>OV121122.1:3792500-13792500 GCA_921293315.2 Nemurella pictetii
CTAAATGGGAAGCCTGGCGGAATTGCAGCGTCCAGGGGTGCGATTTTGTAAAAATTTCGCTGTGAAAATCGCACCCTGGGCGCTGTGAGTTTCCGATCGAGTGTACAGATAAGGGTGTTAACATCCCCGAATAAGACGTTGTATTCCGCCGTGGACGGAAACACGGATATCTCACGCTTTGGGCGGCAACGTAATTAAATTCTGTCCCCCCGACCGAGTTCAATTCAAGTAGTTCTTTTCAACCGTGATGAAAGCAAGCAAATATGTGAGACCAGCCCCTGGAATCGTTGCACTGACTTACAAAGCAGCCACACGCTAGAATTAACCCTCAAAGTTTTAGAAATACATTATTTTACAATATTTTTAAAGTAAATAGCACTTGTTGAACTCGTTGTACTTGTTACTTGATGTGGGACAAAGAACAATCGATTTAAAGATGGCGACCAATAAATCTGCAAGTATACAACAAAGAAGCTGTGAAACCTCGCGTCAACTGTCATCGAGAGTTCAGTTTTCAGCGCACAGCCTCCTTGATTACTGCCGACCGAACGGTTTGGCATGTTGGAAACATCGGTTCTCGTAAGATCACCGTAGTTAAGCAACATCGCGCTGAGTCAGGTGTTGGATGGGTGACCACCATGCAAATGATCAGTTCTGTTCGGGAGAGAGGTTGAAGGGTTTGAAGTTAGTACGAAAACTTCACTCGCCTTACATGTCAACCTCTCTACAGCACGGATTAGCGGAGGAATCCTGTTGTTCGCGTTGTACCGTCCTTCGGAAGGGACGTAAAGCCGGTGGTCCCCTCGGTGCGTTTCGACAGGAGTAGGCTACGTGCCGGCACCGGGTTTCCCCTCCTCCCTTCTAGACTAGGTTAGGTTCATCATCACCATTTCATTC
The DNA here is from genome assembly GCA_921293315.2 of Nemurella pictetii. Taxonomy (NCBI): domain Eukaryota; kingdom Metazoa; phylum Arthropoda; class Insecta; order Plecoptera; family Nemouridae; genus Nemurella; species Nemurella pictetii. The sequence continues at coordinate 3,793,398 of OV121122.1, forward strand.
ACCGACGCCGTTAGACCAGTGCCACAGGGCCAGTTGTCAAAACAGCGCGTCGTTAAACACCGATAATCAATCACAAATAAAACTGCAGGTCAACGAACAAACACGTGTCGACGCGGCAGGAAATGGACGGCGGTTCAATTGTTTGATGCGTAATGCTTCAACGTTAATCGTTGATCTTTGACTCTGATCTCATCGACGATGAATTGATCATCGCCATCATCATCGCCATCATCATCATCATCGCCATCATCATCATCATCATCGACATCGCCTAATTGATTCGGAGCAATCACGTCAGCTGGCAGATCACAGTCAGTGTTGTTTGTAGGGACGTGGGAAGACGAAGTTCTTCGCGTTGACACATGGGTCCTGAACAGCGTATCTGTTCATGAGTCATGTTATTGCTAATGAAGTCATGTTATTGTTAATGTAGTCATGCTAAAGTCGAGCCGACGAGACAAAATTTCTCACTGCATGCTGGAGTTTGTCTCCAAGACGCTGTGAGATCTAGTAAACAAATGAGACCGAGGCGAATACATGCTAGTCCGTTGTCCTCTAATCTATCGGCGAACCTGCTTGGCGTAAATATTTAGTTAAAATTGTCAGAGAGAGACAGCGAGCTGCGTTGAAATTGTGCGTGGCGTACTGTGTTTGTTGAAGTCGACGCACGTTTTTGTTTGGATTCAAAACACAGCGCCAATTAAGTTGAATTCATCTCGATATTACTGCAGCCGAATGTTTATAGACAGCAGCAGCAGAATCTGTGAGAAATCTTACACAGATCTCTCGGCGTTTCAATGGGTGCACTTGTACTTGTCGTCGATCCTACTTGCGGTTCAATTTTCTGAAAACATGCCGGGTATTTGTCTTAAAAATAGCTTGACAGATGTCGGGAACAAGCGAGCAGCGTCACGGTCGGCTTCGCGGATCACGTCCAGCCACCCTGGTCCAGACTCCGGTTCCCAGAGAACGCAGGGGGCTGTGGCTTAATGCCGGTATTGCAGACACCTACTTGCTAGCCGGCGGAGATTTCAACGCGTGGGCTGCATCTCACTGCATCTCACTGCACCCAGGACTTACCTAGAAACAAACAAAAATAATACATTAGTATGTTTTTGCATCAAATCTCTAATTAGTGATGGAAATCATACATCGGCCATTTAAATTTTTTATTTTTTTTGCGTTCTAATGCGTTTCATATTCACTACAGGATGTATGGAAGACAGCATTGTTGGATAAAGTTAGAATCGAGTAATTTGCTGTTGTGTGTTGTAGTTTATTGTTGTTTGTTGATGTTTGTTGTGAAACGTAGCCGTCGAGGTATCGATGTTGAAGGGGGTTTCTTTTGGTCGGCTACTTCTCGGATTTCAGGTATTTTTCAAAAGAAAACTTCCAAGAATGTCAGAAATTGAGTAGGTGGTTAAGATTATCGTTGAGACCCTTCACCCTGGCTACCGGGGTGACGTTTCTACTTTCTACGAGCGACTTTTGATTTGTTCGAGTAATATTTGGGACGTCGATGTATTTTCCTTGAAGTCACCGATCTGTTTTGTTTTTAATCCAACGCTCGGCGGCGTCCGGCGTAGCTTGAAATATGTGTCATGTATTTCCGTCGACCGCCGACGCCGACGCCGACGCCGACGCCCGCGGCGACGCCAGCTGCTGCTTGGGGTTATTAGTATTTATAAAAGTTATTTCGACTCTTTCTGCGCCGGCTGGTTTCGTCTGTGTTTAACGACGCATCGCACCGTTGCGTCGTCTGGTTCGCGGCGTGGACGCCAGCGCCGGCAGCGCCACCAAGCGGTGAAATGCGTCCAAGTTACGCCCAAATTATCGTAAATCCGTCAGCAAATAAACATAGGGAAGAAAGTTAAATGGCTGAGATTACGATCATTACCACTTTGTTGGCTAAGCAAACGCAGTCAATTGACCATTGCCTTTTTGCAAGTTTTATTTTATACCAAGGAAGATCGGGAAATCAGAAGCCATTTTGATGAGTGGATGATAGTGGGTGAAGGGGGGGGGGGGGGTGAGTTTGTGATATTGATTCCATCATTAAACTGTTTCAACACCGCACCGCCGCACGGCGCTCGTCCAATTAGAAGCGTTCATTTGGGCAACAAGTTTTTTAATTATGAAAGTCTGTAGGTTAGACACGACACGCGTGGTCAGCACGCAACGCAACGCAACACAACGCAACGCAACGCAACGCAACGCAACGCACGACGCGGCAAGGGTGCCAACATGAACCACCCCATGACCGTCACAATGCAGCGATTATTTGAGTAATATGTAGGAAATATGTGGGTAATATGTAGGTAATATGTTGGTAATATGTAGGTAATATGTTGGTAAAATGTGGGTAATATGTTGGTAAAATGTGGGTAATATTTGGGTAATATGTGGGTAATATGTGGGTAATATGTGGGTAATATTTGGGTAATATGTGGGTAATATGTAGGTAGTATGTGGGTTGTATATATAGGAAATAAGTGGGTAATATGTGGGTAATATGTGGGTAATATGTAGGTAGTATGTAGGTGACATGAAGGTAATATGAGAGGAAAATCAAGCCAGCAACTGATTGAGACAGTGTTTTCAATATCATGGTATTGACTGCAATTGAATTAGTTTCAAAGACAAAAAAGACAAAATAATATAATATTTCCATGGGAAATTAATTGTCTGGCCAATTTTCTCTGTCTCTGGAATTAGAGGCGTATGTTTCAGTCGTCGTTCAAGCCTCCTTAAACGCGAGCTGCACAATTGTATAATTTTATTATTTCTAGATGAAGGGCGATTTTCGCGTGCGCTGCGTGTGTCGACACGGGCTATTCCAGGTTGCGTCGGCGATGGCAACAGCACGGGAAATTGACCCCTAGGGACGGCCGCGCGGAGTCACAATATTGCACGCGACACAGTCGGGGGTTGATACCCGCTTTCTTCACGTAATTAGAGTATTGTAATCTTGAAATAAGGGTGGATTTTAACAAGTGCGAAATCAAATAGAGTCTGAGCTTTGGAAAACAACTGAAAATGATTGGCTTTCACAGTGGCAATGCCTTATATGTATTTTGAAAAATCGAATGCCAAGTCCCAGCAATTTGATGGATTGTTCTTCTTCGGACGTGAACCTCGCTTATAGTTACTGAGGCAAGCGATGGAATTTGAAAACAGAGGAAGTTAACAACATTATTATATTATCAAGCTACTAACAAGGCAAATTGATGGAACTTTTAGGTTCACATGTAGTATAGGTGGCAGTAACCCTTATACTTGATCGAGCTAACTTCCACCGCTAAGCATCCCTTAGCAAAGTATAGCTCCAGAAGTTTACATGGGAAATAGACAAGCTCGAACACGGTGCAAGAATGGACTCTCGAAGAAACGCCATGCCATTATTTCCCGTGGCAAGCCATGAGCTTTAACTGCAAGTGGAATTGCTGCACTTGGTTTTATCGCTAATGAAATCTTTGGATAAAAGACTGACGGCAAACTCATTAAACGCGCGTTGATGCCGCAATCCCGTCGGTTCAATTTCAAGCGACAGTTCTTTAGAAGATTGTAATTGTCATCTGGTTCATTTCATCAGCGGTTTACGTAAATCTTTATGAAAAATAGTGGGGGAACAAAAGAGCAGCGAGTTTTCCCGACGGCTTCCTAAATCATCGTGTTAAACGTATCTTGGCCCACCGCCTTCTAAAGCCGCTTCACGTAGCGCAGCATCTACAAGGCGCAGCGGCCCTGCAATCTGCATAATCGTCGGGAGGAATTACAACCCTAGAAGCATAGAAGGCTGTGACGGGATCTACAGGGTGGCCGGAAATAGGTGATCAGTTTTCACGATCGTTTGCGACGGTGGCAATTCACTTTAAATTTTTAGAGGCTGGCGATTTAGCTGTTTACTTGCTTTAATTTCGCTGCCCTGGTAAACTTTCAGAGAGTTTGCGAGGAATTAATACTGAGATCTAAAAGTAAAGGAAAGAGTGAGCCAAGAATAGTCTTGCAGAACGATGTGCCTCTCGATTTAATACAAGCCAGGGTTGTGAAGTAAGCGGCAGTGCAGGCGTCTTAGCAGACCACGTGACACGAGATACCAGCTCCAGCATCCGAGAGGCGGGGAAGAAGATCTCAGTTGTTTCAGCCCCGTGGCTGCCGGCAATTTCAAGCGAATTAATTAGTGAAACTCAAGCGTATTTTAAAGAGCAGGCTGACAGAGATATCACCATGGTAACACGGAGACATCTTACTTTTAGTCGAGACCCCCTCGATAAAATCAGAAAGCCGCGAAATTATGCGTTTCATGCGGGCGTTTGTTGTGCAAATTTCTAAGTGTTTCTGTGGGTCTTTTACATGTAGATTCAGTCTCAAATGTAACGTGTACAGCGTACAGCGTACAGTGTTTACCATGCAATGATAAGTGTGCAGTTTGCAGTGTGAATTGCACAGAGTCTAGTGTACTAAGTAAATTGTACAGCGTACAGCGTAGTGTGCAGTGTACTGTGTAAATTGTACAGCCTACAGTGTACTTCTAAAGAACTTCAAGAACTCTGTGCGTTTAAACCTCGACCAATGAATTTTGTCCGCGAGGGATTTCTGTAGCTGCGCGCTGTCTATCGGGCAAACTGAGAAGCTGACGCCGCTAATCGATACGCAAGCCGAGAGAGAAGATATTTGAATTAAAACAAAAGCGAGAGTTAATCAGATTTTCCCAACGCCTTCTGCAATCTGTTAAGTGTTAACCTGACGGCCACGTGCCATAGCTTCTTGGATTCATACACCTCATTCGGCTCTCTTCATAATTCATTGTGACGCTGGATTTTGGCAACAAAAGCCGGCAGAAACGAGCGCCGAAATATTTCGTATAATTCAACATTTCCCGTCGGGCCATAAATTTGAAGAGACATAATTCCATCATGTCGAGTTAGAGCGCGGCATTGACACTAATTCACCCTCCGTTCACCGACATTCGCCCCCAAATTGACTTTTAATTCAATGCATCGTCGCCATCACTCAAATCATTTCCACTTTCCACGGCTCTTTGCACGCAACGCAATCACATCATCACACGCTTGACGTTCGTGAAAATGTGACTACGAACGAGACAATGCCACGTATCTCAAAGCAGTGTAAAGCAGTGTAAAGCAATACAAAGCCGTCCAAAGCAGTGAAACGCAGTGAAAAGCAATACAAAGCCGTGCAAAGCAGTGAAACGCAGTGCAGAGCCGTGCACAGCAGTGTAAAGCAGTGAAAAGCAATACAAAGCCGTGCAAAGCAGTGAAACGCATTGCAAAGCAGTACTAAGCCGTGCAAAGCAGTGAAACGTAGTGCTAAGCCGTGCAAAGCAGTGAAACGCAGTGCAAAGCAGTACTAAGCCGTGCAAAGCAGTGAAACGCAGTGCTAAGCCATGCAAAGCAGTGAAACGCAGTGCAAAGCAGTACTAAGCCGTGCAGAGCCGTGCACAGCAGTGTAAAGCAGTGAAAAGCAGTGCAAAGCAGTTCAAAACAGTGCAAAGCAGTACTAAGCCGTGCACAGCAGTATAGAGCCGTGAAAAGCAGTGCAAAGCAGTACAAAACAGCTCCTTAAATATTTTAATTTACTCTTTAAAACTACCTAACGCGAGATAGCAATTTGCTGATATTTTCAACTGATAATATTTAATTAGTATTTAGTGTTGATATTTCAAGCAAATCACTTCCACGCACCTTTCATCCCAGGCAGTATTTTCAACATTTCCCACTACCCCAGTCGCAGGGAAACAACGAAACAAGCGAAGCTATTGCCCCCCCCCCCCTCCCCCCACCCACCTACCTCTGAATCCTCGCACAAACAATTGACAACCACAGCAACCACAAAACCACGCACGGCACACGGCGCACATTGTCGGAGCCAACGCCGTCTCGATCAACAGTCCGGGACAAAGCGCCCCCCCCCCCTCACCCTTCCACACTCGAAGCACACAAGGAAGCGTATAGGAGACACTTCGATACGGGCTTTTTTTATGTTAATTCAAGTAGTTTTAATACTTATACTACAATTTATTTGATTGACGGTTGCAAATAATTCATCAACATGAAGTATGCGATGCGATTTCAAAACGCACAAAAGAACGCGTGATTTGGACATGTGTAGCTCAGTGCGATGACCACGGCTTTGTGGATGGGTCGAGCGCTTTTCAACTTTGACACGTGATTCGGCCAACGGGTCTCGCGTACGTTTTTGATGTTTGGATCGGGTTTTGCCGGCTAACTTCGTGCGAATGACGTGGAGCTCGGTTCGCTGCACAAGGCTTTTTGGGTGACTTGGTAATTTGTCAATTAGCGGTAATGTTGGCATGGTCATCAGCCGCGCTGTTTCCTGCGGGGACGGCGCTGGTGCAGGGCTGGGCTTGCCGCTACCTCCATTCGGGAACTGAGTATATGTCAGTGATTCGGGGTTGTTTTAAGGCAGTAGGAACCACCCTTCAAACATGACACCCTACAGACCCTACAGACATGACACCCTACAGACCCTACAGACATGACACCCTACAGACCCTACAGACATGACATCCTACAGACCCTACAGACATGACACCCTATACAGACCCTACAAACATGACACCCTACAGACCCTACAGACATGACACCCTATACAGACCCTACAAACATGACACCCTACAGACCCTACAGACATGACACCCTACAGACCCTACAGACATGACACCCTATACAGACCCTACAAACATGACACCCTACAGACCCTACAGACATGACACCCTACAGACCCTACAGACATGACACCCTATACAGACCTTAGACCCGATTTTACAATTTTACCAACTCCAGGTTAAAGTGGGAGTTAAGTTATTTGTTATGGCAACGGCCAATGGGATGCAGTGGAATTCATTTGTTTCTAGGGGTTAGATGCTTAACCCAGAGTTGACAAAAGTTGTAATACCGGCCCTTACAAACATGACACCCTACAGACCCTACAGAGATGACACCCTATACAGACCCTAAAAACATGACACCCTACAGACCCTACAGACATGACACCCTACAGACCCTACAGACATGACACCCTATACAGACCCTACAGACATGACACCCTACAGACCCTACAGACATGACACCCTACAGACCCTACAGACATGACACCCTATACAGACCCTACAGACATGACACCCTACAGACCCTACAGACATGACACCCTATACAGACCCTACAAACATGACACCCTACAGACATGAGAAAAAAATCTGTGATTTAATTGATAGATTTCCCTGGAATTTTTAACCAACAAAAAAATGATTTAAAAGCAATCCGGGTAAAGGTTAAATACTTAACAGCCTGTTAAGCAAATAATTAATTAAACTGAAAGTGCAGAGGTCCACGCAAGACCATTTCGTTGCTTCTAAAATTAACCCAATATTTTGAACAGAAATCAGTATTTATAGAGGAAGAGTTATCCGACTCGCTATGCACACATTAATTGAGATCTGGTGGAAAATAAAACAACCAGAGAAGAAAGAACAGTTGTGTTTCATGTTTTCAAAAACCACAAAATGTCCAAAGTTCATGATTATATTGAGAACAAAGTAAACGTCCGATCGACGCGAGACTTTAAACCAAGAGTCAGTGTTTTTTTCAACTATATCCAATGAATTTATTTTCAAAATTATTGGGGAAGTTTTAGGGACCAGGAAGTGGTTTTACGAGGACGTCTGCACCACCATACAGACACAAGCAAGTACAGTAGCACTTTGATTCAAAGTAACATTCAATTCTGCTGACAATGATGAACCAAAGCGTAGCAATTCAAACACGAACGCCGGGAATTTGCTGGTTTATTTCATTTTTATGGTTACTCTTGGTGGTTATGCAGGAGTCGCAGAAGTTTTCGTAGATTTTTAATCCGTGGCTTCTGTTTTCTACGAGCCACAGTTTGTTGTGATTTCCATAATCTAATCGAATTAGAGATTAGGCAGACCCTTAATGAAACTACGCAGGAACTTATTCGTTGTTTGTTTTAACGATTTTCCGCGATTTTTATAAGAATTCGTAGGAAAGTGAATGTGTCAATTGCAAGCAAGCAGATGATAGTAGAGATGAACGAAGTGCAACAAAAAACAACACTCGTGCACACGATCAGTACTGTTCGGGAGAGAGGCTGGAGGGTTTGAAGTTAAGCAACATCGCGCTGAGTTAGGTGTTGGATGGGTGACCATCATGCACATGATCAGTTCTGTTTGGGAGAGAGGTCGGAGGGTTTGAAGTTAGTACAACAACTTCACTCACCTTCTTATCAACCTCTCGACAGCACGGATTAGCGGAGGAATCCTGTTGTTCGAGTTGTACCGTCCTTCGGAAGGGACGTAAAGCCGGTGGTCCCCTCGGTGCTTTTCGACAGGAGTAGACTACGTGCCGGCACCGGGTTTCCCCTCCTCCCTTCTAGGCTAGGTTAGGTTCATCATCACGCTTTCATTCACCGACGCCATTAGACCAGTGCCATGGACCAGTTGTCAAAACAGTGCGTCGTTAAACACCAATAATCAATCAAGAACAACACGTAGGTCTTCACTAGCTTCGGATGGCAGAGTCGATGTATCATCCGGGGCGCTATCGACCCTGCAAATGGGGTGTGGCCGTCGCTAATCTCATCATCGCCCCCTAAGTAGCCGGCGTGAATTGACGGGAACGCCACCAGGGTGCGTTGGAATTGTGGGGGGCGACCACCCCCCGAAATCAACCCCTGGCCATCCGCGCTCGGACATCCCGTACGGTGTTCACCGTTTCCCAGCTTTAGCATGCGACATTTTCAGAGATTTTTATGTTCCAGCGAGCAAGTCGCACTAGAATATAGCTCATGAAGATAAATAGACGTAGTCCACTTAGAGAAAAATGATGTCAGATACCCACTGGATATACTACCAGGGTTAGAAAAAAAAATTAATTAGCTCTGCTAAATAACAAAGGAAAATAGGGAAATCACAAGCCGAAATGCTCTACCTGGCTTTAGCGAGGTATCATGACGTTATTTTAATAGAATTTCGATTGAGAGTAATAGGTGTCTTCGCAAATAACGCACGCGGTCACCCAGCGGCGAAGGCACCCACCCTGTGCGCTATAAACAAGCACAGCTTCTCGGAATCAAACAGAACGGCCAAGGTGTGGGTATTTCATCGCATCGCATCGCATTCCCAGTCCTCCAGCCTGGCACGCGCCCCATAAATGATTCAACATCAGCTAACATCCTGACAGCCCCCCACCCCCAGCCGCAATCTTCAGCGCAAAACAACAAAACACCCCCGACGCTATATGTCCGCTCCCTTACGAGGCCAGCCCTAAATGCTAATCACGAGCAACCCCCGAAAGCAGATAGCAACACTACAGCGCTGGATATTATATGTTCTATGCCTGTGTGTGTGACGGTGTGAGGGTGTGTTTAAGGTTGTGTGTGTGTGCACAGAAACATATTGCCTCAGAAATGTTCCTAATTTGCATCTCGGAAGTTTCGCTGCGAACCCTTTGTATCTATCTATCTGTTTCGAAGCCCCCCCCCCCCCCCCACCCGCCCCCTTCCCCGCACACAAACTGTCAGCCACCCTTATCACAACAATGGCGTCGGCGCTGAGAAAACATTCGGGGAGGCTGTGACGTCGGGATGCGTCTTCGGATGTCTTTTTCATCGGCGCCAATGACGTCACAGGCGGCTGTCAGGAATCTAGCCGGCACTGCTCAGTTCGTACATCAGGATATCAGGATAAGCTCATCTGGATATCAAGATCACACGCGTTCGATTTCCTCAACTCTGGCTTGAGCGGAATTAAATAATTCTATTGTTTTTGAGAAAAATTATTTCGAAGCAATGTCCAACTATGTTTAATTCGGGGCAGAATGACAGCAGATTGCCAACAGAAATCAAAAATTTCATCATGAAGCACCATCAAATCTCCATTTAAAGAAAACTTCGTGTGCAAATTTTGTCCCCTAACCCATGTCAAAGCGTCGACGTCTAGACGAACAATTGTCGAGTGCGATCTCTATGGCGCGATCCGTGGGATCGACAAGGCTGCGACAATATAACAGAAGCGATGTTCAGTTGTTCGAGAAATTGAATTAAACGCTTGAAATTGTCCCGGGCCCTTCCTGAAGGTCCTTAAGGATGACGATGACGAGGATAAAGGATCGGGATGTAACAGCCATGTGGAGGCGGGATGGAGGGTTGACGCTGCACACTGTCTTTGTTTCAGTTGGTTTTTAATGCGGTCACCACCGGTGCTGGGTTGTCTAATGGGTCATCTTGGCTGTAAAAAGGTCAGCCCACAGAAGTGCATGCTGTCGCTTGATTGCAAGTAGATACAGCTGATCAAAACCAAACTTTGGTCATCCAGAGATGTCAATTCATAGAAATAAATCAACTTCACACTTGTATCATGATTTTTGTAGTCAAAAGATCAGGCCGAAGTGTGGCAGCTGTCAGAGAGATAAGACATTTGCATGCCACCTTCGACAGAAGCTAACTCCAAGAAATACAATTGCAGCGATTATTGGACGTCGATGAACACCGTCGGCCAGTTCGCACAAGGGTGTGTCTGTGTGGGGTGGGGGGTGTCGATGACGCGGACTACCATCAACCATCGAGAACATGGGACATGATCACTTGGTGTTTCCCCGAATCCACCAAGCAGCGACCGCGCATGCGTGAAAAGCAACGAGCCAGCTGGGAAATTCCTCGGCCTTGTCGGAAAATGCAGCAAGAAATGTATCGATTTGTTTGCTTAATGTGGCTTGTTTAACGCTCTCCATTGACAACAGAGTCAGCCAGGCATTTGGTCTCATGAACATCCCTTGGGGTTGTTTTATTTCATCTTAACAATATTATTATTATGAACTGCTAAATATGTCGTGGAAATTAGATTGTTGAAAGATGAGCGACGTGTTGATTGAAAACATAACGAGCGACAAGCGAAATCTTCAATTACAATTTACTGCAGAAGAAAGTCTCCCGTATTTTTTTGGTTTTTTGTTTGTTTTTTGTGGGTTTGTTCGCGCTCTAAAGGCCAAACGCCAAAACCGATTTCGTTAAAAATTTCTGACCGCATTCGAAATCTTTCAACTTATATCTGCCAAGTTTTTGAAGCAAATCGGTTGAGTGGTTTTTATGTAATCAAGTTTTAACAGAACTGTTCAGTTTTTCTAAATCACGTTTCACGAAGCTAATGTGTGCGCTGCGGTGTGATCCACAGCAACTGTATCCTCCGGCACCTTCCTCCATCGCTGAGCAACATGCAAGAGTCCTACACGCTGGCAACTGGCGGTGAGACTCAGCATAGCAATTTGCCGACAGACAGCCTGGCTGCGAGGTGGCATTGATTAATGCGGTGTCGGCTTGTTTATCATGGTCTGCCCTGCCTGTGAGATGGATACACCGACAGGAAGACTCGCAGCAATATCGCGTTGTTTGTTATTTATTGGCTCTATCACCAGAGCTGGCCACCGATAAGAAGTGAGCTGAGTAAATGGATCAATTTGTTGTCGTTCTCCCAGGGATGCAGGGGCCAACAAACTCGATGGGCAATCGGAGGTGTTTGACAAACACGAATCGATGCGCCGTGTGAAGTTTAATCCGAAACATGTGATGGGGCGATCGATTTTCACCTCGTAGCTATCGATTCGTGCCTTTGCCTGTAGACTCGTAAACGGTAGATAAGGTTTGATAAAATGTCTTTCGTCATCCCTGTCAGGTTACCCCTGTAAACACAATGACAGGCGTTCAGTATTATCCCAACTATCAATGCAGTAAATGAGATGCACATTTTGTATTCAGTTTAAAAAATAAGTGGTCTATGGTTAAATGACAACGTGACAACAGATTTTGGGTTCTTGATAATCTTGTTATTTTGTGTGTCTTTACAGTCAAGAAAGAATGATATCTCAAATGCCAGCAAACACCGGTGTCACTGCTGTTCCTAGTGTTGCCACGCTGCTACGATTGTTGGCATTACTATGTGCCTTGCCTAATTCCAGCAAACACCGGTGTCACTGCTGTTGCTAGTGTTGCTACGCTGCTACGATTGTTGGCATTACTATGTGCCTTGCCTAATGCCAGCAAACACCGGTGTCACTGCGTTGCTAGTGTTGCTACGCTGCTACGATTGTTGGCATTACTATGTGCCTTGCCTAATGCCAGCAAACACCGGTGTCACTGCTGTTGCTAGTGTTACTACGCTGCTACGATTGTTGGCATTACTATGTGCCTTGCCTAATGCCAGCAAACACCGGTGTCACTGCGTTGCTAGTGTTGCTACACTGCTACGATTGTTGGCATTACTATGTGCCTTGCCTAATACCAGCAAACACCGGTGTCACTGCTGTTGCTAGTGTTGCCACGCTGCTACGATTGTTGGCATTACTATGTGCCTTGCCTAATGCTAGCAAACACCGGTGTCACTGCTGTTGCCAGTGTTGCTACGCTGCTACGATTGTTGGCATTACTATGTGCCTTGCCTAATGCCAGCAAACACCGGTGTCACTGCTGTTGCTAGTGTTGCTACACTGCTACGATTGTTGGCATTACTATGCGTGCCTTGCCTAAAAACCCTCCAATTGACAAATCCGATGAGAGGACAAGCGTTTGATGTTGTCTTGATGTGAAAGTAATGTCTGAAATCACAAGCCTAGTGATGTGATATCGGTCCGATCGCGTCGCTACGAGCAATTCCTCACCGACGAGCGTTGCGTGCGAAGAACAAACATCACTTGCCGTGATTCCTTCGTCCGGGGGTGTGGGTGGGGTGGGGTGGGTGGTCAGAGGAAGGGCGGAATGTTTACCCCGGTAATGTGGAGGAACGGCGGCAAGTGTGGCCCGCGGCGACCCCGCCCTCGAGCCGGCTAAGTGACCCGTGGCATGCGACGCAGGGTGGTTAGGGGGTTGGCGGGGTGCATTAGCTTCAAGATGACGTCTGGGCTTGAGAATCTGTCCAGTGATTGATCGACAACACGCGACAATTTGCTGCAAGAACGTGACCAATGCACTGGGAGTGGGACTAATGGTTAGAAAATTAAAATTATATCATTGACGCAATCGCTTCTCTTCTAGCTTTTTCATGTTTTCAAAAATATGTTTGCTCCCCGGGTTTGGGTTTGCAGCAATCGTTGGTCAAAACTGTGATCAATATTGATTCCTGGACATTCAGCTGTCAACTGGCAGCCACCGACATCTCGTGGATAACAGCGATAAATATAATAAACAAGGTGCGATAAGAAGTTAACGTTCATTTGTTGATTTATGATTTACACGCTATCAGACAAAGTTTTAAATTTATTGCTGGTTTGAACACCTCTATTATTGTCATCATTTCAGTTAAAAAAAGCTCTACTACATGCTTGTAAGAAGATGTGAAAATTTGAAACATTTTATTTATAAACATGATTCCTTTACATCCATTTAGATTTGAAAATATCGGAAAAAATACTAATGGTTATTCGAGACTCGTAAAAGTGCACCCCTTCCCTTAAATCCGTGGAACGAGCAGGTGGAGCATGAAACACAACCCCTCTGCATGACAACTGCATGACGGAGCTTAGACTAGGTTAGCGATCGCCAACAGCGTAGGAGCCATTGAAGCAGATTCCTCGTCAATTCTGTCAAGTCATCGAAACATTACCAAGAACTGATACCCACCGAACAACACCCACCCCCCCTGAACTACTACCCACAGAACCACTACCCACAGAACCACTACCCACTAAACCACTACCCACTCCACAGAACTACTACCCTAGCAAATACCTTGCAGGTTCCTCTGCTTGTCCCTAGAGCGCTGCGAGCTCCTCCTCCCCGTGAAGACACAAGACAACCATTTGATGACACAAGACATTGCGACGGTTGGAAACTCTGCTCGAGGAATGCACTGCTCTTCTTTCGGCGACCCGCGGCAACAGCCGCTTTATTCTCTGCTTGTAATTAACAATTGAAACAGCAATCAACGGAGACGATGCTCGCGATGACGTCACTTTAATTAAAAGACGAACGGAACGCGCTTGTTTGATCTGAATTCCGATGGACGCGTCGACGCAGTGGCATTGCGAAAAACAATTTCCAGTCGGCCCACTTGAAATTCACTTGCGAAAACACGTGATTGTGAAGCTTGCAGAAAGACACGTGATTGTGATAATTGTCACTTGCTAAGAGCAATCCGCACAAAACTTAGTGATTTAGATTATAGACACTGTGTTTGAAACTGTGTTTTGAAACTGTGCTTGAAATTGTTTGAAACTGTGTTTGAAACCGTGCTTGAAACTGTGTGAAAATGTGTGAAAATGTGTGAAACTGTGTTTGAAACCGTGTTTGAAACAGTGTTTGAAACACAAAGTCCGTCCCGAGTGCTTCACGAGACTGAGCCACACGACAACAACAACCCGATCTCAGCTGAGCAACGATGACCTCACAATTATTCACAAATCTGAGGCTGACATGACCTCATCGACCTGCAGCAAGGCAGCGAGTTGACAGCCAAGCAGAGCAGCCGTCGGGCCTAGCGGAGAACGCTCACTGACGAGAGCTTGCAGCAAGACGCTCTCATGGCATACTTCATCACTCGCAATCTTTTAGCATTGATTATCGCGCGTCGTCGATGTTTTTACTCCACTAACGATAGGTAAAGTGACTTAGCTGATTGGCTCTAAGCGATAATTGGTGGGACGTGCGATATCGATGAAGGAATCGCGAATTGGACGTGTAAATATAGGGGCTATATTCTACGTCTCACCGGTCGGTGGTCTCAAATTTAGCTTCAGCTGTAGAGTCTATAGTTTAAGTTCATTGATTGATTGATGATTGATAATTGGTGTTTAACGACGCCCTGTTTTGACAACTGGCCCTTTGGCACTGGTCTAATGGCGTCGGTGAATGAAACGGTGATGATGAGGGTGATGATGCTAAGTTCACGAGATGAGTCGCAATTTATCATATATATCATAGAAAGAAAGCGAAATTTTATGGCTTGGAAAATAAGGGACTTCATCAAATGAATAAACTGAAAGAATGTCGTTATGATCCGGCAATGGACATTGAGACATCTCGTAGGAGTCACGTGATCATAATGTGTGTTGAAAAAATAAGTGCAAGTGCTCTTATAATGAACGAGGCACGTGGTGGTGCGAAATCGGCCAGGCCGAGGGCAAGGGTGTCCAAACTGTTCCGAGACATGGCGGGACTCGAACCCAGATGTCTCGATCTGTTGCCTTACGTCACAAGGCAACGAGATTTCATTGACATCCAAGGATACTTAATTAAACCGGTCAAAGGTTACAATTTGCGCTGGAATACAGGGAACACAAGGGAATACAGGGACAGGCTACCCTTTCGCAGCAAAGCAGCTTGCAAAAAGTCTACCCCTGCGACTGATATAACCCGGATGCTCACCCCCTCTATGGTAAGGGTAGCCTGGCAAAGTGTCCTACACTCATATTATAGTTCTGGATTTAATTGGAACAAATACTCCCATTATATAATGCAAGCCATATATTATTGACGGAGTCATGAATTGTTTGTACTATAAAAACCAGATATGTCGTTAGATAAGTGACATATCCATCGATAGGTGTCTAATATTATGATATCAGTGACAGCTTGTAATCACTGCCTCCAACGCCCGCTAGCTTGCATCATCTGACACGTAGATTCAATTACCGGCCATCTTTTCCACGCTGCTATCAGGGCCTTTGTTTTAAATAATTAAGTGGCACGGAGCTGATTAAGTTAATTGGGTCGCCATCGGATTAGAGCCACGTCGAAACGCGGTACTAATAAATCAGCAGAGCTCAGAGACATCGAGCTTTCCTAGAGCCTTCATCAACCATCAACCATCAACCATCAACTATCAACCATGACAACATGACGTCTGCAAGATGGGAAGGAAAACCAATTTGTGTGCCTGAGTTTTCTATTGGCCAAGGTCAATGCATCTAATATGTGTAAACTAATCTTTTAAATGGATTGGACAGAGATGATTCAAATTTCAAACACATAATTTGGGTTGGGAAGTTGGGTCGGAAGGTAGGATTAGAATGGGAGGGGGAATATAGCGCGAATTTTGCTAGAAATTAACAGGTTAGGTCAACATGCATTTCAAAACAGACTCCAGGCACAGTTTGAAGTCACCCGACAAGACCACGGTCCTCGCCGATGACACCGGCGTCCACGCATAACAAAAAATAGGCTGACTCGTGACAATCAGCATCGTCCCACGCACAACGCAGCACGCAAAACGCAACACGAAATGTATGTTTTCTTCTGTTTCTCCTGACACAGTTGCAATTTTTAAAGTTAGTGCAGTCAAAAGTCAACATGAGCCATATTTCCTATCATTATTAATGCCTTTTCACGCAGCGCAGCGTTGTTTCTGGCGATATTTAAAACATTGATAGTAGCTGTCAGTTGGCCATGGTCAAGACGGTCGGATTTTGAAGCAGCGATGCCTGCAGGGTATACGTTCCCGGCGTGTACGTTTGTAGCTTTGGTTGCCTATGCAACACGCTAAGGGGAAGTAGCATGGCGTGCATAGTAATGAATTGAAATGCAATGAATTGCACGCTGCTTGATTGATTATTGGTGTTTAACGACGCACTGTTTTGACAAATGGTCCTGTGGCACTGGTCTAATGGTGTTGGGGAATGAAATGGTGATGATGAACCTAACCTAGTCTAGAAGGGAAGAAGGGAAACCCGGTGCCGGCACGTAGCCTACTCCTGTCGAAAAGCACCGAGGGGACCACCGGCTTTACGTCCCTTCCGAAGGACGGTACAACTCGAACAACAGGATTCCTCCACCAATCCGTGCTGTCGAGAGGTTGATAAGCAAGACGAGTGAAGTTGTCGTACTAACTTCAAACCCTCCAACCTCTCTCCCGAACAGAACTGATCATGTCCATGATGGTCACCCATAAAACACCTTACTCAGCGCGATGCTGCTTAACTTCGGTGATCTCACGAGAACCGGAGTTTCCAACATGTCAAACCGTTCTGCACGCTTCTGCTCGAAGCACAGAATTGCACGCTTGGCGATAGGTCGGCTTTGATTTGGTTATGCCTTTATGTAGAACGTGATGCCTTTTTGCCAAGGCCCAGCGTCATTTCAATATCTTTTCAAAATACAAGCCATAAGTTAGCTTTTTATTCGAAAACAAATTGAGCAGTGCGCACAAAAAAAGAACAAGACTGGCAAGAGTTAAACAAAGAAGTTTAAAATTACTTCTCAATGTTGCTCGTTACCAGTTTCAGCGGAACTGATGTCGCAATTGCCAAGTAATCACTGCGCCTCTGAGATTGAGATGAAGTTCAGCCAACAAAGACAGATGATTCTATTGAAGCGTTGGTTCGATTATCGGGATCGCCTGTCGGAGCAATTTTCAAGTGGCAAAAAAATTAGAAAGCTTTCCAGTGTGCGCTGCCGCGATAAGAAGAAAATACTTAGTAGTGTGAATTTAATCCTAAATGCAAACACTCTTTGCAAGTAAGGTAGACGTGGTTATTAGTAAGGAAATATCAATTCCAAAATTTACATCCGTACTGGGATTCGAATCCGGGTCTTTGCCTGTCCGGGGCACTGCACTTATCCATTATGCTACACGGACAACCAACTATGGAATTGATATAAGTTTATATATATATATATATATATATATATTATATATAATCGGGGTTAGTCGAGTTGTTGGCGTGTGATTGCAGCATAGCGTCACTAGATTCACCGCCTTCTATGTTCATTTATAGTCCTGTTTCTATCTCCATGGAGCCCAACAACTCAAATAAACCTAATATCAATTTCACAGTTGATTGTCCGTGTAGCATAATGGTTAGTGCAGTGCCCCGGGCAGGCAAAGACCCGGGTTCAAATTTGGAATTGACATTTCGTTTCTAACCATCAGCAGACAAGACGATCGCTTGTTTCACCCCTGCCGAGAGAGATGCACACTTTCACAGAACCCAGGTAAGAAGCACTCTAGCCTCCTTAACGAATATGCGATCAGTGTGCAGTGATTAGCAATCAGCCACGGCCAGTTGGCGTGCGTAAACAATGAGATAATAAGAGGCCTTGCCGGGAAAACTGGGTGAAAAAGACAAGTGACCAAGTGAGGGAGGATTTGATTGATGAGCCGCCGCGCACTTCTTGCCACTGACGCAGTGCGCAGACGCGCACGCAACGCAAATGTCGCACAGTTTTAATCAAAAAGTTTTCAAGGAATGAGTTTTTAAGCGAGAAATCATGGTGCTGTTCTGCAAACTTTGGTTGTTGTCTATGGGTGTAGGTGGCTGATTACTGATGGTCCATCTCCGCTGGAAGCTGAAGGCACAATCTTTGTTTCCTGATATCGAGTGATTGATTAGTGGATGCAGAGCAGAAGATATTGACGCTTAAAAAAATTGTTATTTTGTTTGTGACGTATTTTTTTTTTTTGCAAATGTAAATGATTAATGATTTGCGAGCAATGTTTAATGGCGCGTGACCAACTTTATTGTAACTTCCCGATCGGAAAGCTTTCAAGGACACCCGTGACTAATTCCTGAATGTTAATTATAGAATTGAGATGCCGGCTGCAGGCTGGAAACGATGCATGTGAAATATCTTGCACCGATCAGAATTCAGAAGGAAATCGCCGGCAGCGTCTCGTGACCTCAGCGCGCAGGAAGGAATCAAGAATTGGAAAGGGCCAACGATTCGGTGTTTCCTGCCATAATGCGTCTGAGGTGCATTATAACCTGTTGCCGATGCCGGCTCGGAGTCATGCATGGAATATTGGATGATACACATGAAACAAATGATACACAATGGTAGACGCCCGGGAGTTTCATTGTATCATGCTTTATGATACACAAAAATGTATTTCCCTAAGCTCTGATGGCTGGCCATTTTCGAGAAGGCTCATTTGAAATTCGCCCATTTCATCAATAATAATAAATTTAGCACATTGAACATCGAAACTCGGCAAGAGCTATGCTTTCTTCGATGAGTATCGGATTTAGGTCGACTACATCCAGAATGACATCAGTTATCCACTAAGACAAGTCATTTCCCTACCTTTAATGGTTAAAAAGGTCCACTTTTTTTTTTAATATGTTTGCTTAGTATAGGTTTTCTTAACTTCAACAATAATAACTTAACTTCCGTGGTATCTTTGAAAAGGATTTGCAGTGGATATCGCAACATCAAATTAATTGTTTAATATAATTAAATTTCATTGATAAGATCATTAAGCATTTGATCACCTTTTGACGAAATTTAGCAAACGAGCTGCCTCCGCCCGAAACCTCTTATCAGCTTTAATCGATGCCTGCTTCGCCTCCGAGACAGATGAAGATTAACAACATCAACATCGTCAAGGCGGTGGTTCGGTTATCAATCGACAAGGCAGTGGTTCGGTTCAATCGACAAGGCAGTGATTCGGTTATCAATCGACAAGGCAGTGGTTCGGTTATCAATCGACAAGGCAGTGGTTCAGTTATCAATCGACAAGGCAGTGGTTCGGTTATCAATCGACAAGGCAGTGGTTCGGTTATCAATCAACAAGGCGGTGGTTAGGTTATCAATGCCTGCGTCGAAGCGAGGAAGCTACGCGCTGCATGAGCCGCAGAGAGCGCAGATCAAAGAGAGTATTGCCAACTTAACGAGGCGATATCGGGAATTAATCACAATTAGGTTGCTGTACGTTACGACCCCGGCCCGGCCCATCCCTTGATCGAGCCACTTCCTTTGTTTTCCCTGCAACGCCCCGAAGATTCGCCGAGATGCACGACACGCCGCGATTAAGGAGCCTTGAACGTCCACGAGCTCCGGGAGCGGAAGCGGACTCTGGGTGCCTCTTAACTCTTAACTCTTAGCTCTTACTCTGCTTAAGCATGCCCCTAATAAGTTACTATAAAGCGAGTCTATTAATGAGCTTCGAGCTCGTCAGTTTAAATAAATAATAGCCATTCATCACGTAGCTTTTAACAATCAAGACACGTTGTGAAACTTTATCAGATTCGGTGAAGAAATCCCCTTAGATTCGTGAAGGTGTTAAACTCAGAATAAACCCCGTGCGGTCAAGCCGGCTTAGAGCCCAAGCCAGCACGATCGCACCAAATCTCACCATGAAAGGCAAACTGCGAAAAGCGCACTCGGCCTTGCCGTGTTCAGCCGCCGCGATGCTTTGTTTTTCAGTTTCGCACAAAAAACTGTCCGACCCATGCAACCGCATGTGTTTTGCCGAACACGGGAACAATGCAAAATCCGACGTCGCGAGCTTTGCACCAAATTAGGAAGGCACGCATCGTATAACCCGTTCTGCCATCAAACAGCCGGGGTAACACTTTGTGAAGGTCACCCAGTGATCGATTTATTCGATCCTCGATGGGAGAGATCCATGCAAGGTGGTGCTCCATGCTCCGTGCTCCATGCTCCATGCTCCATGCTCCGTGCTCCATGCTCGCTGCTCTACGATCCATACTCCATACTCCATGTTCCATGTTCCATGTTCCATGCTCCATGCTCCATGCTCCATGCTCCATGCTCCGTGCTCCATGCTCCATGCTCCATGCTCCGTGCTCCATGCTCGCTGCTCTACGATCCATACTCCATACTCCATGTTCCATGTTCCATGCTCCATGCTCCATGCTCCATGCTCCATGTTCGCTGCTCCTTGCTCCATGCTCCCTGCTCCATGCTCCCTGCTCGCTGCTCCTTGCTCCATGCTCCATGCTCCATGCTCGCTTCTCCATGCACCATACGCCATGCTCCATGCTCGCTGCTCCTTGCTCCATGCTCCATGCTCCATGCTCGCTTCTCCATGCTCCATACGCCATGCTCCATGCTCCATGCTCCCTGCTCCATGCTCCATGCTCCATGCTCCTTGCTCCATGCTCCATGCTCCATGCTCCATGCTCCATGCTCCATGCTCCATACTCCATGCTCCATGCTTCCTGCTCCATGCTCCATACTCCATGCTCCATGCTCCATGCTCGCTGCTCCTTGCTCCATGCTCCATGCTCCATGCTCCATGCTCCATGCTCCTTGCTCCATGCTCCATGCTCCATGCTCCATGCTCCATGCTCCATGCTCCATGCTCCATGCTCCATGCCCGGTGCCCGGTGCCCAGTACTGGGTAATTACGGGCAATTTGGCACTCGATTATCGTTGGGAGGCTTATTTGCGGTGCATTTTGATCGGTGATTTATGGCGGCAAGATCATGGAGTGCACCAGAGAATTAATCGGTTCTGATAAGTCATTATATGTTCCGAGCTTTGAATTAAGACCAAGGATGGCCTCGAATGTTTTACTAAATAGCTTTCAGAGCTTGTTTCAGATCTTTTCAGAAATTCCATGAGAAAAGGTGTAAACGATGGTTAATAATTGACAAGTAATCGAGTTACATTTGCATCGTAATTCGAGCAGGAAGCTTATCAACAGTGAATGTTTCTAGCCACACTAGCAACAGCAGTGACACCGGTGTTTGCTGGCATTAGGCAAGGCACATAGCAATGCCAACAATCGTAGCAGCGTAGCAACACTAGCAACAGCAGTGACACCGGTGTTTGCTGGCATTAGGCAAGGCACATAGTAATGCCAACAATCGTAGCAGCGTAGCAACACTAGCAACAGCAGTGACACCGGTGTTTGCCGGCATTAGGCAAGGCACATAGTAATGCCAACAATCGTAGCAGCGCAGCAACACTAGCAACAGCAGTGACACCGGTGTTTGCTGGCATTAGGCAAGGCACATAGCAATGCCAACAATCGTAGCAGCGCAGCAACACTAGCAACAGCAGTGACACCGGTGTTTGCTGGCATTAGGCAAGGCACATAGCAATGCCAACAATCGTAGCAGCGTAGCAACACTAGCAACAGCAGTGACACCGGTGTTTGCTGGCATTTGGCAAGGCACATAGTAATGACAACAATCGTATAGCAGCGTGGCAACACTAGCAACAGCAGAGACACCGGTGTTTGCTGGCATTAGGCAAGGCACATGGTAATGCCAACAATCGTAGCAGCGTGGCAACACTAGCAACAGCAGTGACACCGGTATTTGCTGGCATTAGGCAAGGCAGTAATGCCAACAATCGTAGCAGCGTAGCAACACTAGCAACAGCAGTGACACCGGTGTTTGCTGGCATTAGGCAAGGCACATAGTAATGCCAACAATCGTAGCAGCGTAGCAACACTAGCAACAGCAGTGACACCGGTGTTTGCTGGCATTAGGCAAGGCACATAGTGATGAGAACAATCGTAGCAGCGCATAGCAAAACTAGCAACAACAGTGACACCGGTGTTTTAGCAAAAATCACTTTTTGACGAATCGCAACCAATCATTAACGTAATAGGAGCAAGCTGTGTTTATTAATAGAAATGTTATTCAACCCCAAAGGACATGTTTCAATCGAAAAAAGCAGTGATGTTAATTGAAAAGTTTAAACAGAGACATCTGTTATCGCCTGATTGGTCAGTTAGCTGCTGGCCCGGTCAAGGCCACCGAGGTCAGTCGTAAGTCATTGCGCATGCGTACGTCTTGACTCGAGATTGAGATGAGTTATGTGAGGCGGTTAACGGCAGACAAAGGAATTAACTTCCACCGCTTCGCCATGCCAAAGCCTTGCGGAGCGATTTGCCGGAACGCATTATTCAGGGGCGTTTCATTTTTGTTTTGTGGAAAAAATAACACTTTCGTATACATCAAAAAATAACGCCTACATATACAAGAAACCTATTTCTCATTTATTAATGCAGTTTTGCACTAAATCAAGATCGAAATTATGCAAAAGGCTATATAGGTAACTCGGCAGTTTGGTTTCCTAATCCATACCTTGCTTGCTGTGTGATTCCTATGTTGCTTTTTGTTCCTCAAGTTCAATTCGGAGATAGGGGCACCTAGCATCTTTCCAGGCTGCTTAGTGGATTTATCCTGGCAAAGGCAAGTATTTGCCGGTGCCACTTCCTTCCTACTTTATAACTATAAAAAGAGTGCGCTTAGTTCCAAATTACAGAACCTGATGAAAAGCTAAAGCTCATCCAAGAGTTACCTGGAAATCCAATTAGTTCGTGGGGTACTAATTAGTACATCTCGCCTGTAAAACAGCTCGAGGAGTCAATATCTCGGTCTCTTTAATTAGCAGAACAGCAGACAACGCAGGCGGCGTGATAATCAAGGCTCATTACCAGGACCCTCTCTTCTCCGACGCGATTGGCGAATGTTTTTTAACATGGCAGCCATTTCGAAGTTTGCACGCTCGCATTCCTGTTTGCTAGGCGGGGACACAGGAACGTCGACGGATACGGAAAGTGTTTTACCTTTTATGTTTTACATAAAAATGATCTTTATAAATAGAATCTAACTCGCTTCAGACGAATAAAATATCGTTGTAATGAGAAAAATGGCCCCGAATCATTCAGATTTGTTTGAAATCTATTTTAATGGGCTATATACCTAAAGCTTATTAAAATCTCTGATAAACAAGCCCTAGTTAATTTTCTTCGTCAAAATATCTAAATTATGAAAACGAACTTCTGGTGACGAAGCCTCTATCTGCAAAGCAGAAGCTACACCCCGAGATTGCTAACATCTCGACACAAGAAAGATAAAACCAAAACTCCGTCGGTCCGTCGCGTCGGCGCCGGGCAAGAAACCGGCTGGGATTTCTGCAAACTGCCCTCTTGGAAAACCGGGCGCGCGACTGACTGCTTAGGGGGAGGGGGAGGGGGAGCGTATCAATGGGGAGAGTTCAGTGGCGTGCAGTGCGCTTTTCAAGCAGAAACATGTCTCGGTTTTCAGATTTTGTGCATCCATTCCTTGCATCCATTCCTTGGATCCATTCCTTGGATGCATCCATTGTGCATCCAAGGAATTTTAAGTTTTAACCCTTGTGTAAAAAGGGAAAGGGATGATGACCACTGAGATGTCCACTAAGAAACACCACTTGATGGCGATTTACCTGCCTTCTGTGGTTGAGGAGGTTCACACAGAATAACAGTGTTGCTCTCTGCTAACTTTAAAACAGGGAAATCACAATCTGAGAGGCTTTTCTTAGCGAGTGTCCGACGTAAGTTTCCGTGATTGAAATACCTTATTCTATAAGGTTGTAACTAAAGTTTCATACAACCTATTTATAATTTAGGAGTCACTAGCTGGAAATAATTATTGCTTTGTCATGAGAAACATTTTAACAACATTCACACTCGTCCAAACCCGACATTCGAACGCATTTCTCCACCAATTGCCGAGACAGCATCCGAAGAGCTACAACTATGGCTTGTACAGCCGACAACCTTGCAATGCCCCCCATTTCCCCAGCCCCGTGGAAAAGCTCGTGAAAAGCGCGGAAAAGCGGCGCCAGATGTCGCGCCGTCGCCCGCTAATTGCTGCTCCCGGGGTGGGGGGTTGGAATCACGTGTACCGAGCCGGGAAGCTGTTTCCGTGATTGCCGCGTACTTTCCGTCGGGCGCAGAGGGGGGTGGGGGGTGGGGGCAATTTGTCGCGGCTGGCAGAACAGGGTTGTTCTGATTGACGTTTAAAAGCTTCCCTGTGTGCGTGCAGCGTTGCCAGTCGCCGAAATTGTTTGCAGTGTCACTTTACCATTTCATTCCATTTCAAACACGCGCGATATGTTCTGCAAGCGAGTTTGGTATTGCTTAAAAACACCGTCCGTTTGTTTGTTCATCGGTTGTTGAAGCAGATTTTTCTGCGTAATGTTTCGGCGTGTAATTTTCTTGCGCGGTGGTGAAAGTATTTCGATCTTGCCTTCCCTGGAGGGCGGAAATATGCGTGGAATGTTCATTAAAACGCGGCAGATTCGGCGAATCGCCCATCGCGGCACTCAGCGCAACAGCAGCCCGCTACGCGTTACGCGTAATGCGTGATGCGTAACGACGCCCCACATTCACAATGCCGCTACTGCTGCTGCTTCTGCTGCTGCTGCTTCTGCTGCTGCTGCTGCTGCTGCTGCTGCTTGCTGCTGCTGCTGCTGCTTGCTGCTGCTGCTGCTGCTGCTGCTGCTGCTGCTGCTGCTGCTGCTGCTGCTGCTGCTGCTGCTGCTGCTGCTGCTGCTGCTGCTGCTGCTGCTGCTGCTGCTGCTGCTGCTGCTGCTGCTGCTGCTGCTGCTGCTGCTGCTGCTGCTGCTGCTGCTGCTGCTGCTGCTGCTGCTGCTGCTGCTGCTGCTGCTGCTGCTGCTGCTGCTGCTGCTGCTGCTGCTGCTGCTGCTGCTGCTGCTGCTGCTGCTGCTGCTGCTGCTGCTGCTGCTGCTGCTGCTGCTGCTGCTGCTGCTGCTGCTGCTGCTGCTGCTGCTGCTGCTGCTGCTGCTGCTGCTGCTGCTGCTGCTGCTGCTGCTGCTGCTGCTGCTGCTGCTGCTGCTGCTGCTGCTGCTGCTGCTGCTGCTGCTGCTGCTGCTGCTGCTGCTGCTGCTGCTGCTGCTGCTGCTGCTGCTGCTGCTGCTGCTGCTGCTGCTGCTGCTGCTGCTGCTGCTGCTGCTGCTGCTGCTGCTGCTGCTGCTGCTGCTGCTGCTGCTGCTGCTGCTGCTGCTGCTGCTGCTGCTGCTGCTGCTGCTGCTGCTGCTGCTTCGGCAACCACGTTATAATGAAAGTTTTACGACAGATCGTATTAGATTTTATATCGCATTCGAATGGCTGGTGAATGAATTTGCTGCATTGATTGTAGATCGCCGGACAAAGGATTTCGTTGAATCGCGGAGTGCTGAGTTTTTGCAAATTCGCAACGCATTATTGAACGAAACGATGAAATTCCGCGCAATATTTATGGCGTCGCCGTTAATTAATAGCCAAGCTACAGCTAGCGTAAATATTCGTGGAATTTCCATCCCAACAAATGAACGCAGACGAGAAAAAAAAACAGCAGCAATTCAGCCGAGCGATTTCCCAATCAGCAACAATAACACTCGAAACACCGAGCGGGGCGCTTATAACGGCGTCATATCTCAATCCATCTCTCTCTCGCACATGCTTTCATGTACCCACCGGAAAACTCTCCCTCATCACGCCTAGAACAATGAAAAGCCACCGCAGGAAATCGCTTTTCCAATAGCCACGGCCACCGCGAGTCGCGTCGCGAAGAAAAGCCACGCGGCATTCCCACGAACGCATTTTCGCGCGGTGGTCAAACAAAACGCGACGCCATCGCGAGTCCAGCGCCCGCCGGAAGTCAACTTCGGCCCTCGGGAGTCACGAACCGTGGACACCGAGGCGGCGGTGAAAATCCACGTGGCGCAGGGTCAAGTGATCGCTGTCCGGGGGTCACTAGGGTCACCAGGGTCACCGCTAAGGAGCCTTCACCAACGCCCGGCCACTCTCCGGGGGTAACACGCAGACCGGCATGCTTTTTCGACAAGTTTTGGTCGAAGTTTGACAGGACCATTAATATTGGGTTGATTGATTATTAATTGATGATTGATTATTGGTGTTTAACGACGTACTGTTTTGACAATTGGCCATTTGGCACTGGTCTAATGGCGCCGGTGAATGAAAGGGTGGTGATGACCTTACTTATAGCCTAGAAGGGAGGAGGGGAAACCCGGTGCCGGCACGTAGCCTACTCCTGTCGAAAAGCACCGAGGGGACCACCGGCTTTACGTCCCTTCCGAAGGACGGTTCAACTCGAACAACAGGATTCCCCCGCTAATCCGTGTTGTCGAGAGGTTGACAAGCAAGGCGAGTGAAGTTAGCGCACTAACTTCAAACCCTCCAACCTCTCTCGCGAACAGAACTGATCATGTGCATGCATGGTCACCCATCAAACACCTGACTAAGCGCGATGTTGCTTAACTTCGGTGATAACACGAGAACCGGCGTTTCCAACATGTAAGACCGTTCGCACTTAATAGTGGGTGAGACTGAGAATGGAGTAAACGTGAATTGTTGCTGCTGTCATCGGCAGTGGCAAACAAAGACTTCCGCTTGCTTAGCTCCAAGATGCCAGGATTTAATATGAATATAATAACTCTGAATGACTATTAAACAAAGCTAAGCAATTGGATTCCAAAGAATGCTGTCGAAGGTTGAGATTGACATTAAGTTAGAAGACGGGGAACTTTTCTAGAAGTTAATGTGTCGATATGAGCGAATGAAAAGTAAAACACGCGTCGATCCAGGCTTCTTAATCGCGATCCGCGATGACCGTTGATTGGTTGATTGGCTGATTGTTCGAAGCACACTTTGATCGGATCACCATGGGAACGATGGATCCTTCATTTCATGTCTGGCTTTACATGTCTGTAGCGAATCCAGGTACTCTTCTGTAGAAAGCTGGCACAGATGGAGACTAGATCATCGATTGGCTCGGTAAGAACTCGGAGGATGCTTGCAAAACATCTAAATGATCGATTATTGGTGTTCAACACGAAGGTTTCGCATGAGAAGTTTCACCCGGCTGATTTATAGAGGTATGTGTGAGTTGACAGCAGGTTGAGGAAGTAAGTTAACAAATTGACTTCTTAGCCGCGGTCTCGGGTTGTCCTTGGTCGTGTCTCATGCACGGAGTGCAGTTAATTGCAATCATCTCGCCACTTATTAATACTCGGGTCTTCCATAATCTTAATAGCACTTGAGTTTACACAAAAAAAATCTCAGGGAAGACAGGGAAATCACATGCCAACTGGTTTCTCTGGAATCACCCATTTCGAGGAGTTGTGAAGTTATGGCAATAATGAAATGTTTTGCGTCTTCATTTCTAGCGTTGTAACGACGCAATTTCGCACATTGCACATTTATTCAACTCCTTCCTTTGGCGAAGTTCCCTGGGATGCTACCCTTCGCTTCGCCGAACCACCCCCGCCGCCCGCCGAGCTGTCAGGAGCCACCACTTTATGGTCGGGATAAATATGTGCATGTTCTTTGTGAGTTTCTTGGCTCGGTCTTCAGCCAGACGCAACATTACCGCGTCCACGTCGATGGGACGTGGCTGCCGAAATACAGGCGCCAAGAACATGGGATGCAGGGAAGCAACGCAATGATGCTGTCACAAGAACCTCCTCTTCTGACAAACACAACGCACTATACGCACTACGAACTACGCACTGTTCCCGGCTCAGTAAATAAAACTGTTGCGACAGAAGCGAACCGGAAGTCGGACGGAGAAAGATGAAGAACCCGCGGAATGTTGCGAGGCGGAAACCAGGGGGCAGAAAATTCAGAGGAAAAGTCACGAGGGCAGCGACAAAGCCATGCTCGCGTTCATGGAGGAACTCTGTCCAATCCTGAGATACAGCTTGAGCTACAGCTTGATTGAACAGATTTTATGATACACTTTTTTCTTCCAGGAAAACATGACGACAGATTCCCGCTAAGAGCGATTTGGGGTGTTAATTCCCTATATTTGATCGGTCCTACTATCTAACCATGGCGGAGATAGGGTCAACCCAATGGACTTTCTTTAGTGGACATATCAAAATAATGTTTCCCGGATTGCAACAGGGATATTGGCATCTGAACACTTGGTCAAGAACAGAAGCTTCCGGCCACCCTGTTCAATCAACAAGGAACCATCAAGCCTGATCTACACAGTTCAATTTTTCGTACAAACTCAATCTTGACCTAAGCCCACTCAAAGTTGAAACACAGTTTATATATTACACGACTCAAATTATTGTCGATATTTACGCCCACGAACTTAGAAACCTTTGCTTAGAAGGCAGTAAATTATGAAATACAACATGGCGTCTGCAATTGATAGGTATTTTGATGGTGGCTGCTCAAGGAAATTACCACATAAACGTTTTGCCATTTAGGAGATCTTTGACAAACTCAATGGCGTAGTATCATAATTCAGCGAAAATTATATTTGTCGCTGCGACTTACAGCCAGGAGGCCTAGGAGTTGATGGTACACGCAGGCGTTTTCTGATTGGAGTTGAATAAAAAATAGGTTTCGTTCTAAACGAAAACATTGCGGCAAAATTGAACTCAAGTATTCAGTTCAACTTATCTTGAAGTTTTGTGTTTACACGGTTCAACTTTGGTTGCGCTCAGGACAAAGCAGACATAAGCCTGGCATCTCAAAGCTGAACGCAGCATAGCGGCGAATCACGAAGAGAGTGACGTTCTGTGTTCGTGGTCATCCCGACTTAAGCTGACCGGTTTCCACAAAGTTTCCCGGGCAGCCGACTAAAAGTTTCCCCCCCACCCCGCGAAGACTTGTGACGCCAGGGGCGCAGCGGAGGCCACTCGGCCGCCCCATCTCGCGGCATAATTTAGCGATAAAACAAAGCTGTCCGGTCTTCCTGCATCAAGCCAGCGCTGGCCTGGCCGCAGAGAGTTGTGTTGTTTGTTGATCGCCATCGGACTTACTTTGGGCTACGGATCCTCACATGTCCTCGTTATGAAACTCACCTGAAAGAAGAAAAAATACATTCGTTAGAAATTATGCTATTCAATTTTGAATGCGTTTCCTGTCTTGCTGCAAGGAACCGTGATTGTGGTTGGGATTGGTATCAAAGTGTTCTCTACCGTCGGTAGTATACCTATCACACAATAGGCCGAAATCATAACCAAGCGAAGGGATGATTCGCTTGATGATAATAATTCAATCAAGCAATATTGACATCACATCTGTTTTCCACATAAGAACTCCGAGTAAAACTAATCTTATTTCCTGAAAATATTAATTCAAATGTTAGCTTTTGCATGTTTTTTCGAACTGACGGCAGGTATAACTGTTTCATGGTAAGAATGTCAAAGAAAGCCTATTTAGGAGTAAAGAATCAATTGGATAAAATGATCAAAATATGCATTGCCTGCTTACTGAAAGCAAAGAGCGAAACCTGTTGGCTTTTCTTAGCGTGTCTCCAACTCTCAGCAAGCCATCCAATCTATATTCTACATGAAAAAACTCGCTTCGCTTCCCGGAAAATTGTTAAGCAAATCTTCGCGTAGAGCAAGGGAAGGTTTTCCCGACGAACTCAGATCGCGAGCACCGTTTGGGAAATCTAAGGAGAAAATAAAACTGATCGAGGAGAACTCTTGTAAAACTTGCTCGCCCTTTATCCCGCGGTGCGGCCGGGTTTAGCTCGCGTCTGAATATCATTCCTGGATTTATCGCGCGTTTCCATGGGGATGGGTGGGGTGCGAGCGCCTAGCAACCCTTGCAATCCACCCTCGTGCATCCCCTAAACAAGCCTGCATCGCGGCCGGAGCAAGACATCTCGATAATATCTTCCGTTCAACATTCTGCCTGCTAGCAAGTCAGACAGGAGACACGTGGATTCGTTGGGGATCGGTTTACAAAATTACTTTAATTCAATTTTGAGCTTGTTATATTTGTATTTAGAAATTCTTCTAGTGAGTAGTGCATTCGTGGCGGTGTTTGACCGCTTGGCTACGTGGCACTTCCTGGCTTTCTGAAAATCTTAGCACCAATAAGGACCGGCTGCAAAGTTGACCGCACAAGTTGCTCACTCTGCCAAACCACTCACTGGACACAAAGTGCTGGTGTGGGGAAGTTTTTAGTTTGCTGCCACCACTATGTTTGTTAAAAACATAGAAAATATTAAAGTATGGCAACTTCATGACACTGGAACTAAAACCGTTTGGACGCAAGTGCTCGCAGGGGGTCGCCGTCAAGTTCCGACAATGGTTCGTGCAAGTTCGAGGGCATTTTCCGTGAACAAGGCATTCGAAGACTAGGAGCCTGTCAAACGCAGGGTCGGGTTTCGCTGCCGCCATCCCTGAGAGATTCCTCGATCATTGCCCGTCAAGATAAGCAAGATATACACCCTTCTAGCAGCTGAGTAGGGAGACAGGAGCGACGCTAGACGTCAGGAAACTCAGCGACGGCCACGTCAGTGCAGGGAGGCCAACACACAACTCTATTTATAGTTTATTATAGACCGATATTATAGGTCGACAGAAAGAATAAGAAAACCTACTTGGTTCGTGATTCCTTAGCTTCTTTGGTAAAAGAAAAATCCATAAAAAATAGCATTGGTTTGGAGTTTACAGTTTCTTTAGCGGGTATCTAACGTCATAATTTCCTCGGATCTATAAAATAGTTTCCTGAGAAGAAAAATAGAAAGCCCGTGACCCGAGAGATAAAAGTGACATTTCAAAATCTGAGAGGACAATGATGACCGAGAGATACCATGCGTAATATGAGACACACACACACGTTATGGTGTTGGCGGGGCAAAACGCGTGGCCGTCCAGGCGCCTTAAAACCACCACCCATACAATCTCTCTCCCCCGATATTACCAAATGCATAATACAAAACATCTTTCTCGGGAAAATAGCATGTCATTGCCGATAAAAGACCGCGTTCCGATGCGACCACGACATTGTCTCAGATAAGACGGTGGGTTTGGGGGGGGGGGGAGGAAGGGGGGCGACTACCCTTATCTCCCCCAAAACAGCCACACCCCCTGATTGTCTAACTTCCTCGGGAACTAGACGCCCGGGACTGCGGCTGGATACATTCCACGAGGTTTATTCGGTACGGGACCCCTGTTTTCTTCAGTTTATATCTGTACATGGGGGCTTTTTTATGAATTTACCTTGCCCCATCTTGCTGGGAAATTAAATTCGTTCGACGCGCGGGTGCGATAATGGACTGAGGGGTGAAGTTTTGTTATAGGTTTGATAAGGGGTAGCTTCTGATAGCGTCTGTTGGCTTTGGTAAGGGTGGCTTCTTCTAGTTTCTGCTGACTTTGAATTCACGCAGTGGGACACAGTTGTCTATCGGCTCTGCGATTCGGACCCATTTCCAGGGTCAATAAACACAGAGTGGAGTAAAATATGCAGGCAAGCTGCGTTACGGGTGCGATTTTCATAGCGGAATTTGATACTTTCTAGAAATTAAAATAAAGAAGCAGATCCGGTAAATATTACTCCCTATATTTTCGGCTTATGTAAGCTTTAATGCTTTATGGGGGGAGGGGCATGGGCTGCAACGGTGCAAAGTCTAAGGAAATATTGCGATTAATTGTCTTTGAACATTTACAGCGATAAGATGAGGAAATGAATTACGGCCGGCCGGTAAAGCTGCAAGTTTATCAAAGATGCCGTGTCGGCAGGAAAAGACGAATCTGACGGTGAGATTCGTTAACTACGACGACTACGTCATTCCCGGAAAACTAATGTCGCCGTGCTCGGGAAAGCCAGGAAATGTGGAAATGTTTGACAAGCCCCCTCCCCCCCCATTCCTGCTCACACCACCACATGCATGATCTTATGCATGATCTTATGCATGATCTAATGCATTACTAAGCGGTTGCAGCTGTCCGATTTGCATACCATATGCAGTAACAGAGAAGCTCAGTTACAATCTCAGACTCAGGAACAGAACCGGGTAAAATTTTATATTATAACTCAATTGTGACTCAAAGTCAATATTTAATATGGATGAAAACAGGCCTAAAAAATATGAGAACCTGCAGAACAATTCATGTCATGGACAATATCGCGCTGTCGCCATCTCTCCTGCAATGACCCACGACATGAACATGCAGCAGAGTGGTTGTCGATTCAAGTTGAATTATTCAAAGCAAAAAGTGTGTGAGCGCGCACAGCCTAAAAAGCATGTTACACTCGAACAACAAGAAATGGAAGCATCGCGTCACGAAACATTCCTGGATCAAAGCAAGCCTCGTGTACAAAGGACGAGGGGGTTGTTTTTTGACAGTCTCCTGGGTCGTCGACCCCCCTACCCCCAGATCTCATGGCCAAAGGGATGAAAAGCTGCCCGAGGCGAGCAGTGATTGGCTGTTCGAGTGGCCTTGTGAACCCCCCCCCCCCCCCAACCCCACAAGCAGGGGGTGCGAGCTACAAGTGGCATGCTATTGACGTCGAGGGTGCACTTGGGTGGTGAGGGTGGTGGAAAGGGGGCGCGGGGGGGGGGGGGGGGGGGGGGGGGTGGCTCTGTGACTAATTGCTAGGCAAGCCTGTAGCTGACAGGGAGAAAGTCAAAAATGGGGTGTAAATTAGGGATTTTTAGCCCTGATTCCGAGTGGGGCTGCTGGAAGAGATTTCAGTTGTTAGTCGAGTTCAGTGCCTTTGGGAACTTGTTAATTATCGGAGAGATTCTAAACTTCAGGTGACATCTCCATGTTGAGTAAGAGACGAAATATTGCTTCTGTGGGTAAAACAGCGCACAGAGTTTGAAGTGATCCAAGTAGTATTCACTGCTCGGAGAAATATGAATTGTCCATGCTTCATATGCGAGAGATGCTGCGTGAATTTCACGGGTTTTTCTGGGAAGATGATATTTTAACCCCTAGGGTATGTATTTTTAAAAACGTTTTAAATCCAGGACATCAACACCATGATCCAGGCATCTTCTGCGTGAAACTCATTTGGAAAAGCTAAGCATTAAGAAAAACCCGCAGCAGCAGCAGCAGCAGCAATAGCAAGCAGCAGCAGCAGCAGCAGCAGCAAGCAGCAAGCAGCAGCAGCAAGCAGGAGCAGCAAGCAGCAGCTAGCAGCAAGCAGCAAGCAGCAAGCAGCAGCAGCAAGCAGCAGCTAACAGCAAGCAGCAAGCAGCAGCAGCAAGCAGCAGCAGCAGCAGCAAGCAGCAAGCAAGCAGAAAGCAGCAGCAAGCAGCAAGCAGCAAGCAGCAGCAGTAAGCAGCAAGCAGCAGCAGCAAGCAGCAGCAAGCAGCAGCAAGCAGCAGCAGCAAGCAGCTGCAAGCAGCAGCAGCAAGCAGCAGCAAGCAGCAAGCAGCAGCTGGCAGCAAGCAGCAGCAGCAAGCAGCAAGCAGCAAGCAAGCAGCAAGCAAGCAGCAAGCAGCAAGCAGCACCACCACCACCACCACCACCACCACCACCACCACCACCTACCGCCACCGCCCGGTAAATGCAACGAACGTAAGATGAGCCAGCTATTTTCGCAGGCAGACAAGGTTTTTGAAAGAAATATGTACTTTCAACCATGTCAAAGGCTCGCGACCTTTGGCGAGGGGGGGGGGGGGGGAGGGGCACAAAGTGCACGGATTTCCATCAATGTTTCAGCCGCGGCCCCCACCCTCCAGTCTCTGTCTTCATCCAACAGTCTTTCATCTCCTTCGCGGCAAGCAAATGAGCGACGATAAGGTGGCTGGACCGTCGCACTCTCGCTCCGCGCAAAGCACGTCGTCTACGAAGGGTTGAGATACATTGAAGCAACAGTCAACCAAAAATATTGGAGAAAATCGTCAGTGAAAGGCCACTACAGTTCAGGCAGTTCATTCATTAAAAAAAAAAAAAACATGAAAAAGGTTTCAATGACTAATGATTTCTCTAATTAAGTTGTTTGGAGACCGTTCAATGAGCGTCAAATCAGCCGGTACCATTATTTAACATTAACATCACAAATGACGGTGTAGCCACCTTACAGCGAAGGAAATTCAGTCGAACGTTTCAAGAAACGAAGAAAGTTTGAAAACTCTTAACAAGCAATGTTATTTTTCCTCTTGATTTCACTGTTAGGCGTTTGAGGAGTTGGTTAAGGGGGCTAGTTGGTTGTCGCTGAGGCGTTGATAATGTGAACCTATCTTCAATCTCAAGACAGCCTGGTTGAAGGCTAATTTGGTTCTTTTAAGAGATGGCGTTACACAGAAAGACAAAGTGAACGTTGTTGCGTAGGAAGCGGCCGGCGGTCCAGGCAACCCAAGGACGGCTCCAGTAAAATCTTCTTCTGTAAATTCTCCTCGGCGGACGGACTGCAAAGGCTAAACGTCGTAACGACTTTTCCCGGCATTTTCCTGCGCGGTTTACGCACTCTGCCGCCAGGGGCGTTCCGAGCGACGGAAAACGCGCAGACTTTCCAGAGTCAAATAATTTTCACGGTCGATTGGACGCGAAACTTGAATTAATGGCAGAGTGGCAGATGTCAGGATGGAGGCAGCAACGTTTTTGTATAAAATATTCCTTCTCGCATTGATTTCTCTCGCTTCGTTCAGAGCTGGAAATAAAAATAAGCTGGCCTTATTATTTTTCAGGTGGCACCTATTTGGAGTGAAAAGATTAAATCTTAGTTCAAATAATAATTTGATTCTTCCTGATAGGAGATTTATTTACCTTTATTCGGTGGAAATATGAAAGAAACCCATACAATAAAATCTAGAATCGAGTGGTATTTATGAGATGTGTTACCGAGCGGTTTGACATGTTGGAAACACCGATTCTCATGAGTTACCGAAGTTAAGCAACATCTTGCTGAGTTAGCTGTTTGATGGGTGACCATCATGCACATGATCAGTTCTGTTCGGGAGAGAGGTTGGAGGGTTTGAAGTTAGCACGAAAACTTCACTCGCCTTGCTTGTCAACCTCTCGACAGCACGGATTAGCGGAGGAATCCTGTTGTTTGAGTTGTACCGACCTTCGGAAGAGACGTAAAGCCGGTGGTCCCCTCGGTGCTTTTCGATAGGAGTAGGCTACGTGCCGGCACCGGGTTTCCCCTCCTCCCTTCTAGCCATAGGTTAGGTTCATCACCACCCTTTCATTCATCGACGTCATTAGACCAGCGCCAAAGGCCCAGTTATCAAAACAGTGCGTCATTAAACACCAATAATCAATCAATGATCTGTCTTCAACTAGTATCATTGGCACTACCACCCCACAAGAAAACCGCGCAGTCACTGCAAGGGTTGTTGCTATGAAGTCACCAAAGCTCCACTCGAGCCCACCCCAAAACCACCCCCATTACGCGGCCAAGTACACGCAGCGCCATGCGAAGAAAATAGCATGCCAGTCGCTCCCTTACACCAATGGAAAAGAGTGCAGCCATTCTCATTTTCGTGAAAATGAAACCGAAGCGCGTGGAGACGTCCCGCGCCAGCGTACAACGCCCCTGATTTCCCTCAGTCACAATTTCCTTTGTGTCTCGTGCGCCCCCGCGGAAAACACGGCGACGTGGAATTCGTGTGAGAGAGGGTGGCGGGGGGCGGGATGTATTACTTCTTATTACGGGGGGACTTCCGGTGGAAATCTTCTGCGCCTCGGCTCGACTGTTCCCCGATTTTCACCGGCGAACGTTTTGACTCCGGTTGCAATCGACCTGGCTTCTAGGCGACCAGCGGAAGGTCTGTGTTCATCATCTATGTTTCTCTGAGAATATTCGCGATTGCTTTACATGAAAAGAAGTTCTTACATCTTTTAACTGTGTATTAAATCCCATTAAAATACCGATTACTGCTCATACCTCATATCGAAACTCACTCAACAAACAGTTAAAGCACCAATGAAATTACATGTGAACATCTGAAAATTCTATATACAGATTACTCACTGATATATTCATGGATAACTTCACTTAATTGATTGAATCTATTGGCAGTCCTAGTGGCTACCAAGATTTGAATCATATGGCACCAATTGGTACCCACAGCTTTCAGCAGCTACCAAAAGCTACAGCTACCAACAGCTACCAGAAACTACCAAAAGCTACCAATAGCTACCAACAGCTACCATATTGTGAGCCGAGAGTCCCAAAACCTAGTCTCCATGACGGGGCAAGATGAGGTTTAGGTAAACGGATCATAAAAGTTGGGTGCTTTGGAAGTCCATTTTATTGATCATCCTTCAAGTAACGGGCAGGTTTTATAGGTTATAGGCGGTATTCCGATTTAAGTACGCTGCAATAAAATGCCAGTTAAACATTATTGAAGGTTGAGAATTTTAGCTTTTACCCGGCATTTAAACTCGTAGGAAGATATTAGCGAAGATGGCGACCTGTTCGAAAATCTCGAACGGTTGAGATATAATATGTATACAATTTAATCAGCGATTCACACTCAGAGTGTTTCTAGGTTTAATATGCAATTGTTTGCAAAGCAATCAAGAGTGTTTCTAGTTTCAACGTGCAATTGTTTGCAAAGCAATCAAGAGTGTTTCTAGGTTTAGCATTCGATTGTTTTTATTATTGTCTCTTCTGCGTGGGTATGAGTGTTTTTTGTTGTGGGAGGAGAAATTTTCTAAAAATATCTCCGATGAGCGGTAATCGTAACCCGATCTGACGATGGCCGCCGGTCGAAGCGTGGGACGCCCCGGCCCTGTGACCTTGCCGTGACCCCGATCGCGGTCACTGTTCTTCTCGACGCCATCGAGTCAAATTTCTGGCCAATTAGTGCTCCTAGCGACACAAATACTCGCATCGCATTTAACGACTTTCCGTGTGCTTGGAGTTTATGGGTGGAAAATAATTAAGATAAAGAAAAACTTCCCTAAAAATGTAAAGTTTTGCTTTATAAATTACATGCCAATCGCAACGCATGGAGCGGCGATGTGGGAGGATGATTGGTGCAGAAAATACAATTGAAGTTGTGCAGATGGATGAAGTTAAAAAAATATATTGTAGGAGTAACAAAATTGGACAAGTTAAGTCGCGAAGTACTGAGAAAAACTGTGAAGATCGACAGTTTCAGGCTTAAGATTGGAAAGACAGGCTAAAATGATGTGGAAGAGAGATGAGAATGGAAGAATATCGAATGCCTAAGAAGTTGTTCAGTTTTGAGTGTGGAGGACCATTGGAGAGATGGTTCGACCAGCTGAGGCGAGATGTAGAAGCAAGCAAACGCAAATTAAAACTACGCTGACAGATTTTCCAACGTCCCTCGTCCAATCGTGATGAAGTTCCTAAAAATATATGTCTGTACTTTAGCAAGAAGTATATTTTTTCATGTCCGCAAATTTTACCCAGCCAAAGGAAAACCGTAAAAAATAAATTCTATGCTACAAAATATACCTCAATTTCTTCCAAATAGTAAATACTCCAAATTGCCAAAATAGGGGGGCATTATTTTCGTATCTCAATTATTTCCCACTCAATCCTTTGAGACGAAGCCAGCGTCCAGCAAAATTTCCAAACCGGCAGCGAGCTGATATTTGGGAGTGAAAATTAATCGAGACAGAACAAAACACGACACGTGAAATTGATTGATTTTGAAAATCCCTGCCCAGGGGACGAGGCTGTTCCACACGTGTGGTTACCCACCCTTCATCCAGCACTAACAATATGGGGTTTATCAGAGAAAATTGTGGCGAACGGAAATACATCCTTGTCTGGACAGGCCAGGTGTCTCAACTTGGGAAGGTCTAAGTACTTCTACATGATTTTGCAGCGAACAGCTTTGCTCAGTTTCTATTTTTATCTTAATTTGCCTTGTTCCGTAGTTGGCATCATCTCTGTCAACATGTCTGTCAACATATCCGTCACAAAGTTCTTGGTGATAAATGCTCCTCGATATAGGTAAGTCATAAATATGTTGACATCATGCAAATTTCTGTCAATATCAATCAGAAAATTATATTTTCTGCTCGAAATAAGTGAAAATTGTCTCTTTATATCTTGACAGTGGAGTGGACGTTAAGGCAATTTAATGACGCCATGTCGAAGTTTCCAGGTCTCTTTGCCACTTGAAGACAGTTTACCGGCGACGGCAAATGACAACCGTCCAGAGCACGGTTTCCTGGCGAGGGCTTCGTCTCAGCTCGCTGCAATTTGCATCTCATTGGCACAGTTCTCTTTTATCCCAGCAGCAAGCAGCAAGCAGCAAGCAGCAAGCAGCAAGCAGCAGCAGCAGCAGCAGCAGCAGCAGCAAGCAGCAAGCAGCAAGCAGCAAGCAGCAAGCAGCAAGCAGCAAGCAGCAAGCAGCAAGCAGCAAGCAGCAAGCAGCAGCAGCAGCAGCAGCAGCAGCAGCAGCAGCAGCAGCAGCAAGCAGCAAGCAGCAAGCAGCAAGCAGCAAGCAGCAAGCAGCAGCAGCAAGCAGCAAGCAGCAAGCAGCAGCAGCAGCAGCAGCAGATACTTGATACTTGATGGATTCGTTTTTTTTAAGGATCTTCTTCAAAAGGGTCTTACTATTTTTTTCTAGCAAAGAAAATATAATATTGTGGTGACAATTTCTGCCAATAACAAACATGCAGTCATTAATCATCACTACAGTAGCGCTATATTTCAGAATAAAATATACCTATGTATGAAATAGCTAAGTTTAGTGTCTACTTCAAAATGTCCAAGCCCCGATTAAAATATAGAACAAAGTGGCAGTCTAGGCGTCCGCTAGTAGGTGGCGTGCTCGTCTATGTCCCGGCCAGAGCGTCATGGTTCATGTTCATCGACAGGGCGGTGGAGGCTGAACCGGCGCGCTTTTGTTTCCTTGTGGAACTCCGTCGCAGGTCGACGTCGGCATCGACAAGGCGGTGAGCAGTGACGCGCCGGAAAACACAAGCCGTCGCATCTTCATCGGGAAATTAAATTCCTCTTGTGTTTTCCAGCTTTTCCGGGGGGAAGGAAGCGTCGCGTCGGCGGGGCAAAGGAAATCAATTTCCAGGAATCGGCGCGTGGAAAACAGAGAAGTCAGCGCCATCTTGTTCCTCGTAAAGTAACCACTGGCACCACTTGTAATGAGACGTCAAACATTATGGGAAAATGATTCGGAGATATCATTTTCCAACTGTTTCACTGGGTTATTGAATGATAAGGTCCCAAACTTTAAAATGTAACATTCCGCAAACCCAAGCTGCCTGATGAATCAAGAAACTAAACTCAAGTCCCTGATTAAACCTAAAATCGAAAAAAAAATAACCAAAACAATAACACAAGCCCACGCCAAATACACGCTGAAAACGATATTTCCTAATGTTTGCCCCAAAAAACTAACACTCAGAGAAAATTTGAGAGAGTCAATTCTTGTAAACTCTATATAATATTTTACCCTCAGTACGTCCTCACGCTCTCAAGCCCGGGAAGCAACCCCTAAAAAACTTTCGCAATCATTCCAGGCCAGCCACCCAGCGCGAAACCCTTCAAACATATTTCCCCCCCCAAAAAAAACACAAGCCCCATCAAAACCCGCGCCACAGACTGACACAAGCCCCCTCCCCCTTCCACCTCTCCCCGCACGCCCACGCAGTGCAGCATTCACCGAGACATGCGTTACGCAACACCATCCCTACAGAACCAACAATCGAGGCAATTTTTTTAATGAGGACTTGAGTAATTAGTGCGTGTTTCGTCCCTGCTTGAGGACGTCGCTCCCCCCTCCCCCCCCCCCCTCTCCCCCCACCAGAGTGTGCTGTGAAGTAAGCTGCCTGGATCGTCACGACCTGCCCTTCGGAACGTTAGCGTCAAAATATGACAACCAAAAACTTGTCCCGTCTGTGCTTTTCGGGAATTTGAATTCAATTAGATCGACTGTAGCCAAGTTTATTGACTCTAAGTTCATGCAACTCCAAAAAAAACGAGAATTAACACATCTCTTAACTTCAATTTGTGAATATGGTTTCTCGGATTTGCTCTGATTTCAGGAGTCAGGGATTTCGTCAGGGAAGTCACTCATGTTCCCGATTAGAGCGTTAATTTGTCCCATTAAAAACATCGACACAAATGGAGATCTCATATCATTTCACCCTGATGAAAGTTACAAAATCGCCCCCCTGGTGTCTCTCCGAACGCTTCACAGAACGCGTTCTGTCAACTTCAGGGCCACTGACGATCTAAGATCCTGAAGCATCACCGAATTACTCGGTGCGAACTACGTTCTTCTTTCGTTGGCGGTTTTGCGTCGTCGAATAAATTCAGCTTCGATTTGTTAAAACACGATACAAGCGAGTGAAGCTAGACACTATTTTCGTCTTGACATCAGTTGTAAACTCGAAAAAAAAATATAAATATCAAAATCACGTCTTGTCAAATTAGTCGTTTGAAGTCGAATGCCTAGAAAACAATGTCTCTTTCAACAATCCACACCCCCGGGGACTTGGATGCTTATTGCCCCCGGCGGAGTGGATTCTACACTCATAAGTATCCATCGCGTGCATCGAGCAACAATTGACCCTGCGTCGCACCAAAACGAAGTGTCCGTCCTTTATCAACACTTGGCAACAACCTTCTTGCAGCCGAAGACTCATCCATCACGAGACGCCATCTTGGAATGAAACAAGGTGACGTCTGTATTTTGTGATGCGCCGATCAACTGGGTCATGGGTTCGGTTCTAGCTTTTCATACGATTATCAACGCTGAGAGTTACGACAAAGAAGGTATGTATTACGACGGATAGCGTACGAGATTGAGAGATGTGTACTTTTATAAGTGATCGCTCCGTGAAACGCTTTATCTAATAGAGAAACCCGAGCGGTCATTGTAGAGGCAAAGAGATTTACGTCTGCTCGGCACAAAGACAATTACAAAAGTATTTGTAAATGTAAAGGAATCGATTTCCTCGTCGGATGCATGGTAAGAAAGTGGGTTGGGACATGTAACACATGGCATGAACGGAGCGTGGAGCGTGCTCCGTACGCCAAAAAGATCGTGGTCGTGTTTCATATCGGCCAATAAACAAAGCCAATTGCCAGACAACAGGAGATTGTCGATGCTTTAGTCACGAAGGCCTCTGATGTAAAGTCTGTATCATTCTCAGTTGTTGGGCGAAAAGTATAAATACAAGTCCCTCGAACTCATGAAGCCGCACATTATGTCCTGCTGGCTTCACGCTGTCACCGCCGCGTGGCATGTCACTCGGGACGCGGGAAAAGATGTCTGGACCGACGCCACCGTTTGGCGTCGCGGCGTCGGCGTCGGCGTCGGCGTCGGCGTCGGCCAAGGAACGCTGCGGACTGAACGTCTGACAGGTGGTGTAAGGGGGGGGGAGTTCGGTTTGTCATGTTTGTTTCACTAAAAGTAGAGAGCAGTAATGAGTACTTCTATGCGTTTACCAAAATTACTGAAATTGAAATGAAATACTAGTATTTTGACAGCTAACGGTATTGAACATTTTCCAAAGTGTTCTGTGGTTATATGATTAATGACAGAAGAAGTAAACTGCTCTTGCAGCAAATTTTGGAATGTATATTTCGTGCCTGATATTAAATAAGAACGACGCTGTTTTGTAGCTTTGTGTTACGGCAACGGCAACGGCAACGCAGCTAAACGCCCCCGTGGCAAGAAGCGCATTGGTGATACCCGAAGATAGATTGGTACTGGAGAACAAAGCGCATGTCGCTGTCTCGAGACCCCTCGCCCCCACCATCTCGCCGCCATCGCGCAGCAAGCCATGCACTTCTGCAAGTGCAATGAACTGCATCGCTGCACAAAGTGCATCCATCGCTGCAGCTCGTGACCTTGGCGAGAGCTGCTGGGCGGGAGGGCGGGGGGAGTGGGGGGGGATGGACGCTGACAATGGACTTGGCTAGAGGCACCAACGGCACTTCCCGATAAGGACCTAGTCTCGCATGGACCGACGCTATAACAAGTCCAAAGATCAATCGTAAATTCTGCAAGATTCTGTGGAATGCGCTGGTTTCGCACTAGAGTCTCTGTGGTGTCGAGTCTTTGGATCAGAGCAGCAAGCGACACGGTGAAACCACGGTGTGATGACAGCTTGACAAGCCTGTGTGCCATTGCGCACCCGACCGCTTGGATTCGAGCAGCAAGCGACACGGTGAAACCACGGTGTGATGACAGCTTGACAAGCCTGTGTGCCATTGCGCACCCGACTGCTTGGATTCCAGCAGCAAGCGACACGGTGAAACCACGGTGTGATGACAGCTTGACAAGCCTGTGTGCCATTGCGTATCCGACCGCTTGGATTCAAGCAGCAAGCGACACGGTGAAACCACGGTGTGATGACAGCTTGACAAGCCTGTGTGCCATTAAGCACCCGACCGCTTGGATTCGAGCAGCAAGTGACACGGTGAAACCACGGTGTGATGACAGCTTGACAAGCCTGTGTGCCATTGCGTATCCGACCGCTTGGATTCAAGCAGCAAGCGACACGGTGAAACCACGGTGTGATGACAGCTTGACAAGCCTGTGTGCCATTGCGCACCCGACTGCTTGGATTCAAGCAGCAAGCGACACGGTGAAACCACGGTGTGATGACAGCTTGACAAGCCTGTGTGCCATTGCGCACCCGACCGCTTGGATTCGATTTGAAGCCAAAGGGTTTGGCATGTTGGAAACACCGGTTCTCGTGAGATCACCAAAGTTAAGCAACATTGCGCTGAGTCAAGTGTTTGATGGGTGACCATCATGCACATGATCAGTTCTGTTCGGGAGAGAGGTTGAAGGGTTTGAAGTTAGTACGACCGCTTCACTCGCCTTGCTTATCAACCTCTCGACGGCATGGATTAGTGGAGCAATCCTGTTGTTCGAGTTGTACCGTCCTTCGGAAGGGACGTAAAGCCGGTGGTCCCCTCGGTGCTTTTCGACAGGAGTAGGCTACGTGCCGGCACCGGGTTTCCCCTCCTCCCTTCTAGACTAGGTTAGGTTCATCATCACCATTTTATTCACTGACGCCATTAGACCAGTGCCAAAGGTTTCCTGGTTAACTTAATTTCCTATTGTGTTGGTATTATATTGGCTAATACCGCTGAGCGACGGGGTGTACATGAGTGTAGGGGATGCGATATCGCCACTGCGCATGTCTGGCAGCTTGTTTTGCACTCGAAGGGTGGTCCTACCAACATGGCCATCCGACGCAGCTCGAGCTGGCCCGACTACTCGCGAAGATTACGAAGACAATGGACCCTCACCTGCAACAGACAGACATTTCAGCGGCGTTAGTTGAGAAGAATTACTTACAGATCAAACACACAATGAGCCTGAGACTGTTTTATTAAATATAGATTTATTGAAAGAAAATGTTGCAAATGAACTCTATAATACATCCGAACACGATATGGGACTTCAACCCAAGACTTCTATGCATAGACAGAGTATTGATGCAATACAGGG
The DNA here is from genome assembly GCA_921293315.2 of Nemurella pictetii. Taxonomy (NCBI): domain Eukaryota; kingdom Metazoa; phylum Arthropoda; class Insecta; order Plecoptera; family Nemouridae; genus Nemurella; species Nemurella pictetii. Next base: position 3,837,059 of record OV121122.1, read on the forward strand.
TATTGACAATGCGACATCGCCACACAGGTATACCGGTTCAACAGGTTGGAGACAATGCAAGTGCCCGGGGGAAGGAAGGACGGGGAATTATCCATGTGGCTTGATTCGCAACTTTTTTCCAGGTCCATTACCCTGGAACCCCCAATGTTGAAAGTCGAACTTTTTTTAACGGCAATCGTTTGTGCTTCGTTAGTGCCCGTTAGTGCTCGATATCCCGTCGTTAGTGCTCGAACCGTACGGGCGCTACGGCGATTTCAAATTGGGGGTTCTGGGGTAATGGTAGAACCCCCAATGTTAAAAGTCGAGTTTTTTTTACGGCAGTCGTTTGTGCTTCGTTAGTGCCTGTTAGTGCTCGATATCCCGTCGTTAGTGCTCGAACCGTACGGGCGCTACGGCGATTTCAAATTGGGGGTTCTGGGGTAATGGTAGAACCCCCAATGTTAAAAGTCGAGTTTTTTTTACGGCAGTCGTTTGTGCTTCGTTAGTGCCTGTTAGTGCTCGATATCCCGTCGTTAGTGCTCGAACCGTACGGGCGCTACGGCGATTTCAAATTGGGGGTTCTGGGGTAATGGTCGGACACCAGATGTTAAAAGTTTATTTTTTTCAACGGATTTCGCTTAACAATCGTTAGTGCCCGTTAGTGCTCTAAATATGGTCGTTAGTGCTCGAACCGTACGGGCGCTACGGCGATTTCAAAATTAGGGGTTCAAGAAGTAGAACCCCCAATGTTAAAAGTCTAACTCTTTTTATGGCAATCGCTTTTTCTTCGTTAGTGCCTGTTAGTGCTCGATTGCCCGTCGTTAGTGCTCGAACCGTACGGGCGCTACGACGAGTAGAAAAAAAAGGTTGGTTGGGGGGGGGGGGGGGGGGGGGGACAGTTTTAGAACCCCTGATTTTAAAAGAATTTCAATCAATACACATTACTTATGCTTCGTGAGTATCTGACGGTGCTCGAACCGTTCGGGCGCTACGGCGATTTGAAATTTGGAGTTCTGGGGAATGGTATGTACCCCTAATGTTAAAAGCCAATTTTTTCAACGGATTTCTTTTATGATTCGTTCGTTCTTGTAAGTGCTCGATATCCCGTCGTTAGTGCTTGTTAGTGCTCGAACTGTGCAGGGGCTCTCCGGTAAAGCGAGAACCCCTTGTGGGTCATTATTTTTGTAATAATGCACACTTCGGATAAAAAATCGACCTACCCATTAGATCGCATTGAAAGTTTTCTTGGTTGTTATGGAGGAGGCATAAAAATTAGTTCATTTTGTCACCTAATTATTCCAGCTGTTTTAAGAGTTTGAGTTATTAAGAGTTTTAAGCTGAATTTTTTACAAAATGTGCAAAACATCTCCTCGAACATCGGACAGAAGATCTACCTACCACTAATGGCCAACTGTTTCCCTACACTTCACCCTTAAATAGGATAGGTTTTTATTAAATTCACGATTATTGTCGGAGATAAGGGAGGGATCGGAAATGTTGTAGCTTAGAAAAAGGAAGCCAGTGATATCCAGTATGTTTTAATTTGATTCAGGGATGACCAAAATATTGGCTTGGAGACACAGCAACAAATTTCCAACCCAACTTCATGCAGCGAGAGAAAAATCATATGATACCTGCGTCATAGATAGACCGATGTTCTAAAACTAAGAATTTCGTTTTGTTTTCGACGACTTTATCGTGTTCTTCACAATAGTATGATTTATAGCTATGAAAAAATGTAGAACTTTGATATAAGGGTTTGAAGGGTGATAAGGGGTTCAAAAATATAATACGTTTTGTACTTAAGATTTATTTAGGGTTCCATAACTTTTTATCAAAAGAAAACATCATATTATTCATAACAGTGGTTCATACAATCGATCAATCCGACGTCATCGAACATCATACTTACAATCAAATTAGAATAAAAAATCCATAACCCAATGAAATGTTTCGCACAAACAAATCGTACACTAAATTTATTGAGAGGCTTAAGAGATAGATATTTGGAATTTTTAGTTGGATTATGGTTCTGATAACATTAAATTAAACAAAACAAGTTATTTCCATCAAATGAATCTACCTAAATCGTATAGACGCAAATTTCACAGTTCACCTTATTTCTAGACGAACAGGCTTGCTTAGAGTCTTTAGTATCGTCATATTTTTCCCACTTGTCATTTGCTCTTTTACAATAGGCCACATAGTGCGTTATGTGTGAAAAATGACCCTGTGTTTCCTTCCGCGAAGCTACTAACCCTCTAAGTTTATAATCTGTTCCATTCAGAAGCAGATGTGACGGAATCTCAGATAGCATGATATCCAAATGAAGGCTCTGTGCGTCGGAACCAACATTATTGGAAAAGTGTACAGACTCAATGACAAGATGTTTGCTATGTAGGCTACACAAGACTTTCCTCACGTTTTCACATTGCTCGCCGCTGGAGTTTTTATCATTGCAGGGAACAAACGATTCTTGAAGATAGTCATCGACCAACGTCTTAATGCCCGTCATGTCGTCTGTCTTTTCAAGCTGCACCGGTATAACATATGAAGAAATTTCATCAAGGGGCCTTCTATCATGACAGGAGCTGCAAGATGTTGTTTTCATAGCGGTCGGATACCCACGAAGAACTTTGGAAACCATGTAACTTGCTGTGGATTCGCACGAAACTTTTAATATCCTGGATGGTAATTCTACTGGCACGAAAAGGTCCTTTAAAATGAAAGCACGAGCGCGGTAGGTGGATGCAGAAACTCCACTAGCACACATAGTTTTCACCAGCTGAAAGAATTTTGATTTGTCAGCTTCTTCCGCCAAAAATTTCATATAGCTATCGCTGTCGCAATACGCTGCGCAAAAAACCTGGAATATAGCATCGAATGCGCAAGTGTTGGTTAGAATATAGCGCTGGGAACAAATTTTGACGGGCATTAGCTCCGTTCCGTGTCCATTCTTAAGGATTCCAATCGGTCGGGCATTCGCCCGCGAGCTCAAGTCCATTATAGCCATTTCTGAGTGCGGCTCTAGATAAGAATGTCTCGGGCGTTTTGATTTTGGTAGAGCTGGCGAAGCTACAGCTGAATCCACAGTTGTTTCTGCGCCAACACATTGCACACACAACCTCTTCTCGCCAAATCCTTCATCTTCCGGATTAATGCTAAGTGAACATTCATCCCAAGGATGCACTGGTTTCTGACAGCGAATGCATTTGTGAGCACCTTGTGGAAAATTGTTCTGTGCGCACGCAAAACAGCCCGTCTGAGATCCTGTTTGAGGCTGGGCATCGATGGTGGCTAAGCCACGCCAATCCTCGGCAGCAACATCTTCTTCAATCAAATTTTGTTTCTCGACTAATACCTGGGACTGACGCACGGCAGAGTTGGATGGAGGTGGATGACAAGATTCCGATTGAAGCTGGTTGTTTTGTTTCGCAGCAGCGAGTTTCATGGTTCCTTCTATTGACGCAATGTGTGTACTCAAAAAAAGATCTACTCTTTTGGGCAATGACTTCGAGAATATTCTATTCTTGATGTCGTTAAAGCTGCTTTCGACAGCCGCGCTGCTAGCAGTTTCACTTCCATAATGGAAAGTGTTCCTCATAATGCCGGACCAGCACGGAAGCAGCTTTGAAATTCGAATGATGCAGGGAACCAAGGCTTCAAGATACTGCTGGTTGCCGTGATCTCCTTCACGACCTGATACGTCTCTTTTGCATTCAGTTGCAATGAGAGATGTCCAGCTTGGAAACCCTTGAGGAAGAGGTTCTTCTGATTGGCATTCTTCGAGGACATTGCTCTCAATCTCTGGATCATCAGGATCTTCATCAGGCGATTCCATGGCAGCCCCTAGTTCTTCGGAATAATTAATTCCTGCGATTTTGCCTTGAAGCCATTTCTTTTTGGCTTCACACGGTGTTACTTCACCAGTTCTCAAGTCTACGCCTTCAGTTTCACTGAAGGCTACAGTGAAAATTGCAGTGAAGATTTTTTTGACATCTTCAATGTCCGTGGATACCACAACCAGTGCTAAGGAGCGGACATAAAATTGCTTGGTGCGATAGCCAACATTTTGCAGTGGTTTCATACTTGTAACCAACTTCATAAAATGAGCCACATCGTTTCTGACATAGCACCTAGGCACACATTTCTCTTTTCCAGAAATTAACTTAAAGCACTCTTTTAAGTAATCATCCAGAGTTGAGAATTGCGTAAAGGCCCGAACGATCGCAGACATTAATGCCAGGGACATATCGCACACGGCCTCGTGTGGTTGAGGTGCACCATCCCGAGTCCACTCGACCAGCCAGTGGTGGATGCTGTTGTTGTCGTGTCTTTCAGACAGCATATTTGCCACTGGGTACTGGCCGCAATCGCTGACCGTTATTTCATACAAGAATATGTGTCCAGACAGCCCAGTCGGTCGTTTTAATCGGTGTGATATACCGCCGGTGGCATCAATGCTCACTTTTGGATGTGGAACTCGCTTACAGTATTGACGGTAAACGTGAACTTGAGCAGCTCCCCAGTAATGAACAAAAAATCGGTCGTAGCCAATATCTTTTATAATTCCTTCGAAATTACTTTCCGACTTGGCGATACTGATTGCAATCACTGGGTCGTTATCCCGAGTCAGGAGTTTGTTGGCTCTAGCCTTCGCTGCCCGGAGGGAGTTAAGGCTTGGCAAATGACCTGGTCCATGGTCCTGGAAATTCATGAGCCTATTTGCCTCAGTCCTTCTTAGCATACTCGGGGTTACGTTTTCTACGCACATTTTATGAACAGCTTTGTCGCGCAGCTCGCCAGATAAGAGACGCTTCTTGTTTGCTGAGTGGTGGTTTCTAAAGTCCCCGGTATATTTCATCTTGATCAAAGCACGCTCTCCACTTTTAGGAATGGCTGATAATTCTCCTTGAATAATGGACTTACAATCACTACAGTTGCCAATAAAAGTTGCATATGCTTGAGAGCTCCGAGGATGGATTTTGCATGGTTTGAATGATGTTGCACATGGCAGAGAAGTTTGTTCCCAGAAGTGCTCTGCTATCAGATGTGTCCACCCTTTTTGAAGGACATCGTAATTTCGAGTCGAACGCTGAGTATTACTCTTCTCATTGCATTTGTATACTACAACAGAAGGAGCAATAGCAAGCCATTCTTGTGGGGAAAGCGTGATGGTAAATGCAAGATGGTCCGCCTGAATTGATGATTCTGATTCCAAGTCAGATTCGTCGGACTTTGGATCTATTGCTTCTGATAAACGCTCGGCTTGAGGGTACAACAAATTTAAAATGTTGTATCTGTTACCCTTGACAAATGTGTAAATGTATTTGGGTTTTAATATGCTCCCCAAATTTTGGCATATACTTTCCCAGATCTTGTCGGTGGGACCAGGGACGTTACCATCTCCAATTGTAAAATCATTCTTCCTCGACAGAACAGCTTCTATTATTCGGGTGGGATCAACAGCTGGTGCCTTTGGCATTATCTGAAAATAGCAATACTTGTTTCAACCGAACAGCTAGCATGTTATTATAAAATATATAGCTAGGCTGCTGAATATAGGAAACTCTGTCGAAATTTCATTGTTGGGCTGGCAAAAGGATAGTCAGCGCTTCCTAGGAGTCTTGGGGTGAAGTTAGAAAGCACAACAGACAGCCGCCTGTAGTAACGGCAATTGACACAACGTTACTTGCATCATCATACAAAGGGACCTTATTTGCCACCAAGGCTCAATCTCAAAGTGTCAAATATCAGCTGACATAGAAAAGTGGATCTTTGCAGGTGATAACTGCATTTGTTTACTTAAACTTCACCCCGGTCCGCCAGGTTCGTGGCGAACCTGGCGTGCTGACGCCTGATTCGCCGCGAGTTTCCTATATCTTACAGCATCGTAACATATTATAGTAAGATAGGTATTTCTATGCCCCAAATAGACAACATGCACAATTCCCATGCAGGGCCTGCAATAAGAGCAAATACAATAATGTATTCCCATAAAAAAAGCATTGATACTGAACTCGAACGAAACTCGACTCAGGGTGCCGAGTCTCGACAGACTTACGCCGAGACTCGCCACCCAGAATCGACTCTGGAACGGAGTTTTAAATTTTTTCCATTTAATTACGAGCCAAAATAATCACTTTGTAAATCACAATTTCTGAAACACCTCATTGTGATTTAAAACGAGGCTTATACGTAACAGAATAAGTACCCAGTGGGACCCAACAAATACCAATGAAACTGATAGCCTACTCTATTTCGGACTCAATTTTGCACAATCACTGGGCCGCTTTTCGGTAATATATACGATACGCTCTTTTAAATTATTAGATTATATTAGGTTAATTTTTTAATTAACTATTTAATATTCAATAAACTTACCGTGTGCTTTTGTCAGGCGGTGGAGAAGCACAAAGATCTCTCACACATTACATATCATGATACAACTGAGCACCTCGAGTTGTGACTGCCGTCTGCCTGCGACAATTCTGCACTGGCGCTATGCTCACCAATGTTAAAACAAGTGCGTGTGTGGTGAAAAAAAATATTATTACCTCGAATTAAGAGGCAGTATTTGATTTTGTGCTGGTTTTCAAATTTGATAAAAGTAATAAACATAATTCTTGGTATGGGATTTCGGTTTGAGTTCCTAGAAATTAAATTGTAGCGACATTGAAATCGTGTTTGATCTCACGTATAAGAAGTGTTTACTTGGCTGTAATTTTAACAGAAGCCCCACGTGCATGAGCTTAAGATGCAAATAGTCGTGAGTTTCAGTAACTAATAATCCCCGCCGTCGCCGGGATAAGAGATGCCGTCATGAACAATTTTATAATTCTGATGGGATAATGACTGCATCCATCTACGCTGATAATAAAACAGTGTCAATTGTTGGTCCAGAATTAAAACAGTGCGAAAGCTAATCGCGCGATAACTGGCGTGCCGCGAGGAGGAACACACAGACCACAATTAGTCCACTCTTGCGACTAAGGTAAATATTTATAAGAAGTGCTGGTGGTGAAACTATACAATCAACTACATCGGCCCTAAGATCTTGTCCTTGCTACTACTTATCAGGAAAATCAAGTTCATTGCAAACATGGCTGTGGTCAAGAATGGCGTATTTTTGCGCATATTCAGTTGTTAATCATCTATCTCATCGCACTTAGGGGTCATTTCAATATCTACACAATATCTATGAGTACCAAAGGACCGACCATGCAGTTTTCTCTTAGATGGGGTTCATTGTTAATGAATTTTATCAAGCGAAGCTTGCAAATAATTTTGACCTTTCAGACTGTAATTTGTTTTTAATTTTTATTTCGGCTGATCACATGTAAAATGTGAACTCGCCGTTACAAACAATTTATCAATGTTTACAGAGCGCCTGCTGCCGACTCGACGTTCCAAACAGTTCACTCATTCATACAGAGTCTGTAATGTAAAGATCGCGTCGGTGCAGCAGATGCCCCGCGTCTCAAAAAGTGTTATAAGGGCCACTCCAGTGCACCCGTGACCCCACGTTTTAATTTTTTTTCTCCTAAAATCTCCAGGACGGCAGGCGATAAACTGTATTTAAGGGGTTTCACACCCACCTAAGAACGGGGTTTTTATATGTTCTAATGTTTTATTATGCTAAACATAACTAACTAAAAATATTTAAAAAAATCTTGTGCAGGAAAATTGGTGGGGGGCTCGGAAAATGCGATGGAATCTTTTGTACTGTCCAAAAGTCGCAAAATTAGAGATAGCGTGGTCAGGATTTTTTTCCTAGTGCATAATTGTGGTACTTTTGTGACCTATTGTTTTTATCACTACAAGTATAATACAAACGGAAATAGAAAATTTTGAAAACTTGGAAAAATAGGTTCAAATTTTACATGATTTTAAACAGACTGCCAGTGGGAAACAATGAGATATTCGCGATTTTAAAATGAGGGGGCAGGAGGCCTGAACCATGCAGATTCCAAATATGTAAGTTTCATCCAGATCGGTCAAGAAATGTAGATTCCTGACAGTACACAAGCAACGGTTGCGCGAAGCAAATTTTCCCCGGGATTCCAAGCCGCGATCTTTATGAACTGCCTACATACAGGCGTCAATTCTTCATCGCTAGCAGCCAGCTTCAGCGACCTTGGAACGTTTCGTGCACCAAAAGTATCTCGCGCGAGAGTTTATCTCATAAGCCTCTAGTTTATATTTTTGTTCTAAGCTCAAATGAAATGATTTACGAGCACTGCGGTAAAAAGTCTCGCCTTCCAAGCTCCCGACGTATTTTAGAATGTGACATGACTTTGACCATGTGTGACGAACTCATTTTTGTTTTTGGAGTATTCGAGCGCTGCGCTTCCCAATAGTGGTATATAGCTCACCTCCTGACGTAGTTATAATTAATAATTATCAATAAATTATTGGTAAATACACCGATTGGCCGATTGGGCGCCTTCGCCTCTGTGGGTTGTCGCTATTGTAGCCTTATTGAAACAGTGGGTTTGATCACACGGAAGCACACGGAAGCACTAATAAGCACGGGTTATAAATCACTGGTTTCGAATATTAGCTCATTACTGATTGATATGGAGGCTGGACCTTACAGGCACTTGCTGATATCTGCATCGATTCGATCTTTAGGTTTGTGATGTTCGAAATCCCTGTCGCCTTCCCAGGACTGTGGCCCAGGGCCTACCCACTGACTACCTGCATCTCCAGGATCGCTTCGACGGGGCACATCAGGCACTTGGCATATCTTTCTACCCCACTGAAAGCCCAACCCCTAGCCCGACCACATGGCACATGACACAAAGCCAAGCATGCAAGTCACAGTACTCTTCGCAGCTCGAAGTTCGGTCAGTCGCTGCTCTTGTCGTTCAGCAAACACGTTGTGTTGTGTCTTTGTGTCCTTCTGGCAGTATGTAGCATTTCGTGTCAGCTTTATTTTTTCAATTTGCGAAAGTGAATCAAGTACCTACAGTGGTACATCATTTACAAAATGGGTCCTAAACGACCATTAGCAAGGGCCAGAAGACCTAGGATGACAACGAAGAGCGCCAAACTCACCACTAAATTACGTGCGCGTGAGAAGGCATTGCGTCCGTCAAACTTCACTTGAAAAGTTCGTTCAAAAAGGAAGTCTCACTTACACATCCACACCCTAACAATGATACTCTCTAATTAATCGTTATCAATAAATCAATCGATTTTCGGATTGGCCACTATTTATCATTGACCAATTATTTCTGGGAATATTTTATTGCCTTGGCTTAGATTTGTGAAAGAACAACATTCCGCAGTGCGATAATAGGCAATTATAACGACACGACATAAAACTCGTAAAAGTAAAGAAATAGATCAATGTAATATCCGCAATTATCATCCGATCACTGCGATTCAAAATGATCTACACTCTGTATGCTGCCACGAATCCAATGGTATCAATAGAATAATAGAATTCCCAATTTTGTGTGCCATTTTATGTCACTGGGACATGTTTTGAAATGAAGTGATAAGAAAAATTCCTTCTCGAGCGTTAATCCTTCTACTTGTGGTTGTGTGTATAATGTAAGAGTATTAGCTCATGACTAGACGTTGTAGCTTAGATGCCAGCATGTGCATTGGGGGTGGGGGGCATGGTGCAGGTGGCCAGAGCAGTTCGACTTCGATGTTTCGCCTTGTTTCGCGTAGGAATAAGACGGGAGCGTGAGAAAAACACACCCTACTGGCTTCAGAGCTCGTGAGCGACTGATTTTAAAAGAGTACGCAGAGTACGCATTAAGAACATAGTGGAGTGGCCACGGGTGTGAATCCCGTTAAGCACTTCTTAGATTGACACTTTACATATTGTCTTAAAGTAGTCAACGAGAAAAAAATTACACGAGTCATACAGATATATTTTTGGCCAACTTCTTTATCTTTTTTCCAGCCCTAGACGAAGCGCAAGCGATTGTTACTAAACAAGTTAGACTTTTAACATTGGGGGTTCTACTTCTTGAACCCCCAATTTTGAAATCGCCGTAGCGCCCGTACGGTTCGAGCACTAACGACCATATTTAGAGCACTAACGGGAACTAACGATTGTTAAGCGAAATCCGTTGAAAAAAATAAACTTTTAACATCGGGTGTCCGACCATTACCCCAGAACCCCCAATTTGAAATCGCCGTAGCGCCCGTACGGTTCGAGCACTAACGACGGGATATCGAGCACTAACGGGCACTAACGAAGCACAAGCGATTGCCGTTAAAAAAAACTCGACTTTTAACATTGGGGGTTCTACCATTACCCCAGAACCCCCAATTTGAAATCGCCGTAGCGCCCGTACGGTTCGAGCACTAACGACGGGATATCGAGCACTAACGGGCACTAACGAAGCACAAACGATTGCCGTTAAAAAAAACGCGACTTTTAACATTGGGGGTTCTACCATTACCCCAGAACCCCCAATTTGAAATCGCCGTAGCGCCCGTACGGTTCGAGCACTAACGACGGGATATCGAGCACTAACGGGCACTAACGAAGCACAAACGATTGCCGTTAAAAAAAGTTCGACTTTTAACATTGGGGGTTCCAGGGTAATGGACCCCTTTTTTCCCCGACCACAGATCTGATTAGAGAGCCCTGGTAGACGAGGAGTGGCCTTCTATAATGTTGCATGGTGTTGATATTTCAAAGCTCGTTATGAAAGCAACACCGAACGGCGCAAGCGCGACTCTCCCTAAAATAATCGACTTTTAAAATGGAAACATCAATTCTCGTGAGATCACCGAAGTTAAGCAACATCGCGCTGGGTGCTTGATGGGTGACCATGATGCACATGATCAGTTCTGTTCGGGAGAGAGGTCGGAGGGTTTGAAGTTAGTACGACAACTTCACTCGCCTTGCTTGTCAACCTCTCGACAGCACGGATTAGCGGAGGAATCTTGTCGTTCGAGTTGTACCGTCCTTCGGAAGGGACGTAAGGCCGGTAGTCCCCTCGGTGCTTTTCGACAGGAGTAGGCTACGTGCCGGCACCGGGTTTCCCCTCCTCCCTTCTAGGCTAGGTTAGGTTCATCATCACCATTTCATTCACCGACGCTATTAGACCCGTGCCACAGGGCCAGTTGTCAAAACAGTGCGTCGTTAAACACCGCTAATCGATCATGAAAGCCACTTGGATTCTGTTCGCCGTGCACACGCTTCAACATAAAGCGTGCACTGCAGCCAACAAAACACACAAAAAGGCAGATGTTAATCAAATGTCGCGATGAAAAGCCCAAGGATTGGCCGGAAGTACGCTTCGAGAACAAAGGCCGGTGCCGCTTGGCAGGGCTACCAACTCCGCGGCCGGGGAACGCAGTGGTACCAACCCCGGCCGCCGCGGGCGCGACCCTCCCTAAAATAATCGACTTTTAAATGGAATTAAAACGGTGGCGCCAATTAATCTCCGTGCGGCGACAGCAGCGCACTGGGGGGGGGGGGGGGCACATCCCCCCTTGACATGTTGTAAATTGTGTCTGAATTTCACGCCGGCGAGGGGTGGAGCGGGGGTTGGGGGGGGGGAGGTTTGCATCGCGTTCGCCGATCCCATGTTATTATTGTCTGAGATTTCCTTCCAGAAAACAACGCGGGCTTTGTTCGAAACGAAATCGAAGACGGCGACATCTAGTTGATAAATGAGGTGACATCAAATATTCTTCACTGACCGCAAGTAGTGCGGTGTTCTAGGTTGCTGGTGCTGGACGACTGTTGGTAATTTAGGGAAATCTCTCCAATTATTGTTATTATTTAATCAATTTCTCTATAAAAATAAAAATTAGCGGAGGAATCCTGTCGTTCGAGTTGTTCAGTCCTTCGGAAGGGACGTAAAGCCGGTGGTCCCCTCGGTGCTTTTCGACGGGAGTAGGCTACGTGCCGGCACCGGGTTTCCACTCCTCCCTTCTAGCCATAGGTTAGGTTCATCATCACTCTTTCATTAACCGACGCCATTAGACCAGTGCCAAAGAGCCAGTTATCAAAACAGTGCGTCGTGAAACACCAGAAATCAATCAATCATCAATCAGTTGATGGGGCGTGGTTTAAAGGTGTTTTTAGTCTAGTATGGAACTCTGTCCGGGTCACCGGGTCTCAACGTCGGCTTGATTGTCAAATCGCTTAAACGGCCGCGTGCATTGTTTGAGAAAGTCATCAATTTATTATTGTTATTTCATTATTATATTGCGAATTTTGCTAAAAATGAACAGGTTAAGTCAACTGCATTTCATAACAGATTGTACTCGCTGACATAGACGTCACCCCATCGGCGCGATGAAACACACAGCAAGCCAACAATCTGCTCCGGACAGACTTGAAAAGTTATTGCCCCCCCAAAAAAATACTCTGCGACGCCAGAAGGCCATTACCATAAAACGCGCATTGCGGGGCCGCCGACGTGAGCTAGTGCTCGATTCGGGGCAAATAGGGCAGAACGCCAAGTCGGGCCCACCCTGCCCGGGCTGTATTGTCAGTATTGGTTGTATTGACTGTATTGTTTGTATTGACCACTGCATGCTGCTATCCTGTCAGCACGCCACTGCACGCTGCTTCCCTCGCCGTGCGCCACTGCTGAAATTTAACACCCATCTGGACCTAACGCTGTTCAACCCGGATAGCTACAGGCTCTGTGAGACGAATTTACCCTCGAGGATTTCGAGTTATCAATATTTCCAGCCTGCTTGCTGGCCGGCCTATCGGACATGGTCACCCATCCGCGTCCCGGCTTCACACATTGTTGCTTAACTTGAGCGAAGTTCACCTGGCGATCGGGAGGGTGGGGGTTGGGGGTGGAAAAAACAGAGAACGCACGCAGTATTCTAATCCCGGCGCATAATCCACCCCTGAAAGCCCCACAAGGGTAGAATAACATCGACTATCGAATGTCCATCCCCTAAGCTCGAAGCTGGCGAGAGTTTAGGTGAAGCCTTTCACCCTGCGGACCTCGGTGCTAGAGGCTAAGCGGAAATGTTTCATATTTTACCAATGCCAAAAACTGACAGCTGAGGAAAGATCTGAAAGGAAAGATGTGGACTGATGTAGTTAAGAGAAGTAGATTCTGATGAAGTCTGTGACGGGTACGAGCTAATGATTTAACGAACTGATATTAATTTTTATGGGTCTGTTTTCAAAGATTTGAGTAAAATCGTATTGGTTGTATCTGACGCTCTGACTCCCTTCAAGCTTGTATCTGAGGCGATGTGTAAGGCAAAGCACGTGACACACGTGCTACAAGGTATTAACACGTGTTGTTCGATTGCACGTGCATTGTGTCCGGTGCGTAGGAAGGGGGAGGGATGAGTGACGGTCGCATCCGCAGCATCATGCAGCCAGGCCATTCACTTGAAAAGGTTTTATAAACGCTTTTAAACGCCGTTTGGAAGAAACCAAACTGCTTAATTTCTCGTAACCAGACCTATTAAATATTCTGTGTTGAAACCTTCTAATACCCAACTGGGAAAAGAGAGTAGAGTTGGTTTTTGCCATTCTTGGTCACTAAGTTATAGACAGGGAATCGCTAGGATTCAAATTTGAAGACACTGCGTACAGAATTCAGCTGGGGCTTGTTTAGAATGTTCATAGAGGGGATGGAAGGCAACGCATTTTCTGGCAGAGGCAACGAAAGGTCCAGGAAAGTGACCTTGAAAATCACGCCTGCTGCTTTCTGATTCCTGGCATTGACTTCTTCTCAAAGCAGCGAACAAACGAAAACCACCGGTTTGGTTTGGTCACCGCCTTACTGGGTTAGTGTACCAAGGTGCACCAAGATGCACCTAGATGACAGGCGCATTGCAGACCGGTGAATTGCCAACATTATTTTAATCGGGAACTAACAAAACAAGAAGAAAACAGAGCGCCATCAAGGCCTCTTTCAGGAAGAGTGCTCAACGTCAAATACAAAGCAGCCTGGAAGAATTCAGAAAAACATATAACCAAGGCTTCGCTGGTCCGGTCCACGCTTCAGACAAAACCACACCATCGTTTCTAACCGACACCTACATGCGAGCTCGTTGCACCACAATCGTTAAATTGCCCTTGCTAAGTGAGAAAATAGGTTTTAAGCGCTAGCAATTCAAACCCTCCACACTTTTCCAGATTCTATCCAGTATCTAGTCAGTATCTAGTAGACTAGTCAGCTCTATCTCTGTCTGTCGTCTGTCTGTCAGCATCCGGTTTCCACGAGTGAGCAAGACGCATCCTCTAATTGGCCGAAAGCTCGCTTACTCCGCGATAAGGAGCCTGGACCGCCGCAAAGCCAAGCTGCATGATTTAACAATTGGTCTCAAGTCCCAGTAAGCAACAAATCGAACAAAACAACCAAAAAACTTGCTAAGATTAGAGAAATACACGGGTCTTAAGAACATTTAAAACAAAATTTGATGTAGCTTTTTTGATTTTGTAAGCTACCACCAAAAATACTAAGCAACGACAGTGCTGTTAAAACTTTTTTTGATAACAATTTCCTTCATTATCTTCAGGAATGAACGAAAAAACGGTAACGAAAAACCAGTCATTGCAGGGTAAAAACAACTCGGTCTGTGGACATGGAGTATCGAAATAATGGCTACCTATATCCCAATACCTATAGCTAGCAGCTAAAGGTACCTTTATCCCCATGCCCAGCTAGCAGCTATAATAAAGATCTGCTTCACGGAGCCAGCCACGGAGAGTTAGCAATATGATCGTATCGATCCTGCAGTTTAATCGGTTCGTTATCGGTCCGATAGAAAAAGAATCTGCCAGCAATTGTCTGTCAGTCTGCGAGCTTCAGCCACTTAGTATTGCATTAGATTCGCTGGATTCTTCTGGCGAAGCATCTTCCCAGGGAGATGCGATCGAGTGAGAGACTGATTAGCAGGCTGTTAGCACGCCGCCAATTGGCCAATAGGAAGCCGCCTGCCAATTGGTCGATATCGAAAGAATTACGTCGCCTGTCTGGATTGGTTTTAGGAGGTAGGCATTGCTCTCAGATCAGAATTCGATTTTCCAGGCACATTGAATTGAACACAGTACAATCTACTTAGGAAAAGTAGTGTCTATTTTTCAAATCATATATTTTAATATTTTAAATGACGACAGCTGATAAGATCCCAGAGTGCGCGAAGCCCTAGAAGCGTAGAAGATATATTTAAATTGATTGGCGGTATATTTTAAGAGGAGCTTTCTTGTCATGAAAACATGAAAGACATAAAAAAATGTACAGGATTTTCAACAGTTGAAACTTGACAATGAAGTCTCCATGACAACTTCACCCCCGAGGGAGGGGGCAGGGAGTGTGGTGACCACATTGAGGTGTGTTGCTTTCAATCAAGTTAATTTTACAGAAAAACTATTATTTCTTGCAAATCTTTTTGCAACTCCCAACCAATTTAAACGGATTATTTCAAGAGGTTCGTTAGTGCTTTTATGGTCACCTGGCTTTGTTGAACGAGATCTGTCGATAGGTTGCAAAACCGACGAGTAATTCACACTAAAAATATTATATCCTTATCAACTGTTTTGTAAAATATATGACCGCTAGTTCACTTTCCTTATGGGCATACCCAGTATTGAGACTTTGCTCTGCAATACGGAGAATTAACAGCAACCTCTTATTTCCCATACTACCTGGATTATTAAACCACCTTTACCGCCGACAATGATTCCTTGGTCAAAACTACTTGAAAAATTAGATTTCAATTAAATATGAAAAAAAAAATTATGCACACTGTACACTGTACACAGCACACTGCACACTGCACACTGTACACTGCACACAGCACACTGCACACTGTACACTGCACACTGTACACTGCACACAGCACACTGTACACTGTACACTGCACACTGTACACTGCGCAGTGCACACAGCACACTGTACACTGCACACTGTACACTGTACACTGCACACTGTACACTGCACACTGTACACTGTACACTGCACACTGTACACTGTACACTGCACACTGTACACTGCACACTGCACACTGCACACAGCAAACTGTACACTGCACACAGCACACAGCAAACTGTACACTGCACACTGCACACTGTACACTGCACACTGCAAACTGTACACTGCACACTGCACACAGCAAACTGTACACTGCACACTGGACACTGCACACTGTACATTGTACACTGCACACTGTACACTGCGCAGTGCACACAGCACACTGTACACTGCACACTGCACACTGCACACTGCACACAGCACACAGCACACTGTGCACTGCTCACTGCACACTGCACACTGTACACTGCACACTGCACACTGTACACTGCGCAGTGCACACATCACACTGTACACTGCACACTGCACACAGCACACTGCACACTGCACACTGCACACAGCACACTGTACACTGCACACTGCACACAGCACACTGTGCACTGCACACTGCACACTGCACACTGCACACTGTACACTGCACACTGTACACTGCACACTGCACACTGTACACTGTACACTGCACACTGCACACAGCACACTGTACACTGCACACAGCACACAGCACACTGCACACTGGACACAGCACACAGCACACTGTGCACTGCACACTGTACACTGCACACTGAACACTGCACTGCACACTGCACTCTGTACACTGTACACTGCACACAGCACACTGCACACTACTGCACACAGCACACAGCCAGTCGCCTACTTCACACATCTCGTGTCCAAAGCAAAGAAGCTGCGAGTTGTTGAACAGTTAGCTCGGCCAGTGAGTGGGAGCGAGACAGAGCGAGGCGACCTGCGTGGGTGCGACAAGGATAGACTGCGTGGCGACATGCGTGCTGCAGAGAGAGAGAGAGATGGCGGACCGTGCGGGTGCGAGAGAGCTGACAGATGGGAGCAGCCGCCGTGGGATTCGTGGAGGAAGTAGCCACGACGATGTGCTGGGAATACATTGAGATGCTAGCGGTTACCATCTTTTGATTGATTTCACATAAAGTCTTGCTTTATACACTGGCCCGAATATTTCCCCAAGATTTTCTCGGGGCAAGAAGCAAATTGGTGGAATAGTTATTAATAAATACATTTATTTTGAGGGATAATTTCTTTCTTTTTTTTATGTGGTTTAATTTAGACAGATGACGCCACCAAGTGCATCCTGAAATCTTATGCGATGCGATGCGATGCGATGCGATGCGATGCGATGCGATGCGATGCGATGCGATGCGATGCGTTGAGAATAGTTCGAGACAAGATCAGATAACGGGATATAAAGGAGTCTGCCCAAAGCCTGGAATTGAAAGTACCCTGCATAGCGAGTCCCTTTCATACCTAAAGCAGCGCTGCGATCGCTGGCAATGATATCAACCTGAGTGCCGTGGCCGTGTCATTCAATGACGACAAAGGGCTAGAAATTGACAGCTAATCAAAATGACAACAATTCCGTGAAAGACAGAACTCAGAAGTAGAACGTCTCACAACCACAGCCTCCTAAAGACGATCATTGACTGTTTATCTCGTGCAGCATCCAAGAGCCCGTGGTTCGCGGGTCGATGTCGATAATCGTGATCGAAAGTAACGGATCGATATCTCGCCATCAATAACTCGATCCATTATCATGCACGTAGTCGATTGCTGCGACTTCCGCCTTTAGATCGCTTGCTGTTTGCAGCAAAAAGCATACAGCACACAGCATACAACATACAACATACAGCATACAGCATTCAACATACAGCATGCAGCATGCTGTATGCAGCACACAGCACACAGCACACAGCACTCAGCACACAGCACACAGCCCATACATTGACTAAAAAAGACAATCGCAGGTCTGTTCACGGTTGTGGATGAGTTAATGATCGAGATGAACGTGATTAGCATTTGCTTTTGTTTTTAATCCGTTCATTAATTGAAGAGTTTTAGCATAAAATTCGGCCGAGTCATGAAGCAGGAGTCAAAGTTCACCCGAGGCGACCGTGGCCCGATATGGATTAGCTATTATCTTTTATTCGGTTTGTCTGTGTTACCACCAGATGGCGTTCGCTGTACAGAGAACCCGGTCAAGTACTTCATCGGCAAGTAGGTACTACGGTGCGACCTCGACTGCCACGGCAGAAGATTTCATACCCAAGTTTCCTCTCAGCGGTAACAAGCTAGCAGCTGGATGCTGGAGGCTGGGAAGCCGGGAAAGAATCCAGCAAGAAGAATTAGAAGTTATATGGGTCAGGTTGTTAGACTGTATTTTATAGCCGCATGCAACTGATAGCTTAACCGTCGACAATCGATGTACAGCTAAGTTAATAGCTTATCGACTTTGGTAATAATTTTGTGCATGTCCAAAACTTGCCAGCCCTTGTGAGCATAATTTCCGTCGGGTTGTTCCATAGAACAAGACGCTTGCCCTCCTTAGAACCGTCTTTATTCATATGTGGTTGTTCGCGCGGCACCGAGAACCGAGATGAAGCCGCGGGAAGTGAACCCGGCTCGGAATTCTCAGCAGACACGAAGCCGTCTAGGCGAGATGGCGCGGTGCACTCGACGAGGATGCTGCACCGCGAGATCTGGCAGTGGGATGCAGGCGACCAGGCTCCAGCCAACGTCATTCTAACATCTCGGCTGCTTCGCTAACAAGTCTCACCACGGGCGCATTGTGCAAGAGTCTCTGACCCAAATGATCGACGCTGGCAATGGCACGTTTTCGCAAGTCGCCGTACGATAAGAAGCCAATCGACAGGATCGGGACCGAAATTGAGCAGCAAAAAAAAACAGCAATAAACATCAAATTATCAACGTCTACATATTAAATTAGAAAATCCTTCACACTCTCACATTTCGGCCAATTAGGTCGGTCTGATTGCATGACAGCATCCCGCCGAGCCGGACAGTCTGCACGCGTGCGCGGACCGACACCCCGGGGGTGTGCGCAGCCCGATTTCGTCCGCGCAAAGCTGCGCGCGCTATTTCGACGGCCGCGCGTCCGGGGGGTGGGGTGGGCGGGGGGTGGGGCGACGGCGACGCCGGATAGCGGGCGTCGCGGCAGCAGGTGGCCAGCGCCGCCAGGTTCGACGCCAGACGCTGGCTGGCTGCTGGCTGCTGGCTCGTAGCGTCGGCCTGCTACAGCCACGTCTGTGTAACTTTCTATTATGAAACAAATAAAGTGCAGCTCGTATAGCGTAAGACGCAGGGCGGCGAGCTGGCGTTGGAAACCGGCAGACGTGACGTATGCAAGCCTCCCGCCTTAACTCCTCCACCCTGCGGGGAGGCTTGCGGGCTGCTTCCAGATTTAAATCAGTTCGTTCCTTTTAAAAAAGGCTTATTAACTGTCAGATAAGTAGCTAAAAACGTCACAGTGTAGCAAATGTCAACTGGCGGTGAGGCACAGTGTAGCAGCTTCCAACTGGCGGTGAGACACAGCGTAGCAGCTGCCAACTGGCGGTGAGACACAGTGTAGCAGCTTCCAACTGGCGGTGAGACACAGTGTAGCAGCTTCCAACTGGCGGTGAGACACGGTGTAACAGCTTCCAACTGGCGGTGAGACACAGCGTAGCAGCTGCCAACTGGCGGTGAGACACGGTGTAACAGCTGCCAACTGGCGGTGAGACACAGCGTAGCAGCTGCCAACTGGCGGTGAGACACAGCGTAGCAGCTGCCAACTGGCGGTGAGACACGGTGTAACAGCTGCCAACTGGCGGTGAGACACAGCGTAGCAGCTTCCAACTGGCGGTGAGGCACAGTGTAGCAGCTTCCAACTGGCGGTGAGACACAGTGTAGCAGCTGCCAACTGGCGGTGAGACACAGCGTAGCAGCTGCCAACTGGCGGTGAGGCACAGTGTAGCAGCTGCCAACTGGCGGTGAGACACGGTGTAACAGCTGCCAACTGGCGGTGAGACACAGCGTAGCAGCTGCCAACTGGCGGTGAGACACAGCGTAGCAGCTGCCAACTGGCGGTGAGACACAATGTAAAAGCTGCCAACTGGCGGTGAGACACAGCGTAGCAGCTTCCAACTGGCGGTTAGGCACAGTGTAGCAGCTTCCAACTGGCGGTGAGACACAGTGTAGCAGCTGCCAACTGGCGGTGAGACACAATGTAACAGCTGCCAACTGGCGGTGAGACACAGCGTAGCAACGCCGAGCGTTATTGATGCTAATTGGTCGGGCGAGTCAATAACAGCGAGCTGTTGCTGCCAATCGTACCGATTGATGCGATTGATGCGGTTGATGCGATTGATTCGATTGATTTGGTCAATGAAGTTGATGCGATTGATACGATTGATGCGTTTGATACGAACCGATGGGTAACCCTAGCTTCAGTTTTAATCCTCGCAGGGTTTATTTTGTTGCACTCACGGATCAACCCGAGTTTAACCCCGGCTTAACGCAGCGAGGAGAGTGCAGTCAATTGATTGCGCAACAAGTGCGATTATCGAATCAAATTAGCGGCAAGTTGATCGAATCTCCCCGCGCGGAGGGGGGGGGGGGGGGGGGGGGGGGGGCGGGGAGCGGGGAGCGGGGAGCGGGGAGCGGGGAGCGGGGAGCGGGGAGCGGGGAGCGGGGAGCGGGGAGCTAATGCGCTTCGTTCCGAATCCAGCGATAATTAGCCGATTTTTCGGTTAAACACGTCAATTAAACTCCGATTAAATCGCGTCGATGGCGGCTGAAAAAGAAGCCACTTTGTCGCACTCAGCGTGTATTGACATTTGAAATACCGCTTTGCGTTCCCTTGGCAACGTAACGAACCGTTAACTTGTTTATCAGCGTAGCAACGTGTAGTTGCCAGGTAGCAGACGGTTCGAGTTGTTGCTAGGTGCAGGTAATTAGTGTAATTAGGTGTAACGCGGAGATGTAGGTGCCGGTAAGTTAGTTATCTGCCCTGGCGATGGGACATAATTGTCCGTTACTTGCTAAACCTAAATCTGATGGTCCATCCTCCGAGCTAAGATGACGAGTTGAGGCAAGGAATTGCGTCGAACGACACGCAATCAACTTGCGTCGCGCAGGAATAACAACCAGACACCGTCAAATTGTTGCATGGCGCATCGAAGCTGCCTAGACCGCCGCCGGTTTCGCTGGCCCACAGAGACACACTGCGTTCGCTAAGCAAGCGACAGTCCAAGCACTTTAACATCCAGATTCCGAACTCAAAACCAAAAAAAAAAAACATGCAGACATTTAACACTCAACTCAATTCCCCGCCGAGCATCGTATAGCGAGCAAATAACCGCCGATGATATCCTAATAACAATATCAAATTATCGCGCACTTTGCCATCTGCCACGCCGAGCGATTCGCCCACACACACATGCGACAGAGCGTGCATAAAAACCTCGCACATCTGCTCGACGGCCATGTGTGAAATGTGTCTGCCAAAATGCCAATCATCACGTGCACATGGCGACCTCTCCGCCAGCTATGATCACTTCTACGACACTCAATTGGCGCAAGTGTCACTTGCCAGCCCAGCCGTGGGATTGATGGCTCTCTCGAAGGCGTTGACTTCATTTAGGAGGTTTCCGTTATTTAGATTCGCGTGTGTGTGGATTTATTAGCACAGTTTGTACGATCGAGTGGTGAACATCGGCACCCCTATGCTATGACGTATAGCAGCGTGGCGACATTGGCAACAGCAGTGACACCGGTGTTTGCTGGCATTAGGCAAGGCACATAGTAATGCCAACAATCGTAGCAGCGTAGCGACACTAGCAACAGCAGTGTCACCGGTGTTTGCTGGCATCAGGCAAGGCACATAGTAATGCCAACAATCGTAGCAGCGTAGCAACACTAGCAACAGCAGTGACACCGGTGTTTGCTGGCATTAGGCAAGGCACATAGTAATGCCAACAATCGTAGCAGCGTAGCAACACTAGCAACAGCAGTGTCACCGGTGTTTGCTGGCATCAGGCAAGGCACATAGTAATGCCAACAATCGTAGCAGCGTAGCAACACTAGCAACAGCAGTGACACCGGTGTTTGCTGGCATTAGGCAAGGCACATAGTAATGCCAACAATCGTAGCAGCGTAGCAACACTAGCAACAGCAGTGACACCGGTGTTTGCTGGGCAAGGGAAATTATTTCTACGGGTTTCAGTGAAAATGCATTTCCCTGAGAGAAAGTTTGCTGCAAGATTATCACTGCGAATCTCGGAACGTTGCGAAGCTAAAAGTAATACAAACTCATTCGCCTTTAATTCCTCGCTTCAAGCTTTAAGCTGTGACAGCTTAGCGAGTTATGCAAATAAATGTCTAGCAAACGCGGAAAGTGGCGTGCGAAAGATCTTAGAGGGCATTTGAATGAATCCTAGACAAGACATTGTCACCGAAGCAGGTGTGGGGGGGGGGGGGGGGGTGGCTGCCGGGGTTTTTCAGAGTCAGCTTCTCTGGCTTGACATCGAAAATAGACAGTTGCGTAATCAGAAAATAAACGTTGTCACCGACACTGAAGGATAATATTGGTTCTGCGGAAATTAATTATTGCAAAAAAATACATCGTTGATTTGTGAAAAATAATTCATAATTATCAACAAGCAACTTTGGATCGAATTCTGGTATTGACGAGAGAGGAGAGATTAGTTTTAGGTGGCTGGCTGGGTATACGACAGCATGACAAATCCCTATAGCGGGAGATTCCCATAATTTACTCTTCTATGCTTCTATAGACATAATAATTTCATAAGAATCCTGGAGGTGTAGTACTTCAGTGTGTAAAGCGAATCTTGCCTCATCCGGATACAAAAAGTATTCAATATTAACGTGATGGTAAAACAAAGAAGTCCATCCGGCCACAATGTACCCCAGTGTCTCACCGCCAGTTGCCCGCGCCTTTACCAGCATTACAGATGAGCGTAGTTACTGGTTCGGTTAGCAATAGGTGTATAAATATTCACAAAATACTGGGAAATTTTAACGAAATTTTCACTGTGGAGAAAAGTCTCGGGTGGAATTAAGTGACTGCGTTGCCCGTTGGTTCGCAAAAAGCAGCAACTATGTTCCTCGATCAAGATTGCTGACGTGTCTCGATCAAGATTGCAGATCATGACGTGTCTAGCCGCGAATGCAAATTAGTCCAGTCCGCTTCATGGATATCAACATTGACCAGGTCAGATGAGAGGTCAAAATAATTCAAACTTATTAATAAAACCCTACTCCTATGAAAAATATCGGACAGACAAATCTAGGTTTATTGAAACAATAGCACGCCATGGAAACTTATTTTCCAGCTATGATGAAAGAAAGGAAAACACGACGTAAATGAACCCTCCGATCTCGCGACAAATTGTGAAAAAGCCACCGGTGTTAAGGTGGCTAGATTGCCGCCTGTTGCACGCCACATGAAGAAGCGGTCGTTGGCGCCGTCCAGCGCTTTAAATTGGTGGCCAGGTCGCTCGAAGCGCCATCGCTTGGCAAGGGCATTGAATCAAAGAACTTTAAAGTGCCATTACTGGTCACACTTTGAGAACAAGTGCCGGTGTTCTTGCATGAGGCACGGCACATAGTAATGCCACTAATCGTAGCAGCGTAGCAACACTAGCAACAGCAGTGACACCGGTGTTACCTAGCATTAGGCAAGGCACATAGTAATGCCAACAATCGTAGCAGCGTAGCAACACTAGCATCAGCAGTGACAACGGTGTTTGCTGGCAATAGGCACATAGTAATGCCAACAATCGTAGCAGCGTAGCAACACTAGCAACACCAGTGACACCGGTGTTTGCTGGCGTTAGGCAAGGCACATGTAATGCCTACAATCGTAGCAGCGAGCAACACTAGCAACAGCAGTGACACCGGTGTTTGCTAGCACTATATGCAAGGAACCTAAACTTCTCCATACGTACAGCTATGAAAATGGTACACCCCTGCACCATGGAGGATTGTTTACTTTCAATTTCATCGCATTATAAATTCTATCTCCCGTCATTTCGCCTGTGGCCAGGGAAATTACTGCACCGTGCATCGCGTCCACGGTATTAAATAATAGTTGCATTTGCAATTAATTTGACGGATTTCCACGAGGCTGGGCCGGTGGCGGTCGAGCCCTCGTTGCAGCAGTTGCTGGGCTAATTGTTGATTGGCTCGCTGGACGCATGCTGCAGGTGACACTGACTGATTGCTCGGCCCAGGACGCAGCGAAGTTACTTCCAACCCTAATGGATGTCTGATGAGAGCTGGATGCAGCAAGCAGCCCTAAGCCAGCACACATGACATGATGACATGCACTCATAGGTAGCCACTTTTCATACAAAACTGACGATTTCTATTGATTTTTAAGCTTATGCAAATATTTTTTTTCTCATGTTGATAGTCGTATAGTGAAATAGATGTAAGGAATATTTGTTATTCTTTTCCATCATCTACCCTTGCATGAAGCTGATCAGGGAGGTGATTTTGTAACTTGTATCACGGTGAAATGATATGGGATCTCCGTTTATGACAATGTTTTTTAATGGAACATAGGAACGCTCTCATCGAGAATAAGAGCGACTTTTTTTAGTGAAATTTGTACAAAATCGAACTGCAGGGCGATTCCTCCGAGGCTGCTGTGTTAGCCGTATGGTCTTAGCATGGAGGGTCTCTGGCGACGTCGGCTTGATTCCGTGGAGCACGCGTCGGGAGTCGTCGGGTGTTTCCGGGTAAACGACGCGCTGTCGTGCGCCGAGCGGGAAAAGCGAGAGTCAAAGACCCGGCCGGAAAACTCGCACGGCAAACACCCGGATTTCGAGGAAAGATAAGGAAAGCGTGCTTCAGTCCCATGGTGTCTAATTCAGACAAACGCGTGTGCGCTGGGACAACAACACGCCAAATCAGAAACTTAGTTTTAAATCGCTTGGACATATTTTAAAAAGCAACCTCTTCTACGAACGCTTCGAAAATAACGTCGAAAACAATATTTTCATGCAGTTGGTAATCCCCGCATGTTTTTTTGCCAGTTCAGAACAGAGATCGTGTTCTCTTTCTCAAAAATATACGAAAGGAGAGATCTTACAATGGCCTCTTCAATTTGAATGTTCGTTTGGCTGGGGGGAGCCGAAAACGTAAACACATTTCATAGACAGGAAATTGAATGCGCTTTCCAAAGGGGCAGCCCGCTTCGGATCAGCCAATCAGAATGATCCTCGGCAAATGCAAAGAATGCACGCGGTTCGACAGCGTTTGGGTAAAAAGGCAATGCACAGCTGTTGCCGCCATGTGCGTGCACGCATGCGTGCCATGCGTAGACAGATGCTGCTGCTGCTGCTGCTTGCTGCTGTTTAAATTTCCTTGACTTTAAACCAATTATTTAAATAAAAATTTAATACTTCTCAAGGGAAGTAGTAACAATGTTCCGCTTAGTTTGTGGAGAGAGTATAAGAAAAATGTATTAAAAACAAAGACAAAAAAAGATAATGTATCCTTATCACGTACGAGCTCGTACTTTCGAGAAGCTCGGGACGGTTCAAGTATTCCGGCGTCGAACCCGGCGACCGAATGGCTCGCACTCTAGCAAGAACATGGCTGCGACACAGGAAATGGACGTTTTTACGGCGATCTCTAGGACCAGAAATAGGAATTTGAAAGTGAACTTTTCGAAGAAGATTTCGAGTGTTTCTTCGATTGGTAGCGCCGATAAGAGCAAACACGAAGGCGCCTCGAGCTTCCCATAGCGCTGATAAGCGAGCGATGTTCTGCAGCGAGAGTGTCCTCGATGGACCGATATGACTCATCTGTGGTAACCACATAACTTTCTGAGAGCATCCACATCCTGCTCGTCGAATTCCATCGACAAGGAGGATGCATTCGGCGTTGACTCTAGGAATCAAGAACACAGTTTCCTAACACAGATTCACTGAACCAACAACACTGTCAGAAACCTATGGACCAAGGAGGCTCGAGCTTCTGTAAAACGTGGGCCATTTCCCAGGCACGAATCTGTGTAACCTTCCCTGGATTTACACCACAACCGGCTGCCTGTTGCTCGACCATTTCCCAGCCAAATGTTTTGAGGTTTTTCTTGACTTCCGGAAAAAAAGACTCACTGTGTTGCCCTTTTGTGGCGAGTTTTTCCAGACGGTCGTCACACCGACCACGGCCACTCGGAAAACTTACCTAAAACAAAGAAAAGACAAGTGTAAGAAACAAGAAAAACATTTCGGTTGACCTAGATCACCTAACCTAAATTACGAGATTTCTTAGATGGATTCCATTTTACGAGAAACTTCCGTTGGTTGATCACAATCCACATCGACGACCAAGCTTTGACGACGCGGAACATTTAAACGCAATCAATGCGACTCCCCACAACAAACATCTCAATGCATCCAGCATTTCTGTTCAGGACACAAGACAAAAAATCCAGCCCACACTAAAACAGCCTCCGCTGCTGACGACACTAACAAATTGAAACTCTTTTGGTAGAAACAACCCCCTCGCACACCCACCACCACCCCCGTTGTCGTTCCCATGAGAATTCCGTGTCGCGACAGTTTTTGCCCCCGTCTGTAATAGTGTTCAAGTTCGAGTAACGGGCTGGCTGCAACACTGTCTGGGATAATCCTCGAGACAGATGCAGTTGAGCGTTGCCCCGGCGACCGCGTTCCCGGGTCCGTGGAGTCTGCAGTCTGCATCTTCTAACAGCCAATTGACCTATTCTACTCAGAGAAAAATGACGTCAGATACCCACTGGACGTACTACCAGTTTGGAATAAATTATTAATTAGCTCTGCCAAATAACAAAGGAATACAGGTAAGACACAACCTGAATTGCTCTACCTGGCTTTAGCGAGTGGGTATCACGACGTCATTTTGATACAACTTTGATTGAGTAGAAAAGGTTTATTGGCCTGCCATGCTCCACACCCAGGAAGCGAAGCTAGCAGAGAGCGCTCACACCAAGATGAGATTGGCATCTCTATGTAAAGGTAGACGAATGAACGAATCTTAATCCATCAACTTTAAATGCAATTTTCCATTCCTCTCTGTTTCGGGAAGCACAACATTTCACTGGCCTGTTGTTTCTATTTTCAAACAGGGTCTATTTCCCCCAGATAAGAACTGATCTTCATGGTGAGAACCAATAACTGAGTCGTGTAGCAACAACTAGAGATTGTAGGGCCGGTACAAGTTTCAGACGATTCTAATTCCCACTCCGCGCCAGTCGGAGCTCTCTAGCCCGGAGGGCAGCATCTGGCATCTGCCGCACGAGGGTGGTCGACGCTGTCAACTACTACAGCCTCCCCCACACGCCCTCCCCTACCCTCCCCTACCCTGTCCGACCACCCCTACCGCCGCGAAGGCATGAATGTGTGACAATTTGCTTCACGACCCCACCCTTCACGAGCGTGGGCAACTGCACTTGCACTTGCACTTGCACTTGCACTTGCACTTGCACTTGCACTTGCACTTGCACTTGCACTTGGGATAGGATGGCATGGGACGGACGGTGATTAATTTCACCATTAATTTCATTTCAGTTGTTCTATTATCTATGATGATGATGATGATGATGATGATGATGATGATGATGATGATGATGATGATGATAATGATGATGGCATTAAGGGTTTAATATTTCTGCAGTGCAGAATTGTTGCCAACTTTTTGTGAAACAAAGAAAAGTCTGAGGAAACGAAGTAAAAGTCAAGAGGAAAATGAACAGGGAAACTCGTGTTTGTGGCCACAGTGCCCCAGTTCATAACATCTCGACGGATAGTTGTAAGTGGCGCGAACACCAGGAGTTAGAGCTCATGCTACAAGCTACAAGCTACAAGCTACAAGCTACAAGCTACAAGCTACGAGCTACGAGCTACAAGCTACAGGCTACAAGCCACAAGGTACAAGCTACAAGCTACGGGCTACGAGCTACGAGCTACAAGCTACGAGCTACAAGCTAAAAGCTACAAGCTACAAGCTACCAGAATTCATCTCTGTTTTCCTTCATCTTAAAAACAGAAATAAAGTCACGTCTCCCTACCTATTTTTAAACTAATTTTAACTTAACGCATTAAAGTTACTCAATTAAAAATCTCGACATTAATGAAGCCCGGTCTGAAAGCAGCGAGCGCCAGCCATAATTACAATATTTCCGTGGAACCGTTCGGAAGCAGCTTGTAACGAATCGAGTCCTGTGGTGCTTGCTGCTGCTTGCTGCTGCTGCTGCTGCTTGCTGCTTGCTGCTGCTGCTGCTGCTGCTGCTGCTGCTGCTGCTTGCTGCTGCTGCTGCTGCTGCTGCTGCTGCTGCTGCTTGCTGCTGCTGCTGCTGCTGCTGCTGCTGCTGCTGCTGCTGCTGCTGCTTGCTGCTGCTGCTTGCTGCTGCTGCTTGCTGCTGCTGCTTGCTGCTTGCTGCTTGCTGCTTGCTGCTTGCTGCTTGCTGCTTGCTGCTTGCTGCTTGCTGCTTGCTGCTTGCTGCTTGCTGCTTGCTGCTTGCTGCTTGCTGCTGCTGCTGATTCTGCTTGCTTGCTTGCTCCTTGCTGCTTGCTGCTTGCTGCTTGCTGCTTGCTGCTGCTGCTGCTGATTCTGCTTGCTTGCTTGCTCCTTGCTGCATGCCGCTTGCTCCTTGCTGCTGTATTATTCTAAACACCGGGGTTTGACTCCACGTTTGAACGTGCATTTCCGATTGGAAATCTAGTTTAAAATAATCGGCGCATTGTATTTCACCACGGTTTGCATGTTCTTGAGAAGCTGTAGCCACCAACGACGACGACGATGACAGCAACCAAAGACAAACTGTATTCCGTCATTCAAGTGTTATTAAAACGATTGCTTTTCTCAAGGCTTTGGTCACGATATCGCGATTACCGCGTCGAGTTGCAAGTCATAGAAATCACATGCACAGCCACGTTTTAACAAGTAGCCGACTTGATCAACTAGAGGAGGCCGATTCCGACGAGCATCGAGCAGGGCTCGGTACAGCTTCCTACCTTGCCTATACGATCTCACCAACCCAGCGTCTGAACAACGAGCATTATGGTATTTCACCCCCGAAATCCTGTTCATCAACACACATTATTGGGCTATCAAAAGTTCCAGCATCGTAGTTCTCGCGGTCTCAATTCGCAATATTCAATATCGCAAAAGCTTGCACGGTAAATTACCTGCACACGATGGCACACGGCAAGCGACCCCTACACACAATCTACCCCCTACACACAGATTCACACACCGGAGCCGCACCCTCGATAACGAACAGTCACCCCAACAAGCAACGCGACCAAACTTTAACTTCGCAGGGTCGAAAATTACGGCTATACCTTCATAATTATTATCGAGTTGGCAAGAGTGGGTTTATTAGCGGAGTCTTGAGCAAGTTGGCACTTAGTAAAATTACCTCTCGGCTCCTCGGGCGCTGCTGCTGCTGCTTGCTCGGGAAACTTTGGCACTAACACGGAAGGTGTTTACGATGAGCACGACCCTACGCGGGTCTAACACCGCCTAACTACGTGTTGCAATCAGCTGCGGTGGCTTCGGGACGTTGTGATGCCTGGACCGCCGCTTGTTTCCCTGTCTGCAAAGCAGCCTGGACCGCCGCTTGTTTCGCTGTCTGCAAAGCAACCTGGACCGCCGCTTGTTTCGCTGTCTGCAAAGCAGCCTGGACTGCCGCTTGTTTCCCTGTCTGCAAAGCAGCCTGGACCGCCGCTTGTTTCCCTGTCTGCCAAGCAGCCTGGACTGCCGCTTGTTTCCCTGTCTGCAAAGCAGCCTGGACGTTTCCCTGTCTGCAAAGCAGCCTGGACCGCCGCTTGTTTCCCTGTCTGCCAAGCAGCCTGGACTGCCGCTTGTTTCCCTGTCTGCAAAGCAGCCTGGACGTTTCCCTGTCTGCAAAGCAGCCTGGACCGCCGCTTGTTTCCCTGTCTGCAAAGCAGCCTGGACGTTTCCCTGTCTGCAAAGCAGCCTGATAAAACGATCCCAATGATAAAGCTCCCATTGAGTATAAAGATTAGCGTTGAAGGTTGCAGACGTCTCGGCTCGGACAGTCTAGGCTGCCTACGATGGCTTGATGACAAGTACACCTCGGAAGTGAAAATGTGCCCGGGAAATTGTAAGCGGCGCCACCCTCATGTAGTTGGGAAAACTTGTAATTGTCTGCAGTATACAGTGTTTCGGTGGCTCAAGTTTTAAGTTTCGCAAGAACAAGCAGCGAAAGCAACGCCAAATTAAATCGAGCTCAGGAAAGATTTGTGTACCCACTTGCAAACGTGAACGAGCTTGAAAAAGAAGCGTTTTACGGTAAACTTATAACTCTGTTATCACTTGAAATTTAAATGCGCTTAGCATATTTTTCCAATAAACATGTCATGTTTATATTTACTTTTAGTAAACTCTGCTATCGTGCATCTTGTGTCTTGGGTGATTCAAGATGTTCGATAAAGTTCATGCTGTGGTCGTGGAGAGCCACAAACAGAGTACATGAACATCGAACAAGCGAAACAAAGTCCAATCAATCTCACATCGGTCACCGATTTGCCTTTAGAACTGTTTTATTATATGAATAACTGTGATAACAGAGATGCAAGTAAAAAGCTTGAAGATATGCGAGTGGTAAAAAAACGTTTAGCCACTGTTCTAGCAAATACTGTAATATATATAATACAGGAAGGCGGGCGATTTGAGTGGCGACAGACTACACTAGCGCACCCAAGCGGACAGGACTGACCCAACCCAACTGTCAATCAGTCCATCTGACAATTCAAATTAAATTATTGCACGACTGCTGTTATTTTCATCTCAAATATATTAATTCCAAATATTTATTTCGTGCCATGGGTGGCTGTCAGGACGGGAAGATATGTGCTGTGTTTACTTGCAAAAATTATGAAACACAAAAATCAGCTAGATCTTTGTTTCGATTTCCAAAAGAGAAGGACTTGTAAGTAGGCCTAAACTTTATTGTTAGGCCTCGGCTAAAATATTTACTCATTTCTACTTTTGCCTGGGTACAGTGTGATTGAAACATTAAAAATATCGTTACAGGTGTAAGCAATGGGTTATTGCTTCTCGGTGCTTGGATTTAGACGATGTGTTTAAGAAGAACGGGCCCAAGCAGCTGTACTAATCAAATAGGAAAAGCTACGACTGCTACGACCATATTTTTGAACCAAAGGCATTAGAAATCCCAACCTGACAAGTCAAGGGTAGGTTTCGGTACCCTTTTTTTTCCACACCTTATCCAATTAATCTAACCACAAAGAATTGATAGTAAGATACCTTTACCTTTGCCTTGACATTTTGACGAACCAAATTTTAATTGAACTTTGGACCTTGTCAACTAAAACAATTTTCCCAGGCTAATTGATGAGCCTAACGAATGGAGCGAGTGAACCTTCTTCTATTCAAACTCCTCATAAAAAGTCCTGAATATGTTTTTTGTGTTTGTTTGCACCCTACAGACCAGAAACCAAAACCGATTTTGATGAAAATTTACAGCAATGCAGTAATGCATACATAAGCAATGCAGGGTACAAATCAGTTCTAACGAGGATACATATAATTCAGAGCAACTAAATTTTGCTAAAGAAATATGACGAAAATTCCAAAATTTTATATCCCAATAGTCATGCAACATAATTGTCAATGCAAATCCTAGGAGTAAAAAAAGAAATGCTCTGAAGGTTCATTGAAGTGCCGAGAGAATGCTAAAAAAGGTTAAAATGGAAGTAAGAGTTCCCGACGACTGTCCGTTATGTGAGGGATGCCAGTCAATTTTTATTGATAAATGTCTCAACGTAATGATCAACGCTTTCGTTAAAAGTAAAAACAACAACTTGCGGAAATCGATACTCGGCAAGAAAAACAATAAAGCAGAAAAAGTTATGCACTTGTAAAATCCACAATCGCAAGCACGCAAGCACGTACAATTTGGATGTGAATAAAGCTTATAAGCGCCTTTTTGGCATCATTGAGTAAACATTGCCCAAATTGCCATCCCATCTGGTTTTTGTTTCAAATTCCCATTTTTTAGCAAAGCTCCAAATGTAAAAAACGGTGATAACCATGCTTTACATTGGGAGATACGCTTATTTATTTTATCTTTCATTTTTAACAATGAAAATTACCAAATTATAAATTGTTTATTGTTAATTACTGGTAGAAAACCATATTTTGTCATTCAAAAAATGACAAAAAATACTATAGATATTTTAAATCGTGTAAAAATGTTTCTGGACCGAGAACTAGTTTGGTACCAATTCCTAGTTTAAATAAATAACTAAATAAATACAAAACATGTTCTTTCAATGTTAATGATATATAATTCTGCATTAATAATAATAGCAACAATTTTTTTAGCAATTGATACTTTGTATTTGTTGGTAAAGTAGTAGAAGGTATTTTAGATGCTACGTAGCATCTAAAATCAGTGTTAATTTGAAACTAGCGGGGATAAGTCAGTCCTTGCCGCTAGGGTGCTCTGAAACACGTGTCGCCATACGCTTGCATTGAAAGTGGGCGGAGCTTCCCGTATTATAACCGAAGGTTATATACTATAGTATTTGGTTCTAGTGTTTGATTTTGAAATTTTGAATTAGCGCCTTGTGGATTCAGTTTCGTGAGTTGGTGAGATGTAAATGGAGGCCATTGTTTGATTATGACCTTATTTTGGAAAGACTCGAGATGATTGGTCCGGTGGCTGACCAACGTTTCAACGACACAGGAAACTCTGCCCGGCGAAGCAGAAGGAAGCAGAAGGGAGCAGAGGGAAGCAGAGGGAAGCAGAGGGAAGCAGAGGGAAGCATAGGGAAGCAGAGGGAAGCAGAGGGCAGCAGAGAGAAGAAGAGGGAGGCAGAGGGAAGCAGAGGGAAGCAGAGGGAAGCAGAGGGAAGCAGAGGGCAGCAGAGAGAAGAAGAGGGAAGCAGAGGGCAGCAGAGAGAAGCAGAGGGAAGCAGAGGGAAGCAGAGGGAAGCAGAGGGAAGCAGGGGGAAGCAGAGGGAAGCAGAGGGAAGCAGGGGGAAGCAGAGGGCAGCAGAGAGAAGAAGAGGGAAGCAGAGGGCAGCAGAGAGAAGCAGAGGGAAGCAGAGGGCAGCAGAGAGAAGCAGAGGGGAGCAGAGGGAGCAGAGGGAAGAAAAAGGAAGCAAAAGGGAGCAGAGGGAAGCAGAGGGCAGCAGAGAGAAGCAGAGGGAAGCAGAGAGAAGCAGAGGGAAGCAGAGGGAAGCAGAGGGAAGCAGAGGGCGACTGGTATTCTAAGTACCTACGCCTCGAGAACGCGGCTGGAGCCGGCAGCTGCTGCGAGCTGTCATCCATCGGCGCCCAGACCCCCCCCCCCCCCCCCCCCCCCATTCAGGCGTCGACTGCACTTCCGCGTCGCGATGGTTGCTTGGGATGGGAAGAAGAAGGGAGGGGAGGGAGGAAATGAAGTAAGAACTGATCCCTGAGCAGGGTGGGGTAGGGGGTGGGGCAGGGGGTGGAGGAGCAGCGAGTTCCGATATCGAGTTACTAAAAGACGCTCGACGATGGAATTTCCTTTCGTTGTTTTAGTGCGCGGTAAAACTAGACAGCACGTGTTTCCCGGGGAGATGTTCAAGACTGCACGTGTTTCCCGGGGAGATGTTCAAGACTGCACGTGTTTCCCGGGGAGATGTTCAAGACTGCACGTGTTTCCCGGGGAGATGTTCAAGACTGCACGTGTTTCCCGGGGAGATGTTCAAGACTGGACGTGTTTCCCGGGGAGATGTTCAAGACTGCACGTGTTTCCCGGGGAGATGTTCAAGACTGCACGTGTTTCCCGGGGAGATGTTCAAGACTGCACGTGTTTCCCGGGGAGATGTTCAAGACTGCACGTGTTTCCCGGGGAGATGTTCAAGACTGCACGTGTTTCCCGGGGAGATGTTCAAGACTGCACGTGTTTCCTGGGGAGATGTTCAAGACTGCACGTGTTTCCCGGGGAGATGTTCAAGACTGGACGTGTTTCACGGGGAGATGTTCAAGACTGCACGTGTTTCCCGGGGAGATGTTCAAGACTGCACGTGTTTCCCGGGGAGATGTTCAAGACTGCACGTGTTTCCCGGGGAGATGTTCAAGACTGCACGTGTTTCCCGGGGAGATGTTCAAGACTGCACGTGTTTCCCGGGGAGATGTTCAAGACTGCACGTTTTCCGGGGAGATGTTCAAGACTGCACGTGTTTCCCGGGGAGATGTTCAAGACTGCACGTGTTTCCCGGGGAGATGTTCAAGACTGCACGTTTTCCGGGGAGATGTTCAAGACAGCACGAAGAAAAATGGAAGTTGCTTTAGCTCATCAATAAACCGCACTCATTTATCATCACAGACGTCAATTGTTCTGATTTCGTGGGACGAAGTAATTATCAGTGGGCAGCGTTAGTGTCAAATTGTCATAATGTCAAACAATCACCATCACACGTGCAGCATTGCCATACGCCGACAGATGCGTTGGTTTTTTGCACCGAATCGATTGATAACTCAAGTTCAAATCAAGTTAAAATACTGGTCATTTATTTCCAGTAGAGTTTACCAATAGCCTTCATCCGAACATCGTGACATAGAGGATGTCGCCTCGTATGGACCATCAGCTAGAGAAGAATTGGACAACATCACAGCATTATCACAGACTGCAACACGTGTTCCAATGATGCCAAGTGTCAAGTGTCAAGTGTCAAGTGTCAAGTGTGACACAAACAGACGATTCAATCGACAGCTCTCGGAAGTCGGAACGCGTGATTGTGAACACGAATTGTGAACCCAGCACGCATTGTGAATCCTGCACGCATAGTACAATGCGTCGATACATCATGCGTGCACCTGTATCTTGCATTTTATCAATGAAGATAGCCGCTTGGCAAATACACGAGCCAAATCTAGCAACTTTTGGGAATATAATTAATCGATTCAGGTAAAGCAAGCTATTGTTTTGCAATTCAATCGCCAGTGGGCTCGTAATAAATGACTTCACCGCTATCGACGTTAGCAGCTATCATTTAAACAATCATATCACGTCATAAAAAACGTTTTTTGCAATTATGCAGAAACACAAAAGTCTAGAAAACAACGCCACATAAAAATATCGCGATATATCCAATGGTTCTGCAATCGCTATCGCGTCACCTTGAATAGTAAAGTGTTCGTTTAATTTATTGCAATCGCCGATACTGCCAAGCGGCAGGTCGGCGAGATTTATTTGTTTGAAATGAACAACAGCCGCATCAAACGTGTCACAGGCTTCAAATCAGAAGGCAAAATATGATTTCATTTCACCAAAACTAAACTGAGTCCGAATGCCTGGAGTGTTTCGTTTCAATATACTTTGCAGAAAATCATCCTCGCTCACAATTTCACAAAACTAACGCGAAATTCTTTGATTTATGCAATTTTTCGGCCCTACCGAACGCGTCGCACGTTCCCAGCCGCCCGCCTCGCAGCCAGCGTGCTACGCGCTTCAACGTCCCACCGAACGCGTCGCACGTTCCCAGCCGTCCGCCTCGCAGCCAGCGTGCTACGCGCTTCAACGTCCCACCGAACGCGTCGCACGTTCCCAGCCGTCCGCCTCGCAGCCAGCGTGCTACGCACTTCAACGTCCCACCGAACGCGTCGCACGTTCCCAGCCGCCCGCCTTGCAGCCAGCGTGCTACGCGCTTCAACGTCCCACCGAACACGTCGCACGTTCCCAGCCGTCCGCCTCGCAGCCAGCGTGCTACGCGCTTCAACGTCTCACCGAACGCGTCGCACGTTCCCAGCCGTCCGCCTCGCAGCCAGCGTGCTACGCGCTTCAACGTCCCACCGAACGCGTCGCACGTTCCCAGCCGTCCGCCTTGCAGCCAGCGTGCTACGCGCTTCAACGTCCCACCGAACACGTCGCACGTTCCCAGCCGTCCGCCTCGCAGCCAGCGTGCTACGCGCTTCAACGTCCCACCGAACGCGTCGCACGTTCCCAGCCGTCCGCCTCGCACCCAGCGTGCTACGCGCTTCAACGTCCCACCGAACGTGTCGCACGTTCCCAGCCGTCCGATTGCTTTCTTGCTTGCTTGCTGCTTGCTTGCTTGCTTGCTTGCTTGCTGGCTGGCTTGCTTGCATGCTTGCTTGCTTGCTTGCTTGCTTGCTTGCTTGCTTGCTTGCTTGCTTGCTTGCTTGCTTGCTTGCTTGCTTGCTTGCTTGCTTGCTTGCTTGCTTGCTTGCTTGCTTGCTTGCTTGCTTGCTTGCTTGCTCGCTTGCTTGCTGCTTGATTGATCATCTTGTCGCTTATCAGCGAGCAGATCGCGACGCGCGATAAGACGGAAGCGGAAGCGCTCGGAGCGGAGGTGAGCGGAAGTGTGCACCCGGAAACGCTCGGTGGGGGGAGGGGGCGGGCACCGGGTATCGGGTCGACACCTTCGAGGGGACTTCGGGCGCCAGCAGAAAGGTGAAAGCCCATGGTTCAAGAGTTGAACCCCTCCCTGACCTGGCGGATATTTGACTTGCTTGCTTGACCTTCCTTTACTTGACCTATATACTTCATCCTGATTTTCTTATATGTGTGCCTTGATTAGGAAAGACGAAAATTAAATCTGGTTCCCAGTTTTCCATGCGGCCGTTTCCATGAAACACAACTTCCACAACAGTCCTGAAGATGTCCACGCCATCGTGGACGAAACGTCGACAATCGACCAGGTCCTTTAGAGCAAAACCGTACACTCTCAACACTAACTTACACCATAGCTTAAACCATAGACTATTTAAACTATGTTTCCGTTTGATTACAATTCCAAGACCAACCAGCTGGTGCCGAAGGTAACCACCCTGGCTGACAATCATTCCCTTGGCATTGAAATAGAATCAAGGGATGAAAGGCGGAGGAGTCGCCTCTGTTGACAGCAGCTGGGCTGGGCGTCAACGTGCGAAGCTGTTGACTTGCATCCCGTGCGGTGCTGGCACGCATGCGTGCTAAGAGCGTGTTGGGAGAGTGTGTCAGCAGAACAATCGACTGTCGCTGCTGACATAATCGTAGTTCGATTTAACTCGAGATGTCGGCCGAAAGAATGCATCATCGTCACGCCTGCCTGCCTGCCTGCCTGCCTGCGGGACAGGGACGGAGACAGGGACAGGGACAGGGACAGGGACAGCGACAGCGACAGGGACAGCGACAGGGACAGCGACAGCGACAGCGACAGCGACAGGGACAGCGACAGCGACAGCGACAGGGACAGGGACCGGGACAGGGACAGGGACAGGGACAGGGACAGGGACAGGGACAGGGACAGGGACAGGGACAGGGACAGGGACAGGGACAGGGACAGGGACAGCGACAGGGACAGAGACAGGGACAGGGACAGGGACAGGGACAGGGACAGGGACAGGGACAGGGACAGGGGCAAACACAGAGACAGGGACGTTAGAGTAGCGTTTGTACTTACGCACTACGATCCGTGTCAATAAGTAAATATCTGTACAGAAAACAAGACTTCATAATGATATCACGTTTCTAACAATCAATATCTACCGTACATGAAACGAGTATTTGCATTTATGAACGAATCACACTTCATAATGAAATTGTAGAGTCGAGATTCGAGACGCCTTCAAACCTAGAGTTCTTCTAGTTCATCCGGGCTTACATTTCTGTTCACTCCAAAATGTATCCAAATGTGTCCGTGGTACACAGATTATTATTATAAAATCGCAAAACGCTGATGCACAGCTAGGCTGGGGCACCCCAAAGGGAAACAAACATTTACAGATGCATAACCAACAGTGTATACCTTAAATTGGAGGCATGTCTGGTTTATCCTACAAACGTTCCACGTCTAAATCTTCTCCGCTCAGGATTCCGCCCATTTCACCCTAAACAGCTACAATCCGACGAACTTGCCACGCGGCCATTACCACCCCCCCCCCCCCCCCAAACCACCCCTAAAAAAACACGGTGCCGAATATCGGAAATCAATCGCCAGGGGTGGGAAGTGAATGGTGGTAAGGGGTTTAGGGGGTGGAATTGAACACATGCAGATGAAGCTCGGGCTGCTGGGGCGCCGGGGTGGTGGTGGGTGGGGGGGGGGGCAATGGGGAGGCTCGAATTACGAGGTTAATTATTGCTGGCTTGCCGCGGGCCATGGCCGGGAATTTGGTTCGACGTTCGATGTGTTTTTACTTTGTGATGCGCGCGTTACCTTCCGTCCGTGTGCTTGCTTTGCGGTGGGAGGGTGTTCCCTGTGTATTGGCGCTTCGATGGAGACACAAGTTAGACGTAGTAAGACATATTAAGCCTTAGTAAGACATAGTAAGACACGTTATAAGACGTAGTACCGTAAGCCGCGTAAGCCTCGTTAGCAACCTGTAATACTTCTGTGACTTCACTTTCTCGGCATTCACGAAATGAGATAATCAGCATCCGAAAATAAACCAGTTTGAACGGGGCTATTTCACGGAAGCTCTCAGCAACGGCTCTGCAAGCGTGGACCGAATCATTGTCAGAGGTTACTTCCAGCAAGATGCGCACAATTTCCAAGAGTTGCCGCAACAACACGGTGCGCCCGATTTCGAGCCATGCAGGTGTAGCTGAGAAAACATGGCAGCGGGCAGTCGGCTGCACTCGACACTCTACATTGCATTATTCACTCAATTGATTGATTGATTGTTGGTGTTTAGCGACGCACTGTTTTGATAACTGGCCCTTTGGCACTGGTCTAATGGCGTCGGTGAATGAAATGGTGACTGATGAGGAAGGACGGTACAACTCGAAAAACAGGATTCCTCCACCAATCCGTGCTGTCGAGAGGTTGATAAGCAAGGCGAGTGAAGTTGTCGTACTAACTTCAAACCCTCCGACCTCTCTCCCGAACAGAACTGATCGTGTGCATGATGGTCACCCATCACAAACCCTAACTCAGTGCGATGTTGCTTAACTTCGGTGATGCCACGAGAACCGGTGTTTCCAACATGGCGAACCGATCGGTAATATTCACTCAAGCCCGGCACATTTTCTCTATATGGAGGGCCTCGAGTCGAGACAATGCCCGAAGACGCC
This sequence comes from Nemurella pictetii, assembly GCA_921293315.2. Taxonomy (NCBI): domain Eukaryota; kingdom Metazoa; phylum Arthropoda; class Insecta; order Plecoptera; family Nemouridae; genus Nemurella; species Nemurella pictetii. Next base: position 3,875,891 of record OV121122.1, read on the forward strand.
GGTTCTAATGGCGACCATCAGGATAAATTGGAATTCCCAGATGGAATTGGATGGGTAGACGACAATGGAGCCAGAAGAAGATGACGCCGATGTGGTGCGTAGAGAGTGTAAAGAGTGTAAAGAGTGTAGAGGGAGGTGGGCGACAGGAACACGAGAGCATGCGGGCGAGGACTGAAGGTAAAGTAGGCACCTTCCGACAGACACGTCATAATCCGGTGATAAATATAAGTCAAGATTACACTAGACTATCAATGGGGTCACGCCGTCAGGGCAATGCACTTCAACTGTTATGTTTAGGTGTGTCACAAAGGTCTCCGTTTTTTTTTTCAACTCTCGAAAGTTTGATACTTTTGTGATAGGTGGCCACCAAAGTGTATCTGTTGCTTTTTCTTTATTTAGAAGATGTCTTGGATTGGATCTTGGAGTCGTTCGAAGAAACGACGCGACGTAAACGTTTTATGTGACAGAGTTTGTGCGTTGGAATTTCCGTGCCGTGTTTTACGAGCAGTACCAACAGATGTGAGAAGGGCATTTGAAATTCCACTTAATTGTTTCAGTGAAATATCGAATGCGAGGCAAGTGTTACAAGTCGGCCCCAGATTAACAGACCCTAGTAGGCGATGTTCTATCCTTCATGTCGCGTTGGAGAACGTAGAAAGAATTAGGGTGCACAATAATGACTTTCTCACCTGGACCTGTCACATCAACTCAAAATTGAGTCATAAAAACATAAAAATCCGTCCCCTTCCCCAAATCTCCATTCAATCCCGAGCAGCACACCGAAAAGCCAATAAACCCTAAAGCGCATTGAAAGACCCAACAACAACAACTCCCAAGGCTCCACAGGCGCCACTAAGTGGGCCACGGCGCCCAAATTTGAGTCAAAGTTCTGAAGCACACAAGTAGCATTTCGTTGCCTTTTCCTCGTAAACCCAGACAGCCAGCCAAGGCAGCAGCAAGCAGCAAGCAGCAAGCAGCAAGCAGCAAGCAGCAGCAGCAGCAAGCAGCAAGTAGCAGCAGCAGCAAGCAGCAAGCAGCAGCAGGAAGCAGCAGGAAGCAGCAACAGCAGCAATAAGCAAGCTGCATTCGTACGCGGGGGTAGCTTTGTTAGGGGTGGCTGCAGCTAAGCGGATAGACGCACCCTCGGCGAGGTAGGGTGGCCGGCTGCTGGAGTTGAAGGTAGGGTAGCTTCACTGGACAGGGGTTTCAGGCTGCGTTCGGCTTCAAACATGGCTACTCGGACTCGTGCAGTGTTTTTCACGATTTTTGACGGCGCCCAGTGACATCCGGTTGTGATATTTTTTTTGACAACTCACAAAGGAATGCGTTGTTTTGAATGTGATATTTTTATAACCTTCGCTCGCATCGTGTCAATAAAAACTTTTTAATTAAAATCTGCGATGATACGTATTTCCACGGCGCATAAATTCGCACCGAGCAGCGAGGAAAAAACGGCGTATAGCGTTTGTCAAAGAAAGAACGAAACGTCTCGCGTTGCATTACGATGAGATGCGATGCGAGCTGGAGCAACGAGAGGTCGCAACACTGTACGACCGTCTCGTCTTCAGCCTCATGTCGGGCAACATACGGCCAGCAGCCATTCGACTCGAGAACGCAGCCGCCTTCAGAAACCTCCTGTCCATCTTATCGCACGTGCACGTGCTGCATTCATATCAGCTTCACACATCAGCTGACAGACGATATGAGTAGCAGAATGACAGTCAATCAGCGCTATCACATGGCTTGACAGATAGTTGCCAGCTGACAAAACAAACCCCAGGAAACTCACCACTAATTCGCCGCATACCCGACCGGGAAGTATCCAAGACACAGGCGCCGATATCCACAAATCCGAACGAGCAGCGCACAGATCACAAAAAACACAGCTCACTTCACCGGTCACCGATGACAAACCACCGCCCGCACAATCACAATCGCACTCGGCTGCTCAGGACACTCACATCGTGCCAACAGAGAGTGACGGGTACGCGACACGGGTTCGGAGGGACTTCGGAGCAAGCACCTCGGCGGCCACGTTCGATCTAGCAGGTAGTTGGCAGTAGGCTGCTAGACGCGTCGGGCGGCGACACTTCGTGCGTTTCCGTCGCCGCTCGGCGGTACGCTTCGGTCGGAGCGCGACACCAACGCTATCTGTCGGGTGATCGGGCGACGAGGCGCGTGACGTTGTCGGATTGGTGGGTGGCGAGGGTTGGGGGGTAGCACTGACGGATTTGCGTTGTGCGGAAGTCGGGAATTTAGTGCGTATACGCAGCTTTTCTTAGCGGGGGCGCTGTTTTTTTTTTTTAATTGCTTTAAAGTTTAGTGGAATTCAATTCCATTCTTTCCAATTCAATTCAATTCAATTCAATTTAGATAGCTTAACTTAGGTACAGATAAGACTTAGGTATAGAGATAGGTACCGATGGTTAGAGATCTTCGTACTAGGACATTTAAAATTAAAAATAAGTATAACTTAATCATTAACTAAAACATAGCTTAATCTTTCATCTCGACGGTATTTTCATAAAATCTCTCATCAATAACAAAACCTCAACAACAAAGAAAATAATTCGAAATCACAAAGAAAACGCCACTGAAAGAGTTGTAAAAGCGAGCGACAATCGTTTGTGAAAGAATTGCCTTCACGAGTAGCTACTAGCTAGCTGTGAGTCGCACATCATGGCTCACAGAGCAGCTGGTAGCCACCCCCGTGACAGCCACGATTCAGATGGAGCGATTAGCATTATTTCATTGAGAAGCATGCAGAGTGCAGCGAGCAGCGGCGAGGTGAGGTTTTGACAGGTGGTCAGCTCACCGAGGGCGGGGGGAGGGTTCAATGCAAAACAATCAACGTCTCGTTTCATCGTGTTTTTGTCAGCATTGTCTGAGTTCAAGCCCTGTGTCAGCACAAGCACACGAGCCTGACCGACCTGGCTGATGATGAAAGGATGAATGGAAGCTTGTTTATAGAACTTCACACAACAGAATCAAAATAACACTGTTGTTTCCGCGGTATTGTCAAGTCAAGTCTCTTAAAATTAGGGATAGTTTCCCTTTAACTGAAGACTGATGACTGAGATCTAGTATAAAAATAAAATTTGACAGTGAAAATATGATTTTTCTTTAACAAAAGTATGGGGTCTCAAGGGAAAAAGGTCCAGGCACTGATATCACTTTCTAGGATCAGCAGCAGCCAGAACTGGCCCCGAAGGCGCCGGGAGTCGAGCTTAAAGGGGATGGCGCCAGTAGGTGGTGCTGGTCTGCATTGCCGCCCTGCTGCATTACGCACCGCAACGCAACGCAACGCAATGCAACGCAACGCAACGCAACGCAACGCAGCGCAACGCAACGCAACGTAACGCAGCAACGAAACGCAGCAACGCAACGCAACGCAACGCAACGCAACGCAACACAACGCAACGCAACGCAACGCAACGCAACGCAACGCAACGCAACGCAACGCAACGCAACGCAACGCAACGCAACGCAACGCAACGCAACGCAACGCAACGCAACGCAACGCAACGCAACGCAACGCAACGCAACGCAACGCAACGCAACGCAACGCAACGCAACGCAACGCAACGCAACGCAACGCAACGCAACGCAACGCAAAGCAACGCAACGCATCGCTCCTCCTGGCATTGAGAAGACACAAGAGAGATGATGAGGCTTGCTAAATTCTAGACTTCAATTGAACAAAGACGTTTTTTTTTAAACTTGATCAATTTTATAGTTAAAAAACAAAACAGCTACTTCATAAAGTATGGATATTGAGTGCAAACTCCCCTCTGTACTTTTGGCCAGTATGTTGATAAGTTGAAATTTAATTTATTAACTCTGTCTTGAATTTCTATGCAGGCAATTTATGGGTCTAGTCGATACCGCGGCAGTAAACTTCATGAAAACCATCCCTATATTCTAACACACTTTTGGCAAGCTCAGATTTTGGCAAAGCGAGCGCAAAAAATAACAGCCGAAAGAGATTCGTTTGTTTTGCTTGCAGATCTTGCGGATTGCGAGTGAGAAACAGGGCAGAAAGTCCACCCCATACCTCCTTACTCAATGCGCAAACCCAAAGCCAAACCCAAAAGACTTCTGATTCATATTTCGCACGCCAACGGCCGACTATCTTCCGGAGCGACGCAGCAGTAACAAATTCCTTGCAAGCACTTCACTCCCCATCCTGTCCAACGCCCCTCCCACCCCTAATTTCACAACCCAGCTTGAACAAATCCGTGCAAAAGAAAGGCATCTTGGATCACAATAGACTCAAGAACTCGCCAGTTTTGAACACGTGGTTTCACCCCCCTAAACCCCCTACCCCCCCTCCTCAACACGCCTTCCCGTATCCTGAAATTCCACCCTCATGTCGTGCGGTTCTTTCTTCTCTGGAGGGCCCTTATGGCCTGGTAATTTGGTAATTTGGTACAGGGACTGAGACAAATACACATCAGGGCACAGAAATCAAGTCTTTTGTGTTTCGTCGAGTAGGTAGGTACGTCGTTAAACATGGCCGCGAATGTATGCAATTAGGGGACTTTGAAAACCATCCCTAATCAGATCTTCCAAGAAATCTTGATACTATTAATTTCGTTTCCGTTATACTGGGCCAGGTGCACCAGGCTATAAATTAGCTCAATGCAGCATACAATCAATACATCTAACTCCCATTACACATGAAGTATTTAAAAAGGGGTAAAAAGCCACTCAGAAGACATCCCTCTCCACTCCCCGCCCGAAGGTAGGGTGAACGATCATCGTAAGCCGGGTTTCTTCCACAAGGAAAGTCGCCCTGCCGGCCTCACGCTCAGAGAAGGATGTTATTCCTCATCATCATGGTTGATTCTGACAAAGTATTTGTAATACAATGTTAGATGAAGATTACTACAGAAATGATCCTGTAAAGTAAAGTCTTAATTATACAGTAGATTGACGGGGTCCTAGATAAAATTTCTAGTTCGAGCTCAAAGGAGTGCTAGTGGCTTGCTTTTTCAAGCAGCGCGCTCTCGCGGAGTAGTGGCGAGGTACTTGATAGGTCGATAAGCGGTTGGGATTAGCATGACTAATACGCTCATACTACTTCTCATTATGTCATACATAAGCATTTTTTAGTATTTGCCTGCACTGCGGTTATCAATTTATCTACAAACAACGTATATTTGAAGAGAGATTTATGTTTCATTACTTAAGCTTGTCATGTTTTAAATTTAAAAAGCTAAGCATTCGAAAAGAATTATGGTGTTAAGCCGCACCGATCAAATAATTCCATTCGTTGCTGATTTGCAAATCTGTTTTTACCCGTTCCAGCGTGCTGCAGCGACTGCGGGTGAGAAACGGACGGTGTTTATGGGCAGTTATGGGCCGTGGTTAAAGGTAGGGGCGGGTGGGGGTGGCGGGGGTGAGTTTGTGCATGTGTTTGAGGGTGGAAATGTGTAAAAGAGTGTAGGCTAGGGTCTCGAAACCCGTGAAATCTTCAAGAGCTTCGCGAACTTTGCCATGCTTACTTTCACTTCACTTAGCTTATCAATAAAATAGTGGAAAGTGACGAAGTTATTCTACAGTCAATCCTGTAAAATATTTTGCGTTGCTAAACTTTAGGATTTATGCACAACAGGTATACCTGTACAATAATTCAGCTTAATTTCGGATATTATATATTTTATTTGGCGCTAAAGGATTTTATTATATGGATTCATAACTGTAAAATGTATAAAATATCTACCAAAGTTAGGATCGATGCCCTGTAGGCATCATCAGGTGATACAAATGGAGGCGGTCTTATTCATAAGTAAAAAACTTTGGTATGATGGCGACACAATCTCCCCAAACCTATTGTCCCATAAAGTTTGACATTAAGCAACAAGGCGCGTCGTCACATGCTGGATGGGTGACCGCACACGAAATTATCTGCCATCTGAAAGTGTAGCTTTCAAGGTCACAGAAAGTCATATGAAATCGAGCTTGACTCTGACTAATTGATCATGCTAATACTATAAGTGGAGTGAATAAGTAATCAATAAAGCATCACTGTCCCAATTGAAATTGACAGAAATTATAGCTGATGTATCCAGAATCAACGACTTAATGGATGCATCCACATTTCCCGGTCATCTCGGTCACGGTCGGCGTCGGCGTCGGCGTCGCGACGGCCGGCGCCCGATTGGGAGCAACCACGCAATGCGACGCCGACTCTGCGCCGCGACGCCGTCGCCGACGCCGACGCAGCGAGTGCGACGGCTTAGGATCTTATCATGTATTATTTCAAGCAATGCTTCGATGCTTCAATGCTTCAATGCGAAGCCATCGAACCATCAACCATCAGCCATCAGCCATCAGCCATCAGCCATCAGCCATCAGCCATCAGCCATCAGCCATCAGCCATCAGCCATCAGCCATCAGCCATCAGCCATCAGCCATCAAGCCAGCCTGGTGGATGGATTGCACACGTTTAACCGTCTCTGCATCGGATGCAACTGCTAAAACTTGGCTGCTCTCCACACTTAAAGTGTCGGCCACTCAGAATTCAGCGCTGAGAGACTGCTTGTAGATAAGCCATGTTTAACGACGCATCTCGCCCGGTGAATGACAGGACAATGATTGATTGAACTTTCAAGATTCCTCCGCCAACCCGCGCTGTCGACATCACGCCGGCGTCGGTATCTGGCGTCGGTATTATGGACCAGTGGCGTAGCTACCACTGGTTCAGCTGGTTCGATCGCACCAGGGCCCAGGAGGTTTTCCCAGCCAGGGGGGTCCCTCGAGCTTTAGCTCGAGGGGCCTGAAAATTGAGTTGGGGAAACTGCAAACAAGCTAGGAAAAAATTCCATAGTGTGCCGAGTGGCTTCAACTTACAATTGTAATATTATGACAAGTTTAATGCAAACTTTATGTAGTGTTCATATGTGTGTATGAATTTTGGCTCTTTCTAGTAATTCTATTAGTGTGGTTTAATTTGCCGTCAACTGCAACACTTTGTGTTCTGCCGACAGTGTTGTTGTCTCATTCTAGTTCGGTAGTATCTTACCCGAATACACACTAGTTACTAATACTCGGGACCCGGGATATAGTAGGTAACTATGCGGCCTCAAGTTCTTCCATGAAACCCGTTGGAATGTCTTTGCTAATATTTAGGGATATATGGTATATTATATAAATCAGTTGAAACACAGGAAAAAAAAACTACAGTAGGTACAACAGTTCAGTAGCAATCTGAGTTGCGTCGAGTTAGCATTTTGGGGTAGTTTAGTGGGGTGAAAAATTGTCAGTTGGAAAATCGGCACGTCTAGCCTGAAACCAATTTGAAAAGAAGGGGGGGGGGCCCAATCTTAAATCTTGCACCAGGGCCCTGCCACACCTAGCTACGCCACTGTTATGGACGCGTCGGTATCAGGCGTCGGTATTATGGACGCGTCGGTATCAGGCGTCGGTATTATGGACGCGTCGGTATCAGGCGTCGGTATTATGGACGCGTCGGTATCTGGCGTCGGTATTATGGACGCGTCGGTATCAGGCGTCGGTATTATGGACGCGTCGGTATCAGGCGTCGGTATCAGGCGTCGGTATCAGGCGTCGGTATTATGGACGCGTCGGTATCTGGCGTCGGTATTATGGACGCGTCGGTATCAGGCGTCGGTATTATGGACGCGTCGGTATCAGGCGTCGGTATTATGGACGCGTCGGTATCAGGCGTCGGTATCAGGCGTCGGTATCAGGCGTCGGTATTATGGACGCGTCGGTATCAGGCGTCGGTATTATGGACGCGTCGGTATCAGGCGTCGGTATTATGGACGCGTCGGTATCAGGCGTCGGTATTATGGACGCGTCGGTATCTGGCGTCGGTATTATGGACGCGTCGGTATCAGGCGTCGGTATCAGGCGTCGGTATTATGGACGCGTCGGTATCAGGCGTCGGTATTATGGACGCGTCGGTATCAGGCGTCGGTATCAGGCGTCGGTATTATGGACGCGTCGGTATCAGGCGTCGGTATTATGGACGCGTCGGTATCAGGCGTCGGTATTATGGACGCGTCGGTATCAGGCGTCGGTATCAGGCGTCGGTATTATGGACGCGTCGGTATCTGGCGTCGGTATTATGGACGCGTCGGTATCAGGCGTCGGTATTATGGACGCGTCGGTATCAGGCGTCGGTATTATGGACGCGACGGTATCAGGCGTCGGTATTATGGACGCGTCGGTATCAGGCGTCGGTATTATGGACGCGTCGGTATCAGGCGTCGGTATTATGGACGCGACGGTATGAGGAGCATTTTTTGTAAATCAGTTCCAGGAAGATTGTCAGCATCACGTGTTACTTTCTGGTGGTCTCGTCGAAATTTTCCGTCTACGCGCATATACGTCCACGCTCCTATTTTTGAGGCTGCGTTAACATTTTATTTATCCTTGTGGAATACATGCTCTTGAAAATTACAATTTTAATCACATTTTTTTAGAGTTTTGTGCAGCGTGCAGCGTGCAGCGAGCAGCATTCAGGAGCATTCCGAACAATGCGGACATGCTCCTAGAAGTTAGCAGATGCCCAACAATCTATACATCCATCCACCGCGATTTCCTCGTTTCCAATAAGTTATTCTATCCTATCAGAGCTGTTTTTAGGCTTACCATGAAACTGCATGGACATCATTCTCATGCTACTTGAAATTTAACAGAAAACACACAGAACCACAGGGATAATAATAAGTATATAGTGATTTTCTGGATCATAAAAAAGTTTTTTAACCAAGTAAACACGAAGGTATGCAAATAAAGTGTTGAAATACGGTAGCATCTTGAGGTAGAATAGAGCGATAGCTAGATGATAATTAGGACATCTTAGCACCGAGCGCGCGCAGGGTGTGGGGTGTGGGGTGCGGGGGATGAAATTAAAATAATTAACACTGGCTGTAAGAGCTAAAGAGGCCCAAGGGTGCCAGGAACGAAGGTAACGCGAGACTTGCAATTTACAATTACAATGTTCTTGCTGCAGAGGCGGCGCTCTCTGCTTTGCGGTAATGCAACTCAATTGCACAACTTACAATTTCTCTGAGTTAGGGGATGGAGCAAACCCCTCCATCCACCCCCATTACTTAACAATTACATGGTGAAAAAATAATACTCTGCATGCTGAGCAAATGAACGAATTAGTTTGGTAATGTTGGTGTTGTTATGTTGTCTTCCTGAGCGCTGGTTCTGTGGTTATATTTTTACTGTGTTTAGCTGCCCTGCATTACCTAGTGTTGAAGAATTCAGCAAACGCCATTCGTGGACATCAGAATAATTTCTCTTCGCGCAATGCTGCTTTCAGCTTACATTTATAAACACTATAAACACACCAAAACAGCCAGCTGGGCTGAAAATCACAATCCTACTGGCTTAATACTCCGCGGGTATTTTATTTTCTAGGGTACACTTCTGGACACCAAAAGCCGTCCACCTGAAATGTTTACAAGTACCAATGAAGATCTTGTTTGTAATTAGAGGTAGCCAGGTAGAGGCTGAGTACATGGCATGTATAGGAAACCACTTGCTTGGGAGGCTGGCTAATGATGTAAAACCAGTTTTCTTATCAGTGGGGCTTTTAACAATTCATATCAACCGGGCATTGCGAATATTATTTATCACGATGGCAGCAGACTCCCAATTGCCTCGTGATACCAGAGTAGCCTTTTTGGGCATGATCGAGCTCCAGCATTTTTCAGAGTTGCCGGGGGAGATTTAGGCGGTTTGGACGAATTTCAATACTGCAATACAATGCTGTAACTACATTTACAATTGATACATATTAATAGTTAAAAAAACATCTACCTTCTATTGGATAATCAATGGCATGCACCTATACTTCGATGGTAAAAATACTTTGATTTTCCTCCACTGCATCGTAATAATCGACATCGTTTGTTATCTAATCCCCCGTACTTGATATATCCGACCCGCCAGGACAAGGTATAGCCTACAGCCATCAAAAAGGTCGGGTCTCGGAGCCAACCAATGACGTGATTCAAAGATAACAAGAGCAATTAAAACGAGAGTAAGGTAAAAGAACGATTCTGGATTTCGTGCCCGTATCTGGATGGGTTTTCTTCTCGTCGCGTAGCGAACTGAGACGACCCGCTACAGTTTTGAATTTTGCGCTAATCGTTTGGTTAGTCAATAAGCGTTGGTTCTAAATATTGCTACCAAGTGCCGCTATCTCCTGCGAAGAAAAAATCGCAGAAATGTAAATCAACTGGTCAGATGATGTCTTTCTATGGCTGCGAAGATTTAGCAGATTGCAGCTTATGATAAAAGAGTTAATATCTCAGGTAATTATGAACGCAATGTTATATTTCTTTTGGCAATAGATTTATGAAAATCACCACAACATTAGAAATGCAATCACATATTTTTGGGAAGTTGTTATATTAAACGCAGAAGGCTGGAAAAATGTTCATTTTGCAACATTTTTTTTGTGCGATTGAGGTTAATGTTGAGGTGTGTAGGATGACATGTGCTGATTTTGGTTTTTTTTCGTTATAGTAATGCCCCGTAAATCCTCCAAGGAAGCACTCCAAATGGCGGTAATGGGCATTCTGTACAATTTTTTAATCTTGTATCATTTCATTGTTATTCAAATTCAAAACCATCCAGAAATGGCACAACATTTTTGCACTTAGCATGTTCATATCTTTTTCAATTTCGATTTTATTTTGTTCCGGTCTTCAAAAATGGGTTTCTTATGTCTGGGGCAACAACACCAAATTTTTTAGTTTTTTAATATTGACACATCCACAACCGGGCAGGCCTGCCCGGTTGTGGATAATTTTCCAGTTTATTGATTTAATCATTAAAAGTACAATTTTTCCTGAATCTGTGTTTTAAATTTTTTTAATTCACCTTTGATCCTTGCTCATCTCAAAAAAAATATAAAATAGGGCGCAACATTGCTGAAAAGATTCCCAAAAAATAAAATAAAAAACCCCATCCAGAATCGTTCTTTTACCCTATATTAAATTTTGCCATGGAAACAAACTTTTTCCAAAATACCGAGGAAGCGATGAGATAACGTGTTTGCTGTAAAGAGTAGACGCAGGAAGTTTTCGAATTATTTCTGCATCTCCAAAATTACGAGTTATAGGTCAGTGGGGGGTGCTGAAATGGCGAGCAAAACTCACGACATATCATATTTGCATGAGCTCGGTCGATCCTCATTTCCCAGGACAGGCATCAACTGGTTAGGAAAACTGGTTTATCATAACGAGGTTTAGGTCCACAAAGCACATGGCATACAACAGCATGGTGTTTACCTGACTCACATACACTATTTTCAAGCGAATCTTCATTGGGACTTGAAATTATTTCGAGTGGACGGTTTTCAGTGTTCGGAAGTATCATGCAAGGCACAAATCCTCATTTATTGTTGCAATTTCCCACAATGTTTTCATCCTGTGCGACACACAAATAGGAAACGCGAACAAATCGTTGTGACGAATCAAAAAATATGCAAGCAATTTGATTTTTCCATTTTCGTATCTCGTTCGTTTCACCTCCGTTCTGGCCAGGCACTCACCCTCACACACAAGATCGAAGACTCCATTCGTCGGCAAGTTGCTCGTGCTTGGGGAAACGCCAGGGGTTGCTTGTGTGAGGGGTGGAGAGTGGGAAGGGGTTGATGCTTGCATGTTGATAGCTAACATATCGTTGACAGGTTGCGAGCAGTGAAGTCATAATGGCATGTGCATGGATATTAGCTGGGAACGTAATACGACCCGAATGAATCCATGTTCGTCAAATCACCGGGTTATCTTCCCTCTCCACTTTTCAATGATTTTAGTTAACTTTTCCCTGAGTCGGATCATTTCGTGCCGACTTGCTCGCATGGGCAGTTCAAAAATTCTCCCGCATTCATTTGAATCTAAAAGCCAGGCCCGATTTCGCCACGTTTCCTGCATTCTACAACCTGGTAAGATGTTCAATGGACATCATACTAAGAAGGAAATGCATTTTTTAATCATATTTGTTGCTTGCATGGGTTCGGTTGAAATCTCAACTGTTATAAATTATTTTCTATGCTCCTACACTCCTGGACACTGAAAACCGTCCACTAGAAAATTATACAAGTCCCGAGGGAGGTTGGCTTGAAAAATAGTGTAGGTAAGTCGGGTACACACCATGCTGTATGCCATGTGCTTTGTGGACCTGTACCTCGTTACGATGAACCTTATCAGTTATCCTTATCAGTTGATGCCAGCAAGAACATGATATCTCGCGAGGTTTGTACGCCATTTCAGCTACCCCCACTGGCCACTGACCTTATAACTGAAACAATGTTTGGATCAAGTGTATTCTGCGCCTGGCCTAGTTATAAATATCACAGAATTCGTTGCGAATCATCATCACAAATGTTCGCACGCAATTCTCTGATTGAAGTGCGACTGTCTTTGATGAGCGTGGCGAGCGAAGCGAAATCTTCAATTACACAAGCCCCCAAAAGAGCCACTTAAGTGTTTTGTTTGTATGTGTTTGTATGCGCGCTCTAGCAGGCCAAACAGCGGAATCGATTTCGATTTAAGGTTCAGATGACCTTTTCGGTTCTCGGCTTGGACCCCTTCGCTTTTTTAGCAACATCAACCAAATAGTTTTCTTGGAAATAGTTGTAATTAAGAAAATTTTCAGTTTTACTCCTATCCTTTTTATGCTCAACAGACCAATATATTATTAATATATTTAAACGAAACTTAAAATAAATGTTTAACTACGAGTTGATGTGTGGGTAAAAGTTTCAATGCTGTAAATTTTTATCATCTTTTCTCGAAGATGGAGCTACTAGCGTTTTTGCAGTCCGACCCAAATAAATAAATTTTCCACCGATTTTGAAAAAATGTGTATGATAAATTGTATAAAAAAGATCCTATGTTATCTTGAAGCAAATCGAGCGAATATTTTTCTTTGAAATCTATATTTTTCGCATTTGTTAATGTCTTAAACCCGCATCGATTAAATGACGCTAATTTCCAACGCGAATATTATACGCCCTAGTATTTACCAGTTGCACAAAGTAAGCTGAAAAGATTAAAAAAACACAAGAAAACCATGTCACACTAGATCCGACTTGCCTAATCCGGCTAATATTTAACAGGCTATAAAAGCACCGTCTTCGGCGGCTGTAAAAACAACACGAGTCGCTTAGGAAGCAACCTTTCGTCGCTTATAATACATGAGCAGACCCGAAACACTCAGCCGATCGCTACCCTTTTAATCCAACGACCGAGCAAGGCAAGCAGAAGGGAACACTGACCTTATAAAACACCGCCGCCTAGATTTCGCTGCCACCTCGGCGACCCATCGAACGTCACGCACTCAATTCAAACCGGCGAGAAAAAAACACACTCTGCAAACAAGCCGAGCATCACCAACGACTGTTATCACTGCACACGGAATCCGCACCCGACAAATTCAAATTCAAACGAGAAAAAAAAACACCGTTTGAAATCAGCGCACTGCAACAAGAAACCGCAAGGAAACACTCGCTAAGCGCTACACACAGTGAGTCCCCCGATGCTTCCCAGTGCTTCCCGGTGCTTCCCGGTGCTCAGATACAAGCGAATGAAACGGTCGAGTCGAGTGTAGCATGTACAGGTTTGTGTGTGTCGGAGCGAGCAGCTGAGAGAGTCTGTGGGGTGCGATGACGACGACGACGTTGTAATGGTTTGAGCCAGCCAGTAGCTCGCCGCATCGTCGAAGGGTTGCCCGCGATATCGATTATTACATGCCGGGGTGGTGGGGGCGGGGGTGGCGGCGTGTGGGGGGGGGGGAAGTGGGGTGCCAGTGGCCCTTTGCTTTAGTGCCGTGCTCGGCCCTCTGCGCGCGCTCTGTGTGTATGTGTGTGTGTGTGTGTGCGAGACAGAGACAGAGAGGGTGGGGAAAAGCGGAGACCCTTGGAAAGTGGTACAGGGATATGTTGGGAAATGTGTGAGGAGTGTTTTCCGCGCTGGCTGGCTCGCTGTGCTGGTGTTGCCCGGTGGATATCAAAAATATTTCTTCTTTCGGGTCTAGTGGGTGGTGGGGAGAGGGATGGGGGCCAACTCTCTTGGGCCCTCTGGGCGCGTGTGTGTGTGTGGGACATAACCTATCCCCCCCCCCCCACGCACACAACGGCTACCTTGCACAGATCCGCGAGGCCGAGGGAAGGATGGGTGGGAATTTGTTGTTTTGTGTTCTTCGCCGAGATTTAGTTTCTCGCCGCGCCGTGTTTCGAAGCGGCCGGGAAGGGTAGGGGGGGGGGAGGAGTCGTAGGATTTGATCATTTGTTTTCGCGGTGGGCGGCCCGGGATGAAAGTTTTCCGATGCTCACTTTCTTTGCGAAATGGCGGCTAACTTCGAAGAAGGCCGTGCGTTTGCCACGTCAGGGAAATTTCTTCAAGCTGTTTTTGACAGGAAGGCTCAGATCTAATGTGCCTAGACCGGCTAAATATTGCACAATCAGAACACGAGCGGCGCCTGGGTGAAAAGCTTTGCTGCCTGAAGAAAGACCGTCAGCTGTTGAACACGAAGAACACAGTCCACTATATTTTTGAGCGAAAAACGCAACTGATTTCCTGCGTCCAGGCTGGCGCCGGGCTCGAAACTCACGACGATCAAGGCACGCTAGACTTCTGCGAAGTCGGCGAAATGGTCTCGCGAAGCTTCGGGCTGTTCGGCGGCGTCGCGGCGCTCTGACGCGGTTTGACCGGCCTTAATTCTCGAAGCAGCCGAGAAAAACCAGCCCCACGAAGATAGTGACAGGCTTAGGGGTCTCCAGCTGGGGAAAAACCGAAGTTTTCCCGTTATTCTTCCTTGGAGTAGGAAAAATAATTTTGGGAAAAAACTGACCCCGAAACAAAGGGGTTGTCATTCTAAGTATTTCTACCGACAGAGTAGTTATATGCCGTTGATACCGTCTAATAGATGGTAGAACTCTTCGTAGGACGTATCAATTGTAAATGTAGTTACAGGAGAGATGGGATTTTTCGGTATTTCGTCGGCCCGGCCCGAAGCCCAACGGACCTTATTTTTTTTGCCCCGAAATATTTTTCCAAAATTGACATGTGTCAGAAACTGTCCGTAAGTCCGAAACTGGATATTAGCGAAAAAAAACGGTAATTTTCATCAGATTTTTTCATTTCAACATTGCATTCGATCTTTGAACAGAGACTAATCCAGACGTATTGATAAAACTGTATGAAACAATTGGGATGGTATATTGATTTCCTTTTTACTGACTTTTTATGTCATCGGGTGGCGGGTTGTGCAAGCATAATCCCCAAGAGTGTTATGATTTCTCATGCTGACAGGTCTAATCCGTAAACGCTTAGCTTCGTCACACGGAAAAATTTTCTGGTGCAGCGTTCCAGGTATAAAAGTAGTTTATTGCCCCTACCTAAAATTATCATGATTATATTTTCAGCAAAGCAAATGTAGTGAAATATCGTTCACTACATGAAAATGTTTCGTACACCCTACCCTCTTTTATTAATCTTACTGTAAACTAGTTTTATATAACGCATCAAAGAAAATATCACGCACACTACAAGGCGCGGTAGAGTGAGGTCACCAATTGGAATTCGTTTAATAACCAGGCTATATAATTTTATAGCTAGGCAAACATGAATGAAATAGTCGGCAATTGTTTCAAACAACCAACAATAACATTAAGTTGACATCTAGAATGGTATGTCGTATATTCACACTTTATGACCAAAAGTTCGTTTCAATTCCTATGCATTCATTCACCCATGTTAAAAAAGGCCTAAAGATCCGGGTATATAAGCAGCCCTCGAATTCAGTGCAAACCAGAGAGGAAGAAGAGTGCAAATCTGTACACTTGTATCCTAGATCTCGGTGCTTTGTTACGGCTTTTAAAGTAGCTGTGCATTTTGCCCAGACCTTCGATACGAGTAAACTTACACGATATGTCCACCGTACTTTGAATTTCGGGGGCTTGTTACGGCTTTCAAGTAGCTGTGCAACTCATCAAATTCTCGGTTACTCATAGTGAAAAGATCTGTTCTACAGTATTCATAACTAGCTATTCGATCAACTTCTCGCAAGTGCTTTGACTTCTGAATAATAATCTGTGTAACATAAATTGTACAACACATCATCAGCAGTATCCATGTAAGTCTCATTCACTGTGTTATTGTATTTTGATAATAAACCTAATCAAGAGAGAGTTTCTGATCTATCGGTTTACACCCCGACAAACCTACCCACACGCCTCCATCCTAAGTACTTCCCTTATCTCAATTATTGATTCGAGTCGTTAACCGGACTCTGGTGGCAGCAAATCATACCAAATCCTACCTTTTCTGGGCAATCATAGAAAACCCACGATACAAAGGTATTGGACGGGAAAGGGAATTACAAGTGCACGGGCCACTTCCCGGCAGCCGAGTAATTCCGGCCCGAGGCCAGAAAGTTGAAAAACTCCAACCCGGGCCGGGCTTTCGGGCCGTTCGGTGTTTTTTCCCATCTCCAATTAACAGCAAGAGTATCGAAATTCGTCCAAGCTGCCGAAATCTTCCCCGGAAACCCTGGGCGACAAATGCTGGAGCTCGATCATGCCCAAAACAACTACTCTCCGAAGGCAATTGGGGGTTTGCTGCCATCGAATGCGATACGAGACTGAACGAATACTCGCTATGCTCGGTTGATATGATTTGTTAAGGCCCTACTGATAAGAAAATTGGTTTTCCATCATTAGGCAGCCTCCCAAGCATAATGATATCAAGCATATCAAGCAAGATTGTAATAAATTGATAATCCTTTAGCAGTGGAACCAGGATGTTTTGGGACGCACGGTGAAGTTCAAATTTAGTCAAGGTTCTTGCTGCACAAACATAATTATAATTATGCGTGTAATCATCAGCAACTTGTAAAATAATCACAACAAGAAATAAAGCATTTCAATTAAAACATTCGGTGGTGAAGTCGAATAGTCCGAAAGACAATCGGTCTCGGACACCAAAACACACAACACAAATCAAAACTAGATCAGTGCACAGAAAACAAAGCAACTCAATGTTGCTTTTGCATCCTAGAACAAGGTAATGTGTAATAAAGTTTGTAAAAGAAAAACAAGTATTCAATAATTGCAATACAAATCTATACAAACTACGAATACAACAGTCAGTTAGTTACTTCCTCGTTTATTGATGTCGAGCTACGGTAATACTTTATTAGCAGTAATACTGGTCGACTAAATACTAAATTGTAACAATAGTCAGAACTCTGGAAGATTGGTCCAAGCATCGTCATAGGACGTCTGAACTCTGCCGATACAGACAACGAGGACGTAGCTTAAAGTTAAATGAACACTGTGTTGGGAAAAGTGGAATAGCGAAAGCCAGCTAAGAAGAAACATTAAAATACCCTTTCTAGCAAAGATGTCAACTTTGCTAAATATTATTATAAAATGTCTCGACTACTTGCTTACATTTCGATTAGGAATAATTTGATATCACTCCAAATACACCCAAAGTATTGTTGGAAACCAGACAGGACAAATTCACGACAATCACTTGAGTGCATTCTTCTAAAAGTTAACATTGTAAATTGTGTCACGGCCCAAGCATGGCTTGAGCAAGCGATGAGACCTTGTTCTGTGAAAGCCTCTGCTTTCATCGATGGGATTTCTACTAAATATTAGTAATCTCAATAACCCTCACCCTCGTGAAGCCACAGGGCCTTTATAACTAGTGCAGATGAATGCAGATTTGGTGAGCAGAAGAGCAAGGAACCCAGGTCTAATTCCTGTAGCTTTCAAAGGTGTCGACTCCAAACCTAGATCAGTGGTGCACGGAAATAAAGTTGATGGTTGATCCAACGACTTGAAATTCAAATCTTTGAGGCCCTTGATCATCAAAAGGCATTCTCTTAGTCTGGAAATAATATGTAGTACATTATTGAGCGTTCTATAGTATTCTCCAGTGTATTACATTACGAGTTAAAAGGCTAAAACTACAAAGTCAAAGACAAACGTGAAAAACGAAACCAGGATGCATCAGAGGGTGTAGAATCAAATTGACTTTGATACATTCTAGTTGATTTCGGCTTCATGGTCATTTGGAACAAGACAATTCGTATGAAACGAACAAATCTTGCGATAAATCACACGTTGGCTGGGAACCTTCGGAAATCTCAATGCCATTAACACCTATAAAAGCTTTTCCTACCGATGCGGATCAGATTTTGGCTGGCACCAGGATTGAGGAGCAGTCAACACCGGGCTAGGAGACAACTACTGAGCTAGTATCAACTCGCCCCGCCAGGTACCACCGGAAAGTCCCTTTCTCGGGCGAATCAAAGATAAAAAATACCTGTCAGCGATGTCGATAGGTTGGTATCAACAAGATACAACACGATATCGTTTCGAAGCCCATCGCAAGCAGGCTGCGAAACAGAAGGCGATGGATGTCGCAGCGAAGGCGCTACCTCTTCTTGCGCCCGCGCTTGCGGCAGCCCTTCCCGTACCAGCCGGGCTGCACGACGGCTGGCCGCGCCGCCCGCTCCTCCCCCGGCTCCTCCCCCGCGTTCTCGTCCTCCTCGTCGCAACACTCGCAGACGACGGCGGCCGACGCCGCGAACACGGGCTCCCGCCGCGCGTAGAACAGGCAGCGCGGCGACGCATAGCTGTCCGCGCAGAAACCACAAGGCTCCTCGTCGGCAGGCGCAACGGCGGCGGCGGCGGAGGCCAGCATGGACAGCGTCTTGCTGTAGTTGTGGTCGAGTTGGAAGGCGGCGCGTCCGACGACCAGCACGGGCAGCGAAAACATCGGCGCAAACAACCGGCCGCAAGCATTGAACACGTCGTGCAAGCCGAGCCGGCGGGCGGAGGTGTCCGTCAGGTCCGCCATCGCTCTGCCAGGCTCCGCCTTGACGAGCTCGCTACTCAAGTCGCTCTTGACGTCGCTCTTCAAGTCGCAAAGTCCGATCATCGCCGTGCACTGCTCAACTTTGACCCGATCCGTCTTTGCCTCAGTCAAATCGCACTGCTCAACTTTGACCAGATCGAGCTCGCCATCACGAAGCCCTACCTCAGCAGAACACTGGTCCATTTCCCCGGGACGCAGCTGGCCAACCGCGTCGAGCGGCTGCAGGTCGGGCTGCGAACAAGTGTGCACCTCCAGCGGGTGCAGCGTGGACGCGTGGTGGAACATGGGGTCGCGGAGGCGGCGGTACGTGGGCAGCGGCAGGCGCAGGTGGCGCATGACGCGGTCCATGACGTCGTCGCACCGAGCGTTTACCTTGAGCACGGCCTGGTCGTCCTTCGGGGTCCACTGCAGGTTCACGATGAACAGCTTGGGTCGGCGACGCGCCGGCTTGTCCATGCCCCACAGCCACGGGTACTTCCTCAGCACCTGCAACCAGCAAAAACACGCCGCGCGTTACTTGAAGCCGATTCACAATTGGTCATAAGGATTAAGGTTTAACAAAATGTGAAAACGTTTTCAATGTTAGCACTCACAATCGGTTTTAAGGATTAAGGATGGCATTAGTGATTAATCCTTAAAACCACTTAGAACAAACCAATCAGAAGTTGATTTCGACTCAAATGTTTCTAACTGGATTAAGGTTCATAAGATTCATCCTCTCGACAGCCTGCTGGATTTCGATGGTTAGTCGAGCCAAGTGACGGTGAATTTTTGTTTCAAGTAAGCTGTCAGATTAGCCTAAATTAATATTTTCTCTTGAGGCTTCCAACGATCAACAATCGAGCTTAATTGTCCACTTTTGAGGTAATTAGCGATGAAAACACACTGGAAAAATGGCGCTTGTTAAAAGGCTTTATTGCGGCTACGTCCTGTTGTTTTGGACGTGCGCATTTTCACTAAGTTTGCGTCTACGTCAACGGCAACTGCTAAGTCGGTCGTGAACGGGCCTTTAGGGAAGCTGTAAGCGACCTTGAGACTGGAGCCGATGCAGAGAATGGCGTCGGCGGCGTCGGCAGCCGTGCTGGCTCCGGCCCAGTTGAGCGGCCAGCGTCGGGATCCGCGCTCCCCGAAGTGCACGATGGTGTCCGCCAGGGGGCCCGCGCAGGCGTAGCAGCGCCGCATCGTGCGGTGCGCGAACCGGCCCGTGTGCTCCGTCACGTCAAACAGCCGCCAGTACTCGCGCTGGCAGCCCACGCACACCTGCCAGCACACATCACACTCCTGCTAGAAGTCACGCGCTCTCAGCGTTTCGATGACCAGCGTCCCAATTGGCATCGTCTTGAAACCCCGTGTAAAAGAGCGATATAAACCCAAGAATGCAGGGGCCGAGGAGCGAGCGAGTACCGACCTCAATGTACATGTTGCCGTGAACTTCGGAGAGCGCGGACTTGGGCAGGCCGCTGCGCAGATGCAGTCCATCGCAGTTCTGTGAGACAACGTGACGAAGGAGACCCACTCGGTGGAGCTCGGCAAGCGCCATGTGTGTCCGGGTAGGCTCCGCCTGGGTCAAGTCGTGCCGTCTGCCGATGCAAACACACCGCCATTGAGACCACCACCGAGACCCACGACCCAGTTACCATCATTCCCAAGCCTTAGCAGCTAGGACAGGTTAAAATATTGTCTCCTTCTACCTTGTAGGACACTGCCCTTATATTGGGTGTTGTCTGAAGTTTTGATTTTTATAACTCTTAGTTTATAATATTAAGACTAAGGCAATTACTACTACCTAAAATAATTACGTACCCAATGTCCTTGCCTTGCTGTAAAAGCGTCCATATGCCGTTGGTTCCCCTATAATCCGGGATGCAGGCAGACGTGCTGATCCCAGCTCCTGTGTAAACTACGAGGTGATTGGAAGCAGCCAAAGCTTCAGCCAGAGCAATGCATTTCTGTTCCAAAACTTCCGGTTCGTCTTGAACTTCCAAAAGTCGGTCCTTGACTTTTCGGCGTTTAGCTATCCGTTGATTTACTTCTTTCACTAGGTCCGAGCAACTAAACAAAACTGCTTTCTCTTCATCTGTGCGATCAATTTCGGGTTTTTGTAGAATAGATGTAACCTGTTCGACGAGGACAATGGGAAGTCAAATAGAATTAGAGCGAAATTGTGATCCAATAACCTAGTTCAAGGTGGATTTTGGTAGGTTTAGGAAAAATTAGAAAGAAAATGCATAACCGTAACATGATGCTGTTTTTACCTTTTTAAATGACGCATTTCTTTCTTCTTTGACACAAAATGTGACAACTTGTGACGCTTTTCTTCTTGTGTATCCAAATTTTTGATCGGACAGAGCCGCCATGTTGCTTCATCAATCAACCATTGAGTAAGGAGTCTAGACAGAGTCGTAGCCCTAAGGGGAAGCTGGTCGCTCGGAATAAACGGTGAACGCTAGGATCGCTGGAATCGCTGTGGTGAAAATCGAGCCGAGATGCGGCGCCGAGTTTGAACCGCTTGTACGTGCAGCACGAAAACACCGCGGCGAGCCGCGAGACGTTGCCGTTGCTGTGAGTGAATTGCCGTTCTTTTCGCTCGCTTCGGAATTGCGTGTATTCGTACAACGCAGATGTGTATGCTGACCAGAGATGCCTTGGATTAGAGAATTAATAAAATGGTTTTTGGAAATGTAATTGATCACTTACAGAAACGTAAATCTATTGCGGATTAATAGTAGGCATCGGTGCAATGGACTGTGCGAACTTTTTTTTTTGCGTCTCTGATGGGTTGTTTATTTGAAACTCGTCCAAGCAGCTACTGCATTTTCTTTGCGTGGACACGCAAATAGAATGCTATGTGCTATGGATTGATTATTGTTATATAGACTGGTGAAAGATGCGGGAAGAGAATTACACCAACTGCGTAAAAACTAGTCACTCAGGCTGAACGTCCCTACTCAATAAAAAATGATTGAAAGGTTTTAGTGCGATGGATAACCCCACGCTTAAATATTATTTATTTATTTTGTAGATGAGTAAAAGGTGGGGAAACAGGTGACAACATCTCCGGAAATTAGAATTAACTACTAGTCACCAATGCTGGAATTCTCCGATACCTTCAAAAATGTTTAAATGGTTTTCAAATATGACATAAAATATCTTGTTGACATAATTAGCTAACCATGCGGATGTTGGAAGCATGAATCATCATCGTGTGAGGACGTGACGTGCTCCTTTGTGCAACTTTCCCCGTTGCGGTCACTGAGCAGGTATACTCGGGAGGGTAGTTTTTCCTATATCAGCAAACCATGCTTCTGTCCGGCTGACTCATGGACGGACAGAAGCTATTGCAAGAGACCGAGATTTCATTTTTCGACCTATCTGCCGGTGATCTGAGTCTTGACGGCCAGCTGGCTGGCCGAACTCGGAACAAATATTTTCACGTTCATGCCCGACGAATCGAAGATTGTTTCGAACAGATCAATTAGACGTTTGGAAGGCTTGATAATATGTAAATGATACCAAGCCAACCAAACGAGCAAAACGACCTGTTCTATCACCTGCATGCAACCACTGCAGGCTTGGGCTAGGTCAGGGCCTCTTGGAAAAGAACGCATGGAAATGGATCAAGCGATACAAGGACACACAATACATCAAAACAATTGAATCAAGAATGATAACTACACATGGAAAAATATTGCCTATCATTATCTACAAGCTCTTTGGTCTCTCATAAAAAAAAACACATGTCAACTATATAGTAATCGATTACCTATGATCTACCTATTATCTACACCAAACATATATACTAAACTTATTATTAAGTCTTTTAGCATGCCAAAAATAACACGCAAGTCCTACGTTTTGAAGGAAAAAAGTTTCATACAATATATTATACAGCATTTATAATCTTACTATTTAGTATTTACCGTATATACGTCAAAAATACCACTTACTTACTATCTATTTATAAGCTTATTGGCACATCATGAATTAACGCGCAAGTCATACAAAGTAATTTAATTTAATTGATAAATAAGATTGATAAGAGTACTAGACATAACTAGAATAATATTTACGAATTTATATTGATATTGACAAGTGCGACGAAGTACATAATCTGGTAAAATTATTTACAATTGTGAGGTTTAAGAACTTAAGATTAGGCAATTATGAACAATATATATTTACAGAAGAACGTTTCGAAGCTCGCTTCGATCAATTTGTTCAAGCTCGCTTCAATATTAGATATATAAGATATTTTAAAGATAGAAAAAATGTCGTTTACACATGATTATTAAAAAGCCTATCGGTACGCGCGAAGTTTCATGAAGCAAATCGCAATGCAACGACCCCAACACACCGCGAACGGTGCACACGTTTGGAAGCCGCCGCAAAACAATCGCCAACATTGATTATTAATTTAACCTATTGGAATTTGAGAAGCCGCATGATTATTAAAAAGCCTATCGGTACGCGCGAAGTTTCATGAAGCAAATCGCAATGCAACGACCCCAACACACCGCGAACGGTGCACACGTGTGGAAGCCGCCGCAAAACAATCGCCAACATTGATTATTAATTTAACCTATTGGAATTTGAGAAGACGCATGATTATTAAAAAGCCTATCGGTACGCGCGAAGTTTCATGAAGCAAATCGCAATGCAACGACCCCAACACACCGCGAACGGTGCACACGTGTGGAAGCCGCCGCAAAACAATCGCCAACATTGATTATTAATTTAACCTATTGGAATTTGAGAAGCCGCATGATTATTAAAAAGCCTATCGGTACGCGCGAAGTTTCATGAAGCAAATCGCAATGCAACGACCCCAACACACCGCGAACGGTGCACACGTGTGGAAGCCGCCGCAAAACAATCGCCAACATTGATTATTAATTTAACCTATTGGAATTTGAGAAGACGCATGATTATTAAAAAGCCTATCGGTACGCGCGAAGTTTCATGAAGCAAATCGCAATGCAACGACCCCAACACACCGCGAACGGTGCACACGTGTGGAAGCCGCCGCAAAACAATCGCCAACATTGATTATTAATTTAACCTATTGGAATTTGAGAAGACGCATGATTATTAAAAAGCCTATCGGGATGCTTAACAGTGGCAAAACGTGATTTGGACAAACCCCCCAATTGAGAGAATTAGAGACGAGACGAGGTGTGACGAGGCAACCTGAAAAGAGATAAGACCAATTAGACGATGGAGACAACCTGGAACGAAACATTGATCAGATGTTCCGCAAGTTTTGCAACTTTTGGAATCGAGGGTCCGCTTTCATCGGTGGAAATTGCGATTTCCTCTTTCTCGAGCGTTCCTGTGATTTGGTTGCCTTAGGCATCCTCTCTTCGATAGATCGCCACTTGCATTCTTTCAGTATCTTTACTTTAATCAAATGCTCTAAAACAAAATACCTATGCTCGAGACATGGCGGAATCACTGCAAACCAAGATGGATACTTGGCTTCGATCAAAGCAAGGATATTGTCCATGCAAATTCTCTTCAGCCCTGACTTAGCGAAGACTCGCGGGAAGACACTGGCAAATGATTCTAGAGCTACGGTGACAACGTCTCGGAGAAGCTCGCTGGGTGCACAAAGCGCGCCCAGTTGGTTTCCTTCCTTGTCCGTGTATGCTCGATAGAAAATCAAAAGCTCGTCCGTCATCTCCAGAGTCTTATTTTGTTTAACCAAGGAGAGCTTACATTCGTCACATCTGAATTTTTTGAAGCTAACAAACGCAGCATACCCAGCGAAATAGGCGATGGCGTTCGTTTCAAGCGTTCCATTCAGGGAATCGGAAAGAGTCTCAAATGGCTTCGACAAAGCAACCAATGGCAATCGGGAGTGGTCAACCTCTGCAAGCTCCGACTCGTCATGTACCTCGGCTTCGATTCGAAGAGTTTCCTCGATGGCCTCCGCCTCTTCCCTTATACGCTGCTGAAACTCAGGTGTCAACTTGTCGTACGACTTCCACAAGTCCTCGACAGGGAAGTCTGGTTCTGGCAGTGGTTCAGGGTCGTCGGGGTCAGCCATGAGCTCTTGCATCTCAACCGCTACTATAGCAAGCATGCTCACGTCCTCGTCGATCGCGCAATTGGTATTTTTGCCCGATTGCATTAGTTTTAACGTAATAATATGCTGAAAGATGCGCCTTACTCTCTGCGCCGAAGGATTCCGATCGTAGCCACCGCGATTCCTCATGATTGAAAAGAGGTTCTCGAGGGGATCCTGACACAAGCGACCTGTCATCAAAAAAAGTGTGCCCTCGACACGCAATTCCGACCACAGCGCGAGTATTCCTACGATGGTCATCTTCAGCCCGGAGAAGCAAGGAGGTCGCAGCGCATCACGATTCGACCTAACCCTTACCACCCACGTGTCGATAAACGAGATCGCATCTGTCAAACAGTCCATTGCTATTCTATGCACATTCGCGAGCGCGCAATTATAGGGGTTGGCAACTTGAAAGCGCGAACTGTTCAGCGCATCAAATATGTCGTTGACGCGCTTGCAAAACATGGCGGTCCACGGCGCGGTCAGAGTTCGAATCTGACCTGTTTGCACGAGAGTGGATATCAGCGCAGAAACGGAATTTGAAAAGATCTGCACTGCAAGCTTCACTTTCATTTTCTCGAATCCATTAGGCGCCAAATGCTTGCGCGTCAACTTCACCGCACCCCTAGCCAAAGACGAGCTTATGTCGATGTGGTAAGCATCAACAATGTCCTTCCAAGAAACCTGGCAAACAGAATCATCAAAGTTGACAAAAATATCTTTCGCCATCAAATTGTTCCTAATGCTCTTGATTAAATGTGGGACATCGAATAAGGCAAAAATTTTGCGCCCGCTGTTGTGTACAAAGAATGGGTTCTGCTCGTCGACGCCCAGCGTGGTGTACAACTTCCTGTTGCACGGCCCTTGGTCGCAGGTCATCGCACGGATGTCGAGGCCGATGTCAAATAGGCTGGTGATGTTGGAATGCACTATTTTTAAAAGGTCACTACTTGACACACCGTGGTTGGAGACGTAGTAGGCGATCGGCATCTTGTAGCTGCAGCTCAGCCCACGGACCATGAAGACCAAGATGCTCGTGCCAACCTTCGCGTTCCTCCCTAATTCTCCCAAGTCTTCAAATCCCTCGATTAAATCATACTTCTGACTGTATGAAAAGTCTTTTTTAACTGACATTTCGTCAAACATTAGCACACATCGCCTCTGCTTAGCATCCATTTCCGAAATTTTAGATTTAAGATTAGTTAGAAGGGAATCGCAAACGCCTGGCTTGATTTCCGTTTCGAGCAGCCAATTCTCAATCGTTGATTTACATGGTAATATGACGCCGTGAACGTCACGCAATCTAAAGTACGCAGAAGAGGAAGTATAGTGCATCTGTAAAGCTAAATCTTTCTCGTCCTTCGCCCACTTTTGGGATGGCTTATGCAATAGTTGCATCTTTAGAAGAGTGTTAAAAGAATCCGAGACGTGACGGCTAGCTCCGCGCACGATCTCTTCCTTGGAAAGTTCCCTGTTCTTTTCCTTTAGGAGGGCGCGACGGAGATTAGAAACCTGACTAAATTTACGCTTGTTTAAACCTCGCAAACCTGTGATTTTACGTTTTAATTTGAATTTCCTAGGTGTTTGCTCGCTGGGCATGGGAGTTGATGATATTAATTCGGGAATACTGGCAGGAACGTGATCCTGAGTTATTTGAACATCGCGAAAGGTAGAAGGTGAAGTTAAGGAGTCGGGTAACAAAACGGTGGGATCATCCAAAACAATCGGGTCATCGTCAGCATCAATATCAATCAAATCATTTAAGAACTCACCATCAAGCGTCGGAACGGCGAATTTCGAGATTTTCGTATGCAGGGAGTTGTTGAAGCACGCTTCTGTAAAATGTCGCTGGCAAACTCGATAGTGAAGTATTTGTTTGATCGTTTTCAAATAAAGCTCGTCGTTGTCGCAAAACCTAATCCACTGATCGCGACGCTCTTCATCAGTCGGAAACACAAAAAAAATGCAAATCGCTATCTTTACTACGATTCCCACATATTTTTACAGAACACGTCCCACGGCTCAATTTAGCCATTTTATCACAATAGGGCCTACAATTACAGCGATTTATCACAAATTTATCACAAAGAAAAACAACTGTACGCAAAATATCGCTTATTAAATTCGATGAAACGTTAGTACAAATTTACAAAATTAATTTAATTTTAAATTTACAAAATTAATTTAATTTTAAATTAACTATATGCTATAATAATAAGATACCAATGCTATACTTAAAACGACCGCACAAGAAAGAATTTCGATGAACTTTTCAAGATGTAATTGACTTCACTCGGACGAACGAGGTGAACGAATGACTAAGTGGCGAGAAAGTTGCAACCACGATGACCTGATCACCCCCTCCCCCCTCCCCGCACCGAGACGCTAATCAACCAATAAGCGACGCGATCGCCCTGAGCATCCCTCGAAGTGAGTCTCACTTCAGTTGTTCCTTGAAATTCCCCGGTTGAGATGGAAGTGAATTCTAAGCTTGTTGTGCTCGGGGATTCCATGATGGTCAGATTATGCAAGAAGAAACGGCAGCCTACCCATGGTAAGTCAATCAATTTTTTATATTAAATTTTACGTTTATGGTAAAAGCAATTGAAAATTATTCCAGGGATATGCAAGCAATAAAATGATTTTTCCTTTACCCCCAGGGGATCTTACGGTGAGCGGTCAGTGCTCAAGTCAACTTCTGCGGAAGTTGAAGAAGTTGAGGACGAATGGTCGACTGCCTATCGTACACGAGGCTGTAATCATGATAGGCACGAACGACATTCTCGTGAGTAAATTGCGACTTACTTTTTTTTATTGGAAATCACCATCAGAATGCATTACAGTTCAAGAGTCTGGCTAAAACTGAATAGATATTAACAGCAATAATGTTTGACTCAAAGTCATGGCTCAAAACTTTTTTTTATATCCATGACTTGGTTATACCGTCCTAAATTTCATGCCAGGGTCGTTGAAGTTTCAGAAAGAATTAGCTAATCCCTACAAAGCTATGTTTTTCGTCATGCTTTTCTATCAAATTGATCCAAGAAATATTGCAGGCATTATTTCTATAAAATAAAATAATTTCATTTTCAGAAAGGAAAATCGACGTCGACGATCGCCAGCAACATTCGAAGCATTCTTTTTTACTTGCTTCTGTGCGCCGAGCGGGTCGTCCTGTTCACCCTCCCGCCGATCCCTAGGATGGGAGAACCGCTGCCGGTGCTCCGCCTGAACGCCGCGATTAGGAAGCTGGCTGCGGCCCGCGTGTCCGTGGTGGACGTGCACGCTCTGTTTGTGGACGCACAGGGCGCAGTGGATTCCACTTTGTTTGAGCGGTATGTCATTAAAACGACCGAAAATTACACTCATAACAGCCTAAGTTTATCGCATTTTCAAATAACTGGTTTATTTTACAGTGTTATGGGAGCTAACCGGCGGCCAGACAAGATACATTGGAACGCGAGGGGGATGGACCGAGCGTTCCAGCTCTGGAAGTCAGCTCCGCAGCCTCCCATCGGCGTCCACACCAGCTCCATCAAGTAGTCTAGTAGTCTCGTGAGTAGTCTAGAGCGTCTATAGTACTCTTATCAATCTTATTTATCAATTAAATTAAATTACTTTGTATGACTTGCGCGTTAATTCATGATGTGCCAATAAGCTTATAAATAGATAGTAAGTAAGTGGTATTTTTGACGTATATACGGTAAATACTAAATAGTAAGATTATAAATGCTGTATAATATATTGTATGAAACTTTTTTCCTTCAAAACGTAGGACTTGCGTGTTATTTTTGGCATGCTAAAAGACTTAATAATAAGTTTAGTATATATGTTTGGTGTAGATAATAGGTAGATCATAGGTAATCGATTACTATATAGTTGACATGTGTTTTTTTTTATGAGAGACCAAAGAGCTTGTAGATAATGATAGGCAATATTTTTCCATGTGTAGTTATCATTCTTGATTCAATTGTTTTGATGTATTGTGTGTCCTTGTATCGCTTGATCCATTTCCATGCGTTCTTTTCCAAGAGGCCCTGACCTAGCCCAAGCCTGCAGTGGTTGCATGCAGGTGATAGAACAGGTCGTTTTGCTCGTTTGGTTGGCTTGGTATCATTTACATATTATCAAGCCTTCCAAACGTCTAATTGATCTGTTCGAAACAATCTTCGATTCGTCGGGCATGAACGTGAAAATATTTGTTCCGAGTTCGGCCAGCCAGCTGGCCGTCAAGACTCAGATCACCGGCAGATAGGTCGAAAAATGAAATCTCGGTCTCTTGCAATAGCTTCTGTCCGTCCATGAGTCAGCCGGACAGAAGCATGGTTTGCTGATATAGGAAAAACTACCCTCCCGAGTATACCTGCTCAGTGACCGCAACGGGGAAAGTTGCACAAAGGAGCACGTCACGTCCTCACACGATGATGATTCATGCTTCCAACATCCGCATGGTTAGCTAATTATGTCAACAAGATATTTTATGTCATATTTGAAAACCATTTAAACATTTTTGAAGGTATCGGAGAATTCCAGCATTGGTGACTAGTAGTTAATTCTAATTTCCGGAGATGTTGTCACCTGTTTCCCCACCTTTTACTCATCTACGAAATAAATAAATAATATTTAAGCGTGGGGTTATCCATCGCACTAAAACCTTTCAATCATTTTTTATTGAGTAGGGACGTTCAGCCTGAGTGACTAGTTTTTACGCAGTTGGTGTAATTCTCTTCCCGCATCTTTCACCAGTCTATATAACAATAATCAATCCATAGCACATAGCATTCTATTTGCGTGTCCACGCAAAGAAAATGCAGTAGCTGCTTGGACGAGTTTCAAATAAACAACCCATCAGAGACGCAAAAAAAAAAGTTCGCACAGTCCATTGCACCGATGCCTACTATTAATCCGCAATAGATTTACGTTTCTGTAAGTGATCAATTACATTTCCAAAAACCATTTTATTAATTCTCTAATCCAAGGCATCTCTGGTCAGCATACACATCTGCGTTGTACGAATACACGCAATTCCGAAGCGAGCGAAAAGAACGGCAATTCACTCACAGCAACGGCAACGTCTCGCGGCTCGCCGCGGTGTTTTCGTGCTGCACGTACAAGCGGTTCAAACTCGGCGCCGCATCTCGGCTCGATTTTCACCACAGCGATTCCAGCGATCCTAGCGTTCACCGTTTATTCCGAGCGACCAGCTTCCCCTTAGGGCTACTAGCCGGTACACATTACGCTTTTTCCACGCTTTCGAGCCCGTGGGCTGGAGCCCGTCCGGGCCCGTCGGACTGAGAGCGCGCGTGCTGGCAATACACACTAGAAGGCGTCGGCCCGTTTGAATCCGTAAATATCTTGGCGCCGAAGTCCAACCTAACCAAACTTCTGACGAAACAAAAGTGTGACTAAATTCAAATCAGCTTTCGTCTGTCGCTAGCTGTAGCCAAAAATATTGATGATTTATCAAGCCAATAATATAAAGAAAGGGATTATATTGCTAATGATAATAAAAAGACGGCGACAAATTAGAAGAGAAAATGAGAAGAAGAAAATCAAGTGAACGGTTTGGGTAAAGGATTGGATCCTAAAAAAATACAAGGATTGGCACGAGTCAGATCCTAATCTCTTTCGTCGATGCCTACGTCTTGACACAGAAGCATTCGATTTTATTATGAATATCTTTTCGTTGTCATTATTTTTAAAACTACCAACACAAACGGGCGAGAAGAAACCTAGAGCCTGATCTCTGACATATATCAGCTGACGAAATAAGCGTGCATCGTATTGGCTGAAATTTCTTGGATCTGTTATCTGCAATCCCATTGGTCGAGTGGCACGGGCTCGGGCCCGAGTTTTAGAGCCGAGTTCTAAACGGCGGGCTTGCTCGAACGCGCTCGCACGGGCTGAAAACGCGACGGATTCGCAATACACACTACGCTTTAGAATCCGACGGGCCCAGCCCACGGGCTCGAAAGCGTGGAAAAAGCGTTATGTGTACCGGCTATACGACTCTGACTAGACTCCTTACTCAATGAATCAACCAACAAAACAACTGATTCTGTGATTTTATTTTTGGCCAATGGTCATAGTGGCGCTGGTGGCCAAATTCAAAAAGCTCAATTCTATATTTTAGTGAAATACTCTTCACCTCACATAAATACAATTCATTTATATCAGAAAAAAAAACTCTCAAAAACAGGAAATGTTCCTGATAAAACGAGAGCAATCCTAGAAAATATTGTAAGATTGATATTGTGAGTATAGTTAATACTCGTATAGTAATGTTTGATAATATATTCATACGAGTATTTATATTATATTATATATTATATTATTATTATATGGTAGTAACATTTGATCAAAATTTATTTCCCTTGGCTAAGTAAAGTAAAGTATGGTTAGTTCCCATACTAACACATTGTGTGGTCACGGGCCAGATATGTATCTGCGTTTCTTAAAAAAAAAAAAAAAAAAAAAAAATCTTGTCAAATTCACTGTCATGGTTGAATCTCAGGGCTTCCTTCAAAATTTATGTATTGATAAGTGACATGTTTTCAAAATGCAGCTGAATGGTCTTAAAAATAATTTTTAATATAAGCTTCTAAATACATAAAAAAATATTTAGTGGCATTTCTATACAACTTGATCCAATAGAGTTTTCTTGTAACCTGCTTTGCAGTTCTTTCTAAATTCATTGATTATAACATTTTTGAGTTTTGACCCATCCCCACTCATGCACGTTGCCAGCTGTTGCCATCGTTGCCATATTGTGGCGTGTAGTTTGTCGATTGTCTTTGATGCGTTTCGTCAAAAACAGTATTTTTCAGAAAAATCTCTCGTAGATTTTTAAGATAACTGTTATTTAGGAACACAATTTATATAATTATTTATTTTCATGGTTTACCAATAGTCTTATAGTAACGTATTTTTACCAAAATAAGCAAATAGTTATTATTTTGACTCATATATGCTACTGTTCATTTCCATGTGCTATGTTTCTGCATTTCGTTGTGGCAATGTTCCCCGGTTGTGAATTGCCTCTGTTTCAATGTCCGATGGGATTACAGAGCAAATAAAGAAGTTTCTCTTCAAGTCACGAATATCTAGGCCAGGAGAAATTCCCGACGAATCTCTCGAAGTGTTCATCCCCGAGGTAGGTGGTCTGGCCTCGTCTTGGTCGCCATACATTTGACTTTAGAATGGGCTAGGTCGATTCTGATGTCTAATAATTTCACCGACTTTTTTCCTTAACACAGCAATTACAAGCGAGCTACAGCTTCTACACGTGGCCCTCGGCACCGATCCTCGCCTGGTTTCTTTGGGAGCATCGACGAGAGCTCCCCGGCAAACATATTCTCGAACTCGGATCTGGCACCGCCCTGCCCGGAATCGTAGCTGCCAAGTGTGGAGCTGCCGTCACCCTCACCGATTCTGCCAGCTTACCCAAGTCTCTGCATCACGTTCAGCGGTGTTGCGAAGCTAACGGCCTCCTACCCAGCCAAGTTCGTGTCTTGGGATTAACTTGGGGTCTCTTTCTTGGAAACATTTTTACGCTAGGGCCCATCGACTTGATTCTAGGTTCCGATTGCTTTTACGAACCTTCCGTCTTCGAAGATATAATTGTTACAGTCGCCTTCCTTCTTGAGAAAAACCAGGGGGCTAGATTTCTGTGCACTTACCAAGAACGCAGTGCTGATTGGTGTATTGAACACCTACTGCACAAGTGGCACTTACATTGCGAACACATTCCTCTTAATAACTTGGGCGTAGAATCCGGGATAGACGTCAACGATCTTATGCAAGATCACACTATCCACTTGCTGCAAATCACGCGAGTTGGCCAGTGAACTATTCTCCCGTCTAAAATCAGTTATGGCAGCTCGACGGGCGGTGAACAAGCTATTCGTCGGAAACCTACCCTGGACCGTCAGCCACGAGGTTTTGGGTCAGTATTTCTCCGAGTTCGGTGCCGTCAATTCAGCCCGGGTAATCTTCGACAAGCAGACTGGAATGTCCAAAGGATTCGGCTTTGTGATTTTCAAGAAAGCCGAAGGAATCGAGGGAGCAGTTAGCAAACCAAACCACGAACTAGAGGGCGTGAGAATCAATTGCCAACGGGCCAGCGAATCGCAGCTGTAGGAAAACTCGCTATTTAGTCGCGCTAGAACTTAGTAGTAACCCCGTAACACGGAAGCAAAACCTCGAAATCAAAATGGCAGAAGCACTTCCCGACGAAGTGGAATCTTACGGCGACACCGACAACGTCACGGAACTCTCCGAGAGCTTCGAACGCGCCGCCACGCACCTCCAAACGCTCTTCAGCCGTCTAGACACCAAGACCATCCTGTCGCTGTACGCCCTCTACAAGCAATCGACTGTCGGGCCGTGCGACATCCCGCAGCCCGGCTGGTTCCAGATGCAGAACCGGCAGAAGTGGGACGCGTGGAAACAGCTGAAGGACCTGCCGCCCGGCGTCGCCATGCAGCGTTACGTGGACAAGATCTGCGAGCTGGACCCCGATTGGTCGGGCGGCAAGGCGGCCAAGGCGGCAGGTTGGGTTGCCGTCAGCTCGATGCCGGACACGGACGAAGCCTTGGCCGACAAGGACAAGACGGCCGTGGATTGGGCGCGCGAAGGCGACGTGGACCGAGTCCTGCAGACGGCAAGCCCTGCGTCGGTCGACCGACTTGACGCGGAAGGCATGGGGCTGATTCACTGGGCGGCGGATCGCGGACACGCCGGCCTGGTCGGCTGTCTGCTGTCCGCGCTGTCGGCAACGGTGGACCTGCGCGACGCAGACGGGCAGACGGCGTTGCACTATGCAGCCGGCTGCGGACACGCGGACGTCGTTCGCGTGCTTCTCGCTAACGGCGCGGACAGGCGGGCGGTCGACGCCGCTGGGGCCTCGCCGTTAGACCTCGCAGCAGACACGCTAGTCCGGGAAATGCTCGGCGCACAATAACATAACTTAACCAACAAGAGTTCCAATGCTGTAGATTTGAAAATAAAGTGAGCTTATATTAGTTATTATAACTTATCCGATTGTTTGACAGTTGTTAAATCCATCCACTATATCTATCTCCTCACATTCATTTCAACCTTGTTTCATATTTTATAAATAACTATCCTTGTATTAGGAATTGTGTTTTGCCATCAACTCAAACTTGCATTTAACATAGATACTTTGTTGACAAATTAAATAGTAAAAAGTTACTAAAACTACTTGTTAGTTGTTACAGTACAGTAGTAGAGCCAAATTTCACTGGCCTTGAAACTGATAGAAATAGTTGAATATTACAATAAATACTGGATCTGACGAGGCTGAAGTGCATCTTGGTGCTTGATGTTGTAGGCCTTCGTGCCTAACGCAATGACAACAAGCTTTGCTAATATTTAAACAGTCATCACTGGAACAGACTGAAATGGCACAACAAACAGTCCTTGTAGCCAGTTATCAGCTTGGGGCAAAGAGAGGTCATCTAATTAAATTTACTTTGCTGCATGCAAATAGCCGGCTAGGTTAGGAAAATGTCAGCTCACGGTGAGACTTTGAATGGCACCGGTCACAGGTCACAGGTCACCGGACACTGGTCACCGAGGAACTTCAATGTGTTCACCGTGTTGTTGCTTGGTGAACGTCAGGAACACCTGGAATCACGCGAAATTATCAGAAAATTTGGAAGTTCCGATGGCAGCATGGTAACTTTACTCCCCCTCAGCTGCTAATTTCCTAACTAGGTAAACGATTAGTAGAGCCTACACTCGTTGCAGGATGAGCGAGCCGTAATCTCCGTGAGGAAATCCAAACGGAAAACATTTGACAATCATATAATAAACCGAATATAAATCGGTATTGAAACCGTTTAGAGGCAAAAAAAAACTATTTTTCTAATTAGCAAAATACTTCATGCACGAATCTGAAACTTAGGCAATTCGTTTAACTTGTTATCATATATATTCAATCCAAATTTGGTGCGGATCGGTTAATTAGTTACGAAGCTAGTACCAAAAAACTTAAAAATTTACGGGTTTTTGCTCATAAAAACAAAATGGCTGAACAGATTTTGCTCAAAAACCATACAGCACCTCGCTGAGTCACCACGAACGTTTTTGCCAAATTTCGTAACGATCTGTGACCTTTAAGTAGGGCTGCTCGTTTTTGTTACAAACAAAAAAAAAAAAAAATCCAAATGCTTTTTTTTCCCCTATGTTGTGAAATTGATGGAATTCGCTCGCTCATCCAATAAATTCTTTTATTTTTTGTTTGCTTTGGCGCATCTTATTCCTTTTCTATTTACTTTCTTGTACCTCCTGAATATAATATGAATGGATGGCTTGCAGTTTAGTTTAAAATCGATAGGTACATAGCTTTTTTAGCGTTTCCCTTGATTTTTTTACTCCTCTTGAGAACCACTTTGTATGGTTTTTAGCTGGACAACCTATCTTTATCCTCTTTATTGGTGGCAGGCGCATCGTCATCACTCGCTAGTACTGGTCAATTTGTGCATCAACTACAACATAGGTTGCCTATGATTTTAATAGTCTGTTAAATTTGTATGCAAATAGAAATTTTGCACGGAGTAGTACTTTTTGAAAAATGTGTGACACAGAATAGATAATAAGTTAGTTAGTGTGCAAGTCCTCCGAAACACAGAATCTACGGGTGTTTTCATTCTTTTCCAACGTTACTCTAAAAACTCTTGTAAAAGATTGTTTTTTTAATACAAAAAAAAACAAGTGTCCTTTGATCAAGTATTAGTTTTTGTTCCATAAATGCAGAGAGTTTTTTTTTATGAGGTTTAGGTTGGTTCTTTTGTTTAATTTTTGTCACATCAGAGACTTGAGTTTCAACGGTTCATAAAGCGGGCAGCTTGGCTGTGCAAAATGTCAGCAAAAGTTCAAGTTTTTTTTTATCAAAAAGCAGTCTATTATAACCCAGTAAACTTGTTATTCTGCAAACTATTATGCTAAGATAGGCAAGGACAGAGAAAGTTACCTGCTCGAGACTGGTCTGTCCGAGGGCGTAGTCTTCGATGTCGAGCGTCTTCTTGGCGGCCTCCATCATGCCGAACATGCGCGACCACGAGATGGTCGGGTTCTGTATGTAGTACGACAGCAGGCCCTGGTACTCTTCACGAAGAACCGCGCCTGCAAACATCACACACGGATTCTGTATTAGTAGTCTGACCGTTCAGTGTACCTAACATATGTATCATCAAATTATGTAAAATGTCAGGTGACCTGGGCTGGAGTATATAAGCAGAAGTAAGCACAGACTTCTTGTAACGCACCTGGGAACGACTGGCTGATGTAGTCCTGAATGCGTGTATCTGAGGCGGACCGCTGCTTGACCTTGACGCTGAGCGTGTAGCCCTCGGCGAACTTGTTCTTGAGATGCTGCGTCGAGCCGAGGCACTTGAAGTTACCGTTGACCATGATTGCCGAGCGTGTGCACAGGGCTTCGCACTCCTCCATGCTGCCGAGGGGGAGCATCGCGGTTATGTAACGAATTATCAATTATTTTTCATAGTTCATTGTGCTTAGTCATATCATGCTGTTTTCATAACACAATTATATAATTTATAATAATCTTTGTTATATAACATATGAACCTTATTCTTTAGATTATTGTTATCAGTCTGGCTGGCTAGTATGTAAGTCGCCAGCAATATTGGGAAGCCAGGGAGCTACTCGTGATCGAGGCTCTGGGATTGACTGTGGCTCCCAATATTTAGTAAGACACTTTTGTACGATACTCAAACTATTTCCTTAAGTTAATTTCCTAAAAAAATTGTTTTCAAAAACGTTCCTTCAATAGCGTGTCCATAAACTATAGCAATTTCTTTTTTGTATTTTGAGTTCTTTAAAAAAAAATACGTACGGGAATTTCTATCATACTTATCTTAGCTTAGAATTCACCAAGCCATTAGGAAGGGTGGTGCAAGGTAAGGTAAACAGGAAGTTTTAGAAAAATGTAGAAGGTTGTAGGAAGTTGTAGGAAGTTGGTTGTAGGTTGCAGGTGCAACTCACCTGTGCGAGGTGAGCACGATCACCTTCCCGCCGTCGCGCACCTTGCAGATCACGTTCCACAGATGCCTCTTTGCCACCGGGTCCATGCCGGTCGTCGGTTCGTCCAGGTAAATGACGGGAGGGTCGCCGACAAGCGCCACCGCAGTGCTCAGCTTGCGCTTGTTCCCGCCGCTGTACTCTTTCACCTAGAAGTGGGCCGTAGCGTTACATCCATGCCTATCATACGTCACCATCAGCCACACCCAACGGTTCGACATGTTGGAAACACCGGTTCTCGTTAGATCACCGAAGTCAAGCAACATCGCGCTGAGTTAGGTGTTTGATAGGTGACCATCATGTACATGATCAGTTCTGTTCGGGAGAGAGGTTGGAGGGTTTGAAGTTATTAAGACAACTTCACTCGCTTTGCTTATCAACCTCTCGACAGCACGGATTAGCGGAGGAATCCTGTTGTTCGAGTTGTACCGTCCTTCGGAAGGGACGTACGGCCGGTGGTCCCCTCCGTGCTTTTCGACAAGAGTAGGCTACGTGCCGGCACCTGGTTTCCCCTTCTCCCTTCTAGGCTGGGTTATGTTCATCATCACCATTTCATTCACCGATGCCATTAGTACAGTGCCACAGGGCCAGTTGTCAAAACAGTGCGTCGTTAAAAACCAATAAGCAATCATAATCAACCATCAGCCATCCACCACGATATAAATGTTGATGTGTTGACAAATTAAGGCCTACCTTCTTGTCGATGTGCTGGGTAAAAAGCAGGTCTTGTGCAAGTTCATCGACGATTCTTGGGATTTGCTTGTGCGGGACGCCACGCAGCAGGCAGAACATGGTGAGCGTTTCCCGCCCGGTCAGATCGTCGATCAACGCGTCGAATTGCGGGCAGTAGCCAATCAGTTGGTGCACCTGCAGCGTTCGCGGACCGTTAAGTGTGGTCACGGGGTCTCGTTAGCTGATGGGAGAACGCCACAGCGCAAAGCTCGCAACGCTCCAAACTCAGGCTCTGATTGGAGAACGCCACAGCGCAAAGCTCGCAATGCTCCAAACACAGCGCCACACAGGTGGCGCTGTGTGGCGGTTGAAACTGTCTTGACTAGAATTTTTGCATTTTTTCCAAACGAGGGTGTAACTTGAACAAATTAGCTTGTGCACTATGTGCAGGCAAAAACCCAGACATTTAGTCCAAAAATGCTAAATCCAGACCGGACAAAAATTCTAATCTCAAAACCCGGACATGTCCAAATCTGGACGTATGACAACCCTATACACGCAGCCCTGCCCCTCTAGCGTGTCCGGCTTGCCGGTCTCAAAAATAAACAACCCCGACCGGAATTGAACCCCTCACCGCTCAGGGAATAACGCGTGATGCGGTGAATCCCGAGTAAAGACGAGGCGACCTACCTCCTTCATGTTGGTGATGAGGCTGTAGCCGTTGACGAAGGCCTCCCCGCTGGAGATGCGCTCGTCGCCTGTGAGCATCTTGAACGTGGTGGTCTTCCCGGCGCCGTTGACTCCGAGCAGGCCGAAGCACTCGCCGCGACGTACGCCCAGACACAGCTGGTTCACCGCCAGGAAGTTGGAGTAGTACTTGGTGACGTCGCGCAGCAGCAGGCTGTAGCCTTCCGGCCTGTCGCCCAGCCGCCGGATCTTGTGGCGCTCGGCGGCGACGTCGTAGTCTTCCAGGTCGGCGGTGAGCTCCACCGAGACTGGAACACGGCGAGGTGTCGGGCTCTGCGGATCGCGGCGGGACGGGGGGTGGTGAAGCTTTTGAGCGACATTAAATTGTGGCTGGAACTGTGTCTGTTTTGAAATTCATTTGACCTAACCTGTTAATTTCTAGCAAAACTCGCTCTATCTTGACCCCCCACTTCTAATCCTACCTTTCCTGACCCGTCCCAACTTCCCGACTAAATTTGTGCATTTGAATCAACTGTTGTCCAATCCATTTAAAAGAAGAGTTTACACATATTAGGTTCCTTGACCTTGGAGCACAGATTACTCAGACACAAAAAATGGTCTTCTAAGCCACTCACTGGTGCTGGGCTTCGGTCCCAAGCCGCGGAACTTGGCGATGAGCCGGTCGAAGACGCGGTACTCGATGAGCAACAGGATGGCGATGAAGACGCAGCCGTCGACGGCGTAGAAGACGAGGTGCCGGCCGATTCCCGGCTTCTCGAACGAGAAGTAGTTCTCCACCCACGCGATGCAGCCGGAGGGAGGGCACTGCTCGGGAACTGCCGGCCGTCAGACACGTTCCGTCAGACACGTTCCGTCACGTTCCATCAGACACAGGCCACTATACTTCAAACACAACGCTCGTCTTGCTGCTGACTGCCTCAACACATATCACGCTCGAAGATAGCAAGAGGAGCAGTAGGAAATGCGTGCTGAGTTGGGTGTTTGATCGGTGACCATCATGCACATGATCAGTTCTGTTCGGGAGAGAGGTTGGACGGTTTGAAGTTAGTACGACAACTTCACTCGCCTTGCTTGTCAACCTCTCGACAGCACGGATTAGCGGAGGAATCCTGTTGTTCGAGTTGTACCGTCCTTCGGAAAAGACGTAAAGCCGGTGGTCCCCTCGGTGCTTTTCAACAGGAGTAGGCTACGTGCCGGCACCGGGTTTCCCCACCTCCCTTCTAGGCTCATCACCCTTTCATTCACCTACGCCGTTAGACCAGTGCCAAAGGGCCAGTTGTCAAAACAGTGCGTCGTTAAACACCAATAATCGATTAATTGCCAGAAATGTGTTTATTCCCTGGGGAGTTGCCAGGGGCTAAGTAGAGAGAGAGTATTGTTGTGAAGGTTCTTGTTTTTATGATTCTACTCCGAGAATGCGACCCCGATATTTGCTTTTATTTGTTCGAGTTCCAAAGTAGAATCGATCCAGACCTAAAATCATCGAGCTTCACTCTTTCGTGTATATCACCAACCGATTTCTCTTGTAAGTGAATGTGTTTACAAAACAAAGTTGTGTTAGTGTGACTTTAATCCCAACTGCTAATACTCGTTGCATGCGCAGTAGACAATGATTATTAGGAACGAAATATCAATTCCACAAAAGAAGTCAGAAGGTGTTTTATTTGTCGACGCGACAGAAATTATACACCACTCTACGACTACGGATTACGGGCAACGGACTACGGACTAAGGACTACGGACTACGGACTACGGATTACAGACTACGGATTATGGACTACAGACTACGGACTCACTCTTGCAGCAGGGAGACAGCACGTCTGGCATCCCGCAGTCGGCCACCACTTTGCTGCAGATCTTGCCGTACGCCTGCGCATTGTAGAGGCTGCGGAAGCTCATCGCCAGGTTGTAGTGCGGGATCACCAGGAAGATCCAGTCCAACGCGCTGGCGACATCCGCCAGTTCGAGCAGTGGGTACTCGATGATGGTCACCGTCATGAACATCGCACAGCCTGGAACCAGTCAGAAGCAGTTAGAAGCAGTCAGAATCACTCAGAAGCAGTCAGAAGCAGTCAGAAGCAGTCAGAAGCAGTCAGAAGCACTCGGGGCATTGCTTTGTGCACTGTTGTCTGTCCTTAGCAAGTAGCTCCAGCCAACTATTCCTTAGCTACGACGGGAGGCCGGATCAAATGGGAGTACTGCTTGGCGTGGCATTGCTTACTGGACATTAGACAGGGTAATTAGGGTAAGACTCTATGG
Source organism: Nemurella pictetii (assembly GCA_921293315.2). Taxonomy (NCBI): domain Eukaryota; kingdom Metazoa; phylum Arthropoda; class Insecta; order Plecoptera; family Nemouridae; genus Nemurella; species Nemurella pictetii. The sequence goes on from OV121122.1 coordinate 3,916,550, forward strand.
TAGTACGTTACTCACCGCCGAGAATGTTGAACATGGAGACGCGCGTGAAGCCGGTGGACGGAACGGTGAACAGGAACGAGAAGAGGTACATGAGCGGCATCGACGCCCAGTTGAAGAGCAGCATGACCAGCAGGTGTCTGCCGATGTCGTCACCCGTGTTGTAGCCATTCTCCTGCCACCAGATTACAACAACAGAATGAGCCTTGCGTATTATTTGTTACAACAATACCAACTTGCTCAAAAATGTGATGAAAATACCGTTGTCAGAGATAAATTTTTTTCGGATTCCTACCCACTGTCGTAGTGAGATGCATTAGTTAATCGGAGCGCTACCGTAACGGGATAACTCCGCTTTTAGTAGGACATAGGAGGGAGTGGTGGAGCCGTGGATGAAGTGCATGGTCTTGCTCTGCTGGAAGTGGTTTGCGGTCCTATGAAGGGCATTGGCGTAAGCCGACGATTTGAACGCAATGGTGCGGTCATCTTCAGGATCCACTTCCAACAGAGCAAAACCATACACTTCAACAACTCTGCTTTTGTCAAAAAATATGATTTTCTTATCATAAAATTAAATCCAAGACTGGTCTCTAGATACTACAGTCCACTAAAGATCACACATCTTGAATCTGAAAGTTAAAAGTGTAACTGTAATAATAATAATAAAATTATTATGTAACAATAACTATAATTCTCGTGCAAGCTCCCTGTATAGCATTTAAATAATATCACTTACTCAACCCCACAGAAAACTTCCCTAAACTGGGAATTCAACTGGGAATTCAACTGGGAATTCAACTGGGAATTCAACTGGGAAATCAACTGTGAAATCAATTGGGAATTCAACTGGGAAATCAACTGGGAAATCAACTGGGAAATCAACTGGGAATTCAACTGGGAAGTGTAAGTGACGCACCTGGAAGGCCAAGAAGACGATGATCACGCCGAAGATCGGAATGAGGAAGGTGAGCAGGTCCCAGATGAGCGCCGAGCCCCAGAAGGCAAGCACTTCGACGCCCGAGACAAACTGCAGCAGCTTCGACTTGCTCTCTCTCTCCCGCACGGCAAACAGCACGTAGAACGACGTGGCAAACGCCATGCCGAATGCCACGTTGAACGCCACCTGGAAGCCCATGTTGTCGCCCTGCGCAAGCTGGGAGAACTGCACGCGCGGGGAAAGACAGTCGTTAGCTTTTGGGTTTATGTTGTTTATTGGCAATAAAAAACTTATTGGTAAATATCTAAGTATAACAGGTGAGTGCCCCCAGACTAGATCTTTTAAGATTTAAAAAATAAAATAAGTCCTGTAATTAAATGGCTTATTTTAGGTGCCATATAATAAAGGACCTTGGCTTTAAATTAAACTATTAACACCGTAAAACTTACTAGAAAACAAGCTAGGAACTAGGCTATAAAGTTAAATACTATGAATATGATCCTAAGTTATGAGAGCAAAGAAACTAGAGACAATGAGACAATGAAATCAACAAATCAAGGATGTAACAAAGTTAAAATTGTAGATATTACTCTGTTCTACAATATTCTATAATATACTCTATGCTAGCAGCTAGTATCAGTGCATTTAGCTGACAAGAGCATACGGACAGAAGTATGCAACTGCCGACAATGCTGTTCCCACATTCTAGAAGTTGTACTTGACACCTCTGAGAGCACCAGCAGAAATGCATAGCTATAGCAGAGAGAGTACCGATCCAGCCTTCGTCGTAGACAGACGTATTACATTGTTAAATAGTAAAACATAGGACCAACCTATAGTCAACTACATAGTATTTTTGTATCTAATAATCAATAAACCCTAATACAATCTACCATTTCACTATCATTACCTTTACAATTAGATTCATCCAGTAGCTGAGAAGCCTATTCCACCCCTTCTCTGTTACACTCGGTAACAGCGGTATTCCACAACGGAGTCCACAGTTTACAACGTGCCAACGAGACAACAAGACAGCGAAACAACGTGCCAACGAGACAACGTACCTGGCTCGTGTCTCTGAACGGCAGCGGTGCGTTTACGATGGTTAGCTGCCGGCCAACGTCGCCGGTGGCGGCGCGAAGCAGGGAGTTGTAGACGCGGCTGAGCGCCAGGGGCAGGGCGTGCAGCGGCTGGTTGTTGAACCACGCCGTGATGCGCGGCGTCCCGAACAGCGGGCCCGACGCGAACGTCGCTCCGTGAATGAAGTGCTTGCTCACCGACGCCAGGTTCGTCTCAGACTGAGCGGGGAGGGGGCATAACGGTGACTTGTTACTTTTTTCAATGCACACCAAATTGATCTTGGATAAGCAAGATTCTAGACTTACTATTTAGATAAAACTACTATGTTGCTTAACTTCGGTGATCACACGAGAACCGGTGTTTACAACATGCCCAACCGTTTGATTTCTACCTTGGATGTTCAATCTGTCTGTAGGCGGTGCTCACCTGTTCGAGGATGTACCCTGCAAAGTCGGTGCCTTGGGGCAGCTCGGTGAGTCCGTCGGGGTAGGCGTCGGTGAAGGCGTCGTAGAAGCCCTTGATGCGCGTCTCGTTGGACATTAGGCACACCGGCGTGATGGCTTCCGGCCCGTAAGACTGCAAGCCGGCAACGACGTTTGTTAGCTGTCAGGCACGCCACAATCGTTCACTCGGTTCTCATTCACAGGACACAGAAGGAATTAGGAATTGATTGAAATTACCTCTGCATCTTGAAGCAGCCAATTAACTTGCATGTCTCTTACTAAAGCTTTTCTCTGGATTGAATTTCTCACAGCATGGAGCCACTGCATAGTTATTTGAAATGATGAGATTGTTTGACTGTTTGAATCGACTGTCTGTTTGACGGAGTTTTTTTTTTACTGTTTGACTGTCTCTCTGTTTGGCCGACTGTTTGTTGACGTGACGGTTGTTTGACGGAGAGTTTGTTTGACAGTTTGAAGGACTGTTTGACGAACTCACGTCCATGGAGATCGGCAGAGAAGGCAGGTCAGCGAAGCCGGTCCACATCCTCATGATGATGATGGTGAGCACGAGGAAGAAGACCACGAGGAAGGTCTGGATGAACGAGAGCAGCCAGGTTCGCTTCGTGTAGATGGCTTTCTTCATGAACATCGCGTAGAGCTGGTTGCGAGACAGCGCCAGCCCGGACAGCAGCCGCGTCGAGTTGCCCGATTCGGCCACTTCAAATGTCGCACTCGCTTTAAAAACTACCCACACATTCAATACTATTTTATATACTATTTTGTAACATTTGTTTTCTCTTTTTTTGCCCTAAGCAGATTTTTCCCTAATTGTTTTGATGCTGATTGACTTAGATTTGTCATATTCTAGTTTTACATTTTGTGTTACAGACGGTAGAAAATAATTTATTTTGGATACTTTGTATATTATATTCTAAAAATATAGAGAAGTGTCCTACATCCATAGCATTGCAATTCCTAATCGTTGCTTAGCAAGCAAATAGCAAAAGCACGTAAGTACATTTTTCAGGAGGCACATTCTGTCGCTTGCGACTTAATTGCGACTTAGTTAAATCTCATTAACGACAATGCTAAAGAGACAGATTAAAGTGTCCTGCAGTCTCGAAACTGGCACTTGAGGTTTTGCCTTTTAACACTTTCAAACCAAAACATTGGCCATTCCAAAGTTGAGTTAGGAAGTGGTGTTGTGACGATACGATATTTGGTTGGTATGATCGAGGAACATAGCAGCGGCTGGTTAATAACGGGGATCGATTATCTGCAGCTCCTGCTCGCTTGGCACTGCACAGGCTGTTGGTGGAGAGATCGAGTCGTCCAGGTTTCCGTAACTTACAGGCGGCGGTGGAGGAGTGGTCCCCGATGTAAGAGCTGCCGTTGTCGCTGGACTTGCCGCGGAACGTGATGTCGTTCTGGTCGATCTTCGCTCCGCTGTTCTCCTTCACTCCCGACGCATCCTTTCCGGCCCTGGACTCGGCACAGACAATTTGTTAAACGGCGAGCCCGGCCTAACCCGACTTAATCATTCCAAGGTCGGTCGATCGGTAGGTTTGTTCGTTTATTCGTTTATTGTCCATTATCAAGTATATGTTTTGCAGACTGAGGTATCTAGAATTAGGTACCTTTTTAATTCTAAGCTATGATTATATAAATATGTAAAAAAACTTAAAATGTAATAAAATGAAAATAGTAGTACAAGTTTTACGAGGTCTGAGGTCGCAGGGGGTGAGGGTGTTTTGGGGGGGAGACCCCCAAATACCGAGAGGGGGGTTTGGTGTAAAGCCCCTTAACAACAAACATTGTGGGTCCAGATGGCAGAGAACGCAGGGGTGGTGCCACTAGAATTGCTACAGGATTGTGCTGGCAAAATTCCGTGCTGCGAATAAATCACTCACTTTTCGAAAGACCACGGCATCGCGTCGGAGTTTTCGGCCACTCTTCCGGGAAGAAATGGACATTCGCTAATTTACGTTGTTAGAAACAGTTCTAATAAATGAAGGATCCTTAACTGATTCTAACAGTGGTATACCTGGAGCACCATTTCGGAGATGAACTTGTTATTGCTTGGGTAGCAGGATTATTTGCAATGGAACCAGTAGAATTCTTAGATTATAATACTGCTTGCCTTGCATCTTGAAAAACGTTTCTTGAAAAATCGATTCTCAGAATATAAATAATTGAACGATGGATGAATTTCCAGTTTGTAATGCTGACTTTACTGTGTTAAAGAATCCTTGTGGATATCAAGCTAAACTGATGAGCAAGTCAAGTAAGAAGCACCGAGAACTCACTTCATAAAGACCTCCTCCATGGTGGTGACGGACATCCCGTAGCTGAGAACGTTGAGCGAGTCCTTGAGAGACTCGAGCTTGTGGAACATCGGCTCGAAGACGGCACTGAGCTCTTCGCGCAGCAGGTAGGACAGCTCGGTGCCGATGTTCTGGCTGACGTTGAGCCCCGGCACAAACTCCCTGAGCAGCGCAGTAACCCCGGCGATGTCGCAGTCTTCGCCCTTCACGATCACCAGCCGGTAGCCCTCACCTGGCCAGACAACCAGACAAACAAACTGGGTAAAACATCAGATGCTGGCTGACAAACTATTCTTGTATGGAAATTGGTTTCATTGAATTTTGTCTGTGATCGCGACGGTTTGGTGTAGGGATGTCGGCGGTTATCCGGTTAACCGAGTCGGTTAGGGTAACGGCATTATCCGGACACAATTTTAACTATCTGGATAGTAGAAATATATGTATATTTTTTTTTGACATGGAGAGTACCGGGCAGACATGGCTTCTCTACCTCCTGAGAGGCTGGCAGGAGCAAGCAAGAGCGCCTGCTGCATATCCCCCCCGCTCTACACTCAGTAACTGCCCCTCAACTGTCTTCATCTTAACCAGAGTCAAGTGAGTCATCATGGCCGCATGTAGGATACCCTCGCGAACGTGGGATAAATTATGGTTGTAGGTTGAAGTAGTATAGGGCACACTTTTTTTTGGCTGTTCAGCGGTTCTTTTACTATCCGGATACTGTGGACGGTTATACGGTTACGGTTATACTAACCGAAGGCATCCCTAGTTTGGTGTGCGAAGAAAACGACCGTTGCACGCGGATGGTGTCTTTAGGACTCACCGTACTTCTTCTTGAGGAAGAAGGAGGAGCCGACGCATTGCAGCTTGCCGCCGGCCATGATGGCGATGCGGTCTCCGAGCAAGTCGGCTTCGTCCATGAAGTGCGTGGACAACAGCACGGTGCGTCCCTTCTTCTCCGCCTGCAGCAGGTCCCAGAGCGCCCGGCGCGCGGTCGGGTCCATGCCGGATGTCGGCTCGTCGAACAACACCACCTGCAGCACAGGGCGGTCGCCGTCATTTCGCGGTCCGATGTTCACAAAATTTACAGTGCGTGTTAAAAATCGTAAAAAGGAGATACTGTGTTATTTTGAAGCAAATCAATTTTCCTCACTGTTCATTGTTTGTGTACAAATATCATTGTTGTATATATAGAAATTTACTTGAAAATGGCACTTTTATGTCACTTTTTAAGCGTTTTTGCAACTAAAGAAACTTTATTTTCAACCGATCTTAACAAAATTTACTGTGTGCATTATAAATCGTATAAAAAAGATACTGTGTTAATTTCAAGCAAATTAATTTGATAGTTTTTCTTTAAATTGATTTTTAAGTTTTGAAATATTCAAATAATTTCACGACGACTAGGTACATCATGATATTTACAGGTAACGAATGTCATTGAGAAAGCTGCTAAATTAATGCTGAACAATTTTAATTGATCATATAAGCGTCTAGGCTATGTGTACATGCAATATTGCGTTGAAGGTGAGAGTAAATATTTCGCTCATCTACACCACGATTATATGAGTATTCGCATAGCCTAGTCCAGGATAAATAGTGGCAGAGAGTTAGAAGGCTGAGTGTTTGACGGCAGAGCGTTTGACGGCAGAGCGTTAGACGGCAGAGCGTTAGACGGCAGAGCGCTAGACGGCAGAGCGTTAGACGGCAGAGCATTAGAAGAGCCAGGTCACCTTGGAGTTGCCGCAGAGAGCGACGCAGGCAGCCAGCTTGCGCTGCATCCCGCCAGACAGTGTGCACGACTGCTGGTTCTCCTTGGGCAGCAGCCCGATCAGCTTGATGTACTTCATGATCTCATCCTCCAGCTCGATGCCGTCCAGTCCCTTCAGCTGCAGACAGAAGACACGGGATGTAGACGCTGGCAACGGACATCGGGCCGTCGGCCTGACATTAGTGTGAATTTAAACCTAAATGCAAATACCCGTTGCATGCACGGTAGTCAATGATTACTAGTAACGAAATAAAAATCACACTAATACAAGCGTACCCAACATTATAATCAGGGTTAGTCGAGTTGATGGCGTGTGATTGCAGCATAGCGCCACTTGATTTACCGCCTTCTATGTTCATTCATAGTTCTGAATCTATCTCCGCGGAGCCCAACAACTCAAATAAACTTAATATTAATTCCACAGCTGGTTGTCCGTGTAGCATAATGGATAAGTGCAGTGCCCCGGACAGGCAAAGACCCGGATTCGAATCCCGGCACAGATGTAAATTTTGGAATTGATATTTCGTTATTAATAATCGTCGGGCTGACATTGTCCAGAGAGGTTGCAGGTTGCTGGCCTGCTGTGTTTTTTCTTCGATGCGGGCAACATTCAGTGCGTGTGCGTACCTTGCCGAAGAAGTATAGGTGCTCTCGGACGGTCATCTCCTCGAAGAGCACGTTGTGCTGCGGACAGAGTCCGAGGCTGTCCCGTACGGCCTGCATGTTGGACCGGATGTCGAAGCCGCTGACCACGGCCCTCCCGGAGCTGGGCGTGATCATGCCCGTCAGCATGGACATGGTGGTCGTCTTGCCGGCGCCGTTGTGGCCTGCGCGGAAACCACACGACCAGGCGTCAACATCGAACATTGACCGCTGCTTGCACCGGGACCCGCTTGCGTAAGGCATTCACCGAACGGTTTGGCAACGTTGGAAACACCGGTTCTTGTGAGATAACCGAAGTTGAGCAACATCGCACTGGGTCAGGTGTTTGATGGGTGACCATCATGCACATGATCAGTTCTGTTCGGGAGAGAGGTTGGAGGGTTTAAAGTTAGTACAACAACTTCACTCCTAGAATCCTGGTGTTCGAGTTGTACCGTCCTTCGGAAGAGACGTAAGGCCGATGGTCCCCTCGGTGCTAGTCTACTGGTGGGAGTAATTGCTTAAAAGTTTCGGTTGACAAATGTGTGGACAACGTACCGAGCAGCACGGTGATCTGTCCCTCGTACATATTGAGGTTGAGGTCCTGCACGGCGGTTTTCTTGCCGTACTTCTTGGTGAGGTTGCGGATCTGCACGCCGGGCTTCAGATGCGTGGGTTCGGCTTCGTCGTGGTCGCCGTCGCGTTGCAGCACGTCCGCCAGTTCGTTGCCATCTCCAGGCTCCTCTCCGAGCCAGAACGTCTTCTGCTCGACACAGGGCACAGAAAAGTGGTCAGCGCTTCGTACGGCGAGACTTTGATAGCATATTGAGCCACTTTATCATGTCTTCCCACTGATCTCTATAGCCTGGCCTGGATAGCGCTTTGTACAGTGAGACTTTGATGCCGTATTGAGACACTTTAAGCACAGAACGCAGGACAGAACGTGCACGCTTACATTGAAGAACACAAATACCTTCATGAAGTAGTTCCAGGGCTGGGGCACCCCGAAATCGCCCGGGAAGACGGCTTCCACGTAGACGGCGATCAGCCAGTAGAGCGCCGTGTCTACCAGAAGCATCATCAGGACGTAGCCGAGGTAGAAGTCGTCGTTGGGGGACACAGCCTCCCAAACGTTGCTCCACTGGCTGCCCTCGCTGGTGCCTTCGTTCATAATCATGATCTGTTGGCAAAATTTCCATTTATACCTCTCTTGTCCATTGTCTTTTTGCTTTGGTTGTGGTTTCCATAGCCAGAATTTTGACATTTACTGTTTGGTATTGGTAACTTTGCGCTGTCAGAGCCTGAGTTTGGAGAGTTGCTATAGCTTTGCGCTGTGGCGATATTCTAGCAGAGCCTGAGTTTGGAGCGTTGCGAGCTTTGCGCTGTGGCGTCTCCAATCAGAGACTGAGTTTGGAGCGTTGCGAGCTTTGCGCTGTAATTCTCCTATCAGAGTCTGAGTTTGAAGGGTTCATATCATTCAAAATCATTAATCTAAAATGCATCAAAATGCATTCAGCATCTCTAAGAAAGATGCTCATTCACAACGCGATTATAACGAGCTTTCCAAAAGGCCCTAGTAACAAATATTTACCCAGGATACAAAAGTAAATTTCAGCTTAGTTCTAGCCACGCACCACTTTGGCTACACGTAACGTAGTGAAGTGTATCACTCCAACGATCCGAACGGTGGAAACTTTTCGAAGCAAGCAGTTGCCCAAGGTTCTAAAATTTGTTTCCAGCCAAACAGTTCTGTTTACTTGTTGAGGTGATGTTGTGATTGGTAGCGGTGGTGTGATACCTACTTGGAAGCATCGAGGTACCTACTTGGAAGCCGTAAGCCATCGCGGTGTTGCTGAGAAGGCAAGCGGCGACCTTGCTGCCCGTCGGGATGGACGAATAGAACGGGTACATGAAATTGTAGGGCGCGTACGACAAGAACCAGATGAGACCCGCCACCGTTGCCGCCGTGTTCGCTGCAAGCAGAAAGAAACTATGCCTTGACCATGCTGCCAAACTACAGGTTACAACGCTATGGCTCTCCATACTTTATACCAAGAAGAAAAAATTAGTTCTTAGAGTAAAGATAAGTAGACATAGAATTTATAGCCGTCATATTTCAAGCAAAGAAACTTATTGCTGAGGATTAAGAAGTAGGAAATGTCATGTAACCATGTCAACTTCCATCGAGAATGTTGATGGTGATTCTGCCAGGTGACTCTTCTGGCTCTGTCAAGTAACTGACCCTTGGAGAAGAAGACAGATATCATGAAGCAGTAGGTGATGCTGGCCACGATGTAGAGCAGCAAGAAGACGAAGACCAGCGTGCCGTCGGAGTTGGTGAACACCGAGTAGCCGGCGCCCGGGTACCACGGCACCTTCAGCAGGATCGTGATGAGCACGACGGAGATGATGAGGAAAGCCAGCGTCTTGATGAACCACGCGAGCCAGTGCAGCCAGTTAGGCAGACCCATGATCTTCATCGCTTCCTGCCGACAGAAAGAACAGTCTCAGAGAATTGGTACGAAGTACGCAGCAGATGCAGCTGCCTTCGACCAAATCATTGATTCTAAACTAGGGAGACTTTCGGAACAGATTTAGGTGAGCTGATTAAGATTTAGGTACTATACTTTACTTGGCTAACTGCTTTTCCTGATTTGAAATATTTTAATCGAAACAAAATTAAGTATCCATACTCACAGGACTATATACTCTGTAATTGTTTGCAGAAAATAATAAATAAATACAATAACTAATGCCACTTTCTAAAGACAATTGGGGAGTGCTAGCCTGCCTATGCTTGATTTATTTTATTGTTTCTTTGCTCGTTGACATATACACATGATACATGTCAGGGCGTCGTAATTTAAATGTTGTGCATAATTCATCTATCATGAGACACTCTGATACCAGCTTTGTTAGTTTGTGTCAAATTATCTTGCCTATTCAGTTCAGAGTATTTCAGAGTGAGCTAAAGTAATGCTGTGCATATCAAGGAAGCTGTCATCATGGCAAAAGCAGATCTAGCAAGAAAGCTGAACCTCACCAACAATTAACCGCAAGCCACAAAATCAAGAAAGCAAACGAGGTTTAGCGAGGCCATGTGCCGATAGTGTGGTTTTCTTGGTTAGCGTTACCTTGAGCTGGCGCTCCTTCTCGGTGGTGATGACTTTGACGGTGCTGATGCAGGTGTAGACGAAGCTGAGCATGATGATGACGGGCATGAACGCTTCGAGCGCCTGCAAGATCGGGTCGGACAGGTACGCCGGGTAGGGGAAGCGTTTCAAGTTCACGTCCGGCAACTTCGCCTCGCCTGCCGTCAGCTCGTTGATCAGCGCCACGGAGATCGACTCTTGCAGCGCGAGGAACTGCTCCGGCCAGTAACCTGAAATTGAGATTAACATCTTGTTATTTTTTAGTTTGTTTAGTTAGTTTATTTATTTATTGCTGCATACAAATACATACAGTCTTTGTGCAAGCCTAAGTGAATACATGCACATGAATGATGCACATTACCATAAATATATAAAAAAGGAACATGAGTATTATAATGACTTAGTAGTAAGGATAAAAGTAATGGTAATTATAAACTAACTTGTATCCAATATCCACACCGGGAATCGAATCTGGGTCCGTGGCTTTATGGACGTGTACACCATTTAATCAGATGTCAACATTAATCATGCGCTTGTAATGTTGTCAAGATGATGACAGGACAATTGCTACCTATGCTGCACTTTAGATGTTCACACTTATTTTGAAACCATATTAGATGTTGAGAAAATAAAGAAAATAGGAAAGAGTTATAAATCGTTTATTATTATTAACGAAATATCAATTCTGGCACGGTTACAAATTTTGGAATTTGTATTTCGTTTATAAAAAAAATTAGGAATAACGTTTATTTTGGATTGTGCTAGGGGTTTACTTTTTTGTCCTGTGCCCATATGTTAAGCATTTTCCCTGATTTCCATAAATGGATAAAGAGATAAAAGTTGAAAAAAAGTAGGGTGCAACTGTGGTTTGATGAATGCAAAAATTGTCAGTCTGTCCAATTGGCACGCGAGGCCCGCGGCAGATGCATAATTACCCGGAGAGAATCCGCCGAAGTCATACTTCCTCTGACGCGGCCCGATGTTCGGGAAGAGCGGGAAGAGGAACTGCGTGGTCCAGCTGTAGATCTGCGACGGCGAGTCGGTCAGGTTGAACCCGCCGGACGCCGTCGACGGGCTGAAGCGAGACTCCCCCGGGAAGCGGATGGTTGCTGTCAGGCTGGCAGGCAGGGCAGCGAGGTCGGACAAGATGGCGGACTCGTCGTCGAAGAGCACGCCCGCGAGGGTGGAAGCCATGATGGTCGGCCCTTGGTTCGACGTCATGTATGCGTTCAGCTCGTCCTTGGACGCAAAGCCTTGAGCTGTCGGACCCCGGAGACGTTAGTCACTCACGTCAGACAATGTAGTGTCTTTAGGGGTGCTGCTCAGTGGCGTGCCGTGGAAAAATCCATAGGGGAATCATTCGTGTCAAAAATTTGCCTCCATTCTCATGAAAGCCTCCTCATGTGTTTAATTATGAATTCCTGCTGACTGCTTAATTACTGCTGAATACATGTCTTTTCTTGTCCCAGGCATGACTGACAGGCAATAAGTTCGGCTGTTCCCGGCCATCGATCAGCAGGCTGACTCAGACCCAGTGCTTGTCGCACATCTAATGGGAAGCAATCTTGAAAAGTGGTTCCCCAGCTTAAAACTCGATAAATGCTGCCATAATGGACAAAATGCACCAAAAAGTTGACATGATATTGGCTCTAGAAGAGTAACGAACAATATTGTGGACCTAAAAGCCTCGTCTGTGCTCTGCACGCGCATATTTGGGGCTTTTATTGGCCCGCCGTGCTCGCCGGCGACGCCTGCCTGCAGTGACTGGGTGCTAGCACGCTCGAGCGATGCGGGTTGCGTCACGCGCATTCTCTGCCGAGGGATTTATTTGCGCGGAGTTCCGAATTGAATTCCCAGATTCCTTAATTAGATAAAAGTTTATTTTAAAAATAGGATTTTACTTACATCGCTGCTAAGAAATTAAGGTATTTTTAAATGTTTTATTTTAATTTTTTTTATTGGGAATTCAAAGGAATCGGTCATTCCCTTGATTCCATGGACGGCATGCGCCCCTGGTGCTGCTCATTACACGGTTCCTTCTGATATTATCATTTCATTGGAAGGCTAGACTGCTAGAAATCCAGTGCGAGCTTCTAATGGCTAGTAATATCGCCCCTCGACGTTTGCCACGCCTAAAGACTCACGGTTCATCTGCATGCTCTTGCCGACCTCAACCATGATCGCATCAAGTTGGGTGTTGGAGCTCGGAGACCAGGCAATCGACCAGCTGAAGAAAATACAGCAGTCAAGTCAGCTTCTTCCATTTATTTCCACCCAATTTATTTCCAGCTAAACACGAGTCAAATCTGAGGTTGAGTGAAGAAGATAGTTGCTTTGCAGGATGTAATGGACCATGATTGATGATATTGATGCAATATGGTTGTAAAGCTGGCGGTTTTGCTCTGATGGGAGTAACTTTTGGTCCTGAAAAGGACCTCGGTCGACGTTTCGTCCACGATGTCGTGGACATCTTCAGGACTGTTATAATTATTAATTAATTATATCATGCAGCCAAGTCGGTGGACTCACTTGGACAGCTGAGGAGGTCGCGAGTGCCAGTCAGGGACGACCTTCGGGCTGAACGAGGTGAACTTCGTGGGCTCAGGGAACACTTCCGGGTCCACCAGCGACCGGATGAGAACGAGGAGACATGACAGCAACACGGGCACCAACACCTGTAGCGTGGACGATCACTTGCGTTACGTTAAGACGTTGTCGTTGCCGTCTTATTAAGCCTGTCTTTATCTAGCATTCACTTCTGTCAACACAAATATTTTTGCAGTTCATTTCCCGTAAATTCTGTACTGTAACAAATCACGGCACCTCCACGGGTGCCTCTGCATGTCTGTATGCATCGTTACTATTCACGGCACCCCCATCGTGTGCATTCGTATGTCTCTGTCTTTGTTGCCTGCCTTATGGCCGGCTGAGAGTTGACCATCCCCTAATTTATTTATTTATTTATTTATTGTTTCCATAAAACGTTTTATAACAACGTTGTGAGGAAGTTTTGCGCCCAATTTGATCACAAGAGTAACAGGTCAATTACAAAATATAATATAAAATATATGAATAATGTAAAATATACTGAGTATGTACAAGCAGGTCACGAGCGGTGGCTCAGATAACTATTAAAACTATAAAAACAATTACTAACTAGGTATTTATGCAGCCTAGATTCAAACATTAAAAGAGAGTCGCTTGATCTAACATTGTCAGGCAGCTTGTTAAAAATGGTGGGGCAAACTCCACCAACTTGTTTGGAGAACTTAGTAGTTCTATATTTATTAACAAAAATATCACTTGTATGCCTGGTATTGTGGTGGTGAATGTCCCTATTTAAAGTAAAATCGGCCTTATTTTTATATACAATACAATATATAATAATGTCAATATATAATGTCAAGGGTAGCTCCGAAACATATGTGGTAAGGAAGAGATAGTTGTCTACGGACTCTGGAGCTGGCCGGACATACGTCTCTGGTCTCGTTTGTGTTTAGTCAAATAAATAAAGATTCTAACTTAATTGCACGCGGAGCAATTGACTTTCTTTCTGAGTGTATACCCTAAGATACGACCGGGGAACCTCACAGTACAGCGGTTTCATCCGGAGTCCCAATGGATCGTAAATGTAGCTAGATCTCGAAGAAATGGAAATTAAATGTAACTAGATCTTGAAGAAATAGAAAGTAAATGTAGGGAAAGAATGCGACGTATTGGTGACTGACCTCTACGGCGGTCTGCACGACGTGTCGCTTCTGCAGCACCCAGTTCTTCCAGAGCAGCAGCCCGAACTTGGTCCATCCCCGGGCCATGGCGGGGGCGGCGGGGGCGGGGGGCGGCGGGGGCGGTCACCAGGCGAAGCTAGCGACAAGCACAACAAGGTACACATTACATCGACGCAGGTTCGACCAAGTTCATGACCAAATCAGTGCTACCAGCTTGACACACAAGCATCGAGTTTGGAGTTCACTCAATGACATGCAAGCACCATGCATCATTTACTGGTGCACCACTGTAGCCCATAGTTAAAACAACGATATCTCTGCGTGTCTGGTTAAACTATGACTGTTTTCAAGAAGAAAATAACTGTGAATCGTTTATCTACATCGGGAAGTTAAATTTTTATTGGAAATGGAATGTAAAGGTTGAAGAGAGGTATAGTGGTACATGATAGACCATGGTATACATACAGTGGTACATTTCATATTCCTGCTTTTTGTTTAAGGAAGGAAAATGGTGGGATAAAGTACCTAAACAATTTGTTACTTCACTGTCATCTACAAAATTGCATTCACCAATGTGTAAAATGCCGTGAACATGCCAATATGCAATGAAAAACACAAAAATTCACAACTGTTTGGTCATGACATATCGATTACAAGGGATGCAACACTTCCGATTACTTGATTTGTTTGTGCAGTTTCACAACGCTATAGCGTCTTCACTGTCTTAGAATGTCCCGAGAAGACCAAAGCTACTAACCGATTTCAACACATTAAAAGCAGACATTTATGCTAAAATCATTTTTAAGCAACTTCTGGCGAACCCAGGTACAAGAAAATCAATACACACCGTTCGAGCTATAGAGTGATTGAATTGATTAGATTAGATAGGATATCACGACGACTGTGTAATAATTTCACTGTTATTATGTTAAGCACTCATCAAAGAATTGAGTTTTCATTTTGCTGTTTTATAATTTTCCAGTTTTCACGCTACATAAATCAATGCTATCACAATCAATTGAACTTTGGAGATAGTTCATGAGTAGCAAAATTGATAATTGATTAGCATCATAGTGATCCACAAAGGCGCGATTGAAGAAGCCGTATCTTAGCGCAGAATGCGGGTATGACGTAAGGCATCGCGTAGGTATGACGTAGTATGACTAAGGAGCATGACGTTTCACCGGTGATGCTCCATTATCCTCATGGCTGATGGTTGCTATTCACTGATTGATTGGGGGTGGGTGGGTGCATGTGCACCCAGCAGACAGGACGTAGCAGGAGTGCTCTGTGATCACTTCCAAGCAGTGATCGAAGGGTGAAGGGCACTAAATCACAATCTTTGTGTCTGCACTCTCAAACGGTCGCAGCAATCGAAAGGAATTGCCTCATTGGCTATACGTGATTGATTATTGGTGTTTAACGACGCACTGTTTTGACAACTGGCCCTTTGGCACTGGTCTTATGGCGTCGGTGAAAGAAATTGCGATGATGAGGGTGATGATGAACCTAACCTAGCCTAGAAGCCCAGCCTAACCTAGGCTAACCTAGCCTAACCAGCCGTTTTGCGAACGGGGCCGTTATGCGATTAACCTTAGAGGAAACCCGGTGCCGGCACGTAGCCTACCCCTGTCGAAAAGCACCGAGGGGACCACCGGCTTTACGTCCCTTCCGAAGGACGGTACAACTCGAACAACAGGATTCCTCCACTTATCCATGCTGTCGAGAGATTGATAAGCAAGACGAGTGAAGTTTTCGTATACTAACTTCAAACCCTCCGACCTCTCTCCCGAACAGAACTGATTGTGCGCATTATGGTCACTCATCCAACACCCAACTCAGCGTGATGTTACTTAACTTCGGTGATCTCACGAGAACATGATATACATGCGAAATGCTTGATTTAGACACACTGCTTATAACAGCCACGTTTGTTCACGTGATAACAATGGCATTGTTACCTAGTTGTATAATTATTAAAGTATTATGCCTTTCATAAGTACTAATATAAGTACCTATCAAATATCTAAAAACAATTGGTTTGCGATAGCTGCGGATGTCTGGACGCAGGTTTCAAATGTTGAATACTTTGTAAAAATGTTATGTCGTCTCAGAACATAAGGAGAAACGTCATAGAGATTTAATAGGAACTATTTATTACCTGAAAGTCTTAGATAAGAAGACAATACATTATCTCTCATAATATCGCACGTAACGCATGGGTTCATACACCAAAAGTTTAAGGCACATTTAAGGTGTTTTAAGATTTAAGTACTATCTCACATAAGAAAAATAGCTCCCAGGAAACACTCTTCTTCATTGTGTTTAATTTAAAATGACATAACTTTGAGCATGGCTTCTCAAAAATGAAATCAAATTTCCTTGTCAGTTTTTTAATATATATACTATATAAATAATCGGGTAAAAGTAACTTGCATATTAAGTATTCCATCAATAGGTATTACGTAAGCCATAATCAATATATTGACTATTTTTGTCAAACAAGCGGCAATTAACTCGAGGTTGTAAATTGTGACAACGCTGGTACCTTAAAATGATCCGTCTGCCAGCGAGATATTCTGGACTTGCACCTCCAGAGATAAAATGCCACCATTAGCTGTCAAGGCGACTGATAACTGACAAAGTCCACCGAATCGAATGTCAAACTCTTTCACCATGCCACAGGTGTATAATATTCTCTATCCCGGGTGAATGCCACCGTCGTTTTGCAGCGCAACGCAACACGCCAGAGTTCTATTCAATAATGCATCTTGAAATACGATGGAACTTCTGGAAGCGTGAACGGAGTGGGAACGCTTGTCCAGCCGATGCATTATTGATGATGGGAAATGTGCAACATGTCTCCGAGTTAACCGGAACCATCAAAACATTTCCTTCACAACTTAATAAGTAATAACGGAGTCATTGTATTTTGTTCTTTGTAGCCCTCAAGCTTTTATATTTTTTTTTTATAATTTTAGATTACTAAATAAAGTAATAGGTACTTCGCTTGATTAAGGTGAATAATTGATAAGGTAATTGTTTTGGAACAAAGCTATAGCTTTAGGAGGGTGCAGCCGAGAGCGAACCCAGCGCAGTCATCATTTATTTGCTGATGATTGATTGATTATTGGTGTTTAACGACGCACTGTTTTGACAACTGGCCCTTTGGCACTGGTCTAACGGCGTCGGTGAATGAAAGGGTGATGATGAACCTAACCTAGCCTAGAAGGGAGGAGGGGAAACCCGGTGCCGGCACGTAGCCTACTCCTGTCGAAAAGCACCGAGGGGACCACCGGCTTTACGTCCCTTCCGATGCCTCTCAGCCTCTCAGCTGACGGCTGACTTTTCCGTAGGAATTTCCTTGCATGCCGAAGCTTCACATAGCTCGTTACTTGCAAATGTTAGGAACTTCACAGATTTTCTACAATGCAATTGTAATTAGGTAGGTGTTTTACTGCGGAAGGAATTAACTGCGTTAGAAGCCTGCCCTTGTGTCACTTGACCAAGGGCTGCTCTCTTCGGGGAATGATAATGTGATTGTCATGTTTCACTTGCCAATAGTTTTACGCCCAAATGTCATAAATGGTTGTGTCATTTTCGGGCGTGGCGAGTAAAAATCTTTGTCGAATATTTCAGCCCGATTGGCAAGCTAAGCGCTGACATAAGAAATTGTCGCAAACCCTGGCGAATCCACGCGATGGAATATTCTGATGCCGGAAAAGTCTGATGTCGGAATAGCCTGATGTCGAAAGAGGTTTTCTTCGTTTAGGTCTGTTCTTCTGACGTTCTGACAGGCCATGAGGTGGTTAGTACTAATAGAAGACATTATTATGAAAGCCACATTCGATTTCTACGACGCGCTCTTAATGAGAAAAAACATTCATGGGCAAGCCACCGACAGAAATATCTGTAATCCCTGAATTAATTAGTACTTGTCATCCGCGCGGGAATCAACAATTGTCAAACGATGATACGTAGAACCGAGATCTTAGCCGCGTGCACGCGTTATCATAATCATCATCGTCATCATCGTCATCACAGACAAACATCAAAGTAGGTATCGGAAATAATCAGTCGGTGTGACTTTTACGATAGCGAGCAAAGATAAGTGATAACAGCATGCTACATCACTCGCGCTTCATTAGCCAATCTCGCTAATCACTCTGCAGGACAAATTGCCGCTAAAATACTGCTAAGCGCGCTGTTTTGTGAGCATACTTTTATTTGTAGGGTTGTATTATATCGAAAAGTAATTAAACTGTATTGAAACTCCTTAGACAATGAAATGTACATATCAATATAAATAAAATAGTTAGTTCTTCAATTTCATAATAATCGTAGGTATAGGAATAAGGTATACACTATAATCTTACACAATCCGATTAGGTACACAATCCGCAATTAAGAATTGATAAGAAGGTCATGATCAATGTTTGGAGATGGCGAACACTAAAATCCAAGGTTGGATTTGAAAATCGTTTAGACACGAAATTCTAACTAATCGCAATTTTAAGTTTTTTTTTATCAAATAAATTATGTCTGGTAATCCGAGAGCAATGTAAGGGTGAATTGATCATTAAATTGATATATTTTGTGCATTGCCTTCGGTGGTGAAATAAATTAACCACTGGCAATTAGCTATCGTCTTCGGCGCTAGCCTCTAAGGCAGAAACCTTCTTGAGGGTAAGGAATTGATCGGAGGTATCATTTGAGCTCATAGCCAAAGCCAAATATTGTATGGAGGCATCGCTAGCCATGTCGCAATGATTATTTCCCCAAACCATTCACGTAGAGATAGCAAATAGAGAGCAACATATGGTAAAAAAAATACATATACTACCAGCACACATACATCTATATCTAGGTTGCAATCTATAATTAATTATTTTCAGCAATTCATATTTACAGATTTTCTGTTTTGCTTTCCAGCGTCAATAAAATAATTGCCTCCGAGAATAATCAATACCGATGGTAATCATGATAGTTTAGAAACATGCTCCGTTCCTACCCGAATAACCATCGTGATCCAACCAACTCGCACGAATGCTTATGAAGGAACCCAGCCCAGGTCAACATAATTGCAGTAAAAATACAACTCACTCACCTCTGCACGCTCGCTTGTCACTTCTGCTGGATATTATTCACTTGACTAAATTTCAAAGAAGACCGTCACCTCCTCAAGTTACCTGCAGCTCGCTGTCAATCTCTACTAGAGCTGGTCAAGCCTGGAATTACATTATACGCTGCTAAAACTAGCTTATCTCGTGTTATAGATCAGCAATTGATAAGATATCGCGATGTACGGCCGCCCCTATGACTGACACCACACCTGACGCACGTTTCAAGGTATGGTGGTAGGTCCATACTTTAAAGGTAAGGTATTATTACCCTATTACCTAACAATCTTATGTATATGTCTACTTCTCCTCGGAAAAGAAGGGAGTCAGTCACCCCGCCCGAAACACGCAAATAGGATACGAGGTTTTTTTGGACCATGCCTTTGCTGACACCTAATATTGTTATAATAATGTTATATAACCACGATATGAATTTCATGATATATGGCCCGGCGTAGCCTTTTAATGATCGAATTATTGATAAGCTCGAAAGATCGATTTATAGCACGAGGCAACGCGTATTGGCCACGATGGGATAACTATTAACTACCTGCTAGGGGTGTTAGAGTTACGTGGGTGTATGACGACTTGTTGCATAGGTACGTGATTACATAACAGCATATTTGCTATGAGATTGTGATGCTATCTGTTTATAGCATGATTATCTGCGGCATGTGCTTGTGACCTAAAGGCACACAAAATTAATATTTTTAGGATGATTCTCTGTTTTTCCTCATTATTTTGTTACATAATAGTTAAATAAACTCTTGAGCCCTTACATAACCACAAATTCACAAATTACACTCACTCACGGTTTTGGGACTGTATAGAAGAAAGATTATCGTTCGCTTTTGTTGCAGCTGCAGAAAGATTTCCCAAACTTTGTTCAAGCAGACACATTAATAATAATAGTTATTATTATCTTAGCTTAAATACAATTAAATTCACAGTAATTGTTTTTTTAGCCTAGCCTAAGCCAATCTGTAAATATCTATTTGTTTAAGCTTGTATAATATTTTATGCTGTTCAAAAATCCACCTGAAAACTTGAAAATTCGTTTGAAAAATGAAATACATTTGAAAATTTCGAGCCAAATATGGCCTAAGATGGCGGCTGCTTTTATTACTCACCAGCCCGACCGTAACCTATCGTGCTCCTTATTAAAGAGATATTTCTCAGCAAGTATAAGATAACTGCATAAAAATGTCGATGGATATCGAGTCTGCCGACGTTATTCGTCTTATACAACAGTATTTGAAGGAACACAATCTTACTAGAACATGCATGACGCTTCAAGAAGAAACGGGTATATCGCTCAACACTGTCGAAAGTGTGGATGGGTTTGTCGCTGATATCAACAACGGGCATTGGGATACGGTCTTGCAAGCAATTCAGTCACTCAAGTTACCCGACAAGAAGCTCATCATACTTTATGAACAGGTAAGTGGCTTTAAGATTTTTATGCAATTTCAAAACATTCGGGTTAGTACGCCGAGCTAATATAGGAAATTTGTTGCAGGTTATTCTCGAGTTAATTGAGCTTCGTGAACTTGGAGCAGCACGTTCACTTTTACGACAAACGGACCCAATGATCATGCTCAAGCAGCAAGAGCCTGAAAGGTATTTGAAGTTACTGCATCTACCTACATATATCCCCAAATTTCCGTCTAAATGGAAGTGCTTCCCAGGCAAAGCATTAAGTTTCTACTTTTCTTCAGGTACATCCACTTAGAAAACCTCTTGGCTCGTTCCTATTTCGACCCGAGAGAGGCCTATCATGATGGCAGCACGAAGGAGAAACGTCGAGCTGCGATTGCCCAGGCGCTTGCCGGCGAAGTCTCCGTCGTTCCCTCTTCCCGCCTAATGGCTCTACTCAGTCAGAGTCTCAAATGGCAACAACATCAAGGTCTCCTGCCTCCGGGCACCACCATCGATTTGTTCCGTGGAAAAGCTGCCGTCAAGGACCAAGAAGAAGAAAAGTTCCCCACTCAAATGTCGAAACAGATCAAGTTCGGAAACAAATCTCATCTCGAGTGCGCCCGATTCTCGCCAGACGGACAATACTTGGTGACCGGTAGCGTTGACGGTTTCATCGAGGTTTGGAACTTCACCACTGGCAAGATCAGGAAAGACTTGAAGTACCAAGCACAAGACAACTTCATGATGATGGAGCAGGCTGTTCTCTGCCTGTCGTTCAGCCGCGATTCGGAGATGCTGGCCACAGGCTCCCAGGTGGGTGATTCGCTCAGCGAGATTCTTGCTGCCCTTCTAGATTTGTACAAAGTCATTTTCTTGTAAGGTAAATGAGTGGTTTAATGTCTGTGTGTTACATGTGTCATCCAATTATATTTTACATCTTAGGAGGCAGTTTTTTTTTTCACGTCAATGTATTTGTATTGTACCTCTCTTAATTGTCTGAGGCGTGATCCACTAGTGGTGGCGGAGCGCTAGTTGCAAGTGACACACGTCTGAACTGTCAACGTCTGTTTGCAGGACGGAAAGCTGTACGTTTGGCGCGTGCAGTCAGGCCAGTGCTTGCGCAGGTTCGAGAAGGCGCACGCCAAGGGCGTCACGTGTCTGCAGTTCTCCCGGGACAACTCGCAGATCCTGAGCGCTTCCTTCGACGCCACCGTCCGCATACACGGCCTCAAGTCGGGCAAGACGCTCAAGGAGTTCCGCGGCCATAGCTCGTTCGTCAACGAAGCCTTCTTCACGTCCGACGGACACTCGGTGATGTCGGCCAGCTCCGACGGGTCCGTCAAGGTCAGTCTATGAATCGCTTTTCTTGGTTTTCTTGGTTCGAATCACACTACAAGCGTACCCAACGTCATAATCGGGGTTAGTCGAGTTGTTGGTGTGTGATTACAGCATAGCGTCACTAGATTCACCGCCTTCTATTATCATTCATAGTCCTGTTATAGTCCATGGAGCCCAACAACTCAAATAAACTTGATATCAATCATAGCATTCCGTAGCATAATGGTACAGTGCAGTGCCCCGGACAGGCAAAGACCTGGTTTCATATCCCTGTATGGACACAAATTCTGGAATAGACATTTCGTTTCTAATTCTCGTAAATGTTCCGTTCTGCAAGGTGTGGAGCATCAAGTCGACGGAGTGCACGTCTACGTTCAAGTCGCTGGGTGGCGCCGACGTAACGGTGAACAGCATCCACGCGCTGCCCAAGAACCCCGAGCACTTTGTGGTGTGCAGTCGTGCCAACACGGTGGTCATCATGAACATGCAGGGACAGACCGTGCGATCATTTGCCAGCGGCAAGCGCGAGGGAGGCGACTTTGTCTGCTGCACGCTATCGCCCAGGGGTGAGTTGCGCAGTTCTCACCGCACATTAATACAACTAAAGAAACCCCCAGCCTGGGATACATTGCTGATACCTCCAATTCTTTTCTCGTATGGTTTATATTCAACCCCTGAACAGTGTTTGATTGAGGTTGTCTGAATTATAGACCTGCTTTGCTGTGATACAATCTAGCTTACAATATTATCGCAGTGTCTATGCAGACCCCTTTATCTATCTACATAGACAGCAATTGGCAATTGGCCTTGAAGCTGACATTAATTAGTATCATTGGGTCCACATCAACACTAGCACAGCAGCCAGCCCCTTGGCTTTAAAAGCAGATTTTTATCATTTATTACGTATTAG
The DNA here is from genome assembly GCA_921293315.2 of Nemurella pictetii. Taxonomy (NCBI): domain Eukaryota; kingdom Metazoa; phylum Arthropoda; class Insecta; order Plecoptera; family Nemouridae; genus Nemurella; species Nemurella pictetii. The sequence goes on from OV121122.1 coordinate 3,939,408, forward strand.
CGGTATTACGTATTGACAACAGAGGCAAGTCCACGAGTGCGATGTAATATCGTATCATATTATATGTAATAGCGATTCATGTCTGAAATAACTGCTGAAGGTGAGGTGCGTTTACTGCTTGGCTTTGCGAGCTTTGCGCTGTGGCGTTCTCCTGAGTTCGGAGCGTTGCGAGCTTTGCGCCGTGGCGTTCTCCAATCAGAGCCTGAGTTGGAGGGTTGCGAACTCTGCGCGAACCCGGCCGTGGCAAACGGTAAACGCAGCTTTGAGGCGAGTGTGTAAGGCGTGGCGTAACGGAAGGTGTGCTTGCCGGCGGCAGGAGAGTGGATCTACTGCGTGGGGGAGGACCTGGTGCTCTACTGCTTCTCAACGTCGTCGGGGAAGCTGGAGCGAACGCTCAACGTCCACGAGAAGGACGTCATCGGGGTGGCGCACCATCCGCACCAGAACCTGCTGTGCACCTACAGCGAGGACGGACTGCTGCGCGTGTGGAAGCCTTGATGGGCGACGGCCACGACGTTCAAAGCCACCAAGACCACGGCACCGGCTGGGTAGAGGTATTTCATCCTCGGCTGACACCGTGGATGTGCAACGTTCAGTTCATCAACTGTTATGTCTGGATGCATCTTGAAGTAATAATGCAAGTTGCTCGCGTGAGCATTGACAAATTAGTTTTACTAACTTTTTTAATCAGTTGTTTGCTAGCTGACCCTCATAAATTTTGTTTTGTATTCATGTGTATGGTCTTCATGATAATTTACTTGTTAGTTATTATTACTATTAGTAACTGCTTAGTAATATTCGTACGGCAATCTAAAGAAAGGCGCATGTTTACCTGCAGTTTCTATGTGGCAACATTTCGTACGCGCGTTTTAGTAAACGGGAAGTTGTTGATGAGATGTAAATCTTTGCTTCAACATGGTCCATTTGAGAAGTTTTAACCCCAACACACCTATTACATTCAGAGAAAAATTACGTCAAATACCCACTGGACGTACTACCAGTTTGAAAAAAAAATTCATTGTCTCTGATAATAAACCAAGGAAGACCAATTGCTATATCTGGCTTTAGCAAGTGGGTATCATGACATCATTTTGATAGAATTTTGATTGAATGGAATAGGTGTATTGTTCAAACATGCACATGTTACGTTGCTAGAATACTTTGTACGCCAAACAAAATGAGAAATCGACAAGAACACCATGTTGGAGCAAGATGAATCTTTCGTCTTCAACTCTCTCTCTTACTTAACGTATAGAGCCACTTGTCACGTGAGTTTTGGACACAAGTTTTCAACTTCAGTCTTCATTTGCATCGACTCATCACACCCAATATTTACAGCGACTAATCATCTAGTCGTCTTCTAGCTGGCTCTGATCAATTTAGTTTGGTCGTCATGTGTATATTCAGATTTCTTTATAAAATTGAATTTAAAAACCACTTCAAAAGGTAGAAATGTGGTCCAAATGGATCCAGGAAGTATTGAATAAATTTCCAATTCTCAGCTAGTCAGCTGATTGGATTGCTTGTAATTGTTTTCACTTATCAAATGTAATTTTTGCAGGTAGAATGTACAAAAAAAAAACTCGTAAAATATCAATGGAAATAAAGTTTTTCTATTCATCAGAACCAATTGTAAGAGTTTGTGAAGTGGATGGTAAAGAAGGAAGCACCTTTCTTTGGGACACGGTTCGAAACAAGAATTAAAATAGGAAACTTTCCCATAGAAAGTAGATTTTGGCAAAAGCCGACAAGATAACCACACTAAAAATTACTATTACCTGGCAAAATTTGCAAAATATTAAATTATATTAGACAACTTGATATATATTTCTGTAAGTAACTCTAGATAAAATTTCGTTCATGCATAATTAACAGGCTAGTATATCAACAGCACACTAGAAAATCCACAATTTTCCAGCCCTTCCACTGTCTACCTCCTTCCACCTATACCTACTTTCCAGCCTGCCCAAGATGACGTTTTTTCTATTCACCCAGGCAACAACACGGAAACATTTTACGCTCGTTGTTCATTCAACAAGCAACTGTGTCAGCAAAGACTGTCGTTTGATTGTTTTATCGGGCCTGGTTTTACAATATTTCTTAACTGCAAGTAATCGCGCTAAATTATATGAAGTCTTGATAACATACGCGGTTCGCTGCACTCGATAGGCCGTTGCGGCGGAATCAATTGGCGGCCGGCCTTCCGATTGGTAGCAAGCGAAGCTGCCCAAGCAGGACAGACTTTTGGATCTCCGCGCCAATCTCCACCACTTTCCGCTGGCCCAACTCCACGCTGAACACGCTGAGAAACAAGAAACTAGCTTAGTAACCAACAATCAGCTTAGACAACAACTCTAACATCTAAAAATAACAGTGGGAAATGCCAAAATGTCGGTAAATCTAAACAGGAGAAGAGTAAAGCAGACCAGCACGATTTATCATGCAGAAATGTGGGGGGAAAGGCAGGAGTTCAAGGAATGAAACCTTTTGGAGGAACCTGATATGCATCAGAGCTCAGAGGGTGGGTGACTGAATTTTCTGATCGGAATACCCTGCGGCAATGCTCGTTTCCTTCACTGAAATGGACGTAAGCAAGTGGCATTTTGATCTCTTGGCTTGTTATTTTACGACAATAAATTGAGTTCAATGGACCACGACATACAAAATTCCACTCTTAAGAGTGGACATCGACAGGCCTGGCCAGCCGGATGACATTGAGAAGGCCTTAATTTGTGTTTTTTGTGCAAAAATCATTCACCCTAACGGACGAATATAAATTGATTATTATTGTAAGAGTCGATAAAAATTTAGCAGGCAATGCTTTTCTTATGACTTATGAGAATACATTTGTTGTAATCACTTATTGACCCTGGAAGGAACAATTTTGAACGTGGTTTCTTAACAACCGATTTATTCTTGACCGACAAATTACACTAAACCAAAACTCAAAAACGTGACCGGGTGAAATCCCAGGTCATGACGTTGAGTACGCTTGTATTAGTGTGATTCTAATATCGAAACTAACCTAAATGCAAATACTCGTTGTATGTTGCAAGGCAATCCCTTATGCAAGGTGTAACCCCAAATATTGGGGTTAGCCGAGTTGTTGGTGTGCGATTGCAGCGTAGCGTCACTAAATTCACCGCCTTCTATGTTCATTCATAGTCCTGTTTCTATCTCCATGGAGCCCAACAACTCAAATAAACTTAATATCAATTCCACAGTTGGTTATCCGTGTAGCATAATGGATAAGTGCAGTGCCCCGGACAGGCAAAGATCCGGATTCGAATCCCGGCACGGATGTAAATTTTGGAATTGATATTTGATACTAATATTGAAGAGTGTCGTCGGCAGTCACCTGTGCATCCAGCCGTTGAAGCCTTGCAGGTCCAAGTCCAGGTGACACTCGCGTCCCAACGCAGCCAGCTCTGCGCCAACAACGCTTCGAACGCCGCTCGAAACGACTGGGTGCTTGTTAAGCTTGATCTTACTGCCAAAAAAACGTACGAATTAGGAAACAGACTCTCTTGTTGATGGGTGTAACAAACAAAGCAAACGAAGCTAATCCTCAAATACACTTAACTGCTAAAAAACTTCATTATACTAATTTTTTTGTTTTTAAGTTTGTTCGTTCGCGCTCTACAGGCCAAACGTCTCTACCGATTTTGTTTAAATTTTAAGGATACTTTTGTTTTCTCCCAACTTAGACTATGTATTATTTTCAGCAAATTCCATCCACAACTTTTACCAAAAATTAGTTTTTAAAAAATTGACAGTTTTTACAAGACACTTTAAACATATAAAAAGGTATTTCTAAAAGATCAAGAAATGCAGTCTTGCCTGTATCTGCCGCAAGTGTCCTCCACGATGAGCACCAGGCTGAGAGGCGAGTCGGTGTCGGCGCCCTCGGCCTTCCAAGCAAAGGTCACGAGCAGCACGTCGCCCGTCTCAAAGTGGCAGACAAACAACCTGCAAAGCGGCACCCTCTTAGCGACATGTTGTTTGTTTTTTTTTGTTTATTTGCAACTCTCAGATGAGAGACAACTTATAGAAAAAAATTGAATTTCACTGCCCGTGGTTGGCCGGTGCCATGATTAGTTTGAGATCCAATCAGAGTTCATGATATGGTAAAACTGGCCCAGAAATACATCGATGACCATCCAAAAAATTCAGCAGCAGGTTCTCGTGTAAAGTAGCCAGCTCCAGAGTGTTTTAACAATTGAGTCCCCATTTTTTTAAATGCAGCGTATTTGAAAGCTGAAATTTTGCTTTTTTTGTAAGTAGTCAAAATGATTCAATAATTTGGTAACTAAAGTAGGTTTTGTTTTTATTCACCCGTAGCTTTACATATACTGATATCATCTGCATAATTACAAAATTACTGGTGGCCCCCAATTCCCTGCTTACCGGTGGAAGCAGCCTCCCTGAGCCGGGGTCACCGTCAGATCGTTGGGCGGCTGCAGCCGGAGACAGCCGCCGCCTTCAAACGCGTCGTCGGCGTAGTGCTCCACCGATCCACGCTGCAAGGCAGTCGGCAGGGATACCAACTGTCCCAGCCCAACGCACGTCTCGCTGAGGTCTGACCGAACAGAGGGTTGGTAGGCCTGCAGGGCTAGGTTGTACCAGCAGCCAGACACCTTCTGCAACGGATTAGGTTAGGTTGGCAGGTTGTGTCGGATGTTGAAAGGCCAGGGTCGGTTGGTTGGTAGGCCTGCAGGTTACCTCTGCAAGTCTGGTTGGTTGATTACCGGTGTTTAACGACGCACTGTTTTGACAACTGGCCATATGGCGCTGGTCTAATGGCGTCGGGGAATGAAAGGGTGATGATGAACCTAACCTAGCCTAGAAGGGAGGAGGGGAAACCCGGTGCCGGCACGTAGCCTACTCCTGTCAAAAAGCACCAAGGGGACCACCGGCCTTACGTCCCTTCCGAAGGACAGTACAACTCGAACAATAGGATTCCGCTAATCCGTGCTGTCGAGAGGTTGATAAGCAAGGCGAGTGAAGTTTTTGTACTAACTTCAAACCCTCTAACCTCTCTCCCGAACTGAACTGGTCGTGTGCATGATGGTCTCCCATCAAACACCTGACTCAGCGCGATGTTGCTTAACTTTGGAGATCTTACGAGAACCGGTGTACCCAACATGCCAACCGTTTGGTCACAAGTCTGGAGCAGCTTGCTGTTGGCTAGGTGCTGCTATTGTTTTACACATTGTAACATACTGTAAACCGGCCCCTTATTACACACATTCCATTCAATTAGAATCCTATCAAAATGACGTCATGATACCCACTCGCTACAGCCAGTTAGCGCAATTTGGGTTGTGATTTCCCTGCCTTCATTTGTTATTTAGCAGAGCTAATTAATATTTTTTTCTGAACTGGTAGTAGGTACATCCAGCGGGTATCTGACGCCATTTTTCTCTGAGCGGAATACGTCTATTGCAGAATGAAACGAAACGGTAAGTCTGGTTGCAGGCAGGCTTGACATATTTTCTGTGCTAATGAAGCAGTAATGGGCGAAGGTACCTCTCCTCGGGAATATTTGGCGAGTCCAAAGCCCTGGCAGAAGGAGGTGACGAACGGTAGGGTTGTGGGCCCGTGCGCAAACATCCAAGGCCACAGCTTGGCCCAGAACAGACACTCGAGCTGCGCAAAAGGCGCCCCCGTCTGCGTCTCGTGCACCCAGCCGGGCGCAAACAGCGCGACCGAAAGTCCCACGTCTCGCGCGACTTTCACGGCCTGTAAGTTGGAAATAACGCCGTCGTTGAAAACGTCTCGGTATCGATCCAAACTGCAATCGCATATCTTTGTTTAATAAACACTAGGTTTTGGTATAAATTTAAATAAATATTTTGTTATAACAGTCTGATGTCAAGAATGAGCGGATGCCGTCATCTATAAATTGTAAGGAATGAGGATTGTACGTTCGTTTGTAAATTAAGTATTGTTATTATCAGTTGCAAGGCACTTGAAAAGTGCTTTTATTATTGGTGCAAATTGTTTTTGATTAATCATTGAATACCTATTGGCTACCTCTGCTTTTAGCATATCCTCTCTATTGGAGATGTACGTTGTACCTTGCTGGAGTTGAAGCCTCCGCCGCCCAAGCAGCCGCGGCCGAAAACGTCGACGCCCACGTAGACATCGTGTGCCCTGACTCCTGCCTCGGCTAGCGATGCCCTCAGCTTTTCCTCGGTCCAGCCGTAGTTTAGGAAGATCCCGTCGCAAGCGTCCAGCCACCGTCTGCAAGTAGTAGTAGAAGTAGTAGTAGTAGTAGCTTAAATAATTTTTTTACAAGCTGGGATTTTTGCTCGGGATATGTAGGATAATAATATGAAACAGTAATATGAAATAATCTGGATAATAACAGGAAACAATACAACATTTAATAATGTGATTGATAATATAATAAATAGTTATTTCAATATAGTCAATCACAAAATAGTATAATATTAATAACATTAGTAATAGTAGTAATAATAGAAGGCCACATAAGAATAATAGTAGGAATAATACAATGGTACTACCTTTCAATCTGATTGGCTGACATACTTGTTTTTATCGTTGAGCTGGTTTTGCCACTGCAGTTCTCCGAACACGGTGACACTGTCGTACCAGATCAGCTCGGACCCGGGAACTCGATCTGCCAGCTTTTGTCTCAATGACACCACAAAGTATTCCAGGTGGTTAATGCTAGACCTCCGTATCTCATTCTCGATGTTCAGCAGGTAGCCTTCAAAACCGAAGTACACCGATATCGCAACAAGATTGTCCACGGTTTGCTCAATTGATTCTGTGCTTTCGAGGATTTTATTCCAGATACCCATCCCATCTTCCCATTCAGTGATCAGTGTGCCTGTAAAAGTACATGGATAAACAAATATTTTGATATTTACCCATTTATTTTCCGAGTTGAATTTAAATACATAAAATATAAAAATATTTGTGCTCAATTACACACTGATATTTACCAAGGACTTTTACCCCGTGCCGATGTGCAGAATTGATCCATGAGAGTGGAGGTATTGTAACTAGATTGTGACTGAAATACACAAAAGTGTCGATACCAGCCCAATGGAAGAATCGATATTCTGTGTATTTGTCGCTACCGTCAACAAAACTGTCTTCTAGATAACCTCCTTTATAATCATGACAAAACAAAGTCTTTGGAACACTCGATTTATGGCAACGAATTATTGGTTTCCATTCGCCGTGTACTGCAGGAACTGCGTCTTTTCCCAAAGCACACAAATTTGAATTTTTTTCCATACGAATTACCTTTCTTGCCCATTTTGGATGAGTTGACAAATTCCAGTTTAACAATTCATTGACAGTTCTTAAAGGTGCACATATCAAATCTGCTGGATCATCAGGTTCCCCAGTTGTTACTTTAATCTCATTTAGAATTGGATTGTCAGGCAAATGACCCGCACGCACATTCATTTTTACTGTTCTTGATACTTGACCTAGTGTCAAATCGAAACGAACGACGACCACGTTTATTCTGCTGTCTGAAATGTCAGACGATATTTTGAAAGTCAGAATATCGAATCGGTTTGATTCGGCTTGATTCGGTAACTGGCGTTGACGGGCTACGCGTTGGCGGGAGCCCCTCAACCCATCGTATTCCTAATACCTCGTATTCCTAATTCCTAATTCCTATAACAACTATTATGACATGCCACTGCACATTAGAAGGAAACAATTAAAATCTAATTTAGTCTGAAACTAACCAAGAATCTTACAATTAAAATACGGAAATACCGAGAGAGAAGATGGAGTGGTTTGATTAAAGAAGATTTTATTGTCCAGGAAATCCACGATTTTACCCGTACATGACTCATGTCAAGCTAATTTCTTCAGGATATGTTCATTTGACCCTCCTGAACATTGGCCAGAAAGTCGCGCGAGATCGGGTCGTTGCGTCCCTTCGTTTCACCCTTGCTTAGGGGTAGTTTTTCATATAATCGTGATTATTGAGGTCGCTATGGGAGATATCCAAAAAGTTACACCGGAAATGTTGTAGCTGACTTAATTACGCATCTGATGATATCAAAAAAGTTTGAATTTGAATCAGGGGTGACCAAGATATTTGCGATCTCGCTGGGTACCATTTTCGTAAAATCGTATTTTTTGTGTTTAATCGATCGGAATTCCCGGATTGAGTTACTTGTTGATTACAAATAATAGTTTAATAGTATAAGCAGTCCTTCTGGTTCAGGGGTGAACAATATTTTGGTGATATTCTTAGGAAATTCTTCGGAAAGTTCGTTTTTGTGTTAAGACGACCGGAATTCATGGTTTCACAGTTTGCTGGCAAAATCGTATAATATTACAAATTCTTATGGGGGTGACCAGAGTCAAGAAGAAAGCCCAGAAACGCACAAACATTAAATTGACGTCGGAGACCTATAATCTGCATGCATCCAATGTCAATTTTTAGTTACCACAGGGGAGGCTGAAACTGCTCGACCTGGAAACTCATCTACCAAAAACCCTATTGGAAAGTTCTGTTCTGTGAACTCTGTTCTGTGAAAGGGAACTGTTCTACCCAGCTCGAAGAGTCAACAGAAATCAAACACTTCATATCAGGGGGAGGCATTCAGTGGATACCATCATTCCTCCTTGATGACGCGGGGAAGCTGATCAACACCATCTGGAATAACGCCATATCCGCCAATTTCTGTTCCACCGGAATAAAGCCATATGTCATATGGCGTTAATCCAGTGGATTTATCTCATATATGGCTTTATATGGCTTTATTCAAAAGCCATAATTTATTCAAAATTATCAATTCTGGTAATACTAGAATAGCCCAAACAAAAACACTTTGCACACAGAGTTGCATTGATCATATTTTGTCAAATGACGATAGTATTGTTTTCAATGGTAACATAGAAGTAGGATTGTCTGACCACCTGGGCCAAATTATTTCAGTGCCATATTTGCGAAAGCAAAAAAACAATAACAAAGACAGGAAGATTTGGTCAAGGACGTTCAGTGACACCCAAATGGAAATGTTTTCGATAGGTATAAGTTCGGTTTGCTGGAGCAAAGTACAAACAGCAGATAGAGTGAATGACATGTATGAGATATTCACGGGTCTGTTTATGAACGAGTTTAATCAGGCATTTCCCTTTAGAGTAAAAAGAGCACGAGGTAACCATAGAAACAGAAGTAACGAGTGGTACACTGAGAAACTTAAACAGATAGGCACAAAGCTAATTCAGCTAGAGGATACATACAAAAGAATAGGGAATCATAATGACAAAAAAGAGCTTAATAAGACCAAACAGATATACAAAAAAGAAATTAAACAATCAAAAATAAATCACAATGAGAAGAAAATTAGAAATTCTAAAAATAAACCAAAAACTGCATGGAACATTATACATTCTTGTACAACTAATACGGTGAAAACCCAAAATAAGATAAAAATACGTCACGATGGAAAAAACATAGAATCTGGAAAAGAGGTAGCAAATATTCTAAACAACTATTTTTGCAGTATAGTTCCTGACCTATTGGAAAACAGAGCAACTCTGAATAAAGCTAATCAAAACCAACAACTGACAAGAATCGTAAAAAACAACATCTTCCTAACTCCAATAACCAGGAAAGAATTATATGAAATAGCGGACAGAGCTCTCAACAAATTCTCGGCAGGGTATGACGAAATACCTGCAAGGGTGCTAAAAAAGGTCATCACTTTCATATCAGAACCTCTAATAGCCATCATAAATGCATCATTCGAACAGGGAACATTTCCTGATGCACTTAAAAAAGCGATCATAATACCAGTGTTCAAGAAAGGTGACAGAAAGGACGTGTGCAACTATCGTCCAATTGCTATGCTCTCGGCATTCTCAAAACTTTTCGAAACAGCAATGTGCAATAGAATATTAGATTTTGTCAGCAAACACGGAGTTTTGGGCGATGCCCAACATGGTTTCAGGAAAGGACGATCCACCACCACGGCAATTGGGAGCTTTACAAGCAACATCATCAGGGCATTAGAGAATAAAGAAACAGCAATCGGGATACTATACGACTTTTCTAAAGCATTCGATACCTTAAACCATATGATTCTTTTAAACAAACTTAACAATATGGGGATTTCAGGCAATGCAAACAATTGGATAGCGTCATTCCTTAAGAACAGACGGCAAGTGGTCAAAATAAGGGGGGAAAACGGGACCAGTCTCTCAAATGAAGTAATTACTAACGTAGGAATGCCCCAAGGAGCAACAATATCTCCCTTGCTATTCATCCTATACACGAACGAAATTACAAACTGTGTTAATACAGGATCCCTCACACTTTACGCTGATGACACCTCACACCTCGTTTGCGGGAGGAAAGAAACAGTCACTAATGCTTGCAGATCAGAGGTGCAAAATTTAGAACAATGGTGCTTAAACAATGACTTGATCATAAACACATCAAAAACGATTATGATGCAATTCGGCTCTAAGGAGACGTCAACCAACGACAACTTACAAATAACAATAGAGGGGGCTTGCATAAAAAACCACCAATCAGCCAACTTCTTAGGTGTAATTATTGACCAAAGACTTGACTGGGAATGTCACATTTCAAAGACTTGCCTGAAGGTAGCATCTAGCTGCTACTTAATTAGGAAACTAATGCTTACCTGTAATCTGGAGACGGCCAAGCTCGTATACTTCGCTCAAATACAATCCCGCCTAATGCTATGCTATAATATTGTGGGGTAGCTCGCCACATGCCAAAAGATTATTCATACTCCAGAAGAAAGCTATAAGGATACTTGGGAGAGCAACAAAGACCCATGTGCCGAGGTATACTATAAAGACTCATGCTCAACTCTTTTCAAAAAATTCTGTGTATTAACTTTACCTAGTCTGTACATATACTCAACCATCATGTATGTAATTTTAAACAACCACCTAGTGTCCGCAAACGCAGATGTACACGAGCACTACACCAGAGGTAACGCACAAATCTATGTAAAGAAGAACAACTTTAAAAAATCTGACAAATGCCCAATGCACGCCGGAGCTCTTTTATATAATAAACTGCCAGGCTATGTCAAAACCCAAAAAGGAGATAATTTTAAGAAAATGTTAAAGCAATATCTTTTAAGTGAATGTTTTTATAAAATAAGTGACTTTCTACATACGTAGATACAAGGTGACAATGTGGTTTGCACTAGTGAAAGTTATGCATTTTTAATGTATTTTTGTATTTCTATTATTATTATTCTTAAGTGTATGACTGTCTCGGAGCCGTCTCCGATACCCCACTCTCCGATGGCCCACCTACCTTTTTTTCAGCCGATGTACCTGCGTCGGCAAGGCCCGGTTACACAACACCACTTTACTCACTCGACGACCAAACTGCCTGCTACGCGGTGAATTCAAATGCTAAAACTAGCCGGGCAACCAATAAATTGCATATTGTATTATTAAGGATATCGGTCACGAATTAGTCCGCAATCTAGTTGTTACTGGACATCACATGAACTGAACTAAAATTCACAGGAACTCTTCAGAAAGTTTCCTGATGGGGTCCGCTGTTCGTAACTGCTCGATATAAAGTATTTTGTCACGTTTAATTCTGTGAGCGTTTGTTGCAGCGCTCAGCATTTACTGGCATCGAATAGCTCAGCTCAATAATTAGAGTTTGTCTATTCTTTGGTATTAAATGTGATTTGGTATGTTCTTGCAATTTTGGGAGAGATCCAATATTTTTTTGTTTTTGAAGTAAAAAATTGAAATGCTATCAACGGTCATGATTTTTAGCTGTTGCCTTTACTGATTTCAATAAGACTTACTTCATATCCTTTAAAATTATGAACCAAGGATAAATGATCAACTATATCCCTTAAAGATTCCTGGTGATACGTAAATCGGCGCGTTCCATTTATTTGCGAGAAACTCTATTATATATACAATATTTGGGATTGTAGTAAAATGCGGCCACATGCAAAGATAATTTTGCAGTAAGCTGCAAGGAGCTTCGATTGAGTTTTCCTTGCATGTTTGGGGAATTAATTTTGTACATTATATTTTCTTCTCTGAGGTAATTTCAAATTTCAATAACTATTGTTACGTTTTGAGAGTCAAATGGCGTCCAATTTTACCGATCAATTGAGATTACAGCTACGGGTATTTTCACTATAGTGGGGAATGCCTCCTTTGACGGCAAATTAGAGGAATGTCCAAAAAGGATGACCCCAGAACGATGTTGAAAGCAAATAATTAATCGGTATTACCGTCTAATAATTCACTTATTCACGAGCGTGCAACTCGTTGAAAAGAAATGTCCAAGGAAGCCCCGAATTTCTCAGTTTATTCCGGGAGCGATAAAGACAGCGAAACAAGAAATCAAATGTGTGTTATAAGTTTTAACCATTACAGATTATTATAGATAAAGATAATATTTATAATAGATAGATTTTAGATAGCAACTCGCAATCAGAATATTTTGGAAGTTCTTGTCATTGTTCTAGCCAATTATATTTGTAGAAATGTACATTTATGGTATTATAGTAATGTTTTAATGAGTTTTTCTAATTCTTATTCAGGTACGTTGTTCCCTATAACATAAGTATTATATTAAATAAATGGATTGGTTGCCCTGCTCGCTTATAGCATTTGAATTAACCGCGTAGGAGGCATTTTGGTCGTCGTATTGAGGAGTGTGGTGTTGTGTAACCGGGCCTTGCCGGCGCAGGTAAAACGGCTGCAAAAAGGGTACATGGGCCATCGGAGAGTGGGGTATCGGAGAGTTCACCACTGTCTCATATCATGTACAATGATCCCGCTGACAATAAACAAATTATTATTATTATTATTATTATTATTATTATTATTATTATTATTATTATGTATTTGAGTTGTCCCAACGTTAGCGTAAGTCGCGAAGTCATTTAACATGGTGGCTTATGGGAGTACCGAAAAATTGCAAATTTTGGATGGGGGGACATTTGACGGGTATCGAACTATATATTTATGGATAGCCCCGGTAAATGTGCATCTTTTATATAGAGTAGCTGTTTCTCTAGAAAATGAATTTTCAAAAGTTATAACGGTTTCAAAGTACCAAAAAAACTTAAAATTGCAATAAAAAAAGAAATTACGGTTAGATTTGTTTCAAATTTTTAACATAGATAACAGACCGTAACAATTGTCCCATTTTACAATTTCATTCAAATCCATCATCAGAAACAATTTATAAAAACAAAACCGTTTTTAACGTTACCGAGTTCTTAAGTCATGCCTAGGCTACTCCAATCTTTTAACCTATGTCTTGACGATTATCTCGATTTTACGAAAACTTCTTCTAAACTGACGAACGGAATTGAATGAAATTTAAACTAGGAATACGAAATAGATGTGTTAGCTTAAAATTAATTTGTCGGAAAATTCGTTCGGAAAATTTGGCCAAAAAAAATAAAAACCTGTAAATCAGTAATAACTCAATAATTAATGACCCGATCGAGCTAAAACTTAAATAGGTGCATCCGTATAGCGATTTGGCAACTTGCATCAGAACTTGAAGAAAATCTTTTGGAAAATACGGAAAATATAAAAGAAAATATGCTTTTTTGACTTTTTTTTGTATTTTGTGACTACAGAAAAGTATGAAAAAGCATATCAGTGAACAGCCCTCATCAATACGCTTCTTTTATTACTGATAGTTTTTTCCTTAAAAATTGAAATTGAAAGAGATAAGGATTAGTCGTGCGGTAAATTGACATGGGCTCTTGCGGAGACTTTGAAAGTGCGGGAGCGGGGACTTTTCGGGCGAGTCGAACCGCATACTGACGGATAGCCTCGGTGAATGCGCATCTTATACTATTTATTGTATTTTTCTTAGAAAGTGAATTTCGGCGAGTTATACGAGATTTAGTGTTTTTTAACTGGAGACTCCTCGAGCTGGGTACAACAGGTTGCCAGCTCGAACACTTTGCATGAGCCTTGTAGCTGGCTCGATGAGATTCCAGGTAGGACAGTTTCAGGCATCCCGTTTCCACACTGCAGTACCTTCCAGAGCAGCAATTGTTGGCTTGTATGTTGTTGTATGAGATGGAGAACAACATTCTAACTACTAGAAGTACATAGGTCTCTGTACACAATTGGTACATGGTAATGTTTCTTACATTGCTATACGTGAATAGCGAATTCGATGGGACAGGGGCAGAGGAGGTGGAGTTGAATATCATATTCGGCATTTAAACATCTGGGAACAACTTCTAATATAGAAGAGAAGGCACTTGACTTAAAATAAGTATAGTTTTGTCGGTACCCTACATCAAAGGGATGCCGACAGAGTCAGAGCACGTGGCCATGGATAACATAGGGATTGCTTGCTGCTCTGCTAGGAATGTTGCAGTAGGTCAAATCTGACGTGTCTTGCTTGGAAAGTAAATCAGACAGGGAGCTAATAGAATGTATGGACACCTCAGATTGATTGCCTCTGATCAAGTAATTAATTAAGAATCTAATATTAAGCGAGCAAGGCATCCAATTGGCATGATGGCAGCCGGGGTACAACTTTTTACCTCATGCAAATTGTCCGTCTGAACCCTAATCCTCGGGATATAGCCTCCTGCAGGGGCCAAAGAATTATAGATTTGCTTCCTGTGTATCGTAGGGTGGGACAATATTGAATTCAATTAGAGCCACCTAGCCCCGTGCAAGTGAATTGTTGATGAATAATACGAATGGCCCGATTGAATATTCCCAGGGTCAGAGTTTGCATGATTATTCGAGGGGTTTTGTAAATTAACTTGGCCGGCATGTGAAGGTTTCGGGCGCAACCTTAGATCTGCCATGTCGCCGCTAGCTAAACGCTCGATTATCGATGCACCTAATACGCATGATCTCTCTCTGCTGACTTGCATTGCGTAAGATGCGTATAAACCCTTGAGCGTGACTTGCAGATATGCCTGCCTTCTGCGTGGTGTACGAGCATTGTGTTCAATCAATAAATCAATCAATCAATCTATCTATCAATCTATCAATCAATCATTCAATCAATCTATCTATCTATCTATCTATAAATCTATCAATCTATCAATCAACAAATCAATCAATCAATCAATCAATCAATCAATGTCGATCGATCAAGTGGTCAATCAATATGTTCAAGCCAAGGGATCAACATTTAGCAGCACAGAGTCAGACTATTCCTAGCCTCCAGCAGGGTTCCAAGATATGATTTCCAACGCCAAAGCTGTAATTCGTATTAAAATAATTGAAAGTTTTTAATTGGGGAATTAAAGCTTTATTAATGTCATTTCATCATTTTAGAGCAGTGTATTTGCTTTGATTCATCGCTTTTTGCAGAAAAAACCGACTCGATTCGGATTAATATCAAGTTTTATCGAAAAATAATTGCATATTTTTCTCCCCATGTTAAAAGGGAACAATGATATTTTTTCAAGCTAGCTGGAAAGGGACACATTTTACAAATTGTTACAGAAAAGTTATCGATTTTTTCGCTAAGCCCCTCCTCCTCGATCACGTGACAAAAAATGCTGGCCTCTGATTGGTCCGATTTCGTAGACCAGTTCAAACTTGTAGCCTCCGACCACCCGCGGAGCCCGTAGCGACCCCCATTCGGCTGAAAACTTCATCGGAGGCGGACGCGTCGCCGATCGCTCCGGCTTTCTGTGCTATTCTGCGTTGGGAGCGGCTGGGAGATTCCAAAAAGTTGAGAAATCGAAGGAGAACAGTTCCACGACAGTGATTAGTCGTAATCATGGCCCAATTGAATCATATTAGGTAAAATACGATCAATTTTCTAGATTCCAATTCGATTCCCACAATTCATTTCCGGGTTCCCTTAGTGGTTGCGGCGTTTCCCGCAAGATGGCGACGGCGCCCGGAGGTCGGTAATTTCATTGGTCGATATCGCTTCAAATTTTCGCCGCTACGTAGCGGTTGGTGGTTTCTAAACCTTGAGCATTGCCGCCATCAGCGAAAACAACTTGTCAGATTTATGATCTTGGTGCTAGAACTTTTAATGCTAGAGTGAATCGGAATCGGATTTCGCAGTGGTGATGGTTAATGATTACTTGTGATTAGTATAACCGGTAATAACTTTGAATTTACATCATGATGATTGAATTTAAATAGGGTTAAAGGATTAAAAGAAATAGAACATGAAAGTACAAATCACCTGTTGCTATGTTTTCGTAGTATTCACTGTATTGTGTGCCCTAGCTATAATTTGTAAAGCGAGGTTTAAGTAGTGGTGTGATGTTTGCCTTCCTCTTTAAACCCGCATCACTTTAAATTAATTACATTCTTCAACTTTTATTCAACCCAATTGGGTTGAAGTCTCTGAAGCGGGTCTCTGTTAACCAAGACTTGTTTAGGTTTGAAAGATTTAGATTGTGCAACATAAAATAGATATTTTGACAGAGAATTTATTGTTGGTTTTGCTTGTTTTAGGGGAGACAGCACTGCAGGGCATCCTGATGAAGCCAGACCAGTCAGCTGGGTCATCCAACAACAGGGCGGCTTCGAATGCAGCATACAATCTGAGCTGCAATCGTACAATCGGAGAACTTCTTGGCGATACGAGATGAAGCCTGCCTGCCAAGGTAAAGTTTAATTTAATTTCATGTCGCCAGCAGTGATTCTAGCCGAAAATCGCTAGGTACTGCCGAGGCAAGTTCTTGCAAGTTTCTCCAAGTCCTAGCGTGACTTAATCCCTGAGCCAAAACTGTTACGCGAAGTTGATTCTTTTAAATTTTGTTGGTTTACTCTAGACCCTTCCACAATACCACCATCATGTCAATGCGATGGTGGTTCTTGTGTTTCATTTGCGCTGTTGATGCTGTGATTACGTTGTGCCTTGTCAATACGAACAAAATGATCACCTTCGTAACTCAATTATTCACATCACAGTTTCTTTTAACAAGAGAGTAACCAGTGTAAGAATTGATGAGGCCCTGCACATTGTTCGTTGGAACTGTGCGTTACTAAATTACACTTATATTTAGTATCATAGTTAATAAGTTAATAGAAAGCTATGATTAATAGGCAGCATTTAAAACATCCGATTGTTTTGTTGCAGAAGTGTGGCGGTCTGATCTCGCTTGAAACACCGGACGCCCTTTGACCTACGATGAGTTTGCCAGCGGCGGTACCAAAATGTCGGCAGTTCGAGATCTAAAGCGTCAGCTCAGCAAGGTTAGTTCCCAACATCCCGAGTCAGCTAAAAGCAATTCATATTAACTTTTTGACAACCTTTTGGGTTCATTGATTCCTTTTGTAATTCATCTGCAGATTATTAGATACAATTCAGCAGTTGACTTGAGTTTGGCTGTGTAATCGTCTTTGAACAAGGAATATCGATATGTGAAATGTCAGGAATCTCCCTTGCTCCATTCCGATTTTACAAAGATTTTTATTTCATCATTTCAACCTGCTTCTTCACAACTTCCACACAATTTTTTTCTCTTCCTGAACATTTACCAAAAAGGACTTAACTAGTTATCTTCAATTTGTCAGTGGATAATTTTGACAGAGGATTAATTGTTGGTTTTGCTTGTTTTAGGGGAGACAGCACTGCAGGGCATCCTGATGAAGCCAGACCAGTCAGCTGGGTCATCCAACAACAGGGCGGCTTCGAATGCAGCATACAATCTGAGCTACAATCGTACAATCGGAGAACTTCTTGGCGATACGAGATGAAGCCTGCCTGCCAAGGTAAAGTTTCATTTAATTTCATGTCGCCAGCAGTGATTCTAGCCGAAAATTGCTACTGCCGAGGCGAGTTCTTGCAAGTTTCTCCAAGTCCTAGCGTGACTTAATCCCTGAGCCAAAACTGTTACGCGAAGTTGATTCTTTTAAATTTTGTTGGTTTACTCTAGACCCTTCCACAATACCACCATCATGTCAATGCAATGGTGGTTCTTGTGTTTCATTTGCGCTGTTGATGGTGTGATTACGTTGTGCCTTGTCAATACGAACAAAATGATCACCATCGTAACTCAATATCACAGCTTCTTTTTATATGAGAGTAAAACCGGTGAAAGCTATGATTAATAGGCAGCATTTAAAACATCCGATTGTTTTGTTGCAGAAGTGTGGCGGTCTGATCTCGCTCGAAACACCGGACGCCCTTTGACCTACGACGAGTTTGCCAGCGGCGGTACCAAAACGTCCGCAGTTCGAGATTTAAAGCGTCAGTCCAGCAAGGTTAGTTCCCCTCACCCTCAGTCAGCTAAAGGCAATTCATATCAACTTTTTGACAACCTTTTGGGTTCGTTGATTCCTTTTGTGCTTCATCTGCAGATAATCAGTTACAATTCAGCAGATGACTTGAGTTCAGCTGTGTAATTGTCTTTAAACAAGGAATATCAATATGTGAAATGACAGGAATCTCCCTTGCTCCATTCTGATTTTACAAAGATTTTTATTTCTACATTTCAACCTGCTTCTTCACAACTGCTTTGCAGTTTTTTTCAATTCCTGAACATTTGCCAAAAAGGACTTAACTAGATATCTTCAATTTGTCAGTGAATAATGCTTGTGTATAACTTCCCCTCAGTTTTTCTTCATTTTCTGAACATTTTCTGAGGATATTGCAACTTCTGTCGCAATTAAGTTGGCTCATATCCTGGTTTGCTTTCAGCTTTGAGACGCGGCCAGCGAGCAGACAGCCGATTGCACACGGACTTCGACATCCCGTCACCGCGACGTTGAGTCCTTCAACCCGAAGATCCCGAAGCCAAGCTACGCGGCATCGGCATCAAAGGCGGCGGCAACAACTTAGCTGCCTTGACAACGGTGGCGGGGCTTTGAGGTTGGTACACGAATTTAAATTATATTCAACTAAAGCTTATTTGTTGAATTGTATTAACTTTGGTAAGATCAACTTTGACTTGATGATAGTTGATGAATTTTGATATCTATTCGAGCCGTTTTTGAATCAAATTTTTGACTAGGTTTGAATTGATTTGACCAAGGTACTGAATCCTATGAACAAGTCCAGACACGCTGTCATTTCATTTCTCAGCCATGTTATCAATCTCAGCACATCAGACTTCAATATTGAATGTTAGCTTTCCACTTGACTTTCTTGATGTTTTTAAAGGCCATGTTGCCTTCTCACGGGTCTAAGAGCTGTTCAGAGACGAACTAGAATTAAGATTAGCAGTGATTACAACTGACATTTCCAAGGGAACAGTTCCGAATTTGCTTATAAGAGGAAACATATTGCCTGACCCGACCCAGCTCCTGACAAACGGCTCCAACAAAGGCAAGAGAACATTGCTGGGAGTCTCTAATGTCGTGTCTTACATTAACATGACGTGTTGCTCCAATCTAGCTTCCAGCCTGTCGAAGTCTGCTAATCCTGCCTCGTGTGCCGTTTGCTCAAGTTCCGACATCTGTGTTCCTTCCAGAATCCAGACCCGCTCCCTGCCCTCGGATTTCTCTGTGCTAATTGCAATGTGTTTGCAGATCCAACTAGCGGCGCTTGGGATTTCGCCGCGGCCGAGACATTTAGCTTCTCGGCTTCAACGCTCGTTGACGGATCGATGGAGTCGCTTTCAGCTCGGCGCTGGCGACGTTCTTTCTTGAGATAGTTCAAATTAGACCTGCTTTATGTCGGCTGATAGTTACTCAATGTTCAACTTCTCTTTTCAAATTCTTTTGTTCTTTCATTTGTTTTAATACTATAAAACAAATTCTCTTAAACATTTTATGTTACGTAAGAAATTTCAAAGAGTAAGCTCTATTTAAATATTGCATGATCTACCAGCCGACATCTCAACAATATGCAGGGCTTTTTACTTACATGAGTTTGCTGCGCTGAGAATTTATTGCAAAGTCTCAAGTGAACAGCGAGATTGTCAGGCGGGTTTTTAAGTTGTCAATAAATGACAGAATTTGAAGTCAGTATGTACGGTCACCAAACTTTTCTGCCCTCACAGATTTTGACCTGATCCATACTGAAGATTATTCAGGATCCTGAAGCCGATTGTTTTGAGTTGGAGAGATCCTGTGCCGCAGCATTCCAAGTTGCACGATCCTGTGTTTTCATCTTATTCCCCATCTAGCTGTGATATCTGTGGTTCGAGCCATACTGAGCACTTTCCGTGTTTCACAGTTGTGAGTTCACATCACTTTCCCAATCCAGCTCAGAAAAGCAGCTGGTAATTGGGAGCGTATTAATTATAAACCTCTTCTTGTTCCTGGCACACAGATCCAGACAAACTCTCTGATTAGGTTGATTTGCTGCTGATTTTAGAATGTGTTTGAAGATATGTTCAGTAATCTGACCTTTAACCCCCATACAAGTCCACCCATTCCAATCGAAACCCTCTCAGCCATCCCAGAGAGTTGTTAAAGGCCAATTCTACTCAAAAATGATGTCAGATACCGACTAGACGTAGTGCCAGTTTCAAAAAATATACAAAATAGCTGCAAAATAACCAAGCAAGATAGGGCAATCCAAATTGCCCTACCGGTCTTTAGCAAATGGGTATGTGGCATCATTTTGATTGAATGAAATGGGTAAATTAGTGACACCTCTCATCCCGAAGTAGATAAGTTTAGTGTATTATTTAAGAAGCTGATCAAAAGGTTATCCCAACAGAGAGCGGCGGCTGCAAAGAAAAGAACGAAGTATTCAAGACGCGAGTTCTCCGAGCATCGGAGGTCAGGGTCTCCCCGGGGCAACGAGGTCTCCGAGCTGCCAGACTTCCTCACGGCAACTGCGAGTTCGCCGAGGTTTAAAGAGTGAAGATAAGTGGAGGGCAGGTCGAGGGTTTGCGCTATCGGGAAACACACTTTCTTCCAGCATTTGTCTCTTGTTTGTCTCTGTATCGCCGGCCCGTTTCAGTTTCAAGCACATCAAGAGGATGAGAAGACCAGGCAGGATCCCATTTTAGCTGACACAAGATTCCAGAGTCCGCGAACTCTTCTGCCGACACAAAGTTGCCCGCTGGCTGGCACTCAGGATGTATGTCTTAGATTCAAACAGAGCGTTTGAGCTCTTGCTATAATTCACTGAACTGATGGTGAATTTAGGGTTAATAAAGCCTCGTGAGATAACACCATTTCTCTCGGACCGGCTGATTTTCTTCCAGATTCCACAGGTTGTCTCCGCAGAGAGAGGCTTTCTCTGCACCCCCCCCCCCCCCCCCCCCCCCACCCTGCACCCTCAACACGGTCAGGCCCAAGCTAGATTTCCGTTAAGCAGAGAAAGTAATATTACTCAGATCACAACAGGTGTTTCTGATATCCACTCTTAGTTAGTACAGCTAGCGCTGTAAATATCAAGGTAGTGCCACACCCCTTGTATTGAATACCGATTCAATACCTGTACCTGCGATGCGGACCCGCAGTGTAAAAAGCACAAATACATTTGTTGCTCGGAGTCCTTAGTTCATATTTCAAGTTATAGTTATAGTACAGCCAGAGCTGCAAATATCCAGGTAGTGCCACACCCCTTGTATTGAATACCGATTCAATACATGTACCTGCGATGCGGACCCGCAGTGTAAAAAGCACAAATACATTTGTTGCTCGGAGTCCTTAGTTCATATTTCAAGTTATAGTTATAGTACAGCCAGAGCTGCAAATATCCAGGTAGTGCCACACCCCTTGTATTGAATACCGATTCAATACATGTACCTGCGATGCGGACCCGCAGTGTAAAAAGCACAAAAACATTTGTTGCTCGGAGTCCTTAGTTCATATTTTAAGTTATAGTTATAGTACAGCCAGAGCTGTAAATATCGAGATAGTGCCACACCCCTTGTATTGAATACCGATTCAATACCTGTACCTGCGATGCGGACCCGCAGTGTAAAAAGCACAAATACATTTGTTGCTCGGAGTCCTTAGTTCATATTTTAAGTTATAGTTATAGTACAGCCAGAGCTGCAAATATCCAGGTAGTGCCACACCCCTTGTATTGAATACCGATTCAATACATGTACCTGCGATGCGGACCCGCAGTGTAAAAAGCACATATACATTTGTTGCACGGAGTCCTTAGTTCATATTTCAAGTTATAGTTATAGTACAGCCAGAGCTGCAAATATCCAGGTAGTGCCACACCCCTTGTATTGAATAACGATTCAATACATGTACCTGCGATGCGGACCCGCAGTATAAAAAGCACAAATACATTTGTTGCTCGGAGTCCTTAGTTCATATTTTAAGTTATAGTTATAGTACAGCCAGAGCTGCAAATATCCAGGTAGTGCCATACCCCTTGTATTGAATACCGATTCAATACCTGAACCTGCGATGCGGACCCGCAGTGTAAAAAGCACAAATACATTTGTTGCTCGGAGTCCTTAGTTCATATTTCAAGTTATAGTTATAGTACAGCCAGAGCTGCAAATATCCAGGTAGTGCCACACCCCTTGTATTGAATACCGATTCAATACATGTACCTGCGATGCGGACCCGCAGTGTAAAAAGCACAAATACATTTGTTGCTCGAAGTCCTTAGTTCATATTTTAAGTTATAGTTATAGTACAGCCAGAGCTGCAAATATCCAGGTAGTGCCACACCCCTTGTATTGAATACCGATTCAATACATGTACCTGCGATGCGGACCCGCAGTGTAAAAAGCACAAATACATTTGTTGCTCGGAGTCCTTAGTTCATATTTTAAGTTAAAGTTATAGTACAGCCAGAGCTGCAAATATCCAGGTAGTGCCACACCCCTTGTATTGAATACCGATTCAATACCTGTACCTGCGATGCGGACCCGCAGTGTAAAAAGCACAAATACATTTGTTGCACGGAGTCCTTAGTTCATATTTTAAGTTATAGTTATAGTACAGCCAGAGCTGTAAATGTCCAGATAGTGCCACAACCCTTGTATTGAATACCGATTCAATACATGTACCTGCGATGCGGACCCGCAGTGTAAAAAGCACAAATACATTTGTTGCTCGGAGTCCTTAGTTCATATTTTAAGTTATAGTTATAGTACAGCCAGAGCTGTAAATATCGAGATAGTGCCACACCCCTTGTATTGAATACCGATTCAATACCTGTACCTGCGATGCGGACCCGCAGTGTAAAAAGCACAAATAAATTTGATGCTCGGAGTCCTTAGTTCATATTTTAAGTCATAGTTATAGTACAGCCAGAGCTGTAAATATCCAGGTAGTGCCACACCCCTTGTATTGAATACCGATTCAATACCTGTACCTGCGATGCGGACCCGCAGTGTAAAAAGCACAAATAAATTTGTTGCTCGGAGTCCTTAGTTCATATTTTAAGTTATAGTTATAGTACAGCCAGAGCTGTAAATATCCAGGTAGTGCCACACCCCTTGTATTGAATACCGATTCAATACCTTTACCTGCGATGCGGACCCGCAGTGTAAAAAGCACAAATACATTTGTTGCTCGGAGTCCTGAGTTCATATTTTAAGTTATAGTTATAGTACAGCCAGAGCTGTAATTATCCAGGTAGTGCCACACCCCTTGTATTGAATACCGATTCAATACTTGTACCTGCGAAGCGGACCCGCAGTGTAGAAAGCACAAATACATTTGTTGCTCGGAGTCCTTAGTTCATATTTTAAGTCATAATTATAGTACAGTTAGAGCTGTCAATATCCAGGTAGTGCCACACCCCTTGTATTGAATACCGATTCAATACCTGTACCTGCGATGCGGACCCGCAGTGAAAAAGCACAAATTGATTTGTTGCTCGGAGTCCTTAGTTCATATTTTAAGTTATCGTTATAGTACAGCCAGAGCTCTAAATATCCAGGTAGTGCCACACCCCTTGTATTAAATACCGATTCAATACCTGTACCTGCGATGCTGACCCGCAGTGTAGAAAGCACAAATAGATTTGTTGCTCGGAGTCCTTAGTTCATATTTTAAGTTATAATTATAGTACAGCCAAAGCTGTAAATATCCAGATAGTGCCACACCACTTGTATTGAATACCGATTCAATACCTGTACCTGCGATGCGGACCCGCAGTGTAAAAAGCACAAATACTTTTGTTGCTCGGAGTCCTTAGTTCATATTTTAAGTTATAGTTATAGTACAGCCAGAGCTGTAAATATCCAGGTAGTGCCACACCCCTTGTATTGAATACCGATTCAATACCTGTACCTGCGATGCGGACCCGCAGTGTAAAAAGCACAAATACTTTTGTTGCTCGGAGTCCTTAGTTCATATTTAAAGTTATAGTTATAGTACAGCCAGAGCTGTCAATATCCAGATAGTGCCACACCCCTTGTATTGAATACCGATTCAATACCTGTACCTGCGATGCGGACCCGCAGTGTAAAAAGCACAAATACATTTGTTGCTCGGAGTCCTTAGTTCATATTTAAAGTTATAGTAGTTAGTACAGCTAGCTCTGTAAATGTCCAGATAGTGCCACACCCCTTGTATTGAATACCGATTCAATACCTGTACCTGCGATGCGGACCCGCAGTGTAAAAAGCACAAATACTTTTGTTGCTCGGAGTCCTTAGTTTAAATTTAAGTTATAGTTATAGTACAGCCAGAGCTGTAAATATCCAGATAGTGCCACACCCCTTGTATTGAATACCGAATCAATACCTATACCTGCGATGCGGACCCGCAGTGTAAAAAGCACTAATACATTTGTTGCTCGGAGTCCATATAGTTCATATTTTAAGTTAAGTTATAGTACAGCCAGAGCTGTAAATATCCAGATAGTGCCACACCCCTTGTATTGAATACCGATTCAATACCTGTACCTGCGAGGAAGACCCGCAGTGTAGAAAGCACAAATACATTTGTTGCTTGGAGACCCCAGGCTTAGTCAAAGTCAGAATTTAAATATATTATGTTGTCTTTTGGCTTCTTGCCTGAAAACCTCGTTAGTACAGTTTTATTTTTCTTAGATATATTATAATATTGTCTTTTGGCTTCGAGCCTGAAAACCTCGTTAGTACAGTTTTATTTTTTTCGAGTTGTTGTTCATTAAATGTTGTGGGAAAACATTTTCCGCCGAGTTGAAAGTCCTTTGCAAGCTATAGATTAGCTTGTTCGATTAGAAAAATGGACTTTGCCCTAATATTTAGATACAGTAGAGTTCATTTTTGGCTGACAGTCTACCCGACCCTTGCTGCAGACATATTCTGCGTGTAACTTAGCTTCCTCGGCCCTTTAGTTGAGTCAAAGCGGCCCCCCTCAATCCCCGACGCAGAACTTCGAGACCTCCGAGCTCGATTTTGGGGGAAAACACAAAATAGCGCAAACCCGACACCGTCCTGAAGTCTGTGTCTAGCGGGGCAACGCGCTCTTCAAGTCGCGTGGCCTCTGCTCTTTAAAGGGTGTCTCCATGGCTTTCATGGAGACCCACCCTAAGGCGGTGTGAATCAGCGTTCCTGCATTCTAGCTTCTTTAGCTCGGTACCGCGACAGGTCGAATGCACACTGTCACTTGGAAATTTGTGCCCGCGTTTCGAGTGAAGTGAACAAGTGCAAGAAAAAAGAAAATATTTTGCTTAGGTTCAGAAGATTGAAAGCAGCAGATCATATAACGAAATAAGAAGATTCTATTAATATGAAGGTACTAGAGAAGTATTCCTTGACCAATATTTTCTACCGTTATCTGCTTTTACCATATTTTCACACATTTTCTTCCATTTACCTTTATACTTCACTAAAATCCTCATTGTAACTGCATTTTTCTGTTTTGCAGAACATTTACAGCTGAATATCATTTATCGAAAAAAATAATGATCTAATATGAAGAATACATTATACCCAAGTATACCTGGTCCAATTTACTCTACAATTAATTGCTATTACAATTGTTTTCATGATATTTGACATTTATCTATTAACTACACTGCTAATCCTCAATGCATCTGTATTTTTCTGTTTTCTGCTTTTCATAAAATTCCAACAGAGATGTCTGGTGCCGAGGGAGAGGGTTGGTAGCCCCGTGTGCCGAGGGCTGCGTTTCTTCCTGCCGGCGGGAAATCGGGTTGCTGCCGGGTATCGTGGATGTCTCCTCCCATCTCTGCCGCATGCCGATCCTCCCCCGGAAGGTTTCACCGGGCGAGCGCTCGGAGGCCGCTATCGACAGGATGTCTGCACGCTGCATCCTTCAAGGAACTTCTTATCTCTACGACCTACAAGCCTCTCCACCGTTCGTCCAGCTTCACCGAGTGATTGGTTCGCTGGATCCAAAACCCATGGTGTTTGAGAAGAGCTATTAGGACTGCTGCTAGACGAAGGTAGTGTCGAAGTAGCGACAAATAGGCTTAAAATGTATTTTATTTAAAGAAAATGTGATAGCCATTATACTCTGAGAAAGGTGTCTTATGAAAGTATCATATTTCTTGCAGATTTCTCAAATTCGGGCTGCATTCGGGGTACACAAAGTATGAATATCACCACCAGGTTCCAAATTTACCGCCGCCCTTCTTTGGTAGTGGAGACCCTAACGCTGGGTGTTGGATTTGGCGGCAGATAATGCTGGACTTGGTCAAGATTATATTGAAATATAACTTTTTTGCAATGTGATTTAATTTCTAGGATAAATGCAAGACTGTGTTCTAAAAAAAGATTTTCATCTGCAGATAGCTGCTGATTTTGTGCCACAATCTGTTTAGAAAACAGCAAGCTTGGTTTAGAAAATAGTCGGCCGCATGAAGGAGGGTAAGTGAGACTTATTGTTGACTTCAGTAAAGACTGGCTTTTACACAGAAGTACAGGGTGTTACCGGTATTGAAACTCTAGGAGTGGCTCTGTGTTTTAAACAAGGTGTGTTTCTTACAGGTCCATCTGGTTGCCATGGTTGCAAGTGACAACTTCGGTGGTAAATACTGTGGGCTTCCCCAGCGACGCAGCGAGAAGAATAAGCCACATTGAAAAAGGATGCAATGTCAATTTTGTAATGTTTACTAATTTCTTAACCGGCAAGTAGAGATACAGTCATGCCTTCAAGTGAGGACATTTGCTAAACAGCTTTTCTTTTCAGATGATGAAAATAAGGAGAAAAGATTAAGAATAGATGAGTGAGGACTCAGACGCAGGGCAGACTTTGCCATCCGTTCCGACACACGCCATTAGCAAGAGTGCTGCTTCAAACAACAGGGAGAACAATAGCATAGCTAGTTATTCAAGGGACTGTGAAAAATCAAAATGTAGCTGCGTGACATGAAGTTCGACATGAAACTTTGTCGATAGATGTGTGTTGATGGTGTATGAAAAGTTAATAAACTTGCATTGCATGGGGGGTGGGGCTAAGGGATACTAAGGGATACTATGGGGGGTGGGTTCCAAGGGGGGTGGTAATAAGGGGGGTTGGAGCCGGTGGGTTTTTTTGGGTTTTGTGGGTTTTTTGGCAATGTATTTTTTTTTTCTTTTCCACTGTCTCACACATGAATTAACATCCGGCGTGTAGACGGTAAATAAACAACGTTGACTAAATGTTAAACGTTTTTGAAAAGTTTTGTAGATTTTTCACAGTTGCTGAATTTCAATCTTATCTGTACAAATTACAACATCAATTTGAAAATGTCTCAAGGTTGATGGTTGAATATTGATCTGTGTTCCAAATTCTTTGCAGTTCCTGATCCAATATCGGCAGAAAGAACGCCTTGTCGCAGAAATCGCTCAACTAGATAAGCCAAAAGTCAAGGTTTTAATTGAAATAATTTCATATATTTCTTGCATTGTGTTTTAATTCCTATACACAATGAAAGACCGTGTTTTATAAGCAAATTGTTATTTTCAGATAAGTCTGCAATTGATGATTGATTGAAATTGTTGAATTGATAAACAATTGTTGCTGGTATGGTGGCAGAAAACTCTGTTGAGAAGTCAGCAGCCAGCAGGCTTTGTTTGAAAATAAACGGCAACGAGATGAATGTTTAGTAAGACTTTAGCAAAGAGCGATATAATATTGCCTTCAGTTGGGAGCATTTCCTAAACAGATTTCTTTGCAGATGTCTGTGACTCGGCTGGTAAAACAACTGGGGGGCGCTCAATGCCACAGAGAGAATTTTCACCAGCAAGAAGGAAGGTTAGACCGACATTTCTTTGGCATTAATGTATTTACCTTTTTGCTAGTAAAGACATTATGCTAATTTTAAACAGCTGTATTTTGCAGAATGCAGCGGTTCATCTGGTAGGATAACTGACAGCTTGCCCAATGCCAGTGATGAAATATTCAATCACACAGAAGAAGGTAAGAATGTCATTTCTTTGGTATAAATAGTTCTACCTTTTGGACTTTTGAGAAAGGCTGGAAATCTATAGTGAGGGCAGCTTCTAAGCAGTAGTTCTACACAGATTTTTGTTGTTTTCTTTCAGTTTTTAGAGGTCCGCTGGATTTTGCAGGATTGAACAATGCAGCATTGAAGCAAACAAACCTCACGAAGAAGATAAGTCATTCATTTCTTTGGCATAAATTACTTTAATTATTGCAAGTTTGAAAGTGGTCTTAACTTTAAGTATAAGAGTGTGATTAACATGATTACATGTTGATTAAAAGAAACTAAATATTATAATGCAACTAAACACAAGACTGTGTTCTGATAGCTTGTTGTTTTTTTCAGATCCGTGCTGTTCACGGTTTCAGAACCGGGTGGGAAAACAGCGGGCTTCCCATAGGAAATAAACGTCTGCAAGACCGATGGTAAATAAGACTCATCACAGACTTCAGCGTAGACTCTCTTATCAAAAGAAAATACTAGAAGTGGGGACAGTGTTTAAAAGAAACCTTGTGGTTGTAGGTTGCGGCGGCTTTAAAAGCATCACTTCTTCTCCAGTTCATGGCATCAGTGATACAAGGTTGCTGCAGGGAGAGGAATCAGATGCATTGATGGAGGTAATCAAATTATTTATTTAAGGAAGACAAGTTTTTAAGCGACTCTAGAGATGACTTTAAAAGACTGAACGAGTAAATGCTCAAAACTCAGCTTTTCATTTCAGATTATAGTGGCCCACCTGGATGGATTTTGCAGGCTTTAACAATGCAGCATTGAAAAAAACAAACCTCACGAAGAAGATAAGGCATTCATTTCTCTGGCATTAGTTACTATATTAATTGCATGTTGAGAAGAAGTATGAAAATAAATTAAGAGTGTGATTATCCTGATTGCATGTTAATTATAAGAAACTTAATCAATTTCATTATTTGTATCAACACCATCAATCAACACTTTCATCAACACTAACAAGGGTCGTTTCTTTTCAGACTTCAGCAGCACTGTAGGTCGGAAAAATGCTGGTTTTCTGATGTCGCCGAAACAATTTGCCACATGCAGTCTTTGAGGCAGTAAGGCAGACTTTCCTTTGTCGTGACTTGTTAGATTAATGGCAATATTGAATCCCAATATTTTAGGAACTTTTCTGAACCACCGTTGTTTTCAGATTACCGGGTCCCAGCTAGTCGTTAATCTGCGGGCTTGCTGATGCCATAGAAATAAACTGCACAGAAGAAGGTAAAACAGACATTTATTTGGCATTGCCATAAGCTTTAGTTTAAGCTTTGCAAGTGTCTGCACTGAGACTTAATAAAAAGCTCTTTTTTGCAGATCTCCGGGACTCATTTGTTCATGAAACTGTGGGCTTGTACGATGCCGCAGAGAGAATTCCCATGCACAAGGAGGAAGGTTCGCCGGAAATTTCTTCGGCATTATTGGATTCATCTGCTAGCTATTAGAGACATTGTGCAATATTCAAACTGTTGTTTCTTGCAGATTGCTGTGGCCCACCTTGGAGGTAAACTGCGGGCTTGCTAGATGCTGCAGAAACCGATTGGCCACACAGAAGGAGGTAAGACAGCAAATTATTTGGGATTTAAGGATTTGCGGTTTTGGTATTAGTGACATTGTGCAATTCTTAATGAGTTTTCCTTCCAGATTGCTGCGGCACGAAATTTGGAAAACTGCAGGCTTGCTTAACGCCGCAGATGAAAAAATGAATCACAGGGAAGATGGTGAGACAGCAATATTTTGGGCATCTGCTTAATAATTTGTTCTTTTAGAGATATTTGAAGACACAGAGTTGAAAACACTTCCTGTAACACTGTTCTTTGCAGATTGCTCTCGACCATCTGGTTGTACATCCGGCTTGATTAATGCTGCAGAAAATGATTGGCTACACAGACAAAAGTAAGACAGCAATGTATTTGGGATTAAAAGATTTGCGTTTTTGGTAGAAGTGACATGTTGCATTTTTTAATGAGTTTTTCTTGCAGATTGCTACAGCACGGCTTTTAGGAAAACTGCGGGCTTGCTCAATGCCAATGATGAATTATTCATCTTCACGGAAAAAGGCAGGAACTGTATTCATTTGGTTTTATCAGTTTTGTGTTTTGGCTTTTCTAGACATAGTTAATTAGAACCAACAATAAGGACATGTTCTAAACAGTGTTTTTCTTCACAGATCGTCGCTAAATGTCAGTCTGAAAACTGCCGGCTTGCTCTGAGCCGCAGACAACGATTGGCCACACGGAATAAGGTGAGCAAAATAATTTTTAGTTTAATTTGTAAGTGTTGACAGAATAAGGAAGTCAATAATGAAATTATGCTCAAATAAACTATTTCTTTTAGATACTTCTACACATCCGGTCGGAAAACTCTGGGCTTGCTTGATGCCGCAGAGCACAATTGGCCACACGGAAGAAAGTAAGTCACAAATCCACTGCCTAAACAGATAAATTATCTCTTGTATGGTGGTTGTCTATTTTAAAAAGTAAAACTTATTTCTAAATGAAACTTTTTCTCCGCAGGTTACTGCTGCATTGAAAGAAACCGTCGAGTCGACAAGAATTCTTCACCGATCGGTGCCACCGGAACCACGGAGGTTGCGACACGAGTCTTCCCTGCATCGCCCGGGACAACGACGTCTTCGAGCTTCCAGACTTCCTCACGGCGACTGCGAGTTCGCAGAGGTTAAAGAAGTGAAGATAAGTGGAGGGCAGGTCGAGGGTTTGCGCTATCGGGAAACACACTTTCTTCCAGCATTTGTCTTGCTTGTCTCTGTATCGCCGGCCCGTTTCAGTTTCAAGCACATCAAGAGGATGAGAAGACCAGGCAGGATCCCATTTTAGCTGACACAAGATTCCAGAGTCCGCGTACTCTTATGCCGACACAAAGTTGCCCGCTGGCTGGCACTCAGGATGTATGTCTTAGATTCAAACAGAGCGTTTGAGCTCTTGCTATAATTCACTGAACTGATGGTGAATTTAGGGTTAATAAGGCCTCAGTGAGATAACACAATTTCTCTCGGACCGGCTGATTTCCTTCCAGATTCCACAGGTTGTCTCCGCAGAGAGAGGCTTTCTCTGCACACCCCCCCCCCCCCCCAGCACGCACCCTCAACACGGTCAGGCCCAAGCTAGATTTCCGTTAAGCAGGGAAAGTAATATTACTCGGATCACAAGAGCTGTTTCTGATATCCACTCTTAGTTAGTACAGCTAGCGCTGTAAATGTCCAGGTAGTGCCACACCCCTTGTATTGAATACCGATTCAATACCTGTACCTGCGATGCGGACCCGCAGTGTAAAAAGCACAAATACATTTGTTGCTCGGAGTCCTTAGTTCATATTGTAAGTTATAGTTATAGTACAGCCAGAGCTGTAAATATCCAGGTAGTGACACACCCCTTGTATTGAATACCGATTCAATACCTGTACCTGCGATGCGGACCCGCAGTGTAAAAAGCACAAATACATTTGTTGCTCGGAGTCCTTAGTTCATATTTTTAGTTATAGTTTTAGTACAGCCAGAGCTGTAAATGTCCAGATAGTGCCACTCCCCTTGTATTGAATACCGATTCTATACCTGTACCTGCGATGCGGACCCGCAGTGTAAAAAGCACAAATACATTTGTTGCTCGGAGTCCTTAGTTCATATTTAAAGTTATAGTTATAGTACAGCCAGGGCTGTAAATATCCAGGTAGTGCCACACCCCTTGTATTGAATACCGATTCAATACCTGTACCTGCGAAGCGGACCCGCAGTGTAGAAAGCACAAATAGATTTGTTGCTCGGAGTCCTTAGTTCATATTTAAAGTCATAATTATATTACAGTAAGAGCCGTCAATATCCAGGTAGTGCCACACCCCTTGTATTGAATACCGATTCAATACCTGTACCTGCGATGCTGACCCGCAGTGTAAAAAGCACAAATAGATTTGTTGCTCGGAGTCCTTAGTTCATATTTAAAGTCATAATTATAGTACAGTTAGAGCTGTCAATATACAGGTAGTGAAACACCCCTTGTATTGAATACCGATTCAATACCTGTACCTGCGATGCGGACCCGCAGTATAAAAAGCACAAATACGTTTGTTGCTCGGAGTCCTGAGTTCATATTTTAAGTTATAATTATAGTACAGCCAGAGCTGTAAATATCCAGATAGTGCCACACCCCTTGTATTGAATACCGATTCAATACCTGTACCTGCGATGCGGACCCGCAGTGTAAAAAGCACAAATACTTTTGTTGCTCGGAGTCATTAGTTCATATTTTAAGTTATAGTTATAGTACAGCCAGAGCTGTCAATATCCAGATAGTGCCACACCCCTTGTATTGAATACCGATTCAATACCTGTACCTGCGATGCGGACCCGCAGTGTAAAAAGCACAAATACTTTTGTTGCTCGGAGTCCTTAGTTCATATTTTAAGTTATAGTTATAGTACAGCCAGAGCTGTAAATATCCAGGTAGTGCCACACCCCTTGTATTGAATACCGATTCAATACCTGTACCTGCGATGCGGACCCGCAGTGTAAAAAGCACAAATACTTTTGTTGCTCGGAGTCCTTAGTTCATATTTTAAGTATAGTTATAGTACAGCCAGAGTTGTAAATATCCAGATAGTGCCACACCCCTTGTATTGAATACCGATTCAATACCTGTACCTGCGATGCGGACCCGCAGTGTAAAAAGCACAAATACTTTTGTTGCTCGGAGTCCTTAGTTCATATTTTAAGTATAGTTATAGTACAGCCAGAGTTGTAAATATCCAGATAGTGCCACACCCCTTGTATTGAATACCGATTCAATACCTGTACCTGCGATGCGGACCCGCAGTGTAAAAAGCACAAATACATTTGTTGCTCGGAGTCCTTAGTTCATATTTTAAGTCATAATTATAGTTCAGTTAGAGCTGTCAATATCCAGGTAGTGAAACACCCCTTGTATTGAATACCGAATCAATACCTATACCTGCGATGCGGACCCGCAGTGTTAAAAGCACAAATACATTTGTTGCTCGGAGTCCTTAGTTCATATTTTAAGTAATAGTTATAGTACAGCCTGAGCTGTAAATATCCAGGTAGTGCGACACCCCTTGTATTGAATACCGATTCAATACCTGTACCTGCGATGCGGACCCGCAGTGTAAAAAGCACAAATACATTTGTTGCTCGGAGTCCTTAGTTCATATTTTAAGTAATAGTTATAGTACAGCCTGAGCTGTAAATATCCAGATAGTGCCACACCCCTTGTATTGAATACCGATTCAATACCTGTACCTGCGATGCGGACCCGCAGTGTAAAAAGCACAAATACTTTTGTTGCTCGGAGTCCTTAGTTCATATTTTAAGTTTAGTTATAGTACAGCCAGAGCTGTAAATATCCAGGTAGTGACACACCCCTTGTATTAAATACCGATTCAATACCTGTACCTGCGATGCGGACCCGCAGTGTAAAAAGCACAAATAAATTTGTTGCTCGGAGTCCTTATTTCATATTTTAAGTTATAGTTATAGTACCGCCAGGCTGTAAATATCCAGATAGTGCCACACCCCTTGTATTGAATACCGATTCAATACCTGTACCTGCGATGCGGACCCGCAGTGTAAAAAGCACAAATAAATTTGTTGCTCGGAGTCCTTATTTCATATTTTAAGTTATAGTTATAGTACCGCCAGGCTGTAAATGTCCAGATAGTGCCACACCCCTTGTATTGAATACCGATTCAATACCTGTACCTGCGATGCGGACCCGCAGTGTTAAAAGCACAAATACTTTTGTTGCTCGGAGTCCTTAGTTCATATTTAAAGTTATAGTTATACTACAGCCAGAGCTGTAAATATCCAGGTAGTGCCACACCCCTTGTATTGAATACCGATTCAATACCTGTACCTGCGATGCGGACCCGCAGTGTAGAAAGCACAAATATATTTGTTGCTCGGAGTCCTTAGTTCATATTTTAAGTCATAATTATAGTACAGTTAGAGCTGTCAATATCCAGGTAGTGAAACACCCCTTGTATTGAATACCGATTCAATACCTGTACCTGCGATGCGGACCCACAGTGTAAAAAGCACAAAAACATTTGTTGCTCGGAGTCCTAAGTTCATATTTTAAGTTATAGTTATAGTACGGCTAGCGCTGTAAATATCCAGGTAGTGCCTCCACCCCTTGTATTGAATACCGATTCAATACCTGTACCTGCGATGCGGACCCGCAGTGTAAAAAGCACAAATACATTTGGTGCTCGGAGTCCTTAGTTCATATTTTAAGTAATAGTTATAGTACAGCCTGAGCTGTAAATATCCAAGTAGTGCCACACCCCTTGTATTGAATACCGATTCAATACCTGTACCTGCGATGCGGACCCGCAGTGTAGAAAGCACAAATAGATTTGTTGCTCGGAGTCCTTAGTTCATATTTTAAGTCATAATGATAGTACAGTTAGAGCTGTCAATATCCAGGTAGTGAAACACCCCTTGTATTGAATACCGATTCAATACCTGTACCTGCGATGCGGACCCACAGTGTAAAAAGCACAAAAACATTTCTTGCTCGGAGTCCTAAGTTCATATTTTAAGTTATAGTTATAGTACCGCCAGAGCTGTAAATATCCAGATAGTGCCACACCCCTTGTATTGAATACCGAATCAATACCTATACCTGCGATGCGGACCCGCAGTGTAAAAAGCACAAATACATTTGTTGCTCGGAGTCCTTAGTTCATATTTTAAGTAATAGTTATAGTACAGCCTGAGCTGTAAATATCCAGGTAGTGCCACACCCCTTGTATTGAATACCGATTCAATACCTGTACCTGCGATGCGGACCCGCAGTGTAGAAAGCACAAATAGATTTGTTGCTCGGAGTCCTTAGTTCATATTTTAAGTTATAGTTATAGTACAGCCAAAACTGTAAATATCGAGATAGTGCCACACCCCTTGTATTGAATACCGATTCAATACCTGTACCTGCGATGCGGACCCGCAGTGTAAAAAGCACAAATACATTTGTTGCTCGGAGTCCTTAGTTCATATTTTAAGTTATAGTTATAGTACAGCCAGAGCTGCAAATATCCAGGTAGTGCCACACCACTTGTATTGAATACCGATTCAATACCTGTACCTGCGATGCGGACACGCAGTGTTAAAAGCACAAATACATTTGTTGCTCGGAGTCCTTAGTTCATATTTTAAGTTATAGTTATAGTACAGCTAGCGCTGTAAATGTCCAGATATAGTTCCACACCCCTTGTATTGAATACCGATTCAATACCTGTACCTGCGATGCGGACCCGCAGTGTAAAAAGCACAAATACATTTGTTGCTCGGAGTCCTTAGTTCATATTTTAAGTTATAGTTAAAGTACAGCCAGAGCTGTAAATATCCAGTCAGTGCCACACCCCTTGTATTGCATACCGATTCAATACCTGTACCTGCGATGCGGACCCGCAGTGTAAAAAGCACAAATAAATTTGATGCTTGGAGACCCCAGGCTTAGTCATAGTCACAATTTAAAAATATTATATTGTCTTCTGGCTTCCAGCCTGAAAACCTCGTTAGTACAGTTTTTTTTTTTTTTCGAGTTGTTCAACAAATTTTTTGGGAAAACATTTTCCGCCAGGGTGAAAGTCCTTTGCAAGCTATAGATTAGCTTTGTTCGATTAGAAAAATGGGCTTTGCCTTAATATTAAGATGCAGTATGAGTTCATTTTTGGCTGACAGTCTACCCGACCCTTGCTGCAGACATATTCTGCGTGTAACTTAGCTTCCTCGGCCCTGTAGTTGAGTCAAAGCGGCCCCCTCAATCCCCGACGCAGAACTTCGAGACCTCCGAGCTCGATTTTGGGGGAAAACACAAAATAGCGCAAACCCGACACCGTCCTGAAGTCTGTGTCTAGCGGGGCAACGCGCTCTTCAAGTCGCGTGGCCTCTGCTCTTTTAAGGGTGGCTCCATGGCTTTCATGGAGACCCACCCTAATGCAGTGTGAACCAGCGTTCCTGCATTCTAGCTTCTTTAGCTCGGTACCGCGACAGGTCGAATGCACACTGTCACTTGGACATTTGTGCCCGCGTTTCGAGTGATAAGTGAACAAGTGCAAGAAAAAAGAAAATTTTGTGCTTAGATTCAGAAGATTGAAAGCAGCAGATCATATAACGAAATAAGAAGATTCTATTAATATGAAGGTACAAGACAAGTATCCCTTGACAAATTTTTTCTACAATAATCTACCATTACTATTTTTCCATGCATTATCTTCCATTTACCTTTATACTTCACTAAAATCCACATTGTAACTGCATTTTTCTGTTTTTCAGAACATTTACTGCTGAATATCATTTAACGAAAAAAAAATGATGTAATATGAAGAAGACATTATACCCAAGTATACCTGGACCAATTAACTCTACAATTAATTTCTGTTACAATTATTTTCATGATTTTTCACATTTATCTATTTATTACACTGCTAATCCTCCATGCATCTGTATTTTTCTGTTTTCTGCTTTTCATAAAATCCCAACAGAGATGTCTGGTGCCGAGGGAGAGGGTTGGTAGCCCCGTGTGCCGAGGGCTGCGTTTCTTCCTGCCGGCGGGAAATCGGGTTGCTGCCGGGTATCGTGGATGTCTCTCTCCGCTTCGACCTACAAGCCTCTCCACCGTTCGTCCAGCTTCACCGAGTGATTTGTTCGCTGGATCCAAAACCCATGGTGTTTGAGAATAGTCATGAGGCCTGCTGCTTGACGAAGGTAGTGTCGAAGTAGCTTCAAATAGGCTTAAAATGTATTTTATTTAAAGAAAATGTTTTTGCCATCATACTCTGAGAAAAGTGTTAAGTGAAAGTATCCTATTTCTTGCAGATTTCTCAAATTCGGGCCGCATTCGGGGCACACAACGTATGAATATCACCACCAGGTTCAAAATCTACCGCCGCCCTTCTTTGGTAGTGGAGACCCTAACGTTGGGTGTTGGATTTGGCGGCAGATAATGCTGGACTTGGTCAAGATTATATTGAAT
This sequence comes from Nemurella pictetii, assembly GCA_921293315.2. Lineage (NCBI taxonomy): Eukaryota > Metazoa > Arthropoda > Insecta > Plecoptera > Nemouridae > Nemurella > Nemurella pictetii. The sequence continues at coordinate 3,976,626 of OV121122.1, forward strand.
TATTACTTTTTTGCAATGTGATTTAATTTCTAGGATAAATGCAAGACTGTGTTCTAAAAAAAGATTTTCATCTGCAGATTGCTGCTGATTTTGTGCCACAATCTGTTCAGAAAACAGCAAGCTTGGTTTAGAAAATAGTCGGCCGCAAGAAGGAGGGTAAGTGAGACTCATTGTTGACTTCAGCAAAGACTGGCTTTTACACAGAAGTACAGGGTGTTACCGGTATTGAAACTCTAGGAGTGGCTTTGTGTTTTAAACAAAGTGTGTTTCTTACAGGTCCATCTGGTTGCCATGGTTGCAAGAGACAACTTCAGTGGTAAATACTGTGGGCTTTCCCATCGCCGCAGCTAGAAGAATAAGCCACATTGAAAAAGGATGCAATGTCAATTTTTTTATGTTTACTAATTTCTTAGCCGGCAAGTAGAGATACAATCATGCCTTTAAGAGAGGGCATTCGCTAAACAAATTTTCTTTTCAGATGATGAAAATAAGGAGAAAAGATTTAAAGTAGATGAGTGAGGACTCAGGCGCAGGGCAGACTTTGCCATCCGTTCCGACACACGCCATTAGCAAGAGTGCTGCAACAAACAACAGGGAGAACAATAGCATAGCTAATTATTCAAGGGACTGTGAAAAATCAAAATGTATCTGCGGGACATGGAGTTCGACATGAAACTTTGTCGATATATGTGTGTTGATGGTGTTTGAGAAGTAAATAAACTTGCATTGCATAGGGTGGCTAAGGGCTTAAGAGTGGATACTATGGGGGGTGGGTACCAAGGGGGGTGGTAATAAGGGGGGTTGTTGCCGGTGGGTTTATTTTTGGGTTTTTGTGGGTTTTTTTGCAACGCATTTTTTTTAACTTTTCCACTGTCTCACACATGACTCAACATAGACAGTTAATTAAAAACATTGACTTAATGTTAAACGTTTTTGCAAAGTTTTGTAGATTTTTCACAGTTGCTGAATTCCATTTTAATCTGTACAAATTACAATATCGATTTGAAAATGTCACAAGCTGGTTGAACAATGATCTATGTTTCAAATTCTTTGCAGTTTCTGATCCAATAACGGCAGAAAGAAGCCCTTGTCGCAGATAACGCTCAACTAGATAAGCCAAAAGCGATGGTTTTATTTGAAATAATTTAATATATTTCTTGCACTGTGGTTTATTTTCTTTACAAAATGAAAGACCGTGTTTCATAAGCAAATTGTTATTTGCAGATAAGTCTGCAATTGATGATTGATTGAAATTGTTGAATTGATAAACAATTGTTGCTGGTATGGTGGCAGAAAACACTGTTGAGAAGTCAGCAGTCAGCAGGCTTGGTGTGAAAATAAACGGCAACAAGATGGATGGTAAGTAAGACTTATGCAAAGAGCGATATAATATTGCCTTCAGTAGGGAGCTTTTCCTGAACAGATTTTCCTTGCAGATGTCTGTGACTCAGCTGGTTAAACAACTGGGGGGCGCTCAATGCCACATAGAGAATTTTCACCAGCAAGAAGGAAGGTAAGCCCGACATTTCTTTGGCATTAATGGATTTACCTTTTGGTCTTTTGAGACAGGCTCTACAGTGAGGGCAGGCTCTAAACTGTAATAGTTTACAGATTTTCATTTATTGTTTTCAGATTTAAGAGGTCCTTCGGATGGATTTTGCAGGATTGAACAATGCTGTATTGAAAAAAACAACCCTCACGAAGAAGATAAGGCAGCCATTTCTCTGGCATTAATTACTTTATTTTTTGCAAATTGAAACGTGGTCGAGATTTACTTGAGACTGTGATTAAAATGGTTGCATGTTTTTTATAAGAAACTAGATATTATAAATAAGGTAAATTCAAGACTGTGTTCTAAAAGCTGATTGTTTTTTTCAGATCGGTGCTGTTCACGGTTTCAGAACCGGGTGGGAAAACAGCGGGCTTCCCATAGGAAATAAACGTCTGCAAGACCGATGGTAAATAAGACTCATCACAGCCTTCAGCGTAGACTCTCTTATCAAAAGAAAATACTAGAAGTGGGGACAGTGTTTAAAACAAAGCTTGTTGTAGGTTGCGGCGGCTTTAAAAGCATCACTTCTTCTCCAGTTCATGGCATCAGTGATACAAGATTGCTGCAGGGAGAGGAATCAGACGCATTTATGAAGGTAATCAAATTATTATTTTAACGTAGAAATTTTTTTAAGAAACTATCGAGATATCTTTAAGAGACTGAACAAGTACATGCTTAAACCCAGCGTTTTATTTTAGATTATAGTGGCCCACCTGGATGGTTTATGCAGGCTTCAAGAATGCCGCATTGAAAAACACAAACCTCACGAAGAAGATAAGGCATTAATTATTTTGGCATTAATTACTATATTGATTGCATGTTGAAAAGTGGTCGGAAGTTAAATTAAGAGTGTGATTAACATGATTGTATTTTTATTATAAGATATTTAATCTATTTCATAATTTGTATCAACGCTTTCATCAACACTAACCAGGGTCGTTTCTTTTCAGACTTCAGCAGCACTGTAGGTCGGAAAAATGCTGGTTTTCTGATGTCGCCGAAACAACCGGAAAAAGGCAGTCTTTGAGGCAGTAAGACTGACTTTTCTCTTTTGTGACATGTTCAATAAATGGCAATATTCAATCCCAATATTGTCGGAACTTTTCTAAACAGGCACTGTTTTCAGATTACCGGGGCACAGCTGGTCAGAAATCTCCGGGCATCTGATGCAGCACAAGTATACTGCACAGAATTAAGGTATTTAACAAACAGTTATTTGGCATAACCACTTACATAAGAAGAAGCTTCGCACGTCTCTGATTGAAAGAACTTATTAAAATGCTATTTTTTCAGATCTCCGGGACTCATTTGTTCAGGAAACTGTGGGCTTGTACGATGCCGCAGAGAGAACTTTAACCCACCAAGAGGAAGGTACGCCAGATATTTCTTTGCTAATGGATCAATCTGCTAGCTATTAGAGACATTGTGCAATATGTAAACTGTGATTTCTTGCAGATTGCTGTGGCCCACCTGGGAGGTAAACTGTGGGTTGCCTGATGCTGCAGAAACCGATTGGCCACACAGAAGGAGGTGAGACAGCAAATAAATTGGGATTTGAAGATTTGCATTTTTGGAAGTTTGTGACATTGTGCATTTTTTAATGAGTTTTCCTTTCAGATTGCTGCGGCATGGCTTGTAGGAAAACTGCGGGCTTGCTAAACGCCGCAGATGAAAAAATCAATCACAGGGAAGATGGTAAGACAGCAATATATTGGGCATTTACTTTAAAATTTGTTCTTTTAGAGATATTGTTAGACACAGAGTTGAAAACACTTCCTGTAACACTGTTCTTTGCAGATTGCTCTCGACCATCTGGTTGTACATCCGGCTTGATTAATGCTGCTGAAAATGATTGGCTACACAGACAAAAGTAAGACAGCAATGTATTTGGGATTAAAAGATTTGCGTTTTTGGTAGAAGTGACACTGTGCATTTGTTAATGAGTTTTTCTTGCAGATTGCTACAGCACGGCTTTGAGGAAAATGCAGGCTTGCTCAATGCCAATGATGAAATAATCATCCTCACGGAAGAAGGTAGGAACTGCATTAATTAGGTTTTATCAGATTTGTGTTTTGGCTTTTCTAGACATAGTTAATTAGAACCAACAATAAGGACATGTTCTAAACAGTGTTTTTCTTCACAGATCGTCGCTAAATGTCAGTCTGAAAACTGCCGGCTTGCTCTGAGCCGCAGACAACGATTGGCCACACGGAAGAAGGTGAGCAAAATAATTTTTAGTTTAATTTGTAAGTGTTGACAGAATAAGGAAGTCAATAATGAAATTATGCTCAAATAAACTATTTCTTTTAGATACTTCTACACATCCGGTCGGAAAACTCTGGGCTTGCTTGATGCCGCAGAGCACAATTGGCCACACGGAAGAAAGTAAGTCACAAATCCACTGCCTAAACAGATAAATTATCTCTTGTATGGTGGTTGTCTATTTTAAAAAGTAAAACTTATTTCTAACTGAAACTTTTTCTCCGCAGGTTACTGCTGCATTGAAAGAAACCGTCGAGTCGACAAGAATTCTTCACCGATCGGTGCCACCGGAACCACGGAGGTTGCGACACGAGTCTTCCCTGCATCGCCCGGGACAACGACGTCTTCGAGCTTCCAGACTTCCTCACGGCGACTGCGAGTTCGCCGAGGTTAAAGAAGTGAAGATAAGTGGAGGGCAGGTCGAGGGTTTGCGCTATCGGGAAACACACTTTCTTCCAGCATTTGTCTTGCTTGTCTCTGTATCGCCGGCCCGTTTCAGTTTCAAGCACATCAAGAGGATGAGAAGACCAGGCAGGATCCCATTTTAGCTGACACAAGATTCCAGAGTCCGCGTACTCTTATGCCGACACAAAGTTGCCCGCTGGCTGGCACTCAGGATGTATGTCTTAGATTCAAACAGAGCGTTTGAGCTCTTGCTATAATTCACTGAACTGATGGTGAATTTAGGGTTAATAAGGCCTCAGTGAGATAACACAATTTCTCTCGGACCGGCTGATTTCCTTCCAGATTCCACAGGTTGTCTCCGCAGAGAGAGGCTTTCTCTGCACACCCCCCCCCCCCCCCCCCCACCACGCACCCACAACACGGTCAGGCCCAAGCTAGATTTCCGTTAAGCAGGGAAAGTAATATTACTCGGATCACAAGAGCTGTTTCTGATATCCACGCTTAGTTAGTACAGCTAGCGCTGTAAATGTCCAGGTAGTGCCACACCCCTTGTATTGAATACCGATTCAATACCTGTACCTGCGATGCGGACCCGCAGTGTAAAAAGCACAAATACATTTGTTGCTCGGAGTCCTTAGTTCATATTGTAAGTTATAGTTATAGTACAGCCAGAGCTGTAAATATCCAGGTAGTGACACACCCCTTGTATTGAATACCGATTCAATACCTGTACCTGCGATGCGGACCCGCAGTGTAGAAAGCACAAAAAAAATTTGTTCCTCGGAGTCCTTAGTTCATATTTTAAGTTATAGTTATAGTACAGCCAGAGCTGTAAATATCCAGGTTGTGCCACACCCCTTGTATTGAATACCGATTCAATACCTGTACCTGCGAAGCGGACCCGCAGTGTAGAAAGCACAAATAGATTTGTTGCTCGGAGTCCTTAGTTCATATTTTAAGTTATAGTTATAGTACAGCCAGAGCTGTAAATATCCAGGTAGTGCCACACCCCTTGTATTGAAAAACCGATTCAATACCTGTACCTTCGATGCTGACCCGCAGTGTAGAAAGCACAAATAGATTTGTTGCTCGGAGTCCTTAGTTCATATTTTAAGTCATAATTATAGTACAGTTAGAGCTGTCAATATCCAGGTAGTGAAACACCCCTTGTATTGAATACCGATTCAATACCTGTACCTGCGATGCGGACCCGCAGTGTAAAAAGCACAAATACATTTGTTGCTCGGAGTCCTTAGTTCATATTTTAAGTTATAATTATAGTACAGCCAGAGCTGTAAATATCCAGATAGTGCCACACCCCTTGTATTGAATACCGATTCAATACCTGTACCTGCGATGCGGACCCGCAGTGTAAAAAGCACAAATACTTTTGTTGCTCGGAGTCCTTAGTTCATATTTTAAGTTATAGTTATAGTACAGCCAGAGCTGTCAATATCCAGATAGTGCCACACCCCTTGTATTGAATACCGATTCAATACCTGTACCTGCGATGCGGACCCGCAGTGTAAAAAGCACAAATACTTTTGTTGCTCGGAGTCCTTAGTTCATATTTAAAGTTAAAGTTATAGTACAGCCAGAGCTGTCAATATCCAGATAGTGCCACACCCCTTGTATTGAATACCGATTCAATACCTGTACCTGCGATGCGGACCCGCAGTGTAAAAAGCACAAATACTTTTGTTGCTCGGAGTCCTTAGTTCATATTTTAAGTTATAGTTATAAAACAGCCAGAGCTGTCAATATCCAGATAGTGCCACACCCCATGTATTGAATGCCGATTCAATACATGTACCTGCGATGCGGACCCGCAGTGTAAAAAGCACAAATACTTTTGTTGCTCGGAGTCCTTAGTTCATATTTTAAGTTATAGTTATAAAACAGCCAGAGCTGTCAATATCCGGATAGTGCCACACCCCTTATATTGAATACCGAATCAATACCTGTACCTGCGATGCGGACCCGCAGTGTAAAAAGCACAAACACTTTTGTTGCTCGGAGTCCTTAGTTCATATTTTAAGTTATAGTTATAGTACAGCCAGAGCTGTAAATATCCAGGTAGTGCCACACCCCTTGTATTGAATACCGATTCAATACCTGTACCTGCGATGCGGACCCGCAGTGTAAAAAGCACAAATACATTTGATGCTCGGAGTCCTTAGTTCATATTTTAAGTTATAGTAGTTAGTACAGCTAGCTCTGTAAATGTCCAGATAGTGCCACACCCCTTGTATTGAAAACCGATTCAATACATGTACCTGCGATGCGGACCCGCAGTGTAAAAAGCACAAATACATTTGTTGCTCGGAGTCCTTAGTTTAAATTTTAAGTTTTAGTTATAGTTCAGCCAGAGCTGTAAATATCCAGGTAGTGCCACACCCCTTGTATTGAATACCGATTCAATACCTGTACCTGCGATGCGGACCTGCAGTGTAAAAAGCACTAATACATTTGTTGTTCGGAGTCCATATAGTTATATATTTTAAGTTTAGTTATAGTACAGCCAGAGCTGTAAATATCCAGGTAGTGCCACACCCCTTGTATTGAATACCGATTCAATACCTGTACCTGCGATGCGGACCCGCAGTGTAAAAAGTACAAATATATTTGTTGCTCGGAGTCCTTAGTTCATATTTTAAGTTATAGTAGTTAGTACAGCTAGCTCTGTAAATGTCCAGATAGTGCCACACCCCTTGTATTGAATACCGATTCAATACCTGTACCTGCGATGCGGACCCGCAGTGTAAAAAGCACAAATACTTTTGTTGCTCGGAGTCCTTAGTTCATATTTTAAGTTATAGTTATAGTACAGCCAGAGCTGTCAATATCCAGATAGTGCCACACCCCTTGTATTGAATACCGATTCAATACCTGTACCTGCGATGCGGACCCGCAGTGTAAAAAGCACAAATACTTTTGTTGCTCGGAGTCCTTAGTTCATATTTAAAGTTAAAGTTATAGTACAGCCAGAGCTGTCAATATCCAGATAGTGCCACACCCCTTGTATTGAATACCGATTCAATACCTGTACCTGCGATGCGGACCCGCAGTGTAAAAAGCACAAATACTTTTGTTGCTCGGAGTCCTTAGTTCATATTTTAAGTTATAGTTATAAAACAGCCAGAGCTGTCAATATCCAGATAGTGCCACACCCCATGTATTGAATGCCGATTCAATACATGTACCTGCGATGCGGACCCGCAGTGTAAAAAGCACAAATACTTTTGTTGCTCGGAGTCCTTAGTTCATATTTTAAGTTATAGTTATAAAACAGCCAGAGCTGTCAATATCCAGATAGTGCCACACCCCTTATATTGAATACCGATTCAATACCTGTACCTGCGATGCGGACCCGCAGTGTAAAAAGCACAAACACTTTTGTTGCTCGGAGTCCTTAGTTCATATTTTAAGTTATAGTTATAGTACAGCCAGAGCTGTAAATATCCAGGTAGTGCCACACCCCTTGTATTGAATACCGATTCAATACCTGTACCTGCGATGCGGACCCGCAGTGTTAAAAGCACAAATACTTTTGTTGCTCGGAGTCCTTAGTTCATATTTTAAGTTATAGTTATAGTACAGCCAGAGCTGTAAATTTCCAGGTAGTGCGACACCCCTTGTATTGAATACCGATTCAATACCTGTACCTGCGATGCGGACCCGCAGTGTAGAAAGCACAAATACATTTGTTGCTCGGAGTCCTTAGTATAAATTTTAAGTTATAGTTATAGTTCAGCCAGAGCTGTAAATATCCAGGTAGTGCCACACCCCTTGTATTGAATACCGATTCAATACCTGTACCTGCGATGCGGACCTGCAGTGTAAAAAGCACTAATACATTTGTTGCTCGGAGTCCATATAGTTCATATTTTAAGTTTAGTTATAGTACAGCCAGAGCTGTAAATATCCAGATAGTGCCACACCACTTGTATTGAATACCAATTCAATACCTGTACCTGCGATGCGGACCCGCAGTGTAAAAAGCACAAATAAATTTGTTGCTCGGAGTCCTTATTTCATATTTTAAGTTATAGTTATAGTACCGCCAGAGCTGTAAATATCCAGATAGTGCCACACCCCTTGTATTGAATACCGATTCAATACCTGTACCTGCGATGCGGACCCGCAGTGTTAAAAGCACAAATACTTTTGTTGCTCGGAGTCCTTAGTTCATATTTTAAGTTATAGTTATAGTACAGCCAGAGCTGTCAATATCCAGATAGTGCCACACCCCTTGTATTGAATACCGATTCAATACCTGTACCTGCGATGCGGACCCGCAGTGTAAAAAGCAAAAATAAATTTGTTGCTCGGAGTCCTTAGTTCTTATTTTCAGTTATAGTAATAGTACAGGCAGAGTTTAAAATGTCCAGATAGTGCCACACCCCTTGAATTGAATACCGATTCAATACCTGTACCTGCGATGCGGACCCGCAGTGTAAAAAGCACTAATACATTTGTTGCTCGGAGTCCATATAGTTCATATTTTAAGTTTAGTTATAGTACAGCCAGAGCTGTCAATATCCAGATAGTGCCACACCACTTGTATTGAATACCAATTCAATACCTGTACCTGCGATGCGGACCCGCAGTGTAAAAAGCACAAATAAATTTGTTGCTCGGAGTCCTTAGTTCATATTTTAAGTTATAGTTATAGTACCGCCAGAGCTGTAAATATCCAGATAGTGCCACACCCCTTGTATTGAATACCGATTCAATACCTGTACCTGCGATGCGGACCCGCAGTGGTAAAAGCACAAATACTTTTGTTGCTCGGAGTCCTTAGTTCATATTTAAAGTTATAGTTATAGTACAGCCAGAGCTGTAAATATCCAGGTAGTGCGACACCCCTTGTTTTGAATACCGATTCAATACCTGTACCTGCGATGCGGACCCGCAGTGTAGAAAGCACAAATAGATTTGTTGCTCGGAGTCCTTAGTTCATATTTTAAGTCATAATTATAGAACAGTTAGAGCTGTCAATATCCAGGTAGTGAAACACCCCTTGTATTGAATACCGATTCAATACCTGTACCTGCGATGCGGACCCGCAGTGTAAAAAGCACAAATACTTTTGTTGCTCGGAGTCCTTAGTTCATATTTAAAGTTAAAGTTATAGTACAGCCAGAGCTGTCAATATCCAGATAGTGCCACACCCCTTGTATTGAATACCGATTCAATACCTGTACCTGCGATGCGGACCCGCAGTGTAAAAAGCACAAATACTTTTGTTGCTCGGAGTCCTTAGTTCATATTTTAAGTTATAGTTATAAAACAGCCAGAGCTGTCAATATCCAGATAGTGCCACACCCCATGTATTGAATACCGATTCAATACATGTACCTGCGATGCGGACCCGCAGTGTAAAAAGCACAAATACTTTTGTTGCTCGGAGTCCTTAGTTCATATTTTAAGTTATAGTTATAAAACAGCCAGAGCTGTCAATATCCAGATAGTGCCACACCCCTTATATTGAATACCGATTCAATACCTGTACCTGCGATGCGGACCCGCAGTGTAAAGAGCACAAACACTTTTGTTGCTCGGAGTCCTTAGTTCATATTTTAAGTTATAGTTATAGTACAGCCAGAGCTGTAAATATCCAGGTAGTGCCACACCCCTTGTATTGAATACCGATTCAATACCTGTACCTGCGATGCGGACCCGCAGTGTAAAAAGTACAAATATATTTGTTGCTCGGAGTCCTTAGTTCATATTTTAAGTTATAGTAGTTAGTACAGCTAGCTCTGTAAATGTCCAGAGAGTGCCACACCCCTTGTATTGAATACCGATTCAATACCTGTACCTGCGATGCGGACCCGCAGTGTAAAAAGCACAAATACTTTTGTTGCTCGGAGTCCTTAGTTCATATTTTAAGTTATAGTTATAGTACAGCCAGAGCTGTCAATATCCAGATAGTGCCACACCCCTTGTATTGAATACCGATTCAATACCTGTACCTGCGATGCGGACCCGCAGTGTAAAAAGCACAAATACATTTGATGCTCGGAGTCCTTAGTTCATATTTTAAGTTATAGTAGTTAGTACAGCTAGCTCTGTAAATGTCCAGATAGTGCCACACCCCTTGTATTGAAAACCGATTCAATACCTGTACCTGCGATGCGGACCCGCAGTGTAAAAAGCACAAATATATTTGTTGCTCGGAGTCCTTAGTTTAAATTTTAAGTTATAGTTATAGTTCAGCCAGAGCTGTTAATATCCAGGTAGTGCCACACCCCTTGTATTGAATACCGATTCAATACCTGTACCTGCGATGCGGACCTGCAGTGTAAAAAGCACTAATACATTTGTTGCTCGGAGTCCATATAGTTCATATTTTAAGTTTAGTTATAGTACAGCCAGAGCTGTAAATATCCAGATAGTGCCACACCACTTGTATTGAATACCAATTCAATACCTGTACCTGCGATGCGGACCCGCAGTGTAAAAAGCACAAATAAATTTGTTGCTCGGAGTCCTTATTTCATATTTTAAGTTATAGTTATAGTACCGCCAGAGCTGTAAATATCGAGATAGTGCCACACCCCTTGTATTGAATACCGATTCAATACCTGTACCTGCGATGCGGACCCGCAGTGTTAAAAGCACAAATAAATTTGTTGCTCGGAGTCCTTAGTTCATATTTTTAGTTATAGTTTTAGTACAGCCAGAGCTGTAAATGTCCAGATTGTGCCACTCCCCTTGTATTGAATACCGATTCAATACCTGTACCTGCGATGCGGACCCGCAGTGTAGAAAGCACAAATACATTTGTTGCTTGGAGACCCCAGGCTTAGTCATAGTCATAATTTAAAAATATCATATCGTCTTTTGGCTTCCAGCCTGAAAACCTCGTTAGTACAGTTTTTTATATGTTTCGAGTTGTTGTTCAACAAATGTTGAAGGAAAACAGTTTCCGCCGAGGTGAAAGTCCTTGGCAAGCTAGATTGCTTTAGTTCGATTAGAAAAATGGGCTTTGCCCTAATATTTAGAAGCAGTAGAGTTCATTTTTGGCCGACAGTCTACCCGACCCTTGCTGCAGACATATTCTGCGTGTAACTTAGCTTCCTCGGCCCTGTAGTTGAGTCAAAGCGGCCCCCTCAATCCCCGACGCAGAACTTCGAGACCTCCGAGCTCGATTTTGGGGGAAAACACAAAATAGCGCAAACCCGACACCGTCCTGAAGTCTGTGTCTAGCGGGGCAACGCGCTCTTCAAGTCGCGTGGCCTCTGCTCTTTTAAGGGTGGCTCCATGGCTTTCATGGAGACCCACCCTAATGCAGTGTGAACCAGCGTTCCTGCATTCTAGCTTCTTTAGCTCGGTACCGCGACAGGTCGAATGCACACTGTCACTTGGACATTTGTGCCCGCGTTTCGAGTGATAAGTGAACAAGTGCAAGAAATAAGAAAATTTTGTGCTTAGATTCAGAAGATTGAAAGCAGCAGATCATATAACGAAATAAGAAGATTCTATTAATATGAAGGTACAAGAGAAGTATCCCTTGACCAATTTTTTCTACACTTATCTGCCATTACTATATTTCCACTCATTACCTTACATTTACCTTCATACTTCACTAAAATCCTCCTTGTAACTGCATTTTTCTGTTTTTCAGAACATTTACAGCTGAATATCATTTAACGAAAAGAATAGTGATCTAATATGAAGAAGACATTAAACCCAAGTATACCTGGACCAATTTACTCTACAATTAAATGCTATTACAATTATTTTCATGATATTTGACAATTATCTATTTACTACACTGCTAATCCTCCATGCATCTGTATTTTTCTGTTTTCTGCTTTCCATAAAATCCCAACAGAGATGTCTGGTGCCGAGGGAGAGGGTTGGTAGCCCCGTGTGCCGAGGGCTGCGTTTCTTGCTGCCGGCGGGAAATCGGGTTGCTGCCGGACATCGTGGATGTCTCCTCCCATCTCTGCTGCATGCCGATCCTCCGGCCGGGAGGTTTCTCCGGGCGAGCGCTCGAAGGCCGCTATCCAGAGGATGTCTGCACGCTGCATCCTTCAAGGAGCTTCTTTCCGCTTCAACCTACAAGCCTCTCCACCGTTCGTCCAGCTTCACCGAGTGATTGGTTCGCTGGATCCAAAACCCATGGTGTTTGAGAATAGTCATGAGGCCTGCTGCTTGACGAAGGTAGTGTCGAAGTAGCTTCAAATAGGCTTTAAATGTATTTTATTTAAAGAAAATGTTTTGGCCATCATACTCTGAGAAAAGTGTTATATGAAAGTATCATATTTCTTGCAGATTTCTCATATTCGGGCTTCATTCGGGGTACACAAAGTATGAACATCACCACCCGGTTCAAATCTACCGCCTCCCTTCTCTGGTAGTGGAGACCCTAATGCTGGGTGTTGGATTTGGCGGAAGATAATGCTGCACTAGGTGAACATTATAATGAAATATTACTATTTTGCAATGTGATTAAATTTCTAGGATAAATGCAAGACTGTGTTCTAAAAAAAGATTTTCATCTGCAGGTTGCTGCTGATTTTGTGCCTAAATCTGTTTAGAAACCAGCAAGCTTGGTTTAGAAAATAGTCGGCCGCATGAAGGAGGGTAAGTGAGACTTATTGTTGACTTCAGTAAAGACTGGCTTTTACACAGAAGTACAGGGTGTTACCGGTATTGAAACTCTAGGAGTGGCTCTGTGTTTTAAACAAGGTGTGTTTCTTGCAGGTCCATCTGGTTGCCATGGTTGCAAGAGACAACTTCGGTGGTAAATACTGTGGGCTTCCACATCGCTGCAGCGAGAAGAATAAGCCACATTGAAAAAGGATGCAATGTCAATTTTTTAATGTTTACCAATTTCTTAGCCGGCAAGTAGAGATACAGTCATGCCTTCAAGTTAGGACATTTGCTAAACAGCTTTTCTTTTCAGATGATGAAAATAAGGAGAAAAGATTAAGAATAGATGAGTTAGGACTCAGGCGCAGGGCAGACTTTGCCACCCGTTCCGACACACGCCATTAGCAAGAGTGCTGCTACAAACAACAGGGAGAACAATAACATAGCTAGTTATTCAAGGGACTGTGAAAAATCAAAATGTAGCTGCGGGACATGGAGTTCGACATGAAACTTTGTCGATAGATGTGTGTTGATGGTGTATGAGAAGTAAATAAACTTGCATTGCATGGGGGGGGGGGGGGGGCTGAGGGATACTAAGGGATACTATGGGGGGTGGGTACCAAGGGGGGTGGTAATAAGGGGGGGTTGGAGCCGGTGGGTTTAATTTTTGGGTTTTGTGGGTTTTTTGCAATGCATTTTTTTTTCCTTTTCCACTGTCTCACACATGAATTAACATCCGGCGTGTAGACGGTAAATAAAAAACGTTGACCAAATATTAAACGTTTTTGCAAAGTTTTGTAGATTTTTCACAGTTGCTGAATTTCAATCCTATCTGTACAAATTACAACTTCAATTTGAAAATGTCACAAGGATGATGGTTGAACATTGATCTATGTTCCAAATTCTTTGCAGTTCCTGATCCAATAACGGCAGAAAGAACGCCTTGTTGCAAATAACGCTCAACTACATAAGCCAAAAGTCCAGGTTTCAATTGAAATAATTTAATATATTTCTTGCTCTGTGGTTTATTTTCTTTACACAATGAAAGACCGTGTTCTATAAGCAAGTTTTTATTTGCAGATAAGTCTGCAATTGATGATTGATTGAAATTGTTGAATTGATAAACAATTGTTGCTGGTATGGTGGCAGAAATCTCTGTTGAGAAGTCAGCAGTCAGCAGGCTTGGTTTGAAAATAAACGGCAACGAGATGGATGGTTAGTAAGACTTTAGCAAAGAGCGATATAATATTGCCTTCAGTTGGGAGCTTTTCGTAAACAGATTTCTTTGCAGATGTCTGTGACACGGCTGGTAAAACAACTGGGGGGCGCTCAATGCAGCAGAGAGAATTTTCACCAGCAAGATGGAAGGTAAGCCCGACATTTCTTTGGCATTAATGGATTTACCTTTTTGCTAGTAAAGTCATTATGCTTATTTTAAACAGCTGTATTTTGCAGAATGCAGCTGTACATCTGGTAGGATAACTGACAGCTTGCCCAATGCCAGTGATGAAATAATCATTCACACAGAAGAAGGTAAGAAAGTCATTTCTTTGGCATAAATAGTTCAGCCTTTTGGACTTTTGAGACAGGCTGGATATCTATAGTGAGGGCAGCTTCCAAACAGTAACAGTTCACAGGTTTTTTTTTTTTTTTTTCAGATTTAAGAGGTCCTTCTGATGGATTATGCAGGCTTGAACAATGCAGCTTAGAAAAACACAAACCTCACGAAGAAGATAAGGCGGCCATTTCTTTAGCATTGATTACTATATTTATTGCAAGTTTTTAAGTGGTCTTAACTTTAAGTGTGATTAACATGATTGCATGTTTATTATAAGTAACTAAATATTAGAAAGCCACTAAATACAAGACTGTGTTCTGAAAGCTTATTGTTTTTTTCAGATCCGTGCTGTTCACGGTTTCAGAACCGGGTGGGAAAACAGCGGGCTTCCCATAGGAAATAAACGTCTGCAAGACCGATGGTAAATAAGACTCATCACAGACTTTAGCGAAGACTCTCTTATCAAAAGAAAATACTAGAAGTGGGGACAGTGTTTAAAAGAAACCTTGTTGTAGGTTGCGGCGGCTTTGAAAGCATCACTTCTTCTCCAGTTCACGGCATCAGTGATACAAGATTGCTGCTGGGAGAGGAATCAGATGCATTAATGGAGGTAATCAAATAGTTTATTTAAGGTAGACAAATATTTAAGCAACTCTAAAGATGACTTTAGAAGACTGAACGAGTAAATGCTCAAAACTCAGCTTTTCATTTCAGATTATAGTGGCCCTCCTGGATGGATTTTGAAGGCTTCAACAATGCCGCATTGAAAAAAACAAACCTCACGAAGAAGATAAGGCATTCATTTCTCTGGCATTAGTTACTTTATTCATTGCATGTTGAGAAGTGGTCTAAAAATAAATTGAGATTGTGATTATTGTGATTATGCATGTTTATTATAAGAAACTTAATCTATTTCATCATTTGTATCAACACCATCACTCAACACTTTCATCAACACTAACAATGGCTGTTTCTTTTCAGACTTCAGCAGCACTGCAGATCGGAAAAATGCTGGCTTTCTGATGTCGCCAAAACAACTGGCCACAGGCAGTCTTTGAGGCAGTAAGGCAGACTTTCCTATGTCGTGACTTGTGAAAATATTGGCAATATTGAATCCTAATATGGTATGAACTTTTCTAAACAGCCTTTGTTTTCAGATTAGTGGGGCACAGCTGGTCGTTTCTGCGGGCTTGCTGATGCCATAGAAATAAACTGCACAGAAGAAGGTAAAAAGACACTTATTTTGCATTGCAATCAACTTAAGTAGAAGCTTTGCAGGTCTCTGAATTGAGAAAACTTATAAAAATGCTCTTTTTTGCAGATCTCCGGGACTCATTCGTTCGGGAAACTGTGGGCTTTTACGATGCCGCAGGGAGAAGGTAAACCTGAATTTCTTGGCTTTAACTGATTTTCTATGAGATTGAAGACTTTGTGGTAAAAAAATTTGAGGGCTTGTTCCTAACAGCTTTTGTTCGCAGATCGCTGCTGCTCATCTGGTCGGAAAACTGTGGGCTTGCTCGATACTGCAGAAAATAGTTGGCCACATAGAAGAAGGTAACCAAATACATTTTTCAGAGTTAACATATTATTTAGTCTGATTGAGACACACCCCCGACCTGGAAACAATTACTCCAGATAAGGGTGGTTTCTAATAGAATCTTGTTTCTTTGCAGATGACACTGCTATGGTGGCATAGCTTTAGGTACACCAGCAAGCTTTAAGCACTTCATCAAGGACTTCAATATAGCTCATGAGGAGGATCTGGGTTTTGAAGGATGAATCACAGACCGAGGTAAGGGTAGCAACTTTTTACAATTATTTTCTTTTTCCCGTCACGTTCGACATTTTCTGTACCTGGTGAGTTACCATATTCTTAATGTTACTTGTGGCTTCGTTCTTGCAGATCTCAACAGCACATCTGGTCGGGGAGCTGCAAGCTTAAAGATGCCAAAGACAAAAAAGAATTACCCACACGGAAGCAGGTAAGGCACACATTTCACTGTGTAAACTTTTAAATTTTCAACAAGTAGATACAAAGTGGCCTACAGTTGAGGGCATGACCTAAACAGCTTTTCTTTACAGATGTCTGTGACACAGCTGGTTAGGAAACTGCGGGCTTACTCAATGCCGCAGAGAGAATTTTTAACCCCTTGAAGGAAGGTATAAGCCCGACATTTCTTCAGTATTAATGGATTCAACTGTTTGCTATAGAGACATTGTGCATTATATAAACAGTTGTTCTTTGCAGATTGGTGTGGCTTATGTCGGAGGAAAACTGCCGGCATGCTTAACGCCGCAAGGAGAATTTTCTACCTCACGAACGAAGGTAAGTCTGAAATTTCTTGGAATAAAAAGATTTGCGTTTGTGGTAGTATAGAGACATTATGCATTTTTTTATGAGTTTTCTTTGCAGATTGCTGTGGCACAACTGGTTGGAAAACTGGGGGCTTGCTTAACGACACAGATGAAATAATTAACCACAGTGAAGAATGTAAAACAGATTTTTTTTGGGTAATTACTAAATAATTTGTTTTTGAAGAGCTGTAAACATTGTAAACACAAAATAAAGAACACTTCCTAAAACTGTGCTCTTTACAGATTTCTGCGACACGACTGCTAGGATAACTGCGGGCTTGCTCAATGCCGCTGATGATATAATCAACCACAGGGAAGAAGGTATATACGACATTTCTTTGGATTTAACAGATTTGTATTTTGGCTATTGGTGACATTACGAGAACCAATAGTAAGGGCATGTTCTAAACAGTTGTTATTCACAGATCACCGCCCAACGTCTGGTCTGAAACGTGCGGGCAAGCTCAATGCCGCTGAAAACCAATGGCCACATCGCAGAACGTAAGAAAAATAATCTTTCAGTTTTAGTGTGAATTTAATCCTAAATGCAAATACTCGTTGCATGGACGGTAGATGATGATTATTAAAAATTATTCCAATTATTATTCCAATTATTAGAAATAAGAAATTATTCGTTTCTAATAATCATAATCTTTCAGTTTAATTTTCAGTAGAGAATTTAAGTATTCAGTAGAGAATATAAGGAGGTCAATTATGAAATCGTGCTCAAAAAAACAAATTTTTTACAGATATCGGCTACACAACCGGTCAGAAAACTCTGGGCTTGCTTGATGCCGCAGAGCACAATTGGCCACACGGAAGAAAGTAAGTCACCCATCCTCAGCCAACACTGATTAATTGTCTCTTGTATGGTTGGTGTGGGCTTTAGCATTTAAGACTTTTTTCTAATAAAATCTTGTTCTCTGCAGGTAACTGCAGCATTGAAAGAAACCGTCGATTCGACAAGAATCGTTCGCCGATCAGTGCCACCGGAACCACGGAGGTTGCGACACGAGTCTTCCCTGCGCGACAACGAGGTCTCCGAGCTGCCAGACTTCCTCACGGCGACTGCGAGTTCGCTGAGGTTTAAGGAGTGAAGATAAGTGAAGGGCAGGTCGAGGGTTTGCGCTATCGGGAAACACACTTTCTTCCAGCATTTGTCTTGCTTGTCTCTTGTTTGTCTCTGTATCGCCGGCCCGTTTCAGTTTCAAGCACATCAAGAGGATGAGAAGACCAGGCAGGATCCCATTTTAGCTGACACAAGATTCCAGAGTCCGCAAACTCTTCTGCCGACACAAAGTTGCCCGCTGGCTGGCACTCAGGATGTATGTCTTAGATTCAAACAGAGCGTTTGAGCTCTTGCTATAATTCACTGAACTGATGGTGAATTTAGGGTTAATAAAGCCTCGTGAGATAACACCATTTCTCTCGGACCGGCTGATTTCCTTCCAGATTCCACAGGTTGTCTCCGCAGAGGGAGGCTTTCTCTGCACCCCCCCCCCCCCCCCCCACACACAATAGTCAGGCCTCGGCTAGATTACCGTTAGGCAGAGTAATTTATAATACTCACATCACAACAGGTATTTCAGATCACCAGTTTTAGTAAGTACAGCTAGCGCTGTTAATATCCAGATAGTACCACACCCTTTGTATTGAATACCGACTCAATACCTGTACCTGCGATGCGGACCCAGTGTAAAAATCACAAATACATTTGTTGCTTGGAGACCCCAGGCTTAGTCATAGTCATAATTTAAAAATATCATATCGTCTTTTGGCTTCCAGCCTGAAAACCTCGTTAGTACAGTTTTTTATATGTTTCGAGTTGTTGTTCAACAAATGTTGAAGGAAAACAGTTTCCGCCGAGGTGAAAGTCCTTGGCAAGCTAGATTGCTTTAGTTCGATTAGAAAAATGGGCTTTGCCCTAATATTTAGAAGCAGTAGAGTTCATTTTTGGCCGACAGTCTACCCGACCCTTGCTGCAGACATATT
The DNA here is from genome assembly GCA_921293315.2 of Nemurella pictetii. Taxonomy (NCBI): domain Eukaryota; kingdom Metazoa; phylum Arthropoda; class Insecta; order Plecoptera; family Nemouridae; genus Nemurella; species Nemurella pictetii. Next base: position 3,995,357 of record OV121122.1, read on the forward strand.
CTGCGTGTAACTTAGCTTCCTCGGCCCTGTAGTTGAGTCAAAGCGGCCCCCTCAATCCCCGACGCAGAACTTCGAGACCTCCGAGCTCGATTTTGGGGGAAAACACAAAATAGCGCAAACCCGACACCGTCCTGAAGTCTGTGTCTAGCGGGGCAACGCGCTCTTCAAGTCGCGTGGCCTCTGCTCTTTTAAGGGTGGCTCCATGGCTTTCATGGAGACCCACCCTAATGCAGTGTGAACCAGCGTTCCTGCATTCTAGCTTCTTTAGCTCGGTACCGCGACAGGTCGAATGCACACTGTCACTTGGACATTTGTGCCCGCGTTTCGAGTGATAAGTGAACAAGTGCAAGAAAAAAGAAAATTATGTGCATCGATTCAGAAGATTGAAAGATGCATATCCTATAACGAAATAAGAAGAATCTTTTAATTTAAAGGTACTAGAGAAGTTTCCCTTGACTCTTATTATTTGTTATTACTATATTTCCTTTGATATTGTACCATTCACCTTTATACTTCACTGAAATCCACATTGTAACTGCATTTTTCTGTTTTTCAGAACATTAACAGCTGAATATCATTAATCGAAAAAAATAATGATTTAATATGAAGAAGACATTATACCCAAGTATACCTGGACCAATTTACTCTACAATTAAATGCTATTACTATTATTTTTATGTTAATTTACATTTATCTATTTATTACACTGCTAATCCTCAATGCATCTGTATTTTTTTGTTTTCTGCTTTTCATAAAATCCCAACAGAGATGTCTGGTGCCGAGGGAGAGGGTTGGTAGCCCCGTGTGCCGAGGGCTGCGTTTCTTCCTGCCGGCGGGAAATCGGGCCGCTGCCGGACATCGTGGATGGCGAGCAGAAGAAGCTACATTGAAAAAGGAACCAAAGTCAATTTTTAATGTTAACTCATTTTTTTGTCGTCAAGTGGAGATACATTTAACAGATTTTCTTTTTCAGATGAAGAAAATAAGAAGGGGAAGATTTAGAATAAAAGAGTGAGGACTGAGACGCGGTGAAAACTTTGCCATCCATTCCGACTTGCGCCATTGGAAGGAGCCACGCTGGAAAACAACAGGGAGAACAATAGCAAAGCTTGTTTTTCAAGGGACTGTGAAAAATCAAAATGTAGCTGCAGGATACAGGGTTTGACGTAAAACTCCGTTTATAGATTTGTGTTGATGACTTCTGAGAAGTTAATAAACTTACATTGCATGGGGTGGCTAAGGGCATGGGATTAAGGGTTGATACTATGGGGGTGGGGTTCCAAGGGGGGTGGCTATTAAGGGGGGTTGGTGCCGGTGGGTTTTAAGTTTTGGGTTTTGATGGTTTTTTTGCAATGTATTTTTATTTACTTCTCCATTGTCTTGCACATGAAATAAAATCAGGCATGTAGACTATAAATTAAAAACTTTTACTAAATGTTGTAACGATTTTGTAAAGTTTTGTAGATTTTTCACAGTCACTTGATTTCAATATTTTATTTTTATAAATGACAATATTATTTTTAAATGTATTATGGTTGAATATATACCAATTTTCTGGATTCTTTGCAGTTCCTGCAAACAATAACGGTCGAAGGAAGGACTTGCCACTGATAACGCGATGCTCAATGCCGCAAACAACGATTGGCCACCAGAAGAAGGTAATTGACAGCAATTTCATGGGAGGTTACTAAAGCATCTGTGCTAAACGCTGTTAGACACAGTGTTGAGTAAATATCCTAAGACGCTGTTCTTTGCAGATCGGTAGGAATTGGTACGAGTACTGATAGCTTGCTCGATGCCGCGGATGAAATAATCAATCACACGGAAGGAGGTAAGAAAGTCATTTCTTCGGCGCTAACAGTTCTACCTTTTGGTCTTTTCAGAGAGGCTGGAAATCTATAGTGAGGGCAGGTTCTAAACAGTAATAGTTCACAATTTTTTTTTTCAGATTTCAAAGGTCCTTCGGATGGTTTATGCAGGCTTGTGCAATGCCGTATTAAAAAAACAAACCTCACGAGGAAGATAAGGCATTCATTTCTATGGCATTAATTACAATTTTTTTTGCAAATTGAAACGTGGTCGAGATTTACTTGAGACTGAGATTAAAATGGTTGCATGTTTATTATTAGAAACTTAATATTATAAATAAGGTAAATACAAGACTGTGTTCTGAAGGCTGTTTGTTTTTTTCAGATCGGTGCTGTTCACGGTTTCAGAACCGGGTGGGAAAACAGCGGGCTTCCCATAGGAAATAAATGTCTGCAAGACCAAAAGTAAATAAGACTCATCACAGACTTCAGCGTAGACTCTCTTATCAAAAGAAAATACTAGAAGTGGGGACAGTGTTTGAAACAAACCTTGTTGTAGGTTTCCGTGGCTTTGATAGCATCACTTATTCTCCAGTTCATGGCATCAGTGATACAAGATTGCTGCTGGGAGAGGAATCAGATGCATTAATGGAGGTAAATAAATTATTTATTTCATATTATTTCTTGAAGATATTGAACTAAGTTGGTGGCCGGACGTTGTGAACATTATGTCTGGCTGGGATTTCACAATTTTACTGTTAACCGAGCCTCGGCAACCCACCCGACAGACATGTCTCATCTCTCTTCTAATCTCTCTTCAAACGCTCGCACCCGCAAGACAGTTGAATTAAAGCTCACATTATCATATCGCAATGCTTTGGAAAATATCATATAGAGATAAAGTCAGAAAAGCAAATTTTCTCAAATATTTTCTGCGCGTTCACAGCAGCTATCCATCAATGCACGGTTCGACTCGCACCGAATGCCCTTTCGCCCGCACCATCAACTTCCCCGCACGCACTCCCATCTCCATGTTAATTGCCACCATGTAAATTTACCGCACTACTAAATCCTTTATATCTCTTCCATTTTCAATTTTTAAGCAAAAGACAATCAGAAATAAAAGAAGTGCATTGACATTGACAAGGGCTAGGCACCGATATGCACAAACATTATCTAATCTCTCAGCCAAAAGTTGCAAGTGTAATGAACTAAAAATAGTGCAGGGTCTAAGTTGAGAGAAAACGAAGATATTTTGAAAATTTCATCGAAATCGTGGTAAAACTACACATCAAAATTCAGAAACGAAACAAAATTTTGGTGGAGAATTGTTAATGGGTTCCATGAACGCAAGGATTCAAAAGCCGGGATAACGTCACGGCGGACTCTCACGCATGCGCCACCGCGAAAGCAAAGTTCGTTCGCGGTTACAGCGACGAGCGTACATGGCAAATCAAAATTCTTCTATTTTTGCACGTGCTAATGTGTACAAATGTATATTTCAGGTCCACATTTACTAATTGAGTAGACATCTCGAAAGGGAAAAGATCTATAATGGATGCGTTCGATCCTCGAGCTCAGACACTCGCGTAAGTATAGTAATTTTGTTACCAATCCAGAATTACATAACCTCTTGACGGTGTCACCATGCATTTTGTAATAATCGTAAAACAATGTGCCCCGATTGGTTTCAGAGCGAATGACATTATAAAAATTCAAAAAAACTGTAGCCACACATTGCCAGTCATTGGGTCAAAAGAGTTCCAGCCTTCACACACGCTGATAGAGTCCAAACAAATTGAGGATGCCCTGGAGAAACAAGCTGACATGCTGGCAAAGAGTAAAGTGGACAAGTTGTAAGTATTACTAAACATTTATCCTACAACCATCGAAGAAATCGGAATTTAATATACATGTTATTTATTAACTGTGGATTTTCTCTGTAGGTCATCGTTGAGTGCTGCCTCATGGGATACCGATCGCCAATTAGCTCTTGTCACTCGAAGAGCCGGTGTTAATTTTGAGGTCATGGGCCATGAAGTAGGATCACAACTTTGGCTTTATGCAGAAGAAATTCTTCTTCTTTTGGAAACAGTAAGTCTCAGTAAGAGGGAGATAACATAGCTCAGTGTATTTATTTTTCCAATTGTCAGTTAAGTACTGTGCTAGTTGCTACTATTCTGAATTGCCGATTAATTTTTATTTTTATCTGTCATTAGAGCCGTGCTGAGTTGTGGTTCGGAGGAGTATCAATGAGCATCCAGCAAGGATATGCAGTTCTTTTGGGAAAGGAAACTGGTTGCCGTGATATCGACTATGCCGTCTACAAGCATCTTAGCCACCTTGGATACAAAATACTGCGGCATAAATCTTGCCCTCTGCCAATGCTGTCAATGCCGCCTACACCATATGAACTGGCTATCAGGTGAATTTATTTCATTGAAGGGAGTGACTATGAATTACAAACCTCTATAAAAGTGTTGTTGTAAATTGATCAAGTTATTGAAGTAAGATTCTGTGGCAATAATTACCGGAAAGGTTTTCATAAACTTGAGCTAGGTTAAATTAAATGGATGAAAACTGCTACGGGGGCCAGCCACACGGCTACTAAACGGGTTGGTACAGAAATACTGGACGAATTATCAATGTTTACGACTTGTTCCTTGCTTATTCCCAACGACTTCGCGCTGTTAGCAAAACATCGCTCTCGCCTAGCGATAAGCCAGGACCGGACAAGCCGGCATCAACTGCCGTCTCTTGGTATATAGGTTGAATGATAGGTTGAATGATGTCATAGAAGACATGGCTCCTGAGCCACCTTCTACCTCACGTGGGGGCGGGGGTTGCGGGTGATCGTAAACTTCGCTATACGCTTTTTCTCGAGCGAGATACATTCTGATAGCAGCGAGAAACATTTTCTACATGTCTCAACCTATGTACAGTGTGCTAGCGCAGCGAAACAAAAAACACGCTCGTAGGAAGGGAACTCATAGGTGCATGAAATTAACCTGTTGAATAGCTAAAAATTGTTCTCTTGACAATTTTTGGGGAGACAGTGTCTCATTAGGATCCCCTGACGCTTCGTCCCTGCTCGTAACGGGAAAAACTCACTATCATTTACAAAGTCTTAATTACTATATAAATTTGGCCAATATATTTGTCAAAATTGAAGCAGTTGGCATCTGCCGAATCTTGCTTCAATTTCTACACGTGGGAAATATGCTACCCCAATCTCAACAACTTGTTTGTGTAACTACACTTCAAAGCCAATTCACAGAAAAATTGCAAACAGTTTTGTCAATGGAAGGTTAAAAATATCATTGTTATTCCCATGCCTGATACTTGTCAAGAATGCAGTCGAGTTGTAGAGCTTTGAAGACGCCTAAATTGTTTTGGCTGCTGCCAACTTCTCAATCCACCAGTAATTGATTGCTGTTGGTTAATATTTCCTGCAAAAAGCTTTAAACTGACAAAAGTAAGATCTAAAAGCCCTCAATTTCATTGTCAAATAATGGTTAAAACAGGTTTAAGTTGAAAAATAATGCAAGCATTTCAATGAGGTTTTCTGTTATTTTTTTTCTACCATTTCCAATTTGCATTGTGGATGTATACAATTTTTCTACTTTTTTTTTAGACTTGAGCAAAGTTCTGCGCCAGCTCGACGTAAGTTTTCGATGGAAGAGCGAGACATAAAGTGCGTTGGCAAGATGCCGTCAGCACTCTTAGAAGATGATCCTGCCGAAGCTCACACAGACCGCTGCCAACAAGAACCGAGCGACATGACACCCTTGGAAACAACGGACAGTAGTATCGCTAGCAGTCTGCAATCTAAGGAAACTACAAAACCTCCGGAAAAATCTTCCGATTGCAGGAACGCTTCAAGGGACATGCTCCCTGGTGAATCTATCAAAGACGTATCTGAAGTGAGGATGGATAGTTGCCATCATTCTGACAAAGTTGCACCCACAACGCCTTTAGAAGTGACTTGTGTGCCTGCGTCCACACATTCTGTTTGCAACAAAACACCGGAGGCACTGGAAAACTCTGCCGATTGCGGGAACATGCTGAGTGACATGCTGCCCAGCGATTTTGTGGTGCTCGACGAATGGGTGGCTCCCGATGACCTTGACGTGCCCGCAAATGACACGACCGCCTCAATAGCTGACGACGATGACGACCTGGAAATCATCGGCGTCACGTTGGAGTCGAAAGAAATCACCGAGAACAGCGTTGAAGACAAACTTATCACCGCACATCAACCTCACGTTAACGAAATCCCCGGACCCGTGTCCCCAAAAATCTTAGCAGAAATATGTCCTGAGATTCAACCAAAGCTGCCCGCTATAACCGTGATGGAAGCAGACGACGATAAAGTTGAATCGAGCCCTGCGAAAGCGATCGTGAGCTGCGACAGCGACGCCAACATCTTTTCCGACCTGAACGCGTTCCTGGCGGAAATATGCCCGAGTCCCGGCCGGACGGAAGACGCCAGCCCGATTTCGGCGCACGAATCCGACTTCATCGCCGTCTCGGGCGTGGACACCGCGCAGACAGTGCTGAACAGCCTCGCGGAGGTTGGCTCTCGGACAGCGGACACCGCGCAGACAACGGACAGCACGGACGACAGCGAGGACGAGTCTGACCGGAGCCTGCCGCCCGGCTTCAACCTTGTCATCGGACAGAACGCCTGCCCGGTGCTGCTCGACGTCGCCGAGCCCGAAAGCCAACACGGCGCCGGCTTCGTCGCTCGCGGCAAGCGGCAGGCCGAGGGGACGGAGACCGCGGGACCCAGCAAGCGACCGCGTCCCGAGCAGACACAGGGGCAAGTCGTCGCTTCCGCCGCCGAGAAACCGGGCGACCCTGCCGCGGGCGACGTCGCCGACGAGGGTCCGACTTGCAACAATCGAATAAACCGACCGTGCGTCGATGCTTCCGACAGCGAAGAGTCGGACGACGACTGCCTCGATCTTTCTCCAGGGGGGAGAGAGTTGGAATCGCCCGTGATCGTCGCGGACGAGGATTCCGACCTGGAAATCATCGAAGTAAGCGACGTCGAAGAGCTGGCGACCGGCGTGTCCAACAAGCGGAAGCGCCCGGCAGAGGAAGCGGGCAGCTCGAAGCGTCGCCCGCCCATCGAAGTTATCAACCTCAGCGACGAAACGGACAGCGACGAAACGGACGGCGATGAAACGGACAGCGAGGAAACGGACGGCGAAGACGGCGAGGAGACTGAGGAGCTGGACGACGACACGCTCTCGGTGAGCAGCCAGCCGCGGCCGCGTTTCTGGCGGCCGGAGCTGCTCGAGGACGAGGACCGCGCGCGGATCCTGCGCTCCATCGTCAACGTCGCCGGAAAGACGCAGGTGGACGTGGCGGCCGACTGCCGCTTCGTGCCGCCGAACTGCTGCCCGCCGGACGGCCGCGTCAAGGTGTTCCGGCTCAACGCCGTCGGCATCGGCGGCAAGCCCAGCGTCGACTACGTGCCCGCCCACCAGGTGCTGGAGTCGCGGCTGCTGCGGCCCGACTTCGTGCCGCTGAGCAAGCCGCCGCCGCCGACGAACCCCTGGATGGGGGCGGGGCTTAGCTACCAGCCGCTGTCGCCGGCGCCCTGGGCACAGCCAGGGGCGGGGTTCAGCTCCCAGCCGCCGCCGTCGAACCCGTGGGTGCAGGTCGGCACGCTGGGCTTGCAGCCCGACTACCAGCTGACGATCCGCAACGAGTCCCAGCAGCCGCCGCCTCCGCCGTGGACGCACCGCCCGCCGCCGCGACTCATCGCGCCCGGCAACCTGGGCTACGCGATCGCTGGCAGCTTCCCGCCGCCGCCGCTGCTGCACTTCGTCCGCACGCCGCGCATGCAGAACCGGACGATCCGCGGCGTCGCCAAGGTGACCAAGCCGGCGATGCAGCAGAAGCACGGCTGGTTCCAGCAGAACAACGTGTTCAGCCAGCCCAACGCGCTGCGCGTCGAGCTGCCGCCGCCGGTCAAGGACGAGCCCAGCGTCCAGCCGCGCGTCTACGAGTGCAAGGCGGAGGTTAAGCCCAACGTCTTCATCAAGCCGGAGGCGGGGATGATGCTGGAGCCGGGCGTGTGGTACGACTACGCGATGGACTCGGTCGCGATCGGCCGGTACACCGTCGGCAAGATCTTGGGGATCTGCGAGACGCCGGGCTCGAAGATCCGCATCAAGCCGAACCAGCGGAAGAGGCTGCGGCTCGAGTGGAAGCGGATGCTGGACGGGCAGGCGTTCCATCGCGGCGCCAACGAAATCCTTACCATCATCGAGAGGAAGAGCAAGTTGTACGCGGGGCTGACGGACAGTGTCCGGCGGGCGTTTGGCTGGGGCGGGGAACCGGCCGCCGCCGCGCCGGCCGCCACGCCGGCCGCCGCCGTCAAGTGCGAAGCGGGCCCGGCCTGTGTGCTCCCGGCCAGCCAGGCGTGGATCGCGGGGCAGGTGGCGGCGATGGTGGCAGACTGTCCGCGGCTGGCGCAGTTCAAGCCGTTGCAGCTGGAGCGCCTGAAGCAGGCACTGGCCGTGAAGGCTCGCGACCCCGACTGGCTGCAAAGGGGGCACAAGAAGATCCTGGTGTACGCCGCCCGCCAGATCGCCGCCCAAGCCGGGGATATAGCCGGCGGAGCGCCGCAGCCCGACGAGCCGATGCGGGTCATGGACGCGCTGGTGGAGTGGGCCAAGTATCTCAAGATAGACAACGAGTTCGACCCGGTTCTGCCGACCGAACAGGCGAGGGTGCGGTTTCAGATTCGGTCCTTCCCGATGAACGGGTGTCCGATGCCGCCGTCGGCTCCGTCGACTGGCAAACTCGGCCCGGGACCCAGCAAAATCGACGATGTCGAAAGTCTCGTCGCTCAGATCGATCGTTCGGTGACGTTCGCGGAACCCATGTGCTCAAGGTGGGCCGGCATCAAAGAGCGGTTGGTAACTGGAAACATGCTCAGGAAGACGGACTACCAAGTGCTCCATTTTGCGCACGGCAAAGATCCGAAGCTGCGCGTTGCTTTGCCGGTGCTCGTCAATCGCTCGTACATGACCAAGAAAGTGATGCCGCCGGCCAAGCTCGGAGCCAGAACTACGCTGGAAGATTGTCAGAAACAGTTGGATGAATTGATAACCATTTGTCCGTGGCTGAATACGTTCGGAGAGAGACTGGACATCATTCGGATCGCGCTAGGGTTGATCGCCACCGGCCGCAACGTATTCAAGAAGTACAAGGCGTTGCTTCGTGGTGTTTCTTTGATAATCATTCAGACCGTGGAGCACATTTTGCGGTTGAAAGAGCTGCCTCTGCAAAGAGTGTGGAAGAAACTGCACGCCATGGTCGACTGGGCCAACTATCTGTATTTGATGAAAGATAAGTATAGCTTACCTGCGCATATTAGTGCATTGGAAACCGGTGAAGGTGGACCCAGTGACAATACAAAACCAAATGTTAAAGCAGTAAATTGTAGCAAAGTTTTGAGGGATTGCAAACGGGTAAGCGATATTGCTGCCGACAGAATGCCGGCAGAGCAAGAGAGTTCGTCTGAATATTCTTCCGAAGAGGCGGATGAAAATGCGGAGAAGAACGTCAAGGAAGAACTGAGCGGCGATGGCGGTGACGATGGATCGAGCAGCGGAGATGACGCGGACAGATTCGACGACGCTGACGGCAGAACAAAGTTGCAAGAGCTCGTCGATAATATTGGCGAATGGCTGACTCTGTCCGACGGCCAGCGCCGGGTGTGGGAACACGCGAGACAAACGGTGGCTCACGGCCTGGCTGTCACCAGCGCACACGTTAAGCTCTTTGAATTCGCCGCCGGCAGCGACGAAAGGTTCCGCGCCTTGGAAAACTTGACTGCCCTCGGCACCGAGCAATCTCTTCAAGAAACACAGGATGCAATTTCCAACATCCACCCTGTTCACCCATCCGTTCTTGAGAAAATTAATGAAATGACAGTGGCTTGTCCTCGGTTGACTAATTTTACCGAAAAACAGTTGGAAGTGCTTGGATTTGCCTTAATGCAGAAGGAACATGACAATAATTTAAGTCAAGAGCAAAAAAGTGTGCTGTTAGATGTTAAGGAAAAGATAGTCGAGGAAGCTTTAAGTATTTTAAACGACGTTGGGCAACCCTCGAGTGCTGTCGATGCCTTGGTTGACTTTGCTAATTATGTTTCTTTGGGCGAGAAGTTGGATCGGACGATGCTTGTGGAGAGGGTGAAAGCGCGGTGGCTCAAGGATAAGCGAGAGGAAGAAGGGAGGGTCTTTGCGGAACAGAACGCAGCCAAGGAATCACCCGACACTTGCACGTCGACAGAAAGCCACGAGGAAATCGTCCAACCCTTGCTCAAGCGCTCCGACTGCACAGATTATGGTAATTACATGCTTCTTCGTGTTCTTGTAGTTCTTTTCACCTGCGAAAAGCTTCGCAACGTTTCATGTAGAATTGTTTTTCAAATTTAATTTCAATGTGTAGTAGCTAATTTTTTGCACACAGGGCAGAGACTTTTTGACAACGATTCTATCTAAACATTCTCTACCCTCTCTGTCTCAATCTCATAGAGTTTTATTCCCAACACTTGTGACAACGTGCATGCAACAAGCTTTGCGGTTAGGTTTGATTACTACACTAAAGCAGTTATAAAAAAAAAAAAATTACTTTCTTTTTTATTTTGAACTTCTTTCATGTTTATATTCCTTCAAGTAGCTAGTGATCTTGCTAGTGTCTTGTATTAGTGTTGTGCCTTGTGTCTTGCTAGTAGGTAGTATTGTGGGTGCTTGTGTTGTGATATACTGGTGAGTTTTTCCATAGAAAACATTAGCTAACATATTGTGTTGCCTTGTAGCAAACATTAGCCAACAACTGTTGTGTTGCCTTGTAGCAAACATTAGCCAACAACTGTTGTGTTGCCTTGTAGCAAACATTAGCCAACAACTGTTGTGTTGCCTTGTAGCGTCCGTCATCTCCACTCTGGGCATAATCAAGTCTGCGAACAAGGAGCTGTCCTCCAGCGACACAACGTTTGAGATCAACTTCGATCTGTACCTTCCTGCTGCTGCAAACAGCGCGCCCTTCCGCAAGTCGGAGCCCGGAATCCCCGACTACAGGCTCGTCGTACTCAGGTTACAAATTGATGCCAATCATTACTTGGGCTTGGCAAACCCTTGTGTTATTGTTTTCAGAAAAACTATTTACCTGGGTTATTGAATGCAAAGTCCCAAAAACTCGAACGTTTCCCAACGTTTTGCAAAGCTACGCTGCCTGCTTTATCAACGGTCTAAACTCTTGTGTTATCGTTTCGTGGGTGAGCATTATATTTACTCTCACCCACAACGCGATTATATTGGTTGCGCCCATGGCCTTAGAAGCGTACAAGTTAAAATAAAAATATATGGCGATAAATTTTGGGCAGCTGACTTGATGGCATTATAATGATGTGGTTGTCGTGGAATTTATCAAAAATTTTAAAACGTAATAATCGAATTAGAGAAAAAATAATCATTTTATTTGCTTCAAAATAACACAGTTTCTTGTTTTTGAGATTTATAATGCATGCTGTAAAAATTTTCAGCTTCGGTTTAAGATGAAGTTGCTTTAGTTGCCTAAAACTGCAAAAACGCTTAAAGCATCATAAAAGCGCAATTTTGAGCTATGAGCTATGATGAGCTATGAACCATGAGCTATGAACCATGAGCTATGTACCATGACTGAGTTATGACGTCTATAAGCTATGAACAATGAGCTATGAGCTTTGAGCTATGAGCAATGAGCTATGAGCTATGAGTTATGAACTATGACTGAGCTATGAGCTTTGAGCTATGAGCAATGAGCTATGAACTGAGCTATGAGCTATGAACTATGAGCTATGATCTAGGAGCTATGAGCTTTGAGCTATGAGCAATGAGCTATGAACTGAGCTATGAGCAATGAGCTATGAACTGAGCTATGAGCAATGAGCTATGAACTGAGCTATGAGCAATGAGCTATGAACTGAGCTATGAGCAATGAGCTATGAGCAATGAGCTATGAACTATGAGCTATGAACTATGGGCTATGAGCTATGAACTATGAGCTATGAGTTAATCTGCAAGGTTTCCGTTTGTCCGTTGCCTGCAGGCCGGAGGACAAAGTCCCGGCAGCCAGGGACTTGTCCGCGCTGGACGTTCGCTGCGGAGACGGCGTGCCCGTGCTGTTCGCGCTGGTTCGCGCAAGCACCGTCTCGTTCCTGCGCCTTGGAACCGTTCGACTCCCCACAGACCTTCAACTCTACGGTGGGGACGCCTCCTCATGAGCTCGCGCAACCTTGGTTTCTTTTAAAACCCTGTGTTTACCCAGTGTTTAACTGAAGCTAAGCACTTCAGTTTGTAAAATAAATATTTCAACTCCAAAATTGAAATTTCCTGTAGATTTCGCATAGCTGTGGGTGCTGACCGCTTACGGAACGGTCTTGTTTTCGTTTCTTTCGAACGGTTCGGTGATCTCGGTGAGAGTTATTTATTTTATATTATTCCCGCCGACAAGTTCTCTCCATCGGCATTTGCATCGTCATTGTGAAAACTTCAAATAGTTACGGATAATGACAGACCAAGATTACTGATCGGTACGAGGCATGAAGACAGAAGAGAGGAGACAAATAAGCTACCATTAGTGCACAAGGAATTTGTGGAATCTGTAAAAAAGAGGTTTAGTAATAGTGTGAAATTATACCTAAATGCAAATACTCGTTGCATGTACAATGATTATTAGTCATTAAAATCAATTCCAAAATATGTATCCGTACCGGGATTTGAATCTGGGTTCTTTGTCTGTCCGGGGCACTGCACTTATCCATTATGCTAAAAGGTTGTCCGTGTAGCATAATGGATAAGTGCAGTGCCACGGACAGGCAAAGACCGGGATTCGAATCCCGGCAAGGATACAAATTTTGGAATTGATATTTTGTTACTAATCATCAAGGCTTAGAAATAATTGGCGTGGTCGGTTTGGGGAGATGGCGATGATGTGATCAGAAAGTTCCTGGAACACTGCCTGCTTGATGGACAGTGTAGATGAAGGAAGAGTTGTCCTTGCTTGCATCGGTTGCTACTCGACTGACGACTGAAAGAGATTGGGGTGTGGCCTCTTGCTGACACTGCTGATAGTTTTATGATTTTCACTTGACTCATTGGAAGAAATGCTCCAGTTATGAAATTTACTACAAAAAATAAAATTTGGTTAATTTCATTAACTTGCCAAAACAATGTAAAAAGAAAGAATGCAACTTGTTTAAAAAGTCATCTCCACTTCAGATCTTTTTGTCACGAAATAGTTGAAACCGTGGAAAATGTATTCTGAACAATTCGATTATTGTAACAATTGGGGTAGTAATATTGTAAAAATTTAATACTGAACAATATTAAAACATTTTCTGCAGCTCGATGGAATACATTCCGTAATATTCCTGATATTTGGAAGATCTAAAATGAGATTTTTTCCTGAGTAATACCATGTATGAATTAAATTAATTATTTCTAAATGAAATGTTCATGCTTAATCAAAAGTATCATCTCAAATCTCAATTCAACTAACAATTTTCTCCATGAAAATCACAAAAGATGAAAGAGATTGCAATGATTCTTTACTATTTGTGTCAGTTAGCCCGTTGAATGATTTCCTGTCTTATTCCATATTGAGTGAGTCTCAGACTTCGTGATTCAATTGGTCAAATAAATTTAACTATTTTTGGAAGGATTGTTGTCCTATTGTCAAAACAACAATGCCATTCCAAATGTTACGTGTTCCAACTGTTATGTGTTACAACTGTTACGTGTTGCAGCTGTTACGTGCTACAACTGTTACGTGTTCTAGCTGTTACGTGCTACAACTGTTACGTGCTACAACTGTTACGTGTTCTAGCTGTTACGTGCTACAACTGTTAAGTGTTGCAGCTGTTACGTGTTGCAGCTGTTACGTGCTACAACTGTTACGTGCTACAACTGTTACGTGCTACAACTGTTACGTGCTACAACTGTTACGTGCTACAACTGTTACGTATTGCAGCTGTTACGTGCTACAACTGTTACGTGCTACAACTGTTACGTGCTACAACTGTTACGTGCTACAACTGTTACGTGCTACAACTGTTACGTGCTACAACTGTTACGTGCTACAACTGTTACGTGCTACAACTGTTACGTATTGCAGCTGTTACGTGTTGCAGCTGTTATGTGCTACAACTGTTACGTGTTCTAGCTGTTACGTGCTACAACTGTTACGTGTTCTAGCTGTTACGTGCTACAACTGTTACGTGTTCTAGCTGTTACGTGCTACAACTGTTACGTGTTCTAGCTGTTACGTGCTACAACTGTTACGTGCTGCAGCTGTTACGTGCTACAACTGTTACGTGCTACAACTGTTACGTGTTCTAGCTGTTACGTGCTACAACTGTTACGTGTTGCAGCTGTTACGTGCTACAACTGTTACGTGTTCTAGCTGTTACGTGCTACAACTGTTACGTGTTCTAGCTGTTACGTGCTACAACTGTTACGTGTTCTAGCTGTTACGTGCTACAACTGTTACGTGTTCTAGCTGTTACGTGCTACAACTGTTACGTGCTACAACTGTTACGTGCTACAACTGTTACGTGTTCTAGCTGTTACGTGCTACAACTGTTACGTGTTGCAGCTGTTACGTGTTGCAGCTGTTACGTGTTGCAGCTGTTACGTGCTACAACTGTTACGTGCTACAACTGTTACGTGTTCTAGCTGTTACGTGCTACAACTGTTACGTGTTGCAGCTGTTACGTGTTGCAGCTGTTACGTGTTGCAGCTGTTACGTGTTGCAGCTGTTACGTGTTCTAGCTGTTACGTGCTACAACTGTTACGTGTTCTAGCTGTTACGTGCTACAACTGTTACGTGCTACAACTGTTACGTGCTACAACTGTTACGTGCTACAACTGTTACGTGTTGCAGCTGTTACGTGTTACAACTGTTACGTGTTGCAGCTGTTACGTGTTGCAGCTGTTACGTGCTACAACTGTTACGTGTTGCAGCTGTTACGTGTTACAACTGTTACGTGCTACAACTGTTACGTGTTCTAGCTGTTACGTGCTACAACTGTTAAGTGTTGCAGCTGTTACGTGTTGCAGCTGTTACGTGCTACAACTGTTACGTGTTCTAGCTGTTACGTGCTACAACTGTTAAGTGTTGCAGCTGTTACGTGTTGCAGCTGTTACGTGCTACAACTGTTACGTGTTGCAGCTGTTACGTGTTACAACTGTTACGTGCTACAACTGTTACGTGTTCTAGCTGTAACGTGCTACAACTGTTACGTGTTGCAGCTGTTACGTGTTGCAGCTGTTACGTGCTACAACTGTTACGTGTTCTAGCTGTTACGTGCTACAACTGTTACGTGTTCTAGCTGTTACGTGCTACAACTGTTAAGTGTTGCAGCTGTTACGTGTTGCAGCTGTTACGTGCTACAACTGTTAAGTGTTGCAGCTGTTACGTGTTGCAGCTGTTACGTGTTACAACTGTTACGTGCTACAACTGTTACGTGTTCTAGCTGTTACGTGCTACAACTGTTACGTGTTGCAGCTGTTACGTGTTGCAGCTGTTACGTGCTACAACTGTTACGTGTTGCAGCTGTTACGTGCTACAACTGTTACGTGTTCTAGCTGTTACGTGCTACAACTGTTAAGTGTTGCAGCTGTTACGTGTTGCAGCTGTTACGTGCTACAACTGTTACGTGTTGCAGCTGTTACGTGTTACAACTGTTACGTGCTACAACTGTTACGTGTTCTAGCTGTTACGTGCTACAACTGTTACGTGTTGCAGCTGTTACGTGTTGCAGCTGTTACGTGCTACAACTGTTACGTGTTGCAGCTGTTACGTGTTACAACTGTAACGTGCTACAACTGTTACGTGTTGCAGCTGTTACGTGTTCTAGCTGTTACGTGCTACAACTGTTAAGTGTTGCAGCTGTTACGTGTTGCAGCTGTTACGTGCTACAACTGTTACGTGCTACAACTGTTACGTGTTCTAGCTGTTACATGCTACAACTGTTACGTGCTACAACTGTTACGTGCTACAACTGTTACGTGTTCTAGCTGTTACGTGCTACAACTGTTACGTGTTGCAGCTGTTACGTGTTGCAGCTGTTACGTGTTGCAGCTGTTACGTGCTACAACTGTTACGTGTTGCAGCTGTTACGTGTTGCAGCTGTTACGTGTTGCAGCTGTTACGTGTTCTAGCTGTTACGTGCTACAACTGTTACGTGTTCTAGCTGTTACGTGCTACAACTGTTACGTGCTACAACTGTTACGTGCTACAACTGTTACGTGTTGCAGCTGTTACGTGTTGCAGCTGTTACGTGTTGCAGCTGTTACGTGCTACAACTGTTACGTGTTGCAGCTGTTACGTGTTGCAGCTGTTACGTGTTGCAGCTGTTACGTGTTCTAGCTGTTACGTGCTACAACTGTTACGTGTTCTAGCTGTTACGTGCTACAACTGTTACGTGCTACAACTGTTACGTGCTACAACTGTTACGTGTTCTAGCTGTTACGTGCTACAACTGTTACGTGTTGCAGCTGTTACGTGTTGCAGCTGTTACGTGCTCGTCCACGATGGCGTGGACATCTTCAGGACTGTTAGAATAATTATTAATTAATTATATCTGCAGCCAATTCGGTGGACTCACTCGGACAGCTGCGGAGGTCGCGATTGCCAGTCAGAGAAGAGCTTCGGGTTGAACGAGGTGAACGTCGTGGGCTCGGGGAACACTTCCGGGTCCACCAGCGACCGGATGAGAACGAGCAGACATGACAGCAACACGGGCACCAACACCTGTAGCGTGGACGATCACTTGCGTTACGTTAAGACGTTGTCGTTGCCGTCTTAACAAGCCTATCTTTATCTAGCATTCACTTCTGTCAACACAAATATTTTTGCAGTTCATTTCCACTACATTCTGTAAAGCGGTTTCACCCGGAGTCCCAATGGACATTTAGTATCGTAAATGTAGCTAGATCTTGAAGAAATGGAAAATAAATGTAACTAGATCCTGAAGAAATAGAAAGTAAATGTAGGGAAAGAATGCGACGAATTGGTGTCTGACCTCTACGGCGGTCTGCACGACGTGTCGCTTCTGCAGCACCCAGTTCTTCCAGAGCAGCAGCCCGAACTTGGTCCATCCCCGGGCCATGGCGGGGGCGGCGGGGGCGGGGGGCGGCGGGGGCGGTCACCAGGCGAAGCTAGCGACAAGCACAACAAGGTACACATTACACAAACGCACGTTCGACCAAGTTCATGACCAAATCAGTGCTACCAGCTTGATTGTGATCGACACAAAAGCATCGAGTTTGGAGTTCACTCAATGACATGCAAGCACCATGCATCATTCACTGGTGCAGCACTTAGCCCATAGTTAAAACAACAATATCTCTGTGTGTCTGGTTAAACTATGACCATGTTTTCAAGAAGAAAATAACTATGCATCGTTTATCTACATCGGGAAGTTAAATCGTTATTGGAAATGGAATGTAAAGGTTGAAGAGAGGTATAGTGGTACATGATAGACCATGGTATACATACAGTGGTACATTTCATATTCCTGCTTGTTGGGAAGGAAAATGGTGGGATAAAGTACCTACCTAAACAATTTGTTACTTCGCTGCCATCTATACAAAATTGTATTCACCAATGTGTAAAATGCCGTGAACATGCCTATATGCAATGAAAAACACAACAATTCACAACTGTTTGGTCATGACATATCGATTACAAGGCATGCAACCTTTCCGATTACTTGATTTGTTTGTGCAGTTTCACAACGCTAGCGTCTTCACTGCCTTCGAATGTCCCGAGAAGACCAAAGCTACTAACCGATTTCACACATTTTAAAAGCAGACATTTCTGCTATATTCGTTTTTTAAGCAACTTCAGGCGAACCTAGATAAAAAAAAAATCAACGTCAACCACATAAACAAAAAATATATCCATCCCAGTCCCACTACGTACCTACAAGCGTCTCTCCCCCTCTTGTCAATTTGAGAATGAAGGCTGGTATCCATTTTCCCCAAAATAAAACTTCCTCAAAGTCACACTGCCCCAAAAGTACGATCAACATTCTATACAAACAAATTTACCACAGCAAAAATACACACCGTTTGAGCGGTGATTGGATTGATTAGATTAGATAGGATATCACGTCGACTGTGTAATAATTTCACTGTTAATTATGTTAAGCACTCCTCAAAGAATTGAATTTTCATGCTGTTTTATAATTTTCCAGTTTTCACGCTACATAAATCAATGCTATCACAATCAATTGAACTTTGGAGATAGTTCATGAGTAGCAAAATTGATAATTGATTAGCATCATAGTTGGTCCACAAAGGCGCGATTGAAGAAGCCCTATCATAGAGCAGAATGCGGGTATGACGTAAGGTATGACGTAAGGTATGACGTAAGGCATGACGAAGGGATGCCGTATGACTAAGGAGCATGACGTTTCACCGGTGATGCTCCATTATCCTCATGTCTGATGGTTGGTATTCACTGATTGATTGGGGTTGGGTGGGTGCATGTGCACCCAGCAGACAGGACGTATAGCAGTAGTACTCTGTGATCACTTCTAGGCAGTGAGCGAAGGGTGAAGGTATACTAAATCACAATCTTTGGGTCTGCACTCTCAAACGGTCGCAGCAATCGAAAGGACTTGCCTCATTGGCTACGTCAACGCGATTGATTATTGGTGTTTAACGACGTACTGTTTTGACAACTGGCCCTTTGACACTGGTCTAATGGCGTCGAAGAATGAAATGGCTATGATGAGGGTGATGATGAACCTAACCTAGCCTAGAAGCCCAGCCTAACCTAGGCTAACCTGGCCTAGCCTAACCTAGCCGTTTTGCGAACGGGGCCGTCATGCGGGAAACCTGGTGCCGGCACGTAGCCATACTCCTGTCGAAAAGCACCGAGGGGACCACCGGCTTTATGTCCGAAGAACGATACAACTCGAACAACAGGATTCCTACACTAATCCATTCTATCGAGAGGTTGACAAGCAAGACGAGTGAAGTTTTCGTACTAACTTCAAACCCTCCAACCGCTCTCCCGAACAGAACTGATTGTGCGCATGATGGTCACCCATCCTACAATTAACTCAGCGCGATGTTGCTTAACTTCGGTGATCTCACGAGAACATAATGTATACATGCGAAATACTTGATTTAGACACACAGCTTATAACAGCCACGTTTTTTCACGTGATAAAAATTGCATTGTTACCTAGTTGTATAATTATTAAAGTCTTATGCCTTTCATAGTACTTATAATTTAAGTATCTATCAAATACCTAAAAACAATTGTTTGCGATAGCAGCGAATGTCTGGACGCAGGTTTCAAATGTTGAATACTTTGTAAAAATGTTATGTCGTCTCAGAACATAAGGAGAAACGTCATAGAGATTTATTGGGAACTATTTATTACCTGAAAGTCTTAGATAAGAAGACAACACATTATCTCTCATAATATCGCACGTAACGCATGGGTTCTACACCAAAAGTTTAAGACACTATTTAAGGTGTTTTAAGATGTAAGTACTATCTCACATAAGAAAAATAGCTCCCAGGAAACACTCTTCTTCATTGTGTTTAATTTAAAATGACATAACTTTGAGCAGGGCTTCTCAAAAATGAAATCAAATTTCCTTGTCAGTTTTTTAATATATATACTATATAAATAATCGGGTAAAAGTAACTTGCATATTAAGTAGGTATTCCATCAATAGGTATTACGTAAGCCATAATCAATATATTGACTATTTTTGTCAAACAAGCGGCAATTAACTCGAGGTTGTAAATTGTGACAACGCTGGTACCTTAAAATGATCCGTCTGCCAGCGAGATATTCTGGACTTGCACCTCCAGAGATAAAATGCCACCATTAGCTGTCAAGGCGACTGATAACTGACAAAGTCCACCGAATCGAATGTCAAACTCTTTCACCATGCCACAGGTGTATAATATTCTCTTTCCCGGGTGAATGCCACCGTCGTTTTGCAGCGCAACGCAACACGCCAGAGTTCTATTCAATAATGCATCTTGAAATACGATGGAACTTCTGGAAGCGTGAACGGAGTGGGAACGCTTGTCCAGCCGATGCATTATTGATGATGGGAAATGTGCAACATGTCTCCGAGTTCACCGGAACCATCAAAACATTTCCTTCACAACTTAATAAGTAATAACGGAGTCATTGTATTTTGTTCTTTGGAGCCCTCAAGCTTTTATATTTTTTTATAATTTTAGATTACTAAATAAAGTAATAGGTACTTCTCTTGATTAAGGTGAATAATTGATAAGGTAATTGTTTTGGAACAAAGCTATAGCTTTAGGAGGGTGCAGCCGAGAGCGAACCCAGCGCAGTCATCATTTATTTGCTGATGATTGATTGATTATTGATTGATTGATTTAACGACGCACTGTTTTGACAACTGGCCCTTTGGCACTGGTCTTATGACGTCGGTGAATGAAAGGGTGATGATGAACCTAACCTAGCCTAGAAGGGAGGAGGGGAAACCCGGTGCCGGCACGTAGCCTACTCCTGTCGAAAAGCACCGAGGGGACCACCGGCTTTACGTCCCTTCCGATGCCTCTCAGATGACGGCCGACTTTTCCGTAGGAATTTCCTTGCATATCGAAGCGTCGCATAGCTCGTTGCTTGCAAATGTTAGGAACTTCACTGATTTTCTACAATGCAATTGTAATTAAGTAGGTGTTTTACTGCAGAAGGAATTAAGGAGTTAATTATTTAACTGCGTTAGAAGCCTGCCCTTGTGTCACTTGACCAAGGGCTGCTCTCTTCGGGGAATGATAATGTGATTGTCATGTTTCACTTGCCAATAGTTTTACGCCCAAATGTCATAAATGGTTGTGTCATTTTCGGGCGTGGCGAGTAAAAATCTTTGTCGAATATTTCAGCCCGATTGGCAAGCTAAGCGCTGACATAAGAAATTGTCGCAAACCCTGGCGAATCCACGCGATGGAATATTCTGATGCCGGAAAAGTCTGATGTCGGAATAGCCTGATGTCGAAAGAGGTTTTCTTCGTTTAGGTCTGTTCTTCTGACGTTCTGACAGGCCATGAGGTGGTTAGTACTAATAGAAGACATTATTATGAAAGCCACATTCGATTTCTACGACGCGCTCTTAATGAGAAAAAACATTCATGGGCAAGCCACCGACAGAAATATCTGTAATCCCTGAATTAATTAGTACTTGTCATCCGCGCGGGAATCAACAATTGTCAAACGATGATACGTAGAACCGCGATCTTAGCCGCGTGCACGCGTTATCATAATCATCATCGTCATCATCGTCATCACAGACAAACATCAAAGTAGGTATCGGAAATAATCAGTCGGTGTGACTTTTACGATAGCGAGCAAAGATAAGTGATAACAGCATGCTACATCACTCGCGCTTCATTAGCCAATCTCGCTAATCACTCTGCAGGACAAATTGCCGCTAAAATACTGCTAAGCGCGCTGTTTTGTGAGCATACTTTTATTTGTAGGGTTGTATTATATCGAAAAGTAATTAAACTGTATTGAAACTCCTTAGACAATGAAATGTACATATCAATACAAATAAAATAGTTAGTTCTTCAATTTCATAATAATCGTAGGTATAGGAATAAGGTATACACTATAGTAGGCTAAAAAAGACAGTTCTAGGACAGTCACGTGACTCCCGTCCAAGTTAACTTATTTTTCTGCAGAGTCAGCACTTTTTTTTTCAAGGTCGTGTGACTTTGGTGTAAGTTAACAAACTTTTTTTGCAGAGTCAGCACTTTTTTTGCAAGATCACGTGACATTGGTGTAAGTTAACATATATTTTTTTGCAAAGTCACGTGACATCCGTCCAAGTTAATGATCTAAATAATGCAGCGTCAGCAAATTTTATCTTGTAGAATGTTCTCGAAGGTTCTCGAAGGTTTTTGACCTGTGAAGTTCACAGGTGCGACGTATAAATAACGCAGCATCAGCAAAAATTGATCTCACGATCATTTCTATATGTTTATGGAATTTTCCCGAAGGTTTTTAACCTATGAAGCTTACAGGTGCGACATATCAATAATGAAGCGTGAGAAAATTTTATTTTCTAGAATGTTCTCGAAGGTTCTCGAAGGTTTTTGACCTATGAAGTTCACAGGAGCGACGTATCAATAATATAACGTCAACAGAAATTCATTTCTATAAGTTTTTGTATGGTTCTATTTTGTTTTTAAATCAGAAGTGTTAATAACCTGTCAATCTACGCAGTTGAATCAGAATAAAGACGCACCTGCACAAACCGGAAAGGAGTGACGCACTTGCATATACACGTTGAATCTACGCAGTTACAGCAACGCCATATCAATAATACAGTGTGAGAAAATTTTATTTTCTAGAATGTTCTCGAATGTTCTCGAAGGTTTTTGACCTATGAAGCTCACAGGAGTGATGTACCAATAATATCACGTCAGCAGAAATTCATTTCTATAAGTTTCTGTATAGTTCTACTCTGTTTTTAAATCACACGTGTAAATGACCTGACAATCTACGCAGAAATTGAATTGATCTGTTAAGGTGAAACTAAAGTATGTTCAATATTATAATTCAAACCCTTCTGTTAATTAAGAAGCATACACTACCTTGATATCCGCTAGCATCTCAATTGAATCGGAGTATAGTACTTTGTTCTCAAATGTTGTCGACCTATGAAACGCATAGGAGCGACGTATCAATAATACAGCGTCAGCAAAAATTGATCTCACGTTCATTTCTATAAGTTTATAGAATGTTCTCGAAGGTGGAGAATAGTTGCACCTGCTCGAACTGCAAATCGTCTGATAATTCAGCGTCAGCAAAAATTGAAATCGTTTACCAAATCTGTTTCGAGTTATCAGTCATACAAAAACTGTGAAGTGAACAAGTTTCAACTTGCAAGCATCTCCAGATCTTATCTCACTATAATTAGTGACTTGTGTGTTTACCTAAGCATCAAAAGTTTTACAGACACTAAAGGAAATGGATTCGAACAACTATATTCAAAATCTCATGTAAGTTACTACATTTATCTTTTATTTTCATTTTTATGCTTTTGGTTTTAAATTAAATTTCTAATTTTTACCTTTTTTTCTTTTAGAAATATCGAGACAATCTGTGATAGCATTCTTAATTCCGTGAATTCATCTGCGAACCTTGCAATGTAAGTTTTACTTAAAGATGATCTCATTTCACAATTTCTATATTTACCTGTATTAATTTGATTAACATTATTTTGTTCGTTACAGGGAAATTGAAAGAGAAGATAGAAACGATCAACTCTCTGATCTGCAATCTAACTCAAACGTAAACTCCAATGCTGAAACTTCCAGTCAGTCTACATCCTCTTCTGGTATAATTGAGTAAGTGAAATCATGAGATTTTATTTTGAAACAATATTAGGATTGTTAGTAGTTTTTCAAAATTAGTTAACTAAATTCAAATAATCTCTATCACCAGGAACCAGCAACAAGCATCTTCATCATCATCGTCTCATATGACACACCGATGTCAATATTGTAAGGCACGCTTCAATCGAAAGGGTAACCTAACACAACATCTACGGCGTCATCCAAAGTGCAATATCTGCAGTCTTACATTCACCACGAGAAACAACTTGCTAAGGCATAGAGAGTGCTCTCATGGTATGACATCATCCCAGCCGGTAGATATAATGGAAACACCTTCTCAAACGCAAACAGGGGGTGGTGCACGTCTTTCAAATCATGCATTGAGAAAGTCTGTAAAAGTCTACACATTTGAAGGGTCAAGAGCTAATAATGACGATGTGCTGACATTTCTTTCGGATAAAAAAGCAGGTGTAGAGTCAAAATTATCGGAGAATCTATCCTCAATGCATGGTGTGAAATGGTACATTTCAATTAACCCTCTTTACACTAGAGAATCTGAAGGAGAGTTAATTGAAGCCACCCCCTGTTTCCGGAGTCATACCCAAACACTTTTACAGAATTTTGAAATTAATGTACAATTTAGCAAAAGTTTCGAGAGAATAGCTAAGGTAATATCCAATTACCAGAAAGAAGGAAGTAATTGGACATTTGATAGAATTTTAAATATGGAACTAAATATCGCCAAATATGTTCCACTCTCGGCAAGTAGTTATATCCCTCTCCCAAAATCAATAGCTAAAAAGAAGGCAGTTATTAACATTCAAAATTCAGATCAAAAATGTTTTATTTGGTGTATTCTTGCTAAAATTCACCCTGCAAACCATCACGGTGAGAGAGTAAGTTGTTATAAGAATTATGAAACAGAATTGAATATGACTGGAATTAATTATCCAGTAGATTTATCAAAATTAGATCGTTTCGAAAAACAAAACTCGAGTATTTCTGTAAATGTGTTTGGGTATGATAAAGAAGTATTCCCGTTGAGAATCACTAAGTCCACCCGTGAAACACATGTCAACCTCCTTTATTTTTCAAACGAGCAGACAACTCATTACTGTTTAATTACTGATCTAAGCCGTCTGTTATCATCTTTGACCAAACATGATGGCAGAGTTTTTTATTGTAATCTTTGTCTACACCGTTACAGTAAACCAAGTCTTCTTAAGGAGCACACTCAATTTTGTAAACGCCATAATCCTCAAAAAATTGAAATGCCAAGTAAATTTAAGAAGAATGATATAATGAAATTTAAAGAACATAGTTTCAGCTTGAAAGTACCTTTCACCATCTACGCCGACTTTGAAAGTTTCAATAGCAAAATTCTAAATTCAGATATGAACATCGGCGGTTCATCTACAATAAAAACAAAGTACCACGAACCATCTGGGTATGCATTTATTATCGTTGATTCAAATGGACAGTCTCTTAAGCCGATTACAGTATATAGAGGTGTTGATGCAGTAGACCACTTCTTAGAAAATATTTTGGAAGAGGAGAAAGAATTGCTTAAACTAATGCATGTTAATAAACCTCTTGCTATGAGTATTGAAGAAGAGAGACGGTTTGAAAATGCTGAGATCTGCTCTATTTGCGAGCGAGCCCTCGGAGTAGATCGTGTTCGTGATCATGATCATATGACCGGTCTGTTTCGCGGAGCAGCGCATAACAGCTGTAATATAAATTATAAAATAGCATCTCACATCCCTGTGATATTCCACAACTTGCGTGGTTACGATTCTCATCTAATCATGCAATCATTGGGTAAATTTAAATCAACCAAGATAACATGCATACCCAATAATATGGAAAAGTATATTTCGTTTCAAATCAATTCTTTACGTTTTCTCGATTCTTTACAATTCTTGAGTGCCTCCTTAGAAACACTTGTGGGTAATCTCGCTGGATATGGTTCAGACAAATTCAAAATTCTTAATAATCAATTTCAAAATTCGTCACTAACATCACTACTTCTACGCAAAGGTGTATTTCCTTATGATTACATGGACGCTCCCGACAGATTCCAAGAAAATAAATTACCACCGCAGTCAGCGTTTTTCAACATGCTTACAGAGGAACACATAAGTGATTCTGATTACGCGCACGCGACTGCGGTATGGGATGCATTCAAAATTAAAAATCTAGGTGAGTACCAGGACCTCTATGTGAAAACTGATGTTCTGTTACTCGCTGATGTTTTTGAAAACTTTCGACAACTCTGCTCAGAAAATTATAAACTTGACCCATGTCATTCCTACACAGCTCCCGGTCTGGCATGGCAAGCGTGTTTGAGAATGACCGGTGTGGAATTAGAGTTACTCACCGACCCTAACATGTACATCTTTTTAGAAGGTGGAATACGAGGAGGTGTTTCGATGATATCCACTAGATATTCTAAAGCTAATAACCCCGAAACGAGTGAGTTTAATCCTCGACAACCAAATTCTTTCATCACTTACTGGGATATGAACAATCTCTATGGCTTAGCAATGTTACAATATCTACCGATATCTCATTTTAGGTGGTTAAACACCGATGAAATTTCAATTTTTAATGTAGAAAATATAGCTGATGATGCAGATTATGGTTATATACTTGAAGTCGATCTTGAATACCCTGAAAATTTACACAATTTACACAATGAATACCCTCTTGCTCCAGAAAAAATCAACATTTCGAAATCTATGTTATCACCATACAGTCAGAACTTTTTGAAAGATTTTAATATGAAATCATCTAAGAAAAACATAAAATTGGTTCCAAATTTAAACAACAAGTTGAACTACGTAACTCACTATAGAAATTTAAAGCAGTGCATCAGCTTAGGGTTAAAATTATTGAAAATTCATCGAGTTATGGAGTTTAAGCAGCGTCCATGGTTGAAAAAATATATAGATTTTAACACCGATCAACGTAAAAACGCACGGAATAATTTCGAGAAAGATTTTTTCAAACTGATGAACAATGCTGTTTTTGGAAAGACGATGGAAAATCTACGGCTACGAGTAAACGTTGAGCTTGTAAATTCTGAAAAAAGATTAAACAAAGTAGTAGCTTCACCTGCATATCAAAATTTCAAAATTTTTGCAAACGAACTCGTTGCCGTACATTCTATCAAGAAACATATTGTTTTAAATAGACCTATTTACGCTGGTTTCACGATATTAGAGGTTAGTAAAACCTTTATGTACGACTTCCATTACAATTATGTGAAAAGGAAATACCCAGAGAATTCAAAATTGTTATTCACAGACACCGACAGCTTAGCATATGAGATATTCACTGAGAACGTGTATAAGGATATGCTTGATGATTTACACCTCTTTGATACTTCCAATTTTCAACCAGATCATTTTCTCTACAGTAAGGTTAATATGAAGGTTCTCGGGAAAATGAAAGACGAGCTGGACGGTAGAACTGTAAGAGAATTTATAGGACTGCGACCAAAAATGTATTCATTTCTCGAAGAGAATGGTAAATGTAAAAAAGTTGGTAAAGGTATTTTAAGAACAACGCTTAGAAAGCAGATAAAACATGCAGATTATAAAGAGTGTTTGTTTTCGAAAACTATATCAAAACACAACATGGTTAGCATAAGAAGCATTAACCATGAGGTTTATACAATCGAGCAGAAAAAAATTACTCTATCCCCATATGATGACAAACGATATATTCTACCAGGTGGAGTAAACACACTGGCTCATGGTCATTACTCTATTAAAGATATAACTGACGCTGATGACAATGATGATGATGATGATGATGATGATGATGATGATGATGATGTACACTTTGTAAATGATGAACATGTTTTATAATTTCTACATCTTTTACTAATAAATAAAACAGCTTGTGCTACATTTTAATTGAGATATTAATACAAAATCGTGTCATTTGTTCACCGAAAATACTTCCAATCCCTTACATCCAAATCCCTTATAATATCAAACCTAACAATTACTGAAGTTTTAATGTGTGATCAATATGGAAATTGTTTCGAACTGGATTTTATCATACTAATTATCAGCATTGTTCTAAGTCAGGTTGGCCGAGTGGTCGCCAGACTTAAGATTAGAAACTCTTTGAGTGCGTGGGTTCGAACCCTACATGTGGTATGTTATTTTAGTAAAATTTTAAAATTTTGAATTTGAAATTGCTTTTAATATTTTATTTCATTTTATCAAATCAACAATCATAAATCCAGCATTATTTCGCCGGTGAGACATTCAATTTGCTACATGTAACAGTCATCGATTGCATGTTAACATGTAATACGATGACACTTCCTGTTCATGATCACGCATGTCTAGACAGGTTTGAACTTGTTTAGTCAACTGAATTTCGATAGTTTGATCACCTTTACTACACTAAAATAACAATGTTATTTCATGGTGAGGAATATAGGTTATATCTAGATAATAATAATAATTCACTCTCAGTTCCCAATTACATACATTTATAAAAATCGCATCATAAAAAGCGGATTAGAATCATGGTAACAACAACTTTGCTTATTCATATCTTTTCGAACAGGTGCAAAACATGATTTGAATTTCTCGAAAAACAATTGTCGAACAAGTGTATTGAAAGAGTTACACTACAAAACAACAAATAAAGTGAGTTTACCAGTGTATAAAATAATATTTATACAGTTACAATTATTAAAAATTGAATTATTATTTTCAGTAACTTATGGAATTGAATTTATTTGATTTTCTTAAATTATAGTTATCGAAATCCAATCACTTAAATTACTAATCTTGCAAATTATACAATTTCTCACAAATGATTAATTTTTGGAATTAAACCATGACTACCAGTACATAAAACATTAATTTTGTTTTAACAATAATATTAAAATTATAATTTATAATTTGTAAAAACTTGTGGTGTTGAAATTTTTTGTTGAATTTTTGTGAATTTATTTTTAATATCAGTTACTTAAATTCAATCACTTCGAGCTATATTCCACAAATAACGTCATCACCCACAAACTAAAACTTACACTCTATTTTTAATCATCTTTTCTTTTTCTAGATGGATTTTCTCAACAAATTAGGTTCAGCGGATTCACTGCTCAAACCTTTCATAAAATGAAATAAAATATAAAAAAGCAATTTTAAATTCAAATTTTATAAATTTTACTAAAATAATATACCACATGTGGGGTTCGAACCCACGCACTCAAAGAGTATCTAATCTTAAGTCTAGCGACCACTCGGCCAATCTGACTAAGAACAATGCTGATAATTAGTTTGATAAAATCCAGTTCGAAACAATTTCCATATTGATCACACATTAAAACTTCAGTAATTGTTAGGTTTGGTATTATAAGGGATTTGGATGTAATGGATTGGAAGTATTTTCGGTGAACAAATGACACGATTTTGTATTAATGTTTCAATTAAAATAGAGCACAAGCTGTTTTATTTATTAGTAACATCTCGTTGTAAAATTGTTACTCGACAAATTCAAGAATTGGAGTTTCTTTTAAATGACCGAACTTCTTTGTACCTTTGAAAATCATGTGGATTTTCTTCTCGTTGTATTTTTGAATTTCATCATCGGTTAAATTTTGAAATCGGTTTGGTAGTGAATATTGAACGTTATTTATCAGGACCGCTATCTGTCTTCCGAAGCGTGTGGATAATGACGTCCAATGCTCAATCTGATACTTTTCATCCTTGTTGAGGTCGGTGATAAGTTCGAAGGTGTGTCGTTGTGCCGCTCCAAGTCTATTCAATAGGTCCATCTATAAAAAAAAAAATTATAAAAATTATAAATAACTAGCGTAATACTAATAATATAATGAAACAAATAAAACGGTTTTTTAAATTCAGAAAAACAATCTGTAGTATCATACGCAAACTTTTACAACAGTAATTATGCAAACATTTATTAAATTATGGTTAGAATTATAATAATATAACTCGTTATGATGACATGACAAGATTATGAGTTTGTAAATGCGATATTTAGCTAAAATTTTATATTATTTAAGTTAATGAAGTTACACATATAGAGTTTGTATGCAAATATTATAATATTAAATTCTCTTAAAAACATTTAAAATCGAACTTACTTTACTGTTGTTGAACGTTGCTGGGTGATTGTTTAATGACGATTCCTTGACTGCGTTGTTGATTTTCGAAAAATAAATAACGTTTTAATGAAATTTAATTTTGATATATAAATAAACACGTACACACAATCTGGATTGTAAACAATTAATGGAAATATATGGAACAGAAAACTAGATGGTAAATTTTACTTATACTATTGTAGACAGCTGAATCTTTCAATTATCTGATTGTGATTGATCACTGAACGATGCACCTATGCAGCGAATTCTGCTGATTCAACTGAATCCCCGCTTAGACTCGAAATTGCATTGTCGCGATAGGATGTATTGAAAGTCATTAACCTATCACTCATACTGATATGGTAAAATAATGCATTAAATGAACTGCATCGATCATTCTAGAAAACACTTGTATGTCATATCATCATCCTAACAAATCATGCGAAATGTTGAAATTTACTTATTTTATATGTCACACGAGTTTTAAATCGAACGTGAGAACAGAAGTTATTGAACTACAATTAAACAGATCAATTCGAAGATGTTAACAAGTTGAGACTTGTTCACTTCACGGCTTTCATGATGGTCAAATCCCACCACCTATTCTGATGGCAGTGAAATATTTATTATTATAATTTGGAATATATTTGAATCATTTGGAGTTGGACGCTTGCAGTGTGAATTTAAAACGACAAGATTTCACTACATCTAGAAGAAGCCATGTTATGCGATAAATTTACGAGTCTTTGTTTTGTAGCGTATTCTCTGCAGACAATCTACCTCTAAAAGTGCAAAATCCATGTGTATTAATCGCAAATACGGATCTGATTAGTAAAAGTGAGTCACATTGGATATCGATACACATTGACGAATTTGGTCGAGGGGAGTTCTTTAACAGCTATGAAATTCCACCAATCGTGAAAACACACCACGAATTTCTTAGTCGTCAGTGTACAACTTGGACAAACAATGAGACTCAATTGCAAAGTCTAATTTCTGATGTTTGTGGTGAATACGCTGCTTTATTTCTTGCACATAGAGCAAGAGGTCTTAGTATGCAAGAATTCTTATGGTTTTTTTCCAAAATAGAACTTGTGACGAAAACGATGAACTTGTTCGAGTATTGTTTTACGAAAATTTCAAGTCATGTTTCGCTCCTGTACGAAAAGATATCCATAAACAAAGTTGTTGTAACCGTGTATCCAATTCATTGTACATGATGAGATTTTAATAAATATGTCTTTATTAATTTCAATTTTCAAGTGATTTTTGTTTTCATTTATTTAGATCATACTTCCACGAATGTAATAACAAGCTGCTTGATTGTCGTAGTCTGCTAGGCACTGCTATAGGTATCTTGCAAAATTCGCCGACTCAACAAAGTTCCAACTTGATTGAGATCTGTTCGATGAACAGGATGTGATACATTAGATTACTCATGAGTATTTTTGAGACTTTTTTCTGAATAATTGATATGTTTGATTAGTAGGATTTTGGATTCAGGAGTTGGAAAATATTTAATGAATACAATGACACTCACAGTTTCTTTAAAAGTTTAAAACAGATATAAGAATCTGTTTTTTTTGTTTATTGATTAATTGATTAAAATTTAATAGTTTTCAAATTCTAATATTGCAGTTGCCGGGTAGTTCCCGAACTTTTTATGTCCTTTGTATATTAAACTGATTTGTTTTGCGTTATACGTTTCAATATCACTATCCGTCAATGAGCTGAATCTCGATGGTAGAAAATACTGACGATCTTCGAGAAAGACTGTCACTTGTCGGGCGAATCTAGTGGTTACAATCTGCCAGTGATGAACCAGGTAGCGTTGATTAATCACGAGATTCTTCAGATTTCCATAAGTAGATGTTTCCCCCGCGCCGAGTTTATTCAAATGCTCCATCTGACAGAGAGAGATGAAGAATTCAACTATTAACAAATTCTACTTGACGTTGAGGTGTTGTTATTATTAAATTAATCTCACCAATTCAAGGAATTGTATAAGTTGTAAAAAAAAAATCTTGAAAAAAGAAAAAAAACTTTAGTTGAAGTTAGAATAACTTTTTAGTGGAAAAATGAAGTTAAACCTGTTTCGTGAATATCAACGGTTTACTCAAACAAAATTCATCACAAATTCAATTTCGCAAGTTAATGTAAATTAAAAGTCACATTCTAATAATGGATTATGTAGCAATATTATTTCATGTATGGGTACTCACCTTTTGTTGTATTGAAGTTTTTTTTTTTTTTTTTCTAATTTCCTTACAATGATACTCTTTCAACGATGTTCTGAGGATGAGAATGGTTTGAACTTGTTCACTTCACAATTTTTATGTGACTGATAACTTGAAACCGATTTGATATACGATTTCAATTTTTGCTCACGTTGAAATATTAGATGATTTCCGGTTCGTGCAGGTGCGACTATACTCTGATCCAACTGCGTAGATTGTCATGTCAATAACACGTGTGATTTAAAAACAAAATAGAACCTAAGTGAGATAAGATCTGGAGATGCTTGCAATTTTAAACTTGTTCACTTTACAGGTAAACACACAAGTCACTAATTAGTGAGCTAATTCATCTCAAAGAAGTCAATCAGTCAGGATGATTTCGCTACACCTTGAAGAAGATTTATAGGACTACGATCAAAAATGTATTCATTTCTCGAAGAGAGAATCCAATCGAACAGTCGAACAATCGAACTAATCAGTCGAACAGTCGAACAATCGAACTAATCCAATCGAACAGAGCAGAAACCGTGAAGCCACTACTACCATCAACATGGGCTCTGAAAACCTCCGTTTAACCAAAGTGAACAAGTCTCAACTTGTAAGCATCTTCAGATCTTATCCCACTAATAAGTGAATGCAATTCTAAATAAAAGAGGTTATATTTAAAAAATATACAAATTGTATTTTCTTTATTCATACTCATCCCTTCATTTAAAATTCCTACTCCCACAAAAAATCTGAAGTTGGTAACTTATTCTCCACCTTCGAGAACATTCTGTAAACTTATAGAAATGAACGTGAGATCAATTTTTGCTGACGCTGTATTATTGATACGTCGCTCCTGTGAGCTTCATAGGTCGATAACATTTGAGATCAAAGTACTATACTCCGATTCAATTGAGATGGTAGCGGATATGAAGGTAGTGTATGTATATGTGCGACTTTACTCTGATTCGACTGATCTGGAGATGTTTGCAAGTTGAGAATTGTTCACTTACCTCCTTTATTTTTCAAACGTACAGACAAGTCACTACTGCTTGTTTACTGAATCTAAAGTAACTAACTTCTAACTAAGTATAGTAACCCAATTGGGATGGTATTGGGTATTGAGACAGTGTATAACTCTAAATTATGTATATCAGTTGGGGATGTGGAATTGGTAGTGAATTCTAAGGAGGTAATTCAATGACACTCTCAGTTATATTCTCATAATAGAAGAAAACATTTTTATTATTTTTAATATAATACATTCAAAACAAATTTCTAATCCTCTCTAAACGATACAATTGCTGTAGGTGGTTTATTTCCGAATTTAGTTTTCCTATTGAAAGTAATCAACATCATTTTTGAATTATATTCAGCAATCTGTTCATCATTCAGCTGACTAAATCGAGGTGATAGGTAATATCGATATCCAGCGATGTCGACGGTGATCTATCGTCCGAATCATGTTGTTAGAACATACTACTGTTGAATAGGTATTCTTTACAAAACAAATTTCTAATCCTCTCTAAACGATACGATTGCTGTAGGAGCTTTATTTCCGAATTTCCTCCTCCCATCGAAAACAATCAACATCGTTTTTGAATTATATTCAGCAATCTGTTCATCATTCAGCTGACTAAATCGAGATGGTAGGTAATACCGATATCCAGCGATGTCGACGGCGATCTGTCGTCCGAATCTTGTTGTAAGAACATACCACTTTTGAATAGTATATTCCTTACCCACTTCCAGGGAGTCTAGGGTCTTGAACAGTGAATCAGCGGAACCCAATTTGTTGAGAAAATCCATCTGTAAAAAAAATAAAAAATAAAATAAAATAAAATCGTGTGCGACTGATAACTTGAAACAGATTTGATCTACGATTTCGATTTTTGCTGACGTTGAAATATTAGATGATTTCCGGTTCGTGCAGGTGCGACTTTACTCTGATTTAACTGCGTAGATTCAACTGCGTAGAACAAAATAGAACCATACAAAATCTTATAGAAATGAATCACCGCTACTGTGAGCTTCATAGGTCAAAAACCTTCGAGAACCTTCGAGAACATTCTAGAAAATAAAATTTTCTCACGCTTCATTATTGATATGTCACACCTGTAAGCTTCATAGGTTAAAAACCTTCGGGAAAATTCCATAAACATATAGAAATGATCGTGAGATCAATTTTTGCTGATGCTGCGTTATTTATACGTCGCACCTGTGAACTTCACAGGTCAAAAACCTTCGAGAACCTTCGAGAACATTCCACAAGATAAAATTTGCTGACGCTGCATTATTTAGATCATTAACTTGGACGGATGTCACGTGACTTTGCAAAAAAAATATATGTTAACTTACACCAATGTCACGTGATCTTGCAAAAAAAGTGCTGACTCTGCAAAAAAAGTTTGTTAACTTACACCAAAGTCACACGACCTTGAAAAAAAAAGTGCTGACTCTGCAGAAATATAAGTTAACTTGGACGGGAGTCACGTGACTGTCCTAGAACTGTCTTTTTTACCCTACTCACTATAATCTTACACAATCCGATTAGGTACACAATCCGCAATTAAGAATTGATAAGAAGGTCACGATCAATGTTTGGAGATGGCGAACACTAAAATCCAAGGTTGGATTTGAAAATCGTTTAGACACGAAATTCTAACTAATCGCAATTTTAAGTTTTTTTTTATCAAATAAATTATGTCTGGTAATCCGAGAGCAATGTAAGGGTGAATTGATCATTAAATTGATATATTTTGTGCATTGCCTTCGGTGGTGAAATAAATTAACCACTGGCAATTAGCTATCGTCTTCGGCGCTAGCCTCTAAGGCAGAAACCTTCTTGAGGGTAAGGAATTGATCGGAGGTATCATTTGAGCTCATAGCCAAAGCCAAATATTGTATGGAGGCATCGCTAGCCATGTCGCAATGATTATTTCCCCAAACCATTCACGTACCGATAGCAAATAGAGAGCAACATATGGTAAAAAAATACATATACTACCTAGCATACAATACATCTATATCTAGGTTGCAATCTATTAATTATTTTCAGCAATTCATGTTTTCAGATTTTCTGTTTTGCTTTCCAGCGTCAATAAAATAATTGCCTCCGAGAATAATCAATACCGATGGTAATCATGATAGTTTAGAAACATGCTCCGTTCCTACCCGAATAACCATCGTGATCCAACCAACTCGCACGAATGCTTATGAAGGAACCCAGCCCAGGTCAACATAATTGCAGTAAAAATACAACTCACTCACCTCTGCACGCTCGCTTGTCACTTCTGCTGGATATTATTCACTTGACTAAATTTCAAAGAAGACCGTCACCTCCTCAAGTTACCTGCAGCTCGCTGTCAATCTCTACTAGAGCTGGTCAAGCCTGGAATTACATTATACGCTGCTAAAACTAGCTTATCTCGTGTTATAGATCAGCAATTGATAAGATATCGCGATGTACGGCCGCCCCTATGACTGACACCACACCTGACGCACGTTTCAAGGTATGGTGGTAGGTCCATACTTTAAAGGTAAGGTATTATTACCCTATTACCTAACAATCTTATGTATATGTCTACTTCTCCTCGGAAAAGAAGGGAGTCAGTCACCCCGCCCGAAACACGCAAATAGGATACGAGGTTTTTTTGGACCATGCCTTTGCTGACACCTAATATTGTTATAATAATGTTATATAACCACGATATGAATTTCATGATATATGGCCCGGCGTAGCCTTTTAATGATCGAATTATTGATAAGCTCGAAAGATCGATTTATAGCACGAGGCAACGCGTATTGGCCACGATGGGATAACTATTAACTACCTGCTAGGGGTGTTAGAGTTACGTGGGTGTATGACGACTTGTTGCATAGGTACGTGATTACATAACAGCATATTTGCTATGAGATTGTGATGCTATCTGTTTATAGCATGATTATCTGCGGCATGTGCTTGTGACCTAAAGGCACACAAAATTAATATTTTTAGGATGATTCTCTGTTTTTCCTCATTATTTTGTTACATAATAGTTAAATAAACTCTTGAGCCCTTACATAACCACAAATTCACAAATTACACTCACTCACGGTTTTGGGACTGTATAGAAGAAAGATTATCGTTCGCTTTTGTTGCAGCTGCAGAAAGATTTCCCAAACTTTGTTCAAGCAGACACATTAATAATAATAGTTATTATTATCTTAGCTTAAATACAATTAAATTCACAGTAATTGTTTTTTTAGCCTAGCCTAAGCCAATCTGTAAATATCTATTTGTTTAAGCTTGTATAATATTTTATGCTGTTCAAAAATCCACCTGAAAACTTGAAAATTCGTTTGAAAAATGAAATACATTTGAAAATTTCGAGCCAAATATGGCCTAAGATGGCGGCTGCTTTTATTACTCACCAGCCCGACCGTAACCTATCGTGCTCCTTATTAAAGAGATATTTCTCAGCAAGTATAAGATAACTGCATAAAAATGTCGATGGATATCGAGTCTGCCGACGTTATTCGTCTTATACAACAGTATTTGAAGGAACACAATCTTACTAGAACATGCATGACGCTTCAAGAAGAAACGGGTATATCGCTCAACACTGTCGAAAGTGTGGATGGGTTTGTCGCTGATATCAACAACGGGCATTGGGATACGGTCTTGCAAGCAATTCAGTCACTCAAGTTACCCGACAAGAAGCTCATCATACTTTATGAACAGGTAAGTGGCTTTAAGATTTTTATGCAATTTCAAAACATTCGGGTTAGTACGCCGAGCTAATATAGGAAATTTGTTGCAGGTTATTCTCGAGTTAATTGAGCTTCGTGAACTTGGAGCAGCACGTTCACTTTTACGACAAACGGACCCAATGATCATGCTCAAGCAGCAAGAGCCTGAAAGGTATTTGAAGTTACTGCATCTACCTACATATATCCCCAAATTTCCGTCTAAATGGAAGTGCTTCCCAGGCAAAGCATTAAGTTTCTACTTTTCTTCAGGTACATCCACTTAGAAAACCTCTTGGCTCGTTCCTATTTCGACCCGAGAGAGGCCTATCATGATGGCAGCACGAAGGAGAAACGTCGAGCTGCGATTGCCCAGGCGCTTGCCGGCGAAGTCTCCGTCGTTCCCTCTTCCCGCCTAATGGCTCTACTCAGTCAGAGTCTCAAATGGCAACAACATCAAGGTCTCCTGCCTCCGGGCACCACCATCGATTTGTTCCGTGGAAAAGCTGCCGTCAAGGACCAAGAAGAAGAAAAGTTCCCCACTCAAATGTCGAAACAGATCAAGTTCGGAAACAAATCTCATCTCGAGTGCGCCCGATTCTCGCCAGACGGACAATACTTGGTGACCGGTAGCGTTGACGGTTTCATCGAGGTTTGGAACTTCACCACTGGCAAGATCAGGAAAGACTTGAAGTACCAAGCACAAGACAACTTCATGATGATGGAGCAGGCTGTTCTCTGCCTGTCGTTCAGCCGCGATTCGGAGATGCTGGCCACAGGCTCCCAGGTGGGTGATTCGCTCAGCGAGATTCTTGCTGCCCTTCTAGATTTGTACAAAGTCATTTTCTTGTAAGGTAAATGAGTGGTTTAATGTCTGTGTGTTACATGTGTCATCCAATTATATTTTACATCTTAGGAGGCAGTTTTTTTTTTCACGTCAATGTATTTGTATTGTACCTCTCTTAATTGTCTGAGGCGTGATCCACTAGTGGTGGCGGAGCGCTAGTTGCAAGTGACACACGTCTGAACTGTCAACGTCTGTTTGCAGGACGGAAAGCTGTACGTTTGGCGCGTGCAGTCAGGCCAGTGCTTGCGCAGGTTCGAGAAGGCGCACGCCAAGGGCGTCACGTGTCTGCAGTTCTCCCGGGACAACTCGCAGATCCTGAGCGCTTCCTTCGACGCCACCGTCCGCATACACGGCCTCAAGTCGGGCAAGACGCTCAAGGAGTTCCGCGGCCATAGCTCGTTCGTCAACGAAGCCTTCTTCACGTCCGACGGACACTCGGTGATGTCGGCCAGCTCCG
Source organism: Nemurella pictetii (assembly GCA_921293315.2). Classification (NCBI taxonomy): domain Eukaryota; kingdom Metazoa; phylum Arthropoda; class Insecta; order Plecoptera; family Nemouridae; genus Nemurella; species Nemurella pictetii. The sequence continues at coordinate 4,032,977 of OV121122.1, forward strand.
ACGGGTCCGTCAAGGTCAGTCTATGAATCGCTTTTCTTGGTTTTCTTGGTTCGAATCACACTACAAGCGTACCCAACGTCATAATCGGGGTTAGTCGAGTTGTTGGTGTGTGATTACAGCATAGCGTCACTAGATTCACCGCCTTCTATTATCATTCATAGTCCTGTTATAGTCCATGGAGCCCAACAACTCAAATAAACTTGATATCAATCATAGCATTCCGTAGCATAATGGTACAGTGCAGTGCCCCGGACAGGCAAAGACCTGGTTTCATATCCCTGTATGGACACAAATTCTGGAATAGACATTTCGTTTCTAATTCTCGTAAATGTTCCGTTCTGCAAGGTGTGGAGCATCAAGTCGACGGAGTGCACGTCTACGTTCAAGTCGCTGGGTGGCGCCGACGTAACGGTGAACAGCATCCACGCGCTGCCCAAGAACCCCGAGCACTTTGTGGTGTGCAGTCGTGCCAACACGGTGGTCATCATGAACATGCAGGGACAGACCGTGCGATCATTTGCCAGCGGCAAGCGCGAGGGAGGCGACTTTGTCTGCTGCACGCTATCGCCCAGGGGTGAGTTGCGCAGTTCTCACCGCACATTAATACAACTAAAGAAACCCCCAGCCTGGGATACATTGCTGATACCTCCAATTCTTTTCTCGTATGGTTTATATTCAACCCCTGAACAGTGTTTGATTGAGGTTGTCTGAATTATAGACCTGCTTTGCTGTGATACAATCTAGCTTACAATATTATCGCAGTGTCTATGCAGACCCCTTTATCTATCTACATAGACAGCAATTGGCAATTGGCCTTGAAGCTGACATTAATTAGTATCATTGGGTCCACATCAACACTAGCACAGCAGCCAGCCCCTTGGCTTTAAAAGCAGATTTTTATCATTTATTACGTATTAGCGGTATTACGTATTGACAACAGAGGCAAGTCCACGAGTGCGATGTAATATCGTATCATATTATATGTAATAGCGATTCATGTCTGAAATAACTGCTGAAGGTGAGGTGCGTTTACTGCTTGGCTTTGCGAGCTTTGCGCTGTGGCGTTCTCCTGAGTTCGGAGCGTTGCGAGCTTTGCGCCGTGGCGTTCTCCAATCAGAGCCTGAGTTGGAGGGTTGCGAACTCTGCGCGAACCCGGCCGTGGCAAACGGTAAACGCAGCTTTGAGGCGAGTGTGAAAGGCGTGGCGTAATGGAAGGTGTGCTTGCCGGCGGCAGGAGAGTGGATCTACTGCGTGGGGGAGGACCTGGTGCTCTACTGCTTCTCAACGTCGTCGGGGAAGCTGGAGCGAACGCTCAACGTCCACGAGAAGGACGTCATCGGGGTGGCGCACCATCCGCACCAGAACCTGCTGTGCACCTACAGCGAGGACGGACTGCTGCGCGTGTGGAAGCCTTGATGGGCGACGGCCACGACGTTCAAAGCCACCAAGACCACGGCACCGGCTGGGTAGAGGTATTTCATCCTCGGCTGACACCGTGGATGTGCAACGTTCAGTTCATCAACTGTTATGTCTGGATGCATCTTGAAGTAATAATGCAAGTTGCTCGCGTGAGCATTGACAAATTGATTTTACTGACTTTTTTAATCAGTTGTTTGCGAGCTGACCCTCATAAATTTTGTTTTGTATTCATGTGTATGGTCTTCATGATAATTTACTTGTTAGTTATTATTAGGTACTATTAGTAACTGCTTAGTAATATTCGTACGGCAATCTAAAGGCGCATGTTTACCTGCAGTTTCTATGTGGCAACATTTCGTACGCGCGTTTTAGTAAACGGGAAGTTGTTGATGAGATGTAAATCTTTGCTTCAACATGGTCCATTTGTGAAGTTTTAACCCCAACACACCTATTACATTCAGAGAAAAATTACGTCAAATACCCACTGGACGTACTACCAGTTTGAAAAAAAAATTCCAAGGAAGACCAATTGCTATATCTGGCTTTAGCAAGTGGGTATCATGACATCATTTTGATGGAATGGAATAGGTGTATTATTCAAACATGCACATGTTACGTTGCTAGAATACTTTGTACGCCAAACAAAATGAGAAATCGACAAGAACACCATGTTGGAGCAAGATGAATCTTTCGTCTTCAACTCTCTCTCTTACTTAACGTATAGAGCCACTTGTCACGTGAGTTTTGGACACAAGTTTTCAACTTCAGTCTTCATTTGCATCGACTCATCACACCCAATATTTACAGCGACTAATCATCTAGTCGTCTTCTAGCTGGCTCTGATCAATTTAGTTTGGTCGTCATGTGTATATTCAGATTTCTTTATAAAATTGAATTTAAAAACCACTTCAAAAGGTAGAAATGTGGTCCAAATGGATCCAGGAAGTATTGAATAAATTTCCAATTCTCAGCTAGTCAGCTGATTGGATTGCTTGTAATTGTTTTCACTTATCAAATGTAATTTTTGCAGGTAGAATGTACAAAAAAAAAACTCGTAAAATATCAATGGAAATAAAGTTTTTCTATTCATCAGAACCAATTGTAAGAGTTTGTGAAGTGGATGGTAAAGAAGGAAGCACCTTTCTTTGGGACACGGTTCGAAACAAGAATTAAAATAGGAAACTTTCCCATAGAAAGTAGATTTTGGCAAAAGCCGACAAGATAACCACACTAAAAATTACTATTACCTGGCAAAATTTGCAAAATATTAAATTATATTAGACAACTTGATATATATTTCTGTAAGTAACTCTAGATAAAATTTCGTTCATGCATAATTAACAGGCTAGTATATCAACAGCACACTAGAAAATCCACAATTTTCCAGCCCTTCCACTGTCTACCTCCTTCCACCTATACCTACTTTCCAGCCTGCCCAAGATGACGTTTTTTCTATTCACCCAGGCAACAACACGGAAACATTTTACGCTCGTTGTTCATTCAACAAGCAACTGTGTCAGCAAAGACTGTCGTTTGATTGTTTTATCGGGCCTGGTTTTACAATATTTCTTAACTGCAAGCAGGGTTGGGTTTATACGTGTCTAAAACCCTTTTAGACGTTTTACGTATAATACGTACGTATTATACATAAAAAAGGTCTAAAACCTACGTCTAAAACCTTTTTTTTTTTCAAAACCCTGTACTTTCATTTAAACTGCCTGTATTTGAATTTTGGTGAACTTTGGTTTGGTCTCATGAGTCATGGCTTATTGTGAGCTGTTGATGGTTGATGGTGTATCAAAATTGTTGTTCGACCAGGTATTCTTGACGAGCGTAAAAGATTCAATTCAACTCTTTGATCCCATTTGATAATTGATCAACGTATGCCAATCTGCTTCAGCAAGTATTGCTGATGCTGCACAAGAGTGGCTAACACTTGAATTTCCGCCCGGGTTTGCATCTCGTACAGATGCCCCTTTGAAAAAGAGAAGGGACTATGCACTTAACGAGTACAATCTCACGGCCAACTTCCTTCATCCCGTGTATCTGGGGAAAAGATTGAACTACACCACCTTGACGAGGTTGACGGCTTTTTGTTAAACGAGTTGACAGCAAGCGGGCTGGACAGCTTGGTGGAATTTAAAGCAAAAGCCGGAATTTTTGGCATTCTGCAAGCCAAGACGATTGTTAACCCTTTAACTTACTGGGGCTTGGCTAAACGTCACCACCTTGAACTAGCAGAGCTGGCTGAGAAGCTTATGAATGTTCCTGCTTCCTCGGCCCAACTCGAAACGGTGTTCTCGAACTGGTCCTACGTCCACAACCCCCTTCGCAACCGACTAACGTTTTTGCGATCCAAAAAATTGTTGTTCACATACCACACTTTGAAAATTGCAGAATCAAGAAGCGCCAATTTTTCCTCAGACGAATACTAATTTTCCAAAAATGACTTTTTTGTGTACAATCAAGTACTTGGGATCAGTGTTAGGTAAAAATTTCCAAATTTTATTTCAAGCTTGGTTATTTTAGTAGTTACCTGCTGCACTGCATATCAGAAATTCAATTTTTTTTAAGTTTGTTAAAAGTACTATATATTCTACTCCACTATCTCGTATTTTCATTAATTGTCATAATATATTTCATACTAAATAACATGAGCACTTCCATTGTTTTGTTTATCACATTTGAAATTTCTTTTTAGCACACCAAGCTAGGATCCATTAGGCTGTAGGACTCTACCCGCTTTGTTTAGATGGGCAGGCTTCCAGCACTTCTAGTACATTTCTTATTATTGTTTTTTTGATGACCATGTCATGTCACAATAAAAATAATCAATTATCTGTATCAATCACAATGTTTATGAGGTTTTTTGTAAAAACGTATGGTATAAAACGTCTAAAACCTCTACGTATTATACGTACCTTTTATACGGTATAATACGTACGTATAATACGTGTTTTAGACGTTACGTATAATACCTACCCAACCCTGACTGCAAGTAATCGCGCTAAATTATATGAAGTCTTGATAACATACGCGGTTCGCTGCACTCGATAGGCCGTTGCGGCGGAATCAATTGGCGGCCGGCCTTCCGATTGGTAGCAAGCGAAGCTGCCCAAGCAGGACAGACTTTTGGATCTCCGCGCCAATCTCCACCACTTTCCGCTGGCCCAACTCCACGCTGAACACGCTGAGAAACAAGAAACTAGCTTAGTAACCAACAATCAGCTTAGACAACAACTCTAACATCTAAAAATAACAGTGGGAAATGCCAAAATGTCGGTAAATCTAAACAGGAGAAGAGTAAAGCAGACCAGCACGATTTATCATGCAGAAATGTGGGGGGAAAGGCAGGAGTTCAAGGAATGAAACCTTTTGGAGGAACCTGATATGCATCAGAGCTCAGAGGGTGGGTGACTGAATTTTCTGATCGGAATACCCTGCGGCAATGCTCGTTTCCTTCACTGAAATGGACGTAAGCAAGTGGCATTTTGATCTCTTGGCTTGTTATTTTACGACAATAAATTGAGTTCAATGGACCACGACATACAAAATTCCACTCTTAAGAGTGGACATCGACAGGCCTGGCCAGCCGGATGACATTGAGAAGGCCTTAATTTGTGTTTTTTGTGCAAAAATCATTCACCCTAACGGACGAATATAAATTGATTATTATTGTAAGAGTCGATAAAAATTTAGCAGGCAATGCTTTTCTTATGACTTATGAGAATACATTTGTTGTAATCACTTATTGACCCTGGAAGGAACAATTTTGAACGTGGTTTCTTAACAACCGATTTATTCTTGACCGACAAATTACACTAAACCAAAACTCAAAAACGTGACCGGGTGAAATCCCAGGTCATGACGTTGAGTACGCTTGTATTAGTGTGATTCTAATATCGAAACTAACCTAAATGCAAATACTCGTTGTATGTTGCAAGGCAATCCCTTATGCAAGGTGTAACCCCAAATATTGGGGTTAGCCGAGTTGTTGGTGTGCGATTGCAGCGTAGCGTCACTAAATTCACCGCCTTCTATGTTCATTCATAGTCCTGTTTCTATCTCCATGGAGCCCAACAACTCAAATAAACTTAATATCAATTCCACAGTTGGTTATCCGTGTAGCATAATGGATAAGTGCAGTGCCCCGGACAGGCAAAGATCCGGATTCGAATCCCGGCACGGATGTAAATTTTGGAATTGATATTTGATACTAATATTGAAGAGTGTCGTCGGCAGTCACCTGTGCATCCAGCCGTTGAAGCCTTGCAGGTCCAAGTCCAGGTGACACTCGCGTCCCAACGCAGCCAGCTCTGCGCCAACAACGCTTCGAACGCCGCTCGAAACGACTGGGTGCTTGTTAAGCTTGATCTTACTGCCAAAAAAACGTACGAATTAGGAAACAGACTCTCTTGTTGATGGGTGTAACAAACAAAGCAAACGAAGCTAATCCTCAAATACACTTAACTGCTAAAAAACTTCATTATACTAATTTTTTTGTTTTTAAGTTTGTTCGTTCGCGCTCTACAGGCCAAACGTCTCTACCGATTTTGTTTAAATTTTAAGGATACTTTTGTTTTCTCCCAACTTAGACTATGTATTATTTTCAGCAAATTCCATCCACAACTTTTACCAAAAATTAGTTTTTAAAAAATTGACAGTTTTTACAAGACACTTTAAACATATAAAAAGGTATTTCTAAAAGATCAAGAAATGCAGTCTTGCCTGTATCTGCCGCAAGTGTCCTCCACGATGAGCACCAGGCTGAGAGGCGAGTCGGTGTCGGCGCCCTCGGCCTTCCAAGCAAAGGTCACGAGCAGCACGTCGCCCGTCTCAAAGTGGCAGACAAACAACCTGCAAAGCGGCACCCTCTTAGCGACATGTTGTTTGTTTTTTTTTGTTTATTTGCAACTCTCAGATGAGAGACAACTTATAGAAAAAAATTGAATTTCACTGCCCGTGGTTGGCCGGTGCCATGATTAGTTTGAGATCCAATCAGAGTTCATGATATGGTAAAACTGGCCCAGAAATACATCGATGACCATCCAAAAAATTCAGCAGCAGGTTCTCGTGTAAAGTAGCCAGCTCCAGAGTGTTTTAACAATTGAGTCCCCATTTTTTTAAATGCAGCGTATTTGAAAGCTGAAATTTTGCTTTTTTTGTAAGTAGTCAAAATGATTCAATAATTTGGTAACTAAAGTAGGTTTTGTTTTTATTCACCCGTAGCTTTACATATACTGATATCATCTGCATAATTACAAAATTACTGGTGGCCCCCAATCCCTGCTTACCGGTGGAAGCAGCCTCCCTGAGCCGGGGTCACCGTCAGATCGTTGGGCGGCTGCAGCCGGAGACAGCCGCCGCCTTCTAACGCGTCGTTGGCGTAGTGCTCCACCGATCCACGCTGCAAGGCAGTCGGCAGGGATACCAACTGTCCCAGCCCAACGCACGTCTCGCTGAGGTCTGACCGAACAGAGGGTTGGTAGGCCTGCAGGGCTAGGTTGTACCAGCAGCCAGACACCTTCTGCAACGGATTAGGTTAGGTTGGCAGGTTGTGTCGGATGTTGAAAGGCCAGGGTCGGTTGGTTGGTAGGCCTGCAGGTTACCTCTGCAAGTCTGGTTGGTTGATTACCGGTGTTTAACGACGCACTGTTTTGACAACTGGCCATATGGCGCTGGTCTAATGGCGTCGGGGAATGAAAGGGTGATGATGAACCTAACCTAGCCTAGAAGGGAGGAGGGGAAACCCGGTGCCGGCACGTAGCCTACTCCTGTCAAAAAGCACCAAGGGGACCACCGGCCTTACGTCCCTTCCGAAGGACAGTACAACTCGAACAATAGGATTCCGCTAATCCGTGCTGTCGAGAGGTTGATAAGCAAGGCGAGTGAAGTTTTTGTACTAACTTCAAACCCTCTAACCTCTCTCCCGAACTGAACTGGTCGTGTGCATGATGGTCTCCCATCAAACACCTGACTCAGCGCGATGTTGCTTAACTTTGGAGATCTTACGAGAACCGGTGTACCCAACATGCCAACCGTTTGGTCACAAGTCTGGAGCAGCTTGCTGTTGGCTAGGTGCTGCTATTGTTTTACACATTGTAACATACTGTAAACCGGCCCCTTATTACACACATTCCATTCAATTAGAATCCTATCAAAATGACGTCATGATACCCACTCGCTACAGCCAGTTAGCGCAATTTGGGTTGTGATTTCCCTGCCTTCATTTGTTATTTAGCAGAGCTAATTAATATTTTTTTCTGAACTGGTAGTAGGTACATCCAGCGGGTATCTGACGCCATTTTTCTCTGAGCGGAATACGTCTATTGCAGAATGAAACGAAACGGTAAGTCTGGTTGCAGGCAGGCTTGACATATTTTCTGTGCTAATGAAGCAGTAATGGGCGAAGGTACCTCTCCTCGGGAATATTTGGCGAGTCCAAAGCCCTGGCAGAAGGAGGTGACGAACGGTAGGGTTGTGGGCCCGTGCGCAAACATCCAAGGCCACAGCTTGGCCCAGAACAGACACTCGAGCTGCGCAAAAGGCGCCCCCGTCTGCGTCTCGTGCACCCAGCCGGGCGCAAACAGCGCGACCGAAAGTCCCACGTCTCGCGCGACTTTCACGGCCTGTAAGTTGGAAATAACGCCGTCGTTGAAAACGTCTCGGTATCGATCCAAACTGCAATCGCATATCTTTGTTTAATAAACACTAGGTTTTGGTATAAATTTAAATAAATATTTTGTTATAACAGTCTGATGTCAAGAATGAGCGGATGCCGTCATCTATAAATTGTAAGGAATGAGGATTGTACGTTCGTTTGTAAATTAAGTATTGTTATTATCAGTTGCAAGGCACTTGAAAAGTGCTTTTATTATTGGTGCAAATTGTTTTTGATTAATCATTGAATACCTATTGGCTACCTCTGCTTTTAGCATATCCTCTCTATTGGAGATGTACGTTGTACCTTGCTGGAGTTGAAGCCTCCGCCGCCCAAGCAGCCGCGGCCGAAAACGTCGACGCCCACGTAGACATCGTGTGCCCTGACTCCTGCCTCGGCTAGCGATGCCCTCAGCTTTTCCTCGGTCCAGCCGTAGTTTAGGAAGATCCCGTCGCAAGCGTCCAGCCACCGTCTGCAAGTAGTAGTAGAAGTAGTAGTAGTAGTAGCTTAAATAATTTTTTTACAAGCTGGGATTTTTGCTCGGGATATGTAGGATAATAATATGAAACAGTAATATGAAATAATCTGGATAATAACAGGAAACAATACAACATTTAATAATGTGATTGATAATATAATAAATAGTTATTTCAATATAGTCAATCACAAAATAGTATAATATTAATAACATTAGTAATAGTAGTAATAATAGAAGGCCACATAAGAATAATAGTAGGAATAATACAATGGTACTACCTTTCAATCTGATTGGCTGACATACTTGTTTTTATCGTTGAGCTGGTTTTGCCACTGCAGTTCTCCGAACACGGTGACACTGTCGTACCAGATCAGCTCGGACCCGGGAACTCGATCTGCCAGCTTTTGTCTCAATGACACCACAAAGTATTCCAGGTGGTTAATGCTAGACCTCCGTATCTCATTCTCGATGTTCAGCAGGTAGCCTTCAAAACCGAAGTACACCGATATCGCAACAAGATTGTCCACGGTTTGCTCAATTGATTCTGTGCTTTCGAGGATTTTATTCCAGATACCCATCCCATCTTCCCATTCAGTGATCAGTGTGCCTGTAAAAGTACATGGATAAACAAATATTTTGATATTTACCCATTTATTTTCCGAGTTGAATTTAAATACATAAAATATAAAAATATTTGTGCTCAATTACACACTGATATTTACCAAGGACTTTTACCCCGTGCCGATGTGCAGAATTGATCCATGAGAGTGGAGGTATTGTAACTAGATTGTGACTGAAATACACAAAAGTGTCGATACCAGCCCAATGGAAGAATCGATATTCTGTGTATTTGTCGCTACCGTCAACAAAACTGTCTTCTAGATAACCTCCTTTATAATCATGACAAAACAAAGTCTTTGGAACACTCGATTTATGGCAACGAATTATTGGTTTCCATTCGCCGTGTACTGCAGGAACTGCGTCTTTTCCCAAAGCACACAAATTTGAATTTTTTTCCATACGAATTACCTTTCTTGCCCATTTTGGATGAGTTGACAAATTCCAGTTTAACAATTCATTGACAGTTCTTAAAGGTGCACATATCAAATCTGCTGGATCATCAGGTTCCCCAGTTGTTACTTTAATCTCATTTAGAATTGGATTGTCAGGCAAATGACCCGCACGCACATTCATTTTTACTGTTCTTGATACTTGACCTAGTGTCAAATCGAAACGAACGACGACCACGTTTATTCTGCTGTCTGAAATGTCAGACGATATTTTGAAAGTCAGAATATCGAATCGGTTTGATTCGGCTTGATTCGGTAACTGGCGTTGACGGGCTACGCGTTGGCGGGAGCCCCTCAACCCATCGTATTCCTAATACCTCGTATTCCTAATTCCTAATTCCTATAACAACTATTATGACATGCCACTGCACATTAGAAGGAAACAATTAAAATCTAATTTAGTCTGAAACTAACCAAGAATCTTCCAATTAAAATACGGAAATACCGAGAGAGAAGATGGAGTGGTTTGATTAAAGAAGATTTTATTGTCCAGGAAATCCACGATTTTACCCGTACATGACTCATGTCAAGCTAATTTCTTCAGGATATGTTCATTTGACCCTCCTGAACATTGGCCAGAAAGTCGCGCGAGATCGGGTCGTTGCGTCCCTTCGTTTCACCCTTGCTTAGGGGTAGTTTTTCATATAATCGTGATTATTGAGGTCGCTATGGGAGATATCCAAAAAGTTACACCGGAAATGTTGTAGCTGACTTAATTACGCATCTGATGATATCAAAAAAGTTTGAATTTGAATCAGGGGTGACCAAGATATTTGCGATCTCGCTGGGTACCATTTTCGTAAAATCGTATTTTTTGTGTTTAATCGATCGGAATTCCCGGATTGAGTTACTTGTTGATTACAAATAATAGTTTAATAGTATAAGCAGTCCTTCTGGTTCAGGGGTGAACAATATTTTGGTGATATTCTTAGGAAATTCTTCGGAAAGTTCGTTTTTGTGTTAAGACGACCGGAATTCATGGTTTCACAGTTTGCTGGCAAAATCGTATAATATTACAAATTCTTATGGGGGTGACCAGAGTCAAGAAGAAAGCCCAGAAACGCACAAACATTAAATTGACGTCGGAGACCTATAATCTGCATGCATCCAATGTCAATTTTTAGTTACCACAGGGGAGGCTGAAACTGCTCGACCTGGAAACTCATCTACCAAAAACCCTATTGGAAAGTTCTGTTCTGTGAACTCTGTTCTGTGAAAGGGAACTGTTCTACCCAGCTCGAAGAGTCAACAGAAATCAAACACTTCATATCAGGGGGAGGCATTCAGTGGATACCATCATTCCTCCTTGATGACGCGGGGAAGCTGATCAACACCATCTGGAATAACGCCATATCCGCCAATTTCTGTTCCACCGGAATAAAGCCATATGTCATATGGCGTTAATCCAGTGGATTTATCTCATATATGGCTTTATATGGCTTTATTCAAAAGCCATAATTTATTCAAAATTATCAATTCTGGTAATACTAGAATAGCCCAAACAAAAACACTTTGCACACAGAGTTGCATTGATCATATTTTGTCAAATGACGATAGTATTGTTTTCAATGGTAACATAGAAGTAGGATTGTCTGACCACCTGGGCCAAATTATTTCAGTGCCATATTTGCGAAAGCAAAAAAACAATAACAAAGACAGGAAGATTTGGTCAAGGACGTTCAGTGACACCCAAATGGAAATGTTTTCGATAGGTATAAGTTCGGTTTGCTGGAGCAAAGTACAAACAGCAGATAGAGTGAATGACATGTATGAGATATTCACGGGTCTGTTTATGAACGAGTTTAATCAGGCATTTCCCTTTAGAGTAAAAAGAGCACGAGGTAACCATAGAAACAGAAGTAACGAGTGGTACACTGAGAAACTTAAACAGATAGGCACAAAGCTAATTCAGCTAGAGGATACATACAAAAGAATAGGGAATCATAATGACAAAAAAGAGCTTAATAAGACCAAACAGATATACAAAAAAGAAATTAAACAATCAAAAATAAATCACAATGAGAAGAAAATTAGAAATTCTAAAAATAAACCAAAAACTGCATGGAACATTATACATTCTTGTACAACTAATACGGTGAAAACCCAAAATAAGATAAAAATACGTCACGATGGAAAAAACATAGAATCTGGAAAAGAGGTAGCAAATATTCTAAACAACTATTTTTGCAGTATAGTTCCTGACCTATTGGAAAACAGAGCAACTCTGAATAAAGCTAATCAAAACCAACAACTGACAAGAATCGTAAAAAACAACATCTTCCTAACTCCAATAACCAGGAAAGAATTATATGAAATAGCGGACAGAGCTCTCAACAAATTCTCGGCAGGGTATGACGAAATACCTGCAAGGGTGCTAAAAAAGGTCATCACTTTCATATCAGAACCTCTAATAGCCATCATAAATGCATCATTCGAACAGGGAACATTTCCTGATGCACTTAAAAAAGCGATCATAATACCAGTGTTCAAGAAAGGTGACAGAAAGGACGTGTGCAACTATCGTCCAATTGCTATGCTCTCGGCATTCTCAAAACTTTTCGAAACAGCAATGTGCAATAGAATATTAGATTTTGTCAGCAAACACGGAGTTTTGGGCGATGCCCAACATGGTTTCAGGAAAGGACGATCCACCACCACGGCAATTGGGAGCTTTACAAGCAACATCATCAGGGCATTAGAGAATAAAGAAACAGCAATCGGGATACTATACGACTTTTCTAAAGCATTCGATACCTTAAACCATATGATTCTTTTAAACAAACTTAACAATATGGGGATTTCAGGCAATGCAAACAATTGGATAGCGTCATTCCTTAAGAACAGACGGCAAGTGGTCAAAATAAGGGGGGAAAACGGGACCAGTCTCTCAAATGAAGTAATTACTAACGTAGGAATGCCCCAAGGAGCAACAATATCTCCCTTGCTATTCATCCTATACACGAACGAAATTACAAACTGTGTTAATACAGGATCCCTCACACTTTACGCTGATGACACCTCACACCTCGTTTGCGGGAGGAAAGAAACAGTCACTAATGCTTGCAGATCAGAGGTGCAAAATTTAGAACAATGGTGCTTAAACAATGACTTGATCATAAACACATCAAAAACGATTATGATGCAATTCGGCTCTAAGGAGACGTCAACCAACGACAACTTACAAATAACAATAGAGGGGGCTTGCATAAAAAACCACCAATCAGCCAACTTCTTAGGTGTAATTATTGACCAAAGACTTGACTGGGAATGTCACATTTCAAAGACTTGCCTGAAGGTAGCATCTAGCTGCTACTTAATTAGGAAACTAATGCTTACCTGTAATCTGGAGACGGCCAAGCTCGTATACTTCGCTCAAATACAATCCCGCCTAATGCTATGCTATAATATTGTGGGGTAGCTCGCCACATGCCAAAAGATTATTCATACTCCAGAAGAAAGCTATAAGGATACTTGGGAGAGCAACAAAGACCCATGTGCCGAGGTATACTATAAAGACTCATGCTCAACTCTTTTCAAAAAATTCTGTGTATTAACTTTACCTAGTCTGTACATATACTCAACCATCATGTATGTATAATTTTAAACAACCACCTAGTGTCCGCAAACGCAGATGTACACGAGCACTACACCAGAGGTAACGCACAAATCTATGTAAAGAAGAACAACTTTAAAAAATCTGACAAATGCCCAATGCACGCCGGAGCTCTTTTATATAATAAACTGCCAGGCTATGTCAAAACCCAAAAAGGAGATAATTTTAAGAAAATGTTAAAGCAATATCTTTTAAGTGAATGTTTTTATAAAATAAGTGACTTTCTACATACGTAGATACAAGGTGACAATGTGGTTTGCACTAGTGAAAGTTATGCATTTTTAATGTATTTTTGTATTTCTATTATTATTATTCTTAAGTGTATGACTGTCTCATATCATGTACAATGATCCCACTGACAATAAACAAATTATTATTATTATTATTATTATTATTATTATTATTATGTATTTGAGTTGTCCCAACGTTAGCGTAAGTCGCGAAGTCATTTAACATGGTGGCTTATGGGAGTACCGAAAAATTGCAAATTTTGGATGGGGGGACATTTGACGGGTATCGAACTATATATTTATGGATAGCCCCGGTAAATGTGCATCTTTTATATAGAGTAGCTGTTTCTCTAGAAAATGAATTTTCAAAAGTTATAACGGTTTCAAAGTACCAAAAAAACTTAAAATTGCAATAAAAAAATAAATTACGGTTAGATTTGTTTCAAATTTTTAACATAGATAACAGACCGTAACAATTATCCCATTTTACAATTTCATTCAAATCCATCATCAGAAACAATTTATAAAAACAAAACCGTTTTTAACGTTACCGAGTTCTTAAGTCATGCCTAGGCTACTCCAATCTTTTAACCTATGTCTTGACGATTATCTCGATTTTACGAAAACTTCTTTTAAACTGACGAACGGAATTGAATGAAATTTAAACTAGGAATACGAAATAGATGTGTTAGCTTAAAATTAATTTGTCGGAAAATTCGTTCGGAAAATTTGGCCAAAAAAAATAAAAACCTGTAAATCAGTAATAACTCAATAATTAATGATCCGATCGAGCTAAAACTTAAATAGGTGCATCCGTATAGCGATTTGGCAACTTACATCAGAACTTGAAGAAAATCTTTTGGAAAATACGGAAAATATAAAAGAAAATATGCTTTTTTGACTTTTTTTTGTATTTTGTGACTACGGAAAAGTATGAAAAAGCATATCAGTGAACAGCCCTCATCAATATGCTTCTTTTATTACTGATAGTTTTTTCCTTAAAAATTGAAATTGAAAGAGATATAAAGGATTTAGTCGTGCGGTAAATTGACATGGGCTCTTGCGGAGACTTTGAAAGTGCGGGAGCGGGGACTTTTGGGGCGAGTCGAACCGCATACTGACGGATAGCCTCGGTGAATGCGCATCTTTTACTATTTGTTGTATTTTTCTTAGAAAGTGAACTTCGGCGAGTTATACGAGATTTAGTGTTTTTTAACTGGAGACTCCTCGAGCTGGGTACAACAGGTTGCCAGCTCGAACACTTTGCATGAGCCTTGTAGCTGGCTCGATGAGATTCCAGGTAGAACAGGTTCAGGCGTCCCGTTTCCACACTGCAATACCTTCCAGAGCAGCAAGTGTTGGCTTGTATGTTGCAGTTGTTGTATTAGATGGAGAACAACATCCTTTTTACTAGAAGTAGGTACTACATAGGTCTCTGTACACAATTGGTATATGGTAATGTTTCTTACATTGCTATACGTGAATAGCGAATTCGATGGGACAGGGGCAGAGGAGGTGGAGGTGAATATCATCTTCGGCATTTAAACATCTGGGAACAACTTCTAATATAGAAGAGAAGGCACTTGACTTAAAATAAGTATAGTTTTGTCGGTACCCTACATCAAAGGGATGCCGACAGAGTCAGAGCACGTGGCCATGGATAACATAGGGTTTGCTTGCTGCTCTGCTAGGAAGGTTACAGTATGTCAAATCTGACGTGTCTTGCTTGGAAAGTAAATCAGACAGGGAGTTAATAGAATGTATATGGACACCTCAGATTGATTGCCTCTGATCAAGTAATTAATTAAGAATCAAATATTAAGCGAGCAAGGCATCCAATTGGCATGATGGCAGCCGGGGTCCAACTTTTTACCTCATGCAAATTGTCCGCCTGTGGCCCTAATCCTCGGGAGATAGCCTCCTGCAGGGGCGAAAGAATTATAGATTTGCTTTCTGTGTATCGAAGGGTGGGACAATATTGAATTCAATTAGAGCCACCTAGCCCCGTGCAAGTGAATTGTAGATGAATAATACGAATGGCCCGATTGAATATTCCCAGGGTCAGATTTTGCATGATTATTCGAGGGGTTTTGTAAATTAACTTGGCCGGCATGTGAAGGTTTCGGGCGCAACCTTAGATCTGCCATGTCGCCGCTATAGCTAAACGCTCGATTATCGATGCACCTAATACGCATGATCTCTCTCTGCTGACTTGCATTGCGTAAGATGCGTATAAACCCTTGAGCGTGACTTGCAGATATGCCTGCCTTCTGCGTGGTGTACGAACATTGTGTTCAATCAATCAATCAATCAATCAATCTATCTATCAATCTATCAATCAATCATTCAATCAATCTATCTATCTATCTATCTATAAATCTATCAATCTATCAATCAACAAATCTATCAATCAATAAATCAATCAATCAATGTCGATCGATCAAGTGGTCAATCAATATGTTCAAGCCAAGGGATCAACATTTAGCAGCACAGAGTCAGACTATTCCTAGCCTCCAGCAGGGTTCCAAGATATGATTTCCAACGCCAAAGCTGTAATTCGTATTAAAATAATTGAAAGTTTTTAATTGGGGAATTAAAGCTTTATTAATGTCATTTCATCATTTTAGAGCAGTGTATTTGCTTTGATTCATCGCTTTTTGCAGAAAAAACCGACTCGATTCGGATTAATATCAAGTTTTATCGAAAAATAATTGCATATTTTTCTCCCCATGTTAAAAGGGAACAATGATATTTTTTCAAGCTAGCTGGAAAGGGACACTTTCTACAAATTGTTTCAGAAAAGTTATCGATTTTTTCGCTAAGCCCCTCCTCCTCGATCACGTGACAAAAAATGCTGGCCTCTGATTGGTCCGATTTCGTAGACCAGTTCAAACTTGTAGCCTCCGACCACCCGCGGAGCCCGTTCCGACCCCCATTCGGCTGAAAACTTCATCTGAGGCGGACGCGTCGCCGATCGCTCCGGCTTTCTGTGCTATTCTGCGTTGGGAGCGGCTGGGAGATTCCAAAAAGTTGAGAAATCGAAGGAGAACAGTTCCACGACAGTGATTAGTCGTAATCATGGCCCAATTGAATCATATCAGGTAAAATACGATCAATTTTCTAGATTCCAATTCGATTCCCACAATTCATTTCCGGGTTCCCTTAGTGGTTGCGGCGTTTCCCGCAAGATGGCGACGGCGCCTGGAGGTCGGTAATTTCATTGGTCGATATCGCTTCAAATTTTCGCCGCTACGTAGTGGTTGGTGGTTTCTAAACCTTGAGCATTGCCGCCATCAGCGAAAACAACTTGTCAGATTTATGTGGTAGAACTTTTAATGCTAGAGTGAATCGGAATCGGATTTCGCAGTGCTGATGGTTAATGATAACTTGTGATTAGTATAACCGGTAATAACTTTGAATTTACATCATGATGATTGAATTTAAATAGGGTTAAAGGATTAAAAGAAATAGAACATGAAAGTACAAATCACCTGTTGGTATGTTTTCGTAGTATTCACTGTATTGTGTGCCCTAGCTATAATTTGTAGAGCGAGGTTTAAATAGTGGTGTGATGTTTGCCTTCCTCTTAAAACCCGCATCACTTTAAATTAATTACATTCTTCAACTTTTATTCAACCCAATTGGGTTGAAGTCTCTGAAGCGGGTCTCTGTTAACCAAGACTTGTTTAGGTTTGAAAGATTTAGATTGTGCAACATAAAATAGATATTTTGACAGAGAATTAATTGTTGGTTTTGCTTGTTTTAGGTGCGCCAGCACTGCAGGGCATCCTGATGAAGCCAGACCAGTCAGCTGGGTCATCCAACAACAGGGCGGCTTCGAATGCAGCATACAATCTGAGCTGCAATCGTACAATCGGAGAACTTCTTGGCGATACGAGATGGAGCCTGCCTGCCAAGGTAAAGTTTAATTTAATTTCATGTCGCCAGCAGTGATTCTAGCCGAAAATCGCTACTGCCGAGGCAAGTTCTTGCAAGTTTCTCCAAGTCCTAGCGTGACTTAATCCCTGAGCCAAAACTGTTACGTAAAGTTGATTCTTTTTAACTTTGTTATTTTACTCTAGACCCTTCCACAATACCACCATCATGTCAATGCGATGGTGGTTCTTGTGTTTCATTTGCGCTGTTGATACTGTGATTATGTTTTGCCTTGTCAATACGAACAAGATGATCACCTTCGTAACTCAATTCACATCACAGTTTCTTTTAACAAGAGAGTAACCAGTGTAAGAATTGATAAGGCCCTGCACATTGTTCGTTGGAACTGTGTGTTACTAAATTACACTTATATTTAGTATCATAGTTAATAGTTAATAGAAAGCTATGATTGTATGGTCAGCATTTAAAACATCCGATTGTTTTGTTGCAGAAGTGGGGCGGTCTGATCTCGCTAGAAACACCGGACGCCCTTTGACCTACGATGAGTTTGCCAGCGGCGGTACCAAAATGTCGGCAGTTCGAGATTTAAAGCGTCAGCCCAGCAAGGTTAGTTCCCCTCACCCTCAGTCAGCTAAAGGCAATTCATATTAACTTTTTGACAACCTTTTGGGTTCATTGATTCCTTTTGTAATTCATCTGCAGATTATTAGATACAATTCAGCAGTTGACTTGAGTTTGGCTGTGTAATCGTCTTTGAACAAGGAATATCGATATGTGAAATGTCAGGAATCTCCCTTGCTCCATTCCGATTTTACAAAGATTTTTATTTCAACATTTCAACCTGCTTCTTCACAACTTCCACACAATTTTTTTCTCTTCCTGAACATTTACCAAAAAGGACTTAACTAGTTATCTTCAATTTGTCAGTGGATAATTTTGACAGAGAATTTATTGTTGGTTTTGCTTGTTTTAGGTGCGCCAGCACTGCAGGGCATCCTGATGAAGCCGGACCAGTCAGCTGGGTCATCCAACAACAGGGCGGCTTCGAATGCAGTGTACAATCTGAGCTACAATCGTACAATCGGAGAACTTCTTGGTGATACGAGATGGAGCCTGCCTGCCAAGGTAAAGTTTCATTTAATTTCATGTCGCCAGCAGTGATTCTAGCCGAAAATTGCTACTGCCGAGGCGAGTTCTTGCAAGTTTCTCCAAGTCCTAGCGTGACTTAATCCCTGAGCCAAAACTGTTACGCGAAGTTGATTCTTTTAAATTTTGTTGGGTTACTCTAGACCCTTCCACAATACCACCATCATGTCAATGCAATGGTGGTTCTTGTGTTTCATTTGCGCTGTTGATGGTGTGATTACGTTGTGCCTTGTCAATACGAACAAAATGATCACCTTCGTAACTCAATATCACAGCTTCTTTTAATATGAGAGTAAAACCGGTGAAAGCTATGATTAATAGGCAGCATTTAAAACATCCGATTGTTTTGTTGCAGAAGTGTGGCGGTCTGATCTCGCTCGAAACACCGGACGCCCTTTGACCTACGATGAGTTTGCCAGCGGCGGTACCAAAACGTCCGCAGTTCGAGATTTAAAGCGTCAGTCCAGCAAGGTTAGTTCCCCTCACTCTCAGTCAGCTAAAGGCAATTCATATCAACTTTTTGACAACCTTTTGGGTTCGTTGATTCCTTTTGTGCTTCATCTGCAGATAATCAGTTACAATTCAGCAGTTGACTTGAGTTCAGCTGTGTAATTGTCTTTAAACAAGGAATATCAATATGTGAAATGACAGGAATCTCCCTTGCTCCATTCTGATTTTACAAAGATTTTTATTTCATCATTTCAACCTGCTTCTACACAACTGCTTTGCAGTTTTTTTCAATTCCTGAACATTTGCCAAAAAGGACTTAACTAGATATCTTCAATTTGTCAGTGAATAATGCTTGTTCCCCTGCCTGCTACTTCCCCTCAGTTTTTCTTCATTTCCTGAACATTTTCTGAGGATATTGCAACTTCTGTCGCAATTAAGTTGGCTCATATCCTGGTTTGCTTTCAGCTTTGAGACGCGGCCAGCGAGCAGACAGCCGATTGCACACGGACTTCGACATCCCGTCACCGCGACGTTGAGTCCTGCAACCCGAAGATCCCGAAGCCAAGCTACGCGGCGTCGGCATCGAAGGCGGCGGCAACAACTCAGCTGCCTTGACAACGGTGGCGGGGCTTTGAGGTTGGTACACGACTTTAAATTATATTCAACTAAAGCTTATTTGTTGAAGTATTAACTTTGGTAAGATCAACTTTGACTTGATGATAGTTGATGAATTTTGATATCTATTCGAGCCGTTTTTGAATCAAATTTTTGACTAGATTTGAATTGATTTGACCAAGGTACTGAATCCTATGAACAAGTCCAGACACGCTGTCATTTCATTTCTCAGCCATGTTTCCAATCTCAGCACATCAGACTTCAATATTGAATGTTAGCTTTCCACTTGACTTTCTTGATGTTTTTAAAGGCCATGTTGCCTTCTCATTGATCTAAGAGCAGTTCAGAGACAGAACTAGAAATAAGATTAGCAGTGATTACAACTGACATTTCCAAGGGAACGGTTTCGAATTTGGTTATAAGAGGAAACATATTGCCTGACCCGACCCAGCTCCTGTCAAACGGCTTCAACAAAGGCAAGAGAACATTGCTGGGAGTCTCTTATGTCGTGTCTTACATTAACATGACGTGTTGCTCCAATCTAGCTTCCAACCTGTCGAAGTCTGCTAATCCTGCCTCGTGTGCCGTTTGCTCAAGTTCCGACATCTGTGTTCCTTCCAGAATCCAGACCTGCTCCCTGCCCTCGGATTTCTCCGTGCTAATCGCGTTGTGTTTGCAGATCCAACTAGCGGCGCTTGGGATTTCGCCGCGGCCGAGACATTTAGCTTCTCGGCTTCAACGCTCATTGACGGACCGATGGAGTCGCTTTCAGCTCCGCGCTGGCGACGTTCTTTCTTGAGATTGTTCAAATTAGACCTGCTTTATGTCGGCTGATAGTTACTCAATGTTCAACTTCTCTTTTCAAATTCTTTTGTTCTTTCATTTGTTTTAATACTATATAACAAATTCTCTTAAACATTTTATGTTACGTAAGAAATTTCAAAGAGTAAGCTCTATTTAAATATTGCATGACCTACCAGCCGACATCTCAACAATATGCAGGGCTTTTTACTTACATGAGTTTGCTGCGCTGAGAATTTATTGCAAAGTCTCAAGTGAACAGCGAGATTGTCAGGCGGGTTTTTAAGTTGTCAATAAATGACAGAATTTGAAGTCAGTATGTACGGTCACCAAACTTTTCTGCCCTCACAGATTTTGACCTGATCCATACTGAAGATTATTCAGGATCCTGAAGCCGATTGTTTTGAGTTGGAGAGATCCTGTGCCGCAGCATTCCAAGTTGCACGATCCTGTGTTTTCATCTTATTCCCCATCTAGCTGTGATATCTGTGGTTCGAGCCATACTGAGCACTTTCCGTGTTTCACAGTTGTGAGTTCACATCACTTTCCCAATCCAGCTCAGAAAAGCAGCTGGTAATTGGGAGCGTATTAATTATAAACCTCTTCTTGTTCCTGGCACACAGATCCAGACAAACTCTCTGATTAGGTTGATTTGCTGCTGATTTTAGAATGTGTTTGAAGATATGTTCAGTAATCTGACCTTTAACCCCCATACAAGTCCACCCATTCCAATCGAAACCCTCTCAGCCATCCCAGAGAGTTGTTAAAGGCCAATTCTACTCAAAAATGATGTCAGATACCCACTAGACGTAGTGCCAGTTTCAAAAAATATACAAAATAGCTGCAAAATAACCAAGCAAGATAGGGCAATCCAAATTGCCCTACCGGTCTTTAGCAAATGGGTATGTGGCATCATTTTGATTGAATGAAATGGGTAAATTAGTGACACCTCTCATCCCGAAGTAGATAAGTTTAGTGTATTATTTAAGAAGCTGATCAAAAGGTTATCCCAACAGAGAGCGGCGGCTGCAAAGAAAAGAACGAAGTATTCAAGACGCGAGTTCTCCGAGCATCGGAGGTCAGGGTCTCCCCGGGGCAACGAGGTCTCCGAGCTGCCAGACTTCCTCACGGCGACTGCGAGTTCGCCGAGGTTTAAAGAGTGAAGATAAGTGGAGGGCAGGTCGAGGGTTTGCGCTATCGGGAAACACACTTTCTTCCAGCATTTGTCTCTTGTTTGTCTCTGTATCGCCGGCCCGTTTCAGTTTCAAGCACATCAAGAGGATGAGAAGACCAGGCAGGATCCCATTTTAGCTGACACAAGATTCCAGAGTCCGCGAACTCTTCTGCCGACACAAAGTTGCCCGCTGGCTGGCACTCAGGATGTATGTCTTAGATTCAAACAGAGCGTTTGAGCTCTTGCTATAATTCACTGAACTGATGGTGAATTTAGGGTTAATAAAGCCTCGTGAGATAACACCATTTCTCTCGGACCGGCTGATTTTCTTCCAGATTCCACAGGTTGTCTCCGCAGAGAGAGGCTTTCTCTGCACCCCCCCCCCCCCCCCCCCCCCCACCCTGCACCCTCAACACGGTCAGGCCCAAGCTAGATTTCCGTTAAGCAGAGAAAGTAATATTACTCAGATCACAACAGGTGTTTCTGATATCCACTCTTAGTTAGTACAGCTAGCGCTGTAAATATCAAGGTAGTGCCACACCCCTTGTATTGAATACCGATTCAATACCTGTACCTGCGATGCGGACCCGCAGTGTAAAAAGCACAAATACATTTGTTGCTCGGAGTCCTTAGTTCATATTTCAAGTTATAGTTATAGTACAGCCAGAGCTGCAAATATCCAGGTAGTGCCACACCCCTTGTATTGAATACCGATTCAATACATGTACCTGCGATGCGGACCCGCAGTGTAAAAAGCACAAATACATTTGTTGCTCGGAGTCCTTAGTTCATATTTCAAGTTATAGTTATAGTACAGCCAGAGCTGCAAATATCCAGGTAGTGCCACACCCCTTGTATTGAATACCGATTCAATACATGTACCTGCGATGCGGACCCGCAGTGTAAAAAGCACAAAAACATTTGTTGCTCGGAGTCCTTAGTTCATATTTTAAGTTATAGTTATAGTACAGCCAGAGCTGTAAATATCGAGATAGTGCCACACCCCTTGTATTGAATACCGATTCAATACCTGTACCTGCGATGCGGACCCGCAGTGTAAAAAGCACAAATACATTTGTTGCTCGGAGTCCTTAGTTCATATTTTAAGTTATAGTTATAGTACAGCCAGAGCTGCAAATATCCAGGTAGTGCCACACCCCTTGTATTGAATACCGATTCAATACATGTACCTGCGATGCGGACCCGCAGTGTAAAAAGCACATATACATTTGTTGCACGGAGTCCTTAGTTCATATTTCAAGTTATAGTTATAGTACAGCCAGAGCTGCAAATATCCAGGTAGTGCCACACCCCTTGTATTGAATAACGATTCAATACATGTACCTGCGATGCGGACCCGCAGTATAAAAAGCACAAATACATTTGTTGCTCGGAGTCCTTAGTTCATATTTTAAGTTATAGTTATAGTACAGCCAGAGCTGCAAATATCCAGGTAGTGCCACACCCCTTGTATTGAATACCGATTCAATACATGTACCTGCGATGCGGACCCGCAGTGTAAAAAGCACAAATACATTTGTTGCTCGGAGTCCTTAGTTCATATTTTAAGTTATAGTTATAGTACAGCCAGAGCTGCAAATATCCAGGTAGTGCCACACCCCTTGTATTGAATACCGATGCAATACATGTACCTGCGATGCGGACCCGCAGTGTAAAAAGCACAAATACATTTGTTGCTCGGAGTCCTTAGTTCATATTTTAAGTTATAGTTATAGTACAGCCAGAGCTGCAAATATCCAGGTAGTGCCATACCCCTTGTATTGAATACCGATTCAATACCTGAACCTGCGATGCGGACCCGCAGTGTAAAAAGCACAAATACATTTGTTGCTCGGAGTCCTTAGTTCATATTTCAAGTTATAGTTATAGTACAGCCAGAGCTGCAAATATCCAGGTAGTGCCACACCCCTTGTATTGAATACCGATTCAATACATGTACCTGCGATGCGGACCCGCAGTGTAAAAAGCACAAATACATTTGTTGCTCGAAGTCCTTAGTTCATATTTTAAGTTATAGTTATAGTACAGCCAGAGCTGCAAATATCCAGGTAGTGCCACACCCCTTGTATTGAATACCGATTCAATACATGTACCTGCGATGCGGACCCGCAGTGTAAAAAGCACAAATACATTTGTTGCTCGGAGTCCTTAGTTCATATTTTAAGTTAAAGTTATAGTACAGCCAGAGCTGCAAATATCCAGGTAGTGCCACACCCCTTGTATTGAATACCGATTCAATACCTGTACCTGCGATGCGGACCCGCAGTGTAAAAAGCACAAATACATTTGTTGCACGGAGTCCTTAGTTCATATTTTAAGTTATAGTTATAGTACAGCCAGAGCTGTAAATGTCCAGATAGTGCCACAACCCTTGTATTGAATACCGATTCAATACATGTACCTGCGATGCGGACCCGCAGTGTAAAAAGCACAAATACATTTGTTGCTCGGAGTCCTTAGTTCATATTTTAAGTTATAGTTATAGTACAGCCAGAGCTGTAAATATCGAGATAGTGCCACACCCCTTGTATTGAATACCGATTCAATACCTGTACCTGCGATGCGGACCCGCAGTGTAAAAAGCACAAATAAATTTGATGCTCGGAGTCCTTAGTTCATATTTTAAGTCATAGTTATAGTACAGCCAGAGCTGTAAATATCCAGGTAGTGCCACACCCCTTGTATTGAATACCGATTCAATACCTGTACCTGCGATGCGGACCCGCAGTGTAAAAAGCACAAATAAATTTGATGCTCGGAGTCCTTAGTTCATATTTTAAGTCATAGTTATAGTACAGCCAGAGCTGTAAATATCCAGGTAGTGCCACACCCCTTGTATTGAATACCGATTCAATACCTGTACCTGCGATGCGGACCCGCAGTGTAAAAAGCACAAATACTTTTGTTGCTCGGAGTCCTTAGTTCATATTTAAAGTTATAGTTATAGTACAGCCAGAGCTGTAAATATCCAGGTAGTGCCACACCCCTTGTATTGAATACCGATTCAATACCTGTACCTGCGATGCGGACCCGCAGTGTAAAAAGCACAAATACATTTGTTGCTCGGAGTCCTGAGTTCATATTTTAAGTTATAGTTATAGTACAGCCAGAGCTGTAATTATCCAGGTAGTGCCACACCCCTTGTATTGAATACCGATTCAATACTTGTACCTGCGAAGCGGACCCGCAGTGTAGAAAGCACAAATACATTTGTTGCTCGGAGTCCTTAGTTCATATTTTAAGTCATAATTATAGTACAGTTAGAGCTGTCAATATCCAGGTAGTGCCACACCCCTTGTATTGAATACCGATTCAATACCTGTACCTGCGATGCGGACCCGCAGTGAAAAAGCACAAATTGATTTGTTGCTCGGAGTCCTTAGTTCATATTTTAAGTTATCGTTATAGTACAGCCAGAGCTCTAAATATCCAGGTAGTGCCACACCCCTTGTATTAAATACCGATTCAATACCTGTACCTGCGATGCTGACCCGCAGTGTAGAAAGCACAAATAGATTTGTTGCTCGGAGTCCTTAGTTCATATTTTAAGTTATAATTATAGTACAGCCAAAGCTGTAAATATCCAGATAGTGCCACACCCCTTGTATTGAATACCGATTCAATACCTGTACCTGCGATGCGGACCCGCAGTGTAAAAAGCACAAATACTTTTGTTGCTCGGAGTCCTTAGTTCATATTTTAAGTTATAGTTATAGTACAGCCAGAGCTGTAAATATCCAGGTAGTGCCACACCCCTTGTATTGAATACCGATTCAATACCTGTACCTGCGATGCGGACCCGCAGTGTAAAAAGCACAAATACTTTTGTTGCTCGGAGTCCTTAGTTCATATTTAAAGTTATAGTTATAGTACAGCCAGAGCTGTCAATATCCAGATAGTGCCACACCCCTTGTATTGAATACCGATTCAATACCTGTACCTGCGATGCGGACCCGCAGTGTAAAAAGCACAAATACATTTGTTGCTCGGAGTCCTTAGTTCATATTTAAAGTTATAGTAGTTAGTACAGCTAGCTCTGTAAATGTCCAGATAGTGCCACACCCCTTGTATTGAATACCGATTCAATACCTGTACCTGCGATGCGGACCCGCAGTGTAAAAAGCACAAATACTTTTGTTGCTCGGAGTCCTTAGTTTAAATTTAAGTTATAGTTATAGTACAGCCAGAGCTGTAAATATCCAGATAGTGCCACACCCCTTGTATTGAATACCGAATCAATACCTATACCTGCGATGCGGACCCGCAGTGTAAAAAGCACTAATACATTTGTTGCTCGGAGTCCATATAGTTCATATTTTAAGTTAAGTTATAGTACAGCCAGAGCTGTAAATATCCAGATAGTGCCACACCCCTTGTATTGAATACCGATTCAATACCTGTACCTGCGAGGAAGACCCGCAGTGTAGTAAGCACAAATACATTTGTTGCTTGGAGACCCCAGGCTTAGTCAAAGTCAGAATTTAAATATATTATGTTGTCTTTTGGCTTCTTGCCTGAAAACCTCGTTAGTACAGTTTTATTTTTCTTAGATATATTATAATATTGTCTTTTGGCTTCGAGCCTGAAAACCTCGTTAGTACAGTTTTATTTTTTTCGAGTTGTTGTTCATTAAATGTTGTGGGAAAACATTTTCCGCCGAGTTGAAAGTCCTTTGCAAGCTATAGATTAGCTTGTTCGATTAGAAAAATGGACTTTGCCCTAATATTTAGATACAGTAGAGTTCATTTTTGGCTGACAGTCTACCCGACCCTTGCTGCAGACATATTCTGCGTGTAACTTAGCTTCCTCGGCCCTTTAGTTGAGTCAAAGCGGCCCCCCTCAATCCCCGACGCAGAACTTCGAGACCTCCGAGCTCGATTTTGGGGGAAAACACAAAATAGCGCAAACCCGACACCGTCCTGAAGTCTGTGTCTAGCGGGGCAACGCGCTCTTCAAGTCGCGTGGCCTCTGCTCTTTAAAGGGTGTCTCCATGGCTTTCATGGAGACCCACCCTAAGGCGGTGTGAATCAGCGTTCCTGCATTCTAGCTTCTTTAGCTCGGTACCGCGACAGGTCGAATGCACACTGTCACTTGGAAATTTGTGCCCGCGTTTCGAGTGAAGTGAACAAGTGCAAGAAAAAAGAAAATATTTTGCTTAGGTTCAGAAGATTGAAAGCAGCAGATCATATAACGAAATAAGAAGATTCTATTAATATGAAGGTACTAGAGAAGTATTCCTTGACCAATATTTTCTACCGTTATCTGCTTTTACCATATTTTCACACATTTTCTTCCATTTACCTTTATACTTCACTAAAATCCTCATTGTAACTGCATTTTTCTGTTTTGCAGAACATTTACAGCTGAATATCATTTATCGAAAAAAATAATGATCTAATATGAAGAATACATTATACCCAAGTATACCTGGTCCAATTTACTCTACAATTAATTGCTATTACAATTGTTTTCATGATATTTGACATTTATCTATTAACTACACTGCTAATCCTCAATGCATCTGTATTTTTCTGTTTTCTGCTTTTCATAAAATTCCAACAGAGATGTCTGGTGCCGAGGGAGAGGGTTGGTAGCCCCGTGTGCCGAGGGCTGCGTTTCTTCCTGCCGGCGGGAAATCGGGTTGCTGCCGGGTATCGTGGATGTCTCCTCCCATCTCTGCCGCATGCCGATCCTCCCCCGGAAGGTTTCACCGGGCGAGCGCTCGGAGGCCGCTATCGACAGGATGTCTGCACGCTGCATCCTTCAAGGAACTTCTTATCTCTACGACCTACAAGCCTCTCCACCGTTCGTCCAGCTTCACCGAGTGATTGGTTCGCTGGATCCAAAACCCATGGTGTTTGAGAAAAGCTATTAGGACTGCTGCTAGACGAAGGTAGTGTCGAAGTAGCGACAAATAGGCTTAAAATGTATTTTATTTAAAGAAAATGTGATAGCCATTATACTCTGAGAAAGGTGTCTTATGAAAGTATCATATTTCTTGCAGATTTCTCAAATTCGGGCTGCATTCGGGGTACACAAAGTATGAATATCACCACCAGGTTCCAAATTTACCGCCGCCCTTCTTTGGTAGTGGAGACCCTAACGCTGGGTGTTGGATTTGGCGGCAGATAATGCTGGACTTGGTCAAGATTATATTGAAATATAACTTTTTTGCAATGTGATTTAATTTCTAGGATAAATGCAAGACTGTGTTCTAAAAAAAGATTTTCATCTGCAGATAGCTGCTGATTTTGTGCCACAATCTGTTTAGAAAACAGCAAGCTTGGTTTAGAAAATAGTCGGCCGCATGAAGGAGGGTAAGTGAGACTTATTGTTGACTTCAGTAAAGACTGGCTTTTACACAGAAGTACAGGGTGTTACCGGTATTGAAACTCTAGGAGTGGCTCTGTGTTTTAAACAAGGTGTGTTTCTTACAGGTCCATCTGGTTGCCATGGTTGCAAGTGACAACTTCGGTGGTAAATACTGTGGGCTTCCCCAGCGACGCAGCGAGAAGAATAAGCCACATTGAAAAAGGATGCAATGTCAATTTTGTAATGTTTACTAATTTCTTAACCGGCAAGTAGAGATACAGTCATGCCTTCAAGTGAGGACATTTGCTAAACAGCTTTTCTTTTCAGATGATGAAAATAAGGAGAAAAGATTAAGAATAGATGAGTGAGGACTCAGACGCAGGGCAGACTTTGCCATCCGTTCCGACACACGCCATTAGCAAGAGTGCTGCTTCAAACAACAGGGAGAACAATAGCATAGCTAGTTATTCAAGGGACTGTGAAAAATCAAAATGTAGCTGCGTGACATGAAGTTCGACATGAAACTTTGTCGATAGATGTGTGTTGATGGTGTATGAAAAGTTAATAAACTTGCATTGCATGGGGGGTGGGGCTAAGGGATACTAAGGGATACTATGGGGGGTGGGTTCCAAGGGGGGTGGTAATAAGGGGGGTTGGAGCCGGTGGGTTTTTTTGGGTTTTGTGGGTTTTTTGGCAATGTATTTTTTTTTTCTTTTCCACTGTCTCACACATGAATTAACATCCGGCGTGTAGACGGTAAATAAACAACGTTGACTAAATGTTAAACGTTTTTGAAAAGTTTTGTAGATTTTTCACAGTTGCTGAATTTCAATCTTATCTGTACAAATTACAACATCAATTTGAAAATGTCTCAAGGTTGATGGTTGAATATTGATCTGTGTTCCAAATTCTTTGCAGTTCCTGATCCAATATCGGCAGAAAGAACGCCTTGTCGCAGAAATCGCTCAACTAGATAAGCCAAAAGTCAAGGTTTTAATTGAAATAATTTCATATATTTCTTGCATTGTGTTTTAATTCCTATACACAATGAAAGACCGTGTTTTATAAGCAAATTGTTATTTTCAGATAAGTCTGCAATTGATGATTGATTGAAATTGTTGAATTGATAAACAATTGTTGCTGGTATGGTGGCAGAAAACTCTGTTGAGAAGTCAGCAGCCAGCAGGCTTTGTTTGAAAATAAACGGCAACGAGATGAATGTTTAGTAAGACTTTAGCAAAGAGCGATATAATATTGCCTTCAGTTGGGAGCATTTCCTAAACAGATTTCTTTGCAGATGTCTGTGACTCGGCTGGTAAAACAACTGGGGGGCGCTCAATGCCACAGAGAGAATTTTCACCAGCAAGAAGGAAGGTTAGACCGACATTTCTTTGGCATTAATGTATTTACCTTTTTGCTAGTAAAGACATTATGCTAATTTTAAACAGCTGTATTTTGCAGAATGCAGCGGTTCATCTGGTAGGATAACTGACAGCTTGCCCAATGCCAGTGATGAAATATTCAATCACACAGAAGAAGGTAAGAATGTCATTTCTTTGGTATAAATAGTTCTACCTTTTGGACTTTTGAGAAAGGCTGGAAATCTATAGTGAGGGCAGCTTCTAAGCAGTAGTTCTACGCAGATTTTTGTTGTTTTCTTTCAGTTTTTAGAGGTCCGCTGGATTTTGCAGGATTGAACAATGCAGCATTGAAGCAAACAAACCTCACGAAGAAGATAAGTCATTCATTTCTTTGGCATAAATTACTTTAATTATTGCAAGTTTGAAAGTGGTCTTAACTTTAAGTATAAGAGTGTGATTAACATGATTACATGTTGATTAAAAGAAACTAAATATTATAATGCAACTAAACACAAGACTGTGTTCTGATAGCTTGTTGTTTTTTTCAGATCCGTGCTGTTCACGGTTTCAGAACCGGGTGGGAAAACAGCGGGCTTCCCATAGGAAATAAACGTCTGCAAGACCGATGGTAAATAAGACTCATCACAGACTTCAGCGTAGACTCTCTTATCAAAAGAAAATACTAGAAGTGGGGACAGTGTTTAAAAGAAACCTTGTGGTTGTAGGTTGCGGCGGCTTTAAAAGCATCACTTCTTCTCCAGTTCATGGCATCAGTGATACAAGGTTGCTGCAGGGAGAGGAATCAGATGCATTGATGGAGGTAATCAAATTATTTATTTAAGGAAGACAAGTTTTTAAGCGACTCTAGAGATGACTTTAAAAGACTGAACGAGTAAATGCTCAAAACTCAGCTTTTCATTTCAGATTATAGTGGCCCACCTGGATGGATTTTGCAGGCTTTAACAATGCAGCATTGAAAAAAACAAACCTCACGAAGAAGATAAGGCATTCATTTCTCTGGCATTAGTTACTATATTAATTGCATGTTGAGAAGAAGTATGAAAATAAATTAAGAGTGTGATTATCCTGATTGCATGTTAATTATAAGAAACTTAATCAATTTCATTATTTGTATCAACACCATCAATCAACACTTTCATCAACACTAACAAGGGTCGTTTCTTTTCAGACTTCAGCAGCACTGTAGGTCGGAAAAATGCTGGTTTTCTGATGTCGCCGAAACAATTTGCCACATGCAGTCTTTGAGGCAGTAAGGCAGACTTTCCTTTGTCGTGACTTGTTAGATTAATGGCAATATTGAATCCCAATATTTTAGGAACTTTTCTGAACCACCGTTGTTTTCAGATTACCGGGTCCCAGCTAGTCGTTAATCTGCGGGCTTGCTGATGCCATAGAAATAAACTGCACAGAAGAAGGTAAAACAGACATTTATTTGGCATTGCCATAAGCTTTAGTTTAAGCTTTGCAAGTGTCTGCACTGAGACTTAATAAAAAGCTCTTTTTTGCAGATCTCCGGGACTCATTTGTTCATGAAACTGTGGGCTTGTACGATGCCGCAGAGAGAATTCCCATGCACAAGGAGGAAGGTTCGCCGGAAATTTCTTCGGCATTATTGGATTCATCTGCTAGCTATTAGAGACATTGTGCAATATTCAAACTGTTGTTTCTTGCAGATTGCTGTGGCCCACCTTGGAGGTAAACTGCGGGCTTGCTAGATGCTGCAGAAACCGATTGGCCACACAGAAGGAGGTAAGACAGCAAATTATTTGGGATTTAAGGATTTGCGGTTTTGGTATTAGTGACATTGTGCAATTCTTAATGAGTTTTCCTTCCAGATTGCTGCGGCACGAAATTTGGAAAACTGCAGGCTTGCTTAACGCCGCAGATGAAAAAATGAATCACAGGGAAGATGGTGAGACAGCAATATTTTGGGCATCTGCTTAATAATTTGTTCTTTTAGAGATATTTGAAGACACAGAGTTGAAAACACTTCCTGTAACACTGTTCTTTGCAGATTGCTCTCGACCATCTGGTTGTACATCCGGCTTGATTAATGCTGCAGAAAATGATTGGCTACACAGACAAAAGTAAGACAGCAATGTATTTGGGATTAAAAGATTTGCGTTTTTGGTAGAAGTGACATGTTGCATTTTTTAATGAGTTTTTCTTGCAGATTGCTACAGCACGGCTTTTAGGAAAACTGCGGGCTTGCTCAATGCCAATGATGAATTATTCATCTTCACGGAAAAAGGCAGGAACTGTATTCATTTGGTTTTATCAGTTTTGTGTTTTGGCTTTTCTAGACATAGTTAATTAGAACCAACAATAAGGACATGTTCTAAACAGTGTTTTTCTTCACAGATCGTCGCTAAATGTCAGTCTGAAAACTGCCGGCTTGCTCTGAGCCGCAGACAACGATTGGCCACACGGAATAAGGTGAGCAAAATAATTTTTAGTTTAATTTGTAAGTGTTGACAGAATAAGGAAGTCAATAATGAAATTATGCTCAAATAAACTATTTCTTTTAGATACTTCTACACATCCGGTCGGAAAACTCTGGGCTTGCTTGATGCCGCAGAGCACAATTGGCCACACGGAAGAAAGTAATTCACAAATCCACTGCCTAAACTGATAAATTATCTCTTGTATGGTGGTTGTCTATTTTAAAAAGTAAAACTTATTTCTAACTGAAACTTTTTCTCTGCAGGTTACTGCTGCATTGAAAGAAACCGTCGAGTCGACAAGAATTCTTCACCGATCGGTGCCACCGGAACCACGGAGGTTGCGACACGAGTCTTCCCTGCATCGCCCGGGACAACGACGTCTTCGAGCTTCCAGACTTCCTCACGGCGACTGCGAGTTCGCAGAGGTTAAAGAAGTGAAGATAAGTGGAGGGCAGGTCGAGGGTTTGCGCTATCGGGAAACACACTTTCTTCCAGCATTTGTCTTGCTTGTCTCTGTATCGCCGGCCCGTTTCAGTTTCAAGCACATCAAGAGGATGAGAAGACCAGGCAGGATCCCATTTTAGCTGACACAAGATTCCAGAGTCCGCGTACTCTTATGCCGACACAAAGTTGCCCGCTGGCTGGCACTCAGGATGTATGTCTTAGATTCAAACAGAGCGTTTGAGCTCTTGCTATAATTCACTGAACTGATTGTGAATTTACGGTTAATAAGGCCTCAGTGAGATAACACAATTTCTCTCGGACCGGCTGATTTCCTTCCAGATTCCACAGGTTGTCTCCGCAGAGAGAGGCTTTCTCTGCACACCCCCCCCCCCCCCCAGCACGCACCCTCAACACGGTCAGGCCCAAGCTAGATTTCCGTTAAGCAGGGAAAGTAATATTACTCGGATCACAAGAGCTGTTTCTGATATCCACTCTTAGTTAGTACAGCTAGCGCTGTAAATGTCCAGGTAGTGCCACACCCCTTGTATTGAATACCGATTCAATACCTGTACCTGCGATGCGGACCCGCAGTGTAAAAAGCACAAATACATTTGTTGCTCGGAGTCCTTAGTTCATATTGTAAGTTATAGTTATAGTACAGCCAGAGCTGTAAATATCCAGGTAGTGACACACCCCTTGTATTGAATACCGATTCAATACCTGTACCTGCGATGCGGACCCGCAGTGTAAAAAGCACAAATACATTTGTTGCTCGGAGTCCTTAGTTCATATTTTTAGTTATAGTTTTAGTACAGCCAGAGCTGTAAATGTCCAGATAGTGCCACTCCCCTTGTATTGAATACCGATTCTATACCTGTACCTGCGATGCGGACCCGCAGTGTAAAAAGCACAAATACATTTGTTGCTCGGAGTCCTTAGTTCATATTTAAAGTTATAGTTATAGTACAGCCAGGGCTGTAAATATCCAGGTAGTGCCACACCCCTTGTATTGAATACCGATTCAATACCTGTACCTGCGAAGCGGACCCGCAGTGTAGAAAGCACAAATAGATTTGTTGCTCGGAGTCCTTAGTTCATATTTAAAGTCATAATTATATTACAGTAAGAGCCGTCAATATCCAGGTAGTGCCACACCCCTTGTATTGAATACCGATTCAATACCTGTACCTGCGATGCTGACCCGCAGTGTAAAAAGCACAAATAGATTTGTTGCTCGGAGTCCTTAGTTCATATTTAAAGTCATAATTATAGTACAGTTAGAGCTGTCAATATACAGGTAGTGAAACACCCCTTGTATTGAATACCGATTCAATACCTGTACCTGCGATGCGGACCCGCAGTATAAAAAGCACAAATACGTTTGTTGCTCGGAGTCCTGAGTTCATATTTTAAGTTATAATTATAGTACAGCCAGAGCTGTAAATATCCAGATAGTGCCACACCCCTTGTATTGAATACCGATTCAATACCTGTACCTGCGATGCGGACCCGCAGTGTAAAAAGCACAAATACTTTTGTTGCTCGGAGTCATTAGTTCATATTTTAAGTTATAGTTATAGTACAGCCAGAGCTGTCAATATCCAGATAGTGCCACACCCCTTGAATTGAATACCGATTCAATACCTGTACCTGCGATGCGGACCCGCAGTGTAAAAAGCACAAATAAATTTGTTGCTCGGAGTTCTTAGTTCATATTTTAAGTTATAGTTATAGTACAGCCAGAGCTGTAAATATCCAGGTAGTGCCACACCCCTTGTATTGAATACCGATTCAATACCTGTACCTGCGATGCGGACCCGCAGTGTAAAAAGCACAAATACTTTTGTTGCTCGGAGTCCTTAGTTCATATTTTAAGTATAGTTATAGTACAGCCAGAGTTGTAAATATCCAGATAGTGCCACACCCCTTGTATTGAATACCAATTCAATACCTGTACCTGCGATGCGGACCCGCAGTGTAAAAAGCACAAATACATTTGTTGCTCGGAGTCCTTAGTTCATATTTTAAGTCATAATTATAGTTCAGTTAGAGCTGTCAATATCCAGGTAGTGAAACACCCCTTGTATTGAATACCGAATCAATACCTATACCTGCGATGCGGACCCGCAGTGTAAAAAGCACAAATACATTTGTTGCTCGGAGTCCTTAGTTCATATTTTAAGTAATAGTTATAGTACAGCCTGAGCTGTAAATATCCAGATAGTGCCACACCCCTTGTATTGAATACCGATTCAATACCTGTACCTGCGATGCGGACCCGCAGTGTAAAAAGCACAAATACTTTTGTTGCTCGGAGTCCTTAGTTCATATTTTAAGTTTAGTTATAGTACAGCCAGAGCTGTAAATATCCAGGTAGTGACACACCCCTTGTATTAAATACCAATTCAATACCTGTACCTGCGATGCGGACCCGCAGTGTAAAAAGCACAAATAAATTTGTTGCTCGGAGTCCTTATTTCATATTTTAAGTTATAGTTATAGTACCGCCAGGCTGTAAATATCCAGATAGTGCCACACCCCTTGTATTGAATACCGATTCAATACCTGTACCTGCGATGCGGACCCGCAGTGTTAAAAGCACAAATACTTTTGTTGCTCGGAGTCCTTAGTTCATATTTAAAGTTATAGTTATAGTACAGCCAGAGCTGTAAATATCCAGGTAGTGCCACACCCCTTGTATTGAATACCGATTCAATACCTGTACCTGCGATGCGGACCCGCAGTGTAGAAAGCACAAATATATTTGTTGCTCGGAGTCCTTAGTTCATATTTTAAGTCATAATTATAGTACAGTTAGAGCTGTCAATATCCAGGTAGTGAAACACCCCTTGTATTGAATACCGATTCAATACCTGTACCTGCGATGCGGACCCACAGTGTAAAAAGCACAAAAACATTTGTTGCTCGGAGTCCTAAGTTCATATTTTAAGTTATAGTTATAGTACGGCTAGCGCTGTAAATATCCAGGTAGTGCCTCCACCCCTTGTATTGAATACCGATTCAATACCTGTACCTGCGATGCGGACCCGCAGTGTAAAAAGCACAAATACATTTG
This sequence comes from Nemurella pictetii, assembly GCA_921293315.2. Classification (NCBI taxonomy): domain Eukaryota; kingdom Metazoa; phylum Arthropoda; class Insecta; order Plecoptera; family Nemouridae; genus Nemurella; species Nemurella pictetii. The sequence continues at coordinate 4,068,210 of OV121122.1, forward strand.
GTGCTCGGAGTCCTTAGTTCATATTTTAAGTAATAGTTATAGTACAGCCTGAGCTGTAAATATCCAAGTAGTGCCACACCCCTTGTATTGAATACCGATTCAATACCTGTACCTGCGATGCGGACCCGCAGTGTAGAAAGCACAAATAGATTTGTTGCTCGGAGTCCTTAGTTCATATTTTAAGTCATAATGATAGTACAGTTAGAGCTGTCAATATCCAGGTAGTGAAACACCCCTTGTATTGAATACCGATTCAATACCTGTACCTGCGATGCGGACCCACAGTGTAAAAAGCACAAAAACATTTCTTGCTCGGAGTCCTAAGTTCATATTTTAAGTTATAGTTATAGTACCGCCAGAGCTGTAAATATCCAGATAGTGCCACACCCCTTGTATTGAATACCGAATCAATACCTATACCTGCGATGCGGACCCGCAGTGTAAAAAGCACAAATACATTTGTTGCTCGGAGTCCTTAGTTCATATTTTAAGTAATAGTTATAGTACAGCCTGAGCTGTAAATATCCAGGTAGTGCCACACCCCTTGTATTGAATACCGATTCAATACCTGTACCTGCGATGCGGACCCGCAGTGTAGAAAGCACAAATAGATTTGTTGCTCGGAGTCCTTAGTTCATATTTTAAGTTATAGTTATAGTACAGCCAAAACTGTAAATATCGAGATAGTGCCACACCCCTTGTATTGAATACCGATTCAATACCTGTACCTGCGATGCGGACCCGCAGTGTAAAAAGCACAAATACATTTGTTGCTCGGAGTCCTTAGTTCATATTTTAAGTTATAGTTATAGTACAGCCAGAGCTGCAAATATCCAGGTAGTGCCACACCACTTGTATTGAATACCGATTCAATACCTGTACCTGCGATGCGGACACGCAGTGTTAAAAGCACAAATACATTTGTTGCTCGGAGTCCTTAGTTCATATTTTAAGTTATAGTTATAGTACAGCTAGCGCTGTAAATGTCCAGATATAGTTCCACACCCCTTGTATTGAATACCGATTCAATACCTGTACCTGCGATGCGGACCCGCAGTGTAAAAAGCACAAATACATTTGTTGCTCGGAGTCCTTAGTTCATATTTTAAGTTATAGTTAAAGTACAGCCAGAGCTGTAAATATCCAGTCAGTGCCACACCCCTTGTATTGCATACCGATTCAATACCTGTACCTGCGATGCGGACCCGCAGTGTAAAAAGCACAAATAAATTTGATGCTTGGAGACCCCAGGCTTAGTCATAGTCACAATTTAAAAATATTATATTGTCTTCTGGCTTCCAGCCTGAAAACCTCGTTAGTACAGTTTTTTTTTTTTTTCGAGTTGTTCAACAAATTTTTTGGGAAAACATTTTCCGCCAGGGTGAAAGTCCTTTGCAAGCTATAGATTAGCTTTGTTCGATTAGAAAAATGGGCTTTGCCTTAATATTAAGATGCAGTATGAGTTCATTTTTGGCTGACAGTCTACCCGACCCTTGCTGCAGACATATTCTGCGTGTAACTTAGCTTCCTCGGCCCTGTAGTTGAGTCAAAGCGGCCCCCTCAATCCCCGACGCAGAACTTCGAGACCTCCGAGCTCGATTTTGGGGGAAAACACAAAATAGCGCAAACCCGACACCGTCCTGAAGTCTGTGTCTAGCGGGGCAACGCGCTCTTCAAGTCGCGTGGCCTCTGCTCTTTTAAGGGTGGCTCCATGGCTTTCATGGAGACCCACCCTAATGCAGTGTGAACCAGCGTTCCTGCATTCTAGCTTCTTTAGCTCGGTACCGCGACAGGTCGAATGCACACTGTCACTTGGACATTTGTGCCCGCGTTTCGAGTGATAAGTGAACAAGTGCAAGAAAAAAGAAAATTTTGTGCTTAGATTCAGAAGATTGAAAGCAGCAGATCATATAACGAAATAAGAAGATTCTATTAATATGAAGGTACAAGACAAGTATCCCTTGACAAATTTTTTCTACAATAATCTACCATTACTATTTTTCCATGCATTATCTTCCATTTACCTTTATACTTCACTAAAATCCACATTGTAACTGCATTTTTCTGTTTTTCAGAACATTTACTGCTGAATATCATTTAACGAAAAAAAAATGATGTAATATGAAGAAGACATTATACCCAAGTATACCTGGACCAATTAACTCTACAATTAATTTCTGTTACAATTATTTTCATGATTTTTCACATTTATCTATTTATTACACTGCTAATCCTCCATGCATCTGTATTTTTCTGTTTTCTGCTTTTCATAAAATCCCAACAGAGATGTCTGGTGCCGAGGGAGAGGGTTGGTAGCCCCGTGTGCCGAGGGCTGCGTTTCTTCCTGCCGGCGGGAAATCGGGTTGCTGCCGGGTATCGTGGATGTCTCTCTCCGCTTCGACCTACAAGCCTCTCCACCGTTCGTCCAGCTTCACCGAGTGATTTGTTCGCTGGATCCAAAACCCATGGTGTTTGAGAATAGTCATGAGGCCTGCTGCTTGACGAAGGTAGTGTCGAAGTAGCTTCAAATAGGCTTAAAATGTATTTTATTTAAAGAAAATGTTTTTGCCATCATACTCTGAGAAAAGTGTTAAGTGAAAGTATCCTATTTCTTGCAGATTTCTCAAATTCGGGCCGCATTCGGGGCACACAACGTATGAATATCACCACCAGGTTCAAAATCTACCGCCGCCCTTCTTTGGTAGTGGAGACCCTAACGTTGGGTGTTGGATTTGGCGGCAGATAATGCTGGACTTGGTCAAGATTATATTGAATTATTACTTTTTTGCAATGTGATTTAATTTCTAGGATAAATGCAAGACTGTGTTCTAAAAAAAGATTTTCATCTGCAGATTGCTGCTGATTTTGTGCCACAATCTGTTCAGAAAACAGCAAGCTTGGTTTAGAAAATAGTCGGCCGCAAGAAGGAGGGTAAGTGAGACTCATTGTTGACTTCAGCAAAGACTGGCTTTTACACAGAAGTACAGGGTGTTACCGGTATTGAAACTCTAGGAGTGGCTTTGTGTTTTAAACAAAGTGTGTTTCTTACAGGTCCATCTGGTTGCCATGGTTGCAAGAGACAACTTCAGTGGTAAATACTGTGGGCTTTCCCATCGCCGCAGCTAGAAGAATAAGCCACATTGAAAAAGGATGCAATGTCAATTTTTTTATGTTTACTAATTTCTTAGCCGGCAAGTAGAGATACAATCATGCCTTTAAGAGAGGGCATTCGCTAAACAAATTTTCTTTTCAGATGATGAAAATAAGGAGAAAAGATTTAAAGTAGATGAGTGAGGACTCAGGCGCAGGGCAGACTTTGCCATCCGTTCCGACACACGCCATTAGCAAGAGTGCTGCAACAAACAACAGGGAGAACAATAGCATAGCTAATTATTCAAGGGACTGTGAAAAATCAAAATGTATCTGCGGGACATGGAGTTCGACATGAAACTTTGTCGATATATGTGTGTTGATGGTGTTTGAGAAGTAAATAAACTTGCATTGCATAGGGTGGCTAAGGGCTTAAGAGTGGATACTATGGGGGGTGGGTACCAAGGGGGGTGGTAATAAGGGGGGTTGTTGCCGGTGGGTTTATTTTTGGGTTTTTGTGGGTTTTTTTGCAACGCATTTTTTTTAACTTTTCCACTGTCTCACACATGACTCAACATAGACAGTTAATTAAAAACATTGACTTAATGTTAAACGTTTTTGCAAAGTTTTGTAGATTTTTCACAGTTGCTGAATTCCATTTTAATCTGTACAAATTACAATATCGATTTGAAAATGTCACAAGCTGGTTGAACAATGATCTATGTTTCAAATTCTTTGCAGTTTCTGATCCAATAACGGCAGAAAGAAGCCCTTGTCGCAGATAACGCTCAACTAGATAAGCCAAAAGCGATGGTTTTATTTGAAATAATTTAATATATTTCTTGCACTGTGGTTTATTTTCTTTACAAAATGAAAGACCGTGTTTCATAAGCAAATTGTTATTTGCAGATAAGTCTGCAATTGATGATTGATTGAAATTGTTGAATTGATAAACAATTGTTGCTGGTATGGTGGCAGAAAACACTGTTGAGAAGTCAGCAGTCAGCAGGCTTGGTGTGAAAATAAACGGCAACAAGATGGATGGTAAGTAAGACTTATGCAAAGAGCGATATAATATTGCCTTCAGTAGGGAGCTTTTCCTGAACAGATTTTCCTTGCAGATGTCTGTGACTCAGCTGGTTAAACAACTGGGGGGCGCTCAATGCCACATAGAGAATTTTCACCAGCAAGAAGGAAGGTAAGCCCGACATTTCTTTGGCATTAATGGATTTACCTTTTGGTCTTTTGAGACAGGCTCTACAGTGAGGGCAGGCTCTAAACTGTAATAGTTTACAGATTTTCATTTATTGTTTTCAGATTTAAGAGGTCCTTCGGATGGATTTTGCAGGATTGAACAATGCTGTATTGAAAAAAACAACCCTCACGAAGAAGATAAGGCAGCCATTTCTCTGGCATTAATTACTTTATTTTTTGCAAATTGAAACGTGGTCGAGATTTACTTGAGACTGTGATTAAAATGGTTGCATGTTTTTTATAAGAAACTAGATATTATAAATAAGGTAAATTCAAGACTGTGTTCTAAAAGCTGATTGTTTTTTTCAGATCGGTGCTGTTCACGGTTTCAGAACCGGGTGGGAAAACAGCGGGCTTCCCATAGGAAATAAACGTCTGCAAGACCGATGGTAAATAAGACTCATCACAGCCTTCAGCGTAGACTCTCTTATCAAAAGAAAATACTAGAAGTGGGGACAGTGTTTAAAACAAAGCTTGTTGTAGGTTGCGGCGGCTTTAAAAGCATCACTTCTTCTCCAGTTCATGGCATCAGTGATACAAGATTGCTGCAGGGAGAGGAATCAGACGCATTTATGAAGGTAATCAAATTATTATTTTAACGTAGAAATTTTTTTAAGAAACTATCGAGATATCTTTAAGAGACTGAACAAGTACATGCTTAAACCCAGCGTTTTATTTTAGATTATAGTGGCCCACCTGGATGGTTTATGCAGGCTTCAAGAATGCCGCATTGAAAAACACAAACCTCACGAAGAAGATAAGGCATTAATTATTTTGGCATTAATTACTATATTGATTGCATGTTGAAAAGTGGTCGGAAGTTAAATTAAGAGTGTGATTAACATGATTGTATTTTTATTATAAGATATTTAATCTATTTCATAATTTGTATCAACGCTTTCATCAACACTAACCAGGGTCGTTTCTTTTCAGACTTCAGCAGCACTGTAGGTCGGAAAAATGCTGGTTTTCTGATGTCGCCGAAACAACCGGAAAAAGGCAGTCTTTGAGGCAGTAAGACTGACTTTTCTCTTTTGTGACATGTTCAATAAATGGCAATATTCAATCCCAATATTGTCGGAACTTTTCTAAACAGGCACTGTTTTCAGATTACCGGGGCACAGCTGGTCAGAAATCTCCGGGCATCTGATGCAGCACAAGTATACTGCACAGAATTAAGGTATTTAACAAACAGTTATTTGGCATAACCACTTACATAAGAAGAAGCTTCGCACGTCTCTGATTGAAAGAACTTATTAAAATGCTATTTTTTCAGATCTCCGGGACTCATTTGTTCAGGAAACTGTGGGCTTGTACGATGCCGCAGAGAGAACTTTAACCCACCAAGAGGAAGGTACGCCAGATATTTCTTTGCTAATGGATCAATCTGCTAGCTATTAGAGACATTGTGCAATATGTAAACTGTGATTTCTTGCAGATTGCTGTGGCCCACCTGGGAGGTAAACTGTGGGTTGCCTGATGCTGCAGAAACCGATTGGCCACACAGAAGGAGGTGAGACAGCAAATAAATTGGGATTTGAAGATTTGCATTTTTGGAAGTTTGTGACATTGTGCATTTTTTAATGAGTTTTCCTTTCAGATTGCTGCGGCATGGCTTGTAGGAAAACTGCGGGCTTGCTAAACGCCGCAGATGAAAAAATCAATCACAGGGAAGATGGTAAGACAGCAATATATTGGGCATTTACTTTAAAATTTGTTCTTTTAGAGATATTGTTAGACACAGAGTTGAAAACACTTCCTGTAACACTGTTCTTTGCAGATTGCTCTCGACCATCTGGTTGTACATCCGGCTTGATTAATGCTGCTGAAAATGATTGGCTACACAGACAAAAGTAAGACAGCAATGTATTTGGGATTAAAAGATTTGCGTTTTTGGTAGAAGTGACACTGTGCATTTGTTAATGAGTTTTTCTTGCAGATTGCTACAGCACGGCTTTGAGGAAAATGCAGGCTTGCTCAATGCCAATGATGAAATAATCATCCTCACGGAAGAAGGTAGGAACTGCATTAATTAGGTTTTATCAGATTTGTGTTTTGGCTTTTCTAGACATAGTTAATTAGAACCAACAATAAGGACATGTTCTAAACAGTGTTTTTCTTCACAGATCGTCGCTAAATGTCAGTCTGAAAACTGCCGGCTTGCTCTGAGCCGCAGACAACGATTGGCCACACGGAAGAAGGTGAGCAAAATAATTTTTAGTTTAATTTGTAAGTGTTGACAGAATAAGGAAGTCAATAATGAAATTATGCTCAAATAAACTATTTCTTTTAGATACTTCTACACATCCGGTCGGAAAACTCTGGGCTTGCTTGATGCCGCAGAGCACAATTGGCCACACGGAAGAAAGTAAGTCACAAATCCACTGCCTAAACAGATAAATTATCTCTTGTATGGTGGTTGTCTATTTTAAAAAGTAAAACTTATTTCTAACTGAAACTTTTTCTCCGCAGGTTACTGCTGCATTGAAAGAAACCGTCGAGTCGACAAGAATTCTTCACCGATCGGTGCCAGCGGAACCACGGAGGTTGCGACACGAGTCTTCCCTGCATCGCCCGGGACAACGACGTCTTCGAGCTTCCAGACTTCCTCACGGCGACTGCGAGTTCGCCGAGGTTAAAGAAGTGAAGATAAGTGGAGGGCAGGTCGAGGGTTTGCGCTATCGGGAAACACACTTTCTTCCAGCATTTGTCTTGCTTGTCTCTGTATCGCCGGCCCGTTTCAGTTTCAAGCACATCAAGAGGATGAGAAGACCAGGCAGGATCCCATTTTAGCTGACACAAGATTCCAGAGTCCGCGTACTCTTATGCCGACACAAAGTTGCCCGCTGGCTGGCACTCAGGATGTATGTCTTAGATTCAAACAGAGCGTTTGAGCTCTTGCTATAATTCACTGAACTGATGGTGAATTTAGGGTTAATAAGGCCTCAGTGAGATAACACAATTTCTCTCGGACCGGCTGATTTCCTTCCAGATTCCACAGGTTGTCTCCGCAGAGAGAGGCTTTCTCTGCACACCCCCCCCCCCCCACCCCGCACCCACAACACGGTCAGGCCCAAGCTAGATTTCCGTTAAGCAGGGAAAGTAATATTACTCGGATCACAAGAGCTGTTTCTGATATCCACGCTTAGTTAGTACAGCTAGCGCTGTAAATGTCCAGGTAGTGCCACACCCCTTGTATTGAATACCGATTCAATACCTGTACCTGCGATGCGGACCCGCAGTGTAAAAAGCACAAATACATTTGTTGCTCGGAGTCCTTAGTTCATATTGTAAGTTATAGTTATAGTACAGCCAGAGCTGTAAATATCCAGGTAGTGACACACCCCTTGTATTGAATACCGATTCAATACCTGTACCTGCGATGCGGACCCGCAGTGTAGAAAGCACAAAAAAAATTTGTTCCTCGGAGTCCTTAGTTCATATTTTAAGTTATAGTTATAGTACAGCCAGAGCTGTAAATATCCAGGTTGTGCCACACCCCTTGTATTGAATACCGATTCAATACCTGTACCTGCGATGCGGACCCGCAGTGTAAAAAGCACAAATACATTTTTTGCTCGGAGTCCTTAGTTCATATTTTAAGTTATAGTTATAGTACAGCCAGAGCTGTAAATATCCAGGTAGTGCCACACCCCTTGTATTGAATACCGATTCAATACCTGTACCTGCGAAGCGGACCCGCAGTGTAGAAAGCACAAATAGATTTGTTGCTCGGAGTCCTTAGTTCATATTTTAAGTTATAGTTATAGTACAGCCAGAGCTGTAAATATCCAGGTACTGCCACACCCCTTGTATTGAAAAACCGATTCAATACCTGTACCTTCGATGCTGACCCGCAGTGTAGAAAGCACAAATAGATTTGTTGCTCGGAGTCCTTAGTTCATATTTTAAGTCATAATTATAGTACAGTTAGAGCTGTCAATATCCAGGTAGTGAAACACCCCTTGTATTGAATACCGATTCAATACCTGTACCTGCGATGCGGACCCGCAGTGTAAAAAGCACAAATACATTTGTTGCTCGGAGTCCTTAGTTCATATTTTAAGTTATAATTATAGTACAGCCAGAGCTGTAAATATCCAGATAGTGCCACACCCCTTGTATTGAATACCGATTCAATACCTGTACCTGCGATGCGGACCCGCAGTGTAAAAAGCACAAATACTTTTGTTGCTCGGAGTCCTTAGTTCATATTTTAAGTTATAGTTATAGTACAGCCAGAGCTGTCAATATCCAGATAGTGCCACACCCCTTGTATTGAATACCGATTCAATACCTGTACCTGCGATGCGGACCCGCAGTGTAAAAAGCACAAATACTTTTGTTGCTCGGAGTCCTTAGTTCATATTTAAAGTTAAAGTTATAGTACAGCCAGAGCTGTCAATATCCAGATAGTGCCACACCCCTTGTATTGAATACCGATTCAATACCTGTACCTGCGATGCGGACCCGCAGTGTAAAAAGCACAAATACTTTTGTTGCTCGGAGTCCTTAGTTCATATTTTAAGTTATAGTTATAAAACAGCCAGAGCTGTCAATATCCAGATAGTGCCACACCCCATGTATTGAATGCCGATTCAATACATGTACCTGCGATGCGGACCCGCAGTGTAAAAAGCACAAATACTTTTGTTGCTCGGAGTCCTTAGTTCATATTTTAAGTTATAGTTATAAAACAGCCAGAGCTGTCAATATCCGGATAGTGCCACACCCCTTATATTGAATACCGAATCAATACCTGTACCTGCGATGCGGACCCGCAGTGTAAAAAGCACAAACACTTTTGTTGCTCGGAGTCCTTAGTTCATATTTTAAGTTATAGTTATAGTACAGCCAGAGCTGTAAATATCCAGGTAGTGCCACACCCCTTGTATTGAATACCGATTCAATACCTGTACCTGCGATGCGGACCCGCAGTGTAAAAAGCACAAATACATTTGATGCTCGGAGTCCTTAGTTCATATTTTAAGTTATAGTAGTTAGTACAGCTAGCTCTGTAAATGTCCAGATAGTGCCACACCCCTTGTATTGAAAACCGATTCAATACCTGTACCTGCGATGCGGACCCGCAGTGTAAAAAGCACAAATACATTTGTTGCTCGGAGTCCTTAGTTTAAATTTTAAGTTTTAGTTATAGTTCAGCCAGAGCTGTAAATATCCAGGTAGTGCCACACCCCTTGTATTGAATACCGATTCAATACCTGTACCTGCGATGCGGACCTGCAGTGTAAAAAGCACTAATACATTTGTTGTTCGGAGTCCATATAGTTCATATTTTAAGTTTAGTTATAGTACAGCCAGAGCTGTAAATATCCAGATAGTGCCACACCACTTGTATTGAATACCAATTCAATACCTGTACCTGCGATGCGGACCCGCAGTGTAAAAAGCACAAATAAATTTGTTGCTCGGAGTCCTTATTTCATATTTTAAGTTATAGTTATAGTACAGCCAGAGCTGTAAATATCCAGGTAGTGCGACACCCCTTGTATTGAATACCGATTCAATACCTGTACCTGCGATGCGGACCCGCAGTGCTAAAAGCACAAATACTTTTGTTGCTCGGAGTCCTTAGTTCATATTTTAAGTTATAGTTATAGTACAGCCAGAGCTGTCAATATCCAGATAGTTCCACACCCCTTGTATTGAATACCGATTCAATACCTGTACCTGCGATGCGGACCCGCAGTGTAAAAAGCACAAATACATTTGATGCTCGGAGTCCTTAGTTCATATTTTAAGTTATAGTAGTTAGTACAGCTAGCTCTGTAAATGTCCAGATAGTGCCACACCCCTTGTATTAAATACCGATTCAATACCTGTACCTGCGATGCGGACCCGCAGTGTAGAAAGCACAAATAGATTTGTTGCTCGGAGTCCTTAGTTCATATTTTAAGTCATAATTATAGAACAGTTAGAGCTGTCAATATCCAGGTAGTGAAACACCCCTTGTATTGAATACCGATTCAATACCTGTACCTGCGATGCGGACCCGCAGTGTAAAAAGCACAAATACTTTTGTTGCTCGGAGTCCTTAGTTCATATTTTAAGTTATAGTTATAAAACAGCCAGAGCTGTCAATATCCAGATAGTGCCACACCCCTTATATTGAATACCGATTCAATACCTGTACCTGCGATGCGGACCCGCAGTGTAAAAAGCACAAACACTTTTGTTGCTCGGAGTCCTTAGTTCATATTTTAAGTTATAGTTATAGTACAGCAAGAGCTGTAAATATCCAGGTAGTGCCACACCCCTTGTATTGAATATTGATTCAATACCTGTACCTGCGATGCGGACCCGCAGTGTAAAAAGTACAAATATATTTGTTGCTCGGAGTCCTTAGTTCATATTTTAAGTTATAGTAGTTAGTACAGCTAGCTCTGTAAATGTCCAGATAGTGCCACACCCCTTGTATTGAATACCAATTCAATACCTGTACCTGCGATGCGGACCCGCAGTGTAAAAAGCACAAATACTTTTGTTGCTCGGAGTCCTTAGTTCATATTTTAAGTTATAGTTATAGTACAGCCAGAGCTGTCAATATCCAGATAGTGCCACACCCCTTGTATTGAATACCGATTCAATACCTGTACCTGCGATGCGGACCCGCAGTGTAAAAAGCACAAATACTTTTGTTGCTCGGAGTCCTTAGTTCATATTTAAAGTTAAAGTTATAGTACAGCCAGAGCTGTCAATATCCAGATAGTGCCACACCCCTTGTATTGAATACCGATTCAATACCTGTACCTGCGATGCGGACCCGCAGTGTAAAAAGCACAAATACTTTTGTTGCTCGGAGTCCTTAGTTCATATTTTAAGTTATAGTTATAAAACAGCCAGAGCTGTCAATATCCAGATAGTGCCACACCCCATGTATTGAATGCCGATTCAATACATGTACCTGCGATGCGGACCCGCAGTGTAAAAAGCACAAATACTTTTGTTGCTCGGAGTCCTTAGTTCATATTTTAAGTTATAGTTATAAAACAGCCAGAGCTGTCAATATCCAGATAGTGCCACACCCCTTATATTGAATACCGATTCAATACCTGTACCTGCGATGCGGACCCGCAGTGTAAAAAGCACAAACACTTTTGTTGCTCGGAGTCCTTAGTTCATATTTTAAGTTATAGTTATAGTACAGCCAGAGCTGTAAATATCCAGGTAGTGCCACACCCCTTGTATTGAATACCGATTCAATACCTGTACCTGCGATGCGGACCCGCAGTGTTAAAAGCACAAATACTTTTGTTGCTCGGAGTCCTTAGTTCATATTTTAAGTTATAGTTATAGTACAGCCAGAGCTGTAAATTTCCAGATAGTGCCACTCCCCTTGTATTGAATACCGATTCTATACCTGTACCTGCGATGCGGACCCGCAGTGTAAAAAGCACAAATACATTTGTTGCTCGGAGTCCTTAGTTCATATTTAAAGTTATAGTTATAGTACAGCCAGGGCTGTAAATATCCAGGTAGTGCCACACCCCTTGTATTGAATACCGATTCAATACCTGTACCTGCGAAGCGGACCCGCAGTGTAGAAAGCACAAATAGATTTGTTGCTCGGAGTCCTTAGTTCATATTTAAAGTCATAATTATATTACAGTAAGAGCCGTCAATATCCAGGTAGTGCCACACCCCTTGTATTGAATACCGATTCAATACCTGTACCTGCGATGCTGACCCGCAGTGTAAAAAGCACAAATAGATTTGTTGCTCGGAGTCCTTAGTTCATATTTAAAGTCATAATTATAGTACAGTTAGAGCTGTCAATATACAGGTAGTGAAACACCCCTTGTATTGAATACCGATTCAATACCTGTACCTGCGATGCGGACCCGCAGTATAAAAAGCACAAATACGTTTGTTGCTCGGAGTCCTGAGTTCATATTTTAAGTTATAATTATAGTACAGCCAGAGCTGTAAATATCCAGATAGTGCCACACCCCTTGTATTGAATACCGATTCAATACCTGTACCTGCGATGCGGACCCGCAGTGTAAAAAGCACAAATACTTTTGTTGCTCGGAGTCATTAGTTCATATTTTAAGTTATAGTTATAGTACAGCCAGAGCTGTCAATATCCAGATAGTGCCACACCCCTTGAATTGAATACCGATTCAATACCTGTACCTGCGATGCGGACCCGCAGTGTAAAAAGCACAAATAAATTTGTTGCTCGGAGTTCTTAGTTCATATTTTAAGTTATAGTTATAGTACAGCCAGAGCTGTAAATATCCAGGTAGTGCCACACCCCTTGTATTGAATACCGATTCAATACCTGTACCTGCGATGCGGACCCGCAGTGTAAAAAGCACAAATACTTTTGTTGCTCGGAGTCCTTAGTTCATATTTTAAGTATAGTTATAGTACAGCCAGAGTTGTAAATATCCAGATAGTGCCACACCACTTGTATTAAATACCAATTCAATACCTGTACCTGCGATGCGGACCCGCAGTGTAAAAAGCACAAATACATTTGTTGCTCGGAGTCCTTAGTTCATATTTTAAGTCATAATTATAGTTCAGTTAGAGCTGTCAATATCCAGGTAGTGAAACACCCCTTGTATTGAATACCGAATCAATACCTATACCTGCGATGCGGACCCGCAGTGTTAAAAGCACAAATACATTTGTTGCTCGGAGTCCTTAGTTCATATTTTAAGTAATAGTTATAGTACAGCCTGAGCTGTAAATATCCAGGTAGTGCGACACCCCTTGTATTGAATACCGATTCAATACCTGTACCTGCGATGCGGACCCGCAGTGTAAAAAGCACAAATACATTTGTTGCTCGGAGTCCTTAGTTCATATTTTAAGTAATAGTTATAGTACAGCCTGAGCTGTAAATATCCAGATAGTGCCACACCCCTTGTATTGAATACCGATTCAATACCTGTACCTGCGATGCGGACCCGCAGTGTAAAAAGCACAAATACTTTTGTTGCTCGGAGTCCTTAGTTCATATTTTAAGTTTAGTTATAGTACAGCCAGAGCTGTAAATATCCAGGTAGTGACACACCCCTTGTATTAAATACCAATTCAATACCTGTACCTGCGATGCGGACCCGCAGTGTAAAAAGCACAAATAAATTTGTTGCTCGGAGTCCTTATTTCATATTTTAAGTTATAGTTATAGTACCGCCAGGCTGTAAATATCCAGATAGTGCCACACCCCTTGTATTGAATACCGATTCAATACCTGTACCTGCGATGCGGACCCGCAGTGTTAAAAGCACAAATACTTTTGTTGCTCGGAGTCCTTAGTTCATATTTAAAGTTATAGTTATAGTACAGCCAGAGCTGTAAATATCCAGGTAGTGCCACACCCCTTGTATTGAATACCGATTCAATACCTGTACCTGCGATGCGGACCCGCAGTGTAGAAAGCACAAATATATTTGTTGCTCGGAGTCCTTAGTTCATATTTTAAGTCATAATTATAGTACAGTTAGAGCTGTCAATATCCAGGTAGTGAAACACCCCTTGTATTGAATACCGATTCAATACCTGTACCTGCGATGCGGACCCACAGTGTAAAAAGCACAAAAACATTTGTTGCTCGGAGTCCTAAGTTCATATTTTAAGTTATAGTTATAGTACGGCTAGCGCTGTAAATATCCAGGTAGTGCCTCCACCCCTTGTATTGAATACCGATTCAATACCTGTACCTGCGATGCGGACCCGCAGTGTAAAAAGCACAAATACATTTGGTGCTCGGAGTCCTTAGTTCATATTTTAAGTAATAGTTATAGTACAGCCTGAGCTGTAAATATCCAAGTAGTGCCACACCCCTTGTATTGAATACCGATTCAATACCTGTACCTGCGATGCGGACCCGCAGTGTAGAAAGCACAAATAGATTTGTTGCTCGGAGTCCTTAGTTCATATTTTAAGTCATAATGATAGTACAGTTAGAGCTGTCAATATCCAGGTAGTGAAACACCCCTTGTATTGAATACCGATTCAATACCTGTACCTGCGATGCGGACCCACAGTGTAAAAAGCACAAAAACATTTCTTGCTCGGAGTCCTAAGTTCATATTTTAAGTTATAGTTATAGTACCGCCAGAGCTGTAAATATCCAGATAGTGCCACACCCCTTGTATTGAATACCGAATCAATACCTATACCTGCGATGCGGACCCGCAGTGTAAAAAGCACAAATACATTTGTTGCTCGGAGTCCTTAGTTCATATTTTAAGTAATAGTTATAGTACAGCCTGAGCTGTAAATATCCAGGTAGTGCCACACCCCTTGTATTGAATACCGATTCAATACCTGTACCTGCGATGCGGACCCGCAGTGTAGAAAGCACAAATAGATTTGTTGCTCGGAGTCCTTAGTTCATATTTTAAGTTATAGTTATAGTACAGCCAAAACTGTAAATATCGAGATAGTGCCACACCCCTTGTATTGAATACCGATTCAATACCTGTACCTGCGATGCGGACCCGCAGTGTAAAAAGCACAAATACATTTGTTGCTCGGAGTCCTTAGTTCATATTTTAAGTTATAGTTATAGTACAGCCAGAGCTGCAAATATCCAGGTAGTGCCACACCACTTGTATTGAATACCGATTCAATACCTGTACCTGCGATGCGGACACGCAGTGTTAAAAGCACAAATACATTTGTTGCTCGGAGTCCTTAGTTCATATTTTAAGTTATAGTTATAGTACAGCTAGCGCTGTAAATGTCCAGATATAGTTCCACACCCCTTGTATTGAATACCGATTCAATACCTGTACCTGCGATGCGGACCCGCAGTGTAAAAAGCACAAATACATTTGTTGCTCGGAGTCCTTAGTTCATATTTTAAGTTATAGTTAAAGTACAGCCAGAGCTGTAAATATCCAGTCAGTGCCACACCCCTTGTATTGCATACCGATTCAATACCTGTACCTGCGATGCGGACCCGCAGTGTAAAAAGCACAAATAAATTTGATGCTTGGAGACCCCAGGCTTAGTCATAGTCACAATTTAAAAATATTATATTGTCTTCTGGCTTCCAGCCTGAAAACCTCGTTAGTAAAGTTTTTTTTTTTTTTCGAGTTGTTCAACAAATTTTTTGGGAAAACATTTTCCGCCAGGGTGAAAGTCCTTTGCAAGCTATAGATTAGCTTTGTTCGATTAGAAAAATGGGCTTTGCCTTAATATTAAGATGCAGTATGAGTTCATTTTTGGCTGACAGTCTACCCGACCCTTGCTGCAGACATATTCTGCGTGTAACGTAGCTTCCTCGGCCCTGTAGTTGAGTCAAAGCGGCCCCCCTCAATCCCCGACGCAGAACTTCGAGACCTCCGAGCTCGATTTTGGGGGAAAACACAAAATAGCGCAAACCCGACACCGTCCTGAAGTCTGTGTCTAGCGGGGCAACGCGCTCTTCAAGTCGCGTGGCCTCTGCTCTTTTAAGGGTGGCTCCATGGCTTTCATGGAGACCCACCCTAATGCAGTGTGAACCAGCGTTCCTGCATTCTAGCTTCTTTAGCTCGGTACCGCGACAGGTCGAATGCACACTGTCACTTGGACATTTGTGCCCGCGTTTCGAGTGATAAGTGAACAAGTGCAAGAAAAAAGAAAATTTTGTGCTTAGATTCAGAAGATTGAAAGCAGCAGATCATATAACGAAATAAGAAGATTCTATTAATATGAAGGTACAAGACAAGTATCCCTTGACAAATTTTTTCTACAATAATCTACCATTACTATTTTTCCATGCATTATCTTCCATTTACCTTTATACTTCACTAAAATCCACATTGTAACTGCATTTTTCTGTTTTTCAGAACATTTACTGCTGAATATCATTTAACGAAAAAAAAATGATGTAATATGAAGAAGACATTATACCCAAGTATACCTGGACCAATTAACTCTACAATTAATTTCTGTTACAATTATTTTCATGATTTTTCACATTTATCTATTTATTACACTGCTAATCCTCCATGCATCTGTATTTTTCTGTTTTCTGCTTTTCATAAAATCCCAACAGAGATGTCTGGTGCCGAGGGAGAGGGTTGGTAGCCCCGTGTGCCGAGGGCTGCGTTTCTTCCTGCCGGCGGGAAATCGGGTTGCTGCCGGGTATCGTGGATGTCTCTCTCCGCTTCGACCTACAAGCCTCTCCACCGTTCGTCCAGCTTCACCGAGTGATTTGTTCGCTGGATCCAAAACCCATGGTGTTTGAGAATAGTCATGAGGCCTGCTGCTTGACGAAGGTAGTGTCGAAGTAGCTTCAAATAGGCTTAAAATGTATTTTATTTAAAGAAAATGTTTTTGCCATCATACTCTGAGAAAAGTGTTAAGTGAAAGTATCCTATTTCTTGCAGATTTCTCAAATTCGGGCCGCATTCGGGGCACACAACGTATGAATATCACCACCAGGTTCAAAATCTACCGCCGCCCTTCTTTGGTAGTGGAGACCCTAACGTTGGGTGTTGGATTTGGCGGCAGATAATGCTGGACTTGGTCAAGATTATATTGAATTATTACTTTTTTGCAATGTGATTTAATTTCTAGGATAAATGCAAGACTGTGTTCTAAAAAAAGATTTTCATCTGCAGATTGCTGCTGATTTTGTGCCACAATCTGTTCAGAAAACAGCAAGCTTGGTTTAGAAAATAGTCGGCCGCAAGAAGGAGGGTAAGTGAGACTCATTGTTGACTTCAGCAAAGACTGGCTTTTACACAGAAGTACAGGGTGTTACCGGTATTGAAACTCTAGGAGTGGCTTTGTGTTTTAAACAAAGTGTGTTTCTTACAGGTCCATCTGGTTGCCATGGTTGCAAGAGACAACTTCAGTGGTAAATACTGTGGGCTTTCCCATCGCCGCAGCTAGAAGAATAAGCCACATTGAAAAAGGATGCAATGTCAATTTTTTTATGTTTACTAATTTCTTAGCCGGCAAGTAGAGATACAATCATGCCTTTAAGAGAGGGCATTCGCTAAACAAATTTTCTTTTCAGATGATGAAAATAAGGAGAAAAGATTTAAAGTAGATGAGTGAGGACTCAGGCGCAGGGCAGACTTTGCCATCCGTTCCGACACACGCCATTAGCAAGAGTGCTGCAACAAACAACAGGGAGAACAATAGCATAGCTAATTATTCAAGGGACTGTGAAAAATCAAAATGTATCTGCGGGACATGGAGTTCGACATGAAACTTTGTCGATATATGTGTGTTGATGGTGTTTGAGAAGTAAATAAACTTGCATTGCATAGGGTGGCTAAGGGCTTAAGAGTGGATACTATGGGGGGTGGGTACCAAGGGGGGTGGTAATAAGGGGGGTTGTTGCCGGTGGGTTTATTTTTGGGTTTTTGTGGGTTTTTTTGCAACGCATTTTTTTTAACTTTTCCACTGTCTCACACATGACTCAACATAGACAGTTAATTAAAAACATTGACTTAATGTTAAACGTTTTTGCAAAGTTTTGTAGATTTTTCACAGTTGCTGAATTCCATTTTAATCTGTACAAATTACAATATCGATTTGAAAATGTCACAAGCTGGTTGAACAATGATCTATGTTTCAAATTCTTTGCAGTTTCTGATCCAATAACGGCAGAAAGAAGCCCTTGTCGCAGATAACGCTCAACTAGATAAGCCAAAAGCGATGGTTTTATTTGAAATAATTTAATATATTTCTTGCACTGTGGTTTATTTTCTTTACAAAATGAAAGACCGTGTTTCATAAGCAAATTGTTATTTGCAGATAAGTCTGCAATTGATGATTGATTGAAATTGTTGAATTGATAAACAATTGTTGCTGGTATGGTGGCAGAAAACACTGTTGAGAAGTCAGCAGTCAGCAGGCTTGGTGTGAAAATAAACGGCAACAAGATGGATGGTAAGTAAGACTTATGCAAAGAGCGATATAATATTGCCTTCAGTAGGGAGCTTTTCCTGAACAGATTTTCCTTGCAGATGTCTGTGACTCAGCTGGTTAAACAACTGGGGGGCGCTCAATGCCACATAGAGAATTTTCACCAGCAAGAAGGAAGGTAAGCCCGACATTTCTTTGGCATTAATGGATTTACCTTTTGGTCTTTTGAGACAGGCTCTACAGTGAGGGCAGGCTCTAAACTGTAATAGTTTACAGATTTTCATTTATTGTTTTCAGATTTAAGAGGTCCTTCGGATGGATTTTGCAGGATTGAACAATGCTGTATTGAAAAAAACAACCCTCACGAAGAAGATAAGGCAGCCATTTCTCTGGCATTAATTACTTTATTTTTTGCAAATTGAAACGTGGTCGAGATTTACTTGAGACTGTGATTAAAATGGTTGCATGTTTTTTATAAGAAACTAGATATTATAAATAAGGTAAATTCAAGACTGTGTTCTAAAAGCTGATTGTTTTTTTCAGATCGGTGCTGTTCACGGTTTCAGAACCGGGTGGGAAAACAGCGGGCTTCCCATAGGAAATAAACGTCTGCAAGACCGATGGTAAATAAGACTCATCACAGCCTTCAGCGTAGACTCTCTTATCAAAAGAAAATACTAGAAGTGGGGACAGTGTTTAAAACAAAGCTTGTTGTAGGTTGCGGCGGCTTTAAAAGCATCACTTCTTCTCCAGTTCATGGCATCAGTGATACAAGATTGCTGCAGGGAGAGGAATCAGACGCATTTATGAAGGTAATCAAATTATTATTTTAACGTAGAAATTTTTTTAAGAAACTATCGAGATATCTTTAAGAGACTGAACAAGTACATGCTTAAACCCAGCGTTTTATTTTAGATTATAGTGGCCCACCTGGATGGTTTATGCAGGCTTCAAGAATGCCGCATTGAAAAACACAAACCTCACGAAGAAGATAAGGCATTAATTATTTTGGCATTAATTACTATATTGATTGCATGTTGAAAAGTGGTCGGAAGTTAAATTAAGAGTGTGATTAACATGATTGTATTTTTATTATAAGATATTTAATCTATTTCATAATTTGTATCAACGCTTTCATCAACACTAACCAGGGTCGTTTCTTTTCAGACTTCAGCAGCACTGTAGGTCGGAAAAATGCTGGTTTTCTGATGTCGCCGAAACAACCGGAAAAAGGCAGTCTTTGAGGCAGTAAGACTGACTTTTCTCTTTTGTGACATGTTCAATAAATGGCAATATTCAATCCCAATATTGTCGGAACTTTTCTAAACAGGCACTGTTTTCAGATTACCGGGGCACAGCTGGTCAGAAATCTCCGGGCATCTGATGCAGCACAAGTATACTGCACAGAATTAAGGTATTTAACAAACAGTTATTTGGCATAACCACTTACATAAGAAGAAGCTTCGCACGTCTCTGATTGAAAGAACTTATTAAAATGCTATTTTTTCAGATCTCCGGGACTCATTTGTTCAGGAAACTGTGGGCTTGTACGATGCCGCAGAGAGAACTTTAACCCACCAAGAGGAAGGTACGCCAGATATTTCTTTGCTAATGGATCAATCTGCTAGCTATTAGAGACATTGTGCAATATGTAAACTGTGATTTCTTGCAGATTGCTGTGGCCCACCTGGGAGGTAAACTGTGGGTTGCCTGATGCTGCAGAAACCGATTGGCCACACAGAAGGAGGTGAGACAGCAAATAAATTGGGATTTGAAGATTTGCATTTTTGGAAGTTTGTGACATTGTGCATTTTTTAATGAGTTTTCCTTTCAGATTGCTGCGGCATGGCTTGTAGGAAAACTGCGGGCTTGCTAAACGCCGCAGATGAAAAAATCAATCACAGGGAAGATGGTAAGACAGCAATATATTGGGCATTTACTTTAAAATTTGTTCTTTTAGAGATATTGTTAGACACAGAGTTGAAAACACTTCCTGTAACACTGTTCTTTGCAGATTGCTCTCGACCATCTGGTTGTACATCCGGCTTGATTAATGCTGCTGAAAATGATTGGCTACACAGACAAAAGTAAGACAGCAATGTATTTGGGATTAAAAGATTTGCGTTTTTGGTAGAAGTGACACTGTGCATTTGTTAATGAGTTTTTCTTGCAGATTGCTACAGCACGGCTTTGAGGAAAATGCAGGCTTGCTCAATGCCAATGATGAAATAATCATCCTCACGGAAGAAGGTAGGAACTGCATTAATTAGGTTTTATCAGATTTGTGTTTTGGCTTTTCTAGACATAGTTAATTAGAACCAACAATAAGGACATGTTCTAAACAGTGTTTTTCTTCACAGATCGTCGCTAAATGTCAGTCTGAAAACTGCCGGCTTGCTCTGAGCCGCAGACAACGATTGGCCACACGGAAGAAGGTGAGCAAAATAATTTTTAGTTTAATTTGTAAGTGTTGACAGAATAAGGAAGTCAATAATGAAATTATGCTCAAATAAACTATTTCTTTTAGATACTTCTACACATCCGGTCGGAAAACTCTGGGCTTGCTTGATGCCGCAGAGCACAATTGGCCACACGGAAGAAAGTAAGTCACAAATCCACTGCCTAAACAGATAAATTATCTCTTGTATGGTGGTTGTCTATTTTAAAAAGTAAAACTTATTTCTAACTGAAACTTTTTCTCCGCAGGTTACTGCTGCATTGAAAGAAACCGTCGAGTCGACAAGAATTCTTCACCGATCGGTGCCAGCGGAACCACGGAGGTTGCGACACGAGTCTTCCCTGCATCGCCCGGGACAACGACGTCTTCGAGCTTCCAGACTTCCTCACGGCGACTGCGAGTTCGCCGAGGTTAAAGAAGTGAAGATAAGTGGAGGGCAGGTCGAGGGTTTGCGCTATCGGGAAACACACTTTCTTCCAGCATTTGTCTTGCTTGTCTCTGTATCGCCGGCCCGTTTCAGTTTCAAGCACATCAAGAGGATGAGAAGACCAGGCAGGATCCCATTTTAGCTGACACAAGATTCCAGAGTCCGCGTACTCTTATGCCGACACAAAGTTGCCCGCTGGCTGGCACTCAGGATGTATGTCTTAGATTCAAACAGAGCGTTTGAGCTCTTGCTATAATTCACTGAACTGATGGTGAATTTAGGGTTAATAAGGCCTCAGTGAGATAACACAATTTCTCTCGGACCGGCTGATTTCCTTCCAGATTCCACAGGTTGTCTCCGCAGAGAGAGGCTTTCTCTGCACACCCCCCCCCCCCCCCCACCCCGCACCCACAACACGGTCAGGCCCAAGCTAGATTCCCGTTAAGCAGGGAAAGTAATATTACTCGGATCACAAGAGCTGTTTCTGATATCCACGCTTAGTTAGTACAGCTAGCGCTGTAAATGTCCAGGTAGTGCCACACCCCTTGTATTGAATACCGATTCAATACCTGTACCTGCGATGCGGACCCGCAGTGTAAAAAGCACAAATACATTTGTTGCTCGGAGTCCTTAGTTCATATTGTAAGTTATAGTTATAGTACAGCCAGAGCTGTAAATATCCAGGTAGTGACACACCCCTTGTATTGAATACCGATTCAATACCTGTACCTGCGATGCGGACCCGCAGTGTAGAAAGCACAAAAAAAATTTGTTCCTCGGAGTCCTTAGTTCATATTTTAAGTTATAGTTATAGTACAGCCAGAGCTGTAAATATCCAGGTTGTGCCACACCCCTTGTATTGAATACCGATTCAATACCTGTACCTGCGATGCGGACCCGCAGTGTAAAAAGCACAAATACATTTTTTGCTCGGAGTCCTTAGTTCATATTTTAAGTTATAGTTATAGTACAGCCAGAGCTGTAAATATCCAGGTAGTGCCACACCCCTTGTATTGAATACCGATTCAATACCTGTACCTGCGAAGCGGACCCGCAGTGTAGAAAGCACAAATAGATTTGTTGCTCGGAGTCCTTAGTTCATATTTTAAGTTATAGTTATAGTACAGCCAGAGCTGTAAATATCCAGGTAGTGCCACACCCCTTGTATTGAAAAACCGATTCAATACCTGTACCTTCGATGCTGACCCGCAGTGTAGAAAGCACAAATAGATTTGTTGCTCGGAGTCCTTAGTTCATATTTTAAGTCATAATTATAGTACAGTTAGAGCTGTCAATATCCAGGTAGTGAAACACCCCTTGTATTGAATACCGATTCAATACCTGTACCTGCGATGCGGACCCGCAGTGTAAAAAGCACAAATACTTTTGTTGCTCGGAGTCCTTAGTTCATATTTAAAGTTAAAGTTATAGTACAGCCAGAGCTGTCAATATCCAGATAGTGCCACACCCCTTGTATTGAATACCGATTCAATACCTGTACCTGCGATGCGGACCCGCAGTGTAAAAAGCACAAATACTTTTGTTGCTCGGAGTCCTTAGTTCATATTTTAAGTTATAGTTATAAAACAGCCAGAGCTGTCAATATCCAGATAGTGCCACACCCCATGTATTGAATGCCGATTCAATACATGTACCTGCGATGCGGACCCGCAGTGTAAAAAGCACAAATACTTTTGTTGCTCGGAGTCCTTAGTTCATATTTTAAGTTATAGTTATAAAACAGCCAGAGCTGTCAATATCCGGATAGTGCCACACCCCTTATATTGAATACCGAATCAATACCTGTACCTGCGATGCGGACCCGCAGTGTAAAAAGCACAAACACTTTTGTTGCTCGGAGTCCTTAGTTCATAATTTAAGTTATAGTTATAGTACAGCCAGAGCTGTAAATATCCAGGTAGTGCCACACCCCTTGTATTGAATACCGATTCAATACCTGTACCTGCGATGCGGACCCGCAGTGTAAAAAGCACAAATACATTTGATGCTCGGAGTCCTTAGTTCATATTTTAAGTTATAGTAGTTAGTACAGCTAGCTCTGTAAATGTCCAGATAGTGCCACACCCCTTGTATTGAAAACCGATTCAATACCTGTACCTGCGATGCGGACCCGCAGTGTAAAAAGCACAAATACATTTGTTGCTCGGAGTCCTTAGTTTAAATTTTAAGTTTTAGTTATAGTTCAGCCAGAGCTGTAAATATCCAGGTAGTGCCACACCCCTTGTATTGAATACCGATTCAATACCTGTACCTGCGATGCGGACCTGCAGTGTAAAAAGCACTAATACATTTGTTGTTCGGAGTCCATATAGTTCATATTTTAAGTTTAGTTATAGTACAGCCAGAGCTGTAAATATCCAGATAGTGCCACACCACTTGTATTGAATACCAATTCAATACCTGTACCTGCGATGCGGACCCGCAGTGTAAAAAGCACAAATAAATTTGTTGCTCGGAGTCCTTATTTCATATTTTAAGTTATAGTTATAGTACAGCCAGAGCTGTAAATATCCAGGTAGTGCGACACCCCTTGTATTGAATACCGATTCAATACCTGTACCTGCGATGCGGACCCGCAGTGTTAAAAGCACAAATACTTTTGTTGCTCGGAGTCCTTAGTTCATATTTTAAGTTATAGTTATAGTACAGCCAGAGCTGTCAATATCCAGATAGTGCCACACCCCTTGTATTGAATACCGATTCAATACCTGTACCTGCGATGCGGACCCGCAGTGTAAAAAGCACAAATACATTTGATGCTCGGAGTCCTTAGTTCATATTTTAAGTTATAGTAGTTAGTACAGCTAGCTCTGTAAATGTCCAGATAGTGCCACACCCCTTGTATTGAATACCGATTCAATACCTGTACCTGCGATGCGGACCCGCAGTGTAGAAAGCACAAATAGATTTGTTGCTCGGAGTCCTTAGTTCATATTTTAAGTCATAATTATAGAACAGTTAGAGCTGTCAATATCCAGGTAGTGAAACACCCCTTGTATTGAATACCGATTCAATACCTGTACCTGCGATGCGGACCCGCAGTGTAAAAAGCACAAATACTTTTGTTGCTCGGAGTCCTTAGTTCATATTTTAAGTTATAGTTATAAAACAGCCAGAGCTGTCAATATCCAGATAGTGCCACACCCCTTATATTGAATACCGATTCAATACCTGTACCTGCGATGCGGACCCGCAGTGTAAAAAGCACAAACACTTTTGTTGCTCGGAGTCCTTAGTTCATATTTTAAGTTATAGTTATAGTACAGCCAGAGCTGTAAATATCCAGGTAGTGCCACACCCCTTGTATTGAATACCGATTCAATACCTGTACCTGCGATGCGGACCCGCAGTGTAAAAAGTACAAATATATTTGTTGCTCGGAGTCCTTAGTTCATATTTTAAGTTATAGTAGTTAGTACAGCTAGCTCTGTAAATGTCCAGATAGTGCCACACCCCTTGTATTGAATACCGATTCAATACCTGTACCTGCGATGCGGACCCGCAGTGTAAAAAGCACAAATACTTTTGTTGCTCGGAGTCCTTAGTTCATATTTTAAGTTATAGTTATAGTACAGCCAGAGCTGTCAATATCCAGATAGTGCCACACCCCTTGTATTGAATACCGATTCAATACCTGTACCTGCGATGCGGACCCGCAGTGTAAAAAGCACAAATACTTTTGTTGCTCGGAGTCCTTAGTTCATATTTAAAGTTAAAGTTATAGTACAGCCAGAGCTGTCAATATCCAGATAGTGCCACACCCCTTGTATTGAATACCGATTCAATTCCTGTACCTGCGATGCGGACCCGCAGTGTAAAAAGCACAAATACTTTTGTTGCTCGGAGTCCTTAGTTCATATTTTAAGTTATAGTTATAAAACAGCCAGAGCTGTCAATATCCAGATAGTGCCACACCCCATGTATTGAATGCCGATTCAATACATGTACCTGCGATGCGGACCCGCAGTGTAAAAAGCACAAATACTTTTGTTGCTCGGAGTCCTTAGTTCATATTTTAAGTTATAGTTATAAAACAGCCAGAGCTGTCAATATCCAGATAGTGCCACACCCCTTATATTGAATACCGATTCAATACCTGTACCTGCGATGCGGACCCGCAGTGTAAAAAGCACAAACACTTTTGTTGCTCGGAGTCCTTAGTTCATATTTTAAGTTATAGTTATAGTACAGCCAGAGCTGTAAATATCCAGGTAGTGCCACACCCCTTGTATTGAATACCGATTCAATACCTGTACCTGCGATGCGGACCCGCAGTGTTAAAAGCACAAATACTTTTGTTGCTCGGAGTCCTTAGTTCATATTTTAAGTTATAGTTATAGTACAGCCAGAGCTGTAAATTTCCAGGTAGTGCGACACCCCTTGTATTGAATACCGATTCAATACCTGTACCTGCGATGCGGACCCGCAGTGTAGAAAGCACAAATACATTTGTTGCTCGGAGTCCTTAGTATAAATTTTAAGTTATAGTTATAGTTCAGCCAGAGCTGTAAATATCCAGGTAGTGCCACACCCCTTGTATTGAATACCGATTCAATACCTGTACCTGCGATGCGGACCTGCAGTGTAAAAAGCACTAATACATTTGTTGCTCGGAGTCCATATAGTTCATATTTTAAGTTTAGTTATAGTACAGCCAGAGCTGTAAATATTCAGATAGTGCCACACCACTTGTATTGAATACCAATTCAATACCTGTACCTGCGATGCGGACCCGCAGTGTAAAAAGCACAAATAAATTTGTTGCTCGGAGTCCTTATTTCATATTTTAAGTTATAGTTATAGTACCGCCAGAGCTGTAAATATCCAGATAGTGCCACACCCCTTGTATTGAATACCGATTCAATACCTGTACCTGCGATGCGGACCCGCAGTGTTAAAAGCACAAATACTTTTGTTGCTCGGAGTCCTTAGTTCATATTTTAAGTTATAGTTATAGTACAGCCAGAGCTGTCAATATCCAGATAGTGCCACACCCCTTGTATTGAATACCGATTCAATACCTGTACCTGCGATGCGGACCCGCAGTGTAAAAAGCAAAAATAAATTTGTTGCTCGGAGTCCTTAGTTCTTATTTTCAGTTATAGTAATAGTACAGGCAGAGTTTAAAATGTCCAGATAGTGCCACACCCCTTGAATTGAATACCGATTCAATACCTGTACCTGCGATGCGGACCCGCAGTGTAAAAAGCACTAATACATTTGTTGCTCGGAGTCCATATAGTTCATATTTTAAGTTTAGTTATAGTACAGCCAGAGCTGTCAATATCCAGATAGTGCCACACCACTTGTATTGAATACCAATTCAATACCTGTACCTGCGATGCGGACCCGCAGTGTAAAAAGCACAAATAAATTTGTTGCTCGGAGTCCTTAGTTCATATTTTAAGTTATAGTTATAGTACCGCCAGAGCTGTAAATATCCAGATAGTGCCACACCCCTTGTATTGAATACCGATTCAATACCTGTACCTGCGATGCGGACCCGCAGTGTTAAAAGCACAAATACTTTTGTTGCTCGGAGTCCTTAGTTCATATTTAAAGTTATAGTTATAGTACAGCCAGAGCTGTAAATATCCAGGTAGTGCGACACCCCTTGTTTTGAATACCGATTCAATACCTGTACCTGCGATGCGGACCCGCAGTGTAGAAAGCACAAATAGATTTGTTGCTCGGAGTCCTTAGTTCATATTTTAAGTCATAATTATAGAACAGTTAGAGCTGTCAATATCCAGGTAGTGAAACACCCCTTGTATTGAATACCGATTCAATACCTGTACCTGCGATGCGGACCCGCAGTGTAAAAAGCACAAATACTTTTGTTGCTCGGAGTCCTTAGTTCATATTTAAAGTTAAAGTTATAGTACAGCCAGAGCTGTCAATATCCAGATAGTGCCACACCCCTTGTATTGAATACCGATTCAATACCTGTACCTGCGATGCGGACCCGCAGTGTAAAAAGCACAAATACTTTTGTTGCTCGGAGTCCTTAGTTCATATTTTAAGTTATAGTTATAAAACAGCCAGAGCTGTCAATATCCAGATAGTGCCACACCCCATGTATTGAATACCGATTCAATACATGTACCTGCGATGCGGACCCGCAGTGTAAAAAGCACAAATACTTTTGTTGCTCGGAGTCCTTAGTTCATATTTTAAGTTATAGTTATAAAACAGCCAGAGCTGTCAATATCCAGATAGTGCCACACCCCTTATATTGAATACCGATTCAATACCTGTACCTGCGATGCGGACCCGCAGTGTAAAGAGCACAAACACTTTTGTTGCTCGGAGTCCTTAGTTCATATTTTAAGTTATAGTTATAGTACAGCCAGAGCTGTAAATATCCAGGTAGTGCCACACCCCTTGTATTGAATACCGATTCAATACCTGTACCTGCGATGCGGACCCGCAGTGTAAAAAGTACAAATATATTTGTTGCTCGGAGTCCTTAGTTCATATTTTAAGTTATAGTAGTTAGTACAGCTAGCTCTGTAAATGTCCAGAGAGTGCCACACCCCTTGTATTGAATACCGATTCAATACCTGTACCTGCGATGCGGACCCGCAGTGTAAAAAGCACAAATACTTTTGTTGCTCGGAGTCCTTAGTTCATATTTTAAGTTATAGTTATAGTACAGCCAGAGCTGTCAATATCCAGATAGTGCCACACCCCTTGTATTGAATACCGATTCAATACCTGTACCGTCGATGCGGACCCGCAGTGTAAAAAGCACAAATACATTTGATGCTCGGAGTCCTTAGTTCATATTTTAAGTTATAGTAGTTAGTACAGCTAGCTCTGTAAATGTCCAGATAGTGCCACACACCTTGTATTGAAAACCGATTCAATACCTGTACCTGCGATGCGGACCCGCAGTGTAAAAAGCACAAATATATTTGTTGCTCGGAGTCCTTAGTTTAAATTTTAAGTTATAGTTATAGTTCAGCCAGAGCTGTTAATATCCAGGTAGTGCCACACCCCTTGTATTGAATACCGATTCAATACCTGTACCTGCGATGCGGACCCGCAGTGTAAAAAGCACTAATACATTTGTTGCTCGGAGTCCATTAGTTCATATTTTAAGTTTAGTTATAGTACAGCCAGAGCTGTAAATATCCAGATAGTTCCACACTACTTGTATTGAATAGCAATTCAATACCTGTACCTGCGATGCGGACCCGCAGTGTTAAAAGCACAAATACTTTTGTTGCTCGGAGTCCTTAGTTCATATTTTAAGTTATAGTTATAGTACAGCCAGAGCTGTAAATATCCAGGTAGTGCGACACCCCTTGTATTGAATACCGATTCAATACCTGTACCTGCGATGCGGACCCGCAGTGTTAAAAGCACAAATACTTTTGTTGCTCGGAGTCCTTAGTTCATATTTTAAGTTATAGTTATAGTACAGCCAGAGCTGTAAATATCCAGGTAGTGCGACACCCCTTGTATTGAATACCGATTCAATACCTGTACCTGCGATGCGGACCCGCAGTGTAGAAAGCACAAATACATTTGTTGCTCGGAGTCCTTAGTATAAATTTTAAGTTATAGTTATAGTTCAGCCAGAGCTGTAAATATCCAGGTAGTGCCACACCCCTTGTATTGAATACCGATTCAATACCTGTACCTGCGATGCGGACCTGCAGTGTAAAAAGCACTAATACATTTGTTGCTCGGAGTCCATATAGTTCATATTTTAAGTTTAGTTATAGTACAGCCAGAGCTGTAAATATCCAGATAGTGCCACACCACTTGTATTGAATACCAATTCAATACCTGTACCTGCGATGCGGACCCGCAGTGTAAAAAGCACAAATAAATTTGTTGCTCGGAGTCCTTATTTCATATTTTAAGTTATAGTTATAGTACCGCCAGAGCTGTAAATATCGAGATAGTGCCACACCCCTTGTATTGAATACCGATTCAATACCTGTACCTGCGATGCGGACCCGCAGTGTTAAAAGCACAAATAAATTTGTTGCTCGGAGTCCTTAGTTCATATTTTTAGTTATAGTTTTAGTACAGCCAGAGCTGTAAATGTCCAGATAGTGCCACTCCCCTTGTATTGAATACCGATTCAATACCTGTACCTGCGATGCGGACCCGCAGTGTAGAAAGCACAAATACATTTGTTGCTCGGAGTCCTTAGTATAAATTTTAAGTTATAGTTATAGTTCAGCCAGAGCTGTAAATATCCAGGTAGTGCCACACCCCTTGTATTGAATACCGATTCAATACCTGTACCTGCGATGCGGACCTGCAGTGTAAAAAGCACTAATACATTTGTTGCTCGGAGTCCATATAGTTCATATTTTAAGTTTAGTTATAGTACAGCCAGAGCTGTAAATATCCAGATAGTGCCACACCACTTGTATTGAATACCGATTCAATACCTGTACCTGCGATGCGGACCCGCAGTGTAAAAAGCACAAATAAATTTGATGCTTGGAGACCCCAGGCTTAGTCATAGTCACAATTATAATATTGTCTTTTGGCTTCTAGCCTGAAAACCTCGTTAGTACAGTTTTTTTTTTCGAGTTGTTGTTCAACAAATGTTGTGGGAAAACATTTTCCGCCAGGGTGAAAGTCATTTGCAAGCTATAGATTAGCTTTGTTCGATTAGAAAAATGGGCTTTGCCTTAATATTTAGATGCAGTATGAGTTCATTTTTGGCTGACAGTCTACCCGACCCTTGCTGCAGACATATTCCTGCGTGTAACTTAGCTTCCTCGGCCCTGTAGTTGAGTCAAAGCGGCCCCCCTCAATCCCAGACGCAGGACTTCGAGACCTCCGAGCTCGATTTTGGGGGAAAACACAAAATAGCGCAAACCCGACACCGTCCTGTAGTCTGTGTCTAGCGGGGCAACGCGCTCTTCAAGTCGCGTGGCCTCTGCTCTTTAAAGGGTGGCTCCGTGGCTTTCATGGAGACCCACCCTAATGCAGTGTGAACCAGCGTTCCTGCATTCTAGCTTCTTTAGCTCGGTACCGCGACAGGTCGAATGCACACTGTCACTTGGACATTTGTGCCCGCGTTTCGAGTGATAAGTGAACAAGTGCAAGAAATAAGAAAATTTTGTGCTTAGATTCAGAAGATTGAAAGCAGCAGATCATATAACGAAATAAGAAGATTCTATTAATATGAAGGTACAAGAGAAGTATCCCTTGACCAATTTTTTCTACACTTATCTGCCATTACTATATTTCCACTCATTACCTTACATTTACCTTCATACTTCACTAAAATCCTCCTTGTAACTGCATTTTTCTGTTTTTCAGAACATTTACAGCTGAATATCATTTAACGAAAAGAATAGTGATCTAATATGAAGAAGACATTAAACCCAAGTATACCTGGACCAATTTACTCTACAATTAAATGCTATTACAATTATTTTCATGATATTTGACAATTATCTATTTACTACACTGCTAATCCTCCATGCATCTGTATTTTTCTGTTTTCTGCTTTCCATAAAATCCCAACAGAGATGTCTGGTGCCGAGGGAGAGGGTTGGTAGCCCCGTGTGCCGAGGGCTGCGTTTCTTGCTGCCGGCGGGAAATCGGGTTGCTGCCGGACATCGTGGATGTCTCCTCCCATCTCTGCTGCATGCCGATCCTCCGGCCGGGAGGTTTCTCCGGGCGAGCGCTCGAAGGCCGCTATCCAGAGGATGTCTGCACGCTGCATCCTTCAAGGAGCTTCTTTCCGCTTCAACCTACAAGCCTCTCCACCGTTCGTCCAGCTTCACCGAGTGATTGGTTCGCTGGATCCAAAACCCATGGTGTTTGAGAATAGTCATGAGGCCTGCTGCTTGACGAAGGTAGTGTCGAAGTAGCTTCAAATAGGCTTTAAATGTATTTTATTTAAAGAAAATGTTTTGGCCATCATACTCTGAGAAAAGTGTTATATGAAAGTATCATATTTCTTGCAGATTTCTCATATTCGGGCTTCATTCGGGGTACACAAAGTATGAACATCACCACCCGGTTCAAATCTACCGCCTCCCTTCTCTGGTAGTGGAGACCCTAATGCTGGGTGTTGGATTTGGCGGAAGATAATGCTGCACTAGGTGAACATTATAATGAAATATTACTATTTTGCAATGTGATTAAATTTCTAGGATAAATGCAAGACTGTGTTCTAAAAAAAGATTTTCATCTGCAGGTTGCTGCTGATTTTGTGCCTAAATCTGTTTAGAAACCAGCAAGCTTGGTTTAGAAAATAGTCGGCCGCATGAAGGAGGGTAAGTGAGACTTATTGTTGACTTCAGTAAAGACTGGCTTTTACACAGAAGTACAGGGTGTTACCGGTATTGAAACTCTAGGAGTGGCTCTGTGTTTTAAACAAGGTGTGTTTCTTGCAGGTCCATCTGGTTGCCATGGTTGCAAGAGACAACTTCGGTGGTAAATACTGTGGGCTTCCACATCGCTGCAGCGAGAAGAATAAGCCACATTGAAAAAGGATGCAATGTCAATTTTTTAATGTTTACCAATTTCTTAGCCGGCAAGTAGAGATACAGTCATGCCTTCAAGTTAGGACATTTGCTAAACAGCTTTTCTTTTCAGATGATGAAAATAAGGAGAAAAGATTAAGAATAGATGAGTTAGGACTCAGGCGCAGGGCAGACTTTGCCACCCGTTCCGACACACGCCATTAGCAAGAGTGCTGCTACAAACAACAGGGAGAACAATAACATAGCTAGTTATTCAAGGGACTGTGAAAAATCAAAATGTAGCTGCGGGACATGGAGTTCGACATGAAACTTTGTCGATAGATGTGTGTTGATGGTGTATGAGAAGTAAATAAACTTGCATTGCATGGGGGGGGGGGGGGCTGAGGGATACTAAGGGATACTATGGGGGGTGGGTACCAAGGGGGGTGGTAATAAGGGGGGGTTGGAGCCGGTGGGTTTAATTTTTGGGTTTTGTGGGTTTTTTGCAATGCATTTTTTTTTCCTTTTCCACTGTCTCACACATGAATTAACATCCGGCGTGTAGACGGTAAATAAAAAACGTTGACCAAATATTAAACGTTTTTGCAAAGTTTTGTAGATTTTTCACAGTTGCTGAATTTCAATCCTATCTGTACAAATTACAACTTCAATTTGAAAATGTCACAAGGATGATGGTTGAACATTGATCTATGTTCCAAATTCTTTGCAGTTCCTGATCCAATAACGGCAGAAAGAACGCCTTGTTGCAAATAACGCTCAACTACATAAGCCAAAAGTCCAGGTTTCAATTGAAATAATTTAATATATTTCTTGCTCTGTGGTTTATTTTCTTTACACAATGAAAGACCGTGTTCTATAAGCAAGTTTTTATTTGCAGATAAGTCTGCAATTGATGATTGATTGAAATTGTTGAATTGATAAACAATTGTTGCTGGTATGGTGGCAGAAATCTCTGTTGAGAAGTCAGCAGTCAGCAGGCTTGGTTTGAAAATAAACGGCAACGAGATGGATGGTTAGTAAGACTTTAGCAAAGAGCGATATAATATTGCCTTCAGTTGGGAGCTTTTCGTAAACAGATTTCTTTGCAGATGTCTGTGACACGGCTGGTAAAACAACTGGGGGGCGCTCAATGCAGCAGAGAGAATTTTCGCCAGCAAGATGGAAGGTAAGCCCGACATTTCTTTGGCATTAATGGATTTACCTTTTTGCTAGTAAAGTCATTATGCTTATTTTAAACAGCTGTATTTTGCAGAATGCAGCTGTACATCTGGTAGGATAACTGACAGCTTGCCCAATGCCAGTGATGAAATAATCATTCACACAGAAGAAGGTAAGAAAGTCATTTCTTTGGCATAAATAGTTCAGCCTTTTGGACTTTTGAGACAGGCTGGATATCTATAGTGAGGGCAGCTTCCAAACAGTAACAGTTCACAGGTTTTTTTTTTTTTTTTCAGATTTAAGAGGTCCTTCTGATGGATTATGCAGGCTTGAACAATGCAGCTTAGAAAAACACAAACCTCACGAAGAAGATAAGGCGGCCATTTCTTTAGCATTGATTACTATATTTATTGCAAGTTTTTAAGTGGTCTTAACTTTAAGTGTGATTAACATGATTGCATGTTTATTATAAGTAACTAAATATTAGAAAGCCACTAAATACAAGACTGTGTTCTGAAAGCTTATTGTTTTTTTCAGATCCGTGCTGTTCACGGTTTCAGAACCGGGTGGGAAAACAGCGGGCTTCCCATAGGAAATAAACGTCTGCAAGACCGATGGTAAATAAGACTCATCACAGACTTTAGCGAAGACTCTCTTATCAAAAGAAAATACTAGAAGTGGGGACAGTGTTTAAAAGAAACCTTGTTGTAGGTTGCGGCGGCTTTGAAAGCATCACTTCTTCTCCAGTTCACGGCATCAGTGATACAAGATTGCTGCTGGGAGAGGAATCAGATGCATTAATGGAGGTAATCAAATAGTTTATTTAAGGTAGACAAATATTTAAGCAACTCTAAAGATGACTTTAGAAGACTGAACGAGTAAATGCTCAAAACTCAGCTTTTCATTTCAGATTATAGTGGCCCTCCTGGATGGATTTTGAAGGCTTCAACAATGCCGCATTGAAAAAAACAAACCTCACGAAGAAGATAAGGCATTCATTTCTCTGGCATTAGTTACTTTATTCATTGCATGTTGAGAAGTGGTCTAAAAATAAATTGAGATTGTGATTATTGTGATTATGCATGTTTATTATAAGAAACTTAATCTATTTCATCATTTGTATCAACACCATCACTCAACACTTTCATCAACACTAACAATGGCTGTTTCTTTTCAGACTTCAGCAGCACTGCAGATCGGAAAAATGCTGGCTTTCTGATGTCGCCAAAACAACTGGCCACAGGCAGTCTTTGAGGCAGTAAGGCAGACTTTCCTATGTCGTGACTTGTGAAAATATTGGCAATATTGAATCCTAATATGGTATGAACTTTTCTAAACAGCCTTTGTTTTCAGATTAGTGGGGCACAGCTGGTCGTTTCTGCGGGCTTGCTGATGCCATAGAAATAAACTGCACAGAAGAAGGTAAAAAGACACTTATTTTGCATTGCAATCAACTTAAGTAGAAGCTTTGCAGGTCTCTGAATTGAGAAAACTTATAAAAATGCTCTTTTTTGCAGATCTCCGGGACTCATTCGTTCGGGAAACTGTGGGCTTTTACGATGCCGCAGGGAGAAGGTAAACCTGAATTTCTTGGCTTTAACTGATTTTCTATGAGATTGAAGACTTTGTGGTAAAAAAATTTGAGGGCTTGTTCCTAACAGCTTTTGTTCGCAGATCGCTGCTGCTCATCTGGTCGGAAAACTGTGGGCTTGCTCGATACTGCAGAAAATAGTTGGCCACATAGAAGAAGGTAACCAAATACATTTTTCAGAGTTAACATATTATTTAGTCTGATTGAGACACACCCCCGACCTGGAAACAATTACTCCAGATAAGGGTGGTTTCTAATAGAATCTTGTTTCTTTGCAGATGACACTGCTATGGTGGCATAGCTTTAGGTACACCAGCAAGCTTTAAGCACTTCATCAAGGACTTCAATATAGCTCATGAGGAGGATCTGGGTTTTGAAGGATGAATCACAGACCGAGGTAAGGGTAGCAACTTTTTACAATTATTTTCTTTTTCCCGTCACGTTCGACATTTTCTGTACCTGGTGAGTTACCATATTCTTAATGTTACTTGTGGCTTCGTTCTTGCAGATCTCAACAGCACATCTGGTCGGGGAGCTGCAAGCTTAAAGATGCCAAAGACAAAAAAGAATTACCCACACGGAAGCAGGTAAGGCACACATTTCACTGTGTAAACTTTTAAATTTTCAACAAGTAGATACAAAGTGGCCTACAGTTGAGGGCATGACCTAAACAGCTTTTCTTTACAGATGTCTGTGACACAGCTGGTTAGGAAACTGCGGGCTTACTCAATGCCGCAGAGAGAATTTTTAACCCCTTGAAGGAAGGTATAAGCCCGACATTTCTTCAGTATTAATGGATTCAACTGTTTGCTATAGAGACATTGTGCATTATATAAACAGTTGTTCTTTGCAGATTGGTGTGGCTTATGTCGGAGGAAAACTGCCGGCATGCTTAACGCCGCAAGGAGAATTTTCTACCTCACGAACGAAGGTAAGTCTGAAATTTCTTGGAATAAAAAGATTTGCGTTTGTGGTAGTATAGAGACATTATGCATTTTTTTATGAGTTTTCTTTGCAGATTGCTGTGGCACAACTGGTTGGAAAACTGGGGGCTTGCTTAACGACACAGATGAAATAATTAACCACAGTGAAGAATGTAAAACAGATTTTTTTTGGGTAATTACTAAATAATTTGTTTTTGAAGAGCTGTAAACATTGTAAACACAAAATAAAGAACACTTCCTAAAACTGTGCTCTTTACAGATTTCTGCGACACGACTGCTAGGATAACTGCGGGCTTGCTCAATGCCGCTGATGATATAATCAACCACAGGGAAGAAGGTATATACGACATTTCTTTGGATTTAACAGATTTGTATTTTGGCTATTGGTGACATTACGAGAACCAATAGTAAGGGCATGTTCTAAACAGTTGTTATTCACAGATCACCGCCCAACGTCTGGTCTGAAACGTGCGGGCAAGCTCAATGCCGCTGAAAACCAATGGCCACATCGCAGAACGTAAGAAAAATAATCTTTCAGTTTTAGTGTGAATTTAATCCTAAATGCAAATACTCGTTGCATGGACGGTAGATGATGATTATTAAAAATTATTCCAATTATTATTCCAATTATTAGAAATAAGAAATTATTCGTTTCTAATAATCATAATCTTTCAGTTTAATTTTCAGTAGAGAATTTAAGTATTCAGTAGAGAATATAAGGAGGTCAATTATGAAATCGTGCTCAAAAAAACAAATTTTTTACAGATATCGGCTACACAACCGGTCAGAAAACTCTGGGCTTGCTTGATGCCGCAGAGCACAATTGGCCACACGGAAGAAAGTAAGTCACCCATCCTCAGCCAACACTGATTAATTGTCTCTTGTATGGTTGGTGTGGGCTTTAGCATTTAAGACTTTTTTCTAATAAAATCTTGTTCTCTGCAGGTAACTGCAGCATTGAAAGAAACCGTCGATTCGACAAGAATCGTTCGCCGATCAGTGCCACCGGAACCACGGAGGTTGCGACACGAGTCTTCCCTGCGCGACAACGAGGTCTCCGAGCTGCCAGACTTCCTCACGGCGACTGCGAGTTCGCTGAGGTTTAAGGAGTGAAGATAAGTGGAGGGCAGGTCGAGGGTTTGCGCTATCGGGAAACACACTTTCTTCCAGCATTTGTCTTGCTAGTCTCTTGTTTGTCTCTGTATCGCCGGCCCGTTTCAGTTTCAAGCACATCAAGAGGATGAGAAGACCAGGCAGGATCCCATTTTAGCTGACACAAGATTCCAGAGTCCGCAAACTCTTCTGCCGACACAAAGTTGCCCGCTGGCTGGCACTCAGGATGTATGTCTTAGATTCAAACAGAGCGTTTGAGCTCTTGCTATAATTCACTGAACTGATGGTGAATTTAGGGTTAATAAAGCCTCGTGAGATAACACCATTTCTCTCGGACCGGCTGATTTCCTTCCAGATTCCACAGGTTGTCTCCGCAGAGGGAGGCTTTCTCTGCACCCCCCCCCCCCCCCCCCCCCACACACAATAGTCAGGCCTCGGCTAGATTACCGTTAGGCAGAGTAATTTATAATACTCACATCACAACAGGTATTTCAGATCACCAGTTTTAGTAAGTACAGCTAGCGCTGTTAATATCCAGATAGTACCACACCCTTTGTATTGAATACCGACTCAATACCTGTACCTGCGATGCGGACCCAGTGTAAAAATCACAAATACATTTGTTGCTTGGAGACCCCAGGCTTAGTCATAGTCATAATTTAAAAATATCATATCGTCTTTTGGCTTCCAGCCTGAAAACCTCGTTAGTACAGTTTTTTATATGTTTCGAGTTGTTGTTCAACAAATGTTGAAGGAAAACAGTTTCCGCCGAGGTGAAAGTCCTTGGCAAGCTAGATTGCTTTAGTTCGATTAGAAAAATGGGCTTTGCCCTAATATTTAGAAGCAGTAGAGTTCATTTTTGGCCGACAGTCTACCCGACCCTTGCTGCAGACATATTCTGCGTGTAACTTAGCTTCCTCGGCCCTGTAGTTGAGTCAAAGCGGCCCCCTCAATCCCCGACGCAGAACTTCGAGACCTCCGAGCTCGATTTTGGGGGAAAACACAAAATAGCGCAAACCCGACACCGTCCTGAAGTCTGTGTCTAGCGGGGCAACGCGCTCTTCAAGTCGCGTGGCCTCTGCTCTTTTAAGGGTGGCTCCATGGCTTTCATGGAGACCCACCCTAATGCAGTGTGAACCAGCGTTCCTGCATTCTAGCTTCTTTAGCTCGGTACCGCGACAGGTCGAATGCACACTGTCACTTGGACATTTGTGCCCGCGTTTCGAGTGATAAGTGAACAAGTGCAAGAAAAAAGAAAATTATGTGCATCGATTCAGAAGATTGAAAGATGCATATCCTATAACGAAATAAGAAGAATCTTTTAATTTAAAGGTACTAGAGAAGTTTCCCTTGACTCTTATTATTTGTTATTACTATATTTCCTTTGATATTGTACCATTCACCTTTATACTTCACTGAAATCCACATTGTAACTGCATTTTTCTGTTTTTCAGAACATTAACAGCTGAATATCATTAATCGAAAAAAATAATGATTTAATATGAAGAAGACATTATACCCAAGTATACCTGGACCAATTTACTCTACAATTAAATGCTATTACTATTATTTTTATGTTAATTTACATTTATCTATTTATTACACTGCTAATCCTCAATGCATCTGTATTTTTCTGTTTTCTGCTTTTCATAAAATCCCAACAGAGATGTCTGGTGCCGAGGGAGAGGGTTGGTAGCCCCGTGTGCCGAGGGCTGCGTTTCTTCCTGCCGGCGGGAAATCGGGCCGCTGCCGGACATCGTGGATGGCGAGCAGAAGAAGCTACATTGAAAAAGGAACCAAAGTCAATTTTTAATGTTAACTCATTTTTTTGTCGTCAAGTGGAGATACATTTAACAGATTTTCTTTTTCAGATGAAGAAAATAAGAAGGGGAAGATTTAGAATAAAAGAGTGAGGACTGAGACGCGGTGAAAACTTTGCCATCCATTCCGACTTGCGCCATTGGAAGGAGCCACGCTGGAAAACAACAGGGAGAACAATAGCAAAGCTTGTTTTTCAAGGGACTGTGAAAAATCAAAATGTAGCTGCAGGATACAGGGTTTGACGTAAAACTCCGTTTATAGATTTGTGTTGATGACTTCTGAGAAGTTAATAAACTTACATTGCATGGGGTGGCTAAGGGCATGGGATTAAGGGTTGATACTATGGGGGTGGGGTTCCAAGGGGGGTGGCTATTAAGGGGGGTTGGTGCCGGTGGGTTTTAAGTTTTGGGTTTTGATGGTTTTTTTGCAATGTATTTTTATTTACTTCTCCATTGTCTTGCACATGAAATAAAATCAGGCATGTAGACTATAAATTAAAAACTTTTACTAAATGTTGGAACGATTTTGTAAAGTTTTGTAGATTTTTCACAGTCACTTGATTTCAATATTTTATTTTTATAAATGACAATATTATTTTTAAATGTATTATGGTTGAATATATACCAATTTTCTGGATTCTTTGCAGTTCCTGCAAACAATAACGGTCGAAGGAAGGACTTGCCACTGATAACGCGATGCTCAATGCCGCAAACAACGATTGGCCACCAGAAGAAGGTAATTGACAGCAATTTCATGGGAGGTTACTAAAGCATCTGTGCTAAACGCTGTTAGACACAGTGTTGAGTAAATATCCTAAGACGCTGTTCTTTGCAGATCGGTAGGAATTGGTACGAGTACTGATAGCTTGCTCGATGCCGCGGATGAAATAATCAATCACACGGAAGGAGGTAAGAAAGTCATTTCTTCGGCGCTAACAGTTCTACCTTTTGGTCTTTTCAGAGAGGCTGGAAATCTATAGTGAGGGCAGGTTCTAAACAGTAATAGTTCACAATTTTTTTTTTCAGATTTCAAAGGTCCTTCGGATGGTTTATGCAGGCTTGTGCAATGCCGTATTAAAAAAACAAACCTCACGAGGAAGATAAGGCATTCATTTCTATGGCATTAATTACAATTTTTTTTGCAAATTGAAACGTGGTCGAGATTTACTTGAGACTGAGATTAAAATGGTTGCATGTTTATTATTAGAAACTTAATATTATAAATAAGGTAAATACAAGACTGTGTTCTGAAGGCTGTTTGTTTTTTTCAGATCGGTGCTGTTCACGGTTTCAGAACCGGGTGGGAAAACAGCGGGCTTCCCATAGGAAATAAATGTCTGCAAGACCAAAAGTAAATAAGACTCATCACAGACTTCAGCGTAGACTCTCTTATCAAAAGAAAATACTAGAAGTGGGGACAGTGTTTGAAACAAACCTTGTTGTAGGTTTCCGTGGCTTTGATAGCATCACTTATTCTCCAGTTCATGGCATCAGTGATACA
This sequence comes from Nemurella pictetii, assembly GCA_921293315.2. Classification (NCBI taxonomy): domain Eukaryota; kingdom Metazoa; phylum Arthropoda; class Insecta; order Plecoptera; family Nemouridae; genus Nemurella; species Nemurella pictetii. The sequence goes on from OV121122.1 coordinate 4,107,907, forward strand.
AGATTGCTGCTGGGAGAGGAATCAGATGCATTAATGGAGGTAAATAAATTATTTATTTCATATTATTTCTTGAAGATATTGAACTAAGTTGGTGGCCGGACGTTGTGAACATTATGTCTGGCTGGGATTTCACAATTTTACTGTTAACCGAGCCTCGGCAACCCACCCGACAGACATGTCTCATCTCTCTTCTAATCTCTCTTCAAACGCTCGCACCCGCAAGACAGTTGAATTAAAGCTCACATTATCATATCGCAATGCTTTGGAAAATATCATATAGAGATAAAGTCAGAAAAGCAAATTTTCTCAAATATTTTCTGCGCGTTCACAGCAGCTATCCATCAATGCACGGTTCGACTCGCACCGAATGCCCTTTCGCCCGCACCATCAACTTCCCCGCACGCACTCCCATCTCCATGTTAATTGCCACCATGTAAATTTACCGCACTACTAAATCCTTTATATCTCTTCCATTTTCAATTTTTAAGCAAAAGACAATCAGAAATAAAAGAAGTGCATTGACATTGACAAGGGCTAGGCACCGATATGCACAAACATTATCTAATCTCTCAGCCAAAAGTTGCAAGTGTAATGAACTAAAAATAGTGCAGGGTCTAAGTTGAGAGAAAACGAAGATATTTTGAAAATTTCATCGAAATCGTGGTAAAACTACACATCAAAATTCAGAAACGAAACAAAATTTTGGTGGAGAATTGTTAATGGGTTCCATGAACGCAAGGATTCAAAAGCCGGGATAACGTCACGGCGGACTCTCACGCATGCGCCACCGCGAAAGCAAAGTTCGTTCGCGGTTACAGCGACGAGCGTACATGGCAAATCAAAATTCTTCTATTTTTGCACGTGCTAATGTGTACAAATGTATATTTCAGGTCCACATTTACTAATTGAGTAGACATCTCGAAAGGGAAAAGATCTATAATGGATGCGTTCGATCCTCGAGCTCAGACACTCGCGTAAGTATAGTAATTTTGTTACCAATCCAGAATTACATAACCTCTTGACGGTGTCACCATGCATTTTGTAATAATCGTAAAACAATGTGCCCCGATTGGTTTCAGAGCGAATGACATTATAAAAATTCAAAAAAACTGTAGCCACACATTGCCAGTCATTGGGTCAAAAGAGTTCCAGCCTTCACACACGCTGATAGAGTCCAAACAAATTGAGGATGCCCTGGAGAAACAAGCTGACATGCTGGCAAAGAGTAAAGTGGACAAGTTGTAAGTATTACTAAACATTTATCCTACAACCATCGAAGAAATCGGAATTTAATATACATGTTATTTATTAACTGTGGATTTTCTCTGTAGGTCATCGTTGAGTGCTGCCTCATGGGATACCGATCGCCAATTAGCTCTTGTCACTCGAAGAGCCGGTGTTAATTTTGAGGTCATGGGCCATGAAGTAGGATCACAACTTTGGCTTTATGCAGAAGAAATTCTTCTTCTTTTGGAAACAGTAAGTCTCAGTAAGAGGGAGATAACATAGCTCAGTGTATTTATTTTTCCAATTGTCAGTTAAGTACTGTGCTAGTCGCTACTATTCTGAATTGCCGATTAATTTTTATTTTTATCTGTCATTAGAGCCGTGCTGAGTTGTGGTTCGGAGGAGTATCAATGAGCATCCAGCAAGGATATGCAGTTCTTTTGGGAAAGGAAACTGGTTGCCGTGATATCGACTATGCCGTCTACAAGCATCTTAGCCACCTTGGATACAAAATACTGCGGCATAAATCTTGCCCTCTGCCAATGCTGTCAATGCCGCCTACACCATATGAACTGGCTATCAGGTGAATTTATTTCATTGAAGGGAGTGACTATGAATTACAAACCTCTATAAAAGTGTTGTTGTAAATTGATCAAGTTATTGAAGTAAGATTCTGTGGCAATAATTACCGGAAAGGTTTTCATAAACTTGAGCTAGGTTAAATTAAATGGATGAAAACTGCTACGGGGGCCAGCCACACGGCTACTAAACGGGTTGGTACAGAAATACTGGACGAATTATCAATGTTTACGACTTGTTCCTTGCTTATTCCCAACGACTTCGCGCTGTTAGCAAAACATCGCTCTCGCCTAGCGATAAGCCAGGACCGGACAAGCCGGCATCAACTGCCGTCTCTTGGTATATAGGTTGAATGATAGGTTGAATGATGTCATAGAAGACATGGCTCCTGAGCCACCTTCTACCTCACGTGGGGGCGGGGGTTGCGGGTGATCGTAAACTTCGCTATACGCTTTTTCTCGAGCGAGATACATTCTGATAGCAGCGAGAAACATTTTCTACATGTCTCAACCTATGTACAGTGTGCTAGCGCAGCGAAACAAAAAACACGCTCGTAGGAAGGGAACTCATAGGTGCATGAAATTAACCTGTTGAATAGCTAAAAATTGTTCTCTTGACAATTTTTGGGGAGACAGTGTCTCATTAGGATCCCCTGACGCTTCGTCCCTGCTCGTAACGGGAAAAACTCACTATCATTTACAAAGTCTTAATTACTATATAAATTTGGCCAATATATTTGTCAAAATTGAAGCAGTTGGCATCTGCCGAATCTTGCTTCAATTTCTACACGTGGGAAATATGCTACCCCAATCTATTGCCTCAACAACTTGTTTGTGTAACTACACTTCAAAGCCAATTCACAGAAAAATTGCAAACAGTTTTGTCAATGGAAGGTTAAAAATATCATTGTTATTCCCATGCCTGATACTTGTCAAGAATGCAGTCGAGTTGTAGAGCTTTGAAGACGCCTAAATTGTTTTGGCTGCTGCCAACTTCTCAATCCACCAGTAATTGATTGCTGTTGGTTAATATTTCCTGCAAAAAGCTTTAAACTGACAAAAGTAAGATCTAAAAGCCCTCAATTTCATTGTCAAATAATGGTTAAAACAGGTTTAAGTTGAAAAATAATGCAAGCATTTCAATGAGGTTTTCTGTTATTTTTTTTCTACCATTTCCAATTTGCATTGTGGATGTATACAATTTTTCTACTTTTTTTTTAGACTTGAGCAAAGTTCTGCGCCAGCTCGACGTAAGTTTTCGATGGAAGAGCGAGACATAAAGTGCGTTGGCAAGATGCCGTCAGCACTCTTAGAAGATGATCCTGCCGAAGCTCACACAGACCGCTGCCAACAAGAACCGAGCGACATGACACCCTTGGAAACAACGGACAGTAGTATCGCTAGCAGTCTGCAATCTAAGGAAACTACAAAACCTCCGGAAAAATCTTCCGATTGCAGGAACGCTTCAAGGGACATGCTCCCTGGTGAATCTATCAAAGACGTATCTGAAGTGAGGATGGATAGTTGCCATCATTCTGACAAAGTTGCACCCACAACGCCTTTAGAAGTGACTTGTGTGCCTGCGTCCACACATTCTGTTTGCAACAAAACACCGGAGGCACTGGAAAACTCTGCCGATTGCGGGAACATGCTGAGTGACATGCTGCCCAGCGATTTTGTGGTGCTCGACGAATGGGTGGCTCCCGATGACCTTGACGTGCCCGCAAATGACACGACCGCCTCAATAGCTGACGACGATGACGACCTGGAAATCATCGGCGTCACGTTGGAGTCGAAAGAAATCACCGAGAACAGCGTTGAAGACAAACTTATCACCGCACATCAACCTCACGTTAACGAAATCCCCGGACCCGTGTCCCCAAAAATCTTAGCAGAAATATGTCCTGAGATTCAACCAAAGCTGCCCGCTATAACCGTGATGGAAGCAGACGACGATAAAGTTGAATCGAGCCCTGCGAAAGCGATCGTGAGCTGCGACAGCGACGCCAACATCTTTTCCGACCTGAACGCGTTCCTGGCGGAAATATGCCCGAGTCCCGGCCGGACGGAAGACGCCAGCCCGATTTCGGCGCACGAATCCGACTTCATCGCCGTCTCGGGCGTGGACACCGCGCAGACAGTGCTGAACAGCCTCGCGGAGGTTGGCTCTCGGACAGCGGACACCGCGCAGACAACGGACAGCACGGACGACAGCGAGGACGAGTCTGACCGGAGCCTGCCGCCCGGCTTCAACCTTGTCATCGGACAGAACGCCTGCCCGGTGCTGCTCGACGTCGCCGAGCCCGAAAGCCAACACGGCGCCGGCTTCGTCGCTCGCGGCAAGCGGCAGGCCGAGGGGACGGAGACCGCGGGACCCAGCAAGCGACCGCGTCCCGAGCAGACACAGGGGCAAGTCGTCGCTTCCGCCGCCGAGAAACCGGGCGACCCTGCCGCGGGCGACGTCGCCGACGAGGGTCCGACTTGCAACAATCGAATAAACCGACCGTGCGTCGATGCTTCCGACAGCGAAGAGTCGGACGACGACTGCCTCGATCTTTCTCCAGGGGGGAGAGAGTTGGAATCGCCCGTGATCGTCGCGGACGAGGATTCCGACCTGGAAATCATCGAAGTAAGCGACGTCGAAGAGCTGGCGACCGGCGTGTCCAACAAGCGGAAGCGCCCGGCAGAGGAAGCGGGCAGCTCGAAGCGTCGCCCGCCCATCGAAGTTATCAACCTCAGCGACGAAACGGACAGCGACGAAACGGACGGCGATGAAACGGACAGCGAGGAAACGGACGGCGAAGACGGCGAGGAGACTGAGGAGCTGGACGACGACACGCTCTCGGTGAGCAGCCAGCCGCGGCCGCGTTTCTGGCGGCCGGAGCTGCTCGAGGACGAGGACCGCGCGCGGATCCTGCGCTCCATCGTCAACGTCGCCGGAAAGACGCAGGTGGACGTGGCGGCCGACTGCCGCTTCGTGCCGCCGAACTGCTGCCCGCCGGACGGCCGCGTCAAGGTGTTCCGGCTCAACGCCGTCGGCATCGGCGGCAAGCCCAGCGTCGACTACGTGCCCGCCCACCAGGTGCTGGAGTCGCGGCTGCTGCGGCCCGACTTCGTGCCGCTGAGCAAGCCGCCGCCGCCGACGAACCCCTGGATGGGGGCGGGGCTTAGCTACCAGCCGCTGTCGCCGGCGCCCTGGGCACAGCCAGGGGCGGGGTTCAGCTCCCAGCCGCCGCCGTCGAACCCGTGGGTGCAGGTCGGCACGCTGGGCTTGCAGCCCGACTACCAGCTGACGATCCGCAACGAGTCCCAGCAGCCGCCGCCTCCGCCGTGGACGCACCGCCCGCCGCCGCGACTCATCGCGCCCGGCAACCTGGGCTACGCGATCGCTGGCAGCTTCCCGCCGCCGCCGCTGCTGCACTTCGTCCGCACGCCGCGCATGCAGAACCGGACGATCCGCGGCGTCGCCAAGGTGACCAAGCCGGCGATGCAGCAGAAGCACGGCTGGTTCCAGCAGAACAACGTGTTCAGCCAGCCCAACGCGCTGCGCGTCGAGCTGCCGCCGCCGGTCAAGGATGAGCCCAGCGTCCAGCCGCGCGTCTACGAGTGCAAGGCGGAGGTTAAGCCCAACGTCTGCATCAAGCCGGAGGCGGGGATGATGCTGGAGCCGGGCGTGTGGTACGACTACGCGATGGACTCGGTCGCGATCGGCCGGTACACCGTCGGCAAGATCTTGGGGATCTGCGAGACGCCGGGCTCGAAGATCCGCATCAAGCCGAACCAGCGGAAGAGGCTGCGGCTCGAGTGGAAGCGGATGCTGGACGGGCAGGCGTTCCATCGCGGCGCCAACGAAATCCTTACCATCATCGAGAGGAAGAGCAAGTTGTACGCGGGGCTGACGGACAGTGTCCGGCGGGCGTTTGGCTGGGGCGGGGAACCGGCCGCCGCCGCGCCGGCCGCCACGCCGGCCGCCGCCGTCAAGTGCGAAGCGGGCCCGGCCTGTGTGCTCCCGGCCAGCCAGGCGTGGATCGCGGGGCAGGTGGCGGCGATGGTGGCAGACTGTCCGCGGCTGGCGCAGTTCAAGCCGTTGCAGCTGGAGCGCCTGAAGCAGGCACTGGCCGTGAAGGCTCGCGACCCCGACTGGCTGCAAAGGGGGCACAAGAAGATCCTGGTGTACGCCGCCCGCCAGATCGCCGCCCAAGCCGGGGATATAGCCGGCGGAGCGCCGCAGCCCGACGAGCCGATGCGGGTCATGGACGCGCTGGTGGAGTGGGCCAAGTATCTCAAGATAGACAACGAGTTCGACCCGGTTCTGCCGACCGAACAGGCGAGGGTGCGGTTTCAGGTTCGGTCCTTCCCGATGAACGGGTGTCCGATGCCGCCGTCGGCTCCGTCGACGGGCAAACTCGGCCCGGGACCCAGCAAAATCGACGATGTCGAAAGTCTCGTCGCTCAGATCGATCGTTCGGTGACGTTCGCGGAACCCATGTGCGCAAGGTGGCCCGGCATCAAAGAGCGGTTGGTAACTGGAAACATGCTCAGGAAGACGGACTACCAAGTGCTCCATTTTGCGCACGGCAAAGATCCGAAGCTGCGCGTTGCTTTGCCGGTGCTCGTCAATCGCTCGTACATGACCAAGAAAGTGATGCCGCCGGCCAAGCTCGGAGCCAGAACTACGCTGGAAGATTGTCAGAAACAGTTGGATGAATTGATAACCATTTGTCCGTGGCTGAATACGTTTGGAGAGAGACTGGACATCATTCGGATCGCGCTAGGGTTGATCGCCACCGGCCGCAACGTATTCAAGAAGTACAAGGCTTTGCTTCGTGGTGTTTCTTTGATAATCATTCAGACCGTGGAGCACATTTTGCGGTTGAAAGAGCTGCCTCTGCAAAGAGTGTGGAAGAAACTGCACGCCATGGTCGACTGGGCCAACTATCTGTATTTGATGAAAGATAAGTATAGCTTACCTGCGCTTATTAGTGCATTGGAAACCGGTGAAGGTGGACCCAGTGACAATACAAAACCAAATGTTAAAGCAGTAAATTGTAGCAAAGTTTTGAGGGATTGCAAACGGGGAAGCGATATTGCTGCCGACAGAATGCCGGCAGAGCAAGAGAGTTCGTCTGAATATTCTTCCGAAGAGGCGGATGAAAATGCGGAGAAGAACGTCAAGGAAGAACTGAGCGGCGATGGCGGTGACGATGGATCGAGCAGTGGAGATGACGCGGACAGATTCGACGACGCTGACGGCAGAACAAAGTTGCAAGAGCTCGTCGATAATATTGGCGAATGGCTGACTCTGTCCGACGGCCAGCGCCGGGTGTGGGAACACGCGAGACAAACGGTGGCTCACGGCCTGGCTGTCACCAGCGCACACGTTAAGCTCTTTGAATTCGCCGCCGGCAGCGACGAAAGGTTCCGCGCCTTGGAAAACTTGACTGCCCTCGGCACCGAGCAATCTCTTCAAGAAACACAGGATGCAATTCCCAACATCCACCCTGTTCACCCATCCGTTCTTGAGAAAATTAATGAAATGACAGTGGCTTGTCCTCGGTTGACTAATTTAACCGAAAAACAGTTGGAAGTGCTTGGATTTGCCTTAATGCAGAAGGAACATGACAATAATTTAAGTGAAGAGCAAAAAAGTGTGCTGTTAGATGTTAAGGAAAAGATAGTCGAGGAAGCTTTAAGTATTTTAAACGACGTTGGGCAACCCTCGAGTGCTGTCGATGCCTTGGTTGACTTTGCTAATTATGTTTCTTTGGGCGAGAAGTTGGATCGGACGATGCTTGTGGAGAGGGTGAAAGCGCGGTGGCTCAAGGAGAAGCGAGAGGAAGAAGGGAGGGTCTTTGTGGAACAGAACGCAGCCGACGAATCGCCTGACATTTGCACGCCGACAGAAAGCCACGAGGAAATCGTCCAACCCTTGCTCAAGCGCTCCGACTGCACAGATTATGGTAATTACATGCTTCTTTGTGTTCTTGAAGTTCTTTTGCATGCAACAAGCTTTGCAGTTTGGTTTGATTATTGCACTAAAGCAGTTATCAAAAAAAAAGATTTCCTTTTTTATTATTTTGAACTTCTTTCATGTTTATATTCCTTCAAGTAGCTAGTGATCTTGCTAGTGTCTTGTATTATTGTTGTGCCTTGTGTCTTGCTTGTAGGTAGTATTGTGGGTGCTTGTGTTGTGATATGCTGGTGAGTTTTTCCATAGAAAACATTAGCTAACATGTTGTGTTGCCTTGTAGCAAACATTAGCCAACAACTGTTGTGTTGCCTTGTAGCAAACATTAGCCAACAACTGTTGTGTTACCTTGTAGCAAACATTAGCCAACAACTGTTGTGTTGCCTTGTAGCGTCCGTCATCTCCACTCTGGGCATAATCAAGTCTGCGAACAAGGAGCTGTCCTCCAGCGACACAACGTTTGAGATCAACTTCGATCTCTACCTTCCTGCTGCTGCAAACAGCGCGCCCTTCCGCAAGTCGGAGCCCGGAATCCCCGACTACAGGCTCGTCGTACTCAGGTTACAAATTGATGCTACTCATTACTTGGGCTTGGCAAACCCTTGTGTTATTGTTTTCAGAAAAACTATTTACCTGGGTTATTGAATGCAAAGTCCCAAAAACTCAAACTTTTCCCAACGTTTTGCAAAGCTACGCTGCCTGCTTTATAAACGGTCTAAACTCTTGTGTTATCGTTTCGTGGGTGAGCATTATATTTACTCTCACCCACAACGCGATTATATTGGTTGCGCCCATGGCCTTAGAAGCGTACAAGTTAAAATAAAAATATTTGGCGATAAATTTTGGGCAGCTGACTTGATGGCATTATAATGATGTGGTTGTCGTGGAATTTATCAAAAATTTTAAAACGTAACAATCGAATTAGAGAAAAAATAATCATTTGATTCGCTTCAAAATAACACAGTTTCTTGTTTTTGAGATTTATAATGCATGCTGTAAAAATTTTCAGCTTCGGTTTAAGATGAAGTTGCTTTAGTTGCCTAAAACTGCAAAAATGCTTAAAGCATCATAAAAGCGCAATTTTGAGCTATGAGCTATGATGAGCTATGAACCATGAGCTATGTACCGTGACTGAGTTATGACGTCTATAAGCTATGAACAATGAGCTATGAGCTTTGAGCTATGAGCAATGAGCTATGAGCTATAAGTTATGAACTATGAGCTATGAACTATGACTGAGCTATGATCAATGAGCTATGAACTATGAGCTATGAGCTTTGAGCTATGAGCTTTGAGCTATGAGCAATGAGCTATGAACTGAGCTATGAGCTATGAACTATGAGCTATGATCTATGAGCTATGAGCAATGAGCTTTGAACTATGAGCTATGATCTATGAGCTATGAGCTTTGAGCTATGAGCAATGAGCTATGAACTGAGCTATGAGCAATGAGCTTTGAACTATGAACTATGAGCTATGAACTATGGGCTATGAGCTATGAGCTATGAACTATGAGCTATGAGTTAATCTGCAAGGTTTCCGTTTGTCCGTTGCCTGCAGGCCGGAGGACAAAGTCCCGGAAGCCAGGGACTTGTCCGCGCTGGACGTTCGCTGCGGAGACGGCGTGCCCGTGCTGTTCGCGCTGGTTCGCGCAAGCACGGTCTCGTTCCTGCGCCTTGGAACCGTTCGACTCCCCACAGACCTTCAACTCTACGGTGGGGACGCCTCCTCATGAGCTCGCGCAACCTTGGCTTCTTTAAAACCCTGTGTTTACCCAGTGTTTAACTGAAGCTAAGCACTTCAGTTTGTAAAATAAATATTTCAACTCCAAAATTGAAATTTCCTGTAGATTTCGCATAGCTGTGGGTGCTGACCGCTTACAGAACGGTCTTGTTTTCATTTCTTTCGAACGGTTCGGTGATGAGAGTTATTTATTTTATATTATTCCCGCCGACAAGTTCTCTCCACCGGCATTTGCATTGTCATTGTGAAAACTTCAAATAGTTACGGATAATGACAAAGATCACTGATCGGTAAGAGGCATGAAGACAGAAGAGAGTAGACAAATAAGCTAACATTAGTGCGCAAGGAATTTGTGGAATCTGTAAAAAAGAGGTTTAGTAATAGTGTGAAATTATACCTAAATGCAAATACTCGTTGCATGTACAATGATTATTAGTCATTAAAATCAATTCCAAAATATGTATCCGTACCGGGATTTGAATCTGGGTCTTTGCCTGTCCGGGGCACTGCACTTATCCATTATGCTAAAAGGTTGTCCATGTGGCATAATGGATATGTGCAGTGCCACGGACAGGCAAAGACCCGGATTCGAATCCCGGCAAGGATACAAATTTTGGAATTGATATTTTGTTACTAATCATCAAGGCTTAGAAATAATTGGCGTGGTCGGTTTGGGGAGATGGCGATGTTGTGATCAGAAAGTTCCTGGAACACTGCTTGCTTGATGGACAGTGTAGATGAAGGAAGAGTTGTCCTTGCTTGCATCTGTTGCCACTCGACTGACAACTGAAAGAGATTGGGGTGTGGCCTCTTGCTGACACTGCTGATAGTTTTATGATTTTCACTTGACTCATTGGAAGAAATGCTCCAGTTATGAAATTTACTACAAAAAATTAATTTTGGCTAATTTCATTAACTTGCCAAAACAATGTAAAAAGAAAGAATGCAACTTGTTTAAAAAGTCATCTCCACTTCAGATCTTTTTGTCACGAAATAGTTGAAACAGTGGAAAATGTATCCTGAACAATTCGATTATTGTAACAATTGGGGTAGTAATATTGTAAAAATTTAATACTGAACAATATTAAAACATTTTCTGCAGCTCGATGGAATACATTCCGTAATATTCCTGATATTTGGAAGATCTAAAATGAGATTTTTTCCTGAGTAATACCATGTATGAATTAAATTAATTATTTCTAAATGAAATTTTCATGCTTAATCAAAAGTATCATCTCAAATCTCAATACAACTAACCATTTTCTCCATGAAAATCACAAAAGATGAAAGAGATTGCAATGATTCTTTACTATTTGTGTCAGTTAGCCCGTTGAATGATTTCCTGTCTTATTCCATATTGAGTGAGTCTCAGACTTCGTGATTCAATTGGTCAAATAAATTTAACTATTTTTGGAAGGATTGTTGTCCTATTGTCAAAACAACAAGCCATTCCAAATGTAACGTGTTCCAACTGTTATGTGTTCCAACTGTTACGTGTTGCAGCTGTTACGTGTTCTAGCTGTTATGTGTTCTAGCTGTTACGTGCTACAACTGTTACGTGTTGCAGCTGTTACGTGTTCTAGCTGTTACGTGTTCTAGCTGTTACGTGCTACAACTGTTATGTTTTGCAGCTGTTATGCAATTAAATCCTGTGAAATGAGCTGCTTGGTAATGCTGGGTAATGCTGGTACCTCCTCCTCATTGTTAAAACTTCCATGACGTTGACGTGGTTTCAATATCCTATTTGTTGATTCAGAGCAAAACTATGTTTATATTTGGTGCACTTGTCTCTCTCCTTCCCCAATGATATTCAATTTCTTTGCCGTGCATTTTTTGTATTTTTATTTTTGCACAACCAATTAAATTATATTGCATTTACCAGTTACACAAATGCCTGGCTAAAACTTTTAGTAATAAACTGTAAATTTAATTTAACTGTAAATAATTGATTTAAAAAATTATTTAAATTTAATTTTGAGTAAACAAAGTGTTAGTGGTTCAGAAAGATAAGAAGCTGTCTATTTTTATACAATAAATAATTCCTGTATTTAGCTGGTTCTTGAATGTAGCACCAAGTCCATGGTAGCACAGTGAAGTGTGGAAAAAATGATTGCCCAACATTAGTGGCTATAGAACCTGCCTATTGGTGGCTATTAAATCTTGCTATTTGTGGCTATTGGTGGCTATTAGTGACTATTAAATCTGGCTATTTGTGGCTATTAGCCTGCCGATTGGTAGCTATTAAACCAGACTAATGGTGGCTATATGTGGCTTTTAAACCTGGCGATTGGTGGCTATTAAACATGGCTATTGGTGGCTATTTGTGACTATTAAAAATGGCTACTGATGACATTAGATAACGCCACCAGTGGACTTACTTGAAGTGGAGAATGTCAAGGCTACGAGGTCTCCATCCTTGGTTCTTGCTGATAGACTTAAGGCCGCACAAGCAGGCATCTGCATTCTGCCAATCTTTCTATCTGCACATGCACAATAGATATTTATTAGGAGAATCTAAGTTATCACATTTTGGGAAAATCAGAAAGGAAATCAATGTCAGGGTAAGTTTAACTAAATTTCACTAAATGATGTGATTGAAATTTTCTTTATTTAATGTTTCATGATAGGTTCAATGTTGACAACTCATTATTGTTACGAAATGCATAACAATTTAGGTACCGAATTGAAGTAATATAAGAACAAATAATCTATTTTGATAATAAATAATTATTAAGATAATATTGGAAAACCTATGATGGTAAAGAAGATGTGTTTCAATGATGGGACATCCGAAGGTATTACAATTTAATGTGTTCCTAACGAGCTTGGCGTTGGTAAATATTGTAATGGTGACAGCCACTCACAGTTCTAGTTAGGACTTGGGTAGGACATTGTAAATTGTGATACAGTGCTAAGAGGACTGTATTATTACCATCCAACAGCAAGAGTCAACCTGTGTTATTTTGTTATGCGCATAAAAAAATAACACGGCGTTGACCGTATTTGTGCGAGATTATTTAACAGAAATCAGAATATTTATAACTTGGTTCAAACCCAAATAGCAAATACAAGCAAAGATTGGGATGTATATATTCACAAAATTTTCTGAACAAATTGATCACATTCACAAATAAAAATTTGTTTCCATAATATTCAAGTAGTTTTGAAAACTTAAAGTAAAATACCACATACCTAGTCTAGACATTGATTGTTTTGTTTAGTTTTAACAATTCCTCTTTCAGTACTTTTTGCCTCATCCAGCATTAGGTGTTTTAGTATGTGTCAATATATACTGAGGCTTCAGTATAATATGCTCAACACTTTCTTATCAGTTTCTGCAAATTAAAATTTAACACTAGTTCTCTAGTAACAAGTAGGTACATCATTGCAGCACGCATTGTAACGCATAATAGGATGTTCACAAAAGCATCCAATTCATGTCCATATGAGTCAATCAATTGGTTTTAGCATAGTCAATATTGGCACATAACAATATATTACAAAAAGCAGAGATACATTTATTAGTTGTTTTTTTCCCTAAGTACTCGAGCATATAAATGTTATAAAACTTTAGTCTCTCTGGCACGATTTCTCCAAACCATTCGTTACACATTCTGACTTTTATTGCAACCGTGCCAAGACCAATCAAGTTCTAACTAGTTATTTGGCACAATTTCTTTGCTTACGAATCTGCTACGCATGTAATAGTACAAACTATATGCTTCTAACTTTTACAAGCCGCTAGCAATAGCTAAAGCTAAATGGACGTATGTCTCTATATTCTCACAGAGTCTTACTAACTAATATTGCATTGTATTTACTGGCAGTCTATTCTTTGCTGGACAATATTTTTCCTTTTTAGTTCTTACTAGCTAATTTTTTTTGGCATTTATTTTTATTTTTATTGATTGACTTGAGATTTTCTTCTAGTACTGGCAGTTGTTAATAATTTTATAAGGCGCAATGAATCGACCTATCACTAGGGCACAATGGAACTTGGAGATGCTATGTAATTGCTAATTATTCTCTGTCACTACTTCTGGGGCTGCCATGAAAAAAGCACTACCAACACTACTATAGCGCTATATAGCTGCAAATGCAATTGAATTTTTGAATAGGAACATGGTTTACGTATTTTCAGCAGTCAGAAATGCCAGGTCATCTTGTCAGAGCCACAAACTTGGATTCAAGCTGTGACAATTCACTGTCTATCATGTTTTGCATACAGCACAGCTAACATTTGCTTTGGCACCCAAAAATAACGATTTTACGCTCAGGTTTACGCAGAGGCCTCTTCAACCGAAGAGCAGTGGAAACATTTCTATTTTCTAGGTATGTTTTTCGGAAAACCGATATAATAGGTCTATTTTCGGGTTTGAAATTCTGTGTTTTATGAGCCGGTTCTGAAATATCCAATGTTTTCCAGCTCTGCCCATGATGCTGAGAAAATGTACCTAGTTTCCTACCAACAACACATTAGTTATTATTACATTAATATATGTAACAACATACTAGCTCAGAATTTAACATTCAACTTAATAATACCTAAATCTAAGATTACTTCTAATGACTAGGGTAACTTTGTTAGGTTGGCTTTAAGTTATTTAACTTTCAATCTCGTTGGAAAGACACTCACAAAAGCAAACGTGCTTTCACATGATTGTTTAACGTCGTCTTCGTCGTCGTCAATACTCTAGCTTTCATCATGATTAGTGGTTCATCTTGAACCTGCCATTATTTTCCTTTTAGACCAGATCTAGAAGGATTAATAGCCAAAATATTCCCATTGTAAGTACCTATCCCCTGATTGTAGCAAGCTGGCAAGCTGGCAAATAGAGTTATTCTGGTATTTAGGAAGTAGGAACTGAGTTCCCTCTATTTTCCAGATTGTCTCTCTAAAGCAAGATTGTCTGTCGCCAACAGAACCAGTTTAACAACCTCCAAACAAATATTTATCTTCTGGATATCTAGAAGATATCTAGAGATAACCTACTAACCAGCTTTATCTGTCAGCTTTAAACAGATGGCGGTGGTAAAGATCTGCTTTAAGTACGCTATATTATTTTAAGGTTTGTACGCATGCCATTGTTCTCCCTAATAATACTAAGTTCTTGGATCCGGGTCCATCTGTGCTCTGACTGGAAATTCAGCGCAAATTGAAGCATTTTTCAAGGGATTAACGTTCGTGCATTCAAATATCGTTTTTTCTTTCGCACTGGAACTCCGCTGACAGATTTAAATCACATGCAGAAAGAATAAAATGTGTGCTAATTTGATAGCTAGAGTTTTTGTGTGCATTGGAGCCGAGTCTTATCTGAGATTGAGTTTCCTTGCAAATTGCTTAGAAAGTTACGAGGAAACAAACAAATCCTGAGCAAGGCTTACAACGTGTCGTCACTCTTCGGCTTCAATAAACACAACAATCGTAGTCGTGAGTTCGTTTTGTGGCTTTCCCAGCTTGTCCAGTCCCACGTCAAGCTGCCATACTCAGGGAAGGATCCTTCTAAAAGACAGCAATCGCATCATCGCTAATCGGGATCGATTCTTACTGATCCTTGAAATTATCGAAATTTTTCTTCACAATCTGTGTAAAAAGATTCTATTAAAAGATCACACACGTTTGCATGAACTTTCAGGATTCTGCTGAATAATCTGATTTTCTCCGGAGCTAAAGTATCATTTTCACCTATCCTCTCTAAAAATGATCTTTTATATGACTGTGGGTATTACCAAAATGTTGCAATATTTGATATTTTTAATAGAACAATTTTAGATGATGTAAACATCTCACTAGGCTGTAGGATGCAGGAAACTTGCAGAGTGTCCTGCATCCTACAGCCTGGTGAGATGTTTGCTGGCAGAGTGTCCTGCATCCTACAGCCTGGTGAGATGTTTGCTGGCAGAGTGTCCTGTATCTTACAGCCTGGTGGGATGTTTGCTGGCAGAGTCCTGCATCCTACAGCCTGGTGAGATGTTTGCTGGCAGAGTGTCCTGCATCTTACAGCCCGGCGAGATGTTTGATGCCAGTCTCCCGGACGATGGGTCACGGCCATCCGAAGTTGATGCCGGCTAGCTGGTAGAAGCGAGCGTTGAACGGCCGGTAGAACTCACGCAACCGTTGAACTGCGGCAGGCTCGATGCGCGGATGGTTGCGTCCCTTGGTCTTGCCGAGGCAGTGCGGGGACGAACGCCCTTCAGACTTCATCAGGCACGGGAAGCCCTTGGTGGCGTTGAAGTAGAAATGCTTCTCCGTCACTACGCGCTTCAAGCCGAGGAAGTCCTGGAATGCAATTGTTCGTCCCTTTCAATCCTAGCCAATCGTAGCTCAGTCGTAGCTCAATCGTAGTGGCAATCAAACAGAACTGGGAGCTGACCAGAAGCTACTGCGTTCTAAACACTCTCTGCTATTGTAGCTTCTCTGCTACAAACAAATGATCACATTTTTGATTTATTTTTCCTTATACAAAGTGACGTTTGAGTTTCCCTGCTCTCTGCTCTTGCAATTCATTAATATTCATCTTGAAGCTGTCACTATGCAATCACTATCAATATCTTGCAATCTCTATGCAAATTTTTACTAGCCAACAAAAAAACATAGAGACTATAGTCTATAGTTATTATAGTTACTATACTATAGTTAACTATAGTTACTTAACAAATTAATTGACACTTATTACTGTAGTTACTAGTCTAAGATGGTCCAACGCTATCTCTGCTCTTCCCTGAATTGAACCCCACCTGAAGCTCACGCAGAAAATAAAATATATAAATTCCAAATTTAAGTTACCTGGACTCGGGCCATCTCTTGGGCGGGATCAGCGATGAGCCTCTCACCGCTGACAAAGAGGAACTGCGCGAGCGGAAAGCAGCGCAGCCAGCGCTCCAAGTGGCGGGCGTAGACGCCGATCTTCACCGGGCCCCAAGAAGTGTCCACCAGGTGGCTGCCGTTGAGGAACGCTAGCCGCTCGAACGACACCATCGCACCGGGTTTCTTGCTGCAATCGCAAGCAACGCAGTTTCTACAGCTGTCTGCCTGTGCTTCAATACATTTAGGCCCGGTATTACGATCTCTGAACTTCATCTGAAGGTCATGAACAGCGCTGTGGTTCACTACTCAAACCACTAAACTTCAAAAGCGGTGAACTTCTACATTTCAATTTGGTGGAGAAGGAAGTTCAGGGGTCGTTATACACAAAACAACGAAGTTCCTTTCTAGTTTAGTGGAAGTTCAGAGATCGTAATACCGGCCCTACTAAAACAAGATACCATCCCAACAGGAGTGCAGGTGTCCCAACTTAATACATTTAATTTTAGCTTTGAACAGACATGCTACTTTTTTCGCATCACAATTTCTGCAAACATTACACCGATAATTAGGAGAACTAAACTGTTGTTAATAAACCAGATAGGTATACAGTTAATTAACGTTAAAACTAATTATTTGAATCACCGCCTTTATTTTGTGTTGCAAGACCTTGAAAAATGGGTATTTTTCAGTATATCTGTGGCCGTATTGTCTGTTTAGTTGTTGCTTATGATTTTCATGTTGAAGTGAGTGCAAGGTCCATACCATCTCAACACTAGCATTGCAACACAGTCAAAGCATCAAAACTAAGCTGAACAAACCTGGCGGCTTGCGTGTAATCGGAGATGGCCCGGGTGACTGGGTCGCGAACAACCACGAGTAGCTTTGCCGAGGGGTTCATCTGTCGAACTCTTGGCGGCACCTCGCGGGTCACGAAGTAGCTGGGAGTCTTCTCCATGGTCACCTGGCCTTCCAGAGTCGGTGGCATGCGATGTCTCATCATCGAACACAACAGTTAGCCATTAATTACAGGTGACAGGCTGTTTTAACCAAGGCCCTGACCAAAGTTTCATCAGATGAGACCAAAAGCCCATAGACAAAGCAAACTAATTTGTATTTTGATCAGTTTACAGATTTCTCAGAACGACTAATTATTTGGACAAGCTTGTGACGTTGTTTTCTCACCTGTACCACTGGAAGCCTCTTTCGTAATACTTGTCGAAGAAGTGCACTTCCGAGCCGGCAGCCCTGACATCTGGGTGAAGCCGAATGAACTCAAGCAGCGCTCGAGTACCGCCCTTCTTCACACCAATCACCAAGGCGTCAGGGAGCTTTCTGCTCACGTGAAGGCCTAGGTAAAAATTGATACGTGCAACTTTAAGCTGTTGTGGCGTACATTTCACATATTTAGTTCCATTTGTATTACCATTATTTGTTATTAGGATTTAAGCACATGTTGCTTTCAGCATGGTATTAATCAATCTTTTAGGACAACATGTCAACGTGTTCAATTTCTGGTTTCTACCTTGTTGTCGAAGGAACCGATATTTTGGAGCTCCATTCCTCGGGTCAGTGCTCTCATTCGAGGAACTCCAAGTTAAAGGAACAACTCTTATTTTACTACCTTTATCCAGGGTTTGTTCAAGATCCTGATCGGAAGTTGATGTTGGGATGTCTGGTGACTCCCAATAATGAACCCTCTAATAAAAAAAGGACTGATTAGGTTTTTGAACATGATGATGATTGATGAGTAATATACGTCAAGCAGGTGGCAGCTTCCTGACCTGGTGAAGTAAAGCTCTGCTGAAGTTGGCGACTAGGCAAGAGTTGAACGAGTACGAGAGCATGACCAGTATGGTACACATTGCGATGGCAACGACAGACTTTCTGCCGAGCCGCCCTCCCAGCTCCAGCCTTCTCGACATTCCGCAGCCAGAAACAGCCGCATCATTCGCTGCTGCAAAGAAAAATGGATAGAATTATAAACGAGATAAGGACGAACCAAGTAATCTTTCATACGATGAGTTTCAATAGGTCTCATTAAAATTTCAAGCTACAAGGAGCTTGACTCAGGACTTGGTTGTAAAGTGGGTGTGTCAAACGTCAATGTGGGGCCCATTAGTTTTTTTTAAACACTCTAACGCAATTAGGCATTACTGGTAGGGTTCCATGCTGATGAGCGAAATTTTGTTTAGCAATTACCTAATGAATTAGCAAATTACACGCCCAGGACGGCATCGTCCGAGAATAACTCGCCATGACATTTCGGTAGAAATGGGAGTCGTCATAATTGGGGGGAAGGGGTAAAGGATGATCAGCCGGGCCAACATGTGTATATGCCGCTTGCTTGAGCTGTCAAGTCAAGATTTTGTTATCTTCATGTAGACTTAGGTATGTACATGCATAAATCATTTTAGAATTGAGAAGGTTCATTTTCTTATGCACCCAATATCGTCTTCTGTATCAGATTCATCTTATCAGTAATAGCATGCCACAAGCAATCCACAAGCTTTTGTTTATATGCTGTTGCATGTTGTGGGCAGAGGGCCTCTGCTAATTCCAAACAGGTATGCATTGCTTCTTTGATCTATTTGACTATTTGACTAATTCATTACTACTTTGTTGATTTGTCAGCGCTCCATGCCTTTGTTGACTGCCGGCTATGGAGGAAGTTCCGCTTCTTGTCACGGGCGAGCGTGACTTCGAGATGGATGAAAGTGACTTTTTGCTTCAACACCCGGATTACGACTTTAGCAGACCCAATTCAGGAAGATATCGTGCCACCCGGAGAGTTTCCAACTGCATTCAACTCTTCTTGTGTGGGTAAGCACCAGTCACAATTGCAGTGAAGATGGATTTGGTGTCGCTTTATCTACATTCACTTCAAGCGTAATGCTCTATAGGTAAATTTTATCTCTAAACCTATGGTCGATTGTAATCTGGAAGTGGGAGATTTTAGTAATCACTCCCCTACTATATTTATGAGTAACACTTATGTTCCCCTCTTCTGTGTTATCATATGTAATGGCCTTTAGCTTCATTCCACAGATTAGATAAGAATATGACTGTACAACTTGGTAACCACAAATTCCTGGTGATAGAGTAGTTAAAAAAGCCTTTCAAAATACAGCAACACTACAAATAGAAATGCTTAGTTCCCCATAGAAATGGCTGTGTTGCTGGAAAAGAGTGCTACTAATTTACATACGCGTGTATTAGGGCAGCCTGTTGTCAGCAATGCTGATCATTTTATGGAAGTGGATTTGTCTCGTGAAATTTCTTCTACAGCAAACATAATAAGCCCAGAAGATGCTATAGAGCTTCTTCCGCAAAAGTCTGCTAGAATTAATACAAGAAGGTAATAGCCATTTGTTGGGTTTCTTTAAATTTCTGCCTAGGAACATTTTTATTTATTTATAATTTCTACATCCAAAATGTGTCAAAAGTAGGTACAGTGGATTTTCGCATATATTTGTTTTGAATCCTTCAGCTTTGATTCATCATACTTTCGTTAATAATTGAATCATTTGGCTAATTTCTCAAATTGATGCATTTCTGTTTGAATTGGTCTGTTCTGCAAAATGTATCACGTGGGCGTTTGACAGCTAGCTGCTGACAGCTGTCATCATAGTGTCATGTCCGCCGAAAGTTAGCACACGATCAGTAGCAGAGACGGAAAGGAGAAGCAAACGTTCGAAATAATTCAGAAACGCGAGATTCAAATGCAAAATAATGGACAATTTACGTGTCGACGTAAACATAGATACTGTTTCTACCACTAGCAGCACAGCGCAGTTGGTAAATCGAGAGAATATGCCACTAATACCGAAGGCAAAAGAGGACGTTGTCACTAGGTAGGGTTATCGTTCATCAATGTAATCTGCTTTGATCATTTGCTTGAGTTAGATCGATAACAATTCCGTATTATTTTTTGACAAGTTCAAGGGCATGTTTTAATATCGGCAAAAATGGGATTAATTCTGGTTTTGATTTCTTTCATCTTACCTACATTATTTGTTCAGGTGTTACAGTCAATGTACAGTTTTACAAGCAGTTTTCTTTTCTGTTCCCCAAATCGCAAAAATAAACTATAAAATTATGACTTGATCAGTAGACAGCTTATTGTAGCTCGTGAGTAAGGGATCTTGCCAGAAATTAATTGTTCCCTGTTGCAAGAGGTTGATGCCCTTCTACTATACCCACTACCTACTTTATTGTGTCAATGTGCAAGGATGGTCTAAGATTGCATTTTAAATCCAATATTATTTTACAGCATACCAGGGCATTATGTTCTAAAACTTGAATTGCCACAAATTACTCTTCCTTACCTCACGAGGACACTGCCTAAAAGAAGTCTCAGATTACCAGAAGTGTTGTAATATTTTGTAACGTGATTTTGGCAGATGCTGCCAGTGGGTTTGGCGGCGATGCTGCCGTGAAAGACAGCTCAAGTCGAGGACTATCGTGATCGGCAGGCCAAGTCCCGAGAAGTTTCCAGCCAACGTTATTCGGAACCAGAAGTACAACATCGTCACTTTCCTGCCGCTGGTGCTGTTCCAACAGTTCAAGTTCTTCTTGAATCTGTACTTTCTCATCATGGCCACCAGCCAGTTCATTCCAGACATCCGCATCGGATATCTCTACACTTACTGGGGGCCTTTGGTGAGTAACAAATCTGTGCAATATTCAATGAATATTTGCAAATTTGTGTTATGTATGAATCTAAATCAATTTAAATCACAGATGAGAAAAAAATAAAATCATATTAACTGTTTGATTGCTTAAAAGCTCAGTGGCAGTTTGTTCATTCTAGCCAAAAATTCTGCCAGTGCTATTTGTAGGATGACATAAGAGGTTTATTTTGAAAAGTATGAATAGCTTTTGCTGTTTAGCAGCAAACTCGAGTTATTGACACTAGCATTGACACCAAATGTTGGAAACCCCTAGAAAGTAAAATGCCAGAGGGATTAAAAAAAAAGGGTTTTATACAACCCTGCCATACAAACCCACATGGATGTTACCTATTTCATGATAACGTGTTTGAAATTTCAAGTTGATTTGCCTTCTTGTTAGGACTTACTTAGAAAAAAAGGCCCGATTGCAAATTTGCCTTGTAGGTTTTGCTTGCGTGACAGCTTGCCTTGCTTTCAGAGCTTTGTGCTGACGGTGACCATCTTCCGGGAGGCAGTGGATGACATCCGACGATACCAGCGAGACAAGGAGGTCAACGGACAGAAGTACTGCCGACTGGCCAAGGGGAAGGAGACTCCCGAACTTGTTCCCTCATCCAAGCTGCGAGTCGGTGACTTGGTGAGCGTAGTTTACGTAACGATCACAATCACTTGCCTAGCACTGGCTGCTGAGGAAGCCTGCTTGAAAGCTCTGAGAACTGTTGGATTGTTGTTGTTTTGTTTCATATCTAGGGGAATAATTGGTTAAAAGTTGTAAAGGTGTTTACCTGCCTTTGAGCAGTTGCATGTTGGTTAGATTCTAAAGACGCCGGAAATGTTGAGAAGCGGCAATTTTTAACGCCAACAGCAAACTGGAATGTGTAGCAACAAACGTTGATGCTGATTATTAGTAAAAGAATATCAATTTCAAAATTTTCATCCCACTCGGGATTTGAACCCGGATCTTCGCACGAACGAATATTTGCATTAAGGTTTGAATTGTGCTAACGTTGACACTTTGCAGGTGATAGTGTGTAAAGACCAGCGAGTCCCGGCCGACCTTGTCCTGCTGCGAACGACGGAGCGTTCGGGAGCGTGCTTCGTGCGGACGGACCAGCTCGACGGAGAGACCGACTGGAAGCTTCGGCTGGCAGTTCCAGCCACACAGAAGCTGGACACTGACGGCCACCTGTTCGACATCAAGGCCTCGCTGTTTGTTGAGAAGCCGCAGAGGGACATCCACTCGTTCATCGGCACCTTCACCAGGGTGAGTCGCCTGCGTCCGGAGATGCAAAGTCACCGGGGAGATGCAAAGTCACCGGTGACATTGAAATCGGTAATATTATCAGTAATATTGCCGGTGATGTTACCGATCTCGGTAATATACGTTTTTTTGGCCCTATTTTTTTCAGTACACGGTAAACAGTAAACCAGAAAATTTAATAGAGAATATAATTTTTGTTGTCATTTTATAGTGTTTTTTCAGAATATTTTAAAAGTTAGTGTTCAGATTAACACTTTAATATAAAAATAATTAAGAGTTTGTAAGTTATAGAGTTAAAAACACTCACTGCTACTCTTATATATTTATCATTATACTAATGTGAGAATTGTGTTACGTCAGTGTAAATTAGATTCGTATTTTTATTTGAAAGAAATAATTTCAATGGACTTAAACTTCATAAGAAAAAAAAAACGCTGGAAACACAGACTGTGAAAACAAAACTGAAAAAAACACTGAAATTATTTAGTCGCTTTTTTAGTTGGAATCAAAGTTTCTGTCTGCTGCTCAGAGACTCGCGTCTCAACCTATCCGTGGAACCCGAAATAAATTTTGTGTACAGATGGACAGAAAAATTTTGAAATAAACATAATAAGGTAACTTCCCATTGAACAATATATAGTCAGCTAACCCACCAATGACCAATGACAAGTATGTACCTCGATAAGCAACAGAGATGGTTCTTGTCGGCAGCACGACGGGTTTGGCTCTGAGGAGAGCCTGGACGTTGAGAACACGCTGTGGGCCAACTGCGTGGTGGCGTCGGGGACGGCGCTGGGTGCAGTCGTCTACACGGGCGCCGAGACGCGAAGCGTGATGAACAACTCGGCTCCACGCAGCAAGGTCGGCCTGCTCGACATGGAGATCAACCAGCTGACCAAGGTGACCACCAAGCAGATGGTAGCTGCTTAAAACACACTAAATACTAGCTACAAGTTGCAGCCGATTAAATTACACAGAAAATACTTAGGGTTGCTTACAGTGGAGCGTTGCGCTGTGGCTTTACTAGCGCCGGGTTGTTTACAGTGGAGCATTGCGCTATGGCTTCACTAGCGCCGGGTTGCTTACAGTGGAGCGTTGCGCTGTGGCTTTACTAGCGCGGGGTTGTTTAAAGTGTGCTGGTTTTTGCAGGTGCTGTTTGCTGCTGTCATCGGACTGGCGCTGGTGATGATGTGTCTGAAGGGATTCAGCGGTCCGTGGTATCGCTACATGTTCCGCTTTGTGCTGCTCTTCTCATACATCATCCCGATCAGGTGAGCAACCTGCACAATGGACCATGCGGACAGAAATCTAGCTATCTTTAGTTTTAACTAGCATGCTGAAAGTTATTACTTGTGTTAGAGTGGATATTTATTGTTTTCCTTGGAGTGAGTGAAATGAGGCGGGTGTTTTCCCCCGGATAGCTTGCGGGTGAACCTGGACATGGGCAAGGCGTTCTATTCGTGGTCCATCCAACGAGACAAGGAGATGGAAGGCACCGTCGTCAGATCGACCACCATCCCGGAGGAGCTGGGACGCATCTCCTACCTGCTGTGCGACAAGACCGGCACTTTGACGCAGAACGAGATGGTGAGCAGCAGGAGGCAAGAGGCGCGTCTTGCCCGCATCAATGTTTGCTAATGATTATTAGTAAAGAAATATAAATTCGAAAATTTACATCCATGCCTAGTTCATAGTCCTGAAGCTATCGTTAAACACTGCTAATCAATCGTAACGAAGCAACTTGTTTGCTGGGCAGGTGTTCAAGAAGCTGCACTTGGGCACGGTGTCTTACGGCACGGAGACATTCGATGAGATCGGCAAGCACATAGCCGCCAGCTTCTCGGGGGCCGCCGACGCCGCCGCCGCCGCCACCGCCGCCGCTGCCGATGAATCCCCCGCACGGGCGCTCACCCTCACCGGACCCAGGATACGACGCTCCGAAGTCACGCGGGTGCTGGAAGCCGTCAAGGTCAGTCGTTAGCACTGCGATTTTAGCGCTGTAATGTTATTGCCGGATGCTTTATGGGAAAAGAGTCTCCTGAATGGGTGTATAGGGTTTGCATCATGGAAACGGGTTTGCCTTATGGGCTTGTAATTAAATAAAAACAAAATACAAAACGCAAAGTAAAAGGTGTGAAACACAGTGCCGTAGGCACGGGCTCTGCTGCTGGTGATAATTTAAAAAAAAAAATTAGCTGTAAAATTTTGAAGTTAAAAATATTGTTCATTTGTGGTTTCCAAAGTCGGCTTTCAACGGTTTGATGTGTTTCACTGCCGGAACGTTGTTCTGCGCAGACGGGGATGATTGCTGTGTTGAAAGCAGCGAGGTTTTCCGAGCCCATGCTATTCTGAGCCGGCTGACGTCGGTTGATGTTAATGTCAGCCTGAGTAAACTGTGCCTGGAGTTCAGTCTGTTTTGAAATGCAGTTGACTTAAACTGTTAATTTCTAGCAAAACTCGCACTATATCCCCCCCCCCCCTTCTAATCCTACCTTTCCTGACCAAATTTATGTACATTTGAATCATCTGTTGTCCAATCCATTTAAAAGATGAGTTGACACATATTAGATTCATTGACCTTGGAGCACAGAAAACTCATGCACACAAAATGGGTTTCCTTTTGAGCGTGGAGACTGAAGCGATGCGTTGCGATTGCAGGCGCTTGCGCTCTGCCACAACGTCACCCCCGTGTACGAGTCGAAGAAGGAGGCGGGGGCGGAGGGGGCTGACGAAGACAGTCCCGGCTCCACCGAGAGCCAGACGGAGGCGGACCAGCTCTACGTCGACGGGAAGTGCTCGTACCAGGCTTCCAGCCCCGACGAGGTAACCCCGCTCTTCCCACACGCATCGTCGTTAGTGTGTCCGACTTCGTTAAATTGCCGTGCCGCTAACCCTCCTCTAGCCTTGCCCGTTGGGTTTCACATCCTAATACATTACTAGTAAAACTAGATTTCCATTAAAAAATGTGTGCCTATCATTTGGGCAATTTATAGGTATCATAATTGATGAAAGATAATATTTATTTCATTGCAAAGGGATAAGTCTGAGATTATGGAGGTGAATCTAAGCAGATGTCTGTACCTTTGAGTTCTGATGCTTTGATCTGCCGAGAAGACGGCGTCTCTAGCTGAATCTTTCCAAGTCGAAAGGTATAGACATTGCAGCAAGCAAGCAGCAACCCGAGAACAACATCGCTTGGAAACATCCACGCACTTGAGAATTTGAGCGGCAACATTGTTCAATGCCAGGCAGTCAAACAAATAATTCACTCTCACTTCCCCACGACGCTCGTTAAGCTAGATTCACACAGATCAATTCTTCCTTTGCTCAAAACTACTTGCCATTTGCCATTAACTAAGCAATCATGAATCAAAGATAGAAAACAAATACAACACTGTTTCTCAAAAGTGTCAAAAGTAATGCCGGTGATCCCCTTGGTGCTTTTCGGCAGGAGTAGGCTACGTGCTGGCACCGGGTTAGGTTAATCATCATCAACCTCATCATCACCATTTCATTCACCAATGCCATTAGACCAGTGCCAACGGGCCAG
This sequence comes from Nemurella pictetii, assembly GCA_921293315.2. Classification (NCBI taxonomy): domain Eukaryota; kingdom Metazoa; phylum Arthropoda; class Insecta; order Plecoptera; family Nemouridae; genus Nemurella; species Nemurella pictetii. Next base: position 4,133,712 of record OV121122.1, read on the forward strand.
TTGTCAAAACAGTGCGTCGTTAAACACCAATAATCAATCATCACTGGAACAACTTTCACTACAGAGGCTGTGGAAGGCAATAAGACAGTGAAGGGTTTTGTGTAGGTGGCGCTGGTTCGTTGGACGGAGGAGGTGGGCCTGGCGTTGGTGCACCGCGATCTGGTCAGCATGCAGCTCCTGACTCCGGCCGGCAACAAACTCAGCTACGCCGTCTTGCAGATCTTCCCCTTCACCTCCGAGACAAAGCGCATGGGCATCATCCTCAGGGTGAGACAAATACCTAGCTTGTCTTGCCTTGTCAGTGATTACGCAGAAAGTAATTAAATGATCAGGAGAAAATTACGAATGAATCCGTTTAGTGTCCTTTTAGACAATCAAAGAGTTTTAGAAAAATTGCTAGAGAAATTTGGACGATATCAAAGAAAATATGTTTTTTTACCTTATCAGAGTTTGCTCGGAAAGTATACATCCGATCAGGATATCATTTGGTTAATGTGCAACTTTTTGAAGTCTATGCAGACAGTAAAAGAGTTTCGAAAAAATTGTTTGCAATCTTCAGATTATATTGAACATGATTTGGTTTTTTGCCGCTTGATTTAATGCCTTGTCCGAAATGACTCGGAAAGCAATCATTCGACCAGGATGAAATTTGATTTATGCACCCGTGTCTTGTTTACCGAGATAGGGTCAGAGTTTCCGAAAAATCGTAAAAGAACTTCGGTGATTACATAAGAAAATATGTTTTGGCGCCATATCAGTAAAAGCTCAGAAAGTTATCATCAAGTTATCACTATGAAATTTAGTATGTGCAACCGTTTTGAATCTTTGCAGACAGTTATAAAGTTTTAGAAAAATCAATAGTGTATTTCGGAAAATATATAAAAAATATGTTCTGGGAAATTAACTGCAGCGCTAGCCATCAGAACAAGTAGCGCTAAGCACGCTGCTGCCGGTTGCAGGAGGAAGCCACCGGGGAGATCGTGTTCCTGCTGAAGGGAGCCGACGTCGTGATGTCCACCATCGTGCAGTACAACGACTGGATGGACGAGGAATGTGGCAACATGGCGCGCGAAGGACTTAGGACGCTGGTCGTTGCCAAGAAGACTCTCACCGACGAACAATACCTCGATTTCCAGGTGAACGCTTCCTTCATCTCCCCTTGATTGTTGCACTCTGTTCCTTTAGGCTTAGCTTGGAGTAGTTGAATCTTGGATAGGGTTAGACTCAAGCAACGTAAAATCCTTTTCTAGACTATGCGAACACTCATATGATCAGTGATCACCTATATCATGCGTAGTGGGCGAGCGATTTAAAATGTTTGGCATTAATTTAGCAGCTTTCTCGATGACAATTGGTACCTGGATATATCATGATTCTAGTTGTTGTGAAATAATTTGAATATTTCAAAACATAAAAAGCTATGTTTCAGACTCGTAACAACGCTGTGTTTCAGACTCGATACAACGCCGCACGCATGTGTGTCTCTGACCGGGTGGCGAGGGTTGCGGCGGTGGTTGAGGGACTGGAACGGGAGATGGAGCTGCTCTGCGTGACCGGCGTTGAGGATCGGCTGCAGGACCGAGTTCGGCCGACGCTAGAGCTTCTACGCAACGCCGGCATCAAGGTCAGCCCACGCGGAGCTCGGCTTGCTCGTGCCGTCTTAGCAGCCATGGACGCTATCGAAATTTTACAATCAAGGAAATATGTAGTCGGATACCCACTGGACGTACTACCAGTCTGGAATGAAATATTCACTACCTCTGCTAAATAACAAAGGAAGATAGGGAAATCGAAACCTGAATTTCTCTATCTGGCTTTAGCGAGTGGGTATCATGACATCAAAAAAATAAATTCGATCTACTTTTCTTTTCAATTCTGTTGGAATGAATTGGAAAAAAAAGTGATGCTTACAGCAAAGATTCAGTTCCTGTAAAATAATTTACCAAATCACCATTGATGCTGGTGACAGAAATGCAGCATAAATGTTTCATTGAGCACTGTCCCCATAATTGAAACTTAATTCCGTAGGATAAAGTATGACCACTCGATCAGTCAAGCCCCAGCCCCCACTTTCGCACTATCACCTCTTTCGCTAATTGGACATCTCAAGACATCTGGATTCACGGATGTGATGGCAAGACAGACAAACACCGTCGATTTTTGCCGATTTAGCAAACGTGGTGGCAGGCTGATTAAACAAGCGAAACGGTTGTTTGCGTCAGATCTGGATGCTGACGGGAGACAAGCTGGAGACGGCCACGTGCATCGCAAAGAGCTCTCGGCTGGTTTCGCGGACGCAAGGCCTGCACGTGTTTGAGACGGTGGTGACGCGGACGGACGCACATCTGCAGCTCAACACGTTCCGCAAGAAGCAGGACTGTGCTTTGGTCATCACCGGAGACTCCTTGGAGGTAACCAACTCACTGGTCTTCTCGCTCCAAGATGCAACTCCTAGAGTGGCCGGGTTTGCGAGTGTCTAGAGGTGGACCGTTGACTTTGATTATTTGATTATTGGTGTTTAACGACGCACCGTTTTGATAATTGGCCCTGTGGCACTGGTCTTACGGCGTCGGTGAATGAAAGGGTGATTATGAACCTAACCTAGAAGGGAGGGGGGAAACCCGGTGCCGGCACGTAGCCTACTCCTGCCGAGAAGCACCGAGGGGACCACCGGCTTTACGTCCCTTCCGAAGTACGATACAACTCGAACAACAGGATTCCTCCGCTAATCCGTGCTGTCGAGAGGTTGATAAGCGAGGCGAGTGAAGTTGTCGTACGAACTTCAAACCCTGCAACCTCTCTATCGAACAGAACTGATCATGTACATGATGGTCACCTGCCAAACACCTAACTCAGCGCGATGTTGATATCTTCGGTGATCTCACGAGAACCGGTGTTTCCAACATGGCAAACCGTTCGGCGAGGTGGACAAGGCATGGAGCAGGTTGACAATGTGTGTGGCGCCTGCCGACAGGTCTGCCTGCTGTACTACCAGCACGAGTTCCTGGAGCTGGCTTGCGGCTGCCCGGCGGTGGTTTGCTGCCGATGTTCGCCAACGCAGAAGGCCGAGGTTGTCCGGCTGATTCGAGCTCACACCGGTCGGCGGACGGCGGCGGTGGGAGACGGCGGCAACGACGTCTCGATGATCCAGGCTGCCGATGCCGGTAGCCCCTTCTTTCTAGCCTCTAGCAACTAGCCACTAGCAACTAGCCACTAGCCACTAGCAACTAGCCACTAGCCACTATCCACTAGCCACTAGCCACTAGCCACTAGTCACTAGCCACTAGCCACTAGCCACTATGAACTAGCAACTAGCAACTAGCAAATAGCAACTAACCACTAGCCACTAGCCACTGAAGTAGGCTTGGTGTTCAAATTAAAATTGCCAAACATTACTGCTTGATCAAGGTCACGTAGCATACTCCTACTGAAAAGCACCGAGGGGACCACCGCCTTTATGTCCCTTCTGAAGGACGGTACAACTCGAACAACAGGATTACTCTGCTAATCCGTGCTGTCGAGACGTTTACAAGCAAGGCGAGTGAAGTTGTTGTATTAACTTCAAACCATCCAACCTCTCTCCCGAACAGAACTGGTAATGTGCATGATGGTCACCCATAAAACACCTGACTCAGCGCGATGTTGCCCAACCTCGTTGATCTCACGAGAACCGCGGCCTTGCGTTTGCGCAGGCATCGGCATCGCCGGGCGCGAAGGGCTGCAAGCTTCGCTGGCGGCCGACTTCTCGGTGCCGCAGTTCTCCCACCTGGCTCGGTTGATCCTGGTCCACGGCCGACGGAGCTACAAGCGCTCGGCGTCGCTCAGCCAGTTTGTCATCCACCGCGGCCTCATCATCTCCACCATGCAGGCCATCTTCTCAGCGGTCTTCTACTTCTCGTCGGTGGCGCTCTACCAGGGCTTCTTGATGGTCGGGTACGTTACGTTTTCTTCTTTCTCTTCGGCCTCCTCACATGTTTAGTTTGTGCGTGGAGGTGTCAATGACAGGGGAAGTGGACAAGGAACTCTAGATTGTGTTCGGTGCCGGACGTTGAGGGTAGATAGTGACTCCGAGATGCTGAATGTCACGACGGTGTCATCATGGAGATGTCCGCCAAATGCCCAACCCCTCCCCCCCCCTGATATGAAGTGTTTTATTTATTTGAAAATATGTTTTATAATTACCATTTCTTCCACCTGGTTGTCCCTATACTGATGCCTTTTTGCTGCGTGGGGTGCAATAAACGGCAAGTGCCTCTTATCGCAAATTGGGTTTCATTTTTGTGTGCACCGAGTCACGACGGGTCGAAATGTTTCACTTCCGTCGTTTGGAAAGTCTTCGAGCTGGGGACTCTTTGAGCTGGGTCGAACAGTTGCCAGCTCGAACACTTTCCAAATGCCTTTTTAGAACGCGATGAAAATAGCTGGCTCGATGAGTTTCCGACAGTTTCAGAGGCATTCCCAACTACCGAGGGAAACGGGGTGTAAATGTTTTGGTGGCGTTGCTCTGGTTCCAGATACGCGACGCTGTACACGATGTTCCCCGTGTTTTCGCTGGTTCTCGACAAGGATGTCTCCGGCAAGATAGCGCTCACCTACCCCGAGCTCTACAAGGAGTTGTCCAAGGGGCGATCGCTGTCGTTCAAGACCTTCTTCTTGTGGGTGCTCATCAGCATTTACCAAGGTACACGGCTTTCTCATGCCACGGAACGCTTACCGTCGTTTACCGGCGAAATATCTTCGAGCTGGAGACTCTTCTAGCTGCAGGATCGAACAGTTTCCATTCCGTCGTCTGCAAAGTCTTCGAGCTGGAGACTCTTCTAGCCGTAGGGAAGAACAGTTGCCAGCTTGAAGACTTTCCAAGAAGCATTTTGGTAGATGAGTTTCCAGGTAGAACAGTTTCAGCCTCCACATTGTAAATTTGAACCTAATATAAATTTACTTCTGCCGAAATACTGAATAAATTGATTTTAAGGAAAAAGTGAGTGTGCAGAACTTATCAAGGGAATGTAGAAAGTCTGGAATTATTTGATATCAGGTAATTGCATTGGTAGGTACTCTCGGTCTCATCTTTCCCGGATTTTGATTTTGAAAGTGTAAGGTGATGTTATGTTTGCATGTAATGTTTTCATGTGATGTTTGCACGTAATGTTTTCACGCTGCAGGCGGTGTGATCATGTACGGGGCGCTGGTGCTGTTTGAAGACGAGTTCATCCACATCGTTGCGATCAGCTTCACGTCGCTAGTGCTCACTGAGCTCATCATGGTGGCGTTGACGATCCGAACCTGGCACTACATCATGATCCTGGCCGAGCTGCTCAGCCTGGGCCTCTACATGCTCTCGCTGGCTCTCATGAGGGACTACTTCGGTAAGCTGTTGTCAGCTGTTGCCAACTGTTGCCAGATGTTGCCATGCTCCATGTTCGATGCTCGATGCTCGATGCTCAATGATCAACACTCCATGCTCCATGCTCAGTGTTCACTGCTCCGTGCTCCGTGCTCCGTGCTCCATACTCCCTGCTCCATGCTCGATGCTCAATGCTCAATGCTCAATGCTCGATGCTCAATGCTCTATGCTTGATGCTCAATGCTCCATGCTCCATGCTCAATGCCCAATGCAATGCTTCCTGCTCCCTGCTCCGTGCTCCATGCTCAATGCTCAGCCATGTGTTTCATGTGCCGCAGACTCGGAGTTTATCCAGACGACGGACTTCCTGTGGAAGGTGCTGGTCATCACCCTGGTCAGCTGCCTGCCGCTTTACATCCTCAAGTTCTTGCGCAAGAAATTCTCGCCGCCTTCATACTCGAAGCTGTCGTAGTCGGAGGTTAGATCTGCGCTCGTGAAACGGTGGGCCGGTGGGATGAAACAGTCACTTATCAGACGGCCCAACAATGCTTGTTCACCTCATGTTTCTATGGAGTTTCTGTCTCGAAAGTAGTACCATTTGTCGAGTCTGAGATTGGCCGCTGTTCGGACATGTCATTGGGGTCAGGCTGGATGTCCTCTGAATCAGCAACAAGATTGGCCAGTAAAAAGCAAGGAAGGAAACTTAATTACTAATTAATAATTAGTGCCAGTTTTGTGCCCTTCAAAGGAGATTCACATTTGCCTCTGTGCTCAAGTTTGGTGATGCTAAATAGATTTTCAATCAATTCACTGTAGTATCATGGTTGAGAACAGTAGAGAAGAATGGCTCCACTTGAGTGGAGTCTTGGAGAAAGAATCGAGTAGAACTTCTGGCAAAACTAGCGCTTGGCTGGACTCTCAACACTCGGCAAGTAATCCAGCTCCGAGAGACTGCAAATCAATTGGCGGTAACTTTGACTGATTTATTACTTATGGAACAATTTAAATTTACCTATCTGATGATTTTTTTATTACATATTATTATAAACAATTATTACAAGCTTGTAAGTTATTTGACTGGGTAATTCTGCATCCATTGTAATTTGTAATCTAATGTTAGGACATTGATTCCACTCGCTTTATGTCATCTGCACTACAATCGCAACGATTAATTTACAATGCCGTAAAATATGTGTAGTAACTTATACAGGTTGTTAAATATGAACGTAGTCATTCAGTTTTTGTCAATTATATTAATATTAATATACCTATATATTATATATATAATTGTATTACAAATCTATCTTAATTTTATTTTCAATCGATTGGCGGCGACTTCTTCTATTTTTTTGTGAACGACATTCACTTCGTCTTGCGTCAGGGTCTTCTCCATGTGCCGATAAACAACGCGGTAACAGTGACTCGTTTTCCCAGTCTTGGGATGGTTAAATTCGTCGACTAACGAGATCTAGAACAAATCATTGTCAATTCACCTTATCGAATCATCGTCGATCATCAAAGATTCGGTAAAAGTTGGCTGCAGGATTTAAACAACTTCAAGAATTATGAAAGCTAATTAGTGATAATTCCTAATTCCCGATTCTTGCTTCCAGAGCGCAAAGACCCACCTGCTCTACAATGTCTCCTCCCACTTCCCGAGCAAGCTCATAGAAATCATTGGGACTGTAATTATCGTTGGGGATCCAAAAGCTTATGTCGTTGGAGCATTGTGGGTATGCACTGACGGGCTGAAACCGATAGCAACACAAGGAACGTTATTTCAGACTTTCTGTTGTTTCACTAACTGTTCATTGGGAAGAGAGTTTGTGATTTACCTTGTAAATAATGTTGGTTTTGCTGGCATTGAACTGGTTCAGAAAGCCCGAGTCTTGGCTCCAGAACAAACGGATGTCGGGGATTTGGAACATCCGCATAGCAAGTCGCTCGAGACCCAATCCAAACGCCCATCCGATACGATCTTGAGCCCCGGCTGGAATAGAGCCACCGTTTTCTTTTGCTAACTTGATTTCTGATTGGCCAATGCAATCTTGGTTCATACCAGGACAACTGTTGTGTTCTGAGTAAGTGATTCAGGTTGCTGTAATATTCAATGATTTTTTTGGAGGAATTTGTAAATACCTACATATTACCTTTTTCCAAGATTTTGTGTTCCATAATGCCACATCCCAAAACCTCCAACCAATCGTTGTTGTACCAAACTTCTAGCTCCCACGATGGATGCGTGAACGGAAAGTATGCGTCAACCCACCGGTATTTCAAATCGGCTCCAAACAATGTCTTTGAAAGACCGACGAGTGTACTTTTTAATTCGTGCTCCATCAACTTGGAAGCTTCTAGAGTGTACCGGGCTTGTTTACATTCTGTGCGTTTTCCAGCTTCGAATATGTCAAGTCCCGAATCTGGTGGTTGAGCTCTGAAAACCTCGTCGCGTGTGCAAAGACGGACAGCATCTGCTTGATGGAACACTGGATAGTGACTAGAATCAATCTCGTCTCTTCGATACACGTCGCAAATTGCGACGAAATTGTTCAGTCCCATTGATATTAGTTCAGACTGATGGGCAGTTGCATGAGCCCTGAGTAGATAATCTTTGTTCACATAGTAACATTCACTCTTCTTACGGCTGGGGTGGTCGGTGGGAATGAGAAGGCTATCGAAATTTTGTTTGAGACTTACAATGGGATCCAAATTGTCGTAGATAGAAAATATTGGATTGCCTGAAGAGCCGACAAAGTTTTTGTAAAAATGATTGATTATTCGTTGCTTCAAAATTGTAAGTGGGTGGTGTGGCTGTAAATGTAAGTTCCTATTTATATGTGATAATATGTTAGGCGTGACATTCGTCCACGAGTCGCGATTGAACTCTCGACCGTTTACATCTATTTTCTCAGGATTTACTACTCTTTGAATATTTACAGAGGCGCACCGTTTTATCGAAATGGAGCAACTACATATGTAACCAATCTTCTTTAAAATCATTTTAAACCACAATAACCTCGCACGTCAATTTTCACTCTTTACGTTTGGCGTTTAAAAATGTCAGATAAGGTTATAATTGAAGATGGCTAACCACTATGATGTGCCGAACTGGTAAGTTGACTTAAATTCTAATTATTTCTAAATAATCGGTGCTTATAAGACTCTATCTTTCTGCAGGGCAGGAAAACCTCCAGTTGGACTTCATCTGGACGTCTTAAAAGGGGATAAGCTAATCCAGGTAAGCTACGTTGCCGACAAAAAATCCAAACAACCCCCCACCTAAGACCTATGTTATTGTCACCAGCGCCCAGGAAGTTCTTCATCAAATTGAAACCAAAAACTGTATTATTATGTTACAGAAACTGATGATCGATGACAAGAAATGTTACCTTTTTGGCCGAAATCCCCAAATGAATGACTTCTGTATAGATCATGCATCATGCTCCCGAGTCCACTCTGTACTTGTATATCACAAGCACTTGAATCGAGCGTTTTTAGTTGACCTAGGAAGCAGTAAGTTGCAACTCAAGATCAACTCTGTTGACTCATTAACTCGGTACTTGCCTTTGCGACTCTTAACAGTGGTTTCTCGTGTCAGCTCACGGAACGTACATCGGCTCGATGAGGCTAGAGTCAAACAAGCCAACGCAGCTTCCAATCGACAGCATCTTCCACTTTGGAGCTTCTACTAGAAACTATGTGCTACGCGAACGACCACAGACCGGCTCGCGGCCGATCATCGAAGAGCTGGAGAAGAACTCGGAAGATGCCGAAGGCGGTCTCCTTGGTCTTCCTGAGACGGAGACAGAGCTGGATGTGAGTGAGCTGTTACAATTTTACTGAAATAGTAGGGACATCCTTTGGAGGGATGGAATAAATCAAGTTGTTATGTTTGCGTGTAGTACTCATTTAACGCCTGCCGACAAACAAAAAAACAAAAAACAATGGGTTTGCAACCAGGCATAAGTGAAACTCGGTGATAGTGTATGAGAATGGTGAATGGAATGAATGTGAATTAATTAATTCAGATAATGAGGAATTTATTAAAATTAGAAAATTACTTATAAACTAAAGGAACTATAAAGTATTTTGCAAAATTTTAACGTTAGATCTGTTTTTAGCGTGGCTATATGTGTGTTTTGCTAATGGGATGACATGATTTTTACCGTTTTTGTAAGCGTTGAAAGACTGTGTTTGGAAGGGCAATACGGTAGATAGAAGCCTTACGATTGACCACTTATTTTACCAGGTTTCCTATTGTTGCGAACACTTGAAAAGGTTGGGATATTGGCAAGATGAAATTTCGCTTGGTAAACTTTGGTTACTATGTCATACCTAGTACTAAGTTGAGTAAAGTTCACAGTGGAATCACCTTCAAACTTTATGTTTTACTCACAATATAAGGCAACTGAACATTTCACTTCTTTTAAAGTAAATTCTCAGTTCACTAGTCATATTTCCGTGCGTCCAAACTCGGAAGCTAAACTAAACTTACCCACTGCAAGCAAACAATGAACAAACTGTGGGAAAAATAATCGCAATAGTCGAAAGATTAGTGGTGTTACTATAGCCTATACCTAGTGGATTGTAAAATATCAGTCAAAAGCAACAGCCAACAATGTTTGATATGTGAAAATTTAAAGAGCCATGAATGACTGAAAAAGAGGGAAATGACTGAAATAAGAGTAGTAAAAGCGATGCAGAAGACATTAAACCTGCCGCTGCACCAGCCTAGAACAAAAAGCAAATAAGAATCCCCGTGTACGGTACCTAATTGGTAATTTGTCTACTGGCTGGTTCCTTATCTCTAGCAGGTAGGCAGGCAGGCAGGTCTATAGCAGGTGTCTCCCATCCCGACACTGCCAATGCCGAGCAATTAACTTCCACGGTCCGGCTGACGGTTGGCCTTGCAGAACCTCACCGAGTTCAACACGGCGCACAACCGACGCATCTCGATGCTGGGCATCCCGGAGGAAGAGATCCGCGCGTCGCGCAAACGGAAGAAGAAGTCGCTGACCTTCAACGAGGACGAAGAGGTCATCAATCCCGAGGACGTGGACCCTTCCGTTGGTCGGTTCCGTAACATGATCCACACGACAATGATTCCATCGCACAAGGTGAGTCTTCTGACAGAGATGCATGCTGGGCGCTGGGTTTGCAGTGTGACTGGCCACAGGATGAGGTAACAATGCCCGCGCTGATGGCCTCGACTCCACCAAACACGTGCAGTGATTAACAGCAGAGGATTGAAACTTGGGACTCGTGACCCACAAAAACTCCATTTCTTTTGAAGTTTGGGACCAAGACCAAGACTAGTTTGTTGGAAACCTGGAATAGAATTTGTCACGAGCTACATTTTTTAAATGTTATTTTAAATAAATGTTTGCTTCCCTTTTGAATGCCTTTTAAGGTGGTTTTTGCAGGTGAAATATTAGAACTGCATAATATTTTCTGAGCACAGCCTTAAATTCCTTGTTTAGGGCCATGCAAAAACTTGTAGATAATCGTGTTGGCAAAGCCGTCGTTGTGTAATGATTTTTTCCGCTTGTTTATGTTCTTTCAATGTGTGGGCTTGCAGCGAGCTCGCTTGGACGGCATCGGCATCACCAGCGGTCTGACCAACCCCGACGAACGCGTCTCCCTGAAACACCTGCTTCACCCGTCGTCCATGATGCCACATCTCTATCAAGACCTCCCTCCGGAAAGCAGCCTGCCTGCCAGCACACGTAAGTCTGGCAACGTCTCGCCACACTCAGTTTATCCACCCACTCTGCTATCGGTGCAGGGAACTTATTTCCTACTGAAACGACACAGCGGTTTGGCATGTTGGAAACACCGGTTCTCGAGAGATCACCAAAGTTAAGCAACATCGCGCTGAGTTTAGTGTTTGATGGGTGACCATCATGCACATGACTGTTCGGGAGAGAGGTTGTAGGGTTTGAAGTTAGTACGACAACTTTAATTTATTAGCGGAGGATTCCTGTTGTTCGAGTTGTACCGTCCTTCGGAAGGGACGTAAAGCCGGTGGTCCCCTCGGTGCTTTTCGACAGGAGTAGGCTACGTGCCGGCACCGGGTTTCCCCTCCTCCCTTCTAGGCTAGGTTAGGTTCATCATCACCCTTTCATTCATCAATGCCATTAGAGTGCCAAAGGGCCAGTTGTCAAAACAGGGCATTGTTAAACACCAACAATCAATCAATGCTACCAAACCGACACAGCAGTTCTTTCATTTTCCATTTCTCTTTTTTGGGGAACATTACCACTAGTAGGGCATGTCCATTTCACGTCAACAATTCAACCCACACGACCAATTATAATACGCTTAGAGTTAGTCCAGGAAGGATTAAAAGTTAAAAACAAGTTTACATTTTGCGTGTTATTTTCATGACCAAGTTGCGTGAAGCAAATCTTTAAATACACTTCCCAGGTAGCAAGCAAGTATTTGCCCTGTACCAGGCCTCTATGTTTTTGCCAGTACCAACAGTGATGGGATAGCTTAGCAGAAAAAATGTGCGTCCGAACCGGGATACGAACCCGGGACCTTCCGCTTGCCGGACGGTTGCTCTGACCAACTGAGCTATCCGGCCGCACAAGATTCCTGCTTCGCTGGGTGTGGAAAGGGCTCTCTTGGGAGAGAAGGGGAAGAAGCGACTCGTAATGGTACGAGTTACAGGCAACTTATGCAAGCATATTCGACGTCCCGGTCACAGAGATGGCTCTGACTATGCACCTGTCCTAGCCTCATTCTCAGTAGAGAAGACAAGCGGAAGGTCCCGAGTTCGTATCCCAGTTCGGACGCACATTTTCCTGCTTAGCTAACCCACCAGCAATTGTATTTTTGTTGCTTTGTCGTGGATTTACCCATAACCAAATAACTATTTTCTTAGGTTGTACCTATGATAAGTAAAACTATGATAGCGGGCCGAGCGTGACGTTGTATTGCCTGGTCTGCGCAGTTTCGCTGCCGGCGGCAGGCAACCCGCTGCTGTTTTCCTCCGCGCTGGCGTCCCGGCTGGGCCTGACGCTGCCCAACCCGGCGCCCGACGTCGAGATGACGCCCGGACAGCAGCCGGCCAACGCGCAGCACCCGGGAGGCGCTGGCGAAGCCGCCGCAGCCGCCGCCGCCGCCGCCGCAGCAGCCGCCGAGCCGCGCAAGAAGAAGTACGCCAAGGAGGCGTGGCCGGGGAAGAAGCCGGCTCCAGCGTTGCTGCTCTAACGCCACACTGTGGCGTGCGCTTGTCATTGTTACTTTTAGCCTCACTGTCTCAAACAATTTTCAAACTCTGTAGATGTTTTTTATGTTTCGCCCCAAGTGATTTGCCCGAGTTGCCGCCACCGCCAGTTTTCTCGGAGAGAACAAAGAACTACAAATACCCATCGAATAAAAAAATATGCATTGAAAAATTTTGAAAGTTTGCAGCTAAAGGAAGGCTCTAGTTAAACAAATAGTTGTGACACCCATGACTTTCTTTGTCAGCACTGCAACTGCACTGCAACTGGCCATTCAAGGTAAGGTCACACTCAAAAAATGCCCTCCATTTACATTCCAACTCCTGACACTAAATCAGTAAGGTGCAAAATATCAAAATCAAACAAGAACACTGCCTGAACAGTCCACTCCATAGGCGTGCGCAGCGGTGCGGCAGATACGGCACCGGCCGTATCTAAGGTTTCCACTGCCCTTAGGTTTTAAAAAAATATTCCTAAAAATATTTTAGCATTTTCATTTGTATCTATAGAACATGCAATGTGCTTTTCAATTTTAAAAGCGAATTAAATTCAATTTTTAGCTGTCCTGTTCCGAAACCCAAAAATACCTACTCTAAAATTTAACGCCAAATTGGACACGGATTATTTACCCTCCCCCCCCCCCCTTCGGTTCACCAATGGTCATATTGTTTTAAGCTTTCCCTGCGCACGCCTATGGTCCACTCACATATCTTCTGGTTTTTTACTATTCAATTTATCATCAGTTAAAAACTAATACAGCTAGAAATTCGGGTAAATCGGCAGCAGCAAATTTATCGGGCATGTTGGTATTAACATAGACCATGAACGCTGAGCGGAAAAGGTTATCCTTGAATTCAATTAACTTCACTGGGACACGGCGCTGTGGCGCAGCTAGCAACAAGATGCAGCTGTGACGTCTGCACTGCACGGGTAGGGGGGGGGTTGTCAATTGGGCGATTTTTTCTTCTTGCGCTGTGACTACTGAACCGGTGGTAGGGGCAAACACTACCCTTTTCGAAAACATTTTCTCTGAAAAAACTCGGAGAAAATTTAACTGAACGAACTTTAACCGGGGCCAAATTTAAGCTGGGCCAAAAAATAACTGGGCGATTAAAAAAAAACATGGATCTTGGACCTTGGAGCACAGATTACTCAGACATTTAATATGGTCTTCCGATGAGTTTACACTTATTGGATTCATTGACCTTTGGAGCACAGATTACTCAGGCACACAGAATGGTGTTCCCTAGGCAGCAAGGCAACACGGCCGCCGTGTCACTCGTCCTACAGCCACCATGTGGACCGCTTGGCTGTTGCTCGCTGCGCTGCTGCTAGCCCTGCTCTGGGCGCGTTTCAGAAATCCACGGTTCTGGCGGATGGTCGAAAAGTTCCCGGGCCCACCGCCGCTGCCGCTGCTCGGGAACACGCTGCAGTTCGGCACGAACACAGCAGGTGGGTGCCAGACACCCTCGTAACACCCTCCTGACAGTGACGCCCACCGATTCTCCATGATACGAGAATAGCTTCGACTTGTTTTGAAGCGTAACGCTTCGATCTCTGCTATTCTACCTGTGTGACCTTCACAGACCGTGAGGCGGTCGGTCCATTCTCGTAATACCTAATTGTGTAACACCTAACGAAGAATGTCACCTATTTCGACGGTCAACCGCGGTCCGAGCAACCCTTCCGAGCAAGCCACCACTTGCTACCTGATTCCTGTCTAATGAGATGCAAAATTTTTGCATATTCCTGGGTATTTTTCCGTCTTAATTCCGTGTTGGACCATGTATTTTGATTTAAAAGTGTGTGTAGGATGATAACCAAATAAAGCAAGCAGCATATTTTGCAAAACGTTGTGAAAAAAGGGAATCGCAGATTGCTGGTCGCGTTGGTATCGCCCGCAATCACGGAAGGGTTGCCCTCGGTCGACGAAACACTCGATAACGCATTGAAACGCATTTATTGCCAACAAAACGATTTCATTGCGATTATTGCCATTCGGCGTGTTGGTATCGTCGGCAGACATTGCTGGCACAGTGTTGCGTGGGTGAAATTAGCATGCAGTTAGAGATTCGACGTTTTACATCTCATTAGCCAGGAATCAGGTAGCAAGTGGTGGCTTGCTCGGACCGCGGTTGATCGTCGAATTAGGTGACATTCTTCGTTAGGTGTTACACGGTTAGGTGTTGTAGTGAAATATCGTTCACAACATGCATATGTTTCATACACCCTACCCTCTTGTATTAATTGATGAGCGATTGAAGCGAAATCTTCAATTACACTTACTAAAAAAAAGTCTCCAATGTTTTTTTTTTGTTTGTTTTTTTGTGTGTTTGTTCGCGCTCTACAGGCCAAACGCCAAAACGGATTTTGATGAAAATTTATATGGACCTTCGTTTTCTTTGAACTTATATCTGCGACGTTTTTGAAGCAATCGGACGAGTCAATTTTATGTTAATAAGTTTTTACGAAATTTTTTAGTTTTTCCAAAACACGTTTTGCACTCTAGAGGCCAAGCATCTGAATATAATTTGACGAAACTTTCCAGATATGTTGACCCTCACGATTTAATGTTTGTGTAAGAATTTTATTGTTGTACGTTAAGCACTTTTCTTGGAAATGGCGCTTTATGACTCTTTTTTAGCGATTTTTTAGCGTTTTTCCAGTTTTTTGCAACTAAAGCAACTTTATCTTCTACCGATGTTCACAAAATTTACTGTGTGCATTAAAGATCGTAAAAAGAAGATACTATGTTAATTTTAACCAAATCAATTGAATAGTTTTTCTATAAATCGATTTTTACTTTTTGAAATATTCAAATAATTTCATGACGACTTCATAATGATATTTTCAGGTAACGAATGTCATTGAGAAAGCTGCTAAATTATCACTGGACATGTTAAATTGATCATTTAAGCCTCTAGGCTATGCGCACACGATTATATGATCGGTGAATATGATCGGTGGTCACGCTAGCAAAAGCATCTCAAAGCTCATTGGAACTAGCAACATATATTCACCTTTACCACCTGGAATTGAATCTTCGGGTTAGAGATTAGAGGTAATCCACCCTCCCACCCTCAGGTAGGGTGAACTTGCGCCCCTGGTGGATGGGGGGCGCATTGCTTGCTTGTCTGCAAATGGAGGGGGTGCTGCCACGTATCTGGTTTGGGATGGGTTCATCGTTACTATTGGGTGTCCAGTGTTAACTAGGGGCAGTTATCAAACATATTATTTAAAATAGGGTGAATAATGGCAAATAAATTAAACAAATTTAACTAATTATAAAAAGGGCGAACAAAATAGATTATAATTGAGTTAGGTAACACTTTATGGGAATTAAGTGAAACCTCACAGGCAAATGGGTTGAAATATATAGTCAACCAGTTGTACATTAGAATGGGAATAGGGGATGTTTTTTAGGTTTATAAGGAATTTGAAATTAACATAGAAAATTAAAAAAGGCTTTCATATAGTGCCAGATGGCAAGGTTACAATAGTACCTACTTATACATGTCATAATATAATGTCTAGACTAGACTTTGACTTATGTCCCATTTAGCAACTAGGCGCACACAAAGACAATGTATTTGTACGAAGCATTATTAAATAAATAAATAAATAAATACATGTTATAATGTGATGGGAAGAAAGGAAATCCTTACAGGCACAGGGTTTCTAAAGCAAAAATGAATTCAGCAAAGCAATGGGAACAATTAATATTAGCGGAGTCACGCTCTACTTTGGTGTAATAGAGAGATGCAATATTCAATCTAAGTGCAATGGTTGATTATCTAATTCTTAGCAGTGAGCATATTTGTCCTACAGCCTTTGGACTTATCTGCGCTGCGTATTGCACTTTGAACATTTGCTTGGATGATTCGCCAAAAATCACTGCTGATAAAATTATGTAACAAATCGTTACAGTGCAAGTGCACTGTGTCGTTGACATTTGGCACCAAACAAAGACACACCCACATACCACATATGACAGTGCTTGGGAGGCCGAGTCGCTTAGCTCAGCGCTAGAAGTATCAACACCAACATATCATACGAAATAAATGTGCAATGTCACAAATTTATCATGATTTATAATTGAATCTAAAAAATACTAGTAATACATTTATTGGTTAAATGTGAGAGTAGGCGAGTGGTAATTTGAGCGTTTGCCACTGTTCTAGTGTTCGATGTTGATGCTTTGAAATCTTGACGATTAAGCTTCGTGAGTTGGTGGAATGCAATGGACCTATTCCACTCAGAAAAAATGACGTCGTGATTTAAAATATTAATTACCTCTGCTAAATAACACAGGACGATAGGGAAGTCACAACCCGAATTGCTCTACCTGACTTTAGCGAGTGGGTAGGTATCATGACGTCATCTTGATTGACTGGAATCGTTGTAGTGACGGATCATAAGTCCAACCCTGGCCCAACAGTTAGCAAAACAAGTGGGTATATCCTTGAAGCCCGTTGCTGCTTGCAGAGTTCATGGTCGCAATGAAGAGCTTCGCCCGCAACTACGACTTCAAGCCGTTCCGCATCCAGATGGGGCCGTCGGCGGTGTTCATCATCACGACCAGCCCCGAAGACATGGAGGTAGCCGGTCTGCATGACGTCCACGTGGCATGCACCTAGTGTGGCATGCCTGCCAGCCTCTCCAGCTGCTTCTCAACACTCGAGTATCTTACCAAACACAGCACTCGTCTTTTCCCAATCGATTTTCGATTTTTGGAGTTATGCCTTGACAAAGCAGGAAGCACAGCTTTGTGAAACGTTCGGTGCCATTAGCAATCAATATCACGTCCCATTTGAAAAGCATGATTTTATCCGTTAGTCGTTGGCTCGTCTCGTAAAACAGCGGTGTTGACGAAATTCGTGAGCAAAAGGAGTGTTCACATTTACGACATGTACGAGTGCTAATGTGCTGACTGCTGACTGCTGACTGCTGACTGCTGACTGCTGACTGCTGACTACTGACTACTGACTGCTGACTGCTGACTGCTGACTGCTGACTGATGACTGATGATTGCTGACTGCTGACTGATGATTGCTGACTGCTGACTGCTGACTGCTGACTGCTGACTGATGACTGATGATTGCTGACTGCTGACTGATGATTGCTGACTGCTGACTGCTGACTGCTGACTGATGACTGATGATTCCTGACTTCTGACTGCTGCCTGCTGCCTGCTGACTGCTGACTGCTGACTGCTGACTGATGATTGCTGACTGCTGACTGATGACTGATGACTGATGATTGCTGACTGCTGACTACTGACTGCTGACTGATGACTGATGATTGCTAACTTCTGACTGCTGCCTGCTGCCTGCTGACTGCTGACTGATGATTGCTGACTTCTGACTGCTGCCTGCTGACTGCTGACTGATGACTGCTGACTACTGACTACTGACTGCTGACCGCTGATTGCTGACTGCTGACTTCTAACTGCTGACTGCTGACTGATGACACGTTGCAGATTGTCTGCAGCAGCAACACGCTGCTGACGAAGAGCAGGACGTACAAATTCCTGGTGCCGTGGCTGGGTACCGGGCTGCTCACCAGCACAGGTAGGTAACTCTACCCTCCGTGTTAACACATTGCAGCTTCAGGGTCGCTCGATATCCGGCCCTCAAAACCATGAGAACTTAAAACAAATCTCGGACAATTAGAGCCGAAAAACTGTGAACATTTTGGTACGGTTGGATTTTTGAGTAAAGTTGCGCGAACAGACATAGAAACTTAAAATAAAATTTAACACGATATCACTAGCACATGCCCTTTGGTTGCCATTGAATGTAGACTTGAGGGATGACCATTTTGTGTGTCTGAGTAATCTGTGCTCCAAGGTCAATGAATCTAATATGTGTAGGCTCATCTTTTTAATGGATTGGACGACAGATGATTCAAAGACATAAATTCAGAAGTTGGGTCGGGTCAGGAAAGGTAGGATGAGAAGGAGAGAAGGGGGGATAGTTTTTATTTTAAATTAACAGGTTTAATAGGTAAGGTTAACTGCATTTTAAAACAGACTACTCCAGGCACAGTTTACTCAGGCTCGCATAAACATCAACCGACTAGAGGAAGATTGCACTAGCTCACTCTGCCGGCAGGCGACAAGTGGCGGCGACACCGCAAGATCCTCACGCCCACCTTCCACTTCCGCATCCTCGAGGAGTTCGTCGACGTGTTCAACGGCAACGCCGCTGTGCTGCTGCGCCGGCTGCGCGACTGCGTCGACCGGCCCGGCTTCGACGTGCACAACTACGTCACGCTCTATGCGCTCGACAACATCTGCGGTGAGCCACGAAGGACAAATAGTTCTCTGTACCTGCATCCTCAGCTCCTCGTAAGACAGTTCTAAGACAGCTACGACATGCAGGAGGGGTGCTGGTGTTGAACGACGCACTGTTTTGACAACTGGCACTTTGGCACTGGGGTTCGCCACCAGCTCTTTGTCACCCGATATCGTCGAGACAGTGAACCAAAAGCTTATCCCAAATAATGAATATTGCAGTCTTGGCCTCCGCGTCAAAACCCTGGCCATCCTAAGATGAGGGATGTTTTTAGGGAAGAATGCCGACAACGGTGACGGCTGCTGCAGAGACGGCCAGCTATTTGAGATAATCTATGACAAATGATTTCCCAGGGATGCTTTGCCAGCCTACTCCAGTGCTAAGTAACCAAATGTCCAAAAACCAAATAACTGGATTCATACTCCGATTCAGTCGGCTGCAAAGAGCCTGTGACTGCATATTCCCTGTGTGTACTTCGTTCCTGTCCTGTTCCCATGGCACCTGCTTCCTGCACGGGCCTACGACCTGTGTTCGTTTGTCTGCAGAGACCGCAATGGGGCTAAAGGTCCACGCTCAAGAAAAGACGGAGTCGGAATACGTCAACGCCATCCGCGCGTAAGACATACATCACTTACTCGTTACGCATTTGTTCTGCTTTCTTTAACTTACCCCACGCACAAACTTTTCATAAAAATAGAAACAAAAACTTCTTTTAGTGTGCCTTATAATTTTGACAGGACTTGTCCTTATCTTTTTCATGCGGACGATCAGTTTTTTCGTGTGATCGCCAAATAGCGTGAAGAAATGGTCGTGTTTCACTCATAGTCAAGTCTTTTTTCCCACCTTCGGAAGTAAGCGTCCAGAAAAACTGAAAGTACCTTAGGGTCAGTTGAACCATTTTATTAACTCTGGGTTGAGGTGTTAGCTGAGTTAAATTCCATGGCAACGGCCAACCCGCGCCAGTGAAATTCAATTTTTTCTGTGGCGTTTATAGCTCTCAACTCAGGGCTGATAAAAATTGGCACAACTGCCCCTAAACAAAAGTACTAAACAAAAGATCGGTTTTGAGAAAACCCGGGTAAATGGTTTTTTTCTAAAAAGGTCATGTTATTAATTCCGGGCATGAACGGGTGAAATTGCAAGAGACTTAACCGAGATGTTTGCCGGTGGCTGCGCGCACAGCGAGTCGAACATCGTGATGATACGCAACCTGCGGCCCTGGCTTGGCATCGACTGGCTCTTCAACCTGACAGCCCACCGCGGCGTCCACGAGCATGCGCTCAGCGTGCTGCACTCCACCACGAAGCAGGTAGGTCATCGCAGGACATCACAGGACATCACAGGACATCCCAGGACATCCATGGACATCAGGAAATCATATGATGTCACATGAAATCACAGGACATCCCAGGACATCCTTCATTTTGAACCTCGATATTCAATTGCAATTCTTCATAAGTATTGTGTAATACTACGATGTTGAAGAAATATGACACATGTATTTTTAAAATTCAATGATTTGTTCACTTTTATCTACAAGATAGCGCTTTCTAGCAATTTTGTGCAAACTCGTGGTCGTTGAGACCAAAAATAAAGCAGGAGCCTATTCTAGTCAGGATTTGACCACGATACCGTTGGCTTATCAAACTCGCACGTTAACCACCCGGCTTCGTGGGGTTCGTGGTTTGTTTTTGGGTATGTAAATTACTCGCGTTCGTTTATCTTTTTGAAAAATTTCACTGGCGAAGACGTACCCCCGCCACCCTAATTCACTTGGTGTAAATGCCTAATCTTTGCGTTTCGAACCAGCGGACAAATACCCACTCGGCCATTCGTGTGATGCAATTGTGGCTCATATATTTAAAACTATATAAAGATCTTTACAATTGTAAATATAATTTCGATGCTGCAGGACTCGAATCGCGCCCAGTCGTAACTTTATCATCGAGTCATTCAGCCACAATACTATCTCTTACGTCTATCTTACTTTCAATCCTAAACACCCTAGCAAAAATTTGAACTAATGTCAGCTAGCAGCTGAACTGACATGAACTGACATGAACTGGCAAATTTCCAAATATTCAATTTGCATATCTTGCAAATTGATATTTGATTGATGAAATTGATTATTGGTTATTGCAGATATGCAATGTGGATCAGTTAACTACATATATTCTGTCAGCTTGAAACCATATATTAGTAGTTGAATTGGTTGAATGAACTGACCAATTGTCTAATTCGTCTAAGTAAGTTATCCTACAGGAAAAAAAACTAAGAAAATTTGAGAAATTTGCTTTCACGCCAGGACTCGGCGTCCCTGCGGTGACCCTTGATGACCCTCGGTGACCCTTGGTGACCCTTGGTGACCCTTGGTGACCAACAGGTTATCCGCACCCGCCGCGAGGAGATCGTGAGGGCACGCGACGCTGGGGTTGACGCGGGGGCGGCGGCGGCGGCGGGGGCGGAGGGCGCAAAGCCGCGTCGCGCGTTCCTTGACATGCTGATCGAGTCGGCGCTGGACGGTTCGGGGATGACCGACACCGACATCCGCGAGGAGGTCGACACGTTCATGTTCGAGGTGGGTGTGCGATGCGATGTGACGTGAGGTGCACGAGGTTTACTCATTTTAACTGGTGGGTTATGGCAAAGAGCTATTAAGGTGTTTAATTACTCTATTTTTACGGCCTTGGCGCGGGTTGGACGGATTGGTCCCAAAATCACAACGCAAACCTGGTCGAGAGATCGATGGACCGGGTTCTTTTTAGAGAAAACCGTCTCCACCTGTTCCACCCACGGATCTCCGTACTACTTTTGACTTGCTTTGCTACATACCACAGGAATAAAACTTGTATTTATTTTTAATATTTTTTTGTGCACAACAGGCTACTGGGGGTGACCGATTTTGATGTTATTTGCAGGATACTTCTAAATCATTTCACCTTTAAGCCTCCGCGTGATTCAGCACACCATATGCGACTAAAATTTTCTCTACGATTTAAATTTACGTGAGACATGGTCACTCGTTTTCAAATCAAATTATAAATTTTTTATACAAGCATCTGTTCAAATGTGTTGAACTTTCTTGTCCAACGGAGTGAGACAAGCCACAAACAAGCAGAATGAATGAGAATGACAAACACAAACAAATATTTATTAAAAACTAAGCAAACTCCGCTATTTTTCGAGACTTGATACATGAAATAACGTCACTGTTATGTGATCCATTGCACGGTTCCATGTTCCAGGGACACGACACAACCTCGTCGGCCATCAGCTTCGCGCTCTGGGTGCTTTCTTGGAATGAAAACGTTCAGGTAGGTTCCGAATGATGGATTGATTGATTGATTATTGGTGTTTAACGAAGAACTGTTTTGACAACTGGCCCTTTGGCACTGGTCTAAAGGCGTCGGTGAATACCGTGAATACGTCAATACCGCATCAAAGTCTCGTTGTACGACGCGCTATCCATGGCCATAGAGATCAGTGGGAAGACATGATAAAGTGGCTCAATATGGCATCAAAGTCTCGCTGTACAAAGCGCTATCCAGGCATATAGATATCAGTGGAAAGACATGATAAAATGGCTCAATACCGCATCAAAGTCTCGCTGTACGACGCGATCAGTAGTATTGTCTTGCCAACAGGAACGCGTCTACCAGGAAGTGTGCGAAGTGTTCCCCGACCCCGAGCAGGCCCTCTCGTTCCGCGGGCTTCAGGAGCTCAAGTACCTCGAGATGGTGATCAAGGAGACGCTGCGACTCTACCCCAGCGTCCCGTTCTTCTCGAGGCTTCTCACCGAAGACACCGTGCTCAGCGGTCAGTCGCTGAATTGCTTCCTCGACGTGTCCATGCCTTCATCACCCCTCACTCCTGAACAATCTGTTGTTTTTCTTAAAATTACAAATTCTTTTCTGATTTTACTATCCTAACCCCGACTCGATAGTACGTTTTTAACGTTTAATAAGGATGTTAAATGCTTTGTTCTGAAAAAAGTGCATAATAGAACAAAACCGGTAATTGGGGTGAAAGGTAAGTTAAGAAAACGTCAAGGAACCTGGTATCATGGTTAGGAAAACTTAAAATGATGATTAAATCTTATTTTCACTTTTAAATGCTGTGTATAGGTAAATCTAATGATCGAATAATCGAAATTAACCATTGGGACAGGTAAATACCGACCTAACATTAATTGACATTGCGAATTGATTCAGTGCGCGATAAAATTCAAAAATAAACAAATACAAATATAAAAATAACCAACCATCTGTAAACTACACGTAGTTTGATATTTCAAGGAAGAGATTCTATCATTTTTGTCTTCACATCATCTGCATAGGACAAGGGTTCATTAACTGTACACACAATCTATATATTTGATGTACGCTTGTGCTCGGCTCGGAGCAATGTTTTGCCCTGCGAAAGAGCCAATTGGTCAACGTATGTGTGGTCATCTCCGACGACCAACTATAATGACTGAAGATCATGCACGGCAATGCACGCCATCTTGGTAAGAACATCGCCCAAACTGCTTAATCCAGAGCTAACACTGTCCCCTGACCAACACAAGCGTACAGAGCGTATAGAGGACATGAACCGTGGGGTCTGATGCTTGTTGTTCGCCGAACGGACAGACGGCCACGTGGCTCCGAAGGGCGCGACCATCTCGGTGATCGTGCACGCTGCCCATGTCAACCCCCGGTTCTGGCCCGACCCGATGACCTTCGACCCCGAGCGCTTCTCGACGGACAACAGCCGCGGCCGCCACCCCTACGCCTTCCTGCCGTTCAGCGCCGGATCCAGGAACTGCATCGGTGGGTGCCAACCCCCCCTACCATCATCACCCATCACCCATCACCCATCACTGAGATCACCGAGGTTAAGCAACATCGCGCTGAGTCAGGTGTTTGATGGGTGAGGTCGTAGGGTTTGAAGTTAGTACCACAACTTCACTCGCCTTGCTTATCAACCTCTCGACAGCACGGATTAGAAGAAGAATCCTGTTGTTCGAGTTGTACCGTCCTTCGGAAGGGACGTAAAGCAGGTGGTCCCCTCGGCGCTTTTCGACAGGAGTAGGCTACGTGCCGGCACCGGGTTTCCCCTCCTCCCTTCTAGGCTAGGTTAGGTTCATCATCACCATTTCATTCACCGACGCCGTTAGACCAGTGCCAAAGGGCCAGTTGTCAAAACAGTGCGTCGTTAAACACCGATAATCATCACCCATCAATGGTCGATGTTCTTCTCTGTGTGCAGGTCAGAAGTTCGCGATGCTCGAGATGAAGTCTGCGCTTGCGCACGTCGTGCGTCGGTTCCGGCTTCTGCCCGGAACTCCGGAACCGGACGTGGTTCCGGCCCTCGAAGTCGTCCTCGTGTCCAACACCGGGCTCAAGGTCAAGCTGGAAGAGCGCCGGACTGAGTAGCTGTCAGCACTGAAATTTGTTTGTCATTAGTTGTTGGTCATCATTTTGACCACTAGCGTTAATATAAGCGGACAAGGTTATTCTTAAATTAAAAACACCTGAAATGGTTATTATACATGCTTGACCTCTAGAGTGCAAAATGTGTTTTGGAAAAAATGAAAAATTATGTAAAAACTTAATAACATAAAATTTACTCGTCCGAATTGCTTCAAAAACGTGGAAGATCTAAGTTCAAAGATAACGAAGGTCCACATAAATCTTAATCAAAATCGGTCTGGGCGTTTGGCCTGTAGACAGCGAACAAACAATTATCTCAATTTTTTGGTTTTTTATGTAGGTACTCTATCAATTTTCTCAAAATCGCTGAATTCAAATTTAACTGAAACAAAGATTTAGTTGCAAGCAAATGCCAATCGAAAAGAAGTCGAACATTTTTACTCAATTGTCACATTGTCTCACATACACGTTTTATATGTTTCGTGTTTTTGAATTAATATTTGCAGTAACATACCTAATAGTTTTCACAAAGTATATGAAGTCGTTCTAATCAGCCACGTCTAATCATTGAATCCACCGACACGGCCTATCGGACGGACGATGTTCGTTCTAGAACCGGATTGTGAAGCTGCTGTCACTTTATCATGATGAGATGATAAAGCAATCGCGTCCTGTTACCGACTTACGTACACCGAAATTATACACTGTACTCCAACCAGGTTTAACCAATTGGTCGACAGAGTATGCTGATTGTTAATCAATCGACCAATCCTTATCAGATCACTAATTTGCGTTCCGACAAGAAAATCCAACAATACCCCTCCCGTTCGCAATACAAATTACCGACTTGGTGGGGTTCCTCCCTTCAAGTCGGTACCTCCCCACCCTGGGCTGCGATTCGATTGCCCCTTACCATGGACATTGTGTAAAGAAAAGCACATGGCGAGCGAAAGATGAGTGGGTGTCCTTCCTCAATTCCGCCTTGATTCTTCGCATCTTTTTGTTGTGTGTTGGTGGTGACGTCGGTGTTGGTTGCTGGTGGATGCGAGACTCACGGAATTTCGGTTGCCCTGCTGTAAATTCGGGACCCATCTTTCAATTGGTGTCTCTGAGATTTTTCAAACAAATTGCAATGAAACCGCGAAGGTTTAACGATTCTAAATTGACGTAAAGGTTAGAACTGCTACACAACTGCTTAATTGTAACGAGCGAAGCGGGTGAAGCGAAATCTTCAATTAAACTTACTGCCAAAATTCACACGATTATATGAGTGATAGCACAGCCTAGTCTTTTTGCTTCGACCTGGAAATATCTATCTTTCCTACCTAAAGTGACAATTTTCAGTTTCTCAACATCAAATATTGCATCCTAGATGGGTAGCTACTTATAATAACTCAAGTAAACATTCCAGATGTGTTCATTCTAACGACTTGACTGTTTCGATAACATTTCTTTGTTGTGTGTTATCCACTTTAAAATTTCGCTTTAGTGACGATTCTTAGCGTTTTTTCAACTAACTCATTGTAAGGTCAACCAAGTGTTAACAAATGAACTCTGTGCTGTTGAAATATTAAGGAAAAAAATTAAATCCATACATGTCATCATCATCTTCCGAAGGTCTTAGGAAGTCAAAACATGGCACCTGTCAAGCTGTGATGTCAACATGATTGAGTCACGTGACAATGATCTGGGTTCGAACTTAGGTGGGATCAATAAAAAAATGACGCATACCTATTTGGGAGTCGATAAATTCAATTGAAGCTTATGATTGATATCACCAATTCCTACAACCACCAACAGAGAGCGCCCGCATTAAATCCGGATAATCAACTCTCTTATCACTATTTCCCAGTCGTATCAAAATGATGAGCTAACCGCCTGAGTATTGCATCAGTTTATTGCGTTCAGTCTCGAAGACTTTGACGTCGAATCCATGGGTCGTTGAGACACCGAGATTGCTGGTTCTAGTCGGTGATCTGCGCATGACCGGGATAATTTCCGTAGACACATGGTCGGTAGTCACGTGTGGTTACGTGGTTTACTCAGCGTCCAACATGTTACTTCCATTGCTGTTGGAGTTAATTTTATTAGTCCTATTTTTCGACGTGCGAAGTCGCGTTCCTCGCTAAAAACACGTCTTGCTATTGTATTTCTATTTGGCTGGCCAGGCAACGCTAGCATCTCGATGAGCGACTTGGAAAAATAGCTTATTCCTGCAAATAAATCTTGTAGATATTAGAGTAAGAAGGTATCGACAACTTTGATTCAATTGCTGCATCAAGCCCTTTACATACAACTCCTCGTTAGTACGTTTCTTCACGATTTTAATGATTACTTAAAGGTTCGCTTTGACATTGACCTGAGGGTAAATGACCCCCCCACCCCACAATCATGGTCACCCTCTACACGCAGAATCAACTGCAAAAAATATAGAACTATTAGTAAAAACGTAAATAGCTTATTCCTGCAAATAATTCTGCTAGAAATTAGAGCAAAAAGGTATCTACAACTTTGATTCAATTGTTGCATCAAGCCTGTTACATGCATCACCTCGTTAGTACGTTTTTTCACGATTTTTATGGTTTTTTAAGTTTCGCTTTAACGTTGGCCCTAAGGGTACATGACCCTCCCCCCTTTCATGGTCATGGGGTGAGGGGAGGGGGAAACACTCCCCAGTTACAACATGCATATAAGACTTGCTGTGTAATCGTGACCCGGCTAAATCTCGTCGACCTGTTGCTCGTGATTCCAGGGCGAAACAGCAACGTCCTGGATTCCAGGTCCGCCAGGTCTCGGAGTGTGCGCCCTGGATTCCAGGTCTCGGAGTCTGCGCCCTGGAGCTTCGCAGTGCGTCAAGTTCTCGAAACGACCCTTCAGAATTGTTCTAAATCAAATTTGTGTCTTTCGAATATTTTATATATTGAAAATATTTAATTTCTAGATAAGGATCATTAAAATTGAAAGAGCTGAATGGTCTTAATAACATTATAAGCTAAATGTAAAGATTTAAAATATAATATTTTTGGAATTCTTAGTTGTTATAAAAAATAAAAAATTGAATTGACGAAGCTATTGTTTTTTGACATTCCAATCTACCCGGCACCTCCACCCTTAACGTCCCGCTTCGCAGAAACTACAGTCGATAAGTTCGGACGTTGTTATCGACGTCGCGACGCCGGGCTCCCGCCGCGGCGACGTCTCAACAGGTGCGTGGCCTTCTTCTGTCATCTTGACTTCGAGGTCTCCTCGACGGGCCGTGACCCGTGGAGGCGCCGGGTCCAACAAAGCACGGCTTCCTGCCGGTTGATCATTTACCGACCTTGCAGCCCATGATTGCCACCATCAGTTCCATCAACCACCAACAGAATGCGTTCACTTCCAATCGTTTTCACCAACGATTTGGCCACTCTTTGACACTCCTAACAAAATAACCAATTAGGCGACTGAGTTTTCGAATATATATCGTGCTCAGTCTCTAAAAGATTGAGAGATCATCTAGGTACGATGGACGTGAGATCGATGCTTAGATGTGTCGATCTCTGAATGTCGTGAATGTGCTTCTACGTCACTTGGCGGTAGTTACGTGCTTAGCGCAGCTGGGTTTTTGAGTGATGGGGATCATGTTCTATCCACGGAGCAGAATTTATTTTCGTTGTTTGATTTCTTTCTGTCTTATATTTTGATATTTCACGTAATATGGCTTTTGACCATGTAATTCATTTATTTCATTTAACAACAAAAACAAAAAAAAAATCCACGCAAGTATTAATTATATGAATTACAAATCACAATAAAAAATTAAAGCAAATTTTGAACTAAGCGCCAGAGCATTAAAGTTTTCTTTAATATCAGTTTGCACACCAGCGCCACCTAGTAGCTAAACTTGAACTGAATTTTTAGTAGAAAGAGCAACAAAAAATCTACTGGTGGCCGTAAAAAAATAGCAAAAATCGATCCATTCGAAAATTAATGCCAAAAAGCGATAATGCTGGGATTTGATCGCGGGTCGCCTGCGTAGTAGGCTGGCGCGCTGTGCACTGTACCACTGCGCCGATAAGATTACTCCTGGTATTAGTCATACATAAATCGCAACGAGCACCTCCCTTTTAATATTAAAAAGCACTGCAGTAGCTGCATTTCTACTCATCTGGCCAGGCCAACGAGCCAATGCACGCTATCTCGTTGTCCCAGTACGCTGTATCTTACAAGGCAAGATATTTCCAAGATCACGATGAAGACAAAAAGCGGCAGGACCCGGACTTGAACCTGGGCCGTCTGGGTGGCAGTCCAGTGTGCTATCCACTGCACCGAGCTGCTGATGATAAGCGTGAGGGCATTGGTCCTATATCTAATGCAAAGTGCGACCTCGTGTTCCTCGTAAAAAACACGTCTCGCTGTTGTATTTCTATTTGGCTGGCTAGGCAATGCTTGCAACTCGATGAACGACTTGGAAAAAATGTTCCCGAGCCAAGGATCGAACTCAAGTCGACCTTACTGAATATCGTGGACCAAGCACGCTACCCACTGGGCCGTGCCGCCGATGGAATTGACAGATGTATTTGTCGTACATGAACCAAGTGATGAAGTGGCTGTACCTCTAACAAGAGCAAGGTTTTGCCTTTGTAAAAAAGTAATTCATAGCAGGATTTGAACCGTGATCATCCATAAAGCTATGATTTAATGATGAAGTGACTCTTGCAATGAGCCATTTCGCCATTGGAACAATGAAGAAAATTTTTCTCCTATATGAATTGCACGTGTGTTTTAGGGGCCTTTTTTGGCTATTGTACCGCACGCTGGCGCTTAAATATGATGCTGCGGGGAGTGAATTAATTGCTACTGGAATTTAAGTGTTTAAGAGCACTTGTTTTTCGGACTTCACCTATGATCCCTCCTGACAGACATTTGCAGCGTCAGTCTGCAAGATGCCGCCGGGACGGGCAGGTTCGAAAAACTCTCAGCGGCAACCTGTAGCAGGTCGCCGAAGAGAAGTGAGGCACGGTGGCCTCCCTTCCGAAGAGGAGGGCGCCTATAAAGCAACCAATCCTCAACGAAGAGACGTGCAGTCTGTCCGAGGAATCGGCCGACTGCACACCGAACTCCGACAACTTTTTGCAAGTTGCCGGAGGTAGGAGCGAGCTCCTGCCTGAACGCGTTCATCAGCACATGTTATATGCATGTGGATTGTGTTAAACGGTCAGGAGTGATGCTTGCTAGTGGCTTGCGTCGCAAATTGTCGACAGTACATTCTATCGGTTGCATTAACTACTATTTTCTACCTCTCGCACGCCTGCCTGATGGTAGAGAGATACCAGCAGCATGCTGAGCATGAGGTAGGTAACCGAAGCTGTGTGTGAGCTGCAGGCATCAGGTATGTAAAGGAAGGTGTGTGTGAACAAGCTTGCGAGAGGTAGAAAATAGTACTTAACGCAACCGATAGAATGTACTGTCGACAATTTGCTACACAAGCCCCTAGCAAGCGTCACTCCTGACCGTTCAACACAATCCAGATGCATATAACATAAGCTGATGAACGCATTCAGGCAGGAGCTCGCTCCTACTTCCGGCAACTTGCAACAAGTTGTCGGTGTTCGATGTGCAGTCGACTGATATCTCGGTCAAACTGCACGTCTCTGCGTTGAGGAGTGGTTGCTTTATAGGCGCCCTCCTCTTCGGAAGGGAGGCCACCATGCCTCACTTCTCTTCGGCGACCTGCTACAGGTTGCCGCTGAGAGTTTTTCGAACCTGCCCGTCTCGGCGGCATCTTGCAGACTGACGCTGCAAATGTCTGTCAGGAAGGGGCAGGCTGGACTTGTGCCCAGCGCTTGTTGCATGGGTGAAGTCCGGAAAATAAGTACTCTTAAACAATTAAATTCCAATAGCAATTAATTCTTTCGCCGCAATATCATATTTAAGCTGCGGCGTGCGGTAACATACCCAAAAAAGGCCCCTAAAACGCACGTGCAATTCAAATAGAAGAAATTTTTTCTCCATTGTTCCAATGGCGAAATGGCTCATTGCAAGAGTCACTTCATCTTTAAATCATAGCTATATGGATGATCACGGTTCAAATCCTGCTATAAATTTCTTTTTTTCAAAGGCAAAACCTTGCTCTTGTTAGAGGTACAGCCACTTCATCACTTGGTTCATGTATGACAAATACATCTTTCATATCCATCGGCAGCACGGCCCAGTGGGTAGCGTGCTTGCTCCACGATGTTCAGTGGTTGCGACTCGAGTTCGATCCCTGACTCGGGAGCTCTTTTTCCATGCCGTTCATCGAGTTGCAAGCTTTGCCTGGCCAGCCAAATAGAAATACAACAGCGAGACGTGTTTTTTCCGCGGAACACGAGGTCGCACTTTGCATTAGATATAGGACCAATGCCATCACGGTTATCAACGGCAGCCTGGTGCAGTGGATAGCACCCAGGACTGCCACCCAGACGGCCCTGGTTCTAATCCGCGTCCTGCCGCTTTTTGTCTTCTTCATGAGCTTAGAAATATCTCGCCCTGTAACAGACAGAGTACTGGGACAACGAGATAGCGTACATTGGCTCGTTGGCCTGGCCAGATAAGTGGAAATGCAGCTACAGCCGTGCTTTTTAATGTTAAAAGGGAGGTGCTCGTTGCGATTTATGTATGACTAATACCAGAGTTAATCTCATCGGAGCAGTGGTTCAGTGGACAGCGCGCCAGCCTACTACGCAGCGACCCGCGTTCAAATCCCAGCACGAACGATCTTTTGCATTAATTTTTTAATTTATCGATTTTTTCTATTTTACGGCCAGCAGTAGATTTTTTGTGGCTCTTTTTACTAAAAATTCAGTTCACATTTAGCTTCTAGGTGGCGCTGGAGTGCAGCGAGCCGATATTAAAGAAAACTTTAATGCTTTGGCGCTTAGTTCAAAATTTGCTTTATTTTTAATTGTGATTTGTAATTCATATAATTAATACTTGCGTGGATTTTTTTTTGTTTGTTTTGTTAAATGAAATAAATGGATTGTATGATCAAAAACCACATTAATTAAAAATAATAAAAATGGCAGAAAGAATTCAAACAACGAAAATAAATTTTGCTTCGTGGATAGATCATCATCCCCATCACCCAAAAACCCAGCTGCGCTAAGCACGTAACTACCGCCAGGTGACTTAGAAGCACATTCACGACATTCGGAGATCGACACCTCTAAGCATCGATCTCACGTCCATCGTACCTAGATGATCTCTTAATCTTCTGGAGACTGAGCACGATAACAGTTTGAAAACTCAGTTGCCTAATTGGTTATTGTGTTAGGAGTGTCAAATAGTGGCCAAATCGTTGGTAAAAACGATTGGAAGTGAACGCACTCTGTTGGTGGTTGATGGAACTGATTGTGTTAATCATAAGCTACAAAGTCGATAATTGATCGACCGGCAGGAAGCCGTGCTTTGTTGAACCCGGCGCCTCCACGGGACCCGGCGCCCATCGAGGAGACCTCGAAGTGAAGATGACAGAAGAAGGCCACGCACCTGTTGAGACGTCGCCGCGGCGGGAGCCCGGCGTCGCGACGTCGATAACAACGTCCGAACTTATCGACTGTAGTTTCTGCGAAGCGGAATGTTAAGGGTGGAGGTGCCGGGTAGATTGGAATGTCAAAAAACAAAAGCTTCAACAATTCAATTATTTATTTTTTATAACAACTAAGAATTCCAAAAATATTATATTTAAAATCTTTACATTTAGCTTATAATGTTATTAAGACCATTCAGCTCTTTCAATTTTAATGATCCTTATCTAGAAATTAAATATTTTCAATATATAAAATATTCGAAAGACACAAATTTGATTTATAACAATTCAGAGGGGTCGTTTCGAGAACCTGACGCACTGCGAAGCTCCAGGGCGCAGACTCCGAGACCTGGAATCCAGGGCGCACACTCCGAGACCTGGCGGACCTGGAATCCAGGACGTTGCTGTTTCGCTCAGGAATCACGAGCAACAGGTCGACGAGATTTAGCCAGGTCAGGATTACACAGCAAGTCTTATATGCATGTTGTTACTGGGAAGTGTTTTCCCCTCCCCTCACCCCATGACCATGGAAGGGGGGAGGGTCATTTACCCTTAGGGCCAACGTTAAAGCGGAACTTTAAAAAACCATCAAAATCGTGAAAAAACGTACTAACGAGGTGATGCATGTAACAGGCATGATACAACAATTGAATCAAAGTTGTAGATACCTTTTAGCCCTAATTTCTAGCAGAATTATTTGCATGAATTAGCTTTTTACGTTTTTACTAATCGCCCTATATTTTTTGCACTTGATTCTGTGATTAGGGGGTGACCATGAATGGGGGTTGGGTGGGAGGGTCATTTACCCTTAGGGCCAATGTTAAAGCGAAACTTTAAAAAGTTATTAAAATCGTGAAAAAACGTACTAACGAGGTGATGTATGTAAAGGGCTTGATGCAGCAATTGAATCAAAATTGGCGATACCTACTTGCTCTAATTTCTAGCAGATTTAACAGGAATAAGCTATTTTTCCAAGTCGCTCATCGAGATGCTAGCGTTGTCTGGCCAGCCAAATAGAAATACAATAGCGAGACGTGTTATAACGAGGAACGCGACATCGCAAGTTGACAAATAGGACTAATGAAATTAACTCAAGCAGCAATGGAAGTAACATGTTGGACCCTGATAAAACCACGTGAGCACACGTGACTACCGACCATGCAATATGCATCTACGAAAAATATCCCGGTCATGCGCAGATCACCGGCTAGATCCAGCAATCTCGGGGTCTCAACGACCCATGGATACGACGTCAAAGTCTTCGAGACTCAACGCTATAAACTGATGCAATACTCAGGCGGTTAGCTCATCATTTTGATACGACTGGGAAATAGTGATAAGAGAGTTGATTATCTGGATTCAATGCGGGCGCTCTCTGTTGGTGGTTGTAGGAATTGGTGATATCAATCATAAGCTACAATTGAATTTATCGACTCCCAAATAGGTAGGCGGCATTGTGATATTGATCCCTCCTAAGTTCGAACCCAGATAATTGTCACCTGACTCAATCATGTTGACATCACAGCTTGACAGGTGCCATGTTTTGACTTCCTAAGACCTTCGGTAGATGATGATGACCTGTATGGATTTAATATTTTTCCTTAAGATTTCAACAGCACAGAGTTCAGTTGTTAACAATCGGTTGAGCTTGAATTGAATTAGTTGCAAAAACGTTAAACATCGTCATTCAAGCGAAATTTTAAGGAAAAGTGGATAACACACTTCAAATAAATATTATCGAAACAGTCAAGTCGTTAGAATGAACACATCTAGAATGTTTACTTGAGTTGTTATAAGTAGCTACCCATCTAGAATGCAATACTTGATGTTGAGAAACTGCAAATTGTCACTTTAGGTAGGATAAGAATGAGCGTTCCGAACGTTCTGCACCAGAAGATTTTGATCCGCGAGTCTTTAATACTTTAAAAGGATCAACGCTTTGTTGGAGCTTGTGTATTGTTAGGACGGTTAGAATTATGAGGCCCGTGTTCATTTAAAGTCGTAACACCGAAGGGCACCACCAAAGACTTCGACTAATTTCAGCATATGCCATAAACAAGCTTACCTCGTGACGTCGATATCACGTATAATTTCACGACGACTCACGAAATCATGATATTTCCAGGTCGAAGCAAATAGACTAGGCTGCACTATCACTCATATAATCGTGTGAATTTTCTTGCAGTAATTGTAATTGAAGATTTCGCTTGTTACAATTAAGCAGTTGTGTAGCAGTGCTAACCATTCTGTTCATTTATAATCGTTATGAAATTTTCGCGGTTTCATTGCAATTCCTCTGAAAAATCTTCAAGACACCAAATGAAAGATTGGTCCCGAATTTACAGCAGAGCAACCGAAATTCCGTGAGTCTCGCATCCACCAGCAACCGACACCGACGTCACCACCAACATCCAACAAAAAGATGCGAGGAATCAAGGCGGAATTGCGAAAGGACACCCACTCATCTTTCGCTCGCCATGTGCTCGAATCTCAGGCTAGGGTGGGAGAGGTACCAACTTGGAGGGAGGAACCCCACCAAGTCGGTTCTCTACGAGCCGAGCGGGAGGGGTATTGGTGGATTTTCTTGTCGGAACGCAAATTAGTGGTCTGATAAGGATGTTTGGTCGATTAATTAACAATCAGCATACTCTGTCGACCAATTGGTTAAACCTGGTTGGAGTAGTACTACAGTGTATAATGTCGGTGTACGTAAGTCGGTAACAGGACGTGATTGCTTTATCATCTCATCATGATAAAGTGACAGCAGCTTCACAATCCGGTTCTAGAACGAACATCGTCCGTCCGATGGGCCGTGTCGGTGTATTCAATGATTAGACGTAACTTATTTAAGACGACTTTATATACTTTGTGAAAACTATTAGATATGTTATTGTAAATATTGATTAAAAAACACGAAACATATAAAACGTGTATGTGAGACAATGTGACAATTGAATAAAAATGTTCATCTTCTTTTCGATTGGCTGTTGCTTGCAACTAAATCTTTGGCTTCAGTTAAATTTGAATTCAGCGAAACACACAATTCACTCAACGATTTGAGTGAATTGTGTGTTCATAAATTCAAATATAATATTCGTTAATATCAGACAATCAGCTGTAATGGCATATATATTTATATTTTTTTTCACATTTCACTTAAAATGTGCCAGAGCGCTACACATAAAGTGTGTTGAGTTATACAACGATGTATCATCGTAATACGTCTAGGAATTGGAACGGAGCAAGACGGCGTGACGACGACGCCTCGACGCCGGCACGACGCCGACGCCGATCTAGGTGGCGAGCAGCGGCCTGCTCTGCGCATCGCTCAGCGCTCGCTGCAGCTGCGTCTTCTCGCGGATCCGACTCTGCAGCAAGCTGTGTTCGAGCACAGCGATGCGCAGGTCCATGCCGGTGATCTCGTTCTTGATGTTGGACAGCGCACGCTTCATCGTCACCAGGGGGCCTGGTCGAGGGACACACGTCAGATTTAGTTCACGGAATGCAGTTGGGTTTCGCGCGTAGACACTAGACACCGATGAGGAGTTGAATCAAGATGCAAAGTTTTTGTTGCATTCACGGAAGATATTCAACGTTATATAATCGGGGTTAGTTGAGTTGTTGGTGTGTGATTGCAGCATTGCGTCACTAGATTCAGTGCTTTCTATGTTCATTCATAGTCCTGTTTCTATATCCATGGAGCCCAACAAGTCATAAAGTGCGCTAAACATCCATTCGAAAGTCCGTTGTCCGTGTAGCATAGTGCTGTTAATGTTGTAAATGCACCCTAGAACGACTAGGATCGATAAATTTAATGAGGATTTGTAACGGAAGGACTGCACTGGAAATAGCAGGGTCTACAGATTTTGAACGTATCCTAATGGTTTTATAATTACCAGTGAATGCATTTGGCCAGTAGAGCTCAAACAATCACACAACAAAATCCTTTTGGCCTTTTACTTTGTTACGTCAAAATGAAAATCAGCATAACTCCTCGGCTTCAACGCCATAGCAATCCGTAAATCAATGACCTCCTGGGGCAAGTATGGGGCATCTAGGCCGGCTAGAGGAGAACTCACTGCCGTCGGTCATGTTGGAGCCCCGTTTGTCCATCTCCTGCTTGAGCGCCTCGATCTGCTCCTGGACGCCGTAGAGCACCGCTGAGCGTTCCGTCACGCCGCCGTTAACCGCGTCGTACTCCGCCTTTAGCCGCGAGCACTCGTCCTGCGCCAGGCACGCCATGCTTTAGACGGGCCACGGGCCATCGCAACGCAACGTAATAAATGCAACGCAAGGTATCGCATCCCCACGCTAATTTAACACAATGCAACGCATTGCAACGCGATGTAAGCAACACAACGCATCACATCGCATCGCTAATTTAACATAACGCAAGGCATTGGAAGGCAACGCAACGCAAGGCAACGCATTGCAACGCGATGTAAGCAACACAACGCATCACATCGCATCGCTAATTTAACATAACGCAAGGCATTGGAAGGCAACGCAACGCAAGGCAACGCAATGCAACGCAACACAATGCAAGGCATCGCATCTCATCGCAACGCATCGCATTACATTACGACGCAACGAAACGCAACACAACGCAACACAACGCAACACTACACAATGCAACGCATCACAACTCAAACGCAACGCAACGCAACGCAACGCACCTTAGCAGTCTTGTACTCGGCCAGCAGGCCGTCAACGCGCGTGCCTGTGTGAACCTCCTTGCTCGTGATCTTCTCCATGTCGAGGTCGAGCTCGGTGACCAGCGAACGGACTTCCCCGCGGGCGGCGTTCAGGTTTTCCAACGCCTCCTTCTGGCAGGCGAGCGCGTCGGTCAGGTGAAGCCGCCAGGCGCTCGTTTCTGGTGGCAGATGAGCCAAGCACATTCTATCAGCACCGGGAATTCCTTGTCTAGCGGCCTACCGAACGGTTTGCCATGTTGGAAACACCGGTTCTCATGAGATCACCGAAGTTAAGCAACATCGCACTGAGTCAGGTGTTTAATGGGTGACCATCATGGACATGATCAGTTCTGTTTGGGAGAGAGGTCGGAGGGTTTGAAGTTAGTACCACAACTTCACTCGCCTTGCTTATCAACCTCTTGACAGCACGGATTAGTGGAGGAATCCTGTTGTTATAGTTGTACCGTCATTTGTAAGGGACGTAAAGCCGGTGGTCCCCTCGGTGCTTTTCAACAGGAGTAGGCTACGTGCCGGCACCGGGCCCCTCCTCCCTTCTAGGCTAGGTTAGTATCATCATCATCACCATTTTCTTTCACCGACGCCATTAGACCAGTGCCATGGGGCCAGTTGTCAAAACAGTGCGTCGTTAAACACCAATAATCATCATCATCTAACGGCCTGGCAGATGCACGCTCACCGCGGTGGTAGGAGACTTTCAGCGAGAGCGCGGCCCGTTCCACCTCCGCGTTCCACGCCGCCAGGTCCAGGTTGTGGTTCGGCTCCAAGATCTTCTCCGGCCCCCGTAGATGCACCCCTTGCTGCAACCGGGTTGAAACCCGCCCGTTATGTTAAGCTGCCGTTAATGTTTGGCTTTGCGAGTGTTGCACTGTGGCTTTACTTGCGCCAGGTTGTTTACAGGGGAGCGTTGCGCTGTGGCTTTACTTGCGCCAGGTTGTTTACAGTGGAGCGTTGCGCTGTGGCTTTACTAGCGCCGGGTTGTTTACAGTGGAGCGTTGCGCTGTGGCTTTACTAGCGCCGGGTTGTTTACAGTGGAGCGTTGCGTTGTGGCTTTACTAGCGCCGGGTTGTTTACAGTGGAGCGTTGCGCTGTGGCTTTACTAGCGCCGGGTTGTTTACAGTGGAGCGTTGCGCTGTGGCTTTACTAGCGCCGGGTTGTTTACAGTGGAGCGTTGCGCTGTGGCTTTACTAGCGCCGGGTTGTTTACAGTGGAGCGTTGCGCTGTGGCTTTACTAGCGCCGGGTTGTTTAAAGTGGAGCGTTGCGCTGTGGCTTTACTAGCGCCAGGTTGCTTTTAGTGGAGCGATGCGTTGGGTCGAAAATTGTTAACAAACCAGGCAGAGTTATATGTTAAAATACCAAAATATAATCTTGTTTTCTCTTCAGTGGCCATTTTAATACTACACAGGTAATACCAGATAAAAGAAAGGTTAAAAGATGAAGTCTCCTATTGAGATAACAGGGGGATTGTAGTTCAAGATGGCATTTGCATTAAAAATTAACAAAGCCAGTACAAAACCCAGCGCAATTAGCTCGGAATTTTGACTGAATTCAACATTTGTGGCGCAGCAAACGCAGCGATTGCAAGGCTCACAACGCTCCGAACTCGGTCTCTGAATGGATGCAGATCGCCACAGCGAAACCCTTG
This sequence comes from Nemurella pictetii, assembly GCA_921293315.2. Lineage (NCBI taxonomy): Eukaryota > Metazoa > Arthropoda > Insecta > Plecoptera > Nemouridae > Nemurella > Nemurella pictetii. The sequence goes on from OV121122.1 coordinate 4,171,902, forward strand.
CAAATCCTAATAGGTAAAGTACCTTTCGCTCAATGAAAGCCAACCGTCTACTTTCTTCTTTGCTCTTTATAAAATATCAACTGGAGGCTAAAGTGGGTACGAAAAATTGAATGCAATTACTTTGCTTGCTTTAAAAGTTCCATTAGATCACTGCATTAATTGCTGTGTTGTCCCACAAATTAATAAGAAATGTATTGTACTAAAAACTTCACATAGTTTTCATCAAGGCTGTGCATCGTAATAATATTTAGAATAATGAGACAATTGTATACAGCTTAGCTTTATCGTTTTTGTAGTTATGCCAAATGGCAGAAGGTAAGGGTAGACTTACGATTCCCAACGCAGACCCTCGCAAATCACTCGACAGCATCGGGCCGTCTTCATCTTCGTCGTCCGAGATTCCAGCAAACATTTCCTCTTCAACTTTGTCCAAGAATATTTCAGCTCCATCGGCTTCAGATATTTCTTCTACCTTCTCGATTAAGACAGGTCTGAAACGTACATTCATATCACAATGATGAATCAAGCCAGTAAACCAAAACGGCATCACAATATTTTGGTATAGGTAGTATTTGTTTCTAGAGCAGAGAAATTTTCTCTAGGAACCAATAAATTAAAAACAATCCTCAAAGGCATGAAATGTTTGGAATCACTGAATTGAGGTATTTGTTTGTTTATTTCTTATTACAATGGTACCTTCATGAAGTGTGGTACGTGCTGGTAATTACTGGTAGTACTTATTAGGGTCTCTAAGTTACGTAAACCATAAGTTTAACAATATTTTACATAAAAATGTGTTGAACGTACTTAATAAACGAGAAGTTTGTTCGCTTGAGAGCCAGGTCTGCCAGGAAACTTAGCACGTTGATCGTATGAATTCCATGGCCTTGCTTCAATTTGTTGGGCGGGTATTCAATGCCAGCTTTCTGCAAGAAAATTAAGAAAAAAAAACATCGACAATGATTTATAAACTTCGGTAATGTGAGTACCTATACCGCATTGTCTTTACAGCACTTTTCTAGGCTTAGCATTAAAAAATATCTTACCAATCCCTTCAGAGTTTCAATAATGTTTGCTATTACTGAATTTGGGTCGTCGTATTCTTGGGGCTGCTCAAAAGGTTTCCCGCACTTTCGTATCAGCCAGGCTGCCAGCGAAATGAAGGAAAAGAACTTTTCTCCGGCACTAGATGGTACTTGAAAATAATACCTGAAAATTTAAACCAATGTGGCAATTAGAAAACAAATAAAAACACATTCATTGTTGCAAATTACACATGGTAAGAATAAGGGGGTATTGGAAAAATATGTGCAGGTGAAATATTCACCTGTCCACTGATTTCATTTTCATCTTATCGACATATTCGTTCTCGTATCCGAGCAATTTCAGCTTATCGAGTAAATCCTCCATGTTTCTTCCCACAAGATGGGAGTGAGTCAGTGCTTGCTCATCGTCGACGAACCCGGTGGGCACCGAGTCCACGCTTTCCTCGGCAGTCATGTCGAATTAAACCTGCATTTGAAGAAGTTTAGCGCAATTCTGTTAATACAGAACTAGCTAGCTAGGTACCATCAAATATCTTACTATTATTTAGTATTGCATAGAAACCATTCCCTTCCAACACCTACCTTCAATCAATTGTTTGGCGGCAAATTGAACGCATTTGCACAGTTTGGATACTTGCAGATTAATAAATAAACTCTTGCTGGGCTACAGTTTTAAACATAAGCATTATTACACACATGAGTTAAGTTATAAATTTATGTATAAGTTTTTAGATAGTGTTAGAGCAGCTAGCTATGTCACCTGATGGCATCAACAAACAGTTGCTATGGTAACAAATAATTGCACCTGCATGAAACCAGCCTAGTGGAAGTGGAACCCACAGCTGCTTCTGCTAGCTGCTAATTGGCTAGCTGTCAATTGGTAGAACATCTGCCACTATACTGACAACCTACAAGTATAGACTCTGCAAGTAAATGAATTAAAATTCTTTTATTGAACTGTATTTAATTTTACAATTCAATTACATTTAATTTGCATCATCTCGAGCCAAGTTTAATAATTGTAGCTGCTTATATACTTTGTAGTTAATCACGTTTTTTAAAACCGGCTATTCGGGGAAGATTCCCGGATACTTAGGAATATAACAAATGCTAAATACAAGCAGACATACATTAACTAAGGGAAGGGATATATACCTAACAATGAAAGAATAACATGAAAAAAAGTTTTAAAATTTTACCATTTTTGTCAGTCAGCTAAATTTTATGGCAACACCCTGCAATCACATTTAGCAAAATTCATTGTAATTCTGTCAGTTAGTTAGCTCTACGTACTCTAAAGTAGAAACAAAAGTAAAACCATATTGTGGAATAATAATACCCATCGATTGTCTTAAAATTTCATTGGTTTTCTCTGACCATGCTTTAAACAATGACACTTACAAGAAAAAAGGCAACATCAACATCACTAGAGAATTTTCCCTCCGTGGCGGATACGGCATATAACACCATTCCATCCCTCAAAGCATTTTTACTTGCTTTATCGCTCGGTTAAAAACAGGAATTACAATTGTGGGGTTTGTTTACTATTTCTAGCCGGCGAGGTTTTTAACGGAGATCAGTAACACATATTATATTCACCACCAACAGATGGTTCAGTTTTCAAAACAATTACTAGCTTAGATTTTACGAACATTCAAGATTGTTTTCAACAAGAACTACTGGGAGACTTAACTTTGCTGTTAACATAGCAATAAGCAGCAAACAGAAACATGTATTTCTGTTACAAACTTCAATGTAAACATGACTGAAGCGTAATGCTCGAGTTTGACTAAGCAAAAGTTTAAAGTTTGGCTTTGGGTTATTTATTATGATCTAAGTTCACAGCTAAGTTAGTTGTAATCGGCTAGGGTTCAAGGGCAGTTCGGGACGATGGTGTATCGAATTAGGAAAATCAGAATATTCAGAGTTTGGATGAACATGCACATTGCAAATCGACCGCTTGTGCATTATTTGCCACAATCTCGAGTTTAGCAGGCAGACGGGAATCAGATAGGTTATCTACTTTACAGAGTGAAGTGAGGATATTGAAGATGGAATGAGTAGAAGACAAGAAGAGAAATGGATAGAGAAATATGTAGATGGGGAAGGCATGAACGGAATGTGAATGATTAATATTCGACGATGAGAATATTTTAAGAAGTTAAGTCAAAAAGAAAATTAAATCAATTTAAAGGTCCGTGCAAACTAGCATGGCAAAAAGGAGTTCCGGTGGTGGCAAACCTTCGAGTACCTTCGAGTAGTGATCGAAGGGCATACCAAACATTTTTTTCTGTCCTTCAGAGTGGGTTCGACAGTGAATTTCATGCGGCAAGCACCTCGTGTTATAGAACGTAAGGGTTGGTTATGTCTGTCAGAATCCAATGACAGATAACAAAAGCAGCTGCTGTCAGCTGTCAACATGGCCTACAAGTCATGAACCGCATCACGGCAAACGGCAGGAGTTGAAGTTGGTTCAACTCGGATGTCAATGCTTCATGGCCGTTGCAGCAAGCGTCTTGTTGTCACAGAAAAACTTCTTTGCCCTGGTAGCATGCATGTACACTAATCGTACAATTTCAATTCGTACACTTGTGAGCGTTGATCGTACAGTTAATCGTTAATTGCCAGATAAGAAATATATTATATTAATCTGAAAAAATAAATTAAAATGTTTGAATGGTCCTGTTGCATGCAGTTCAAGCAGTTGATAGAGCGTTGCATTACTAGGCGAATGGAATCACAACAATTTGATCTCTTCGATGACCTACACTACCACAATACACACAAAAAACTACGTTGCTTTTTCTAGACCGAAACAATAATTCATTCAAAAATTTTCTTGCAGATATTTTTGACTGAAATAACATTTCGACACTGAAACAATGTTTGGATAAGTACCTATTAGAAATGACATCAAGAATTGAGCAGCCAACAATTCAATATCACCCCTAACCTAAAAGTTATAACGTTCTTTGTCAGTTCACACATACTGTGCACCTGTCCCTGGATCTAATCCTAATTATCAACTAGTTTCTCCCCCCCCCCCACCTTCGGCAGGCCACCAAGCGCTAACGATCGCTTGGCGATCCGTAACCGCGTCGCCACGCGATCAAGCAACCCGTGGTTTCGTCGCTGCTAGACGACACGACGTCCAGAAATCGCTGCGAATCACGGAAACACATCCCCGCACACGATTCTGCCACGTTGCAACACGAAGCGAGCTGCTTCTTCGCAGCAATCGCCCCGAAGCGTGCTTCTCGGCAGACTGTCACGTAGCTAGCACGCACTTTTGTGCCCGGATTCGTAGACACACGCAAACACAAACAGCCACGCAGACACCGAATGATGCAAGCGTGATCGTTGTGAGCAAGTCCATTGACTACTTTTTCGAGCCTATTGACGCTGGGTTTCCGATGGGAGACTTGCGACAGGAAGAGTCGATTTTTGAGAGAGTTCGTCGTCTGCGTTGGCGGCAACGCGCAGAGGCTAGTCGTACTCCAGCATCGTTTTGTGGTAGAACAGCAGGTACCTGACGGGGAAAGAGAGGAGGAAGTTAACGCCAGAACATTCACTAGGTTTGCTTTCATTGCACAGTTGTTTAACACACCGGTGAATTGTAGGCGGCTGCTGCTTGCTCAGATTCTAATAAAAATATTCACTTCCATTGCCGTTTGGATTCATCTACGAGTAGGGCACCCAAGTGAGTTTCCAAAAGAGTGTTTGAAACAGCAATAGTGAGCGTTGCTAAATTTAATTTGTGGCAACTTTTTAACAGATTGTTATGACTTCCATTATCTAATTGCCTGGATTACAGAGTAGGAATGCTTCCATCAACAATCTACACTCCTGTACTACATCTTTGAGCTTGATGGGACGTTTAATACAGTCAATTTGCCGAAATTTTTGTTCATATTATACACTCCGCAAGAAATTTTCAAATTGAGATTTTATCAAAGCAAGTTCGCTATCGGCGGGAACTTGAAAAACCCATACATTTCTCTACTTTTCTCAAAAGCCGGCTGGACGAAAAAAAAAAAACGCTAAAAAAGACGGCATGTCCGGGGAAAACCGGAAGTCTGGCAACCCTACATTGGGTCTTATCAAACAACACCGCCGCCGCCGCCGGCACTCACCCCTCGGAGCGGAGCACCTCGTGAATGTTGGTGTGTTTGATGAGCGAGTCGTCGCACTTGAACCACTGCCGGTTGTGTTGGCGCACGAACGCGGTGTAGTGGCCGGCGTCCAGCGTGCCCAGGTGGTTGATCACCGCAAACAGCGAGTAGCGGTTGTCCGCGACCGCCGCCGCAGACAGCGGGTGGCTGGGCGAACGCACGCTCCTGTCGGGGGGAAACCGTCACGCCGTCAGCTGGCCGTCCGACAACTCGCGAATCTCTTTGTGTAGAACCTTGTTGTTTTTGTAGATTTTTTGTAGGTTTTTTGTAGGTTTTTTAGATTTTTCTATAGATAAATATTTTAATTGGAAACCACACATCAATACTATTAACTCTCGGCTACGATTGTGTGCAAGTCAGTTATATAGTTTGAAGAAAGTCCTACCATATAAAATTTTAAAAATTATTTACATGTCGCTAGGAGAATCGCAAATCAGGTACGGACTATTGTCTTGGGGAAGCGCTTCCCATACATATATTCTGCAAACACAAAACTTACAAGCCAATTTACTAAGAATAATTCATCCTAAAAGTACGAACCCAGATCTGCCTCCTCTCTCATCCACTGAATTATTCAAAACTAATAATGTTCTACCAATCAAATTACTATTTAAATACATCACAATAATCAAATACTATTTCACAGAAGAATATCTTTCACTAAACGACCCTAATATTGTAAGCACAAGAGCGAGGTTAAAAGGATCTTATTTTGTGCCACCGTTCACAAACAAACATGGTAAACGAAAGTTAGAATATATTTTGCCAGTTTTATTTAACGAATTGCCAGAAAACTTACGAGATCTTAATCGATATAGAACCATAAAAACTCAAGTCAAGTCATTTTTAATAAATACGCTGTAAATTTCACCTCTATAATGTACTAAGTGTTCTCAAGCAAAGAACTCCATTCCAAGTGTCTATGTAAACATATGCATCTTATTTATACCCACAGCTAAGCTAGACAATCGACTAGCTTTGTGGGGCACTGTGAACGACACGCTATGTTTATTTATTTGCATGTAAAATGTTCATATTATATTAACCTGTAAATAATGTGTAATTTTGCAAATAAATACATTTGAAAAAAAAAAAAAAAAAACTTTATTTTCAACTGATGTTTACAAAATTTTACTTTGTGCGTTAAAAATCATGAAACAAAGATATTATTTTTAAGCAAATCAGTTAAATAGATTTTGTGTAAATCGATTCTTACTTTAAAATTAACAAGTAATTTCACGGCGACTAAATTTCGAATGTCAACGAGAAAGCTGCTTAATTTTCACGAAACATTTTAAATTGATCAAATAAGCCTCTAGGCTATGCGCACATGCAATATAATCGCGTTGTGGGGGTGAGCATAAATATTACGCTCATCCACAACCCGATTATATAAGTGTTCGCATAGCCTACTAAGATGTTTATCACACACTGTAAATTTTGTTAACATCGGTTGAAGATAAAGTTGCTGTGGCTGCAAAAAAACTTCTGAAAAGCTTCATAAAAGCGCCATTTTTGAGAAAAGAGCCAAACACACAACAATGAAACAATTTTACGCTCATCAACAAACACCGTACACGCAACGAGGTTCAAATCGCACCTACAGCCGGCGCTAGTTTATCCGGCCGCCCTCGGCAAGAACGACGACGTGGACGTACCTGGCAACGAGGTTCCTCCGCCGCGACATGAACGGGCTCATGTCGAGCTCCTCGGGGAACGAGATGAATGTGGAGATCTTCTTGTGCAGCCGCGAAGAGTGCTCAAAGCGCTTCAGGTGGAAGCTGGCCACCACCGGCAGCTTCTTCATCGTCAGCTGCTTGGTCGACTCCTGCGTCGGGGGAACACAACTACGCTTGACACTTGACACTTGACAGTACACTCAGGCCTCGTTCACACAAAGTCTAAGTCAAAGTCACACAAATTCATATTTTTTTCCAAACTGGCAGTATGTCCAGGGGGTATCTGGGGGTCATTTTTCTCTCAGTGGAATAGGTCTATTGTTAATTTCTTTTAGAATTAAAAGCATAAAATCAAGGCCAAAAGCAGCCAAAACACACAGCTGGTAAGTCTGACAGGTTGGTAAGCCTGCCGGGTGTTTACCTGGTAAGTCTGGCAGGTTGGTAAGCCTGCCGGGTGTTTACCTGGTAAGTCTGGCAGGTTGGTAAGCCTGCCGGGTGTTTACCTGGTAAGTCTGGCAGGTTGGTAAGCCTGCCGGGTGTTTACCTGGTAAGTCTGGCAGGTTGGTAAGCCTGCCGGGTGTTTACCTGGTAAGTCTGGCAGGTTGGTAAGCCTGCCGGGTGTTTACCTGGTAAGTCTGGCAGGTTGGTAAGCCTGCCGGGTGTTTACCTGGTAAGTCTGACAGGTTGGTAAGCCTGCCGGGTGTTTACCTGGTAAGTCTGGCAGGTTGGTAAGCCTGCCGGGTGTTTACCTGGTAAGTCTGGCAGGTTGGTAAGCCTGCCGGGTGTTTACCTGGTAAGTCTGACAGGTTGGTAAGCCTGCCGGGTGTTTACCTGGTAAGTCTGACAGGTTGGTAAGCCTGCCGGGTGTTTACCTGGTAAGTCTGGCAGGTTGGTAAGCCTGCCGGGTGTTTACCTGGTAAGTCTGGCAGGTTGGTAAGCCTGCCGGGTGTTTACCTGGTAAGTCTGGCAGGTTGGTAAGCCTGCCGGGTGTTTACCTGGTAAGTCTGGCAGGTTGGTAAGCCTGCCGGGTGTTTACCTGGTAAGTCTGGCAGGTGGTACACTTGATCTTGGCGGAGGAGCCCAGGTGCTCGGCGCGCGTGAAGCGTTCGAGGCAGTCGAGCAGCGAGGTGGGCTCGGGCTGTGCGGCGCGCGGCGACGGCGTCCCGTCGGCGGACGGCGGGGCGGCGCCCAGGTCCAGCGAGATGTCCCAGAACGGGTCGATGGTCGTCGACACGCCCTTGCACGCCTGCCGGGGTCGCGGGGCGTTAGTACGGCGGTGCAAGAAACCAGAAGGATTTCTAGCTGGATCCGTTCCGCTCTGGTTTCACTGGATCGTCGAGTTTGAAGGAGGGTAGAGGCTCAGCGCTAACGGCAAGCAGTTGGCTTGTAGCTATCAATGTAGGCAAGCACTCAACTTGTAGCTATCGATTTCCGTCAGGAGCACTGCAGTAGTGATGTAGATCGAGACGAGATGCGGCGCCGAGTTTGAATAACCGGCATAAAACGCGGGGAAACGAAGCTGCGCTTGTTTGCACACCAATTAAATTTCTAAAACCCATTTTATTGCATCCTGTTTACTTTTTTGAATGTGTAGAACAAGTTCATGCTTTACAAGCTACAAATTTTTTTCAGACATGTTGGATTAATGTTGGATGTTGTACAGATTGGACAGCTGTATACAGAGGTAAGGAATTGTTTCTAATATGCGATTCGACTCGAGCTACGTATCCCAACCTTCCCCTGCTCGAAGGACAAACACGAAGCCGTATTGGATTAAATGTTGGATGCTGTAAAGCAGCAAACAGAGGTAGGAGGCGGTTCCAACATTCGATTCGACTAACACTATCGCTGCGGCATCGCTCCCAGCTGCTCCCAACCGCTCCCAGCCGCTCACCTGGCAGACGACGTCGGATTGCAACGCGCCGGTGAAGATCTGGTCGATGATGCAGGCGCAGGCTGGGCGGGCGGGGCTGCCGCAGTGCCGGTGCAGGACGTCGAGCGCCGCGATGAAGAACTCGTGCGCGTCCTGCTGCTCGTAGCCCGCCAGGTGCCGCGCGTGCGTCCAGATCAGGTGCAGCAGCCGATGCAAAGCCAGCGGGGCGCTCTCGCCCGAGTAGAACTAGCCGTCGGAAGTGCGGTTAGTTGGGTCAGATTGATTGATGATGGGCCTTACGAAGGGCAGTATGAATGACCATAGAAGGCGCCATAGAATAGACCATAGAAAAGCGCCATCTATGGTCATTCATGGTCCTGAATCTATCTCCATGGAGCCAAACAATTAAAATAAACTTAATATAAATTCCACAGTTGGTCGTCCGTGTAGCACAATGGATAAGTGCAGTGCCCCGGACAGGCAAAGACCCGGATTTGAATCCCGACGGATGCAAATTTTGGAATTTATATTTCGCTATTAATAATCATTGTCTACCGCACATGCAACGAGTATTTGCATTTAGTATTAAATTCACACTAACATAGGAATACAATTGACCGATTCCCTATTCCTCTTCCTTTATTCCCTATCCCTCAGGGCGATTAAGATTGACAGTCCGAAACGCTGCGTACCTCCTGGAAGAGCCGCGAGACCTCGCACACGAGACACGTCGCCGGCTGGCTGAAGCGGCAGCGGTGCTGGTCGGCGAGGAAGTAGTCTCGCAGCAGCGGCGTGTGGACCAGCGCCTGCACGATGCAGTTCATGAAGCACGTGTTGCCGAGGTTGATCAGCCCGCGCATGCCCAGCGTGCAGCCGTCCGTCATGCGCAGCCGCGCCGGGTTCAGCAGCAGCAGCTCGGCTTGCAGCACAGACTCCTGCAACGCGGCGAGCGCAGCCGGAAGCGTTAAGTGAGGTTAGTGAGGTTTAGTGCGATTATAGTCTATCTAGGCTTAGGTAATGCTTAAAGGATGGCTACCATTTACGTTACTGAACGGTTTGGCATGTTGGAAACACCAATTTAAGCAACATCGCGCTGAGTTAGGTGTTTGATGGGTGACCATCATTCACATGATCAGTTCTGTTCGGGAGAGAGGTTGGAGGATTTGAAGTTTGTACAACAACTTCACTTGCCTTGCTTATCAACCTCTCGACAGTACAGTACCGTTTAGTGGAGGAATCCTATAGTTCGAGTTGTACCGTTCGTCGGAAGGGACGAAAAGCCAAGGGTCCCCTTGGTGCTTTTCGACAGGAGCAGGCTACGTGCCGGCACCGGGTTTCCCCTCCTCCCTTCTAGGCTAGGTTAGGTTCATCATCATCCTCATCATCACCATTTCATTCACCGACGCCATTAGACCAGCGCTATAGGACCAGTTGTCAAAACAGTGCGTCGTAAAACACCATTAGTCAATCAAAACGTTTTTCCAACTCATAAAACTAAGTTGGCATGATGCTATTTCAAAATATCAAAATCAAATACTAGAACAGTGACTTGAACATTTTATTTACCAATACCGCTAGGATATCTTCAAGCATTTTGTTTAGTAACTTCATTGCCATTGGGTATTAGAGTTGTTAACCAATTCAGTTAAAAATAAAGATTAGTTGAGACAAATTAATTTGTACTATGTTGTTTTTATTAATATTGACTACTAGTGCTGAGTGGATAGGGTTATTCTTGTAATAAATAGAGTAAAGCAGCGTGGGTGCTCTGATTTCTGGGTCTGCCGAGACCAGAACTCTGGGCGCTGGCTTGTAGACCGTTGCCAGCACATAATTTGAGCTGCTCTGAAGGCTGTCTGTGATGATGTTCCAGTACAGTTGAATATGTTTACTCAGCATTGAGTTTCCAAAAAAAGGATCGGTTGGGTCAAGTTGTTGTTACCTCCCAGCGCGTGTAGATCCCTTGGTTGGAGCAAACCATGCGGGCTCGAGGGTTCGATGTCGCAATGGCGAGCAGTTCGCGGTCGTACACATAGTCGTTGCACTGGAAGCACAGCACATTGCCGTACTCGAGGTCCATGGCTGGAAGATTTGACAGCGAGGCTCAGAGACACGCGTATAAAATAGAAAATGTTATGTTTCTGGATGATCCAAGATGCAGTGAACTTACCGAGGAAATGTTTCTTGCCCCGAGCATGCTCCTGTATGTGGCCATTGTCGTAGCAGCCGAAGAAAATGCAGTGGAGACAGGTGTGAAGTCTGCGGCTTCGTGACGAACACGTGTAGCATAGCAATGCCGCTATCTGTGGCAAGAGAGAATTTTAGTTACCTATCAGTTGTCTGACTGGCTGAAAGATGTAGAAAGAAACGTTTAAATATTTTATTAATAAAGAGGTGAGCCTTTATTTTAAAATACTATCATAGAATTATCCTTTGATTTCGATGCATGGACAATGACGATGAAGGCTCCGAACCCAGCGACCTTCTGATAGCAAGACTAGATTCCCATCCTTTGACTAGAGGTTTTCTAAATTAACTTGGGCAAGTTAATTGTTTTATTCATGTGTTGCAATATGTGGCTTGAGTTGGAAGCAGTAAAACAGTTTAGGCATGTAATAAGAGGCCAAACAAGTGTTTGAGTATGACTCAATGCCAACACTAACCTTCCTTTTCTTGGCGATGACAGTTGCTGGCGCAGCCACAAAGTGAGAGAAAAGTAGTCGATAAGGTTGAACACCTTTCGCCGCCTTGAAGTTGTTGAGGTGGATGCATCCCCGATCGTTCATTGCACGTTGGACAGGCTAGATTTGATGATTTTCTTTCAATTTTCTCCATATGCCAGCAAGCGGACGCCATCAAATTCGAAACAGCCGGTCCAGAGGTTAATGACCTGGCGGCCAGGTTCAAAATTAGCCATCGTCGAAAAAAACGACAGAACCATTGACGCTTGACGAGCTTAACATAATATAGAACATAGAAAAAACAATTGTGCAACTATCTGTTACAAACTGTAATCTCTCTAATCAGTAATCACTTGAGATACCATTGGAATATTAATCCTCCTTCAATCACATTGTTGGTGTCTACACAAGGAAACTAGAACTACAAAGTAGAAATGAAAAACAGCACCAAATATATATATATATATATTATAAATCTTTATTAAAGCGTAGAAAGGGAACGTATCGCATTCCCCTGGCTGATAAACATTTCATTAGAACTATCGTTAATAAACTAGCAAGTAAAAATACTCGATTTGCCAGTCGCGGCAGGCAGTTCCGCAAGCTAGCGACAACATGGCAACATTGCGACTCGGCGCAAACGATTATTAAATAGATCAAGTAAAAATATTCATTGTTAATAAAAACATTTCTGTCGCGCTCTCACTGAGGCCCTCGTCCTCTCGATATCCGTCCGTCTGGAAAAATAGAAGCAAAATCCACCACCAAAAGTAACCCCGTTGAGATATCTCTCTCTCTCTTCTCTCCCGTTCTTCTCTCCGCGTTCGAGCGTTTCGTTGAACGCCAAACGGGTTTACCCTACGTCGAGGTAAACAAAGCTGCCTGGAATCGCAAGCCGTCGTTGCTAGGCATCTTCAACGGTTGCTAGGGGCGCCCGCCGCGAACTAACCTGCAACAAGTCAAAGAGAGCTCGAGTTTTTGACTGCAAATTCTTGATGCAAGTAACCCCAACATACACCAAAGTGTGACTTTAACCAGCCAAAGTTTTTCGAAATCAGATCTTAATGCTAGTACTTCATTTCATCTACACCACTTGCTGACCCGATGTTAAATAAAAGCAAGAACATTGTGCGATTGATGCTGTGTGATATGTTAGTAGCTACTTGATTAATGCAACGTGAAATCCCAATCTGCTACAGGAAAGCCACCGCACCACCCTGTTAGTGTGAAAAAAAAGCAGGCTATTAGTTTCGTTAATGCAGGCATTTCAACAGTCGGTATAATCAAACAGTCCGATAGGCGATAACTAAAGGCCGATTCACAACCAACTTATGCCGTAAACTTAGACGTAAACGTAAAATATTTAGTACACATGCGCATAAGAGCGTTCACAACAAACTCATTAACTTAAGCTTTCCTCCCCGTAGTCGAAATATTTGACTGACCTAAAGATTTATGTCAACGCCTAGGTTTGACGTAAGGAAGAACCAATAAGATAAGATTCATTCTCTCTGCAGCCTGCTGGATTTCGATGGTTAGTCGAGTCAAGTGGCGGTGGATTTTTCTTTGAAGTCAGCTGTCAGATTAGCCTACACTAATATTTTCTCTTGAGGCTTCAAACGATCAATGATCGGGCTCATCGTCTACTTTTGAGGTAATTAGCGATGGAAACAAGCTGAAAAAATGGCGCTGGTTCAGAAGTAATCTGATTGGCTTATTTATTACGGCTACGTCAGTTGTTTTGGACGTCCACATTTTCATTAAGTTTCCGTTTACGTTAACGGCTGCCGCTAAGCTGGTCGTGAATCGGCCTTAAGAACCACAATGACAAATCGTAACGGACAGAAGAGCAAACAACGGAGATAATAAACTGTCAGCGTAACCCGGGCGTTAGTGAGTTGCGAGGAGTAAGCGTTTCAGTGGGGTCGGGTTGGTAACGTGAAATGGTCTACCTCGGGGGCGTCGCCAGGGGAAGAGTCGTCGTCGTGGCAACCAACGACAACGGCTACAAAACAACAACAATGTCAGCCACAAACAAACAAAACAAACGACACAAGCAAACGGACAAACAAAACGTAGAAGGCAGCTAAGATGATGGCTGTTAACCGCAGCGAGCAAGCTTTAGCCTACGTAACTGTAACAAGCCTGGTGAAAATGTATGCGATAAAATGATGAAATGAACACAAAATAAATGCTTTGTAAAATAAAGCTGCTGTGCTAAATACAGAACTACAAAACAAAATACAAAAATTAATTATAAATAACTAGCTAAAAATAAGTTTCAACAAGAAATATTGGATATGGTTTCATTCAGGGATTTGTACAGCGTGTACAGCGATTCTATGATTAATATCGTTGATGAATAACCTTTTGAGTGATACCCATTGTTTGTTATTACTGGTCATCAACAACAACAACTCAATCAGTTCGATCGAGAAAATCATCTATCAATGCCGAAGAAAGTTCTAAAATAGATTGGCAAGCGGTAACGGCAGGGGTCCAGCCTCAACCAACATAAGCACAAGCATAACACACAAGGAAAAATCTGAAATCACTCTACTTGACATTGGTTCAATACGCTGCGCTATCCATGTTATAGAGATCAGTGTCATTGGCTCAATACGATGCGCTATCCATGTTATAGAGATCAGTGTCCTTGGCTCAATACGATGCGCTATCCATGTTAAAGAGATCAGTGGCCTTGGCTCAATACCATGCGCTATCCATGTTATAGAGATCAGTGGGCTCAATACGATGCGCTATCCATGTTAAAGAGATCAGTGACCTTGGCTCAATACGATGCGCTATCCATGTTATAGAAATCAGTGGGCTCAATACGATGCGCTTTCCATGTTATAGAGATCAGTGGGCTCAATACGATGCGCTGTCCTATAGAGATCAGTGGGCTCAATACGATGCGCTTTCCATGTTATAGAAATCAGTGGGCTCAATACGATGCGCTTTCCATGTTATAGAGATCAGTGGGCTCAATACGATGCGCTGTCCATGTTATAGAGATCAGTGGGCTCAATACGATTCGCTATCATGTTATAGAAATCAGTGGCCTTGGCTCAATACGATGCACTATCCATGTTATTGAAATCAGTGGCCTGTGCATGTGCTTGTTCTTCTCCTTGTGCTTGTCCTTATCCTTGTGCTAGTGCTTGTCCTTATCCTTGTGCTAGTGCTTGTCCTTATCCTTGTGCTAGTGCTTGTGCTAGTGCTTGTGCCATCAACGCCGCGACGGCACGGAGCAAGCAACGTACCTTGCCCGGCTAGCGAGGCGGTGGCGGCGGGGGCGGCGGCGGTGGCGGGGGCGGCGGGGGTGGGCGGCGGCTTCAGCGCCTCCGCCTTGCCCGATTGGTCCAGCAGCAGGTGGTCGCGCACCGAGTCGATGGTGATGTCGCCCACGGATTGGCTCAGGTCGAGCACCGCCTTCTCTCCGGGCTCTGCGCGAGGCGGAAACATGCGAGGCGGGCGGTGAGCAGGGGCGGGGTGAGGGGCGAGGTGAGAAAAGCCGGGGGGCCGGGGGCTCTGGTGAAAGCGTGCGAACATTTTTTCGGCACTTTGCTTTACAAAATTTACACTGATGCCGTGACACGGTCAGACTCCCGCTAAGAAAAGCCAGTTGGCTTGAGATTTCCCTGTCTTCCTTGGTTGAATAAGCAGAGGCAATACACCGATTCCATTCAAGCAACACGACGCGGTCAGACACCCGCTAAGAAAAGCCAGTTGGCTTGAGATTTCCCTGTCTTCCTTGGTTAAATAAGCAGAGGCAATACACCGATTCCATTCAAGCAACACGACGCGGTCAGACACCCGCTAAGAAAAGCCAGTTGGCTTGTGATTTCCCTGTCTTCCTTGGTTGAATAAGCAGAGTCAATACACCGATTCCATTCAAGCAACGTGACGCGGTCAGACACCCGCTAAGAAAAGCCAGCTGGCTTGTGATTTCCCTGTCTTCCTTGGTTGAATAAGCAGAGTCAATACACCGATTCCATTCAAGCAATGTGACGCGGTCAGACACCCGCTAAGAAAAGCCAGTTGGCTTGTGATTTCCCTGTCTTCCTTGGTTAAACCGTTAAATAAGCAGAGTCAATACACCGATTCCATTCAAGCAACACGACGCGGTCAGACACCCGCTAAGAAAATCCAGTTGACTTGTGATTTCCCTGACTTCCTAGCTTCCTAGCAAGTTAATCAATTAAATGTCATAATCAAAACAGTTGATGATGAAGCATACAAAATATGCAAGCTATGAAACACGCACAGAACAAGTTACAAAAAGCAGAGGCACCCAAAATCGAAAGAGCAGAGGGCCTTTTTGTGAAAACACTAAGCGCCTTCTTTCCCTGGCAACGTGAAACCAAGTGTTGCTCACCAGGACTGTCGTGGTCCACGCCGTTGACCTTGGGTTCATCTTCCTCTTCCTCATCTTCCTCCTTATCATCCTCCTTGTCGTCTTCCTTCTCCTCCTTCCCATCCTTCCCCGCCTCGGCTGGCTCTGCCTCCTCCCCGGCCTCCTCCGCCGCCATTGGCTCCGGCTGCTCCGGCTCCTCCTTCTTGGGCGGGGCGCGCGCCGCGTCGGCCAATGGGAGGCGGCCGGAGGGCAGGGTCACCGCGGCGACGGCCAATGAGACGCGCTGGATCTCGCTGCTCGAGTGCAGGAAGAGCGCCTCCCCTCGCGATGTGAAGCACAGGCTCGAAATGCCGCTGCGGAGAAACAACTTGCGTTAGCGGTTCTCTCGAAACAATTACTGAATTAGTGTGAATTTAATCCTAAGTGCAAGTACTCGTTACATGTACGGTAGACAATGATTATTAGAAACAAAATATCAATTCCAAAATTTACATCCGTACTGGGATTCGAATCCGGGTCTTTGCCTTTCCGGGACACTGCACTTAGCCATTATGCTACACGGACAACCAACGGTGGAATTGATATCCCGGCACGGATGTGAATTTTGGAATTGATATTTCGTTTCTCATAAATACTGGAATTGTTCGTAGCATTAATGGCAGATTTTTTTTATGGCCAGCGAAATTTTCACTCTGAATTGAATCTGTAACACGATTACGGCGTTGGTAATACTTTGTCCCGGTAAGACAAGGAAAAACCTAGCTTTGACCCCCCAATTTCAAAGTAAATATTTCACTACCTATAATTAGATACTTAGGTTAGCAATTAGCTGGGTACCGAACGGTTTGGCAACATTGGAAACACCGGTCCTCGTGAGATCACCGAAGTTAAGCAACATTGCGCTGAGTTAGGTGTCAGGAGTAGAAAACTATACTTTGAATAATGTCGCTGCGGTAAAAGAGCGTATTCCATGCACGTCGGGGTCCTGGGTACATTCCTAGCAACATAGGTGCCGGAAGCATATTTTGTAAGGGGGGGGGGGGGGGGGGGGGAGGGGGCGGTCCACAAACTTTTCATATGTTAGCAAACATAAAACTTTGTCCCCCAATCTTTTGTGTTGATTTGAACAAAAAGGAACTCTTGCATAATAAATTCAAAAACATGCTAAAAAAAAGGTTTGGAGCTCAAGTGTTATAGAAAATATGACCCCAGCTTACAAATAACACCGAAATTTGAAAAGTAGGGAGTTAAGGGACCAAACCACAAAAAAGGCACTTTCAGGGACAATCTTTTCAGGGACTTCTAGGGAAAAGAAGGGACCACTTGAGAGCCCTGCGCAATGCGCGTTGTCCTAATCCAAGATCCATACAGATACTTTACTGTAGTCTACTTACAAGGTAAAATGCAATGGTATAAATATATTGCAATTTTTACCTTAAATTATCATCTCAATACTTCAGAAAAACACAAATTAGAACTCATGTCTTCAAAAATATGTCCACAAGCATCGCTAATAGTAAAAACAAGAGCTTTTCACAGCCTTTCATGAAACTTTTCGTGAATTTTCAGATTCATGACATTTTACATCTCTAGCTGCCAGCAATGCGCATTGTGCACTCACTTGATATCCTCCCTGCGCACTACAGGCGCGTGCAGCTGCCTGCGCAGCTCCGGCAAGCTGAGCACGGCGACCTCCCCCAAGTTGGTCAGGCAGACGAGGCAGGTCTCGGCGTGGCCGGCGGCGGCGAACGTCGCCAGCGCCAGGCGGCGGACGCGGGCGCCTTCGTGCGCCGTCAGCTTCAGCTTCACCACCGGCCGGAGGTGCGGCAGCGAGAACACCTTGATCTGCTCCTCGGACCTGCAAGGGGAGAGTGAGGTTAACGTGAGATTGCTGCTTCGGCAAATGTCGTTGCGCCGTTGAGTATATAGAGGATATGATTTGATTGATTTGATTATTGGTTTTTAGCAACGCGCTGTTTCGACAACTGGCCCTTTGGCACTGGTCTTATGGCGTCGGTGAATGAAAGGGTGATGATGAACCTAACCTAGCCTAGAAGGGAGGAGGGGAAACCCGGTGCCGGCACGTAGCCTACTCCCGTCTAAAGAACCGAGGGGACCACCGGCTTTACGTCCCTTCCAAAGGACGATATAACTCGAACAACAGGATTCCTCCACTTATCCGAGCTGTTGAGAGGTTGATAATCAAGGCGAGGTAAGTTGTCGTATCCAACCATTCTCCCAAACAGAACTGATCATGTGCATGATGGTCACACATCAACGCACCCGATGGCGACGCGGTGAACGCCGGGCGGGCTAGAGTCCAGCACGGCGAGGTCGACGACGGGCGCGCGGTGCTTCAGCTTGATCTCCTTGGCCAGCTGGCAGGTGACCTCCGCCTCGGCAGCGGGACCGGCCTCCGCTTCCCCGTCGGCGTCGGCTTCGGCGGCGTCGGCCGAGAGCCGCGACGCAGCCACCGTCAGCGAGAACACCAGCACCGTGCCCGCGTTGGTTCCCGCCCACAGCGTGGGGCTCGTCGTCACAGCTAAGCAGGCAGACAGGGGTCAGCGATCGCGCACGGTCGGGCAAGGCAGGTCAGACGATGGAGCGTTCGTACTCGAGACTTGAGTAGACCAGTGATCTCAATTACATGGATGCGCATCGTATTGAGCCCACTGATCTCAATAACATGGATAGCGCATCGTAGTGAGCCCACAAGACGTGATAAAGTGGCTCAATATCAAAGTCTCGCTGTACGAAGCGCTATCCAGGCTATAGAGATCAGTGGGAAGACATGATAAAGTGGCTCAATATGGCATCAAAGTATCGCTGTACGAAGCGCTATCCATGGCTACAGAGATCAGTGAGAAGATATGATAAAGTGGCTCAATACAAAGTGCAATCCATGGCTATACAGATCAGTGGTTTAGACCCATAATAAAACAGGCAGTAACTTAGCAAAACATTGGGAAAAGTTTGTGCAGACCGAATGTCGGAATGGACATGAACGAGCACGTTTGCAGCGTGGCTGTGAGCGCTCACCGGAGAGCAGGTGTGTCTGCGCGAAGTGGAGGCATCGGACCATCGAGCCGAGCCCGTCGTCGGCAGGCCGCGCTTCGACGCAGCGCTCCACCGGCTTGGCCTCCGCCGCCGCCGCCGCCGCCGCCGCGTCACCCGCCCCCGCCGCCCCCGGCCTGCAAGCATGCACGCTTCAAGTTAGCCCACACCATACAAGTGTCAAGTACAGGTATCAACTGCAAATAAACTCTTTCATTTGTGTTTATTCGAACCTAAATGCAAATAAATACTCATTAATATTTATTCAATATTTATTACAACATGGTGAGACTGAGATGTTTGCTGGCAGAGTGTCCTGCATCCTACAGCCTGGTGAGATGTTTGCTGGCAGAGTGTCCTGCATCCTATAGCCTGGTGAGATGTTTGCTGGTAGAGTGTCCTGCATCCTACAGCCTGGTGAGATGTTTGCTGGTAGAGTGTCCTGCATCCTACAGCCTGGTGAGATGTTTGCTGGCAGAGTGTCCTGCATCCTACAGCCCGGTGAGATGTTTGCTGGCAGAGTGTCCTGCATCCTACAGCCTGGTGAGATGTTTGCTGGTAGAGTGTCCTGCATCCTACAGCCTGGTGAGATGTTTGCTGGCAGTGTCCTGCATCCTACAGCCTGGTGAGATGTTTGCTGGCAGAGTGTCCTGCATCCTACAGCCTGGTGAGATGTTTGCTGGCAGAGTGTCCTGCATCCTACAGCATGGTGAGATGTTTGCTGGCAGAGTGTCCTACATCCTACAGCCTGGTGAAATGTTTGCTGGCAGAGTGTCCTCCATCCTACAGCCTGGTGAGATGTGTGCTGGCAGAGTGTCCTGCATCCTACAGCCTGGTGAGATGTTTGCTGGCAGAGTGTCCTACATCCTACAGCCTGGTGAAATGTTTGCTGGCAGAGTGTCCTCCATCCTACAGCCTGGTGAGATGTGTGCTGGCAGAGTGTCCTGCATCCTACAGCCTGGTGAGATGTTTGCTGGCAGAGTGTCCTGCATCCTACAGCATGGTGAGATGTTTGCTGGCAGAGTGTCCTACATCCTACAGCCTGGTGAAATGTTTGCTGGCAGAGTGTCCTCCATCCTACAGCCTGGTGAGATGTGTGCTGGCAGAGTGTCCTGCATCCTACAGCCTGGTGAGATGTTTGCTGGCAGAGTGTCCTGCATCCTACAGCCTGGTGAGATGTTTGCTGGCAGAGTGTCCTGCATCCTACAGCCTGGTGAGATGTTTGCTGGCAGAGTATCCTGCATCCTACGGTCTGGTGAGATGTTTGCTGGCAGAGTGTCTTGCATCCTGCAGCCTGGTGAGATGTTTGCTGGCAGAGTGTCCTGCATCCTACAGCCTGGTGAGATGTTTGCTGGCAGTGTCCTGCATCCTACAGCCTGGTGAGATGTTTGCTCGCAGAGTGTCCTGCATCCTACAGCCTGGTGAGCTGTTTGCTGGCAGAGTGTCCTGCATCCTACAGCCTGGTGAGATGTTTGCTCGCAGAGTGTCCTGCATCCTACAGCATGGTGAGATGTTTGCTGGCAGAGTGTCCTGCATCCTACAGCCTGGTGAGCTGTTTGCTGGCAGAGTGTCCTGCATCCTACAGCCTGGTGAGATGTTTGCTCGCAGAGTGTCCTGCATCCTACAGCCTGGTGAGATGTTTGCTTGCAGAGTGTCCTGCATCCTACAACCTGGTGAGATGTTTGCTGGCAGAGTGTCCTGCATCCTACAGCCTGGTGAGACACTTGAGTGAAATGCCTGCAACGCAATTAGACCCACCTCTTGGCATCGGCGGCGGTTGCTGCGGGCGCCGCCGGCTTGACGACGGTGGCTGCGCGCTGGGACCGACCCTTGCGCAGTCGACGGAACGACTCGCGCAGCGACTTCTTGAACGACTTGCGCCGCGAGATGGGAGCTTCGCCGGCTCCTGACAGGTCTGCAAGTAGCCAACAGAGGCAGCCGCGCGTTTATACGATGCCGACCAAGGCACAAGTAGCGGCCCGGTGATTTGCTGGTAATTTTATATTGTCATGTTCTTTGCACATGAAATAATTGAAAAAATAAAATAAATGTCAAAAAAAATGTATATAGATATAAAATTGGTATGGCCGAGTGGTTCAGAGCCACAAAGAACGTGGACGAAACGTCGACCAAGGTCATTTTTAGGACCAAAAGTCAATCAGATCAGAGCAGAACCGACCATCATACAACCAAATATAAAATTATTATACTGCTACACTTCTATTTCTGCAGGTTTTCCCACATTTGAACAGCAAGACACTCGGTACCGTGTCAAAGCGCGGTTACCGTGTGGGTTGAGCGTGCAGCGCGCGGCGACGGCGCGATGCTGCTTGTAGTCGACCAGCGCCAGGCCGTGCGCGGTGCCGGCCGCCGCCACCCCCCACTCCGCCCGCAGCGCCAACGCCGTCACCGCCGCCGGCGGCAGCAGCTGCACCACGCCGCAAGCTTGCCAACCGCTCGGCAGGCTGGAAACACGACGGGGACAATAAGTATGAATTTAATCCTAAATGCAAATAATCGTTGCATGTAAGGTAGACAATGGAGCCTAATGGACAATGGAACATAATGGAACATTGGAGCCAAACAACTCAAATGAACTTAATACCAATTCCACAGTTGGTTGTCTGTGTAGCACAATGGATAAGTGCTGTGCCCCGGACAGGCAAAGATCCGGATTTAAATTTTGGATAGGATATTTTGTTTCTACTATTTATTTTCCACAGACAAAGAATATTGTCCAGAAGAAGACGCTCAAGCATTTTGCTTCTCTACAGATTGCGGACACTTGATTAGAGGTTTTGAGGGAAGTAACGTCAAGCATGCTAGGATCACAACGAGAGGCAAGCGGCAGCGGTTCAGCTTCAGCCGAATCGTAACTCACCTCAGCGCCTCTGTCCTCACAAACAATAGCTCGCTAAACAGAACCAACACAGTTGTCCGTTTGTGATTTTTTTCTAGGTAAATCGCCAAATACTCTAGCCTAAGTCTAGGGAATTCATTCATTCATTCATTCAGGTTACTTTAACAGCGTTACAAACCCTTGTTTAGATACTGTTTTGCTGTTAGTGTTTGTTAACCTGCATGTTGCATTTACGTCTACAATTTTTTATAATTAGTAAAAGAAATCTGTCGGCTTACTGCCAAAGCTCACTTGGTCTTGGGTAAAGAATGTATCACATTTGAGTTTATCAAGTTATTCAACGAATACTATTTCCAATAATTCACATTCAAATGTCGAATATCAATTTTGCAATTATTTGATTAGTATTCAAGTTTCAAGTTTTTTTTTTTTTAGTTTTTAAGTTCCCTAATGAGAAGCAGCACTGAAGGTAGCAACTGGCAAGAGTATTTGAACAAATAAAAACTAAGATGTCCACTTGACCACTATACAAACATTTCTCAACGATCATTTCAGAAATCCTCGTCCAAAGACAGTCAAACCAAATGAAAATAGCCATGTTGATGTAATACTGTCATAAATACTGTAAATTAATATGTACCCCTAATGTAAATGGCTTCCTAAGCTAAAAAAAACTCATTTATTACTATTATTCACTGAGTATCACTGTTAATAAACAATAAAACTCCATCATTGGGCAGCTGACCTGAGCGTGGACGTCTTGGGCGTGAGCTGGTCGTGGCCCTTCCAGACGAACCCGTCGCGGTCGTGGACCAGGCTGACGCTGGTGGCGGGCACGACCCGCTCGACGGGCAGACGAGCCAGCGTGGCGACCACCACCGAGCCCGCCGTGCCCGCCACCAGGAGCGTGCCTGTGCGGCCGCACAGCGCCGTCTTCTTCACGGCCAGCCGCGGGTCGTCGGAGTACGGGTCAAACGCGCCCATCTGCAAAGCACCGGCGACGCTCCGTCAACCATCGGTTGTGGCGTAACACGTTCTACACATTCACACGCCGTAGATGGCTACATCACAATATTGTTATACGTGCACCGAGTGTTTGCATTTAGGATTGAATTCACACTGGCTACATCACATTATTATGTCAGTAATGATTGTGATGAATAAGTTCATGTAGGATCCAACCAAACTGCAAATATTCTGATATGTACGGTAGTAGATCTTTATAACAAACAAAATATCCGTTTTAAAATTGTTACTGCGTTATACAATGTTATTATTTATGTCAATTATTAAATTAAGGCTTGGTCTTCGACCCTTGTTAAGCAGGCAGCTTGGCAAAATGTTGGGAAAAGACTAATATGATGGCTAAGCATTCAATAACCAAGAATAGTTTTCTTGAATAGGTTAAACGTTACCCCAATCTTTGGCAAGGTTTTTTGAAGTAAAATATTTACACATAATAGCTAGTTGAAACTTAACCGTACAATTACGTAGCGGATATCTATTCCTAAATGCAAATACTCGTTGCATGTACGGGAGAAAATGATTATTAGTGACGAACAATCAATTCCAAAATTTACATCCGCACCGGGAATTGAAACTGTGTCTTTGGGGCACTGCACTTATCCATTTTGCTACACGGACAACCAACTGTGGAATTGATATTAAGTTTATTTGAGTTGTTGGACTCCATGGAGATGGATTCAGGACTATGAATGACCATAGAAGCCGCTGAATCTATTGACGCTACGCTACAATCACACACCAACAACTCAAATAACCCCAATTATGACGTTGGGTACGCTTGTATTAGTGTGAATTCAATCCTAAAGGCAAATACTTGTTGCATGTACGTACAGAAGACAATGATCATCAGCAATGAATTGACGAATTAATGAATAGGAGTTGATATTTCGTTACTAATAACCAACACGAAGAACATTCCCGTTGCGACCGACCTTGACGAAGGGCGGCCACTCGTCGAGATCCTCGTCGCGCTCGGTGGGCTCTCGGTCCTCGCCGGCGAACAGCGGCGCCGTGTGGAAGCGCGCCATCGGCCGCAGCGTCGCCGAGCCGGCGTCCCACGCGCGCACCGAGCCGTCCTCGTGGCCCGTCAGCAGCAGGTCTCGGCGCACCGCCGTCGAATCCTCCTCGTCCTCCGCCACCGCGCCGCCGTCCACCGGCCACGGCTGTCCGGGAACAACGCGTTAGTGTCGCTCTCGTTTCGAAAGTTTACAGCGGGTTGCCGCGGCGCGATTGGCAAGGTTTCAGGTTTGGCTGGGTTCGAGTGGGGAGCCGCGAGTTATCAGGTTTCTTCCTATTTATACGGTGGTGCCGCATAATGGTTTACCAATGGGGTACCACAAGGTAACAAGGCGGATGTTTAGAGTGGTATGCCACAAGGTATCAGTATTTCCCTTTTACACCGGGGTGCCACAATGTTCTGCCAGTGGGGTGCCACAAGGCATGACATTTGTATGATATCTAGCGGGATGCTGAAAGGTATCACATTTGTATGTTATCTAGTTGGGTGCTGATAGGTATCACATTTGTATTTATCCAGTTGGGAGCTTATTATATACATCGCATTTTGCCATTTCGAGTGGGGTGCCACAAGGTATCAGACAGAACACGGATCACGGGCGCTAACGCTAACGCGGGCGTCGCTCACCCGTTCGGCGTAGAGTGCGGCGGCCTGCTCGCGTCCGGCCGCCTCGACGGCGTCCCACACGCGCTGGGCGACGTCGGACACGTGCTGGGAGCAGGTGACGGCGCTGGCGTGCAGCGACACCAGGTAGGGCAGCTCCATCGGCCGCCACTCCTCGACCGAGAGGTCTACGGCGGCCAGCTCCTCCTCCAGCAGGACGAGCAGCGTGTCGGGAGTTACGCCGTCCTCGGCCTAAGCAGCAACGCGTTGCGTGTTTGTAGGAGGGTGGAGCCGAGTGGGGTTATGTTTCTACGTTACCATATGCTAAAGATAGTCTCTGATGTATATAAGTAAGACATATCAGCGGTTAATGCTACAAACTGGAAGTTTATTTAAGAAAGCCAGCGTTCTTCAGGGCAAAATTAATATCTGTCAAATACAATGTTTTTCCCAAAAACAAAAAGGAATTTGAAAACAATAGTTATAAAAATCCTGCTACATTGTATAAAAATTATTACTAAAATGGAAAAACAACAAACAAACAAAGTACGGGTCAAATCATGTCTATATTATATGAGGCATGATTTGACCCATATATGTCTTATATATTACATGTAAATATATGGTACAACTCGAACAACAGGATTCCTCCCCTAATCCGTGCTGTCGAGAGGTTGACAAGCAACCCGAGTGAAGTTGTCGTACTAACTTCAAACCCTCCAACCTCTCTCCCGTACTGAACTGATCATGTGCATGATGGTCACCCATCAAACACCTAACTCAGAGCGATGTTGCTTAACTTCGGTGATCTCACGAGAACCGGTGTTTCCAACAAGCCGAACAAATCGGTCGGCGCGATGTTTGCCGAGAGCCAACGTACCGTGACGACGACAAAGTCGACGACGCGCGACGTGAAGTCGAAGACGGCGTGCTTCTCGCCGCGCTGCACGGTCACGGTGGCTCGGTCGGCGTAGCTGGCGCGCGGCATGCCGCCGGAGAACACCAGCCAGTCGGCGCTGCCGGACGAAGGATATACGTTAGCGCCGGGGCACGTTACAGACCGACGGACACAGCACCGCACTAACCGCTTGATATGCCTACTAAAGCCATGTAATTTGAGAATAACCTTATCATGATGACACATAAATATGCAGTCACCCAATTTAACATCTACTTCTAACAGAAGACCATTTAAGGGTGCCTGAGATTTCTGTGCCTCGAGGTCAATCAATCATGTATAACTTACAAGAAGTTTTATCTTCAACTCTTTTGCAATTTCTGGGTAGGTCTAGCTTTCACTAATCAGTCTCTTATAGAAAACATTTTAAAATATATTTTTGCGCTACAGGCATAGCTTTGCTCACAGGGCATACATATACCCTATGGGCATATTTCTTTGCTCGAGGGGCATATCTTTGACTTTTGGGCATATCAAAAAAAGTTGCAGTTTTCCTGCAAAATAAACGTGTTCATTGCGACGGGGGTTCAATTTTACTACCGATAAGTGAATAAAATGCGTTTCAAGAACTTATAATTTTTTTTAGTAAAACTGAAAATTTTTCTGATGCCCGTATCATTGAAAAACTTAATATTTGAAGATTTGATCTACGTAAGAAAGTTGAAATTTTTCTGCAAAATAAACGTGTTCATTGCGACAGGGGTTCAATTTTACTACAGATACGTGATTATAAGAAGTAAGAACTCTTACATTTTTTAGTAAAACTGAAAAATTTTCTGATGCCGGTATCATTGAAAAAATTGATTTTTGAAGATTCGTTCTTCGTGAAAAAGTTGCAGTTTATCTGCAAAGTGAAAATTTTTCCTGATCCTTATTCCAATCCTCATCCTTTGCCTTATGGGCATTCCGACTATTTGCTGATGATTGTATCATATATAGCGAAATCAAGGGCTGTGATGACTCCCATAAATTCCAACAGAATCTACATGAAATCGAAAAGTGGGTAGAAAACAACAAAATGAAACTCAACTCCGCTAAGAGCCAATTGATAAAATTTACCAACAATAAGAAGGCTGATTTTTATCAATATACGCTAAATGACAAAATCCCTATACTAATATTATCCCTGTGGTTCGGTGTGTTTTCATCACTTTCAGACATGTCTATGCACGCCTAAAGTTACCATCCTATTCTTATGAAATTTTGGAAACGCACTCGATACATCATAAATGGGTGCAACGAGGGGGTCTCGCTGCGGTTTGACCAAAATGGGCCCTTTTTTGGGGGGGTTCACCTACCAAATTTGGACTTGGAGGATTGATAATTTATACCCGTGTAGCAGCGACCATTTTCAATTCAAATTGAAATTTTCAAATCAGCCAGCCCAAAATTGGGCCCTTTTGAGGGGGTCATTTAGCAGAAACAAAAACTTGCGATTACACTTGGCAGTTATTTTCATAACTTTATGAAATTCTGGAAACGCACTCGATCACACATGATACAACTCACTGTTGAGGTTTCGCTTCGGTCTGGCCAAAATGGGCCCTTTTTTGGGGGGGTTCACCGGTCAAATTTGGACATATAGAATTGAAAATTTGTACCCGTGTAAAAGTGTTCATTTTTAATTCAAACCTATAATTTTACATCCGCCAGCCCAAAATTGGGCTCTTTTAGGGGGGGTCTTTTCACAAAAACAAAAACATGCGACTCTACACTTAGCAATTATGCTCCTATCAATATGAAACTTTGAAATCGAACTCGATCCAACATTCTACACCTCACTTATGGGGTCTCGCTATGGTTTGGCCGAAATGGGCCCTTTTTTATGGGGGGGGGGGGGTTCAACCACCAAATTTGAGCATCTATTTGTATTACAAATCCACGACTTAAAATTTGCCTAGCCCGAAATTGGGCCCTTTTTTGTTGGTGGGGGGGGGGGGGAAAGGGGGTCTTTTCGTAAAAACTCCCGACTTGCGGTGTGGGCATTTTGGAAGATATTGAAAAGTGGATGTCCGTTGGTAGCATGGTAAAATTGCGCTCATCTTGACATTATTTCCCGTCAAATGTATAAATTTCTTAATCTATTTCGTTGCGTTCAACGCTGACAGCTAGATGAGCGCTGTGGTCTGTTTTTGAAGTACTTTGTCCAAAAACACATGGCCCCACCAAGTGCATATAAATCATCATGGAGAGTGGGGGCTCGCTACAGCCAGCCGCATTTCGGGGAAGTCCCGTGATTGCGCAACTGATCATACACATTGAGTTTATTTTTGAGCACATTTAATTGACACTAAAAATGAATCTGAATCTGAAAATTACTGACGATATTGTGATTTGTTTTCGTAAGGCGTCGGTATCGAGAGTTCGCGAACATTGGTCAACTTTGCGCGTTGTGACACCAATTTCGCGTTGGTTCGCGAAAAGCAGCAACACACACAGCAAACATAGTAAACATCAACCTTCAATCATCATCCACCTTAACCAAAATCCTTAAATTTGGCTCCGCGTAATTCTCTATAGAAATTGCGAAAACGCGATGAAAACGCGTGGGTCAAGTTGCGTTGTGTTCGTGCCACCGGGGACTTGCGCGCTGCAATATTTAGGCAGCGATTTGAGCAGGGCTTGATAGGGCTTTGATAGGGCTCGAAAGGGCTTGATTGGGGTTCACGCGGCCGAAATTCGTCCAACGTCGAGACAAAATTCGAAGCAATTCATCGCCTCTGGCTTGAAGTTGGGTTGGGTCAGGAAAGGTAGGATTAGTGGAGGGGGGGCGGGGGGGGGTGAGGAATTCTGCAAAACCATGCCTGAACCAATTGATGGTGGACGTCTGTGTACCTGAGTCACGAAAACATATTGCCATCATTAGCAGTACCCATAAGTTCGCATTTGAGCAGTGAATATGTAGATAAACACGAAGTGTTAGGTAAGCGTGGCAGAAGGGTCAAAGACTAATTACCGAAAAACAAATCAACACAAGAAACAAATAAAACCTACAGGGGGCGAAGCCTCCTGCAAGGGGGCCCTACACAGAGGAAGGTTGGGAAGTTGGGTTGGGTCAGGAAAGGTAGGATTAGTGGAGGGGTGGGGGAGGGGGATGGGAAAATCTGCAAAATCATGGTTGGGAGGTTACTTTGGGGCAGGAAAGGAAAACATAGAAGCAGCACGTGTAGAGGCACGTGAAAACTTGTGCTGTGGCGACACCAAGTGATGGGGGACATCGGTGTATCTGTGTCACGAAATGAAACCCCCCTCCTTTTAGCAACACCCAACAATGAACAGGCGGGCAGAGAACATGCAGAAAGGCACTAATTGTTGGGCAAGGGGAGTAGCAAAAAAAGATGCACGAAAGGCAGGAAAGGCATCAGGAAACATACAACACGGTTGGGTTGGGAGGGTGGGTGGGGTCAGGAATGAAAGACTTAGAAGCAGCATGTGCGGCATCACATGAAAACTATCCTTTCATATTGCCATCATTAGTAGTACCCATAATTTCGCATTTGAGCAGTGTAGGTAAACATGAAGTGTTTGGCAGGCGTGGCAGAAGGGTCAAAGACCAATTACCAAAAAACAAATTAACTCAAGAAACAAATAAAACCGACAGGGGGCGAAGCCCCCTGCAAAGGGGCTCCGAGCAGATGGTGCTTTGGGGCGAAGCCCCAAAGCACGCCGCGTGGGTTGGCGGCCGGAGGCCGCAGGGGCAGAGCCCCTAGTACTCAAATATAATGACAAATGTAAATACCTAGGAGTATGCATCAATAAGAACCTACACTGGGATGACCATATAAGTATGACAATAAAAAAAGGAAACAGTAAACTGAGCTTTGTAATGAGACACCTCAAGAAAACTAGCTGGGAAGTTAGAGAGAAAGCCTACACAAGCATAGTCAGACCCACGTTAGAATATGCTGCTATCATATGGGATCCTCACACACAACAGCTCTCAAAAGCCATTGAAAAGGTCCAAAGACTAGCGGCAAGGCACGTACTTCAAAAATATGGTCCGAGGCAAAGCCCAACTGAAATGATTACAGACCTGGGGTGGGAGTCGCTTAAACAGCGGCGAACTGCGGCGAAACTGAACGGCCTGTACAAGTCAGGTGTGGGGTATGATTCCTGGGGAGATATTGATAGGAGACTGGTGGCAGCACAATACCACGGAAGATCGGACCATCCAGAGAAGCTGCTGGAAAGGTGCTTCAACACTAATGTAGGAAACAACTCCTTTCTAGCGGACAGTATACGTGTGTGGAATAGTCTTCCAAGGGAACTAATGGATCCCATAGCGGACAATATAAATAAGTTCAAAGCTCAAATCCATACTCTAAATGAAAGGCAAATGTAATATGAATATTTAATATGAATGTTATACATGATGTAATACTTTGTAACCGAGTATAATGTGCGACTCAAAACAAAAGAATTAATAAATAAATAAATAAATAAATATAGTTTTGCCTTATGGGCATTTAGGTAAGCGTTATGGGGATAGGGTTTGCCTTATGGCCATATTTTTGCCTTATGGCCATAGGGTTTGCCTTATGGCCATAGGGTTTGATTTAAAAAGAGGCTGCCTTGTGAGCTTTAAATTAAATTAAAAATATTATTATAAAAAAGTAAAAAGTGCACGCTCATAGTGCCGGAGGCACGGGTCTCTGCTGCTAGTGAATCTAATATAATATGTGTCTATATGTGTTTACTTATCTTGTAAATGGATTGGACAACAGATGATTAAAATACATAAATTGGGTTCCAACTGTATTCAGTATTAGTAAATAACTGTAATAATAAAGTTTATCGTAAAAAGCTAGAAGATAATATGCAAGTGGCAAATAAAGCATTTAGCCATTGTTCCAGAATTTGATTTTGATAATTTGAAAAAGCGTCTTGAGGATTTTGTTTCGTGAGTAGGTGAAATGGGTATTGATTGAATGCTAAATCCCGAACACAAACTTCTCCCAACGTTTCGCCAAGCTACGCTGCCTGCTTCATCAACAATCTAAACTCAAAGATTTTAATAGTTTTTCAGAAAAACTAACGTGCTACAATATGGAAAAGACACGAGTAGCGACAAAGTAAACACTCACTCATCGTCGCCGAGCCAGACGAGACTCGTGATGGCCTTGCAGGGGAACGGGCCGTAGGGCGTCGTCGGCTCCGCCTTCCCCGCACCCTCGCCCGCCTCCCATTGGCTGTAGCTGCCGTCGTTGTGCGCGCACGCAAAACGCTCGCCGTCCGGCCGCCAGCACAGGCTCTCCAGGGCCTGGCGGAAACGGCAGAGGTCAGGCGATACTTCGCGATTCCCGCTCACTCGGCGTACGACGGGAATTTGCACGGAGGAATGGATTGATTGATTAGTGTGAATTTAATCCTAGGTTTAAAAACTCGTTGCATGTACGGTAGACAATGATTATTAGCAACGAAATACCAATTCAAAAGTTTATCCGTACCGGGATTCGAATCCGAGAATTGATATTAAGTTTATTTGAGTTGTAGGGCTCCATGGAGATAGAAACAAGACAATGAATGACCATAGAAGCCGCTGAATCTTGTGACGCTATGCTGTCAAAACAGTGCGTCTTTAAACACCAATAATCATAAGTCACTTAGAACTTTTAAAGTATGCCAGGCATAATGGAGATAATAATTGTTTTTTATTGTGCAAGATTGCAAGGGTTGGACGTTTCGATAGTGATGCTGCGCGCTGTTTACCTGTGTGCTGACGTAGGTGGCGACGGCCCCGGGCAGGGCCGGGTCCCAGAGGGCGGTGAGTCCGCGGCTGTAGCCGACCAGCAGCTGGCCCGGGTGGCCTGGCCGCTCCGCCACGCTCTCCACCGCGCCCGGCGACACTTTGTAGTCCTCCGGCACCCTGCAATCGCACGCAGAGCACACGCTGTCAACACAGGGCCAACAGAACCGCCAAATAATTTTAAATACGCATCGCTTAAATATACCGTTGTCCACAAAGCAAGTAAAGTGTTTGCTAAGTCTTAAAGGACTTGACATTGCATTATAGCTCGACTTGTTCCACCTGTACCCATTCCGCAAATAAACGTCAATATCACATCAATTGAGAAATTGATTAAGTCTGGTGGTCCTCAACAGTAGCAATGGATGGTGCGTTAGCTAAACAGGAAAAATGCGCGTCAGAACCGGGATATGAACCCGGGACCTTCCGCTTGCCGGGCGGTTGCTCTGACCAACTGAGCTATCCGGCCGCACAAGATTCCTGCATTCGCTGGGTGTGGAAAGGGCTCTCCCGGCTTCATATCTTGGTTCGGACGCCCACTTTTACTGCTTGTCTAGCCCACCATTACATCAATTGCAACTTCAAGTGTGCAGACAGATCTGCCAGGGAAAACTCAAGCTACACCGGCGTACAGCATCTAGCGGAGCAAGTACTGACTTCTGCATCACGACGTCCTGGTAGATGATGGTCTCGGAGAGCGCAAACGTCTCCAGGATCAGCAGGTAGACGTTGCCGCCTTCGGTGCCGAGCAGAACGTGTTTCCCCGTCGAGTCGACCGTCATCGAAGACACGCGCTTCAATCTGCAAGACACCAAGCGACATCGTCAAATATCTTGACATTACTCATGCGGGAAGATCACAGATGTTATGCAACATTGCGCTGAGTTAGGTGTGGATGGGTGACCATCATGCACATGATCAGTTCTGTTTGGGAGAGAGATTGGAGGATTTGAAGTTAGTGAGATAACTTCTCTTGCCTACCAACACCGGCAAGTTTCTCAAATTGTGATTTGATGGCATTCTTTTATTTTGTCAGGTGAGCGGGGAAAGAAGAAAATTGTAGACTCATTAAGAATGGAGAAAATGCACAAGTAAAAAAGAAGGAATTTTTTTTTTTCAATGCATTGATAAACTGGTTGTTTGATGATGAAATGTTAGTTGATAAGCCAAAGGAGCTTTCAAGTTCCGGCCCCATTCCTATGCCCGAAATTTGTCCTATAAAGATCTTGATTTTTTGATACTCCATCGGAGTAGTCAATGGCACATACACCGAAATTCGTCACAAAATTTCGACTTTTAGACGTAGCAGTCAACGAGGGGTGAACAGCCGGTGAAGCTGCCAGCGCCACAATCCCGCGACACGACACAAGGCCCTAGCATCACTCACTTTCCCTCGAGCGTGACCTGCTTGACGTGCTGCAGCAGCGAGCCGTTCACCTCCCAGAGGTGCAGCGAGTTGTCGTCGCGCAGCGCCACCAGCCGGCCGGCGCCCGGCACGAACGCCAGCCGCGAGACGGGCGCGTCCGGCGCCGCGTGCTGCCCGCAGAACTCCACGCCCGGACGACCCACGCTGTGCGCTGCCGTCAAGGAACATACCGCCGCGGAACATGTCGTGGGGCAACCATAGGGCAACCGTAGGGCATGGGTAGGGCATTCATGGGGCTAGCGTGGGACAAGCATAGGGCAAGCCTAGTGCTAGCATGGGCAACCGTAGAGCAAGCATATAAACAGCGTAGGGCGAAAATGAATATCTAAATATTATGGTTGAATGATGGTCGGTTCAGGTCTGATCTGATTGACTTTTGGTCCTAAAAAGGACCTTGGTCGACTGGTGTGAATTTAGTTCTAAATGCAAATACTCATTGCATGTACGGTAGATAATGATTATTAGCCCAACAACTCAAATAAACTTAATATCAATTCCACAGTTGGTTGTCCGTATAGCACAATTGGTTAGTGCAGTGTCCCGGATAGACAAAGATCCGGATTCGAATCCCGGCACGGATGTAATTTTTGGAATTGATACTTCGTTTCTAATAATCACGGCCTTGGCCGACGTTTTGTCCACGTTGGCGTGGACATCTTCAGGACTGTGATATTATTCCCTATTGAGGCTCACGATGCTTTGTAGGCTTTTTTTACTATTTAGCCACAGTTAAAAATAAAGGATTGGAATGTTGAAGGGATAGCAAAGCAGGGAAAAATGCAGAATGTTATTTGAGCAGACAGAACTCATCACTGAGTGCTGAGATGCTCTAATAGTTGATGATGTATAAAAGTAATGAGCTGACCTTTGCACAAAGCTCTGTGGTGGGTGGTCCTAGCATGAGTGTGGTGGAACAGTGGCCAGTCATTGTGGCAGCTTGCTAAATGCTACTATCATCAAACTAAGCAATTACAACATTTGCCTCCCATGGGAAGTGCTAATCAGTTCAGCTCACCAAGAATTATAAATCTTCAATTAATGAAAGTAATATTTTCTGAGCATGCAAGGAGATTTTTGCCCACCTGCTTGTCAGTATAGCATAATGGATAAGAGCAAAGACCCAGTATGGTTAAAAATTTTGCAATTGATACTTCATTATTACTAAAAATCAACTAAATAAAGGAGAATTTTTGGTTCCATCTTTGTAAAAATAGGCATAAGAAGGTTTTAGAGACTGCCAGTAACAAGCAAGACCGAGTTTTGAAGGAAGTTCAAAGAGCTTTTTGGGTTAAGACATTAATATACCAGCCCCGAGGATGGTTGTTCGTAAATTAAGGATTGAACGTGCATGCAATAAGAACACCGCCGAAATTAACAGAAATTAACAGTCAATGCTACGGAATCCGATTGCTTGCGATGCGACCCGTTCAACACAGATCACGGCGCAGAACGTAAGGATACACTTTGAGGGCGCCGGATGCGGTGGCGATGGCCAGGAGGCGGAGCTTCGGATCCCACGCCAACGCCGTCGGCTTGCTCGGGAAGCCATGCGTCACCGTCTGCACAAACACCCGCAAGACACCCACCGTCAGATACCGTTGCACCACCGACAGCGATACATACAGCGATAGGTCCTCTCCTAATGCCACCCAGTGGCTGGTGATGCGGTGCTAGCGTTGCTATGCTGCTACCATTACTGGTGTTAGGTACTAAAGGCCATAGTAATGCCAACAATTGTAGTTGTTAAGCGTAGCAACAATAGCAACAGCAGTGACACCAGTGTTTGCTGGCATTAGGCAAGGCACATAGTAATGGCAACAATCGTAGCAGCGTAGCAACACTAGCAACAGCAGTGACACCGGTGTTTGCTGGCATTAGGCAAGTCACATCGTAATGCCAACATCATAGCTGCGTAGCAACACTAACAACAGTAGTGACACCGGTGTTTGCTGGCATTAGGCAAGGCACATAGTAATGCCAATAAACTTAATCCCCTGGATAGTTAGACAATGATTGTTTCTAGTTATGAAATCCTTACAGATGTTGTACGGTAGTCCATTTAAAGGCACACCATGCATAGCGTGCATTGGCAATCCACAGTTTGTTGTTAATCTGCAGTGTGTGGCACTGGTCCTGCTCTTTCCTTTCGGTGACAGAGCACAGATTCAGCACAAGGATTGCCAATGCGTGGTGATTAGGCAAAAATAATAGATTTTAAGCACTAGGCAAGGGAAAACGCATTGTATAGAAGTTTGAAAAGTCAAACTTTCTGCCTAGGAATGCTTCCCACCCTGATTTGACTAAAACTCGGTGTCAAAAGCTACCAGCTAAATCGGTTAATGAGCATGACCAGGTTTATGCATTAAATACACCTTCTCTACCACTGTGCAAAATTATTACTGACTAGTCCTAAAGCCTGTGCAAGCACATACTATTCAATACAATTGAATACAGGAAAAAATTAATAGCTCGTTCTGGTTTAAATTCCCATATCACAGCCGCCCCAATTTTGCTCATTGACTCTGATTTTGACACATTCTTTTCCTTTTGTGTGAAGGATGGACGGTAGCGAATTTATAACACTTTCTGCCACTTTGGGAAATTAATATTGATACAGTCTTGTTGCTGATTAGTTGAGTATAGATTAAATAAAAAATAGTTTAAGATCTGGAAGGGTGTGCCTTATAAAATTTTGATAAATGCAATGGGTGTGGCAAATTGGTGGCTAAAATTTTTGAGTCCCACCAGTGCGTTGAGGGAAATACCTATTAGTATTATTTGGATTTTACATAGGTAAGTAGGTACTTTGATTCAAAATGTAAAAAGCGTCAAGTGTTGACTTGGGAAAAAATTGAGGCATTGTAGATTATTGTTCCAATAATAACACCTAGCAGTGGTGCACTGATCACAGATCAAGTTCAGTTTACTTTAGTAGGGCGAGGCTTAATCGATATATTACTGTCTGGATGCAATGTTTGCTATGGTTTGTTAATCTTATCACACATAAAACTAGTACAGCCTGACTGATAACTGATAAGCAACCTCCATTTCCTAACTTATGTCAAACGCAGATTAGGAATGCGTTTTAATGAGTCACTACCTAATACTCAAATCCAGAGTTTCACTAGGAACTAGGAACAACATACCTTTCTGAACGCAAAGAGCTCTTTCTGGAGCTTTTGCCGCTCAGCCGATGGCTGCTGCCCCTTGCCTCGGATGAACTTCAGCATTTTCTGCAAAGCGAGACCGATTCACTTGAAGAAAACCCGCTAGACCGACTGCACAATTTAAAAACGCCTGCTGTAAGAGAGTTGAATTTAACCAATGATCTCTCAAAATATTCTACTTAATAAAAGAAGTAGATTTGTGTTTGAATATGAAGCGTGATATGGACGATTTGAAAGTTTGTTGATAGTAAACGTCATGCCTAGCCTTGTGTTTGCCAACCATAAACTATCAACAATCGAGTGGGGACATCAAGACCAAGCAAACAGCGTTTTTAAAATTGAGCCGAGACAGCAAAAAGCTGCAAACCGACCTTCGTATCTGGCGAAATTTAGCCGAAATGAATAGACATCGGTGAACGGTCGCCAACAACAAGTGGGCCACGACACGCAACCAAAACAACACCACCTACGGCAGCGGGCAGAGTGATTCACACCTAGCTTACCTAGCGCTCACCGGTTCGCTCGATTAACAACTCGGTTGCGAAGCCACTGCGTTTGAAAAGATTCCTATCGCGCCTGAAAATAAATGCCCGTGCTTTCTACACACGGCTTCAGACCTAATGTCAGGTAATCGCAGAGAGCCGAGGCGATAACGCGAGCACTATATCGGCGTACGGTAGAATTAACGCCCTCTTTTCGGACGCCAGCCTTCTCTTCTCGACTTGCACCGAGATCGGAATGCGGCCCTCTCGCTCTCAGCTGTGTCCTTGGGGGATGGCGGTGACAGCTGCGGGAAAATTGATTTCGAACGCGAATTATCTGCACAAATTTTTATCCACACCGCGTATCTCCGAGATAACGACTCGAGAGTAAACGAATGAAATAATACACGTTCACGATCCGACTTTATTTACAACAAACACACTCACTTTCGATTACAGACAGTTGGCTGAACTGGGTTACCATAGCAACCGCAGTAAACAAAGGAATTTACCTGACAGCAAGACGAGAACTCGCAAGTTTTGGCAATTTCAATCGTAGAAGTAAAAATGCCAACTATAATGCGAGCCAAAGTAGCAATAGTGGGAGATTCTAAGGTCGGCAAGACAGCTCTCACACAGATGTTCCTTACGGGAAATTACCCAAAGGTTTACAACATGGTGAGGTACATGGCATCCTGCCAGCAGAATCCACATGATATGCAATAACAGAACAGAAGCATGCTTAAGATTTTAATGCATATATTTATTACTATAGGATCAAATAAAATAACGATAGTATAACTAAAATCAAACATTATATCCCTTCGTCTTCCCGTAGACTCTCGGCGTGGACTTGTCGGTGAAGATGGTGAAAATCCCGGACAGAGAAGACTCCGTCGAACTCTACCTGTACGACTCTTCCGGTCGCGACATCTACGCCGCGTTCCTGCCGCGATACGTGAGCCGCCGCCCTTAAACTTCAAACCACCAATGCTTCCAGCCCTCACCTCGGCCATGGTAACAAACCGACGCACCTCCCTACCTTCCAGTGGCACAGACCCGACTTGGTGCTGGCCGTCTTCGACGTCACCAACCAGGAGAGCTTCGACTCGGTGCCACGGTGGATCTCCATGGCCCGCGGCGATGACCACGCCCCCTGCGTGCTCTACGGCACGCACGTCGACTCGGCGGCGCGTCGCGTCGTCAGTCCCAAAGCGGCGTCGGCGCTCGCCACCAAGCTCGGCTGCCGCTACTTGGAGGGATCAGCCGTAAGTGCGGCCCGCGGCGTGGCGCCCGCTTGCCGGCGTTCCTGAGGGAACGTGGACGTAGGCGGGGATAGGAATCGGATATTCGGAGGCGAGAGGCTGGAGTTTGTGAAAGGTGGTCTCGATTTTGCAGAAGGAGAATCTGGGGACAGAGGAGCCGTTCTATCTCCTGGCGCACGAATGGCACCAGCTTTGCGCCAAGGGGCACGGAGATTCCGAAGACTCCGCGCCCATCGACTGAGCAGGCGGCAGCTGCAAGCTTTACTACGCATTTTCGTTTGTAGTTTTCTACACACTTTTTACCAGTCAATTGGATCAAACACCTTGACATATAAAAACTTTTACTCGCAACAAGAACATCCTTCAATCATTGCCCAATTTCCATCCACTACGACCCACGCAGTATGTTTGGGCACGCGTAGACTTAAACGTTAGGGTCTTACATATCAGTCCACATTTAAAAACTAACAAGTGAATTCTAGGTTGATTTTTCCTTGTACTCAGACAAGCCTCTGACGCACAATAAGCTCACTTGCACACGCCAATCGGCTTGCAATGATCTGCAACAGTGGAATTTTCAGAGATGCATAACTTTGCCCAACACTATGTGTACTTTCTTCGTTTAAAAACACAGCAGCGAAAAAGGAGAACGATCTAAATCTCCTGCCTAGCCAACGGGAAAGGACGCGGGAAAAAGACCGGCAAGGAAATGGCAGGCATCAATCAGAACGAGACGAGTTAAAAAAAAAAAACGCCAAGTTGATATTCCACCGGGCGGCAGTGCTCCGCACATTTCGCCGCGAAATGTCACATGTTTAAAATCTAGAAACACGAAACACTGCCTCGGGTATCGGGCGCCGCACGCCTCCCACGCTCGCTCCCTACGTCATATAGTCTTATATACACAAACACTCGCGGCGTCTCGAGTCCGGCCGCTTTCGAAAAGTCTTGCAGTCCCTGCCGTCCGCTCGAGTAGTGATTCGGTGCCGATCGCAAAGGGGAGGGGTCGACACGCGACGTGGAGAGGCGCACTCTGTTCTTCTGCCGATGTCGTGGGAGGTGGCCGCGGTCACGTCCATTCCACCGGGTCTTGGGCGGCCGGGGAATTGCCGATCGCGGCGAAGACGGCGGCTTCGGCCGTCGCTCGATCGGTCGGCGGCGGCGGCGGCTTTCAACGACCGGGCGGCGGCGGAGAACGGGGACCCAGCTTGCCGGCAGGTTAACTAACGTGCCGCCGGCGATACGGATTCGTTCGAGAAACTAAATTTTTCGATTGGAAATGTCCACGGCCGTTCAGGTACTAAACGGGAGACAGATCCACAAGGTGAGTATACACTTTTGATTACAATTATAGTTTCTGATTGATATTATATTCACGTAACAATATCGATAGCAGTTTGGTTCGAATCCTACCCAAGTCCCAACTACGGCCTCGTAACATTTAGAAGGATTGAAATTGCGATTAGGCTAGCGTCCATGTCCACACAATCGGGACAGTGAAATTCAGTACTC
The DNA here is from genome assembly GCA_921293315.2 of Nemurella pictetii. NCBI lineage: Eukaryota > Metazoa > Arthropoda > Insecta > Plecoptera > Nemouridae > Nemurella > Nemurella pictetii. The sequence continues at coordinate 4,210,830 of OV121122.1, forward strand.
TCGTAAGTGGCGGTCAAATAAATCAGCAAACCCGAGCCGAGCACTTACATCTTGCCCTAACAGTCTCGACGTCTAACAACCAACCCTCCCTGCCTGCATCCATCGTAAAGCTGGGCCCCGCACTCTGAGCCGTCCGCCCCCGCGACTCGGCACACATTTCACACCGCCGCTGCCGCCGTCTTCTCGATCCCACGCCGCCGCCGTCAACTAGCGCCGGCGGGCAGACCGTCGGAGGGGGGTCGGTCCCCCCGATGCCCCCTCCTCATCCCCACGCCGCTTCCAAAACAGACAACGACCCATTAGGCTCCTGGGGCGCGCCCTGCCTGCGGTGCAGACAAGGTCAGACACGTGGGGAGCCGTCCTCTTGTCCTCTCCGATCCGCTACATTTTTCTATGGTTCGTCCCCCCCCCCACGAGGGGAGGATGCGTTTGCTTCGGTGCCCCGCTCGTCCTCCCGCTCGAGAGGGGGGGTGCTTTGCGGGAGGGTCGCCCCCCGCGTCGTCTTCTAGTCGGCCCCGACGTCCGGGGGTGGTTCCCGGGTGTTTCCGGGGTGGTTCCGGGGACAAGCGGCAGCGGTAGCTACTCACTTGGTGGGCTTAGCGGCCGGCATGGCGGCGGCTGCGGCGGCGTCGGCGGCCGGGTTGGCCCCCCGGTGCAGCCGCAGAGAGACCCGCCTCTCCTGGAGCTCCGCCCCCGTTCGGCCGCGGGGCGATGCTGTGGACAGGCGGCGAGCGGACGTCAGCGACGGGCAAACGCTCGAAATGTGCGGGGAAAGTTCCGCGACAATTTTTGATGATGATTGTTTTGTGGCAGTGTTTAAGCTTATTGGTCTGTGTAGGATGTAGGTTGTAGGTTGTAGGATGTAGGTTGTAGGTTGTAAGGCACACCTTTCCTCGGCTCTCCCTGATTTTATAAAAAACAAAAATCTACGGGTTTTTAAACTCAAGTCTATTTAATTTACGAATAACCTTGTCCGCTCAGTGCTGGTAGTCAACATGATGGCAAATAGATTTGCAGTCACTGATTTACCTTAATTTCTAACTGCATAAGTAATATAACTGTAAAAATGAAGTTGCTAGTAAAAAGCTAGCAGATATGCCAGTGGTAAATGTAACGTTTAGCCACTGTTTTAGAGTTTGATTTTGAAATTTTTAAATAGCGCCTTGTGGATTTAGTTTCATGAGTTGGTGAAATGTAAATAGTAGCCATTTTTTAAGTATGACCTTATCCTGGAAAGACTCTAGCAACGTGCAGACGTTAGTGACGGACAAAAGTCAGCAACGTGCAAACACTAGCACAGAACAAACGTTCAGCAATCGGCAAGCGATCAACAGCATAGAACACTCACCCTGCTTGGCCTGCTGCATCAGCGGCGTGGTGGTGGGACTGCTGGCGGGCGGCTCCCTGCGCGCCGTCGAGCCGACCGTGCCCGCCGCCGTCGCCCGCTGCGCGAACCGGCCCGCCCCCCGCGCCGCCGGCTCCTCGGCGCCCGCCCCTGCGCCGCCCCCCGCCAGCCGCGTGCCGCCCTGCGGGAGAAACAACCGTCAGCGCGCTCGCCTCGCATCGATGGCTCCGGTAGACCGCTACGTTGCGTTCTCAGATCAAATGTTCAGCTGCCAAACTTTTAAGGCAGATTACCAACCAACTTATGTCTTTAACTTAGACATAAACGTAAAATATTTAGTACACATGCGCATACGAGCATTTGCAGCAGACTTAATAACTTGAGCATTACGCATTGTAGTCGTAATGTTTGACCGAGCCAAAGATTTAGGTCTACGTCTAAGTTTGAAGTAAGGGAGAACCAATAAGATAAGATTCATTCTCCCTGCAGCCTGCTGGATTTCGATGGCAACAGCTCGACTAGCCTCAATTACAAACATCTAATGCGCATGCAAAGAAGTTTGCGGTCATGTTCGATTCCCAGTTAAGTTGGCTTTATGTTTAAAGTAGGTATTGAAATCGAGACGTATCAAACTGTCCACTGGACTGCACGAGACGCGTCGCGAACACTTACAAACTTGAGCATGTTCCAGTCGAAGACGTAGTCGTAGGTGAACCCCTGGCGGTGGAAGAGCGTGCGAAACAGCTGGCGGAGGTACGAGTAGTCGGGCCGCTCCTCGAAGCGCAGCCCGCGGCAGTAGTTCAGGTACGTCGGGAACTCAGCGGGGAACGCTGGGGGAACAAGCGCGGTTAGGTTCACTCTTTAAGCGCACGCATCATCGGCTACCTCGCCGGGCCGTGCGACTTAGGAAAAGCGACAAAATCAGGCACAACTGGCGGATCGGGACGAAGTTTATGTTAAAAAGTGCAGTTATCACCTGTAAAGATACTCTCTTACAGGTTAACTATTGCTTGATGCTTGAGATTGAGCATTAGTTGTGTTAGGTTGTAGTTAGATGGCTGCAGTGCTTTCATTTCTAACCAAACCGCCTAGGCGGCGCTGACGATTCCGTTGCCAGCTCAAAAACGCTATTTCAGCAGTTTCCTATAATTTACAGCCTGGTGAGATATCTTCTATTATTATCATTATTATCATATTCATAAGATATCTAGCTTATTGATTTTATACATTGTTTTTAGTCTATGCAATGGATAAGTTTCACATCCCAACCACTTGGCTAGGAATCCAATTTTAGAGTATATAACAACACTTGTTAAATCAAACCAGTTATCTCTTTACATTCAAAATATATATGACTCAAAATAACAAACCCTGGTCAACTCGGCAAGCTATGAAATTTTCCTATATATCGACAAAGCACTAAGCAGCTTTAATTATTAATAAACTCTAGCATTCTGGCTAGGAAAGTTACGCTGAACAAACTGTCTACCCCACATTCTTTGCCCGGGATGGTACCCAAGATAACGATGGTTGATTGAGCCGTTTGTCAATACTATTCCCTAGCTCCAGGCGTTCTCGCCGATGCACGCGTCACTCGTTTGCGACGCGACAGCACTCACTCTTGCACAGCTCCTCGATCTGCGTGGTCATCTTCTTCTCGGAGATGCGCTCGTACTTCTGCCGCTTGGTGGCCGCCTTGAGGCCCTGCCAGGGCAGCGAGCCGCGGTTGAAGTACATCAGAACGTAGCCGAGAGATTCGAGGTCGTCGCGACGGGACTGCTCGATGCCGAGGTGCGTGTTGATGCTGGCGTAGCGCGCCGTGCCTGGTGGGGACACAAAGAGGCGTCAGAAAACGTCTCGCAGGGAACTCACTCGGAGGAAACTCGCAAAATCGAGCGACAAAGCGCTTGCCGACCGGGAAGGTGGTTCTGATAATTGTTTATATGAGATGAGAAAGTGTGATTCGAACCCATCTCTATCTCCATCAACAACTCGACTCAAATAAACTCAAATAAAATAAACTTAATATCGATTCCACAGTTGGCTGGCCGTATGCTACGTTTATGGAACAAATGAATTCTCTCATCTCATCTTACCTTGAAACAGTAATCAGAATTGCACTACAGGGTGAAGTTTCAGTTATAGATACTTATTCTGCAAATGTATTCTGTTACTTACGTGAACTGTTAGTTGACATTTGAGACATTTTTGCCAAACAAAGCCCCTCAATATTATCTTAGATAATGTAATCAACTTTTTTGGTTGTTACTAGAGGCTTTAATTTCTAGTAACTCTGTCACCTGCTCAAAAATGCTATTTCGGCAGGGGTTCCTACGTTCTATGGCGGAGTAAGTCAGAGCAGAGCAGACACCGTGATGCCACTACATCCATCGAACATGGACCCTGAAAACCTCCTCCTAATCAACGTTGATTTAGATCTACGAGTCAGTGGAATGCAAACGGCGGTTATTAGTAAGCAAGGCTCATAGCTGGGAGAAGGGCGACTGACCGGTGAGGTTCTTGTTCTCCCGGTAGGGGATGTGGAGGTGCGTGCGGCCATCGCGGTACTTCTTGGCCAGGCCGAAGTCGATGATGTAGACCAGGTTGCCCTTCTTGCCGAGCCCCATCAGGAAGTTGTCGGGCTTAATGTCCCGGTGGATGAAGCACCGCGAGTGAATGTAGTCGATGCGCGAGATCTGCAACCACGCAACAAACGACACAATTACGTTTCAGTAAAATTACTGAACTGGGTTTTTGAGTGCTAGGCTAGCGTATGACACGCTTACTGTCTAGGCTGCAAGCTTGATTTACATCATTTAGGACCTTTATTATTACTTTTTTAAGAGATCTATTATTCTTAAAAGCACATTACCCTCTAAAATTTAAGCGAGCAGACAGCATAGCTTTGCAAAATGTCGGGAAAGTTTTTGGAAACATTATTCATAAGCTCGGGAAAGTTTATTTTAGGAATATGTCATTAATTCATAGGTACTAGATTTGATTTCAAGACTGAATACACATTTGTGGCCAATATTCAGAAAACAAAGACAACCATAAAATAACAACCAGATTGTAAAATCTTGCTTCCTTGAGCAACTTATAAAATGGAATAATCATATGTAATCTTGAAAGCAATCTTAACAAGGTAAAATGTTGCTGTGCTGCACAGGAAAGAGCTTGTTGTGATTTTGTCTACTGCCTTTTTTAAGTCTGTGAGCTACAGTTTCTTTATTTCACAACATCATTTCTACCTCTGCACACAAACTAGTCTTTGCCAACGTCCTTTAAACTCTACGAGACTTGTTACGGATATTGGGTGCAGTATCTTACCAGCTGGTCTGCAAGAAGCAAGACAGTCTTGAGAGAAAAGCGTCGCGAGCAGAAATTGAATAGGTCCTCCAGCGAAGGACCCAACAATTCCATGACCATCACATTGTAGTCACCTTCCGAGCCACACCACTTGATGTTCGGGATGCCGACTGCAAAACAAAGTCACAACACTTTTGTCATAATTTGTGTTGGTTAAAATTTTTATTGTTTTCTGATCCTTAGGGCATTTGCTGGTGGTGGGTTGGATGTGCACTCCTTAGACATGTTAGAATTTGATTCACCATTTCAAATTGTTCTCATTAATCTTTGTATCTCCTGGCCATGACCTAAATGGGCAGTGAAAATAAAAGATGCGACTATAACTTGCTAACGCTTGGATTTTGTAACATGGGTATGTTTTGTGGTGGTTCTAAGCCTTGTATTACAAAGCTAGCACTCAACAGCAATTTTTGCCATCATAATTGCTTGGTGACTGAGCATTTACATTGACACACACAAAAAAATGCCAGTGTCTACTTTCTACGCAAAACAGTGGGGTAAAATAATTAGTTTTAGCACATTTTAGACTTTAGTACCTAGTGGTAATGTTTATATTATAAGCTTTGCTACAAGATATTCTAGACCTGCCCAATTATGGTGAATTTAAAGTGGGAGTAAAAAGGGTATCAGATGCAAATGAGGTTAATAACTTATTGGGACCTGTGTACCTAATGGCATTTAGTAATTTCTTTGGAATAACTCACAAGTCAGCACAAAAGTTACACCCTCAGAGTGGCCATTTTTGATCATGGCTGAAGTGATTCACCAGTAAATTGTGGGCTTGTGGATTGGTCATCAATGCATGACCAATTGGACAAAATAATTTTTTGCTAGTAACCATTACATCTTTTCCATTGGTGACAAGGATGTGTTCATGGGAGACCTTTGCATCCTAGTACCAAAATTGTTATGTTCCAATAATTTTATGAGATAGCAATGATGACTTAAAAATGTTATGTCCAATATCGAGGTTGAAAAAGTGTAATCCGTAGAAAGAAAAGATAGGGCTGAGAAAGCCAAGTGTCGATACTTTTGAAAACGACCTATCAGCTGACAATTTCCAAATGAACTTTGAACTCAATGCTCCAGCTTTGTGCCCAAGAGGTGTCACTGATCTTATAAAGCTACTGTCAAACAAAATGTCAAAATTAGTAGAAATTGCCTAAAACTTGGAACAAAGGGTCTGCTTCCTTTTGCCTGAAAAGGTGTAAAAAACAATCAGATAAGCAAACATACCTCCCCCTTGCATAAGTTTGTAGAACTTAGACTCTATGTGCAGCTGAGGATGTCTTGTCTTTATGCATTCCAATTTGATTGCGACCTCTTCGCCAGTCGAAATATTTGTTCCTGCGGAAAACAAGAAGAATTTCGACATTTCCTTCCAGGCAGTCCACTTGTTCAGTGAACCAGTGAGCCTAGCTGACTCAAGCAAAGAAAACAACAATAATTTCAAAACGGGAAAAATAATTACCCAGATAAATATCACCAAAGGATCCGCTCCCAATTTTTCTCCCAAGCCTGTATTTGTTTCCCACTCTCAGTTCCATGGCTGGGCCTAAATAAATCAAACAGAGAACAATGAAAGTGATCAATTTTAAACATAGGATAGCCAGCGGACATATTGAAAATTTCACAGGAGAAACCAGAGGAATGTTAGCTCAATTTGAAGCGGGTCTGAAGGACTTACCGGAGGTCGGACGCACGTCGAAAGGTAACAAACGCAACACGCGATGTCCGCAGAATTTACTCGTTCATCAAGAGCGTTCGATGACACTCCATTTAGAAGGATTACGCGGATTCCTCATAGCAAATTCACCACCAAGAGTTACGGACGAGAGACGAGCCCCGGATTCTACTTCCACAAACGGCCACCGGAGCGCGCCAGCGTTTGACCACCGGGATTTCAAATAGGTGTGGTATCAAAAAAATCAAGTCACGTAGCGAAAAAAAGCACACGCAGCTCAGAGCAGTTATCTTTATTCGAAATATAACGAAATTCCACACTTCATCCAGCCAGGAAACCTCCGTCAATCGGCAAGGTGATCCCGTTGACCATCGACGCCTTGTCGCTGAGCAGGAAAACAATTGCATCGACAACTTCATCGACTTCTGCGAACCGGCCGAGCGGTATCTTAGCGAGCATCGGCCCAGCCTTGGCAGGATCGGACCAGCCGATGCGACCCATTGCGGTCATCACCACCGTCGGGTTGACACAGTTCACGCGGATCTTGTGCGGGCCGAGCTCCAAGGCCATCACCTTGGAGACCATGTCGAGAGCGCCCTTCGTGCCGCAGTAGATGGCGTGGTCTGCCAGAGCCGCCTGGAAACCGGCCCGGCGTCGGAATCACGTAAACGCCGAGAGAACGTAGCGTTGAACGCATAGTTTTTGTGAAAAGTGACTGGATGGTGTTGGAAAAATTGACCTTATCGACAAAATTGTCATTGAATTTATATGTTACTAACAAAGGTAGTTGGTGTTAATACCCTAATAGAAAGATAACACTTAAGTTCTTAAAACAAAACTGCTTGCAATATATTGTTATGTAAAAATGACACAAATTACACAATTTCCTGTCTTTCTGTATCGCAACCAACGCTACCTAGGCTAAATTTAAAAATGTACCTAATAAATACAAAATAAATTAGTAAAATGTGCTTAACACTGTGAACTAAAGTCAAATTTAAAGCGGGTTTGGACCAAACTGCATATTTTTGTTATTATAAACCAAATTCTTCAATATTTTCTATTTATGGTAATATCGTACTATTATCTCTCAGAAATAATATTTAGCTAGGTTTGCAAATCGTGCGTGAAAAGCTTGAGTTTGGGACTGAGCATTGACTCAATTAAATCTGAATACTAACATGACATTGAGTCTCAAGGCGGTATTATCGTTTCTAGCAATCAATCATGAAGTGTCAAATTTCTTCAAGAACAAGAGCATTGAGCAGGTACCAGAATGTCGGGTAGGAACACACAGTGTTCCATCGTGGCGCAACCGATCGCCGCTAGCTAACGTGCCGAGCGCAACTCACCTGTGACGCCTGCGACGAGACGTTGACGATGCTGCCGCCGCCGCCGCGCTCCACCATCCCTCGCGCCACCACCTGGCTCACGTTCAACACCGCCTTCACGTTCAGCGCAAACGACCTGCGCAAGCAAACACGCGCACCATGTGACGTTACAACACCAAGCACAACGTTATCCGGTAGCCAATGGGCGTTACAAGCTTTGCGATATCTGGCGTTTGCCAAATGAGCTTTAAGTTCGCTTTGGCTACAAAATATTGTCAAATATATCATCAAAATATCGTCAAATGTAAAAAGCTTAAAGTAATATATGACAAAGGTGCCTAAATACCGTCTATACATATTATTACAATTACCATTATTTTTATCCTTACCACGTCATAGTCATTACCATACTCATGTTCCTTTTTTACTCTTTATGATATTCATGTGCCAATTAGCATGCTTATGCCAAACCTTTTCGAAGGCCAAAAGCTATGACGAAAGGTTTCGTCGAACTTAGTCATGTAACCCAAGTTTCGAGTTCTGGTTGGTTGATGCGAAACAAAAGCTCGGCGAACCCTTCGCTTCGCGTAGCATTAAACGCAGCTTAAGGCTCACACAAAGACTATATTATATTTATACGCGGCAAGAAATAAATAAACAAATAAATAAATAAACCCTCACTCGTCAAACTCTTCGGCGGTGGCGCTGAGGAAGGGCGCCAACTTGGCGACGGCGGCGTTGTTGACGAGACCGTCGACGTGCCCGAGCGCAGCAACGGCAGCGCGCGTCTCGTCCCAGCGCGACAGGTCCACCGCCAGCGTCGTCAGCCGCGGCTCCTCGGCCAGCAGCGACGCCAGGTGGGCGGAGCTCCGAGACAGCGCGACCACCGCCGCGCCGCTCGCCGCAAGCCTCTTGGCCAGCGCGCGGCCAATGCCTGCGGGGGGGCGAGGCGCCGGTTGGCCAATCAGAGCAGGGCAAGGCGGCTTTGTGACTGATTGATTGATTATTGGTGTTTAATGACGCATTGTTTTGACAACTGGCCTTTGGCACTGGTATGATGGCGTCGATGTATGAAATGGTGATGGTGAACCTAATCTAGCCTAGAAGGGAGGAGGGGAAACCCGGTGCCGGCACGTAGCCTACTCTTGTCGAAAAGCACCGAGGGGACCACCGGCTTTACGTCCCTTTCGAAGAACGGTACAACTCGAACAACAGGATTCCTACGCTAATCTTAGCTGTTGTGAGGTTGATAAGCAAGGCGAGTGAAGTTGTCGTACTAACTTTTAAATCCTCCAACCTCTCTCCCGAACAGAACTGATCATGTGCATGATGGTCGCCCATCAAACACCTGTCTCAGCGCGATGTTGCTTAACGCTTCCGCTTGTGGCACCTACGCACTAACGTGGGTCCTACTCCTAACGACTGATATTGAATTAACGAGAATTGGCTCGGTGTCCACTCAATATACACTATCCGATTAATTTAAAATACAATCAAAGTGACATCATGATACCCACTCGGTGAAGCCAGGTAGAGAAATTCGGGTTGTGATTTCCCTATCTTCCTTTATTAAATAGCAGAGCTAATTAAAAATTTTTCCAAACTGGTAGTAAGTCCAGTGGGTATCTCACGTCACTTTTCTCTTAGTGGAATAGCTCTAATTGTTTGATAGTTGGTAAGCTACGCAGAAAACATGTCACCATAAATTTTTCACTCAGAGATGATGAACTCTTAAACTTAAATGTAAAATTTCAACGTGTTCAATGTCTTCAAATTGTGGCTAGAGACACCAATGTCTAGGAGTCATTGCCAAATTGGGAGTGATAATGATAAGACACTACCTACCTATGTTTAATATGGCTGCATATTATGTTTGATTCTCTTATACTGACTAGGCAAACAATCACCTTAATTTTATTGATGATTTTATATATGTTTTAAACTGTCCTAAGGTACTGTGGTATTTTAATTACGTGCGTAAACTCACTGTCGAAAAAAAAATCAGGTCATCATCTATTATAAATCCATCATTTGCCAAAGCCAGCCTGTTAAAGTCTGGGCCAGATAAAATCTAAAAAATACAAGCTGTTTTCTAAACCAACGACAAAGCAGCGGCGGCGGCTGTAGCGAAACCCGCTCTACTCGCAACGCAACCCGAGCAAAGTCGCACCGTAAATTACCTTGCCCCGCTCCAGTGACCAAGATCCTCTTTCCCGCGAAGCTGGCGTCCATGGCGACGTGACGGCGACAACTAATTAGTAATTATCAGCTGCTTGCATCATCATCGGAGGTCGTAAAGCCAGGAGTCAAGGCCGGTGTCTGGAGAATATGGAGCAGGTTTTTATCATTTTGTTATTGCCGCGCTCGTCAGCCAAACATGCTTGCTGCGTGCGCAGCATAATCAAGTTTTTCAAAATGGCCACTTAGCTGTCAACGTCAAACTGGCTGGTTGTTTGTTGCACGTTTTTTGTGGTTTCGTGCGGCGTAATGCCATGGAATAGCTGGCCTGCGAGTAAATTACTGCTAGACGTCCCGGGACCTGCAGCGAGTAAGCATTGTTTGGCTGTATTACTGTGATGTTTGCTCTTGCCGCCTGTGATTGCAGTTCCTTTGGCTGCTGGCCTGGCCTCAAGTGACCTATGATCAATGCCTATGATGCCTCAGGCACTCTAGACACCTGACAACAAAGATGCCTCAAACTAATCAGTCTGGTGAAATTTCGAGCGTTTGACTTAATCATTGACATTCGTGCCTTTAACTGACAACGAGAAAACGCCAAACCTTGCAAAGAATCCAATTTATAACCTAACCGTAATTTTCATGTCATTTGATCGGATAACGCGTGCAGCAATAGTGTACACATCAGGTGCTAGCGACACGACGGTGACGTGATTTCTTACGGCAGGTGGGTCGATGTCGCACCTGACCCCGCTGTCGTCGATGCTCGGCCTGGGCGGCGGCTTCCGCAAGTCGCTGCTGTTCCTCGTCGACTTTGCGTGGGCGTCGCGTGTCCGCCTGCCGGTGCTCATCATCGTTGGCTTCCTTGTTTTCGACGTGCGCATGCAGCTAGAGATCAACGTCGACGTAGAGGTGAGACCGCCGTGACTGCGCTGGCTGTTCGCTTGGGGCTACTTCACTTTGTTGCTCTGAAAAATCAGATACCTACTCACTTGGAGGTTCTTCCCCCAGTTAGTTTATTTTAAACAAAAATAGTTACTGACCCCAACCAAACCAATGTAGTCTGGATTCTATCATAAATGTAAAGACTATGGATGGCTAGTCTAAAATAAGTAGCTTGCAATGTTTTCATCCGCTTTCTGAGCAACTACTTGACTAAAGGCCCGTTTTCATGGCTTGCGGTTAGCGGTTAGCGGTAGGCGGTAACCAATCAGAGTGCTTAAGATTTCAACCGCCATTCTTGCCGCTCTCAACCGCTTGACATAAAATAAAGTTAACTTTTATAAAATAACCGCGCGGTTAAAATACGTCACACATTTGTAAGCCAATCAAAAACGTGCATCGTCAGCGCTGCCTACCCACAAAAGTTTTAACTAACCACGGATTCTACTCAAATGGTATTTGACAGCTCACAACACAACACATTTTTTTGCGATTGTATTAAATATGAACGAGAACATAAATTTAAATGAGAACGATGGGGTAGAAAAGGAAGCAGAGGGGAAAATTGAACTGCTGATAGATATGGTGGAGGCAAATCGGGTACTTTGGGATGTTCATCATCCAAAGTATAAGCTATTAACTGACAAGAACCGTCTGTTTACGGAGATTGGCCTAGCACTAGGCTTGACTGGTAAGTTTATAAGAACTTACTTAAACACAATACGCCTACACACATACCAAGACCTAGTTGGCCTTATGCATAGAATACACAATTATTCTCAGTTGAAAAAATCCAAGCCCTAGCCTTTTCATTACTAGACCTAATCTTGTCAAATCTAGCTTGGCACTGACAGATTTGACAGATTTGAGATTTAAAATGACGCTCAAATTCACCGCCTTCCCAAATTCACCGCCTTCCGACGAACCGCAAGCTTGTGAACAGCCAGTACCGAAAACGAGCGGTAGCGGTTGAAAAAACGCTACCGCCAACCGCCCAACCGCGAGCCATGAAAACGGGCCTTAACACAACCAAATCCCAACCAACCAAGTCAACCAAGTCCAAATCTTGCAAACAGAGAACGGCAAACAAAGAACTCACAATCATGCGCTCTGATTGGTCCAAACACTGTGTGCGCTGTTCGTTCTCTTCAAGAACGCTGACGCTGGACATTATTTAAAACGAATTGCAAATAGGTACTCGTTGCATGTATGGGTACAAATTTTGTAATTGATATTTCGTTACTATTAACCGCTGGCCGCAATCATGGTTCACATTTCAATGGTCAGTTTCAGAGTAAAAGGATGACAACTTTGGATATGTGACGCTATCACGCTATCTTCATAACACAATTCCATTCCTGCTGAGCATTTGATTACAATATTTAAAGTTAGATTGGAACTCTTTTGGACACGGCATCAAAAGCAATGACGGAATCAACTAGCGGAGGTGTTGACAAAGACAGCGAGCCGCGACATTCAGCCTGTCGTGTGCAACCATTCCGGAGGGCGGATTCTCAACCGTTTCCTCGATGCGCAGGTCCGCCAACTGCAGGACGAGTCCGACTCGGACGAGAGCGACTCATCGGACGAGGAGGACTCGACCGACGAAGAATACTCCCCGGACGCGTCGCCCTAGGTGACAACAACGCGGTTACGTTGGACAGAGTGTCGCCGCCGCAAAAGCTGCCGAAACTCGTGTGACGCGATGAAGAGCACGTGCTGAAAGACATTTGGTGTTCGTAGCTGTTTTCCGAGTTTATTTCTTCGGAAGTTTAAAAGTTGTACAGCGTGAGCCCTGTTAGAGGTGTGTTTGAAGTGTTTTTTAAACGCAGTGTTTCGCGGCAGGGAGTGATTTGACGGTGTTTGTGGCTCGTGATATGTAAGTTGGACCACTGATTGATAATCTTGTTGTTGACTCTGGAGCCGGAAACGCGAAGCATGTTTGCTGCAACTTGCAAATCCGAGGGTCAGTTCTCAACGGGAGACTGCCAGGTGGTTAAATGTGCACTAGCGGCCTGTGTCTTAAGAAATCAGGTCTCCAAGTCGCACGCTAGTCCTGTTATGGCTGGTGTCTAGATTGACATGTGAGGTTTTTCGAGGACTTAAGCCCACAAATAGTTTATTATAACTAAATAGCCGATTCGATTTGGTGGATTTCGGCACGCGACAGCTGGAAGGAAGTCGGCACTCGAGGATTAAAGATATTTGAAGTCACAGGTTTTATATGAGACTGTTATATTTTTATGCACTTGCTAGTTTTTGTTTTACCCGTCAACATTCCTGTATTTTTATAAGCACCGTGTGGTGTTGAAAGAAATGATTAAAGCATGTCTATTTTATTGAACATCCTTGACTGTTTTGTTGATGGTTGGACATGGTTAGCAGCTGTTTTTATTAGTCCAGGAATTTGCGTCAGCTCTTTGTTCATTTCAACGTCATATGAGAGGCCTCATTTCTTAGTCAGTGACTAAGACTTTTTATCCACGATAGGCCTATTCCACTCAAGAGAAAAATGACTCCAAATGACTTCCAAACTACCAGTTTGGAAAAAAATCGCAAAAGTAGGTCTTGTAACGCTTCCGCTAAACGCCAAATTATAACGCTGTGGGTTTGGGCGCCAAGTTATTTATTCCCAGGTAAAATAACTAAAACCGTGCTCTCTATTTAAACTTATTTATTCTTCACTCTACAAATACACTTGTTCGTTACACTTCAAAAGCTATATCCAGACTGACTCTCTCATACCGCCTGTCCCTCCTTTATATAAGTGACACCTTCTAGAATTATCCAAGCTCCTCGAATATTCCAGAAGGGTCCCGACCCAGGTAGTTTTGGCTACTCGAATGTTCTAAACTGGTTTTCGATACTGTTCGTATCGAAAACATGTAACTCGTTACATTACCCCCTATCTTAACAAAAATACAAAATACCATTAATGTAATACAAAAATAAACTATTCAACTTCTGACTCATTTTCTGAAAAGTCCTCTTCTTGGGCGATGTCGCAGTCATCTTCGGTTTCGACTTTTTGTACCGGCTTCAAATCTTTGGTATGCCAGTTACCAATTGGCTTACCCTGTTGATCGACCAGTTCATAGACCAACGGGGACCTCTTTTTCCTGACCACAAAAGGGCCGGTGTATTTCGGCGCTAAACTCGCGGTGAACTTATTAGCTGCGTTAGACTGTGCAAAATTCCTCTTCCAAACTTCTTCTCCGACTTCGAATTCCCTGTGGCGTCGTCGTAGGTTGTACACCTTTTGGTTGGCATCGTATGCTTTCTTGAGTCGGAGTCGGACTTCCTCGTACAATTCTTCTAATCTTCTATGTCTTTCGATCAAGTTTTGGCGATTCCCGACTTCTATAGGGGCATTTTCGGGTACCGTATCAGCATCACCGTGGAACTTCCCAGATAGATTAATCTCGCGTCCGAAGTTTAAGAGATTCGGGGTGCAACCAGTACTTTGGTGCTTGGCTGATCTTATCGCGTACCCAACTTCGTGGATGTGTTTATCCCATTGGTTATGCTTGTTTCGGATATAACTCCCGATCATAGTTTTAATAACCCGATTTACCCGTTCAGTTGGGTTAACTTGTGGGTGGTAACTGGGATTATAAATGATCTTCGTGTCGAACTTCTTCATAAAGGCCTTGAAGGTAGAGCTCGTATATTGTGGGCCATTGTCACACTGTAGATATTGCGGAGCCCCATATATCAGGAAAACTTGGTCCTCGAGGCGTCTCAAAATCGTAGCAGTCCTAGCTTCTCTCAGCGGGAACAGCAATGTGAACTTGGTAAAGAAATCTGATACAACTAATAAGTACTTGTTGTTCTTTGAAGACCGAGGGAACGGGCCCATTAAATCGGACGAAATCATTTGCCATGGCCTTGAAACCATCCGTCGGTGTCCCATTAATCCGGCGGGCTTGCATTGTTCCACTTTATACTGGGCGCAAACGTGGCATTTCCCTATGTACTTGCGAACATCACTCTTCATGGCTGGCCAATAATAACATTCGGCAATTCTTTTCCAGGTTTTAAAAATACCGAGATGCCCTGAGGTTTCGGCGTCATGGGATTCGTGTAACACTTTGTTCCTCAGATCTTTTGGGATGACAATTTTCCAATTGCTCCCTAATCCCATGTCAAGCTGAGAATTATCGTTGACCTTCTTATATAGATTATAATTTTCCACCCTCCAATCCGGGAAACTCTGAGGATTTCCGGTGACTCTTGACTTCATCTTGTTCCACCATTTATCCGCTACTTGCTCGTGGACGGTGATGAGGTCGAGGACAGGGCTTATCGCTCTCGACAAAGCATCCGGCACAACATGTTCACTACCTTTCCTATGCTTGATGTCAAAATCGAATTGTTGCAACCTGATAGCCCAGCGGGCTAGTCTTCCAGTGGGATCCTTTAAATTGTTTAACCACAATAAAGAATGGTGATCGGTAATTACCGAGAAACGGCTACCCTCCAGGTAAGGGCGCATCTTCTCAATAGCCCAAATGACGGCCAAACACTCCCGTTCGGTCGGCGAGTAATTCCTCTCTTCTTTCGTCAAAGACCGGCTATAATAAGCGATCACTTTCTCTCCATCTTCAAATTCTTGAGATAGCACACTCCCGATACCATAGGCGGATGCATCCGTTTGTACCGAAAAAGGACGATCAAAATCCGGGCAAGTGAGTATAGGAGGCGTAACTAACTTTTCTTTGATTTGTCTGAAAGCTTCTTCGGCCTCTGTAGTCCAGTTCCATTGGACGTTCTTGCGTGTCAAATTATGAAGTGGGGACATGAGGATGGCGAATGAAGGTATAAAACGCTTATACCACGACACCATTCCCACAAAACGCTTTACCTGCTTGCTTGACTTAGGTGCAGGATAGTCCAAGATAGCGCTGATCTTCTCAGGGTCGACGTGCAGACCGTACTGATCCACCACATAGCCGAGATATCTTAACTCCTTTCTTCCAATTTCACACTTTTCTCTATTGATCGTAAGGTTCGCCGCCCTTAACCTCCGGAGAACTTCTTCGAGGACTTCCGTGTGTTTCTCAAAGGTAGACGTGGCTATAATGATGTCGTCAAGGTAAACAAAGACATACGGTTCCAAGTCGTGACCTAAAACTTGATCGATCAGTCGTTGCCAAGTCGCCGCACTGTTATGTAGGCCGAAAGGCATCCGGGTAAATTGGAACAGTCCTCTTCCTTGCACCGTAAACGCGGTTTTTTCTTGACTATCTTTCTCTAGAGGCACTTGCCAATAAGCACTCTTCAAGTCCAAAGATGAAAGATATCTCGCTTCTCGCAGGCGATCCAAAATAGAAGACACATAAGGTATCGGATATGCATCTTTGACGGTAACAGCGTTGACTTTGCGAAAGTCCACCACAAATCGGTAGGAACCGTCTTTTTTCTTGATTAAAAGCATAGGCGACGACCATGGACTCTTTGATTTTACCACTACTCCTAGCTTGATCATATTATCCAGTTCATTGTGGATTGACCGCAGTACTACCGGAGAAACTGGATAATACCGTTGTTTTATTGGCGAAGCGTTGCCTGTATCAATCCTGTGCTCGATCGACCTGTGACATCCCAAATTCTCGGACATCTTCGCCAAGTATCGCGTTGTTATTTCGGCGAGTTTCATTCTTTCTTCTTCGCGGATTGACTTTTCTTCTATGGAATCCACAGTGTTGTAGTCATCTTGTTCCACATTCGGGTTCGTAAAGGTCCAGGTCGCAGTGGTTACATTCGGAATGATACCCATAATCTTCCAAAAATCTATGCCCAGGGTTAGGATGATCGGTAAGCTCTTCACCACCAACACAGGTATCACTCGGAGGCGGTCTTCTAGTTCGAATGGGATATAGACGACAAAATCGACTGCGCATCGCTGTCCGCTCGCCACAGTGATGAACGTGTTTACTTTCTCCATGCTCCGCTTCAACCCTAATTGGGAGATAAACCTCCATCCTTCACCTCCAATCACGGTGCGATTGGCGCCACTATCCAATAAACCCTTTAAATGAATCCCCATAATCTTCACGAAAAGGTAAGCTCTTGCATCTTTTCCCATAAAGAGTAATTGGTCTAGTTGCATCTCTCCTCCCGTCAATTCTTGTAATGCGTCCTCTTCTCTGGTCGGAGAAAATTGCCGAGGACCTATCGCAAATTTTCTCCCCTCTCGTTTTCCGAATTATTGCAATTTTTGCAGGATCGGCGGATAACGCCCACCGCCCCACAGCCGTAGCAGAAGGTTTTCCTTGCTTTTTCTTGAGGGATGTCGTATTGTTTTCTGGCTTCTATAGCCCTCCCGTGGTTCGTGATCTTACTCATGTTGGTCGAGTTAGCACCTGCGATTGCATGTCTTCTACCTTGGTATGCCAGATCGGGTTCCAACAAGGACCGGCTATCTGTTGGTGGGGGTCGATATTGCTCTGCTTGGATCTTTCCTAGTTCCAATTTCTTACAAATCTTTGAAAATTCATCCACAGATTCAAACTCCAAACAGCTGAGTGCTTCGATCAAATATGGTAAGACGTTTCTCTTTAGAATCCTGAGTTTTGATTGCTCTGTTACCGGGTTGGGTAGCCTCGCAAACAGGCATAGCATGGTGCGTACGTACTGACCCACTTTCTCCCCAGATCCTTGTGTTCTCCTTTTAATTTCCTCCCAGAGCTTCTCTTCATAATCCACCGGAAGGAACTCCTCTTTAAGGCCTACGACAAAGTGATCCCACGAATTAAACTGCCTTCTCACGGTGCGGAACCACATAAGGGCACTTCCTTCCAGGAGGTCAATCGCCGATCTCCAAAGATCTTCGTCGTCCACATTCCTGGCAGTCTTTAATTCTTCAACTCTTTCAAGAAATTCGTGGACACTAAGACTATTTTCGTCTCCCGAGAAACGAAGGTTCCATTGGCACACAGGCGTCTGATGTCGAATTACCGAATGATGAATAGTCTTATCGTTTTTGACAGGAGTCTCCTTGATACGACCGCCTTCCGCTTTAGAAATGAATTTCTCGAATCCTTCATGAACATCGGGAAGCTCAGGACTTGCTTCCTCGTCGGACTCGTCCATTGCTCCCTCGGCCGAAGAATTAAGTTGGTTGTATAATGATAGAACCTTGCGTAAGATGGTCGACCGGGACGTCATATCCGATGACTCCAAGGCTTGAATTCTCTCGGCCCTTCCAAGCACATGCGTCAACTTACTGTCGACTAATTTATAAACTGGATCTAGTCGGCCTCCTTTGAAAGTAAGAAGCAACGATTCTATTTCCACCAGTTTCTCTTCGCAACTCCTGATCTCTCCTTTGACTTCCATAACGATCGAAGGCATGACTAATTTCCCTTCACGTTCTAGCTTCAGCAACTGTCGGAAGGACTTACGCATTTCTTCAACTGTGGAGACTTCGGTGATCCCGCGAATACTTAGTTCGTAGGTCAACTCATCCTTCGACAGCCTGTTAATTTCCATCTTCACCACGAATTTCAACCGTTTGCCCCACGTTGGGCGCCAATTTGTAACGCTTCCGCTAAACGCCAAATTATAACGCTGTGGGTTTGGGCGCCAAGTTATTTATTCCCAGGTAAAATAACTAAAACCGTGCTCTCTATTTAAACTTATTTATTCTTCACTCTACAAATACACTTGTTCGTTACACTTCAAAAGCTATATCCAGACTGACTCTCTCATACCGCCTGTCCCTCCTTTATATAAGTGACACCTTCTAGAATTATCCAAGCTCCTCGAATATTCCAGAAGGGTCCCGACCCAGGTAGTTTTGGCTACTCGAATGTTCTAAACTGGTTTTCGATACTGTTCGTATCGAAAACATGTAACTCGTTACAGTCTGTTTTCTGGAGACCCTTGATTTACGACCCTCATTACCGTAATCCCTATGTCTTACGCTCAATATGCTCCTTTCAAGTTGCGCCCGTCCATGTGGTATCAAAATGAGTTTACAATCACCAAATTTTGTGGCACCAACTCTAAGAAAAAAATTACAAAATTTATTTTTGTTTTACCTATCCAAGTTTTTTAAATCTCAACATGAAAAGAATAATATTCAACAAATTCATCTTCACATCAATATTGGCTCTGTAAAACTAGAACAGCTTCATACGTTGGAAAAGATGCAGCACTTAAATTTTGTTAGCGCACAATTTTAGGTAGCGCGCGTGCTGGACAAGCTGACGCAGGCCGTCGAGGAGACGTGCGGCTTCCCGGTCGAGTGATCTCTTTGCGGCCGCCTCCAGCGATCCACCCGACGGCACAGCGGTTGGCTCGAGGTCGGCGTTCGACACGTCCGATGCCGCGGCCCTCGAAACCATCGTTCCCTCAGGAAGCGGTTGAGCCCACGTTGGACCAAACGGGCCGTGGAAGTCTGCCGTTTGCTTGCGATTCGAACTGACTGTCGCCTTGGCCGCAGAGCCATCGGTCTTCAGGGCTGCGGTCGCTTTGTCTGTCGCGCACGATCAACGATCGAGCTGCGAACGTCGGCGTCTGATGTCCGACCTTTGCTTGTGTGCCGAGGCCAAGGCTAAGTACCTAACTAGGTTGCTAACACTGGCCGTATTGGCACGCCAATCCCAGACGAGGGATCAAGCGCACGTTGTCAAAAACGTGCTGATGGCGGGAGGATCGAGAATCAGATTAGGGTTGTAACTATGTTGGGGCTAGGTGACATCTGTCAGAATCCAAATACAGATATCAATAGCTGCCGCTGTAAGGGTTTCCAAGGTTTCCTAGTGCCTAGGCTATAATACCAGTATATTTGGTCAAAATTTACTGTCGGATTTCATTTGGATATGCCAAGTATTATTTTAAAAAATTATATCGTATGCAAATTAATAATTTCGAATAACTATTTGAAATTCGTATTTTAAAATCTTGTATGACCTCTCGAACGTCACTTGGTGATTCCATGAATCCCCGCCGTCAACAAATCACCTGTTCGATTCCGACATAGAGCATCGAATGGTACCGAGTTGCTGATTGGCCGCCACTACAGCACAGCACTGCACCCCTACAGTCCCTGGCCTTAGGCACTTCAGAGGCAAGCGCTGGAATGGAGACGTGTGGACTTCTCGGCTACTCGTGAGAAAATAGTCTTTCAATCAGTGATCGGGTTTTGTTAAACTAATTTACACCTGTGTGCGTACATTTTGTGTTCAACAACGATAAACCGTACGAATATTCGGCAATATTCGGGTTCAGCTATTCCTAGTCAACAAGACTGCATGTGCGCAAAACAGTAAGTAAGATCGTTCTCGTCATCTGATCTGAGATTTTTATTTTAGGTAACATTATTTTCATTATATTATTATTGTCCGAGGATGGGATTACATTCCGACTGTCTGGAAGCTGAAAGACTGGATCTGGGTGGTTCCAGCAAATTATTTTGAGCAATGATATGATGGTAATTGTAAAGTGTACGTTCATATCGCTGTCAGCTCCGCGAAAGTTGGGAGAAATGAAGCATTCAATTCAATTTCAATAACCACAAATAATCTTGAGTTGCATCATAATCTGGTGGCACCACCGAGAGGCTACAACTCGCCTAGTCCAGCCTTACAAATTCCTGGTACTTGGTAGCGACAAGGGAAGCGAGTTCTAGTGGTTCTCTAGGGCTGTCCACTGACGGAGTTCTTTGGATAGGGCTAACAAAATAGAAGATTACACAAAGATTACTACTAATAACTTGTTGAAAACGCCACATTTTTTTACTCTTCACAGTTCACGCAGGAAATAGTGATTGGACAGGGTCATAGTTACGGCACCAGCATGTCAAATCATGCATCTTCCAAAATATTTTCTAAAAAATTCGAGAGCCACAAAGCGTGCATTATTTTTATGGCTATCTAACTTGCAACGATGTCTGTCCGAAAAAAAAGGAACAACAATCGACCACAGTTTCGGCGAATCTCAGAATTGATTGTTGTTCAATCTCAGAATTCTGTGTCTCGTTTCTTGCCAGTTGAGACGAGTTCAGCCTTGAAGGAAGTAAGCAGACAGGAGGCCAAGTTTTGAAATTTCGGTTTGAAAACGAAAACGAACACGAAAACGCTGTTTGAAAACGAATGCGCTTTCGTTATAATCATTTTGGTAGTTTTGAGTTTCAGTGCTGAAAACGAAGAGCGTTCGTTTTCATTCGACGTTAGAGCGTTCGTTTTCATTCGACGCTCGATTTCGTTTTCATGGCGCATGCGTATTTACAATTTGCGCGCTGTCAGTGTCAGGCTCGCTCACAGCTGCTCATTCGCGTGTGCCTTGTCTAACATTTTTAAGGTTAGAATCTTAGAATTTTTCTTAGTTTGGTGTTTAGAGTCTATTTTGTTAATTATGGCAAAACAAGTCACGGCTAGCCAGCAAGAGGCCCTAGTAAGCTTCATCGAGGCAAATGTTGTCTTAGATACACTTAAACTTACAAATACATTCACGCAAGATGATCTAAAGAAATCATGGGTGGAGGTCGCTGAATCTTTGAATGCAATGCTTGGCCCGACAAGAGATGTAGAGTCGTGGAAGAAGGTAAGGAAATATTACTAGAATAATGCAATAAAACAATGAGATACGCATATTTTATGTGTATCATTGCATGGATGGATCATCTCATTGCAGACGTGGAAGGGGATGAAGCGCACCGTGAAAGATAAACTGGCGGCACAGCGAGAGCGTGTGACACAGACAGGCAACCGAGAAATTGATCCACCAGAACCATTGAATCCGCTTCAAGAGCGAATCAAAGATCTAATAAGTCCGGTGTCTGTTCATGGACATGTAAATGCCAAGGAATCGCAAATTGGAAGTCGTGTAAGTTTGTGTTCTTGTGAAATGCTGACTGTTAGATTTAAATTAAGTCCTCCCTAACTATCTAAACTACTAGGTACCTACCTTGTTCATTTTCGTTAATACATGCAGGTCGTAAGTATAATTATAGTAATAATATGCTTGTAACAGACTTAAATTCTTTATTACAGGAGGAGGTCCACAAGCAGCCTGAAACTGGAGCTGAACAAGTCTTCAATTTGACGATACCGATCACACACCTAGTTGAATTTGTAGAGCCACCACAAGCCACCACAAGCAAAGACATGTCTGCTACACCACGCATCTCTACAAAAAAAAGCTACAAGTTGCAAGCAACCGAACGGATGAAGCGCAACATCGTGAAACAGGCAGCTTTCCGAGCTAAATGTAGGTTAAATTACTGAATTTATCTGTCAAACTATGGCATGTGGGAAGAGATTTTGTGAGGTGACATGTTTATCTACTTTTCTTAGCACTAGCTCGCAGCAAGGTTACCAAGGAAACGGAGAAGCTTTTGATGTCGGAAAAGGCCGCTGAAAAGTTCAACACGATCCAACTTAAAAAGCTAAGAATAATGAGGATGACCCTCCAAGTCGAGACGCGGAAGGCAAAATCATGGGAAACCATTGCCGAGGCAGCAAAGGAAATGGTTCTTATCTTGAAGAAGAGTGTTGGTATTTCTGAGTAGGATTGTAGGTACTTACTTACCTAGGGATGTGTTTGCCGTAAATTTTTGTTGCAACCCACATTTCCGACTTGTCAATTATTAATGTTGTTATTTTTCATTTCATCATGTCTCCCCACAAGAAAATTTGCAGCCCACCCTACTTGTAGTGGGCTGCCATTTCATATTTTGTTGCCAAGCAAGAATTGCTTGCTGTAATTTGTTGGCTTTTAGAATTATGCTAAGTGATACCTCCTTTAATAAGTTCAGAATTACTTGTAATTTAAAAGGTGCTAAATTAAGAAGTAATATAAGGAGAGAAGGACAAAAGTAGCACATAGCGTTCCATCTACTCGTTTTGTATTTTTTTTTATTGTGCCAAACCAATTAGGGCTATTTTTTTATTTTCCTTGTTTCAAAGTTGTAAAGTAGGTAACGCATATAATGCTCATTCACTGATTGGCTGTCACCACTGTGCTAGGTCGTGATACCTTATTTAATAAGTTCAAGACTAATTTTAGTCAAGAAGTAGCTAAAGAACAAATGGGGAAATAGTAGTACAAAGCGTTCCATCTTAGGTACCTACTTATTTTGTGTTGTTTTTTTTCTCCTGCCAAACAAATTAGTTATTTTATTTTAACGTTGATCGTTTCGTAGAACCTATATAAGAAGATAAAGTAGGTACCTATATATGCGAGAGTTCCTATTTGGTGTAATTACATTAGGTTTTCAGTTTCTTTGGCATTCTTGTGAATAAGTGTGTGACTAAGATATGTACTGACCAATAAACATGAAAATCAAAAATTTGACTGCCGTTGTAAGCGCTTAAGTAAAATGTCGAGCAATTAATCGGTTACGGACTCTCTCTCCTGCCACTAAAACAGGATTTCTATGTGGTCCCACTTGCGGCTGAACGTCAACAGCAGCCTCCTCTTCATCTTCGCCATCTGAAGAGTCGGCATCTTCTTCATCAGAGTCGAGTTGGAGTTCAAGGTTGTGGTCAACACACATGTTGTGCAGGACAACGCAGGAATTTATAATTTTGGTCGCTCGTTCTGGATGGTAGTGCAGGACTCGGTGCTTGAGAGTGCATCGGAAGCGAGCTTTGAGTAAGCCATTACACCGTTCTATGGTGCAACGAACCACTCGCTGCCGTTGGTTGAACAAGTCATCCGGTGTGTTTGGCAAAGCTCTATTGTTGGTTATCATCATCCACGGTTCCAGGTTGTACCCACTGTCTCCCAGAAGCCAGCAGCCCATGTTAGGATCAAGGGCAAAGCGGTCCACAAAGTACTGCTTTAAGTTGCACATTCTCCAGATAAACTTGTCACTTGTACTTCCTGGGTACAAGGCATTCACGTGAAGAATTCGCATGTTGTCATCGCATACTAACTGCACATTGATTGAGTGCACACCTTTGCGGTTTACATAATTATGCTCTGCGTAGACTGGGTCGTTCGTTGGAGGTGCAATTAATTCTACATGAGTACAATCAATAATTCCGACAATGCCAGGAAAGTTGTATTTGTCTTTAAAACCTCGCATTATCCTTGTCTGTTCCAAAATATTGTCGGGAAAATTCACCCAGCGGGGCATAATGACGTTGATGGCATCGGAGACTTCGATTATAGCATTGCTGACAGACTTCTGACTGATGGCAAAGTATTTGCCGATACCAATGCCAGTCTGGTACTCTCCCACAGCAAAGAACCGCAGTGCAACAAGAACCTGTAAATAAGTGTTTGTGATAGCTGAAAGTCATGAAATCGGTAATATAGATACAATTGCAATATGTAGGTATACATATTGTATGTTGTACATACCCTAGTGCTGATGTCTAAGGCACCAACTCTTGTCGGAGGGGGCATAAATTCGGAAAGCTCCTCAATTAGGTTTGTCGCCAATGCTTTACTTAACCTAAAAACTTTTGCAAATTTGATGTCTGACATAGAAAATGGATCTACCGGTTTGTGTCTACGACTCTCTTCGTCAAATTGCAGCTCCCCTTCTTCATCTTCCTCTTCCTCTTCTTCTAAGTCGGCTAAAAGTGCGAAATGAATGAGAGCGTTTGCCATTATGTAACATTCGAAGTTAAAAACGAAGAGTTTTGCACGAAAACGCGAGCTTTTTATTTGCGTTTTTGTTATCGTTATCGTTTTCGGTTTCGGTTTTAGTTTGAGATCCAAAACTCCCAACACAAGGAAATTGTCGTTTTCAAACCGAAAACGCACCGAAAACGCACTTCGTTTTCAAACCGACATTTCAAAACTTGGCCTCGGACATATTCGAGAGCAATGCGTTACATATTGTGTTGAAGAAGACAACAAAAACATTGTGATCGGAATTCGACTTCTGTGATAAAATTGAGTGGTTCACGACGAACGTGATTCGCATTGACTGTTCACACCGCATAATAATGTCAATCAAAATAATGATGTCCAGTCAGTATTCCAAAACAACATAAATCTGGGAGTGGGATCTAATCTTGCAATCGTAATCTTGCATACGCGGTAAGAAGTAAGCAGGAAGCGATTTCCATTGCATGCTTGCATGCAAGACACCTTGTGTCCTAAGCCGCCGACGAAGGCCATCAGCAATGACCGCTGTAAGTCCCTTGAAACATGTCTTTGTGATCGACAGCAATTAGAAGATAAACCATCCAACATGACGCTTCATGCAGCCCCTTTGACCGGGCCTTCTGCCGCGCGGAAACCCTAGCTCGACCCAACCCCTGAGCCAGCAGGAGACACAGCGGCAGGTTCATGGAAAAGTGCAGTGCAAGCCGATGCTGCACGTGCGTCTGTGATGGCGGCATCGGGTTGCGGGGAGGGGAAGCCGAGGGGAGGCTGCCGGGGTGGATGAGCACATGGTGGTGGTGGAAGGCAGACGATGATTGACAGCTCGGCTTCTCGGTACCATTGTTGTTGTCTTGGCCGAGGACAGTTCAGAGCTGCCGGCGTCGGTCGGCTTTCGATTCAGTGTGCCTAAAAGCCGGTCAGTGTTTACTTGTGCGTGCAATCAAATGCAGCTTTTCTCGCAACTGTGTTACTGTGGTACTTTCAAGACTGTAGTTTTCTTCTAATGGATTAGATGCCTCCGATACATCACATCATATCGACGTCACGAGGTAAGCTTGTTTATGGCATATGTTGAAATTAGTCACACTCTGTGTGTGTACACTACGGCGTGACGACGGGCCTCATTATTCTAACCGTCGTAACAAAACATAAGCTCCATCATAGCGTTGAATTTGAGATAGGTTACTCTAAATTCAATTAATGTGGTGATTTAGGTTCTACATTGCGTAGGCTGCAGGAAAACTTGGTTCCAAGTCGCCCAACTGAGAGGGAGGCTCACATTTCAACCATACATGTCAACTGCAAGAAATAAATTAAACATTGCTGGCGGGTTTGGGTCGGGTCATCATTTAAAGTTTAAATGGTCGGAGGTGTTGGGTGGGGGTGAAGTGGATCGTTGGGGAAGGAGTTCAGTACAGAGTCGCTAGCTGCCAGCGTCTCCTGCCTTGTTCACACTCTCGTGAAGACGTCGAATCAGTCTGGAACAAGCAGTCAGTGTTGTGCAATCGAGAGCGTTGTGTCGTGATGCTCGTGAGGTGTTTTCAATGGGTTACTACCAGTGGCGTAGCCAGCACGGGGGCAGGGGGGGCGACCGCCCCGGGCGCCGCCCGGCGCCGAGCGCCGGGCGCCCCTATTTTTATTAATTAAAATTACAATAAAGCCCGCTCTGGACCCAGAAACCTGTAAACTATATGAAATTTCTGAAAAAGTTAGGACATTTTGCGTCTAATTGGGGCGCCCCTAAAGACCCTCATTTTCAAAAATTAAAAGATTATTAGGGGCGCTGATTTCAACCAAAGAAGGTGTACAATTTAGTGGAACCACCTGTCCATACATGCTTAAAAGGGCTAGCGGCATGCTGGACCAAACGCTTGTTGACATGTCGAGGTAATGACAGCGTGAAACCAACCAATTGCCCGAGCCATTGTCTGACGAAAGGGTAGAAAAAGACGTCAGTCATCAAGTCGTCAGAATGCAGAACCTGTATAGCTGTTAATGCGAAGGCGTCAATTTTTGGTGTAACTTCGGGTTTTCCTTTGGTGGAGCGGTCACCTTACAGGCAATTCGTATCTGTTTCTTTTACTCATAAACACTTTTGACACTGACACCACACTTAAAGACTGAGGTCATCTCCAATATAGCTGTTTTAAACATTGAGCGAGAACTCGCAGAAACAATAGATTTTGAAAATATGACCGACAACTTTGCGAAAATGAAGCCTCGACGAAAGAAACTTATTGCTGGAAAATAAGGGTTACTTCTCAAAATTGGTTGAGCCATTTGGCCAGTGAAACGAAAACAAGCCGTCTAATTGAGCATGAGAAAATTGAAATTTTTGATTTTTGAAAAACATTTTTAAGTTTTTGAACTGAAAAACGCAGAAGTACTCTGAAAATTGCATCTAAATCGTTTCGGCCGTTTGGACAGTCGAGCGCGGACAACGGACAGAAAAACAAAAAAAATCAATAGTGACTCTTTTTAGGATTGAGTGGAAATTGAAAGTATTCGCTTCACTCGCTGCGCTCATCCAATTATATAATATACTCATCTTGTTACGTAAGCGTATTATTTAATTTTATTACATTTTACTTTTAATTCTGATTTGTTTTAATTAGTTTTATTGGATCAAGAAAAATAATGTTTGATCATAGCAAACTACGTCATATAAATTACAGTGACAAAAATTGGCTAATACACGTTTCTTAATGCCTTATTACTTATGAGGATGGCGCCCCTATTTTTCTGACAGCCCCCCCAAGCTCCCAATCCTGGCTACGCCACTGGTTACTACTTCGTGGGTGATCCATCACACGGAATATGCTTTTGCTTTGCTAGATCGCATCTAGAAGCTAGAATTCGACCGTTGAATTGGGGGATGCCAATAATTTTATACCGACTTTGTGATGTGTCATTTCATTCTAAACAACGAACAGTGAGATGTTTCGTGGTGCAAATCTGCGATTGTGCTACGATTGTTGGCATTACTATGAGCTTTGCCTAATGCCAGACGCTGGTGTCACTGCGCTGCTAGTGTTGCTACGCTGTTACCATTGTTGGCATTGCTATGCAAGCAAACATCAATGATACTGCGCTGTAGTGTTTCTGTGGTACTTTAAAATGCCAACAATCGCAGCATCGAAGCAACTCGTGCACCACTATTGGTATTGGGGCGGGCTGTACATCGCGTAGGATACAAGAAGAAGGATCGGTTGACCCAACTAAGCTCAGATTTCGGCCGTAAGTGTCAACCCGTAATAAAGACGTGGTGTTTTACGACAGGGTCGGGGTCAACCTTCTAAAGCGTAACTGGAGGGTTTGAAGCCACACTTCTGACAAACAGGGGAGTTGGGGTGGTGGTGGTGCGCGTCCGTAGGGAAGGCAGGGACTGCTGCTCTTCTGGTGTTCTTTCTTCTTGCAGCGGGGAGCGGTAGCATTAAATTAAGATTGTCTTTAACTAGTTGTCAGTTAGGTTAGTGTCAATTAAGAAATTGGCCCGTTTGGTTAAGATCGGAGTGTATACGTCACATTATCACTGATCAGCCTTTTGGTTAAGATCGGAGTGTATACGTCACATTATCACTTCTCGGCCTTTTGGCTAAGATCGGAGTGTATACGTCACATTATCACTTCTCAGCCTTTTGGCTAAGATCGGAGTGTATACGTCACATTATCACTGATCAGCCTTTTGGTTAAGATCGGAGTGTATACGTCACATTATCACTTCTCGGCCTTTTGGCTAAGATCGGAGTGTATACGTCACATTATCACTTCTCAGCCTTTTGGCTAAGATCGGAGTGTATACGTCACATTATCACTTCTCAGCCTTTTGGCTAAGATCCGAGTGTATACGTCACATTATCACTTCTCGGCCTTTTGACTTAGATCGGAGTGTATACGTCACATTATCACTTCTCAGCCTTTTGGCTAAGATCGGAGTGTATACGTCACATTATCACTTCTCAGCCTTTTGGCTAAGATCAGAGTGTATACGTCACATTATCACTTCTAAGCCTTTTGGCTAAGATCGGAGTGTATACGTCACATTATCACTTCTCAGCCTTTTGGCTAAGATCAGAGTGTATACGTCACATTATCACTTCTTGGACTTTTGGCTAAGATCAGAGTGTATACGTCACATTATCACTTCTCGGCCTTTTGGCTAAGATCGGAGTGTATACGTCACATTATCACTTCTAAGCCTTTTGGCTAAGATCGGAGTGTATACGTCACATTATCACTTCTCAGCCTTTTGGCTAAGATCGGAGTGTATACGTCACATTATCACTTCTTAGCCTTTTGGCTAAGATCGGAGTGTATACGTCACATTATCACTTCTTGGACTTTTGGCTAAGATCAGAGTGTATACGTCACATTATCACTTCTCAGCCTTTTGGCTAAGATCGGAGTGTATACGTCACATTATCACTTCTCAGCTGTTTGGCTAAGATCAGAGTGAATACGTCACATTATCACTTCTCAGCCTTTTGGCTAAGATCGGAGTGTATACGTTACATTATCACTTCTCAGCCTTTTGGCTAAGATCGGAGTGTACACGTCACATTATCACTTCTCGGCCTTTTGGCTAAGACCGGAGTGTATACGTCACATTATCACTTCTCAGCCTTTTGGCTAAGATCGGAGTGTATACGTCACATTATCACTTCTTGGACTTTTGGCTAAGATCAGAGTGTATACGTCACATTATCACTTCTCAGCCTTTTGGCTAAGATCAGAGTGTATACGTCACATTATCACTTCTCAGCCTTTTGGCTAAGATCGGAGTGTATACGTCACATTATCACTTCTCAGCCTTTTGGCTAAGATCGGAGTGTATACGTCACATTATCACTTCTCAGCCTTTTGGCTAAGATCGGAGTGTACACGTCACATTATCACTTCTCGGCCTTTTGGCTAAGACCGGAGTGTATACGTCACATTATCACTTCTCAGCCTTTTGGCTAAGATCGGAGTGTACACGTCACATTATCACTTCTCAGCCTTTTGGCTAAGATCGGAGTGTATACGTCACATTATCACTTCTAAGCCTTTTGGCTAAGATCGGAGTGTATACGTCACATTATCACTTCTCAGCCTTTTGGCTAAGATCAGAGTGTATACGTCACATTATCACTTCTCAGCCTTTTGGCTAAGATCGGAGTGTATACGTCACATTATCACTTCTCAGCCTTTTGGCTAAGATCGGAGTGTATACGTCACATTATCACTTCTCGGCCTTTTGGCTAAGATCGGAGTGTATACGTCACATTATCACTTCTCAGCCTTTTGGCTAAGATCGGAGTGTATACGTCACATTATCACTTCTCAGCCTTTTGGCTAAGATCGGAGTGTACACGTCACATTATCACTTCTTGGACTTTTGGCTAAGATCAGAGTGTATACGTCACATTATCACTTCTCGGCCTTTTGGCTAAGATCGGAGTGTATACGTCACATTATCACTTCTAAGCCTTTTGGCTAAGATCGGAGTGTATACGTCACATTATCACTTCTCAGCCTTTTGGCTAAGATCGGAGTGTATACGTCACATTATCACTTCTTGGACTTTTGGCTAAGATCAGAGTGTATACGTCACATTATCACTTCTCGGCCTTTTGGCTAAGATCGGAGTGTATACGTCACATTATCACTTCTAAGCCTTTTGGCTAAGATCGGAGTGTATACGTCACATTATCACTTCTTAGCCTTTTGGCTAAGATCGGAGTGTATACGTCACATTATCACTTCTTGGACTTTTGGCTAAGATCGGAGGGTACACGTCACATTATCACTTCTCGGCCTTTTGGCTAAGACCGGAGTGTATACGTCACATTATCACTTCTCAGCCTTTTGGCTAAGATCGGAGTGTATACGTCACATTATCACTTCTTGGACTTTTGGCTAAGATCAGAGTGTATACGTCACATTATCACTTCTCAGCCTTTTGGCTAAGATCGGAGTGTATACGTCACATTATCACTTCTCAGCTTTTTGGCTAAGATCAGAGTGAATACGTCACATTATCACTTCTCAGCCTTTTGGCTAAGATCGGAGTGTATACGTCACATTATCACTTCTCAGCCTTTTGGCTAAGATCGGAGTGTACACGTCACATTATCACTTCTCGGCCTTTTGGCTAAGACCGGAGTGTATACGTCACATTATCACTTCTCAGCCTTTTGGCTAAGATCGGAGTGTACACGTCACATTATCACTTCTCAGCCTTTTGGCTAAGATCGGAGTGTATACGTCACATTATCACTTCTCAGCCTTTTGGCTAAGATCAGATATACGTCACATTATCACTTCTTGGACTTTTGGCTGAGAACAGCGCCAACTGGATCGTCTTCACGGGTTCAGCAAGTCTGCCCCAGTGTGGAGCGACGCAACCCGCACGACCTGCGTGTATCTTTGGTTGCCTACACTGGCAGGATTGCGTGCTGCGTTCAGATGTTCCAGTTGTGCCGATGTTCAACAGGTTTATCATCTCTCAGCCCTCATTTAAAACGTTTTTAAAAGTGATTTGACATTCTCTTCATGTAAAAAAAATCAATTTTCATTGTGATTTAACATCATTGTGATTTGGAACAGTTTATGTTATTATGTTTATGTTGTTATATCAATTATCAATAGCATCCAAGTACCGTTGTAAAGTTGAAGAATTCTAAGCTGCTGTTTAGCTACAAGTTCCGGGTTTCCTGCAACCAAATCAAGTGATACTGGTGCAGAAAAAGGAAAGGTTATTTAACTTTACAAATATTCGCTGACAAAACAAAGTTTTTTTAAATGCACACGATGGTTTGGCCCTTTGTGGAAAATCCACATTTTACAGACAGATTTTTACAAGAGCCTTATATCACCAAAAGGTCGTAAATTTGTGCCAAAGAGGGGTGAAAATCTACAACCTTTTTGCCGCTTAACTTTGTCCTATGTCATAAAGATTGCAAAGCACAAAGCTATTTTCTTATGACTAGGATTTCGGTTTCTTTCTGTTTTCATTGACTGGGGATCAACACGTGTTATTTCATCCTACCGAGGGAAAGCAACACGTGTTATTTCATCCTACCGAAGGGAAGCAACACGTGTTATTTCATCATGAAGAAGGCAAAGCATAATTTACCTTGAAGTAGTAAGCATTTCAATTTCAAACGGTCACGTTTTCTACCGATCTTTTTGGGTTTAAACTTTTAATGCTTTTGTTAACTGACTCGCTTCTTTTTTCCTCTTGTTTGTTAGTTTGGTATTGATGATTTGATTAATTAGTAACCCAA
The DNA here is from genome assembly GCA_921293315.2 of Nemurella pictetii. NCBI lineage: Eukaryota > Metazoa > Arthropoda > Insecta > Plecoptera > Nemouridae > Nemurella > Nemurella pictetii. The sequence continues at coordinate 4,242,519 of OV121122.1, forward strand.
TAATTTTTGGTTTTCAAAATTCTTTTTAGTATTTTAATTTATTAATAATAAAAATTTAATAAATGATTTTAAAATATCATTTTGATTATAAATTTTAATTTTAATTTTTAAAACATTTCATGATTTTTTTTTTTTTTAATACGTGTAATGCCTTGGTTAAATTATTTTTCAATATTATACTAAAAATCTCGTTATTTTTTGTTTTTATTTATTTTTATTTTCAATAACTTTATTAAAACTTATTCCCAGTTAATACTAATTATTACCTGTGGCGCTAATGGTGCTACTAATGGTGCTAACAGCACCACGACGAGTGCGCTGCCATCGAAGGACGCCGCTATCACTTTTTCGCACTCCAACCAAAAGTTCATTTAACCGTCCTGGACGAATTTGAAGAAATTACTCTGGTCTCTCTTCAGAACGCAAAAATCTTTCGCCTTTTACTAAAGATTTCCGTGGAGAGGGACACATGATGAGTCTATAAGACAATTTTTGGATGCCCGGCTTAACAGCTGGGCAAAAAATACGCTATGTGCACCCAAGGTATCAACAGTGATGAGCACCGAGCATCGAGTTAATCGATACTTGCTGTGACGTCACGCCGGCTGTGACGTAGCTGGACGGAAATATGCGCGAGGTCGTGAGATTGTCTAGGTTTGTGCTGCTGGCTTGTTGTTTGCCATTGGCTGGTAGGAGCGTAGGAATGTGAGGGGGAAATATTCACCGGCCAGGTGTAAAGCTGTAGCCAGGCTTCAACGGCTGAATCAAGATGCTAAGGCTTGAAATAATGAAAGTGGGATCAAGATGGTTCCAAACAATTCGACGCTAGCGAAAATATGTATCAGATGAAGGGATTTTTGGTTGAGACTGATTGATATCATTCAATCCTAAAGTTTCTGGCAAATTTTAAGTACTTCACCTGTGGGGAATAAAAAAACTATTGATATGAAAGATTTAATTTGATATTGTATCATCACATTATGTCAAAAGTCAGGAGATAGAATATAAAGATGATTTTCACCAAGAAGATTAGTTTTGCTATATGATATATACATTATATACCATGGCTAACGTGCAGCAAAGTGACGAGGACGTTTGGTGTAGAGAAGCCAGAAGAGAGAAGCTTGAAGACACGAACAACGAAATCTATGAGCAGCATTGAAGAAGAAAAAGAAATGGACGAAATAAGAAGTTAAGAATTGCGTGAAAAGATAGGTATTGAAACATTAAGTTCCTAGACTGCTAAAGAGAGGTTTAATTTGGCTGATGATAAAAATGGGAGAGAATCGGATACTGTTTATACCTTTGTTAATACAATTTATCAGGAACGGAGATTACCTGGAAGACCGAGAAGAAGATGCAGATAAAAACAATGTTTTTTTTACAGGAGAGATTTGGGAGGAAGTTCTTCAAGACTTATTGTGGTACGATAATGAGAAATGGAGAGGTTTCTTCTGGAGAGGAGAAGCTGGAATAGTAAAAGAGGAGGAATTTATAGATGGAATTGCAAGACTCCACTGTTTGATGCCTTGACTCGAATTGTTCAACAGAGAAATATATTTAAAAATAAACATATTAATATAGATTAAAAATCTAAATTAGATATTATATATTTATTATTTTAAAACATTGTATGTATGAACGTATGTATCTTGACATAACGTTTATCGTTTAACGTGTAATTAAGCTGCTTAACATGATAAAAAACGTTATGTTTAATGTGTTAAAATTAAAACGCCAATTCTTGATTTGATTTACGCTTTTTCACTTGATGAGTAGGTCTTTCAAATACAAGAAACTCGATACGTCACATTCACTTCTGTCTAAATTGAGTCTGAAATTTGAATAACTCAAAGAACAATTTCTGAACTGCTTGTATGCTGTAATTCACGTGTGGTGATTAATATTTATTTTATATAATGTAATAAATATAATAATTAATTAAATTGTATATATAAATATATATTATAGATTACTGTGTTACGAGATTAAAGATCTTTCTTAAGATCTGGCTATATATATTTATATATTTATAATAATAATAATAATTTTATATACATACGATACGAGATGGTTTTAACTGGGAGTTCCATGTTCTATCGTTTGATTTGGACTGAAGTTTGAACAAACTTTAAACCAAATGGTCAATTAAACAAGAATATATTTTCTGTACTTTGCTAGTTGTTAGCATTTTGTGATTAAGTTTCTTTGTCCCTTAAATTATTGGTTTAAAAAAATAGACTTTTATTTTAACTGAAGGAACAATCTCAAGATTAAACTTTCCAATAATAACCAGTTAGATTTAACAAAACCATCACGATATTTATTTGGAACATTTCTAATACATTTTATATTCTATCCTGGTTTGATATCACCTTGATGATCCCTCAGAAGGGGACTTCAAATCTAACTTGATTTCGATTGACGATTGATCTAACTTTTGATTTCGATTGACGATTGATCTAACTTTTGATTTCGATTGACGATTGATCTAACTTTTGATTCCGATTGACGATTGATCTAACTTTTGATTCCGATTGACGATTGATCTAACTTTTGATTTCGATTGACGATTGATCTAACTTTTGATTTCGATTGACGATTGATCTAACTTTTGATTTCGATTGACGATTGATCTAACTTTTGATTCCGATTGACGATTGATCTAACTTTTGATTTCGATTGACGATTGATCTAACTTTTGATTTCGATTGACGATTGATATAACTTTTGATTTCGATTGACGATTGATCTAACTTTTGATTTCGATTGACGATTGATCTAACTTTTGATTTCGATTGACGATTGATCTAACTTTTGATTTCGATTGACGATTGATCTAACTTTTGATTTCGATTGACGATTGATCTAACTTTTGATTCCGAATGACGATTGATCTAACTTTTAACGTAACAATTGATTGTTTATTAAGATTGAACATTTCCACGATATGTTATGGAATATTTTACGTTGTATTTTCAGCTTTTAGTAGCTATTGATAATATTGCGTAGCTGCTTTCATAATCTAACTTTTGACTGACTGACTTATTGAAATAACTTTTAATTAAACGTTCGATTACACAATTCGACGATATTTGTATGGAATATTTCCAATATATTATCTGGTCTTTCCTGCTTGTTAGATTTTTACGATGTTATGCTTTACCTATAACACGGAGTTTAAAAATCTAACACTTTGATTTAGATTGACGTTTGATCTAACTTTTGATTTAGATTTAATCGAAATCTAACATTATTAAACAATTATTATGCATTCATTTAGATATTTGCGTGTTAAATATAAGTTACATTTTTACGCGCTTTTTGAGCAACAAAAGACGCATAAAATTTTACAAGTCGAAAACAAATGTTTTTCGACTGAACGATGATTTACGATGAAAATCGTTATCAATCGATTGTAATCGTTATCAGACGATTGTTACCATGGTTTTATTTATGTGGGCCGAACTCGGAGGTAGTGCAATACCGAGACAACCCGTGACAGAGGAAGAGCAAGCCCTTATCTCTCCGTCATTTTCCAAAAATCAGTTTAATATACTGGGCCCACAATGTGGGCCGTACCAGATATTAAGCTGATAAGAACAGATAAATGCGTTTATTTCCAAAAAATGGTACATACATACATGTGGGATAGCATAAAAATACTCACAAATTGCTTAAAAACAAATTAAAAAGAACCGAGCCACATTTAAAAAAATCCTGCGACTCTAAAAAGGGGTAAAAATACATAATGCGCTCCTCGGTCACAGCCAAATATCACAGGTTCGTCGAGATCACAGATGGAAAATCACGCAGCCCTTCCAGATGGAGGACTGCTTCGCCCGATCCCTGCCGCCGACGGACTCTTCCGGCCAGCGCCCGGGCAGCACACCGGCCTAGACGTACTGCCGCGCCCCGCAAAGATGCTCCACGTAGACGTCCCTGGACCAGTGGATCGTCTCCGACACCATGAGCCGGGACATCAGGCGGCCGTACCGGGGACTAATCCCCAGCCACCTGAGTACCGGCTCATTAGCCGGATCCCACGAGCCCAGGGCGCCCACGATCAGGGCGTCGAGCCGCACCGACCATCCCGCGCGAGTCAGCTGGTCCGCGATGTCGGCGTACTTTTCCACCTTGGCCAGCCGTGCCAAGGTGAACGCCTCCGACCCGTTCTCGAACGGAATGGTGACGTCGACAATGACGACACTCTTAGTCGCCGCGTCGACGACCACCAAGTCCGGACGAAGAGGGGATCGGACCTGTCCGATGTCGACGGCGAGGTTTTTGCGTAGAGAGCCAGCACGGGCCGGGACCGCTTTGGCGAGCCGCCCCAAGACTGCATCATGCCGCCGCGTGTACGCAGCGGCATGCACCATACAATGGTCCAGTACATGGGGCAGAGTCTCGTTCCCGTACCCGCATCGCCGGCATCTCTTATCGCAGTCACCCCACCGCCGAGCACCGTTCAGGGACACGCAGTCCAGCCGCGCACGATGGACGAACCGCCACTCGGCGAAGCGAGTGAAGGACCCAGACCTGAGGAAGTGGTTGGACACCGGGCAGCGCGCAGACAGCTCAAACACCTTTCCCTGATCGGGCTTCTTAACCAGTTTCTCAAAGTAGAGCCCTTTCAGGGAGGCGCCAAGCTTTTGGCTTAGAAGCTGTCGCGCACCTTCCGGCACCCTCAGGTCACCTCCAGCATGGCCGGGACGCGGGAGGACCACCTGCACCTCGCGGAGTGCCTCGCACCAATGGAACGAGGCACCCACTCGGCCGGCCAGTCTACGCGTCGCCTTCCGGGTCACCGACCAAACGGATTCGATGTCGCCGCCGTCACGACCGAACTCGCCCTCGAGGCTGCCGCTAAGATATTTAACGGCGTCCTCCTTTGAGGGCGGTCGGCCGATCCGACGGCGCACCACCGCGGAAAGCGCGCTCCACGCCACGTCCCGGACCATTTCATCCCGGCAAGTGAGAAGCCGGAAGCCGTGCACGAGGCTGGACACATCCACGCGGTCCCCCAGCGGCATCAACCCCGCGCCGCCCATCTGGCATGGAAGCCAGAGCAGCTCGGGGCTCGCACGCTGGGGAAGGTGCATCCAGGACTTGCCTAGGCGCTTGATCACTTTGTCAAGCGCCAGCAGAGGCCCCTTCAACACCCGACCCCCACGCAGAATAAAATCCAGCCTCGGTAGTAAGAATACTGACACAGCCTCCAGCTTCTGCCAGGGCGCCAGGAGGGACCTATCCAACTTGAACAGGTCCTGCCGGATCTGTTCAATACCTAACAGGGGTGTCTGGGCTACACGGAACCCAGTAGGGATGCCCAAGTGCCGATATTCCTCCCCGTCCCCGAGCGCCTCCATGGCAGAGCCCTGGATGGTGAACTGTGTGGGCAGGGTCCTCCGCTGGTTGCGGCAGTCCACATGAAGGGACGCACACTTCCGAGCGTTAAACACCAGCCCACACCACCGGGCACTCGAGGACACCAGGTCCAAAAGGACCTGAAGGGAGTCCGGGGTACTGGCCATGACAACGAGGTCATCCGCGTAGGCAAGTATGTTGACCCGATGGTCGTACAACTGCACCGCGTTTTCATCCCTCGCCGTCAAGACCGCCCGGATCACCGGCTCGATAGCCAGGTTGAAAATAACGGGACTAAGCGGGCACCCCTGCTTCACCCCTGCCAGGACACTGATGTCGTCCGACTCCCCCTGTTGCGTTCTGATGTTCGTTGTACACCCCGTATACAAGTCTCGAACAATGTCCCGCAGAGGTTTAGGGAGACCAAACAACTCCAGCATCCTGTGGATGTGGCCGTGAGGCACCGATCCAAAGGCATTTGCCAGATCCAGCCAGGCCACACTCACCGCCCCGTTGTTGCGGCGGGCGTCGTCCAAAGCCGACTGAAGCACGAAGTTGTGCTCGAAGCAACCCTCGTGCTCCATGAAGCCCTTCTGCTGTGGAGATATCTTGCCACTCGCAGAGGCCCAACCCGAGATGCGCAGTGCGAGCAAACCACTGTAGAGCTTCGCTATCGTGTCCGACAGCGAGAGCGGGCGCCAGTTCGTGGGATCGTCCCGAGGACCCTTTTTGTAGACTAGAATCGTCCTCGAGCGTTTCCACGAACCGGGGACTCTCCGCTCTGCCCTACAGCGGTTAAAAATCTCGGCTAGAACCACGCACCCCGGATCGGCCCTCCGGAGGTCTCCATATGATACCGTGTCCCTGCCCGGGGCCGAGTTCCCGCACCGTCGCAGCCTCGCTGCGACCTCAGCAGGGGTAAACTCCCGGACAAGCAACTCGGCATCCAGCACTGGCAGGGCCTCATCTCGCGCACGAGGGAGTCCCGAGGGTCTCGGCTCCCTACTCGCCGGTTTCTCCGCAAAGACACCCCCAAAGAAGTCGGTCAGCACCCTCGGCTCGATGGCGCAGTAGGGAGAGACATCGCCCAGGACCTTCCCCACCGCTTTTTTTTTATTCACCCGATAAAGCTGTTGAAGCCGTTTGGCCTCCTCAGCATAGTCGAGTGGCGGCGGAGGAGGCCCCCGAGCTACGCCCCCCCCAGCAGCACCACCTGGCCTCACCGGGCGCTGTTGCCGTCCTCCCCGGGGGTTACCGCGCCGGCTTTCGGTCACCCCGATCACAAAATCTGCCACAGCCGACTGGAAGGCCGGCCAGCTACCGGCAGCACGCAGCCGCCCAAGCCACTCACCCTGGAAGTCCGTCAGCGGCTCCGCCGGCAGCCCGGGTGGAGAGGCAGCCCGCAAACCCGTCGCCTGACGGGGCAACTGGGTCGGAGCCGGGGGTGGTGACGGTGCCGACGACTCGGAACTGCTGCTTGAAGCCGGAGGGCGCCTCGCCCCACCGCGGGGTCTCCTCGCCGACGTCGGAGCCGGCGCCGGGGCGGTTGGTGGTGCCTGGCGCGGAGTGACGCGGCGTTGGGTCTCCGGGGCTGCCTGCGGACGCCGAGTGGATGATGACGGTCCTGGCAGCAGCTCCGGGCTGCTACCCGAGCTAGCAGATGGTGTTGGAGCGCGCCGACCCTGGCGGTGGGTGGCGTGGCGGCGGCGAGGTGGAGCAGCCGCAGTTGCCGGGGCGCGCCCCATCGCGGCCATGACCGTGGCGTACCCCGCTGCCAGGTTTCCGAGGGCGTCATCCTGGGAGTCTGTCGGCGGCTCTTCCGGCAGCCCGGGTGGAGTGGCAGTTCGCGCGCCCGTCGCCGGGCGGGGCAGCAGAGTTGATGGAGGCGCCGGCGGTGGTGATGGCGCCGTCGACTCGGAACTGCTGCTTGATGCCGGGGGGCGCCTTGCTCCACCGCGGGGTCTCCTTGCCGTCGTCGGAGCCGGCGCCGGGGCGGTTGGTGGTGGTGCCTGGCGCGTAGCGACGCGGCGCTGGGGCTCCGGGGCTGCCTGCGGACGCCGAGTGGGCGAAGACGGTCCTGGCAGCAGCTCCGGGCTGCTACTCGAGCTTGCAGATGGTGTTGGAGCGCGCCGGCCATGGGCTCGATGGGTGGCGTGGCGGCGGCGAGTTGGAGCTGCCGGGGCACGCCCCATCGCGGCCACAACTGCGGCGTACCCAGCTGCCAGGTCTTCGGGGGCGCCATCCGCGGCGGGGCGTCCTGCCGGGGCGGCCTGGGCAGCACGAGCGACAGCGGGGACGTCCGGGGCCGCGGCAGCCGGTGGCGGGACGGCGGCGACAGGCGGAGGCGCAGCAGCACCAGCGGGCAGTTGGTGTGGCCCGTCGTGGAGCGCGCGCCAGTGGGCCGACACCTGGCGCATGTCGGAGAACTCGGCCTCGTGGGCGTCGCAGACGTACCGGAGGATCCTCCCCCCGTGGCATTTCTTGAGGTGTTTCGCCAGGTCTCCGTGGTTTTGGTAAGACCCCCCGGTCTTGACGAACTCTCCCCTGCCACGAGTCTCGATGCACTCGCAGCAGAGGAAGGACCGGGGTAGGGGGAGGACGTATAGCTGCTTCGCCCCGTCGGCCGAGAGCCGGGTACCGCCAAGTGCCGGCAGCGCCATGGCCCGCCTGTCTTCTCACCACACCGCCCGACGAGCCTTGCTTGGAACCGACCGAGAGCTTGGCAATGAACTTTGCTCTCGGCCGAGGACCGCACTCGGACACGACGGACGGCGGGTTGGCGGCGGCTGTGGTCTTCACACCACACCGCCCGTTGAGCCTTGCTTGGAACCGACCGAGAGCTTGGCAATGAACTTTGCTCTCGGCCGAGGACCGCACTCGGACACGACGGACGGCGGGCTGGCGGCGGCGGCGGCAGCGGCGGCGGCGGCGGCGGTGGTCTTCACACCACACCGCCCGTTGAGCCTTGCTTGGACCCGACCGAGAGCTTGGCAATGAACTTTGCTCTCGGCCGAGGACCGCACTCGGACACGACGGACGGCGGGCTGGCGGCGGCGGCGGCGGCGGCGGCGGCGGCGGCGGTGGTCTTCACACCACACCGCCCGTTGAGCCTTGCTTGGAACCGACCGAGAGCTTGGCAATGAACTTTGCTCTCGGCCGAGGACCGCACTCGGACACGACGGACGGCGGGCTGGCGGCGGCGGCGGCGGCGGCGGCGGCGGCGGTGGTCTTCACACCACACCGCCCGTTGAGCCTTGCTTGGACCCGACCGAGAGCTTGGCAATGAACTTTGCTCTCGGCCGAGGACCGCACTCGGACACGACGGACGGCGGGCTGGCGGCGGCGGCGGCGGCGGCGGCGGCGGCGGCGGTGGTCTTCACACCACACCGCCCGTTGAGCCTTGCTTGGAACCGACCGAGAGCTTGGCAATGAACTTTGCTCTCGGCCGAGGACCGCACTTGGACACGACGGACGGCGGGTTGGCGGCGGCGGCGGCGGACTTCTTGCTGCTTCGGACTTCGACTTCCCGGTGGACTTCCTCTTCTACACTTTGATCTTAGCCAAAAGGCCGAGAAGCGAACACTTTGATCTTAGCCAAAAGGCCGAGAAGCGAAAAATCAGTTTAATATACTGGGCCCACAATGTGGGCCGTACCAGATATTAAGCTGATAAGAACAGATACTACACTTTGATCTTAGCCAAAAGGCCGAGAAGCGATAACTATGATGATAAGAACCACCCTACCTCAAAGATTACTTTTTTTGAACCGCAAATAGTGACCTCAAAATAAGTCGTTTTCTTCGATAGCGATTTCTGTCGTTTTCTCGTGCTAACACGAGTTGTTCTGTCGGTAAGCTTCGTTCCCAATCTACCGATTATAATTGCTTATCGCGTGGATAGTGGCGACTCCACGGAGAGAAGAGAAACGTTTCTAACAACCGACGCTGGCAGCTGGCAGTGCAAGCAAAACAGCAATCCAAGCAGCAGTGCACTTCGAAACGTTTTGTTTAAAATATCGGGTAAAATTCGACAAGAAAATGTAAAAACACATGGGTGATAAGAGAAAATCCTAGCAGTTATCAGGAAAACATCGTTCGGTGATAACGCGTCAAGCAGTTTCCCTGATAAGAGCGGAAAAGTGTGGAAATCGTGTGGTGTTCAGTTTTGCTGCGACGCGAGTGTCTGTAACGGTTGGGGCTTGGCGAGGGACAAAGTCCCTCAGCTGCTCGTTGTCTGAATGTGTTCACTCCACTGACAAACGCAGCAGCGATCGGGATTACTCCCAAAGGAAATTTCGAAAAAATCGTCAAAGTGCATCTGGTAAAAATTAGACGATAAACCATCAAAACGACCGACTTAACCGTTTTTCCGTACTGCGTGTGGTATAAATTCAGAAAAAGTATGAGTCTAATGTGTAAAAGGTGCGTTCAATTCTGACAAGATCATTTTTTACCACGAGATTCTACGTGGATCCAGTGAAAAGTTATCGTGTTCTTTGTAAATCGAGGCGTCAGTATTTGAGTGACAAAGATATCGATGTTTGAGTGACAAAAGGTGTTAGAATTTGAGTGAAATATGTTTCGATATTTGAGTGACAACGGTCTCGGAATTTGAGTGACAAAGGGTCGGCATTTGTTTGAGTTACATAGGTGTCGGCATTTGTTTGAGTTACATAGGTGTCGGCATTTGCTTGAGTTACATAGGTGTCGGCATTTGCTTGAGTAACATAGGTGTCGGCATTTGTTTGAGTTACATAGGTGTCGGCATTTGCTTGGGTTACATAGGTGTCGGCATTTGCTTGAGTTACATAGGTGTCGGCATTTGCTTGAGTTACATAGGTGTCGGCATTTGCTTGAGTTACATAGGTGTCGGCATTTGCTTGAGTTACATAGGTGTCAGCATTTGTTTGAGTTACATAGGTGTCGGCATTTGCTTGAGTTACATAGGTGTCGGTATTTGTTTGAGTTACATAGGTGTCGGAATTTGCTTGAGTTACATAGGTGTCGGCATTTGCTTGAGTTACATAGGTGTCGGCATTTGCTTGAGTTACATAGGTGTCGGCATTTGCTTGAGTTACATAGGTGTCGGCATTTGCTTGAGTTACATAGGTGTCTGCATTTGCTTGAGTTACATAGGTGTCGGTATTTGTTTGAGTTACATAGGTGTCGGCATTTGCTTGAGTTACATAGGTGTCGGAATTTGCTTGAGTTACATAGGTGTCGGCATTTGCTTGAGTTACATAGGTGTCGGCATTTGCTTGAGTTACATAGGTGTCGGCATTTGCCTGAGTTACATAGGTGTCGGCATTTGCTTGAGTTACATAGGTGGCGGCATTTGCTTGAGTTACATAGGTGTCGGCATTTGCTTGAGTTACATAGGTGTCGGCATTTGCTTGAGTTACATAGGTGTCGGCATTTGCTTGAGTTACATAGGTGTCGGCATTTGCTTGAGTTACATAGGTGTCGGCATTTGCTTGAGTTACATAGGTGTCGGCATTTGCTTGAGTTACATAGGTGTCGGAATTTGAGTGAGTTACATAGGTGTCGGCATTTGCTTGAGTTACATAGGTGTCGGTATTTGTTTGAGTTACATAGGTGTTGGAATTTGCTTGAGTTACATAGGTGTCGGCATTTGCTTGAGTTACATAGGTGTCGGCATTTGCTTGAGTTACATAGGTGTCGGCATTTGCTTGAGTTACATAGGTGTCGGCATTTGCTTGAGTTACATAGGTGTCTGCATTTGCTTGAGTTACATAGGTGTCGGTATTTGTTTGAGTTACATAGGTGTCGGCATTTGCTTGAGTTACATAGGTGTCGGAATTTGCTTGAGTTACATAGGTGTCGGCATTTGCTTGAGTTACATAGGTGTCGGCATTTGCTTGAGTTACATAGGTGTCGGCATTTGCTTGAGTTACATAGGTGTCGGCATTTGCTTGAGTTACATAGGTGTCGGCATTTGCTTGAGTTACATAGGTGTCGGAATTTGCTTGAGTTACATAGGTGGCGGCATTTGCCTGAGTTACATAGGTGTCGGCATTTGCTTGAGTTACATAGGTGTCGGAATTTGTTTGAGTTACATAGGTGTCGGCATTTGCTTGAGTGACATAGGTGTCGGCATTTGCTTGAGTTACATAGGTGTCGGCATTTGCTTGAGTTACATAGGTGTCGGCATTTGCTTGAGTTACATAGGTGTCGGCATTTGCTTGAGTTACATAGGTGTCTGCATTTGCTTGAGTTACATAGGTGTCGGTATTTGTTTGAGTTACATAGGTGTCGGCATTTGCTTGAGTTACATAGGTGTCGGCATTTGCTTGAGTTACATAGGTGTCGGCATTTGCTTGAGTTACATAGGTGTCGGTATTTGTTTGAGTTACATAGGTGTCGGCATTTGCTTGAGTTACATAGGTGTCGGAATTTGCTTGAGTTACATAGGTGTCGGCATTTGCTTGAGTTACATAGGTGTCGGCATTTGCTTGAGTTACATAGGTGTCGGCATTTGCTTGAGTTACATAGGTGTCGGCATTTGCTTGAGTTACATAGGTGTCGGCATTTGCTTGAGTTACATAGGTGTCGGAATTTGCTTGAGTTACATAGGTGTCGGCATTTGCCTGAGTTACATAGGTGTCGGCATTTGCTTGAGTTACATAGGTGTCGGAATTTGTTTGAGTTACATAGGTGTCGGCATTTGCTTGAGTTACATAGGTGTCGGCATTTGCTTGAGTTACATAGGTGTCGGCATTTGCTTGAGTTACATAGGTGTCGGCATTTGCTTGAGTTACATAGGTGTCGGCATTTGCTTGAGTTACATAGGTGTCTGCATTTGCTTGAGTTACATAGGTGTCGGTATTTGTTTGAGTTACATAGGTGTCGGCATTTGCTTGAGTTACATAGGTGTCGGCATTTGCTTGAGTTACATAGGTGTCGGCATTTGCTTGAGTTACATAGGTGTCTGCATTTGCTTGAGTTACATAGGTGTCGGTATTTGTTTGAGTTACATAGGTGTCGGCATTTGCTTGAGGTACATAGGTGTCGGAATTTGCTTGAGTTACATAGGTGTCGGCATTTGCTTGAGTTACATAGGTGTCGGCATTTGCTTGAGTTACATAGGTGTCGGCATTTGCTTGAGTTACATAGGTGGCGGCATTTGCTTGAGTTACATAGGTGTCGGCATTTGCTTGAGTTACATAGGTGTCGGCATTTGCTTGAGTTACATAGGTGTCGGCATTTGCTTGAGTTACATAGGTGTCGGCATTTGCTTGAGTTACATAGGTGTCGGCATTTGCTTGAGTTACATAGGTGTCGGCATTTGCTTGAGTTACATAGGTGGCGGCATTTGCTTGAGTTACATAGGTGTCGGCATTTGCTTGAGTTACATAGGTGTCGGCATTTGCTTGAGTTACATAGGTGGCGGCATTTGCCTGAGTTACATAGGTGTCGGCATTTGCTTGAGTTACATAGGTGTCGGAATTTGTTTGAGTTACATAGGTGTCGGCATTTGCTTGAGTTACATAGGTGGCGGCATTTGATTGAGTTACATAGGTGTCGGCATTTGTTTGAGTTACATAGGTGTCGGCATTTGCTTGAGTTACATAGGTGTCGGCATTTGCTTGAGTTACATAGGTGTCGGCATTTGCTTGAGTTACATAGGTGTCGGCATTTGCTTGAGTTACATAGGTGTCGGAATTTGAGTGAGTAACATAGGTGTCGGAATTTGAATGACAAAAAGTGTAGGAATTTGAGTGAAATCGGTTTCGACATTTGAGTGACAAAGATCTTGGAATTTGAGTGACAAAGGTGTCGGCATTTGAGTGCAATGAACGCCGGCTATGACAGCGATAAAAATATCTCAATCAAGTAACTCAGTCTGATCTTATCATCAATCTGTCAAATGCCACTATTTCTTGATGATAGACTTAGTTGTTGACTGGGTTTTGGGTTTGATCCTCTTCGTGTGAAGCCGATGGTGTCTATAGGGTCAAGATAATTCTTAGTTCTTCTCTCGTTCTATTGTTCTATCGTTCTTTCTTTCTATGAAGAGCCGTCATTGTTTGAAATCCAGGTTGTTGTTGGATCATGAATAGAAAACATTGATGCCAGGATTTCTAAATGTCAGACCTGTAAAGTGTCAGACCTGTAAAGTGTCAGTCCTGTAAAGTGTCAGTCCTGTAAAGTGTCAGACCTGGAAAGTGTCAGACCTGGAAAGTGTCAGTCCTGTAAAGTGTCAGACCTGTAAAGTGTCAGACCTGGAAAGTGTCAGACCTGGAAAGTGTCAGTCCTGTAAAGTGTCAGACCTGTAAAGTGTCAGACCTGCAAAGAGTCAGACCTGCAAAGTATGGCGAGCTCGCTAAAGCATCAGGTGCAATTGCAGGTCCCAGATCAATCACCTGGCAATCCCATCCTGTGCACTGTCGTGATAGCAAATGCAATAAAATGTTGCATTTTCGTTTGTTGCAGAACCTGGAATCCGCGCGAGGACCGCTGAGGAGCCGGTAGGTTAGTGTGTCTTGAACAATCTAATTTGTACTATAAACTTTAATAAAGAAAAATATAATCCAAAATGTGTAGAGTGAAAATCTTTCATGGACATGCATTCATTCTGAAACAGTTAGTTCTTCAACATATTAAAACCTAACCTAGTCCGATTCGTTAATGAAACGTCAGTTAATTTTCAACCTTGCAGCATGCTTGCAGTCTGCAACTCTAGCGGAGTTACTAGTTTCTAGTTTCTAGCGACTCAAGGCACCCGACTCAGCAAAAGGTTTGAGAATTTCTGAAATCTGCCCTTCTGAGTTCCGAGGACAAAGACTCAGCGAACAGCATCCTCGGTTCTTCGGGTTTAGTAGCGTCCCTGGCTTTTATTGGCAACGTCCGGTAAACTTGTCTCTCTCTCTCTCTCTCTCTCTCTCTCTCTAACAACCCCTGGGTCCTGTCTCCTTCTATTCCGGCGGAAGCGACAGGAATCGGTTTATCATGCACACTGCATGCTCATGCTTCATGTATTGACAGTTTGCAAAGCTTTCAATTAGAAACATAATTTAGAATTGGGTCAAATAATCCGACGCCCCTAGTGGCGTCGGACGTCGTCCAAAGTGTTGGTTCACTTATCATGATATCGTTTGATAACAGCGTGTTGAAACTCCGTACTCAGTTTCCCAAAACTGTGTGAGTTTTTGAAAATTATGGAAATTTGCATATTTTTACTTTTAATTTTAATAAAAAAAAAACTTTCCTACCTTCGTCGAAGCTGTTATATTTGTGCTTAATTTTGTATCTATTTCTAGCTTAATATTTAATACACACATTGTGAAATTTACAGTAAATTGATGTTTTTAAACAGAGATTTCCTTGATTTCTTTGGTTAAGTAGGCCCTGGTGTAGCAGAGTCGACGAAGGGTTGCTTCGGAGGAAGCATCAAGTCACTTGGCAGGTATAAAATACCCAGTGGTTGGCGGGTTTCACAGCATCCCTGGCTTTTTCGGTGACGTTCTGTGGTCTGGTCTCTCTCAACTTCTTTGTCCTGTCTCGCAAACAGCCCTCGAGGCAGCGAAGCGACCGACCGGCGAAGAGAGATCTCCGTCGAGCCAGCAAAACACCGGCACAGGTAAGTCAGGTAACACACAGGGCGGGCAAATGAAGGCTTCTCTGTGCGATGCGTTGTCTCTTGTCAAGTTTCTATGCCAGGAACCCGGAAATAAGATGTTCCATTTAGGTGCTCGCAGAATCGGAGTGGTTACGTCACATTATCACTTCTCAGCCTTTTGGCTAAGATCAGAGTGTAAACGTCACATTATCACTTCTCAGCCTTTTGGCTAAGATCGGAGTGTATACGTCACATTATCACTTCTCAGCCTTTTGGCTAAGATCGGAGTGTATACGTCACATTATCACTTCTCAGCCTTTTGGCTAAGATCGGAGTGTATACGTCACATTATCACTTCTCAGCCTTTTGGCTAAGATCGGAGTGCATACGTCACATTATCACTTCTAAGCCTTTTGGCTAAGATCGGAGTGTATTCGTCACATTATCACTTCTCAGCCTTTTGGCTAAGATCGGAGTGTATTCGTCACATTATCACTTCTCAGCCTTTTGGCTAAGATCGGAGTGTATACGTCACATTATCACTTCTCAGCCTTTTGGCTAAGATCGGAGTGTATACGTCACATTATCACTTCTCGGCCTTTTGGCTGAGATCGGAGTGTATACGTCACATTATCACTTCTCAGCCTTTTGGCTAAGATCGGAGTGTATACGTCACATTATCACTTCTCAGCCTTTTGGCTAAGATCGGAGTGTATACGTCACATTATCACTTCTCAGCCTTTTGGCTAAGATCGGAGTGTATACGTCACATTATCACTTCTCAGCCTTTTGGCTAAGATCGGAGTGTATACGTCACATTATCGCTTCTCAGCCTTTTGGCTAAGATCGGAGTGTATACGTCACATTATCACTTCGGCAGCGTGTCAACTGCAAGCAATTAATTCTCTCTGTGATTGCAACTGCTAGCAATTGCAACTGCAAGCATCTGAAATGTATCTGCTAGCAATTGCAACTGCTAGCGATTGCAACTGCAAGCAATTGCAACTGCTAGCGATTGCAACTGCAAGCGATTGCAACTGCTAGCAATTGGAACTGCTAGCAATTGCAACTGCTAGCAATTGCAACTGCTAGCAATTGCAACTGCTAGCAATTGAATCTGCTAGCACTGCTGAAAAATATAGCCAACATTGCATCTGCTAGCAATTGCAACTGCTAGCGATTGCAACTGCTAGCAATTGCAACTGCTATCAATTTCTGATGCATTCGAGTCAAGAAACAAGGAACACACAATTTTCTGCAACGTTTGCACTTTTCCTTGACTTGCTCTTGTCAGCCGCTTCCACTGGTCCCCACGATTAAGGCTGTTCTACCAAGACGCTATGTATAACGGGCCATAAGACCCAAACTTCGAAATATGCAGTTTTGAAAGGAAATAACCTTTGAACCTGAAAAAGTATAACACCAAAGTGCAGGATTTATCAAAAAATCATGCTCAAACCCAAATTTCACTGATATACACGCATTTAAAAGGGTTAGATTTCTGGCGATAGCATCA
This sequence comes from Nemurella pictetii, assembly GCA_921293315.2. NCBI lineage: Eukaryota > Metazoa > Arthropoda > Insecta > Plecoptera > Nemouridae > Nemurella > Nemurella pictetii. The sequence continues at coordinate 4,258,981 of OV121122.1, forward strand.
GAGTAACGGTTGTAGATAGAAATACGAAACTTTTTCACAGCCTCGCCAACACCTTGCTCCTAGGTGTGGGCTATCAAGCAAGTCATTTTGAGCCAAGGGCTGATTAGTGGAATTATTTTTGTCACCCTCTGCATTTTGTTTTCACGAAATACTAGTCTTAGAAACGTCATAGAAGAATTTTGAAAAGACGAGCAGTTGAAGAATGTTACGATTGGTTTGTGGTCTGATTTTCAATAATCTAGTGTTATTGGTTTGGGCAATGCTATCGCCACAAAATTTAACCCGTAAAACCAATACCTGGCTGAAATCGACACCGCCCTTGAATGTCTCGCGATCTTGGCTCGCACTCGTAATCAGTGCGACAGTTAAGTTGTTTATAAACACAATTTATACGTTATAAGCTTATAACTAAGCTTTTCAACGCTCATGCAATAAGCAAGTGCAAAAGACTGCTGATCACTTGATAGCTTTTCATATAAGCTCTAATCCTTTGCTAAAAGGCAATTAAATTTTTAAATCTTCTATGGAGTGTCACGAAACCACAACAATGTTTGTATACTCAACCAGATTAGAGAGAGACGGACTTATGCCCCGTTAAACATAGCGTCTTGCTAGAACCGCCTTAAGACAACAAGACAAACAATAATTAATTTTTTGGAAAGGGGATAGTACTTTTCGACTATCCACGGCGGAGTCGTGAATTGCATGGCACGTCGGCGTTGGGTAAACTCAGCTGCCCCAACGTCGGTATAGTTTTGCGGGCGGAAGGCGTCCGTCGGCCGGTACATGCATGAGCGCCCGATACATTACATTGACCGGGCGCTAGCACAAGTGGCGCAAGACATGCGTCGATGTGTCGGTACTTCCGTCGGCGTTGGGTGCAAAGCATTATTTCTAATAGTACCTTGACCACGGCATGCGGCGGTTACCTTCCGATAGTACTTCTGCGGCGGTGGATTTGCAATGTGCGGGTGCAGGGGGGTCCGGCGGGAATTTATGAATTCGTCGAAAAATTGGCCCACCAAATTTAGCAAAATAATACGCCTTATGCGGGCGAGGAGACATGCGGCGGGTATCGAACCGCATATTTATGGATACATCTCGTTAATGCGTATCTTTTATTAATTTGAAGTTTTTATTTTCCATTGAATTTACAAAAGTTACAAAGATTTTAAAGTACCAAAAACGAAAAAGCTCAAAAAATAACTTAATGTTAGATTTGAATAAAAGTTTCAACACACGTAGCTGATCATAGTAGCGAGTCGCCTGAATAACGCCACATGGAATAACGCCACATCGGCCATTTTCTGTTACACCGGAATAAAGCCACAAGTCGTGTGGAGTTAATCCAGTGGATTAACGCCACATTTTCATATGGCTTTGTTCCAGTGGTAGCTGCACTGTACTAACGCCATCTGAGCATATGGCGTTAATCCAGTGGATTTAAGCCATATTGCAATATGGCTTTGTTCCAGTAAAATGCACTTTACTAACGCCATCCGAGCATATTATGACGTTAATCCAGATTTAAAAGATGCGCATTCACCGGGGCTATCCATCCATTAGTATGCGGTTTGACTCCCGCCGAATGTCCCTGCGCGCGCACTTTCAAATTCCCCGTAACTCCCATTAGAGCCCATGTTAATTTACCGTACAACTAAATCCTTTATACCTCTTTCAATTTCAATTTCAAATGAAAATTGAATCAGTAATAATATAGATGTGTATTGATAAGGGTTATCCACCGATATGCCCAAATCTACCTTGCCGTTATCACAACATACTAAAAAAGTTGATAACACATATTTTCCTTTATATTTTCCGCAGTTTCATAACGATTTTCTTCAAACTCTAAGAAAATTTGCCAAATCACTATACGGATGCACCTTCCAAAGTTTAGCTTGATCGGATCATTACTTATTGAGTTATAACTGAAAAAGCGGTTTTTATTTTTTAGCGGCCAAATTTTCCGAAAGAATTTTCCGACAAATTATTTTTAAGCTCACCCACCTATTTTGTACTCTCAGTTTAAATTTCATTAAAATCCGTTGATTACTTTAGAAGTAGTTTTCGTAAAATCGAGATAATCGTCAAGACATAGGTTAATGATGGGGGTAACATTGGCGTGATGAAACTTTGGAGACTTCAAAACGTTTTTTTTTTTTTTTTTCCCCGATGATGGATTTGAATGAAATTGCAAAATCACACAACTCTAGTGGTCTGTTATCTATTTTACAAATTTGAAACAAATCTAAACTTAATTTTTCTTTTTATGGCGATTTTAAGTTTTTGGTACAATTTGAAATCGTTATAACTTTTGAAAATTCAATTTCAATGGAAAAAGCTACACTATATAAAAGAAGCACATTCACCGGGGCTATCCATAAGTATGCGGTTCGACTCCCGCCGAATGTCTGCTCGCCCGCACTAACACATTTTTTCGTAGTCCCATAAGAGCCCGGCCGCAATTCCGATGAAAACACTAAATCTTCAATAACTTCCTTAAATTAAATTTGTCCACAAAATTGAATCAGAGAAAAACGATGCGCATTCACCGGGACTATCCATAGATATGTGATTCGACTCCCGCCGAATGCCCTTTCGCCCGCACCATCGATTACCCCGCACGCGCTCACATCTCCCATAAGAGCCCATGTTAATTTATGCAAAACTAAATCCTTTATATCTCTTTCAATTTCAATTTCTAAGGAAAATTGAATCAGTAATTCAGTAATCAGTAATCACTGGATTAACGCCATATGCTCGGATGGCGTTATTACAGTTCATTTTACTGGAACTAGGCCATACTCCAATATGGCGTAAATCCACTGGATTAACGCCATTATGCTTAGATGGCGTTAGTACAGTGCAGCTACCACTGGAACAAAGCCATATGAAAATGTGGCGTTAATCCACTGGATTAACGCCACACGACTTATGGCTTTATTCCGGTGTAACAGAAAATGGCCGATGTGGCGTTATTCCATGTGGCGTTATTCAGCTTCCCCATAGGAGCTATGCTTTTTTGAAATTTCATTCAAATCCATCATCGCAATCAGTTCTTATAAAAAAAAAACGTTTTTAAGTTACCACTAACACGCAATGGCTAGGCTACCCCCAGTACTTACTTATGTTCTCACTATTATCTCGATTTTTCGAAAACGACTTCTAAAGAAATGAACGAAATGAACTGAAATTTTAAGTGGGAGTGCAAAATAGGAGGAGCAGCGTATCATTAATTCGTCGAAAAATTGGCCCACCAAATTTGGCATAAAATAAATAAAAACCACTTTATCGCTTGTTTCTCGAGAACTAATAATCCGATCGAGCTGAAATTTGGAACGTGCATCCGTCTAGCAATTTGGCAGATTCTATCAAAATTTCAAGAAAATTTATTGGAAAATTCTCGGAAAATTCAAGAAAATGTATTTTTTTGACCTTTTTTCGATGTAGTGATAACGGAAAGGTGGCTTTGTGCATATTTATGGATAGATAATAAGTAAGGGTATGAAAAATTGCAATGGTGGAATAGGTTTTGATTTCAAAAAAATTGTCTCTCGTCCGCAACAATCGACCACAAGTAACAACAATAGAAATCAGAAACCAATCTGAATCCAAATCATAAACCTTACTTTGGGAAATTGTACAGTCTTTCGTCGGCAACAATGCCACAACAATAGGGATGTGAAAGTAAAGACATTGAGTTATTTCTTTCCGATCGGCACCGTGGAGTAAGGAAAATGATGGGGGCGCAAATTTTATCAAGAATTTGCGGCCCACCTGGTGTCGCGGCTCGGGCGTCGCGCGGCGCTCGAATATTGCTGCTGACGGAGCGCTCCGACAAACCTCCATTGCGACTGCTAGCAATTGCATCTGCAAGCGATTTCAACTGCTAGCAATTGTATCTGCAAGCGATTGCAATTGCTAGCGATTGCAACTGCTAGCAATTGCATCTGCTAGCAATTGCAACTGCTAGCAATTGCATCTGCTAGCACTGCTTCAAAATATAGCCAACATTGCATCTGCTAGCAATTGCATCTGCAAGCGATTGCAACTGCTAGCAATTGCATCTGCTAGCACTGCTTCAAAATATAGCCAACATTGCATCTGCTAGCAATTGCATCTGCAAGCGATTGCAACTGCTAGCAATTGCATCTGCTAGCACTGCTTCAAAATATAGCCAACATTGCATCTGCTAGCAATTGCATCTGCAAGCGATTGCAACTGCTAGCGATTGCAACTGCTAGCAATTGCATCTGCAAGTGATTGCAACTGCTAGCAATTGCGACTGCTAGCAATTGCGACTGCTAGCCATTGCAACTCACTGCAGATGCTTGCAGTTGCAATTGCTAGCAGTTGACACGTAGCCCTCTTCTCAGCCTTTTGGCTAAGTTTTGAGTGTATACGTCACATACGAGAAACTACCATACACAAGTCGTACATGTATCGCTTCCCCAACCCACTCGTTGCTCTTAGAAACCACACCTGCAAGCGGACATTGGAACTTGGATTGGCATTAGTCCCAAGTGTCAACGTGCGACGTCGCGTTCCTCGAAAAAAACACGTCTCGCTTTTGTATTTCTATTTGGCTGGCCAGGCGATGCTAGCATCTCGATGAGCGACTTGGAAAAATAGCTTATTCCTGCGAATAAATCTGCTAGAAATTAGAGTAAGAAGGTATCGACAACTTTGATGCATTTGCTGCATCCAGCCCTTTTCATACATCACCTCGTTAGTACGTTTTTTCACGTTTATAATGATTTAAAAAAGGCCAAAAAAAGGCCCAAAAAAGGGTCAAATTGGCCCTTTTTTGGGAGGGCTTACCAAACAGATTATATTTCTACGAGATCTCGCCCAAAGATTAATAGCCAGAGCTTTTATTTCATGAAGACTAAATTGGCAGATGTGATTTCAATGCACGGCGTATTTGACATTTATCATTGCTCCTGATCATTGCTGCTTTATCAACCTGGCCGAGCTGATAATGATCAGGCAATCACCTGTTACCGACCCACGTTTATCGACATACGGTGTACTCTGCCACCAGAGTATGCTGATTAGTAATTAAGCCCAATCATCCATCACTAATTGCCGCTCTGAATGAAATATTATGTACATACCCCTTGCCTTTTCATAGTTCGGTACCTTCCACTTCCTCCCTCTCCGATACTGCCAGGCCCCCGTATGTGGGTTGAGAGGGTATCCCATCCCAAAAGCCCCCACAAGCCACCCCTGACCATGGACTCACTGTGTCAGAAAAGCACATGGCGAGTGATACTTGTGGGGTGTTCATTCCCCACTCACTTCCCCCCCTTTTCCTTGTGTGTCGTTGGTATGAATGAATATGTTTTATGTTCTATGTCTTATGTTTTATGTTCTATGTTTCATGTTTTATGTTTTATGATCTATGATCTATGTTGCATGTTGTTCGGTCGTTTGTTTGTAAATGTCTACCAAAATTTGACCTTGAAATTATGCAAATCTCTACCATTTAACTTGAACAAGAAACACTAGTTGAAGTACGGTGATTTCTTACTACATTAGGAACTTATTTCAATCGTTGCATAACATGTCGAACATGGTTTACATGAATTCTAATTTAGTTGCAGCTTTTTATTCGCCGCGTCACAAACGGCGACGCCAACGGATCAGGTCACCCATCCACTCACCGAACCGGTGCGATGTTGCTCAACCACTACATGCGAGTTTGTGGATCGTGGGGTCCGTTTTTAGCCGCTTGTTTTAGTAGCTTTGTGGCATTAGATCGTCGTGGATTTTAATTAATCCGGTAATTTCTAGGGAAGATTATGTCTTCACAGACAGACGGTAGATCAATTTTAGGGGCTGCGCCGTTACCCCCTCTCACCCCTCGGGTATCGCCTCATATCAGGCAAGCCAGCAATACAAGTGACTGGGACAGGTTACTTTTGTTGTCGCACCCTGTGACTTTAAGCCAATCTCGGTCAATCTTCGCTAGCTAAATAGCGACATTCGAAAAAAAAGCCAAATATTAGATAATAATAATCATCATTTTTTCGCTTGGGGGTGGCGATGTTAACGTCGTGTACCCCCCAAATGTGAGAGAAAGATTTGAATTTTTTTCACGACGACTACATCATGATATTTCCAGGTAACTAATGTCATTGAGAAAGCTGCTGAATTAACGCCGAGCATTTTAAACTGATCCTATGAGCCTCTAGGCTCTACGGACACGCAATATTATCGTGTTGTGGGTGAGCGTAAATATTACGCTCATCCACAACATGTCTATATGAGTGTTCGCATAGTGTAAAGATTTTAAATATAATATTTTTGGAATTCTTAGTTATAAAAAATAAATAATTGAAATGACCAAGCTTTTATTTTTTGACATTCCAATCTACCCGGCACCTCTACCCTTAACGTCCCGCTTCGCAGAAACTACAGTCGATAAGTTCGGGCGTTGTTATCGACGTCGCGACGCCGGGCTCCCGCCGCGGCGACGTCTCAACAGGTGCTTGGCCTTCTTCTGTCATCTTGTCCTCGAGGTATCCTCGACGGGCCGTGACCCGTGGAGGCGCCGGGTCCAACTAAGTATGGCTTCCTGCCGGTCGGTCGGTAAGATTTAAGACCTCCAAGAGTATGAAGAATATCGCACCTAAACCTTACACTTGAATCTCGAGGGATAAATAGCTAAGAATAAAATTTGTAAAATAAAAAATTACAGCTCTAAAAATGTTGATTTTGGTCGGATTTTCGTTGGATTTTCGTCGGAATTGCATTATAAACGCAATAGACTCAGGACGTTTAAAAGAACCGCGACAACCGCTTTGTCAAATGCATCTATTAACCGGTTATCGACATAGTCTAATGATATGCCTTATCACCAAGAGGGGACACTGCTGTCGCATTCAGATTCTGTGTTCGTTTTTGCATGTTTTTGCGTTTTTTTTATTGAACCACAATATTAGTTGAAAAACATAGTAGAGCAGTACATTTACCAAACAGGTGTAAACACTTTCCGCTTAATTTAAAACACATCTACTACTCATTTTCTCTCTCCTCGTGCCTTAGCACTATTTGACGTTCCATCCAAACTGCCATTCATCCAGATCTGCTCGACAATCATTTACCAACCGATCCATTGGGCGTACCTCCCAATGGAATTGTTGGGCTGTCTTTTCGCGTTTAACGCAGCAGCATCCGATCCTAGTTGGATTGAAAGGTAAAAAAGACCTTTCTCCCACGCTTGTGGGAGATTTAGTGCGTTCAGGTCTTTATGCTCCTCATGCCACGTAGGGACCGTGGGAAGTTCGGACATAACTGTGGTTTTATGCTATGGTATTTGTTCAACTCCATTTTTGAGATCGTTTGGCAACGAAACACTTGACTCCTCTCTGCCCTTGTATGCCTGTGTATGCCCTGAGTTGCTCTGTGTCTGCCTGTGTTGTCCTTGCTTGTGCCGTCTCGTGTTGTCCTGTGATGTTTAATGTGCCGTCATGTGTTGTTATGAGCAATTTGTGTCGCAATGTGACGTTTTGTGTTGTAAATAATAATGTCACGAAATGAGTTTGATAACGACACCGACATCAAGTCAGGAGAAATTCAGGTCACATTATCACTTCTAAGCCTTTTGGCTAAGATCGGAGTGTATACGTCACATTATCACTTCTCAGCCTTTTGGCTATGATTGGAGTGTATACGTCACATTATCACTTCTCAGCCTTTTGGCTAAGATAGGAGTGTATACGTCACATACGAGAAACTACCATACATAAGTCGTACATGTATCGCTTCCCCAACCCACTCGTTGCTCTTAGAAAACACACCTGCAAGCGGACATTGGAACTTGGATTGGCATTAGTCCCAAGTGTCGACGTGCGACGTCGCGTTCCTCGAAAAAAACACGTCTCGCTTTTGTATTTCTATTTGGCTGGCCAGTCAATGCTAGCATCTCGATGAGCGACTTGGAAAAATAGCTTATTCCTGCGAATAAATCTGCTAGAAATTAGAGAAAGAAGGTATCGACAACTTTTATTCAATTGCTGCATCCAGCCCTTTTCATACATCACCTCGTTAGTACGTTTTTCACGATTTTAATGATTTCTTAAAGTTTCGCTTTAACATTGGCCCTAAGGGTAAATGACCCCCCTCCCCCCCCCATTCATGGTCACCCCCTAAGTGCAGAATCAAGTGCAAAAAATACGGGGCTATTTGTAAAAACGTAAATAGCTTATTCCTGCAAATAAATCTGCTAGAAATTAGAGCAAAAAGGTATCTACAACTTTGATTCAATTGTTGCATCATGCCTGTTACATGCATCACCTCGTTAGTACGTTTATTCACGATTTTTATGGTTTTTTAAGTTCTGCCTTAACTTTGGCCCTAAGGGTAAATGACCCTCCCCCTTTCATAGTCATGGGGTGAGGGGGGGGGGAAACACTCCCCCGTAACAACATGCATATAAGACTTGCTGTGTAATCGTGACCTGGCTAAATCTCGTCGACCTGTTGCTCGTGATTCCAGGGCGAAACAGCAACGTCCTGGATTCCAGGTCCGCCAGGTCTCGGAGTCTGCGCCCTGGATTCCAGGTCTCGGAGTCTGCGCCCTGGAGCTTCGCCGTGCGTCAAGTTCTCGAAACGACCCCTCAGAATTGTTCTAAATTAAATTTGTGTCTTTCGAATATTTTATATAATGTCAATTTTTATTTAATAGATAAGGATCATAAAAATTGAAGGAGATGAATGGTCCAATTAAAATTATAAGCTTAATATAAAAGATTTAAAATATAGTATTTCTGGATTTCTTAGTTGCTATAAAAAATAAATAATTGAATTGATGAAGCATTTGTTTTTTGACATACTAATCTATCCGGCACCTCCACCCTTAACGTCCCGCTTCGCAGAAACTACAGTCGATAAGTTCGGACGTTGTTATCGACGTTGCGACGCCGGGCTCCCGCCGCGGCGACGTCTCAACAGGTTCGTGGCCTTCTTCTGTCATCTTGACGTCGACGTGTCCTCGACGGGCCCTACCCATGGAGGTGCCGGGTCCAACAAAGCACGGCTTCCTGCCGGTCGATCAATTACCGACCTTGCAGCCCATGATTGCCACCATCAGTTCCATCAACCACCAACAGAGTGCGTTCACTTCCAATCCTTTTTACCAACGATTTGGCCACTATTTGACACTCCTAACAAAATAACCAATTAGTCAACTGAGTTTTCGGACTGTTGTCGATCTCAGTCTCCTAACGATTGAGAGACCATCCAGCTACGATGGACGTGAGATCGATGCTTAAACGTGTCGAACTCCGAATGTCGTGAAGGTGCTTCTACGTCACGTGGTGGTAGTCACGTGCTCAGCTGAGCTGGGTTTTTTGAGTGATGGCGATGATGATCGAGCAGGGAAGTACAATTTATTTTAATTGGTTAATGTTTCTCTGCCATATATTCTGATTATTCGCGTAATATAGTTTGTGACGTACTTATTTTATTTACCAATACCAAGCTAATATTTATTACTTAAATTACAAATGAGAATAAAAAATACGAAGCAAATTTTGAACTAAGCGCCAAAGCATTATAGTTTTCTATAATATTGGCTCGCTGCACCCCAGCGCCACCTTGTAGCTAAACTTGAATTGAATTTTTAGTAGAAAGAGCAACGAAAAATCTACTCGTGGCCGTAAAATAGCAAAAATCGATTCACTCGACAACTAATGCTAAAAAGCGATACTGCTGGGATTTGAACGCGGGTCGCCTGTGTAGATGCCTGGTGCGCTAGCCACTGGACCACTGTTCCGATAGAATTCTCCTGGTATTAGTCATACATAAATCGCAACGAGCACCTCCCCTTTAATATTAAAAGCACAGATGTAGCTGCATTTCTACTCATCTGGCCAGGCCACCGAGCCGATGCACGCTATCTCGTTGTCCCAGTACGCTGTATCTTACAAAGCGAGATAATTCCAAGTTTACGATGAACACAAAAAGCGGCAGGTCCCGGATTTGAACGTGGGCCGTCTGGGTGACAGTCATGGGTGCAATCCACTGCACCAGGCCGCCGATGATAGCCGTGATGGCATTGGTCCTATATATAATGCAAAGTGCGACCTCGAATTCCGCATAAAAAACACGTCTCGCTGTTGTATTTCTGTTTGGCTGGCCAGGCAATGCTTGCAACTCGATGAATGACTTGGAAAAAAAGCACCCGAAACGGGGATCGAACTCGAGTCAAACTTACTGAGAATCTTGGACCATGCACGCTACCCACTGGGCCGTGCTGCCGATGTATATGGGAGATGTATTTGTCGTACATGAACCAAGTGATGAAGTGGCTGTACCTCTAACAACAGCTAGGTTTTGCCTTTGTAAAAAAGTAATTCATAGCAGGATTCGAACCGTGATCAACCAGAGCTGTGATATAATGATGAAGCGACTCTTGCAATGAGCCATTTTGCCATTGGAACAATGGAGAAAAAATTTCTTCTATTTTAATTACATGTACGTTTTAGGGGCCTTTTTTGGCCATTTCACCGTACAGTGCACCATAAATGTGATGCTGGGGCGAGTGATTAAACTGCTACTGGTATTTAATTACTTAAGAGTGTTTGTTTTCAGACTGTTAACCATGCTAGTAGCGCTGGACACAAGTCCAGCCTGCTCCCTCCTGACAGACATTTGCAGCGTCAGTCTGCAAGATGCCGCCGGGACGGGCAGATTCAAAAAAACTCTCAGCGGTAACCTGTAGCAGGTCGCCGAAGAGAAGTGGGGCACGGTGGCCACTCTTCCGAGGAGGAGGGCGCCTATAAAGGAACCACTCCTCAACGAAGAGACGTGCAGTCTGTCCGAGGAATCGGCCGACTGCACATCGAACACCAACAACTTGTTGCAAGTTGCCGGTGGTAGGAGCGAGCTCCTGCCTGTACGCGCTCATCAGCACATCTTATATGCATCTGGATTGTGTTAAACGGTCAGGAGTGATGCTTGCTAGTGGCTTGCGTCGCAAATTGTCGACAGTACATTCTATCGGTCGCATTAAGTACTATTTTCTACCTCTCGCACGCTATTTGACACACACCTTCCTTTACCTACCTGATGGTAGAGAGATATCAGGAGCATGCTGAGAATGCTAGGGCTAGCATGAGGTAGGTAACCGAAGCTGTGTGTGAGAGAGATACCAAAAGCATTCTGAGCGTGCTAGAGCTGGCATCAGGTTGGTTACCGAATGTGTGTGTGAACTAGCGTGCGAGAGGTAGAAGATAGTACTTAACGCAACCGATAGAATGTACTGTCGGCAATTTGCGACACAAGCCACTAGCAAGCGTCACTCCTGACCGTTCAACACAATCCAGATGCATATAAAATAGGCTGAAGAACGCGTTCAGGCAGGAGCTCACTCCTACCTACGGCAACTTGCAACAACTTGCAACAAGTTGTCGGTGTTCGATGTGCAGTCGGCCGATTCCTCGGACAGACTGCACGTCTCTTCGTTGAGGAGTGGTTGCTTTATAGGCGCCCTCCTCTTCGGAAGGGAGGCCACCATGCCTCACTTTTCTTCGGCGACGTGCTACAGGTTGCCGCTGAGAGTTTTTCGAACCTGCCCGTCCCGGCGGCATCTTGCAGACTGACGCTGCAAATGTCTGTCAGGAGGGGGCAGGCTGGACTTGTGCCCAGCGCTAGAAGCATGGGTGAAGTCCGGAAAACAAGTACTCTTAAACACTTAAATTCCAATTGCAATTAATTCACTCGCCGTAGCATCATATTTGTGCTGCGGCGTGCGGTAAAATAGCCAAAAAAACCCCTAAAACGCACGTGCAATTCATATAGAAGAAATTTTTCTCCATTGTTCCAATGGCGAAATGGCTCATTGCAAGAGTCACTTCATCATTAAACCATAGCTATATGGATGATCACGGTTCAAATCCTGCTATGAAGTACTTTTTTACAAAGGCAAAACCTTGCTCTTGTTAGAGGTACAGCCACTACATTACTTGGTTCATGTACGACAAATACATCATCTCATTTCATCGGCAGCACGGCCCAGTGGGTAGCGTGCTTGGTCCACGATATTCAGTGGTTGCGACTTGAGTTCGATCCCGGGCTCGGGAGCTTTTTTTCCAAGTCGTTCATCGAGTTGCAAGCATTGCCTGGCCAGCCAAATAGTAATACAACAGCAAGACGTGTTTTTTACGCGGAACACGAGGTCGCACTTTGCATTACATATAGGACCAATGCCATCACCTTTATCAACGGCAGCCGGGTGCAATGGATAGCACCCAGGACTGCCACCCGGGCGGCCCAGGTTCAAATCCGGGTTCTGCCGATTTTTGTATTCATCGTGAACTTGGAAATATCTCGCCTTCTAAGATACAGCGTACTGGGACAACGAGATAGCGTGCATTGGCTCGTTGGCCTGGCCAGATGAGTAGAAATACAGCTACATCTGTGCTTATAATATTAAAGGGGAGGTGCTCGTTGCGATTTATGTATGACTAATACCAGGACAAATCATATCGGAGCAGTGGTCCGGTGGACAGCGCGCCAGCCTACTACGCAGGCGACCAGCGTTCAAATCCTGGCAGATTTGCTTTTTAGCATTAATTTTCGAATGGATCGATTTTTGCTATTTTTTTGCCACCAGTAGAATTTTTGTGGCTCTTTCTACTAAAAATTCAGTTCAAATTTAGCTACAAGGTGGCGCTGGGGTGCAGCGTGCCGATATTAAAGAAAACTTTAATTCTTAGGCGCTTAGTTAAAAATTTGCTTTAATTTGTAATCCTCATTTGTTATTTAAAAAATTCATATTTGCGTGGATATGGTGTGTGGATTGTTAAATAAAATAAGCATGTATTAATCACATGGTCATAAGCTAAATTACGTGAAAAATCGAAATATATGGCAGAAAGAAATCAACAAGTGGTGTAAATAAATTCTACTTCGCGGCTCGATGATCATCCCCATCACTCAAAAACCCAGCTGAGCTAAGCACGTGCCTAACACCACGTGACGAAGAAGCACCTTCACGACATTCGCAGTTCGACACTTAGAAGCAGCGATCTCACGTCCTTCGTAGCTTGATTGCGACCCAATCTTCTGGAGACAGAGCTCGACAATGACTAGAAAACTTAGTTGGCTAATTGGTTATTTTGTTAGGAGCGTCAAATAGTGGCCAAAACGTTGGTAAAATGTATTGAAAGTGAACGCACTCTGTTGGTGGTTGATCGAACTGATGGTGATTATCATAAGCTGCAAGGTCGGTAATTTATCGACCGGTAGGAAGCCGTGCTTTGTTGGACCCGGCGCCTCCACGGGTCACGGCCCGTCGAGGAGACCTCGAGGTCGAGAAGACAGAAGGAGGCCACACACCTGTTGAGACTCCGCGCAATTTACCCAATTCTGCAGAAATAGGTTCTTAAGGGACGTTAAGGGTGGAGGTGCCGGGTAGATTGGAATGTCAAAAAACAAAAGCTTCGTCATTACAATTATTTATTTTTTATAACAACAAAGAATTCCAAAAATATTGTATTTAAAATCTGTACACTAGGCTATGCGAACACTCATATAGTCGTGTTGTGGGTGAGCGTAATATTTACGCTCACCCACAACGCGATTATATTGCGTGTCCGTAGAGCCTAGAGGCTTATAGGATCAGTTTAAAATGCTCGGCGTTAATTCAGCAGCTTTCTCAATGACATTAGTTACCTGGAAATATCATGATGTAGTCGTCGTGAAAAAACTTCAAATCGTTCTCTCACATTTGGGGGGTACACGACGTTAACATGGCCACCCCCAAGCGAAAAAATAACGATTATTATTATTTAATATTTGGCTTTTTTTTCGAATGTCGCTATTTAGCTAGCGAAGATTGAGCGAGATTGGCTTAAAGTCACAGGGTGCGACAACAAAAGTAACCTGTCCAAGTCACTTGTATTGCTGGCTTGCCTGATATGAGGCGATACCCAAGGGGTGAGAGGGGGTAACGGCGCAGCCCCTAAAATTGATCTACCGTCTGTCTGTGAAGACAAAATCTTCCCTAGTAGCCACAAAGCTACTAAAACAAGCGGCTAAAAACGGACCCCACGAAACACAAACTCGCATGTAGTGGTTGAGCAACATCGCACCGGTTCGGTGAGTGGATGGGTGACCGGATCCGTTGGCGTCGCCGTTTGTGACGCGGCGAATAAAAAGCTGCAACTAAATTAGCATTCATGTAAACCATGTTCGACATGATAGGCAACGATTGAAATAAGTTCCTTATATAGTAAGAAATCACCGTACTTCAACTAGTGTTTCTTGTTAGCGATTTGCATAATTTCAAGGTCAAATTTTGGTACATTTACAAACAAACGAACGAACGAATAACATGCAACACAGAACATAAAACATAGAACATAAAACATAGAACATAAAACATATTCATTCATACCAACGACACACAAGGAAAGGGGGGGGAAGTGAGTGGGGAATGAACACCCCACAAGTATCACTCGCCATGTGCTTTGATAAAGCAGCAATGATCAGGAGCAATGATAAATATCAAATACGCCGTGCATTGAAATCACATCTGCCAATTTAGTCTTCATGAAATAAAAGCTCTGGCTATTAATCTTTGGGCGAGATCTCGTAGAAATATAATCTGTTGGGTAAGCCCTCCCAAAAAAGGGCCAATTTAGCCCTTTTTAGGGCCTTTTCTTTGGCCTTTTTTTTTTTTAAATCATTAAAATCGTGAAAAAACGTACTAACGAGGTGATGTATGAAAAGGGCTGGATGCAGCAAATGCATCAAAGTTGTCGATACCTTCTTACTCTAATTTCTAGCAGATAATATATTTGCAGGAATAAGCTATTTTTCCAAGTCGTTCATCGAGATGCTAGCATCGCCTGGCCAGCTAAATAGAAATACAAAAGCGAGACGTGTTTTTTTACGAGGAACGCGACGTCGCACGTCGACACTTGGGACTAACGCCAATCCAAGTTCCAATGTCCGCATGCAGGTGTGTTTTCTAAGAGCAACGAGTGGGTTGGGGAAGCGATACATGTACGACTTATGTATGGTAGTTCCTCGTATGTGGTATACACTCCGATCTTAGCCAAAAGGCTGAGAAGTGATGTGACGAGCATATAAATATATAGATGAAAACTATCATATAATAAAATTTAACTTATTCCTGACTTGATGTCGGTGTCGTTATTAAACTCAATTTGTTACAATATTATTTACAACACAATACGTCACATTGTGACACAAATTGCTCATAACAATACATGACGGCACATTAAACATCACAGGACAACACGAGACGGCACAAGCAAGGACAACACAGGCAGACACAGAGCAACTCAGGGCATACACAGGCATACAAGGGCAGAGAGGAGTCAAGTGTTTCGTTGCCAAACGATCTCAAAAATGGAGTTGAAAAAATACCATGGTAAAAAACCACAGTTATGTCCGAACTTCCCACGGTCCCTACGTGGCATGAGGAGCATAAAGACCTGAACGTACTAAATCTCCCACAAGCGTGGGAGAAAGGTCTTTTTTACCTTTCAATCCAACTAGGATCGGATGCTGCTGCGTTAAACGCGAAAAGACAGCCCAACAATTCCATTGGGAGGTACGCCCAATGGATCGGTTGATGAATGATTGTCTAGCAGATCTGGATGAATGGCAGTTTGGATGGAACGTCAAATAGTGCTAAGGCACGAGAAGAGAGAAAATGAGTAGTAGATGTGTTTTAAATTAAGCGGAAAGTGTTTACACCTGTTTGGTAAATGTACTGCTCTAGTATGTTTTTCAACGAATATTGTGGTTTAATAAAATAACGCAAAAAACATGCAAAAACGAACACTGAATCTGAAATGCGACAGCAGTGTCCCCTCTTGGTGATAAGGCCTATCATTAGACTATGTCGATAACCGGTTAATATATGCATTTGACAAAGCGACTGTCGCGGTTCTTTTAAACGTCCTGAGTCTATTGCGTTTGTAATGAAATTCCGACCAAAATCCAACCAAAATCCGACCAAAATCAACATTTTTAGAGCTGTAATTTTTTACTTTACAAATTATATTCTTAGCTATTTATCCCTCAGAATAGAAAGCAGAATTACCGACAAAGTATCTTATGGTATAGTATTATTATTTTTATTTTTGCATAAGGCTCTTATTTAAGAAAATAAAAAAACCAGAAATTACTTTTTCAGACGTCCTGAACGGTTCCATATGCTACTTTTATTTCTTTTTACATACTTATAACCATTAAGAAATATTGCACGTGGGCACAGGATTAAAGGCAATTGTCATCCAGCGACAATCATTTCTTCCTCCCTCTTCTTCCCTATTGCTTCATCAAATCATATCTATTATATCAACTTTTCTATGTTCTCCCACTTGTCACCTCTCTCTTGCACATCTTGTCTTACCTGCATATCCATCTTTTTCTAGGCTCTTCATTTCTTGTATTGATAATCAAAAAAACTTTGTCTCTGCCATCTACCATGCTGATTTTAGTCATTTGTAAAAAGCTATTTGCAACCGGCTATTGTAAGGAGTTGGAGAGGAAGGAGACAAAGAAAGACAATCTGAAAACTGCATTCGAAATACTTTTTATTGAGAAAGAGATAAAGAATATCTTGGTTGAGGCATCTGTTCAAATCAAGTTTTAACAAGGCCTTACATCATCTTTGTGCTGCCGGCATTCGCTAATTTGACGCAGCGATCTACACTAAGGCAATGAATAAATGCTCGGCTTTTGCCGCCATGAGACCGGCCCGTCGTTAGTCCAAGAATCGCCGTGCGATGCGTTATTAACATGGTGCATGTTAAAATGTCGTTTAAATGAAATGAATCGTCGCTAGCACTTATATTTTCTCAAGATTCCCGCCCACGTGATTGATCACTAACAGAACTCCGCCGATTGGCCGATCATTTTGTTAGGAGTCAGAGTGTCAAGTAGTGAGCAACAGGGAGGTGGCAACGGTAATAATCGAGCGCGGCCTAGTGAAAATCTCAGCCCTCATTGTGTATTGTTTACAAGTTTCATTATTTAATTACTTACTCTTATCCACGGCGATATGCCGAGTCCATCGAAGGTTCGGAACCAAGCTGTCAATCAGCCTGCGAGTGGTAGCCAGAGGAAAGGTGATAAAGTGCGAAAAAATGGCGCTTACTTTCAGCAAATTGATAAAATGAACCGTGCAATGATACACCGGACCTCCAGCTCCGTTGACTCGTCCCGCGCCGCCGCCAGCCGCCGTTCCAGTGCCGACACGCGCGACTCCTCGCGTTCCCGCGCGCACTTCAACGCCGCTGCCGTCGACTCTGCGGGAATGTCGCCAGCCGAATGTAACCGGCTCGGAATGTAAACGGCT
Organism: Nemurella pictetii; assembly: GCA_921293315.2. Classification (NCBI taxonomy): domain Eukaryota; kingdom Metazoa; phylum Arthropoda; class Insecta; order Plecoptera; family Nemouridae; genus Nemurella; species Nemurella pictetii. Next base: position 4,276,330 of record OV121122.1, read on the forward strand.
CGTTTCACTTTAGAGCAGCGTTTCTATTTCGAGTTTGAGTTGTACCGTCCTTCGGAAGGGACGTAAAGCCAGTGGTCCCCTTGGTGCTATTCGACAGGAGTAGGCTACGTGCCGGCACCGGGTTTCCCCTCCTCCCTTCTAGGCTAGGTTAGGTTCATCATCACCCTTTCATTCACCGACGCCATTAGACCAGCGCTGTTAAGATGAACAGGGATTTACATAAGGATATATTTTTCTAGAGGTGATCACCAGAAATTTAAGCACTGATTGAAAAGAATTTATAATGTGCCTTGCTTTGAAATGAACATAATCTGCCTCTCAATATTGTAATAGCCAAATTATGTAAAATTAACAATTTAATAATAGGACAGATGTTAAAACTTACATCAAAACCAAATATGTTCGCTTGAGATTCGCAGAGAACATTAATTTAATAATAATAGTTTAGAGAATTTACTTTTTTCAGTGATTGTCATTTCAGTGCTGTCTAGTTCCAATTTTTCTAACTAGCAAATTTGCACATGTCTGGCCATGGGACTAACTAACTTGGCACACCAGTATCTTTAGTTCTGCATTAAATGGACTTCAGTGGAACAATTATCAACCTGATTAATTGCCATCTGAAATTAAATTATTTTAAAATAAAGAGCTAGATCCTAACATACCAACTTTTTATAAACGCTTAATACGAAGAAAACGCAACTATTTGAGATGGAGTATGACGTGTATTATTTCAGTCTTCAAAGGTGAAACAGTTCTGTTGCCTTCATGTAAGTGCTCACAGAGGCAGAGTAACAAATTGAGATTTAGATTTACGATAAGTTGATAACAAAATAATTCTTTGATCTATGAGAAATTTACAATGTTAATATTAATATGGTCAATGAGAGATGGCAAAGACTAAATACGACAAATATTCTTAGCTAATGTGAGCAAATGTATAGATGCATGCCAATTTTACAAACATAACACTTTTTGAAGTCACTTCAATTTAGTACAGTTACACTTACTTATAACAGTGGAGATTGCCATACAGAATTATAAAAAAAGAACCACAACATACCATCAAGATAGTTCCTACAAAATTATCAAATTTACAAATACCAATTTATTAATCTTGGTTAAGACCTGAATGTATGACCGGTAGGAAAGTTCTGAAGTGCTCTTTTCCCTTCTTGTACCTTTCTTTTTCACAGCTACCAAGCAAATTCACGCTCTCATTTGGCAAGGAAAGTAAGTTCGTTTGCCGATGTTGACATAACATCGCTGTGAATAGCAAGCGTCACAGCACGCACCTCCAAATGTCAGCTGATTTTATCTCAAAACATGCTGTTGCATTCCCCAACACCTTGATATTTGTCTCACCATCACTACACTGCTTAAAAATCCATGCAAAACACTTCAGAAAGGAAACAATCAATGCAGGTACCTACATCTATTACCAAAATATTTATGAATAAGTGAATAACCTAATAATTAAGACAAATGCCCAGCCTACTCATTGCAACAAGATAATCTTGTAGAGCATCGGGTATACTTTGTTGGCGTCCCAGAGCTAACGACCTTACAGCCTTCTTTCTGCAAGTAATCCCAAAGACACACAACACAACGCAAAGGTGCTGGTTGAAATAAGAGTGAAGAGACAGACCATTTAAATGCAGAATTTCATTCAAACCATGAGTGGATGAAATTGATAGTATCTTTCTTCTAGTGTGCTTTACACAAAGGATCAGGGTGTGATGACAGCTTGACAAGCCTGTGAGCCATGGCGCACCCGACCGCTTGGATTCAAGCAGCAAGCGACACGGTGAGACCACGGAGTCATAGCAGCTTGACAAGGTGTGAATTTTGAGACACCAGTTGGTGCAGAAGCTATTGTTTGCAAGTCTAATGGACCTCACTCTCAGACAAAAATGCATTGCCTTCCATTTGAGTCGACAATGATTCTGATTAAAAAAACTTGAAATCCCAGACCTTGACGGTGTATTGTGTTGTCCAATAATCCTTTTCCATTCAAAGAAAAATGATGTCATCCACTAAGAAAAGCAAGTTTGATCGAGATTTCTCTATCTTCATTGGTGAAACTGCAGAGTCAATAATATTTTTTGTGGACCATTTCAACCAAAGAAGATAGGGAAATCAAAACCAAACCGGCTTTCCTAAGCGGGGCTGATGACGTAATTTTTCATCGAACGCAACAGGCCCAATGCCGGCTAACCTAGCCGAAGGCTTGAGGCCTAGCGCTCGGCGAGCTGCGTCAGCTGGCGCGCCAACGCCGGCTGCGCCAGCTGCAGCGGCGTGTAGTCCTCGCGGTTGCGCACGTCCAGCGAGTAGCCGCGCTCGGCCAGCATGCGCGCCTCCGCCTCGCGGCCCTCCTCGCACGCCAGGTGCAGCGCCGTGTTGCCCGCCGCGTCGCGCGCGTCCACCGTTATCGGCCGGCCGCAATCCAGCAGCAGGCGGACCACCGTCGTGTTGCCCTGGGGGGCACGGGGCCGGGGTTAGCGGTTCTACGGTCTCTCGAGTCGGTTCCGTCAAATATCTTACTATTGTGACATGGGAATCTCTGCAGCAATAGCATTGTTGAGCTGGGGACAATGGCGGCGAGGTAAGCCATCTAGTTACAATTTAAAACAATGTTACTGATGTCATCTTGCGTAATGTTTACATGGCTTTGTTTGTCACTGATGCTCAATCTCAAGTGTCAACTGATAGTTGACATATGAACGAGTATGTTTTCAGGTGATAATTGCACTTGTTTAATTTGACTTCTAACTTTGTTGCCCGATTTTGTTGCCGGCCAGAGTTTCCTAAACTACTAGATTATTAAGATATTTGGTTCTGTTTTGATACTTTGCTGGTTTGGATCATTGATCTTGACTTTTTCCTCTGTGGTCCCACTCACTGATTGCACTTATAAATGACTAAAGAAGATTAAAGGATATCCAGTCAAGCTGCCAAACCCTAAGCGGGAGGTATGGAAATATTATCTCCTACATACCTACAGTTCCCTTTTTCTGAAATTGTCTACCTATGCCTTAAATTGGAGGTACAATGGGCATTGATATGAGAAGTGGATTTTTTTTGGAAATTTATACACTATATCACCCAGGGTTTCCAAAACAGAAATATTGAGTACCTAACTAACATAGGTTTTATGCATACCTTTGATGCAGCTCTATGCAGAGGAGTGGCCCCTCTACGATCTACAACATTCAGATCTGCCTGGCTCGACAGTAGCATGCGAACCACCTGTAAATATCAGTAACGTAGTCATGTCATTCTTCAAACTCAATGCTTGGAGGTTGGCTCTGTTTAACACCCACCTCAGCCCAGCCTTTTGAGCAAGCGTACTGAAGAGACGAGTGGCCTTCGGAGTTCTTCGCGTTCACGTCGGCACCACGAGAGATTAGCAGGTGTACGGTCTGCTCTTTTCCCGCCGAAGAACTCAGAATCAGCGGTGTTGCCTCCATCTGTAAATTGTAATCGTTGGTGTTTCACCACTTTGCACACATGCAAATGAGCACACATGAGCGAGATAAATCTCTTTAAATATAACTTACATCGTCTAAAGGGTCCACTGGAGACTGGTTGTCGATCAGATAGTTGACAATATCCACATGCCCGCCGAGGGCAGCCCAATGTATGGGCAAACGTTTGTTCTGGAAGAAAAGTTAGAGGTTAGGTTACCAACCAAAATTGATTGGTCCTGAAATAAGTCTCAGAAATACGAACGTATAGAAATGAAGTAAGGAATATCTGTACTAACATCATCCAGCTGTGTGATAATTGTCCTGTTTTGGTGAATGCGTATCTTGAGACACTCGAAATCTCCTTTAAAAGCGAGCCCGAACGCCGACTCATCCCACTGATCTGCCATGTTGAAGTTCAAGTTGAACGATCTGGAATTTTCTCGCGAGGGACGTAGGCGGCAACTTTGAAACCAGCGAGCGGACTCGCTTTCGTTTTCTTGACGTCGTCCTCAAGGGAATTTAAGCAAATAGTTTAAGCAAAGAGGTTAAACGAGTTTCTTACAAACCCCTTGAGAATGCAGGCAACACAGTTCGCGAAACGTCGGAATAAAATAGAAAAGTGACTTGTGCATTCAGACCCTAGTTGGGAAAATAGTTTTTTCCAGTCAAATGTGTTTGCGCTCGTGTCTGCTGATTTCCGCTAGCAAACACAGCGACGTGACTCTATTTACAGGTTGTCTACGCGCTGTCCTTTAGACGCCGCTGTGACAAGTTGACAACGTGACAACGTGAGATGGTAAACATGGCCCGGCAGAGGCCGAGCAAGCCTCGAATATCGACTGGAAATTTGGCAAAGGGATGCTAGGGTAGGTAAACATTTGCTCGTCAGATTCACAGTGCATTGGCTCCCATTCTAGAAAACCACAAGCTTATACGATGTGAGCAGACAACGGCCGCTTGTTTCGCTGTCCGCAAAGCAGCGAGCACACTTCATTGCTTCCGTGCTGAAATTCCTGATCGGCTGCTTCTCAATCGTCATTCGGCTTGATTGCTTTTATTGTTTGCAAAACTGAAAGCCATATTACAATTTTTGCTTGAGAAAATCTCTTTGGAAAGGCTCAAGTAAAACGGCTGCATGAAATTCAGAGAAAGAGAAGATTTATAGCTGGTTTGAGCTGCGTTGAAAAAGAAACGCAAAGAACTCATCCAGAAACAACTGAAAAAAACATGGCAGCATCTGAGAATTCACCCTACAATCTTCAACCACGGTTCAAAAAGCTATCACACTCGCCGTGAGAACGGTTATCAGACTTCGACGTATTGTTTTTATTGTGAAATCCTGCAATTTCACGCACAATTCCGCGCTAACAGCGTGCGTCGTTGCGTGTCATGCGACGTCGCGACGCCTCGCGTACTTCCCGTCGATGCCCCGCTAGCGACGGCCGCGGTAAAACCATCGAAATTGAACGTTGCTTGCAGAATAGTGCGTGATTCCTTCCAGTGTTAGACGAGCTCGAAGGTAGGTATATATATACATGTCTAAAAACAGTGAAATCGCCGTGACGGATTCCATTCAACGGCCCGGGATTCTTTCCCAATTCTTTCACCCCCTGCCCTTCCCCCCTACCACCCTTACTGCCGGGCTGCACACCAAAGGGATGCCAGACGGGGAGTGAAAGGGATTACTTTTAATTAACTAACTTGCGCCGAGTAGCGCCACCCGTGTTTATTTCTTTCTGCAAATTAGCAAGTCGCCTGTCGGGCCCGTTAGGTAGAGGGGGGTTTTCAGGGGGGTTTTTGGGGTGTTAGGGGTTGGGGGCGCATCATTCTTTCTGTAGCCAGCGGCGTCGAGGCGCACGGGCTAACAGAGTGTTGGAATTAATTAGTGCTTGGCGTTGTTCACTGACTAAATCTCAAAAAAATCTCTGCTCAAATACTCCGTGTATAGGACTTTTTAAAGATTTAAATACCAGTGTAAAATAAAAATGTTGCTTCTCTCCTACTGAAAAAAATCAAAGTAGAAAAATTTCAGAACGTAAAATCACTAATAAGTACTAATCACGACTAAGGTTACGCCCCTTAGTTCCTAGGGTAGTTTTTGTTGCTTTAACTTGAGTTTCGGCCAGTGGACCACGTCCAGTCATCACGATCCGCCACTGCTACTGCTGCTGCTGGGGCAGCGTCGAAACGCCAGACTTGCGCCGAGGGACGCAAAACTTTACACCCCCCCCCCCCACGCCCATAAACCCCGCTGGGCGATTATTTTTCTGTTTTTATTGGGCCAGTTGAAAGTTTGGCCGTAGCGCGGGCGGTGGGGCCCCCCGTAAAAAAACTATATTCCTTCCACCCCTATTTTGGGGCGAGTCTTGGGTGTGTTACCTCCGCTGCTTCAACCCCCCCCCATCCCCCCCACCTCATCGCCGAGGGTTTTACTTGCCTTGGCTGCCATCGATTGCGATCCCTTGCAATCCATACAGCAATCATTTAGAAATACACTGCAATCCATACATAAATACACTGCAATCCATTGAAATCCAATGCATTTCATTACAATCGACTTCAATCAATCAAAATTCATTGTAATTCACTGCTATCCAATGTAATTCAATTTCAGACTTGTTTTTAGCTATGCTCGATGTTTTCGATAAAGACCGACAATCAATTGAGCCAGCGAGATTATTTTCACTGGAAAGGAACTTCGTTAAGAAATAAATTGAGACGTTCAAAGATTCACTAGCTACCAGGAATGCCTTTCTTCATTTCTAAGGATTTAGTTTTGTGACTGAAGCATAGCTTAGAAGTAGCTTCACACAGACTAATCTAATTCTCCAGAATGAAGGATTTTCCAGTCCTTGCCGACCTGATAAAAAATTGGATGAAACAAATACTGCTTCATTTTTGCGTAATCATTTAATTGTATATGTTTTCTTCCATAATATAGTGAAAGAGGAATATTATGCAATCGCCTTCAATTCGTCCCTCCGCTCCAAAGGTCAACGTCTCGACGCGATACAAAGCTGCACGACAAAGAGGTCCACGCGATCGCAGCCTCCCTCCTCGTGCCCCTGCACGAGGAGGGTACAGAGTGGTCACGGAGAGGACACGGAGGAGTCACGCAGTCATGATTACCTTCCAGCATCGCAACGCAGGAGCAGAGTCCTCCTCCTCCATGGAGTCGATCTCGGTCGGGGCTGATATCAACCCCCACGCACCCCGATTGTATTCCCGGTTTTATTGGGCCTGTAAAACTTGGCCCCGTGGCCAGGGAACCGTCCCCGCCGTAAAAATAATAGTGCACCCCCTGAAACGCGACCCTCGTGCGGACGTTCGCTACACTTTTTATATTCCATTTCCGCGCGCGGGAAATCACGGGGTTCGTAAAAACGTGCACGGAGATTACGGTTGGAGGGCATCATGGTCTCACCTTTGGCTGCTGGATGAAGCTTATTAGGTTATGAGACACAGATTTCATGGCTTGTGGCGTGGTCTTCCTTTTATCCAATGACACAGAACACAGCTCGCTGCTATAGGTTAGCTTCATAACCATCCCGTCATTAACTGGCGTTGGGTTCACCCTCAGCTCGCTGCTAGGCTAGGTTAGCTTCACCCTCAGCTCACTGCTAGGCTAGGTTAGCTTCACCCTCAGATCGCTGCTAGGCTAGGTTAGCTTCACCCTCAGATCGCTGCTAGGCTAGGTTGGCTTCACCCTCAGCTCGTTGCTAGGCTAGGTTAGCTTCACCCTCAGCTCACTGCTAGGCTAGGTTAGCTTCACCCTCAGCTCGCTGCTAGGCTAGGTTAGCTTCTCCCTCAGCTCGCTGCTATAGGTTAGCTTCATACTCAGCTCGCTGCTAGGCTAGGTTAACTTCACCCTCAGCTCGCTGCTAGGCTAGGCTAGCTTAATCATCAGCATGCCATTCACCGGCACTGGGTTCACCCTCAGCTCGCTGCTATAGGCTAAGTTAGCTTCATTATCAGCCTGTAGTTCATCGACATCGGGTCCACCCTCAGCTCGCTGTTAGGCTAGGTTAGCTTCATCATCAGCCTGTCATTCACCGGCAGTGTTACGTCGCACCCTTCCCGCGTGAACGCTGCGCTGGGCGCCACCCTTCGGGGTAACTAATTAGCGTTTCGTATCGCGCGAAATAGATTCCCTGGGTGATGTTTTGTTTGCATGTTTTTTTTCCCAGCGCCCGACCAGCGCTTTGAGCTCGCCGTGGTCCACCACCCGTAGCGCTGCTGGTGTTGGGAAATGGAGGCGTGTGCTTCGTCAGGGAGATGCAGCTTGAGAGACAGCCGCTAACTGCGCTGACGTCGGCCATGTTAGCTGCTGGAGTTTCACGGGAATATATTCACGGCAACTGGCTTTTCTTAGCGGGTGTCTGACCGCGTGACGTCCAAGAGGAAGTTGAAAAAACTAACCTATCCTACAAAGTTTGCTATTTGGTACAATATTAACGGTCATAACCCGACGTTGAGCGTTCCTGTGACACCTACAACCACCGACCAGGCCCATGGTCACATGACTTCCATAGACAGATACCACCGACAGATCACGTGTCTTCTCAAGCCAGCCCGGTCCAACGCTCTGCCCGTCGCGTCGACGCCGGACGCCCGACGCTCCCCGCGACGCCGTCGGCGTCCATGGCGGCGACGCGAGGCGACGAGATTATGCAAATCGTTCGATCCGATGGCTTTGCCATTACCGCGGGGTGGGTGTGAAAAAGTCACCCTCCCGACCGACCCCTCGGCCACGCAGAGTGCTCGGGCCGGCCGCGCGGCGGAAGATCGCGCGGACAGATACGTGGCGATCCGTCCCCCTCACCCCCCCCCCCCCACCCCGCAACAACCCGCCGGGTTTTTGCTAATCACTCTGCAAACAATTAGCGTCGACCATGGCCGCCGATGAAACCCTATCGCTCGCACTCAGCTCTCGCATCTGTTTCATGTAGCGAGCACGCCCCCGCCCCCGCCCCCGCCACCGTGCCGTGTCGCGTTATTTGTTTCGCCGGCTAATCACATGTCTTTTTAAAATCATTTTTTTTTCGTTGGGGTGTTTTTTTTAACGCGCGGGGATCGCGGGTGAAAATTCGGCGACGCGTGTAACTTTTCCACGTGACTCCCTGGCGGCTTCCCTGGTGTGGGTCGGATCGGACGATGAAGTGGGGAGTTGGGACGATGACGCGGGGGAGTCGTGGGGAGTCGGGTCGAAAGGGGAGATGTTTCCCGTGCACACCTCTTCGAGGGCCGGGGTTTCATAGTCTACCAATGAGATAGTGGCTTGATTCAAGGTCATCACTGGTCATCACCTCGAATCGAATCAAATGATTTTAATGTCTGATTAAAAGGTTGCCGGTCTTCTAATCGCTGGAGTGTTTGATGGAGGGTTTGGGCGGTCCTTTTGCGTGCCCCTGTTGTAGGGGGCGCTTTTTCCTTACCCTCAGCCTAGAAATCGCATTCCGTTGAGTGTTAGTGTTGAAAGTTGAGATGAGTGTAATAGAGTATTGAGTCCCACGAACAACAAAATTGTCGATACACAGAGGTAAGAATCGAACCCAACAGCATAATTTCATCGCAAGCTTGCACGTTGCATCGACATCGAGTTTCAAATAAATGTCAAAAATCAATCGCTCTAACTAAAATTAATGGCTAAATCTCATTAATACATCTGGCGAAGTATCACATTGCCAAGCTAGCAACGCTGTCGTGCCCTAAGACTCTTTCATCCCTTTAATTTCACAACCCCGCGCTGTTTGCTGCAAGCAAGCGGTGGTTTGGGGGTGTGCCGCTAAGCGCCCTCGGCGAGGAATGCCGATATTAAAACTGAGATCGCGGCGCGCTGATATCGGCGGCATGTCCGTCGGACTCGGAGCAGCCTTGTGGTCGCCGGAAAACAAGGGGACCGGGAGATCCAGGGGGCCGGGAAATCCATGTGGCTGGAAAAGCGTCCTTGTAGCTTCCGGCCAGGTATCTAGGGGACGGAGGCGGCTGCCCTGATCGTCCAACAGAGACGTGATATCGGGCGGTCAGAGGCAAGGGTTGTTACGAGGTCCGGGATTGGTCGGACAAGGACACAGCTCGGCACAGCGACCAATCATTACGCGTTTTACATTGAGAGCGCTGAAAAATGTCTCCGAACAGCAACTAATAATACTGTGTAATAACGCCAGTGGCGCTGGGTGTGGCTGCGGATGATACAGATACTAACGCTGGATGTTGATATCAACGGGAGGCTTTTGATGGTGTTCTTGGTCGGCTCTTGGTGAGATTTCAAATGGTCGTGCCACTTATTATTATTATATATATCATATAAATATTCCATCCAGGGATAAATTATGTCAGACACCCTCTTAGAACAGACATGGACCCTAAATTCCTTGGCTGAAACTGAATAGTTCCTCAAAAAGCGTTATTGACTCTGTTTCTCAATCAAGAAATATATAGGTAAAAGGCAACCCCCTGGCATTTCTTTGTGGGTATGCCATAATTATTCCCTGAATGGAAGGATCGTTGACTCAATGACACCTGCTGTTACAGCTTGGCAGTTTGGCTGTATGAACCCACTCTAAGACCCTCATTCAGTGAAGGCACTTAGTGAAGTGCCAACTAGGTTAGTTAGGAACATCCTCTAAGCAACCAGAGGAAACATACTCAGGTTTGGTACTGCTCTCCACCCTTATCGCCTTAGATTTACAAAATCTCACTTCCACGGTGACGAAAAACTCTTTGCAACTAACAACCCCGACAACCAAGCTATCTCAAACTTGTTAAAATCGTTCCACGCACTGCTACGCACTTCTTGGCCACCCTGCAGCACTCCCCGCGACCAAGTCGGCAAACTCGACGCCGCGATAGCGTCTTCACTGCAACAAGATGCCCGGCCACGGCCGGCTCGACGTGATAAAACAAGTGCAAGATGCCAGCCAGCCACCGCCTTGTCGAGCTGTAAATCAGCGAAGGCGGCGGCGGCGGCTGCTGCAATCTGCCGGCTAATTTATGCTCGTTATCTCAGTCACACACAAGGCGCGCTCGTGTCGACGCGCTCTCTCGCACTCGCAGCCGGCGACGCCGCTATCAGATCACGGCAGCCCGCGCTCGCGATGCGGTTTTGTTTTCGAAATTAGATCCGGCGGGGGTGGGTATGTGGGTGGGGGTGGGGGTTGGGGTCTGCTTTGCTTTATGTCTCAATTTAAAAGCATATACCGAAATGATTTCAGTTGGATTCTAGCTTGCATGGAAATATAGGTAGGCTGTGGTAGTAAAAGCTTGACAAGGCGTGTCATTGCGCACTCCTTTACTTAGATTCGTATCGCAATGACAAAATTGATCTTCAAAATCATCTGTCATAGCCCAGAGTCTACAAAAATAACTTGAACCAACGCTACTTACACAACATCAATTATTGCGTTTGTTTGCCGCTGATGCTCGATCCCAAGTGTCTACTGACAGTCGACATGCAAAAGGGTATCTTTGCAGGTGATACTTCAACCTAACTTTACCACCAAGTTCGCCACCAGCGCTGTGTCGCCTCATCTTTTAAATTGATTGGACAACAGATGATTCAAATTCATAAATTGGATTGGGAAGTTGGGTCGGGTCAGGAAAGGTGGGGAATGGAGGGGTGGACTCTCCGATACCCCACTCTCCGATGGCCCATGTACCCTTTTTGCAGCCATTTTACCTGCGCCGGCAAGGCCCGGTTACACAACACCACACTCCTCAATACGACGACCAAAATGCCTCCTACGCGGTGAATTCAAATGCTCTAAGCGAGTAGGGCAACCAATCCATTTATTTAATATAATACTTATGTTATATAGGGAACAACGTACCTGAATAAGAATTAGAAAAACTCATTAAAACATTACTATAATACCATAAATGTACATTTCTACAAATTTAATTGGCTAGAACAATGACAAGAACTTCCAAAATATTCTGATTGCGAGTTGCTATCTAAAATCTATCTATTATAAATATTATCTATATCTATAATAATCTGTAATGGTTAAAACTTATAACACACATTTGATTTCTTGTTTCGCTGTCTTTAACGCTACCGGAATAAACTGAGAAATTTGGGGCTTCCTTGGACATTTGTTTTCAACGAGTTGCACGCTCGTGAATAAGTGAATTATTAGACGGTATACCGATTGATTATTTGCTTTCAACATCGTTCTGGGGTCATCCTTTTTGGACATTCCTCTAATTTGCCGTCAAAGGAGGCATTCCCCACTTTAGTGAAAATACCCATAGCTATAATCTCAATTGATCGGTAAAATTGGAAGCCATTTGACTCTCAAAACGTAACAATAGTTATTGAAATTTGAAATTACCTCAGAGAAGAAAATATAATATACAAAATTAATTCCCCAAACATGCAAGGAAAACTCAATCGAAGCTCCTTGCAGCTTACTGCAAAATTATCTTTGCATGTGGCCGCATTTTACTACAATCCCAAATATTGTATATATAATAGAGTTTCTCGCAAATAAATGGAACACGCCGATTCACGTATCACCAGGAATCTTTAAGGGATATAGTTGATCATTTATCCTTGGTTCATAATTTTAAAGGATATGAAGTAAGTCTTATTGAAATCAGTAAAGGCAACAGCTAAAAATCATGACCGTTGATAGCATTTCAATTTTTTACTTCAAAAACAAAAAAATATTGGATCTCTCCCAAAATTGCAAGAACATACCAAATCACATTTAATACCAAAGAATAGACAAACTCTAATTATTGAGCTGAGCTATTCGATGCCAGTAAATGCTGAGCGCTGCAACAAACGCTCACAGAAGTAAACGTGACAAAATACTTTATATCGAGCAGTTACGAACAGCGGACCCCATCAGGAAACTTTCTGAAGAGTTCCTGTGAATGTAAGTTCAGTTCATGTGATGTCCAGTAACAACTAGATTGGACTAATTCGTGACCGATATCCTTAATAATACAATATGCAATTGATTGGTTGCACTGCTAGTTTTAGCATTTGAATTCACCGCGTAGCAGGCAGTTTGGTCGTCGTAGTGAGTAAAGTGGTGTTGTGTAACCGGGCCTTGCCGACGCAGGTACATCGGCTGAAAAAAAGGTAGGTGGGCCATCGGAGAGTGGGGTATCGGAGACGGCTCCAATGGAGGAGGGGGAATATAGTACGAGTTTTGCTAGAAATTAACAGGTTAGGTTAACTGCATTTCAAAACAGACTGTACTCCAGGCACAGTTTACTCAGGCTGACATTAACGTCTCCCCAGTAAGGTATTTGATCAAAATGCTTCACTGAGAATAAAGAAGATTACAGCTCACAGCGTCTAACATTGCAGCTCAATTGCATTGAAAATGGTTATCGGATTTCTCCAGCCATCTGTCAAACAGCAATGTGTCACAGCACTGACCGCGGTCGATGCTCACTGCAGACGTATCCATCACAAGAAGATGGCACACGTGCATCCAACCGTGCATCTCTCCAGCAGCCGGCTTTGCTCGCTGACCGGCTTAGCCGTCATATTATAGTGTACTAGGGGCTCTGCCCCTGCGGCCTCCGGCCGCCAACCCACCCGGCGTGCTTTGGGGCTTCGCCCCAAAGCACCATCTGCTCGGAGCCCCTTTGCAGGGGGCTTCGCCCCCTGTCGGTTTTATTTGTTTCTTGAGTTAATTTGTTTTTTGGTAATTGGTCTTTGACCCTTCTGCCACGCCTGCCAAACACTTCATGTTTACCTACATATACACTGCTCAAATGCGAACTTATGGGTACTACTAATGATGGCAATATATTTTCGTGACTCAGGTACACAGATGTCCACCATCAGTTGGTGACCCAGGAAAGGATAGTTTTCATGTGATGCCGCACATGCTGCTTCTAAGTCTTCCTTTCCTGACCCCACCCAACCTCCCAACCCAACCGTGTTGTATGTTTCCTGATGCCTTTCCTGCCTTTCGTGCGTAGTTTTTTGCAACTCCCCCATCCCCCCCCCCCAACTAATCCTACAATTCCTGACCCCACCCAACTTCCCAACCTGCCTCTGCGTATTATTTTTAAAGCAAAAACATTGACTTTAGGACAGATGGGTTTCAGTGCATGTAATGTTTAGGACATTTTTTTCCCGTTTTTCTTTCCTGACCCAACCCAACCTCCCAACCCAACCGTGTTGTATGTTTCCTGATGCCTTTCCTGCCTTTCGTGCGTTTTTTTTGCTACTCCTCTTGCCCAACAATTAGTGCCTTTCTGCATGTTCTCTGTCCGCCTGTTCATTGTTGGGTATTGCTAAAAGGAGGGGGGTTTCATTTCGTGACACAGATACACCGATGTCCCCCATCACTTGGTGTCGCCACAGCATGAGTTTTCACGTGCCGCTACACGTGCTGCTTCTATGTTTTCCTTTACTGCCCCAAAGTAACCTCCCAACCATGATTTTGCAGATTTTCCCATCCCCCTCCCCCACCCCTCCACTAATCCTACCTTTCCTGACCCAACCCAACTTCCAAACCTTACTCTGCGTAGAGCCCCCTTGCAGGGGGCTTCGCCCCCTGTAGGTTTTATTTGTTTCTTGTGTTGATTTGTTTTTCGGTAATTGGTATTTGACCCTTCTGCCACACTTACCCAACACTTTGTGTTTACCTACATATACACTTCTCAAATGCGAACTTTAAAGGAGCCCTCCGAAATGATTATTAGAATTTATATATTGTCGAGTATACCAATCAAAGTGACATTCCGTTTAAATTTTATTTAAAAAAAAATCTGGAGCCAAATGATTGCACATTTTCTCTTTGGCGCGGCGCCTCTTGTGTGACGTCACCGCAGGGACGGGTGCGTAGCTGCAACCCGAGTCTGCCAGTCTAGTGCCAGGCCTCGAGCGCTCGCAACCGTATAAATCTATCAGCGTGAATATGGCAGGGCGTCCATAAAGTTTGGATCCGAGTTCACTCAAAGTGAAATGACTGAAAATGTTTTGAGGCTTGCCCAAGAAAGAAGGAGAGACGAAACATTTCAAGGGCAGGAAATACGTTGTGGTGCACTTGTGGCAACAGCATCTCAATGGACAATGACATGACATGACATTGCTGTAATGAGCCAACCCAAATACGAGCGTTGTGTCAGGAAGGCGAGTGTATTACTGAACACGGTATTACTGATGCACAAGACAAAAAAGAACCTACTGACAAGAAAGTATCGCGCATACTAACGTTCCACAGCCTCGGCAAGCGGCTGAGCGACCGAGCGCGTGCTGCAGCCGTCCCTGCGGTGACGTCACGCAAGGGGCTTCGCGCCAAAGAGAAAATGTGCGATAATTCGGCCCCCGATTTTTTTAAAAATAAAATTTAAACGGAATGTTACTTTGATTGGTATACTCGACAATATATAAATTCTAACAATCATTTCGGAGGGCTCCTTTAAAGTAATACTAATGATGGCTATATATTTTCATGACTCTGGTACACATGCGTCCTCCATCAGTAGTTGATCCAAGAAAAGCGAGTGGTGTGGTGTCGCCGAAGCATGAGTTCTCACGTGCCGCTACACGTGTTTCTTCTATGACTTCCTTCATGACCCAAACTAACCTCCCAACCATGGTTTTGCAGAGTTCCCCCCCCCCCCCCCTCCACTAATCTTACCTTTCCTGACCCAACCCAACTTCCCAACCTTCCTCTGCGTAGGGCCCCCTTGCAGGGGGCTTCGCCCCCTGTAGGTTTTATTTGTTTCTTGTGTTGATTTGTTTTTCGGTAATTAGTCTTTGACCCTTCTGCCACGCTTACCTAACACTTCGTGTTTATCTACATATTCACTGCTCAAATGCGAACTTATGGGTACTACTAATGATGGCTATATGTTTTCGTGACTCAGGTACACAGACGTCCACCATCAATTGGTTCAGGAATGGTTTTGCAGAATTCCTCACCCCCCCCCCCCCACCCCCCTCCAAAATCCTACCTTTCCTGACCCAACCCAACTTCAAGCCAGAGGCGATGAATTGCTTCGAATTTTGTCTCGACGTTGGACGAATTTCGGCCGCGTGAACCCCAATCAAGCCCTTTCGAGCCCTATCAAAGCCCTATCAAGCCCTGCTCAAATCGCTGCCTAAATATTGCAGCGCGCAAGTCCCCAGTGGCACGAACACAACGCAACTTGACCCACGCGTTTTCATCGCGTTTTCGCAATTTCTATAAAGAATTACGCGGAGCCAAATTTAAGGAATTTAGTTCAGGTGGATGATGATTGAAGGTTGATGTTTACTATGTTTGCTGTGTGTTTGCTGCTTTTCGCGAACCAACGCGAAATTGGTGTCATAACGCGCAAAGTTGACCAATGTTCGCGAACTCTCGATACCGACGCCTTACGAAAACAAATCACAATATCGTCAGTAATTTTCAGATTCATTTTTAGTTTCAATTAAATGTGCTCAAAAAAAAGCTCAATGTGTATGATCAGTTGCGTAATCACGGGACTTCCCCGAAATGCGGCTGGCTGTAGCGAGCCCCCTCTCTCCATGATGATTCATATGCACTTGGTGGGGCCATGTGTTTTTGGAAAAAGTACTTCAAAAACAGACCACAGCGCTCATCTAGCTGTCAGCGTTGAACGCAACGAAATAAGTTTAAGAAATTCATACATTTGACGGGAAATAATGTCAAGATGAGCGCAATTTTACCATGCTACCAACGGACATGCAATTTTCAATATCTTCCAAAATTCCCACACCACAAGTCGGGAGTTTTTGCGAAAAGACCCCACCCCCCCTCCCCCCACTACCAAAAAAGGGCCCAATTTCGGGCTGGCTAATTTTAAGTCGTGGATTTGTAATAAAAATAGATGCTCAAATTTGGTGGTTGAACCCCCCCCCACCCCCCCCCCACCCCCCCCCCCAAAAAAAGGCCCATTTCGGCCAAACCATAGCGAGACCCCATAAGTGAGGTGTAGAATCTTGGATCGAGTTCGATTTCAATGTTTCATATTGATAGGAGCATAATTGCTAAGTGTAGAGTCGCATGTTTTTGTTTTTGTGAAAAGACCCCCCCTAAAAGGGCCCAATTTTGGGCTGGCGGATGTAAAATTATAGGTTTGAATTAAAAATGAACACTTTTACACGGGTACAAATTTTCAATTCTATGTGTCCAAATTTGACCGGTGAACCCCCCCAAAAAAGGGCCCATTTTGGCCAGACCGAAGCGAAACCTCAACAGTGAGTTGTATAATGTGTGATCGAGTGCGTTTCCAGAATTTCATAAAGTTAGGAAAATAACTGCCAAGTGTAATCGCAAGTTTTTGTTTCTGCTAAATGACCCCCTCAAGAGGGCCCAATTTTGGGCTGGCTGGTTTGAAAATTTCAATTTGAATTGAAAATGGTCGCTGCTACACGGGTATAAATTTTCAATCCTCCAAGTCCAAATTTGGTAGGTGAACCCCCCCAAAAAAGGGCCCATTTTGGTCAAACCGCAGCGAGACCCCCTCGTTGCACCCATTTATGATGTATCGAGTGCGTTTCCAAAATTTAATAAGAATCTGATGGTAACTTTAGGCGTGCATAGACATGTCTGAAAGTGATGAAAACATACTGAACCACAGGGATAATATTAGTATAGGGATAGGGATGCTTAAATGCTTTACGCTCTAATGCGACAGGCTGTATATGGTATCGGACTCGGTGCGAGCGCGATTATCGTAAATATCGTGGTAAATATACGAGCTCGGCTGAGTGTGGTTGATGTGTCGGTCGTTCTCGGTTGAACTCGGTCAGCCGGGAAAGAGTTGGGTGACGGAATAAAACCTTGGAGGCCATCAGGAGTCAGGACGTTATGGCGAAGGGGATTTTAAGATCATTCTGCTAAAAAGAAACTACGCACAGACACACGGGGCTCTTGAGGAAGTTTTATTGCGTTTCAGTTGCTAAAAAAAAGATGCTTAGTAAGGAAGTTATCAATTTGCCAGCAATTTGCTCCAGGGTGTGATTGTGAGATGCCTTTCCACTAAAATAACTTTGTAATGGCTATGTGACAAAGTTAATCAGTGACTTAATATCAGTTCTAGAACCCATTTAACTTTGATATTTATTTCAAAAACGTTGTATCTAAATCTGTGCGGGTTTATTTTGACTGATATTATAGTTACCAGCTGACCAGGGAAAATTACTTGCATCCGATGGAAAATATGTCTTTCTTTGTCAGATTTCTTAAAATTAAACTCGATTTGTAAAGAAACAAGACACCCACGTGTCAGTTGTGAAGTAGGCGTCGGCCTAGCCAGCTAAGAGCGGGGTTTAAGTGAGTCTTGTCCGATTGGCGATAGGAACTATAATAGAAACTGGAGGTTCCAGCGTTTGAACGAACGTAAGATGTGAGAATAATACTGAGCCACTCTCACAGTGCATGTGACACTAACAGAGGAAAATTGTGTTAAGAAGCAGTGGTTTCGTGCGATACAAAACTGGTCGAGATGCGCCTGGCTTTGCGGTGGGTGTTATTAGAGAGTTTTCGCAGCCAGAGAGTGGCAAACTACATGCCCTTAGTGACATTTCGCACGTTGCTGTCCACTCGCAGAGATGGCCACTCTTCGTCTACCAATGCTCTCTAACCACCGCCTACTATATAATAATATAAAATCGTGTATACCGTGAAACGGTGAAATATCGCGGCCTATAGGAGTGCTTTGCTGGGCGCGTGTCGTAAACATTGGGCGCAAATCCTGCAACTGGGCGTGATTTAGGCGGAACCGTGGGTGACCCAGGGGACCGTGGGCGCTAAGTCTACTTTACCGACCGGGGTGCTTTGGCTGCAAAAAGAAGGGGGGGGGGGGGGGTGCTGTATTTTGATGCAGTGCTAGACTCGGCCTTCCTTCCTTTTTCTTTTTGGGTTATTCAAATAATCGCCGAATATTGAATGCAGGGCTTGACGTGGGACGGAAAATAAATCGAGGAATTGATGACGAGCTTGGGAGAACTGAATTGAATTCAATCATTTGAATAATGTAAACAAAGCTTTATATTTTCTTCGTTTTTCTGCAAACTTGTGAAGATATTTTTTCTGTAATCATGACAATTAGATTGAAAGTAACCTCGGTGAGACTGAACGCTGTATAAATTCACAACCCTTGTTTCTAAACGTGGTCCCTGAAAGGGTTGTATCTCAACGAAAATATGCATTTACATCAAACTGTTGGTCGGGGATTATTATCCCCGACTTAGAATGTTCTCACTGCAAATAGATTAAAAACAGAGCCTGCACTGCAACTTTACAAACAGAGCCTGCACTGCAACTTTACAAACAGAGCCTGCACTGCAACTTTACAAACAGAGCCTGCACTGCAATTGGAGTAGTATCGCCCTCGAGTCGACTAGAACAATCCACGCGGCGGTTGTCAAAGAGTTTTCCGGTGCTAATCGACCCTGATCCTGTATAGAAGTGGGGAAAGGAGAGACGGAAATTAACGGGAACCCCGCGACTTCGCCCCCTCCCCCACCCCGCGCGAATTATATGGACAAGGGTCGCGATTTATTGCGCGCCGGGAAATTTACTCGCGCAATTTTTCTCCTCCTATTCCGATGAGAAACGAGGGAAACGAAGTCGATTCGATTGCGAAAAGACCGACCCATTGTTCAGCTTCCCCAACCGTCCACGGTGGAGCGCTGTCTCACTTTCCGGCGGCGTGCAGCGCTCCGAGCGGCGAGCGGAGGAAGCAGCGAACAGAAGAATGGCGATAGCAGATCGCAGATAGCAACAACCCCGGAATTTCGGCAGGGGTTGAAGCTGAATGCACGGATATCTGGACCTGCTGCAGGGGGTTGGTGCTGCCGAGAGCGAAGCAGAGCACAGGTCCATACAAAGAGACAGTTTCGGGGGTTGCTACAAGAATTAAAATCACACCCCTGTGCCGCCTGTGATGGTGGGAGAGAGTTTGAGGGGGTGTTTTTCCATCTTTTCAACTCAAGGTTGAAGAAGATGATAGACTTCATCGTTACTTTCAATCATAACCAGTGAAATTGATTGATTTATGTGAGTATAGCAAAAAGAAAGTTGCTAAAATCAAGACTGCGAGAATTTTCTTGCCAGCTGCAAAGAAGGACGTACTCTATGCAAAACACAGCGCGCATTGAAGCGTTGTGACTTATGGGTTTGGAATCTAGTTTATTTCTAGTGATACATGTGAATGGCTGGTACGGAAATGAAGGACTTTGGTTAAAGCGATGCTAGGAAACCATGACTTTACAGGATTGACAAGATTATCCGTTCAAGCAATGTGACGCGTTCAGTCATCGAAAAGAAAAGCCATGGTTGGCTTGTGATTTCCCTGTCTTCCTTGGTTAAATAAGCAGAGTCAATACACCGATTCCATTCAAGCAACGTGACGCGGTCAGACACCCGCTAAGAAAAGCCAGTTGGCTTGTGATTTCCCAGTCTTCCTTGGTTAAATAAGCAGAGTCAATACACCGATTCCATTCTAGCAACGTGACGCGGTCAGACACCCGCTAAGAAAAGCCAGTTGGCTTGTGATTTCCCTATCTTCCTTGGTTAAATAAGCAGAGTCAATACACCGATTCCATTCAAG
Source organism: Nemurella pictetii (assembly GCA_921293315.2). NCBI lineage: Eukaryota > Metazoa > Arthropoda > Insecta > Plecoptera > Nemouridae > Nemurella > Nemurella pictetii. The sequence goes on from OV121122.1 coordinate 4,296,339, forward strand.
CAACGTGACGCGGTCAGACACCCGCTAAGAAAAGCCAGTTGGCTTGTGATTTCCCTGTCTTCCTTGGTTAAATAAGCAGAGTAAATACACCGATTCCATTCTAGCAACGTGACGCGGTCAGACACCCGCTAAGAAAAGCCAGTTGGCTTGTGATTTCCCTGTCTTTCGATTAATTTTATTGATAGGATCAAACATATTTGACCACGAAGAAGACAACGAAACCACAACCGAACTCACCAGTGTCTAACGCCACATTTTCTAGACCTGCACAAGTCTTTTGCCTTTTCATTTCCACAGAGAGTATCCAAAGAGTAAAAATAGCATATGGTGATAGGAAAGAAACTCCATTAAAAACACGATTAATCGACAAAAGAAGTCTTAACTTTCAAATCCGAGCACACACCGCGTCAGTGTATCGATTCCCTGCCGGCGCCGGTCCGTGCCGAAAAGTTCAACATACGCCCTCAAAGAACGGGCTCAAAGAACCTACTGAAAGGCGCTATCGAGGACGGTGTACACAGCCTTGTCAGGAACCGGGACCTGGGACTCGGCACCGATTGGTTGATGTCAAAGCGACGCACTCCGTCGCGACGCCTGGCGCGGCAAAGCAGCGTTTCATTGTATCGCTCGGGTGGGGTGGCGGGATGCTGGACGGACGACGCCGTGGGACCAAGAGGGTGGAGGCGCGTTATCTGCAGGGGCGCCGTGTGGGTGGTAGGTGACAGGGAAGTTTTTTCAAGGCGAGCCGAGGGGTGGGTGAAATAGGAGCACGCCAGTGTTTAAGCAACGCGTAATGGCAGGTGTGGTCTAACTTTCTTAGCGGGTGTCTGACCGCGTCACGTTGCTTGAATGGAACCGGTGTATTGACTCTACTTATTTAACCAAGTAAGACAGGGAAATCACAAGTCAACTGGCTTTTCTTAGCGGGTGTCTGACCGTGTCACGTTGCTTGAATGGAACCGGTGTATTGACTCTACTTATTTAACCAAGTAAGACAGGGAAATCACAAGTCAACTGGCTTTTCTTAGCGGGTGTCTGACCGCGTCACGTTGCTTGAATGGAATCGGTGTATTGACTCTGCTTATTCAACCAAGGAAGACAGGGAAATCACAAGCCAACTGGCTTTTCTTAGCGGGTGTCTGCCCGCGTCACGTTGCTTGAATGTAACGAGTCTAACCTAACATCTGCTGAGGATCAGTTACACGAGAGCACCACTCTAAAACCGGCACGATGATGGCATTAACGTAGGCTTTTCCAAAATTTCAACTTTTTTTAGGGTAGCTAACGCGCGAGAGGGTTGTGGTGGGAGGGGGGGGGGGGGGGGGGGGGCACGTTGAAGCCCCTGAAAGCCCGAAGCTCTCAGCAGACTTAATGAGTCCATTCCGCGACCTCCTCCACTGCCGCGTCACACTATGCATAAAATATTTTCAATCGCCGCCAACTCGCGACGGCGTAGTCCCAAAAAAAAAAACATCTGTGAAAGGGCGGGGGTGGCAAACGGCGAGCCAAAATTAGCCACCATCTGTTCCGACGCTCACGCGAACTTGCCAAGAACTGTCTGCCGCCCCAAACCCACCCCCCCAACCCCACAGCCACGGCTCGATCTGTCATCCGCACAGCTGGATTTATCTCGCAGGTCGCGAACCCGTGACAGATTACCCCATTAACATCATCAGGGTGGCCGGACTTGGCAACAATTCCTGCGACCATTGGGGGGTTGGGGGGGGGGAGGGGGGGGGCGCGCTGAAAAATGCTTGATTTACTGGGCTCGTTTTCCGGGGCGTCCGCCACGCGCCGTATTGTTGTATTGTCGACGTGGACATGATCTAAACGCGACGCTTTGTGCTCGCTAGATCTCGCCCAGGAATTTACTGACTGTCCGAGCAGCCAGAGCGAGATTTCGCTGCAGCAGCCGGCTTGATGTAGTGGATTGCTGGACTCCTGGCCATGTATTTAGGGCGGACGTGCATTGTAGAGTCGAAGAAATGGAGGGTGGGCGAGAAATTGGCTAGCTCTGGCCACCATGGAGATAATGAAGATGGTTGTACATCACTCGTGCAGACGCGTTGTCAGTGATGGATTGGCTATTGTGTGGCGTGCGATGATTTCATACGCGTGCGATGATTTAATGCCACGGCCGCCATGTTGCGTTGCGATGCAGAAATATGGAAGAATCGTCGTGGAGTTGTTGCTCTGTCACAGCGTGGTGGCGATTGTTGTGCGGTGGAATCTGTCACCGCCTTGTTGTGGCGATTGTTGTGCAGTGGAATCTGTCACCGCCATGTTGTGGCGATTGTTGTGCAGTGGAATCTGTCACCGCCTTGTTGTGGCGATTGTTGTATCTGTGGCCGTGGCTGGAGCACAGTCGATGGAATGCTGGGTCGATAAATATCACTATAATGGTGACATTCGTGGGATATCACATAAATATGGAATTTTACTATTTTTTATTCAAAATATTCATCCGTTTATTTGAAGACATCGAGTCAGAATTATCCAGTTATTGCCACCACTTACTTGGAGTCTATTTCGGCGGCTGAAGTATTCATTCCTCTCCAGCGTTCGTCTTCAATCAACCAAAACATCCTAATGAAAGATTCGCAAAGCTTCTTTTAAACTCTGTCCCATTAAGAAACCAAGTATTCTCAGTCAAACACTTGAGAATTTCTCCGCGGGCAGCGTTCTAGCGGAGAACTTAAATCTGCAAACGCAATTTATCAAACGCGTAATTGGCAAGTGACTCGAGCAGCCCCTAAGGACCCTTAGGACCCTTAGGCCGCTCATCGCTGCGGCCTGGCTAAGTCAAAGCCTCCTAATGAACAGACTGTATCATTGATGACTCCCTAAATGATTAATTATCTAATTAAACCATCCCCGAAACTCGACTCGCAGCCCGGCGACGCCGCGTTATTGTGCCTCGCCACGCTTTACGCACTTCCGCTCAAATTTAATGAAAAGAGATGAAATTGTGCGTTAATGAGTTGATCTCTCGGATTTGTCTCACGCAGCTTTTCGGGCCGGGGGGGTGGGGGACGGGGAAAGGGGAGAAGGGTAGCGAGGGGTTGGGGACAAGACAAAGTTACGCGTCGTCGGGTTGTTTGACGGGCAACTTTTTAAACCGAGTCAAACGAACCGAGTTTGACTCCCGGCTCGAGTTTCTTTCAGAAATAATTGCTATCGACCGTCGGCGGCCTGGGAGGGGGTGGGGGTGGGGGTGAGGGTGGGGGGACCGGGATTCGGAGCCGACAAGGAGATCAAAGGGACAGTGACGAGTGAGATCTGTTTCAGTGTTTTGTTTATTGCCACAGTTTGATACTTTGTCCGTCGCGTCGTCGAGATCTCCTCCTCGCGTCTCGACAGATCGGTCGCTGCCTCTCCGCTGTTATCGCCGACAGACTATTTAATGATATGCTAATTATTTTAGTTGAATCGCTCGGCGCTGGGGGCGCTGCTTGTCTCCGTGTCGCAAACTTTGTCCGAGGTCGATCGCGATCCGCGCGGAATCGTTAAAACGCGGAGCGCGTTGCCGGGGAAAGCGCGGCCGACCGCGAGAATGAAATTCAAGAACTCTGCTTTTCTTTGCAGATTTTTCACAGAGAATTACACTGAACGGTCTCGATGCGAGGTCTGGCTCAATTAAGCCGGGCCTCGGATCGATCCGGAGTCGATGGCTCGTTTGGACCTCGTTACTGAAATCTTTTGTGGTCTACCGATCCAGACCAGTGTCTTTTTGCTGTCCCTGAAGACTGGCAGTCAGTCTCGAATCTCGCACGACAGAGACAGAGACAGGGATAGAGACAGACGAAATGAGCAGAGCAGTTGAATTATCCTCCAGATCGAAGAGAATCAGACGGTTTGTAACGATGTTAAGTCGCTCAATTTGTTGGAATCGATATCGAAAAGAGAGCCCGGGGAAAACAGTTGCAAGTCGCCAGCGCCGGCAATTCTCGTGTTCCGTGACCGACCGAAGCACAGCCACCTCTAGACATTGACACGGCCACCGCCTTGTTAATTCAACACGTCATCACAACAAGTATACAACAATTGTTTTATCAACACAAACTTTTTTTTTGTAAGTTTCATTTTTTTTTTTGGTTTCCACAAAAATAATTATATTATATCCTATTTTATATTTTATTTCACAAAAAATAACATTTAGTTGGTGTGAGCTAGCTAGCTAACAATGCAGGGTTGCCGAGTCCGTCGCTTGGGTCCAGAGGGCGCCTACTTCCGGTATGAATGCAGCCAATGAAAAGCCACCTGGTTCGCTCGATTTAAACCGTCAACGAGAGGCAAGTAAAGCTCGTGGCTGCCGATAGAAAACCCATCGTTAACAGTAGAAGCTAGTAGTTGCACAATGTTTAAGCTGGTTGACAAGCGGAAGCAGAGATACATGCTGAATGCACCGAATACTTTCCGTGTAATGAGGAGAGATATATCTGCACTCACTTTATTTTTTAGTTTTCCAGTTTCCAAAGCTTTCTAACAACGTTCAGCCAAAAGAGCCAAGTTAAAGCACCAATTAGAAGGCTTATCCACCAAAAAGTCTGACTACGAAGAGTCAATGAGCTGATAGATTTGAGTTGACTGCATTTTTTTTATCGACGGTATCTTTTTAAACGACCCAGCCATTGGATTACCAAAGATTATTTAAGAAATTTGAGACAATTATTTGTTTGAGTCAAGGCACGAGGCCCTCCGGGCAAACTTTAGCAACCAACTTTTCATTTCGGACTTAATTTTAGTCCTGGATTGTTTTGTGATGGAGAATAAACGATACAAATGTGAAAAATAGCGTTATTTCAAGGATTTTTTCTTCGAAATACCTATCCGCTTGACTTTTATTACAACTATGCAGGTTTTGTGGCTCGAACGGTTCTACATTACACTCTTCTGCTGCTCAAGACTGTGCAACTCAGGGGCTGCAGAGGCTACTTCTGGGTGTAGGGTATACAGGGTACACGGTACAAGGTACAAGGTACAGGATGGAGGGGTCAAGACTGTGCAACTCAGGGGCTGCAGAGGCTACTTTGGGATGTTAAAAATTCAAGGCCAAGAATTCATGAATAAAATTCAAGGCCAAGGATTCAAGGCCAAGAATTAATGACTAAAATTCAAGGCCAAGGATTCAAGGCCAATTTGTCGAGGGCAAGACGGCAAGCGGCGGACTCAGCCCGTTGGATGTCGCAAGTTTTGATCATGCGCGCCTCGGGACGTGCGCGTGCGCGTGACTAGCTGCAAACTTTAACACAATGACGCAGTTCCGGTTCCGGTTCAGGTAGGTACCACGCCTCGCCGCGGCGGCGCCGCCTGTCCGTGGTTTCGTGCCACAGAGATGCCGTCACACCACCCCTGTAGCAGGGGGTGGTGTCCGTTAAGGGCAGTTTTACTTGTTTCACTTGTTTCAGGGGAAAATTTTCATCCATACAACGAAATAAATGAAGAAAATGAACTATTTCCCACCACAGGGGTTAACACTTGATATTGACTAATGTAAAATATTTTATAGCACCGGAAAAACAGAATATATTTATTTTTCTGGTTTTGATTGGGAATCCAAATTTCCGCGCTTGAATATTAAGACTTTTAAAGCATTAAGTAAGTAAATAAAAAAACACCACGGAAAGATCTGGTATTTCTAGTGTTACTTCTCCAAAGCATCAACACCCCTAGCAACAAGTGACACGGTCACTATGGCAACAAAACCCCCGACACCGGCGTCGCTATGGTAACGAGGCGTCGTAATGAGCAAGGAACTGGCCTGAAATAAAACACTAGTAATAATCTCCCACGACGACGTCGTAGTCATGACAACCGTTCGTCACACCGCCGGTTGCCACGCACAACATTTATTAGTCTTTTTAGTCGCGCCCCTGGCGGGCGTCACCGAAGTTCACTATTTGGCTCGTGTTGCGTTTTGGTAACTATCTTCACCTCTCAGTTCACTCGCGAGCGTCCGACCCTGATCCTTCCGCCGGAGAACCTGATACAATCGCAGAACCACGGTCCCAACGAGAAACTCTGAATCACGTGATGGTACCCTGATCCTCTTGATGCTCCTGATGCTGGAAACCTGATCTTCTGGAATGCGAACATGACTCTCATGATGGAAAACCGATTCTTTCTAAGGCGATCCTGATCAACTCGATGAATCCTGATCTTCATAATCGGGCCCTGATCACAATCTTCCTGGTATCCTGATCACAATCTTCCTGGTATCCTGATCACAATATTCCTGGTATCCTGATCATCCGGCGATCCAGCTCTTCTCGAAGGGACCCTAGTCACCCACGACGGCGTCCTCCCAACGGCGTCCTAGAGCAGGTCGTTCTGCACGACGCTCTCCACGGCGTCGTCCTTGGCAACGCAGTCCCTCACGGCCTGCAGGATGATCTTGACGCGACGGTCCAGCGCCTCCAGGTGCGGCTCCCAGAGCACGGGGCTGACGGGGTCGTGGTGCATAGAGTCGCGCATCAGCGCGCTCAGCCGCCGCGGCCCGGTGTGGAACCTGCAGGGCACCGGGCGGCCGTTAGATGGTAGCACGTGGCGGCAACAGGCAGCAGGTAGGAAACAACAGGTAACAGGTAGGAAACAATAGGCAACAGGCCAGGTAGGAAGCAGCAGGTAGCAGGTAGGAAGCAGCAGGCAGCAGACAACAGGTAGGAGGCAGCAAGTATCAGGAAAAAGGCTGCAAGGAGCCTCATTTATTTAGCTTACAGCCTTAAACAGTCAGAAGTCATCAGAAGGAAGCCTCTGGTAGGTTAGATTGCAGCATTCAGCAGGCAATAATCAAGTGCGAGTGTTCAATGTCACTATAAAATATGTCTTCTCGGTGCTTCAGGCAAGAATACGTTAGAAGTTATAATGCAGCAGGAAGCAGGCGGCAAGCAGCAGGCAACTTGCAAAAGGCAGCAGTAAGCTTCATTTATTCAGCTAATAGCCCTTAAACAGTCAGTAGTCCTCACAAGGAAGCCTCTGGTAGGCATCTGTGTTAGATTGTAGCATTCACCAGGCAATAATCAACAGTGAGTGTTCAATGTCACCACACAATATGTCTTCTAGGTGCTTCTGGCAAGAATCTGTTAGAATTTATAATGCAGCAGGCAGCGAGCATTATCTAATAGGACTGCAAGACGCTAAATCCCGGAAAGAGATTGCTTCCATCAAAATGGTCAGGCGAAGGTCGGGGCAAAAAGTCATTTTCTCGAGAATGTAGATCATCTTTTGCACTTTGTTACAAACTCATTTGTTTCACAAAGTTTTTACATAACTTGAAGCGATGAAGATATTCGTTCGCTTGCATAAAAAAAGTTTTATTGCTCGTCCTAGAAACTTGAGACTGTTCTCTGAAAGCATTTAGATAAGTAAATTAAGACACGGATAATTTAATAAAAACAGTAAACTCAATCTTTGCATACACTTGACCTTTCCTTGATCCCTTGCAAACGATTTTATGGATAGTAAGCAAATTTTCCTTAAGGGCTTAAAACAAGGTTTCTAAGAACGTCTGCCTATGACAGGTTGTGTTTCACCGCGGTCACCCATCCGCTACCCGATTTCACGCATTGTCGCTTAACTTGGCAGCAATCCCAAACCGTTGGGCAGCCGGACGCGTCCCGGCTCGTGGCCCACGATCGAACCCCGGCGTCGACTGCTCAATAATGCACCCCTACCCGGCGTCGGAGCCATTAGGCTGGCATCAAACATTCAACCCCCTAACTACCCTCGGCCCCAGCTAACATGGAGCTCGCTCGGGCAGCGTTACGCTGCTAGCGCTCGGCTGGAGACACGCTTCCGGGCCGAGTTGTCATCCGCTTAGGCAGCGATCCGGCTTCAACGTCCCACCGAACCCGTCGCACGTTCCCAGCCGTCCGCCTCGCACCCAGCGTGCTACGCGCTTCAACGTCCCACCGAACGCGTCGCACGTTCCCAGCCGTCCGCCTTGCACTCAGCGTGCTACGCCCTTCAACGTCCCACCGAACGCGTCGCATTTCCCAGCCGTCCGCATCGCACCCAGCGTTCTACGCGCTTGAACGTCCCACCGAAAGCGTCGCACGTTCCCAGCCGTCCGGCTCGCACACAGCGTGCTACGCGCTTCAACGTCTCACCGAACGCGTCGCACGTTCCCAGCCGTCCACCTCGCACACAGCGTGCTACGCGCTTTGAGAATGGTAGATGAGATATTAGAGACGCCAGATGCTGCACTGCAATACATCGGAACGCACCGCAGAACAGTCCAAAGTTCCTCGCGGACAAAGCCTCTGCAGCTGTCTGAACGCCTCTCCACAAGCACACGGGCTTTCGTGACTTCGTGACGACTTCTACGGCGTAATCGGGCACCTGATGATCACGCGGTGGCACACCCTAATGGCAGCTACGCCGACGCCGACGCCGACGCCGCCGTGAAACGAGGGGCACTCATCGGGCGACCGGCGAAGGTCGTGAATAATTCAGACCGGTTGGAAAATCTGCAGCGACGGCGGCGACGGCGCCCAATTGATAGTCCGGGATTTGTGTTTGCGTTCGTCAATTGTTTAGCAGCTTTCATGCTCGGCGCCGGGAGCGGCGGTGGGGTAGGGGAGGGTGGTAGGGTGGTGGGAGAGATGATCATTGTTTCCACGCGGTCGGGAGCTGTCGCCGCGCACAGAGTTTAGCTCCGCAGTTTTGTTTTCTTTCTCTTAAAAGTCGCGGGCGACGGGGGGCGTGGGTGTGATGGGGGGGTGGGTGTGATGGGGGGTGGCGTAGCGAGGGGTTGTTTAATAATTAATTGAGATTTGCGCGTTAGCAGATTTCGCGCAGGCAGCTTGTTGATTTTGAAAGGTTGCATCGCGGCGCGTGCTTCGCTCGGCTGGAAGTGTTGCTTTAGCATTTTGTACTTGGTCGGTGAGCTTTGCGCGGCGGCGGTTGCGACGACGGCGACGTCAGGGGGTGGTTTGCCGGAGGGTGGAACTGGATCGCGAAGAGCGACTGTCGCCGAAGGTTCGCCGCTATCGAAGACCCGACGCAACCGCCCCGCGGGTGCATATAAAGCAGCGTCCAGCAGCCACAGTCCTGAAGATGTCCACGCCATCGTGGACGAAACGTCGACACAAGTCGAGGTACTTTTTAGGATCACAAACCCGTTAGGTCGGAGCAAAACCGAGCTCTCGCCATACAACCGTACCTTTTTTTGCGGGAGTTAAAACCTACGAAATATTGCCGACCGCGTTTTGACCAGTGGATTGTAAATTGGAGTCGAAGGCCACGGATTCACAGAGTTTTCGCTGAAATTCCAGTCTTCGGTCTTGCGAGAAACTTTAGTTGCGCAGGTGTGTTTACAGTTAGTGCCCACTATATTAGTGCCAGGCTGTGTTAGTGCCGCTAAATTAGTGTCAGGTTGAGTTAGTGCCACTTTATTGAGTGGCAGGTTGAGTTAGTGGCACTATATTAGTGCCAGGTTGAGTTAGTGGCACTATATTAGTGCCAGGCTGTGTTAGTGCCGCTATGTTAGTGTCAGGTTGAGTTAGTGCCACTTTATTTAGTGGCAGGTTGAGTTAGTGCCACTATATTAGTGTCAGGTTGAGTCAGCGCCATGCACGCCAAGTGTTAATGGAAAGTCTGACTGCTCGCTGAAAGCAGAACGCGATATTTGCGATGACTTGAAATCACCGCCCTCTATGCGGCTCATCAGAAAAACAGTTGACTGGAAAAATCGTCGGGCATAAAGTGATTTTTCGTGAGTGTCTATGCTGATGGCGCCGGTCGAGATGGGCTCTAAATGGGGGTGAAACTCTGCATGACCAGCTCGAGGGGGTTGAGGGGCTCGGGGGAGAAATTTGTGTGTGTGTGTGTGTGTGTGTGTGTGTGTGTGAGAGGGGGGTGGAGAGAGTCGAGAGAGAAAGAAGAGAGTGGAGAAAACAATTATTTGCAGTGAAATGACTGGCTAGGCCACTCTGGCAGGTGTCGGCTGCGTGGGGGTCGGGGGGAGGCACTCGTCAAGTGCGTACTTTCAGCAGGAGCACGCCGAGCAGAGAGCACCGCATCGCCAGGGAGCGACCGACTGCCAGGGACGTTAGCTTGCCAGAGTCCTCGATTAACCACGGTGTATTTTTTTTACAAATACGAGACAAATATTTGTGTGAGTCGTAGCACGAGGCCCCCCGCGCAAATTTTAGCTACCAACTTTTCATTATGGACTTAATTTTAGTTATGCTTAAAAAAAATAAAATCTATATAAAAAATATCGTTATTTCTAGGATTATGTCTTGTGGCAGGTCTTGTGGCTCAAACGGAGCTAAACGCCGACAGAAAATAAGAGGCAATAGAAAAATATAATTGATATTGCTCCAAACAACAGCGTACGTGCTGTGTCGAGCCATTACTGGGATTCTTAAACGCTAATCACGATCAAAACTCTGATGAACTGTAAAGACACATTATTTTATTCCCTCTGAGATTTCAATTGATTGATGTTGTTCTTGTTCGGCATAATAAACTGAAGCTTCTTGACAACTTGATCAACGCCGGTCCCGCGTAGGCCAACACTTCGACAGACAGCGACGGTCACACAGCTTCTACTTGATAAGGCAGAGATATTTTAAGACCAACGCCAGCTAAGAGGTTAAGCAGCTCGCACGAGGTCGACACATGCTAAAAGCTCCAGGTCGTGGAGTGCAGCAAGCAATTTTCACACCCATAGTCTCAAAATATTTCATCCATACTAGAACATCCGCGGAGATTTCCGAAAAAAACCTTGCACCTCAGACCATAAAAAGATAGCGGCTCCCCACCTCGATGTTCTCTCTGATAGGTACAAAGTACAGCAGTAATCTAGAGACTGTTAGCGATGGTAGAACATCTGTTTGGACCAAGTGGCGGATTGCTGCCACTCTGTCTTGGAAACCCCGACGCCTTCGTTGCATGATGAGCCTCATCGACCGCGTCATCTTCACGACGTCGCCGGGAAGGAGGGGGGGGGCATTAAACGGAGGCGTTTAGCAGGGAACGACGTGCAGCTGGTGGTTCCCGCCGTTAGCCACCAACCAGACGAGCAAAAACCCTAATGACCCTCGGCGGTCTTCGAATAGCTGCCCTGAACGCCTCTCTCTCTCCAAGGACGAGCGTTGCTGCATGGCGCACCGGACGTATGGCTTCCAACAATTCCACGCTCAAAGCTAAGCTGTCTGAACGCCTCTCTGTGGTTGGATCAATTAGCCGGACACAAGGCAAGGCTCGGTGGTCCCCCGTCGCGGCCGACTGCAGCGTGGCTGACACAGAGCGAGCTGATTGAATAATTAAGAGTGCCAATTGGTGACCGGCAAGCTGCGAGCGATCGGACAAAGCTCGGACATGTCTGGATGGCGGTGAACCCCACGGAATCATCGACCTGGCCGTCACGTGGTCAGCGACGGGTCGGGCCGTTGTTAACAACGGGCGGTGGAACGTGTCGTTGTCTAACGGGCCGTTAGCTCAGCAGGTGACGTTTGATTGTTTTTAGTGTGGAAATAATGTCAAGATGTGAAATCTGACATTTTCGAGAATTAATTTATAAGTAATGGCTGGGAAATCTATATATTTAATAAATGTGGCAGATACAAGGCTAGAAATGGTATATATAGAAGAGAATTTGTCTCATGATTTTCGAAATCATAATTTTGCCACGGTATTCACTCATTTTAGTGAAAATTTCGTCGTCTTAGACGCCAGAGCAAGCAACAGCGGCGCTTGTAGTTTTTCCGTGAACCGAGAACCTGAACAGCCGACGGCGGAACAGTTTCCAATATCCCGCTAAACTACGCGACGGACGGGAGGCGAAAAGACGTCGGTCTGAGCGATATTTTCGACATCAGCTGCCCCGTGTTTAGCAAGCATGCGAGTGTGTACAGTCCACAAGAAGGCAGAACGCTGTCAGCTAGCAGCTATTCTTCATACCAACGAGCACACAGTAAGATTATGTGCAGTTACTGAGAGTAATCAAAGGTTTCTTCAATCAATCGGAAGATATCAACGAAATCAACGTCTTTTGCCAGGTTTAAGAATGGTTTAGTACCACGATGTAATTATCGTAAAAGTTGAAAGCAAAATTACAACTGTGACATGCAAGACGTAAATATAATGACAGTCATGTATCCATTTTATTAAAATCTGAAAACGCCAAATAAGTCACAGCCTCTTAGACGTTGAAGCAGTAAAAATTCAACAAAATTCATCCAAAGTGACCAAAATGAACAACATAAATTACATATTAAGAAAAGAGAATCAACATTCTATAGTTTCTAGGGTGTCATTCCGGCAATAAAAAAGCAAAACGAGTAGTAATTTAGCGCTTATGTTGGCATCCCGACTTTCAGGTTGGCAACCTTGGCGTGGAAAAGAGCACCGGCCATGTTTTCCAGCGCACGGCCCCCAGGATCGGGGTCCGGGGGTCTAATAGAGCCGTGCAGCCGGCCATTAAGGGATGAGTTACGACGGGGGAGGGGGCGGTTATGCATGGGATAGGGGGCCGGGCGGGGGGGGAGAGTCCCGAATAATAACAAGATACATCGGGAATCGAGGAGGCCGGCGGCGGGACGGTCGGGGTACAGTCGGCGTGAGAATACAGGATAGGACGCCGTTGTTGCATGGGGACCGTTGGCATGGAGACGTTCAAGCAACGTGACGCGGTCAGACACTCGCTAAGAAAAGCCAGTTGGCTTGTGATTTCCCTGTCTTCCTTGGTTGAATAAGCAGAGTCAATACACCGATTTCATTCAAGCAACGTGACGCGGTCAGACACCCGCTAAGAAAAGCCAGTTGGCTTGTGATTTCCCTGTCTTCCTTGGTTGAATAAGCAGAGTCAATACACCGATTCCATTCAAGCAACGTGACGCGGTCAGACACCCGCTAAGAAAAGCCAGTTGGCTTGTGATTTCCCTGTCTTCCTTGGTTAAATAAGCAGAGTCAATACACCGATTCCATTCAAGCAACGTGACGCGGTCAGACACCCGCTAAGAAAAGCCAGTTGGCTTGTGATTTCCCTGTCTTCCTTGGTTAAATAAGCAGAGTCAATACACCGATTCCATTCAAGCAACGTGACGCGGTCAGACACCCGCTAAGAAAAGCCAGTTGGCTTGTGATTTCCCTGTCTTCCTTGGTTAAATAAGCAGAGTCAATACACCGATTCCATTCAAGCAACGTGACGCGGTCAGACACCCGCTAAGAAAAGCCAGTTGGCTTGTGATTTCCCTGTCTTCCTTGGTTAAATAAGCAGAGTCAATACACCGATTCCATTCAAGCAACGTGACGCGGTCAGACACCCGCTAAGAAAAGCCAGTTGGCTTGTGATTTCCCTGTCTTCCTTGGTTGAATAAGCAGAGTCAATACACCGATTCCATTCAAGCAACGTGACGCGGTCAGACACCCGCTAAGAAAAGCCAGTTGGCTTGTGATTTCCCTGTCTTCCTTGGTTAAATAAGCAGAGTCAATACACCGATATATATTCAGTCACGATGGGGATTTTTAAGATGTTGGTGCCTATCTCTGCTAATTTTAAGCAACTAAGGTGCAGGCAAATCAAAACATAAAAGGCTTTAAAAGCTTAAAAAGTGTTTCATACTTTTTAATAATGTGTAAATGAAAAAAAATCAGCACATTTTAAAGATTTTCCAAGTCCTTGTCAAGTTTCATTTCCTAGTAAAGAATGCGTCCAAAAATATATCTGCCAGCTTTTCTGGGCCACATCGAACAGCTGTGAAATTGGTCCACGCCGATCCATATTCCTGAACAGCTAGCGAACCCCTCGAACCCCGTGTTTACCGGCAAATTCTGTGGCGAGCCCCGGAATTAATGCAGCGGCCGGAACATACAACATGCACGCGTTTGATTTACATTCCAAACACCTCCCAGCCAATCATAGAGATTATACTCTTGTTTTGCTTTAAGAATAACCCAGTCACAGAAGTCGTCATTCACACTAACGTGATGCGAAAGGTATTTTGAATCACCATTTTACATTTAATTATAACTGTATTAGTTTAAAAACTGTTAACATGCTAGAATGTATGCGAGTGGTAAATAAAAAGCTTAGGTACTGCCTTTGTTTTTGATATTTTGAAATAATCGCAGCAACTGCATCCAATACACCAATTCCATTCAATCAAAATTCTATCAAAATGACGTTATGATACCCACTCGGTAAAGCCAGGTAGAGCAATCCGCCTTGTGATGTCTATCTACCTTTGTTATTTAGCAGACCTAATAAATATTTTTTTCCAAACTGGTAGTACGTCCAGTGGGTATATGACGTCAATTTTCTCTGAGTGAAACAGGTCTATTGGTTTTCAACATGGTGATTCCTTGTTTGCAAGAAGTTCAAACAATATTCTGACATTGTTTTCAAGCCCTGGAAACGGTGGAAAAATTTCAATTTATTTTTAAGGAATCAAGTTTTCCAAGAAGAAGAAAATGAGGAGGAATACTTGTGGAACGAATACAAATGATGATTTAATTGGGAAATAGTGCATTGTTTTGTATTAGTCTGTTCCCATGTGTTTAGCTGCGTGGGCTGCTTTACACCATGGCAATGTTAATGTTTGACGCCAATAACAAAGGATGTTTTATGATACATAGATCATACAAAGGTCTTTCCATAGAGGAAAGGAAAATTTGTAAAAAAAGAATGGGGTGAAACGAAGATGAGACTGTTTACCCATCATATATCAATTTGAAGCACACTGCAGAATACTTCTTCCCTGCACCGTGCTGAAGCGAACAGATGCAAGAGGCAGGGGCGTTTTAAGGCATGGGCCGGCGGGGCCCGGGCCCTGGGCGCGAGATTTGTAGGGGCGCCGCGAAGCGGCGCGCCGTTTTTTTTTTTTTTTAATTTTTTTGTGGAGACAGGCATGCATGCATTTTCATATGAACATCGAGTTTCTGCTCATATAATCGCATTGCAATTGCACGATTTGGCGAATCCCACGATGACATTACGTTGACAGGCAAAGACAATTACAGAATTAACACATTCATCGTAATAATAGACTGCTTGCTATCTGAACTCAAGAAGAGGAAGGCCGCTTACCATCAACTCAACGATAAATTTGGTTTCTTATCTAAGCTTGAGGTCATGGAAGTTGCAGACATAATCAAAAGTGCAAAATTCCTTGTGAACCCGTACAAGCACGATTTAGAAGACACTTTCCCAGGAGAATGCTTGCATTTCAAAGGATGTCTGAAAGTTTTGGGCATTACTGAACCATTGGGTGCTCTTTTAATGTGCAAACTATTAGTCGAGAAAAACCTACAATCAGTGTACCCAAACGTAAACCTTGCGTTGCGAATGTTCACGGCGACTGCCAGTGCGAATTGCTCAGGAGAACGGTCGTTTTCAACTCCGAAACGCGTAAAGAATTATAACAGAGCAACAATGGCACAATCACGCCTGGAAGCACTGTCTCTGCTTGCGATCGAGAGTGACATTGCCAAAAAAATTACATGCGATGCCATTATTGACAATTTTGCTGAGAGGAAAGCTCGAAAAATGCCGTTATAGCATAGGTTATAGGAGGAAATATCAAGGAATGGGTGAGTTATGTGAACATGCATTTTTTAAGTTTGACTTATTTTTTAATTTTGTTGATTTTGTGCCCTTTTTTTTTGGGGGGGGGGGGGGGGCACCTCATATTTTTGGGCCCCGGGGCGCCCAAAACCTTAAGACGCCCCTGGCAAGAGGTCGTCTCAAACACGGCGACGCAAAGAACAGTCCATCCCAAGGCCATCTTTCAAGGTGACGATTGAAATCGGATCTGATAATCCCGAGTTTTGCAAATAGAGCTCGACCAATCGTTTGCTTTGCGTTGCTAATAAAAATTTTCATCTGCGAATTGTGTTTGCAAAGCAATCCGCGGCACGACGCGCTCCCTGGCCGCCGACGAAATGCCCGTCGCATGTAAATCGGTCGTTTCAACGCCCCCGCATCCCCCACAACGCCCCCCCACGAAATAGGGAGCTCATCATTTTACTGCCGCTCGGAGATTTACACCGCGCATAGCAGCCTTTCCGCGGGTGGGGGGGCGGAGGGGGGGTGGAGACAATTGAGTGGGCGGGGGCGGAACACGACCCCCACGATGTCGAACCGTGCAATCAGATTTGAATTTTTATTCGCCTGATCGGTCGCTTCGCCGGGCTAGCGAGGCGGGAGCGTGGGTGGAAAAAAGCACTCTCTCTCTGAAACCAGTTTCGCACGTTTCTTTGTGGTGTGGGGCAGGGGGGGGGGGCAGGTTATTACGAGACACACGGCACGGTAGATCGTCTTAGCGCCATCTCGGCGGCGACATTACCAACCCTAGAAGTCTGCAAAGCGGTGCTGGGAACTAGCGAATATCATAGCTTTTAATATTCCCAGCTTTACAAAAACATTTTTTCAGCTCTGTAACTGACGCGGTTTAGGCGCTACAAGCTGAAACCACTGAAACCCTGAAACGTGTTGTGAAGCGTGAAATAGCGCTCAAAACAGCGCTACTTGCACAGGCTTTACTGATCTTAAAATTTGTGATTTCAGAAATTGAGAATTTTTGATTTACTTGCCGTGGATTTACACATATACATAATATTATTTGTAATTATTTGCATTAAGGCTAGAAATAAACTAATCATTGACCCAATGATTCCTGCGTCCATTCTGGCATTATTTATGCAGCAACTATAACAAATATAAATTCAAATTTCATATTAAAAATTTTGTTCAGCGAATGTAAATCTCACATGCCGGGTGGAGCCATCTAGTTTGTGCCCAATGTTTGCAATATTAGATGTTTTTTTTACCGACAACATAATTTCTATGAATTGCTACAATAGTTGCAGCCGGTGTCTCACCGCCGCCTTGATTCCCGCCGCGCCCCCGCGACCAGCGTTTGTTTCCGGCCGTTGCGCGCGCAAGTCTCTGCAGAAGGCCGTGCGCTCGTTTTCCCTGAATTACCGCGCGGGGGAGGGGGGGGGGGGGGGAGGGGGGAGGGTGGGAAATTCGTTTCAATTTTCACGTAGGATTTCTTTGGTTTATTTTTATCACGGCAGCGGAGAGAGTGATTGGGCGGGGAGATAATTAGATTTGCGGGTGGGGGTAGGGGTGAGGGGCGACATCTGACGTGATTGACTCGCGGTCGGTTTCTTCGGGCAGATGCGGAACTTGGAAGGCGGTGCGTTGCAGATTCGCGCGAGTGAAGCAGGCAGAATTGCGACAAGAAAGTCTAGTGATTAACTTTTTTCTTCAAGAAATAGCCTTCTTCTCGTATTTTGAATCGGAATTGCTAGAGAAGCGAGGTGATATTGTTTCAGACTTGATCACCACGGCTCAAAATTGGTCTCATTGGGCGAGGCCGGTCGTATAAGCCGGTCAATTGACTAGGGTTATACGATTGCGTTATTTTTACATTTAAATTTTGCAAAATTTTAAAGCAGAGTTCATGATTAATCTGATCTTTTCAGATAAAAAACACTTTTTTGGTGTGTATGTGTCTTAAGCTGAGTATCGAGGTAAGAGAAAATGATGCATGGGTGCCCCAAAATGCAAACAATCATGCACAAACATGCCATCAAGCCCTTTAAGCACCTTTAAGCACCTTTAATCTCTACGTCACACGTGCATGACGTCACTGGTTACCTGAGCAGCGTTTCGAGGGTGCTTTGGCGCACGAGACAGCACTGCAGCAGCGGCGCTAGGATGCTGAGCTCGTCCCGGAACGGCGCGCCGAAGCCGCGGCCGTGGTCGAGGTGCAGGGGGAAGGTGTCGTTGCCGAACGCCTTGAACGTCTCGTAGTGGTGGCGGTCCATGTTTCCGGTGAGGAAGTCGAAGACGGACATGTCCATCAGGTCGAGCAGCCGCCGTCCGGAGTCGTATGGCGGGATGTCGCGCACCAGCGAGCAGTAGTCGGAGTCTGCGCCAGATGAACGACGGTGGTTGGTGAGAAAAGAGGTTAGAGAGACAACAGTAGCCTTGGCAAAAACCCCTTTAATCGCCTTAAAGTGCCTTACTATGACGTCACCAGCACCGCGACATTGTGCGGGGTATGGGCACGGTGGGTGGGTTATTTAGGGCGGTATTGAGCGGTAATGGCGTCGGTGAATGAAAGGGTGATGATGAACCGAACCTAGCCTGGAAGGAAAGAGAGGAAACCCGGTGCCGGCACGTAGCCTACTCCTGTCGAAGAGCACCGAGGGGACCACCGGCTTTACGTCCCTTCCGAAGAACTCGAACAACAGGATTCCTCCACTAATCCGTGCTGTCGAGAGGGTGATAAGCAACGCAATTGAAGTTGTCGTACTAAATTCAAACCTTCCAACCTCTTTCCCGAACAGATTAATGATCATGTGCATGACGGTCACCCATCCAACACCTAACTCTGCGCGATGTCGCTTAACTTCAGTGATCTCACGAGAACCGGTGTTTCCAAAATAGCAAACCGTTCGGTGAAGGAGTTCTTCCGAAGTAACTGTTCAAAATAAAAGATAAAAGTCTTGATTTTGTCTGCGCAAAACGTACCTTGCTCCCACTGCGCCTTCCGCCGCTTGTGGTACGACCGCCGCCACGGATGCCTCCACACCTTCCGCGGGGCCACCTCGCTGCTGGGCAGGAAGGCGGCGAACGAGCCCTCGAGCGTGTCCGGCGAGCCACAGATCGCGTGCGCCGTGTCGCAGTAGTACGAGCACTTGCCGTGGAAACAGAGGTTGGCGCCGGGCGACACGAAGAACGTCTTCAGCAGGTCGCCGTCGGCCACCTCGTACACCTCGGTGGTCATGTTGAGCACGCGGCCGGTGACGGGCATCGCGCGCCGGAAGCCGAGCAGTCTGCGGGGAGAGGGTGGAGGGTTGAGTGCACTGATCTCTATTTGCCTGGATAGCGGGCCAAGCTAGGTTACACCTTGTGGACATTAATTTTTCCCTTAAAACATATTGCGTTTGCCTCTGCGTTGTGCAGCGTTCGGCTTTCTATACTACGGTTTTGTGTTACGCTTGTGTGATGTTTCTGTGTTTGCCTCTGAGTTGTGCAGTGTTACGCTGCTGTGTTATGCTTGTGCTAATGTTGATTGTGGGAGAGCTTATAAGTTTCTGTCACCACCAACACAAGCACAAGCATTATCAATGCAAGGTAAGTAAATCTTGCCACCTAGCTTTCATCTCATCGCCACTAGAAATCTATGAACATTGGAGTTAGAATCTAACCGGGCAACGAGCAGCTATACTCTCACTCAAGACAATGGATGCCTTCTTTCTTTAGCCTTTTCACTAATCTTCAGACTGTCCCAATAATCTCATCCCTTCACTAAGAATAAATCCGCATCCCTTCGAAAAGTGTCCCCATTCAATGTGTACCTACTGCCCATTCTTTCCATGACAAACGCCGGCTAACCTCTCTCCCATTTCACATTGCTGCAAAAAACTGCTAATGCTTTCGCGGGCTCCAAGGCACTATGTCAATTCGCACGAACTGCAATTAGGAACATCAGAATGACCAGGAGCAACATAAAATAAAGCTACGAGAGAGCGTGCCGCAAATTTTCTACATCAAGCCTAGATAAACGACTCGTGATAGCTCGGTGCTTGGTGCATTCGCAGCATTTGCAACCGACGCCGGGAGCGCAGCGCAGCGTGACCGGCGCTGGCCGATCGCAAGCATAAATTATGACCACCTATTAGTCAGCTCTCTTTGTGTGGATGCGCGCAAAAACCACCCCCACCCACCCCGGCGCCACGCCCATAACCTACCCTTAGCCGCGCCGATAACCCGACGTAATGCGGGCTGCACCTCAAGACGCCGTGGCCGCAGGCTCTAATGCAGTGATTTCCGATCCTAAACGACTGGCAAATAAATCGCCAGCCGATATCACAAGGGGTGGCTGCTAAGCCGGGGGTTATCAGGGCTGTAACACGCGGCTAGCCGTCGCCTTATCGCCGGGGCTTAGCGCCGAGAGACCGGACGCCGGCGTCTTGGTCCGGGGAACACGAGGAACACGCGGTAAGCCACGCGCCTGACTTGTGGTTACGTTAGCAGTGGCGGTAGTCTAGGGCGGTGGTGACGCGTTCGGTGGGGCGTTGAAGCGCGTAGCACGCTGGGTGCGAGGCGGACGGCTGGGAACGAGCGACGCGTTCGGTTGGACGTTGAAGCGCGTAGCACGCTGGGTGCGAGGTGGACGGCTGGGAACGTGCGACGTGTTCGGTGGGACGTTGAAGCGCGTAGCTCGCTGGGTGCGAGGCGGACGGCTGGGAACGTGCGACGCGTTCGGTGGGACGTTGAAGCGCGTAGCACGCTGGGTGCGAGGCGGACGGCTGGGAACGTGCGACGCGTTCGGTGGGACGTTGAAGCGCGTAGCACGCTGGATGGGAGGCGTACGGCTTTTGGTGGGAAATGAACAATTTATAGCAATAAGCTATTCGAAATTTTGTGTTCAAACTGTTCGAGTTCTCTTACGAGAAAATAAAACACACCATCATCGCCAACTAGTGGGTAGTGGGTAGTGGGTAGTGGGTAGTGGGAAGTACGTTCTGACAGTATGAGCACGCTGCGAGCTTAGGGGTGACCAATTAGGGCTACGACAGATATTTGGATGAACTGCCTCGAGCGATGAAGTTCCCATCGATATCAAAACACGACTTTGTAAAAATGGAATTGGCAACTCGTATTGCGACAAAATATTTACGGACCTGTCAAAAGATTTGCGGTTTGTACACCACAGTTTCGTGCAGAACTCATGGAGTTTATTTCCAAATGCGAGATATTTATTTACATTCACAAAGGAATGATAATCAAGCTAACCCGGTGGTTTATTTTGATTCAAGCAAAACTTGCTCGTAGATGCTTATGCTAGCTATTAGGATGCATAATAGCATAACATGCCACCTGAAAGCGTTTCTTTTGACGGTGTTTTCTTCAAGAGCGATCACAGATTGCCGGTGAAGTACTCGCTCCATCTCAACCAACTAACCCCAAGATCTCGACATCAAAGCGATCGAGATTTGCCACTGTACCAAGACAGACCCAAGGCGCGGTGGCAGACCGCCTTGAAGAAAAAAGCTTTATCCTAACGATATGCGGAATAAGCAGCTTGTTTATTCCATCTACAGCGCCGATAAGGGGGGCGGCCAACCCCCCCAAAGGACCGCCACTGCGTCGCGGGTGCGAGATTAACCCACCCCCGCCTTTGAAGCCGCTAATAATCACTCTCCGCGGGGGTGGCGCGTGGAGGGTGGAGAGGCGGAGACGTCGATTAGAGAAGTGGATCCGGCTGGGTTTCGTTCGCCGCGGGAAGCAGCGAGACTCTCCTCTTTTTGTAGCCGCGCTGCTTAAGCTCCGCGGGGATCAAATGGTTTCGTGTATTTTTTATTTTTCTTTAATGGCGTGTCAATATTTGTCAGGCTCGCGGTTTTTAGATTCGATGCGGTGGATGAGATGATTCGTTGAACAAACGCCGCGCGGTACGTCTGTGTAAATGCTTCGCGTCGACGCGTGGGGATGACTTCCTTTGATGAGTCTGTTTTGACTCTTGAGGGATACGAAGCGCGGCGTAAGGAAGGTTTGGAAAGTCCAGGATCAGCTTTCTATGGAAACCAACACCAGCCGCGAATTACTTGATTTGACAAAGAGTCAATCTCCCTGGGAATTATGAAGCCATCGATGAACTTTGCACTAACCGAGATCATTTTTATCCAGGATTCTTAACACTTTCCCATAAAAAATCAAAAAATTGAAGACATAAATATCTTTTTTTCAGTTCACTACACACCCATTTTAATTCCTATGACATGTAAGACATAGGGGAGAATAGGAGTGGTATCTACAACAAAGAATTGCTTAAATGTTAATATTTTCTTGTGACCAGAGGCGTGCGACCCGATCCCATTATCACAGATGTTGTGATGCTGTGCATCCCAACCTGGCCTTGCTCGAAGTTTGAACGGCTGTTTCCCCGGCAACGCGTCGGACAGGAAGCCGGGATGGCCGATGTACCGGGAAAGGGGAGGATGAGGTAATGGGGTGCGAATGCCAAGGTCACTCGGGAGCTGCGCGGGTAGCAGTTTGTCCAGGTGATAAAGATATCAAAGCTGGTAGCCTACATCCTGCGCCCGGTGTTAACGACGTGGCCATCGTGTTTCTGTTTCATTTGTGTTTTTTGTCGAGCGAAGAGATCCTGGTGATCTGTTACAGAATATTCTGCGTTTATTTTGCTGCTGGTTTCTCTGTTGGCTGGCTGTTTGAGCTCTATACAGATCGAACGCGTTAGCCGATTTTGATGAAATTTTCAGAAAACCTTCGAAACATCTCAACCTTCACCTCCTACTATTTTCAGCGCATTCCATTTACCACTTTTCTAAAATAGCTGAAATTTACACAAAACGTTCGTAATTTAGGACTCAAAATTTTCAGAGATTTTTCAATGTCAATATAAATGCCAGTGCGTACAACCGGAAGGAACCCAGGAATTCGATGCAATTACTGTTGTCACGTGATATGATATGAACGCTTTGATTTGTTCCATTAAAAACCCTGATAAAAGTTTCCACATCTCGTGTCTCACGTTGAAGCAAGTAACAGACTCATGCAGGGACAGCAGACGCCTCGACGACGGAGGCGTTGCGGGAGCTAACTCACCGGTCCAGATGGTAGGACGCGATCTCCGCGGTGTGCCGCTCGAAGTCCGTGAAGTAGAAGTGGTTCGGCAGCGTCTGCTGGTCCCTCGGGAACCTGCAATCCGTCAGAAATCCGTCAGAAATCCGTCAGCAATCCGTCAGCAATCCATCATCGATCCGTCAGCAAACCGTCATCAATCCGTCATCAATCCGTCAGCAATCCGTCAGCAATCCATCATCGATCCGTCAGCAAACCGTCATCAATCCGTCAGCAAACCGTCATCAATCCGTCATCAATCCGTCAGCAATCCGTCAGCAATCCATCGGCAATCCATCATCAATCCGCCATCAATTCGTCATCATTACGTCAGTAATCCATCGTCCATCCGTCATCCACCCGTCGGAATCAGTCTGTAACTCGTCAGTTACTATCAAGTAACAGGAGTAAAATCATTCCAAGAGTTCCAGCTGACGAAACAAGGACAACCCCTAGGGCCACCCCAAGAACCAGTTGTTCACCAGTTGGCTACACATCTCAGTTAAATCATCGAGTTTCAGCGTGGATTGTAGCTCGAAGAAACTCCAAGAAACTGTTCATGAGACTTATCTCTTGTAGTTCTTGGACTCGCCAAGTAGCAGCAGCGGCGACAGAAACGTTATAAGACATACTCCGTAGTTTTTTGGTGTTAAAATCCTAGTTGGATGAAAAGTTTTCAATCGAAGAGTCAACGCGGTAACTTCACGCGCAACAATTAACAAGATGGCCTGCAATCTGCATCCAATCTCTCCTTGTAGCAAGCAGCAAGCAGCAGCAGCAGCAGCAGCAGCAGCAGCAGCAGCAGCAGCAGCAGCAGCAGCAGCAGCAGCAGCAGCAACAGCAGTAGCAGCAGCAGCAGCAGCAGCAGCAGCAGCAGCAGCAGCAGCAGCAGCAGCAGCAGCAGCAGCAGCAGTAGCAGCAGCAGCAGCAGCAGCAGCAGCAGCAGCAGCAGCAGCAGCAGCAGCAGCAGCAGCAGCAGCAGCAGCAGCAGCAGCAGCAGTAGCAGGCAGCAGCAGCAGCAGCAGCAGCAGCAGCAGCAGCAGCAGCAGCAGCAGCAGCAGCAGCAGCAGCAGCAGCAGCAGCAGCAGTAGCAGGCAGCGCTTTGCACAAAGTGATATTAAAAACCAGCGCAAGGGATGGTGAAGCGGACGGCTAATGTCTAGCGACGCTGTGTAACGACGCTGGCGACGTCTAATTATTTCCCGACGCCGACGCCGACGCCGTATCAGGGTGCAGGGTATGGAGGAAGGGGGATGTCTTTAAGAGGGAAGTTATGGAAACGTCTGATAGCGGGCGCTTCGGCAGCATCACTTGGGCGCTGGGACGGCGTGGGGGTGTTAATGCAGTGATTGGGATGGTTCGGGGGCGCCGTGACTTGATGGTCGCAGGGGCGCGGGCTGGCGTTCAACTGTCTTAAATGTCCGATCGAGTCAGAGCTGCGACTGGAAAATATGATATTTTTTCTAGCTGCTGTATAAGAGTGAATTTTTTTAAAATTTTTTTTCACGATTGAGAAGCCGCTGGTTCGATTTTGTTCAAATTTTCAGGTGACCTTCAAAATATTGACTTGAACTTCATAATAATTGTGTAATACAAATGAAAGTCATAATATTTGTGTCATGTCAATGACTTTACGAACATCTTACAATCTATACGAACATAATTCATTTTAATTTTCTCTTAGGTTTTGCATTAAAATAGTTGAGACACCTCAACGAAGCCTTCAAAACCAGAAATATGCACATGTGTAAAATTTAATTTCGCGATATAGTTTTTCCATGAAAAATATGATTTTCTGGTGTTTTTAATGCGATTTTCGTGTTTTTCTCCTCTTCAAATTTGTCGAAATCAACGACCATCCGCGAAGCTCATCAGCTCCTGCACTTCCCACACAGTCTAACCACCGAGGACCCAGGATCAGACACGGACGCGCCACGAACAGAGCTGCAGCAACCCCCAGAAACCAACCCACCAACGTCCAGCCAGCCCCCGTTCGTCCACCACAGCGCACAAGCGACGCACTACTTTTCCGCCGGCACGCACCACCATTCATCGATTCTTGAATCAGATTTGTTCATTATCAGAACCGTAAAGCCGATCTCGCGTCGCCTCGCCTCGCCAGAAAGTTAATTGATTAAAGATTCGCTCGACGCCAGGAGCCGCCATTGACGCCGATACCCACGTCGCGAACAAATCTCATTCCGCTCAACTACTCAAGCAAAGCAGGCGGGTCGCGGGTGGGGACGGAGACGGGGAGGGAGAGACGCGTTGCCAGGAAAAGTCAAAACAGATTTTCCATTTTCTTCCGGCGTGGCGGGCACGGCGCCGTCGATAATGCGATTCCTCACTCCCGCGGCAAGTTGGATAATTAACAACTTGTTTATCACGGCTTTCCTGACTGGTTGGCGTAGACAGCTGCGTGGTATACGAGTTGCCTGGACTGTCTGGTTCGGTGGAATAATGCCGAATGCCGAGTGTTAAACGGAGCTTGTGTTAATATCACCAGGCTGTAGGATGCAGGACACTCTGCCAGCAAACATCTCACCAGGCTGTAGGATGCAGGACACTCTGCCAGCAAACATATCACCAGGCTGTAGGATGCAGGACACTCTGCCAGCAAACATCTCACCAGGCTGTAGGATGCAGGACACTCTGCCAGCAAACATCTCACCAGGCTGTAGGATGCAGGATACTCTGCCAGCAAACATCCCACCAGGCTGTATGATGCAGGACACTCTGCCAGCAAACATCTCACCAGGCTGAAGGATGTAGGACACTCTGCCAGCAAACATCTCACCAGGCTGTAGGATGCAGAACACTCTGCCAGCAAACATTTCACCAGGCTGTAGGATGCAGGATACTCTGCCAGCAAACATCCCACCAGGCTGTAGGATGCAGGACACTCTGCCAGCAAACATCTCACCAGGCTGTAGGATGTAGGACACTCTGCCAGCAAACATATCACCAGGCTGTAGGATGCAGGACACTCTGCCAGCAAACATCTCACCAGGCTGTATGATGCAGGACACTCTGCCAGCAAACATTTCACCAGGCTGTAGGATGCAGGACACTCTGCCAGCAAACATCTCACCAAGCTGTAGGATGCAGGACACTCTGCCAGCAAACATCTCACCAGGCTGTAGGATGCAGGACACTCTGCCAGCAAACATCTTACCAGGTTGTAGGATGCAGGACACTCTGCCAGCAAACATCTCACCAGGCTGTAGGATGCAGGACACTTTGCCAGCAAACATCTTACCAGGCTGTAGGATGCAGGACACTCTGCCAGCAAACATCTCACCAGACTGTAGGATGCAGGACACTCTGCCAGCAAACATCTCACCAGGCTGTAGGATGCAGGACAGTCTGCCAGCAAACATCTCACCAGGATGTAGGATGCAGGACACTCTGCTAGCAAATATCTCACCAGGCTGTAGGATGCAGGGCACTCTGCCAGCAAACATCTCACCAGGCTGTAGGATGCAGGACACTCTACCAGCAAACATCTCACCAGGCTGTAGGATGCAGGACACTCAGCCAGCAAACATCTCACCAGGTTGTAGGATGCAGGACACTCTGCCAGCAAACATATCACCGGGCTGTAGAATGCAGGACACTCTGCCAGCAAACATCTGACCAGGCTGTAGGATGCAGGACACTCTGCCAGCAAACATCTCACCAGGCTGTAATATTTTATCTGTGCCGGGGTTCGAATCCGGGTCTCTCTTAGTTTCAGTGCTAGAATACAATATCCGATTGAATATTTCGTTTTTCATAATTAAAGTGGAAACCTTATTTTTCTTTTAACGACGAAGCTATTTTTTATTCAGTTGTGAGGCGCAAGACAATCACATTCCCTTTTATTTGAGCTGTAGCGAAGATCACTTGAATCAGAAGAAGAAATGAATTAAAAGGGGACTCCTTTCCTAACAGGTATAGAAGTGAAAAAGGCGTCTAGGCAAATCGACGTCTATGTCTACGCGGCCATATAGATGCTTTCGTAGAAAGCGTTGAAGCAGAGCATAATGGGTTGTTATGCTGCTCACGGCTCGAGCGATTAATCTTAAGTCAAACATTTCGATGTCCAATCATTTTTAATTAAACAAATATTGCAGAACTATGAAGTGTAGATTAAAATTAACATCTCGGATGCTCGGCAAAGTTTGTTTGTGAATGTGCTCGGCAAAGTTTCGATGAAATCATTTCACCAGCCGTTGCAGACAAAGAAACACAGCGCGAACAATTGCAGATCCTGCTGCACGAGGAACTGCTGGCGTTGTGCTGCACGCTGCACGCTGCACGCTGCCCGCTGCACTCTACACAGTGCTCGCTGCACGCTGCACAGTGCTCGCTGCACGCTGCTCGCTGCATGCTGCACGCTGCACGCTGCACGCTGCACGCTGCTCGCTGCACGCTGCACGCTGCACGCTGCACAGTGCTCGCTGCACGCTGCACAGTGCTCGCTGCACGCTGCTCGCTGCATGCTGCACGCTGCACGCTGCACGCTGCACGCTGCACGCTGCACGCTTATTTAATTTCAAAACGAATGGGCTTTGTTTGGTATTTATGCTCAGTCTCAAGTGTCAACTGACAGAAATTACGTACAAAGAGTAGGAATCCTTGCAGGTGATAGCAGCACTTTTAATTTAATATCACCCCGGTCCGCCAGGTGTGTCAAAAAGTGATCATGCAAAATGTACTCCTTTAAGAAATGCATTGCAGCCCAAATTAAATCAGTTCTGGAATTAAAAATAAATAATTAAAGTTAATAATACTAAACGTATTTTGAATTATGTTGTCTATTGTTCTTTTCTAGGAATTCCTTCGTTATTTCTGCTTCAATCGCGTCGTCTTTCGCGCCAGCCAAAATCCACCCCAATCTTCACAAATAACCAGACAATTCTCTCGACACGCTTTGCTTGAAGCAATCTTAGAATAACTCTGCAAATCGCATGTTGACATAAGAACTTAATCGTCGGATGAAACTACCCCTTTAACGCAGTCGCGTTCCTGTCAGAAGCTGGCTGTTAAACGCTCGCGCTTTAAAACCAATCAGCCCCCCTCACCCACCCCTACCCCTCCTTCAACCTACCCCGCTCGCTAAGGGCGCACTTTTCACGATAATTTTTGATTATCCGCGGTCGTAGACGTTGTACAAAACTATGATTCGGAAATTAGCCCGATTCGGGTCGAAATTACACGGCGGGCCCGAGGATCGACGTGATTACCGGCCGATGGGTCGATAACAACGTCGTGGGTCGGTAAAAACGACCGTTCAGCCTCCTTATTATTGCCACAGCAGTCCCCACAACACAGCTATGGGACGCTGCGATCCGAGCGTGACGTGATCGCTGCCCGCTAAACGCCCCCCCCCCCACCAAGTCGTGTTCGAGGCACACGATGTGCCGACGCTGACCCCGGCATCGGCGTGGCAAGCTAGAGAAACGCCTCCCTGCTTGTCGACCCCAGCCCCGGGGTTGGGGTGAAGGGGGGTCGTAACTCGTCGCATCAGGGTGATCGCGTTAAAATGCACTATTTTCTGCCCTTGGGGTTGTAGGTGGCGAACGGCTGGGTGGTGGGAAGGTGGGGGTGGGGGGGATAGAGAGCCCCGGTTGGCAGGGAGGGGGCCACTCGGCGAAATGAGCGAAGTGAAGCTTCAAGTTTACGGTATCATTTCAGAAAAACCTACTAAAGTTGACTGTTGACTATTGAAATTTGAAATGATTTCTCTCACAATGGTTGGTGAAATTAATTTTCAAAAGCAGTGCCTTCTATTTGAAAAATAAGTTACACTTTATTTAATTTTAGGAAATTTCACGGAGGTAAAATCTCGTTTCAACTGTTACGTGCACACCATCAAACAAGGTCTAAGCGATCTCACTTTGAAACTCCTTCGGTGAATATTTTGTTGAAGGGCAACGATTGTTGGCATTCTGTTCAAGCCCCGACTCCCTGGAAGTGTTCCAGGCTTTCTCTGCAGCCGCACAAAGATGGCGTCCCCGCGCGGAGACAGCCGCTCTCCGACCATCAAGACCCTCGCGACGTCGCTTTCTTCGCTGCCGTTAAGCGAGATAAGACGCTCGGGCCGACGCCGACGACGACGCCGATTTGAATGCCGCGTCGCAATTTATTGCAGGGAAATTGGCACTAGGTTTTTCCTAGCCGTCGCTTTCGGGGGTTGGAGGTTTGGGGACGCGGAAGATGGGGGAGGACACAGCCGGAGGAGATGCGACGGACTCCTTTGTTGGTGGACGTCGTTTGAACTTGCAGCAGCGCGATCCCGGCGGCAACGCGCGTCCTTAAATTTATTATTGTTGTTTAACGACGCACTGTTTTGACAACTGACCCTTTGGCGCTGGTCTAATGGCGTCGGTGAATGAAAGCGTGATGATGAGGATGATGATGAACCTAACCTAGTCTAGAAGGGAGGTTGGGAAACCCGGTGCCGGCACGTAGCCTACTCCTGTCCAAAAGCACCGAGGGGACCACCGGCTCGAACAACAGGATTCCTTCGCTAATCCGTGCTGTCGAGAGGTTGATAAGCAAGGTGAGTGAAGTTGTCATAATAACTTCAAACCCTCCAACCTCCCTCCCGAAAATAACTGATCATATACATGGTGGTCACCCATCAAACACCTAACTCAGCGCGATGTTGCTTAACTTCGGTGATCTCACGAGAACCGATGTTTCCGGTGTTTCCAACATGGCAAGCCGTTCGGTCAAGCGTCCTTAGAGAGAGGGGGGGGGGGCGTTCAGACAGCTTGCCAACGACAGCGTTCCAACGCTCAACCCCGCCCGGGTATCGAACCCGGATCTGGGGGGCGTCGGTGTTTGTTCGAGGAGGGCGCCGATCTTAATTGGATCACGGCGGGAAATCAATCGGCGGCGTCGCCGCTCGGGCGTCGCGACGCCGTGTCTGACCCGCGACGCGCCGCGTCAACAACGGAAGCGCCACTTTCCGAGGGCGTCGGCGGCGGCGTCGGCGTCGGCGTCGGCGTCGCCAGCGAAACAATCGGTCGCCGGGCGAACTTGTCGCGGGGAATTGTTGACAAAAAGTTTGTTGCGGGAAGTTTCCGGTACGGGGTGGGAAATGGGGGGGGGGGTAAGTTTTTAACAGAGGGTCTTCGTGAATAAAGGGTCTCTGCCCGGAGCACCAAAACCGAGCACCGAGCACCGAGCACCGAGCACCGAGCACCGAGCACCGAGCACAGAGCACCTAGCACCTAGCACCGAGCACCGAGCACCGAGCACCAAGCACCGAGCACCTAGCACCGAGCACCGAGCACCGAGCACCGAGCACCTAGCACCGAATACCTAGCACATAGCACCGAGCACCGAGCACCGAGCACCGAGCACCGAGCACCGAGCACCGAGCACCGAGCATCTAGCACCGAATACCTAGCACCTAGCACCGAGCACCTAGAACCTAGCACCTAGCACCTAGCACCTAGCACCTAGCACCTAGCACCGAATACCTAGCACCTAGCACCTAGCACCTAGCACCGAGCACCAAGCACCTAGCACCTAGCACCGAGAACCGAGCACCTAGCACCTAGCACCGAGCACCTAGCACCGAATACCTAGCACCTAGCACCTAGCACCTAGCACCTAGCACCGAGCACCGAGCACCTAGCACCTAGCACCTAGCACCTAGCAGCGAGCACCGAGCACCTAGCACCGAGAACCGAGCACCTAGCACCTAGCACCTAGCACCTAGCACCGAGAACCGAGCACCTAGCACCTAGCACCTAGCACCTAGCACCTAGCAGCGAGCACCGAGCACCTAGCACCGAGCACCTAGCACCTAGCACCTAGCACCTAGCACCGAGCACCGAGCAGCGAGAGGGCTGAGAAATCTCCGAAACATCCCAGGTTTACTCGCGTTGAAAAGCCGCGACTGATAAATAACCTCGGTGCAGTAAATCAGCGAGATTGGTTTTCGGGCGATGCCGCGTTTCAGAATTCAGATCGATAAACTTTAATATTTGTTGAACTGGATTGTCGGTTTCAAATTATTGCTCGGCTATGCGCCGAGAGAGAAGATCTTCGAAGAGAATTGTGGTTCACTGAACTTTATTGGTTGTCAGTAACGCTGACATCCACATTTAACTCGGAATTATCTTTGTTCAAAAGTTCCGTATGTTTTGCGCCAGTCACATGTATGTGTGCATCCAACCTTTGTTCTGCAAGACCATCAGCACCCTGATACCGACACCTTCGAGCACCACGCCGCCGTGGATGACACGTGCCATCGCACAGCAT
This sequence comes from Nemurella pictetii, assembly GCA_921293315.2. NCBI lineage: Eukaryota > Metazoa > Arthropoda > Insecta > Plecoptera > Nemouridae > Nemurella > Nemurella pictetii. The sequence continues at coordinate 4,327,213 of OV121122.1, forward strand.
CCCCCCGGACCCCCTCACCACCGCGCCGGTCCTATCGAACTTCCAAGAACCCCCCCTCCCCCATCTCCATCCCCCCGGCGGGCCAGGCCCACGCAGCCTAATGGAGTTGTTGTTCGTCCGGCGCCACCCCCCCCCCCCCACCTGGGTGGTCGGGGAGTTGGGGGGAGGCGTCGCGGCGCCACCTGTGTGCGGGGGTGGGGGTGGCGCCGTCGTGACAGCCTCCGGCCCCGGTTCATCGGCTGCGTTACGGCGGCGGCGGCGGCGGCGGCGGATCCCCGAATCGTCGCCCGACGCCGTCTTTCTTTGTGTGCGCTTGCTTCCACTTGGTCCATAAATTGGTTCATGGCTCATTGGTACATGACGCAGTGGCCCATTGAGCAGTTGTACATGACGCATTGGTTCATCGCGCCGTGGTAACTCCTTGAGGTGTTGCAAACGGAGGTCGAACCGAGGTCGAAACAGAGGACAAACAAACTGGCCGCGGTGGGACATCGTATGTCCTGCAGCCATCACCACTTGCCGTCGACAGAAAGCGATGGGACTCGAACCTGGTCCAGCTGCCTGCTCGGTCCGTGGCTCAGGGATGATGACGATTGACGCGTAGTTGACCTTAGCTCGCCTTGCTTCGAAACCAGGATCGAGACTAGGCATCAGCAAACTGACAAAGGCTGCACGGGGCGTCAGCTGGTACAAGGATGAGACAAGGGTGAGAGTCTAGGAAGGTTTGTGATATACGTAGCCAGTCCCGTTGTCTGATCGCTTAAACAAGCCAGTCGATGCTGGCTGAAGAGAGCGCATAGGAAACAATTCAAGCTGTCAAGTTTGTTCAAACCAATCCGCAATTATTCGGCGCGTGCTGACAGATATTCGTGATAACGAAACGTTTCGAGCTGATATGACCCAGGACAAAGTGGTTGTAGGGTGGTACCCGATGCATCGAGCTGCTAGGGGATGAAACGGCGCCTCCGAGTGACGATCAAGTACCGGGGGGAGGGTGGCGGGACGCGGAAAAGCGTGGAAAAGCGGGGAGAAGCTCGAACAACAAAGCAGCGATTTCCTGGTCGTTGATAGCAGCGTTGGGGGAAACGGAAGAGAAGAGGGAGCAGGCGTTCACCCTGCACCCTCCAAGCGATCAACGATATTAATGAGCTCTCAATTTTACTTTTCCGATCACGGCTGGTTAGTATCTACGTGCAATTTGCTAGGGGTGGTTTTATCAAATTAGATTTCCATTCAAAACTTCTAAAGTGGACGGAATTTTCGCAAACGCAGCAAGATTGCTATTGATAAGGCTGGGAAACGCTGGGCGTGCACGCACATTGAAGGATGTGCGAGTCCGAAACCGGGTTTAAACCGAGGTTGGTGAAATCGGCGGTGAAATCGGATAGTTGAAAGGAAACACTCGATGATATTATATTGAAGTGACAAATTGTATGCCAAAATAGTAATATTATACTCCCTCAAAATTGCATATTTTATGTTATGTAGATGCAATGTCATATGTTCATTCTTATCTATACAATAATAACTGTTGGATATCTTTTTAGGCTTATATCCCCATTTAAATGTTTGTAACTAGTCACTGTAATTTTTATCATTACATGTTAATTTGAAGGTTTGTAAAGAGGTGAAGTGGTAGAGCAGGGATTCCCGAACTTCGCATCGCAAAAAAAGATAAAAATAAACTGAAAAATGGATAGTATTTTTCTCATAAAAACAAAATAACCGACCCGATCTCGCTCAAAAACTATACAGCACTACGCGGAGCTCTCGCGAACATTCTTGCCAAATTTTCAAGGATCGGTGACCTCGTTTAGTGCTTGATCGTTTTTATTACCAACAAAACAAATCTACAAACACATCTTCTTCCCCCACGGAGCGAAATTGAAGGTTTACGCTCGTTCGTCCAGCATGAAGAGACACCAACAAATTAAAACTTTTTTTTTTTACTTTGTTTCACCCCCTTGGCCATGGGATTAATCGCAAGGGCCGCCTCTTCTCCAAGGCCACGTCGCAATGGCGCCTACTTCAAGGCCGCTTCAAGGCCGCTTCAAGGCCGCTTCAAGGCCGCTTCAAGGCCGCTTCAAGGCCGCTTCAAGGCCGCTTCAAGGTCATACACGTACAGAGGGTGCTGCATGTCTAGGGGGTTGAGCAACAAGTCCTCAGCTCGACACAGCTGGCACGGGGACAAAACCCACCCTCCGTGACCAAGCGATACAAGACACTGCGATTGCCGACGCGACAATGCTAAGGGTGGGAGCGTTGAGTGTGTGGGGGGGGGGGGGGGGGGGGGGGGGGGGTTGCATCTGGCGGCGAGTGGTCAGAAAGAAGTGAGAGATTATTATGAACGTTGGATCAAGTGGCGGTCGGACGTGATTGAGCTCCCATTATTGGTGTTTAACGACGCACAGTTTTGAAAACTGGTCTAATGGCGTCGGTGAATGAAAGAGCAATGATGAACCTAACCTAGCCTAGAAGGGAGGAGGGGAAACCCGGTGCCGGCACGTAGCTTACTCCTGAGCACCGAGGGGACCACCGGCTTTACGTCCCTTCCGAAGGACGGTACAACTCGAACAACAGGATTCCTCCGGTAATCCGTGCTGTCTAGAGGTTGATCAGCAAGGCGGTTGGATAGCGAATCAATGATGGAAACTGACGTCTAAAAACCTCGACAATATTTTCAGCTCCATATACAAATCTTCAATTTTGTCAGTGAGACAACATTCTTTGAAAACACCAAAACAAATATTGTGTTATGTCCACAATCGTGAAGCATTGCTCTATTAGTGGTGAGTGCACATCAGACCACCTAGAGGCGAGGAGAATTCCCTGTTCAACATTCAACAGCAACCTGGACCGATATCGACGACTCGCTGCTCGATTCCTCGCTACGTTTTATGGATCGTAGACAGTTCCACGCGACGCGCCCGAAAATGCGATCGCGACGCTCCGAACGCAACGCCGTCGTCGGCGTCGTTCCCGCAACAGTCGATACCGTCGGCGTTGGCGTCGGCGTCGGCGTCGGCGTCGGCGTCGGCGTCGGCGTCGGCGTCGTGCTGCTGGTTTATCGCCGCGCTCGGGGGAAATCCGCTGCGAGTGTCTTTCTATAGTTTCCATTGTCTTTGCGCCTCCCCGAAGACCCCCCCCCCCCCTCCACACCCTCCCACCCACCCCCCTGGGCCCACCCTTTGGCGGAGCGAAATTGAGTGTTTTCGTTGCCGGTGACTCGTCGGCGGGCGCGCTTTCTTTCTTTCGCTTTCTTGAGCCATCGCTTCGCTGGTCGGTCCGGGGTTAAGCAGCATGGCGCCGGGTCACAGTGTTGGGTGGGTGACCGGGGGCAAGTCGGTGGCGGTTTGGTGTTTGTACACCGTCGACTGCACGGATCCGTGGAGGAACCCAGCTGCTCGAGTTGTTCGGTGTCTGCTGGAAGCCTTGAAGCCGGTGCAACAGCTTGACTGGACTGGCCTTGATTTTCAACCTCTCGATGGCACGGATTGGTGGAGAAACCCTACAGTTCCAGGTGAACCGTGCTTCGGAGGGGACAAGGTAACGAGGGTGAACGATTTGAGAGCACTTAGCCGAATATCAAAGTGTCCCGAGTTCTCAAAACGAAATTTCCTCCCAATTGCTTCAGACCGAAACGAAAAAGTGCATCGTCAAGTCTCTCTAACATTTGTCGTGTGTAGGAATCTTCGCCGACTTTTCTTGGGTCTCCGATTGTGAAAAGATCAACACACTCCAGGAAACTTACACATGGCTTTACAGACAGAGTGAGAAAGGGGTTCTCCTGCCAACGAAGGGGTTGTTCCGAAAGGGTTTTTCCCTGGTGGAATTAACTCGCCTCGCCACGAAATCTAAGGGGGGAAACTTGCAAATACAGATCCGGTCAAAGAACGGATTTTTCGGGTTTTGGCTGCTTTGTTAATAGAAATACTACACGCGACTTTTCCGACCCATAACACCACGAACGTCTCTGGCGAAAGAAAACAAACAAGAGTAGTGACATAGGGGTCCAACTTTTATGTACCAAATTTACTTTATTGATCATATGGCATGGCCGAAGAAATGTGATCACATTTATTGCGTTTATAGCGCGCTATCACCAGAATATTACCACAATATTTTATGTGTAACCTCCCAGCAAAATTCATTTCCTCTCCAAGTTTGTGCACCCTTCTTGCCTCTACCACTAAAGCGAAACAAACAGCCGATGAATGCCCGCCTGCTAGCGGCTAGCTGTTCTCTAGAAAGCTGTTTGCTCAAGCCGGCTTGTGCATAGCTCGCTGCTCGCTGCCAGAACGCCTGGATGAGGTTCCCTCGTTGTTTGCTGCAGACTCCGCTGCTGGAGCACGCCGCTACATTGTCGACGCAGGGACGACGCCGTCGCGTAGCCATTGTTGCTCCCTCCGCGACGGGCGTCGAATTGTTCGACGCCCGTCGCTTTGTTTCGACGCCGACGAAACGCACGACGCACGCGGTGCGTGCAGCCTTGTTTTCCCGGGTACATAGAGATTTCCGAGAGGGGGGGGGGGAGGCACGTTTATATCAAACTTGCGCTAACACTCAAAGGAAGCCACCCACTCTATAATGCAATTCCTCCGATGCTAAATTATCTCGCTTCAAATTATATACATGGGCCTTGCATGATGCCAGCAAACACCGGTGTCAATTCTGTTGCTATGAGTTGCTACGCTGCTACGATTGTTGGCATTACTATGTGCCTTGCCTATTGCCAGCAAACACCGGTGCCAATGCTGTTGCTAGTGTTGCTACGCTGCTACGATTGTTGGCATTAGTGCCTTGGCTTATGCCAGCAAACACCGGTGTCATTGCTGTTGCTAGTGTTGCCACGCTGCTACGATTGTTGGCATTACTATATGCCTTACCTAATGCCAGCAAACACCGGTGTCACTGCTGTTGCTAGTGTTGCCTCGCTGCTACGATTGTTGGCATTACTATATACCTTGCCTAATGCCAGCAAACACCGGTGTCACTGCTGTTGCTAGTGTTGCCACGCTGCTACGATTGTTGGCATTACTATGTGCCTTGCCTAATGCCAGAAAACACCGGTGTCACTGCTGTTGCTAGTGTTGCCACGCTGCTACGATTGTTGGCATTACTATGTGCCTTGCCTAATGCCAGCAAACACCGGTGTCACTGTTGTTGCTAGTGTTGCTACGCTGCTACGTTTGTCAGGTAAATGGCAATTAGATCACTAAAGTGAGGTATCTATACGAGTTTCATCCCCGACTCGCCACCCTCTAGTTTCTCGCGCCATTCACCGTCTGCTCTAGTCCCCCACCTCACCACCCTCCCAACACCCGAAAGCGTGTGTTTTCACCGTCTCCTGGCGGGAAGTTCTGTTGCCAAGGACACGGCGTCGACCTACACTGTGCCTCACCGCCGGTTGGCAGATCACGCCAAAGTGGTCTATACGCCGACCCAGACTCCTTCATAGGGCCAAAAATCGTTTGTTGTTTTGCCACTGATGCTCAATCTCAAGTGTCAACAGACAGTAGCACTGGTTTAATCTATCTTCACCCCGGTCCGCCAGCTTCGCCACTATAGCCCTTTGTCACCCGATTTCGCTTAGAGTTTCCTGATTCTAGAGCCTGGTGAGAGGTGGGTTGGTTCGGGGAAACCGACGGCAAGCGGCATTGAGACCGAGTGCAGCGCTGTGCGTTGCGGCGGAAGGGGGTAGCGATGCGGCTGATAGGGACTTGATGGAAATCTCGCTCGCATCCACGTGTCTAGGTTTGGTTAGCCAGCAACACACCCTTGCCGGCTTTCAGCGGGATGCTAACAGCTTCTAGTGGCTCTTAATTGAGAACACTGCTGTGCCAACGTGCACGTTAGCTGACTGTTCTTGAGAGTGCTGTTTAAGCGAAATGGTTCAATTAAGTTCAATTAACAAGCAGTAGCTTAGTGACGATTGCAGTGAAATTTATTCTTTAATTATGTAAGCGATGCTTTTATAGTATGATTCTTAAATAATGTCAAGTACAAAAGAATAAAGAAAGAAAAGCTATAGTTGGCATGTGATTTCCCTGTCTTCCTTGGATAAGAAGAGGCAATACACCGATTCCATTCAAGCAACGTGACGCGGTCAGACACCCGCTAAGAAAAGCCAGTTGGCTTGTGATTTCCCTGTCTTCCTTGGATAAGAAGAGGCAATACACCGATTCCATTCAAGCAACGTGACGCGGTCAGACACCCGCTAAGAAAAGCCAGTTGGCTTGTGATTTCCCTGTCTTCCTTGGATAAGAAGAGGCAATACACCGATTCGATTCAAGCAACGTGACGCGGTCAGAAACCCGCTAAGAAAAGCCAGTTGACTTGTGATTTCCCTGTCTTCCTTGGTTACACTCTCATTTCAATTCGCTTAAACATGAGTGAATTCAGCTCAGAAATGAGCCATAACTTCGACCAGAATACGTCGTACTTGATTCACTCACACCCGAGATACACGTTCGCTCGCGAATCACGAGTGAAGCTGAGTGAAGCTACGGCTCGCCCACTTCACTCACGGCAGCTGGGTCACTAAATATCCAAACGAGCGTTGTGCACTCCGACTTTAAACTGGATTATAGTAGGGGGTGATTAGAGGAACCGTTTGACACCTCATTTGGCCATGGGGGATGAAGGGTTCACAAGATATGGGCACTTTAATTTACCATTTTCGTGTATTTTTGTAGGCAACATTGGGTTGCGGCCTTTTGACTTTAACCGGCGCTGCTGTTCACTACCGCTGGTGTTGGTGTAGGTGCAAGTCAGACACCGATACCCATAACCTCACCTTTGTTTTTTCTAATTCTGACATATTCTTAGGAATAGGATGGAATTTAGGATTAGGAACTGATCAAATCTGCAATTCATTCAAGTTTTACCGTAAAGATTTAGTAAATAAGCAAACAAATGGGATATTAACCTGGGACCGCTCGATTAGAAGAGGTGTGCTTGCCGTTGAGTTACCAAAGTAGCCGTGTTTGCTCTCCGCCGCAAAGTGCTACCTAGCTAAAGACTAACACGATCATAACACTAGTTAAAATCAGTTCAAATGGTTCGCAAAACATGTAAACGCTGTTGGCATCACGCGTCAGTCGTCTCCTTTTTGTCACTGTCATCACTCCCACCCGTCATGCCGCGTCGTGCTATCAACCAACAAGTCGCAACAGGCCGAGTGGCGCCGAGACTAGCATACTCGTGGGCAATGCGTGCGCAGCTACATTTGAGATATCTCTGGCTCATTACGAGTGAACATTCTCACACAATTGCTTTGAGTTAAGTCAAGCAAGTGAAGATTTTATAAGCTAATGGTGTCGCTCGCTAAAAATGAGCTGATATTGACTCGTATATAGCTATATATTGCTCATATTCACTTTGAGCTAATGCATTCACTCGCTACTTGAGCTAATCGAAATGAGAGTGTAAATAAGCAGAGTCAATACACCGATTCCATTCAAGCAACGTGACGCGGTCAGACACCCGCTAAGAAAAGCCAGTTGGCTTGTGATTTCCCTGTCTTCCTTGGTTAAATAAGCAGAGTCAATACAACGATTCCATTCAAGCAACGTGACGCGGTCAGACACCCGCTAAGAAAAGCCAGTTGGCTTGTGATTTCCCTGTCTTCCTTGGTTAAATAATTGATATGAGAATAATAATCGACGCTTCTAATTTAGCCAAGCAAGATTAGTAAATCACCAGCCAAGTGTTTTGCGTGAGAGGCATAACATCTTGACATAACGTGAAACACATAGAGAATGTTTTGACACGTAGAAAGTCTGCGGCGCAAAGTTTGGTTGACTGGGTTTCAGCACCGAGCACCGAGCACCGAGTCACGGGCGTCGGGCTGCAAAGCATCCACGCAGAGATTCGTGTTGATGAATTGCTAGCGGCTTCCTGCTCCGACCCGAGATTGAGGGTGTCAGGCGGCTGGATGTTGCTGTCTGGCTCGTTTTGAATCCTCATCCTAAGAGGCTGCGGGCTCTCTGTGGCGTTTCTGGGATGGTCAATACACAATAAAGAGTCTACTATTGCACGTTTCATATTATGCTTGTATACTAAACCCAAATATATACTAGACCACGATGTCGCCTGCCAAAGATAGTCAACCAACATAAAAATTTGCCTGCCATTTTAGTTGGAAAAGGTAAATTCTATTTTTGCTTAAATTTAAATATTACTGACAAAGTAAAAGAAAATAAATACGCGATTCTGGTGGCTTTAAAGTTAAATTCTCAGCCATTGACCATATTTCCTCAGATCCTACAGCTGTATGCTAGGGAGTCGGTGATAAGGAGCGCGATTTTGTAAAAAATTTCGTTTGAAAAGTCACTTGTATTACTGATGAGAGAGTTTGTTTGTTTAATTACAAGTATTGAAAACAATGGAGCTCTATCTTTCGAAAATTCTAACCTGTAAATCAACGTCTGTCGGTCTGCTTCATCTAATGGAATTAAAAGTCGATATGCCTTACAAAGATTTTGGTTTTCAAAGGGAATTTGGCACTCCATTTCTAAACGATGACTTAGACACATTCGACACCGGCCATTTGTAACACTTGATAAACGGTCACCGCCATTTTTATGCCAATCAAAGCCAGTGTGAAGAACCGAGCAAGTCGGAAAAGCCACATCAACTGTCTTACTCGGAATCGGCAGTGACAAGTAGCCGGGAAAATCAACTCGAAATTAGAAACACAATTGCTTTTGTAGCCGCTGTCAAGTCCTGTTCTCCGTTTCATCCAGCGCCGAGTACAAAACCTCGTTACTGCGGTTTTACAACGACTCCATTCAAGCAACGTGACGCGGTCAGACACCCGCTAAAATAGAATAAATTGGGTTGGGATTTCACTGACTTTCTTGGGTAATTTGACCGATCCAAGTCAATTATCTTGATAATTAACTACGAAAACACGAAAATCAGAAGCCGCTTGAGTTATCTTAGTGGGTATCGGACTTGGCGGACTCGAGTGTCAAAAGTGTGAAAAATAACATCTACAGAATCACTGGATAAACCACAAGACGAACAGGTTTGGTCCCTGCACGAGTGCACGTATACCGGATCCCTGCACTGCACTCCTCGATGTAAGATGTTGTACTCACCGCATCGGTTTAAACAGAGCCTGCACGTTGTTAGGGTAGTCGATGACTAGCTTGATCTGCGTTCCTCCGTCCTTCTGGCCTGCAACGAAGCAACACACAATCATTAGTTGACCGTTAAATATTTGTACCAGAATTCAGTAATCTTGCTAAGCTCCTGTCCTAGCTTTTGTGGTTATATCAAGTCTGTGGCACGCTGTGATTCAAGCCCGTATAGCATGCTGTGTTTCAAGCCCACAGCACGCTGTGTTTCAAGCCTGTAGCACGCTGTGTTTCAAGCCCGTAGCACGCTGTGTTTCAAGCCCGTAGAACGCTGTGTTTCAAGCCCGTATCACGCTGTGTTTCAAGCCTTTAGCACGATGTGTTTCAAGCCCGTGGCACGCTGTGTTTCAAGCCCGTAGCACGCTGTGATTCAAGCCCTCAGCACGCTGTGTTTCATGGGGTCGACATTTTGGAGCGTGCGACACGTTTGCGTGAGCCGTGGTGCGTAAATTTTTCGAATACAATAGATGCTATATATGCTAAGCTAAAACTTTTCTATTCAATTGAAAATAACGCCAGCTCCCTTTTGTATACTATGGGAACAGGTAACTGAATTGTGAATTACCCCATATTTCTTGGTTGTTGTCTTTTCTTTGTGGATTTCTGACGTAATTTTACTTGATGGAGTGGGTACGAGTTAAAGGGTGAAAATAATCTGTTTTTCTATGAAAGAAAACGAATTTAAACAATGACATGTTAGAGCGAAGCCCAGTATAAAAGTCCTAGAGCGTCCCGTTTCCAACTCACCATGGTGTGTGTTTTGATCCAAGCAGCATGATCTATACAGCAATTTTTACAAGACAGTCCCAAATTAGAGTCTTTTCTTGATATTTCATTCATCACTTTCAAGGGCAACAACATAATTCATCGGGCGCTGGTAATGTGCTCCCCCCGCAAGTCGTCGGGTGTATTTTTAGGGAGGTGTGTTGGGAAGTAAGTCAGCTCCCACCCTTCCAGCACCCCCGCGATGTCGGCGCAGGATTTGTGTGTCAGGTGACGATCGGCCGGGACAAACACGGCGATCCATCAGCCGTGACCCGCGCGGCCAAGACGGGGACGCACAAAGCAGCTGACAGCCGGGTGATTTGTCACGCCGTGATTGGCTCAGAATATTCATGTCGTCGCCGCCGCTGCCGACGCCGCCGACGACGACGACGACGACGACGGTAAGCAAACCATCAGGCTCAGCGGTAAGATAGTGAAGAACTGTTCAAAATATAGTTTCACTGGGGGAATTTTGACGCTGAGGCTTCCTTGATTCGCTCTCTTTTCGTTTTTTAAGGAATGGACCTATTCCTCTCTGAGAAAAATGAAGTAAGATACCAACTAGACGTACTACGTACCAGGTTGGAAAAAATATTGATTAGCTCTGCTAAATAACAAAGGAAGATAGGGAAATCAAAACCCGAACTGCTCTACCTGGCTTTAGCGAGTGGATATCATGACGTCATTTTGATAGAAATTTGATTTGATGGTATGGGTGTATTTCAACTTAAATTTCAAGTAAAACTCCGAGCATGGCAGAGTCAGCCACTCCTCGCCGTGCAAGACTCTCTATGCACGGCCAGTATATCGCTCGGTCGAGTGGCCAATGCCAGCTCGAACCCGCTTTATTTGCACCTGACAATGGACCCCCCTTGCACCCCCCAACCTCCTCACGGCCACATAGAGATCGAGCCAGAAGCCATCAAGATAGCGGGCCGCGCTGAGTGAAGAAAGCTCGAGGGGGGCGGGGGAGGCGGGGGACAAAAGAAAGAAAACTAAAGAAAACTGCTTCGATATTATTATTGCCACGGCTCAGTCCGCCGAAATGAAAAATCGGCTTTTCTTCATGCATGGCATACACAGAACAGCGCGGTATAATGCAGCCTACTCCGTGCAGGGTAGAGTCGGTTGACCCTCGCGATGCAGCGTGCTGTGGGGTTGTTGGCTCGTTGGGTTGGTACCGGCCGGGGAAATGGATTGAAGCTAGAGACTTTAAGCTTAGATACTTATTTTTTTCCCTAGATATAAGATGTTACTGCGTTTTGAATGTATTTACCTGTGTTAGAAAAGGATGCAAAATTCCTTAAAATGTGTCTTAGGCGCCCAGTTAGTTGGTGGCTTGTAAATTTTTTAATAACTATTTCAAGGCATCCCATTGGCAGTGGCTATGGTAACGACACATTAACAGACCGTTAAGAATTTAACGGGCGACTGAAAAACTGGCCAATTGGATGCAACCGCTCCACTCTTTTTTGGAACAAAAATCGAACGTAAACACAAAATTATTCATAGGTGAGAGAATTACAATGTTTTTCGTCTGAGATCTTTCAAGCAGCCGGTTTTAACATAAAGCGATGCATGGTACCAATTGTGTTAAGATATTACACCTATTCCATTCAATCAAAATTCTACCAAAACGTCATGATACCCACTGGCAAAGCCAGGTAGAGCCATTCGGGTTGTTATTTCCCTATCTTCTTTTCTTATTTAGCAGAGCATTTTCTTCCCAAACTGGTGACATCTAGTGAGTATCCATCGTCATTCTTCTCCGAGTGGAATAGATCTGTTGTCAGCACAATTAAAATGAGGGGAAGTTCTTCGCAAGTCCACAGCTGGTGAGGGTACAAAAATGGCCGAAGAGTTGGCTTTATGGGACATTGAGTGTGTCTTTGAGCTTGCAGAGATAACAGATGTAACGACATATTGTCCGCCATTCATCTGAACACGCAATGACTCCATTGGTCGCCGTCGTAAGCGGCTTGCTGGAGGATTATGTCTCCGTTTTGTGTAGCGAATTCCTGTGTTATTTTCAATTCGATCGAGTTGCCTTAATCTAGGAAAATAGTTCTTTTTTAGAAAACCCCAGAATAATCCTCATTGTACAATGTAGTATATGTTCCTCCGGCAGGACCGCAACCCAAAAACAAAACACAATCGATTTCCAGCGCGTGGTGTATAATTTGTGTCTTTTTGGACGCAACAACGCAATTTCAAGGGTAAACAATATGAGGCGAAACGTCAGCATGTTTGGGGGAACCGCGAATGGCAATTTGCATTGGGGGTGGTTTGTTTGAGGCAATTAAACTTTATTTTCATTCAAAATTCGCCGAATGGGGCGCAACCAAGTAGAAAATTTCTGTTTTTTGGCATATTCGGTAATGATTTCTGTGGACAGATATTTTTTCATCTCTAATTTGATATAATATGCTATCGTTAGTTAGGAGTGGTGCGCGTTATTTTTGGGCGCAACAAGCGAAGCGGGTGAAGCGAATATTCCATTCCAATTTACTGCTGACAAATATTATGTACCAATCTTTTATTTATTATTATTTTTATGACTGTTCGCGCCCTCCAAACGTCACCCAGTTTGATTTATTTTAAAGATAAAGTTGAAATCTTTCAACCTAGGCCTTCGGGCTATTTTCAAAACATGCCATTGACAACTTTTCTAATAAAGAAGTTTATACAAAATTGTTGAGAATTTTCGAAACACGATTGTCACTCTAGAAGCAAAACCATTAAATAAAATTTAACTAAACTTTCCAGATATGTTGAACAATGTAACATGACGACTGTGTAAGAATTTTATGGTTTCACGTTACGATACTTCTCTTGAAAATGACATTTAACGTTTTGGCAGTTTTTTTTCGCACTTCATAAATTTTCCTCGCGAACCTTAGATTGATCAACCATCGTCGATATAAATACTCTAATGAATCCGGAAAAAAAGCCCATGAAAATATAACCCAAAAGTTCCTTGAAACCATAGAAAAATCGGCAAGGGTGAAAATTTGCTAATGTTAAATGAACTCCGACAGCCAACACGCGTTTCTCAACCCTGAATCGACCAGCGTGCGCATGGGACATGGGGATGAAATGCTGTGGCCTGCATAATGTAATAACCCATTCACCCGGTCGTATTTCAACCCCCACCCCATCCGCCCCACCCTCCGCCCAACACCAGGAGTGTATTAAAAACATTGCAGCAAAACCTCCCCGGGCGCCACGGCCGTCAACAAGTCGTCTTGTTAGGGGATCAAGTGCTCGAGGGGGTTGGGTCTTCTTGCGCGGGAAACGCAACGTATTCACGCCGAGAGGTAATAAATGTGGCGCGATATTTGATCAAATTTAAATGACGCCATTTTAGTCAATTGAAGCGGAAATGACGTTGGAGGGCTGCTAAGAAAAACCAGCTGGATTGTGATTTCCGTATCCGTCTCGGGCTGAAAGCGAGAAGACCGGGAGATCACTATCTTTTGTGGATCAGGCTTCCCAGATGGCGCAGCATTTCAATCAAACCCAACTTACCCAATTGTTTTTTTTTGGTGATCAAAGGCAAAACTATAAACATTAATAGACGCAGAGAAGTTTTCTATAAAGTCAGAATTGATTGCTTTTTATGAGTTGATTTATATCTATTCCGCTGGATGCCTACCTTACCAAGGGCCTAATAATTCCTTCGGGTGTAAGATTTTTGCAGACAGAAAGGTTAGAATTACAAATTTCGGCGGGGTTTTTAGGTTAATTAATTTATTTGAATCGAATTTGAGACTAATCAGGGACTTCTTGCCAAGGTAGGCAGCATAAGGCTATGAGAAAATTGACAACTATTGAAGTGAAAGACGTAGCATTTAAAATCACAGATTAATGGTTACCTAGATATAAATTTTTCTAATGCGGTGGACTTTGGAAAAATCAAAGCCGAAGCAACATGAGGAGTATACTTTAATGACCAATTAGGTAACACCGCCCACTTAATACAAAGACAAGGTACCGGCCATTTCCCACCCAGCGTGATACCGCGTCACCTGACACCCTGTCAGTCTCACCTGACACCCGCGTCCGTCAAGCTGCCAATTACCGGTTCTGATTGCATCGCCCCCACCTCCCCCCCCCCCCCCGCAATTAGCGGCCACCCGAGCAGCTCCTCTCTAATTAGCACTTCGACCAAGCTGACCGTCGCCGATATAATCAGCCCTGATGCCGCCCTGCCCCCTGGGTCTTGTGACGTAGGACACCCGCTAAGAAAAGCCAGTTGGCTTGTGATTTCCAGTCTTCCTTGGTTAAATAAGCAGAGGCAGTACACCGATTCCATTCAAGCAACGTGACACGGTCAGACACCCGCTAAGAAAAGCCAGTTGGCTTGTGATTTCCCTGTCTTCCTTGGTTAAATAAGCAGAGTCAATACACCGATTCCATTCAAGCAACGTGACGCGGTCAGACACCCGCTAAGAAAAGCCAGTTGGCTTGTGATTTCCCTGTCTTCCTTGGTTGAATAAGCAGAGTCAATACACCGATTCCATTCAAGCAACGTGACGCGGTCAGACACCCGCTAAGAAAAGCCAGTTGACTTGGCTTAGCTTTCCTTACATATACCAGGGCCGATTGCAGTTAATCTCTTCAGTGATTTTATAATAAGAAACGTAAATTAGTTTCCCCCACTGGCCTATCTGTAAGGCGCTCCAACGAGATGATTGTGATTTGGTGAGATCACAGAATTGATGGTGAGATTATTAAGGTGATTGGACTATGATTGATCGTAGAAGAGCTGAATATTCTGATTTATATATTGTGAATAATATTAGTTTAATATGGTAAATTATAGTGAATTTAGAAATAAAAAACTACGTCTGCCCAACACTGGCTTGAGTCGAGCGTTAAAAATGTATTGAAATCAGCAATAAATTAAGCAGCGGCCTGTTCCGCCGTCTTGAAAAGCTTCGGGGAAGATTCAAGAGCGCGAGCGGCCGGAGATGATTTGGCCATCCCTCTCAAAAAGGAAGCGCCTGGCATAAAGCTAGAAACGCGCGGGGACTAAGGGCTAAGGGATGAGCCGGGTTATATATAAATAATACAGGCTCGCCGCGCACGACGCCCCGAGCCGCCCTCTATATTATGTGCGACAGTTTTCCTTTAGGGGTAATTCCGTACACCCCTTCCCGCGCGCCATGCGTCTCCGGCTATAATTGCACGACCATTGTACGATCGTCTGCACTGGGTCTCACCGCTGCTTGCTACACTGTGTCTCGCAGCCAGTTGCCAGCCACTTGCTACACTGTGTCTCGCAGCCAGTTGCCAGCCACTTGCTACACTGTGTCTCGCAGCCAGTTGCCAGCCACTTGCTACACTGTGTCTCACCGCCAGTTGCCAGCCACTTGCTGCAATGTGTCTCACCGCCAGTTGCCAGCCACTTGCTACACTGTGTGTTTCGCCGCCGTTGCCAGCCACTTGCTACACTGTGTCTCGCAGCCAGTTGCCAGCCACTTGCTACACTGTGTCTCGCAGCCAGTTGCTAGCCACTTGCTACACTGTGTCTCACCGCCAGTTGCCAGCCACTTGCTACACTGTGTGTCTCACCACCAGTTGCCAGCCACTGGCTACACTGTGTGTCTCACCGCCAGTTGCGAAACTGTGTACTTTTGTCCAATAAGCCTGGACGCTGATGAAAATAAGCTTTTGCTACGCTCCAGTCCTAAGTCTTTAAACATGTAAGCTATCCTACATTCTAAAATGCATGCCAGTCTTTCGTTGTTACATTAAAATATAGCACAGCCCGCACAAGTGAAGCATCTAACGCCATTGAACATGACAGAGAAATTTTCGCGCATTCATTACTTAAAATCTAGCGTGTGACACTTCGATCGAAGCAAAGCACACAAGACAAAACAATTGGCGTGATTCTGTGATCGAGATGATAGCTGAACTTTTCTATTTTTCGTTCAAGTGACATGAGCCGGATCTATCTCTATTTTCCCTTCCATCCTTGCCCCTCTGCTCCGATGCTGTAGCTGGCAATAACACCGTCTTAAAGTCAACTTATGCATTCTATTACTGTGTTTTCACAGCTTCCTTCCCTCGCTGTCTTGATGATACGTAAATACGTCGAGTTTTCTACTTCCGCCAATCTCGCCCGACGCCAGCGCTATGCTGTGTCTCAGCGTCCGTTGTGGGTTAAGGAGGACTACAGAGTGACGTTCGTTTTCGAGACAGCTCGTCGATTGCACGTTGTCGATTAGTGATTCACATGTGTACTTAAGCTTCGCGAAATTTAGTTTGTATAATTGTTGATGAGCGTAACGAGCGTAGCGAGTGACGCGGAATCTTCAATTACACTTTACTGCTACAAAAATCCAAAATGTTTGTTTTTTTGTGTGTTTGTTCGCACGCTACCGGTCAAACGCCACGACGGATTTTGATGGAAATTTCTTTCGTTTTCTCTGAACTTAGATCTGCCACGTTTTTGAAGCAATTAGGACCAGTAAATTATTTGTTAAGTTTTTACGAAATTTTTCAGTTTTTCCTAAACACGTTTTGCACTCTAGAGGCCAAGAATCTGATTAAAATTTGACGAAACTTTCTAGGCATGTTGACCCTGACGATTCAATGTTTGTTTACAAATTTTATTGTTGTAGTTTAGCACTTTTCTTAGAAAATGGCGCTTTTATGACAATTTTTAAGCGTTTTAGCAGTTTTTTGCAACTAGAGCAACTTTATCTTCAACCGATGTTCACAAAATCTACTGTATGCATTATTAATCGTAAAAAGAAGATACTGCGTAAATCTGAAGGAAATTAGTGCAATAGTTTTTCTTCAAATCTATTTTTACTTTTTGAAATATTCAAATAATTTCACGACGACTACATCATGATATCTCCAGGAAACTATGTCATCAAGATAGCTGCTTGCAATGGCGCTGACAACTGAGAGTGAGACTCGACACAGCGGACAGAATGACAAACACCCCATCGGGCGGGATGTTCGCTGAGACAGTGAAACTGTTACTGTCTTGATACCAACCCCCATCCCCCACGCCACGACGTCGAAGGGAGGCAATCGAGGGCTGTCAGTCACCGACGCCGCCGTCGGCGAGCGGTCTTTAAATAGCGGAAACCATCCCTTAAAGTGAGCCTCGACGATCGGCGGGGGTGGCGTCGTAGGGGAAGGTGGGGGAGGATTGACACGCTGGAGACAAATCGGCCGAGTGAACGGCGCGGGAAGCTGAGAGGCGAGCTGGTGTCTTGACAGCTATATTCCTGTCGCATCGTTCGGCACGGCTCGGGTAGACCCACGGACGCACGATAAATACTTGTGTTGTTAGGGAAGTTTTTAGAGACGCCAGTTGATGTTGTTAGTGGTTGAAAGCTTTTGCTCTGATGTATACCTAGATAGTTTTGGGCACTGATAACCTTATCAGGGCCTTTACCTTTAGCCCTTTTCTATGAGCATTCCACTATGACCTAAAAACTATCTAGGCACATATACAAGTTCAACCGTTAGCTATACATATGTATGTGTGCATGGATGATTGATGATTGATGCTGGCTACTAACTCAACAGTGCATGTGTTTTTGTGAGGAAGGTTAATGATTTGATGATTAATTATGATTGATGATTAATTTAATGGTTAATGATTTGAATTCAATAGTCATTTTCTAGGAAAAATTAAAAATGGTTGGGTTCTGTATTTGGAAAAAATATGCACTGTCGCTTGTTGACCCTCGGTGGTCCACACTCGGAATGAAAGGGAGTTATGTATCTTGATTTTGGCGTCATAGTTTCCGCACCAAAGGATGTCAATAGACCTATTCCACTGAGAGAAAAATGACGTCAGATACCCACTGGACGTACTACCAGTTTGGAAAAAAATATTAATAAGCTCTGCTAACAAAACGAGGATAGGGAAATGATATTTCGTTTCTAAAACATGCAACGAGTATTTGCATTTAGGATTAAATTCACACTAGAATAGGGAAATCACAACCCGAATTGCTCTACCTGGCTTTAGCGAGTGGGTATCAAAACGTCAATTTGATAGAATTTTGGAATAGGTGTAGCCCTCGCTGGCCTGAGAGAACAGCTGGCCGACTGAGAGCAGCAGACATCGAACGTCGCCAGACCCGGAGTCGAGTCCCGCTCTCTGCGACCTCCCCAACCGCATTCAACCCCCAGTTTCTCACCCCACGGCCCCCAAACCCAACCCCCGGCTGGCATCCTTTCAAGACGCGCCGCGCAATAATTGTTTTACTTATGATTTCAATTATTGCTGGCGACGTCGCTAGCTCGACAGCACAGCGCCTCGACGTGTTTAATGAGTTTTCCCGCGGCTTTCCCGCGCGCTGATGGGATTTCCCCCGCACGCAGGCGGGACAATGGGAAATGCGGAAAAACCTGGTCGGGTATAGTTTCGCTGGTGCAGAGTTAAGTTTCAGACATTCGCATGCATTCAGCCTTGTTCTGATCTGATGTCATTGTTTACTGGTTCCTAACTATATGTGCCAGAAAACACCGGTGTCACTGCTGTTGCTAGTGTTGCTACGCTGCTACGATTGTTGGCATTACTATGTGCCTTGCCTAATGCCAGCAAACACCGGTGTCACTGCTGTTGCTAGTGTTGCTACGTTGCTACGATTGTTGGCATTACTAGTGCCTTGCCTATGCCAGCAAACACCGGTGTCACTGCGCTGCTAGTGTTGCTACGCTGCTAAGATTGTTGGTATTACTGTGCCTTGCCTAATGCCAGCAAACACCGTTGTTACTGCTGTTGCTAGTGGTGCTACGCTGCTACGATTGTTGGAATTACTATGTGCCTTGCCTAATGCCAGCAAACACCGGTGTCACTGCTGTTGCTGGTGTTGCTACGTTGCTACGATTGTTGGCATTACTATAGTGCCTTGCCTAATGCCAGCAAACACCGGTGTCACTGCTGTAGCTAGTGTTGCCACGCTACTACGATTGTTGGCATTACTATGTGCCTTGCCTAATGCCAGCAAACACCGGTGTCACTGCTGTTGCTAGTGTTGCCACGCTGCTACGATTGTTGGCATTACTATGTGCCTTGCCTGATGCCAGCAAACACCGGTGTCACTGCGCTGAGAGTAAGACATGCACGAATGTTTGAATTGAAGTCCTGGGTACGAAATCCCAGTCGGCTCGGATTTCGGTGGACGGAAAAAAGTGCGTAAAAAGTGCGTAGAGTGCGGTCGGCGTCGGTGTCGGCCGTGACGCAACTAATTAGCTCCGTGCCTCGCGGGGGCGGGGGGGGGGGGATGTTGTGTAAATGATGAAAGAGTTGTGGTAGCAACTGTAACACAATCAACGAAGTTCATCTGTTTTTGAGGGGTGGTGGGGCGCCTAGGAGGCTGGGTTCCAGGGTGCTGCTTCGGCGAAGAAAACAGTGTGATTCTTTTTTGGATCGATTTTTTTGTTTCGGAGACATTTTTCTGCAGGTGTTCCAATTGAAGGTTCTCTGTAGTCCTAGCAGTCCTAGAATCCTAGCAGTCCTAGCAGTCCTAGCAGTCCTAGCAGTCCTAGCAGTCATAGCAGGCCTAGCAGTCCTATAGCAGTCCTAGCAGTTCTAGCAGGTGGATTTAAGGAACCTGTCGATTTGTTAGCATCTTGAAGGGCAACGCGACCCCGTGTCAAAGTTTCCTCACTTCATCCCCCCCCCCCTGGGCTTGGCCGGGAAACTTTTAATGAGTCGTCGCGACGCCGATCGGGAGGGGGAGGGGGGGGGGGGGGGGGGGGGTGCTGCGACGTCGCCAGTGGGAAAATGATAAGCACTTCGTACCGACAACGAAAGGTTGCACCCCCTAACCTCACAACTGCACCCCTAGCAGCGTGAAATCACCCAGAGCATAGACACAGCAGCAGCAGCAGCAGCAGCAGCAGCTTCATCATCAACTCGCTGCTAGGATAGGTTAGCTTCATCCTCAGCTCGCTGCTAGGCTGGGTTAGCTTCACCCTCAGCTCGCTTCTAGGCTAGGTTAGCTTCACCCTCAACTCGCTGCTAGGATAGGTTAGCTTCATCCTCAGCTCGCTGCTAGGCTGGGTTAGCTTCACCCTCAGCTCGCTTCTAGGCTAGGTTAGCTTCACCCTCAGCTCGCTGCTAGGTTAGCTTCACCCTCAGCTCGCTGCTTAGCTTCACCCTCAGCTCGCTGCTAGGCAAGGTTAGCTTCACCCTCAGCTCGCTTCTAGGCTTATAGGTTAGCTTCACCCTCAGCTTGCTGCTAGGCAAGGTTAGCTTCACCCTCAGCTCGCTGCTAGGCTAGGTTAGCTTCACCCTCAGCTCGCTTCTAGGCTAGGTTAGCTTCACCCTCAGCTTGCTGCTAGGCAAGGTTAGCTTCACCCTCAGCTCGCTGCTAGGCTAGGTTAGCTTCATGTATTGGCAGCCACAATCTGCATGGTACCCGACATCTTGAAGGACCTATCTTCGGAAGTATTGTTTAGACTGGTTCATGGCCGGCTACAGAGTGGGTGGAGGCGTTCGAAGGGGTTGCCATGGGAGGTGGTACTCACAGACGTGCTCGATCTTCTCGACGACCATGTCGTGGATGACTCGGTCGGCCACGGCGCCGTCCTCCGGGTAGAGCTGGGTGCGCGAGATTCCGAGCTGGAAGCGTTCGAGGTTGCTCATGTCCTTCCTGGAAGACGGAGGGACAAGACACACCGTTAGTGTCATCATTGGCATCATCACCATCATCATCAAAATCATCATCCTAATAGACACGGTACAAAACCCGGAGTTTGTGTCATCATCATTGTCATCATCATCAATATCAATCAGATGTCATACGTTACTTCTTATAGATCTAGCTTTAGCTGCACGCCAGCATTAGCAAAAAAAAACTGCAATCAATTTTTTACTCCGGCTTTCAGACTTCATGCATAGTAGAGTTAAATTTTCGTTAGAAATTTAATTTGGGAAAGATATCTTAGGATTTAGTTGGTAGGTGAGATTTGTTTGCAGTCATGCTTCCTTTCTTCATTCCCTTAATTCCCAAGTCTTGGCTGGGGAAGCTACAACCACGAGAATCACCGAGAATTACCGAGAACCACCGAGAATCATCGCAAAAATCAGATCACAAAGTGTATGTTCGTATGATTTGGCAGATGGAAGTCATTCTTTCCACACCTATGACCGAGAAAATACACCCACTCTATTTTCATCTCATCTTTGGAGGGGTGGTGAAGGTCACTACTCACGAACACAGGTTACTGAATGATTGATTGTTGGTGTTTAACGACGCATTGTTTTGACAACTGGCCCTTTGGCACTGGTCTAACGGCGTCGGTGAATGAAAGGGTGATGATGAACCTAACCTAGCCTAGAAGGGAGGAGGTGAAACCCGGTGCCGGCACGTAGCCTACTCCTGTCGAAAAGCACCGAGGGGATCACCGGCTTTACGTCCCTTCCGAAGGACGGTACAACTCAAAACAATATACAGATTACAATTCACCGAAGTCTGAAAGATGAAAAATATCAACAAGAAAGAAAGGAAAAGTAGTTCTAAAAAAATGAAAGACGTGGAAAATCGTGAGTGACTTGTTACACAAGACATTTTAAACGAAACGTTTCTAGCAGAAATAGAAAGCTCATACCCGAGTCTTTGACGCTCTAAAACTTAGCAGGCGTCGTCGCAGAGGCCCCGGGTTCGATGCCCAACTTTTCCGATTAATTATCGGTCCATCCATGTCCATCCCCCGGCCGCCCAGCCGCGATACAAGGGGCGCGGGGGGGAGGGCATGGGGCAGGGGACGCCATGAAGGGGGAAGGGGGGTCCAGAAAGTCGGGCCGTCCCGTCGGGGCATCAATCCCCGGACCTAGAGCAATTAGCGTCGCTCAAAGCGAATCGGAGCCCGGCTAATTGGCTGCCGCTGCTCGCTTGTTCCCCACAATGACACCCGGGGGTGGGGGGGGGGAGAGGGGGGCAAGGAGCCCCGGGATTACCCCCGTCTCGAGCGACAGTTTATGCCGAAGTCCGCGACCCCCCCCCCCCACCCACCGGAGTTAACAGTGCGTCCGGCCCCGTGGGTTACTCTATGCTCGCTTGTTTCACCCAAGTGATGTCACTGGTATCGGCAAGGTGTCCAAACAAAAACAAAAAAAATACTATTTTTATTTTCTTTCTGATAGGCATTTCGGACGACAAGCGGCTTTTGGCATGCAAGGATTTCCTTGTGTTTGTGTGTGTGGGGGCGTATTAACCCTCGCTCCCGCATGTAAAATCTCTTGCGCCTGCCTGCCTCGAGGGCTGCCCTCACAAAGGCCCGCTGACGCCGACCGCGGGGAGTCTGCCATGGACCCGCCCCGAGACAGATACCCCGAGTTATAAAAGTACCCTGCATCGCGGCTAGCTGCCAACTTCCGGCGATTTGATGCAGATAAAAAAACAATGGCATTAATTGGGAAAGTGCCCTGTCCCTGGCTTCGACCATCGGGGCAGCCGACACTTCCCCCCCGCTTGGCGTTGTGCCCCCGTTAACTCGGTCAGCTCGTTAACTCGGGTCAGCTCGTTAACTCGGGACGCGGTCGCCGAAGCAACCTCCGTGGCGATGCACGTCGCCCAGCAGCACCTCCATCGCGAAGACCACGGTCGTATTAATGCGACCCCGGCATTAATTTCCTGCCTCGCCGCTAAGCCGGTGGGCAAACAGCGCTACAGTCGCCGCGCAGGGGTTTTAAACACTCGTAAAAACAAACGATGGCAGCGACCCCCCCCCCCCCCCCCCCCCCCCCACCACGGCACGACAAACACGTGGTCGACGCGGTCCTGTGGATCACATCGCTAATCCCCCCCGCCCCCCAGCCCTCCTCCCCCCAACGGCGTTGAAACAACGTCACTAAGCAAACACCACTTGAAGTAACCATGGGGTTGTTACTGCTTAGAGAGACTTGGTAGTCGGAGAGTGGCGACCTCGGTAGCTCATCCATATTGCGGATATTTTTTTGCAGGAAATTTAATACGGAGCACTTTAATTGTTTTCCCGGTGAGAGATCTTGCCTGCTTTTCTGTGATCACTTAGAGGTCTAGAACACGGATTTATATTCATAAAGAAGCTAGAATTACAGCATTCCAAGACGTCGGTCCAGTGGCGTAGCTACCACTGGTTCAGCTGGTTCGATCGCACCAGGGCCCAGGGGGTTTTCCCAGCCAGGGGGGCCCGCTCGAGGGGCCTGAAAATTGAGTTGGGCTTGGGAAAACTGTAAACTGAAAGCTAGGAAAAAATTCCATAATGTGCCGAGTGGCTTAAACTTACAATTGTAATATTATGACAAGTTTAATGCAAACTTTATATAGTGTTCATATGTGTGTATGAATTTTGGCTCTTTCTAGTAATTCTTTTAGTGTGGTTTAATTTGCCGTCAACTGCAACCCTTTGTGTTCTGCCGACAGCATTGTTGTCTCATTCTAGTTCGGTAGTATCTTACCCGAATACACACTAGTCACTAATACTCGGGACCTCAAGTTCTTCCATGAACCCCGTCGGAATGTCTTTGCTAATATTTAGGGATATATGAGTATGGGTTTGTTTTGGGGTAGTTTAGTGGGGTGAAAAATTGTCAATTGGAAAATCGGCACGTCTAGCCTGAAACCAATTTGAAAAGAAGGGGGGGGGGGCCAATCTTAAATCTTGCACCAGGGCCCTGCCACACCTGGCTACGCCACTGCGTCGGTCATAATATTTGAACGAAAAAACAAATCTTTCTATGTGTGATTATGAGTCAAGAATACAGATTATTTTAAGAAAATGTTTCGTGCTATTGAAATAAAAAATACCCACCAACCTACGTAGATAAGCCAACAAAGCGACAAGCAAAAAATAAGCTTGAAGACGCCTAATTTGAGACGCCCAATCCAGAATTAATAAAATTACTCAGATTAAAATTCGTTAAAAAAATAAATAACAAATAAATAAACTTGAAGTGAGACTACTGAGTTGGCCACTCTTCGCGTGTGCGCAGCCCTCTAGTTGAACAATCCAAGGGGCTGTTACCGTCCGGCGAAACAGCCGCACTTTGTTGTTGGAAGTGGCCGCTTCGCCACCACGCCGTCCGCCATGTTTACTGCTTGTTTATTCGCACACGAAGACCAGAGGTAAACATTCGCAATTTGCTCGCCGTGCATGCACTCGAGCTTTGCACTGTCAACAACTGCAAATTGTCCGCGCGAAAAAGCACTAAATGATTTTTAGTGTGTTTTTAACATTTCGTAGTGGACGTGGCTTGAAAGTCTAATCGGTTTAACGATGAAAAAAACTAATTGTCATGCATCGGTGGTGAATGCTAAGCGCTTCTAATACTTACCCCCATTTTTTGCAAATCTATGCCTCTAAAGTTGCAATGATAGCCCATACACTTTTTTCAACGTGTTAATTGCCAAGATTTGCGTGAAAGATATGACAAATTCCAGCTTAGCTCAATGGCTTACCATGAACTGACGGTTTTGGCTGTTTTTGAAACATATATTTGTAAAAAAATAAATCGGCTGTGAGATTAAATCAAAAACGAAAAATTTCTGTCGCTGGTTCCTCTCGGAATCAATTGCTTTTGACTTTTTATCGGAGAAGCATCAAGTTACATACTTAATAAACAAAAAATACAAATAAAACCCTCATATTTTTTGAATGGTAACATATCTAAAACTTACAACGCACCCATCCTTATCAAACAACGACCAATTGGCAGCGAAAAAAACCAAGAAGCATTGATACCAACTTAAGCCAACCGCAAAATCCGACATTCATACCCCCACCGTCCGGTCAGCCACAAAACAACCCCTAAACATCCGGTCACCAAACAAGACATTAGCAACCCCCATTCCGGCACGAACCCGGCAAAACACTACCCTCTACGTCGCAACCCCCCCCCCCCCTGATACTCGGCCACTCGGCCCAATTCAATTAACCACCCCCCCCCCCCACCCACACACTTTTTGCCGCCATTTGTTCCCGGCAGATTTTTTGCGCGCTCTCTGGCCGTGAATTAACCGAAGCATTGATCGTGGTGGGGCCGAAAGACTGCACTTGCTGGGGAATGGAGTCTTCAGGGTTTTGGGGGTGCGCTGCTGTTTGCGACGGATATTACCTGATGCCAGCTGACTCCGACGCAATGCCAACAATCGTAGCAGCGAAGCAACACTAGCAACAGCAGTGACACCGGTGTTAGCTGGCATTAGGCAAGGCACATAGTAATGCCAACAATCGTAGCAGAGTAGCAACACCAGCAACAGCAGTGACACCGGTGTTAGCTGGCATTAGACAAGGCACATAGTAATGCCAACAATCGTAGCAGCGTGGCAACACTAGCAACAGCAGTGACACCGGTGTTTGCTGGCATTAGGCAAGGCACATAGTAATGCCAACAATCGTAGCAGCGTGGCAACACTAGCAACAGCAGTGACACCGGTGTTTGCTGGCATTAGGCAAGGCACATAGTAATGCCAACAATCGTAGCAGCGTGGCAACACTAGCAACAGCAGTGACACCGGTGTTTGCTGGCATTAGGCAAGGCACATAGTAATGCCAACAATCGTAGCAGCGTGGCAACACTAGCAACAGCAGTGACACCGGTGTTTGCTGGCATTAGGCAAGGCACATAGTAATGCCAACAATCGTAGCAGCGTGGCAACACTAGCAACAGCAGTGACACCGGTGTTTGCTGGCATTAGGCAAGGCACATAGTAATGCCAACAATCGTAGCAGCGTAGCAACACTAGCAACAGCAGTGACACCGGTGTTTGCTGGCATTAGGCAAGGCACATAGTAATGCCAACAATCGTAGCAGCGTGGCAACACTAGCAACAGCAGCGACACCGGTGTTTTCTGGCATTAGGCAAGGCACATAGTAATGCCAACAATCGTAGCAGCGTAGCAACACTAGCAACAGCAGTGACACCGGTGTTTGCTGGCATTAGGCAAGTCACATAGTAATGCCAACAATCGTAGCAGCAAAGATGGTGGTATTAAAAGAGCCAGTGTTCAGCTGACTTTTCCTGTGGCATCCCTACGCCCTTGAAAATCGTTTCTAGGTATAGAATCGGTTTTTTCGCATTCATGGAGTGAAGATTACATGATACTCCTTAAAACTTTGAAGTTTCTCTGCATCTGGTGCTCTGATGCTTGTTACCATAACAAGACATTGACAACAGAGCAAAACTTGTGAAGAAAAATCTTCCGATGATATTTAACTATGACCTAAACTCAATAACGAAATGGTTGTTAAAACGATGCTTAAAACTTATCTGACAGGTTTTAAAACTTTCTTCTTGTCGTTTTGCACCATGCACTAGCTGTTGTCTTCGCAGCTTTGCTACAAAGTGCACCGAGTCGAACCAGAGATCCGCTCACTGTCATCTGTCAATGTCATCTGTCAGCGCAGTCAGCTGTTTTCACGGCATCGTCGGGAAAATCTCGACTGTCAGTGAGAAGAGCTGCTCAAACTTACAAAGCCTATGACGTGTACTGTAGAGTTTGTTCATTTTGTTTCATAAAATAATAACAATTAATCAAGTTTACACAATTTTAATTTGATATCTGAGTATAATTTTTTCAACATTTGAATGTGACAGAGGCTTTGCGAAACATGTAATTAAATCAACATAGGGATGGCGAACAAAGTAACTTGACCGTGTAGCTAATCCAATTCAAGCAGAAACAACGTTGTCACTTGGCGGTCTAGTGGTGACTCCCTGAAAACTGCCTCCATGGTCAAAGCGTTGTTAGGACGTTCAGAGCATCGACGTTCAGAGCATCGACGCTAGAGTCTCATCCAAGAGCCGCAGCCAGGACTAAAGTGGGCCTTTAGATAGCGCTTTGAGAGTGGCCGACTCCGCCATGTTTTCAAGCGCTATGTGCTTGTTTTATAGTGATCCAACTGGCGCGTGGACGCCATGTTTTCACCGAGATACACTCCGATCTGTGCTTGTTTTATAGTGATCCAACCGGCGCGTGGCCGCCATGTTTTCTTTGTCCAAGATTACTGTGAAATATGAGATTTCAAGCACCCGATAGCCTGATAGGAAGCGCCAGCGCATCTGACTACCCTCTGCGACGTCTGCATGACTCTCTAGCCGAAGCCAGCGTCGACAAGTTGATGAATCTGCCGACGATGGATGCACTGGAAGCCAAGTCGTCCAACACAGAAGCACCGACAGGCAAACTTGTACGCAGCCACGCACGGCAAACGCAAATGTAAACTTGGCCAAGTTGTGTGCAATGCGTTACTCAATTGTCGACGCGGCGAACGTAGTTTGCGGGAAACTGCGGGGAAACTGCGAGCGCCGTTGTTTCGCGGAGTGAAAAATTGGCAGGTTTCCGCGCTTGCTGTGGAATCCAGGAGCGGCGCGGAATGTACGCGAGTTTGGAATTGCTGCGCGGTGCAGAAGCTGAAGCAGCCATCAGCGCGCGCTGTTTGCCGATGGTTGCGAAGTTCTGGGACGATGGTCAAAGATGTTTGATATCTTGAGCTCTGGATCCGATAGCTAGGAGTAAACCTCCCGATAGAGCACTTGTCCGTGTGCATCGGGGGTGTGCATTGGGGGTGACTTGCGGGTTTAAGTATTATGGCATTGATGAACAAGTACTCAACGCTAACGGATTCGCACAAGACGTATACATTAGCATGCTATCAACTCAATTCAATTATTTTCCTCATTTCTTCTTCCATTCATCAAAATTCTAAATATTCCCGAGCGATTTTTGAATGGAAATTTAGTCGAGCAAAAAAAAACGATTGAATACGGGGATGCAATTTTAATGCTCGAGCATTCCAAAAAACTTTTTCCGAGTTTTCTGTATTAAGTTCGATCAAGTGCTCGCAATGTCTCGAGGGCAGATGAAGCCTTGGAGCCAGGTAAAAACTCATCAGCACGCTGATCTGTTCCCTCTGCTTTCTTATACCAACTGAACGGCAACGATTGAACTGTTAAGGGCCAGCTTTACCATTTATTTCAACTCTAAGTTGAGGTACAACTCACAGAAACAGTTGAATTTCACTGCACGTCGTTGGCTGTTGCCATGCCGTTTAGCTCAACTAACACTTTAACTCAAGAGTTAATAAAATGGTAAGACCATGGGCATAAGTAAATTTTAAAACCGGCCCTGATATAAGATACCGCCATCATAAAGCTGCTAGATCATGGTCCGGACGGTGTCTCGACACCCAAACACCTCGAGGTATTGCATCATTGCTCTACCGGCGCCCCGTCTTTGATTCGAATGGGTCCTGGCTTCGAAGGGTCACGGGTTCGATGCCAGGAGTGGGCGGTGAGAGATTGTCCACGAAACGAGCCCCGCGGGAAGCACGCTGGCCGCTCTGGCTGATGCCGAGTCAATCGGGCCCCGGTGGGTCCCCAGCGTGCCGTTACCCCGCCCGTGCCGGGATGGAAACCCGGCACCAACATGGGGGGGTGGGGGTGGGGGGGTGAGTTATGTGAGCGAGCGTTTGTTGTCCTTGGCAGGAAAACGTCCGTCCATCCTCGGAGATAATAGCAATTGTTTGGGCCACGCTTTCTTGAAACTTTAAGGAGAAAATAATAAACAAGCTTGAGCTTCGCTCAACCTTGGTGCTCATAGGGCACAGGCATATGCGCACAGCGCAAACATAAGCACATAGCGCAGACATATGCGCATAGCGCAAACATATGCGCATAGCGCAAACATATGCGCATAGCGCAAACATATGCGCTTAGCGCAAACGAAGTGTAGGTAAGTGTGTTGGTAAACAATATATGCTTACTCAAGTTTACGCCCTTAATGCGAAATACAGCCGCTCTGAGAAATATTTCCTCGTCCCATCACTATATACCTTGTTATTGTTACCAGTTTCTGTATTAGGGCCTACGGCCTACTACTACTTAGCGCAGCTGTTTAATTATAAATGCGGTAGTAGAGATACCATTTCCAACCGATTTCAGTCAAAATTCTATTGTATAGGAAGACCTAATGTATAATTTGACAGGTTCTGTTCTAGATATTATTTCTAAGTATTTCAAATTCATTGGTTCAAGGAGGCAGAGGAAAAGTAAACAACCTAATTGCCTGCTCATTTTACCACTAATTAATTACTTATTTACTGGTTATTAAACTATCGCAGCGCAATGGCAAATAATTAATCATTCAAAATTCTTCATTTGAATGTCAGAAACAATGATGAGTGTAAATTTCTATAACCTCAAGTTTTGACACGGCATGTTGCTACGATACCGAGCTCGGATCATCGCTTTACCTTCGCAATCACTGCTGTAAAGATACTTTACGCTGATGATGCTGCGCTAAAAAAGTGCTTGAAATATAATGGAATTGTATCGGCTCAGTCGTGTTGCGAGCGAAGCGAAGACTACATTTAGTTTGATTGATTATTGGTGTTTAACGACGCACTGTTTTGACAACTGGTCCTGTGGCACGGGTCTAATGGCGTAGGTGAATGAAAGGGTGATGATGAACCTAACCTAGTCTAGAAGGGAGGAGGGGAAACCTGGTGCCGGCACGTAGCCTACTCCTGTCGAAAAGCACCAAGGGGACCACCGGCTTTACGTCCCTTCCGAAGGACGGTACAACTCGAACAACAGGATTCCTCCGCTAATCCATGCTGTCGAGAGGTTGACAAGCAAGGCGAGTGAAGTTGTTGTACTAACTTCAAACCCTCCAACCTCCCTCCCGAACAGAACTGATCATGTGCATGGTGGTCACCCACCCAACACCTAAATCAGCGCGATGTTGCTTAACTTCGGTGATCTCCCGAAATTCAAATGACAAACTGATATTATTTAATATTTCTGGTGCTGTCCATGTTGAAGCAACGGACGGAGGCTGTCAATTCGGCGCGCCACTAGAGGGTCCGGCCGACCCGGGTTCGAGGCCAGCGTGCGGTCGGTGGAAAGCCTGCGGTCGCCGCGGGTTCGACTCCCGTGGTCGCACTTTCTCCCTCCCCCCCCCCACCGCCAAATCCCACTAGCTCATAGCGCGCTGGGTGCGACACAGAAACAACAATTAACTTTTCAAAAACCGTTTTTTTAGTGTGTGTGGTGAAGTTTGTTTTTAAAATTAAATTTAAAATAAGAGCAAAATGTTATTGTGGTCCACTGCAAAAACAGCGTGCTGCAGGCTTGAAACACAGCGTGCTACGGGCTTTAAACACAGCGTGCTACGGGCTTTGAACACAGCGTGCTACGGGCTTGAAACACAGCGTGCTACGGGCTTGAAACACAGCGTGCTACGGGCTTTAAACACAGCGTGCTACGGGCTTGAAACACAACGTGCTACGGGCTTGAATCACAGCGTGCTACGGGCTTGAAACACAGCGTGCTACGGGCTTGAAACACAGTGTGCTACGGGCTTGAAACATAGTGTGCTACGGGCTTTAAACACAGCGTGCTACGGGCTTGAAACACAGCGTGCTACGGGCTTGAAACACAGCGTGCTACAGGCTTGAAACATAGTGTGCTACAGGCTTGAAGCACAGCGTGCTACGGGCTTGAAACAAAGTGTGCTACGGGCTTTAAACACAGCGTGCTACGGGCTTGAAACACAGCGTGCTACAGGTTTGAAACACAGCGTGCTACGGGCTTGAGACACAGCGTGCTACAGGCTTGAAACATAGTGTGCGACGAGCTTGAAACACAGCGTGCTGCGGGCTTGAAACAAAGCGTGCTACAGGCTTGAAACACAGCGTGCTGCGGGCTTGAAACAAAGCGTGCTACAGGCTTGAAACACAGCGTGCTACGGGCTTGAAACGTAGTGTGCTACAGGCTTGAAACACAGTGTGCTACGGGCTTGAAACACAGCGTGCTACGGGCTTGAAACACAGCATGCTACAGGCTTGAAACAAAGCGTGCTACAGGCTTGAAACACAGCATGCTACAGGCTTGAAACAAAGCGTGCTACAGGCTTGAAACATAGTGTGCTACAGGCTTGAAACACAGCGTGCTACAGACTTGAAACATAGTGTGCTACAGGCTTGAAACACAGCATGCTACAGGCTTGAAACATATTGTGCTACGGGCTTGAAACACAGCGTGCTCCGGGCCTGAAACAAAGCGTGCTACAGGCTTGAAACACAGCGTGATACGGGCTTGAAACACAGCGTGCTACGGGCTTGAAACACAGCGTGCTACGGGCTTGAAACAAAGCGTGCTCCGGGCCTGAAACAAAGCGTGCTACAGGCTTGAAACACAGCGTGATACGGGCTTGAAACACAGCGTGCTACGGGCTTGAAACACAGCGTGCTACATGCTTGAAACATAGTGTGCTACTGGCTTAAATCTTCATCTTGTGATCTATAACGTCCAAGTCGAGGGCATCATCATAAGTGCTTCGTGCAATCAGCTGTCAGCTCATCGGAGCCCGATAGTGCTAATTGGCGTGAGGCAGCCACGTGACTTCTTCCTAATTACCTGGCAACGATACTCAATTGAGACGACACTCCTAAATACAAGCTCGAGTGTTATGCTAAGTTCTTGTTGATAATGCGAGTTGCGACTGGACTCGGAATTACAGGAAACACTCTCAGTGCTCGAATTTGAGCGTCCAAACATGCTGTGGTTTCTTTCCCTGGAGCAGGGAGCCTGCCTAAACGTCTGTGAGGTAGCCAGCGTTGAAATTAATGTCACGAATGGGATATATTTTAGAATTCTGACTCATCTGCCAAATTATATTGGCAATATTGACATTATTGGCAATATTAGCAATTTGGACATTGCTTTTCTTACGGAAAAGCATTTGTTTTAATCACTTATTGACCCTGGAATGACAGTTGTGAATGTTGATCCATTTACCGATGGAGCCGGGAAATAGAAACAAACGAAGCATCGTGATAAAAGGTCCTAGGACCAATAACCCAAAAATATGAGTGTTTCCCAAAACCCAACTCGCACTTTGAGTATTTCGCAAATCGACGCGAATGTGAGACAGTGTCTGCTAATCTTCGGCAGCTGATGCTGGCTGTCACGAGGTAATTCGCCATGGGATATGCACCAGCTATGAGTTAACAGTTTACTTACAAGTGTTAGGCAATGGCTAGAACTCTTTGTAAACCCCGGCAGAACCTCTGTTTGTAAGTATCTGTTATATTTGTATTTATAAGATTGAAATTGAGATGGAATTGTACCTGATTATGTTAAGGAGACTGAATTAAACGGCAAACAACTGTCAATATGGTTGGCTTTCATGACAGCTGTCAGAATTTTGCCTAAGCCACATTCCGGTGTATTATCTTCGGGTATAACAAAAGAAAATCATGATAAAGGTGTCAAATGGGCTCAGTAATGCACTGTTTACATCTAAATCACCACAAATCGGCGTTAATTCTTAAATCTATACATATATCATAGAGAAAAGTTTGTGAATTGTCTGAGATGATGATGATAATGATGATGATGAGATGTTTGAGATGAATGGCTGAGATGCATTATTGCTCTGGCAGGCAATGCGGTCCAACGCTGTTTACCTAGCGTTGTTAATCACTATAATCACTAATAAGTCGGTCCAAAACGACGCCGATGACACGTCCTCGCAACCAACCACGCTAATTGGCTATACACACAGGCTGATG
Source organism: Nemurella pictetii (assembly GCA_921293315.2). Taxonomy (NCBI): domain Eukaryota; kingdom Metazoa; phylum Arthropoda; class Insecta; order Plecoptera; family Nemouridae; genus Nemurella; species Nemurella pictetii. Next base: position 4,359,670 of record OV121122.1, read on the forward strand.
ACGAATTATCAGCCGAGCTACAACTTTGCCCAGGTGAATTACCGCTTTTTCGACAGCCATAGCCTCACTGCTCACGGACGTAATTCGAGTAATTGTCTTTATCATAAAGTTCGCCCGTATGCGGGCACGGGCTAGGAAAGAGTGAAATATTTGACTTGATGGCTCGTGGCCCGGTTGCGATTAGGTTCGGTGGAAGTATGTGAAATTTTACATCGCCGTTGCCCGTGTATACCATGATGTCTCCACATGACACGCTATATACCTGCAGCTACAATCACGCTGCGGCTATTTTGTCGGTTTATGAGATTGTTTTCTTTCGATTTGGATAGCGATTCACCTGTCTATGGCACGTGGTGGTGATATGACAAACTTTACAGCCCTACAGCATACTGAGTTTATAATGAGGTAAACATTTTGGTTTCATTCCGTCTGTACACATGAAAATAAATGCACAATTGGCAACAAATCCAGCCAGCTGCTCAAGCGTTGGAGGGCAATATTTTTTTCCAAATGCATTAGATGAGACAATGAGAATTATGTATACGGGAAAGCGCATGCTGTCTTTACTTCTTCAGTCAAACTGGGTTTTTGAATGCCAAGCCACCATAACTGAACCTCTTCCCGACGTTGCGCGAAGCTGTGCTGCCTGGTTTATCAATTGTGTCTAAACTCAATATTGTGTCTTGATTGTCAATGTGTCATGCTGTTTTGATTTGCCAAAACAACAGAATTTACAGAATAACGGGCGAGTGAGACACATTTTCTTCCTGTTAATAATTGCAAATCGTACAATTATTCGTCAAACTAACTACATTCATTGTGTCACGCCAGTATGAACAGTTAAGCAACGACCTATGGATGTCTGATATAATTGCACGTTTGGGATGAAACTGTTGATTAGATTCTTCTAGCGACTTAGCAAAGTGTGAATATGGATGTACGAATCTGATTAAATTAAAATAAAACGTCCCGGCGTGTTGTCATTAGGCTGTAATGCATCTGACCGATGCACCGATGCACCGATGCACCGGAAATGCAATCGAGGCTCGCGTGAAATGCAGTCGGTGCAACAAATTGTCGCCTTGTTGGCTTGCGCAACAGCAGCGCAACAGCAGCTCTAGGGCAAGCTGCGAGCTCCGGTATCTGTTGTCAGTCAAGACTTTTGTAAAATAATTAACTAACTTGCAAGCGCCAACACCGCGTCGAGCTGAGAGTTTCGTGTCAAATTGCTTAGCGTTGGCATGGAGTCGAGCTCGCTTTCACGGAGATGCAGCTTCAAACATTTTAAAACTTTCAAACTTAATTCACAAGAAAGACGATTGATTCTATAGACGTTTGAATGGAACGGTATTTTGTTTAGTCTCCTGGAGGGATTGACCCAATTAGATTGTCTTTGTAAGTATGCTTGAAGCGTTGAAGTGTTTGAAGCGAGTAAAAACTGTTTGTTTCTTGAGAAACTACATTCCAAACAGTTTATTCGGTATTTTGCTTGGTCGAAATGTGCTGATGCAGTACTCATTGTATCAGCAGTTTGATGTCAGTGATAAAATATAATGAAAAACTTTGTTGTAAGTTGGCCAATAAGTTGCCAATCAACGTCTAAACGCTGTAAGAGTCTCGCAGTAGCACTGAGAATGTAGATTCTTCTGCGTAATCGACTGAAAATATATTTTATCGAGACTCTAGAAACGAATTCGTCTTCCGAGAAACAACTTTGAGTTGCTATCTGGAGATGGCGCTCCGTGGCTGGCTTCAATGTGAAGCAGCATGCAGTTGCATGTCTGTCAATCGGTGCACATCTCTATGAGATAATCGAGAAACAGCCGGCGAACCGAACGCTCGCCGCCGCGCCACCCGGATCGTTGTGTCAGATGTTTCCTGCATTTCATAACAGACATTAATTATTTTCACTTCGAGTCGCAATTTAATATTTTTATTCATTTATTTATTTATTTATTTTAAGCCCCGAAAGTGGAAGTAAGTTGCAGAGTTTGGAAACTTTTGCAAGAGCAAATTAATTTTGCATTTCTATGTAATCTTTATAAATACGAGCGACGTGCCGTCTTGTTCTTGTATTGCGAAGGCAAAGTCATCGGAGTTCTGATTTCTACGTTCCTAGTCTCGGATTTTACATGGCATTTGGAGATTTCATCAATTTCTTCGCCTGCAAAAAGCGCCACACTTCGGGCGAGCCTATACGCGATGCGACAAAGAAAAGACAGCAAAAAAACTCAAATCCCACCGCAATCACACATACGGCGAGGTATTTTGTCGTAACCACAAAATGTGAAGTCGTTTCCCAGGGACATTGAGACCGGTGTCTGATATTGTAAAGCGTCAGCTGTCCTGAGACTCAAAGAATCGAAACTGCAGTTGACTTTGAGCTACATGCGTCCGATTCTAATTACTGTTAACTACTTGTAATACTTGAACTTCTAAATACACATCGATTCTACGTCGCTCTGCAAATCTCATCTCCACAATTGCGTAAGGACCTACGAAATTTTGTTCTGTGAGTCTCATGGTAGAGTCTGAGATATTGCCTTTTCAGATTCCAAATTATTTTCATATTCTTTGGGCTAACATTTAAATTACAAACCCTGATTATTTTTCATATAAATTTAGCTGAAAACCCACTGCGATCCGCTGCACATTGCACACTGCACATTGCAATACTTTTACATGTTTTTTACTTAGCTTACTGCCAGAGTTTATGCAAAATAATGACTGCCATTCCGAGCTAGTTGGAAACTAAAAAGACTACACTGCGATGCATGGAGCAACGATTGTACAACGCATTCGAGGGGCAAAGATTTTAAAATCCAGTTCGCCATAACAGGGACATTAGAGATGGCCAAGCCGCGATAACCGTTATCATTTTCAGAAGCACTCTAATAAAATCCGATCAACATCGAATCGGAAACGCTTCCAGGAATTAAAGGAACAGCCTAATGCGCGAGATATCAATGTAATTTACCAATTAACACACGTAGAATTGCCCTCGACTCGATAACACCATTTACCTGCACCAGGTTTCATGGTTCCCAGATACCAGTTTGCAGTAAGAGCAAGTACAGAGTGACCTTGTCAAGGTAATGTGTCCTGATTCCTAAAGTTCGTATATGCTCCGGGTATTATCACAATCTTGTCAAAGTCATTCAATGCATTTCTTAAAAGCCTCCAGAATCGATTCGATGGTTTTAAATAATGTTTTATGTGTATTAAAATATTGAAATTGAGTCATGATTTTAAATTTTACATATAGTACTTCTGTACTTAAAATGACTAGTTGACCATCTCTGACAGCTCACATTTCAATCTAATATCTTTGTATTTACAAACAGGATAGCACGATAAACGTGAATAATGGGCTTATTTCTAAGCATTGAACATCTCTAAAATGACAAAGTTCAGTATTCATTCCAATAAATACTTCAAAACCACGAAATAAATATCAGTTTCATACATTAATAACTGAGGTTGAAGATCTCAATGGTATGACCAGAACGTATTTTCACCAGTCTAGATCAAGACACGTCTTATATCTGTAGGTACAGATGAAAAATGAAGTATCTATACCAACTAAACATTACTGATCATCGCCGACTCGCATATCAATCTGTGAACTGAGAGACTGTGTCGTATCATTCTTGTCTGCTTCTACAGATGCTTCTCTTTATTTGCAATACGATTAGCAAGTCAATCGTTTCGAGGCCAGCTTCCCTGTGGCTGTACCTTTTAAAACCACACAAACGTAGCAATGAACCACGCCCGTGATGCTGATAGAGACCGAGATGTCAAATGCTCGCGTCTCTGTTTGAATTTGCATTAGATCTTTATGAGCGCAAATCCCGGGAGCTCTTGGCAGATAGCGTGCATGCAATACAATGTTCTGTGTATGCAGCCATAAAAGCGCTAGTGTTTCCCCGTAAAGAATTCATGGAATACTGAACGCCAGGATAACCACCTTACAGCCGTTACCCCCCCAAACCCCCCGAAAACGGAAACGAAAAATAAATCTGGCTTTTTTCGAAAACACAACCCTTCGCAAAACGAGGCGGAGGTTGCAGGGACCTTGTATGGGATCTTGTTGGACTTACATTTCAATCGAAAATGTTGTTTTGGAAATTCCGTGTCTAATAGATCACAATGTACAGACAACGCAAAGAGTGTACCTATATAGCTTGGTTTGGTATCCATACACAAAGGACTTTTTTCCATATTTTATTTTATTTTATTTCAATTCATTAAACGGTAGAATAAAAAAAAGGAGGTACTAAAAGAAAGCGTAAGTAAAGCGACAACTTACGTCATGTCTTACAGGATTCTAACAAATTATGCATGGGCCAAATATCAAGGTATGTCCCACGCAAGCCTCCCTTAAAAACCCACCCATTTGACGTCATCCTGAAGTCTAGCTTCACACAACACCTACTCCCTTACGAGGGTTAAGTCGGGCAAAGACATTTCAGAAGAAAAACCAATGATTTCTAGGTTGGTGCGTGCCACTTGGATCTCCTAGAATCGGTCTAGGATAGGCTAGGATCACCTAGGATAGGCTAGAATACGCTATAGGATAGGCTAGGGTTGGTATAGGAAAGGCTAGGCTAGGATCGGCAATGATCGCTCAATCATCTGTCTATGATAGGCTATGATCGCTGGGTACTCCACTGGCAAGAAGAAAGTTTTGCATACCTTTAAATTCACAGCTACAACTGCCATTAGGAAAGCTAAAGACCGAAGAGGTGGCAAGTGTTATTTGCCAGAGATTAACAACCCCCTTCCACATACCCCAAAGATCTACAACAAGAATTCCACAACTTAAACAGGATGAACACACCCCGGACGTGTCGGTAGATGTTGCGTGCCTGCCTCGTACATCGCGCATTGTGCATCGTACATCGTACATCGTACATCGTACATCGTACATCGTACATCGTACATCGTGCATCGTGCATCGCCCCAGGCACGCGGCAAGACGCGTGCGAGGGGTGCGGGTGGGTGAGGGGTACGGACATCCGACGGAAGAGTGACCCTGGAAGAAGCTACGCGGGGGCGGGACATGGTGGGTGGGGGGGATGCTAATTTCCGGCGAGCCAGCGCTGCGCTCGGCGGAGATTGCAAGCTGTGAATTATCACGGCCCGCCGCGTGCATTACTCTTGCATGGGCCGGGGCCGGGACTCGAACCCTGACCCCCCCCCCCCCTGGCGTAGGGTGGCTTGGGCGGGGGGTAAGACAAGCAAATAGCGACGCATCAATCGGTTCTGAAGCGTTGTTTACTCTCCGTGCTACAATCTAACAGTGTGAGTCCAAACACCAATATATATCAGAGTTCTTGGCTATATTGTATTATACTTTGTAATACACGGAAGCTCTTGGCTTTACAATATATCACTGGTGTCACTGCTGTTGCTAGTGTTGCCACGCTGCTACGATTGTTGGCATTACTATGTGCCTTGCCTAATGCCAGCAAACACCGGTGTCACTGCTGTTGCTAGTGTTGCTACGCTGGTACGATTGTTGGCATTGTGGCTTCGATGTCGGTGTTACTGCGCACATTATAGCAAGCCGAGCTAACTTCAAGTAAAATCCACGAAGCCAGGACCCTGAGGTTTGTTATCCCGCCAACCCTATCGGCAACTCCGCTATCCAAAATATCCTCCGTCGCACACAACATCGATGTTCGAACCGCCTGCATATTTCACAGCGTGCCGCCTAGCGATTCACGCCCGCCTCCGTCGCCTCCAGCAACCTCCTTCGCCGGGGACGCCCTCTCTCATAGACTCCAACGCGCCGGACCTCCCCACGGCGGAGGTCGCGCCGAGGTCGCGGCTGATTTGTGGCCCCTTCGGGAGGGTGCACGTCCCGCGCCGTGCGCGCGTCGGGACGCCCTAACGTCACGACGCCGTCCGTGGGGACGCCGCGCGACGCCGGCTGGCGGCAGCTGCCGGGTGGGGGCGTTAGCGAGGTTTGGAACGCGCGCTTGCCGGTGAGGCAGGACTAAGGTGGGGGCGTTTGACTGGACCGAACTGTGAATTACTTTGTAAATCACCCCATTCTTTCAGTTAGGAAGTGTGTACGTGGCTTCGAATCCCGAACGTTACGTATTGCGTGATATGAGACAGGGAACTAAGTTCCTAATGCCGGCAAACACCGGTGTCACTGCGCTGCTAGTGTTGCTACGCTGCTACGATTGTTGGCATTACTATGTGCCTTGCTTAATGCCAGCAAACACAGGTGTCACTGCTGTTTCTAGTGTTGCTACGCTGCTGATTGTTGGCATTACTACGTGCCTTGCCTAATGCCGGCAAACACCGGTGTCACTGCGCTGCTAGTGTTGCTACGCTGCTACGATTGTTGGCATTACTATTTGCCTTGCCTAATGCCAGCAAACACCGGTGTCACTGCTGTTGCTAGTGTTGCTACGCTGCTACGATTGTTGGTATTACTAATTGCCTTGCCTAATGCCAGCAAACACCGGTGTCGCTGCTGTTGCTAGTGTTTCCACGCTACTGCGATAGTCGGCATTACCAAATGCCAGCATCAACGCAAAATAACTGCAGTTACATCGGGATTTTGAGTCGTTGTTGGGTAAGGAGACCCTGGGTTCGAGTCTTCGAGCAGCGAGAGATACTTTATATACTGTGTCTGGCCGCGACGCCTCAACGTCCGCCGCGTTCCGCCACGTGGCTACGACGTGGCGCTGCGGTGACGGGCCTCTGTCGCTAACACCGCCGAGGGGTGGCCTTTTGGGTTTGGGGGGGGGGGGGTCGAACCGGGGACACATTACGGCGGTGGCGGCGGTGGAAAACAATATCGGCGGTTAATATGGCAGGGAACGTGATTCTTTCGGCAGAAAAGTTGTGGGTTGATGAGACCGAGATAACGTAGTGCCCTCGCCGGGCCATAGAGGTCTCACATCGAACACGAAGTCAGTAAGTTAGACAATGCTAGCGAGCAGCGATTGAATTGTCTTGGCGATGTGACACCGATGTTTGCTGGCATAAGGCAAGGCACAATGCACATAGTAATGCCAACAATCGTAGCAGCGTAGCAACACTAGCAACAGCAGTGACACCGATGTTTGCTGGAATAAGGCAAGGCACATAGTAATGCCATCAATCGTAGCAGCGTGGCAACACTATAGCAGAACAGCGACACCGGTGTTTGCTGGCATTAGGCAAGGCACATAGTAATGCCATCAATCGTAGCAGCGTAGCAACACTAGCAACAGCAGTGACACCGGTGTTTGCTGGCATAAGGCAAGGCACATAGTAATGCCATCAATCGTAGCAGCGTGGCAACACTATAGCAGAACAGCGACACCGGTGTTTGCAGGCATGGTTATGCCACATGTGGATTAAGCTGTGTAGTCACTGCATTGGCAAATTTAACATTGAATCAATTTTAAACGAAACACAGCATCCAGAAGAAGTCAACCTAAAAGTGCGTTCAGTTTTGCACCAAATCGCCGGTCCCCCATCTCGGAAGCTGCGAGCGCCACAACGCAGCATCATTTCACTTTGCAAACTCGTTAAGCATTGAGATGCGATCGCTTCTCACCGAGCACCCGAGAGCGATGCGAACGCGATTTTGAATCATCTGTTGTCCAATCCATTTAAAAGGTGAGTTTACGCATATTGGATTTATTAACCTTGGAGCACACAAAATAGTCATGCCTCAAGACAATGCGGAGAGCATCCGAGCGTCTAGACGCCGCGTCCGGCCGATGCAGCGGACGTCTATGTGACCGGCTTTCGGGGGCAGGTTATTACGGAGCGGCGACCGGGGGACAGGTGTATCTGTCCTCGGCACGTAGCGCGCCGGGGTTTGCCGGCACGGGGTGGTCGTGCGGGGGGATGACGTGGGTTGATAATGGAAAAATACGGCGCGCAAAGTTGGGTAATTGACATCTCGGCCCGTGGGGGGCAGTGCGCCCCCGCGCCAGACACATTGGAAACAAGTGACACGACGCCTCGCGAATCCCAACGACGCCGACGCCGACGGCAATCGCACTCGGGTCCACGGAGCGTCGTCGTCGGGTGCTTTCGTTTTTGTTGTCGACGGCGGTGATTTAAGGGATGTAGTAGAAAGTTTATCGGTTGTGCTCTGATGTGATGAGATTGTTGGTCCTGAGAAGACTGGTCCTTTGATTGATTGATTGATTACAATTGATTGACCTACTGTTTTGACAACTGGACCTATGGAACTGGTCTTACGGCGTCGGTGAATGAAATGGTGATGATGAAACTAACCTAATCTAGAAGGGAGAAGGGGAAACCCGGTGCCGGCACGTAGCCTACTCCTGTCAAAAAGCACCGAGGGAACCACCGGCTTTACGTCCCTTCCGGAGGACGGTACAACGCGAACAACAGGATTCCTCCGCTAATCCGTGCTGTCGAGAGGTTGATAAGCAAGGCGAGTGAAGTTGTCGTACTAACTTCAAACCCTCCGACCTCTCTCCCGAACAGAACTGATCATGCGCACGATGGAGACTGGTACTTTTCAGGACCACCAAACTCATCCCATCAGAGCTCGACCGAGAAACCTTCTTCTACATCTACCAACGGCTCTGGAAACCATCACCGATTTAAGGGATGACAGACGGGTGGGAGGTGGGAGACTTCGGGCTGCATTTTCGTGACAGTCGGGGTGGGCGAAGCGAGCGTGAGGATTCGGCGGGGGTGGTTTCGATAGGGCGGGTTTGGATCGGAATATCGGGGAATGTTTTTAGGGATTGGAAGCGTGAGGGCGGCGTGTGTGGCCGCGGGGGGGGGGGGGGGGGGTTGGTTTGGCGGGACAGAAACAAAAAACAACATAGCAAACTCTGTTTAAAAACTTACAATTGAAACGGTAAAAAAGGTCGGCCAGGTTTGTTGTAACACAAAAAAGTTTAACTCGCTTAGCCGCTTGTTTCTCTGTGCGGTTGTGCCTCGGGCTTCAATTGCTCTGAATTTCGTATCGGACTGCTCCAGAATTGAAATTGATTTTTTAATGACTTAAAAATTAACAATTACAAGTTCCCGGCCGTCCGCCTCGCACCAGCGTGCTACGCGCTTCAACGTCCCACCGAACGCGTCGCACGTTCCCAGCCGTCCGCCTCGCAGCCAGCGTGCTACGCGCTTCAACGTCCCACCGAACACGTCGCACGTTCCCAGCCGTCCACCTCGCACCCAGCGTGCTACACGCTTCAACGTCCCACCGAACGCGATCGCACGTTCCCAGCCGTCCGCCTCGCAGCCAGCGTGTTACGCTCTTCAACGTCCCACCGAACACGTCGCACTTTCCCAGCCGTCCGTCTCGCAGCCAGCGTGCTACGCTCTTCAACGTCCCACCGAACACGTCGCACGTTCCCAGCCGTCCGTTTCGCAGCCAGCGTGCTACGCTCTTCAACGTCCCACCGAACGCGTCGCACGTTCCCAGCCGTCCGCCTCGCAGCCAGCGTGCTACGCGTTTCAACGTCCCACCGAACACGTCGCACTTTCCCAGCCGTCCGCCTCGCAGCCAGCGTGCTACGCGCTTCAACGTCCCACCGAACGCGTCGCACGTTCCCAGCCGTCCGCCTCGCACCCAGCGTGCTACACAGGCTTGAAAGCTTATGCGGAAATCACGATAAAACACACAGCGCGGTTAAAAACGTTGTCTAGGGGTTGAAACGAGCAAGGAAACCCGAGCTGGCGCCGATATAAAATGTGCACTCAGCGTCGCTGAGCCGTCAGCTAGGAAAACCTCGCTCGCTTGACTCGACTCTGGAGACAAATCGGATCGGTGCACTCGCCGCGACAAACAAACAGCCCGCCCGCCCGCCGACTCATTTTCCAATCGGCGGCGATAAACGTTGGCTGGCTTTTCCCGGTTTTCCTTCGGTTTTCCCTACGGGATCGCGATCCGAGCTGCGATCCGGGACATGTCGAGGATTATCGCTGGAGTTTTGGTGTTCGGCGCCGGCGGAAGCAGAAGCAAAAGCAGAAGCAGAAGCAGAAGCTAGCAGAACGTTGTACTTTTTACTCCTAACTCGCCTGAGCTTGAGAGAATTGAGTCCTGCTCACTTCTTGCTGTCAAACGAGCACCGCGGCAGAGATTTATATAGCGGTTCCACGAAGTCAAACCACAAAATATCAATCAATTAAGAACCGCTCATCAATTGCATATAATTAATTGACTTGAAGCATTTTTTTCTAATTAGGGCGTAGCCATTTTTCAATCGTTATATAAAGGTTTTATCCAACCTCCTCGCCTCGACCCGGAAAATTAATGGCATTCCACTCAATCTATTATTACGACTGTCTGAGAAAAATGAAACATTATAGACCTGTAAAATGGCGATATGAATTTTCCTGCAGCCCGAGAAAATGAATGCAATTATTGGCCGCCGGTGAAAGCCAATTGGAGAACGCGCGCAGTTCGACGCGGCTAGCAACCCTGCAACAATCTAAGAAGCCGCTGCGCTCGGCTGCTACACAAACCCCCCGCTAGGCGCGCCACGGCGCCATCACGACCTCGGCAAACGACCGCCGCGATCTCGCTTATCTCGGCCAATTGATGGACCCCCCCCCCCACCCTCCCACACACACAGACCCGGCGTCGACCCCGGCCGGGGGAAGGGGGGAGGGCGATCACCTGGCCGATAAGACGTCGCTCCCAGGGGGCTGCTTGCCCCTCGACCCGCCCGCCGATACGCCCGCTTCCACCTTCCACCTTCCTGCTGCTTCCTGACGCTTCCTGCTGCTTCCTGCTGCTTCCTGATGCTTACTGGTGCTTCCTGATGATTCCTGCTGATTCCGGCTGCTTCCTGCCTCTTTCTACTGCTTCCTGTTGCTTTCTACTACTTCCTTCACCTTCATGCTGCTTACTCTTGCCGTACCTTTCATCCTTCGACCGTACATTCACAATTTCACATCTACTTGCCATCAGAGCAGACAGATAAATTGATCCCATCACACCTGTATTTAATCTGGCTCTGATTCGGGCGAAGAACAAGTTAAATGACTCCTTTGTAATTAATTTGTTCAACGTTAACTGCTTTAAATCGTGTCAGTGCAGTTCGTGAAAAGTGACGGATCTTGGAAATTACGTCTCGATTCGATTCCACTAGAGCATCCATCGATGCTTTCATGACTGATTGCTTACTCCCCGGAGGCTGGCGGTGAATCTGCGTGCATGTGATTTAGTCGACGTGAGGTTATCAGGTCCTCTTCGGTCACCTGCATCACCCTGCATCCCGATTCACTCAACTCGGTGTGGATCGAGAACAAATTTGTTCGTATCTTTCTTCGATTGATACGATGTACGGTTGTACCTTACTACAACCTTTTACCCTACGCCACTGGTGTTTGCTGGCATTAAGCATATAGCAATGCCAACAATCGTATAGAAGAGTGGCAACACTAGCAACAGCAGTGACACCGGTGTTTGCTGGCATTAGGCAAGGCACATAGTAATGCCAACAATCGTAGCAGCGTAGCAACAGTAGCAGCAGCAGTGACACCGGTGTTTGCTGGCATTAGGCAAGGCACACAGTAATGCCAACAATCGTAGCAGCGTAGCAACACTAGCAACAGCAGTGACACCGGTGTTTGCTGGCATTAGGCAAGGCACACAGTAATGCCAACAATCGTAGCAGCGTAGCAACACTAGCAACAGCAGTGACACCGGTGTTTGCTGGCATTAGGCAAGGCACACAGTAATGCCAACAATCGTAGCAGCGTAGCAACACTAGCAACAGCAGTGACACCGGTGTTTGCTGGCATTAGGCAAGGCACACAGTAATGCCAACAATCGTAGCAGCGTAGCAACACTAGCAACAGCAGTGACACCGGTGTTTGCTGGCATTAGGCAAGGCACACAGTAATGCCAACAATCGTAGCAGCGTAGCAACACTAGCAACAGCAGTGACACCGGTGTTTGCTGGCATTAGGCAAGGCACACAGTAATGCCAACAATCGTAGCAGCGTAGCAACACCAGCAACAGCAGTGACACCGGTGTTTGCTGGCATTAGGCAAGGCTCATAGTAATGCCAATTCAACCGGTCCAACAGATAGCAACACTAGTACTGAGAGACTAAAAAACTGTTCGGGATGAATTTGGTAAGCTTCCTGCCGTAAAGGCCCTTGTGTGGTGCGATTGGTAAAAAAATTGGGGTGTGTACACCAGTAGTCAGAAGCTGTGGGTTGATTAACAATCCTGAATGCGTTTCATTTATCGAGTGTGACTCATTTGATTCGGTTTACCATGTCTGCTGTTGTTGACGCATGCTATAGCACAGAAGTACAAGCTTCCTCGCATCCACCTATCATAGAACGAGATTAAAGACCGTATAGGGAGTGGCGGCAATTGCTGTAGACACAAGATAAGATTGCCAGAGTACCGAGTTTTTAATATCCATGCAATTCAGATGCGATGCCTGCAGTACGGGCTCACATGCTGATAAGCGGCTGTAATATGTGTGCCGTGTATACTTCAATCGTTTTATCAAGGGTAGTTAAAGTTAAGGGTTCAGCGTCGTGGGTCAAGGTTATGTGTCGACACGATTTTAGCGAAACGAGAGTAGGTATTGATTGCTTTGTCGATGCTATTTGCAAGGATCGTTTCAATTAACACATGGGTAAAAACGCATTAAATGGCTGGCTAAATAGAGGAAAATAGCAAAGATTCTCTTTCATATGTCAGCTGTCAGAACAAACTTGTGATTGAGCGTTAGTGCCAAATAAAGCCCCCTCGATACTAATTAAGATGGTGTTAGTAACGTTATGCCAATGTTATTTCTAGAATGGCTGTAGGTGCTAACCAAGCCGTCTAGGCAGAGATTCTGTTTTGACCGAGTTTCCTATAAATTCGATAGTCAAATAAGATTTTTTATTTTTATTTATCAACTATTTAGTCCTATTGCCCCCACGCAACAAGTTAATATTTGAAAATCAAATTGGGCTGAAAAGGAGGACGAGAAATCACAAAAAAAACTTTTTGACTTAAAAGATTTTCTAATAGTAACTGGTGGACGAATTAACTTTGAATTGAAAAACTAATATAGTTTTAACAAGCAAAGCGCGGCAAATCCTTGCAAAGTGCCAGGTTCGCTTCCGATCGCCGCAGCTCGTGTCTCCAGGTCGTAGGTCGAGATGATCGGAATGCACGGGCCCCTTCGGCTCCCATCGCTCGATATCGCGTTGCGTCCCTGCGTCGCCGGCAAAGAGATATTGATGGGGCCAGGCCAGGAGCCGCGACTAATCGCCCGCTAAGACAGCCGCGATCGAGTGGTGCCCGCTAAACGCCCCCCCGTCCCGTCCCCTCCACACCACCGCCACCACAGCGTCGACGATGGAAACGGGCAAAAACCGCGAGCGAGGCGTCGGCCGCATGCGAAACACGGGGATGGCCAGTGGCGTCGTGTCCAGGTCTACGTCCAGGTCTGAGACCTTCGGGATGGAGGGTTGCAGGGTTTGTTCCAAGTTCCGGTTTACCAGAGTCCTTTTTCTAGACTGGAAAGGTCCCTATTTTATAGCCTAGTCCACTTTAGGTATCCTTTAACAGGATTTAGGTGTCACAGCGCTGCTGGTGTTCCGACGATTATTGGCACAACTATAGGCCAAACCGATTTCTAACAACCGTAGCAGCGTAGCAATAGCAGTGACACCGGTGTTAGCTGGCATTAGGCAAGGCACATAGTAATGCCAACAATCGTAGCAGCGTAGCAACATTAGTAACAGCAGTGACACCGGTGTTTGCTGGCATTAGGCAAGGCACATAGTAATGCCAACAATCGTAGCAGCGTAGCAACATTAGTAACAGCAGTGACACCGGTGTTTGCTGGCATGGCAAGGCACATAGTAATGCCAACAATCGTAGCAGCGTAGCAACACTAGCAACAGCAGTGACACCGGTGTTTGCTGGCATAACATAGAGTAAGGAACACAGAGTAAAGCGGGGATTCCGTTGCGACTAGTTCGGTATGACAGAAACAATAGAAAATTGTTATTATTTTATGCGACTCCACATTGAGAAAGACACGAGACACGGATTGGATTTCCTGGCAAAGAGCATACGTCGCCGATAAAAAGCACCGGGATGGAAAATTGAATTCACTTCGTTACGGACAAAATCACAAAACGGACAAAACGGTCAGAGTTTCAGACAGTCCTTGTAACCTTGGAATCGAAAACAAACAGAAACGCATGGGAAATTCTTATTAATCTAAATATTTCGTGTCGCTAACAAATTTACGGATAATTTCCCCGTATTCGAGTTTGTGTTAGCAGCGCCACTGGCGGCGTTTGGACGCCTGCATAGACACGACCAGGGTAAAGCATGGCGTCCCACACGGATCCTGGCTAGCACCTGCCCCGGTGGTAAGCTACGGTAGGGCAGGCGTGACCCCATCGCGGGGGTCGCCGGCGAATGTTGAAAGTCAAGCAGTCGCCGTCGCCGGCCAATCTTGGCCTCGGCGGCGACTGTGTAACTTTTAGCAAGGTGAGGTGATATCAGATCTCCATTTCTGTCAATGTTTTTAATGGAACAAAATTGAACGCTCTCTTGACTCTTGAGTGCCGTGTTGGACAAGATAATTTTAAATAATGGAGGATTGTAAATTTGTTATCTATGGCTGGATAAATCATGTCATGATTTTCTTTTCTTGATGTGTATGTCTCTTCCGAATCTCGGCAAGTTAGTTTTGAGATGGAGTTTTTAACAAGGTGATTGAATGCGAAGACCCTTGATAAAACAGGCAGCACAGCTTTGCGAAACGCCGGAAAAAGCTTAAGTTTTGTAGCTTGCATTCAATAATCCAGTAAAAAGTTTTTCTAAACAATTAGAGATGATAGTAAAAACATCATCTAGCTAAAGGATAAACGGTGGAAACTCTCCTAGATAATTTTCTTTGGATAGTAAATAACTTCTGCACAGAAAATATGTGCATTATTTATGTTGAGTATTAGCGACAAATTACGTCAGGGACTATCAATGATTGTTTTTCAGGTCGGTCGGCCAGAAACCAAAAGGGACTCTCGTGTCGTCACGTGCCTCTAAAATTTCGAAATAGAGTTTTCTAAAATGTTTCTCATCTGAAACACCCTCCACCCTGGGGGGTTGCAGGGTCATCAGCCAGGGAAAACACAGTGCATTCAGGTGAAGCTCTGTCCTCGATTAGAGGTCGTCGCCCCTGCAGTGTCAGCGTTAAGCTCAGGATCAGGAAACGGACATCAATCCCCATCAGCACACAATGGCCGAACGATGCAAATTCACTCTCCGCTATACACTCTCCGCTACACTCTTTACACCATTATTGCGATCCCGCCGAGCCAGCCACGAGACAGTGATTCTGGGGGTTAGGAAAATTGGAAAATATGTCATATTTCCCCCCGGAGGAAATGAAAAGCGTGATTTTCCGCAGCTCCTAGCAAGCCGAGCCGTCGACGTCGATACCGACGACACCGACGTCGTATCGACACCGCGACGCCGACGCCGACGCCGACGCCGACGCCGACGCCGAAGAAGAAGAAATTAACTTTTTTATGCGCCTCACCCCGAGGTGGGTGATATTGCGTCGGTGGCGCCGCGTGTGGGGTGGGGGGGGGGGGGGGGGGGGGGGCGACCGCGGAATGTCTGAAAGTTTCACCTGGGCCAGGTGTCGTCGACAGAGTTATTGCACCCCCTGCCCCAACCCCCGGCCACCATGATGGGGGTGGGGGGGGAGGGTGACGACATCGACTCGGTTCTCAACAAAACAAGGCGCTCCGTAATTTCGACGGGTTTTTGGAATGTCTCACATCCCCGCGTTGTTCCGGACATTAAAATTGGTTTTTCCAAAGTATATTTTAGTTTTTTTTTTATTGTTTTTTTATTTTTTTTTATTGTTTGTAGTTCTACAAGATTATTTGTTAGCATTTGTCACCGCGCGAACCAACAATATGCTAAGACAAGATACTAATACACCGCTGTGAAGACGCCGGCGTCGCGACGCTCGGACGACGCCATATGGGGGGGGGGGACGCCGTGACGCGGGGTGCAAGGGTCGTGTCGAGCTGCAGTTAGCCACGGCGGGGTTAATTGCATCGGGATGATTGAATCAGGTGCGGGGTGCTGGGGGGAGGGGGTAATTAGTCCGTTGATTGGACGTAGACTTTGTTGGTGAAATACGCAGCGGTCAATTTTCAAGCAAGTTTATTCTACGACGGCAAAACGTCTTCGACCGTCACGGCAAAGATGTTTTTTCCGTCGCGGCAATCTAAATATTTTCTTCCTGGACGTAAAGGCCGTAAGTGGCTGGGAAATGCAGACAAATTGCGAGCGAAGGACACGCAACTCGCGTCGGATCGAACATAGACATCCTGCTGGACCACGCTCTCCGCGGGTCTAGACGCCAGCTGAGAGAGTCGCCACCGCCGGGGAAAGCATAATCGCACTGAGTAATGTGTTGGATGGGTGACCATCATGCACATGATCAGTTCTGTTCGGGAGAGAGGTTGGAGGGTTTGAAGTTAGTACGACAACTTCACTCGCCTTGCTTATCAACCTCTCGACAGCACGGATTGGTGGAGGAATCCTGTTGTTCGAGTTGTACCGTCCTTCGGAAGGGACGTAAAGCCGGTGGTCCCCTCGGTGCTTTTCGACAGGAGTAGGCTACGTGCCGGCACCGGGTTTCCCATCCTTCATTCTAGGCTAAGTTAGGTCCATCATCACCCTTTCATTCACGGACGCCATTAGACCAGTGCCAAAGGGCCAGTTGTCAAAACAGTGCGTCGTTAAACACCATAAACCAATTAATCAAGAAACTAGAAGCAAGCAAGCAAGCAAGCAAGCAAGCAAGCAAGCAAGCAAGCAAGCAGCAAGAAGGCGGTGATCAGCGGTAATCACCTGCGAAACGTTCACACGCTAATCGCTCCTCCATTGTTTCCCCGTCGGTCCAGTGGCGCGCCACACGGAGGAAACACGATTCTGGCGCCACTGGAGGCAAGGTTGTGTGTGTGACCTTGAAGTGTTTACAGTTTCATGGATGCACGTCTGCGTCTTATTTTTTTTTCTTAAATACCTTATAATCTCCAAATGTTCGTGCTATGATGATGCTTTAGTCATTGGGGAGGTGCAGTGATTTATGATATTAGCTAGAGTACACAGTAATGCCAACAACCGTAGCAGCGTAGCAACACTGGCAACAGATTCGGCAGGACAGGAAAATCAGTAAGGTTCGAGTTTAATTTTGTATCCGTGTGAGCCAGAGTAGTTTTTCTCCTATAGTTGGCGTCCAGCAAGGGAAGAGGATCGAAGTCGGAGCCTCCTCCCAGCGAGTGTGTAACGGGTGTTGGAGCCACTACCTCTCTCCGCGGTCCTTCGCTATACCGCGATGCTTGATCTGCGCTCGGATGTCAACCGAGGGGTGTCAAGGTGACACTTGAGGGGAGGGTGACCTCGGTCAGGGTGGCGGTCGTTTGTTTCTGTCCGGGGGTGAGATTGGTCGACTGATCGGGTTGCTCGCTGTATCTAATCAACCCTTCTCGGAGACAACGAATCGGTGAATAGATGCATCGGTGACGATGACTTCGTTAATGTCAGGGTCTAAGATACAGGGTCTTAGATACTTGTCGCTATTTACGTTTCACCAACTCTTTCACTAAATTCGTATGGTGCCATTGTAAAATATCAAAATCCATCACTAAAATAGTGCGTAGACGATAGATTTAAAGCTTACCTTTTTCTATAAAAACTTTATTATGACTGTTTTTAACTAATGCCGTTTGAAATAAAGATAAATATAGGTGATTGCATATTTATTTCCCATCATGTTGGTATGAAATTATGAATGTTGACTACTGGCACTCCAGCAGACAATGTTATTTTAAAGAACCCACAAAAAACACTGGGATAGTGGTGTACCTGATGTATTTAGTGTATCCATCATCCACCTGCTTTAAGATTAACAATCCCAGTCCATATCTTCTTCACTGTCAATTACCCCAGCACGAGGTCAAAGGATCCGTGGGTGTCACAACAGCGGTGACACCTCGAAGCCACGCGACACGCTTGTGTTTCTGACACCCCCACCCATGTGATGTAGCAATGGACAAGGGGCAGACAAACCACGCACATCTCGGCCGTGGAAGCCTACTTAACAGCATCTCATCCTTGCGTCGGTGACCTTTTCGTGAAAATTCACACACGTTCTTCAATGTTTAAGATGTTTCACAGCCAGACACTGCCGGCTCGCCCATGGTACATCATTGTTTGAGTTGCCGCCGTCGAAGCCATATGAGCAAAGCACCTTGGATTCTACACCGGATGTTTACAATGACTTTGATGGGAAAGCTCAGGGAAGCGTAACCGACAGTTAACCCGAAGTTAAGCAACAGCACGCGGAATCACGGGCGAGATTGGTGACCACGTAATACTGCAGAATCACCTTGCAAGTGCTTCTGCCGGCATGGTCGCAGTGTTTCGAGAGATTCAGTGGAACTGCTTTCCAATCTTTACAACACGGATTGGTGGTAAAGTCCTGATGTTCGGTAGGGTGATACGAGTCTGTTCTATCTTGGGGGTGGTGTTATAAGCACTCCTGCTCACAGCTTAGAGCTTGCTCGCTTGCTTTTCTTCTCTCAAAGGGCTCGGTGCCAACACACGTTTGGCGGTGTACGAGGTAAAAATAGCAGTGCAGCGACCGATATGTCACGTGTAGTTCGAACAACAAGTTACAATGCTACAAGGAGCTACGAGCTACGAGCTACGAGCTACGAGCTACGAGTTACGGGCTACTAGCTAGGAGCCACGAGCTACGAGCTACGAGCTACGAGCTACGAGCTACGAGTTACGAGCTACGAGCTACGAGCTACGAACTACGAGCTACGAGCTACGAGCTACGATCTACGAGCTACGAGCTACGAGCTACGAGCTACGAGCTACGAGCTACGAGCTACGAGCTACGAGCTGCTAGCTACGAGCTCCGAGCTACGAGCTACGAGCTACGTGCTACGAGCTACGAGCTACGAGCTACGAGCTACGAGCTACGAGCTACGAGCTACGAGCTACGTGCTACGAGCTACGAGCTACGAGCTACGAGCTACGAGCTACGAGCTACGAGCTACGAGCTACGAGCTACGAGCTACGAGCTATAACGAACTCCGAACTACGAGCTACGAGCTACGAGCTACGAGCTACGAGCTACGAGCTCCGAGCTACGAGCTACGAGCTACGAGCTACGGGCTACGAGCTACGAGCTACGAGCTACGAGCTACGAGCTACGAGCTACGAGATACGAGCTACGAGCTACGAGCTACGAGCTACGAGCTACGAGCATATACGAGCTACGAGCAACGAGCTACGAGCTACGAGCTACGAGCTACGAGCTACGAGCTACGAGCTATAACGAACTCCGAACTACGAGCTACGAGCTACGAGCTACGAGCTACGAGCTACGAGCTACGAGCTACGAGCTACGAGCTACGAGCTCCGAGCTACGAGCTACGAGCTACGAGCTACGAGCTACGAGCTACGAGCTACGAGCTACGAGCTACGAGCTATAACGAACTCCGAACTACGAGCTACGAGCTACGAGCTACGAGCTACGAGCTACGAGCTACGAGCTACGAGCTACGAGCTACGAGCTACGAGCTCCGAGCTACGAGCTGCGAGCTACGAGCTACGAGCTACGAGCTACGAGCTACGGGCTACGAGCTACGAGCTACGAGCTACGAGCTACGAGCTACGAGCTATAACGAACTCCGAACTACGAGCTACGAGCTACGAGCTACGAGCTACGAGCATATACGAGCTACGAGCAACGAGCTACGAGCTACGAGCTACGAGCTACGAGCAACGAGCTACGAGCTACGAGCTACGAGGAGCTAATCGAGCTACTAGCTTGTTGTTGCCATCAAGTTTGACTTCGGAGTGTCGTGCCAGCAACGTTCACGCTGCGTGGGACTCAGATTAGCGAAATGATCGAGTGAAATGTAATTTCCAACGCCCACGTGTCTGCTTTGAGTAGCATAAGTATACGCGAAACTGCTATTTTATTGCAATGTAATAAAAGCCCCCAAGAAGTTGATGTTTTTGCGCTACTATAGTTTTTTTTATTGTGATTAAATTGTTGACATAGTAAAGTTCACATATAGAAAATCATGTAACCAATGCCAACAATCGTAGCAGCGTAGCAACACTAGCAACAGCAGTGACACCGGTGTTTGCTGGCATTAGGCAAGGCACATAGTAATGCCAACAATCGTAGCAGCGTAGCAACACTAGCAACAGCAGTGACACCGGTGTTTGCTGGCATTAGGCAAGGCACATAGTAATGCCAACAATCGTAGCAGCGTAGCAACACTAGCAACAGCAGTGACACCGGTGTTTGCTGGCATTAGGCAAGGCACATAGTAATGCCAACAATCGTAGCAGCGTAGAAACACTAGCAACAGCAGTGACACCGGTGTTTGCTGGCATTAGGCAAGGCACATAGTAATGCCAACAATCGTAGCAGCGTAAGCAACACTAGCAACAGCAGTGACACCGGTGTTTGCTAGCATTAGGCAAGACACATAGTAATGCAAACAATCGTAGCAGCCTAGCAACACTAGCAACAGTAGTGATACCGGTGTTTGCTGGCATTAGGCAAGACACATAGTAATGCAAACAATCGTAGCAGCGTAGCAACACTAGCAACAGCAGTGACACCGGTGTTTGCTGGCATTAGGCAAGGCACATAGTAATGCCAACAATCGTAGCAGCGTATAGCAACACTAGCAGCACGTCATGTCCGGGCATTACTGGTCCTGTTGGGATGAAATTGGGAGATGGGAAACTGAGAACGCGCAACACTTCGCAGGTTTTTTCTTGCCTGCTGCCTTGGAATAATTTAGTGGCCCTAAAAGACGTCGGCACCGAAACATCGAAGCGTTTGCTAGGTGCTCTTGAGAACCTCGTGCATTATTGACACCACGCTTTTAGGCTTTTCTAAAAGAAAAATAACGCTCGCATCATGGTGCGTCTAGCGAGATACGAAACTGTTTGCAGACGATCACAAAATCATAGCGGCAACGCGCGATTTGACGTATCGCTAAGAGGTGCGGCAGATTACTGGCAATGCTCGCCGTGGCGAACTTCATAATATCACGCTGAGAACGCGCGGGTAAATTTAGAGTAACAAATGACCCCGATCTTAACATAAACAACTGAAAAATGTGTGCTCGATCGGTGAGCGCGTGCTGATTGGTCCGTAGGAAAATGTAAGCTTTGCTATTTTCTGCTCGCCCGAGACGGCAGCCAACAGGTGTGGGTTGTGCAAAACAGTTCGGTGCATTTGTTTACGTTTTCAGAGATGAAAAATACAGCGACTTGATGCTGTGCGACGAGAAATCACCGCGAATTATAATGTAACAATGGTAATTAACAAGAATGATTCCGAATGAGATAACCGTGAAGTTGCGCCAGCTTTAACGAGAACTGAGATTCAGAATACATAATTCGACATAGCGGTGTGCAGTGCGGTAATGAAGAAATCACGCGAAACACATTTAAATACACAAGAATGTTTGAAGAAGGCGAAACCGACTGCTAAATTAGCATCGAATCCTATTTGAAACTCCTAAAAGCGTTTCGGACCGTCGGAAGGTTTAGGAAATTAGGAGTGAGTCGATAGTTTTTCGTTTATTACCGGCCCCTATGCCGACTAAATGTGCCACTAAATACCGTTCCCCGATTTTAAACTTTAAAATCTGCAATAATATGCAGGACCATTATGCTTACAGTAGTTTCGGTCACAAGATCAAAACAAGCTGAGAGACAGGCCTGGATATTGTCTATCACTTCAGAGTTGAAAGCTACAACCCTCAGCTCAGCCAAGAAGCAAAGAAGCTGCGTACAGGTAACTCAACTTGGAGTTGAACTTCGGCGGCTGTGACCCCGTGGTCAAGCCTTCGTTGGACCCGACACCCAATTGGCAGCTGCCCGGGAATCCGACGCGCGTCGGCGGCGTTGGCAGCCGCACACTCGGCTACCAATAACCACCGGCTTCGCGGCGGGCGCGGCGCCAGACATCCTATTCCGGGACGCCGACGCCGACGCCGACGCCGGTGGCAACGTCGGAGGCACGCAAGCAATGCTCATCCCTTGCGGAAGGTCGGGTCTTACAACTTCATGGCCCGGTTTTATCATTTACCCAAACTCTGGGTCGAAGTGGGTGTTAACTAGAATTACTAAAGGCTGTAGAAAGCAGGAAACTCGGCCGAAATAAAACATTGTTTGAACCGTCGCCGCCGTACAGCCATCGATAAGTGAAAACTTAACAAAACGTTGAACTCACATCATCTTTAGTAATACTTAGGGGACTTTGTTTGCCACTGATGCTCAATCTCAAGCGCCAATCCGACATGCTCACACTTTAAAGAGTATATTTGCAGGTGAAAATTGCACTTTTTTACTTTAACCCCACCCCCGGTCCGCCAGGTTCGCCATCAGCGCTTTGTGGACTAATTTCCATTAAATTAAAATTGATCTTTGAAAGGCAATCAGGACTTTAAATCTGCTAAGCAATAAATTAATGCGTTTCAATGGCATGAAGTTGACATCTCAAGGCCGAGATGACACAAGACAAATGCCAGCGATACCGGGTCAACAGATCAGACGAACTGTCAGATGCTGACGACGGTCAACTGGCCGTGGGACAGAGTGTTGCTTCGATCACTTTCTCCCACGCGATCAATTAACAGTCTGCGATAATTGGTCGCGCGGTCTCGCCGCCGATTTACGCGCTAGGGGTCGCTTTCCCCGCCTTTGTTGCCGTCGCAACATAACGCAACGCAACGCAACGCAACGCAACGCAACGCAACGCAACGCAACGCAACGCAACGCAACGCAACGCAACGCAACGCAACGCTTCGCATCGCATCGCTTCGCATCGCATCGCATCGCATCGCATCGCATCGCATCGCATCGCATCGCATCGCATCGCATCGCATCGCATCGCATCGCATCGCATCGCATCGCATCGCATCGCATCGCATCGCATCGCATCGCATCGCATCGCCAACCACTAAACCACGAAGTTGTGTCGTAACACCGGGGAGAAGGTCCAACTTCCGAGATGAACGTCGTAAACCAGAGAACAGCGGGCGACGGATTTCACGCCAAGGTGTTTCAATTACCGATCAACATCGATTAACCCACGCCCGACTTACAAACCGATTTCCGCAAATGAAACGAAACGACTTGAAATGCAGCTCCGCGAAACATCGAGGAGAGGATCAACACGCACGAAACAAAAAAATCATGGAAGTTAAGCAATATTGTGCGCGGTCAGAGATTTGGCAGGGTGACCATTATCTTCAACTGGAGAGGGGGTAGCAGGGTATACAGCTTGCCGTGCTCGCACGCGCGTCACGTGACCTTGGCGGCGTCGCACGTCCGACGTCACGACAAGTCGCAAGATTGAGGAGTCGAACGCAGGACTCCCGCCGGGCGACAGGAAGCCGTCACTTGCCCCAGATACCCCCCCCCCCCCTCCTATCTCCTCCCCACGCCCCCTCAAACGATTGCCGGGGTCACAGCCGCGGGTCAGCCGCTGAGAGCTTGGGTTGACCTAGCCTAGCAGAGAGCTGAGGGTGAAGCTAACCTAGCCTAGCAGAGAGCTGAGGGTGAAGCTAACCTAGCCTAGCAGCGAGCTGAGGATGAAGCTAACCTAGCCTAGCAGCGAGCTGAGGGTGAAGCTAACCTAGCCTAGCAGCGAGCTGAGGGTGAAGCTAACCTAACCTAGCAGCGAGCTGAGGGTGAAGCTAACCTAGCCTAGCAGCGAGCTGAGGGTGAAGCTAACCTAGCCTAGCAGCGAGCTGAGGGTGAAGCTAACCTAACCTAGCAGCGAGCTGAGGGTGAAGCTAACCTAGCCTAGCAGCGAGCTGAGGGTGAAGCTAACCTAGCCTAGCAGAGAGCTGAGGGTGAAGCTAACCTAGCCTAGCAGAGAGCTGAGGGTGAAGCTAACCTAGCCTAGCAGCGAGCTGAGGATGAAGCTAACCTAGCCTAGCAGCGAGCTGAGGGTGAAGCTAACCTAGCCTAGCAGCGAGCTGAGGGTGAAGCTAACCTAACCTAGCAGCGAGCTGAGGGTGAAGCTAACCTAGCCTAGCAGCGAGCTGAGGGTGAAGCTAACCTAGCCTAGCAGCGAGCTGAGGGTGAAGCTAACCTAACCTAGCAGCGAGCTGAGGGTGAAGCTAACCTAGCCTAGCAGCGAGCTGAGGGTGAAGCTAACCTAGCCTAGCAGCGAGCTGAGGGTGAAGCTAACCTAGCCTAGCAGCGAGATGAGGGTGAAGCTAACCTAGCCTAGCAGCGAGCTGAGGGTGAAGCTAACCTAGCCTAGCAGCGAGCTGAGGGTGAAGCTAACCTAGCCTAGCAGCGAGCTGAGGGTAAAGCTAACCTAGCCTAGCAGCGAGCTGAGGGTGAAGCTAACCTAGCCTATAGCAGCGAGCTGAGGATGAAGCTAACCTAGCCTAGCAGCGAGCTGAGGGTGAAGCTAACCTAGCCAAGCAGCGGGCTGAGGATGAAGCTAACCTAGCCTAGCAGCGAGCTGAGGATGAAGCTAACCTAGTCAAGCAGCGGGCTGAGGATGAAGCAAA
This sequence comes from Nemurella pictetii, assembly GCA_921293315.2. Taxonomy (NCBI): domain Eukaryota; kingdom Metazoa; phylum Arthropoda; class Insecta; order Plecoptera; family Nemouridae; genus Nemurella; species Nemurella pictetii. The sequence goes on from OV121122.1 coordinate 4,384,253, forward strand.
CCTAGCAGCGAGCTGAGGGTGAAGCTAACCTAGCCTAGCAGCGAGCTGAGGGTGAAGCTAACCTAGCCTAGCAGCGGGCTGAGGGTGAAGCTAACCTAGCCTAGCAGCGAGCTGAGGGTGAAGCTAACCTAGCCTAGCAGCGAGCTGAGGGTGAAGCTAACCTAGCCAAGCAGCGGGCTGAGGAAGAAGCTAACCTAGCCTAGCAGCGAGCTGAGGATGAAGCTAACCTAGCCAAGCAGCGGGCTGAGGATGAAGCAAACCTAGCAGCGAGCTGAGGGTGAAGCTAGCCTAGCCTAGCAGCGAGCTGAGGATGAAGCTAACCTAGCCAAGCAGCGGGCTGAGGATGAAGCTAACCTAGCCAAGCAGCGGGCTGAGGATGAAGCTATAACCTATAGCATCAGCCGTCTCTATCTCTAAATAGGTATCAATCTCTATTCCCTCACAAACAAAAGTTATTTAGAAGTACTGTGCTCATCCAGAATTTCGTCGATGAACGCGAGGAAAGAAATGAGCGTGAACGTTTTACGGAGTGGAGAGAGCTGCGCGGCTGACAGACGTCAGAGCAGAAGACAATGAACAAGTCGACAGCCGAGAGGATGACGATCAATCGAGATTACAATCTCATGCTGCCTGGCTCCTTGACGAAGCCGTCGTCGAGTGGCGGAGGAGGGTGGCGCCCGGCGCCAAGAAGCAACGAGGCCCTATGCTCGCTCCGTCTTGAATCTCATGGATCGCCCCCGTCCCCACCCCCCACCCCCCGGACGGCGACGCGATGCGCTGCGTCGGCAGATCGCCGGCGTCCAGGAAGGCGATTGAACACGTCCGGAGACCGCGATGTGACGCGACATACACGGCGACACGACACGGTGATAGCTCCGCTCGGAGGAACCTTAGCGGGCAGCAGTACACATCATTTCCCGGGTTGTTGGAGGTAATGCAGACCGTTGCCAAGCAGTCAACGTCATCATCGGGGTTCGTCGGGTTGTCGCGACGTTATAAGGGTAGAATTGCATCATCGAATCCAGCGGCAAGATAACGGAAGACCTGGATCTTCTCTTAGACACTAACAACGGGAAAAAACAATTAATTTCAATTAAAATATTTGCTCGCTGTTTACAGCTTATCGGTAAAGGGCGTTCCTTGCGATAGGTGAGGACCTGGGTTCGAATCCCGATGCCGATTTGAACGATTATCAAAGCTGTCGGGTGTCCATGGCGGCCGGAATGCCAGTACCGCCCGTCTGCTTCCGTCGGACCGACGCCGGCGTCGGAGGATGATGCAGGGCGTCGCGACGCCACCATCCTGTCGGGGTGGGGAGTGGGTGGGGGTGAAACAAAGCGGGACCGGGGTTCGTCCCCCGGCGAGCCCGCGTTTGTTTAGCGTTTCAAAGGCAGGCGCGCGCGTGATTAATTCTTGTTAATTCCCCCCACCACCCCCACAATGCAGAGCGCACCGGGCCGGTCATGGAGACGTGTTCTTCTGCAGAGAGGTGTCCCTTCGAGGCGATTTCGTGAACGACGTTATTAAAATATCATGTCAATGTTAAACTGGACATGCCTTCGGTTGCGTCGACTTAATCAAATTCCTTGCAATATTGACTCGTACAATGGAATGTCTTAACAAAAACAATCAGAAAATAAACATAACCATCAGAATTGGGCAAAAATTTCAGTATTATTTTATCCCTCTTCGCAGTAAAATCGATATTGGTGAAGGATGTTTTGAAAAATTTACGCAAACTGCACTGACCAGCACATTTTCTTAGAGCGACTCATCAAGTTTCAGTATCGGCAGCTTATACCTTAGGAAATCAGGTTCTACGCCGAAGGTAAACCACTAGAAAGCATTTCTATGTTGTTATTGTTGCTATTTGACACCCGAGCTTAGACTCTTCATAAATCAGGCAGCACAACTTTGCGAAAAGTCGGGAAAAGTTTGAGTTTTGGACTAAACATCCAACAACCCATTTACATTTTTTTTTCTGACGCACATCTATGCCAATTCCTTGCTTCCTGTGGCGATGCCGGCCCGAACCGCATCTCCCCGAAGAGCTCACATCTCCATGCTCCACGCATTGCATCACGCCATTGTCCGTGCTCTGCACAGCGCGCGCTGTGTGCTAAGCGTTGGCCAACGCCGCCGCGTTGCGCTGTGCGTTCCGTCACCTTCCCGCGCTCGCCGAAACAAGCGCACTTTCAAACGCACTCAGGTAAACAAACAGCCGACACAACAGGTGAACACTTGCTATAGCAGTGTTTGCTAGCGTCTTTGTGCGCGTTCAGCAGAATCCGCAACGCTCGGACCTCGGCTTGAATTGAATGCGTTACACGTTGATTCCAGCCAAGCAACACTGACGTCAGATACACCATGGCAATTTACTTGTGATTGCCATGTAGATTCCTTGGTTAAGTCAGCAGCGTCAAACAGTCCAATTCATCAGAAATATAGTGGTTGGCTTAGCTTAGTACACCATGAGGACGACAGGGAAATCACAAGCCAACTGGCTTTTCTTAGCGGGTGTCTGACTGCGTCACGTTGCTTGAATGGAATCGGTGTATGGCCTCAGCTTATTTAACCAAGGAAGACAGGGAAATCACAAGCCAACTGGCTTTTCTTAGCGGGTGTCTGACCGCGTCACGTTGCTTGAATGGAATCGGTGTATTGACTCTGCTTATTTAACCAAGGAAGACAGGGAAATCACAAGCCAACTGGCTTTTCTTAGCGGGTGTCTGACCGCGTCACGTTGCTTGAATGGAATCGGTGTATTGACTCTGCTTATTCAACCAAGGAAGACAGGGAAATCACAAGCCAACTGGCTTTTCTTAGCGGGTGTCTGACCGCGTCACACTGCTTGAATGGAATCGGTGTGGCCTCTGCTTATTCAACCAAGGAAGACAGGGAAATCACAAGCCAACTGGCTTTTCTTAGCGGGTGTCTGACCGCGTCACGTTGCTTGAATGGAATCGGTGTATGGCCTCTGCTTATTTAACCAAGGAAGACAGGGAAATCACAAGCCAGGTAAACGGATTTTTCATGGTGGATGGATATACATATGAAGTGTGTATGTCTCGAATTCTTAACGTCCATCACGTGGTCTCTATGCGTTTGAACATGACATAGAACAAAGCCAGGCAACAGGTGTTGCAGCTTGTCGAGAGTGTCACGGTGTGATGTGGTGTGATGCATGACCGTGTCATGTGTGAAGTGGTGAGAAGCCGCCATGGGAAACTGAATCACAGCTCCACCACACTCTTGAGTCTGGCAGCAGCTCGCGGCGCACCGCAAAGCGATCTCAGCGCCCGGCTCGTTACACGCTACGCCAAGTCTCACCCTCAGTTGTCAGCACTTGTCAGCCTTTCATCAAATCCCAGCCTTCCCTTCAGCCTGGCGTTGTCTCTGACTTCCTCGCGTTGAATAGTTACTAAACCTGGCTGCACTCCGTGATAAACATCGCACTCGAACCTAAACGCAAATACTCGTTGTCTGTTCGTTAGATTATTACTAGAAACGATCATTTCAATTCCAAAATTTGAATCCGTAACCGGATTTGAACCTGAATCTTAACTTGTCCGTAAAGCATAGCTGAAAGTGCATCACCTTGGACATGTATAATTGTAAATATCCGGGTTTAATTCCAGGTAGGGATACATATTTAGAAATTGATATTTAGTTTGTAATAATAAATCACACAATTTTCTTAGTATCGAATAAAAAATCCACCGATGCTGTGCGCCCATCGCAAGGGTGCAGTGCAACAAGTGTTTGTCCGACCCTGCGACCGGCCCGTGGCATTGCCAACTGGCGGTGAGACCCCGCATAGCAGTCCGTCGATGCTGGCGTCCACTCTCCCAACATTCACTTTCAAGAAGCAATCAATGTCCGCGGTTGCATCCAATCGGCATGGATCGTGTCCGAAACGTGTGCAGGACTTGCGCTGGAGTCGTCGAGCAGCGAACCCCGCAGCGTACAATCGGAGGCGTCGGCGCGGATCGAACCCGGGCTGCCCCCACGCTGGGAGTTTGCTCTCGGAAGCGCCGCAGGGCGCGATCAACAAGTGTCTCTAATCACCCCTCCCCCCACCCCGTCATCCCCTCTCGGGCGCTCCACGCACAAAGCCCCGGAAACCGACGCCCGTCCGGGCGACGCGAGCAAGCTGTCTGAACGCCTCTCCCGCTGCGCGAGGCTGGCTCAATCTGACCATTGCATGCTCCTCGTGGCCAGAGCCGCGTGCAACGAGCAAGCTATCGGAACGCCTCCCTTTAAGAGAACACCGGTTCTCGTGAGATCACCGAAGTTAAGCAACATCGCGCAGAGTTAGGTGTTGGATGGGTGACCATCATGGACATGATCAGTTCTGTTCGGGAGAGAGGCTGGAGGGTTTGAAGTTTGTACAACAACTTCACTCGCCTTGCTTGTCAACCTCTCGACAGCACGGATTAGTGGAGGAATGCTGTTGTTCGAGTTGTACCGTCCTTCGGAAGGGACGTAAAGCCGGTGGTCCCCTCGGTGCTTTTCAACAGGAGTATTGCTACGTGCCTGAACCCGGGTTCCCCTTCTCTCTTCTGGTCTAGGCTAGGTTAATCATCAGCCTTTCATACACCGACGCCATTAGACCAGTGCCACAGGGCTATTTGTCAAATCAGCGCGTCGTTAAACACCAAAAACCAATCAATTAAGGACGGTTGCGCCTGGTTGCCCGTGGCTGCACTGCGAGCCACCCTCGCCGCGATACGAACTCAGTTCTCTCCGAGGCAGCGAACAATCCGGTCGCTATTCGCGTGTTTTGCGGCACTCCACGTTTTTTTTTTTTGGTTTTTTCCGTTTTTTAGCAGTTTTTTTCCTTTTTATTTCACAAATCCAAGTACCGCGCTCAGGCCCCTAGCCAATAGGTCTCCGCGGTGTGCACTGTCGCCCGGCGACCGCCGCCCGGCAACTTTCCCATCGCGGTGTCGAGCGTGCAACTTATCCGACGCCGGAAACGTCGACTTGTTGCCTCGCCGGCGGCGGCGGCTGCGTCGGCGTCGTCGGAAGCGTTTATTAGCCGCGCTTCCACCGACCTGCTCGATGGTCGCGCCGTGCGTGCGTGCGTGCGTGCGAGGAGCGCGATGTCACCGACGCGGTCCACTTGCCGCGTGAGATGTTTCGGAAGGAACTAACGGTCGCGTCCTCCGCTCGGCCCTGCACAGCGCTGCTCGACCCGCGGAATATAATGTCCTGTTTTGTTATTCGGAATTCACGCGCTCATTTGTAGAAATGATTACGAAGTGTTTGTTGCCGAGCGGCCTAAACGTAACTTGCAATGATTTTATGTTTTATTTGGTACAAGGAAATACTCGGACGCTTCCTACATGAAATTTGGCTATTTGACTGTCACGCTCCGAGTCTTCCCCTTCACTCCATGTGCCGACAGTTATAGCTAGTCCCACGCCGAAGGAATTCATGAGCCCCACAGCCCTTCTACCGGAGAGTTAGCACCGATTTGCAACGCATGCATAACAGTAACAGCTGGCGCTAGCGTGTGACAGTTCACGGATGACACCACGAAGGCAAACATTATGCAAAAGACCTCATGCCGAGAATTCTGTTACCGAGAGCTCTCCATGTCAGCTAGCACCTGTTCCCGGCTGCTGCAGGCAAACAATGGAGATGTCGGCTTAGCAATTGCGTCCCGCTCTCACGCGACTCGACGCAACACGCGGCGGCGGCGGCCGAGGCTGACGTCGTACCCCCGACACCCAATTGTCTCGCTCGCCGCGCGAAGCGTCCCTGATCAACGCCTCCGTGTTCGCGCGCCTCCGTGTTCGCGCGCCGGCCGCGAGGTCGACACGACGCCGACACCTCTCAACGCCCATGTCGGACATCTCGGCCAAAGCCGTGCTGCTTCGACGCCTCCGAGGTGGTCGCCAATGCGGCCTGGAGTGCGATTCGTGTAATGCACGGTGGAACGAACCCCGGTCTCCAGCCATCGCGGCTGCTGCTCTGACCGCCGAGCTAAATGTCCGTCCACTCGGGGACTCAAACCCTGGTCTCCAGCCAACGCGGCTGCTGCTCTGACCGCCGAGCTAAATGTCCGTCCCCTCGGGGACTCGAACCACGGTCTCCAGACTTTGTCATGAAACCAGAAATCTATCTCCTGTCAGTCAAATCTTCGCAGATTTCACCTGCCTAATGGCTTGCCGGTAATTTGCCAGCAGGTAACACGGCTGGCGATCATAAGAAGTGAGACTAATGATTTGGACACAGACGCTTCACGGGAACACACAAATATGAGTCAGTCTATTTTGAAAACATCTCGGCGCGTGGCTATTTGTAGCGACGTGGCATCTTCGCTGCTCAGGTGTACTAATACCTGCGAGTGAGAGAGACAGAAATAGCTGACGCTGCCACCTGCTATCTCTCTCTGCTGCTTGGCAATCACTGAGATGGCCAAATCTTATCACTGTTATTTGCGTTATCTCGTTCACCGTTCAAAGAAATGCGATTTATTGATACATTTTGCATTAGAACTTTCAATGTCGCGTGAGATAGAACAATAAATCGTGAAGATTCTGGATTCTACTTCGTTTGTGTCACTTTCGATCGGAGATTATTGACTTTTGACAGAGTTTTAGGGGATTCGCCAATCAGTGTCTATAAACTAATCAAGGTGACCAGGATTTCTATGTCGTTCGTACCCATGCCCTAGACACTCGTGATTAGCTCAACCAACTTTATTACATCTTAAAGATAGTTAGTCTTCTTCGGGACTCGAACCTCGGTCTCCAGCCATCGCGGCGGCTGCTCTGACCGCCGAGCTAAATGTCCGTCCACTCGGGGACTCGAACCTCGGTCTCCAGCCATCGCGGCTGCTGCTCTGACCGCCGAGCTAAATGCCCGTCCACTCGGGGACTCGAACCTCGATCTCCAGGCATATCGCGTCTGCACACACAAATATACGCTTGCTTAAACCGATAACTGCGTCAAATTGAGAGTTAACCAAACTAAGCAAACAGGCAACCGTTAAACACTCGTATGGCGTGGTATCTTTCTCTGCCGGTCGCCATGACTGCAGTCCGTCTCACGTGGCTTTCTGCCGTCGATGCACCCGACGCAGATCTCGTCGCCGAGGTCAGGTCGGGTCACCGGGCCGCGATAAGAAGAGTCAACACCGCGGCTATCACTCCAGCGGCCCGTGGACCACGTTGGAGGACACTAGTGCTGAGAGAGTGGCCAACTCGGATCGGATTGCTATAGCTTCCATCAGCCACGCTCGTCCGGCGCCATGACGTTCGTTTACACCCGACTTTACCGATACAACCGTTCAGACACGTTTAGCGGGCGTGCTTCGTGTTTAATTTACTTTTTTTATAAAGCTAATCAACATTGCATATAAAGAAACATAAAGCTAAGTGCATCTCGGTGAAAACATGGCGGCCACGCGCCAGTTGGATCACTATAAAACAAGCACAGATCGGAGTGCATGTCAGTAAAAAAAACATGGTGGCCACGCGCCATCCCAGCCACTCTTTGATCTCTAGAGAGCGCGACGCTATACTGCGCGCGTTTGGACGACGTATGCTATCAACGCTGTATAGCAAAGGACGTTTTACCAGCAGAAGCAGGCTATCAAATGCTATCTCCGCCGCAAAGTTGGAGAACGTTCTGCGTCGCACGACGCACGAGGCACGACGCACGATGGACCTCGGCCGAGCTGACTCGACTGCATCGGGATGCAACGCGGCGAGTGCACCGTCAACAAGTTGCGATGCAGTTTGGACTGGAGATCGAGCAGAGAGAGATAGAGAGTGACAGGGGGTGTCGTTTGTTCGCTGCGAATCGCGAGCCGTCTGCGAAATGCGCAGCGTTTCTCGTCTTGGTTGCCTCACGACGAAATCGCAGTGCGATCAGCTACGAAAGAGCGCAGTGATTTTTGTCATTTGTTAAGTATAGAGCCGTTGTTGCTGATGTAAGCAAAATAATTGTACTCTGTACACAGCGAATCCGTCGGCTTTGGAGTTAGCTTCACTGGCCGTGGTAAGTGGTAAACCTTTGTGGTAAACATGTAGTCGCTTCTTGCATTCACCACCGAGGAAGAATATAGCGTGCCAAACCGCTGCTCACTTTAAAACACTTGAATAATTCGCATCGCAATCAATCAAAGAGAGACACACAATAGAGTAGCATCAATTAGGAACTTAAATTTTAACCGCAATCGATCGACTTATCTTTGATTCAACAAGATTGACTTAATGCTATCTGTGCTGGAATGTATTGTTCGAGTAAGCAAGTGACTCAGCAGCAGGAATCGATTGATTCTGCCTGCACGTCATATTTCCAAATGAAATGCGAATTAAACCAATAAGATTTTATATAAACACGAGCTTCCTGCAAGTTTATGTCCCCAAAAGATACGTTTTAATGTAAACTGTAACAAGCATCAACGAGAAACACCTACGAGAGTCAAGTAAGACACGTTGTCTATCTTGATTAAGTTTCTGCACGCTGGCAATCAAGTGATAGCAGTTGACACCGCGACCCGATGACCAGTGGCTTGTTTTGCCGATCGGTTTTGTCGATGTAGGTGTCACGGAGCAGGTTCAGAGCTCGCGATCAGATAACTCACGCTTGATGCCCTACGCGTCATCCGCGCAGACTTGGCCGCTTCAACAAACGCCACGTCGCTACGATATTGCAGGGAGATCGCTCAAAGCGTTTCCGCGCTTGCATGCACAGAGCCAACACTAATTACTGCTCGCAATCCACCGAATCTATAGCGATATAGATGGCGCTTTGATCTTCGAATCCGTGCCCTTTGGAAGGGTGATATCAATGCAAAGTCACCGATCGTACACACGGCCGGAACAGACCGAGTGGGACCGATTTTAAGGGTTGCAACTGTCTCAAAGTCAACCCAAAGCACCGATGTCCATTGTCGGACACCGTTCATGGCGCAGGCGTCTGTCCGGCAGACGTCACCATCAGACCCAACGAGCATGCAGCAAACAGGAAACGGAACGCTTCGACTCACCGCATCTTGATCTTCGCCAGCTGGCCGATGGTCGGATTCGGCCGCGGCTTCGCGTCGCGCACCCCCGCGTCGCGCTCGCCCGTCACATAGTCCATGAGATCGCCGAACCCGTCGTGTTCCTCGGCGTCCGCGCGCGACGTCGACGCAGCCGTCCTCGCGGCGGCGCCTCCCTCACCGCCGCCGCCGCCGCCTCCTTCACCACCCGGCTCCGTCGCCGACACCTCCTTCGAGCCGTTGCTGCGCTGCAGAAACCGCTTCCGGAAGCTGTTGTACGCGCTGCCCGGGCCGTCGACGCCGCCGCCGCCGACGCGGACCCGCGCGTGCGCCGGCGTCAAGTGGTGTCCGCTGAGCCCGAGGCCCATCTGCAGATCGGCGACCAGCACGAGCGTGAACACGACGGCGGCGCAGCTGGCGCCGAGCAGCACGCGTTCGCGATACTTCATGGCGCGGCGGTCGGAGGCGTTGTGAGGCGCACGTCGGTCAGCGGGCGCCGCTCGGTGGAGGTGCGGCGTCAGCGTTGTCGACGTCGACGTCAGCTGCTGCTGCTGCTGATGTTGCTGCTGCGGCTGTTGGTGGTGTTGGTTTTGGGGGGGAGGCGGCTCCGGCGGCGGCGACCACTTGGCCTTGGCCTTGACGCGGTGGAGGGGGGCGCAGGGGGGGGCCGGCGCCCATCCGGGGACGGCGCGTGCTGAAACAGGGAACGCCGATTAGTGCGGGTCTCTGTGTGATGGGACCGTTTGTTATACCTTTGAGGGGTTTGTGTTTCCGTCTCTCTGTCTCTGAATCCTTGCAGAGTCTGTCTTTGCGTTAGGGAGGAGAGATCCTGAGGGCTGCGAGACCATCAGTTTTTCTATACTACTATTTCTCAGATCAGAAATGAGCCTCGCAAAGTAGGAGGGATTGGTTGGGACTCCGCGACAGCTGGAGATCTTAGAAGACCGCGCCGGGCTCGTGTGTTTCATGGACAAGCCACCGTCTCAAGGAGGGTGGTGGGGGAGGGGAGAAGGGGGCGTTTAGACCCTTGGATGAAATGCAGCGAAACGACACAGCATAGAAAAGCCAGCTTGATGTCCATGATGGTTGATATTACCCAGAATAATGACGCAAGTGTCTACTCTAGACTATGTTATGTCCCATAAAGTTGAAGTCTTACTCGGATTTGAACCCTAAGAAACGAATATTTCAGCGAACAATAAGTTGGGTTTGATTTCTTTCTAGACAGCTGAAGAAATATTCAGCTGGTTAAGCGTGTCCTTGAAAAATCATCGACGTTAAGCAACATCGCGGCGAACCAAGTGTTGGATGGATGACCGACCAGTTTTTATTTTCACAAAGAGGCTGCAGGGTTTTTAGCCGGTGCAACAGCTTCACTCGCCATGCTTGCTAACCTCTCGACATCACGGATCGGTGGAGGAATCCTGCTGTCGGGGTTGGATAGGAGCAGGGCACCGGGTTCATACCCAGGTCGTTGCATCAACACCCCCAGCAACCGAGTCCGAGCCAGTTGCCTCGCGTCGACGTCCACGATGAACTGACGCGTGCCGGACTGTTCGCCGTGGTCAGCAGTTCGATTCCTGGTGACCTCCGAACCCCCCCCCCCCCCCACCCCATCACCGCCATCACTCCCAACAATTCTCCACCGAGATGCACGCGCCACGTTTCGCAAGCGACACGAGGCAGTTGGACGAGTGCTGGCAGAGTGTCCTGCATCCTGCAGCCTGGTGAGATGTTTGCTGGCAGAGTGTCCTGCATCCTACAGCCTGGTGAGATGTTTGCTGGCAGAGTGTCCTGCATCCTACAGCCTGGTGAGATGTTTGCTGGCAAAGTGTCCTGCATCCTACAGCTTGGTGAGATGTTTGCTGGCAGAGTGTCCTGCATCCTACAGCCTGGTAAGAAATTTTCTTTCATGTTGAAAGAATGCTGAACGATACACTCGACAGGTCTCCTAAGGTTTGGGTTTGCAGTAAATAACTGTAAAACGACAAAGTAGCCCGCTTGTCGTGTGCTGGAGACCAGTGATCGGAGGAGGCTGTCAGCCCAGGCGTCGACCACCATGGGGGCGTTTCTCCGGCTCCGCGTTGACGGCCTCACGATGGGGGACGCGTTATGACCGGTCGACGCCGGCATGCCAAGTGTCAAATGTCAAGTGCAGGGCCAAGTGTCGATCGTTTACACGTGTCTAGTGTTGCCACTTTTACAGAAAAAACGTCAATTTTTATACTTTAGGATTTTCCTAATTTTTTTCCACAAACGTTTGTCATTAAAGCTACGTCGTTTCATGGTGGCTGGACAACTGTGTTAACATCAAATCCCCCAATTCAAAGCAAAGTGTAGGGACCAGAAAAAAATAGCATAAGCACAACCTGACATATACGAGAAATTTTCAGAAATTTTGCTTCCACGTCGTTTTTTTTAGCTAGAAATCAGCTGCACACTGATCTCAGAATCAGATTACAAAACGGTTACCAACAAATTATTTGCTTTAATTAAAAATCATTGTTTTCTGAATAAATGCAATACCAAATTATTCTTGATAACGAAAGTGCAAAATAGTAATAAGAACCTAAGAAGATGAAGCCAGTGGGTAGGTAAAAGATTGCAATATGGCAGCTCTACACCCTTTAACCCATTAACCCCTTAACCAACCCAGCAATGCGAATACCGATGAATTAAAAAGTCTCGATGGCATACAAAACATATTCAATACTTTAGAACTAAGAAAAGCCATTGCTTGTAATTTCCTTGTCGTCCCTGGTATGATAAGCTAAGCCATTATTCTTACTTAATCAGTGCACTTGATTAGGTCAATCGCAAATAATAATGACCATTCTTTCAGAGGCTTTCCAATGACTCAAATTATAATATGCAATAATGTATTGAACGGACAAAACTGGCATAATAAAATTTACACATAATGTAATAATAATCCATCAAAATAGCATTCACCGTCATTACTTCCTGTTCGGCTATCAGGAGTCGAACCCGGTTGTGCATCAATGTCGTGCTAATAAAACCATGGCCGGTTGATTGAACTGCCTCGGTTGATTATTTCTTGATTGATTGGCACCTCCCATGAACAATTTCAAAGAACACGGTCACCCAACCGATGTCTGGATAGGCACAGAGTTGCTTGAGTCGTTTACTTCGACTTGAAACCTGCTACACTATTCGCAATTCGCATTTCTCTGGTCTCTTTGCATCGTAGCAGCGTAGCAACACTAGCAAAAGCAGTGACACCGGTGTTTGCTGGCAATAGGCAAGGCACATAGTAATGCCAACAATCGTAGCAGCGTGGCAACACTAGCAGCAGCAGTGACACCGGTGTTTGCTGGCATTAGGCAAGGCACATAGTAATGCCAACAATCGTAGCAGCGTAGCAACACTAGCAAAAGCAGTGACACCGGTGTTTGCTGGCATTAGGCAAGGCACATAGTAATGCCAACAATCGTAGCAGTGTAGCAACGCTAGCAACATCAGTGACACAGGTGTTTGCTGGCATTAGGCAAGGCACATAGTAATGCCAACAATCGTAGCAGTGTAGCAACACTAGCAAAAGCAGTGACACCGGTGTTTGCTGGCATTAGGCAAGGCACATAGTAATGCCAACAATCGTAGCAGCGTAGCAACACTAGCAACAGCAGTGACACCGGTGTTTGCTGGCATTAGGCAAGGCACATAGTAATGCCAACAATCGTAGCAGTGTAGCAACGCTAGCAACATTAGTGACACAGGTGTTTGCTGGCAATAGGCAAGGCACATAGTAATGCCAACAATCGTAGCAGCGTGGCAACACTAGCAAAAGCAGTGACACCGGTGTTTGCTGGCAATAGGCAAGGCACATAGTAATGCCAACGATTGTAGCAGCGTAGCAACGCTAGCAACGGCAGTGACACCGATGTTTGCTGGCATTAGGCAAGGCACATAGTAATGCCAACAATCGTAGCAGCGTAGCAACGCTAGCAACAGCAGTGACACCGGTGTTTGCTGGCATTAGGCAAGGCACATAGTAATGCCAACGATTGTAGCAGCGTAGCAACGCTAGCAACGGCAGTGACACCGATGTTTGCTGGCATTAGGCAAGGCACATAGTAATGCCAACAATCGTAGCAGCGTAGCAACACTAGCAACAGCAGTGACACCGGTGTTTGCTGGCATTAGGCAAGGCACATAGTAATGCCAAAAATCGTAGCAGCGTAGCAACACTAGCAACAGCAGTGACACCGGTGTTTGCTGGCATTAGGCAAGGCACACAGTAATGCCAACAATCATAGCAGCATAGCAACACTAGCAACAGCAGTGACACCGGTGTTTGCTGCCAAGAGGTAAGGGTACGTAAATATCTGTTCCCGTATGAAACGGCAGTGGGTAAACAGTGTTTTGAGATAGAGTTATCCATGCAAAAACGCCACGGAAAGAAATTCCATTCAATAATTAATTCACAAAACAAACATTTGATTTGAACAAGTCATTGTATTTGCCCATTTTATTTGTTTTACTGTACAGAACTATGAGCGCAATTCCATTTAGCGAAATCTGACTTGGGTATACTGCGAAAGCGACAGTGCTGTATATATTCTTTGTTAAAGTCATGTCAGCGGCTGTAGGGCATTGGGCAGGCACCCCAGAACGTAACCCGATGGACTTATAAACTAGCAGCTTAAACCAGCATGTTCACCAAATATGTGGCTCCGTATAGCAGATTGACAGATAATTTTTATTTGCGGAAATATTCGAAAATAAACTTTTAAATTGAGCAGATCAAGAAAATCGCCAGCCGTTATGAATCAATGGGAAAAAAATGCGCTAGGTATCAAAACTATGTGAAGACCCGCGCAAAAACCGCTTTACAACGAAGTGTAGCCCATCGCCCGAATAACACGCTGTACAATCGGTGGATAATGGCGAGGGATTGACGGCGACATGAACGAGGACTCAGCCATCGCGCAGCCTGCAACGCAGAGCAACTTCGAGCTCGCAACCGGCGATATCGCGCCAGGCTGTTATCAGCATTCAGCAGCAGCAGCTCGTCCGGAGAGCTTCTCTCCTCCGACTTGACGGTCCGCGCCCGGCCTTGATCGCACAGCTCGCGACGCCTTCTCGATAACACATGGCATGTCTTGTCACTTGTCACTAGTCACTTGTTGATCACCGATGCTGCCTCGCTGGCCGACCGTTTGCAGCCTCGTTAACAAGGTGCTCATAATGGTGCATTCCGAGACATCCAGAGACAAATAGGCTGAGATTTGATGCATGAAACGCTGCCGGTTGTACTTTTACACACCCCTGAAGTGATGTAAGATTGCTTATCATCCGTTTGTATGCGCGTATCTTGTCTAGTTCATCTTCTGAATTGTTGACTATTTATTTAACATTCGGATTCGATAACAACAGTTGGATGCAAGAACCCTGCAACCGAGCAAAGCTCTGTAGCGTTGCGCGGCGCAATATAAATAACTCGTTTGCATTCCTACAAATTGGCAGTTTATTGGGCTGTGTACGAGTTTTATAAGGGCGTGTAAAAGAGCGGCTTTCGCGCGTCGCGTAGCCGAACTTTGCCCGCCTCTGCGGTGGGACTACGGTGGTTACGATTGTGAAGGCAACACGGTCTCGAAGACTCCCTCAAGCTTCCAGGCTTACACGCAGAGAGTTGAACACGACCGACGTCTAGCTTCTAGAAGTGTCCACGTCAAGTCGTCGGTCATCGAGCACCGTCGCACCGTGCGTCTCAACGCCAAGCGACGGAACACGCGACCGGACACCTTCACGCCGACATCGCGGAGTGTGACGCTTCTAAAGCAACAGGCCGGTCAACGCGGCGTCCAACGTTGACAAACGCCCCTCCCCCCAACACGTGCACTGGACCACGCCGAAGGAAACTGCACGTCGAAACACGCATCACGCCGGCCGTCAAGGCGACGTCCTGGCGTCGAGCGCAGACGTCGACACGCTCGGCGAACACCACACGCAAAACTCGAGTCGGGTTGAGTGCGAGGTGGCCGTGGCATTGACACGGATACACGGATGACACCCCCTCCCCTCGCCCAAGTCACACGCATCTCGTACGTTAACCACCGCGTTAAAAATAGCTATAGACAACGCTGTGTTGAGCTGTCGAAACGCCCTGCCCCCTTCGACGCAAGCCCCACGTGGTCTCCGCACGACTACCTACCTTTCCTCGCTAGAATCGCCTGCAACCGTGAAATGGTCGACGGCGACGTCTTCCTCTTCTAGTGACCCGCGGCGGCGGCGTCGACGACGGCGACGGCGGCGTGGGATGCGCGACGTCGCGTGAGGGACGCTGACGGCGTCATCGTGGCACACGGAGGACGGTGCGAGAACCTCTCGACGGGACGCGCGGCGGCCAACTGATCTCTCGCCGGCGGTGGCGGGGACGTTGGTGGGGGGACGCGTGCCGGCGGCGGCGTGGGAGGAGGCGTCGTCCCCCCCTCCCTCCGTCACGTCGCCGTCGGCTGGGAGGCTGCGTGGAGCCGGTGCATCGCGGGCTGCTAAGGGTGGGGAAACACACAGATTTATTGGAGACGTGTACGATTGGGATTGTCAATTTTAAATTGTCCGTCGTGCAGCAAGTTGGTCGGTTGTGTAATCCTAGTTTCAGCGAAACGTGAATTTAAATGTCTGATGGGGAAGGGATTCCCAACTAAACTCAACTGAATGGTCTTTGGCAATGTCTCTCCTAATAGCTGCAAGCTAACTTTATGAAATCTGAGTTGTATATTTTTAAAATGTCCAATCATTCGAGGATTCGAAGACCGGGAAGGGGTTGTTATACACCGAGTGTATTGTCATACAATTTCCAATGCAAATCAAGTATGATTTGATACAGATTAAATTCTAGGAACTGGTTGTTTCTGTATCTAGGCAATGTTGTTTTAATTTTTTAAACTATTTACTAAGCTGGGAAAATAATTCAATTCAAATCCTTCCAATTAATTCTCCCAGCGTATCGCTAGGCTTGCAGCTGCTTGTTTCCTTCTCGGTTCGCGACGAAGCAGAATGAGTTCGCGAAACTTCGGGCAAAATATAATAGGACTACTTTGCATATCGCATGGCAGTAGCTATTAATAGTAAGAAGATGAGTGAACAAAAAGTAAACATGGGTTCGTGATCTAAAAGTAAAACTGCACTTGCATCGACACTGCAGAGTTGGCGGTTGGGTACACAACAATATTATGATGATGGTAAAGCACTCTGTGTTGAGCTTGCTTCTTGTTTGTCAAAGAGCTATTCATCTACTATCATCAACGTATACTTTGGGTTGGTTGGTTTTGTTTTGAAATACAAAAATAGTTGGTATTTTACCTGCAAACTAATTTCGTGAACCTATATGCAATTATTCCTAACGCCATCATTTGCCAGCATTTTGCGAATTCTCTTTTTGTCTGTTCACATTTCCCAGCTCAATTTCCGTTTCTTTGACTAATGTTCGCCCATGGGCTACTGATCCAGCCAATCCAATTTTCAAAAGTCACAAAATCACAAATTCTCACCAGCATTTCGGCAGAGTGATTTAACTCTGAATGAGTCTACATTCTACATACCTTGAAAATAATTACATTTATATCTGTTGTATAAATGAGGTTCCCGTCTAGCGATCTGGCTTGTTGACATTTTGTTCGTCCTGTAATATTATCTAGGTATATGGGTTCATAATATCCCTGCTCACGTGTGTCTGCTTGTAACAATAAATTAGAATAATTTGTCAAGCTCTTGCTATCATCGATGATAATATATCATCGATGATAAATTGATTGAACGTCACGTCGCCCGTAACCAATACAAAACAATGAAATAAGTAACCTGAGAATGAATCGGATACCTAGCCTAGCCACATCGCAAACGTACCTATATTTGGTTGGTCAAAGTTCGCTTAGACTAACATCATGTGCCTTGAAATATGCGCTATCTATGTTTAGAATCTACTTAGCCAAGTCTATGGATATCATTATAGGTATAATTATAATTACATACCTTTTAATTGCATCACATAAAAGTTTCGTCGAAGATTCACCACTGCTCACCGTTCATTTTTCACCAGTCTCTGTTTACCACCGCCTTGTTACAACGGCTTAAAAAAATGTCACATTTTCAAAGTTACGGTCATAGCCAAACGCACATAAACACGAACAACTTGCATCTTTAGTAATAATAAGATATTAAGAATGACAGGGTTTATTGGACGTAGGCAATGGATGTACTTTAGCGCAATTGATGTTATGTTGCCAAACAAGCAGCAAAGATACGTTTGGAATTTACATAACGGTTGTAGTTACTGAGTTGATCGCCCCTTGATCGGTATGCAACCAAGTAGTCAAGAGAATAGAGTTGCATAAGCTTTTGAACATGGATTTATGCGATCCTTTTCCTAGGACCTATAGGAACCTAAGATTTGTACCTATTCTGAAATAAATACTAAAAAATAAGAAGCAAAGTGTTATGGAACTACAGAAAATAAAAATCCATGTCAATAATTGATTTAAAATTTTAAAATTTTATTTTCTCCACTTGGGTTTTGTAAATATCACATAAAAGACACGCCGGGATGGAGCGGCTGCCGCTGTGTAAGCGTACGTTCGTCGCTGAGCGGAAGTTCGGGTGGCGGAGATGGTTTCAACGGCGAGCCTCTCCGATCGATGCGTCGGTATCGCACGAAACGCAGGGTCGCGGGTCAATACGACGCTTTGTGCGGATTTTCTTTGAACATTTCAAATTATAAAGTTTAGATCTCGCAGCGAATGCGGGTGCCGCGTATCGCTTGCACACAGTTTTTCTCTTAGCTTACTTTAACATTCTATAGTAATTTTAATTAACAATCATACCTTTACTTTTACGACTAAAAAACGATAAACTATGGCATCAAAAGTTTAAAATGCATTACGCAACCTTCACAACATTACAATTTAGACAATCTTACCATCATGGCACATTCCATGGTCAATTTCTTAGGATTTAATATAATACTTTACCATTCTTTAGAATTTGTTAGATGCTTTACAGAAGTACAGGGCCTAAAATGATGTACGTACAACAGGAAACTGAACAAATTCAGATTTTCAAAAACGGATTTACATTTCCGGAGCCAATAACCATAGCGAGAATGCTTCTCTCGACTGACAAAAATCTCTACATGTGTATTGGCTCTGGATTGTCAGCATGTCAAGAAATAAACTGAAACGGTAGATTTTAAAATAAATATCAACTAGATTCACTCGTTTACAAGTTACAAGTGGTACAGGATAATTTATTAAAAAATCAAAACGCTTGGAAAGTAGATGAATTAATTTAACTGTCACACTGCCGACTTCAATCATAATTAAAGTAAACAGTTAGTGCAAGAGTTTGCAATGTACTGAAGCAAATCACTAGGTTAGGCCCTGTCAGTATCACTGCTACCTTAACTCAAACAATCGGCAATCATGCACCGATTTCGTTGCCGCCAACACAGATCGCTAAAAATTCCACAAGAACAACGAGGAACCATCCAACGCTGCTCATCTCCACAAACACCGACGGCAGAATAGACCATCTCAAGTGAGTTGCCGTGATTCCATTTCCTGAACAACACTGTGGTCCGCAAACGACGGGGAACGGCGATCGCGAGAGATGTGTAGACGTTGTCAAAATCATCGCAAACTTGAAGACACGGAGAAGGAAAAGCTTGCAGAGAAACAGCGTTTATCTCCGACTCTGTTGCATCGGCAGTAGATCAAATAACGTTTAGCCAGAAAGCTCTAATGCGTGATTGCACTTTTACTAAGTTTTCAGGTGTCAGTTACTCAACAGAGACAACCAAGCTAAAAGAATGGAAGAAATGGAATCTGAAAGTTCAATTTCTGTCGCAGCCTTCATCCTCTTTATCTCTATCTATTATCTCTACATCACCGTTACTCAGGAAAGCAATCCTTCTCTGTGCTTCAAGTCTCGGACATAAATCAACTAAACAAAGCGATCCACCGCTCCTCGTCGTTGAACTGCGCGAATCCCGCCTCGCAAACATCGCACCAATCGGCACTCGGCAAGAATCGCGACGTCGCGAAACCTCCGCATTCCGCGCTTAAACCTAAACACTAACCTAACTCTTGGAAGAAATCGACGCGACCAGCGTGGCGCCCGGAACGAGGCCCGGCGGCCGCGGTCAAACAAACGACACCGACTACGACACCAAACGGGGGGGCAGAGGGACGGGCCTAGGGCCCCTACGGCCGGGGGGCAAGCGTTTTGGTCCGTATGCGAGGGGCGTAACGTTTGGGGAGGGGGCGGCAGTGACTCGTGGGGTCGTCGGCGATTCGGCCTGGATTCCCCGTTGAAGAATGGCGTGCGATAAGCTGGTCAAACGAGCTTTGTCGTGGAGCGCCACATCGTTTACGCTGACGCAGCTTCACTGGCTATAGTGACACAAGCCAACAACACTATAGCCTCTGAATTTTGACCATTACAAAGTATAACAAGTGTGGTTACATTTGCTCACTAAAACAGTATTGAGAGGCTCTCAATTTGGATGATCGCTACGTCTTGCATAACGTCGAGCCGACGTTTGCATCGACGGGATGAGGACCTTCGCAGGGAGTCCAACCAATCGGCGCAGGAACCAAACAGAAGCAAGCCGGGGCCCAGCGTTGATCGGCAGCAGAACAACGGGATCGACCGCGGCTTCCACTCAACGACCAGCCGCCGAATCGGGGTCGGGGGGGGGTCTAGCGTCGGAATATTCAAGTCAATTGGTCGTTTTCTTAAAGCAGTTCTAAGCGTTTTACGTAAGATATCAGATCGATGGCTAGTCCACATTAAACCACATTTACATAGAACTTAAAATTCAGTTATGTGAATGAATTGGAAGGGCTCATAGTAGGTAAATGAGTCGGAAACGCATAAGGGCCGGTAATGTAACGTCGTCCTAATTGAATTCTGCTCTAATACATACAAACTAGAAAATAAATGCAATCGGTTGGCAGTTTATAGGAGATTCCTTGAAAACCAGATCAAGTTCACAGAAAACTTAAATGCAAGTCACATTTAAAATGTATTTTAAACACCAAATGTATTTTTAAACCAAGACGATTCGCAGAAATCGGGTCGTAACTTTACAAACAGCTACCGCTACGCGTCTGTAACGCATCTAAGCACTACATAACCTCTAGGCGACGCGAGCAACGCGAAGGGAACGCGTGGGGAAGCCCGCCGCGTTATCGGTAATCAGTCACGGGAGCTGCTGTTGCCGACGCTCGCAACTAAGAGCTAGCGAATAAATTAGGCTCGTCCGGCGTCTTTTCGCGGCGATGACCGAGCGGAAAAAAAACCGCGTGGTCGCTAGCCGGCGGTAGGCCTGGAAAGTCTGCCGTCCGTCGGCCGCTCAAAAAGTCCACCAAGTCAAAACTTTAGAATATCGTACATAGAAATTTAAATGCGTCGATGGCACTGTGATTGGAGCTTGCGTCAAATGCCCTGCACGATTCCGAGGTCCGATCAATGGTTAATCGATGGCTTACATTTAGTTGCAAATGCAGTTGCCGGTCTCCCATGGCTGGCTTTGTTGATACATTGAGAAACTGTCTCTGTTGTAACTACATTTTTTAGTTGATATATCAAAGACAGACATATTTATTATCATGAGAATCAACAAAGATAGACTCATTCTTCTAACTAATTCCATTTGCGCACTAAATTGCTTTGACCTCATCAACTTTAGTAACCGATTAGACTTAACAATCTATTGACGATCTAACATCTAATCAACACGATCTAATCTACGATCTAATCAACACTTTTCTTTGATTCGATAACAAAAGAACAAAAATTAAAAAAAGCGACCAAATCAGCTACAAGCTATGTTTAAACTACCCCCCACTAAGAAACAACAGTCTCTCAATGTTCAACAACACGGGCAAGACTCCTTAGCAAGGACAAATAGCACGCGGAAAAAATCAACTCCCGCGGCAATAAACCCGGGTCACTTAACCTCACAACCGGGGCCAAGACCCAAGCAATGCTGCGATATGGGAAACTCTATCGAATTCGCAATGTCCAACTGGCAACATAATCGACAGGGAAGTAATTAAAGCACCCCAGCCATCTCGGCAAAACTTAAAACAACGTTACTCACGCAATATTAAACCTCAAGTATCAACTGACAGCCGACATAAGACATTAGACGCAAGCTCCTACCGCCGCCTCCTCAGAGCGCCGAGCTCGCCTCCTTGGCCTCCGCGGGCTCCTTGTTCTTGGCGGAGGCCGCGGTGCCGGCCGCCGCCGCCGCCACGCTGCTGTTCTCCTTGTCCTTGTCGCGCTCCTTCTTCGACTTCTTGCGTCGCTTCGACGAGCCGCCGCCGGGGGCGTGGCCGAGGGCGTGGCCGGGGGCGTGGCCCGACGGGCCGGGGGCGGGCCCCGACTTGGGCGAGCGCTCCAGCAGGAAGAGCGCCTCGTGGAAGTCGTCCGAGCTCAGGTTGCTCTCCTGTCGAGGCGGGAGTTTGGTTAGCGTTTGGTAGCGATATCGGAGTTCGAAACCGCTGTTGTTTGTGTCGAATTATCTTGCTCAGCTTGGATCAGAGTTCAAATTAATTTGATATAGATATTTTAATGATTTATTCAGTTCAACAACTAAATAGAGATCAATTCACAATCAAACAATGCTAATTGCAGTACTGTCATGTTTCTTTAATGTGTATCTAATAGATCCACTGGACGTACTACCAGTTTGTAAAAAAAATAATGAATTAGCTCTGCTAAATAACAAAGGAAGATAGGGAAATCACAACCCGAATTGCTCTACCTGGCTTTAGCGCATGAGTATCATGAAGTCATTTTCATAGAATTTTGATTGAATGGAACAGGTAGGTGTATTGCATCTATACCTTTAGAATTTATTTATCATCAAACAATGTCCAGCCGCCCAGGAATTCGAAATTCGAAAAGCGGCGGCCATCACCCGACCTGTCCCCTCGGTCGCTGGTTCCTCTCTCACTCAAACCCTGGCCAACACGAGCACACCTCGGACATTTGGATATTGCCGACGCTGACCTGACACATTCCTCACCAGTCAGCGACAGCTCACCTAAGCCACGAAATGCACCCATGCATTTCGTGACAATACTGTCAAGGGTAATCTTCCCACTAAACGGCATAATGAAGGCCAAGAAGTCTCGCAGAGTCGGTATCGTTTCGGGCTCACCTGAACGTGCAGCACGGAACTGAGCGCGCCGTCGGTGGACGACTTGGGGAAGCGGAACATCTCGCGCTCGCGCTCTGGCTCGCTGGCAGACTTGGCCTTGGCCGGCGACGCGGGCTCCGGCCCCGCCTCCTTCGGCCGCTGCGGGGAATCGGCCTCCGCGGGGATCTGGCGACGGGGAAGAGTTGACGTACATTCACAACCAACTTATGCCGTACGCTTGGACCTTAACGTAAGATATTTAGTACACATGCACGTAAGAGCGTTCGCAGCAGACTTAATGACTTAAGCTTTACGCCCCGTAGTCGAAATGTTTGGCCGAGCCAAAGATTTACGTCTACGTCTAGGTTTGACGCAAGGGAGAACGAATAAGATAAGATTCCTTCTCTCTGCAGCCTGCTGGGTTTAGCTGGTTAGTCGAGTGAAGTGGCGGTGGATTTTTGTTTTAAGTCAGCTGTCAGATTAGCCTAACCAAACTATGACGTTGCAAACGGCGTGTCAAGCGTTGCGTCTCACCAGCGTTGCGGGAACGGTGAGGCTGGACGAGCGCGAGTCTCGCGCCGCCACCGCCAGCGCCGGCGACCGCGGTTCGGGCGTCCGACTGATCGAGACTCCGCTGATGAAGAGCGTCGGGCTGCGCGGGATGCCTGTCTCCGTCTCGTACTCGTTGCTGCTGTCCGTCTCGAGGCAGCCGCCCCCGCGTCGCCCGCCCGCGCCCCTGCCGCCGCCGCCGACGTCGGGAGAGATGCGGATACGCAGGCTGTGGATTCGAGGGTAACGTCAGCTGGATTTCGTTTGACAGTTACAACTTGAATGCTATAGTGAGTGTACACGTTTTGCTGTCGGTATTGATTGTTATCGAAGATTAAAGCGGAGCGGAACCGTAAGCAAGCACGCCATCTCATCAGCTTAAGACGTAGGATTTTGTTTGACAGAATAACAGTTGATTACTGAAAACTTGCTCGTGAAACTGATAATAAATTAAGCAAATCAAATCAAAAATAGTTTGTAACATTACACCGCTGAGAAGGAATCAATATACGCAATATTTTACACATTCAGTTGTGTGAAATTGGTAACACAAAGCCTGTATCGAACACTAGTGTTCCCTGTGGAAAAGTATGCTCTCCCAGTTGCTGAACTGTAGGATATTTATCAACAATAATCACACGTAGAATGTACATTCAAGCCAAGGAGCGAGAGCGACCACCGGAAAAATTGTCTAATTAATTGTCATACTGTTTGTTTCTTCCCAAGTACACCCGTATATCTTCATATTCGAAAAATGCGATCGGGAAGATCTTGCAGAATTACACAATCCTTCAAATGATTATCCCAATAAAATAATATTTGATTAATTTGCAAACCGTACAATGCTTTGAAGTAGTATGAATACTCCAGCAAGTACGAATACTCCATACTACAATGGTGGTATATTGGTTTAACTGACAATGAAACAGTCTAAACCAATAGTATAACGGTATTATAACCAATTGTCTAACAATTGGACAAAAGATTATAGCTCAAAATAAATTGCAAGTGACTTTGCTTTGGGCATAGATTTTGTCTTGAACTAGAGTGAGAGTGACGTTCTGTAGTGACGTTCTGTAGTGACGTTCTGTAGTGACGTAACGTCTTTAATGTCAGGAGATTAACCGATAACACGTTATACAAACTTCCAATCGAGGTAATGCTTCCCACGGCTTGAACATTGAGTTCTAGCTTCAGACATGCTTCAATAATACTAGCTAGTTTCTAGAAAGTATCCAAATGTTTTGGCAACGTTGGTCTCACCCGGAGTTCCCTGCCGCCTTTCCCCCCGCGGCCTTGAACGCTTTTCGGTGTGCTTCCAGCAGGGTGAGCGCCACAGCCTTGGGATCGGGCGCCGCCGCCGCTGCTGCCGCCGCCGCCGCAGTCTCGTCAACCACCTGCGCATTCACAAGCTCGTTAGCGTTCAATTAAGCTAACGGGGTCCATAAGTCATTTACAAAACGCGTTATAGATGCACTGTGGTGCACTCAATGGAGACTTCGTCTCCTTGCTAGTGCCGAACGCTGATTCTGCCCTCGCACTTCATGCGCCAAGTCAGATGTGACTCCCCGACATCAAATAAGCTGTCCCTTCTTCAATCTACAGCATTTTTAACTGTAGCTATCCTGTAGCCAATCGAAAACTGACTTACGGCCGTTTTTACAATGTACAGTTAAATAGTTTTCTTCCAGGAATGAAGAAAACAGAAGCCTGAACATTGTGAAACTGGCTTTTAGTTTAAAGCCCCAATCTCACTTGTACTAACCGCAGTGTTTGTGGCCCAGATATTTGCTAAATTCATAAAGATGCTCTGATATTCATCAACCACCAGTGCAACCCATTGCGTGGTTGAGTGGATTCGAGTGGTTTTTGGTCCTGAAAGACCCTGAAGACGCCAACGCGCTCGTTGGCAAAACGTTGGTCTAGGTCCTATTCAGGACCACAAACCAATCAATCAGAGCAGACACCATCAAGTCACCACATCCATCCAACGACCAACATGGGCTCCGAAAACCTCCGTCTAATCAGCGATTCATCCATTGTTTTACGAAGAAAATGATTGAATAACAATACCGATAAGAGAGATCTCCCTAATGCTCGCAGCTCATCAAACGCACCACCAGAATGCCGTAGACTTCGATGTCTGCTTTAATAACAACAACGATAATAGAAATTGGTTTTCACTGGTGGAAGCTTACACCGGTAAGCGATTGCTGGTGGGTTAGCTAAGCAGGAAAAATGCATGTCCGAACCGGGATAGGAACCCGGGACCTTCCGCTTGCCGGGGGGTTGCTCTGACCACAAGATTCCTGCCGTCGCTGGGTGAGGAAAGGGCTCTCCGGACACGCATTTATCCTGCTCAGCAAACCCAACAACGACGAGAGAGATCTCCCTAACGCTCGCGGCTAATCGAACGCACCGCAAGGATGCCGCAGACTTCGAGGTCGGCGTTGAGCGAGTCCGACGCGGTGGTGGCGTCCTCCACCGACGACTGTCCGAAGCCGCCGAGGCTCGACGTGGCCGTCGACGTGTCGGGCGGCAGCGAAGGCGGCGAAGGGAAGTATGGCCGGCAGCGGTGAGACGCCAGCAGACGCAGCACCAGCTCCTCGGGACGCTCCTCGTGAGAACTGTGGTCCGAGTCCAGCCGGTATCTGCAGACGTAGCGATACCACGGTGGTTGACGTTTTTAACGGGTTTCGAGGTGGATATGTCTTATACGTCTTATATAGGTTGGCAACACAATAATAATTCCTACTCATATTTGCTTCATAAATAAGTAAACAATACTTTCTTAACGATAGAAAAATCTTCCGATTATCGTAAGTGGCGAATCCAACTCGAAACAAAGCTTCTCTGACATTGCACACATAAATATTCCCAATTCGACTTCCATGTCGGTAGAACCGCAGGTTGCAGCCGGGCAAGGATCGGTCAGGCGCAATTCACGCAACAAACACCAAAACTACTCCAAGTATAAGCCGCGCCCGTCCGTCGACGCACCGCCGCCCGGCACCCACCTGGGCTCGTTCTCCGAGCTGGTCGCGTGGCGTGGACGGCGCCCGCGCGTGCACAGGTCGCCCGTCGAGTGCGAACGCTTCAAGAGGCGGGCGTCGTCGAAGTCGTCGTCGGCGTCGAAGTAGCAGCCGCCGTCGTGCAGCTCCGAGATGCGGAACCGGCCGTCCTCGGCGAGCCGCGGCTGGAACAACGCCTTGTCGTCCAGCGTCTTGCCGCCGCCGCCGCCACTGCCGCCGCCGCCGGGCTCCGGGGAGAACACGTTCAGCTCGAATTGCCGGCCGGCAAGGCTCTTCAGGAAGTAGTCCACCTGGGAAAGGATGGTTAACGTTGATGATGATTTTTGTTATCGGGCATTCAACCTTTTAGGACGATGGCTCGGTTAATCATGCCCAATAAATGCATCGAAATAGTTAAAATTTATAATTAAAATTTATGTATCAAATGAGCAATTGTCAAAAGTTTGTAGAGTCTTTCAATAGTTCTTGAATCTGCTAAAATGAGTTTGATTTTTATCTTTAATCGCCAGCTGTCGTCTTGTCGTTCTAAATTTGTTACATTCCACAAACATGTGCTAAGCCACTTGTTTCTTCACAAAGACGAAATACCCACTCGAAAACTGTGTCCGCATCGGAATAAGCTGAGTGTTTATTCGATTTGTTTCCTACATTAAGTTTGGGCTTCTCTCTATGTTTGCATCCTCTTCTGCAATCCCCTATGTATCTGTTAGCACTGTATTAATTCATAAGATAATGGAATTGATTACAAAAATCAATGTTTTTTATCATGGGTGATGATGATGGATAAGATGGATATCGAATCCGGGTGTATCACAAAATAAGGGGCAGTGCAACCGAAAAAAAGCACCTTAGCAGGTAATTTTATAAAATAGAAAGATAAAGAAAGATTGATTAGTGTTGATATCATGGTCCAAACACCACAGATTAATAACAATACAAAAAATTTACTTCAAATATTTAGAAAAAACTATCAATCAGTTACAACAATCAACTGATAAAGAGTCTTAAGGAGCAAAGAGATTGATCGGACCGAGCGATAGGCTGGCGTACCGTCAGATCGGCGGTCGTTCGGCTGAACATGGCCGCGTTGGCGTACAGCTCCTCCCCCGGCGTCTCGTCCCCCTCGTTATCGCCGCCGCCGCCAGCGTCGTGAAGCTTCCCCGCCAGCCTCGTGGTCTCCTGCAGCGACAGCTGGATCGCCATCTTCATCTGCTGCTCGTCCACAACTGAAAAACCCGCGGCACGCTATTAGATCGGTTGCGGCTGGTTTTACAATGTGCGGTTGTGTACCTAGTTATAGCCTGATGAGATGTTTGCTGGCAGAGTTTCCTGCATTCTAGAGCCTGATGAGATGTTTGCTGGCAGAGTTTCCTGCATTCTACAGCCTGATGAGATGTTTGCTGGCAGAGTTTCCTGCATTCTACAGCCTGGTGAGATGTTTGCTGGCAGAGTATCCTGCATTCTACAGCCTGGTGAGATGTTTGCTGGCAGAGTTTCCTGCATTCTACAGCCTGGTGAGATGTTTGCTGGCAGAGTTTCCTGCATCCTACAGCCTGGCCAGATGTTTGTTGGCACAGTTTCCTACATAGTCCTTTGTCAGTTAGATAGTAGTAAGATATTAGTTGTCGTGTCAAAAAGGACGTACCGGTGGCGGCTGACGTGACGCTGGTGCCCGGATCCCTGGCCGTCTTGGCCGCCCGCTGCGACTTCTTCACCTCGTCTTCGATCATCTGCAGCCGGGACATCTCCAGCGCGATCACCAGCTCGACGTTGTAGTCGGCAGAAACGTTCACCGACCGGCGCGCTGCGCAAACAACACAGGGAGCGAGATGTAGGGATGCTTGATTGACTAAAGGTGCTGAACGACGCACTGTTTTGACAACTGGCCCTTTGGCACTGGTCTAATGGCGTCGGTGAATGAAATGGTGATGAGAACATACTACCTGCAACGCACATCCTACATCCTAAATCCTACAACCTACACAGACAAAGAAGTGTGAACAGTGCAATGAAACAATCATTATCAATAATTGTTAAGGAAATTTTTCCAACGTTGGCGAGGTTTTTCTCCACACGGCTGCCAGCAAGTCAACCAAATATTACATAAGATGACGTAAGTAAGTTGTGTTAAGTTGTACCTAGACGGCTGCAGTGTTTTAATTCCTGACCTACCCGCCTAGGTGGCGCCGATGATGCTGTTGCCAGCTCAAAAATGCTATTTCCGCAGAGTTTCCTTTATTTGAATAGTTTCATTATCTGCAGCTGCTACCTATCAAGGGCGATTATTAGCGATTGCTTAGTCTCAGCCATCTTAGCTACTTATGCACAAAACTTGGCTACAAACTCACAATAACTCACCGGGTACATTTGCAATGAACATTTAAAAACGTTAGCCAAAATAAAAAAATTATAACACCGTCAAATTTCCACTATTTTAGGATATTATCAAGGAAAAGACGTTTTTTCAACAATTCCGATAATATCACCGCCGTAATCTCACCTCTCGGCATCGAAACTCACCGGCTTCGTCGGCGATCCTGGCCATGCGGGCGCACCGCGGGCCGCAGAATCCCATCGCGTCGCCGCCCCCGCCGCCGCCGCCCCCGCGGCGCCGCTGGCAGCCGGGCCGGGCGCACGCCGCCTCCCCGCGCACAGGCTCCGCCTCCGGTCCCGCCTCCGGCTCCTCCTCGTCCGAGTCCGGCCAATCGCAGAGCGCCGAGAGGTTCGTGTGGCGGCCGCGCGAGTCCTTCACCCACGGCCCCGACGGCGCGTCCAGGTCTTTCAGCGACGCCGCAATCGCATGGCTCATCTGCTCCTGTTTGGTCACGATGGCGGTTACGGCGACCGAGCGCGTTTCATGACCTCTTGGAGGTACTGGGTGGGTAGAATGTCTTACTGGATCCACTTGAAAACTGTGACTTGATTGATTGATTATTGGTGCTTAACGATGCACTGTTTTGACAACTGGCCGTTTGGCACTGGTCTAATGGTGTCGGTGAATGAAAGGGTGATGATGAACCTAACCTAGCCTAGAAGGGAGGAGGGGAAACCCGGTGCCGGCACGTAGCCTACTCCTGTCGAAAAGCACTCGAACAACAGGATTCCTCCACTAATCTGTGCTATCGATAGGTTGAAGCAAGGTGAGTGAAGTTGTCGTGCTAACTTCAAACCCTCCAACCTCTCTCCCGAACAGAACTGATCGTGTGCATAACTCACGTCGTCGCCGTTGTCGAGCAGCGCGGGGAAGCGACGCTTGCGCAGCCGCCGCAGCGCTGGCGGCGTCTCCGGCGGCACCAGGCCCTTGCCGACCGCGCGGACAAACTCGTGGCGTTTGCGTCGCGCCAGCCCCGTCGTCTGGATTATCACCGAGCGCGGCGTGCGCAAGTAGGGTCGCGCGACCTGCGCAATGGGTCGACAGTCGCGCGATGTTATTACTTTCTTAAGACTCATGTCTTAATTGTAGCACGTTAATTTTCAGAAAAAATATTTGGCGGGGACTATTAGTTGTTTTCAATAAATCAACCCTGGAACAGCCCCAGTCAAAAAAAATCTGGAAATCAGAGTAGATACCTATAAAAAATGTAAAATTTTAATGGAAAGATACAGTGAAAATTGCTAGTTTTTGCATTTTTCACCTTGAAATGCTTGACTGATTGGCACGATATATATAGCCTATACAACGTGTCGTGAAATCCTGCACATTATTCTCCCAACAGAAGGGTCCAAAATCGCGCGTAAATATGGTTGATTCGCTGAAAACACGTAAAATCCCGAAAAAACAGTTGGAAAATTGAGCAGGCAGACACGGAAAAGTTGAAAGCAACCAAAATAGGGATTTTTTATATGGTTAATGACCTTATCCTAGATGCACACACTACCTACGCCTAGTCCATCCAACTACCAACATACACACAGCAACAAAGCAAATGCGAGCTCATTTAATTCGTGTCCTAGAAGAGCGTTGTTCGAACGACGTCGATCGAGAGATCCGCCTGGTCGCCGGGCCGGCCGTGAGCTCACCATTTCGGAGAGCTTCTCGGTGACCTCCTCCAGCTCGTGCTGCATGAACTCGAAGATGGCCTTGTTGTAGCCGTCGTCGTCGAGGTAGAAGCCGTAGACGTAGGAGCCGCAGAGCGCGCGGCGGGCCTTCAGCAGCTCCCGCACCCCGTCCTCCACGAACCGGATCGCAGCCACGCCCACCTCTCCCGCCACTGGAAACACGGGGTCAACACAGGGTCAACGCAGGGTCAAATCCATCCTCAACTATGGATCGCAGCGACGCCCACCTCTCCCGCCACTGGAAACACGGGGTCAACACAGGGTCAACGCAGGCGCAGGGTCAAATCCATCCTCAACTATGGATCGCAGCCACGCCCACCTCTCCCGCCACTGGAAACACGGGGTCAACACAGGGTCAACGCAGGGTCAAATCCATCCTCAAATAATTGGATCGCAGCGACGCCCACCACTAGCACACTAGCCCCTAGCAACTGGGGTCAATCAACACAGGGCAAGCACTCGGCCCCCAACTAGCACTTGGGACATTTAGGAATTTTACGAGGAGTCATAATTTCAATGGAATTTTTGTGAAATAACCTGACACACGATAATTTCGAGCTTCTTACTTTAAAATTTTAAACATTTAAATGGAAAGTAATGTCTAGATTGTAGTTATGTAAAATGCTGAGTAATGTAATGCTGAGAAAGCAGGGGAAGCAGGGAGAGCGGTGGGTAAGCAGGGAAAGCGCTGGGGAGACGCTGGGAAGACGCCGCCGACTCACCCTGTCCCGGCTGGCGGTTCTCCCGCGCCAGCGCCGACGCCAGAACGTCCATCTTGTGGCGCACGCCGTCCAGCAGCGGTTCCTCCAGCTTCTGGCTGTTCTGGTGGTTGCGGAACCGAGTGTAGAAGTGCAGGAACCGGTTCAGCTCCTGCAGCTGCACGTTGCGCTCCACCGCCTGGAACCGGCCGGAACGGACGTTGATCCACGGACGGTTGATTGTTTGATTATTGATGTTTAACTAGCTCAGCGCTAGTAGTCAATACGATTACCAAAATGATGCGAAATAAATTTTCATTCACCGATTTACCTTATTTATAACTGTATTAAACCGCGCTAACTAAACGCGGTGTTGCTAAACTTCGGTGATCTCACAACAACTGGTTTTTCCACCATGGCAAACCGTTTGGTCAGCTAAGGCCGTAGCTAACGTTGATTGGGGGTGAACATTGTCCCGGCAACAAGAGCTCACCTCCGTGATGAGCGTGCCCTGTTTCTCGTCGGCCTTGTGCATCGCCTCGAAGCGATTGCAGCGGAAGTAGCCGCCGGTCGCAGAGCTGTGTTTCTTCCACGACTCCAAGCATACCCAGCAGAAGTCGTACTTGCACTGAAACACCGAAAACAACGGTCACACGCTAATCCACGTTCAATGGAGGCAATGTCTCGAGCATTTCGTAGCTACATAAGTACGGGAAGTTCATTTAAATTGGAAGTTATAAAAATAGGCTGGAAATTAGAGATTATGCAGCAATTCCCCGCTTAAAAGCTATACGAACATTGAATAAATTAGAAAAGATTAACACAAAGATATACTCCTTCGAACATTCATTTGTTTACTCGTGCATGGCAACTCTTTTTGCATCACCATGATCCTCTTACCATCTCAATTTCTTAACCTTGCAAGGATTTTCCTCAAGAGTCAATACATCAAACAGTAAATTATAACGACGTTTTGGTTATCCATCAAGTAATTTGGACAGAATTCTAGCGAATACTATTTACTAAAGGTCTGAAGGCAGACCTATCACTGAACTGCCGAGCCGAGACATCCTAACAAAATCTTCGAGCGGATATCAACCTCGAATCGCCGCATCGCAAAGAGTGCGCCGCCGACGTACCTTGGAGCACTTCATGTGGTTGCACCCCTCGTTCTTCTGGATCGGCGAGCGGCAGTTGGGGCACGGCTTCGAGTTGGTCACCAGCCAGAGGCAGTTGGCCGCGTCCTCCGTCTCCGTCCCCGACGCTCGCAGCTCCTCTGGCCGCACCTCCGAGATCTTACGCTGCCACAGGCCCCACTGGTCGCATCCCGAAGGAGCGTGAGCCTCTCCCAGGCACTCCCTGCATTCGATACGAGCGGCGGTTAAAGCAGGAGACGACGTTTGCAGCTCTGCAGGGGTCTAGGCTAGGTGTGTTCAAGTAGGAGACAAGGTTAAGAGTCCTGCAGGGACCTAGCCTCAGTGTAACCAATTTTTCAGTAGCACATTATTAATTATTAAAAAGCTTATATTGTTATGCTTTCGGGTACTCGGGTATTCTGGTTTGAACCAGGCCACCCAGTTCTAATTTTGTAACTGGATCCAGGATCTCAACCAATCCAGATAACTGGATAACTGCCGTCATCCTTAATATCATACCTAATAGCAATACCTAAATTACTTCTTCAGCTGTTAGGTAGCTTGAGAGAAAGGTTGACAGTTAGTACCAGGATCCGAGAGAATGCGATATCTCCGAGCTACGCGGAGGGACAACTTTGGCCGCGGCCGACGACGTACCAGCAGAAGAAGTGCGAGTTCCCGCAGTCGACGGCGTGCGAGGTGCGCGGCGTGACGGGCCCAACCTGCTCCGTCTCGGGCAGCCTCACCGCTCGGCCGCAGCCCGGCATCGGGCACCACTTGATGCTGCGGTTCGACTCGACAAACGCCTGCAAACGCGGCGGCACGTCAGCGCTGTGTACTCGTTTTTGTACAGAGCTTGGCATTCAAAATATCTCTGTCTAAGTATTTACTGTCAGAAACTGCGCTGACAATTCTAATGCCAGCTCAACAATGCTATTTCGAAAGGGTCTCCTGCATCCTACAGCCTGATGAGATGTTTGCTGGCAGAGTGTCCTGCATCCTACAGCCTGGTGATATGTTTGCTGGCAGAGTGTCCTGCATCCTACAGCCTGGTGATATGTTTGCTGGCAGAGTTTCCTGCATCCTACAGCCTGGTGATATGTTTGCTGGCAGAGTTTCCTGCATCCTACAGCCTGGTGAGATGTTTGCTGGCAGAGTGTCCTGCATCCTACAGCCTGGTGATATGTTTGCTGGCAGAGTGTCCTGCATCCTACAGCCTGGTGAGATGTTTGCAGGCAGAGTTTCCTGCATTCTACAGCCTGGTGAGATGTTTGCTGGCAGAGTGTCCTGCATCCTACAGCCTGATCAGATTTTTGCAGGCAGTGTCCTGCATCCTACAGCCTGGTGAGATCTATGCTGGCAGAGTTTCGTGCATTCTACAGCCTGGTGAGATGTTTGCTGGCAGGGTGTCCTGCATCCTACAGCCTAGTGAGATGTTTGTGGGCAGAGTGTCCTGCATCCTACAGCCTGATAAGATTTTGGCAGGCAGAGTGTCCTGCATCCTACAGCCTGATGAGATATTTGCTGGCAGAGTGTCCTGCATCCTACAGCCTGATCAGATTTTTGCAGGCAGTGTCCTGCATCCTACAGCCTGGTGAGATGTTTGCGGGCAGTTTCCTGCATTCTACAGCCTGGTGAGATGTTTGCTGGCAGAGTGTCCTGCATCCTACAGCCTGATCAGATTTTTGCAGGCAGTGTCCTGCATCCTACAGCCTGGTGAGATCTATGCTGGCAGAGTTTCCTGCATCCTACAGCCAGGTGAGATGTGTGCTGGCAGAGTGTCCTGCATCCTACAGCCTGGTGAGATGTTTGCTGGCAGAGTTTCCTGCATCCTACAGCCTGATCAGATTTTTGCAGGCAGTGTCCTGCATCCTACAGCCTGATGAGATATTTGCTGGAATCCAATGTAACGCAACCCAACGTAACCAACCTTGATGTCGAACTGCAGGTAACGGCGCGCGATCTCCGGACTGACGAGCCGTTCGATGACCTCGACGGGAACGAGGTAGTGGCAGGCGAAGGCGGGGCACAGGATGTGGTGGGCGTCGCCCTCCTGTATGCGCACCGTCAGGTAGCCCTCCCAGCAGGCGGCGCAGAAGCGGTGCGCGCACGACATGACGGCCGGCACCGACCAGCGAGGCAGCGCGCGCAAGCAGATGTCGCACTGCGCAATCGGACGGAATGCTTTTCTATCTTTTATATGAGGTATATGAAATGTGTTGTGTGTTAAGCTTACTTGGCTTTACACACATATTTATATATAGTACACAATGTTTAAATTTTAGTTTTTAGGTGCATTTATTTGACTTCAGTTGCAACTATGAATATTTAAGAATATTTACTATTTAGCTAACTGAAAAATTCTAACACATTTCACACTGCATCGATTGTTTATTAGACTGGTGTTGTCAACACAGTGCGTCGTTAAACACCTATAATCAATCAACAGCCAGCAACGCTGTGCGTTGTGCGTAGCACTCACTGTGACCTCGTCGGCGGCCGAGTCCGGCCCCCGGTCGGCCTGCTCCGAGTCCGACTCCCCCGCCCCCGATCCCGCCCCCGCCGGCTCCAGCTGGGAGGCGAGCAGCGCCGAGGGGGGCGGCTGGACGCCCGCCAGTTGGCAGCACTGCACTGCGTCCTTCATCCAGCGCTCGAGCAGCGACTCGCGGGACCATTCTGCAACGGCGACGGTGGAATTCGCTGAATAAACATGTTTAGCAAGTCTCGAGCAATCACAAGGCGGCGTGCTGCGGCACAGCACGGAGGCCAGAACGGTCCTTGCAGACCGCCCCGCGGTGCATAAAGCAGCGTCCAGCAGCTGCTCGCCACAGTCATGAAGATGTCCACGCCAACGTGGACGAAACGTCGACACAAGTCAAGGTCCTTTTCAGGACCGCAAACGCGTTAGGTCAGAGCAAAACCGAACTCTCGCCATACTAAACATGTTTAAAATTAAAAAAGCAGGGACTTATAGGGACCAAATCACATCAAAGTGACTTTCAGGGACCATGCTGAGGAAAAGGGACTTTTAGAGGAAAAAATAAACCACTTGGGAGCCCTGTGCAGACGTGCGCTCACCGTTGTCGCGCAGCAAGGCGTCGGCGGTGAACAACGGGATGTGCAGCATGTCGGACGTCTCGACGAGCAGCCGGTCCTTGGCCTCCTGCAGGTCCTGCGTGCGCAGGCCCGAGTAGACCTCGTCCGCCTCGCCGTTGCCGTAGAGCGACGCCTCGTTGATCGTGTCGCTGGCGTCGCCCTGTGGGAAGCCGGTCGGCCGTCACTTGCTGGCCGCAGTTCGGGCGGTGGCAGCGTCTCACCGGGCTTCATGAAGTATGCACACCAAGGTTCCATCCCGAACGGGGGTCTAACCCGGGCTTATTTCTCAATTCTGGCGCTAGGTGTTGACAACTTTACCAAACCGACAACCAACTTACGGTGGCAATGTCCCACCGGGCTTCATGAGGTCTACATTCTACAGCCTGGTGAGATGTTTTCTACATTCTACAGCCTGGTGAGATGTTTCCTTCATTCTACAGCCTGGTGAGATGTTTCCTTCATTCTAGAGCCTGGTGAGATGTTTTAGCTACATTCTACAGCCTGGTGAGATGTTTCCTTCATTCTAGAGCCTGGTGAGATGTTTTAGCTACATTCTACAGCCTGGTGAGATGTTTCTTTCATTCTACAGCCTGGTGAGATAGTTGCTAAATTCTACAGCCTGGTGAGATGTTTCTTTCATTCTACAGCCTGGTGAGATAGTTGCTAAATTCTACAGCCTGGTGAGATGTTTCTTTCATTCTACAGCCTGGTGAGATAGTTGCTAAATTCAACAGCCTGGTGAGATGTTTCCTTCATTCTAGAGCCTGGTGAGATGTTTTAGCTACATTCTACAGCCTGGTGAGATGTTTCCTTCATTCTAGAGCCTGGTGAGATGTTTTAGCTACATTCTACAGCCTGGTGAGATGTTTCTTTCATTCTACAGCCTGGTGAGATAGTTGCTAAATTCTACAGCCTGGTGAGATGTTTCTTTCATTCTACAGCCTGGTGAGATAGTTGCTAAATTCTACAGCCTGGTGAGATGTTTCCTTCATTCTACAGCCTGGTGAGATAGTTGCTAAATTCAACAGCCTGGTGAGATGTTTTCTACATTCTACAGCCTGGTGAGATAGTTGCTAAATTCAACAGCCTGGTGAGATGTTTTCTACATTCTACAGCCTGGTGAGATGTTTCCTTCATTCTACAGCCTGGTGAGATGTTTTAGCTACATTCTACAGCCTGGTGAGATGTTTCCTTCATTCTACAGCCTGGTGAGATGTTTTAGCTACATTCTACAGCCTGGTGAGATGTTTCCTTCATTCTACAGCCTGGTGAGATGTTTTAGCTACATTCTACAGCCTGGTGAGATGTTTCCTTCATTCTACAGCCTGGTGAGATGTTTCCTTCATTCTACAGCCTGGTGAGATAGTTGCTAAATTCAACAGCCTGGTGAGATGTTTATGTACGAGTTACTCACAAAGACCATCTTGGACTCCAGCAGCTGCGCGATGTCGAGATGCGATGCGCGGACGGCGAGGTCGCAGGGCGTGAGCCGGTCGTTGTTCTCGAGGAAGAGGGAGGCGCCGTGCGCGACCAGCAGCTCGACGCAACGCCTCAGCCCTGCCTCCGTGGCGCGATGCAGCGCAGTGTTGCCAAGCTGACAGGGTCAAGCGCAACGCACGCAAGTCACTCGGTTACTCGCTGATATTTGTTTGGTTGTTTGTTTGTTTGTTTATTGTCACTCGTCTTGTACAACAAGTACTACATGATAATATATAATAGATATGGTGCCATATTATGATACATAAATTGACATTTGTGTACATATTTGTGTGACATGTGTACATAAATTTATAAGAATTATATGGTTGATTAATCTTTAGAGTTTGTGAACGTGTATTCTATTCGTATTGAGGGTGAGTCATTTAATTGATTTGGTTTTAAACTGTTGCGTATTTTGAATTGGAAAAAAATACTGAAAAATGTGAAAATAAATTTTGAAAAATGTTTTAGTGAGAAAAAACTGCAAAAATCCCATCAATAAGTGTCATAAAAAGGCCATTTTTAAGAAAATTGTCCAACATACAGCAATAAAAATTTTACACGGTCTATAAGTCAGCGTGTAAGGAAAATTTAGTTAAAATCTACACTGAAGTTTGACCTTTAGATTAAGAAGTAGGATGTTGAAAAATTATAATTTTCGTAACGACCGATACGCTACCTATAATATAATGTGCCAGATCTACGTTCAAGGCTTTTGTTTCTAAAAAACCAATAATCAACAATCAAACGCCGAAATTCACCCAATTCCGCAGAATCGGAAACTGAGAAAGTTAGCGAATCGCAGCCCTGGCTGTCCACAACGAACCTGGTCCTGCGCGGCGAGATCGATGCGTTCGCGCAGTCCGTTGCCGGCCAGCGCCGCCCCGCGCCACTGCAGCACCAGCGCGACGCACGCCGCCCGGCGATCCTGAGCCGAGAACGTCTTCTGCACGGCCGCGCCGCACGCCGCGTGCAGTGCCGTCTCGTTCGTGCCGTTCTTCTTGTTCGGGTTGCCGCCGTGGTCGTTCAGGAACGTCCTGTTGTTACAGACGCAAGCGGTTGCGTTCGTGTTCAACGCCAAGGACGTTTCGGCGGGGTTATGCCAATGCTGACTTAGGGCGCGTTTTACCAATTTATTTAAGCTCTTGAGAACCTTTCAATTCCTTAGTGATTCGAACCCAAACGCAAATACTCGTTTCATGTACGGTAGATATTGATTATTAGAAACGAAATATTATATAATAGAATATTACATAGCATATTGTTGTTTAGCATAATGGATAAGTGCAGTGCTCCGAACAGGTAAAGATCCGGGTTCCAATCCTGGCACGGATACAAACTTTGGAATTGACATTTCGTTTCTAATAATAACACTTTCAACCTTTTAACAAAGAAAAAATTGAATTTCCTTGCACATTGTTGAGTTAATAAAATGGTAACACTGGCTCTTACTCCACTTATGACAATAATGAATGTCAACGTCATGAATCTTTAAGCCTCCATGGTCCAGTCTAAAGTTTGGCAAATGTCACTACGGTCCAGTTTTTCCGTGGCTTGTTAATTAGGTAAAGGTCTGTTAACACAAAATCTAGGCATCTCAATGGCAGTGTCCATGATAATACTAATAACGGGCTGTTAAGAAGTTAATGGGCCAAAGAAAAACTGTCATTAATTAAAAGTTTAAACATGTGAGTAGTCGCTACCTCAAATTCCACAGATTATTGCCAATAAGACCTGCATTATTCCAGGTTGTGTTTTATTGAGTGAGTAATTGATTAGTTTTGGCTCTACAACAACAATTTCACAAGTCCACGAGGGTGACTGTGTAAAATTTTCACAATTAAAGTTGAAACCACTACTTTTTGGTATGTATCACTACTTTTTACAGAAAAACGCCCAAAAATTACCTCATAAATTTCGCTGTTTTGTGTTGAAAATAATGTGTAGAACTTAAAGGCGCATGGGACGCACTTTAAATTGAGCGAATCCGTCAAGTGTTTCATGCAGAAAATTGCAAAAAATATATCAGGGGTTGGAGGGTTAAAATAAATTCCGATGGGCAGGGCTCTCACAATTTAGGTCACAGCAGTGCAATTCTGTAAATGTTTTCACGGCGAGGTGAAATGAGAGCGTTAATTTCTTCTATTAAAAACACTGACAAATGCTTGTGTAAGGACAGTTTCAAAGATAAAATAGCATCAATATCAGACATGATATTATGATTAGTTTCAAGGGAAATATGGTGCTAGTACAAGTATCCAAAACTTGGATCCATGCTAGGTTGGTGCTAGAATGCAGCTAGCATGGTGAGGTGATAAAAAACCACCACAAAAAAACAACAACAAATCCCAAGTGAGTCAAAGTGGCTAGATGAACATGTACTTGCTACAGTCCCAACAGATCTCTTGGCAAACATAACAAAAACTAAAAAAAAACTGTTTACATTGCCAGTGCAAACAACAGCATCAGCCTCGGCCATCTTATAAGGCAACGGTATTCAACCTGTTCACACCGTTGACTGGAGCATCGTACTGAGAAGACAAGGGATCAACACCATTTGCTCTGTGTGTCCACCGAGTTATGCAGCCTGTGTACTCGTTTGCAGGAAGTGCACATCGCCGCCAGCATACTAATCGACACTCTGCTTGACTCGGGCTAATGAGATAATCACTCAATCCAGAGTCGTTACAGCAGGTTCGTTACTGACTGCTACCGGCAGTGAGGTGGAATGTGAAGAGTAGGTTGTTTATTGTTCTGCTGCAAGTCACAGGTTACTTCTGGTTGCTGGTTTTTCTCTTTTATTACACTTTGATTGGAACTTCAGGCAATGGAAGGCAGATTTTTTAAATTAACAGAATGACTTGATTTTTTTTACACTTAGCTTTATCACTCATTCAATCTAAAAATGAACTAAGAAACTATACCTCAACAAACAAAATTTAACGAAACAAAATCTACCAAATTTTTAAAGGTTTCTGTAGAGAATTTACAAAATGTTCTACTCCACACCTGAAACATATTGAATCCAGATTTCATCCCATTTATCTACCTAGAACCAAAGGTTATGAGAGAACTGTAATAAAATTTCTCAAACCTCGTAGCAAAACATGCGTTAATTTCAAAATATAGCTTGCTTGTGAGTCATTGTTGGTACCTAAGAAGATCAAATCAGCCCCAGAATTGTTTTTCTTAATGTCGTAGGTTTCCTTCCCCAAAAATACGGTGATCTGAAGTCCCTACTCCCTTATCTTGTAAACCATAAAACGTGGGTACATGGGTAGACATCTATCATGGAATAAGGTATTCCAGTCTAACCTTGGTGGAAGGTATCCCAACCTAGCATTGCTTGAAGGTATCCCAACCTAGCCTTGCTCGAAGGCTAAACGTGATGTTGGCTATCCCAACCTAGCCTTGCTCAAAGGCATCACAACCTTGACTTGCTCGAAATTATCCCAACCTAGTCTTGCTTGAAGGTATCCCAACCTAGCATTACTTGAAGGCATCCCAACCTAGCCTTGCTCAAAGGCATCCAACCTAGCCTTGCTCAAAGGCATCCAACCTAGCCTTGCTCGAAGGCATCCCATCCTAGCCTTTCTCCAAGGCATCCCAACCAAGCCTAGCTCCGAGACTAAACAAGATGTTGCGCATCCCAACCTAGCCCTGCTCGAAGCTAGAACAACGCTGGTTTATGGTTAACAGCGGCGGGGAGCGGGCGCTTGGTACTCACCGCAGCAAGTGTTTCATGCCGTGCCGCGCCGCGTAGTGCAGCGCCGTGTTGTGCTGGTGGCCGTCGCCGTAACTAACGTTCGGGTCCAGGCTCTTGCGCAGTTCCGGCGAGCCCTGGTACACCTGTCATCACAAAATTCACTTGTGTAAGCGCCAACGGTTAGGTTTCTCTTATTTTATTATAATGATTTGTACTTTTTCGTGTTATTGTGTCGGAGTCCGTACCATTTCCATCCCAATCCATTTTCAGCTCTTCTTTAAACTTCTATACACTCTCCTTCATCTCTTCACTCCACTCCCATTTAAAACAAACTTAAAAGAACTTTTTAAATAGGTACTGCCAGCAGTTATTATAAATAAGCAATCTGAGCTTAATTTATTCTTCAAGCACCAATGCCTGAAGGCACTGAAGAATTACGTAAACTCAACCAAACAGCACATCTCTTTACTTATTCAACATTTTACCGCAGTGAAATCGCTACCTACATCAAAACGAAGCTTAAAATTAAGTTAAAGGCGTGAAGTCGAAATGAACTAAAGAAAGTGCAGTTATCACCTACAAAGATACCAACTTACTGTTTTATATGGGAACTGACAGTTGACACCTGAGATTGAGCATTAGTGGCAAAAAAATTGCTCCCTCAATATAAGGTAAGATGACACTAGTAACGCTGTACCTGATCTAACCGCCTAGGCAGTGCTGACAATTCTGTCGCCAGCTGAAAAATGGTATATTGGCAGAGTGTCCTGCATCCTACAGCCTGGTGAGATGTTTGCTGCGAGAGTGTCCTGCATTCTACAGCCTGGTGAGATGTTTGCTGGCAGAGTGTCCTGCATCCTACAACCTAGCCAGATGTTTGCTGGCAGAGTGTCCTGCATCCTACAACCTGGTGAGATGTTTGCTGGCAGAGTGTCCTGCATCCTACAACCTGGTGAGATGTTTGCTGGCAGAGTGTCCTGCATCCTACAGTCTGGTGAGATTTTGGGTAAAAGGATGTTTTTTGCCGGGTTACCTGCATCGCAGCGAACTCGTCGCCATGGTGCAGGTGCTTCTTGAACTTGGACGACGCGCTGCCCATGGCAACCGTGTCAAGACCGCTGGTGTCGCTGTGTCGCTAGCCGTCCGTCGTTGGTCGTACAGCCCGCAGACATCATCTGCCCGACAGCTAACGGACAACCGAAAAGCAAACACGTGGGTCAGATCGGTGGAACACTCGAGATAGATAATTAGTTACTACCTATCTTCCTTGGTTAAACTGCAGAGACAATTTTTTTTTTGTGGAATTTTTCAATCAAAGATAGGGAAATCAAAACCCAACCGGCTTTTCTTGGTGAGTGTTTGACGTCATTCCTAACCCAGCGACGGACAACGGATGCAAGAACAGACACTCAGTAACAACGGACGAATTAGGAAGAAGACCAAAGAATAGATGCAGGGCAGCTAGCATCGGTTGGACACAACGAACATCAAGTGCAGGAGAAGGATTGAGGGATAACTTTCAGTTCCCAAGTTCAATGGACAGGCATTGTTCAGATACAATTATAGTTTAAGCTGGAATAGCAATGCACTAGCGACTCCAAAATATGTTGAACGAAATTGATCAGTTGTCGTGATGGTCAATTTGGTGATGTGAAGATGACACAAATTGTATTTAATCTTTTGTGATGACAGTTACTAATAGTGTACTAGTTTTAATGAATTTGACTTTGAATCATTGTCAATATGCCTAGAGACTCCATAATTTTCACACTTCTGTTCATTTGATTTGCTGCACTAAAAACTCCATCTTTTTACTGACAGGCTAGAATGAAATTAACATTTCCTAGCACCAACAAGTGTAAAACACAGTAGATGGCATGTTTTTCTTGTGTTCTAATCTCTGGGTAACTGCAGCAAGGAAATTAAAAGCTCCCTGTCGTATAAAGCCAACTGCCTTCCAACAACGAACTCGTACTTAACTCTAAATGCAACTCGGGAGTTGTGAAAGTTGCATGACCTGCCCTAGGGAAGTCCGTCGTACAATGGCAGCTACCTATATTGAGTTTATGAAACAACTGGGGCAAAACAAGTTACAATCTAGGTTACAGGAATATTGACAGATAATTGAGTGTGTTTATTACTGGCAAGTGACCAGGTGCCTGTGCATAGTCAAAATATCCTCATAACTCTATGGTGTCTACCTAGAGACAGAGCAAGGCAGGGTCCAGATGTAATTAACGGAGATGTTTACTTTTATTGTTGCCAGTGAAAATTAGTATCTTGATTTACAAGCAATCAATAAAATTATATATTTTATTTTTAAAAAAATGTTAAGCTTACATTATTAAAATTGTATTTGCATTTCTGTACGTAGATGATTCAAACCAAGGAGTTTTTAATTGGGACCAAGAATTGAATTTCTAGGAAATATTTACAAATTTATGACTAGCACTTTGATTGGAGAGATTTAGTTTGTTGTTTGCTGCTATTAAAGGTTCCTATACTACCTTAATGTTCTTTAATTTCTGCTGGTTGGATGTAAGGCAATATAGGTAGGTAGGTCATAGTCAGTAATTGAATGTTACTTAGCTTTAGCACCTATAGAAGTGCCACGAAACAGATATTAAATGTAGAAAAATACAACAGTAGTAGGAGGTACTCAGGGAAATCTTATACTTGCGTAAAGAAAGGAAGGACACATGATAATCATTGTCAAAATATTTGAATTTTGATATTGCATTAATTGCTAAATAATTGCATTCTGCACAAAAATTTCATTTAAGTCTGTATCTAGGTATAGTTCCTACCTATGTTTGCTGTAGGTACCTTGAATTTAAAACAATTCAAGGTATTAAATTAAAAGTTACAAGGTTCCTGCCTACGGAAGATATTCTTATAGGTAGATACTGTTGGTAGGTCTGCTTTTTCACATATTGTACCGTGTACATACATACCGTGTACTAGAATTCGCTAGAGATTTCAATGAAAATTTTAAGATTACTCGGTACATTGGTATCTAAGTAGGGGCAAAGAATCCGGGACAATCTCATTCGGATTTTCCCTGCCAACGCAGTCTAGCCTGCAGTAACATTTGGAACCGTGCCGCAGAACCGACCTTTCGACTAAAAATCCGGTCCCCCGCGGTCCCTAATGACTGATAACAATCCGCAGCACTCAAAATGTCAAATTAGAACAAGAGAGAAAAAAAAACAAAAAAAACAGCAAAGCTATTGGGGGCCACTGTCTGGCCCCATAGAATCTATCTGACAGCTATGACACAATAGCCATCGAGCTATCACCCATCACCTAAGGCCTGTTGTTCAATCAGAAATGCATTGTACTCGAATGGGTAGGCTATAGTAGACACACTAACTCGTCCTATTGCTTTAACCTAGTTCCAATCCGCTATCCCCCGGGCGCTCTACCAAACGTTGAGTACGACGATCATGAAAACATCGTCTAGACGCCCGAGAGAGGTGTCAAAAAAAGGTGACGAAAGGTCCACCCTGACGCGAGCGAGGACGAGATGCAGCTAGCAGACCAACACACACAGAGTCCACGAAGCACAGTGCTACCCGAACTAGCTTGACATTACACGGACGCCGTAGAGGTGAGATAGCACTGGGCCAGAGAGACAAAGGATCCGCGGGAAACGGGAGCAAGCACATCGTCCGGGAACGATCCCCGGAGCCGAACACCAAGATGCTTTGCTAGCATCTAAACTCCGTCCCCGCCTGTCAAAACAGTTTCTAGGTTATCCTGCGACGGCCTAGCAGCGGTCCCGACCCATCTGAACTTACCAGCACGTATATCTTGATCGCAACGAACGTAAGCATCCCACTAGCGAACGTAATATCCAGGTCCTTCGCAGCAGGAGATCACATTACGGTGACTATGGGTCCACTGGCTGTTCACAGCATCGATTCGTAGGCGGCATGCGCCCTAGCTGAGCTCACAGCAGCGACGTCTGTGCGTTTGCAACGGTTGGGGCTTGCGCGGGGTGCAGCGGGTTGCATATGTGGACAGGCGCTGTAGAGGCGAGCTGACGAGTCGGGCAGGTTGGTGGCAGGGTGCTGGGTTCGAGGCAGGCAAGGGTTGCACTTTTTGGATTGGCGATCGCGGGCGGAATGTGTTCTCCGGATGTGAATCTGCCGTGTCGTTGTGTTGGAAAGTGGCACTCTCGCCTGGCGGGCTCGGTTTCTCGTGATTTTTTAAACACGCGTAAATTGGGTCTCCAATGGACGAATCTCTATACAGCGACGCAGGTATATCTACTTATTAATGACTCATGAATTTCTCATTCATCTTCTTCAAGTCGACG
This sequence comes from Nemurella pictetii, assembly GCA_921293315.2. Lineage (NCBI taxonomy): Eukaryota > Metazoa > Arthropoda > Insecta > Plecoptera > Nemouridae > Nemurella > Nemurella pictetii. Next base: position 4,428,498 of record OV121122.1, read on the forward strand.
TTGTGCTTTTTTTTAATAATCATCTCCGAAACAGGTTTCGTGTAGAACTGATGAGACAACAACATTGAAAGAATATAGGCCTATCTTTCAAAGTCGAGTGTACTATGTATATGTATGCATGTATAGTATAATTTATGCACTGCTCTAGATTCGATCGCGGCTGGACCTGGTTTCGAACCCGGTCTTTTGCCACTATTTAGGTCGACAATGTACAACACCACTTTTTTTTTTCAATCATATCCTTTCGCGTTTCGTATTCACGTGTGCTTCGCGCATGTTATTTTACAAGCTAGACAAACACATTACTTTTCGCTGCCCCAGCCAGAACAAAACACGACACTAACTAGGCTTCAAACTCAAAGGGGCGCACGATCTGCTAGGAAACAATCGACGCTAGCAAGGTTTCACATTTCCTGGCCAAGACATTTGGCACGACTTGGACTTGGAACACGGCACTCAGGTGTCGAGTTACTTTGCTAGATTCTAGAACAATCAACATGTTCACTGTTCAGCGGCAAGTGCAGGAGCAACTGACGTGGGTGAACGAACGAAATACGTCGGGCAATGCAACGGACGCGGTATATCCACTGTTCGATTTTTTTAAATTTATCCGTTTCTCACCGCCTTCGAGGATTTCAACCAGCGCAAAGGCGATCGACAGGGTTTAGAAGGCTGGGCTCGGCACTCGTGATTCGTCGAGTACAAACCCACAGCCACAATGATACCAATTCGGGGGAAAAAATGAGCATCAGCTGTCACTTCCAACGTCTGTCACTCACTTATACAGCTTGGGTGTTCGTCAACAGCCGTGAAGTGTACAAGATTTTAACAGTTAAACAAACTGACGTGATGGAGAATACTTACCGAGCCCGGCCACTTGGGAGTTGTCGAGTAGAGTTGAGGGCAAGTACCTATATTATGTTATCTTGCACGTGCGTTTTCTATTGTTAGCTTGTAGTGGCCAGTTTGCCGTTAGCGAGATAGCAATGCACTTCTGAATGTGGTACACTACACGAACCATACCAGCATCTCCGCTCGGCGTCTCCGCCTCAATCCGAAACAAAAAAATCATGCAACCTCTAGCCGCATTACCGAGCTGCTAGCGCTGAGGTTTGTCCACTGGCGAGGTGGACTCGCTTCCGGTGTCTATTGCATCAACGCCCTTGGCAATGCGCGTCCTAGAGAGGCGTTTGGTCTGCTTGCTCGTTCCGCGTACCTATGCCATAGAGTAATTATGAGGATAGCCTTACTTACTCATTTGTACCTATACCACAGATACCAGCTTTGTTGACAAGGAACATCGGAATTGTTAAGACACCAAGTCCGGTGTTTGCAAGACCAACAACAATACCTTTAATTTTCATTTAACACTCATTAAGATTCCTGCGAATTTCATGCTGCAAAATAATCGATCAGGAAGCTGAACTCTTCGTTCGTGGGAGGAGAGGACAGGTGAGGAAACAGGCTGAGATGAAACAAACCTCTCTCTCTCTCTGTCTCTGTCTCTGTCTCCCGCTCAACGCGAGAATAAAACACATTATCGCATTTTTTCGCGTCGCAGCGTGTACGGACGGACACGTCTTGTAATTGTCCTGCACCTTGTTTCCGATGTGTAATTGAGCAAGACGCACTCATCGTATCCATCCCGAGCGAGCACAATCGATGCCAACATGAAACGAAAACACGTGAGCTTCGGGTCGCTCGATAATTGGTCCATTAGACATTCTTCCCCGCGTGCGCGCAGATAGAAACACACGGCGTGTGATCAAATCGACGGGGAGATCGTTGCCGTCGACTTTGTGATGTGTTAGTGTGCTAGTTCCTGAAGATGGACACCATCTTCGACGGCGATCACCGGAGAGAAAGAGAGAGAATTTCCCCGGTAGGTCGATTGATGTTTCCGATAGTGTCGGACAAGCTGGCGACATAGATAGAGGCTAAGCGACCATAAGATATTGCGCGATAACAAGGGTCAAAGAGGGCAAGGGCCAGGGGGCACTTAGCTTCTCTCGATCATGTGTGATTGTCGCCAAGCTCGGTATACGCGCACGAGCAAGCTTTTACGCTGCGTTATAATAACTAACTCAAGTTTAACGTTGTGGCAATGAAATGATGATAATAATAATATCATGTGCCAATCAGATAAAGTGCATGTAATTTTGTTTTGAAAGTATTATATTGCAGACTGCAGTTCACATTAACACGAGCGAGACAACCTTGCTGTAGAACACGACCCAGTACATCCGAGTAACGTGACACGGTCAGACACCCGATAAGTAAAGCCAGTTGGCTTGTGATTTCCCTGTCTTCCTTGGTTAAATAAGCAGAGTCAATACACCGATTCCATTCAAGCAACGTGACGCGGTCAGACACCCGCTAAGAAAAGCCAGTTGGCTTGTGATTTCCCTGTCTTCCTTGGTTAAATAAGCAGAGTCAATACACCGATTCCATTCAAGCAACGTGACGCGGTCAGACACCCGCTAAGAAAAGCCAGTTGGCTTGTGATTTCCCTGTCTTCCTTGGTTAAATAAGCAGAGTCAATACACCGATTCCATTCAAGCAACGTGACGCGGTCAGACACCCGCTAAGAAAAGCCTGTTGGCTTGTGATTTCCCTGTCTTCCTTGGTTAAATAAGCAGAGTCAATACGCCGATTCCATTCAAGCAACGTGACGCGGTCAGACACCCGCTAAGAAAAGCCAGTTGGCTTGTGATTTCCCTGTCTTCCTTGGTTAAATAAGCAGAGTCAATACACCGATTTAATTCTAGTAACGTTGGTTAAATATCAGAGCATGTATCAATAAAATACTCCAGTAGGGGTATTGACTCTGCTTATTCAACCAAGGAAGACAGGGAAATCACAAGCCAACTGGCTTTTCTTAGCGGGTGTCCGACCGCGTCACGTTGCTTGAATGGAATCGGTGTATTGCCTCTGCTTATTTAACCAAGGAAGACAGGGAAATCACAAGCCAACTGGCTTTTCTTAGCGGGTGTCCGACCGCGTCACGTTGCTTGAATGGAATCGGTGTATAGCCTCGTTCTTGAGAACCGAAAAATGCAAAGGAAAATTTTAATATCCTTGGTTACGAGCCGACTGCAGCCCAATGGGGTAAATCTTTGATAATGTGCCTCATTCCTCAATTCCTCCATGCCTCCATGCATGTAGTACATAGTATGGAGATTAGTCAACCCAGGATAAGGTAATTCACAAAAAAAAAACGTCAATTACAATTCACTTACCTACTCTATCAATATTGACTTCTAGCTGACTGGGTTATTTTTAAGCTAAGTAGAGTATAATAGAGGCTGTATGGAGAGCGACACGTAGAGCATGTTATAGCATGCGGTGCAGCGTGCAATGATCATGTGTAACAAGAGGTGCAGTGCGCGTGATGTCCGGACAATGGCTGGCACTTCAAGTGCAGAAGATCAATGGGGTCTGCAGCAGCCGATGACGTGGATTTACGACGAGGAAACGAAGGACTAGATTCATCGCCGCGGCCGACGGTTGGCCAGGGTGTGGGGTGGGGGGGGGGGGGGCACTCGACAAGTGTTTTTTCTTGCTAAATACAGATATCGGGTTGGATTACTTTATGGTTATTGATTCCATGTGTCTTCGGCGATGGGTGAGAGTCGTGGCGTTTGTTTTCTTACTTTAGCTCTCATGATTTGAAATTTCTATTATTACAGGTGTATATATATATATCTAATTGATCAACGATTTGATTTCTTATTTATTTTACGACTGTCAGTTACATAGCATTAACCATCGCCAGTGAGAAATAAGCTATAAAGCCTATATTATTGGAAAATGTGGGAACTAACTCAAAATAATAGGTTCATTTGGCAAAAAGGAATGATTTTATAAGCAGCTGATTCCTATATGTGGCTTTTCTCCCAATTTTCTTTAGAATTTTGTAAGAATTTCTGAGGTGAATAACAAACCCGAGGATCGTTCCACCATAGCTGAACATCCCGACCCGTTCCACCCCCAACCGGCGACGGAGCGTTGAGCATCGCGCACAGCTCGCAAAACATCCCCCGCGACCAGTCGCACTCCAACCGGTAGTACCGCTTCCACCAGAAATACTTGGCGTACTCCACGGGCGTCCTGGCCAAGTAACCGAGATAGGCAGCCAGCTCCCTCGGCCCGCCAAACCACCGGACATCAACATACGACATTGGCGGCGCCACCCCTTCATACTCGCCGCCCCCGTAGACCACCGGCACCACATCGAACAGCGCCGCGTAGAACAACTTCTCGGTCACGTACTCTGCACACAGCGAGTTCTCGAGCGCCAAGTAGAACATGTACCCTGTCTCCAGCATCTGGTAGCAGGCGCCCAGCGCGGCCCGATCGCAGCCCAGCGGGTGCTGCGACGGCTTGGCGCAGCGCAGCGCACCGCATTCGCCGTACACGTCGACCGGCATGTGCTTGACGAGCTCGTCGACGTACTCCTCCCGGTCGCTCGGCGTGCGGCATTTGGACACGAACCACGCTGCTGCCTTGCGCGGCGGCGTCGTCGGCAGCGGGGTGACCTCGTAGCGTGGCTGGATCCAGGCAGGAGGCGTCGTCCCACGGGACTCCCAGCAGGCAGAGGCGTTGGCGGGAGTCTTGCGGACGAACCAGCCGTACGGGACGTGGATGTCCGAGTCGCGTCTGTACGTCAGCGTGATGTTGAACAGGTTTTTAATTGGGGTTAGGTCCAACGGCCAACCCTTGGGGGACTCCATTAGGAAGAATGCGTAGAGTTGGCTGGGGTGGCGTGCGTTGGGTAGTTTCTTGAGCGTCTTGTGGCCGAACCAGGTGTCGAACATGTTGGGCGGGTGGAAGAGGACAGCGTCGAAGGTGTCATGCGGTCGGTCGGTGGCGCCGTCCGCTTGATCCCAGACGGCGCAGTTGTCGACGGCGCAGGCGGCGTCGGTGAAGGCGGCGCGGTCGGTGGTGAAACCGAAGTGTTCCAGGTCGAACATGCGGGTCCAGAGCAGGATGCTCTTGGTGTTTCCGGCGGCGAGGCTGGCGTTGAATGTGGCGCGTAGGCCGGAGAGTTTGCTGGCGCCGGAAGTTGGGGAGGTCGTTGCGTTGGCCAGGAGAGAGAGTATTGGAGGCAGCAGGCTGAGGCAGAGAATCTTCATGGTCGTGTACGCTCAGAGAAAACCTAACCCAACAAAAATCAATTACTCTTTTTACTCTAGAGCTATGATTTGTGGACAGCTATTTTTGACAGGAATTTTCAGTATTTTTTAACACCACGGATAAAATGAGGCGTGTTTACAGCGACTTACCAAGTTTCTGTATTTTTAAACGGGTTTGATTTGATAAAACGAAGTGTGGTGCTAAAACTAAGCGAGTGAAGTTTCAACCACGTTGGCGTGGTCATCTGCAGGACTGTGGTCGATTCGTAGACACTCTGGGATCACAATTCGTTTTCACTGGACCAAACCATTAACACGTATACAGCATCCCGTGGCTGTGAACAAATCCGTTTATAACCGAGCTGGCTTCGATTACACTGTCAATGCAGCTTTGCGAAGCGTCATTTTGAACATGTTTGATTGATTCGCCTTAGAGTTATTAATGAGCGTGAAATTCACTTCCAATGGTCTCAAATTGAAGTAAAAAATAACAATAACGTTATTTAATTATCTAATAAATACCTTTTGTTATTGCCGTACTAAATTGAAGATTTACTGATGAAGTGAAAAAATCAACTGTTACCTCCACTTACTGTCTTGATTCTGTTATCCACGTTATCACTGATAACAATAGAGTGTAATACCCCAACTTTATCAGCAACGGTATGCTCGTCTCAACACATCACAAACAGGACAGAAATTTATTAATGTTACAACCATAACAGACAGCGCTTCAGCTGAAAGAAAACGTTATGAAAACGATATCACTGTGATTATAACTCGATTCGTTCTTGGATGTTGCCACACCTCACCATGCAATCGAATGCCATTGAAGCGGTCAGATGATAGATGACAGATGTCAGATGACACCACGTAGAGTTGACGCCAGAGAACATTGACATTGACAACTTATCGAGGTGGTTGACATTAGGAAAGTGATTGACAATGGCGTGAAAGGTGTGAATGACTGCTATGCCTTCATCGGGTGAAGTGGCGGGTAATTCTTAAGTGAAACCATTAAATACTCGAAAGACAATTGCAATGAATTAACATCGCTTCTCACACCACCTATACTTATTTTTTCTTATAGTGCAATTAAACACTTAATATGAATTAGTTTACACTTCTTGGCTATTGGGAGAACATTAAAAATCATTATTGGCAACATTATTTTGCTTTTAAGTTGGTTTTTAAAAAATCATCGCATTTTTTCGAGTTCAATTCATCCAGAATGTAACAGCATCAATTCGTAAATTACAAAATTCTATCAAATTATACGCAACTACAACGTTCGACTTGGTTTTCTCACTTTTCATCCCGAATTTCCTCATCGAAATTGTCGAAGAAACGTAAGAAGATATTATGCGAATGGTAAATTAAGCGTTTATGCACTGTTCTACAGTGTTTGTTCTGATATTTTGATATCGCCTTGTGGATTCAGTTTCCAGAGGTAGTGGAACTTAAATGGCGGCCATTTTTTCAGTACTGACCTCATCCCTTGACCTTATCCCATAAATACTATATTATAATATTATAGTGTCACGAAGTATGGCGGCTGCAATCGATCGGTTTCATTCCGCAACCATGATTGCTGCGAATGAGATGGAAAATGGAATAATCGACGAGGCCGGGTAAATATTTCTCTGGTGGCGCGGTCAAGCGGAACAAATGCCTACTCTGCCCGGCCGTAATGGCCGCCAGGCCGGTCACGACCAGCAATCTGTCCTTCCGGTATCGTCAATCAGGCGACATGACTGATACTTTTAATTGCTCGCTGAAGCTTGGTGCTTGGCAGTGGCGTAGAGGTGGTGCTGTTTGAACTCATCCTCGACCGTCCACACTGGATTAACCTCTCCAGGTATTGTCTCGGTCGAGTTTTTTAATGGCTGGACTTGCAACCAAACCTTACCTGCAAGTGATGTCCCTTGCCTATAATACCAGCGACGTAACTAATTTTGCCGATTGTGAAGCTTTCTTTACTCTTTTACTCCTTACTCCTCTTTACTTCTTTTACTCTTTTGATGAAAGGATTTATTGGTGGAAGGATGATGTGGGCATTATTCAATAATTCGATACCGATTCCAGAGCAAAATTAATCTACAGGTTTTCCAGTCGACTTTTGTACACTTTTGAGTGGTGTTGCTGCTGATGCTGATGCTGACATGCTGATGCTGATGCTGATGCTGCTGCTGTTGCTATACACTGCTGCATATTTTAACAAGCTTTACTGAATAAGTTACCAAAGCGGTCATCTATCTTTATGAGTTACACAGTAATGGCATTATAGAAATAGCCATGAAGATATTAACTAAAATATATCTACAATTTCATTTTATTATTGAGAAATACTTCAAATTTTACGACCGTCTCATTGGAATATATCCTATAAGTATAGATAATCTAGATGTAGTCCTGATTGATTGACGATGGTTGACTCGAATGCAACTTCAGGTTGAAGTGCGTGGCGGGGAGGGTTGGCCAATGAAAAACCTTGCTACACAGAACGTACAGCGCAGCCTCTTTGATAGCGCATCGTGGATTTGCTGAAGTTAAGCAACAACGCGCCGGGTGAGAGACTGGATGGGTGACCGATACTCTAAAAATCCCACAACACCACACAAAGGCCAGAGCAGCCAAAGGCACATAAAGTCTATCCAGCTGTTAAAGTATACTTAAAAAATGGTCGTAATTATCTACACCGATACCAGATTATTCTAACAATAAAAAGAATAAAATCGCACAAACGCACCGTGCCGGTGCTAAAAATAGCACACGACCAATCACGCGACCCGCGGGACCAGGTCGTGATCCTCGCGAGGACGCTGCATCTCAAGTACCGTTCAACAACCGGCGTGACGTCAACGCACTTCCATCGTTCATGAGCAGGCTCCACTGCCGCCAAATCCGTCTGCTTTTCCGCTTTTGTCCGCTTTTCATGAAAGGCTGATGATGAACCTAACCTAGCCTAGCAGCGAGCTGAGGGTGAAGCTAACCTAGCCTAGCAGCGAGCTGAGGGTGAAGCTAACCTAGCCTAGCAGCGAGCTGAGGGTGAAGCTAACCTAGCCTAGCAGCGAGCTGAGGGTGAAGCTAACCTAGCCTAGCAGCGAGCTGAGGGTGAAGCTAACCTAGCCTAGCAGCGAGCTGAGGGTGAACCCGGTGTCGACACGTAGCCTGCTCCTGTCCAACAGCGCTAAGCGCCGGCCACTGCTTAACCTGGTGTGACACTCAGTTGAGTGATTGCGTCTTGCATCTGGCATCTTGCATCTTGCATCTTGCACCTTGCAACTTGCATCTTGTTGACAACGCGTCTTGCACTCTGCGATTGTTGGTCCAATCCTTCCCCCCCCCCCTTATTGCAATTTCCACCGCATGCATTTTTTTCACAGAAGGACTCGGTTGGACATAAAGATACGGGTTAGATAATGGATCGAGTATTTGACTAGCTAATGTATTCCTGCATACATATAAATTATGGGCTTGTTTGATAGTAAGATATCAGCACTTTGTGTACGCAATTGTCAGGAAGTCTAGACGTTGCCGATTAAATTAAATCTTTCCTAAAAACGCCCAACCTCATGTTAGGTTAATAAAAAAATTACCCACCCTGCACCCAGTGGCAGCACCAGCAACAGCAGTGACACCGGTGTTTGCTGGCATTAGGCAAGGCAACAATCGTAGCAGCGTGGCAACACTAGCAGCAGCAGTGACACCGGTGTTTGCTGGCATTAGGCAAGGCACATAGTAATGCCAACAATCGTAGCAGCGTAGCAACACTAGCAACAGCATTGACACCAGTGTTTGCTGGCATATAAAATACTGCATGACTGAAAAAACTTATACATACTACAAGAGTTAATATTTGTAAACACAACTTTTTACAAATCAATTACAGTTGTTTCCAAACTGTTCTTGTAATAACGCACAGGAAGAGAACAGGCGAGATAATGATGGAGAGAGATGGAGATGGAGGAAGAGACAGAGACGGAGGGATTCGTAGCACACAGTATAATTTACAGATAATTTTTATAAATTTTCTTACTGTCATAAGTTTCTGTGAAAACAAATCGAATCTAATGTCAAGTCGTCGGTGTAAAAAAACGCCAACATCTCGTTACCAAGAAGTTGGTAATGGAAACACCTGTTGGGCCGATCGTTGACATGATGAAGTGCCGGTCGTAAAACACTCTTCATTTTCTACTTCTTCCTCCTCGTCTGCTTGTCTTTGTCGACGTTGAAGTAGTTGTTGGTAGATTCAGGAGAACGAGAACAAGAAGTAGTTTAACATACATCCAGTTGCTAGCCACCTTGCTGCACTGTGTCTCACCACCAGTTGCCAGCCACTTGCTACACTGTGTCTCACCACCAGTTGCCAGCCACTTGCTACACTGTGTCTCACCGCCAGTTGCCAGGCACTTGTTTGCACTGTGTCTCACTGCCAGTTGCCAGCCACTTGCTGCACTGTGTCTCACCGCCAGTTGCCAGCCACTTGCTGCACTGTGTCTCACCGCCAGTTGCCAGCCACTTGCTGCACTGTGTGTCTCACCGCCAGTTGCCAGCCACGTGCTACACTGTGTCTCACTGCCAGTTGCCAGCCACTTGCTACACTGTGTCTCACCGCCAGTTGCCAGCCACTTGCTACACTGTGTCTCACAAAATAACTGAAATAATGAACAGCTAGTATTAAAACGGAATTAAACACAACTCAAATAATTGCAAATCACTTAATTGGCGGTACAGTTTCCTTTTCAAGCCTCATTTATATCTTGAAATTATTATAAGTTTTGGGCTTATAGTCAAAACAAGGAACTAGAAAAAAGACATAAATTATTCTCATCGCCACGTATTGAGTGATGGGAAGTGGGATAATGATGCTGTCGTTGTTGTTGTTGTCGTTGAATGTTGACAAACACTTATCGATAATTTTCCCCCACACTTCCTACCCAGCGCTATTGAGTACAAAAGCGAGGAGTTAAAATGTCTTCACGTGGACCCCGATGTAAATTTCTCGCCCAATAACCTAGAAGGAGAGAGAAATTAGTGCCCTGGCCGGCGATATCCCTAATTTAGGCGATTGCCCAACCACTCCACCTGCATTTGCGTAATGTCTGCACTCAGCGTGAATCTCAGCAGCTTGGACCGGCCGCGCCGATGCATCATTTCAAAGTACTTAACAATAATATCTCTTGCCCGGCGGTCTCAATTTCGACAGTCTTCATCTGCAGCCGGTGCATTCCACAACAACCTGTTAGGTTTTCGTGTCCACTGACCATTAGGTCCAAGTACACATTTACATCGATTCAATTATATAGCGAATTAATGCGAAGTTTTGCATGTGCCCGTTAGCACCCAATATTCGCGGGAAAAACATGCTCCACCGGTTCCTCGAATCATAGTCCTTCCTGTCGTATTTGTTAAAATTGAATAAATTTCGATCTTGCGGATATGTCATCACTCATATGGCCATTTCTTAACCAAAATCCACACTGCTATTTAAATTTAATTTCTTTTGCACTTTGGGATCGTTGGCCAAAAAAGCTAGTTTTTACAATCAAAGGAATTGTGCGTTAAGCTTTTCTGATATTTCTTTAAGACATTTCGCAAGGCCCGAGCTGAATCAAATCCCAAATCTAGCGAATCGAGATGCATCTCATGGACCTCTTGCGATGGTAATGCGCAACTTCGAGATGGTCAAACAAAGACGTGGCATTCACATCCAATTTGCACATTGATGAATAGTTGGCGTTGTAAACTACATCGCGCGAAGTCGATGCCACGAGCTTAAGACAGAAACGTCGCTGTCTCCATTGCTCGCAATTTCCCAACAAACCAGCACACTTCTTCTGCCAGCGCACAAGAGCGGAGACGGACACACAATTATCTCATATATTTTTGGCCACCCAGAAATTTGCCACAGAAATGCACCAGAAAGATGCCACTATCAGATAACGAACAACAAGCTGCAGATCGCTCGATTTCTTAGACTCGATTAAAAAGCCAATCAGCTTTTTAGTATTTACATCTCCGCCGAGGCTGCAGCCTCTCGGAGGCATCGTGGTATCCATGCCAATATGCCAATCACCAATTAGAGCCACTCTAATAACCGCTCGTAAAGCGATTAATCGCCGAAAACCAAGAGCGCGGTGATTTTAACTCTTCCCGGAATATGAACTTCTACATGCCCATCGATGTCGCGTTAAGATGCCTGAACCGCCGCTTGCTTCCCTGTCTGCAAAGCAGCCTGGACCGCCGCTTGTTTCCCTGTCTGCAAAGCAGCCTGGACCGCCGCTTGTTTCCCTGTCTGCAAAGCAGCCTGGACCGCCGCTTGTTTCCCTGTCTGCAAAGCAGCCTGGACCGCTGCTTGTTTCCCTGTCTGCAAAGCAGCCTGGACTGGCCTTGGTTTCGCTGTCCGCAAAGCAGCCTGCACTGCCGCTTGTTTCCCTGTCTGCAAGGCAGCCTGGACCGCCGCTTGTTTCCCTGTCTGCAAAGCAGCCTGGACTGCCGCTTGTTTCCCTGTCCGCAAAGCAGCCTGGACCGCTGCTTGTTTCGCTGTCTGCAAAGCAGCCTGGACTGCCGCTTGTTTTCCCTGTCTGCAAAGCAGCCTGGACTGCCGCTTGTTTCCCTGTCCGCAAAGCAGCCTGGACCGCTGCTTGTTTCGCTGTCTGCAAAGCAGCCTGGACTGCCGCTTGTTTTCCCTGTCTGCAAAGCAGCCTGGACTGCCGCTTGTTTCCCTGTCTGCAAAGCAGCCTGCACTGGCGCTTGTTTCCCTGTCTGCAAATCGCCGGTCCATGGCCGATATGTGTCAGAATTCTGCTCGCACTTTCTTTCCATCTTGTTCGGACATCGTTGCCGCTAGCGTGTCCTGAAGCCGTTTTAACCGCCACTCATCCTCTCATTAGGCCGGCGATCACTCATTATCAGAAGGTCATTATCGGCCGAGTGTGTCTGTTACTAGGTAAGAACCACCGCGGTTTACATGCAGCAGCCGAACAGCTTTCTTCCCAATGTCAGCTCGTTCTGATTAGTCTCGATTCTGATTCGTGCCTTTTCTTTGCTTGTTTCAAGTTTTAATAACCTAATGATGGCTTAGGAGATGATTGATGGGTTGTTTTGTGGTGTTTAACGACGCACACTTCTGAGGTCGGCCTCGTGGTGTTTAACGGGCGTCGGTGAAAGATAAGGGTGATGCTAACGCTAACCGGGGGCTGAAGTTTGTAGAGGAACCTCCCGGACCTCATATCAACAGTTCATGTGTTTACCCTGGCAAGCAACAGAATCTTGTTTGCTGATATTCTTTACTGCCTTTCCTTAAATGCCAGCAATCACAACACTTTGTGTTTAACAACAATAGAACAACAATAGAACAAGCCATTTGTTGTCAAAAAGGGCAATTTTCACATTAAAAAGAACTCACATTGAAAAAAAAGCCTTTTAGACTGGCTGCAACACCAAAGTCCTTGCAATAAACATAACTTATCGCTTCCTCGAGCTCCACCTCAACTGGCAGGGGATATTATGGGTCTAGACGTAACACCAACAAGACATCTATGGCCAAGTGAGCACATTCCCGGCTTCCTGGTAATCCGATCATCTCCCGACCACCGCCTACTCGCGTCCCACCGCCCCCTGCAATTCCTAGCATCATCAGCATCATCAGCAGCATCAGCAGCAGCATCAGCAGCGAACCTACCGGCTGTTTTTATGCTAATTGCCTGCTGTTTGAAACCTGTTGCGGTGGCCACGAATTTGTCCGCTTCACGTGTTCCAGCGTATCCAATGCCGTCGGTGTATATTTAGACTGTTCGATGCGCGGGGTCATCGGGCCCTCTTCGCTTTGTGGTCCTCCCGAAACCCAGGAGCTCGGTGACCGGTCCCCGGTACCCAGTACCCAGTACCCGGTGCTCGGTGCTCGGTGCTCGGTGCTCGGTGCTCGGTGCTCGGTGCTCGGTGCTCGGTGCTCGGTGCTCGGTGCTCGGTGCTCGGTGCTCGGTGGTGGGTGCTGGGTGCTGGGTGATCGGTCCCCGGTACCCAGAACCCGGTGCTCGGTGCTAGGTGCTAGGTGAGGTGCTAGGTGCTCGGTGCTCGGTGCTCTGTGCTCTGTGCTCGGTGCTCGGTGCTCTGTGCTCGGTGCTAGGTGCTCTGTGCTCGGTGCTCGGTGCTCGGTGCTCTGTGCTCTGTGCTCGGTGCTCTGTGCTCGGTGCCAGGTGCTAGGTGCTAGGTGGTAGGTGTTCGGTGCTAGATGCTGGGTGGTAGGTGCTCGGTGCTCGGTGCTCGGTGATCGGTGGTCGGTGGTCGGTGCTCGGTGCTCGGTGCTCGGTGCTCGGTGCTCGGTGCTCGGTGCTCGGTGCTTCGGTGCTCGGTGCTCGGTGCTCGGTGCTCGGTGCTCGGTGCTCGGTGCTCGGTGCTCGGTGCTCGGTGCTTCGGTGCCCGGGTGACATTTCGAACTGAAATATTACTCAACATAGGTCGCTGTACTAGTTCAACTAACACAAGTCAAAAAATGCAGTTTTTAGTAAAATATATAATTTCTACTCCATCTTCGGTCTGACCTGAGTCTGACCCGCTGGGAGTCATTCGGTCCCGGCGTTCGTTCGACCGCATTGCGCGGATTACCGACGGAATGCTGAGTATTTTATGCGCGGCAAATTCCTCCTCTTCAAATCTGACACTCAACTTTTTTAATTCGTCGAAAAAACTGGATTTTAATTGGTTGTCCGTCTCACTGTCGATGCAAAGAAACGTATTTTTGACTAGAGAAAAACTCTGGAACTCTAAGAGCGCGATTCCTGCAGACTATAGCTCTGGAAGTCATCTACCGGCCTTGATTAGAGTGGTCGGGACAACCCTTATGCGTCGCCTTGCTCTCCGTCGCTTCCGTTGCTTGGCGCAGAGAGGCGACGTCTGCACGACGAACGGGCTGCCGACGCGACGGACTGGCGATGCACACGACAGATTGCAGCGTTGTGTTGTTTTGCGCACAGAGTCGCCGTCTGCACGACGAACGGGCTGCCGACGCGACGAACTGGCGATGCACACGACGGATTGCAGCGTTGTGTTGCTTTGCGCATAGAGTCGACGTCTGCACGACGAACGGGCTGCCGACGCGACGGACTGGCGATGCACACGACGGATTGCAGCGTTGTGTTGCCTGGATACGAACTCGTCCCAAAAATAGCACTACATCTTACTGAATACAGATTAGGAAAGATTACTGAAGCGGTTATAAAACGCCTCCCCCTCTTCCAAACCTGTACAACGCCTCACCCCTATTCCAAGCCAGTACAACGCCTGCCCCTATTCCAAGCCTTTACAACGCTTCCCCTTATTACAAGCCTTTACATCACCTCCATATTCCAAGCCTGTACAACGTTTTCCCTATTCTAAGCTTTTACAACGCCTCCCCTATTCCAGGCTTGTAAAACACCTCCCCCCTATTCCGAGCCGTGCAACGCTTGCAAGAGAGCGCCGTCGGATCGTATAGGACAAGAGCGTGAGGACGCACCGGTATATCCCAGCGCGCCGTGGACTCGATCACCAGTCTTCAGCGAGGCACCGAGGAGCGAGCATCCAGTGGTTGCCAAGTGTCGGTCGCCAAGTGTCGGTCGCCAAGTGTCGGTCGCCAAGTGTCGGTCGCCAAGTGCCGGGGTGCAGTGTTCAGAGACAGTTACCGGCGCTCGGGGAACGGGGCAAGGATGAGGAACGCTGCGGGACTCCTGGGGGTCGTGGTGGTCTTGGTGGTCGCGGGGGTGCGGGGTGAGTGTGGCAAGGCCGGGGGGTGGTCGACCTTGAGCCCGCGGTCGGGGGTGGCCGTTCAAGTCGACTGGCTGGACATCTTAGGAGTTCTTCTGTGAGATTTGGGCTGAAAATGATTTTACATGTTTTCTGAAATTTTCTGAAATTTTCTGAAATTTATGTTTCCATCCGGTTAAGAAGATTATATTTTTATATATCATATTAAAAATTGTATGATAATTCAAAAAACAAACGCGGATAAGAAAACGTGGAAACTCTGTTGCATAAAATAGAGGAATACTCCGGTCAGAAAATTATCCTCCGGTTCGCTAATCAAGGTATTAAAGCTGCTTAGCATGCTTAATCTGTTCTAAGCTCTAAAAATTAGGAATATCTTGGTTGTGATATTGCGTCTGCAACTCTTTGACTTTGTTCCGATGCCAGTTCAGTGTGATAGTGAATTATCTGCTTATGCAGCAGGCTTCAATTGTAATGCATATTAGGCATGTTATATATGTCATTAAACACGTCAATATATAAAATTTGTAAACAAAAAATCACATTAAATATGACATAAAAAAGGCATAGAATGCGTCTGAGATTGAGAGCATAACATCGACAAAGTCTTGGCAGTTGGCATTGATTTCACACGATGCCTGGCATGTCCCCGGCAGGTCCGTGCCAAGTCTTGTCACCTGCAGCCAAGTGTACAGATGCAACGTGCTGCAGCGACCCAGCTTTCTGCAGGTTGCACTTTATTTAGTGTCTTGTGAACTGAACCATCGTCCATGCAGCAGTGCTAATTTGTGCCAGCTTGACCGTGGCCCTGTCGAATGGTTAAAGAAACTCTCTGCTAATTAAAAATAACATTCACGGAACCGCAAATTGTATTATTAGCACATACATGGACCAGGTTTCCTTTCGCCACTCTCCGGGTAAAAAGTTGTAGAACTTAACAAGTATTTTTAACGAAGCAGCACAACGAATTAATTTGTGTTACGAACCGGTCTCAGGACACACAAATATCAGCTGACACGTAATTTGCACGTTTTTAAAACGCACTTACGCATCGGAGCATAATAATCTTGTTAATAAACAAGCCATTAATTTGTTAAATTGTACTCTAGTTATTTAATTTTTAATCAGTAACTAACCGTGCCGATACGCACCATCAGTTTTGATCCACACTATGTTATAGTTCATCGCATTTTGCTATGATATTTATTCATACTTTTGTTTGCATTTGAGCACGATTACAATCGTTAATATAAAATGAAGCATCCTGGCAAACATATAAATTTCGATCTCTCACCACCGTGCCTGTAGGTACCTGAAAATGAAACAAATCAAAATGAGAAATGAAGTTGAACATGTCCATACGACGCCGGAGTTATTACCATAGTTATTACCCTCCGAATCCAGGCACAGCGGCTTCTTTGGTATACAGAGGTGCTGGTAGGGCAAATAATGTCTTAGAGTTCAAGGGTCAGATGTGGATGGGTTTGCTCTGTTTTGTACGATCACGGGTCCTACAAACGATTTCTGGTTTGTCGAGAGACCCCTGGACAGGATTGTCCTGAAGTTGACCAAGAAACGTTGACAAACCAGCTTTTTTGAGGACCGCAAATCGAAACAGAGCAGATCGCATGATCTACCGGTTTCGTAAGAAAATAATCTCGCGAATGCCTTAATAGGTAGTATTTGAAGCAGGAGGCAATTGGCCACTAAATTCCTGATGACCCCTGACTATTGCCGCTATGGCCAACATTATATGTCAACTCGACGAGATGGTCATCCGCATTGAAATGCATTTCAGCTTTGCTTGATTTTTGCATTAGATTGCAGGATAAATACCGCTGGTGATGGTCAAAGTAGAGATGTGAGCCCATAAATCTACGCATTTGCATCATTTTTGTGGTTAAACCCAA
Source organism: Nemurella pictetii (assembly GCA_921293315.2). NCBI lineage: Eukaryota > Metazoa > Arthropoda > Insecta > Plecoptera > Nemouridae > Nemurella > Nemurella pictetii. The sequence continues at coordinate 4,445,290 of OV121122.1, forward strand.
AAGTTTCAAGGCCGTAATGTGGCCAGTCAGCCAATGGCCGTTTAGTCAGCATGCCGTTTTAGTCTGTCTCCATTAACATAATCAGGTAAAACTCAACAAAAATAATCAAAATTGACTCAATTTATATATGAATTACACATAAAACAATCTATTCTGTAGGTTTTTAATATATGTTAGCAGCGGAGACCCGTGCCTTCGGCACTATGTGCTTACGCCTTTCCTTTTTTATTGTAATTTTTTTCATTTAAATTTAAGCTCAAGGCAGCCTGTTTTCCCAAAAGGCAACCCGTATATGCCCGTAAGGCAAAACCTATGCCTAGAGTAGTACATATTATATTGAAAAAATACAAAGTTAGGTGGTCATTCGCGAGCCATTTTCAATGTCCCAATGGTCTCAGCTCAGCAGTCAGCAGCGGTAGCCATGACACTGCCGGGACACGAACCGGGGTTCGAACATTCCGAGTTCAGTGCACCGCGTTGCACAAAAGAGCGGTCGCGGCCTGCAACGGCAACGGCGGCGGCGGCGGCGGTGGCGGCGGCGGTGGCAGGGGAGATGCATTTCCAGATGACAGCTGATGCATTTGTCAGCGCTGAGGCTGCTGCATGCTTCTGCGATGTGACAGATAGGTGCGTGCACGCATTTGCGATGCGTACAACATCGTGTGTGACGCTGGCTGCTTCAGACATTTGTTTTTGTCATTTATTTTGTTTAAGATCTGGCGTTTCTGACAGTTCTTGCCAAATATATTTTTTTATAGACATCTTTAGTCACGGTTTTCTGGAAATTTCCCATGCGGTCAAAAGAAGCAGAGTCGATTAATGAATACAAGCCACTTGCTGGGCCATTGGCGGATAATTTTGTCTTAGCCGGTGGATATTTTAGAATAGACCTATTCCACTCAGAGAAAAATGACTTCAGATACCCACTGGACGTACTACCAGTTTGGAAAAAAATATTAATTAGCTCTGCTAAATAGCAAAGGAAGATAGGGAAATCACAACCCGAATTGCTCTACCTGGCTACGTAATTTTGATAGAATTTTAATTGAATGAAATATGTTTATTATGGAAGCTTTCCGATGGAACCCATCAGCGAAGTGGTACGTGGTTAAACGTGGTTAAACGTGGTTAAACGTGGTTAAATATGGTTAAACGTGGTTAAAAGTCAGCCCGAATGTCGACAACCTGAGCGGTGGGCTATGTGCCCGGTCCAGGTTGATGTCGAGTCATCCTCCAAACACCACGCAGAGTTTCTACCTCGGCTAATGTCTCCTTAAAAATTCCATTCTTTACTTGACCACGTGATATCGACAAGTGAATCTCATTTCGATTGGGGTCGGAAAATTCGATCATTTTTACCTCATGCCACAAAAAGTATGTATACACATTATTCTAAAATTGTGATGAAATAGTTAGAATTCCTCGTCGTGTACAGCGCTGTTCGAACTGGTCCCATTCTTTCTTTAGCAGCAGCAATCGCGATCGAGCATACCTCTGCGGTTCAAGCGATCACTCATCCGCAGCGACTCGTAATTACCGCTCTTAAGTACACGTTTGCTGATTTCAGCTAAGAGCGAGCGCCGAAGAAAACGACGCGGCATTGTGAGGCGAATTAAAAATGTTCCCACTTAAAACAGCAAATGGCTCATGTTGTTTTATACTTTATATAGGTGTATTATAGCTGTTAATAGAGAGCTCGATGCATTTGAAGGGACATAGACATCATCTCACGTCGATCCGTGCAATTTACGAGACAGCTTTAACGCAGCGTGGCATGTGGTACGCCGTGGCAACCATCAAGTGCGTCGTTAAACATCCCATTCGCCGCGTGCATGTAACACAAACATATGCACCGCCAACCGACACTTTCCGAACCGGGCGCAAAAAAAAACGACGCTTATTCAAAAAATTCAACGGACAAAAAAAATGGCAGATAAATTCCACCGCCACCTAGATTCGCGCGCAGTGTGTCGATTTTGACGCGACACGATTGTCGCTTGCTTAAGATGGCCGCCGAGACTTGGCGGGCGAGAAAAGTGCGATAAATTCACAAGAAATTTCCGGCATTCGCTGTTAACCTAGTTCTCATTAACGTTCCGTGCGGCGTGCTGTGCGGCTTCGCACTCGGACTCGCCGAGAGAGAGCACACCATCGAAGGTGTGGACACAGAGAAGGAGACAGCGCGAGAGAGTATACGTGCGACAGTCATTGCGATGTGGGGCGACCGACCTTTCGGAAATTAACATGGTCATTAACTCCGGGACTCCACGGCAGGTAATGTTGTGTAATTACCGGTCGCTGCATAATGGCTTGTTTACATTCTCGCTGCATGCAATTGGATGGACGCACGACGCGGCAGATTCTGCACGCGGCTAAAAATAACCCGGCGCACATGCAGACATGCGAAATCGTTTGGGCGTCGCGTGAAGGAAACAGGTAGCGACGTTTTAATCGCGTGGAACTGTGTATGCGCGCGGAGATTGCGTCTCTGCGCATGATTGCCTGCTTCTGATGTTGCTTCTGATGTTGCTCGTGAAGTTTCTGGGCGATGTTGCTGGCGTTGAGATCTCGAAGTATGCAGGGAAATGATCGGCATTAAAGATGCACTGAACCCGACGGAGATTTTCTCAAACACTGGCCGCTATTCTATGTGCAACATGCGGTCGTTAAAATCATGGCTTAATAGTCGCAGGAGATTTATTTCATCCGGGGATAAATGACTGTAGATATACCGACAAAGAAAAGCCTACTGTGCTGTAATATCCCTCTTTCTTCGCGAAATCGTCGACAAAAACCTTCTTAGCTCTGCTAATTAACAAAGTAAGATGAAATAGGATAGATGAAAGTATCTTGAATCGAACACAAAACGTACCAATGTGCAAAAATCGACAAGATTCCAGCACCAATAGTTCGTACACACGGTGTTATAAACGCACGAACAAGAATACAATCTACAATCGTGAAATGACAGGAAATCTCGAATCCCTAAGTTAAGCAACAGTGCGCCGCGTTGGCCATCGGATGGGTCACCGCAGTACCGACACGGGGCACAGATTGTATCAGGTTGGACCAAACTTGTCCAACGGGGAGGCTGGATGGATGGCGGTCGGCGGTGGTACGTGCGCCGCAGGCTGCGAATCAAGCTGACGACGACGACGATGAAGATGAAGATGAAGATGAAGATCGTTGCTCCCAGCGGCGTCCCCGAGGCCGCGGAGCAGGCGTAGCGCAAGGACAGACTCGCGGCACGATGCACGATGCACGATGCACGGTACACCATGCATATAGATGCAATTTTCTTGATGATATTTTTAAGGGTCAAGAAGAAAATGCTGTCTTCAGTGATGATTACATTACTATGCAAAACGTATGACATAAGCCATAAATATGCAGCCTCTCCCAATTTGCCAGCAACGTCGGCCGGATCTCTCTTAGGATCAGAATGAATTAACAACAACTAGGCTATGCGAACACTCAATCGTGTTGTGGATGAGCGTAATATTAACTACAACGCGATTATATTGCGTGTGCGCATAGCCTAGAGGCTTGTATGACAAATTTTAAATGTTCAGCGATAATTTGGCAGCTTTCTCGATGACATTCTTTACCTGGAAATATCGTGATGTAGCCGTCGTGAAATTATTTGAATATTTCAAACCGTAAAAATCGATTTAAATAAAAACAGTTTATTTGATTTGCCTCAAAAAAGCACAGTATCTTCTTTTTATGATTTTTAACACGCTCTGTACATTTTGTCATAATCGGTGGAAGATAAAGTTGCTTTAGTTACAAAAAAACCTCAAAAACGCTTAAAAATTGTTATAAAAACGCCATTTTCAATAAAAGTGCTAATAATTCAACAATGAAATTTGTACACAAATATGGAATCGTCTAGATCAACATATCTAGAAAGTTTCGTCAAATTATATTCAGACACATGGCCTCCAGAGTGCAAAACGTGTTTTGGAAAAACTGAAAAATTTCGTAAAAACTTAGCAACAAAAAATTTACTAATCCGAATTGCTTACAAAACATGGAAAATCTAAATTCAAAGTAAACGAAGGTCCACATAAAATTTCATAAAAATCGGTTTCGGCGTGTGGCCGCGAACAAACACATTATATTTCGCTTCACTTACTACGCTCGTTACGCCATCAATTATAAGTACTCAATTTGATAATTTCTACAAAAAGAGAAAAATTACGGCTTTCCAAACATAATCGATGTCAATGATGACCGACTGAAAACTAAATTAATTGATGGCAGAAACTATCTAATAGCTTAAAGTTATGGCTGTGAGTCGGCTGAATTATTCCTGCGTCACCGATATTAATTGACCCTCCTATTTGGCCAATGAACCCCACTGACCGATCGTATTGAGTCGTATCTTCTGTCACTTTTACTTCAACGCGGAATAGCAAAATCCGAAGAAAGAATCATTTGCTGAAAAGAAGTTTCTGTTGCAAACTTGTGCAAACTCTTCTCAGAAATATGATGCACAAAGTAGAGACGTTGATCCGTCGGAATCTCTCCGCAAAGCTGTTCGAGCGAAACGACCTTCGCGGAGCTCTGCACCCGGCATTGTTTAACGACGCATCAAGCGCCCCACGTGGCTGAAACTAAGGCTATTCACCTGTCTGTCTTGTTAGCCAGGCATCGAGCTGAGGGTGGACCCAGTGCCGGTGAATGACAGGCTGAGGGTGAAACTAACCTAGCCTAGCAGTGAGCTGAGGGTGGACCCAGTGCCGGTGAATGACAGGTTTAGGGTGAAGCTAATCTAGCCTAGCAGCGAGCTGAGGGTGAAGCTAACCTAGCCTAGCAGCGAGCTAAGGGTGAAGCTAACCTAGCCTAGCAGCGAGCTGAGGGTGAAGCTAACCTAGCCTAGCAGCGAGCTAAGGGTGAAGCTAACTTAGCCTAGCAGCGAGCTGAGGGTGAAGCTAACCTAGCAGCGAGCTGAGGGTGGACCCAGTGCCGGTGAATGACAGGTTTAGGGTGAAGCTAACCTAGCCTAAGCAGCGAGCTGAGGGTGACGCTAACCTAGCCTAACAGCAAGCTAAGGGTGAAGCTAACCTAGCCTAGCAGCGAGCTGAGGGTGACGCTAACCTAGCCTAACAGCAAGCTAAGGGTGAAGCTAACCCAGCCTAGCAGCGAGCTGAGGGTGACGCTAACCTAGCCTAACAGCAAGCTAAGGGTGAAGCTAACCTAGCCTAGCAGCGAGCTGAGGGTGAAGCTAACCTAGCCTAACAGCAAGCTAAGGGTGAAGCTAACCTAGCCTAGCAGCGAGCTGAGGGTGAAGCTAACCTAGCCTAGCAGCGAGCTGGGGTGAAGCTAACCTAGCCTAGCAGCAAGCTGAGGGTGAAGCTGACCTAGCCTAGCAGCAAGCTGAGGGTGAAGCTAACCAGTTTAACTCTGAGCAAGTCGGGGTAGAGAAGTCGATGTCTGCTGTCGTGACGTCACGTGGTCATCGGGAGCGGCGATTCGAGCCGACCGGAGTTTCCCGCATTTTCACGCAGCTCCGACCGTACGAGCGCAGCGAATCGCGGAGTCAACATCGGCTCCAGTCGGCTGGTTCTGCCTCCGCCCGCCGTGGCCAATCACATCCAGCACAGCATCATAATCTCTACCTTTAATACCCGCTAACACCAGTGTTACTGTTGTTGCTAGTGTTGCCACGCTGCTACGATTGTTGGCATTACAATTTACCTTGCCTAATGCCAGCATACACTGGTGTCACTGCTGTTGCTAGTGTTGCTACGCTGCTACGCTGCTACGATTGTTGGCATTACTATGTGCCTTGCCTAATGCCAGCAAACAACGGTGTCACTGCTGTTGCTAGTGTTGCTACGCTGCTACGATTGTTGGCATTACTATGTGCCTTGCCTAATGCCAGCAAACACCGGTGTCACTGCTGTTGCTAGTGGTGCTACGCTGCTACGATTGTTGGCATTACTATGTGCCTTGCCTAATGCCAGCAAACACCGGTGTCATTGATGCTGCTAGTGTTGCCACGCTGCTACGATTGTTGGCATTACTATATGCCTTGCCTAATGCCAGAAAACACCGGTGTCACTGCTGCTGCTAGTGTTGCCACGCTGCTACGATTGTTGGCATTACTATGTGCCTTGCCTAATGCCAGCAAACACCGGTGTCACTACTGTTGCTAGTGTTGCCACGCTGCTACGATTGTTGGCATTACTATGTGCCTTGCCTAATGCCAGCAAACACCGGTGTCACTGCTGTTGCTAGTGTTGCTACGCTGCTACGATTGTTGGCATTACTATGTGCCTTGCCTTATGCCAGCAAACACCGGTGTCACTGCTGTTGCTAGTGTTGCTACGCTGCTACGATTGTTGGCATTACTATGTGCCTTGCCTTATGCCAGCAAACACCGGTGTCACTGCTGTTGCATAGTTTTGCCACGATTGCTGGCATTACAAACACCAAACAATTTCACCATGTGGCACTCGATTCGCCGGTTTTACCTGGAAACCTAACATCTTATGTCCACACGAGGCCATCCACAAACCTGTTGCCCCCAGCAACCCCTCGTTACCCGCGCGATCACCATGGCAACCGACGCCCCAGCTTTTCCTGGAACTCGGCAACGACTTTTCCTCGTTCTCGGCGGACAAGACAAGCAAACATTGCCGAGCCGATCGTTAACTCGCTGCCCACATCACGTATCCATGGCGATCGCCCGTTAGAAGCGTATTAATTGCGCTATGATCACCATGGTTACCGATGGTAACCGATGTTTCAGTGGTGGTCCTGCAGCTGAGGGGCTCCGCTAGATTCAAGTCTAATTGCTTTGAAGCCTGCAGACCTCGAGGCGGTCGACAAGTCAAATCCATCTCGGAATCCGTCCGAGTTTTTGCTTGTCTGCATTTCGGCCGTCGAGGCTGCGGCTTGGACTTCCGGTGCGAGGCCAGCGTGGGAATTCCGTCGACGCGACGGCGCGTTGACGTCCAGTTCGCCTGACAGGCGGCGTCCCGGCTTCAAACAGAAGAGCATCGACATTGAAACTAGCATTGGCACATGGCATTAGCTATCACTCTCGTTTTATCAGTATTATCCATCTGACTGTGTTTGCAGACGAGTTTGCAGCGAGATGTGCAGTTTATGTAGATTCCTTCAGACTTTCATCATCTCAATGTACCGAAAAACTTAACTTCCCCAGGTGTGAGGACGTTTTTTTCTACAAGAGCCGATAAGCTAAGAATTACGACGCGGCAACGCGCATGACCTACACTGCTGGATGCCGATGGTCGAAACATGCAACATTTTGTTGAATGCAATCTCCAAACTAAAACAGTTGTCCGATGTTCCTCCGAAGAACTCGGAGGCATCTGGTTTCGAATGGTGGTCACCACGGCGATTCCGTTGTTGGGAACAAGTTCTAAATGCTTAACCCCGACAAGGTTTGGCCAGGTTGGACTTCCGGTACGGATATTTCGTTTCTAATAATAAACACCTTCTTTGCGTGCAACTAACACTGGCATTTTGTTGCGAATCAAGACTAAATTCAGACCGCGTTTATAAATTTTGATCCCTGTCCTCAGTCAAAGTCCACCAGAGAATAGATAGCTCGGTTATTTCGTGTACCGTCGCAGTGAACATCGATGAGGCCCTCTAAAACCGCTCAACACCGGTCACAACAGTGATATTCCGTCGACGATCACCCGTCCAACGCCCGGTCGCCCGCACTGTTGCTTAACCTCGGAGATTTCAACGCGCTAAAGCATGCCGCCGTTTCCACCGGCCTGTGGCTGCCCTCTGACCCCCGGCAAGCGACCTACTGTCGGCGTGGCGACCACGCGTCGCGCTAAGTGGCCCATGCACGGGCCACGGAAACTTTATCGTCGTTATACCACAGTTACCGTGGTCGCCGATGTCGAGCGTGCAGACTGAGTTCGCCGAGGAACACAATGGACCGGGTGGCGATCTGCCGTTGCTCCATTGTCTCGACACAATCCGGCGCGGGATTAAGGCGCTTTGACCGCCAACGCAGAATAATTGCTTTCTAACGTAGCACGGTAGTTTTCGGAAAAACCAATTAACTTTTTTAACTATTTCATTTTGGGAGTTGGAATTCATTACCCAGTAAGATAGTTTTTCTGAACTAACGTGCGAATATTAGGAAGAGACACGAGTCAACTTGATATTGAATGCTAAGTCTTAAGTTTTTTTTTTTTAAAGATTTTATAAAGGATTTTTGGTGATAAAATCTTCTTGGTTAAGATCGTTTTCTCTGATGGATTCTGGAGATGTAGCAATCAATTTCACCAATTCTGGGGTTGTTCTGGTGTTGATGCTTACTTAAACCGATGTTTGACATTGTGCTTCATACTTCCTGACAAAGCTTACGCCTTGGCAACGCTAGCTAGACAGTAATACTTAGAGGGAGGTCATCGCCAGATCTCATGTGATAAGAACGCTAAACGGGAAAAATGATAAGCATCTCAGCTTCCGCGCCGACGATTCCAGTGTCCGTAACTCACCTCCGCAAAACAGCGACGTTTCAGGCAACCTAACTTCAAAATTTAGCCCGGTGTCTCGCCAACAATGTGATCGCGCGAACTAAATAAAAATAAATTAACACAAAAATGGAAGGAGCATCGCAAAAAAGGTCTTCTATTCTGCTGCTACTGCTTGCTAATGCTGCTTGCTGCTGCTGCTGCTGCTGCTGCAGATGTTACTGCTGCTTGCTAATGCTGCTGGTGCTGGTGTTGGTGCTGCTGCTGGTGCTGCTGCTTCTGCTGCTGCTGTTGCTGATGCTGCTGCTGCTGATGCTACTGCTGCTTGCTAATGCTGCTTGTGCTGGTGCTGGTGCTGGTGCTGGTGCTGGTGCTGGTGCTGGTGCTGGTGCTGGTGCTGGTGCTGCTGGTGCTGCTGCTGCAGATGCTACTGCTGCTTGCTAATGCTGCTGGTGCTGGTGCTGGTGCTGGTGCTGCTGCTGCTGCTGCTGCTGCAGATGCTACTGCTGCTTGCTAATGCTGCTGGTGCTGGTGCTGGTGCTGGTGCTGCAGCTTCTGCTGCTGCTGTTGCTGATGCTGCTGCTGCTGATGCTACTGCTGCTTGCTAATGCTGCTGGTGCTGGTGCTGGTGCTGGTGCTGCTGGTGCTGCTGCTGCTTGCTGCTGCCGCTGCCGCTGCCGCTGCTGCTGCTGCTGCTGCTGCTGCCGCTGCCGCTGCCGCTGCTGCTGCTGCTGCTGCTGCTGCTGCTGCTGCTGCTGCTGCTGCTGCTGCTGCTGCTGCTGCTGCTGCTGCTGCTGCTGCTGCTGCTGCTGCTGCTGCTGCTGCTGCTGCTGCTGCTGCTGCTGCTGCTGCTGCTGCTGCTGCTGCTGCTGCTGCTGCTGCTGCTGCTGCTGCTGCTGCTGCTGCTGCTGCTGCTGCTGCTGCTGCTGCTGCTGCTGCTGCTGCTGCTGCTGCTGCTGCTGCTGCTGCTGCTGCTGCTGCTGCTGCTGCTGCTGCTGCTGCTGCTGCTGCTGCTGCTGCTGCTGCTGCTGCTGCTGCTGCTGCTGCTGCTGCTGCTGCTGCTGCTGCTGCTGCTGCTGCTGCTGCTGCTGCTGCTGCTGCTGCTGCTGCTGCTGCTGCTGCTGCTGCTGCTGCTGCTGCTGCACAACGCTACCAGCGGCCGGCTGGTTACAGTTATCCCCGATCAGCAAGGCGGTGGATACCAGCCAGTGGCGGCAGCCACGGCCCCGGCGATCCCCTATAGCCACAACACTACAGGCATTGGGTTATGTCTGATTACCGGGAAATACCCCTCCCCTACGCCACCGGATCAGGTCAAAAAGTCGCTCGTCGAGTTCATCTGGGATAACAAAAGCATTTCATTCGCGAGACGAGATCACGACTCTCTGGGAGGCTGTGATTATGCAATTAAAACTATTATCGCCGCCATTGTTGCCGTTGCATCGGCCTTCGGGCTTCGATTGTGGTGGGGGGAGGGGGGGTCGCTGAGATTCTGTCTGCCGGGTGGTAACCCGGGGCAACAGCGTAATGAACTCGCGATGGCCGGTTTACTAACGGCGGGTTAACGTTTTTAACGGATTGTATAGATTGCTATCTGGTCAGATGAGCTGAGACTCAAAGGACGACGGGAGATCAATTACATTGATTACGTGTTGCACTTAACATCCTTTCTTTATTACAGGGCTTCGCTAACGCTTAATCTAATCGCGTACTTATTTGAGGATAAGATTTAAGACCTCCAAGAATATGAAGGTAATCGCACCTTAACCTTCCACTTGAAGCTCGAGGGATAAATAGCTAAGAATCATAAAAAATCATCGGAAAAATGCGAATAATCAAGATAAGGTGTAGATCCAAAAACTTCAGCACAGCTGCAAATCAATTAGCTTTGTATGCTTCTCAAGTTTGGTGTGATTGTTGATGAGCGTAGCGAGCGAGGCGAGCGAAGCGAAATCTTCAATTTCAGTTAGTGGAGAAAAAAAACACTTGTGTGTTTGTGTGTTTGTGTGTTTGTTTGTGTGTATGTGTGTTTGTTCGCGTCCTACAGGCCAAACGGCTGCTCTGATTTTGATAAAAATTTCAGAAAACCATATTTTGTTCTCAACTTAGACCCCCTGCTCTTTTCAGCAAAGTCGGGGTGACAGTTTCTTAACTATTCAAAATTTACAAAATACTTCAGAATTTTCAAAACTTTTATAATTTCGTACAGCCAAAAGTTATTTATATAATCACACCAACTTTTAGAGATCAGTGGTTCAATATGGCATCAAAGTCGCACCATACGAAGCGCTATCCAGGCTATGGGGATCAGTGGTCTAGACGCGCCTGCAGCACACGAGACGTCGTTGGCTGGCAACGGCAAAACAGCTGTGGACTTTGCGGTCGGCGACGCTCGTGTTTTTCCGCCGCCGCTCGCCGCGGATGCAAAGTTGTCATGGCGACGGGGCGCGCTATAGTCTGTCTCACTGCTGCTTGCCAGACTACCCTTGTCTGACTGATCTTTCATATCTTTCCTTCGTGTACGTCTCAATTAAAAGCATTTCAAGATATTTGAATGCGGATGTGATTATTTTAGCGGAAAAATATCGGCTTGACCAGCGCCAAAGCTATAATGTAGAGAAGTTTACAATGTGAGATTCGGGGAATTAGAGGTGGTTTAAATGAACCTTTCCCTCCACAAGAAATGTATATGTAGCAGGCGAAAGTAGGGAATAATTTGGGAATAATGAATGCTCATTTCTTGTCCGGGGCCTGTGGTCTAGGGTTTGGGGTCCTGGGTCAAGGATCAGGGGGGTCAGGTAAAATAATACTACCGTATCGCAACAGTGATAAGAACTAGTGCCATGCCAGCTCCAGCCTGTTTGTTTTGTGCATTTTAAGGATTCATGAGTTTTTTGGCCAATTTTATGTCAGTACCGTTTATTTGCAGTCTCAACGCAAAAGATGTTGATCCAATTTTCAGAATACATTAAAATTTTATCAATTTAAACGCTCTACTATTTAAATATCTTCAAAAATTGTGTTTTCACTCTAGACAAGGTCAATTGCTATTTCAAAGAAGAAGTTCAAAGAGGACTTATAACATGACGAACATCTAGACACACACCGTGAAATTAAAATGAGTGTCTAATAATATATGAGTATATAATAAAATCACCAGATTTTATGGTACCAACCGATAAAAAAATTACCATAAATGTATTTCTTTTTTTCCCTTACCAGTTATACAAATCTCTATATGAAAATGATATTTTTATATATGTATATTTTTTTTGTATGATCGTCTTACATATTACACGATGCTAACTGGCGGTGAGACACAGCATACCTTAGCTTGTTATCGTTGTCCCAGCAACACGCCACGTCGTTACCATGGGAACACAGAGCAACAAAACGACAAGTCAAGATGCTGGTGCGATCAGCTGTCTGCCGCAGTGTTTTATTGCTTCCCATGATCTCCATGACAACCGACGCCGGCATCTCTGACAGCGACACAAGCAACGCTGGCTGGATCATATCGCGATCGGACATGATCAAACGCAACTGCCTGACAAATTGATCGCCATCTACAAAAACAAACTCTTGCAAGATTTCTACCAGAGATCCTTTTTTTGCTCGGGAAAAATGTAGCGTTATGTAGTTGTATTTGTATGATCCGCGTATACACCACAGACCAAGCTCGCTACATAACTACTTCTTTCCGCTGTTAGAGAGAAGCTGTGACTCCTGAGATTATCATGCTCGTTTGGATGATTGCTGCATGAAATGTCTAACTGTCTCTCATGGCCTGTCCATTCTGAGGTGGTCATCCAACTTGTTTGGCCCACGTCAGTGTCCAAGTTCACACCCAGTGACATACGATTACCGGTGTCACTGCTGCTGCTAGTGTTGCCACGCTGCTACGATTGTTGGCTTTACTATGTGCCTTGCCTAATGCCAGCAAACACCGGTGTCACTGCTGTTGCTAGTGTTGCCACGCTGCTACGATTGTTGGCATTACTATGTGCCTTGCCTGATGCCAGCAAACACCGGTGTCACTGCTGTTGCTAGTGTTGCCACGCTGCTACGATTGTTGGCATTACTATGTGCCTTGCCTAATGCCAGCAAACACCGGTGTCACTGCTGTTGCTAGTGTTGCTACGCTGCTACGGTTGTTGGCATTACTATGTGCCTTGCCTAATGCCAGCAAACACCGGTGTCACTGCTGTTGATAGTGTTGCCACGCTGCTACGATTGTTGGCATTACTATGAGCCTTGCCTAATGCCAGCAAACACCGGTGTCACTGCTGTTGCTAGTGTTGCCACGCTGCTACGATTGTTGGCATTACTATGTGCCTTGCCTAATGCTAGCAAACACCGGTGTCACTGCTGTTGCTAGTGTTGCTACGCTGCTACGATTGTTGGCATTACTATGAGCCTTGCCTAATGCCAGCAAACACCGGTGTCACTGCTGCTGCTAGTTTTGCTACGCTGCTACGATTGTTGGCATTACTATGTGCCTTGCCTAATGCCAGCAAACACCGGTGTCACAGCTGTTGCTAGTTTTGCTACGCTGCTACGATTGTTGGCATTACTATGTGCCTTGCCTAATGCCAGCAAACACCGGTGTCACTGCTGCTGCTACTGTTGCTATACGCTGCCTGAGAAAACTTCTGAGCTCAGTGATGGACACATCTAACAATCAGAGTGTTACCCTAAGTACCGGCTCCTGACCGCCCTGGGCCATGCACAGTGTGCAGATAATGGGTAATTGCAGCGAGCAGCTTGAGCATCTGTTCTGGTTGCAGGAAGAGCCACGCTCTTAGAGTTCCAAGCCATGTGCAATTGCTTTGCGTGAAATTGCGCGCGCCTTTGATCGGCTAATTGACAGCAAGGAACGCAGGAAAACGCCTCTTCTTGGCTAGCCATTGTTTGCTTGTTAAATTGCCATGGCAACGCGAAGTGGCCGCTAAGAATTCGCCACTGATTGCCCTGCAGAGTCTGCATGCTCTGCCGAAGAACGGTAAACCCGTGAGATCGCGTGGAAGAGGTCAGTGTTTCGTGTGCGGGCAATAAAAAGATGTTGCGTAACAGGCAAATAATGGAGGCAATTTTGTTCCTTTAACTGCGTTGCATGGTACGAGCACGTATAAGGACGCAGAGGCATAGGTTTATTGCTGCTATAACTAGTGTTTGATTTCCGGCTACACAACGTGACTGTTAAGCGCCTGAGTTTTCTTAATGAGTTGCAACAAATCCGTGCAGTTTAATAGCGCAGAGCAATAGTATTTATTGGGCCAATCAAAGAGCCATATACCAAGGTTCTTTCGCGAATATATGACCTTGTATCTGATTGGTCCGTTCGTTTCCCACGCGGATTCCGAGAAGGAATGACGCTTGCAATATATTATAAATAAATATATTTATATATTTTTCTGTGAATTGTTATTTTTACTATATTGCAGTGTTATTGGCGGGGAGATTATACAAATTATTTTTTGAGGCGATCGCCATTCGACTTTAGCCCAGTTTTTCATTGGTCCGTTAACTTCTTAACGGTCCGTTTATCTTTTATTGCTGTGGCCAACGCCGGATATTTTGGTAACAGACCGTTTAATAATCAGCAAGAAAGTTTAAGACTTTGCCTAAGACATCCTTGATGAGTTTTGCAGCAAACAATGTCATGATGATACTGTTGATTTTAAGCAAAATTCAACAATTCGCTGCTTGCACAGGTATTAATTACTAGAACGCTGGATGTGCGCAAGCGTTAAGGTCTACCTTTCCTGGTAATATTCACCCAAGCCAGTCGTGCATACCGGTCGATGGACATAGGTAAAAGACGACGTTGGGAGATGATAAATAATATTGCGGTGAAAGAAGTACCTTTCTGTCCAAGCCGGGCTTAGATCGTGGTTTGGGAAACCAGACCTTAAATTAGATTCAAAGTACGAGTGGCTATGATAGAGTGTTGTCGTGATAAATAGGCAAAGCACCCAAACACGTGATGCTGGCTGAAGCACAGAGCACCTCTTAGCGTACATCTATGGGTCCATGGTAACAAATTCTAGAATATTTCGGTTTTATTTTAGCAAAATTGGCTTCAAAGGCAATGCTTTTAATATATGCGGGTGTCAACTGAAGCCATGCAGTCTGTCCCCTGCATGAAACTTCGGGGGAAAGTCTTCGGCGGCCATCTGTACTTTAGCCGATAGACATGGTAAAAGAAGACAGAATCCATTTCCAGCTAGATTTTTTTACCACGCACAAGATTGTATTTATAGGAAACGGCGTACAGGCTCATGAAAAACACATGCAAGAACACGACGTCCGTCCGCGATGGCCTGTGCTTGACTTGACACGGGCGTTTTTTCTTCAGCCGAAGACAATTCTTTGTCGAGAACTAGCGCCGCTGGAAGATCAGTTGCTGACAAAGATCTTGAACTCCTTAAAATAAAACATATGTTTCAAAGCGATTTTCCCCAACGGTACTGACATTTCTCACTGGAAACATGCTACTTGTTGCTGACAGGGGGTGTACTTGTTGCTTGCAGAGTGCGGGGGCGCCAGGGACTCGTCCTGTCCACGCATCTGTCCCCAAACAGGCGGCGGCGAGCCGGCGTGTGGCACCGATGACGTCATCTACGCGAGCGCGTGCGAGATGAAGAAGAAGACGTGCGGCAAAGGTAAGTCAACAATGTTAACAATCGTAGCAGCGTAGCAACACTAGCAGCGCTGTGACACCGGTGCTTGTGTGTGAAGCTGCTCCCGCCGACGCTAACGACGTGTTCTGGGCCGACAGGTGTGAAGCTAGCGACGCAAGACGGTGCGTGCATGCGTTCTTCGGGCTCCAAGTGCGAACACAAGTGCGGCATCGAGCGCGACCCTGTCTGCGGCACCGACGGACGCACTTACCTCAACCGCTGCATGCTGCAGGTGGAAGTCTGCAGGTAAAGCTACACGTAAAGCTACACGGTCGTTGCGTTCTGCACGTTTCACGGCAACACTTCGTGAAGAAAAATGCTTTTAATACTGACTTAATCCTGACATAATCCACAAACACCATTCAGGTCTCGCTTACTTATTATCTATTATAAAAAAAACGTCCCTTCCGAAGGACGGTACAACTCTAACAACAGGATTCCTCCACTAATCCGTGCTGTCGAGAGGTTGCTAAGCAAGGCGAGTGAAGTTGTCGTACTAACTTCAAACCCTCCAACCTCTCTCCCGAAAAGAACTCATCATAGGCATGATGGTCACCCATCCAACACCTAACTCAGCGCGATGTTGCTTAACTTCGGTGATCTCACGAGAACCGGCGCTTCCAACATGTTGCACCTTTCGGTGTGCTATATAGACATCAGTGACTTAACCGCCGTGTCCTCGCCCCCCCGATGACAGAGTGGGCGTGTCGCTGTCTCACCTGGGGTCTTGCAACAACATATCGGCGCATCGCGAGAACTGCCCGGTGTCTTGCGAACAAGCGCCGCTCGACGGACCGATCTGCGGCAGCGACGGCAACGTCTACAAGAACACCTGCCAGATGAAGCTGCTCACCTGCGGGTACGTTTCCCGGCGGCGAGATGCCGCTGTCGGCTGCGTGGCTGGGTGGGGAGGCTGGAGAGGCGACGTGTGCTGCGATCTGGTGGCGGGCGAGTAGGAAATGTTTCTACCAGTTAGAAAAAAAACTATTTAATTGGATTATTAGTAACGAAATGTCAAATCCAAAATGTGTTACCGATATTTGAACCTGGATCTCTGCTTGTAGTATCGATTCCACATTTGGCTTGCCGTGTAGCATAATGGCAAGTGCAGTGCCCCGGACAGGCAAAGACCCGGGTGCAAATCGCGGTACGGTTAAAATTTTGGAATTGGTATTTTAATAAAATTAAAGAAACATTGTCGTATTTTATGAGCCCTAAAAGTTTACTAGGACACCTAGATCTAAAAGATCCTTATAACTGTACGACTGCACCTTTATCACACAGAAGGACCTGTGTCTGTATGGTAATAATAACACACTTAAAATATGACCGCCATTTAGGTTTGACCAAATCATAAAACTGATTTTCAAAATATGAACAATCTATAACAAGAACAGTGCCCAAATGATATATTTACCTCTCGCATACCCCGTAGAATTTCACTAGGAACTAAATAAATAAGTTTATTAACTAATGCAGCTAGAATTAATGACAGAAATGACGTTTGCAAATATATTTGGTATAATGTTGGTACTACTGTTTCCTGTGAGCAGTCAGGGCGTCGTGCGCACGTCCAAGAAGTACTGCCAGACGACACGTCATTGCCGCGAGTCCTGCTGGCGAGTCTCGAAGCCGACCTGCGGCTCGGACGGAAAGATCTACTCCAATGTCTGCCGCATGAAGTCCAAGAACTGCGGGTACGTTTTTTTGCTGACACAACTGTCGACCCCTACTGGCTCGGGTTCCTTCAGACTTCAGGGTAACTTAATATAAAAAAAACAGCCCTTAAGCACCTAGAGAACAGAGAGGAGGGTTCGAAACCATGATCCTTTTCTCTAAATATACCATTAATGTTTTTCTTAAATAACCTCCGTCTAAATTAACTAAAACGGACAGTGAAACGACTGATAGGGGTTCCGAAATTCCGACCCAAACCACCCCTCAGCATCCCTCGATGCCAACAAGCGCCCTGACCCCGGCGCATGCGTTCTCTCCCTTTGCAGCAAGCACATCTTCGAGGTGCCCATGTCTTTCTGCGTGTCGCACGAGCGGAACGCGCACGGCGCCGGCTGCCCCATCGGCTGCGAGGGAGAACGCGAGGCGCCCACTTGTGGCTCGGATGGACACGTCTACGCCAGCGAGTGCGAGCTCAAGATGCTCAACTGCGGGTCAGTAAAACCCTTTACTTTTGAACGCTGTTGCACGCGTCTCGGTGATTGACAAAGATACTTTTACCAATACAAAGTCGTACATTCGCTCGCAAGTGATTTCAGTCGGTGTTCGTTATCTGTTACGAACTGAATGTACAGCTACAGTAGAAATGTATGTCTGCCTCACGAGGCTGTAGGATGCAGGACACTCTGCCAGCAAATATCTCACCAGGCTGTGTAGGATGCAGGAAACTCTGCCAGCAAACATCTCACCAGTAGGTAGCATGCAGGAAACTCTGTCAGCAAATATCTCACCAGGCTGTAGGATGCAGGAAACTCTGCCAGCAAACATCGCACCAGGCTGTAGGATGCAGGACACTCTGCCCACAAACATCTCACCAGGCTGTAGGATGCAGGAAACTCTGCCAGAAAACATCTCACCAGGCTGTAGGATGCAGGAAACTCTGCCAGCAAACATCTCACCAGGCTGTAGAATGCAGGAAACTCTGCCAGAAAACAGCTAACCAGGCTGTAGAATTCAGGACATTCTACTGAAATAGAATTGTGATTGAATCGACAGCGACACCTAGGCGGCTTGGCTTGTAACTAGCCTATAGTAAGATGTTTGCTATGACTCCGTGAATTGTGCAATGCAAGGCTC
The DNA here is from genome assembly GCA_921293315.2 of Nemurella pictetii. Classification (NCBI taxonomy): domain Eukaryota; kingdom Metazoa; phylum Arthropoda; class Insecta; order Plecoptera; family Nemouridae; genus Nemurella; species Nemurella pictetii. Next base: position 4,463,258 of record OV121122.1, read on the forward strand.
GTTTTTTTTTCGCCAACAGTTCTCAGTCAAAGCGCGTGGTCAACAAGGTGGACTTTGCAAAGTGCAAGGCGCGCTTCGCCAAGTGCAACAAGCTCAAGTGCTCCAACGAGAAGGACCCTGTCTGCGGCAGCGACGCGCGACCCTACGCCAACAAGTGCCAGCTACAGGTCGCCTCGTGTCTGTAAGTAAGCCGCCTGGCAAACAAACAGCAAACAAACAGCAAACAAACAGGAACACACGCTGGCCACAAGTGGCGCCAGGCTCTCACTGGGAATGAACATAGAAATGCGTTAAAACACTGTCTCAAAGACGGTGATAATGTAGTAAAAACCTTATCAAAACATAAGGAACTTACCACAGTAAGTCTTAGGGAGTAAAAACGAGCGGTTGGTCTTGCCTTTGCCCTCGCTGATTTGAAACATGCACTATTCGAATGTGCAGTAAAGTGAATGGGCCGACTAAAGGCACAAGAATTATTTTTAACCTGCCACGAACAAGGTGGCTAGTCATATTTATTGCTACTACTAGAGTACAATGCTACTGATTTGATCTTTAAGTCTACAAGCGCCAGCAGACAGAGTTAAGCATAAATTACCCAGAATACTCGAGACCATATCAGTGTCGCCAACTGGCGGCGACCCGTCGCTGACCACGCCCTCGCGGCACCCTGTCCACAGTAAGGGCGTTCAGTTGGCTCACCTGGGCACATGCACCACGCTGGTCGAGGCTGACCTCTGCCCTGACTCCTGTCCGGTCGCCGAGGAGGGCAGCGACCCGGTCGAGCCCGTCTGCGGCTCCGACGGCAACGTATACAGGTACAAAGTCAACCATTCGCATAGAAACGCCCCCGATAACCATTCATACGAGTAACAACATGCACCCCAAACCCAACGCAATCAAACACCGCTAAATACAGCCCTGGTAACCGAAGAGAGAGTGCCCCGCTCATCCCCGCTAACACCCCCTAACCTCCCTTCCCTTACTAACCCTAACTCCCCTTAACTCCCGAACATAATTCCCGCTAAAAACACATTTAACCCCCGCTTCCCCACGCAAGCCCACGCTTACCCCCTTAACTCCACCTAACTCCTTCTAATCCTCCCTTATTCTCCGCTAAATACCGCTAAATACCGCTAACCCCCCGGTAAACCCCACTGACTCCCCCCTAACCCCCACTAAATACCCCTAACTCCCCAAAATAATTCCCGTTAAAAACGCCTCTAACCCTCGCTAAACCCCGCTAGCTCCCGCTTACCCACCTAACTCCAAAATAATCCGCCATTATCTCCCTCTACTCCCACCTAACTCATCCCTAACTCCCCCTAACTTAACTCCGCCTAACCCCCGCCAACTCCCACAAACTCCCCACAACCCCCGCTTACTCTCACAAACTCCCCACAACCCCCGCTAACTCTCACAAACTCCCCACAACCCCCGCTAACTCTCACAAACTCCCCACAACCCCCGCTAACTCTCACAAACTCCCCACAACCCCCGCTTACTCTCACAAACTCCCCACAACCCCCGCTAACTCTCACAAACTCCCCACAACCCCCGCTAACTCTCACAAACTCCCCACAACCCCCGCTAACTCTCACAAACTCCCCACAACCCCCGCTAACTCTCACAAACTCCCCACAACCCCCGCTAACTCTCACAAACTCCCCACAACCCCCGCTTACTCTCACAAACTCCCCACAACCCCCGCTAACTCTCACAAACTCCCCACAACCCCCACTAACTCTCAGAAACTCCCCACAACCCCCGCTAACTCTCACAAACTCCTCACAACCCCCGCTAACTCTCACAAACTCCCCACAACCCCCGCTAACTCTCACAAACTCCCCACAACCCCCGCTAAGCCCCGACATCACCCGCTGGTTGCCACCTGCAGGTCTGCGTGCGAACTCCGACGCGAGACGTGCGGACAGAAGGTTGTCGCCGTCCCCGCCCACCACTGCCGCACGACGGCGCTGTGCAACGAGACATGCGGCGCGGAACGCGAGTTTGTCTGCGCGTCGGACAACAAGTTCTACCGCAGCGAGTGCGAGATGAGGCGCGCCAACTGCGGGTGCGTTTCCCCCGTGCTGGCGTCACTTCCGGCTGGTTGCTCTCACTGCGTGTACCAAAAAAAAATTGCTGTCTCTTACTCCTAATACAATACTTACACGGGGATGTTTCAAAATGTCACATTGAAACTAATATCTAGGCTTTTTTTGACGAAAAGAACAGCTGAAAACTGAAGAAATTAGTCCTGAAACTGATTATATACTAAGCTTATGTAAGATGAGTTGAGTAATATTGTGTTAAGTTGTAACTAGAGAGCTGTGATTCTTTAATTTCATCCCTCGCCGCTTAGGTGGCGCTGACGATTCTGTCGCCAGGTCAACAATGCTATTTTGGCAGAGTTTCCCATTTTGTAATAATATTTGGTAAGAGATAGCGACTAGGATCTTAGGGGAGGCCCATGACCCTATGGAAACTCAGCTAGACTCAGCCAAGGCACCACAAATCGCAGGAGGCGCGTGTCTTCTTCAATCCGTCGCCGGTTGCTCTGCGCTGACCTTCTAACCCATGTCCTCCGCGTTGCAGCAAGCACATCTTCGTGGTGCCGATGAAGCGTTGCCTGACCGGCTTCGTGTTCCGCGGCTGCCAGAAGATCTGCCCGGCGCTCTACGACCCGATCTGCGGCACCGACGGCAAGACCTACTCCAACGACTGTTTCCTGGGCATCGAGAACTGCCGGTCGCGCTCGCTGGTCACCAAGCGCCACCTCGGCAAGTGCGGGCAGCCGGTCGTCGCTGACACCAAGAACTATCTCTACTAGCCGCCCTCGATGTCTCTCTGACGCTAGCCAAGAATCTGAAACCGTCGGCGTGATTGTGTTGATGAATTAATTTCTTGTCCAGATCATTAGTTTTCTCTGAATCTTCCGACATCTTTGAAAAGACAACAAACTAATAATTTTTTCAAGCTTTTCACATAACCTCGCGCCACGTTTCAACTCCAGTAAGAAATATACCGCGATAGATGTAATACAACTGGATTTCACACATTTTCGCCGATGGCTGGCCGTTGAAAGAGCAGGGTTCTAATTTCTTCAAATCGCAGAGAGACAACTCGAACATCAATTCCACGAGATGGTTTTACTATCTGCCTGCAGAAAAATTGCTGGCAAGCTGCAGTGAATCTCAGTTAGATGTAGTTTTTATCGGAATCGCTCGTTGAGAGCTCGCCCTGCGGCGCCGGCGCGATCTAGCGCGCGCGCGCGTTGTCGAACCAGCCGCTAGATGGCGACGTCGTGCCGTAGCCTGCTGCCCTCTGGCGAGGGATCCGCGATCTGCGAGCTCCTACCGCTGGGACGCAGTACAATGCGTCGCCTTTCTTGCTTAGTTATCTCAAATAAAGGACCAATCAAAAATTGCGCCGGCTGTCGAGATTGCCGGATGATATATATAATAATATGTGTACCTATTTATTATACCTGCTGATGTCTTATTTATTAATTTAATAAATGGTATTTTATTCGTATGAACATGATACGTATTGCGGGGGCGGTGACAAAAATATCCCTCATAGAGCATCCTCACAGCTAAATCTTTATGAAGTTAAATTCTAAATTGCTAATGAGGGTCCAGTAAATGGGCGGGTTTCTAACAGTGGGATCATAACAAAAAATTGAACGTAGGACACTTTGCCAGGGGACACTTTGCCAGGCAACCCTTCAAGACATGCCCCCTTTAGAAAAAGAATACACTGCCTTGTAGGTACCAGGTAAAAAGTTAGAGTAAAATGAAACATACATAATGATGGGTTAATGTGTAGATATAACGATTCAAGTGTAATTCCACACAATTGCAGGGTTACCAAGTTTGGGAACTGTTGGGAGCTGGAAGATAAACTTTTATTCAAAACAGGTCCTATTTGATAATATGAAAATATGATCCTATAATGATAGACCTTGAATTTGAATTAAAGATACAATCAATCAACACCTAACTCAACCCCAAACTCTCAAAACCACAACCACCCCCTAACCTTACCTAACCCGACCAAACCCAACCGAACCAAACCCAATCAAACCAAACCGAACCAAACCTAAACTGACACACCCCCCCAACCCCGACCACCATCCCCTTAATAACCTACCCTTACCCGACCCGACACAACCCAAACCAAACATAACCTAACCCCCCCCCCCCACTAATCTATCACTACCCTACCTAACCTTACCCGACCCGACCTACCCCCCCCCCCCCCCCCCACCACTAATCTATCCCTAACCTACCTAACCTTACCCGACCCTACCTAACCCCCCCCCCCTAATCTATCCCTACCCTACCTAACCTTACCCGACCCGACCTAACCCCCCCCCCCCACCAATAATCTATCCCTAACCTACCTAACCTTACCCGACCCTACCTAACCCCCCCCCCCCCCCACCACTAATCTATCCCTACCCTACCTAACCTTACCCGACCCTACCTAACCCCCCCCCCCCCACCACTAATCTTTCCCTACCCTACCTGACCTTACCCGACCCGCCCCCCCCCCCCCCCCCCCCACCAAAAAATCTTCGTTTGAAACTTAAATCTCGATCTCAATTAAAATCTCTTCTAAAATAATAATATCTCGACTTCGAGACAGGAAAGAATAAACAATTATCATCGCAAATACAATTCCCCGGCTACTTGGATCTTCGCGTTGATCTTTTTATTGCATGTTTCATTTTACTCTAACTTTTTACATGGTACCTACAAGGCAGAGTATTCTCAATATAAGGGGGCATGTCTTGAAGGGTTGCCTGGCAAAGTGTCCCCTGGCAAAGTGTCCGCCGCCCCAAAAAATTAGACCAAACATTTCACAAATTCGGATGTAATTCTCTCAACTCTTTTTTATTGTTTTTTTTTCATTTCTATTCACCAATAGACGATGCTAGAGCACCTGTGACAATATTTTACACACAATACCTACAATTTCTGTACCTTTAATATTTTTACAACAGACAGAGCTACAGCACGACATTTATTTACAGTAAATTTTGACAGCAAAGACAACGTCGAATCTCACCGCGAAGCAGACGCGGCGGCAAACATGTTGACAGCACGCGACGGCCGCTCGCTAAAAGCTTCTTACAGTAAAACATTGAAACACGCCGACATTTAGGCAACACTCATAGTATACACTGTACATCGCTAGAGGCGCTGGCTGACGTGGACAATGGCTGCTGGCCACGCCGCCCGCTGCACGGAAGTCCGCGCGTGCGCGCCGGAAACGCCCGGGTCTCGACGGTTGCCGCAGCCTGCTGCCGGAACCAGACCCCGGCGCACCGCGGCGCGGGGAGGACACCAGGAAACAACACCTAGCTACTTAGAAAACACCGCTCTTGACACCGAAAGCACACTCTATTATTATAGTTAAAATCGATCCTTTGTTTCCTCGGCGCGTTAAGCGTTCGGAACTTGCTGGACAACGACAGTGAGACGAACAAACGGCTAGATTTCACACGACGAGACGACTAAGCTTACACATGACTTGTTTTTAACATTAAGCTGCCAGCAGCGATTTGGGGCCCCAGTTGTACAAATTTCAAATGGAAAAAACTTTGAGTCTTAGCCTTTGTTTAGTTTAACATTTAGCACAGAAACACGGTTTTTTTATTCAACCGACCGTAAAGCTAGACGACTTACATCTAAGATCATAGCATTCCCAGCCTCCATAGAGATTCCCCAGCAACCAGTTTCAGAAACCTTCCCTTAAGACGACCTTGGAGTCAACGCGCGTTGCTTCTTCCTGGACCTCTCTCGGTCTTGCTGCCCAGCGTTCGAGTCCGGTGGCGGCGGCGGCGGAGGCGGCGGAGGCGGCTTACACGTAGGTCCAGTGCTTGCGGTGAAACCGCGACACCACACCAGTCTCCTTGATGGCCGCATGCTCTTCGATGGGACTGATGTTTAGAGCCAGACGCTAAAACATTGCCCATGTCAATAGCTTCCTCGAAAACATTTAGACACAGGGAGGGCAAGAGACATGCCAATTATATTGCTTCCTCGTTAAAAAAATTAATTTCACTGCTCATATTGTGACTGATGAATGATTGAGAGAAAATTGTGAAACTAAACTACTGATTGCTTGCAAGATGTGTTTAGGTAGGTAAAATGTTTGTTATTTTCTTTCTCACTGCCTGTGTGCGACAACAATGTTCAACACAAATTTGTGTGTGAAAATTAGCTCAATCAATCAACTGGGAACATTGTTTTTGTCACAGCGAACGCCTCATCATTGTCCCCGACCGTATCGCAATTTAGTTTTACCTGCGAGAACGTTCCCGGTGTCTTGCACATCTGCACGACCGCGACCAACGGGATCATGAGGATGGAGGAGAGCGCCAGACTCCAGCCGACCCACTCGGCCCAGTTCGGGTAGTGGTAGTTGTTGTACTGCAGCGGCTGGTGGTAGAACAGCCCGAACAGCACCACGCCCTGCGGACGGAACAACAGGGCTAGTTGTAGCGAAGCACTAAGCAATGTCTTGACTAAGCGGAAATGATCGAGTTGATTCGAGATATTGTGTGGATGCCACCGTAATGGTAGATGTAGCAGTAGTTTGACATAATGATTTTATAATATGGTGGGTAGGTATACATTATTTTTCACATATTACTTATAGGTATATAGTTGTAGATATCTGTGCCCTGTGGAAATATTGACCACTCAGATTAATAAAATTAAGCAAATGATTTGATTTTTATAATATATTGAACGAGAGGTCGATAAATGCTACGGAAAAAATTAAATACTTTGCCATCGTATTCCAGTATCGGTTCGCAATCTGGCCGCTAGGTGGCATTCCTAGTCATCGGCGCTCGAAATATTTCGAATATAAAATTCAGACCGATAACTCAACGTCCGAACCAAAGATATTACCAAAAATCTTTAGAAAAACTCTTCCGATAAAGCATTGTTGAACTGGCGACCAGCTCAGATTTAGTGGCCAAACGATTGTTCAAGGGATTTTGATCGGTTATTCTGTATTGGATCACGTGGTCACTGTGTTGTACCGAGTAGTTCCGGAACTGTTTCGCGACGAGAAGCATGGAACGCAGTCCAGGTGTGTAGACGATACCGAGTTTGCTTTCATTGCTGTGTTTCATGTTTTCATTTCAATCTTTAGATTAACTTGTAAGTGTTGGTGGAAGTGAATCAGTGTGACTTGAACAACAACGCATCACAGTGCAGACTTCTAGCCGCAGATCTCATCACAATGAGGAGGAGATGATACAGGTAAGGCAAGACGCATTCAAATTCATTTTAACCTCTAAAAACTAACCCCCAACACATTATCTAGCCAACTCTCTAGACCTAATTCCGTCCCCTGTTCAATCAAAACTTGCCAAAATAAACTAGAGATAGGATAAGTAAAACCTTCGATCGCTAATAGCTGGTGGATAAAGCGACACGCATTCATTCCCAATGCTACAGCACAGTTCAAGCTCTGTCTATCAGCTCTGAATGCGCGAATACTTAAAAGCGTTTACAAGACAACAATTTATAAAGTAAATATCGACATGTCCTTAATTGTAAGGAATGCACTTTGAAATGTTTGAAAACCTGTCAATGATAATTGAGTGACAATAAGGTGATATTGTTTGAGTGGCGAGTTCACGAACGGTTACCATGTGGTGCATGTGACAACTTTAATAGGGGTAACAACCTCCACGGATACACCGTGTCTTTTTGCGTATCACGCAGAGTGCTGAGCACACCTTCTATGGAAATATATTTTCACCAGCGTCTTTCAAAGAACTGTATCGTGGAAAATTACGATTCCGCGTTTTCATGACAAATGTTTTCTGATATAGAACTCCCGAACACCAGACTCCTGTGACAGGTAATTCTCGTGTAATGTATGGGCTCTAGAGCAGGGATACAGCGGAGTCTGTGCTTACGATGATGAAGCTGGGGCTGATGAACTTCCAGCAGATCCGCCAGTAGAGACCAGGCCGCGAACCCAGCATCAACTCGACGTCTTGAGAGAACTTGTCCAGCCCTGGAAACACCACGCGCGTTCACGATTAGAGACATGAGAAACAGTCCAGACAGAGAAACGAACCCCGAACCCAATGCAACGAGATTTTTTACTGATTCGATAACTTTACCAACATTTAATTCGAGTTCTGCGTCGGAGGCAAGTGGCGCGGTCCATGGTACTCAGTATCATTACCTTTATATCAAGCTACATATTGGAGCTACGGTGGTACATTTGTAACAAAACTGCAACGACTGTTTTGATGTAAGAATTGTATCAGCGTAGCAACACTAGCAACAGCAGTGACACCGGTGTTTGCTGGCATTAGGCAAGGCACATAGTGATGCCAACAATCGTAGCAGCGTAGCAACACTAGCTACAGCAGTGACACCGGTGTTTGCTGGCATTAGGCAAGGCACATAGTAATGCCAACAATCGTAGCAGCGTGGCAACACTAGCAACAGCAGTGACACCGGTGTTTGCTGGCATTAGGCAAGGCACATAGTAATGCCAACAATCGTAGCAGCGTTGCAACACTAGCTACAGCAGTGACACCAGTGTTTGCGGGCATTAGGCAAGGCACATATTAATGCCAACAATCGTAGCGGCGTGGCAACACTAGCTACAGCAGTGACACCGGTGTTTGCTGGCATTAGGCAAGGCACATAGTAATGCCGACAATCGTAGCAGCGTAGCAACACTAGCTACAGCAGTGACACCGGTGTTTGCTGGCATTAGGTAATTTTCCCTAGGGCTGAAAACTCGCTGAATGCGTATCCGCAATTGCACGGTGCCTTGGCCCGCTGTTAGTTTTTGGCACTTGGCACTATGTTGGAACTAGTTGTAACTGGTTGCAACTGGTTGCAACTGGTTGTAACTGGTTGCAACTGGTTGCAACTGGTTGCAACTGGTTGCAACTGGTTGCAACTGGTTGCAACTGGTTGTAACTGGTTGCAACTGGTTGTAACTGGTTGTAACTGGTTGTAGGCGCACGTACCGTAGAACCAGGAAACGGCGATCGCTTCGAACAGCGCCGAGCAGAGCAGGGAGATGCCGGCGGAGTAGGTGTCAAACAGGTGGAACATGTAGATGCCGCCCTGGAACACGCATCAACATCAACATCAACACCATCAGGGGCATGTCTCGACTTCAGTCTTCATTGCCAGAGAGCTGAAACCATCTCAGAGAGGGAGGAAAGGATTTACATCATCTGCGAGACTTTGGGAGTTTGGCGAATTCCAATAATTATGATCTAGATTTTGAAAGCTTAAGAGGGTTCAGAGAAGGGCTTGGCGTGCGTGACACTTACCACAGCTGAGGGGTGGTTTTCTAAGGGTATGACAGGCAAGGGTCTTACAGCTAAGGAGTTTGCAGAAAATGTTTTACAGATCTGGGTTTTGATAGCCACGGGCTCTTGGCAGCTGCGGGGTTTTTTCAACTACGGGGTTTGACAGTCTACCAAGTTACAGGTTTGACACGTGTATTGACAGCTAAGGGGTTTTGACAACTAAGGGGTGTAGTTAACTACGGGGTTTGACGGCGGGGTTTGACAGCGGGTTTTGACAGCGGGGTTTGACTGACGGGCGTGACGTTGACGAGCGCGATGGAGAAGCTGACTGCGGCTGCGACGAACGTGAAGATCTCGCGCGCGTAGCGGCGCCCTTTGAACGCCCAGCGGAACTCGTCCATCAGCCCCGTGATGACGCACTCCAGTCCGCCCATCTGCAAAGAAGCCCCGCCCAAATGTCACCGTGTTGTCACCGTGTTGTCACCGTGTTGTCACCGTGTCACCGTGTTGTCACCGTGTTGTCACCGAGTTGTCGTGCCAATATTGTGCCGTGTCCCGGCACAATATTGGATGACATTCGCAGGCTAAATTTGCATCGAAATCAATTCCTTGAGACTTTTATCAAATATATCACCAGGTTGTAAAATGCATTTAACTTAAATAGCATTTTTGAGCTGGCGACAGAGTCGTGAGCGCCGCCTATGTGACGCGGTAAGGCATTAAAACAACACAACCATAGGTACAATACAACTTACAGTTACAACTACACACTACAACTACAAATACAGCTACAACAATACAGGAAATGGTAGGGTACGGCAGGGAATGGCGGGGTACGGCAGGTACGGCTGAGTACGACTCACCGCGCTGTCCAGCCCCAGCATGATGAGCATGAAGAAGAAGAGCATGGACCAGAAGTGCGAGCCGGGCAGCGTCGCCACGGCCTCCGGGTAGACCTGGAAGACCAGGCCGGGACCTGCCAGGGCCCCAGGAAACACAGCTGCAGTTAGCACCACGGAAACTTCGAGCAAGGCTAGCTGGGGATTTGCAACATCATGCTTAGCGGCCTGATAGTTATGTGATAAAGGGATGCCGCGAAAAGCGTTGTTTGACATTTTAAATATTTTCTGACAGCCCTGACCGACTGCGACCTTAATTCATTCAAATATCAAATAATCAATCCATTTAAACAATATGGTTAACTGTAATGCACCACGTAATTAACATGGAATTTAACTTAGTAGATTGTTTCTAAACTCATGCAAACTGCAAGAGGCATTCGTAGGAAGCAATTGCGGTTCCAACATGATTGCACTTAGATTTGAGCAGCCTCTTTGTTCGAAGGCACGAGTTAGTAGCAAAGATCGTTTGCAACAGGGAAAAAGCAGATGCATTTGTGGCAAAGAGGTCCAAATATATGTGTAAATTGTCTGCGAATTTGCAATTCCATAGTCCTCGAGTTGACGGACAAATCAACGTTGATCACAACTATACCCAAGTCAGGCTAAGGGTGGGCTTCGAAGAGGCTGGTGTCGTGCACAAGCGGGTGGGTTTTTCGGCAAGTTACCCTCGGTGGCGACGGCGCTGATGGGGATGCCCTGCTTGTGTGACATGAACCCGAGGTAGGTGAAGATCACGAAGCCGGAGAAGAAGCTCGTGAAGCAGTTTACCGCCGTCGTGATCAAGCAGTCTCTGCAACATCGCAATACATTGAAACACATTGAAAATTAATTGAAATAGCAGAAGTAGTAGCAATAGAAGCATTGAAGTAGCAGTTGTTGCGGAATGTATTGTAGCTGTCTCACCGGTAGCAGTTGTTGTGGAATGTATTGTAGCTCGCGTAGGAGAGGTGCACCCCGAAACCAGCGCCCACCGAGTAGAATATCTGGACGGCTGCGTCGACCCACACCTGTCAACAAAATATCCAGTCACCGATCACCGATCACCGATCACCGAGCACCTAGCACCGAGTACCTAGCACCGAGCACTTAGCACCGAGCACAGAGCACCTAGCACCTTGCACCTAGCACCTAGCTCAGAGCACCGAGTACCGAGCACCGAGCACCTAGCACCTAGCACCTAGCACCTAGCACCTAGCACCTAGCACCGAGCACCTAGCACCTAACACCGAGCACAGAGCACCTAGCACCGAGCACCTAGCACCTAGCACCTAGCACCTAGCACCTAGTACCTGGCACCGAGCACCGAGCACCTAGCACCGAGCACAGAGCACCTAGCACCGAGCACCTAGCACCTAGCACCTAGCACCTAGCATCTAGCACCTAGTACCTGGCACCTAGCACCGAGCACCGAGAACCGAGCACAGGGCACCTAACACCGAGCACCGAGCACCGAGCACAGAGCACCTAGAATGGGCTTGTGCGCTATGCTTGTATGCTATGCATGTGTACTATGCTTGTGCTAATGCTGATCGTGGCCAAACGTTTATTGTCATTGCACCTCGAAACTTAACCACTGCCAGCCGTCACCACTATAGTTTCCTTTAAACTTAGAGAGCTTAACCTTCCCAGTCCAATCATCCCTAGCTCGTATGGTGTCCAGAAAACTCTTCGTCAACTCTCAAAGACATTCTTTGGAGACTTTTGAAACTTATACTTCGATTTTGTATTTCATCTCGTATCGACTCGAATCTGACAGATTTTTTTACAATGTTGAAGCAAAATGTGTCGCGAGCCTCCGGCTGTACACGCAGCGTGTCTCGGTCCGATAGCTCTCTTATCGGTCTTTTGACGGGCGAAGACAATGATATCGCGCCACCCAACCCCTCGTGCCGATCCTAACACTATTTCCCGTCGAAGTAGATGAATTCCCTGCGCTTTGAGGAGATCAAGCACTCGGCGCGCTGCGAATCAAGCGTCCACACTCGAGCCACGCAATCCGTTTAGCTGTCAAAGAAACGTCACTTGATCCCGGCCTCGTCTCGCACGCCGAGAGTTTTCTCAAAGAGGCTGGAGCTCCTTTGAGCGTCCAGCGGGAAGTGGCGTCGACGCGGCGGGTTGGATCCGGGTTGAACCATCGCCTCCGAAGAAAATCTCTCATCCCAGGATTTCGCTTGACACCCATTTTACCGGGAATTTCGCAGTTAAATGTGTAGATTCTGAGTCGCTTATTACCGTAATTTGATTAGTTGCTTTATCTATTCCCATGACGTGTGTCTCAACTCTGACTTAATTCCAAGGCACGGATTCATTCTAGAGAAAAGATCTAGAAATTTGTCTAGATCCTCAATATATGTGACGTCAGAGTCTGTTTACCAAAAGCTGCGAATTGGAGGCCGCCAGGAAAGCGTTGCGTTACATTTACCAAGACGACGACAAAGAAAAGCTCGGCATTCAATCACCAATTTTCTCAGATTTTCTTTTTTGAACTTTTCATGCGCATTGGAAACGCCCACGGTCCTGAAAATCGTTTTATACTAAAGTGATTTTATTTCCAAAATTGCACACGTCGACGTATAACTCCAAACCTCTAGGCCCAGCTATAAAGACAACCACCGCTCCCCCCCCCCCCCCCCCCTACCACCTTCACCCATCGGGCAATCACATCGCTACCCGTCAACCTGGATCAAAGCGTCGTGTGCAACGCCCCCGGGGGTCGCCGTCGTCCACCGGGACGCCCCCCCCTCGCAACACAGAGCACGAGGTCGAGGGCTCAATGCCTTCTGACCCCCACCGACGAAACAACGCCAGGGAAAGCCTGGGAAGCCTCGGGGCCGGACTGTGCTTGTGTGATAAGAACCTGTCGGTGGGACCTCCGAGCTGGGAAAAGCCCAAATGCAAGCAGCGCTATAGCAGCGTGAGACTTGGCGATACCTGCTGCTGCACCAGCACCAAGATTCCAGATTGTTGACGTTGATATTCTTAGAAACTGGACGTGGTTGGTTGTTTATTCGTTCAACAGCGTCGCTAATTTTCATTTGAACAGGTTCACGCACAGTGCTTTGTCCAAACAGAAGCATTTATATTTTCGTTACATGGATTCACAAAAATCAAGACAGCAGATACAATTTTACCGGAAAAACTCGCTGAAAATACAGTCTGTAAGAAATATAGAACAGAACGCGAAGAAGTTTAGTGTTTACCGAACGCTTTGGCATGTTAGAAACACCGGTTCTCGTGAGATCACCGAAGTTAAGCAACATCGCGCTGAGTTAGGTGTTCGATGGGTGACCATCATGCACATGGTCAGTTCTGTCCGGGAGAAAGTTCGGAGGGTTTGAAGTTAGTGCGACAACTTCACTCGCCTTGCTTGTCAACCTCTCCACAGCATGAATTAGTGGAGGAATCCTGGTTTTTGGAGTTGTACCGTCCTTCGGAAGGGAAGCTAATCTGGTGGTCCACTTGTGCTTTTCGACAGAAGTATGGCTACGTGTCGGCACCGGGTTTTCCCTCCTCCCTACTAGGTTAAGTTAGGTTCATCATCACCCTTTCATTCACCGACGCCATTAGACCAGTGCCACAGGACCAGTTGTCAAAACAGTTGTACAAAATCAATCAAGTTTAGGGTTGAAAACAATTTACTTAAAAGTTTGAAGTTTGAATATCATACAATAGGGTATCCTTGCAGATTCTCTAAGAACCACCTTGCGGTTTTCTGGTAGAGTCCATTGTAGCAAATGTGTAAAATTGAAGGTCAAGTCCATGGCTTCACCAAGGTCACCCCTGGACGCTCCTACCTGCGTGTCCTTGAGGCGGGAGAGCTCAGGGCTGAGGTAGTAAGAGATGCCCTTCATCGCTCCGGGCAGCATCAAGCCTCGCACGAGCAGGATGGACAGCACCACGTAGGGCATGGTGGCCGTCAGCCAGACCACCTTGCCTGCAACACACGACGGGGCGTTTGACAACCTTGACTTATGCTTGAAATACAGCGTGCTACGGGCTTGAAACACAGCGTGCTACGGGCTTGAAACACAGCGTGCTACGGGCTTGAAACACAGCGTGCTACGGGCTCGAAACATAGCGTGCTACGGGCTTGAAACACAGCGTGCTACGGGCTTGAAACACAGCGTGCTACGGGCTCGAAACATAGCGTGCTACGGCCTTGAAACACAGCGTGCTACGGGCTCGAAACATAGCGTGCTACGGGCTTGAAACACAGCGTGCTACGGGCTTGAAACACAGCGTGCTACGGGCTCGAAACATAGCGTGCTACGGGCTTGAAGCACAGCGTGCTACGGGCTTGAAGCACAGCGTGCTACGGGCTTGAAACACAGCGTGCTACGGGCTCGAAACATAGCGTGCTACGGCCTTGAAACACAGCGTGCTACGGGCTCGAAACATAGCGTGCTACGGCCTTGAAACACAGCGTGCTACGGTGCTAACTCCGAGTCTTATGATCTTCTTGACTGACATCACAGACCTGCGCGTCCTCGGGACGGACTGCTTCCGGCATCGTTCGATCATCCCGGCTAATCGCGGTAACTGTCTTGCCGCTAATTGTCTCTCCCCCCAGCTCTTCCCCCACCCCTTGCTAATTGACCGCGCGATCGCTAATCACCCCCCTCGCCACCCACCACAACCCCCCTTCACCCTCAAGTCCTCGAGACCGCCAATCAATTAGAGACAAGCGACAATCGGCCACTGATTGCTACCTGCCCCTAAGACCCTCCCCCCCCCCCGGCCCCTTGGGGGGTTGCTGACGCCAGCATCGGCGCTGATTGCCCCGTCGGGGTTGATTAGCGTTTTACCAGCGGCTTTCCGTAATTTAGTCGCTTGGTTTTTGATTGGCTTCATCGGCTAATCGAAATTGCAATGGATTTTATATGCGAATTCTGTGTGTGAATCCCAGAAACATTTGATCAGGATTAAGTCTCCGAAGACTTGATAGGGTGCCCTGTCCTGTGCTTATTATTTTACCGGTCTTTGAATTGACTCTTCTTATTTAACCAAGGAAGACAGGGAATTATCACAAGCCAACTGGCTTTTCTTAGCGGGTGTCTGACCGCGTCACGTTGCTTGAATGGAATCGGTGTATTGACACTGCTTATTTAACCAAGGAAGACAGGGAAATCACAAGCCAACTGGCTTTTCTTAGCGGGTCACGCGTCACGTTGCTTGAATGATGTTCGTGTGGTATTGTGGTCGTGGCGACTCACCCGACGACTTGACGCCCTTGAAGAGCGAAAGGTAGAGCATGGCGTAGACCAGCATCAGACAGAGGACCAGCTGCCACTTTGGGTAGCCCATCTCGTGCAGACCCCGGCTCCACTGCATCTCGAGCACGCCGCGGCTGGCGACGCACAAGAAAACACATCGGGTGACGTCGGGTGTTGTTGGGTGTTATCGGGTCACGTCATATGGCGTCGGGTCACCTCGGGTCACGTCGGGTCACGTCGAGTTGCATAGCTGATATCTGAGAAATTGGTTTTCACTGGTGGAAGCTTACGCCAGTAAGCAATTGTTGGTGGGTTAGCTAGGCAGAAAAAAAACGATATCGTTTAGTCTCCAACTAGTTAAGTCCACAAGCTTACTTCATGCTTGTTTCGCGAAATTATCAAGAAGGGATTAAATTGGTCATCGTAATTTTAGAAGTATTCTAAAATTTTGGACCCTGCGTGCGGTAGCAAGTCTCTCATCGTGTTTTCAAATACATCGAAAGTTGACCCTTGGTTACACGTGGTCTTGCAAAATTTTACCATATCTTATGCCATCTCATGGCCATTTTCATGCAACGCCATAGTTTCAAGCCTAGACCACGTCAATGATATTACAATTCATCACAACGACAGCTGTCAGGGCACTATAATGCAATCAATCAATCAATCAATTGAAGTCATCTAAACGTCTACACGTCTCAATAGCTACCGGGTGGCTTTACTCAAATACTTTCTGACCGACGGTTGCTAGGTGAAGACTTCACCTCTCAGAAGCAAACCGTGGACAACATCCATGTCTAACCGACTTGACACCGCCCTCCCAACACTCTGTTAACTATTTAACACGCCGTTGTCCACGCGGGCATTCCACCATTCAAATGACAGCGAAACAAACAGCTAAGCTTCCACGAAACCCTCTTAAATCACGAATAAAGATTCCCGAACCGAATATTTGTGTCAAATTGTCGAGCGAAGCTCATCAAGTTTTCAACGTCGAGCACCAAACTTATCCGGGTCACCAAGTTATTCCACGAGCTTGCAGACAATTAGCGCGCGACGTCAGCGCTGCATGCTGCGGCCGCGGCCGGCACTCGAACTAGGCGGAAACTTGCTCGCTCGGCCACTGGGTCATTGCTTGCTGTCTCTGTCTGGCTGATGGACAGACCGACAGTCTGTCTCGCTCTCGCAGGCTGGCTCTTACTAGCCGAGGCTAATTGCAATCAGGCGACGGGGGAAAAACAAGCGAATGCAGTTTGATGAAGAGGGGAAATTGGGTGGCGGACGGCGATTGGATGTCCCATCAACATCAATATGTTGATGCGATGCCAGTTTGAACGGGGTGGGCAGTGAAGGGTTGGGGATTCGGAGTGGAAGGAAGCTATCACTCCCAAGGAGAAAAGTGTTGTCTTGCATTAATCTTTTAAAACTAGTGGCTTTTCGAGGTGTGATTATAGGGGTGATCGAGGGGGAAAGGTGAACGAATTTTCAAACGACTGATTTTTCCATTATTCATGCTGTCGCCAGTCAATTTACTTTCACACAGCCTTGAATACGGCTACTTGCTTCACAGCTATTGACTTAACGTCAGCCCTAGTAATTGTGCATTTGTGATGCAACTGCAACTTTCATGTTGTGAATTGTGTGCATTCCTTGGCCTGGCTGCATGTTGTTTTGTGGCATTAGTGTAGCTATTTGAGGCACTTGGTATTGGCTTCCCAGGGAAGGTATGGGGTATTGTTTTACGCTGTTGGCAAGGAGCTTGTCGGGCTATCGGTTGATCAGGGACTTAAGAATAAGGATCTTCCGAGACACCTAGCTTCAGACTTTCATGATAGATCTAGCTGGGGCTTCACGATCAACATGACGAGATTTATGAGACATTTTGCTACAGAATTCAGCATCAAAAGGGCAGGATTTCAGGAACATTTAGTTCGGGGCTGTGACACGTCCCGCGCAACAGGCAGGGGTGTCCGGCGGCAACTCACTGGAAGTACTCGGAGGCGGGCGAGTTGGGCAAGTTGTGCAGCCGCGAGCTTCCGGCGGTGGTGGACATGAGCGACAGGTTGGCGGCGTAGGGCAGCGCGAAGGGCATCGCCGACACGTTCACCGACACGTTGCTACCTGTTGGACCAGACACGTCGCTTCCTGTCACCCTCGGACTTGTTGCGGAACCGGAAACACAGCCATGCTGACTGGTTTACCTAGAGGAGCGGTACCGGACGAATTTTTCTGTTGCTCGATTGGTCATCAATAGGGACACCTATTCAATTCAAACAAAAAGCTATCAAAATGACATCATGATACTCACTTGCTCACTGCACTTGCAATTCGGTTTGTGATTTCAAGATCTTCCATTGTTATTTAGCGGAGCTTATTAATATTTTCTTCAAACTGGTAGTACGTCCAGTGGGTATCTGACGTCATTTATCTCTGAGTGGAATAAGTCTATTGTTAATACTTGTTTTGGAATCTCAGATTACTTTTTTAGCCATGTGTATTTTTGCGATATTTTTTTTTGATCTGGAGACAAATTTGCAAGTTGGCAAAGAAAGGGTTTCTTGGCACTGGCCTGATCCTTGCAGTTTGGATAAGAAGTCTCGAGCCAGCGAGCTTCCAGCGTGTGTTAAAGTCATGACTAGCGTGCAAAACGTACTATCGAGGTTTTTTAAGACATACACTTTCGACTCGATTCCGCCATGCCTGCACAAGACGCGACGCTTCGGCGATTGATATTCAATGTTGTAGTGTGAAGTTAAGTCATGGTGGGTAAAATTGCCGACGTTATTTCAATTTCAAACAGGGGTGACCAAGATATCGCGATTCAAATGTTTTATTTGTCATAATTTCCACGACCAATAGGCATAATGCACCGTTGTAATCTACCCACTTGTTCACCCTTCGTCGTTATGTGACAAACATTGTAATATATCGTTGATCGTATAGTTATGATAGATACTTATAGAATAGCATAGGTAATAATGTCTTAGGATAAGCTTAGTTCTCATCCTAGCCACCTGCAAATGCGCTTAGGCATAGGTATGGACCAGGAGGGCTGCTACCCCTTCTGGTCAGTGTACTCCGGTCCTCCACGCTCAGTTGCTTATAATAACTTCGCTTCCTTTAATTCTTTCACTGATAAAACCCGTGTTCCGAGTCTTTATTTGTTTTAAATGAAAGACGTTTTACCCGATCCTGTACAGATAGCACACGTCGGGGGGGATGATGTTACCTGTAGAGGCCGACATGGTGGCTGCATCCCAGCACAGCTCCGAGTTCCACGTGTTGTTGCAGTGGACCCAGGGCAGGTCGGGCTGCGCGCTCGCCACCAGGAAGTAGAGCGCCCAGCCGATGATCACGTTGTAGTAGAACGAGACGTAGAACGCGACGAGCACCGCGCAGAACCCGACGCCTGGAGCAATCGCGGGCAACGCACGCTCGTGTCAACGTGGTCGATCGTGGTCAGGGACGGGAGCTAAAAGTTCTTCTTGACTCCATTGTTTGTGATTTCACTAGACGCTTATGGAAAAATGCTTCGCGGTTCGAAACTTATATTTGCATAAGTTGCATAAGTAATACCTTTGAAGAGCGGACAGATGCGCCACACGCTGATGGGGCCCTGGCGGTTGAACTGTCCCAGGATGAGCTCCATGTAGAAGAGCGGCACGGCGCCGAACACCAGCATCAGCGTGTAGGGGATGAGGAACGCGCCTGCTCCGGGCAGCGAACACAAAACACGCCGTGCAGTCTCTCAAATACATGCCAAGAAAATATTCACTGGGACATTGTTTTTCCAGCGCTTGCAATTTTATGAGTGTTAGGTACTCTATCTAATCTCCAAATTAAAACTATTCCCTGAACTTCCTGCAAACAACTCGAGAACAACTGCATCCTTTTGGTTGTCACTACGGTGATTCCTTGCTTGGAAGAAGTTCAAACCTTGTTCGAAGATCATGTTAAAGTCCAGCCCTGAGTGCAGACGTTGAGAGCGTTGAGTACCGACACCCCCAAACGGTGAGGGTTGCACTCACCTCCGCCGTTGCGGTAACAGAGGTAGGGGAAGCGCCACACGTTGGCCAGGTCGACGGCGAAGCCGATGATGGACAACAGGAAGTCGGCGCCCTGGGTCCAGGTCTCCCTCCCGTCACCGCCAGGGCCGCCGGCGGGGCCGACCCCGCCGGGCTGGATCACCACCGCTTCGTAGCCCTTCTCGTCCTCCTCGAGTTGCACCTGCAGGTCTTCTGGCGGCAACATCCGGTACACAGTCACTTCCGGTACATGGTTGACTTCCGGTATGACGTGGTCAGCGCCGCGGTGCCGGAAACAGGTCCACGCGCAGACTCCAGGGCTCATATTTGAACGGCGTGTTGTAGGGTTGGTGTTTTTTAGGGTGGAACTTATCCCTGGGTCTAATACAGCAGGCGTATAGACGTAGATGCCCTCTAGGAAAGTGTTCTTGCAATTAGTTATTTGAAGGCTTTATTGTATGTGTCTTTTGAATAACGATACCATTTATTTATCAATGAATGCATTAAGGTTATCATAAGCCAACTGGCTTCATGTGTATTTGGTTAGAATATTTCTGTGTGGATTTTTGTTTCAAAAGCGACCGAAAGAATAATGTATTCAAGGCAGTGGTGGGTGACAATAGTATAATTATAAAAACTACACGAGCACCAATATATGTAAAGCAACAAACAAATAATAAAAAGTGCATCACAAAAATATCATAACAGCAATCAGAAGAAGACAATCAAAATATGGGTCAGGATAAAAATGGATTAAAAACGGGCTTAAAAATAGTGGCATAAAAAGACAGCTTGTGATTCTAAAAAACAAAATACGAGAACACATTTAACAGAAAGAGAGAAAAGCGCATGGCAAAAACTCAAATGTGAAATCACCTTAACAATAAATCTAGTGTCGCACAAAGCACGTCACAAGAAACTCAAAATGTTACAATGAAACTTTCTAAACACAGCCGAGTGTAGCACGGATGAAAAACACAGGGGTGTACAAACACGGACTAAACAACTGGCAACATGGCACGACTAGAGGGTGAGCGGGAGGACGCTTACTTTTCGGCGGGTTGTTGGCAACCTTGGAACTGCTACGACTCGGTTTCATCTTGGCTGCAGCCGTCGGGCCTAAACAAGCGGGGTCAGCCCAAGGTCAGCCCAACTGTCAAGGTCAATACACTCGCTCCACCGAAGACAGTCATACACAGATGCCAGATTAGCTATACACGAATTCAAGGTTGCAGATGCTGATAGGATTGAAAAATACAATTGAATGATATTAAATCTTTAAATACTGGAAAAAAATCTCTGCAAGCCAATCGCCTCGTGGTTCAAAATCTGCAGCAAAAGCACTCACGCTTGCATCAGAGACAACAATGCATTTTTTAAGAAGGCTTTTAAGAAGCTAATTCGTTACATGCCCAGATTAGAAACGAAAACGCCACCTGAGAATGTGAAATAACATTAGATATAGCAGTGAATCTTTCAGTAAAGTCGGTCGTCCAGAAAGCTCAGTGGTTAAGAGGAGTACCCCTAAAAGGTTTGGCTTGTATCCTTCTCGAGAGTCGCGACACACGCTTTCGATTGGACAAGGCTTCTTTAAATAATTAATAACTTCGGTTAATTAACAGCTAACGATGGGATTACCGAAAAATTTTCAACTCCTAAATTATAATTGGATGCCACTTTTGATTGAATGGAACTTTTATCAACCCCAGTCTGTCACAGAACTGGGAAAATTGTATTGTATTGTATTGTATTTTTATATATTAACAACTAGGATGCATCACCATATCACCGGCCACCTCGGTAACCTTAAAGGAAACTGAATTGCGCGACAACTCGAAGGACAAAGGCTTTCACCTCAAATCGTTGTAAAAATATATTGTCTTCATAATCATCCCTGCCGAGTGTCGACGCACTCATTGGCTAGATTCATCGTCCTTCCGGCTGGTATACGCCCCGAGAAACTTCCACACTTTTTATGCTCCGTTTTAAAAGTTATTAAAAACAGCTTTGCCTCGTAAAGCTTCATACAACAGCCGAGTTTTACAAACTACTTCGTTTCAACCGCAAATCGCTTGCTCGGATGATTTATTCGCCAGCAACAGCAACTGCTAGTAGTTTCCAAATGTTTCAGCCGTACCCGCTGTTTCTGTTTCCTACTTGTCCTACCCGCAAGCCGAGGAACAAAAAACCCGTGTAACTCGCAGCTTTATAACCCTCTCATATAGCGACGATAACGAGCGAGTTATAACTCAGCAAACTTTTCATCGCATTCCCACCGAGTTGCGCGCCGGCTTAGAAAATCATTGCACTGAGTATATCAGCCAAGGAAAATATCATCGAAACAAGTCATTCATGTATCATATTCATATGTGATTGTCATAGAGTCTTACAATGGTACAGTCAGCAAACACCGGTGTCACTGCTGTTGCTAGTGTCGCTACGCTGCTACGATTGTTGGCATTACTATGTGCCTTGCCTAATGCCAGCAAACACCGGTGTCACTGCTGTTGCTAGTGTTGCTACGCTGCTACGATTGTTGGCATTACTATGTGCCTTGCCTAATGCCAGCAAACACCGGTGTCACTGCTGTTGCTAGTGTTGCTACGCTGCTACGATTGTTGGCATTACTTTGTGCCTTGCCTAATGCCAGCAAACACCGGTGTCACTGCTGTTGCTAATGTTGCTACGCTGCTACAATTTTTGGCATTTGATACACCGAAGCGGAAACCAGCGACAGTCCAGGCGCCTGCTGCCTCCGTC
Source organism: Nemurella pictetii (assembly GCA_921293315.2). Lineage (NCBI taxonomy): Eukaryota > Metazoa > Arthropoda > Insecta > Plecoptera > Nemouridae > Nemurella > Nemurella pictetii. The sequence goes on from OV121122.1 coordinate 4,485,471, forward strand.
AAAGAAGAAACGGGCAGAAGATCGATGCGAAGACTATACGAGCTTGACGTCAAGTTTAACGACGCTTCGGTGACATTGACGACGCCGTTAAGCCACGAAGGAGGGGTTGGCAGTAAGACGAGCGTTTGAAGGGCCAAGTGTTTCCATCAGGCTAAGCGAGAATTGATGGCGGTAGGATCATGGTGTCTACCTGAGTTTAGAGCTGCGAGCGCCAGCCACACGCAAAGCTACTCATGGATCAGCTACATTCGGCGTCGGGACGCCAAGTTTTCGTGCGTGTTGCGGGGAAGGGGGGGGGGGGCGGTGATGCGTGAGGGGAAGCGAATACGGAAACAATTTGCAAAGTGCGATAAGCGGTAACGCAGCGGCGTTACTTTGATGTCGCTTAAAAGGGAATGTTTACTACGTTCTCTTTATCCTTTACAATAACACTAGCAGCGTGTGTGATGTTCTGATGGTGTCTTCCTAATGCGATGGAGTTTGTGAAGCTGAACTCTGGCGGGAAAAAGCGGCCATGAATCCGACGTGGCGTCGATGACACCCTCGTACGCCTGCGACTGGACTTCGGGATGTCTGCAATTGACCCGAGGATGGTCGAACGTTGCCGAACGTGTTTCCTCGCACCCTTGCTTAGCCCTGCCTATAAGACCTGACGACGGTTTAGGGGCGGCTTAACCATGGTTTAGCGGGGGCTTAACCACGGTTTAACTGAGGCTTAGGCGCGGATTAGCGCCTCCGAGCGGGAATGCGATTGAAGGATCCTAAGACCGACAGGAAAACCTATTTGGAGAGGGAAGGGAACTGATCGAGTTTTTTCAACGCTTTTTTTCTGAAGTGAGTCTTTGTCCGCCCTGTTTCGCTTTGCGTCGACTGAACAGACGCATTTTTGTACGTGATGTAGATATCAAAATGTGTCAGTGAAGTTTCCATCAAGGGGATATGTCTTGCTTTCTTTTCTTTTCGGATAATGTGATATTGTGATTTCTTTTTGAATATTAAAGTCAATTAGTATTATCTCAAGTCTACTTTGAGGCTGAACTTTTAGTTTTTATGCGTGAATGATCAATAATAACTAATTCCAGCAAACACCGATACTTTTGTGGTTTAATGATGAATTTTTTCAAGCAACAACAATCGTAGCAGCGTGGCAACACTAGCAACAGCAGTGACACTGGTGTTTGCTGGCATTAGGCAAGGCACTAGTAATCCCAACAATCGTAGCAGCGTAGCAACACTAGCAACAGCAGTGACACCGGTGTTTGCTGGCATTAAGCAAGGCACTAGTAATCCCAACAATCGTAGCAGCGTAGCAACACTGCTGCAGCAGTGACACCCATGTTTGCTGGCATTAGGGCAAGTCTCATGATGTATAAAGCTGCTTGATCTTTCCTGCCCTCAATGCTCCGGTGTTGAAAGCACAATAAATTGACTTAGGAATCAGGAAATGAGTCCTTCCACGCAGAGAGCTGAACTATTCTCACATGTCTCCCGATGGGTGCTTATAGGAATTTCCATTACCCTACTCCGCCCCCTGAAAAACACCCGCAAATACTCCACAAAACAATTACTTAGTACGACATCAGTACGAAACAAATTGACCCAATTAATCGAGAAAATATAACTGCCGCCTGCTGTTATTAAAACATATAACAATGTCCCTTGGCGCGACATCAAAACACCTGTTTCACCGCGGGAAAACCTTGCAAATCGTTAAATTCATGCGCTTCATTATTTCCACTGTAAGCACCCCCCCCCCCTTCCCCTCTCCGCACCACCCACCAACCCACGAGAGGATAGCGGAAAACCTGCCGCTTGTCTGTTGGGGAAAAAGCAGCAGGTGCTCCCGGAAAAGTGTTGCCTGCGAGCAGTGGGGCACCAGCATGGCTTTCCGTTCGGTTTTGCATCACACTTTTCTCCACATGTGTGCACGTAACTTTGAAAATTATGAGTTTCAACTTTTTTTTTTTTTGCCCGCTGCTACGATTGTTGGCATTACTATGTGCCTTGCCGAATGCCAGCAAACACCATTTCCACTGCTGTTGCTAGTGTTGCCACGCTGCTACGATTGTTGGCATTACTATGTGCCTTGCCTAATGCCAGCAAACACCGGTGTCACTGCTGTTGCTAGTGTTGCTACGCTGCTACGATTGTTGGCACTACTATGTGCCTTGCCGAATGCCAGCAAACACCAGTGTCACTGCTGTTGCTAGTGCTGCTACGCTGCTACGATTGTTGGCATTACTATGTGCCTTGCCCAATGCCAGCAAACACCGGTGTCACTGCTGTTGCTAGTGTTGCTACGCTGCTCTGATTGTTGGCAAACACCGTAGCAACACTAGCAGGGCCACTGGTGTTTTCTGACATTAGTAAGGGCCCATGTTTCCGTGGTATTCTTGTAAACACTATGTTGAAAGGCGAGGCAATGCACTCTACCTATCTAGTTCCCCCTTCCCACACCAGGGTTGGACGAAGGTTTGCTTCGAGGAGTGAGGCGTCGCGACGCGGCCACCTGATGCTGCCTGCGTCGTTTCCCTCCGCACGGATTACCCCGTCCCCACCGCCCCCAAACCCCCCACGGGGGGGGGGGGGTGGGAGCTGGGGGGTTGAGTGCAACCCCCCGGTCTTGAGACGTGCGGGATTATCTTGTAGCGACTGAAGCGCGCTCCTTGCAGTTCGGGCAGCAAGTACTTGTTTGAATGGAAATTAAGCTTGTTGTTGTGAGTGTTTTTTTTTTGTTGTCATTGTAGAAATACATTTGTAATGTTGGATAAAATATTGCGATGTGTTTCTATGGATTACTTTTTCGTTTAGTCATGTAATTGATGGTTGGATAGACAGATTGATCCGTCGCTTCTTTCCATTGCTGCCAGTCTACCAATCTGCCAATCTTGCAAAAAATTCAGTGAAGTATATTTCTACCGTAAAATCTAAGCCCACGACGGTACAACACGTCCATGTTCTTCAAGACCGTCATTAAAATCGCGCTAAAAGAGCCAAAAAGACAACCCGAGCCCCAGATCAAACGTCTGCTGGAAGATCACGCTCCAGCTAAGCGCCAAACAATCTTCTTCGTTCAAAGAATGCGACTGCAGCGCTGCGATGGATGGAACAACGATTAAAAACCGCCGCCCTTTGAGTTTGATGATGCGCGTCCACCTGGCCGTGTGTGTGGGGGGGGGGGGGGGGGGGGGGTGCAACGCCGGCGATTGTTCGGCGGGGGATGAAAAGAACGATGACACGGGATTGCCGTGACGCGCGCTGCTGTTATTTCCGCCAAACGGACCGTGTGCGCTGTGCGAGCAGCAGTGGCGTGCGGGCATATTTTGTCGGGGACGTTTTTAGTGGCGTTCAGTGGCGAAGATTTTACTCTAAAGTGATCCCATGTAACTTTGAACACGAAAAAGTTGCAGCAAAATTTTCACTGGATTGGAGAGGTAGTAGAAGGTGAAGAAGATGACAAAAAAGAGGACATTTGTAGAGGTAGAATCGGCCCTCCAGCTTTGTTTGAAATTAATTGGATGTAACCTAAATTTATAAATTTAGATTCACAAATGGCCAGTTTTCAATTTTTTTTTCTCTAAAGTTCAGAGCAAAATCAAAGGAAAAATTGTATTTCACTGGATGCGGTTGGCTGTTGTCGTGGAATTAACTCATTTCTCACTTCAAAAAAGTGCTATCACTTAATATGACGTACAACCATGAACAGTGGACTTGAATTGTTTCTGTGAGATATCTCCCAGCTCGATTTACACTCGATTGACACTCAATTTAAAACCCAAATTGCGAGTTTCTTCGCGTTACACAGCGTGTATCGTCCTGTCTTCGAGTCGATGGCAATTGACTGCCCGAGGCTCTCGATGTCTTCCTCTCATCCGGAGACTCGGGGACGTCAAAGGCGGCGCAAGAAGTTGATCCCGCGCGTCGCCCGTGTGATGTTCCGTGGAATGGGAAAAGGGTGGACCGCTTCGCGGAAATTGCTCGCTGGCGCCGTCGACCGCGGCTAAATGCCTGGCGAAAAGCGGTCTATTTCGGTGAAAGTGGTTCACAGCTGCTCTGGGTGAAGTTATTCAAGATTGTGTGGCACATTTTGAAGAGATATAACGCCTAAGTTTGCGTGAAAAATAACCGTACATCAACCACAAAGTGTTTTCACGAGTACAGCCCGTAGAGCAACAGCTTCGCTCGTTTTTGACAGCGCGGGTCGGTGGAGGAATTCTGCTGTGCTGGTGTACAAGCTCGCTGCATAGGTTATCTTCATCATCAGCCTATCATTTACCGTCACCGGGTTCACCCTCAGTTCGCTGCTAGGTTAGGTTAGCTTCACCCTTAGATCGCTGCTAGGCTAGGTTAGCTTCATCCTCAGATCGCTGCTAGGCTAGGTTAGCTTCACCCTCATCTCGCTGCTAGGCTAGGTTAGCTTCATCCTCAGATCGCTGCTAGGCTAGGTTAGCTTCACCCTCAGCTCGCCGCTAGGCTAGGTAAGCTTCACCTTCAGCTCGCTGCTAGGCTAGGTTAGCTTCACCCTCAGATCGCTGCTAGGCTAGGTTAGCTTCATCCTCAGATCGCTGCTAGGCTAGGTTAGCTTCACCCTCATCTCGCTGCTAGGCTAGGTTAGCTTCATCCTCAGATCGCTGCTAGGCTAGGTTAGCTTCACCCTCAGCTCGCCGCTAGGCTAGGTAAGCTTCACCTTCAGCTCGCTGCTAGGCTAGGTTAGCTTCACCCTCAGATCGCTGCTAGGCTAGGTTAGCTTCACCCTCAGCTCGCTGCTAGGCTAGGTTAGCTTCACCCTCAGCTCGCTGCTAGGCTAGGTTAGCTTCACCCTCAGCTCGCTGCTAGGCTAGGTTAGCTTCACCCTCAGCTCGCTGCTAGGCTAGGTTAGCTTCACCCTCAGCTCGCTGCTAGGCTAGGTTAGCTTCACCCTTAGATCGCTGCTAGGCTGGGTTAGCTTCACCCTCAGCTCGCTGCTAGGCTAGGTTAGCTTCACCCTCATCTCGCTGCTAGGCTAGGTTAGCTTCACCCTCAGCTCGCTGCTAGGCTAGGTTAGCTTCACCCTCAGCTCGCCGCTAGGCTAGGTAAGCTTCACCTTCAGCTCGCTGCTAGGCTAGGTTAGCTTCACCCTCAGATCGCTGCTAGGCTAGGTTAGCTTCACCCTCATTTTCTTGCTAGGCTAGGGCAGCTTCACCCTCAGCTCGCTGCTAGGCTAGGTTAGCTTCATCATCAGCCTCATATCAAGGTGGTAGAGGTGCAAGGCATTGTCATATAAGGCCTGGTTAATTGAACATCTCAAGTCAATCAATCACTCCTGGAATCCTTAATCCATCACTCATCCGACCGAGAACGTATAACTTCTTCCCCCACCACTCACCAGCTCTAAATTCCCGTGAACTTGTGAACTTTGCCACGGGAAGAAAACAGCGCTAGCGCCGCCCGTCGCATTAGAGTCGACTCCGAGAGGCGAGGTAACAAAATCTGCGCCCGGATTTCAACGAAATCGCATCAGATCGGAGAAATTGACGCCTCGCGCTCGCAAGCCGATTCGATTTGCTCGGGTTGCTTGGCGATACGAATAGCGCGTTAGGATGGCTTAGCGGCGCGTTAAGCCTCTGTCTCGGTGGCAACGTGTGTCGAGCGTTGTGTCGCTGACTCCGGCATCGCTTGCCTATCGATGCTGCAACGGGGTGGCGTTCGGTGGGGTTCGATGCCTGAGAGTGTGAGATTATAGGTTCTGCGGGGAGATGGCAACTTCCTTATGATGATCATCGAGGACATCGGGGTATATAAATTGGCTTATGAATTGAAAATTATGTATTGTTAACTTTGGTTGAGTTACAACCACAGCAAAGAAAATTGTATTTTACCAGTTTTTAAAGCATTGCAAATATGGTAACAGGAAAGAAGAATCGGGCAGGCCTTACATTATCAAAATTTTATTTAACTCCACGGGTCAAACTTAGATTCATGAACACTTAATTTTGCTTAATTGCCTGCTAACTTTCTAGGAATCACAATACCAAAGGTTTTACGTTCAACATCAAACATCTCAGACAAATTCACTGCTGTTGCATAATACTTTCCCCACATCCAGATCAGACTAAGTGTCCTACTTTTGCCCACGTCGATTGATTCCAGACATTTGCAAAGTTGATTACTATATTTATCATGAGTTACGGACACTGCATCGCTGCTCTCAAGTCTTAGCCGCTCGGTTATTTACCAAGACGGCGGCGTGAGAAGTTATCCAATAATAAACACATCAGTCTTGCTTGACTCGCAATGACAGATGACAGGTGACAGATGACAGATGACAGATGACAGATGACACTGACACTGACAGCCACCATCGGTCTAGAAGGCGTAGTACACTAATTCACCGCCCGCTGTTTATTTAGTTAGCTGCTTGCGTTTTACAAACAAGACATCGCCAGCAGAGATTGCTGCTCGGCGTTTGTTTTCCTGCACTGGTCCTTGGTTCGTAACTCGGCCAAGGTGTTGAGTGTTCGTGCACCAGACGCTCTCACAAGAATTTTATCTGTTTGATCAGCCAAAGCATATACTAGTCTATAAAACTGTCCGTTCTGACAGATGCAATACAGATGACATTGCGTTGCATGCTTTCTTCGGAAAACACGATTCGAGAGTTTCTCTTGTGTCTAAAGGTGTTATTTTCTCGTTCTTAAATGAGTTTCTGAGCCGAAAATGAAGATCTATCGCCGCCAATTACCCGGGGTCGGCCAATTGTCGGGCGACCCAAGGACGCCGTTGAGTCTTGCGCGGGCCACGGCCAAGCCCCGCGGAGTCTGCAATCTTCCTGGCTGGACCGCAGACGCGGCGCATTGCGTTTTGCACGCGTGTGACATGCGTGTGACATGCGTGTTACGGGTGTGGAAAGCAGCGTTGCGGTTTGTTTTGACTTATCGTGATTACTTCTATTGATTTCCAACTGGAAACAGACGACATTTTCTGGCAAGACAAAATCTGATTTCGTTAGTAATAAATCTATTTTATTAGTCCATGGGATGAAAGTGTTTTACAAAAACACAAATTTAGGACTTCTCATAGTCAGGCCAAGCCTGTCCGTATTTCTTCCTCCTCATTTTCTACGCTCTTCTCTGCTTCGTCCATTTCCACTATTGCCTTCCATGCTTCAAGCTAGATTTGGTTTAGCACCTTGTCCAATACATGATTGACTTAGATCGTATCAATGATGTTGAAAGGAAGGACAGAAATTATTTCTATTGGCTTTCTTTCCTATATTTTCTTCGGATTCAAATCAATAATTTCCACCGGCCCGCACGCCACTGCTCCGGCACGCTACGCCACTGACCGATCACAAAAAAACACGCATTATATTTGCATTTGTCTCAATGAAAGCAACGTGCGTCACCCGGCAGTTGTTTTATTTCCTTCAACTCATCTTGACGTGCGTCAATTGCCGCCGATCTCGCCCGCCGTGACGCAACGCGCAACGATTCCGTCAAAAGCGGCCGGCTATTTTTGCAGTCGGCCCAACACGCGTCCGACGCCCGGCTTCGAGCCCAGAAACACTCTTGAGGAGGGTGGGCCAGGTGCCGGCACGCAGCCTGTTCCTGTCCAAAACCGAATCAACGACCACCGCTTAACCTTGGCCCCTTAACACACTGTTGCCAGGAATTCGTTGTAGATAGTATATAGTATATATTCCATTACCATTTTGGCGAGGAATCTCATAATAGCACAACTATAGATAGTTTTCTGAAAATTAATGTGCTAAGACATGACTCTATAGAAAGTTATAATCTACGGCCTATTTCGCGTCCAGCCTAACCATGATCTTTGAGTTGGTCACCCATCCAAAACCTGGTTTCGCAAATTGTTGCTTAACCCTGGCAGATTCGTGCAAATGACAAAAGCATCGCGTCTGTCACGAGTCGATTGATGCGCACGCGCTGTTTGGGTTGACAAGGCCCAGCCGGCTGGAACTAACCCGCGGGAAACTGCCGGGAAAGCGGGAAAAGCCAGCGGAAAAGCTAGCGGAAAAGCGAGCCCGCGCGCACGGCGGGGGTGTTATTGCAAATCTTTCACTCGCAGCGCGCGGCACGTGTTTTCCAATCGAACTGCTCCATTCATGGAAATTCGAAACGAGATGATAAAAAAAAAACTCTCTCGGCAGAAACAAAGGAGAAATCGGGATGGCAGTCGGAACGATATCGGATATCCGGCGACGATATCGCTGATATTACTGATATCGCGATGTCGCGTCGACGAACAATGGATCGCGATCGATCCAGCGTCCGTTGGAAGCTGCAGCGCCGTGAAATCTGATGCAGGGCGATTTGCTTCTGTTAAATATTCGATAAGTAAACCACGATACATATTCATTACTTGCCTTGTGGCCGATTGTGTAGCTTTTAGCTATAAGTGAGATGATAAGAGATATACATTTTTGTCAATGTCTTTAATGGAACAAGTGAACACTCTCATATCATCTCGCGGTGATAAACGTTACCCAATCGCCCCCTATAGGAAAGTCAGAGAAGGTAAATCATTGAGATCCCGGCCGGAAACAGATTTTCAATTATTTTTATTTCGTGTTTTTATATACAAAAGCGATTCACTGCGTTGGATGATTTGGAAGGCATTGCTGGCAGTGTTCACCGTGCCATTAGACCACATGCGGCGCGAATCCAAGCATTTGATTTGCAAAGACACGCGTACCGCACCCGCAACCCCGCAACCGACGCGCGTTGCCTAACGAAACACTGTAAAGTCTTCACAGCGCGCAGAAAACCGTGCCCCCGCACCCTCAACGCCCTCCCAACCCCCTCAACCACTTCGCCGCGGGGGTAGGAAGCATAAACACTCGCCGATTCCCATCTGTTGCCGTCGCCGCTTCCCCGATCGAAAGACTTCGCTGCTAACTTTTCCTGCGATTTCCCGCTTTTCCGAGCTTTTCCCGCGGCAGCCGGTGCTTGCGCCGAGGTTCGAGCCGGGACTCGAGCCCGGCACATCTCAGATGAACTGTCATCTTGCCTAGATACTCAACAAACATCTCACCAGGCTGTAGAATGTAGCTAACATCTCACCAGGCTGTAGAATGAAGGAAATTCTCAGCGAAATCTGGTGACAGAGCGCTGGTGGCGAGCCTGGCGGACCGGGGTGAAGAGCAGTCATCTCTTTTATAAGTCATCTGTCACTTGACACTTGAAAGATGACGTATGATAAAGTTGTTTAAGCTGCAGATACAACGAATGGCAGAATCTTAGCTCATATTTTGGGTTTTTGAGTAGTATTTTCAAGAAATAATGCGGTATTCCTATTTTAAACAGTGTTTTGGACACAATCAATAAAATTTTAATGACTTTTGCTGCTCCTTGTTACGGTCTAGGTATTCATTTTATTGATATTGACTTTTTTGCCTTTATTGTCCATCATAATAATGAATAGTGGTGTTTGCACTTTAGCTCAATGGAATTTAAAATATTTATCTAAAGCTTTTTCCCTGTCTGGATTATCTTGCATCTTTACTCTGAATGAACCCGAGCGTGGCTGTCAATAGGAAACCCAAAGCCTAGACACCCACCGACCCACCATGTCGTACACATTCACTTCACCCCTAGCAACAACAACATCAATAACAACGAACTCGACGACGGACGTCGCGACGTCAAGACAAGCGAGCGCGACGACGTCTGGACGTCGCGACGTCGGCCAATTAGCACGCTTTGATCTGCCGCATCGCCATGGCGACCAGGAAGGACGCTGCTAGAGAGCCGCCTACGCCGCGAGAGTGGCCGACAGCGTGGCGGCGCAATGCGACGGGCGCGACCAGCGCGGCAACTCCCGACCGCTGCTCGACTCTCTTCGGGCTATTTCGGGTGCGGCGGCGGTCGACGCCAAGTCGCGGGCCGGATGCCAGGCGTCGAGCAACAAGTCGGCGTCGGCGTCGGCGTCGTCGTCGGGTGCAGCGTCCCCTGCCACGTGCGCCCGAACGATGTGCTTTGTTCGGTGGCACACATGTTTCTTTCAGAGAAGTGTTCTCCTAAGTCTTACGCTCAAAATCAAAAGACTTCATATTTTATATGAATAACATCACTATGCCAGCGTGGTTTTGGGGTCTTTTGATAGCCATCACTTCTCCAAGGTGGCTGCAGCTCGAGAAAGTTGACTGGGCGAAGAGTTGTACCGGCAGAGGGTAGCTTTACACGCGGCGTGCGTAAATATTTGCTCGGTGAGTTGAAAACTTTGGCCGGATCCAACTTGATTGCTCGGAGAGTGTTGGTGCAGCCTGGAGTGGTCGACTCCGCGCGTGAAAACCAGGATTAAGTCCGAGACTGACTGCTTCAATCTTTGAAAACATGGAAATTAGCCGTTCATCATGTTGTCCGGACTCTTTAGGTGTTAATTGAAGTGTGGGGGCTCTTGCTTGGTAGCGAGAGGACCTGGCAAAGTACGGGAGCAATTTAAATGAAACGCAGTTTGGAAATCAAACGATAAAAAGGTAAAATGATCGCTTAGGATAAAAGAAGTACAATTATAAAGTGGCGTCGAGACTCAATGATATTAAAGTGAAATCTTAAGATAGAGGTGAGACAAAAGAAGACTCAAATTTGGAACGATACCCGTGCGAGATGTAGTATGGCGCCAGCGAGAGTAAGTTGGCGCGTTGATGCGTCGCCGGTCCGAGTAGGGCTGCCTCGAATTTCAATTAAAATGCAATCATCAGCTGAAATGTCCAGCTGGCAGAATTACAGTACCGATAAGTTGACAAGACTCATCTGTAGTTTTTGGCATCATTATCCGCATAATAATTTACGAACAAAATGCTGCCAATATATATAAAGTCAGTCGTCCATTAGCTTAAGCTTAGTCGGCGCCTCTCGACAGTTCGTGTGCCCTCTAGGCAGTAATACCAACAGCTAGAGACTTGCAGAAAGTTTGCCCAGAGATTTCGCCGAGAAAACATATTAATTCCCGAACTCTTTGGTGGCGGCGGTGGTTTCGGGAGGGGCTGGGTGGAAAGGGTGTGCGCGGGGGAAGGAGGGGGCAGCATTAATATTCAATATCTTCAAAATCTTCGCAACATTACCATTTCCCTTCATCCACGAGTAAGCATTTCCTCAGGCTTGCCTTCTTGCCGAGCCTTTCCACAAATCTGAACGTGCACCCGAATCTTTCTGCTTTTCAACGCCCGTATGCCAGCTAATTTTTTGTTAACGGAGGTTAATCATTTGGACGAAGTTCTGTTTTTTGACCCACGTAACGACAGGTTGAAGTAAACGCTGTCGCATGCTGACGATTTTGTTGAGCATGATACCTGATTGGTTAAATCTGCTTAGAGAGAATATGTTTATACTTGCGATGCACTGAGAATATGTAAATACTTGTCACTTGTCAGTTTCTCAAAACATCCGAGCATCAAACATGGATGCTTTAAATCTTATGGGCTGTGGTACAAAAATATATTTTGCTCGCATTTCATAGATTCAATTCAATTTTAAATCTTAAAATTATTCTAAGCTTGGCAATATTGATTATAAGAATCTAAAATTTCAACGAATAAACGTCATAATAGTGGAACATTGTAAATAAAAATAAAAATTGATGAAATCGAACATTGAAATTGATAAAGACGACGTTCCAGACTCCTTAGCCCGAAAGTTATAATGAATCTTGGTCTGTACTCAGTACTCTGTGGGCAACATAAGAACTAGCTCTTGACAACGCCGTCTTGCTAGAAATAACAAGCTATCTATGCTAATTCTCCCAACAATAACTTCAACTTGGAAACATTTTCAATTTCAATAGCTCCCATCGCGTCCACGACCGTGAAGATCAACACAAGCAATCGGCCACGGCGCCCGCGATGCAAATAAAACAAGCGCGCGGCTCGCTCCTTCCGCTTCTGATTAGCCAGGAGGCCGTGCCCACTATCTGTTTTTCCAATTTCCACAAAGAAGCGGAATCAAAGAAAAGCCAGCTTCCCGCGTGAAAACTTCGCTGCGCGCGAGATGAAAATCTCGGCGGTGCCGGTGAAATATTTTAATAACTTGCGGCGGAATCTTTCCGGGCGATCGCGTGTAATTAGGCTAAATTAGGCTTGGCAAGACCTCGAGCGCAGACGCAAGGGCCACTAAGGGTACGACAGGGGATGAGGGGGCAAAGACGTACTTCTTAGCCTTTCATCAGTTTGCATGGACTACCTTTCAGGATGACGACGGCAGAAAAATTCGATGAAAGGTGATGCATTTTATCTTCTAAAACTGAAATTTCCAAAAAATGACACAAGTTGATTATTTAACCAAAGAAGACAGGGAAATCACAAGCCAAATGACTTTTCTTAGCGGGTCTCTGACCGCGTCACGTTGCTTGAATGGAATCGGTGTATTGACTCTGCTTATTTAACCAAGGAAGACAGGGAAATCACAAGCCAACTGGCTTTTCTTAGCGGGTGTCTGACCGCGTCACGTTGCTTGAATGGAATCGGTGTATTGACCCTGCTTATTCAACCAAGGAAGACAGGGAAATCACAAGCCAACTGGCTTTTCTTAGCGGGTGTCTGACCGCGTCACGTTGCTTGAATGCAATCGGTGTATTGACTCTGCTTATTCAACCAAGGAAGACAGGGAAATCGCAAGCCAACTGGCTTTTCTTAGCAGGTGTCTGACCGCGTCACGTTGCTTGAATGGAATCGGTGTATTGACTCTGCTCATTTAACCAAGGAAGACAGGGAAATCACAAGCCAACTGGCTTTTCTTAGCAGGTGTCTGACCGCGTCACGTTGCTTGAATGGAATCGGTGTATTGACTCTGCCCATATAAAACCAAGCAATTGAGAGAAAAATGGCGTTTAGCCTCCTTAAATCAACGAAAGACAGCCTTCTAGGTTGCTCGGTCGTCTCAGACCGGGGAAAAAGTTGACAGCTATTATCCACTCAGCTAAATCAACACTTCCCGCAATCAGTGGCAGAGAGTTCACCAAAAGCACTACGCAGGAAGGCAACCTATGCCCCATGCCAGCAAACACCTTCGCTGCTATAGTGTTGCTACGCTGCTACGATTGTTGGCATTACTATGTGCCTTGCCTAATGCCAGCAAACACCGGTGTCACTGCTGTTGCTAGTGTTGCTACGCTGCTACGATTGTTGGCATTACTATGTGCCTTGCCTAATGCCAGCAAACACCGGTGTCACTACTGTTGCTAGTGTTGCTACGCTGCTACGATTGTTGGCATTACTATGTGCCTTGCCTAATGCCAGCAAACACCGGTGTCACTGCTGTTGCTAGTGTTGCCACGCTGCTACGATTGTTGGCATTACTATGTGCCTTGCCTAATGCCAGCAAACACCGGTGGCACTGCTGTTGCTAGTGTTGCCACGCTGCTACGATTGTTGGCATTACTATGTGCCTTGCCTAATGCCAGCAAACACCGGTGTCATTGCTGTTGCTAGTGTTGCTACGCTGCTACGATTGTTGGCATTACTATGTGCCTTGCCTAATGCCAGCAAACACCGGTGTCACTACTGTTGCTAGTGTTGCTACGCTGCTACGATTGTTGGCATTACTATGTGCCTTGCCTAATGCCAGCAAACACCGGTGTCACTGCTGTTGCTAGTGTTGCCACGCTGCTACGATTGTTGGCATTACTATGTGCCTTGCCTAATGCCAGCAAACACCGGTGGCACTGCTGTTGCTAGTGTTGCCACGCTGCTACGATTGTTGGCATTACTATGTGCCTTGCCTAATGCCAGCAAACACCGGTGTCATTGCTGTTGCTAGTGTTGCTACGCTGCTACGATTGTTGGCATTACTATGTGCCTTGCCTAATGCCAGCAAACACCGGTGGCACTGCTGTTGCTAGTGTTGCCACGCTGCTACGATTGTTGGCATTACTATGTGCCTTGCCTAATGCCAGCAAACACCGGTGTCACTGCTGTTGCTAGTGTTGCCACGCTGTTACGATTGTTGGCATTACTATGTGCCTTGCCTAATGCCAGCAAACACCGGTGTCACTGCTGTTGCTAGTGTTGCTACGCTGCTACGATTGTTGGCGCTACAGCAAAGACTCAAAGCCAGTGCCACGTGGCGCCAGGGAAGGAAATCTCACGTCGTTGGCGCTGACATGAGATTCCTGGTTGCTTTCTTGTTCCTTCCCGGTCCAATCCTGATTCGTTCCCGATTTCCTCCCGAATTCCACCTGAATTTTCCCGTCGAGCGCGCTCGCAATAAGCGCTGCGTCTCGGGTTCACTCTAACGCCGACGCCGACGCCGACGCCGACGCCGACGCTGGCAATCTAGCTGCGAAGTCTGCGGTGTCGTTTTGCGAATCAATCCTCTTCGCTGAAGAGGTTTAATATATTGGCGTTATCGCGTTCCATGTTTCTTACTTCCATCTCACACCATCCATTCCCATCTATTTCCATTGGCTCCTAACGTGTCACATTGTGTCCCATCCCATCCTTCATAATATCGCACATCGAGACACGGTCGAAGGTCACGTGATAGTCTTGAGGGATGGGGGAGGTTTCTTGCTCGAAGGAACGGCTCACGAGAGAAAATCGTGTTACTTCGTTTAACAATTTTCATTGTTTGAGAAAGTGGCAGCTTCATGCAAAAGCTTCATGCTTCATGCATGAAGAGCTTCATGCAAAAGACTGACTTTGTCACATTTCCTAAGCTTCGCATTTCCTTGGTTATGGAATATGCTTTGACATTTTTTGTAATACAATATAATACAATAATACAATAATTGTAACAATCTTTTTTATTGTTCCAGGGTCAAAATAAAAATATTAGGCCTCACCCTCTTCCTTCAACTAAGCCGCACGGCCAATCCTGCCTGCATAATGTCCAAGTCTTACACAATGAAATTAAAAATTAGGAAATGATAAATTTCAAAACACATTACACCGAGTACAGTATATACTGTGATGCATGGTTCTGTAATTCCTTGCGCCTTCCAGGTAACTCGTTGCCCCCCGCCCCACCTCACGGCATGGTCGTCACCACTCTTAAGCCATTAAGAAGAAAAAACGACGGCAGAGAGCGCTGTTAGGCAAAGTTTCCCGCCCGGCGAGCCTGTTATGCTAGTTAAAAAGTTGAAAACAAGCATTAAGTATCAAGCAGGCCCCGACGACGACGACACGCGGAATTTCCCTCTACCTATACCTTGAAGCGAGGGCCATTAAAGAGCGCGGTTCCCGGGGTAACGCGGGGTCTGGGGGGGGGGGCAATCAATATGATCTTAAACGTCGCCGCGCAATCTGGCTAATAAACGGCGACACGGGGCCTCGAAGCCGGCACCGCCGCCCGGAGAGAGAGCCTTGCTAGGCGGAGAGTGGCCGACTCCGAGCCGTTGTTGATTCGTGGAATGCAATCAAGCTGACAGCTTGCTCTGTGCAGGCCCGAGAAACTGCCGAATGTTGATTGGTTCAGTCAAAAGGCCATTTCCACTCGGAGTAAAATGACGTCAGATACCCACTGGACGTATACTACCAGTTTGGAAAAATATTAAGTAGCTCTGCTAGATAACAATGGAATATCGGGAAACACAACCCGAGTTGCTCTGTCTGGCTTTAGTGAGTGGGTATCATGACGTCATTTTGATAGAATGGAATAGGTGTATTAGCATCTCTACTGTTTTACGATGAGCTTTTGCTGAGGTTCCTTCTATTAAGTTCATCATATCTGTGATTTTAGGCATATAACGTATGATCTTTAATTCATCGTAACGACTTAGTACATAAAATCCTGTTTGAATATTTCTGACACTAACTCTGACCAAAACTAATTGGCCATTTCAAATGTGAATCAATTTCAAGATCTGTTTTGAATGTTGCCACCTTGGTGTTGAGTAACCACTTCTCGTCCTTAGCCATTTGCAGACGGACACAGAAAGCTAATGGCCGGTATTACAATCTACAATTAAATAATTATCTTTAATTGCGGAATTGCAAACAGAAGCAACCGATAGCTTGTCACAATGGAGATGAGATTTTATCTAAGGTAAGTCACTAGACTGTACATTTTAGACCGGCGCTAACATAT
Organism: Nemurella pictetii; assembly: GCA_921293315.2. Lineage (NCBI taxonomy): Eukaryota > Metazoa > Arthropoda > Insecta > Plecoptera > Nemouridae > Nemurella > Nemurella pictetii. The sequence goes on from OV121122.1 coordinate 4,501,493, forward strand.
GTAACAACGAAGTGTATAGTAATCCAAGCAAAGCCCAGTGCACTTGGCCACTCTCTACCCGTCGAGGCTCTCTATTCCACGGCACACGGGCACCCCTTCGATCACGGCCGGTCCGCGAAATTGCGAAATAACTCGCTCTGCAGATTTTTTTAATTTCACGCCCTCCTGGTTTATCGCCCGGACCCCGACGCCGTGACGAATTCCTAATCGCAGCCGTCATAAATCGCCACAGGTAGCGTGCGCCCCGGCCGGGGGTTCAAGAGGGCCGTGCTCGGGGGGGGGGGGGGGGGGGGGGGGCGTTTCGCACCCTTTAATCTTAATTGTGTGCTAATACTGGTGCGTGATACTGGGTTCATGTGGCGGATGACTTATATGACGGGTCTGAATGCTTGCTGAGTTCTTCTAGTGTTGCCAAATGTTGCCGGCAGCGATGTTTAGAGTGCTGGGGGTGCGACTGGGAAAGATTTTTGAAAACTGAAACACTCCTCTTAATATCGCTGGCCAATTGTTATTCCTGTGTAAGAATGCGACAGCATTTAAGAAAAGAGAAAAATTGATATCTATACAGTAAAGAAGTGGTTTCAATATGAATACTTTTCTACGAGTGTCAAAATTGTCTGATTCTCTGATTGAAATGGGAGATTTTGGAAGTAACATGGGTGTTAGATGTGTTTTAAGACGTTACGGGGCTTTGAATAAACTTTTTAAGGGTTTTAAAACGTGAAGTGTTGAAGTAAAAAGAAAAAAAAAACCGTTGGGCATTCGCGAGGACCCGGCCATTTTCAAATGAAGGGTAAACAACCCGATGTGAAGGAGCTCATCACTACAGAATGCTGATCGGAAAGACAGAAGTAATATCAAACTCGGATCGATCCGGCCACAATATGTGAGGGCGGGATGGGGTCGGTGCGTTTATTGCCGGTCAATTCACGGCCGCCTTGGGACCGGCCAGGTATAAATTGTGCAAAATTAAATTACAATTGGGCAGCTCCCCCCTACCCCCACCCTAGGGCCACAGTACGGACCGTGACCGCGTTGCAACTGTTTCGCGCCCGGCCCCTGTGTTTAATAATGAACTCGGTCGGGAATTTAGCGAAAACGATTTCCTTCAACTGTTGGACCTGTATTTCAGTCTATGGCAGCCATGTTTTTCAAAATATGCTCTTTTAATTACACTTGATTTTAGCAAATATCTCACCAGGAAAGATACTCATCGATATGTGAACTGTCAGTCAGCATTGAGATTGAGTATTAGTGGCAAACAAAGCCCCTCAATATTACGTGAGATGATTCTTAAAATTGTTTTAAGGTTTAAATGATGCAAAGAATGGCAATATCTCAGCTCATATTTTGGGGTTTTTCAATGGACGTTGTATTCAGTTGTCACTTTAGATGGCTGTGATATGCTTTCATTCCTAACCAAGCCGCCTAGGCAGCGCTGATGATTCATTCACCAGCTCAAAAATGTTGTTACGAAAGAATTTCCTGCAAATTCTACATCCTGGTGAGACTTTTCTAAAAATCATTATATGTTTTCTTAGTTCTTAGTTCTTAGGTGAGATATTTTCGTTAATTCTGCTTGAAATAACAAAATAAAACTATATTTTATGCTAAAGAAGTTAAGATGCATTCGCACAAACGGGTCACCATAGCATAAAACAACTGCCAGCTGCGACCAGAGCAAACGGCGCGTTGGGTGGAACGGAAACAACGCCAAATATACTTTAAAACAAATTTTTGTGTAACTCTCATGACCGGCCGTTTCTCAACCAGCAGCTGCTTCACGACCTTGAAACTTCAGCGACCTTGACGTATCACATGGCTGCTAATTTAAAGTTTGGAACATCCCCCGGCCAGTGCACCCTCCAACGCTAACAGCTCAGTGCACTTCCCCACCCAACCGCTCAGCGCTAGCAGCAAAGAAATACTGGCGCCAAAGAAAAATACATATTAAAAGCGTGGCTTCAGTTGTCTCACTCGCTCTTTGAAAGAGGCGGCCATGGCAGCGGGCAAGACAGAGACAGAGGGAGCGCGTTCCAAGCCAAGCGGGCGGCTCGTGCGACCCCTCCCGCACCCCACCACCCCCTGAAGACGCCAGCCGGCGTCGTGAGTGACGTCTGTTGGAGAAGCGGCGTCGGAGATTTCTGAAATTATTATCATGTTTATGATATCGGCGTCGGAAAAAATGGCAGTCTCCTCACTTTCTCATATTGTTTTTGTTCGATGTTGTCCCGGCTTCCTTTATTCGCGGTTGGCAGGGTTTTTCCGCGTGGCAGTGAAAAGTGAGAGCGGCGATTTTTTTAATGTGCCGCTGTCGGTGGTTTTTTTTTTGCGGTTGCTAGGCGAAGTTTTGTCGCGTGTGTCAACACTTCAAGTGTTAACAGAACACTTGAGAGTTTGCACCAGAGAGTGGTGTTTCAAATGTGTGTCTTGTATTCTTCTATAGTCGCTCGTTGCGAACGGTTTGGCATGTTGGAAACACCGGTTCTCGTGAGATCACCGAAGTTAAGCAACATCGCGCGGAGTTAGGTGATTGATGGGTGACCATCATGCACATGGTCAGTTCTGTTCGGGAGAGAGGTTGGAGGGTTTGAAGTTAGTACGACAACTTCACTCGCCTTGCTTGTCAACCTCTCGACAGCATGAATTAGTTGAGGAATCTTGTTGTTCGAGTTGTACCGTCCTTCGGAAGGGACGTAAAGCCGTTGGTCCCCTCGGTGCTTTTCGACAGGAGTAGGCTACGTGCCGGCACCGGGTTTCCCCTCCTCCCTTCTAGGCTAGGTTACGTTCATCATCACCCTTTCATTCACCGACGCCATTAGACCAGTGCCACAGGGGCAGTTGTCAAAACAGTGCGTCGTTAAACACCAATAATCAGTCAATCAATTCTCTAGTCGCTTTGTTCGAGGTTTTTCATTGCAAACATGACATTGTTTGGCGTTTGATTAGATCGTATTGTTGCATTACGCGAGGATACAGCCCATGGCAAAGCCAACGCCTGTAACGCAGAATACGTATTTGAATAACCCCCCCCCCCCCCCCCCACCCGTATGTCGTTCCAAATCACGTCTCCTTAAATGTCTAAAACAGATAACGCAACGCGAAGGCAAATTTCCCAGTCTTTTTTTCGTAATCACTTTGAAGCTCGACGCTACATGGAAACGATTACAAAAGCTCGTTTCCCGAAGTTCCACTTATTTACAATTAAGTACAAGCAACTCGGGCGCCCGTCTCGCAGAGCACGAAGTCCCAAAGACGCCTCCGACCAAAGTACATGCCCCCCTTTCTCCCCCCTTCCCCCGAACTTCCCGAGCCCCGGAGCCCTTAAGCCCCCGCGTCGCCTCGCGCACTGTCATGGCCGCCGTCGGCAGCGCGACGCCCGCCGTCGGTCCAGCCCCATGAAACGAACCACGCGATTTCCAAATTAATTTTAATTACCAACAGCTTAGCCCCCCTCCGCCCCCCCCCCCCCCACCCAAGGGGCGAGGACGCGAAATTAGTTTCTGATTGAGACAGAGTGTAGCGTCGCGACGCTCCGGCCGACCGACGCTGGTCTCTAGGCGGCGCCTGGGACGAACAGAGAAGACGCTGGTTTAGAGGGCAGTGGCTGGGTATGGAGCGGCCATGCTGGCGGTGGTGATGGGTGGTGCTACAGGGCCGTGTTGCTGGCTTTAGCTTAGGTTCGAGTCTAGCACGGATAGGGATTTTACAAGGGTGACCATTTTTGACCAAATTTTCATCGGAGTTTGCAGGAAATAGTTCACGGGCAAGATTTACGATTTACACGAGCCCACGAGGCTTTTGGTCGCCTTCAAACACATTGATAAGCTTTCAATTTAGGGTCGAATCAACACTGTACATAGATAAATCAAAAGATTAGAAATTTACGGCATTAACAATTCGTGTCCGAAACTTTATCGCGAGGTAAGAATGCTCGTTTCCATAGTTTCAAATCAAGTTTCGACACCTCGTGTACTACAGACACAAAATTCAACCCCTAAAACACCGCTCAAAATTTAACCCACGATGGAAGTCCAACCCCCGCCGCCGCCGCAGCCGCCGCCGACCCCGGAGACGCGCTTCCCCCCCGTCACCTCCTGGACGCCTCCCCGCCGCCCCCACCGCCCCCACCGCCCCCATCCCCCACCCCCAATACCCGACGAGTTCTTCGCGGTGTGCGCGCGCCCGCCGCCGCCGTTCGTACCGGAAGTGCAGCGCATCCTCGCGTACGACGGCAGCTTCCTGGCACGCATGTCGTGCACGCTGTTCCTGTTCTTCCGCACGGTGGCCGTGACTGTCAAGGACGTGCTGACGGGCGAGGTGTCGCTGCGTTCGCTGCTAGTCTCGCTGCTCGCCGTGGGGGAGGCGTTGGTCGCCACCTACTTGGTGGTGGTCGTCGTGGCCGTGCATCTCGGGGTGGATGCCGTCAAGTTGGCCGGAATGCTGGTCTGGCGGTGCACGGCGGGGTTGTTCGACAAGGCGGTGGACAAGATGGCGGCGGGGGCGGCGGCCGTGGTAGATGTCTTCTTGAGCGATTGATCGGGGGGGCCGGGGGCTGCTTGGAATAAACTTGTCTTGTCACCGGAACTGCAGGGGTGGGTGTGACTTTTTTTCTGTTCAACTGCGTTTTTGAGAGATGACTGCTGGTAAACTTATACACTTTTCCGCTTTTTTTTTTTTACTTTTCATGAACCACTTATTTTGCACAACATCAGGAAAATGGTCAACCAAGCTTTCAATGATTCTTTATTTTGATAACTTTCGAGCTACGATTAGGGTAAGAGATGGTTCTTATAAACATAAAAGTTCTGGATTTTTTCAATATTCCTTTCTAGTGATCATTACGGATCTGGTTTCTTGTGTTCAACTCAGATCTCTGAACTGTTTTTACACGTTCAACTAAAAGACTTAAGGTTTACTCTTAGCTTTCTAAATTAAGTGCCGATGCTCAAGGGAGGGACGACGCTTGAATCGCATCGAAAACCAATCCTCCCCTGAGGATGTTTTATATTACGTACAACGCTTCGATGTTGTCTGTAAATACTTCTTGTATGGACCTGATACCGGCTTCGATTTCACTGACTGTTTGTAGAACGCTGCCAGTCATGGCTTCGACCCTCCGCTGCCCCCTCGCCACTCTCTCCCATCGAGGGCTCTCAAGACGCGCCGCAGCGTCGACGTTAGTAGCGGCTTTCCCCGCCGCGGGCGCCGCGTGTTTAATTGTTTTCCACGCCGAAATAACGAAAAACGATGACGCCCCCCCCCCCCCCGAGCATGGGTCCCGGGGCCGAGTCTTCTGGTCTGCAAGGTCCGATGCACACGACGGATTGCAGCGTTGTGTTGCTTTGCGTGGCACAGAGTCGACGTCTGCACGACGAACGGGCTGCCGACGCGACGGACTGGCGATGCACACGACGGATTGCACAGCGTTGTGTTGCTTTGCGTACAGAGTCGACGTCTGCACGACGAACGGGCTGCCGACGCGACGGACTGGCGATGCACACGACGGATTGCAGCGTTGTGTTGCTTTGCGCACAGAGTCGACGTCTGCACGACGAACGGGCTGCCGACGCGACGGACTGGCGATGCACACGACGGATTGCAGCGTTGTGTTGCTTTGCGCACAGAGTCGACGTCTGCACGACGAACGGGCTGCCGACGCGACGGACTGGCGATGCATAAAACGGATTTTTTGGAACAGAATTTGACACTGGAATCTATTCTGAGTATTAGTGAATGTTTGGAGAAAAGCTGTTGTTGACTTTTTTGAAAAACCACCACATAAATTTCGTATGAAACGTTAAAAATTCCAGAAAAGGCGATTTCCAGACATTTTAATTTAAAATATCTATGCACCAGCAGCTTGGAAAATGATAGCAACCAAGTTAAATTATTTGCATCTCATTTGACTTGAGTGTTTAATTAATTTGCAGAGATGCTAGAAGGAGATGAATAATTCGTGCTGATGAGTTAAACCAATTCTTTAACAAGATATTAGAGAGAGAAGGAAACCGGAATAAAATAACTTCCAAGCGAAACCGCCGTCCCGTCAAAGTTTTGAAATTTCGGCATCTTTTCGCCACCCACCATGCCCCGTTTGAAACTGGCCGGGAAATTGTTCTGAAAAGCTTCGCTGTTTCGCTTTTCGCATCGCAGCAACGCTTTGACTTAGAGAGATGTCTGCAAGCCGGGCAATGTCTTTATCTATCCGCGATGTCTTCGTCGATAACAGTCGGCGATGAGCCGAGGAATTTCCCAGCGCGACGACTGTTTTTACTCCTATTTTCCAGGCAGCCAACGAAACGAATCGACGGAACTGGAATCTGTTTTTGCGTGAAATTCGTATAATGAAATGAAGCGGCGGCGACGGCGTCGAAGGCTTTGCGTTTGAGATGCTTCACCGCTTGGTTTCAATCAGATCGTCGTCTTCGTTTGAAACAAGCAGGAGATTTGCATCCACTTCGTACATTAATATTATTTCATCAACCATATTGACCCGACAGTCAGCAGTTTTAAGATATTTAGCAATCTGCAATTCCAGGGATCTCATTACTGTCCGACGAATGTTTTGACTTAACTCTCTTGAAATACAGAACGATTAGTGAAAACTTTATTCACGTATTTCAGCCGAGATCTGAGGCTGGAAAATTATGGTTGACTTATAAACAAGGTTCACGTCGCGTGCATTGCCGGTCCGTCGCGTCGGCAGCCCGTTCGTCGTGCAGACGTCGACTCTGTGCGCAAAGCAACACAACGCTGTGCAATCCGTCGTGTGCATCGCCAGTCCGTCGCGTCGCCAGCCCGTTCGTCGTGCAGACGTCGACTCTGTGCGCAAAGCAACACAACGCTGTGCAATCCGTCGTGTGCATCGCCAGTCCGTCGCGTCGCCAGCCCGTTCGTCGTGCAGACGTCGACTCTGTGCGCAAAGCAACACAACGCTGTGCAATCCGTCGTGTGCATCGCCAGTCCGTCGCGTCGGCAGCCCGCTCGTCGTGCAGACGTCGACTCTGTGCGCAAAGCAACACAACGCTGCAATCCGTCGTGTGCATCGCCAGTCCGTCGTGTGCATCGCCAGTCCGTCGCGTCGCCAGCCCGTTCGTCGTGCAGACGTCGACTCTGTGCGCAAAGCAACGGATCGCTGCAACCAGCCGTTTCAAGACATGCTGGCAATTACGATGAGTACGTATTTAATTTGCACACGCAATCTTCGCATTCCGCATTTCCCAACGCCTGGACGCGTTGAAAGAAACTCGGTGTCAAAACCACTTTGTTTCACCCTTGCTGCTCGTCCCCGTGTCAGTGTCGCGTCCGACGCGTCGCTGGATTTAGGGTTAGTACAGCGGACAGGGGTTGGGGGGTGGAACATGGGACGCGTGGCGCGAAGCAATTAGCCACCAAGACGGCGACAGCGACGTGAGACTTATAACGGTTTTAATTTCAATTCGTCTCTCGGCAACGCTTTGCGTTGTGATAAGAACAAAACGTAGCGCTAGGAGCTTGTTGGTTTTCCAGGGGTTGACCTTGAGTTAAGGGTAGTTGCTAATGAAACCCTGTAAATCTTTGCATAACGCCGCTCGCGACGCATCGTGATATCTGTTGCTTTCATTAGGCATTTTACAAGGTCACACCGTTGTCCAGAGTGACCTTGGGATCGCGTTAAAAATCACTTTCACTTCCTGCCTTCCGAATAGTTGCAGAAAATATTCCACTTTCTTGACCTTGACCTTGCTGGGTATTCTATTAGAATTTACAACTTTTCTTCCCCCCGGGAATTGAATCTCAAGTTTTTCGAAACGTCTCGCAAACTCTGCTATCTTTATTTTTCTTAACTACCCTTTTTGAACGCTCTGCGGATCCGCGGATACTTTTGATGCTATTTCAAAGTCAAAATTCTTGCTATGTAAACAAATCGTTATCACGGACAATTAATAAGACTATCCAAAAGCAACGTCAGGCCATTTCGCAACAACTATTCCTCCTGCCAGCTGCGATTCCCGCAGGAATTAACCTTCCTGTCTCTCGCACGCACGCACGCACGCACGCACGCACGCACGCACGAACACCTGCCACGGCCCGCGAGCCCCACGTTCGCGCCGCTAATGAAATTCATGCACCACTCAATGACACCCCCACCGACCCACCCACCCCCCGCGTTCGACAGATTCTCAGCCCCGCATCTCAACCCCCGCCCCCCGCCCATCACCACTCCTCGAAGCTTGTAGCTGCATAATTCCTACAAATCCTTCGGCAAGCGCCGCGGAGAAAGACTCCGCCGAGCAGTGCGTAGAAGAATATAATATATTATACAGACATTATTTAGCTACACCGACGCCGACGACGCCGTTTTAAATATTCATTTATTGCGAACAGTTATGGTAATTCTGCAGATTAGGTTAGGCCCTGCCCCACCCCCCCCCCCCCTTTCCACCACCCGTCATCTTCCCGTAGCCGTGAGGGGAACGAGGGGGTGGGGGCGAGGGGGAAGGGAATAATTATTCCTGCTTTTTCGAAACGCCAATTAGAATCAGCGCGACACGTAGGAAATATTCGCTCACCTCTCAGCCGGCGCGGGTGCGACAGAGCGCGACGCAGCTGGCAACGAGTGCGACGGAGCGCGAGTCATGCGCCCTGCTGTGGGTGCGAGAGAGAGGCGACGAGCGCACGTCGCGCCCCAAGCGGGCGGCGGCGGAAAATCGATGCCCGCGAGACGCGAGAATGTTGTATTTACATATTGCGAGACAAGGACATCGCGCGGAGGGTGGAGGGTGCTGTGAGGTGGGGTTGGGAAATACCTGCACGACGCGCGGCTTCGAGGGGGTGCAGGGTGTCATAGGGGGTTGGATGCGTCGGAGGCAGGAGTGGCTTGGAGCGCGTGGTTTCGTCGGGGTTGGGGTCGGTCGTGAGGGTTAATGAGATCACTGACTGCTTAACTGCATCTCAAGGAACTGATGGACATGCAATGTTAGTGTCTCTCGCTGGGTGCGACGCGTTCGGTGGGACGTTGAAGCGCGTAGCACGCTGGCTGCGAGGCGGACGGCGGGGAACGTGCGTCGCGTTCGGTGGGACTTTGAAGCGCGTAGCACGCTGGGTGCGAGGCGGACGGCTGGGAACGTGCGACGCGTTCGGTGGAACGTTGAAGCCCGTAGCACGCTGGGTGCGAGGCGGACGGCTGGGGACGTGCGACGCGTTCGGTGGGACGTTGAAGCCCGAATCACCCCTTGCTTAAGAGTGCTATGGACGGACGGATTTCGCAATATTCGCTCTCATTTCCATACCGTTTGTCTTAGAACCACACGGTTTTTGGAATATGGTTCACAAAAGTGTCTCGATGGGCGCTTGCTTTTCAGTTTTTTACTTTTTTTGTTAACATCTCGTAATTTTAACTTTAAAAAATGTGTGATTTTCTCGATTTTATTGACAGCAACCCAAGAATTTTTCGCAAAATCTAAAAAGCAAGCGCCTATCTACTCACTTTTAACAATTCGGTCCTTTTTTCCGAATTTAATTATCTTTAAAATTGGCTCGATGAGAACGAATTTCGCAGACCTCGGTAAACAGCATATTTCGATAGATTTTGGCAAAAATTATGTGCTACTAGTTCACGATAATTGTGATAGGAACGCTAGCGTCGATATTCCGTCTACCTGTGTCATTAAGTCGACGGTTATCTCTTAATAGCCCCGGCTCTCAGATCTGTCCCTGTGATAACAGAACCCTGGCTATCAGAAGCCTGCGGAAACGAACCTGAGCATCGCGCGTTGAAATACATATTTCATTGGTAAACTTTGGTGTTGGTTGTGAGCTGAGATTGAATATGGATTTTAAATCTGAAATCTAGTTAGATTTAGCGTTATCAAGACTGTTGAAGAGAAAAGGATACCGTTGAAATCATATTGGCAACAAAAAATCAATAACTAATTCACTAATCCAAGAACTCATTTTAAGTGATTTTGTTCATTTACTTCCATGAACTATAGCAGAAGACCGGCTAAGAAATAACATAATATTGAACTGTGTTAACTTCACCTTGTTGATAAAATTGCGATCTATTACGATATATATATATATATATTATGCCTCTTCCCCGAGTTGGTGGACTCGAGCCATCGCAGATCCATGTCCATGCCACTATCACAAAGTGGCAGACTGGTTCGAAAAAGGCCCCGGCGGCGATGACACTTTTGAAGACCCCGAAAACGGTGGGGTGCGGTATAGGGGAAGTTGTGTCTGTGTCTCAAAGTCCCACCCACACTAAGACCGTACGCCACATTCATTTGTATATATATGTTTTATTTATTTATTAATAAAATATAATTATTACATTTTTGTATAATTTTCGTAACTGTGCGGATGTGAGGATTTCCCATGTTCTTATCATGTGTGGCTTTGCCATAAAAAGGTGGTCCAAACAAATAGGTTGGTTAGGGGACACATCTCGAAGAAATTAATTTCTCGATATAAATTTTGGAACAAATCTTCGCGTTTATATCCAGCTTGAGTAATGTTTAGTTTGAAATTTTATGGATATATTCATCCACAAATAATATATTCGGGCCCATGTGGATGAATTACGTCTAGTTTTTACTGGAATGGGGCCCGTCCTATAGTCAGTTTCGGTGCTGAGGACCGTGGAACAGGATAAGATTTCCATCAAAAATCGACTGTCGACTTTCGACGAAGGGCGAGTGTTACAATTTACGGTTAGATAGTTATCTTCCAGTTAGGAAGGAAAACAGAATGAAACTGATATGTTGTAACCATGGAGTTGAGTTTTGATCTGGAGGATATAGTTAGCTATGACATTGCAAAGTCGGCCCTGAAGGCGACTAGTACAATGATCTGAGAAAAAATCTGAAACTTATTCTTCAAGCCCTGATTTGTGGGTCAAATATTGAAAAACTTGTTTAAAGACATCCCTATACCGGAGCCCCAGGACTGGCTCGGGGTCCCGGCAGCAATCACTGCCTGTAGACGCTACCCCAGACTCTGTATACCCCTACAGCCCAGCAGCAGAAGAGGAAATATTGCCACAGAGCGGAAAACTAAGATACTGAGCATGTACCGACTCTCTTTCGTTACTATGCAAATTATATTTGGCAATTTCTTATCGTGTTATTATTCTTTTACTAAAATATCCAAAATTTGGACGCGGTGTTTCATTGAAGGGACTATCAGCGTTTGCACCAAAATGTGCCAAATTAGCATTTGGTAAATGCTTATTGTCAAATGAGTTTTATCTGTGCCTGTATTCATTTCCGATTTCATAAGTTTGCTCATCATAAGTCATATTGAATCGTATTGAATTGAGTCGATGCTTGTCGAAAACGGCATCCTTCGAAAGATTACTCCCATTAATTTCGTCCAAACAGGTTATTCCCAGATAGATGAGATAACAACTCATCCTCGAGACCCAAATCATTCGATGACAATGGAAGGGTAATTAAACACCAGTCGCCGGACCGTAAATGATCGACCTTTTTTTCAAACCTAGAACGCTGCTAGTCTTGGCTGTTGAGACCTCGTAGTTCATAAAACCGCCGGAAAATTCTATGCGACGATTCATGCATAGCACTCTTAATACCATTATGAAACTCTTGTTACTGGTTCTTCGATTGTCGTTATTAGATGTGGATCTTAGAGTTTCCGGCACAGAAGGCACTGCCCTCGCTTTCTGAAAGCAGCCACCCATGGCACGACCCTATCTTCAAAGTGCGGTTCAAATGCCGATTAACCATCACTTTAAATCGTGTGGGCTTAACACTTGCGATGAGGTATGGAGCCATGGAGCAATGTGAATCGTTCGGTAGAATGCGTTCTGATCTCGTGTTGCTTCGCACACTCAAGTTCACGTATTCTCAGAAAATTTCTAAATAAGTTTGTGGAAAATTTGATTCATTTAGTCGTTCGAATATCTATTTTAGGAGGCGGGCATAGCGGCTTTGACGACTTTGGCGAAGTGTAGAAGACATCTGAGCATCTAGGAACAAATTTTGGTCTTATAGAAGTGTTCAGATGAGGAAAACAAATTCGGGTTAGGGGTTAAATATCAGAGCAGCCATTTTTCTTGCACAAAATATGGGTCGCCTCTTCGTTATTTGAAATATGATAACTAAATTCTCTCTATTTTGCAATTCGATTAAGCAACCCAATCTAGCCGCAACGTTGTAATTTTTGACACCAGCGCCGAATTCAATTATCTCCCCGATGCGAGATTAACCTATTAACACGATCTGCATTTCAGGGGAATTAATTGACTCTATATAGAAAGTCAAAAATTTTCCATCACATTTTATACATCAAAACGTTGTTTATAACAGGTTGTCTGCATATTCAACCAACTAGGAAACTTCCCTGCTTATATCTCGGTACCATATTTCGTGTTCGGCGATGTCTTTGAGGCTTACACAAACAAGCATGCTAACTCTGAAGTGTGCGACACTGATGGAGATTTTACAGCCCGAAAGAGCCATCAGTTTCGCAGCTTTCCGCAGCCGGATGTTGTTTGTGCTTTCACATAAAACCGCTCGGCAATCTTGGATCTAAAATCCGATGAAAGCCAGCCGAGCGAGGAGAGCACAAGGGTGAACTTGCTTCGCCACTTGCTGGCTTGAAGAACGCGTTCTTAACGCATCCCACGATGTGAGATACGAGTCACATGGCCGAGATACGGATGATAGGTTTGATAAGGATGAAAAAACCATGATAATGTGACACTTCAGGGAAGCATCGACAGCCGTGTTCTCTGCTGATCCGAAGCTTAAGCGTTTGCTACACGAAAAAAATAGCGAAATACTTCTGAGGCGTATCCGATTATTGCGTAAGGAGCAGAACTTTCCAAGCGAAAGGCTTGATGTTTGATTTAATTTACCCATCAAGTTACGCGCAATATTGTGTTTTCATCAAGATTGTGAACGTCAGGGTTTTCAGGTAACATTATTATCATTATTAATATTGTTGTTATTAATATTTTTACTGTTGTAACAGTGTCTTCAATCCAATATGCGATTCCTTTTCTCCGCAATTCAGAGCAGACGACATCGTCGAGACGAGCGCCGGTTATTAGTTCGAACTCCGAAGCAAAGTTAATAATAAAAACAAGCAGCCGACAAAATGTAGATTTCCGTCGCTAGAAATGCGGCGCCCAAGTCCACGCAGAGAACTGCAGATTAAAACATCTTCTTCTGATGCAGCACGCTTTTATTTACAGAGAAGAAGAAGAAAAAAATCACGCAAAGCATTATTAAATTCGTCAAAGAACTCGAATGGCATTCATATGATGATGGGAACGAGCGCAAGACGCTGAACTATGCGCAACTCTGCACGTCCTTGCCCTAATATCATCCCCTCACTTCTCTCATATTGCACCCTCAACCCTATGTGAACGTGCTAATAATTGCGCCCGGGTTGCAGTGCAATATGCAGCCGAGAATGCATCTAATAAGTGCATCGCCTGGCAGGGAGTTATCGTGAGCACGCGTAGATCGGTGAAACGACCTTGAAACTGTTGAAACGTCGCCGTCGGGGTTCGCGTGACGGCGAGCACGGAATGCGGACGCGAGACAATATGAAAATCTGAGAGAAAAATGGCGGGACATTAATTCATGAGTTATGTTTTCATTACAAAGGTTGTATGCGTGGCATGCTGGCGAGAGTTGCAAGCAAAAAAAGAGCTACTGCTCCGTGATCGTACATATTTTTGGTATCTTTTTGTCGTCTTTTGGTTTAGTTTTGCGTTTAAGTACCTTCCAGATTCGTTCAGTGATTGTGTAACCACCTGTAATGTATTTCAATTTTTATCGGGTTACTTTCATTACAGTGCTAGAGGCGATACGACATTGTTTTACGATAATCTTGTTTTTTAAGAAAACAAATCATTCGACCGAAATTGAAAAGCAAATCTCTGTCATGACGACTTCACAGTCTGTCAAGTCGAGACTCGCAACGACATCAATTCGCTACATCCAGTAGCTAGGCTGTAAATTAAAGGGTTCCTACAGCAACTTAATAATATCTTGAATAATTAACAAGACTGCTTCTTGACAGTCAGGGCCCAAGCAGATTTTCACACAGCGAACACACTAATGATGAAATTAGCGAGTCTTCTTTACGACAAGCAACATATAATTTCGCTAGCCAATCAGCCAGCCGTAAAAAGGTGTACGGCGGTTGAATTTTGCTGGGTGCAAACGTGATAAAACCCCAATCTGGCCGAATTGTCGTCCAATCTTCACTCGCAGAAGTGTTTGGGAGAACGCAACGTTTGGACCTGTATTAATCGGCAGCCGCTTGTTGCGCCCAGAGAAACACCTGACACTTAACACTTGGCACTTGGCACTTGGCACTTGTGACACGACCAACGTGAATGCAACCTGATTAATCCACCTTGGTCCACGATGCGAGCAGCCAATCAGCGTGCTTCACTCTAGATTAATGCGATTTAGGAATTGGTTTGGATGCAATCATCATCTTGCTGCTGGAAGATCAACCAGGAAGCACGAGATTCTTCACATTCACACCTGAATCAACGTGAACCACGTTACTTCAAGAACATAGCTGACTTTCCTCTCACATATTTTTGAAAACGTCTTATGTCGATGACATTTCAGCACAATCTAGAAAAATGTCGATGTTAAAATGGTTAAACATTGGTTTCAGGCTGCGGAGTCAGAAAATCAGCACGGATTTTGAAGTGAGCAGCCCGCTCTAAACATCAGAGTGCTCCGCTTCGCATCTCGGCCTTCATCCTGTAAGTCAGTGACACTCGGCTGCCAGTCTCACATGTGTGCCACTAACCTCACAAAACAACCTGTAAGCATCAGTCATCGCAGGTACCACGCCGGCCGACACCCCGCCAATTTTCACCTATATTTTCCGAAACAAATCCAAACAAAGCTTGTCAAACGCCACTCACCCGAGCTGTGCGGCGAGCTGTTTGAAGACCCGTATCCGTCGTCCAACACCACGTGGTGCATCAACGGATGGTGGTTTGCTGCCGCCCCCGCCGCCCCCGCCACCCCCGCCCCTGCCGAGGGGGCGGGCGCCGTCGCCGGGTCGCCGACGTCCGCGCGGACGTCGCCATCAGAGAGCGCCAGGTTGGGGCGTTGCTCTGGCCTGCTCAGCCGCGTGGCGTCGGCGTCGGCGTCGGCGTCGGCGTCGACGGCGTCGTCGGCATCGTCGGCCTAGCGCGGCATCGGCGGCAGGACCACGACGGCGAGCTGGCAACAGGGAAGGCGTCGTCAGCGAAGTTAAGCAACATCGCGCCGCGGAGTTAGGTGTCGGATGGGTGACCATCATGAACATGGTCAATTCAATTGTCGGGAGAGAGTTTGGAAGGTTTGAAGTTAGTACGACTACTTCACTCGCCTTGCTTATCGACCTCTTGACAGCACGGATTAGCGGAGGAATCGTGTTGTTCGAGTTTTATACCGTCCTTCGGAAGGGACGTAAAGCCGGTGGTCCCCTCGGTGCTTTTCGACAGGAGTAGGCTACGTGCCGGCACCGGGTTTCCCCTCCTCCCTTCTAGGCTAGGTTAGGTTCTTCATCACCATTTCATTCACCGACGCCATTAGAACAGTGCCAAAGGGCCAGTTGTCAATACATTGCGTCGTTAAACACCAATAATCAATCAATGAATCAGGGTTATTCCTGGTACACTGGGCTTGAGACCCAACATTCTGTCTTTAACCGTTCCTTGACAATCAACCTTGTCACTAATGGTAAATGTGTACGATTCTATTCTTTTGGGATAGATTTTGGTCCTAAAAGGGGCCTAAGTCGACGTTTTGATCACGTTTCCGTAGCAATCTTCAGGACTGTGTCATCTTCAGTTGACCACGCCAATTCGTTGTCGGAACGAAATCCTTTTTAGATCCAAAAATCGATCTTAACAGAGCAAAACATAACACAACGCTCACTACATGGTAGACATATACATACATCAACCATACATCAATGATACATCAACCATCGGTTGCTAATAAAATATAATTAAATAGTGCCAACATAGGCACAATGCTTGTGTCAAGTCGTGCATTAAGGAAGACATGGTTTGACGGTCCGCGTGACTGAATTTGACAGACTGTCCCGCAGCTTCCTGGTCCAAAGACCATGGCGAGCAGTCGACTCAGTCGGCCAAGAGCGGAGGGAGGAATTGAGATGCGTGCGATAGGAATGCTGTTGAAATTGCTAACACAGTGCGTAGAATGCGTGGAACGAGAGGGGAGGGGCGAAGAGGTGTGCATTCCTGATGGACCGGTTTTATCAGTTCGATTCACACCCTTCCCCTGCCACCGTGTCTTCCGGGGCACCTTCCTTCCGCTCGATCCAACTTTTACCGATCTACCTTACCTAACTTCCCAAACTTAAAGGCAGAGTAAGAAATTAATCATATACCCATACGGAACGTTGCTTGCAAAATATGCTAAATTATCAACTCCTCTACCATTACACCAAGCTGATCACACTGATCACGCTGACACTGATCTCCTTCGACAACAGCAACATCGACACCCCGTCAACAACTCAACCCCCCGGCATGTCGCAGTCTGCAACCCCCCCCCCCCCCCCCTCCCCCAACCAAGGGTCGGCGTCGGACCCTGCGACCGCGGCGTCGCGACGTCTCCAATCGCGCACTGATCGTCTTGTCCGACGGCCTGACAAGCGTCGGCGTCGGCGTCGGCGTCGGCGTCGGCGTCGGCTGACAATTAGTGCCAGCCGCCGCCGCCGCACGTCGTCGGAATCCGCGGAATCCGGGGTCGAACCGCGGTCTCTGCCCCGCAGCAGACATGCAGACACCCCCGGGGGGGGGGGGGGGGGGGGGGGGGAGGTTGCAATTAGACGACATGGCGCCGGGTTTAATTTTGCGTGACACATTAAAGAACAAAAAGTCAGGCGCGATTTGAAATGAAGCAAAATGAACGGCTCGTGATTGCCCAGCTGACAGATGCGCCGTCATTGCATGGGGTTCTTGGGGCTGGGGGCTGGGGGTGGGGTTATTTGAGTCACTTGGCGTCGAGTGCTATTGCGGGCCTTCTTCGAAATTCTTCACGGTCGGAATTTTTGTCCGTTCAAGCGAGTCCGCCGCAGCGAGAGTAAATTATGATTGTGGTATTTTTGCGAAGCGCTGAGCGAAGATACAATGCATGTAATTGGTTTTTCCGAAAATGAGTTCTTGGATAAAACTAACTGACGCATGTCTTTGTGTCCCATCTGTCACATAATGTTTATACAGCGGAAAGCCAAACAAACGCCACATTTCAAACAGTTTTGACTCTAAATTAAATGCGTAGTGCCGATACTTTCTCCAAAATTAAAATTAAACCCATTTAATTAAGTCCTTCACAGTTCTCTCATGAAAAGAAAATGCTCATTTTTCAAGCAATATTTGATCTATTTTTTGAAGAAAATCCTCTTAAAGCACTAAAAATTAGATTTTCTTACTAATGATTCTTGTCGAGCTATGCTGACACACACCTGAGTGTTAGTTAGAAATATACGATCCAACTTACACGTTTATAATTCAATAAAACATATTTTTTAATATTTTGCCAATTTTTGGTATGGTCACAGCGATGATTCCTACGGTGTTCTGAGGACGATTTAAAAATTCAGTTTGTTAACCGCTGAAATTCAGACTTTCTTGATTATTAGTAACGAAATATCTATTCCAAAATTTACATCCGTACCGGGAATTGGAACCGGGTCCGGAACCCGGGAACCGGGTCAGGGCCTGTCCGGGGCCCTGCTCTTATCCATTATGCTACATGGACAACCAACTGTGGAATTGATATTAAGTTTATTTGAGTTGTTGGACTCCATGGAGGTCGGACAGTGGATGGGTGACCGCAAAGCATTGACGACGTAGCAACACTAGCAACAGCAGTGACACCGGTGTTTGCTGGCATTAGACAATGCACATAGTAATGCCAACAATCGTAGCAGCACAGCAACACTAGCAACAGCAGTGACACCGGTGTTTGCTGGCATTAGGCAAGGCACGTAGTAATGCCAACAATCGTAGCAGCGTAGCAACACTAGCAACAGCAGTGACACCGGTGTTTGCTGGTATTAGGCAAGGCACATGTAATGCCAACAATCGTAGCAGCATAGCGACTATGGCAACAGCAGTGACTCCGGTGTTTGCTGGCATTAGGCAAGGCACATAGTAATGCCAACAATCGTAGCAGCGTAGCAACACTAGCAACAGCAGTGACACCGGTGTTTGCTGGTATTAGGCAAGGCACATGTAATGCCAACAATCGTAGCAGCATAGCGACTATGGCAACAGCAGTGACTCCGGTGTTTGCTGGCATTAGGTAACGGTCTTGGTCCTACAAAGGAGATTACTATTTTCTTTGCATCAGATCGACTTTGTGAAGTTGCCGACGGTGGAGGCGGTTGCTAGACGTCTCATCTAGGAAACACGCGATCTCAGGTCAAAAGTTGGACAATATTATTGTTTTCTTGCCAAATTAATCTATTTTTTCACGTGACGTTGTGCCAACAATATGCCGCGCGGGATTCGGAGAGAATCTAGAAATTCACACGCTCTAGATGAGGTTGGAGTGCAGAGCTGTGTGTTCGGTTCGGGGAGATCGAGTCGGCGGGTCTTCACGTTCCCTCGTTCACACTTCATAATATGGCACCGAGATGCTTGGCTCAAGGGAAGAGCTGTCGCGACTGAAATATCGGACTTAAATTAAGATGGAGATGATTAAGTATCTTGATAGCGGTTTATATAGCTGTTCAAATGTTTTTTAGGCATCAACAATGTTATGTCAATCAAAATTTAAAAATACATCCAAAAACTATAATAATTAATTATTTTTAACTTGATTTTGAAACTGAATTTGATTAATCGATGGCGACTTTGCCACGGAACTTAAAGATGAAGATACATTCAGATTTTATCAGCAAATAAAATGGAACACGGTCATAAAACGTGCGGCAAGTCGTTTATTGTTTATAGATTTTTGAATTGGTATGAATTGCTCCATCAAGTTGTGCTTTATCTCCCGAGCACAGGGCGTTGGGATCCCGAAGTGCTCATCGTTTCGACGACATGGCAAACTGCATGGAGTCGTGCGTGGATCAGCCAGCGTTGATGATCTCTTTGAAATGCCATCAACATGGCTAAGATCTTTGGAATCACAAAAACACCCGTTTGAGTGGAAGAGGGTTATAAATCGGCTATCAAATTGATTTAAATAAAAACATCTTTATATTTTTTTTGGAGGAAATCCACGCGAACTTGGAGGTGAAACCGCATCTCGAAGCAGCCCCAGAATAATTAAATTAAAGACACAACTTCACTTTTCCAAAAGTATTGATATTTTGATGTTTGGAAATGGGTACCCACGCGTGGGGCGAACTGGGATTTTTACACACACAGGTTGTTTTACTGTTTGTGGGGGCGGGGGCAAGTAAATCGGATCCGGTTTGAGGACGCATGGATGCCTGAAAAAAACACCGCGGCAAGTGAAAGTGTCATCGCTAAAATTAAAAAACACGCAGTTGTTTCCATGGCAGACGTCTGGACCGACTGACATTTAGCTGCTAACAGACAAACCTGACAGTTACATGCATAATATTAGACGTTCCCGTGGCCACGTCCACGGACCTGTCTCTATACCGCTCTCATGCAGTCAGCCACGCTGAAGACCGGATAGTTTGCTTGCTGCTGCGAATCAGCTTCTAAACACTATCAACTTGAGAGTAATATAACTCCGTGTCCAGACGGAATCTTATTTCAGGCATTATTTGCTTTTGCATGCGAAGATGACGTTATTTTCAGACAGTTCGGAGCCGTGAAGGAAAATGTTGTTTTTTTCTCAACGTCAAGGAAAAGCTTTAGAAAATTTTAAATTAAATCAGCTAAGCCCTGGGAAATCTTACTCAAGCCGATTGAAAATCTAATAAATATCAAGTTGCTTACAACCCGAGGTTGTGTTCGAACAATCATTCAAGCCCGTAGCACGCTGTGTTTCAAGCCCGTAGCAAGCTGTGTTTCAAGCCCGTTCCCAGCCGTCCGCCTCGCAGCCAGCGTGCTACGCGCTTCAACGTCCCACCGAACGCGTCGCACGTTCCCAGCCGTCCGCCTTGCAGCCAGCGTGCTACGCGCTTCAACGTCCCACCGAACGCGTCGCACGTTCCCAGCCGTCCGCCTCGTACCCAGCGTGATTCGCGCTTCAACGTCCCACCGAACGCGTCGCACGTTCCCAGCCGTCCGCCTCGTACCCAGCGTGATACGCACTTCAACGTCCCACCGAACGCGTCGCACGTTCCCAGCCGTCCGCCTCGCAGCCAGCGTGCTACGGGCTTCAACGTCCCACCGAACGCGTCGCACGTTCCCAGCCGTCCACCTCGCAGCCAGCGTGCTACGGGCCTTGGCTCCGTCCGTACTTGTTGTCGGTGTTGGTGTGCGAGGAACTCGCACACCTAGCCGAGGATGGGAGGGATTATCCGCATTACGCGTGATTCCCTAAGTGGTGGTTTGGAAAATTCATGTCGGGGTTGTTATATCTTGAAACCGGCAAGCCGGACACGCTAGAGGGGCAGGGCTGCGTGTGGCCTCGGGTACTTGTCATGAGGCATTGTGACGTAGGCAGCTTGGCCTGAGATCAGTGGGTTCTTATTGGAGGGCAGCTCCGCAAAGAAGTCCACGTTCAGCCTGTTGACGAGCTCTTCGAGAGTTTCTACTTCGAGTTCTCGGTGGATATCGTCGGTGCGTGTGAACTGGGGCAGGCCGGCGACTGCGCGAAGGGCCCTGTTCTGCACGCGCTGCATCTTGGCAAAGAGACTTAGCTTGCACATGCACCAGACTGGCGATGCGTAGCTGATGGTTGGTCTGATGATGGTCACGTAAAGTCTTCGTTTTGAATCGATGGACATTGTCTTCGATTTGAACAAAGGCATCAGTGATCCTATCTTGCCGATTGCGCGGTTCCTGACTGTCTCGACATGGGGCTTCCAGCTCAGCTTAGAATCCAGGATGACTCCCAGATACTTGCTGGTGTCTGACCAGGTGATTTGCTGTCCTTGCAGTGTGATGCTCGGAGGGTTGGCTTTGGCACTTCGCTTCCTGGTGAACAGGGTGGCGGTGGTTTTCGCGGTGTTGAGTGCGATACGCCAGTCCTCGTACCACGTGCTCAGACGGTCGAGTGACGATTGGAGATTCTGCTCGACCAGCCGCATGCTGCGAGACTGGACCAGGATGGCCGCGTCGTCTGCGTAGAGTGCTAGCTCGGTCTTGGGCAGGTCCACCGGGATGTCGTTGGTGAACACATTGAAGAGAAAGGGCCCCACTAGGCTCCCCTGCGGCACACCGGCTGCGATGGGTCGGGTGGATGATCGCTCCCCTCCCATGGTGACATGAAAAGATCTCCCGCTGAGATAATTCGACACCAGATTCACAAGGTAGTTCGGAAACTCCATCTTGATCATCTTTCGCAGTAGCCCTGTATGCCACACCCGGTCAAACGCCTTGGCGACGTCCAGGAAGACGACGCCGGTGTGTTTTTTCCAGTTGAAACCATGTGAGATGTGGTTGACCACGCGCAGCAACTGATGGTTAGTCGATCGGGCCTTGGAAAATCTTAGGACTCTCCGATGAAATGTCTCTCTGTTCCAAACGACCAATCACACATTTCTCTGCAATCTCACAGCACTAATGGGAGGAAATCAGAACAACGACCGCCAAATGAGACCACCAGGCGACCAATCTTAATGCTATCAATGCTCGGTCGGGGTATATGGAATTTTGTAAAAAATTAGCATACAATACAACGTTGATCATGTTTAATGCATCGTCCGAAACAAACATCGCTTGTTAATTTTTTCTTCCAGTTATGGTGGCCTTCACAGAGTCCCAGCGAAGCTTTTTTATTTCGTTAGAATGGACAAAGAGTCGATAATATGAACGAAGATCTTAACTTGGCCATGTCCTAAAATTGAAAATAATCTGCATTTTTTTCTTATCTAGCCCTGAGCAAGAGGGTCCAGCATCAATGACCTTGTACCGAGCATTCAGCAACAACGCAGGGATAGTGCCGACTGCGAAATTCACGACCGCCCAACGACTACGACCAACGACCAACGAATCGACCAACGAATTCAACGACTCTGCAAGGCAAAGCTTCATCGACAACGACTCTGCAAGGCAAAGCTTCAACGACAACGACTCTGCAAGGCAAAGCTTCAACGACAACAACTCTGCAAGGCAAAGCATCATCGACAACAACTCTGCAAGGCAAAGCATCATCGACAACAACTCTGCAAGGCAAAGCATCATCGACAACGACTCTGCAAGGCAAAGCATCATCGACAACGACTCTGCAAGGCAAAGCATCATCGACAACAAATCTGCAAGGCAAAGCATCATCGACAACGACTCTGCAAGGCAAAGCATCATCGACAACGACTCTGCAAGGCAAAGCATCATCGACAACGACTCTGCAAGGCAAAGCATCATCGACAACGACTCTGCAAGGCAAAGCATCATCGACAACGACTCTGCAAGGCAAAGCATCATCGACGACGACTCTGCAAGGCAAAGCATCATCGACAACGACTCTGCAAGGCAAAGCATCATCGACGACGACTCTGCAAGGCAAAGCATCATCGACAACGACTCTGCAAGGCAAAGCATCATCGACAACGACTCTGCAAGGCAAAGCATCATCGACAACGACTCTGCAACGCAAAGCATCATCGACAACGACTCTGCAAGGCAAAGCATCATCGACAACGACTCTGCGAGGCAAAGCATCATCGACAACGACTCTGCAAGGCAAAGCTTCATGGACAACAACTCTGCAAGGCAAAGCATCATCGACAACGACTCTGCAAGGCAAAGCATCATCGACAACGACTCTGCGAGGCAAAGCTTCATGAACAACGACTCTGCGAGGCAAAGCCCGTGAATTGAATGGGGGCACCTCGCTACACAAGCTCAATGATCGAAATGTTGCCGCCAGTCCGGATATAGGAGCAATTTGCAATTTGCTCCGTTTAAATTTAACATGATATGATGCACACTTGAACTGTACGCCACAACAGAGGGGCTATTCCGTAACACAATATCAGAAAGTACTGGCGACTGTGTCCCGTGTAGAATAACCAAGGCCCAAAAACTTTGGAGTTTGCACAGTGTGGGTGTCCATACGCCGCTTTTGCTTGAGATGAAGAGGAAATTTATATTGCCTTTGACAATTTTGAGAAAATTTCATGGGACTTTGAGTTTGAATGTTTTTTTTCCATAACGGATGTTGTCAAAGCCAATTTTCCTCTTTCGTTTTAGCACGAAGATATGAGCAAGAAATAACAGAAGAAAACATCAAACTAATTGTAGGGCTGCAGGTAAAATGTTGAAAATATTCTTTCACTCGTCCCATGTTTTTTTCCTAAGCGGTGAAATGATTAACACAGTTCACTCTTTCCATACTCGCTAACGCCTCCCTCCGAGATCAACACGTTGCCCATCTCAAACCGCGACCCCCACAAGACTACAAACTCCTTCTCAAATCACCTGATCACGTTGTTGCTGCTTGCTGCTACTGCTGCTGCTTCTTCTGCTGCTGCTGCTGCTTCTTCTTCTTCTGCTGCTGCTGCTGCTGCTGCTCGTCCACCCTTCGACACGACACACTGTCGCACTCTCACTCAACGCCTTCCCCAGCCACACACTCGACGGCGACGGCGTCGGGCGTCGCGACGCTCAGTCCACGGTGGCGGCGTCGTCTAGAAACACGTGTAGCTGCGTGCTTAGCTCGCCCCCGCTGCTGCTGCTGCTGCTGCTGCTGACTCCGGGACTCGACTAGCCGACTTCGACGTCGTCCTCTATGCGGGACGCCGTCGCCCCCCTTGCTCCCCCCCCCTTCCCCCCACGGACGCCGCCCATGCGGGGAGGGGGGAGATGCGACGCAAGGCAGCGCATTTCCGAAATCATTCGACTCTGATCACTTTGCCAAGCGAATCGCGTTTTTAATTACTAATCTTAGCACTTCGACTCTCCACACCTGTGATAACTGCGAATTAATGCTGTATTTCGATAACTCTACGACGAGGAAATACCGTCATTAAAGTTATAAAAGGCAGGCTCACACGACAGATCGCTGCAGTCCGTCGTGTGCATCGCCAGTCCGTCGCGTCGGCAGCCCGTTCGTCGTGCAGACGTCGACTCTGTGCGCAAAGCAACACAACGCTGCAATCCGTCGTGTGCATCGCCAGTCCGTCGCGTCGGCAGCCCGTTCGTCGTGCAGACGTCGACTCTGTGCGCAAAGCAACACAACGCTGCAATCCGTCGTGTGCATCGCCAGTCCGTCGCGTCGGCAGCCCGTTCGTCGTGCAGACGTCGACTCTGTGCGCAAAGCAACACAACGCTGCAATCCGTCGTGTGCATCGCCAGTCCGTCGCGTCGGCAGCCCGTTCGTCGTGCAGACGTCGACTCTGTGCGCAAAGCAACACAACGCTGCAATCCGTCGTGTGCATCGCCAGTCCGTCGCGTCGGCAGCCCGTTCGTCGTGCAGACGTTGACTCTGTGCGCAAAGCAACACAACGCTGCAATCCGTCGTGTGCATCGCCAGTCCGTCGCGTCGGCAGCCCGTTCGTCGTGCAGACGTTGACTCTGTGATCTGTGCCCTGGAACGGATCGCAATCTGTCAGATCCAATGCGAGGATTGTCAATCCATTGTATCCGTAGGCTAATCTCAATTAGAAGTCAAACTATCCGCATAATATTTGCTATAGTCTCTCGTAAGTTTGCTGTGATTCGCTTATCGGATCTGTCCACGGCTTCACGTCGCGTGCGTTTCCACCCAACCAACCCAACGACAGGCACACGGCAGCGATGACTGATTGCCAAACGACGGTCCGGCAGTCCGTCGTGTGCCCCACGCCATTGCAAGCAACGCGGTGCAACGCCTCCAACGTGCAAGCAGCGACGATCACCCGATCGGTGGCGCGCGCTGACCTCGTGACCCGGCCGCTTGTATAATTAGCCCCCCCTCTCGGGGGGTGGCTCGGCGTCGTCGTTAGGGGTGGGTGGGTCGCCGCCGAGACAGACTTGTTTGCCTCCGCTCGTTTCCGCGACCTGCGTGCTGCTAGCGTGCCGGAAACGTGGCGTGGCGCGTGGTTGAGCAACACGGCGCGTGATCGGACAGTGGATGGGTGACCGCAAAGCATTGACAACGTAACAACGCTAGCAACAGCAGTAACACCGGTGTTTGCTGGCATTAGGCAAGGCACATAGCAATGCCAACAATCGTAGCAGCGTAGCAACACTAGCAACAGCAGTGACACCGGTGTTTGCCGGCATTAGGCAAGGCACATAGTAATGCCAACAATCGTAGCAGCGTGGCAACACTAGCAGCAGCAGTGACACCGGTGTTTGCTGGCATTAGGCAAGGCACATAGTAATTCCAACAATCGTAGCAGCGTAGCAACACTAGCAGCAGCAGTGACACCGGTGTTTGCTGGCATTAGGCAAGGCACATAGTAATGCCAACAATCGTAGCTGCGTGGCAACACTAGCAACAGCAGTGACACCGGTGTTTGCTGGCATTAGGCAAGGCACATAGTAATGCCAACAATCGTAGCAGCGTAGCAACACTAGCAACAGCAGTGACACCGGTGTTTGCTGGCATTAGGCAAGGCACATAGTAATGCCAACAATCGTAGCAGCGTAGCAACACTAGCAACAGCAGTGACACCGGTGTTTGCTGGCATTAGGCAAGGCACATAGTAATGCCAACAATCGTAGCAGCGTGGCGACACTAGCAACAGTAGTGACACCGGTGTTTGCTGGCATTAGGCAAGGCACATAGTAATGCCAACAATCGTAGCAGCGTGGCAACACTAGCAACAGCAGTGACACCGGTGTTTGCTGGAATTGGGGTTTGCAAAGTGTGCACGAAGGGTTGTTAAATTGAGTGCTCGTCTTGAAAGGATAACTGACCCACAGGCTTGGTTTGAACTAAGTTTTAATTTAGCGTACTCTGGTTTTAAAGAGGGTCGGCGTTTTTGTCGCTAAGTTGAGCTTTTGACGGCAGCATTATTGCGGTGGCTGTGTTGACCAGAAGGCTGGAGGCTGGATGATGAAGGATGGAGGCTGGAGGCTGGAAGGCGAGCGAGCGGTGGGCTGATTGAGACCGACTCACGCTGCGGCGTTTGTCCAAGGATTAAGTCCAGCCGATGCAGGATCAGAAGAGCGGATTAGCGGCAACTGGCAGGATTAGCGGTTGGCCGGAGACAAAAGAGCTGACGCGGTATCACATGGTATCGCGGCCACGGTGAGAGCCGGCTGGCACACAGCGATTGCAGGGATGAAGCCACCGCTCTTTGCAGACCGAGGTCTAAGGATGGGAACATAACGCTAAAGTGCTGCTGTGACTTTCATGTCAAACGATAGAATTGTGAACAGCTTAGGTATAACCTGGTATGAGAGCTGGCATGTCCAATTTGACTACTTTTTCCAAATCCTCGCCCAAATATTTACAGAAATTGTATGAATTATATGAAACATATATATTATATTTTAACTTCGAATGATTCAAACGCGTTTTCACGACATGACAAAGATGTTGCAATTCGATGATAACGACATCATATCAAGCACAAGACAACTTGCCTACATTATTTTCTCTGCCTGCCTGCCTGCCTGCCTGCCTGCCTGATTAGCGGTCACTTCCGCAATTGAGCGGCGATCCCTTCGGCAGCGACCCGGCCACAACAGCCGAGCGCCCGCGAGGAACAATCTACTATCCGCCCAGCAAACGTCGCTTTGTCCAACCCCAGCAAATGTCGCGTTGTCCAACGCCCAACACCCAACGCCCAACGTCTGCACCCTCAGCCAGGCGACAGGCTCCTTCGTGGTCCTTGGGGCCACGTAGAAGCTGTCAGTCCATGGAAGACTCCTCAACGTGCCATGATAATGTAAGTGTTTAAACATATTCACTGGCTGAAGCCACGACTTGCACGCAAACCTGGCGTCAGGCAATGCAGACAATCCTCGCCGTGGTCTGTTCGTCTTGCGACGAGGAGACTTCCGGTGCGCACTTGTCAACTGATGCTGATGCTGGCGAAGGTCGCTGGCGGCGTTACAACCAAGTTGGGAATGTGCTCTGGACAACTCGGCGTCGCACGGGAAAGACGGGAGGGGATATTTAGTGCTGGCTGATAAGTTTGGACTCCACTTTGTTTGCAAGTTTGGACTTACTTGCTTTTCTTCAAAGGTCCAGTGGATCTCCCGGTCTGTGTTGCACTGGCCGAGAATTGGATGGCTCTAGCATTATGATCTTTAGAAAAAGATTCCCTGCAAAGTGCATCTAGCTTGAGAGTGCTGCATCTTACGCCACAATACTCCATAACTTCACAATACTCCATCTAACTTCACAATGCTGCATCTAACTTCACTGCATCTAATGCGTAATTTATTGTCTCACGAAGGAAATGGGTTGGGTGGTTGGCTGCAGTGGCTCAGGAACAACAAAGACGTATTGCGCTTAAAATAAGTCAACTTTATTGAGTAATATCGGTAATATTTTACATGGTGCATGGCAGAGAAAGCGTGACGGTGCGAATCGGCAGCCGGTTCCCGGTTCACTGCCGGTGCAGCTCTTTGTTGAACGCGTTGTACGACGACTCGAGGTCGAAGATCAGTTGCCGCACCTGGGACGCAGGATTCAACATTAGGCAACACGGTAGCTTGCCCCGAGATCCGTCAACAGCCAGTCTCACATTCTATCACCTTGCCAACATAGATTCCATGAAAACTTTGATCAATAAAAGGTGATGGTAGATGTAGCTTAGGGGTAGTTGTAGGTGAAGTGTAGTTTAGGGCACGGACCCATAGGTGGGGAAGAGTCTGCTAGACTTGGCTAGACAATAGCAGTTAGGGGATAGGGGGTTAGGCTTAAGGTAGGTGTAGATTAGGTTTAAGTGTAGGGTAGGGTAGGTGTAGGGCAAGGTCTGCTAGACTTGGCTGCTAGACTTGGCTGCTAGGCTCCACTGCTAGTTGATGGTTGATTCTTCATTCTTAACCAACCTTGGCCAAAGCAAACAACGGTGGCCTATCGGCCTTAATTGTGAAGCAACTGTCGGGCGACGCACTTGTCTGTCTATCAGCTCACCTGTGTGTCTATCAGCTCACCTGTGTGTCTATCAGCTCACCTGTGTGTCTATCAGCTCACTTGTCTGTCTATCAGCTCACCTGTGTGTCTATCAGCTCACCTGTGTGTCTATCAGCTCACCTGTGTGTCTATCAGCTCACCTGTGTGTCTATCAGCTCACCTGTGTGTCTGTCAGCTCATCTGACGCCTGCATGGTGGACATGGTCTGCAGCCAGGCGGCGACCTTGTGCTTGCCCTCGAAGTCGGCTCCGAGCAGACTGAGCCGGTTCATCGTGTCCATGAGGTCACGCAGGTCCGGGTGGAGCTCGTCCATGGCCTTGATCTCCAGCCGCAGCTTGTCCATGACGGTGATGAACAGCGACACGATGTCGGCGATGCACTTGCTCGTGTTGCCCTTGTCGTCCTTGATCGTGATCGGCCGGTCTTCCTTGATGCGGTCCATCGCGGCCGGGCAGTCGAGCTGCGACCGGGGAACGGGTGAGAGAACGCCGCGGACGGTTTGGTGGTGTCATTGGGTGCCGGCAAGGAGTCACTGAGCGTGGCTAGGTATCGGTTACGTGGTGGCAGGCGGGGGGAGTGAGGGTGGATTTTACTACTTTGTCGACCCTTGATTTACCTACGTCAGAGTTTGGTCAAATGATCGGTTGCGGGGGGACCGCAATAATTTCCCAGGGTTGTCTCATGAACTTCGGAGGAAAAGAATATTGTGAAGTCAACTCTTAAGAGAATTTGGCTGGCCAGGCCATGAAGGATTATGAAAAGCCTGTTTCAAGGGCCTGGGCCCCTCTTCACTAACGTTTTCAGTTTCTAGCTCTGCGAAATTGGGAAAATTTCGGCTTTTGTTTTGTTTTTTGTTTTCTGGTTTTTGGGGGGTTAAATAAAAAAAAAAAACTGGAAGAGCTGAGTTCTATCAAAAATACTAGAGTGATTAGTGATGTCAGCACTATTGTGATAAAATGTAAAGAATTTATTTGACTGTAAATTTGCAAAATGTTCGCATTTGTTTCGAGGGTTTACTGATAACAGGTCGGTGATAGAGCGTTGCAAAATGCGTTAGAAACTTAGAATTGCATCTATATTCTCTTTTTTTACCTTTTACTCTGAATAGATGATAAAATTTCTTACAAATGGCCATAGGTAGGTAGGTACATGAAAATAAGTAGCTTGCTTGTGTGGCAGGATGGTCAAGGCAAACCCACTATAACGCTTGTAAACGCTTGAAAATATGCTTGTAATCATTAATGCTGGGAGTGGCACTTGGGCTCTATATCTACCGAATGGAAGAAAACGAGCGTTTCCTGCAGAAGATCCGTACCCTGAACTTTTTGACGAACGTGTCAATGTTGGGGAACTCGTCGCCTTGGACTTGGTTGAACGCTGCCTTGTATTGGACAAGCAGCTTTGAGCACGCCGCCGTATATTCCTTCGGAGTAACACAGTCTCGGATGTACGCCTTCTCAAGATTCTGCAAAGTGCTGATGACCGCAAAGAGATCGGCCATGTTGTCATACCTGCAACGAGCGTGAGTTCAGACAATTGGTCATTGAATTTGGAAATTCAATGTATTGGTGTAAATACGGTGCAAGAAATAGCAATCGTTAATAAATCTTGTACAACATACTTTTCTCTCTCGCGGGCGTTCCGGAAAAGTTTCACTTCCTCGAATAGTTCAGGTCTATTGGCGTCTGAAATGAAAACAACCATAACAATTTTTACTTAACAAACAGTGTCATTGTACTCAATGATTGTACACTTGATGAAGAGGCACTAAAATAAATTGATAACTCTGAAGGACAATAGAAATAATTGCTTACCCTGTGCGGACGACATTCCGCCACCAAGCATTGACATTTCAATTGAAACTGTTGAACTTGTATGAGTGTATATTATCTAGGATATCACAGACAGTGCAAAATTAACTTATTCAGTCCTGATTACCTGTCGAAACAATATTTTGACAGAAGAATGAGTCAGAACGGCCATTTAAGACTGAGTATGTTGGCTGCCATGTAACTGCCAAATTGGTTTGAAGTTTTGACAGCTCGCAAAGTTGGTACCGTCATTACGGAATGTGTCATGGCTCCTGTAGAGGTAAATAAATGTATTTATTTTCGATTTTATTATAAAGTTAGAAGATATTTAGCCATTTAAGTGCAGCCAAACTTTCTTCACAGAGAGTTTAGTTTTTAATCTATCAGATAATTAATTTTGTTTCTCTTTTCATTCAGGATATATCAAATGGCGCGCAGGACAACAGTAACACAATACTCTTTAATAACTCCAAGAATGAACCATTTAAATTAAATGAAAATTATAAAACATTTAACCGCAAGCTCAAGGGAAGGTGGAAAATATTGACGTAAGTATTTCTTGACCCTCTAATTGCAGTTTCGAGATCAATTTTAAAAATTTAACTTGTAACGTGTGATTTATTAAATTTACACTTGTTGACCTGCACCGCAACCATTAAATTTTGCCACAATCATCGAATCAGTGACATTGCTGCAATATTTCCAAATAAAGAAATATAAAAATGTCACTTTCTTCTAGAAACAAAGATGAAATCACAGAAGAAGTCTTATCCGTGGCAACTTTATTCATAATTCCTGGACCGAAAGAAAAGTTCACCGAGAGCGAGTTCAACGCGATGAAGAAGTACTTGGACGCTGGCGGCAACATCCTTGTGATGCTCGGCGAAGGCGGGGAGAAGGAGAACCAGACCAACATCAACTTCTTCCTGGAGGAGTACGGCATCATGGTCAACAGCGGTGCGTTGCGTTACGTTCTTCTCGTTCCACCTGCCCTGTAAACTTAACACCCCCCCCCGAACGGTTTGGCAAGTTGGAAAGACCTTTTCTCGTGAGATTACCAAAGCTAAGCAATATTGCACTGAGTTAGGTGCTTCAAGGGCAACCATCATGCACATGATCAGTTCTGTTCAGGACAGAGGTTGGAGGGTTTGACGTACGTACAACAACTTCACTCGCCTTGCTTATCAACCTCTCAACAGCATGTATAAGTGGAGGAATCCTCTTGTTCGAACTGTACCGTCCTTCGGAAGGCATGTAAAGCCGGTGGTCCCCTCGGTGCTTTTCGACAGGAGTAGGCTACGTGCCGGCACCGGGTTTCCCCTCCTCCCTTATAGGCTAGGTTAGGTTCATCATCACCCTTTCATTCACCGACGCCATTAGACCAGTGCCAAAGGGCCAGTTGTCAAAACAGTGCGTCGTTAAACACCAATAATCAATCAACTTCAACCCCCGCTGATCAAAGGTACTCTTTCTGCAGATGCCGTCGTGCGAACACATTACTACAAATACTTCCACCCGAAAGAATGCCTCATCTCCAACGGAGTACTCAACCGAGCCATAACGATCGCCTCCGGAAAACCCGTCAGCAATTCGCTGGATGACGATAACTCGTTAGTAACAAACACACTTTACAACACTCTCTAAAAGCACAAAAAGAAACTCTTTTAAATGTCAACTGTCAGTTGACACTTGAGGTTGAGTATTAGTGCCAAACAAAGCCGGTGGTCCCCTCGGTGCTTTTCGACAGGAGTAAGCTACAAGCTGGCACCGGGTTTCCCTTCCTCCCTTCTAGGCTAGGTTAGGTTCATCACCCTCATCATCACCCTTTCATTCACTGGCGCCATTAGACCAGTGCCATAGGGCCAGTTGTCATAACAGTGTGTTGTTAAACACCAGCAATAAATCAGTAACATTGTACCTATCCAGTAGAGAAGTAGTACCTACCTAGATGGCTAGTGCTTTAATTCCTAACCTCGCCGCATCCTTGCCTAACGCCCCGCCTCCCCTCCGGCAGCGGGCTGAGCTTCGTCTACCCGTACGGCGCGACGCTGAACGTCGCACGGCCGGCGGTGGCGGCGCTGTCGACGGGCGACGTCGGCTTCCCGCTGCACCGGCCCATCTGCGCGGTGTTCGCGGGCGACGAGTCGCGGCCCGGCCGGCGGCTGGCCGTGCTTGGCTCCGCCCACGTGTTCGCCGACCGGTTCGCAGAGCGTGAGGACAACGAGCTGGTGCGCGTCGCGCTCTTCCGCTTCCTGACGGCTGGCGACGTGCCGATGCACCGCGGGGACGCCGACGACCCGGAGGTGAGCGCCGCGTTCGCGTGTCCGTTGGGGAAATGCTAAGATTATGGGTTCTAGAAGTTGTGTATGGAAGCAGGCTGCGTGGAAAAAAAATCGACGGCCTGTAATGGGTCAAAAATCAGTGTGATTCGTAGCTGAATGCAAATTTTCTTTGCATGTACGGTAGATTTTTTAATTATTAGAAACATAATATCGATTCCGAAATTTGTATCTGTATCCTGACTTGAACCCGTATCTTCGCATGTCCGAGCTAATGTACTTTCAATTATGCTTTACGGGCAACCAGCTGTGGATTCAATATCGAGTTCAAAACAGGTTCAAATACCGGTACGGATACATTTGGAATTGATGTTTCGTTTCTAATTATAGGGCCGAAAATTGTTTTAAACACGGGGCATGTGTACGTCTAATTTTACGACATAAGTTGGCTGTGAATGGGCCTTTAAGCGCTTGCCGAAAACCTGACCGTGTCCGCCTCCCGGCCGCAGATCTCCGAGTACGGCGCGGTGCCGGACATCGGGCTGCTGGCCGAGCAGCCGCGCCTCTGCCTGCTGGACGCCGCCGACGACGTCGCCGCCGCCGCCGACCCCGGCAAGCTGTTCTCCGCACGTTTCTTCTCGATCAACACCGAGTGCGTCCCCGCCGCGCTCGCCGCCTTCACGGCGCTCGGCGTGCCGCACGAACCGCTGCGTCTCATCACGCCACACTTTGAGACGCCCATGCCGCCGCTGCAGGTGACGCCGCCTTCACCGTTTGGCTTTGCCTGCGTTACGAACACGTGGCTTTACATGCATAGTGGAGCGCTGCGCTGTGGCTTTACATGCATTGAGCTGCTTACAGTGGAGCGTTGCGCTCTAGCTTTACAAGCACCGGCTTGTTCAAAGACCGTTGCGCTGTGGCTTTACTAGCGCCAGGTTGCTGACAGTGGAGCGTTGCGCTGTGGCTTTACTAGCGCCGGGTTGTTTACAGTGGAGCGTTGCGCTGTGGCTTTACTAGCGTCGGTTTACAGTGGAGCGTTACGCTGTGGGTGGCTTTACTAGCGCCGTGTTATTTACAGTGGAGCGTTGCGCTTTGGCTTTACTAGCACTAGTACTAGGCTCTACACACAGCAGTGGCGAACAAAGCTCCCTCAATTTTACGTAAGATGCCGTAAGAAACATAGTTTTAAGGCTGTGGTGCTCTACAATCTCATACATCGCCACCTAGGCGAGGCTGACGACTCTCCCGCCATCTCAACGAAGCCATTTCAGCAGATTTTGTGATATTCTTCTCTCTAGGAAGATATTTGGTGTAAGAGCTTACGTTATTCCTCAGTCTGATGTCTGTCAGATAGTTCTAGAAAACAATTGTGGTTGACCGTATCTCTTTAGTAAGTTGCTTCCATGACATTGACCTCCCATCCTAAGAACTCGTAACCTTCAGAACTCCTTACCTAAGAGCTCCTAACTTAATCATTCTTAGTTACAATCTCCTAAATTAAGAACTCCTAACCTAAGAACTCCAACTTCAGAACAGCGCCAGCGACAGTTGTACGACGTTGCCGAGAACTCGTAGCTGAAAGCGTGTTCCTGTCTGGCGGCGCAGGTGGCGGTGTTTCCGCCGTCTTTCCGCGAGCTCTCCCCGCCGGCGCTGGAACTGTTTGACCTCGACGACGCGTTCCGCTCGGAGCGGGCGCACCTAGCGCAGCTGGCCAACAAGTGCGCCGCCGCGGTCGCCTCCTCGGCCGCCGACGCGCCGGCGCTAGACCAGCGGGCCGATCTGGTCTACTTCCTCAAGGTCGGTGGCTCCGCATTGCGTGGACCAGTTGGCAGCAACACTTTTCTGAGACAAGCCTTCACCTATGGTTATTAGTAACAAAATATCTATTCGAAAATTTACATCCGTACCGGGATTCGAATCCGGGTCTTTGTTATTTGAGTTGAGTTGTTAATTGTCTACCGTACATGCAAGAGTATTTGCATTTAGGGTTAAATTGACACTAATACGTCATAATTGGGGTTAGTCGAGTTGTTGGTGTGTGATTGCAGCATAGCGTCACTAGATTCACGGCGTTCTTTAGTCATTCATAGTCCTGTTTCTATCTCCATGGAGCCCAACAACTCAAATAAACTTAATATATTTTCTACAGTTGGTTGTCTGTGTAGCATAATGGACAGGCAAAGATCGGATTCGAATCCTGGTAAGGATGTAAATTTTGGAATTGATATTTCGATACTTATCATCATTGTCTACCATACTTGCAACGAGTATTTGCATTTAGGATTA
Organism: Nemurella pictetii; assembly: GCA_921293315.2. NCBI lineage: Eukaryota > Metazoa > Arthropoda > Insecta > Plecoptera > Nemouridae > Nemurella > Nemurella pictetii. Next base: position 4,535,990 of record OV121122.1, read on the forward strand.
AATTCACGCTAGTGGCTTCACCTAGTTTTATCAGGTCGGTTTATAGATAATTATTGTTGTCATCTATTGTTTCTGTCTAATCTTACTATTTGTCTAGCCTCGTCATGTTATGTTGTGTCCTGTTCGTTAAGTTCATGTAATGTCCAACTTTATTACATCACACTTGTGAACTTGCCTCTGTTGTTGATACATAATAAGTAACTTATAATATAGAGAGCGTCCCAATAGGCCGAGTTTGCAAAAGGCCGAGTTTGCAAAAGACCGAGTATTTGAGCTAAAACACCGAGTGTCAAATAGACCGAGTCTCCAAAAGGCCGAGTGTTCAAAAGGCCGAGTCTTCAAATGACCGAGTCTCCAAAAAACTGAGTCGCGTGATCAAAAGACCGAGTCGTCAAAAGGCCGAGATTACAAAACACCGAGAGTCAGATAGACCGAGTCTACAAAAGGCCGAGTTTACAAAAGGCCGAGTCTACAAAAAGCCGAGTCCACCCCGTGATTCAGACGCTGGGTGCGCAATAGACCGAGTGTTCAAAAGGCCGAGTTTGCAATAGACCGAGTCTCCAAAACACCGAGTTTATTCTACTGCGCATGCCCAGGCCTGGCAACGATGCCGGATCGTTCTAGCATGCTGGTGGTACTCCAAAGGTACATTGGCTGCCTATCGTGAGGGGCATTGACTGAAATACAGGGACAATTCAGTCGGTGAATTGTCACCGACTTGCTGTGCGAAACAAGAGTCTCTAGTCTACGTCAATTTATAGCTTCACAGTCCACCGACATCTAAACATAACAGTGTTAATAACTGGCCGATCATTACCGATCCCTTCTTAGGTTGCTTAATGAGTAAAGCTTGTAGAGCTTTGATTTCTGAATCTGATTAATATATTTTGTAGAGGTCAAGGAAAAATCCGACGCCCCTAGCGTCTTCGGGCGTCGTTTTAAGTTAAGATGCACTCTTCCACCAATATCGTTTTAGACTGTTATAACAGGGTCAGGAAAATCGAAACAGGAAAAAAAATCAATGGATAGTTAAAATAAATTCTGACTCACAATTTCAAGTCTCAATTGGATCGAACCTTAGTTCATTCACCAAAAAAAATGAAATTTGGACGATAATTGTTTTTTTTTTTAAATATCACTGTTCTGTTTTCTGAGGTAGCTTTACACTGGTCTGATTCAACTCGCATGCTTTTACGTGGACCTCCGCATTTATGGTTGTGTTCCATAAAGGCTCTAGACGTATGAATGGAGACAAGAAATTATTTCGATTCTCGACATATACGTATTTTCTTGCCAGCCATGTGACCAACATATTGTGAGGTGATTCGGACACATAGTCCGGTCTATAGTCCGGCCGATGGCGGCCTTTTATCATGCATATTCTGCAGGAAACATGCAATTTTACAGTTTGTAGGGGTTTTAATTCTGATTCATTTATCCGAAGCCCCTAGCGGCGTCGGGCGTCGTTCAAAGTTCATGCGCACTCCACCACCTTATCGTTCGCCCCGTCCAGACCAAAGACACAGCGTCATGAAACTCAGTACACATCTTTCCAAAACTAGCCAAGTGAGCTAGGAAACTTTAGAAAATTTACATATTTATGTTTTTCGAGGCGTTACAATAAATCAAATAAAAACATGCTTTCCTACCTTCGTCGGCCTACCAAGTACATTAGATTTGTATTATTAGCGTACAATTTGGGATATATTGCTAGCTAGTTTTATTGACTAGCTAGCAATATATAATCTGATTTTTTTTAAATCAAAACCGTGTAATACTAATATCTGATAACACGATTCCTAAATCTGCAGAGAATCCCATTATTTCTTAGGCTAAGCTCGCACCGTCCGCTTGCCAGAGGAAGGGGCGGAGTACAATAGTCGAAGATTACGGTACTTTACTGTACTTTGCCGCTTTAAGACCCTTTACGGTCGGTTTCTATAGCGACCCAAGGCTCAAATTTCTGCGTTAGCTGTCAATAACTTGTTTGTATCCCACTCATTATAAAGATGACCGATGGATATTAGGAGTGCGTAATGGACAGGGTCGGAATTGGATAGAATATGTTCGATTCCTATTTTGTGCATATTTTTCTTTTTGTTGTTTGTTAACTTATTGTGATAGCGATTTCATATTTTTGAACATGGCATTTGGCAAACTTCTCGAGGAGTAAACATCTTCTCTCAAAAATTAAAATGTATTATTTTATCCTAACAAGACTCACGCGGATTATTATTTGTATAACCTTTACAGTATCTGTATAACTGAACTATTGCAAACGACGGCGATCTCCAGAAGGTAAAACGGCTACAATTTTATCTTCCTTTTTGTGTCCTAAATAACTTGTCTATAAACTGTCAACATTTTGTGTGTATGACGGACTATTCGAGCTCATCCCCACTCCGCATAAGGTTTCATACTTTACATCTCACATCTCTAGCAAAGATTATAGTCAACGAGCAATGAGTGAGAGATTCGAGAATAACCATGACTAGTTAAAAGTGTTTTCTTTCCTGAGGTGATACAACGAAATAATATACCAACTGAATACAAGATATTATATGTGAGTTGTCATTGAATCGATTGAGCTCGTGATAAATTAAAAAATTTGAATCAATTTCAAGCGAATCTGTACTTTATAGCGGACTCACTTACGTTTTGAAACATCACTGAAATGCCGAATGATACCTATTATTTTTCCCTGCTATTTTATCTGTCGCGATGTTCATTCCTTGTGTGCTCGGCAGTTTAATCCGGGATTGAAATACTATTCGATTTAAGTGGAGTAGGCTATGTTAAGGATCGATTAATTTGAATGATTTCATTTACTCAGAGGAAATCATTCTTATTTGACTCGTGCGTTTTTTAAAGAACTCTCTATGGTGAGTTTTTACGAAAGTATTAAATAGGGAAACTGTATAGAAAGATCGCAACATTTCAAGAAAATTTTGTTGTCCGAGATAATTATCTGTGGTGGTTACTGGTAACATTGAAATCGGAAATATTACCGGTAATTTTAACAACCTCGGTGCCCTATTTTCTTCATGGACCCGAAAACTGGGAAATTAAATAGATTTATAATTTGCAATTGGGTGTTCCACATTCGCCAAATGCGAGTCAAATTAACTGACGAAGAAGCGGCTCGTGTGCGTGGATGGAAGAAAAATCGGTGCATTTATATAAGTGAGAAACTATCAACCTGAAACGGTGATAATTTTGTAGAAATAATTTACTTATTATATTTTCATGAACACTTGAAACTTTTTCATTCCAGAGATTTACGCATAAGTGAAAGGTGAGCCATCTGCACATTATGCAGTTATTTCTAACAAGGGGGCAAATGTCACAATTGATCGTAATTTTAAGTATCACACCGTCGAGCCTCCAGACGTTTCTTGTTGAAGGAAAACAATTGCCTCATTTTCACCCCAGCTATCCGAAGAGAAGTGACAGACATCATCGCACATTACGAGCAAGGGCTGTGGGTGTTGATTTGCCGCCATCGTTCAAACTGTTCTAAGCCGCATATTGCTCTGTGAGCGTTCCGTAATAGTGCGTGATGACCGGGAAGTAAAATTGTAGATCCTTTGACCGGTGGGTCACTGTGTCAACATGTCCGGTCGGAATTCGAGTAAACAGTGACATTTGAGACAAATGCACAAGGTGACAAATGAAAGTTTAATTCAAAAATATAGAAAGACAAAGCTTTATTTTCTAATAATATTATACCGAAAATTTCAATGTAACCGGAGTTGGTGTAAAATTACCGTTACCAGTAACACCATTTTACATCACTGATAATTTTGCAAAACAACTGAATAGAGCCAATGGACTTGGTAACGTTAATAGAAAAGTAAAATTTGATTTGAATTCTAATTTACTTGGGACACTCTCCCCTAGTAAATTGCCTAGTGAACAGTTGACATTTAGGCTAAGGTATCTTTCCATGGTTAAAATGTGGAACACCTACAGCACACCGATATGAACGATTATGTCAAAAAAATTGTGATGAAAACACTCGCTTTATAGACCACCGGCAATGCATGCATGCTAGAAGGGGTGTATCTTATCCCCTAAATCGCTTCTTGGACCGTCTTGCGGCGAAGTGGTAGACAGAGAAGAGAAACCAAATATTTACCGCGTTCACAGCCGGCAACACTGCATGATGAGTAGTAGGGCTGTGATTCTCCGACGGCCGTAGTAAGGAAAACCAGAGTGTCAAATAGACCGAGTCTACAAAAGGCCGAGTTTACAAAAGGTCGAGTCTACAAAAAGCCGAGTCCACCCCGTGATTCAGACGCTGGGTGCGCAATAGACCGAGTGTTCAAAAGGCCGAGTTTGCAATAGACCGAGTCTCCAAAACACCGAGTGTGCAAAAGGCCGAGTCTCAAATAGACCGAGTTTGCAAAAGGCCGAGATCTCGGTGTTTAGGAGACTCGGTCTATTGCAAACTCGGCCTTTTGCACACTCGGTGTTTTGGAGACTCGGTCTATTGCAAACTCGGCCTTTTGATACGCACTCATAATATATATAAAAATATTTGGAGTCACGTTCGATTGGCAACCTAGAATCTAATGGAGCGTTGCATGCGTTTCTGCATAGGAGGCTGGCAGGGTTTCGGGGCTTACGCTGCCACCGACGGGATCGGTGGACACGGACGCCAAGGCCGTGCTCTTCACAGTCTGCTCGATCATCAGCGAGTACAAGAAGCTGGGGGCGGTTCAGCGCTACGGCGCCTCCCCCGGCCCCTCCCCCGCCGCCCCCGCCGCCGCCCACGTGTAGATGCAGTCGTCGACGCGGCGGGACGAGGTAACTCTCGGCCACTACGTTCTTGTCGGTGAGACATCGTGTGGAGGGCGCGTGGTTTGTCAGAGTTCTTGCAAACGTTTGATTCACGTAGCCAGATTCACAGACGTCTCACAATCAAACGTCTCACTCGGGATGCAACGAGTTCTGCAACTAACTTCTTGGAAATAATTGCTAAGTTTTAGAGATGGTAATAGTTTTCAGGATCAATCCCCTGTAGGTGTCTCCATGCTAAACCAAAATCATCCTGTGTCTGCAAACTGTGATCTTTTGCAACATTGGTCTGAGATTTATTTTATTAGGTTATTTTGTGTCAAGGGATCTGGTTGTAAGACAAAGTCACGCAAATCGGTAGACACAAACAATCAAAGCAGTTTATCACGGCACTTGTCCTTGAATAAGAAGACAAATTTTGCACTAGTTGCAAATATTTAGTGTTCAGTTCCTTGGTATCATCTTAAATATTTAGCGCGACAGATTGGTTTGTACAATTGCGTTGGTCAGTGTTGATCAACGCATCGTGCAAAGTGTCTGCACTGAATTGGTGAGCAATGAAACAAAATGAAGAGGAAAGTTGCCTCCAAAGGGACTCCATGAAACTGCATGTCATGCATGCAATGGGTTGGTGGGATTTTGTCTGGTTAGTAAATTCGAAGCTGTGATTTCTGAACGATTCCGTCCAAGCCGGTCCATCCGTTGATCCCGAGTAGCGAAGTTGAAGTCAATGTTATAAAGTCTAGTCAAAAGTGCAATTCAGCAAATTACTAGCTGGTTTTGTAAGGTTAGATCTTGCTAGATACCAAACTTTTAGAAGGCCGCACTGCTTTCTTGTTGCTGGACCTGCTGGATCTGACACCATCATATTTTCTCTACCTATTAATTATTGATTAAATAAAGCAAATACAAATGACAAAACTAACTTTCTAAGATTTTCTCACTGCAAATTTTTGATTTTATTATAAAAATTAAATTGTATTGATATATAAATACTAAATAACAATACTTAAACACACTTTTCATAAATTTAAAGTTTTTAACTTTGGATGCGGTGCACGAGGAAGTCTACCCCTCAACATCCGACTCCCCTCCGTACTCTCCTTCCTCCTCCGCCGTCGCGTCCTGGTACTGCTGGTACTCTGACACAAGATCGTTCATGTTGGACTCAGCCTCCGTGAACTCCATCTCGTCCATCCCTTCGCCAGTGTACCAATGCAGGAACGCCTTCCTCCGGAACATTGCCGTGAACTGCTCGGCAATCCTCTTAAACAGCTCCTGAACGGACGTAGTGTTGCCTATGAACGTTGCAGACATTTTCAGCCCTCTGGGCGGGATGTCGCACACGGCCGTCTTGCAGTTGTTCGGGATCCACTCTACGAAGTACGTGCTGTTCTTGTTCTGCACGTTGAGCATCTGTTCGTCCACCTCCTTCATGGACATGCGGCCGCGGAAGATGGCTGCCACGGTGAGGTAGCGACCATGCCGAGGGTCGCACGCCGCCATCATGTTCTTGGCGTCAAACATCTGCTGGGTGAGCTCGGGCACGGTGAGCGCCCGGTACTGCTGGCTACCCCGTGACGTCAGCGGTGCGAAGCCGGGGATGAAGAAGTGCAACCTCGGGAAAGGCACCATGTTGACGCAGAGCTTGCGCAAGTCGGCGTTGAGTTGGCCGGGGAAGCGGAGGCAGGTGGTGACGCCAGACATGGTCGCCGACACCAGGTGGTTGAGATCGCCGTAGGTCGGCGTGGTCAGCTTGAGCGTGCGGAAGCAGATGTCGTAGAGGGCCTCGTTGTCGATGCAGAAGGTCATGTCAGTGTGTTCAACCAGTTGATGGATGGAAAGCGTTGCATTGTACGGCTCGACTACGGTGTCAGAGACCTGGGGATAAAGTGAGGTTAACAGTAGAATCTAATTGAAGGAATTATCTTCAAGAAAGATGCCTTAATTGCAAGTTTCATGATATTTTTCATTAGGTTAAAAGGTACCTATCCTAGAAGAAAAACAAACATCTAATGTTGCACTTGAAGAAGAATATTTGAAAACAAGTTGCAAGAACTAGCAATTTTACAAATTCATAGTTAGTTACAGATTGCATGGGTTGCATATTTTTCGTGCAGCAAATTTACAAATAAACTTGAAAACCAATTCATATCAAATAAAACTCCAAAATCGTTATTCATCCTAGAAGGGCTCATCAAATCAGATAAAAGCTTTGGAAGACATGGATTACCTCTGACTGAACAGTGAATATTTCCAATTCAGGGAACCAACAAACGTTTTAAATGTCAAACAGTGAACATGAACATGTCTTAACAGTGTCATATCAAAGATACCTACTGGTATTAGTAGCTTTGGTGTATACCCTAGAAAAACTGTGGAATGTCACTTGCCTTGGGTGAAGGCACTATGCTGAATGTAGCCATGATGCGGTCAGGGTACTCCTCGCGAATCTTGGACACAATGAGAGTGCCCATGCCGGCTCCAGTTCCACCCCCCACGGAATGGGTCAGCTGGAAGCCCTGCAGACAGTCGCAGTTCTCTGCCTCCTTCCTGACGACATCGAGCACTGAATCGACCAACTCGGCGCCCTCCGTGTAGTGCCCCTTGGCCCAGTTGTTGCCTGCCCCCGACTGGCCGAACACGAAGTTGTCTGGACGGAAGATCTGACCAAAGGGCCCAGAGCGCACCGAGTCCATCGTTCCGGGCTCCAGGTCGACCATGATGGCGCGAGGGACGTACTTTCCACCTACAAAGCACAGAAAACGCAGGGTAAGTAGCCGCCACGTTATATCAATCCGGGCTGCATTCCATGCATCCAACCTGCATCTCTAATATTTGAAATGTTAATAGGGTCTGTTTTATCAATCAGGATATCTGATAAATTTTGTTACAACTTCTTGGCTAGGAAGTAGTTTGTCTTATGAGAGTGAAAATATATTTGACAGTTGAAAGGAGGTTCTTCTACCAATTGCATTTTAATTTTTGCAGTGTGAGTAATCATTATTTTACTTGTTATTTGTCACCAATTGGTACCTAGGTATCTTTGTTTGAAAAGTATTCGTAAAAAGGGAAAAGTAATTAATTTGAAATTGAAAGGGGTACAAAAGTTTAATTGTGATACAATTAATCTGATGCTATTGCTGATATGTCCAAGAATCCAAATAGCAGGATAACCAGTAGGAATATATGATTAGGAAGACAGGACTTATTCCTGGGAGAGTATTTGGAACGTGGTTAAGAAAACAGGATAGTCGGTAGTTTCTCTGGAAAGGATCGATTTTGCCTGAGATAAGATTCGCTGACCTGTGGCCTCGTTGAAGTAGACATTGATTCTCTCGAGCTGGAGGTCGGAGTCTCCGTGGTAAGAGCCGGTGGGGTCGATGCCGTGCTCGTCTGAGATCACCTCCCAGAACTGCAAGGAAGAGGCAGGCAGAGTGTCAGGCGAGATCAGCTAGCGAACGATCACAGACAGGGACAGGCTTGTTTCAAAATAATTTCAGCATTCATAAATAGGATCCAGCTTATACCTTTGCCCCGATCTGGTTTCCACACTGTCCGGCTTGTATGTGCACTATTTCTCGCATCTTGAATTTGGGATTAAGTTATAATTTTGAAGAAAAAAAATATATTTTATCAAAAGTTAAAATAGGTCGAAAAAACGATGTTGCCAGAACGAAGTTACGGTAAAAAATAAAATGTGTAGTCAAAATTTTATTGTTGTGCTGGCATTGTTTTGGCCAAAGCCCCCAGGATGTAGTTTTCTTTCAAATTTCCATTTTCAGATATTTAAATTTTGCCACAAAAGCACCATGTAATCATTGGGTTTACTTATATTGAATTTTGTACAACAATAATATTGACAAAGTATTTCTTTCACTATGTAGACACTCTTCTTAAAGTTTGGAGTCAAATCTTAGAAATATAACTCAAAAGAAATTGGTTTTCTGAATTTCTAATTTCATTGGGATATTATATTTTGTGATAAATGGAACATTTATTTTAGTGCAAAGACAAGCAAACTGCTACATTCTTATGGATGGTCGAAATAGGCATATGGACAAAGGACATTTATATGGGAATAATGAGCATAGAGTTTTGAAGACATAGGATTCTTCCTTGTGGGCATAGCAATGCATCCTGGGCATAGATTTATGCCTTATGAGCATAAGGCATCACCACAGATCTAGCTATATCCGTGGCATCACTCCCGCATCAGAATTTGCCTTATAGGCATGGAGTTCGACTTTGCATGTACGGCAGACATGATTGAACAAATAAAAACTTCAACCAATAAAAGGCACATAACATTTAGTGCCAGAGAGGCACTGTTCTTTGCTCCGCTACAAAGTCAATCAAATTGATACATTTTTTCACAGTAAATTTTTGATTTTATTAGAACAATACCATGGTATTGATATATATAAATACTAAATAACAATACATTAAAGCAATAGATATAACATTTTTTTTACTATGGACGCGGTGCGTACGGTGGTCTACTCCTCACCCTCTTCCTCTCCGTACTCTCCTTCCTCCTCCGCCGTCGCGTCCTGGTACTGCTGGTACTCTGACACAAGGTCGTTCATGTTGGACTCAGCCTCCGTGAACTCCATCTCGTCCATCCCTTCGCCCGTGTACCAATGCAGGAAAGCCTTCCGCCGGAACATCGCCGTGAACTGCTCGGCGATCCGCTTGAACAGCTCCTGGACGGACGTAGTGTTTCCGATGAACGTTGCAGACATCTTCAGCCCTCTGGGCGGGATGTCGCACACTGCCGTCTTGCAGTTGTTCGGGATCCACTCTACAAAGTACGAGCTGTTCTTGTTCTGCACGTTGAGCATCTGTTCGTCCACTTCCTTCATGGACATGCGGCCGCGGAAGATGGCTGCCACGGTGAGGTAGCGGCCGTGCCGAGGGTCGCACGCCGCCATCATGTTCTTGGCATCGAACATCTGCTGGGTGAGCTCGGGCACGGTGAGCGCCCGGTACTGCTGGCTACCCCGTGACGTTAGCGGCACAAAGCCAGGGATGAAGAAGTGCAGCCGCGGAAAGGGCACCATATTGACGCAGAGCTTGCGTAAGTCGGCGTTGAGTTGGCCGGGGAAGCGGAGGCAGGTGGTGACGCCCGACATGGTCGCAGACACCAGGTGATTGAGGTCGCCGTAGGTCGGAGTGGTCAGCTTGAGCGTGCGGAAGCAGATGTCGTAGAGGGCCTCGTTGTCGATGCAGAAGGTCATGTCGGTGTTCTCGGTCAGTTGATGGACGGAGAGGGTGGCGTTGTACGGCTCGACTACGGTGTCGGACACCTGGGGATAAAATGAGGGTAACAGGAGAAGAGCTCATGAGTTTCATCAAATATTTTACTAGGTCTGGAAAGGTATTCTAGAAGAAAAATTAATAACTGATGCATTTGAAGGAGAATATTTGACGTTATAGTATGGCTTACTACCAAATTTTCAAATCCCTATTTAGTTGCGGGAGGTCGCGTACTTGTTTTGTTTTGCTACCCCTCAAACTTCAAAAAAAATATATATAGCTTTTTAAAAAGGTTTGACAGTTCTTGCTTATTCTACAAACATGGTATATCAAGCCCATCAAATCTAGTTGTCCCAAAAAGTTATCATGCCTTGAGATTAAAATAGCATCGGTGCTCACGCATAGACAGGTAAACATGGATTCCGCAAAGTCCGCAATATTGAAGGGTTAAAATTTTCTATGGGAACCAAGAAACTACCTAATCAAATGTCATTCTCATGAATGTTGTAGGTACTACCCAAGAGGAACTGTGGCTCGGACACTTGCCTTGGGCGAAGGCACAATGCTGAAGGTGGACATGATGCGGTCGGGATATTCCTCGCGAATCTTGGACACGATGAGAGTGCCCATGCCGGCTCCAGTTCCGCCCCCCACGGAATGGGTCAGCTGGAAGCCCTGCAGACAGTCGCAGTTCTCTGCCTCCTTCCTGACGACATCGAGCACCGCGTCCACCAACTCGGCGCCCTCCGTGTAGTGTCCCTTGGCCCAGTTGTTGCCTGCACCCGACTGGCCGAACACGAAGTTGTCTGGACGGAAGATCTGACCAAAGGGCCCAGAGCGCACCGAGTCCATCGTTCCGGGCTCCAGGTCGACCATGATGGCGCGGGGGACGTACTTTCCACCTACAAAGCACCGAAAACACAGGGTAAGTAGGTGCCACGTTATGCCAATCCGTAATGCATCGCTTGCATTCAACTTGAGTCTTTAAAATTCTTAATGCTTAAAATTTTTAATGGATGGGTCTGTTTTTTATCAATCAGGATGTCTGACACATGTATAGTTATAGAGCGTCTTGGCTTGGAAGTAGTTTGTCCAATATGGTTAAAATATTTTTTACCGTTTAAAGCAGCTTCTTTATCTGCCAATTACATTAAAATTTCCACAATGCAAACGAGTAATCTACTTGTCAGTACCTAGCTACCATCGTATCTAATACGAAATGTATTCATAAAAAGGGAAAAGTAATTGATTTGAAAGTGAGAGGGGTATGAAAGTTTAAATGTGTTACAATTAATCTGATGATAATGCTGATATATGTCCAAGAAAACAAGATAGCAGAATAACAAGTAGGATATGTTTAGGAACACAGGACGCATTCCCGGGAGAGTATTTGGAATGTTGACAAGAAAACAGGATTGAGGTAGTTCCACAGTTGGCAGAAGATTAAACCAACCGACTTATTGTCTCATGCCAGCTGACATTCGTCATCTTGCAAAATACCAGTTGATTTCAATTATTTCAGTTCATGTCATTTCATATCAGTTCAGCTGCCAGCTGACATCAGTTCAAATTTTTGCTAGGGTTTCTCTGGAGAGGATCGATTTTGCATGAGATAAGATTCGCTGACCTGTGGCCTCGTTGAAGTAGACATTGATTCTCTCGAGCTGGAGGTCGGAGTCTCCGTGGTAAGAGCCGGTGGGGTCGATGCCGTGCTCGTCTGAGATCACCTCCCAGAACTGCAAGGAAGAGATAGGCAGAGTGTCAGGCGAGATCAGCTAGCGAACGACCACAGCCAGGAACAGGCTTGTTTCAAAATATTTTCAGCATTCATAAATAGGATCCAGCTTATACCTTTGCTCCGATCTGGTTTCCACACTGTCCGGCTTGTATGTGCACTATTTCTCGCATCTTGAATTTGGGATTAAGTTATAAATTTAGAATTAAAAAATATTTATATAATATCAAAAGTTAAAATTGGTCGAAAAACGAAGTTGCCTGAACGAAGTTACGGTTAGAAATAAAATTCATGTCAAAATGCTATTGTTGTGCCGGCATTGTTTTTCTTTAGACAGCCTAAACCAAGCCTAAACCCCCTGGATGTGGGTATGTAGGATTTTATGTAGGTTATATAGATGACCAACATTTTATAGGTCTTGCGAAATTTCGCCACAAGAGCATCACATGGAATACAATGCGGTCAAGTCAATCACTAGAATATTTCTGATAGAAAACTCGATCGAAACCTTTGGGGCCGAGCCCAAGGTTTATACAGTCTATATAGACAGCTACCAAGTCTAAACTCCAAAGTGCACTCATCGACTTGTCAATTTTCACGAAATAATAAAAAATACTCATACAAAAAATTAGGTACTTAGTTTTACCGCCTAATTCACGTTGCGCTAAGATTTTTCTCAATCGGCATACAATTCGTTGCCAGTGTTCTTGATGGGCATATGGGCCAATCAGGGCAGAGGATTTGCCTCTTGAGCGTTGGGATTTGCCTTATGCGCATAGGGTTTGTTTTATGGGCATAGGTTTTGCCCCACGGGCATAGTTATGCCCTATGGGCATAAATAATGAATAAGGCATAGTTATGCCCTATGGGCATAAATAATGAATAAGGCATAGGAATTGCCTTATAGGCATAGGACGTAAGGAATAGGGTTTGCCTTATAGGCATAGGACATAAGGCAAAGGAAAAGAAAAAGAATAATTATTAATTAAACATATGTCTTGTCCGTGGTCCATGGTGCGTGATGGTAAACAGAGTATGGATGCTGGATGCATGCTTTTCATAGGTTTGGTTGATGGAAATTTCCTGCATGATCTTTCGGAACTGTAATTTCTGCTAGAAACGGCGAAATTCAACGAGTTTAGTAAGGTGCAGGTTCAGACTAAAATTAGGAAGAAAGGTCAAATATTTAAAAATAATTAACGAAAAAACACCACACAATACAATTTCAATTATGACACTAAAAATTTTTGATTTATTTAAAAATAAAATTAACAATTCTTTAACAAAACGTTTCAGATTTAGCGAATTTGACTTAAGACGCGGTGCATAAGGTGGTCTACTCGTCATACTCGTCAACACAATACTCTCCTTCCTCCTCCGCCGTCGCGTCCTGGTACTGCTGGTACTCTGACACAAGATCGCTCATGTTGGACTCAGCCTCCGTGAACTCCATCTCGTCCATCCCTTCGCCCGTGTACCAATGCAGGAACGCCTTCCGCCGGAACATCGCCGTGAACTGCTCGGCAATCCTCTTAAACAGCTCCTGGATGGACGTAGAGTTGCCGATGAACGTTGCAGACATCTTCAGCCCTCTAGGCGGGATGTCGCACACGGCTGTCTTGCAGTTGTTCGGGATCCACTCGACGAAGTACGTGCTGTTCTTGTTCTGCACGTTGAGCATCTGTTCGTCCACCTCCTTCATGGACATGCGGCCGCGGAAGATGGCTGCCACGGTGAGGTAGCGACCATGCCGAGGGTCGCACGCCGCCATCATGTTCTTGGCGTCAAACATTTGCTGGGTTAGCTCGGGCACGGTGAGCGCCCGGTACTGCTGGCTACCCCTTGACGTTAGCGGTGCGAAGCCGGGGATGAAGAAGTGCAACCGCGGGAAGGGCACCATGTTGACGCAGAGCTTGCGCAGGTCAGCGTTGAGTTGGCCGGGGAAGCGGAGGCAGGTGGTGACGCCTGACATGGTCGCCGACACCAGGTGGTTGAGATCGCCGTAGGTCGGCGTGGTCAGCTTGAGCGTGCGAAAGCAGATGTCGTAGAGGGCCTCGTTGTCGATGCAGAAGGTCATGTCGGTGTTCTCGACCAGTTGGTGGACGGAGAGGGTGGCGTTGTACGGCTCGACTACGGTGTCGGACACCTGGGGAAGAAGAATGGTTAACGAGTGAAGAAGAGATTGTCTGACGAAAATAGAATGCCTTTAGACACAATGCTCTTTATAGCTTTACACAGCATTATAACTTTAACCAGAAAAATGGGATGACTTATTTTAGACATTGAAAAGCTATTTATTTCTAGCTGGAACACAAGAAAATACTTCAAATTTCGTAGCCAACGTTCCCAAGCGTAGGTATTACCGGAAAATAACTCTGTCCTCGACACTTGCCTTTGGCGAAGGCACGATGCTGAATGTGGCCATGATGCGGTCAGGGTACTCCTCCCGTATCTTGGACACGATGAGCGAGCCCATGCCCGCCCCGGTTCCTCCGCCCAGGGAATGGGTCAGCTGGAAGCCCTGCAGACAGTCGCAGTTCTCCGCCTCCTTCCTGACGACATCGAGCACGGCGTCCACCAACTCGGCGCCCTCCGTGTAGTGCCCCTTGGCCCAGTTGTTGCCTGCACCCGACTGGCCGAACACGAAGTTGTCTGGACGAAAGATCATGCCGAAGGGCCCAGAGCGCACCGAGTCCATCGTTCCGGGCTCCAGGTCGACCATGATGGCGCGAGGGACGTACTTTCCACCTACAAAGCACCGAAAACGCAGGGTAAGTAGGTGCCACGTTATGGCAGTACGTCTTGATGGCTTGCTTCCATTGTCTTCACTCTTAAGTTCTCCAATCTGACGTTAGGTTTACATTTTAGTGTTTGGCATACACATCTTAAACTATCGCTGAGGCTGCGCAACGAGATCCAATATTATATTCAGTGCCTGCCACAAAATCTAGTCTTAATGGTTTCAATTTTTTAAATTAAAAAAATAAATAAATGGTTTAAAAGAAGTAGTATTGTCTGATATTTTTCGTTGAAAAATGCGACCATTTGAAACGGCTTCTTTTTAGCTCTTGGAGCTCCAACGTATGGGATGAAGACTTTCCTTTTGCATTGTTTGCCACTAATATTAACCGACTGATTTTGCAACTAACCACTACAACTTCAATTTAAAATTATGTTATAATGCTGATACCAAGGCAAACCAAGCAAATACCAACAAATGGAATTTGAAGTGAATGGGGAAGAAAGTAAGAAGCGAGCATTTTATGCTGGGTCGAGCTAGACAGGAGCTACTCGTTAAAGCAGAATTCGGTTAATCTGTGATAAAATGTCCAAACCTGAGGCCTCGTTAAAGTATACATTGATTCTCTCGAGCTGGAGGTCAGAGTCTCCGTGGTAAGAGCCGGTGGGGTCGATGCCGTGCTCGTCTGAGATCACCTCCCAGAACTGCAAGGAAGAGGCAGGCAGAGTGTCAGGCGAGATCAGCTAGCAAACAATCACAGACAGGGACAGGCTTGTTTCAAAATTATTTCAAAATTCAGTAAAAGGATTCAGTTTACCTTTGCTCCGATCTGATTTCCACACTGTCCGGCTTGTATGTGCACTATTTCTCGCATCTTTAATTTGGTTGATAAAAAAACTAAAATTTAGAAAAATATTTTATCAAAAGTTAAAATTGGGCGAAAAATGGTGTTGCCTAAACGAAATATCGAAAAGTAATGATTATTGGCAACGCTATTATTGCGCTGGCATTGTTTTTTGTTGCCATGCTCCTGTAACCGTGGAGTGAATTCAAGGGACCATGGACTAAGGTTCGGAGAATGTTATCAAAAATTTATGGTCATAAAGTTCATTCAAAAAATTCACTTTTCAATTTGGATAAATTTTGATTTTTTAAAATTATAAAACTTTGGCAGACATTTGATGTTAGAAAATTGAACTTAACTTAGGAGCTAAAACTATCCTTTTTGATTGCAATTTGGATTTTCTCCAGAAAAGATTGTATGAAAGTTTTATATTAAATTGGAAACAAATAAGACGAGAACACAGACATTGAAGCAACACGTCCAAATCAAACCACATTAGTATATACAAAAAAATATATCCTTTATTATTCACGACGGTATAAATACTACAAACGTACCAACAACATATTAAGAAACTCTCCTAACGTTTGCTACGCTTTAGTAATGATGCGAGACATAGGCGGGGGCGGCATGGCTGACGTAGGCAGGGGCGGCATGGCTGACGTACGCAGGGGCGGCATGGCTGACGTAGGCGGGGGCGGCGTGGTAGGCCAGAGGAGCAGCCACCTTCGCGTAGACGGGGGCGGCGACCTTGACGGCATGGCCCAGGGGCTCTTTGCGGACGACGGCGTTGAATCCGTTGTGCTCGTCAGCGGTGTAGTCGACGGTACGACGGGTGCCGTCGGACTCGACCAGCGAGTAGGAGCCCTCGACGTTGTCTCCGTTGCGGGTCTCGTGCTGGCTCTTGATATCTCCGGTGTGGTGGTCCTGCACGTCGTACGAGAACGAGTACTGCGCAGGCGCCTCGGCCTTGACGAGCACGGGGGCGGCCTTGGCGTAGACGGGCGCGTGGTAGACGGCGGGGGCGGCGTGGTAGACCGCGGGGGCGGCGTGGCTCGCGTACGAGTAGGCGGGGGCGGCGTGCTGGCCGCCGTAGTACTGCGCGTTGGCGGCGGCCACGAAGGCGACGAGGAGGACGAGCTGTGGGCGGCAAGGGTGCAGGGGTTAGTTTCGTGGTGGAGGGTGGTTTTATCGCCCGGTGGCTGCTGTGCTGTGTTGGCTTTTGGAAGGGACGAGGTACAGAATGGAAATTTTCAAGTCTGTTAGCCACATTAGTTTGAATTCAATCTTAAATGCAAATCCTAAATTATTTGCATCTTCATTTGGGTAGCCACATAATTATGTGATTTAAATACCACTAAACCAATATTAAATTTTGAATCCCTGCCACGGGGATCACTGATTTTATTCGGAGGCAACAAATACTTTTTCCCCGAGTTCTAATCTATCCAAAACTATCAAATTCTCGTTGGTTTTAGAAGCATATCAAGAAGTAGTGATTCTGATCCCCGAAACTTATAGTTACTCGCCTTATTTGACCACTAAATAGTTTGATTCTAAAGGATCCGTGCTGGAATCTGTTTAATTCAGCAACCAAGATGCAAATGCCGAGTATTTTTGAGACAATTGTGTCCTGCCGAGTGCCGAGTGCCAACCCACCTTGAATGCCATTGCTGATGTGTTGCTGTAGAGTTGTGAAGCTCAAGTGATACTCTACTGTGGCCGGTCCGAGCGCTTATATACCGGTCGAGTTATCAGCTTAGCCAGCCATGGCAGCCAGGGGCGGTGATGTAAGATCCGATGACCGTGCCCTTTCTCCAACCCACCCGGGCGGCGGTGGTAGCTTGCAGCTCGCAGCTCGCAGCAGCACAACCCGCCACTGCCTCTCCTCTAAGCCAGCAATTAGCTGGTAGCAATTAGCGGCTAGTTGGCGCTGCTTGCACGCAGCTTTCCGTGTCCCGTGACCGCTCTCTGCCCCGTCCAGGGAATGCCGACGCACGGAAATGGGAAAAGTGTTGCCTGCGTTCAGTTCTGCGGCTGCCTTGCAGCTGGCGCTTTGCGGACTCGCCGCTGCAGACATCTCGCTGGTAGAAGCCGAGTTGCAGGGCGAAGTGTGTGGAGATATGCGTTCTAGTTGCGGGCTTCATTCGCATCGCGTCGTGTGGACAACCTTTTCGATGGAATTTTAGTTTCTATATTATACTAGGCTATGCGAACTCTTATATAGGTAATCGTGTTGTGGATGACCGTAATATTTACGCTCACCCACAACGCAATTATATTCAATGTTCGAATAGTCTATGAAGTGTATTAAGTAATTTTTAAATGTTTGACGATAATTAAGCAGCTTTCTCGAAGACATTCCATGTCTGGAAATATCATGATTTACTAGTGTTATCATCCAAATATTTTTAAATGTAAAAATCGACTAAAAGAAAAACTATTCTTTTGATTTGCTTTAAAAGAACAGTGTCTTCTTCTTAAAATTTTCAAAGTACACTGTAAATTTTTCAACATCGGTTGAAGATAATGTCGATTTAGTTACAAAAAAGCTGCATAAAAACGCTTTAAATGCACATTAAAAACGAAAGTGCCTTTTTCAAGAAAATTGCATAGTATTCAACAAGGACAATCATTGAATCGTGAGGGTGAACATGCCTAAAAAGTTTCGTCAAATTTCATAGAGATTATTGACTTCCAGATTTGATAACGTGTCTACGAAAAGCTTAAAATTTTCGTAAAAATTAATTTTCACAATATTTACCAAACCGATTTGCCTCAAAAACGTGGCAGGTCTTAGTTCAGAGAAAACAAAGGTTCTCAGAAATTTTCGTTAAGAGCACTAACACAAACAAAAAAAAAACATTCCGGATTTTTTTTGCACTATAGTGTAATTGAAAATTTCACTTCAATCTATCCGCTCGTAACGCTTTCCATAGAAGGATCAAATACAGATTGTCAATTTGCAAAGTGATTTCCCGGTCTTCACCTGTCGCGGACTCGTTTCCTTGTCCAATTGATAATGTTCGAATAAAACTCAAGTTCGTTGAACACCAAAGGGTCAAGAAGTGTTCTGGGGTTGGAGTGTGTGTAAATATCCATAGATCGCTCCTTGGATAAAACAGGGGCAAGCACATGGATAATGTTTTAAATATTTCATTCCAATTCAAGTGGCCCATGGACTATGTTTAAACTTTATATTTTTAATCTTCAGGAAACAAATTTACATTAATTGTAAAAATTATTTTCTAAATTAATTAATTTACAGTTTACGAAATTCAAATGTTGAAACTCTGCAAAATTTTGATGCTGGAAAATTGTAACTATATCGTCAGATTTAAATTCATGCTTATATAGGGCTAAAATTTGGATTTTTTTCAGAGGAGGAAGGTTAATTGGAATCAATTTGTACGAGGAACAGGCTATAATCAGCACGTCCAAATCAAACCACAAGTGTACACAAAAAATATATCCTTTATTATTCACAACGGTATAAATACTACAAACGTACCAACAACATATTAAGAAACTCTCCTAACGTTTGCTACGCTTTAGTAATGATGCGAGACATAGGCGGGGGCGGCATGGCTGACGTAGGCGGGGGCGGCATGGCTGACGTACGCAGGGGCGGCATGGCTGACGTAGGCAGGGGCGGCGTGGTAGGCCAGAGGAGCAGCCACCTTCGCGTAGACGGGGGCGGCGACCTTGACGGCATGGCCCAGGGGCTCTTTGCGGACGACGGCGTTGAATCCGTTGTGCGCGTCAGCGGTGTAGTCGACGGTACGACGGGTGCCGTCGGACTCGACCAGCGAGTAGGAGCCCTCGACGTTGTCTCCGTGGCGGGTCTCGTGCTGGCTCTTGATATCTCCGGTGTGGTGGTCCTGCACGTCGTACGAGAACGAGTACTGCGCAGGCGCCTCGGCCTTGACGAGCACGGGGGCGGCCTTGGCGTAGACGGGCGCGTGGTAGACGGCGGGGGCGGCGTGGTAGACCGCGGGGGCGGCGTGGCTCGCGTACGAGTAGGCGGGGGCGGCGTGCTGGCCGCCGTAGTACTGCGCGTTGGCGGCGGCCACGAAGGCGACGAGGAGGACGAGCTGTGGACAGCAAGGGTGCAGGGATTAGTTTCGTGGTGGAGGGTGGTTTATTGCCCGGTGGCTGCTGTGCTGTGTTGGCTTTTGGAAGGGACGAAGTACAGAATGGAAGTTGACCACTCAGGTGTCTACATAATTGTGTGGTTTAAATACCACATTAACTAGTATTAAATGTAGAATCCCTGCCACGGAGATGACTGATTTTTCGGAGGCAATAAATGCTTTTTCCCCGAGCTCTAATCAAACCAAAACTATCAAATTCTCTTAAGTTTTGTAAAAGCCAAGCAAGAAGTAATGGATTCTGATTCCCGAAACTTAGTTACTCGCCCTATTTGACCTCTAAATTGTTTGATTCTGAAGGAACCGTGCTAGATTCTAGACCAAGATGCAAATACTTAAAATATTTGAGACACTTGTGTCCTGCCAAGTGCCGAGTGCCGAGTGCCAACCCACCTTGAATGCCATTGCTGATGTGTTGCTGTAGAGTTGTGAAGCTCAAGTGATACTCTACTGTGGCCGGACCGTGCGCTTATATACCGGTCGAGTTATCAGCTTGGCCAGCCGTGGCAGCCAGGGGCGGTGATGTAAGATCCGATGACCGTGCCCTTTCTCCACCCCACCCGGGCGGCGGTGGTAGCTTGCAGCTCGCAGCAGCACAACCCGCCACTGCCTCTCCTCTATGCCAGCAATTAGCTGGCAGCAATTAGCGGCTAGTTGGCGCTGCTTGCACGCAGCTTTCCGTGTCCCGTGATCGCTCTCTGCGTTGTCCAGGGAATGCCGACGCGCGGAAATGAGAAAAGTGCAGCGTTCAGTTCTGCGGTCTGCTTTGCAGCTGGCGCTTTGCGGACTCGCGGTTGCAGACATCTCGCTGGTAGAAGCCGAGTTGCAGGGCGAAGTGTGTGGAGACATGCGTTCTGGTCGCGGGCATCATTCGCATCGCGTCGTGTGGACAACCTTTTCGATGGAATTTTAGTTTCTATATTATACTAGGCTATGCGAACACTCATATAGGTAATCGTGTTGTGGATTACCGTAATATTTAAGCTCACCCACAACGCTATTGTATAATATTTTTACATAGCCTAGAAGCGTGTTTAATAAAATTTAAAAAGTTCGGCAATAATAAAGCAGCTTTCTCGAAGACATTCCTTGTCTGGAATTTATCAAGATTAAGTCGTGAAATTATCCGTATCTTGTAAAATGTAACTCAACTAAAACCTGTTGTTTTGATTGGCTTTGACATAACATATCATCTTGGCAGGACTTTTAAAGCTCACTTTTCAACTTGTCAACATCAGTTGAAGATAAAGTCGATTTAGTCACAAAAAACTGCAAAAACGCAAAAACAGCGCAATATACAAACGTCGTAAAAGCGAAATTTACAAGAAAAGTTATATGCTTACAATAACGATATTTTTACACAAATATTAAAGCGTGAGAGTCAACATATCAAGAAAGTTTCGTTAAATTATATCGATGTATTAGATTCTAAAAGGGAAAACGTGTTTTAGAAAAACTGAAAAATTTCGTAAAATTATATTTGCAAAAAATTTATCGTAACGATTTGCCTCAAAATCGTGGCAGATCTCAGTTCGAAAAAACAAAAGTTCTCATAATTTTTCATCAACATTGGTTTAGACGTTTGGGCAGTACCTACTAGCGTGCGAACAAACACACAGAAAAAAAATATTATTATTTTTGGAAGTAAAGTGTATTTGAAATTTTCACTTTACTCGCTCCGCTCGTTACGCTCACCGTTGAAGGATCAAATACAGATTGTCAATTTGCTAAGTGATTTCCTGTTGCCTTCCCTTTTGATACTTCAAAATGTCTAAGCCTTTGGCTGGATACGTTTGATCAGCTTGGCACTTGATCTTTCATGTGATAAATTCAACCATCGCTATGATACTTACCCCGGTCTTCACCTGTCGCGGGCTCGCGTTTCCTTGTCCATTGGATAATGTTTGGATGGAAATCAAGTTCGTTGAACACCTAATAAACGAAAGGTGTTCAGGGATGCGACTGTGTTAAAATACCCGTAGATTGCTCGCTCGATAAAACAGGGTCAATCACATAGGAGGTGGATGTTTTACATATTTCATTTCAATTTAACGGACCCACGGACTAATTTTTATCAAAATATTTATTTTGTGGACATAAAAATGCAACGAAAAAAATCTCTTTCAAATTTAATTACTTTTCAGTTTTTGAAATTCTACTTTAGAAACTTTTGCAAAATTTTGATGTTGAAAAATTGCATCTGATGTCAGAGTTGATTAATACTTACAAGGATGAAATTTGGATTTTCTCCAGAAGAGGATGGTAAATTGGAATCAATTTGTACGAGGAAAAGGCTTTGAAGCAACACGTCCAAATCAAACCACAAGTATACACAAAAAAATATATCCTTTATTATTCACAACGGTATAAATACTA
Source organism: Nemurella pictetii (assembly GCA_921293315.2). Lineage (NCBI taxonomy): Eukaryota > Metazoa > Arthropoda > Insecta > Plecoptera > Nemouridae > Nemurella > Nemurella pictetii. The sequence continues at coordinate 4,557,895 of OV121122.1, forward strand.
CAAACGTACCAACAACATATTAAGAAACTCTCCTAACGTTTGCTACGCTTTAGTAATGATGCGAGACATAGGCGGGGGCGGCATGGCTGACGTAGGCGGGGGCGGCATGGCTGACGTAGGCAGGGGCGGCGTGGCTGACGTAGGCAGGGGCGGCGTGGTAGGCCAGAGGAGCAGCCACCTTCGCGTAGACGGGGGCGGCGACCTTGACGGCATGGCCCAGGGGCTCTTTGCGGACGACGGCGTTGAATCCGTTGTGCTCGTCAGCGGTGTAGTCGACGGTACGACGGGTGCCGTCGGACTCGACCAGCGAGTAGGAGCCCTCGACGTTGTCTCCGTTGCGGGTCTCGTGCTGGCTCTTGATATCTCCGGTGTGGTGGTCCTGCACGTCGTACGAGAACGAGTACTGCGCAGGCGCCTCGGCCTTGACGAGCACGGGGGCGGCCTTGGCGTAGACGGGCGCGTGGTAGACGGCGGGGGCGGCGTGGTAGACGGCGGGGGCGGCGTGGCTCGCGTACGAGTAGGCGGGGGCGGCGTGCTGGCCGCCGTAGTACTGCGCGTTGGCGGCGGCCACGAAGGCGACGAGGAGGACGAGCTGTGGACAGAGAGGGTGCAGGGGTTAGTTTCGTGGTGGAGGGTGGTTTTATCGCCCGGTGGCTGCTGTGCTGTGTTGGCTTTTGGAAGGGACGATGTACAGAATGGAAGTTGACAACTCGGGTAGCCACATTTGTGTGAGTTTAATCCTGTATGCAAATCCTTAGTCCTAAAAGCATCTTCATTCAGGTAGCCACATAATTGTGTGTTTTAAATACAACACTAACCAGTGTTAAATTTTAAAACCAGGCCACGGGGATCACTGATTTTTCGGAGGCAATATATGCTTTTTCCCCGAGCTCTTGTCAAACCGAAACTATCAAATTTTCGTCAGTGAGCCAACCAAGAAGTAGTGAAATTTGATCCCCAAAACTTATTTACTCGCCCTATTTGACCACTAAATTGTTTGATTCTAAAGGATCCGTGCTGGAATCTGTATGATTCAGCAACCAAGATGCAAATGCTGAGTATTTTTGAGACACTTGTGTCCTGCCGAGTGCCGAGTGCCAACCCACCTTGAATGCCATTGCTGATGTGTTGCTGTAGAGTTGTGAAGCTCAAGTGATACTCTACTGTGGCCGGTCCGAGCGCTTATATACCTTGGCCAGCCATGGCTGCCAGGGGCGGTGATGTAAGATCCGATGACCGTGCCCTTTCTCCACCCCACCCGGGCGTCGGTGGTAGCTCGCAGCTCGCAGAAACACAACCCGCCACTGCCTCTCCTCTAAGCCAGCAATTAGCTGGCAGCAATTAGCGGCTAGTTGGCGCTGCTTGCACGCAGCTTTCCGTGTCCCGTGATCGCTCTCTGTGCCGTCCAGGGAATGCCGACGCGCGGAAATGAGAAAAGTGTTGCCTGCGTTCAGTTCTGCGGCTGCTTTGCAGCTGGCGCTTTGCGGACTCGCCGTTGCAGACATCTCGCTGGTAGAAGTCGAGTTGCAGGGCGAAGTGTGTGGAGATATGCGTTCTGGTCGCGGGAATCATTCGCATCGCGTCGTGTGGACAAACATTTCGATGGAATTTTAGTTTCTATATTATACTAGGCTATGCGAACTCTCATATAGGTAATCGTGTTGTGGATGACCGTAATATTTAAGCTCACCCACAAGTCACAACGCTATTGTATAATATTTTTACATAGCCTAGAAGCGTGTTTAATAACATTAAAAAAGTTTGGCAATAATAAAGCAGCTTTCTCGAAGACATTCCTTGTCTGGAATTATCAAGATTAAGTCGTGAAATTATCCGTATCTTGTAAAATGTAAAAATCGACTCAACTAAAACCTGTTGTTTTGATTTGCTTTGACATAACACTGTATTATCTTTTATGGACTTTTCAAGCTCACTGTTCAACTTGCCAACATCAGTTGAAGATAAAGACGATTTAATTACAAAAAACTGCAAAAACGCAAAAACAGCGCAATAAACAAACGTCGTAAAAGCGAAATTTACAAGAAAAGTTATTTGCATACAAAAACGATATTATTTTTCACAAATATTAAATCGTGAGGGTCAACATATCTAGAAAGTTTCGTCAAATTGCATTGATATATTAGATTCTAGAAGGGAAAACTTGTTTTAGAAAAACTGAAAAATTTCGTAAAATTATTTGCAAAAAAATTATCCTAACGTTTTGCCTCAAAATCGTGACTGATCTCAGTTCGAAAAAATTTCGAAAAAGTTCGAAAAATATCTCTTTCAAATTAAATTACTCTTGAGTTTTTGAAATTCTACTTTAGAAACTTTTGCAAAATTTTGATGTTGAAAAATTGCATCTGATGTCAGAGTTGATTAATACTTACAAGGATGAAATTTGGATTTTCTCCAGAAGAGGATGGTTAATTGGAATCAATTTGTACGAGGAAAAGGCTTTGAAGCAACACGTCCAAATCAAACCACAAGTATACACAAAAAAATATATCCTTTATTATTCACAACGGTATAAATACTACAAACGTACCAACAACATATTAAGAAACTCTCCTGACGTTTGCTACGCTTTAGTAATGATGCGAGACATAGGCGGGGGCGGCATGGCTGACGTAGGCGGGGGCGGCATGGCTGACGTAGGCAGGGGCGGCATGGCTGACGTAGGCAGGGGCGGCGTGGTAGGCCAGAGGAGCAGCCACCTTCGCGTAGACGGGGGCGGCGACCTTGACGGCATGGCCCAGGGGCTCTTTGCGGACGACGGCGTTGAATCCGTTGTGCTCGTCAGCGGTGTAGTCGACGGTACGACGGGTGCCGTCGGACTCGACCAGCGAGTAGGAGCCCTCGACGTTGTCTCCGTTGCGGGTCTCGTGCTGGCTCTTGATATCTCCGGTGTGGTGGTCCTGCACGTCGTACGAGAACGAGTACTGCGCAGGCGCCTCGGCCTTGACGAGCACGGGGGCGGCCTTGGCGTAGACGGGCGCGTGGTAGACGGCGGGGGCGGCGTGGTAGACCGCGGGGGCGGCGTGGCTCGCGTACGAGTAGGCGGGGGCGGCGTGCTGGCCGCCGTAGTACTGCGCGTTGGCCGCGGCCACGAAGGCGACGAGGAGGACGAGCTGTGGACAGCAAGGGTGCAGGGATTAGTTTCGTGGTGGAGGGTGGTTTATTGCCCGGTGGCTGCTGTGCTGTGTTGGCTTTTAGAAGGGACGAAGTACAGAATGGAAGTTGACCACTCAGGTAGCCACATAATTGTGTGGTTTAAATACCACACTAACCAGAATTAAATGTTGAATCCCTGCCACGGAGATCACTGATTTTTCGGAGGCAATAAATGCTTTTTCCCCGAGCTCTAATCCAACCGAAACTATCAAATTTTCGTTTGTTTAAAAGCCAGTCAAGTAGTGGTGGATTCTGATCCCCTAAACTTAGTTACTCACCCTATTTGACCACTAAATTGTTTGATTTTAAATTATCAGTGCTGGAATCTGTATGACTCAGCAACCAAGATGCAAATGCTGAGTATTTTTGAGACACTTGTGTCCTGCCGAGTGCCGAGTGCCAACCCACCTTGAATGCCATTGCTGATGTGTTGCTGTAGAGTTGTGAAGCTCAAGTGATACTCTACTGTGGCCGGACCGTGCGCTTATATACCGGTCGAGTTATCAGCTTGGCCAGCCGTGGCAGCCAGGGGCGGTGATGTAAGATCCGATGACCGTGCCCTTTCTCCACCCCACCCGGGTGGCGGTGGTAGCTTGCAGCTCGCAGCTCGCAGCAGCACAACCCGCCACTGTCTCTCCTCTAAGCCAGCAATTAGCTGGCAGCAATTAGCGGCTAGTTGGCGCTGCTTGCACGCAGCTTTCCGTGTCCCGTGATCGCTCTCTGTGCCGTCCAGGGAATGCCGACGCGCGGGAATTAGAAAAGTGTTGCCTGCGTTCAGTTCTGCGGCTGCTTTGCAGCTGGCGCTTTGCGGACTCGCCGTTGCAGACATCTTGCTGCTTGAAGCCGAGTTGCAGGGCGAAGTGTGTGGAGATATGCGTTCTGGTCGCGGGCTTCATTCGCATCGCGTCGTGTGGACAAACATTTCGATTAAATTTTAGTTTAGATTTGAAGGATAAAATGCAGATCGTCAATTTGCAAAGAGATTTTCATTTTTTACCATTTTGAAATTAGGATTTTGATCTTACTTCAATTTACTTTGCTTGTTCGAGATATATTTTATCTTCGGCACTTGAATGAATTCAATCGACGCTAGGATTTCTACCCCGGTCTCCACTAATCGCGGGCTCAAATCCTCGTTTAAGGGTGGATAATCTTTGAATGATAATCAAGTACCAGGGTACAAGGGTTGCTTAGGGGCGCAACTTTGTTTAAATATCCGTAGATCGCTCGCTAGATAAAAAAAAGTTTCATGTCCAACAAGGGGCAGGAAATATTCCAACGGAAAATTCAAATGACACTGGCAGTTGCATGTAAACGGTATAATTTAGCATCTTCACATTCGTACCTCGGATCTTAGGATCGACTATGGAGGCGATACTTTAGTGATTTATGAATCTTAATCTAATGTTTTGGCACTGGCTTGCTTTTAGAGCAGCTTCGATCTGGTTCTGACCCGAGCACAAAACACCTACTGCGAGATTTGGATGACTTTTCTTAAGCGGCAAGGTCGTACCTAAACAGAAACTAGGAACTAGGAAGTCATCCTTGCTGTATATTGGGGGAGGTGGTAACCTCCCGATGAGGTCTATCACCCCGATCCTTGTATACGTATAGGAAATCTACCTTGCGCATTTAAATCTTTGTCTTGTAGTGCGGAACGGGTTCAAAGTCTGGCTGTTCGTGGTCCAGGTCATGAGGGGTTGAAGCTTGATGAGTTTTAAATATTCCGGGGGTTTGGTTTTGGCCATTGTTTTGGTTTTGGCCGGGTTCGTGAATGATGAAAAAAATCTGCCTATTATTATTTATCAAGATCATTAAAGCCTGCGATCACCAAAGGCCAATCGCCAAGTATAGCCGAGCTTATGTGAAATCCGTGAATACCAACTTAGTAATTTTACTTCAGTTCGAATGTTATTGGTTTCGATTAAATCGACAAAGGGATTACTTCAAAGCCTACCGAATAAAACCCCTCGCCGTACCATGGCATGCAATATGTGTTGACGAGGGTAATGCTGTTGTTGGTTTAATTGCGGTGAAATAAAATGATCATTGGTTTATGTCATAACATTGCCCGCCGCACTAAAAGCTACCTGTCTCTATGTGTGTATGTGTGAAGTGTACATTACGTCCACAATTAAAATACCACTATTGCGGCCCCGGGCGACGATAGCGTTGCCCCTTGCCATGTTTTATTATCCAATCGTAATTAAATTGTCACGAATCGCTATTATTATCGGCGAGAATTCGCTCAGTTGTCGATAGAGTAAATCATACGCAGCATGCAGCAGCAGCAGAAAACAACACACTTTCTCCGCGACCGCCTCGGCTGCAGGAAAACTGCACCGGGACAAGTACACAAAAAAATCACGCATGATAAAAGAACCTAATTAATACATAATATACTAATTATTACGCAAGCTTACAGCGAACTGGGGCACGAGGGAGATGGAATTCGGATGTCGGCCGCGCGGGCATACGAGCTCGAATGTGGAACAAGTAGTTTTATGGACATGCGATTTGTTGTTTTTTTACCATTTCGCGTCTGAGCTTGCTGCAAGCTTGCACAGCGTTGGTTTCGTAGTGGGCAGGTGGGCGCCGGGCTTGAAAGCAAGACGTGTGATGTGGGGAAAAATTGGCGACGCATTCTTGCGAATGAATTGGCAATGTAACTAGAAGTGTTGCGTTTGTTGACGCCGCGCGAGCGTTGTGCGAGACTGGGTGAGTGAAATGCTGTCTGCAAGACAAGACAAGACATTAGAGACTGACTTTGATCGGTCGACTCTAGGCCGTGAAATGTAAGGCAGTCGGTAGCTCGAGCAGCTAACAGGTTTCGAATAATTGAAAGTGAATTCCGGTCGAAATATTTGCGTGTCTGCATGCTTCGGTCTGGCGTTTTTTGGCGTTTTGCAAAGGTTTTACTGGTTTTACTCTCATTTCGCGGTGCGCTACTGGGATTTGCCATCGGAAATGTTGCACAATTCGGCGTTAGCAGAGATTGGGGGAGTTAATATTATTTTTGGAAATCTCCCATTATAATTATTGCTGACATGCAGAAGATTTTAAATCACAATTTAAGCATATTTCTATATCAAAGCCAATAGCTGTGCCTCGTTTAATATGGGGTAGTGAAGGTATTTGGGGTGGGCATGTACCCCCCTGTCCCCTCATGTTCTAACACATTATGCTGTCCTGCAGCGTTGTATAGCGAGGTGTGGGGGGGGGGGGGGGGGGGCAGGAACTACACATGTTATCCCAACAATCGCCATGCATTATGATCCGAACGAGTTTTGAATGACTTTTTGAAATAAAAAATACATGCAACTTGTTTTTGCGTAAACTGGAGCGATAAAAATGCAGAACCGCATTTTTTAAGCGATCGAATCGATATTAATATTACGCAATTGCAATTAGATTAGATGTTATATCTACAAAGTTACCTCTTTTTTTGATGAGAAAATATGCCATTGCCTTTTATGAAGTAGTTGGATGTGAGATGTTATGAAATATTCTACTTTTTCTGCCATTTGTTTCGATTGGATGTACAATTTGAACACATTTGTAACGCCTGTATAGCTCCGTATTTTTAGTATCTTACTGTCAATTTGGTTAACAGTTCACGACCAAATTTATCGGCGATCTGTCAGAAAATTGGATGACATTTATTCTGACAAATGACAAGATAATAATATCTTCACTGCCCCTTTGTTGCTCATCACAGCTTCCCATTGTTTATCTCTCCCAGTTTCTAGCGTCCATCTTTCCGAACATTCTGTTCTCGTACCATATAATCGCACGAGATTAGTTATCACCCACTTCCGTTTCTACATTAGGAAAGTAGATATTTTCACACTGGTCACTATGCTGAATGCGGCTCGAAACATTTGGCGTAAGTATCTCAGTTCGGACTCTGCGTTAATTGTCAGTGTGAAGTGATCTAAATTCTTGATTTATTGGCCGGACAAAACGTCTCCACTGCCATTTCTCAGCGCGTTAATTTTGCACCACGGTCCATGACCTCTTCCCGATCCACCAAATCTTCCGCCCATCTGCCGGACGGCAGACAGACAGCAATTCGAAGCGGTCCCAATTATCTCGATCAGATAATATCTGAAACTAAATCCTGTCCGTGCAGCCACAGGCAACCCGGAGAAATTTCTCTGGAACCTGACCTAGGTCCAAGCCGAGAGCAATTCCATTACATCACTAACAACCAACTAAAACTATTACCGATCCGTGCCATAATATATAATGGCCGTTCATGAAATACTCTTTCATTAGTTGCCGATGCGGATATTTTTTTATAATATTTACACTTAGCCCACATGCATCGTTCGGCCCATTTTGGTAAATTACCATTTAGAAATTATTATCCAATCACTTGCCAAACATTTGCAGCAAAGCAGGACGTATCCGTAATAATTAGATATCTCACAACTAGGAGAAGATTTAAAATATGGTCCATAGCATAGCAATATTTTGTAACAGACCACGTAATACCAGAAACCTTCTCTGTAATTTGCGACTAATTAATTTTTAACGTTATAAATTTAAATAAATAAGAAAATTTTGCTGAACGAATATCTATTCAATAATGGGATTTTGTTGGGCTTAACACAGTTACCCACAGAACTTGACCACATTTGGTAATAAGAGCTTATGGTAATTTACAATTCAGACTGTGGTTAGGAATAATATTAATACCCATTGAGTTGCTACATTTGTTAGTTTAATTTAAATTCAGTAGCATGTAAACAGAAGCTATTTATGAACCCGATGTGAAATTATTGCTGGGTTTACTGCAGGCCTGTGTTCTATGTACCTACTTTAATGACAGCAATTAGAAGTGGTCCCAATTATATCGATTAGCAAACATCCAAAGCTAAGTCCTGTCCATGCAGCCAACTGAAAACGGCAAATACAATACATCTTATGTTGATTCGAACCTTAATCCAAATACTCGTTGCATGAACGGTAGATATTTATTAATAACAACGAAACATCCATTCCAAAATTTGTATCCGTACCGGGACAGTAAATATAATGATGCAACGTCTATCTCCCTGCAGGCGACGTGAAGGCCAAAGCCGACAACTCTGGCTCTTCGGGCGTTTCCTCGCTGGACACGTTCAAAGAAGACGCGGGCCGGGACGAAGCCTACGAGAGCTGGACGGCTGCCGTTTCGGCCAGCACGCCCAACAACAGCGGTGGCTCGGCATCGGGCATCGGCGCCGGCGGCGCCGGCAAGTTCACCGCGCGATTCCGCCAGCGCCGGTCGCCCGACATGGCGGCCCTGGACACGGCGCTGGCGCTCGCCGGCCGGGAGGAGTGCGTCGGCGGGAAGCTCGTCTACTCGAGGAAGGTGTTTGTCGGCGGGCTGCCGCCAGACATCGACGCCGGTGAGATGATTGCCGTCGGGGTTGCGGATTTAAGTGGGATTGTGGGGACGTTTCTAAGTGTGCCGTGCTTTGCGCTAGTGGGAAGTATGCTGGTCTGTAGGACTGATATGCATTGGATTCTATTGCGATAGTGAAAGGTGTAGAAAATAAACTGGAAGTATACAGGGGCCTTACTTAGTGCCACCCATTTAGCCGTGTTACAGCGGTGTTACGCCGTAGCCCGGTGTTACCGTCCCGATTTAAAGGCGTCGCTTGCCTGTGTTACTAGCCGTGTTTGCGGTAACACCGCTAGATACCGGTGTTACAGCCGGGCTACGGCTACATTGTTGTTATTTCCAAGATGGCGTACTATTTGGAGCTGTCACCGAGTATCTCGTGGGAGAAGTCGAATAGAAATGTAGAAGAGTTGCAGATATCGACGATTTTTATCTACGTGCATGGATTAAACTAGATCGACCGACATTCAGTATGTTTTTGGCTACTTCGTGATGATATTGTGTCTTAAAAGTGACAATTACTACGCCATGCATCTGACAGCTAAAGTTTGATTGGAAATTCATTATAAATCGGCAATAAAATCGATGTAATAGACTTCACGCATGTTTAGTTTCATCCCCTAAGTGTTGAAGAAGCCTATTGTGTTGACAGGAAAGGCCTTCATTCAATAAATGTGTAACTTTCTTGTTCATTTTCGATGTCATCATTGCCATTCGGATGACGTTTAAGAATTTGTTTTTCTACGCCTAACGCAATCGACCAATCAGGCGTCGTGTTACAAAAAGCAGAGTGGATGAAACACGGCTAGCGTAGCCCCTGTGTAGAACGCTGTCATTAGATCGGGGCTACGGTCCGGGGCTACGGACGGGCTACGGTAGCCCCGTGTTACGTCAGTAACACGGGTGTAGCCTTGGGTGGCACTAAGTAAGGCCCCAGGAAAAATCTAGGTAGGTATACTTTAAAACTTCTCTGAATGTTACAATGATCGGGTGAGTGATATTTATCTTTGAGACTTTTTTTGGTGCCATACCAATGCCAGACTCTTTAGTTTTAGTTTTCAATTTATATGTAAGAAAGAACTAATAACTTGGAAAATCTTTCACGGAATATTCACGGTTCCTTTTTCTGTACTTGTAACCATTGAGTTTGTAAACTGAAGTACCTACCTATATATGACTGTTATCTAACGTTGTGCCATACTCGTGACGGTTGCAGATCGGATCACGGCCAGCTTCAGGCCGTACGGAATGCTGCAGGTGGGATGGCCGCACAAGAACGAGTCACAGTCTGCTTGCCCGCCCAAGGGCTTCTGCTTCCTTCAGTTCCAGGCATGTTCTTTCCCCGACACTCAACATTCCATTCCCCCCTGAGGATTTCATACAGTTACTAGTTACTTTCTAATATAGTTACTAGTTACTTTACGTTTAATGTTCAATAATATCATTTCCCTTAACAATTAATACCTACTAGAAAAAAGGAGAGCGAAATATTGTGTGTAAAAATTTTCACATTGAAACCACTACCTACTTTTTTGTAGATTTCCAGCCTTTTTTGAAAAAATACCTGATGCATCTTATGCAGGGGTAGAAAAGTATCGACTTATTTTGTCAAATTCTTAGACAAAATTACTCCCAGGTTCTGTGGTCTCTCTGAAAAATTGGATACAATTTTGAAATGGAAATTTAGCTTTATATCTTTGGGGTTGCTGGATTCGTTGCAAACGTTCTGTGGAATGTAGCTCCAAGAAGATATCACAAAGTATCTTTTAGACACCGAGAAATTCTGATATTCTGAATACAGCTGATGCATATTATGATAATGAGATACAGAAATACTGAGGGCATTCCTAAATGTCAGGAAAGTTATATGGAGTAGAGTAGCATTCAATAACTGTTAAAAATATTTTTTTCAGTAATATAAAGTGAAGGTTAAAATATCAGAGCTGCAGAGTTATAGGAAACTCTGCCAAGCTAGTATCAATTTAATGCTACCTAGTATTTTTGAGCAGGCGACAAAATTGTCAGTGCTTCAGCAAAAGCACCGCAGCCATGATCTATTTACAACTTCAGTACGTTACTTTGCATCATTCTAAAATATTTTGAGGGAGCTTTGTTGGTTACTAATGCTCAATATCAAGTGACTACTGACAGTTGACGTATCAAAGAGTATCTTTGCAGATGGTAACTGCAATTGTTTACTTAAACTTCAACCTCGTCCACCAGCTTCCCCAACAGCTCTTTGCCTCCCGATTTTGCCGAGTCCTACACTCAACAGCCGAGTAAGTTATTTGGTTTAAGGGTTAGCGCTCCACCGAAACCGTGATTAAAATGAAGGTCATGTGTGATTGCGTGTGGGCCAGGAGGAGGACTCGGTGCACCGGCTGGTGAACGCTTGCTTGCTGGACGGCACGGGCTACTACACGCTGGTGTCGTCGCCGACGTCCGCCAACAAGCCGGTGCAGGTGCGGCCTTGGCGGCTTGCCGACACCGAGACCATCATCGACACCGACCGGCTCGACGCTCGCAAGGCCGTGTTCGTAGGTAGGCGCTCAACGAGGCGACAACGACGCTCTCGTCTTTCACTTGATTCGAAGCAAGCAATAGACCTATATTTCACTCGGAGAAAAATGACGTCAGATATCCACTGGACGTACTACCAGCTTGTAAAAAAATATTAATTAACGCTGCTTAATAACGAAGTAAGATACAGAAAATCACAACCCGTGACTCCCTGGCTTTAGCGAGTGGGAATCATGACATCATTTTGATTGAGTTTTGATTGAATGGAATATGTGTATTCCTCCTTGCATGCACACTATTTATTTGTTATAAGAAACGAAACATCCTTTCAAAATTGTGTTCGTACGGGAAGTCGAACCCGGATCTTTCACCTTGCCGGGGAACGGGTTCGGAACGGGGAATCCGATCTTTGCCTGTCCATTATTCTACACAGATAACCAACTGCAGAATCAATATTAAGTTTATTTGAGTTTTTGGGCTGCATTGAGATAGAAACAGGACTATGAATGACCATAGAAGTCACTGAATCTAGTGACGCAATGCTGCAATCACACACCAACAACTTGACAGACTCTGATTTTGACGTTGGGTACGCTTGTATAAGTGTTGATTCAAACCAAACTGTTATTCCTCGTTGCTAGTCTAGGTGAAATTTCTGGGATTGACTCCTGGAATGGATATTTTGTTTTTAACAACTTACGCTCTTGTTGACTATCAGTGAAAAAATAGTGAAAAAAATAAATTTGGCCTTAGAATTATTACTGTCCAGATTCTTAGCTTGATACTACATGTATGCTTATAAAAATTTCTTTATTATTTTGCTTAAAGCAAACTCTGAAATACCATTTAAAAAAAAGCAATATACATTCATAGGTTTTTGCTATTTGAATATATGCTCGAACACATCCCTGCCATTCGCACTGAATCCAGTGTTTGATCGCTCAAATCGCTACTAACCACCTAAACTTGCACTCCTTGTACACCTCAGAACCCACCCACCCAGCCCAGTCCCTAACCCCGCCTCGTCTCCCCCCTCCTTGGAACAGGCGGCGTTCCGCGGCCACTCAAGTCGTCGCAGTTGGCGCACCTGATGTCACGGCTCTACGGCCCCGTGTCGTACGCAGCCATCGACACCGACTCGGAGCTGGGGTACCCCAAGGGTTCCGCCAGGGTCGTCTTCTACAGCCGCGCCAGCGTGGTGGCCGCAATCAGTGCACGCTTCGTGCAGATCGACCTCGAAGATATCAACAAGAGGGTGAGTGGGAGGCGGCTGGTTGGGTGTCGATGGTAACCAGGGTAGTGGCGTATCTAGATGGAATTTTGGGAATTGTCATCTTTATCTATGCCTAGAGAGAAAAGGTTCTTATGGTACTGGTGTTAATAGATAAAAGATAAAAGATAACATTAGGTACCTAGTTCAAAATTTGAAAGACTCGCTACTTATAGGTACAGTATCATGTGCTTGATCCGACCGATCTGACCATCACATTGGATTTTGACCGAACCACTAGCAAAAAAGCACATCCAATGGGTAATGGGCCGGCAGTTGAAATTGGTGCTAGGTATTCAACGTAAATATTTTGTATAGTATCTTAAAAAATTATATTTTTTGCAGGCAATTAGTTTAAGTTGATGGAAATTTTACCAGCTTTTTGATAGATGGTTATTTTAAGAATCTGAAGGAAAATAAAAAAAAGGTACCTACCTATACAAAATTATCTAGTCAGAACGCAGAATCACTGTTAGAAACTATAAGTCCAAGTCCAATTGAAAATCTGTAATCATGAATGGACATGTTCATGCAACAAGATTTTTAGTTCTAGGTTCAACTTAAAAAAGGCTTGTGTGTCGTAATGACACATTCATAATTAATATTACAATGTGTGTAGAAAACCGTCTTGAAAAATTTCAAAATAGTAGATCATATTTGCTTTTGTGCAACAACAAGGGTCTTGGAAAATGATCTTGGTTTGGATCGGAACAGGAAACCAAGAAATTGACAGAGCAATTCGCTTGATATCTAGAACAGGAACCAGGTAACGTACCAAATGCTCCTGTCGGTTGCAGGTGGAAGTGAAGCCGTTCATTCTGCAAGATCAGATTTGCGACGTCTGCAAAGGCGAGAAGTGCGACGACCAGCTAGCGCCATACTTCTGTGGAAACGTCGCTTGCCTTTTGGTGAGACTTGCTTGGAACATGAACACAAACATCTCACCAGGCTGTAGAATGTAGCAAACATCTCACCAGGCTGTAGAAATGAGCAAACATCTCACCAGGCTGTAGAAATGAGAAAACTCTCGGCAAAATTGGGCAAAAAAGCGCTGGTGGCAAACCTGGCTGACCAAGGTGATGATAAAGTAAACACCTAAAAAATTACATTTTTATTTGTCAAATGTCAGTTGACACTTGAGATTGCGCATCGGTAGAAAAGAAAGCTCCCTCAATATCAAGTAATATTATGTAACTAACTGTGTCTTAAGTTTAACCTGGATGGCTGGGATGCCGCCCAGGCGGCGCTGACGATTCTGTTGCTGCATCAACAATGCTATTTTGACAGAGTTGCCTATAATACTCTACAGCCTTCTCAGATATTTGATGAAGAATTATGCAAAAATCTTCCGACTTTCAATCTTGGCGAATCGTTGCTTAAAATTAATGATTAATCTTTTTGTTTAATTTACAGTCTACACCAATTTCAATTGATCAGAAATAAGAGAGATTAAAAGTGACTTGATTGTAATCAGCTGACAAATGATAGTGATTTGTACGCTGCGTGTTCCCAGTACCTGTGTAACGACTGCTGGGCAAAGGTGCACGTCCTTCCCGGCCGGCAGTTTCACAAGCCGCTGCTGCAGAAGTGCAACTTCCAGCATTCGGAGAGACCCCGCGTCATGCCCCAGCCTTGGCACTAGGCCCTAACTCCTCTGCCAATGGGCTCCGACAAGCTCCAACGGGGTCAAACGAGCTTTGACGAGCTCCAACAAGCTTTGACGGGCTCCGACGGGCTTTGACGGGCTCCAACGGGCTTTGACGGGCTCCAACGGGCTTTGACGGGCTCCAACGGGCTTTGACGGGCTCCAACAAGCTTTGACGGGCTCCAACGGGCTTTGACGGGCTCCAACGGGGTTTGACGGGCTCCAACGGGGTTTGAAGGGCTCCGACTGGGTTCCTTGCCTACATGATCAGTTCTTTTAGAGTTTAGTAGCTTTCAAGCATGCGTCATTTAGTTACTTGTTTTTATTCGAACGAAACGGCTGACCCGTATACCGGTATCGGTTTCTGCTCACTTAGTGATTGTTAAATGTTTATCTATTCAATAAAATGAAATGGATTTCACTTTTAAGTTAATAATAACAATGATTAATCTTTGACTTTAAAGTAGAATTTATACCAGGTTACCCAATATTTCAACAAGCCAACTGTTGGGTGGGTGACCGATGAAGAAATGTTCACCATCACGAGGAAAATTTTTGAAAAGTCGGATCATGGTAAGTGACCTGGCAAGCAATCCTTTCATGCAATTCAATTTCAAAATAGACGTTCATGAAGGAAAATTACAGTGTATTTGACAAACTAACAAATAATCATGGACAGTATAATTTGTTGCTAATTGTTTGGCCTGTAGACAGCGAACAAACACACAAAAAAACATTTCAGAAGTTTTCAGCAGTAGAGTGAAATGGATAATTTCGCTCCACTCGCCAAGCTCGTTACGCTCATCAATAAATTCGATTTGACTCAAATTATCAAGCAAATGTTAACAAATGAACTCTGTTCTGTTGAAATCTTAAGGGAAAAAATACCTTAATACACAGCATCATTATCATCTTCCCAAGGTTATTGGGAAGTCAAAAAAATTCCACTCGTGACACTGATCCGGGTTCGAACTTAAGAGGGATTAATATCACAATGCCGTGTACCTATTTGGGAGTCGATAAAATCAATTGCAGCATTATGATTGATATCACCAATTCGTAAAACCACCAACAGAGTGCGCCCGCATTGAATCCGTGTACTCAACTCTCTTATCACTATTTCCCACTCGTATCAAAATGATGAGCTAACCGCCTGAGTATTGCCAGAGTTAGTTGCGTTCAGTCTCCTAGACGTTGACGTCATATCCTAGTGTCGTTGAGACGCCGAGATTGCTGGTTCTAGCCGGTGATCTGCGCATGACCGGGATATTTTTCGAATGAACGTGTAGTCATTTACTTGTCCCAGCGTGCAACGTGCTGCAGTCTATGGGGTGGGATTTTATTTTTCGATATATTAATTATCTGCCATAATCTTTTCATCAGCTGGCGATGAATTTTTGTGTGAATCAACGTTCGAATGTAGCTTCTGCACCCACAATTTCCAATTGATTATTTAGAGTAAAAATAGGCAATTCAATAATCGCAGTCAACTTTGATTCAATTGTTGTATCAAGCCCCTTACATACATCACCTCGTTAGTACGTTTTTACACGATTTTAATGATTTTTTAAAGTTTCGCTTTAACATTGGCCCTAAGGGTAAATGACCCTCCCCCACCCCCCATTCATGGTCACCCCCTAACCGCAGAATCAATTGAAAAAAATAAAGGGCTATTAGTAAATACGTAAAAAGCTTATTCCTGCAAATAAATCCCCTAGAAATTAGAGCAACTTTGATTCAATTGCTGTATCAAGCCTGTTACATGCATCACCTCGTTAGTACGTTTTTTCACGATTTTGGTGCTTTTTTAAATTTTCACTTTAACGTTGGCCCTAAGGGTAAATGACCCTCCCCCTTTCATAGTCATGGGGTGAGGGGGGAGGAAACACTCCCCAGTAACAACATGCATATAAGACTTGCTGTGTAATCCTGACCTGGCTAAATCTCGTAGACCTGTTGCTCGTGATTCCAG
The DNA here is from genome assembly GCA_921293315.2 of Nemurella pictetii. NCBI lineage: Eukaryota > Metazoa > Arthropoda > Insecta > Plecoptera > Nemouridae > Nemurella > Nemurella pictetii. The sequence continues at coordinate 4,573,868 of OV121122.1, forward strand.
GGCGAAACAGCAACGTCCTGGATCCAGGTCCGCCAGGTCGTGGAGTGTGCGCCCTGGATTCAAGGTCTCGGAGTCTGCGCCCTGGAGCTTCGCAGTGCGTCAAGTTCTCAAAACGACTCCTCTGAATTGCTCTAAATTAAATTTGTGCCTTACGAATATTTTATATAATGTCAATATTTAATTTATAGATAAGGATCATTAGAATTGAAGGAGCTGAATGGTCCTATTAACGTTATAAGCTTAATGTAAAGATTTTAAATATAATATTTTTGGATTTCTAAGTTGTTATGAAAAATGAATAATTGAATTGACGAAGCTTTTGTTTTTGACATTCCAATCTCCCCGGCACCTCCACCCTTTACGTCCCACGTCGCAGAAACTACAGTCGATAAGTTCGGACGTTGTTATCGACGTCGCGACGCCTGCCCCCCGCCGCGGCGACGTCTCAACAGGTGCGTGGCCTTCTTCTGTCATCTTGACTTCGTGGTCTCCTCGACGGGCCGTGACCCGTGGAGGCGCCGGGTCCATCAAAGCACGGCTTCCTGTCGGTCGATCAATTACCGACCTTGTAGCTTATGACTGCCATCATCAGTTCCATCAACCACCAACAGAGTGCGTTCACTTCCAATTCTTTTTACCAACGTTTTGACCACTATTTGACACTCATAACAAAATAACCAATTAGGCAACTGAGTTTTCGAGCTTTCGTTGATGTCAGTCTCTAGAAGGTTGAGAGATCATCCAGCTACGATGGACGTGAGATCGATGCTTTGAAGTGTTGAACTCCGAATGTCGTGAATGTGCTTCTACGTCACGTGGTGGTAGTCACGTGCTTAGCTCAGCTGGTTTTTTGAGTGATGGGGCTGATGGACTTACCACGAAGCACAATTTATTTTCGTCGTTTGATTTCTCCCATTTATTTTGATTTTTCACGTAGTATGGCTTGTCAGCATGTTAATCATCCACATTTATATATTTTACAAAACATTTAAAATTTTCACGCGAGAATTAATTTTATAAATTACAAATAAGAATAAAAAATCCAAGCAAATTTTGAACTAAGCGCCAAAGCATCAAAGTTTTCTTTAATATCGGCACGCTGCACCCCAGCGCCACCTAGTAGCTAATTTTGAACTGAATTTTTAGTAGAAAGAGCCACAAAAATTCTACTGGCGGCAATAAGATAGCAAAAATCGATCCATTAGAAAATTAATGCTAAATAGTGTTCATGGTTGGATTTGAACGCGGGTCGCCTGCGTAGTAGGCTGGCGCGCTGTCCACTGGACCACTGCTCCGATAAGAATTCTCCTGGTATTAGTCATACATAAATCGCAACGAGCACCTCCCTTTTAATATTAAAAAGCACAGATGTAGATGCATTTTTACTCATCTGGCCAGGCCAACGAGCCAATGCACGCTATCTCGTTGTCCCAGTACTGTGTCTCTTACGATGCGAGATATTTACATTTTCACGATGAAGACAAAAAGCGCCAGGACCCGGATTTGAACCTGGGCCGCCCGGGTGGCAGTCCTGGGTGCTATCCATTGCACCCAGCTGCCATTGATAAAGGTGATGGCATTGGCCCTATATGTTATGCAAAATGCGACCACGTGTTACGCGTAAAATACACGTCTTGCTGTTGTATTTCTATTTGGCTGGCCAGGCAATGCTTCCAACTCGATGAACGACATGGAAAAAAAGCTTCCGAGTCAGGGATCGAACTCGAGTCGCAACCACTGAATATCGTGGAGCAAGCACGCTACCCACTGGGCCGTGCTGCCGATGGAATTGACAGATGTATTTGTCGTACATGAACCAAGTGATGAAGTCGCTGTACCTATAACAAGAGCAAAGTTTTGCCTTTGTAAAAAAGTTATTCATAGCAGGATTCGAACCGTGATCATCCATATTAGCCATGATTTAATGATGAAGTGACTCTTGCAATGAGCCATTTTGCCATTGGAACAATGGAGAAAAAATTTCTTCTATTTGAATTGCACGTGCGTTTTAGGGGCCTTTTTTGGCTATTTCACCGCACGCTGCAGCATAAATATGATCCTACGGCGAGTGATTAAACAGCTCTTGGTATTTAATTACTTAAGAGTGTTTATTTCACAGACTTGAAACCCTGCTAGCAGCGCTGGGCACAAGTCCAGCCTACCCCCTCCTGACAGACATTTGCAACGTCAGTCTGCAAGATGCCGTCGGGACGGGCAGATTCAAAAACACTCTCAGCGGCAACCTGTAGCAGGTCGCCGAAGAGAAGTGAGGCACGGTGGCCTCCCTTCCGAAGAGGAGGGCGGCTATAAAGCAACCACTCCTCAACGAAGAGGCGTGCAGTCTGTCCGAGCAATCGGCCGACTGCACATCGAACACCGACAACTTGTTGTAAGTTGCCGGAGGTAGGAGCGAGCTCCTGCCTGTACGCGGTCATCAGCACATATTATATGCATCCGGACTGTGTTAAACGGTCAGGAGTGATGCTTGCTAGTGGCTTTCGTCGCAAATTGTCGACAGTACATTCTATCGGTATCATTAAGTACTATTTTCTACCTCTCGCCCGCTAGTTCACACACACCTTCCTTTACCTACCTGATGGTAGAGAGATATCAGGAGCATGCTGAGAATACTTGAGCTGGCATGAGGTAGGTAACCGAAGCTGTGTATGAGAGAGATACCAAAAGCATGCTGAGCGTGCTAGAGCTGGCATCAGGTTAGTAACCGAATGTGTGTGTGAACTAGCGTGCGAAAGAAAGATGGTAGTTCTTAATGCAACCGATAGAATGTACTGTCTACAATTTGCGACGAAAGCCACTAGCAAGCATCACTCCTGACCGTTTAACACAGTCCGGATGCATATAATATGTGCTGATGAACGCGTTCAGGCAGGAGCTCGCTCCTACCTCCGGCAATTTACAACAATTTGTCGGAGTTCGATGCGCAGTTGGCCGATTTCTCGGACAGACTGCACGTCTCGTCGAGCTCCGTCCGTACTTGTTGTCGGTGTTGGTGTGCGAGGAACTCGCACACCTAGCCGAGGATGGGAGGGATTATCCGCATTACGCGTGATTCCCTAAGTGGTGGTTTGGAAAATTCATGTCGGGGTTGTTATATCTTGAAACCGGCAAGCCGGACACGCTAGAGGGGCAGGGCTGCGTGTGGCCTCGGGTACTTGTCATGAGGCATTGTGACGTAGGCAGCTTGGCCTGAGATCAGTGGGTTCTTATTGGAGGGCAGCTCCGCAAAGAAGTCCACGTTCAGCCTGTTGACGAGCTCTTCGAGAGTTTCTACTTCGAGTTCTCGGTGGATATCGTCGGTGCGTGTGAACTGGGGCAGGCCGGCGACTGCGCGAAGGGCCCTGTTCTGCACGCGCTGCATCTTGGCAAAGAGACTTAGCTTGCACATGCACCAGACTGGCGATGCGTAGCTGATGGTTGGTCTGATGATGGTCACGTAAAGTCTTCGTTTTGAATCGATGGACATTGTCTTCGATTTGAACAAAGGCATCAGTGATCCTATCTTGCCGATTGCGCGGTTCCTGACTGTCTCGACATGGGGCTTCCAGCTCAGCTTAGAATCCAGGATGACTCCCAGATACTTGCTGGTGTCTGACCAGGTGATTTGCTGTCCTTGCAGTGTGATGCTCGGAGGGTTGGCTTTGGCACTTCGCTTCCTGGTGAACAGGGTGGCGGTGGTTTTCGCGGTGTTGAGTGCGATACGCCAGTCCTCGTACCACGTGCTCAGACGGTCGAGTGACGATTGGAGATTCTGCTCGACCAGCCGCATGCTGCGAGACTGGACCAGGATGGCCGCGTCGTCTGCGTAGAGTGCTAGCTCGGTCTTGGGCAGGTCCACCGGGATGTCGTTGGTGAACACATTGAAGAGAAAGGGCCCCACTAGGCTCCCCTGCGGCACACCGGCTGCGATGGGTCGGGTGGATGATCGCTCCCCTCCCATGGTGACATGAAAAGATCTCCCGCTGAGATAATTCGACACCAGATTCACAAGGTAGTTCGGAAACTCCATCTTGATCATCTTTCGCAGTAGCCCTGTATGCCACACCCGGTCAAACGCCTTGGCGACGTCCAGGAAGACGACGCCGGTGTGTTTTTTCCAGTTGAAACCATGTGAGATGTGGTTGACCACGCGCAGCAACTGATGGTTAGTCGAGTGCTCGGGTCGGAATCCAAACTGCTGGTTGATTAGCAGCCCCCTGTTCTGACAATGGCCTGAGAGCCGTGTTAGCATGACCTTTTCGAGCAGTTTGCTAAGTCCGCTCAGAAGACTGATTGGACGATAGTTTGCTGGATCTCTTAGCGATTTGTTTGGCTTTGGAAACACAATCACCTTGGCTTCCTTCCATGGCCGTGGAAAGTGCTGTAAACTCAAGCTAGCGTTGAAGATAGCGAGTAACCTTGTGCCTGCGGATGATGGCAGTTCCTTCAGCACAAGGTTGGTGATACCGTCCTCCCCGGGCGCCTTGCCGTTGGGGAGGTTGCGCAGGTAGTGTAGCACTTCAGAAGCCGTGGTCGGGACCGCGAAAGAAGCTTGCTCGGCCGGGGGATGTGCAGCCAGGTGGTCGGCGACCTCCGTCTCCACTGCCGGTGTTATGCGACTCGGGGGGTTTGGCTCAAATTGCGCTTCGAGTGACTCGGCAAGAACTTCTGCTTTGTCTCTCTGGCTGCAGGCGAGATGAGTCTTTCCCTGGATGGGCGGGCTTGGCGTGGCTTTGTTTAGAAGCCTGCGTGTCATGCGGTAGACCGAGTTGTCAGCAAACTGCAGCTTGGCGACTGCCTCGTCCCAGAGGTCTCGCCGGTGCTGTTTGATCAGCTCGTCAACTGCACGCTGCTGCGCTTTCCAGGCCAGCTTCAGGTCAGCGGTTCGGAGTCGGTTCCAAGCCTGGCGTGTCTTGTTTTTGGCAGCGATCGCAAGCAGAATGCCCGGGGGCAGGTCGAAGATGGAGTTTCGAGTCTGCTTTGCGAGGGGAACGCTGATGTCGATCGCTTGTTGGATGGCAACTGTCAGTTCGTCGACTGCGCGGTCTAGAGCTCCGGTAGAGTCGAGTGGCGTGCAAGCCACTCGTCTACCCACTTCCTCGCGGAAAAGCTCCCAGTCCGCGCGCTTCCAGTTCCTTCGGGGTGGTGGGCGAACCGTGTTTAGCTCGTAACTTTAAAAACTTTAAAAAATCGTTGAAATCGTGTAAAAACGTACTAACGAGGTGATGTATGTAAGGGGCTTGATGCAGCAATTGAATCAAAGTTGACTGCGATTATTGAATGCCTGTTTTTACTCTAAATAATCAATTGGATATTGCGGGTGCAGAAGCTACATTCAAACGTTTATTCACACAAATATTCATCGCCAGCTGATGAAAAGATTATGGCAGATAATTAATATATCGAAAAATAAACTCCCACCTCAAAGACTGCAGCACGTTGCACGCTGGGACAAGTAAATGACTACACGTTCATTCGAAAAATATCCCGGTCATGCGCATGTTAGAACCATGCACCGGCTAGAACCAGCAATCTCGGCGTCTTAGCGACACTAGCGTATGACGTCAACGTCTAGGAGACTGAACGCAACTAACTCTGGCAATACTCAGGCGGTTAGCTCATCATTTTGATACGAGTGGGAAATAGTGATAAGAGAGTTGAGTACACGGATTCAATGCGGGCGCACTCTGTTGGTGGTTTTCCGAATTGGTGATATCAATCATAAGCTGCAATTATTTTATCGACTCCCAAATAGGTATGCGGCATTGTGATATTAATCCCTCTTAAGTTCGAACCCGGATCAGTGTCACTAGTGGAATTGTTTTGACTTCCCAAAACCTTGAGAAGATGATAATGATGCTATGTATTAAGGTATTTTTTTCCTTAAGATTTCAACAGCACAGAGTTCATTTGTTAACAATCGGTTGATAATTTGAGGCAAATCGAATTTATTGTAGAGCGTCACGAGCTTGGCAATTGAAGCAAAATTTCCATTATATTTTTCTGCTAAAAACTCCCCTCGATAACCATCCCCCCTATAAAAGTATCTCTTTTAATCGCGACACAGAGATTGCGGCGACACTTGACAACAATCTTTGATTGGTTGAAACGACTACCAACAGACTTTGAAACCACTTTGTAACACATAACATCATGGTTTCAATATCAAAGACACCACAACGTAAAACAAAGTCCAATTAGAACAAAAAACATGCGGATGGAAAAGAAGCATGGAAGCAGGAAACAGGAAACAGGAAGTAGTCTTAACCTAGACGAACCTGTGTAAGCCATCGTGCCAGCCTCCCAGGCAATCACCTTCTTCTGAACACCGGGTCCCCGGTCCGGGAACCGTCCGCGCTGAAATCTCGGCCAGGAGTCGGGACAGGCGGAGGACCAATCACCCAGAAGCAAAATTACTCACAAAACCACTTTATTCCCACAACAACCTGTTGATATATTTTAATAGTTAGTTAATAATCTGTAACAATTTGATGAAATCTGGCCGATTCCGACCGCTGATTGTGTTGTGTTGACCCTGTCACGTTTCCCTTCGACTCCGGGATCCACCCTCCGGGGCGTTGACCTCGTCGAGGAGTGTCGGCACATGGTCCCACGCGCGTTGGTGCCACGTACTTCAGCGACACCGCGCTCTAGTGCCACAGTGCCTAATTGCCACCGTGGTTTGGTGCCAAGCTCTTCATGTGCAATGAGCTTTAGTGACACTTGCTTTAGTGCTACCACGCTTAAGTGCCATCGCAGGTTAGTGCCATGAGTCTTTGTGTATCTCGCTAACCTAAGCAAAACCACTTGTTATAAATTCCAATTTTCAAACTTCACTCGTCGAATGCTATATTTACGCCTTCTGGAAAACTGTTTGGTTTAAAATGTCAGAAGCTCGTGGACTTGAGAAGGCGGTGAACTAAGTCTACTTGATTGCACGACTTTAGAACTTTAGTTTTTAATTTTATTCCAGAGCCGATGAAATACTTTAGAACTTTAATTAATATTTTAATGAGGATACAAATTAAAAACGTTCTTACATCGACAGTGGAATAGCAATTTTATCTGTGATTATGGATAGCTTTTTACGAATCTAAGCACAGCGATTGATTAACAGAAATATATTTGAAAAATATCGTAAAAACAGCTGTTGACAACCCCCCACCCCCCATAACACGTGACACTAAACGCTCCCCCCCCCCCCACAACCCTTACGCTGCGCACTGCGTCCCGAACTCCCGCGTCGACGGCGCCGCCCCCTTCGACCCCAACCCCCCGTCGCCCACCTGCTGCTGCAGCGACGTCGTCGGCGTCGCCGGCGTCGCGACGCCCGTCCGCGGGTGGCGGCGTCGGTACGGCTCCCAAGGCGTCGGCCGCGGGGGCCGTCGTCAGTGCGTCACGATCACGTCCGGCGCCGACTTGGTGGAGTCCACGCTGAAGCCACGACCCTCCATCTCGATGACCGCCTCCGCCCGGAACCTCGCCGCCGCGTCCGAAGTCCCCGGCGGCGGCGGCGCCGGCGGCCGCGTCACCGCCTCCTTGACGCGGTCCTCGCGGCGGTTGTCACGCGTGTAGCCGAACGTGGAGAACTGTCCGACGCCGGGCGGCGGCGGGGGGTGTTGGTGATGGTGGTGGGGGTGGTGGTGGGGGTGACGCGACGCTGCCGGCGGCGGCGGCGGCGGTGGCGGCGTCACGCTGCGCTCGCTGTGGCCGTGGAAGAGACTCTCACGCGTCTGACATTCGTTGTCTCGCATTTCCGGCGGCGGGAATCCGATGAGAGCGTCGTCGTCGTCGTCTTCGTCGACGTCGTCGTCGTCGGTGAGCTCGGCGTCGCGACGCGCGAAGACGGCGTCGCCGTTGGAGGGTCGCTGGTGGTGGAGGTGGGGGGCGACGGCGGTGGTGGAGGCGTCGACCAGGATCGGGAGGAGGGCGCCGGGCACGTAGCACTCGGGGACGCCGACGCCGGTGTCGCGCGTCGCGCTGGGGCGTCGCGACGCCGTGGAGCTGGCGACGCTCGGTTGGCGGGGGGAGGGAAGCTTCACGCCGATCTCGTCCAGGCGGCCTTCGCGGGACACGCGGAAGTTCTCCTGAGGACATTGATAGGAGATTGGTTGGGCGTTTCTTGGATTCCATCGATTGCGCTTTGCGTGTTTGCCCTGTGGACGGGTGGTATATTATGTATTGCTTACTATGTATGGAATACTTTAATGTATTGTATGAATGTATGTCATAGCTGACATAAGAAACTTGATGGGCGATTTAAAATACTGTCTAGAACTCTAGACTGAGTTCAATTATTTCCATGAAGACTTTTATCATTGAAAATTTATGATTTTGATAAGAATTGTGGTGTGTGTCGATTTCTATACCTCCGGAGCAGTAATTTAAAATTGAAAAACTATTTAAAATCGGATTGGAAAATGTGGGCCTGCTTTAAATTTACAAAATTCACACATTATAAAAATGTGTGAACGTTTTTCCAGTAAATTTTAGAGAATATTGTGTGATTTTTAAAGTTTATACCTAATGTGACATGAATGTTTTGTGATGTAATGTGATGTGATGTAAAGAACTTAACGGAGAAACCTCGGTTGTAGGCAGTATTTAGGCGTATTTCACGCGACGCAAATGTAACATTTTTGTGCCAATTCTATCCCCTCTTTGCCTGCTGACATTATGAAGTGATGATGAGTTGATGAAAAAGTCATGCATTTATAGCGGCAGAAAATCTCAGCAATGCCAGCAATTCGCGATGCAAATTGTCAAAAAGTCATTTGCAGTCGGGATGAGTTTGCACGAGGGTGAATAACCCTCACCCTCCTCTCTCTCGATTTGTCCCATCCCTCCCACAATGAGCCCTTGTTTGATAATTTACCAGAATGCGTTTTCACCTGAAACGCGTGTGAAGCACTCATGGACCGAGCCGTAGCAGGGGATGTTTACAATTTATCATGTGCATCAACACTGTTTCTTGTAAAAAAATATGACGGATAGTTTTTATTCAGAATATCTCGCCGCTGTGAGAGGTTTCATTTGATTTTAACTGGAATCTTTTGAGGACTTCTGAAATGAATATAAGGAGCTTCGAAGTATAAGGCACATGCTTCTGAGATTTAAAATCTTGGTTGAATTGATAAGCTTTCAAAGGTTCACAATCTAGATTTTGTTAAAGTTTACCTTGAATAATAAGTTAAGTAATAATTTTAATCGATTAATGAAATACATAGAAGCATATGAAATATTAGGGGTATGTTTTATCTCATAAAATACACGATTCCTTCGAGCCATGTCTGTGTGTGCTGTAACGTGGAAATAATAAAGTAGGTACAATGGTCTTGAAAAGGTTAGATCAAAGTTATCAAGTTTTTTCTCGGTTTCATAAAAAATGTTGAAATAAAAATCTTTTGAACGGGTGGGAACAAAGAGAAGAAATCACTCCCGGTTTCGGGGCGTGAAATTTGATTGATGCAAGCGACGATAATATTCGCCATCCTCTTGCGTAAAAACCCGAGGCCCAGCGAACTGCATCAACTCCGCGTGATGGTTGCAAATTAATAGCACCCATCAACAGGCCAAATTGGTTCATCTTTCAGCGCGGCTGGCGCTCGGTGCTGCTACAGGCGGAGGGAAGCGGGCATTATTTAGCAGCGAGCAAGGCGCTAATTCCTCCCGGCTGCTGATGAAGACTGATGCAGGAAGCGGGATGAAGGATGGACCGACCTCGCACCTGCAGGTTTCTACAATGAAACGCTGGCTCGAGCTGGGAGGTCTTACGAGGGCAGGCTACATTGCAGAGACATCGACTTCTGGGCAAGGTGTCTGAACGCCACGTTGCAACCAAGCTTTGCAATCAGAGACCTCAGAATCTAAGGCTGATGGCGTTCATGACTGGCGTAATGGTTGATGAAGAATGATGATATCAGAATGAATAACCTCTATTATTAAATAACGAATAAAACCACCTCTAAATTATTTTCTTGTGGAAAAAATGTCAAGATAAGCTGTTTGGTGCGATTCCTAGGGACACATCATAATGTTCATCTGCAACGTTATCCAATGGAATGTGTTAATCTGATCTGTGTTCAAGAAATCTTCACCCAAACGATTGACCTTCAGTCACGCACTCTACGCACCTGTATGACCTTCAGTCACGCACTCTACGCACCTGTATGACCTTGTGGTCGTGCATCAGCTTGCGCACGCAGTTGAAGACGAACGCGAAGCACATGCCGAACATGATGAGGCTGAAGACCACCAGGATGATGATGATGTGGTCCGAGCGAAGGATCTTCTCCATCGGACTGATTTTAGTCTGTAGACAACGAGACAACAGGTGTCAGCGCAGAGGTCAAACAATCGAGCAACGTGACCTACTAAGAAAAGCCAGTTGACTTGTGATTTCCCTGTCAATTCCTTGGTTTAATAAGCAGAGTCAATACACCGATTCCATTCAAGCAGCGTGACGCGGTCGGACACCCGCTAAGAAAAGCCAGTTGGCTTGTGATTTCACTGTCTTCCTTGGTTAAATAAGTAGAGTCAATACACCGATTCCATTCAAGCAACGTGACGCGGTCAGACACCCGCTAAGGAAAGCCAGTTGGCTTGTGATTTCCCTGTCTTCCTTGGTGAAATGAGCAAAGGTAAATTGCTACGAAGGAATAAAGGGAAAAAGGAGCTCGACCATTCAGACGAGAGAGTTCTTTCTTCGTTTGGCGCACGACGCTCAAACTCGGAAGACCAATTCCAAATTCGTACCCAAAAAACAGAACACCGAAAATCTGTTCGAACGAATAGAACTGTTTGAATTGTTCCCGAGCGTCAACGAGTGACGGATCCACTCTCACAGAACAAACGTCGTCTCAAATTCTCCCAAATGGAGGTGACATCGAGCAAGAGCGTGCCATTGAAAGCTAGCGGCGAGACGAAGCAACTTTGACACGTTCTTCTGCAGACAATTGCCACCGGCCGACTTCCGGCCGTCAGCCGTCTTCGTCCAACTTAGCCGAGATGCAAAACCCGGTCCTACGTTCCTAATGGACCACCCTCTTAACGCACCCACCCTCCGAGAAGGGAGGGGGGTGGCACGTTGGATTGCATTAGCTTGATGCGGGCGCCGAGACGGGAGCCTTAATGGCTGAATGAAGCCTACCACCTGCGTCGAAGTAAGCCGACGCCGACGCAGCGAATTGATAAAACTGTTTGGATTTACGGTGTAATGTCGCGACTGGCTCGCTGTTTTGCGGCATGCCCGGATTTTACAATGGGCCTCGGAATGCGCGAACCCGCGAACTGAGTTACGACGGGCGTTTGAGTGTTTACGGATTTCACGCTTGTTTTTCGCGGGCATGGAGCTAATCTACAAGGGTTCTTGGACGCTTTGCCGCGGAGACGGCTAATTCCAAAACAGCTCACGCGAGCGACGTGCGCGTAGAAAGTAAAATAAACAACGTAGTACCCCTGGGGTAAGTTTGTCTATCAAATTAAAGCAGAATAACTTGTCGCGAAATTACCATTTTTCTTTCTGAGCGTTTCTCTATCAAGAAGTTAGAACAGTGGCCGCTTGTTTCGCCCTCCGTGTCCCATGGCGAACTCGTAGGAAAAATCCCCAGCTTTTTATTTCTTTTCATTTAGCAGATAATATCCACAAGTGCACTATATCTAACAAATTCGATAACAGAAAACGGTGTGCTGCTGGAAACCCTGTTTACTGAATCGCTGTAGCTGAGATGCCAAGTGCGCTTTACTGCGATTGGTTCTGAATCTGATGACAATTGAGTCACTTGACGCAGATTGCCGCTCCACTTCGATGGCACGTACTTGGGCAGAACGAGCCGCTTGCATTCTGCTGATAGCTTCACCAGTGGCAGAATGGTGATCTTTGGTGGTGGCAATCGCAGAGATAAGGTCCTCATAACGGTTCTGATCGGCATGTGAGGCTGTTAAGGTGATTCTTGCAGCTTTTCTGGACCCATGCCTAAATGCCGACTACTTATAGCATCAAATACGTCATTGGGGTGGAGAAATTGACAAAATCTACGCGTTTTTTTAAGCGTTATCTTTATATATTTTCGCGCTGGTCGAGTAGCCGAAACCTGACATCATCTGATGAAAATTCCACTTATAAATTTTAACATCCATTGAAATCTAAGCATCTGAACACTATTTCAAGCGCTAGACCATTGGCATCAATCTCTTGAGTCATGACAAGTATGTACTTTTCAATGGACTTACATTAAGTTCCATGACCTTATTCAGATACCAACGTCTTGGCCGTGCGCAGATATTACCGATAATTTGTTGCAGGATATTGGCAAGACTTCCTCAGGCCATGAGATTTTTCTAACTGAGCTCGCTAATAATTTTCGGCCATTTATTCGGGGATTTCGCAAATCGCCGTGAATCGCAGGCGGCGACACCTAGCGGTGATTTCCCTACACTGTTGCGAATGGAAATCGGCGTTTAGCGCAGATTTACGCTATCTAGCGAAGGGATTTAATACTAACGGCCGTTAAAAACAGCCCTGCCTTAGTCTGATGGAAATATCCGAGGAAAGAACAAAATGCTTTGCGACGATATTGCGAACTTGGTTCCTTTAAGAAGCTTTTTATTCCTCTCTGATACACAGCAAAATAATAAAAAATTATTGGAATTTTCTGGCGTTATTGTATAAATTAACACTGAGAAGCGTGAATTCAGTAATCGAATTTTATACGTCACATATATATCAGTGTACGACCCTGCACTTAGGTTAAAATTGGGAGATTGTAAATATACACATTTTTCATTTAAATTTAATAGTAATGTTTTTTTTTTGTAGACTAAGAATTCATGTTTGCCACAAACTGATAAAATAAACGTGTTATTGAATAATATCGAAACGCCACGTAGATGCCACTGGATGCCACCTAGGCGGCTTGTTTAGAACTTAAAGCAACGCATCACTCGACATCTTACGTAATATTGAGTTTTTTTTTGCCACTGACGCTCAATCTCAATGTCAACTGTCAACTGACAGTTGACATTATAAAAGAGTGTCTTTTCAGTTGATAACTGCATTTGTTTAATTTAACTTCACCCCAGTCCGCAACAAGCGCTTTGTTGTAAGTCTTGAAGTTTATAATCTGCAAATATTTATGTCATTACCTGCCATTGGTACTTAAAAAGCTCACATACTGCAATCCTACAATCGATTCTCGCAGCAGTTATAAGCATGCACGTAAAGAAATTCACTAAATATATTTTTTATTTATATTTTATTAACTCTGAGTTAGAGTGGACGTTGAGTTAAATTCCATGGCAACGACCAACCACCTGCTGTTGAATTCAAATTTTTTGAGTTTTTGAGCTTATTTGTGATTTTTTTGGTAAAACTAGCCCTAAATAATATATAATATTCTTTTCACGAGTTTGCTTATTTTAATCACTAATAAAATTTTTATCTCACCATGATAACGCTAATAATTATTTTTATAAAAGATTTGAACAAATAGCCAGAGCCAGCATTCCCGCACGCCACTGCCGGACTAGTTGAGTGCCAGGGCGACGAGCGCGAGAAAACTCAGCCACTTAGCGCACTAAGCGCCCGCGAGCCTCGCGCCGAGCAGACACTCATTCACAGCTAGACATAATACAATCAGATCCCAACCCCCCTCCGAAACCCACCCCCCTCCGAAACCCACCCCCCTCCGAAACCCACCCCCAGCTACAAAGAGACAATCGCTACGTAGACATCTCGGATTATCCTGATTTCAAACTTCATTCCGCTGCTTTGTTTTACCCCCGCGTTCTTCAGCGACACTCGGCGCTGATTGATAAGATGAGTGAACGCGTTCGCTGATCGAGTTATAGCGCGCTCTAGACGGGCTGATAAAGAAGACTGTCTCGAGTTTTTAAAGTGATTAATTCTGATGCGATTAGACGGCGATACGAGCAGCGTAACAGGTCGGATCGAGTTCACGTCGGGATGGACGGAGATTAATATTCGTTGCAGTCTGCTGCCGTGAGACGGGTCACGGAATCGTTGATTGGGAATTGATGAGTGTGTGTGTTGGATTGGAGGGTGTAGGATGCAGTCAGCTTCGTGGAATGTCTGCTGATTGCTTGTCTTCGATATAAACTCTTTCGTGCCAAAATAAAAACAAAACGGGTAAAATTTAATTTATCTGGATTTTAACTATGCAAAAGTCACGATATTATACTATACCAGATGACCAGAGCGTGTTCCAAATATACCCTTGTCATTCAAGGTAATTAAAATGGAAACTTAGCCCTTTTAGACATTAAAATACTACCCAGAACCATCCCGTAAATGGTACTTCTCGTGATCATAATATGTTTTCTGTAAAACTGACTAATAGGTAAAAAATACTAAAAATGGAAAATGACGCTACTTATTGAAATGTTTTTACATTCGTTTCAACCAGTTAGCAAACATTCAGTAACTAAATCGCCTCAAATAATATTATTTCATCCGGTAATCCCACCCACATGCCACCAATTGTAGCTGCAACTAAATTTCACCCTTGATCGCAATCAAACCGCAAATGACAAGCGGACCAACGGGGGCTGTTTCAGCCCTCTGGGCCCGGCCACCGACGGACGGGTGGCAGACCCCGGGGGTTGACTTCTGGCACCGATGGCAGCAGCTAATGATGGCCACTGGTCTGTGATTGGCTGATTGAAGGTTTACCCTGAGGGTAATTTTAAATCCCGCCTTTGTGGTTCCGGTCAAACCCCCGGTTTGGTCAGAGGGATGAGCCAAACATGTATACAATATATTCACTAATAATGATCAATTGATGCGATATTAATTAAGCATACACGCGCGGCTGCCAAAATATATTGGGAAACCAGAATTTAGGCTGAAGTTTACAGAACCAACAAATCAGAAATTAGCACTAAAAATATGTCTGACGGACGGGCTGAAGCTTATGGCCGCGAGAGAAGCCAATTTTTTCGGTTAGAATCATTGTTTCCACAATACACCAATACACCTATTCCATTCAATCAAAATCAAAATGACGTCATGATACCCACTCAAGCCAGCCGTTAGAGCATTTCGGGTTGTGATTTCCCTATCTTCCTTCGTTATTTAGCAGAGCTAATTAATTATTTTTCAAAACTGGTAGTACTCAGTGGGTATCTGACGTCATTTTCTCTGAGTGGATACGTCTAATCCGATTGATTTAATCAAGGGTACAATGCCATGCAATAATTGTAACAATTTATAATGGCATTTGTTTATTTTCCCAATTTGATGCACTTCGTATTCTAAAATATCTTTAGAAGATAACTGAAATGTAGACAGAAGTGAATTGAATGGGCGACGGTAATGATGAAGAGCAAATTAAACCCCTAAGCTTCAGCAGTCAAACAAAGGGGAGCTCAATGAGTTTACCGCTGCTTGGCACAATGACCTCTTAACGACAACCTCCTCCTTTGCCCTCCTAGTAAGCAGGGAGGAAGCACTGTGTTGGGAGGAGTACGATGGAGAACCTTGTAAAGCCCGTAGCACACTGGTCTCAAACGTACGTCTGGCACCGAGCGCTCCGTCTGCAGTCCACGAGGAGCGTCAAATCGCCAAGCTAGATACGAAGCGTTTGAAAAGTTCTGCCGAGATTATTTGTCACATTTCTGTCAGCCATCTTTAAAACCGCTCAGCTGCTTGATATTTGACACTGACAGTAGCGGCTCGCATCGAACTTGATATTTAATAATAATGCAGAGAAAGCAGCGTTTGAAGCGAAGAAAAAGACTGTTAAAAATTGCTGCGGCATGTGTATTGTGGTGATGTGGATTTAAAGGAGTCTGGATGACATGTTTCCCACATATATCTTCTTGGCTCCATAAAATCAATCATAAGTATTTCCTTTTCTACTGTCCACACAGGATTTTTTGGAACTTTAGGCATTTCTCTATATTATAATTATTTTCGCCGTTTTGACACAAGAAAATATCTGACAATCGATGCAGTTCCTGTAGATTTGAATAACCGCCACCTATATCCCGTGATATTTTCATGCTCTGTGATTGGCCAATCATGGTCTGTGTGACACGCACCTACCAAAAAATAGGAAGTTTCCTATTTGAATATTTCACGCGGACCGGCACGGAGCGTGTCGACTTTTTGAAATTGCGCATGCGCATGACGGAGCGCTCGGTGTCAGACGTACGTTTGAGACCAGTGTGCTACGGGCTTAAGCCAGCCATGGAGCAGAAAGCGGCACGGTTTGGCGAAACGTCAAGGGGTGATTTATAGAAAAGCTTTTTGGGATTCAATTCCTGGTTTTATAAACATTATTTATTATAAAGACTGGTGCCAAGATCCGAAGCAAATTGTTTCGTTGGGCGATCCCACGCAAAGCCACCAATTGTAATGACAAAAAAATGCTTCTTCTGAATTAAATAAATAAATCTTTAGTGAGAGACGCACGACATCGAGAATTAATCGGTTCAGATTGTGTTCGTGGAATATTTTTTTGTAAACTTACATCATTCGATAAACAAAAGATTTTTATAGTTCCACAAGAATTGTGTACCGAGCTAATACGGAGCATTGACACAGTTCACTGCACAAACTTCATTCAATCAAAATTTCATCAAAAAACGTCATGATACCCACCCGCTAAGCCAGGTAGAGCAATTTGGAATGTGACTTCGCTATGTTTCCTTTGTTATTTAGCAGAGACAATTAACATATTTTACAAACTGGTACTACGTCCAGTGGGTATCTTACGTCATTTTTTGCCGAGTGGAATAGGTCTTTTCTATGCTCTTTACCTCGCGGAGAGCGAAACAAGCGTCTGCCGTGACAACTGACAGTGTTTACAGAAAATTCCATATTCCTTTCACAGTTTCACCACCCTAATAACCTACTTCCTCCAAAGCCCGGACCGAACGGTTTGGCATTTTGAAAACACCGGTTTTCGAGAGATCACCGAAGTTAAGCCACATCGCGCTTATGTCAGGTGTTTGATGGGTGACCAACATGACCACGGTCAATTCTGTTCGGGAGAGGGGTTGGAGGGTTTTATTTTATTTAAAAATACCTAACGACTCACGGATTTATTTTCATGAGTTGGTAAAATAAAAATGGCGGCCACTTTTTGAGTATGCGTAAACATTCGAGCAATGCAGCCACCTCAAGGTCAAGCGAGCACGCCACGACATTCTCAATTCGTACCCCCTCTCGGCAGGCAGTAAGTCGCAGGTGGTGGGATGTAGGGGATGGGCGGTAGGGGTTGGGAGGCGGGGGGTGGGAGGTAGGCGACCTGTTTGCTATGCGGCGCCTCCGCCGGTGAATAAATCGGACAGTTTAGCGCCCGCCGAGCGGCCCCGCATCGAGCATTCGTTTCACGGCAAGCAGCTCGCGGCGTTGCTAAGCCGGCGTCGATTGTTTACGACGGTTGTCAAGGGCTGCTGGCGAGGGCATTGGTCACGATGGGAGAGGGTCGACCGCTGTGACAGCTGTCCGGGTGGCCGATGTGGTATTACGGATTTTGCGATCTTGGACATACTGTGTTTGATGCTTGTTGCCTTCACGATATCTGGCTAGACCGTTTTATTTAATTATAATTGTTCGTATGCTTCATTCAATCGCACAAAACACCCAAAAGTTTAATTCTGCCACCCAATAATCGTTATATGAATGAAAAATTAACTTGTTTACTATAACTTCAACCCGGTAAGTCACCCTGTGCCCTGTTTGCAGAGATTTTTCTATTTCTTACAGTATGGTTAGATATTTGGGTTCCATCTGCTCTACTCTTCTTCGAGAGGCTTATTTTTTTCTTAGTTGAATGTATTAAACTGATTTTTACTCTTTCCCCTTTAAAAAATATCCCAGCAAAATTCGAGGCTGTGCTGTTTACACCACTAAGGTTCGAAAATCTGATCAAAAACCAAGAAGGGAAGCCATTTTGAAACGTCTTATCGTTAAAATTTCAATTTTAAATATCGTTATTTCTCACTCATTGGCTATATCCGACGATACAACAGACAACAAAAGACAACTAAAAAAAACAGAGTTTAACAGCCTTGTCGTTGATTGCACACCGACCTTGGCAGCATTCTAGGCCAGCGTCAAGGCCAGAGTCCGCCACTCCCCGGCAACCACCGCCATCGCATCAAGTTGCCGCCGCCGCCCAACAGAGCGCGCTAAGAACAGCGCCTTCGCGATACAGACATCGTGTAGGGGTGACTCACCCCTCCCTCCACCAACCACCCCAACGGCGCTGTTGACGGATGCCCGGCCGTTGACTAAATTACTTTCTAAGTTGGCGGCCATTCGCCGACTGCTCGCAAAACAACGGCGAGCTTCTGAATGCTTTGTATCCGCTGCAGACGACGGCCATTTCTTTCACTGGACTCGACGCGGATGGAACACTTGTCAAATGCTGGAACGTCTACCTAGCGCGTTGTTTTGCCGTTACCAAGCCGCGCCACGTTGCACAAAAAGTTCGAGTCTATTTGAGACTTTTAACGATCGGCAATGCGTAGCGCTGCTGTCGTCTTCAGAGAGGTTTGCAATTGCTCTTGTTGGTTGTAATGCGCGCATGCTGATTGGCTGCTCTAAGCGCTGTGGTTTCGTCGGATGAGAGCGCGCGGATGGCACGTGGTGAAGGGATGGCTGATGCCTGACTTTGAGGCATCCATCCATACTTTTATAAAAGTTCAAATTGAGGGATTTTACTGAGTATGTGGCCATGAAATGGTGTAGGATGGTGGCTGCGCAAACCTACCTTAGAGTGTAAATTGGGCATGGTATTACAATGCTTTTTCATTATGTTATTTTAAGAAGGTTGTAAATATGCTTTTCGCTGTATCAAAACCTGTAATAATAACTATAGTAAAATGCACGAAGATGTCCGAGCAGTAAATAAAGAGTTAAGCCACCGTTCGTATAGAGTTTGATTATGATATCTAGAAAGAGCGCCTTGCAGACTAAGCTTCATGAGTCGGTGTAACTCAAGTGTCTGCCATGTTTCCAAGTACCGCGTTGTCCTGTCGAGTCTCTACTCACGCTGCACTCGTCTTCGTCCCAGCGGAAGCGGCAGTTGATGCGGCCGTTGCAGCGAAGGTGCGCCGAGATGCACGTCTCGTCCTGACAGTCGAACTCGTCACGCGTGCACACCGAGCCTGTCCAACACAACACAGCTGTCACCTGTCATCTGTCATCTGTCATCTGTCATCTGTAACCAGTCTCTGGTCAGAAGAAAGCGTACACACAGGTGATAGCGGACGGTGAAGCCTGCTCAACCACCAGCTGTTAGCTGTTACCTGTCACCTGTAACCTGTCACCTGTCATCTGTCATCTGCCATCTGTCATCTGCCATCTGTCATCTGTAACCAGTCTCCGGTCAGAAGAAAGCGTACACACAGGTGATAGCGGACGGTGAAGCCTGCTCAACCACCAGCTGTTAGCTGTTACCTGTCACCTGTAACCTGTCACCTGTCATCTGTCATCTGCCATCTGTCATCTGTCATCTGTCATCTGTAACCAGTCTCTGGTCAGAAGAAAGTGTACACACAGGTGATAGCGGACGGTGAAGCCTGCTCAACCACCAGCTGTTAGCTGTTACCTGTCACCTGTAACCTGTCACCTGTCATCTGTCATCTGCCATCTGTCATCTGTCATCTGTCATCTGTAACCAGTCTCTGGTCAGAAGAAAGTGTACACACAGGTGATAGCGGACGGTGAAGCCTGCTCAACCACCAGCTGTTAGCTGTTACCTGTCACCTGTAACCTGTCACCTGTCATCTGTCATCTGCCATCTGTCATCTGTCATCTGTCATCTGTAACCAGTCTCTGGTCAGAAGAAAGCGTACACACAGATGACAGCGGACGGTGAAGCCTGCGCAACCACCAGCTGTTACCTGTCACCTGTAACCTGTCACCTGTCATCTGTGCCCTCTGACTTGTCTGATGACCTGTACAGTGCAAATCGAGCCTGCTCGCAGCACCATAACACCAGCGTCATTCTGTCGCCTGTCAGTAACCACAGAGCTCGCTGTGTCTAGTAGCTAAGAAGGCGGTGCTTACCACTGAGTTTGCTGTCGCGGAAGGCCGTGAAGAGGGCGACGAAGGTGGAGTTGATGGCCTTTGCCTCGGCGAGGAAGCGCACGTGCAGCACGTGGCTCTTGGAGGTGACCATGTCGGCGATCGAGCCGCAGAAGCTCTTGAGTCGCGACGGCAGGTCGGTGCGGTCGCTGAAGACATCCACGAAATTGCTGACGCAGTCGTTGGGTTTCGAAAGCTCGAACTTGAGGAACGACAGCTGGATCTGTGGGGCAACGCCGTCGGGCGGGTTAGTGGTTTTGTTACCAGCGATTCGTCATTGGTCACAGAAAAAATTATTAATGTATCCATTATTTCATTTGCGCACTACAAGACAAATCTGAATTTTATGAAACTTTAAGAAAACACTCAAAACCTCACATTGATCACCATAATATTTTTAGTCCTTTCCATTTTAAAGCTTTTAATTTAAATCAGTTCGTAGGTTTTTTCTTCAAATCGCAGCGATTGTGTGTCAACGCGGTATCCAGCACAGCATCTGCAGCCAACCCCCGGCCCGGCGCGTCACGTCATAACAGTGAATCCCCCCACCCTCAGTTGTCGGCTTCCACCCCCACGACGCCGTTGATCCCCCCCTAAGCCACGCAAAGCCCGCGGCGACACCTGACGACGCCGTCGCGCCTATAAACATCGCTAAACGCCCCCCACCCCACGCACCTGCTGTAAGGCCGCCCGTCAGTACAAAGACTGTTAAACGCCCCCACTACCCGTGCCCTCTGTGACACGGCTCGTTGACACGGAGACCGTTAAACGCCTGCCTTAGGTCACGTCGTCAACGAACTTGACACGAACCGACTTAGGATTAGGGGCCTGCCGGAACCTCGACCTTCGGAGCCCCCGGCTTCAGATGCAACCAGCCAGAGTCAAAGACTTTAATTTCTTAAGATTTTCTTAAAAAAACAGAGTATAAGACTCTTGAGTAATATCTTTGAGAAACTCAACCCAGAAAAAATAATAACCAGGAATTATCTTTTTCTACGTCTTCTCCCCTTCAACCCTTCAACCCTTGAGCAGGCAGCGTGGCCTTATGAAACGTCGAGAAAGAGAAGTGAAAAGTAAGAATTCAAAATCTCAATTATTTCCTCTGCCAAATACCGTGCTTATAGACTAAGAAACGCCGTCGGTTTCGGTTCTTTCGGTTCCGCGGGCGTCGGCACTGGCGCGGGCTTTGCTGCCGTCGCCTTTATACATAAGATACAAGAGGGTGAGTGTCCATCGTGATCGATGATTAATTGACATCACGATTGATGGATGGATTGGTTGATTGACGGCGAGGTCGCGGAGGCCACTCAACCGCGCTATCACGTCGCTGCCTCAAATCACAACGTCGTCGCGCCGCATGCTAATGGCCGCGACGCCGACGCCGACGCCGACGACGACGCCGACGCCGAGGGTCGGATCACCGGCTGATGGATGGCGTCACGACGGCGTCGATGTCGGGATTTCGACGAGGGGGGATGTCGACAGCCGTGGCTTTGTCTTGCAGATCTCGAGGTAATGCAGAGTGAATGGATGCACGCCGAAGGTGGTGCTAAGACTTCAGGGGGTTGGCGGTGTTGCCGTCGCGGCTTAGCGGCATGAGGTTGCATTGCCTGACTTGGAAACTTTGAATGACAGCAATGCGATGCAATATAAAAGCGTGGATCCGAGCTTTTCAATGACAATGAACGAGGGTTAGAAGTTAGAACTGTTTTCATTGGTTGCACTGCTTGGAATCTGCGACGTCGCTAACACAGCGAGATCGACGATATGGAGATCTATAGCAAGCGTACTCGGGGAAAAAATACACATAAACACAGTGTATTGTACAGTATCTAACATTTTGTGCTTGCAGAATTATGTTTCTTTGCCGGAAACTTTGAATGGCTTCACATGGGATATCAATCCGTGGTTTTGGGCTTTGGAGCGTTGTTTCGCATTCCCTGAACAAAGCACCTAGTGCGCCGCCGTAGGTTTTCCCCGATTTTCCTGTCCTGGAAGTTTCCCGCACAAAGAGCCGGGTTACAATGTGAACCAAGGGGGCGATATTAAAACTGCAGCAGCTGCCCGACGAGATTGATTCGCCGCGAGCGATTGGTGAAAATCAGGCAGCGATCGCATTGCACCGAGCTACATTGTTGACATGTCTCTACTGAGTGATAACTGATGGCTGAAATGAGTTTGCAATGATTGTGTCAACACGGTATCTAGGCGATGGCACGCGATTGGAGGTTCACTTCGCTGGGATTGCTTGCACATAGCAGCTGTCTACCTTTATCAAGCCAAAAAGCTTGCCTTAGGCAGGCAACAAATGCGGTAGGTAACAAAACAAATTCAGCCCATGGTTTTAAGGAAATAAATAAAGTCTACATCGCTTATTCTCGCCTCCAGCAGCCAGCATGACTCACCCGCCAACCCGGCTTCACGCGAATAATCCACATGCACTCGAGCTTGAGGGCGTAGTGGGCGACCATCCGACGTCGCTCCGGCTCGATGTCGGCAGTCGTGTTCAGGAAGCCCTCCGAGCCGCCCACCTCAATCACGCACTCCGGAAGCTCGTAGTGGTCCATCTCTGCACGCGTGAGGACGCCGTTAGACATGGTACAACCATAGAGTAAGGATGGTACAACCATAGAGTAAGTAAGGCTCCTTCAATATACCGGCGAGACCTGGTCTAGGCCAGGTACAGCCAGTCGCCTTGTGATTTAGGTATACTATAGTTCCCTGGTTCGTTGCTTTCTCTGGGGGAACGGTAATGATCTATCCAAAGGAGAAAGTCAGGAAGGCAGCATGTCACTAGCTAGCTGGCTTTTCTTATCGGGTGTCTGAACGCGTCACGTTGCTTGAATGGGATCGTTGTATATGAGTCGTCGAGAGCAAAAAACACAATCGACTCAATATTAAAGTACCCTAAATAAAAATATAGTGGTTTCACAGAGATATAGCACAAATAATAGAATACATCACAGAATAAGGTTTCCCTCATTCGCATCGCCGGTCCGTCGCGTCGGCAGCCCGTTCGTCGTGCAGACGTCGACTCATGTGCGCAAAGCAACGAATCGTCGTCCCCTTGCGTGGCCAGACAAAGAAGGCAACGACTCCTCGACTTACCGGTGGTGGGCTTCGGGATGGACTCGTAGACGGCGGTGAAGCCCGAGTACTCGATGTTCTCGTCGGAGTGGAAGCGCAGCCAGAGGTGTCTGCCCGACGACGTCATCATGGGGGGGAAGTCCTTGCCGCAAAACGTGCCGATGAGGTTCTCGTAGCCGTGCGCGCCGTCGCGGACCTCCAGGTAGTCGAAGCGGCAGCCCTCGGACGGCTCCACGTGGAACTCGTCCCGAAAGTCCAGACGCAGCAGGTGTCCGGGCTCGGCTGTGGACAGGGACAATGGAGTCGTTAGCCGGGCTTGGTGCTCGAGAACAAGGGGGGCGTTTGCTAACGCTGCAGCACACACTCGTTGGTATTCCAGGATTGATGCGAAATGGTTAGAAACATGTTTCAAGTCACGTTTCTAGATCAGCGTCAATTTCATAGCTAACTGCCTCAGAGGGAGAGATTGTGTCAGGTTTTTACTCAAAACAAAGATAAACTATTTAGTTATTAAAAATCGTTATAAAGATGATTAGAAGAAGTATTTGATTGAATATATTTTCTTCCATTTCAGTAGAAAAATTCAATAAACTTTCCGTGACAACTTTATCCGGATGAAAAGCATTGAAGCTTCCACGAAAAATGAGATCGCGTACACGTTTTATAACATCAGACACTTCAGCCAAACGGTGCTGGTGACTGACGGGTAACACAACAACGAGTGGTTGACCGGCACGGCTGTTAATAGCTTTGTTCCCAGCTTCCAACGGCAAGCAGTCGACAAATCGACCACAACGACCCCCACAAAATGTCAACCCCCCCGCCACCCCAACCATGAGACGTGACACGTGTCAAGCGTTGAGGGGTGGAGGCGTTCGGACAGATTGACCGCCGCACAGCGCCGAGACGTCGCGATGCCACGGGGAACTTCCGGTCCAGCAAAGACAACACGCCCAACACTCTGCCATTAATGCAAGACATTGCCTTATGCCATAAAACACCGGTGTCACTGCTGTTGCTAGTGTTGCTACGCTGCTACGATTGTTGGCATTACTATGTGCCTTGGCTTATGCCAGCAAACACCGGTGTCACTGCTGTTGCTAGTGTTGCTACGCTGCTACGATTGTTGGCATTACTATATGCCTTGGCTTATGCCAGCAAACACCGGTGTCACTGCTGTTGCTAGTGTTGCTACGCTGCTACGATTGTTGGCATTATTATGGTACCACCTTTATCAACACTAGAACCATAGTAGCACCAAAATTTTTGTGATTTTAGTTAAGATTCCAGGGGAGAGAACGGGAGAGAGCGCGGTGAGACGCCAAGTAATATCCATTAGGGCAAGCCGCTGGTCTGGCCGCCTTGGTTCGCGTTGTCCGGGGCACGGGGTGGTAGGGTTGGGGGGAGGGGTACTTGTCATGTTCGATGTCTCGGAACATACACCAGCGCCGTCGAGCGAAACATGGGGGACGGGGGTGGGTTGCGGAAAACTAGAGTGGATGTCCTATCTCTGCTAAAAAATAAGGGGAAATTTTCTCAAAGTTCAGCTCACGGTATTTGGCGAGTATTGTTGGTCGTTGCATCGTTTCGTCGTACGCCATGGAAGAGCATGGCAGTGATAGGAGAAGTAACATACAAATTCTCACAAACCCGAAGATTCTACAAAATTTAAGTAGCAAGCCGACCTTCTCTGTGTCCCACCGCATGCTGTTCAGAATGAGGGACAAACTGTTGTTCTTTATTCTGTAGTTTCGAGAGTATAGTAAAAAATATAAAATCTTTGCAATTTTTCCTATCATTTGTGCCAAACACTTTGCAAACAATTGTTCCATTATCCCTCATGCTCATGTTCATGAGCAGTAGTGGCAAACAACTCAATATTACTTCCAATGACTTCAATAACATTTTTTTAAGTTTTACATAGATGGCTGTGGTGCTTGAAATCCACTTCACAACACCTAGATGGCGCCGACGATTCTGCCACCGGCTCAACAATGCTATTTCCAAACCATCACTGCTCTACCATCGCACACTTCCCATTAAATATTTCGTAGGCAACAATAAAATCTCCCGTGAAGCGACGAGAGGCTGCACCCTCGCGTAGGCGACACGCACTCTACGCATGGGAGGAAGGAGGGGGCACGCACAGGGCGAGGGGGGAGAAGTCGCGCGTGCCCACGATGCGTATAAATTGTTTAGCGCCGGTCGCTTTGTCTTCCGGTCGGCGTCGGCGTCGGTGGCGTCGCGTGTTTGCGCGTACGCGGTTTATTGGCCGTAGATTTCAATCAGCTGGTCGAGCTTTAATCGCCGACGTGGCCTGCGCGAAGGTCGCCGAACTGCGCTGAACTACGCCGAACGGCGACCTCTCCTCGAGTCCACTCTGCCTTAGCTCCACTGTCCTCTTTGGAGAATAACGTCTCGCGATTTTAACAAAGGCTCTTTACTTCCTAATGGTGTTTCTCCAATCAATTTAAATATCACTCACAAATTTGATAAAGTTTTCCTATAATATTTTATAGGACGGGCGCTAAGAACGGTTTTGAGGTGTTACTAACGCTGAAAGTACGTTGCTAAGCACCCTGGACCCTTGCATCATGCTAATGGCCTTGAAACACAAGCCTTACTTACTCTGTGATGCACTATGATGAGACACAGGAAGCAAGAAAGGCCTGCTAGCGCTGGCAATGGTCTCGTTACAATGGTGCCACTGGTGGGATTTCAATAAAATTATCCCTCCGGCCTTAGACCTGTGGGGATCCACTCCCCCAGGAGCAAGAAACATCCAAGTCCACGGGGCAGTGAATTGTTGGAGGAGACATTGTTTTTTTAGGCATTCGACTTCAAACGACTAATTCGGCAAGACGTGAGTTTGATATTTTATATTTTCATTCGAGTTTGAAACGTCTTTCGAACTTGTCACAGAACGTTCGAGCTTTTCTCATTTATATTTCATTAAATAAATAAACGTGTTTACAAAACGAAGTTGTATTTATTCGACGACACAACAGGCTCGACACTAAATTGTGCAAAAAAATATTTTTCTTGCAATCTTAGTGAAAAGACTAACAATTTTGATATATTTTACTAATATTTCAATTTCTGTCAACGTACGCAAGGCGATGCAACGCAACGCAACGCAACGCAAGGCAACGCAAGGCAACGCAACGCAAGGCAACGCAACGCAACGCAACGCAACACAAGAGTGATGGATGGCGATCCCAGCGCGTCCCTGGGGCCACGGCGGCAAGAAGCAACTTTCCCTGCTGATGCCCGTTGGCCCCGTGTCCGGACGTCCAGTGGCGCTGTCTATCGGCCAAGAAACTGGGATGGTGAAAGAACGCACTGCTTCGATATCTTGCAGCGGTTGCAGAGAGAACCAAGACCAAAATATCTAACTATTAAAATATGAGACACTCTCGGCCAAATCGGGCCACAAAGCGCCGGTGGCGAACCTAGCGGCTAAGTATGAAGCTAAGTAAACAAGTGCACTTATCAACTTTATATATAATCTTTTAGTTGACTCTTGGGAGTGAGTATAAAAAGCAAACAAAGCCCATTCAATATTATGTAATATTGTTGTGTTGGGTTGTAACAAGATGGCTGTGGGACTTTAATTTCTTCCCTCGCTGCCTAGGTGGCGCTGACGATTAAGTCGCCAGCTCAACGATGCTATTCCGGCTGAGATTCCCACACCTTAAGAGTAAGATATTTTCTGTTAGGTAGACCAACGTAACAGACTCTCTGAGAGAGGGAGGCTAGTTGTGTCGGGCTTCCAGCAGGCAGCGCGCGCTGCAGTCGAGGGGGGTGCGAAAAGGGCGCACTAAAATATGTCATCACACTTTTCATGGCTGACAAAAGTGTAAACAAAACTTTTTGTCAAGTTGCTCGGAGATCGGCGAAGTATCCTGAGAAAAAAGTGACATCATTTTGCGATTTCCATAATCGTTTCCACCTCGGCAGCCTCGCGGACATTCTAGAACCGTTGTACCGATAAATATCAAGAACATTGAAGATGTCACACATTTCGAAGCAGCCGACGCAACAAAAGTCAGTGAATTTTTTCGTATTGTCTCCTACATTCAAATCAAAATGGCCAAGCGGCTGTAAATGCTAACACAGAATATACTCCACTTTGCATGGAATCCTTGACGCATGGCAGCAAACACCGGTGTCACTGCTGTTGCTGGTGTTTCTACGCTGCTACGATTGTTGGCATTACTATGTGCCTTGCCTTGCCTAATGCCAGCAAACACCGGTGTCACTACTGTTGCTAGTGTTGCTACGCTGCTACGATTGTTGGCATTACCATGTGCCTTGCCTAATGCCAACAAACACCGGTGTCACTGCTGTTGCTAGTGTTGCTACGCTGCTACGATTGTTGGCATTACTATGTGCCTTGCCTAATGCCAGCAAACACCGGTGTCACTGCGGTTGCTATAGTGTTGCTACGCTGCTACGATTGTTGGCATTACTATGTGCCTTGCCCGCCACTGCCACCCCGAACTCTGACCCCCAGCCGCCCACTCCTGGTGGCCGAGGCGGGATGGCAACTCAGAGAAAAGTGTGATTGAAAGTGTCGCCCCCCCTCCCTCCTCCCCCACCCCTCTACACACCCAACAGGCAAAGTTTACCCAGCGTCTGACGGATCACCAAAGGGGGTTGGTGCACCCCCTCTCCCACCACCCACCCCCTAGTGACCACTCTTAAAGTCCGGCAACGCGCTCGGTTGTCAATTACGCGCGACGCCCGACGCGTGTACGCACGGCGTTCACGCACGCAGGACCGATGGATATTTATGAGCGTGTTTGCACTCGAGAGAGGAGGAGAGAGAGATGGGGGTGAGAAGGAGAGAAAGAGAGAGAGATAAAAGAGAGAGAGTGAAAGTTTGCGGGACAGACGTCTTTTGCCGTTAATGGGAATTCACGGGCTGGGAAAGGTGTGCATTATAGATGGCAGGGTGTGGGGGTGGGGGGATCAGGAAACAATCGTCCCTCGAGACAATAGAGCTGATAGCCAATCAGAATCAGGGTGGAGGTCACGTGCCGGTCAAGCGCAGCACGGGGTGGCTCGGGCTGCTAAGTCCGCAGAGGAAGGGTTGCATTGGCTTATGGTTCGTAGGATGCGGGGTCCTTTCTTGTAATGCCTTAACGGGTCGGTTTTGTAGTAAAGATGTTAAGACAATAGATGGCATGGAATATAGCAATTCCAATAATCGTAGTAGCGTAGCAACACTAGCAACAGTAGTGACACCGGTGATTGCTGGCATTAGGCAAGGCACATAGTAATACCAACAATCGTAGCAGGGTAGCAACACTAGCAACACCAGTGACACCGGTGTTTGCTGACATTAGGCAAGGCAGATAGTAATGCCATCAATCGTAGCAGCGTGGCAACACTAGCAACAGCACTGACACCCGTGTTTGCTGGCATTAGGCAAGGCTCAGTAATGCCAACAATCGTAGCAGCGTAGCAACACTAGCAACAGCGTGACACCGGTGTTTGCTGGCATTAGGCAAGGCACATAGTAATGCCAACAATCGTAGCAGCGTGGCAACACTAGCAACAGCAGTGACACCGGTGTTGCTTTTAGGCAAGGCACATAGTAATACCAACAATCGTAGCAGCGTAGCAACACTAGCAACACCAGTGACACCGGTGTTTGCTGACATTAGGCAAGGCAGATAGTAATGCCATCAATCGTAGCAGCGTGGCAACACTAGCAGCAGCAGTGACACCGGTGTTTGCTGGTATTAGGCAAGGCTCAGTAATGCCAACAATCTTAGCAGCGTAGCAACACTAGCAACAGCGTGACACCGGTGTTTGCTGGCATTAGGCAAGGCTCAGTAATGCCAACAATCTTAGCAGCGTAGCAACACTAGCAACAGCGTGACACCGGTGTTTGCTGGCATTAGGCAAGGCTCAGTAATACCAACAATCGTAGCAGCGTAGCAACACTAGCAACAGCACTGACACCCGTGTTTGCTGGCATTAGGCAAGGCTCAGTAATGCCAACAATCTTAGCAGCGTAGCAACACTAGCAACAGCGTGACACCGGTGTTTGCTGGCATTAGGCAAGGCACATAATAATGCCAACAATCGTAGCAGCGTAGCAACACTAGCAACACCAGTGACACCGGTGTTTGCTGGCATTAGGCAAGGCACATAATAATGCCAACAATCGTAGCAGCGTGGCAACACTAGCAACAGCACTGACACCCGTGTTTGCTGGCATTAGGCAAGGCTCAGTAATGCCAACAATCGTAGCAGCGTAGCAACACTAGCAACAGCGTGACACCGGTGTTTGCTGGCATTAGGCAAGGCACATAGTAATACCAACAATCGTAGCAGCGTAGCAACACTAGCAACACCAGTGACACCGGTGTTTGCTGACATTAGGCAAGGCAGATAGTAATGCCATCAATCGTAGCAGCGTGGCAACACTAGCAACAGCACTGACACCCGTGTTTGCTGGCATTAGGCAAGGCTCAGTAATGCCAACAATCGTAGCAGCGTAGCAACACTAGCAACAGCGTGACACCGGTGTTTGCTGGCATTAGGCAAGGCACATAGTAATGCCAACAATCGCAGCAGCGCAGTGGGCATAAGCGAACATAATTTGGTGTCAGTCAACTTCAAACGGTGGGAACAACAGGGCCAGCGGAGAAAGTTTACTGTAAGAACCATGCTCTAAGTTTGCACACTTCATATTATGAATGAAGGGCATGGAAGTAAGTTTGTGTAAAGAGTGCTTATCGCGACCCCTCGGAACACTTGTCTCGAGTGACATCCTAAGCACTGGCTTCATCCCGCCATGTGTCCGCGGGAAATGCATGGCGCACGTCGGAAAAGTTGCCGGAGTCCGATTTTACTGCCCGTTGGAGACCATGGAAGTCGAAGTTGTGATTTTTCTCAGAGGACTAGTGGGAATATCCGGAAAATTCGTGGGAAAACTTCAAGAACTTTAAGATCATTTAAGAGGTATTACTGCCGATAGACTTGATAATTTAATATAAGAAATTATGGTTGCTCAATGATATCTGCTTCCTTTTAATACCTTACACCAAAATCTGGACAAATTAGATATTGTTGCAGATCGGTCCACCAATTCACTATTTGAGGCATTGCTTAAAAAATTAAATCAAAGATTTATCAAGAACCTAAGCAGTTATGAAATAAAATCGTTACTTTGGTTACCAGGAAGCTGCTTTAACCACAAGCACTACTGGAGAGTTCACTGTTCTCAAATAGGGCTCAGCACAACACTTTTTTTAACTATGGCGTTAGCAGATTTGTGATCCAGATGGTTGTTGCTGCAAAGCCAGACATTGTTTGATTCAGATATTTTTAAATAACGTCTCACAGATTTAGTTTAATTAGTTTGTGAGATGTAAGTGGCAGCCATGTTTTGAGTATGACCTAATCCTGGATAAACTATATCAGCGTCCAAGGCGGCTTGAGATCCCCAGCAAAGTTTCCGCCGCCAGCCGCTAGTGGCGCGCCCCACAATCACTCCCCGCACTAACCCGTGTCTAGCGGCACGGAAAGTTTTTTTAATAAAATGGATGTGAGTTCATTATATCTCGACCTCGTCGTTACTTAACGCATCTTCCCCGGGACGAGGCGCGCTTCGAACGACGTCCACGCTTGCCTGCGAACGTCTCGCGGTATGATTTGTGTGTTTTTAATCGATGAATCATGTCAACCAGCGCCGAGCTCTCCGATCGCGACTCTGCCTACGATTTATGACATTCACTGGCTTACGGACGGCGCCCGGTGGTTATTTATGCAAGAACATATTTTTTTTCGAGTTTTTTTCTTCATGCAATTCTTGGGAGATTGACACAGGGCGCATTTCAGCGCCGGTTATCAATAATATACAGAGAGCACGGGATCTCGGAGCTTTGAGGGTCTCGATTATGAAAGTTTAAACTCAATGGCAGCCAACTTAATCTTGAATCGCATATTTAAACGCGCGTGGCTTTGAACACGGCAACAATGTCATTTTTATATTTAATTGTGATTCTGCTTCACAAAATGAGCTAAGTTAACCTATTTTCCATGCTTTTTTTCTGGAAAATTCGCCTAATTTACTTAATTATCGTCTGAAATCTCCTACAAACGGTAATTATCATCCCTTAAAGTGCGTTCAATAAAGTTTATCGATAAAAAAAAACTCTCCCGAGGCAGATTATTACAAGACACCCTGTACACCGGGCTTAAAAGTTCGAGTACATCTCCCCGGGTGCTCGATGGAGGTTAAGGGAGGTTTTTCGGGGTGTGGTGGAGGAGGGGGAGGGGGATATCGCGTCACGTTTGTCATGCCGACCGATGATGGACGAGCCAATGCGATGCTAGTTCCAGATATCACCGTCCGGCGCTAGCATCCAGGATCTTATTTAGCTGCATACTTCACTCTTATCTCGCTGCAGGGGGTAGCTTGCTACGTCGTTGATCACGTGGGCCGTGATAGCGTGACATAGCGGGTAGCAAGATGCTGGAAATATTTTGCTCTTGGTTACTGTTTTCGTTGGGAATCGTGACTGAAAAGTGGCCATCAAAAGCTATCTGAAGAAATGCTTTATGGAATTTCCTGGGTCATCAAACAAGTGATCCGCAAACCCCCGCGGGTTCGCTTAGCTCTCAACAGCCAATCACTACCGTTGTCTGCACGAAAATTCATTGTCATGGACTGTCCATTTTGGTGAGAACTCTGCCCCTATGCCACTGGTTAGAAACTTTTATTTGCTTGTAGAATATCCAGTGGACCATAAATACTTTAAAAAAATTGTGGAATCAATTCGTTTCAGTGAAAACGATGACAAATAATGACGAAATGAGTACGGTTATAGTTATTTAATTATCAGCTGCTATTTTGTTGTGGCCAAGGGACTGATTCATTTTATTTCTCAGTTTTGGAAAAAACTATAAGCAAAAAAAAATTCCAGGCCCTTGATTTCCATAGTGATTTTATTTTATTTTTGTTACTGTTTTGAAGGTTCAGAAAATTACTGGGACAAATCCTCGGTTTAGTTTGATTTTAAATAACCAATTAGATATTTCAATTGCAAATAAATAGTGACGGTCACATACAACCTTGGCTGCACGACTATTTGAAATAAAGACCAGTATGCCAACTGCGTCACTGCACGATGGATATTTATCAATCCAGACTCACTCTCACAGTTCCGCTCAGCCAGAAGTTTTTTTCCACTGCCCCCCACGCTACGCCACTGCCCCGACCGCGTCCACGGGCCATGAACCCGGTCCGTCTGGCACCCTACGCCATCCGCCCGAAGACAACGCTCTGCACACTAAAATTGGATGGTCACATAACCGACGCCGACGCCGACGCCGACGCCGGTCGAAGAACGATCGCGTTTGAATCGCGGCGCAAAGTGTCATTACCACCTCGTTGCCGACGCCGCCGACGCCGACGCTCGTGTAATCTGGCCGGCGTCGTTACAGCGAGGGTACAAATTGTAGATGAGCATCCCCCGGATCTGGGAACGGCGCGTCCCCGGGCAATCGGTCTGTGCTACGTCTCGCTGCTACTTGCGCGTAGCAAGTGCATCTACTGTTACACGCATTGCAGAATTGATAGCATTTTTTTTTTTGTTTCTTTTTTAATTTAGTTTGTTCACGCTCAACTGATGAAATTTTCATAATTTTACGGATTATCTTTCATAGCAGTCGCCATAATATGTTATCAGCACGTTCGACACAGTACAAACTTTAATATTTATCAGAAATTTCACTCGCAAACTTTCAGTTTTCTTTCGCGTTCACTCACCCTATTCTCGCCAGCCCATTACATATTTTATTTCAAGAAACTTTCCTGATATTTTGAAACACAAGACATCGTTACTGTGCAGAAATTTTACTGCCTGCGTTGATATCTTTCCTTTTAAAGCGACGTTTTTAAGATTATATTTCTACATTATTTTGAATCCACGTCATGCAATAACGCGCATGGGCGAGTAATAAAATGTAATTGACGGGTACGTAACGGTGACTCCTGTTTCATGACTCTGGGCTACAAAATGTCTTATAATACCACCGATTCGATGTCCGAAGTGGCATCGTTTTTGTGTGAACCGATGGTTTTCATATCTTATCCAATCGCAGCAGTCGCAGACCGGAAGACCAAGTATACCTACTGCCCGGGTTTACCGATGTCTGCTTACTCCAAGAGTGAAACAGCATGACAGCATGTAGCTGTCACTCGGTTTCCGTGAAACGATTGGACCATACAACTTAAACTGAGGTTCTTTGGATCCCTTAAAGGTCTGCTAGACCTGTTGCCATAAAACATTATCATGCGGCAAGATGCCAAGACGATTGATACGATTGACGACTGAAGAGGTTGCAGGGTAATAAAACGTTTCTCTCACACTATCTCGAAGAAATACTCACGAGTTTCTATTTAATGATCAAGATAGTGTGGAGATTGACAAGCAAAGATGTATTCTAGAAAGAAAGTATACTCAGCGTGGCAATCTCCACTTTATCTGGAGCTTCAAATTGATGACTCCTTCAACATGCGTGTTCTACCCTATCTCAATTGTGCGTGAGCTACCCTGTCTCAATTGTGAGTGTGCTACCCGCATGCCAGATGCGTTTGCCAAGCAAAGCGGCAGGCAAACGGCGGTGAGACCCAGCAAAGCCGCACACGCGCGCATATCGGCAACAAGAGGTACTTGAGGGCTTTAAGATCCTTGCGGACGAATTAAGCACCGTGAAATCCTTCAGCTAGCGATTCCCGGGCCGAGTGAAGCACTGGCGACGGGCGAGATGCGCTCGTACCAAACATCTCACCAGCGAAATCGGTAAAGCTAAAGTAAACAAGTGCAGCTTTCACCTGTCAAGATAATCCCTTTCATCTGTCACCTGTCAGTTGACGCTTGAGAATGAGCATCAGTGGCAAAGAGCTTCATAAATAATATGTAAGATGACGTAAAACGTTGTTTTAAGTGGTAACAAGTTGGCTGTGGAGCTGTAGTTCCACCACACGCCGCTTATTGCTTATGCGGCGCTAGCTCAACGGCGCAGAGTTTCCCATATTCCACAGCCAGGTGAGATGTTCGGTCATAAATAAAGAATGGCCGCAATTTACGCTCCACAAACCCAAAAAGCATAATCCACAAAGCGCTAATATCAAATATCAACGTCATAACACTAAATAATCTTCTTCATGTTTAGTTGTAGTAACCCCTTGTGTTGCTACAGCGTTAGAAATGAAGGTAAATTGGTGCACCGTGTTGGGTATCAAAGATGACTTCTATAGCTTGTAGCTAAGCGCCACGCGAACAACTAATAAAAAAAACAACAGAGCGTATAAGAGACTGTTCCCCAGAGGGAGAGAAATACGAAGCCATTTCCTCGATGTCCGTCAACACAATATAACGACATCGGATCGCTCGTCTTTGATTTCCAGTTGATCACAGTTCCGCGTTTATTTTCTTTACGGCGCTCGTCGTGCGACAGAGATTCGAGGCCACGCCGCGCGTTGCAGACGCGGTGATATTGTATTCGGAGCGAGAGGATTCCAGCCGGAAAACTTGTAATGCGAAATGAAAAGTCACGTCTATAAATTGCCGGCGTTGAACGCGATGGGGATTTGTGTCGGGGCAATGAGATGGCGGTCTTCGCTAGCAGTAACTGAACTTTATCATC
The DNA here is from genome assembly GCA_921293315.2 of Nemurella pictetii. Taxonomy (NCBI): domain Eukaryota; kingdom Metazoa; phylum Arthropoda; class Insecta; order Plecoptera; family Nemouridae; genus Nemurella; species Nemurella pictetii. The sequence continues at coordinate 4,608,684 of OV121122.1, forward strand.
CTGATCCAGAGAGATCTATCTGTCGGGTGTCGATGGGAACGAGATGTGAATGGACTATAGGCGAGGATAAACAGAGCCAAAAGTCGTCAAATAAGAAAGTTTGCGTGCACGGCGGTATATCAAGCTGAATTTTTTACCACGTGCTCAGAACACCCCAGGAATAATTACTGTGAAATACCACCCGGAACCGCCCCCCGGAACACCCCTTAAAAAATTGACAAAGTCAAAAAATGACCAAAAAGTTAAAAAAATGTTTTATTTAAAAACGATCATTTAAAGTAAATCTCAGATTTCAAAATATCACTCAGGTGTGTGTTAGCATATGCTTAGCAAGAATCAGTAGCAAAACAAGCAACTTTTAATCATTGGATAGTCAATACTTGCAAAAAATAGACCAAAAATCGCTCGAAAATAATTACACGGCAGGACAGTTGTTCGTAAAAATCCAATTTTCGCGTCCGTACATTAATAAATGTATCAATGGATAGCTGTGTTCATTAGGTAACAGGAAAAAAATATAAACCACTCAAAACGTAAACTTCATAGCAGAGTTTTTTCAAAAGAAGCAAAGCGCGTAGCGTAAATTACGTTTCCCGCCGTAATGTTCCACGGGTTAAATCATTGTTAAACCATGGATAACTAAGTTCAACTGCATAAATCGATATAAATATCCACATATATTGTCATGATACAACATAAATGTTACTCAAAGGGGAAAAAACCACCCCAAAAACTACCCCTACTTTTGCGATTTTTTTTGCTTCCAATATTGGGGTTTTTTCTTCCTCCGTAATTTGGGGTGTTGATTATTTGGCACAACCCAACCAGATCATGCATTCTATCCAAAACGCACCCCTTAATAACCACTTCAAAACATTATTAATCTGGCGACCAAGCTTGAAAGAAGGTAGGAAACTAAGTGTCCCATGCTTCAGTTTTATTTTCAGAAATTTAGGGTCAGGATACCTTCGAGCAAGGCTAGGTTGGGATATCTTCCAGCTAGGCTAGGTAACCTATGTTCATACCTTCTTTTAACACAAGAAATGTGTCCATAAAACACCCTAAATTGCCATGTAATTGGCACTAAATTAGGAATTTTGTATAAGCATCCACCTGATCTTGTCTTTTTCTATGAATATTTTTGCAGGCTGCTGAACTAGTTAATAGATGGATTTTAAATTTTTACCATTTTCATGATGAAATAATTAAATCGGAAGGGATGAGTGTCCATTGAGCACTTCGGCGCACAATAAACAAGGAGCACTGCGCTGCAATGCACGCAAGATCTTCATGATTGCAACTGCATGCTTTGGATGGTTAGAAGCCTGGAATTTGAATTTAGAAGCCAGGGAGTTGTGTAGTTACTTGCCGGTAAAGAAGAAAATATAATTTTGACCACCGATCAAATCAAGCCTAATTTAAATATGTTATTGGTATACTGCTGCAGATTTGTTTCAGTTTTGTTCTCGTGAATGCTTTCATGGCTACAAGGTTTATTCAGATTTTATTCTATACAGTTGAAAATCTAACGAAACGTTTTTCGTGATTAATTATGTTCGAAATTTAATCATGTAGGAGTTGATGGAAGTGAATAGTGTATCGCATTAGCGGATAAGGCTGATATATAACCAGACACAAATGTTTTTTTCTCTCTTCCGTTCTTCCTTCAATTATACCGCAAGAAAAAAGTGAAAATCGCAGTCAAAAAGTACTTGTAAGATCTATGTGTGTAAGCAAAGAATTAATCACTCCAACTTTTGTTTTATTCGCAAAGGACTTATTGGACCCACACAGACGCGGGCTGGCCCGGGTCGCAATCACTCCCCGGGCCTCGGCCATTCCCAATCGAGAATAAGAGATTCAATATAAGTTTTCAATGTTTTGTTTTCGTTACTATTTCGGCTTCCTACGGAAGCAAAAATAATTCAAGCATTTACAAAATAATAATCAAATTTAATGGATTTAAGGATGATTGATGAATATGAAAGCTAGACTAGCTATAGAGTTCTTCTCAGCTTCACAATTTCACAGCGCCCTTTTTAGCAAACGGGGATTCAACTCTAAAATTATAAAGTGAACTGAAGAAACCAATTGACACAAGGGGATGTGGGACTTAAATGTGTGTGCATTTGAAAGTCATTTTAGTGTAAGTCTATAGGTAGTATTAAATTGTGAACAGCCAGCGACTCTCAATGTCAAGACTTTTGCTGCGCGTGGATGCCTTTACTGGTGCATGCATCAACATTTTTATCTTATGCGACGTTGATTTGAAAAGGACTTCAATTAGTAAACTGCATTTAACTTATTTTTGTATAGGTAACAATCATATAGTATGTGAGTTTAAGTTATTGGCAAGCAGAGCGACACACATGTTCCAACGTCTTCCAACCGGCAACCAGTCCAACCTTTTACTTTATAGGGGTGAAATGAGTCCGACTTCTTCTAGAAACTGCAATTAGTCTTCAGTTTTCTTTCCGCCAACTGATATCCGATTTTGCTGAGTGGAACCATAGAATAAGGACGTTCTTTCCTAATCTTTGGTGGAACCTTTTTTGTCTGGTGTTTTCTGGGGACAACAACCTAATTTAAAGCAACTCCGAACTAAAATAATTGTAAGCTGTGTGAATCAATAAGGGGGTGCAAGTGATAAATCGATTTGTGTTCTTATTTCTTGTTGGTGCATCTATATTGTGCCAAAGCATATAATCTATATGCACTTTAAATATTCATTTACCATCACGATTAGCCTTGTATCTCCAAAACTAATTACAATAGATAATCTTATGGAGTTGTAAAATAGGGGTGCGTTTTGGATAGAATGCATGATCTGGTTGGGTAATGCCAAATAATCAACACCCCAAATTACGGAGGAAGAAAAAACCCCAATATTGGTAGCAAAAAAAATCGCAAAAATAGGGGTAGTTTTTGGGGTGGTTTTTTCCCCTTTGAGTAACATTTATGTTGTATCATGACAATATATGTGGATATTTATATCGATTTATGCAGTTGAACTTAGTTATCCATGGTTTAACAATGATTTAACTCGTGGAACATTACGGCGGGAAACGTAATTTACGCTACGCGCTTTGCTTCTTTTGAAAAAACTCTGCTATGAAGTTTACGTTTTGAGTGGTTTATATTTTTTTCCTGTTACCTAATGAACACAGCTATCCATTGGTACATTTATTAATGTACGGACGCGAAAATTGGATTTTTACGAACAACTGTCCTGCCGTGTAATTATTTTCGAGCGATTTTTGGTCTATTTTTTGCAAGTATTGGCTATCCAATGATTAAAAGTTGCTTGTTTTGCTACTGATTCTTGCTAAGCATATGCTAACACACACCTGAGTGATATTTTGAAATCTGAGATTTACTTTAAATGATCGTTTTTAAATAAAACATTTTTTTAACTTTTTGGTCATTTTTTGACTTTGTCAATTTTTTAAGGGGTGTTCCGGGGGGCGGTTCCGGGTGGTATTTCACAGTAATTATTCCTGGGGTGTTCTGAGCACCTGGTAAAAAATTCAGCTTGATATACCGCCGTGCACGCAAATTTCCTCAATTCGGCTCTAGTTGCTTCGCCTACTATCGCGGGTGCATCACATTGCACATTTGTCCGGACGGTGTTTCTTGCTCTCTGGTGTGTAGCAATTCAACAGTATTAGACACCTTGATGTTGGAAACCGAGAATGTATGTTCGCTCATGAACTCAAACCTCTGTCCTTTATTTAATTTCATATTAACCCTGTCCGCTCAGACCAATAGTACCAACATAATACGAAATAAATTTGCGGTCAACATTTTGTATCTTTGCAGTTGTTATGACCTGTGATATAATAACGGGGTACCATTAAAATGCTATAAGCTATGCGAGTGGTAAATAAAAAGTTTTGCCGGTTCTAGTTTTTTAATTTGATATTTTGAAATAGCACCATGCAGATAAAGTTTAATAAGTTGATGAAAAGTAGATGGCGGCCATTATTAACTTAGACCTTATATCATAAACAGACTAAAATTCTAAGACTTGCTGCATCAAAGCAAGCAAAATTATTATTTAATTCCATTTGATAATTTTGTATACATCTAATGGTAATAGGGTTGCAAACAGTTTACAACCAGAAAGCTCCTCTCATGTTGTCCAGTGGGACGAAGAATTTGTATTCAATAATAATGGTCCAGTTAAATCACAGAGAAAACCAACAAAAACCCAAAATTGACTATAAACTGGCAGAACTACAAACAAGTGGGTGTTACCATCACAATAAGCTCCACTAGTCCTCAGAACATGGGTTGCTAAAAAGTTAAGACCGAGCTTATACGCGTCGAGCCACCCTCTCGCCGCAAAACAACCCTTAAAACGCTAAATATTTATACCCCGTGTTATCCCGTGCCCGAAGGCAATGCGTCGTGCAGACGGCTTCTTTATCGACACACCGCGTACAAGATCGGCCGATGGATTAAGCGTGCGCTTGTTGGATTAATCGGCTGTTTAATTGATGGCGGGTTGATTAATGTCTTGGTTCGTCGTCCGGCCACCAGGCGGACTGGGAACAAAGTGCCTGCACGAAACACTTTGCTCCACGAAGCCGTGTTTAACAAGTGTAAAGAGTAACGATATCCACGTGGCACTTCAATCGGCCTAATGGGAAAAGCTGTTGGGAATGAAAGGAAGGCCGGGACTCTGTAACATACGAAAACACAGATTCTATTCAATCAAAAATCTATCAAAATGACTTCATGATACCCACTGGGTAAAGCCAGGTTGAGAAATTCGGGTTGTGATTTCCCTATCTTCCTTTGTTATTTAGAAGAGGTTATCAATATTTGTTTCCAACCTGGTAGTACGTCCAGTGGGTATCTGACGTCATATTTCTCTGAGTGAAATAGGTCTATTAATTAAAGCTACTTTTATATTACTTCAGAAAAGAGTCGTTGTTGTTTTTATTGCTAGCCACGAAATATTCATTCGAAAATCTGAAGCAAAGCGGGATCATGCAAAGAAAACGGAATCGATTTTCGCGATGAGACAGATGTATAGTTTCTAATAATAAATAAACGCACCACGCTTGCAAAATATGCACATTTTGGGTTCACGTCCCCCTTTGGTCGATATTGAAGTTTTCTTCTCGTTTTTTTTTGTGTCTGTTCGCGCTCGCGGGTGAAACGCGTAATGCGATTTTTTTTGAGATTCTTAGCCCACCCTCAGAATCTGACATCCTACAGCTCTCAGCGCATTACGTCCCAATAAAGTAAGGATTTATTAAAAAGATGTATTTCCGTCCAAGTATACACCAGCGCATATTATACGCCATGTAGTACTTGAATTTGTGCCGTATAGGGCCGAGGTTTCACTAATTGGAGACTTACGCTAACTGGGTTTAAATTATTTATATTTTAACCTGGATACTCCATGTTTGGCAAAGTGTATTTGCACCTGCTAAATACCAACTGCTAAAACAAAAAAGTAATAAATTGCTTTTGATAAAGTAATTACACCAATTGGTAGGTAATTGAATGTTAAGTGGCCGTCCAATGGTTCCACGAAATTCCACCAAGCCGTTTTGCCTGCACTTTGCCATGGTATTGACCCTGAGTCATCTAGTAGAGTGGGTATTAACACCTATTCAATTCAATCAATATTATGTTAAAATGACGTCATGATACGCACTCGCTAAAGCCAGGTGGAGCTATTCGGGTTGTGATCTATCTTCCTTTGTTTTCTAGCAGAGCTAATTTTTTTTTCCAAACTGGTAGTACGTCCAGTGGGAATCTGACGTCACTTTTCGCTGAGTGGAATAGGTCTATTATGGCATTTGCTTTTACTTTTATCAACCCAAGCCTAGATATTGAATGCAAATTCCACCAAACAAAACATCGTAAACGTTTTGCCAGTTGATCTGATCTGCTTTGTGAAGGGACTTCTTTGAATTCCGACAAGACATCATATCTTTATTTGAGTGGTTGGAATATCAAGCTAATCTGCAGGCAAGGAGGAGTAAAAAGCCAACAAATTCCACGGACAATCTTGGTGCATGCTCGACAGAATATATAGAATGGTTAAAACTACGTAAAGGCAGCCTTCTCGACCCTACCTTAAATATCGGGGTTCGTTTCCTTTTCTGTATAACGAGCGAACGAAGCGAGTCAAGCGAAACTACAATTACGCTCCCTTCTCAAAAAATTCTCCCAGATTTTTGTCACCTATTCATGAAATCAAATCCGCAAATCGCTATTTCAAAATAACAAAATATCAACAGCTGAATTTACGTATTATTTTACGTTGCTTGAATGGAATCGGTGTATTGAGTATGTTATTTAACCAAGGAAGACAGGGAAATCACAAGCCAACTGGCTTTTTTTAGCGGGTGTCTGGCCGCGTCACGTTGCTTGAATGGAATCGGTGTATTGTCTCTGCTTATTTAACCAAGGAAGACAGGGAAATCACAAGCCGACTGGCTTTTCTTAGCGGGTGTCTGACCGCGTCACGTTGCTTGAATGGAATCGGTGTATTGACTCTGCTTATTCAACCAAGGAAGACTGGGAAATCACAAGCCAACACTAGCTTTTCTCAGCGGGTGTCTGACCGCGTCACGTTGCTTGAACGGAATCGGTGTATTGACTCTGCTTATTTAACCAAGGAAGACAGGGAAATCACAAGCCAACTGGCTTTTCTTAGCGAGTGTCTGACCGCGTCACGTTGCTTGAATGGAATCGGTGTATTGACTCTGCTTATTTAACCAAGGAAGTCAGGGAAATCACAAGCCAACTGGCTTTTCTTAGCGGGTGTCTGACCGCGTCACGTTGCTTGAATGGAATCGGTGTATTGACTATGCTTATTCAACCAAGGAAGACAGGGAAATCACAAGGCAACTGGCTTTTCTTAGCGGGTGTCTGACCGCGTCACGTTGCTTGAGTGTAGATCGGAAGGTAAGTATTTTACCGAAGAATACAGGAAAACCTCAACTTTGTAAGCTGTTAATATAGGTGGTTATCTGACGTCAGACACTTGAATGTAGCAGAATTAATTTCTTCAGGCAGATGCATTCACTCGCTGCTAATGTTCAACCACTTCCAGCAGAAACTTCCCCTCGCTCCACTCCAAAGACTTATCACTCGCACGATGCACGATCCACGATGCACGATGCGTCAAGTATAAAAGTGCATCGCGATGGAACATAATCACAGCCATTGAAACCCGTCCCGCTGCACATGCGAATTATGCAGCCGCTAGTCTCCGGCGTTTCCGTTTCCGTCGGCCGACCTTGCTCTCAACTCGCTCCATGAAACGTTCGACGGCACAGCAGCTCTCTGTTCACCAGTAGAGAGCCAGATGGTATGAGGAGATATAACTCTCTGGCGCGTGGCCGCCATGTTTTCACAGAGATGCACTCCGATCTGTGCTTGTTTTATAGTGATCCAACTGGCGCGTGGCCGCCATGTTTTCACAGAGATGCACTCCGATCTGTGCTTGTTTTATAGTGATCCAACTGGCGCGTGGCCGCCATGTTTTCACAGAGATGCACTCCGATCTGTGCTTGTTTTATAGTGATCCAACTGGCGCGTGGCCGCCATGTTTTCACAGAGATGCACTCCGATCTGTGCTTGTTTTATAGTGATCCAACTGGCGCGTGGCCGTCATGTTTTCACAGAGATGCACTCCGATCTGTGCTTGTTTTATAGTGATCCAACTGGCGCGTGGCCGCCATGTTTTCAACTGGCGCGACATTTTGAGGCACGACATTTTGAACAGCCGATAAACAAAAGGCGAAATTCAAAAGTCCTCCCTGTAAATGCACGATGAGGGTTCACTAGTTGGTCAATCGCTAATGACTTGAACAATTTTTATTGCCAGCCACAAACAAAGCGTGCCTCATTAACACGCTATTAACCTCACGCCTAATGAGTACTGGTTTCGTGGAAGGGGGCGTCATTGCCATTTCCACGCCGAGTTTTCCAAGGTGGCACTGTTTTGACAACGCCGTCATTAGGGCAGGTTTGCAAACGGTGGTGGGTGAATTGGGGTGGAGGAGGGGGAGGGGTGCCGAGGTGCGAGGGCAAGCGAAGAGAGAAATTTTTCCAGTTGATCTGCTTGCAGTTAGGTACGCAAACGCGTCACGTCTCGAGCTTGCCGGAGGGATACCAACGCGCGGAAAATAGTATTTCCGTTGGTTTTCCGGCTTCCGATGCGACCTACTTTCCGAGAATTATGTCCGACGATGTTGGAGTCGTGGAAACATGATCGAGATGTTTTCCGGGCCCGTGTCGCGCTCTCTTATTTGTGTCGTCACGTAGACTTGACTTGTTGCTCCACATGCACTCAGCATTAGGTAGCATCATGTCGTTCCATTTCCATATGGCACACCGAGCTAAATTACAGTTGCACTGCATTCGCATGTCCGTCCTGGTGATTTAGGCAACATGAGTAATCGTAATTTACTAGATAGCGTTTAGATTGTGACTCTGAGAGCATCCTGACCTACCCCATCAGTGGCCAGAATTAAAAAACCCAGGAGCATTGCCAACAATCGTAGCAGCGTATAGCAAAACTAGCAACAGCAGTGACACTGGTGTTTGCTGGCATTAGGCAAGGAACATAGTAATGCCAACAATCGTAGCAGCGTAGCAACACTAGCAACAGCAGTGACACCGGTGTTTGCTGGCATTAGGCAAGGCACATAGTAATGCCAACAATCGTAGCAGCGTAGCAACACTAGCAACAGCAGTGACACCGGTGTTTGCTGGCATCAGCCAAGGCACATAGTAATGCCAACAATCGTAGCAGCGTAGCAACACTAGCAGCAGCAGTGACACCGGTGTTTGCTGGCATTAGGCAAGGCACATAGTAATGCCAACAATCGTAGCAGCGTATAGCAACACTAGCAACAGCACTGACACCGGTGTTTGCTAGCATCAGCCAAGGCACATAGGTAGTAATGCCAACAATCGTAGCATCGTAGCAACACTAGCAGCAGCAGTGACACCGGTGTTTGCTGGCATTAGGCAAGGCACATAGTAATGCCAACAATCGTAGCAGCGTAGCAACACTAGCAACAGCACTGACAACGTTGTTTTCTGGCATGAGGCAATGTCCTGGACTAATACCAGAGTGCCAGACTATAAAACTTAAACAAATTTTTATAAAACTTTAAAAGGGACGTGGGTGGATTTTAGCTGCGGACTTTGGCTCAAATTAAAACCCTCCGCCTTCACCGGACAGCAATTATTTAACAGTCGAGAAGTGCAACTCTGAAATCGCCTGTTCTTTTGTCGGATGTGGAACCACCCCCCCCCCCCCCCCCCCCCCACCCCCACATCCCCCGAACCACCCGTGACTCCCTTTTACTGCCGGGGAGTCCCACGAGCACGCGGTCGAGAGCTTGATAATAAATGAGCGGGCAAAGCGCACGCGCGTACGCGGGTGTCTCGGGTAGAAAGTGAATTAGAAGCGATAGGGGTGCGGCGGGTGTTGGTAAGGGTCGGTGGGTTGGCGCTGGTCGGTGAAGAGCCCGGTGAGGCGGACACGGAAGTGCGGCGCGCGAAGGATGTTCGCGTTGAGCGTTCCATGAAAACTAGGCATGATCTTTTACTACTAAGCTTATATGATCAATCAAAAATGTCAACTGACAGTTGACATTAAAAAGAGATTATTTGCAGGTGATAATTCTGCACTTTTTCACTTTATTTTTTAACTACACAGCGAGGTTCGTCATCAGCGCATTTGTTGCTCGATTTCGCCTGGAATTGTCAGATATTTGTCCAGGTTTTAAGAGTGCCAACCCTGTAGGTCTTTTACTGCTAGATTTTCATTCAAAGAATGGAAATTTTACCAGCGTTAAAGCTGTTAACTGCTTGATTACCATGTAAGCTGTGGTTCTTGAGAGGCGAGCTGCTATAGCTTCTCATAAAACATGGTCTTCGAAACCTAATTATAGACTATAGTTGCCTATAATAAAAAATATATTATTCCTTTAAACAGACAGGCCCTAATACAGGATTTCCAAAAACCTCCGCTGGAATTTTTCCATTAATTTTCCATGGGCTTTAAGAAACGTCTTTAAAGTCCGTGTTTCGTGCATCCATTAACCACGGTGAGTGGTACTCGTGCGCTTGCCCCTGCCGCCGATGAAAGCCTTCCTGCGGCCATTTACCACTCTGCTAGCAGCAGCTGTAGATTTCCCGGCCGATTGACACCCCGCTAAACTCTCCCAGACTTTTCACCGCCGACGCCGACGCCGACGCCGACGCCGCTATACGAGAGAAGTTCACAACTCGACGCGTGGCGTGCGTGCTGCTCTCCCGAACGCGTCGGTCCTTTCACGCACTGTGCGACGCTACGCACGAGCTAATCTGCCCGCCGCCGACGCCGACGCCGACGCCGACGCCGACGCCGCGAGATTACCGAGCGAGCGGGGGCACGAAAAAAAAGCGCGTCGCGGAATAATTCATCATCGTGATCCCACCCCCCCCGCCCCGTCTCGGAGTGGGGCAGGGTGCGGGGAGGATGGGGCAGGGTGGGGGAGGGTGGGGGGAGGGTTCGAATGAGTCGCGACGCGCGGGTCTCGAACCCGCGACTCGGCGTCGCGGCGGTCAAACACTCGGGTTTCTGTAGGATTTTCCCGGTTGTGGCTGGTGAATGTAATGTATAGCGGGTTGCGGCAGTCTCGAGTTGTTTTTCTTATTTCTGTGTCGGAATTAATTTATGTACCAGCAATGCAGAGTAATTATCAGTTCGGACGAACTTTTCCACCGGAATTAGTTTTTTGAGGGTTACCAACCTAACATTCGCCGCCATTTTACCTTGTTGACACAGCTTCCTTGATGTCGAGCAAGATTGCCAGGAAGCGATGAGTCAGATGAAGGACTTGTTTTGTTTCTTAGTTTAAGTGTCACATCGTTGAGATTCGGGATTTGCGCTCGGTTTGGGCTTGCGTGCCTGGCAAGATCGTATTCCTTGCACACTGTATATAGCTCCTAGAACGCCTCGATCCATCATCTCCGTGTGTTGCAGGACGTATCGCCCATCCCTCAGGCTTGCCGGGATAAAAATTCAGCGCCTGCCGACTTGCTGCTTTTTTATGCGGCTCCGAGACTTCATTTGGGGGATGTTTTTGGGTCTAGCTACGTTCGCGATAGGAAATAGACACACTGACAAAAAAAAGCTTTAGTTTCCAACTGCCTTTTGAATATGTTGAGTGAAAGTTTTTGCCGCCGAGCGGCGTGCTAATGGCTAAGCAAGCCACGACGGCTCGAGTCTCATGAATTTAAGAGCAGCAAACATTCTGTCCCGCCGGCACCAACTTTATTGCAACATTTTCTTTTGATCCAAGATTAATTTCCATCCACCGAGGTCCGCCCACTCGTCTTAGCTCCACGACGTACGCGTGGCAGCGGAAAATTAATTTAAATCTAGACAAATTGCAGCGGCAATTTGCACAAGTCAAATGCAGTTGCAACTTCTAGAAGCAGCATAGCTGAGTTTTTGTTCAAAAAAAATTGTATAAAATAGTTTCCTGAGCGACTTTCACACACACGGAATATTTGTCGGAGCTAACACTGAAGATCAACCGTGAAACTCTTGTCTGGGGTGAACTGTGGCTTGTCGTAGTCACCCCCTCGAGCGAACGACACGAGCATTCTGTTGCCAACATCACAAGAAGTCAACCAGCGAAAAACATGACAACACAAACATTCTATAATATCTCCCACGCACCCGGATGGCGCTTAGCCGATCTCAAAGATTCGTTCACCGAAATTCAGACTGGAACAGGGCGCGGTTGGTGGCTAGACACTGTATAAATCCCCGTCTTGACATAAAACGAAACATAGGATTTTCAACTCTATAGTTTTGTTTGAATTAATCGAAATTTACCGTGCGATATTGAACTTTCCACCCATGTAATTGACTGTTTTGTCCCCTTTGGGATCTGCAAATTTAACAAACATGGCCGCACCCTGTTTTGGCATTATCCATTGACCTCGTCTGCTTATAGTTGTGTTTGTATTTATGGAAATTTCCCGATATTTCACACAGCTATTGAACAATCCGTCCGATCTAATCGGCTGGCTTGCCTGTAAGGAAGCGCTAAGTTGACCAACGGCTCGACTAAGCTAAGCTAATTACTACCCGGGAAGCAGCAGAGGCCGAGCGGCGAGAAAAACACGCGTCATCCATCACCGCACCGTGCGTTCCCTGGCGTGCTTTTTCTACGACGCGTGCTGCGAGCAGCCGCTGCGTGATGTTCACAAACCGGCCGCTTGGGTCGCTGAACGTCGCTTGCAGACAAGTTGTAGGTTGCAACGGTGGAGCATGGCGCGTTTTACTCTTGTTTTACACTTGGTTTCACCGCGCCGGAACGCTACGCTTTCGATGGCGTCAGTAATTCTCCGCGATTCCGCAATATGGCGAAACTCCACCGATTTTCTCACTTTATTTGGCAGTTTTTGGTTTGATTTTATCGGCATTCCTTTATCACAAAGCTATCAGGCCGCTAAACGTGATGTGCATCCCAACCTAGCCTTGCTCGAAGGTATCCCAACCTAGCCTTGCTGGAAGGTATCACAACCTAGCCTTGCTCGACGGTTTCCCTGCTCCCCTAGCTTCGCGTTGCCGGCCAGCAATCAGCGCTCCGTGCAGACAACGACAACAACAACGACAACGTCCACAGAGCGAAAAAGTTAGCAGAAACGATCACTCTCTGGAGGGTCGCAACCCGACGCGGCGCCGCGCGCAGACGTCGCCCGAAAGCTCGCCCCGCGAGATACTACGAGGCGGCGGCGGCGACGGCGGCAGCGAGAAATAAGAAGGAAGGAGCAACTTCGCCCGCGCGACGTGGAGCGATGAATCAAGCTGAACAGCATTAAAAAGACGGAGGAGGAAAGGAGACGGAGAAAAAAGCTTGACAAGTCTCGGGGAAAAGAAACTATCGCGTGTAGCTCTAGACTCTATAATTTCGTCGTCTCGCAAAGATATTTACCAAGTTGTCCTCCCCCCCCACCCCCCTTTCCACGAGGCTAGCCGACGTCGTTTCCTCGAGAGAGAGAGGGAGAGAGAGAGAGAGAGAGAGAGAGAGAGAGAGAGAGAGAGAGAGAGAGAGAGAGAGAGAGAGAGAGTGAGAGGGGGGGGGGAGAAAGAGAGAAGTTGAGAAGTTTTCTGGTTGGCGTCGAGCTCGAGTTTCCGAGCGTGAGCGAGAGAGCGCGCTGACAACCAACCGGCCGGGACGAGCACGACACTCGGACTCGTTCCGCGGATTACTTCTTAGAATGTGTTAGTTGCAAAAGTCCGACCCGACTAGTTTTCATCTCGTTAATAACATCACTGTATTTTCTTTCATCCGATTTATAGATTTAATGAATCGAAATTGTATTCAATTGCTGCCTCAACTAATCACCAACTTATTTAACGAACGAATAAAACGAATGACTTGAAGAAAACTGCTGGTATCGGAAAGAAGCTTCTTCACTGATTTGCTGGCGTGTAACTGTGCTGTGTGTTGTGTTGGTACTTGCTTTTTTACGCGATTTTTGGCATTTCTACGAATCCATCCCTAGTTTTCAGCAAGTCATGAAATCTATAAAAGCTCAATTCCATTTGTGGATAATTCTGTTAATTTGCTTGCAACACGACATCGTTCATAGCATTGAAAATATTTCCGTGAAAAATCTGTGCCTCTTCACGTGTATTTAAAAGTAGTTACAAATTACCACGTGCTCTTGTATCAAGTGATTCAGACTAGAGCCGGTTATATAATCTCATGGACGTTTCTGACCTCGACTCTGAACTTTATCATCTCCTTCCAATTCCTTCCCGTCTCCCTCGTCGAAGAAACTCACACCCTCTATGAAATGTGTCCGTTCCAATCCATCAATCTTTCTTCTAAACCTCCACCGATTTCTGCTTGCGGATCGCAGTTCGCAAAGCACTGAATCATGATCAGCAAATAAATATTGCCAAACCGACATTAACGCGACTTTAGATTACAACGCTAATTAAATCCCAACTTGTTCATTTGACAATTAGTGAGGTTATACGCTCGTTTGAAGAGTTAATTCTCTCTTTCATAAAGCAGGCTTTGGAAAAGCGTCGCATAGACGCTGACAAAAGGGCCGGCAGATGGGGTGCATTGTCGAGCAATTAACCCGTCCGGCTCGTCTCTGATTGCAGACATTCCCGACAAGTTGCAACTAGAAGCAATTACAAACCAGCACGACGACACGATGAAAAGTACACCCGGCAAAGAATGCGCCAACTAGGTCACTGATTCCACGCTCTATAAATGCACCGAGCGCTACACAAAACAAATCCCCGGTCGTTTTGTGAAGTTGTTTGTGCCGAGGTCACCGATGGAGCAGAGTGATTAGCGCATTGTGACAGCTGGTGCAGCGACGAAAATATTGCATCGGCACTCGGACAGAAAAACAGCTGCGTTGACGCGTTGCCTGCATCGAATAGCCGATCTGTTGGGACTTGGGAGGTGTTGTTTTGTTTTGTTTTTTGGCCACCATTTTGTGCAACTGTCAAAGCCGGCGAAGTATAAAACAAGCTGTGTGTCCAGAATCTTTGTCGTTTTTAAACTAGAATGAAATTGGTTAAAAAATGATTTAATAACTGAATTCACTTGGCCAAACGGACTTTTCCCTGCTGCTCTGCTGCGTGTGTGTGTTTTTGTTGCTTTTAGACTCAACAGCCCCAGCGGCCGCACACACCGTAACGCAAATACAATACTCACACACATGAAAAACAGTTTTCGCGAATTCGATTAACCAAAAAAAAACCCCGCTTGCATGGCTGTCGCCCCCATTGTCGCGACCATATCTCGCGGATGTGTCCCCCACACCCACGAGTGCCCCTCCCCCCTCCCACCCCCACCCCCACCACAATTCCCTTGCCATCGCCGAAGCGAGAATGATTTTTCCGAGTTTGTCGCGTGGAAAGCGGAAAAACTGACGGCAACGAATGGCGGCGGCGAGACGAGGTGTAATCGACGAGGAACCGCGCTAGGATTTATGCTAAATTGCGAGAGATAACATGCGAGATTGCGTCGAGCTACGCACACAAACATGTTGGATTGGAAAGTAACACACACTGTTCTGCTAGTGTTGCCACGCTGCTACGATTTTTGGCATTACTATGTGCCTTGCCTAATGCCAGCGAACACCGGTGTCACTGCTGTTGCTAGTGTTGCTACACTGCAACGATTGTTGGCATTACTATGTGCCTTGCCTAATGCCAGCGAACACCGGTGTCACTGCTGTTGCTAGTGTTGCCACGCTGCTACGATTGTTGGCATTACTATGTGCCTTGCCTAATGCCAGCAAACACCGGTGTCACTGCTGTTGCTAGTGTTGCCACGCTGCTACGATTTTTGGCATTACTATGTGGCTTGCCTAATGCCAGCGAACACCGGTGTCACTGCTGTTGCTAGTGTTGCCACGCTGCTACGATTGTTGGCATTACTATGTGCCTTGCCTAATGCCAGCGAACACCGGTGTCACTGCTGTTGCTAGTGTTGCCACGCTGCTACGATTTTTGGCATTACTATGTGCCTTGCCTAATGCCAGCGAACACCGGTGTCACTGCTGTTGCTAGTGTTGCCACGCTGCTACGATTGTTGGCATTGTTATGCGCCTTGCCTAATGCCAGCAAACACCGGTGTCACTGCTGTTGCTAGTGTTGCTACGCTGCTACGATTGTTGGCATTACTATGTGCCTTGCCTAATGCCAGCGAACACCGGTGTCACTGCTGTTGCTAGTGTTGCCACGCTGCTACGATTGTTGGCATTGTTATGCGCCTTGCCTAATGCCAGCAAACACCGGTGTCACTGCTGTTGCTAGTGTTGCTACGCTGCTACGATTGTTGGCATTTCTATGTGCCTTGCCTAATGCCAGAAAACAACGGTGTCACTGCTGCTGCTAGTATACAACCTTCCCAGCCATCCACTTTGCAGCCAGCGTGCTACGCGCTTCAACGTCCCACCGAACGCGTCGCACGTTCCCAGCCGTCCGCCTCGCAGCCAGCGTGCTACGGGCTTCAACGTCCCACCGAACGCGTCGCACGTTCCCAGCCGTCCGCCTCGCAGCCAGCGTGCTACGCGCTTCAACGTCCCACCGAACGCGTCGCACGTTCCCCGCCGTCCGCTTCGCACCCAGCATGCTGCGGACAGCGAGACGTCCCTAGGTCTTGCCGAATGCGCTGGCAGTTGAATGAAAATCGAGTCCATCGGCGACAAAGAGCCGTCCGGACGCGGCGTCCGGGAGTCATTGAATAACCCCTCCGCGCCCAGCGAAGCGAAGTCCGTCGCGTCGGCGATATATTGTCAATGCAGCATTTATTAGCGTCGTCCGGGGGAAATTTCACACAGCGTATGTCCCGTTTCGCGACCCCGAGTGGGTGGGTTCACCCATGCCCTCTTTAGGAACTACGCCTAGGTCTCACTGCCGTTTGGAGATGGTTGCTGATGGGGATACGCAGGCTTAGTAACGAATGGGCGTTACAATTGATGTATTGGGCTTCTCTTATATGGTATCAGTTAATTTTTGTTAACTACATCCCTTGCCTTGCGGCATCGGTCAGATGCACTGACACTTTGAAGATGAAGCTTGATTTTCATATCTCAAACTGCCAGCTTGAGATATGCGGGCTGAGAAATAAGGTTCTTGGTCATGAATTACGATTCGTGACACAAAAATAATCAAAATGTTACCATGAAATTCAAGAATCGAAACAGACCAACCGATATGATTCCACTAATCCATGTGCAGGAAGCAATGTCACGGGTTTACCCGAGCTAATACTACTTTTGAAGAATCGATCTGCGTACAATATGAAGGATTTCACGCCGCCATTATGTGAAAGGTATCTGCTTGGAGTCAGCTTCAAATCCAAAACAGCTATGACGTACCAAAAGAAACAAGTTCAGTTGGATTTACAGCAGTTAACATCCAGGGCAGACCATCGACTCTGCAAACAAATGACGGTGAGACGAGGCACAGCGCAAGCACAGACCACAGACGACGGGCCCAGAGGACGCATTTTCGACCCGGAATTCGCCTGCAGAGATTTCTGCTTGATAATATGTATGCTAATATTGCTTCTGTCCCATGCCACAGTTCACAAGGAAAATGTTTATTGGCCTTGAAATGACTTGTTGCCTCGGAAAACCACTAAGAGAAAACAATTTCAAACAAAATGCTTTAATGTCCTTCCTATGATGCAAACTTTGCCTTCACCAGTATCGTCAAGTATCGTTGAAAGTCAACCTAAATGTGAGAATACGCTCGTTGACCAACCTTCGATTTCCTCAATCATTACAGGACCAAGAACCATTTCAATAAGAGCAAAATCCGCAGAACCTACGTCACACCATGACCTTGGAATCCTGAAAGATCCTTGAACTCTACAACCTGATACCAGCCAACAAGCAGAAAAAGCAAGTTGTTGTTTCCACGTTGAGAATATGCCGAACACAATATCGACAGGCTGCAACCTCGCGAACTTTGGACAGAAGTTGCTAGGTATCTTTGAAACAACGCCGAGAACTTGCGACACGTGCGCATGATCAAAGAGTGCGACATGTTCTTCATTTTGTAGTTGCCGAGCCGAGGAAAGTTTACAGCCGCGGCAGCTTGACACTGCGACTTCTTAGCGATGGATAGGCGACCAGTGCTGTAGAAGAGAGAACAGAAAGCTTCGCCTGTCAGCTTCTAGCGAAAGTTACAATTTTAATGTCATAGTAATACATTGAAAAGCACGTGGTTTCAATCATTACTAAAAGATGGGAATGTAGGTTAATCTCCTCGCCATTATGTGATGAGTCCTATCACGCATCACGTGGCTCACAGGGAAAACATTAAGTTTACTAACCTAATTAAAATGAACATTTAATTAGGTTAGAAATTTTACTGTTGAAACACGTGTTTCATTACGGCTGTGTCATGCTGGGAGCAAAAACGAATATAATTTACATGAAAGCTGAGCATGTGACAACGTAGGCATGCCACGAGCAATCTACACAAAACATACCTTGGAGGGTTGTTTTTTGTTGTAGTTAGCCCTAGGCTGGAAAAGCCTAGTTATGAATTGCTTTCAAATTTCCAAGTGAATTAGGTAGAAACAGGCAGAAAACAAAGATATTAACAGCAACCCAGAGTCAATAACTTCATTCGCAGACTCAGAAACAATTCGTTCGCAAACCGAGAGTTCAGGTCATCAAAATATCACACAGCGGAAGGAGCAGGTCTGTGCAGGTCTGTGTTACATCAGTCCGGCCCACGTCCGTCACGGGCTCGAAGCCAGGGCGCCGGGCAGCGGGCCAACCCCCTCGAAGGGGTGGCAAGCAGGGGGAGGAGAGAACGACCCCTAATAGCACAGCACCGCGAGGTCGTGGAGGGCTGCGGACGACAGGGAGTGGCCGACTCCGAGCATTGTATACTTTGTCGTATTCAAGGGTGAGACATCCCCTGCACGAAGACGTCGAAACACAGGAACGCTTTACGAGGTGGGATTGCATGAGACGACGGATCGTTACAGCGTTCTTAACGGTGGTTTGGGTAAGTAGAGTATCGCGACAAATCGATTGAGAAACGCATCGGAAAACGCACTATCGAATTTATCGGGACAAGTGTGGTGGAAAAACGCATTATCGAGTGTTTTTCGAGCTTATTTCAAGGTGCGGTGTCAAATGTGGGATTCATTAAACCTTCTCGGGTGAACTCTTTTTCGGTGGGTTAGCCAAGCAGGAAAAATGCGTGGCCGAACCGGGACACGAACCCGGGACCTTCCGCTTGCCAGGCGGTTGCTCCATCATCCGTCAAGTTTGGGTGAGGAAAGGGCTCTACGGAGGGTAGGGGAAGAGTGTTTTCCTTTCCTATTCGTAAAATTATCCCAGAAAATCTGAAATAATATGGTAAATATCAAAAATATCTGGCCTTGGCTCGCATAAGTCTAAAAAAAACTCTATAAAATAGAAATTGGTAACATGGAAATTACCCGGTAAAAAGAGTCCCAAAATAATCGCTGCCACTTTAAGCACAGGCCTACGCTCTCGGCCGACGGTGACCCTCTTCGCCGAGGGTGGGGTGTGTGTTGGGTGGCAGACCACGTGACGGGTACCCCCCGCCCCCCCCCAAGGGTCGGCGAGGCAGAAAAATCGCGCGGGGTCGTTGGGCGAGAATTAACCACGTTAACTTACGAGCTGAATTTGCATTTCCACCCACCCTTGCGCCCCGCAAGCCCCCGATTCGACGGCCGGGGCTGGTTTTTTTTGGCGCGGGGCTGCGAATAAATCGCACTGAGTTTATAAAGGGGTGGGTAGAGCGGGGGTGGAGATTATGTCGAGGAAATTGTGACACTTTTGCCGGGTGCAGATTATTCGGTCGGATCTTCGTGTTTACGATGTGGCGTTGTCGTAAACATAACGATTACTGGACATCGTATTATCGTACTGCGGAGTTTGTGAAAGGAAGTGGGCCAAAAAATAGGGTCAGATAATGTGTCACGGACTCGTAACGTATGCAAGGTAATAAAATTTAAGCCCAAAACCTTTCAAAGTTAAATTACTTTGCCTAAATGCTGGAGTCGGCGCAGAAACATAATTCTCAGCCAGACAAACTTGATTATTCTCTGGATATCATCGCTGGATACAAACTTTGAGACGTCTGTCTGTCAGTGAGACAATATAACTGCTTGCTGTTCCTGTTCTTGTTCTTGTTCTTGTTCCTGTTCCTGTTCCTCCCCACAATACTAATATGATTGTGTGCAAACAAAACACAAACCAAACCACTAAAGCACGGCGCCAGTGCCTCTACGCTAGACGCTAGACACGTTCACATCACGCAGAAGATCGGAACCCGGCGCCGAAACCACCCCCGTCCCGACGCGGCGAACCACAACCTACCCCTAATCGCTGCCTCACTGCCAGACACCCCCCCCCCCCTACCCCACACACACACGTCACGTCGCTTGCTGGCTGACACCGAGGACACGCCGTTGAGGGGTGGTTTCCTGCATGTCTGCAATTAACTTCACCTCCTTTCATCATTCACCGAGTGGTGGGTTTTGGGGGGTTATTAAAGACACGTCGCGTTTCTAGAGCGTTGGCGCAGAATTTAAGAGTTTGTGCCAGCGAAAATCATCATCCACCGGTGGAAATTAGGCAGCAGTGGTGATTTTTACGAGGCAGATGACGTAATAAGTTCATTAGGCCGACTTAGTATGGATATCGCAGTAACATTGGTAAAAAAAAAAACACTGAACTTTGAGATGTGACAGCGAATCTGCTGACACCTCGTTAACATCGGGCAAAACTGGAGAAAATATTCGAAAAATATACTATTTGTTTCGTTTCACTGCCCACTGATATGAAGCTGAGATTAATTTAGTTACAAATAAAGTCATTAGAGCGTCATAAAAGCGTTTTTCGTACAGTTATACAATTTCAATTTGGCAAGTTTGTTAAGTCATACGGGTCAACATATCTGCATATTTTCGTCAAGTTCATTCATAAGTTTGCCCTAAATAGCGATAAATGTTATTTTCAAACACTGGAAATCATGAAAACAAGAAAACTCTTTGGACGATAACAAAGATTTCGAAGGTTGTCATAAATTCTTGTAAAAAATTTTGCCTCTTAATAAAAAACGCCTAAGGAAGCTATTCACGATTCACGCTCAATTTTGCAGTGGGTTTAGTGTTAATAAAAACACTTGCCACTTCCAATCATATGCATAGATTGAATGACCAACGAATCACTGACTAACTGGACCTAGAGGGTCACGGCACCAACCCTCCATTAAAATATTTAAAAAAAAATCAGTCAAATGAATTTCAAATTTGGAGTTCACCCTCGGAGACCTAGGTTCACCCATCAGACCCCAGAGCCTATACAACAATTCTGGCCTTTCATTCGCATGAAAATGTGATTGACATGCTAATGAACGCAGCTAACGATCTGTTAGCCAACCATCTACATTCATTTCAAAAAGCGAGCTGGCAATTAGTATATCATACATAAGATCAGACCAAAGATAAAGTAACTGTATTCTGTGCTCGGTAGAGCATCTCCTGCCTTCTAAAGTTCAGGGAGCCCGGATTAAGTATTGCACGGTGTATCCATCATCGGCCGCCGATCATTCAGCCACCGATCGCTCGTCAGTCCCCTGGGCGCGGTGTGCTTTGCCAGGCGTCGGCGTCGGCGTCGGCGTCGGCGTCGGAACTTTACGGGGCAGCGGCGTCGGCAAGGGATACAACAAGTTCGGCGGCAGCAAGCTCGACTCAAAGGGCAACGCGTTCGGCGATTCTACCATACTTTATACTCATCGAGAATAAAATACATGGCATCAAAAGATGCTGTGTAAAAGTAAAAAATTGTGTTTAAGAAGATGAAAACTGCTGCTTTTGGATCTGTTTCATAATTTTAAGTGCTGATTTATAGGAGATATTTTTGTACTTAGATATATACTTTGATATGTGCATTTATTTTACATTCAAGCAACGTGACGCGGTCAGACACCCGCTAAGAAAAGCCAGTTGGCTTGTGATTTCCCTGTCTTCCTTGGTTAAATAAGCAGAGTCAATACACCGATTCCATTCAAGCAACGTGACGCGGTCAGACACCCGCTAAGAAAAGCCAGTTGGCTTGTGATTTCCCTGTCTTCCTTGGTTAAATAAGCAGAGTCAATACACCGATTCCATTCAAGCAACGCGACACGGTCAGACACCCGCTAAGAAAAGCCAGAGAAATCACAAATGGCTAGAAGATTTAAGTGATCATTTTGTATACATTTGCATTTCAATGAAAGAGGATTTTAATGGGCACAATGCTATCACTGTTTCTGTCGGTTCCATAATGACCTAAGATATCTTCTTGTCTTAGAAATGTTGATAAGAAAATGATCACGAGCTCGTTCCTGGCTGTTGCGAAGTAACAGTGAACTTAGTACCAAGAAGCAATGTCAAAAGTCATTAAGTCCCGGGTCCAGTCCATAAGCTGTCAAACAGGGAACTCTGCGCCGCACTTTGCAGGCGCAAGGAGCAAGCAAGTTTCCCGTGTTGCGGTCTTGTCCCCTCGATCGCCTGACCACAGCGAACCGAGCCTTGCCCTGTGCGGTCCACGGGTCATCCCCTCCCCCCAACCACCCACCGCACCCTCACCGCAGCGCCCCCGGTGGGGGTTTCATTATCATCCTTGATTCGTGCGTAGAGCGTTTTGCGCTGCGAGTAGTGTGTAGTGCGTAGTGCGTAGTCCTTAGTGCGTAGTGCGTAGTACGTAGTACGCAGATGATACAGAATTTTTTCAAAAATATCAGAAATATATCTTATCTCAAGAATATATCCTGTATCTCAATTAAATACTATTCTATAGGATATATTTCTAGGAAATTAGCAAGAGAAACATTTACATAAAACAGAAACGTCAGTTGATTAGCTCAGACCCTTCGTGTCTGGGAAATGTATGATGCAATTTTTTCTCACAACCAATGAGAACCTCCAGATTGCATTAAGTTATGCAATTTCTTCACATATTATAGTCATTTGCTTTCAGGTGAAAATAATACCGCGCTAAACGTGTTCATAAAAAGGTGCAGCAGCGATTTCCTTGCGGGCCTTCCAAAACGAATGACTAGTTCTACTCAAGTTAAATTAGTGGAGAAATAATGTGAAATAACTCAAGACTTCACCTTGAAGTAGCAATTTGAAAATGGCGAGGTTTTTTCAATAAATTTTATGTGTTCGGAGAGAAAGTATTTTCTCTTGTAGATGTAGGTACATGAGGTTATTTTTAAATGGAATAAGTATCAAAAAGATAGCAACTGACCCAGCGAGGGTGATTCGCCGAACAGCAGCAGCATCGACAGCCTAACCACTCACCAGCCAGCACCTTGACGCAGTCCGTGTTGTTCGGATAGTTGCCGGGAAAGTTCGGCGAGTGGAACTCGCGCCGCTCGGGATTCCCCTCGACGAACTTCCGGCAGGCCGGCACCATCTCAGCCGCTTCCTCTTGCTGCGCCGTCGCCTGCCGCTGCCGCCGCCGCGCCTCCCACGACGCCTCCCCCGTCGCCGCGGTCGTCAAGCCGTCCTCGGCGCGCATCATCGCCAGCATCGCGGTCGACGTCGCCGCGGCGGAGTCCCACGACGTCTCCGCCGCCGTCGACGGCGACGTCGCCGAACGACGCCCCTTGGCGACGCCGCCTCGCGCGCGGTCTCCGTTGGAGTCCGCGGCCGCGTTGCTGTCTTGCCGCGCCTCGGCAGTGTCTTTTGCACTCACTCGGTTCAAGGTCACGCCTTCGTCTTTTGTTTCGCTGACGTTTTCACTGTTTTCGTTGCGTGAGGTCAACACAACGACACTATGATGGCCTGTTTTAGTGTTCAACTCTTTATTTTTATGGTCTGAACTTGCGTTCAAGGTCAAATTTCGACTCGCAAGCGTCAAAGTTATGCTGTTGCTGCTTTTCCTTGCGTTCAAGGACATATTTTTGTGCTCTGACCTTGTTTTCAAGGTTGAATTACGGCTGGCTATCAACATTACACTGTGGCTAGCTTCCGTTGCATTCAGGCTCGTATCGTCTCTGTTTTTCAAGCTCCCCACGTGACTCCCCCCAACGTTCGCACTTGCAGGCACGACGCCCTCCTGAGCGTCGCTCGTCCATGGCTCACTCGTGTTCAAGGTCGTCGCGTCGACGTCGCGCGGCGTTGACGGCGTCCCGAACACCACGGCGTCGGCGTCGGCGTCGGCGTCGGCGTCGGTCGGAGCTCGTGGCGACGACGCCGTCCTCTCGACGCCGTCCTCGGGGACGGGCGGCGGTGACTCGGCGCCGCGGCCTGCGGACACAAGAGTGGGGGCGTTGAGATGACGCTATGGTAATAAATTTGATCAAGAACTGGTGTCACTGCTGTTGCTAGTGTTGCTACGCTGCTAAGATTGTTGGCATTACTATGTGCCTTGCCTAATGCCAGCAAACACCGGTGTCACTGCTGTTGCTAGTGTTGCTACGCTGCTAAGATTGCTGGCATTACTATGTGCCTTGCCTAATATTATTCAATTAAACACTAGATTAATTTTTTTGGATGACCCACATTTCGATTGGTTTGATCCAAAACAACGGCGGATCGGAAATCCAACGCAACCAAGATCGATGGAAAACAGAAGAAAGATTCCTGCCCCGGTGTGTAAAAGGGAAACCATCTCCGTTGACCTCGGCACGGTGGCCGTGTCTCACACCGCGAACCACGGCCGCGTGGAGCCGGTGAATTATTCATAACCCCGGCGTGGGGTGGCACCAGGGGGATGGGGAAGAGAAGGTCGCCCCCCCCCCCCCCCCACCACCATCAAGCACGGGCCATGCAGATCAGGCTGTGAATGCTAAGTGCATTTCTTCGCGGCTGTTTTGCATCTTGCAACGCCCTCCCCGTGGCTCCCTGGGGAGGCGACGCGGGACGGTGCAGAGATTCCTGAGCATTGTTGGAGTCATGGGTTAGAAGGGGGGTGGGGGAGGCTACCAACCCCTCAGGACCTACGCTATTTTGGCGTAAGCGACCTGCAACTTTGCCTACATCTATAACATTTATGTCAAAATATTTTTCGCCCATGATTTGAGGTCACATCATGCCCAAGAATCCCATGGGGGTTTTGGGTAACACTCTCGCGCTTTCTTCGGGTAGATGACTCACCTTTCCCACCTCAAGGAAAGCCTATCAACTCCCTTTTAAGACGAATGTCATTTTCTCACATTAGAAACTTAGTTTTACCAAAAATAATATATTTCTTGATATTATATCCGTTTTCAGAAAATGTGAAACATAAAAGCTGTGATGAAAAAATGTTTTCGAGGTGTGATTTTCAGTGCAATGAACAATCAGAGCTGTAATGGACATGCTATACTTCCAAATTCTTTCAGTTGTTGGACTCCATGGAGACCAGGACCATTAATGAACACAAAAGGCGCTGAATCTATTGACGCTATGCTGCAATCGCACGCCAACAACTCGGCTAACCCCGATTATAACGTTGGGTACGCTTGTTTAAAAAAATAAGAAATTAACAAATTTGCAAATCATGTTGGATGGATGATCTGGACAGTTTTTAAAAGCAACGAAATAATGACTCAAAAATGAACTCCATACGCCCGAGTCCTTTCAGTGCTTAACTTGTTCGCCTGGGCTCGATTGCCACTGTTCGGGTTCGTCCCAGCGTGAACACAATTTCAACCCTGGCGTGCACTAAACTCACACCCCGTTCAGGACGCGCGTGAAGCAAGGTATAGGATGTAATTTGTATTACAAATGAACAGCGCAGTGAACAGCTTCAAAGTGATTAGCGGCTTACGCAGGGTGTTATGCTAACAGGGCTTAGGTGAGAAATATCAGCGTCAATATCGCGGCTGGTAGCGTTCGCTGAGAATGTGGAAAATCGGGCTGGAACGTAAACAGGTGCAAGAAGGTAGGCTGACAGCTCAATGTATGACCTATTTGACCTCTTGCAACACAATTGAGATATTTTTGTGCGCATATAGGAAGGAGTGAGAGTGAAATATGTGTGAAAGAAAGAATTATGGGCGTGGGATGAAGGGAGAAATGTTAAGAAAAATTGAGAAGTGCTAAAAGTAGCTGACTGGCTATATATTTTAAGTACCTTTGAGTCCTAAGTCATTGTCAGAAGCTCAAGATTGATATATTACGTTGAATTCTTGTTTCATTTTTTTAAACCACCACCTGACCTCCGAAATAATATGAAGAAGGGTTCCACGACCACGTGTGAATATTAACCTACGCTGTTATTCACACTGACAACCGGCGGTGAGACACAGTGTAGCAAGTGGCTGGCAACTGGCGGTGAGACACAGTGTAGCAAGTGGCTGGCAACTGGCGGTGAGACACAGTGTAGCAAGTGGCTGGCAACTGGCGGTGAGACATAGTGTAGCAAGTGGCTGGCAACTGGTGGTGAGACATAGTGTAGCAAGTGGCTGGCAACTGGCGGTGAGACATAGTGTAGCAAGTGGCTGGCAACTGGTGGTGAGACATAGTGTAGCAAGTGGCTGGCAACTGGCGGTGAGACATAGTGTAGCCAGTGGCTGGCAACTGGCGGTGAGACACAGTGTAGCAAGTGGCTGGCAACTGGCGGCGAGACATAGTGTAGCAAGTGGCTGGCAACTGGCTGCGAGACACAGTGTAGCAAGTGGCTGGCAACTGGCTGCGAGACACAGTGTAGCAAGTGGCTGGCAACTGGCGGTGAGACACAGTGTAGCAAGTGGCTGGCAACTGGCGGTGAGACACAGTGTAGCAAGTGGCTGGCAACTGGCGGTGAGACACAGTGTAGCAAGTGGCTGGCAACTGGCGGCGAGACACAGTGTAGCAAGTGGCTGGCAACTGGCGGTGAGACACCGTGTAGCAAGTGGCTGGCAACTGGCGGCGAGACACAGTGTAGCAAGTGGCTGGCAACTGGCGGTGAGACACAGTGTAGCAAGTGGCTGGCAACTGGCGGTGAGACACAGTGTAGCAAGTGGCTGGCAACTGGCGGTGAGACACAGTGCAGCAAGTGACTGGCAACTGGCGGTGAGACACCGTGTAGCAAGTGGCTGGCAACTGGCGGTGAGACACAGTGTAGCAAGTGGCTGGCAACTGGCGGTGAGACACAGTGTAGCAAGTGGCTGGCAACTGGCGGTGAGACACAGTGTAGCAAGTGGCTGGCAACTGGCGGTGAGACACAGTGTAGCAAGTGGCTGGCAACTGGCGGTGAGACACAGTGTAGCAAGTGGCTGGCAACTGGCGGTGAGACACAGTGTAGCAAGTGGCTGGCAACTGGCGGTGAGACACAGTGTAGCAAGTGGCTGGCAACTGGCGGTGAGACACAGTGTAGCAAGTGGCTGGCAACTGGCGGTGAGACACAGTGTAGCAAGTGGCTGGCAACTGGCGGTGAGACACAGTGTAGCAAGTGGCTGGCAACTGGCGGTGAGACACAGTGTAGCAAGTGGCTGGCAACTGGCGGTGAGACACAGTGTAGCAAGTGGCTGGCAACTGGCGGTGAGACACAGTGTAGCAAGTGGCTGGCAACTGGCGGTGAGACACAGAGTAGCAAGTGGCTGGCAACTGGCTGCGAGACACAGTGTAGCAAGTGGCTGGCAACTGGCGGTGAGACATAGTGTAGCAAGTGGCTGGCAACTGGCGGTGAGACATAGTGTAGCAAGTGGCTGGCAACTGGCGGTGAGACATAGTGTAGCAAGTGGCTGGCAACTGGCGGTGAGACATAGTGTAGCAAGTGGCTGGCAACTGGCGGTGAGACACAGTGTAGCAAGTGGCTGGCAACTGGCGGTGAGACACAGTGTAGCAAGTGGCTGGCAACTGGCGGTGAGACACAGAGTAGCAAGTGGCTGGCAACTGGCGGTGAGACACAGTGTAGCAAGTGGCTGGCAACTGGCGGTGAGACACAGTGCAGCAAGTGGCTGGCAACTGGCGGTGAGACACAGTCTAACAAGTGGCTGGCAACTGGCGGTGAGACACAGTGTAGCAAGTGGCAGGCAACTGGCGGTGAGACACAGTGTAGCAAGTGGCTGGCAACTGGCGGTGAGACACAGTGCAGCAAGTGGCAGGCAACTGGCGGTGAGACACAGTGTAGCAAGTGGCTGGCAACTGGCGGTGAGACACAGTGTAGCAAGTGGCTGGCAACTGGCGGTGAGACACAGTGTAGCAAGTGGCTGGCAACTGGCGGTGAGACACAGAGTAGCAAGTGGCTGGCAACTGGCGGTGAGACACAGTGTAGCAAGTGGCTGGCAACTGGCGGTGAGACACAGTCTAACAAGTGGCTGGCAACTGGCGGTGAGACACAGTGTAGCAAGTGGCTGGCAACTGGCGGTGAGACACAGAGTAGCAAGTGGCTGGCAACTGGCGGTGAGACACAGTGTAGCAAGTGGCTGGCAACTGGCGGTGAGACACAGTGTAGCAAGTGGCTGGCAACTGGCGGTGAGACACAGTGTAGCAAGTGGCTGGCAACTGGCGGTGAGACACAGTGTAGCAAGTGGCTGGCAACTGGCGGTGAGACACAGTGCAGCAAGTGGCTGGCAACTGGCGGTGAGACACAGTGTAACAAGTGGCTGGCAACTGGCGGTGAGACACAGTGTAGCAAGTGGCAGGCAACTGGCGGTGAGACACAGTGTAGCAAGTGGCTGGCAACTGGCGGTGAGACACAGTGCAGCAAGTGGCAGGCAACTGGCGGTGAGACACAGTGTAGCAAGTGGCTGGCAACTGGCGGTGAGACACAGTGTAGCAAGTGGCTGGCAACTGGCGGCGAGACACAGTGCAGCAAGTGGCTGGCAACTGGCGGTGAGACACAGTCTAACAAGTGGCTGGCAACTGGCGGTGAGACACAGTGTAGCAAGTGGCAGGCAACTGGCGGTGAGACACAGTGTAGCAAGTGGCTGGCAACTGGCGGTGAGACACAGTGCAGCAAGTGGCAGGCAACTGGCGGTGAGACACAGTGTAGCAAGTGGCTGGCAACTGGCGGTGAGACACAGTGTAGCAAGTGGCTGGCAACTGGCGGTGAGACACAGTGTAGCAAGTGGCTGGCAACTGGCGGTGAGACACAGAGTAGCAAGTGGCTGGCAACTGGCGGTGAGACACAGTGTAGCAAGTGGCTGGCAACTGGCGGTGAGACACAGTCTAACAAGTGGCTGGCAACTGGCGGTGAGACACAGTGTAGCAAGTGGCTGGCAACTGGCGGTGAGACACAGAGTAGCAAGTGGCTGGCAACTGGCGGTGAGACACAGTGTAGCAAGTGGCTGGCAACTGGCGGTGAGACACAGTGTAGCAAGTGGCTGGCAACTGGCGGTGAGACACAGTGTAGCAAGTGGCTGGCAACTGGCGGTGAGACACAGTGTAGCAAGTGGCTGGCAACTGGCGGTGAGACACAGTGCAGCAAGTGGCTGGCAACTGGCGGTGAGACACAGTGTAACAAGTGGCTGGCAACTGGCGGTGAGACACAGTGTAGCAAGTGGCAGGCAACTGGCGGTGAGACACAGTGTAGCAAGTGGCTGGCAACTGGCGGTGAGACACAGTGCAGCAAGTGGCAGGCAACTGGCGGTGAGACACAGTGTAGCAAGTGGCTGGCAACTGGCGGTGAGACACAGTGTAGCAAGTGGCTGGCAACTGGCGGTGAGACACAGTGTAGCAAGTGGCTGGCAACTGGCGGTGAGACACAGTGTAGCAAGTGGCTGGCAACTGGCGGTGAGACACAGTGTAGCAAGTGGCTGGCAACTGGCGGTGAGACACAGTGCAGCAAGTGGCAGGCAACTGGCGGTGAGACACAGTGTAGCAAGTGGCTGGCAACTGGCGGTGAGACACAGTGTAGCAAGTGGCTGGCAACTGGCGGTGAGACACAGTGTAGCAAGTGGCTGGCAACTGGCGGTGAGACACAGTGTAGCAAGTGGCTGGCAACTGGCGGTGAGACACAGTGCAGCAAGTGGCTGGCAACTGGCAGTGAGACACAGTGTAGCAAGTGGCTGGCAACTGGCGGTGAGACACAGTGTAGCAAGTGGCTGGCAACTGGCGGTGAGACACAGTGTAGCAAGTGGCTGGCAACTGGCGGTGAGACACAGTGTAGCAAGTGGCTGGCAACTGGCGGTGAGACACAGCGTAGCAAGTGGCCGGCAACTGGCGGCGAGACACAGCTTAGCAAATGGCTGGCAACTGGCGGTGAGACACAGCGTATAACCACCCAGTCATCATTGCTCCCAAATAGCGGGAGTGCATGGCAGCCAGTTTTTGGTATTTCTGTTATTGCAAAGGCAGCCAGGGGGTGCAAGGACCTAGAGGGGTGGATATCGAAAGAATAACACGCGAGTGCACGCACTACGTTATGAAAACAACCCCTTCGGAAACCCAAACCCCTCCGGCCGAGGGGCCTGTGCGACGCGTATGCAAAAAGCCGCGCGCGGGGGTTTGTGGGGGGGGGGGGGGGTCGCGCCCCGTCGGGCTAAAGAAAACATGCGGCAATTTCCCAGACGCTTTCCACCAGCGCACGCCTAGCGGTTATAGGGGTTGCGTGGGGTTGGGTGCGTGGGGTTGGGGGTGTATCGGGAAATGGCATATTATTTACCCGTTTCGTTTCGGGGTAGAGTGTGTGGTCACGTGCGTGCCCGGTGCGCCGCGGGTAATGTGCGTTAATGGGGTACGCAGAGTTGTGTGGTTGTGGTCGTGGTTGTTTTTGTTGACTTTAAAACGCGCGTCGATGCGCGGCGGTTTGATCCGGCTTTCGGTCGCGAGTTGACACGGATTACGCGGAAAAACACACAAATTTCTGCTCGTGGATGAGTCTAGCTTTTATTAAAATACAGAAATGAAGCGGTTTTTTTCGAGTTTTGATATTGAAAAGCTGTGCTAAAGAATGAATGGATTTCATATATATATTTTATTGTATCCGACTTATTCATTTCGTGAATTCCGTCGTGGTTCGCGATATTGCCTGGCTGAACGTCTCTGAGGGCGCTCTGTGCCACACAATCTCATCAAATCCTCGGCCTCGGCATCAGCATCAACATCAACATCAGCAGCAGCAGCAGCCTCAGAAGCACCCCGAGACCCCGGCTCTATCAGTTAATATAAATCTCTTTGCCGGTCGCGAGCCGCCCTGAGATATGAATCCTGGACGTATAATTATATACTTAGTGCCGCGGCCTATGCTGTATCGGAAAACCGGCACACTTTCCCGCGGGGAGGGTGGAAAATCCGCGTCGGGAAAATTCATTTCGTCGCCGTTTAGCGCGGAAAAGTTAGGCGTTCGGGTCGCGGCCAGGGTGGCTCTAGGGAGAAGCGTTTAATAGACAACATCGTAAAAATGATAATCAGACCGTGCCCGTTGTGCTCCGGGGGGGTGCGGGGGTGCGGGAGGGTCAGGGAAGAAAGGAAACCCACGGGAACGGAAATGGGAAAAATATCGAGCGGGTTTTGTAAAGGATTTTATATGTTTAAGTTTCTAAGCTCAGGACTCTTAAGGGTTGCTGCGGAAGGGTTGCTGCTGTAATGCAAGCTTACGCAACGACCCCGGACGGTAACAGTTAAGAACCTGGCAAAGATGGAAATTTTTCCCGCATGAAATCTTGCGTTTGCAGTGAAAGTGTCAGAAAGTCAACGTCTAGAATGATGTTAAATGCTCTCGCTGGGGTGAGAGTTTGCAGATATGAACGTTGTAAATTAACACACCATAATTATACGTGAAAATTCAGTAAGGAAAATAAATCACTCTGACAACTAACTTTGGGGTTCTACCTATTGCAGTGAAATAAGAAAAGCAATGATTCCTTCAAGTTATAATTGGCACTTTGAAGCCAATTGCAGCCAATCCATGTCGCTAGACTGGCGTGAGCCGACAAAACCAAACAAACAAGTGCATCCTCGTCTAGCCGGTGGTTCCCCGGCAGGAAACCCCGAAGCCCCACGCCTGACTTGCTCGATAATAAGCGACAAGTCGATCAGCTTTTTATCAACCAATTCCTTCCCTTCTCCGTCTGGCGAACGCACTGCTTGAAGCGGTAAGTCTGCGCCGGGTCTCGAACCCTGCTCGCCTGCCTGGCTGGAACTTCGCTGAATTCTCCGAACGCAATTTTGCAGCGTAACAGTTAAACCGGCAGCGCGACGCCGGGAGATGGAAATTAACAAGCGAAGCTTTTGTAGTCTTTCTTAAAAGTTTTAAGCGGCGATTCTTGAAAAACTCAGAACTCTCAGCCCGGTAAATTGTCTTCGAGGAACGTTTCCTGCTGCCCTTGTCTAGGGAGGGTGTTGGCTTCGTGATTAGTGTAAGCAGGGGTTGTTTTTAGCAGGAAAAATATTTTCTAGTCCATTGAAAAGACGCGCTGTAAGAATGTAGCTTGAAATGTTGGTGAGCTTTGCCGAAATAAGTCATACGACTGGACGAGTATGCCTGTCATTCATAGGCAATGGGTTCATTCTCAGCTCGCTAATAGGCTAGGTTAAGAAATACACATACATTTTATTTCAAGTGGAAAATTCTAGAAAATGCCAGCAAACGGTACTTTCTCTAAGAATTACAATACATTAAAACTTGTAAATACATATTTTTCTTCGTTTCGAGACTTCGAATGAGCGACATATTTTTCAGAAAACAATAGCGATCACCAAGAACGGCCTTCTATTTACGAACGGCTAGCTTTTGAAGTTCCCTAGAAACCAGAACTTGAAATAAAATAATTCCAACGAAATAACTTCAAATCATTGGGGGCTATAGCTTAACGAATTGTCCCTGTCCCAGTCCTTAGTCCCTGGTCGCTAATTCCTTGTCTTTGTCCAGTTAGCTCGATCAAAAACCCAGAGAATTTTTTTTTGGGATTGATGAGATATTACGGGACAAAAAATCCCAGCAGCCTGATTGGCCGAGAGAGTGAATTGATTCGAGCAGCATCCGCAACAGGTAAGAGACTGGGGTTCAAGTTACTGCCAGCCTTACAATTCATTTCCGATTGAAAATTTCGGCTCCAGTCTCGCTGAGACCTAATAGGATCCGATTCTGTGCACGGCACGAAGTGAAACATAAGACCGCCGCGAGTCATCGCAAGGTGCGATTCCAAAGTCAGAACACTCCACGCCGTAAACTCGGCCGTCACGACTTCATAGGAAGAATTCCTTGCACCAAGTGCCACCCAAAATTTTGCACAGTCCAGCGCTGTATGATGGAGTTATCTGATGACTGATTTGTTTTAGAACATGAGCCTTGTCCACCACCTTTCTGTTCTGTAGAGGGTTTGGGTTTGATGTCCACAACGGTGTTGCAGGGTGAAGGGTGAGGCCATTTGGTCTTGTGGGAGTTTCCAGAACCGCTGGTTGATGCATTTAGTAGTTGAACGGCTTTGCTATGATTTCCAAAGACTTTAAAAAACATTTTTTGGCCCCTGATTATGAGCCTCTTATTCGGCCGAGCACGTTAACCCTCCCCGCGGCCAAGATAATGGCCTAAACTGATCAAAACTTCAATAATTGCGGTTTGACACCACTTTGACCGTTTTGACAAGCCAGTTGTTACGGGTGCATCAGTAAAATCGCATTTTATAGTACTGATGTCTTGGCTACATTGGGTAGAGATATTAGACCCACAGTCAAATCACCAAGCACCAGCGTGATACTACGTTGCTAGTGTTGCCACGCTGCTACGATTGTTGGTATTACTATGTGCCTTGTCTAATGCCAGCAAACACCGGTGCCACTGCTGTTGCTAGTGTTGCTACGCAGCTACGATTGTTGGCATTACTATGTGCCTTGCCTAATGCCAGCAAACACCGGTGCCACTGCTGTTGCTAGTGTTGCTACGCAGCTACGATTGTTGGCATCACTATGTGCCTTGCCTAATGCCAGCAAACACCGGTGTCACTGCTTTTTCTAGTGTTGCCACGCTGCTACGATTAGCGGCCTTAAATTGGGCCTTATCGAATGCCAGCACCTGTAGCACCTTGGAAAGTACTGAGCAAGCGGACAATGTACCGTATCGAGATGCGAGAGGCCCCAGTTCGACACCCCGCGAGGGTACGCAACACAAAATCGATCCCCCCTCACACCAAGATGAAGAACTGGCGTCGCCCATCGTGTCGGTCCCCGATGAAGACGTCGACGTCGCAGGCCCCGCGCTCTTCGCACGATAACGCGTGAAATATTGCTTTTTAATACACAATTAATTCACTCGAGATTGAGATCATGTTGCGCGAGGCCCGGGCCTCACAATTTTCCACGTCTCTTTTGGTTGATGTGGGCGCCAAGCTTCGTTACACGGGAACACCCTATCATAATGCTGTGAAATTTAATTGTTTCAGTGAGATTAGTTTAATATCAAGGAAAAGTTGGGTATCCCTTTAATCCCTATAAGAAGCTTAGATACGAAATGTGAATCTGCACATTAACTTTTATATTATCTTTATTTCTTGTTTCCTTAAAAAAATACAGGGTCAAGTTTTCTTTTTTATCTAGGGCATCTCGGGTTGCTTTTTATCCGGCTTGCCAAGCCTGGCGATTCCCCGGTATCTTCTTCACTACAACTAAATTCGCTTCCTTCCCCATCATCACACTCTTCGTCCTTTTCTACCAGCGCATTCCATTCTTTTTCGTCTTCCCACAATTTCCCTCTGTCAACCTCCTCCCAACTCATCTTCCTTTCCTCCAAGTCTTCTTTTATCAAACCACTCCACCGTTCTCTTGGTCTTCCCACTCTTCTTTTCCTTTTTACTGCGTCTTCAAACTCTCTTCGTGGTATCCTCTCTTTATCCATTCTTTTTATTTGTCCAAACCACCGCAACCTTTCTCTTCCTAGCTTATACCCCAATCTTTCCAGTTCCAGCTCCTTCCGAATATTTTTACTTCTTAATCTGTCTATTTTGGTCACTCTTTTAATACTTCTTAAAAACTTCATCTCGGCAGCTTGAAGCTCTCTTTTTTCCTTAGTTCCGATTGTCCATGACACAGCCCCATATGTCAAAATTGGTATATAAAACATGTTGTACATAATTTTTTTGCAACATACTGGAAATTCTTCTTCCCATAATAACTTCCGCACCAATTGATAAAATATTTCTGCTTTCTTAATCCTTGCTTTAATTTCGTTTTCAATCTTTGCATTTTTTGTTATTATGCTTCCCAGGTACTTGAACTCCTCCGTCTCTCTTAACTCAATTCCATTCACTTTGATTCATGTTCTGTCTTTCGGCGTTTTCTTTTCCATCATCAGTATTTCACTTTTTTCTTGGCTTATTTTCAGACCTATTTTCTCTGTTGCTTCATTCCATCGATTTATCTTTTCTTGAATTTCTTCTCTAGACTCTCCCCAAATAAATACATCGTCTGCATATATTATCGTTCTTGTATCAGTGTCTTCCTTTTCCTCGACTGTTCTTAATAATTCATCCATCACCATAATGAAAAGAAATGGGGACAACACACTTCCTTGTCGAACTCCTTCCTTCACAGCAAACCATTCTGACCTTCCAAATTCATTCTGTACACAACTTATGCTCTTCTGGTAACCTTCTCGAATCCTTTCAATAATTCCAGTGCTGATCTTCTTCTTCCGCAAACTCTCCCATACTTTTTCTCTAGGTAACCGATCATATGCTTTTTCCAAGTCCAAAAAAACCATACACATTATTTCCCCTGCTTCCCACCTTCGTTCCATTATTTGTCTAACTGAAAATATGGCATCGATAGTAGACCTGCCTTTTCTGAATCCACATTGTTCCTCTCTCAGACTTTCTTCCACGTAACCTTTCAACCGCGCCTCAATAATTTTCTCATAAATTTTCATACACTGACATAACAGTGTCACTCCCCTATAATTGTTGCATACCTTGCGATCTCCCTTTTTAAATAATGGAACAATGACTCCTTTCCTCCAGTCATCCGGAATTTTTCTTTGTTTCCATACCTTAAGCATCACTCTAAATAACCATTTTAAACCTGCTCTACCAGCTCCCTTCACCATCTCCGACGTCACTTCATCTACTCCTGGTGCTCTGCCGTTCTTCATCATTTTCAAAGCCATCTCTACTTCTCTCTCCGTTATATCTTCCTCATCATTCGTACTATCCCCACTTTCTTTGTTATTTTCACAATTTTCTTCACAAATTCCGCCATTTTCACCATTCAGGAGGCTCTCAAAATATTTCTTCCACATTTCAAGAACTTCTCCAGGATCTGTTACCAAATCCCCATTCATATTCTTCATATTTATCAAATCTCCTCTATTATCTCCTTTGCTCTTTATTATTCCAAATAACATCTTCTTATTCCCTTCAAAATCCCGTAAAAGTTTACGTGCCATTTCCTCCATTTGTTTTTTCTTTTCTTCGGCCACAATTTTTTCTACATTTCTTTTAGCTTCTCTGTATGTTTTATCATTCTCCACACATCTATTCAACTCATAATTTTGCCAAGTATCTCATTAACTAAGTACATTAACTTTTAACAGAATTAAATAAATTACCTTTATGTTTTATGCTGTCAATTGCGTGTGGTTAAAATTTAATAAAAAACAAGTACAGTTGCCAGAATTTTGCCACTCAGTCTTCAAAATTGGGCATTACCTAAGAAGACACCATGGTAAATTTGAGCTATCAGCCTTTAAGATGTACTAATCTGATGGTATCATAGTATTTTCTTAGAGTTAATTACAGAGCAACAGTTTTCCAACAGCTCTAACCATCATTAGCTCACCAGTTAATCGTCCTCCGATTGGCAATTAAGCGCACAATTGCAACTGGCGGTGGCTTTCCGTGAACGTCGAATCAATCGCACCCGGAAACGGGTTGCTACGAACTAGTAAAACTGTTTGCCAAGTTCTGCTACGAAGCTGTCAGACAAGTGCGAAGCGGCTGACTGGAGAAACTACCGACTAATCCGCCAGAAGAGATTCTAGTGAACTTAGTCGAGACCCTGACAAGTTTGCCGAATTCAGTTAGTTAATTTTAAATCTGTTTTCATGATCACTTTACTTTGGACTTCATAGCTTCCTGGTATAAGTAAGTACCTATTGCATGCAAATCCTACACCATGGTACAACCTACAACCTAGGGAGTCAATTGTTTAGAACTTAAAGTTAGGATCACGTGTCCACTAACGTAACCCAGCAAAAACAACCAGCCAACATACCGCAGTTGGCCCCGAGACCAAGTTTATGTGCGATATCTATATCCCTCCTGGCCGAAGTTGCAGACATCTTATAATTTAGTATCTTCGCTTCGAGTCAGAAGACGATCGCGAGACGGCGAACACCGCCGTGTTGATTACCTCGACGTCGGGACGCCGTCGCTGCTTTGTGTATCCCCCCACCACCCCCCGCCCTCCATCCCACCCACCCGGCAGACTTGGAAACTTCATTATGATCCACTTAGCGTGCTCGGGGCTCGAACAAAGGAGCGCTACTTAAGAGCCGGAGCACGCCGGCGCGCTGTGGAAGACACTTGGCTGAGATAATTGTTGACTTGCGTCTGATGTCGTCGCGATATTCGCGGTGTGTTGTCGCCGGTGATTGGATGGCGACGTTTGACGAACGTCAGCACGCGGTGCGGGCTTGTGTGGAACCGCTGCTAAGCATCGCATATTGTTACTCAAGACCGGGCCGCTTTGCTTTCTTAAGTCTCAGCATTTCTTCGGTATTCTGGGAGATAGCGACACTTTTCCGATTTGATCTGTTTGTTGTGGCAAATTTCGGCGAGTTTTTGTCTAGGGGGCAGTTCCGAAGTTGGCTGGCGAACTGTCACATCTGTCAAAAATGTCTTTCTGGACAAAAGCAGGCCACAATCTGTCAAAGAAACCGGGGCCAATCGAAGGAGTGTTGATTTCTAACTGAATTTTGGAGAATTGACAAACAAAGGGGATGGTATAGCTCTGAGTAAAAGAAGTAAATTTAAAAGTAACCCAGTCGACTCAGCGCTAGTTAATAAAAAATATCAACATATTAAGAAATACATTATAAGTCACCAATTTATTTCTACTATCAACTAAATTAGCTGAGAAAATAATGAAGTTACTGGTAAAAAGCAATCAAGTATGAGAGTGGTTAATAAAACGTATAGCCACTGTTCTAGAATTATATTTTGATTGATGAGCGTAACGAGCGTAGCGAGTGAAGCGAAATCTTCAATTACACTTTACTGCTAAAAAAATCTCCAATGTTTTTTTGTTTTTTTTTTTGTCTTTTTTTTTTTGTTTTTTTTGTTTTTTTGTGTGTTTGTTCGCGCTCTACAGGCCAAACGCCAAAACGGATTTTGATGAAAATTTATATGGACCTTTGTTTTCTCTGAACTTAGATCTGCCACGTTTTTGAAGCAATTCGGACGAGTAAATTTTATGTTATTAAGTTTTTACGAAATTTTTCAGTTTTTCCAAAACACGTTTTGCACTCTGGAGGCCAAGGATCTGAATATAATTTGACGAAACTTTCAGGATATGTTGACCCTCACGATTTAATGTTTGTGTAAGAATTTCACTGTTGTATCTTAAGCACTTTTCTTGAAAATGGCGCTTAAATGACGTTTTTTTGCGATTTTTTAGCGTTTTTTCAGTTTATTGCAACTAAAGCAACTTTATATTCAACCGAGGTTCACAAAATTTACTGTGTGCATTAAAGATTGTAAAAAGAAGATACTGTGTTAATTTGAAGCAAATCAACTGAATATTTTTTCTTTAAATCGATTTTTACGTTTTGAAATATTCAAATAATTTCACTACACAACGAATGTCATTGAGATAGCTGTTAAATTATTACTGGACATGTTAAATTGATCTTAAAAGCCTCTAGGCTATGCGCACACGCAATATAATCGCGTTGAGGGTGAGCGTAAATTTTACGCTCATCCACAACACGATTATATGAGTGTTCGCATAGCCTAGTATTTTCAAATAGTGTCATACGGATTCAGATCCATGAGTTGGTGAAACGTGAAAGGCTTCCTTACGCACGCCCTCATCCTATACAGACTGGAGACAAGTTGACCCACTTCCTGAGACCTTGGGTCAGAGGGCACGCCACTGTCCGCGTCGCGTCCTGCCGACAGATTGCTCGCAAAAGAGAACCGCCGCTCGTAATTCGCGCGTTCGCTTTGCATAATCTGTG
Organism: Nemurella pictetii; assembly: GCA_921293315.2. Classification (NCBI taxonomy): domain Eukaryota; kingdom Metazoa; phylum Arthropoda; class Insecta; order Plecoptera; family Nemouridae; genus Nemurella; species Nemurella pictetii. The sequence continues at coordinate 4,647,276 of OV121122.1, forward strand.
TGCGAATATTATTACACTTATGCTCCGCTGAATTTATGTAAACGAAGCTTGTGTAAATGTTAGTAATTTCGCGTAGCTAGGAATGAATTGACAACGCAAGCTGCATACATTACTGAATTAGAGGGGCTACTGTGTATTCTAGGCGAGTGCGAGAAGAAGATCCAGCCGAAACCGACGGAGATTTGCATTGAACTCGAGCAGATTTCATTTGATAGAGTACTTGGGCGGGTACCACTCGCAAGTCGTACCTCGTCTGTTTCTCAGATGCGTCAAGCTCTTATTTCTATGAATCAATTATCTGGTGTCAATGGCGATGCAATCCATGGCCAACTTTCAAATTCAAATTTCATAGCCAATTTTCATAGCAAAATTTGACAGCCAGCTCGAGGCATTATCGCAGCATCAACGGTATCGTCTTGCACCAACAGCACCAACAGCAGTTACGGTCCGATTTCGTAATTTAGACAAAGTACTTACTCCTACACATTCAACACACATGTGGAATTAAAAGTCAGTATTTATGAAACAGTTTAATAAATTGCTTTTTGTCCCATAAAACTGGTGATCCAAGCATAACTTTTGGATTAAACCCGAGTTTTTTTTTAGCTATTGTTTCCAAAATGCTAAGGTTAAAAATAACTACAGGGAAATTTGTAAATTATTATCATTCCCACTTCTTCGTCTATGAATTGCCTAGTGTACTAGTGTAGTATTATAGTGTAGTGTATTTTAGTGCAGTGAAGAGAATTGTAGTGACGTTTACTTTGTTATCTATAGAGTATAATCATCAAATCATTAGATTCTCTCAGTCTCTACACACAAAGCTGGATGCTTTCGCATCGCATTCTCATCTCAACACAAAGAATTGCAGCAAAGATCGTAGATTAATAGATCACGTAGATCGTAGATCGTCGAGTAGTTCTCACCTTGCACGTGACCGCCGCAGAGAAGTAGCGCCACCAGCAAGCCGACTGCAACACAAACAAAACACAGGGTCAGTAAACAGTCCGCATTTAAAACATTCAACACTCTGATACAAAGCCAAAAATAACTCAAAATTTCGTATGGTTTTTGGGGTTTTTGGGACTTTTTAGAATATTTCGATTATTGTAGGTTATTTTGCTTCGGATTTTTTGTATTTGGCATTCGAGTTTAGACCGTTGATAAAGCAGGCAGCACATGGCTTCGCGAAACGTCGGGAACAGTTTGGGTTTTTGGACTGGGGTTGTGCTATCTCTTTCTTCCTTTGATATTTAGCAGAGCTAATTAATATATTTGTCAAACTAGTAGTACGGCCAGTGGGTATCTGACGTCCTTTTTCGCTGAGTGGAATAGGTCAATTATGCACCAGGATGTGGGATTAGCTAATTTGTCTCCCTTCCTCGAAGTTATAAGTTTAAGACTTGAATTTCAACGAAAAAAGATAGATTGTCTGACTGCTGGTTTATTATGACATTCGGAACCTCCGTGTGCTGCATTCACAAGCATCAACGAATTGTTAACATTTTCGTTCCTTCTGGTGTGGGATCATTGTATTAGGGTAGTATTGTCAGCTCATCACCATCGGAACCGCGTCAAAGAAAATAAAACAGGTTATGCGCCCACGTATGCTGGCCCCAAATTGAAATGTCGCACTTGTTTCGACCCATCCGGTGCGTACTCCACGCAGGCCGCTAACACGCACGAATCGCACGCATGATCCGTTTACGCATCTCCACCGGAAGCTAGAACCTTCATCCGTCACCACGGCTGCCAACCTAATCCCAGAGACCGTGTCTACGTGAGCAGGCCGTCGAGGGTGCAGGGAAAGTCTGCACTTGCTGCGGGTGGCAGTTTGTCTGCGGTTAGACTGTCAGGCGGGTAGGCTGTCAGTTTGTCAGGCGGGTAGGCCGTTAGACTGTCAGGCGGTTAAACTGTCAGGTGGTTGAACTGTCAGGATTTCAGGCTGCCAGGCTGTCAAGACAAGGCATCGACACAGAGATCCGAGATGAGAGTGTTCATTTCATCAATTAAAAACATTCAGGTGGAGATTTGGATTGCAAGCAACGGAGGGGGTCTTGTTTCTTAGAAAACGTGTCTTTTCTTTAACCTAGAATGTTAGTTTTCAATAAACTTGGTAACCTGGATATTAAACAGGACGCTCTTCGACGTGACTTCATTAAAGTTACTTAAGGTTTCAAACTTTATTTGATGTTTTCAATTCATAAAGTACTTATAAAGTAAGTAGTTCATGAAGTAAAGTGGTTCATTAAGTAAGTATTTCTTGTGTCAGTCATGACTCGGCCAAAGTAGTTTGTGCGACATAAAATCAACAGCAGAACCACATCCTAGTGTTCCAAATCACGATTGTTTTGTCAAATGTTAACAGAAATGATTATGAAAAGCACGCCCTTAATCTTTGAAATGAGACGAGAATGGCTGACTGATAAGCCTCCCACATTCAACAGGGTCGTCGACTTAAGCCTGACAGTGACGTAGAGTTAATTTCCACCCCCGCGTCGAGTGAAACAAAGGAGCGTGAAGTGGGGTGGGACCAGCATTCACAGCTAAGTGAGACGAAAAGAAAATACTTTAAACTATTTTATTTCTTATTCCCTTCACTTTGTCGTTCGCAAGTAAGGCAAAAGGCAAAGTATACTTTTTATTTTTTGTAGAAAATCAACGCGAGTTATCATTCAAATTAGACATACTGTTAGTGTGTCTATTTGCTAGCAGAGAGCAACTCCTATAACACTAAGAAAGAAGTGAAAGTGAAAATAAAAATACAAATTTTCTTTTTTCTATTTTCCTAAGTGAATTATCTATTGCTGTAACATCCTGAAGCTGGCAACAGAAACACGATTTGTAAAAAAAAATTCCACAGCGACTAGAAAAGTGGGTGCAAGAAATATTTGATTCCAACGGTATTTCTGCGTTGAAATCACTTCGGGGCTACAAATTGGTCTGGCGGCTGGCAGGCCGCTAAGATTGACACGTCAGCACCGTCGCCTGACAGTCGAGGATGCCTTTCTTTCACAAGCCACCGCTTTGTGCAGACGCGTCGTGCTGTCGCTTGCTGTGACGTGCTCGCCCGGATTAGCCGATGTCTGCCCGAGTTACCGCGCTCTTTTATTGGCGGACGAGATCACACTCCTCGTGTGCGTGTGGGTGTGTGGTTTTTGCCCGACTTGTTCTTGGCGATCAGTTAACAGCCAACTCTATTTAATCGCCAACGCTAATCTGTGGAAATAAGCGGCTATTCCCATTTCTATTGGCTCTTTTAATGGCAACTGATTTTTTTTTCATGTTTCAGATTATCGCAATTGGCAAAAGTTAACTAGGCGAGATAAAGAAATTATCCATGGAAATTCCATTCTGTATATACCTAGCTTATAAAGTAATTTTTTTCAACATCCATATTATCTATATTTAATTTTAGAAAACCTTGTTCGCTCAGCGCTGGTGTAGACAAAACGATTACCAAAATGATAGCAAATGAATTTGCATCCACCGATTTACATTTATTTCTAACTGTACTAGTATATAACTGTTGCAATACAGTTACTGGTAAAATTCTAGAAGATATGCGAGTGTTTGATGAAACTTTTAGGCAGTGGTTTTGATATTTTAAAATGGCGCTTTACGGATTTAGTTTCGTGAGTTGGTGTAGCGTAAATGAAGGCAATTTTTTGAGTATTTACCCTGGATAATCAATAGCCGTGATGACACGCTTACAAGTTACTAATACCTAAAACCGCCAGACTTGAAGAATGTGAAATGAAGTGACACAACCGACTCAGACAACGGTTTGCGTAAAATTCCGACAGCCGGCAACGACACAACAACCCCCACAGGGACGCCGGGTTAAATTAACCCTGAAACACCTTCATCCCCTATCATCACGCCTAAACGCCCCCAAACCCCACGAGTCACGCCGCCCCAACTCGCCATTAAGTGATTATACGCCAGCCCTGCACAGACTCGCCGGCCCAACCCCCACCTCGGGGGTGCAAGTCAAGATCTGTGACTCAAGCAGTCCGCGCGACAAGCAAGCCTCACGACGCATGGGGCAAACTTAGCGCGTGGCTGGCGACGATAATGCCTGCGGTGGGTTGGGGCGACTGGGGGGAATGGGGGCCCTAAGAGTTATTAACATAATTTGCCAGCTAATTTCCCGCCCTTCGCGCGCGGTGCTAAGTGGCTGAGGTGGGGGCGGAGAACCTTGGTGCGTGGAGGAGTGGAGGACTTGAATTCGTAGCACGCTATGTTTCAAGCCCGTAGCACGCTGTGTTTCAAGCCTGTAGCACGCTGTGTTTCAAGCCCGTAGCACGCTGTGTTTCAAGCCCGTAGCACGCTGTGTTTCAAGCCCGTAGCACGCTGTGTTTCAAGCCCGTAGCACGCTGTGTTTCAAGCCTGTAGCACGCTGTGTTTCAAGCCCGTAGCACGCTGTGTTTCAAGCCTGTAGCACGCTGTGTTTCAAGCCTGTAGCACGCTGTGTTTCAAGCCCGTAGCACGCTGTGTTTCAAGCCTGTAGCACGCTGTGTTTCAAGCGCGTAACAGGCTGTGTTTCAAGCCCGTAGCACGCTGTGCTTCAAGCCAGTAGCACGCTGTGTTTCAAGCCCGTAACAGGCTGTGTTTCAAGCCCGTAGCACGCTGTGTTTCAAGCCTGTAGCACGCTGTGTTTCAAGCGCGTAACAGGCTGTGTTCAAGCCTGTATAGCACGCTGTGTTTCAAGCCTGTTCAATGCCCCTGCTATGAGATGAAAGGAACTCGACCGTCGCATTTTTCAGTAGATTTAGAGAAGCATGAAACAAATTTCCCAACGACCTTCAAAAGAAAATGACTCTTGAAAGCGGTGAAAAGCGTTTAGTGGCCACTCCCTGGCGAGCGGTGCTCTCTACACGACGTCGTGCGATAATCCAGCAGGACTTGCCCGGGACTCGAAGCCGGGACACATTCCAGGGTCCAGCCGTGCACTGCGGGCTGCGTTCTACCGAAGAAGCTGGGAAACCCAACACAACCCAGAGGAGTGAGGGAGAAGTGTTTAAACGACGGTCATGAATCTTAGCGGGAGCGCTGAGGCACAGCTACAGTCGGAGGTGCTAAAGGTAATTTTTTGAGTAGGATCTACTCGCTGGAAAGAGATAGGTTCTCGTGAATACCCGTAAATATGCAGGTATTAAAACGTTTGACGCATCCAGACTTTTTCTACAGTCATGAAAATTTACGTTAGAGATATGCTCTATACAGCCAGTTAGCTTGTGATTTCCCTGTCTTCCTTGGTTAAATAAGCAGAGACAATACACCGATTCCATTCAAGCAACGTGGCGCGGTCAGACACCCGCTAAGAAAAGCCAGTTGGCTTGTGATTTCCCTGTCTTCCTTGGTTAAATAAGCAGAGTCAATACACCGATTCCATTCAAGCAACGTGACGCGGTCAGACACCCGCTAAGAAAAGCCAGTTGGCTTGTGATTTCCCTGTCATCCTTTGTTAAATAAGCAGAGTCAATACACCGATTCCATTCAAGCAACGTGACGCGGTCAGACACCCGCTAAGAAAAGCCAGTTAGCTTGTGATTTCCCTGTCTTCCTTGGTTAAATAAGCAGAGTCAATACACCGATTCCATTCAAGCAACGTGGCGCGGTCAGACACCCGCTAAGAAAAGCCAGTTGGCTTGTGATTTCCCTGTCATCCTTGGTTAAATAAGCAGAGTCAATACACCGATTCCATTCAAGCAACGTGACGCGGTCAGACACCCGCTAAGAAAAGCCAGTTGGCTTGTGATTTCCCTGTCTTCCTTGGTTAAATAAGCAGAGGCAATACACCGATTCCATTCAAGCAACGTGACGCGGTCAGACACCCGCTAAGAAAAGCCAGTTGGCTTGTGATTTCCCTGTCATCCTTGGTTAAATAAGCAGAGTCAATACACCGATTCCATTCAAGCAACGTGACGCGGTCAGACACCCGCTAAGAAAAGCCAGTTGCCTTGTGATTTCCCTGTCATCCTTGGTTAAATAAGCAGAGTCAATACACCGATTCCATTCAAGCAACGTGACGCGGTCAGACACCCGCTAAGAAAAGCCATTTGGCTTGTGATTTCCCTGTCATCCTTGGTTAAATAAGCAGAGTCAATACACCGATTCCATTCAAGCAACGTGACGCGGTCAGACACCCGCTAAGAAAAGCCAGTTAGCTTGTGATTTCCCTGTCTTCCTTGGTTAAATAAGCAGAGTCAATACACCGATTCCATTCAAGCAACGTGACACGGTCAGACACCCGCTAAGAAAAGCCAGTTGGCTTGTGATTTCCCTGTCATCCTTTGTTAAATAAGCAGAGTCAATACACCGATTCCATTCAAGCAACGTGACGCGGTCAGACACCCGCTAAGAAAAGCCAGTTGGCTTGTGATTTCCCTGTCTTCCTTGGTTAAATAAGCAGAGTCAATACACCGATTCCATTCAAGCAACGTGACGCGGTCAGACACCCGCTAAGAAAAGCCAGTTGGCTTGTGATTTCCCTGTCATCCTTGGTTAAATAAGCAGAGTCAATACACCGATTCCATTCAAGCAACGTGACGCGGTCAGACACCCGCTAAGAAAAGCCATTTGGCTTGTGATTTCCCTGTCATCCTTGGTTAAATAAGCAGAGTCAATACACCGATTCCATTCAAGCAACGTGACGCGGTCAGACACCCGCTAAGAAAAGCCAGTTGGCTTGTGATTTCCCTGTCATCCTTTGTTAAATAAGCAGAGGCAATACACCGATTCCATTCAAGCAAAGTGACGCGGTCAGACACCCGCTAAGAAAAGCCAGTTGGCTTGTGATTTCCCTGTCATCCTTGGTTAAATAAGCAGAGTCAATACACCGATTCCATTCAAGCAACGTGACGCGGTCAGACACCCGCTAAGAAAAGCCATTTGGCTTGTGATTTCCCTGTCTTCCTTGGTTAAATAAGCAGAGTCAATACACCGATTCCATTCAAGCAACGTGACGCGGTCAGACACCCGCTAAGAAAAGCCAGTTGGCTTGTGATTTCCCTGTCATCCTTTGTTAAATAAGCAGAGGCAATACACCGATTCCATTCAAGCAAAGTGACGCGGTCAGACACCCGCTAAGAAAAGCCAGTTGGCTTGTGATTTCCCTGTCATCCTTGGTTAAATAAGCAGAGTCAATACACCGATTCCATTCAAGCAACGTGACGCGGTCAGACACCCGCTAAGAAAAGCCAGTTGGCTTGTGATTTCCCTGTCATCATTTGTTAAATAAGCAGAGGCAATACACCGATTCCATTCAAGCAACGTGACGCGGTCAGACACCCGCTAAGAAAAGCCAGTTGGCTTGTGATTTCCCTGTCTTCCTTGGTTAAATGAGCAGAGTCAATACACCGATTCCATTCAAGCAACGTGACGCGGTCAGACACCTGCTAAGAAAAGCCAGTTGGCTTGTGATTTCCCTGTCATCCTTGGTTAAATAAGCAGAGGCAATACACCGATTCCATTCAAACGTGACGCGGTCAGACACTTGCTAAGAAAAGCCAGTTGGCTTGTGATTTCCCTGTCTTCCTTGGTTAAATAAGCAGAGGCAATACACCGATTCCATTCAAGCAACGTGACGCGGTCAGACACCCGCTAAGAAAAGCCAGCTGGCTTGTGATTTCCCCGTCTTCCTTGGTTAATTTTTACAGACAACCGACTCAATCAGATAGAACAAAATACAACCAAACAAAAAGTAACAATTGATTCTTTATGCTTTACCACAGAAGACATTTGAATCACAAACCAGCAGACTTTCCATATCGCCTGGCTGGAACTACTGTTATCAACCATGAGCAGAGGTCACGACGCCTTGTTACACTCTAAGAAGCCCCCGCGTCGCACCCTGCGCGCGGTGGGTGCGCGGGGGCAATCGAGTTACCTGCACTCGAAGATAATACTGTCAAGACGCGCCAGTGTGGGGTAGCAACCCCCGGCCCACACAAACACACAAAGTCGTGCGATATTTGTCATGCGGACGTGCTTCGCAGCGCTCTGCGGCGACGGTGTGAGTTATTTAAATTGTACTTATAGACGCCGTCACGTGTGCTCGTGTTATGATATGGCGTTAAAATGTGTTGGCAACTGCGCAAACTTCACAAAGTTTTGTGTTTGTTTGTGGTTTTTTTTTCTTGTGCTCGCGCGTTCCAAGTGGTGTGATGTGGTAATCTTGTTTGCAAATAAAACTGAGTTTTTTTATGTGTATTTTTTTTTTAGTGCAGTGAAGATGTACTACTGGATATTTCATGAATATGTAAACACGTTTTCGGAAAGTTTTTCTTTTTAATAGACTTTCTGAGAGACCTACTCTGTGAAATTGTGGCTTTTTTAGTCATCTCTCTTCTCGTTCTGTGTAGCTCTTCCAAGGAGGAGGCTTTTTGGTGTCCGCCTAAGCACACAACGGGCTCTCACGCCGCATAACGAACACCAGGAAATTGATCGTTTAAAACATTTTTTCCCCCAGAAGCTAAGAACGTGTGTTGAATAAGAGTTGTCCGTGGGCTGATAAATCAGATGGGTTATTGCTGGGTGGACAATAACCCGTCTCGAATTACGCTAACGGCGATCGCGTAAGGCTTGCACATAGATCAGGGACTCGGGGCGAACTTAGTGTATTGTGCCGGCAATGCACAGCACGCAAATCAAGTCCACAAACAAGCCAGGCCATCCGGCACGTTAAAGTGATGGTAAATGCCGACAACGGAGGGTTTTCCAAAGGGCACACGCCATCTTGATCTTAGAGAAAACGTTATTTTAGCTTATTGATTGCATTTTTTTGTTACCTGTACATTCATAACAGGTTGCTGGTTCATGTGATATCTAAGAAATCAGCCGATAAAAACTTGTTTGTTACCTTTTTGTCGCCCTTATACAACAATATTTTAGCAATTGTAATAATATAATAAAAGTATATATAGTAATGCAAAACAAAGCGTCGCGTTTGCGGCTTCGTACAGTTCCGGTAGTTATAAGTAAGATTTGAGGAATCTTAACACAGATTTAACATGACAAGCAGGCAAGGCACATAGTAATGCCAACAATCGTAGCAGCGTAGCAACACTAGCAACAGCAGTGACACCGGTGTTTGCTGACATCTGGCAAGGCACATAGTAATGCCAACAATCGTAGCAGCGTAGCAAAACTAGCAACAGCAGTGACACCAGTGTTTGCTGGCATTAGGCAAGGCACATAGTAATGCAACAATCGTAGCAGCGTGGCAACACTAGCAACAGCAGTGACACCGGTACTTGCTGGCATGATGTAAGGATTCAAGCTGCGAGGGTAAGTTAACCGTAACTTTAAGTCCCGCCACCAGCAGCAGTTTGGACGCTGTTTCCATCGCGACGTAATGCAACGGGATAAATCTACGCCGGCGGCGGCGGTTGCATTGTCCGGCCGCTGAGAGGAAGGAATAAATCTTTGCGCGGCGACGCCGACTCGTCCCGCGACGTCGGCGTCGGCGTCGGCGTCGCGACGTCTGTGCGACCCTTGGACGACGGCGGTGGCGTCCACGAAGGGCCAGCAGCTCGTCTCGGCGTGGCTGCTTGGTTACTCTGTGCAGCGTTTAGCGACGTCCCTTGTTGAAAGGTTGTCCCTTCGGCACTTGCTAATGAAGAGGGAATTCAGGGCAGGGTTTCTCAGATCATGATAATCGGCTAAACCTATTCAATTACGAAGGACAGAATACTGACAAGCAATGCGTATGAAGCTGTTGCACCGGCTTCAAACCCTGCAACCTCCCAGCAGGCACGGCAATAGCTCGGCTGGTATCTCTGATTTTTGTAGAGATCACTTAGAAATAATCGAACCAAATGCCTGCTCTCAAGAGTCAATACACCAACGTGGTACACGTGTGTATTTTGTATTGCCGCCGTTTCACATGCCGCTTGCTGACAACGTCAACATCAAATCCAGGCCGCCCGACCAATCACAGGTCGTCTTACAAGCTCCCCAGAACACGAGGCCCCTCGATGTTGAAGCAGGGAATCGGAGACATTCTTGAAAACTTTGCTCGCGTCTCGCTTCGGCTGGCAAACAATGACGCGTGTGTTTGCTCTGCGTATATATATAGTGCGTGTACAGCAGCTGTCGCGATGCGTAGCTACACTGTGTCTCACCGTCAGTTGGCAGAGACAGGGGAAAAGATTGAGAAAACGTGAAGACTTCCAAAAAAAATCAACAGGTAAAAATTCACTGAAACATTAGCAAGTTGGTAACACGATCATATTTGCGGACCGAATTTTGTCAGATTTTTAACAATTTTGTTCAAGTTATTCCAACTACCGACAACGCACCGTGAGACACAGCCAAGTGGCCGTGATAGCGTCACGTCATGTTCCCAACGCCGGCCGCCATCTTTCCAGTCCTAATTAGTTGACAAACCCGCCGCCATCACCGCCACTAGCGCCTCTCATTGCATCGCCTGTCGGGTCACAGCGCGTCGGCAACGCAGCCCCAAGAAAAAACCAACCCGCCGTGTGTTTGCCGATGCGCAAAGCAAACACGCGCGGCGCTAGTGTCGCACTCGCCGCTTGAGCGCTGCGTGCGGCGTGCGGCGGAACTTATTTGCGCAGGGAAAGTGCATTCGCAGCGCGGCGTTGCGTTGGAAACGTGCGCTGCTAAACATCCGGCCGTTTAAAACGGCGGTAATGTGTTTCGGCTCGTGATCTCTGCTGGCGCCGTGTTGGAGTTAATGCCTCGGTTTTATATCGTCCGCGAGTTGTTTGCGAAGCCAGCGAGCGATAAATTAGTTCAAATGGTGGACTTCAAACGTCAAGGACGCATTCTGAGTGATGGTACGCACGAGAAATGTAGCGTACTTTCATAATCCTCTCTGTGAATGCTGCTCCTATTGCTGGCTAGCAGTTGTACCAATTTTTATATCGGCCGGTCTAGTGGCAGCTTACATAAAGGACTCCAACGTAGTTATAAAGTTACATAATTTCCGCATAAATGATTGCCTCTCTGAAACTTTCAGAGTTAATTGAGTTATCAGAACAACTGCACTTTATCAGACAGCACAGAGAAAAAGCTTTCATGAAATTCTGTTTCAATGATTAGCAGGAGCTTATATTTTGTATCCGTAGAAGCGACGTTCATAGCTGTTTTAAAAATAAACGTTAATTTGTTCGAAATCAAAGGCAGCAAATGCAGAGGTGAGTTCACCAGCTGTAACGCTGAACGACGGACTAGGAACCTGAAGTTAAGCAACATAACATGCCGGCTAGGTGACCGGTGGGCAACTTTAGTAATGTTGCTACCCTAAGCGTAGAACCCCATTTCATTATCTAAATCGATTGATTTCTGATAAAATGTGATTCTTTACACCAATTTGCAAGTCAAAACGCAGCTTAGTTTTGTATTTTCATGGGTGGAAGCAAATATACCTCCGATAAGAACTGATACAAATAGAGCCAACTTTGCCATAATTTAGCCACCTGTAGGTTGGTGTCAGGATGAATAAGCAAATAAATTGTTCAAACCTATCTTCCGCGTCTGCGTATTGAATAATATTTCATTTTTAAGCCAATTGCCAAAGGATTACACTGTTTTGTGTGCTAATCGCTTAGTCATGTCACCACGCTAAAAATTCCAAGAAATTTAACTCACCAAAACAGCTGCAATAAATAAGAATGTAAAGGAACTAGTGCTATTGGAATCATCTTGTTCGCTCGCTAGCGCTCCTGACGGACAGTGTCAGCAATCACAACCCGAATGCTTTACCTAATGAGTAATGGGTATCATGACGTCATTTTGATTGAATTTAGATTGAATGTGGTTTGTTGATGACAGGTGTATTGCAAGAATTAAGAACCGATGGAGGACAGGGAGACAGGGAGGTGCTCCCTTACTAAGTCACCGGTAGAATCAGCCTCTGAGAGACAACACTGAGAGCTAATCAATTTATCTACTTGCTAATTAAAGCTAGAAGCGATCACAATCCCGAGATCGTCGTCGAGCGACAGTCACCGCGACCAATCAGCGTCATTAGCACGCATAGAACCCGGACCGGGTCACGAACCCCGCACCCCCCTGGCCGCTTGCCCCACATTCCACCCCGACACCAGACCAGCGGTCGTCCTGTCGGGCATTCCGCGGTTCTGTCATGCTGTCAGCATCACCCCTGCAGCTCACACCCCCTCATTATAAGCAGTAGCAGCAGCAGGTCAGACAACCTGTTAGCCTCGTCGGATTCCGTGCTTATATTTTGGTGTCACTGCGTTGCTAGTGTGGCACAGCAGGACTCGCTGCCCAGATGGACTCGCTGCCCAGGATCAGTCAAGAATCATCATCAATCAGAGTCAAGACAACAAGGCAGAGTGGGTTCAGGTCGAAAGACTAGGCATAACGCAAGTGTTACTCTCTGGCCCAACGCTTCACGGTATTTTCTCGGAGGTACCCGTCACGTGCGTGACGCCGGGAGGCTGCCCGTCTGCAGACCAACCGGTAGTTTCGTCGTGCGGCTCTCGCAGAGTACACGTCACGTTCGTGACGCTGTGAGCATCGGTGCCCGTTGGCAAACGAGTAGTGTCCCTGCCTCGCACCTGGTGGTTGCGGGTTCGATATTTCCATAACTTCACGGGACCGTCGGCCTGCGCGGACCCTTTCGTTTCGTGCCCGGTCTTCTGCCCTCAGCAGTCAGCCGGTGGGTGCCGAAGGAGAGCCACGTCCCGTCGTACCTAGCAGCACGACAAGGTCAGTCGAACCCTTTGCCGGTTTACCGTGCCCGGACTCCCAGGTGGTCAGCTAACTTAGTCCTGACCACCGTGCCTGGGATAAGCCGGAGGGGGAGACATTGCACGACCCGTGTCGCTTCGCGCCCCCGTGCTGCTCTCGGATTAATCAACCCTGATAGCGAGAGCAGACGGCTGTGCACTTTGCCAGCCTGACTCGATCCGCCCAAACCTTTCGGCATCGGCGCCGATAGTGGGCGGTGAGAGGTCCGGGTGAAATTCCCACTGTTAGGTAGGGTTATCAGCTCCATCGCCCACCAGTTCGACCAGGGCCGTTCTGCCGTGCTTCTGTGTCTTGCAACTTATCTCCCAATTAAATCATTTGAAATGCAGAGAACCCCACCCAAAAACCGAATGCCTGATCGGGGCTTAAGCCCTAAGCCTCAACACACCCAGGCCCAGACCAACGACAAAAGCCGCAATCTCGTGGCTTCCTTTCTTAACGAACACGCACAAGACTACCCGCAACGCGGACTCTCCAAACCCAGCGCTAACACCAAAGAGTGTCAACGCACTGACAAACACCCGCCTCGGGTGGATCTCGGATGCAACTTATCACGCGAAGAGGCCATCAAAAGCCTACGTCTGCAAGCAGCATCCATTGAAAGAAGTTCCCTCCACCGACCTGGAGCGCTCCCCAGGACCCCTCCCAAGACACCGGATCTCGAGCCGGAGAAAACTAGTATCCAACACGCAATGACCATTGACATGTCATCCTCCCCACGACAAATCAATAAACAAGTGCAAGCAATCGCAGCCTTCCACGGTGCAGCGCTTCCATCAACATCCAACTTCCGTCCTCCTAGTAGCATCCTGCCGATGCCTCCATCTGTCAAAGACAATTGCTCTCAGTACCAAAGCAAACCTCCACCTGTTCACACCCCGGCAGTTGGAAATCTCCCCAACATGCCAGATATCCCAATCCATGACGTCTCTGAAGAAGAAACAGAAGATATAGAAGATAAGATGAAGAACACTAAGAAGCCAAAGCAACGACCGACGTACCGAGCCAAGGACTTCGTAAAGACGAAGAAGAACCCACAAGCTCAAGCCAAACCCTCCACTAAACCCCTTATCCCTGCACAAAAACCTCAATCCCACAAGAAAAGGAAGCTTTCTTCGGACTCTTCTCGAGAAGAATTCCCTCAACTCCGTCGATTGCCTAACAGCACTTCGACAAACCAACACACCCATAGCCAAAATCTGTCAACTCAGCAACCCAACAATCACCATATCTTAACACCAACCGTACCTATCCCGAACCAGCCGTCGATCACAGCGAATGTTCCCACCTCCAACTCATTCGCGGTGCTCAGTTCACTTCCTGACCCCGACTCAGCAACGCTCACTCAGATGGGAACATCGTCTAGCGCTCAGTCTAATCAGCCAAAGAAACCCCACTCACCTCCTCCAATAGTCATCTCAAACCCAGCTGATTTCTTCTCACTGGCTAAAGCCCTTCAAGATGCTTGTAGCCAAAACATAACTTTCACCAACACCAAACAGGCCAAAAAGCTACAGGTTTTCAACTCTGATGACTTCAGGTCGGCCACTGCCCTTCTTACCAGACGAGGAGTGGAATTCCACACCTTTAAACTCGCAGAGGAGCGCTTAATTAAGCAGGTCCTCAGAGGTATCGACGCCTCGGTTGGGCCGGAGTATGTCAAGGAAGCTCTTCGCGAGGAGCATGGCATCGAGGTGCAGGAGGTTGCCCAATTGTCTTCACTCAGAGGTGGCCAATCTGACAATCAGGGAAACAGACCCAAACTTCCGTTGTATGTAACATACACCAAAGACAGAGACACGGCCAATAGGATAAAGCAGATCAATCGCTTATGCTTCTGTCGCATTAATGCAGTTGAAAACTTTCGAAACCCTAAAGGCCCCATCCAATGCTTCAGGTGTCAGAAGTACGGACATACCTCTAGCTTCTGTTCAAATACACCTCGATGCATGAAGTGCGCTGGCAACCACTCCACCCACACTTGCGAGAAACCACGCAGTCTCCCCGCGCAATGCGCCAACTGCTACCAAGCCCACACAGCTAGCTATCGTGGCTGCCAAGTGTACCAGGACACAATGTTCAGGATCAATCAGGCTGGACAACCAAAAGATAGGCAAAAACACCAACCACGCCTCTTCACTGACGCCCCTCAACCCACTTATTCGGTGTGGACAAAGCGGGTCCCAGAGACAGCACAATCTAGCATCACAGAATCTACCATCTCTGGTTGGAGGCCTCAACCATCTCGTTATGTTGAGAATCGAGCCACACCAGCCCAATCAATCCATGCATCAAATGATGAGACAAGATTGCCTTGCAACCAAGAACCCCAACCTTCTACCTCCCATGCGAATCCAGCAGCTCCCACCCATCCAGCATTGCAAAGAAAAGAGGCTAACCTACCCTGGACAAACCAAAGGCCTTCAGCCGCGGTGCCACAACAGACTGGACAAGTGAACTGGCCAGCCTGGCACAACTGGGCAAACAACTTCCTCAATGACATTTTGAACTCACCACCAGAAAACCGCGTACAGATCATCCTCTCAAGAGTTCTGCCTCTGACAATGATTCCCCAAGTATCAGCCATGCACCAAAACCAAAATGCCTGCAAACCTTAGAGGAAGCAAACCACAGTCACTAACCCTCATGACCTGGAATGCTAACAGTGTTCGAGGAAAGAAACTTGAGCTTTCACAATTCATAAACGATAATAAGTGCGATCTCTGTCTCCTTACAGAGACGTTCCTCAAACCTCACATTAAATTCAAGATGGCCAACATGAGCATTTACAGAAACGATAGGGATACCCATGGAGGGGGTACTTTGATTCTAGTGAGGCGAGGAGTAACTCACCACGAGGTTATTCTTCCCCCCCTCACCTCTATTGAGGCAACAGCGGTGTTAATTCAAACAGACACGGGCCCACTCCGGGTTGTATCGGCTTACAAAAGCCCTAAAACGCCATTAACTACTACAGACCTTGATTTGTTATTTTCTGACCCAACACCAACCATTCTAGCGGGAGACCTCAACTGTAAGCATCCCGCCTGGAACTCTCGACTCACCAATGCTAATGGGAAGTTGCTATTCCGCCATGCAACTAGAGCTAACTACCTCATTATGGGTCCAGATACTCCCACGTACTACCCAGACGCTGGGCACAGGCCTGACATCCTAGACATAGTTCTTGCACAAAACATATCGTGTGCAGTGAGCCTCAAGGTAGTCCAAGAACTCACATCAGACCACAACCCAGTCCTCATCGAGTATGGGAACGAGGCTATAGAAGAACTAGCACCAACTCGCATTAACACCAAAAACACGGACTGGGACGCTTTCGCAAAACACCTTACAGACAACATAGAGGACTCTTCCTTGCACCACGAATTAACTGCCCAGCAAATTGACGACCAGATCAGCTCCTTCACGGCGCTAATCCATGAAGCACTTAACATCTCGACAAAGGCCAAATCCAGCAAAGCACAATCTTATGACGTCATTATTTCTCCACAAATCCTGAAGGCTATACAGGAAAAAAATCGTGTCCGCAAAGCCTGGCAGCGAAATAGGGATCCAGATACCAAAACCCAACTAAACAAAATGTGCTCCAACATTCGGAGCATGGTTCAAGATGCGCAGAATGATTCCTGGGCCAAAAAACTAGCCTCCTTAAGCACCAAAGATCAATCCTTGTGGCAAATAACCAAGTGTCTACTGCGAATTCCGAGCAAGGTGCCACCCCTTCATGGGCAGCACGGAATGGCATACAGCACTCAGGAAAAGGCTGATGCTCTAGCTGATACCTTGGAATCTGCCTTCAGACCCAACAATGACCCTAGTGACCTAGACCATATTGGAAAAGTTAGACGATTCACACGAACTCTCAAGGAGAGAATCACTCCAGTCGATCAAATTGATGGAATCACTTCAGGGGAAGTCAAGAATGCCATCAACAGGCTAAAGAACAAAAAAGCCCCCGGTATGGACAACATCCCCAATGCGGTCCTTAAGAACCTGCCAACCAAAGCACTGCTCTTACTGACCAACACGTATAACTCTATGATGCGACTGCAATACTTTTCCACCGGCCTTAAGCACTCAAAGATCATACTTTTCCAAAAGCCTGGAAAAGATCCTGCGTTTCCACAAAACTATCGGCCAATCAGCCTTCTTACAGGAATCTCCAAACTGTTTGAAAGGCTGATACTCACCCGGCTGCAACATTTCATAGAAGCCAACAATTTACTAAAGAACGAACAATTCGGATTCCGACGAAAACATTCAACTGATCAACAACTTCTGCGGATCACCGAAATAATAACTCGAGGGTTTAACACAAAGAGACAGACTGGTGTTGTATTTCTTGATATTGCACAAGCATTCGACAAGGTATGGCACAGGGGCCTCATTAGCAAGCTAATGACACTAAACTTTCCCCCATATCTCATCCAATTAGTAGAATCCTATCTCCAGGGCAGAACGTTTCAGGTCAGTCATGGCCCCTCACTGTCCACGGTCCGCCCCATCTGTGCAGGAGTCCCACAGGGCTCTCTCCTTGGCCCTACTTTGTTCAACATTTTTATAAATGACATGCCCCGGACCCCGAATGTGGAAATAGCACTTTACGCAGATGACACTGCTCTTATAGCACAATCATGGAGAGGCTTCATGGCTAGTCGGTACCTACAACAGGCCCTAGACGATCTCGAGCTCTGGTACAAGCGCTGGCGCATCAAGATCAATGTAACCAAAAGCAACGCTGTACTATTCTCAAAACGCAGACTTAAAAAACTAACGCAAACAGATCCCCTAACCCTATTTGACGAGGACATCCCCTGGAAACAGGAGGCGAAGTACCTCGGAGTTATTATGGACAAGGGTCTTACATGGAAAGCGCACCTAGAAAACGTCAAATTTAGAGCCAAGACAAGGATAGGTCTTCTTCGACCACTTGTGGGTAGACGAAGCTCTCTAAGCATTAGAAACGGCCTGACACTATACAAATCTCTAGTTTTACCATTAATGACATATGCCTGCTCAGTCTGGGGGGCAACTACGAAATCAAAAATCAAAGGACTGCAAATAATACAAAATCTAGCACTTCGCCGTATCTCAAGGTCACCTTGGTACGAGCGCAACAAGGACATCCACCGCCAGCTACAAATTGACCTCCTCGAGGACCATATCAGGAAACTGGCAGCTAACTTCTTCACCTCTCTTGACAAAGTCCCCAACACTCTCATTAAAGACCTGGCATCATACGATAGCCGTGAAAACAATAAATATAAACGACCAAAGGCCATCCTGGCCTAACAACTAGACATAGATTGTACATACCGCATGTATTATATACATATATTATTTATATATATATATTCTTTAAGCGTAGTTTAATTGACAATAATTTTAAGCAAGCAGTTGACGAATCACCATTTTCGGATAAATTTTAAAAACTATGACATCTAGTTATGAGCTTCACGCTCGGCACTGGAAATCTGACTCAGAGGGCTCCATCCCCTTTAGCCAAAAAGCATCTTGGTCTTGGTCTGCTAGTGTGGCAAGGCACATAGCAATGCATGTCGTAGCAGCGTAGCAACACTAGCTGCGCAGTGACACCGATGTTTGCTGGCATTAGGCAAGGCACATAGTAATGCCAACAATCGTAGCAGCGTGGCGACACTAGCAACAGCAGTGACACCGGTGTTTGCTGGCATCAGGCAAGGCACATAGTAATGCCAACAATCGTAGCAGCGTGGCAACACTAGCAACAGCAGTGACACCGGTGTTTGCTGGCATTAGGCAAGGCACATAGTAATGCCAACAATCGTAGCAGCGTGGCAACACTAGCAACAGCAGTGACACCGGTGTTTGCTGGCATTAGGCAAGGCACATAGTAAAGCCAACAATCTTTGCAGCGTAGCAACACTAGCAACAGCAGTGACACCGGTGTTTGCTGGCATTAGGCAAGGCACATAGAAATGCCAATAATCGTAGCACCGTGGCAACACTAGCAACAGCAGTGACACCGGTGTTTGCTGGCATTAGGCAAGGCACATAGTAATGCCAACAATCGTAGCAGCGTAGCAACACTAGCAGCAGCAGTGACACCGGTGTTTGCTGGCATTAGGCAAGGCACATAGTAATGCCAACAATCGTAGCAGCGTATAGCAACACTAGCAACAGCAGTGACACTGGTGTTTGCTAGCATTAGGCAAGGCACATAGTAATGCCAACAATCGTAGCAGCGTAGCAACACTAGCAGCAGCAGTGACACCGGTGTTTGCTGGCATTAGACAAGGCACATAGTAATGCCAACAATCGTAGCAGCGTAGCAACCTCGAGAGCCGAGAAAATAATGAAGTTGTTTGTGTCTGACAAGCGTGAAATTATGAGCGAATTGATATCATCTGCATAATTTGAAACAACACCGAACTTTTTAGGAGCAAGCACGTTTCAATAACAACAAAATGTACTCGCTTATCCGCGACTGGCCGGAAAATAAATCCAGAGTTTTCATTTCCAGTTCGACCAGAGTTTGTGTTGACTTTGTTCGGCGGGGCGGTGCATTGAAACGTCTGATTCGCATCGGCTATTGTGACGCGAGCGGGCGTAAGCCTGCTCGGTTTTACAACCAGACGATAGCTGGTTGTTGAGCATGTCGCAGCATCGGCGTCGGCGTTGGTTTTCAACAGATAGCTGACGCGGCGATCTCGCCGCGACTCAAACTGTTTTTGTGAGTTGCTTCGTAAAGCACTAGGGGTGCGACGAGTTGGCTTGGCGGGAATTTTTGGGGGGGGGGCGATCTTGTAACTTTTATCACAGTGATAGTTTATGAGAACAAAGGAAATGTGTCAAAAGTTATCCCAAATACCAAATTTTCATCTTTAATATAAGGAATCTTAGTCGAAATTTGGCGCCAAAGCGAGGGTGGTGCACCTGGCGGCTATGTTAGCAGTTCAAATAAACAATTTCAGTTATTACCAGCAAAGATATACTCTTTTATATGTCAACTGTAAGTTGACACTTGAGATTCAGCCTTAGGATTAAGCAAATCCACCCACATATTATGTAAGACGAAACTAGCTGGTACCCAGCTAGGCCCTGCGGGCGGCTTCTATGCCCCTAGGGCATGTATATGCCCATAGGGCAAAGCTATGCCCATAGGGCAAAATGCTGGCAAAAGTATAAGTAAATATGCCCATAGGGCAAAACCCTATGCCAATAAGGCAAAAATATGCCCATAGGGCATATAAAAACATGCAAAACAACATCAATATGCCCATAGGGCAAACAATATGCCCATAGGGCAAAATGCGCGTGCGTGGCAAGAGTTTTAGTGACGCAATGTGTCTTTATTGCATGAAATCGTCAACTACTGTGTACTTGTTGAATATTCCAGTGCCAAAGTGATATTTTCCATTTTTATAGTGGATGCATTTTGGCCGGCCGTCGGTTGCATTTGTTTTTTTTTCAGCCTAGACGAAATTAGATTTCTTCAAAATTAAATTAGAAAAAGGTCACAGATCTCGCTCAAAAGCGAAAAATAATTTGGGAAGAGAATAACAAAGGTTTTGAAAAAAACCCCACCAATTTTCGTCCATTTTTCACCGTTTCTATAATAGATTAATGGAAGACATAGCCAGATACCCGGATAGGTACAAAAACAGTTGAAAATCAAACCTCTTGTAAATTATATAAGGTTGACTAGCTGGTACCCAGCTAGGCCCTGCGGGCAGCTTATATGCCCCTAGGGCATGTATATGCCCATAGGGCAAAGATATGCCCATAGGGCAAAGATATGCCCCTAGGGCAAAGATATGCCCCAAGGGCAAAAAATATGCCCATAGGGCATGTATATGCCCATAGGGCAAAGCTATGCCCGTAGGGCAAAAAGCTGCAGTATTTCATGTCAATATGCCCATAAGGCATAACCCTACTCCCATAAGGCATAACTATGCCCCTAGGGCAAAAATTATGCCCATAAGGCATGTTTATGCCCTTAAGGCAAAACGATATGCCCAGAGGGCAAAATGCTGCCAAAATAATATGTCAATATGCCCATAGGGCAAAACCCTATGCCAATAAGGCAAAACCCTATGCCTATAGGGCAAAAAGATATGCCCATAGGGCAAAATGCTGGCAAAATTACTTGTCAATATGCCCATAGGGCAAAACTATATGCTAATAAGGCAAAAATTATGCCCATAGGGCATATTAAAACATGCAAAGCAGCATCATAATGCCCATAGGGCAAATAATATGCCCATAGGGCAAAATGCGTGTGCGTGGCATGAGTTTAAGTGACGCAATGTGTCTTTATTGCATTTAATTGTAAACTACTGTGTACTTGTTGAATTCCAGTGCCATAGTGATATTTTCCATTTTTATAGTGGATGCATTTTGGCCGGCCGTCGGTTGCATTTGTTTTTTTTTCAGCCTAGACGAAATTTGAATTCTTCAAAATTAAATAAGAAAAAGGTCACAGATCTCGCTCAAAAGCGAAAAATAATTTGGGAAGAGAATAACAAAGGTTTTGAAAAAAACCCCACCAATTTTCGTCCATTTTTCACCGTTTCTATAAAAGATTAATGGAAGACATAGCCAGATACCCGGATAGGTACAAAAACAACTGAAAATCAACCCTCTTGTAAATTATATAAGGTTGACTAGCTGGTACCCAGCTAGGCCCTGCGGGCAGCTTCTATGCCCCTAGGGCAAAGTTATGCCCATAGGGCAAAGATATGCCCATAGGGCAAAGATATGCCCATAGGGCAAAGATATGCCCATAGGGCAAAGATATGCCTATAGGGCAAAGATATGCCCCTAGGGCAAAGTTATGCCCATAGGGCAAAGATATGCCCCGAGGGCAAAAAATATGCCCATAGGGCATGTTTATGCCCGTAGGGCAAAGCTATGCCCGTAGGGCAAAAAGCTGCAGTATTTTATGTCAATATGCCCATAAGGCATAACCCTATGCCCATGAGGCAAAACAATATGCCCATAAGGCAAAACGATATGCCCAAAGGGCAAAAGGCTGGCAAAATTATATATTAATATGCCCATAGGGCAAAACCCTATGCCAATAAGGCAAAACCCTATGCCCATAAGGCAAAACGATATGCCCATAGGGCAAAATGCTGGCAAAATTACATGTTAATATGCCCATAGGGCAAAACTATATGCCAATAAGGCATAAATATGCCCATAGGGCATACAAAAACATGCAAACAACATCAATATGCCCATAGGGCAAAATGCGCGTGCGCGGCAAGAGTTTAAGTGACGTTAAGTGACTTTATTGCATAAAATCGTAAACTACTGTGTACTTGTTGAATATTCCAGTGCTATATTGATATTTTCCATTTTTATAGTGGATGCATTTTGGCCGGCCGTCGGTTGCATTTGTTTTTTTTTCAGCCTAGACGAAATGAGATTTCTTCAAAATTAAATTAGAAAAAGGTCACAGATCTCGCTCAAAAACGGAAAATAATTTGGGAAGAGAATAAGAAAGGTTTTGAAAAAAACCCCACTAATTTTCGTCCATTTTTCACCGTTTCTATAAAAGATTAATGGAAGACATCCCCAGATACCCAGAAACCCAGAAACCCAGATAGGTACAAAAACAGTTGAAAATCAACCCTCTTGTAAATTATATAAGGTTGATTGATAATTAACAATGTCTTAAATTGTACCTAGATGGCTGTGGTTCTTTAACTTCTAACCTCACCGCTTAGGTGGCGCTGACGATTCTGTCGCAGGTTCAACAATGCTATTTCGGAAGAGTTTCCTGCATTTGAGCAGTGGCGTGCCGTGGAAAAATCAATAGGGGAATCAATCGGGTCAAAAATTTGCCTCCTCCTCATCATGAAAGCCTCATCAGGAAACCCGAGATGGTATACGACGGTAATGAATCTTTCGATGATCGATCAAATCTTTTTCATTGTCTCATTATTTATTGCTGCTGACTGCTGAATTACGACCGACTGCATGTCATTGCTTGTCCCTTGCTACATGGTAGACAGGCGGAAGAAGTTCGGCTGTTCCCGGCCATCGTTCGGCAGGCTGACTCAGACCCAGTGCTTGTCGCACATCTCATGGGAAGCAATCTTGAAGTGATTCCCCTCAACTTAAAACTCGATAAATGCTGCCATAATGGGCAAAATGCACCAAAAAGTTGACATGATATTGGCCCTGGAAGAGTAACGAACAATATTGTGGACCTAAAAGCCTCGCCCGTGCTCTGCACGCGCATATTTTGGGCTTTTATTGGCACGCCGTGCTCGCCGGCCGGCGACGCTTGCCGCGCGGCCGGCTCGCTGCAGCGCCTGGCTGCTAGCACGCTGCACGCTGCACGCTGCACGCTGCACAGCACGGGACGGGAGAAGCATTTCAAACAAGTGATTCCCTTGGACGAGCTACAGTCGAGCGATGCGGGTTGCGTTAAACGCATTCTCTGCCGAGGGATGTATTTGCGCGGAGTTCCGAATTGAATTCGTATCAACTATCAATTCCATAACATAAGATGAAAGTTTATTAAAAAATGTGATTTTACTTACATCGCTAAGAATGTAGTTCAGTATTTAAAAAATATATGTTTTCATTTATTTATTGGGAATTCGAGGGGAATCAATGATTCCCTTGATTCCATGGACGGCACGCCCCTGCATTTGAGTAATAACATATTTGATTAAACGTATTCGAGAGATTGAATGACCGAAATGAGTTGTTAATGTATATTGTTATAGAAGATTGTATCGTGATTAAGGTGAATATTTTCGAATTGCGCTTCGCGGATTTTTTTCTACAAGTTGGTAGAACGTAAATGGCGGACCTTTATTCGTTTATCATTTGATGGGGTTAGCTCTACCGGCTCCACACACCACAGCGTTTAATACAATGGTCACACGGCGTTTGATATTAGACCACTTAAATTCGTGGAAGATAAACGTGGTCGTGGAACCTAAGTGGCTTCTTTAATGAACTAATAAGAGAGCTACAGAGAAAATAAAAACAAACCCCACTTCATGGCAGGTTTTCGCTTGAAGGTATTCTGTACGTTCCCGGAACCTAGACGATTATTTCCAAGCCAATATGGGGTGAGCGGTATCAGTTGCAAGCAGCGCTAGGTCGGGTTCGGCTGGTACTCAGCAATGATTGACACTTGCAGACTGTTGACAGCTGGCATAGAGATCTGATACCTAGTTCATAGGTCAATTGTGACTAAAGAAAAATACGTACTTATCAAACTGCGGTAATTCAATTCTATGTATTTCTGATATTTCTCCGTGTTTTTCTAAGGTTCTTTGAGGATCTCTAAAAGCTATTTGGCGCTTACATATTTTATTAGACTTTCGTAGAAAGTGTTTGTGTATACTACTCAATTATGAGGAATTTAGTTTTTTGAAAGCTCACAAAGCCCAGTTTTTTAGAGCTTGATGGCGCTACGGCGAGCACTAAGTATTTTGAGCGATCGTGATTGCCTAGCGCATAAATCTCGGCGCACAGCTTAACCGGGTGTAATTTCGTGCTGGCCGGGTTTTGCGCGCCGATCAGTCGCTTGTTCCCGATCCACTGCCTTGTTGAACGCATCGACTGCCATCGGCGATGATTACAGTTGAACGTTGCTTCGAAAGAACGGGTTTATGAAGTCGGGAACGTAAAACCTAGGGCTTTGATTAATAGCGAAGCATCAAGAATACAAACAAAATGTTCCGATACGGGATTTAAATAATTTTCTAGTCCCGCTTCAAAACAATTTTGAATATAATAATGAGAGGCGAAACGAAAATTACAGTACTATACGCTCTCTGGGCAAGTTATGATTTCAATTGAGCATTATCATATCATAGATATTGAACAAAAAGTAATATGAAAAAAGGAATTACAAGATTATAAATTACGATTCCCATATATTTTTTGCGTGAATGTGTGGGCAAGTGTGTGCAAGTGTGGAAAAATGCGGGAAACGCAGTGTTTTGTGTGCATGTCGTCATGCGCATCGCAGTGTGGCAACTTTCCCGCAAAGCGCTGACGTCGCACGCATTCTACAGAAAACAAGAGGAGGGTGATATTTTTCCATGCCCACCGCCTTGTGGCATTATTTACGAGCGGCGTGTGACCGCGTTGTCAAGTCGGCGGTGAATGGAGATTGGAGGGCCAGCGCTCGCTGATTGTTTTCTTCATGGCGGTCGAAATGCGCGCTGCTGGATTCATGTCGCTGAACAAACAACGCGCTGCTGGATTCATGTCGCTGACCGTGGCCTTGAATCGGCTGAGAGCTGCAAATGACAGTTTCGCGAGTTTATTCAAGCGAGGTCGCGTGTGGTGCAAGATATTCTTGACCTAGACGTTGCTTCATGTTTCTTTGTGTTGCTTTGTGTTGCTCAAGTCCATTAAAAGTTTCCCTGCGTTCAGCAGCCTGGCGTTCAGACCTTGGTTCGATTCTGCGCGTGGACCGACCGATTCGAGTCGGTTAGGATGAAAAAGAAAAACTCATAATTATATTAGTTTTAAATGCTATTCGAATGTCAACTGCATGGCCATGGCATGTTGGTATAATCAAAACAATTTGAAGAAAATAGTCAGTCTGCGGTCCAGAGCTACACGAATAGCTAGGAATAGAACGAAAATTCTGAAAGGATAATCAAGTTTTCCACAAGAATGCAACATTCTTGAAATGCGTTCACGACGACAGCCGAACGTGACGTCTATTTATTTGGAATTGAAACAAATCGTGAAATGTCCTCGAAATTGATCCTGACCAATAGAACGCCTTGCGACACAATCGAAGCGTGGAACATGTCCGCGTTTAGTATTCTGAAAGTAGGCTACAAAAGAAAAGCTGCCCGTGATTCGTAGCCTCGGTCACAGCCTTCTCGCATGAATAGCGATCCGGCGCGATCCACGTGTCCGTGGCACTTGACCCGCAATAAAACGCGCCGGCCGGGGCCACACTTCCCGGTGACAGCGCGCCCAAAGCACAGCCCGGCCACGCGTACAGTCTTTTGTTTAGGCCGCCGAAATGGAAGAAACTTTCAGGAAAAAAAAAACGGGAACCCTTTTCTCAGAATCAAGAAATTCGAGGCAAAACTTGGGACACCTACTAGTCGTGTAAGAACTAAACGTTGATTTCGAGTCTTGTCAAAATGGAATAACTAAAAATAGCAGTGGAGTGAACAAAATTGACAGATTGATAAAATGTAAATGTAAAAAATGGGGGTTGTAAAGTGTGTTTCTCATAAATGGTATTTTAACTTGAAATAAACTGTTTCACTGCTCAGTTTGAAGGGTGGCAAATTTTCATTCGATCCAACACAGAAATAATACGATGCCCCGACAGGTAAAATGAATGCGACATTTGATAGGAACTAAGAGTTGTTTCCAGTATGCGTGTGACAATTGTGCCGTCGACCATTATCGCCAAAAACGTATAATGGAAAGCAATTCCTATATACCTTATACAGCGGCGACATAAGCAAGAGACAGTCGAGGCTCCTTCGACCTCCCCCAACCCGGTAATTCCAATGCGGGGAGCACGCTCGGGAAGACAACATAAATCGGCGCGGGCAACCTGCTCGCATTGACGACACGTAACCCACCCACCCCCTACCCCGGAGCGGGCCACGCCGAAAGCTCGTAAAATCCCGCTCGTCGATTGTGCGTTTCACACTCGAACGCATCGTGCGTGTCGGCAGGCCACACATCGACCATGGGTCGGGGGAAGGGGTTCCATGATGTCCACGCTCGTGTCACGTCGTGAAATTTGAGGAGAGAATTCTCTGTCAGTTTTATCTTGTTTCTTGGTCAGAAGTTCGGGAGCGGTTGTCTTTGCAATTTATTTTTCTCGTTGTTAGAAAAGCCAGAAGGTATCATGTGTATGTCACCAACGGCAAGTATAGGTGGCTTGTGAAACTGTGCAATGTTTGCGACAGAGATAAGAGGAAGCGGTTTTGTGAGTGTTCAATAAAATAGTGTCTAAAATCATAGCGCGTTGCATTATTGTCAGGTCCCAGTCCTGTCACGTTTAAAGCCGAATTGCAACAAATGCGATTGCAATTTCCCACGATCTAAGCAACTTCGCGAAAAGATAGCAGAAACGAGCATCGCGATGCCCGTGCCGCAAAACACAGACTCTTTTGAACTCCGCGCAAAGTCTCTTCGCTGCAAAGTTCACAAGAAAACACCTCACAAAGAAAGAATTTCCACCGCCGCCGCCACCGCCGACAGCAAATTACCTCCGACGAGTTGCACCCTTTGTGTTGCCCCCCCCACCCACCACCACCACCACCACGGGGTCCGTCTTATGCTAATCCGTATTAATTGAGCAGCGCTTAGCGAGCGAGCGAGACGACGGTGTCTGACGGGCCGGGACTCCCCCCCCCCCCCCCACCCCCCAACCCACCCACCCCCCGTCGCGAGGGGCTAATTTTTAGGCTGCTCAGCGCTGTCCATGTGACCGCGGGCGATACAACAAAAGACGGCGCTGGGTTTTCAGAAGCTGAGCGATGATGGCGGCCGGGAATTCCCAACGGGGGGAAATTTCGAGTGAAATTTTGCCGGTCGACGCGAGTTATTATTATTTTTTCTCATCTCATTTTCTTCATGATTTTCACACTTTTTCAACATATTCAATTCTTTGACATTCTGTGTCTATTTTTTTACATTTAAATCACTAAGCCCATCAAAGAGTATCAGAGTCCTACTTATTAAACAAGAAGCTATAATTTTTCTGATAGATATTGGGCATTTATAGGTATTACTATGAATATAGAACGTAAAAACAGGCATTTAATATGTATAAAGGGTCACTAGCAGACAATAACAGACACTAATATACATAAATATGCATTAATATTCACAAATAGGCATTAATAGGCAATAAGGCATTAAGTAGGCAATTAATAGCAGTAGCAGCGAAGCCCACGCCTCAATATTGTGTTTCCTGAGCCAAGTCTATAAGCGGGAGGTCATTGGCCCAAGCCCTACCCTACATCTACCTTACTTTAATTACTTCTAATACTTGTATTATCCCTAGGTCTAGTACTATTATCAGGCAAGGGGATTGCCTCTGTCATAGGATTCAATCAACACTCTGACTTTATAACAACAGGTGTTCGTTGAATTCACCCTACCTTAGAATGACCCAAACTCCGCCGTGATTTCAAGTAAACCAATTGTTAATCTCGACCACCGACGTCACAGCGTGTGGCGTCGGAGATTCTCGACGAACCCGAGGTCGACGTCAAACACAATGCTTCGTCGGCGTCGGCCATCCATCATCGGCGTCGGTCGGCAATTTGCCTCGGGATTCTTGTCGACGGTGTGCCGGGGTGGCGCAGGGTACAAAGGCCGGGCCAAACAAAAGAGCGTCGCGCGCGAGAAAAAAGCACGCGGTCGACGGCGGCAGTGGCGTGGTCTAGGGGGCGCGGTAGCAGCGGCGTGCTGCCAGCGGTGCGGTTCGTTGATCGTGCAGCATGCTCACAGCTTACATTTGTTTGGAAATAATTGTAATCATTCAGATTTTAGACCAATATGGTGGGGCAGAAATTTGCAGTCGCCAATTTACCTTTATTTCTGCATGCGTTAAAAAATAAATGACAAACAATGACAAAGTATGCGCATAGCCTAGAGGCGTGGTCATTATTTAAAATGTTCGGCGTTTATTTAGCAGCTTTCTCGATGACATAAGTTACTTGGAAATATCACGACATAGTAGTCTTGAAATTATTCGAATGAAAACAATTCAGTTGATATGCTTGAAAATAACACAGTATCTTATTTTTAAGATGTCTATCACACACACAGTAAAATTTGTCAACATCAGATGAAGATAAAGTTGATTTGGTTGCAAAAAACAGCAAAAAGCAAAAGACTTTTTTTTAAAGAAAAGTGGAATTGAAGATTTCTCTTCACTCGCTTCGCTCATCACGCTCATCAGTCATACCGTTTCCCGAATCTTTAATCTTCGATAGTCAAGGATAAATATTTAAATATCGACTTTGCCACACAAGTTTCGCCAGGAATTGCAAAAGAAACACATGTTGAACTTTGATTGGCTTGTGACCCTTGGTTAAATGAGTTTAACGAATCACTCCTGTTCGGTTAATTTGCCTCACCGATGCTGAAGGCTTAAGGCTTGTCCGATGGCACCATCGCTTGAAGGGTGGGCCAGCACATGGTTGGCGTGATAAACGTACTAACAAGGCGAACGTTATAATTTCAAGAGATTAATGAAGGTTCTGGTGATTTGAAGCGATTTTAATACATTCACATGTATCATTGAAGATCTTTTGAACACAAATATTATAATTGATTGCTTTTGTGGAACGCAGCTGGCTGTAATTATGTTATTATTTGCTTATTTGCTTATTTTCCTAATTTTCGCGCGTTAGCTTCCAAAAACAACTATTTGATAACCCCTTGATAATGGAGGCAGCTTTGCGAAAAGTCGGGAAAATTTGAAATTGGAACTTGGCGTTCAATAACATTCAATAGCATTCAAAAGAAAAAGTTTTTCTGAAAATCATGCTGTTATTTTATGGCACTAACTACCACTAAAAAAACTTGTCGTTTTCTCATGTAGACTGTCAACACACCTTAAAAGTCTACCATATCATTGATAAATATCTGACAATCATTCTGATAAGAACACGACCGCCCGCCGCCCTCGAACACGGCACTAATGACATGCGTCGGCGTCGGCGTCGGCGTCGGCGACAGATTCATCAGCGTCGCGAGCAATTGTTCCGAGCAACGAGGCGCGATTAAGCGCCGCTTGATTACACCACCATCGCTAATTACTTTTATTAATTATTAACAACGAGGCCCGACGAGGCCAGCAGACGCAGCATTGTCACAAGGACATCATTTTGATAAAGGATTAGCGCGCGAATTAACCGATTGTATTGTAACACGCTTTTTCTTCGGTTTGTCAAATTGACGGCGCTGCTGATGTAGTTATACATCATGATGATGCCGTCGCTTAAAGATGTAAGAAGTTTGCCCCGTGAAACTATTAGCTTTGTTGCGCGTTTCTTGCTCGGCGTGATGGGTTTTTCTTATGAATGAAGTGCAGTTGCAAATGAGCGACGTGGAGCCGAGGGGATGAGGGTGGTAATCGCCAGCGAGCGCAGTTAAGGGCTGACTTCAACGTGGCCATGTGTCAGCTGCGAGTTTTTCCTTTTTTAAAACGTCATTGTCGTTAACGAACGATGGAGGAAGAATGTCTACACTTTTCTAACTTGTTCCCAGTTGCAAACGACGTAAACGCTGGGGTTGCGCGCGCGTTGGAGGATGAGCGAGCCCTCAGGCCGGCTTAAACCGAGGTTGGTTTATTACTCATTGCCGCAAATAACCAAAAAAAAAATTTAAAAACCCTATTATTTTCCTCATAAAATTAAAATGGCCGGTCGAACTCTGCTCAAACATTAAAAAGCACCTCGCTGAGCTGTCATGAAAATTGTTGGCAAATTTTTTAAGGGTAGGGTATGTAAAACTGTTTGTTTTCAATTCTGCATCTGACACCTGCTTTCTATAGGCGGAGCCACCCAATGAAGCGGTCGCAGCGTTAGTGACAGTGTAAAGCTGTTGCGCAGCCATTGATTTTTTTTTTTAATTTCAGCCGATGTCGCTTATACATAGTGCAGAAGAGTGGCGGTCGGTTAGGCTCGGTAATTTCGCCCCCGGACAGGCCAGCGATCGGGCAGCGTGCTTGCAATCCAAACCGCGTCGCGGCGCTGCTAGAAACCACGGCCACGTGGTCGGATAATATGCTCGCTGCGGGGCCGCGGCGCTGAGTGCAGCAGCGGTCAAATAACTAACTACTCGATGATTTGCGTTGTGATTGGTGGCTGGCTGATGGACGATGGTGCGGTTAAACGAGTTCTTTCCAGGCTGCGCTGCTTGGTTGCCTAGCAGCGCTAATTGTGTGGCAATAATACGCCATTCACGAAAAACAGTTTTCAGAAATTTTGTGAATGGCTAGATTTTTCACGACCTGCTACAGAGTTTTAACTTTAAGCCGTGTCATCAGTTGAATCGTAGTGGAATTTCTCGTGCGAATCAATAATTCAAGTAGAATCATGCATTTCCGGTTACCATTATAAACTTTCACTGCATATTCCCAACTTTAAACCAAATAATTAAAATAATACATACCAACAAGCACTTTTTATGATTTTAATAAAACGAAAATTCATGCCATGTTATTTCTAGTAACGGAATTCAAGGACTTTGAATTTGAAGTGAAATAATGACACGCCCATAATTAGTATCAAGGGGCCGATTGCCTACGACCGACATGGGACACATAATAATCAAGTGACAAACGATTCAACTGCGCTAATGTAAGCTTGCTACCAAACTAAGAACTTAGTTAAATTTTGGACTTTATTTAAGACCCTGGAAAGCATGGCTTTGTGAAACGATCTGGAAAAGTGTTAGTTTGCCAGCTTTATATTTCTTTAACCCCGGTCCCGGTTAAATGGCTTACCAGAAAACGAATGCGCTAAGATGAGATACAGAAACATATCTTCAGAAAGTTATAAGAAACAAACGTATTCCGTGCAAGCACGGTCAGCTTGTTCCGATTATCCGATTATCGCGGCCAGCAAGCTTCGCGTTCCTTCCATACGTGGCCACCGGAGGAGAGCAGCACCGGCAGATTGAAAAGCAAATGGCGACGACAGCAGATGGCTGCAGTCCAATCGAGTGCAGCATCAATGTTGCATCCAGTTGTTCCAGACAGTGGCGTGCCTTCTCGTCGAGCTAGCGAGACAGCGGTGGCGGTTGCGTTCGGAGAAACAAGCGTCTTCAAAGGCTAAATGGTTTAAATGGTTTACGCAAAAACATTTTACCGGCGTTCAGACAAGTATCATAGGGCCAAGATAACTTAAGTGGCTAACCTTCAAGTAAAAGCTCTTAAGTAAGCTCTTAAAGCTCTTCAAGTAGAAGTAGAAGACTTCAATGATAATTAAGTTAGTGTTATGGGTTCGCATGGTTGGGAAAAAAACTCAATTAAATGCTACAGTGACAGTTTTTGCCTGATTTGCAACTAAAATCGCTTTGTCGAGTTACAAATTACTGAACAACGAAGGCTTGTGAGAAACTCAGAGCATCTCAGGACGACGACTATCTTAAAACTCTCAAAATCACTTCAAGGAGCATCACGTCCAAACAACCCTTGAAAAAACACACCAACGCCATATCCAGGCCGGCGTCACAACTACCCTCCTCACCCACTGCGTACGCCACTGGTGCTACGCATGGTTAAACAAACTCCACGCACCAAAAAAACACATACATGGCCGCCACGCACGCCGCCCGCCGAGATGATAATAGCGTGTGCAATATTAACATCTCCAGCCCGACGCACGCATGCATCTCAATCAAGTCCACGGCGCAACCTCAGCGAGGTCTGCATCAAGAATTGATGACGCTCCGTGGACCGCGAGGCTGCAGCAGCTCGAGATTGCCAATCTACGTTCGATGGTCGCCGAACGTCGAGCTATCCGCCGAGCTCGCCGTGTTGCCCACACAACGCTACCAGCATGGGCGGAGGCCCTTAAATTACCAGCGTCTAGGTGCTTTGGTTTTGTTATGCATGGCAATGAGATTTTTTGGTTGAAGGTAAAGTAATGCCTATTATATTAACACCATACAATCGTAGCAGCGTAGCTACGCTAGCAACAGCAGTGACACCGGTGTTTGCTGGCATTAGGCAAGGCAAATAGTAATGCCAACAATCGTAGCAACACTAGCAGTGCAGTGACACCGGTGTTTGCTGGCATAAGGCAAGGCATGTAGTAATGCCAACAATCGTAGCAGCGTAGCAACACTAGCAACAGCAGTGACACCGGTGTTTGCTGGCATTAGGCAAGGCACATAGTAAGGCCAACAATCGTAGCAGCGTAGAAACACTAGCAACAGCAGTGACACCGGTGTTTGCTGGCATTAGGCAAGGCACATAGTAAGGCCAACAATCGTAGCAGCGTAGAAACACTAGCAACAGCAGTGACACCGGTGTTTGTTGGCATTAGGCAGGCACATAGCAATGCCAACAATCGTAGCAGCGTAGCAACACTAGCAACAGCAGTGAAACCGGTGTTTGTTGGCATTAGGCAAGGCACATAGTAATTGCAACAATCGTAGCAGCGTAGAAACACTAGCAACAGCAGTGACACCGGTGTTTGTTGGCATTAGGCAGGCACATAGCAATGCCAACAATCGTAGCAGCGTAGCAACACTAGCAGTGACACCGGTGTTTGCTGGCATTAGGCAAGGCACATATCCATAGTGCGTGGATCCCTTATCGCGTGGATTCCATGTCGTGGCCAGCTGCGTACTACTCCGCCGGGCCGCTCGGCATTGGAATCGCATCGGAGGCGCGCGAGGAAAAGCGTCGCGAGTTTTCCGCGCCGGCTTTTCCGGGGCGACACGGAAAGGGCAGACGCCCTCGCGGCGATGTATGGCGCGGTATAGTCGAGGTCAGAGCGTACGCTGCGGCCGCGTCTCGTGCGTTGCGACGGGGAGATAGGTCCACAGGCTGGATGGTGACACGGGCTTACTGAGTCTTGTAACTGAATTCAAGGATGTGGGGACGAAATGTGGACTTTCCTAGACGGGTCTATTTTAAATGATATATTGTTCTGTTGTGATATCATCGATATTGTACCGAAATTTGGTAACTACGTACCTACGAATGAGTGGTCATTTTACCTGACTTTATCACGCGGGAACCTACAGTTTCACCAAAGTTTCACCAAATAAAAATTAATGCTTTTTTAGCCAGTCATTGTTATAGAATGAACCACTCCGAGAAACCAATAAAAACGATCAAAAACACTGATCTATGATGACTCAATTTCAATTCGACAAAGATGAAGCTAGGTCTAAAGCGAGGCTGGGACATGGACTGCTGTGTTTGAAAATGTCTGCTTTTGAAGAGAGGATTACAAACTGCTTATTGCAAAATCTGACAAATCTTAGCCATGCAAGTCTGAAAATTTTATTTCTTAGGAAAAAGCTCGGGTAACCATGCATGTCTACTTTTTTAATGCACATAACGAACGTATCAGTCAAATAGTAATGTGCAACAATTTAGGAGTTGCTATTTCATTTTTTGAATTCTACACTCGACTTCATAATGACCCTAATCCCCCGCACATTGATAGATCAACACCAATTATAAGTCTGCACGTTGCATGTGGCTGCTTTTTAACGAACTAGATTAAATACAAAACACAAATTGAATCAATTTCAATACTTTGACCCGAGAAGAAAATATTTTTGATATATTTTTAAATCAGTTTCCATATCATGTTTCGCCTATCCAACCAATAGGGAGACTGCGTTTTTAATGGAAACATGGCAACATTGCAGTCATCAAGGATATATTTTCATATTTTATATAACGAACACAAGTCTACAAAAATTAATCTCAGAAATGAAATGAAAAATGGTGTGTTTTATTTAATTTGGGGCGCAGAACATTGTGTATTATCAAATTCATTCCTCTTATCACTCATCAATTCCTCCTTTCTCATGCGAAAGATCCCGCGATTCCGAAGGCACGCGACCCAACCCTCCCCAAAGCACGCGTCACGCGGTTTAGCTCGGCAAAGAGCAGCGGGCCAGCGGCTTTCTGGGAAATCACGCGACATAGAGCACGGACACTCGCGTGGCTATGAGCCGTGGGCCTACCAAGCACTTTTCGAGCATCAAACTAATTGGTTAAAATTAAAAAATATATAGGACTCGTTGCGTTGCGTTGTGGTGAGCGTTGCCAAAACGCCGTATCGCTAAGAGATCTCTACTTAATGACATGTAAACTGATGCTACGAGAAAACTCTAAAAAAATATATGATGAAGTACATACAACATGTCGCCGTTTGCGAGTTAAGCTGGTTTAAGGAAAAACAAAAAAAAAAAAACTAAATCTAAACAGCTATCTCCAAACAGGATTTATGACCGAATCGACATTCAATTTGAGCCTTGCGTACTACGGTCTTAAAACCACAGCGTGCTACGGGCTTGAAACACAGCGTGCTACGGGCTTGAAACACAGCGTGCTACGGGCTTGAAACACAGCGTGCTACGGGCTTGAAACACAGCGTACTACGGGCTTGAAACACAGTGTGCTACGGGCTTGAAACACAGCGTGCTACGGGCTTGAAACACAGCGTGCTACGGGCTTGAAACACAGCGTGCTACGGTCTTGAAACACAGCGTGCTACAGGCTTGAAACATAGTGTGCTACGGGCTTGAAACACAGCGTGCTACGGGCTTGAAACACAGCATGCTACGGGCTTGAAATACAGCGTGCTACGGGCTTGAAACACAGCGTGCTACGGGCTTGAAACACAGCGTACCTACTACGGGCTTGAAACACAGCGTGCTACGGGCTTGAAATACAGCGTGCTACGGGCTTGAAACACAGCGTGCCACGGGGATAAACACAGCGTACCTACTACGGGCTTGAAACACAGCGTGCTACGGGCTTGAAACACAGCGTGCTACGGGCTTGAAACACAGTGTGCTGCGGGCTTGAAACACAGTGTGCTACGGGCTTGAAACACAGTGTGCTTCGGGCTTGAAACACAGTGTGCTACGGGCTTGAAACACAGCGTGCTGCGGGCTTGAAACACAGCGTACTACGGGCTTGAAACACAGCGTGCTACGGGCTTGAAACACAGCGTGCTACGGACTTGAAACACAGTGTGCTACGGGCTTGAAACACAGCGTGCCACGGACTTGAAACACAGCGTGCTACGGGCTTGAAACACAGCGTACTACGGGCTTGAAACACAGTGTGCTACGGGCTTGAAACACAGCGTGCTACGGGCTTGAAACACAGCGTGCTACGGGCTTGAAACACAGCGTGCTACTGGCTTGAAACACAGCGTACTACGGGCTTGAAACACAGTGTGCTACGGGCTTGAAACACAGCGTGCTACGGGCTTGAAACACAGCGTGCTACGGGCTTGAAACACAGCGTGCTACGGGCTTGAAACACAGCGTGCTACGGGCTTGAAACACAGCGTGCTACGGGATTGAAACACAGTGTGCTACGGGCTTGAAACACAGCGTACTACGGGCTTGAAACACAGCGTGCTACGGGCTTGAAACTCAGCGTGTCACGGACTTGAAACACAGCGTGCTACGGTCTTGAAACACAGCGTGCTACGGGCCTGAAACACAGCGTACCTACTACGGGCTTGAAACACAGCGTGCCACGGGCTTAAACACAGCGTGAGCTACGAGGTACGAGCTCCGGGCTTGAAACACAGAGAGCTCCACCCCGCGCTGCCGCGGGCCATGCATCTTTGACCGGCAGCCAACAATGCGGATCGCCTGGCAAATGCACTTAGCTGCGCGCCGATAAATCGCCGGCGTTGGCAGATGGCAGAGCAACGACTCCGCAGAGTCGATATCGCGGGGCACGAGGTCGCCCATCAATCCGCATCGCACGCAGCGCACGCGTCGCACGCATCGCACGCATCGCGAGGAACGCACTTCTTTCGCACGTGTTGCACTCAATTTACTGGCACATGCCGCGCCTCCCGCCAGGAGCGCTTATGTCCGAATTATCGCGCAAAGTTAGGTGCTTAGTGTTTAAACCGATTATGTGAATTCCCGCCTTTATTTTCAGCTATGGAAAAGTGTTCAATTTTTTTGGTATGCTGACTTGCTGCTTTAAAGGCTGTGCCGTTGTACGGTTTCAATTCAAATCAAAAGACCTATTCCACTCAGAGAAAAATGATGTCAGATACCCACTGGACGTACTACCAGTTTGGAAAATAATATTAATGATCTCTGCTAAATAACAAAGGAAGATAGGGAAATCTCAACCCGAATTGCTCTACCTGGCTTTAGCGAGTGGGTAGAATGACGTCATTTTTAATCAACTTTTTGACAATTTACAATCTTACAGTTTAATTTGAATGTAATACTAGGTGTATTGTTAACTTTTCTATTTTAATCTTGCCCTGCCCGAACGCGTCGAACGCTTTGAATAAATGGTGAAAAATCTAGTCTTGCTCGGTGAGCCCAGAGATAATAATGCGGCCTAGCCGCTTGCAGTTTTCATTCAGTGTGAACCGAACCGCCGCGGTGCTATTGCTTGTTGATGACTTGTGATGCATCGGGCACAGGGGTTCGAACCGCGGCCACTGCTGCCAGGGGAATGCGAGACGGGCGTCGGTCGTCGCTGCTGGATTCCTCACAGAAAAGGACGTGGCTGGCAAGGAGTTTAATCACGAGTCAAGTTCACTTTGAGTTGAGTTCAAAATTACCTCATGACCGGACTCGACACAAATGGGACAACCCTTGTACAAGGGAAAAAAATCGTTGGGACTTTTTCCCATCTTAGAAAATCTCAGATCCATCCAACCAAATACAGAAATGCGTAAATTTTTAGCCGTCGATTTAGAAACAATCATGGCGTCCCCGCGCGGAGTCCACCGCCCTCTATCCACAGGAGCGATCTACAATCTAGATGGCCCAGGCCGGTATCTCGTTACCCCGCCGCGAATACTTTAGCAGGCGGTGGAATGGCGTGTGGGTTCGAGGGGGGGGGGGGGGGGAGGGAAATTCCTTGAACGCCGAACGATCCACCATCGGCAAATCTGCATAGCACCATTAGGGGCTGATCTAATTGCAGCGGCCGGCGTGGGGTGGGTTATTTACCTGCAATTTACCCTCGCCGGTTCGGTATTTACCCACAAGAACCGCCGAGGAATTTGCCGGGCGCACATTCTTCGTGGCCGCCGATTTTTTTCCGATAGATGGCGCGGACTTGCGGGAGTGACCGCCGGGATGCCGGGCGAAAAGGTTCGTCGCGTCCGATCGGTGGCGGCGAGGAAATTAATTATTTTCATGGCTCGAGTTCGGAGGGTGAACCTAACGCCACAATTTCCCTCGGCAATCCAGCAGAGGTCGCATTCCTGAGTGGTTGCACTCGGAGCTTTGAATTAATTGCCGTATAGGCAGGGAGGGTGCTGATAGGTGTATAAAGGTGTACCAGGCACAACGCTATCATACGTGAAAATTCATTTGGAGGTAAACTAGCGGCTGCTTTGCGGACCGAGAAACACAGAGGACTTCTGTGAAACCATCGACTACATCTACCAACGGTTCTGGAAATCATCACCGAAACACAAGGGTTCTAGCGCAATCATAAAGCGCACCACCAAAGCGTACAGGCTTTAGCAGAAGCAAAACACAGAAGCAAACACAAGCTTTTGTTGATGTAAAAAGTAACTGTCCACTAGGTGTATCAGGCACAATGACCAAGGTCGGTAAATCTCGCTGCCTAGCGTTTATCTCGTCACCGCTAGAAATCATACGACCTTGAACAAAGGAGGCTGTGGCAGCTATCTTCTTACTCACTCTCACTCATGTTTATTTGATGTCATCTTACTCAAGCCATCTTTGTTCCTACATCCAAGGTCTTGAGAATACTAGCGAAGGAAAGTTAAAAGCTGGAAGGCGAGATTTACAGACCTTGAATTGAGACTGGCTTACGTGTGCAGTGACTGTTTTAATAAAAAACGAATAAAATTTGGACCGTTTTGCGCAGTGCTTCTGTTTCTTCTAAGTTATAATGCTTGCTAGCTGCTTGCTAGTTCGATGCTAGTTGATTCATCGATGCTAGTTGATGATGAGCTAGTCGGTTGTCTCTTCGCTGCGTGCGCTTCCCGCAGGGAGCGCTGAGTGACAGGACTCCCTGAGGGGATCCGCGACGCCGGGTGGATCTCACTTCCGGCACGCCAGGTGGCGGTGACATCCTGACAGCTGCAAGGCGGTGGATGGCTTGCGGCGCCGCCGTCTGATTCGACGGGAAATGGGGAATTTGTGCAGTGCTTAACCAACACGTCACGTTTCGCTGAGGGATTGAAGTGACCCAATATACTTGTTCCGTTTAAGAAACGTGACGCGGTCAGACACCCGCTAAGAAAAGCCAGTTGGCTTGTGTTTTCCCTGTCTTCCTTGGTTAAATAAGCAGAGTCAATACACCGATTCCATTCAAGCAACGTGACGCGGTCAGACACCCGCTAAGAAAAGCCAGTTGGCTTGTGATTTCCCTGTCTTCCTTGGTTAAATAATCAGAGTCAATACACCGATTCCATTCAAGCAACGTGACGCGGTCAGACACCCGCTAAGAAAAGCCAGTTGGCTTGTGATTTCCCTGTCTTCCTTGGTTAAAGCGGAGGCTGCTATAGTTTCGTCAGTGAATTGTATTGATTGACTCTGCTTACCCAAAGTAGACCGCGTAGAAGATTGAAACTCAGCGGACTCCCAAGTTAGACCATCGTCAGAATCCCGAGCTTGTAGCCTAGCGTCTGCAGCGTGCTACGGGCTCCTTCATGCGGGCTGAAGATTACTTCGATGCTCGCCAGTAATTGCACAAACTTTGCAGTCTCTAAACTCAAATATATTGAAAACTCTAATAAACCTTGTCTAAACAACAGCTTAGGACCACCTACACAAGTCATACTCATCAAGCATCTAATATCCATCACTGAACAAAAAATCAGCATTGAATTCCATGTTTTAAAAGCCATTAAACAAAGAATGAAATGAGCGTATTTTTTTCCCACAGAAAGCAAATATTGGCCAATGATGCCAGAGAGTCAAGAGAGTCCATTATTCAATGAAAATATTCAAAATACAGTTTCCTGTATTTTATTTTTCCCTGTTTGACATACAAACATTAAAAACTTAAATTCACGCTTTTGATTCGTGATTAACAATCTGACAGCACCTAAGCCATGCCACCAACGTACCAACGCTAAACTCCAGCGAGAATCTTATTTTTCGCCGGCATAATTTC
The DNA here is from genome assembly GCA_921293315.2 of Nemurella pictetii. Classification (NCBI taxonomy): domain Eukaryota; kingdom Metazoa; phylum Arthropoda; class Insecta; order Plecoptera; family Nemouridae; genus Nemurella; species Nemurella pictetii. The sequence continues at coordinate 4,686,856 of OV121122.1, forward strand.
AGCCAAAGACACCAAGAAAGTAGGGCGCAAAAGTTGCTGCCGCTTGGCCTCAGTTAAATCGCTGCCTGACGCGTTCAATCCTTGAAGCCAACGCCGGCGTCGTCGATGTCGCGACGCTGGACGACGCCGACGTCGCTTGATCGGCGGTGGGGTGTGGGGCGGGGGGGCTGTTAGCGATCAAAGGGCACGGCTGGTGGAGGGTGGGGCAGGGGACACACAGAGGGAGACTTCTCGGATCGGCTATATCGCAATTAGTTGTGTGATTTCCCCGCACTACGGGCCGGGTTGGAGATGGTGGGGGGTGGGGGCTTTTAGTTGGTCCAAAGTTCGGCAACGTTGTCTCTGTCTGCAGCCCAAAGCGCGTTGTGTTTCCGAGCGGACGACCCAGCAGCCCGTGAAGATGCTGTATTTTATTTTGTCAAAATTAAAGTTTGTGTCAAACCTTTTCACAGTTGAGAAAAGTAATTTTAATGAACTATTGCCTAATTATTGCCCCACTGCTCTCATCAAGGCTTGCTACGGGCATGAAACACAGCGTGCTACGGGATTTAAACACATCGTGCTACAGGCTTGAAACACAGCGTGCTACGGGCTTGAAACACAGCGTGCTACAGGTTTGAAACACTGCGTTCTACAGGCTTGAAACACAGCATGCTACGGGTTTGAAACACAGCGTGCTACGCGCTTGAAACACAGCGTGCTAAAGGCTTGAAACACAGGGTGCTACGGGCTTGAAACACAGCGTGCTACGGGCTTGAAACACAGCGTGCTACGGGCTTGAAACACAGCGTGCTACGGGCTTGAAACACATCGTGCTACGGGCTTGAAACACAGCGTGCTACGGGTTTGAAACACGGCGTGCTACGGGCTTGAAACACAGCGTGTTACGCGCTTGAAACACAGCGTGCTACGGGTTTGAAACCCAGCGTGTTACGGGTTTGAAACACAGCGTGCTACGGACTTGAAACGCAGCGTGCTAAAGGCTTGAAACACAGCATGCTCCCGGCTTTAAACATAGCGCCAATCTGTTGCGATCGTTATGTACAAAAGATGACTTTAAAACAACTTTCAAAACACGGTGAAGTGAATTTTGCGCGAGTTAAAATCGACTTAAAAGTGCTTATATTACAAAAAAAAGTGTATTAACTCAATATTGGGGAAAACTTTTTGATCATTCTCGTCGACGGCGAATTTTATCAAAAGTGGCGCACATTTTCGGAACTTTGCTACGCGCTGCTCGCTGTTTTTTCTCTCTATTTTTTTTTATCGAGTTTCAAATATTTTTACAGTGTTGTAGCGCTGGCGTGGGACGAACGCACAGAGCGGCGGCGTGCGGTGCGGCCGTCCGACAGCACCAGTGGCGGCGACATGGCCTTGCCATAGGCCTCAAAATCAACTCTGTACGGGTCCTTGCGGGTATTGTACCAGGAAAAATATTATTAAACCTTCACTCAGAAGTTGACCGAACTAATCTTGATGAAACTGCAGTTTAAGTTACTTTAGTTTCAACACTCCTATGTAGGCTTTGATTTTTTAAACAATTCCTTTGGGTTGTTTATTTTACACTTGGTTTATTAGTGAGTGTTGAAAGATATCAACCGTTTGATTAATATTTGGCTTTAAATATTATTACTTGTAGCAAGTAGATAGTAGTTAGTAGTAGAAGTTGTATTTCGCGAGCCAATGGGTCAAACTCAGAAATAAATCAGACTGCCGATCAGAAAGTTCATTAGCTCGTATTGCTGTTGTTGGCCGTTTTGACGAACATATCGTACACCTACTCATTTGAATTGCAAACGAAATACTAATTTAAATAAGGTATCTTTCACAGAAAAAGGGCTCTCGGATCCTTTGAATTTCCGGTGTAATGCACCTCTAAGAGGTATTTGATAGACAAACTTTGACTTTCGGATGGATGTTGAGTTTATTTTAGTTTAAGATGGAATGGAGATAGAAACAGGAATATGAATGACCATTGAAGGCACTGAATCTAGTGACGCTCTACTGCAATCACGCACAAACAACTCGACTAAAATTTACCACTAACAAATTCCCAAAACAGAGCTCATACGGAGACTCGTTGACATACACCAGCAAATGCTTCAAGAAAATGGAGTTTTCCATCGCCGTCAAGGGAAAACGACTCACGATTCACGACACGTTCTACCCAGCGGTCACCCATCCGACCGCCGACCCGGCGTAGTGTTGCTTAACCTTAGCGCGTGTCTATAGACGGCGCCCGGGCCAATGTTTCTCACCTGAAACCAAAACAGAGAAAGCGATCAGCCAATTGGACCAGCGAATGAGACTCGAGCACCATGTGGTCAAGGCTTTACTATGTTGACACGTCATGGCAGTCATCGTCAGCAGAGCTTATTTTCTGTCCAAATAACGCAGTAACTTTTTTGAGACTCATTTATTTTCCTAATCTTAGCACGTTAGTTTTAAAAAACAATATTCAACCGGGTATTGAATGCTCAGTGAGTGCTCAACTCGATTGCCAATAGCAACAAATCAAAACAAAGGAACCACCAATAACATATGACTCTTAAAAAACCCCCTAAAACCAAAAAATCAAACCAATATATTGACCCTGTTCTTCAAAAAACTAAGCCCCGAAAAAACTACCGGAATCGTTTGGGAAACGATTGATACTGGTGCTTAATAAGGAAATTATTTTTAATGAAAGGTAATGCCATCTTCTTTGGATCTGCAGCAGCCCGAGGGCATGATAGCCGGTCGGGTTCAAGTCTCTCCGTCTATAAGAGAAGAATAATTGAATATTTTAAAGATATGCTGATAAAAACTCGACAGAAGTCTTTTTGCTGTTTATTTGCTCAAATGTAACAGGTGAGTTATTCTGAAGTTTAAATAGACAGACTTATTTGCTACTGTGAAAATAAATAGAAACCCTTGGAATGGTTTCCATGAATGTTATCGCGAACGGCCATGTCAGTGGATAATAAGTCAACATGTTTATGCTGACTTTATATGGGATGTACCATGGATTAAGCCACAACTTCCTGGATATCATCTGAATTTTCCGGGAAATCTGGAGAGGATATCTATGAAACAAGGTCTTGGCTTTAACCTGGCGGGTAACATCAACGCTGGGGGGTAAAGCTGACATTATCTTCGGAGATAACTGACCGTACAAAGTTTCAAGAATCTATACCTCAGTTATAGCAGGAAAAACTCTAGTTGCTTGACATTTCGTTTCCCTGCGTTTCCCTGCGTTTCCCTGCGTTTCCCTGCGTCCTGCGTTTCCCTGCGATTCCCTGCGTTTCCCTGCGATTCCCTGCGTTTCCCTGCGTTTCCCTGCGTTTCCCTGCGTTTCGATGCGTGACAACCTGCCACAAGTGGGCGTCGGCAACAGGCTGCCGCATTTCGCGATCAAACACGCACTTGATTATCTAACGGCACCAACACTACACGCACTCTACGCACTCCACACGGAGTGAACAAGCACGCACTTGAAACAACACGCGAGCAGCGACGAGCCGACGTGAGAGTTTGAAACTCTAATTACGAACATATCAATTGCACTGTGGCGCGTGAACGCACGCATGTGGGCACGCACGTAACGCGATGCGTACGACGCGCCGCGTCCCGAGGGTGCGATACGGCCCACAACACCCGGGGGGGAGGGTGGGGGGGGGTCATGCCCCAGGGGTTTCCACGGTGAGGGGTAGGCTGGGATGGAGGGAGGGCGCAGTTCTTGCTGGGTGGGACCCCGGCTTCGTGGATCAACTGTACGTTAAACCCAGTTTAACCAACCACATACTTTTTTAACCAATGTTGTTTTTCTTTGTTAATCCTTTAAAAGTGGACAATTACCACTTAAAATGCTTACATCAACGCTTTAAGCTTAATTAACTGCTTTGAATGTGTATAGTTGTACGGGAGACACCACCGTAATATGCTCCTAAATCCTTAATTTTTGATTGAATTGAGGGTTAATTCTGATAGTAGGCTAGAAATCAAATGTAGACGTCATTTACGGTGATTCTGTAGCCGAGTCCTTGAGGCAAGATGCCGGGAATCATGAAAGAAGCCTTGACAGCCTCGGCCACGGACTAAGTGATACGTTCATCGTGTCATCTCACCGACATGTCACTCGTGGCGAGGCGCTGTCTTCAATTTCGTAAGTGAGCTCTTTAATCAAGCAGCCGGACTCTTAGCCGCAATGTCCGCGGCTGGCTTGAGATCCGCGATGCTTTACGCTTTGACCCTCGGCAAGACGAGCTCCCAGCGCCTTTGTGCGCCTACATGCAACCCGCAGAGCAGGCTCGGCACCTCCACTTGTGCTGGCTTGTTTGTGATGCGTTGTGTTGCACACAATCAGTGATAGCACGAGTAGTGGAAGACAAAGGTTTATAGGTTTCTAGTGGCGATGAGGTAACCGCTAGGCGGTGAGATTAATTGATCTTGCTCAACGTGGGCCGTGCCTTCTTCCTTATTAAAAGAGATTTTGTTTGCTTCAGTGTTGTGTTGTGTTGGGTTTTAGTGTAAAGTTTGTACGCTTTGCTTGTGCGTAGGTATATTTATGGTGAACCTTTAGTGAGTGTACCTATATATTCAACACAGAATTTTTGGATAAATTCATTTTCTTTGGTAAGATTATAACATTGTCGGACCGAAGCGGGATTTGAACCCGTGGCGTGTCGTGCAAAAAGTGAGTTTCCGCATGAGAAAGCTACGAACAGGAGGGCGATTGTGTAACTTTTTCGTTAGAGTTGTCACGCGACAATTGCCCAATTGTCGCAAAAAAATTCTCGAATGTTTTTTTTGCGATTGTGTATTTATTTGTCGCATGACAACTTCAAAATATTGCGACAAGTTGTCGCACCCAAGAAACTACTCGCTAGCGAGTTGTCGCATGCGATATCTCAAAACTCGAAACAAAGATGGCGAACTTTCAAGTCAGTCTCGCGGTAGTTCAAAATTTAATTTATCCCGCGGAAGTTGAAGACAAGAACGCGGCCCACGTGCGATTTCGCTTGGAAAGAAGAAATTTGCACGATCATTCCAACCTATTTTGGGCGAGTGATCAATCTTTTTAATATCGCTTTATCGGATTCCGAAAGCGGCGTCTCGGCAATGCTGACAGAAAGCCTTGCCTCATCTCCGTCCCAGTCATCGCAATACTTCAATACCTTCGTGGGTGCGGGTAAGTTCACACTAAAATTATATTCAAATTCTCCGCGTGTTTAAAATTTGGCGTACGCAAGGTAGCGCCACCAAGCGGTGAATAATTCATGATCCTTTTTTACGTCAAATATCACTTCATTTAACCTAACTTCTGTGGCAATACGAAACTTCTGAGTTGTTAATATCTTGGTTATCTCTCTTGATTTAGGTAATCACTACTCTCAATTACATAGCTGCTGGCTGCTATCAGCGTCGTGTCGGACAAGACCGACTGCAATGTATCTGGCACATCACATCGGTTGCGATGAGAGAGGATACCCGGGCCTTCAGTGTCACCTTCTCGTCCGATTGTCTTCCCAGTCACCAGAGAAGTACGTACACTTAAATTAAGAACCATTTGACGAAATTGAAACTATAATACTCTTCTATTTTGGTTTATTATGGATTTATGGAACCAAACTACTTCCAATAGGTGATTGGTTTGGTCGATGGCACTCTCATTGCCATTGCCAAAATTCTTTCAGTAAAAAAATAATTACTGCTAAGAGAATGCGCAGATTGTGAGTAAGCTATCTATTCTCTGTTGCAGTCGTTTGCTGTCGTGCCACCCATGTACGACGCCTTCGGTGGTAAGTAATTAGTGAGGTTGTTAGTTGCAGGTTTTATTGGCGACAAATGCCAAGAAATGATAGGAAAAGTGAGTACCTACTGTCAGTTTGCTAATGTATATTAATCATTTAATTTTTCTTAATAATATTTATTTATCATGAAACAATTTGAGGGATCTTTCACACCACTCTCCATGCATGAATTCAGCCTATTTGTTCTTTCTGCTCCCTCTGCTTGTTGCTACCTTACGTTCCGAGCAGCTCATAACGCAGGACGCTCCTGTGTAAAGTAATCCGCTGCTGCTCACCGCTGATCTGGGATTTGCTACGAAAGGTTAATCATTAGGTAACCTTGTGTCAATTGTGTGTAAGTGTTTACTTGACAAAAATAAATATGAATTTTGACCATGCAACTGCTTTTTATTCCTAATTCATGTCACCCACATAATTCACGGATCATATTTTATCCCAATTATGTTTGTTAAAGAGAGTTCATTTTCTTGGTGGGATTTTGCTTTAAAATTATTGTAATTCATAAAACTGAAGACAAGGCAAATTTGGATTTGCTAAAATTCAATTACATAGTGACTTAAAATTGACATTATTGGTAAAGAATTGCAAACTTATTAATATTGTACGTATATCAGGCAAGGAGCTTCATTGCTGACTTTGTTTCAATTTTTCTAAATAACCTTCTTAGATAATTGCTGAAATCACGACTAAATTCAATATCTTCCCTTGCGAAACATCAAATCACTTGCTCCCAAGCGTTTAAACCATCTGACAGCTGATAAAATCATAGTGCGCATGTCAAAATTGTACTACCTTTGTAGAAAAAGTCAGTCTCAAAGAGTTCTCGCACCTTCTGAAAGATATCGCATGCCATTGATAACGAATGCGTTAGACAATCGCCAAAGTCGCCGTTTAGATCTCGCATGCGATAAAATTGTCGAATGACAAAATTGTCATGCGACAATTCGAAAAAGTTACACAATCGCCCTCCAGATCTCCACAACTAAATATCACTGTGATTAATGAAAAATCTCACGTTTCTGATATTCACGCCAAGAAACACGTTGATTTTTCAAAGAAAACTCGGTTACAAAATCATGGGAAATTTCTTGATTTCGTAGGAGGGCATTGGTAGATTTCAAGGTCAATGGAACGTGATAATCACGCTAATTTAGGACGCCCAGAGAACTCGAAAGATTGCTGGTTGAATTTATTATAAAAGTGACTCTGTTTTGGCCGCATCGGTGATTACTCCATAGTTGTCTCCTAAAAGCAGCCCGCAAAGCAAACTTGGCACCTCCACCAAAATATTTTTATTATATTTTTTACAATAAAAAGTTCGCATATTTCTTGCACGCCTTTTGGGCGCCGCACTGAAGAGTGTTATCACTCTTGACGCGAAATTCAAGAAGAGCAGTTTGAGTTTTATCTCGTGCCTAGCTCTTGGCTAGATCAAATCTGTTTCCTCCGCTTCGCCTACATAACCCGTGCAAATGGTCCATGAACACCAATAGTTAACGTTACACCTCGTGTTGTGCATGTTGTCTGCTCGGAGTTAAGCTGCGAGTTATGGCATTGCGCGGTGGCCAATGCGACGCTAGGAAAAGCAGTTTTCCAGCGCGAAGGTTTTCTGTATTTTAACAATTGCAGTAAAACCCTAGGGGAGGTTTGCATACCGCCGACCGCGACACAAGAAACAGCACGGAATGCCGAGTGCTCGTTTATTGCTAATTAGTGCCACAAACCGACCAGTTAGAGGTGTCTTACTTCTAGGGTGAGCCAGCTGTGGTGGCAGGGGATGCTACGTCCACATATTAAATGGGCTTTTATTACAAAAATTATGTTTTTTTATTCAGACTTTAACGGGCAGACTCCACAAAAATGACATGCGAAAGTATGACGAGAATTTCCGTTTAATTTACTTAAATTTTGATGGAAAAAACCTACATTCAGCAACATGCAGCAATTCGGATGATTAAAAAAAATGCCTGCTTTAACTATAAAACTTAGTGGGAAAAGTTCTCCTGCTCGCATACATATTATCGAATATTGATGTTAAGTTTCCATCAAATACCACTACATATGACCGAATATGCACCGAATATGCAAAGCATGAAATAACAATCAAGTATATCTTTAATCCCCCCCCCCCCATCCCATCAACCAACCCATCAAACTGGCAGTAGAAAAATATCACCCTCCACAGATAGAAAGGTAGATTAACTCATATGGTAAAGAAATCTGGAGTCCGCATCTTGGTCGGTTTTATATCCATGAAAACAAACCTAGTACATTTTGGGCACCTTCCCCTTGCATCACCCAACGAGTCATCCCCCCCCCCCTCCCTCACACACAGCGTCTAGAACAGAGATAGCGAGACCACGATAGCATCGCACCACGACGCGGCCAAGATGATCCCTGGTCCAGCCCGGGTCCAGCCCTGGTCCAGACGAGGCTGCAGGAAAAACAACCCCCGGCGTGCGCGAGGGGCTAAACATGTTTTATGGCCGCGTGATTTTCACAGCTCGCTCCACGACGCGTCCCCTGGGGGACGACGCCGACGCCGACGCCGACGCCAACGCCGACGCCGACGCCAAGGAGCGAGCCATCTTCGACTAGCGGCGTCAGTAAGGGGTAGTTTAGTGTTTCGAAGGGTTGGTGAGTCTGCGGCTTGACCGTCGCGTGCTGTGTTTTCAGAAGGTGGCACGAAGGGCTAAGCTAATGCCACAAACACTGGTTGTGGTGCTGGAATTTTTCGCAATACAGTTGACTTGTGGGATCTTAACAAAGCGCTGACGAGCTTTGACCTAACAAAGCTCGCTAAAATCTGCAGTCTTAGTTATGACAAACACAACCGCTCTTAGACCACAAAACGCCGGTAATACTACAGAGCGTGTGTTGCTTTTGTGCTCTACAATCGATTGCATTTGCTACGGCTCATAGTAATGCCAACAATGGTGGCAGCGAAGCAACACTAGCAGTGACACCGGTGTTTGCTGGCATTAGCAAGCACATAGTAAGGCCAAAAATCATATACCAAAACTATCAGCGTAATCACACCGGATTTTTCAATACTTCTTTTGCGAAACTTGACATAGTGAACGGTTTGGCAAGTTGTGAACACCTGTCCCCGTGAGATCACCGATGTTAAGCAACATCGCGCGATTTTAGGTGTTTGATGGGTGACCATCATTGCATATGATCAGTTTTGTTCGGGAGAGAGGTTGGAGGATTTGAAGTAAGTACAACAACTTCACTCGCCTTGCTTATCAACCTCTCGACAGCACGGATTAGTGGAAGAATCCTGTTTATCGAGTTGTTCAGTCCTTCGGAAGGGACGAAAAGCCGGTGGTCCCCTCGGTGCTTTTCGACAGGAGTAGGCTATGTGCCGGCACCGAGTTTCCCCTCCTCCCTTCCTAAGCTTAGTCAAGTTCATAGCGTTGGGGCACACGTTGTTACTGGGCTTTGCTCTATTCGCACTGCAAGCCGATGCTACGTATAAGATGTTTTCTGCATCCCGAAAATTAATAATAATAATAATAATGAAAGGCGCAGCCATCCTACTTTAGTAAATATCAACAGAAAACTTCGTTAGTTTTTAATTGAAACCCACTCACACAAATCAACCAATCCACAGGACTTTTTTAAAAGCTATTAGCAATCAATTACCTGCAAGTTTGCCCACTTAGCCAACCAAACAGTGAGATTGATCGTGTAATTTTTTTGAGAACTTAATTGCGGGACTTGGCACTCCCTCAAGTTCGTGTTAGGAAGCGCCCAATCGCTGACACCGACCTAAATGCAGTTCCACGGGACATCTCGATTCAACGCACACAGATGTTAACGCACATCTTACACCATCATTTCGGACAGGACCACTACACTTAACGATAATCTGGTTAAGAGGCAAACCATGAAATCAACCGAATTATATTTCTTATTGAGTGATTGTATCCACCGGGGACACTGCGCTACACGTGTTGCTACTCTGCAACGATTGTTAGCATTACCGTATGCCTTGCCTAATGCCAGCAAACACCGGTGTCACTGCTGTTGCTATAGTGTTGCTACGCTGCTACGATTGTTGGCATTACTAAGTGCCTTGCCTACTGCCAGCAAATACCGGTGTCGCTGCGTTGCTACTGTTGCTACGCTGCTACGATTGTTGGCATTACTATGTGCCTTGCCTAATGCCAGCAAACACCGGTGTTACTGCTGTTGCTAGTGTTGCCACGCAGCTACGATTGTTGGCATTACTATGTGCCTTGCCTAATGCCAGCAAACACCGGTGTTACTGCTGTTGCTAGTGTTGCTACACTGCTACGATTGTTGGCATTGCTATGTGCCTTGCCTAATGTCAGAAAACACCGGTGTCACTGCTGTTGCTAGTGTTGCTACGCTGCTACGATTTTTGGCATAACTATGTGCCTTTGGCATTGCTATGTGCCTTGCCTAATGTCAGCAAACACCGGTGTCACTGCTGTTGCTAGTGTTAATACGCTGCTACGATTGTTGGCATAACTATGTGCCTTGCCTAAGGCCAGCAAACACTGGTGTCACTGCGTTGCTAGTGTTTCTATTACTGCTACTATCGTTGCAATAAATAGAAAATGTAAGGAGAATGATACATTGTGACAGTTCTCAAGAGATGTCACGAGCAGACGGCGTACCGCACGCCGCTGCAGACAAACAGTTTGTTCGCCGGTCAGCTCCTCTCACCCCCTCCCTCCACCTCCTTTTTCCTTCATCCCCGCGTTTTTTCCGGCCCGTTCGGGATCGTGAAGCGATTATTCTGCAAGATTTCACCGCGGCAGACGCCGGCCCAGTCCTCCCCCGCTCCCCACCCTTCTCCCTCCCCCATCACTCCTATGGTCGTAGACGCTCGCAGTTCGATTCCCAGTTCATTCTCCCTCTTTGCCCCCTCCCCACCCCACCACTGGCCACTTGCCCCGGGGCAATTAATAGCCGGCCTCTCTCCGACGGACATTGCAAAGAGCGCCGCTGGACCGGCTGGCTGCCGTTTTAGTGCTGAGTTAGTGCAGAGTTAGTGCTGAGTTAGTGCAGAGTTAGTGGCGATTTGGTTTTGTGTGCCGATAAGAGCTTTGCTTCTTGGTTATTGTTGGCATTATAGGCAAGGCACATAGCAATGCCAACTATCGTAGCAGCGTAGCAACACTAGCAACAGCAATGACACCGGTGTTTGCTGGCATTAGGCAAGGCATATAGTAATTCCAACAATCGTAGCAGCGTAGCAACACTAGCAATAGCAATGACACCGGTGTTTGCTGGCATTAGGCAAGGCACATAGTAATGCCAACAATCGTAGCAGCGTAGCAACACTAGAAACAGCACTGACACCCGTGTTTGCTGGCATTAGGCAAGGCACATAGTAATGCCAACAATCGTAGCAGCGTAGCAACACTAGAAACAGCAGTGACACCGGTGTTTGCTGGCATTAGGCAAGGCACATAGTATGCCAACAATCGTAGCAGCGTAGCAACACTAGAAACAGCACTGACACCGGTGTTTGCTGGCATGTTTTTCAGTACCCAATTCTAATTTCAATAGCGAAATTTAAAAATCCAATTCTTGTCAAAGTAACTTGTTATTTATGGGAAAAAATCTTACATCCTTTTTTTAAATGATGTTTAACCATAGAATTAGGTTTAACTAAGAATCAAAAGAAGTTTGGTAGCCGATTCTTTTGTGAACGCTCGTTAATAAATTCGTGGAGACTTTCACAAACGGATATTTGAAGTAGAAACGCGTCTCTGCTCATAGAAGTCAGTTGCCGGCCAGGCGGCAGGCGGCGGCGTCATTTCATCCCTCGCGTATCGAGTTACCGAATTACGCTTCCACCCCCAACCACCCCGCGCACCGTCCCACCGCCCCCACCCCCCGCGGCGGCGGCATGTTGCAGAAAGTTGCTAAAAGTTGGTGAAATTAGTTCTTCGCGGTCGACCCGCCGCGTTCGGAATAAATATCAGCAGCAAAAATTGAGTGGTCTGACCCCGACCCCGACGGGGTCCTGAGGGGCGGGTGGGGGGTGGGGGGCGTTTGTCTGGCCTAACGAAGTGCGGACATGTCAATTATCGAGGCAAGCAGCCCCTGGTGTAATTTTAGTCGAGGGGTTGTCCATTGCCGCCGGGGGTGCGGATGTTGTTGCGAGAGGACTTATTAAAGTCTATATTGAATTGGGAGATATTTGCACCGAAGCAGGAAACATATTTTTCGATGGAACGCGGTAGTCTGTTGGCAGAAGAGATCTGCAGAAGGTTTTGCTTTTGAAAAGATTTCCACGTAACACTTGTGACATACTTTTTGTGAGATGTCAACACGTTTAACGTAGGTTTTAGGGAGGGGGTGTATTGTATGGAATATTGTTGCTTATGTGCGTTTGAACTTTGAATTCGTAAGGCTTGAGCTTGACCTTGGAAGGCGTTCGGAAAAATTGCTGAAAGATTAGATTTCCTATTTGTGTTTTGATAAGAGAACCGCCGATATCATGTCATTAAAGCGTTCGTTTTTGTAGCTTCGCTAGTGAAGACCTCAGCTTCCTTTAGAGGTGACCCTCTATGATAATGACATCTTGCTATTAGAATCAATCTGGGAAATTGAATTTGAGGTTTAGAATTCTAAATTACTCAGTGGTGGTGGTGGACCAAGGGTGGGTACATGGCTTCTTGATTTAGTGCATGTGGAATATAAAATATCCATCATTAGTAAATTTCACACAATAAAGCGAAAGAAACTACACCCGCAATTATTTTCAAACTACTTGCATAATTGTACTTTCAGAAATACACAATAATATAGTGCCTATATTCAAGCGTCATGAAGTCCCAAGTTTTCCAACGGTTTCCAATGTCCCAAAATGGTATTCCACGAATCGTCCCTGCACTTGAAGACGCTAATTCGCGAATTCAGGGGGTACTCAACATCAAGAGAACGGATCAAACAACCCTGGCATTTCGCAGCAACCAATCAGATAGCCGAGGAAAGGAATATTGTTAGCGCAGGTATGGCATCGCGAACAGCATTTTACAAGCACTCAAACAGGTCTTTTACCCTCGATCAATTCGTTCTGCTCAAACTTCCTGCGAGCTCCAAAGCTCTTAAAAGCTCATTAAAGAATGACTTTTAAATCTTTGACTTGTAAAATCTCGAAGACAAGTAGTACGCTGTTGGCTCGCTGGTAAAATAGCGAGCATTCGAGAGAGAAAACTATCGCAGGAAGCTTATAAGCCCTTAATTAAAGCATGCTTATAGTATGGACACGGTGTTGTTTGCATGAAGCGAGGGTGGAAGAAGCAGAGTACCTGAGCGGGATCTCAGCTCACAGATTGCAAAGCTAACAATATAAATAATTGTTTCGTCTTTTAAGACCTCTGTTTGGAGAATTAAAAACTTTTAAAAACATTACTGTGTGTTCATTTTAAATATTATTTAAATTTTAAATATAATATTAAATTTAAACAATATTAAATATTATTTTGATAGATAATAATTCCTGCTTATAGCTATATTGTACGTCAACACAAAATTTTCACGGTTTTAATGCAATTTATAAGTCGAAAAGTCAGCTTCGGATTTTAGAGTGCTACGAGATTTTTAAAATCAGTCACTAAAAGTTAAAATTATATAAAATACCAGGTTTGTATCCTCAAACACAATATTACCGTTTAAACTGTCAGGCGAAATGGAAGCGAGGAACAGGGACCACGGGCTTGTAACACAGTGTGCTACGGGCTTGTAACACAGTGTGCTACGGGCTTGAAACAAATTGTGCTACGGGCTTGAAACACAGTGTGCTACGGGCTTGTAACAAATTATGCTACGGGCTTGAAACACAGCGTGCTACGGGCTTGAAACACAGCGTGCTACGGGCTTGTAACACAGTGTGCTACGGGCTTGTAACACAGTGTGCTACGGGCTTGTAACAAATTGTGCTACGGGCTTGTAACACAGTGTGCTACGGGCTTGTAACAAATTGTGCTACGGGCTTGAAACACAGTGTGCTACGGGCTTGTAACAAATTATGCTACGGGCTTGAAACACAACGTGCTACGGGCTTGAAACACAGCGTGCTACGGGCTTGAAACACAGCGTGCTACGGGCTTGAAACACAGCGTGTACGGGCTTGAAACACAGCGTGCTATACGGGCTTGAAAAACAGCGTGCTACGGGCTTGAATCACAGCTTGCCACGGGCTTGAATCACAGCGTGCTACGGGGGCTTGAAACACAGCGTGCTACGGGCTTCAAACACAGCGTGCTACGGGCTTTTAACACAGCGTGCTACTGGCTTGAGACACAGCGTGCTACGGGCTTGAAACACAGCGTGCTACGGACTTGAAACACAGCGTGCTACGGGCTTTAGAGTGTTCAGCTACCGCGAATCCAGATCGCGCGTTCACACAAAGATAACACCACTGATTCAAACACACAAAAAAAACTCTACTTTTTTGGCGGCTTCTGCAGATCCCACGGGGTAGGTGGAACAAAGGGGAGGCTTCGTCGACCGTTTCCCCCACCACGCCGGTGGGGGGTGGTGGGGAAGGGGGTTGATTTACAACGGCGCGCAGCTCGCGGCAATCATGCGACGATATCAGTCGACATTACACTTGTCTTCGCCTCCGCCCGCCTCGCCCACCCACCCCCTACCGAAGACCCAGGGGGTGGCGACACTTTTTCTCACTGGTTATAGCCGCGATCTCGATCGATGCGCTTCGCTGCGGCGTCTTGACGTCGATTACTTACGAGCAAAGTCGTGGCGAAAGGCGAGATGCCAGTGGGATCGCCGATACACGCTGGGTACCGCGGTTAAGCAACGTTGCGCCCGGCCAGAGAGCGAATTGGTGACCGTGTGTGACCTCTGCTATGAGTTCCAGGCCGTTGTAGGGTTGGTGGCGCAAAATATTTTTAACCTCTCGACGGAACGGATCGGTGTAATAATCAAGCAGTTCGAGTTGTTCTGTGTCTGCTGGGAAGCTGCAGGGCTTGAAGCCAGTGCAACAGCTTCACTCGCCTTGATTGTCAACCTCTTAGACAGCACAGATCGGGGGAGGAAACCTGCCTACGGTCACCCATCCAATACCTCGCCATTTACACTGCTACTTAACCTCGTGCTCGACGCGATTGTCGCTGCATTGCGTTCCTCACCTGCAACAAAAGAAACAGACAAATTTAGCGATTATCCGCCAAGACACGCCTTGACTAGAGCCACATTTTATCGGTTGCAAACTCGAACAGCTTCGCAAAATGTCCAACCATTCACTCGGATTCAAACCACGGTCCACCTTGCCAAAGCGTCGCGCGCGATTGCCCGAGTCCCGGCATCGAGTCCCCGAGCGGACATCAACTTTTCAAACGCAGTCGACTTTGAAGCAGATAAAATGAGTCCCGTGGCGCCAGCAAGGCAAGGTGCGGTCGAGTGGGCTGAAGGATTCGTCGCTCGTCGCTCTGTCTGGTCGTCAAACAATGCTTCGTTAAACGGCCAGGAGTCAATCAAGCGGCAGCGCAGTGTCAGTGTCCACGGCGACGAATCAATACGCAATCAGTGACCGCTCTAATTGCCCCCCTCCCCACCTCTACGCGTGTGCCGAGTACTACACGGCCAGCGAAGGCAATCAACCAAACGGTTAGCTTCACTTTTAAAAACCGTTACGATGTGTGATTCATGTTGGTTTCAATGCCAGCAAATATCAATGAGGTACAACGTCAGAAAGAGAGAGAGAGACTCAAAGAGGGTTGACATTCAGCGTGATGCTTGTGATGATATCACAGATGCACAAAACACGTGCACCTTGCCTATTCCAGTGTCGTCACGTTGTTAAAACAATCCAAAAATCGACACCTGGCCAATCAGAGATCGAGGTCACGTGCTCAAGGTTGCTATTCTCTTCTCTGATTGGTCGCTCGTTTATTTCAAGGTCACCATGTTGCTGAAACCTTCGGCCATCAACGCAGCGTTCAGCTGTCTTGCGTTTCAAGCGTGGCTGATTCAGGAAACATTCCGAAAGTCTTTGAGCCTCTCGCGAAAGAAGAGCCAGCTGCTAGTTTAGACTGTTAGGGAGCGCGGAGAACGTAGAAAGAGTGAACTGCGGAATAACATCGGGAATATTCGCGGCAGACGGTGGCGAATTATTCATGACGACAGCAGAGAAACTGTTGCGCATGCTTTCAAGACATTCCTCGCGATCGCATCACAGATGCCGGCCGGATCGGAAGACAGGGGAACTCGCTCGCGGATTCCTGAGACTCGGTCTCTGTCTTGCCTTCCAGCTAGGGAGTCCGACGGTGCATTTTTTGGGGCTTTTAGAGGGTTTTTTTTTTAGCGAAGGCTGGGTATTTCATCGGGAAATTTCATCTGCGTTTGAAAGTATAATGAAGCACGATGAACGTTTGACGACAGAAGAAACTTGACTGGAGCTCGCGTAGCGCGCCGAGCTTCTTGCAGATCAAACAACTCGATAACTTGCGATTGCATTTTACTTTGTTTAGCTGAAAAACATCTCGATATAATCTACATTTTCACAAATTAGCCTTTGAAATCTGTCTGGCTTTGTAAGGCTTTGTATGGCTTTGTAAGGCTTTGTATGGCTTTGGCAAAACGATATTATCACGCCAAACGCGTTTCACGTTCCGAGGCGTCCGCTTCGTATCCCGACGCCAAGGAAAAGGGTGTTGGGGTGAATATTTGCTTTGTGCTACGATTTTTGGCAACATTTTTAGCAGTCCTATAATAAGTAACAATCGTAGCAGCGTAGAAACACTAGCAGTGCAGTGACACCGGTGTTTGCTGGCATTAGGCAAGGCAAATAGTAATGCCAACAATCGTAGCAGCGTAGAAACACTAGCAACAGCAGTGACACTGGTGTTTGCTGGCATTATGCAAGGCACATAGCAATGCCAACAATCGTAGCAGCGTAGCAACACTAGCAACAGCAGTGACACCGGTGTTTGCTGGCATTAGGCAAGGCACATAGTAATGCCAACAATCTTAGCAGCGTAGCAACACTAGCAACAGCAGTGACACCGGTGTTTGCCGGCGCATATTTACACCAAGAACCCATTTATGAGCGAGCGTCTGTTAATAAGATAGATTAGGGGTGCTGCTAGACATGGTTTCTTTTTGCTGATCGGCGAGCAATTCGACTGAAGCATCGCCAGCCAATCGCAAGACCGTCGCCAGCCACGGCGGCAGCATCCTAGCCGATCACGAACTCCGGGAAAGCTACCCCCTCTGACCCTCAACCCCCTTAACAAAAACCCAGTCGGGCGGAAACAGAAAATAGTCTATTACCAGAGAGTCGAACCAGGACATAATAAAAATCACTTCCCCCCCACCCATCCACCCACCCACCCCCCGACACCCCACCCCTGTACGCCCAACACTTTCTCATAAATCTAATAGTGGAAAAGCTTTTATTTTTCCATCAACAACTCATTTCCCGGGCCCGGCCGAGAGGGAGCGCTCGGGTCGCACCCCCCCCCCCCCCCCCTCCACCCTGCTACACCTACCCCTACTCGCGCATCGGCCATAGAAAACACACCGCCTTGCGGATTTATTGTCGTGAGATCCGTGTGGCCCGCCGCCATGGAGATGGAATCGTGCTCGCTACGATCTAGGCGGCAGTGGAGGCAATAGCATGGGACTGGACAAACAATTTTTTGTCTTGGGGTTAAAGAATTGGTGCATTTCGAAATGTTTGAGTTCACCTACATATCGCCAGAAGATTTTTCTGACAGAGAAAACATTTCGGGGCTATCAGACGGTGGTATTTAGAGAACGGCGAACGCCACGTCACGGTACTTGTTTCTTTGCAAGTTGCTTGTTAATTTTCATCGATTAAAGTACAGTGGTCCGAGAAGCCTTGATGTTTACGTGGATAGATTCGCACTTGAGACATACTAAAGAGCTGTGCGACTTGAGAATGCGTTGCCAAAGTGACATACAACTCTACAAAATAAACTCCTGTGAGTTTCAGTCTCAAAAATAACTTTATAAATCACATTTGGTAATTATGAAGGAAACAAAGAAGCAGCAATGCAGCTGAATCGGAAATCAGGCTCCGAATCCCCCGATTACTAGAGCTGCTGCGTAGAAATGTTGTTCGTGGACAGCAATTTGAAATATCGAATGGGCTCTAGACCAAGATGTCCGACGGACAGTCTAGACAAGGCACGGTGATCTCGCGTCTATGGGCTGCGGTCCGGGCAATTATCATGGCCAGCTTTATACAAGCCGGCCGCGATATCTCCCCCCCCCCCCTCCTCCCCCCACCACACACCCCTAGCTCGCTCCTCGTCGCACATCGAGTATTCATATTTCTCATCGACTCTGACAGCCGCCAAGATTCATGAACCCTGGAATAAAAACAGTGAAAAAAGAAGAATGGCCGTGACGAGATCGCGGTTGTATTTTTTTCTGCTGGTTCCGGTTCCGCACGCCAATGAAGCGATGTTAAAGCAAGTAAATAAAACAAGTCCTAGTTCAATACACCCATTCTGTTCAATCAAAATTCAATATAAATGACGTCATTCATGATATCTTCTCGCTAAGGCCAGGTAGAGCTGCACTCGGATTGTGATTGCCCTGTCTTCATTTGTTATTTAGCAGAGCTAATTAATTTTTTTTCCTAAATGGTAGCACATCCTGGGTATCTGACGTCAATTTACTCTGAGTGTATTGGGTCTTTTGTGGAATCAGGCGTATTTTAATCATTTGACCATCCCGCCAGAAGAATGTCCGGTTCTCGTTGATGGGGCCGACGCCTTGGACACGCTCGGAGACAAGAGAACCGCAAGACGCTGGACTCGCAGTGAAAACTCACCCCCCTCCCCCCAATCCTTCCCCCTCGCGTGCAGTTGGCCGCACAAAGATGACGACGCCGGTGACGTCAGCATCAATCATCGGCCGTCGCGACGCCTAATCACCGCGCCTGGAGACAAGCGTCGCTTTGTGTCGCGGATTCCCCGGGTCTCTCGTGTGCATCGGCCACTCGCTGCATAACGAGCCAACTCCGGGCAAACTTCACTACCAAAATCTCGTACTCTTTCGCCCAGGGAAAGAGAAACTACGCTCGGAGAGTTTTTAAAATGATTATGCGGCCAAGTTTTCTTGTCAGATAGTTGAACGCTAGGTAAAATGTCAGGCACGGCTGAATGGCTGATTAATTGAGACAAGTGACTGTCAGAGATGCGCTGAATGAACACGAGGGCGGTGGTGACGCTGGATGATCATCAGCTAGGCGGTGCTTGCAAGATGTAAAACAAAAATGAAAAACTCTAATTTATTACCGGTGACATTACAGGGATGGGGGTGGTTGGAGGAGGCGGGAGTTGCACCCTACAAAGAGTCGGTACGGCCCTTGTGGCTCGCATGAAAGAGCGAATCATGATAATAGATTTTCTGGCTAGCTTTTCATGATGGTTGATGTCGTGTACGAAAAATTCGTTTTTGGCACTGGATTCGGGAACGATTATGTGACGTGGAGAGAGTGGTGAGTAGTAAAATTCCAGACATTACTTAATATGCAAACTTCTAAATTGACAGTCTCCAAACTAAACCATTTGTACCAAACAAAAACGTAGTAGTATAGGTTTTATATTCAAGTACCTAAGTCTAGGTTGTTTTCGTATCAAAGTAGTTCATAATATCGATATGAGTGTGATTCGAACCTTAATGCAAGTTACTCGTTGCATGGACACTAATATTTCGTTACTTAAAAACAATAATCTAATTTTTTCTTTTTTTTAAGGCTATTTAATGAAATCTGTAGTAATAAGTTTATTTAAGTTGTATCAAATCTTGAGGAATGACATGAATCTTTAAAAAAGTACTACCTACTTTCATATCTAGTCGCGCAAGCCGGTACTAAGGGTTGACCAAACCACCCCTATCTTCGCTGCTGACCTCGGCCAATCCACGGCCACCCAGCATCCCTTATTTCCAGGCAGCACCCTTATACATTTCAAGCTAGTAACTAGAGTAATAGCTAGTAGCTCGCGCAAGCAACCCACAACCCCCTTTACGACCCCCTCCCTGGATGCTAAACAGGGTAATATTCAACGGCGGCGGCGTCACCACCGCGCATTGCGTCGTCAAACTCGCCGGTTTAACGACGCATCGCCGCCGCCTGTCTGGTGTCTTGTGCTGTTTGATGGCGTGCACCGTGGTAACGATCGCTCGACGAAGGGCCGCGTTGGGTCGACGAAGGGTTGGGGAAACTGCGGTGCAACTCGAAAACCTTAGCGATGACCTTGTCTCTTTGCGGTGAATGTTTGGTGAGTGGCACGAGCGACGCGAGTGAACTGGATCTTCAATTAGACAATGTTTGTTTGTTTGCGCTTTACAGGCCAAACGCCAAAACCGATTTTGATGAAAATTTATATCCTTTGTTTTCTCTGAACTTGGATCTGTCGTGGTTGTTAAGCAAATCGGGCAAGAAGTCTTCTTGTAAACAGGTACAGGTACAACAGGTACAGGTACGCATAATATTTCCTTAACCTCGAAATCCTCAACATAATATTATATCAGTCATTAAAAACAACGCTCGTCCACAACGCAATTGAAGCCCTAGAGAACCGTGTTTGTGGCCCGGTTTCCGAAGATGCACGAAGTTGGCTGGGTGGTTTCACGTTCGTGCCTCGTCCACAATTTGGTTTTTGCAAATTTCGGTCTTCGCGTTGTTGTAAAAACATTGGGCTTTCCATTAAAATGACCAAACGACAACAATCCCCTGCTTCACGAGTTGATGTTAGGATTTGCCAGTCATTGACTGAGATGGCAATCTTTGCTATTTTATTTTTACTATGCGTCAAGCATGCAGGGTTATTTATGTCTGGAAATTAAAATATTAGTGACCTAACTCGTGATTTCTTACAGTGCACATTGAATGGGAGATATCTGAGTCTTGGTAATCTATTAAGCTACGTATATTATGTCACACCCAAAGCACATAGTTTTAGTGCTCCATTGATATTGCAACGTACGCCGCGACAGAAAATCACGAAGCTAGAAGGAATTTGATACGGCTTTCGATGTGGCTAGTATTTAATAGTCTACTTTTATATTAGCAAAGCATATTTATGTCTGAAAGCATCGCCTTCGCCGGTCGTTAGTTTATTGGCATACAACCCTCACACCCGAAATAATCTGTTGGCTTTTGCTCCACTGTTCAATTCAACTTCGACTCTCGTATACGCTGTTTTCTATAGTATTATACCTTTTGCTTGCAAGAAACTAATTTGTTTAGATAATGTATTCTGTTTTAATGGCAGTAGGACGAGCAACAAAGCGATGTGCGAAGAATTCCCCACGGAGTTCGCCGGTAGGGTCGGCAGCAAATACCTTAGCTAGCAGCGTGCTCCGTTGCTGTTCTAGGTATCACAATCACACGATTCTTGTAAAGATTAAACACTCGGATATTACAGAAAAACTTCGTGAGATTACAGGGCTATAGAAACGAACGTAATATAACCGATTCCGATTCGATTGACATAACCTAGAAACACACGATATTTAAGTTGTTTAGGAACTTTATCGGTGGATAATCACACTTCACAAACTATTTCAAACACTTTACTGGAAGCAATTAAACTTATGCGATAAAGGGTACACGTTCTTTATTGAAGAAAGTCTGTACTTTCAGCAGTTTTACAAGACTGGAGCGCGGAAAAAGCGACATGTCAGTTTGACATACCGATCACTGACTGAACATACTTATTTTCCCTCCATGGCACACTGTGCTGCTTCTGGTAGCTAAGCCCAGTACCATTCAACCTGGTCCAGAGTTTAGTACCCTGTTTTCGTTTGTGTATTGAGCACAAACCAGCTAATGGCTTATCGACAATAACAATGATTCTGACAATGACACACACCACTGCACAATATTCTCTATTAATTTCCGTGAACCAGCAAAGCAAAGTATACCTTGTAATTGATGATGAATTTTACACGAAATTCGTATTTTCTTTTTCTGTTCTTCAGCAGTCAGCAGGTGTGATATTTTCTGTTTTGAATCGATATACCAATGTAACGAATTTTTGTGGGTCCTATCTAGATAATTTTGTCGCACAAATATTCGCTAGAGTAATGTGCTTATTCTTGCTTCTGAGTGACATCCACTCCCAAAACATTGAAGCTTAATTAGGTCTTAATTTCCTTCGATGTCCTTTTCAATATCATTGAAGCACTATATAGCATTTGCAGACTGCAAAATAGGCCAACGCTACGCTACGGTCCGTCCCGGTATTGACAACCAAATCGGCAAATCCTTCTTGCTCCTCGCAAGCCAGCAGCTATAGTGTAATCCGTTTCGTAGGAATAGACATAGGGTGTAAAAAGGGTGTAGGGTGGTGTGTAAGGGTGTAAGAGGGTAGGGTGTTCTGTTCGGTGACGCTAGGTAGATCGGGCGGGCGACGAACAATGAGATTCACTCTCCAGGGAGGCGGAAGAAAATGCACAAGCTGGCGGGAAACCCGGAGGAAAACTGGGTCGGAAAACTGGTGGGGAAATGAGATTAGGGGCGCGTGTGTTTTCCCGAGTGCTGCTGGTTCCAGCTCCGGTAACATCGTCGGTTCCGTCTTAAATAGGTGACATATCGTAGGTGATATCTTGGATGGGATATCTTAAAGGTGACATCTTATATGTGATATCTTGTATGTGGTATCTGATACGTGATATCTTATGGGTGACACTCATGTGTCACCCATAAGGTGAAGTAGTAAATGAGTAAATGACATCCTTATACGCCTATTCTATTCAATCAAAATTCAATCAAGATGACGTCATGATAGCCACTCGCTAAAGCCAGGTAGGTAGAGCAATTCGGGTTGTGATTTCCCTATCTTCCTTCGTTATTTAGCAGAGCTTATTTATATATTTTTCCGAAATGGTAGTACGCCCAGTGGGTATCTAACGTCATTTTTCTCTGAGTGGAATCTGTCTTTTTCTAATCTCGATACTTCGATATTTAATTATTGAAACTTCCAGCTTAACCCCGGGTCAAGTCAGCTTAATGCCGCTAAAAAATCACTACCTCTATAAACTTACCCTATAATAATAAGTTTCGGTTCATATTGTGCAATTAGGTAAGTAGATAAGGTGCAGACAAATACCGAGCGAACATTTGTCACGTTCCAAAACGCTTTCGATTACTTCCGGTCGCTTCCTACCTCCAACTTGCTCTGTGAGCAGAATCTTAGTTAAAATAACAAATGGACCGTTACTCAAAACAACGATTACGCAGATACTGGGTTAAATTGTACTTTTACCTGATTGAAATCTAGTAAAATTTCCATGTTAAACTTCAAGAAATCTCCGTCAGACTCTTTCATAGTAAAATCTCTGTCCTGTCCATGAAATAGAGGCTAGGGGTAACAACCCTTGCTGGCACCACGGCAGCCTCTATAACACAGGCGTGCAGCCGCCTGGCCGTGCTTTAATCCGCCGCGCTTTCCCGGCTTTCCCGGCTTTCCCGGCCGGGAAACTCAGCGTCGATAAATTCCGCCGCGAAATGACACCCGGCGATGAAATAATGCGCGCCCGCGATACACGAGACGTGGAAAACAAGAGTCATTTCGAGACGCGCTCTCCCATTTGCTCGCGGGGAGCAATTTTCCGTGGCGAGGTTTTTCTTTCTTTTATTATGTGCTTTGTCGTCACATTTTCTTATTGTGGACATAAGCGACGTCTACCTGCAGCGGAACGGATGTGTTTTAAGAGTCCATTTTTCTTTCACACCGCCGCTTTTCAAATCGGTCTCGAAAATTTAAAAATTAGCACAAATATTTTTATTATTTGATGTTTTTACTACGAATCCTGTAGACGGAAGATCATGTAACACAAATGCATTGTCTGCCATGAAGCTAACTTGGCCTAGCAGCGAGCTGAGGGTGAAGCTAACCCAGCCTAGCAGCGAGCTGAGGGTGAAGCTAACCTAGCCTAGCAGCGAGCTGAGGGTGAAACTAACCTAGCAGCTAGCAGCGAGCTGAGGGTGAAGCTAACCCAGCCTAGCAGCGAGCTGAGGGTGAAGCTAACCTAGCCTGGCAGCGAGCTGAGGGTGAAGCTAACCTACCCTAGCAGCGAGCTGAGGGTGAAGCTAACCTAGGCTAGCAGCGAGCTGAGGTTGAATCTAACATAGCAGCGAGCTGAGGGTGAACCCTGGCCTGTTCCCAGCACGTTGCCCAGCACGTTCCCAACACGTTCCCGGCACGTTCCACTTCCAGTCAGAGCCAGGTAGCGAGGTCCCGCGGGAGCAGGGCTTCCCCTAGTTTTCTGTAATCCGGAAGGAAGTCGGCCAATAGGGTCGCCCTGGACGACCGTCCCTAGTTCGATGCCGGCTTGTCTCGAAATGACAATTGACAAAGACGGCGTTGGCAGGACGCGGCTGATTGAAGCTTCTCTCATCAGCTAAGCGTTGCTTCTGAACGTGGAGGACAAAGCGCGGAAGCTGCGACCAACCGGGATTACTCTTCAGTTGTTCGAAGTCTGCTAGTTTCCTTTGCTTCATTTACAACTGTTTGAGTGCAAACTGATAATTTCTTAGCTTTTCAAACGCGACTCTTTTCATGTTATGTTGGCGACGTAATTATGACAAAGATCTCATGGTTTTCCTGATGACAGTCTACCTATTGAGGAAGGCGTATCAAGAATGCTATGAGCAAATGTTAATGGAAGGCTATACAATAAACCTATTCCACTCAGAGAAACATGACGTCAGTAACCCACTGGCCGTACAACCCGTTTGAAAACAATATGAATTAGCTCTGCTAAATGACAAAGGAAGATAGGCGAATCACAGCCCGAATTGCTCTACCTGGCTTTACCGAGTGATGTAATTTTGATAGAATTTTGATTGAATGGAATAGGTGTATGGAACGTTATCAGCGTCAGTACAAAATGTTGAAATGATAAAATGTCACGGATAAAATAAAAGACTCCTGCGCATGAAATGTAAATTTATGTTTAGAATTTTCAAGAATTGCTCCGTCTTCGGATGAAGTAATCTCGGAGCCGAACAGCATTTCCCATTGTGTTGCTCTTCAAGCCGCTTGCAACGTCTGTCAACGCCGCCTTATTGTTATTTTCAACGCAAGCCTTCAAGTACTTTAATAATCGACGCAGTCTCCTTGTATAAAGCCCCGGTTTCGAAAATCAAACCACTCTCTCATATTTTACAGCTTTGCTAGGGGCAATATACGAAGATTCACTTCAAACTCTATTTATCGATTTAATTACTTCGTATGAATGGAATTTGGAAAAGTCCGTGTCTGCCATGAAAAGAATCTCAAGCGCCCTCCACGCACGGGGGATGGGTCACCCCCCGTCCTTCTGCAAACACACACTTATTTTCATACAATCTCCCCAGCATTGCGAAGAAAGCCACAACAAGGTCTAATTAACTATGATTCTACTTTTTCGCTGAACCTAATCATAAACACGTGTAAACTTGTGGCTGAAGTGGTGTATTTGTGTGGAATTGTGCTCGACTTGCACGTGTTTCCTGTCGGCTTTTCAAGGATGCTGGAGGTTCGGCGGAGGATGCAGGCGACATTTCATCGTCCTTGCATCCTGAAGCATCCTCACAGCCGGGTTCCATCGGCGTTAACGACTTGAACTTTGAGTCGAGAGTTGTTCTTGCTAATATCGCCGACTGGCTCGGTGTAATCAGTGGCCCGTTAAGTAATTAACGATCCGTTAGCACAAAGGTGGGGTATCTGAGCGGCGATGAGCTTGGAAACATCATGGTGTGTAGATTTATTGGTAGCGACAACTGAAAACCTAGAAATTTGCATCAACTTCATTTTAGTCTTCGGCTTGTCATCAGGCATGCTTATTGGTACACCTCTGTATGATTGCTTCTCAAGTGTCAACCCAGCGATTTGCTGTAAGATTTGCAGTAAGATTTGCTGTAAGATTTGCAGTAAGATTTGCTGTAAGATTTTCTGTAAGATTTGCAGATCAGGGCACTCAGTGTAAGTTAGTTACCTATAACAAGTTCATTTACTTAAATATGACTACTCTATTTCCAAGACAGTTGCTCAAACAGCCCAAATTACTCTCTCGACGCCACGTGCTCTATCTCTGCCTACATCTGCATATATTTGCCTACCTCTGCCTACCTCTGCCTACCTCTGCCTAACTCTGCCTACCTCTGCCTACCTCTGTCTATCTCTGCCTATCTCCGCCTATCTCTGCCTATCTCTGCCTATCTCTGCCTATCTCTGCATTGAATTAGGCTCCAACCACTCCCCCCTCGAAGACCACCTCAAGGAGGAACAATCGAGTGGGAGGCTGGAGAGTCTCCAGGGGGCTGAGAGTCCTCGACCACCCCTAGATGCTCGCCTGTTAATCCTGGGGCCGGGACTCGAAGTCAGGACATCGATTGTATCGACTTGCTCGTGGTTCGGGTTCATGGGTTCGTAGTTCACAGTTCATAGTTCATGGGAACGACGCTCGGCTCTCAATTTTTAATTACATACTTGTGTTCTGAAATGCAGAAGGATTCACTGCTTTTCTGTACCTACTCAGTGTGACTGTTTGAGTAATTTTAAATTTAAAAATCTTGGCTGATTTGGCGTGGCTTGGTTTGGTTTGGCTTGGCGGCAGATAAGGAGATCTTTATTTCCAACAAAAACTATTCGTTTATTGACAGCGCAGCGAGCGACGGACGTGAATTCAATCTTCAGTTTGACTTTTTTTAACCTCTCTCGGAAGTAACAAGTTATATCTGGTGAAGTAGCTGGATTTCCAAATTAATTGCTGATGCACGTAAAAGAAGAGAGCCGTTTGAAGAGCGCCGGCTTTAGAAACCCCTGTCAACTCATGCTCCGTTTCAATAAAAAGCTCGAGTTACAATATAAATGGAGAATTATAATTAAAATCACAATTGAAATAAGTGGGAACTTGAAAGTGAATACGATCTATTGGGCGATAAACGTTTTCAAGATGTGCGATAAATTACAGAAAGTTAAAATAAGATAAGAATTGATTTTAAAGTGGAATGGCCAGAAACTTTTCTCAGAAATCGGTTTTTACGTTTCTTGTTTTTTGTTTTCACTAACAGGAAGATTATTCAATGAGCATTATTCAATGAAAGCTCACTCTCGATTGCGAAGCCATCGTTAGATGAAGCCAGTGATACCAACATGAGCCTTGGAGTGCGTGTACGAGAGAGAGCGAGCTTTGATATAATGATATCAAAATAGCGCTACATTTCTTTTATGTGAGCAAGGGTATAACAAGCGGAAATATGTAAAAATCCGGGCGGATTTGCAATACACAATGGCTTGTGCAATATCAATATTCAATACCCAAGATTTCCATATTCCATTAGGAAGACGACAAATCTCCGGGCAATTCCGAGATGATTGTCTTTCTGAGTGCGTCTTCATCCGAGAGAGCTAAATCCGCGAACGAAACTTAAACCGGAATAAATGCCAGCTATTCACTGCTCTTTTATTTGGAATCCAGAGCAGAGTTGTCGGTGATATTTCCTATGAATACATTTCCCCGTGCGTTTCACGAGCTACAAAATATCAGCAAGGATGAAGCAAACATCTCACAGGCTGGAGGATGCAGGAAACTCTTGACAAAATCGGACAACAAAGCGCTGATGGCGAACCTGACGGACCGGGGTGAAGATAAAGTTAACGCAGTTATCACCTGCAAAGATGTAAAGATTGAGAATTATAGCTAAACAAAGCCACCTCGATATAACGTAAGATGACGAAAGTAACGTTATGTTAAATTGCAAATATAGGTGGCTGTGGTGCTTTAATGCCTATCCAAGCCGCCTAGGCGGCACTGGCGATTCTGTCGCCAGCTCAACAATGCTATTTCGACAGAGTTTGTTACATGAATGCATTGTTCCTAGGCTTACTTATCACCAAGTTTTCATAAAGATTGGAATCAAAATTGGAATCAAACTTTTGATTTGAAATAGTTAAGGGCAAGAGTTAATGCATCGCTAGGTCCCAACATGATTAAAGTTAGCAATGTAAGAGATTTGAAGGGAGAGAGTTGAAATTAAGTCTTGGAGTTAAGGGAGTTAAGCAACAATGCGTGGGGTGACCACACCCGTGGTCAATACTCTAGCGTTGGGTTGTTTTGGACTTTGTGGGCTCGAAATTCGCAGGCCAGTGCGTTGCTAGCGCCGATAGGCAACTGTCATCACTGGCAACAGAGAGAACTTCATGTGAGAAGGCATTTCCAAGTATTTTAATTTGTGTTTACAGCATTCAGATGCTGCATAATCAAGGACGTCTGAATTTTGGTATCTACTCCAGTGACATCAATCGTCGTTGCTTATTGCAGAGATAACGCTCAAAGAAAACTCATTTAAACCCCAGTGCTGTCATTATCGCATTCAACTCCAGTTCAAAACCTCGAAATCTATTCAATTTGTTACTGATCTTTGTCCACTAAGCATACAACACCCACGTGAATCGTGTAATTCAATGTTAGGCAATCGCGAAGCTCATCGCATCTCTCGCGTGGCAAGTGAATTAAAGCCATGGTCTTTAATCGCGAATCCCGTCGCATTGTGGCCCATGGCGTCGTCCGTAAACGATCTGACCCATCGTAGTGTTCCACCACCAGGTTATATTCAAGACAAAGTCAAGGTTCGTTCAAAGCCAAGGATTAGTCCAAACCAAGGACTATTCCAAACCAAGAACTATTCCAAGCCAAGGTTTGTTCGATGTGCCGAACGATCCACGCAGTGCTGTTTGCCCGAACAAAACCCAGCACGGAGCCGGGGAGGCCAGCGGGTAATAAATCGCGCGACATGCCAGCTGGTCAGGGCGGGGGGGGGGTGAGGTGGGGTTTGGGGTAATGACAAGTAATTCACTTCGATGCCCGGTCAATGCAGGGATAAATCAAACGTGGTTGACGCATGACACGTTGCTTGGTGGCTGCCGCCGCCGCAGCAGCAGCAGCAGCAGCATAGGGGTTGCTGTACTCAACTATAGGGGTTGCTGTTTGCAACTAGGGGTTGCTGTTTGCAACTAGGGGTTGAACTGATCGACACCGCGCAGGGAGCGTGCAGAGAACCGGGATGGCGATGTACCAGTGAAAGGTATTTACGCTGATTGAGAAGGACACTGCGTGATTTGGGATGATTTCAAATGAATTTGTTGTTCATTTGACAGCAGGGGTGTGGTGCTGGGGTCCTTCGCCCATGGGCTTGGCTGCTCTCAACGTCAGAGGAGTGCCCAGGGTCTCGAGACGCTTCTCAAGATGGAACTAGTACTTCTCAACTTACAGCATGTAAACTGGAGGACACTGAAAAGAGGCTTCATAAAAATTTTAGCCCAGAAGTTTTAGATATCTGGCCAATATAGTGTGTTTCTATTGGGTTACACATTTTAACTTTTTCTCGTAAAATCAGTCCTATTGCAGCTTCCTTGTATACTTTATATGATTGGAATTAATTGATTCCGCCTAATGTTCAAACAATAACAATAAAAAAATACTAGGATAATATACGTCTGCCTGTGTAATATTCTCCGGGCAAGAGTCGTTGATATCTCCTCGCTTCCTGTATCACAACAACAGTTCGGAGGCAATAAAGGCGGTTGGTTGCTTGTACGACGATCATATCAGAGCTTCCTGCTGCCGGCGCCTGGCTTCCGGCCTTGCCTGGCACCGCGACCACCACGGGTACCAACCATCTCACCAGGCTGCAGATCCTGCTGGGAAAGTCTCGGTGAAATCGGGCGACTAGCCCTTGTGGTGAACCTGGCGGACCGGGGTGAAATTGAAGTAAGCAAGTGAAATTATCACCTGGTTTTGTATGTCAATTGTCGGTTGACACTTGAGATTGAGCAACAGTGACAAACAAAGCCGATAAAAATGATTTAAACGTGTTGTGTTACGTTGTAACTAGGTTGCTTTAATTTTTACCCTCGCCGCCTAGGCAGCGCTGTTGATTCTGTCGGCAAATCAACAATGCTTTTTTAGCAGAGTTTCCCAAATTGTATATTAGAAGTTTAGTCGTACATTCGAAATCGAAGTGCATTCAACTACATCTAGATTTTTTCTATTTACGAACATTATCTCAATATATTTTTTTTCTTTTTAACGGTATATTGAATGAAATATTCAAGACTTTAGATGGTAACTCCTCTATCTGTGCTAAGAGGAAAGCTTGGACCTTCCGTTCTGACTTACTTGAACAAAAATTAAAATTACTTTCAGGTATAAAAATTGACTTTTATGTAACTACAATTTTGACACACTTAAAAGCACTTGAAACACAAATTTATTTCCGACTGCCCAACACCCAGCGTGTCACGGCATAGCATTCTCATACCAACTCACTAATAGTTTATTTAAAACGAACGCAATTACGTTCCAAGCCAGTCAAATTGACTCCCGACGCCGACATAATTTTTTGATCTCGCCATAATGCACGTCGATATGCAAGCAGACAGCGTTTGGCGGAAGCCGCTGTGAAAGATATTGACAATATTCCGCGGTCCACCGAGCCCCAATACGACGCCGTGCACGCGATATGGGCGCCGGCGTCGGCGTCGGCGTCGGCGTCGTTATTGCTCCAGGAGGTGGAAGCTCGCTTCTCGAGCCAAGGCTCTATGTAAGCAGGACGAAGAGGATGCGACGGAACGGCGTTGCTGGCAAATAAAGAACCGCGACATCCACTGAGATTGTGACTTCCTTGTTGCACCGGCGCTGTGTCGCCAGGGGTCTTTTAAGGATTTTTTTTTCGAGTTTATAAAAATTCTCTGAAGCTTCCTACAAAGTAGTTGGATACCTTAAAGCTAATGCTGTTTATTAAAACCGCTTAGACTTGGCAAGGGTCATGCCGTGCAGGAAGGGTTTCAAGTGGCGACCACTTCTTTACATCGCTTGGTTTTACCATTTACCTCTTGGGAAGTGGGAGGCGAGGTGCCTTCCGTGGCAACATACGTGATTACATGCATCTCAAGTGTAATTGGTTCTGTGACCTGGGTCCTCATTTAAAATGAGCTACTTGGTGCTAGCGTGAGGCACCGGTATTGTACCGGGAAGTTTTCCGCGCTTAGGCACGAGGTGTTGCGAGATTTAATCAATCGACCATTATTGACGGTCAGTTTACCATTGACACCACGTACCAATTATCACCTTACGACTGTTTCTAAAGTAAAATTGCCAACATCTTCTTAATACCAGCAAGAAATTACCATTCCAGAGAAAAATTAATTTGAAAGCTAGTACATATCTTAGCAGAATAATAATGTATGACCCTAGGTCATATTTCAAGATGGATGCAAAGGGAAAAGATGCAAAGGATGAAGACCCGCGCTCTCAAGCAACTTGCCCGTCGCAGTCAAGCAACATCTCATTCAAATCAAAGCTCGTCGCGAGTCCAGCGAACACGCGGTGCGAAATGTAACGGAACGAAGTCTGGCCCACTTCCGAATCGCCCGCCGCACGTTCCACGCGCGGTATTTTTAACCCGCGCCGCCGCCGCCGCGAAGGAGCTATTCGAACAACAAGGTGACAAAACAAGAATGGAGGGGGACGCGGATAGAGCGCGTCGTTAATCGTGAAAAGAGCCGGGTTGGCAAAGGATTCGGTTCGGGGGACGATGCGATACGGCCGAGGATAAATTGCTTGTGTAATTATTGCAGAGCAATGGGGCAGAAGACGCTGGGACAACGACAGCGAAAGGGTGGGATGGGGTGGCCCCACCAAACGCTTATGAAGAAGGGATTGTGATGAAATGAAGCCTTGCGTCGAGCGCAGAGACGGGCTTACGGCGAGGTTCAAAACGAGCAGGGAAAGGACATTTTGGGAGCGCCGGGTCGAAAAGAATTGCCCGGGCGATTTCGCTTCCGGGTATTGATACTTAATTACCGGCACATAAACATAGTTCAGTTCAGCAACAGGATATTAATTTGATTTGCTATGATAGTAAACAAACACTATCCGGGTTATTGTTGCAATCGTTTTGATATTTGATCTGCCTATGAATAAAAACATCATGTAGTTGTCTGTGATGTGATGAGGAATGAGCAAATGATAGTAGAGACAGAATAAGAGATGGCTACTCTTTTGTGCGAAGCAATATGGAAAAAGTACTACTACATTTTTAGCAAGAACTTAAATTATTGGATTCATTTAGGAACATTTAATATACATCCATTAAAATCTATCTGCCATCAATAACTCGGTGCCTTGCAGGCAGATTCAATAAAAATGTATTACTTGATCAAAATGTGAGGCTAGAAAGTGGAAAATGAATAGATAACGCGGATATTAACAAAATATCTCTGTCGAGTACTGCGCCTCGATTTCAGGCGGTATTTGAAATTTCTCACAGGGCTGGCAAGCGAGCCAGACAGCGGGAACGTCGACCCGAGCCATGGAATGCCGACGCCGTTCCGAGCAAGCACTTCAATCCACATGGCACGCCCGTAGCACGCCCGTACCACGCCCGTAGCACGCTGGGTGCGAGGCGGACGGCTGGGAACGTGCGACGCGTTCGGTGGAACGTTGAAGCGCGTGGCACGCTGGGTGCGAGGCGGACGGCTGGGAACGTGCGACGCGTTCGGTGGAACGTTGAAGCGCGTGGCACGCTGGGTGCCAGGCGGACGGCTGGGAACGTGCAAAGCGTTCGATGGGACGTTGAAGCGCGTAGTACGCTGGGTGCGAGGCGGACGGCTGGGAACATACGACGCGTTCGGTGGGACGTTGAAGCGCGTAGCATGCTGGGTGCGGGCGGACGGCTGGAAACGTGCGACGCGTTCGGTGGGACGTTGAAGCGCGTAGCACGCTAGGTGCGAGACGTACGGCTGGGAACGTGCGACGCGTTCGGTGGGACGTTGAAGCGCGTAGCACGCTGGCTGCGGGGTAGACGGCTGGGAACGTGCGACGCGTTCGGTGGGACGTTGAAGCGCGTAGCACGCTGGCTGCGAGGTAGACGGCTGGGAGCGTGCGACGCGTTCGGTTGGACGTTGAAGCGCGTAGCACGCTGGGTGCGAGGCGGACGGCTGGGAACGTGCGACGCGTTCGGTGGGACGTTGAAGCCCGTAGCACGCTGGGTGCGAGGCGGACGGCTGGGAACGTGCGACGCGTTCGGTGGGACGTTGAAGCGCGTAGCACGCTGGGTGCGAGGCGGACGGCTGGGAACGTGCGACGCGTTCGATGGGACGTTGAAGCGCGTAGCACGCTGGGTGCGAGACGGACGGCTGGGAACGTGCGACGCGTTCGGTGGGACGTTGAAGCGCGTAGCACGCTGGCTGCGAGGTAGACGGCTGGAACGTGCGACGCGTTCGGTGGGACGTTGAAGCCCGTAGAACAGTAGGGGAATCGATCAAGGCATTGATTGTGAGATTTATCTGCTAATGCTTGTGTCAACGACGCTGAAAGCGTCACTAAATGTATCAACCATCTTTTGTCAATCAATCAATATGAGTATGGCAATACTGCGATCCAATCTTTTGACGTAATCGATCGATCAACTGTACGATTGTCTGTCAGTGCCATGTTGATTTGTCAAAGGAAGGTAAAGCGGACCATATACCGATAAAAATGACGCCATGGTTTTGGGCAACTTTTCAGGGAACCCATTTTAAAATCTAGCTTTAAAATCCAGGCACAATGTCGTTATCGATTTCTTTTCGGACAGTAATCCAAAATTAATTGCTTTCAGTCTTGATTTAACCAAAGGAAATGTTCCTCTACTCCTTCCTATCTTATCCGGAAAAATAATACCGTCTCCAAAATTGATATTGCAATTCATACTGTAGTGGAAATTATGCCAATCAGTGTGAAATTCCTCGATAAGAAATGAGAAGTTGGATAAAAAGCACCACCTGTGTTGACAAGCTGAGATTTAAATCGATAATATTCGGACAAAAATCATTTGATTTGGAGCAACTAGAATGCATCGCGTCTTTAGAAGCGATTTCTGCGGAAAACTAATGAACCCAAGTCCAAAGAAAAAACTTGAAAGGAGATTAAGAAGGTTTCCTGGAAACGTAATCAAACTCCGCGTCGCTGCCTGGATTTTTAGATGGCAATCGAACGCAGACTCATAACACGCCAGCGTCGCCGATCCAATGCATCGACGTCTGTGTGTCCAACACCGTCGCAAGTATTTCAGCTGCATGATTTTAATGACGAGCTCGATCTGTACAAGCCGTCGATGCTTTGTGTCGAAACATTCCGTCTCCTCTCCTGCCACCGTCTAGCCCAAGACCAAGTTCTTATTCGAACCAAGCACACCCGAGGAAGCAGACAAGAGATTAAGAAGTCGATTTTCACGTTTGGATTGAGAGGTTTAAAGGTAACCCGGGACAACTTCTGTATGCGGCCCTCTCCATTTACAATATTTACGCTCACCCACAACACGATTATATTGCGTATGCGCATAGCCTAGCTAGAGGCTTATATGATCAATTTAAAATGTTCGGAGGTAATTATTAGCAGATTTCACGATGAAATAAGTTACCTAAGAATATCATGATTATTATCAATCTGTTTTAAAGAAAATTTTCTGTTTTTCAAAACACTTTTCTCATTCAAGGGGGGCTCTGGGGGGAGAGTATGATTTTAATTGATTTTTACAAATATTTTGATCCTTATTACATGACCACCGAGTATGAATGTCCACTTTGAATGAAACTTTTAAAGTTATTCACACTAAATCAATCCTGGCTCAAACTACTGAACCTTGAGAAATTATCAATCAGCATCATTCAAATTCCGGTCATCCACAACACGGTTACAACTAACGTTCGCGAAATCCTAGTCCCACAAAACACCAAGCAGTTTTTCCAAACTTCCATCAATATTTAGTCCTTATTCACGTACCATACTCGTCTTGTCCGTCCCTTTCCATAAGTCTGGAAAATCTAGGCATTTCCCTCGAAAATTCTGCGGGATTGCCCCTGGCTCGGTGTATAACGCAAGCTTCTAGAGAAGTAACAATGCCCGTAACACAGCACCGTTATACAACCAGGGATGTTTCACTAGAATGCTAAAGAGACTGTGCTTTCAAATGCAGCCCTTCCCTCGAATACTCGATTCGTGTGATTTACTGCTCGAAACAGGTCAATCAATTCGCGATGCCGATAAATGACAGGTCGCTATCTGCTGCTGCCTTATCATCTCGCCTCGGGCTCGATCAAACAGCAAGTTATTTACGAACTTCGCCCTGCCATCGCGCTGTTATAGCCTGGCTTTCAGAACCAGTCTCTCTCTGGCCGATTTAATTGAGCTCGTGATTTCATAGCATTTCTTACGGGTCTGGCCATTGGCTGGATGAAATTGTTTACTTGGCTTGCAAACAACCAAGCATGCCACGAAATTTGGCATGCACGTTTAATTATTCGATTCCATGATGTCCGAGACTTTAATTTGACGCTTTTGTTGATGATAAGTCTCTTCCAATCGGGTCGCTGACCTATCTCAACCAAATTGTCCTAGAAATACTTCGTGGTGCATCCCTACTCGATGCGTTGACACAGGGAAGAGCTCGGGATGCCCTTACGGCTAGCAGCGATCCTAGCTGCATCCCTGCTCGATGCGTTGACACAGGGAAGAGCTAGGGATGCCCGTATACGGCTAGCAGCGATCCTAGCTGCATCCCTGCTCGATGCGTTGACACAGTGAAGAGCTCAGGATGCCCGTACGGCTAGCAGCGATCCTAGCTGCATCCCTGCTCGATGCGTTGACACAGGGAAGAGCTTGGGACGCCCGTACGGCTAGCAGCGATCCTAGCTGCATCCCTGTTCGACGCGTTGACACAGGGAAGAGCTCGGGATGCCCTTACGGCTAGCAGCGATCCTAGCTGCATCCCTGCTCGATGCGTTGACACAGGGAAGAGCTAGGGATGCCCGTATACGGCTAGCAGCGATCCTAGCTGCATCCCTGCTCGATGCGTTGACACAGTGAAGAGCTCAGGATGCCCGTACGGCTAGCAGCGATCCTAGCTGCATCCCTGCTCGATGCGTTGACACAGGGAAGAGCTTGGGACGCCCGTACGGCTAGCAGCGATCCTAGCTGCATCCCTGCTCGATGCGTTGACACAGGGAAGAGCTCGAGATGCCCGTACGGCTAGCAGCGATCCTAGCTGCATCCCTGCTCGATGCGTTGACACAGGGAAGAGCTCGGGACGCCCGTACGGCTAGCAGCGATCCTAGCTGCATCCCTGCTCGATGCGTTGACACAGGGAAGAGCTCGGGATGCCCGTACGGCTAGCAGCGATCCTAGCTGCATCCCTGCTCGATGCGTTGACACAGGGAAGAGCTCGGGATGCCCGTACGGCTAGCAGCGATCCTAGCTGCATCCCTACTCGACGCGTTGACACAGGGAAGATTTCGGGATGCCCGTACGGCTAGCAGCGACCCTAGCTGCTTGTCGCTCCCTACCAGCGTGCTTGAAATTGAACGTCTCGTAAGGCATGCTCGTAAAGCTGGCGTGGATGAAGCCAACACATTGTTGGCAAAGAATCGTCGACGTCGTGGTATGAGGAAGGGAGAGGTGGGGAGGGAGGGGTGACCCAATTAAGCGACCCCAATCAACGGCAATTACAGGAGTGATACCTCATTTCTATAACCGGCCTAATGGGTTCCGAATTACCATCCCCCTCCCCGCCCCTTACCGCCCCGCCCGACGACGTCATCATCTCTCTGGCTCTCTCTCTCTCTCTCGGACCCTTTGTCTTTGGCGACTGGTCTTGTTATTAAGCGTCACAATCATCGAAAGTAATTAATTAGCTTGAATGTGAGTACCTGCGACTCATTATGTCTGTCTGGCGAATTCACGACCTCTGCCGTTTTGCGTTTTGACGCTGGCTGGTTCAATTGAACTTTGCCAAGTGGCGACTTAACGAAATTAAAAATTCCTGTTTTATGTTCCGTTCGATTTTGTAGCAGCACCCCGGGCGAGACTTTTGTGTTTTTCCCCGGGTTCGCGGCGCTTTTCCGCGCTTTTTCACGCTTTTCTCGTCAGTGTCATCGGATCGAAGGTTCAAACCCCAGCTCGCCGATCACAACAATAGCAGGTCCCGACTTGTTAGAAATAGTTATGACACAAGGTTTCTTCCTAATCTCCATTTAATTTCGCTTGCCAGTCTAGTCTGTGTAATGCCTAAGGTCCAGACGCTTTCTGAATGTCTTAGTTTGTTTGTTTGCTTGTTTGTTTGCTTACATTAGAGACTTAGAATCTCCCATCCTGCGGTCTCAGAAGGATTTAGGAAATTTCAACCCACAATGTGGATATAATTGCTATTTAATTTTAGAAAACCTTAAAAATAAGCTTAAGTTTAGTTACAGTAATGTAACTAAGTATTTTAGTGCAATGTAACTCAGTAATGGATTGTAATGTACAACTCAGTAGTGTAACTAAAATAAATCGCATCTCTGAGTAGACACACTTTCATCGCGGAGTTAGCAAGCAAAACGGTTCATTCATGCAGATGCAGCGAGCGTGCAGTCGAGTCGGTACTTGGCATTAACCTGCTGCTATTGGCACAACAACAACCACAACAACAACAGCAGCAGCAGCAGCAGCAGCAGCAAGCAGATGCTACGCTATGTTATCTTCGCCGTAAACACATCGTGCATTAGTTAAGAGACACGATATCCGTTTCTTTCTCTTTCTGTCTGCAACTCATCCCCCCCAATCATCTCCGCGTTTTGTTCCAGCGAAGAAGATGCTGTGAAAGTGTGGCGCCGGTTCTCGTGAGATCATCGAAGTTAAGCAACATCGCGCTGAGTTAGGTGTTTGATGGGTGACCATCATGCACATGATCAGTTCTGTTCGGGAGAGAGGTTCGAGTGTTTGAAGTTAGTACGACAACTTCACTCGCCTCTTGTCAACCTCCAGCGCGCAGCGCGCAGAAAGAATGGCGGACGGTGCTGGCAACATCAAGCGTGGATCGCAAAGAGAACGGGGAGGTGATAAGTCTAAGGAGCCTTGATTGTCGCTCCGTGTGATTCCCACAAGGCACGACCGGTCATTGTCAGCAAATGGCATTTATATCCATTTTAGTTGGTGTTCGAAGCAAGCAGCTGTTGCTCAACCAACTATGTCAGTCCCCAATGAAAGTTAGGTTTCAATATTCCAGTATGATAGTTAAGTATTCCAGGCTTCTTTGCAGACAGGGAAACAAGCGGCAGTCCAGGCTGCTTTTCAGACAGGGAAACAAGCGACGTTCCAGGCTGTTTTGCAGACAGGGAAAAAACGGCGGTTCATGCTGCTTTCAGACAGGGAAACAAGCGGCGGTCCAGGCTGCCCAGCGGCGCCGAAGTGAGAGTGGCTGAGCCAATGGGAAGAGAGGTAGATCTAAGATCTAATTATCGCGCGTCTCATCAGAGTCCCATCAAGCGTCTGCGTATGGAGGTTGGGGGGGTTGAGGGGTTGGGGGGGAGGGAGGGGGGGTTAAAAAACCGCCGCCTCGCTGCCGGGGGAAATTGCTTTCCCGTCAAATTAGTATTAAAAAGTCAAGACGGAGTGCCGATGCAGGGAGTGGGGGAGTTTTTTCATAAATTAACGTGTCCCTGAGATCTGTGTTCGCCGTTGCCCGTGGATACACGGTCGGGGGGTGGCCGGGGGTGGAAATTCAGGGGGGGGGTAATGGACGTCGACGTCGCACGCGTCGATGACGCGTTTCCGGCCGGCAGACGACGATGATTGGTCCGATTGTGCGTTGGACGGTTCTCACGTCGCTTCGTGGGAGGCTGCGCGGTGAACGTGTCAAAGAGGGTCCCTTGGCGGCAAAGGCTGTCTGCTAAACATTCTTTATTCGTGACTTCCAAGGAAAGTTTGTGTTGATTATCGCTAAGAAAACCCAATTTGTTTGTGATCTTTCTTGTTAATGCAGAGTCTGTTTTTTTAAACCATGCAAGGAAGAAAGGGAAATCCCAAGTATCCTGGCTTTTCTTAGCGGGTGTCTGACCGCGTCACGTTGCTTGAATGGAATCGGTGTATTGACTCTGCTTATTTAACCAAGGAAGACAGGGAAATCACAAGCCAACTGGCTTTTCTTAGCGGGTGTCTGACCGCGTCACGTTGCTTGAATGGAATCGGTGTATTGACTCTGCTTATTCAACCAAGGAAGACAGGGAAATCACAAGCCAACTGGCTTTTCTTAGCGGGTGTCTGACCGCGTCACGTTGCTTGAATGGAATCGGTGTATTGCCTCTGCTTATTCAACCAAGGAAGACAGGGAAATCACAAGCCAACTGGCTTTTCTTAGCGGGTGTCTGACCGCGTCACGTTGCTTGAATGTAATCGGTGTATTGACTCTGCTTATTTAACCAAGGAAGACAGGGAAATCACAAGTCAACTGGCTTTTCTTAGCGGGAGTCTGACCGCGTCACGTTGCTTGAATGGAAATTATTGACACAAATACTTCTACACCAAATCCTTGTGAATTTTAACTAAAAATTTCCCTGTCTTCCCGTCTCCAAAATTAAAATCAAAACAGGTCCGTCTTTCACCGAGTCCAGTGTTTTTCACCTTTAATTATAAAAACTTTCACCCCAAGCGTGTATCTTTTTGAGAGTGCAACCCTTAGCGAAGGATCCCCATCGCAGCACGTGACACGAAGCAGACTAGCTTCATCCACGTAAATTTATTCCACCAATGCCAACGAACGAATCACACTATTAATTCGTAGTATGACTAACATCCACATATTCCCATCTCGTGGCCCGTGAATTCCAATCCCATCCCCAGCATCGGACCGACACATAGCTGATTCATTTACCCCCGCTCTCGACCGCATCCAATATTCATCCAATATTCATGCAAAGCACCTGCCACCGCCGCCGCCGACGCCGTCGCGTCCACTAATTATGCTAATTGCCGGCGCGCTAATAGCGATCGCAAATCTGATCCGCCTCGCAATTGCTTCGTAGTAAATAGCATCGCGTGCACTGCGTGGCGCCAGGACGAGTTATAACATGCAATCCGATCAGTTTGTACCAGCGCTCGGCGAGCCGGAACACAGGGTGCATTCGCTCGGAATCACCCTCCACACAATAAGCTCACTGTACAATACGCTTTATGTTGTTGACTTTGTGTTGCCTGTCTTTGTTTCATAAGCACTGACCGCTTGGAAATAAACTATTAACTCATTCAGAAACACTATTTGACTTGGTTATTGAAAGCTAAGCTATTCATAATACATTTTTACCCACCGCTGTGTGAAATTCAAGAGGTGGCGTGGGTGCAGTTGAATCACCACAGCCATCTAGTAACAACTTACAACAAAGTAGAGTCTTTGTTTGGTACTAATCTTCATTGTCAATTGTCAACTGACAGTTACACCTAAATATTGTTATCTTTGCCAATGATAACTGCATTTGTTTGCTACTGCTACCAGCGCTTTGTGCCCGGTCTCGCCGTGTGTTTCCTACATCTCATCCGAGTAAGATGTTTGCTGGCAAGGTGATCAATCTCTTCCCAACAAACCCACCAATGGCCTGTTTCCTCCCCACTTGTCGAGCAGCTGTCAGTCAACAGTTACACCGTTTAATTAAATCTGTGATCAGCTCATCAAGTGGCCATCAGAACTCTCGATCACCCAACGCCGAAGTTCGTGAAACCGCGGACATTGGAAACTCTGTTGGACAATCGATCTGATTCGAGCCATCAGCGTCGGTCATGTTACAAGCGGGACACACCGATGGGTTCGATGGCTGTGGGTTCTTCCTGCTTTCTACCGGGCGGACAGGCACAGAGCTACGGGACAAACGACATACAAAAACATTCTGTGCCCGAGGCACAGCCACGCGGGCTTTTAATGACGCTACATCTCTGGACAAATGGTATGTTAAAATAACATTAGTATTGGTAGCAGTGACAATCAATGTTTATATATTTGCTTTTTTGTAATTTAAATTTAAATTGGGCCATTGATTTGTGTTATTAAATTTTACATAATTCTGTTGCGGATGCTGACAAAATGGGATGATTTTTTATGTGGTTGATTATCTCTGGCAGACCAATTTCAGTCATATACCTAAAGGTCTAACCAGTTGGAGTTTTTTGTTGAGTGTTTTTCACTTGTAGAACGATGGAATCTTGTTGAGAGTATTGAGAATTTAATACCTGCGGTGTTCCCAAAATCCACGTTTGAAATGTCCTAATTTTCATGTATTCAACATCTCCGGTCCTTTTTCTGGAATCTACTGGAAGAATCAAGGTCAATTTTGTCCCAGACGTGCACTACGCCGTGGTTTATCATCTCAAACCCGGGATGCAGTCACGTAAAAATCACAGGGTCATCTTTCAAAACACCGTAGTTTGGACAGCCTGGTTTCACAAGATGCAAGCCAATGTAACAGACTCCCTTGCAAGCTGCAATTGCCAATGTAACAGACTCCCTTGCAAGCTGCAATTTCCAATGTACAGACTCCCTTGCAAGCTGCAATTGCCAATGTAACAGACTCCCTTGCAAGCTGCAATTGCCAATGTAACAGACTCCCTTGCAAGCTGCAATTGCCAATGTAACAGACTCCCTTGCAAGCTGCAATTGCCAATGTAACAGACTCCCTTGCAAGCTGCAATTGCCAATGTACAGACTCCCTTGCAAGCTGCAATTGCCAATGTAACAGACTCCCTTGCAAGCTGCAATTGCCAATGTAACAGACTCCCTTGCAAGCTGCAATTGCCAATGTAACAGACTCCCTTGCAAGCTGCAATTGCCAATGTAACAGCCTCCCTTGCAAGCTGCAATTGCCAATGTAACAGAATCCTTTGCAAGCTGCAAGCAAATGTTACGCTTCCTTTCATTACGCTGCGCCACATGTTCCGACAACCAACAACCCGAAACCATCCAGTAAGCAGTTGCCGAAACCACCCTCTGTACGGGGGTTGGGTTTTATATGGCTCGACGAGAGGTCAAGTTATTTTCGGTGGGCAATAAAAGTGTAGTCTGGGCATCAAATTCACCCGCACAGACCATTTCCACGTGCTACACTGTGTCTCACCGCCAGTTGCCAGCCACTTGCTACGATGTGGCATTAGAAAACTGAGTGATATTTGATAGCAACTAATAGAGCTTGAGCCAAACTAAATCTTGTTCTTACCCCAAAATACATAAAAGATTATATGAAACCAGCAAATCGAGTCGGCTGGCAAAATGACAGCAAGCTGTGCTACGGCCAAAGCGCGCCATGAAAAGAATAAGAGATAATCCACTTCCGTCTCGCGCGGCGTTTTGTTTTTCATCCCCTTCGATCGCTGCTTACCAGGCGGCCGTGCCTTTGTCTGCAACCTTTCATCTGGACACACTTGTCCGAGTGTCGAGAGATTGCGCGAACCTGTTGCCAATTGTAAGACCTGGTGACCTGTGACCTGTCCACTCGTTCGGATCGAGGTCAGCTGGCAATCGTCCGCGATATTTCACCCGCGACCCTTAGACGCGACGCACTTGCCCGGGAAGCGCACTTGCCTGAAATGCACTTGCTCGGAAAATGCACTTTGTTCGGGAAATTCACTTTTCAGAGGTATGCACTGTTCCGGGAAATGCAGTTTTATAGCGGTGCATGCGGCCGTGGCAAGCTGGCTGCACGAAGCTTGGACGGCTCGCTGGAGCAACGCGATTAGAGTGTCAGATTTTTACCAAACAGGTTAAGCAACACGTGGCTGGTTCCGGGAGTGGGTGGGTGACCGTTTTGAGTTATGTAGAATTTTGGTTGGTAAAAAAGTCGAAATTTTGCTGACCATCAAAAAGAATTGGCATCGAAAGCAATTACTGGGAGGTTGCAGGGTTTGAAGCCAGTGCTATAGCTTCTCTCAGCCTGCTTGTCAACCTCTCGACAGCACGGACCGGTGGACGAAATACCGTCGGTATACCGTCCTTGGGCAGAAAACAAGAGTGATCTACCAAAATGTTCAGGCGTAAGTATCCACTTCAGTGAAGATTCA
This sequence comes from Nemurella pictetii, assembly GCA_921293315.2. Lineage (NCBI taxonomy): Eukaryota > Metazoa > Arthropoda > Insecta > Plecoptera > Nemouridae > Nemurella > Nemurella pictetii. Next base: position 4,729,524 of record OV121122.1, read on the forward strand.
ATTATCTATTTAAACGGATTGAAAAGAGATTCCAAATTTTTAAATCTTTATATCACTCTTGCCTCGAGAATCAAGAAAAGCAAACAAGAACAATTATAAAGCTTAGAGTAAGCCACGACTATAGCTTTATGACTCATCCCCCTCTCTCTTAGCTCTGTTTGCTTGGCGGTCACCCACCTACCCCGTCCCCGCGGCCTGCTGCTTAACCCCCGCCCCCCGCCTCGGCTGACCATCTCGAGCTGGTCATCAAGAAGGCAATCAGCGCGCTCGGCGAGGTAATTAGACCCTTGCAGGTAATTAGGCCTTCGAGCAGCGCGCCCGACGGGCAAATGAAGCGGTCAGAAGCAATCTTGCGACGGACGCCTTCGACTCCCCGGCAGATCATCAAGTGAGAAACCGCGCGATGCACCGCGGTGTGCTGCAGGATGCTGGATGGACTCGCTGACCCAATTCCAGTGACTGGCTCCGGGTTGGTGGTGCTTCATTCGGGTCGGACGGCTGCTAACATCGTTATGGCTTCGTGCATGTGCTAGTTTCAATCGCCGTTGTGGATCAGTGGCGTTGGGATATTATGAAGCTGATGGAATATTATTTGAGAATTTAGATGGAAAAAATATGTTTGGACGTGACAACATTATTTGAAATAAAAACTGATGCCTTTAATTGTCTTAAGTTGGTGATTCCTATAGGTTTTTAATTTAGTTTCATTATATTTTTATTTTTATTCCTCAATTCATCGCATCACCCTCACACTCAAAATATTATTTTGGTGAAGATGATAATTTGCATTGCAAATTTCGTCGCAATCGGTTGTGCATCTTTGGTTTTAGAGAGGAAAAAGCTTTTTTTTGTAACAGTCTGTAATCATCAAGGACAACAAAATATTTGGAAATTTTCAACAAATTCTTTTCAAAATAATGACCTCTAAAGTGTAAAGTGAAAAATAGGAAGTTGCCATACTACAAATTTTCGTAACTGCTTAAAAAAAACATGGAGGATTGGCATTAAAAATTGAGCAGGTCTAAGATCTAAGTATTAAGATTTTAACGGTTCCAGAACACTTTCTTCAAAAACCGGTTCAGGATGCTTGAAGGACGCGAACAAAAACACAAAAAAAAACTTTAAACGGGGGCCAAATTGCAGGTTCACTCGCTTTGCTTGTTAAATTCATCAACAATTATACGGAATGACGTCACAGCAAGTAGAACGTATTCCCAATCAAAAATTAATCACCAATTCGTTACGTCACATGTAAAGGTAAGATAAGCGTGCTCCTCCTGAAACCCCGTTGTCAAGTGTGCTAGCGCTAAAAACCAACTCCCATCTTGAGGATTTAACATTCTACTTCCTAGATTCATCATTTAAACACGCCGAACGCGTCGCACGTTCCGAGCTCTCGGCTTCGCACCCAGCGTCCTACGAGCATAAAATTCACAAAACTACATGCAAAGCAGCCAAATGTGACAATTTCCAACGTAAAAAAGTTTGAAGACCTCGCAAGTTTTTCAGTTTATCACAACGGAGTTTTAAGTGGCATTGTCAAATAAAGGTATTCCACGAGATTCCTTTGCTTTGGCATTATGTGCCTTGCCTGATGCCAGCAAACACCGGTGTCACTGCTGTTGCTAGTGTTGCTACGCTGCTACGATTGTTGGCATTACTATGTGCCTTGCCTAATACCAGCAAACACCGGTGTCACTGCTGTTGCTATAGTGTTGCTACGCTGCTACGATTGTTGGCATTACTATGTGCCTTGGCTGATGCCAGCAAACACCGGTGTCACTGCTGTTGCTAGTGTTGCTACGCTGCTACGATTGTTGGCATTACTATGTGCCTTGGCTGATGCCAGCAAACACCGGTGTCACTGCGCTGCTAGTGTTGCTACGCTGCTACCATTGTTCGTATAACTCTCGGCAACCCTGCAACCCTTCATGTTGGCAATGCTAGGTATCAAGTGATGCCCACAGGACCACGTAGTCATATTTGCACACGACGCATTCATCGTCGGGGTTGTTTGCACAAAACTCCGACCCCCGCGGTGGCATCAGGGGACAGGTGGGGTACACCTGTAGCTTCTAGAAAACCCTCAGCTTTGCGGCCTTGAACCAACAACCCCCGCAACGGGATTAGAGCCGCGCCAAGCCGCAAAGAGCAACTGTGTTGCTTTTATATAATCTGTTCGCCCCGAGGTTGTCTGACGGGGTGGGAGGGTTGTTTTCTGGGTGCGGGATACACAAAAGGGTGGCTGTCACAAGCCGGCACCGGGTCTGGAGGGAGTAGGGGTGGTTTTTAGCAGCCACACGTCGCGTTCATTTCATTGGCTGGCACCGCGGGCTGATTACTTAGGTGTGCACTGGGCTTTTCAGGTCCGCGCTTTGTGCTTTTGGCCGCCAGAGGCGCTTGTAGCGGCGGAGCGACAACTGGGTTGGTGAGTCCTCTCTTAGAAACGCCCAACGGGGTACTTGAACCGTTGCCAGGGTGATGAGATTCAGTGGTGGACGCTGACATTCTGGTTTAAATATTTTGAAATCTCTTATTTAAAAAACGATTTGGTAATATTCTTCACTTAAGAGTTCCTTGGTTAGTAGAGGTAAGAGTGATTTTATCATCTACTCATCATCATAATCATAAATCATAAATGATTTCGAATCAGCAAGTCTTTTGCCGCAAGGTTTTATTTTTCCACTACAATGGTGGAATCGGTGGGATTTTAATAAATGTCAACTAGCCGACACCCGCGGGGCTCTCTGACCGCTTTTTCAGCCCGATAGCCAAAAACGATGTTCATTAGCCGTGAATAGACTCACGGGGCATAAATATGCCCATTTGTCAACAATCACTACAATGGTGGCATTTGGTGGGATTTTATCAAACGTCGAATGCGCGCCCCCACAATGACATATGACTGACAACGAGCCGATTCTGATGGCTGGTGGATGGCGGTGATTATATCCGAGTCACTCCCTAGCCATTGTCCGGCAAGTTTCATCACGAGACTTAGTTTCGACCTCGAGCAGCCAACCATGTTCGTCGAAGCGTTGTGCTTTTGTTTGGCATAACAACCAACATATTGCAGTCATAACAGCCACTGGATTATATTTCTTGGTGGCCTAATTCCTATACTGGCCGCGGTATCCATAGCAATTCAACGCCAGCGCTAACATGCCGTGTTTTTGCATCGGAAACTTGGGAAGTATCCACGGGACGCGGTAATCGACTCCAAAACAACTGCTCTATCAACGCGCCGGCGCGAACAAAGAGACACAAAAACGATTGTTTCCTCAGTAGCCGAGCGTTCCCGAACTTTTGGCTAATTTGAGGTGCGCCCGGTCGCCCGCCCTCCCCGCGATACGCTGCAAATTACACGCACACTAATTGAATCGCGTGTAAAAACTTCCCGTGGCCACGCGCCGTATCGAAGCCCGGACTTTGTCCCCCCCCCCTGCCATCGCAAGCCCGGGTCGTATAAAAACATATAAACATGATTAAAACGAAACCGCGCGCGGCCTGGTGTGTGATATACGAACTGGTTTTAATTTGCAGTTAAGCGGAAGATATACCTACTGTTTCCACCGCACAGCATGCAAATTATCTGTCACTTTTATGCAGGAGGCCGTGAATTGTGAGGGGTGGGGGTGTAAATAAATGAATATCATGTGTCTCATCAATCCACGGCCCGGGCGCGGTCTTAGTATTAACATTGTTCAGTTCTAGTTGTAACTAATTTACAGCCGGCCGTGACAAAGTAGCTTCTGTTTTTTTTTGGGTGTTTTTTTTTGTGGGGGTTTCATTTTGTGATGATTACATTTTGATTGCCGTTCAAAAAAGTTGTTTTAAATAACTAAGTTGAAGTTGGCAAGTGACTCGACTAGCAGTCAGAATGGACGTAATGCCACTTGACTAATCGAGTAATTATTGTTTGTGTGTTCAACTCTTATGACCACATGACTTCAAATAACAAATTAATTAACTCACAATTGCTGAAGATAATTTCATACCCACCCCCTGACAGCGCCACAGGGGATGGTCTTGCTTAATGGCGTACAGACCAACAAATCCGACACCTCATCTCAACTCAAGCAACCAACAGCGATATCATCCATACATTACTCAGCTTCCCATCGATACAGAAATAGAGGTCATAATGCTGCCGGACTCATAATTACACATGTAACGCATGAAAGCTGCAAGTGAAGTTAATCATCTGAAAATAATGATTTTCACTGTAGAATATGTTCGAGTCTATCGCGTATTAACGACGCGTTAAGACTTTGCGCCTTCAATTAAACGTGCAGCTGTCCTGACATCTGCGTAGGACGCCTAGAGCGCCGCTAGTTTAAAGAAAAGCATGACCTGCAGCCTAATTTCACCACATTGCATCGCGGTGGTACGTCGGTGTGCATGACAGATCATCTGGAGCTGATCATGACTCCCCATTATCGATGCATCATGACTCCCCAATAATTCGCATCCTGCCGCGACCGCTGGCCGATCCCGAATGCGAACGCATTCCGAAGCGACGCAATAACGCTGCGCGTAAGTCAATTTGGGCCGGCGCACCCTCACCAGAAAGGGTTGGAAATTTCACCCCCCCCCCCTCCCCAATCCCACGGCCTACCCCGCGTCTTTAGAACTAGAGACTAATTAACAGTATGGTTTATTTATCAAGAAGAAGAAGATGAAGAAGATGAAGAAGAAGAATTCTCATGGTCCCATAACGTGCGATCGCAATCCTGCCGCGTAGCTTCCTTCCTTCCTTCCTCCCTTCGCCTCTTAATTACCTTCGGGCCGGCGGAGCGAAGGGAGGGAAAAAATCGAGCCACCGACGTGCCGTCTCTTGAAATATGTTTCGTGAAATTCGATATGAAATTCCACGAAAGCGGCGCGGCTTGTGTCCGTCAGGGTCGATTGCTCCCGCGCGGCCGCGTAATGAAGAGAGTATTAATTGACTCTGACGACGACCTGCGGAGGCAATGGCTGACCGTAATGGCGGCCGTTAACATGGCGGCCGTGCGGTGGAATGACTCGGGTTTAACGACTATAGGAGGCGGTGGCGTTTTGCACTTGTTTCTTACGATGTGCTTGTTTTTATGACAGTGTTGACTCATTTGTTGTCGGTAAGAAGTTGAGAGGTTGTTGGGTGGTTTTGAGGGGGGATGGGTGCTTTGTTGGGCGGCTGTATCAGAATATTGACAGCAGCTGTGCTGTGCTGGGTCTCATTCGCTGTTGGCAACAGATACGTTTTTTTTTGTTTTATATTATCGCTTATTTTCCATGCCTAGTGTCTTGATGTCAGATGTCAGTTGCTGCTAACTGGCGGTGAGACACAGTGTAGCAAGTGGCTGGCAACTGGCGGTGAGACACAGTGTAGCAAATGGCTTGCAACTGGCGGTGAGACACAGTAAATAAATTCAAATTAATCGCTTCAAAACAACAGAGAACCGGCCCGTTCCGAAACTCTCACTCAGTCTTCAGAACAAATTGAACCGCATTTCTATGCTGTGTGCAGTGTGCAGTATGCAGTGTGCAGTGAGCAGTGGTTGTGGTTGTTTTTTACCCAAATGCTATTATCATCTGGCAACCAGCAGCTTTGCATTTCTGTGTGGTTATGTTTTATGTATCACCCTCATCAAGTACTCAGAGGAGCTCCCTCTGGGCCCAACCCGATGACAGCGTGTGATATTCACTGTCACAGTCGCCACCGCCGCCACCGCGTTGATTGGTATTGCATTTTTAAATGTTGTTTTCATCAACATTTATAAATACACGTTGTTCATTAACTGTTGAAAACGCTCAATAGCTCCTGGGGTACAAATCACAAATCAATCACAAGGTAATTTTTACGAATTCCCTCGATCGTGTTTTCTTTTATTTATTGGCTCTTCATTCAATTACCAGTGGAGTAAATAATTATCATATACATTTGGTCATAATTGAGGTAATTGTCGAGTTGTTGGCGTGTGATTGCAGCATAACGTCACTAGATTCACCGCCTTCTATGTTCATTCATAGTCCTGTTTCTATCTCCATGGAGCCACGTTATAATCGGGGTTAGCTGAGTTGTTGGTGTGTGATCGCAGCAAAGCGTCACTAGATTCAGTGCGTTCTATGTTCATTCATAGTCCTGTTTCTATCTCCATGGAGCCACGTTATAATCGGGGTTAGCTGAGTTGTTGGTGTGTGATTGCAGCATAGCGTCACTAGATTCACCACCTTCTATGTTCATTCATAGTCCTGTTTCTATCTCCATGGAGCCACGTTATAATCGGGGTTAGCTGAGTTGTTGGTGTGTGATTGCAGCATAGCGTCACTAGATTCAGTGCGTTCTATGTTCATGCACAGTCCTGTTTCTATCTCCATGGAGCCCAACAAGTCAAAAAACTTCCCGTTTATCTATATCAGTGGTAGAGTTTTACCCCGCCAAGGTAAAGATCCTGGGTTCGTATCCCAGGATGGACATGCAGTAGATTAGTTTTATGTTTTCTAATCTGGGCCACATATTGGGCGCCCTGTGTTTGTGTGTGTCACCGAAACTGTCTAATCCTGCTCGTAGCACAAAATATACGCTGTCACATCACACGAGTGGTACATTCAAATTAACAACAAAATGCCTTCGAAAATCAAAATGCAGGAATCAACGCCAAAGTAGACGTGTCATCTTGACAGAAAATCTCGCCGCAAAACAAGTCGCTAAGTTTAGACTTGAGATTTAGCTTCAAACTGACTGTCCTCTGCTCTGTCTTCTGGCTCCTAGTGAAGCAAAACAGTCAGCGCGCTGTAATTAATATTAGTCTACATCTGAAATAGTACCGATATACCTGCATTCCAGTCGCCAATGTATGCAATGTTGCACTGTCACAAGGTAATATGGTTCAATCTCTGCTCGGTTCAGACGTTTATTTGCTTTGAAATCTTCAATATGCAGATTCCTTGAGATGAGATCACAAGGATTGGAAGATTGCTGTAAATGCATGTTTTAGTCAGAGTCGGAAAGTTTATAGAAAATAGCAGTGTGCTGTTCTTGTTTGTCCTGCGATAAAAATACTCATTTGGTCGATGACAACATCGTGTTCACTAAGGGTAAGCAATAATATTTATTTACTTAAAGAACGTAGACTGCAACTCCGACTTTTTGTAATGCCCATTAGCGCAATAAAATTCGAGGTAACCATGCAGGCATTTTGTTTGAGTCTCAACGGAACAGGTTGTTTATTCTAGATCAACAAAATATTGACATAGAACTACTGACTGCAAAAACATTTCGATCAATTCGTGTCAAGCAAATATTATTGCTTACCGAGGAACTATCTTCGTCTGTCTGGTATTGCTCAATTAAATTACGCGATTAATAACTAACTTGCCAGACAAACGTGTCGATTAAAAAACATTTTCATGTGCAGAGGAGGATCACTCCCGTCAACATCGCATCAAATGTACTACATAATGAACAACGTTACCTGTTTTCTAGGGTCATCTCCTTGACGCGCCCCCTGCACTTAGTAAAACCGCACAGGGTACTTTCTTATGGCTACGAAATCAATGACATTCATAAGGTCTATGTCTTCTAAAGTGCGTGAGAACCACAGCGCTTCAAAGCCCACCGTAGGCACCAAAAATATTTATTAATTATGGTTTCCAATGCAGAAATGTGAAAGAATCTATAAGCACGAAAAAATTAATGCCCCCATGACCATAAGCTCGCGATTGAAGTTAAACAAAATAATGGTCCACATGTAAGAAATCGTTTTTTTTTTTTAATATATTTCATAAAAATTCAAAAACTATCAAAAACCTGTCCCCAACACCCCGACTCCCATTCAAGGCTGAACGCTGCCATCTTCGCGTAATTGCCTTCCAATAAAAAAGTCACTGATTCCATGGGAAACAACCTACGAGGCCACACGCAGTTCTGCCCTTCCAGCGTGTCCGGCTTGCCGGTTCCAAGATAAAAAATCACCCCCCCCCCCCCCCCCCCCACATTCTACCCCACCATCAAGGGAGCAACGGGTAATGCAAAAAATCCCTACCATCCCTGGCTAACCTTGACCTTGCCCACTGACACCGACTACAAGCCAGGAAATTCGGCTGGTTCTGTGAGTCAGACCCAGACATCGCTTTTCCGGTCATTCCGAGTCATCAAGTTGTAAGGAATAACTCTGTGAAGATAACTCTGGTAAGAAACTTCATGGATTACACTCCACTTATACAATCCATGGCATTCAAGCAGCGGTTGATAGCAATTAAGTGAATATACTGTTGACGTTGCCCCGAGGCGAAGTTTTCAAGAAGCATTACACCCTCTCCCCCCCCCCCCACCACTCCCCCCCCCTCCATCACCCCACAACGCACACCACTAAAAGCCAATGTAGAAACAAAGTTAACACAAATTCGGTTTTAATCAAAATGCAAGTTCGGCAAGAAGTGGCTGCTGCTGCTATCGCTGCAGTGTTCCTTTGCCCGCCGCGTAGTCGGGCCATTAATTGCACCAATCAGAGCCGGGGGTCGACCCGCCGCCCGCCCGATCTGATTGCTCCCCCACCCCCCACCCAACCCCCGCCACCCCCCGGCCCCGGAAACCACGGCCCCCGCGCGAACAAAGAGGAAATTACGCCCGGAAGCCACGCTTAGAGGGCGTACTTCGCGTGGCCGCCGCTGCGGTTACCGAGCAGCACCGTCGACGACGCTTGGACCACTTCGACTCGGCAATCATCGGCCGCCTTCGTGACTCTTCAGCCGGTGGCGGATGCGGGCAAACACCGGTGTCACTGCTATTGCTAGTGTTGCTACGCTGCTGCGATTGTTGGCATTACTATGTGCCTTGCCTAATGCCAGCAAACACCGGAGCCACTGCTGTTGCTAGTGTCGCTACGCTGCTACGATTGTTGGCATTACTATGTGCCTTGCCTAATGCCAGCAAACACCGGTGTCACTGCTGTTGCTAGTGTTGCTATGCTGCTACGATTGTTGGCATTACTTTGTGCCTTGCCTAATGCCAGCAAACATTGGTGTCACTCACTACTGTTGCTAGTGTCGCCACGCTGTTACGACATTGTCGGCACTAGCGAGGCGTTCAGACAGCCTGCTCGAGCCCCTTCCCGACTCCTACTGTAATCCCTAGCAGCCGATGATGCCCGGCAAAGAACGAGGATTACCGGAAACAAGACGAACAGAATCTCTGGTGCCGCGCGGCGCGACCGGAAATGGCATTTCATCGGCGTGTGCTCTCTCGGCCAATCAGCTCCGAGTTCCGGTCGAGATGTAAGGCGGCGGGAGCTGGGGGTTGGGGGGTTGGGGGTCGTCACGGAGCATGGAGCACCCCGAGGGAGATGTAAGACGATCGCGGCGAGGCCCGTCAGATCTGATCTGATCGACCGCGACCTGACTCGCTGGGTTCGGGGACGAAGCCCCCGGCTTAGGGGGCTTAGCTCCAGCGAGCGAGGCGGGTGCACCGCTGCTCTCTGTCCTCTCTGCTGTAGCACCGCCGTGTGTCGACGCCATGGGACGCGCTTCAAGCAACTTGCCTTGATGATTTCACACTTGTCGCATCATAATGCGCCACTTTTCGGTAGCGGACGTCGTACTTGCTGGCCGGAAACCGAGCGTCATCATTCGCAAAGAAAACGCCACACCGCCGTTCTATCGGCATTCGAGATTTCATCGTCTGGCGCTAATCATGGTCAAATCTTACAAGATGACACTCTTTTTTAAGACATTTCTACTTTACTCGAGCACACTGCAAAAGACTTGACCGTTTTGGGGCGAGTGTTTTTTAAGTCAATCTTGATTGGCATTTAGAATGTCAGTTGAGTAGACAATCGAAACCCCCGCCCGGTCGCCTAGATCTCATCTTAGCGCGTCAAGATCTGCACCCACGATGCCGTGGGAAGATCTCTTATTGCATTGCTTTGTTGCTCAGATGTTCCGTTGCTCCAGCGAGCAAATTTACAAATATATTAAACAGTGTGAAGAGACTCGGTGCAATGGGGCAGAGGTACAAGTGTATCATACGACGATCCTGAAGTCGTCTCTGCACTGCTTACAGCCTCCTCTCTTTAACACAGCAATCTCAGCTGCAGGATGGTCATCAAAGAAGCTGAACTTCGCTGTTAGAAAGAGCCATGAAAAGGAAGTAGTAATAAAAGGAAATAAGACTGATGTTGACTCATTTCTTCTACTTTATTTAATTTAAGAACAACCCGCGCTGTCCGCTCAGCGCTAGTATAGAGTCAATACCGCCATGATGAGAAATAAATTTTCTGTCACCAATTTTCTTTTTTTTCAAGCTATACTATGTTTAACCGAACTGCAATAATAGAGTAGCTGGTAATATGCTACGAGATTTACTAGCGTGAGTAAAACGTTTAGCCAGAGGGTTTGATCAGAGAATAAAAACCTTTATAGAATAAGTTTATTTTATTATTATATTATTAGAATAAAGGTCTTTATTCTATTGTTTGTTTTTGACATTTGGATACGGCGTCTCGCGGATAGTTTAATGAGTTGATGAAACGTAAATGCCAAACATTTTTTGAGTATGATCTTATCCTAGATGGAGCATCTTTAGATAAATTATTCAAATTACACAAAATAAAAAACCTAAAATACTAATTGTTCTTATGAAAATAAAAACGAAAGAGAGCATTTTTTTATCTACTATTCCACATCGCTGAGGACGATATACTACTATTCAGCTAGCCATCAACCCTTCCCCCACCCCGACGAGCCCCAGCGTGCAATCATCCGACCGACGGCAGGCCCACGTGCACGGCGCCCAGCTCGCGCGTCGCGACGCCCAAACGCACTCTTGGCGCCGCGCCAAAACATATGCCTGCTCTGGCGGGGGAAAAACTCCGACGCCGACGCCGACGCCGACGCCGACGCCGACGCCGCAGCGTCCATTCTTAGCGAGATCCCGGCGAGAGGCGCGAGGCCAGTGTCCTGCCAAGCGGCGCGCTAGGACATGCTACTCGGCCGCCGCCGAATGCCGGCATCCACAAATCTACCCACGATTTCGCGTGGAACTGTTCGCCTCCTAATCTGTGTAACGCTCTCGGCGGGGTCGACCGAACGGTTTGGCAACGTTGGAAACACCGGTCCTCGCGAGATCACCGTAGTTAAGCAACATCGCGCTGAGTCAGGTGTTTGATGGGTGACCATCATGCACATGATCAGTTCTTTTCGGGAGAGAGGTTGACGGGTTTGAAAATATTACGACAACTTATCAACCTCTCGACAGCACGGATTAGCGGAGGAATCCTGTTGTATCCTGTGTGTGGAGTTGTACCGTCCTTCGGAAGGGACGTAAAGCCGGTGGTACCCTCGGTGCTTTTCGACAGGAGTAGGCTACGTGCCGGCACCAGGCTTCCCCTCCTACCTTCTAGACTATAAGGTTAGGTTCATAAACACCCTCATCTTTACCATTTCATTCGGAAGCAATTAGACCAGTGCCATAGGGCCAGGTCAAAAACAGTGCGTCGTTAAACACCAATAATCAATCAATCGGCGGGGTCGGCTTCGTTGCCCATACCACTTCAATCCAGACGTAAAGATAATGCCAGTGTAATGGCTATTTTCACGACTCACGAGTAAAGAGATAGCTTCAAGAAGAGAACGCGAAAAGAGGGCATCAGTTGCTATTGCACCAGGATTGACACAGTAAGGGCGTCGATAAAGTGTATCATTTTGTGCTGTTGGACAGGCTGCATTCCGGCACCATGTTCTGCTGGGAACCCGGTGGGTCACCATATAAGATTTCACATTATATGTACCGGGTCCGGCGGAACTTTGACAGACCATTGGTAGGAAAATCAACGTTGCTAAAATATCAGTGCTGCATAATAATTGCGTATATTAACCATATTTCCCATCTGGTATTGGTTATCCGTTCAAAGTCCTTCTCAAGACATGCAGCTATGTAGTTTAGTGCAGACACAGACACAGCGTCAACACAATGTGTCACAGCGAGCGACCCGATGCTTAGTGCATGCGTCCCATGTTGTCATGTTAAATTCATACAGCTAAATTACTTGACTCTCCAGCATTAGCAGCGCATGCCAAGAGCAATAAAGTTTAAATATTTTTGTAGCAGTGCAATTATTATCAACTGAAAAGCTACGTTTTTAAGAGCAGTCATCTCAATAAAATACGTGTTTACTGGGCAGTAAACAAATCACGAACCGAGATTATACTGGAGGTTAAGCAGCTATCAAACATTCAGCTCCACCGGCACCGGGTCCACCCTCGACCCGACCGCATCAAACCCCCGGCCAAAGAAGAGATCTGACGCGTCCGCGTACTCACCTAAGTTCCGCGCCATGGCCGGCACGTGACCGGAAGTGATCATCGCGAGGCTCAGAACGTGTCCGCTGCCGCCGGGTGTCCGGTGCTCGGACGTCGCGCGCCCAAGTCACGTGCTCGCACGCACATTGCACTTCACTTCGCGCACTTCACGCACTACTCACGCACTACTCACGCACTGGAGCCGCCATCCACGGACAAGCGAACAAGCTGCAGCCACGCGCTGTTCTCTAGCGAAACAATGCGGCAGCGAAACGGCGTTGCGAGCCAGAAATTCTAGCGCAGCACCGCCAAAGCGTGCGTCAAACACTCTTTCGAACAGCAAACTATCGAGAAACGAGACTTGTTGGTCGTTTTCAACGCTGTAGACATCTCATTTCCACGAAGGTGACTTGCAGAAAGCTTCGGACACGAATTCGATGGCTCAGTGTCAGCAATCCGTCGATGATGCGTCGCTCACCACACTTCACCTCATCTCACGCGTTCACGCACGTGCGTTGCATACCCCTGCGCCGACCCACCCCCTAACGCACACCGCCGCACGCACACGCACACGCCTAATTATAAAACACGCTCGTCGTGCGGCTGTCACCGACGTCTCGACGTCGCGACGCCCGCGACGCTATTCTCGGCGTCGACACAGTTGGCAGGAATCGCACACGCCGTCGCCCGGTCTCTCTGCGTGTCTCGCCGCTGCGCGATCGGACGCTCGCTGCTCGCTGCTTCTTCGACGGGGAGCGCGCGGTGACTGGCGTCGGCGTCGGCGTCGGCGTCGGCGTCGGCGTCGGCGTCGGGCGACGTCGGGCGACGCCGCAGCGACGGCGGAACGTGAACCCGAAGGCGGCCGATCAGTCGGTCGCTCGGGCGGCCGGTTCGCGACCTGGAACGTGCCGGCGTCGGTGACTGGGTGCAGGGAACACAAAGGGCCCAGAGACCTGATGCAACCAAAATTATGGTGCCACGGTGGTTCTATAGTGTGTCTAAGGATGCCATCGTTGATGGTGATTCGTGCGGCCCAATTGAAGGCCGACATCATGGTGGCACCAAAGCAACACTAGCAGCAAACACCGGTGTCAAATTATTGCTTTCCCAAAGCAGCAGCAGCAGCAGCAGCAGCAGCAGCAGCAGCAGCGAGCAGCGAGCAGCGAGCAACGAGCAGCAAGCAGCAAGCAGCAACAGCAACAGCAACAGCAGCAGCAGCAAGCAGCAAACAGCAAGCAGCAGCAGCAAGCACCAGCAGCAGCAAGCAGCAAACAGCAACAGCAACAGCAGCAACCAGCAACCAGCAACCAGCAACCAGCAGAAGCAGCAGCAGCAGCGAACAGCGAGCATAAAACAGCGAACAGCGAACAGCGAGCTGCGCGCTGGATGAGATAATTACGCCGTGTGGCGGCCAGTCAGAAATAGTCACGCGTCGTGGAGCGCGGAACGGGCGCGGGCCGCGACGCCAAATTATTAATACCAAACATGACGCGTCGGCGTCGGCGTCGGCGTCGGCGTCGGCGTCGGCTGCTGGACACACGCGGTTGTCTCCCCCCCGAGACAAGAGTCTCGACTCCCTGGGCTCTGTCTGCTTTTAGATGGGGAGTTGGGGAGACCATGGGGGTCCCTAGCGGTCCTTAGGTGTCCGTTCGAGTCCTTAAGGGAGAGCGAAATCAAATGTCTTACTTAAGTCTGCTGAATGCAGGAAATTGCGCTGGTGGCGCACTTGCGGAAGAGTTTGTAGTTAATTGATGAGCGTAACGAGTGTAGCGAGTAAAGCGAAATCTTCAATTTCACTTTACTGCTAAAAAAATCCGGAATATATATTGTGTTTGTCGCGCCCTACAGGCCAAACGCCAAAACCGATTTTGATAAAAATTTATGTGGACCTTCGTTTTCTCTGAACTTAGATCTGCTACCTTTTTGAAGCAACTCGGACTGTAAATTTTATGTTAGTAAGTTTTTACGAAATTTTTCAGTTTTTCCAAAACACGATTAGCCTAGTTTAAGCAAATGCAGTATCACCTGGAAAGATACTCTTTATTTGTCAACTGTCAGTCGACACTTGAGATTGAGCAGCAGTGGCAAACAAAAACACCTCCACGCATGCGTAAGTATCATGGCTGTGGTGCTTTAATTCTTCACCAAGCCGCCCAGGCGTCGCTGACCATTCTGTCAACAGCTCAACTATGCGATTTCGGCCGAGTTTCCTTGATTACAATGGTAAAGAATGGCAAGATCTTTGGTGTTACGGTTGATTTTACACATGTGGCATTCTAGTAACCTTGGCCATTGAGTGCATGACTTAAACTTAAAGTTCAAATGCCTTTCTTGAGGCCTCAAACTCTCCACGAAGAAGAGGAGAAGGGATTATTCACTCGTCATAAGGAATATCTGTGAAGCCGGCGCGGCGATTACTAAGTCGCCAATGTCCTAGCATGGACTTGGACTAAGATGTCCATGTCCAAGCTACTGAAGCTTCCTAAGATGTCCATGTCCATGTCCATGTCCATGGAGCTTCCTAAGATGTCCATGTCCAAGCAAGCTCGAAGACAAGGTGGTTCGACGTTGAAAATAAGTGAGATTTCACACAAAGAGTCACCGACGCCGTCACCGACGCCGACGCCGCGACGCCGACGTCGAACATGCGAGTGACAAATTTGAAATTAAATAATAAATTCCATGGCACGCGGTCAAAAGCAGCTCGTCGCACGCAGACTTCGTCAGCGAGCAACGCGGGGGGGCGGGGGTGTAGGAGCAGGGGCAGGGGGGAGGGGGGGTGTAAAAAAACAGCCCCTTTGCGCTCGACGCCGCGCCAAACCTCGGACCGCGGCAGGTTACGCGCGGTGACAGAGATGACTCATCTGACGACTTACACCGTCGCAGGCGGTTCTGCTTCGGTGATTCTACAAAATTATTCGAAAATCGACACAAAAGTGTGGATTTTTAGTCTTGCAGGTCGTTTTTTGTACTTCATTTATCATGATAGCCACTCGCTAAAGCCAGGTAGAGCGATTCAGGTTGTGATTTCCCCATCTTCCTTTTTTATTTAGAGAGCTAATTAATTTTTTTTTCGAATTATAGTGACGTACGTCCAGTGGGTATCTGACGTCATTTTTCTTTGAGTGGGATAGGTTTATCCAAGGTTGAAAAGGTTGTAAAATCGAACCTAAGAAAATCACTTAGAGCTAGAAGTGAAGAAATTGATACAAATCTCGTTGTTTATTGTTTGAGTTGATCCCCCCGCCACCTGCCTTTCAACTGTTGTCCATTCTTCCAAGTGCGTGCCATCTTAAGACAACTGCAAGCTACTAGGAGGGAAGACCTCGTGTCCGCAACATGCCAGGTCCAGGCCCGATTCCCAGATCGCTCGCCATAGATCCATAACATCCAGCTATAACTATGCATGCTTTTTATGCCGAAAAAAATAATATAAATAATTATCACTTTGTGGCACATGGCAGGCGGTCAAAAAATATCTCCGCGCGTTCGGTTGTCGCGCGCGGTCCTCGTGTGCCGCTTCTCCCTCGGGAGTCGTCGGCTCCTTGGCCGAGCTCCAGGATTATTAAACAGCGAATCATTCGAGCTGTAATCTCACTGTCTTGCCTTGCCTTGCCTTGCCTTGCCTTGCCTTGCCTTGCCTTGCCTTGCCTTGCCTTGCCTTGCCTTGCCTTGCCTTGCCTTGCCTTGCCTTGCCTTACCTTGCCTTGCCTTGCCTTGCCTTGCTTCGATTGCTGAAAACCTTCGAGATTTAAATGCCATTATCACTTTTCAGTTTGTGTTTTTAGCAAGTGTCTTAGCAAGTTATGTGGTGTTCTATAGCGAGCCAGCTACACATAGCCGAGTGAGCTTTGTGCGAAATCTGTGAGCCCAAGGACTATATAGATATATATTATCTGGAGAGTGGGTGCTACAAAATGGTTTGAATATGGGGCGAATAATAAGCCCGTCATGTAAGCTAGCGACAAGCTCACAAACTCTCTAGGTTCCGACAGTTATTACATGAGAACGGTCTCAATTGTATGCAATTTAATTTCAGCTTTGAAAACCAGCTCCCAACGAAGCGTTGCCCTCGCACGCAGATCTCTTGCGGTCGTCCGAAAACGCACCGCCAAACCCACGAAACGATACCAAAAGCTAACCCCGACCAACTAGTTAAAACTAACGATAGCATCACACCTTGCCAAAAAGCCGGCGCGCTCGGAAATATAACGATAGGCACATCAAAGCATCTCGAAATTCTAACGTCTCTTTATAATTCTTCGCTAAGGCGTCGGACGAACACAAAAGTCAGAAAACAGCTGCACGCGAGACGGGAAAACAAGGGCAGAGCGACGACGAGACGCGTGAACTAGATGGCCGATGGCCGGGCTGCTCGGTGGGGGGCGGGAGGGGCGATTTCTAAAATAATCCTCGTCTACAAAAAGACATGTGTAGAGGAGCAATCTCTGATGCTGCGATGGCACGCGATGGCACGCGACCATGCGGCGTAAATACGCTAGCTGTCTCGCTCTCTCTCTCTCGGCAATGTGTGTGTGTCGCTTTTCGAGATATTGTTGTCTCGTTCACAATCGCGATCGCTGCGATGCGTAGCGGGGATTTTGGCAACCAGGCAGGGTGGTGGGTGGAGGTGTAAAGCCATCTACGCGCCAGCTCTGAAGCTGCAATGAGTATCAACATAGGATAAGACTGTTCCTTATTCTATTGGATCAAGGTATCAAGGTAGTACAAGAGTTGCTTGTTGCCATGAGAACGTACTATAGGTCTTTATTCTATGGTACTATTGAAACATAAATAAGAATAAAATTGCGCGGTGTAGATTTTGGTTTTCAGATTGAAGATGAAATCATAGGTTATGATGTAAAGGTAATTTAGTAGGTAAGGGAGTAGTTTTACACATAGCTCGAAAGTGTTAAGCTCAAAGACTAATAATCTAATATAGGGCAGTTTTCCAATAATATGTAGCATATGTATGACTGTACCTAATAAATTCTCCAACGGTCGTGCTTGTTCCTACTTAGTGTACTCGCCCAGTTATATCATGCTTGAAGGTATATTATACAGCTAGCAACTCATGGCCGGCCAGCCAGCAAACAACTTACCCAACTCAACTCGTAGCACGCGAATAGTCACACTGAGCCACATGCAGACAGTTATTAAGTGACATCTTGGAGAAGAAATGATCCGCGTTGCCAAACACCTGGCACGGGTACATAAATCTAAATGAGGACTCCATTTTACTTTGACGGCAGCGAGACTGGCCGACTAGACTTGCCGCTAGATAGATACGTCAATTCCATCATATTCTTGTGCCTATCAATCATGCAAATGACGCGGCCACACAGACCAATCAAGTGCCAGAGTATTTTAACCAAATAACTCCCTCTGCAAGCGTGGAGATCGGCGGCAGGCTGGGAGCCAACATTTTTTCTGTACACTCACTCGAAAAGACGTTGGAAAATGTTGTGTTCAAAAATTGCCCGCTACAAAATGTCGACGTGATGTTTTGACGTTTTGCCATGACAGCTCCAAGGTTATGAACTTTGTCGAGAAGCCATATCCGATTCCGATTCCGCTTTCGAGTTTTAATCTCGCTTCACATCGACAGTGCATTTGGAAGGCTACCCGCACTCGGCAATAATGTGAGTAATTAGTAATTACGGTAAATAGATCTCTAGACCCATAGATATTCAGAGACAAATCATATGTACGCCGCAGTTATCGCTCGAGAAATTAGTCCTTGGGATCTCACGCCTGTTGCGCACACAAACAATTGTGCATCGACTTTAATCTGAATTTTGGTTGGTCCCACAGAATCGATAAGACACTGTTGTCAAGCAGTTGTTTACTTCTCCGTCGAAATGGAGGCCCCAACTTCCACTGATATCATGATAATCGGAGGAAACTCTCACCCGGAATTGGCCAACCTGATCGCCAATCGGCTGGGTGTGAAGAACGGCGGATGTGCCGTCTACCACAAGACAAACCGGGAGACGATGGTCGAGATTGGAGACTCGGTCCGAGGCAAAGACATCTACATCATCCAAACGGGAACTAAGTGAGTGCCGGCTGAAGCTTCCTACCCAATCGGCGTGAAGTATTCCACAGTAATATTTAATCCCGACATGCTTTCAGGGACGTGAATAACAATATCATGGAGCTGCTGATCATGGCGTATGCGTGCAAAACGTCGTCGGCTCGAAGCATCGTGGGAGTCATCCCGTATCTGCCGTACAGCAAGCAGTGCAAGATGCGCAAGCGAGGTATGCTACGTCATTGTTTACGCACCAAACTCGATGTCAATACGGTTGATATGTCTTTGAAATTGTATTATCAATTCCTGTGTTCAGGTTGCATCGTCTCCAAGCTGCTAGCTAAGATGATGTGCAAGAGTGGACTGAGTCACATAATCACGATGGATCTGCACCAAAAGGAGATACAGGGTTTCTTCGACTGTCCGGTCGACAACTTGCGAGCTTCGCCTTTCCTCCTGCAGTACATCCAAGAGTGTGTAAGTACCAGCCTCATTTGCATTCCGAGATCTTCCTGTGTGGCCAGGTAGCAGCAGCACTTGCTTTCACTTGTGATTTTGCTGGTCCAACATCTAGCAATCTGTTGCAGAATTAAGCAGGTTGTGTTTTCGTAGAAGCTAACCATTTCGTTACGCCCGTGTGCGTGTCTGTAGATTCCGGACTATCGCAATGCGGTGATCGTTGCCCGCAACCCGGGCTCGGCAAAGAAGGCGACCTCCTACGCCGAACGACTTCGGCTGGGAATCGCGGTGAGTAGCGATCGCTCCTTCGTAGCAAACAAAACGAGCAAACACCGACATGGATTTCTTTCTTAAGACTTATGTCTCTTTCTAATCTTAGCATGTTTGTATCCAGAAAAACTATTTAGCTGGTCATTTATCAAGATCTACCTGGATCTTCAGGGCTGTTTGAAATATTTGTCATCACTCTGACTGGTGTTAAGATTTATGTTCTTTGTGTGAGATATTAGTAGTTAAATAGACTCATTCCACTCAGAGAAAAATGACTTCAGATATCCACTGAACGTACTGCCTTCTACGTGCCTTCTAGGCTAGGCTAGGTTCATCATCACCCCATTCACCAATGCTATTAGACCAGCGCCACAGGGCCAGTTGTCAATACAGTGCGTCGTTAAACACCAATAACCAATCGAATCCAGCGACGGCGACCTAACCTCGTTCTGTTTGTATGGCAGGTGATCCACGGTGAGCAGAAGGAGTCTGAGAGCGACATGGTGGACGGGCGGTACTCTCCTCCGTCGGTGCCCAAGTCGCGCACGATGGACGCCAGCGTCGGCGTTCCCGTCCACCCGGCCAAGGAGAAGCCGCCCATCAACGTTGTCGGCGACGTCGGCGGACGCATCGCCATCATGGTGGTGAGTTTGCGTTCGGAAACGTATAAACACATTTAAGAAAAAGCGAAGGATCCTGGATGGGGATTGTGAGATGGTATGAGATCTATATTTTTGTAAAAAAAATTTAAATGAAACAAATGAATGCACTCATATAATCTTACAGTGATGAAAGTTAAGCAATTGCCCTCCTGGTCCTTTTCAGAACCACCAAACTCGTAAAATATTACTCTGAGCAGGGCCGTAAAAACATCGTCTGCATTTAACTAGAAACTGGACTATAACTAAACTGTTTAATAAGCTTCAACCTCTGGCAATGTCTTACATTTAATAATTCCTAAGAAACATTTTAAATTTCACTGAGTGTTGTTTTCAAGAAAAGTACTAAAGAAAAAACACTAAAATTTTTACACAGTCTGTAAGTCAGCATTGATGACATATCTGGGAAATTTTGTCAAATTCTATCCAGAAGTTTGACCTGTGGAGTGAGAAACTTGATGTGAAACATCAACTTGATACAGTTCAGTTTCCAGCTGTGAAAGTCAGGTGTTTGATGGGTGACCATCATACAAATGATCAGTTCTGTTCAGGAGAGAGGTTGGACGGTTTAAAGTTAGCACGACAACTTCACTCGCCTTGCTTATCAACCTCTCGATAGCATGGATAGGTGGAGGAATCCTGTTGTTCGAGTTGTACCGCCCTTCGGAAGGGACGTAAAGCCGGTGGTCCCCTCGGTGCTTTTCGACAGGATTAGGCTACGTGCCGGCACCGGGCTTCCCCTCCTCCCTTCTAGACTAGGTCAGGTTCATCATCACCATTCCATTCACTGATGCCGTCATATCATTGCCATAGGGTCAGTTGTCACAACAGTGTGTCGTTAAACACTAGTACCTAATCAATCCATCCAGTGATGACCAGGCGGATGTTACCGCCGTTGGTGGCAGACATTGTTGATGACGCCCGCTGTTTCGGTTGCAGGACGACATGGTAGACGACGTCGCGAGCTTTGTGGCGGCGGCGGAGGTGCTGAAGGAGCGCGGCGCTTACAAGATCTACGTCCTCGCAACGCACGGCCTGCTCTCGTCCGACGCCCCGCGCCTCATCGAAGACTCGCACATCGACGAGGTGATCATTCTAACCGCACTTTCTCTGTCTCGGCTGCCATACACTGAAATTAAAATGAGTTTACAATCACCAGATTTTGTGGTACCAACCTATAAAAAAAATTACCATTAATGTTTTTATTTTTTCCCTTACCAGTTATACAAATCTCTATATGAAAATGATATTTTACAACTTATCTTGCTTTATATCTTTAAAGACTCTGTACAATCAGTCGAACTGTTTCAAATGTTGGAAAAGATTCCACACGGTGGACGTTCTTTAATTTTGTTAGCGTTGGCCCAACCTGTGGTCGTAATTTTCAGTGTGAAAACTTAACAAAGGCCTCCATTGTCAGAATCAGCTGGAACTCGTGTCCAGCTGTCACTGGGACGGTTATTTCAGTTATCAGTAATTTATTATTGCTCATTACACATATTTAGGCCGAAAATGAATACCAAAAATATGAAAGATGATTGTTTTGATGCAAGGGCAGTTTCAATCGGCTCTTTTTTTCAATTACAAAAGCATTTTGTAAAAGA
This sequence comes from Nemurella pictetii, assembly GCA_921293315.2. Lineage (NCBI taxonomy): Eukaryota > Metazoa > Arthropoda > Insecta > Plecoptera > Nemouridae > Nemurella > Nemurella pictetii. Next base: position 4,750,829 of record OV121122.1, read on the forward strand.
AATGTCTGCTGGCCACATTGTTGGGAATATTGAAAAGCTGATGGAACATGGAAATAAAATATTATTCACTAATGGCTATAAACATGTGACACTGCTCGAAATGTTCAAATTTCCTCTATTGAAAAGAAATAATTAATTTTTCAAAATGCCACTGGAACCAAATAGCTAAATTTTTCGTTCTGAGGTTGGCAAAAATTCCGCGTGACGTCATTTTAAAATTGACAGTTGTAAAGATACGCTAATTCAACTGTAGCTTGTTCTCTACTCACATCCATTGTAAGGAATCGCGCTTGACACTGATGCCGATGATGATGTTTCGAGTGCTAACCCGTGAGCTCTTACGAGCCGTGAACAAACGCAACTCTGAGGCATATCCTTGACGTTGCTTACTACTGAAATGGACACAACTCCGGTTTTTTCCCTCTCCTTTAAACACAGAAATACCTGACGTACTACTGCAGCACCACCGTATAGTATTTCCAGAAAAAGTTCATACTAGGAAATTGACAGTCATTTACATTTCACCAACTCATGACTAAATCCGCAAGGCGCTGTTTCAAAATTTCAAATTCAAACACTAGAAAAGTGGCTAAACGTTTTATTTACCACTGTCATATCTTCAAGATATTACTAGTATCTTTATTACCTACAGTGATTATCTAATGCAGTTAGAAATAAAGGTAAATCAGTGACTTCAAATTTATTTTCCATCATGTCGGTATTTGCATTGACTACTAGTGCTGAGTGGACAAGGTTATTCTTAGATTAAATAGACTTTACCATCGAAACGTTGGCCGTGCTAGGCAAGGTTGTTAACTTAACCGGATGGTCGAGTCCCACGGCCGCGTTGCATCAACGAAGGCTACCGACCAACACGTGTTCTTCGGCGACCCGCAGGTGGTGGTGACCAACACGATTCCGCACGAGCTGCAGAAGATGCAGTGCCACAAGATCCGGACGGTGGACATCTCGGTGCTGCTCTCGGAGGGCATCCGCCGCATCCACAACAAGGAGTCCATGTCCTACCTGTTCAAGAACGTCACGCTGGAAGACTAGCCGCCATCTGGTTTTCACATCGCCCGCTTTCATCCGGTTTTGTAGCTTGGCCTTACACGAGGTTGATAGAACGCTTCTATAAGTTTACGTGGGATTGTTTGAGTTTTATTTCGAAGTTCAAGATAGTGTGGAAATACTTATTATGGAGAAGAAGGTCGAGAAAACTCGTATTTGGGTCTGAGAATTGGGTATTTTCTTCCGTGCTTCTCCCTGGGCGACTGAAGCAAGCGTTTGCTTGTTGAGCACTAGTTGACGTCACCGGGTTACGGGAGCGTCGAAGAAAAATCTTTGTATTCCGACACATACGAGTTATCAAGGCTTTTTTCTCAAATGAGCTTTTTGCCAGGCAATCTCCTCAGTATCTTCTGCTTAAAATTCAAGCTATTCTCTAACAGAACGCTTTGCTCAGTTCAAGTGGGATCGAACCAAACTGCAAATCTCGTTGCATTCACGGTGTTTCTTCTAATAACAGTCTGCCGTGCATGTAATGTTGTTTGCAACGTCATAATCGGGGTTAGTCGAATTGTTGGCGTGTGTTTGCAGCATAGCGTCACTAGATTCACCGCCTTCTATGTTCATTCACAGTCCTGTTAATATCTCCGTGTAGCCCAACAACTCAAATTAGCTCACTCCATTCGAAAGTTTATGTAGCAGAGTTGGTAATGCATCAGAAATGCAAAGGTCCCAGGTTCAATTCTTGGTATGGTTAGAACTTTCGAAAGGATTTTCGAGTGTAATAATGAAGCTCCTTGTTGTTGGCTTGCCGGAGTTTTTGTATCAACGTCGATGGCAGTCCTTACGTCACGCAATTCCGAGTCAACTCGTTGCCAAGAGTTCTATTAACCTTGCTCAGTCGATACAGCCGTTACAGCAGTGGCACTCGTTTGATTTCGATAGTTTCCTGTTCACTGGGAGTTGAGGAAAGTTGGGAAAGCAGCCCAAGCATGGGTATCGGTATCGGATGTTCGGTCTCCGTTTGAATATTTGTCTTGTCGGTGAGACGCAATCGGCTGCTAATATCTTAACCAAACTGTAAGTCGAATGTTTGGCGGTGCGTTGTGATTTAGGCTCCAACGGGCTTCCTACGTCAGGGTTCAAGTGCTCGTGGAGAGGAATTGCAGGATGACACTCTCAGTCACCCGCGGTAAATTCAGAGTTTAGTTTTCCGTGAACTCAGGGCCGGAAATTTGGTTAGGCTCTCATTAGTTTTTCTCTGTTCTTTGGCCGAATCATGTTTAGCGTTAATCTGAAATAATTTCAACGTAGAAACCGAAGCAGCTGCCAGCGCAGTCATTTGAAGTTTTAACGGCGAGTTCCTAGAGAAAGTGAAGCGTTTGCTTGCTCCGATTTCAATGGCTGGCTCCAGCAAATGCTTGGATTTCCCGTCGATTTATTGGCTCGTGTCCGAGACTCGCCTGTGCTAAAGGAAATTGCCGCGTCGGAATGTTATGTGCCGCAAAATATTTTTAAACTAAGTTTACTGTTAAGTCTATTATATGTTAGTTGGAAGAGGAAAGAAAAAATATCATGATTGTGTTCTTGTCAGCTGGGTTGTTTGGCAAGCTAGTGAAATTCCGGTTGGACGTTTCTGTCGGGAAGTTCTTGAGAGGATCAGGAAGCAGGGGTTCCATGCAAGCGAATCGAAGGCAGCTTTTAGAGCGTTCGGCCGCCGATCGAAAAAGTTTGCAGCGGAAAGAGCGCCGCCGTCAATGTCACAAGGTTATAAGCCCGGGTCTAAAATCGAGATAGGTTAAGAAATTTTTTGTTACTTTTATTATTGTAATGGTTAGCGAGATAAACGCTTAGCAGATATCTTTTTCTAATTTCTAATTTTGAAGGTTCGAAAAGAAGTGGGTGGATTTGCTAAGTGCTGCACCTATCGGAGGCCAACATTTCGTGTCATTTGCATCGCAACGCCAGTCACGAGTCAAGGCACATTCGAACGAGAGTCAGCTTTTGAAACGTCGGCGGCTGGAAGAATGCTACGAGCGTGCATAATGTCAGTCGAACTTTATCATCAAATAGCGCTAATTAATAGTCCACTTGTAGGCTAGAGAGAAATCTGACACATGTAACATACATTCGCAAATAGAAACCAAGATCATAATTACAAAAACAAATATTCTTAATTTTACAGTGTTTTTATTTAATTGACTACGGAAGTCATGGTGAGAACATATCTACCTTCATATTCTTTGTTTGATCCTGTTTGTGCTTAATCTTGATTTCTTTTCATTAGACCTGTCTTGACATTTCTTGGACTTACTGGAGAAATGAAAGGAGGTGCAGAAACAGAGACACAAGTCATAAAGCGCACTTTGTTAGTTTATTGAGGATTTCCGGCCGTGTCTGGTCTATTTGCTGGTCGGGAGAGCAATCATCCGGCAATCGGCGCGTGAGCGGCTCGAATCCCGACAGAGAGAGCGGCAGCGGCCACGGCTGTATGGTGCCCTGGGTACCTGGACAGAGTCGGGAGTGAGACTAGCGTTGGACACAGCCGAGATTCTTTTTTATTCAATGTCGGTAGTTACTCTGAGTTACCTCTGCAATCAGAGAGTGTTATCAAATCAATATATGAAGTCTGGCTGCATTGCACTATTGAACAATTCCGACTGTTCTGATCAAAGATCCTATTATTGTTCTGATCTTGGATGGATAAATTTTCAATATGGCGCCAGAATCATCCAGAATCACCTGACAGTTCGCGTGTGAAAAATGTGCAAGAGCAGCAAAAAGTATTGATATGTAAATGTATCTGTTACCTCAAAGAAAAACAAATCGAAAAAAGAAACCAGCAGAGAATATAATCTTATAATCCTACGAATATTTAATGTAAGTAATTACCTAGAAATTCAACTCTAACCGTGTTTAAGCCTAGACTTGTCTTTTTCTATTACTTTTGGCCTTTTCACTTCGATGAATCTAACATAAATGAATCTCATAAATGAATCTGACACCCTTTGATAAAGCAGGCAGCATAGCTTTGCGCAACGTCAGGAAAATTTTTGGGTTTCTGAAAAATAAAGCAAAGTCGTCGTCGTTGAGTCTCACATGGGTTGCTCGGCGTAACAGCCGGTTGGCAGCTGCCAGCTAGCGATCGCCATGAACCAGTCAGCTCGGAGAAACTCTGAATAGCCCAGCGAACCGCAGAGAGCCACTGAAAGACGAATAGCTACATAATTTACAACAACAGTTTACTTGATGCCATTACTTATACTACACATTTTAGTAGTACCTATTTGTTTTAAACTTAAATAGGTAGATATCATGGCCCTTATTTATTGAAAGAAACTAAATAACCAAAAGAAAACAAAGGGTCCATTTAGAAGATTAAGATATGTTTTCTTCTCTAATCTAATTAATTTCTTTGCTTCTCTATTTCTATTCTCTGTTCTATTTACCATACGGCAAGTGTCGGTTCCAGAAAATCTCTTACCTTGCTCGGAGAAGAGATCCCGGTACTCGACTGGGAAACCCCAGTGAGCGATGGCCGTTGTTTCTCGCAAGATGAGCGAACACAGATCTCGTACTCGCGATGTGTTTCTCCCGGGACATGGCATCTGTAACAGACACAGCGTTGAACACCTGAATTTCTCTCCGTTTCTCAGTGATCGTAGCCCATACTGGCCATGACTTTAAAGTAAAAGGGCTTTGCAAACGCTTGTATAAAAAATCCTGTTCTGGAGAGAGGTTGAAGGGTTTGAACTTTGAAGTTAGCACAACAACTTCACTCGCCCTGCTTATCAACCTCTCGACAGCACGGATTAGCGGAGGAATCCTTCGGAATACCGTCCTTCGGAAGGGACGTAAAGCCGATGGTCCCCTCGTTGCTTTTTGACAGGAGTAGGCTACATGCCGGCACCGGTATCCCCATCCTCCCTTCTATGCTACGTTACGTTCATCATCACCGACGCCATTAGACCAGTGCCATCGAGCCAGTTGTCAAAACCGTACATCGCTAAACACCAGTAATCAATCGACATGCCTTCTCGGCGACAACCGCGTATAGCAGGCGGTGGGCCAACGGGTATCCGGTGGCGACGCCGCTTGTTTGTGCTTGCCGGCATTCGGCCGTCGCTCGGCAACCGGAGACCTCGGCGAGGCACGAGTCGCTCTCCGTCTCGTTGGGTCGGCCCGAGTCGTGCAGCTCCGTGATTGGGCGCAGCCGAGCCAGCCGGCCTCTCATTGGTCGGTCGTCGGTCGACCAAAGCCTCGGCAAGGTCACGATGGACGCGGCTGCGGTAGTTGAGTACTAGTTTGAATTTAATCCTAAATGCAAATACTAGTTGCATGTACGGTAGAAACATTGATTGTTAGAAACAAAATATCAATTCCAAAATTTACATCCGTACCGGGATTCGAATCCGGGTCTTTGCCTGTCCGGGGCACTCCACTTATCCATTATGCTACACGGACAACCAACTGTGGAATTGATATTAAGTTTATTTGAGTTGTTGGGCTCCATGGAGATAGATTCAGGACTACGAATGAACATAGAAGGCGCGGAATCTAGTGGCGCCATGCTGCAATCACACACCAACAACTCACAACAACACACCAACAACAAACAGTTGAGTACTGCTTCAGAAAACTCTCTGCTGTTGCTCTGTGAGCCGAGTTTAGGCTTGTTGATGGGAACGATCGTTAGTTCCGTTAGTGTCGAACGGTTACACAACACAACGCTCTGCTAATATTACATCTAGATTGCGTTGTCATTGATTGTACGTTAATATCCCGTCAATAATATTCCGTCAATACTGAAATCTAAAACCAAATATTCAACGACAACCATTTTGGCGTGACCAAGGACCTATTTAGGACCAAAAGTCTGTCAATTCAGAGCAAACCCTCAACCACACAACCATTTTGGTGCTTGCATTCTCCGCTCAGACATAGTGTAGAGCTATGTTTATTGTTCGGAGCTCTGCGCTGTGGCGTACCTCCAGTCAGAGCCTGATTGCAGAGCGTTGCGAGCTTTCAAATCTCGTCGCTACAAATGTTAATTTTAGTTCATCTTTTCCGAGTGTTGCTGTTTTGCAGAGCCATCTTGATGATTTATGATCCCACTTTTATGCATTTGTCTTTCAAAAGGTGGCTTTTTCAAAATTTTGTTACATTCTCGTATATTTTTTTCACAAACACTGTCGTAACATTTTACTGTAAAATACTCCGCGCTGGTAGTCACAGCGGAAAGCTCGCAACGTCAAAAATTTAACGTGGTACCTACAATCATTTACCGGACGTTCAAAGTCATTCAAATTCAAAGTCAGATACAAAATATACTAAGTAAAAGCCGCGTGGCATTCCACTGGCAAGTGACTGCAAACGCACGGGACGTAGGTTTCGGATTGCGTGTGCCAGCAAATTACGGTCGCCGTGGTTTCGAGCCGTGCTTTGCGCATCATTTCACCGGACTTGCGTGACGTCGCGTTGGCTCACCTGTATCAGCCGCCGAGCGATGCCACCTGTCGGTGAAGCGTTGCGTCGCGTCGCGCAGCGTCGCCAACTGCGCGCCCGGCAACCCGGACAGCTGCCCTGTGTACCAACCGGAGTTAATGACACGTTGGATTTTATCCGATGGGTTTTCTCATGGGATTCGTTCTATCCGAAATATTTTATTTTAACCATGATTTTGTTTTTTCTTTCTTAAGACTCGTGTCGTTTCAAAGTCTTAGCACGTTAGTTTTTACTTAATTTTTCATTTTAGCGCGTTATTTTGCTTACCTAAATTTAAAATAATTTTTATTGATTTAAATCAGAAAATTGAGAACATTATCATAAACATAACTGTTTCGATGATGATTTCCTGAGCCGTTAGTAGATGTAGTTGTTGCTTTCACGATCGTGCTCTGATTTGATGAGTTTGGTGCTCCTTAAAAGGACCAGTCTTCTCTGGACCAGTCTGAAAATACTGTTACTTTTCATGGACCACCAAAGCCACACTGATCCCATCAAACCATCAAACCATCAACTACATAAACATAAAAATTTTACATTTACACAAATTGAGGAAGATTTTTTTTCAACCCAATTAAAAAGCTGAAATAAACGGCAACGCTCGATCTGCCTCACCGTTGGCCAGGGCGAATCCGAGCGCAAGGTTGCCGTCGACAGGCCAGCGTTCAACGCAAGCCGTCAGCAGCAGCAGCCTGGCAGCCAGCAGCGATCCCACCGCAACCAGCGATGCTGTCATCTCCACTGATCCACCCTGACTCACTGCAGCTTGGATACACCTGGCTTGTCTGTCAGGGTGGGTGGGTGGTGGAGGGTGGGGGGTTGCCACGGTAACACCACACCCCCACCACAATGTTGCACCCCTTGTGTACAGTCCGGGTTTTATGAGCTTCTATACAAACCACTTGCAGTTGGAAGGGGCAGTTGGAAGGCATGATAAAATTATTGACGGTCAACATTAATGAACGACGAATAGAAAGCAAATCCACGGTCAGTTAATATAAATAAATAGACTAATGCATTCAATGTGTAGTGACATCAAAAACCCAGTAAGCCAATTGAGTTTTGATTTCCCAATCTTCTTTGGTTGAAAAGGTCCTCTGAAAATATTATTGGCTCTGCAGTTTAACCAAGGAAGACAGGGAAATCACAAGCCGACTGGCTTTTCTGAGAGGGTGTCTGACCGCGTCACGTTGCTTGAATGGAATCGGTGTATTGCCTCTGCTTATTCAACCAAGGAAGACAGGGAAATCACAAGCCAACTGGCTTTTCTTAGCGGGTGTCTGACCGGGTCACGTTGCTTGAATGGAATCGGTGTATTGACTCTGCTTATTTAACCAAGGAAGACAGGGAAATCACAAGCCAACTGGCTTTTCTTAGCGGGCGTCTGACCGCGTCACGTTGCTTGAATGTAATCGGTGTATTGACTCTGCTTATTCAACCAAGGAAGACAGGGAAATCACAAGCCAACTGGCTTTTCTTAGCGGGTGTCTGACCGCGTCACATTGCTTGAATGGAATCGGTGCATTGACTCTGCTGATCAACCAAGGAAGACAGGGAAATCACAAGCCAACTGGCTTTTCTTAGCGGGTGTCTGACCGCGTCACGTTGCTCGAATGGAATCGGTGTATTGACTCTGCTTATTCAACCAAGGAAGACAGGGAAATCACAAGCCAACTGGCTTTTCTTAGCGGGTGTCTGACCGCGTCACATTGCTTGAATGGAATCGGTGCATTGACTCTGCTGATCAACCAAGGAAGACAGGGAAATCACAAGCCAACTGGCTTTTCTTAGCGGGTGTCTGACCGCGTCACGTTGCTTGAATGGAATCGGTGTATTGACTCTGCTAACTTAACCAAGGAAGACAGAGAAATCACAAGCCAACTGACTCCGCAAATGCTCCCTTAGTCAAAGTCCATTTCCTCGTAAATGGGAATAGCTTTGTAGGTTCGTGTCGAATTAGATAAGAGAATGCCGGAGTGAAATCAAGTACGCCGTGTCTATGACAGATGAGTGAGACAGAGTCATGAAGAAGAAGAATGAGCAACACAAACCAACAAAGCTATTGCGAATGCGATGGCAAAAGCCGGCAGTTGACGGAACTAAAACCCGTTGAGGTGTTGAAATAAAGCTTTTCGGAAGCAATCACTTGACACCCGATCACCGCACTTTATTAGCACCCAGCGCACGCTAGCCGAACGCTCCACCGAACGTCTGTCGTATACATTTGACATCTGCTATCTCGCGTTGCCAACGCAACCGGCTTGCAACGCCGAGTTCACAATGCTTGACGACCTCGGCAATCGTCTAGGCAACTAAAGGTTTGCTAGCCGAACCAGCCGTGAGACCAGCCAACGGCAACGACGGAACAAATAAAATGTCGTCTTATTGTAGGGTAGTCTTGGTAGATAAAACTAGCAATCTAAAGTCACAAATTGTTACAAATCATCGTACCAAATATCTCAAAAGGCTCTAGAACACAGGAAACTCAGTACAAAATCTGGCAAAAAAACGCCGGTGGCGAACCTGGCGGACCGGGGTGAAGTTAAAGTAAACACGTCCAGTTATCAACTGAAAAGATACACTTTTAGATGTCTTCTGTCAGTCGACGCTTGCGATTAGTGGCAAACAAAGCCGCCTCAATATGATGTGAGGAGACGTAGCCAACTTTGGGTTAGTTTTTAACCGGATGGCTTCAGCCCAGCTTGACGCTGTGCAGGAGATTCTGTGGCCAGCTCAACAATGTGATTTCAGCAGCGACATACTACAGCGTAGCAAATTTGATAGTAATCGTGAAACAAAACGGGTCATAATCGATGCCAACTGCTAGCTCAGGTCAATCCATAACGTAATCACCGAAATAACTCCAAAGTAAAGTCCAGCAGCGGCTAGTAACAGGCCGTGATTGGTCGAGTCTTGTGAAACGCAGCGTTGCAAGTGTTGAGACTCGAGGAGGCGGCTAGAGACAGTCTTGGTGCAGCGGCTGGATGTACGGCCCCGACGCACACCCCCGGAACGAACGGCCCAGCTTCATGCACCGACCAATCACGTGCTGCGTCTGAAAACCACCGACCAATCGCGTGCTTCGTCTCAAAACAACCGACCAATCAAGTGCCGCATCTGTAAACAACCTTACGAGACTACTGAATTTGGAATGAATGGATATTAAGTTGACTTCATTGGTTGAGTTCCATAGAGATAGAGACAGGTCAATTAATGTTTATATAGAAGGCGGTGAATCTAGTGACGCAATGCTGCAAGCACACACCAACAACTCAACTATCCAATCATGACATTGGGTATCTCTTATGCGAGTTTTAAACAGCCAGCGTTGTAGGCCTGCAGAGATTTCGTTCCTAGTAACAAACGTGTGGATGGAAGTATGGTCGCGGCAACTCACGACTTGCAGCTCCATGCGGCAGGGCTGTTCTTCGACGGGCAACGCGGCGCCCTTGTCGGCGGCCTCGCCGTCCAGACAGTCCTCCTCGGCCAACGTCGCCGCCGCCGCCACCGCCGCCGCCGCCGCCACTAGCCACGCCACCGCCAACACCAGCCGCCGGCAATGCCTGCCGCAGCGGGCAAGGGGTCGGCTTCGTTAGTTTGCCGTTCATCAATCAACGTCAGCATAGCACAAGCATAGCACACAAGCATTATCAGCACAAGCATTGTCAGCGCTAGCATAGCACAGAAGCACCGACAGCACAATGCAGGATCAAACACAAGCTGTTTCAAAAAGGAGGATCAGGTACCAACTGCCAAGGTCTGTAAATTACACCGCCTAGCATTTATCAAGCAACCCATAGAAATATCTATTTAGCCGGTTGTTGAATGCTTAGCTCTGAGCTTAATCTTTCCTGATGTTTTGGAAAGCAATGCTGCCTGCTCATTCAAAGGTAAAAAATCAAGTCCCAGATTAATCATGAAATCAAACAAATGAACCACAACAGTTCTTCAAAAGCCTTCTAAGGAAAAAAAAAACTCTACAACCTGAACAAATAATTTGACCGTCTCTAAGCCTTCCTGATCAACTGTTTCCAGCCTGCCTGTCAAATACACCTATTCCATTCAATCATAGACATTTCAATCAAATTTCTATCAAAATGGCTTCATGATACCTACTTGCTAAAGCCAGGTAGATCAATTCGATTTTTCTCTGAGTGGAATAGGTCTATTGTAGGAATCTTTTGTATATATCTAGTTATTTCACCATGTTACAACCCTATTAAAGAACCGAACAAGACAACAACACAATCGTTGTGAGGCATTGGAAGCTGGCTCCAGAGCGGTAGGTATACTCACATGACTGTTGCCGTTGAGGTTTGCCAGCGATTCGCGACTCACTGCTCTTATAAACGAACGGTCTGCGTTACAACGGCTGCCTTGCTGTTCGCCGCTAATTGGCCAATCAGCATCGCGCTTGTCAGGATTCGTCAACAGCGGCTGCAATCGGAGTTGCTACACTTGTGTACCAGCTCTTGTAGGATTTCCGCTGTTTTGTTGATTTGTTTATTAGAGATTCAAGCCGGGGGCGATAACAAATTGAGCAACAGCAGTTGTTTTGTGCAGGATATCTTGAATACACCTACCTACTCCTTCAATCAAAATTCAAGAAAAGTGATGTCATGATACCCCCTCGCTAAAGCCAGGTAGAGCAATTCGGGTTGTGATTTCCCTATATTCCTTTGTTAATTAGGAGAGCCAATTTTTTTTTTTCGACCTGGTAGTACGTCCAGTGGGTATCTGAAGTCATTTTTCTCTGGGTGGAATAGGTCTATTGCAGAGAGTAAATAGATATTCTTAGAGGTGTTAGACTGCTTCAGTGGGAAATTTAGTGCGCTAAGTTCATTGAAATGCATTGAAAATTGCATCTTGCAAGATAGTTAGTTTTGTAGAAACTTATAAAAACTGCAAATGACTTGGCAATGACTTTATATTTGAATTTAATTTTGGTGACGTACCATATTCTTCAAGAAAGAACCATCCCCTACAAACACAAGTACATCCAATGGAACTCCAAAAGAATTCTTCCAAAGCAAGATATAGCTAAAAACATTTTTTCACTATTGTATTATTATTTTTGTTCCCTCTCCCTGTATGCACAGGGGTAATGACCGGTGAATATAAGAAGCAATTTAATGAATATAAGTTTGATTCATTTACTAACTAAAAAGTTCTTTTTTTGATTGAATTGATTGAATTTTTTATATTGATTTTCTTCAATTAAATATTTCTAAATGAAATATCTGTTGTACCCCATGCATTGTTCACACCCAGCATGTTTCTCCCCCAACATCACAGCATCCAGAGAATGGTGCGTGTTTGGCACATCCCCCATGGCATCAAGTGTCTTGATCTTGTCTGGGACTGTCCCACTCTGTTTCAATTAGCAACCCCCTCGAGCCCGGGGCGGCGCCTCAATCTGTCGCCGCACCGCAAAGCAATCAACTCCAGCGAGGGCTTAGCGCTAAGCTCTCGTGACAAACAGTCCTTCGTGGGGGGGAGACATGGAGTGTGGCCATGCAAAGTTCACCATTAGCAACCAGCACAGAATGCTATTCTAATAAATTTAAAATTAAATTAAAGCAATTCTCATTGCTATAGCATTTATCTTGTGAAGAAATAAATAAGAAATAAAAAAACAATCCGAAAGACTTAGGATGTATGCTCACATATTAGCTGAGAATATCTGTCGTATTAAGTCTTTGACATCTCTCAGTGACTATATGAATATTAACATTGTAAATTTCTCATTGATCAAAGAATTATTTTGTTATCAACTTATTGTAAATCTAAATCTCAATTTGTTACTCTGCATCTGTGAGCACTTACAAGAAGGCAACAGAATTGTTCCACCATAGAGTAAAGAATGGCTCTTTGAAGACTGAAATAATATTAAACATAATACATACTATGAGTTGTGTTTTTATTTAATCATAGCATTTCTTTGTATTATGCGTTAATAAAAAGTTGGTAGATTAGGATCTAGCTCTTTATTTAAAAATAATTTTAACTGTAGATGGAAATAAAACAGGTTGAAAATTCTTCGGCTGTGTTTCTGGATAAATGGAATTAGGTTAGGAAAGTATACTTTCCATTTATCCAGAACCAAATAGGTACTGATAGTATTATTTTAGTATTATCAGTATTATTTTATCATTATCATTGCTTTCTTATTATCGTTTTAATATATTATTATTATTATTATTATTATTATTATTATTATTATTATTATTATTATATTGATACCAAACATTGACGATGCCCATAATAGCAACAAATAAACAATACAATACAATGTGTCAAATTTGTTAGTCCCATGGCCAGACATGTGCACATTTTTTGGTTAGAAAAATTGGAACTAGACAGCACTGAAATGACAATCACTGAAAAAAGGAAAATCTCTAATCTATTATCATTAAATTAATGTTCTCTGCGAATCTCAAGCGAATATATTTGGTTTTTATGTAAGTTTAAACATCTGTCATATTATTAAATTGACAATTTTCCATAATTTGGCTATTACAATATTGAGAGGCAGATTATGTTCATTTCAAAACAAGGCACAATTACAAATTCTTATAAATTTTTGCTTTAAATTTCTGGTGATCACCACTGGAAAAATATATCAGTATGTATATCCATGTTTATCTTTACAGAAACACAGTATAGTAAATGAGACAGGAGGGGCTCCCAGTCGTTTTGCATGTTACAAGCAAAGCAGGTGCAGTTCTGTTTAGCCAAGCAGAACGAGCAGGTGTTACACATGCTAACTGTCACATGCCAGCATAAATGCATTCTAGTCTGACTGCTAGCAGTACCACTATACATATTTAATAAGCAAAACATCAAATATAATGAAGATGGCCGGAGAAACAGAACCACTGCACAAGCCGCGAAGCGAGAAACAGACTTACTTGAAGCTGTGTAAACTTTCAAACATCATTCCTCAAGAATGTGTTCTCCAGGCTCTAACTCTAGCCGTGTAAGTATTCATGCAAAAAAGCATGCAAATATAAATCTAATTCAGTACAGTGCAAGTAAATCAGTTGACAAGTATTATTCACAAATTTTTATTTAGTCATTTTTGTGGATTTCGAGTGCTAAAGCTATTGTCGACGTCTTGTAAATTCTTCATACCAAATTTGTTTCTCCTGTCACAGTGAAAAGGGTGAGCTGGATCTTTCGGGCAAGACAGAAACGTCAACAGGATGGGAAGTGATAGCCAAAACCGTTGTTTCTTCAACTTCGATTAAATGTCTTGTACTGCGAGACTGTCTGCTGCCCACGCGAGGCATGGCCTCCTTGGTGGCAGCTCTCTGTCAGGTGACCAGAACATTTTAACAAAAGCGTTCCACTTGACAATTGAAAGTACGTCATTGAAAGCTGGTTCAGCCATCCTTATCCGATTGAGGTTTCGAATTGACAGGATTCCGTAACGTGTACAGGGTTCCGAGGTGACTTCGATCGACCTTCGCGGCAACAACATCGGAGAGTCGGGCGCAACGCAGCTCGGAAAGCTGCTGCGTCACAGCACCACGCTGCAGAGGTAGGGGCTGGCGGTGGGTCTCCCTAGCAGTATGAGTACTATACACGCATCCAGTACCAGAGACCTTATCCTGATTCGCATGCGCGTTTCCCCCGCTTAGCTAACCCTTAATAAAATATACCAATCAAAATTCAATAAATCACAACTGCCTGCTTGAAGCCCCCGATTTCCCCGCTCTGCCAAGCAACCGCCGCGACCCTTCAAACAGCGCCTGTTGCCAGCCTTTCGCTGGAATGGAACCGGCTGGGCGCCCACATCGACTCGTTCGGGCTGTTCTGCGCTGGGGTGGCGCTGGCGCCTGCGCTGTCCGCGCTGGACGTGCGCAACAACGCGCTGGACGCCGAGTGCGCCGCGCACCTGGCCAGCGCCCTGCGCCAGTCCGCCGTCCTGCGCTGCCTCGACCTGCGCTGGAACTGCGTGGGATTCAAGGGCGGCCAGCTTCTTTTGGCGGCCGTGCAGGAGAACGCCACCATCGCCAAGATCAGGTCGGCGCAAGGGTCGGGTCGGCGATAAGATCCGGTTGGCGCTAAAGGCCCATTCACAACAAACTTAGCAGTAGCCGTTCGCGTGAACGCAAGCTTAATGAAAATGCAAACATCCAAAACAACTGACGTAGCCGTAATAAATACGCCATAAAGGCTGCCCCTGAATCGGCGCCATTTCTTCAGCTTGTTTCCATTGCTTATTACCTCAAAAGTAGGCAATGAGCCCGATCATTGGAAGCCCCAAAAGAAAATATTAATTTGGGCAAATCTGACAGCTGACTAAAATCAAAAATCCATCGCCACTTGACTCGACTAACCATCGAAATCCAGCAGGCTGCAGAGGGAATGAATCTTATCTTATTGGTTCTCCTTCATGTCAAACTTAGACGTAGACGTAAATCTTCGGCTCGGCCCAACATTTCAGCTACGGTTCGTAAAGCTCAAAATATTAGTTTTGTTGTGAACTCTCTTACGAGCATTTGTACTAAATATCTCACATTTACGTCTAAGTTTACGGCATAAGCTGGTTGTGAATGGTCCTTCAAAGTTTAAAGTTCAAGGTTAAAAGTCACACTAACCCCGAGTGTGCTTCCCCGCGGCAGAATGCAAGGCAACGCGGTGCCCGACGAGCTGGTGGTCGCCGTGGAGACGCTGGCGGGACGGAACGGCGCGCACGCCGAGGCCCTGCGCGTCCGCGCGGAACGGTTGCGCAGCGAGGCGCGCGCGACGGCCGAACGGATGCGCGATCGCGCCGCCGCCGACGACAGGATCCGGCAGGCGCAGGCGTGAGTCCCGATCCGTCGGTCTTGTTTCCGTAGCGTCCTGACACCGTTCCATACATCCGGATTCCGGGATAAAGTCATACTTGAAAAATGGCCGTTACAAAACTCTCTTCTAGCTCTCGTCTAGCTGTCACTGGGACGGTTATTTCAGTTATCAGTAATTTATTATTGCTCATTACACATATTTAGGCCGAAATTGAATACAAAAAATATGGAAGATGATTATTTTGCTGCAAGGGCAGTTTCAAGAAGCTCGTTTAGTTACAAAAGCATTCTGTAAAAGAAACGTCTGCTGGCCACATTGTTGGGAATATTGAAAAGCTAATGGAAATGGATATATAATACTGTTCACTAATTGATATAAACATGTGACACTGCTCAAAATGTTCTAATTTCTTCTAATGAAAGGATAGCACTAATTTTTCAAAATGCCACTGGAACCAAATAGCTAACTTTTGCTTTCTGAGGTTGGCAAACATGGTGTTTCAAGTGGGTTTCCAAAATTTCATAAGAATAGGTTGATAACTTTAGGCGTGCATAGACATGTCTGAAAATGTTGAAAACACACTGAACCACAGGGATAATATTAGTATAGGGATAACAACCCCGGCCATGCTTCCCGTTGCCGAACGCCGTCCCGTTCCAGCGAGAGCGAGAAGGAGGCGTCTGCGCTGCGTTCGGCGCTGGCAGAGCGCGACGCGGCGCTGGCCACCCTGCGCGCCGCCGCCGACGCCGCCGACGTCGGCCGCCGCGACTCGGAGCAGCGGCTGGCAGAGAGGACGGCGGGCGGCGAGGCGGACCGCCGGGAGGCCGAAGCGCGCGTGCACGCCGTCGCAAAGGTAAGGCACATGATCAGTTCTGTTCGCGAGAGAGGTTGCAGGGTTTGAAGTTGGTACGACAACTTCACTCGCCTGGCTTATCAACCTCTCGACAGCACTGATTTGTGGAGGAATCCTGTTGTTCGAGTTGTACCGTCCTTCGGAAGGGACGTAAAGCCGGTGGTCCCCTCGGTGCTTTTCGACAGGAGTAGGCTACGTGCCGGCACCGTGTTTTCCCTCCTCCCTTCTAGACTAGGTTAGGTTCATCACCATTTCATTCACCGACGCCATTAGACCAGTGCCATAGGGCCAGTTGTCAAAACAGTGTGTCGTTAAACACCAATAATCAATCAATAAACCGTGCGACTGTCTGTCCCTCCGCAGCGATTAGCCGACCGGGAGGCGGAGCTTCTGGAGCAGCTCACGCAGCGGGAGGCGGAGCTATCGGCGGAGCGGCGGCTGCGATTGGCTGCTGAGTCCCGAGCTGACCAGCTGGCCAATCAGGTGGCTGCGCTGGATGGCGAGCTAGCGGTCAACGCGGAGAAGGCCAGGGCGGGGCGGCAACAACTCGAAGGTAAGGAAGACAAAGATCGACTTGACGCAAACGATATTACGGACAAGCACGGCCTGTGAAGATGGAGTCAAATATCTCACCAGGCGGTAGAATATAGGAAACCAGTAGCAGCTCGTGCTAAAGGGCACAAGGGCACGTGCCCTATGTAGAAAGCTAAGGGTAGATAGGAGAAACGGGAATATCTATTTATTTGTTGGTAAATTCAAAATATTATGCCAGCTTGTAAGATAAAAACCCTTTAAAAACTCGCTGAACCTTGAGTACGCCCAGTGTGTAACTGATGTCATTTTTCTCCCAGTGGAATTGGTGTATTGTAACATTGAAAAGTAAATTGGGTTTATGTATTGTAAACCAGGATACTTACTAGGTTAGTTTGAACCAAACTTCTACCTTTTGTTGGATGTAGGGTAGATATTTATTATTAACAAGCTCGAGCTACGCTCGACCTTGGTGCCCATAGGGCACGGGCATATGCGCATAGCACAGACCTATGCGCATAGCGCAAATCAAGGTCCATAAGGCCGATAGTCGGCCCTAGCTGCCCTAATGTTGTAAAATCTCGCTGTACGTCAAGGGAGAGATTTATAATTGGCTGTGCCAGTTATTAAAGCGAAGCTCGATTAATAGGTACCTAATTACTAGGTACCTACAATCTTGTGAATCTTCTGTCATTCATTCCGGTTTTTCACATTGAATATTTATTTCAGCCCACAATAACTCTCTAATATATACTCAAGGAAGCCATGCATAGGCCTGCCGGAAAATATTCCCTAAAGGGAATAGTAGTAGTACCTACTAGTACTTGATACCGGGTCAGAAAAAAACAATCGGTTAGTTGTCAATCGACATCATATTTTCGATAAATTATGCCTTTTTCTACGTAATATTTCAACTCAAATGGTTTCATAGGAGGATCAAAATACTGTAATTAGCAATAATAAGGTACGGATTCTATTTTAGAACCGAAAGTTGAGCAGAGTTTTCAGGTAAGAAAGTGCAATCTTGACAGATGCCAAGAAATGAAATCACCTCGCCAAAGTCAAAATTTTTAAACGCGATTTAATTTCAGGAAAAACACACTTACATACTCATCCACAGTAGCAACAACGGAACTATGGCAGTCATTTCGATTTTTTGAGCAAAAACCGGTGCTGAAATACTCAAAATTATGGTAATATTAAGCCGTAAAACTCACCGACCAATCACGTCGGGTTCCAACGTACTAACAATGAAACAGCGTAGCAACCGCGGAAGCAATTTTATAAGCGTATCTCCCCAATGTAAAACATGGTTATACCGTTTTGTACATGTGGAGCTTCGCTAATAATCTGTTGTGCTTAAAATAGTGGGCCAGCCAAGCCGATTGTTAATTTTATGCAGAAAAAAATTTGACCTACCAAGCAACTGTCAAATGTATGACAAGCTAACTTCAAGGATTACAACCGTCGCTACATTTTAACATGCTTACGAAGTGACGCGTCGTAATTATTTGCAAGACCAAAGAGATGATGAGCATACAGTGATGGCATACAGTGCACACAGTAACTTAGATCACACAAAATCACAGATCACAAATATCAACTAGCAACCACCGGATTAATGCTCCTTTTTATCCTAAGTTGTTAATAAAAAATAAATAATAAACTCTACTTAGCATTATTTGTAAGTCTCAATCTCATATAATTTCCAATTTTCACAAGATGATTTTCAGAAATGATAGACTATCATAAAATATGTAAATGGTAAAAGACAAGAACTTCCTCCAAGAATCATTTCTAGGGCTCGAAAAAAATTCTCGAGTAGAAAGCTTAAAAACGTTAGCTTGTAACATGAAACACAACATTTACAGGAAATACCGCGAGGCGATCGGTCATGGCCGTTTTCACAATTATATATTTGAGTGTGAAAACTGCAGCTATTAGGTGTAGCTGTATTGATTCTAGCCCAGCATTTACTTACAAGACCGAGGGAAACCATGAAAAACCTCGGCCAGGCATCCTCAGGGTACTAAAAATTTGATACAAACTTTATAAAAACATGGTACCATTGTGGCAAGAACTTAAATAAGTGAATATTATATTCACACAAAAATTCTACTCACATTTCACACTGTTCCTGTTATTGTATTGTTTTTGTTATGGTTCTAACATTATACCTCGGAGCTTTTTGTGACAGCAAGATGGAAATTAAGGAAATGTGATTTAATCAAAAACACGCAAACACGTTTCAACATAATGTGAACGTTTCGTTTGGCATCTACGGTGAACGATGTTAATATGTGCGCGGCAACAGAGAAGTAAGAAAAATTCACTCCAAAAAACAAACCCGAACACAAAAAAAAAAAAAAAACACCCACCCCCCTTAGTAGCCACCCCCCTTGGGACCCGCCCCCCCTTAAGCCCATGCCCTTAACCTGCCCATGGAATGCAAGTTTCGTAACTTCCCTACGCCATTATCACAAATCTATCGACTAGTAAGAAGTCGAATACCAAATACGTTTTACTTATTCACATTCCCTTGAACAACAAGCCTGCGGTGACAAATGAAAAATGTCGCTTATCTCGTATCGTTCATAGTGTTGTGAGATTAAAGTAGCATTTGGAATGATGTGGTTGTTGCTAGCTGATTAGTGGGCAGCTGCATCCCAAGACGTGCTTGCAGTCGTTGAGAAGAAATTCTGTCTTCGTCGTCCGATGAAACCCAGGGTAATCCAGCCGCAAGCACACGGGATGATTCGCAAAGAACACTAACTGGTTAGAGTCTAGAACAATGTCCCGCATTGACCTAGCTGGTGAAAGCCCACATGCTAACTCAAGCCGTTTTGGTCTGCAAAAATACAATGATCTTAGAATACCGTCGTTTGGTACTAGGTTTCTACTAGTTGCAAAATAATCAGCGCCAAATAAACGTCGGTCTCACCTTCTTTGATCTGACTGTTCTCCTCTCAGTGGCATCGAGCAAGCTGACAGCAGACCAGATACTGCTGACTGAAGCTGGGAAGATCTGAGGAATTAAAGTTACGCTGAGAATGCAGTCTCACAATTGCTGGTTCCACAATTTACTACAGATGCCATCCGCGAAACATATTGTAAATGTTTGTTAAGTCTGTGACTTGCCTTCTTTGGATGCAGGCCTGAAATCTCTGCAGATTGTTAGACTGCTGGCAAGCTGCAAACCGGAGCCAAATCTGCAAGAAAAACCGTTACGTTCAGAAAACGACGTTTCCATCTCATTCCCAGAGCTGTGTCACTAAACTAGTGCACTGCAAATGAACAATTTAATGGCGCTGTAGATGAGCATTGCTTGAATGGTGCAAATTGAACCAGCAACCAGAACATTGGCACAACAATTTTTAAGATATGGCAGATCTTAGTTTAAGATCATGAATTTTCTCAGAAATTTTCATCAATCAGCTCAAGCAATTAGCCTGCAGAATTAAAAAAGCACAAAATTTTTTAATATTTTTTTCAGCAGCAGGTGTACCTAATTAATTGAAGAATCCCTTTTCTTGTTAGGTACTCTCAATAGTCAGAAAATGATCAGTTACCTAAGCACTGATGATGATATCTATATATTTGTGTCGGCTTCTATTTCTGGCCGGCAGTTTGCTGGCCGGGTGCAGTCACCTGGAGTTGTGACCTGCAAAAACAAAGTACGATCAACAAAACCCCACGTGTGATCTCCACATTATATCCACTACTGCAAAATCATTGGAAAAATATACCATTGAATTTATTACGGGAAACAAATTATTCAATTAGAATGGCATTAGAACCCAGAACCCTAATTATCTTTAAATGACATTTTAAAGGACCATTACTGGTCTCAGATATATATCCTACTTGATGTATACACTATCAATATTTATTACAAGTAAATAACTACCCCTTATGTAATAAAATTTGCATTAGGACTCGATTCCTAATTTTTCTCTTTTGAAATATTGCCATACCTTAAATCTCTGTCCTGTGGAACCGAATCCCAAGCTGGAAATCAAGTCTTCATCCCTTCAACATTGACATGTCGTAGATTCTGAAAACAATGGTGATGTCAACACGTGAAGGAACCAAATGTGCTTGCTGTAGGCGACTGAAACTAAAAAAAACAAAGTACTTCGGGTCATGTTTCGGTAGCCAAAGATGCAATGCCTACCTTCTTTCCGTGGGCAGTTTCCTCAGCCCTTTTAAGCTATGGATGCCGCCGTGTCCCAAACGCTCGCGAATCTTGACGGATCCCGGCTTGGCGAAACCTTCCGGCCGGTGCTCCAGCTGCAGCCGAGAGACTCCAATGACAGACGTCAGCTGACGATGATGAACTCAGCCCTTATTACGTGGCGATCGGCACCCAGACTCTAGGCTCAGAGAAAATCTGTTAGAAACAATGAAATAGCAGCCAACAAGTAAATGTAACCACAAGTGGGATTAGTTGGATATCACCTAAATAATTCTTCCTGGAAAAAATGAGCACTATCCACACAATCAGTCAAAACAAACAATGAAACGGTCAAACAAACAAATCAAATGATACTAAAGACCTTATGCCCCAACAATAAGAAAAGACCTACCCAAACAACAAAAATAACCAAACAACCCATGTGACCAACCAGCTACCAGAACAACCAGACGACTTAAAAGTTCCTATGACAAAACGACCTAACGTCCAGACGAACTAAAAAATTCTAAGACCGAATGACCAAATGACCAGACAACCAAACAATTCCTAAGACCGAACGACGGAACGACCAGACAACCAAACGATTCCTAAGACCAAACGACCAAACGACCAGACAACCAAACGATTCCTAAGACCGAACGACGGAACGACCAGACACCTAACAATTACTGAGACCGAATGACCAAACGACCAGACACCTAACAATTCCTAAGACCAAATGACGGAACGACCAGACAACCAAACGATTCCTTAGACCGAACGACCAAACGACCAGACACCTAACAATTCCTAAGACCGAATGACGGAACGACCAGACAACCAAACGATTCCTAAGACCGAACGACCAAAGAAGCTAGCAGCTGGCAGACTTGAAGCTAACAGCTGGCAGACTCGAAGCTAGCAGCTGGCAGACTCGAAGCTAGCAGCTGGCAGACTCGAAGCTAGCAGCTGGCAGACTCGAAGCTAGCAGCTGGCAGACTTGAAGCTAACAGCTGGCAGACTCGAAGCTAGCAGCTGGCAGACTCGAAGCTAGCAGCTGGCAGACTTGAAGCTAGCAGCTGGCAGACTCGAAGCTAGCAGCTGGCAGACTCGAAGCTAGCAGCTGGCAGACTCGAAGCTAGCAGCTGGTAGACTTGAAGCCGGCAGCTGGCAGACTGGAACCTATGGACATGGACATGCATCTATATGGAATCAATTTAATATATCAGATTCAGAGAGCTAATTGCTTTGATGTCATGTCATGTAAGATATTGCGACTCTTTTGGTGGTTATTAAAAACTAGTTAAAAAGTTGTTCTCAGATTAAATTGTGCCACAGGTCTCAGATCAATTGATGCTATCACAATTCCCCATCCAAAAAAATCGGCGTTATAAATAAAAGGACACAAATAAATCTCGTTTTGTTAATTAAATTTAATATGTTGTTACATTGTTGATGATAATTAATAACTCTGATCCGACATAGAGAATAATTCATTTTAAAAATATCAAAAGGGCGGCATTTTGTTTTGGTGGCGTGGGGTTGTTTTGTAACGGTTTTTTGACACCTCAATCCTCAGCCAAATAGAAAATCGTAATTATTGTACAAATAATACCCCGGGGAGTTTTTACATAGTAAACAACAAAGAAGTTATGAATAATTATGAAGTATTTACAAATATAAGAGAATGGAATCTTACCTCGGATCTCGGTGGAAAATATATGTAACTTGCAGCACTTAATGACGGACGTCCGTCAATCTTGACCACTATCGAAACACAGCAATCTGTCCTCTAATTACTGCCGCGCATTGCCAACTACCATTTAGGTTGCTCTGATTGGATACAGAGATACCCTGGACTCCCGCGTGGTGGCGACACAGGTGCCGGATTTATTATGTTTATTTCTGAATAGAGCTCGTAAAAAGTGTGCAAAAAGTGAGCAAAAATGAAAAATATTTGTCATAAACTGTTTCCTTTCCTTCTTAAATATTTTGAGTGGTGAAGTCACCGTTTTTTTTTTCGGTGACAAATTAGCCGAATGGTAAGAAATTTTTGAAGCGAGCGCGCTTGTACAAGGACAGCTGCATGACAGCACAGCAGACGTCAGAACAAAGCAAAACATAAATATATATATATAATATATATATAATATATTTACAGCCATGGTTATTAAAACGGTTACAAATTAAAGGCTTAAAGTTAATAATATTCGACTGAAAGGAGGTTTGTAATGTTCAATTCCCTACGAAATGACAGCGAAGAGTTGTTTGCTTTGAAGAAGCAACCTCTGAAAAGGATCGAAATTCCAATTAGAAAATTCAACAATGTCGCTGTGCCTCATCATGTCGACCTTCTCCGACAACATAAAAGTAACATCGAGAAGGTACGGCTTTAACACACCCCAAAATATTGTATACGTGATTGCGTAAATGGCGAAAGTTGCAACAGGTAGAGCACTGTTGTTCCGACCATGAGTATGGGGGGCCATCAAAATTTCTAATGAACCAAGAATGGTGCTAATGTTGACCTTTTTCTAAATAGATGCAACAAGATTTGCTGTTCGGTTTAATTTTACCATTTAAATAATTAATCTTTTCACAATCATATGTTTTCCCAATTTATTGTCCAAGGACTTAAGCAAGGGTACTAAATTGTTCCTCCAGTTTCAGAGACAAGCTCAGTGGGCGCAAGTACACCGTGAGCAAATCAACGCAACGCGACTGATCAAACAGCTGAAATCCCTACTCTACGAAATGGAAACTCTCCGTGGCCATTTTGTGGAAACTGATCCGCTATACTTTTCGAAAAAATGATATCACCAGCATGTCACGACGCGTACGTCAACTGTGTCGACGGCCAAGGCGACAACGCGTTGCACAAAGTGGCCACAATACAAAACAAATTCTCGTTGCATGTACGGTAGAAATTGATTATTATATTTCAAAACTTAATCGATTGCACATTCTCGTTGCCGACAGAGTCGACGCTGGCGGCGCAGGCGTCTGCGTCGGCCGCGCTGGCCAGCGCTCGCCGCGAGGCCGACGCCCAGCTAGAGAGCCAGCGCTCGGAGACGCAGCAGGCGCTGGCTCGCGAGTCCCAGCGCTGGCAGGCGGCCCAGCGCGACATTGAGGCGCTGGCTGCCAAGGTCGCCGAGACGTCGGCGGCGCTGGCACGGGAGCAGGCGCGGGGGGAGGGTGAGTGCCGGTGCTGGCGGCTGACCGACGCTCCGTCGTAGTTTTATGCCTCCATTGAATGTTTTATTTCACATCGAATCAAGACTATTGTCTACCGTTTCATTGAACGAGTATTTTCATTTAGGATTAAATTCACATTAATCAATCAATCCACTTTCTTTGCACGTTATTTTTCAGAAAAAATATTTTACTGGGTAATGAATGCTAAGTTTCAAAAACTCAAACTTTCCCGACGTTTCGCAAAGCATGCTGCCAGCTTTATCAACGGTCTAAACTCGAGTACAGCCGAGTAATCCGAGTAAACTCGGGACTTAGCTGTCATTACCCAATTCAAAAAGTTTTTCTGAAAATCAATCAATCCATTTTGATATTTAAATACATCTTTTAAATTTTATTTAAAAAAAAAACCTTATAAATATTTATCTTACCAAAGATTTTAAAGCTTACTATAATGGATTGATAACTCTTCTAAATTATTAACAACTGAACATGAATGGTAAAAACCAACACCACATATCTTAGTATGTTATACTATTAAAATATGGGAAATTATTCCCAAACAACATTGTTGAGCTGGTGACAGAATGGTCAGCGCTGCCTAGGTGGCAAAGCGCTGCCTAGGTGGCAAAGCGCTGCCTAGGTGGCAAAGCGCTGCCTAGGTGGCAAAGCGCTGCCTAGGTGGCAAAGCGCTGCCTAGGTGGCAAAGCGCTGGCGGCAAACCTGGCGACGAAGTTAGAAGTTCAATTAAACAAGTGCAGTTATCACTTGCAAAGACAGTCATTCACACATCACCTGTCAGTTGACACTTGAGATTGAGCGACACTGGCAAACAAACGCACACAAATATTACAAAAGATGACGTAAGTAATGATTATTAGAAACGAAATATCAATTCCAAAATTTAAATCCGTACTGGGATTCGAATCCGGATCTATGTCTATCTATTTATTTATTTATTTATTTATTTATTTTTAATCAGTAGTATACAAGCATTTGCCGTTATACATCGTCAATATTGGCTATAACCTTAAAAGTCACAACAAAACATCATCCAAAGAATAAAATTCGTTTCCCAAAAGATACTCCTTCACTGCTGATTTAAACCTCCTCGTATCAAGCTCTTTCCTAATACTTTCGGGAAGGGCTTTAAAAAGTTTTGCCCCCCTGTAGTACAGTCCAGTTTGGTATAGGGCTGAGTTATGTTTCTGGCTCTTTGGGAGTAGTTTATGCCTGGTGTTGTGAGCATGGGCCTCTTTGTCACTGAACAGTGAGCCATTTAATTTCACAAAGGTGACTGCTTCCAGAATGTAGAGGCCTGTCAGGGTGAGTATTTGCAGTTCTCGAAAGACTCCACGGCAGCTAGATCTCCTTGTTTTCCATGTCAGTACTCGGATGGCATATTTCTGAATCTTGAAGACCTTCGTGAGTTCAGATTTGGTTGCTCCGCCCCAGAAGACTATACCATAACGGAGCACTGACTCGAAGTTAGCATGGTAATAGGTGAGGAGGTTTTCTAAATGCAGTTTTTTCTTAAGTGACCTCAACTGGAACACGACATACCGTAGTTTTGATTGTAAGCTGGAGATATGCGAGACCCACTTTAGTTCCTTGTCAATTATAAAACCCAGAAATTTTGAGCAGTCTACTATTTCTAATTTCTAATTTATCCGGTTGTCCGTATAGCACAATTGGTTCGTGCAGTGTCCCGGATACACAAAGATCCGGATTCGAATCCCGGCACGGATGTAAATTTTGGAATTGATATTTCGTTTCTAATAATCATTATCTACCGTACATGCTACGAGTATTAGCATTTAGGATTAAATTCACACTAATGACGTAAGTAACGTTGCGTTAGGTTGTACCTAGTTGGTTGTGCTACTTTAGTTCCTTACCTGGCTGACAACAATGCTCATTCGACTGAGTTTCTCATGTAGATACGTGATATATCATAAGTAATATTTATCAGCAAAATCAGCTAATACCAGTCTAAATAGAAACGTTGCTCGAAAGTAAACGAGCGGGTTCCAATCGGCGTTCGACGTTCCCGCAGAGTCGACGGCGGCGGCGTTGAAGTGCGCGTGGGAAAGCGAGGAGTCTCGCGTGTCGGCGCTGGAACGGCGGCTGGCGGCGGCGCGGGACGAGTCGGCGGGGCTGGAGGCCCGGCTGGCCGCCGCCGCCGTCGCCGCCACCGGTCTCCAGCAGCACAACGCCGCGCTTCTGGCCGAGCTCACCGCGCCGCAGCGAGCTCTGGCCAAGGCCAACGAGGTGACCGACGTTTTGCTTGTTACCAGGCTTACGTTCGTTTGTTTTGATTTGTTGGGATTTGGCACTCGAGTTTAGACCGTTGATACAGCGGGCAACATAGCTTTTAGCTATTACTCAGATATTTTCCTAATCTGTGCAAGTAAGTTTACAGAAAAACTATTTACCTAGTTGTTCGATGCTAAGCTCCCAAACTCTAGCTTTTCGCGACGTTCGCAAACTCAAGTGACGAATAGCAACAAATCGAAACAAAAGAACGGAAAAGAAAAAGCAGACAGCTTAGCTTTGCGACATTTGGGAAGAGTTTGAGTTTGGGAGCTTATTATGTAAACGAGTCTTGAGGAAGTAATACCAGCGCTTGTGGTTGGCTGAGCAACACTTGCAATAGAAAATGTGGTGGAACAAGTTGAGGTGGAACAAACCGAGGAATAGACCTTTTCCATTCAAAGAAAAATGATGACACAATCAAACAGTTACCCAATAAGAAAAGCCACTTTGGTTTTGATTTCCTTATCTTCTTTGATTGAAAAACTTAAAAAAAAATTGCTCTGCTTATTTAACCAAGGAAGACAGGGAAATCACAAGCCAACTGACTTTTCTTAGCGGGTGTCTGACCGCGTCACGTTACTTGAATGGAATCGGTGTATTGACTGCTTATTCAACCAAGGAAGACAGGGAAATCACAAGCCAACTGGCTTTTCTTAGCGGGTGTTTGACCGCGTCACGTTGCTTCAACGGAATCGGTGTATTGACTCTGCTTATTAAACCAAGGAAGACAGGGAAATTGCAATGACGTCATAGTTCCCTGAGTGGAAAAATGGAAAAAGTCTATTAATCCAAACTCAACTGATGAACAAAGCATGAAGACGTCAAAGAAACGCATTGTGTGAATGTGAAGCGAGCCCGACTGTGCGTCTGCAGGAGCTGATTGCCGAGCGACAAACAACGCAGCGTCTGCGGCAGGAGGTGGAGGCGGAGGCCGCGCGGACGGCTGCGCGGCTGCGCGAGTGCGAGGACATGCGCACCCAGCTTGCGCGCCAGCAGCTCGAAGCGTCGCAACTCGCGCAGGTAAGACCGCCACCCCTGTTCATGGCACGGCGCACTGTTTTGTGTTGTGTCCTCGCGTTGTTTCAAACGATGCCGAGACCAAACATCTCGCCAGGCTCGAGAATATGGGAAATGCTATGTGAAATCGGGCGACAGCGCACTGGTGGCAAACCAGGCGGACCGGTGTGAAGTTCAGGTTAACAAGTGCAGTTGTCACCTGCAAAGATACTCTCTTATATGTCAACTGTCAGTTGACACTTGAGATTGAGAAAGACACTAACAAACAAAGCCCCCGTAATATTACGATGACTTGAGTAACGTGTAGTGAGTTTTAACTGATGGGGCAGCCTCTAAGGAAAATTAAGAATCAAGGATATTTTTTGAGTTCAAGATGCAAATGGCATTAACGGTTGGGCATACTTAAATCTATATTAGATATATTATATATTTTATTTATATTCATATGTACCTATTTATATATCTGGCAATGCACAAAGTATTCCTAGCCCTTAAAGACATATCGAGATAAATGGAAAACTCAATCGTTTAACATAATGTGTATAAGATAGGGCTAGGTTGTACGGATAGGGATAGGGTGTATAAGATAGGGGTGTATAGAATATGGCTCTGCAGCCAGATGTCACTGATGTTTTCCCCTCGTTCATTGACTTCATTGTCCTGACGTCTGTGCGTTCGTTGGTCCTTGACGCAACCCCGGCCGGTTTCAGACGCACGTCGCGACGCTGGCGGCGCTGGCGCAGGAGGCAGAGCTGGAGCGGCAGCGCTGGCGCAGGGAGGAGGCGACGCGAGCGCAGGCGCTGTGCGCCGCCGTCAACCAGTACCTGGGGCAGGCAGGGAAGGTGTGAAGCCGCCAAGTGTTGAATATTTTATTGCGTCCAAATTGTTGAGATTGTTTTGTTAGAATGTGAAAGAAATATATGTAAGTGTTGTCTGTTACTACAGTAGCTTTATTTTCTGGACCCTCAGTTCAGCATCCGCAAGTTGAGCAACATTTCGCCAAACCTGAGGGTGACGATTGTGTAATTTCACTTTGTGCGATATCACGACGTTTCACCTGAGAGATCTCATGAAAAGTAATTAGTTTTTTTTTTGGGATTGTGTAACTTTTTGTCAAGTGAAAAGTCTGAAATTCAAAGCAATAAAATCACCGATTGAAACGTAGGTAATTTCTAGATATCACCGTGATATTCAAATGAAAATGGCAGTCAGCTTGGTCGATAAAAAAAATAGGTGTGTATTTGCACGGTTCATTTTATCCATTTGCTGAAAGTGAGCGCCATTTCTTCGCGCTTTATCACCTTTCCTGTGGCTGCCACTCGCAGGCTGATTGACAGCTTGGTTCCGAACCTTCGGTCGACTCGGCATATCTCCGTGGATAAGAGTAAGTAATTAAATAATGAAACTTGTGAACAATACACAATGAGGGCTGAGATTTTCACTAGGCCGCGCTCGATTATTACCGTTGCCACCTCCCTGTTGCTCACTACTCGACACACCTAACAAAATGATCGGCCTATCGGTGGAGTTCTGTTAGTGATCAATCACGTGGGCGGGAATCTTGAGAAAATATAAGTGCTAGCGACGATTCATTTCATTTAAACGAAATTTTAACCTGCACCATGTTAATAACGCATCGCACGGCGATTCTTGGACTAACGACGGGCCGGTCTCATGGCGGCAAAAGCCAAACATTTATTCATTGCCTTAGTGTAGATCGCTGCGTCAAATTAGCGAATGCCGGCAGCACAAAGATGATGTAAGGCCTTGTTAAAACTTGATTTGAACAGATGCCTCAACCAAGATATTCTTTATCTCTTTCTCAATAAAAAGTATTTCGAATGCAGTTTTCAGATTGTCTTTCTTTGTCTCCTTCCTCTCCAACTCCTTACAATAGCCGGTTGCAAATAGCTTTTTACAAATGACTAAAATCAGCATGGTAGATGGCAGAGACAAAGTTTTTTTGATTATCAATACAAGAAATGAAGAGCCTAGAAAAAGATGGATATGCAGGTAAGCAAGATGTTCAAGAGAGAGGTGACAAGTGGAAGAATATAGAAAAGTTGATGTAATAGATATGATTTGATGAAGCAAAGGGAAGAGGAAGGAGGAAGAAAAGATTGTCGCTGGATGACAAGGGTAGGTATGCCTTTGAATCCTGTGCCCACGTACAATATTTCTTAATGGTTATAAATATGTAAAAAGAAATAAAAGTAGCATCTGGAACACGTTCAGGACGTCTGCAAAAGTAATTTTAGGTTTTTTTATTTTCTTAAATAAGAGCCTTATGCAAAAATAAAAATACTATACCATAAGATACTTTGTCGGTAATTCTGCTTTCTATTCTGAGGGATAAATAGCTAAGAATAAAATTTGTAAAATAAAAAATTACAGCTCTAAAAATGTTGATTTTGGTATGATTTTGGTTGGATTTTGGTCGGAATTTCATTACAAACGCAATAGACTCAGGACGTTTAAAAGAACCGCGACAACCGCTTTGTCAAATGCATATATTAACCGGTTATCGACATAGTCTAATGATAGGCCTTATCACCAAGAGGGGACACTGCTGTCGCATTTCAGATTCTGTGTTCGTTTTTGCATGTTTTTGCGTTTTTTTATTAAACCACAATATTCGTTGAAAAACATAGAAGAGCAGTACATTTACCAAACAGGTGTGAACACTTTCCGCTTAATTTAAAACACATCTACTACTCATTTTCCCTCTTCTCGTGCCTTAGCACTATTTGACGTTCCATCCAAACTGCCATTCATCCAGATCTGTTCGACAATCATTCACCAACCGATCCATTGGGCGTACCTCCCAATGGAATTGTTGGGCTGTCTTTTCGCGTTTAGCGCAGCAGCATCCGATCCTAGTTGGATTGAAAGGTAAAAAAGACCTTTCTCCCACGCTTGTGGGAGATTTAGTGCGTTCAGGTCTTTATGCTCCTCATGCCACGTAGGGACCGTGGGAAGTTCGGACACAACTGTGGTTTTTTACCATGGTATTTGTTCAACTCCATTTTTGAGATCGTTTGGCAACGAAACACTTGACTCTTCTCTGCCCTTGTATGCCTGTGTATGCCCTGAGTATTTCTGTGTCTGCCTGTGTTGTTCTTGCTTGTGCCGTCTCGTGTTGTCCTGTGAAGTTTAATGTGCCGTCATGTGTTGTTATGAGCAATTTGTGTCACAATGTGACGTTTTGTGTTGTATATAGTAATGTCACAAAATGAGTTTGATAACGACACTGACATCAAGTCAAGAATAAGTTAAATTTTGTTATATGATAGTTTTCATCTATATATTTATATGCTCGTCACATTATCACTTATCAGCCTTTTGGCTAAGATCGGAGTGTATACGTAACATACGAGAATCTACCATACAAAAGTCGTACATGTATCGCTTCCCCAACCCACTCGTTGCTCTTAGAAAACACACCTGCAAGCGGACATTGGAACTTGGATTGGCATTAGTCCCAAGTGTCGACGTGCGACGTCGCGTTCCTCGAAAAAAACACGTCTCGCTTTTGTATTTCTATTTGGCTGGCCAGGCGATGCTAGCATCTCGATGAGCGACTTGGAAAAATAGCTTATTCCTGCAAATATATCTGCTAGAAATTAGAGTAAGAAGGTATCGACAACTTTGATTCAATTGCTGCATCCAGCCCCTTTCATACATCACCTCGTTAGTACGTTTTTTCACGGTTATAATGATTTAAAAAAAAAAGGCCAAAAAAAGGCCAAAAAAAGGGCCAAATTGGCCACTTTGTGGGAGGGCTTAACCCAACAGATTATATTTCTACGAGATCTCGCCCAAAGATTAATAGCCAGAGCTTTTATTTCATGAAGACTAAATTGGAAGATGTGATTTCAATGCACGGCGAATGTTGACAAATATCATTGCTCCTGATTAATGCTGCTTTATCAACCTGGCCGAGCTGATAATGATCAGGCAATCACCTGTTACCGACCCACGTTTATCGACATACGGTGTACTCTGCCGCCAGAGTAATTAAGCCCATTAGTAATTAAGCCCAATCATCCATCACTAATTGCCGCTCTGAATGAAATATTATGAACATACCCCTTGCCTTGTCAGAGTTCGGTACCTTCCACTTCCTCCCTCTCCGATACTGCCAGGCCCACGTATGTGGGTTGAGAGGGTATCCGATCCTAAAAGCCCCCACAAGCCACCCCTGACCATGGACTCACTGTGTCAGAAAAGCACATGGCGAGTGATCCTTGTGGGGTGTTCATTCCCCACTCACTTCCCCCCCTTTTCCTTGTGTGTCGTTGGTATGAATGAGTATGTTCTATGTTTTATGTACTATGTTCTATGTTCTATATTAAATGTTATTCGTTCGTTTGTTTGTAAATGTCTACCAAAATATGACCTTGAAATTATGCAAATCGCTAACATTTAACGTAAACGAGAAACACTAGTTGATGTATGATGATTTCTTACCATAATAGGAACTTATTTCAATCGTTGCATAACATGTCGAACATGGTTTACATGAATGCTAATTTAGTTGCAGCTTTTTATTCGCCGCGTCACAAACGGCGACCCCGACGGATCCGGTCACCCATCCACTCACCGAACCGGCGCGATGTTGCTCAACCACTACATGCGAGTTTGTGGTTCGTGGAGTCCGTTTTTAGCCGCTTATTTTAGTAGCGTTGTGGCATTAGATCGTCGTGGATTTTGATCAATCCGGTTATTTCTAGGGAAGATTTTGTCTTCACAGACAGACGGTAGATCAATTTTAGGGGCTGCGCCGTTACCCCCTCTCACCCCTTGGGCAAGCCAGCAATACAAGTGACTAGGACAGGTTACTTTTGTTGTCGCACCCTGAGACTTTAAGCCAATCTCGCTCAATCTTCGCTAGCTAAATAGCGACATTCGAAAAAAAAGCCAAATATTAAATAATAATAATCATCATTTTTTCGCTTGGGGGTGGCCATGTTAACGTCGTGTACCCCGCAAATGTGAGAGAACGATTTGAATTTTTTTCACGACCACTACATCATGATATTTCCAGGTCACTAATGTCATTGAGAAAGCTGCTGAATTAACGCCGAGCATTTTAAACTGATCCTGTAAGCCTCTAGGCCAGTGGTTCTCAACCTGTGGGGCGCGACCCACTATTGGGTCGCGAGAGGTTTTCAGGTGGGTCGCCAGCAAGTGGTCAGCATAAGCATTCTAACTAGCTAGAGTGATGATATATTTTTTTTTCAAGGTTATTTCGATTTTGATAAGTAATAGTAGGTATCTGTTCCGAGATTGAAATGTCAAATTGCCAAGTTATATTTCCTGCCTACTTCTGACACGTGTTTACATTTTTATACCATTCTTTGTCGGGAAAAGACAGACCCCCCCCCCCCCTCCCCCAACCCAAGGACATAGCTGAGACTAGACACAACACGTGTCCGTACTTTACTTCGAAACTGCGAATTAGTTTTGTTAATTCTTTCAATCCCACGCTTCGCGGCTAAATGGCAATATGGCAATGTTGACATGTTTCCTTCTCTTGATGCCTTCATCGCCGACCAGAGAGCTGATAACGCCGACTTTTGCGCCGAGGACTTGACCAAGTTGGTGTTGTTGCACATGGAAAAACTAGGGCAGCAATTTGAATCCTATTTCCCTGTCGAAGACGACCCGCGCACAGGCAATATGTGGATCATCAACCCCTTCTCCACGGAGGGCAACAACGACCTCTCGCCAGCAGATTCGGACAAGCTGATAGAGTTGAGCTGCGACGCAGCTTTGAAAGCAGACTTTAAGAGTGCAGATATTTCCACGTTCTGGATGAATCTGAATTCCGAATACCCGACATTGAGTGCGCGGGCAGTGAAAAAATTGTTGCCATTTCCGTCATCGTATAAAGCGCGTTCTCCGCAATGACGTCGATCAAAACTAAATCGCGGAACCGACTGGACTTCAGTGCAGCACTTCGCGTCGCTATCACAAAAATCGTGACAAATTGGGACAAGCTGACGGGAGACTGCCAGGCCCAAGGCTCCCACTAGGATTGCACATCCAGGGATGCGGTGAGGAAGGCAACCTTACGGAATGTCTGGAAATATTTAGAGGCAATTAAACGCACGGAGCAAGCAGTGCATAATTTTCTGTAAAATTGAACGTCTAATTTTCAACACCCACGGAAAAATGGATCGCGATCATACCTCCATTCGTATAGTGGGTCGTGACGGGGTAAAGGTTGAGAACCACTGCTCTAGGCTATGCTCACACCCAATATAATCGCGTTGTAAATCGTGTAAATATTACGCTCACCCACAACACGACTATATGAGTGTTCGCATAGCCTAGTGAAAAGATTTTAAATAAAATATTTTTGGAATTCTTTGTTGTTATAAAAAAATAAATAATTGAAATGACGAAGCTTTTATTTTTTGACACTCCAATCTACCCGGCACCTCCACCCTTAACGTCCCGCTTCGCAGAAACTACAGTCGATAAGTTCGGACGTTGTTATCGCCAGGCTCCCGCCACGGCGACGTCTCAACAGGTGCGTGGCCTTCTTCTGTCATCTTGACCTCGAGGTCTTCTCGACGGGCTGTGACCCGTGGAGGCGCCGGGTCCAACAAAGCACGGCTTCCTGCCGGTCGATCAATTATACCGACCTTTCAGCTTATTATTATCACCATCAGATTGATCAACCGCCAACAGAGTGCGTTCACTTCCAATTCTTTTTACCAACGTTTTGTCCACTATTTTACACTTCTAACAGAATATCCAATTAGGCAACCGAGTTTTCGTAATATTGTCGAGCCTTATCACTTGAAGATTGAGTGATCACATAGCTACGATTGACGTGAAATTGATGCTTTGAAATTTCGATCTCTGAATGTCGCGAATGTGCCACTACGTTTCGTGGTGGTAGTCACGTGCTTAGCTCAGCATTTTTTTTGAGTGATGAGAATGATCTAGCCGCGAAGCAGTAATTATTTTCGTTGGTTGAATACTTTCTGCCATATATTATAAATTTTCACTTAATGAAGCTGATGACCATGTAATTCATAACTCCTTATTTAAATTAACAATCCACACACCATATCCACGCAATTATTAATTTTTTAAATAACAAAGGAGAGTTAAAAATTAAAGCAAATTTTGAACTAAGCGCCTAAGTCTTAAAGTTTTCTTTAATATCGACACGCTGCACCCCAGCGCCACCTAGGAGCTAAATTTAAACTGAATTTTTAGTAGAAACAGCCACAAAAATTCTACTGGCGGCAGTAAAATAGCACAAATCGATCCATTCGAAAATTAATGCTAAAAAGCGTTCGAGGTGAGAATCGAACGCGGGTCGCCTGCGTAGTAAGCTGGCGCGCTGTCCACTGGACCACTGCTCCGATGTGATTACTCCTGGTATTAGTCATACATAAATCGCAACGAGCACCTCCCTTTTAATATTAAAAAGCACAGCTGTAGATGTATTTTCACTCATCTGGCCAGGCCAAGGAGCCAGTTTGTATGCTAATCTCGTTGTCCCGGTACGCTGTATCTTACAAGGCGAGATATTTACAAGTTCACGATGATGACAAAAAGCGATAGACTCGGATTCGAACCAGGGCATCCTGGGTCGCAGTTCCAGATGCTATCCACTGCTCCAGGCTTCCGTTGAAATCATTGATGGCATTGGTCCTTTATGTAATGCAAAGTGCGACCTCGTGTTCCGCGTAAAAACGTGTCTCGCTGTTCATTTCTATTTGGCTGGCCAGGCAATGCTTGCAACTCGATGAACGACTTGGAAAAAAAGCTCCCGAGTCAGGGATCGAACTCGAGTCGCACCCAATGAATATCGTGGAGCATGCACGCTACCCACTGGGCCGTGCTGCTGATGGAATTGTCGGATGTATTTGTCGTACATGAACCAAGTGATGAAGTGGCTGTACCTCTAATATGAGCTAGGTTTTGCCTTTGTAAAAAAGTAATTCATAGCAGGATTTGAACCGTGATCAACCGTACATGCGATTTAATGATGAAGTGACTCTTGCAATGAGCCATTTCGCCATTGGAACAATAGCGAAAAAATTTCTTCTATTTGAATTGCACGTATGTTTTAGGGGCCTTTTTTGGCCATTTCAACGCACGCTAGCACATAAATATGATGCTGCGGCGAGTGATTTAATTGCTATTGGAAATAAATTACTTAAAAGTGCTTAAGTACTTAAACTAACATCGTTTTTCGGACTTCACCCATGCTTCTAGCGCTGGGCACAAGTCCATCTTGCCCCCCTCCTGACAAACATTTGCAGCGTCAGTTTGCAAGATGCCGCCGGGACGGGCAGGTTCGAAAAATTCTCAGCGGCAACCTAGAGCAGGTCGCCCTCCCTTCCGAAGAGGAGGGCGCCTATAAAGCACCACTCCCCAACGAAGCGACGTGCAGTTTGACTGAGCAATCGGCCGACTGCACATCGAACACCGAAAACTTGTTGCAAGTGGCCGTAGGTAGGAGCGAGCACCTGCCTGAACGCGATCATAAGCTTATGTTATATGCATCCGGATTGTGTTAAACGGTCTGGAGTGACGATTGCTAGTGGCTTGTGTCGCAAATTGCCGACAGTACAATCTATCGGTGACGTTAAGTACTATCTTTTATCTCTCGCACGCTAGTTCACACACACCTTCGGTTACTTACCTGATGCCAGCTCTAGCATGCTAGAGCCTACCTGATCAGATACCCGATGCTAGCTATAGCATGCTCAGCATGCTCCTGGTATATCTCTGGCATTAGGTTGGTACCGAAGGTGTGTGTGAACTAGCGTGCGAGAGGTAAAAGATAGTACTTAACGCAACCGGTAGAATGTACTGTCGACAATTTGCTACACAAGCCACTAGCAAGCGTCACTCCTGACCGTTTAACACAGTCCAGATGCATATAAAATAGGCTGAAGAACGCGGTCAGGCAGGAGCTCGCTCCTATACCGCCGGCAACTTGCAACAAGTTGTCGGTGTTCGATGTGCAGTCGGCCGATTCCTCGGACAGACTGCACGTCTCTTCGTTGAGGAGTGGTTGCTTTATAGGCGCCCTCCTCTTTGGAAGGGAGGCCACCATGCCTCACTTCTCATCGGCGACCTGCTACAGGTTGCCGCTGAGAGTTTTTCGAACCTGCCCATCCCGGCGGCATCTTGCAGACTGACGCTGCAAATGTCTGTCAGGAGGGGGCAGGCTGGACTTGTGCCCAGCGCTTGTAGCATGGTTTCAAGTCCGGAAAACACACACTCTTATATAATTTAATACCTATAGCAATTAAATCACTCGCCGCAATATCATATTTATGTCGTAGCGTGCGGTAAAATGGTCAGAAAAGGCCCCTAAAACGTACATGCAATTCAAATAGAAGAAATTTTTTCTCCATTGTTCCAATGGCGAAATGGCTCATTGCAAGAGTCGCTTCATCATTATATCGCAGGTACGGTTGATCACGGTTCAAATCCTGCTGTGAATTACTTTTTTACAAAGGCAAAACCTTGCTCTTGTGACAGTCACAGCCACTTCATCACTTGGTTTATGTACGACAAATACATCCGTCAAATCCATCGACAGCACGGCCCAGTGGGTAGCATGCTTGCTCCACGATACTAAGTAAGTGCGACTCGAGTTCGATCCCTGGCTCGGGAGCTTTTTTTCCAAGTCGTTCATCGAGTTGCAAGCTTTGCCTGGCCAGCCAAATAGAAATACAACAGCGAGACGTGTTTTTTACGAGGAACACGAAGTCGCACTTTGCATTACATATAGGACCAATGCCTAAATAACTTCAACGTCAGCCTGGTGCAGTGGATAGCATCTGGAACTGCGATCCAGGATGCCCTGGTTCGAATCCGTTACTATCGCTTTTTGTCATCATCGTGAACTTGTAAATATCTCGCATTGTATGATACCGCGATATCAGCGTACAAATTGGCTCGTTGGCCTGGCCAGATGAGTAGAGATGCATATACATCTGTGCTTTTTAATATTAAAGGGGAGGTGCTCGTTGCGATTTATGTATGACTTAAACCAGGAGCAATCTTATCGGAGCAGTGGTCCAGGGGACAGCGCACCAGCCTACTACGCAGGCGACCCGCGTTCAAATCCCAGCAGAATCACTTTTTGGCATTTATTTTCGAATATATCGATTTTTGCTAATTTACTGCCACCAGTAGAATTTTTGTGGCTCTTTCAACTAAAAATTCAGTTCAAATTTAGCTACTAGGTGGCGCTGGGGTGCAGCGTTCCGATATTAAAGAAAACTTTAATACTTTGGCGCTTACTTCAAAATTTGCTTTAATTTTTAATCCTCATTTGTTATTTAAAAAATTCATATTTGCGTGGATATGGTGTGTGGATTGTTAAATAAAATAAGCATGTATTAATCACATAGTCATAAGCTAAATTACGCGAAAAATCGAAATATATGGCAGAAAGAAATCAACCAGTGTAAATAAATTCTGCTTCGCGGCACGATGATCATCCCCATCACCAAAAAACCCAGCTGAGCTAAGCACGTGCCTAACACCACATGACGTAGAATCACCTTCACGACATTCGCAGTTCGACACTTGAAAGCAGCGATCTCACGTCCATCGTAGCTTGATTGCGTCTCAATCTTCTAGAGACTGAGCTCGACAATTACTCGAAAACTTAGTTGGCTAATTGGTAATTTTGTTAGGAGCGTCAAATAGTGGCCAAAACGTTGGTAAAATGTATTGAAAGTGAACGCACTCTTATGGTGGTTGATCGAACTGATGGTGATTATCATAAGCTGCAAGGTCGGTAACTTATCGACCGGCAGGAAGTCGTGCTTTGTTGGACCTGGCGCCTCCACGGGTCACGGCCCGTCGAGGAGACCTCGAGGTCGAGAAGACAGAAGGTGGCCACGCACCTGTTGAGACTCCGCGCAATTTACCCAATTCTGCAGAAATAGGTTCTTAGGGGACGTTAAGGGTGGAGGTGCCGGGTAGATTGGAATGTCAAAAACAAAAGCTTCGTCATTTCAATTTTTTTTATTTTTATAACAACTAAGAATTCCAAAAATATTATATTTAAAATCTTTACACTAGGCTATGCGAACACTCATATAGTCGTGTTGTGGGTGAGCGTAATATTTACGCTCACCCACAACGCGATTATATTGGGTGTGAGCATAGCCTAGAGGCTTATAGGATCAGTTTAAAATGCTCGGCGTTAATTCAGCAGCTTTCTCAAAGACATTAGTGACCTGGAAATATCATGATGTAGTGGTCGTGAAAAAAATTCAAATCGTTCTCTCACATTTGCGGGGTACACGACGTTAACATGGCCACCCCCAAGCGAAAAAATGATGATTATTATTATCTAATATTTAGCTTTTTTTTCGAATGTCGCTATTTAGCTAGCGAAGATTGAGCGAGATTGGCTTAAAGTCACAGGGTGCGACAACAAAAGTAACCTGTCCAAGTCACTTGTATTGCTGGCTTGCCTGATATGAGGCGACACCCAAGGGGTGAGAGGGGGTAACGGCGCAGCCCCTAAAATTGATCTACCGTCTGTCTGTGAAGACAAAATCTTCCCTAGAAATTACCGGATTAATTAAAATCCACGACGATGTAATGCCACAACGCTACTAAAACAAGCGGCTAAAAACGGACCCCACGAAACACAAACTCGCATGTAGTGGTTGAGCAACATCGCACCGGTTCGGTGAGTGGATGGGTGACCTGATCCGTTGGCGTCGCCGTTTGTGACGCGGCGAATAAAAAGCTGCAACTAAATTAGCATTCATGTAACCCAAGTTCGACATGTTATGCAACGATTGAAATAAGTTCCTATAATAGTAAGAAATCACGATACATCAACTAGTATTTCTCGTTTAGGTTGAATGTTAGAGATTTGCATAATTTCAAGGTCAAATTTTGGAAGACATTTACAAACAAACGAACGAACGAATAACATGTATCATAAAACATAGAACATAAAACATTAAACATAGAACATAAAACATTTTCATTCATACCAACGACACACAAGGAAAAGGGGGGGAAGTGAGTGGGGAATGAACACCCCACAAGGATCACTCGCCATGTGCTTTTCTGACACAGTGAGTCCATGGTCAGGGGTGGCTTGTGGGGGCTTTAGGGATGGGATACCCTCTCATCCCACATACCTGGGCCTGGCAGTATCGGAGAGGGAGGAAGTGGAAGGTACCGAATTCTGAAAAGGCAAGGGGTATGTACATAATATTTCATTCAGAGCGGCATTTAGTGATGGATGATTGGGCTTAATTACTAATCAGCATACTCTGGCGGCAGAGTACACCGTATGTCGATAAACGTGGGTCGGTAACAGGTGATTGCCTGATCATTATCAGCTCGGCCAGGTTGATAAAGCAGCAATGATCAGGAGCAATGATAAATGTCAAATACGCCGTGCATTGAAATCACATCTTCCAATTTAGTCTTCATGAAATAAAAGCTCTGGCTATTAATCTTTGGGCGAGATCTCGTAGAAATATAATCTGTTGGGTTAGCCCTCCAAAAAAAGGGCCAATTTGGCCCTTTTTTGGGCCTTTTTTTTGGCCTTTTTTTATCATTATAATCGTGAAAAAACGTACTAACGAGGTGATGTATGAAAAGGGCTGGATGCAGCAAATGCATCAAAGTTGTCGATACCTTCTTACTCTAATTTCTAGCAGATTTATTCGCAGGAATAAGCTATTTTTCCAAGTCGCTCATCGAGATGCTAGCATTGTCTGGCCAGCCAAATAGAAATACAAAAGCGAGACGTGTTTTTTCCGAGGAACGCGACGTCGCACGTCGACACTTGGGACTAATGCCAATCCAAGTTCCAATGTCCGCTTGCAGGTGTGGTTTCTAAGAGCAACGAGTGGGTTGGGGAAGCGATACATGTACGACTTATGTATGGTAGTTTCTCGTATGTAACGTACACACTCCGATCTTAGCCAAAAGGCTGAGAAGTGATAATGTGACGTCTACACTCCGATCTTAGCCAAAAGGCTGAGAAGTGATAATGTGACGTCTACACTCCGATCTTAGCCAAAAGGCTGAGAAGTGATAATGCGACGTATACACTCCGATCTTAGCCAAAAGGCTGAGAAGTGATAATGTGACGAGCATATAAATATGTAGATGAAAACTATCATATAACAAAATTTAACTTTCTCCTGACTTGAAGTCGGTGTCGTTATCAAACTCATTTCGTGACATTATTATTTACAACACAATACGTCACATTGCGAAACATTGCTCATAACAACACATGACGGCACATTAAACATCACAGGACAACACGTGACGGCACAAGCAAGGACAACACAGGCAGACACAGAGCAACTCAGGGCATACACAGGCATACAAGGGCAGAGAGGAGGCAAGTGTTTCGTTGCCAAACGATCTCAAAAATGGAGTTGAACAAATACCATGGTATAAAACCACAGTTATGTCCGAACTTCCCACGGTCCCTACGTGGCATGAGGAGCATAAAGACCTGAACGTACTAAATCTCCCACAAGTGTGGGAGAAAGGTCTTTTTTACCTTTCAATCCAACTAGGATCGGATGCTGCTGCGTTAAACGCGAAAAGACAGCCCAACAATTCCATTGGGAGGTACGCCCAATGGATCGGTTGATGAATGAATGTCGAGCAGATCTGGATGAATGGCAGTTTGGATGGAACGTCAAATAGTGCTAAGGCACGAGGAGAGAGAAAATGAGTAGTAGATGTGTTTTAAATTAAGGGGAAAGTGTTTACACCTGTTTGGTAAATGTACTGCTCTTCTATGTTTTTCAACTAATATTGTGGTTCAATAAAAAAAACGCAAAAACATGCAAAAACGAACACAGAATCTGAAATGCGACAGCAGTGTCCCCTCTTGGTGATAAGGCCTATCATTAGTCTATGTCGATAACCGGTTAATATATGCATTTGACAAAGCGGTTGTCGCGGTTCTTTTAAACGTCCTGAGTCTATTGCGTTTGTAATGAAATTCCGACCAAAATCCAACCAAAATCCGACCAAAATCAACATTTTTAGAGCTCTAATTTTTTATTTTACAAATTTTATTCTTAGCTATTTAGCCCTCGAGATTCAAGTGGGAGGTTTAGGTGCGATTACCTTCATACTCTTGCAGGTCTTAAATCTTACCCTCTAGAATCATAAAAAATTGTCGAAATAATGCGAATAAAAAAGAACAAGATAAATAAAGAAAAAGAGAAAAATAAAATAAATAGAAAAATAAATAATAAATAAATAATAAATAAAACACGCGAGTGTTTATTATCCACTTAGCGAAATTGAAGATTTCGCTTCGCTCATCAAAGACTATTTTATTGAATTTGTGCTTTTAAAAAATCATATGTATACTTTGAGTGATAAGGGAAGGCTGTCTGGATAAAATTGACTCATGGGCTGCAGCATTGAATTTTGCTGTTGCCCTGCCCATACCCGCTCTAAACTTTACTCGTATCTGCAATTGTTTGGAAACTTCTTTGGTTGAAGAAAATGCGTTTTGAAAAATTACCTAGAATTTCTTAGTTTCCTCCTTAAAGCAGTAAGAATTTTTCCTACCAGTATTGGTTGTAGAACATGGATAAATAGGTCCCAAGTCAAAATAAACATTAGTCAGCTCCAGCAATCCTCATTGGACCAAATAAAGAGCACCCAGACTGTGAATTCATCTCAGCTACTAGTACTGACATAGAGTTGGTAAGGCTTAGTAGTGACTAAGTAGTACACTCTGCTACAAGCCTACAAATACTGCTTTTTCCAAATCTATTTCACACTTGATTGATATTCTGCACTACCACTGCCCAATTTTTCTGTCATGAAAAGCCATGCAAAC
This sequence comes from Nemurella pictetii, assembly GCA_921293315.2. Classification (NCBI taxonomy): domain Eukaryota; kingdom Metazoa; phylum Arthropoda; class Insecta; order Plecoptera; family Nemouridae; genus Nemurella; species Nemurella pictetii. Next base: position 4,793,075 of record OV121122.1, read on the forward strand.
CAAACAGAAACTTACTGTATCAATCAAGCCAAGCCGCATCACTCTACCAGTTTATTCAACGGTAACCATTGCCGATAATGTTTGTGACCTTAAGTTAATAATTTTGAGAAATCAGTGTTACTGGTGGTGGTGGAAGCTTACACCAGAAGGCAATTGATGATGGGATAGCTGAGCAGGAAAAATGTGCGTCCGAACCGGGATATGAACCCGGGACCTTCCGCTTGCCGGGCGGTTGCTCCGACCATCTGAGCTATCCGGCCGCACAAGATTCCTGCCTTCGCTGGGTGAGGAAAGGGCTCTCTCAGGAGAGAAGGGGAAGAAGCGACTCGTAATGGTACGAGTACTACACATGCAATTCGTGCAAGTGTATTCGACGTCCCCGCGACAGAGTTGGCTCTGACTGTGCATCTAGCCTCATTCTCAGAAGAGAAGGAATGGATGAGAAATCAGTGTTACTGGCGTAAGCTTCCACCAGTAACACTGTTTTCTGGCGTAGAACAAAGAAATAATAGTAGGCAGGTATAGTATATATAAATATATCGACACGCAGCACAAGCCGTTTGGTTTTTCTAATTTGCATCACATCTAAGTTCTAAGCTAATTTAAGTGTGTTTTCCTCTGTTTACAAAAAGCTTCTTGACTGCGAAGCAAAGATGATCAACACGAATTATTAAGAAAGATATAATTGGAAGACATGTACAAACATCGACACGTAGCAAATCGTTGTGGTGGTTGGAGAATTAAAGCATCGTTAATAGGCCAATAGACTAGCCCCACTCACTCTCAACCTCGGATTACAAGTTTCCGGCAATTCTCTGATGACGGCGGCGTCATCGGCAGGGCGGCGGACAATCCTAGATGCATGACCAGGCACCAAGATCGCAAGGACACCCACAAAACAACCATGAATTGGCAACATCCCATCTTCCAGCTGACAGAAATGACGGCATAACAGTACGGTACTCTACAGCAACAAGCGGAAGCTGCATCCAAGAACAGATCGGTCTCTGAAGTTCCCCGATACCGCTGCCGTTGTTCGCTCGGTTGTTACTTTGTGGGTTGCTTGGCTCCTCTGGTTAATGCCTCGTGGATGCTGGGTCGAAACCTCCAAGCCGTTTCTTCTTGAGTTCCTAGTGCGTTGCTTCGTGGTTCTTCAGCAATTGCTTCCTTGGTCGATGCTTGGTACTTTGAAACTTCTGCTTTCTTGGTCGTTTGCATTTGCTGGCTTGGCCATTGCTCTCGGTTGTTGCTTCTCAAGTCGTGAATGTCTGAGACGTTGCTTTCGGTTTGTTAACCTTTGCTCCCTTGGTCCATGCTTAGCGGGTCAAAACTTCCATGACTTTCAGGGCTCTATTCACTAACTATTTTGATTTCTAATTCTGCAGAATTGGGTAAATATAGGCTTCTGAAACCCAAACTTCCTTTGGAAACAAAAACTGAAATTTACTTTATTCCACAGAGTTAGAAAATGAAAATGTATGTGAATAGGCTCAGAGGGCCTGGGTTGCTTGTTGTTGCTGTCTTGGCCATTGATGCTCGAGTCTTGACTTCCTGGCCCCGCCGCCGCCGCCTCACGTGAGCAGGCTGACCAGCGAATCGAAGAAGCGGACGCGGTTGACGGCCGGGATCCGCACGATGCTTGCGTCAAAGTTGTCGGCGTCGACGGCAAAACCGGCCTTCTCGGCGGCGCGAGCAAACGCCTGGCCAAAGAAGCTGCGGCAGCCATCCTCCGACACCGGCGGCACCCCCACCTGCAACGAGACGGAACGTCCTTCAGCCGTCAACCATCGGCACAAGCGTCGCACGGATGGGATCGACGCTCCATTTTCGCAAGGTCCATTATGGAGCCAACGGATCGTGCGATTCATCGGTTACTAATACTATAAAAGCTGCGTCGAATTGACCGGTTCCACTCGGATAAAAAGTGACGTCAGTTACTACTGGACGTGCTACCTGTTTGGAAAGTTCTATTAATTAGCTCTGCTAAATAACAAAGGAAGATGGGGAAATCACAACCCGATTGCGCTACCTGGCATTCGAGAGTGGGTATCATGACGTCGTTTCGATAGAATTTTGATTGAATGGAATAGAAGTGTATTGACAGCAGGAAAAATAAATTAACAGGGCCAATTTAAATTGCATGAACATTGATCATAATATCAATGAAATTACAATAAAGGCCAGTGGAAAGTCAACACCAGAAGATTGAAGTGAATTTGGCTTGTATTTGTTGTATTAATACAGTGGTTTTTCTAAGCAGTCAATAGTACCAAAAGCCGGTTAAATTGTGATGCAAGTGTTACTGTAATGCTAAGATTGATGGGAATAGCAACAGCATGCTTTAATGCCAACAATCATAGCAGCATTTAGCAACACTAGCAACAGCAGTTACACCGGTGTTTGCCGGCATTAGGCAAGGCACATAGTAATGCCAACAATCGTAGCAGCGTAGTAACACTAGCAACAGCAGCAACACCGGTGTTTGCTGGCATCAGGCAAGGCACATAGTAATGCCAACAATCACAGCCGCGTAGCAACACTAGCAACAGCAGTGACACCGGTGTTTGCTGGCATTAGGCAAGGCACATAGTAATGCCAGCAATCGCAGCAGCGTAACAGCACTAGCAGCGGCACTCACCATGAGACAGATGCCGTTGTCGACGTCGAGCGGTGCGCTGATGACGAGGGGCATGCGCGCAAGGCGCGTGCTCGTGCCGACGAACGCGCGGAGCGTGAAGCGGGCGAGCGTGGTGAGTAGGTGGGGCCGCGCAAGCTGCCGCGCGTCAAGCGAGCCTTCTTGCAGTACGACGAACAGGAACGGCCCGGTGGAGATCACCTGGCGACGTTCCATCAGGCTCTGGACCTGCGGGGCGATGCGGCGGTGAGATGCGGTTATGGGTAGGGATGCCTTTGGTTAGTGAAACCGTGTAACTGGATAAACGTCCACAGTATCCGGATATTATCCGGATAGTAAAAGAACCGCTAAACAGCCGAGAGTGGAGAGCCAAGGCAGGCCCTGATGACGCCGCGACCGTAACCGACCCAGATAATTGGATAACGGCCAGCAACCCTAATCGAGCGTCTCTATTCGACGGCAACGTGCCTGCTTGAAGACGAGCGTGGCCGCACTCTTGGCGGCATCGAGGCCGTCGGCTAGCAGCGCCGCGTTGCTGCGATCAAGCGCGTCCAGCGCGTCCATGAAACGCCGGCGCGGCTCGCGCTCGGCCCCGCCCGTCTCGAGCAGCGCTGCCAGCGCCAGCGCGTGGTCGGCGGCCGCCAGCCGTCCGCGGTAGCCGTGGCGAAGGCAGAAGCTCGGGTACGACACGTTCGACAGGTTGAACTCGTCCCCGGACGTCGCCTGACGGGGGTCGGGAAGGGAAAAGCGCGGTTAGCGGGGCTCGGTTCGCCGTAAAAGCGGGCATTTCCAATTATTCAAGCCAATTACAAAGCTTCTTTGTTGGAACTTGATCTGTGTGATGTGATCTGTGCAATTTGTTAGTTTATTTGATTGGGTGGAAACAAAAGCTAACGCTTTAACCGTGTTATCATAGCCTGGTGAGATGTTTGCTGGCAGAGTGTCCTGCATCCTACAGCCTGGTGAGATGTTTGCTGGCAGAGTGTCCTGCATCCTACAGCCTGGTGAGATGTTTGCTGGCAGAGTGTCCTGCATCCTACAGCCTGGTGAGATGTTTGCTGGCAGAGTGTCCTGCATCCTACAGCCTGGTGAGATGTTTGCTGGCAGAGTGTCCTGCATCCTACAGCCTGGTGAGATGTTTGCTGGCAGAGTGTCCTGCATCCTACAGCCTGGTGAGATGTTTGCTGGCAGAGTGTCCTGCATCCTACAGCCTGGTGAGATGTTTGCTGGCATAGTGTCCTGCATCCTACAGCCTGGTGAGATGTTTGCTGGCAGAGTGTCCTGTATCTTACAGCCTGGTGAGATGTTTGCTGGCAGAGTGTCCTGCATCCTACAGCCTGGTGAGATGTTTGCTGGCAGAGTGTCCTGCATCCTACAGCCTGGTGAGATGTTTGCTGGCAGAGTGTCCTGCATCCTACAGCCTGGTGAGATGTTTGCTGGCAGAGTGTCGTGCATCCTACAGCCTGGTGAGATGTTTGCTGGCAGAGTGTCCTGCATCCTACAGCCTGGTGAGATGTTTGCTGGCAGAGTGTCCTGCATCCTACAGCCTGGTGAGATGTTTGCTGGCAGAGTGTCCTGCATCCTACAGCCTGGTGAGATGTTTGCTGGCAGAGTGTCCTGCATCCTACAGCCTGGTGAGATGTTTGCTGGCAGAGTGTCCTGCATCCTACAGCCTGGTGAGATGTTTGCTGGCAGAGTGTCCTGCATCCTACAGCCTGGTGAGATGTTTGCTGGCAGAGTGTCCTGCATCCTACAGCCTGGTGAGATGTTTGCTGGCAGAGTGTCCTGCATCCTACAGCCTGGTGAGATGTTTGCTGGCAGAGTGTCCTGCATCCTACAGCCTGGTGAGATGTTTGCTGGCAGAGTGTCGTGCATCCTATAGCCTGGTGAGATGTTTGCTGGCAGAGTGTCGTGCATCCTACAGCCTGGTGAGATGTTTGCTGGCAGAGTGTCCTGCATCCTACAGCCTGGTGAGATGTTTGTTGACAGAGTGTCCTGCATTCTACAGCCTGGTGAGATGTTTGTTGGCAGAGTGTCGTGCATCCTACAGCCTGGTGAGATGTTTGCTGGCAGAGTGTCCTGCATCCTACAGCCTGGTGAGATGTTTGTTGACAGAGTGTCCTGCATTCTACAGCCTGGTGAGATGTTTGTTGGCAGAGTGTCCTGCATCCTACAGCCTGGTGAGATGTTTGTTGACAGAGTGTCCTGCATCCTACAGCCTGGTGAGATGTTTTCTGGCCGATTGTCCTGCATTCTACAGCCTGGTGAGATGTTTGCTGGCAGAGTGTCCTGCATCCTACAGCCTGGTGAGATGTTTGCTGATGTTTGACGACGGATCTAACCTTGGCAAGCATATCGTCGAACGCTGTGCGCATGGAGAGGTCCATTGCGGAGAACTTCTGTCGAGCCTGCATCAATGGAAGACCCATCTGTGCCAGCAGCTTTGCAAGCCGCTTCTCTCCCTTCAGCGTCCACGACCTGGAGCAAGCAACGGGCAGCCGTCAGCAGTCAGTCGGATGCAACACATCTTGCAGTGCAATCCTTGTTTGGTGTACGATTCTTATTCTAACTGTTATGTTACTTAAGTTATTATATAACTATCTGGCAATACACCTATTCCACTCAATCAAAATTCAAGCATAATGACGTCATGATACCCACTCGGTAAAGCCAGGTAGAGCAATTGGGTTGTGGTTTTGTTATCTTCCTTTGTTATTTAGCAGAGCTAATTAATTTTTTTTTCCAAACTGGAAGTACGTCCAGTGGGTATCTGACGTCAATTTTCTCTGAGTGGAATAGGTCAGATTTAGTGTTTGAAGGAAATTAGAGGATTTGAACCCCATGAGATTGTCGACATGAAAGCGTTTACAAACATTCATTGGTAAGTTTCGTTTACAAACAATCGGTTTCGATCATCAATTTACGGGTCTTCTAGCTACACCTAATTTGAAGCCAACCTTAAGCGACCGGCTTGAATATCATTGATAATGCTAGAAGATGAAGCTTATTATCCATTTAACACCGAGTTCCCGGCCCCCGTGAGAGGACGTTTGTTCTGACCGTAGAGCGCAGGCCGAGTAGGGCGAGTAGCGGAGGCTTTGCTCGACTGTCCAGTGCCGCAGCAGAAGCAGATGGAGTTCCGGGCCGCAAGTTATCCGCAATCCCGTCGTGTCCGCCTCGTCAACACCGGGGTTCAGGCGACACACCTGACGCAAACGCAGTGCAAGGAACGCGGTGGTTAGCATGGAATTTGTGTACGTTTTTATTTTCCCAGATTGCTGATCCAAAATAACATTGAATACCTGTCTGTATATTTATTTATTATAAACATAGTATGTACCTAGCAGCAGTATATATTACTGTATATATACGGATATATAGTATATATAGTATATAGTATATATTACGGATTACTTACAAATAATATGAAATAATATGCATAATGAAGTTAATAGTGCATTCTTGAGTTGTGAAACAAGGTAGGATAAGACAACTGAAACAGACTGAGTTATTTTCCTTTGTTTTGGTTTGGAACAAAATTGAAGTATTTTAAATACCAAAAGGACCTAATTCCCACTAATTTCATACCTTTAATTTTGCGTGAATCACTTCAAGCAATAATATTTTTGTGTAGATGCAAAGGGTCTGAACAAACCTGGTTCTGGATATCTCCTATCTTCAAGACGTAATCCGTTGACTCAATCTTCTCCTGGAGCATATGTTCTGTCAAAGCAACTATGCTCCACCACAGAAGATCGTTCGATTCGTTTGACAGTTTCCAGGCGAGCTCAAACATGAGCAACGCACTGGCGGGACCGTAGTGTGTGAACTGCGAGTAGTCGAACATCAGCTTGTCACGCTGCTCTTCCCATTGCCGTCGATCCCTACGCTTGAGTATTCGTTCCTCTGCCTTGCGCTGTCTCTTCGTCTGTCTGTCTTCAACGTCGTCAGTGTCCGACTCCTCGCTGTTTGATTCGTCCGACTCGTCATCGTCGCGGAAGATCTGTTCGAATTCAGGCACGTTCCCTCTGGGGCCGATCACTCTGACTTGCTCGCTACTGTACACATTACAAACATCGATAGGTCTATGGCTGTCTAAAACGAATATAACTACATCGTCGCTGGGTTGCAGAGCTTCGACAATGTCGATTGTGCCGCCACAGTTGATGAGAAGGACACATTTTGCATCGTTCCCATTAGCAGCATAAGCTTCAGTGAGTTCTTTCACACCTTGAACAGGAATCAGTGTATACACGATATGGTCACATCGCAAGAGGTGTTGCAGGATTTTACAAGTACAAATAGCATCGACGTCATAATTGACGAATAATAAAAGTCTTTTATCGGTCAGAAACGCGAAGAATTCTTCCCTCACGTTCTCGACGAACATTTTCTAACCCATTAACCCAACACGACACTGCTGGTTTTGGCGGGGAGCCGAATGGAATTACGGCAGCTGTCGTCGCGTAGCGCGTAGGCGGCATGAATTGGCACTAAGAAATGGCGCAAATCTCAAATCTCATTGACCTGTTCCATTCAGAGTAAAATAACGACACGTACCAACTGGACGTACTACCAGTTTCGAAAAAAAAATGAATTAGCTCTGCTTAATAACAAAGGAAGATAGGGAAATCACAAGCCGAGTTGCTCTACCCGGCTTTAGCAAATGGACATCATGATATCATTTTGATTGAATTGAATAGGCGTAATGCAGTTTCGGCTTACGACAAATACTGAAAATTTTTGGGGACGACAGCCAATCCTTGAACAATTATTTATCTACGATCGTAGATCGTAAAAATTAAAACATCAGTTTCATAACGAAATGGCACACAATTTGCTCATAACTATTTGTTTTTTGCTCGCTCGTTAACTCGCCAAAGGAATCAGGTTGGTGGAATCGAGACACACAAAACACATCTGTTGGAAACAAATAAAACAACGAACGAGTTTGCATGTGGTTTCATTTGGCCAGCGTAAGACAGGGGTGCGCTCACTGGCGCTTGGGCTTCTTGGCCGGGCAGTCTCCAGCAGCTGCCGCCGTTTCGGGGCTGGCAGCTTGAAGCAGCTTCGAGTCGGAGGCGGCGCCGAAGAGCACGGACAGCAGCGCTACGCCGTAGCCGGTGGCCCGCTCGCCCTGCACGCAAACACAGTCAGTCCAACGCAGGCAGTCAATCACAGGCTGTCGAACACAGCCCGTCAGAACACAGCCCAGCATTGCAGCCTTCCAGACATGCAAGATGCAAGTGTTTTAGGGGAAATAATGTAAGACGAATCAAACAACAAGAAATTGGTCACACATTTGTATCCCTGTTAGCATTTGGTTACAATCTCTTCCTATTTTGTTTCATTTCCTTTCCTACCATTGCTCGCAACAGCTAACAACAGCTCACTGCTTACGATAGCACACATCGTAACAACTAAATTGGCAAGGATGGATTGGAAAACCGCAGTTAATTGTTCATGTCAGCACTGAGTAAACTGGATCAGTAACAATTTTAAGATGGCATTAATTTTCTAATGGAAATAGACTTTCTTACAGACAGAATAACACTCTCGCGTCCAAGATTTCTGGCTACCTCTTCGAACTCTAAGCAACAAAGCGACACAGCAACAAAGCGACAGCGAGCTCAGCGGAAGGCTCCCGGCGCCGAAGCAGCGACGAGCGACTCACCACGTAGCTGGGATAGGCCATGTCCACGTGGATCCACGCGCCTTGGAAGTCGAAGCCGAGGTGGGCGTTGATGAACAGGCCGGCGCACGACGGCTGCGCGTTGTTGCGGTCCTGAAACCGCACGATCATCGCCGGTTACCACCGGTCACCGCTGGACGTGCCGTAATTGCCGTCGTGCAAACTTTGGCGAAAAAAAAACTACGAATTTCAATTTCTTCGTGGCCTTTAAATATGAATAATGTTTCTGTGTTAGCTTCACTGCCCCCCTAGGGCTAAGCAAAGCGGCGACGTCGGCTGCTAGGAAACGGTCGGGAGAAGTGCGCTCACCGCCACCGAGTTCTTCATGTCGGCGACGGCGGAGGCGAACTCGGAGAAGTGCAGCTCGGGGCAGTACGGGATGGGGAAGGCGAGGTCTCCGCTGGCGCGGCCCGCAGACACCGTCAGCTCCTCCCACGCCGGGTCGTTGGTCAGCACCGCCGCGTGGTACTTGCCGCAGCCGATGCCCTGCAACCATCCGATGCACACCGCAAACCTCGTACAAATCATTTAAAACAAATATCCAGGTATTGTAGCCCAATTATAATAGGGGCTGTATGAAAATTCTATTGTTTGAAACCTTTGAGCAAGGTTAGGTTGGGTAACCTTTGAGCTAGGCTAGGTTGGGATACCTTTAAGCAAGGCTAGGTTGGGTAACCTTTGAGCAAGGCTAGGTTGGGTAACCTTTGAGCAAGGCTAGGTTGGGATATGCAACATCTTGCTAAGTATTTGAGCAAGGCTAGGTTGGGATACCTTCAAGCAAGGCTAGGTTGGGATATGCGACATCTTGCTAAGCATTCGAGCAAGGCTCGGCGCGACGCAAAAAACTGACCTGCGCGCCGGTGAGCGTTGCGATGTCGAGGATCACGTCGGCCTTGAGGTCCTTGCTGGCGAAGCAGACGCCGTCCGCCAGCACCAGCCTGCCCTCAGCATCCGTGTTGTTGATCTCCACCGTCCTGCGCAGACATACAGACAATGCTGGCGTTAGGCAACGCGGACAACGCAGACAACGCGGACAACGCAGGCTTGTCTAGGACACCGACGTTGCGGCGAGCCACTCACCGGCCAGAGTAAAGCGTGTGTATGTCGTCGGGCCGCGTGGCGTCGGGCCCCACCGAGTTCTCCGCCAGGCAGAACACGGCGTGCAGCGTGTCGCCGAAGCCCTGGCTCACCGCCAGCCGGAACGCGCCCAGCACGGCCGCCGCGCCGCCGCAGTCGCGCTTCATCCCCGGCATCGCAGTCTGTCCAACGGCAGGAGGGCGAGGTTAGGTTTCCGACGACAATCGGCTGGTGCGTGGCAACACGTGGCAATGGACTGTTAATCGGGGTTTACCAGTGGTGGTTTGGGGGGGACTATGCGGGGTTACGGCGTTTACCCACCTTTTTATCCAGAATCTAGCTTTTCAAACTTTTTCAAACTTTTTCACAACAGAAATAGTGGTATACTTCTGGACACAAAAAACCGTCCACTCAAAATTGATACCAGTCCCAAGTTAGGTTGGCTTGAAAAATAGTGTGGGCAAGTTGGGATAACACCATCCGGTATGCCATGTGCTTGTATGCCCTGCGGAAATAAGACACCTGCTAAGCAAAGCCAGTTGGCTTGTGATTTCCCTGTCTTCCTTGGTTAAATAAGCAGAAGCAATACACCGATTCCATTCAAGCAACGTGACGCGGTCAGACACCCGCTAAGAAAAGCCAGTTGGCTTGTGATTTCCCTGTCTTCCTTGGTTAAATAAGCAGAGTCAATACACCGATTCCATTCAAGCAAAGTGACGCGGTCAGACACCCGCTAAGCAATGTGACACGGTTCGAGTCAAGCCTCGTGATGTCCCGGATGTCGCCTTGCGTACCTTCCCCTTGATGCTGAGCCCGCCGGTGTCGTAGACGATGCCCTTGCCGACCCAGGCGACAGTTCGCTTCGAGCCGGGCACGAAGTGCGATAGCACGGCAAGGGCGGGCGGTACGGAGGCAGCACGGCCTACGCCGTGGATCCCGCCGAGCCCGAGCTCCAGCAGCTCGTCGCCGCGGATCACGCGGCACGGCGTGCCCAGCTCCTTGCCCACAGTCGCGACCTCCTGCGAGGGCAAAGCGGGGAAACAACGTCAGTACAATGATTGTTGGTAACGAAATTTCAACTAAAAAATTTACATACGTGCCAGGATTCGAATCCGGGTCTTTGCCTGTCCGGGGCAATGCACTTTTTTATTATGCTATACGGACAACCATCATTTTGATTGTGGTTGTCCGTATAGCATAGTTATATTGAATTACGGTATTACTAACCAAAGGAATCCCTAATTCAAAGGGCAATAATTAAACAGCCGGATGCAGGATCCATCATTTAACACATCTAAAATATTGAACGAAACGAGTGTGAATGAAGGGAAGAAGCACGCAAACCCAGCTTTGCGTGCAACTTCTCGCAGCGCAAAATGCAGCATCAGTTTCCAACGACAGAAGCTCGTATATCGTACTGACGTTGAGGAAGTGTGTGACGTTCATCTCGCTGCAGGGGGCGTCGACGATGCGCGCGGCGAGGCGCACGGATTGGGCGGCGGCGTCCAGACAGCGGAGGTCAGCGGCAGTCAGCGGCTCTCCCGCCGTCACCAGGAACTCGACGGTGACGGTCGCGGCGGCGGGCGGCGCGCCGGACTTGCGCGAGAACAGCGAGTAGGCTCGCGCGACCGCGCAGGCAGACGCAAACACGTCATGCCGTTCGCACACCACCTGAAATCGTTGATGTACGGCGGTGTTGGGGAATTTCACAGAAAGTTACCTCGTGAAGCTTTTCATACGTGTTAGTCATGTGTTAGTGTCATGTGTAAAGTTACCATCTCTAAACACATTCTTATCCGTTACGTATTTTATTTATGTATGCTTTTAATTTGCAATTGCATTTAAATTAGGATTTAATAAGGGAGCGTTAGGTACGGTCTGCCAAAGATTAATGTGAAAGCAAAAGACATGAGAATAAACTTGGGAAAGCAATTTAGTGGTGTGAAAAATGAAAGTTTCAAGTGCTTTAACATTAGCTATGCCAAAAGTCTACAAATTAGTATAAAGAAATATAATTAATAAATAAGGTGTTGTATTATTGAAAACATATTTTTGTAGATTAGAATTAAATAGGTACACCGTACATTAAAAGAAGATACCTTCTTATTAAAAATTTAACTGGAATAACTGAGTGGATTTAAATGTATGAAGAAGAAATGAAATTTAAAATGTCAATGTTCATTTCAAGTAGCAGTACCTTGCAGGTTGGTACTGAAGTTGGTGAATGTTGCTGCAGCAAATGCTCTTACCAAGATTGTTTCATCTACGCCAACCGTGGCACCACGCACGAGCTTCGTGATGCTGTGTGCTCGCGAGGGCGTGTTGTGCCTGCTGCTCTTCACCGGCAACGCAGCCAGCGTCGCCAGGTTCAAGTACAATGAGCATGTGTCGGTCGGGGCGGGATGCAGGCTCGACAACGCCGACGTGAATACCTGCAAAGCGTTGCCCAGCGTCGTGAACAAAGAACCGGGAGTTTGGAAAACCGCATTCATATTTATTCGACTCACCTCTTCGCTGACTCGCGGCTCAAGTTTCACTCGGAGATCGGCAAAGCTTGCTTTGGCCAAGTTTGAGAGTTGACCGATGATGAGGACTGGCGTTTTGTGGGGATCGGATGGCGAAAGCTTGTCCGAGAACACAAGCTTGACGGAAGACATCTTCCGCGTTAAGAGTGGTGACTTCTGGTTAAAAAAATCATGTAATTACAGTAATTTTTGTACAACTGAAGGTAGATATGATAGATAAGGCTTGCCGGGAGGCTACATGCAAAGCATTCATTGAATATAATGTACCAGGGCTAGTAATAGATAGAAATTGCTACATCCAGCAATTCCCAGCGTTAGTTTTTAGAGTTAAAACACTCCAAACAAAATTAAATCAGGTAATTATCGCGGATATTCACCTTTATCAGAAGAGCATAGCACAAACGCAATGTCATCAATGGAGACTGCACCCAACCTGATTCTTGCAAAATTCCTATCATCATCTGGCAACACTGCTCTGGACCTGGTCCAGGTAAGGTTACAGTTGTTTATTGACTGACACTTGTCGGCGATTTGGGTTATGTTTGTATTTTGATCTCAGAATAATATTTAATTTTTGGAACGTAATTCAAATCAAGGATGTCGGACGCGTGGGAAGAAATACAGGCGATTAAAAGCAAAAGAAATAGTTTAAGAGAGAAGCTCGAGAAACGGAAGAAAGAACGACAGGATATATTGGGACTAAATCAATCAGGAATCGGTAATTTCCGAGTGTTGTTTATAATATATTTGTTCAAATACTTACCGAGTCTCTTAGAAAATCTCTAAAATCATTCCATTTCAGACACAAACCTCTCGGGATTTCCAAAGGCAAAAAATGCTGAGGCAGCAGGGACAAGTAGCGTGCCATCACCAGTTCAACAGCAGTCTTCAAAAGGTAATTGTTGACGTACCAACTACCTATGTTACAATCACCAATGTTTTCTCAATCATCTTTAACTCGATGCAGAAGAGAGCACCGAGCCGGAAGCAGACCAGGGTGCCAGAGCAACTCAGATCGAAAGCCAGCTCCTGGCTTGCCTCTGCGATGCGTCCATCTCTCTGCCCGCCTCAGCCAAGGATCTTTCAGAAGCCGTAGAGAAAGAGATGACCAACAAGACATCGGTCCTCGAAGGAGTCGTCAGCTTGCTGCAGAAGTTTGCCACTCAACATCTCATCAGGTATACACAAGCGCAAGATATCTCTTTGTTTCAACTTGAACCAACGAGCCGTGAATGACATAGGGATGATTGACGCAGCCTCCGCGGCATTGGCGGTGAGATGGAGGTGGTCTCCGCGGAACACAGCAAGCTGGTGGCGGTGGCGGCGGAACGGCAGGACCCGACCACCGCGGACAGCGCAAAGCGCAAGGCCGAACCGCAAGCCGACGCCACAGGAAAACCCGACCGCGACGAGAAGAAAGTCAAGAAGGACCCGAAGGCGGCCGACATAATGGTACGTAACAAGTAAGGGCCATCGGCTATTGGGCTGCAGGCCTTCGCTAACAGTGTCGTCACGTTTGCAGTCGCTGCTGTCGATGCCCACGACCCGCGAGAAGGAGAACAAGAAGGTCGGCGAGGAGATCCTGGATCTTCTGAGCAAGCCGACGGCCAAGGAGCGTTCGCTGGCCGAACGCTTCAAGTCGCAGGGAGGTACGTTCTTGCCCGTCGACATTTCAAGCGCCAGGCGTTGCACGGTCACACTGTCTGACGCCGTCGGCAACCAGCGACATCGCTCTTCACTTTCTTCTGAACTTCACTTTAACTTTACAAAATTAAGCTGTATGGACTATCGATCCACACCACTTTTACTACAAGCGCCCCTAACGTTTAGCTACATGCTACGAGCAACCTGCTTGCCGTTAGCGCTGAGCCTCTGCCTTGCTTCAAACCCAACGACGTTTACGTTGACGTTTTTGGGCGACAGGTGCCCAAGTGATGGAGTTCTGCGCGCTGGGAACGAAGGCGGAGTGCGCCCGTGCCGGCGCCGCCGGGGGGCCGCCTTGCAAGAAGCTGCACTTCAAGAAGATCATCCAGAAGCACACGGACGAGACATTGGGCGACTGCTCCTTCCTCAACACCTGCTTCCACATGGACACCTGCAAGTACGACGCCTTTGTACGCTTTGTACAAGACTTTAGGATGGTGGGATAGCTGAGCAGGAAAAATGTGCGTCCGACCCTTGATAAAGCAGGCATAGCAAAGCTCTGCAAAACGTCTGGAAAAGTTTGAGTTTGAGACCAAGCTTTCAATACCGAATGACACGGTTTTTCTGAAAACCCAGGTGGCTTTTCTCAGTGGATATTTGACGTAATTTTTCCGTGAATGGAATAGGCCTATTCTGTAGCAAACTCGCAGGCTTGAGCTGTGCACGATGCAGACACGAGGTGTTCGACTAATGTTTCCCTGATCGACGTCGATGTCACCGTTGCTCGACCTTGGCCTCAGGTACGTTCACTACGAAGTCGACGGGCCCAAGACGCAGCCCAAGGAGGCGGAGCCTGGCCGGGGAGAGGGCGACGCCGGCCGGGGGGCGGACTCCACCATCCTGTACCCGCAGCAGTGGGTGCAGTGCGACCTGCGCTACCTCGACATGGCCGTACTCGGTGCGTCGCCCATTCCACGTCCGCGGCTACGTTTGCGTTGGCCGTGGCTTGGCACGTGGCTCTGATCATTGCGATTTGCTAGACCTACTCCACTCAGAGGAAAATGACGTCAGATACCCACTGGACTAAATACCAGTTTGGAAAAAAATATTGATTAGCTCTGCTAAATAACAAAGGAAGATAGGGAAATCACAACCCGAATTGCTCTACCTGGCTTTAGCGAGTGGGTATTATGACGTCATTTTGATTGCATTTTGATTGAATGGAATAGGTATGTTGTGCTTGGCTCAGCCTATTTAACCAAGAAAGACAGGGAAATCACAAGCCAACTAGCTTTTCTTAGCGGGTGTCTGACCGCGTCACGTTGCTTGAATGGAATCGGTGTGTTGACCCTGCTTATTCAACCAAGGAAGACAGGGAAATCACAAGCCAACTAGCTTTTCTTAGCGGGTGTCTGACCGCGTCACGTTGCTTGAATGGAATCGGTGTGTTGACCCTGCTTATTCAACCAAGGAAGACAGGGAAATCACAAGCCAACTAGCTTTTCTTAGCGGGTGTCTGACCGCGTCACGTTGCTTGAATGGAATCGGTGTATTGCCTCTGCTTATTTAACCAAGGAAGACAGGGAAATCACAAGCCAACTAGCTTTTCTTAGCGGGTGTCTGACCGCGTCACGTTGCTTGAATGGAATCGGTGTGTTGACCCTGCTTATTCAACCAAGGAAGACAGGGAAATCACAAGCCAACTAGCTTTTCTTAGCGGGTGTCTGACCGCGTCACGTTGCTTGAATGGAATCGGTGTGTTGACCCTGCTTATTCAACCAAGGAAGACAGGGAAATCACAAGCCAACTAGCTTTTCTTAGCGGGTGTCTGACCGCGTCACGTTGCTTGAATGGAATCGGTGTGTTGACCCTGCTTATTCAACCAAGGAAGACAGGGAAATCACAAGCCAACTAGCTTTTCTTAGCGGGTGTCTGACCGCGTCACGTTGCTTGAATGGAATCGGTGTGTTGACTCTGCTTATTCAACCAAGGAAGACATGGAAATCACAAGCCAACTGGCTTTTCTTAGCGGGTGTCTGACCGCGCTACGTTGCTTGAATGGAATCGGTGTATTGACTCTGCTTATTTAACCAAGGAAGACAGGGAAATCACAAGCCAACTAGCTTTTCTTAGCAGGTGTCTGACCGCGTCACGTTGCTTGTATGGAATCGGTGTGTTGACTGCTTATTTAACCAAGGAAGACAGGGAAATTTTAAGCCAACTTGCATTTCTTAGCAGGAATCAAGCTTCTTGTATGGAATAGATTTTGTGGAATGAACCGTGCCTACCTGTTTTCTGAAAACTATATTGCTACATTTTCTAAATAATGTCCTTAACAGGTGATATAAAACAGGTGAAATATCTGGTGCATTTTGTTGCAAAATTAAGTGCAAAATAATTAAAAGCCCTATTCTGTGAGTAATAATTCTTAGCGATGCCGATCTCAATGTTTGCCATTGCTTCACAGAGCAGTTCTTAGAAGTATTATCGTTGATAATGACCGGCCTTGCGCTGCCAACGCTTGGCGCGTATCGTAACGTGTTCCCGTCGGCTCCCGCAGGCAAGTTCGCGGTGATCATGGCGGACCCGCCGTGGGACATCCACATGGAGCTCCCGTACGGAACCATGTCGGACGACGAGATGCGGCAGCTGGGCATCCCGACGCTGCAGGACCACGGACTCATCTTCCTCTGGGTCACCGGCAGGTAACAGGCTCTGCTTATTCAACCAAGGATGGCTGGGAAATCACAAGCCAACTAGCTTTTATTAGCGGGTGTCTGACCGCTTCGCGTTGCTTGACAAGTCTTCCAAGGTAATGAGCAGTGTTTGTCGTCATTTCGCCAGGGCGATGGAGTTGGGACGCGAGTGCCTGCAGCTATGGGGCTACGAGCGTGTCGATGAGATCATCTGGGTGAAGACCAATCAGCTGCAGCGAATCATCCGCACCGGCCGCACTGGCCACTGGCTCAACCACGGCAAGGAACACTGCCTGGTAAGACTTTGCTTCACGTTGACTTATTGTGATGGTACAATTGTCCGAAAACTGGCCCTATTGCACTGGTCTAATGGCCTCGGTAAATAAAAGGGTGATGATGAACCTAACTTTTGGCTAGAAGGGAGGAGGGGAAACCTGGTGCCGGCACGTAGCCTACTCCTGTCATAAAGCACCGAGGGGACCACCAGCTTTACGTCCCTTCCGAA
Organism: Nemurella pictetii; assembly: GCA_921293315.2. Taxonomy (NCBI): domain Eukaryota; kingdom Metazoa; phylum Arthropoda; class Insecta; order Plecoptera; family Nemouridae; genus Nemurella; species Nemurella pictetii. The sequence continues at coordinate 4,809,849 of OV121122.1, forward strand.
GGATGGTACAACTCGAACAACAGGATTCCTCCACTAATCCATGCTGTCGAGAGGTTGATAAGCAAGGCGAGTGAAGTTGTCGTACTAATTTCAAACCCTCCAACCTCTCTCCCGAACAGAACTGATCATGTGATGATGGTCTCCCATCCAACACCTTATTTTCACAGCTGGAAACTGCACCGTATCAAGTTTTTAGGACATAATGTTCACATCGACGTCACCTCGTGACTTGTGTTGCCGTCCCGCAGGTGGGAAAGAAGGGCAACCCGGAGCACCTGAACCGCGGGCTGGACTGCGACGTCATCGTTGCCGAGGTTCGCGCGACCAGCCACAAGCCCGACGAGATCTACGGCATCATCGAGCGGCTCTCGCCGGGCACGCGAAAGATCGAGCTCTTCGGCCGGCCACACAACGTGCAGCCCAACTGGTGAGACGTTGCGTTCCGGCTTCCGATGCGGTCCGGCTGCCGATGCATTAGGCCGGGCATCGAGAGCTCGTCTACTTGGGGTTTGCCCGTCTTCGTTTAGATCAGTCTAGCGCTATTGTTGGTTGAATTCGATTGGTTTGACTATTCTTGACTCACCACTCAGAGAAAAATGACGTCGGATACCCACTGGACATACGAGTTTGGTAAAAAGAATAATTAGCTCTGCTAAATAACAAAGGAAGATAGGGAAATCACAACCCGAATTGCTCTGCCTGGCTTTAGCGAGTGGGCATCACGATGTCATTTTGATAGAATTTTAATTGAATGGAATAGGTGTATTCTTAATTAGTTAAAGAAGATGAGAAGGGGAAATTGCAAGTCGACTTTTCTTATATGTGGTGACGGTTGTCAATTTTGCTTGAAAGGAATAAGTTTATTTCGACTACTTTTAACGTTATCTGCATGATTTTGTGCGTAAGATGTAAGAAACGTTAGTAAAATTTGACCATGTTTTGGCTCTGTGCTTGTCGTTTCGACGCCGGAATAGGGGATTCGTCTATTTGAATACTTGTTCATTTTAAACACAAATCTGCAGCTTTCACCATGCCACCACCAACATCATGCAGTTTTATTCCCAATCCCACCCATGGGGCTATTTAAATAACTAAATATCATGCAGTGGAATGTCATCCAATAGAAAGTCATTCTTACGTGGATTATTCATACTCCAAGTGCCAATCTTTAAGGCGCGTTAAGACTTAAGGTAGAGTGCTAGCCGCCGCCACGAGAGAGCTAGGTCTTGGTTCAACGTTGACTTGTTTGTCTTCAGGATAACGCTGGGCAACCAAGTGGACGGCGTGAGGCTGCTGGACCCAACGCTGATCCAGGCGTTCAGGAACCGCTATCCGGACGGCAACTGCATGACTCCGCCAAAGAGCTAGGAACGTCGGGCGTCACCGAGACCCAGCACTTTCCGTGTCAACTGCATTAGTCCAACAGGGGAGCAAAGGGATAATTTTCTTCAGTTACGCCTGCTTCATCCGTTAAAGTAATGTGTAGTATTTAATTATAGTGGGCGTCTTACCTGATGAAGATGCGTAGTACCTGACTGTCAAGATACGGAGTTCATGGTCATTGTGCTGTTTAACGTCGTGATCATCGTTCTGAGTACATTTCTACTGCCAAACATTTCTGTGATGTTGGGTCATTTTTTTTTCAGCCTCATCTTAGAAAATGTTTATTAGAACCTAAGAAATAATAAAACACAGTAACAATGATGTTACATATTGCTCCAGGGTTTATTGGGACGGAGTTAAAACATACATAATTCAATAATATTAAAAACAAACGTTGACAACTCTATCGTTTATCGTTGTGGACGAAAATCAAGGCGTTCATTCGTATAAAATGATGCGTCCTACAAACAAACATAAATATATCTTTTATAATTTATACTACGAGTAGTGGCTGGGCCTCTGAATAAATTCTCTAAACACGTAACAGGTAGTTATTGCGGGTTTTCGACCCGGACTAAATCTATCGGAGAACGAGCCAGCTTGTTGCCAAGAATCGGCTGCCAATCTTACTCGACGAAGTGTCACGCTCAACTGTTCCACTTTCTCAACTTAGTTTCTCAACTGCTAGAGTCGAGAAAGTTGGATATACTACAATATCCACTCTGTAGCGTAATAGCTATGCAAATATCCGTACTTTATAATCTAAACTATTGTCTATGGACTAATTAATTATATTAATAGCCTTAGTGTCAGTTCGAAGTTCGACTGACAGTTTGGACGGAAGACAGGATGATATTTGTTGTATCAACGCAAAGAAACTATCAGTTAACAACCTCCTTGAGGAACGAGCGATATTATATTAAGAGTAAAACGATTCATTGCAGCTAACTTCTATTCGCTAGGCAAAAAGAGGCACAAATCCTACATTACTAGCAGTATTATTGATTCATCAGGGTACGTGATAAGATATTTTGCCGAAACTCGACACTATAAAGAGCAATTGAGAAATATCTCAAACTTATAAATATACAGGAATCTATTTTTGACTGATTATTATTTGCTATTAGCAGTAAAGCACCTAATTTTCTGTTATCATGATTTTTTTTCACTTCATATTCTGCTTTCACTCTGAGCTTTTGTTGTTTTATCTAACAATTAGCAAAGTCGATGCCGATTAGTGATCATCTTGCCTTCATCCATTCTTTACAACTACTTCATTTTATACAATTTTCTGCTGCCAGCAACAATCAAATCAAACTAATTGCCATCACTACATCAAGGCGGATTTCTCTGCAGAAGGCACATGAACAATCTTTACAATCCTACCCACAATAACTTTCAAGCTGTCCACTTGAAAAATTTGTTCACAAATGGGTTACTCTTAAAAAAATCTCGCTTCAGATTTCTCAAAGGCAGATTTTGGCCAGACCGGATTTTTTTCCAAGCAGAAACTTTGCTTCAATATTCACTTTCGAGAACTCCTCCAAATGGCAAAAGTCTGAGCCGCACATCGAAATCAATCTGCACTCGAAACGTCACTCTGTGGCTCTCTGAACGGGAGACAAATCCTGACACTGTCGCTGCTCGATGTCATCGGCAGCATTGGCGGCGGCGGCCTCGCTAGACCATGAAGAGCTCGACGTAGCGGCTGGCCAGACCGGCGCGCTGCTTCTCCGCCATCGCCCGTTCGGCGTCGCCACGCAAGCCGAACGCCACCAAGTCTCGTCCGTCGGGGCCAAGCTGCAACCGTTTGTTACGCACAATCCATCCACGGCACCGATCTACCGCATTTTAGACTTGTATACCTTTGCTGGTTTAAAAGCAAACTACGTAATACTGGGATACTGAATGCTAAGCTCTAACTACAGAATAAAAGTAATGCATAAACAGAGTCAATTAATTAAGGGGGATAAAAGTTTTCACAAAGATTTACTTTTGTAACTAAACTTAACTTTTTCCAATGCAAACTGTGCAACCTGTTTTATCAAGGGCCTACACTCAACCAAATCAAAAAACCAAACAAAAGAACCACAACAATTCCTATGTCTCTCAAAGTTTTCAAGGACTCAAAATTCCATCAGTATCTCATTGCCTCTGGAACAAAGAGTTGTCTTTTTTCAAAGCCTTTGCAATCAACATTACCTCCGTTTATCTATTTATCTACTAATCTTGCATTACAAGGAAATAAAGTAAGCTGTGTTCATTAAAGAGTGCGGCAGTCACGAAAAAGCAGAATAAGCAAGAAAGTTCAAAAGAAACAAACCAAGCTATTGAAAGCGTAGCATTTAATATCCCAAATATAATAAGTTATGAATGGTGGTAAAAAGTATAACTGTACCTGCGAGAAGGCACTCGGTGATGTTTTTTTTCCACTCAGAAGCACCCAAAAACCCAAACGACGAACAGACTTGTGGCCCACAGAGGGCTCTTCGAGCTGCAATTCCCATCGAATCGCTCCGACTGTTTGCAGCTCGAGAGCCCATCTCTGTATTACCGCCTTCGAAGACAGATCCCGAAGAAGGTTCGAAAACCCGACAGACATAACGCGAAAAACACCAGGAGCCAGGATCGCTCGAGAAAAGAAAATAGAGCAAGGCAAGCACACGCAGATGGGATCAACATAGTTTATTCAACAAATTCATATATAACATTTTTATCGCTTAAATATAATATAATAATAAATCTGTTTTTTTTTTTGTTTTACTAACCTAGCAACTAATCAACTATTCTCAGCGATATTCGTCCGTGGCCGCACAATCGATGTGATGCGGCCAGGTTAAGTTCATTTGGAGCTGAGATCGTGCGGGGGGAAGTCTAGCGAATGAGTCGGACCGAGTCTCGCCATGAGTCTGACGCAATCGACGTCGAGCCGTTGAAAATGAGTCGCGATCGCTCGATACTTTAAGGCAAGCTAGTTAGTGGGGTTTGAGCTGAAGCTGGCTCGAATAACGCGAATTATCGAGCGATCGAGTCGGAATTATAATATTCGCTTCACGAGCCGAGTTGCCGTGATCTGGTGCACGGAAATAAACTAACGTCACACAATAAATTCAACGCACCGTCTGCGTTGCGAGTCGACGAAACATAACAAATTTTGCACCGCAATTCATTAAATTAGCGTAATGAATTCAGTGCTTCGTCGCAACAAGAGGAATTGCAACGTAACAAATCTAACGCGCTCAAGCGCCACTTTAACAATCCTACGTTTCCGCCGCCGCCGCGTTCGTAAGCCAGACACTAGGAAGAGCCAAAGAAGGAAGTCCGATGGCCAATCATGCGACCAATCGGGGCCGAGAGATTTGGCCGTCAGCGTAACCAAGTTGATCAAACGGTAGAAAGTGAACAGCCGAATTGCACGGACCGAAAACACAGTCAACGACGGCTACAGCAACTGATCACCGTGCCCCAATCGATGCCTGGACGTGGCATTGATCCGACCAATCACAAAGCTAGCTGCGATAGGTTCGAAAGAGTACCAACCAAACATAGGCCAGCACTTAGTGGGGTGCAACAGAGCCAGCCAGTAACTAACCAGCAATCGTCAGCAGGATTAGTCATCGCCAAATATCTGGGCAGCAATTGCTAGTGTGAAACTGAACCAGCCAATCATGGAGCAGCAATTGCCAGCGTGAAACAACTAATTCGACCAATCACGGAGCAATCACGGCATGAACCAATCACTGATCAGCTATCGCCGGCTTATCATGGCATGAACCAATCACTGAGCAGCGATTGCGGCGTGACACGGCACAAACCAATCACTGTACAGCGATGGCCGAGCACCGATCAGCGGCGATCGCCGGCCAGTCAGGGGCCGCGTCATGCCGCCAGCTGCTTGTGCTTGGCTGCGGCGGGCCGGTAGTAGGCCAGGTCGGGGAACGCGGGCTGCAGCATTACCAGCGGCGGCGGCGGCTGGTAGTACGAGGTGGGGCTGACGGGCGGCGACGGGTACGGCCAGTAGAAGACGGGCGGGAAGAACGCCGGCCGCGGCGACACCAGCTGCGGCGCGAAGCTCGGCGCAAACGAGCCGGCGGCAAACGGCGGCAGCATCGATCCGCCTGCAAGCAGACGCGGCGAGTCAGTCGGCGTTCGTCGCGACGTTCGCTCGGAGCGGGGAGGCGGGTGTGCGACCCTGAAACTAGTGTTTTGAAAGGAAATGCGACTTGGATTTCGATGAAACTTTGCATCAAACTGCCTTGATTTTATTACAGAAAGGCTGGACGTTTTGAAAGCGGGGATTTTGTGGTGATTTTTTCGTTGCTGATTTTATGTGGAGCGCTTGTTCGAATGGCAGATTGTTACGACTTCTCCGTTATCACGTTTCAATTTTCAACTAGCACCTTATTCAATGAGAATGTTTTTTTTTGAAAAAATCACGAATGAACAATTAAATAGGAATGTGCTTATTTTTATGGGAAGCAAAGGTATATATTTCTAAGAATCTGCCAGATGAACAGCATTTATTCTACTTTTAAGATAACGGGCCCGGGGAATTTCCAATATGAAGTTCATGGATGCAGACAGATCGAACATGCAAGGACAACGGACTTGAATCGGCGTTGGTTTCCTTATCGAAGGGTTCGATGCTTGAGCGGCGAGAATTGGCAGTTAAGCGATCGAAGTGTGCCTAGCGACGGAGCATGATATCGTTGTCCGCGGCCCCTAAAAACGGGCCACGCTTTAACCTTACGAGAAATGATTTTAAACGTGTCTGAAAGAGAAATAGAAACAAAGAAACAAATTTCGGTTTTCGTAGATGCTCAGCGAATACAAACACCGGGTTAGTTTGAATTTTGTATCTGATGTCGATACGATTCCGAATTAAAGACACGGTAAAACTCCCCAATAAGTAGCTACTCAAAGCAAATAATTTTGAAATGGTCCATCCAAGCTAGGAGAAAAAACAACATAGGTAAGGCGAGAGACAGAAGAGAGAACGATGGTAAGTGTGCAAGAAAAAAAACCCGCTAGAAGGTTAAAAAAAAAAACGTATCCGCCCCCGGGTTTACAAAACTAGCGTAGTGACGTATTAAATCCCAGGTCGAGCATCACCACCCTTAATCTGCCAACATCTCGCCACCCACAAAGCACACACGATGGTACAGGGAAGTGGGACGGGGTCTCAACTACCAGACGGGAACTAGAAATTCATTCGTTTGTCAGCGATAGCATGGCAACGACTATAATTCTAACCATTTCCAATGAAAAGTTGTGGAAGGCCGATTCGAAAATATGAAATTGGGTCAATTTTGTGGCATAATTTTCTTGTTGGCTAGGAATTGGACTTTATTATCAATCACAAATGCTGATTTGTGAATTTCTGAATTGGTGGCACAGAGGAGCTACTATTGATCAAAGATTTGACAGCCAGGTATTTGCTCGGTAGGACCTACATTTTACGCCAAACACAAAGCAAGGTCAATTTCGAAGTATGTAAAAAATAATTTTAGCCATTTCGGTACTACAGACCCGATTCGATTAGTACTCAAGAGCCAAATGCGTGCCAGTTGCAAGCCGAACGAAGGAAGAACTATTTACAGATTGGGAGGCAATCATCATTGGGCCAGGTCCTTCGTAAGCCAACGCTTAGCCAGCCCCTAACCAACGGGAACCAAGCGGACAAAAAGGGGGAGGAGCATGCACAGGCCAAGCACCGCCCACCCTCCCACACAGCAACGGCCATTGCCGCTTTAAAGCAAAATCACAGCGATTTCACGCCGGTACGAATTTAGCCGACGGTACGTTTATTGAAGCACAGCAAGCTAAAAATAGCTGGCTAGCATAACAAAGTCTTTTCTATGTTTCAATTGATTTCCATGTGCACACGCCCAAAGAATACCACTAAAAAAAAAGGAAAGGCATTCTCAAACGGAAACCAATCGAGAGATAGAAAGACAAGGCACCGCCGAGGCCAAGTAACGCGAAGCTAACGCAAGAACTGCGAGCGACCGGCAGCGAGCCGTCGCGGGGTGGGTGGGGGGGCGGTCCAACGGCCCCATCGCGTCGTACCTCGTCTCCGTCGTCCCCGGCGGCGGCCGCTCCAACACCGGCACCACGACAAAACACAAAGCATGCCACAAGAGAGCCCGCCCCGCGATCCCGGGGCCAGTGCAACCTGGGGGGAGGGTGGGAGGCGGCGGGGGGGGTGGGGTGGACGGAGCGTGCGCCTCCGCCAGGCCACCCCCAGCCGGCCAGCAACGCGTCGCCGGGAGTTCCGCTTGTCTGCGTTGTCCTGCCTCGTCAGAGTGTGAGGAAAAGCGAGGAAATGATTGAACTTCTCTGTGGACAGTGTGTTGTTTGCGCAGAGTTCTGTTGGATATGGCAAAACAACTTTAGAGTAGAGTGTCTGGGTTTTGATTGATAAGTGGGGTTGTGACGGCTTTGTAGATTAGTTTGCACAGCGATCGGCTGTCCGTGGACTAACCCACAAAGTTTGTAAACCCCGCTTTGTAATCCAGAGCCCGATGACAAGAGAAAACTACGATAATTTATGAAGCGTAGTGTGTCTGTGGAGTCGGTGAGCGAGTGTATTTGATGTGAAATGTGTGGGGAAGGGCGTTCGGGATCGGCAGACGCGTTTGCTACGGGGAGGCGGCGTTGCGGCTGGGGGGGCGGGCCTGGCGTTCGGGCGCCGTCGTCTCCGGCCGCCCGACCCATCGAGTGAGTCCGAAACCTGGACGCGGGCGGCGGCGTCGGCGGACCGCGGCGAACGGACGCAGAGGAAGCCAGACAGGGCCAAGAAAACGTGGCTTTCCAACGCAACCGGTTACGGCAACCGTTCCACCGACAAGGAGCGTCTTCGTGCGGCCGCGCAAAGTGACGGCGAGCGGACGGAGAAGCCGAGTGATATTAAGTTTCGGAACGCGATGCGGCACACCTTGTCGATGGAACTGTTGCTCCGTGGACAGAGCCGGTTCTGTTAGCTGAAGCCGTTTCGAAGGCAAAATTCCCATCAAATTCGTTTGTCACTATTCCGTCTTGGGACATGTCAAATGAGTCGGATGAAACGTTCGACTAAGAAACAGGCTTCATTTTAGACAGTTAACAACCTTTTTTAGTCACCTATTAAGTAACATTTAGGTGCGTATTACGAGTAGCATTAAATTCCGAAAGCCAATTTTTCTTGTTAGTGATTGTTGGTGGTGTTCTAGCTACAAAGAGCAGTCGAGGGATAGGTCACACTAGGTGTTTGTCTACCTCTCTCTGCCTTCCTCTGAATCCCCTACCACAACCGTGCGATTTACTCCAGACAAGCGGGAATACAAGCGTGCTGTTGGCTACCGGGTGGTCCACTCGATAACTTTTAGGGAAGTCAATTGGATTCGAACAAAACTGCAATTCTCTATGCATTGAAGATACTCTTTAGTACACCTACAAGAAGCTAAACATCAAATCGAAAACATAACTTTGTACAAAGGTTTAACTCCCATTGCAAAAATACATTTTCGATTGGAAATTATGTTTCTAGTAGACGCTAGCAGATAAAACAAGAGAGGCTTTCGATGGAATCAGCCGACATCGAGTCCCGCCACCCGGCGCTCCAAAGCAACGCTCGATTCCCTCCCGAGACAAACCCCACGATTCTGCCGATCGCCACGGAAATGCCAAGCACCACGCTAGGTGTTAACACGTGTCCACCGTCCATCCCATTGACATCAACAACAAACGCAGGGCTAGAAACACAAAATGCACTTTATTAAATCCCAAACGTTCAGCGTTGCCATCAACTTTGTCTGTTATTGTCTTAAGTAACTCGTGACCAACCAACCGTACGCCCTCCGTAAAGTAAACAACAACAACAACAGAGCAAGAACAGAGAGTGTGTGAGAATGGTCGTACAGGACCATGGAACTACGGTGCGTTACGAGCCCCGGCTGACCGAAGCTGGGACGACGGCGTTTCGACGTTTGGGGAAGCTGCCCGATGCTGGCAAGCAAGGATTTTACAGGCTCCGGTACAGGGACCACAGCCGAGATGTTTAACAGAATGCGAGTTCTGCCAACGTTTCAGTGTCTAGCTACCATATTTTAGCTGCCAATGCAGTATTTCGGCACATTAGGCAGAGTGAACGTGCCCAAGCAATTAATGCCGATTGAAACATCGTCTCATCGTTCAAGAACGTCGTCCGCAGCGGTGTGACAGCGAGGGTTCGTATCAAGTTAGCCGAAAGCTACCAGCCGAAAATAAAAAATAAACATCCAGCAAAAATTAAAAAATAGGTACACAAAAATAAGAGTGGCCGGAAAAAAAATTAACAACTTTGCCCCTCGAGAATTATATTGCAAAAAAAAAAAACACAGGTTCCCACAGCTATTAGAGGGTCGGGGAAGGCGACGCGTTAGATCGCTTGCATTCGGCCGACCGCTGGCTCCGTCAAACGCAAGCCAGGGCATCGCAAGCCGTTGCCTCCTTGCCAGCAAAGACAGCGACAGATGCCCGCTAAGGAAAGCCAGTTTCGCTTGCCAGTTCACAGCCTTCTTTCGTTTGTATCGATCCTCGAATAATTTCCATCGCGGTCGCGAGCCAAACAAAGGAAGACGGTGAAATCGCAGCCCGAACCGCAATCGACACCGTGTGTCAGACGTCGTTTTCGCTTCCACTGACTAAGTCGATTAGAGAACAAATACCCGCTTTCCGAAAACAAAAAGGCAAGCAATAGAAAAACGAAATACACAACTTGCAGAAGTTAGATAGAGTTATAGCGTGTTGAATAAACAGCCAGCCACCGAGCCGATATATCTAACGAGTTGACGAACGACGGGGCGTTTCGCTCCGACCCGACGGCATCGGAACGGACACCCGTATGTACGTCACGTCTGCCAGATCACGTGGCCGTCGGATCGTGACAAGAACCGTGTCGCGCGCGATGCTAATCGACTCGTTGACCGCGGCGTTTTAACGGAGCCATTGGGCTGACGGGAAGAGAATAGCGTTCTCGGCAAAGCGCCCCCGCAGGGTACCCACTACCAGGGACACAGAGCGGGCGGTGGGGGTTCTGGGGGGTGGGGTGGGGGGTGGGGGCGGAGGGGGCACGCCTCGGGCCACGTTCGCAAGGGAGGGAATCGTACTGAGCTGCCGTCGCGGCCATCGCAATAAAACTAACCGTTGTCGTCGTCTACGCTACCTCTAGATCGTAAGTAACTTAATGGAATATATATTTTAATATCGCCTAATATATAAAGGATACGAATAACTTTGTAAATGTATAAATGTTTTATATATTTCTATCAAAACTAGCTCGTTTTAGAGAGCCGCTTCACTTGTTTCAAACGTAACTTGTCAGAAAATATTATTTATTCTATTCCTACAGCTATTGATTTCTAGCCTAAAATCTAGGTCCTAATTAACAACCTAGCCTACAACATATTGTATATTGTTTAAAGTAATCATTATTGTATTTATCGTTAGCTCGGCGAATTGCTAACAGAAAGTAGTAAAAAGTAGTAACTAGTTCTATCGCAGCTTTTGCTGGAATGTCTCGAGCTTTGTGCCAACTGGCGGTGACGGCGCGATGCCGTCCGCTAAAGCTAACCGGCTATCGTGAGCTCCGCGCGGGGGCTGGAACCTCTCGCTGAAAGGCCGCACAGCGGAAGGAATACGTTATCAAATATATATATCCGGGCGAACTCTGCGTTCCGTCTTGAGCGACAACACCAAAATAAACTCTCTCTAGCACAACGCTATGTGCGAATCCCACGACGAAAATCGCCCGCTTGGTCCCGAATTCGACAACATAACTCGCGGAATATCGTCCCGACGACGCGCTACATCGTCGGGTAGAACGTCAGCGGCGCGTTCTGATACATGTGTGGCGGCAGGCCGACGCCGGGCGGCGGATGGAACACGGCCTGCGGCGGCCACTGCCGCTTGAACGCGGCGTGCACCTCCGGCGGGAACGCCTGCTCCCACGACCGCTTGGCCCCGCCCATCTGCCCCATCTGCCCGGCCGCCGCCGCCGCCGCAGCAGCCATCATCTGCTGCGGCAGCTGCGGTGGCGGCACGCGCGGATGGAACGGCGGCGGCTGGCTCATCAGCGCAGCCGCCGCCGCCGCCGCGTTCTGCCGCGCCGCCATGTTCATCAGGAACATCGACTGGTTGTTAGGCGGCGGCCCGCCGAACGGGTTCACCGCGAACGAGCCCTGCTTGGCCACGACGTTCATCTGCGGGGGCGGGGACTGTGCGGAACCGCCACCGCCGCCGCCGTCCTGCAGCTCGGGCCACTTGCCCATGGCGGCGGCGACCGCGGCCTGGTGCTGCTGGTGCTGCTGGTGCGCGGCGGCCAGCTGCAGGAAGACGAGGCCGTCGTGCTGCGACTGGCGCATGGCCATTGTCTGGTGCGCGAGCGCGTGGCCAAAGTCGGGGAAGAGGGACGCGTTGGGGCCGGCGACGCCGACGCCGGGGGCGGCGCCGGCGGGGGGCGGGGGGGCGGCCAACATACCGGGCGAGAGCAGGCCGGGCTTGGGGGAGCCGGGGGCCGGCAGCCCGCCGGTCAGCACCAGGTTCATGTCCTCGCCGGAGCACTGGAACACTTCGATGTAGCGCTGCTTCTTGCCGAAGATCATGTAGCGGTGGTGCTTCTGCGCGGCCGAGACGAACGCGGAGTGCTCGGAGTCCATCTGGATGAATGCCTCGCCGGACGGCTGGCCCTGAGGGGGGGGCGGCGGGTGAGACACGGGGTTACCGTTGGGTTTCACCATGTCGCTGGCTCGTGAAGTCAAACTCAAACTTTTCCTAAACTTAACTTAACTCCTTAACTTCCTTAACTTGGTTTGGTTGTTGGTTTTTGATTTGTTGGTTGATCGATGTTGATGATCAATCGCAAAAATGATTTTTTTTAGTTTCATTACCCCAGTTCAATAGTTTATCTTAAAAATAATAAGCGTTGTTTCCGAAAGCATTCAATAACGTGTAGCCAAAAGCTGATAAACTTAACTTGTTTGAGTGGCTTAAGTGAACGTAGCTAAAGCTGTGGGAAACATAACGGCCAATGCTAGACCATGATTGCAACAGCGTGTCTGGCTATTTTGATCTTTTTTCGCTGTGTAACTTTGTAAGGTCTTCAAATAAATTATAAACCAACTTATAAGAGTTCTGTACAGCAATGCATTTTTGTTTCGTGAGAATTAAAATTTTGAAATCGAAAAAAAAAAGTAATCGACTACACCGAAACTCGTCGAGCCTCCGAGCGCGACTTACCTGCGCGTTGTAGACCATGTGCACGCCCTGGAACACGATGCTCTTTGCGTGCTCGCCGAGGAAGTCGAGGATGTGCTCGACCTGCGCCTCGTAGGGCAGCCCGCGCAGCCGGATACAGTCCTTGCGCGTGCCCGACGTGATGACGTGCTGCGGCAGCAGCGGCACCTGCGGCAGCTGCGCAAGCAGCGGCGGCTGCGCGGCCGACTCGTACGTCTTCGGGTCCATCGACCGGTTCAGCACCTGCGCGATGACAAGGCGTTAGCGGAACGTCGCCGGCGGCTTGTTCGGAGCGTGCGACCGAATTTTGGGCTCAGTTACTGTCTCGGAAGAGGTCACCGCTGCATTTGGAATCTACGTGGGATTCGGCTACGAAAACAATGGGGTTGTATGCATTTTTCTGCGTGAAATACTTAGGAGATTTGCTCGTAATTTGCCGCATGCAACGCGTCATGATTATGTAGAGTATTCCGATAAAATAGGCAACAAAAGCAATTAAAGAGTAGGTACCTATGTAAAATCAATTCTTAATTTAACAGCTAGCCAGAAAAAAAGAGTAGGTCAAAATGAGAAGGTTGATTTACGTAAGTTAGGTAGGTGCCTAGTTAACTTTAAAAGAATGTGCCTAGTTTGATTTAATATTACTACAAATTTATTTTTTTGGTCACCTTTTGGAACAACTACGAAATCTTAGTTCCCACTCGAAGGCAATTGATTTCAATCGTAACTAATTTTGTCACATGTTACAAGTGGATATTCATTGAAGGACAATGTGATCTCGGTTCGATTTCTACTGTGAGTGTTAATTGCAAAAGCTATTTCGAGAGAAAATAACTTTGAATGGCAGTACCTGATGGTGATTTGATTATTAAAAGAAGAGTCACATCTTAGGAATAGGCCATGCTATACTTCACCATGACCTCTGGCACTTGTTTACAGCCTGTTTTTGTTGTTTCACATGCCACAAACCGCTGTCACACACTCAAAAACTAAAATAAATCTACTTCTTACATTGTCTCACGCTGTTCTTTGACCCAAACACCCCAAAAACCACCTTTAAGACCACGCCTAACAGCAACAAGTGTTGGCCATGTGGCTTCACTTCAGCAACAGATGATGATGATGGTGGTGATGGAAGAATGATGTCAATTAACACAGGCAAATCCAGACTGATTTAACTAGCCAACCAATAGGGATTGAGCAGTTGGTAAGCACTTCTAATTGGTCGGCTGGTGCAGTAACCAAATTCAAACAGGGCTTGCGTCTAGCAACGTATGCGAGGATTATTTGAATTTCAAATCGTGGACAAATTAGTGATGATAATAAATGGTTCACGTCACTCTAATGCTAAGTGAGAAATTGAGGCTCTTGACCTCAGCCAGCAAGGTTGCAAGCATTTAATGCGATTTTACCCTCAAAAACCACAGCATGCTGATTCGAGGATATTGATTCTTAATTTTATGTCCAATGAATAAGAAGGTAGTACATTAGGGTGATGGCCCCAATGGAAAGCAGCTTGGAGCTTTAACGGATACAACTTTTAGTTTTTTTTAATCACATTTCCCAACTGAATCCGCTATGTTGAGAAACAACTTTTTTTCTCCATGCAAACAATGCCAGCAATTAATGCTGGCTGTTTTTAAAACTCTTATCAATCTGAACACCTTGAAGAGGCTGATAAAAAAAATCTGTGTAGTCATCAACACTCGATTATAATTGGCGTGATTGTGTTTAGCAAAGAATCTGGGCCAGAGATAACATTCGTCATCTTACCTACCTTCGTAAGACCCCTTCCAAAGATGCAAGAAGCAAGAGCAATACACACGCAATTAGCAATTAAAATTATTCCACCGAATTGTCCGATAATTTGTGAAAGTCGGTCAACTGGGGTAAAATAAGATTGCAACACAAGAATTTGAAGAATGTCAGTGACTTTCTGCAAGCCTTTCTAGTTTCTACAGACTTTGAGAAACCAGGAGTTGGTAGAAGGACGCTATAGTGCAACAGCTTCACTCGCCATGCATGTCAACCTCTCGACAGCACGGTTCGGTGGAGGAATCCAACTGTCCGAGTAGTTCCTTCCTTTGATAGGGAGAAGATTAATGTAGGATCTACTTACAGGCAATCTCAAGTCTCTCCTTGCTAGTCAAGTCTTGCGATTTCCATTCCTCTTTCTTTCCGAACGAGGTGTGCATGAAGAAGCAAATATCTTACTATGCTAAAAGAGGAAACTCTGCCAAAATAGCATTGTTGAGCTGGGGACAGAATCGTCAGCGCTGCCTATAGTACGGTGTTAGAAATTAAAGCACCCCAGCAATCTAGGTACAACATAAAACAACATTAGGTACCTAATTCATCTTATTTAATATTTAGGGGGATTAGTTTTCCACTAATTCTCAATTTCAAGTGTCAACCGTCAGTTGGCATATAACAGAGTATCTGTGCAGGTGATACCTGCACTTGTTTAGTTTAACTTCTAGCTTTGCTGTCAGGGCAATCTTTTACAATTCTGCGTAATTGGATGCATTTCCGCTAATGTTTTCTATACTTCCTTTGGCAGCAAAAGCCGAATTTTGAATGAAGAAGTTAGTGAATAGGGGGCCAAGTTTGCATTGAAGCCTGATTTTTCCAAGAGTTTCCGTTATTAGAATAGTAATATATTTGGTAGGAACCAGCGATGGTGACGTATCGACCAATCGTTACTGATTGATTACTGGTGTTTAACGACGCACCGTTTTGACAACTGGCCCTTTGGCACAGGTCTAATGTTGTCAGTGAATGAAATGGGGATGAGAGGGTGATGAAGAACCAAACCTTGCCTAGAAGGGAGGAGGGGAAACCCGGTGCCGGCACGTAGCCAACTCCTGTCGAAAAGCACCGAGAGGACCACCGGCTTTACGTCCCTTTCGAAGGACGGTACAACTCGAACAACAGGATTCCTCCACTAATCCATCCTGTCGAGAGGTCGAGTGAAGTTGTCGTACAAACTTCAAACCCTCCGACCTCTCTCCCGAACAGGATCATGTGCATGACGGTCCGTTGCTAAGTCGACGGTGAAGGCGCTGCGCTTTACCTGCTGCACTTCGGCGGTGGTCGAGCGGAACAGCTCGATGTATCGCGAGCCGATGAGCTCACGGTGCTTGCTGAGCGCCTTGGCCGAGTCGTCCTCGTGCGCAAACAGCACGAACGCGTCGCCCGTCGCGCGGCCGTCGGGCTTCTTGACGAACAGCACGCCCTCCTCGCCGTCCATCACCGCGCACGACGCTTCGCCGCCCTCGAAGAACTCAAGCTGCAAGCGCAAACGGGGGCGGCGTCAGGTTACGAGTCTCGTGTCGCGATCGAATATAGGCTTGTCGATCTCCATGCGTTGATAGTCGCATCGATTCAATTACAACATCAACGATTGTTTAAATTTAAAATTTAAGTGTGTCACTTTGCTGCAACCATCTGATGATTGTAAAACTTGAGCCTACAGCAAAATTAAGCAAATACTGACTATCCAATCATTTATTTTTAATGAAGAAATGCTAACTAAAGTGGTTTATTAAATTCCGTACTTAATTTCTCATATAAGACTCTTGCTACCTTTGCTACCATGCTTCAAGCTCCCGCACAAAGATGAGAATATAACTATGTTACGAACGTTAGAATATGGTCTGAAGTTATTTTTGGTTATTTTGTTTCGATTTGTTGCTATCTAGGACTAGAGCGTGAGCCCTTGACGAACCAGGCTGCAATGCTTTGCAAAACGGCAGGAAAAATAGATTAGCATTCATTGACCCATTTAAATATTTTTTTCTGAAAAATAATGTGATTCAAACATTAATGCAAATACTCTGTGCAGGCGTGGTAAATATTTCTTACAAGAAAAAAAAATCAATTCCATAATTAGAATTTGTATCAAATCCCAGTGCGGATGCAAAATTTGGAACTGATATTTCTTATCAAACAAGAAGAATAATCACTCTCCCAACTAGCCGCCGGCTTCCAACTGCGATGCAAACGCCCCGAGACCTCCACCCCAACGCAACCCCCCCGGGCAACTCACCACTTGCTTGGCGGCAGCATCGTACGGCAGGCCGCGCATGCGCACGATCACCTGCGCCCCGCGCGACAAGAACGCCTGCGCCTCGTTGTTGCCGCCGCCGGCGACGTTGACGAAGTCGTCGCCGCTCGCCTTGTACACCTCGATGTACCGCGCGCCGATGTGGTGCTTGTGTCGCTTCAACGCCATGTCGCGGTGGTCGGCGCCCGTGAACCGCACGAGTGCCTCGCCGTTGCGGCGGCCCTGCGGGCTCAAGCAGAGCGCGACGCCGCCCCTGAGCGCGCGCGGACGGGGGTTAGGACACGGGACACTTGTTCGTGCACCCCCACGGCAATGGTACTAGCGTTTGCTGGCACATAGTAATGCTAACAATCGTAGCAGCGCAGTGACACCGGTGTTTGCTGGCATTAGGCAAGGCACATAGTAATGCCAACAATCGTAGCAGCGTAGCAACACTAGCAGCGCAGTGACACCGGTGTTTGCTGCCATTAGGCAAGGAACATAGTAATGCCAACAATCGTAGCAGCGTGGCAACACTAGCAACAGCAGTGACACCGGTGTTTGCTGGCATTAGGCAAGGCACATAGTAATGCAACAATCGTAGCAGCGTGGCAACACTAGCAACAGCAGTGACACCGGTGTTTGCTGGCATTAGGCAAGCAAGGCACATAGTAATGCCAACAATCGTAGCAGCGTGGCAAAACTAGCAACAGCAGTGACAACGGTGTTTGCTGGCATTAGTTATGTTATTTTTTTTCTCTATTTTCTATTTTCCTCGATAATTTTTCTGTTTTTTCCTTCAGAACCTTAACCAAGCTGCATGTTTGGTTGCTGTAGCTATACTCTTTATTATTGTGGGTGTAAGGAATGAAAATCTCCATCTTCCTCCTGACAGTCATGAATCGTGATGGCATCTTACCATCTTTGTAAATGGTCCAAGGTATGGGTTGTGGTCAGATAGGTCAGATGGCAATAGCAATAAACTTGAAATTTATTTGCGGCATGATCGTGGCACTGTCTTGAGGGAGCAATAAAAATGTATTTCCTTTATTTTCGTCAAAACTTCGTCAGCCATCCGTTGACAAGATATTCGAGCTTGTGAGCATGCAGTTGTGGGCAATTGACAGCTGGCCGGGCCTCTAGGTTGTTAGGTAGGTAGGTGGGTGGGTGCTTGGTGGGTGGTTAATGTTTCAGTCTGCACGCTCGGTAAATTGGTACTCACTTTTCAACATTGAGTCCGCGGAAGAACTTGGCGATGTCTTGGTCGGATGACTGCCAGGGGAGGCCTCGAGCTCGCACCACGCAGTTGTTGTCTACCTCCTCATCCTTCGAGCTGCAAGACACGACCGGGCACGAGCAATCAGCTGGATGCCGCGAGGTTAAGCAACAAGCGTGGGTGACCACGCCACGTGGAGCATTCCCAGCCCCTGTCTGTGATCTGGACTACGGCCCCTCATAAGGTGGACACTAAATTACACAGTTACACTTGATGCTATCATAATTCTTGTGTGTGTATTTTTTTATGTCGGTTTCTTTGCGTTCTACAGGCCAAAAGACTCAACCGATTTTGATGAAATTTTTATGATGCATCCGTTTTGTTTCCTCTTAGACCCCGTACTATTTTCAGCTCAATCCATTTTGAACTTCTTTTTCAAATTAATTTTTACGAAAATGTTTCGTTTTATCAAATCACGTTTCTCACTCGAGAATCTAGATACCATATTATTTTAAGCAAGGGCTTCATCAGTTTCTCGTCGTCGAGATGGCTACCAGTTGGTTCCCAGTCTGCTTTAGGACCGTGAGATAAGAAACCGAAACAGCTGATATCATCTGCTCCTTGCTCCTGATAACAGTGTTATCGCCGTTGGCGGGCAATCAGAACTCACCAACGCAACTCAAATCACTAATTATACAAGCCAACAGATTACAGAACGGCAAACAAGCATCCTTGGACACTTTCTGATAATCATTGCTGTGTACAGAGTAGACGCCGAGTGATCTGGCAGATCACTCCCCTGGTCGGCGCTATCGACGAACGGCTGGCAAGCAGTGCGCTCGGCAAATAGCAAATATAGCATAAAGCAAACAGTGACTCACCAAATGCCCGGTTCTAGCCTCAGGTTCACTGTTTCTGGGTTCTCGAATTTGTGTCCTGCAACAGAGAGAAGGCGAAGACGACGATTAGTTTCCGTGATCAAGATGCACTGCTTGACTTGGATGAGACGGTTCATCTTAGCGGTCATGTTGCGTCGACAAGAAAGCACAAACTCGTACGATACTTTCGCGTTTATTATATTGACAAATGCTGAATACAGAGTGAAGATGGATAAATCATGACTCAATCAAACGACTACTCGAAAACAATCCTTGTCGAAACAATCAACTCTACCCGAGGACTTGGATGCTCGATGCCCTAGGCAACTCCCCGGGGAATCAGCTTCCCACGGTCAACTTTGCTACAATCCGAGTCGCTGAAATGAAATCAGTGCTGAAAAGCTGCTGCCCAATAGACATACCGCTCAGAGACAAATGACGTCAGATACCCACTGGACGTACTACCAGTGTAGCGCTGTTAAATAACACAGGAAGATAGGGAAATCACAACCCGAATTGCTCTACCTGGCTTTAGCGAGTGGGTATCACGACGTCACTTTGATAGAATTTTGATTGAACGAAATAGGTGGCTAAATTAAAATCTAAACGAAGCCGATTCGTTTCACATCATGTTTCTTGCCATCTGTCATCAATATGCAATCGAGTTGACCAGCATTGTACAGAGGGGTGATGCCACCCAGCTCCCCGCCACACCGAAGGGGGGTCGGGGGTCGCACGACAGTCAGATGTTCGACGGCTTGACCACGGACACATTCGCCGCAGACTCCGCAGCATCCCCGCAGCAACCTTGGACCAAGTCGTCGACACGGCGAGCGTCACGTGACCCTCGCTAGGTGCGTGAGACGTACGTGAGGTGCGTGTGACGCTGACGGAACGGCCTACGCACGATGCGTTCTCTGGGCCAGTGTGTCCGACGGACGGGACGAGCTCAAGAATGTCATGCAACATATTGCTAGCAGCATGTCGCGGATACAACCGCGTTGAAACCACATGGGTCCTTCTTAGGTCGTTACCTAAAGCCAACAAGCAACACTAGCAACAGCAGTGACACCGGTGTTTGCTGGCATTAGGCAAGGCACATAGTAATGCCAACAATCGTAGCAGCGTAGCAACACTAGCAACAGCAGGGACACCGGTGTTTGCTGGCATTAGGCAAGACACATAGTGCTGCCAAAAATCGTAGCAGCGTAGCAACACTAGCAACAGCAGTGACGCCGGTGTTTGCTGGCGTTGAATAAGGCCGAAGGTGAAATAAAGTTTGCTAGGAGCGCGGTAGTAAGGAGAGTGGAAGGCGAAGGCTTCGCTGGGATATTTTGGTCAAAGTCGATGCAGCGCTGGATGCTTATCAGGCGGGGGGTCATCAGGGAGTCAAGGGATAGACCACTATCGCACCCGGGTTGCCCCTTGTGGTCTCGATACATTACATGCTGCCTGTCAACTTTGTTTTCGTTTCTGTACAACAACGACTGAGATACGAGATGCGATGAGATGAAGCAATTGGATATTTGTCCGAGTTCCTAGCCGACTTCGAGTGCAGCCCGCGTTGTGTTGCATCTACGAAGTGTGTTGTTAAACCTGCTCTGTCCTACACAACACAGAACACGCGCAGTCCGAGACATTTCGACCGTGCGTCACTGAACGGACCAAGAAGAAATTTTCCATCTGTCGCTTGTTTCTTCCACTGAATACACCTATTCCATTCAATCAAAATTCTATCAAAATGATGTCATGATACCCACTCGCTAAAGCCAGGCAGAGCAATTCGGGATGTGATTTCCCTATCTTCCTTTGTTATTTAGCAGAGCTAATTAATATTTTTCTGACGGCATTTTTCTCTGAGTGGAATATGTCCATTGCGAGCCGCGATTTGAAGGCTGAGTCGCGGCTACGGGTGACATTGTCTCAACATCGAGCCATCGTGCCATGTGGCTCGTGGCCGGATCCTGGACCAACGACCGATCTCTACATCGACGGCGACGCGAGGAACTCTACGCTGACTCGGCGCGTGCGCCAGCGTTGAAGAACGCACGCTGCACGCAGCCGGGACGCAGGATGCAGTTTGCACCCGGATGCAACAAGTGCACGCGTTGCGAAAAATCCACGCACTACGCAATACGCAGAGATATCTGCAGGCGGGAGATCGGAGAGGGTTTAGATAATGAAGGATATAATCGAAAGAGAACGCAAAGGGGATGCACCCCCGCGGGGGTGGGCTTAAGGAGGGTTAAAGATGAGATGCCATGACAGCGACTTAGGAAGCAACGGCTCAAAGAAAATGCTGTGAAGCTCCGAGGGAAAATGACAGCGTGCAGACACTGCATTGATATGCATGGCAAACGGTTCAATGCAATCCATCAAATGCTGTGCATGTGTGTCCTGGAGAACTGAACGCTGTTGCTGCAGGATTGGGAGGAAGCAGCCAGCAGTCGAGATCTGCGAGGAGATTCGCAAAGAAGGTCACCTGACCGCCGACGGGGGCAAGGCACTGGTGACCTTGGCCGTCAAGCCGAGCCATCTACGTCCCCTCCCTTCCCCCCGCGACTCCTTCGAGTGTCCCATAGTGTGTCCTATCGTGTCCCATCCCAGCGGACAGCGACGTTCTAAGCGACAGGAAAGCCAGAGCTATAGCATAGAATAAAGACCTTTATTCTATGGCTATAGTATCAACAGCAGTGACACCGGTGTTTGCTGGCATTAGGCAAGGCACATAGTAATGCCAACAATCGTAGCAGCGTAGCAACACTAGCAACAGCAGTGGCACCGGTGTTTGCTGGCATTAGGCAAGGCACATAGTAATGCCAACAATCGTAGCAGCGTAGCAACACTAGCAACAGCAGTGGCACCGGTGTTTGCTGGCATTAGGCAAGGCACATAGTAATGCCAACAATCGTAGCAGCGTAGCAACACTAGCAACAGCAGTGGCACCGGTGTTTGCTGGCATTAGGCAAGGCACATAGTAATGCCAACAATCGTAGCAGCGTAGCAACACTAGCAACAGCAGTGACACCGGTGTTTGCTGGCATTAGGCCCGGGTTTCTACACCGATGGCTTTGGACGGGGGTCGGGAGGGTGAACAGGTACCCTGCCCCCTCCCCCGTCCTTCCTCACACCCTGCATCCTGCAGGTGTCGATGATTGATGTCGCGGCGGTAAACAAATCACAGTCCGACAAACAGCTGACCGATCAAGTTGAAAAGTAAGTGACTGTCGCGGCACGTGACACCGCGACGGACGGAGAGGTCGACGCCGAAGGTCACGTGGCCGTCAACCGGCTGTCACCGCGCCGGCCAGACGCATCTGTCAAAGTGTCGCCCAGCATGCCGGCCGACACGAGGCAAAAACGCAGCGAAATCGCAGTGAAATCGCCGTGCGAATGTGAGCGAACCTACCGAGACCTTTGATTATTATCATCATTGACGCTATTGATTGATTATTGGTGTTTAACGACGCTTTGTTTTGACAACTGGCCCTGTGGCACTGGTCTGATGGCGTCGGTGAATGAAAGGGTGATGATGAGGGTGATTCTGAACCTAACCTTATAGCCTACAAAGGAGGAGGGGTAACCAGGTGCCGGCACGTTGCCTACTCCTGTTGAAAAACACCGAGGGGACCACCGGCTTTACGTCCCTTCTGAAGGACGGTACTACTCTATAACAGGATTCCTCCACTAATCCGTGCTGTCGAGAGGTTTATAAGCAAGGCGAGGGAAGTTGTCTTACTAACTTCAAACCCTCCAACCTCCATCCCGAACAGAACTGAACATGTGCGTGATGGTCACCCATCCAACAACTAACTCAACGCGATGTTGCTTAACTTCGGTGATCTGTCGGGCAACGGGTTCCAACGTTGCCAAACCGTTCGGTGAGCGACTCCTTCGACACCAAGGGCTGTTTCAAGGGTGTTCGACGGATCTGGACAAAAACTTGAATTGCCAGGAAAACGTAGTAACGAGATAGAGCAACGCAGCGTAACGCAACTCCAGCGGATTCCTATAGAAAAACTCAAAGCTTTGGCAATAATCAACTCATGTGAGACCTATCACAATACTTAATTGGACAATTAAAAAATGTTGTTTTTCTCTTTTATAACCTCACCGCGTGTAGGCCGCCAAGGAAAAGCCGCTTGCAAGCGCATTGTTTTGCGTAGAAAAAAGTGCGTTCACGTGTGTAATTCGTAATGCATATGTAGTGATATTGTAATATTGTAAGATATTGTGCGCAAACAGCTGAGAGTCTGGCTGGGACTGACAGGTCGTCAAGTCTCACGAGTGTAGTGACGAGACACCGGCCAGGATGCAGGAGGCAGTGACCGCTCGCTTCCCACCGCCTTGCGCCAGCCGGCCATTGTTTCCCGCTACACTCGGCACGCGCCCAAGATGTTGGAATCGAGACGCGAAACAAGCCGGGCGGCCAGCCTTGTCCGCTCAACGGTGCACATCTTGGACGCGACACGACTTTAGGTCCTCCTCGATTTATTTGAAGAAAAACCCTGTCCACCCAGTCCTAGTAAATTGTAAGCACCAACAAAATAGCAATAAAATTAGTAGACACCAATTAAGATTTATTGCTAACTGCATTAGTTAAAAACTATAATAATTAAGTTACTAGAGAAATGCTAGAAGATATCCGAGTGTTAAATAAAACGTTTAGCCACTGTTCTAGAGTTTCATTTTGTTATTTTGGAACGGCGGCTCGCGGAGTCCGTCTCATGAGTTGTTGAAATGTAAATGATGGTCATTTTTTAGGCATGATGTATCCTAGAGAGACTCCAGCGCTGGGGTTTGAAGTCCTCGCCTTGCAAGCCGAAGGAGATTTAGGAAACGCACGGCACACCGCAGCGTGGCGAGCTCGGCGTGCACGCATCACGCATCACGCGTCAGCTGCGTGCGTCATCCTCTGCGTGTCCTAACCGCGTATTCGGCAGAACACGTCGACGCAGGATGCAATTCGCAGGGCGATTTCGCAGCGTCTGCGTTAACGCAACTACGCATGCGTCGGCGCCGAACGCGACGGGTTGGCTGCACTGACACATCCTGGTCGGGGTGAAGCACCAGCTATCTACGTCATAAGCTTTCTGTCGCGTCAGATTTTCCTGTTTCCGTTAATCTTTCCTGCTACGTTTCATTTTGCTGGTGTCATCAATGGCCTGCTAAGAAAAGCCAGTTGGCTTGTGATTTCCCTATCTTCCTTGGTTAAATAAGCAGAGTCAATACACCGATTCCATTCAAGCAACGTGACGCGGTCAGACACCTGCTAAGAAAAGCCAGTTGGCTTGTGATTTCCCTGTCTTCCTTGGTTGAATAAGCAGAGTCCATACACCGATTCCATTCAAGCAACGTAGCGCGGTCAGACACCCTCTAAGAAAAGCCAGTTGGCTTGTGATTTCCCTGTCTTCCTTGGTTAAATAAGCAGAGTCAATACACCGATTCCATTCAAGCAACGTGACGCGGTCAGACACCCGCTAAGAAAAGCCAGTTGGCTTGTGATTTCCCTGTCTTCCTTGGTTAAATAAGCAGAGTCAATACACCGATTCCATTCAAGCAACGTGACGCGGTCAGACACCCGCTAAGAAAAGCCAGTTGGCTTGTGATTTCCCTGTCTTCCTTGGTTAAATAAGCAGAGTCAATACACCGATTCCATTCAAGCAACGTGACGCGGTCAGACACCCGCTAAGAAAAGCCAGTTGGCTTGTGATTTCCCTGTCTTCCTTGGTTAAATAAGCAGAGTCAATACACCGATTCCATTCAAGCAACGTGACACGGTCAGACACCCGCTAAGAAAAGCCAGTTGGCTTGTGATTTCCCTGTCTTCCTTGGTTAAATAAGCAGAGTCAATACACCGATTCCATTCAAGCAACGTGACGCGGTCAGACACCCGCTAAGAAAAGCCAGTTGGCTTGTGATTTCCCTGTCTTCCTTGGTTGAATAAGCAGAGTCAATACACCGATTCCATTCCAGCAACGTGACGCGGTCAGACACCCGCTAAGAAAAGCCATGATTTCCCCGACTTCCTTGGTTAAATAAGCAGCAAATGTACAATTTTCCTTTGCGTTTGATATGCGATCTCAGTTTTCAAGTCTGCCAATACATTTTGATCATTTGCGCCCAGGAGCAACGGGATGTAGCAGGAACTCGAGTGGCGTAAGAACCGCGCATTCAACTCACCGCCACGTTCAGCCTCCGGCAATAAAGTTGATCAGAACGCAACTGCAATTATCCGATGCAAGCACGGTAGATATTAATTAAAAAAGTGAAGAATCCACTACAAAATTGCATCCGCTTCTAATAATAAACTCTGGCAAAGGCTTATAAAGATTCCCACCATGGTCAGCTAGGCTCGTGGGCTCTAAAACTGCGACGTCCCAGCACGCCTTAGTTGCATTTGTCTGAACGCGAGTATTTTAATAGGCCGGGAGTGCTCCTAGCTCGATGCTAGCTTCTTGCTGGATGCTGGCTCGATGCAGCGAATCTTTGAGCACTGCGTTGCCGTCCAAACGTGCAGGGCTGCACCCATTCGAAAGCGCAATCCGCCGCAAGACTCTGGCTCGGTGTGTTATTGAACCAGGTGAGCAGTCCGCTCGGCTTGATTAACACCTGCCACGACCCATTGTTTTGCAATCAATCCACTATGTGTCTACGCTAGCACGACACTCTAAACTGTGTCTCACCGCCAGTTGCCAGACGCTTGCTGGCACAGTTGCTGCAACAGCCAGTCTGGCTGCAAACAAAATCATGACCAACGAAGAAATGCTATGCAAAATTTTTCTTATAATCTGGGCTTCTGCTGGATTTCCGAACACCTAACATCCACCGAACTGACCCTTATCATCGAGACGTGGACTTGCGCAACGCGCGCCAGCAATCAACTAATTACCCAGCTGGGGGTAATTAGCTTCAAGGAGCCGTGCGTACGCAGGTCCACGCACGTCTACGCACAATACCCGAGCACTGCGACGGCGTGGAGAGCCAGCTGCCCGCACGGAGTTGCCGTCTGCCCGCAGAACGCCGCCATCTTGGCGGCAACAACCTCTGATCCGAGCACTTGTCTCAACTACCTCCAAACGACTAGGAAGGACTGTGCGGAATAAACACGGGGGACTTTAAGATCAACACACTCTCACCTGAACGAGTATTACTGGTCAGAAAATTTGCTTCTAACAATTAGTGAAATCCTGTTTCAACGGTGATCTGTACAAAAATACTGTTGGCTTTGCGATCGGAGCATTCGTTTAGCCATAGTGCGCGGACGCGCATTTTCGCGGATTCTAATGCTAATTACGTGTAAAATCCAGGCACGCTACGCCAGAAATCTAGCACCAATTTTTAACTATTTCCCATAAAATTTCGCCCCTAGTTTTCTTGTGAAATTTACAAGTCCCTTGCAGCATCTCCCATGCATGCAACACTCAGCACGCTCGAAAGTCTGCCGGCCATGTATGCCTGCTCGCAGATGGCCTCTCTTCGACCACCAAGACTCTCGTTGCAGAAACTTCTTGTTGCCGCTTATCAGCTCATCAGAAAGCGATTAAGCTAATCGCGCAAATCATGACGCATGACGCATGACGCACGCGCGCCCAGAGACCGATTGGGTTTATTTTCAATTCCACTGCGCTTCATTACTTGGGGTGACGTAGCCAAGTAGCAGAAAGCAAGCAAGCAGCAGCAAGCAGCAAGCAGCAAGCAAGCAGCAAGCAGCAAGCAGCAAGCAGCAAGCAAGCAGCAAGCAGCAAGTAGCAAGCAGCAAGCAGAAAGCAGCAAGCAGAAAGCAAGCAAGCAAGCAGCAAGCAAGCAGCAAGCAGTAAGCAAGCAAGCAAGCAAGCAAGCAAGAAAGCAAGCAAGCAGCAAGCAAGCAAGCAGCAAGCAGCAAGCATGCAGGCAAGCAGCAAGCAGCAAGCAGCAAGCAGCAAGCAAGCAAGCAGCAAGCAAGCAGCAAGCAAGCAGCAAGCAAGCAGCAAGCAGCAAGCAGCAAGCAGCAAGCAGCAAGCAAGCAAGTAGAAGCAAGCAGCAAGCAGCAAGCAGCAAGCAGCAAGCAGCAAGCAAGCAGCAAGCAAGCAGCAAGCAGCAAGCAGCAAGCAGCAAGCATCAAGCAGCAAGCAGCAAGCAAGCAAGCAAGCAAGCAAGCAAGCAAGCAAGCAAGCAAGCAGCAAGCAGCAAGCATCAAGCAGCAAGCAGCAAGCAAGCAAGCAAGCAAGCAAGCAAGCAAGCAAGCAAGCAGCAAGCAGCAAGCATCAAGCAGCAAGCAGCAAGCAAGCAAGCAAGCAAGCAAGCAGCAAGCAAGCAGCAAGCAAGCAAGCAAGCAAGAAAGCAAGCAAGCAGCAAGCAGAAAGCAGCAAGCAGCAAGCAAGCAAGCAAGCAAGCAGCAGCGGCAAGCAACAGACAGCAGCAACAAGCAGCAGCAGCAAGCAAGCAAGCAAGCAAGCAAGCAAGCAGCAGCAAGCAAGCAAGCAAGCAAGCAACCAGCAGCAGCAGCAGCAGTAAGCAGAGCTCGTTATCGCAAGCCAGCTGCCAGTGTTTTGCTAGGATTCATGTTTGCTGTCGGTCATTACACGATACTTCTTATTAGTCAATCTAGAATCTTAGCTACTCGTTAAAATGAGAATCGTACCAGCCAAAGTCTAATTTATTTCGATAAATAAGCAATCAACTGAGAGATTAGAAATTGTATGCAACTACAACAAGTTACATAAACGATTTAAATGTATCAATTATAAGTGATTATCGAGACAAACAACTCACGAATCACGCTACAATGTTTGAAACCACGGAGCCAAGTGGCTAGCGCGCAGCTTGGTGCGACACGAGGACGGTGCGTTGCCGGTCACCGCACCGATGCCTGGCGCTGCGGCGTGTTGCTTAACCCTTCATGCCGCGCTGCTACGTGCCTACGAGTTGAAGATTGCCAGAGAAGTGCTCGGAATGGATCTAATTCTAAGCGTGTATTTGATCTCGCATACGTCTTAGCTTTGAAAGCTCATGCGGATAACGCAGTACTTTCAACGACAACACATCCAGCACAAAAACTGGATACGAGTAATGTTACTTAACTTCAATAACCGCACGAGAAGACAACACCTCCGCCCAGGAAGCAAGCAAGGACCAGCGTTCTGCGTACAGCGTTGTCAGGTTCGCCAGGATAAGTGGAGAGAATGCAGGAGGAGCCTGGAGACAGCAACGAGATATCGACCGACGAAGAATTGACAGGAGGTAGATTGGATGCAAGACAGAAAGAGGATGACACATAGAGGAAGAACAAAGCGGAAGGCGACAGGAGTGAAGACGCGATGGTTGAAGAGGCGACGTCAACTGAAAAGAGGGAAGGATAGGGAATTGTTTGACTAAGTATGGGCGACATCAGCAAGCAGGAGGAAGGTGTCGGACACAGAGGAGGAAGGAGACATGAAGAAGGTAGGCAGGAGGAGCAAGGAAAGAGACAGAAGAGAGGAGACAGGAGGAAGGTTGGACAGCAGGAAGGAGGCAGGAGGCAGCAAGGTTGGACAGCAAGAGGAAGGTACACACTGAGGAGGAAGGAAGGAGACAGGAGTTCCTTGACTCCAACGAGCTGCGGTCACGCGGCAGCAAGTCAACGGCCGGCGCAGCGACCGCGCAGCGAAACGGGTTTCACGGTCCGAGCATCGTGCAGCGAGGAAAAACAAGAAAGCCGCACGCCGGGAAACACAACCAGCTCGATCGTCGATCCGTTCAACCCCTAATAAACTACCCTGTCTACGAGGACTCACGCAGGGGGGTTCGGTGCAACGTTTTGCCATGACAGGCTCCATGGAGAATGCAAGAAACGCTGCCGAAACAGTATTGTTGAGCTGGCGACAGAATCGTCACCGCTGCGGTAAAGTTACAGCACCAATGACAGTTGACATATAAAAGAGTACCTTAAATCTGAAATGAAAAATGAAAAATATCTTAACCCCGGTCCGCCAGGGTCGTCGCCGAGACTTTCCCATGCCATTCCACGCCAAGTGCACGTGGTGCGACATGAGCTCTCCAACGCGCGTAGCTCTACGGCGGCGACGCCGGGGAGGCGGCGACGTCACATTGCAACCCTCGAAGGCTTGGCACTTACCGTCGGCAATGAGTCGGGTGACGATGTCAACCATGTCCTTGATCTCGCTGACGTAGTAGTCGCTGGCGTCGTTGGCAGTCATGCCCAGGTCTGCAGGGGTGGCGCGTCAAGGAACTTGTTGCGCATGCTTTCGTGGTCGGGGGCACAAGGTCAGGGGGTACATTCCATCGCAGGTCGTGGCACAGCACCGCGGGGGTGGTGCCACTGCCATGACATGGTCAACAAACAACGAGCAACTTACACCATGCAGGCACAAGCACACTAGGATTCGGTCGAGCTACCACAGCTCCCGACAGTTTCATGCGAGATGATGCGTAAGAACCGAAGAAGAAGAACACAGGCGCCGCCATCCGGGTCACTGCGCCATGTACTCCGGGGCATTTTTTTAGTGGGTTTCAGGGTGTAACTTGTTAGGAACTAAGTTTGTGTCACGACGCCGGTAGACTTGAAACGTTGGTGCCAGGATCTTTTCGTTTCAGATCAATTGCAGCGTGTGTAAGTTTCGCACAGTTTTGGATTCGACAACATTTTGACTGGGACCATGCGTGGAAGCAATGCTCGCGAATGCTATTGCTGTGGTAGGCCAGGACATGCTGTGAAGAGCGATCTTCAAGCTCGACAGCCGTCCAAACACACCTTGTCGCCGGCAGAGCAAGGGTACACCCACGCCACCGGGGTTGGTTCTGGCAACAGGTTCTACCGCAGAGTTCTGCGTTCTCTACGCAACGCTCAAGACACGGCGTCGAGCACCGAGCGACGCTGAGCCCGCGAAGGGAAACCGGGCTATCGCTAGGCCGACAAGCTGCCCCAATTCCCCCCTACCCCTCTCTGATTGGCTGATTGGCCGGTCGGATATCGGTGCGATTCGTCGCCGACGCACGCAACGCAGCGGAAAACTGAGCAATTGATAGCTTGAAATATAGTGAAAACTCACAGCTTGATCAATTGTTAAAATGTTGATGACTCGTGGTTGTTTGTTGAACAGAGGTAGTGGCTCACTGATGTCAGTTACTTCCTACCGGTGGCACGCTGGGTGCTGGGAACAATCGATATCTGCTAGCACTGGCAGAAGGCATGCAGGGAATAGCTGACGCTGCTTATGCTGTCTTCTAGACTCTGACTCCGTGGCTCCGGGACCAAAGACTTGGGCACAAGACATGATCAGCAAAGCTGCACGGGACAGCTGCCTCGAACTCAAACTGTCCCAAACTAACTAACACTAAATAGTTCGAGCTTAGCTCACAGCGTTCGATACCCAAGGTAAATAGTTTATCAGAAAACTATAAGCGCGCTAAGATTAGAAATAGAAACAACAGCTCTGTTCGGAAAAACAAACGGCCAGCGCGTCGTGTCGGAAAATTGTGCTGTAGGGATAACGGACCCCTATTCACTAACTTTTGCAGTTTCTAATTCTGCAGAATTGGGTCGATTTCAGCGTTCGTTTCCTATACTACCTTTGGAAACAACAGTCAAAATTTTCCCAATTTTCCCAAAATTAGAAACTGCAAAGGTTAGTGAGTAGCGGCCCTGGCGACCGTCAACGCCGTTCCGTTCGGCAGCTGTTCGTATCGCAGAACTTTCAGGGTGCCGACACCCAAGCCTGGGTTCAAGAAAACAAACGGTAGCGTCAGAGGAGATCATTTTATTTGGAAGTTTGCGAAGAGAAGCCTCGTTGGCGTGCTAAAAGTCGGCGTGAAATTCGCCCCAAACAGAGAGGCCCACCGAAGTCACGCTTAAGCTCTGTGTGCCTCCTGCGTTGCCGACGACAGCGGAGTAGGGACACGAAGAGATAAAGGTGAAAACACTAGATTTTCTCAACAATAATTGGCTTCTAGACGCCGACATCAAATCGGCCACCCTATATACCGGCATTTCCCGCGACCTCCGCTCGGCCGCGCTAAGAGGTCAAGGCGAGCTGACCTCTCTCCCCCCCCCCCCTACCCACCGCACCACGGGGTCGGCTTATCACGGCCCCCGCGCCCTCGGCGACCCGATGTCGCTGATATCGCGGCTTATCATAATATCGTATGGCAGCCAGAGTAAGAGATCATCGGTTGCTGCTGCTGCTGCTGCTGCTGCTGCTGCTGCTGCTGCTGCCAAGTCTTATCGATATCGTGTTCCTAATCGTCGGATTCGTGATGTTTGTGAGTCTTAGCTTCTAACCCCCATTGCCCAACGCAGACATGAAGATCTCATCCAAAAGCACATTTCGTAGGCCATAAAAATTTAGCTGGCAGTGCATTCTCATGGGAATACATTTTCTCTTTGGAGTTGGAACTGGGAAATTTCCCTTGCGGTCAATATAATCACAAAATTCACTGATAACTTGTTGTAATAAGGCACCGTATAACCGTATCACGACATCGCGGTATCACCGTATCACCGCATCGCCATATCACCGTGTACCACCACATCAGTGTACCACTCGTCAACAGCCGTTGGCATCAGGTGCAACGTGTATGCTTCTTATGACGTCCGTCGTGCGGCTTGTTATCAAAACAGTGGTGCGCTTTAGCGCTCGAAGACAATACAACTCGGTCGCGCGTGCTAAATGGCACGGCAAACAACTCGTTGACTCAGTTGGCCGCGCGGCTGTCGCGCCTTCGTCAAGTTGATACACCGGAAGGAATCCGCACAACATTGTCGAACAGTTTACCTTTGGAACTAATAAAAACTCGGAACACGGGTTTGATCAGCGAACGAACGAAAGCGAAATTTGTTATAGCTAAGCATAAGAGCGTCAGGCTGTCAAGCGTGCAGTTTTGTAAAAAAATTCATTTGAGAAGTCGCTATAGTCTTCTCGATGAGAACGTTCCATTTGTTCCATTAAAAACATTGAGAAGAACGGAGATCTCATATCATTTCACCGATGTAAAAGTTACAAAATCGTCCCCCTGGTATAGTGCTCGTCGCTAGTAGGACCGGAGTCCACTTACCAGAAGGGGTAGCAGCCCTTCTGGCAGACAACTCTACCTAGGCGCATTCGCAATTGTGGTTAAAAAGCCTAAAGGCCAATAAACTTAATGAAAATGTGCACGTCCAAAACAGACGTAGCAGTAATAAATAAGCCAATCAGATTGCCTCTGAGCCAGCGCCATTTTTTCAGCTTGTTTCCATCGCTAATTACCTCACAAGTAGACGATGAGATAACAATGTTTGTAACAACGTCGACTGTCGTTGGCGCGCCAGAGTGTCACCCCCCTAGAATCATCCCCGGGGGCGTTCGATGCATGGCCCGGACAAAATTAACCAGCAGCCAAACTCAGACAAAAACAAGACGCAAAATCGGTCCGCACTCGCATGGCCGTTGACGGTTGGACTTTCGTCGGAAAGCAAATAATTCCTGGTCAATTAGCCGCGCTCGTCAGCGTGTTGTTCTTCGTGTCACCTCGGGGCATCCCCGCACGCACGGAGGCATGGTTCTAGTACTTTCTTACTCGCTGGTTTTACCACATCGTTACAACCGTCACCTTGCTAAGTCTGCCTGTGGTATTACCATGGGCCTCCATGGTAATTGCCATGATACTACTGAAAACTGAGTGAGTTATCCTGATCAAAATTTTTATGACGACCAAAAATTCCCCACCGTTACCTAGTCTGCAACCCTCGAGATTATAATGTAGACTCAATTTAGCTCTGCGGATGTACTCCGGTGGTCTCGCTGCCGAGAGAATCGAAACATTCTTGAAATTCTCGAGTGTCCGCGGCTGGTGTGATAAGTATGTAAATTCGACTTCAGTGTGCAACCGCAATGCAGCAGTATCAGCGACGAGCCGTGATATCGGATCGCCGTGGTCAGGAACGTTACAGCGCATCGCATGTCCCGTGTACATGCCGCTATCACTTGGATAGTCCGGCATAGGGGGCAGAGGGGGCAGCAGTGGCAAACAGGGGCAAACATGGCTATCTAGCAAGGAACTTCGAGGGCGCCATGCCCATCGCTGTCCATATCGCGAAATAATACCAGCATTGCGACGCCAGCATGGGACAATTAGCACCGGCAAACTAGAGAAACGCCTCCCCGGGACGCCGGGGTGGTACTTTTCATGCGATCACGTGGGTTCGCATACAAACAGTCCAGGGAGCGAGACCGCTGGCACATAGGATTCGGCAAACGCAGCGGCGTCCAGACATACGCCAATCTAAACCGCGTCGCGTCGTTGTCTAAGCCTCCATAGGTATTACAGCCCCTAACCTTCCGCTCAAGTTCCACTAAACCCAGAGTTGAACAACACTGCTATAAGAACCCGTTGCATCGCTGCTAAATTACGACATTCACGAAGATTTAGAAAAACAATTTCCCGGAAAATGATGCAAACACCCCCCAATTCTTGACCGGCACACAAACTCGGGGAGAGAGGGGCTTCGAGGAGCTTAGTCTGGGACAAGTGGAGCAGCATTTACGTGGCCCGTACGCGTACCTGTATCGCTACCGTTGTCGTCGTCGTCGTCGTCGTCTGGTCGTCGTCGTGTGCACACCTTTGCGATAAGCTGCTGCTGCTGCTGCCGTGGGGTTCGTCACCAACTGACTACTGGCTGACTACTGCCGACTGCCAGCTAGCGGCCACCGCGACGATAACAACATCTTGCTCACACTAGATAAGACGCGCGATCCGGGCGAGCGGGGGGTAGGGGGTCGAGGGGGGCGGACTTTGACCATCGGATCGACGTGGACTTGGGCCCGGCGTGGACTGCTGGCCCCGCGGGGAAGGGTGGTTTCGCATTCACTTTCTAGTTTAATGAAAATATTAGTTTTTTTATGATATTGATCGCTGGTATTGTTGTAAATCGGCCGAGACAATCACGAGACACGAGTCATGTATCCCTCATCTTGCC
Source organism: Nemurella pictetii (assembly GCA_921293315.2). Classification (NCBI taxonomy): domain Eukaryota; kingdom Metazoa; phylum Arthropoda; class Insecta; order Plecoptera; family Nemouridae; genus Nemurella; species Nemurella pictetii. The sequence goes on from OV121122.1 coordinate 4,843,556, forward strand.
ATCTCATCCGGAGGTTCGATCAGCATGTTGTTTTGGATTGTTGCGAATCGCAGTTGGGAGTAAAAAGTAGCGAGTGGGACGGCGATTTGTTGAAATTGGCGACAATGCACGATGCGCCGCGGCCGAAGGATTATTGAGTTTGCACCATGCAAACCTTGTGGGGGGCAGGGCCGCAGGGGCGGTGAATTGACACCGTTTGGGGATGACGCGAGATGAGATGAGGTGTGCGCAGAAATGCTATCGCTGGCACTGTTGCATGTACCGCGATACGATCTGCGCCAAGAAATTATAAAATGAGTCTTAGGGGTGGCTCATTGCGTTCATGTCACTACAGAAAATGCCAAATGCATTGATAGCTGCAAGCGGAAACCGACATGAGCAGATAGATATGTACAAGCTTCAAATTTCAACTGACATGAAACTTTCACTGACAATGTGCAACTCAAACAACACTAAAAACCATGTCCGTTACGTTTGAAAATTTGCCCCGACCATCGTTTCGTCAAAATCACCTCCGCGCCATCGCTACATCGAAACCAGACAGCATCCATAGCGCAGACGTGAAGCCCACTTTAGCATCGCGATGCACCGCAATGCAACGGCCGGTGCATTCGTTGCAACTTGCAAGACCAAACAAGCGGCGCATGTCACGCAGCCAAGCGGCCGCGCTCAGAACCTAGTACAACCAACGACAAAGGCACGCGCGTGTTTCGCAAAGGTGTTTACCTTGCTCGCCTGTCTGTTCGCACGACGCGTCGGCCATCCCCATCGGTCTCCCGGCACAGAAACACTCCCGCAGGACTTCCGTCTGCCTTCGCTGCAGAGTCCAGACAACACTTAACACCGGGAACACACACGGGACGCAACCTAACCTAGAAACGCGCACAGCCAGCGAGCAAGGAGCGACGAGGGCGACTGATGGCGACTCTGCTGAGCTAACATGTCGGAGTGGGGGCTCGCTCCCGTGGGGACGCTGGTGGGGAGGGGTTGTCGGGGTGCAGCCACCGGTTGCGTCGTGCGGGCGAAATGGGGTGGGTCTAGGCCAGGGGGGGGGGTGGGTTCTCTCCCGCTATACGAGGCAGGACGGCTATCTTACTATTGTAGGGGATTAATAATTAGATAAATCCAGTTAGCTTGGTACTGGATACATATACTCTGCTGTCTACAATTCAAAGACTATGCCGATCAGATGTCTTGACTGAAACGAACCATCAATTTGCTTTTATTTGATGTTAATTCTCAGTCTTTGCGTCTGAAATCTGCCAGAATAACGAACTTAGTGGACTCGCGTTGAAATATGCACTTTTAGCAATCTCGTCTTGCTTGCATTTGACTTCCACGTCAGTTTGTGCTTGCGCTAAGCTCAGAGAGTCTCAATGTGACTTGTAGCATCTTATTCTATGCTTGTAGCCTCAAGGGGTGTCGCGTGGTGTCACCTACGATCTTCATGGCTCGATGGCTAACTAAGTAACTAATACGAGAAGTATCTTTGCTGCAGAGTTTCCTGCCCAGTTGCACCCCGTGCTGTGCTTAGCCGCTACACGACAGAATCCGAGGCAGCTCTATAACAGGGGGGGTGGGAGGCGGCCACCCTATGCGGGGCAACAAGTTGCTTCCTGTAGACCCCGCTGGGGGTGCAGGTCATGGCTGTCCCTCACCCTGAGAGGGATAGAGAGAAGAGAGAGACAGACCAGTGAAATGTGCAGCAAAAACACCGATGCTTCCAACTCAATGATAACTCATGATTCATGAGACCGATTCAGAATGTGTCCAGAAATCCAGCAGGATAAGATATTATATTTGGAGCTCTGGGTCACACCAAGAGATTAATCGAATTGTCCAATCACTGTTTGATTCCTATTTCCTGTCGCGAGCCTTCATTTCCGTCACCATCACTTGCAGCAGTGATATAACGTTTTTGGGTTGTTGCAAGCAATGCGCCATCACTTAAAGCCACAAGATGATGCATTATATGTAGCCTTACGAGATCTCCCGGGCCAAAAATCTGTGCACCATAAAGTATCCTTTGTTTCTTCCATACCTCAGGAAGTCAAAGTTTATTTCCTCACAGAATTCTAACACTGCGTCCGCAGGCGACAAATTCGGCAAGTGAAGGGGTGGTGTGGCATGGTCCTCGCCGCGAGGAATTCGCGCCTCGACTTTCTCCTGCGACCTGTGCTGCAGAGGGTGCCTCAGGCGCTGCTTCGTGCTCCGACCACCTCGGACACTGTCCAATGTCCACTCGCTGCATGGCCCGCACTGCAAAGAGCGATGAACCCTGCTCTGCTACTGCCTTGACCGTTGTTTTGTACGTGCAGCGTAGCCCGTAGCACGCTGTGTTTCAAGCCCGTAGCACGCTGTGTTTCAAGTCCTCAGCACACTGTTTCAAGCCCGTAGCACGCTGTGTTTCAAGCCCGTAGCACGCTGTGTTTCAAGCCCGTAGCACGCTGTGTTTCAAGCCCGTAGCACGCTGTGTTTCAAGTCCTCAGCACACTGTTTCAAGCCCGTAGCACGCTGTGTTTCAAGCCCGTAGCACGCTGTGTTTCAAGCCCGTAGCACGCTGTGTTTCAAGCCCGTAGCACGCTGTGTTTCAAGCCCGTAGCACGCTGTGTTTCAAGCCCGTAGCACGCTGTGTTTCAAGCCCGTAGCACGCTGTGTTTCAAGCCCTCAGCACACTGTTTCAAGCCCGTAGCACGCTGTGTTTCAAGCCCTCAGCACCTGTTTCAAGCCCGTAGCACGCTGTGTTTCAAGCCCTCAGCACACTGTTTCAAGCCCGTAGCACGCTGTGTTTCAAGCCCGTAGCACGCTGTATTTCAAGCCCGTAGCACACTGTGTTTCAAGCCCGTAGCACACTGTGTTTCAAGCCCGTAGCACGCTGTGTTTCAAGCCAGTAGCACGCTGTGTTTCAAGCCCGTAGCACGCAGTGTTTCAAGCCCGTAGCACGATGTGTTTCAAGCCCGTAGCACGCTGTGTTTCAAGCCCGTAGCACGCTGTGTTTCAAGCCCGTAGCACGCCGTGTTTCAAGAACATAACACTCTGGGTGTGAAACGAATTCTGTGCGATCCAATTATGTTTCAAATTAGGGATTTGGTTTTGAAACTGTTGAATATTTTTAGCAGATTTTTTTAATTGGGCGTTGGCAGCGGTTGGAATTAGTGCAAATTGTGACCAAAAAATTAGCAGAGAAATTGGTTGAGCGGAAAACGTACACCGAAACTAGTGGTTAGAGTTTTTTTTGTCGTGTATTTTTAAGGTTATTACGAAACGGCCAATTTATTCCGGTTCGAGGGTGCAAATCAGTGATATAATATGTAGATAAAAATTCTATCATTTGGTATCGTGACATTCTTGTCGCCGAAATGCGCAGTGGTCAGACGAATGGTCCATTGAGGAATACCGCTACTTGCAAGGTGCAAATTTACCCGAAACCACCGAAACCTGTGCAACACATGGAACAGGATATCCTCCCAAGTCACAGAAACGTTGCCTACTTCACTTGATTGGATTTTAATTGCAAACCAATCAACTATTTCTATTTTATATATACACAGATTGAATATGACCGTGTGTATCGCTTGAAAAACTCGCCGATTCTTACTGATTACCGTTATTATGACTTCATCGAACTGTAGGAAAAGAAAAAGTGAAATTTGAATTGAGCACGTGAAATAATCAATGAACGAGAAATGTATTAAAACTTACACAACACCACTTTCGATCCGGCAATTGTCGATCCGTGCCCGATAAAAGTATACTCACGGGGAATCGAACCAAGTAGGTAATTGGCTGTAATTTCAAACGCACTAATTGCACGATTGTAAATAAAATACAACAAGTTACAAATCGAATCAGCTTTAACAGATGATAACGGCGTACCGAGCTCGCCACGAACCATTGATTTGGAAATGAAATCTCGGATTGTTGCGGGAAGCTGCGCTAGCGAGCGATAAGAAGCAACGCTGAGCACACATCTATCAATTCGCCGATAGCTTGATTGATAACCATTAGAAACCTACACCCTGCGTGTCCTTTGACGAGTGATTGACAGTTGGTTATCATCACTCAAGATTGCAACTGGCAAGTGTTTGCCATGATGAGTGAAAACAATCGGTGTACCGAATGGGTTAGGATTTCCACGGCCGTGTATAGTGATTTTCTTGGCGCCTGGATTGCGATTCTGTCACTTCATGAGATGAGATCGTTCATTTGTTCGACGTTGAAAACATTTGATAAAATCTCATTCATTTCATCTCACATTTTAAAAAATTAACAGTATTGCATTGCTGTTCCAGCATTTACTTCACAATCACAGCATGGGTGTACTATACGTTTCAGGTCCATGGGTGTGTGGGTGTCAGAAACGCAAGCGTGTCGCGTGTTTTTGAGATGTCACCACTGCATCGTAAAACATATTACCTAGCAACACAGCCTAAGAAAGTATAGAATCACTGTCCAGTCCATGGAATCTTTAAGACTGAGGCAAATCATACGCGAAGGTAAACAAATCGGGAGAATCTATAACGCGGTTTTTAGTTGAAGAGATAGCGAGTTACAGAAATAGTGAAGTGGCTAGAAGTTCGCTGTTATCAGGTACAAAAGTAGTTACAAATTGAAATACTTCATTTTGGTATCCAACAAAAACAATTTTATCAAGTCATTCAATGCTAAGCCTTTCTAATAACGTATTTTTATAGCAATCTAAAGGTAAGATTGGTCGAACACTATCGCTACGTGATTGAAGCAAATGGGACGTGAACAATCTGACATTCTCTGTCAAGAAATTGAAACTTTTTCGTTCGTTGACACAACGTGGATCGAGGAAATTGTGGACTTGTCAACGCTCCTTGTCAATCCTTGCCGATAGGGAGCCGGTGTCACCACTGGCTAAGACTACTTCTGTTTTCTTCCATTGCATGCCAAACTGGGTTGGCCCATAAAGTCGCGAAGGACCTCGAGGAGAAGCCAGCGAGTGACCCCTGCCAGTTGTCAACAACGTGTTCTATACGTAACCTTCCTTATTCCATGGTTCAGGTCAACAACATTGCTCAATTCCTTTAAGTCTCCGGGCCTGAATTCACCAAAACACGGCGTCGACTTGTCGTTAGACTGGCAAGAGCCTACAAAGTTTCAAACTCTCTTGTTTTGTTGGCCCCGAACCTCTTATAGAAAGGTAAATATTAGCAACATTAATTAGATACCTCTGAAGCAATCTATTAAATTATAAATCGTTGGTAGATGGTAGATAAATGTGCAAAGTACCTTGGTAAGGGAATAATATGTTTTGTCGATTTTATGCCCTGCAATTCAATGAGTGACGACTGATGACAGATTGCAGTTACCAACGAATCCACACAAATGTTTGTAAACACAAGTTTTATGGCACCTGCTCTTGCCGGCCTTGGTAATGGAATAATACGGCAGGTATTCTTCCAGACGAGGAAGCACCGAGGCGTGCTGCTGTGCAATTGATTTCACATTCGGCGAATTGTTTGTCCTGCACTTGCTGGCTGTGGGCAAAGGCGAACAGATGTGGCAGTTGATAAAGGTGTCCCGAAGGTCAACTTTCCGTTTTACAACTCTTCTTTTGAACACCAACCGTCGGTGGGATGAATGGGCAAGAAATCTACGCGTAAAACCTGCCATAAAACCAGAGAAATTCAAGTTTGTTGAGGTTATAAATGTCATGGCAACAGCGGACAGCCAAGCAATTGTTTTCCAAGATTATCATAAGCCCTAGTAAAAAAAGTTAATAAACGATCCTAAGTAATCATACGAGTCTTAAATAGTAGGAATCTCTATTATTTTTAATGAACTCACAAGCTCAGATTATAATATTTCAATAACAAGCCAGCTAATTACTTTTTAAAAAATCCCATAGAAAAGTTGAAGTTTTGAACGCATTTTGCCTCTGGTGTGAAGGTGGATCACAACTTGACGTGATAAGAGTCGCGCAGTAGTCACGACGCTCACCAGGTAGCAGCCACTACGGCGTGACGTCGACATCTCGGGGGAAGTTAACGAACTAATTAGAACACGCGCCCGGACGGGTAGGCAACCGCCAGTGCGCCGAGGGGGGTTTCGCCGATTTGCATAATTCCACGGGGCCGGGCACCGGAAGTTCCGATTCGCTGTCTGCTGTTTGGTTTGCGTGTCACGAGGGTTTAGGCACGATGTGTGGCGTCCTTCGAAAGAGCCAAGTCGGCCGACTGGCTTGTGATTGACCGCTAGATTAGCAGTAGGAAGATGATAGAAAATACTTGGCTAACGCTTGGCAGGAGGTTCTAGTTTTTATGAGCATTTGACAAAGTTTGAATTTGTTTAAATTTGTCGCATTTGTTCAAACATTCTTATCAGTCGTACGGGAAGAACACGATTTCAAGACGGATAACTCTTCCAATGCAGCTACCGAACAGGTAACTTGCAGCTTGAGCTCGGGTTCATTCAATGGCTCATTGCGCCCCGTTCGTTTCACTTGTCCAAGCTTTAATTTTGTGTTATTTTGTCAAACAAAGCTCACTTCGAAAGCTTACTTGTAGTACCAAACGACTCTAACTTGGGACTGCTAACCACGAACCGCAAGGAAGCAAAGATTTAAGCACTCATTTGGTTGAAATTTCAGTTGAAAATTACATAAAAACGGCAAGTTCCCAAGCTAGTAAGACAAGGGGCTGGGGATAAGACAGTGCATCATGCATTCACAAGACCAAACCTCCCCTGACCGTAGCCAACACCAGAACGGCATCATTTCGGATCTACGACCGACTGTGTCCTCTCACAGAAAACGAGTCTTGTCGACAGCCAAGCGTGCAGAGGTTGGCATTTCTTCCCATAGCATGCCTTTGCTGCTGCTTGCTTGCTTGCTTGCTTGCTGCTGCTGCTGCTGCTGCTGGTGCCACCACAAGCCACGCTAAGATGACCACAAAAGTCTTATAGCCCCGCGCCGCCTCCAGCGGGGCATGACGTCACGGGTCATGGGCCGGGGGGGACCGGGGGAGGGGGGAGACACTTGTCGCTGCACGCCACAGGTGAACAGGTGACCGGTGAGTCGAGGGCGTGGCACTTTACAGCAAGCTCTCGACGCTCAGCGCTCAGCGCTCAGCTCTCAGCTTGCCTACCTGTAACCAACTATAACCCTCTATACATCTAACTACGTGTCACTCTCGCTTCTCGTCTGTATGCAGCAGACACCGAAGTGTTGGCATTCATGAATCTCGTAGTCGGTAAGCTCGCCTAATATGCCGGCAATATAGCTAGCACGATATGCTGCCGAAATGTGTATGGCCTCCGTTTATTTTACCTTACCCTATATTAAGGAGGGATGACCAAATTACCGACTTCCTTCTCGAAACTTGCCTACTTTTGAAGGTAGTGTGCAGCAGAAATGTCTAGTTAGGAATTTCGTCACGCGATTTGAGTGATAATGGCAGGATCTACAGGTAATAATCACCGTTTCTTCGAAAAACACGCCGGAACAACGCAACAAAGATGAATTTTTATACTATCTTTATGTGAGCAGAGTTTTTGGTCGATTGTTAGTCGAAAGAATTCGCTGTGTCTTCAGCCCTTGAGATTTTCCAATCATCTGTTCCCATCGATATCTTAAGTGCTTGATGAGTAGCTGGTCCTGGAATTGCAGAATCGTCTTTGGATGGCGATCTCGAGCATTCATTGGATATGGAACCATAATATTGATTAAAAACTAAGTATCCAAACGAAAAGTTACGTCCACGAGGAAATTGAATGTATAATTATAATTGTAATTCATAAATCAACGGTAACAGCCTGGCCCTGGTCATCTGCAGTTTGATTCGATCCCTCGAAGACATTGCTTGGATTGTTTCTTTTCATTGCAAGCTATCCCCGTCCTGGATTTCTTTTCTACCGAAAGGCAACTATTGCCACCAGGAAAAGCAAGGAAATGCATGCCAGTCGTACCAGCATTTCTCTCTCCGCGATTCCACCGCGACGCGTGCAGGGAATTCAAAGACAGGAATTTAACATTTGCGCCTGCGATTCCTTCAACAATTGCTGTTGGGACATCGGCAGCTCAGCCATCGGCAACTCGGACCAACTCGCGTTGAGGGACGCTATAAGCCAGTCAGGGTCAGAGACTTCTCACTTCCGCAGATTAAATAACCCGGCCGAGATGCTAGATTAAAATATAATCTATGTTATAATTTAATTATCTCTCGTTAGTTAAACAATCCGATTTCATTATAAATAATCTAATCAGCATAGTCGATGTATTTCCATTATGTAAACAGGGAGATAATGAAGAACGATTTGCACGTTGATAAGGCAGTTACGAGGAGGAGGAGGAGGTAATCCTTGGATCGACTCAGGCTGAGATTTGACGGCGGCGTCGGGCAAGCGACAGGTTGTCGACGCCGCCACTCGCCTTTCTAGTGCACAATTGTGCAACGCGGCTATGCAGCCTGCAGCGCCGCTAAACATGGCTGCATGACGCTTGCATGAGAACTGTAATTAGCGAGTCAAACGCCCTGGCGCATTACGACCCAGCGCACCGAGCACAGAGCACCAAGAGCCAAGCTCCTAGCACCGAGCATCGAGCACCGAGCATCGAGCACCTAGCACCGAGCACCGAGCACCGAGCACCGAGCACCGAGCATTGAGCATCGAGCACCGAGCACCTAGCACCTAGCACAGTGCACCAAGTACCAAGCTCCTAGCACCGAGCACCGAGCACAGAGTACCCAGTACCCAGCACCGAGCACCGAGCACCGAGCATCGAGCATCGAGCACAGAGCATGCAGAGCACCGTCGAAATGCATGCACGTGGGATTGCAGAATGAAGTTCCCACGCACGCCTGCTAAGAACTGTAGTGCAGCATGCCGCTTGCATTTCCGATTCGCTGTAACTGTAAAACTGCAGCAACGCGCGCCCGATGGGTGAACAGTCCGCAAAAGACACTGATTTGCATTTTTCGCAGACATTTTGACGGGCCCGAGGCTCGAACGTTCCAGGGAAAATATCACGGTGCGAATCGTCGAGGGCATTGGAAATGAAATCGATTCGTATCAAATCAGCGCGCGGAATACCATCGCTATACTTTGAGGGCATGTAAGACACTCTGAGCGCGCAAGTTTTGCAAAGCTATCCAGACATTTAGCAAAACGACGCTGTCTCAATTTGGTTCATCTAGGGCAAGTCTTTTATAGCCGGACCTATACCTCGTTATTATCAACCAGTTATCCATAACAGTTGATGCCTGCCCAGTGAAATGAGGATCGACAAAGCTCACCAATATATGTTGATGTTGCAATTTTTGCACACCCTTTCAGCACACTCTCATCAGCAAAGACTGCCGGTCTGCCTCCATGGCGTTTCAATCATGCTTCACGTCTAACCGGCCCGCGGCGGGCGCAGGGGGGTGGGTGGGGCGTTGCACAGGCTCGGTTCGCCCCGAGGCGGCGGCGGTGACAGGAATGTGAAAGGCGTTTTGCGGTTCGCGACCCGGCGCCGGCCATTTTGTCTCCGCGCTCTCGCTGTCGCTGTCACATCAGTTTCTATAAGGCAAGAGTTAAAAAAATTAATATTGCTGGAATATTTCGAGTGCTACCAATAATTGCTTTCCATTAATACATCCCGGTCTTTCGCGTTGCCAACTTGGCATAGAAAACTCAACATTCATAACCCACCTTAGGTTTTTTTTGAAAACTCAACAGTTAAGATTAGGTAAAGACACGCGAGTCTTGGGAAGTTATGACACTCACGCTCTTATACTGTCTGTCTGGAGCATCGCTTGGGGCTTTATTCCGCCTGTCTGTCTGCCTTCGTCAAAATTTGCATAGCACATCGCCGAGTGCATGGCGTCAAGCCAATGGCTTAGTGATCAGCCCATGTCTTATACTTCGCCCTGTTTAACCGAATGCACTATAATAATCCTGCAATTAAAGGGTACGAGGGTACGAGGGTAACTGGCCAAGCCACTCAATAGGCGGCGAGACACAGTGTACCTTACACAAGAATCGCAGCAGCTTCGTAGGATACCGACTGGCTTGCAAACAACTTTGCCATTTGGCACCCTGCACTATGCGACTAGAAACGGAGGTTGGATCCACGAAAGGAACTTGGAAACTAAATTAATAGTTGACAGTAAATTTTTATAGCTATAATATTGGCAGCTCTGGGTTTCAGAGCCTCAATAGTTGCGATTTTCAGAAAATATAATCGAAATTTGCTTCGTTTCTCAGTTTATAATTCATCAAAGGCAACGAACTTGGTACGTGCAGCATGTGCAACTCTGTATTAGATTTCATTATCTTAGATCGTCGAGAGAAAATCCCAGTAAGCAGACAACTGAACTAATATTTGTTAACATGAATCCGGAACGCACGGTTTCTAATTCACCGTGTATTCGCACGGCTGAGGTGAGTTGTGCGTTTTTCCCCGGAGCCTGAGGGTGTGAGGGTGTCAGAAACACAAGCGTGTCGCGTGGTTTCGCCGCATCATCCGGCACCAGAATTGACGCACGTGCAGATCCGGGAAAAAATTCCATCCAGGATCAGGTACTACGTGGTCATACTCAAATAATAGCCGCCAAATTTACATTTCAACAACAAGGCGCCAATTCAAAATATCAACAACAAACAATAGAACAGCGTTTAAATGCTTCATTTACCCATAGATACATAAGCTACCTATGATTTACCAAAGCATATTTTTTAACTTTTAACTTGTAACTTTATTATGACAGTTTTAAACTAATGCAATAAGAAAAAAGGTAAATTGGTGACTGAAAATTATTTGGCATCATGTTGGTGTAAATATTCCCCACTAGCGCTGAGAGGAGTGGGTTATACTTGAATTAAATCAAGTTTATACACAGCGCTGTTAAGCCTGAACCCGGCCTAAAATTTGCTCAAATTGACTTTCATCTCGGCGCTGCTGTAAAGCAAGTATACTCGACGAATGTCGTGTTCGTCGTGTTCGACTCCGCCACGGTGCACGCACCGTACGCACGGGTAACATGCGTGTACGGCCACGCAACGCAGAGAAACTTTCAAGTCCTATTATCAAATATCTTGTCATTACAAAATGGGAAACTCTTCGGAAATAGCATTGTTGAGCTGGCGACCGAATCATCAGCGCTGCCTAGGCGGTGAGGTTGGGAATTAAAGCACCCAAGTCAATTAGGTACACCGTACTATTTCAAACATCATTATATATGTCGTCTTACATAACATTTATGGGGCTTCGTTTGTCACTTAGGCTCAATCTCAGGTGTCAACCGACAGTTGACATATATCATTGCATCTTTGTTGAGTATCTTTGTAGGTATAATAACTGCTCTGGTTTACTTTAACTTCTAACTTTGCCGCAAGGTTCGCCACCAGCGATTTGTCACCAGATTTCCTTGAGAGTTTCCTAAATTAGAAAAGTAAGATATTTGCAGCCGACGTCGACACAATGCACGCTGCACGCAACTACACAATCATAATCGAAATGGATTCCTGCTGCTGCTGCTGCTGCTGCTGCTAGTAATGCTGGCTTCTATAACGATAGTCACCATTGTTTGCTTTCCCGGTCGTGTGTTCGGATTTCTAATATGGGAAAACTGATCGGAAAAACAATGGTCGAGCTACAGGTACAAAAAATTCTCGGTAAGTAATACAGCGCGTATGTACGGCAAACAATCAGCGGACTCAATGGAAAAGACGAAGCGACTGATGTAAGAAGTTAGTACGTGATATTCGCAAATTAAATGCAGTTATTGTATAATGTGTCTCAACGATAGTTACGTCCATGGTTATAGGGTCGTGGAGTGGAAAAGGGTTTTCCTACTTGTTTTCTCGTTTTCTTGGGTAGTTTTGAGGTGTCTAACCGACCGGCTTAGCATGTTGGAAACACCGGTTTTTGTGAGATCACCGAAGTTAAGCAACTTCGCGCTGAGTTAGGTGTTTCATGGGTGACCATCATGCACACCATCAGTTCTCTTCGGGAGAAAGGTCGGAGGGTTTGAGTTAGTACGACAACTTCACTCGCCTTGCTTATCAACCTCTCGACAGCACGGATTAGTGAAGGAATCCTGTTGTTCGAGTTGTACCGTCCTTCGGAAGGGACGTAAAGCCGGTGGTCCCCTCGGTGCTTTTCAACAGGAGTAGGCTACGTGCCGGCACCGGGTTTCCCCTCCTCCCTTCTTGACTAGGTTAGGTTCATCATCACCCTTTCATTCACCGACGCCATTAGACCAGTGCCAAAGGGCCAGTTGTCGAAACAGTGTGTCGTTAAACACCGCTAATCGATCAATCAGGGGTGTGTAAAGTGCGGGCATGTCGTGCAAGCCACCGCGTGCGCCGTGCTGCGGTTGTCCGTCCCTGAGGCCGATAAGAGTGCAAGATAGCCGAGACGCGTGATGCAAGGAGCTGCCAGCCTCCTATCCGAGTTCGCATCTTGATATGGCCGGGTGCGAAGTACAGCTCCTAACTGATATCGCAACGCCTGCGTTGCCGTCGGCTTTCCGCGCTCGCTCGGTTCGTAGCGTCGTAGCGTTCGACGACGCACTGCCTTGTTATTTTTTTTTTGATCAGATTTATTCATTTTCATGTTTTGTGTCCCGAGTCCCTATGAAATTTTGTTTTGCCTTATGGAGATATTTACCTAAATTTCTGCTCGCACCTTTGCCTTAGCACATGGTTTTGCCCAATGGAAACATAGTTTTGCCTTAGGGGCATATGGTTTTTTTCTTATGGGCATGTGGTTTTGCCCTATGGGTATATCGCTTTGTCTTATGGGCGAGTTTTGCCTTATGTGCACAGAGTTTTTTGACTTATGGGCATATGGTTTTTCCTCATGGGCATATTTACCCATCGCTACTCTATACTTCCTCACACTTTCCATCATCTCACTCTTCATTCATTCCATTCCTCGATTTACTTTCCTAAAATCCCTATCTTTCCCATTCCTTTCCCTTTCATGTCCAGATTAAAATCGTGCTCATTGCCAAAAAACCTTCTCTTCCGCTCGTAGGCGCAGCAATAAAGCCTGGCCTACCCCCCAGACCAATTGACGTCACGGTTTCGCACGCCAGCCTCAAAACCTCGGTCCTCCGCACCGAAGACTGGGTTCCAAGAGGTATGGTCACCCACCCGAACGCTGGCCGGCTGCGATGATGCTCAACCCCGCGGTGATTCCATTGCACGTGAACCGGTTTCACTCTCGGACAGGACCGGTTGTGAGCTCGAAGGTATCGTTACCTGCGCACTCGGCCGCTGCTTTCTGAACTCTCCACTCGTTTCGGACAGTGTCCGGGACCTGCCCGTGAAATCCCTTGCAGCCTGGGACATCCTGATGGCATCGTTAATTGGGCAGGACAAAGATAGAACGGCCAATTACCAACGCTTAGCAATCGATTGAGGTGGCTCGGTGAAACGTTCGGTTTCGCGGTACCGACGTCGATTGTCATTAGGTATAGAAGGCGCCGTAAGTATCACGATAGGTACTAATGGCGGTTTCTCATCATTAACCCCGTCCGAGTATTCCTGTCCACGTCATGGCCAAGTCCTGTCAGAAAGCGGCGTTTACTCAGGCGTAAGAACTACGTGTGCTTAGTGAAGCTAGACGTTGTGCTGCGAGGGATCTAGACTTTGCTATCGGCAGTTCGAAACCCCGCTCGGAGGACGCCGCCATATTGTTACCTTTATTTTGTTGGGAGCATTGAGTTTGGTAGTAAAATTGCTCTCTTTCAATATTTGTGGTGAGATTCAGTGAAAACACAGGCCCTTTGGATCAAGAACACCGGAGCACATCTCTGTGAAAACATGGCGGCCACGCGCCAGTTGGCTCACTATAAAACGAGCACATGATCGGAGTGCATCTCTGTGACAACATGGCGGCCACGCGCCAGTTGGACCACTATAAAACGAGCACAGATCGGAGTGCATCTCTGTGAAAACATGGCGGCCACGCGCCAGTTGGCTCACTATAAAACGAGCACATGATCGGAGTGCATCTCTGTGAAAACATGGCGGCCACGCGCCAGTTGGCTCACTATAAAACGAGCACATGATCGGAGTGCATCTCTGTGAAAACATGGCGGCCACGCGCCAGTTGGCTCACTATAAAACGAGCACAGATCGGAGTGCATCTCTGTGAATACATGGCGGCCACGCGCCAGTTGGCTCACTATAAAACGAGCACAGATCGGAGTGCATCTCTGTGAATACATGGCGGCCACGCGCCAGTTGGCTCACTATAAAACGAGCACAGATCGGAGCACATCTCTGTGAAAACATGGCGGCCACGCGCCAGTTGGCTCACTATAAAACGAGCACATGACCGGAGCACATCTCTGTGACAACATGGCGGCCACGCGCCAGTTGGCTCACTATAAAACGAGCACAGATCGGAGTGCATCTCTGTGAAAACATGGCGGCCACGCGCCAGTTGGCTCACTATAAAACGAGCACATGACCGGAGTGCATCTCTGTGAAAACATGGCGGCCACGCGCCAGTTGGCTCACTATAAAACGAGCACAGATCGGAGTGCATCTCTGTGAAAACATGGCGGCCACGCGCCAGTTGGCTCACTATAAAACGAGCACAGATCGGAGTGCATCTCTGTGAAAACATGGCGGCTACGCGCCAGTTGGCTCACTATAAAACGAGCACATGACCGGAGTGCATCTCTGTGAAAACATGGCGGAGTCGCCCACTCATCAGCTCCAATGCAGTCTCCTGCACGAAGTGCATCAGGCAGCGCGACTGCACGCGTTGCAGCGACTATGCAACGCAGTGGCAAGCCAGACACAGGCTTCTTGCACGGCGGACGCCGACTTCCCAGCCAATCACGGCGATAATTGGCGCTAATTATAGCTGCGATCACGTGGTCGGTGTACGCGAAGTGGACCAGTCGAGCCAGGGAAACCCGGCAAGGAAACCAAGCAGGGCAGCCCGGCTAGGAAACCAAGCAGGGCAGCCCAGCAAGGTAACCATCTGTTTACTATGTCTTGGCACGTTGTAAAGCTTATTGACATTCAAATCCTATGCTTAATTAAAGATTTTCAAATAAATGAGTATGATAGTGGAAGCATAGGTGGAAGTTAACACGTTTGTGTGGAGTGGAAGTTCGGCCGTGGGTGGAGGTGCCGGGTTCGGCACTTCAGTGGGACCATACAACTGTGTCAGCTGATCATGTCATAGGAAATAGAAGTCTTATAACTCTATGATCAAACCGAAGCCTCCCTCAAAAGCCTGTTTCCCTTCGCTGTCACCATGCTTAGCGTTGCAGGGGGTTTCGTGGGGTTACCGGGGGGTTTCGGGCCACTGTGGTAGACTCAGAGTATCCTAGGGTGCTTGCGTGGATATTTGGCAATACAGGCCTTTTCCATAGAACAAGGACTTGCCTCTCCTTATTCTATGCCTTTACTAACTGTCCACGCGACGGATTGAAAATTTACGCATCGGATCCGACGGATTGTCAGCCAGTCGCGTGCATCGCCAGTCCGCCGCATCGGTAGCACTTACGTCTTGCAGACACTGGCTCACAGATTCTAATCCGTCGAATCCGACGCGCGGACTGTCAATCCGTCGCATCGGCAGCCCGTTCGTCTTGCAGACATACTGTCCCATATCAATCCGTCGCGACATACAACCACATTCGATAACGAAGCGCGTGACAAGGATACAGTTGACCATATCCTGGATGGAGGTCATCTCGCCGGGGCTGCTGTAGAACTCGCGGAACTCCTTGCGCAGGTCGTGGAATATCGCGTAGTAGGCGGGCAGCTCGAGCCCCTTGCCGCTCGCCTCGGGGTGCAGCGCTTGGCGCAGCGGCAGCTGGCCGTCGGTCACCAGGCGCAGCGAGCGCGCAGCCGACTGGAACGTGTTGCTTAGGTAGTGGTCGAACTGGAACACAGAGGCGCCGCGGCGGCGGGCTAGACACGGCGGTAGTTTACTCATGGCTAGGTCAGCAGGGGGTTGTTGCCTTGCTTCTAAATGGTCTGTAGCAGAACTATGTCGAAAACAGGGGGTAGGGGAGGTGGTACATAGGTTCGGAGCGTGCCACGGTTTCGGTGGGACGTTGAAGCGCGTATCACGCTGGCTGCGAGGCAGGGAACGAACTGCCTGCACCCTTATAGATACCGGCTACGCTAGAAGACAATTCTTCGACATCGAGCTTCATCGTCCCTCGCCTCTACGGCAGTGTCCGGCTCTGGCAGGTCGTAGCATCTGTGCTCCGAACGACAGACGCCCGTGGATCAGCCCAGCCTCTCACAGAGCCGCGGGCATCCGTCTCGCGATGACTGGCATCTTGCAGACGGCGTCGTCGACACACCGGACACTTGCCGGCCTCGCGGGTTCGCAGGGAGGAAGGAGTGAAGGAACTCGGCGGCGTCTGGCGTCGCGAGCGCAGTGCAATGCACCGCGATGACGACGTTGATCAATTGTTGGTGCGAGATTACAGCCACTCGACAGCGCATTGGAAGCAGGAGGCGTTCAGGGAATTAACTCGAGCAGCACGGATCTAAGCGGATCTTAATGCAGCCAGCATCAGGTTTAACAATTGCACGGCCGTAAGAAGGAGAAAAACCAGCTTATACCAAAAGTCGAATGCAACACTAAACCTAACCTGTACAACTCGAAGATAATGATCATGAAGATATTCAACAAAAAATGCTGAAATGTCAGATGTCACCAATCCGTTTTTTCTAGCTTTTCATACAACATTTAAGCAACTATCCCTTCGAAAAATGCAGAAAATCCAGCTGATCCCAACAGTTCTTTGCTTCACCACCGCGCCCGTCCATTTAAATGGTGATTACACCGGCTGGTGCCCCCCAAAAAATGCAGTAAATCCAGCCGGCGTCCACCTCGTCTCATCCATCCAACCAGCCGACAGCAACCAAAACCCGTTCCTGGTGTCTAAGGCAGGGCCTCGCTGCTTTCTGCTTGCTGCTTGCATCTCGCTTCTTGCTACTTGCTACTTGCTACTTGCTGCTGCTTGCTGCTTGCATCTCGCAGCTTTCGGTCTTCTGCGTTCTGCTTGCTGCTTGAATCTCGCTGCTTTCTGCTTGCTGCTTCTTGCTACTCGCTGCTGGTTGCTGCTTTCTGCTTGCTACTCGCTACTCGCTGCTCCTTGATCGCTAACTCCCATATCCTTGTCCATCCCGTGATCCGAGCACATCAGCAACGCAGGAAGCAACGCACGAAGCAACGCACGAAGCAACCCACGAAGCAACGCACGAAGAAACACACGAAGCAACGCACGAAGCAACGCACGAAGCAACGCACGAAGCAACGCACGAAGCAACGCACGAAGCAACGCACGAAGCAACCCACGAAGCAACGCACACGAAGCAACGCGCACGAAGCAACGCACGAAGCAACGCACACGAAGCAACGCGCACGAAGCAACGCACGGAGCAACGCACGAAGCAACGCACGAAGCAACGCACGGGCCACCGCGGCCACACACTACCTGTCTCTCTCTCAGCGTGCGCGCGCACGTTCAAGTTCTGCATTCTTGGCCAGCCGGCCGCGCTGGCCGGACGTTGACTCCTCCGCGGCGGCCGGGTTCGAGACCAGTCACCGGCACTGTGCAGCCGCCCAGCGTTGGGGGGGGGGGAGGGTGTGCACCGGCCCAAGACAGCGGCGTTGAGGAGAGACGCTCCGGTGCCTGCGCTGCGCGGCCTCGCGGCCAGAGACACTTGATTTAATGGTCACCCCGCGCGTGAATTCCATCACCGAATTGCTTAACTCTGCTTGCAACCGCTCAGGGCTTAGTGGCGCTGGCCTCCCTAAATCGGCGTCACCTTATCGATTATTAGTATTCACTAGATTATTGGTATAGCAAACCTAGCAACAGCAGGGACACTGGTGTTTGCTGGCATTAGGCAAGGCACATAGCAATGCCAACAATCGTAGCAGCGCAGCAACACTAGCAACAGCAGGGACACTGGTGTTTGCTGGCATTAGGCAAGGCACATAGTAATGCCGACAATCGTAGCAGCGTAGCAACACTAGCAACAGCAGTGACACCGGTGTTTGCTGGCATTAGGCAAGGCACATAGTAATGCCAACAATCGTAGCAGCGTAGCAACACTAGCAACAGCAGTGACACCGGTGTTTGCTGGCATTAGGCAAGGCACAATTGCCTACACTTTCAATCGTTGTGGATTTCGGCAAGCCCAGGTGTCAACCCCGGACTCCTCGACCCGGACCACGACGCGGCTCTCTGCCCGGGGGGGGGGGGGGGGGGCGGGCTTGCCGGTCCAAGACGTTCTCTTCGAGCAGTCGACGCTCCCGGCGAGGCGCTGGCAACTGGAAGTCATGCCAAGTGAATTCGTGCAGCGACGACGAAGATTGCCGTGTCGCCAGCCTGCACGTTGCACTCTTCACTCTCTGCCTTTTCAAGTCGACAGCATGCGCTGTTGTGTGATGCCATCATGCGATCAACTCGACAGGCAAACACTCTACTCTCTATAGCAGCGCATGGCGGCCGGGGTTTTCATAGATTCCCGGGGTTTGGTTCAACAGTGGTTAGCAGAAGCCTCCATGGTGTGGTTTCTTGACTGTAACGATGGTTGCAGCTTGTTTGCTGCCGAGGCTTGATACACGCATGTTTGATAACAGCGTCTGGAGTCTCCCAACAGGTTTTGAGGGCTATATGGGGGTTGCAGTAGCTTAAGCCGTATTGCCCGACATCATTCAGCCGTATTGTCTGACATCATTCAGCCGTATTTCCTGACATTTTGAGGGAAAACAAAGTCACGAAACTTTATCGCCTACGGATTCGACGCTAGTGCAGTCGGAAATGGGATCGGTCGGGAAATGTTGCTTTTCTTTCATCGTCAAACTTTATGAAGTAAATCCCTCCGGTCGTGGCTACTTATAAATGTTGTTTTTTTCAAGTGCTGAGGAGTGAAGGAACGAGGCAATTTACGGTCAATTATGAAGGTAATTTCTTAGGTAGACGCCTATGAAGGGAGTGAAAAACTTGTCTTAAAGCTTATTGAAGGCGCCGTTTCAACCGTTAAACTAAAATTACAAACATTTTCCATTAGAAAAAAACATAGCTTTTCTCCAGTGCCATCACCACAATTGCAATGCCCAGAGCTGCGACATCTCCTGCAGCAGCCGCGGAGTGTCTTCAAGAAGCAACGACGTACGCGGCGGCAGCGGCGGGCCCCCGGAGGAATTTTCTCGGAACAAATTGCTTTTGTTGGCGCGTCTCGCGCGAGTCGTGCACGTTTCGAGAGTCTTTTGTCCGCGGCTCGAGGCAATGGACTCTCTGGGAACCCGGCGTCGAGCTGCCGTCGCCGCTCTTGCGTGCCGGGGAGGCGTTCAGCCGGCTTGCTCGTCTCGCCCGGTGGCTCGCTGTGCAACGACGCGCTCTCGACAGGAACGCGCGTCCTTAGAGAGAGGCGTTCAGACAGCTTGCTCGTTGCACGCGGCGGCTTTGTCCACGAGGTGCATGTGGAATTGTTGCCTTGCAGTGCAGGACGGAGGTATCTTGGAGCGCCGGGTCCAGCTTGTTCCTAGCAGCAAGCTGTGTACGGTGGAGCGATCGGAGCGAGGATGGACGCGGCGGTCGGCAACGCCGGAGGTCATCCGCAGATCGGCGGCCTCCTCGACGAGGCCTCCTTGACGCAGCGCTGTGAACCACGTTCTGTTTGCACGTAGAGAGAGGCGAGGCGCTCGATCAATAAGCATGGACCACGGACCATGGGCTGGGAGAAGAACTGCTGGCTGCTGGCTGCTGGCCGGAGGAACACACGGATGTTGATGATGGCGTCGCCCGGGACGGAGACTTCGTCGCTTGCCAACA
This sequence comes from Nemurella pictetii, assembly GCA_921293315.2. NCBI lineage: Eukaryota > Metazoa > Arthropoda > Insecta > Plecoptera > Nemouridae > Nemurella > Nemurella pictetii. Next base: position 4,863,346 of record OV121122.1, read on the forward strand.
AGCCGGTTTTTTTGTGTTCCTCGATGTCGCTGCGCTGCTGCGACTCTTGGTGTCGACGTGCTGCTTCACGTTGCGACAATTAACCGTCTGAGGTGATCTAACCCACAATGTTATAGCATCGCGGTAACGCCATGACCTTCTGCTGGCATCAGAATGTACGCCGAAATAATTTCTTGTTCCTTGGTTAGTGAATGAATTTGGTTGGGGAAATCATTGGACCACGGGCTCTCGCCGATTTTTCTTGGTGTTTGGCGGTGCTTGTGCTTGTGTTTGTGCTAGTGCTAGTGCTAGTGCTAGTGCTAGTGCTAGTGCTAGTGCTAGTGCTAGTGCTAGTGCTATGTGTTAGTGCTTGTGCTTCTACTTTGTGCTTTGTGCTTGTAGCTTGTGCTTGTGTTTTGTGCTAGTGCTAGTGCTTCTGCCTCTGCTTCTGCTTGTGGTTCTGCTTGTGCTTTGTGTTTTTTGCTTGTACTTGTTGCTTGTGCTTGTGCTTGTTGCTTGTGCTTGTTGCTTGTTCTTGTTGCTTGTTGCTTGTACTTGTGCTTGTGCTTGTTGCTTGTTGCTTGTTGATTGTGCTTGTTGCTTGTGCTTGTTGCTTGTTGCTTGTTGCTTGTGCTTGTTGCTTGTGCTTGTTGTTTGTGCTTGCCTCTCGGCAGAAAGTGCACACCGAGTGACGTCAATGTACCCACAAAGCCTTGGCTATAAAAGCCACGTGGAGCGAAACAACCTTCAGCCACCAATGCGCACGCGCATTGCTTCATTATAATTGGATGATTTCGGCGTCTTTTTAGGAAGACTGATTTCTACATTTTGATTTTTTGATGTTAATTTATCCACTTAACTCTACCTCGCAAGATATGAAACACATCAGGGATTTTAAACTCTTTGCCCGTCGGTCAATTCATTGAGTTCAATTCATTCAATTCATTGAGAATAGTTTTAGCGGATTTTAGTGGATGTTTACTTGGAATCCATGGATTGAATGTATCAAACTTTCTACGGCGCATGTTAAAAGTCATCCGATTTCCTTGATGTTTTTTTCTCGTCCACATCGCCAGCCCGCACTCCTCGCGTTCTGCCGAGGAAATAACACCGGCATCCGGTCGACAGGAAGCTGAACATCTCCTCCTCAGTTTCCTCAACGCTGCCACGTCCGGCGGAGGACGTCGCTCCTGCCAGCCTCGGGCTGGGACGCCGTGGACCGAGATGCTGCGCAGATGACTGGCAGAAACTGCGCGGCTCTGCGATTCGCCATCCGCCCGGCCAATCCAACTCATTCGTCAGTCATCACAGCCTGTTTCCTCGCATAGCTCTGGTAGCGACGAGCCAGCGATGCCAACAGTGGCAGACATCTAACAAGTCCACTTCGGCAAGAGGGTATGGAGGCAGCAGTAGCGCAGACTCATGATTTCTCGATTCTCTACTATAAAACTTGCTTTGTCAAAAACAACCGACAGCCAAAACAAAACAGAATCACTCTCTTTTCAGAACAAAACTATTTAATTGCGTATATTGATTGAAAATTTTGGAGAAAAGTTTGAGTTTCGAACTTGACATTTGATACTCGGTGTAATAATTTTTTTTATGAACTAACGTGTTATGATTAGGAAAAGACATAGGTCTTAAGAAAGTCGATCGTTCTGGAAGTCGTTGTCCGTATCCACTGTCAGCGCCCTCTGCGAAAGATTCCTCCAGAGCACGTTCGGTTGAATGGAACAACGGCGTCGTGGTGTTTAGAATCGGATCTCGCGTTGCATCGCCCCATCGAACAGCTGGACGGACGTGCATTGCTCGAAACTCTCGCATTTGCTCCGACGGATCGCCGCACGATCTTACGTGCCCATTAAATTGTGATCAAATACCTCCGTCGATGGCGGGGGGGCAAGGGGGCAGGCGGTTTGGTTGCATCGCCGGGTAAACGCTCGCCACGGACACCGATTTCAGAAAACATTTTTTAAGACGCGACTCGTACACTATCTTCAACTTAACACTGATGGGTCTCCCATTTACGAATACCTCTGCCTGGTGCGGGAAAATAGCAAGGCAGTGGTAAAAGCTCGGTAAAATACATCTTGGCGCACGGCGCAGTCTTGATAAATAACTGATAAGCTGTTGCCTGCAAGCTTTAATAGCACTGGATTCCCCCGTGGAGTGCATTTAATTCAAGACGCTAATCGTATCGACGTGAGATAGCACCTAACTATTCGAGGCACGTGCAATCGATCCAAAGAAACCGGAAAATTTCCCTAAAACCCGGTTGGTGGCTGAGCCAACAGCTAGCGACAACTGCAGGCCCCGTGTGACTCTGGTTTGACCCTTGCCCCTATGTCGCAGGCACCAGCCATACATCATGACACAGCTAGCATAGAGTTGCATTGAGCTACAGGCGCGGCGACTACACATTGAAAACGTATCAGCCGTCCGCCGCGCACCCAGCGTGCATACGCGCTTCAACGTCCCACCGAACGCGTCGCACGTTCCCAGCCGTTCACCTCGCAGCCAGCGGGCTACGCGCTTCAACGTCCCACCGAACGCGTCGCACGTTCCCAGCCGTCCGCCTCGCACCCAGCGTACTACGGACAGATGGCAAGCGTCGAGCTGGCTGTCTCTAAACGGCATTCTTCTCCATCGGAGTCCCCGCATTGGCAGGAGAGCTGATAAGGGATATCACCTGGTCGTCGGCAGCCGGCGTTATCGCCCTGCTAACTAGCAGCACACACCGTGAGGAGGCGTCGTCGAGTGCTCGTTATTGAATTACCCACGCTGATACGTCTGACAGGCCACCCTCCAGGCAGCACGATGCTTGTTTGCTTGTACTTCAACCCGCTGAAGCACGCCGTTAAACCAGCGTAGGACACTGTTTTAAAGTGACTTGTCCTAGGTTGCTTATTTATCCAGGTCGGACATGTATTTTCAACATCCACTTATAATTTTCTCGGCCGTTTACTTTCCTCAAAATCTGTTTTTGAGTTTGTACTCTAACTCTAAAATAATAAGAAAATGCAGAGCCCGGCAATTGTAGGTTTATCTGGATTTTATTTAGCTTGCCACAAACGAAATCAATGTTACTATCTTCCTCAGATTTCCAATAGGTGACAAGTGTATTTAGGAGTGTTTTTGGACGAATCTTGAGACCAAGGGCGCTAAGTAGAAATCTTAGACCAACGTCGATGCAGAATTCGCTTTTGCGGCGACATGGCAATGTTATCATGGGTTTATAAGTTACACAGTTTTAGATCGTTTGCTACCTAATACCGGGCATTCGCTCCCAGACAAGTTGTTTCAATTTTATGTATATAAGTAAAATGCACGGATTGCCAGCCGGAGCATAGGGCAACGGATTTTTTCCTTTTATCCCCTGATCCGTACGACACAATTTGCTCAGCAAGCACCACCTCCACAGTAATTGTGGAGTGGCTGAAGGTACATTCCCCGGTCCTCCGAGCTCGACTCACCTGCTGGATGGCTGCTTCGAGCGACTGCGCGTTGCGCACCACTTCCTCGGTGAGCCGCGTGTCGGCGATGAGCTGCTCGGAGAGCACGTTCTCGTTGGCGTCGGCCGCGCGCGGCTTGACCAGCACTTGGTGCACGCCGACCACCTGCAACCGCCGCCCACGTTAATTACCGGCTAGCACCGCTAGCACCGACAAGGAATACAGCCGGGAATGGAACTAAGTTGGCACCGGCAGCGACGGGTGACATCCAGCAGGACACAGTTAGCACCAGGGCATGATAATAAGGTCGGAACACAACACAGTTAGTATCCAAGATGGAAGATGCCAAGATCGACTAGGCAGTCAACGGCGCCCTCGTGTCGAAACCCTGTGCCACGGACAGCAGGTTGATTTCGACTCAGGGTGGAATTTTCTCGTCCTCCAAGCAAAACACCCCTTCAAATCACCCCAGCTTTGCTTAATGCCACTGCCATTAACATAGGGACTATAGCAGCATAAACAATCGCAGCTCCATGCATAGAGACAGCAACACCATACAAGCGCCGCATAAGGCAAGGCCGCAGAACAGAATCAAACACGAGCGCATCACCATTAGAGTTGAGGAAAATTTGTTGGAAAGTGGCTCCAAACAGGACGCTATTGATTGATTAATGGTGTTCAACGACGCACTGTTTTGATCACTGCCCATGGCATTGGTCTGATGGCGTCGGTGAATGAAAAGGTGATGATGAGGGTGGTGATGAACCTAAAACACATAGCCTAGAAGGGAGGAGGGGAAACCCGGTGCCGGCTTTTAGCCTACTCCTGTCGAAAAGCACCAAGGGGACCACCGGCTTTACATCCCTTCCGAAGGACGGAACAACTTGAAAAACAGGATTCCCCCACTAATCCGTGCTGTCGAGAGGTTGACAAGCAAGGCGAGTGAAGTTATCGTACTAACTTCAAACCCTCCAAACTCTCTCCGAACAGAACTGATCATGTGCATGATGGTCACCCATCAAACCCCTGACTGAGCGCGATGTTGCTTAACTTCAGTGATCTCACGAGAACCGATGTTTCCCCTGATGGTCCATGGTATACCTGGTCTCATCCTGAATTACCAGTGCCCCCTACCAGTGATTGTTCCCACTAAGCCGACCGTGAGAGTGGCTACAATATTCTCAGCGGCCACCATCTAACCAGTACGCTATTCAGCTGCTATTAGAACCGGGGAAGACACCCTTGTCGACCACGAACCCGCTTGGGTGATACCACGGCCCATCGCGTCGACGTGTGTAGCGACACACGGCGGGGGGTCACGGTCGGGTCGGGCGACCCCGCGCGCGACCCGGCAGACAATGCGCCCGGTCACGTGACCGGGGATTCATTTGCGTGCGCCAAGCATGTTGGCACCTTGCGTGAAGCGGTGGCGGCCGGGTAAGGTACTAGGTCCTAGTTGGCAGGACGCGTTTCAGAGCCTGCTAAGAGAGCCTACCATGTCTCTGTCTTGTCTATGTACTACTTCTAGGAAGACCATTTTATGTGTGCCTGAGTAATCTGTGCTCCAAAGTCAATGAATCTAATATCGTGTAAGCTCATATTTTAAATGGATTGGACAAAAGATGATTCAAATACATAAATTGGGTCGCGCCAGGAACTGTAGGGTTAAAATGTTGGGAGTAGGGGGAAACTTCAATTACACTTACTGCAGAAAAAAGTATCCGATGTTTTTTTAATTGTTTTACAATCGCGTTGTGGGTGAGCGTAAATGTTACACTAATCCACAACACGATTATATGAGTGTTTGCATAGTCTAGTGTTGTATAAGCATCCATAACCTAAAAATACAAGGCATCTTTTGGGGTGGGGAACAGAACGCAAGCTGCTTGATGCTTAAAGCTGCAACGTATAGCAACACTAGCACACACCGGTGTTTCATGGCATACGAAAAGGCCCAAGTTAAAGTTTATATCAACCCAAAGTCCCATAGGCTGGCCATTGAAGTAAGAAATGTTTATTTCTGCCTCGCGGTCACCCACCCAAAGCTAGATCTGTCGCAGTGTTGCTTAACTCCAGCAATCTGATGAGAGGTTTCCGTATGCCTGGGAAAAAGTATGTCCGTGGGAAGTGCAAGCTTGTGTGCGACTCAATTACACCATAAACACATATATATATGTGTGTGACGTATACATTTCCATTCTACAAAGTCGGCCATAAATTTTTTTTTTTGTTTTTTTAGCTAAATTGACTGTCTGCCACGTCATCAATCCTCGGGAACAGCACCGACAGTTAATTATGAGTATTTTAAGACTTATCATTGCTGCGCTTTTTTGTGTTCCCCTCGCGAGAAAGTTACCTGGTGAAAATGATTTTAAAAAAGCGACATGATGACGATGATCCTCATTATTATTGACACTCGTTATGATTAACATTTCCTACAGCCGGTTTTTTTTTCAGCGCTGCTCTTTCAAATTAGTTTACAGACGTTTTTTTCCTGGAGAAACTTAACGACTTGAATGTGATAATATATTGTGCGGGTAAAAAAATCGAATAAATAAATTTCTGAGATTGAAAAGGCCGTGCACGGTTACTTATCATCGATGTGAGCCCCGTAAAGTCCATTCAGGATAAAGTCATCTTAAAAATGACTACCATGGCACCGGTGTTTGCTGGCATTAGGCAAGGCACATAGTTCAGCCAACAATCGTAGCAGCGTAGCAATACTAGCAAAAGCAGTGACACCGGTGTTTGCTGGCCAAACATCACAAGAGTATGGCATAGCCAACCTATAGCAGTGCGGGTAAGACTCATGAGTGACATAAGAGGAGGAGGATATGCGTGCGAGACGGCAAACACGTCACAACGCGACTCAAGGCCCTGCGAGGGTGATTTGCATACGCGACGTCGACGCCGACGCCGACGAGGTGTCGAACCCGGGCATTGTTTGACGTCACCAGCTTCTGCTAGTCGGCGAACAAGTGTGTCGTCAAACAGCGGCCATGTCGTGCGGCACAGGGCAGGACCGCTGGAGGAATTGGAATTGTCTGCCAGCGTCGAATTTAAGAACAACCCGTCCGCTCACTGGTACTTATCAATATTAATACCGACATAATACATTTAAATACGAAATAAATGAACAGACACCATTTTTTTTTTTTCGAACTGCATTAGTTAATAACTGTTATAATAACGTGCCCGTGAAATGCTAGAAGCTATGCGAGTGGTAAATAAAACGGTTAGTCTCTGTTCTAGTGTTTGATTTTCATATTTTCAAATAGCGCCGCGCCTTGCGGATTTATTTCGGAACGTAAACGTCGGCCATTTTAAAGTATGTCCGTATCCTTGATAGACAATACTTACTCGGAACTCAAATATCTTGCCAGTGCCAAGGATTTCCAGAATCATTGTCAAGGTCGTTGTTAAAAATCCTGAGACTTGATGTTGCACGCGTCAACTGCAACCTGATGCCCCTTCATGTGTGGATGGTTTTCCATGTTGAACACATTTAATTCATCTTTTTGAAGTTCTAGCCTGACATTTTAATAGAAATATATTTGATTGGATGCAGTTCTCTAGAAGATACGAGGTCCCTCCGTCTTGGACCGTTCCTCGAGATGCCAGGGACCACCGAAACCGAACCGACACAAACATAGCGTTAAACATCTGTCCAGAGCCTATAGACAAGGACGGCGGCTTGAAAAAAACCTAACAGAGCAAATGGCGGAACAACTGGGTGTAGAAACACTTTCATCGATGAAAACAGAGATGTCGTCACGGACATAATGTTGAGACTTGAGAGCATAAACCTGAATGACCTTATGACAGGTTGTGCAATACTAGAGACATGAGACATAGACATCGTATTGGGTAGCGCTCTAGACTTGGGACATGGACATATAGTTCATCCCGGATAAGGTCATAGTCACAAAATGGACGCCATTTACATGTCACAAAAAGGCGCTATTTTATCATTTTAAAATCAAACACTAGAACACTGCCTAAGAGTTTTATTTACCACTCGCATATCGTCTAGCTTCTTGCTAGTAACTTTATTATTGCAGTAAAATTCTTATTCAATTATAAATAGAGGAAAATCGGTGCTTGCAAATTTTTTGTCGTCAAGGTGGTAATCGTTTTGACTACTAGCGCTGAGCGGACAAGGTTATTCTTAAATAAAATAGACTTCAGCAATGGATAACGCTCTAGATTTGACACATAGACATCGTACCCCAGTTCACTCTAGCCCAAGACACAGCCATCGCTCCAGGGTCTAGAGCCAGCTCCAGCAAATGGCGGAAAAAAGAACATCACACCCCATGAAGATAACGTGCGAGCGAGCTCACCTTGTTCTGCGCCATGTCGATGACGACATAGACGAGCAGCACGACCTCCTCCTCGTCGGCGCCGAGCTGGTTGCCCTGCTGGCCGGCGGTCGCCAGGTAGAGCACGCACAGGTAGTTCGCGTCCGGCTGCATCTTCATCGCGCACCCTCGGCAGGAGTCGGCTCGAGTCGGCTACCACCGCGACATGGCCGGCGTCGCGACACGCGACACCATCACGGGCACGCGGCGACGGAGCGGGAAGATGGCGTCCGCGCGTACGCCGTTTGAATTTGCCGCGTTTTAAAATTCGAACTTGGCGCGCGCTCGCGTTTTTGGTTAGTTTGAACTTACGACGTCGCGGTTTTGTCGAGTTTTTTTTTTACAAAGTTTGGCGGGTTCGTTGAGCACTTTTCAGTTGGACGGCTGCTCGCGTTGCTACGAGCGGGTATTGCACTGGGTAGCGGCGTGCTCGGCGTTGGCGGTGTTGGATGTGGCAGTGTCTGCGAAGGAGAGAAGACATTGGGGTTAGAAACGAGTTGTGGACGCCTCTGGTTAGTGCACCGTGTCTAAATTACAATTATGACAACTGTGACAATAAATGCCCCAAAAATTACTGTTTATTTTAAACATGGCATTGATTGTAAGGCTTTGTGCGTCAGGACATGGTGATTTACGACGGAATATCATCGATAGAAGGTTTATTGAAGAAATCAAAGTCGATCAAGAAATTCGTCGGTCGTAGTGCACTGATCCGTTGAAGGTACCATACTATGGCTAGACCCGAGCAAAACCTACTATAGCGGATAAAGTTCCGACGTATACACAGGTGGGATGAGGGGTGGGTAAAATTCATACTGGCACAAGAAAGCTAGGCGGAAACGGAGTGTAGCAAACTTCTGCCGATGTTTATTCAAATCCTGTCGACAACAAACTCGAAAGAGTGATTTACTCGGACAGTTGTCCTGATAGCGAGCGAAGCGCAATCTTAACGGCGCCCAGCGCCTACTTGACGGGTCACGTGCACTTGTTGCTCGGTTCCAGCAAACGCGGGGCTCAGGGGGCAGTGGGTTCTAGCTGGTTCTAGCCCGTCGGGGAGCGTTGCGAAATGACAGCTACATGAGCCGATACAACGCCCAGATACACTGATACGCCGATCTCATGAACGCTATAAGGAAAGCCGGCAGGCTTGTGGTTTCCTTGACGTCGCCATGGAGTATCAGCTCTCATGTGAGTGACAGGTCCGATACGTCATATTTATTGTGTAAGCGAGGATAATTCAATAGCAACTCAACTATCATCCCTAGTCAACTTTTTGGGTGTTTGAATAACATGCGCCCCAAGAAAAAAATTGTTTGTCAGGCAATTTTTCTATGGAATTTGAGTGTAGATCATGCAAACGAGGATCCAGGAAATTGTTTGACGAAGTTAGGGTAGATTGTCAATCTCGGTATTCGAGTGGCGAGCCATTTACTAGTATGCATCCGCGCTAAGTAACCATAGAAGAGTTGATTGAACAATGGACCTCGGGTCTTGTTCCCTAACGAAGATGGTAAAACCAGCATCACATCGGGATATTACCCATTTCGCTGTGCCAATTCGTTTCCCTTCCCTGCCAGCCAACACGTAAGAGTTTCCTATCGCGGAGTCATTAAGCTAGGAAAAAGTTTGGCAATAATTGCCTTGTTCAGGAAATAAATACGCGAATCTCACGTTGCATGTCAATTAAAATAGATTTGTATAAATTGTACAACGTAATGAAGCGTAATTATAATAAATGCAGTAGGCAAATTTCAGTCAGTTTTTTTCTTCTTCTTTTCTTGTGCCTTGCGGTTCGTTGTGTACGGCGCTCGTTGCACAGTTGCAACACGGCCCCTTGGATGCAGCCTCGATTGCAACATCCACCCGGCCCAAAACTGCATTCTCTTTCCCCCCCGGCGGACATGCGCAGTAGCGGCGTTGCGAAACCGACTCATGCCGGTGTCAACGGGCGGCCGACGTGCCCACTTGAAGAAAGGGTGGTGTCCAGGGACGTTAAGCAAACACTGGTGTCGCTGCTATTGCTGGTGTTGCTATACGCTGCTACGATTGTTGGCATTACTATGTGCCTTGCCTAATGCCAGCAAACACTGGTGTCACTGCTGTTGCTAGTGTTGCTACGCTGCTTCGATTGTTGGCATTACTATGTGCCTTGCCTAATGCCAGCAAACACCGGTGTCACTGCTGCTGCTAGTGTTGCTAAGCTGCTACGATTGTTGGCATTACTATGTGCCTTGCCTAATGCCAGCAAACACCGGTGTCGCTGCTGTTGCTAGTGTTGCTATGCTGCTACGATTGTTGGCATTACTATGTGCCTTGCCTAATGCCAGCAAACACCGGTGTCGCTGCTGTTGCTAGTGTTGCTATGCTGCTACGATTGTTGGCATTACTAAGTGCCTTGCCTAATGCCAGCAAACACCGGTGTCACTGCTGCTGCTAGTGTGGCTACGCTGCTACGATTGTTGGCATTACTATGTGCCTTGCCTAATGCCAGCAAACACCGGTGTCACTGCTGCTGCTAGTGTTGCTACGCTGCTACGATTGTTGGCATTACTATGTGCCTTGCCTAATGCCAGCAAACACCGGTGTCACTGCTGCTGATTGATTATTGGTGCTTAACGACGCACTGATTTGACAACTGGCCCTTTGGCACTGGTCTAATGGCGTCGGTGAATGAAATGGTGATGATGAGGGTGATGATGAACCTAACCTAGTCTAGAAGGGAGGAGGGGAAACCCGGTGCCGGCACGTAGCCTACTCCTGTCGAAAAGCACCAAGGGGACCACCGGCTTTACGTCCCTTCCGAAGGACGGTACAACTCGAACAACAGGATTCCTCCACTAATCCGTGCTGTCGAGAGGTTGATAAGCAAGGCGAGTAAAGTTGTTGTACTAACTTCAAACCCTCCAACCTCTCTCCCGAACAGAACTGATCATGTGCATGATGGTCACCCATCAAACACCTGACCCAGCGCGATGTTGCTTAACTTCGGTGATCTCACGAGAACCGGTGTTTCCAACATGCCAAACCGTTCGGTGTCACTGCTGCTGCTAGTGTTGCTACGCTGATACGATTGTTGGCTTTTTTAAGTGCCTTGCCTAATAAACTAGATCCCAAAAACAATTCCTTGAGCATATTCTACAATTGCGTAAGCGCATCGGCCAGAATCGAGAGTAGCGTTAAATTTTCGGCCGCCATCATGGGTAACAAGAAGCCCAGCGTCCGACGAAAGTTTCCCACGTTTCTAGTCGGCCAAGTTTTCGATCGGCAAGCAACGACTATCGATTTCATCGAGTGCCTTGCATTAACCTTCTACGCGCAATCTCCCACCGGTCCACCGGTCGGCTTTCATCGACAAACAACCTTTTAAGGGTGGGGGGTTAGGCTGTTACGGTAAATTCTCAGTTTTTTTCCTCAGACGAGTCGGAATTGTTGTCGAAGGATGTCGTGTCCGGCTCCGCTCTGGGTGTTAGTTTGGTTGGTTTCGACCCATTCGCGTAAAAATATGAATGGATTTGGCCGCATCCAGATGCCCACGTGCTGGTTATATATTATAGTTTATATTTATTTTCTCTTTATCTAATCATTATTTTATGAAATAAAAAGCTTAGGTCCTAGAAAATGTCAATGTTGATGTCATAGAAAAAATACAGTGCTCCCGGCCGGTAACTTTTCAAGTAATTATGTGATAACTGAATTGACCACCACACATTTCATTACTTCAAACACATTTTCAGAAAGCCAACTCACAACAGAAAAATATATCTTACTTCTTCTCAAAGCCAGATAAATTATCTAGGACCTAAGCTATTTTGTTTCTTTCTATCACTGGTGACTTGATTGTAAAAAATAAAATGGTAGGAAGATTTTTACACTCGAGGCTCGTGGGGCTCCCCCCACCTTAATGGGTTCAGATTTTGACGATCAAAGACGTCAACAAACCCAGATGAGAGCGAATCCGGCCTGCATCACACCTTCCAGAGCCCCTGGTGCGGAAGTTGTCGCTATCAATGAAATCAAGGTGGATGCTGCTTGTCTGCAATCTGCGGTGGACCCTTGGAAGGCAACGCCGGCTCCTTCCAAGGATATCCCCCCCCTGCCCACGAAACACTAGCTCGTTGACGGTTGCAGTTCACAGAAAAACGTGAGATGATTTCGGAAAACAATGCTCATTGCCAAGGGTGGATTTAAAATTCGGAATGGCGCTTGCGAGGTTTAAATATGGCTGCATAAAAGCTTGCGGCTAAAGATTATTGTAGCTGTAATCGATGGCTTTAACCATAGATAAAGAACTACTAACTTGAAACTAAACCATGTGGCAAAATCTTGGCTAAACCCTATTAAATCATAGCTAACCCATGGGTAATCTTAGATAAACTATAGCTAAATCATATTAAATTATGGTCAAGTCATATCTAAGCCATAGCTTAAGCATAAATAAACTATGGTTAAATCTTAGCTTACCATAGTTAAAGAAGCATGCAGCTAGGACCAAATCATAGCGTCATTTTTGTAGAATCAAGCTGAACATAGGGCGTGAATCATAGTAAAACATGGTTTACATAGTTAGTGGCTTAACTCGCGGCTTGTCTTCGATATATGGCTAGATATGGCTGCAACTTATGGCTAGAACACGGTTGAATCATAGCTAAAAAGCTATAACGAAGGCTAAACTTACAGCATGGCTAAAATACGGCCAAATCTTAGCTACACCGTCGCAGGCAGCTGGAGCGAAGCTACACTAGCATGTACTTATCAGTAATAACAACAATCTGCCAGACGCTGTCACTGTCACTGAGTACAGGTAGATCGTACAGGTACCGAGCACGCCATGTGACCTCGGTTGCAATGACACGCTCGTTTGGCTCGCATGAAATACGTGGCCATCCCACGTGATCTTCCTTGCGTTGCGTTGCGCAATGCGTAATGCGTACAGCGCCGAAAAACTTGCCGGCAAAGAAAACACACGGCTCTCTGCGCCAACAGCAACCGACACTATATGCTCTAGTGTTGAATTGAGTGTGTATCAAAAATCAGGTTTTAACTGTGAATGTTTTCAGTTGTGAAGATTGAAAAGTGAGAGTATTGGATTGAAACCAAGTTGTTCAACCACCGCTGTGGGTTACTCGGGATAACGAGATTCAAAATGTGCACAGATTCATTTCCTGTCCACATAGCTCAACAGGCAGCTGAAGAAATGCATTTGTGGTTAATTTTTGGGCTCGGTCGGTGGAATTCTTCTCGTTTCAACTAAAAATCCAACAAGTCTGCCTGAGGAACTCAGGTGTCCATTGGTAGTATTAGATATCGGGGTTTAATATCCGGAGTGGACTGACATTTTCAATGTTCAATATCATTTTTAGAAATTGCTGGGTACTCTCTGGTGAAAGAGACACGCTTATGGAATGAACTCCATGTGCAGATCATGGATCCTTTCCCAAAGAACACGATGGAGCTCAACCAAACGTTTAAAGAAAACCAAAGACGAAACGAAACAAGAACCCAAGAAACCCCTGGATTCAATCACAAATGGCTTGTCATGTACCTCGTCGAAGCAATTATTATTATTTAGTATTTATTCTTAACTATTAATAATTGATACAGAAAACTTGATCATTTATTTTAAAGGAAACAAGAATAAAGATATTAAAAATTGAAAATAGTTGTATATTCGCACTGTTTCTGTTTGATATGCTAAAATACGGACAATCTTAGGCTAATCTTAATGTACAAGAAGTGCATTAAATTTGACATGCACCCGGCGGGTTTTGCAACTAGCGGTTGGAATCCAGGTAGTGAGAAACCCCAAGGTTTCACTCTCGAGATATATGGTGGGTAAGGAGGGATGAGTGGAGGCTAACGAGCCCCCTGCACGCTGGGGTGGATCAGTCGCAGGCTTGTAAATAACCCGGCGTAAAGCAGACAAGCAAGTCACCTGTCCATTTAAAGGTGACGTCACGTCGACTTGTTGCCAACCTCAGCCACCTCAGGGAGAAAAATCTTGGTTGGTTGCCGGATAGCTCCGTAGACGCAGCCAAAATACAAGTGGTTGGGAGTTTGAGCGATTTCAGCAAGATGTCACAGGTTAAAACTAAGTTTGAACCAAGTAAAACATGTCCGAATGGTTATGAATTAGGGGATTTCTAGCAGATTCTATTTTGCAATACCGGTATGTGTTACGTTTTCACTGTGGAAAATTGTGACTTGACAGCAGTGAAGTGACTTAAAATACCACTAAGAACAATTAAACAGGAAAATTCTCATACGATTTGTATAGGGCATTGCATAATTTAGGAGACAAATTTTGGTAAATATCTATTATTACACAGCTGTAATATAAGGGTGATACTAATAGCAATTATTGGTATCGGAACTGGTTGTTTAATTTCATCGTTAAATTGTCGACTTCTAAGTTCCTGCAATCCGTCGCCTAACTCAATAGGAGCCGAGAGGAAAACTTCCTAGAAAACTTGCAAAGCCTCCCAAACATTTCTCCTCGCATGGAAGTAAAATTCAAACAGAGTCCGTTGTCGACACTATGTCATCAAAATGTCACCAAAATTTAAACGTCCGAGAGATCAGATGCTGGTATAAAATCATGTCGAACCCCCAAGCAGAATTTAAAAACTACAAGTTATTTAAATGTCGGCAAGTCAAAAGTACGCTAATTGCAGCCGAAGAAACCAGCAACATTGAAGGCGAAGCGATTCGACCAGCGGGCCCCGGCCCGAGCGTTGCTGCCTAATTACTGCATGTGGGGGGGGGGGGGTAATCTCCGGCGTCCACGCAGGACGTCACGAGAAGCCGCCGCGGTCCATCCGACGGAAGTCTGCAAGACCCGCCAAGGCCAACCGGGGGGTGGTGGTGGGGGTGGGGGACTATAATTTTGGACACGACACGGCCGGGCCGCGTCACATTCCAAGGCATCGCTGCTCGGTTATGTGACGAGATATTCGCGAATGTGATTATTTCAGTGAGATGCAAATAGCAAAAACAAACATTTATAATGCAAATAGTACGTACAAATGCACGTAGCAGTGCACGTAGCACGTCCAATTGCACATATCACGTTTAAATGCGCGTAGCAAGTACAAATGCACCTAGCACGTTCAATACCACATACAAATGCAAGAGAATGATCTCTTCTCTTAGGTTTTTAGTCGATCTTCGAAGATAAAGACCGAAACGCGGCCAATCCGTAATTGTTTACTGCAAGAAAATGAGTTCATATTTTCACGCCCTTATCATGCTGCTTGAAACAACTGAGATATTAGACCGAATCAGTGATAGCCGATTGTGATTGTAATACTATAGTGTATGTTCTGGTCAAAATCGAGCGAAGATAGCGGGTTGCAGCATCCGCCAGCGATAGGGGCCTGCATTCCTTCACCGATGCATACCAACCTGTCTGGGATCAAATCAAATCAAACCCGGCCATATAAGCAACGACCCAGATCGGATATGCGATCAGAACCGAAAGTCATACCTTTTTTTATATATTCCAGATCCAACGGTTATTTCGTGTGTTGATGCCTGTCAGTAGCATCAATTGTACAAAAATCTTTGCCTCGAAACATAACGAACTTTGAGTGCGGTTCGGACCTAAATGCAATACGAAGTTCGCATATTTGGGGTAGGTCGAGGTGTGTGATTGCAGCATATATAGTCACTAGATTTACCATCATAGTCCTCCATTCCTTCGTTCATAGTCCTGCTTAAATCTCCGTGGAGTCACGTTAAAATTGGGGTTAGTGGAGTTGTTGTGTGTTTGCAGCATAGCGTCACTAGATTCACCGGCTTCGATGTTCATTCATCATCCTGTTTCTATCTCCATGGAGCCCAACAACTCAAAGAAGCTATGATATCGTTTACATAGTTGGTTGTTCGTGTAGCATAATTGGATAATGCATAACCGCGGACAGGTGTTAAGATCCGGGTTCAAATCTCGCTATGGATACAAATTTTGAAATGTATATTCCGTTTCTATTAATATATCAAAAGTTTTTCTCTCGCGGGTGACCAGTATGGTGAGAAATTGCAGACATCGAATATCTTGCAGAAAGACACCTAATTAATTTTAATTTCGCCACTGCATTTGGGATCTAACATGGCGACTAAGTGGTTGTAGAGATATCATCGATGAACAAAGTGTCGATTGGCAAATGCAGCAGAAATCGGCAGGTGAAATTCACCAATTGATAACTATTTGCAGTCGCCACGGCGAGCGAAGAATGCGAATACGAGCCGTTTATTTCTATTATTAATTGTCCCGTTGTGTCAATCAAACCCCAACTGCATTTGCATTCAAGCCACAAGTACAACCAGTCGCTGTCGACCAATCCAAACATTCTTAAACGTAGTTCTTACTTAACCTTAGGAGCGTTAGTTTAAAAAAACTATTTAAATGCGTTATTACATGCTTATAGCTACCGAACCTATACTTTACCCGACGTTTTACAAAGCTTTACGCTTTAGTGTATAAGCCCTTGAAAAGTGTAGGCACTTGATAAAGCAGGCAGCACATAGCTTTGCGAAACGTTGAGAAGAATTTAAGTTTGGTAGCCGAGTATTCAATAACTCATTTATATAATTCTATTTATTTTCTGATGACATTTTAAAAACTTTCTGCTCTTCGGTGCCATTAAAATAATATCAGCAAATGGCGATGCTTCTTGCGGTGCTTGTGCTGCTGTTGTTGGCTGTAACACCGGTTTCACGTTAGCACCTATAGCACTTTAGCAATCACTAGCACCTAGCACCGAGCACCTTGGCAATCACTAGCACCTAGCACAGAGCACCGAGCACCTAGCACCTAGCACCGAGCACCGAGCACCTAGCACCGAGCACCGAGCACCTAGCACCTAGCACGGCCACGGTAGCAGCCACGTCGGCTGATGTAAGCAAGGGTCCGGGGTTCGAATACCCATGTGCGCACTTCAGCTTCCAACAGACGACCTCTACTCGCATCCCGACGGCCCTTTCCCGTTTCAACCTTTTTATTTTCTTGATTATTTAGTTCCGTGAGGTATATTAGGCAAGGTAAGGCAGGTATGAACACCATAGTTATTTAGCCCTGACTAACTAAGGTAGCACCCGAGTTATTTAGCCCTAAATAACTCAAATGTAGCACCCGAGCTATTTAGCCATAACTAACTCTAATGCACCACCTGTGTTATTTAGCCCTAACTAATGCACCACCTGTGTTATTTAGCCCTACCAACATAGAGTAGGCAGCACGTGAGCGCTATAGAAAGCTTAGCTAGACGATGCAAGATAAGCAAGTCTCGTGACTGCAGCCAGACGCCATCGCAGCGCCTCGTGCCTCGTCAAACACCGTCGTCGAACACCGTCGTTAAACGTCCATCCACCCAATTCCCAGCCCCCCAACCGATCGCAACCCTTTAGTCCACCTCGTAACCGGACATCGCTCTGAGGCAAGCCCTACGCCATTGTAAACAGGCTGCAGGACATTACAAAATAGCAGAGTTAGAGGCCTAACGTTCGATACCCAGTCAGATACAAAGTTGTTGGACGTCCGATCAAGTTTAGAAGCTGCACGAAATGTCCCAAGGGTTTTCCGAATCTTGATCAAACAATGCGAGAAGCCACGCGAGTTGATAACTGCATCGACCTTCTCCTCGTGCATAATGCGTCGTAAAACCAGCTAGTTCGTCGCACAAACACCTTCTGGAGGCAGTCATAGCTCCATCTAACACGACAGAGCGTTCAAAAGTCTTGATCAGTCCAGATGCGAGACGAAATTTCGGGTCGGTGACGACTCGATGGAAATAGCAGCTGCTGATTTGTGTGTACCGTGACTCTTAAGATGCGAGATATCAAATCTTTAATGTGTGTAGAGGCAGGGCGTCGAACCCCGAATCGTGGCCCGCGACGAACACCGTAGATTGGGTATTTAGTTTCTACTAACTATTTTAGGGGAGCACTTTTAGTCATCGGACAGCAGCGTTGTTACTTCGCCCTACCGACACGGCGAGCTGGCGGCTGCAGCAGGAGACGCGCGTACAGCAATTTTTACCTGTTGCAAGTTTTACCTGTTGCTTGGCCGCGCGACGCTGCAGTCAACGAGAGTGAATCCTGCACTCGGACCGTTACACGTGGACAATCCCGAGCACGGATGCTGGACTCCGTATCGCAAACACACACACACACACGCACGCACACACGCACACGAAAAACACACACACGCGAAACACTATACACGAAATATATCACTAATATCACGGGTTATCGCAGAAATAACAAGAAAAAAAAACGAGAATTTTGGTTTCGAGCCGCAGCGAGAACTAGTTGCTTGTTTCGTTACTTGATTTTGGCCTTGCTTTACACGCTAATCTCTGATAGGTACACGAATTGCTCGACACGATAGATCACAGACTGCACTGTAATATCCCAGCGATTGCGTGTCGGCGTTTGCCGCGATGGGGTTTCTTGTTCGTTGTAATTTCTTGCAAAAATGTCGGCTGGCCACGGGACGGGGTGGTTCGGCCACCGTGCAAGCTGAGCGACGACGAAACCGCTAGGTGGACTCTCGCGACGCCAACTGAACGCTGCTCGCCGGATCTCAGGTGAGGCAGCAGCAGCAGCAGCGATGGCCGTCCGTTGCGCTACGGCTGCCCTCAGGTACACGGGACAGGTACGCGGTGTGCAAGTAGCTTCGTTGCCGGATATGACCGGTGCTGCTGCTGCTGTTTGCTGTTGCTGCTGTTTGCTGTTTGCTGCTGCTGCTTGCTGCTTGCTGCTGCTTGCTGCTGCTGTTGCTGCTGATGCTGCTGCTGCTTGCTGCTGCTGTTGCTGCTGATGCTGCTGCTGTTTGCTGCTGCTGCTGCTGTTGCTGCTGATGCTGCTGATGCTGCTGCTGCTTGCTGCTGCTGCTTGCTGCTTGCTGCTTGCTGCTGCTGCTTGCTGCTTGTTGCTCGGGATTGCAGGTGGAGGCATATGGGTAGGTATGACCGAGGGTTGAGCGATTCGGACGGACTTGCCGACGATGTGGGGTTGCAAAGGGCCAGGTGAAACGAAGTGTTGCATCTAAGCGCTTGACTTTACAGGCACCAGCCGGCTAGCGCGGTTGAATCATTTCAAAATCGTGTAAGGAAAGATTAAATTTGTCTAAGCTGTGCATAAATTCACTGATGAACTAGCCGTGTTTCAAATTTACCTGCCTCGCGCAGGTATTTCTGAAACTTCACCTGCAGCCACCGGCCATCCCTCGTCGAGCCTCGATGCATGCATATCGTCGGCCTTATTTCCAGACCCCCTTCCCAAAAAAAAAAAACGCAACCCACACCCTCATTAGCAGCACGCACCCGGCAAGGCAGAGTCGCCCCTGGCAACCGATGCAACCCGCAACACGGATCGACGCGGTGGTATGCGAAGCTCTTTGCTCGTCGCTGATTGGTCGACTCACCTGTGGAATGCCGGCCGCTGATTGGCCTAGCGAGGCCCTGGGGGCTCGAACCTTCGAGCGAGCTCCGAGCCTGCCCCACCCCCCCTCGCTCCTAACCCGCCACCTGTCCAAACTGCAACCCCGTGCGTGTAGGCAACCTGCACGGCTCGTCACGCGCTCGCTTTTATCCAAGATTGACGGCGAGGTAAGAAACAAATCGCGGCCTTCCGGATGTGGCTCGCCACGAAATGTTGCTGGTTTTTGGAAATCGTCATCGAAATGGGTTTTAGCTGATGCTGGCTGAGGTCGATTTTTTCTCGTTGACACCACTTCTTTACTTTAGACAATACTATTTTTTTTCTTACTTGGGAACTAAAATTGTTGTGATTTATTTTCCAAACAATAGACAATTTTCCCTTCAAGGGAAAACGACGTCAAATACCCACTAAGAAAAGCCACTTGGGTTTTGATTTTCCTATCTTCTCTGGTTAAAAAGGTCCATAAAAAAATAGTATTGACTCTGCAATTAAACCAAGGAAGATAGGGAAATCAAAACCCAGTTGGCTGCTCTTAGTGGGTATTGACGTCATTTTTCCCTGAACGGAAAAGATCTATTGACAGAACCGCACTCCCCGGGGACCACGGTGCAGCCGAGGGTCCTGAGAAGTGGGTCCTGATTGGTCCTGATCCTCGGCCACGGTCCTTGCTTACTGTGCATCCCCATGATGACCAAGATCCAACATTTCGACTAAAATGTTCATGCAGACATGAAGTCTACACTCACATGACGAAGGAACCTCCAGGAACCACCGGCGTAATCCGAAAAACACATACTGATAGATTCCACAACCTTTGGGACTCTAACCACGGTAGAACCCTGCACCCTCTCCCGAACAGAACCACCGATGAACACTCAACAGCTAGGGTCACCCATCCGAAATTCCATCCCGCTCATCATCGCTTAACTTAGAACACACCTACAAGAACGAGGTGGACGTTGGAAGACGGACAACATAAGTGTCCGGGTGTAAGGGTGTCGGGTTTCTGGATGTCCGGGGTTCATGGAACCCCCTGGAGAAGCCACCCCATCGCCAACCATCCTATATATAGCACCGGTGTCCGGGTGTGGGAAAAGCGTCCGTTCGACCCCGGCTTTGGACACCCTGCAAAGCACCTGTCACCACGGCCCGGCGGAAGCGACGGTCCGGTGTCACGTGACCCCCGGTCGGCGTCCGCAACGCGTCAAGGGGTCAAGGTTAAGATGCGCCGTACTTCACTTTCTTCGCCGCTCGCCTGGAGCATGGTGGTGCTAGTATGGTGCTAGTATCGTGCTAGTATGGTGCTAGTACCGATGGTGCTAGTATGGTGCTAGTATGGTGCTAGTATGGTGCTAGTATGGTGCTAGTATGGTGCTAGTATGGTGCTAGTATCGTGCTAGTATGGTGCTAGTATGGTGCTAGTATGGTGCTAGTACCGATGGTGCTAGTATGGTGCTAGTATGGTGCTAGCATGGTGCTAGTATGGTGCTAGTATGGTGCTAGTATGGTGCTAGCATGGTGCTAGTACCTATGGTGCTAGTATGGTGCTAGTATGGTGCTAGTATCGTGCTAGTATGGTGCTTGTATGGTGCTAATGTGGTGCTAGTATGGTGCTAGTATGGTGCTAGTATGGTGCTCGTATGGTGCTAGTATGGTGCTAGTATGGTGCTAGTATGGTGCTAGTATGGTGCTAGTATGGTGCTAGTACCTATGGTGCTAGTATGGTGCTAGTATGGTGCTAGTATGGTGCTAGTATGGTGCTAGTATGGTGCTAATGTGGTGCTAGTATGGTGCTAGTATGGTGCTAGTATGGTGCTCGTATGGTGCTAGTATGGTGCTAGTATGGTGCTAGTATGGTGCTAGTATGGTGCTAGTATGGTGCTAGTATGGTGCTAGTATGGTGCTAGTATGGTGCTAGTATGGTGCTAGTATGGTGCTAGTATGGTGCTAGTATGGTGCTAGTATGGTGCTCGTATGGTGCTAGTATGGTGCTAGTATGGTGCTAGTATGGTGCTAGTATGGTGCTAGTATGGTGCTAGTATGGTGCTAGTATCGTGCTAGTATGGTGCTAGTATGGTGCTAGTATGGTGCTAGTACCGATGGTGCTAGTATGGTGCTAGTATGGTGCTAGTATGGTGCTAGTATGGTGCTTGTATGGTGCTAGTATGGTGCTAGTATGGTGCAAGTATGGTGCTAGTATGGTGCTAGTGTGGTGCTAGTATGATGCAAGTATGGTGCTAGTATGGTGCTAGTATGGTGCTAGTATGGTGCTAGTATGGTGCTAGTATGGTGCTAGTATGGTGCTAGTATGGTGCTAGTATGGTGCTAGTATGATGCTAGTATGGTGCTAGTATGGTGCTAGTACCTATGGTGCTAGTATGGTGCTAGTATGGTGCTAGTATGGTGCTAGTATGGTGCTTGTATGGTGCTAGTATGGTGCTAGTATGGTGCTTGTATGGTGCTTGTATGGTGCAAGTAGCAGCGTAGCATGACACCGGTGTTTGCTGGTACTAGGCAAGGCACATAGCAATGCCAACAACCGTAGCAGCGTATAGCAACACTAGCAACAGCAGTGACACCGTTGTTTGCTGGCATTAGGCAAGGCACATAGCAATGCCAACAACAGTAGCAGCATAGCAACACTAGCAACAATAGTGACACCGGTGTTTACTGACATTATGGCGCGTAGAAATGACAAATTTAACCCCAACCAACACTATAGTAACTCCGTGAACCACCTCAGTTAGGTTGTTTGGCCGGGTAAAGGCGTGTGGTATTCGGTGGTCGTGTGGTTCTGCATGGCGACGCCGACGACGCTGACAAATTAAGCCAGGCGGTCGCGGAACGCCGCGCAGGGCGGTCGTCGCCGAGCGTTGCCTTTCACGCCGACGCCGTCGCCGTCGCCGGTCACGGAGCACGTCAGCCTGGGCCAGGGTGCCGGTTGTAGGGACAGGGTGCTGGTTGTAGGGCCAGGGTGCCGGTTGTAGGGACAGGGTGCAGGTTGTAGGGCCAGGGTGCCGGTTGTAGGGCCAGGGTGCAGGTTGTAGGGACAGGGTGCAGGTTGTAGGGACAGGGTGCCGGTTGTATGGCCAGGGTGCAGGTTGTAGGGACAGGGTGCAGGTTGTAGGGACAGGGTGCAGGTTGTAGGGACAGGGTGCAGGTTGTAGGGACAGGGTGCCGGTTGTATGGCCAGGGTGCAGGTTGTAGGGACAGGGTGCAGGTTGTAGGGCCAGGGTGCCAGTTGTATGGCCAGGGTGCAGGTTGTAGGGACAGGGTGTAGGTTGTAGGGACAGGGTGCCGGTTGTATGGCCAGGGTGCAGGTTGTAGGGACAGGGTGCCGGTTGTAGGGACAGGGTGCCGGTTGTATGGCCAGGGTGCAGGTTGTAGGGACAGGGTGTAGGTTGTAGGGACAGGGTGCAGGTTGTAGGGACAGGGTGTAGGTTGTAGGGCCAGGGTGTAGGTTGTAGGGACAGGGTGCAGGTTGTAGGGCCAGGGTGCAGGTTGTAGGGACAGGGTGCAGGTTGTAGGGACAGGGTGCAGGTTGTAGGGACAGGGTGTAGGTTGTAGGGACAGGGTGTAGGTTGTAGGGCCAGGGTGTAGGTTGTAGGGCCAGGGTGCCGGTTGTAGGGACAGGGTGCAGGTTGTAGGGACAGGGTGCAGGTTGTAGGGACAGGGTGCAGGTTGTAGGGACAGGGTGCCGGTTGTAGGGCCAGGGTGCAGGTTGTAGGGCCAGGGTGTAGGTTGTAGGGACAGGGTGCAGGTTGTAGGGCCAGGGTGCAGGTTGTAGGGCCAGGGTGCAGGTTGTAGGGACAGGGTGCAGGTTGTAGGGCCAGGGTGCAGGTTGTAGGGACAGGGTGCAGGTTGTAGGGACAGGGTGCAGGTTGTAGGGCCAGGGTGTAGGTTGTAGGGCCAGGGTGCAGGTTGTAGGGCCAGGGTGCAGGTTGTAGGGCCAGGGTGTAGGTTGTAGGGCCAGGGTGCAGGTTGTAGGGCCAGGGTGTAGGTTGTAGGGCCAGGGTGCAGGTTGTAGGGCCAGGGTGTAGGTTGTAGGGACAGGGTGCAGGTTGTAGGGCCAGGGTGCAGGTTGTAGGGCCAGGGTGCAGGTTGTAGGGACAGGGTGCAGGTTGTAGGGCCAGGGTGCAGGTTGTAGGGACAGGGTGCAGGTTGTAGGGACAGGGTGCAGGTTGTAGGGCCAGGGTGTAGGTTGTAGGGCCAGGGTGCAGGTTGTAGGGCCAGGGTGTAGGTTGTAGGGCCAGGGTGTAGGTTGTAGGGCCAGGGTGCAGGTTGTAGGGACAGGGTGCAGGTTGTAGGGACAGGGTGCAGGTTGTAGGGCCAGGGTGTAGGTTGTAGGGCCAGGGTGCAGGTTGTAGGGCCAGGGTGCAGGTTGTAGGGCCAGGGTGTAGGTTGTAGGGCCAGGGTGCAGGTTGTAGGGCCAGGGTGCAGGTTGTAGGGCCAGGGTGCAGGTTGTAGGGACAGGGTGCAGGTTGTAGGGCCAGGGTGCAGGTTGTAGGGCCAGGGTGTAGGTTGTAGGGCCAGGGTGTAGGTTGTAGGGCCAGGGTGCAGGTTGTAGGGACAGGGTGCAGGTTGTAGGGACAGGGTGCAGGTTGTAGGGACAGGGTGCAGGTTGTAGGGACAGGGTGCAGGTTGTAGGGCCAGGGTGTAGGTTGTAGGGCCAGGGTGCAGGTTGTAGGGCCAGGGTGCAGGTTGTAGGGCCAGGGTGCAGGTTGTAGGGCCAGGGTGCAGGTTGTAGGGCCAGGGTGTAGGTTGTAGGGCCAGGGTGCAGGTTGTAGGGACAGGGTGCAGGTTGTAGGGCCAGGGTGCAGGTTGTAGGGCCAGGGTGTAGGTTGTAGGGCCAGGGTGTAGGTTGTAGGGCCAGGGTGCAGGTTGTAGGGACAGGGTGCAGGTTGTAGGGACAGGGTGCAGGTTGTAGGGCCAGGGTGTAGGTTGTAGGGCCAGGGTGCAGGTTGTAGGGCCAGGGTGCAGGTTGTAGGGCCAGGGTGTAGGTTGTAGGGCCAGGGTGCAGGTTGTAGGGCCAGGGTGCAGGTTGTAGGGCCAGGGTGCAGGTTGTAGGGCCAGGGTGCAGGTTGTAGGGCCAGGGTGCAGGTTGTAGGGCCAGGGTGCAGGTTGTAGGGCCAGGGTGCAGGTTGTAGGGCCAGGGCCCGGGATATTAGATGGAGGTAAGGATGGCAAACAGAGGAAGGGTCCGGATAAGGCTTGTATGACCGAAGACGAATGTGGAGATGGGACAAAGTCTACCGGCGAAGGGAGGAAGGCCCTAAGACGGCGACCGCCCGAGGAGAGCGGAGGCCGAGGTCAGAGGTGGGGGTCGAAGACCAGCGAGGATGGGAGCTCGTGCGTGCACGTGCTGACTTATGGGGGAGGCTGATGACACCAGCTCACTACTAATCGATTACAGAATGTGCTGAGTGAAAACACAAGATGATAGGCCGCGAAAGATACTAGGACCACTTCACGGCAAAGTTGAATGGAAAAAAGGCTAGAAAAGGCTGATAGTGATGCTAACCTAGCCTAGTAGCGAGCTGAAGGTGAACCCGGTGCCGGTGAACGACAGGTTGATGATGAAGATAACCTAGCCTGGCAGCGAGCTGATGGTGAAGATAACCTAGCCTAGCAGCGAGCTGAGGGTGAAGCTAACCTAGCCTAGCAGCGAGCTGAGGGTGAAGCTAACCGAGCCTATCAGCGAGCTGAGGGTGAACCCGGTGCCGGTGAATGACAGGCTGATGATGAAGATAACCTAGCCTGGCAGCGAGCTGAGGGTGAAGATAACCTAGCCTAGCAGCGAGCTGAGGGTGAAGCTAACCTAGCCTAGCAGCGAGCTGAGGGTGAAGCTTACCTAGCCTAGCAGCGAGCTGAGGGTGAACCCGGTGCCGGCAAGCAGCCTGCTCCAGTCCAACAGCACCTAGCGCCCCTTTGACACAATGTGTTGACACTTTCCCTGGCAACAGAGTGGACTTTCAGTAGACTTTCAGTAGACTTTTAGTGGCCTCCTAGTGGCCTCCTAGTGGCCTCCAGTGGCCTGCAGTCAGATCACGAGGCGGCCAAGGACAAGTCCGAGAACATCGCGTTATGCAAATCACACCGGGCTAGATTCCCCGTCCCGGAGGAAGGAAGCGGCTAGGGGGGGGGGGGGTTGCCGAACTCGGGCCTGGGCGGCAGCTGGTTGGACGAGGGGAGCGGGACGGGGGGGGGGGGATAATTGCACGCGAGAAGCAGACAGGTGAACGCACCCGGGTTCGAGCCCCGCGATGTCGCGTCACGGCTATCTGGCTGCAGCCTGCTCGCCGGCAGATTCCGTCTTGAGACGCAGAGACGCTGGTGTTGGCTGCAGACTTGGACGCTTCAACGTCTGCCACACTGCGAGGTTTCTAACGATGAGATGGTCTACCGGTACGTCACGGGCCACGTTCAGCAACAGGGATCGATTGACTCTGCAGGACCACGGTCCTTTCGCTGCAACTCTTTCTTGAATCAACAACTCTTCAGGCAAACGTTCCTGTTCTACGATATACACTGCACTATTGAACCAATGATGTTGTATAGAATATAACTCAAGGACCACGTTCCTTCTGCTGCAACTCTTTCTTGAATCAACAACTCTTCAGGCAAACGTTCCTGTTCTACGATATACACTGCACTATTGAACCAATGATGTTGTATAGAATATAACTCAAGGACCACGTTCCTTCTGCTGCAACTCTTTCTTGAATCAACAACTCTGCACTCTGCAGGGACGCGTTCCTGTCCTCTAAATACACCACTAATTGAAGCAAGGAAGTTATTTAGAATAGAACTCTGCAGGGAGACGACGTAACTGTCCTGCTTTGTAGGTACCACTATTGAAGCAAAGAAGTGCCATTCTAGTGTACCTGCTGTTCCTGCTCGCAAATGTACAACACTTTGTTTGGAGCAAGGAGGTACTGCTGGACTCTGTAGGAGCACGTTGCTGTCCTGCAATGTACAACTCGTATACAACTCGTACAAACCGTGGTTCACCAACACCACATTGTGGGGAGGCAGGTCCTAGCAGACTCTGTATACTGGAACGTGTGTTTGATTAAAACTGAAGACTTTTGCCACCTTGCACCACAATTCCTAGAAATCCTTGCGCCCAGAGATATGGGTATGAAATCAGGCTTCCCAGTTCGTCTTCAAAATAGAACAATCCCGATCAAAGTTTAGAGGCCTCGTGCATTGACATTTGTAAACAAATTGTATGATGTATGTAATCAATTCAGACAAATCTGACCATGCTATGTTGGGGGAGGGGCTTTTCAGGCGTCGCGACGCTGGTCAACAAGTGGAGATCTAACCGTGACGGCGTCGTCCTCGAAATTACCTCTCATATAGATTGCCGAGTCTTATAGGAAAAAAATGGCGGAGCGCACAGGTATAGCAAGAACATAGCACTGGAAGACTTCCAAACTTCAACATGTCTCGAATTACACCTTATCAACAACCAGACATGTTAACATGCACAAATGCCGATATCACGAGGATGTATTATTATATATACATTTTTATAAAAATAGCTCGCAGTTAAGAAGTTAATTGACTAACCTGCTGGCTGCTATAGTGCTAAATAATTTAATTACATTTCAGTAATTTGCCGATAGCTGGCAGTTGACTATAGAGCACGTGCTAGGGCATGTTATTATTATTGATAAAACTTGAGGTTGTTAGCAGAACGAGATAGTAAAAGTAATACACAAGCCATTTGTTATTGTTTTCTAGCAAGAACTAGGAAACAAGGCGATATTTGATGCCAGTAAGTCATTTGGTTTGTTCGGCAGATACCAGTACCGGTAGTACCTGTACTGGTGATATCTCTCTACCTTTGGTGACAGATTGGCAGGGAACTGACCAAACGTTACACTACTCTGGTCGCGTCCCATATATTTATATGAATTAAATGGATTAATAAGTTCTACTCAGAACGGGGGTTTTACTGTGCTTCATTGGCAGTTGGGTTCAAATGAATTCTACGAAATCATGCTGTAGTTCTGATAACATATACGTATACGTAAAATATCGTTGACTGAGACAGGTAGGTAATAGTATACCTACATTTATAACGATCGCAGTCAACGATATTCAACAAGGTGTTTCGTCATAGAATTGAGTAAAACATGGGCAAATACCCTCATAAGTGACATAATGGGATTAACACCATCACGGCTGTTACTTAATAATCAAATGCAGCGTACTTCTATCCAGAAATAAAACTGAAAGTGCATGCAGGTAGCTGGTGTAGTGAGGGCGAATGCGATAAGTCTAATGTTAATTTAATATTAAATGCACTTCGGAATCTGCCGAATTGCAATTGATTTACCTGTCAATCAGCAACCGTTAATGATGACCGAAGGTACATAATGGCGTCATTACGCCTGTTACTGAGGAACTGAAGATATTGAATGACGGAATCACAACACTTGCCCCACTGAATCGCTGCCGTTACCTGTTCAACAAGCAATTTTGCAGGTTATTACCGGCAGCCATTTGAAGCAGGTGTTAACTTTGACACAGACTGGATGTAACTGATATGAAAAATAAAGTCCACGAGGTTATGCAGGAGCCTCGATCGTTTTTCGCACAAAATTTAATCAGTAACCGTGGAATTCCGACGAAAATTAGACATTTTGAATTTTGTGGATCCTAGTAGGAGGCCTATTATTAAAGGTTGCCAACTGTACAAAAAATAAATTTACGGAATCAAGTTGGCTGTTTTCAGACATTTGACAGCAGTTGTCAGAGAGCGAGGTCAAATTCCGGGTCAATCCAAACATGGCCGTAAGACCGCCGGCGAATTCCGCGAAAGAAACGATGACACCTTCTGAAGAAAAGAGTCTGAAAGTTGACGGTGCCGGGAATAAGACATACGCGGACGCAGCGAAAAACAAATTGAAGAGAGAAAGACCCGAGGAACGCCGTGGCTCCATTACCGGGGCCAAGAGGAGCAAGGTGATGCCCGTGAAGAGAACGAGTGAGAGCAGGTCACCCAGTACAGATTTTGACTGGAATGTAGACAATGAGGTGATGTTCCTGACAGCTATGATGGGCCACAAACCCGTCGGTGAGTTGAGAGATTCTATTTATCTAGTTTGACAATCAACTTCGGATCTCGGCTGATTTAAGCTTTTCACAGGTGTCAACAAACACTTTGAGATGGTTTGCATCTTGAGCAAATTCCAGGAACTACTCAACCGAGATGTCGACTCGAAAGTCATCTGGGATCGGCTTGACACGATGTACAACATGGAGCGATTGGTAAGGATTTCACCATAGAACAAGTGAGGCTGCTCTTTCTCCATGCCATCTAAATCACGTAAATTTATTTCTAAAATTACCGATCTATATTTTTGGGTTGAAGAAATGGTTGTAGTCTGCGCATTTATGCGTAGCACTAGCAAGCTATTTAGTGATTGTTTTCATTTATTTTCTGTGAAATGTTTCAGAACGAAGCCGAACGGATTCCCTTCCCGAACGACGAGTCTGAATTCACACTTCCCGACGAAGAGTTCTCCGTTCTGATGAAAGTCAAGCTCGAGGAGATCGATCTGAAAGTGGACGAACCCATCGTCGAAGAAGTGGTAGTTCCCGAACCGAAGCGCGAGCAGAAGCGTGAACTACAGGTATACAAAGGAATGAAAGACATCAAGAAGGAGGTGACCAAGGAGGTGAAAACGCCGGCCAAGACTGTGGAGCCGGTGCCGTCGCCAGCCAAGGAAGAGAAGAAGGAAAAGAAGCCGGAGCCCGAGGTCAAGAAACCGATCGTTGAGAAACGACTCAGCAAGGTTAGCCATCGCCTTCCTATAATTTCACCTTTATCTTTGTAGACTTAACTAGAAATTTGTTATTAGAATTGTAGACAAAGTGAGTAGGTAATCTAGGTATAACTTTATAAAATCTCAATTTATCATGTCTGATAGAGAATTTAGCAGTTCATTAGATAAATAGATGCTTTTTTAAGCAACTCGTTGGGACCAATGCCCAAAGTGAGGATCGGTGCTAAAATTCCTGCCAAAAGTTGATATTGTAGTGAAATTAGCAAGTGCAAAATCTTGTTTTATCACTACTTTTCATTACCTACTAGTCATGTTGAACTGACTCCTCTTTATGTAGACTTTCTATGTGCTTGTACTTTATTTAGTACCTTTAGCTTCTTCTTAGAAACTTTTTACTACTGGAAAAGCATATTCCACAATGTAGTTATTTATTTCCTTGGAATTTGAATTTTTAGTTCTTAATTCATAATTGTGTATTTTTCGTCCAATTATTGGATACTACATTCTAAACGTTCCAAAAATTGTAACCAGATTTTGTGTCAAAGATATGAATTAAACATTTGACCACGTAAAACAGGCTGTTAGAACTTTTAAAACTGTCAATTACTATGGTTGGCCATCTTACTTGTACTGCCTAGACAATCCTGAAGCCCCTTTGCATCCTGTCTCAGAAAAAAGCTCACTTCACAGTAGATTATGTATTTTGATCTTCAACAGGACAAAGGGTCTGCTGTCTTCCATTTGTTAATTCCTTGAACTTTCTTTGGTTTTTTCTCAAACATTTTTCCAGTCACCTCTTCAAATCCATCCGTTACATTGTGTCTGTCCTACAACCTTTACATTGTGGCTGTCACTCAACTCTGTTTTCCGACTCAGTCTCTTTACCGATCGTACCTGCTGTTCTGCAAGTCTGTCTTTGTTCCCATCCTAAAACCTCGCCGTGTCTGCCTTTTGGCTCTGTCCTACAACCTTTTCGTTGCGCCTGTCATTCAACTCTGTATTCCAACTCTGTGTTTCTACCGATCATACAAGTCTGCCCGTTCAGCAAGTCAATTCTCCAACCTTACCTTCGCATCCGTCAGCCATGCCTGCCTCTCGACCCTGTCCTACAAGTGTGTCGTTCTGCCGCAGGAGTTGAAGAAGGGCCGGCCGGTGACGCCGGCGCCGTCAGCGTCCACGGCAACGCCGACGGCGCGCAAGGAGCGCCGCCAGAGCGGGGAGAAGCCGGCGGCGGTCAAGGGCAGGCCGTCGCTAGCCGCCGCCAAGAAGGAGGACAAGTCGGAGCTGAAGAAGGAGCGCGTCAAGGAGCTGACGCCCGTCGCCGCAAAGGCCAAGCGGTCGACTCGCGGCTCAGTCACCGACTCGGCGTCCAACAAGTCGGCGAGTCCCGTCACCACCGCGAACAACAAGCGGAAGAAGAAGAATTGAGTGCGCGACGTTGTTGTAATTTATTGTGAGATGTGTCGTTTCGTAAGTTGAGCTTTTTTTTACCCCGTTTTCTTTTATCGGTGTCGATGTTATTGGATGTATATTGTGAGTGGTGACCAATAAAGTATGCCTCGTGCCATTAGATTTAGCCGGATTTCTTTTGTTTTTCTGATAGCTTGATTGGAAAAAGGAAACGATGGCACTTTTCTACGAATAGATGCAGGTTGATTAGAATGGAAGGACGTTTTGACAAGTGTTTCACAAGTCTCTAGCCATAACAGAATATACATCCCCTCTGCTCACAACTACCCCACTAGGTAATTAGTTAATTACTGCTTGCAATTGATTTAACTAGCCATCCACATTCCTGTAACATATTTGAGAATCAATTGGGATCTGTCTCTCATCCAGAGAGAAGATAAGGGAATCCATTAGAGAAAGTGGTTTCAAAACTCGACACAAACATCGTAACGTATGATGAACCAAGAGATTTATTGATAAACGTATATCCAATCAACACGTATGTAGCGTAGTAATAATGATCCTATCGACCGATCAGCGGTCCGTGAATAAACCTATGAGATGGCGCAACAACGACGATGACCACGTAGGTAAGTAAGTACTTGATATGAACGCGACGACTTCCGTCGAGGACCCCCCCCAAACAGTTTCCAGCAAAACGGCGGCCGGAGAAAACTAATCTCCTGCACGCTCGTAAAAAAAAGCGTTGCCCTGCATGAGATCAATACATTGGTCGTGTTAAGCCTCTATCCACCCGTCGCGGCCGAGTTAACGTACAGTTCGATACAGCTCGACACTGCTCGATGGTTGAGCCTCGAGGCTTTTTGAACGATTCCCCAGGTTGAGTCGATCAAGGTTTTTGTAAATGTGTCACTGGCAGGACTTGCAGGCGAACCTTTTCAATATAGAATTGATGTTACATCAGATGCAAATTGAAAAATCCTGTTAGAGGCAATCTGTCATTTGTTTCGCTCCCTGTGGCAATCGACGACATTTTAACGTCGATCCACAGACGGCGTTTCTCTGTTTGATTTCGGTGTCGACTGGATCGAGGCAAGTGAAACGAAGGGCAGTCGAGGCTTCTTAAGTAGCATAATTCGGGCGGGGACACTTGGCAGACTCTACAACCCCTTCACGAGTACATCAGCACCCACCTAGTTCACGGAAGTTGTGGGTGGATTGAGGTGAAAAGTAATAAATATCACCAACTTAAAACTAGTTTGGTAATGATTCGCGAGTTAAGTCCAGCCACAGACTTAGGTATATAAGTTAAAAAGTCTCTCCGGTCGGAAAAATTCCTCGAAACATTTAAGATCGCAGCACGTTGGCTCTGAAAAGACTTGCATAAATTGGTCTTTTTTCGATTCCCTGATTGGACAGCTTGGAAATGTAATATGACGGCTGTTGAAAACATTGGAATAACCGGCGTAACTACAGATAAATCATTGCACATTCTTAAAGCATCGCGACAGACTTCACAATTGAAACATTTGCACAACGGAGTGCGATACATATTTGTACACTTGAAGTTACAAAAAAAAATATATATCGAGAACAACCACCAGAAGGTACGTTATAAGCTATACAAATAAATATCCAGCATCAAAAGAGGCCAGCCATTAAATCATCTCGCACTCCCGTCAAAAAGCTAACGTCGGTAAAAACTTGATTTGTAATCTTCGTAAGCCCCCACGGCTGCGGATTCGTTTCAAACGAACGAATGTGAAACACGTTTGTACACACGGATAGAACAACAAAAGTTCCACGCAATTCGATCCAACAATTTAATTCCTAAACCTTGCTGGTGACCGATCAAAACCATTACACAAACGTTAAAAGTTTCGACTAAAACTTGAGCAAGAACGTACAGGCTGGGAAAAACGGCCGATTCGGTGCCCGCGAAATTTCCCGCGAAGCCACAAAAGGCATCGTTTGCACCGCAGAGGCTCGACACTCGCAACGAGTAGATCTCATCCGACGCGAGCAAAAGCACCGACGGCCCATTGAATTACCGACGCACAACCTGGCACCACCCGGATGCCTAGCTCCAACTAGCGGTGCCAAAACGATTACGACCCTTGCGTTCGAGTTATCGACGACGATCCCAACAAACAATTTGATACTTCCAAACATTTCACTAGTTTATAAATTTTGCAACGACCTACGCCAACCGACCGACACGCCTGGTTTCGATGCGGACGACATCGAATCAAATATGTCGCACATCTTTGCTCGTTCCTCGCCTCCCGGCACTGCAGGGTTGAAAGCTACAACCCTTCAACTGGGACAAGAAGCAACGTGTTGCTTGCTAGACTCAACAGAAGTTGAGAGACAAGCCACATTGTCTGTCACTGCAGTATTGAAAGCTACAGGCCTGGACAATGTTTATCACTGCAGAGTTGAAAGCTACAGGCCTAGACATTGTCTATTACTGCAGGGTTGAAAGCTACAGGCCTAGACATTGTTTATCACTGCAGAGTTGAAAGCTACAGGCCTAGACATTGTCTATCACTGCAGGGTTGAAAGCTACAGGCCTAGACATTGTCTATCACTGAGGGTTGAAAGCTACAGGCCTGGACAATGTTTATCACTGCAGGGTTGAAAGCTACAGGCCTGGACAATGTCTATCACTGCAGAGTTGAAAGCTACAGGCCTGGACATTGTCTATCACTGCAGGGTTGAAAGCTACAGGCCTAGACATTGTCTATCACTGTGGGTTGAAAGTCACAGGCCTGGACAATGTCTATCACTGCAGAGTTGAAAGCTACAACCCTCAGCTGAGCCAAGAATCAACGTGTTGCTTGCTAGACTCAAGAGAAGCTGACAGTCAAGCCTAGACATTGTCTGTAACTGCAGGGCTGAAAGCTACAACCCTCAGGTGGGACAAGAAGAAACGAATTGATTGCTAGACTCAACAGAAGCCGAGAGACGGCCAGACTCATTGGTCCAGCACCTGGAGGGGAAACGAGCGGGGACAATGACGATGGCAGCGGCGGCGGCGGCGGCGGCGGCGGCGGCGGCGGCGGCGGCGGCGGCGGCGGCGGCGGCGGCGGAGGGCCTACTGCCACAGATTGTTGGCGAGCGACTGGCCGGGAATGCTGGTTTGGTTCGACGGCAGGCTCGGTCCCAGGTTCATCCTGCCCATCTGCTGCGGCAGCTGCGGGCAGACGGAACGCCGACGTCTTGGATTAGCCGAGCGAGCAAGACGGCGCGACGACGACAAGCGGTTACAGGACTTTGTGTCGGTTTTAAACTACATAAAACTTTATTTCCACTCTAAAATGGCACCTTGTGCAAACTTTGCTTAGTTTTCTCGACTTTTTTCTATTTTAATTCACACGAGAAAATTAGGACCAATAAACATATTCCATTCAATCAAAATTCCATCAAAATGACATCGTGATACCCACTCTCTAAAGCCAGGTAGAGCAATTCGGGTAGTGATTTCTCTATCTTCCTTTTGCTATGTAGCGGAGAAAATGATTATTTTTTACAAACTGGTAGTATGTCAGTAGTACCATCTGAAATCATTTTTCTCTGAGTGGAATAGGTCTATTCAAGCCTAGAAATTTGAACTTAACATTCAATTGATTTGAGTTTGAAAATTGTCAGCTGCCTACATTTTTTTGTTTTTTTTCAGTAGAAATTGGCAGAATAAACTTACAATCCTTGAGATCAATAATATAGTGACCAGATTTACCGTCTGCCCAAAAAACACTGCGCAAGGAAGCTTACCTGCGGCATTTGCGGGAAGCCTTGCTGCGCCATCGGGTTAGCCCCCATGTTGAAGAACGGATTCGAACCGAGCGCGCCCGGCTGCCCGCCAAACGGCCCGTTCTGCGCGCCCGACATCGCAAACGGCCCGTTCTGACCTGCGTGCATGCCGAACTGCCCGTTCTGCACTCCTTGCTGGAACTGCCCGTTCTGCACTCCCTGCTGAAACTGGCCGTTGGGCATTCCCTGCATGCCGCCGAACTGGCTGTTCTGCACGGCGGCCATGTTGAACTGGTTGCCCTGGGCGCCGGCGCTGCCGAACGGGGCGTTCTGCGTGCCGACCGCCCCGAACATCGAGGCGTTCTGCGCCGAGGCGAGGTTGAACGGCCCGTTCTGGGCCATCTGCGCTCCGAGCGATGGCTGGCCGAACGCGGCGAACGATGCTTGTTGAGGGGGGAACGATCCGCCTGCAACAAATTCTTGGTTATTTGACTATCATAATAAATTTGACTGCTTGAAATTTGAAGGAGGAGGTCGTTGTCCCCCGCGCTTGCATTTTAAAACCCTTGTTGTTGTGAAATGACAAGGTATCACCACTTTTGAGAGGTTTCTTTTTTATTAGGTCCATGTAAAGTAATCAGAGAAATGCTCCAAAGTAGGTGCATCATGTCAATATTTCGCAAATACGGCTAATTTTTTAACATTTTAATTGGGACCATTTAGGTACTCAACTAAAATACTAAAAATAAAAAGAAACCCCCTTTCAACTAAAAAGAAAGGGCCGGCATATGCTATCGGATTCCACACACTTTTAAATACAGAGCAATATGTGCTTGCTTGCTTGCTTGCTTGCTTGCTTGCTACAGCTTGCTACAGCTTGCTACAGCTTGCTACAGCTTGCTACTGCTTGCTTGCTTGCTTGCTGCTTGCTTGCTTGCTTGCTTGCTTGCTTGCTACAGCTTGCTACAGCTTGCTACAACTTGCTAATGCTTGCTTGCTTGCTTGCTACAGCTTGCTACAGCTTGCTACAGCTTGCTACAGCTTGCTACAGCTTGCTACTGCTTGCTTGCTTGCTTGCTTGCTTGCTTGCTTGCTTGCTTGCTGCTTGCTTGCTTGCTTGCTTCCTTGCTACAGCTTGCTACAGCTTGCTACAACTTGCTACTGCTTGCTTGCTTGCTTGCTACAGCTTGCTACAGCTTGCTACTGCTTGCTTGCTTGCTTGCTACAGCTTGCTACAGCTTGCTACTGCTTGCTTGCTTGCTGCTTGCTTGCTTGCTTGCTTGCTTGCTTGCTTGCTTGCTTGCTTGCTTGCTTGCTTGCTTGCTTGCTTGCTTGCTTGCTTGCTTGCTTGCTTGCTTGCTTGCTTGCTTGCTTGCTTGCTTGCTTGCTTGCTTGCTTGCTTGCTTGCTTGCTTGCTTGCTTGCTTGCTTGCTTGCTTGCTTGCTTGCTTGCTTGCTTGCTTGCTTGCTTGCTTGCTTGCTTGCTTGCTTGCTTGCTTGCTTGCTACAGCTTGCTACTGCTTGCTTGCTTGCTTGCTTGCTGCGCCTGGCACGGACCTGCAGCCATGCCGAACATGCTCGATTGCTGCTGCGCTTGCTGCGGCTGCTGCGATTGCGGCGGCGCTTGCGGCTGGGCCGAGCCGTAGAGCGCCAGTATCGAGTCTTTGGTCAGCTGCCGCTTCTCTTGGCTGGTGGGCGCCGGCTGGTTGAAGAAGCTGTCTTCCTCCGCCGACCTGGTGGAAGCAACAACAGCGCTTTAGCTCGATATTCAATACGGCTTCGCGAACACTCATATTATCGTGTGACGGTGTGGGTGAGGGGAATTTTTGCGATCACACACGACATGATTATATGTGGTGTGCAAAGCTGTAGTGGAATAGATTATTATTTGATGATGCAGATGATTTGTATAATCATGGTGACTATGATCGGTTACATTAAAATTATTACTAGGATTACGAGGTGAAGAAAATGTTTTAAAACGTGAAAACCCAATTAAATAAAAACTGTTTGTTCAATATGCTTCAAACTCAAACCATGTGTCATGTTCAATGTTTTCTCTGTGCACTGTAAATTTCGTTAAAATAGGCAACACCAAAAAGTGGAAAAAAACTGAAAACCTTTTATAAAAATGCCGTTTTCAAGCAAAGCGCTCATCATACAACAGTAAAACTTTTACACAATCTGTAGTTAATTGAGGTTAGCACTACTGGAAATATTCGTCAAATTGAAATAAGAAATACGGCCTCTACAGTTAGTTGCGAACGAGCGTCAAGCTACCTCGGCCCCCGCCGCCACCAAACACCCACCTGCCGCCATCTAGCGCTGCCGCCGCCGCCGCCGCTGCCTTGGCTGGCTCGGCCGCCCCAGCAGTCGCCGCCGCCGCGTTGGCCGGCGCCGGCGGCGCGCTCAGGAACCCGCTGAACACGTCCTCGCTGCCCGCCGCCGCTGACACCGTCGAAGATTCCGTCGGCGCTGCGGGGGAAGCGTCTGCCGGGCGGCAACAAGCAACGGTCAGCGTCTCTCTTAAGACTCGTGTCATTTCCTTATCTTAGCACCTAAGATAATTCAGAAATCTATTTAATTTGGTATCAAAACTCAAACTTTTGTTGAGTTATTCGCTTCTTCCCATTCTTTCCTGAGGGAGCCCTCTCCTCACCCAGCGAAGGCAGGAATCTTGTGCGCCCGGATAGCTCAGTCGGTCAGAGCAACCGCCCGGCAAGCGGAAGGTCTCGGGTTCATACCCCGGTTCGGACGCACATTTTTCCTGCTTAGCTAACCAACCAACAATTGCTTACTGGCGTAAGCTTCCACCAGTAACACCGATTTCTCTACCTGGGTACGCACTCTCTCATCAAACAGGGACGCTAGGACAGCCTGCCAGCTAGCTTGATGATTGATTGATTTTTGGTGTTTAACGACGCACTGTTTTGACAACTGGCCCTATGGCACTGGTTGAATGACGTCGGTGGATGATATGGTGATGATGAACCTAACCTAGTCTAGAAGGGAGGAGGGGAAACCCGGTGCCGGCACGTAGCCTACTCCCGTCAAAAAGCACCAAGAGGACCACCGGCTTTACGTCCCTTCCGAAGGCCGGTACAACTCGAACAACAGGATTCCTCCACTAATCAGTGCTGTCGAGAAGTTGACAAGCAAGGCGAGTGAAGTTGTCATACTAACTTCAAACCCTCCGACCTCTCTCCCGAACAGAACTGATCATGTGCATTATTGTCACTCATCACACACCTAACTCAGAGCGATGTTGCTTAACTTCGGTGATCTCACGAGAACCGGTGTTTCCAACATGCCGAACCGTTCGCTGCCAGCTAGCGACTCGACTCACCGAAGAAGAGGTCGACGTTGCGCTGCGGCGGCGCCGTCGCACGCTGGGGGCGCGGCGAGCTCGAGACGGTCGTGCCGCCTTCGCGCGGCTTGGGCAGCGGCTGCGGGGTCCCGCTGCCGGCCGTCGCCGCTTCGTTGCGCACCGCGCGCACCTGCTTCGCTTCGCGCTTGCGTCGTCGCTGCCGCTCAGCCTCCTCGTCCAGTTCGCGCTCCCAGCTTTGCTGCGCACGGAAACACGGTGTTACGATTAGTGTGAATTTAATCCTAAATGCAAATACTCGTTGATGAACGTAACGAGCGTAACAAGCGAAATCTTCAATTACACTTTACTGCTAAAAAAATCTCCGATGTTTTTTCAACAAGGCGCGCATTGGTACCTTTACGTTGGGCACAGGCGTCGGCACCCACTCCTTGGCGATGTACTTCTTGTGCTCGTACTTTGCCCGGACGAACGCCTCGAGCGCCGAGTCGGACTGCGGCCGCCGGAAGTTGTCGGGGATGTTGGCCTCGTAGACGGCACGCGCTCGACTGTTCCCCATCTGCTGCAAGCTCTGCGTGCGACACGACGACGCGTTTCAGTCAGCGGCGGCGGCCGGTCAAACCGTGAAAGTTTGTGAGGTGAGGGACGAGGGGCGCGGAGATTGGTGCAGTGGCAGATATGTTTACTCTATATTTACTAATTTTTTGCAGCATTTCTGTTTCGTAAGGTGTGCCGTTCGGATTTTATCCTTTTCATGATTAGTTTGCTACATTTCTCTAAATTTCATAGCTTTTGTAGTTTTTTTTTAAATCTCTTCGATTTCTTAAATTCCTATAGATTTCTTCACCTTCATTAGTTCAACTGCTCTTAGTTCATCTAGCTAGGAAGGCGGGCAGAGAACTACAGCGTTAATGCTACTTAAAACTGTACTAGGTAGTACTTACCAAACTTTACTTTACTTTACTTTACTAAATGGAAGTACCTACCTACCTATTCTATATTTAAATCAATTTCTGTTTTAGCTGCCACATTAATTCGGCAAGTTGTGCGGTTCTACTTTTCACCTTTCTTACAGTTGATTCCTCACCCATCATTAGGCATTTTGGGTTACAAAGATCCCAACTAGATCCAGCTTCTTCATATTTATTGTTGTTGGCAAAATGCTTAAAACTAATCCAGTGGCTTTTGTCTGAGCATATCTTCAACAGCTATTATATTCGACATCTAACACAAGCAACTTGCAACGAATGGCAAAGAATAATGTTCTTCGATGAATGTACACAGGAATTAAATAGACACTGTCCATTACCAATTTTTTTCCTGATTTAAAATTGTTCTCCTTAATTGTAAAAAGCACTGAACATATGTTAAAGACTTACATATAAAATTTAAGATATCTTTCAAACCCATGAGAAGGGATGGGCTTTAAATAGGAAATAGAAAAAAACCACAAGAATCTAGTACGCAACACAATTACCATATTTGAATTGCTATTGAACCTAGAGGTTCTGACTGGGAGAGGGTGGATATATATATTTTTTGCCAAGTTCCTGGAGCAATAATCGTCTCCGAGAACATTTACTTACCACCACTTGCTCCGGGGTCCAGGTATCCAGGTTGACAGACTTCACTTTCGAGATATGAACTCCCAAATTTCGGTGAATGCCAGCACATCGAATACAAAGAAAAATTCCCAAATTCCACGATGCCCACCTCGGTCCTAAAAATTAAAATGAGCCATAGATAAGGAAGTAAATAAGAGAGCAATAAAGCCTACCCTGCCAACATGACATAAGCCTGGTTGGTGGATGGCTCACCTTTTGCATCGCAGTCCACGCAATATTTATTGTCCTCGTCTCGAAGCATTTCTGTGAGTAGTGCTAAACATTTATCCTCTATCTGCTTCCCTCGATCTTTCTCTGCTTTGGACGTCATTCTAATCGGCAATCAGACTGGAAGTGTGAGGAAATTTTGACGTCCAGGCCGATTCCGACGCGAAGTCGCCCCTTTTCTTTGACAATCAGCAGGATCTAGGAAGGTATGTGCTGGTGGCGCTAATGGCGGGAGACGGTGGAAATTCAAAAGATATTAATTATGTAACAAAAATCCACAATTTCAAATGAAAATCTGGTAAATTGATACAATTTATGTCCTGCGCACCAAAATTTTTCACATTCTATTTTCTTCGATAGTAATTATATAACTTTCTAAACATTTATTTTTTTGCATTCTTTTTCTCCAAATATTCAGCTTTAATTTTAGCTCTTTCTTCCGGCCATGGGAGATAGGGCTCAATCCCTTTCAATTTTCTCTCTGCTTTTACTTGGTTCTGGAAATAAAGAAAAAATCAGTAAATAAATATCAAATTCTGAAACATAAATTGAATTCATTCAAAGTTTAATTTCTGCTCGACTTACCCAGAATTCCTTGCAGTTTTTGTAGTTTGCAAAGTAGATTTGACAATGTTCCCTATCAAAGTTGTTGTCGTTCAAACACTTGTACGACATGTCTTGTTCTTTCACACATGGATTATTGTATTCACTGTTCAAGTGAGAAGTCCTTTTGATGTTTTCCTCGCGTTCTTCTGGCGTTCGGGATTTTCCGAACCCAGCTGTGTTATTGTACATTTTCAGCTGTCAAAATTCATTCTGTTTCTGCCCCCAGTCAGATGTTTGTGTAGTTACTACTTTCTCTCCGTGGTAGCGCTAGTTGTTTCAACCGTCTTTAGTAATAAAGCCTCAGAACCAAAACGAGACAATACGACAGGTTATTTTGTAGTTTGATCAGTTTGAAGACTTATAGAAATTATTTTTAGAAAAACACTTAACACTAGAAATAAAAAAAATCATTTTCTTCTTTTCATCATTATTTTTTTCCGTCCAATACATTTATTGAAGGTGTTTGTCGACAGAACAGGTGCAGTGACGTCAGATTGTTGTACACTCACTCATTCAGCAGTAGCGAGTGACGATCCCAACAAGAATGGAGTGATTAATCGGTTGCTTGCATTCGACTAGTGTTTTCCCTCAACAAAAGTGCACTTATAGTTATTATTATGTCGCCAACAATTAGTACTAGTGCCAGCTGAAGTCTAGATGTGGCCGAAATGTCGAAGACGTCCAAAACGCAACTGAAAATTGACAGCGGCATCGTGGAAGTGAAAAGCAAGGTGAGTCTTGCCTCGGACATCCTGACATTCCTCGCCTAGGGTCCAATTAGTCCCACTTCCAGCATAGTTCCTCTCAGTTAGCCAAACAATGCTACTAATCAAAAGCAGAAAACAATCAGCCTGCAACGCAATCGCAGCCAAAACACAATAGCAAAAGTGGCAAACATTCAATGTTTGACATTTCTCGAGCGTAGGCTTAGCAAGAAACATTATTTACATTCCACATGCAATCAGTGCATTATCTTATCACTCGGTTTCTCTCTCGCTCGCCTGCCGTTGACCTACTCGGCTTATCAGCGTCCAGCACATGTCATTTCACAGTGCGAACAACCGATAAACACGAATTGTTGTCATACCGAGGCCTAAGGCCACCTTTGTTGGCCCCTCCTTGAATATAACCTTCAGGCAGAGCAGAGGCATTATTAGTGGGTTTCCAGTGACCAGACTTTCCTTGCTGGAGGTCGCCAGTTCGTTGCCAGTCGCCTTCAACCTGTCAATGTCGATCGCTTTTCGCAGCTGCAGGTGCAAGGATTCACTCAAATTATCAGGGAATGTTTCCTTGGTCCAATAGCCGTAGCAATGCCAAAAAGACGAATCTCGCGATATTGTTAACAGTTTAGATTTATTCGGCAAAACTCAATACCCAATCAATAACGCTCAGTAATTTGTTTTCTATGTGTCCTTTTTTAAATATAGGTAATGCGTATATCGACCCTTTATTCTGTATTTGCGTATTTCGAGAGACAATCTTGTACCTATCATAAAAATCACCTCTGGCTGCTTACTTTCTGCACACCTATTTTGCACATAATTGTCTATAGATTCTCACACGGTGCAAAGGAAAGTCTTGGGAAGGTAACTTTTGCGCTATGTTAGTTGGAAAGGGCTCCGATGTCTTTTCCTCGGTAGAAAGATCAGCCGTCAGCAGCCTAGGCTATGTTTGATTCAGGCTATTTTAGAAGTCTGTCGGGCTTGCTTTGATATTCCGATTGAAGTCGCAAAATTTATCTGCAAATTTCAAAAATGTGTCTTCTCGAATCCTCACACCGCTCCTGCAACTTACCACAACAATAGCAAGATACGCTCGCACAACTCCCGATCCCGTGTGCTTCAAAGTTCTCTTTAACACCCCTCTGCTTGATTTTACATCTTTTTCAACTCTGTAAAAAAGTCAGAAAGTCAAATGTCATGTTTACATCTGTTCAGAGAGTAATATGAATCTAAATTGCTTTACGAGGATTAACTCTTAAACTCCAGAGTAAGAAATATTTTTACCTTACGTTAAATTTACCTTACCAGTCCACGCACCACTTTCGTGATGCTAACTTTGTTGACTCGTTATTATGCTTAAATTCAATGTTCAAATCTTCTAGCTATTTTGTGAACGAAAAGATCCTCAACCCTTACAACAATGCAACTTATCAGATAAACTATTCAACTTGGTATAAAATGCTTAGTCCCAAACCCAAACTTTTCTCAACTCAACTCAAACGTCGGGTAAAGTTTGAGTGTGGGACTTGGCATTCAATACCCAGTTAGATAGTTTTTCTGAAAATTTATGTGCTAATATTAGGAAAAGACGTGAGACTTAAGAAAGTAACAATCCAACTTCCTAACGGCCACACGAAACCCCGATACCGTGTGACGTCCACTGATCCAGACACCCCTCTCGCAACCAATTGCAAACACGGTGACACACTTCTAACGCGCGCCCTCCCGGCAGTTCGACGCCGAGTTCCGTCGGTTCTCCGTGTCGCGACTGGACACGGCCAAGTACGACGAGTTCCGCACGCTGATCGAGTCGCTCCACCGGCTGGGCGACGTGCCGTTCCTCGTGTCGTACACGGACCCGCGCGACGGCGACCTGCTGCCCATCAACAACGATGACAACCTCGGCCGGGCGCTCTCCAACGCAAGGCCGTTGCTCAGGATCATCGTGCAGCGGAAAGGTGAGCTTGGACAACTACGTTGTTTGCCGTGGGAAGGATAGTTGAATGTGAATGCACGAGTTGGTTGGTGCAGCGGAAAGTTTGGTGGGAAGGATTGGTCAGTGTTTGTCTGCGTATTGTTCGTAGGGAAGGATGGTAAGCGTTTGTTTGGTGTTTTGTCTGTAAGGAGAGAAAGTTAAGCGCGCGCTTGAGTATGGTTCGGTGGGAAGGTTTGGTAAGCGTATGCTTTCAGTGTAGGGCTGATTATAATCAACAGATTTTGTAATTAAAAATCACTGATTTAGGTCAAATTAAATTAATAGTTATTTAAATACAGATTGTTGGCTGAAATTATGTCTATCTCTTCCTTGTATGATAAGGTCTGTATTGAGCAGGAATTAAACACGTGATTTCTCCGTTATAACTGTATTAAGGACAGTTACGAGATTATATGCTCAATAATCACAACTCTTTTAGATTTTAGATATAAAAGTTAATAATAATGAGTACAATCCACTTTTGCTCTTCAGGAAAGAAGATATTTTACAACCAGAAAACGTTTGGAAATTTCAACTATTTTTTCAATGTTCTGATTGAAAACAATAAAAATTGTGATTCGAAGCAAATGACATGTGATTAAAATCAAACTAAGTTGATTTAAATGAATTTTATCCGATTTGAATACAAAAATCACGGTCCGTGCGGGCTTCAGTCTTGTTTAGTGGTAAGCATCACGGCTTGGTGGACAGACCAGCGTGCATCGAGTTAGGTCTCACCATCTGCTCTCTCGGCTTATGCTCGAGTGTCTTCTTCTTGGGAAATGGACGAGTTGCTAAGCATTGAGACTGGGAATGGTATGGGTGATCGATCATCATTGTTGTTCGTTCGAGTAGTTTCAACTAAGATGGCCGGTCGACGTATTGATGTATCTTGATCATGATTTGTAAGG
Organism: Nemurella pictetii; assembly: GCA_921293315.2. Lineage (NCBI taxonomy): Eukaryota > Metazoa > Arthropoda > Insecta > Plecoptera > Nemouridae > Nemurella > Nemurella pictetii. Next base: position 4,906,910 of record OV121122.1, read on the forward strand.
ATTGCTTTGCAAACAACATATCGTAACACAAAATTACAAAATTTGCAACAAATTAGTTTTTTTTTTAGAAGGCTTCTAAGGTAATACCATAGAGTAAGCAGTCTATGATAACATACATTGTGATACTCAAGTCACTCGCTAAAGCCAGCTAGAGCAATTCGGGTTGTGATTTCCCTACCTCCCTTCGTTTTTTAGCAGAACTAACTAGATTTTTTTCCAAACTGTTAGTACGTCTAGTGGGTATTTGGCATCATTTTTCATTCACCATTTTTCATCATTTGTTGGTTTCTTCTCTGATTTTTGGTCATATCTGGGTCCTGAGTTTGGACCCTTGACAAAGCAAGGGTTTCAAACGGCCTTAGTCAGCAACGGTGCTCACAACAAGGCAACAAATGTTGAATCCCACATTGTTGACATCTTCCTCATACACATGATTCACAGACTCCTTGTCTCCTCTACAAGGACTTGGCATTCGTCGTCGCCGAAGGACAGGAAGCGATTGCACGTAGATGGCATTGTCGCGTTTGGTTTTACGTCCATACAAGCTGTCCCGTTCAATTAGCATGCGCGGCAGCAGTCTTCCAATCCTGCTGTGCACCAGACAAACCAGCTGCACAATCTAGTTGAAACCCAGCCAGGCCTACTTCCAGCAAACCCATTGCCTTACTAATTAATTAATTGACGTTAATTTTATATTTTTTTTGTAAATTTAATAACGAGTGTAATTTCTTTATAAGCATGGCGCTCTGAAGCTAAGTGTGTCATCGAATATTACATGACTTTCTCAATGATTGTTATGCTAAGCATGTTCTTGTTCTTCATGAGTGAGCTCTCGTGTCTGTGCTATTCCGGTAAAGCGCTTGACCGGTGCTAAGTGCCCGGCCCGCTAATCACTACTGAGTGCTTTATGTGTGTGTGGTGCAGACTAATTAGGGGAGACAATGTGAACGGCGGATTCCTGGCGGTCGCTGCGCTATCTGGTTAATTGCTGGTGTCAGCCAGTGATTAGTGAGAGTTATGACATGAACTTCGCGTGCACAGCGTTTCTAGCCGCGATTCGGAATTTATTGCTGGTGTGGCCGTCAACGAGTTATTGATTGCCTTTGTTCTAATCAGCACCCAAAGGTTAACACTGTTGTCATAAAATATCTATCAGCAAGAGAGTTTGCTGCTAATGCGGGTTGTGATCACATAACTTTATAATAGCTGTGCTTGTATGTTAGTCTAGCGGATAACCCTGTCGCTAGGAATTTTCTAATTTTACCCCAAGCCCTCCTATCTGTGCTGTCAAACTTTCCTCATGAGTCATACTCAATCACCAGCTGACGTGAAACCCTGTCGGCAAAGCACAGGACACAGCATCGCTGCACTCGATCTTGATTCCTGAGGGCCAACAGCCAGCACTTGAAAAGTTTATAAACTCAATCTTAGCCGACTGTACTGTCGTAAGCCGGCCGCCATGTCGGGATCTATCTCCGTTCGACATCTAGCGTATTGTCTGTCTGCATGGGAACCCGCGTCCCATTGTTGCCACCCCCCCACTCCGCTCTGCCGCTTCCTGTTTGCCGTCAAACTCCCCGGCCGCAGTCACATTGTGACCGGCTTGGCGGCGACCTGCTATGCCTGGCAAACGCCCCAGGCTATCTGATATCCATGTGATTTGGTGCGTTTTTGTCCTTGACTGGATTTATTGTTAAAATGTAGTCCATTCGCGCAGGGCGCTGGCAAGGGTGCAGTCTGGTTGCTGCTACCCTTGTGGCGGTTAGCTGTGTGTGCGACTGACACCGACAGGTCAGTGCACTCTCTTGAGTACTCCACTCTTGACTCTTGGAGTCTCGAGAGGGTTGCTCATCCGGCGATTGCTTGCTTCTTCGAAGTAGTGCTCGAGTGCTTGTATTGTGTATTGATGCAGCTTGCTACTTGAGCTGATTGGCTAAAATCACCTGAATCACGAGGACCTGCTATGGAAAGCACAGTTCGACCCAGAGCTCAACGCGATTTTATTGAATTCACTTCAATTCATTCCAAACTTATTTTTTCTCGCTGAAACCGAATTCCGTTAAATGCAATGAAATCAGAGATATAGGTATTGTTTAGCTGTTGGTTCAAATGCAGAGAGCTGTATTCTAAAGCCGAATGTCTTACTGTCAGTGAACTGCAGACTCAATCGCTCGCCTAGGGTCCGTCTAGGAATGCAGCCTTGTGTTCGCTGACTCACAAACAACAACAATGGCAATTATGGCGGTACCCGGCACCGAGGTGGTGCGCTGACAATATTTGTTGACTGTGTTGACACTCGCGGCAGAATTGGTTGCACGTGACCAGCACCGCAACACCGAATGGGTGCTACACGCCCACGAACAGCAAAGCCTCGGACACCCGACACCCCATTGGTCAGAGCTAGTTTACGTGACCACTGGCTCACAGTTGCTAACGACCGAGTCGTGTTTAACGACGTACTGGCTCGCATCATCTTGCGCGATTGTTCGGGCAACATTTTCAAGCTAATTTCGCGATGTTTCTGCTGTAAAATTACCTGTTATACGTTCCTGTAGCGTAAATGAAGCAACATTGCGCTGAATCAGCTGTTTGGATGGGTGACCCAGCCATCAAATCACAGGACAATTGTGTTTTCACGCACAGCATGTTCCTACCGTTGTCTGAGCCTTTGCAATGGGTTTATTGACATGCGCTCGGATGACGGCTAATGACGAAGTGGAGCGGGATTGGTCCATGCCGTGATGAACAGCGTCGGATCCACTTGGCTGTATAAAAATTCGTAATTTTTCAAAATTAATCCATAATCCCAAATAGACACAACACAAGAACAAGGCACTACTGTTTATTTTTCTATTGAACTTCACTGTCAGAGATGTATTTTAGTACATATTGGGGGAGGTGGTAACCTCCCTACGAGGTCTATTACCCCGATCCTTGTACACCCCTCGACTCCTAGGTTACCACTGTTTATACTTGTCACCTCAGAAAAAAAATTGGGATATTGTTTCACCGCATGGGCCCTGGCGTGCATCTACACATCTAAACCCGAGTCTAGTTGGTGAAAATGATTCTCACTTCCCCCGAGAAGTGTCGGGCCGGGCCACATGGCGATGATGCTGTCATCGGCACCAGCCGCGGTGAAATCACGGGCCCTAGACACACGAGGAGTCTCCTCGCTAGTCGCAGGTGCTTGGCAATGACTTCCGGTCAAGCTGAGAGAGAGAAAGAGTGGAGACCGGGGAGTGGCGATCGTGTGGACTGCGAATGATGGGAGACGCACGGACAGTTTTTGCAATTTTTATCTAATATTAGAGATCATGGAACATAGTAGGTGGCTGGAATTTGATGAAAATTAGTTTTAGAATGGAAGCAAACCGGCGTTGGAAAGTTCTCTTAGTTGAAGAGAGAAGGAGGAGTATGGAATGAGGATTACCGACTTGAGGAAAAGAGTTACCTAATTTCCCCTCGAGATCTATGGATGGTGCAATTTCTATAAAATAGCAGAAGCTAGGATGGTTTCTTTCGCCGTCGCGTCCTTACTCCTTACAAGAATTCCCAACAACACAACACTTCATGAGGACAGACCCTTGGGACAGCGATCGGTGCGGCGATCCCTTTATATCATACGTATTTTTTGGTGTATTCAACTCTGCAACGATTTAATTCCAGTCCCAGTTTCCAGGGAAGCCGAGCGTTAACAGCAACACGAAGAACTGTTTCACACGGTCGACGTTATCGCGGGCATTCTATTACTGGGTCATAGATCATAACATTGATAACAGAGACAGCCATCGGGGCGTTCCTGGCGGCTGTTTACCAACGAAAAACTCGGTGTAAATTACACAAAAAAAATATATCCATAGGCTTCCTACTGAATTCCACAGTTCTCACTTCAGTTTATCCGTCACGCGAGCTGCATAATATGCTGTCTAAACTGGAAATTGAATGGTACACCTGTAATTATTACCGACTAGGTTTCGGCTTCGACCAAGGCTAGGTTGGGATCCGTAACATCACATTTAGCGGCCTTATTTCTAGCTACGTGGTAGAGGGATGCCGCGTACAGCGTTTTTTTTAACATGTTTCATATTTTCTGACAGCACTGACCAACTGCGACAGTAACTCACTCAAATCTAGCTTAATTAACGCACTTAGACATTATGATTTACTGCAGTGCATGGCTAAAATGTCTTGTGAATATTTTATATCTACCTCGGTACTTCAGTCATCTGTCATGAATAATTTCGTTGAAGATGCAGAGCTAGCCTCTCTTGCAAACTGCACAAGCGGTTCCAACATGCGACTCGACTCGAGCTGCGTTTCCCAGCCAAGCCTTGCACTGAGGTCTAAGCACCGCGACGCGTAACGCACAGAAATAAATATACATATTTGTTTTAATAAATATACGCAGTCGGCGCAGAAAGTCGGAATTTGTTGCGCACTATTTGGCGTCGACGGCCCGGTGCGTGTGCCGACGTAGCAGCAAGCAACTAGAAAGTGTGCGTGTGTGCGAGCTAGGTGCGTGCGTGCGCGCGTGAGAGCAAAGGTGGCGGCGTCGGACGTGACAGATCGTGCACCGGTGTCGAGATGCTAGATTGACCGGGGCCCGATATGGTATTATGGCGCATTGTACTTAGTGGGGCATGGTTCATAGTGGGACATGGTACAGTGGGGCATGGTACATAGTGGAACATGGTACATGGTGGGGCATGGTACATAGTGGGACATGGTACATAGTGGGACATGGTGCATAGTGGGACATGGTACATGGTGGGGCATGGTACATAGTGGGACATGGTACATAGTGAGACTGGGACATAGTGGGACATGGTGCATAGTGGGACATGGTACAGTGGGACATCGATAATTCCTATTTGAAATATTGAATATTCACCAAAATGTGAAAAACAATAGTCAAACGGGACATACTGGGACAGATATGATAGTACATAGTGGAACAGTCATACGATTTCATTTTCTAAAAACATTAAAATTACTAGGGGTGTGCTACTATTTGATAAGCAACTTCTGGCAAACCTAGATCCAAAAATAAATTCAATATCAACCACATATGACCAAAAAAAAAAATCCGTCCCAGTATGTATATCCACTCTACCCTACATGGGTTGTAAAAACGTGATGTTGTTGTCCCTATTGAGGTTATTTTAGGCATCTTGCAAGATTACTCACTCGAGTCTTAGCGCGCGTATTCATTGGAAAGCCTTAGCATCAGATATCCGTATTTGATAATGGGTTTTTCTTAAAGATAGTGATCGGTTGGGTAACTCATAGTGGAATTATAGGTTGCAGGGTACAATTTCATCGCGTAGATCGACCGGTCAATTAATTACTATCGTCTTGATCATAGTTATTAATCGTTTCCCAAGCGACCGAAACTCCGGCACTCGATTGCTTGGCGCCTGCATACCCTCACTGATGCTCCTGGCACCAACTGGCACACTGTTTGTCAACCAGAAGCACAAGAATCACTCACTGTTGACACTGCCAAAGCACTAGGTGTGATAACAGTGTTGACGAGCATCCAGATACCCACAAAACTAGGTGTTTGTGTTGCTATCTCTTGCGATATCGATATCGATCTCAAGTCGGTGGCTGACAGGCCGGTCTAACAGTTAAATATTTATCTTCCAGTTGAAGTATAGAGAAGCAACCGATAGGTTGTCACCATGTCGATGAGTTTTTATCCGGAGGTTAGCCAGACATATTAAAACCGGCCCTTAATGACCAATTAGTCGTGTAGATGACTATGATGTAGTAGATGTTGAGATAGGAAAGAAATGCGATCAACTCTCAGCGTTTAGGCGGGAAGAAATAAAACATCCTAGAGGTTAAGCAACATTTCACTGGTCCGAATGAAATGGGTTACCATTCAGTCAACCAACGGTTCCAAATGTTCAGTTTTTCAATATCATCACTTTTTTCACTCTAGAGGCCATACTTTTGAATATAATTCGACGAAAATTTCCAGATGTGTTTATTCTAATTTCTTACAGACGATGTAAAAATTTTATTGTTTCAAGATCAGTCCTTTTCATGAAATCAGTTCTTTATAAGACACTTTTTCAGCATTTTCGCAGTTTTTTTGCCCTGAAACAGTTTTGTCCGCGCGGAAGTTGGTGGCTCAAGGAGTGACGGCCGGGTGTGTTTCAGGCGACAGCCTCGAGGAGCTGAACGGCTACGGCACGTTCAAGCCGCGCAACCTCATCTCCTCAATCCTCGGCACGCCCGGCAAGGCCAAGGCGCACCTGGCCATCTCGAACCCGCACGACTTCCGACAGGTGAGACACGGGTGACGGGACGCGCCCGACAAATTCCTCCGTGAAGATGGGCTTGTTTGGCTGTTTTGCCACGATGTCCCGGGAATATGTTGATTTCGGTTTTATGGCTGCGTTTTCGTGAATATCTGTTTTTTCGTGTACCAGAATCATAAAATCCTTGCTATCCCCAGCGTGACAACAATTCACTTTATAGTTCTCGGCAACCATCGATATGAGCCTCACTCAATGTCTGCTAACTGCAATTCTGTCCCCCCTGCGACATCCCACCAGGATTCTATGCTCGATATGTTGCGCTAGCTGCAATTCTCTCCCCGCTGTGATGTCCTGCCAGGATTCTCTGCAAACTACGTAGCCCTAACTGCACTTCTGTCCCCCCTGCAACATCCCACCAGGATTCTCTGCCCGATGTCTCGCTAACTGCAATTCTGTCCCCCGTGCGATACCCCGCCAGGGTTCTACGCTAGCCACATCCCGCTAACCGCACTTGCGTCCCAGCTGCGATACCCCGCCAGGGTTCTATGCCAGCTACATCCTGCTAACCGAGCATTTGTCCCCGGCGCCCAGGTGTCTGCGATCATCGACGTCGGCCTGATCCCCGAGACCTGCCGGCGCGTGCGGCTGCTGAAGCACGGCAGCGACCGCCCGCTGGGGTTCTACATCCGCGACGGCACGAGTGTTCGCGTAACGCCCGCCGGCCTGGAGAAGGTCGCCGGCATCTTCATCTCGCGGCTGGTGCCCGGCGGGCTGGCCGAGAGCACCGGCCTGCTGGCCGTCAACGACGAGGTGCTCGAGGTCAACGGCATCGAGGTCAACGGCCGGACACTGGACCAGGTGGGTTGGCTCGCCGCCGCCGCCGCGTTTGCGATGGCCAGGCTGCTGGCGTACGTGATGTTGTAGTAGTGTGAATTTAATCCTAAATGCAAATACTCGTCGCATGTGCGATAGACTATGATTATTTGTAACGAAATATCAACTCAAAAATTTACATCTGTGCCGGAATTTGAATCCGGGTCTTTGCCTGTGCAGAGCCCCGGACAGGCTACATCCATGCTGGGTGAGAGATCCGGGTTTGAATTTTGGAAAGGATATTTTGTTTAGCTGATCGTTTTGCCATGTTGGAAACACCGGATCTCGTGAGATCACAGAAGTTAAGCAACATCGCGCTCAGTCAGGTGTTTGATGGGTGACCATCGTGCACATGATCAGTTCTGTCCGAGAGAGAGGTTCACTCGCCTTGCATATCAACCTCTCGACAGCACGGATTAGCGGAGGAATCCTGTTGTTCGAGTTGTACCGTCCTTCGGAAGGGACGTAAAGCCAGTGATCCCCTCGGTGCTTTTCGACAGGAGTAGGCTACGTGCCGGCACCGGGTTTCCCCTCCTCCCTTCTAGACCAGGTTAGGTTCATCATCACCCTTTCATTCACCGACGCCATTACACCAGTGCCAAAGGGCCAGTTGTCAAAACAGTGTGTCGTTAAATACCAAAAATCAATCAATCACCGAATACAAATACTGACAGTACATGCAACGAGAGTTCGCGTGTCGGTTCGAACTGTTACTAACCGCCCGTTCCTCTCCGCCAGGTGACGGACATGATGGTGGCCAACAGCTCGAACCTGATTGTGACGGTGAAGCCGGTGAACCAGCGCACGCTCGCGGCGCCGCGCCGCGGCTCGTTCTCGCGCACGAGCCAGCTGTCAGCCGGCTCGACGCAGTCGGCAGCCACCACCGCCGGCTCCGACGACGACCACTTCGAACGCGACGAGATCGTCGACCTGACGGGCGCGCCGCTCGAAGAAGACCCGGAAGTCGGCACGCTCGACGTTCTCCACCTCTAGCCGCTCGCGTTCGACGGGCCGTCGCGTTCGCAGTACGCCTCTCGAAGTGCCGCTCGCGTTAGAAGAGCCCTCGGGGCTCGGTAGGCCGTAGCGTGCTTGGCGTTCGGAGACCACGTGTCTGTGTCACGGATCCAGTTGCGACCCTGTAAAAGCTCGATTACTCGTTGCGTTTGAAACCCTGTTCAGTCCGGCGGTTCGTGCTGCGTCAGGCAGCCCGTGGCGTTTGGAGAGTCTGTTAGGTCCGAAGAGAAGGTCGCATCTGGCTGTTCCCGTTACGTGCAGGAATCCGTTTCGTTCGAAGAGCTCTTGGCATTGGGTGGCCCGTTGCGTTAGGATGGCAGCTTCCACAAGGCCCCTACCGTTGCGTCCTGGTTACCGTTACGGCTGGGTTCTCGTTGTTTGCTCGGAGGCGTGGTCGGTTCTCGTTGCTCACGGGTTCCCGTTGTCCCAGTATTGCTTGGTGTTGGCGGCCTGAATGCCTGATCGAGGTGCGGGGTGCGGTTGCGGTGCGATTGCGTGGCGGAATTCACGGCGGGCTTAACAAAGTCTGCACAGGCTGCTAAAAATCGATTAAAAATTCATTGCGATTGTGACGACGTATGCTCACTGGGTGTTGACTTGATGTCGTCTCTATTCCGGTTGCTTTCGTCACTTTCTCGGTGACGTTTGAGAATTTCCTACGCAATCGTGCCCGCGACTTGCTGTCCAAACGAGTTTTGGACCTTGCTTTCGCCGCGTCTAATTGCAGAATATAACTTTTATCTTTGTAAGCAGCTGACTCGTTCTTCCATTAGTACATGTAGGTAACATTCTAATTTGATTACAAGTTTTCTATTTGTATATTTTTATACATTGTTACCAGTTTGAAATTTTTTCGGCTTCCTAGTGATTCTAAATGGTTTATGTGGAACTGCTGTCCATGCGATCGAAATCCACTTGTTTTAAAGATAGCGCTTTTTTAATTTGTATATGCTGAGAATTGCAGAAATCTAAGATGGCTGCGTATTCTGCAATTAAGACAGAAAATCTCCGCCGTAATTTCTAGTCCCTACACCGATATCATGAGGGTGGCTGTCACCGTTCAAGGTAAAATCTTATGACGTATGCACCAATTTTCATCCAAAACTCATTGCAGTCTCTGAATAAAGTAGGTAATGCCTGAAGTTTGGATGCAAAATGGACTAGTCGGATGTAAACGGCTTGACCATCCGTCATTTTCTGGCTGTTAAGGGCTCTCTCGTTCAAGGCAACTTATTTCCGGAATATCAACGCCTGTCATCCTGACATCTCACCTTCGTATTGGGATCGAAACAACATAGTTGATCCTCCGTGTGAACAGTAACCGAACAAGGACCTCGTTGTCGACATCAGTTTGACTAGCTTCGAAATCGGTCGCATATTCGCCACCGATTCCACTTGTATCGAAACATTCCGTTACCCGTACATTCCATATCCCGTACATTCCGTTTGATATTTCCCCCCCCCCCATTCCGTACATTCCACTGGTGCATCCCACGTTGCCGCGTCTAGTGACTCCGTCTATCACCGTTCTGCCTGTAGGGAAGTTGAAGTTGTAGCGCCGTGTTTATCGGCACCGCTCCGTGCCTACGCAATCTGTACTTAACGTGTTTGAAGCGTCCCGTGGGGCTGGCATGTGCATGCGTCTTATCGCGGGATCAGATCCCGTCCGTAGTTTGTAAATATTAGCGTCCGTATCGATCGTCGATTCCAAAGGTTAAATCAAATTATTGCTGCCCATTTGTGAGGAGGTAGGGATTCTTACGACGATATTCCGATTTATTTTTCAACGGATGCCGGCGATCTATTGTCGCCGAATGGCATTTTTTCATCATTGTAGAGTATTGTTGAGGCAGCCGCTGCAAGTGAATTTAGAATATATTAAATGAAATAAATAATGTTATGTATATGTTAGGAGAATTCTAGCTAGCCTTTGACGCATTTTAGCGTTCACCTCTGTGGCAGCAGTCGACGGCTCTTTATCACGTTGTCGCGCTTATTACGCTCGGATGTGTTTTTATGTTTGAGCGGGAAGTCGTGACGTATTGTCGTCGAAACTTTCTCCGTCCAACTCTGCCTTAAAATGTGAGCCGATTTTCCAGTCTGTTAAACCCAATAGCTGGAATTTGTCAAGAATAATATTTTTGGTTATTGACATTCGATTGGATTTATTGTGCCGACGGATTACCCGATCCTTTGCTATTCCATTAGGGTGATTTCCTGTAATTAAAAATCTCGAAAAATGGTCGGATGTCATTGAAGTTAGGGAAGAACTACAGGACAGGACTGAGATATTTGTCGGTGCATTTATTTTGCTTTCGGAGCATTGGCAATAGCGCTAGCGTATTAGTTGTTGTTGAGGACCAAGCTTTTTCATCATTCAACGCAAACTTTGATACTAGTATCAGGTTACGTGGGCATATTATGCCCATATGAGTAAAATGTTCATATGGGGTTGAGTAAGGTACTGTTTTTGTTTTCACCCTAATTTCGTAGATACGGAGCATGCGTGATTTAACATGAAAGGCATTTGTGCAAGAAAAAGTTCAAAACACTTCAAAACTTTGAATGCCGTGTTGAACTTCCCGCCTTGAAGTCAGTGCTGCCAACAATCGTACATCGACCTTGGCTCACTGCTCGCAGCTTGCTTGCAGCGGCAGACTCCTCAAGCATAGCGACATCCCGACCCGACCGACATTGTTTGGTCAGCTGAGGTGAGTCTTTGCGTCCCGGAATTTACTCCCAAATGTATTACCTGTCCGATTATTAGGCTGCATCTGAGTGAAAATTGAGTCGGCTATTTATATTGCTCGGTATTAATCGCAATTCAGCGCTGAAATCATACCATTTGTCGGGTGACGTCGCTTTGTATTTACCTGTCTACAGTCAAAATAGTTCATGAGTGCGCTGCCATTTTTCTGCACAATGGTTTATGACAAAGCCTAAAGTCTATTTTCTTTGTTATCATTATGCAACCAGTAATATTAATAATAATTCACATTAATTTTTGCACGAAACTGACGCGGAGCAAAGTAAATCACGTCCAAAATCTTCCAATATCTTATTCTAACCTTTACAAAACAACATTCTGCTGCAAGCAGCCAATGGCCATTTTCTGATCCAGGAAATATTTTGTTTCAGTCCTAAGTAAGCAAACGTACCTAACAGGCAGTCGAGATGTCGAACAGTGACCAGCAACAGTACTTTCTCAAGTGGAATGACTTCCAAACGAACATGGTGACGTCGTTCAAGCACCTTCGGGACGAGAAGAGTTTCACTGACGTGACGTTGGCTTGCGAGGGACAGACATGCAAAGCTCACAAGATGGTTTTGTCTGCGTGTAGTCCGTACTTCAAGTCTTTGCTCGAGGTAAGGACTGCGATGCTTCACAGTCTCCAGCTTAAATTATAATTGGTTCCACATAACTGTATTAATGTGTGTGTCCTACAGACCTTTGTTGTCTGTACCATCTTCCTCATGCATTTTCATTTATGTTTGTGCCATCATCAACTTTCTTTGACTCTTGGCTTGTAAGCCTTGTTTCTCAGATATCTCTAGTGAAATTCACGAACAAAAGGTCTCGGACTTTACTTTTTTCAACTCATGACCAGACAGTTTGTCAAAAAATAATGAAATAAACACTGTCTTCAAGGAAACTGATAGAGAACAGGTACTTGGCATGTCTCTCACTCTGAGGCTGGTTGGCATCTTCAAAATAATTAAAACAAATGATTAGCAGTTAATTTCTTGGTTTTACTTTGCACTGATGCTTAGTTAGCTAGAAAAAAGTTAGAGCAAACTCGAAGTGAGGTGATTCAGTCGGAATGTTATTTCATGGTCACATTGCTCTTCATTCATAGTCTTTATCTGCAAAACAGCACACTATTAATTTTTCTGCAATATCTGGAATTTCAGGCTATTGCCAATCTAGAACAAAAGCAGCTATGTGAATGAAAACTAGGTAATATTCATCACTCCTAAACTTTCCCAAGTCTATCAGATGTAAGTAGTGATCTTATTTAGTAGTGGTGGTAGTAATTGTATGATATCCTATCAGCAATAATTTCCCTTCATATTTTATTGTCAATATTTTTGATAGGACAGGCCTGATATTTGTGACTGACAGCTTTTAGTATCTCTGTCTGTTGTTTGTATTGCATAATGCATTGCATTTGCACTAGAGCCTGTCAAAGTTCACTATGATTGAAGTTCTGACATTTGTTAGCCTGAAGATTTGTAGGGTGCAGAAAGCTCTTAAAATCAGATAAACTACAACTGGCCACTTTTGCATCTAGATAGGTTGCTTTGGTAATTGCTATTGGATAAACTTGAGGCTAGACTTGTTTATACTTCAGCCAGTATTCAGTAATTTATTATTTTCAACAAAATCTTCCTTCCGGAATGTGGGTCGGGCAGGGATTCGAACCCCGAACCTCTAGCTGGTATAGCAATACCCCGGCAAGGTAAAGGCCGGAGGTTTGTATCCGGGTCGGGGATTGGATGGTTTATTTATAAAAAAATATCTAGAGTGGACACAACGAGATTTGCCGTCTCCATTTGGATTGATAATATAGAATGTTATTTCATGGTCACATTTTTCTTTATTTGGGCTTTATGTGCAAAACAGCACACTAGTAGTTTTTCTGCAATATCTGGTAGCTAGCAGCTATGTGAATGAACACTATATTCATCACTCCTAAACTTAACCATGCCTAGCAGATCTAAGTAGATCTTATCAGATCCAAGCAGATCTTATTTAGTAGTGGTGGTAATTTGTATGAGATCATATCATCAATAATTGAGAATACAGGCTTGTATAATTTTGTTGGTTTTCGCTGGTCTGAAGGTTGTTGCGTCGCTTTGCAGGAGAACCCGTCCAAGCACCCGATCATCATCCTGAAGGACGTGCCCTTCCAGCACCTGCAGGCAATCCTCGAATTCATGTACGCCGGCGAAGTGAACGTCAGCCAGGAGCAGCTGCCCGCGTTCCTCAAGACGGCCGACCGGCTCAAGGTCAAGGGGCTGGCCGAGGCCCCTCAGAACATCAAACGGGAGGGGTGAGTGGGTGGCAGACCCGTGGCCGGTGGGGCTGGCTCGTTGACAAGTTTAGCTTTGTGTCGCCTCGTGGGACTAGAATCCCGGAACGAAATTGTCGTCAGATTTTGCTTTGTATCGCGTTATTCGACTTGAATCCTGTAGCGAAGTTGACGTCAGATTTCACCTGGTTGTCTCGCATTACTTGACTTGAATCCTGTAACGAAACTGTCGTTGACGATGTCAGATTGTGCTTGGTTGTGTTGCGACTCGGGTTCTTACCTGTAACGCAGTAGACATCTTTAAAAAACTGCCTATAATTGAATCCTGAAGATCTACACTTCATTTGTTAAATTATGATTGACAACATGAGATTTCTGCATTGCTTTATAGCATTATGGATGGCAACTAAACAACCGCCATCTTTTAACTGTCCGTTTGCTGAGACAGCTTGCAAACGCGACTCAGTTGAGAACTAGGTTGTTGGAAACAAAATATCCATTCTAAAATTGTATCGGGAACTGAGGTAAATCCCCGATCTTTTGCCTCATGAGGACTAACTTATTTTCAAATGGATATGAAGTTTATTTGAGTTGTTGGACATTGATTTATGTTGTTAACAGACTGGTGTTACTCACACTTGTACAGAAATGTAAGTAGGACTTGGCTGCAGGATGAAACAGCTCCAATGCTGAAAGATTAATGTCTCATTTTTCCCTTCGCCCCTTGGCGCCTTCTTCAGGTCTGTTCAGGAAAGGAATTACCGACAACATTCATCAGCGTAGAATAGCAATCGCCTTAGCTTTCGGTCGGCTGTTGTAACAATAAGCGTGTTGTACGCCTGGGCCAACCCCAGCCCAGGTCACCCGACATCATTACGTCAGATCCGTCATGAGTCTAAAGCCGGGTGTCGCCCGTTGTCGCCCGTTTGATTCCAGGCAGTACCCGTTGTAACTCGGAGAGGCTGCGGCGTCGGGACGCTTCCCGGCGAGCTCGGCGAGAGGACGCCGACGGAGTCCCTATGATTTCCACCGACCTTCTAGAAGCCGAGCGCCGTTTGCACGGGCGGTCTGGCGGCGGGGGCGGCAGCTCCGTTGAGTCGCCGTTACATTTCTCACACCTCTTTTCAAGTAGACTCGGGGGGGGGCCGCCTCTACGGCTCCCTCGTAGTCTCTTCGCGAAGGACAAAGTGCGTTAACTTCCATTCCACTCTTCTGAATCGTCAGCTGCGCCGGCTAGGCTCTGGGTGGTTTCGCCCGCGTCGGTTTCTCGTTTCCGTCGCGTATTCGGTGGTTGGATTCAAGTCGTTGTTCACTTGTATATTTGTGTTTTATGCGAGGTGGCATCTAGCCTTGCTAGTATTACTATGTCCTATAAATAGGTAAGATTAGGGGCCATCTTTTAAAGATTGAAGTTGAGGGTACCTAGGCCCAAATTGAATAGAAACAACCATTGGGCTGTAGTGCAGCCGTAATGCTGAACTAAATAGATCTTATTTAGTTCAGCATTACGGCTGCCTTCTTCAAGCGAACAAAATAAGAGGAAAACGACTTTGAGCAACAAACGGAAAGAGAGTGTGAGACGAAAAACTGACCAGCGTGAATCCACCGCGAGCCTCCACCAATCAACGCCCGTAGATTTCGAGAAACGTTTTGAATTTTTTTTGTACTATCTTTTCTATTTTGATCTCAGTGTCGCAAAATATTGGTCTGGTTTCGTTTGCCGGTCTCCGACCCCCTTGTTTCCTTCCCTCGAACGGCAGGCGAGCGGCCCCGGATCGAACCACTAAACTACCGTCGCTTCAAAAAGGAAAACGTTCTGACACTATTATTTTTTTATGAAAATTCGCCAGTTCAGTAGAAGTTCGGCATTTCTCCCTTTGGGTTGTGAGTGGCGACGTGGACGGGCGAGGATTGCCGCGTGCGCGGGCGTCCGCTTCATGGTCGCGACTCGTGTACAGTTACTGTGTATTTAACTAAGTAGTCTCTTGCGTTATTTAAACAAAAAAACAAACATGTATTGAACTTAGACTGCTGCGTTTGGTTATTTCCACCATTCCCGAGCCTGGATTATTGCCGACTTCTCCTGGTCTTCTTGCTTCCTAGTCTTGTCTGCAGGATTCTTACTTATCTCGTAATTTGAAAAGGGTTCCTATCCTTATATTTGAAATATTGATGTTTATACGATACATTTTACACGTCACTGGATCAATTGTTCTGCTCGCTATGCGCTCAGTAGCTCTGATGGAACTGCCAACACTTCTGTGTCTGTAAAGATGCAAATACTCGTCGCAACAGTAGATATTTATTATTAGAAACGAAATATTGATTCCCAGATTTGGATCCGTACCGGGATTTGAACCCTGATCTATAAATGTCTGGGGTACTGCACTTTTCCATTATGCTGTTCAGACAACCAACTGTAGAATTGATATCATCCCGGCACGGATACAAATCTTGGAATTGATATTTCGTTTCTAATAATAAATTACCGGCAAGCGTTTGTGGATAGAGTATTACGACAAGGATGCGGGATCGATCAGATCGAAGGAAGAACCAAAGAACACGCAATGAAACGACAGTGTTAACTTGCTATATACATTATATTATTATTGTGAGTCGATATAATAACCTATTGAGATCCACACGTCGCACAAACCCTAGCCTGGCGCCGGGAGCAGGACGCATGACGGGACTTATGCTCCGATGGGACATTGTCCAACGGTACACTTCGGCCGGCCCGTTAGTCGTAGTCCGCCTATCGACCAGGCTGGCCGTGCGATGGACGAGCAGAAATGCACCGCACTTCTTCCGAAACGTCCGCTTGGTCAACAGGGTCCAGACTTCAAGCCGGGCTCTGTGTCTCGTCCATGCGTCTTAGCTCCGACCGTGTATGGTGCTCGGCTTAAAATTGATGATTCGATATTAAATGCCTCTACGAGATGTCGACCCAAAACGGGATGTCTCTATTCCTCTGGCTGCTACGTAAGACGATCGAAAGGTTTCAGCTGTCAACGCTGAGGTACAATCTAAGAATCCACATCACATACACGGGAATTCATTGCAAACCTACGCACATCTCGGAAGTTACAGTAGCCTTTGTATAAAAAACGTAGCAAACATCCTCGTATGCCGGAGAATTTTCTTTTGCCTTTGGACTTCATGAATGTTTTGGCAAGTCTAGATGGCAACATTTAAAAAAAAACTGATCAACTTTAAATAATCAAATCGGTTGTATTCCTCTCCTATGACGGCAGTGAAAGAAAGGAAGAGCCGGAATCGACTTGCAAGTGGCTAGCGATTGTCCAGCGTAACGTCGAGCTTTACGAACTAGCGAAGTGCACACGTCTCTAGAAAACAGAGACGACCAGACAAATGTGAGTGCATTCTCGCTCAGCCCCGCAGGCCAGCGTGGTCAAGGAAGGGTAACGTAACAAAAATTAAATATAGTTGGCTAGAAGCAATAAATATGACTCGAACTACAACAAGTGTAATGCCACGTAGAAACAGCGGCGGCGGCATCGCCCCCCTGCTCTCTCGAATCCAAAACAAACAGCAAAGAGCATCTCTTTTTTTACGAATATCTTTTTTCAGTTTTGGCCTTTTTTTTGTCGTCCCAAAAACAATTAGCTAAGAGTCCCGAGACAAACAGGCTAAGATTAAGAAAACACCGTTTAAAAGTTAGAAGAACGTTATACACGTGTTAAACATCTCGAAATCACTTTTTTTCTCGATTTTCGCTGTACGTTTTCTATTTTTTATCGCTGGTTTTCGCCTTTTCGTCAGGTGCTGGCGGCCGGCGTGGGAACGGAGTGTCGGCGTCGCTGTTCGGTGTCAGCCGAGCGACTGTCCAAACTCCGATTTGTACGCTCGTTTTGGTTCTGTCCCGCCGCGGGGGGCGTCGGGACCCGGAAGGGGAGGTTGATTGTCTGGGGTTCGGACGAGGGCGGTGAATTCAACGTCGGCAGAGTCCCGATCCACGCTTGTCCCGCAGAAGGCCACGCTCCCGATGTCGAAGCTCGGGAAAATTCTATTTGTTGTACGTAGTGTGCCGAGGGCATGGCGTTTACAAACTGCTTTGTCTGCAGTCAACTGTAAATTTTCAGAATCTCGAGGAAATCAGGTTCGGTTTCTTTCAAAACGAGAATATATATTTTTTTAGTTCACCCCCGAGTGGGTGGATATTTTTTAATAGAAAATAATTTTGTTAAAAAAATTAGTCAAGGTTATTCTTGAATAGTCGGGACAAGCGACAATCGAGCCTCCGCAAAGACAGAAATGGACCGAAATTACTCTGAGAAACGACTGCGTTAACTCTTTCTCAAAGGATTCACTTTCTCACGCTCGGAAATTTAACGCAATTGCATCCCCTTGACCAGAAAAAAATAACAAATCCTGCCCTGCCTGGCTCGGAGAGTATTGCGGGTACTTGTGGGCGGGGGAGGGATCAAGATTTGGGTGGGCCGGTGAATGAAAGATTGGTGGCGCTGGCACCGATGTCGGCACTGCAGCTGGCGCCTGGTTGCCAGCGCTACCGCCGGCGGGGCGCCGGGTTGTCAGCGCTGCCAGCACCGAGCCGAGAGCACGACGAGCGCTGACCACTGCCGTCACGCATCTTGCGGCCGGTACAGCGTCAGCGACGCTATGTAATTGTTGGGCATCACCTGCAAAGAGCAGCCGTCGCTTTAGTGTCAATCTTTCACACTCATACGAGCATACCCAACGTCATAATGGGGGTTAGCCGAGTTGTTGGTGATCAGCCAGCCTGGTGATCAGATCACCGGCCTGGCTGGTTAGCTCTGAGTCTGAGTCTGAGCCTGAGCCAGAGCCTGGCTGGCTCTGTTTAAAATTAAATTTTCTCAAAAATACCATTGAATACAAGAGCAAAAAAAAAATACATAAACCCTACCGATGCAATCAACACGGCATTACTTATTCAACAAAGGAGGCAGTTCTGGTGTCGTGTTGCTTGAATGGAATAGGCATATCCTCGTAAAATAGTATTAGTTCATAAAAATGGATCACAGACTAAGAGACCCGTGACCAATAACGGCCGAACCAAACGCGAGACCCACCTCGAAGATGATGTCCTGGAATCCGTAGCAGAAGGTGGAGCCAAACGGGTTGGTCGTGTTGGTAGAACTGGCTCTGTTCAGCACGACGGGCCGTTCGCTCGGCTTGAGCTGCTCCGAGATCTCGTCCCACTTGGTGTACGCCGAGACCTGCGCCCGGAAAAACCAACGTTGGAGGGTTTCGCAGGAGCTTCCGCTTGCCTAGCTTGTCGGTAGTGCATTCACAGCTAAACAGCTGTTTAGATTAAATGTTTTAGTGAATCACCATCATGCCCTGTTTAGATTGATTGATTGATTATTGGTGCTTAACGACGCACTGTTTTGACAACTGGCCGTTTGGCACTGGTCTAATGGTGTCGGTGAATGAAAGGGTGATGATGAACCTAGCCTAGAAGGTAGGAGGGGAAACCCGGTACCGGCACGTAGCCTACTCCTGTCGAAAAGCACCAAGGCGACCACCGGCTTTACGTCCCTTACGAAGGATGGTACAACACGAACAACAAGATTCCTCCACTAATAAATGCTGTCGAGAGGTTGACAAGCAAGGCGAGTGAAGTTGTTGTACTAAATTCAAACCTTCCAACCTGCGGGTACTCATATAATCGCGTTGTGGATGGGCGTTAATATTACGCTCACCCACAACACGATTACCCACGATTACGCAAACATCGATCACGATCTCTTTGAAAGGTCCTTCCCCGACCGGGCAGTAACTCACGTCGACGGGCTTCGCGGTGGCGGAGGTCGCTGTGGCAGCGGCCGCGGCGCCGAGTCGCATGTGGAACTCGCAGCGGTGGTACATGTTGAAGTTGTAGTGGCCGGGGAAGTTGGTGTGCAGCACCAGCTTCTTGGCCTGCTGGGTCTTGGCGTCGAACAGCACGTCCACGCCCAGCGAGAAGTAGTTGTGGAAGAAGTCCGAGCGGCGCGACGCGGCGCGGCGGTGCGCGTTCGGGCTGTGGATCTTCATCTTGTCCTCGGCCTTGAAGAACACCTGCGTCCGCCGTCGTTAATTAGTGCCTGCAGTTTATGTTTGGCGCTACGTTTGCTGTTTGACTCCGCGAGCGATTCATTGATGTTTGTTTACTAACCTGGCAGGATCACTTTAAAATACTGTTAAAAGTACAACTTTTCTCGTCACTGCTCATTATGGGAATGTCAGATGAAAGAAATGTTAAAGAAAACTTCTATCAACTCTATTCTATTACATTGTGTTAATATTCTAATAACATTTAAATAAAACTGTGATTGAAGCTAATCAAGATAGCTCTGCATAATAAAATGAGCAGAGCCAGCGCAAAGGCCAGCGCAATCTTAATTCAACATTTGTGGCGCAGCGAACTCAGCGATCGTAAGGCACAAAACGCTCTGGACTCGGGCTCTAATTGGAGAATACCACAGTGCAAAGCTTGCAACGTTCCAAACTCGGGCTCTGATTGAAGAAAGCTGCAGAGCAAAGCTCACAATGCTCCGAACTCATCTAGCATATTACTTGGCGGCAAGATTCCTTAAAAAAGCTTGTGGCTGCTTCTTAACTGTGCTCGTGTGAATGTCGACTGTGCTTCAACGAGATAACGCTTCGTTTTCTTCTGCACGCCAGCCACAATGCAGGCTCCCGTTGACGCCTGCGGCTGTGATACTTAACCTCGACATCGCGACGGGGCCGTTACCTTGGAGGGGGCTCCGAGGGCGGTGGCTACGTCCTGGCAGGAATCGCCGAACATGACGTCCCGCGTAAGCTTGTGTCGCCGGGAGTCCAGGTGCCGCGAAGAACCTGCGGCCGAAGGAAACGCAGGTCAGTCGGCGACGGCAAGACGCTCGAAGCGAGGCGAAGAAAACGAGGAATTCACGGCCAAGTCGGCTTCGATTTGGTAGCCGATATTGTTTTCTTTTATGATGGAAATAGGACTGATACAGAAAAATAATCAATATCTACCATTCATGCATTGCGTATTTGCATTTACGTACAAATCACAATAGAACTGAGATTGTTCTCTGAGAAGCGATGTTCGCAACTTAAGATGCATGTCGTGATTAACACCGCACCAGACACACACTAAAGGTGAAGATTGCGCTTCAAAAATGAGGATCACAAATTATTGTCAGTTTACTCGGGTCGAAAATAAACCGCCACGGTCCGTCCAATCAGATGACATTGGCAGGTTTTACTATATTAGAAATGAAATATTCTTTAAAAAATAGAAAGGGGTTATGAACTCTGAACCTTTACCTTGCCGGAGTACTAATCTACCGGCTGAGCTGGCTCTACAGCCGACTGATAACCGTGCTCTGTGAATGCGTCCCTTGACATTCAATGCAGGGCAATGAAGGTTGGCGCATGGCTGGAGGGTGTTTCGGCCCTGGACGGTTATGGCAAGGCAGAGTGTATAGGGCAGGGCATGGCATGCCTAAAGGGTGCCATGGCCCTGTACGGGTAGTGCAGGGCAGAGTGTCTAGGGCAGGGCAAGTGCAAGGGCATGGAGGGCATAGCTGGAGAGTGTCTGGACGGGTAATGCTGGGCAGAGCGAATAGGGCAGGGCATGGAGGGCATGGCAAGTGCAAGGGCGTGGAGGACAGGGCTTGGGCGGTGACTCACCCTCGGTGACGAGGTGTAGCCGCAGTCCGGTGGTGCGTTCCCAGTCTCGGAGGACCTCCGCGCGCTCCAGGTAGAGGTGGTTGCGGTAGCACGACAGCGGCAGCGGCGGCGCCTTGCAGCTGCAACCAAGCGGCGGCCGTGACCGCATTGAGCCACATCGACGCAACCACGGCAAAGCACAGACGTCACAGATTGATTACTGGTGTTGAACGACGCACTGTTTTCACAACTAGCCCTTTGGCACTCTGGTCTAATTGCATCGATGAAATGAAATGGTGATGATGAGGGTGATGATGAATCTAACCTAGCCTAGAAGGGAGGAGGGGAAACCTGGTGCCGGCACATAGCCTACTCCTGTCGAGAACAGGATTATGCTGGGGCGCACTACTAACTGCTCTGAGCTATTTAAAAAAAAAGCTTAAAGAGTTTCTTGTTGATAGGAGTTATTAATCAACAGACAAATTGATGACTACGTTCAAATGACATATAGGTACCTACATGTTTCCTACTAAACAAATAAACTATTATTATTATTATCTTGGCCCCGCCCCCTGCATCGTGGCCCCGCCTACCTGACCAGCTCGGGCCCAGAGAAGAGCGAGAGTCCAGCGGCGACCGGCGAGCCGCCGGCGGCGAACTGCAGCGAGCCGAGGCCGTGCGCGTAGCCCGGCTGGAACTTGGACTCAACCGGGAAGTTGAAGCAGAGGCCGCGGAAGTTGAGCACGAACAGCTGGCGCTCGGTGTCGAACACGCCGGGATGCGTCGCGCCGAACGAGTGCTCCACCTGTTCGATGCTCGGCAGCAGCTCGGCCGAGTTGAACGGGATGCCGCTGCAATCGCCGAGCGGGGGAGGCGTCAGCAAACGTCTCACCGTTACAATGCGGGAAACTCGGCCAAAATAGCGACAGAATCATCAGCGCTGAAGGTGGTGAGGTAAGGAATTAAAGCACCACAGCCATCTTGGTAGGTACAACTTGAAACAATGTAAATTACGTCATCTCACGAGATGTTTAGGAGGCGTTGTTTGCCACTGATGATCAATATCCAGCATCAACTGGCTGTTGACATATTGAAGAGTATCTTTGCAGATAATATCTGCACTTGTTTGATTTAATTTCTGACTTTGTTTGTCCGATTTTGCCGAGAGTTTCCCATATTGTTATTTGTAAATTGTAACGATAGGATAATTGGCGTCAGAACGAGACATGGGCACTGCATGTGTTCGGTAAGTTATGCCGGTGTACTCACCAGTACTTTAGCTTGACTAGCTTCATATTGTATACTTCTATAATCTGAAAGGTAAGCAAACACATTTTTGTGATCAGTATAAAATGGTTACTTGGATTGGTACACAGCTGTGGGTAGATGTTAGAACGTTTTTGCAATTTATTGGAATTTTTCAACAAGAGTGTCTTTAAAAGTACCAAAATTTGATCAAACGGACTGTTGGCAACTACAACTTTGTATACATTGGTGAAACATTTGAATTGTGTGGGAACGTAAAGCCTGTCTCAAAGTCTCCGACTTTCAGCAGATTATAAGTGATTAATACTAATACACAGTGTTCAATGACTACTTGATATTTCGGCTATAAAGATATCAACCTTTCACTAAATTTTCGGTACCGATGCCATTAGACCAGTGCCATATGGTGCCAGTAGGGAAAAGTGCATTGTTAAACACCAGTAATCAATCAAGATTTTTGGGGTTTCAGTAATTCAGCCAAAAGAACAAATGGACACAAACACCGACCCGCATAAAGGGTCCAAAGACTGCAGCAACAAGATCCCTGCCTACCTATCTCAGCTGGCAACTTGACAAACCCGGCTCCATCGGCATTTACTGCCGATTCACCTATCCCATTCAATCAAAATTCAATCAAAATGAAATCATGATACCCACTTGCTTGAGCCCGGTAGAGCAATTCGGGTTGTGATTTCCCTACCTTCCTTTGTTAATTACCTAGCTCTGCTAATCTACAAACTGTTACCAACTACATCCAGGGGGTATCTGATGCAATTTTTCTCTGAGTGCAATAGGTCTATTTCGACGGGGGAAAGTTTGATTTGCGTGCGCGGCCACCCACCTTCAGTCGTTGCCCGATTGGGTCGAAGACGAGCCGGATGCCGTCCTGCGGCAGCTTGATGACGAGGTCGGTGGACAGCGGGGCCGTCTCGCTGTAGAGCACCTGCACGCCGCGCACCGTTCCCACCAGCGACTGGATGATTGCCACCGCTTGCGAGAAGTGCATGCCTGCAACGGACGGCAACAAGCTCTGGTTAGCACTGGGTTGGCACTCCGTTAGCACTGCAAGCCACCTGGCTAGCTGGGTCACGGCCACTTCCACAGGCGAATCTGGCTCTGGGCTGTTCCCTATGTCAAAACTTTTTGTCACAAGGAAGGATTTTGTGATGTTAGTTAGAAAACAACTCTGGATTTGCCGATCAGGGTGACAACATAAGGGCTTGAGCTGAAGCCATACGAGTTGAAGCCCTCCGATTATTAGCGTTGCATTACATGACACTGAGTTGCCCAGCACCAGCCTTGGAGCTGTCATAGTGCATTCACTATGCATGTCCTTGGCATATAAATGAGTGCACTTATGTGCATCTGTCAATGCAATACCATTATTTAATTATTTTTACATATTCTGTTTGTCTGGCATGCAAAGAAATTGATCTAATTAGGTAGCATGTGAATGTGGCAAATAAAATATAAATAATATGTGTCGCAATAAGAAGGCTGGAATTAGTAAACAAATAATTAAATTTGTAGCTGTCAATTTTGACAGGCGATAGTTGAGCAATGTCAACGCTAATAATTGCCACTCCTTTACGAATTTCTTGTTGACATTCCAACGATTGGCACTGCTTCGAATACTGGCAAAATGAAGAAGAAAATATTCTCTCTCTACTTTGAGCTCATCGAGTGTCGTCCGTTGCAAGAGCTAATTAAACGCGAGCAAATTGGCACAACAACAAACAAAGATGAAAGACTCAATAACACTTACCCAGGATAAACTCCCACTGGTCGCAACCGAGGGAACGCGCGGGCACCACTTCCAAGTCAAGCATTTTCTTGGAGTTTCCCGACAAGTGATTGCACTTGAATTCACGCACTCGTTTAGTGGACAACGCAATGAAATCGCGACGATTTTTCAGTAAATACGCAGTCCCTTTGTCTTCACTTTGACAGCGCCATTTTGCTCGACCTATCGTAGTCTCCCACCCAGCTGGTCTGACGTCACTATCTCAACAGCTGACCGAGAACAACAATGATTCAATATTATCTGCGCTGGTAATTTGTGTTCAATAATTATTCGTTCTTTGTCAGTATAATTAACTTCACGGAGTTACATATCAAACGTCCTAAACGTCCAAATGTCCTAACGTCAAGCTCGAGGTAAATCGATACCTACATCCGACGACGAAAACTGCCCGTTTCTCACTGACACAAATCGCATGTCAGATAGTGATCTTCTTTTGTTAATTTTGCGATATTTGCGACGCAAAAACATTGCGGATTTAATCGCTCCTCACTTGAAGCGCGTAGAAACAAAAGCACATACCCAACGTCTGTTTTCGCAAACTAGGCGGGTGACGCGCTGGCCTTCGAAGTAAAAACATGTTTTCTTTTTGTTTATGAGACCACGGTGCTGGGACCAAACAAGAGCCATCCTCGATCACTTTTCCAGTCTTACGATGATCGAAATGTTCTATCAAATGATCCGACATTGGGGCCCATACCCCACAGCCGAAAAATAAATTGCATCTCTAAGGAAACTTTTAAATTAATCTAGTAAATTGCCGACCATGGCCTTTCTCTAATTACCTAAAATAGGTATACATTCAATTTTTGGGAAGCTTTTAGGAACGCAATGTTCTCGGTCTTCCGAAAAGCGACCTTCACTCGCTAATCCCAACAGGCTGACACTTAACTTTTATCGGCTGCTCTTCAAATAATAATCGATATCCTTATTCGAGCCCGCACTGCCATTGGTTGCCTATTTTAACAAGTGCTAATTCACTTTGCCACAGTGATTATCAGCTAAGCAAATATGTGTCGCACTTGCACATCATCAAACCTTATCCCTACGTACGTCGTGCAACCAAAACAAATCAAGTGCCCACTAACCAAAGACGAACCATTACCCCGAATACAAGAAAAAAACTGGCGTAACAACTATAAGTACAACCCCCCGATGTCGTTGGGGTAGCTGCCGCGATCACACAAACCCAAATCTCACTTGCACCGTCGCTCGCTTCCCTTTCACCATCATGCTGGCTCTCTCCAACCACCGCCGCTGCGCATCGCTCTGTCCTTGTCGGTCGGGCAGGAGGTACTCAGGCAACGGTATCTTGCATTTCGAGGCAACGCACAGCACAACTCAGCTGACCAGAGATGCCTTCGCATCGTGTGTCCATCGAAGAAGACGAAGACGAAGAAGTGATATAGTTTTGTTCGTTATTTGCACCGAGTTCGAAAGACGCTGAGCAAAAATGTCGAACTTCTTGCGGCTTTTGGAGAGGTAAGATGCAACTGTTTTTTGCTAGGCCACTTAGAAATAACTGAGGTTTCTATTGGGGTATATGTGCGCCGATGATCGTCATTTATCCCAGCTATACCTACCTGCAGACTTGTGCAACAAGAAAGTTTCAAGACCGAAGCTTCCAGCAATTCTAAGAGCCATTTACAGGTCAAAAGCCATCGAACTCTATCGAAATTTGAGTGAATTATTGCTTCTTTAAATTCCCCGTGTTGTGATCGAGCCCGGGGCCGAGCCAAATATCGAGTCATGAATAGGTACCACGTGGTCTTGGAATAATCGTTGTGTTGGTCTAGATTTTTGATCGATGCAGCCGACTTTGCGACAGGAATGTTGTTTTTGGGATCTCATGCAAGGTGCCAGAGAGTGGAGTGATCATAGTGATTATGTGTGCCCAGCCGGCCTACTGCTGGCTTGCTAGTTGTTAGTTGTCTGTCAATCACATGCCATTGCACGGCTTATCGCAGCTGACGGCAAACGGACGATATTTTGAAGGTCAACAACGCTGGGTCAACACTTTTATCTGACATTTTGGTACAATAGTCTATCGGATCTTCTATGATTATCCTCCTAAGTCTCACGTAGGTACACCTAATGTTGTCAATGCAATGCAATGCATTGAGATACATGTTGGTAAGTTTCGTATACCGTTCTCACTCACCACAAAATAGACCGCAAATTACTGACTATGAAAGTGCAGCTACAGCTGCATTGCAGCGAGAGCATACCAAGCACCGTAGACGAATCATATAACAGAAAATTCCGCGACAAAGGAGTCAGCTGTCAGCCGATACACCGGTTTGCAAAGTGGTTGCTCCATCCATTCGATAAAACAATAGATTTCCGTTGCACTCGCGCGGAGAATCGATCGAATAAGGACACCGATTGTCGTGGAAGGCAATGTGAGATGTCCTCGCTAAATTTCGGCGATGAAAACAATGGAGACAATGCAGATGGAGGTGGTTTTAAACGGGGTTTTGTGGTGAATCGATTGGCTCAACCCTCTCCGGGTTATAGGAATGTCCAACATCTATTATCTTCTCTGTAGGTGTATGCTTTTCTTTCCGCTCAGTTTCGAAGACTTGCTTTTAGTCACTCATTACATCATGGAAACTCGTGTCCGGTGTCCACTCTCTGTTTGTGGAAGATTTGCGTGCCTTTTGCTGATAGCAAGGCGATGATACATGCAAATTGGTGTAATGACCTAGGAGTGCCTTTGGGCACATTTACACTTGGTGGTGAGCTCGAGTGAGTGATAGCTGCTCATGTTCCTCCATAAAAAACAGGGAAAACAGTAGCAGTAGATAGATTTACTACATACAGTAACATACATAGTACATATTGTACATGCAGTAAAATTTTACAGTAAATACATCAGTAAACTCGTGCCGGCAATGTTTAAATTCAAACGCTCAGAAGTCAGAATGCTCACAAGTTGGCGTATCCTTTCAGGGAAGAGTATTTTTCTTGGTTTTACGTTTTACTATTTCGTCTTTTTTCAATTTTGTGAACTGCATTCTGCACAGTGCGTTTTGCGGAGCTAGCAAAAAATTGATTCTTATCGCCGAATTTACGCAGTGTATTATAAAGAAGGGTTTTCAGCGCTGCCAATGGCTTAAACCACCCGGTTCTTAGAAACAAAGCAGAAACAACGAAGTAAATTTTGCTTTCGCTCTCAATCTGTCCACGCCTAAGTCCCATATGACTCAACCCATGTAATCAAGCCTGGCAAGTCACAAAGGAAATTGATAACAGACCAATGAAAGCCATGCCAGAATTGACATACTTATAATTATTTACAAAACCACGTTAAAATAAAGTGTTAGTGAATCGTCAAAAATCGTCACAAATGCCATAAAAATGGTCAACACCTATATTTAATATTAATTCAGTTTTCCGACCAAACTTTTGATCCCAATTGGGATCGATACCTTCCTAGCATTTGCTTGGCTGGAATTAGGTTGGGCCCAAATTAATTTTAACAATCGTAGCAGCGCGGCAACACTAGCAACAGCAGCGACACCGGTATTTGCTTGGAAACAGCGTTGCTAGCATACCAACTGATAGCAGCTGCTATCAGCGTGTTATCAGCGGCCGCCCGACGACAGCGCGGCGGTGGTGAAATCACGCATCATTCTCCAGAGCTGACGCAAGCGCGGGCTTTGAACCCTGACCCGCGTCTGACCCCCCCCCCCCCCCCCTCACCACCCACCCCGGGACCATAGGAGGACGGTGACACCAGCTATGTCATCTGATGTGGGGACGTAGGGTCACGGGTACGACCCATTCTGCGGGTGCTGAGATGGGTCAGCTTTGGTCCATGCAGAATGAAAGATTCTGGGATGCTTGCATCATATATTTGCGACCAGAAAAGACTTTCGTGTCTTTATTCTATGGTACAGCGTTGCTGCTTTGCTAAGGGCAAGGTCGGGGATTTTAAGTCTTAATAATTTAAAAACATAACATTGACAAATATATGAAATTTTCTCAGCCTTTTTGGCAAGACAACATCTTCATTTCTTATTAATAATTATACACACGCGATACAAATTTTGGAATAGAAATTTCGTATCGAGAAATAAAATCTACCTTACATGCCAGGAGGATTTGCATTTAGATTCAAATCACACTAATCTTCATTATGAAGAGAAGTTTTACAGAAACAAAAATGGGTTTGTTTTTGGATTTCTTACTCTCGAAACTGCTTCTATAGGTAACTGCTTGATATGGACTTAGTAAAGCAAGGAACAACTTTATTGAACGAGTGTTTGGTTATAGGGCCTTTAAATACCATTTCACCCCGCAAGCGAGCCAAACTGCGTATAGAAGCTATGCCACAATTTCAGAAAAACTATTTAAATCCGTATTGAAGTCCAAAACACAAACTTATCCCGACTTTTCTCAAAGCTATTCTGCCTGCATTATCAACGGTCTAAATTCGATCTGCCAAATACCAACAAATCGATCAAAATCGAAACAAACAAAATATGCTACATGTCTTCACGCGCCCAACGCCGACCCACGGCTGGTCCCCATGCCCTCGCCAAGGGCGGTCACCCACCCGCCTAGTCGCCTGGCGCAGTGTTGCTTAACTTCACTCTGCTTTTCTGACGGCGAGACGCCGAATGTTTCGTCAGAATCCGTTCACGGAGGGCACTAGTAAGGTCCGTGAAGTTGGCCCCCCCCGTAAAAGCACTAATTTTGACGCTGTGTGCACCATTTAGTGCCTAATTAGTGCTTTCGATTGGCACTAGTCCCGTAATTAGTGCACCTATATTTCTCAAGTTATTCAACATTGAATCCGGGGGGGGCTAACTTCACGTATACCCCCCCGTGTAAAATTTAAGCATTGGACTATGCGTATCATTTAGTGCTTAATTAGTGCTTTCGATTGGCGCTTGTCTCATAATTAGTGCACTTATAGTTTTCGAGATATTCACACTAGAAGTCGGGGGGGGCCAGAACCCCCGGTAAAAAAAAAACAGATTTATAAATTCAATTATTTAGTGCTTAATTAGTGCTTTCGATTGGCACTAGTCCCGTAATTAGTGCACCTATATTTCTCAAGTTATTCAACATTGAATCCGGGGGGGGGCTAACTTCACGTGTAACATTTAAGCATCGGACTAGGCGTATCATTTAGTGCTTAATGAGTGCTTTCGATTGGCACTAGTCCCGTAATTAGTGCACCTATAGTTCTTAAGTTGAATCTCTTAAAAATCGAGCTGGGTCAAATGGCGCAATTTCATCTCGCCGCCAAGGCGCGATCATTATTTTCAATATTTAACCAATTATGCACTTGGTAGCACTATCTGCCTCCGAGGGAACTTCATGTGACGATGGAGTACAACTTTACAAGGTCAACCCCCTTCTAAATGCAAATATAATTCTCAAAGTAACGAATTACCATCTGCAAGTAATTTTTGGTATTTACTAAATGGTCTGCTCATCAGTCAGCACTGTAAAGTATGTTACTGAAACACAGGTTATCAATGGGTATTCTGAATCACGACTCTCCCCGCCGAGCACGCCGACGTCCCCGTCAAAAGTCCACGGCGTACTCCCTCTGACTCCGACTCCCTAGCACTTGCCATAAGCCTAATGCTTTTCCACTTGTTCGTTTCGCTCAGCCTCCAAATATTGTGAGAGCCTGTGCTAAACTCGAGCCCCGCCGTGCACCCCGACGTCGCCTGGCCGCAGGTCTCTGTCCGCCAGATCGAAGCTAGGATAGCCAAGTCAACCGACGCCCGCGACCGACACCTTCCCGGCTGGCATTGGTCTTATAGAGACAGAGAAACGACCAACTGAAAAAGCATTGGTCTTACGACAGCAGGGGACGACGTCGACGACGACGGTCAACGCCTCCACTATGGTTTGTAAGCAATGGGTCGAGTCGGAGAGTGAGGGACGACGTCGACGATGACAATTTACGTCGGGGTGCGCGGTTTCCGCCACGTGAAGCGCGGACTTTTGCAGCAGGTAGGATTCACGAGCCAAACGCCGAGAAAAGGGGGTTACCGGGGGATCTGCCTCCCCCCCCCGACTTCTAGTGTGAATATCTCGAAAACTATAATTGCACTAATTATGAGACTAGCGCCAATCGAAAGCACTAATTAAGCACTAAATGATACGCATAGTCCGATGCTTAAATTTTACACGGGGGGTATACGTGAAGTTAGCCCCCCCCCGGATTCAATGTTGAATAACTTGAGAAATATAGGTGCACTAATTACGGGACTAGTGCCAATCGAAAGCACTAATTAAGCACTAAAAAATTAAATTTATAAATCTGTTTTTTTTTTACCGGGGGGTTCTGGCCCCCCCCGACTTCTAGTGTGAATATCTCGAAAACTATAAGTGCACTAATTATGAGACAAGCGCCAATCGAAAGCACTAATTAAGCACTAAATGATACGCATAGTCCAATGCTTAAATTTTACACGGGGGGGTATACGTGAAGATAGCCCCCCCCGGATTCAATGTTGAATAACTTGAGAAATATAGGTGCACTAATTACGGGACTAGTGCCAATCGAAAGCACTAATTAGGCACTAAATGGTGCACACAGCGTCAAAATTAGTGCTTTTACGGGGGGGGCCAACTTCACGG
The DNA here is from genome assembly GCA_921293315.2 of Nemurella pictetii. Lineage (NCBI taxonomy): Eukaryota > Metazoa > Arthropoda > Insecta > Plecoptera > Nemouridae > Nemurella > Nemurella pictetii. Next base: position 4,937,419 of record OV121122.1, read on the forward strand.
ACCTGCACTAGTAGCTTCGGCGACCTTCGATAGAGGGCGACGCCTAGATGCTCGATCGTTCAGATCTCTACGTCATCGACATGGACTGGACCGGTGATCTCTGACGTCATGGACCGTCGACTTGTCGGCGTCATCAGTGCTCGGGAAGGGGCGACGGTACCTGCGATCTAGAAGACGTTGTTCCGGGGTGGCTCGTTTTTGTCCTCCAACTTTTATTTTCTTGGCATTATGGTGTTCCGTTATGACGCATTTTGCATTAGTTTACAGTGAAATAAATGGAATGACGGACGTATTCAGTAAGAAAATCCAGGCTGGTTGTAATTTCCTTGTTTTACTTTGTGAAATAATTTATTATTTGATTCAAAATATGAAATTGGTATCGGTGCAACGATACAGGTATGGGTGTCCGTATGTCTAGAGATTTTGCGACTTATTTTCCAACTGAAAGTTTTTTCGTGAAATCCTCGCACTTCAGAATTAGGTGAAATCCACTTCGTCTTTAGGGCTTTAGTAACTAGCGAGTATTAGCAAACATCTCACCAGGCCGTAGAATATAGGAAACTCTGCTAAAATAGCATTTCCGAGTATATAGGTGGCAATTTGTTTGGCACCGATGCTCAATCTCAAGTGTCAACTGTCAGCTGACATATAAAAGTGTATATCTTTTCTGGTGATAACTGCACTTGTCGAGATATTTATTAACATACTTAGCAGCCAGCGCAATCCCTTGCCGGTCAAAGAGCATGCTGTGCAAAATCTCAAGGACACGCGTCTGAGTGTTGTTTTGGGCAGCTGACGACCGGCTTGTTTTTGTTTTTGTTTGACGGCGCATGTTCTCGCGAATAACAAGGCTGTTTGTCGCGAACTGCGCACGTCGGGCCCGCGGATCGCTGATTTATTGCTTGCCAATTTCTTGCAGGCCACTTCTTCTAGCGCGTAGCGCGACGCGCGAAATCATTCGCAATCGTCGCGAGTGATAGATGTTAGCCGATTGATTGTTAGTCGCAATTTCTGGCCAGCAGACACAGAAGATTTCATAGCTTTTAAGTTTGAAACTTAAACTTAAGACTTTTCCCTACGATTTGCAAAGCTATGCTGTCTGTTTTATCAAGCGTCTACACTCAAGTCCTAGATTTGACCAAAAATCGACAAAAAGAAACAACAATATACGGCTAAGCCTCCTCCAAAAAATCCAAAAATATAAACCAATATACTGACCATGTTTTCAAGAAAACATAACCCCGTAATACCTTTTTAACTGTCCATATTCACTGTTCCCTAACTATTCACCAACTTCTCTTTCTAATTCTGCAGTATTGGGTGAATTTTGGCTTTTGTTACGTCTATGCTTCCTTTGGAAAGAAAAGCCGAATTACACAATTCCGTAAAATTAGAAACTGATAAAGTTAGTGAATAGGGGCCCAGAAATTTTTCCAATCTCAACGTCTTCCACTGTATTTTGTTAAAGTGATACAATATTATGTCAGTGTTTGGTGGAACTGACTCTTTAGGGTGGTCTTCGTCTCTCAGTTTCCCTGCGATTGATTTCATAAGGTAATGCGACGCTTTTTGGTAAAGCGTAAAGCCATGGCCATGAGCATCAAAGCACCCCAGCAGCGCAGTGACATCGGCCTTTTCCTGGTGACTCAAGAAATCTGAAAATCATAGAAAATACTCACATCTGCCAGAGTATCGAATTTCACAGCGCTAAATCGATGAGTTTCTAATTGCCAATTACGACACTCGATAGCGGATTAATTAATTAGATAATTACCGCGGTGACCTCTCGACGCGACGTGGACTTCGGGCCGCGGTCTCGAACCCGGGACTCTGACCGCTTGCTCGCTGTTTATCGAGCAGTTGTTGACTCGGTAAATTGCTCAAGATGACGTTGTGTCAAAGATGTTGACGTCGCAGCATCTTGCCCCGGGGTTCAGAGTCTAGAGAAATCGAGCCTCCAACTTAGAGATGCATTCACCTATAAAGCCACCTATAGCTAATCTTATCAGTTCAGACTTCCTGCGACTGTAAACTTCTGAGAGCTGGTGTACCTACTGTCTCACTTCAATGCATTGCAATCCACTTTAAATCAACTGTCAAACTTGTTGGGTAACACCTTGATTAGTGATTACATTTCTGATACGACGTGCGATTCAAAGGTGAATCTGTGAGTGTGATAACAATCACAGATGATGAGCAGCGATGAAAATTGAGCTGTAGAACAGATGGGTGCGATTTTGCTCAGTTATGGACGATTTTTCGATTGGATTTGGTCGATTATAATTGATTTTTCGTGTTTGGCCACGTTGGTGATGACTGATATCAATCGGAAATTTTAAAGTTAGAGCTGAGACGTAACAAATGTCTTATTAAAAAACAAAATCTGAACTTCAAGCTGGCACTGTCTGCGCCATCTTGGGTTTGATAGTTTCATTTGATATTTTTTGACTGGACTGTTGAAAATGTCCACGATTTTGCATTACTAATATCTTTTCGAGCAACATTGCATCGCTTTGTGGGCCGAAACAAGTCTGACATTGAAACCGCTAGATGAACCAACTAGAGAGACGACACGGTCAACTATACGACCAACCTATTTCGGCTGGCGCCTTCCGAATTCCACACCCCGCACAAAGTACCCCAGTTTCTCAGAAAACCTGCACCCCTAATCAGAGACGGCCAGGAATGCTGTGATGCAACGTCAGAGAGGAATGCCATTGTGAGATCTTTGGGGGCTCGTCCCTGCATCCGACCAACCAACACCGCCACCCCGTCGTGGGTGGGGAGGGTGCAGGGGTTGTAGGGGTGCAGGAATGCAGGCCCGGCGCTAGGAGCTACGAAGCCAGGGTGCAGTCGAGCTACGCTTCCGTTCCACGCCCGGGTGGCGTCGTTCGGGAGCAGAAACTTTCCATTCCCCCTATAAAAAAGGGTTGGGGATGGATGCTCATTTCTAAAACTGTCAGCTTGAGTCAGTAGATTGAACAAAAACACATTAGATATTTTAACACCATATAGATCAACCATTAATATTCCCCAAAAGTTAGGATCCAAAGTTAGGTAAAATGAAGGATTTCTTGCCGGGATAAAACAATGTTGACTAGTCCATACCGGATACTGAGGCTTGCAGTTAGACAAAGACCAACTGGCTTTTAACCAACTCCCTCAATTGGTTAATTGGGTGGAATTCCTTCCACCCTCCTATCCCTTCAACTGCTCGTAATAAAGAGCATTGACGATTTTCAGAAAAAAAAACATTTATCTGGGTTATTTTGCCAAGTCCCAAACTCAAACATTTTCCAATGTTTCGCAAATCTCTGCTGGCTGCTTTATCAACGGTCTAAACTCGACGATCATTCCTTCTCCAACTTGCCCAATAACCGACGTGAACTTCTAGCAAAGCAATGGTAGCGCCTGCACTAGCAGCAATCGGTGTAAGATGGTGTAAGATGGCTTAAGCAGCGTCTTGTGGTGTCAGGTAAGGGACGCCCGGCGAAGACAGACATTGCAGACTTGGGCGTCGTCTTGCTCTCCTTGGAGTCTTCGAGTCTTCGAGCCACCGGACTCCGGTCACCTAGCAAGGTCACCGAGGTCACCGAGGGCAATCAGGGTTCACGGTGACACTGTTGCTACGCCGGGGCAGGTCGCCCCCGACGCGCACTCCCCGGGCTCCTTGATCGTTGCTTGATCGTTGTGTGGAACATTCGGGCAAAGCTGTTCACTCGTCTGGCTTCGTAATCAACTACATCATGTCCCGGTGCTGCACTTGCTGTATAAGTGTTCTTCGAAAGCGTAGATTCGCTTCAAGATTGAAATGTTGGTGAGAATGGGTGGCCCTAAGTCCTCCATTGTCCATCCTCCATGGGAGTTGATGAAGTTTTATTGATTGTGGGCGCTTCTGATGACGATGCCACGGTGAGATGCTTCATACCAGACTCGGTGCGGAACAGTGATTTGTGGGGCTATCTTTTTATCCAAGAGCTTTGATTCTCTTTAAAATCAAGCTTTGTATATTTAGTATGACGAACTTGAACAAAGAATTGAAATTTGAGACCAGATATCGTTAGATTTCTTTGATTTTAAAATAAAACTATATTTAGATCAAAATTGTATTGGTCACATATAGACCATATTCGATATTGCTCATTCCTGTATCAATAGTTTAAGATTACTTAGCACGCAATAACGCGCTTGCTACTGCCAAGAGCCTGTCCTCACATCCGACGAAGAATCCACAGAATCGATTCGATGACAAAAGAGTCTGCAATTAATTTCGGCCATCAAGCCTCGCCGGCGTGTGCATTGTCCAGCGAGCACTGCGTCGTCCTTAGCAACAGCGACGGGTAACCGGTCTGGTCCTGTCCGACCGGTGGTCAGGTGACTTGCTCAAGGTGACATCGTCGGGGGCTCGTCCGCCGAGGGGCGGGGCCGCCGCGAAGGCCCGTCCGCGGTGACGTCACGCTGATGCAACTGCACGGCGCGCTTGCGATCTGTCGTCGGCGAGTCGCTTTTGACTTGCTGCAGGAGAATGGCTACCGGTTTTTTGTTTTTTTTACATTTTAATGTTTGTCTGTTCGTGCTCTACGGACCAAACGCGTTAGCCGGTGGCGATGGAATTGTAGGAACACTTTTCGAATGTCTCGACTGACACTCCCTGCTATTTTCAGCGGAATTTGTATCAATTTACTTCAAAAGTATCAAAAAACTACGAGATTTGTCAAATTTTATTGTAAGAGCTAACCATCGGTTATAAATTGACCTTCTGTGTGCCCAAAATAAAAAAATAGGTTTTTTATGAAACCGTGGCTCCCCCGCTATAGATCATAATTATATTATCAAAATCATCAATAATCATAATAATATTTTTCATTTTTAGCCAAGCTGAACAGGTAAAAAATGGTGAAAACCATGTTTTACGTTGGGGAGATACGCTTATAAAATGGAGTTCGCGATTGCAACGCAATTTCATTGTTCTATCTATATATAGATGGCCAATCCCAGTGCCTTCTTCTTCGTCGTCCTATATTCTCCCTTCTCGCTCTTATCTTCTTCTCTCACTTCCACCACCTTCTTTCACCATGATAGCTAAAAAATAAATATTGAGATTTTGAGATAAAACTAAAGGTGCTTTTCCAGCTAAAACCGCCAGCGATGGATGAAAACAAAAAGCTTCACAAAGCTGTATATAAACTTAACTTTATGTCTCAAACATAACGATTCTGTCGTAACTTTTATTTATTACAATTTAGATTGAATTGCATGACAATTTGGTGTCACGATTTTGATAGTTGTACGTTGCGGCCTGAATAGCTGTGATGTAGTGATTTTTTCCCTGTTTACGACGGTGATTGTAGCAATGGTTCGTAGCCAATGCCAGCAAGCGCTCCGTGGCTGTACGTACGACGGCGTGCCTAGATTGTTGCTGCTCGCTGCTACGATTGCTCCTTACTTAACCTAATTACAGCGATTGTAGTATCGGGCTTAGGGTATGACTTCGAGTTAGAATTATTGGAGTGTTCCACGTTATTTTGAGGTGTTTGTGTCAATGGAAATACACTCAGGGTAAACGCTATAAGTACCTGTCCAAGGGAATTCTACGAAATTGGTAAAATTTCCGGTTTTTTTGGTAGGTTTTTTGGTGCTATACTGTCAATAATATTTGACCATCATGTCAAAGCCAAACGCAACGTCACTGTAAGTATAAATTTGCCTTCTAAAACTCGCAAAGTTTGGATACATTCTTGCTCATAAAATCACGTTTGATTTTTTCAATCCTGGTCGCTATCAGATTCCATGAAATCTAATTCAATGATTTGTCTCTCCAACAATAGAATTATCTTTGATCATCAATATCCGCCAAAAAAACGCCAATTTTTTTTACAGAATCATGTAAAAATTATTGTGTTCCAATTCATAGAAAACCTCACAGCTACAGATAGGTAAAATTAGAAACTATGTTTATTCAACTAATTCAAACCAACGCGAGATAAGCAATGTGTCACACAATCGATATAGCCATTGCTAATCAACAACTTCAACCCTCCTCTCTCCTCACACAAAAGCTAATTGCAATCAGCGATGGCAACCCAATCCCGTCCTCCAATCGAGTCAAGTTCAAAAGTACGACCAACGACTCACCATGGCCTCGTAGCCAAATCCAGCCCGATCAATTCGCGCGAATTCGCGATGATAAAACCAATCAAACGATCAAACTGCGAAATTGTTTCAACGCGCGACCATGACAGGCGATAAGCCGTCATATCAGCGGCAGTTAATTTCACTGTTGCTATCTGTCAGTGTCAGAGGCAAAAACAATCGAAGGCCAAGGCTTAATCTGTGATCCGGGGGGGTGTGTCGACCCCCTGCGATATCACACGAGCTCGGGACGCGCGTCATCGCACTTGTTGACGTCCAAGTGCGAAAACAAATTCATTAGACGGTTTTTGATCGCAATACGCAATTGTTTGATAGATTCGTTGCTGGCGCGTCTCAAATCTCAATGTCACGCAATTATGCGCCAGTGATGGGTGATGACGTCGTTTCTAGTCGCCTGGCTGTTGCTGAGGGAAATCCTTGGGGTTATGGATGGACAGAAATTCGAGATTTTGTTACTTACGTTGAGCTTTGGTAGTGGACTTGGACTTTAGACTTGCAGGAATGACGTCAGGTAAACCCAGCAAGAAAAACCAGCTGGTTAAAGTTGAGTTAAATAAGCTGAGTAAAAAGATAAAATTCCCTGAAAATATTTGAAGATGCTGGAAGTTGGACAAAATTAACAAAGACCCCCTGAGTCGAAATGGCTGTGGAAACAATAGGGGATCCCTCCTTCATCTCTGCTTGAAAAAATATAATTCACTTAATTATTTTAGTACCAAGCTAGGAGGATTAATAAATTTCCAAGATGCATTTGCAACCAACTTTGCGAAAATCTAAAATATTTTGCATCCACAAACGAACACATTTTATTTCATTTGATCCAGTGACGTAATTCTAGATCATGGTTGTCATGGATTTGATTAAAAAAACATTCTTCCCGTTAGTTGGGTATCAAGAAGGCTGATGACGCCAAAAAATTTTAGGCTCCAGTTCAAAGAAGTAAAACTGAGTAAATTTGTGAATGATATTAATTCTTTAAAAAAAACTCACACAGAATCTAAGGGTGTGAAATGCAATCAGAGTTGAGGAGAATTCCCTCTCCCATGCCCGTTGAGCCCGCTGGTCATGGGCCCATCCAGCGAATAGACCCACGCTCTGCCCCTCCCCCCCCCCTACCCATGCTGGCCACGAGGGCGAGGAGTATAAGAAGCGAGCGGCGGTCTGGAGCCGGTCACTTCCAGAAACCCCGCTTCAGCTTCCTCGTCGATGGCAACTGAGATTGGGGACCGGCGCATCATCGAGCTGAGAGAAAAGCATCCGCGAACGAACACGAATTCTTGACTAGCAAGTTGAACTTGATAAGTCGATCGCTTTTTGTATTTTTGCCGACTACCTATAGTTTTTTTATATTTTTGTACCGCGTTTCGAGTATTTTTGTATTTTTTCTACGTTTTTCGAGTAGTTTTTTGTATTCGTTTTTGCGACCATGCCTGATTTGGTAGAGAAGCAACGCTACGGCGAGACGTGAGTATTCTTTTTTCCATTACTTTTTCAAATTTTCGGCTGTAAATCCAACTGGCTCCATCCAGCAAGAGCCAAGCCTCCTAGACTCGCGTGCATTTGTTTTCGGAACTGGCAATAATTTTGCAAGAACCGAAGCCCCTAATATCGGGTAATGGATATATAGTCGATAGGCTGCAAAGTTTTGTGCGAATGCCTTCAAGTTGTCCGGTGTGTATGATGCCGGAGAGACCGCGAGAAAGATCTTGGTGAGATCGAGAAGTTACGAGAAGGATCTAGCGATCCGAGAGCACAGTATCATGGTCCAGATGCGATAGAAACTGGTGGTTGGGGGTCTCTGTGCTTGCGACCACGTTCACTCTCAGCTGATAGCTGCTAGCTAGCGTTTATCTTTCAACTTGTAGTTTTGTATTATCATTTAATTCGAGTTAGGTTGTGAAATTTGTCTTTGGGCATAGTGTCACGGTTGCTCTAATGTTTCATAACAGAGATGTGGTTCAATTTTGAAAGATTTTTCTTAATATACTGTTATTTCGTTCTTGTCACTTAGTGACCCTGGATGACTTAAAAAAAACGATTTGCATTTCCCTTAGCTAGCTGTTATAATTAGTAGGTATGTCGCTCGTTACGACAAGGAATTCTATTTTTGTAAAAACTTAATTTCGCCGTCGCAAACCTGTTGTGAGACAAAGGAGCAAGCGGCGATTCCAAGGATGTCTTGATTCTTGCATGACAGCGTCATCAGGCATCACTGTCACACTGTCACTGACAGCCTGGCCGAGCTCCGACGTCAGCCAGCTTCCTGATCCTGATCTCACTGGTCACTGGTGCAATCGGCCAATCTCAACCGCAATCAACCCTTACCCCTCTCCATTCCTTCATTATCGCTCCTTCCTTCTTTCCTTCCTTGTTGCTGCTTGCTTATACTGTTACTGCATGCGTCATACAGAAATTATTGCATGAATACTTGTTTTATATTTTGCACTATTGTGTGGTGTGTAATGGGAAACATTTTTACATCGCCAAGGAAATGGATTATGGCAGCTCACCAGGCAACATCGACAAAATCATATATTATTAATCACTTACGATTAACAATTTTTTTTTGAAATTCTGGGAGTCGAGTTAAATTCACTTCAACCCAGAGTTAATAAAACGATTAAACTGGCCCTGGGAAATTCACAGTTTACAAAACAATCTTAGTTATTGTTTTAAGAATTTTGTTGAATTCTTTCAACAAGATCCATCGAACTGCTGGTCTGTTCTATGAACTAAATGACTCAGAATTCTGCAGAAGGCAGCACAGAGCCCCTATCCACTAACTTTTTCATTTTCCAATCCTGTTGAAGTGCGTGAATTTTGGCTGTATAATTTCCTTTACTGCCTTTGGGAACAATTGCCGAATTTTCTCCAACTCTCCAGAATTAGGAACAGAAAAAGTTAGCGAATAGGGACCCAGGGTACACTGCAATCATCTGCAATCTCAAGAACGGTTCTGTCTGCGCTTGGTGCCAGGAGTCTGCAAGTGTTAGCGTAGCACTTCCTTCTTCGTAATCAACGCAACTTCGCAAACAAGCCGTGCGATAATGGTGGCAAGCGAAGCGATAGCACAACAAATACACCCGAACAATAGGGCGCAGCACCTCACATAACGTCCCTTGGTTCCTGGAACGCCAGCGCGGTCGTTAACGACTTGAGAAACAGCAAGTCCACAAGATTACGTAGCACAGCTGGCTCCAAGGCCAGCTTGCTTTCCAATTTCCGTACTTATTTGTTGGGCGGGGTGTTATTATTGCGGTGTGTGGTGACTAGCGTGGAGTGCTAGCGACCAAAGATCTAGCGACACCCTGTGTTGACAGCTGTCCGTCTGGCAATGCGCTATGAAGCTGCGTTATGACGCTGTCACTAGCTTCTCGCCCTGAATTGGGTTTAGAATGGTCGCCCATCTAGTCACGCGCCCACTGCGATGTTGCTTAACTTCGGTACCGATTAATCCGCGGTTTAAAATCGTCTTAACTCTTCTAAGTCGCGTCTCTTTCGAAACTTTAAGCCATTTATTGGCCAGACAGGCGGGTAAGTGACAATAATCGGTTGGAAACAACTGGGTCTGATGGTTTTCTCCGATAGCGTCCCATGTTGACCGTTAGTGAACCTCCCGACGCTTGTTCTTCGTGTTCCAGGTGCCAGGGCCAGGTGTCTCGGTTCGCCAAGCACCTCTCCCAGCCCAACGTCGGCCTGTTCAACCACTTCCGAGGGATCAGCGTCGTCAACGGCGACCTCTCCACGCTCTCGCCCAAGGTAACGTCGCTTCCAGTTTGCCGTAACGTTTGCATCGCAATGCACCGATTCCGTTCAAGCAACGCTACGCAATCAGACACCTGCTTAAAAAAGCCAGTTGTCTTGTGATTTCCCTGTCTTCCTTGGTTAAAGAGAAGCAATAGACCCTGCTTATTGCCTCTGGAACACGGCTGGGCCGTCGACTCTGGCAAAACAGAGACGCCGGCAACACGAGCATAACGGTCGGTCTGTGTGTTTCCCGTTCAGCTGCGAGCGTACGTCGAGGAGAACGCTTCGATGTGCCAGCCCGAGAAGATCCACATCTGCGACGGTTCGGAGGCGGAGAACAGCAGCCTGATCAAGCTGATGCTGGCGCAGGGCACGATCCGGCCGCTGCCCAAGTACAACAACTGGTACGTAGACAGAACGTCGGGCTCGCATGTCTTCAGGTTGAAGTTGATCGCTACGCTTTGGTTCTGCCCGACGTTAATGTTAGAACGCAGTCAACGTTCAGACAGCACAACACTGCAGCAAAAACATGCAGTTTTAAGGAAGAAAGTAAGAAGAAAGCTATGCTGCACAAAGCTATGCTATTCTGGGGTCTGAACTCGAGTTCTGATAGAACCAAAATCAAACAAAATAGTTTGATTCAAACAATAGTTTTTCTGCAAAATATTGCCTTACTAGAAATTTTTATGAAAATGACACCTATCCCCTCATAGATCTAGTGAGGTAGCAAAGCAAATGTACTACCAGATGAGACTTAGACCAAACAATAAAAACATTGTCGTCGCTTTGCCAGCTGGTTGGCGCGCACCAACCCGGCTGACGTGGCGCGCGTGGAGAGCCGCACGTTCATGAGCACGGAGCGGCGCGAGGATTCGGTGCCCGCCGCCGCAGCCGGCGTCACCGGCGCCCTCGGCAACTGGATCAGCCCCGAGGACATGGACCGCGAGGTGCAGGCGCGATTCCCCGGGTGCATGAAAGGTAGGCGACCGCACGACTGCGTTTGTTTGTTCTGTTTGTTGCGTGGAAATACACATTTTCTATTCAAACAAAATTTTATCAAAATGACTTCACGATATTACTTTTTTAAGACTCTTGTATTTTCCTAATCTTAGCACGTTAGTTTTCAGAAAACTATTTAACCGGGTAGTGAATGCCTAGTCCCAAAAACTCAAACTTTTCTTTATAGCTATACCAAGCTATCAAAGGAAGACAGGGAAATCACAAGCCAACTAGCTTTTCTTAGCGGGTGTCTGACCGCGTTACGTTGCTTGAATGGAATCGGTGTATTGACTCTGCTTATTCAACCAAGGAAGTCAGGGAAATCACAAGCCAACTGGCGTTCTTAGCGGGAGTCTGACCGTGTCACGTTGCTTGAATGGAATCGGTGTATTGACTCTGCTTATTAAACCAAGGAAGACAGGGAAATCACAAGCCAACTGGCTTTTCTTTGTGGATTAATTTTCCCTGAATAGCAAAGGTCTATTTTCGAGCGGATGTTTAATTTCTAATCCCAAATCTTACCGTGCGTGCAACCTAAAATGTCAGTCAGGTTGCAATTGACTAAAACGCTGTTTTTTTTCCCGGCAGGCCGCACAATGTACGTGATCCCATTCAGCATGGGTCCGGTGGGCGGGCCGCTGTCCAAGGTGGGCGTCGAGCTGACGGACTCGGCGTACGTGGTGGCGTCGATGCGGATCATGACTCGCGTCGGCGCGCCCGTCTTGTCCGCGCTCGCAGACAACCAGGACTTTGTGCGCTGTCTGCATTCCGTGGGAACGCCGCAGGGACCCGCTGCTCAGGTCAGCCTTACGTCCCGGTTTCACCGGCTACGTTTCAGTAGCTTTGGTAGCTTAAGTAGCTTCCTTAACTTCAGTAGCTTTAGTAGCTTCAAAAATAACAATACTAATACGAATTGCTTGAAAATAAAACAATATCTTTTTTGTACATTGTTTATTGCACACTGTTAATTTTGTCAAAATTGGTGCAGCCAAAATTGCAGCCAGAAAGCTACAAAACTGCTAAAAAAACATCTAAGAGGGCCATTTCAAAGAAAAGTACTTAACATAAAACAACGGAATTATAAAGAAAAACTATAAAAAGTAAAGTTTACAGTGGATTTTGTTAACAAAAAAAATAGGTAGGTAGCCTAAGTTGGGAACAGAAAATGGTTTTCCCGAAATTTAATTGAAATCTTTTGATCAGCTGTAGAGCACTCACAAACACACACAAACACACAAAAAACGTGACTTTCTGGGACTGGTGTAACCGAGGATTTCGCTACGCTCATCAATAAACATCCCCCGAGCCTACAACGCGCCACAGCGCGTATCGATTCCGCAATCTGTCTGTGCTGACGTCAACGTTCCCGCCGCCCGCAGGAGTATGCCGGCTGGCCGTGCGACCCGCAGCGCACCATCATCCTGCAACGGCCCGCCGGCAACGAGATCGTCTCCTACGGCAGCGGTTATGGCGGCAACTCGCTGCTCGGCAAGAAGTGCTTCGCGTTGCGCATCGGCTCGACGATCGCCAGGCGCGAGGGCTGGCTGGCCGAACACATGCTGGTGAGACACGAGCGCTCGATTGACAGGTGGTCGTCGTGGCATTCAACTTTGTGGCGTGGTTGTGATGTGTCAATGCTAGGAAGCGTAGGAACTAGAATGCTCATTATGTTTTAGGTTTCATGTGGTGCATTGAGGCTAGGTAGCCAAAACTGACTGTCGAAATTGTGATGTGTCAATGCTACGAAACGTAGGAATGTTGCTGGGTATTTAACATAGAGAACCCTCAATTGTGTTGGAGTTTTCACATGGTGCACTGACATTTGATAGCCAAAATGAGTGTCGAAATTGTGACTTTTACATGCTAGAGGATGCTTACGGAGCGGTGCATTTGCCTATGCAGCATTCTCCAGACAAATTCATTCATGTCACCGGCATGGATATCATGTAATGCTACCACCACTCACTAAGTGATTTTAGTATCAGCAAAACATCTAACAGGCAGCACTAATATTTCCTCACGATTTAATAAAATATTCGACCAGCGCTAGGTTGGGATTCGCAGCTCGAGTCGAATCGCATGTTAGAACCGCTTCCTACCTGTGTTAGCAAGTGTCCAGTCTGTACAACGTCCAAGCTTCGAGCAAGGCTAGGTTGGGATACGCAGCTCGAGTCGAATCGCATGTTAGAACCATTTCCCACCTGTGTGTGCAGTGAGATGCTTGAACTAGCTCTGCCTGCCGTCACAGATCCTGGGCGTGACGGGACCGTCGGGCGTCAAGCGCTACATCGCCGCGGCTTTCCCGAGCGCGTGCGGCAAGACGAACCTGGCGATGATGACGCCAGCGCTGCCCGGCTACAAGGTGGAGTGCGTCGGCGACGACATCGCCTGGATGAAGTTCGACGAGCAGGGACAGCTGCGGGCGATCAACCCGGAGAACGGGTTCTTCGGCGTCGCGCCAGGTGAGTCGTCGCGACAGGAGACATCTTGCCGGGCCGTAGATTGCAGGAGAGCGTAGGCAGATTCGGGGGACAAATCACCGGTGGCGGACTAGCTAGACGTTAAGTTAAAAGAGTCAAGTTATCACCTGCAATGATACTCTTGTAAACGTACACTGTCAGTTGACGATTGAGATTTACTGCAGTAGCAAACAAAGCCCCCTCGTTATTATGTAAGATTTTACAAAAAAATTTAGTCATCAACATAACGTTACTCACTTTAGAGGCCAAACTTTGGCTCAGAATTTGATTAATTTGTCAACATAGGAGAATTAGCATTAAGTCAATTGTTGTGAGTAACGCCATAGAATGAAGACCTTTTGGTAACGCTCTTAAAACTACATAATGAAGCATTCATAGCGTATTTGCAGATTTTTTCCCCCTAAATCTATTCACACTCAATCAAAGAGAACAAAGTACTATAGAGATTGTCTTCACTACATCTTTTCTTCAAGATATATTTTTTAGCAATTTTTCAACCATTTAAAGCAAACAGTTTTCTTTCAAATTGATTTTTACATTTTAAATCAAAGCTCTTCCAACTGGATTCAAACCACTCTCGTCCACAACGCCGTATAAACAACCGCCTGCAAAGCCCTGGGCAAATCGCACGCGTCAAAATGCAAAATTCTAACGGCGTCGTTGCCCCCGTCGACAGGCACGTCGCACGAGACGAACCCGATCGCGATGGCCACCATCTTCTCCAACACGATCTTCACCAACGTCGCGTCGACGAGCGATGGCGGCGTCTACTGGGAGGGCATGGACCTGCCAGAGGCCGGCACAGAGATCACCGACTGGCAGGGCAGGCCCTGGACGCCCGGCTGCGGACGCCCTGCCGCCCACCCCAACTCACGGTCAGTCGCCAGACTTCCCCGACCGTGCTTTCAGTGCAGCGGCAGCATCTTGTTACGAGTCCGTTGATGTGCCCATTTAGGTTCATCAAAAATCAATTTTTAGTACTAACCGAACGGTTTGGCAACGTTGGAAACACCGGTTCTCGTGAGATCACGAAGGCTGTGGCCAGGTGTCTTCTCTCTCAGTCTGACTCATGTTTGTTGTTGATGTGTCGCCTACAAACTCCAAGTACAAACTCAGTCTGTCAGTCTAGTAGCTGTTATCTGCAAGATATTATTAGCTGTGTTGCTTTGTGTCGCCATGTTTTGCTTGTGTTCACTGTGATTAACTGATAATGATAAACGGATGATGATGACAATGATTATTATGATGATGATATGATGACTGTGTTTTATTTTAACTTCCTTGGGCGCTATGCCTGTTCTACTGTTGATTGTGAGTGAATGTTTACGCATGAATCGGCCAGTATAACGGCAGAACGTTAGAACGTGTAGGCTGCCCGCTTTAACGTGATCTGTCCCCGGCGCCCGGCGCAGGTTCTGTTCGCCCGCAACGCAGTGCCCGACGATGGACGCGGCGTGGGAAGACGGCGATGGCGTGCCGATCTCCGCCATCTTGTTCGGCGGCCGGCGGCCGGCCGGCGTGCCGCTCGTCTACCAGGCGCTCTCTTGGCGGCACGGCGTCTTCATGGGTGCCGCCATGCGGTCGGAGGCCACCGCCGCCGCCGAGCACACGGTGAGCCCACGTTCCATGCTGCGTTCGATTCAGAGATCGCTTCAGAGTTCGATGCTGCGTTTGATGCTGCGTTTGATGCCGTTCGATGTCCAACATCGGCCAGCGCCTCGTTGGTGATATCGGTGTTGTTTCTTTAACCTTCGATCACTAGCAGTAGTGATCGAAGCTTTAACTTGGCTAGAGAGGGAGTAAACTGGAGAAACATTGTACAACACAAGTAGAGCCTGCAGA
This sequence comes from Nemurella pictetii, assembly GCA_921293315.2. NCBI lineage: Eukaryota > Metazoa > Arthropoda > Insecta > Plecoptera > Nemouridae > Nemurella > Nemurella pictetii. Next base: position 4,952,640 of record OV121122.1, read on the forward strand.
TTCAGCATGTGTGATATTGGCGTTGTTACTTATAACTTGGCTAGAGAGGGGGAACCCGGAGAGGAAGGAGTCCAGAGTTAATGTAATACCTGTCAAATGTTTATTATACCTTTAAAGTGTATTGCCACATCGGAAGTTAAACATAAAATTAAGTCAGTTCAATAGTTTTCAGTTTGATTACTTTTATTGCATAAAATATCAAAAATTTGCACTGACAAAAGTGTTCAAACTACTTTAAAGCATCATAATACATCTGGAAAGCAAAATAAGGAAAATCATATCCAAAATTTCTCTAGGAATCTATTTGTACCCCCGCCGAGTGTAACACAAAGCGATGAAACAATCGGGGCGGCATTCTAGAAGACGTTGGTTGCGTTTGCGCAGGGCAAGGCGATCATGCACGACCCGTTTGCGATGCGTCCGTTCTTCGGCTACAACTTCGGGCAGTACGTCAGCCACTGGCTGAGCATGGAGGCCCGCGGCCGCGCAGACATCCTGCCCAAGATCTTCCACGTCAACTGGTTCCGCAAGAGCGACCAGGTGCGTAGCCGGCTAAACATCAAACACGCTGGGTAGTGTAGGAAACTCTCGGCGAAATAGGGCGAACTTGACGGACCTAGTTGAAGTTAAAATAAATATAATATGTCAACTGTCAGTTGACATTTGAGATTGAACATTAGTAGCAGACAAACCAAGCCGCCTAGGCTTCTGTTGCCAGCTCAAAACTTCTGTTGCAGTTGTTTTTAGAGGTATCACATTGAAAATTAATTATATTAGAAATCAAACTAAGTACTATTGCATTATTTGGTTTTCATGCAGAACACTATTATCTTTAATTAATATAAAAATTATCACAATGCATTATGAAAAAGTAAGCTGTAGATATTTAGAGGGATTATAACTTTCAGTACCTATACTAGACGCACTACTAGACAGCATTAGCATTCCTTTTCCCAGTTAAAATGTTGTTCCGAAAGCAAGCGTTCTAAGATCAGGAAAAGCGTGTGTCTAAAGAAAGAAATGACCTTCCAGGGCAAGTTCCTGTGGCCGGGCTTCGGGGAGAACGCGCGGGTGCTGGACTGGGTGCTCCGTCGCGTCGACAACGAAGCCGTCGCCACCGAGACCGCCATCGGCTACGTTCCCACCGACGGCGCCTTGCCGTTGGACGGCCTACGCGAGCCTGTTGATCTACAACAGCTGTTCAGTCTGCCCAAGAGCTTCTGGCAACAAGAGGTAAGGTCTTACATGCAGCGATCCGCGCCATGGTTCTAACTTATAACGAATTAAGTATTAGCAGATTGCCACTGATATGTACGGGGCCTTGCACGTTATACGTGACAGTCCTATAGCAGAAAAACAATCAAAACTGATCATTATCCACAATTTTTATTATTAAAAACGACAACGCCAGTCAGAAATTGTATCCGAAACCATATCTTTCAGCGAAGCACCTTAGCAATGTTCTTCTATCTCCATGGAGCCTAAAAACTCAAATAAACTTATTATCCATAAGAAAGTTGTTTGTCTTTGTAGCATAATTGTTAATGCTTTACCCTGGCAAGGTGAAAGATTCAGTTTTGACCCCCGGTACGGATATATTTTTGGAATGGATATTTCGTGTCCCATTACAAGTATCTACGTGCCTTCCACGGATATTTCTTCGGTTTTTGGAATTCACTTAATCCTCCGCAATCTCCCGTCGACTAAGCTCATAGCGGCCGCCGACGTTGACGTGGCGGCGTTGGACTCGAGTGCAATCGACTCATGACGGCATGTTTCTCCGGCAGGTGGTCGACATCGAGAAGTACTTGGACCAGCAGGTTGGCCGAGATCTGCCTCCCGAGATCATCCTCGAGCTGGCGGCGCTCAAGGATCGAGTGGATCGGCTCTAACTTTGTCCGTCTCCGCGACGCTAGCAGCGACCAGCGTCCAGTGTCCATATCTGTGTTTTGTGTTTGTCGTGTTAGGGAATAAATCGTGCGTAGCACACTTTTTTTAAAGCTCTCGAGTGTGTTCTTTGGTATTACCCGATGTCCATCTTCTTTTAATGCCTGCTTTACTGTCAGTTCGACAACTTTTTCAACATTAGAGTATTAATGTTTAAAAATGATCACATTTCAACCAGTGCTTTTCTGTCGATATCATGTCATATCACTTAAAATTGTCTGCTTGCATAGGAACTAAGAATGGCACTGGTATGAAAAATACCTATCGGTTTCTTTTTCAAAACTACCCTCCAGGATTAATTTTAGAGATATTCAAGTCAAGTGTCATGGTCAGCCAATCAGATATGGTGGATGAATCCCAACCCTCTAGTGATTTCTTGAATTTTCTCAATACCTTTGAAGTAAAACACGTTGTAAAATTGGCCGAAAGGGATTGCCACAACTTTGGTAGCTACTAAGATAGATATAATCTATAATATCATCTCGAATATCATCATCTATCATCATCAGATCATCATCTGAATATAATAATCATCTCGTGAAGCTCAATTGGCATTACAAATTAAAATTTTGATCAGGGGGGAGGGTGGTGATGGCATATCATCTGAATTCAATTAAACAGTTGTGTGAAATAAATTTGTAGGTCACACAAATTAATTTGAGTTTTACTTTTACAACAATTATTTGCACCATCAGATTTATTCCGTTTACTTCTTTTTACTTTTTTAATTTCTTAATTAAGAATTCCCGGCCTTTAATTCGATCAATATCGTTGAATTTACCTATAAATAATTTGATTTGAATGTTATTTCAAGTTTCAAGAGAAATTTTCTACAGTAAATCTCTTCTAAAAACAGCTTGCAATCAAGTTTGAGAATTTCCCGGACATCTAGGTAATTAGTTCATTTGTTCTCTCACAGAGTCGCACAAATAGCCGGTCACGTGCTTTTAACATGGCTGTGTTTTGAACTGTCAAAGTCAAATACACTGCCGGTGAAATCAGCTTTCTGTTGTTTATACATTTTTACACATCTACACACTAATATTTATTTTATAGATTTATTGCTCTTCCTAAATTCAACCATCCCAATATTCGTGGACTCGTTCAAAGTTACATCATGGTGTCACTTGGATCTCACCGGTAAATGGCTTTTTTTATAAACTCAAAGTTTAGAAGGTTTATTTGGTTTAGGACTTAGATAAGGACAAAAAAGAAATTAAAATATGTACCTATCTGCTCTTTTGGCTTCTAGCTTTCTTCTAGCACTAGTAATGTGGCTTGCATCACTTTTAATGTGCTTATGCATCACTATTAGCATGCAATGCCAGCTAAAATCACTTCCACTATTTTAGTTCATGCCTCGTAGGTAGCAAATTAAGGTCTAGTAAAGCCACCTTCCGAGTAAGAAATGTTCATTTTTTTCCTGTCGCTTATCCTTGCAGCTTGGTACACCTGGACCTGAAAGGGTGCCCGCCACAAGTTGCTTACCTTGAAGAGCTCTTTCCCCTGCTGAGAGACAATGGCGCTACAGGGTTGCTCATCGAATGGGAAGACACGTTCCCGTACGCCAGGGAACTCGCGTTGCTCGGATCGCTGGGCCCTAACCCAACCGCCGGAGCATACACAGTAGAGGTACGTTCTCAGAAACATCTGCCGGTGGTTAATCTGTACATAATTCTCATGTAATACCATGTGTACTACCCAACTATTTTCATGCGCACTAAATTTAATTTCCCAAAGTCTAGGTACCTACTCTCTTTTACCTGTAACTGCTGAGTTACTTTTAGCTGATATACCCTGCTGTACAGGGTATTTTACTGCAACAGGTGCAAAAATTTCCTGAAGTTAGCAAGTCTTTGCTAATATAATGCATGCAGCCTCTATTTTTGTAGATCACTTACGTTAGGTATCCAGTTTAAATTCTTAAGGTAAGTAATGAGTTATTGGTAAAACCCTAATATGAGTCCGTAGCAGTGAATGGTTGAATTATTTGCTGTATGAACAGCACTCAAAATACCAATCTGAACTTGCTGTACTCATCTAAGCATTGGTAGAGTTTGCTACTGCTTAAACCACCAAGGTAGTACCTACAGAAATTCAAAGACCATGTATATATTTCACATTAAACTGGGTTACACACACCTCTTCCTTGATAAAGCAGTCACGAGCATCTATCCATGTCTATTATGTTAGCGGCTACCTTCAAACCCCTACGTCACACCCCTGCTTCCGCCCCATAGTTACAATCTTGACTACCCTTGTACTTCCTAGTTCCCCAGTTCCTCACTTGACTCTACTTCCTGTTCTCAACTCACTCGATCATTCCGTCTCTCGCTCTCGAACCGTGCACTCTTGTTCTCCTGTTCTCTTGCATTCAAGCCACGCCGTTACCTTATTGTTTCATTCATAGTATTGTAATCGTTTTTACTCATCGTTAAACGCAACCATCCGTGTGTAGTATTTTCATTAAATTAACCATCGAACATTTAACTATCGTTTGCTAGTATTTATTTATCGCCCGTACGACTCCTGAACAGCATATAACACATCAGAAGTGGATTTTATCTTCCCAAAAGACGGGACATCCAGATTACAAAACTCACTTCTTTTGCAGGAAGCTCGCATGATCCTTCAACTGGCGGCCGAGAACGGACTCATCGTGGTGCCATTGGTCCAAACGTTTGGCCACTTTGAGTTTGTCCTGAAACATGATAAGTGGAGGTAAGTCTTGTCTGCCGTCGGTATCTTTTTGCGGATCGGACACACAGTTGCTTAAGTGATGGGCAGTAAAACATTCAAAATTAAAAGTTATGCTAGCGCTTTGTGAGCTCTTATTTTAGCCGTGTGAAGCCGAGTTTTATTTAAGCAATGAGGATGATTGGACAATATTCAAGGTTTAGGAAAGCAAGTGATGCAAATTCTCAATTGCACTCTCTGCTGAAAAAGTCTATAGCAGTAAGCAATTGTTGGAAGCGAAGCAGGAAAAATGTACGACCAAACCGGGATGCAAACCCTTCACGAACGCTTCATCCCCTTCTCTCCCGAGAGAGCCCTTTCCTCACCCAGCGAAATAGGAATCTTGTGCGGCCGGATGGCTCAGTTGGTCAGAGCAACCGCCCAGCAAGCGGGTTTGTATCCTGGTTCAGTCGCACATTTGTCTTGCTCTGCTATCCCACCATGTAATAATTGTTAATTTAACCGTTAATTTTAATGTATGTAATTTCTTTATTTTTGTAGGCACATTGTCATTGTCATTATGTTAATATCAACAGTGGTTATTAATTTTACTCAAGTAGATTTGATATATAGGAAGGTAGGTAGGTACTATATATTATAATACAGAATACTTATCATTTATTATGCTACACTAACATACAATTATCACATTAAATTAATCATTTCAACAACAGTTTAAAACTCTACTACTGTTTCAGGCATGTTTTTCTATTGTATTGTTCAATTCAGGTATTGTTTTTCCCATAAATGAATCAATGAATCAATTTGTATAAAAAAAGGTTGTGCGCTCGAGTGTGAAATGTGGTATAGAACTTTCCTCGACATTAAGCATTGCTTCGGCAAAATCAATTGAATCACATCAGTCAAGTCGGTTTGCTGAGTGTCTCTCTCCTGACGCAGACACCTGCGGGAAGTGCCGGCTTACCCCAGCTCGATGTGTCCGTCTCAATCGGGGGCGCTACCACTGCTGGCGCTGATGATCAAACAGATCGTCGATTTCCACCCAGACATTCAATTCCTGCACATCGGCGCCGATGAGGTTCGTACGGCGACACTACATACGTTGCATTCGTTGCCTCTCCCTAAGTACATTATGTATGTTGCATTGCATACGATACCCACCTCTCGTACATTACGTACGTTGTTTACGTTATCTACCTTACCTACGTGTTTTATGAATCTACTTTTATTGCGTTTCTTATGTCACCTACTTTACGCACGTTGCTTATGTTACCTACCTTTAAGTACTTTATGTGCTTTGCTTATGCTACGTACCTTTCTTATGTCACATACTACCTTACATACATTGCGTACATTAAGTACCTCCCTACGTACCTACGTTACCTACCTTCCCAGCATTACAAACAAAAACAAGACGAGTTTTTGTTCGTCACATTACAAGCCAAACGGTGGACTGTTTTCTCGCGCAGGTGTGGCACATGGGGCTTTGCACGACGTGCGCGCAACGCGTCAAGATGGCCAACGGGCGGCTGCGGCTGTTCCTCGACCACGTGACGGCGGTGGCGCAGTTCGTGCGCGACACCTACCCCCACCTGTCGGTGATCGTGTGGGACGACATGCTCCGGCCGATCGACGTGCAGACCATGCTCGAGTACAACCTCGGGAGGCTGGTCGAGCCGATGGTCTGGAACTACCACACGCTGTCGGCGTTCTCGCTGCCCGCCGAGCTGTGGGAGAAGTACGCCGCCGTCTTCCCGGCGCTGTGGGCGGCCAGCGCGTTCAAGGTCTGTGCCGCCGCTCGCGAGTCTTTGCGTTGCGAATCTTTGCGTTGCGAAGCTTTGTGTTGCGAAGCTTTGTGTTGCGAATCTTTGCGTTGCGAGCCTTCAATGCGCCTAACATAATGACATCATGGTATCCAGTTGGTAAAGGCATTCGGGTTGTCATTTCCCTACCTTCCTTGGTCAATACGCCTTTTACATTCCATCCAAATTCTAACAAAATTATCTCATGATTGAATTATTGACTTATATGAATAATTTTATAATAATAATAAATATTATAAACCTTATAATTTCATGCTCTTCATGATTTCCTTTCAAACATTTTCAACATTTTTCTTGACACTTTTTCTAAGAATCGTTTATTTTATTTCCAGTAAACCAATAGACCCATTCTATTTAATTCAAATAAAAGCTACGGACATTGTCAGTAGCTACTGTAACAAATTTCATGGCTATCCTTTTCACCACCCCCTGAGTAAAGCCATTCGGGTTTGTGTACGTCCGGAGGGCATCTGATGTAGTCCTTCGCCATCATCGGTTGATTTATGAAATATTATCGATTAATGAATCGGCCTTAATGAAGCGGCGTGCGCGTTTGGTCCAGGGCGCGACGGGAGGCCGCCAGCTGCTGCCGGTGGCCGAACACCACGTTTCCAACCACGTGCAGTGGCTGCGCATCCTCGAGCAGCACGCCTCCAAGTTCCAGGCGTTCCGAGGGATCGCGCTTGCCGGGTGGAGCAGGTACCGCTGCCGTCCGTACCGGGATCCGAATCCGGGTCTTTGCCTGTCCGGGGCACTGCACTTATCCATTATGCTATACGGACAATCAACTGGATTTGAAGTTTATTTGAGTTGTTGGGATCCATGGAGATAGATTCAGGACCATGAATGTCCATAGAAGGCGCTGAATCTAGAGAAACTATGCTGCAATCACACACCAAAAACTCGGCTAACCCCAATTCTGACATTGGGTACGCTTGTATTAGTGTGAATTAAATCCTAAATGCAAACACTTGTTTCATGAATTTTCATTGTCTACCGTACATGCAACGAGTATTTGCATTTAGAATTAAATTCACTCCAGGCACCGCTACCGCCACCTCCCTGCACTTTCCAAGTCCCTATGAAAGTGCCCTCTTCAATCTCCTCCATCCAAAAAAGTAAATCCGTCCAAGTAAAGCACGGTTAACCGCAACGCCGACAGGTACGACCACTACGCGGCGGCGTGCGAGACGCTGGCGGCGGCGGTGCCGAGCCTGGTGCTGTGCCTGCGCGTGTGGGCCGCCAGCGGCTACTCGGAGGAGCTGTACCACTCGGTGTCGCGCTCGCTGGGCTTCCCGTGCGACCAGCCGCTGCCGCTGAACCCGGCGCCGCGGCCGCAGGACGTGCCGTGCAAGCTCGCGTTCCCCGGCTGGAAGCTCTACGCCGCCGTCGAGGCGTTCGCCAACGCACGCGCCCAGGTGCGCTCCGTCCTCGACAGCGATCGGTGAGCGGCGGCGGCGGCTTGGGATGCTTCTCGTAATGCGTTGATAGGCGGCTTGTAAGGCTTTGATTACCGGCTTGTAAGGCTTTGATAGTGTCGGCATTTGGGGGATGCATGATAGATACCTCTAGTCTCTATCATGCTTGATCACCGAACGCAGCGTAACCTTCTCGTTTCTCGAAAAAATCACGCTAAGAATGTTTCCCAAGCAGATACCTTTTAATGCTGTCGAATATAGGTAACTTGCAGCAAAATCAGGCAGCTAAGTGCCCGTGAGAAACCTGGCGGCAAGAAGTTTAAGTTAAACGTAAAAAGTTAAAGTAGAAATCTAGAATTTACAGTACACAAGTGCAGTTAACACTTGTAAAGATACTCTCTTATATGTCACTGTTAGTTGAGGCTTGACTGATTGATTATTGGTGTTTAACGACGCACTGTATTGATAACTGGTCCCATGGCACTGGTCTAATGGCGATGGAGATTGAGCATCAGTGGCAAACAAAGCCTCAAAATTTTAGGTTGTTTCAAGTTGTACCTAGATGGCTGTCGTGCTTAATTTTAACCCTCCGCAGCCTAGGCAGCGCTGAAAATTCAGTTGCCAGCTCAACAATGCTATTTCGGCAGAGTTTTCTATATTCTACGGCCCGGTAAGATATTTTTCTCAAGGTTTTTGCGTGGCTCTAAGCAAAGCAAAGTTCTATTAAAACTTAATTTTGGTGATCCACCCGTCGCTACAAGCAAGTGCCCCCACACTTCAATTAACACCCGAAGAGTCCTGACACTATTGTTGCATGTGATTGCTGCAATTGCTGTGATTGCTGGTTGCAGGGTAGAGACATGGCTGAACCCGTGGCAGGTGATGCACAAGTTCGGGAATCCAATGCAGCTTGACAGCCTGCTGCCCTCGTTCAAAGAGTGAGTGAACAAAAACACCCCATGTGCAACATATGCTGACCTTCTTTTAAGATGAGGAATTTCTGTTATTTTTCTCTTTTCTATTGCGCATGTTTCCAGTGGAAATTTTGTTTCTTAGGCTAAAAATCTATTTTTCAAAGCTTCTTACCAAAATTGTTTGCCAAACCCAACAAAATCCTACGTAACCCAGTGGGCTCGGCTGCAAGCTGACTCCGGCGGTGCTTGCAGACTGCTCAACGATCTGTCGGTGGTGGAGGCGGAGTTTGTGACTGCGGCGCACGGCGTCCTCTACCCGGAGTCGATCTACGAGTGGCTGGGCACGAACATCTCGCCGCTGCGCACCCGCCTCAAGGCCGTCTCGCGCGACGCCGAGTCTCAGCTAGCCGTCGGCGCTCGCGTTCGCAGCGACCCCAAGAAATAAACAGTCGCGATTTTACTCGGATCGGAAGCCTTGTCTTACCCGGACCTGAGGCTGTGTTTTATCCCGTTGGGTGCCGTGTTTTCCCACCTATTGTTGCGTTTTTGTGTAGTGCAGGCCACGTCTCGTGACTTGTCTCCCTACGTTGTTTCTGTCGCACATTGCTGTTTGTCTGCATGAAGTATGCTGTGCACTCCTGGCTCTGACCTAACGCGATCAGACTTTGCCTTACGGCACTTTACGTCTTGTAAAATCATGAAGAAACATGGTTACTTGATTAGTAGATAGAACGTAGTAGGTATACTCTATCTAACGAGAAACGTATTTGAGAACAAATTTGTTGGTTACTTTTTTTTTTTACAAATCTGAAGAGAAAAATGTCTATCAATTTTATTTTACACACATTAACACATTTTTTTTAACCAAATTTGTGCTTTTCCTTGCACTTATATCCTCATAGACAAGCTTTCAGCTTCACAATTGATCATCCTTGACCAACTAGCTTGACTCAAAAGTTGACTCATTTTTTAAGGAGGGTACAATGGCTTCATTCATATTCAAAAGTGCCAACAGATGTGAAAGCATCAACAATGCATCGAGTTTCAATGGCGGAATGTAGGCCAAGTGGCGACTGCGGATTATTGTAAGGAGGCGGCGGCTGGGAGGTTGCGTCGGACTGTTTCTAGGCAACGTGCGACGATGTCGGGAACCGAGCTCGACCGAGAGTTCAAGACTTTGCTTGCCGCTGTCCGCCCTCTCCTCCCGTCGGCGCCACAGGGTACGTTACGTTCGCCACATCAACGAACGTTCTGTCGTTTTGTTCCGACTTTCACCGGCCGATCGTTGGTTGTTTGTCGTTTGTCTAGCTACAAACAATACTTGGGATTTGTATGGGCCGCTTCCAGGAACTTTTAGAATAGAATATAATATAAAATATTAGAAAGGATGTGGTAATAATACCAAAGAGACAGTTGGAAGAAACTATGTAGACACAGAAGGATGGGAGACGAACAGAGATGTGAAGTGGGTTGGAATTGTGGGAAGATATGGATGGTTTGGAAATTATCGGTGGAAATGAGGGGTGATGAAGGATGAAATGAGGGTGGATTACAGGATTGGCCTTGATATAATGTGTTCAATTCCCATTTTTCGAAAAATAAAATGAAGATAAATTAATCATTGAGTGAAACGAGCCAAGCGATAGCAGTGATTCTTCAAATCTGCGTTGTTTTTTGTGTGTCTGCTCTTTACAGGCCAAAAGACTGACAAATTTCATGTGTACAAAGTAAATAGATGTTTTTTAAGTATTTCTCTTGATAACAGCATTTTTTTTGTTGCTTTTTTTACATTTTTACATTTTTCTTGCACCAAATAAATCGATTCTGGCAAAACTTACGCACTTGAAGTCATCTTGTCTTTGTCTAATGGGAAGGAAAAGGTTGTTTTTCGAGCAATTCTATTACTGTAGATAGTTGGTGGCACTTATTATTTTTATTTGACATGCAATTCAACTCAAACACCACTTCAACTCAGAGTTAATAAAATATAAAACTGGCCCGAAGATATTCCTAGCTAACCTTTCTATACCTATCTCTTTCGTAACCGTGCGCCAAAGAAATCACACCGCATCTCCAGTCATCAGGCCGTAGCTGCTAGCCAACGTTTTCGCGCCGCGTTTGTTCTTGCAGCAGCGCTGGCATGCACCGTGCGCTGGCTGCAGAAGCTGAGCGCACTGCCGCCAGCGCAGCGCCGCCAGCGCAACCAGCACCTGCGCGCGCTGCACCGGCAGTTGGCAGGCGGCGCGATATCGGCGCCGTTCGACGCCGAGCCCCCGCTGGGACAGCTGGCCGACTTGGCCGACGCGGCGGGCGGGGAGGCGGCGCTTACGACGCCAGCAGTCGCAGCAGACGTGAGCAAACAGGCGCCTCAGGTGGGTTTCCATGGTTAGCGGCTACATTCAAAGCCCTATTTCACACCCCTGCTTCTGCCCCATAGTTACTACCTTGACTACCTTCCTAGTTCCCCAGTTTCTCACTTGACTCTACTTCCTGTTCTCAACTCACCCTAGCATTCCGTCTTCTGATCTCGACCTGTACGCCCTTGTTCTCTTGTTCTCTAGTATTCACGCCACGCCGTTACCGTATTGTTATATTCCTAGTATTATTATCGTCTTTACTCATCGTTTAAGGCAAGCATCCAAGTGTAGTGTTTCTATTAAATTAATCAGTGAACATTTACCTATCGTTTTCTAGTGTTTATTTATGTTAACAACCGTAAACAACTCACGAAAAACTACATCCCATTGGTTGTCACCACACCGCTTCCTCGTTTGGAAGAAGTTCAAACTATTTTCATCGATAGTTCAGAGACCAAGTGTCTGTATCGGAGAAGTCAGAAGAGCAACGTCGCCGTAAACTCAACCTCCCGCCGCCGCAGACTCTGACCGTGTCACTTGCCGTCTGCCGGCAGACCGAAGCAGAGTCGGTGCGTTGCGATCGGCGAGGGGCGGAGCCGAGGGCGGAGCCGGGGGCGGAGCCGGCGCACAGCGACACCCTGACTCTCATCGAAGAAGCGCGCGCCTTGCTGCGCGAAACGCACTGCGCAAACTGCCCGCGCCGCAAGCCTTCCAGGTAACCAGGGCTGTCCACAGAGTCTCGTTACTTTGTGATGGTAGCATAGATTTATTTCAATAATGTAGCAAATATCTTACTATTCTAATAAAGTAAACTCTTGGCGACATTGGTAGTCAAAGCGCTGATGGAAAGCCTGGCGGACCAGGTGAAGTTTAAGTAAACAAGTGAATAGTTTTCAATTAGCTAATTGACCTTTTCCAATCCGAGAAAAATTACGTCTGATACCCACTGGAGTTGCTACCAGTCTGAAAATAAAAAAAATTGGCTCTGCTAATTCTTGAAGGAAGATAGGTAAATTACAAACCAACCTGGCTTTACCGAGTGGGTATCATGACGTCATTTTGATTGAATTTTGTGTACATGGAATAGTTGTATTCAAACAAACAAATAAACAAAATGTTTCTTTGGATTTAGAACACTTTAGATTGAGCATGTGTGGCAAACAAAGCCCCCTCATTATTACGTCAGATGCCGTAAGTAAAGTTGCACTTAGATGGCTGTGATGCTTTAATTATTCCCCTCACCGCCTAGGGGTCACTGACCATTCTGTCGCAGTGCCATTTAGACAGAGTTTCCTGCGTTAGAATTTTTCAATTTTATTTTTCAATTTTATTTATTAGCTTGCTTAAAATATACTACATTTGGAATGGTTAGATATTTGGTCTCGGAGCAAATTGGTGCGTCCCTGTCTGCAACCAACGGAAACAAACGGCTGCGTGCTTTGCCAGGCAAGCCGGGACAAACGCTTGCTCGGCGGCGCCGCACCAGCCGAGCAACGACGACGAGTGGAGCGACGTCAGCTCGACCAGCTGCGACCTGGAGAGCTGCGCCAGCGGAGACTTCGCGCTCACGCTCGTCGCCGGGGTGAGAAGCCGTGGCCGCGGGCGTTGCGTTGTTCGATCGACCGATGCCGTTCGATGGGGCATGACGTCAAATTAGTGTGAATTTAAATCTGAATGCAAATACTCGTTGCTTGTGCGGTAGACATTGATATTTCTTTACTAATAATCAATTACGTCAGTCTCAATGTAACTGTCTCAGTTGGTATGTTAAAAATTTCAGTTTTTGTTTCCTAAGCTTTCTTTTGGAAACAAAAGTTTGATTCCATTCAATCAAAATTCTATCAAAATGACATCATGATACCCACTCGCTTAAGCTTATTTGGGTTGTGAATGTGATACCCCTATCTTCCTTTGTTATTCAGCAGAGCTAATAAATATTTTTTTCCAACTGGTAGTAAGTCCAGTGGGTATCTCACGTCATTTTTCTCCAAGTTGAATAGGTCTATTCAAATGTGATCATCAACAATAATGTCCAGTCGTCAGAATTTCACAGTATCGATAAGTTGACAAGACTCATGCCGTCGGCTTCCATTGACCTCGGCCGTGTCTGCAGACGGGACACGAACGCTGCATCCTGCTGCACCGCAAGCACCTGGTGCAGCTGGCCGGGCAGAGCGCTCGCATCCGGCGCTACGAAGCGGCGCTCAAGCACTTCCTCGAGAACCCAGCGCTACTGCTGGGAGACCGCGCCGCCCGCGAGGGATCCGCCTCGCAGTTGGCAGCGCTCAAGGTGAGTCGCCGCCGCAGTCCGTTTGCAGCAAACTCGAGCCGTTAAGATTGATTATTGGTTTTAAACGACGCACTGTTTTGACAGCTGGCCCTTTGGCACTGGTCTAATGGTGTCGGTGAATGAAAGGGTGATGATGAACCTAACCTAGCCTAGAAGGGAGGAGGGGAAAGCCGGTGCCGACACGTAGCCTACTCCTGTTGAAAAGCCCCAAGGGGACCACCGGCTTTACGTCCCTTCCGAAGGACGGTACAACTCGAACAACAGGATTCCTCCACTAATTCGTGCTGTCGAGAGGTTGATAAGCAAGGCGAGTGAAGTTGTCGTCGAAGTTGTCAAGTATTCTGTGCTCCAAGGAATTAATCCAATATGTGTAAACTCATCTTTTAAATGGATCGGACAACAGATGAGATTCAAAAGCATAAAAAAAACAACACCTGATTTATTTATTTAATACAATGGAAAAAATAGTGTGCGTTTTACTATAAATTAACAGGTTTTATATGGAGGGTCAACAGCATTTCAAAACAGACAATTCTCCAGGCACAGAACACTCAAGCCCAAATAGCCGTCACCCGCGTTGTACGGCCAAAACCAACTCGTATCCCGTTAAACGCTCACAGAAGCAACTGTCCGATGCGGAACGCGCCAAGTCGGAGAGCCAGCGCTCAGCCAGGGACGCCAACCTGCAGCTGCAAGCTTGCCAGCAGCTGGTCAAAGCCGACTCGGACAAGTTCTCCGCGCAGTTGGCCGGCCTGAACGGGAAGCTCCTCGCGCACCAGCAGCAGATGCGGGTCGACGGAGAATTTGCCGCCCGGCAGTTGGCGGCGGTGAAGTCGGAGCTCGAGTCTTGCAAGCATCGGATGCGCGGAGACGCAGAGAGCTTCCGTCAGCAGTTGGCGACACTCAACGGGGAGATGCAGGACGCGGAGGAGGAGTGCAAGCGGCAGGTGGCGGCAGCGGAGAAGAAGGTTCGTGTCGATACGAGCCGTCGTGCAAATAGTCGTAGAATGTACGGTAGATGTTTATTAAACTAGGGGATGCGAACACTCGTATAATGGTGATGTGGATGAGCGTGATTTACATAAATGAATTCAAAATTCATTCTTGTGTCTGCCAAAATCGAATACAGATACTAATCAACAATGAAGAAAAAAAATTCCCAGTGATTGGTCCTTTGGTACTAATGATTATACTGGGTACTGAGTATGTGCATAGCTTAGAGGCTTATGTGATCAATTTAAATTGTTTGGCATTTATAGACCTCTTACACTCAGAGAAAAATGATGTCAGATATCCACTGGACGTACTACCAGTTTGGAAAAAAATATTAATTAGCTCTGCTAAATAACAAAGGAATATAGAGGAAATCACAAGCCGTATAGCCCTATCTGGCTTTAGCAAGTGGGTATCATGGCGTCATTTTGATTGAATCGAATAGGTGTATTATGCTACACGGTCAACTAACTGTGGAAGTGATATAATCCTGTGGAATCTCGTGGATTCCACTCAATCGATGTGGAACCCCGGTACGGATACAAATTTTGTAATGAATATTTCGTTTCTAATAATGATTTTGGTGCTCGCTGGACGCCTTCCAATCCAACACTCAGGATTATTATCCGATTCATGCGGCAATTGCCAGACTTTCAATTAACTTTTATAAGCATTTGTGGTCCAATTTTTAGCCGGCTCAGGTATAGCAATCTTTAAAATCTTCCGTTTGTTTTCCAGACAAAGCTGCAGCTGTCTGCGCTGAGGGAACAAATGCAGCGGGAATCCGACGAGAAACTCGATGTGGCCAAGCGGAAGATCTCGAGGCTGCACAAGGTAACGGCTCGATACTTGAAATATTCCCTCAACCATGCCGTTCCTGTAGGTCCCCCGCCAGATCGGTTGATTTGCGTATTTTCCTCACTGAGCCAGCGTGGGATTCTGAGTCGGTAACTTAGTTGATACAGAGCACTTAATTCACCATGCAACAGGCTTCAAATTCCCTTACCAGTTTCATTTTAGACTTCTGCGTAGTAAATATGTCATCCTTCAAACGTCCTAAAGTCATAAACTGGGTTTTAACCGAGTTTGGAGAAACCGGCCCTGTAACTTGAGATATAGGAACCACATGCTATGATATCGTTGTTAAATATTTTCTGCCAAAATATCAATTCCTTATGATGGGAATACAACAAAAAACTTAAAAATGCATAGTGTTTGGCTCATAAAAACTGAGTTGGCTTACCCGATTTTGCTCCAAAACTAAACAGCGCCATGCTGAGCTGGCACGAACATTCTTGCCAAATTTTGCAAGGATTTGTGACCTTTAACTAGACCTGCCCATGTCCAAACAAAAATATCCAAACACTTTTTTCCAACGTTACGAAATCGACGGATTTCGGTTGGTCAAGCAACATCTGCGTCTGCACGTTTGCGCTGTTTGTTTAACCGGTTTCTGGTCGAAGGTTGTCCGACGGTACGACAACCTCAAGCAGCGCTGGAGCGAAGAGTTCGAGAAGAAGATCCATCGGCTGGAGATGGAGAAGGACCTGCAACTGGCCAAGGTATTTCCTAACGAGATGTCACATTTAAGAATCTTAAACACGCGCACACATTTTTAAGCGTCTGACTACCAAGAAAATATAAAACAGGGGTTGGGAAACAGCACACTATTCACACAGAAACACTTGATGGAACGGTTTCTCAAACTGCATTCAATGAGGAATTCACTGAAAAGACACACCAAACTGAAGCAACTATGTACCTATAGTATTACGCAAGGTTTTATTTGTCTCTATCTCCAATAGAAAACGAAAAACAGCATTTAAAATGTATGCAAGAAAAACCTAGACACTCTTACAGCAAAGATCTTACTGGGCTGTTGAATAGGAAACTCTCGACAAAATCGGGCAAAAAAGCGCTGGTGGCGAAATTGGCGGACTGGGGTGAAGTTAAAGTTAACGAGTGCAGTGCAGTGATCACCTGCAAAGATTTAATATGACAAACATCAGTTGACACTTGAGATTTAACAAACAAAGCATTGTGTGAAGTTGTAACTAGATGGCTGTGATGCTTTCATTGTAAACTGAGCCGTCTAGTTGGCGCTGATGATTCTGTCATCCCTATACTAATATTATCCCTGTGGTTCGGTATGTTTTCACCACTTTCAGACATGTCTATGCACGCCTAAAGTTCTCAGCCTATTTTTATGAAATTTTGGAAACGCACTCGATACATCATAAATGGGTGCAACGAGGGGGTCTCGCAGCGGTTTGACCAAAATGGGCCCTTTTTTGGGGGGGTTCACCTACCAAATTTGGACTTGGAGGATTAAAAATTTATACCCGTGTAGCAGCGACCACTTTCAATTCAAATTGAAATTTTCAAATCAGCCAGCCCAAAATTGGGCCCTTTTGAGGGGGTCATTTAGCAGAAACAAAAACTTGCGATTACACTTGGCAGTTATTATCCTAACTTTATGAAATTCTGGAAACGCACTCGATCACACATTATACAACTCACTGTTAAGGTTTCGCTTCGGTCTGGCCAAAATGGGCCCTTTTTTGGGGGGGGGGGTTCACCGGTCAAATTTGGACACATAGAATTGAAAATTTGTACCCGTGTAAAAGT
Organism: Nemurella pictetii; assembly: GCA_921293315.2. Lineage (NCBI taxonomy): Eukaryota > Metazoa > Arthropoda > Insecta > Plecoptera > Nemouridae > Nemurella > Nemurella pictetii. The sequence continues at coordinate 4,969,707 of OV121122.1, forward strand.
TTTCATTTTTAATTCAAACCTATAATTTTACATCCGCCAGCCCAAAATTGGGCCCTTTTAGGGGGGGTCTTTTCACAAAAACAAAAAGATGCGACTCTACACTTAGCAATTATGCTCCTATCAATATGAAACTTTGAAATCGAACTCGATCCAACATTCTACACCTCACTTATGGGGTCTCGCTATGGTTTGGCCGAAACGGGCCCTTTTTTTTTGGGGGGGGGGGGGGGGGGGGGGGGGGGGAGGGCAACCACAAAATTTGAGCATCTATTTTTATTACAAATCCACGACTTAAAATTAGCCAGCCCGAAATTTGGCCCTTTTTTGGTGGTGGGGTGGGGGGGGGTGCCTTTTTGCAAAAACTCCCGACTTGCGGTGTGGGCATTTTGGAAGATATTGAAAAGTGCATGTCCGTTGGTAGCATGGTAAAATTGCGCTCATCTTGACATTATTTCCCGTCAAATGTATGAATTTCTTAAACTTATTTCGTTGCGTTCAACGCTGACAGCTAGATGAGCGCTGTGGTCTGTTTTTGAAGTACTTTGTCCAAAAACACATGGCCCCACCAAGTGCATATAAATCATCATGGAGAGAGGGGGCTCGCTACAGCCAGCCGCATTTCGGTAAAGTCCCGTGATTACGCAACTGATCATACACATTGAGTTTTTTTTAAGCACATTTGATTGAAACTAAAAATGAATCTGAAAATTACTGACGATATTGTGATTTGTTTTCGTAAGGCGTCGGTATCGAGAGTTCGCGAATATTGGTCAACTTTGCGCGTTATGACACCAATTTCGCGTTGGTTCGCGAAAAGCAGCAAACACACAGCAAACATAGTAAACATCAACCGCGTAATTCTTTATAGAAATTGCGAAAACGCGATGAAAACGCGTGGGTCAAGTTGCGTTGTGTTCGTGCCACTGGGGACTTGCGCGCTGCAATATTTAGGCAGCGATTTGAGCAGGGCTTGATAGGGCTTTGATAGGGCTTTGATAGGGCTCGAAAGGGCTTGATTGTTGTTCACGCGGCCGAAATTCGTCCAACGTCGTGACAAAATTCGAAGCAATTCATCGCCTCTGGCTTGAAGTTGGGTTGGGTCAGGAAAGGTAGGATTAGTGGAGGGGGGGGGGGGGGGGGGGTGAGGAATTCTGCAAAACCATGCCTGAACCAATTGATGGTGGACGTCTGTGTACCTGAGTCACGAAAACAAATAGCCATCATTAGTAGTACCCATAAGTTCGCATTTGAGCAGTGAATATGTAGATAGGTAAACACGAAGTGTTAGGTAAGCGTGGCAGAAGGGTCAAAGACTAATTACCGAAAAACAAATCAACACAAGAAACAAATGAAACCTACAGGGGGCTTCGCCCCCTGCAAGGGGGCCCTACGCAGAGGAAGGTTGGGAAGTTGGGTTGGGTCAGGAAAGGTAGGATTAGTGGAGGGGTGTGGGGGGGGGGCTAACTCGGCAAAACCATGGTTGGGAGGTTAGTTTGGGTCAGGAAAGGAAGTCATAGAAGAAACACGTGTAGCGGCACGTGAAAACTCGTGCTTCGGCGACACTTCACCACTCGCTTTTCTTGGATCAACTACTGATGGAGGACGCATGTGTACCAGAGTCATGAAAACATATAGCCATCATTAGTATTACTTTAAAGTTCGCATTTGAGCAGTGTATATGAAGATAAACACAATTAGTGTTAGGTAAGCGTGGCAGAAGGGTCAAATACCAATTACCGAAAAACAAATCAACACAAGAAACAAATAAAACCTACAGGGGGCGAAGCCCCCTGCAAGGGGGCCCTACGCAGAGGAAGGTTGGGAAGTTGGGTTGGGTCAGGAAAGGTAGGATTAGTGGAGGGGTGGGGGAGGGGGATGGGAAAATCTGCAAAATCATGGTTGGGAGGTTACTTTGGGGCAGGGAAGGAAAACATAGAAGAAACACGTGCAGCGGCACGTGAAAACTCATGCTGTGGCGACACCAAGCGATGGGGGACATCGGTGTATCTGTGTCACGAAATGAAACCCCCCTCCTTTTAGCAACACCCAACAATGAACAGGCGGGCAGAGAACATGCAGAAAGGCACTAATTGTTGGGCAAGGGGAGGAGCAAAAAAAGACGCACGAAAGGCAGGAAAGGCATCAGGAAACATACAACACGGTTGGGTTGGGAGATTGGGTGGGGTCAGGAAAGGAAGACTTAGAAGCAGCATGTGCGGTATCACATGAAAACTATCCTTTCCTGGATCACCAACTGATGGTGGACCTCTGTGTACCTGAGTCACGAAAATATATTGCCATCATTAGTATAGTACCCATAATTTCGCATTTGAGCAGTGTATATGTAGGTAAATAAGAAGTGTTTGGCAAGCGTGGCAGAAGGGTCAAAGACCAATTACCAAAAAACAAATTAACTAAAGAAACAAATAAAACCGACAGGGGGCGAAGCCCCCTGCAAAGGGGCTCCGAGCAGATGGTGCTTTGGGGCGAAGCCCCAAAGCACGCCGGGTGGGTTGGCGGCCGGAGGCCGCAGGGGCAGAGCCCCTAGTATGCCAATATACATCTCAAATATTCTACAGCCTGGCTAGATATTTTCTGGCAGATTTACCTGCATTCTACAACCTGGTGGGATGTTTGCTGGCAGAGTTTCCTGCATCCTACAGCCTGGTGAGATGTTTGCTGGCAGAGTGTCCTGCATCTTACAGCCTGGTGAGATGTTTAGCGTCCACAATCTGTCCAGCTGACGTAGACTGAGACAGACGCAGTTCAAAACGTAGACAGATGGTTTGGCTGAGTGGTTCAGAGCCAGATGGATAGACTGATGAAACCCGGTGCGCAGGTTCGCCTTGAGATGCAGTCGGAGCGCGCGAGCTGCTTGCTGGCCAACGGCGGCGACCAGATGGTGGCCGAACTCGAAGTCAAGTACCAAACGCTGGCACGGCAACACGAGGAAGCGTCTTGGCGGCAGCGGCAAAGAGACCTCAGGGTGTGTTGTCAGCCTAATTCAAAATAAATACCATTACTACTAAAACACACCTAAACAAGCTGGTGCAAGCCACTTTTAACCATGGAAAAATAAAGAGATTTGCGGCTACCTATCATAAATAAAAACTTTAAAAAGTCAAAAAAGGTTTATTCTTTTCAGTAGATTTCTAGAACTAATTTTAAAACTTTCATTTCGGCAGAGAATTAGTGATTTGGAGCGACAACTGGAGGCTAAATCGATGGAAGCGGGGACTTGAACAGTGCCGACTCTAGAATCACGGCAATCGTTCTTCCGAATACCTCGTAAATATTTAATAACTATGTGCTGATTTGGTCGCTGGTCACGTGCTAGTAACTCGATTATTTAAAATGTCTTTTACTTTTATTACCATTTGCATGAATGTAATTTTGAGAAATGAGACTGAATTTACTTACTTGTAACGCATGCATTTTATTCTGTTGCTTTACATTCTGGGAGTGATAGACCTAAATTTAAAGAATACTTTCAAAAGTAACTGTTTCTTTATTGCGAGTGTCTTAAATGACAGTATGTTCCTGACTAATTATTCTGCTAGTTGCCCAACAGAACCGAGTACTTTCTGCTCGTAAAACGCCCCTCGGAGATAATTAGGAAGCTTCCGAAAAACGAAAGTGATTCACCGTGAATACTGATCTAGTTCCATCCGTTTGAAATGGCCGCCAGCTCTCACAGAGGGATTAGCATAATCAAGGACGAAGTTGATTGATGTGGGTGCCTCATCCGAAGTGCGAGCAGGCAGGAGTCGAGTCGAGTGTTGTGGGGTTTGCGTCCTAATTACTCGGTGACTAATGATGTGTCCAGTGTCGTGATAGGGTCATACGTCGAAGTGAATGACTGGCTAGCCGAAGGGAGGCATCGACAGTTACGACAGGCGGCTTTGAACCGTCTGAGCAAGCATCTAGGCCACTCTTTGGTAATGCTTTGGTAGTCTTCGCAAGCCAGAGCAAATGACTGGTGAAAATGTCTACCTCGACAGGTAGCAGGCGAAATGGAGCACTCAAGATCAGATTGACGAGTGAGTGATTATCTATGACATATTATTTAACCATCCCTCCGTGAAACAGATATTGTTAAACCCCCTCATATGTCATTATTTGTCAAAATTGCGTTTGGCAGTTCCCAGCATTTAACACGGGCGGCCATTTTGGTATTTTAGCTTCGTGGAGTAATTTAGAAGTGAGAAATTGATTTGTGAATTGATGTTCTGTTCTCTTTCAGTCTTGTGTGCGAGGAACCTGGCAAGAAAGGACCTATTTCGTAAGTACACCCCCAATTCGGCATTTTTAAGTAGCTTGTAACGCGTTGTAGAACTTGTTTACCTGTTGACTTGACTTGATAAGGCAGGTGCATTGACAGGAATTCCATCTCCCTGTCTCATTGCACACCCATAATGGGGCTCTTGTGACACCTTACCGAGATAAAAACAAAAATGGGACACTCTTGGAAGTGTCGCGACTAAACTTTGCATTCAATCTTACAATCTGGGACCTACAGTTTTACATCTATTGCATGATGTGTCAAACTGTGATGAAAGTGACAGCACCCACTCTTTTATGTCTAATTGTTTTCCCAGAATTCCACATATCATTGAACTTCTTCCTAATCAGTATTTTCTCTATAATTTTCTTTCAGGACTGCCTGATCCTTTTGCTAAAATAAGCGTTGATGGCTCAGGCCAGTGCCATAGCACCGACACCTGCAAAGCAACACTCGACCCAAAATGGAATCAACACTACGATCTGTGAGTGATATAAGAGATTTAATCCCATTCCGTAATCATATCTACTGACTGTTATGTTTCAATTTGATCACTTCATGTGCTAAGAATTTTCTAAGCCCCGATGTAAACTAGGCAAGGTACCTACTTGAATTGTTTATACCTACCAACCGTCAAACTGTCACTGATGGCGTGAATCGTTTCAGCTACATCGGCAAGGGCGACGGCATCACTATCAGCGTGTGGAATCACAAGAAGATTCACAAGAAGCAAGGCGGCGGGTTCTTGGGCTGCGTCCGCATTGTGGCCAGCACAATACAGCGGCTGAAGGACACTGGATGTGAGTAGTACCCACGTCACCTACACCTTTGCAAATCTTTCAAGTTTTCTTACGCTTTGTGATGAAGTCCAACCCATGGTTAAAAAGTGTGTGTCCTCAAATCAACAGCTCTGTAAATGTGATAACTAGATGCTTGGTATGATATATTTATTTCAAAGTCTGGTAGACCTTGACTACACAATAGCTTTCCCTAGAGAGATTGATTATTTTGAAGTGTGTAGATATTTTTGATGGTGAAATTAATTTTGCGATACAGGTACATGTTTTGCCTTTCTCTAACATGCTGTGAACTTTGCTGAATGAACTTAAAAAATGTCATTGCCTTTTTAAAAGTGGAAGATGTTGAATTTGAATTCAACTAGGCAGTTTAAAGACAGTTGTAGATTGATTTTTAGGAAAATCTTAAGATTTGCCTTGATTTATTTATGGTTGTGAACAAGAATAAGTACCAGCATAGTAGGTACCTGTCTCTATGATTGTATGATTGAATGACGACAAAGCTTGATACGTTGAATTCAGAGCAATGCTGCACATTAATCTAAACATATCTATGTTCACATTTCTTGTGCTTGCTTTTTTAACAAGCTTACATCACTTACAAATTTCATCAGTTTCAACATTTTGAATTGGAGCTGAAAACGATGTTTGAAGACGGTGCATTGATGAGAACAGTCAGTACAAATACCAACATGATGCCAAATAAAATTGCAGTTACCGATTTACCTTAATTTCTAACTGAATTACCTAGTATATAACTGTTATAGTAAAGACTAAACTAAACCACTGTCATGAAGCTAGATTGATTGATTATTGGTGTTTAACGACGCACTGTTTTGACAACTGGCCCTTTGGCACTGGCCTAATGGCGTCGGGTAATGAAACTAGATTTGCTGACTACACTGAACCACAGCTGGCAAGCCACGGCCACCGCTGACGTTGCGTTCTGGTCCCCAGACCAGCGGCTGGAGCTGGGCAAGGCGTGCGCCGGCGACTCGGACCCGGTCAAGGGCCAGATCGTGGTGTCGCTGCTGAGCCGCGAAGGGCACGGCGCGGTGGTGGACGCGCTGGGCGACGTCAGCTGTCCAGCGGCGCTGCTGCCTAGCGGCTGGGAGGAGCGTCGCACCGCCGCCGGCCGGCTCTACTACGTGAACCACGCCACGCACTCGACGCAGTGGGCTCGTCCCGACAGGTGAGCCCCCCGCCGACGGCGGCAGCAACGATCGCTGATGGGGATAGACCGTTGATGAAGCACGCAGCATGGCTTTGCGAAACGTCGGGGAAAGTTTGAGTTTTGGGACTTGGCATTCACTATTCAGTTAAATAGTTTTTTTTAAATCTGAAATCCTAGACACTCTTACGGCAAAGATCTTACTCGGCTGTTGAATATGAATGTCTCGACAAAATTGGGTGACAAATTGCAGCGGTGTGAGTGTGACAGGTGCGGCATAGGCCGTATAAAAAGCTTCAACCGTCCTTGGTTTTTTGAAATATTCCATAGCATTTTCATTTATTTCTATTCAAAATTATGTGCTCATCAATTTTAGAAGCAAATTAATCTCAATTCAGAGCTGTGATTAGGTAGAAACTAGAAACACATGTCAAACAAGATTCTGCAAGAAAAGCCGAGTAGCTGGCTCATTTTGATATAGAAAGAAACACGCTTGACAGATGTTCACGCGCGTTTTCACGAACCGCCTCGCGGACATCGTCCGACAAATCCGCAACCCCTCCATTTTCCCCAGGAGCCACCACGCGAACAACGCGCAGCCCCCGCCGTCGACCCCGCCCCCCGGCAGCTCCGCCCCCTCTTCGGACACGCCCACCTCGCCGCCAACGCCCCCCGACACGCCCCCCGAGGAGCCGGCGCCGCCCGCCGGCGCCCCCGCCGAGCCTGCTCCCGCGCGGAGCACGCAGAACACGCCGGCGCCCAAGACGGCGGCGGACGCCAACACGCCGCCCGACGCCGCCAACGGGGCGGTGGTCAACGGCGGCGGCAGTGGCGGCGGAAGGCAGCGGGCGCGCGACACGCAGGCGTCGTCGCGGCGGCGCTCGGCGCGGCAACGCACGTTCCAGCAGCAGATGGCGGCGCAGGTGCCGACGTCGCCGAGGCAACCGCACCAGCCCACCGACCTGCCGCCCGGATACGGTGAGCGCCGCGATCGGGATGGCCGACTTTGTCGGATGGTTGCCAGTCTCGAGAGTTATTGTAACCTTAATGTAAATACTAGATATTTATTATTAGTTATTGCTACGGTAATGATGTAAATTCCTCAAAAACATACTGAACATCGGTGTATCTAGTCTTATCCACTCTCGCAGATGAAAATCGTCGATATCGGCTAATCTTCTATAGTTCTTTTTGACTTTTCTCACAAGGTACTCGGTGACAGCTGTGCCCTCTGTACACTCGGCGCCACGCGTTTGCTATTCACACACAACGAATCCTCTCACATCCACAGTTGGTGAAATGTAAATGGCAGCCATTTTTTGAGTATGAACTTATCCAACTTCACTCGCCTGGCTTATCAACCTCTCGACAGCCCGGATTAGCGGAGGAATCCTGTTGTTCGAGTTGTACCGTCCTTCGGAAGGGACGTAAAGCCGGTGGTCCCCTCGGTGCTTTTCGACAGGAGTAGGCTACGTGCCAGCACCGGGTTTCCCCTCCTCCCTTCTAGACTAGGTTAGTTTCATCATCACCATTTCATTCACCGACGCCGTTAGACCAGTGCCACAGTGCCAGTTGTCAAAACAGTGCGTCGTTAAGCACCATAAAAAGAAATAAAATAAAATAAAGATCCACAAACACGCTAACACGTTCCCCCGGTTCCCGTGCAGAGCTACGCACAACGCAGCAAGGCCAGGTGTACTTCTACCACATCCCGTCGGGAGCGAGCACTTGGCACGACCCGCGCATCCCGCGCGGCCTGGAGCCGGGCGGCGAGCTGGGCGCGCTGCCCGCCGGCTGGGAGATGCGGCAGACGGCGTCCGGCCGCGTCTACTTCGTTGACCACTCGGCGCGGACGACGCAGTTCACCGACCCGCGACACTGCATCGCCGCCGCAGCCAGCGCCAACGCGGCGGCGGCGGCGGCGGTGGCGGCGGCTGCCAAGTGAGTGCACGATTGAGAAGAGGCTGAAACCGCGAGAGTCGTTGGCAAAACGACAGCATTGAAAGTGTTACTAGGATGTTGAGTTTAAGAACCTCTTGGCATAACCCAGCAACAGCGTGGACTGGGTTGAACTTAAAATTAAACAAGGGCACTTACCACCTGCAAAGAACCATTTTTTTTTTAAATCTAGCATTTGACACTTTGTATGAAGACATACATTTACATGAACAAAGCCCCAGACTCGCTTAAGCCAGGCAGAGCAATAGACGTATTCCACTCAGAGAAAAATGACGGCAGATACCTACTGGACGTAGTACCAGTTTGGAAAAAAATATTAATTAGCTCAGCTAAATAACAAAGGAATATAAGCAACACAAGCCGAATTGCGCTACCTGGCTTTAGCGAGTGGGTATCATGACGGCATTTTGATTGAATGGAGTGTGTGCATTTAGCTAGCGTCTACTTGTAATGCTCTACAAGAAATAACCTAACTAGGCTATGCGAACACTCATATAATCGTGTTGTGGATGAGCGTAATACTTACGTTCACCCACATCGCGATTATATTGCGTGTGCGCATAGCCTAGAGGCTTTTATGATCAATTTCAAATGTTCGGCGTTAATTTAGCAGCTTTCTCAATGACATTGAATATTTCAAAACTTAAAAATCGATTTAAAGAAAAACTACTTAATTGATTTGCTTGAAATTAACACAGTATCTTCTTTTTACGATTTATAATGCACACAGTAAATTTTGTCAAAATCGGTTGAAGATAAAGTTGATTTAGTTGCAAAAAACTGCAAAATCGCTAAAAAAGCGTCATAAAAGCGCCATTTCCAAGAAAAGCGCTAAACATACAACAATGAAATTTGTACACAAACATTAAATCGTGGGGGCCAACATATCTGGAGAGTTTCGTCAAATTATATGGAAATCCTTGGCCTCTAGAGTGGAAAACGTGTTTAGGAAAAACTGAAAAATTTCGTAAAAACTTAATAACATAAAATTTACTCGTCCGAATTTCTTCAAAAACGTGGCAGATCTAAGTTCAGAGAAAACGAAGGTTCACCGAAATTTTCATCAAAATCCGTTTTGGCGTTTGACCGGAATCGTGCGAACAAACACACAAAAAACAAAAAAAAACAAAACAAAACAAAAAAACATTCCGGATTTTTTTAGCAGTAAAGTGTAATTGAAGATTTCGCTTCACTCGCTACGCTCGTTACGCTCATCAACAATTCTGAAAGCTCAAATCTGTGGGAAGTCACTTCCCCGCAGAGTTGCCAAGGGTAAGAAACATCCAAGTCCTGGGGATAGAGTCGATTGTTATGTGCAACTTTTTTTTATCTTTTTCGTCTCTTTCCGAAGTGCATCGGCAGATTTGTAGATTTGCGATTGCTAAATCCTGAGCAACTCATCTTCAATCAATTCAATTCAATTTCAATTTCAATTTTTCAATTTAATCATTCTCACTCACACAAAATTAAATTTACAATACTTACACAATTATTACAGATAAGAATCATTGAAAAACAAAATTCATTAAAAAATAAAAGGAAATTGTAGTAGGTACTGTTGTAGACTTCCCACAAATCTAAACTGTGCGTCTCTCTGCCCCGCAGACCGGCGGCGCCCGCCCCCTCCACCCCCACCGCCGCGCCCGCGCCCGCCGCCGCCCCCACCACCACCACCACCACCACTTCCACCACCACCGCCCCCGCGGTTGCCGCCCCCCCGCGCACCGAGCTGCCGGCCGAGCTGCGGGAGGCGGAGCTGCCCAAGTACAAGCGGGACCTCGTGACAAAGCAGCGCATGCTCCGCGCGGAGCTCACGGCGCTGCAGCCGCAGGCCGGACACTGTCGGCTCGAGGTGTCGCGCAGGGAGATCTTCGAGGTAACGGCCACGCTGCTTTGCTACGCTTACTTGAGCCCGATTCGCAATTGGTCGCAATAAGGATTAGTGATTAAGGATGAAGGTTTATCAGCACGCTGTGATTCACCTTGAGTCCTTGCGACTGATTTCAAAAACAACAATTGCAGCTGAAAGCTGGACGATTTTGTAAATCTACGTAAGATAATATGATAGCGTTTATTTGTTACATCAAAAACATTGACAGAAATGGAGATCTCATCTTGCTCTCATCTTGCTGTGATAAAAGTTACACAATTTCATTCTTGATAATAAAGTAACCAAATAAACCAAACCACAAACTTCACCACTAAAAAGAAGCCAATATCGGCAACATAACACATATTCAGTTGTACAGACCTGTACTCTACGATCAGTTGAACGCAAAGGTCGCAACACTAATCAGTAATCACGCTTCATTTAGCGCTAAACGCCTGTGACGCTATTCCGACAATTACTTACTAGTGTAAGCTTCGATCAGCAAAACCAATTTTCTCTAGCTTAATTTTGTATTCAGAGTTTGGCAAAAGATTCGTTTGGGGTCAATTTAAAACTGGCCGTTGCAAGGATTGGCTTAGAACAGTGTTCAATGCGCCAATGGTTGCGCTTGGCATGACCCTGCGGGTCCCGCCGAAGCCGGCATCTGGCTGGCCGAGTGCTGACGCTGCGTTTGTTCCAGGAGTCGTACCGGCTGGTGATGAAGATGCGGCCTAAGGACATGCGCAAGCGCCTCATGGTCAAGTTCAAGGTAATGCGCAGACATGCGCGCTCTTGTCGGGAGGGCCGCTTCTTAGGTAGCCGTAGACAAGTTTCGATTGGCCATTGAACTAAACAACATAGGCTTAGAAAAGTTTACAATGCGCCAATGATATGTTCTTTCTTTTAGATTAGTTTTTACGTTTGCAAATATTTTTCCCATCTCTGAGCCACTGACTAGCTTCAACCCCGCGTGTACGAAGCGCCGATTGCGGCGACGCGAACAGCGTAGCGTTTTCGCTGCTCTGACCTAACGGTGGACGTTGTGTCGGGACAGGGCGAGGAGGGGCTCGACTACGGGGGGGTGGCGCGAGAGTGGCTCCACCTGCTGGCGCACGAGATGCTCAACCCGCACTACGGCCTGTTCGAGTACTCGCGCGACGACAACTACACGCTGCAGATCAACCCCGACTCGAGCGTCAACCCCGTGAGTGTCCCGTCGCTGCCGCCGCCGCCTGCCTCTCTGCTTTTATGTCATTTATCAGAACTTGTGGAGTGACAAAGCAACCCTTTAAGTTATGGGGATGAGTAAATACTAAATAAGTCTTTTGATCGAGATTTTTTGGGCTCAAGGTCTCTATAAAACTGCCTGCCTGCCTGCCAATGCTGGCGGCAGCAAATGCTAGCAGATGTTTTGTTATGTTTGTTGTCGGTGTTGACAGTTTGTTGAGGTACTGGATTGTTGATGTTTCGACCACTTTGGTGTGGTTCCCAGGTCCTTTTCACGACCACAAATCGATCTCACTGGAGAAAGTCTGTTGGTCCCGACAACATATATCCACGGCTACTGAGCTACTTCTTCTAAGCTTCGCAAAATTTAACTTCTTGAATTTATCGATTTGATAAACACTTACGTGGTTCGGTTCTATCAACCAGATTCTCACCATGATGTAGAATGCCGTAAACTCGGCCAGCAAATATCTATCTCACCAGGCTGTAGAATGCAGGAAACTCTGCCTGAAAATATATCACTAGGCTGTAGAATGTAGAATGCGCAGTGTTTTTCATTTCCTTTAATCAAATGCGTTGACAATAATATTGTTACCGCCCCGCCACAGGAACACCTGTCGTACTTCCACTTTGCCGGCCGCATCCTGGGCATTGCGGTCTTCCATGGCCACTACATCGACGGCGGCTTCACAACGCCATTCTACAAGCAGCTGCTCAACAAACCCATCGGGCTTGAAGACATCGAGGGCGTTGACCCCGAACTGCACAGGTGAACCTTCCACTCTACCCACCAGCCCTCCCCCATATGGCAGGATTGGCCTTCGGATATTGGTAATCTATGCCAAGAATTTATGCACCATTGCTAACTAGCAGTACTGTAACACCGGTGTTTGCTGGCTTTAGGCAAGGCACATAGTAATGCCAACAATCGTAGCAGCGTGGCAACACTGGAAACAGCAGTGACACCGGTGTTTGCTAGCTTTAGGCAAGGCACATAGTAATGCCAACTATGGAAGCAACACTAGCTGCGCAGTGACACCTGTGTTTGCTGGCATTAGGCAAGGCACATAGTAATGCCAACAATCGTAGCAGCGTAGCAACACTAGCAACAGCAGTGACACCGGTGTTAGCTAGCATTAGGCAAGGCACATAGTAATGCCAACAATCGTTGCAGCGTAACAACACTAGCAACAGCAGTGAAACCGGTGTTTGCTGGCATTAGGCAAGGCACACAGCAATGCCATCAGCAGCGTAGCAACACTTTCACCGGTGTCTGAGCAAGACGATTGGTATCCCTGTCACATCTAACAAGTACGTGTGTGGATCGGTGGCGGCAGATCGCTGACGTGGATGCTGGAGAACCGCGTGGCCGGCGTCGTCGACACGACGTTCTCGGTGGAGCACAACAGCTTCGGCGCGCTCCGCGTGCACGAGCTGAAACCCGGCGGGCGCGACGTCAACGTCACCGAGGACAACAAGCGCGAATACGTCAAGTGAGTCGGCCGCGCCCGCGGTCCGGATTCGCGGAGTGGTGTTATCGTCCGTAAATCACAGTGGGCATTAGCACGAGTTTGGAAATGCTGACAGCTCAACTCAGGAGCAAACACAAGATGTTTTGAGGAAAAAAGCCACTGCTCCTAAGGCGTATCGGGCATAATGTTGATCTCTTCACAGCGTTTATTTTGTTGTTGCTAGACCTATAGACCTTGGATGTAGTAACAAAGAAGGCTGTGGGCACCTGTCCTCTCAGTCAGTCTCAATCAGGGACTGAAACCGTTTCGAATTTCGGTTTGGTTTTTGGTTTTTGTTCTTGAAATTTTGCTTTTTCGGTTTCGGTTTTGGTTTCGTTCTTTCGAAAAAATAACGGTTTCAAAACCGGTTAAAACCGGTTAAAACCGGTTAATATCGGTTTTTTACAGAAAAAAAACGTGCGGGTGAAAACGGACTTTCCCACACATGTCTGTGATTTGTTTGGCCCATATAGTGACCTTCCTGGATAAATTTTATTTGAAATTAGCTTGATAAATTTAGGATATCATGACAAAAGAACCCACTGATTTACCTTATACTTACCATCTTACCTGACTTTATGTTTCTCGAATGGATTTCCTCCTTGCGCATTAGATATTTGAACCAAATCGACTTCGTTGCTCTTGTCTCGAGCAATGCCACAGGGCAACTAATTTCGAATCTGAGTTTTTCCTGCAGCTGCAATTGAAATCCTATCCCAAAAGTAGAAGAATATGTGCTGATAGCAAGTAGCTGCATATACAGTATTGGAATGTTTATTAGTAATTCAATGTAGATTATGGCTAAGATGTTCGCCTGAGACAAAATGAGCTCATAGAAGCTTATGATGACATGTCAACTTTTTCTGGAAGAGCAGATATGCTCATTAAATATAAACTTTAAGTTTTACAAGTCGGATGCTTGTTAAAGCTACACGTAGCACTAGTTAGATATATTTCGACAACCCGTGATTTTCTCCCCAAAACATTTTTTTTGCTTGAAAACGCAAATATGAAAGTGCAATTTTCAGCAGCATGAAAGCACGAAAAAACCGAAAAAACCGAAAAAAACCGATATTGAAATAACGGTTTGTTCTTGGTTTTGTTCTTTTTCAAATAACGGTTTTGATTTCGGTTTCGGTTTCGGTTTTCGAAAAATAACGGTTTTTACCGGTTTTCGGTTTCGGTTTCGGTTTCGGTTTCAGTCCCTGGACTCTCAATCATGTTTGTTGTTGTTAATGAGCAGCTGCAGAGCTAATTAATATTTTTTTCCAAACTGGTAGCAGGTCCAGTGGGTATCTGACGTCATTTTTCTTCGAGTGGAATAGGTCTGTTGACCAGTCAATGTTCGCTGTGATACATGGGCTGTACTTCTACTACCGCTGCGTTGGCGAGGCTTTGGGCGCTGTTAGCGTCAGTGTCGTCAGTGGAAGTGTTATCGACCCGGCATTGTTTGGTGCGATGCGCAGGCTGTATGTGAACTACCGGTTCATGCGCGGCATCGAGCAGCAGTTCCTGGCGCTGCAGAAGGGCTTCACGGAGCTGGTTCCCGCGCACCTGCTCCGCGCGTTCGACGAGCGCGAGATGGAGCTCGTGATCGGCGGGCTCGGCTCCATCGACGTCGCCGACTGGAAGGCCAACACTCGACTCAAGGTAGCGGCGGCGTCAAAGCCGGGAGGATACATCGTCGGTGGAGAGCCAAAAACTCGTTGACTCTTTGCTCACTAGAAAAAATCAAGCTTTTAATGGCAATCAAGCTTTTTACGGCAATAGTATGTGAAATTTGAGGCAGTGAAAATGATTAAATGCTTGTTAGAAACTAAATTTCAGTTCCCGGATATTTACCTGTCCGGGGCCATGCATTGTGCAATGGAGGTGTATTGCCCGAGACAGGTAAGGATCCCGGTTCAAATTCTGGCACGGATACAAATTTTAGAATTGATATTTCGTTTCTTATAACAAATATCTGCCGTACTTGCAAAGAGTGTTTGCATTTAGGTTCAAATCACACTGATGAGTGAATGCTGGTTTATATTTAAGATTTAGTAAACTTTGGCAGTAAGTCGATGATATATAAACTAGGAAAACTCTTGGTTTGCAACCAAGTTTGGAGTTGGCCAATGAACCGGTTCTAAACCATGCTTAAACCCGGGCTGGTGAAACCAGTGAAGTTGTAACATGGAATATCGGTACCACATGATTATACGTTATTACAAATTTGGTGCCGAAATATTTATTCAACCAAAAAACTGAAAATCCATAATAGTGTCTTACTCATAAAACCAAAATGGCCCACCCAATTATGCTGAAATACTATACAGCAAGCTGCCTTGCCCATTCTTGCCAAATTTCGCAAAGACCTGCGACCTACACCGCTCGTTACCGATAATTTAAAAAAAAATTATAAAGGATGCATTAAGGCGGCGTGTTTTTTGCCGACTTCGCTGACGCCATGTTGTTCCCGTGCCGGCAGCACTGCACGGCGGAGACTCCAGTGGTGCGCTGGTTCTGGCAGATCGTGGACGACTACAGCGAGGAGATGCGCGCGCGGCTGCTGCAGTTCGTCACGGGCAGCTCGCGCGTCCCGCTGCAAGGCTTCAAGGCGCTGCAAGGCTCGACGGGTGCGTAGCCCTTCCTGCCAGCACCGTAGCCCTGCCCCCCACAATCGTAGCCACTCCCCCACAATCGTAGCCCACTCCTTGCCAGCTGCCGTGGGCCTTCGTTGAGGGATCCTCCGAGTTTGAATTTGTAGCTCAAGATAGAAAGGCAAAGTAGTTCAGAGACGTTGATGGTAGTATGGAGAGAGTTCGGTTTTGCTCAGATGTAAAGCGTTTGTGGTCCTAAAAAGTAACTTTACGAGTGTCGATGTTTTGTCCACGTTGGCGTGGACATCTTGCATTCATTCCTCTTACGGTCTTCAGTCGTCAGTCTTCTTACAGTCCTGAAGATGTCCACGCCAAAGCGGACGAAACGTTGACACAAGGTCCATTTCTGGACCACAAACGTGTTACATCTGAGCAAACCGAACTCTCACCATACTAGCTCAAGATAGTGTGGGGATTGCCAAGAAAATGTTGACTCTGGTACTAAACTTAAGGAAACTTATATTTGGGCAGGAACGTCGAGAATTTTTTCCATGCTCCCACTCGGTGACGTCAAGGAGTACTAAAGGAGCAAATCACGCTCCCGTCACCGGGCGGGGGCAGCGCCGAAGAAATTGCTGGAAATGCCTGCGCAAATATGCGTTTTGTCAACGTGTTTTGCCAAATACAATACTCGTTTGCTCGGCGATCTCGACACTATCTTGAGCTTGAAGTAAAAACCTGGCTCCAATAGCCATCCAATATGCAAATATGCCGTAGATGCCGTATGCAAATGGCAGCCACATTTCTAAGCAAGACGAATTGGAGAAGTCGACATCGAACGAACTTCGAGCCCTAAGCAACTAACGTCCGCTGATCCCCCCCCCCCCCCTTGCTTTGCGCAGGTGCAGCCGGGCCCAGACTTTTCACGATCCACGTGATCGAAGCGCCAGCCGAGAACCTGCCGAAGGCGCACACGTGCTTCAACCGCATTGACCTGCCGCCCTACCCGTCGCACTCGCGCATGGTGGACAAGCTGACGCAGGCCGTCGAGGAGACGTGCGGCTTCGCGGTCGAGTGATCGCCGCCAGCGATCCACCCGACGGCACAACGGACGGCTCGAGGTCGGCGTTCGAAACATCCGATGCCGCGGCCCCCGAAACCATCGTTCCCTTCGGGAAGCGGTCGGACCAAACGGGCCGTGGAAGTCTGCCGTTTGCTTGCGATTCTTACAGACTGCTGCCTTGGCTACAGAGCCATTGGTCTCCAGGGCTGCGGTCGCTTTGTCTGTCGCGCACGATCAACGATCGAGCTGCGAACGTCGGCGGTTGCTGTCCGACCTTTGCTTGTGTGCCGAGGCCAAGGCTAAGTACCTAACTAGGTGGCTAACACTGGCCGGATTGGCACGCCAACCCCAGACGAGGGATCAAGCGCACGTTGTCTAAAACGTGCTAGAAGCGGGAGGGGACTGAGACGCAAGTTGCCACAGAGATTCTCTTGTCGTACGCTCAAAACGTAAAGTGTCGCGGCTGCGACGGAGCCGAGCTGCGACGGATTACCGAGTCACTCGGTGGGTACGTCGGGCGAGGCTGGTCCGAACTTGCGACGAAAACGTCGCGCCTTTTATCCTCAAAATCGTCGAGTTGGAGGCGTCGCGTGCGGCTGCCTCGGGGCTCCGCTGTCCGTACGTCCGCCTTAGAATATATCCCCATGCGTTGGGAACTCGAGCGCGCTCGCCAAGCGACGCAAATATAGATATTAATAAAAATATATATCATTATATACACACGTGAATATATATATATCATTTGTACGTAAGTGTCGTACTCGAAGCGAGGCTTGAAGGGTCCCGGTGCCAGCATCCATTTACTACTGTGATCGCGAGAATCTCTCAGCAGCTGCGGCGCGCTGGGCCGGCGTTGGATCGGCGGCGGCGCGCCGCAACCAAGTGCCTAGATGAATGTCAACCATGTCAATTATAGCAGGCGTGATTATATTAGAGGAGATGCGGACTGCGATATGTGCTGCTCTATATTATGCTAGTGATGAAGTACATTATATTCTCGGCTTAATGTAAACTGGCGTCGTGTTTGTTATTCGTTGATGGACCCGAGCCCAGAAACCATATCCACAGTCACGTTCGTTTCTACCACGCGAGGCAAAACCATTTTGCCGAGGCTGCAGCAAGAATTTTTTCTGTTCGGAATCAGTTTAGGGTTGTAACTATGTTAGGGCTAGGTGACATCTGTTAGAATCCAAATACAGATATCAATAGCAGCTGCTGTAAGGGTTTAAATGCCTACACGTCACAAACAGTATTGGCAAAAGTTAAAGTTGGTTTAACTTTGACTGCGATGCAGCATTAGACTGCTAAGGTAAGCTTGTGTTTGGTTTACATTAATTTCCGTGATGGATAAAACGTTAGGCAGTAGTAGCGGTATGGATACGGTGTGATATAGATTTGCGAAAAGCAGAAGAAGTTTCTGTAAGTGTAGCAGTAGACTTGAGGAATTCGCAAGCTATGCTGCCAGTTGGTCCTGCCACAATTTTGAATTTTGTCGTAACTTCCAAGGTTTCCTAGTGCCTAGAGGCTATAATACCAGTATCTTTGGTTGGTCAAAACTAACAGTCGGATGTCATTTGGATATGCCAAGTATTATTTTAAAAAATTATATCGTATGCATATCAATAATTTCGAATAACTATTTGAAATTCGTGTTCGAAAATCGCTTTGAACCTTTTAAACGTCATCTGGGTCACGTGTTGATTCTTTAAATGCCCGCCATCCATAGAACACCTGTTCGGATCCGACATGAGCATCGAGTGGTATCGACCAATGGCATCGAGTTGCAGATTGGCCTCCCCGCCACTACAGCACAGCACCACTACGCTCCCTTCGGCTTCAGTGCGCTCAGAGTCAGAGTCAGAAGAGGCCAGCGCGGTTGTTGTAGTCTCTTAAGCAGTGATCGTGATTTTATTAATCTTATTTACTCGTGTGCTCGTTCATGATGTGTTCATCAACGATGAACTATACGAATATCGGCAAAATACGGGCTCAGCTATTGCAAAATCATTCCCTGGTTGGGGTGGGCGCGGGTGGTGATCTGTGTACGAGACGCTAGCAGCTCTTTGTCAACAGTAAGTAAGATCATGCTCGTTAAATATCATCTGAGATGAGATTTTTTTACTATAGGTTACATATTTTTAGTACATTCTATTATTCCTGCCCGAGGATGGGATTACATTCTGATGCCTGGCAGCTGAAAGAGCATGAAAATTCGTTTCCAGTACCTGATGATCAGAACTTTTGATCAATGATGGTAATTGATTGTTATCATGCGCCCCTGTCGATGTCAGCTCTGCGAAAGTTGGGAGAAATGAAGCATTCAATTCAATTTCAATAACCACAAAATAGTCTTGACATTGTCTTGAGTTGCAGCATAATCTGGTGGGATCCACCGACAGGCTTCAACTCGCCTAGTCCAGCCTTACAAATTCCTGGTACTAGCAAAGCGAGTTCTAGCTAGTGGTTCTAATGCTGTTCGCTGACTAGTTCTTTGAATAGTGTTAGTGAATAGTTAGTGTGAATTGTGTGTAGAAGATTACTGAACAGATTCTTGTTGAAAATGGTACAATTTTTGCCCTCTTCACGGTTCACGCTGGGAAATATTGAAGCTCTTGTTGAACAGACCCCAGCATGTCAAAAAATGCTGCTTCCAAAACATTTTCTAAGAAATGCGAGAGCCCTAACCAAGACAAAGCGAGCATTTTATTTTTACTGTTGTTATTTCGTTTGTATTGCTATATTACTTGCGTCGATCTCTGAACGACAACAAATATGAACGACAATCGACCACAGACTCTCGGCGAATCTCAGAATTGATTGTTGTTAAATTTCAGAATTCTGTTTATCGTTTCTTGCCAGCTGAGTCCGAGTTCAGTCTTGAAGGCGGCTGGGTATTGGCATTGTTGAAGAAGACAACAATAACATTAACAGACATCATTGTGATTTGCATTCTACTTCTGTAGTAAAATTAAGTGGCTCACGAACGTAATTCGCGTTGCCCGTTCACACCGCTTGTCCAGCCTATCTAAATAATGGTGTCCAGCCAGTATTCCAAAACAACATAAATCTGGGATCTGACATCGTAATCTTGCATACGCGGTAAAATGCAAGTAGGAAGCGAATGCCATTGCATGCAAGACAACTTGTGTCCTAAGCCGCCGACGAAGGCCATCAGCAAAGACCGCTGTAAGTCCGTTGAAACATGTCTTTGTGTTTGACAGCAATTAGAAGATAAACCATCCAACATGACGCTTCATGCAGCCCCTTTGACCGGGCCTTCTGCCGCGCGGAAACCCTCGCTCGACCCAACCCCTGAGCCAGCAGGAGACACAGCGGCAGGTTCATGGAAAAGTGCAGTGCAAGCCGATGCGGCACGTGCGTCTGTGATGGCGGCATCGGGTTGTGGGGAGGGGAAGCCGAGGGGAAGCTGCCGGGGTGGATGAGCACATGCTGGTGGTGGAAGGCAGACGATGATTGACAGCTCGGCTTCTCGGTACCATTGTTGTTGTCTTGCCCGAGGACAGTTCAGACTTCAGAGCTGCCGGCTGCCGGAGTCTGTGGCTTTTTAATTCTTCGCAATCTTCGATTCAGTGTGCCTAAAAGCCGGTCAGTGTTTACTTGTGCGTGCAATTGAATGCAGCTTTTCTCGCAACTGTGTTAGGTACTGTGGTACTTTCAAGACTGTAGTTTTCTTCAAATGGATTAGAATTTAGATGCCTCCGATACATCACATTTTATCGACGTCACGAGGTAAGCTTGTTTATGACATATTATGTTGAAATTAGTCGAAGTCTGTGGTGGTGCCATACTGCACTACGGCGTTAGGTACGACTTGAGACTGTTAAAATGAACACGGGCCTCATTATTCTAATCGTCATAACAAAACACAAGCTCCAACCTCCAACAAAGCGTTGAATTTGAAAAAGGCTCAATTCAATTAATTTGGTGATGAGGTTCTTGATTGCCTAGGCTGCAGGAAAACATGGTTCCCAGTCGACACAACAGAGAGGGAAGCTCACATTTCAACCATAAATGTCAACTGCAAGAAATACATTAACCATTGCTGGCGGGTTTGGGTCGGGTCATCACTTTAAAGTTTAAATGGTCGGAGGTGTTGGGTGGTGGTGAAGTGGATCGTTGGGGAAGCAGTTCAGTTCTTAGTCGCTAGCTGCCAGCGTCTCCTGCCTTGTCACACTCGTGAAGACGTCGAATCAGTCTGGAACAAAGCAGTCAGTCAGTGTTGTACAATCGAGAGCGTTGTGTCGTGATGCTCGAGCGGTGTTTTCAATGGGTTGCTTCTTCATGGGTGATCCATCACACGGGGTAAGCTTTGCTAGACCGAATCTAGAAGCTAGAATTCGAACTGCTAGAATTCGAATTGGAGGATGCCAATAATTTTACAACGACTATGTGATGCGCCATTTCATTCTAAACAACGAATTTTGAGATGTTTAGTGGTGCTAATCTGCGATTGTGATACGATTAATGGCATTTCTATGTGTCTTGCCTAAATGCCAGCAAACACCGATGTCACTGCGCTGCTAGTGTTGCTACGTTGTAACCATTGTTGGCATTGCAATAAGTACTTTGTCTTATGCCAGAAAACGCCGGTGTCACTGAAGCAGTGACATCGGCGTTTTCTGACATAGTTTTGCTACGCTGTTACCATTGTTGGCATTGCTATGAGTGCTTTGCCTAGTGCCAGCAGACATCAATGACTCTGCGCTGTAGTGTTCCAATGGTACTTCAAAATGCCAACAATCGGAGCACCAAAGCAACTCGTGCATCATTACAGCACAAATAAGTCGGAGGTATTGGGTGGGGCTGTACGCGTCGCGTAGGATACAAGAAGGATCAGTTGACCCAACTAAGCTCACATTTCGCCCTTAAGTGTCAACCCGTAATAAAGACGTGGTGTTTTACGACAGGGTCGGGGTCAACCTTCTAAAGCGTAACTGGAGGGTTTGAAGCCACACTTCTGAGAAACAGGGGAGGTGGGGTGGTGCGCGTCCGAAGGAAGGCAGGCAGGGAGTGCTGCTGTTCTTTATTGTTGTAATCGAACGCGTTCGTCATTAAGCTGGCGGGGCGCAGCAGTAATTCATGGATAACCCTAAGATTGTCTTCAACTAGTTTACAGTTTGGTTTTGCGACAATTATTAAATTTGCCCGTTCGGCTAAGATCGGAGTGTCTACGTCACATTATCACTTCTCGGCCTTTTGGCTAAGATCGGAGTGTATACGTCACATTATCACTTCTCAGCCTTTTGGCTAAGATCGGAGTGTATACGTCACATTATCACTTCTCAGCCTTTTGGCTAAGATCGGAGTGTATACGTCACATTATCACTTCTCAGCCTTTTGGCTAAGATCGGAGTGTATACGTCACATTATCACTTCTCAGCCTTTTGGCTAAGATCGGAGTGTATACGTCACATTATCACTTCTCAGCCTTTTGGCTAAGATCGGAGTGTATACGTCACATTATCACTTCTTGGACTTTTAGCTGAGAACAGCGCCAACTGGATCGTCTTCACGGGTTCAGCAAGTCTGCCCCTGCGCTGGTGCGACGCAACCCGCCCGACCTGCGTGTATCTTTGGTTGCCTACACTGGCAGGATTGCGTGCTGCGTTTAGAAGTTCCAGTTGTGCCGATGTTCAACAGGTTTATCATCTGTCAGCGCACATTTAAAACGTTTTTAAAAGTGATTCGATATTCTCTTCGTGTTAAAAAATATCTATTTACTTAAATTCTAAGCATTAAACTTATCATTGTGATTTGGAACAGTGTATGTTTATTACCATATCAATAGCATCCAAGTACCGTTGTAAAGTTGAAGAATTCTAAGCTGCTGTTTAGCAACAAGTTCCGGGTTTCCTGCAACCAAATCAAGTGATACTGGTGCAGAAAAAGCAAAGGTTATTAAACTATACAAATATTCGCTGACAAAACAAAGTTTTATTTAATTCTAACGATGGTTTGGCCCTTTGTGGAAAATCCACATTTTACAGACAGATTTTTACAAGAGCCTTATATCACCAAAAGGTCGTAAATTTGTGCGAAATAGGGGTGAAAATCTAAAACCTTTTTGCCGCTTAACTTTGTCCTATGTCATAAAGATTGCAAAGCACAAAGCTATTTTCTTATGACTAGGATTTCGGTTCCTTTCTGTTTTAATTGACTGGGGATTAACACGTGTTATTTCATCCTACCGAAGGGAAGCAACACGTGTTATTTCATCCTACCGAAGGAAAGCAACACGTGTTATTTCATCCTACCGAAGGAAAGCAACACGTGTTATTTCATCATAAAGACGGCAAAGCATAATTTACCTTGAAGTAGTAAGCATTTCAATTTCAAACGGTCACGTTTTCTACCGATCTTTTTGGGTTTAAACTTTTAATGCTTTTGTTAACTGACTCGTTTCTTTTTTCCTCTTGTTTGTTAGTTTGATATTGATGATTTGATTAGTTCATAACCCAATAATTTTTGGTTTTCAAAATTCTTTTTAGTATTTTAATGTTTTAATATAAAAATTTAATAGTTGATTTTAAAATATCATTTTGATTATAAATTTTATTTTTTATTTTAAAAACATTTCATGATTTAATTTTTTTTAAATACGTGTAATGCCTTGGTTAAATTATATTTCAATATTATACTAAAAATCTCGTTATTTTTTGTTTTTATTTATTTTTACTTTCAATAACTTTATTAAAACTTATTCCTAGTTAATACTAATTATTACCTGTGGTGCTAATGGTGCTACTAATGGTGCTAACAGCACCACGACGAGTGCGCTGCCATCGAAGGACGCCGCTATCACTATTTTGGACTCAAACCAAAAGTTCATTTAACCGTCCTGGACGAATTTGAAGAAATTACTCTGGTCTCTCTTCAGAACGCAAAAATCTTTCGCCTTTTACTAAAGATTTCCGTGGAGAGGGACACATGATGAGTCTATAAGACAATTTTTGGATGCCCGGCTTAACAGCTGGGCAAAAAATACGCTATGTGCACCCAAGGTATCAACAGTGATGAGCACCGAGCATCGAGTTAATCGATACTTGCTGTGACGTCACGCCAGCTGTGACGTAGCTGGACGGAAATATGCTCGAGGTCGTGAGATTGTCTAGGTTTGTGCTGCTGGCTTGTGTTTTGTGAAACTTGTTTGCCATTGGCTGGTAGGAGCGTAGGAATGTGAGGGGGAATTATTCACCGGCCAGGTGTTGAGCTGTAGCCAGGCTTCAACGGCTGAATCAAGATGCTAAGACTTGAAATAATGAATGCGGGATCAAGATGGTTCCAAACAATTCGACGTTAGCGAAAATATGTATCAGATGAACGGAATTACAGGGTGTATTGCTGTTTAAACAATTTTTGGTTGAGACTGATTGATATCATTCAATCCTTAAGTTTCTGGCAAATTTTAAGTACTTCACCTGTGGGGAATAAAAAAAACTATTGATATGAAAGATTTAATTTTATATTGTATCATCACATTATGTCAAAAGTAAGGAGATAGAATATAAAGATGATTTTCACCAAGAAGATTAGTTTTGCTATATGATATATACATTATATTATACCATAGCTAACTTGCAGCAAAGTGATGAAGACCTTTGGTGTAGAGAAGCCAGAAGAGAGAAGCTTGAAGACACCAAAAACGAAATCTATGAACAGCATAGAAGAAGAAAAAGAAATGGACGAAATAAGAAGTTAAGAATTTCGTGAAAAGATAGGTATTGAAACATTAAGTTCCTAGAGACTGCTAAAGAGAGGTTTAATTTGGTTAATGTTAAAAATGGGAGAGAATCGGATATTTTTTTATACCTTTGTTAATACAATATTAGGAACGGAGATGACCTGGAAGACCGAGAAGAAGATGGAGATAAAAACAATGTTTTTTTTACAGGAGAGATTTGGGAGGAAGTTGTTCAAGACTTATTGTGGTACGATAATGAGAAATGGAAAGGTTTCTTCTGGAGAGGAGAAGCTGAAATAGTAAAAGAGGAGGAATTTATAGATGGAATTTCAAGACTCCACTGTTTGATGCCTTGACTCGAATTGTTCAACAGAGAAATAGATTTAAAAATAAACATATAAATATATATTAAAAATCTAATTTGGATATTATCCAAGATATAATACAATACATATATAATATAATATATAATATATATATATATAATATAATATAATACAAGGCAAGATATTGTATGTATGAACATATGCATCTTGACATAAGGTTTATCGTTTAACGTGTAAAGCTTAACGTAATATAAACGCTACGTTTAACCGTTTAACGTGTTAAAATGTTTAAAAACACCAATTCTTGATTTGATTTACGCTTTTTCATTTGATGAGTAGGTCTTTCAAATACAAGAACTCGATACGTCTGTCTACATTAGAAACTATGATCTGAAAGTTGAATAACTCAAAAGAACTATTGCCGAACTGCTTGTATTCTGTATACATGTGTGATTAATATTTATTTTATATAATGTAATAAATATAATAATCAATTACATTATATATATATAGATTACTATGTAACGAGATTAAAGATCTATCTTAAGATCTGACTATATATATTTATTTATTTATTATTATAATAAAATGTAAGATACATATGAGATAGTTTTAACTGGAAGTTCCATGTTCTATCGTTTGATTTGGATTGAAGTTTGAATAAACTTTAAACCAAATGGTCAATTAAACAAGAATATATTTTCTGTAGGTACTTTGCTAGTTCGTTAGCATTTTGCGATTAAGTTTCTCTGTCCCTTAAATTATTGGTTTTAAAATATAGACTTTTATTTTAACTGAAGGATCTACCTTAAGATTAAACTTCCCAATAATAACCATTTAGATTTAACAAAACCATCACGATATTTATTTGGAACATTTCTAATACATTTTCTTTTCTATCCTGGTTTGATATCACCTTGATGATGTTCTTTCAACCCTTAGAAGGGGACTTCAAATCTAACTTTTGATTCCGATTGACGATTGATCTAACTTTTGATTTCGATTGACGATTGATCTAACTTTTGATTCCGATTGACGATTGATCTAACTTTTGATTTCGATTGACGATTGATATAACTTTTGATTTCGATTGACGATTGATATAACTTTTGATTCCGATTGACGATTGATCTAACTTGATTTCGATTGACGATTGATGTAACTTTTGATTTCGATTGACGATTGATATAACTTTTGATTTCGATTGACGATTGATATAACTTTTGATTCCGATTGACGATTGATCTAACTTGATTTCGATTGACGATTGATGTAACTTTTGATTTCGATTGACGATTGATCTAACTTGATTTCGATTGACGATTGATCTAACTTTTGATTTCGATTGGCGATTGATATAACTTTTGATTCCGATTGACGATTGATATAACTTTTGATTCCGATTGACGATTGATCTAACTTGATTTCGATTGACGATTGATGTAACTTTTGATTTCGATTGACGATTGATCTAACTTTTGATTTCGATTGACGATTGATATAACTTTTGATTTCGATTGACGATTGATATAACTTTTGATTTCGATTGACGATTGATGTAACTTTTGATTTCGATTGACGATTGATATAACTTTTGATTCCGATTGACGATTGATCTAACTTGATTTCGATTGACGATTGATGTAACTTTTGATTTCGATTGACGATTGATATAACTTTTGATTCCGATTGACGATTGATATAACTTTTGATTCCGATTGACGATTGATCTAACTTGTTTCGATTGACGATTGATGTAACTTTTGATTTCGATTGACGATTGATCTAACTTTTGATTTCGATTGACGATTGATCTAACTTTTGATTCCGATTGACGATTGATCTAACTTTTGATTCCGATTGACGATTGATCTAACTTTTGATTCCGATTGACGATTCATCTAACTTTTGATTTCGATTGACGATTGATGTAACTTTTGATTCCGATTGACGATTGATCTAACTTTTGATTCCGATTGACGATTCATCTAACTTTTGATTTCGATTGACGATTGATGTAACTTTTGATTTCGATTGACGATTGATCTAACTTTTGATTCCGATTGACGATTGATCTAACTTTTGATTCCGATTGACGATTGATCTAACTTTTGATTTCGATTGACGATTGATGTAACTTTTGATTCCGATTGACGATTGATCTAACTTTTGATTTCGATTGACGATTGATCTAACTTTTGATTCCGATTGACGATTGATCTAACTTTTGATTTCGATTGACGATTGATGTAACTTTTGATTTCGATTGACGATTGATCTAACTTTTGATTCCGATTGACGATTGATCTAACTTTTGATTCCGATTGACGATTGATCTAACTTTTGATTTCGATTGACGATTGATGTAACTTTTGATTTCGATTGACGATTGATCTAACTTTTGATTCCGATTGACGATTGATCTAACTTTTGATTCCGATTGACGATTGATCTAACTTTTAACGTAACGATTGATTGTTTATTAAGATTGAACATTTCTACGATATGTTATGGAATATTTTACGTTAGATTTTCAGCTTTTAGTAGCTGTTGATAATATTGCGTAGCTGCTTTCATAATCTAACTTTTGATTGACTGACTTTTGAAATAACTTTTAATTAAACGTTCGGTGACACAATTCGACGATATTTGTATGGAATGTTTCCAATACATTTCTGTTCTTTCCTGCTTGTTAGATTTTTACGATGTTATGCTTTACCTATAACACGGGGTTTCAAAATCTAACACTTTCATTTAGATTGACGTTTGATCTAACTTTTGATTTAGATTTAATCGAAATCTAACTTTTAATTAAACAATTATTATGCATTCATTTAGATATTTGCGTGTTAAATATAAGTTACATTTTTACGCGCTTTTTTGAGCAACAAAAGACGCATAAAATTTTACATGTCGAAAACGATTGTTTTTCGACTAAACGATGATTTACGATGAAAATCGTTATCAATCGATTGTAATCGTTATCAGACGATTGTTACCATGGTTTTATTAATGTGGGCCGAACTCGGAGGTAGTGCAATACCGAGACAACCCGTGACAGAGGAAGAGCAAGCCCTTATCTCTCCGTCATTTTCCAAAAATCAGTTTAATATACTGGGCCCACAATGTGGGCCGTACCAGATATTAAGCTGATAAGAACAGATAAATGCGTTTATTTCCAAAAAATGGTACATACATACATGTGGGATAGCATAAAAATACTCACAAATTGCTTAAAAACAAATTAAAAAGAACCGAGCCACATTTAAAAAAATCCTGCGACTCTAAAAAGGGGTAAAAATACATAATGCGCTCCTCGGTCACAGCCAAATATCACAGGTTCGTCGAGATCACAGATGGAAAATCACGCAGCCCGTCCAGATGGAGGACTGCTTCGCCCGATCCCTGCCGCCGACGGACTCTTCCGGCCAGCGCCCGGGCAGCACACCGGCCTAGACGTACTGCCGCGCCCCGCAAAGATGCTCCACGTAGACGTCCCTGGACCAGTGGATCGTCTCCGACACCATGAGCCGGGACATCAGGCGGCCGTACCGGGGACTAATCCCCAGCCACCTGAGTACCGGCTCATTAGCCGGATCCCACGAGCCCAGGGCGCCCACGATCAGGGCGTCGAGCCGCACCGACCATCCCGCGCGAGTCAGCTGGTCCGCGATGTCGGCGTACTTTTCCACCTTGGCCAGCCGTGCCAAGGTGAACGCCTCCGACCCGTTCTCGAACGGAATGGTGACGTCGACAATGACGACACTCTTAGTCGCCGCGTCGACGACCACCAAGTCCGGACGAAGAGGGGATCGGACCTGTCCGATGTCGACGGCGAGGTTTTTGCGTAGAGAGCCAGCACGGGCCGGGACCGCTTTGGCGAGCCGCCCCAAGACTGCATCATGCCGCCGCGTGTACGCAGCGGCATGCACCATACAATGGTCCAGTACATGGGGCAGAGTCTCGTTCCCGTACCCGCATCGCCGGCATCTCTTATCGCAGTCACCCCACCGCCGAGCACCGTTCAGGGACACGCAGTCCAGCCGCGCACGATGGACGAACCGCCACTCGGCGAAGCGAGTGAAGGACCCAGACCTGAGGAAGTGGTTGGACACCGGGCAGCGCGCAGACAGCTCAAACACCTTTCCCTGATCGGGCTTCTTAACCAGTTTCTCAAAGTAGAGCCCTTTCAGGGAGGCGCCAAGCTTTTGGCTTAGAAGCTGTCGCGCACCTTCCGGCACCCTCAGGTCACCTCCAGCATGGCCGGGACGCGGGAGGACCACCTGCACCTCGCGGAGTGCCTCGCACCAATGGAACGAGGCACCCACTCGGCCGGCCAGTCTACGCGTCGCCTTCCGGGTCACCGACCAAACGGATTCGATGTCGCCGCCGTCACGACCGAACTCGCCCTCGAGGCTGCCGCTAAGATATTTAACGGCGTCCTCCTTTGAGGGCGGTCGGCCGATCCGACGGCGCACCACCGCGGAAAGCGCGCTCCACGCCACGTCCCGGACCATTTCATCCCGGCAAGTGAGAAGCCGGAAGCCGTGCACGAGGCTGGACACATCCACGCGGTCCCCCAGCGGCATCAACCCCGCGCCGCCCATCTGGCATGGAAGCCAGAGCAGCTCGGGGCTCGCACGCTGGGGAAGGTGCATCCAGGACTTGCCTAGGCGCTTGATCACTTTGTCAAGCGCCAGCAGAGGCCCCTTCAACACCCGACCCCCACGCAGAATAAAATCCAGCCTCGGTAGTAAGAATACTGACACAGCCTCCAGCTTCTGCCAGGGCGCCAGGAGGGACCTATCCAACTTGAACAGGTCCTGCCGGATCTGTTCAATACCTAACAGGGGTGTCTGGGCTACACGGAACCCAGTAGGGATGCCCAAGTGCCGATATTCCTCCCCGTCCCCGAGCGCCTCCATGGCAGAGCCCTGGATGGTGAACTGTGTGGGCAGGGTCCTCCGCTGGTTGCGGCAGTCCACATGAAGGGACGCACACTTCCGAGCGTTAAACACCAGCCCACACCACCGGGCACTCGAGGACACCAGGTCCAAAAGGACCTGAAGGGAGTCCGGGGTACTGGCCATGACAACGAGGTCATCCGCGTAGGCAAGTATGTTGACCCGATGGTCGTACAACTGCACCGCGTTTTCATCCCTCGCCGTCAAGACCGCCCGGATCACCGGCTCGATAGCCAGGTTGAAAATAACGGGACTAAGCGGGCACCCCTGCTTCACCCCTGCCAGGACACTGATGTCGTCCGACTCCCCCTGTTGCGTTCTGATGTTCGTTGTACACCCCGTATACAAGTCTCGAACAATGTCCCGCAGAGGTTTAGGGAGACCAAACAACTCCAGCATCCTGTGGATGTGGCCGTGAGGCACCGATCCAAAGGCATTTGCCAGATCCAGCCAGGCCACACTCACCGCCCCGTTGTTGCGGCGGGCGTCGTCCAAAGCCGACTGAAGCACGAAGTTGTGCTCGAAGCAACCCTCGTGCTCCATGAAGCCCTTCTGCTGTGGAGATATCTTGCCACTCGCAGAGGCCCAACCCGAGATGCGCAGTGCGAGCAAACCACTGTAGAGCTTCGCTATCGTGTCCGACAGCGAGAGCGGGCGCCAGTTCGTGGGATCGTCCCGAGGACCCTTTTTGTAGACTAGAATCGTCCTCGAGCGTTTCCACGAACCGGGGACTCTCCGCTCTGCCCTACAGCGGTTAAAAATCTCGGCTAGAACCACGCACCCCGGATCGGCCCTCCGGAGGTCTCCATATGATACCGTGTCCCTGCCCGGGGCCGAGTTCCCGCACCGTCGCAGCCTCGCTGCGACCTCAGCAGGGGTAAACTCCCGGACAAGCAACTCGGCATCCAGCACTGGCAGGGCCTCATCTCGCGCACGAGGGAGTCCCGAGGGTCTCGGCTCCCTACTCGCCGGTTTCTCCGCAAAGACACCCCCAAAGAAGTCGGTCAGCACCCTCGGCTCGATGGCGCAGTAGGGAGAGACATCGCCCAGGACCTTCCCCACCGCTTTTTTTTTATTCACCCGATAAAGCTGTTGAAGCCGTTTGGCCTCCTCAGCATAGTCGAGTGGCGGCGGAGGAGGCCCCCGAGCTACGCCCCCCCCAGCAGCACCACCTGGCCTCACCGGGCGCTGTTGCCGTCCTCCCCGGGGGTTACCGCGCCGGCTTTCGGTCACCCCGATCACAAAATCTGCCACAGCCGACTGGAAGGCCGGCCAGCTACCGGCAGCACGCAGCCGCCCAAGCCACTCACCCTGGAAGTCCGTCAGCGGCTCCGCCGGCAGCCCGGGTGGAGAGGCAGCCCGCAAACCCGTCGCCTGACGGGGCAACTGGGTCGGAGCCGGGGGTGGTGACGGTGCCGACGACTCGGAACTGCTGCTTGAAGCCGGAGGGCGCCTCGCCCCACCGCGGGGTCTCCTCGCCGACGTCGGAGCCGGCGCCGGGGCGGTTGGTGGTGCCTGGCGCGGAGTGACGCGGCGTTGGGTCTCCGGGGCTGCCTGCGGACGCCGAGTGGATGATGACGGTCCTGGCAGCAGCTCCGGGCTGCTACCCGAGCTAGCAGATGGTGTTGGAGCGCGCCGACCCTGGCGGTGGGTGGCGTGGCGGCGGCGAGGTGGAGCAGCCGCAGTTGCCGGGGCGCGCCCCATCGCGGCCATGACCGTGGCGTACCCCGCTGCCAGGTTTCCGAGGGCGTCATCCTGGGAGTCTGTCGGCGGCTCTTCCGGCAGCCCGGGTGGAGTGGCAGTTCGCGCGCCCGTCGCCGGGCGGGGCAGCAGAGTTGATGGAGGCGCCGGCGGTGGTGATGGCGCCGTCGACTCGGAACTGCTGCTTGATGCCGGGGGGCGCCTTGCTCCACCGCGGGGTCTCCTTGCCGTCGTCGGAGCCGGCGCCGGGGCGGTTGGTGGTGGTGCCTGGCGCGTAGCGACGCGGCGCTGGGGCTCCGGGGCTGCCTGCGGACGCCGAGTGGGCGAAGACGGTCCTGGCAGCAGCTCCGGGCTGCTACTCGAGCTTGCAGATGGTGTTGGAGCGCGCCGGCCATGGGCTCGATGGGTGGCGTGGCGGCGGCGAGTTGGAGCTGCCGGGGCACGCCCCATCGCGGCCACAACTGCGGCGTACCCAGCTGCCAGGTCTTCGGGGGCGCCATCCGCGGCGGGGCGTCCTGCCGGGGCGGCCTGGGCAGCACGAGCGACAGCGGGGACGTCCGGGGCCGCGGCAGCCGGTGGCGGGACGGCGGCGACAGGCGGAGGCGCAGCAGTACCAGCGGGCAGTTGGTGTGGCCCGTCGTGGAGCGCGCGCCAGTGGGCCGACACCTGGCGCATGTCGGAGAACTCGGCCTCGTGGGCGTCGCAGACGTATCGGAGGATCCTCCCCCCGTGGCATTTCTTGAGGTGTTTCGCCAGGTCTCCGTGGTTTTGGTAAGACCCCCCGGTCTTGACGAACTCTCCCCTGCCACGAGTCTCGATGCACTCGCAGCAGAGGAAGGACCGGGGTAGGGGGAGGACGTATAGCTGCTTCGCCCCGTCGGCCGAGAGCCGGGTACCGCCAAGTGCCGGCAGCGCCATGGCCCGCCTGTCTTCTCACCACACCGCCCGACGAGCCTTGCTTGGAACCGACCGAGAGCTTGGCAATGAACTTTGCTCTCGGCCGAGGACCGCACTCGGACACGACGGACGGCGGGTTGGCGGCGGCGGTGGTCTTCACACCACACCGCCCGTTGAGCCTTGCTTGGAACCGACCGAGAGCTTGGCAATGAACTTTGCTCTCGGCCGAGGACCGCACTCGGACACGACGGACGGCGGGCTGGCGGCGGCGGCGGCAGCGGCGGCGGCGGCGGCGGTGGTCTTCACACCACACCGCCCGTTGAGCCTTGCTTGGAACCGACCGAGAGCTTGGCAATGAACTTTGCTCTCGGCCGAGGACCGCACTCGGACACGACGGACGGCGGGCTGGCGGCGGCGGCGGCGGCGGCGGCGGCGGTGATCTTCACACCACACCGCCCGTCGAACCTTGCTTGGAACCGACCGAGAGCTTGGCAATGAACTTTGCTCTCGGCCGAGGACCGCACTCGGACACGACGGACGGCGGGCTGGCGGCGGCGGCGGCGGCGGCGGCGGCGGCGGCGGTGGTCTTCACACCACACCGCCCGTTGAGCCTTGCTTGGAACCGACCGAGAGCTTGGCAATGAACTTTGCTCTCGGCCGAGGACCGCACTCGGGCACGACGGACGGTGGGCTGGCGGCGGCGGCGGCGGCGGCGGCGGCGGCGGCGGTGGCGGTGGTCTTCACACCACACCGCCCGTCGAACCTTGCTTGGACCCGACCGAGAGCTTGGCAATGAACTTTGCTCTCGGCCGAGGACCGCACTTGGACACGACGGACGGCGGGTTGGCGGCGGCGGCGGCGGACTTCTTGCTGCTTCGGACTTCGACTTCCCGGTGGACTTCCTCTTCTACACTTTGATCTTAGCCAAAAGGCCGAGAAGCGATAACTATGATGATAAGAACCACCCTACCTCAAAGATTACTTTTTTTGAACCGCAAATAGTGACCTCAAAATAAGCTGTTTTCTTCGATAACGATTTCTGTCGTTTTCTCGTGCTAACACGAGTTGTTCTGTCGGTAAGCTTCGTTCCCAATCTACCGATTATAATTGCTTATCGCGTGGATAGTGGCGACTCCACGGAGAGAAGAGAAACGTTTCGAACAACCGACGCTGGCAGCTGGCAGTGCAAGCAAAACAGTAATCCAAGCAGCAGTGCACTTCGAAACGTTTTGTTTAAAATATCGGGTAAAAATTGACTAGAAAATGTAAAAAAACATGGGTGATAAGAGACAATCCTAGCAGTTATCAGGAAAACATCGTTCGGTGATAACGCGTCAAGCAGTTTCCCTGATAAGAGCGGAAAAGTGTGGAAATCGTGTGGTGTTCAGTTTTGCTGCGACGCGAGTGTCTGTAACGGTTGGGGCTTGGTGAGGGACAAAGTCTCTCAGCTGCTCGTTGTCTGAATGTGTTCACTCCACTGACAAACGCAGCAGCGGTCGGAATTACTAGCAACGTAAATTTCGAAAATATCGTTAAATTGCATCTGGTAAAAATTAGACGATAAACCATCAAAACGACCGACTTTACCGTTTTTCCGGACTGCGTGTGGTATAAATTCAGAAAAAGTGTGAGTCTAATGTGTAAAAGGTGCGTTCAATTCTGATAAGATCATTTTTTACCACGAGATTCTACGTGAATCCAGTGAAAAGTTATCGTGTTCTTTGTAAATCGAGGCGTCAGTATTTGAGTGACAAAGATATCGATGTTTGAGTGACAAAAGGTGTTGGAATTTGAGTGAAATATGTTTCGATATTTGAGTGACAAAGATCTCGGAATTTGAGTGACAAAGGGTCGGCATTTGCTTGAGTTACATAGGTGTCGGCATTTGTTTGAGTTACATAGGTGTCGGCATTTGCTTGAGTTACATAGGTGTCGGCATTTGCTTGAGTTACATAGGTGTCGGCATTTGCTTGAGTTACATAGGTGTCGGCATTTGTTTGAGTTACATAGGTGTCGGCATTTGCTTGAGTTACATAGGTGTCGGCATTTGCTTGAGTTACATAGGTGTCGGCATTTGCTTGAGTTACATAGGTGTCGGCGTTTGCTTGAGTTACACAGGTGTCGGCATTTGCTTGAGTTACATAGGTGTCGGTATTTGAGTGCAGTGATCACTGACTATGACAGCGATAAAAATATCTCGATCAGGTCAATCAGTCTCTTTTCCGATTTTCCTCCTAAATACGAAACAAACTCATCGCAGCTAATCGCCGATCTGTCAAATGCCCTATTTCTTGATGATAGACTTAGTTGTTGACTGGGTCTTGGGTTCGATCCTCTTCGTGTGAAGCCGATGGTGTCTAAGGGTAGAGATAATTCTTAGTTAAATGCAGAGCCTTCATCGTTTAAAATCCAGGTTGTTGTTGGATCATGAATATAAACCATTGATGTAAGGATTTCAAATTGTCAGACCTGTATAGTGTCAGACCTGTAAAGTATGGCTAGCTCGCTAAAGCAGCAGGTGCACTTGCAGGTCCCAGATTGCAATCCGTCCTGTGATTTTTCGTGATAGCAAAATGCAAATGAAGTAAGATGTTGTTTATTCTTTTGTTGCAGAAGCTGCAATCAGCTCGGGGAGCGCTAAGAAGCCGGTAGGTTAGTGTTTCTTGAACAATCTAATTTGTACTTAACTTTAATAAAGAAAAATATACTCCAAAATGTGTTGAGCGAAAATTTTTCATTGACATGCATTCATCTTGAAACAGTTAGTTCCTCAACATATTAAAATCTAACCTAGTCCGATTCGTTAATGAAACGTCAGTTTATTTTCAACCCTGCAGCATAACACTTTAACAGCGTGTTAAAGCTCCGAAATCTGTTTCCCAAAACTGGGTGAGTTTTTGAAAATTATGGAAATTTGCATATTTTTACTTTTAATTTTAATTAAAAAAAAAAACTTTCCGACCTTCGTCGAAGCTGTTGCTTCGATTTTTGCTTTATTTTGTATCTATAGCTAGCGTGGTAGTTAGTACTCCCATTGTGAAATTTTCAGTAAATTGATTTTTTTAAACAGAGATTTCCTTGATTTCTAAGGTTAAGTAGGCCCTGGTTTAGCAGAGTCGACGTAGGGTGGCTTAGGAGGAAGCATCAAGTCGCTTGGCAGGTATAAAATACCCAGCGGTTGGCGGGTTTCACAGCGTCCCTGGAGTTTTCGGTGACGTTCTGTGGTCTGGTCTTTCTCTCAACTTCTTTGTCCTGTCTCCTTCCATCTCGCAAACAGCCCTCGAGGCAGCGAAGCGACCGACCGGCGAAGAGAGATCTCCGTCGAGCCAGCAAGACACCGGCACAGGTAAGTCAGGTAACACACAGGGCGAGAAAATGAAGGGTTCTCTATGCGATGCGTTGTCTCGTCGAATTTCTATGCCAGGAACCCGGAAATAAGTTGTAGCATTTAGGTGCGATGTTTAAGAATTTGATAATACGTAACATTACACTTCTCAGCCTTTTGGCTAAGATCGGAGTGTATACGTCACATTATCACTTCTCAGCCTTTTGGCTAAGATCGGAGTGTATACGTCACATTATCACTTCTCAGCCTTTTGGCTAAGATCAGAGTGTATACGTCACATTATCACTTCTCGGCCTTTTGGCTAAGATCGGAGTGTATACGTCACATTATCACTTCTCAGCCTTTTGGCTAAGATCAGAGTGTATACGTCACATTATCACTTCTCAGCCTTTTGGCTAAGATCAGAGTGTAAACGTCACATTATCACTTCTCAGCCTTTTGGCTAAGATCAGAGTGTATACGTCACATTATCACTTCTCAGCCTTTTGGCTAAGATCAGAGTGTATACGTCACATTATCACTTCGAAGCCTTTTGGCTAAGATCGGATTGTATACGTCACATTATCACTTCTCAGCCTTTTGGCTAAGATCAGAGTGTATACGTCACATTATCACTTCGAAGCCTTTTGGCTAAGATCGGATTGTATACGTCACATTATCACTTCTCGGCCTTTGGGCTAAGATCGGAGTGTATACGTCACATTATCACTTCTCAGCCTTTTGGCTAAGATCGGAGTGTATACGTCACATTATCACTTCGAAGCCTTTTGGCTAAGATCGGATTGTATACGTCACATTATCACTTCTCGGCCTTTTGGCTAAGATCGGAGTGTATACGTCACATTATCACTTCTCGGCCTTTTGGCTAAGATCGGAGTGTATACGTCACATTATCACTTCTCGGCCTTTTGGCTATGATCGGAGTGTATACGTCACATTATCACTTCTCAGCCTTTTGGCTAAGATCGGATTGTATACGTCACATTATCACTTCTCAGCCTTTTGGCTAAGATCAGAGTGTATACGTCACATTATCACTTCGAAGCCTTTTGGCTAAGATCGGATTGTATACGTCACATTATCACTTCTCGGCCTTTGGGCTAAGATCGGAGTGTATACGTCACATTATCACTTCTCAGCCTTTTGGCTAAGATCGGAGTGTATACGTCACATTATCACTTCGAAGCCTTTTGGCTAAGATCGGATTGTATACGTCACATTATCACTTCTCGGCCTTTTGGCTAAGATCGGAGTGTATACGTCACATTATCACTTCTCGGCCTTTTGGCTAAGATCGGAGTGTATACGTCACATTATCACTTCTCGGCCTTTTGGCTAAGATCGGAGTGTATACGTCACATTATCACTTCTCGGCCTTTTGGCTAAGATCGGAGTGTATACGTCACATTATCACTTCTCAGCCTTTTGGCTAAGATCGGAGTGTATACGTCACATTATCACTTCTCGGCCTTTTGGCTAAGATCGGAGTGTATACGTCACATTATCACTTCTCAGCCTTTTGGCTAAGATCGGAGTGTATACGTCACATTATCACTTCTCAGCCTTTTGGCTAAGATCGGAGTGTATACGTCACATTATCACTTCTCAGCCTTTTGGCTAAGATCGGAGTGTATACGTCACATTATCACTTCTCAGCCTTTTGGCTAAGATCAGAGTGTATACGTCACATTATCACTTCTCAGCCTTTTGGCTAAGATCAGAGTGTATACGTCACATTATCACTTCTTAGCCTTTTGGCTAAGATCAGAGTGTATACGTCACATTATCACTTCGAAGCCTTTTGGCTAAGATCGGATTGTATACGTCACATTATCACTTCTCGGCCTTTGGGCTAAGATCGGAGTGTATACGTCACATTATCACTTCTCGGCCTTTTGGCTAAGATCGGAGTGTATACGTCACATTATCACCCCTCAGCCTTTTGGCTAAGATCGGAGTGTATACGTCACATTATCACTTCGAAGCCTTTTGGCTAAGATCGGATTGTATACGTCACATTATCACTTCTCGGCCTTTTGGCTAAGATCGGAGTGTATACGTCACATTATCACTTCGAAGCCTTTTGGCTAAGATCGGATTGTATACGTCACATTATCACTTCTCGGCCTTTTGGCTAAGATCGGAGTGTATACGTCACATTATCACTTCTCAGCCTTTTGGCTAAGATCGGAGTGTATACGTCACATTATCACTTCGAAGCCTTTTGGCTAAGATCGGATTGTATACGTCACATTATCACTTCTCGGCCTTTTGGCTAAGATCGGAGTGTATACGTCACATTATCACTTCTCAGCCTTTTGGCTAAGATCGGAGTGTATACGTCACATTATCACTTCTCGGCCTTTTGGCTAAGATCGGAGTGTATACGTCACATTATCACTTCTCAGCCTTTTGGCTAAGATCGGAGTGTATACGTCACATTATCACTTCTCGGCCTTTTGGCTAAGATCGGAGTGTATACGTCACATTATCACTTCTCAGCCTTTTGGTTCAAATGGTTCATTTGTTTCAAATTATCAAATTATCTCAATGTTTTGGTTTTTAATGTACGCTTTCAAATTTCTCAAAATCGCTGAATTCAAATTTAACTGAAGTCAAAGATTCAGTTTCAAGCAACTGCCAATCGAAAATAAGTCACATTGAACTGTCACATTGTCTTACATACACGTATTATATGCTTCATATTTTTTAATTCATATTTACAATAACATAATATTAATATAATAGGTTTCACAAAGTATTTAAAGTCGTTCTAATAAGCCACGTCTAATCATTGAATTCACCGACACGGCCTATCGATTGATTGATTATTGGTGCTTAACGACGCACTGTTTTGACAACTGGCCCTTTGGCACTGGTCTAATGGCGTCGGTGAATGAAATGGTGATGATGAGGGTGATGATGAACCTAACCTAGCCTAGAAGGGAGGAGGGGAAACCCGGTGCCGGCACGTAGCCTACTCCTGTCGAAAAGCAACAAGGGGACCACCGGCTTTACGTCCCTTCCGAAGGACGGTACAACGCGAACAACAGGATTCCTCCACTAATCCGTGATGTCGAGAGGTTGATAAGCAAGGCGAGTAAAGTTGTTGTACTAACTTCAAACCCTCCAACCTCTCTCCCGAACAGAACTGACCATGTGCATGATGGGCACCCATCAAACACCTGACCCAGCGCGATGTTGCTTAACTTCGGTGATCTCACGAGAACCGGTGTTTCCAACATGCCAAACCGTTCGGTCCACGGCCTATCGGACGGACGATGTTCGTTCCAGAACCGGATTGTGAAGCTGCTGTCACTTCATCATGATGAGATGATAAAGCAATCGCGTCCATGTTACCGACTTACGCACACAGAAATTATGCACTGAAGTACTACTCCAACCAGGTACAACCAATTGGTCGACAGAGTATGCTGATTGTTAATTAATCGACCAATCCTTATCAGATCACTAATTTGCGTTCCGACAAAAAAATCCACCAATACCCCTCCCGCTCGCATTATAAAATATCGACTTGGTGGGGTTCATCCCTCCAAGCTGGTACCTGTCCCACCCTGGCCTGCAGTTCGATTGCCTCTGACCATGGACATAGTGTAAAGAAATGCATATTGCGAGCGAAAGTTGATTGAAATCAATGAAAGATGAATTGGGGGATGCCAATATTTTTAGAACGACAGTGGGATGTGCCATTTCATTCTAAACAACGAACAGTGAGATGCTTCGTGGTGCTAATCTGCGATTGTGATACGATTAGTGAAGTGATTCTTGTAATCTGGAGCAAGTCCGACAGGGATCAAAATCTTCTGGTTCACAACGTTCGTAACGCTCATTCTTATCCTACCTAAAGTGACAATTTTCAGTTTCTCAACATCAAGTATTGCATTCATGATGGGAAGCTATTTATATTAACTCAACTAAACATTCCAGATGTGTTCATTCTAACGACTTGACTGTTTCGATAACATTTTCTTTGTTGTGTGTTAACCACATTTCCTTAATATTTCGCTTTATTGGCGATTTTTAGCGTTTTTCAACTAACTCAATTTAACCGAGTGTTAACAAATGAACTCTGTGCTGTTGAAAAAAAATAACTTCATCCATATCATCATCATCATCTTTCCTAGGTCTTGGGAAGTCAAAACAATTCCACTTGTGACAATGATCCGGGTTCGAACTTAAGAGGGATTAATATCACAATGCCGTTTACCTATTTGGGAGTCGATAAAATCGATTGCAGCTTATGATTGATATCACCAATTCGTAAAACCACCAACAGAGTGCGCCCGCATTGAATCCGTGTACTCAACTCTCTTATCACTATTTCCCACTCGTATCAAAATGATGAGCTAAACGCTTGAGTATTGCCAGCGTTAGTTGCGTTCAGTCTCCTGAATATAGACGTCGTATGATAGTGTCGTTGAGACGCCGAGATTGCTGGTTCTAGCCGGTGATCTGCGCATGACCGGGATATGTTCCAAAGGTACTTGTAGTCATTTACTTGTCCCAGCGCGAAGCGTGTTGCTGTCAATGGTTTGGAAGTATATTGTGCGATGCATTTCTTATCTGCCATAATTTTTTCATCTGCTGCTGGTGAAAATATGCTGGCGATCTGCTGGCGTTATTTGTGTGAATCAACTTTTGAATGAAGCTCGCATCTCGATGAGCAACGTGGAAAAATAGCTTATTCCTGCAAATAATTCTGCTAGATATGAGAGTAAGAAGAAGGCTTCGACAACTTTGATTCAATTGCTGTATCAAGCCCTTTACATACATCACCTCGTTAGTACGTTTTTTCACGATTTTAATGATTTTTTAAAGTTTTGCTTTAACATTAGCCCTAAGGGTAAATGACCCTCCCACCCCCCCCTTTCATAGTCATCCCCTACACGCAGAATCAAGTGCAAAAAATAAAGGGCTATTAGTAAAAACGTAAATAGCTTATTCCTGCAAATAATTCTGCTAGAAATTAGAGCAAAAAGGTATCTACAACTTTGATTCAATTGTTACATCAAGCCTGTTACTGCATCACCTCGTTAGTACGTTTTTTTACGATTTTCATAATTTTTAAATGACCCTCGCCCCCTCCCATGGTCAAGGGGTAGGGGGGGGGGGGGACACTCCCCCGTAACAACATGCATATAAGACTTGCTGTTTAATCCTGACCTGGCTTGATCTCGTTGACCTGTTGCTCGTGATTCCAGGGCGAAACAGCAACGTCATGGACTCCAGGTCTCGGAGTCTGCGCCCTGGAGCTTCACAGGGCGTCAAGTTCTCGACACGAACCCTCCGAATTGTTCTAAATTAAATTGTCCTTCGTTTATTGTATACATTGTAAATATTTAATTTTTAGATAAGGATCATTAAGATTGAAAGAGCTGAATGGTCCAATTAACATTATAAGCTTAGTGTAAAGATTTTAAATATAATATTTTTGGATTTCTTAGTTGTTATAAAAATAAATAATTGAATTGATTAAGCTTTTGTTTTTTGACATTCCAATCTACCCGGATCCACCCTTAACGTCCCGCTTCGCAGAAACTACAGTCGATAAGTTCGGACGTTGTTATCGACGTCGCGACGCCGGGCTCCCGCCACGGCGACGTCTCAACAGGTGCGTGGCCTTCTTCTGTCATCTTGACTTCGAGGTCTCCTCGACGGGCCGTGACCCGTGGAGGCGCCGGGTCCAACAAAGCACGGCTTCCTGCCGGTCGATCAATTACCGACCTTGCAGCTTATGACTGACACCAACAGTTAGATCAACCACTAACAGAGTGCGTTCACTTCCAATTCTTTTTACCAACGATTTGGCCACTATTTGACACTCCGAACAAAATAACCAATCAGGCAACCGAGTTTGAGTTCTTTTGTCGAACTCAGTCTCCAGAAGATTGACAGACCATCTAGCTACGATGGACGTGCGATCGCTGCTTTGAAGTGTTTTACTTCGAATGACGTGATTGTTCTTCTACGTCTCGTGGTGTTAGTCACGTGCTTAGCCCAGCTGGTTTTTGGGTTATGGGGATGATGATTTAATTACGCAGTGGGTTGTAATTTCATTTTTTGATTACTTTCTGCCATATATTTTTATTTTCACGTAATATGGCTAGTGACATGTAATTTATTCACACTTATTTTAATTAAAAATAAACTAAAACAATAAACTTTAAATATCCAAGCAAGTATACATTTTTTACCTTACAGATGAGAATTGAAAATTAACGCAAATTTTCAACTTTGCGCCAAAGTATTAAAGTTTTCTTTAAAATCGGCTCGCTGCACCCCAGCGCCACCTAGTAGCTAAATTTGAACTGAATTTTTAGTAGAAAGAGCCACAAAAAAATCTACTGGCAGCAGTAAAATAGCAAAAATCGATCCATTCGAAAATTAATGCTAAAAACCGTTGGTGGTAGGATTTGAACGCGGACCGCCTTCGTAACAGGCTGGAGCGCTGTCCACTGGACCTCTGTTCCGATAAGATTACTCCTGGTATTAGTCATACATAAATCGCAACGAGCACCTCCCTTTATTTCTTAAACAGCACAGCCTTAGCTGCATTTCTACTCCTCGGCCAGGCCAACGAGCCAATGCAAGCTATATCGTTGTCCCAGTACGCTGTATCTTACAAGGCGAGATATTTACAAGTTCACGACGAAGTCAAAAAGCGGCAGGACCCGGATTTGAACCTGGGCCGCCCGGGTGGCAGTCCTGGGTGCTATCCATTGCACCAGGCTGCCGTTGATAGTGATGATGGCATTGGTCCTATATGTAATGCCAAATGCGACCACGTGTTCCGCGTAAAATACATGTTTTGCTGTTGTATTTCTATTAAGCTGGCCAGGCAATGCTTGCAACTCTATGAACGACTTGGAAAAAAAGCTCCCGAGCCAGGGATCGAACTCGAATCGCACTGACGGAGTATCGTGGACCAAGCATGCTACCCACTGGGCCGTGCTGCCG
The DNA here is from genome assembly GCA_921293315.2 of Nemurella pictetii. Classification (NCBI taxonomy): domain Eukaryota; kingdom Metazoa; phylum Arthropoda; class Insecta; order Plecoptera; family Nemouridae; genus Nemurella; species Nemurella pictetii. Next base: position 5,012,083 of record OV121122.1, read on the forward strand.
ATGGAAATGGTCGATGTATTTCTCGTCCATGAACCAAGTGATGAAGTGGCTGTACCTGTAACATGAGCAAGGTTTTGCCTTTGTAAAAAAGTAATTCGTAGCAGGATTTGAACCGTGATCATCCACATAGCTGTGATTTAATGATGAAGCGACTCTTGCAATGAGCCATTTCGCCATTGGAACCATGTAGAAAAAATTTCTTCTATTTGAATTGCATGTTCGTTTTAGGGGCCTTTTCTGGCCATTTTACCGCACGCTAGCGCATAAAGATGATAGCGGCAGTGAGTGATTTAATTACTATATGCTAATTGCTGAAGAATATTTGTTATCCTGACTTGACCCACGCTACTAGCGCTGGGCACAATGCCAGCCTGCCCCCCTCCTGACAGACAATTGCAGCGTCAGTCTGCAAGATGCCGTCGGGACGGGCAGGTTCGAAAAACTCTCAGCAGCAACCTGTAGCCGGTCGCCGAAGAAAAGTAAAGCACGGTGGCCTCCTTTCCGAAGAGGAGGGCGGCTATAAAGCAACCACTCCTCAACGAAGAGACGTGCAGTCTGACCGAGGAATCGGCCGACTGCACATCGAACACCGACAACTTATTGCAAGTTGCTGGTGTTAGAAGTGAGCTCCTGCCTTATCACGTTCATCAGCTTATTTTATATGCATCCGGATTGTGTTAAACGGTCTGGAGTGACGATTGCTAGTGGCTTGTGTAGGAAATTGTCGACAGTACAATCTATCGGTGGCGTTAAGTACTATCTTCTATCTCTCGGACGCTAGTTCACACACACCTTCGGTTACCTACCTGATGCATAGGTAACCGAAGGTGTGCGTGAGCTCTGGCATTTGGAGAGATACCAGGGGCATGCGGAGCATCCTAGTGCTGGCATCAGGTAGGTAGAACGATAGGCCTACCTGATCAGATACCTGATGCTCTAGCATGCTCAGCATGCTCCTGGTATATCTCCTCAGGTGTGTGTGAACTAGTGTGCGAGAGATAGAAGATAGTACTTAACGCCACCGATAGAATGTACTGTCGACAATTTGCTACACAAGCCACTAGCAATCGTCACTCCAGACCGTTTAACACAATCCGGATGCATATAAAATAAGCTGATGAACGTGATCAGGCAGGAGCTCGCTCCTACCACCAGCAACTTGCAACAAGTTGTCGGTGTTCGATGTGCAGTCGGCCGAATCCTCGGACAGACTGCACGTCTTTTCGTTGAGGAGTGTTAGCTTTATAGGCGCCCTCCTCTTCGGCAGGGAGGCCACCGTGCCTCACTTCTCTTCGGCGACCTGCTACAGGTTGCCGCTGAGAGTTTTTTTGAATCTGCCCGTCCCGGCGACATCTTGCAGACTGACGCTGCAAATGTCTGTCAGGAGGGAGCAGGCTGGACTTGTGCCCAGCGCTAGAAGCAGGGGTCAAGTTAGGAAAACAAACACTCTTAAGTAATTAAATACCGATAGAAATTTAATCACTCGCCGTAGCAGCATATTTATATGCGCCAGCGTGCGGAGAAATGGCCAAAAAAAGGCCCCTAAAACGCACGTGCAATTCAAATAGAAGAAATTTTTTCTCCATTGTTCCAATGGCAAAATGGCTCATTGCAAGAGTTACTTCATCATCAAATCACAGCTTTGGATGATCACGGTTCAAATCCTGCTGTGAATTACTTTTTTACAAAGGCAAAACCTAGCTCATGTTAGAGGTACAGCCACTTCATCACTTGGTTCATGTACGACAAATACATCTGACGAATTCCATCGGCAGCATGGCCCAGTGGGTAGCGTGCTTGCTCCACGGTATTCAGTGAGTGCGACTCGGGTTCGATCCCTAGCTCGGGAGCTTTTTTTCCAAGTCGTTCATCGAGTTGGAAGCATTGGCTGGCCAGCTTTATAGAAATACAACAGCAAGGCGTGTATTTTTCGCGGAACACGTGGTCGCATTTTGCATTACATATAGGACCAATGCCATCATCATTGTCAACGGCAGCCTGGTGCAATGGATAGCACCCAGGCCTGCCACCGGGGCGGCCCAGGTTCAAATCTGGGTCCTGCCGCATTTTGTCTTCATCGTGAACTTGTAAATATCTCGCCTTGTAAGATACAGCGTACTGGGACAACTAGATAGAGTGCATTGGCTCGTTGGCCTGGCCAGATGAGTAGAAATGCGGCTAAGGCTGTGCTGTTTAATATTAAAAGGGAGGTGCTCGTTGCGATTTATGTATGACTAATACCAGGTGTAATCTTATCGGAAGAGTGGTCCAGTGGACAGCGCGCCAGCCTACTAGGCTGGCGACCCGCGTTCAAATCCGAGCACGAACGCTGTTTAGCATTAATTTTCGAATGGATCAATTTTTGCTATTTTACTGCCGTCAGTAGATTTTTTGTGGCTCTTTCTACTAAAAATTCAGTTCAAATTTAGCTACTAGGTGGCGCTGGGGTGCAGCGTGTCGATATTAAAGAAAACTTTTATACCTTGGCGCTTAGTTCAAAATTTGCTTTAACTTTTAATTCTCCTCTGTTATTTAACAAATTAATACTTGTGTGGATATTATGAGTGTATTGTTAAATATAATAAGCGTGTATGATTTACATGGTCATATGCCATATGACGTGAAAAATCAAAATCACGAGCAGAGAGAAATAACACAATAAAATCAAATTCTGCTTCGTGGATAAGTCATCATCCCCATCACTCAAATATCCAGCTGGGCTAAGCACGTGACTACCACCAAGAGACCAAGAAGCACATTCACGAAATTCTGACTTCGACACTTCAAAGAAGCGATCTCAAGTCCATCGTAGATTGACGGTTTCTCAATCCCCTAGAGGACGAGCTCGGTATTTCCTCGAAAACTCTGTAGCCTAATTGGTTATTTTGTTAGGAGTGTCAAAGAGTGGCCAAAACGTTGGTAAAAAGAATTGGAAGTGAACGCACTCTGTTGGTGGTTGATGGAACTGATGGTGGCAATCATGTGCTGCAAGGTCGGTAATTTATCGACCGGCAGGAAGCCGTGCATTGTTGGTCCCGGCGCCTCCACGGGTCACGGCCCGTCGAGGAGACCTTGAGGTCAAGATGACAGAAGAAGGCCACGCACCTGTTGAGACGTCGCCGCGGCGGGAGTCCGGCGTCGCGATGTCGATAAAAACGTCCGAACTTATCGACTGTAGTTTCTGCGATGCGGGACGTGAAGGGTGGAGGTGCCGGGTAGATTGGAATGTCAAAAAACAAAAGCTTCGTCAATAAGTTATTTATTTCTTATAACTAAGAAATCCAAAAATATTATATTTAAAATCTTTACATTAAGCTTATAATGTTAATTGGACCATTCATCTCCTTCAATTTTAATGATCCTTATCTATAAATAAAATATTTACAATATATAAAATATTTGAACAGGTCGACGAGATTTAGCTAGGTCAGGATTACACAGCAAGTCTTATATGCAAGTTGTTACGGAGGAGTGTTTCCCCCCCCCCCCCTCACCCCTTGACCATGGAAGGGGAGGGGGGGGGTGTCATTTACCCTTAGGGCCAAAGTTGAAGCGAAACTTTAAAAATCATCAAATTCGTGAAAAAACGTACTAATGAGGTGACGCATGTAACAGGGTTGGTACAACAATTGAATCAAAGTTGTAGATACGTTTTTGCTCTAATTTCTAGCAGATTTATTTCCAGGAATAAGCTATTTACGTTTTTACTAATAGCCCTATATTTTTTATCACTTGATTCTGCGTTTAGGGTGTGACCATGAATGGGGGGTGGGAGGGCCATTTACCCTTAGGGCCAATGTTAAAGCGAAACTTTAAAAAATCATTAAAAACGTGAAAAAGCGTACTAACGAGGTGTTGTATGTAAAGGAAAAGGCTTGATGCAGCAATTGAATCAAAGTTGTCGATACCTTCTTAATCTAATTTCTAGCAGATTTATTTCCAGGAATAAGCTATTTTTCCAAGTCGCTCATCGAGATGCTAGCATCGCCTGGCCAGCCAAATAGAAATACAATATCAAGACGTGTTTTATAATCATTAAGAAATTTTGTACGTGGGCACAGGATTAAAGGGCATGCATACCTATTCTTGTCATCCAGCGACAATATTTTCTTCCTCCCTCCTCTTCCCTTTGCTTCATCAAATCATATCTATTACATCAACTTTTCTATATTCTTCCACTTGTCACCTCTCTCTTGAACATCTTGCTTACCTGCATATCCATCTTTTTCTAGGCTCTTCATTTCTTGTATTGATAATCAAAATATGTTGTCTCTGCCGTCTACCATGCTGATTTTAGTCATTTGTAAAAAGCTATTTGCAACCGGCTTTTGTAAGGAGTTGGAGAGGAAGGAGACAAAGAAAGACAATCTGAAAACTGCATTTGAAATACTTTTTATTGAGAAAGAGATAAAGTATATCTTGGTTTAAGCATCTCTTCAAATCACAATGTTTTAACAAGGCCTTACATCATCTTCGTGCTGCCGGCATTCGCTACTTTGACGCAGCGATCTACACTAAGGCAATGAATAAATGCTCGGTTTCGCCGGCCGCCCCGACGGGCATCGCGTTCCGCGGCCTCCGCCCTCCGGGCGGCAGACGCACCGTCGATCGGACAATGCCGCCGATCGCCAAGCACACTACGTCCTATCGGATACCTCAGCTTTTCACTTGCGGTCTCCGTCCGGCAACGCACTTACAATTTAAATTAGTAAATCTGTCTCTTAGTCCAGTCTATCTACAAACAGGTTGCCATCGGAGCGAGCTGCCTCACCATTTGTACCGCGTTCTAGCAGCCTCCGTACGATGGGCGACCATCGCCAACCTAGCAACCTAGCTGCCTGACTGCAAGGCTGCCAACATAATAACGCTCCGGTAGAGCTCCGAGCGAAACACAAATATATAATATATTTAATATTTATATATATATGTAGAGAAAAAGTGCTACCACCCCGAAGAATAAAAATGTATAATAAACTTTTTTAAAAATTTACAATATAAAAATAACTGTGTTTGAGTGTGTCTCGTAAACATAGAAAAAAGTTAAACAAACAAAACTAAGCCTAGGACGAACACGTCGCGTAGAAAAGAAACGTTTTGCGGTGAGAGCCGAGGCGGGAATACTGTCGGGTGCGGCGCGTTGGGCAAGCGGTGCGGACGGCCGGGGAGCCTGCGACAACGGCCGAGATTCCGTCGGCTTCGGCCCGCCGCGAGACCGGTCCGTCGTTCGTCGGAGTATCGCCGCGCGATACGCGACACGACTGCCGTCTCCCATCCCCGAGCCGTCCGGATATGTAGGGAAAGATTCGGAACGTAGCTACACTGAGAATCGGAACACAAAGCCGCTGAGACTTCCACCGTTTCTTTGTCTTTCATCCGAGAAAACAAATAACTGGTAGACGTAAAGAATATTATAATTTTGTGACGACTTTAGCCAGTCAGTCGCTCTATGCTTATTATCTCAGGTCCATAACGATCGAAAGGTGATTTTGTTTTCACCGAAAAAAGCCTTCTCTGGCGATCGACCGCGGAGTTCAGTGTCTAACTATCTGGCTGCGTTGGTTAACCGCATCTTTAACAAGCAAGAAACGTAGAAATCATAGCAGTCCCAACGCTGGGAATATGAACACCAACTGCAGCTTGCGAGAAGCTGAGAAGACGCAAGTAAAAGCCCTCGCACGCGGAGCAAGTCACAACGGCGCGAGGAATTCAGGTCTATGCGTTCTGCAGACGCTAACACTTCGATCCCAACACGGGGTGTCCAAGTCATAAACTACCAGCCGATGCCGTCGTTTGATTCAAGCAAACCTGACGTCAGATACCCAATCAGAAAAGCACGTCTCTAATTGCTAAATAAGCATAGTCAGTTACTAATATGCATTAAATATCGGCTCTGCTCATTAAACCAAGGTAGAAACAACTGGCTTTTCTTAGAGGGTGCCCAACTTCATTATCTCTTGATTCAAACAAGTCGATCGCACCAGTTTGCTGTGTCGCCTCTGCCTGACAAAACGCGACACGATCGGCCTGAGATTGCGTGACGTCGATCGCGGGATCTCCCCTCGTCTGGCAGGCGAATAAGGTCAGCGAATTCGAACCAATGGATCTGCGGCTGCATCGGCGGACAGCCGTGGATGGTGGGGGGCCGATGCTGACGTCGCTTCAAACGGTCCGTTACTGGGGTGCCGTCTGCTGCTGGATCTCGATCTTCTCGACGGTCATGTCCGGGTTCATGGCCGTCGCCTCCTGGATAGCCTCGGCGAGCGCGCGGTCGTGGTCGATCGGGTCGCCGTCCGACTGGATCGTGATCTTCTGCTCGACGCGCGTCTCCACGACGCCGTCGCGCTCCGTCTTGTACTGCAAACGTGGGGTCGTCGCGTTAGTCGCTTGCTCTCAGCTACAAGTTTACCATGCGGTTTGCCTGGCGATATTAAAACTAACGCAGGGTTCATGATAGCTGGGAAGCTTACGATACAAAATGCATTTTTCTCCACAAAGACCTATTTAGTTGTGCGGATACAACGGTTACTGATTAATGATTACTGACTACCGCCTGCTTGGATTTCAATCGTCAACTGAAACCGCAAATTAAATAATTATATATTTTTATTTCATATCTGAGATGCATTTTCATCGACTTGTGTCAGTTTCAAAGTTGAAAATTAGATTTTCACCAAAAACAACTCTTTCCATAAATAATGATAGTCCCACTAAATGATAGTTGAGAAGCAACTCAGCTAGATTGAATTGGGAAAGATTTTACAGGGAAGCAAAGTGAATCAATCATTTCAATCTGTTTCTACAAAAATGTAAGCACTTGGCAGTCACGACAAAGCTTTGACAACGTGAAAGGCCGTTGATGAATCGTTTCTGCGACCGATTACCGAACGGCATGCCAGCGACGCGTGGCCAGCAACGGCGACGGCTTACCGTTATGGTCTCGACGGTGCGCGTCTTGCTGCTGATGGTCTGCGAGCTGACGATCTCGCCGGTGGCGCTGTACGAGCCGTCCTCGGCTTCCAGCGCGACCTTGCGCGTCTCCGTGGCAACGAGGGGCACCGTCGTGGTCGAGCGCACCTCGCCCTCGAAGCCCGACGGGTCGAACAGCTTCGCCTCCGTCGGCACGATGCCGCCCTGCGCCCGCAAACAACATATCGGATGTTACGAGCCTGTTGCCTATTACATTTAATCAAAATTCTATCAAAACTCGGTAAAGTCAGGTGGAACAATTTGGGCTGTGATTTCCCTATCGTCCTTTGTTATTTAGCAGAGCTAATTAATATTTTTTTCTAGACTGGTAGTACGTCCAGTGGGTATACAACGTCATTTTTCTTTGAGTGGAATAGGTCTGTTGAAGGGTTTGATGGCATGCAAGGATATGTTCCAAATGCATCAACAAAAACCCCTTGCTAACTTTTTGTCCCCACTAACTTTGTAACCAGCATTAGATTCCATCCACGACTCTTCCAAGTTCCAACGGATCTTTCACGCATACTGGGATGTTAAATGCTAAGTAAACAAACTTCAAGTTTACCTAACTTGGATTTAATTGTAAGTTTGATGGCTTATCATTCAATATCCTAGCAATAAAGTTTCTTATTTTATTTTCATAACTAACGCACCAAGATTAGAAAAAACACGAGAAAGTAGATCTTCTATGTCTTCAAACTTTCGAAGAGTTGCCAATTTTTCAATTGTTATTGCTAAACAAATCAAATTATCATACAGATCTTCAATGCAATTTTTACAAACAATTGTTAAACTCTATACAGAAATATAATGTACATCCCACAAATTAAAACTATGTTCAGAGTTCTGAAACAATGCTGGATGATAGGAAAGCACATGAAAAGAATTTTAAAATCACCTAACTCAAGCTCCCACCACAGTTAACGAACCACGCTGCAAATAAGAAACGGCAGTCCAGAAAGCATGCCACAACCATGCGAGAACGCAACCAGCGTTTCAGCTCTAAGACCGTGCGACACAAAGCTAAACACGTCACGCGAACACCGTTTCTGCGACCTGACATCACACGACTTGTCCAGCGCTGCCGCTGGTCGGTCCCCGGTCCCCGCGGCCTGTCCAACGGGAGAGACGTTTACCTTGTAGGCTGCGTTTCCGTTGACGTACATCAGGCTGTGGGGCTCCGCGCCTTCGGGCAGATCGATCGGCGTGCCCGAATCGTCCGAGCCCGAACTCGACGAGCTCGAACGTCTGGAAAACACCTGCGAGCGGCATGCAAGCGACAAGTCAGGCCAGGCGTGCAGTTGCAAGCCACGAGCTAACGCTTAGTGCGGTTAGGCGCAAGCGATTGCTTGGTTCGACAGAGATGTTGACCACCGATCGGCGATTGAGCAATTGTTTGATGCCCCTACAGGCTGTTGATCGAAATGCTATTCTAGAAGGTGCACTGAGAAACTAATCTGCGCTAAGACGTAAGATCCCGCAACCTCAAAGGTAGTTATTGTTATTTACTTATTTACAGGGAATTTTCTGACTGCCTGCTGGCAAAAAGATTGTGAAAAGTAAGCAGTCTCTTTGGCAAATAGTTGATAAGCTACCCAACCAAATTTGAACCAGGCTAGTGGCTAGGTTAAAATTGTAATCACAAGTTTAATATAACAGCAATATTTTTTTCCCACCTAATCACATAATTCTTGCCAGATATTTTAGAGAAAGTTTGACGTTTGTAGATTGTGTATTATTTTTAACTACCCAAATTATGCCCTTTTCTGTACTATTTTTGAATTTGAAAGATTTGAGGATAAAATATATTTACAAAATCTATGTAATACTTGCATCTAAACTAAGTTAATCAAGAAAAACACACGACACAAGTTGCAAAAGTAACACTAAACTAAAACACGCACTCAAAACTGCAATGCTAAGCACCTAATGTGCCATCGTGCTAAAAGTAACTCACCTCCAGACAAACTAACGTACTAAACTCAGACAAAAAAATGATGAGCATTAATAAACTAACAACTGTCGTCAACAATCGACATTCCACTTCCGTCAATGTTAATTCCGCGAATAGCAAGTCGGTTCCAACAATCGATGCAGCGAGCTACGATCGCCGCGTCCGGCTTCCGATTGGACGGCAAACCCGTCGAGCCGTCGAATCCCAACGCACCTGGCTGTCGTTGCTGAGCACCGTCGACGTCGACTTCACCTCCTGCGTGACCACCCGCTGCTCCTGCCGCGTCGCGCTCGTAGTCATCGTGTGCGCCACCGTCTTCTCCTCCACCTGCAACCGCAACCGCAACCGTAACTGCAACCGTAACCGCGATAGTGTCGATGCTCGGAAGACGGTTTTTTAGACCAATCACGGTAAGCACTTTAGGTTTTTATCGTTGGAAATGAAATACCGGTACGGATACTATTTTCAAGTAGGTATTACTTTATTATAACAAATTTTCGCATTCGTTACAAGATCAAAAAATATCCTTCCTTAGGGTTTCATTTCAAATAAATCAACCGTTTTTGAATTTAACGCATGAAGTACGCCTGACTATATGAAAGACTGTTTTTTTTTGACAGCAAAGTCACCATGGCATCACTAAAGTTTGTTTTGCTTGAGTAGATGAGCTGAACTTAGTTGAATGGTTTGTTTGTTAAAGTAAATGAGACTAGTTTGCTGACAAGGAATGTTAGAAAATCAACCGAATCTCTGTAAGAAACGAACGCGAAAGACTACCCGTTATGCTAGGATCGCTGCACACTTTACCCCCGTTGCTAAAGTGAAACGAGAAGCCGACATCAGGGAGAGAGGGTTTTGCTCAAAACACCGAGACAGCCACCAAACAAACTAAGCGATCAAGGATCCACAAACGGAGCTCCAAGAAATCGCGCAGCGAGCCGTCAAGAACAACTCGGCTAATGCCAGCACAACACAACACTCGACAAGCAGCAACGCAGCAACACTGTCACTTGCCCACGGGTCATCCTGCTGCTCCCCTGCCACCAGGCTGACAATCTTGTTCACGAGGAAGAACGTGATGGTCAGATACATGGCGGTGATAAGCTTTGGGGGGGTCGCACGACGCTTACGACGCAGAGTCAAGAGCAAGACAACATTACCACCACGAGTGTCCAGGTGTTGAACATAGCAACGGCCATTCGCTTGCAAATTGCCGCCGGCTGGGTCGGCTTATCAGCAATTAGCGTGCGCTCGGTCGGAAACTATGTGATAGTAGATAACGCGGCCTTCGCCAGGTGATAGCATCACGGGTGAAATATTGATGAAGTGGAATGTAAATGTGATGTGCTATGCAAATGAGCTATGGGTGACCTACTTTCTGTTGACAGCACTGTTTGATTTGGGCAGGAATTATGTCAGAAAAGACAGCTGTTCAAGTCTTTTGTATATTTTCTATCTTCATGCAGTCTTTTTCCATCCGACAATGAGCGCAAATAATAAGTACCTATGTGTTGTCATTTTTCATTAGTATTTAACTTACTAATCACATCTCAAATGACTTTTCTTAGTATTCCACTGCATTAAAATTTTCACCAAAAATTATCTCTGCAGATGCCTATAGTGAAAAGCCATATGGCTTGCTTCTTGCTCTTTTCATAAGATTTGCAGCATTTATTATAATTAATTTATATTTGTTATATTTATTGACTGCAGTTGGGTTTAATGAGTGGTTAAATTATTATGGAATGTCATCTTAAACTGAATTCAGAATTAGTTATCTAAACATGTCTTTTCTGTGAAACTTCATGAGTACTCAGACTGATCAGACAATCACTTCTAGGTTAGAAAAACATTCATAGTTGCAGGCATATTGGTCAGCTGATCTTTGTCATTCTGCAACACGATTTTTTCCCATTTCCCCCCCCCAAAATAAAATCATTCATCTCGAGAAAACGATCCGAGTAGTTTGAAAACACAGTTGGTGAGTGGCAAGTGTTACCAACCTGGCTCGTCTTCTCGTTCTTCTCCTTGTCCTCGTGCGTGGTGGCCGTCCTGGTGGTGACGGCGGTGGCGGTGACGTAAGGCGCCCGGCCGTCGTCTGCCCCTTCCGCCTGCCGAAACGTAAGCACCGGCCGAAATTAGCTCACTTCGCTCCCGACGCCCCACGCTGTTCGCAAGGGCCAAGCTGACACTCGCTAATAAAAGCCAGTTGGCCAGTTCCCTGTCTTGGTTAAATAAACAGAGTCAACACACCGATTCCATTCAAGCAATGTGACGCGGTCAGACACCCGCTAAGAAAAGCCAGCTAGCTTGTCAAGAGTGTCAGTGTCATGAAATCAAAAGCTGTCTGGCCTATCTTAGTGAGTATCCGAGATCAGTTTTGCTTGAAGAGATAGGTGATAGTCATCTGATCATTAAGTGCATTCTAATTACTGAGATAATGTAGGTCTTATATTTAGTATGTGTGAATTGTCAAAGTTAGTTTCATAAAGATAACTTTAGTGAATCTAGAAATTTCCATGTTAATACTAGAAGGCAATGTTATTGTTAGTGAATAGTTGTAATATTCTCTTGCGTCTCTGATAACTGAAATGAAATGGAAATAATCCATGCAAAGAAAAGCTAAAAAAATCTGGTAACTAGAATACAAAGGGCGGATAAATAAAGCATCAATCGAACAAAATCAAAACCAACCATGCAAATAAAATCCAGGCAAACCCCAAGGAAGAAACCAGGAAATTTAAGGACGGGTCGTTAGTCTCACGTTAGTTTTCTGGCGAACCTAAGTGTCGGTAGTGATGGTTACATTTACCGCAGAAACACCCAGCCAGTTAGTCAGCGAAATGCACGGGGTCACGACGACCCCGAATCCCGGCCGCGGCCGTTACCTTGTTGACCTGCGTGTTGACCGTGATGGCCCCGCTGCCGCCCGGCGTCAGATCCTCCACCTTCTCCTCGATGTCTTGCGTGGTTCCCTCGCGGTCCACCACCACCCGCTGCTTGGTCGTAGTCTTGACGATCTTGGGCGTCGAGCCCTGCTCCTCTCCTGTCCCCGTCCCTGCCGCCGCCACCTTGTTCTTGCCGAGCTTCGGGATCAGCAGCTTGGCGGCGCCCGTCAGATCGCGCACCGCCTCGCCCTGGCCATACTCGTCGACGTCGTCGGCGCTCGACTCGCCGCTAGAGTCGCCCGACTTGTCTTCGGCCGCCGCCGCCGACGTAGCCACCACCACCGCCGCGCCCTTCGACTTCTTGTCCTTCTTGCCCTTCTTCTTGTCCGCGTCTTTGCCCTTGGCCGCGTCTTTACCCTTGGCCACTTCCTTGCCCTTTGCCTTGTCCGCATCTTTACCCTTGGCTTTGTCCGCTTCCTTGCCGTCGCGGATCTTGGCCTTCTCCGCCTCTTTCTTGAGCTTCTCCTTGAGTTCGGCAGCGTCGCGCTTCACCTTCTCCTTGGCCTCCTTGGCCTCCTTCTCGCGTGCCTCTGCCTCCTTCTTGGCCTTCTCCTTCAGCTCGGCGGCCTTCTTCTGCGACTCCTCGTCCGCCTTGTCCTTGGCGGACTTCTTGAAGCCGAACAGTCCGCCGAGCGACGAGCGCGGCTTGTCCTTGCCGGCCTTGCGCTTGCCGTCCTTGCCGCTGCCGGTCGATTCGAGGCTCGAGTCGAGCAGCGTCGAGTCGGCCGAGACCGGCTTGCCGTCGGCGCCGTAGACGACGACGTCCGCTTCGGCACCGTCGTCGAGCGGCGCGCGGTACGGCCCGCCCTCGAGATCGTACAGCTCCGCCCCTGCGGCGCCGCCGCCGCTGGCCGCCGTGACGAACACCTCGCCACCGTCCGGATGGCGGAAGCGGCGGTAGCGCTGCGCGTCCGACCGCCGCGCGCCGAACGTCGGCCGGCCCTCGCTGTCGTAGCCGCCGACGAAGCCGTCCGAGCGGCCGTCGGCGGCGACCGCGACGTACGCGGCGGCGCCGGGCGCGGCGTCGCGCACCCACAGGAAGCGGTGGGCTGCACCGTCGCGCGCCACCGACCGCTGCCCGGGCGACGCCAGCAGGAACGCGCTCGGAGACTCGGGCTCGGCGGGCGCCGCCGCCGCGTCGCCGGCGAGCCGTTCGTTGGCGATGAACGCCTCGATGCCGGCAGCGGCGGGCGACTTGAGCACCGCCGCGTTTCCGATTGTCAGGCTGTCGTCGGGCGCCGCTCCTCCTTCCGGCCGCCTGCCCGCAGACTGGAACGACGAGACGCCGCCGCGCGCGCCGCCGTCGGGCCCGCGAGCCTGCTCCTTGAGCGCTGCCGACTCGACGTAGTCGATGCCGGGCGTCCGCAGACCGGCCGTCTCCTTGCGCTTCTCGGCCGTCGCGGCCACGCGGCGTTCCTCGCCGGGCGCGTAGTTGAACGCCAGGCCGGTGGCGCGGCGACCGCCCGACGGCGACTGCTTCAGCACCTCGATGGCCTCCGGGCTCGAACGCTCCTCATAGGAGAACGCCTGGCCGGACGGCACGAACTTGCGGCCGCCGGACGGCGAGAGGTCGTCGTCGTCGGCGACGTAGTCGTACTCCTTGGTGTAGCCCGGGAGGCGGGGCGAGCCAGGGGGCGGGCCTCCATCGAGGGCGGGGCGAGCGCGGAGCTCCACGGCGGCGGGCGGCGACGCGGGGAACGACTCCGTGCTGCGGTCCTGTTCGAACGACGCGTCCGGAGATCGTTCGTCCTGCGCCGACTTGTTCTTGGCGTCCTTGGCCGGCTTGGACTTGCCGCCGCCGCCGAACAGGAAGCCGGGGGTCTGCGCGCGAGAGAGGGGGCAGAACGCGTGCGCACGTGCCGCAAGGGTTAGACGAGACGGAAACGTGACACAGGTAAGAGTGTTTGGGAGGAGTCGGGGAGAAAATCAACAAAAATTACTACAGGTCTAGTTGAGGCTGTGCATATTCGTGGAAATGAAATTACTTTTTCCTCCAATGGACATTAAAATGATACCTGAAAAGATTGTTGTCATGACCAAAATTAAAGTTTTTGCAATTTATCACCTGATAAGTGTCTCAATTTACATGCCTATGGTGGTTCTAATTTATTTTTTTACCTAGTAACTCTGTCAGGCTAACGTGACAAATTGGGTTAACAAATAAATTTGATTGTGATGAGCAGATGCAACATAGAAAATGACTACCTGCAACCAACTACCTGACAGAAACTGATCCTTAATTCAGCATCCAAATGATCCTAGTATGCAGCAAGGAAGCGCAATTGTCTCTCTCCATGAATTGCACAGCCCAATAACCAAAAAAATTTCAAACAAATCTAAAATTAAAAAGGCAAAACTATATGAAGTTTCCCAGAAATAAAACCCAAAACAAACACAAACACAAAAACCTCCGTAGTACGACTTCCTACCTTGATTTTGATCTTTTCCTTCTCCTTCTCTTTGCCCTCCTTCTTCTCCTTGTCGGCTTTCTCCTTACGCTCCTTCTCGAGCCGCTCCTTCTCCCTTTTCTCCTTCTTCTTATCGATCTTGCCGCCGGGTGAGAGCTTCTCATTCTCCGCGCTCGTGTTGATGGTGGTGTTGATGGTCGTGTCGATGGTCGTGTCGATCAACGAGTCGTCAGGGACGAGCTCAGAGTCGTCGCCGTTGGCCCGCTGCTTCTCGGATTCGCTCTCCAGCGCCTGGACATGGAAGACATTGGGAGAACGTCGTTAGATTGATTGATTATTGGTGTTTAACGACGCACTGTTTTGACAACTGGCCCTATGACACTGGGCTAATAGCATCGGTGAATAAATATGGTGATGATGAGAGTAGTGATGAACCTAACCTAGCCTAGAATGGACGAGGGGAAACCTGGTGCCGGCACGTAGCCTACTCCTGTTGAAAAGCACCGAGGGGACCACCGGCTTTACGTCAGTGGACCATCTTGAGGTCCTGGTATTGATTAATGCCTGAGTAACATTACTAAAGTGGACGGAGGTTAATTGTCAACACTACGCGATCTAAGTAAATTATGTCCCGTTGCAACGTTGGTCTTGTTCAACGTAGCAGGTCTACCAACCTTGTTGTCCTTGTCCTTCTTCTTCTTGGAGAAGAGCGCGCCGGTTGGCAGGACAGCCACTCCGCCCACCGGTTTCTGAAACACGGCCGCCGCCGCCGAGACGTTAGCGTTGACGTCGACACAGACACACAGCGAGGCACAAGCGCGGTGAGCAGCGGAAAAAACATCACACTATCTTGCTCAAGCCGGCTCCACTTGCTTTGTTGCTAGATCACTAGATCTAGAAGTGCTGAAGCAGTTGCCGTGAAACTGTGTTCAAAAAGCTACGATTGCCCAGGCGAAACTCCCGTTCTGAATGTGTTAAGTGGGCTGCGTTTGATTCTTTAGATCTGTAGGGGTTTTGTTGAGAAGCAGACAAACTTGAAAATGATTGATGATCTTGTGCCAAATGCCTATTATGATGCTTGATTCCTAATAAAACACATGTACTAATTCACCATTAATGGACAGAAATTACGATACTAACAGTTGATGAGTCTTAATTTTCAAACAAAATTACAAAAGCAAAAAAATAGTACCAACCCATGAGAACTAGATAACTTTGGAAATAGTTTCCACTCTGCCCTCAAGCGAAAATGATTGAAACTAAACTACACAGACAGATTCCTTGCTGTTTTCACTTGATTGATACTGAAACACCATACATCCACACACCATCATAGCTAGAATTGCAAAACAAAATGCGTGAAGCCGGTGAAAAAACGGCTGCCGATTGGAAGCTGGTAGCTAGCCGCCGTCGACGAGAGTAAGGTAAAGTGCGCACGAAACAAGCAAACGAGGACAAGAGAGAAAAACGAGCGAGAAGTTCAACTGATTAACATGCACGAGATGCAGCAGGCAGCGAGCATGTGGGAGGAGGGGGCGGTGAAGGGTTGGGTTGCGATGCAGCAGGCGGTGAGACGGGCTCTACGACTCCTGGATCCTTGCTAACCGCACGGCTCGACTTTCCCACGCAGATATCGATTTGAGAATGCACGGCTTCAGCGTTTGCAATTTGGTTGAGTTCATACTCAAGTCAATACTCTAGTTCTTACGAACCGAGAGGTGATATTAATAACTTTGCTAATAGGATTTTTGTGGCGTTCCATTAGCCAAAAGGTGACTGCAATACACCTACTGCATTCAGTCAAAATTCTATCAAAATGATCTCATGATACCTGCTTGTTAAAGCCAGGCAGAGAAATTCAGGTTGCAATTTCCTTATATTCCTTAGTTAATATTTGTTTCCGAACTGGTTGTAAGTCCAGTGGGCATCTGACGTCACATTTCTCGTAGTGGCTATTGATAAAACCAGTAAATGGAAGTAATTTTCTCAATAGATAAAGTTAGTAATAAAATTTGGCTCGCTCAATAAAAAATCAAAATGAAATGAATCAATATCGTGATTCGCGTCGGCGGTGGCGGGTAGCAAGGGTCCAAAGCGTCGCCGCCGGCAACAAAACCTCCGACGGAAGCTACGGGATGCAGACGACGCTGCGGCCACGACTTCAACTAGGGCAAGGGTCATGCCGTCGGCTCAGGGCAGGCAGCAAAGGGTGGCGGCGGCGGCGGCAACCGCGGCTACCTTGTGCTTGTCGACTTCGGCCGGATCTCGGGCCGAGTAATCGCCTTCGGTGGAGCTGGCCGACGAGTTGGACGTCGTGCCCGCCGATGATTTCCTCGTCAGCTGCATGCCGGCAGCCGCGAAACCAGGGGCACCTCATTAGCGGGCGCCGGGGAGGGAGGGGGGGGGGGGGGGCTAGCGAACGGAAACCACACTTTGATTGGTCCTGGGCAAAGAGGGGGCGGAACTTGAGACGGATGGACGCGTCGGAGAATTCGGCAGGCAGCCAACTATACATCCGTGATATTCGTTTCCTATTTCGCAGTTAACATGGAGCCTGGCATGACGTTTCTTTCCGCTTGACTTTTTGGGACGATTTTAGCAAATTAAGCCGACAAGCTTTAGTTGATCACCGATTTCGATGGTAGCTTCGCAGATAAGCTATTTTTTATATTCTCCTTTCACGTTTGAACCAAAATAAGTACGTGGTTATGATATTTCAGTCAATTTATCAAGCGCCTGCCGACAATCTCAAACTGCCCATGTTTTTCATTAATTATTCCTATTACTTGGTTGATGCGACAATGATCATTAACAGTTAGGGGCAAGCAGGCTATAGGGGTTGGGGTTGGGTTAGTTCTGGGCTGCAAACCAGTTGGCGTTTGGTTAAGATAATATAAGGCTGACTGTTAGATGGGTAATTGAGTTAGAAGAGTACCAGAGCACCAGTAGCAGCGATTTGGCAAGCAGCCATCGCTGTAGATCCTGCTCTAGACAGAAATACAATTCGCCGTTATATTAGTGAAACGTTAGCGCCTAGCAGCCGTCAGCGACGGTGTCGGATGAAACGCGGCGAACGACGAGCCAACGATGGTGGAGAGATCGCCGAGACTGAGCCAACGTGAGTCAAAACATTCCGCTAGACGTGAGAGGGCGGCGGCCGCACGCCCTCCGACGAGTTTACTTCCGCGCCGGCTCTTTGAACGCACAGAGGTCCACGCTCGCCACGTGACGTCCGACAACACGCAATGATGAGGGAGAGATGGAGGCGGCACAACGGCAGAGCTAACCTCGTTCAAACGTTGAGAAGAAGGTTACAGGCTTGTTCACAGCTAACTTAGCGGTAACACGTCTAAAGCAACTGACTTAGTCGTAGTAAATAAGCTGATCAGATTGTCTCTGAGCAGAGGCTATTTTTGTCAGCTTTTTTCCATTGCTAATTATGTCAAAGCCTTGTCGTTGATCGTTAGACGCCTCAAGAGAAAAAATTACTTGAGGCTGGGCGACTGCCACCTGACTTGTCTAAAAATTTAAATTCGACAAGGTTGTAGAAAGGAGGAATGTGATTGGTTCTTACTAACGAAAGACTTAAAATGTTAGATGAAATCTTCGACTTGCCCAAACATTTGGACCAAGGTGCGAAGTGCTTCAGTTTTTTGGATTGCTGACAAAGCTCTTTTGTGCTCGTTTAGTCCATAATCCACGTAAACGTCTACGAACGGCATAAGTTAACCGTGAACAAGCCTTCCGACCGTGAAATCTGCGAGGCGATTTCATCTTCCCAACACTCGATTCCCTGCCTAGTGGATCCCTCGCCAGCCGTGCACCCTCCATTTCCCCGCATCCTGTCCGCCGAGCGGCGAGCGCGGCCTCGCCTCCCCGGAACCGGCGCGGCGTGCGCGAAGTCTAGTGCCGGCCGCAGAATAACGATCGCGAGAACGTCGCCCGGCCAGCGTACCTTCTCCTTCTTCTTGTCCTCCTTCTTGAGCTGGCGCACGGCGCGCGGCTTGTCGTCCATGCCGTCGATGTCGGGGATGTGGTCGGGCGGGTACTGCATCGTGTGCCGCTTGTTGGGGTCCTCCAGCTCCTGCAGTCGCTGGCCGCCACCCAGCGCTGGAAACACGACGCTAGGAATCAACGACGGGCCGCCGGGGGGACACGCAGGGTGCGGTGACAAACAGGGTGCAGGGTTGAAGTTCTGCACTAAGGTATTGGGACATGTACGACATGTAGCCTAGCCTAGCAGTGCGGCAAGGGTGGAGCTAACCTAGCTAAGCAACCTGCTGAGGGTGAACCCAGGAAATGACAGGCTGATGATAAATTTGAAAATATGCCTAGCAGAAAAATTAGAGTAGACCTAACCTAGCCTAGCAGCAAGCTGAGGGTGAAGCTAATCTAGCCTAGCAGCAAGCTGAGGGTGAAGCTAACCTAGCCTAGCAGCAAGCTGAGGGTGAAGCTAATCTAGCCTAGCAGCAAGCTGAGGGTGAAGCTAACCTAGCCTAGCAGCAAGCTGAGGGTGAAGCTAATCTAGCCTAGCAGCGAGGTGAGAGCCAGTGCATACACGCACCCTGTTCCTAACTGTAATACATATCTTGTCTCCTCCAAAGGACACTACATAAAATTCTCCGGCACGGAAATAATCCTAACTGTCGAGAAATTGAAAAATATGGTGAGCAAACGCACAGTATTTTCTCCTGGCAATTGCTGTGCTGGCTACCGATCAATCCAGCACTTCACTGCATGGTTGCCCGTTAGCCGTTCCGTTACGATGATCTATTCGGTCATCGAAGACACCGAGCTTGGGGGTGGCGACGGCGGGTCTTACCGTCCATGCTGCGCGAGGTGAGCCCGCGGCCGCTGAGGCTGCGTTCGAAGCGCGGCGCCGGCCGCTCGATCAGCTTGCTCTTCGTCTCGTAGTGCGTGCGGCCCGAGTAGCGGAACTTGCTGCCGAAGCGCGGGAACAGGCTGCCCTTGGAGGTCGGCTCGGGCGTCATCAGCCTGCAGACAACCCAGCCGGCGTCAGATTAACGCAGACGAGTGTCGGGCGGTGCTCTAACAGACCCTTTCCTTCGACCGAGATTCACAGGCCTTGGGGTGATTCCAGCCACACAGGTACCATTTCTCTCCCGAGAGAGCCATTTCCTCACCCAGCGACGTGGGAATCTTGTGCAGCCGGATAGCTCAGTTGGTCAGAGCAACCCCCCGGCAAGCGGAAGGTCCCAGGTTCGTATCCCGGTTCGGCCCCCCCTTTTTTCGCTAAGCTAACCCACCATTTACGGGAATGTTTCCCAAAAGAAACTACATCAGCCATACTTACTTAAATGCATATCCTAGTTCCTCAACTGTTTGCCAAGACCATGTGCTTTACTGAAATTGTTTCCCTTTCAAATATCATTTTGTTGGACATTTTAAATTGGAGCTGAAAACAATGTTCAGTTGTGATGACGTCACTTTTCATGTTGATTTGTTTTACCAACCGATAGGAAGGCTGTATTCTCACGGGAACCATGACAACATTGCCACTATGACATCAAAATACACCTATTCCATTCAATCAAAATTCAATAAATAATAACTTCATGATACCCACTTGCTTGAGTGGGTACAAATCGGGTTGTGATTGCTCTCTCATTCTTGGTCAATTTGTGGAGATAATTATATTTTTTTTCGAAACTGCTAGTACGTCCAGTGGGTATCCGACATCATTTTTCTCCGAGTGGAACTCACTAATAAATAGTCGGTAAGAACCTCAGAAGTTTTCAGAAGAAAAATATTTTTAAATTTTCAAAAAGTAAATGAAAATTTATCTTGAAAATAAAATAAAAAAGTGAATTCTTTGCGATTTGGCACTCGAGTTTAGACCCTTGATAAACACGGCAGCATGGCTTTGCGAAACGTCGGGAAAATCATTCAATACCCAGTTAAATAGCTCCTCTGAAAACTAACTAGGAAAAGACATGACACGAGTCTTTATAGAGTAATATCTTAGTGCATTCTTTAGTTATTGACGAAGGAGTTTACTAAATAACTTAAAAATCCCAAACAAATTCCCTATCGTAGTTCCAAGAGCGCCAGTGGGCATCTGGTGGTAACCGCCGCCGCCCGCCCAGCCTCACCTGAAGAACGTGTGGTGCTCCACCGACACCTTCCACAGCTTCTTCGCCGACCGATGATTGGTCAGCTTGAAGCCCACCGTCGACTCGAACTGCTCAAAGTCGCCGGGCCGGATCTTGATGTAGAAGTTGTGCCGCTTGTACGAGATCTTCAGTATCTTGGGCCAGGCAAAGCGGTTGATGCGCAGCCGGTCGCGATAGACCAGCAGCCCGGAGGCGCACACGCCCAGCATGATGTCGACGCCCTCCGAGTCCTTGGCCGGGTGCAGGTCCACGCCGTACATCGCCAGCTTCTTGGCGTTCTCGAGGTAGTGGAGCTCCGCCTCTGCCGGCGTCTGTCCCCTGCGCACGGCACCGCGTTTAGAGGTTAGGATGTTGACGGGCAATGCGTTTAAAGGTTACTGGCACATTTACAGGCATTTAAAGCAACCGATACGTTGTGAAGAGTTTTTACCTGGAGGCTAGCCAATTAACTGGACATTGTAAAACCGATTCTTAGCCATTTAACTTACCAGTAAACAGAAAGCATGTGATCTACAAGTTTGAGCGTGTACAAGTTACTTATGGACTTAGCAAAGACGTAACTTAATGTTTGACAGTGGCAAAATTGAACACGTTCTGTTAAGGTATCGGTTAAGTTCTCAAATTCTTAACAGTCTGTTAATTTGTTGTAACCATGTCCACTGCCAACAAGTGGCATAGATATGGTGTGAACAGACGGTTAAATAAGCAACTAGCCACAGAAAAAATGGGCTCAAGTCGGTAGTATAAAGGCGATACGATGGCACGGAAGACGGGGTGGATTCGTTAAGTTAGCTTGACTATTAGTAGACTAGTCAGCCATCAACTATTGCTGCTGTAGAAATCAAACTAAACTGAAAATGTCTTTGCATTGACAGTAGGTAGAAATGGTAGAAGTAACTAATAACAAATCAAATTAACAATGAAAACAACACATCAACAAGGCGGTGTACGTACTTGTGGGTGCGATGCAGATCCATCACCTTCTCCTCGAGCTCGGCCGTCTGGTTGGGAGCAAAGCGGAACTCGCCGAGGTAGCTGCGTCCGTGCTCCTCGGGGTCGTGGTCGCCGACCTCCGACTGCACCAGGTACGAGCCCAGCAGCGCGTGGGTCACGAACGAACACGGCAGCCTACGACAGCCGGGGGGGTTACAACGCGGTCACCGACCTCCCAACGGTTTGGCGACGTTGGAAACACCGGTTCTCGTGAGATCACCGAAGTTAAGCAAGATCGCGCTGAGTTAGGTTTTTGATGGGTGACCATCATGAACACGATCAGTTCTGTTCGGGAGAGAGGTTGGAGGGTTTGAAGTTAGTATGACAACTTCACTCGCCTTGCTTATCAACCTCTCGACAGCATGGATTAGAGGAGGAATCCTGTTGTTCGAGTTGTACCGTCCTTCGGAAGGGACGTAAAGCCGGTGGTCCCCTCGGTGCTTTTCGACAGGAGTAGGGTACGTGCCGGCACCGGGTTTCCCCTCCTCCCTTCTAGACTACGTTATCTTCATCATCACCGTTTCATTTAACGACGCCATTAGACCAGAGCCACAGGGCCAGTTGTCAAAACAGTGCGTCGTTAAACACCAATAATCAATCAATCTGATGGAAGTATTGTTTTGAGCGCAGGAACAAGTTAAACTCGATAGTACATTTGCCTGTGTATATTGAATTCAATTTTCAATAAAAAATCACCTCATTTTTAAACTCAACTCAAAATAGGGAATAGTTTACAGACAAAAATGTCAAATAGATTCCATAGTGGTTTACTCACTTTCCCATCAGAATGTCGTTCCGGATTTGCAGACACAGTTGATATCTGTAGGAGAAAGAACACAATATTATTTATTTTGTTTGTTCCATTTTTCCAAGATACCTACAAACTTGGTTCCAATTAAAAAAATATGGGGATCCAATTAAATGCTTCTCTGGAGGACCCACTTGAGGAAGGGGTTCGAATCTCTGATTAGATCAATATTTTGGATCAAATTCAAGTTTTGTCTTGATAGATAAGATACTAGGAATTGATTCTGTGCTTGGAATCTGGTTTATTGAAAGTTTTTTGAATTTAAGAGTTGAGCCCGGTTTTTAGTAGACATGCTGTTTTGACAGTCCATCGGCCATCATCCTCAGCAGTGTTCAGTTAAACAAGTTAACGTACGCACATTCTTCCACAAAAACCCTTTACAAATCTTGCGAACTAACTTCAACTCCATTCTTTAAATTTTGTAAAAAACATTACATAACATAAATACAGTCAAATTCAAGCTAATAATTGCATTTCAGTTTAATATTCCTTGTTGATAATCTGGGCACTGAACGGTTCCATCGATTGCGTCTGAATAAACGGCAACTGCTAGCACTCGCCAGACGTGCTATGTCTCACGAGTCCACAAACTCTATTTAATAACTATTTTTAATTTTATGACTGGCAGATGCTTAGATGTGTACAGACAGAAAAAAATTGCCATCTAGAACGTTCATGAAAAAAGTCAATTCATCCCATCCCTAAAGCCCAAGCTTTCTGGCAACGTCGAGATCCAGGATAGGGTGTTACTCGCAAATACGGCACGTACCGGGTGATGTCCTCTTGCAGCTGCGCCGGATCGGGCGGGTAGAACTTCACCTCAAAGCCGAACTTCCACGGCTCGTTCTTGACGAACTTGGACACGCGCTTCTCCATCTCGAGCCAGTTTCGCGGGTCGTGGCGGTCCTCGTAGGTCAGCCCGAAGTAGTCCTTCTCGAGCAGGTTCAGGTGGTCGCACACCTTGTCCAGCAGCTCGTGGCCCTTGGCCTTGCGCTGCGCAAACACAAAGCAAACGCATGGCGATCAGCAACGGACAGATTCGCAACGCCACGACAACGGCCGTCACGACACGCAAAGTTACAGTTGCACAAAATACAGAAGATGATTGTGTGAAGATGAGCTGTCTTGTACCTATTTCATTTATTCATTCACATTTTACATGGACAGTTTAATTTTCGCCCTTAGAAGAAAGGTTAACGATTAAAGGGGTCAATTAAAAGGTACTACATTTGGGAGCTCTTAGGCAAGGATGGTAGCTTTCAACCCCTATGTAATGCCTAGGCTTGGTTGTCATCTTCTGTTGAGTCTAGCAAGCAGCACGTTGCTTCTTGGATCAGTTGAACGGTTGTAGCTTTCATCCCTGCAGTGACAGACAATGTCCAGGCCTGTAGCTTTCAACCCTGAAGTGACAGACATTGTCTAGGCCTGTAGCTTTCAACCCTGCAGTGACAGACAATGTCCAGGCATGTAGCTTTCAACCCTGCAGTGACAGACAATGTCCAGGCCTGCAGCTTTCAACCCTGCAGTGACAGACATTGTCCAGGCCTGTAGCTTTCAACCATGCAGTGATAGACAATCTCCAAGCCTGTAGCTTTCAACCCCTGTGCAATGCCTAAGCTTATCTGTCAGCTTCTGTTGAGTCCCAGCTGAGGGCAGTAGCTTTCAACCCTGCGACAGGTCTGGCTGCCAGCTTGAAGCCAGCATCTCTGGCGCACCCAGCCACGGTCTCCATACCGGCATAATCTCATCATCTCATCAAGCGAGCGCCGAAGCAGGCGGGACGGGAGCCGGGCAATTGACCCCCGCGTCGACCCCGTCGGAAGCGCACCGCGGCGTGGCTAATTGGCGACCCAGATCTGTGCAGAGCGTCCACAGCATCCACGGGCCACGGGCGCTGAGTGCTCGCTATTCATAGCCGGCGATAGCAGCATCGCTCATCGACAGCTCGGTGCGATGCTGGACGCAACGCGATGTCCGGAGCACGGCGCCGTGCTGCTTGCAACACCGACTGCTTGCTGCTTACTGCTTACTGCTTACAACTGCTGCCTTGTCTCTTGTTTGACGTATCACGGATATTTTTCTGTTATTTGATACTCGACTTGTGACGCTTTGCGACTTATTAGGTGACATTGGAACTCTTTTTGAGTGACATTAGTTCGCTTAGGGTGGCATTAGAACGCATAGGAAGACATAAGAACTCCTTAGGTTACATTGGGACGCCTAGGGTTGCTTTGGGACGCATTGGAAGACATTAGATTAGAACGCCTTGGGTGAAATCCTTGTGGAGACCGCTGGGAATTGTTGACGTTGCTTGTAATAATCTAGCATCACAGCCCTCGCTGCCTTCCCCACCCACTGTGGCTGCAACGCCAGCTGGCCAAGGCCGGGCAGGCGGCTGGCATCGAACTCCTGACTCGAGAGCTTTTCAAACAATCTGACAGGTCTGTATTTATCGCCAACGCCGCCGCCACTGGGATCTCTGCTTGCTTTCCTCGGCGTGGTCTGAACGGCCGGAGGAGGTTTGGCGGAGGTCGGTGGTTGCTAATTATAAACCCGGGGAGGTCGCGCATCTGGCCGCCGTCGGGAGCAGCACAAGTACACTCCTCGGCAAAGACTCCGCGCCGAGAAATTGCCCCGGAAGCTCGCGCGGAAAGCTCCGGAAACTCGGAAAACTAGCGGCGATCTATCATCTCACATCATAGTCACATGTACATAGTCCATGGCCCAGTGGCGTTTTGCTCGATAAATGATTGCAGCATGACACCTGCTAATGTTTAGGTAAAGTTTTGGTGGCCAGCCGTTTGGAATCGTTGGGTCAAATTTTTTGCTTTATACGCGCGACCTCGAAGGGATTGGCGGAACGTCATTGATTGATTATTGGTGTTTAATGTCACTCTGTTTTGACAACTGGCCCAAAAGCACTGGTCTAATGGCGTCGGTGAATGAATGGGTGATGATGAACCTATAACCTAGCCTAGAAGGGAGGAGGTTAATAATAGGTTGATAAGCAAGGCGTGTGAAGTTGTCGTACTATCTTCAAACCCTCCGACCTCTCTCCCGAACAGAACTGATCATTTGTGCACGATGGTCACCCATCCAGATCCCATACTAATCCGGTGCGCAACACAAAAACTGCACCCACGCCAAAACTATAATACTTACAGCCTTTATCGCAAAAGTTTGATGCACCAGCTAAAAAATAGTCACAAATTTTAAAGGCGACAACTTCTTGTAAAGTGAAAATATATTCAAAACATTTTTTGTGGGAAAGAAGAGAGGCCCAAAATTTCGAATGATCATTTTTCTGTAGCCAGACCATATTTTTCCTGGTTTGTTGTTTAGGGCAACCTTTTCGCAAAAAAAAATCCTAAAGTTTAAGCAATGCCGATTCTTGAAACACAGCCAATGTCAACAATAGCAAACCAACAGAGCACGCAACAAAACCGATCTCGCACCACAGAAACAACACGACCGGACGCCGAAAGCTGCAAATTTTCCACACAGAAAATCCGCCCCAAACGAAAATGTCCAAATTGACGGCTCTGCTGAAGGCGCGCAGCGTGCTGAAGCCCATCACGCGGTCGGAGGGTCTTGCGGAGGACGTGGTGCGGAAACCGAAGATGTTCTCCGGCTACAAAGTGCTGGTGCCCAAGACCGTGCACGAGTACACCGAGGCGCGGTTCCACCCGGTCATACCGACCATGTACGGAGGGGTGCACACCGTCTCGGTCATCCCCGGCGCCGGCATCGGACCCGAGCTGTGGGTGGGCGTCAAACAGGTCTTGGACGCGTGCCGGGCGCCGCTGGACTACGACGAGGTCGACATGTCGCCCGCCGAGGACGTAGACAAATGCAACAGGGACTTCATATACGGTAAGCAATCACTCGGCGGTATCAGCGGCTGGTAGCATGGGACAAGGTGCTTTTAACATGGGACTTGGGACTTTTAGCGTGGGACATGCGGCTTTTAGCATGTCCTGAACCGACCCAACTTCCCAACCCAATTTATGTCTTTGAATCTGTTGTCCAATCCATTTAAAAGATGAGTTTACACATATTAGATTCATTGACCTTGGAGCAGAGACCACCCAGGCAAACAAAATGGTCTCCCACAGCGCAGGCTTGATGTCCATCAAGCGCAACGGGGTGGCGCTGAAAGGCGGCATCGAGAGCCACGCGTGCGACCCGACCGACTACTCGCGCAACGTCGCGCTGCGACGCAACCTGGGCCTCTACGCCAACGTGATCGAGTACAAGTCGTACCCGGGCGTCAAGTCGGTGCTGAAGGACGTCGACCTGGTCATCGTGCGGCAGAACTCGGAGGGCGAGTACCTGATGCTGGAGCACCAGCTGCGACACGGGGTCGTGCAGAACATGAAGATCGTCACCGCGTTCAATTCGGAGCGGACGGCGAGGTGAGGACCTCGCCTCGTGTTACCTCCGAACTCGAAGAGTTATCCGAACTCACTCCAAACAACTGCATCCGACCGGTTGTCTCCATGGAACAACTGAAAGTACCCAATATACCCATTCTATTCGATCAAAATGCTATCAAAATTACGTCATGATACCCACTCGCTAAAGCCATGGAAGAGCAATTCGGTTGTGATTTCTCTATTTTGCTTTGTTATTAAGCAGAGCTGATTTATATTGATGTTTAACGACGCACTGTTTTTACAACTGGCCCTTTGGCACTGGTCTGATGGCGTCGGTGAATGAAAGGGTGATGATGAACCTAACCTAGCCTAGAAGGAAGGAGGGGAAACCCGGTGCCGGCACGTAGCCTACTCCTGTCGAAAAGCACCAAGGGGACCACCGACTTTACGTCCCTTCCGAAGGACGGTACAACTCGAACACCGGGATTCCTCCACTATAATCCGTGCTGTCGAGAGGTTGATAAGCAAGGCGAGTGAAGTTGTCGTACTAACTTCAAACCCTCCAACCTCTCTCCCGAGCATGTGCACGATGGTCACCCATCAAACACCTGACTCAGCGCGATGTTGCTTAACTTCGGTGATCTCACGAGAACCGACGCCGCTTGGCCCGCAGGTTCGCGTTCGAGCTGGCGAAGAAGCAGGGTCGCAAGCTGGTGACGGTGACCCACCGGCGGCACATCCTGCCGATGGCCGACAGCCTGTTCACCGACTCGGTCATCAAGGTCGCCAAGGAGTTCCCCGAGATCAAGCTCCAGGACAAGCACATCTCAAACGTGCTCAAGCGGCTGCCCAGGGACCCGAACCAGTTCGGGATGATCCTCTGCACGAACCTCACCGGCTCGATGATGACCAATATCATGATGGGCTTGCTGGGTGAGCAGGGGCACGCATAGGTTGTCGGAAGGCAAGAACGTCCGTAGCGAGCTGGCGGTGGCCCATTCAGGATCAGGTAGGGCGCACAAAAACTGAGCTGTTTTAAGGACAACGGTCTACAATCCTCCCGCCTAGCGTGTATCTAGTCGCCGCTAGTATTCAAAAGATATTGGATGTAGGATTATTAGTTACGAAATATCAATTCCAAAATTTACATCCGCACTTATCCGACACTGCACTTATCCATTATGCTACACGGACAACCAACTGTGGAATTGATATTAAGTTTATTTGAGTTTTTGGGCTCTATGGAGATTCAGGACTATGACCATAGAAGGCGCAATGTCGTAGCCACAGGCGGTTGCCCATGCAGACAAAATTTGAACACGAGTATTCCGTTCAACTTTTCTTGATCAAGTTTTGACTTCACACGGATCAACTTTGGTTGAGCTCAAGACTTGAACGAAAAATGCCGTGTAAACCAGGCTTTAGATTGAAATTTGACATTTGGAGACATTTGGAATCCTGATGGAATCCTTTGAGGAATCCTGTTGTTCGAGTTGTACCATCCTTCGCAATTGGTGCTTTTTGACAGCGTGTTTTGCCTCCTCCCTTCTAGGCTATAGGTTTGGTTCACCGACGCCATTAGACCAGTGCCATATGACCGGTTGTCAAAACAGCGAGTCGTTCAATCAATCAATCAACAGTGGGATATTTAGCTTCTCGACAGCACGGGTTAGTGGAGGAATCCTGTTGTTCGAGTTGTACCGTCCTTCGGAAGTGACGTAATACCGGTGGTCCCCTCGGTGCTTTTCGACACAGTATTTCGCCTCCTCCCTTCTAGGCTATGTTCATCAACACCCCTTCATTCTCCGACGCCATTAGACCAGTGCCATATTACCGGTTGTCAAAACAATCAATCAAGCAATAGCCTGGGACATTTGTCTGCAGGCAGCCCGGCGTTGATGTCGGGCAGGAACTACGGCGAGGACGTGGCCGTGTTCGAGAGCGGGCACCGCAACAAGGGCGAGACGATCGCCGGCAAGAACATGGCCAACCCCACCGCGATGCTCAACGCGGCCATCGACCTGCTGCACCACCTGCACCACCACTACCACGCCTGCCTCATCGAGCAGGCGCTCGACATCACCATCAACGTGGACAAGGTGCGCGCACGCTCGCACACACACACGCTCGCTCGCACGCACGCACGCACGCACGCACGCATGGCGCGCATGCTCATCACCAGCTGCTAGCAATGTACCCAGATCGGGAGGACACCCCCCGAGTCTTTGCACCTAGGATGATTCTGGCGCAAGCAATGTCTGCACTGATGAGTTTAAGCGCGCTTGAATTTTTAAGCATTTTTAAGGTGGTAAACGTCGGGAAAAGAAGTTTGGTATCTTGGATGGTGATCATATCAACAACGAAAAAACCCAATTATTTGACCAAGTATTGCCACGAATTGCATGGTATGGCACTGTATTAAAACGTATTACAGCGTATTACAACGTTTTACAACGTATTGCAACTTTTTAAAGGTATTGCACGATATATGCACTGTATTACATCTGTATCACAACTTATTACAACGCATTAAATGTGTTACACCGTGCTACAACGTGTTACATCGTGTTACAACGTTTTACAACGAGTAGCACCGTGTTTTAACGTGTTGCACCGTGCTACAACGTGTTACATCGTGTTACAACGTTTTAAAACGAGTAGCACCGTGTTATAACATGTTGCAACGTATATAACAAAGTATCAAAACGTGTAACAACGTGTTCCAACTCTATTACACCGTGTAACACAGCATGTAATGTGTCCTAGGTGCACACGTTCGACCTCGGTGGCGAGGCGACCTTGCAGGATGTCATCGACAACGTCATCAATCGGTTGGCCGACGTGGACCCTGCCAAGTGTCCTGCTCCGTGGGCTGACACCGACAAAGTCAAGGTCAAGGACAAGAACAAGGACTTGCCAGGGTAGGGCGTGGAGCGAGCCGCTTGTGAGGGATGTTGTTGGACAATGATGGGTAATATATCTGTGTCACTCGGGACTCGGTGTGATGCTTGCAGAAGTGCGCTTGTTGTATGGGGGGGGGATGCATGCGTGGTAGACTCCAGTTTTAAGAGCTGTGTGACAAGGGATGTCGCGCACAGCTTCCATATATTTTGACAGCCCTGACCGACTGCGACAGTAATTTATTCGAATATCACTGATAAAAACATTTGAACATAATTAACCTCTGTTCATGGTTAAAATAACATGGAATGAAGCTTGGTACATTCCAGACACTACTGCTTTCGTTGAAGATGCTAAGGTAGATGCAAGGGTCTAAACTCTTGCAAACTTCAAACTGTATACTTAGACCTAGGAAGCCGTTCCAACATGCGATTCGACTCGAGCTGCGTATCCCAAACTAGCGCTGGTCGAAAGATTCGCACGGGTTATCCCGAAAGCGTCTGCATCCTGTACAAGCCTGTGCCATGCAAACGCCCTCTCGTCGTTCCGGGTCCCGAAGATCGACGCCGACGCCGACAGGTGTCACTCAGACGCGCACGCTTCCCCGACCTCCCGACAGAGATTAACTGACGGCATCTCGGAGACGGACGCTTTTTTCTACGTTTCAACGCTCCGAAGTTGAAACTGGCGCATAATCGACCGGATAATACTAGCAGACAGCCAAAATGTGCGATCGTTTATCACGAGCAGCGTTTCGAGGTTCGATGCGAGATGCCCACATGGCCGAAGGTTTCCTACCCACAAATTAACATGATAACTAATGTCTTTCCTGGCGATATTTTGAGATAATCATCATTGTCCTAAAAAGGAGTCGGTTCCTACTTCCTTGGAAAGTTGTTCAGAAATGCACTATAGTGAAGAGCTGGCACGGAGTTTCAAGTAGAGTTTCGTCGACATGGCCCGAGTTTAACCATCTAACTCACGCCCAACTGAAGCCTGTACGGACAGGATAAAGTCATACTTAAAAAGTGGCTGCGATTTACGTTGCACCAACTCATAAAACTGAATCCGCAAGGCGCTATTTCAAAATATGAAAATTAAACACTAGAACAGTGCCTAAAAGCTCTATTTACCCCTCGCATACCATCATAGCATTTTACTAGCATAACTTTATTACAACTGTTTAACTACTGCAGTTAAAAATAAAGATAATTTGGTGTCAGCTAATTTCTTTGGTTGTTATTAATGCTGACTGCTAGCGCTAAGTGGACTGGGTTATTCGTAAATTAAATAGGGTATCAGTTGGATGTTAAGTTGCGGCTTGGCAACAATGATTGCTGCCTGGGTATGCAGTCTCTCATCGAACAGGGGCGTTTGTCCACCACCCTAGCGTCCAGCCGCCGACCATACCTCAACGTACAAGATGCTGCCTGGGTATGCAGTTGGGAAGGCAGTCTTTGGTATAGAGTTTCTCATGAAACAGGGGCGTTTGTCCAGCACCCTAGCGTCCAGCCGACGACCTACCTCAACGTACAAGATGCTGCCTGGGTAGCGGTTGGGAAGGCAGTCTTTGGTATAGAGTTTCTCGTGAAACAGAGGCGTTTGTCCACCACCCAAGCGTCCAGCCGCCGACCTACCTCAACGTACAAGATGCTGCCTGGGTAGCAGTTGGGAAGGCAGTCTTTGGTATAGAGTTTCTCATGAAACAGGGGCGTTTGTCCACCACCCAAGCGTCCAGCCGCCGACCTACCTCAACGTGCAGGTCGAGCAGAGTGCCGTCTAGCAGAGTGACGCGCGCCAGCACCGTCTTGCCCTTGGGCGCGCTCGCCGCCTTCTTCTTGGGCGACGGCGACGTCGCGACGCCTCCGCCCGCCGGCGCCTCCCCCGGCGCCACCGTCTCCTGGCCAGACACTAGCTTTTCCTCCGGCATCCTGCGGACACAGAGCGATGCACATGGAGACGTTAGCTGTGTAAAATGCAGTAGGATACAGTGGTGTTAACAGTGTAAAATGCAGTTACGATATAGTGGTATTAGCAGTGGACACTGCATTAAATTGCAGTGAATTTGCAGTAAGATATACAAATTACAAAGTGGTGACATATGCCGCTCTAACGCTGTTCTTTCTTTTCTGGTAGTTAATTCCGACATATCTCAATGAAACTTCGTCGGAATACTCATCCACTAGGATATTCACGGTTTTTTGTTTAAAATATTGGGGTTATTTAGGGGCAACGTAGAGCCATAGAATAAGAACTTTCCTTGTTCTATGCTCGAGCTTTTACGTGGATCTGCATTTTCGGCAATAACTTGACATTTAGGAGACTGCTTTAAGCACCTAAATCCACCATTTTTCTTGACCTTTGTTCTGTCTCGCTATACTCGCGTGGGAAAACCAACACTTCTTTCTTGACTCTTCCGTTAAAACTAGAGATAAGATTAGTAAAACACGTGCATCTTAGAGAATTGATAGCGCGCGACGTCGGTATAATTCATCTTGGGGATCTAGTTACAGCAGAGGAAGACAGGACGCGTGGTATTTGTCGACAACACAGCGTCGTCTTTCTTGATAAAAATAACATTTATTTGTCCTGTCGCGACATCAGATTGACAGTGACGGGATCTCATCACTATCTCGGCTGAGCAAAGTTGGCTAAGGGTTGGCAGCTGTGAAACCATGTCCACCTTAAGGTTAAGCGACATAGCCCCGGGCCGGCTGTCGGATGGATGATCGATGGAAACACACTCTGTGGAAGATTGTGATGTTGAAGCCACGGTGAGGTATGGAGTCATGGCAGGTTGGGGCATCGTTCAAAGTCACCCCAAAGCACCATTCGGCCCACAAAGTGCCCCCGTTTCGGGGTGGGCTGACCCTCTCTTGTTTCCAATCAACATAATTACGCTATGCAAATTGGCTCGATGGGCGACACGAGCGGTAATTTGCTCCCCCACGAAATTACCCAGCTAATGATGCGGTGGGATTGTTTATAAATATCAGATGTAAATTCGAGGCCGTTGCTCGAATGATGACAGGTTGTTTTCGAGGGGTGGCCGAGCAGATGGCAGGGTTGGTGCAGGGTTAAGGCGGGTGCGCACCCAAGATTGATGCACTTGTGCGGTTGGGCCTCGGTTGGGCCTCGGTTGGGCCTTGGTTGGGCCTCGGTTGGGCCTTGGTTGGGGGACGAATGCCCAAAGCCTAGCCCAGTGCCTGCATTGCCCAATGCCAGCGTTCAAAGATGCTACACCATTGTTGGCATCGCTTTGAGATCAATAATGTGGCATGCCCTGAACAACGGGATTTAGCTGGCATTGGGTAGCACAAAACAGTTTTTTTAAATCCATTAGCAAACACATTTTCGGCCACACATATGAGGGTGCTGCTTTCAGAAATCGCAAGCAAACAATCTGCTTGCCAAACCACCTTTTGAAGAGTCAGGTTCTTTTTAGAAGCTGAACTTTCTTGGTCTCCAAATTTTCTTTGAATAGATAACAATAAAATCTCCATTCCAGAAGCTAATTTGGTTAGCAATGCTTTTTTATGGGAATATCATGCTGGCCCCGGAATGGGAAATTTCCTATTTGACATTAGAAATTTGGCGATGTACACTTTTATTTGTATGAGAAACTTTTGATGGACGGACATGTTTGAAGTTAGAACGTCAATCCAGTGTTAGACGAGTAGCTTCCATCGCGGCAGGCATCCGAGCGTAGGCGTCGCCTGTCCGTGGCTGCACGCGGCTAAGGGTTGCCTTGCCGGCTAATTAGGGGTTGGTCGCGAGCGAGGGCGACCAGGTAGGCACGGCGAGCGCAAGGCAGGAAGCAATTCCGAGCGGCGAGCAGAGGGTGCCCCCGGAATCGGGGGGTCGGGATCAAAAACAATTATTTTGTCCGTGAGTCACAATTCTTAGAGGTAAACAGTTAACGTGCAGTCATAATTGATGGAATTACGATCGACACTAACTTGATTAGAGTTTACTACTGTTCGGAACCCTTGCCTAATGCCTGAAAACACGGGTGTCGCTGCGCTGCTAGTGTTGCTACGCTGCTACGATTGTTGGCATTACATGTGCCTTGCCTAATGCCAGCAAACACCGGTGTCACTGCTGTTGCTAGTGTTGCTACGCTGCTACGATTGTTGGCATTACATGTGCCTTGCCTAATGCCAGCAAACACCGGTGTCACTGCTTTTGCTAGTGTTGCTACGCTGCTACGATTGTTGGCATTACATGTGCCTTGCCTACTGCCAGCAAACACCGGTGTCACTGCTTTTGCTAGTGTTGCTACGCTGCTACGATTGTTGGCATTACATGTGCCTTGCCTACTGCCAGCAAACACCGGTGTCACTGCTGTTGCTAGTGTTGCCACGCTGCTACGATTGTTGGCATTACATGTGCCTTGCCTACTGCCAGCAAACACCGGTGTCACTGCTGTTGCTAGTGTTGCTACGCTGCTACGATTGTTGCATTTCACACTGAATTCCACGCTAACACACCGTAGCACCAACACGTTTGGGAAGATGGTAAGAAATCAAAAGTTAATGGCCTTCTCAGATGTAGACGAAGTGCTAATGGCAGCGAAGCCTGAAGGTGGCTGAAGGATAAAGCCACCAGGCTGTGGTATGTAAGGGTGGGATGCAAAGAACTGCTTTGTCGGTTCACTTGCTAAACAAACAACATGTCGAGAATTTAGTGCGCCGGTCGATCTTAACGCCGCCGTTGAGTGTCCCGGCGATGTCGGCGAGTCTGGTTGGAGCACCGCACCAAGATGTTAACGATCCGTGATTGCGATTGAAACTGCTTATCAAATAAATACAAGGAAATCACCAGCAGTTACAGCGGAGACGTAAAATACCACCAATCGCAACCCGGATTGCAGTCGAGCACAGAGGGCGTCAGGTACCCAATATTAATTAGTTTGCTAGCGATATCCCACTCCTTATTGGTTTAATAAGATGAGGCGATTAATTCGATGGTTTTTTAAATCTGATAATCTAGCCATAGGGAAATCACAAGAATGGAATCGGTGTATTGCCTCTGCTGATTCAACCAAGGAAGACAGGGAAATCACAAGCCGACTGGCTTTTCTTAGCGGGTGTCTGACCGCGTCACGTTGCTTGAATGGAATCGGTGTATTGACTCTGCTTATTTAACCAAGGAAGACGGGGAAATCACAAGCCAACTGGCTTTTCTTAGCGGGTGTCTGACCGCGTCACGTTACTTGAATGGAATCGGTGTGTTGACTCAGCTTATTCAACCAAGGAAGACAGGGAAATCACAAGCCGACTGGCTTTTCTTAGCGGGTGTCTGACCGCGTCACGTTGCTTGAATGGAATCGGTGTATTGACTCTGCATATTTAACCAAGAAAGACAGGGAAATCACAAGCCAACTGGCTTTTCTTAGCGGGTGTCTGCCCGCGTCACGTCGCTAGAATGGAAATCACAGGCTTTTCGTGTAGCGTGTCAGCATATAGCTCGATGGATTCGGAGGTAGAGGTCCACCGTCACCATTTGCCCCGGTGGGCCCAAAACGGGGCTACAAGGATGCGCGTGGTATTTCATTTATTTTTTCTCAAATCCGAGGGAGTTATGGATAGTGCTTTACATTCGCCGGTTTATTTTGATACGACAGCCACGTGAACAGAAGCCGAGCTGTGCTGCCTGTGTAAACAATGCGAGAATGATAAACAAATTCCACGCTACACGATTTCTAGTTGAAGTTTGTACGCCACAACCATACAAACTTACAACTGACTAAGAGCTAAGAGCTAAGAGCACCACTTTGATTTACTGCATCGCATTGACAATGTGGTAAGCTCTGACGAAAATTGTTGAGCTGGGGACAGAATCGTCAGCACCGCCAGGCGGCAGGTAAGGAATAATAGCACCCTTGCAATCTAGTTACAACATGAAGCAACGTTACGTCATCTTACGCAATATTTAGGGGGCTTTGTTTGCCACTGATGCTCAATCTCAAGCGTCAACCGACAGTTGACATATAAAATAGTACAAAAGTATGTGAAAAACTGCATTCGTTTAATTTAACATCTAACTTTGCCGCCAGGTTGGCCACTAGCGCTAATTGTCGCCCAATTTCACTGAGAGTTTCCCATGTTGTAATAGTAAGATATTCGATGAGAGGCGTCATGTCAGATAAATGGGCTGTACTCGCACCCACGGCCCGCAATGAGCCATCGTGGGTTCGAGTGCGCGGTGAGGAGATTTTGCAATTAGCATCTGGACCTGCCCGCCATCTGCATCGGTCCAGGGTCCAGGATCCAGCTGCCAGTTCGCAGTTTGGCCATTCGCAACGCGAACACAAACACAGCATCGCATCGGATTCGGCCTATAAATAGCCCGATGGAAATCATCTCGCAGCCAGCGACGCATTCTTGATATCTGCGTGCGAGAATTGGAGCGCGCTAGAAGCTCTGCTGCTGCCACACAGTCGCAGCATCTTCAAGTTCTTTGTAGCCAACATCTTGCAGCATTCTTTCGGCATTCTTATCGAGAAAATCGAGCTGCGACTAGAAAGTACAGCCGTAGAATTGCACAGATGGAACCGTCGAATCGACCGTGGACCAGTATAGCGTTCGCGCGGTATCAAAATCTTCGATAGCGTACATAGCATCTGCAGGGATTCGTCTGGCTACGAGGTATAAAGAGCAATTAAACGTCGGACGTCAAATATCTTATTATTCTGACAGTATCCTCTGGCATTGTGACTGTATCAGAACTGTCAGCTGAGATGTCAAAAATGTGAGACATGCGAGGGCCTCCCAAGATCGCCGCCAGCGTGAAACAAGCTTTTATAGTCGGCTCCCCCAAAGCCGGTCATTGTCAGCTTTGATTGCCTGCGATCCAAGCCGCTTGATCTTAAAAGCGACACGTTCGCAGCAGGCTTTTGTCCGAGCTGGCAGCAAGGGTGTAGCTGTCACGGGGTTTGCACCCCGACCCGGGGCGTTCGCCTGCAGGGTTGATTACACATTTCTATCGATCGCATTCCGGGGAAAGGTTGCTTCGCGCGCTCATTACATGAGTCTACTCATTTGTATGCGTGAAATTGCGTAATTGCTGCCCATAAACACGGTAACAAATAGCTATTCGCGGCGATAATTGAAGTGAATAAACGACGCCCGAGGAGATTGTGCACATAGACAAAATATCTTGCTACTACTAACATGGGAAACTCTGCAGAAATAGCACTGTGGATCTGGGGACTGAATCGTCAGCGCTGCCTAGGTACGATGGTAGAAATTAAATCACCACAGCCATCTAGGTAACTTAAAAGTTAAAACAACGTTACGTCGTCGTACGTAATATTTAGAGGGCTTTGTTTTCCACTAATTCTCAATTTCAAGTGTCACTGTCAACTGACAGTTGACATATATAAACGAGTATCTTTGCAGGTGATAGCTGAACTTATTCAAATTAACTGCTGAGGACTAACTTTTCCGCCAGGTTCGCCACCAGTGCGTTGTCGCCCGATTTCGCCGTGAGTTTCCCATAATCTAACAGTAAGATATAGTTGAGTGTGTTTTTTTCCAGCTGCCAGTCATGTCGGTGTTGAATTCTTCCAGCAAAAGATCCGGGGTGTCGCAGCAGCGGTGACACCTCCGAAGCAGGCGACACGCTTGTGTTTCTGTCACCCACACACCCTAAGAGGAGGAAACTCGTATACGGAACAGGCGGCAGGGAAAACACTCGCAACGCAGACCTGAAGCTCATATACTTGAGCTGATACCGCATTGCAGCCTCCATCAATCACAAGTTTAATCA
Source organism: Nemurella pictetii (assembly GCA_921293315.2). Classification (NCBI taxonomy): domain Eukaryota; kingdom Metazoa; phylum Arthropoda; class Insecta; order Plecoptera; family Nemouridae; genus Nemurella; species Nemurella pictetii. The sequence continues at coordinate 5,049,344 of OV121122.1, forward strand.
TCCCCTGGCCTTGGTATCAAGACACAGGCAATGAACAAGGGTAGATCGACGCTCGGCTGGCAGGCGTGACATTCACTACACACCGCGCCACTGACAAGTCGGCAGGGAAAATCCGTGCTTCCGTCAACACATGCGAGCAATTCCACGACTTTTCTCACCGCAAGCCTTCGAGATACCAGTCTTATATCTCCTTAGTGCTTGTCCCTGTCACGTTGACTAACAATCTTGAACAACCCCGGAAAAATGTTCATGTACTGATGGCATCAATAATTTCAAGTCCCACACGGTACCATTTCCTCTTATATTAAAAAATATATTCTTAATTAATAATTTGGTATACCGTCCGTTACACGAACGGGAACATAAGAATGTGTTAAAATCAGAGTGAAAACAATTTGGGAATAAACTGGGGGCGTCTTTGATAAATTAAAGTTGACAAAAAGACTAGGCACTGCAATTTAAAACTGTACGTGCTTGCATCGGCTTTAGCACTAGTGTCGGTGATAATTTGAAGAGTTTGTACCTGGTGTGTAACAAATCACTTGCTGACAGACTTAATTAGTGAAGAACAGCTATCCACGCCTTCCTTGCTGACAGAAGGGAGCATATAGCCTCGATGATGGGGGTGGGGTGGGGATGAGGTGAGAGGTCGTAGCATCTCTGTGCAGCAGCCGGCGCGGGGCGAGCAGAGCACGGACGCTCGAAGCGTGCAAGTCCATTGTCTGCACAGCGACTCGCGGGACAGCATCCAGCAACAGTATACCCCCCCCCCATCCCCCCACAGGTAACGGGCCGTCGGGGTCACCGACCCCGCGCCAGCACCACAACACGAGGTGGTCCAACGCAGCATCCATGCACAGGAGCAACTACAGCAACAACAACAACACGACACGCCGTGAACTGGGTTAACGGCGCGTTACGATCACAGCCGTCGGCAGATTATGAAGCTGATGAATCTAGCAGCGAGCTGAGAGTGAAGCTAACCGAGACTAGCAGCGAGCTGCGAGTGAAGCTAGCCTAGACTAGCAGCGAGCTGAGGGTGAAGGTAACCTAGCCTAGAAGCGAGCTGGGATCCTGTCCACAGCATCATCCTGACCCTCGAGACGTCCGCAGATTCCAAACAGAACCATCGTGTGCGACGGCCACCCATCCAACGGCTAACCCCGTGCAATGTTGCTTAACTTGGTAAGACGCGTCAAAACGGACGCTTCGAACGCGCCTGGAGCGGCGTCCGTCGGTTGGCATTTCGCAGCCAATTCGATGGCTGCCAAGACAACAGACTCATATCGAGGCTGCACGACGCACGACGCACGCCCGGTTTGACGGCTTCTAAGCCGATTAGAGCCGGCGCGACGCGTACCTCGTTCTACGGGAGTCTCGAATGTGACAGCAGCGTGACATTGACAGTGACAGCGACAGCTGACACGTATCAGTGCAAGTGTATTTCGCTGGTAGAACCAGTAGAACGTTCCTCGAAGTGCTCCAGACAAAGGCAAAGACACAGAGCATCGCACGGCCAGAAGCCAGCTGAAGGTGAAATGCTCCGGCTGAGTTTGAGCCATCGGCTTCTGCTGCTTGCTGCTGCTGCTGCTGCGACTGCGGTCTGACGCCGCTACGCGCGAGGAGCAGCGCTGGAGCCGATAAAGGGGCGCGAATCGCTATGGAATCGTCTCCGCCGCGCGGCTTTGTCTCCACGGTTCACCGAGAAGTGACTGCTTTTTGCCGCCGCCCGACGCAAAGAAAGACTGGCGTGGCGAACGCTGCACACATCGAGCCCTGGGCTCTGCTGGGCTGGTAGGATATCATACAGGACCCGTTCCGAAACCAACCCTAGAGTTGTTGGGTTGAGGATATCATGGTAAACTATTTTTCATGGAGATTTTACTGGTTCACAGTAGCCCAAATAGCGTTTTCGGATGCGTTCCTAATAAAAACTGGTGCCGCTGAAGAAAATTTTTGAACTTGGGGTAAAATTAGTGCTCACTACGGAGAACTGGGACCAAAAATATAATAGCGCTTATTCCAATTCAACGGTATATACTAACAAATGCTTTGCAAATTCAGAGAGAGTGTGACTGATTTTTCATCTGTGACAACCCGGACTGCACCACCCCAGAACCCACCCTACCACCCCCATCCCTTGGTACCGGTGCCACAGTTCCAACCACCGGTGGTTGTTCCGTTTGCCACCGGTTGGTCCGGCGCGGCTGTTCCAAGCCATCATCGCCAGGCTGCGTCGAATACCGCGCGCTTGACGGGCGGACGGTGCTCATTGCACCTGGGCGTCGATGACATCAGATGCTGCATCAGATGCTGCATCAGACGCTGCACGCTGCGTGCCACTAGCTATAGATCATCGACGTTCAAGCGTTGACTCACTTCTCGAAGCTAGCTGAGAGCTCAGAGCTTGTTGCTTGATAGAAATGATCATCGTAGACACTTGAATCTGTGCATCCTTTCAAAACGACAATTCAAACGGCTCAATTTACATTCAAAGATGTCACGTCCATTTAGCTCGGTATAATTTAGCGCAGAAGCGTCACCCGGAGAAGACACTTTGGAGTGTGATGCAGAAACCTAACCTACGGCCATTCAGTGTCGATTGGGAGCCTGCAACTTCTTAGAGATTAAACCACGATGAAACCGATGTCTGGAGCGTGGAGGTCCGGTGCTCCCATTGCAACGAGGCCTGACGACCTGACGAGGCGGGGCAGGTTTTTCTTACCGGCTGCTGCACTCTTGTCGATCAAGCAGGCTCGCGTCGGTTGCGCGCTTTCTTGTGTGACCAGTGACTGGTGACTGGCGCAAGACTGCGCGTTTCTTCGCAACCCTCCTGCCTTCTTTTCATCAGCGTCTACATGAATGGGGTGGCTTTCCGCTCGACCAGACACCAACCCTTTCTCTGCGAGCAGCCTGTGATGAGTCCGCATCACACTGGGGTGCTAACGGTCGAGCCAGACAAGCTTGCTGGCCACTCAGTCTTGTGTCAACCCTCTCAACTATATCGCGCTCCGATCATTTGCCAGTCTCTTTGATGTGACTCACGGGTCTAGCAAGTCGGCTAGCTTGCGGTTAAGGGGTTGACAACCCTTCCCAGCACTCAGCGAAACTTATTTACATGCTAGGGTGGCTCGGTCGTGCCGCAAAGCAGCGGGGCCCGGTTCGTATCCCGGTTCGGTCATACATTTCTCCTGATTTCGTCGCCCTTCCGGCATGTCTAATGAGATGGTAAACATGGACATATCGTGTCGACTGTTGTGACCTCAGCCCCCCGGGGTGTGTGGGTACGGGGGTGGAAGGTGGGAGGAGGGGGGGGGGTCGGGCACGCGACCACCTGACCGATGGGCGTGTCACCGTCGCCGATAGGCAGCCTGCACCGCCGACTGCCGAGACAAACACTTGCGCCGGCGTCGCGTCGCCGGACACTCGCGGCGGTCCAGGCCGCTTGACTCGCACAAACAACGGACAGCGGCGTGTCAACGAAGGGCGACCGGAAGTGAGGCGACGAGCCATCGCGGCCGGAAGTGTCTTTGCCGAGTGGTGGCAGGGGCGGGGGGATGGGGGGGGGACAAGCAAGCAAGTGCAGCAAGTACTCTATGTGTAGTAGGCGGGTACCGATGTCGATGAAGATGTAGATGTGGCACGTTGTGAGGGGCTCGGGCTTTCGCGTAGCGACGCTATACGTGGAGTGGTCGATGAGTTTATGTTTTAATTAGCAGGTTAACAACTCTGCCACACGAAATTCAAAACAGAGAGTCCATTGTTTGGCTCCTGGTGTCCGTGCGGGCTTCGAAGTCGCACCTTCGCACGTTCCAGTGAAGGCCTGGCGTGCATGATGAAAAAAAGCAATGAATTTTAAATGACTGACATAATGTGTGGTACTAAGTCAATGGGAAACTGTGTTGCAAGCAATTGAACTGGAAATGTTGGTAGATTTGGTCAGGATGGGAGTTTTTACATGGGCGCCGAACGGTTTGGCATGTTGGAAACACCGGTTCTCGTGAGATCGCCAAAGTTAAGCAACCAAAGTGTGTGATGGGTGACCATCATGCACACGATCAGTTCTTTTAGCGAGAGAGGTTGGAGGGTCTTCAGTTAGTACAAAAACTTCACTCGCATTGCTTAACAACCTCTCTACAGCACGGATTAGTGAAGGAATCCTGTTGTTCGAGTTGTACCGTCCTTCGGAAGGGATGTAAAGCCGGTGGTCCCCTTGGTGCTTTTCGACAGGAGTAGGCTACGTGCCAGCACCGGATTCCCCCTCCTCCCTTCAAGGCTAGGTTAGGTTCTGCATCACCCTCATCATCACCATGTCATTCACCGACGCCACTAGACCAGTAACAAAGGGCCAGTTGTCAAAACAGTGCGCCATTAAACACCAATAATCAAAACAATAATGAATCAAATTTATACATGGGCACAAACATGCCGACCGCTTTTAGAGCTTGGAGGTCTCATATCGACGGATCTAGGTGCAGCTGTGAATTATACCGTGCTCTGCTGCGTTCGTTTCCTAGAGGGTGCATCACATTCATAGCGATGGCGAGTAATCATTTAAAATTAAAATTCACTCTAGAGACGTGTCCGTAATCAACCTGCATGCTGCTGGCTTGGTCGTCAATCACAAATAGCACCTGGCCATGGTACAATCAACACGAGGCAGTAAAAAGTGATCAACAAATCGTGAATAATGGACGCTGATCATTTTACAAACAGACACGCCGCAAAATCGAGTGGTCGCCGTCAAACATAAAATCATAAAACGGTAGAACGGTGACCGAGGTATAAAAATAAATCGGATTAATACTCTCCTGCACTCCGGCAAAGCATCGACGTGACGGTTTGAGATGGATAGAGGTGGACAGAGATGGCTTTGCCAAATGAGCGATCAACCGTAACAGCAGCACACTGTTGGGTGCTTGTCATCGCGTCCAGAAGCAAACTTCAGTTAAACAGCAACAGCAACAGCAACAGCAACAGCAACAACAAAATAACAGGTGCCTTCACTGATCTCACTCACACCTGCTTAATAATCGCACCCGATGTCAACAGAACGACAACAAGTCTAGCCAAACAAATCACTTGTCCGATGCATCGTGCTTTAGTTTAGAAGCTATTTATCAAACCGACATTTCAATGTCAATGCTTTGCAATTCGGATTTATCCCGGCGTTTTGCAAGTCTCATTCCCTGGCCAAACCTGGCTTTAAGCGGCAAAAATTGCTAAATATCTTTATTTTTCAAATAATCTAACCGGGAAAAAGTTAGATTAGGCTTCTATACTAAAGTTCTAAATCCTATCAATAATGAAATGAAATGAAATGAATTATTATAATGAAATGGTTGTAATTCACTTAATTTTTAAGGTGCTTCTAGGTTATCAGGTAGGTATACATACAGTAACAAAAATGCAACCATCTCGGATGAATGTCTTGGTTGCTAGCTCTTGATAGCCGACCATGGCAAACACCCTACACTGCGATTGTCCGGTAATGATTTCAACTTTGAACTGATGCCAACACCAAAGAAGCAGACATTTTCTCGGATGTACATTGCTGGGTACTTGAATGAAAACCACACTCGATGGTTTGTTTGCGGACGGTGATTCAGAAGACTGTCTTCTGTTTAGGGATGGCCGTCATAAGATGGGGGTGGTAAATTGTCTTCTACCCCGTGACACCCTAGAACGCTGCTTACCCCGAAAAACGCGTGCATTTCCAGACGACCCACGAGGGCCACATCGGAATAAAGTCTAGTTCCGCGCAGCGCTAGTTGTCAATACGAATACCAGCATAATGACAAATAAATTTACATCCACCGATTTACCTCCATTTCTAGCTTTAAAAAGCTATAGAAGATATGCGAGTGGTCACTAAAACATTTAGCAACTGTTCAAATGTTTGATTTTGAAATTTTGAAATAGCGCCTTGTGGATTTAGTTTCATGAGTTGATGAATAAAAATGGCGGCCATTTTTTGAGTATGACGTATGACCTTATCCTACCTAGGTGGAGTATAACAGCGACTTCTGCTGACCCACTTGTCAGGCTCCCGGTGTTCCAACTCGCGTACATCAACAACAGCGAGTCGGAAGCACCGCTGCTCATAAACCATCCCCGACACTGTTTCAGCTGATAGTAGCCAGCGGTGTTGTCGCAGGAGTGTCCGTGATAAGTTGATATGTTGATAAGTTCGTGCTGTGTGGCCACAACACCGACTCCTGTCTCGCTGCTAAGTGTCGGGCTGTTCCTGCGGCTACGGCGATAAATTAAGACGGCTCGCTGTGGCAAGTGCACTTATCTTTATTGCGAACATTAAATGCTAGATAAAGATAAAAAAAAAGGCTATGGCTTTCCCTGTAAAATAAATCACGTCATTTGACACCGAAGTTTACGTATTGTTTGCGTTGTCGATCGATGCAATTTCAAGAAAATGTTGTACTGTTTTGAGATCACAACAAATTTTGGTCTATTTCGTGCAGTGATCCCACGCGAAAACGACAGATTTAACGCTCCATCGCGCCAAGGTGAGAGCTCCTGGCTCCTGGATATTTCGTTTCTAATGATAATAAATATCAACCGTGTACATGCAACAAATGGCAGTAGTATTGTTCGAATCAACGCGCAATTTCTGACATCTTAGAGTCAAGCAAGTTAAGCGCAAGTTCAGTTAGTTTGGAGACGGAAATTGACAATTTGGGCGCTGTGCATTCCTCGATGCGCTGAATCTACAGCTAGTCGAACACTCCGCAAATAGGAGCAAGCTCATCAACTCTAGCGCCGACTAATTAGAGAGCACCGAAGCCGGCTCAAGCAATTACTTATGCCGACAATTAGTTCGCGAGACATCCGCTGCTGCGTTGACCGCCGCTGGCGGGCGTCGTCCAAACTTCGTCGTTTCGAACATAAAAAACACAGATTCCAATCAGGGAAGTGGTAGCTTAGAGGCAAATCTTCCTAATATTTCATTTTCACCCGAAGTTTCGCAAATCCGTGGAAACGGTGCCAACTCGCCGGTTCAGAAGCTAATCCAGCCAAAAATTTATATACCTAAGGAAATGAACCAGAGTAACAGCTAACAACGGACAACGGTGTGTATTGGCATTACTATGTGCCTTGCCTAATGCCAGCAAACACCGGTGTCTCTGCTGTTGCTATAGTGTTGCTCGCTGCTACGATTGTTGGCATTACTATGTGCCTTGCCTAATGCCGGCAAACACCGGTGTAACTGCTGTTGCTAGTGTTGCTACGCTGCTACGATTGTTGGCATTACTATGTGCCTTGCCTAATGCCAGTAAACACCGGTGTCACTGCTGTTGCTAGTGTTGCTACGCTGCTACGATTGTTGGCATTACTATGTGCCTTGCCTAATGCCAGTAAACACCGGTGTCACTGCTGTTGCTAGTGTTGCTACGCTGCTACGATTGTTGGCATTACTATGTGCCTTGCCTAATGCCAGTAAACACCGGTGTCACTGCTGTTGCTATTGTTGCTATTGTTGCTATTCGGCTACAATGTTCGACAACAAGTATGGGCCCAGCAACCCAAAGCAACGCAACGCAAAGCAACGCAACGCAACGCAACGCACGGCGACGCCGCCGACGCCGCCGACGCCGCCGTGGCTGGCCCGGCCGCGACGCCGCATCGATTGACGTCGCGACGCCGCGACGTCGGATGGCCGGGAGTCACGCGACGCGCGGGGCCGTCGGGCGACGTCGCCCCCCCCCCCCCACAACCCCGCCACCGGGAGACACGCCGGCGTCGGTCTCGCAAAATGCGTCCCACGCACGTGCGCTTAATCGAGATTAATAGTAATTTTTTTTTGTTACGGCCAGTTTTTTTTTGACGAGACGCCACATGTACTGGGTTTAGAACTGACGTCACCGTGAGTGATTGGGGGCTGGGAACGGTGACGATGATGAAGCGGACGATGGTCCAAGGGGTCGTGGGGGTCAGGGTGGCGAGAGGGAGAGCCCGTGGCACACAGCGAGCTTCCTATCCGAAGGCCTCACCAGTCACTTGGCGGTGGAACTTTGATGGCATTAGTTTCAACCCCCAACCTCTCCCCTCCGCCCCACCTCTCTCCACGACCCCAAGACAGAGAATGCGAGATGGAAGGCATTCGGTCACCCATTCATAATCGGAAGTCGCGCAGTGTTGCTTAACTTCGGAAGGAAAAGATGCTCATCTGCACCCAATTGAAACATTTTCAAGGGTAGGATAAGTGGTATGGGTTAAAGAGGGATTTCATACTTGCATTAAAAAATAATTCTCTGCTGACAATCAATTTTCCCTTTCTAATTAGATTTTTCTATCGAATGAAAAATTCTTCAGATGCTAAGAAAATCCGTTTGGGTTATTTCCTTATCATCGTGGGTTGAAAGGGTATGGTAGACAAAACATGTTATCGACTCTACTATTCAACCAAGGAAGACCGGGAAGTCACAACCAATACCAGCATTTCTTAGCATTGAAGGATCGGGAGTTCGACTCCCCGCGTGGATCTGGACACAATCGCGTTGCCAAGTTGATGGTAGCTTGCATGAAACGAGCAGAGAAGATCGATCCGTCGGAATCTGCCGAGATCGACATTGCGTGGGCCGCGTTTCGTCAGGAAACGCCGAACATCATCGAACATCGAACACCGAACACCGAACACCGAACACGCAAGGCTTGCAGCAGTTGGAAACTAGTTCAGCCTCGCCGGCAACAGCACGCTTTTAGGCTTTTAGTTTTGAGTACACACCAATTTGTTTCCCAGACTTTCAGCACGCTGGCTCTCGGCTCGCATTCAGAGAGGCGGAATTCGCTCTCCAACAAACTCTTGAAATACAACACAGTATTGTATCGACAACAACAACGCATGAGCGTCGTAACTCGTCACTCGCACCGTGTTATTTAGAAATAACCCCCGTGAATTTAAACACGGTATTAACGGTAATAGATTAGAGAGAACCTTGTGGTTATGGTTTTGAATAATCTAAATTGAGCCAGGGCCCCCCCTGCTCACCTCCTGAAACAACCCCTATCGACACAAACATCAGCGCTGCACGCACAACGATAGACCAGGACACGGTCTTACGGTCATACTCGTGTACCATCACCCTCAAGAAAATCCATCATTTTATAGAAGCCTTCAAGTTTTCTGAATTGGCTTATTTTCTATTTTTTTAACCCAATAGTGGTATCTGGAGTTTTATTCGCGGTTTTTTTTTATCGGTTAGTGGCGAAAATAACGCGTGGGATCTGTAGATGCATGGGGCGCACCAGGACGCATCTTAAATCGAGCGAATCCTTCAAGTACATCATGTAAAAAATGCAGCAGCAGCAACAGCGGCAGTAGCAAGCAGCGAGTTATTGGAGCCAATTGGCAAGGTCCGTAGCGAAGATGGCGCAGAGATAACATGTGTGGCTGGCTCCATCGCGGATGATGGCATGCCTGTCATTAGCCGGCTGCTAGCCGGGGTCGTCGGGTCACAGGGCGTGATGGTTGCTCCATTGAGCCACGCTGCCCGATGCCATGCATACATTATCCATCACTAAATACTGCATTACATCGCTATATGGACTCATCAATGTGACGAGTCGCCAGAGTGGTCTGGTGGTATTGTGACGAACGGCTTTATAGATGACGGCATCATTAAAAAAAGATGGTTCAATTTGTCAGGATGAATGGCTCGCTGGATGAGGTCGCACTCGTTGTAGGTACTTGTAGGCGTAAGACTTGACTGACTGTTTGGACAATGCGCCCGTTTAGGAGCGTGATTAGCGGCAGTTGAATATTTTAGCGTGATTGTAAAGCTGGCCATGTCCGACCGCGGGCGGTCGTGCTGACCGTCATGTTAAATCTGGCCGACGGTTTCGCGTTCCTGCTCGGGGTTTGGTGTGTGCATGTGCAAATATGCAATCTTGGGGCGCTCGGGGATTTTTTTTCTTGGAAGCTCGAAAGATTTACAACAATGGTTAGGTAACAATGGCGTGTGGGAATGAAAACCGAAAGGTTTGACGCAAGTTGAGGCTTTCACGTCGACTTTCGTTGTTTAATTGTGGGAATATGACGGACGGAACAGCTGAGATTTGCTTTAATTTTGCTCGCGAAGAATGACAACTTTGCTAATGGCAATGAGCTATATGATTTAAAGAGCCTTATCTAGCGACGGTTATTTTTCCGTCATTCGTCGAGGAGATATTAAAGTTATTATCTGTATGCGTGTTACCGCCGTGGGGCATTGACATCGCGTCCAATGAAAACAACTACCCGATTCGATTCCCGGTGCATGTTGACTGTTATTAGGAATTCTTCCCGTTCGTTGGCTTCTCGGTTCCCCTGTCCCCCCCAGAGACACGACCCCGTGAATTTTAAATCGCCTTCGCGAGCAAAAATCGATGCAAACTTGTTGCAAGTCTGGAGTGAATGCACTCTGTCCGCCCCGACGACGCCGACTTACTGTTACTTTTCTTTCCAATAACCGCTAAAGATGCAATACCAGTTCCCTTTTCATCGGCTGGTTTACGGTAACCCAATTACCATGTGATTATGGTTAGAGTTATGCTTCCATGACCTGCATCGGCTCCGAAACGCGTTAAAATGTCTCGTTGGAAACACAAATAGCAATCCAACTTCGTATCGTCATTGAAAGCGAGAAACAGAACTGGGTGTGAACACTGTAATTACTAGACTCGCTGGCGGCTGGCTGGCTGTTGACATCACAGGTATTTCGGTGGCACAAAAAAGGGTTGGGACCCGGGACTGTCAGAACATGTTTTCCCATCGCTCTGATCGTTTGATCGACGTGCCGACATAGGTGTCGGCCAGAGAGATTAAGCACGAATGGTTAGTTGTCGAAATGCGGCATTCAGTCGAACTCTAACCACATTAATATTCGAAAAACGTTTGATTGGTAGGATGGGCCGTGTTTTGCTAGGGCTTCGTGCGATGCACGCAGGTTCATTAGTAAGGCTATATAATTAGTGTAGTTCGTTGATTAAGTTGTGATGATAGACAGTGACGCTTGGTTACCTTATTGCTTGTTCAGAATATCCATGAAAGTTCGCACAGCCGGGAAAAATCACTCGGATCGCGTGTTCGTGCTTTAGGAATGGGCAGGGCACACAGCAGTCAGCACTCACGACCGACAGACGCACTCAACCAACTGACGCAGGTTTCTGACTGAAAGTAGTCCTAGCTCCAGCCAGACGCCATGCAAACCGAATGTTCGCGAATTAACACTTCAACTCAACGAGAGCGTAGAAAAAAAAGATTTGACGATTGCTTCACACGATTATCAACAGCGTTTACGTGTAAACAAGACCGGCGCACTGGAATTTGCAAACAAACAATGCACTATATTTTTATTTTACCTTCTGATCGGCCATTTTGAAACAGTGCCATCTATCTGTGGAATGAGGAACGCATTCGCAGCGGGATTTTGATTGGTTAAGGTTGGTAGGCAACAGAGGCGTTTCATTGGATAATGAGATGTCGATAAGTAGTTTCAAGAAATTTCAAACTTTCAAATAAAATTGAATTTTTTTTCCAACTACTACTGAATCAGAATAATTTATTCGAAACTCACTGACAAATAAATAAATTTTAAGCTATCAAAGACTACGCAAATAGTTGGGCTAGTATTCGATTAAATGCTTCCCCAGTTGACTACCTTTTAAATGTGTAGTTCAAAACGCAAAAAGCAGGGAACACTGCTTTAGTAGCATGGCAAACAGCAGCAAGAAATAAAATGGACAGCCTGAAATCGATTGTACGTTGATAAAATGACTTGAAAATATCACTGGACATGTGCATCTCGCCTAAACGCTAATGACTATTTTGCAGTCAGGCCGTCTATTGAAAGTGCCGCCAGGGCACCGTTTGTTCTCAACAAGGAACTCATTTCGTTGCCTGGAACCCGTTGGGATTTTGCGACTGCCATCTCCAGAGGTCGACGCCTGAAATTAAAACAAATTGACTTCTTAACAAAACGCATCCTTCACTTGGAAGGATGTTGGAGGATGGAGCTTCACTTGGACATCGTCGTTAGAGAAAGCATGCCACGAACAACGACACATTCTCTTGTCTGCAGACTGTGAAATCTACTCTGTTAGTTTTTATTCAAATTCGCCTGTCTGAATCTGTACCAGTTTTTACTCATACATAACGTGATTTACCTATCTCTGGGATACCCATATCCTTATTCAATTTAATATCTTAAACGGAGTAGCCTATTAATGGGCAGAACACTTGAATAGACCTACTGTAGTGTTGATTGAAACCTAAATGCAAATACTTGTTGCATGTACGGAACATATTTATTATTAAAAACGAAACATCCATAATGTCCGTACTGGGGTATTTAGTTTCTAATAAAATAACTTCTGTCTTCCTTTGCTACAAGTTGCACTGAGAGTTTGTTTTTGACTAACATCTAAGTATAGAAAAATCAAAAGACTAGCTATATGAATATCAATGTTTCAATGAGTGAAGAGTCAATGCGGCAATGTGTCTCGTGTCAACATGTAAATGAGTTAATGTGGCCGTGTCTCAATGGGTCAATGCATGAATGCAAGGATGTATCAATGCGTCCATGCTTCAACTTGTGAATGAGTGAATGCGACAAAGTATCTATGAGTCGATGTGTCAAGTGCGGACAGCAATCGAGCGTCGAGCGAAAGAGACGTACACATGTCTTCGAGGGTCTTGGTCGTCTTCCAGCCGAGCTCCTTCTCGGCCAGCGTCGCGTCGGCGTAGCAGCTGGCGATGTCGCCGGCCCGACGGCCTACCACGTCGTAGGGAATCTCGCGGCCGGACGCCTTCTACGCAACCAGACGTACGAAAACGCGTTAATGTCTATCCGAAATCGACATGAGCACGACACAACGCATATGTCGGTGAGGAAAGTGGCTAGTGCTGCTGCTATGTCAGTTGTGTGCAATTCTATCCTGTAATCCATGCTCAATTTCCTGATGCGTTACGACTATGGGTTGTGCTCATGCGTATGTCAATTGCGGGTAGACCTGTAGACCCATGCAAGGCAACGTAACATGTTCAGCTTTATCTTGGAACAACTTACAACCAGATATCTCACATGGAATGTAATTCTGTAACTTTTTTGGACCTTGTCACCTTTAAAAAAGTTACATGATTACATTCCAGCAAACTGGAATCTTACTTTTACAAGATGGGAAACTGCAGAAATAGCATTGTTGAGATGGCAACATAGCTATTAAAAATGGTGAAGTAGTACCGACAAAATTTTAATGGTGAATTAATGCAATTGTAAAGCAATATAAGCTTAAGCTTAAAAGTGAAAATTTTAATTTCATATTTCTTAGTAGAAAAATCTAAATTCTTCGTTAGGCGTTACACGATGAGGTGTTACGAGAATGGACCCTTTGAATGACCATGACCATGCCCATGAGTGCGTGTGAGAGATAGAGAGCGAGATCGTGCCGACCTTGAAAGCGTTGATCATCTCGAGCACCGAGTATCCGACGCCGGTGCCGAGGTTGTAGGCGATGAATCCCGCCGGCGCCGGCGCCAGGAGCTTCTTGACGGCGGCGATGTGGCCGGCAGCCAGGTCCTCGATGTGGATGTAGTCGCGCACGCCTGCACGCGCAAAAAAACAGACATCACGACGCGAACCTCGTGAGATCACAGATGTGATCTGTGTTTCCCATCGTGTTTGATGGGTGACCGTCATGCAAATGATGAGTTCTGTTCGGGAGAGAGGTTGGAGGGTTTCAAGTTTGTACGACAACTTCACTCGCCTTGCTTATCAACCTCTCGACAGCACGGATAAGTGGAGGAATCCTGTTGTTCGAGTTGTACCGTCCTTTGGAAGGGACGTAAAGCCGGTGGTCCCCTCGATGTTTTTTGACAGGAGTAGGCTACGTGCCGGCACCGGGTTTCCCCTCCTCCCTTGTAGCCGTTAGACCAGCGCCAAAGGGCCAGTAGTCAAAACAGTGCGTCGTTAAACACCAATAATCAACACCGCCAATCGTAGTGGGACTTTCGTGGCGCGCCAGCCTACCTGTCCCGTCGGGCGTCGGGTAGTCGTCCCCGTAGACGGCGAGGCGTTCGCGGCGGCCGACGGCCACCTGCGCGATGAACGGCATCAGGTTGTTGGGCGGCCCGCTGGGGTCCTCGCCGATCCGGCCGCTCGGGTGCGCGCCCACCGGGTTGAAGTAGCGCAGCGAGACCACGCTCCAGCCCTGCGGCAGCAACGGCCCGTCACAACACCTTCGCACCCGGTTTGCATCCGGTTTGCACTTGGTATGCACCCGGGTCACAGCCGGTTTGCACCCGATTGATACCCGGCACAACCAGCTCACAACAGGTTCACAACAATCTGCACTGAATTTTGCAGTTATTTTTAAATGGCTCTAAAGATATGTAATTGATGTATAACTAACCCAAAAAAGGTTTCCAGAGTACAGTTTGAAGTCACATTATCATCAACTGTTGATAAAGAATGTCTTTTCTACCACTGATAAATTTATGGCCTTTAAAAAGTTGTATAATTTATTTCTATATATTTTTTTTGATTTATTAGTGTCGATGGAATATCGACGACAATTAATAAAAGAATCAACTACTTGTCTCTTCACTGCCCTATTGAAGAAAGAGGCAATGTCGGATAAAAGTGGGATCGTAACTCGTAGAGATGATAAAGATGAGGCAAGACAGCGTAAAATGCAGTAATCGTATAACTCCCAGTGCAGAAAACTCAGGTGCTGATTGGAGGATTGCCAGTATTAACCAAGACTTTAATTTTGTATTCTAGCATTGGACAGACGGAACGCTACGCATCCAACCCCGAATACGGCCTCTCCTTCCGACGATAAAGAAGATAACTCACGGGCTCGGAGGCAACCAGGTCCTGCAGCATCTCCTCAACGAAGAACTTGGTTTTGCCGTAGGGGTTGGTGCATCCCCGGCCGATGGGGTGCGTCTCGTCGATGGGCAGCGATTGCGGCGCGCCGTAGACCGTCGCCGACGAGGAGAACACGAAGCGGCGAACGCCGTTTGCTTGCATCACCTGCAACGTCGCTTGACCGTGAGTGCGTTACTTGCAGCGATTGGCACGGACAAGTAGAGTTAGGTATGCTGTTTTTGTTATTGACATTGTACTTGGCTCGTGAAATACATCTAATTCAATCAAAATGACGTCATGATACCCACTCGCTAAAGCCATGTAGAGCAATTTGGGTAGTGATTTCCCTATCTTCCTATGATTAGCAGAGCTAGTTAATATTTTCATCCAAACTGGTAGTATGTTCAGTGTGTATCTGACGTCACTTTTCTAATAGAGGAATAGGTCTATTGGAGAATGGTTTTGTTATAAGGAAGCTTTTGAGGCAGTGAGGTTTGAGTTAGAAAATGGTTTGTTTAGTATTCTTGTAACATAGGTAAGATTGCAAATCCAAATTCTTTTTAACATGGTTTCTATCTCATGGATTATGGCATTGAGTTTAATATGGAATATAGATTTGAAGGTTATTGATCTTGGTCATTGTGGCTGCAGTGGCCCGTTTCCAAGGAGAATAAATCAACAAAGTAGGAACTGGGGAGCCATTACTGTTTGAAAAAGGCTCTTAGATACAGAAATCAATACAAACATTTGACAGCTGCTACTGGCTAGTAATAATATTCAACTTTCTGTTTTCACGAACTGCTACCCAACGCACGCACGTTTCGCAAAATGGCGAGCGACATGAGTGACCCCGAGTTTGACCGCTACATAGCCGAGGCCAAACTGAAGAAAGAGCCCTTCGACCCCGAATTCGTAAACTTCGAGTCACGAGTCGACGAAATCAGCAACATCATGAAAGGCCTGACGTCCAAAAACGCGACCGAAGTCAGCAAAGCTTCCAAGCAAGCCGAGATGATGCTGCACTCGAAGAACGATCAGTTTGTATCGGACGAGAACTGCCGCGTGCGTCTGGACAAAACCTCAATCAACAAGAAAGTCTTCGCCGCCGGCCCCGTCAAGCAGGGCGAACGAGACGAAATGAACCCGGAGACGTTCATGAAGAGCTGCGAGGCGGACGCCAAGAAACGATACGACGACCGTCGCGAGCGCAAGGGCATATCGGACGCGTACAAGAAGCGAGGCAACGACGCGTTCCGCAACCAACGCTACGACAAGGCTCTGAGCCTCTACTCGAAGGCGATCGACGAGATCAAAGACAGCGCGGTGCTGTTCACCAATCGTGCGCTCTGCTGCCTGCACTTGAAGCTGTACAAGCGCGCGATCAGCGATTGCGACTGGGTGTTCAAGATCAACGAGGACAACCTGCGCGCCTGGCTGTACAAGGCCAAAGCGCTGCATTGTCTGGGCGACGAGGCCGAGGCGGAGAAGTGCGTCCGAGAGGCCGAGGACAGGAACCCGGATCAGAAGGAGTTTATCGCCGACTATAAAGCTCGTTGGGAGCCGGTGCTGATTTGAACATTGCTGCGTTTTCAATCGGTTTCGATTGACTTGTGAGAAAAAATGCAATTGAGACTTGGTTTGTCTGTTTGGTGTAATCATGGTCTAATAAAGAGTGTAACTTATCTGAAATTAAAATAAAAAGTAGTAGGTAGATAACCATCAATTTAATCTGTTGGCTTCAAGACTTACCTATTCATTTCCATTCCAAGCAAAATGGAATTCACTGTTTTAATCCTCAGTCAATTTTCTAAGTAAATTGGTAGGTATAGTCAAACGATTAACAGCGTTGGCTTCTTTCAAATTTTTACAGAAATAACAATAAAAAGTGAAATTTGATTTCACAACATCAAGAGATGTAAGGAACTCCCGATTTGTTCAGCCCTATTTGAATGGAAATGTTCAGAATAATGCATATGCAGTGAACATATCAGTTTAGCAGCATGTAGTTTGTAAGCGTCATAGCTGGTTGGTGTCTGTCTGGGTTGAAGGAGGTGGGACTCACCTCAAGGAGGTTGACGGAGCCTCCCACGTTGTTCTTGTAGTAAGTAAGTGGAATCGAGCATGATTCCCCGACAGCCTTCAGCGCCGCAAAGTGGAGCACACAGTCGAACTTGTGCTGCAACCGCCAGGCACTTGTGTAAATAACGTTTCATTAACTAATACCTGCTGGCATTTCACGGCAAATTAAACATGTATTCGACTTTGCAAAATTATTAGCTATTTGTGTAGAAGCCAATTTGTATGCCGAGTTGGCATTGTTGTCTGGTAATTTACACAACATATTGTTTCATATTTTAATTACTCAATTGTGCAATGTAAGGTATATAAACTGAATTTTTACCTTAGGTACCTTGCTTATTAGTTAACTTTGCATGTGACTAATCTTATCTCAAGTTGGACAATTCTTTAACGAGTGCAATAATTCAACACAAAATTATCTAAATGAGATATCGAGGTGCTAGAAGTAGAAATATGGGAGGTGTAAGCACTAGAAGTAATTAAGTTGTAAAAGCTTACATTTTTAAATACTTTGTCGAGGAATACTTTGTCCAGTATGTCAACTTCATAGAAGATCACTTTTTTCCCAGTGATTTTGTGCACTCGGCTCAGTGCTTCCGGCAGGCATTCACAGCCTTGGCCTGGAAAACAAGAAATATCGATTAGCTCCTTACTCCAATATTGTATCAGCACCATAACGTATCACCATGATATCGCTTGGCGCTCTTCAAGTGCATGCAAACTAAACGGTTTTCAATCATTATCTGTAGGTACTTCCAACTCTGTACCCAACACTTATCTACTCTGCCTTACATTTAATCACCTAGCAAGTTAATCAAGTGATTACGGAGGTATTAAATAAAGCAGATCAATTGTCTCCTTATTAATGGGCCAAAATTAATTTTGTTAGCTATTAGTGGAGAGAAAACTAAAGAAAATTAGATATAGAAAAAATATTTGCTATACTAATGGGTTGAATCAGAGAATTTTTTCCTTGTGTGAATATATATCTGTGTTACCTTTAATAAAAGAGTTCCATTGCTTGATTATTAGAAACGAAATATCAATTCCAAAATTTGCATCCGTACCGGGACTCGAACCCGGATCTTTGTCTATCCGGGACACTGCACTAACCAATTGTGCTATACGGACGACCAACTGTGGAATTGATATTAAGTTATAGCACAATTGGTTAGTGCAGTGTCCCGGATAGACAAAGATCCGGGTTCGAGTCCCGGTACGGATGCAAATTTTGGAATTGATATTTCGTTTCTAATAATCATCATCTACCGTCCATGCAACGAGTATTTGCATTTAGGATTAAATTCACACTAGTTCCATTGCTTGGTTACAAGACTTTCCTTAAAGTAAATTTTTTAGAACTACACACAAGGTAAGAATATGATAATTCGGCCCCAGATAAAACCCGGGACCTCACCTTTGCAAGCATTCACCAAATTATCAACGACCACCACCTGGTAATTGTTTTCTAAGAGCTGGATCACAGTGTGCGACCCAACGTACCCAGCACCACCAGTCACCAGGACAGTCCCTGCACACGTTCCGGCCATTCTACGAGCAAGAAAACAAGGCCTAGTTAACGTCAATGTTAACGTCCACCAGCCACCTTGGTCTGACACCTAGAAATTACTGGTTGTGATTGTGGCTACGACAGCGATAAGTATGAATCAGAGCAGATGTGTTGCTAATAGGTCTAATAGCGTGGTAATGTTGATTGATTGAGGAAACGTGTGATTAAAAGTGAGGGCAGGAAAATACATTGAAGTGAGGTTGGGAGGAACCTACATACCGAATGTTGGCTTGCTACGTCGACTGTTCCAGAGCTACGACGCTATCTGACTAGCTTTTTTGAGATAAGAGAAACGATATTAGTCTCTTATCACGTGAATAAAGATATTTAAAGGCTTCAAGGTGATGCGACATATTTGTAGCCCACCGTCTCTCACTGACAGCGGCGATGACGGGCGGCCATATGCAAGACTGTTTTATCGACATCAAAGCAGCCAAATTCTCTGGAAGGGCCGCATAGTGATATTTAATTTAAGTTAATGTCCTTTTAATTGAAGGTGAGAGCCCAAATTTGAATGTAAAGTGTTGACTTGTGATGCAATTGTGTTTGAAGACCACTAGCATCAATATGTTTCCGTAAAATATCGTGAAACGTCAGTCAATGTCAAAATGCAGTGGACCTTCATTGAATGACTGAGCATGATTAATCATTGCTGACCAGGTATTTTGTGTTATTTCAGGGCAGATCGTCAGTAAAATAGAGATGTCGGCCGGTGATATTTGCGATGACAAAAAGGTACGTCCTAAATGGCCCCCCTAATGAATCGTGTGCTTGTTACTGATGTTGTATAACCTCTAACTTGTGTCGCAGGATGAGGATAAGGTATACGGGGGATGCGAAGGACCGGATGCAATGTATGTCAAGCTCATCTCATCGGATGGACACGAATTCATTGTGAAACGAGAACATGCCTTAACTTCTGGCACCATCAAGGCTATGCTCAGCGGTCCCGGCCAGTTTGCCGAGAACGAGACAAACGAGGTCAACTTTCGAGAAATCCCGTGAGTATTACGGCAATGTTCGCAATAGGGTTGAGGAGGATTTTCCATCACATGATCATTTGCTTAGTAAGGGGTTGAGTTCTTATTTTTTATTTCTCTTTAAATTAGAGTTTTGTACAGAAAGTTTGTGTGCTTGGATAATTTTAGCATCTTGGCTATAGGAGCCTAGGTCATTGAATTGCCTAGGTTTTGCTTCAATCTAACCAAGCCAAATAAACTTGCTAGCATGGCAGCAGATTGTTGCTGGAATCAAATCAGGTTCTAGTGCCCTGTGGTACCTAGTGCTGTTTTACGTCGCAGGTTGATGAAACACTGCCGCTCATATCACAACTAATGTGGTTCTTGTTTTTGCCTAAGGTCGCACGTTTTGCAGAAGGTGTGCATGTACTTCACGTACAAAGTGCGCTACACCAACTCATCCACGGAGATCCCCGAGTTCCCGATCGCTCCCGAGATCGCCTTAGAGCTTCTGATGGCCGCTAACTTCCTCGACTGCTAAGCTCTCCTTCCGAGCACTAAACAAGCCACGCAACGAAACGCCCGATCGCGATAAACAGGAAGGACACTACGAACAAACAAAAATACGAGCACTTCTTTTTCCCGAACTTCAAACCTCACTCGGCACTGGCTTCTCGTGTCTCTTATAAATATATTTAATTAATCTCAACCAAGTTGTTACAGTTAACGCTAACATGGTTAGGCTAGATTTTACTGTCACTGGTCCATCGTTCATGTCGAGTTTGTAGTTTAGCAGGAGGCCCAGTGCTTTGCAGAGAACTTAGGGAGAGTCATTTCGTGCTGGATGCAACACTTTAGAACGAATCTTTGCCGGGCGTTTTCTCACGTTGACTTCCTCTTAACCGAGCATTTTTTTTTTTTACCGACTTCTCGATATTTATGCTCTGCGATAAAATTGCTCCGGTAAATTGCTTCTTAGCAAGAAAACGCAAGCACGATTAGATTCAGATGCGAGCTGCATGGCTGGACATGAAATCTCCCCGTTGGTTTCGAACCTCAGCTGTAACTGCGGCCGAATGTTCACTCTCGCAGACGCAGTAGGTTCAATCGACGTCATGGACAAACTTACGAGTTACCCTAGTTATACTTTACTACCAACTACTCCGAATTGAAACAGGAAATGTATGAATGCTGAGTAAAATGTGAATAATAAAAGTAATAAACCTTTGGCTAACAATTATTTGTGTTATTGATTGAAGGCATCTGCTTACCCTGAGGAGTACACAACCGTCGAATGAGAAACTCACTTAACACCTTCCCAGTGTCGAATGAATTAGTATTTCAGTTGCCGTCATTAAGAAGGTTGTCGATGTTGGCTCTTGCGACACAATGGTAACCTATTGTTGAGGTTTTAATGCCACGTTATGTAATATAATAACGCTGAGCTTACAGATTGACCAACGTAATTTTAGGAATGTCTCTTTGTTTTGCATTGTTTGCATAATTTTAAGACACATATTGAAACTAAACTTATTTTTGGAACTGTACAATCTAATTGTAATCTAAATAAATTTGCTGGTATGCCGAGCATTAAACTTGCACCAGACAGCATTCTGGGCATGGTGGAAATATATAAAATCACCTAGGACCTTACAGAGCCAAAATTGCCACAACCCCAAATTGTATTACCTGGCAGGGAACCAATCCAACAAATTGGACGAGGATGAAGAAGACGGTTTCACCGCGCAATCGCCAAAAGAAATGACAAGCAGCACGACGGTTTGCAGACGATATTGTATTCACATCGAGAGAGAAGTAGTTACAATGTACAGACAGTGGCTTGTCCGAGACCCCTGGACCGAGACTCGGTCGCCGGGGAATGCCGGGACTAGAGCTTCCTGCGAGAACCGACGGCTCGGAACGCTGGGCACGTTCCGTTGGAAATCCCGGAACACGACGGGCGAGTGATTCTTAGCCACTCGGTTTCCCACCAGACGCACTACAGCCAACGCTTGAAATAACACAGAGCGGCCCAGAGAATATGGGATAGGATGCGCTACCATCTGGTTTTTGTAGCCTTCTAAAATCTAAATGAATCTAATGTCATTCGTTGTATATTTTGATTGTGCAGTAGACTGTTGTCTCGACTAAACGCCGACCATTCAGTCACGTCAAGTGCCAATCGGCGAGTAGTGCTTCTGGTCGGGAAACCGATTCGGCGTCGCGAATCGCGCGAGCCGATTCCTGCCACCGCCGCTGTTCCCCTCGAGCCGCCGTCGACTCAACGCAATCCACACACGTTCACACACTCGCCAAAAAAAAACAAGCGTCGATACGAAAATAAACACATATTTACAACGGAATCTCGCCTCGCCCACTTTAAGCGTAATAATCATAAAAAAAGAACAACAGAACAACGTAAATGCAAAGCACGACTGTAGCTGAGACAATACGGAATTACTTGATTTGGTTATCGCCTGGTTCGGTCGGCCACCTAGCTGCCGCCTGGTAAGTGGACCACCACTTCAACTTAGCTGCTTCGATACGACAATCGGCTAAATCGGTATCATGGAATATTTGCGACGGGTCTCCCACGCGACTCGACGCGTCTGATGCACCCCTCGCTGGAATAACGTCGTCGGGAATACGCAACCGAGCACGGAAACTTGGCTGGCTCGAGACTCGGGTCGGAACGGAGAGTCTTGGATCGCCGCTAGTCGATGGCCAGCTTGATATGATCTCCGTTGAGTATTTATCACCGCAATCGCGGCTCGTTACCTGATTATGTAAGAGTTTAAAGATTGCCCTTTCACCCGCTCTCTGTGACTGGTAATGTAGCTACTCCCACACTTTCTGATAAAAACTCTGGTTCTAGACTTAATAAATAGATTATTTTAGCATTCGCAATCCATTGTGAGCAACATTCGTTTCAAGTAAACTTGTAAACACGGTTCACGTGAAATTTCACACAATCTTAAACGAGCTACCTTCTCTTTGTCGAATCTCTTTCCTTTCCCATTTCTCACCCGAAACTTATAGCAGAGTACTGGTTGACCGAAAGCGACAATCGGCAAAATGAAAACTTCCCCGATGAAGCCACAAAGCAACCGTGACGCAATCATTTCAGCCGCTACGTAGAAACGATCCAAGGCCACCTTTCCTCGCGGGGGCTCTGCGCCGGGTTGTGTTCGTCTTGCAACTTTCATCGTTTGAGAGAGAGTATTTCAATGTCCAGTCGATCACCCTCCCAATTGAAAAACATAAGAATCCGTATGGCAGCTATCACGTAGCTATTGCAAAACTATCATGTAGCTATTATGAAGCTATTTCTTAGCAGAACCTGGCGTAATCGCCATTAGAAACAAAGGAATGCCGATATGCCGAATGGATACTCGCATTTTCATCGACTAAAAGCCTCATTGAATCAATCGAGTCAATCGGTCATTCCAACAGTCCTGTTAATTAGATTTAGTTCGAGTTATTCTTCACTCAAACCAACGTTTCGACATCGATTGCGATTCCGCAGCCATGACCGGACATTGAACGACTCAAACACGGTAAACTCTCACAAGCACAGCCCGGCCGAGCGACCGCCCCCTCTGCTGCCGCCGCCGCCCGCCCCCGGCCGCTAGCTCAGCCCGGGGGCGGCGGCGGCCGGAGGCGGCGGCGCCGGCGCTGGCACGCTGCTGTAGATGGGCTGTTGCGCCATCACGGCGCTGGAAGCGGCGGTCCGCTTGTCCGGCCGTTCCAGCGTCCCCGAGGCACCGGCGCGGACCGGCAGTCCGTCGGAGGCCGGACCGGGACCGGGACCGGGGCTGGGGGCGGCGGGCGGCGGCGACGGCAGCGGCGTGGCGGCGGCGGCGGCGCGATCCAGGTCCGGGTGGCGGACGCGGATCGAGTCAATCACGTCCAGAAGGTTCTTGGCGTCCATCGCGAGGACGTGCGCAGCGGACAGCATGCCTCTGTTCGTGGGGGCAACGGACAGCGGGAGTTAGCATGGGTGCAATCGGGGTCGACATTTCGAATGATTGGATCTGAACGCAACCAGCCGATAACGGCACTCACTTTCGGTAGTCGGCGTCAAGCGTCGTCGTGCTGTACGTCTGCGCGAGCTTCATCGCGTTGACCAGCTCGGCCATGTCCTTGCTGAGCACCTTGTGCGCCATCTCGACCTCGCGGCGCGCCGCCGCCGGCACCACCGCCACAAGCGCGTCCACCGCGCTCAGCAGCGCGCGGAGCGCTACGCCCACCTGGCGAACCAGCTCCAGGTAGCGGCTGGCGTGCGCCGCTTGAACACCCTGGACAGGAAACCGCATGGCATTAGTGGTGTCACGGTCTTAGGGTGATGCGATAAGGCGTTCTACCACTAAACATTGATGTCCTGGACAGGAAACAGCGCGGTATTAGTGGAGTCATGGTCATAGGGCGATGCGTTACGGGTTAGAGGTGCCCATAAGGTGATCTACGACTAAAAACGACTAGGACTAAACCCTCCGTTACTCGCAGTCGTGTGCGTGTTTTAAGCATTGTTACGTGCGTGGGTCAATGAGAAACCAGCAGCAACTTTTACCTAGATGATAAGCGAGACAGTGTGAAACCAAGCTTGAACCTAAATACAAATACAATTTGCCTGGAATATGAAATATTATAAATATAGTAATACACTGGAACAAAATATCCATTCCAGAATTTTTATCCGTTCCGGGATTTGAACGCGGATCTTTTACCTGTCTGGGGCTATTATACCTATTCCACTCAGGGACCAGTGATGTCATATATCCGCTGGACTTACTACCAATTTGTAAAAAAATATTAATTAGCTTGGCTAAATAACAAATGACAACCCGAATTGCTCTACCCGGCTTTAGAGAGTGGGTATCATGACGTTATTTTGATGGAATTTTTACTGAATGGAATAGGTGTATTAAGCTAGATGGAAAATCAACTGTGGAATCTATAAGAAGTTTATTTGAGTTTTTGGGCTGCATGGAGATAGAAACAGGACTATGAATGAACATAGAAAAAAAGAATAAATTTCAAAAAATGAATAAACTAGACACTTTTTTGGGAGTGTTTTGAGTATATGTTGCTATCTTTGCTCTGTGTAAGAAGCTCAAACTCCGATCGCACACTTTTTCACCAACGCATTCCCACCACCACTGGGCCCATCGACCGGTAAATGCGGCTGGCTTCGGGCGGAGATCGTAGCTCTCACCTGAGACAGCGCCATCACAGCCTTGACCACACAGGTCGTGCAGTCATAGACGGGGTCGTTGCTCCGGTCAAGGTCGGCCGTCGGGGTCGGCGACATTTTCTGCGAGGAAAAACAGCCGTTAGCGTCACGTCGCTTTTGTCATGATGTTACGTAATAAATAGTGTATCAAGGTTAACCAGGTCTAAGGAATGACTGCTATATAAATGAACCAGCTAGGGACTGCAGGTCAGTTCAATATGCACGGTGGTTGTTGCTGTACCTGATCATTTAATAAAATACTTATAAGCGCACTTTCTATTCAAGTTTCGGTCGGCTTTATGGCAAACCGAGAAACATTATGATTTACATCGAGCTCCCAATTCTTTGAATTTGGTCAAAGACCAAATTTAAGACTGTTGATCAAGCAGGCAGCGTAGGTTTGAGAGACGTCAGGAAAAGTTTAAGCGTGGTAGCTAAGCATGCACGAACCCAGTAAAACAGCTTTTCTGAGTAGCAACAAGTCGGCAACCCGGCCTCGTTACCTTGACAACGATGACGCGCTGCTCGTCCGAGTCCTGCCCGGTGGGCGCGGCCTCGTCGGCGGCGGCGGGCGGCGGGGGCGTTGCGTGAAGCGGCGACGGCGGGAAGCCGGCGCCGTCCACCGAGTCCGTGTCCGACCGGTCGGACAGGCTCGCCACCAGCGACAGCCGCTTCTGCAAGGACACCCTCATCAGACACTCCACGGTTCCGTGTGTTGGAGACACCGGTTCTCGTGAGATCATCGTAGTTAAGCAACATCGCGCTGGGTTGGGTGACTATTATGCATATGATCCGTTCTGTTCGGGAGAGAGGTTGGAGGGTTTAGAGTTGGTGTGACAACTTCACTCGCCTTGCTTGTCAACTTCTCGACAGCACGGATTAGTGGAGGAATCCTGTTGTTCGAGTTGTACCGGCCTTCGGAAGGGACTTAAAGCCGGTGGTCCCCTCGGTGCTTTTCGACAGGAGTAGGCTACGTGCCGGCATCGGGTATCCCCTCCTTCCTTCTAGGCTAGGTTAGGTACAGTTTTTTGGTTGTATTACAGTATTATCATCATAAGTAATTCATCTATCAGCACCAAATTTGATACAACAATATATCAAAGCACGCGGTATTTAAACGGGCAAGTTTCTTCAACCTCGCTTCAAGCCCGGATGCACACCCAGAGTTTTCCTAGTTATTCTGAACTTGTTCGCATTTCAACGGTGGTCTTCCACAATAGAGTTGTGCACCATTGTAATTTGTAAGATGGTAGCATCACCCACCAAGTGCGTCTCCTCTTCGGCCAGCCACCGCGAGTCCTCCTCGGACTGCCGCTGCTGCTGCCGAAGCCGCAGCTCCAGCTGTTCCTGCATCGACGTCGTCTCATACTGCGGCTGCGACGTCTGGAAAACGCAATCTACACGTCAGCACCATGACGTCGCTTAGTCAGCGGACACAACGCTAGTCGTTGCTTGAACAGATACAAGGATGCGCGGTGATTCGGGGAAAGAAACCTCGGGATGTTTATCTGTACTGGCGATGATTTGCTTGTCTTTAAGCATGGTTTGTGCTAAGTGAGATTACAGGTATTGGAGGTTCATTCCCACAAAACAGAGCGCAATTCAACCAATGCTAGCCCACAGTAAATATAACCATGTTGAACCTACTGTTGTCTCTATTTAGATTGTAATTTAGACTTTAGTTTATTAATTGTATCAAAGTTATTCACGTTGAAAGCAAAGTTCTGCTAGTTCACGTGATAGTTTGATGGTTATTTTCAGTGAATGAGACAGATCAAACATTTACAGAAGACTGGACTGCGATTCTGTAACTTGTTTCGAGGTGAGATGAGATGAGAGCGTTTAATTGTTCCATTAAAAACACGGACAAAAGTGGACACCTAATCTCACTTCACCTTAGGAAAATTTACAGAACCACATTCCTGGGCTAGCATTTTCTACCTCTACACTACTTCAAATGTATATTGTACAGTCGCTGTTTTATGCGACGAAATGTTTCATCCAGTTGAAATTCGCACTAAAGGATGAAAAATCTGGCCACGTAAAACACGTAAAACAAACTAGTAACTAAGATTTCAAATGATAATGTACACTTCTAAAATGCAAGATTAAAGCTAAATCATACACATAGACAAATGAACGGTGAAGATGCTGAAAGATGCAGATAGTGTAATATGCAAGTGTAAGCATTCAATTCAAGCAAACACAAGAAACAATTAGTAACAACTTAGGACAAGTTGTCAACCAAAGTTGACGAAGAGTCTACTGAAAAATAAAATAGATTTTAAAGTGCAATATTATTCTAATTCTAAGTAATTCATTGGACTGCTTGGCTTTCTTGGAAATACAAATATCTACTTCGGAGAAATCGGAGATAGCAAACTGAATTAGTGTGAATTTAATCCTAAATGCAAATACTCGTTGCATGGACGGTAGATAATGATTATTAGAAACGAAATATCAATTCCAAAATTTGCATCCGTACCGGGATTCGAATCCGGATCTTTGTCTATCCGGGACATTGCACTAACCAATTGTGCTATACGGACGACCAACTGTGGAATTGATATTAAGTTTATTTGAGTTGTTGGGCTCCATGGAGATAGATTCAGGACTATGAGTCATAGTCAGAGTCATAGTCCTGAATCTATCTCCATGGAGCCCAACAACTCAAATAAACTTAATATCAATTCCACAGTTGGTCGTCCGTATAGCACAATTGGTTAGTGCAGTGTCCCGGATAGACAAAGATACGGATTCGGATCCCGGTACGGATGTAAATTTTGGAATTGATATTTCGTTTCTAATAATCAGCAAACTGAATTAATTAAACTCTGCTGTTATACAGCTGAGAACCATTATGATATTTTTCATTATCATTATGAAATATAGGCCTGTCTAGGCTACTTTTTTAAGTATGTTCCAGTAAGAATTCGCTAAGGAATCCGCCAAACAGTCTTCAAATAAACCGGCCTGCGGTAGAAAGAAGAGGCAAGTGCGCAAATGCGATAACATCGGTGACAATCCATCCGATTCATCACACGTCAATCAAAGAAATTAAGAAAGTTGAGCACTTGCATCCTTTTCCTTCCCCACACCTCATTCACTTATTTCGGTCAAGCAAAACATAATTTGAAAACCCACTAAAAAAATCCACTTGGGTTTTATTCTGAAAGCATTCCTCATTTTGCTCGAATGAAATAGAATTGGGATAACCTTCGAGCAAGGCTAGGTTGGGATACGAAACATCACGCTTATTTATGTGCTGATAAATGGATCTCGCAAACAGCCTTGTCAACAGCTTTCATATTTTCCGAAAGCCCTGACAGACTGAGACAGTGAATCTACGTTTTACTGCAGTGCACGGCAAAAATTACATGGAATGAAACTTGGTACATTGCGAACAAAAGTCACGTTATGTATACTTTCGTCAAAGATGCAGAGCTAGTTCAAGCTTCTCAACTCTTGTAAACTGCAATCTGCACACACAGGTATGAAGCGGTTCCATGTGATTCCACTTGAGATGCATATCCCAACCTGGCCTTGCTCGAAGGTGCGATAGAACCTGCCGGTGTCTGAGCTAAGTTCTAGCTACGTGGTTGCATTTTGTTCCGCCAGGCAAACGGTGAAAACACACAGCAAACAATCGAGTCTATTTGAAGATCGAAGGTTGAAGAGTTGTCCTTCGACGGTGTTCATGCTGAGCGCATGCTGATGCATGCGTGATCGCTACGAGGGTTCGAAAAAAAAACTGGATCGGCCGTCATTTTTCATTAGAGCCAGTGTAAATTACGATTTCAGTAAAACGGACAGAGGGCCGCTAACAATGATAAGATTCCTTTTTAACTGTGAAATCCATGGGCCTGTCCGGAATATTTAACCAAACCCTCGACGGCAATTTCAAAAACTAAATGCGCCGATGCCAAAATTCGCGTCGCCGCTGAAATCAGGACTCGGAACTCTCTAATAATTTAACAATATTTTTATCTCATGTTCGATGCATACCTAATTTTTGGCATCCTCAGCAAAAAAACTAAAGCCCAACAAAACTATTTGACTGCAAATGTCTAAGTATGGGCTGTACCTGTAGTATAAAGTAGAATATTCCTGACTGAAAATAGATTTTAGCTTTGAAACGTTAATCCTAGTTGTAATGAATCACTGGCATCTAAAAGTGTCTGAAAGAGTCCGATTCTAAGCGGCGACCACGACGCTTCGCGCGGGATGCAAGATTCCAACGGTGCGGTGCTCGCGTGCAAGACGGGCGCCACGCAGGCCACGCCCCCGCGCACCTCGGCCGCCGCAAACACCTCGACGTCGGCGGGCCCGACCGCCGTGAACGCAAAGTCGTCGGCGGCGTCCAGCGAAGTAGGCGAGCCCGCGCTGCAAACCGACCCCCCGCCACCCTTCCGCCCTGGCGTCACGCCATAGATGAACTGCCCGCCGCCGCTGCTGCTGCTGCTGCCGCCGCGGTGACCTGCTGTGTGGGGCGGCGAGGCCGTTAGGAACTCGCAACGCAACGTCGATAGCAGGCTGGCCCGGGTTGGTTTCGTCGGGGTTGTTTGGTTAGGTTATGTCACCGGCGTGGGCAAGGTTAGGTGCAAGTACTGCCAATTTAGGCAAGGTTTGCATCCAAGTCCTGCCAGTGACATATTTACAAAAACTCCGAACGAGCCAACATTGGATGTCTGCTATTGACTTACACAGACACATTACACAGACACCGGATCGTGCAGCCTTCCTTTGTTACAACAGTTACAATTTGGAATGTCACCAGAAGTTAACTTTGGTATGCTAGCTACTCTAAAACTGAATCCCTAATCAAATATAGGTTTTTGTAATTTGCCTATTTCTCACAAAACTTTCTTTCAAACTAATCATTAATCACCAAGTTATCAAATCAATATTTTTGTTTAAATTGCCTATGTGGTCATCAGCCAATGGCGTCGGCTGAAGTGAATGTAAATTACTGGAACTCGGACAACGCAGTTAAACTGGTGCAAGTGTATTGTCCCTAGAGTGATTGAAGGCTGCTCGTTCACGGCGATTCGATGGAACGTGACGCGATGGGCGTTTGTTGCGCAGATCTATTCGAGGGCTCCGATTCGAGCACGATTCACGGAGCCAGGTTCAACGTGAAGCAGAATCCAGCAGAAAAGTACGCATTTAATCTCCGATCCCAGCAAAACTCCACACAACATAATTTAACCTAAAGTTTTTAGCATGTACTTTGGAAACGTGAAATTAAAGGGCAGCAACTGAAGCCATCTGCATTGCCAAACCACCGGAAAGATAGCAAACTTTTTAACGGGATCAAGTTCTCTGCGCAGTTTTCTGTAGAAACTCGGCGGCACGTTTCCACCGTTGACCGTGAATCGGCTGCAATCGGTCGTTGGGAGGCGGGGCTTCGTGCGATCGCTAACGAGGACTCGCTAGCCGAGATCGTGTGCCGTCATTCATCACCCACGCTAACTCTCCGACAGTTTGTTTTAAGAGCAAGTAGTTACCGTTGAGTTTGGAGCGCTGACGGCAAGCAGTCGGCTTGTGGCCATCGATGTCCGTCAGGAGCGCTGTAGTAGAAGTGATGTGGATAGAGCCGAGATGCGACGCCGAGTTTGAATGACCGGCACGAAAACACAGCGGTGAGACGTTGGAATGCTTGTTTGACCATCGATAAAATTTCCAAAACCCATTTTATTGCGCCTCAGATCCAAGGCAACATGTCTGGATGTCTGGATGCCGTGTTTCCGTGACGGTCATTCAAACTCGGCGCCGCATCTCAGCTCGATCCCATCTACCACAGCGCTCTTGAGACATCGATAGCTACAAGCCGACTGCTTGCCGTTAGCGTTGAGCCTTTACCCTCCTTCAAACTCAATGTCGTAAACGTGCTGCTACAATTTACGGACGAGGGCTTCTAAAATGAATTGAAATAAAACCACTTTGTGTAGCTCAATCTAAGACTAGGCTAGTGGTGCTGGCAAGCCACTAGTTGATTGATTAAAGGCAATATTTGGCATAGCTGATGCTACCAAATGGAAATTCTTAAAAGCCAGCTAATAAGAGAGATAATAGGAATTTATTTTTATGTCCAGAGCTTCGTTATGTGAATAACCCAGCATTTTTAAGTGATAATCTGAGGGATTTTAATGGCAACAGATTTGTTACGCAAATAACTAAGCGTTTTTTAAATATAACGTAGTAATCAGGTCGTAAACCGCCTGTTTACAAGAAAGTTGAAGCCACACGACAACGGCCAGCCACAATCTAAACGGCACCCGATCCCGGCAGCTGACCCCACCGCCCCCGCAGCCGCCCCCCTCCCGGCCCCGGCCCCCGCCGCCCCACCTGCTTGGCCCTGCTGGAAATCGACGGCCATCGTGTTGAAAGCGGAGGCGGGCGTGGTGTAAGCCGACGGACATACGCCGCGTTGCTCGTTCTCGCGCAGCAGCTGCAGCAGCACCTCCGGGTTCTGCGCGACGATGTACGTGGTAGGCGTGGCGCCGCCCGCCGCCGAGGACACGCCTCCGCCGTCCCCGCCTGCCGCCGTTGTCGTGGTCGTCGGGAAGCGCGCCGGCTTCGGCGGCGGCTCGTCCGAGCCTGCTGCGCGGAGCAGAGTGAGGTTAGGTGGTGTCCGGCTGTTGTTTCAAGGGTTAAAAGAGACCACAGATTGGCTCAATAGATGGCTGTCAAAGTGCCAGTATAGTGTGTCATTTGCTGACCTCTTATTCACTTATTTTTTCTGTTTCTAAGGCTGCAGGGTTGGATAATTTTCTGCTTTTGAAATCCAAAGGAAGTATTGGAAACAAAAGCAGAAATTTACCAAATTCTTCATTATTCGAAACAGAAAAATTTAGAGAAAAGGGGGCCCAGGGACTGGCACAGGGGCCATGGTAGGTCAGGTTAGGACAGTTTAAACCTAGGCTTTTAGAAATATGTGCCCAAGAGCCGATATTAGTATTTATTTAATATGAAATTATGGTTATAACTTATAAGTTAACCTGTAGCAGATTTTCTCTTTGCAATTTGCATCGGCCATAAAGGGCATGTGCATGGGTATAAAGGGTATGTTTATTTCTAGCATTGAGAATGATTAACCATGGTTAACTGACAACCTGTAAGATACAGTTGTTCCTCAGTTGTTAGTGGGAAGTTGCTGGTTTGGGTAGGGCTTTGTTTTTTGTTTGGAGCTGGTTTGGGTTGGGCGCTGGTTTGTGTTGGGCGCTGGCTTACCCCAGGACATGGCCTGCACCCTGCGGTTCTCCCTGCGCATCGTCTCCTGTTGCTGGTGCCGCTCTTCCAGCAGGATCTCGCTGAAACAACAAACACACGTCACGATCTGGTGGCTGGGGAAGGTGGTACACAGTGGGAATTTGACATTACTGCTTTCTGGTGAAGAAAAAAAACGGTTGGATATAGTATTGATTGGCTGCTTGCTGAATGGATCTATTCCACTCGGAGAAAAATGACGTCAGATACCCACTGGACGTACAATCAGTTTGGAAAAAATATTAATAAGCTCTGCTAAATAACAAAGGAAGATAGGGAAATCACAGCCTGAATTGTTCTACCTGGCTTTAGTGAGTGAGTATCATGGTGCCATCATGATAGCATTTTTATTTTTATGGAATTGGTGTATTGCTACTCCTGGGTGTGTTTTCAAGGTACTTTGGCTTCGCGAACACTTGTCACATGTCAGCATATTGAGTGTTCAAAGTCCTAGAAGCGTAGAAAGTAAATAAACAATATTCAGCAATAATTTTTAATATCAGCTTTTTTGATAAGTGTTGACATTCCTGTCCTAGAAATATCACAATGCATTAATAAAATCATTGAAATATTTCAAAACGTAAAATCGATTGAACAAAAAATTATTCAATGTATTACTCACTTGAGCGTCTCTCTGATCAGCCTGAACGCCGGGCGCTTGGACGGCTCGTAGGCCCAGCACTGCGACATGAGCGAGTAGAGCCGCGGCGGACAGCCGGCCGGCAACGCCAGCCGTTCTCCGTTCTCGATCTTCCCGATCACGTCGTTGTTCTTGACGCCTTGGAACGGCTTCACGCCCAGCATCAGGATCTCCCACATGCACACCCCTGCAGAGGACACGTGAAGAACATGTCAAGAACACATGCAGAACACGCACAATAGACCTATTCCACCTATTGTCAACAATTTACCTTAATTTCTAACTGTATAAGTATATAACTGTATACTAGTAACTAGTAAAAAGCTAGAAGATATGCGAGTGGTAAATGTTTATTTACCATTATTCTAGTGTCGGTTTTTGAAATTTTGAAATAGCGCCTTGCGGATTTAGTTTCAAGGGTCGGTGAAATATAAATGGGGCCCATTTTTTGAGTAAGACCTCATTCTGTACAGACTCTAGCCACAGGCGACTCACCGAACATCCAGACGTCGCTGGCCGTCGTGAACCGCCGGAAGTTGATCGACTCCGGCGACATCCACTTGATCGGCAGCTTGCCCTTGGACGCCTTGTAGTAGCTCTGGTCCTCCACCCAGCGACTCAGCCCGAAGTCGGCCAGCTTCACGCAGTTGTGCGCCGACACCAGCACGTTGCGCGCCGCAATGTCGCTGTCGTAACGGGGAAACACTCGGTAAGCAATCGCCGGTTATCTGGCATGAGGCAGGGCCTATAGTAATGCCAACAATCGTAGCAGCGTAGCAACACTAGCAGCAGCAGTGACACCGGTGTTTGCTGGCATTAGGCAAGGCACATAGTAATGCCAACAATCGTAGCAGCGTAGCAACACTAGCAGCAGCAGTGACACCGGTGTTTGCTGGCATTAGGCAAGGCACATAGTAATGCCAACAATCGTAGCAGCGTAGCAACACTAGCAACATCAGTGACACCGGTGTTTGCTGGCATTAGGCAAGGCACATAGTAACATCAACATTTGTAGCAGCGTAGCGACGCTAGCACTCACCGGTGCACGAACTTCTTGCTCTCGAGGTAGGAGAGCGCGGTGCTGAGCTGGAACGCGTAGAGCAGCAGCGTCGCGAGGTCGAGCCGCGGCCTGTTGCTTTGAAGGTACGCTCGGAGCTCGCCGAGACGGGCCAGCTCCATGACCAGCCAGATGGGGCTGCCGCTGCAGACGCCCACCAACTTGGTGATGTGCGGGTGGTCAAACTGCTGCATTATGTCTGCGAGAAGGAACGGGAGATGTTGGGGTCACTGATCTCAATGACAGGATAGCCTACATCGTATTGAGCCAATGTCAAATAAAGTTAGCCAGGTTTTCGGCATCTAGGTGGCCCTAATTACGGCAGACACGGCTGATCCCTCGTTTTCGTGCAATTAAAAGCCACGCAAGTTGGTATATCCTGACTGGAGAGTTACAGCTGTATTTAATGTTCCTGGAATATGAGTTATTCTCAAAATTTGACAGCCATGATGTTAAAATGTTAACATAGCTGTAGAGTCGAGTTATATCTGTTCTGGGGACTCCCAGGCCTCCTCCAGGAACTTCTCAGGACTCGGAACTTCAGGATAATGGACATAGCTACTCAAGGGTGGATTGCAGCCATTAAAAAATACAGAGTTAATGAGAGATCGGTGTTACTGGTAGAAGCTTACACCAGTAAGCAATTGTTAGTCGGTTAGCTAAGCAGGAAAAAACCGGGATACGAACCCGGGACCTTCCGCTTGCCGGGCGGTTGCTCTGACCGACCAAGCTATCCGGCCACACAAGATTCCTGCTTTGCTGGGTGAGGAAAGGGCTCTCTCGGAAGAGAAGGGGAAAGGGCTCTCCCATGTCGTATACATGGGTAATGAGAGCACAAAGCTCCCACGTTTGCAGGTTGTGGGTTACGGATTACAGGTTACGGATTGCAGGTTACGGATTACAGGTTCCAGGTGTCGGGTGTCCGTGTCCCGTAGACTCACAGGCCTCCTCGAGGAACTTCTCGGAGGTGGCCAGATCTGCGTCGGGCTTGCACGTCTTGACGGCAACCGGCGTCTGCCCGCGGAACGTTCCCTTGTGCACGTCGCCGAACTGACCCTCGCCGATGATCTCGCCCAGCTCCACTTGGTTGCGCACCAGCTCGTAGTCGCGCGCTGGAACACGCGTAAGTCTCACGTCGACGTCCCTCGTCGCTATCGAAACGTGCTGCTTTCTCCACGACCAGGCCGAAGAGAGGTTACAATCAGAGAATGCGGAAGGTTCTATGCTACAATACGCAACCTATTCTATTTAATCTAAATAGAATCAAAATGACATCGTGATACCGACTCGCTTAAGCCAGGTAGAGCAATTCGGGTTGTGATTTCCCTATCTTCCTTTGTCATTTAGCAGAGCTAATTAATATTTCTTTACAAACTGGTTGTACGTCCAGTGGGTATCTGACGTCACTTTTCTCCGAGTGAAATAGGTCTATTCAGTGCTTTGTTTATGGTTTTGTTGCGATGATTTGAAGAGATGAGATGATATTGACATCAGTATACCAATATCTACCAATATCCACAAAGCAACACAAAAAAAACTGGGTTTTTTTCCAAAGTGAAAAAAAAATGGCATTTTATCACCCTTGAATGCTTGATAGGGTAAACTCACTGGCTGGAGTCGAGTAGTCCCCGTCCTCGTCGACGATCTCGGCGTAATCTTCCGAGAGCGTCGTCGCCGCGGTGCCCGTCGCGTGCCCCTCTCCCTTCTTCTGCTTCAGCGGCTGCGTGTCTGCGCAAACCAACACCGACGTTACTCACAACGGACGGTTGCGTTGCACGATACACCGATCCGCGTACAGGGAACGACGCTAGAGCAATGCTGGCGTTATACAGATACCTAGTGCAATCGGCGTTAAGATTTTTGATTGAAGTGTTTGGATAAGAATGATTGATTCATATACATGGGAGTATCAATGAGTGAAATCTCTTATATTTGAGTTGAGTTGATATTTGATATTTAATATTTATTATTTAATATTTAACTAGGAATGCAAAACAAAGCTTTTAGCTTATCATTCATCAACTCAACCAGTGAAACCCAGATCATATCACCCCAGTGAAATATTTTTTCTGAAAACTCGTCGGTGTTGCATGCATGAAGTATTTGCGCCGGTAATGAAACCTTCCTACTGCTTACCTTTATCCGTGCAGGGGCAAGGATAGTTTTTCCAAGTGATAGCTTGTTGGGAAAACAATCGGCAGTTAGTCGACGAGAACAATGTTAGGAACCAGTTCTGCTTCAAGTCATTCCAGTTCTTAACTTTTTAGTAGGGGAAGGTGGTCGTTTGTGGGTCGGATTTAGATGTTTGAACTTTCTTGATATCCAATCATGTTAAAACCAAAAAAAATATGTTTCAAACCACTCAACAACAATCGTAGAAGAGCATATATTTTATCTGGGATTTTAAGTGCATTCAGTGTTTATAAAAAAAAATACAAACTCGACATTGGGATGATGATAAGCATTCTGCATGCTATGTGTTTCTGTAACTTTTTTCTAAGGTGAGATGAGAGGAGAACTTGTGAAAATGCTGTTAGTGAAACAAATTAATGCCGTCAACTTATTCTGTAAAAATTACTGTGTACGCCTAATCCATTCAAGCAAAATATCAATTCCAAAATTTGTATCCGTACCGGGATTTTTCCGGGAAAATCCGGGATTTGTCCGGGATTTGTCACGACACGCAATGATTCGGGTCCCGGTACGCATACAAATATTCGAATTGATATTTTACAACAATCTCTGCGGCCTACATGTAATCATTGGAACAACATTTTTATTGATTCGTTTAATCTGCCATACCCAATCCCATTTTTCTGCTAATCACCATTTCAGGTTTAAAGCAGCAGCTTGATACTGACACTTTGTTGCTGTAATATTATTATTCCTTTAAAATTCAATTTACTGATGGGGTAGTTAATTTATTTAGTATACATGGACATCTAACTTACAATCAGAAGGGCTAAACATTGTTTAGAATAAATAATTATAATCGTTTCAACTATAGCATTAATCCTTATCACGATTGGTCATCACCCCGGGTCACACTCACGCTCCAACTCACCCTTGCGGTTCCACAGCGAGGTTGTGCTGTTCGTCGCCAGCCGACAGTAGCCGTCGATCAGGTCGGCCATGCTCTCCGCCTGGTCCAGGCTCGGACAGATCACCGTCAGCGTCTCCGTGTTTCCCGCCACGCGAAGCTGCACCGCCGCCTTCGCGTGCGTATCGCAGTCGGAGACCAGCGTCTGGATCGCCTGCACCTTGTCGAACTCGGCCATCCGCACCGGCTGCCGACGATCGTTGCGTTAGTTGGCAAGTGTTACCAGCGAACCGAACGGTTTGCCGTGTTGGTAACACCGGTTCTCGTGAGATCACAGAAGTTAAGCAACATCGCGCTGAGTCAGGCGACCATCATGCACATGATCAGTTCTGTTCGGGAGAGAGGTTGGAGGGTTTGGAGTTGGTGTGACAGCTTCACTCGGGTTGCTTGTCAACCTCTCGACAGCACGGATTAGCGGAGGAATCCTGTTGTTCGAGTTGTACCGTACTTCGGAAGGGACGTAAAGTCCCCTCGGTGCTTTTTGACAGGAGTAGGCTATGTGCCAGCAACGGGTTTCCCCTCCTCCCTTCTAGCCTAGGTTAGGTTTATTACATTGCACTAGTGGGCTTATCCCGTTATCAATAAAGATAAATAAATAAATAAATAAATGCGGGTCGTGTGCTATGTCTGTTTATAAGTCTTTTAGTGCTCCGAAGGACAAACAACACGACTGATTGCAAAGAATTTTTGAAGATCGGTACCATTGAAATCTCACAACTAAGTCAATCTATAACTTTCAGCACATTTTTGCAAAAATATTCAGTTTCAATTTTCAAATAAGGTTTCCTGTCTTATAATTTGATAAGCATACCAGATTTTTTAAACCTTGAAAGATGACAAGTGTCTATAAGTTTAATTTGCCGTTTGCATCACGTACGAGGTGCCCTCCGTCCCCAGCCTGCCAACCTCCCTCCCAGCCACACCTCCTACGACCCCCCCACCTTCCCCCCGGCTCGCCACCATTCACGCCCCCGCCTAGCACCTACCGAAGTCGCCGTGTGCGTCACGTAAGAGATGCCCTGGTCCGGCCCGACGACCAGCTCGACGGGAATCGACCAGGAAAAGCCGAGCGCGCAGACAAAGCGCTCCTGGTCGAGCCGGTACTGCGTGTGGAGCAGCTCGAGGAAGCGCAGCATGCAGTCGGATTCGGCCAGCGCCGACATGCGCTTCAGCTGCGCAGCCACCAGCTTGCGCAGCGCCTTCGGCTTCATCGCGTCGAGGGAGGCGCGCGGCAGGAAGCGCGCGAGACCCACCTGCAACCGCAAAGGTGTTAATTTCACGCTCGGGTCGCTGCCTGTTCTTGGCAAGTTGGAGTTCGGAAAACTATGTAACTCATAGCAGGCTAGCAGCTCTAGAAACAGCAGTGACACCAGTGTTTGCTGGCAGTAGACGATGCCTGAGAGAGCTAAAATGGTCCGAGAACAGTGACACGGGCAAGAGGTTGGGGTTTGGACGTCGGGGAACGCACCTCACGCTCCAGGTAGTCGAGGCTGGCCTTCTTCTCGAGCGGCACATCCTTGAGGAAGTAGCGCACCTCGAGGCAGGTCAAGGTCACCGCCGTCTCCTGGTCCAGCGACGAGTGGTCCGACTGGAGGTAGTCGTTGCGCACCTGCAAACAAAGACAGCGCGCATGATCAGAGTCGCCGGATTCATCGGCAAAGCTCGCTGTTCAGAAACTCAACGACACTAGGCTAGCTTTATTTGATACTGTCAATTCAAACACAAATGCACACACGCGTTGCATGCACGGTACCAGGTGCATCTGTTCGTATCTGTTCGTATCTATTAATACCTGGTCGTAGTAGTAGTAGAACGTGACGCGGTCCTTCTCGTAGAGTTCTGCGAGGCTCCTCGGCAGGTAGCGCACGCGGAGCTCGTACCGCCACTCGGAGCGCGGCTGCCGGCGTTCGAAGCGTTCCGCCGCCGAGCTGATGGCCGAGTCGCGATGCAGCCAGTGCGTCTCCCCGTCGGAAACCCGACGCAACCTGCGCGACGGAAAAGAGGGACGTAGAGGAACGTGAATTGTAGCTCCTGGTGCAGCTAAAGTTTATCCAGGGTAAGGTCATACTCAAAAAATGTCCGACATTTACGATTCACCAACTCATGAAACTAAATGCGCAAGGCGCCATTTCAAAATGTCAAAATCAAAGGCTAGAACAGTGGCTAATCGAATACCACTAGAATATCTTCTATCTTTTTACTAGAAACTGTATCGTGACAGTTATATACTGCTAGAAATAAAGAATATATAGAAATACGGTTAGAAATGAAGGTAAATCGGTCTCTGTAAACGTTTTTGGCATCAAGTTGGTAATCGTATCGACTACTAGCGCTGAGCAGACAAGGGAATTGTTAAATTTAATTGACTTTAGCTACGTAGCCTGGTCTAGGTACAAGATTTGATTGTGTTGCAGTAATGGTTTTGTTGATGGGTCAGTTGTTGGTGAGTTATTGACATGTTGTTGGTATCTCAGCGTTAAAAAACCGGGTAAAATAGTTTATTCCCTGAAGTCGCGGCCCAATCGTTAGCGGCGATTCGCGGCGACGGCGCCGCCAGACCCACCTCATCGCGTAGAGATGCTGGAAGGCGCGCGGCCCGCTAGCCAGCCGGCCAGTCACCAACGCGATGACCCCCTTCACGTCCACCGCCTCGTGGCACTTGACCAGGTTGAAGCCGCCCTTGGGCAGGTGCACCTTCAGCGTGGACGCCTCGCGGTCGGGCGAGCCGCCCCCGCCGCCGCCCCCGCCGCCCCCGACGCCGGACTCGCCGCGCGGCGCCGACGCCGCCCCCGTCGGCGAGCTCATCGCGCCCCCGGACAGGCTGCACTCCAGCGACTCATGCCTGGCGACAGGAAACAAGAAGGCGGTGAGATGCGTGGCGGTCACCCATCCGACGGCTGGCACCGGGCAGTGTTGCTTGACCGAAGCAGAACTCTTAATGACTTCGTACAGACTACTATGACTACAAAGACAAGTACACAATTATAGATGTTACTCGGCGGTCACCCATCCAACAAATGTCTTGAAATGGTGTTGCTTAACCTTGCTTCAAATTATGTAGGTAAATTGAATAATGGACGCGGTAAAGCAGCCGGTAATATTTAAGTTTGAACAGTCTAAAACCTAATTAAGATGCTAAGAGCATAGAACATCAGAAAGGAACCATGTATCCAATTCTTACTCACTAAGCAAACTGACGAGCGTTCCTGTATCTCATCGAGTGCACTAACACCTATTGACTGCTAAATTACAAGGAATAACGATGCGCACAATGCACACAGATAGCGAGCGACCTGTATCAATGAGGAGAACTGGCACAATGGGTCGCTGTAGAGTTTAAACAGCGACTTATCAGAAATAAACGAATAACTGAGATAAGATAAGAAGTTAGAAAAAAAAGTTTGCTATATAGGTACTGTCGTACCTAACCCATTCATGCCAAAATGACATCTGATAACCACTTATCAAATTAAGTAGGCAATCGAAAACCAAACAACCCGCTTGACGTTGTGGCGCCAAGTGGAGGAAAGGGGTTTGACCGTGAAATGCACTGCAAGCTGCTGCGTGGTTACCCCGTCAGCAGCCCGTTGCCGGCCTGCCCAGCTGCGTGCGCAGCCGTTGGCGCAGCCGTGTGCCCAGCTGCGCGCGCAGCCGGCGTGAACACCCACGCGTGGTACACGAGGTGGTCGTTGCGCGCGTCGCCGCCGGCGCAGTGCAGCGCTGCGCAGAGCAACGCGCCGCCGCCGCGCACGCCGCGCATGCGCGATACCAGCGCAGGACCGTCACGCAGCCCGAACAGCATGGTGGTTAAGTTACGAGTCTCGCACTAGTCTTTTGCACAGGAGTCGTTCTCCCCTATCAGTGGCAAGAGGCCCCAACTGTATAAGACAACTGTATAAGACTATAGAGTCGTTCTTTCACCGCGAGATTTGTCGATGGCAGGTTCAGTATGACGCTGTATTGTTTGATTTGCATGTCTGGCCTCGGATCTTGTTCAACGTGGCTGTGGGAAATGCACGTTTTTCAGCAAGATAATCGTCAGTTACGCCTGCGAAGGGCCGAAATTAGAATGTCCAGCTAAGTGGCTAAACTCCAAATCAAAAACTCATCTTCATGTTGACAACCTGTCGGTTGATTCTCCCCAACTTGAAGATAACTATAGTTGCTGGACATTGTAAATTCGGTCCTAAGAAAATTGAAAAGCCATGACTTTTAGTGATTTCGCTGCTACTTGGTTAAATCGACGGTGTTATTCGACCAAGGAAATCAGTGAAATTCGCTCAAGTCGGCTTTTCTTGCTGCGTAGCAAGGCTTGACATTTTCATCTCTCATAGATCCCTGTCCACGGTATCGGTATTTGTCCCGAATTCTCAGTCGCCTAGGAGCGCATTACAAACAGAGAGCATGACCCGCTTTGGCATGGATATCACAGCATCTCACCAAACTTGGCCGCTTCAATTTGGCGCACAACTTGTCGAGTTTTTGCACATGGAACACTTGGATGTGTGGTTCCGAGTCCTACCCTTCGCTGGCTCTACGGCGATCCATCAGCCTGGCACGCGGTCAGAGAAACAGTTATTTCGGAGAACGCATGTCGCGCTCAGTCATCTACACGAGTGTTTCCCTTTGAGTCATCGCTGGAGCCGGGGATCGAACCCGGCCGTTCAGCACGCCGGAATCCTGCGTATTTTTAACCGACGCCGACGCCGACGCCGACGGGAAAGAGAGCGGCGTCGGCGACGGCGGCGGCTAAAAATACACCGGAACGTCGTCGGAGTCGACAGTCTCCAGCATCCAGCTTCCTACTTCCGTTCTGTGTGATGGAGCGTCGGTTGCTATGCGAAACTTCGGTACGACGGGCTGGGGATTCGATCCGTGGTTGAAATGCTATGGGGTTGGCGCTTGATGCAAGTTATAGTTGATTTGCAGC
The DNA here is from genome assembly GCA_921293315.2 of Nemurella pictetii. Classification (NCBI taxonomy): domain Eukaryota; kingdom Metazoa; phylum Arthropoda; class Insecta; order Plecoptera; family Nemouridae; genus Nemurella; species Nemurella pictetii. Next base: position 5,091,048 of record OV121122.1, read on the forward strand.
GGAGAACCGTGCCTCCGGCACTGTGTTAACGCATTTTACTTTTTTAATAAATTATTTATTTCGTGTAATTTGAAGCTCATAAGGCAGCCTCTTTTCCCATCAGACCCTTAAGGCCGCAATAACTCCGGTGTTCGGTGTTATTAAGGGCATGGGCCCTGTTCGACAGGCAGATTCCGTTCCTTTACGAATTCTATTTTCCAAGGGATAAGGGTTGGTAGTAACGAGCTGGCTTCTAGAGCTTTATCATTCGCCTGAGTAGCTTTAGTTTCCCAGTACATTTTTCACGCCTGCAATTTTCGTCGCCAAGAGCTGGAGAAGAAAATGCTTGGAAAATACCCTCAACTTGTGTGCGCCAAGAGCCGGGGACCAGCATTTGGTGTAAGAATTAATATCCTTTGCCATATTGCGCGCACGCTTGCAAGCCATACAAACGGTTTTTTGAAAGCATGAGATCGATTCCACGCCAAGATCATCCGAGAGCTACCAATACTCCAATCAAGCGACGAATCGCAACAAACCGGATGTCGAACACGAACACAACAACCCGCGCAACACGATCACATTGTGACAACTTGGCAAAATATTCCGACGCAGAATCAGAAGAAAAACAAATTAATTTTCCGCGCTACGAAAAAAATCACTCAGACGTGAAGCCTGCTGACAATCGAGCGTCTGCGTCGTCGGACTTTGCAAGCGTCGTCGACGTCGCGACGCATCTGAGACTCGCTCGTCGGGAGCGCGGCGAGCACTGACGCCGTCCTCCCGACGCCGTCCTCTCGACGCCGTCCCCCCCCCCACACATACACACGACCGACGCGTGCCCATGACAACACGGCGAACACCCGGTCGACGGCGACCACACCACGCGCGAGCGTCCGTCTGCTGGAACTAGGAAATGAAAGGCGGCGGCGTTGTTCGAGCTAAGAATAGAGTGCGTCAAGTGAGCTGGGTCTAGAACCAAGGACTCCAGCCATGGAGGCGGAAGATAGGTGGACGACCGAAGTCAAGGAGGATCTCTCGACTCTGTGACGCGTTCCATGGAGGGAGGCGTTCAGACAGCTTGCTCGTTGCACGCGGGTTTGTGCGCGAGGAGCGATGGGATTGTTACACGCCGCAAGTCCCGACAGCAAAGCGCGTCCTCAGAGAGAGAGAGGCGTTCAGACGGCTTCACCGTCGCGTTCGGTGCAGGTTCGCTGTGAACGACGCGCTCGCGGCGGCAACGCGCGTCCTTAGCGAGAGGCGTTGAGAGAATAATACCATTTTCGTCTCTTGCAAGGTTACATGATGCGATGGTGTATTTTGATTGATTATGAACATTGCACGTTTAAAACGGCTAATACTACAGGTGCGAATATGGATTTGAATATATCGCTGTCAGCGATGCCAATTGATGGAAGCGATATTTCTTGACTTGTTAGTTATTGTTGTTATTGTTGCTAGCGCAAGTTGAAGTCGTGTCGATATTGGCAATCACTTCGGGATCGACACCATTGACTCTCGACGGCGGAGAGTTGAAATGTCAATGCCAGGGAAGGTGAGTAATTAATGCGGAACAGAAGTTGCACGGACCGTAAGACGCTGTCGGGAACTTGTTGAACTGTTCGCGGATTGCCGACTTCCGAACACATCACTCTAAGTTGAGGCTGAAACGCTCACAGAGCAATCTAGAACTTTTTGTTTCCTCGAATCGAAATTAGAAAAGCAAATGAGACTTCGTTAGCAATCGGCAGAGTTTGAAAATCTAGCGCCCGCGGAATGTGTGATCATTTCACGGTTTTAACGAGCCGTCTCAAAGGTCGAGACACGAGAATTAGAGCTTAGAAGGTCGCGCCACAAGATCAGGTGGGTCCAGCGATTGGTTTACTGACGTTGCTGACGTTTCTGACGGCAACCGCCGGTGAGATAGTACAGTGTAGCAAGTGGCTGGCAACTGGCGGTGAGATACAGTGTAGCAAGTGGGTGGCAACTGGTGGTGAGACACAGTGTAGCAAGTGGCTGGCAACTGGCGGTGAGACACAGTGTAGCAAGTGGCTGGCAACTGGTGGTGAGACACAGTGTAGCAAGTGGCTGGCAACTGGCGGTGAGACACAGCTGTCATCCTCGGCTGTCACCAGGTGCTACACGCGACACGTGCGGGCGAGACGCACTACAACCGCGGGCAGTCCGTGGCTGAGATGGGAGGTCACGACGCCGGACGCAGCAAGCAGTACGCAGGCATCCAACACCTTACAAGGTGTTAAACCCAGCAATTAAGAGGTGGCACGGACAGCAGGGTCAAGCAGCAGCAGCAGCAGCAGCAGCAGCAGCAGCAGCAACAGCACCAGCAGCAGCAGCAGCAGCACCAGCAGCACCAGCACCAGCAGCAGCAGCAGCAGCAGCAGCAGCAGCAGCAGCAGCAGCAGCAGCAGCAGCAGCAGAAGCAAGCAGCAGCAGCAAGCAGCAAGCAGCAAGCAGCAAGCAAGCAAGCAAGCAAGCAAGCAAGCAAGCAAGCAAGCAAGCAAGCAAGCAAGCAAGCAAGCAAGCAAGCAAGCAAGCAAGCAAGCAAGCAAGCAAGCAAGCAAGCAAGCAGCAAGCAGCAGCAGCAGCAGCAGCAGCAGAGAGCAGCGAGGTCGACGTGGTTCACACCGAATCACTGCGACGTGCCAGCGTGGAAATCAGATCGGCCTGCAGGCCTGGACCGCGATCTCACCGACATTTACATGTCGGACTTGCGACACAGCAACACATGTCAGTCACGAGGCTATGTATCCGTCGGATTTGGTTCGAGTCCGAGCGCCGAGCTGGCAGGACGGGAAACAGTCGGACATGGGACGAAACACACCGTCGGCAGGTGGACGCCATCGGGTTTATACCAGTTCACTGCAAATAATATTGACGACGAACGCGTCATATTATCAGGCACAGATCTTTACGAAATTTTGCAATAATGTTCGCGACAGCTCGGAATGGTGTTGTAAAGTTTTTGAGCAAAATCCGTCCGGCCATTTGGTTTTTATGACCAAAATACTAGGATTTTTTCATTTTTTTGCTTGTAGCGAATTGATGAATTGAAGAATTGATGTTTCGACACTAAATTTGTTACAACAATACAAAATTTGTAATGAAAACAATATACTATCAGTATCTATAATCCATGGCTACAGGGCCGGTTGAATCAACCTCGGTTTAAACCGGAGTTAAGGCTTGCTCATCCTTCAACGAGCGTGCACGCCCAGCGTTTGAATATAATTATGAAAGGATATCGAATTGAAAGCGCAAGTTTGCACTTGCAATCATCTAATTGCGTTACACGGCCGTGTGTGTAATGTGTGCACAAACGATTCTAAAAAGGAAGTAACAACATCGTGATTACTACATAAAATTGCAAAAAAAGTGACTCGTAATTAGATGCTGAAGATACCGGCGACCTACAGTATGAGCAAGCGAGCGTGAATCGAGTGATTTGAGTGATTCGAGTGATTCTGGAGTGACTCGTGTGGTTTGGGCAACCCGAAAACTTAACTCACAAACATGCCATCGAATTCGTGAGTGACGCATTTGTTCAAGTGGCAAGTACTTGCGACTTGCAACCTCACGGCTGCAGGCAGAAAAAACCGAACTGACCCCGGGCCAAAAGCACTGACAAATTGATCTCATCACAATGCTGGGACATTTTCTCAACGTGCTGGCTTCACACACATTGTCATCGGAGTCTAGTCGAGTCGAGTGTGTTTATAACTGCATGTGCATGTGCATACTCTTAGTCAAAGGGTGATAGTAATTGCCCCAAAATAAAGACAACATACCGAAATGTCGTCTGCCAGAGCAGGAGTAAGTCCATGGTCAGGGATAGTCAACCAAACAGGCTTTAAAGGCAAATCCCGTAACAGAAAAAATGCAAATTTTCATAAAATTATACTATTTTTAATCAATTTCATTAGTATTTACAAAAAATAACAAATCGATTCGGATAGCTTCTCTGCCATTGATATCTCACCCCAAGATATGGCGGCCAAAGGGTGTGTGGGTGTCAGAAACACAATCATTTCGCGAGTTTTCGACACCTAGGACATTTTGCTGGAAGAATTCAACACCCGAAAAGACTGGCAGCTGGGAAAAACTCACTCAAATCGTGAGGAAAATAGATGATTTAGAAGATCTCCCAGTAGCAAAAATCCTCTGGGTATACGCAACGTGCAGTTATACATATTAAAGCAATATCGTTGAGTGCAAACGTTATCATTCGCACACATGAATTCGCAAAAGAATTCGGACAAGACGGATACATTTCTGTGAAAAATTGCTGCTATACAATTTTGACAACATATGTATGTTGTGTCTTTTCCTAACCTTAGCACGTTAGTTTTCCGAAAAATTATTAAACATTATTTATCCTAAGCTCAAACTTTCCAGCTATACACCGGAAAAAGTTTGATTTAGGGACTTAGCACTCAATACCCAGTTTTAAATAGTTTATTTCTGAAAAAACACTTGTTTGTCTTCATATACATTCAAAAGCCAACTCAAATTAGAGCAGAGACAAGACCAAAACGCAAATAAAACCAGCCGATTCATGGCCAGTAAAGTTGATGTCTCAAATTTGCCTTTCACCCTAAATTAAATTAGTCAAGTTCACGAAGGCAACTTAAACAAGCATGTGCATGCCACGGTCATTAAATGCAGCTAACTGCCGACGCATCGCATCTACATAAGACGGACAAGCCACTTAAGCCATGACTCGGTGCGGCTACACGTCGTTGTTTGTTCTTCATAATGTCCGTACATATAACTATTGCTATCTTAGTACAGCAGAAAGTACACACTGAGTAGCTACTTGCTGCCAGCTATGGATACAACGACACCAGCCTGTCTGCCTGCCTGCCTGGCGTACACACAGATAGCGAATTAAGTATTCTGCAAGCGTTCAGCTGCACTTTCCGGTTTCCGGTCTGCAAGGTGTCCATGGTTTTATGCCAGGCACGCCGGCCTCGCACCTCATAGCTCCTAGCTGCCAGTTCCTAGCGCCTAGCTCATAGCTGCTATACTAGCTCCTAGCTGCTAGCTCCTAGCTCATAGCTGCTAAACTAGCTCCTAGCTGCTAGCTCATAGCTGCTATCCTAGCTCCTAGCTGCTAGCTCCTAACTGCTTTATTCTAGCGACAAGCTGATAGCTCCTAGCGCCTAGCTGCTATATGCTAGCGCACAGCTGCTATAATCCTAGCGCATAGCTCCTATCTTCTAGCTCCTAGCTCCTATCTCCTAGCTCCTATGCGTATAGGTGAGCTCATAGCGCCTATAGCTGTTAGCTGGGCGCTGGGCGAACATAGGTGGACACGAGGGGTGGTAGGGGTGGGTGGGGGTGGGGGCTGTGTTCGACACCCCAGGGTTATTCTGAGTGATGGACCTCGATATCCGCGTTCATCAATCCTCGACTACGAGCTGAATGCTAGCTTTTTTCGTTAATTTGCGTTTTTTGTAATTTTCAATTGCTGGCAGCGCCAATTTAATCATTTGGGTTTTGTACATCAGACATCAACATGCCACCCCGTTGGGTAGAGGAACCAGCATTTCCACTTTTGGAGTGGGGAAAAAAGCATAATTTATGTTTAATTCTCACAAAAGATAAATACTACGATGTCATGGTTGAATACCACGTGCAAAAAAAATTGCGCTTTAACATGCAAACAGTTCAAATTACCCATGGATTCCATTAATCTTGTCTATACGCTAATATGATTATGCCGTGGCGCCGTGCAGCCCTATAATGTCTGTATAGCCTAGCCTAGCGCCGACATAACCCATCAACCCTTGCTGCGAGATGTTACGGGACTCGGGGGGTGTTTTAGCGAAGGTTACTCGCCAATTAAGCGATGCAAACAGTTGTACTTGTCCTTAGCGGCTTGCGATATGCGATGTGATGATGGGAACCGCCCCGGCGGCCGGTCAACAACCCCAAATCGATCAAATTAACGGGTGCAATTATAACAGCGCCCTCTCTCACGACCCAAAGCAGCCCTGATTGAAGCCACACGATTGATATCGGTGTCCAGGCGTCGTCGTTGTTTCAGTAATGGTTTCGAGGGTCGTTAGTATAGGTGTGTTGTCAATGTTTTCTAGGATTTGCTCTGATTTGAGAGGGTTGTGGTTGTGAAAGAATAATGTCGTGCAATGCAAAGTTAGCCTCTAAGGCATGTGACCATCGGGCAAGTTTAGTTTGCTTTCCCTGCTTCCTATTCGGTATTTTCTTCCCCTCTCAACGGGAAAAGGGTGTGTGGGGGGGGGTCTGCATCACGGCGAGATGATCACAAACAAAGAAATGCACGTCATTGACACCATTTCTAGATTTTTTAAATAATGAAGGATAAATAGCCTATCATAGATAGTCAATTCAGAGAAATGAGTCAATTTAACACGTTTATCGTGTTTTTTTTTATGTGAACCCAGAAATAGAGATAGCAGACTCGTCAGAATTGTCAATCAAACAGACATTTTCATGCCATTTAAGTCAGAAGTTGTACCGAAAGAAGGTAAAATCATGGTAAAATGTATTAAAATTATACTATTTTAACTCAATTTCAATTAATATTTTACAGATGAAACAAATATCTCATGGTGATTAAAGTCAAACTAGCAACGAAATATCCATAACAAAATTATATCCGTCAGGTGTCCATTCGGAATTCGGTTGCCCCCGAAGCATATTTGGTACCGCTAAGCCCCGGCAAGGTGCTAGACCCGTGGGTTCGACTCCCGGTACGGACGCAAGGGAACGGATGTTTCATTCAAGTGGAGTGCATCAAGTCGAAACAACGAGCTGACAAATACACAGAGCAACAACGTCGTCCCCTAATCGCACTCGACGCGCGTTGACACAAAACAAGTATCGCGTCCAAACATCCCTGTCTGGGTTCATCCACCCCCGCTCGGTTCGGTGCGGTTCGGTGCGGTTCGGCTCGGTTCGGCTCGATCAAATAACTTGTTATTGGTTTCGAGCACAACGTTGGAAACAAAGCAATTGCGACAAGTCAAACGCCTGCACCCTTGCACCCCGACCCTTGCACCCGGACCCTTGCACCCCGACCCTTGCATCCCGACCCTTGCACCCCTAATTCGTTCAATTTTTTTTTATCGACGCAAACCACCGTGAAGTTGCATAGTAAAGCTCAGAGTGAGCTTGATTCCGCGAAACAGAAAATAATTAACCCTTTCTGACGAGAAATTGGAAGGAAATAATTATTTTGTCATGATCATGACGAATAAATGGTATAAATGGCATGTTTTACTCAATCTTAGTGAAGTGTCAGCAATTATAGCTGTCCGGTGTGAACATGGCTTCAACACCATGCGCTGATGAGTGAAGTCAGCTACAACAGCTCTGAGCAGACAGTCTGCTGCAGACAGCGAGCCACCCAGCACCCATCTGCCAAGGGTGGTTGCTGGGGGTGGGTGGGGGGGGGGGTAAAAGTAAAACACCGCTTGATAAGGGGTGTGTGATTCCACGCGAGGGTGGGCACCGGGCGGGGGGGGGGGGGCAGTTAAATGTAAGCACCCTTTGTCGCAGCCGGGGGTGCCGCGTTGCCCAAACGTCACTGCAAGCACCCATTGCTCAGAGCAGAGGGCGGGGGGCGGGGTGGAGACTTTAATGGATAGACTAACATGCGCCATCAGCGACGGGGGTTGGGGCGAAACGTCACGTCTATCGTAACAGGGGGGGGGGGGGTGCGAGGCAATATTGGGTGTCTCGCCCCGCACGACTCCGCGCCCGGGGGGGCTCTGATGACGCCATTGTGCGGCCATAAACGTATGATGAGCAAGCTGCGCGTTGCTCTTTGCTTCGGGTCCGAAACCGAGGTGGATGCTTCGAAAGGAAAAGCGGGCGTGCGGCGAATTCAGGGCGTGCTTTTTGGAAGTGGCTCGGGTTTACTAATAACACGAATCGAGCGGCTGCGTCTGGGTTTGCGCTGATAGCAAGTTGCATTCGCGCGGTGCGTGCGGGCTTCAAATCAAGCTGCAGACATCAGCAATTTCACGCCTAATCCATGAAACCAATATCACGTTGCATGAGATAACAGCGCGTAGCACTAGCGTCTTCGACTCACTTATAACCTGATATACAATTTCAACGCGAGGTCCTAAAAATCAACTGCCGCTGCAGCTAACAAGTCAGGAGAACGGTTTGGCAAGTTGGAAACACCGGTTCTCATGAGATCACCGAAGTTAAGCAACAACGCATAGAGTGGTGTTTGATGGGTGACCACCAGGCACATGATCAGTTCTGTTCGGGAGAGAGGTTGCAGGGGGTGAAGTTATTACGACAAATTTACTCGCCTTGCTTTTCAACCTCTCGACAGCACGGATTAGCGGAGGAATCCTGTTGTTAGAGTTGTACCGTCCTTCGGAAGGGACGTAAAGCCGGTGATCCCATTGGAGCTTTTCGACAGGAGTAGGCTACGTGTCGGCACCGAGTTTCCCTCCTCTCTTCTAGGCTAGGTTAGGTTCATCATCACCCTTTCACTGACCGACGCTATGACCAGTGCCAAAGTGCCAGTTGTGAAAACAGTGCGTCGTTAAACACCAATTATCAAATCAAATCAGCCGGATTCCATGTGATTTGCTCCGGCGACGTCGCTGCCTCGAAGACAGACAGCTTCATTAGCGCAAGACGACCGGCCAAGGGACCGACAAACCGAAACGATAAGATGCTCAACGCCGCGATGAAACCCACGATAAACTTCCAACGACGACCACGCGGGAAATCCGACGCCGGCAGTCCGACCGATGCTGTCTCGCTCCCGCTGCGACGAGGGTGCGCAGTCATCTCCGTCGGCGAAGGGATGCTGTGATCTGGAAGGCGGCGCTGCTAACCTACCCCGCGAAGGGGATGCCGTCTGAAGGTCACCCGCCCGCCCCTGACACGCACGCGATCGATGGGAGCTCGGGGTGCACGTACTTGCTGTCCTTAGAGGTCAAAACCCTTGCAAACAGCAAGTCTTGCTACCCTTGGAGAGGTCACAACCCTTGCAAACAGCCATGATTGCTACCCTTAGAGAGGTCACAACCCTTGCAAACAGCCATTCTTGCTACCCTAGGAGGTCGCAACCCTTGCAAACAGCCATTCTTGCTACCCTAAGAGGTCGCAACCCTTGCAAACAGCCATTCTTGCTACCCTAGGAGGTCACAACCCTAGCAAGCAGCCATTATTGCTGCCCTAAGAGGTCACAACCCTTGCAAACAGCCATGATTGCTGCCCTAAGAGGTCACAACCCTTGCAAACAGCCATGATTGCTGCCCTTAGAGGTCACAGCCCTTGCAAACAGCCATTCTTGCTGCCTTCAGAGGTCACATCCCTTGCAAACAGCCATTCTTGCTACCCTTCAAGGTCACACCCCTAGCAAGCAGCCACACGTGGACTTGCTGGCTTTAAGGCTTAAAGCCGCAGCGTTGTCTTTCGGGCGAAGTTATTGCTAGGAGGAAGCAGGAAGCAGATTGGCGGACCGTCAGGAGAAGTAATCAGGCGGAAGTCCCGGTTCCATTCCCAGTTTGCATGCCCAAAGATATTTGACAAGTAGTTGTTTGTCAGGAGCAGGGCACAAGCTTGAGTTGGTGACTCTGAGTTATTGGCTGATGCTGATGATGACATAGAATTGATGATGAAGCTAACATGGTGAACGAAACAGCAGCAGTCAACACCGATCCGTGCTGTCGAGAGATTGACAAGCTTGACGAGTGACTTCGTCACTTCTTGTTTAAGCATGAAACCCAGCAGCCTCCCAGCTGGGTCCAGACAGGAACGGTCACCCATCCAAACTACGACCTGGCGCTATGTTGCTTAACTTCGTTGATTGTACAGGCACCAGAGTGTATCTGACGCGGTCAGCGGTTCAGATATGTGCGTCATTAATGCGACAGTTGGCTGGTTGATGAAATCAAGGGGCTGAAACCGCGCTGGTGAAACGCCCCATCACCATGGCAGGCCGTCGAAGCATCCGTCGATTAGGGGCTGCAAAAGTTCGATAAAGTCACCCCCGCAAGATGACTGCGACTAGCGCGAATCGTGAGTGTCTCCCCGTGGGGACAACATTTCGCGGAAATTGCGCTGAGAGTTCCGGGGAGAGTGCGACGCGACAAAGACATCAATGCGACAGTGTTTTTTCCGGCTGGACTGCAGTCGACACAGATGGGTGGGTCTGTTTACGCTGAACACCGAGCACCGAGGCTCCGAGCACAGAGCACCGAGCAACGAGCACCGAGCACCGAGCACCGTGCACCTAGCACCGAGCAAAGAGCACCGAGCACCGAGCACCGAGCACAGAGCACCGAGCACCGGACACATAGCACAGAGCACAGAGCACCGAGCACCGAGCACCGGACACAGGGCACAGAGCACCGAGCATCGAGCACCGAGCATATCGAACACAGGGCACATAGCACCGAGCACGGAAAACTCACTGTCGGGTGGTGTAACCTCCTGCATAATTCACGACTAGACACCGACAAACAGCACCGGGGTTCGAACTAGGAACGCACACGCACACAAACACACACCTGCCACCCTCTTTTTTCCGAATGTTTCCGCCATATTTCACCCGGAAATGAAGCGCACCGCATTAGAAGACTTGTACGCACTTTCCTACGCACGATATAAACTTGCACGCACGATACACTTTGAGATAAAGTGAGCAGCACAGACGACCGCTTTAGGGGTAAATTTAGTGTTTGCATGCCACCAACAGCAATGATAGGGAGGAGACACCCAACACCAGGAACAAATCAATCGTTCGAAACGAGACACGCTGTGGTCGGTGGCCGGGTGTGTGACTCGATGCTCAACGGGGTGAGGGTGTCACCAGACGTCTGGGTGCGAACCCGGGTCGCCACGGTCGGGTGATCTTCAACGCCATGCGGACACCATCCGAGGTGCAAGGATTATGCCTTGAGGTGACTTGTAATTACCATGGGTACACTTTACACTACAAGGTGCTTTACTGGGTATAACATAAGGAATCCCACACCTTCAGAACGCCACGGGATGCCTTACAGGCTTAGAAGTTGGTATGTGTTCTACAACACGGGTTACTCTGGTTGCGGATAAGATTGCACAGATTGCCATAGGGTGTCTAACGGGATTCAAGCCATGGGCGACAGCCCGGGGGCACGCTACGGCCGCCCGCGGGGGTGCCGGGTGTGGGTGCCGGGGGTGGGTGCCAACGGGGGGACGCCGGACACACCCCGAGAATGTAGCTAGTCTGTCGGCGTCGGGCGTCGGGGATCGATACCGGGTGGAGGCGGCGGCGTCGGTCCCTGTCTGCCCCCACCACCCCCACCCTCTAACCACCCGGCCGCCCCGTGCACTGCGTACTTGCATCCCTAAAGCCGCACTGCCCTTGAACCGCGAAGCAACCCTTGCCTGGATCTATTTGTCTTTGATAATTTTGATACGTCTCATCATTGTAATTATGTTTCCTAGTTATGCCAACAATCGTAGCAGCGTAGCAACACTATCAACAGCAGTGACACCGGTGTTTGCTGGCATTAGGCAAGGCATATGTAACGCCAACAATCGTAGCAGCGTAGCAACACTAGCAGCAGCAGTGACACCGGTGTTTGCTGGCATTAGGCAAGGCACATAGTAATGCCAACAATCGTAGCAGCGTAGCAACACTAGCAGCAGCAGTGACACCGGTGTTTGCTGGCATTAGGCAAGGCACATAGTAATGCCAACAATCGTAGCAGCATAGCAGCACTAGCAACAGCAGTGACACCGGTGTTTGCTGGCATTAGGCAAGGCGCATAGTAATGCCAACAATTGTAGCAGCGTAGCAACACTAGCAACAGCAGTGACACCGGTGTTTGCTGGCATTAGGCAAGGCATATAATAATGCCAACAATCGTATAGCAGCGAGCAACACTAGCAACAGCAGTGACACCGGTGTTTGCTGGCATTAGGCAAGGCACATAGTAATGCCAACAATCGTAGCAGCGAGCAACACTAGCAACAGCAGTGACACCGGTGTTTGCTGGCATCAGGTGAGTGTCTTGCAGTCAAGAGGGGGTGGTTTGCTGACAACGGGGTCGGTACCGAGTTCGTTCACCCTGATGAAGACGAGACTGGCAGGTCGCGGACTGCAGGTTTCGCGCGACAGGTGTGGAGATTGCAGAAAGATTTTCTGAATTATTGTCTGAATTAGAAAATATGTTCAAGTATGTAATTTGTAACATGCTAAAAATCAAACGTAAACTTATGTCTACAAATCTGTTTTAACATTCAAATAATAATGATAATAATTCATCAATGGTCCAGCTTGACTCTGTTCACCTTATGGACCATTATTGCATGTGTAAGAAGAGAGTTAGCGCAGCACCATGTTGGTTGCTGCTCAGTGAGTACACTTCCGGAAAACCCGTCCCTCATCGAGTGACATCACAACCGGGGTTTTAATTTGACTCGGAGTGCATTCGTCTCACGTTGACACTGGCATTCTTGGAACGCATACACAGGGCGCAGTGACTTTATCAAGTAATGATTGCAGCTATAATCGGTATCTGATTGCCTATAGACCTTATCTCTCATGAAAGCGTCCGATTCCTTTGTCGTCGGCCTGTCATCTTACCACCGTTTGACAGTGCCGGATGGCTGATTGTCAAAACAAAACAGAGTGTGGTCGTCGAACACGTCAATCAATCCTTCATCCTGCGGCAATCCATCAACCACCGAAGCAAACAGAAAGAGAAATGAAGAACGGCTAAATGGCTTGCTCACGTTTCGAGATACTGGAAGACCCGGTAGACCGGACGTCGGTACATGAAATTCTGGTCCACTCTCTCCACCATCGTGTCTGTCGCTGCTGTCCCGTCGAATCGCGTCACATATGTTCGCCCGCCGCGTCTCGCAGAATCACAGAATCACAGTCGCTGGGGCACCTTCGCGCTCGCTCACACATGCAGTCACTTGGCCATTATCGACCACACTTTTCTCGCCGGCAAACACGCGTCACACTTCCAGCCATTTTCCACGCAAAGAAAATCGCACGACGTCAGACAGTCGACAACTCGGGAGACACAACCACACGGGGTAGGCGACGACCGCCGACCATGCGTCGCCGCTGTCAACCGTCTCTTTGTTCGCGCTCTCTTCCTCTACAACGCCTCCAATTCCCTCCGCCGATCTTCGCCGGACAGAAAAACAGCACCCACACGCGTCGACGCCGCCGCTGGCGACACGTGGGATCTAATCAGAGCGATGACGACGCTTCGCCGACGGGAGACAGTGCGCCGTCCCGGAGGAGCCACGCGAGCGACGCCCGACGTCGAAAGCTGCTTTCCGTTTCACGTCGACAACGACGCTGTATATGCAATCACACGGTCGCACCACGCTCGTGATCGCGCGCACACATACGCATCGCACGCATTGCACGCGCACGACCGGATAGTGCGTTTGACGCGTCGCTATTCTAAAAGCTGAGAGTCCATGCGTGCGGTGGCGTGTTTTGGAGGTTGCGGAACGCCGCTGGCTCGCACGTAGTGGTGTGGTGTTAGCGTAGTCTATGAGAGCACGCCGGTGGTTTCGCAGAGTCGTTTGGCAGGTTGTAAAGAGTGTAGAACGCCCTCCCTGGTGGCGGGCGTGGAGCGGTGCGGTGTCACCGTGCTGGTGACGGTCACGGACGGTTCGTAGCAGCGCGGAGGGCAAACACCGACTGGCTGGCTGCGGGCGCGACGGTCGGTCGTTGCGAGCTTCGCCAATTGTTAGGGGGCGAGGGGGGCCGGGGAGGGGGAGGGGAGGATGTCGGAAGCTGGGGGGGGGTGCCTTCCTTGTGATGATTAGCGTCGATGATAACATCGCACGCCGGGGAGATGTTTACGGCGCGTTGCAGCGGGATGAGGTTGTTGACTGATCGACGCTGGGTGCGTTGACGAGTGCGTTGGGTTTAGCGACAGATAATTCTGAGTTTTACTTACTGCAAGGATTCCACTTCCTTAGCTCTGTAGGTCCTTGATTCTTACTTGTGCAAGAAGGATTCCACTTCCTTAGCTAAGTAGGTCCTTGATCCTTACTTGTGCAAGAATGGTTCCACTCCCTTAGCTAAGTAGGTCCTTGATCCTTACTTGTGCAAGCAAGAAGGATTCCACTTCCTTAGCTATTGGTGTCTTGTCCATCTATTCTGTCAAATGATTTTTTTCTGGTTTTTATGATCCTTTTTTACTACCACTTGAGCGCCAATGCCTTCTGCCTAACCCGCCCAACCTTAGTAGAGAGTAAAAATTGTAATTTGTTGTGAAAGAATTTCTGGGCCTATGCCACAGTTTTTACAGACCAGGGGTTAAACTTCGTTCCCCACAATAGCCAATAACCAATTTGAGATAGTAAAAATTACAGCTATAGTAATGATTAAAATCAAAACTTATTGCCATAAACCAATAAAATTAATATCCATTCCACAGTTGGTTTTCTGTGTATCATCACTGGTAATGCTTAACCCCAGACAGGCAAAAGACCTGGGTTCGACTTATGGTATGGACACAATATCGGATTCGGAACAGATTTTTTTATCAGAAAAATTCTCTATAATTTGTTGGTATCAGGAAGGCAGCCGTTCAAAGCGTCTAGCGATACACTAGGATGGTGATGTCACTTCGTTGCAAAAAGAAGTAGGTAGTCCTTTCTGTTAGCCGTTAGAACAGAAGTATAGAAGGTTATGAATATTCGATTGCTTCACACTCATCTTAGGTTACTGTTGATAACTCAAGTAGAAGGTACAGAGAAAGGTCATAGAATATGTAAATTATTATGCCACCTTAGTTGAGTTATGATTCCTGTGATACAGACATTGAGACATACAGACATACAGTATCATTGAGTTTGATGGAGGCTCAGCGCTAACGGCAAGCATTCGGCTTGTAGCCACCGATTTCCGTCAGGAGCGCTGTAGTAGAAGTGATGTGGATCGAGCCGAGATGCGACGTCGAGTTTGAATGACCGGCACAGAAACACGGCGGTGAGACGTTGATGTCTTGTTTGAAAGCCATTTCTTGCATCTCTTATGTCTGAATGTCGTGTTTTCGTGCCGGTCAATCAAACTCGGCGCCGCATCTCGGCTCGATCCACATCACTTCTTCTACAGCGCTACTGACGTACATCGATAACTACAAGATGACTGCTGGCCGTTAGCACTGAGCCTTTAGCCACCTTCGAACTCGATGCGAGCATCATAGAGTATCTCTACGCTAGCAAAATTTCCACTTTGGAGAAGGCTGAATGACAGAATTTTTCTAACGTGAGCTTCTGTTTAATAATGCAACTGGAAATCAAAACGTTAATTTTCCAAGTTCTTGTTAAGACCACAATATTAACATATAAGAGCAAGACCAGAAACGTTCATGCTATATTTAAATATCGCCTTTAGAAGAAATTTTATAATGACGTCATTTTTTTAAAACTACAAATTGCACCCTTTGTACATAAAAATAAAATACCTTGGGCTGGAGATCCAAGAAAACTTTTCTGTGCATAATCGATTCACTTTGTACCTATGCCAAGTTGCTTAACCCATGTGCATGCAATTGTATTAGCATTGATCTTAGATTTGCTAATAATTGATCTTGGCATTGAACCTAGGTATATGTGTTTCACCTACCTACTGTCTCATTCTTCTCAATTTAATGTGTCACAGAAAATAAATAAGGAACCTATCAGTGAAACAGCTTCCTATCAATGAAACAGCTTCCCATAGATGAGAATTACCGATAGTTGATACATATCCGTCTGTCAATATTTGCCTAGAGATAAATTGCAATTCAATGTCAGTGCACTTGGAAGATAGGTGAGAACAGCAAGGAAATCACGGTGGCAGACCAATTACACACGGAGTGATAATTACTTACCAAGCACATGGCGGGTAGAAAGAACGTCTTCTCCGCTTGAGTCTGCCACAAACGAACTGAGAATAAAAAAATCAATAATTAGACTAGGTACCTACCTACCAGTTACCATGTGACATGTAGGAGTTTTTAAGACATTCATATGCTAAATATTTCTACCAAGGTTAAGTATGTTTTAAGGTTTATTACCTATTTTAAAATTTGCATGGGCAATGATTGTGGAAGCATTTGCAGTAAAAATTAAACACAAGCTGGAATATGGCCTGATAGTTCTTGATTTGGTACTAGGCATAGATTGTGAAGGAAGGTTTAACTGATGAAGTGGCTATATTTTTTACATATAGGCCACACCCAACCAACACTACAACAATGTGTAATGACAGACTGTGCTAATTAGCACAAATACTTGCCCTGATACAGCAGCTTATCGATTTCATTATTTTATCAGGTTAGGAAGTCCCAAGGACCTTCAAATTTGTAAAAATCTGTCCATGAGGCGATAACTCCATCGGAACACTCTACTAGACCAGATCTAGACACAACGACAACTAGTAGTTATGCTAGATGTCCATAAAATACTAGAAACTTTCCCTAACACTAGTTAACTAAACAAACATCCCAAATTGAGAGAAATAAACACCATAAGCGGAATGCTGCCTGAGGCTGCACCCAAACGTTTCCCACGCCGCTTACTCGAACATTTAGCGAATCATTATGAATGAAGTTGTATTTACCTGGTAGGTGGAAGCTCTCGGTTTTATTTGCACAAGTTTATCGCGCACACAAACTGGGTAAACGACGCGAATTTAATGTAAATCGGGACACATCGCCAGTAAATTACACACTGGCAGACATTTGTGCTGGAACTGCTGTCATTGGGTGGGAAAGGGGAAAATCCAATATGGCGGTCGACTCTGCTTGACAGATGAACATGGAGGGAAATATAAAATATACAAAATTACGAACCTTATCGGGATATTACGTACTTCAACCATTTTTTACTTCTATTTCCAAATGCTGATTTCTAAATATATTTTTTAAATAATGATTTTGCACTTATCAACAATAATAAAGGCTAAACAAGCACCAAAAATGCACCATTAACCATTACTCATTTGACTTTAAAAAAAAAAAAAAAAACTTTATCATTATTATTGTTACTATATTGATTATCAACATAATTTAACTATACTCTTTAGTCACTATCAACCAAAGTATATTTAACTAGATTTAGGCTCATACGAAGACTCTGTACTCGTCAAAAGCATAATAAACAAATACAAATACAAAGCTTTCAGGGCTATTGCAAATCCCTCATCAGACACACTATGCATTCTGTTATACACTGATGCATAACATATTGCATACTCGAAGATTCGCAGAACTATCCAATCAAGATATTTACATGCATGTAAAAACGGCAAAGCTCAAACAGAAATATATTCTGATGGCAGATTAATACACGGACCATACTGACTTGGTTATTACATAGTATTGTAAATTCTCTTACGGAAACTATGATATCAATAAAAAATCTAAAAAATCAAGGCTGGCAATAATAAAAAAATGAATTTTATGTGTGCAATTTAATATGTCAATGAGAGATCATCGGTTTCTCCAACAGGTATTCCACTTTGGCAAATCTCCACAAATTAAAAATGTCAAACATCATCAAAAAAACACAAATTAAACCATGCACACCACACCCTACATACATCCATTCCCTTATTTAACAGAATCATGAATTGCAAATACCTAACAAATGTCAGCAAAAGTCACCCATATTTTCCTAAATACCTACACCAACACACCCACTCACCGATCACGCCACCCTCCCATCCGACCCCGACCCAACCTCCCCACCACCACCCATCCCACCCTCCGTCTCCACCACCCTCCAGCCCAAAGAACCGGGCACGACCAACGGCCACTGGTCCATCGTCACCATGAACTGCTCGGGCGCCAACACCGCCCAACTCTCCTCCCCGGGGTCCACCTCCACCTCCCCGTCGGAGCGTCGCGCCCCCTCGGCGGCCACCTCCACCACGGCGGACACCCACTCATCGGCCACGTCGCCGATCTTCTCCTCCGCCTTGTCTTCGGCGACCGTCGCGGCCTCGTGAATCGCACGCGCCTCCGTCTGTCGCTGGTACTTGAGGCACGCCTCGGCACGATGACGTTCCAGGTAACGCTTCTGCGAGAACGCCTTCGAGCACGAATGACAGCGCCACTCCCAAGCGTGGTGGGCGCGTGTGCGTTGATGCGCGCGAAGATTCGATCTGCGGGCAACGGGCGCCGGTAAGGACAGTTTGCAGCGCTTCGTGTGGATAGGTTGGATAGGTTGGATAGGTTGGATAGGTTGGGTAGGTTGGATAGGTCACACGCTTCGCTAACCATCTAAAAATTACTTCCGCCAGAAAAAATCAATTCTTATTCGTGAGAACAAGGCTATAGGTCTATGCCGAGCCGTTTCTCTTTCACGAGGGTGTCGAATAACTTGTGCAGCACTCGTTCGATTGCCGTTCTCTCTGCGGTGTAACCCCTCACCCCGCCCAAGCACGGATCTTGTACGCAGCCGGATAGCTCAGCAGGTAGAGCAATCGCCCGGTACACAAGAGATCCCGGGTTTGGTACACGGTCCCGTCCGACTTTTTACATAAGACTATTTACAGAAGACAAGCATTCCGCCATGAAAGAATACACACCGGTCAGCGAAACGCTTGGCGCACACGTGACACTCGAAGGGTCTCTCGCCGGTGTGCAGACGTTGGTGACCCTTGAGCACCCAGGGCCGGTCGAAGGACTTCTCGCAGTGCGGACAGCGGTGCTCGGCGCGGCGTCGCGACGCCATCAAGGTCGCGGGGTCGTCGGGCCGGCTCGTGCTGCCCTGCAACGTAGACACAGTACGGTGTTGGATCTCCGTTGAGCACACAGACGACGGACAGCGGCGTTCTCTGCCGTTGTTTCAAAGGGTGAAATTGTGTTTGTTTTGTCGTAGCTTTTTGGACGTGCCAAAGGATTGAAACACAGCGTGCCACGGACTTGAGAATACTGTCCGCGGCAGCGACTGCCTGAAGTAAGATTCTGATAGTTAAACGGAGGTTTTCAGAGCCCATGTTGATGGTAGTAGTGGCTTCACGGTTTTTGCTCTGTTCGATTGGATTGGTGGTCCTCAAAAGGACCGTTGTCCGACGTTTCGCCAACGAGCGCGTTGGCATCTTCAGGGTTGTCTGTCAGGGTTGTCAACCCTGAAGATGCCAACGCGCTCGTTGGCGAAACGTCGGACAGCGGTCCTTTTTAGGACCACCAATCCAATCGAACAGAGCAAAAACCGTGAAGCCACTACTACCAAGATTCTGATAATTTTTAAATGTGAGATGAGGTGATAGCGTTCATTTGTTCACATTAAAAACATTGACAAAAGTTCACATCTCATCTCACCTTAAAAAAATTAACATACCGAACGGTTTGGCAACGTTGGAAACACCGGTTCTCGCGAGATCACCGAAATTAAGCAACATCGCGCTGAGTCAGGTGTTTGATAGGTGACCATCGTGCACATGATCAGTTCTGTTCGGGAGAGAAGTTGGAGGTTTTGAAGTTAGTACAACAACTTCACTCGCCTTGCTTATAAACCTCTCGACAGCACGGATTAGTGGAGGAATCCTGTTGTTCGAGTTGTACCGTCCTTCGGAAGGGACGTACAAAGCCAGTGGTCCCCTCAGTGCTTTTCGACAGGAGTAGGCTACGACTACGTGCCTGCACCGGGTTTCCCCTCCACCCTTCTAGGCCAGGTAAGGTTCATCATCACCAATTCATTCATCGACGCCATAAAACCAGTGCCAAAGGGCCAGTTGTCAAAACAGTGCGTCGTTAAGCACCAATAATCAATATACCATCATCTCCTGCAGCGTGAGCGACGGCTTGGCGATCACGATGCTAGCAACGTTGAGCGACGAGCCGTTGATTGCCTCGGTGCAGCCGACCACCGACTCGTCCAGAGGCTGCGTCTTTCCCGCCATCGGCATCGGCGCCATCATCGACGAGGGCGGCACCAGTTCGTCGACGCTGGCGCTTTGCTGCAGACAAAAGCGTCTTAGCTCATTGTCCGCTAGTCTGCACTCTGTACTCTGTAGCATGTCTAGGAGGGAGTAAAGGTTCATGCTCAAGTTGACTTACAGTGCCATTTTGCTAACGAATGTGTGCCATGGTGCAGTGGTCCATAGTGGCTTGTGGTATGAGGAACTTCTTCAATGTGCTTAGCATCTCTGGATATGTGGGCATTGTATTGTACTGTGGGGCATTATATACATGAAATGGATTTTGTAGAACGCAATTTTTCAGGAACCTAGGAGTAATACAGTCCCTAGTAAGAACATTCAAACAATCAAACAAATTGCTACGGCTAGCAGCGATCCTAGCTGCATCCCTGCTCGATGCGTTGACACAGGGAAGAGCTCGGGATGCCCGTACGGCTAGCAGCGCTCCTAGCTGCATCCCTGCTCGATGTGTTGACACAGGGAAGAGCTCGGGATGCCCGTACGGCTAGCAGCGATCCTAGCTGCATCCCTGCTCGATGCGTTGACACAGGGAAGAGCACGGGATGCCCGTACGGCTAGCAGCGATCCTAGCGCATCCCTGCTCGATGCGTTGACACAGGGAAGAGCTCGGGATGCCCGTGCGGCTAGCAGCGATCCTAGCTGCATCCCTGCTCGATGCGTTGACACAGGGAAGAGCTCGGGATGCCCGTACGGCTAGCAGCGATCCTAGCTGCATCCCTACTCGATGCGTTGACACAGGGAAGAGCTCGGGATGCCCGTACGGCTAGCAGCGATCCTAGCTGCATCCCTGCTCGATGTGTTGACACAGGGAAGAGCTCGGAATGCCCGTACGGCTAGAAGCGATCCTAGTGCATCCCTGCTCGATGCGTTGACACCGGGAAAAGCTTAGGATGATGTTGATAGAGTGACTGCGGCGCTACCTGCAGACTTTCGATGTGCTGATAGTAGGTGAAGAGCAGCGAGTCGTGCAGCTCCGGGGAGAGGGGTCTGCCCTTCTGCGCGGCGGGCCGCGTGATCTGGATGAGCAGGAACTTGTCGGCGAAGAGTCCGTCGTGGGCGGCGGCGGCGACGGCGTCGGACCGCGCCGCGTTCAGCACCTCGACGATCGGCTCGCCGTTCTGGTACTCGGGGTTGGCACGCACGAAGATCACGTCTGTCACGCCCTGCATCGACCGCAACGCGAGGTCATGGGTCATGACAGCAACGCTCCGCTTCGAGGCGCCAACAGTCAGGGATGTCTTTGATTTGACATTTCGTTTTCAACAATGTCAGTGATACTGTGACCGGGATTTGAGAGGGATTCTACAAAGTAAAAAGTTGGTGAGAGGGAATTGGGAAATGGGAATTTGTACAAGTGGATAGAATTTTTCTCTGTTTTGAGAAGATTATGGTCGTGGAAAGAACATGTTTCGATGCGGCAACCGTCAACTCCTGGTTTCTGTCTTGAAGATCTACTGATAAAAAAAAGTCGCATTTGGTCCGTTTTAAGACCACAAACATCTCAAAACAGAGCAAAATTGTAATGTACCATATGATTTTGTACACCATCCGTACACCATACAGCATATACACCATACACCACACTACACCATATCCATAAGCTCAATATCATCGCAAGATCCGATCAGCTGCACTGAAAAAAAATATGTCCTCTTTGACCGTCGTTTTTACCAGGAATTTGAAAAAATAGTAACTTTCATCAAGTTGACCATTTGCTCACCGGCTCGTCGTCGTCGTCCAACACCGCCTCCCCACTGACGCCGACGCCGACGCCGACGCCGACGCCGACGCCGACGCCGACGCTCTCGACCACCTCCTCGTCGCTGGCCTCGTCGACGTCGCCGTCCTCCCCTTCGTCGGCGTCGCCGGGCGCCAGCGAGGCGTCGCGACGCCGGCCGCGGCGGGCGTCGCGAGCCCGACGCTCGCTATTCGACTCGCGGTACGACGCCGTCGACGTCGACGACGGCGCACGCAGGTCGTAGCCCAGCTGGCGTCTGTCGCGGTTCACCTTCACCTTCAAGTAGCGGTCGCCGTCGCCGACGTCGATCTGCCCGGGAAGACGGGGGCGTTGGATAACGTCAGGCGGGGGCGTTGGATAGGGTCAGGACATGGGGTAGGGTCAGGGGCTGTAGATAACAGCGAGCTGAGGGTGAAACCGGTGCCAACAAATGACAGGTTGATGATGAAGCTAACCTAGCCTAGCAGCGAGCTGAGGGTGAAACCGGTGCCAACAAATGACAGGTTGATGATGAAGCTAACCTAGCTTAGCAGCGAGCTGAGGGTGAAACCGGTTCCAGAAAATGACAGGTTGAGCTAACCCAGTCTAGCAGCGAGCTGAGGGTGAGTCTTGTGCCGGTGAATGACAGGCTGATGATGAAGCTAACCTAGCCTAGCAGCGAGCTGAGGGTGAAGCTGACCTAGCTTAGCAGCGAGCTGAGGGTGAAACCGG
Organism: Nemurella pictetii; assembly: GCA_921293315.2. NCBI lineage: Eukaryota > Metazoa > Arthropoda > Insecta > Plecoptera > Nemouridae > Nemurella > Nemurella pictetii. The sequence continues at coordinate 5,113,412 of OV121122.1, forward strand.
TTCCAACAAATGACAGGTTGAATGAAGCTAACCCAGTCTAGCAGCGAGCTGAGGGTGAGTCTTGTTCCGGTGAATGACAGGCTGATGATGACGCTAACCTAGCCTAGCAGCGAGCTGAGGGTGAACCCGATACCGACATGGGCCATGCTCCTGTCTATCATCATCAACAACCACACTCTGTTAGTGAATGGCTGACTTACAGGCTGAAGATGAAGGATTTTGGCGAGTAGAGAGCTGAGGAAGAACTTGGTGCTCACACAGCATACCTACTCCTGCTGTGAATGTCCAATTATGAGCCAACGTAAAATGGCGGGTTGTTGGATGAAATTGCGACCTACCTCGTAAAACCCCGTCAAGCTCAGGTCAGGGAGGGGCTCGTGGCTCCGTCCCTCAAGGGCCCTGTCCATTTTGAATCGCTCGACGATGGAAAACTGGTTGGCATCCCAGATGTCCGGCAAGTAGCGAGATTCCGGCGCAGCGACCGGGATCTGACGGTCGACGGATGGCTCTGAAAGGTTCAGACAAGACAGCCGGCCAGGCGTTTACTTTCACAACTTTCTAGTCGAACGTCTCGCAAGATTACACCCTCTCATTTCGTCAATTATTCGTGAGTCTTGTTCTAGATCGCACACAGGAGTGCGGGGATGTCTACGCCCATAATAGAGGAGGATGAATTGGTACGCCTTGTCCTAAGTCAATTTATTAACTTTTTGATTAAATCTCACCTTCATTTTCGTTGAGCTTATTGAAGATGGCGATATTACGAACAAAAGCGAAGCATTTTGGCATCTTGCTGTCTGGCTGCGAGATTTCTTAGCTGAGTTTGATTGAATACCAGGAAGAACTTCTACTCCTACTGTCAGACTAGAGGAAACACTTTGCAGTTAGCTAGTAAAGAGTTGAGAGAATGACCTCGAAAAGACTGCTGCCACGGCCTTCCACGAGGGTGCCGAGAACTTCGCCTTTAGAGGGCCCATTGTTGCCGTCTGCTTGCGCTCCTTTTGGCAGCTGCTTACATCATTTTGTACCAAGGTTAATAAAATGGCATCTATTAACCCTGACGTTGTGCCAGTTTTGAAAACAACAAAACACAAGAGAATTGGCTAGAATTTTGGTAGGTCCTATCACAGGAGGTAGGTCCTTTTATAATTTTTCACATAATGCATCAATTATGTAACAAATTTTCAAGAAAACTAGACATTTTTAAGATACTCCCAGCTACGCATTCTGCTGATTCAGCAACTTATAATAATGAAAACATGTTTTATTATTGTACGTTAATATTGGCAAAACAATGTGGCGACAAAATATTGCTGGTATTACGTTTTTCAGCATTTCAGCTGAAAGAAGAGTCGAGTCAGAGTGGTCGAGTAGAATTCACACAAGCTGGTGTATGCTATCATCGAAATGTTGCGAAGTCAAAACCAACCACCAACTTCAACAGCTCATAGCTCAAAATCACACGTCATGAGTAAATCAGATCTTTTTATGATCCTGAAAGGTAGCTGAAGGTAACTGAAAGAAAACGGACATTCGCATGAAACCATAGTTATTGAAATTTGAAAATAAATCAACGAAAAATCAGTTCTTACCATCGAATCATTGGCTGCCAGGGTAACATAATATTTAAATAAAATGATTTATTTTAAAGGTAAATTGTGTTTTATAATATCATTCTCATTTTATTGTAGGTATTGTAAAATTTTATATCTTTATTTCGAAACAGATTTGTAGCTTTCCACGTCAGATTGTCTGAGTCCCCATTCCATTATCATCATCTTCTCTACATTTGAACCCAGTATTGACTTGCAAACAGTGAAAACGACATGATTTCGCCCCAGGCTTTCAGACCCAGACCATGCCAAGAATATTGAATTTCAAATTACAACAATACAATACACTTAACACGCCATTGTCCACTTGCGATACTTACCTAACAATTTGAAACATGTTATGCTAGGCTCATGCCGAAGGCTCGGCTTCTGAGTCCGTGAAAACTCCGCTAGAGCGCAACAGACGTCTCCACTTGGTCACCGCGTGCCACCATTGCGTGCAACCTCTTCAACCCCCCACAACCCCTCAACCTAGCAGGGTGTCATGCGTCGTGCGTACCGCCGCTATCGACCCTGCGTTGCCAACCCCCGACATCGGCCACCGAAACGCGATTTCATCCCCAAACTTTCTGATCTTAGTTGAGTCTATAGACATCAGCTAGGCACTAGACAGGCACTAGACAGTTAAGGGCTGCAAGACTTTGGGCCAAGGGCACGGACATTGGAAGACGGCCGAATCACTAGTTTAGATATTGATTACAAATACCTATACCAAAAAATAGAAAAATTATGACTTAATTTATAGTATCCACTAAGAAAAGCCACTTGGGGTTTGATTTCCCATCTTCCTTGGTTGAAAATGTGCACAAATTTGCTAAAGGCTCTGCTGTTTAACCAAAGAAGATAGGAAAATCCCAGACCAACAGGCTGTCTGCCGTTATATTTCCCTGAAAGGAAAAGGTCTCATTTGTGACTTTGTTTCGAATCAATTTCGTAACAATAAATTACTGCCTGGCAATAATTTCACAGTTAAATTATTCACAAACAACTGCCTATTAGTTGATTGTTAGCTTGTTAATTACAGCCCTTGGGTGCAAATTGTCGCGTGATGCACACAGACACAGATGCCCTGCAGCAGCCGGAGACCGCGCGGATCGATACGCAGGACACACCTCTTATCGTTATCACCCTCTCGAGCCTCGACCTGCAATCAAGTGATAGGCCACCGCGAGCTCTCCGGGCGATAGCAACTGCACACATTACAGATGCGCCCCCATCGCAACGTGAGCGCCGTGGTGTCCTCAGCCTTCACCCCATGCCAACACAGGGGGTAGGTTGCTGCTAGAGATGAATTGCCACGCGGTGCTACGATTGGTGGCTTTATGGAGGGCCTGTTAAATCATGGCAACGATAAATCGGTGTTGTACTGTGGTATGGCTTTTTACTATAGATATGGTACAACGATTTTTAGCATGATATGGGCCCTCGACATAATGGCAACAAAATACAGGCGTCACTGCGCTGATAGTGTTGCTAAAGATCCTGCAATTGATCGCAATATATGGGGCCTGTACACCGGTTTCACTTATCGCAACAATAGTATAGTGCGATTGTTGACATCAGAATGGCAACAATCGTCTGGCGCAGGACCACAACAACAACACCGTTACCATTCGGTGTCCCATCCGAGGCCAATTGATCCGCCCAACAGTTGGCCAGCCTGCCTCGTGGCCCCCTGGACACCCCCTTCCTCCCCCCGGCCCCCTGCCTTCCGGCCACACACTCCGTCAGTGCCGCGTCGCGACGCCAGGGCAAACGACGTCGCCGGCGTCGACTCCCGAACGCACAGGCATACACACAGCATCCAACGAAAAAAAACACACACACGCACGCACAGCAGTCGCGCAGGCAAAAAACCAAAACACGGGTTTATTTTCGGGCCGCGGCGCGTTGCTAAATTTATAAGTCGGTTAAAGCGAGCGAGTCGAGCGGCGTGCGTGCAGCGAGACGCTTCGGTTCGTCGGTTCGGCGTTGTGCTAGCGGCGGGCGGGTGTCAGAGTTTGTGGGCAAGGTGGTCGTGACCCCCCGGGGCGGGTGAGAGAGTGTGTCCGTGTCGTGTTCAGTGTCCGGTGAGCTCGGTGCGTTCGGTGAGCGAGCGGGCAGCGGGTTTCATGTCGGCGGGCGGCGCGGCAAGATGGCTGCAGCGTGCAGTGCAGTCTGCAACGAGTCGCTAAGAAGGGCTAAGAAGGTCAGCCCCGTGTGACCCTCGAGTCTGGGGTCGAGTCAAGGCGGCGTCGCCGACGGCGAGTGATGTGTGACGGGTTGTGACGACCATGGGCAGCAGTTGTTCTTCGGGACAGGCGCACAAGGATAAGGACTCGGTGTCGACGCGCTCGGAGGAGTGAGTACTGAGTATTGAGAGAGAGCTGCATGGGGTGGTTTTTTTGTGGGCGATGCGTGCTACGCGGTGCGGGGGGGGGGGGGGGGGGTAGGGTGTTATGGCGTGCCGGGTTTTGGCCGTCATTGGGCTACGGGGTTTGTGGGTTTGTGGGCCCGGAGTGGGTTTGATAAAAAAAAAGTAGTGTTGTTTTTGTGTTGTGTTGTGGGGGGGATTTTTGAGTGCGGAAATATGGCCGATAGATCAAGCGAGAGCGGCAGGCAAATTCCTTAGCTGATCCATAAGATCAGCGGACTTGAGGAGCGACGTCAGTATTTAGACTTCCTCTGTTGAGTTTTGACTTATAAACGCCCTTGCCTGGTCGAAGATTCAATTAAAGTGCGCTGCTTTTGGGGGGAGAAAGATAACGGCATCCTTAGGGAATTTTGTAGGTATATACAATTAACGATTTACGAGTAATGCGATTACTTTGCTTTAATCCACAAGACTGTAAACCACGAACGAAAGTGTTGTCCTGAACTTTCTAGAGCCTCATGCCGAAGTTTCTTAATGAGAACACTCAGTGTAACTTAATAATTACTTTATTTTAATTCTTTGGCCTCGCTGGTGAAATTATAAAGCCCGTATCACGCTGGTTGCGAGGCGGACGGCTGGGAACGTGCGACGCGTTGGTGGGACGTTGAAGCCCGTAGCACGCTGGGTGCGAGGCGGACGGCTGGGAACGTGCGACGCGTTCGGTGGGACGTTGAAGCCCGTATCACGCTGGGTGCGAGGCGGACGGCTGGGAACGTGCGACGCGTTCGGTGGGACGTTGAAGCCCGTAGCACGCTGGGTGCGAGGCGGACGGCTGGGAACGTGCGACGCGTTCGGTGGGACGTTGAAGCCCGTATCACGCTGGGTGCGAGGCGGACGGCTGGGAACGTGCGACGCGTTCGGAGGGACTTCGAAAAACAGAGTTGTGAGACAAGGATATGCACACACGTCATTCCGACTCTGATCTTACAAAGCCGTTGAAATATCATGGTTTGCAGAATGGAGGTGAATTCCGCCTGCAGTCAGGGTCACCCATGTCACAAACGAACCACTCTGGCAGCGACGATGAGACCTCGTGCCGATCGTGGGAGTGGGCACCCTCCCTCCCCCCAATCCCCACTCCCTACACCGCCCCCGAGAAGAGTCGCGCGGTGGGCTATTTCTGGAGTCGAGCGCGTGAAAAGATTGCTGATTTCTCGCCGGCTGGTCTGGATCTGATCGCTCGGTCGATTGCCGCCGCTGCGTGGATCGCTGCGAGCCCCTCAATGGGTCGCCCAATGGCTCTGAATCGCTCAATGGGTCGCCTTATGGCTCTGAATCGCTCCATGGGTCGCCTTATGGCTCTGATTCGCCCAATGGGTCGCCCAGTATCGCTCTAGTCGCGTTGACCAACTCTGAATCGCCCAATGGTTCGCCCAATGGGTCACTATCAGCTTGCGTATAACTTTGAATCACTCTGAAGCGTTCTCTGCATTTACTTTTTATATAACAAAAATTACTTTTAAGGTATGACACGTCGTGAAACTTAATGGTGTATATACTACACATTTCAGAAGACCTAGGCTAGGAGCTAGAGCCCGGTACTTAAATGTAATTACATGAAAAACTGCCAATAAACAACATAAAATACTCAGCAGTCACTCTGATCCGATTTTCTTGGATAGCTCTGGATTGAAGCGTTCAAAGCGCTGAGGATGAGCGCAAAGTGTTGTTTCGTAACTTATAAAATATAATGTGAGGAGACGCAACTCGTAACAGGGATAGCGGCATCTCATGACGAAAGGAAGTAGAGTGAGTAAATATCGGTGACATAAATCATGGCAACAAATTTCTCGAGATTTGCAATCGTCCAGCTGGCTTCTTGCCAGCCGATTGTTTCCGCGTCCAGGGGTAGCAACCCTTGTGACTTGACAAAACTCGGTGAACATTACCACTTTCTATTGGACGTGTCAACGGTTCTGCTCCGTCGTAGTCTGATTTGCTCCTAAAATAGCATTCATCTTGATGGTTACGCATTCAATAACAAATAGCTATTGCAGTGCATGCAACGATCGATTAATTCAAATTGGTTCGAATCGTCAATCACTTACCTGATAGTCGATGCTCTGTTAGCCCTGAAGATGAGCGAAATGTCGCATGGTCGTAACGTAGACCATGTCAAGGTCATGTCTAGGTCATTTCAAGGTCAAGAAGAGATAAACTTCTTACGTCCGATAGATGGACAGTTGAAAATCTCGACCCCGTTCCAGCGGCTGTTGGGACTAGCGTTTATTCTTCGACCAAGGCAAAGAATACGCAGCTCGAGTCGAATCGAAAGTTGGAACCATGCACCGCAGTAAATCGTTAAGTTTAGATGTGTTAATAAAGGTGATTTTTGATTGAATTACTGTCACATTCAGTCTGACCGTCAGAAAATATTAAACCTGTCATCAACGCTGTGTAGCCAAACGTGATGTTGCGTATCCCAGCCTAGGTATATAGAACCTTGGTCAAAGGTCCATTTGATTCATCCCACATAATAAATACTCAATAAGTAAATTTCTCATAAAGCAATGTTCAGCCATTAAAAATGATATTTCTTTTATTCGGGACCTCCACTTAAATGACACATGTCTTATGATATCCATGTCTTGGCAATTTGAGTGGAAATCTCTTCGCATCTTCGATTGCACGTAATATTTTACAGCTAGTCTTTGTCAAATAGATCATAAAACGTGTTCACGATTATACGGATTGGTACAGAGGCGTGAGTTGATGTAATAACCTCGGTGCAGGAATTCCTGTCTGCTGTCGCCACGTTTGTTGGCAGTTGCCTGTAGTGGGCCACTAGCCTTTTCCAGGCTGCTTGTTTCACCGCGTCCTGGATTGTTTACCTGCGTTTGTTTCCCGTGCTGAGATAGGCTGTGATCGATAGGCGAGATAAAAATACGCTACATAAACAGTACACTTTACTAGTACTAGTGTACCTAGTAGTAGTACAGTTTACAGTGTACACTACTAGTAAAGTACACTAGCACTTGTATACGTAGGACTTTATGGTGCCGGTATATCATATCCCATACTTATACATCTCATTCTGTTGGAATTTCATATCTTGTGTATTTTGTATTTTTCTTTGTAATATGGCTACTGTCAATTATTACGACATCATAATGAATCGTACGCACACAGTTTCATTTCTAACAAAACATAACAAAATTTAGGAACATTCCCCAATTATTTATCCTATCAAAATAAATATCTCCAGTCCACTACATCCTCATTTCCTCATCCTACACATCTCGATATTCCAGATCATGAACTAATGTCATACACGCGTTGTCAATACAGTTAATATCCCGAAAATTTTCCAACATCCCCATGAATCACATCAGAATTATATAACTTGGCAGAAAAAGCGCACACAACTTTTCAAAGATCGATATCTTGATGAACGGTTAAGCTAGATCAAAGATGTTATAAGGCTAATTGAGGTGCGAGAATATAGCAACAATTTGACCAGGAGTCGTTTCCTACCCAATACCAGAACTTCGACTCCCCTTAAACCTTTGCAACTCCAAAATCTCAGCTCTCCGCTTCGCCCAACTCTCAGCCCCAAACCCCGAATTGCAAAATACAAACATCAGAAACAAAATTTCCCATTCCATCCTCCCCCCAAAAGCAAACACGGCCCCGGGCGCATTCGGCCATGCGAGCTACTGGCCTCCGTGACGGGGACGCGCGAAGGGGGATGTTTTCCTCCCCCCACCGTGGCCCGGGGGTAGGGGGTGCGCGTCATCGCTTCGTGACGTCACGCGCTGCGAGAGAAAATATCAATAGTGCGCCGGCAACGGACGGGATGGTGGGTGAAAGGGGGTGTAAGGGGGGGGGGGGGGCACCTGAGAAGTGTGTCGTGTGTCTGTGCACCCTGCTAGCATTGAGATTCAAGGCCTGATGATGCTGTGCAGATCACATTGCTGGGCTGAGCTTGGGGGCAAATTGTCGACATGGACCATAATGAGTGGCCTTGGGGATTTTTGGAGACATAAGAATATCTGCTAGCTCAAAGTAATAAGTGATGAATTATAAAACTAAAAAGCTTTCATGATTGAAATTTGAGTGGCAATTAATTTCTTACATGGGAACACATTTTCAGATTTCGATTCTTGACCTGAGAATGGGCAATTTCGAATTTGATCTCAGCTGTATATTTTTCCACAATTCCAGTCCCCAAAGGTTCAGCTTTTCGGGGGCTGAGCTTCTTTACAATCCGTTAATGTATTCTTACCGTTTAGAGAAATCGGAAATGGAAATTGAAATGGAATGCAGTGAAAATAGAACAGGGTCAAGGTTTCATAAGGTTTCATCCAACTCAGCTTTGCCATTTGGCATGTAGCACACCAACACACATAGACAATTTTTTTTCAGTAGTAGCATAAGTGTAATTAGAGTTAGTTGCGTTCGTTATGAAAAATGATTGGTACAGAGTGAAGTACTCTGTGTACGATGGATGACAGCTAACATTGGATCAATAAAGGTCCACACTACTTACCATGTCTAAACTCAGCCCAAAATTCCACAGAACAAAAATAATCACTGTCAGTATTATTTTTGTTGGAAATGAGACGGAATTTTAGTTAAATTTCTGATATAATTTCTTAAGCCTCTGGTAAGCTGGGCTTTTGTGGTAATGGAGTTAATATCTAGAGGCTGGAAAATGGATAACTATTTTTTAAGAAAGAGAAAGGAAAAATTAGGTGCCAAAAATCAATAAAAACATATTTTAAGTAAAATAAGTGAATAAATTCAAGACAAAAACAGTACAAGGAAATTAGTCATTTAAACACCGACAAGTTCGACCGGAGCATTTGAACAATTAGCGGTTTGGGTAGGTACCTATGTCACGTCACCGACGCCAATAACTCGACGCAGCGTGAGATCGAGGCAGATGGAAACAGAAAGCCGCCACATCGCTTGACAATCAGCCAGCTACCAGCTCCGTCTGCCCGACATCCAAGTGGCTAATTACAACGCTAATTGCAGCCGTCGCCAGCTGTTGGATCAACACTCTCGTTTTTACCATCTAATCTAAAAATAACACCGCTAATGCGACAACTGTCACCCCACGATGATGACGCTGCTCCCAAACTCGAGACAGATTACATATGCACTTCAGCTTGAACAAGCAGCCTTGACTCACGCTTGTTTAGCTCAAAAAGCAGGTGGAACATTTTTTAGAAACGAAATATCAATTCCAAAATTTACATCCGTGCCGGGATTTGAATCCGCATTCCGCAATCCGCATTCGAATCCGAATTCCACAGTTGGTAGTCCGTTTAGCACAATGGATGCCCTGGATAGGCAAAGACCCGGATTCGAATCCCGGTACGGATGTAAATTTTGGAATTGATCCTGTGGATCATAATAATCATTGTCTACCGTATATGCAACGAGTATTTGCATTTAAGATTAAATTCACACAAGTGGAATGTTCTTCGAAAATCACAAGACTTGATTGTGTGATCAAATTCCTGCTCTTTCTTGGATACTTGGATACATAAAGCCATAGAATCTTGACACTATATCCCAAATATCATGCCAGGCTGAATAATGCAGGACACTCTTCCATCAAACATCTTGCCAGGCTGTATAATGCAGGACACTTGACCATCAAACATCTCACCAGGCTGTAGGATGCAGGACACTCTGCCATCAAACATCTCGCCAGGCTGTAGGATGCAGGACACTCTTCCATCAAACATCTCACCAGGCTGTAGGATGCAGGACACTTGACCATCAAACATCTCGCCAGGCTGTAGGATGCAGGACACTCTGCCATCAAACATCTCACCAGGCTGTAGGATGCAGGACACTCTGCCATCAAACATCTCGCCAGGCTGTAGGATGCAGGACACTCTTCCATCAAACATCTCACCAGGCTGTAGGATGCAGGACACTTGACCATCAAACATCTCGCCAGGCTGTAGGATGCAGGACACTCTGCCATCAAAAATCTCACCAGGCTGTAGGATGCAGGACACTTGACCATCAAACATCTCGCCAGGCTGTAGGATGCAGGACACTCTGCCAGCAAACATCTCACCAGGCTGTAGGATGCAGGACACTCTGCCAGCAAACATCTCACCAGACTGTAGGATGCAGGACACTCTGCCAGCAAACATCTCACCAGGCTGTAGCATGCAGGACACTTGACCATCAAACATCTTGCCAGGCTGTAGGATGCAGGACACTCTGCCAGCAAACATCTCACCAGACTGTAGAATGCAGGAAACTCTGTAGGAAACCACTGCTGACAAATAACATATTTGCTAAAACTCATGGACTCTCAGAACTTTGCCATAGGTTGCAAAGGAGGTGAAAAATTTTGTTGCTTACACTTCCTTTGTCTACAGACTTTCAATATCTGTATTTCTGGGCCATTCACCCAAATACACTAGATTCACTTGAATATGAAACAAGAAACCCACAGATGGAAGTCTAGTTATCACATCTTCATGATGAACAAACGACAGTTCAGATTGATTTATCGACAAAAAGTGACCAAAATGAACAGTTTCCCGTTTTGCTTTTGATTTAGGATGTGAACATTCTACAAAAAACCAATGTCTGATTTTTTTTCAAATTTCCGTTTAAGACAGCAACTGTTTCAAGGTTGATGGTGAGTATCAATAACAGCTGTGAAGTGATATTCGTGAGGGAGTATTCCTTCCTCTACCAAAACTGGACACAAGACCAGCAATAGACAACGCTCAAAAACAGAGCGCAGAGCGTTTTCAAGCCAGCACGATTCAGAAGTGGGTACGTGAACAACCCAATCGGACCCGCATATCTCTTCGGCCACTTGCCCCGCTTTGGACCAATCAGGTTATGCGTCGATTATTAGTAACGAAATGTCAATTCCAAAATTAGCACCCGTGCCGGGATTCGAATCCGGGTCTTTGCCTGTCTTTGCGTGTTGCCTGGGTTAGCCGAGTTGTTGATGTGTGATGATTGCAGCATAGCCTCACTAGATTCAGCGAATTCTAGGGTCATTCATAGTCCTGGTTCTATCTCAGTGAAGCCCAACAACTCAAATGAACTTAATATCAATTCCACAGTTGGTTGTCCGTGTATGCATAATGGATAAGTGCAGTGCCTCGGACAGGCAAAGATTCCGATTCGAATCCCGGCACAGATGTAAATTTTGGATTCGATATTTCGTTACTAATAATCATTGTCTACTGTACATGCTACAAATATTTGCATTTGAGATTAAATTCACACTAAAAGGTAATGCGTCGTCCAGCCTTGAACCAATCAGGCGCCAACCTTCAGGACGAGACCCGCCTCCACACGCACACCATGTTGTTGGAGGTGACGGCGACCAGGTGCCGGCCGGACCAGTCGAAGCAGACCTTGTCGACTACGACGTCGTTGACGTTCACCCGCAGCTTCTTGACCTTGGCGAGGTACGGGTCTTCGAGGTCGGGCCAGCCGAGAATGGAGGTGGGCGCGTCGTCGAGCGTCTCCAGGTCGTACAGCCAGACCTTGCCCTGGTCGTCGCCGCAGCCGAGCAGCGCAGAGCCTGTCGAGAGAGTGCGGTTAGGTTGATGCGATAGAGAACGGTTTTAGCGCCAGCAATTCTAATGCTGCCACGAGCACGTCTAGCGGTGCAACGGAACGGTTTGGCATGTTGGAAACACCGGTTCTCGTGAGAGCACCTGAGTTAAGCAACATTGCGCTGATTGATGGGTAACCATCATGACCATGATCAGTTCTATTTGGGAAAGAGGTTGGAGGGTTTGAAATTAGTAAGACAACTTCACTCGCCTTGCTTATCAACCTCTCGACAGCATGGATTAGTCCCTGTTGTTCGAGTTGTACCGTCCTTCGGAAGGGACGTAAAGCCGGTGGTCCCCTCGGTGCTTTTCGACAGGAGTAGGCTACGTGCCGGCACTGGGTTTCCCCTCCTCCCGTATAGGCGAGGTTAGGTTCATCATCACCCTCATCATCACCATTTCATTCACCGACACCATTAGACCAGTGCTAAAGGGCCAGTTGTTAAAACAGTGCTTCGTTAAACACCAATAATCATCAAACGCTCAACGAGATGCACGTTGCATTTGATTCCTTGGCTGTATCGATGGCCAAAAAGCAATTACGACAGAGTAATTTTCTGCGCCAGACTTGACCTTCAGTAGACGGCAGAGAAACCAAAAGCAATTCAACACAATCTCTGCACAGAAGATCATACGATAATATAGGCCACATTTCAAGGGCTACCAACTCAAAATAGAAGGGGTCTAAAACAATTGGTTTAAACAAGACTATGTATAATCCTCATTATTCAGAAAAATTGATGCAAAAACTGTTTCTTTACTACTAAACACCAAACAGTATGAAGTTGGTAACTGGGGCAGAAACCCTGGCCTCATATTCGAGTTGTTGAGCTCCGTTGAGACAGGCGCAAGACTATATGATTGTACATAGAAGGCGCCGAATCTATCGGCTGGCTATCTATCGCCACGTACCCGCCGCGAAGCCCATGTTCATGAAGTAGTTGTCGGTGTCACTCCAACGCAGCGTCCGCAGGACGACGGCGTCGGCGCCCTTCCCTCCCGCCGCCGCCGCCACTGTCGCCGCCAGGTCAAACACGTAGATGCAGCCGTGCAGCGCGCACTTGGTCGCCGCCCGGCCGTCCGGCAGGCAGACCACCGAGTCCACCAGCGCCGTGCCGCTCTCCTTCGCCAGCGCGTTGGGCGGCAGACGCACTCGCAGCGGCCTGCGAACAATTTGATTTGATTATCGGTGTTTTAACGACGCACTGTTTTTACAACTGGCCCTATGGCAATGGTCTAATGGCGTTGCTGAATGAAATGGTGATGATGAGGGTGATGATAAACCTAACCTAGCCGAGAAGGGAGGAGGGAATTTCCAACGTGTCGTATATGTCGTAAATTGAGATTTTCGAAGTGTCATATTCGATGCGTAGGTATTGAACCAGTTTACGATGCGGAGTATTCTACGTACCCAACCCTGCAGCCGGAAGTCGGTCATTGCAGGTTGTTCACATTTCAGCACACTATTTCTAGATTTCGTGTCTTGTGACTCATGATTGAACATATTTTTGGGTCAGGAAAAGTTCTGTAGAGCTTGGTAGAACATTATTGATATGCAACCTCATGATAACAAAGTTTGGAACATTCTGGTTTTGGGAACAATTGCTTCCTGGTTCTTTTTTGTTTCTTTCTACTGGACTCCTATTCACTAACTGTTTCTGTTTCTAATTCTGTGGAATTGGGTAAAATTTGGTTTCTGTTTCCGATGGAAGTATGGGAAACAAAATCCCGAAATTTACCCAATTCTGCAGAAATGGAAAAGGTGAGTGAATATGGGCCGAGGAGAGAAGGAGAACCAGGGTCATTACTATCCAATTCATGCCCACCACTCACGATATTTTTAATTGCAAAACCGAACGGCATGCAACGTGTGGCGTCGCCGATGTACATTCTTACGCTTCCTTTCTCGACGTACTTACTCTGCGTTTCCTTCGCTGCCGGCGCTGGGATTGGTCCAGCAGTATAGCCCGTCGTTGGCGGCGGCCAGTAGGACATGAGGCGCCGCCGATGTCGCCAACGCGATGATCTCGGAGCCAGCGTACAGCGTGTGCAGCTGAGAGAGCTTGTTGTAGTACTGTTGCAGCCATAGATCGCCGACGTCGTAGACGTTGACGTGGTCCTCGGTCGAACCTGCCGCCCCGCACAACAAGCGTGTTATTGGTTGGCTGGTTGCTGGTAGGAGGTCTTGTCTGTGACTGCTTGTCTTTGATGGGAAGGCTCGGGGGGATTAAATGTGAGATGGTAGATGCTGGTGATGTTGAAAGAAACGTCTGTGGCAACTGGCTCATACTTAGTGTTCGAAGTGTGAAATATTTCAAGTGAAATATTTCAATTTGAAAGTTTCAAAGTGAAATATTTCAACCTCTCGTGAAATATTTCAAAAAAAAGTGAAATATTGGATTTTTTTGTATTTTTGGGCAGAGAATTAATTTCTATGAAGTTTGACACCCTTCTTTCCCATATCCGGCAAGCGGCCATTGCTGGGGCGGGTTGTTTGCATTTCCTGTTTGAGTCCTGCACTCGCCACTGATCATGGGGAAGAAGCGCTGCAATGTTCACAAACTGTTTAACATCGCTGATGGTAATGTCCGCTCCTGTAAATATTGTGCGTGGAAAACCATTAATAATGCAACAAGAATGATGCATCACATCAACAAGAATTGTACGAAGTGTCCGAAACATGTACGGGACAACATAACCTCTACTCACCATGTGGCTACTCAAGGTAAGAAATGCAAGAAAATAAGTAATAATAGTACTCTCGATCTCCCTTCCATAATTTCTGGAATAATTTTTAAGTAACTACCAATGATCCTCAGGCACTGGTCATGTATTTAAAATAAAATGGCTTTCCAGGAACAAGAAGCAGCAGTTCTGCTGATGCTTCTTTCGGAGCATCGGTTGACGTTATACAGCGGCCAGCGGAGTACCGTGTTCGCCAGCAAGTTTCTGCCCTGCCACTACCAGCAACACCGCAATCTACCAGGGCTGATGTGACATCGCCACTATCGCCGTCCTCAAGCTGTGAAATGCTTTCTCCGTCACCAAGTCCGTCGCCAGCTCCGAGTCCAATGGATTTTTTCTGTGATCGCATGACTAGAGCAGAACAGGTGAGCAATGGGGAACAAGATGATTACATGCCAGTGCCAACATGAAGCGTTCAAGAAATAGATGGAACTGAAAATCTTTTAAAAATAGTTTTGGCTGCCAATGTTTGTGCTCTTAGCCATTTAACCAGTTTTTCATTTACTCATTTTTGATCTGATGTTATTCTTAACCATTTCATTTTACAGGAAAATTGTAACGAGTTGCTGTGCCGCGCCATTTACGCCACTGCTGCTCCTCTATCATTGGTGGAAAATCCATATTGGATTGAAGTTATGAAGAAATTGAGGCCAGCGTATCATCTGCCTAGTGCGTACATGGTTTCAAACAGCTATCTGAACGCAGAAGTGGATAGAATTTCCAATTTTACCAAGAGCATGATTGCAGAAGCAAATTCAGTGGGCCTCATGTGTGATGGATGGACCAATGTGAGGCGAGAAAGTATTATCAACTTTGTGTTGACAACGCCAAACCCGGTTTTGTTCAAATCCCTACCATCTCTAACATCACGTCACACTGGTGAATACATGGCGGAGACCATTAATGAGGTATTGGTTTCAATTGGTCCTGCCAAATGCTTTGGCCTCGTTACTGACAACGCCGCTAATATGAAGAAGGCGTGGGAGATCGTAACAAAGAAATACGACCACATCAGTGCGTATGGGTGTATTGCTCACGGCCTAAGCCTACTCATAAATGACTGCATAAAAGAAAATTCTCTAAGGGACCTTGTCAGTCAAGGGAAAAAGATCGTAACGGAAATTACGAATCGACATGTGCTGAAAGCCGTTTTTCAGGAAAAGCAAGCACAGGCAGGCTCAAAAATATCACTGAAACTTCCAGTTGTGACCCGGTGGGGTTCGGTTGTTTTGTTTTTGAAGAGTCTTCTGGCAAACAAGGGTGCCATTAGAATAGTGAACATCGATGAACGATGTGAAAGCGACCTAACAGCAGCCACAAAAGCGACAATAACCAGTGAGGTTTTCTGGGACAAAGCAAACCACCTCTACGAGCTTCTTAATCCGATTGCTGCTTGGATTACGAAAATTGAGGGGGACAGACCTCAACTAAGTTCTGTGTGCCGTATTTTCTTCGAACTCGAAGAGAGTTTTGACGTAAATGTACGAAAAGCCCCATGCCTGGTGTCTGAGGAGAAGAAAATTTTCTCCCTTTTGGAGAAGAGAAAAGAATTCTGTGTGTGGCCAGTTCACAAGGCAGCAAATATGCTAGACCCAACTTTCAGGGGCAAGCATTTATGTCCGGAAGACGAAATCGACGCTGCGGAATATATCCATGACATGGCTGAAAGAAGAATAGACGTCGACGCAGGTCGGGTGATGGCTGAGCTAGCCCAATACAAAGTAAAGGAAGGGCTCTTCTCAAAGAATTTCCTATGGGCAGCAGCAGAAAACGAAAGCATCTCAGCATATGTCTGGTGGAATGCCTATTGTTCGATGACACAGCTCTCAAAAGTCGCTGCCGTCATTCTAACTTTGCCGGCGTCGTCTGCGGCCTGTGAACGTACGTTCAGTTCGTACAAAGATGTACACTCGCTAAAGCGGAATCGCCTCACAACCGAAAGGGCTGGCAGGCTAGTTTATGTGAAGCATAACCTTAAGGTAATTGAACTTTTTACTCTCAAATTCTGATTTTTTTTTCGTTTTTAAACCCCATTGTTAATCTTATGAGCTATGAGTAAGACAAAGACTATCTTTGCTGGAAAATGGAAAGGACAAATTGGTTTTGTCTTATAGTTTTTGCTTTACTGTTATTATCTTATATTTATTTATTGGTGGTCTTTTGAATTTTCCAGCTCCAAGCAGAAGCCACAGCTCCTGTCTTGCCCAAGGCCAAAGTTCGTGTAAGTCTCGACATGCAGCCGCAACCTACACCGTCTACAAGTAGACAACGCTCCACCGGCACCTCTGCTCGCGATGGGGGCGTCCCGGCACCGACTCTTCCAGCCTCCGATTCTGAATTTGAAGATGATGTGATCGCCTTTTCCGACTCCAGCTCCCCGAATGAAATCGATATGAATTTGTCAACCGATTCTGAATAAATTCCTTCCTTTCTTCTCCAATCTCGCGCCATTTTATTTTTACCCAGTCATAATCGTCCATTGATAGTTGATACTAATGTTGTAACTTGTTTGCAAGTAGGAAGGGTTAAATAAGCTGCAAATATTTCTTTAAAATAATGAACAAGTAGGCTCAAAGTAGGTTCGGTACATAAATTTGATAAATTTTTCTTCCAATTATGAAGTAGCAATGTGTGTACTATTTTAAAAAGAACTTGGCAATCATTCTGAATGATAAAGCAATTGAAAATTTCAATATTTCACAAAATTTCAATCTTTCATGAAATATTTCACGAAATATTTCACGAAACTTTCAAAAAAATAAATTTCATGAAATTTTCGAACACTACTCATACTCATAGCCTCCTTTTCTCAAAGATGAATAGTAGTCAACATGGACCACATCAGTGGCGGTTCGTGGGCAAAAATGTTGGTGGGGCATACAAAAAAACACGCTTACCTACCTATGCATAGATATACCATAGATTAACAATAGATTGTCAATTGATTCCCATTCTCATGGACAATAAATGCATGGTCTATCGTATTCATAGCCAATCACATTACGCTAATTATATTATTCGTAAAAAAAATACGCCGTCTCCCGCGAGGCTCGACACGCGACTGAATTGAACTGTCAGTGTTTGGGACGCTGACTGGTGCAAGACAGAAAAAAATAGCTTATTTGACAGAAAACACAAAGCAACAACACTATGTGCTAGTGATTTTAGAAATCAAATCGGGCATGAATATGTTTTTGGAAATAGTACAGCACTGTTAACGAAGCGTACAGCTTTCCGCTGCGAAGCGAGTATGTATTGCATCATACCCCTACCCCTCCCGCATGGCTGTAGGGGCTTTCTTAGAATTGCCCCTGAAGGCGATGCCGGGCGCTCAACTCCCAACCACCGCGAGACTAGCTGCGGCTGAGAAACAGCCAGCGAGCGTAGGGGGACCTTGTGGCTTGCTGAGGGGCTAGCCCCACCGGTATCGCTACCGAACCCGCGGCCGGCAAACACCACGTGGTACTGCTACGTAGCGGGCGGCATTCAGGGGCACACATAGTAGAATTGAGCAAAAACATGGTGTACCGCTTAGAAAATAGTAATTGAAAACAAAATACATTTCGACTGATCTGAAAATTCCTGGTGGGGCTCCGCCCCACCTGCCCTTTAGCACGAACCGCCCCTGGACCACATAAAGACCCATGCATTAGCCCAATGCAAATTGAATAAATTCATCTTATGGCAGTTAGACAGTAAAATTTAAACTTGGCCTAAGAATTTAAGTATTTTGAATTCTATGGGTACTGCCAAACATTTTAGCTGGTTACCATGATGGAATCAGATTGGCATAATTGGATAGCCAATGTTTGCAAACAAGCAAACGATTAGCGCTTGCTAGGTGACTTACAGTAAAGAATGTTGGTAAAGATCTTGTCAAACACCAGGCTGCTGATGACAGGCATCTTTGAAGACGACTTGATCTTGTGAAACAAGAACATGCCGTTGGAGGCAGGATGGATCAGGTGGATCGCACCCAGCGAACCTCCGACTGCCAAGATGTTTGTCTCGTCATTTAGCGTCGTCCACGCCAAGGCGTAGAACATCTCCCTGCGAAACACCGTGTGGTTAATCACTGGTACACTAGAATTGTAGTATTGATCTTCATGTTGTGTGTCATACCTGATGTCATCGGCAAAGTATTTTCTCTCGACAACTGCGTCCTTGGATTCAGCGTCGATGATGCAAACACTGTTTCCCCCGCAAGTCGCAAAGTAATTAGTAGTTTTCTCCGGATCTTGTAAGCTGGGTTCGAATGCGCACTGCCATACCTAACATAAGAAATAAGATTGATAAAAACTCGCCCAACTAAAATAAATCAACCAGATAGTCCTTTGATAGATCTTTGCCTTTGATTATCATAGGTACCTGTGTCGATATGTCGGCAAAGTCTCTCTTCGTTTTGGAATGGCATCGTAGGAATCTAATTGGATCGTAGTCCAAATCTCCAGGGGTTTCGTAATCTTCCCTGTCCTTAATTGTGGCTGGACACAGAGATTTCTTTTTCCTAGGAGGAGATATAAAATCGCCAACCTCCATGGCATTTGAGCGCCGCTTTCGCATCATGATTTTTGACTAAAATTGTTGTAAAATTGACTAAAAAAGTAAAAACTAATGAATTTGTTGATACAAATTGGCAAATTTGTGAATTAGTCCACGAACAACAGTCGATTTCAATATAAAATAAGAAAATTTCAACCCAAAGCCGAATCCAGCCGATGCCACTCCATCGAAAGCGTGTTTAATAACTAACCTAACCCAAGGTCATCCAAGGTAGAGCGCCGCTCGCGTGACCGGTGAGCGCTAGCTCAATTTTTCCGTTTGCGCAACAACTAATTTGAAAAGCATTGAACTTCGAACTAACGCGAACACGGGTATTTATGGATTGATACTCTTTGGTGAAAATTAAGGTTATATTCCATATATTTTCTCTGAAATATTTGCAGAGCCCAATCAGCAAACAGAAACATTATTTAAGTCAACTTCTTATCCAAAACAGTTATCTAGTAGGTATTTTAGATTGCTTCAGAGAGGCTGCAAATCATCGTGTAAATAGTTGAATCAGCTTGTAACTTTGCAAAAACACTTTGGAGTTTACAAACTGAATCGAAGCTTTCTTGGTTTCAGGTCTCCGAGCTACCAAGCAACATGCAAGAAACCATCGCGCGGATCGCTGGGAAATCACAGCAGCCAGCACTCAGGGATAATCCTCGAGGCTTCCA
The DNA here is from genome assembly GCA_921293315.2 of Nemurella pictetii. Classification (NCBI taxonomy): domain Eukaryota; kingdom Metazoa; phylum Arthropoda; class Insecta; order Plecoptera; family Nemouridae; genus Nemurella; species Nemurella pictetii. Next base: position 5,132,961 of record OV121122.1, read on the forward strand.
CCGTTCAACAACAACACTTGCGTACCAACAACGGCACCAAAAACGCAGCGGGTAACTATATATAGCCAATCCGTTGTGTGGGATGTAACAGCAATTCAACGGGCCACTTGCTTCTCAGAAGTGATGAGTCCAGCAAGTTTTTTATTCCAGAAATTCATTGCTTTCATCCAACAAGCGTAGGTACCTAATTTATAAGCCTGAGCTTTCTTAATATATTTGTTTCCAAAATCTGCTCCACAACAAAATCTGCTTGATAGTATGGTAAACCCTGTTAAATTGTCCCAATTGCGTGAGTGGGTGATATGTACGATTGTGTTCTGTGATGAATGATTTGTAGTCCTAAAAAGGGCAATTAGGTGGACGTTTCGGACAATTCCAGATCATCAGGTCATCTTCAGACATGGTCGAAATGTTGAAATAGACCCTTTTTATGGCATAAAATGGATCCTAACAGAGCACAACTGGTATATACATCACCGCTTCACCTAGTATAGGCTTTGAAACATTCCATTTAACTCAAAATAGGGTGCTTTACAAATCCACCAAGCCCACGCGGACTGCTCACGACGGTAACCCGTTGCAGGCGATGCCGTGAGCCCGTCGGCGGTGCGCGTGGACCGCAAGCCGCTGGCTCCGAAGGCAATGCGCGAGATCGCGACTTCGAGCGCTTCGTGTGACTCGGTGTCGCTGTCGTCGCCGCCCGGGACCTCGGTGGAGAGTCCTCGCGACTGGCCGCAGCTGCCCGCGCAGGTAACGGCTCATAAAAACCCAACGTACAACTTGCCAGGAATTCTGGAAGCCAGGATAGCTCAGTTGGTCAGAGCAACTGCCCGGCAAGCGGAAGGTTCCGGGTTTGTATCTTGGTTCGAACGCACATTTTTCCTGCTTAGCTAACCCACCACCAATTGCCTACTGGCATAAGCTTCCACCAGTAACACCAGTTTCTCAACCATTCCATCTCTACTGAGAATGAGGTGCAAGGTGGAATAAGGTGAGAATGAGGTGCATAGTCAGAGCCATCTCTGTCACGGGGATGTCGAATACACTTACACAAGTTACCTGTGTAGAACTCGTACGTTTACGAGTCGCTTCTTCCCCTTCTCTCCCGAGAGAGCCCTTTCCTCACCCAGCGATGGCAGGATCTTGTGTGGCCGGATAGCTCAGTTGGTCAGAGCAACCGCCCGGCAAGCGGAAGGTCCCGGGTTCGGTTGTGCATTTCTCCAGCACCGCTAACCCACCAGAAACGAAACCACCAAAATAAAAACAATTTCTCAACCTCAAAGTTGCATGCCATTGACTCTGTAGTCTTGAGTTTTTAGTACCTACAACGTAGATTTCAGATCGAACGAACTCGGCCTCGGGCAACTTTGACTGTGTGCGATTTCCGATCTGCGAACGCGGTGTCGAGTTTTTGTTTGTTTGGCAGGTTCAGCAGCTACCGGAGAACGTGCAGAACCTGTTGCTGGGCCGGGTGGCGGCCACAAAGACAGATGGCCGGACCAACAAGATTGTCATCTACGTCAGCGCCGCCGACTCGCAAGGTACAGCCCTGATTAGAGCGTCCCTTAGCCTCCTGCCCTCAAACAGCCCTTGTTTTCTGGGAGGGTATTACTGGCCAGAAATTCGGACAGATTTTTACTTAAAATCTATTCTACACAGCACGTGGTCAAAAATAAACCTGTTGGGTGGATATAAAAGTGTAATTCTCTCAGAAACAATTGAGCAAACAAGACTTCAGAAAAATATTTTCGACCAACCATAAAGTCGAAAATAAAACTGTCCAGATGGTCTGTAGATTTTTTTTTTAATTCTTGTTTTGGTAATTGGTATAAGAGTAGTAACACTATTATATATATATTATCTTTATTTCTTGTTTCCTTAAAAAAATACAGGGTCAAGTTTTCTTTTTTATCTAGGGCATCTCGGGTTGCTTTTTATCCGGCTTGCCAAGCCTGGCGATTCCCCGGTATCTTCTTCACTACAACTAAATTCGCTTCCTTCCCCATCATCACACTCTTCGTCCTTTTCTACCAGCGCATTCCATTCTTTTTCGTCTTCCCACAATTTCCCTCTGTCAACCTCCTCCCAACTCATCTTCCTTTCCTCCAAGTCTTCTTTTATCAAACCACTCCACCGTTCTCTTGGTCTTCCCACTCTTCTTTTCCTTTTTACTGCGTCTTCAAACTCTCTTCGTGGTATCCTCTCTTTATCCATTCTTTTTATTTGTCCAAACCACCGCAACCTTTCTCTTCCTAGCTTATACCCCAATCTTTCCAGTTCCAGCTCCTTCCGAATATTTTTACTTCTTAATCTGTCTATTTTGGTCACTCTTTTAATACTTCTTAAAAACTTCATCTCGGCAGCTTGAAGCTCTCTTTTTTCCTTAGTTCCGATTGTCCATGACACAGCCCCATATGTCAAAATTGGTATATAAAACATGTTGTACATAATTTTTTTGCAACATACTGGAAATTCTTCTTCCCATAATAACTTCCGCACCAATTGATAAAATATTTCTGCTTTCTTAATCCTTGCTTTAATTTCGTTTTCAATCTTTGCATTTTTTGTTATTATGCTTCCCAGGTACTTGAACTCCTCCGTCTCTCTTAACTCAATTCCATTCAATTTGATACATGTTCTGTCTTTCGGCGTTTTCTTTTCCATCATCAGTATTTCACTTTTTTCTTGGCTTATTTTCAGACCTATTTTCTCTGTTGCTTCATTCCATCGATTTATCTTTTCTTGAATTTCTTCTCTAGACTCTCCCCAAATAAATACATCGTCTGCATATATTATCGTTCTTGTATCAGTGTCTTCCTTTTCCTCGACTGTTCTTAATAATTCATCCATCACCATAATGAAAAGAAATGGGGACAACACACTTCCTTGTCGAACTCCTTCCTTCACAGCAAACCATTCTGACCTTCCAAATTCATTCTGTACACAACTTATGCTCTTCTGGTAACCTTCTCGAATCCTTTCAATAATTCCAGTGCTGATCTTCTTCTTCCGCAAACTCTCCCATACTTTTTCTCTAGGTAACCGATCATATGCTTTTTCCAAGTCCAAAAAAACCATACACATTATTTCCCCTGCTTCCCACCTTCGTTCCATTATTTGTCTAACTGAAAATATGGCATCGATAGTAGACCTGCCTTTTCTGAATCCACATTGTTCCTCTCTCAGACTTTCTTCCACGTAACCTTTCAACCGCGCCTCAATAATTTTCTCATAAATTTTCATACACTGACATAACAGTGTCACTCCCCTATAATTGTTGCATACCTTGCGATCTCCCTTTTTAAATAATGGAACAATGACTCCTTTCCTCCAGTCATCCGGAATTTTTCTTTGTTTCCATACCTTAAGCATCACTCTAAATAACCATTTTAAACCTGCTCTACCAGCTCCCTTCACCATCTCCGACGTCACTTCATCTACTCCTGGTGCTCTGCCGTTCTTCATCATTTTCAAAGCCATCTCTACTTCTCTCTCCGTTATATCTTCCTCATCATTCGTACTATCCCCACTTTCTTTGTTATTTTCACAATTTTCTTCACAAATTCCGCCATTTTCACCATTCAGGAGGCTCTCAAAATATTTCTTCCACATTTCAAGAACTTCTCCAGGATCTGTTACCAAATCCCCATTCATATTCTTCATATTTATCAAATCTCCTCTATTATCTCCTTTGCTCTTTATTATTCCAAATAACATCTTCTTATTCCCTTCAAAATCCCGTAAAAGTTTACGTGCCATTTCCTCCATTTGTTTTTTCTTTTCTTCGGCCACAATTTTTTCTACATTTCTTTTAGCTTCTCTGTATGTTTTATCATTCTCCACACATCTATTCAACTCATAATTTTGCCAAGTATCTCTTTTTTCCCGAACTGCCTCTTTTACCCTGGCATTCCACCATCGCGTTTCTTTTCTTCTCCTTTTTCCAGTAGCCCTACCACATACTTTTTCGGCTGCACTTACAAACACTCTCTTAAACTCTAACCACTCTTCTTCAACATCTTTTACCTCCCCTGTTGGCATATTTTCTTCAATGATCATTTTGAAGGTATTTTGACTTCCTTTTTCTTGTAACTTCCACACTTTTATTCTTTCGTTTTTCTTACCACGCCTCTGTCTTCTAACATGTAACTGAAACGATCCCACCACCAGTCTATGATCACTTCCAATAGCAACTGCAGGATAGACTCGCACATCATTCAAATAATTTCTCAATTCTTTTCCAACACATATATAATCAATTACCGATTCTGATCCATCTTCTCCATATCCATATCTTGTAATTTGATGACTTCTTCTTTTCTTGAACCAACTATTCCCTATCTGCAGTGAATTCCTCACACACATATTTAAAAGCTTTTCTCCTTCTTTGTTCCTATTTTCAACACCAAATCTACCCATCACTTCTTCATATCCTTTATTATCACTTCCTATTTGGGCATTGAAATCTCCCATCACCACAATATTGGCACTCAATTGTAAAATTTCCCTCTCCAGTTCTTCTTCAAATTCATCCTTTTCTTTAGATGATCGTCCTGTCTGCGGAGCATATACTTGTATGATATCCAAATTTGTTCTTCCATTTATCTTCACATCCATCCTCATAATTCTATCATTTTTATTTTCTGTATGGACCACAAAATCTTTAACCCTTTCACTAACTACAATTCCTACTCCATTTCTTCCTTCTGAGCCTCCAGACCACCACAACTTAAAACCGTCTCTTAGTTCCTTTTCACCACACCCTTTCCATTTTGATTCACTGATACCTAGAATGTCTAGTTTTCTCTCCTTCATCATATCCACAATCTCCTCCACTTTTCCACTCAATGACACTATATTTAAAGTCCCAATTTTAAGTTCCTCCTGATTCCACTTCTCTCTTCTCTTCCTTTCCACTTTTCTTAATTGTCATAAATTCAGTTTATTCCTGGGTTTATACGGCCTTTGAGACCTTCTTAATACAGAAATGTTTTTTCTATTATTAAAACATTTTTCAATTTCATTGTTTTCTGGTTTACTATTTATAACGGCCATTTCAGTGTCATTTGTCAACCTTTTATGTATAGGGCCAAGCCCTGTATTTTCACTTTCAGGTACTGGCATAGTATTCTCAGTGATGGCCATAGAAGTATCAGTTATGGACATTGTAATTTCAGAAGCTGGCATCGATGTAATATCAGGAGTTAATTCTTGGTGTTCTATCCATTTTGGTACATCCTTCGGATGTGGGGGCCGCCTTGCTTCGTCCAAATGAAACAATAGTGCTGGCATTGGTTTAGTGAAAATTATTTCTTCCACCCTTTTAGGTAGTGGTAAAAGCGGTGGGGGTAAACGTGAAAGTTCAAACTCAAATTTAATTGCCATCAATTTCGGTGGATTAGTCAAAATGTCAATTTGTGTTGTATAAATTTGACGTCTCTTATGATATTTTGAATTTAAAAACACTTTAGATCTGATCATTTTTCTTGCGTAAACGTACCACAGTTCTCTCGTCTTCATTGACTTGTCGTATTCTTTATGTTATCAGGTTTTTATGCTACTGTCAGATAATTGTTAATATTTGTTAACATATTTGTTAAAATGAAATTATCTATTTTAAGTATACTTTAACTCTGGTAGTCTTATGTCAATGTCAATGTAACTGGTTTCAGGGGCAGTGAAATTTTGTTTTTCAAAGAAATTTTCGTTTTTGGAAATCAAATTAAATAGTTAATATTTCCTCACAAAACTCACAAGCTCTTCCTGGACTTTATCATTTTCTTGAAAACAGCTTTCTTCTGAACATTTTCATGTGCATATCAGGTCTGTTACTTCCTCAATTCACTATGAAAATGTTTAAAACTTGGGAGCTCCAAAAATACCCAACCTTCCGTCAGAATGACACAACAATGTCAATAGTAACACTAATAGTAACACTAATAGTAACACTATTATAACCAAACATTTTCGGATGGTTTTATCTCGACCATTTGTCTTTCCCGCACCATTAAAACAAGCGTTTCGCGAAGCCCTAGCGTAACTAACAGGACGCCTTCTTACGCAGACTGCTGCTGTGAGAAGCGAGCGCTGCACGTGACTGTGGTTCCCGCGCTGCGAGCGTCCTGCCGTCGTCGCGGCTTCGAGCTGCACGTCGTCGACCTGCACTGGCGCACCGGTCTCGAGAAACAGCAGGATCACGCGTTCCCCGAACTCTGTCTCGGGGAGCTGGCTCGTGAGTTACCGTCCTGATGCAGGGCTTTGTACTGCAGCTACTGGCTTTGTGCCACCACTTTGTAATCAACTGATCGTTTTGCCGACCTGCAGGTCAACTGGGCTGCCGTGCGTACGTGGTGCCGGTAATCTTCCTGAGCAACTCGCTCGGCACACCGCTGCTGCCGGCGACGGTAGAGTCGGCGGACTTTGAGTCGGCGTTGGGCGCCGCCGGGGAGGATGCTGCGCTGCTCCGCGCTCGGTACGCGCTCGACGAGCATGCGCAGCCGCCCTGCTACCGTCTGCGGCCGGGGACGCACGCGCCGCGATCCAAGGTCTGACCCCGTTCCATAAATGATAATAATCTTTTATTGTCCTAATCTATAGCATGGGTATAGGCATTGTATAGGCTCTTTTTGTTTTTCTCAAAGCCGGCCAGCCACGCCTGACGCTTCTCCTTCTGATTTTACTTCATGTTTCTTATTCTTCTTCTTCCTCCTCCTCACATCTTTCTACCACTGCCTTCCACAGCTTCTTCTCATCCCACAATTTATTTGTTTCCACCTCATTCCAGTTTATCTGTCTCTTGTCTAAATCTTCTTTATATAGATAAATTATCTTCTTATTATCTATATTCTTATTATATATATTATCTTCTTTATTCTTTCCATATCAAATAAAATTAATCTTCATCTTCCAAACTTGTGCATCCTCCCTTCTTGAACAACTTTTATTCATACTCTTTATATTAATTTCCTTTCCCACACACAAGCCATGGCTTGTGTACTGATGTGTACTGATTTGTTTATTTTAATTTGTGAAATAACAAATAAAACAAATAAATAAAAATTTACGCTCTCGATCGGTTGATTTGCGGTGTTTCACGGCTTGGCAGTTGAGTTTATTCCGGCTTTACAAGAAGCCGACGGCTTTACAAAGAGGTGACGGCCTTAAAATAAGCTGACGGCTTTACAACAAGCTGATGGCAACGGTTTTTCAGGAGACGTCTGTGGAGGAGAAGGAGGCGGCACTGAAGGAGTGGCAGTCGGAGATCGAGCGCACGCTGGCCGTCATGGTGGAGGTCTTCCCGCAAGAACTACGCGACACCTACCTGACCACTGTCGTCGAACAGGTGACCATCCCCACGTTTACGCTTAGTTTACATCCATGCTTATGTTTACGATTGCATTTGTTTGCTGTTGCCGCTGTTGTTGACGTTGTTGACGATGGAAAGGCGGCGTGGTTTAGAACCGTGGTTGGATGTATGGAAAGAGTTCGGTTTTGCTCTGATGTAACGCGTTTGTGGTCCTAAAAAGGACCTTGATGAGTGTCGACGTTTCGTCCACGCTGGCGTGGACATCTGTTGAAGATGTTGAGGAAGTTGTTGATTTATATTATCGATGACGTTGGCAGGAGGTGCACAACACGGTGTGCATGAGCCAGGAGCTGGCCCGTCGTTGCGTCTGGCTCTACCGAGTCTTCACGCAGCCCGGCCAATCGGAGGCCGCCGCCGCCGCCAGCCAATCGTCCGCCGGGGAGGCGGAGCTTAAGCGACGGCTCGACACGTTGCACAACGACCTCAAGGTGGGTCTGCTTCAAAACTTGCTGCTGTGTCAGTTGTCTGAGATGCCAATCTGCAACCCACGTTTAATTTACTTCTGCGTTACGGCGAAATGCGTCTGTCCATAGGCCTATTATAGTACTTAAATTACAAAATGGAACCAACAAAATTCTGTAAAAAGCTAACAAAATTCGGGTTGATAAATGACCTATTTAATACAAAGAAAAATGAAGTCAAATCGCTCTTAGAAACGCCACTTGGGTTTTGAAAAGGTCCACAAAAAATAGTATCGGCTCTTCAGTTTAGCCAAGGATAGGGAAATCTTATTCCAACTGGCTTTTCTTCGTGGATAATGACGGCATTCTATCCCAAGTGGAAAAAGTCTATTGAGCAAGATAGGCATGTGTGTATAGGGACACTATCGAAATGCAAGCCGATAACGGTTTTTTGTTTGTGCATCTGCCACAGAGCCAGCTGTCGGAGAAACACATCCTGCGCGTGGCCGTTCCGTGGGGCGGGGGCGTGATCGACGCCGCGCTGCCGGAACACGCTCACTACCTGGCCAACGTGACGCAACAGCTGACTGAGCAGTTGGCTGCCGTCGTCGACGGCATCATCGAAGACCACGACAAGGTAGCCGTGGGAAATATCACCAACGTCGGTAGCCAGTAGCAAAGCTAGCAACGCTGTGACACCGGTGTTTTTTGGCATTAGGCAAGGCACATAGTTATGCCAACAATCGTAGCAGCTTAGCAACACTAGCAGCACAGTGACACCGTTGTTTGCTGGAATTAGGCAAGGCACGTAGTAATGCCGAAAATTGTAGCAGCGTAGCAACACTAGCAACAGCAGTGACACTGGTGTTTGCTGGCATTAGGCAAGGCACATAGTAATGCCAACAATCGTAGCAGCTTAGCAACTCTAGCAGCGCAGTGACACCGGTGTTGGTGGACATCAACTGCTTGGCTGTTGTGCTCGTCAACTAAACTCATGCGGTTGCGATTGGCGGTGTTGCCAGGTGGTGGTGAGGTCCAGCTACGGCGTCGAGGCGGCGATGCTGGAGGAGCTGATGGAGCAGGCGCGCTTCAGCCAGCAAGCGGCGCAGTGCAGCATCGATCGCGAGGACACGCTGCAGCAGATCAAGACGTGAGTGCTGCTGATGTGCTGCCAATGCTGAAGCTTTCAAGGGCATTGCTAGCGCCCACTACTAGCGTTTCTAGCACCTCATCTAGGGTTACTAGAGCTTCCACAGTTGCTATGCACTTCTACAAGCATTGCTAGCACTTCTGCAAGCATTGCTTGCTCTTCTTCAAGCATTTCTAGTGCCTCTACTATTTATGCTAGCGCTTCTACAGTTGCCAGCGCTTCTACAGTTTCTGCAGTTGCTAGCACTTCTACAAGCATTGCTTGTGCCTCTACTAGTGTTGCTAGAACCTGCCCTCTACTAGTATTGGTAGATCTTTAACAGAATTGCTAGCACTTATCTGCTGTTGCTTGAGCAAATACAAGCAGCTACAAGCATTGCCAGCACCTCTACAAATACTTGAACTGTGCTTGTTGGCAATGCTTGTCCTGTGCTGTGCAAGCGGATGAAGCTCAACGTTTGTCCGGCAGCTACCTGCTGGACGGGCGGCAGTCGACGCTGGTGCTGACGGGGCCGCACGGCTCGGGCCGCACGACGCTGCTCGCAAAGCTCGCGCAGTGTTGCCACCTGTGGCTGCCCGAGTCGGCTTTGTTGCTTCGTCACGTCAACGTCTCGGCGGGATCGGCCACCGCCGAACAGCTGCTCTGCTCGCTGGCCAACCAGGCGTCCGTGTTGGCGACCGGGGACCATGTTTGGGGGCCGCACGTGAGTAGGGCTGGTCACCGAACTTTAACCGCTAAACTCTCGGTCAAACAACATCCATATTGGACCCCTAATTGTTATTTACCCTGAGTTTATTTATTTATTTAACCGCCGGCCCATCGAACTGTTGCAGAGTGTCGAGGCTTACGCAGATCTTCTTCCTCGGCTGCTGGCCGACGGCGGGAAACAGCGGCTTCAGATCGTCATCATCGATGGACTCGACCAGGTAGACGACAAGCCAAGCGTTACCTTTGTAGAACTCGCCGTTTTCATGGGCATCGGAATCGGAGCCTTGTGAAGAATATCTCACCAGGCATTAGATTATATCTCCAGCATATATCTCACTAGGCTGCAGAATGCAGGAAACACTACCGAATTAGCATTGGTAAGCTGCGACAGAATCGTCACCGCTGCCTAGGCGGATTGGAAAAAATTCGAGCAGCCCAACCCAGCCCAGCTAGTGGAGAAATTATTTCTATTTTGCTGACGCAATTGATTTTTTTCCGACAGCTGAGGGAGTTTGGCAGCCGCAGCCTGTCTTGGCTACCGAGGGAGCTGCCGGCCAACGTCAAGGTCATTGTCTCCATCGCAGACGACACGGACTTGTTTGCAAAGAACGCAGGCGACATCGCCACCGATCGCATCGTGCTGCAGGTAAGCCGTTACCTCGTTTAGAATCAATTTGTTAGAGAATTGTTTGTCTTGGTTCGGTTACCTCTCTTACTCCCGGATGAACATTTCTGTACCAAAATCGATCCAATTGCAGTAGTATTTCTTTAAATACAATCAGCGCAAGAATATGCGAGATTTTCACTTCACAAAGTTAATTTAGGAATAAAATTCCGAGTTTTCACACGATTTCCCGCAAATGTGTTTTAGTAGTAGCAGTCGCAGTATGTTTATATAAAGTAAGGTGGGGTAAAAGTTGGTCAATCTGTGCACGGAAGGCATTGGTTTAAATCAGTGATGAAGAAGACAAGAGTGGAAAGTGAGAAGAAGATAAAGAAGATGTACCTACCAATTATAGGAGCTGAAAATAATGCTGTGTACAATTTGACCCATGTGGTACAAATAAAAACCACAATAATAACTACAATAATAATTTATTTCTTCTGTCAGTTTTATCAAGACCTCTCATTTTAAGATCTCCCAAGCCCTGAGAACTGGTAGACCAACTAACGCCTGTTGCAGATGCCGTCCCTGGGCCAGGCGGAGGCTGACGCCGTTTTGATGGCGTCCGTCATGCAATACAGCCACAGCGCGGACGGCAGCGTCCAAGGCCGCGTTCGCGCCTCCGTTCAGGACTGCACCCTGCCGCTCTACGTCAAGGTACACTCTACGACCGCCATCACACGGAGTCTACGTTCACGTGATGACTATTGGTTGTGTCGAGCAACTGAATGCTGGGTACTCGATGGCTCAGTTCTCTTAACTCTCAGTCTCTCCCAACAATCATAGCAGCGTAGCAACACTAGCAACAGCAGTGACACCGGTGTTTGCTGGCATTAGGCAAGGCACAAAGTAATGCCAACAATCGTAGCAGCGTAGATTTTTGAATATGTGATTTGCTTCACGGTTTGCTGGCTGAATGCCTGGGTTTGGTTGCCGCAGAGACTTGCTTTTGATTGGTAGTGTCTGGTTCCAGGTCCTTGCGTGGCAGACGTCTTGGTGGTCCAACAGCGATCGTGAGATGCAGCCTCTCGGGGACATCGGCAAGCAGGTATGCCAGCGTTGAAGTACTTTCATCGTTTGCTCACATGACCATTGGTTGACCTGTTGAAGCCTGGATTTGACTTCGATTAATAGGTAAAAGAAATACCACGATAAATGAAGAGTAAACAAGAGGTAACAACTTAACAGGAGAACGAGACGAAAGCAAGAGACGGAATGATCAGGTATCTGCCATCTGGCAGAGGTGGAACTGGAGAAGTACGAACCACATGTCTCAGGTGATTGTTGTGATTTTAAGTCGTATCTATCACTTGAGAAAATCTGCTACGATTCTTAATTCTAATTTAGCGACACACTCGGCAAAATCGGGCAACGAAGCTCTGGTTGTAAAGTTAGTTGTTACGAAAGCAAGTGCAGTTATCACCTGCAAAGATAGTCTTTTATGTCAACTGTCAGTTGACACTTGAGATTTAGCATCAGTGGCAAACAAAGCCTACTAAATATGACATAAGATTAAGTAAGTAACGTTTTTTTTTGCCTTAACTAGACGGCTGTGGTGCTTTAATTCCTTACGTCGCGCTGGCGATTCAGCCGCCAGCTCAACTTTTCACAAAGTCTCCTTCTTTAGAACAGTAAGATATTTGACTTGCATTTAGACCGTTGATAAAGCAAGCAGCATAGCTTTGCAAAACTTCAAGTTTGCTAGGTTAACATTGAACAACCCCTTTAAATGTTGATTTTCAAAGAACAAGCATTGAAGTGAACGGGGAGGGTTTGAAACGCTGCCGCTAACAACTGGCCGTGCGTGCGCAGGTGTCACAGCTGCTGGACGAACTCGAGGAGCTGCTGGACGCAGACAAGGTGGCGTTGGCGCTGGCGCTGGCAACGTCGGCCAAGTCGGGCCTGACGGACTCGGAGATGATTGACTTGCTGGCGCACGAGCCCGCATTCCACAGCAGCTACACGGCAGGTAGTTAGTTAGTTTATTACAATGAAAATTGTTTAAGCACATACCTACATCACATTGGTATAGGTACACATCATAGTTACTATGGTTATACATCATTGATGATTGATTATTATTAGTGTTTAGCGACTCACTGTTTTGACAACTGGCCCTTTTAGCATGAAGCACATTCAAGGCCCATTCACAACCAACTTAAAAGTAACCGTTCACGTAAACGCAAAACCCGCCTCCGCTAATCCCAGCCCCGTTCGTTGGACAGTCCCGTGGGCGCCGGCGTGCCTGTTCTGGGCGCGTCTCAACAAGCAGCTGGCTGCGTTTGTGCGGTGGTCGGCGTCGGGCGGCGGACGGGCCGTGCGCTGGTTGGACGCGGCGCTGGAAGAGGCGGCGCGCCGGCGCTACCTGGGCACCAGCAGCCAGCGCTCCGCCGCCGCCGCGAGCCTGGCAGCGTACTTCGCGGTGAGTTGGCGGCGGCGACGGCGGCTCGTTCACGCAGTGACTCACGCCGGTTTTAATGTTTTTTAAACTCGGGGTTGATGGGGGAGTCGAGTTGAATTCCGTGTGCAGTGAGACTCAAATTTTTCTGTGAAAAGACCTGATCCGACGCCAGAAAAATGACGTGGGATACCCACTGAGCAATTTGGGCTGTGATTTCCCTATCTTCCTTTGATATTTAGTAGAGCTAATTAATATTTTTTTCCAAACCGGTAGTACGTCCAGAGGGTATCTGACAAAATTTGTCTCTGAGTGGAACACGTCTGCAGCTTGCACCTCACATGCCAAAAACATTAGCCGATTTCACAGCTTTGACAAATAGCAAGTGTCTGATTGTTTGCAATGGTTGCAGGGCGATTGGGTGACGGAGAACCAGCCGACGATGATCGGTAGACTTATCGGCCAGCCCAACAAGACGGAGGAAAGGTACGCTGCTTTTACGATTACCCAGCCCTTTGGCGTTAAATAAACACTATAAAACGATAGGTAAATGTTCGATGATGAATTTAATGGAAACACTTCAAATGGATGGTTGCACTTAACAATGATTAAGACGATAATAATACTAGGAATATAATAATACGGTAACGGCGTGGCGTGAATACAAGAGAACAAGAGAACAAGAGCGTAAGGGTCAAGAGCTGAAGACGGAATAATAGGAACAGGAAGTTGAGTCAAGTGAGGAACTTGGGAACTAGGAAGTACAAGGGTAGTCAAGGTATTAACTATCGGGTGGAAGCGGGGGTGTGAAATAGGGGTTTGAATGTAGCCGCTAACACCAGCTAACGGTGGACTTGCAGCCGTGAAGCGCAGTCCATCCATCACCCTGCACACGTGATGAAGTGCCGCAAAACATGTCCAGCTTTTCAAGCGACGCGCCATCCAACACAATCTAAATTGATGATTCGTAAATTGACGGTAGATTGAAAGAAAATTTCTATTACAAACGGAGGAACTCTCAGCGAAATCGGGGACAAAGCGCTGGTGGCAACTTTAGAAGTTAGATTCAGTTGACACTTGAGATTGAGCATCAGTGGCAAAAAGCCCCCAAAATATTACGTAAGATGACGTAAGTAGCATTGTTTTACGTTGCACCTATATGGATGTGGTTCTTTAATTCATTACCAAGCCACCCAAGCGGCCCTGACGATTCTGTCACCAGCATAACGATGTTATTTCTGCAGAGTTTCGTTTATTGGAACAGTAAGATATTTGTTAAAAGGTGGTGCATAGATAGAAATTGTCCGATTCCCGTTGCGAAGCTGTCGAATATATTCATATTAATTGTCAGCGTCAGATGATTCTGTTTTCGTGCGTTCCAGCTACAACAGACGGAAGCTGGAAGAGCTGCCGTTTGCAACGTTCCAGCTGAAGGGTTCCCTCAGGGAGAAGTTCTTGCTCGACCACGACTGGCTCTATGACAAGCTATGCGGGTCACACGTCTTTCAGGTAACACAGTCTTACCACCGCCTTGCAGTCAATGTCACGTTACACCACTCTCGGGAAATAGAACAGTTGACGTTCCAAATCTAAAGGTTTACTGTAATACCATTGGACGCAAAATGCGCAGCCAATTTTTTTTGGAATAACCATTGGGCACAGAAAGGGTGCATTCATAAACTATTGAGCAGCCAATAGTATTTTGAAATTACAATTGGACATGGAGAAGTTCAATTGTTTTTATGATGGACAAAAAGGTGCCACCATTAACTCGATGGTTATCTTTAAAACCGTTGACATTCACTATGAACGCAACTTATAGCATACAAGCGTTGGTACCCATTGGTCATCGTCTCATCCAAAGCACGCCGGGGGGTTGGCGGCCGGAGGCCGCAGGGGCAGAGCCCCTAGTATCTAATTAAAATTACATGCTTCTCCCGAATCATTTCATATTTTCAATTTTAAAGATGTGATCTGGTGATAATGAATAACATTAATAGTTCATAATCTCTCAAATAGTTAATCCTCGTTAGGCACATTGGCCAAGTAGTAGCCACAATGTCAATAGCTTATCAAATTTAAAATTTTTAATGGGTGTGTTCCTTCATAGCCCGTGTGAGATCAAACCAAACAACGCCCGATACAAATACAATTTTGGAAACAACATTTCGGTTCAGAGCCGTGGGTAGATGCTTGAACAGAGTACGGTTTCGCTGAAGCGTTTGGGAAGTGTTTTTTCTCCTAAAAACGACCCGGGCAAAACCAAAAACGCTTCCCACCAGAGCGAAACCGTACTCCATTCAAACGGCATTCCGGTTTGTAACGCAAACCCCCGCGCCTTGCGAAGGTGCTGGAAGACCTGGCGCTGGAACGCAGCGCCAGCGACAGCGCCGATCTGCGCCTGCTAGACGAGTTCCTGCGCCAACGGGCGGCGGCGCTGGCGCACGACGGCAGGCAGTTCTACGGGCAGCTGCACCACTTCCTGGCAACCGCGGCGCCCGCAACGCTGGGGTGAGTTTCGCAGCGTATGTCTCGCCAGAATTTTTATTTGAAGAAGCTAGGGATGCCGGCGGTTATCCGGTTATCCAGATCGGTTGCGGTTACGGCATTACCGGGTTAAAGTTCAAGCTAACCGGATAGTTGACATCAAACATTATTGATGAGCGTAACGAGCGTAGCAAGTGAAGCGGCCATTATTAATATTTAGACAATATTTAAACGCCACTAATACTCAAAACTTGATGAAAAAGCAAAAATACCCCAATAAAAATTGGCGCCGATGGCCGATGGTAATCGAGGGTATTCGCGCGTCCAGATGTTCGCTGTCCGCGCGGCTGTCTGCGGTGTGCGCAAACCCGCCGGTCGCGTCCCTCGTCCCCTTGGTTCCGCGGGCCGGCGCTGGGGGGGAGGGCTCGGAAGGCTCCGTCCAATCAGGCGGCTGCGGATTCGACGCTGTGGTCGCGT
This sequence comes from Nemurella pictetii, assembly GCA_921293315.2. NCBI lineage: Eukaryota > Metazoa > Arthropoda > Insecta > Plecoptera > Nemouridae > Nemurella > Nemurella pictetii. The sequence goes on from OV121122.1 coordinate 5,148,612, forward strand.
TGCCCGTGGACGGGTTCGTCGCGACGGTCGCCACGCAGCGCGAGGAGGTCTGCGTCTGGTCGGTGGCCGACTGCAGGAAGGTAACACTCGACGGCGGCAGCGCGTTCGCGGGGAGAGCGTACTTTGCCGCAGGGAGCGCTGGTGCTCGAAACGGGCCTTTTGTTTTCAGGATAAATATTTCACTGGGTATTGAATGGTAAAGTCACAAACTCAAAATTTTCTTTCAAACTTTTGAAAAGTTTGTGTTACACCCAGTAAAATAGTTTTTTTGAAAATCATCATGTTAAGATTAGGAAAAAAACAAATGTTTAGAAAGTAATAGGCTTTGTGTCACCAACTTCACGCAACTGAAATGTGAAATAATGAAATTCAATGTGAAACGTGGTACCTAAAGATAATCAGATCAGATCTATGGTTATTGACACATAAAAAGCCGATGGCGCAATGGCACAGTCCTGAAACTTTGGCTAGCGCCAATGTCCTTTTTAGTACTTCAAACCAGTTCCAACAGAGCGATGCCATACCCTTTGTTAGCAAGTTGAAGCACGTTTGTAAGACGCAACGTTGCGGTGCGAGACCAACCTCGCTTGTTTCCCCGCCCGCAGGTCCGAACGCTGACGGGGCTGACACAGCCGATCTGCCTGCAACCCGTCGACCCGTTCCGCGCGGTCGTTCTCTGCGGCCGGGAACTGCAGGTCAGTTCCGCGGAACACGCCACCATCACAAGTCCAATTTTGAGAAAGTTTCGAAAGTTTCGAAAGTCACTCGTCTTCTCGATGAGAGCGTTCATTTGTTCTGTAAAAAAAATTGGCAAAAACGGAGATCTCGTATCATTTCACTGAGGTGAAAGTTACAAAATCGGATCCCTGGTCACAATTATGGCGATTATACCGCCAAGTTGGTTGTGAGTGGGCCTTTAATGTCCTACATGCTAAAATAAGACTAGGTGTCAGTGTGATACTCGAGTGAGGCTGACTGTATCAATAATGCTGACCAACTCATCACCCGTCTCATCGCTCTGTGCGCTTTGACAGCGTGTACACAGGAAGCAAAGGGTTCCTCTGAGTAGATCGACAAAGACGCCTTTCGTTTAGATTTCACCGCATAGGAAACTCTGCCGAAATAATTATGAAGTAATAAATTCAACATTATATGAAAAAAATATTGAACGGTTACCGCCAAGTTTGGTTGTGAATGGGCCTAAAGCCAAGATGGGCGGGCGTCGTAACCAATGGTCCGTCGCGCTGCCGTGCAGGTGGTGAACTTGGACGAGGGACGCTTCGAGGTGAAGCTGAAGGGCGTGATGAACCAGAAGATGGCCTTCTTCGGGCTTCACGATGCTGGCCACCTGGTGGCGCTCAGCCGCAACCGCATGTACGTCAACCTGCTGGACTTGCGGACGGGCGACTGCGTGACCACGTTCAAGGTCGGCGAGGACCGCTTCCTCAACTCGCTGCTCGTGTCCGGCGACGGCAGGTAGCCACTTTGCACGCCCTCTTTGCGAGGCACTTTGATGGGTGTTGTAATCGGCACCTTGTGATGCGCTGTAGGTAGCCACTTTGTGATGCACTTTTGTGTGGCATTTTGTGTGGCAATTTGTGTGGCTATCTGGTGGGCATTTTAATTTGGTATTTTGTGTGGCACTTTATTGTGGCACTTAGGACGGCAGTTTGTGGCACTGGTCCACACATTTCGACACTTTGGTTGGCACTTTCAAATCTATACTCGGGTTTTTGACAGGATAAAAAATGCAAAATAATTTTTTGTATGTGCTCTACAGGCCAAACTTTTCAGAATATTTTGATGCAATTTTCTGAATTCATTACTTTCCTTGGATTTCAAGACTCTGCACATTCCATTCACATTTATTTCACTTGCCATTACAACATTAGAGGATGGAAGTAGTTGTCGGTTGTCAAAACAGTGCGTCGTTAAACACAAATAATCAACCAAAGTTTTAGTTAGGTAGCTTAACATTCAATACAGAGTTAAATAGTTTTTCTGAAAACTAATGGGCTAAATTAGGAAAAGACACAAGTCTCAAGAAAGTTATAGTAATATATTTTGTTGGGTGTTCGGCAGAGTGCTGGTGTGCGGCGACGAGACCCAGAAGCCGTTCCCGCTGCTCGTGTGGAACCTGTCGTCGCGCAAGCTGCTCTACGATCTGCGCATCCCCCACCACGACTTCGTCACTTCCCTGGCCGCCATCACGCACGAGGGACACTTCGTATGCTGCGTCGCCACGGTAACTTACCGGCTTTAGACCCGTTCTACCGTCCGGTGCGCGTCAATTCAGACGAGATGGTTCAACAAAACTTCAACGCCAGGCCTTAGACTCATTCTTCTGCCCTTTCCTGGTGAAAACGGTTGAGATAGTTCAACAAATCGTTAACATCCAGGCTTTAGACACGTTCTCCCATTCGCTGCTGGTCAAATCAGTTGCGATAGTTCATAAGATTTATATGTCTCGGCTTTAGATGCAATCTCCTGTCTGTTGTCCATCATGGTTTGTCCAACGCTGGCGTAGTTTGTCCAACGGTTGCGTTGCTCCTTGTCCCGGCAGGAAGTGGACGAGCCGGGCGCCAACTTCATCGTGGTCTACGACCTGCAGTCGGGCACGCTGTTCAAGAAGTGGAAGCCGGGCGTGGACACGGTTTCATTGGCCATCTCCTCGCGCGACGCGTGCGTCGTTTCGGGCCTGGCCGACGCACGGATACTCGTGTGGGACCTCGTCACTGGTCAGCACCCGTCACCACACACTCGATACCCGTCACTCGATACCCGTCACCCGTCACTCGTCACCCATCGCCTGTCACCCTTTATCAGTCAACCCTCAACTGTTAAGGCCGATTCACAATCACAACCAACTTATGCCGTAAACTTGGACATAAACGTAAAATATTAAGTACACATCAATGTCTACCGTACTTACGAGTATTAATAACCAATAACCTGAGCTTGCTTGCTTGCGGCGGTGCGCGACGTAACACGAGGTCGCTTGCGAGGTTGCATGCGGCGACTTAACACTTGCGACGTAACGCGAGGTTGCTTGCGGCGACGTAACGCGAGGTTGCTTGCGCAGGAAACTGCCGCCACACGCTGCGTGGCCACTCTGCGCCTGTCACGTTCCTGAGGCTCGATCCCGGTGGCGGCGCGTTGCTTTCCACCGACGCACAAGGCCGCGATCCCACGCTGCGGCTCTGGGACCTCGTCAACGGTGAGCTCTCTCCCGCGCTGCATTCTGCCAATTAATTGAATTCAGAGTAATCACAGTCAGCCAGGCACCCTATACACCGACTTTATCTGTGTCTTATTCTGCAGAATATACCAATTCCATCAAAATTACGTCATGGTACCTACTCGGTAAAACCAGACAGAGCAATACACTAATTTCACTCAGAGAAAAATGACGTCAGATACCCACTGGAGGTACTACCAGTTTGGAAATAAATGTTAATTAGCTCTGCTAAGTAACACAGGAGGGTAGGAGCAACCATAATTGCTCTACCTGGTTTTAGCTAGTCGGTATCGCTTTGATTGAATTTTGTTTGAATGGAATAGGTCGATTCGTTTCAATTCATTTCTCTATCTTCCTTAATTATTTAGCAATGCTAATTAATATTTTTGCTGCTTAGGCGTGCTTTTGCAACTGAGCGTCTCCAGTGGTACTCCACGGACGCACTCCAATTGCAAATGATTGCAAACAATCTCAAACAATTGCAAACGATAGCAAACGATTGCAAACGATTTCAAAAGTCAGCAAACAATGGCAACCGATGTCCAACCATCGCAAACCATCGCTAACAACGCCGCACGCTGCCCCGCAGGCTCGCTGATCGCTGTTCACACGCCGCCGTCCCCGGTCGGCTGCTGCGAGCTCGTCCCGGGCAGCCGACACGTCGTGCTGGGCGCCGCCACGCTGACCACGCTCACGCTGCTGCCGGCGCGGACCGACCAGACCGGCGCGACCGTCGCCGCGCACTTCGGCAGCCCGGACCGGGACGCGCAGAGCTTCGACCTCGCAGCGGCCAGGTGACGCAAGACTCGTGCGTCGCGAGGCCGGGCGTGAACGGGGGGGGCGGGGGTGCGCGATGGCGGGGAGGGAGGGTGAGCGCGAGGTGCGGCCGGTACTCGCTGCAAAGGATTGTCAACTTGCGGGTTCGAAACGGTAGTGAGGTCGGCAGTGCGGGTGATTTCTTAGGGGCAAAGCGATGGTGGGGTAGGCGGCTGGTTTGCGGTTGAGGGGGCCGGAGATTTTATCAACGAAACTGACCAAGAACTGTTTATTTAACTGTGGGAGATTGGGAAGTCTGAAGTCAACTGGCTTTTCTTATCGGGTGTCTGACCGCATCACGTTGCTTGAATGGAATCGGTGTATTGACTCTGCTTATTTAACCAAGGATGACAGGGAAATCACAAGCCAACTGGCTTTTCTTAGCGGGTGTCTGACCGCGTCACGTTGCTTGAATGGAATCGGTGTATTGACTCTGCTTATTTAACCAAGGAAGACAGGGAAATCACAAGCCAACTGGCTCTTCTCAACAAATCTGTGAGGGAAACTGAGGTTCTTGTTGTAAGCAGGAAGCAGGTATAAATAAGTGCAAAGGTTTCAATCCACAAGTTGACAATCCGTTGTGATTCATGTCACTCATGTGAAAATAAAGCGATTGTGCGTTGGTTGGTAGAGAGTGACAAAAGGCAGGATAGCGTGAGGTTTGGAAGGAGATAGGTAGGGAGTATAACTTTCAGAATAATGGATGGTGTAAGACCACCCTTATATCTTTCCGATGATGATGATTGACGAATAACAGTACAGGTTGTAGAAAATACTCTTGCCTCTTGTCTAGTCAGCATGTAATCTTTCAGCAGCACCGAATCCTGTACATCCAGATTTGCTGTGTGAAATTCAAACTTTCTCAGGATTTTTATTTGTTAATTTTAACTGGAAATGTTTACAAGATATCTACGCGGTGGGTGTTATGTGAAGACAGCAATCTATCCTTTTTTCTTATACCCTGGAAAATGGTAAAGAAATTTAATTGGTTTAGTTTATTTATTTCTGTCGGGCGGAATCGAATATATTTTTTTCTCATGTCATTCTTTGTCCTTTGGCAGATGTTTAAAAAAAAAGGTAGGTCTTCTATGTTAAGTAAACTGTCCTACATCATTTATGAATAGTTTCCTCAAAGTTTTCAGCAATTCGGCTCACCGTCGATACAAAATTGTCCGGATCACCAAGTCGAAAACATTTTTCTATTCTCTGTTGGTATTTTGCACTTTAGCTAAAATTCTACTAAACTCCCCTGTTCGGCTTGCAACGTTTCGGCAATGGACGCACACCCGCGATATCGCATTCGTTTTCGGAGATTTTGAAAGCCCACCGTTGGCACGCCCTCGCGTTAATGCTGCGTGATCGTTGACGGGCAAGTTACATGGACAAATAGCCGACTTTCTTTGAGACAAGTCTTGCTACGTTCTGTTTGCTAGGCTGACTCACATGCCAAGCCATTGTCTGGAACTAGATGAGCTCAGAGGAAGGAAATTGATGGGATATAAGTGGAAAAAGGGAAGTACACGGCTTACTAAGGCAAGCAATCTTTCAGCTTGGCCTTGATGGTTATAAAAACGTGAGACAGTGTTTAAGTTTTGATTTATTTGCTCTTTATCTCACAGTGAAAAGTATTTTGAAGCCGAGTTACATTCTCTCCAATGACTAACTGACAGAGACTTGTTTTGTAGGTGGCTAGCTTTGTCCAACAACTGTCAACGATTAACGTATTGAAAGTGGTAGATTTAACGGTGGCAGCAAGTCTTATGAGACGCTAGAAACTAGCCGTAGCGAGCACAAATCCCATGACCAAACAAATCGCAAAGCAATTTCGCACAAATCAGTTTATTTTCTCTACACAACCGAACGTCGGACGCTTCTCATTTCTTACCGGGGCCACCGAGAGTTCACCCTGAGCCGGTCACGTGCAGTTGTTCCGTAGGTCTGTTCCTCTAGCTTTTCTATTTCTACGAACTGATTGGCGAAACGCAGTCCTCGCAGAGTTGCCGATCTTTTTCTTGCACAATCAGTGGTCGGATGGTTCATTTCGGTTATCAGTCGCGATCGAAGGCTTGAAGAGGACCGCGCATTTGCCTGTTTGTGTCTTTCTGTTCCTCGTGGGCCACACATTGCAATCTTCGGTCCAGTAACTCATGGTATAATCAATTAATTAGTGCGTAATTTTATTGTCGGTTCCGAAACTTACTCCATCTGGCATGGCGTAGGTTGAAGAACTGCGTGTTTGTTTGATTGTTTGTTGTCTACAACGTCATAGTGATGAGTGACCACTCATGTATCGATATTTTTAACTCAACTTCAAATGAAAATGTTGCGAGATCCTATATACTATGCAATTGAAATTAACTTCATTCGATGTTTTGATTCATGTATTTAATCAATACACTCAATATTTGTGTCGATTGCTTGTTGTTTACTTGATGAAACCTCTTTTTCCAATCCATATTTTAATTTAACCTAGAGAATAATATCCATTATTGTTATTATTGTACCTTTATTTAAACCAGTTGGTAGTGAGAAAAAGAGATCACCGCAAATGAAAAAATAGGGCTTTTAATATCTTCGCCCATATTACAGACATCAATCTGCATAATACAGTTCGTCGTTAAACTCACAATTATTGAGCGATGATTTATTTTACTTATCACTTGAAGTTATTTGGAAAATGGTGGGCAAACACCAATCCCTTTTGACCTCGAATTCGCTAGCGCGCTCTGGATAGCGAACGAGAACTACGATCCAGACACGTCCTTGGCCGCGGCTCGCCCGCCTCGATTCGCTCCCGCTCGCCGTTCGCTAGCTGCAGACGGACTTTTCTGTCCATTGAATAAGCGCCATTTTCTCAACACCTTGCTTGATGTTTCACAATGAGTGATTATTCAGCGGTTGCTCCGCCTACGAATTTTAGTCAAAGTACTGCATTCGCTGCAGCCCTTCAGCGAGCCAGACAGGTGAGTTTGATATCCAAAACATTCGCACAATTTGTGTAAATCGTGCGAAAAGCCCACTCCCATGATGCGGCTTTATCTGACCTAGACGCCCCGCGTACCATAGGCCTAGCGAACAGGACGGCCACGCTAAAGCGCCAACACACTTTCATTGTTTTCATGCATTTCGCGAAGCATTTCGCGATGAATTACCTCTCATTTTCTTCCGATTCCGCCGCTTTACCTTATTAACTGTGCATGAATAACTTTGTTATCATAATATTTGACCCCTTGTTAGGCCTAGGCCCAGGCGCTATCTGGAGCCTCCATCAGCTCAAAATGTCCGAGGCCGAAAATAATGAATTCAAAATTCTAGAATCTAGCCATCGAATGCCCATTGTCTAATTACTTCTTCCCGTCTGTATTACAGATTGCTGCAAAAATCAACCCGATTGGCGAAGGTGGTGGCCAAAAACGTCCGCTTGAAGATAATTCCGGTATGGATTGGACAGGTAAACATTGGTGACCTGTCGTTGTAACGTATTATTTCTTTTACTGTCGACTAGTTTTTCGCTGGGCGAAGAACATCACAAGCTTAGAATACCGTAATGGCTGTTGTATTTCATGTAAACAAACTAGGTAACAGAGATTCATCACAGCTTCCTAATGGCCTGCCTCTTATTTTAGACTTGGGATGTTCTATGCTTGTACTGTTAGAATTAGACATCTTGTCCAATTTTATTTATAATTTCACCAGTACTATCATATGTCAAAATGACTAAAATTGCTTGTTTGAGCAAATGAAGTAAAGCTAATTACACCAGCTTCGGTGCTTTTGGCTGATGTCCACAAAACTTGCCAGCCATTCGTCACGTGAAATGGCTGTGCGCCAATCTAGATTGCGAAAAGACTAGGATCCATCACAGATTGTCCTGAACAGATGTCCTGTGTTTCCTTAATGGCCTGTGTCCCTTGGAATCATTTAAGCAATTGCCAGAAATGCTTCAGTTGGCCTGAAGCAAGATCATTTAATCCATTTTACCCCAAAGTTAATCTCCCGCAGCAATATTAAAATCTATTTCTTGTCTGACATTCTAAAAGCTCTGAAGTCTCCAACTGAAATTTAATTACAGCTTAATGGTGCCCCCTTGCCAAACAAGTCAATTAGGTGTATCCCAAAATTTCAAATAATTGTTTAATTATAATGATTAATTAATAAAACCACAAAAAATAATTATTATAGATGCGCTTGATGCACCCCCATCATTCTAACTGTTTTTTCAAACTCAGTGAAGTCCACACTAAATACCGGAATCATATCGATCATCTTCATTGAGAAATGTAGTTCAAGTAATATCCTATTTCTAGATTTTTGTCACTCGATTTTTCCCATTAGATAGCTTCATTAATTTTGATTGATATTATGTCTGGAACAATAAACAATAAAGTCATGCATAAGCCACCACAGCCATGATGGTGTTCACAAACAAGCTCATTCTGATCTCTTGTCCTAAACAAAACAAAGTGCTCATCTAATAATGTTGATTCAAGGTATCCATCTGTTAGAAACCGAATCTCCGTCTGAAATCCCCGGATTTTCTATGTGAAACTCGATTTCCAGCGGCTGTAGAGCGGCCGCATACCCGACGCTAACGCCTTCCGTTGTTTCAGAGCCGGAAGCCAAGAAGCTGGCTGGCGAAGGTCTGCACGCGCAGTCGCCCCCGCAGTCTGCGGCCGCTGCGCAAGCCGCCGCGGTGGCAGCGCGCGTGGCGGCGGCTGCGGCCGCCGGCCTACAAGGTCTCGGTGGCGTGCCCGGCCTGCCGCTAGTCGGCGGTCAGGTGCAGAATGAAGACGTGCGCGTGCCGGACAAGATGGTCGGACTCAGTGAGTTGTTTGCGGGCCATCGGCTGTCTTGGCTCGACAGGCTGTGGAGCGAGCGTTTTATTTCATGTTTATTAGTGTATTCCCTTCTTCAGTTGAATAGACCTATTCGACACAGAAAAATAAAGAAAATTGGGCTTACTACCAATTTGGAAAGAAATATTAATTAGCCCTGCTAAATGACAAAGGAAGATAGGGAAATAACAACTGGATGTGCTCTACCTGGCATTAGCGAGTGGGTATCATGTCGTAATTTTGAAAGAATTTTGATGGAATGGAATAGGTGTATTAAACAGGTAAAAGTCGACATAATCAGTTGAGGCACTTCTCAATTTTTAGAAGACAAGCTCTTTCTTTCCTTTCATTCCCTTTGTCATTTCGTTTTTCACCAATTCGCTTGATCGCTCTGCATCTTCCCCACCGACTTTCCTTCTACACCAGTTCTCCCCATTTTTCTTTTACATCTCTTCTTACCTAAATAATCACTAATTTGAGTCTTGCCATGACTAGAAACTAATATTTCCGTAATTCATTTGGTACCTTATTTTTTTTTCCATACCATTTTCCTATTTCCCTTGTGCTCTTGGCACAGTGGATTTTTGCTTGTGTACCTTAAAGATAATGCACTCTATTTGGGAATTTCTAAAGTTGTAAATCTTTGCCATAGCCTTTTTGGTATGTTTTTGGTGAGATTTGGCATAAAAATCAAGGCTAGCAACACTATTTATCACAAACTTACCATTATGTAATCCTCCCCAAAGCTCTTAACATTTAATAGCTTATTCTGGCTTTTTGGCACCCATGCTGTACCACAGTGCCAAATTGTTCCGAAGAAATGATGGATCACTTGGAGATTGTATCTTGCATAAGCCACCTTTTACCCTGCTAATTTTACCCTTGTTATACTTAGACTAGCTTTGTGCAAAGTCATGTAGAGCAAGTGTTTTTTCATCACTTCTCATTGCTCAGTAAAACTTATGTGGCGTACATTTTACATAACTTCAGGCGCCTGGTTTGCTTGACAAACTGATCTAGCCAACAGACAGCATTGTTTTCAACTGGGCGCAGACCAAAACACAAAGCATTTCATGGCAAAGCCGACTTGTTTCAAACCTGGCGACGTGAGTGCCTGAACAGATGATTCTATTAACCTGACTCGACCTTTGAACTCGATGCAGCGTTTACCTTGATATTAGTTTCTTAAGAATCGTGTCTTTTCTTAATCCTAGCTTATTTGTTTTCCAAGAAACTGTTTAACTGGCTATGCAGCCTCCTTTTCAAGACCCTTGTTGAAGCAGGTGGCATAGTTTTGCTAAACGTAAAGCTACGTGTAGTACCTGTACATTACACTTGCCCAGTTAAATATCCTCTCTGAAAGTTAAGCTTGGAAGCTTAAAATGCATAATATCTGGGCTGGTCATCTAGAAAATTTGGCACTGAAATTGGGTAATCCACCTATGTTTGTTACCGTAGAAGTCCCCTTTTCTATATTTTAGCGCAGTTTTGTACGATTCTTCAAAAATGACTTTAATGTGCGTTGTCACTTCTCAGCCCTACACAAGTGACACAAGTAATCCAATAACATTTTAGCCTTGTTTGGCAAATGCCTTTGCCAACGCCTATAAAACGTATTTTACTTGCCGAGGTTCGTGTTTTGGTGCCCGGTTTGCTTGACAAGCCGGTCTCCACGAGGGCCGTGTTTGTTTTCGACCGGGCGCAGACGAAGGCGCGGGTATTTCATGGCAAAGCCGGGCTGTCAAGCCTGGCGACGTGATTGCCCGCACATTCTCTTCACTCTTCCTCAATTTATCTTGTTGCCCTCCGGCTTTTGCATTTGTACAACTTCCAGAGTTCCAGAGAAAATGATTCACAATACAGTTCACTTTCAACTTCCATTAGGTTACTTACTTAAATTTAAATTAAGTTGATGGTCCAACAGTTGAAATGAATCAACTAGGTAATCAAATGAAAGATTAAAAAAGCTTATGAAATCCTGATGCCAACATTTCACCACCTTAAATTAAGTGCAACTAGGTTCTTAGGCAGAAAGAGAATGTAGCTAGCAGAAACAAACAGACCTGCTGCTGAAAAGGATATACTGATGATGCTGGGAAAGGTTTTAGTTCGGTAGCACCCAGATAAATAATTCTTACAAGTATCATGCTGAGGAAAAGTAAAACCTCTGCCAATGATCATAGGTCCTCCCTTTGATGATTAGCTAGTAGGACTCGTCGGTAGTGGCGTGCACCATCGTTTGCCGAGCTAGCGAACTTACCGGCAGCGGTTGTGTTCCAGTAATCGGGCGCGGCGGCGAGCAGATCTCTCGGCTGCAGAACGAGTCGGGCTGCAAGATCCAGATGGCGCCCGACAGCAACGGAATGCCCGACCGCGCTTGCACCCTGACCGGCTCACGCGACGCTATCAAGTAAGTTCTTCCTTCCCCCCCCCATGCAACAAACACCGGACCTTGTCTTTGAATTTGACTTCAACGTCCCATCCCCTCCGTGTTCCAGCCGCGCCAAGGAGCTGATCATGAACATCGTGCACCAACGCAGTCGCACCGAGGGCGGCGGTGGCGGAGGCGGCGGCGGCATGGGCTCGATGGGCGACATGAACATGGGCGGCAACTCGTCCGGCATGGCTCACGTGAGTTTCCAGCCCTAACGGCCCCCCCGCGCCATCAATCCGTGTCGCACGGCCTGCGGCGGTCTCCTGACGGCGGCGTTGGTGTCGTCGCCCATTTTCCAGCCTTTAACTTATATTATGTGTAATCGTTTAATTACTCTGCCGTGTGTGATGGCGAAGCGGCGCAGTCTCTACAGGACCGAAGGCAAGGCAGCGTGAAACGTGAGCAGCGATTCGAGTCGCGAGACCCTCCGCCTTCTAATTCCCCCCACACTTAAGGGCACGCCTCGCATCTCTCCTCGCTGCCCGAAGTCGCGGCTGCGAATCCGACACTGATCATTCCCCCCTCGCTCGGCAGCAACCCTCCCTTGCGATTTGCGAGCCGCGACGCCCGAGTTCTTTTGTCCCCGACCCCCCCATCCAGCCCCGGCCGACTGCGGCAGGGACGAGGCACGCCGGCGACGGTCGGTCGCGCCAGACCCACCGCAAGCCGCGAGCGCATCGTTTCGTTTGCCCCCCCCGCGCGACCGTTTTGCGTCGCGCGACCGCCTTGTGTCGCACGCGCGCCCGGGTTGCTTTGCGGCGCAGCGTCAGGTGTGTTGTCGTGTGGGAGCGCAGGTGGAGATAATGGTGCCCGGGCCGAAGGTTGGCCTGATAATCGGCAAGGGCGGCGAGACGATCAAGCAGCTGCAGGAGAAGTCGGGCGCCAAGATGGTGATAATCCAGGACGGGCCGACGCAGGAGCAGGAGAAGCCGCTGCGCATCAGCGGGGACGCGCAGAAGGTGGAGGTGCGCACCGTGGGGCGGGAGGAGGGCGGGGCGGGGGCGGAGTCGCGCCGTGTTTGTCACGAGGTTGCTCGATTTGATGTCCTGTTCTCCGAGGGTCGGCGTTCAAACTCTCCTACTCTCTCGGGTGTCTTTTTCACTATCTTGGCATGTTCATAGAAAAACTATTTGACTCTCTAATTCAATATTAAGCTTTCATTGCCTTGGCTTTCTAAAAAATAAAACACATAATTGGAATATCATGGCTGATTTGAATGTTCCTAACAAGGCAAAGCAGCCATGATAAGCCTTGGCATTTCGATAAAACTTGATAAAAATTTACGTTTAGATAGTTTTAAACTTAAACTTTACAGGCAGTTTGCGAGAACATTGATTCACATATCAAATACCTATACCTATGCTTAACAATCGGGGTATACGTGATTTTTTTAGATTCCTCGATTCAATCTTATGATCTTCCACATCTTTGCATTCACACATAATCCCCGCATTGCCATGGCTTGTCAACAGCCTGTTGGGTTGCCGTTTTGCATTGCCACAGCTTTGAGATTTGATTACATCGATGATGCCGTGGAGCACATGAGAGCGGAGCCTGCCGGTAGGGAACGCACGTGACAAACATGGGCGCAGCTTACTTGCACTCCGTTCCCGCTACCCCGTGGAGAAAATTTCCGGCTTTTGGTTGCCTGCGTCGGAGTGCACCAAGTGGAGATCCATACTTGGATGCTGGCAAAGAAATGCATCGACACTAAGACTGACACTGGGTGCACTGCGGTCCAGGCAGTCAACGGCATTGGTTAGGTGTAGGGCCGTAGACATCTTTGTCAAATAGTGTTCAGAACTAGACTCTGTAAGTTAGCAAGCTTGTTTTGCTGTCAGATTTGGAGCTGTGGAGTTGCACAAATTGTTAATTAGATTTGTTGAAACTTGTCAGAGCTCACGCCTGGTGTTCAAGGTTCACGAAACGAGGGTAGTTAACGGTTGAAGCTGATCTGAATCGAGTCGAAGCAGTCTAGAACAATAAAGCGGTAGCTTAGGTCGAAGACAGAGGCACTTTTCGAGACACAAGCTTGCCAGGACGGAAACGTAGGGAGACGGCTGCGTGCCTGACCGAGTTTTCTTGTTTTTCAGTACGCAAAGCAGCTGGTGTACGATCTGATTGCCGAGAAGGAGATGCAGGTGGGTAAACGAAACGGTGCACGCTTGCTCCCTGCCCGCCCGCCCCGCCCCCGTAGTCTCGGCTAGGGCTCGCCTCGTGGTCGCTCCCCTAACCCCGCTCTGCCGCTCGCTCCTCTAACCTCGCTGTCTCTCTCTCTCGACGGAGCCCGCACGCGCGTTGCGCCGGTTTCTTGCCGTTCTCGGCCGCCCGTTAGGACACTCCGACAAGCGCGGCATATTTTTGTGGGGAAAATACGATCGGACGCGAAGTTTCCACGTGTATTTTCTTGTGTTTGCAGCCTTTTTTCGCTGGCGAAACGATATGTTTCGTGTTTTGGGCGGGTATGGCCCCGTTTCAAACAGATCTCACTGCGTTTGACGTTTATTTCTTGTATATTTCTTGTGTTCTTTTATAGTTTGGCTGACATGCTGACAAAATTATAACATGTTGATTTATTTGTAATGCTGCCATATGGCCCTCGCGGCCCAAGTATTTTTACGTTACTTGCATTTCATATATGTGGTGAAAAGTCGCTTACATTGCATAAATTGTTTTTTCCTCACAGAAACATACTAGGTTTATCGCTGTTATTTTCACTTCCTCGAAGGGAGGAACAGTTATCATGATATTCTTGTGACAATTTGGCCTATTTCCACCCACAGCATTGCTTTCTTAGTGGAGATTGATGACAATGAGTATCTTTTGTTTTGGATAGGCCTTGGCAGGAACAAATAGTGAAAATTTCATGCAAGAGCCAATTCCTATTGGAAAAAAGGGTTAATTCATCAATTTGGCTTAAAAAATTGAGACTCCTTTTGTTCTTTTTGTAATTTCTTGTTATGAAAGCAATATATAAGCAACTCAGGAGTTGCATAACACAACATCTCCCTGGAATTTTAAAGGAAGGTTAGTCCTAATTACAAAACTAACCCAAGTCAATGGTGAACTGCAATGGAATGGAGTAAGGTTAGTCGAAATTGCAAAACTTATCCCAAAAAAGAGACTATAATCAAAGTAATGTCCAAGGTTAGGTACATATCTGGCATTAAACCTCCTCCGCTTTTTGGTCCTATGATCAAACGGCGAACGAGGCTCATTACCGCCGACTTGGACGCCGGCTTCAGTCGACGTTGGGGCCAGATGTTACATGACTGCCGTTTGCAGGCGTTCTCGCAGCGTGGGGGCGGCGGCGGCGGCAACCGCGGGGGCAACTACGACGACTACGACGGTAACGACAGCGAGGGCGGAAACAGCGAGGGCGTCGAGGTGGCCGTGCCCCGCGCCGCCGTCGGTGTCGTCATCGGTGAGTCCGTCTGTTCGTTCTCTAACCGAGAACAGGTCGCGTTGCGTGTGACATGTCAGGAAGGGTTCTAAGGTGGCAGCGTAGCATTAAATAACCTATTTAGAAGATAATTTGAAAAAATTGTGTGCCAAGATGAGGAAAAGTAAAAAACAAATCATACAAAGTAATTGTGTCTGTACTGTTACAAATGACCGATCATTAATGAATCATCAAGAGTGATGATGATGTAGCATGCTAAGAAGAAGTTCATAACTGTTTTATAATAAATTTAGCAACCTGTTGCTAATTTAGCAAGTGTTAAAACTTCATCAACAATATAGCAAGCTGTTCAAAGTGACAAACTGCTCTACAATGATCTAGCAAGCTGTTTAAAGTAGGGATGCCTGCAGTTATCCGGTTAACCGAGTCGGTAACAGTTACGGCATCATCGGGATACAATCTTAACCATCCGGATAGTAACCGGATACTGTGGACTGTTATCCGGATACGGTTTTTATAACCGACGGCATCCCTAGTTTAAAGTGTCAAAAAATTTCATCAATGATCTAGCAAGCTGTTTAAAGTTTCAAACTGTTATTCAATGATCAAGCAACCTGTTAAAAGCATCAAAACCACTAACCAAAGATCTAGCAAGCTTTTAAAAACGTCTCTGCCGTGGAACCAACTACTTTACCGCCGCGTTTCCGACGCCGCCGACCTAACCGCCACGCTCCTCGTCTCCCCCATCCAGGCAAGGGCGGCGACATGATCAAGAAGATTCAGAACGAGACGGGGGCGCGCGTGCAGTTCCAGCAGGGCCGCGACGACGGGCCCGGCGAGCGCCGCTGCCTGCTGAGCGGCAAGCCGGCGCAGGTGGAGCAGGCGCGGCGACGCATCGAGGAGCTGATTGACAGTGTACTGGTGGGTGACACCCGTCGTGTACCCGTGCTGCTATCTGGGTCGCGGGGGGGCGGCGGTGCGGGGCGCTGGCTGCAGGCGCGGGCCGGCGGAGGATTGGTCGGACGGAGGCTGGATGCGATACGTGGGGGCCGAGGGGTGGCTAGATGACGAGCTAGAAGGCTTGGCTAAATGAAATTAAGTCATAGATGAGATACATGGGACAAGGGCTAGATGTTATACATGTGAAGACTTGGCTAGAAGGGCTTAAATGAGCAGAAAGCTTAACTAGAGTGGACGAAGGTGTAGATGGGACAAAGGGTTAGCTATGACAGAGGTTCCTGGGCTGCTTTTAGTTCTCCGGGCCTACGACTTTGATATCCCTGTTTCATATCTCTAGCTGTTGCGGTAAGATCACTAATGAGACCGTAAACAACATTGCAGTTGTCGGAGAGAATGGAAGGGGTCGATTTGTATAAATAACTGGCGAGTATTGGTTGTAACCTGTGATGAACAGCAATGTAATTGGAGAGATATGGTAGGGACTAGAACAGCTTTAGGGGAACGAGAGCGACTATACTTAAAGTGTAGGTTATGTCACCAGCTTGACGAGCTTAGGAGAGAGACTGGAAGTCGAGGTCCGCCGATCCGCCGCCGAATGTCCGTCGTGCCGGCACCCAGCGCTCCCCCCCTGCCCCCCCGACCCGCCTACTGGAGTTACGCCGCTCGCGCGCAGAACAAACGATGCTGACTTGCGCCCCCCCCTCCCCGTTCCCCCCGCGCTGACGCTTGCAGCGACGTGACAACGAGATGGGCCGCGGTCGTGGTCGCGGCGCGGGCATGCCGCGAGACTTCGGCAACGGCAGCAACGGAGGCGGCGGCGGCGGCTGGGAGGGACGGCGGCCCGGCGGGATGGGCGGCGGCGACAAGGGCGAGGCGACGTTCACGATACCGGCGGCCAAGTGCGGCATCGTCATCGGCAGGGGTGAGTCTGCGTGTTTGCGCTGTTTCGTCGCGATGGCGCGCGTCTTGAGTTCAAAGTGTCGGCGAATAGCCGTTAAGAAAAGCCGCGTGGGTTTTGTTTTACCCGTTGTCTTTGGTTGAAAAGGTTTGCATAAAATATTGGCTCTGTCTTTTAAACAAAGAGGACGTGGAAATCTAATACAACTGGCTTTTCTTGGCTGGTGTGTCACATAATGTTTTCTGCGATATATGCGATTTTCTTCTGCGATATATATTAATGAGCATGGCACTGGATTGTAAACGTTCAGCTGTCCAAATCCAGTATCCATTCACTGAGCATCAAAATTAATACACCCATTTCATTAAATCAAATTGACATCAAAATGACATCGTGATAACCACTTCGAGCAAATCTGGTTGGGATTTCCCTATCTTCCTGGTAGTACGTCTAGTCTAGTGGGTATCTGACGTCAATTTTCTCTGAGTGGAATAAGGTGTATTCCATTCCGAATAAAATAAGAAAAAAATATGAAACCTAATTATACTCCAAAACCCGTATCCTTCACCTTAGCAGGATACAGCATTACCAAAGCAACAGACAACCAATTAAGTAAGGTAATGCGGCATGGAACGGAGTCTCGGTGCGATGCTGACGCCTTCACGGCTCCTGATTGTTTGGCAGGCGGCGAAACGATAAAGCAGATCAACCAGCAAACGGGCGCGCACTGCGAGCTGGACCGCCGGCCGCCGGCCAACCCCGCCGAGAAGATCTTCATCATCCGCGGCACGCCCGAGCAAATCGAGTCGGCCAAGCGGATCATCAGCGAGAAGATCGGCATGGTAAGCGCGACGCACTCGATAAGTCGCCGACATGATCAGTTCTGTTCGCGAGAGAGGTTGTAGGGTTTGAAGTCAGTACGACAACTTCACTCGCCTTGCTTATCAACCTCTCGACAGCACGGATTAGTGGAGGAATCCTGTTGTTAGAGTTGTACCGTCCTTCGGAAGGGTCGTAAAGCCTGTGGTCCCCTTGTTGCTTTTCGACAGGAGTAAGCTTCGTGCCGGCACAGGGTGTCCCCTCCTCCCTTCTAGACCAGGTTAGGTTTATCATGACCCTCATCATCACCATTTCATTCACCGACGCCATTAGACCAGTGCCGAAGGGCCAGTTGTCAAAACAGTGCGTTGTTAAACTTCGATAATCATCATCATAAACCTAACCTAGGCTAGCAATGTCACCTAGCCCGCAGCAGTGCCACACGGATTCCACACTCGACGATTGTCGATGTCGACGAATCATCTGACCGTGCCACTTTGTCATTGCAGCCTCCGGGACCAGGCGGAGCCCAGCAGACGCAGTACCCGATTGGCCAGGGCCAGCAGGGACAGGGGCCCCCGCAGCACTTTCCCCAGGGGTGGGGCGGCGGCTACCAGCCCTGGCAGGGACAGCAGCACCCGAGCGGCGATCCTAGTGAGTTCCGTTGCCGCTGGAAACGGTTGCACGACTTTGCTAGTCCGTACAGGATGGAGTCATGCGAAAAAAAAAAAAAAAAAACTAGCCATTTATATTCCACCACCTTGTAGAACTAAATCCGCGTGGCGCTATTTAAAAATGTCAAAATCAAACACTAGGACTCTGTCGAAATGCATTATTTACCATTTGCATATCTTATAGCATTTTTCTACCACCTTTATTATTATAGATTTAGGTCTTTTTAGTCTTTTCAGGATATGGCCACACTAAAAAAATGGCCACTATTTGTTTTCCACCAACTCTTGAAACTAAATCTGCTTGGCCCTATTTCAAAAAACCACAATCAAACTTTCGAACATTTCCTAAACATTTTATTTACCACTTCCATATCTTTCAGAATTTGACTAGTAACGTTACTATTACAGTTTTCAACTCTTGCAGTTAGAGCAGGGTAAATTGGTGACCGCAAATCAATTTGGTATCATGTTGGTATTAATACTGACAGCTGTTTAATAATCTGGTAGGTAGTGTTATACTTAAACTAAACAGACTTTTAGGCTGACGTTGGTTGAGAGTGTGCCTGGTGCTGACTTTGCTTGAGAGTGTGCCTGGTGCTGACGTTTCTTGAGAGTGTGCCCGGTGCTGACGTTCCTTGAGAGTGTGCCCGGTGCTGACGTTGCTCGCGACTGTTCCAGGCGGTGGCGGCGGCGGCGGGCAGGTGCAGGTGAACCCGTCTACGGGCCAGCCCGACTACAGCGTGCAGTGGGCCGAGTACTACCGCTCGCTGGGCATGGTGCGCGAGGCGGAGATGATCGAGGCGCAGGCCAAGGTGAGTCGACGGTGCATCGCTGCCAATCTCTGTCCCCCGCGCTTCCCCGTCTGCCTCGTCTCATCCTGGGAGCTAACGCCACAAGTTTGTCTGGACCGCTGATCTCCAGACAAAGGATAGCGCTAGCAAAGGATAGTGCTTTGTGCAGTGAGACTCTGATGCCATATTGAACCACTTTGGACCACCTTCTCCTACTTCAAGTTTTCATCAAACATTCAATCAATCAAAATCAAAATGTAAATTAGGTGTAGAAACAATTTAATGATTTTTGGAATATTTTCAGTTTAAATTCTTGGCATTACAGCATAAAAAGTGCTTTGGTTTTGATTTATTTGTTAGCTCTAGGGGCAGGTTAAAGAGTATCAATTAAAGTGGTATTACTGAATACTGAAATACCCTGTTTCATCAAGCTAATAAATGAATATCAATAAACAATAATTAAATAGCTGCATGAATGGAGAAACTTCAGCTCAATACGATGCGCTATCCAGGTTATTGAGATCAGGACCCTAGCTCTAAAGTTTTGTTTTGCACAACTTTAGTGCTTTAGGTATGTTTTGCATAGACCCTAGTGCCATAACTTCAATTCAAGTCACCAGACCCTAGCGCTAATGCCTCTGGTTTTTCTGGACCCTTGCGCTAACGCACGCGTTTTCCGACGCAGGGAATGGGCGGCGCGGGGGCGGGCGTGAACGTGCCGCAGCAGGCGGCGCCGGTCAAGCTGGAGACGATGGGAGGCGGCGGTGGAGGCGGGGGCGGCGCGCAGAACGGCGCCGCAGACTACTCTGCGCAGTGGGCCGAGTACTACCGCTCGATCGGCAAGGTCAAGGAGGCGGAGGCGATTGAGGCGCAGATGAAGGGACCCAAGGTACGGGGCTGGAGAATGTAGAGATCTCGGTGCGAAATCCCGGACGGACCGAATTAATCACGTGCAGCTATCACCTGCTAAGATACTCTTTTATATGGTAACCATCACTAACTCCCCTCAATATTGCTTAGAGTGACGTAAGTTACGTTTCTGTGAAGTTGTAACTGGATGGCTGGGGTGCATTAATTCCTAACCAAGCCGCTTCGGCTAGTGTCCTGCATTCCAATAGCCAGACACTGCTGAACTACTTTAGTTTGGAAATGGTTTTACTGGGGGATGGCGATAATGAGGGTCATAAAAAACTATTACTTTCTTAAGACTGGTGTCTTTTCCAAATGTTAGGACGTTGTTTTTCAGAAAAACTATTTAACTGGGGTCAACACAAAATTTTCCGTATGTTTCGTAAAGCCATGCTGCCTACTTTATCAAGGGTTTGGGGGCGAATAAAGCAGGCAGCACAGCACTGCAAAACGTCGAGAGAAGTCGGAGTTTGCAACTCCGTATTCAACACCCAGTCAAATAGTATTTATTGAAAGTCATCATACCCACGTTGTCCGGTCTTGGCCGCGAGCGATGCCGCCGTCGTTGACGCCCGCCTCCTTCCCTCCTCGCAGACCGGGAACCCGGGCGCGGCGGGTCCCAGCCCGGCGGGCGCCCCATCACAGCCCGGCTACAGCCAGCCCGGCTACAACTACCAGCCGGCGCCCGGCGGCTACTACCCAGGACAGCCGGGCCCCGGGCAGCAGCAGCCCGGCCAGCAGCCGGTGCAGCAGTTCGGCTACCCGGGCGGCCCGGCGTACGCGTACCCCGGCCAGCCGCAGGACAACCAATAGGGTGAGGCGTCGACGCGGCTTTCTGCGTCGCGTGTTCCCGCGTCCCGTAGGCGATTGCAACCCGTCGTTCCGTATCGCCTCCCTCGTGTCTCTCTCCCTCTTGTCTGTCTGTCGTGCTGGAGGTTTAGCGGTGTTCGCGGGGGGATTGGCAGCCAACTGGGCAGGCGACGGCGTCCGTGTCGGGGGGGTCTCTGAAATCCAGCTCGTTGCCGACGGCTCTTTGCGATCGTCTAGGCGGGTGTTAGGAATGTTGTGGGGGGTGTAGCTAGATAGGTTTAAATCAACCCCGGGCTTATGGTTGTGTCGTTGGGTATTGGGAGAGAGCTGGTCTTTAGTTGCGAAATCATTTCCGACTATTTTTACTAGTCCAATGGGCCTGTTCCATTCCATGAAAAATGACGTCAAATACCCTCTAGTAAAAGCCACCTGGGTTACGAGTTCCCCATCTTTGGTTGGAAAGGGATACATAAAAATCTTATTGGCTCTGCAATTTAACCAGTGAAGATTGGGATATCGCGACACAATTGGCTTTTCTTATGACGACATTTTTCACTGAACGAATAAGGTCCGTTGAGAAACCCTATTCAATGATAATGCGGAAACCTAGCAGTTGGTGTTGCCAACATTAACACAATGCGACTGGATTCAGAGATCTCGCCAACAGGGGTTTCGGCGTGGCCGTCAGGTTCTGCCGGGCCGTAGACTTCCTGGCCGTCGGTAAGTGCGTCGTTCGACTCGGGAGCCCGGGTCGCCGCTCGTCACGTTCCCAGCCTGGGAGGGGTCGAAATGCCGGGCCAGGCCACTTGAAACGATGCGTCGTGTGGAAATGTGAGCCTCGGAAGCTAAAAATCGCCCCTCGGCTGGCGACGTGATGGGTCGCGCCGGGCTCCCCGATGGTAAGTTCACCGACGGGCGCTAACAACTTTCTCTCGCAGCGCGCGAAGCTGGCGCCGGCGGCGATTCCCCGATTGCCATCCAACTCTTGCAAATGCCTTGTTTGTGTTTCATTTTCAGATGAGTGTTCTAGCCCTCTGTGACATGCAAAGATCGCCGTTGTCGCCGGCGCACGTTGCATTCACCCTGCCGATTGCTCAAAAACAAAAGCCAATGTGTTGTCGGTGGGAGTGTTTGCGCGAAGATGTGTGTGCCGATGATGCCGATGTGTTTGGTAGGGGAGGGGTGTGGGCGGGTGATGGGGGGGAGGCGGCGGGCGGCGCGTCCGATTCGATGAAATTTCCAACGCGAGTCTCCGCGGACTCGACCTAGGGTACAATTAGGAACTAGAACTAGGAACTCTAACGTAACGTTGCCGTACCATTCTACGACTAGCACGACCGCCGTTCAAAGTATTTGTATATTCGATTCTGTTTGTATTACCTTTCTTTTGTTACGGTATGCGTTTTTTAGTTTTTTCAGCCTGCGAAACAAAAAACAAAAAAAAACTACAGTGTCTATTTGATTTACTCTCCGTCGTTCTCATTTTTGCTCGAGGCGATTGTGTAGCAATGCCCATGTCTGAAACATCTGTGTCTTTTTTTAGTCTCGTCTTAAAAAATATGACTTTGATGAAAACTGTCCGTGTGTGTGTGGCCTGTTATTTTGCGGCGGCGACGACGCGTCTAGGTGGCGACTCGACACCGAGGCCCATCCTTGAAACCCGAGCCCTCGCCGATCCCCGCCTCTGTGTGCTCTCTTCCAGCCGGGGGTTAGAACGGTCGCCGGCCGTGTCCTAAATGCCCGACGTGGCTACGGCCAGAAGGGCGGCGACGGTTCTAGCCGGATTCATTTGCGAGGGGACCCCTTTCGATAGGCCGCCGTGTTTTCCTTGCTACAATATTTTGTCTTGGCTTACAGATTCCCTCTGTTGTGATTGCATGCATTGTTTCACACGACTAAGCTCTCAAGTATCGAAATTATGTCGTGTCTTCTGGAAAACTTGGTGAAATGCAGCCCTCCTGGCTTTTTAGACATGTACCGGTTTGGCAAGAACTTGTTGGGAAATCGTACTTGAACTAGTGATGACTAAACGCAGGTGTCGTGAAGGTGGCAGCCATGTCTTGCATTTACCGCCGTGCTAATGACTGCGGTGCGGTCGTGCCCTGTTCGTTTGCTCGTCTGTGTCGGGCTGCGTCGCGTTTGTTTCGGCGATCGTGCTGGGAATGACCCCTTGTCGTCTGCCTTCGCAGCTGCATTTCGTGTTTATGTTTCTCGATTGACGATTGCAGTTTTCTGTCCGTTTTAAACTTTACAATGCTTTTTTCCTGAATGCCTCACTGGTGATCAGTTAGATTGCAGTTGAAGAAAATTGTAGGTTTGTGCAACCAAGCCATCCTTATTAAACCACTCCAAAAACGGGATAATAACTCCTAAATCTTGCTTGCTTCCATGGAAAATAATATCCATATAGGATCACCCATTTAAACGGGTCTTTGTTGGCTACTGTCGAATTTAACTGACCTACAGTCTGAAAACAAAGCGCCGCATGTAGCTTTGTGCCCGAGTTAGGAATGAAAGGGACCGTACCGCGTGTTGGCTATGAGAGGCGCTAGCTAGAGCGGCACAGACGAGCAAACCCACCCTGGCGTCGCAAAGTGTGTTTCAGCATTGCCGGCCATCGAAGCAAGCAAGCGAAAAATATTTACCTCTGCCTGATTCACTGATGATGATACTGATTATGCTGGTATTAATTCTTGCCTTGCCATATATCTCTCTCTCTCGATTATTGATGATTGCTCATGATATTGCTAGTCTAAAACTCTATTTTGATTCCAAACGGTTATTTCGCATTTGACCCGTGTCATGTCATGTGTAATATATATATATATTGCTGATTTATTGCTGAATTTTGTCTAATCACCGTTACCGATGACCATTTGCCGTTTTGTGCCAGCGGGAGCGTTCGGGGCGTCTTGACTGTTTCTGTGCAATAGGAATCGCAGCAGGCGAGTCCCGACTTGTGTCCCTTTGCAACCGTGTTCACGATACACCTACTTATGCGCTCGTTCCAATGTTCACACATGAAGGGTGATGTTTTTTATCTTTTGTTTGTCTTTTTGGGCCCTCCTTACCTCGACAAAGGTTACCCACTGCCAGAATGAAGTACATGTTTTTCACATGCATACTGTTGATTTGCCAGACGATGGATGTGTTTGTGCTAGGTTACGGCGACCGACAGCACCGCTCTATTAACTCTCTCGAAACCGATTATTACTGATGGTAATATATTTGATGATGAAACGGCATTTCCTTGTTGCTCTTGTGTACTTTTTGACTGACATGCCTTGATTTGAACAGTTTTGCCAATAAACGTGTTGTCTTTTTCGTACAAAAATACAAACCGTTGCGATGTTTGCTAATTTCATTGAGACGATTGAGATGGCAAGAGCTTGGAGATGATGGCACTGTTTGTCGATGACTGGCGCTGTGGGGGGGGGGGGGGGTCGTTTGCACGTTTTTGAGTTTAATGCAGCAAATGCAAAGGGGCACAGATTTGCGCAGGATTTAGCTAGCAGTAGATGGCAAAAATTTCTCTGCTGATTGGTTGTTTGGGTCTCGAGTCTCGTCTGTTCTGTTGCTGACGGAAGAATCTATTGCCGTTTTGCCCGGTGAAGAAAAATCATCAGTGTAAGTATTATTCTGTACTTTTATTAGGCCAAGATTTGCTTTCATTTGCTCCAAACAATGGAAAAAATGCAACAGTTTCAATTATTTGAGCTAAGCTTATACGGTCAGTGAAGTATGCTGCAATAGCTGTGCAGAGATGTAGCTAATGGGGAACAATCCCTCGATTCCTTGGCTCCTGATCCGTCCATGAGTTATATTATTGGAAGAAATACAAATTGATTTGCATAGGTGCCAGTAGGTCAGATTTTGAACGAGTCATACTTCGGCGAGTTGGTGCGCAGAATTTGAAAACGCAAATTATTTAAAGATTTCGCCAAAGCGTAATTTTTTAGTTTTCGTAACGGCTTTTCCGATCTGCGCCGAGTATGGCGTGTTGGTGCTGATAATTAACGTGCGATGCTGGATCAACAGCAATTCATCCCGTTGCTTAAAGCGTCGAGCAAGTCTGGCGACGCCGACGCTGCCACCTGCCGTCGCCGCCTGGCGTCGCGACGCCTGACGCAGTCAGGTCAGTAAGCGGCTGCCAGCAGTCGTGCGAAGACGTGGGGAGTGAGATGTTCACCCTAGCTGATCGGCACGCGAACCTCTCTGCCACCGGCCACCGCGTGTATCACCGAACACAATCCGGCTGCGGCCCACGGTAATTCGACGCTAGCTGCTGCCGACAAACGTGTCGATTGAAGATGGGACGACTGGCGATCTGGCTCTGTGTCCTTATGCTGGCCTGGACCGCGATTGCTGGTATGTGTGCTATGTACGGCTTCGCCGTGTCACGGCGGGGATTTAGGTTAAATGCCTGCATGACCTGTCCTTCCCGCACAAGTGTTGCCATGGTGTTGATTGGGATGATTCCTATCGGATATTCTAGATATTAACAGGAATTTCCTGAATTTCTTAGATGCATCTAAGCATTCTTGGAAGCATAAGATATAAAAGTATAGCAGCGCCAGGTGGAATTTAGAAGTTCAAATTCGAGGGGTGTTTGTATAGAATAAGGTTTGGTGGTAAATGCAACAAGCACAGCCCCCATTCCTTCATCAAGTACTGTCTAGACTCTAGATGGAAGGGAATGCCGCTAATCACAGAGAAAAATTATTAAATAACATGAAGTAGCATAGGAAGATAGGATGTGAATACCTTGGCAAGGTAAGCAGAGATAGATTACTCCGAGGATTCTTTTCCTAGTGCTGTTTGACTCAACGTAACATTCCAAACTATCATGGTGTATGAAATACGCATGAAACGGCGGTTACCTAAATAAACACTGGTTTCTAGCAATATCGAGGGTAAAAAAAATCATACAACGGTCATGGCTTGCTTTGCCGACCTGGTGGTAATTACGCATCCCCTTCATATATCTCGGTGAGATCACAACGACATTAACAGGTAGTAGAGCAATAGCCCGAGGTCATCACAGCATTCTTGCAGTGGGCATGTCCTTGATGTAGGGGACGTACTATTGTGCGGGCCCCAGTGCACGCTTAGTTTGATAACAGACGACCGATATTACTGCTGCTAGTATAATATGCTTTATCTGGCACGGTACCTGAACCCAATTGTTTCAAGAGTATATGTCGAATTAGTTATATGATAACTATCAATTTATTTTTTATGCTGACTTTCATGAAATCTGATTCTTGTGTATGGCCCTGTGTATGTGTTAAAGCCCAGCTATAGCTGCTGTTATGCAAATCTTGCAGTCACGTCCGTCGAATCAGGGATGAGATTAATAAATTACCGAGTGCGCGGAGTTGTGCGGACTCGCGAATTCAATCAGGAAACAGTAATGTTCGGTCACAATGGAAGCGGTGCGACCTTCTCGAGCCGACTCACTGTCATTGGGCATCGCCATCGCCCACTTGACAGTCGACACTGTCAGTATTGGACGATTGAACGGCAGTTTCCATCCACAGATCTTGTTAAGCTGCTACAATTGGTGTAGTAGAAGTGCCATGGACCTGTTAGATTCTTGAGGAAAGTTCGGTTCCCTATTTTCTCTTTTTTAGAGGAAAGGCAAGGAATTTGCGAAAGATAGGGATTTTAGATAAGGGAGTCTAGGAATGCAATGCGAGTGAAGAATGAGATGGTGGAAAGTGTGAGGAAGTTTAGAGAAGGGATGGAAATGGTAGGAACTCAGACCTCAGACAATCTGACACAAATGTGTTTCAAAATGAAATAAATAAATAGAAACAGTCGGGAAAAGGAAAAGCAGGAATGTAGCAGCATAACTTTCCCGGAATAAGACTGCGTCGGCTGCAGTACCTATAGTTAAATTTTTTTAATTTTTCCCATCGAATTTCCACTGAGCTAAATATACATTGACATTTTCCTACACACTTTCCACACAATTTTCATGAGACAAATAAAGGATCATGAAGACATAAGTGCGAACGTTAGCTGTATCCGAGATGCATCATCTGCAGAAGAGCCTTTCGCTTCTTGACTTGAGTGTATTTTTTCAAATCGGCTTCCATCATTTGATATATTCTTAGATGCGGTCCTGTGTTGGGGTGTCAGGAGCTCTATGCATTTCATCGGAAAAGTGTGGGCTCCCGATGACACGGGGCGTCGAAGCAAGGTCTCTATACCCCACTCACGTTGTACTACAGAGATAGCTATCTTATCTATTTACAAGTATTGGACTCATCGACTCTTTAGCAATGAAGTAATGCACAATTGAATTGATGTAAGATCAGGTCAGAAGCATCCTAAATTAATTAATTTTTTTTCATAATTTTTTTTCATTCCTCAAATAATTTAGCAAAATCTTTACAACTAATAAGAATGAGACGGAAAAGATAATAATTTGAAATTGGTCCACTGCCAATGGCTCGCGACAAAAAATCAAATTGTACCGATTACCGATGACAGAGGATAATGAAGATTTATTCTTCAGCTGTGACATAATTGATGTACCAACATGACAAATATCAATCTTGCATTTAGTTTCGCGTTTATAAACCAACAACGTGAACCACTGCTTGCCATTGCAATTTTATTGTTTGCAAACCAATTTTAGGCAATTATGGCAAAAATATACGGGCAGCAGGTTAGAGTAAGTAATGAGATCAACCCTTCCCACTCGTATCACGCTGTCATGCTGTCATCGGTATCGCACTGTTCGGCTTGCTAATGTACCCCACCCCACCCTACACCCACCCTCCGCATGATGGATGGCCGAAAAACACAACCCGAGCACAACCTGAACCCAGCATCCACGAAACTCAATCTCTACATCAAAAATTTGTGCCAGCAAACACCGGTGTCACTGCTGTTGCTAGTGTTGCTACGCTGCTACGATTGTTGGCATTACTATGTGCCTTGCCTAATGCCAGCAAACACCGGTGTCATTGCTGCTGCTAGTGTTGCTACGCTGCTACGATTGTTGGCATTACTATGTGCCTTGCCTAATGCCAGCAAACACCGGTGTCACTGCTGTTGCTAGTGTTGCCACGCTGCTAAGATTGTTGGCATTAGTATGTGCCTTGCCAAATGCCAGCAAACACCGGTGTCACTGCTGTTGCTAGTGTTGCTGCGCTGCTACGATTGTTGGCATTACTATACGTGCCTTGCCTAATGCCAGCAAACACCGGTGTCACTGCTGTTGCTAGTGTTGCCACGCTGCTACGATTGTTGGCATTACTATGTGCCTTGCCTAATGCCAGCAAACACCAATTTCACTGCTGTTGCTAGTGTTGCCACGCTGCTACGATTGTCGGCATTACTATGTGCCTTGCCTAATGCCAGCTGAGCTAACACCGGTGTCACTGCGCTGCTACGATTGTTGGCATTACATGTGCATTGCCTATAATGCCAGCAAACACCGGTGTCATTGCTGCTGCTAGTGTTGCTACGCTGCTACGATTGTTGGCATTACTATGTGCCTTGCCTAGTGCCAGCGAACACCGGTGTCACTGCTGTTGCTAGTGTTGCTACGCTGCTACGATTGTTGCCTTTATCATAGGCCTTACTACCTACGATGCCAGCAAACACCAACCAACAATCCTATGTTACCAACAATAGCCAACAATGGTAGCACCTAAGCAACTCACAAAAGCCTCTAGCCACCCAGTGTGTTACTTTCGCATCATAGTTTGTGTTTGTGTTCGTCCAGAGAACGGCTATTAGTTCTGCGTCCATAAACTGCCGGGGGGTGGGGTAGGAGGGGGGATGGGGGTGATTTAGAGTAAATCTTGATTAACCCCGGCGGCTGCTGCTAATATAGATCCAGCCAAATTGCACCCAGGCATAAACTGCCAGCTCGTTAAGCCCTCGCTAGAACACACAATGGGTTTGTAACACAGTCCAATTCACACCACGAATCACCGCCTAAATCACCCCCTAAATCACCCCCTAAATCACCCGACACACTGGTCGAATACGATCCCTTCATGTCGCACATCAATTCTCAACTGTGGTCCATCATGGTTCATGACAGTCTGTACTGTGTTTCACAGGCCAGTTGCCAGCCACTTGCTACACTGTGTCTCACCGCCAGTTGCCAGCCACTTGCTGCACTGTGTCTCACCGCCAGTTGCCAGCCACTTGCTGCACTGTGTCTCATTGCCAGTTGCCAGCCACTTGCTGCACTGTGTCCACTGCCAGTTGCCAGCCACTTGCTGCACTGTGTCTCACCGCCAGTTGCCAGCCACTTGCTACACTGTGTCTCACCGCCAGTTGCCAGCCACTTGCTGCACTGTGTCTCACCGCCAGTTGCCAGCCACTTGCTGCACTGTGTCTCAGTGCCAGTTGCCAGCCACTTGCTGCACTGTGTCCACTGCCAGTTGCCAGCCACTTGCTGCACTGTGTCTCACCGCCAGTTGCCAGCCACTTGCTACACTGTGTCTCGCCTCCAGTTGCCTGCCACTTGCTACACTGTGTCTCGCCGCTAGTTTGGCAGCCACTTTGTCAATTTCTTCCAACATGAGATTCAATGGGACGTGCAAAATTAGGGATCATGTGACTGACTGCCAAGCGGCGGCGAGACAAACTCTAGCGCATCGCATGGCCCATCCCATTAACAGTAACCAAAAGCGGTAGAGTGGCACATCAGCTTCTCCCCCCCCCCCCCCTCACTGACTATGTGGGTCTAAGGGGTGCCCAAACGGCGCGCATCACCCGCGCCGAACAACCCACCCTGTTGACATTGACACAGTGTGCCGCGTCCCAGCCACCCTTCCCCCCCCCCCGCATCATCCACTCCCTGACCCCTGGAAATTCCCGGCGGGCGCATGCGCGCATGCGTCATCTCCTGGGGATCTGTTGCCTTTTTTTGCTGCCTGTCGCTGCTTCGCTCGTTCGTGATGAAAGACAAGGATGCTGCTGCTGCTGGTGCTTGCTGCTGCTGCTGCTGCTGCTGCTGCTGCTGCTGCTGCTGCTTGCTGCTTGCTGCTTGCTGCTGCTGCTTGCTGCTGCTGTTGTTAGCTTCTGCTGCTGCTGCTGCTACTGCTGCTGCTGCTGCTGCTGCTGCTGCTGATGTTAGCTTGCTGCTGCTGCTGCTGTCTGCTCTCCTTGTTTACCACCTTGTTATTGTCATGCGTCCATCTCTCTCTCGCTGACTCCCAGTGACGTCGGATTGCGATCGGGAACAACATTTCGCTGCTGGCAGGGATAACAAAGCACTATCCCTCGCTCTCTCATTCTCACCCTCTCTCTCTCTGGCGTCTATATCCCGCGGGAGGTAATCCTTGGGAGATAAGCGGGATCGGTACGACGTACGACGCCCAACGGACCGGCGTCTCCGGCGGGAAGCGAGACAAATTGGCCGCACGCCGGCGGCGTTTAGGCGATAATTAAATGTCTCGCTGTATAAACTGTGTATAAAGGCGACCACGTCGCGTCCTTAGCACGCGGCTTTTTGTGGCAGGTTGAAAATATAGCGTCGTTCTTTATGTCGTTGAGCGTCGCGACGGTCCTCGTAGCGGGGCACGTACAGAGGCGTCGTGGACTATAACGACGCCTGCTAGAGTCTGTCCTGGATTAGGTCAGACTCAAAAAATGACTGGCATTTACATTTCACAAACTCTTGAAAATAAATCCACAAAGCGCTGTTTTGAAATTTCCAAATCAAACATTATAGAACAGTGTTTCGATTATGGTTCCCAGAGCCGTTGGTAGATGTAGTAAAAGGTTTCTCGGTCGAGCTCTGATGGGATGAGTTTGGTGGTCCTGAAAAGGACCAGTCTTCTGGATGTTTCGGCAGCGCACGGTCTGCCATCTTCATTACTCCGGAAAATGGCAGACCCAACTATACGTATACCATGTGGCAGACCTACTACATTATAGAACAGTGCCCTAACGTTTTATTTTACACTCGCATAGCTTTCAGCGTTTCATTAGTGGTTTAATTATCAAAGTTATATACTAATACAGCAAGAAATAGAGATAAATTGGTGTCTGCGATAATATTTCGCATCACGTTGGTATTAATATTGACTACTAGCGCTGTGGGGACTGGATTATTCTGAAATTAAATAAACTATAGAGCTTCGAGCTACTAGCGGGCCATGAGGCCGTTTATATTTTCTAACGGTTTTCCCCGCACGGGTCGCAACCCTCGAGTCGAGTGCAACGGGGATGGACAGGGTTGAAACTTGAATTGGTTAACAGCGAGCTGGCTCAGCATTATCATCGAGCACCGTGAATTCGTCGACGACGCTCATTTCAGCGCTGCTGTGCTGCTTTACCTCGGTCGCTGGGGTTTGGGGCCGCCCTAGATTTTGTACGCCCCCTGCCATCCCACCCACCCTTCTACTGGGAAACAGCTGCGATCGGGATATTATTGAGGAAATCGTTAGTGGCACGTAGCTTTCGAGTGAGAATGGAGGCAAATGTGCCAGCATCTGTCGTTTTCTTGGGATGGGAACGTCAGGGATTAGGGCTTTAATCGGCATGAAGTTAAGCAACATTTTGCTGTTCGATGGGTGACCGTTCCGCTCTGCACCCTGGGGCCTTACCGAGCGCGGTCAATTTGTTGGTAATACCGATGCTATACTGTGACTGCGTTCGGTAAGGCCCAGTTCTGTGTATGTTGGGAGGTTGCAGGATTTGAATTTGGTGCAAAAGCTTGATGAGCTTGGCTTGTCAACAGCTGAACTTTGTTAAAAAAACGCTAGACATCACGGATCGGTGGAAAATCTTTCCGTTCGAGCTGTTCTGCGTTTCCGGAAGGGGCTATTATTTGACGAGAGTTGGCTAGATGAAATAACTCGACTGGAATTGACTTTCCCCACTTCATTCAAGACGAGGCAAACTTTGGGCGCGTTGAAGGATGAGTGAGCCTTAACCCGGGGTTAAACCACGGTCATTTTGAAGCCAGCCTTGTAACCTTTGGTATAGGTACCACATGATGACATTATTGCTACAAATTTGGCACCGAAATACTCCTTGTGGCGTTACAACCAAAACAATGAATGCATAGAATTTTGTCCCGAACATTCTTGCCGAATTTCGCAGGGATCTGTGACCTCTATAAGTAGAGCTATTCCTTTTCTTAACAAACAAAAAACCCAAACATCATATTTTTTCCACCATCAATCATCATGTTGCACAATAGAAGAATTTCACTCGCATCTAGCCATCTACGTGCGACGCCAATGAACCAATTGCCGAACATGTATCGTTGCTGTCGCAGCAATGCGTCGTTGAACGTCGTTGACCAAATACGTGCTTCCTTGTCTTGCAGCCGGCAACGAGAGCGTCGAGGAGGACGATGACGACCACGACGACTCCAGCGATTCCTTCGAGGTCGACGACGACGGCCGCATCTACAAAAACCCGCGTAACTCGCCGTCAGCGCTTTGCCCTCGTGACGAGGATCAGGCGAACCTCATGGTCAGTACATTGTCCGCTCAGCGCTAAATCTTATCGTACTCAAAGAATGGCCGTAATTTACTTAGCACCAACTCATTAATCCGTAAGGGCGCGCCATTTCAAAATTTAAAATCATACACTTGAAGAGTGGAATCACGTTTTATTTAACTCTCCCATATCTTCATAGCTTTTTACTAGTAGCTTTATCATTAGCTTTATCATTAGCTTTATCATTTATCATTTGGTGAAACGAAAATGACGGCCATTATTCAAGTATTACCGAATCAGCAGACACTGAACAACAAGATTCATCCACTAATCCGTGCTGTGGAGAGGTTGACAAGCAAGGCGAGTGAAGTTGTTGCACCGGCTTGAAACCCTGCAACCTCCCAGCAGACACAGAACAACTCCAACAGCAGGATTCCTCCACTTATCCGTGCTGTCAAGAGGTTGACAAGCAAGCCAAGTGAAGTTGTTGCACCGGCTTGAAACCCTGCCACCTCCCAGGCCCAGCAGACACAGAACAACTCCAACAGCAGGATTCCTCCGCTAATCCGTGCTGTCAAGAGGTTGACAAGCAAGGCGAGTGAAGTTGTCGTACTAATTTCTTACTCTCCAACCTCTCTCCCGAACAGAACTGCTCATGTGCATGATGGTCACCCATCACTCAGCGCGATGTTGCTTAACTTCGGTGATCTCACGAGAACCGGTGTTTCCAACGTTGCCAAGCCGTTCTGTCGTTGATGGTTGATGTCACGTGGGTTGTCTCCGTGTTGCAGGGGCAGAAATGTCTGCGCAAGTGTTCGACGGACGAGGATTGCAAAAGCAAGAAGAAAAAGTGCATGTGCGACGGCATCTGCGGCATGAGCTGCATCAAGCCAGGTAAACGCCTCCCCAGGGCCCACGTGTCACCCTCTTGTCGTCGTCGTCGTCGCTATTTCAGGTCCGTTGTCGACGCCGTCAGGCCAGGTCAGGCCAGGTCCATGGGTCAGGACAGGACAGGACTAGTCGATGGAATTTGTGTGCAATCGCTGTATATACAAACATACAAATGAATTTATCGGTGATGGCCCCAGCATGGTCTAGGAGATATTTACTTCTACGGCGTTCGCGAAAGTTCATTTTAATCGCGTTGTGGGCGAGCGTTATTTCTTATAATGTTTATTACTTAAAAATTATTTGCGTATCTAGATCAGCTAAAAATATTTAAAAACGTAAATACCTATACTTGTAAAGAAAACTATTCGTTGTAATTCGCTTGAAACCCCTTACGGAGTGTTACGCTTAAGATTTCTCACGTGTTTTACAAATTTCGGAAAGATCGACTAAGCCTTTTTTGAGAGGAAAACAGTAAAAACGGTAAAAAAGCGTTAAAAAATGCTGTTTTCAAGAAAAGTGCCAGTCTGAAAACAATGAAATTTACACACAGTTTAATATTTTTGGAAAGTTTTTTTTCGAAATATAAACATTATTTTGGCCCCCAGAGTGGGAAACATGACTGAAAATTTTCGAAAACTCTGATTAATTAGATAAGTCGTCGGTGATATGTGCTGAAAATAGTTCAGAGCCTAAATTGATGAAAAACAAATGTATTCTGAAGATTCCATCAAAATCAGTTAAGATCTGACCGCGAACAGACATAAAAACATAAACACAAAGGATATTAAGCATTGTAATTGAATATACGCTTCACTCGCTACGCAATCCGACCCGCCGAACGCCTCCGATGTCGCACGATCAAGCACGATTCGGATGAAACCGACAACTCGATCAGAATTTTGGAAGCACTGAGCAGCGCAAGTGCCGCTCGGGCTTGCTTCCAATTCCGTCGGACAGTCCGCTGCTTTCTATTTGAAACCAGTAAATTCCACGAACCAACTCAACGCGTAGAGCAACAGGCCAGCGACCGCCAACTTCTTACTGCGTCTCACCGCCAGTTGGCAGCGCCAGAAAGTTGGATTTGCATCCGTAGGACCTTGAAAATGCCCCATCTTTGACAACTTTTAACGTTTTATGGTTTTATGCTATGTGACAGTAAAAAAACTATATTCTATCAAAATATGAAATTGCTATATTTTCCTATTACACTTTCCCGGCGTTTCACTGAGCTACCCTCATAAGCTCGTAGTTCGTAGCTCGTAGCTCGTAGCACGTAGCTCGTAGCACGTAGCTCGTAGCTCGTACCTAGCAGCTCGTAGCTCGTAGCTCGTAGCTCGTAGCACGTAGCTCGTAGCTCGTAGCTCGTAGCTCGTAGCTCGTAGCTCGTAGCTCGTAGCACGTAGCTCGTAGCTCGTAGCTCGTAGCTCGTAGCACGTATAGCTCGTAACTCGTATCACGTATCACGTATCACGTATCACGTATCACGTATCACGCATCACGTAACCGTAGTATACATCCTAGCGGCTATTACGTGCACCACCGCCGGGTGTAAATAGCGACGGGAGATTCCGAGCGAAATTCCGACGGGGAGGTCGCTTGGGGGGGCAGCGTTGACCCCGACCCTGGGTGCGACCTCGGCGTCGGGCGTCGGGCGTCGGGCGTCGGCTGGCAGACACCTCGGCCAGATGGACACTCGCGGGCACCGAGCCACGCCGAGCTTGCCAAACGCCCCCCCTTCTCCCCGCCTCCCGGGAAGTAGTGGTCGCGGTGGATCGCCAGCATTTGTAAATCATCGACTACCGACGGGTGCGGGGTTTGCCGGCGTCTCCGTGAGATTGCTGTTTAACGACGCATTGGTATGTTCGTTTTGGGATTCGTGCGTTTGGCAGGCAGCGATTCAAACTCATTAATCAATCAACATTAATCTAATTTTATAATTTGCTACCGTCCGTCACATTAAGGGGAAATGAATAATGTTTTGAAATCAGAGTGAAAACAATTTGGGCAAAATCGGTGTGGCTGTGGATTACTTGAAATTGACAAAAAGGCTAAGCATATTGAAATTCAAAATGTATACGTTCTCCACCGGCTCGCAATTGTTATTTGTTATCTGTTAAATCCATCATTTAAGCTGTAATTAATTTTGCCAAATTAAGCAGGGACATGACGCTCCGAAATGGTTGTTACAGACAGCCAATGTTTGTCAACTATTGTGATTAAAGGCAATTTATATCAGCTATCATCATGAGAAACTGGTGACTGACTGGCCCCACGGCTCGCCTGTGATAGAATGACGGTCAACGCGGCGTCCATGGGGAAACCGGAATACCCAAAAGGAAAATTTACCAGAATGTAAACTTTTATTAATACATGAAATGTCTTCAGAAGGGCGGATGGGGATAGACGAGAGAAGGATGGCGGAATTCATCGAGGCGACGCGACGTACTCGCTTAACGACGCCTTAACGACGCGTGAGCGACGCCACGCGGCGTCACGTGTCTACCGTTAATAGAGGCCACAGACGCCAGACTTTTGACACGGCGCTAGCTATAGTGCTATAGAACCTTCGTTTAGAAGTTGTAAGTTTATAAGAAGCAGTGGCAACATGAAAGTGTGTCGACGACGTCTATAATATCCAGCTAAGCGCCAGGAAACTCTTACCCCGAGCAACATGAAGACATTAACAACACCCCGCGCTGTTTGTTGGTGCAAGGCTACCGGGCTCCAGGATTGATGGCTTCATCAAGAGCTGGAACTTCGCACCACTTTGACCATGCGATTTTCTTGAATATAGTTGGTGCAAATTTCTTCCTATTTCAATATGGGAAGGTCCTGGCGAAACCGGGCGACAAAGAACCTGGCGACAGAGTTAGAGTTTATGTAAACAAGTGCAGTTATCACCTGCAAAGATACTGTTTTATATGTCAACTGTCGGTTGAAACTTGAGATTGAGCATCAGTGGCAAACAAAGCTCCCTAAATATTACGTAAGATGACGTAAGTAATGTGTTATGTTGTACCTTGATGGCTAGGGTGTCTTCGCTTACAACCACGCCGCCTAGGTAGCGCTGACGATTCTGTCGCCAGCCCAACAATGCTATTTCGACCGAGTTTCTCATATTGAAATAGTTAGATATTTGTCTGAAGGTTTGGTAATATCTGAGAACAAACAAATGAGTGACAATTTCACCTGACAAGGTAATTCAAATAATATCCACGTGACGCTGGAGTGAAACAGTTGAAAAACAGTAACAAATCTAACTTTGAGTTCGAACGCTTCGCCACGCTTTCGCGAGATAAACTTGGAATGAATTGTTATAAATTTCAAATAGAGAATATGCTGCCGCCGTCGCCACCGTAAGTTAATTTCCGGTGACCGCGTGCGATATTTCCGTGGAATCCTCGCAATATTCGCCGCCATCAAAAGACCAAACTCCCTCCGTCCTCCAGACAAGCTACCTCCTCCCTCCACCCCATCACCACCCTTCCGAATGTGCCGATATCTTTGCCCGGCTCCGGTTCGCGTTGAAAGCGGTTCGAAGGCAGCGGCCGTGCGGCCAGCGAACAATGGGTGACAAGTATCGACCCCCGAAGGAAAGGGGAGTAGTGTGGAACCGTGGCCCCGTGACGACCCACCGGTGACAGCCTTTCGGCGAAATCGAGTCGACGTCTCCTTCCTCCGATCGTCAGGCGACATGTCGTCGCTCAAAGCCCGTAGCGGCGTCGGCGTCGGCGTCGGCGTCGGCGTCGGCGTCGGCGTCGGCGTCGGAAACCCGGAGACCACTTGCCGGAGGGAGGGCGACGGAGGGTGACAATGGACGTCTCAATATTTAAGTGAAACTGTCAGGAGCATGCTCTTAAAGTAATGATACGCATTTCATTCACCGAAGTTCAATCACCGAAGTTGAGCAACATCGCGGCGAGTTAGGTGTTGGATGGGTGACCATCATGCTCATGGTCGGTTCTGTTCGGGAGAGAAGTTGGAGGGTTTGAAGTTAGTCCGACAACTTCACTCGCCTTACTTATCAAACTCTCGACAGCACGGATTAGTTGAAATTAGTGGAAAAGTAAATTTTATGTGGCACCATGGGTTTCTACTATTCCTGATAAAAGCTCTTTGGTTGTGGGCTTATATACAGTCACTCAAAATCATACCACAATTTCAATCATTTTTCACCGGAAGTCTTTGAATTCGTGGGTAATGCCACTGGTGACCGGAAATGATGAACCAGGAGGCTGTCTTGGAAGTTGACCTCTGAGCACGTCACGGTCTGCCGCAACAGATGACATCTGCTTTGACTCGAACGCAGAGAAGGAGCTGCGCACGCAGCTTCTTTCATTTCCCGCGACCGAGGTTCACTCTCCAGCCTTTTCAAGCCATCTTCATCCCGGGCTTGTCATTGGCCAGAAACAAGACAGTTTCCACGCAGTCAAGCAACCAATCGTCGTAGCGCGTAGAGTGGAGTAAAGCACCGCAGCATCCCGCCAGGAGCAGGCTAGGCGCGGTCTGCAAAGCACGAAAACACTGCCAGGCTGTGAAATAATCAACAAATTACTGGCGGCGAAATTTTGCACTAATGGGTTTGGATGATGCAGCAAAGCCTGCTTGATCCCTCCCGAGGCGGCCTTTTGTGCGCGATACTTTTTACAAAAAAGTTTTTGAGTTTGGGGGCCCGGGGCATCAAAAATTAATTGGACAAAATGTGTCCGCGAGCTGTTGACGCTCGGCAAACGTAAGCTGCGATGCTGCGCGGCAATATTGCAATATTGTCCAACCGGCTTTTTAATTAATGTCCTCGTCTTCACTACACGCCGTCGGGCAGCGTTCAGCTTGTTTTCAATTTAATTACATTCACTACGCAGTTCGGTGGAAATTTACAAATAATTTTTTTTCCTGTCGTGTCATTGGCTGACTGCTTAAATATTAGGATCGGCTTTTCCCGGTTTGTGGCAGCGCGCGAGCAATGTTATTTCAACCTCGAATGGATCACCCCTCAAAATTACCATATCGACGACTGGGAAATGTACCCGTGGATAAGATACATGTTACCGATGCTTTCCTACTAAAGTAGTGCAATTGAAATGGCCCATTGAATTTCTCTTGGCTCATTTACCATCCATTGGCCACAAATCTCCTCAGCTTCCTTCAGCTCAAAGCGGAGAGTATGCTAATTCAACCGGGTCCTTACGTCGTGTTGGGGTGGGAGGCTAATGTCGGCCAAGACGAAGAACACGCGACATCTTCCTTCCTTCGACAAAGTTCTTGGATGGGATTTGAAGGCATGCCACCACAGCCCATTGTTAGACATCAGGGCACCGCTGCTTGAGTGGTTCATGAATAACAAACATCACCACAAAATATCTTACCATTCGAATGTGCGAAATTTTGCCGAAATAGGCTGGTGACGGCGCTGCCTACGCGGCTAAGTAACGAATTCAAGCACCTCAACATCTAGGTTAACTCAAGATTAATTTTTGGTGTTTCGATGGGTCGCGGCATCCCACGCGGTGGCGCCAGGTTGTAGGCTCGCCGGGGTTTGATTGATTATTGGTGTTATGACAACGGTTCGTGGCACTGGTCTTATGGTTTCGGTCAATGAAATGGTGATGATGAACCTAACCTAGCCTAGAAGGGAGGAGGGGAAACCCGGTGCCGGCACGTAGCCATACTCCTGTCGAAAAGCACCGAGGGGACCACCGGCTTTACGTCCCTTCGGAAGGACGGTACAACTCGAACAACAGGATTCCTCCTTTAATCCGTGTTGGCGAGATGTTGATAAGCAAGGCGAGTGAATTTGTTGTACTAACTTCAAACCCACCAACCTCTCTCGCGAACAGAACTGATCATGGGCTTGATTGTCACCCATCCGACACCTAACTCAGCGCGATGTTGCTTAACTTCAGTGATCTCACGAGAACCGGTGTTTCCATTATGCCAAACCGTTCGGTTTTGTACGAAATTACGTTCGGAATTACGTCATCTTATGTATAATATTAGAGGGGATTTGTTTGGCACTAATGCTCAATCTAAAGTGTCAATCTGTCAGTTGACATATTATATAAGCGAGTGTCTTTGCGGATGATAACTGCACTTGTTTACCTGAACTTCACCCCGGTCCGCCAGGTTCGCCACCAGCGCTTTGTCGACCGCTTCCTTCGAGGGTTTTCTTATAGCCTGGTGAGATATTTGGTCATCGGCAATGTTTGAAGCCGCTGGACCAATGCAAGATCAAGGCCACGATTCCAAGGTCGTTGTCGCAACTCTCTGATTGGCCCAGTGTAGCGATGCCAATGAAACACGATAAAAATCTCGCCATTGGGACTATGATTTTTTTGTAATGCGTATGTATGATGTTGGCTGTATTATAAAACAAAAAGCCCACACAACAGAAATTTTGTGGCTTAAAGGTCAAAATTTAAACACAATAACCTTAGCGTTTATTTAAGAGTTACAAGCCTAAGTGGATTCCTGCCTGCGCGTGTTTTGGCTGCTGTTTTCTGCGTTGCGTCATGCCACTGATTCGTGGTCCCCGTGGTCCAACTCCGATCACATTGCAAAGCTTAAAACGTCTTAACCCACAGGTTGCCCCTTTTCACTGGGGAATGTTTGAATAAAGTCATTTTAACCGGTGAAGTCTGCGGCAAGGTTTGCCTGCAAATCCTGCCAGTGACGTCGCCGGCGTGGGCAAGGTTTGCGTATACAGTCCTGCCAGTGTAGGTTTGCGTGCAATCCTGCCAGTGAAGGTTTGCGTGCAATCCTGCCAGTGAAGGTTTGCGTATACAATCTAACCAGTGAAGGTTTGCGTGCAAGTTGATCTGCAATGATCCTAGCATCACGCCACTGTTTCGTGTCGCGTCGTGTCAGAAGAGACACAACACACAGACACCTACTACTCGAAGCTAGCGATACGTTCGCACGTTTGGCTCACATCTCGCCGGTCAGGTTGTTGGCAAAGATCGGCAGGCAACGGCGGGCGCGTAGCACGGAGCAGGAGGCTGCCAAGACTCATGTTTTGTTGCTGCAGCTTGAAGGGATTGGCGACCGGGATCCCCATTGTTTCCCGGACTCCGGCCTGGTTGAGTTGCACCGGCTTTGTGTAAGCCGCGCCCGTTTGTCAACTCTCTGCCCGGATTACGCAGGACCCGTCTTCCTTTTCAAAGACGAATCGGTCGGGATTTGATATTCTGCTCAACAATTTGTCGTCTTGACGTCAAATTTATCTCCGAGTTCGAAGACAAAGCTTTGAGTCGTAACTCATTTCGAATGATATTATATTATGAACTTTTCAAAGATCTTACATTCAAGCAATGTAACGCGGTAGGCTTGTGATTTCCCTGTCTTCCTTGGTTGAATAAGCAGAGTCAATACACCGATTCCATTCAAGCAACGTGACGCGGTCAGACACCCGATAAGAAAAGCCAGTTGGCTTGTGATTTCCCTGTCTTCCTTGGTTGAATAAGCAGAGTCAATACACCGATTCCGTTCAAGCAACGTGACGCGGTCAGACACCCGCTAAGAAAAGCCAGTTGGCTTGTGATTTCCCTGTCTTCCTTGGTTGAATAAGCAGAGTCAATACACCGATTCCTTTCAAGCAACGTGACGCGGTCAGACACCCGGTAAGAAAAGCCAGTTGGCTTGTGATTTCCCTGTCTTCCTTGGTTGAATAAGCAGAGTCAATACACCGATTCCGTTCAAGCAACGTGACGCGGTCAGACACCCGCTAAGAAAAGCCAGTTGGCTTGTGATTTCCCTGTCTTCCTTGGTTGAATAAGCAGAGTCAATACACCGATCCCGTTCAAGCAACGTGACGCGGTCAGACACCCGCTAAGAAAAGCCAGTTGGCTTGTGATTTCCCTGTCTTCCTTGGTTGAATAAGCAGAGTCAATACACCGATTCCGTTCAAGCAACGTGACGCGGTCAGACACCCGCTAAGAAAAGCCAGTTGGCTTGTGATTTCCCTGTTTCCCTTGGTTGAATAAGCAGAGTCAATACACCGATTCCATTCAAGCAACGTGACGCGGTCAGACACCCGCTAAGAAAAGCCAGTTGGCTTGTGATTTCCCTGTCTTCCTTGGCTAAATAAGCAGAGGCAATACACCGATTCCATTCAAGCAACGTGACGCGGTCAGACACCCGCTAAGAAAAGCCAGTTGGCTTGTGATTTCCCTGTCTTCCTTGGTTAAATAAGCAGTAAAAATTGG
Source organism: Nemurella pictetii (assembly GCA_921293315.2). Taxonomy (NCBI): domain Eukaryota; kingdom Metazoa; phylum Arthropoda; class Insecta; order Plecoptera; family Nemouridae; genus Nemurella; species Nemurella pictetii. The sequence continues at coordinate 5,189,718 of OV121122.1, forward strand.
AGAGGATCCGAAATACGGGCTAGCAATTTCTCGGCCAGCATCATAATCAATCTCCGAGCTTAATGAAATTCGTCCATCAGGCCATAAGTCAGCGATCAAACTATCAAATCGTCGCGCAGAGCAATTCCCAGCGCCGAGTCCGATCACCGAACCGCCCACCCCTAAATAACACCCCACCCCCCCACTCCCGGCCGCCCTCAGCGCCGATTTATCGCTCTGATTTCGGCTGCCCCCGGGGGTTTGTCCACCCCTACCCCTAGGACAACCCAGGCCAGCTTGTGCCGGGCCCGCGCGGTGGGGGCTGGGGGGGGGGGGGGTTGTGTCAATAGCATCAAGCAGAATCAATTTGCCGATAATAAAACATGGCCCAGCCTCATCCTGGTGTCCGCTATCTCTCTCTTTTCATCACCGGAGCTATTATACTTCTCTCTCTCTTGTTCTCTCTGGCTCTCTGGAGCGCTCGCGCGTTCGACAGTTTGCTCCAATCTCCATGGCAACCATCAAGCCGACGTCGGACCGAGATGATAATGAGAGAGCGCGACGCGGCGCTCTGATGTCAGAGAGAGACGGAGTGATCTCATCACAGTGACTGCTTCGAACTCTAATCGGACGGCGTCGCGACGCCCGCCATTGTGCGCGCGGACAAAGCGCCGGCTTTGAATCACAGCAGCCTTTGATCTGCGTTAAGCAGCCTGGACCGGCCGGCTGGCGGGTGGAGCAACAGCAGGACGGGGTTCGAGTCCCCGAGTGGACGGACATTTAGCTCGGCGGTCAGAGCAGCAGCCGCGATGGCTGGAGACCGGGGCTCGAGTCCCCGAGTGGACGGACATTTAGCTCGGCGGTCAGAGCAGCAGCCGCGATAGCTGGAGACCGGGGTTCGTGTCCCCGAGTGGACGGACATTTATCTCGGCGGTCAGAGCAGCAGCCGCGATGGCTGGAGACCGGGGTTCGAGTCCCCGAGTGGACGGACATTTAGCTCGGCGGTCAGAGCAGCAGCCGCGATGGCTGGAGATCGGGGTTCGAGTCCCCGAGTGGACGGACATTTAGCTCGGCGGTCAGAGCAGCAGCCGCGATGGCTGGAGACCGGGGCTCGAGTCCCCGAGTCCAATCCAAGGAATTGTTCGTGTTTATGTGTAGGTCGCTTCTTTGGGAGCGGTCTAGACTCCTTAACCCGACGAGTTTTCCTCGTGGGAAACTGCCGGCGTCCGAGTTTTCCGGCGGATAACGCCGAGCTTTTTGCTGTCGCGTTCTGCAGAATATCGTCGACTTGTTCAAGTAAACAATCTTGTCGTTGTTTATTGGAAAATCGGGGCGTCTGTCGCAACGAGATTGAAGACATGGAGCGCATATCCACGGGCCTCAGTCGAGAAGTAATTTTACTTTTTTGTGACACTAAATTGTGTTCGCGCGTCAATGTCATGTCGTTGCGTCTTGCGTATTGCGTTTCTGCGTCTCTTCTGACATAAAATAAGTAGAGCCTGCAAATATATAGCCATATTATCTCCTATCCCATAGTACGGTGTGTTTCAAGCCTGTATCACGCTGTGTTTCAAGCCCGTAGCAAGCTGTGTTTAAAGCCTGTAGCACGCTGTGTTTCAAGCCCGTAGCAAGCTGTGTTTAAAGCCTGTAGCACGCTGTGTTTCAAGCCTGTAGCACGCTGTGTTTCAAGCCTGTAGCACGCTGTGTTTCAAGCCCGTAGCAAGCTGTGTTTAAAGCCTGTAGCACGCTGTGTTTCAAGCCCGTAGCACGCTGTGTTTAAAGCCTGTAGCACGCTGTGTTTCAAGCCCGTAGCACGCTGTGTTACAAGGCCGTAGCAGGCAGTGTTTCAAGCCTGTAGCACGCTGTGTTCCAAGCCCGTAGTACGCTGTGTTTCAAGCCCGTAGCACGCTGTGTTTAAAGCCTGAAGCACGCTGTGTTTCAAGCCCGTAGCACGCTGTGTTGCAAGCCCGTAGCAGGCAGTGTTTTAAGCCCGTAGCACGCTGTGTTTCAAGCCTGTAGCACGCTGTGTTCCAAGCCCGTAGTACGCTGTGTTTCAAGCCCGTAGCACGCTGTGTTTAAAGCCTGAAGCACGCTGTGTTTCAAGCCCATAGCACGCTGTGTTTCAAGCCCGTAGCACGCTGTGTTACAAGCCCGTAGCACGCTGTGTTTCAAGCCTGTAGCACGCTGTGTTACAAGCCCGTAGCACGCTGTGTTACAAGCCCGTAGCACGCTGTGTTTCAAGCCTGTAGCACGCTGTGTTACAAGCCCGTAGCACGCTGGGTTTCGTAACTTGCGAGACACCGAACGGAACCGGAACCGGTCCGGTGCGGTCCGCGCTTTGCGTGTGAATTTGTGACACAACAAAGTGTCATCTCGGGCAGCGCAAAACGTGCGACAAACTTTCCGCCGGGCCGCAACGAAGGCTACGTGTCTCCCAACTTTATTAAATCTCTCCACATAACCCCCCCCCCCCACCCACCCCCTGTTAGCTGCAGGGCCTAACGCGATTTCGCAATCTAATAAAGTTGAGCGAAATGTTTCCTCCTTGGTCGTCGTCGTCGTCGTGGAAATCTCGTCAAGGGAAAACGGCAAGAAAATTGCGCGTCTCGCTGAGAGCGATGCCGGGCGCAAGAAAAGATTGCGCGAAACTTTGGACGCGTCGCTTTTTTTCCGGCGACGAGGGCTTTGGTAGACGGAGAGTGGCCGACTAGGAGCGTCGGTGAACTTGACGTGTAACCGACCAATGAGTTCCCTGTGCTTTCTTCCGCTTAGTACACGAAGGAAGAACGAGACATTGCAAGCCTACTGACGTAATCTAAATTCACACTAATAAAAGCGTACCCAACGTCTAATTGGGGTTAGCCGAGCTGGTTGGCATGTGATTGCAACACAGCGTCACTAGATTCAGCACCCTCTATAGTCATTCATAGTCCTGAATCTATCTCCATGGAGCCCAACAACTCAAAGAAACTTAATATAAATTCCACAGTTGGTTGTCCGTGTAGCATAATGGATAAGTGCAGTGCCCCGGACAGGCAAAAACCCGGATTCGAATCCCGGCACGAATGTAAATTTTGGAATTAATATTCCTTTAATAAAAATGACGTCATCTTTGTTTGTGGCCAGCGTGGCCAGTTGGTCTCTCTCTGCATACCGAGGCTCTCTTCCAACCGCGAGAGAGAGCGAAATTGAGAGAGAGAGAGAGAAGTTGAGAGAGCCGGTGAATATCTGCAGCCGCATCGGCCATCAATCTTTCAACGAGGTCTCTATAACGCGATATCCCTGCCGACGCCGACGCCGACGCCGACGCTGGGCAGGAGGGTGGTGCGGGCAGGAGGATGGAGGGAAGGGGTTGGTCCATGGGGGGCTGTTGGTAGCGCGCCCTGCGTGCGGCAGATAGCGGTGACAGCGACGCCACCGTGGGATACACCGGTGAAATACGGGACGCCGTGCTGAGCCAAATGTTAGCACGTTACCATGCGATAATACGTGCTGTGGCGCGTTGCAAGGCTTTTATCACTCCGACGTCTTGGATGATGTTTTCAACAAGACCCGTGGAAGTTGGAAAACAAGGCGCTTATACTTGCCTCTTGATGTTGGTTCTTATCGGGAATGGTTCTTTCCTTTAGCTGCTATGTAACATCGTTATGATATCAACTTTGTCAACTTTCAACTCATTTATCTCGTTGGGGTGGGCGCCAGGGAATCAAAGGGTTGAAACATTGCGTCGTGCAATTTCGTTCTGGGGGATTTCGCTGGAGCAGATACGTTGCTGTTTCTGCTTTTTGGCAATTTTTGCACCGCGCTATGGTTGAGCGCTGAGCTTTGTTTCGTGCGAGTCTAGCGTTTAATTGATTAGGGCTTTATGCTCATTTTATCGCGTTGGGGATGAGCGTAATTTTGTATAATGCTGGAAGTAAATTACTTGAGAATTTAGAGACGGAAAAATATTTTAAAACGTTTCGCCGATTGAAAAGGAAATTATTCGATCAATATGTGTGAAACGTCTGATGCTTATGTCGGGAGGTTTGTATTGCCTCTGACCGAGCTGAGCTTCTGGGAACTCAGCCCTTGGTGGGAGTGAAACTGTTTGGTATTCGCTGCCACCACTGATCTAAGTTGTCATGGCCAGATCAGAAGCCATCAGAGATGAGTATCAGAATAGTAGTCGTGCTAGTCGGAGTTGTGAGCCGTTAGAGTTTATGGCTCTAACTATGAGTCTAGGTCAGAGGTTAATCAAGACTTACCAAGTCAGGTTGAGAGTTGCACTCGCAGACCGTGAGTGGAGGGATAGGATGAAGGGTGGACAGGTAGCACTGAGTCGATGAAAATATTATGTCCAAGCGAGCACACGATGGGTCTAGTTTATTCACTTGGAAGTGCGATCCTGTATATACACTGGTACAACTGTATGTCGGCTGCGAGGTACTGTGATACTGTAGTACTGTGTTACTGTGAGGAACTGTGATACTGCCGTACTGTGAAGAACCGTGGAACTGTGAAGAACTCTGGTATTTTATGGGTGGTCACCCTTATATATCTGCGTCGTTTAGAAACGCGCTACACTAAGCTATATGAGTACGGAGAAAGTTATACATGAGAAAGTTACTGCCCTTGCTTATCGAAAGCGAAGGGTGCTATTTATATAAATGGAGATATGCAGAGAAAATAAGTCGGTTAATAGCTAGGTCCGGCACTGGTGTGAAAACACCGTGCACGGATGTAGTCTAAATATAGTCTAAGCAGAGAGGTGGATGTCATGCCAGGATGAAGACTGAACTCGGAAGGAAGATCTTCCAGATCTTCCTGACATCACTCCACTCTCCCTGTTGTTTCCGCTCCCGACTTCAAGGAGGGAAGGAAACACAAAACTAAACCTAAAAAAAAAATTTACATCAGTAATTGCTACTACTTAATTTCCTAAGGCAATGTCAATTTGATGCGCTTTTTGTGCGTATCACTGGCTCGATATAAACTAGTTAAATATGCATTGCCTTTATCTTAATATTTATTTAATAGTTCATAAGTGGTAATGACTATTCTTCAAGATTTGAAGTCACAACTGCTTAGTTGTTTGAAATGCATTTGAAATGTTAAAATGAATTTGATCCAAACAAGACAGATTGGCTCGCAACACAACTATCACATACGCACATCGGACAATTTTTGAACTCTTAGAATTTCTGACGGGGCGACGTCTGGCAGGACGTCTCGTTGATTAGCGGCTCACGCTTCGATTGTCGTGCCGTCGATCGTGGAATCCCGGTTTCGAGGCAGTCTGATTTTGCGTGGCTGTTATTCCTCAGCGGGGCGATCGGTGTCCTTGTTTTGAGACGTCCCGGTCAGCGTCGTATCCCGCGTTCCGGTTCGAATGTTGTGTCCCGAGGCGTCGTACGTTGAACGCGGCTCCGCTTTGCGACGATGTCTTTTGTTTCCTCTTTTAACATTGTGGAATATTAGTAATCATTCCATAATTCATTTTACATAATAAGAACAAAATTTAAAACCTTGTTATAATGTTTTTGACCAGGTATCCTATGGGTACACTCAAGGCTGGAGTTCCTTTGTTGAACGTACTCCGGCTTGAAATACCTCCAGTGTCAAAAATTTTTTATTTATTTTTCCTTTAGTTTACAATTTTTATTCCCTATCGTTGCTCTCGCTGGTGTTTTCTTTCATGTTCTCTATTTGTTTCCCTAAATATTCGCGCTATAGATGTGCGATAACAATTCCCTTTCACCATTTCGAGTTGCAATTCCATTGCTTTGCTCTAAGTATTTTTGTTTTTATTTTGTGCGTATTAGCACTTAGGAATTCCCTAAACCCTTTTTATTTTACACAATAGTAACTATCTCCTAAGTTTGAATCATCAGATAAGTTCAAAATGTTTGATACAACTCATCGTCTGTGATGCTGTGGTGGCGTGTTCCCGTGTGGCCCTCGCATCCAGCGCTGGTCAGCGTGTCCTCGCTGGTGGCTGTATGTTGGTGGGCGCCGGTCCCAGCGTCGAGGTTGGTGGTACCGCGGGCTCGTTCCTGTGTGTCCGCCCCCAGTGCTGAGACGTTTGCCGCCGTTGTTCTGGTAGCTCCAGGTGTCGCTGCTGCTGGCGTGGTTGGTCGTCTTTCCAGCGAACTCCGATTAGGTGAATTTTGGGTTCACCATGGTTGGTCCTGGGTTTCTCTTGGTCCTGCTGTTGTCGTCGCCGCGACGTAGTAAACTCCCGGGGCGTTGGCGTTCTTGCCGTCCCGGAATGGTCCCTGAGCGATCGCCATGGGCTGCTGTGTAGTCGGCGCCGTCGGGATGGCCGTGAACTGGACCATTGGCGTCTCTTGTAGTCTTCCTCTTGTCGATGTCCTCTGGCAGCACCGCTCCCAGATCGCATGGCGTTTGCAGATGAGGAAGGTGAAGGATAGGATGGCTATCAAGCCTATATAAGATGAATGGAACCAGGGAGAGGAGGTGTATTCCCTCCAAGTCGGTCGTTGAATGTCCTCAATCTGACGTTGCCAGTCTGCTATTGGGATTGTCTGTGGGGGGTTTGCTTTCACCCTGATTGAATCTAATAACTTTGAGATCTGGTCATGATTTCCTAGTATTGGCGCGTTCGTACCTGCAGTTCGCTGTAATTTCTGGTTTTTCTAAAGGTAAAATGGTGTTTCCAATTTCAATTTGCCTGTCCTATTTGCCCTGCTCATGTTTCCTTCTGTGAACCGAATAATTTTCGTGCTAGATTTCGCAAGGGATATCTATGGCTAGGAGTCCTGTTTAAATCTGCCTCGCCCTGTGGCTTGGCACATGTCTTGTCGACCTTTTGTTTTTTTGTTTTAGCTTTTTGCTCCTTTTGGGTGCCTGATGTGGAAGGTCCATTGTTTATTGGACTTGGTAGAAATCTAGATGGGATACTTTCACTAGGATAAAATTGTATTGACGTAGTTGTGTCTACCGGCGGATAAGAAGTGTTACTCCGGTCTGTATTCCCTGTTTGTCCTGATGCATTATTGGTCCAATTGCTTGCTGCTGATAACTCAAGTAAATCTGTTGTGTCGTAAATTGGTTGGTTTATGAATCTATAATTTGCATCTGTCATTCGAGCTACCTCCTCGTCAGAATCTAAATCTTCCTGGTCTGGAAATCCTGCTTCTGTGTTGTCCTGCAAATTATCTGCCAGCTGGTTTGAGTCCATGGAGTGAATAGGACTTAAGTCGTCCTCTAGCCATTCTGGATTAGTTGTTCTTAACAAACGTAATCGGTTTACATGAACATGCTGTTCTCTCCCTGATTTAATGTCTTTAATTCTGAAATTTACTGGTCCGGTCTGCTCTAAAATGCGATGTGGTCCAGAAAAGAATACATTGTGTTTGGTCGAAATTCCTTTCTTTAATACTGGCGTGTATAACAAGACAAGGTCTGCCTCCCTGAGAGTAACAGGTTTGCTCTTTTTGTTATAATGTTCCTGAGTTTTTAATGCCGCGGCCCGGATATTTTCGTGGGCCACCTTGTGGATTTCCTCTAATTTTCTTTTCAGTTCTATTACGTATTCATGTGTTCCTTTTGGCTCGCTCTGCTCGTGAAATCGTATGTCAGCCTCAAAAGGTATCACTAAGTCTTTCCCGTATACAATGAAATTTGGGGTCATACCGGTAGATCTACACACGGCACTCCGCATTGTGAACTGGGTCATCACCATGAGGTCATCCCATTGGGCTCCCTCCTGCACGTATTTCCTTAGGATTGTGGAAATAGTCCCATGCTGACGCTCTATGGGATTCCCAGCAGCATGATAGGCAGTGGTATGCATTTTCTTAATTTTAAGGAAAGCGCACAGCTGTCGGAAAAGCCCGCTCAAAAATTGGGCGCCGCGGTCTGAAATGATTGCGTCTGGTGAACCGTACTGAAGGATCCAGTGGTCCATTAGCGCTTGTGCAATTGTTTTTGCGCTGATTTCTTTTAGCGGAACAAAGACTACAAATTTGGAAAATACGCATATTATTGTTAGAAGATAACGGTTCCCTTTGTTTGTTTTTAACATGGGTCCAACCAGGTCAATGCTCAAAACGCTAAATGCCTTACTGGGTGCATTTTCCCATATGGTCAGTGGGGCCCTGTCGTGTTTCATAGGCCTGTGGGTCCTCTGACATACGAAACAATTCTGCACGTAGTTCGAACAATCCACATACATATTTTTCCAGTAAAATCGTTGTGAAATCATTGCATAGGATCTGTGTAACCCTGCATGGGCGGAAGCGTAGGGCAAGTCATGGTAACCAGACAAGACCCTGCCTGTCATTGCTTTTGGGCACACAATTCTATTTGCGGGGTATGCTTTAGTACTTAGTCTGAATAATATTCCACGGTCATCTAGTGCGTATTGTGGGTCAGTCGAATTTTCAATCGTTAAACGGTCTATGATCGGTTTTAAATCCTTATCAGCCCTTTGGCTTTCTCGAATCTGCTGACTGTCCCAGACTGGATCGAACTCGGCACCTCCACCTTTCACCGTGTTCACTTGGGCTCCCGGTGGTGGTGTTCTGCTTAAACAGTCAACGTCAGGGATGTCAGTTCCCTTAGAATGCTGGACAGTAAACTTGTAATCGCTTAGTGCCAGAACCCACCGAAATTGTCGACCTGTAGGGTTCTGCACGCTTTTTAGCCACTGTAGAGCACAAGTGCTGTCGGATATCAATGTGAATTCCCTCCCCAATAAATAGCAGTGATTGTATTTCATGCCATAGACAATTCCAAGTAACTCTCTCTCTGAAGCGTGGTAACGGGACTCTCGTGGCAACAATTGCCGTGAGGCATATGACACAGGCAATAAATCATTGCCTATTCTTTGCGCCAAAATTGCAGAAATTGCAATTTCGCTTGCGTCCACTTTTAGATAAAATCTCTCATCTAATCTGGGAAAAATTAGGACTGGGTCTGATGTTAACTGGTCCTTGAGTTTCGTAAATGCATCCTCATGTGTCTTTGTCCAAATATATGGCACGTCTTTGCTTAACAGCTGATTTAATGGCTTGGCCGTATCTGAGAATTGGTGAATGAATTTCTTGTAATACACACATAGACCCATAAAAGATCTGAGGGTCTTTACCTTGGTAGGTCTAGGAAAGTCCTTCACTGCATTCGTGTTTCTGGGATGTGTTTTAAGAACCCCCTTCCCTATTATGTGACCCAGGTACTCGACCTCGTCCTTGAGAAAACTGCATTTTCCAGGATTCAGTTTCAAATTTGACGCTTCTAGTCTCTCTAACACTGCCCTAAGTTTTACAATGTGTTCAGGAAGTGTTTTTGCGAATATAAGGATGTCATCAAGGTACGCCTGTGCTGTTAAATGGGGAAGTCCCGTGAGAACAGCCTGGATAATTCGATTAAATGTTGGTACTGCATTATTTAGGCCAAAAGTCAACTGATTGTACTGGAATAGACCAAATTTGGAAGTGAAGGCTGTATAGTGCCTATCGTCCTCATGTATGTCGACCTGATGATAAGCGGCCTTTACGTCAAGTACACTAAATAGGGAACTCGTCCCGATCGTATCATATATGTCCTGTATGTGTGGCAATGGGAAACTATCCAAGGGAACAATTTTGTTCAGCTTCCTATAATCAATGCACATTCTTACCTCAGGCTTTGCACCTTCTGGTACTTTCTTAGCCACGAGCAAGAGAGGCGATGCCCACTCACTTGTAGACTCACTAATTACTCCTTGTGCGAGTAATTTCTCAATTTCCTCCTTTACTAAGGGCGCCTGACTATGTGGTAGCCGGTACATTCTCTGCCGTATTGGTGCCGTTCCGGGTGGTACCAAAATACGGTGCTTAATATGGGGATAATGTCCCAACCTATCTCCCTCTAAATAAAATACATTTGCGTAATCTTTAATCAGCGGCCACATCTCGGCTCGCTGCTCCGAAGAGAGATGCTCTAATGGAAATATTTCCCTCAACTTTTCCAAGCGATCTGAACCTGTCAATTGGTTCGACACTGAATTATTCCGCTTTTCATTTTTGCTATCAATGATTGCATATATGGCAGCGTATGATGGTCTAGTGGTATTAGTTACTTCTGTATCATTTGACGGTAACTCAATGTGCTCTACATAACCAACAATCATTTTCGCTTTGACGGTGATTGGCTGTGACGTAATGTTAACCAATCGTACCTGCACTTTGAGATCATCGCGCTCATTAATTAGAATTCGCGCCCCACAGATGCCTTGGACAGGGATCTCTGTGGACTCGAGCAGTATATACCGTTTTGATTCAATTGAATCCTTATTGAATAGCGAGTGTCGTTGTTTGCCTATGCACAAAAGTTCTGAACGTGCAGGTACACTTATAGTTTCCAAGAGTCGAACTGGAACTTTAACCTGCGGCGGTGGCTGCTTAGGCCTTCCTTCCTCGTGTTGTCGAGTGTCGTCTATTTCTAGAGCTTTCACTTTCATTTGAGCATGATTTTTCGGTGACTGACTCGAGCGCTTACCGTTCATGCTATCTCTGACCATATCCTGCGACAATGCCTTGGGCTTGAGCGAGTCATGAGTCCATCTGCGCAAATGTACATCATGCCTCTCCGTTTTACCTGTAGCACTTGGTTCCTCGAGCGACTGTTTGGCGTCCCCACCTCGGTTGTCTGTGGACGTTGTCCCGCTTAATTGTGCTAAATATTGATTATGCTCGCAAGTGATCAGTTCGCGATTATATTCCATACCTTTGCATTTGCTGCGTCTGCTGTTTTTAGACGAGCGCGTGACTTGTGTCCATCCGTCGTCCGATTGTGTTGTCGCTAAGATCGTCTCTGTCGGCCTTTGCCTGTCGCAATCCTCCTCGAGTTTGTTACAACTTTTCCCATAGGGAATTTTGTTTCCTTCACCGATAAGGTAGTGATTCTTAGTGTCGAGAGACATTTGAAACCGCTCCATCAGATCATAACCTAGGATGCCCCCGGCACCCATGTCTAGCTCGTCTGTCGACACCATGCATGGAAATGTGTAAATTCTATTGCCTAGCTGCATGCGTATCTCCTGCCTTCCCAGGATTGGAAGTTGGCTTCCTGTGACGCCAAATATTGGATTTTGCCTGGACGGCTGATACTCAATGTGTCCCTCCCGGAGGATTCCTACGTGAATTATGCTCAGGTCTGCTCCTGAGTCAACTAAGAATTTGTACGGAATTTTGATATTTGGCATATCCGGGTTCAGGATTAATGCGTCTACAACAGGTTTGTGCAATTTGGTGGAGCGCTCTGGTGCATGATTAGACTGTATCCTGTGACCTAATGAAGCTCGGGACGTTTGGACTGTACGCCCGAGCTCTCCCCGAAATTCTGTTCCTGTTGTTTTACCCCGGGTGTGACAGAAAAATTAGGCTCGGGCCTCGGGCTGTACTGTGAGGAATGAGTGCCGGCCGTGGATTGGCCTCGTTCAGTGTTCAACTCGCGCGGCCTGGATCTACACTAGAAGTGGAATGTCCGAGCCGCCGACAGAAGTCACATGACAGTTTTAACGCCGTCGGACAACGTGTCGCGTAATGCCCCATCTCCCGGCACCGATAACATGTCACTCCTTGCAAGTCGTAATTTCTAAACCGTACCTGTTGGCTCTGTTTCTGGTACCTTGGGGCCATTGGCTCAGGCAGTTGCATTTGCCTAGATAACCGAGTCTGCTGCTGCACGGTTTTCCCGAGCACCGAGACTTGCTTGGCCAACGATGACAACATAGAGCTAATCTTTGTCATCTCGTCCTTATCACTCGCCTTATCAATAACACAAACCTTTGCCATTTTCGTCGAACCGGCGGCATTGCTACTGCTCTGGCCCTCCGTCGGTGCATGCGAGTGGTTTGCGCATGTTGCACATTGATTTAGAGTGTTTGATCTATCTGATTCGTCTATTCCTGCTGTTTGTTCGATGAGCGATGACACTCGGTTAGCTTGACTTTTAAGACTGTTTTCATACATCATTGCCAGCTCTAAGGCCTCGTTGAGTCCTTGTGGCTTTAACATGCCTACTTGGCTACTCCCGCTATTTCTGTTTAATCCCTTTACAAAAATGGACACTATCGCTTTGTCCACCAAAGCCCGTCTGGTTCGCTTATCATCCTCGGACATCGAATCTGGAGCAGCCGCCACGGCTTTAGCTCGTAATCTAGCCACGAATGATTTTGCATTTTCGCCAGGTCTTTGTTTGCATTGATAGAATAATGCAAGAGGGTCGATCAGAGGAGTGTCCTCCTTATACCACTCTTCAAATTTTCCTTTTAAAATTTCGTACGTAATTGTTTTTAAATCCCTGCACCCATTGAGGAATATTAAAGCGGGTCCTATGATTCTTGATTTGAATACAGCCAACTTCTGCTGTTCATTCCAACCACCAAACTCCGCTGCCAATTCTAAACTTTGAAAAAAATCTGAAATGGACACTGAGTCTTCGTGGCCGTTGAAGTATCTCACCATTTGGATGTATCCTCCTATTGGATTATGTATCTGTTTATTTGTGATTGACTTATATGCTGCGCCCCCTCCTGGTGTTCCTGTCTCATTCTCCCCCTGTCCGTTTACTAATGGTATGCTGTCTGTATCTGTCATGATGAAAACTGTGTTCCTAAGTCTTAATTAATCTGATCCAAAAAAAAAATGTCCCACCGCTAGGCCACCAGTTTGTCGGGAGGTTTGTATTGCCTCTGACCGAGCTGAGCTTCTGGGAACTCAGCCCTTGGTGGGAGTGAAACTGTTTGGTATTCGCTGCCACCACTGATCTAAGTTGTCATGGCCAGATCAGAAGCCATCAGAGATGAGTATCAGAATAGTAGTCGTGCTAGTCGGAGTTGTGAGCCGTTAGAGTTTATGGCTCTAACTATGAGTCTAGGTCAGAGGTTAATCAAGACTTACCAAGTCAGGTTGAGAGTTGCACTCGCAGACCGTGAGTGGAGGGATAGGATGAAGGGTGGACAGGTAGCACTGAGTCGATGAAAATATTATGTCCAAGCGAGCACACGATGGGTCTAGTTTATTCACTTGGAAGTGCGATCCTGTATATACACTGGTACAACTGTATGTCGGCTGCGAGGTACTGTGATACTGTAGTACTGTGTTACTGTGAGGAACTGTGATACTGCCGTACTGTGAAGAACCGTGGAACTGTGAAGAACTCTGGTATTTTATGGGTGGTCACCCTTATATATCTGCGTCGTTTAGAAACGCGCTACACTAAGCTATATGAGTACGGAGAAAGTTATACATGAGAAAGTTACTGCCCTTGCTTATCGAAAGCGAAGGGTGCTATTTATATAAATGGAGATATGCAGAGAAAATAAGTCGGTTAATAGCTAGGTCCGGCACTGGTGTGAAAACACCGTGCACGGATGTAGTCTAAATATAGTCTAAGCAGAGAGGTGGATGTCATGCCAGGATGAAGACTGAACTCGGAAGGAAGATCTTCCAGATCTTCCTGACATCTACGATTAATTTAAGATGCATTATAAATTTCTTCAAGTTCGGATGGTGCAAAATTGTTTCGGTGTGAAACAACCCCATTTACGCTGAAAAAGGAAGATAAGCGTTTCCCCCAAAAATAATCAAACTTAAAACTGATTTACAAAAAACTTTCGACAGATTTGCTTCAAAAACGTAGCAGAACTAACTTCAGTCATTTCTAAAGTTCAAAAAATTTTCACCAATATCGCCCCTGGCGTTTTCTCTGGATAGCGCGAGCAAACACAAACCAAACAACACAAACAAATAGAAAAACACCGGAGCCTTTTACCAAATTAAAAATTAAAAATTAAAAAATTAAAATTAAAAATAGGGGTTAAAATTGAGCCCGCAGGTTTGTGTGTCAAAAATTTGATTTAAGGCTGTTCTACCAAGACGCTATGTATAACGGGCCATAAGACCCAAACTTCGAAATATGCAGTTTTGAAAGGAAATAACCTTTGAACCTGAAAGAGTATAACACCAAAGTGCAGGATTTATCAAAAAATCATGCTCAAACCCAAATTTCACTGAGATACACGCATTTAAAAGGGTTGGATTTCTGGCGATAGCATCAGAGTAACGGTTGTAGATAGAAATACGAAACTTTTTCACAGCCTCGCCAACACCTTGCTCCTAGGTGTGGGCTATCAAGCAAGTCATTTTGAGCCAAGGGCTGTTTAGTGGAATTATTTTTGTCACCCTCTGCATTTTGTTTTCACGAAATACTAGTCTTAGAAACGTCATAGAAGAATTTTGAAAAGACGAGCAGTTGAAGAATGTTACGATTGGTTTGTGGTCTGATTTTCAATAATCTAGTGTTATTGGTTTGGGCAATGCTATCGCCACAAAATTTAACCCGTAAAACCAATACCTGGCTGAAATCGACACCGCCCTTGAATGTCTCGCGATCTTGGCTCGCACTCGTAATCAGTGCGACAGTTAAGTTGTTTATAAACACAATTTATACGTTATAAGCTTATAACTAAGCTTTTCAACGCTCATGCAATAAGCAAGTGCAAAAGACTGCTGATCACTTGATAGATTTCATATAAGCTCTAATCCTTTGCTAAAAGGCAATTAAATTTTTAAATCTTCTATGGAGTGTCACGAAACCACAACAATGTTTGTATACTCAACCAGATTAGAGAGAGACGGACTTATGCCCCGTTATACATAGCGTCTTGCTAGAACCGCCTTAATCTCTGCCGCCCCTCTGTAAGACTGTCAACAACATCCCTTAACTTCCCCTGGTCCACCCTCTCTCTCACCATCCACCTCGCCGTGTCTGTCCCTCGAACCCGGTCATCGGTCGGCGCTCCGTCATTGTCTCCTGACCCCCCCCCCCCCCCCCCCCGACACCGCCCCCGCCGTGCGCGGCGTTACTTACCCTTGCCGGGTGCAATGCGGTGCTGGGAATGTGTCACGCCGAGGGCTAAGGGGCCGGCGAACGAAGGGAATCAAGATTTATGCGTGATATACTTACTTCACAAATATTTTACAAATTGCTCAAATTTCACAAATTAATTGGATGAACGAGCGAAATCCTTCAATTTTGCAACATGGAGGAAAGAGCAGTGTTTGGATTATGTTTTTCTGTACCTATCTTTTGTTTTGCGCCTCGGGGCGGACTTGACCTGGCGCCGGCCGCGCTTTGTGTGACGCCCCGACGTCGACGCCGGGCTGTTGCGAGCTGATAGCGACGCGCGAGCGGCCGGCTTTTATAGGCGCCCACCATGGGGGGGGGGGGGGGGGGGGGTGGGTGGCGCGAGTTATTATCAGGTTTCACGTCGCCTTGCGGGTCGGGGATTACAGGCGGGGTTGTTGACGCTTTTATTTTGATCTATGTGCGTCGCTGAGCTTTCATGCGATGCCATTTTTTGTTCAGGTTTTTGCCGTTCTTCTCCTTTAAAAACTGCGCTCAGAGACTTCATTTAAACTATCAATATATAGCAGCTGGGAGGTAGATTCACAATCCTCGCGCCTGCTTCAGTACACCTGTGTCCTCTTGATCGAAATTTCTCGATGTACAGCGAAATGCGATTCGCCGCGAGCGACTTATTTCCACCACATCGGAGCCGCTTTCCCGCGCGGCGTTAAAACGGGAGTACGAGCGGTGTTTTATTGACGTCTCGGGTCCCGCGTTCGAGCCTTGAGGGACTCCCGCCTCGGCAGGTCAGGTGGCTGGAAAGCAGAGCAATTTACTCGTGATTCCCTGGGGATCCGCCAAGCCGTGCATTGTAAGATGTGCGCCGTGGATTTAGCCGCGTGTCTGGTGGGCCGTGTTAGGCGTGCACGTATTGTATATTGAGACGGCGTCATGCTATAGGAGACCGAAATGTGCTCAGGTGGAAGGAATTCTGTTTTCCTAATGCCATCGCTCATTGCTTTGTATCTAAGCCACTTTGTAACATTAATTCTTCCTCAATCTATACTTCTTTGTCTTGACTATTACATTAATTCACTCTTTCTGTAAGTATTGAATCTACTTATAATGCATGGCAATAAAGGGAATGCTGGCATTTAATAACGCAGTTAAACCTCAGAGTTCAGCAAACTAAGGTTAAATTTTGATGCTTGGCGGACTTTTGGCAGTCATCATTAAAATTATGCGTAAAATAGTTTTTTTATTTCTGAAAACATCCCAAACACTCACTCAATATTCATCAGACAGCTTTGCTGACTTTTTTGTGGCTTAAATACTAAAAAAACATCCCTCACTCGCGTCGAGCGATTGAAGGACGGCGCAAGGGTCTCCAGACCATGACAATGATTGATTGATTGATTGATTGATTATTGGTGTATATCTATACGCACTGTTTTGACAACTGGCCCTTTGGCACTGGTTTAATGGCGTCGGTGAATGAAAGGGTGATGATGAACCTAACCTATGGCTAGAAGGGTGGAGGGGAAACCCGGTGCCGGCACGTAGCCTACTCCTGTCGAAAGCACCGAAGGGACCACCGGCTTTACGTCCCTTCCGAAGGACGGTACAACTCGAACAACAGGATTCCTCCGCTAATCCGTGCTGTCGAGAGGTTGACAAGCAAGGCGAGTGAAGTTGTCGTACTAACTTCAAACCGTCCAACCTCTCTCCCAAACAGAACTGATCATGGGCATGTTGGTCACCCAACAACCATCTGAATCAGCGTGATGTTGCTTAACTTCGGTGATCTCACGAGGAACGGTGTTTCCAACATGCCAAACCGTTCGGTTCCTTGACAGAGACACAGCGTCTCGTCACCTCAGCAACTGACTGACAGTGTTGCAGAGTGTGAATACTCTGACCGAGATGTCAGCTAGCAACTGACAGTGTTGCAGAGAGCTAATGCTCGGACACCATGACGCTTCCACAGCAACTGACTGACATGTGACCACCGCGTGTGTTCCAGAGCGCGAATGCGACGAGCTGTCGCATCCTGCGCGCGGCTCGGTCAGCCTCACGGGCCGACTCTTCGGCGAGCGCGCGTCCTACTCGTGCACGCACGGCGCCCACGTAGTGGGGCTGGTCGAGCGCACGTGCCAGGCGGACGGCAGCTGGTCGGGAACAACGCCCGTCTGCAAGGAGAACGGTGAGTTGCGGCATCCCACGCGGTGGCGCCAGATTGTAGGCGCGCCAGGGTTTGATTGATAACTGGTGTTGAACGCCGCACGGTTTTGACAGCTGGCACTGTGGCACTGGTCTAATGTCGTCGGTGAATGAAAGGGTGATGATGATCCTTACCTAGCCTAGAAGGGAGGAGGGGAAACCGGGTGCCGGCACGTAGCCTAATCTTGTCGAAAAGCACCATGGGGACCACCGGCTTTATGCCCCTTCTGAATGACGGTATACCAGAATTCCTCCATTAATCCATGCTGTTGAGAGGTTGATAAGCAAGGCGAGTGAAGTTGTCGTGCTAATTTCAAACTCTCCAACCTCTCTCCCGAAAAGAACTGATCATGTGCATGATGGTCACCCATCTAACACCTAAATCTGCGCGATTTTACTTAACTTCGATGATCTCACGAGAACCGGTGTTTCCAAACTGTTCGGTGTGAAGGTTTTACTTTCGTTGTCCAGGTAAGCTATGATTTTACGCTGATATGAATAATTTTTTTTTCTGGAAATCTTCATTCGACCTCCCCCCACCCCCCACCCCGAACATTGGCCAGAAAGTTGTTCCAACTTTTCAATTAAAACAAATGACAAGATTCCCGGCCCGGTCTTCGGTTTGTCAGGCGCAGCGACCGCGCTTGCTGTTGTTTTAATTTCCTTTCACATGAAACCCGCTCTAAAGTTTACCGTGTCAAACTTCGGATTGCTTTTTAAGGAAATATAACGTTGACAAACTTTGCTATCTTAGCAAAGTGTGGAAAGAGAGCCGGGAAACAAAATACTTTCTCAGCTATGACGACATGGAAACCGCCACGGAGCGATTAATTTACAAGTATTGTATAAAATTATAAACTTGAAACTGACTTCTTAACATGACCAAGGGGCAAAATTACTGTTTCCAGATAAATATAAAGAAAACGGAATCAACCGATTGATTGTCACCACGGAGATGAATTTTCTGTTGTAGCTACCTAACTGGATATTGTAATTTCGGCCCTACAGCTGACCCAAAATTATGATCTTAGCCAAGTAGCTTCACCCCCGTGCGGCCTGTCTACACAACGGATGGCCAATCCACGAATTGAATCCAAATGATCATGCCATGCGTGGAACAGAGTCGATGTCTGCACGATGAACAGGCTGGTGATGCACACGACGGACTATGCGTCGTATACCGTATATATACGTAAATAACTCTGTTGTGCTGTTCTGTGATGCACCCTGCACTGTTCTCTGATGCACCCTGCTGTTTTGCGATGCACCCTGGGGCCTTACCTAGCGCGGCCAAAGTTTCGATGGTACGGTGTTGCTATACAGTAGCACCAGGTATTACTGTGTTAAAGGATAGGGAAAAAACGGTTTTTCACTATGCACCGCCGTAATAGCAACCTATTGGCCGCGCTAGGTAAGGGCTTTGCTGTTCTGTGGTGCACTCGCTGTTCTCTGCTGCACCCTGCTGTTTTGTGTTGCACCCTGATGATCTGTAGTGCCCTCTTCAATTCTACGAAGCACCCTGATACACCGTGGTGTCCGCTCTGACGCGTATCCCTCCTGGCGATGCACACGACGGTCCAACAAGTTCTGCAATCTTTGACCCTCTGGGCGTTGCAGTGTACTGCACGTCGGCGCCGGTGATCGACCACGCACGCCACAACGCCGTCCCCGAGCAGACGACTTTCGACATCTCCACGACGCTCACCTACTCGTGCTACCCGGGGTACGCGACCAAGGGCTTCCCCACCAGCAAGTGTCTGGAGATCGACGGAACCGCCTCCTGGTTTGGGCCCGACATCTCTTGCGAGCGTGAGTCACAATCTCTCGGCGTGGACGGACAAGCTTTGCTAGCCAATCATAGGATGTTATTGTTCTTGAGTCCGAAATACGTTGCTCGTATATACAGATTGTAACTACTTGAAAATTTATCCATTTCACACATAATGGGTTTGATATGAGCCTTCAATATGTGGACAGTCAGGACAGGTAATCCACAAAGACATTGGTACATTTTGTCATTTAGTCATCCTCCGTTACAGAATTGAGTATAACTTACAGTAATCTTCACTAATGTACTGATGACTCAAATTTAGTATAAAATACAAATATACACTGTTTAATGGTGTGCCAATAAACTCTAATCAATTTAAGAATAACCCTGTGCGAACATATTAATACCAACTTAAAACAAAATTTAAATTTGACATTGTCAATGGTGTAATACGGATTTAGCTTTGCTGGAACGCTAATTCCTGGATTGCTTATTGCTGGAACGAAAATTGCGGCCATATGACCTTATCCTAGATAGACTATAGTGATTTTATCTTAGGAAGTCACTCTGTAATTGCACCCTATGCGAAGACTTCACCGCCGAACGCCATGTCGATGTTGATGTCGATGTCGATGTTGATATCGATGCCTGCGTTGCAGCGAGATCGTGCGGCACGCCCACCGACACGGCCCACGGCTGGCACGCCGGCGAGTGCTACACCCTCGGCTGCCGCGTGGCCTACCACTGCGCTGACGGCTACCAGATCGTCGGACGCGCTGAACGCTACTGCCAGCAGGACGGCGCGTGGAGCCCCAAGGAGTTGCCGTCGTGCGTCCGTAAGTGTCGCCGTCGCTCGTTCACAGCTCACTTAGGGCCGAAATTGACCTATTCCACTCAGAGAAAAATGACGTCAGATACACACTGGACGTACTACCAGCTCGAAAAAAAAGTTAATTAGCTCTGCTGAATAACAAAGGGAGATAGGGAAATCACAGCCTGAATTGCTCTGCCTGGCTTTAGCGAGTGGGTATCATGACATCATTTTGATAGAATTGTGATTGAATGCATTAGGTGTATTACAGTCAGGAAGATAACAGATGCAACTGATAGGTTGATGAGTTCTTATCTGGTGGTTAGCGACTAAACTGGAAATTATAAAACCGACCCTTCGGCCATTAACTAAGACTTAACTTGTATAAGAACGTGTACAACACACTTTCAGACTCAAGCTTAAGTGTACAGTTACAACCGTATATTACTGCTATGACAGTTATGAACAAGCGCAAAACAAGCAATCATATAATCCGGGAGGCTGCGTTGTTGAATCTCGGTGGCCGCATGGCATCCGCGGGAGGCTGTGTTGACGGGAGCCGGACAGTGATTACAGCGGTGCAGTGTCCGGCGCCCGAGAGCCCAGCGCACGGCACGGCCGTGTTCACCTCCAGCTCGTACAACTCGGTGGTCAGCTACGACTGCAAGTACGGCTACACGCTGGCGGGCGGCGCCACTCGCAAGTGCGGCGCCGACAAGAAGTGGTCGGGACAGATGCCGCAGTGCAAGGGTGGGTGCCGACTCCGCGCGTCTCGAGCCCGCTCGTAGCACGCCGCTAGCAAAGAGGGCGACTAAGTCGCTATGACGTGAGCAGCCAGCAGACACCGGATTCACAGAGCGGCTGATGTCCGGGGTAGTGAGAATGACCTCTTCCGGGCTTCTTTATTTGGCAATCACTCCATACATTTTAGTTCTAGTAGGCACCCTATTTGTTAATGCCAGCAAACGCCGGTGTCACTGCTGTTGCTATGTGTTGAGCAGATCTCTTTACATCCGGCGTGCTATGGGATAAGTGTAGTAATTAGGTGTCAACAGTTTTTCATGTATAAATTTTTTTTAGCTAAATTTTAGCAAAATTCAAGCAGATACAGATAGCAGCGGCAGCAGATAGCAGATACAATCTTGCTAGCAGATACAAATTTCAGGCCTTCCCACAAAAACTACTCCCAATCCTTCTTCACATTCCTCGTAGAAAAAGTAAAGGCAAAGCCAATTTAGTTGCCATGAATTTGTGTAACTGGTAAGTCGGAAGTTCGGAGCGATGGAGACTCAGCGAATGGCGAGGTGAGACGCTGTGCCTCAGGTTAGTGAAACGTAGCCGTAGCCGTAGCCGTAGCCGTAGCCAATACGATATCAGCCGACAACCGAGCAGCTTTCTCCCGCTCCTCGACACACCCCCTCTGCACTACCGACCAATTGGATTCTCAACGTCTTTTGCTTCCGAATCTTTCACTTCTTTTCTTCTCTTTTCTCACTTTTCTTTCTTATGCCCCTTTGGAATGACTCTATTCACAACTCGTATCGCATCCACCTCGCATCAGAATTCTATCTCTGATACTTTTCGCAGGTTATTTCCCGCTAGATTTATGTCCGTTATAGATTTATACGCACCTGTTGGTTTACGTTTCAATTATCGCACAACCTTGTTCAGACTCACGCACCGTAGCCCCTGCCGTTCACTTTACGAAGGTGACGTCTTTAGATTCGATTGCTCTCGTTGCTTGAACTCGTGAACAGTTCGGTGCCGTTAGCAAGAGGTGGCTCTGTGGTCAGAATGAAGGTAAATCCAAGTACACTCCTTTCCAATTCTATTCGTATCGGTAAAACTGCCTCTTTTCCTCTTCTTCTAGTTATCTGTTCAACTAAAGCTCGTATAATTACAGGACAATCGCTTCTCGTCCACAATTTTTTTTGTGCTTCCTTCCATTGTACCTTTAGTTCAGTTCATACGAGAATCCAGAATTTGGGCCCTTCATACCTTTGGCTGCATAATTAATATTTTTTTGCAAGACACATCACTAAATTACTGATCCAACTGGTGGTGAAATGTGTAAAAAATTGGAAAAAGATCACCCATTTTCTTTCCACGGCCAATACCACCAAACACTAGAGTTAATACCGAGCTATCAAGTCCCTAGCAAAAATTTGAACTGATGGCAGCTGGCAGCTGCAACGATTGTTTACACTACCCCCCACATCATAATGCCAACAATAGTAGAGCAAGCCACACCAGCTCGGTGATAACTAGAGTTTTACGCTCGTCAACTTGAAGCACACGTGCCTCGATACTTTCTGACAGGAAAGCACCCGTTTCTTTTGCGCAATCAGTTCACAATTGCCTAGCAACGTTGAAATACCCACCCGCGAGTATCGCAAGCAACCCCCAGCGCCCCGTCACCAAACCCCGGCTGTCCCTGACCTCGTATTGCCCGTTGCGGCGGCGGCGGCGGCGGCTGTGCAGAGATCAACTGCGGCCATCCGGGTCCGCTGCACAACGGCTGGCTGGAAAACATCGAGGCGGGCACGGGGTTGGGCGCGGTGCTCATCTTCCGGTGCCACGCCGGCACGCGCATGGAAGGCAACACTTCGGCGGTCTGCCAGATCGACGGCCGGTGGCGGTACCCGCTGCCCCGGTGCCTAGGTCAGTGCCTTGTCCCTGTAGAGGTCAGTGTCTTGTCCCTGCAGGTCAGTGCCTGGTCCCAGTAGGTCAGTGCCCTGTCCCACACGGAGATAAATAATGACACGTCTTGCTGACACAGCTAAACTAACTCTGCAATGCTAGTTCGGTTTTAATTTTTCTCCGTGCAGTAGGTCAGTGCCCTATCCCGGTGGAAACGATGTTCCTTGTCCAGTTTACAATGACATTCTTCCAAAGTATTCATGTTTTAAGGTTGAAAATATGTTGTTTAGCCGAAATATGATGAATTAATGATGTAACTTCAAGAGAGGGAAACATGATTTAAAAAAGAAAAACTGAAGATTTTCCGGAGAAAACTGATTTATAAGATTTTTTTTTGGATTGTGCTGAAAATAGGACAGGGTTAAAATTTAAAGTTGATAAAAATCAAAAGTATTCTGAAAATGTAGACACTAATATGTAGATCGCAAACAGATGGAAACAAATAATGAATTAACCAAAGAATGAAACAAAGCCTGTTGAATTTATCCCAGCAGCAGCAGCCGCAGGGGCGGCCCCAACTAGTGTATAATCGTACGTTTGCAGCCCCGTGCGTGGTGCCCGGCATCCAGCACGGTCGCGTGCTGCTCGCGCCGACCGCGCTCGTGGTCGCCGGACGCAACGAGACGCCCACCAACGGCACGACGCTCGTGCAGCACGGCGAGACGCTCTCCGTCGACTGCGACCTCAACTTCGAGTTCCTGCCCACGTCGCCGGTCTCCTGCAACAACGGCACCTGGACGCACATCCCGCGCTGCGAACCGGGTGAGACTGCGCGCGATTCTATGCTACGGGTTAGGTGGCTGGCGTGATACCAGCAGACATAGGTGTCACTGCTGTTGCTAGTGTTGCTACGCTGCTACGGTTGTTGGCATTACTGTGTGCCTTGCCTAATGCCAGCAAACACCGGTGTCACTGCTGTTGCTAGTGTTGCTACGCTGCTACGATTGTTGACATTACTGTGTGCCTTGCCTAATGCCAGCAAACACCGGGGTCACTGCTGTTGCTAGTGTTGCCACGCTGCTACGATTGTTGGCATTACTATGTGCCTTGGCTAATGCCAGCAAACACCGCGGTCACTGCGTTGCTAGTGTTGCTACGCTGCTACGATTGTTGGCATTACTATGTGCCTTGCCTAACGCCAGCAATCACCGGTGCCACTGCTGCTGCTAGTGTTGCTACGCTACTATGATTGTAGGCATTAATGATGGTATAGCAACATGCAATTTCAGCAGTTTCCTGCATTCTACAGCCTGGTGATATGTTTGCTGGTAGAGTGTCCTGCATTCTAAAGCCTGGTGAGATGTTTTGCTGGCAGAGTATCCCGCATTCTCGGGCATTGCTAGATGTCTGACATGTTTCCGTGCGTGCAGCGCGGTGCAAGAAGATGCCAAAGCCGCCGCGCAACGGGATGGTGATCGCCCCGAAGACGGACCACGGCATGAAGGCGCGCTACGCCTGCAAGGACGGCTACACGCTTCGCGGGGCCAACACCACCGAGTGCCTCTACGGCAACTGGACGGGCGTGCAGCCGTACTGCCAGGAAGGTATGTCCGCTCTGCCATTGTCTGGTGCCGTCACTCAGATCGCTCTGCAGTTGCCTTTGCAATCACCTTTATTCCTCTGCCTTCACTTTTATTGATCAACCATCATTATTTTTAACACCCACTGCATACCATCACATTTTCACATTTTCCTTTATTCATGTAAAAAAACTTGTACCATCAATTTTGTCCTGTACTATCACCTTTTTGGATCTTCCATCACCTTCAAGATCCCCTTCAACATCACCATTACATCATCTTTACCGCTAAAATTTAATCAAAAATCAATTTAAAGACTGCATTGCCACGAAGATATCTACTTATGACTTTCCCTGATTATAAACGGTTATGTTTAATATTAAATATTAGACGCAATTCTTAGTCGTTCATGGTTCAAACAGAGTCAAATATGAATCCAATGAACGTAGCTGTATTATGAATTTTGCGGTTGAGGATGGTTGAGGTCCATTTCATGGAAGAAAGGTAAACGCAGTTCAAGGATACACATCTTCTATCAATGCTATTAAGTATATTTAACTTCAACTGATAACAGATAATTTCATTGTTACGAGACATGGTGTTGCTAAACAATAAAAATACTGAAATAACAACGATAAAAAAATAACTATCCGAGTACCTGACGCCGATGACGGATGCAACGTCGTTCCGCCCGTTTCCAGTGTACTGCCCGTTCCCCGGCTACATCGAGAACGGCAAGGTGATGCTGGTGGGCAACATGGGGCTGTACGACTACCGGCCGTACGTGCGCAAGGTGACCAACAACAAGCAGATCATGTACGACTGCGACCGCGGCTACGTGCTCGCCGACGGCCCGCCGGGCGCCACTTGCATCGGCGGACACTGGAGCCCCAAGGAGCTGCCCAGGTGAGCCGCCCGTCCACGCAGCGCAGCGTAACGATTACAACGTTAGACGCTCCGCTGCTAACAACGGATAATGTAACAAGGATTGTGTAGAGATGACAAAGCGTGGTGTAACGCGTGTTGTGTTTGCGCAGGTGCGTGCCGGGGCTGCATCCGCGTCTGCGCTGGTCGCGCTCCGTCAAGGACGCGGCGCTGCGCGAGAAGCGGCAGGCTGCGATCGACAACACACGAGAGATCCAGGTGCGCACGGTCCCGGTGCTTTAATTTCTTCACGTGCCGCCTAGGTGGCGCTGACGATTCTACCGCCAGCTCAACAACGATATTTTTATTGTAATAGTACAATAAAAGACTTATTCCACTCAGAGAAAAATGACGTCAGATATCCACTGGACCTACCACCAGTTTGGAAATAAATATTAATTAGCTATGCTATATAACAAAGGAAGATAGGGAAATCACAACCCGAATTACTCTACTTGGCTTTAGCGAGTGGGTATCATGACGTCATTTTAATACAATTTTGATTGAATGGAATAGGTTTTTTTGGGACTCTGCATTCTAAACCCAGTTAAATAGTTTTCCTGAAAAGGTGTAGTCCCCTTGTTGGATGCAGTTAAACTTTTGTAGATCTTCTTTTAGTTTTGATCAACAAATGATAATTGTGAAAGTGAATGGACCGAAATGGCAGTAGACAAATTCCAACAAACATTCCAAACATTACAAATATTAGTTCGAGTAGAAATGTAGCATTTTGGAACCTAAGTGGACGATACATTTAGAGTTCAAAGTAAGGTGTTTAACGTAGACGTAAATTGATGATTTACCAGAATTTTGATCGAATGGAATAGGTGTATGGTTAGCGGAAAGGTGAGAGGGAGACGTGGAGTGAAGGTAGCGTCATGGTTGGCAGGAGCTGCTGGCTTCGGGCAGCCGGGAGCAGCGCACGCAGCGCGGTTTGGAGCGACGCAAGCGCGCGATGGCAATGGGCAGCCACACGCAGCAGAAGCAGACGCAGCTCGGGGGGCAGCGCGGCAAGGAAGCATCTAGTTCGCGCAAGGGCCTCAAGAACACCCGGGGCAGAGGTAGCAGGATAAAGGGCCCCAAGGGCAAGGGTGAGTCAGAGTTTATTTTTGATTGTTAATGTTTGTTGAGGTAATTTCATATCTGCACTGTAGGTCCATTTTGTCAAGATCAAATGGACCTGCAATAATTCGTCGTGAAAGCACGGTTAGCGAGAACGTTGTCGGCTTGTTCTAGCGGGGCCGTGCGAGCCGATCAGCACCGAGTCGTACGCAACCATCGAGGTGGTCAAGGCTGGCCGCAACGAGAACCAGACGTTCTCGCCGGGCACCGTCGTGCAGGTCGTCTGCGGCAAGGGCTACGGCCTCAACATCGGCTTCAACGTCACCGCAAAGTGCTCCCGCGGCATGTGGAAGCCCGACTACCCCGAGTGCGAGATACGTGAGTGCCTGTTTGTGGGCCTGTTTGTGAGCAAGGAAGCGCGGAAATCACGAGTCTACTGACAGCGTCACGTTGCTTCAATGGAAACATTGTGTTAGCTCTGATTGTTTAAACAAGGAAGAAAGGGAAATAACAAGCCAACTGGCTTTTATTAGCAGGTATCACGTTGCTTGAACAGAAATGGTGTATTGACTCTGGCTAATTAACCAAGGGAGGAAGCAGGTGATCGCAGGCATTAGCAGGTGTTACGTTGCTTGACTGTATTATTGATTTAATTGATGCATCACTACCGCAAAGACAGGGAAACAGCAACGAATCGCACCCGACTACCAGTTACGGGATGTCCTCTACATTTTGACAACGCGTCCTGACGTATCCGGCGGTGTTGCAGTGCCGTGCCGGGCGCCGATGACGCCGCACGGACTTTACCGGCTGGCGGGCGCCACGGTGCTGCTCAACCTGTCGCAAGACATCCTCAACGGCGAGGTGGTGCAGTTCTCCTGCCGCCACGGCTACAACGTGAAGGGGCCCGGCAACCTGCGCTGCTGGCATGGCGAGTGGGCCATCTCCGCGCAGCCTGAGTGCTCCCCCTGTGAGTAGAGACGTCGGCTCCGATCTTGCCGTCTCGTAAAGGCCTACCCACGATTGGCGCTTGCACAACGATAGCGCGGAGCGCGCAAGGAATTATAATCACATGTTCTGATGGCGCTGTCTTAAATTGATGTAGACGGAGCGCGCAAATGCAGTGCGCAAGTGATGGTTATATTTTATATTTCCTTGCTTTTGTCGTTGCGTCAACCAATCACAGCGCAGGAAATCTTTCTTTCCGATTGCAATTGTTTCCGATTTTGACATTCGAAACTCGCAAGTCAATATCACTTCGCTTTTGTTTAAACCTGCTTATAATTAATGTGCCTCTATGTGATTGTTGGCATTACTATGTGCCTTGCCTAATGCCAGCAAACACTGGTGTCACCACATTGCTAGTGTTGCCACACTGCTACAACCATCAGCAGTGCTACGGGGGTCGTGGCTAGTTTTGCTTTACGCTTCGTACAAGACAATCTGTTTGTGTGCAGCGCCTTGCGAGCTGCCGCAGATAACGCACGGCGTGTACCTGGGAGGGTACCGCGCTGGGCTGACCATCGCCAACGGGTCGAGCGTGAGCTTCCAGTGCGACAGCGACTACTCCAAGTCGACGGCCAAACCGGTGGAGTGCGTGCTGGGCGAGCTGCGGCCGCGGACGCCCGCTTGCCGGCTTCACCACCGCGGGAACCTCGCGCCGCCGCGCAGTGAGTTTGTCTTGTTTATTGTCGGCTTGAAATCATTTTTGCTGTGTTGTGCGTGGTTTTGGGTTAAGTCTAATAAGAATAGCACCATGTTCCATCATCGTGACAAAGTTAACAATGTTTGATACTCGATAATACAATTCAAGGCATATATATTATAATGTATTAAAATAAGTCAATTCAGGAGGGCAATTTTGTATGCTTTACCATGGGGAGATGAGATGAGAGATCGCTTACAGCAAGCAGGTTTCTCGGAGATATTGGTGAACGCCAGGAGCGCCGGTATCAATCTGCTGAATATAGAGCCGAGAAACGGCGCCGAGTTTGAACCGTTTGGACGCCTGGAACGAAAACACGGCGGCGAGACGTTGCGGCGACTGCGAGTGAAGCGCTGTTCTTTCCGCTCGCTTCGGAATTGGACGCCGATGTGTCTGCTGCCATTCGTGTTTCGGTGCCGGTCACTCAAACGCTTGCCGTCGCCAACCTCTCCTCGCGCCTCCTTGCAGACGGCAGCCTCAAGATGCCCGAGGTGGACGCCCAGTTCCGCGGCGGCTCCGACATCAGCAAGGCGGGCGTTGAAGGCACCGACATCGAGTTCCCGCAGGGCTTCCGACGGGCGTGCGGCCCTCCCGCCCGCGTCTCGGGATCGCTGGTCTTCCGCGACGGACAGCCGCTGGAGGAAGACGTCAGGAGGTGGGAGTCGGTCTCGGGCATGGATGCCAGTCGAGGCCACCTGCATTGCGGGCCACCTACATTGTAGCCATCCACATTGTGGCCATCTACATTGTGGCCACCTCAGTTTTCTTACAGCCAATTCCCAAGCTTGTGAAGCTTGCAGAATTTAATAACGTGGCCACAAGTTATATATAGAAATGATAAAAATTGTTATATCTAATACAAATTATGTTACTTTCACGGCCTGAACTGGGCAAAATTACCAATTTCCCTGAAGATATCAATGGTTACTCAGACAAGAATCTATTAAGGGCTTAAAACAAACTTTAGCTGATTACTGCACATCAAACTGTCAAGGCAGTTGCATTGAATTTGAAGGAGGGTAGAGGCTCAG
Source organism: Nemurella pictetii (assembly GCA_921293315.2). Taxonomy (NCBI): domain Eukaryota; kingdom Metazoa; phylum Arthropoda; class Insecta; order Plecoptera; family Nemouridae; genus Nemurella; species Nemurella pictetii. The sequence goes on from OV121122.1 coordinate 5,218,282, forward strand.
AGCTAACGGCAAGCAGCTAAATCAACACATTTTTAACATCTGTCATCTTAGTTAACATTTATTTCCCGGATGGCAGCTTCACGGACGGCAGCGAGGTGACCTTCGACTGCATCCAGTCGATCATGGGCGAACGCACGTCGTGGCGCATCGTCTGTGAGGACGGCAGCTGGGTGGGCCGCGCTCTCAGCTGCGAAGGCGACGACTTCCTGGACCTGGCGCACGGCGCGTTCCGAAACAGCTCGTGCATGTTCCGAAACGCCGAGCCCAACCTCGCCACCTTCTACAACGACCAGCACGTCACCGAGGAGTTCGTCGAGTTCCCCGGCGGGTCGGTGCTGGTCAGTGCCGGTCACGTTCGTTCATTTGTTATCGCTGGGCATCTGTGTCCATCGATGCGGGATTCTTTGAATTACGTGACGTCACCGGCGTGAGCAAGGTTTGGTGCAAGTCCTGCTGGTGATGACATTAAACGGCACACGAATCTCTTCCTTAATGCATTACGGGATACGGGATTCCCTGTACCAAGATTTACAGTTTCACGAGTTTACAATTATCAATTGCCTACTGCATATCGAACCGTGATGGCAGCCATATTGAGTTTGAAGGAGGGTGGAGTCTCAGAGCTAACGGCAAGCAGCTAACGGTAGCTAACGGCAGCTAACAGTATCGGTGTCCATCAGGATCGCTGTAGTGGAAGCAATGTGTATCGAGCCGAGATGTGGGGCCAGATATGAATGACCGGCTCAAAAACAAGACATCCAGACATGTTGCCTTGGATAAGAGATTTCAATAAAATGGGTTTTGGAAATGTAATCGAGCACAGCAACGTTTTCGCGGCTGTGTTTTCTTGCCGTTCATTCAAACTCGACGCCGCATCTCGGCTCGATCCACACCACCTTTACAACATCGTTCCTGACGGACATCGATTGCTACACGCCGACTGCCTGATGTTAGCGCTGAGCTCCTTCAAACTAATCGGCAGCGCTCCTTTATGGACCGCCGTTCGTGATTGGTGTTTATCCCGTCGCAGGTGTCGCGGTGCGTCGACATCGGCAAATACTTCATGATCGGCTCGACGGCCAGGAAGTGCGTGGGCGGAGAGTGGGACGGTCACAAGCCGGTCAGTAGCCGCCCCCAACAAGCCCCCAACCAGCCCCTTAACAGCCCCCCGCAAACTTCAAGAAACCCACACACACACGAAAAAAATAGACGTATTCCACTCAGAGAAAAATGACGTCAGATACCCAATGGACGTAGGCACTACCAGTTTGAAAAAAAAATTAATTAGCTCTGCTAAATAACAAAGGAAGATAGGGAAATCACAGCCCGAATTACTCTTCCTGGCTTTAGCCAGTGGGTATCATGACATCATTTTGATTGAATGTAATAGGTTTATTGATCCCCAATATGCACCCCCCCCCCCCCCATCTACACCTACTCACAAGCTCCCTACATACCCTAAAAGACACCAACAGGTCCCCGTTGTCTAACGGACGTTCCCCGGCGGACAGGTGTGCTTCGGGCTGAACCAGGAGAACGACTACGCGATGGAGAAGCCGCCGACGATCCTGTTCCGACACCAGCTGGGCCCGATCGCTCAGTCTAACGACGGCAAGCTGGTCGTCTATCCAGGGACCATCCTGCACATGGAGTGTCTGTGGATGCGACGCTTCGGGACTCCCAAGTGGAACGTCACGCACAACTACAGGTAGCGGCGCTCGCTCGCGAAAATAGGCACCCGCTTGATCTAGTGGCGCTGCCACTACCCGGCTTTCGATGTAGATGCACGGTGACTCTTTTCAATCTTCTAGTTTCACCAGCCAGTCACGAATGTTGAAAACAAATTCATCAACTTTGCGGGATGGACCATTTTCACTCAAGGAAAAATGACGTCACGTACCTGCTAAGAAAAGCTAGTTGGATTAAGATTTCCATATCTTCCTTGGTTAAACTGCAGAGCCAATAATATTTCTTGTGGACATTTTCAAACAAAGAAGGATGTAGGGAAATCAAAGCCCAAGTGGCTCTTCTCAGTGGGTATTTGATGTCATTTGTGATTACTAGAAACGAAACATCAATTCCAAAATTTACATCCGTACCGGGATTCGAATCCGGGTCTTTGCCTATGCACAATGGCTAGTGCAGTTCCCCGGATAGGCAAAGACCGGGATTCGGAATCCATGTAACGAGTATTTGCATTTAGGATTAAATTCACACTGATGTCATTTGCCTTGAATGGAATAGATCTGCACAGCGGGCCCATCATTATGAACAATATATCCATTACAAAATTATTATCCACCCACCAATATCCACCCATAAGAACTAGGTGTCGGCAAATACCATAGTATAAAACCCTGTGTCGGTAAAGCATCGGTAGACCAACGCCTGGTCGGCTTGCGCTGCAAACCGTGTCGTCTTCCTCACGACAGGAAGTACCCGGAAGGCTGGACCACGGACCCGGGACGCGACTCGCTGCTCGAGTACCGACTCAGCATCTTCCACGCCAGCAAGGACGACTCGGGCACGTTCACCTGCCAGACACCGACGCGGCACACGCACTCCGTCGAGATCCTGGTGCAAGGTATCGCCCCCTTCGGTTGCTCTCCGCTTCCATGCTTCGTTTCCATTCTGTTTGCCTTCCGTTTCTCCTCCGTGGCTACTGAGTTTTTTTCCTCCTTTTCCGCTAAGTTTCTTCTACGTTAACTTTCGGTTAACTTAACTTAATACCCTTATAACCTTATAACCTAATAACTTGATAACCTTTTGAAAGTCGTGGAATACAGCATCATGCCGTGCAAGCTGTCGATCTTTACTCTTCAACATCGAACACTAAAACAGTGCCTAAATGCTTAATTTAACACTTGTATCATGGGTTTTCTTTGATTGCCCAGACAAGGTAGGATTTGGTATGATTCGCTGCCACCAGAGTCCAGTTAAGGACTCGAATTAATAATTGAGATAAGGGAAGTACTTAGAACAGAGGCGTGTGGGTAGGTTTGTCGGGGTGTACACCGATAGATCAGAAACTCTCTCTTAATTAGGTTTATTATCAAAATACAATAACACACTGAATGAGACTTACATGGATACTGCTGATGACGTGTTGTACAATTTATGTTACGCAGATATTATTTAGAAGTCAAACGCACTTTCGAGAACTTGATCGAATAGCGAGTTAAGAATACTGTAGAACAGATCTTTTCACTAGTAAATCGAGATTTTGGCGAGTTGCACAGCTACTTGAAAAGCCGTAACAAGCCTCCGAAATCCAAAGTATACAGTGGACAGATCGTACGAGTTTACTTGTATCTAAGGTTTGGGCAAGGTGCACAGCTACTTTAAAAGCCGTAACAAGAAGCCGAAATCTAGAATATAAGTAAACAAATCGTGTTTGGTACTTGTGTTATAGGTCTGGGATAAGTTGCACAGCTACTTGAAAAGCCGTAACAAAGCACCGAGATCTAGGATACAAGTGTACAGATTTGCACTCTTCTTCCTCTCTGCTTTGCACTGAATTCGAGGGCTACTTATATACCCAGATTTTAGGCCTTTTTAACATGTGCGAATGCGTCAGAATTGGTTCGAACTTCTGGTCATAAAGTGTGAATATACGACATCCCATTCTAGATGTCAACTTAATGTTATTGTTGTTTGTTTGGAACAATTGCCGACTCTTTCATTCATGTTTGCCTAGCTATTAAATTATATAGCCTGGGTTACTCAATTCTGAACGAATTCCAATAGGTGACCTCACATACCGCGCCTTGTAGTGTGCGTGATATTTTCCTTGATGTTATATAAAACTAGTAAGATTAATAAAAGAGGGTTGCTTACAGTAAGTTTAATAATAGAGGGTATAGGGTGTATGAAACATTTGCATGTAGTGAAAGATATTTCACTACATCACCCCTCGCCACGAAAAAAATTGGGGCATCTCTGGAAGTGATGTCACAATTTTACAATAATAGTTAAACGAGTTGAGGTCATTTATAAATATAAAGTATTATGGCCCTTTCATCAGTCAACCCAGAGGTATTAAATCAAAACATTCAAAAGTATCCATCAAGTTAATTTTAGGAAAATTACATGCAGATGTTTTTAACGTCAAAATAGTATATGAGAGAAAAAAAAATGTTTAAAATAAAAATAAGTTGAATTTAACATGTGTTTAAAATGTGGAGAACAGAGACACACAGTCTTAAGATGACTCGAATATTCATTAAATTGAATAAAAATGCACATTGGGTCATGGCTATTATCAACGTTCGGCAGGTTTGTCTTTGGCTGCGAATCTCAACACTTAGCTCGTTACACTCGCACTATATAATATGGTACACTGTTGGGGTTGAATCGCTCGATCAACCGCGGTGGCCGGTGGTAGAATCGGTTGTAGAATTGGTTATATTATAAGATTCTTGAGGCGTCCGCATGCGATAGTTGTGTGCGTCCCAAAGCAGTGGGTGCGTGTGCTCAGTGAGAACGGCCGTGGGGACTCGCAACCGAAAGATCCGCCGTCCGAAGATGTAACCTGAGAAGGAGATTTAAAAAAATAAAGATTTTCATAACATAAGAAAATGAATGGGGGAGGGTGAGCTGTTTGCTGTGTGGGGTTGTTACCAGAAATTAGCACGTGTAAATGAGCGCAATAGTGCTCAATAATGATAAAAGTAACCCAAAAACTAAAATGAAATTAATTAAGGGTTTTCTTGTAGTCCATTGAAGGATGGAGATACTAAATCAATAATGATCAAATGATCAATGAAGACACAGTGTCAAAAAGTTATAAAATTACATAAAGACATAGAAAAAAAAACAATAAAACATTTAGAGTTGATGAAAGAAAATATGGTTTAAATGGATTTTTCAATTCTTCGGTTTTTTAATTCTTCGGTTTTCAATTCTTCGGTTTTTCAATTATTCGTATGTAGGAGGGAATGGTTAGTAAATGGTGATGGTCATGTCAGTTGAATAATGATATGGTGGGAAAAAATGGGCCTTTTTCTAATTGAAAAGATAATATATAATTTTGGATTGATAAGGATAAAAATTTCGTAATGGAATACATTTAATTGTTATTTTTATTATTATTGATTATTGTTGACAATAGCAAAAAAAAATAAGGCAAATTTATTTGAAGTAGTTCAAGAGTGTGCTGAGTTGGTCAACGTGATGATGTTGGCAACTCTTGTTTTAATTAAGGATTGCTTTTTTTTTTTTGTGATTATGGAAACACTCTTAAATCATAATGAGAAGTTAAATAATTCAGAAAAAGACTGGAATAGGTAAATTCAAGATTGATTTTCTGAAAGAAAGAAGCGATTAGTGATATCTGGTGAGCCGAGGTTTGGGTCCCATGACCGTGTTCCTCGTGCTCGATGTTTCGGGTGCGGCCTGTCGCACCCTGCTAGTCGGGGATGACCAGCGAGTCTGTTGTGTACCACACGACATGGTGGCCGGACGCACACCGCATCGTAGCATGTTGACACTATGGCGAGCTGTAACAACTAGCAATCTGTTGAGTGATGCTGATGCGATAGTATTTGGTTAAATCTTCAGAAGCATCGAACTAATATATTTGGCCAGTATTGGCTGGGATGGAAATATCATTGACTGTTACGTTCTGTATTTGTAACTGTTGTGTGGTCGGCTAGTTCATTATAGAGCGGTCCGCCAGAATGATTTCAAGCTCATTACCTGCGGCTCAAGGGTAATTGAGTGTCCCGAGGAATTTATAGGAGCTTGAGGAGAGATGTCATGACTCAAAGTTTAGTCGTAGAGATTATTCCGGTAGATATCTACACAAAGGAATTCACATACGACTTGGAATAAAAATGGATTTAAGGAGTTGAACCCGTGGAAGAGGAAGGGTTAACTCGGAATTACAACGGGAAGTTGCAAGAGAGAATGATTCCTGTGGATACCAACACTAAGGAATTCAGAGAAAAAAAAATTTGATTATGTAACGAATTGAGTCAAATGAGTGATTCCTGTGGATACCAACACGAAGGAATTCACTACGACTCGGAATTAAAATGGAATAATAAGTTGAACCCGTGGAAGAGGAAGGGTTAACTCGGAATTACAACGGGAAGTTGCAAGAGAGAATGATTCCTGTGGATACCAACACTAAGGAATTCAGAAAATAATTAACGGGGGATTTTTTTTTTTTTTGAATCACCACCAGTTAAGGGAATATTGGCTTGCGAGGTATTTATAATATCTCGTGAGACAGCCGGAGGAGTGATAAGTTTCCGAGGGGAATCCAACGGAGTGACTTCAAATAAATGAGGAGGGAATTTTATATAAAAAGTGTCCTGAACGTCATCCATGGTCGTGGAGGAAACAGTGTTCGGAACAGGTGGCGATAATGATTGGTTTGTAGAAGCCGCGCTTATGTAATGGCTGATCTAGTCACCTTATCGACAGTGTGCTCTGAATTGTTATCCTCAGCCATACACATGGGTGGGTTAGATTGAGGGGAAAAATAAACATAATATTAGCAGAGGAAGCGTGTACGTCATTGCCGTAAGAAATGTCGAGTAGCTCATGGGATGAGCTATCGAGGCTAAAAATTTGGTTTGGGTGATTAGGGAGACCTCGATGGATTCGCGTTTTGTGCCGTGATGCGTGCGCGTCGTCGGCATTCGTAATCAGTGTGGCCCCATACTTGGCAGTGTGTACAGTGTAGTGATCCTCGTGCTTGATTTGGGGGGTTGGGGCAATTAGGAGCGATATGGTCGTCGAGTCCACATTTGTAACAAAGTGAAGTGTTATTTTCTACTTCTTGTGAGAGGGGGAAGTACCTGCGCGTTGGTCTTTGTTTGCGATATGGCATGTTTTCTGGTATTTGTCTGTGGGTTGATGGTGACGAAGATAAATATGGATATGGATCTTGAGGAGGAATAGATAATTGGTTTATTAGAGTTTCCATCGTCTTGATGAGAGATAGAACGTTTGGATCAGTTGGAGGTGGTTTGGTGGGTATTGAAGGTGGTGTCTGTTGTCTTTCTAGTTGTTTGTGGGTTGGGGTGTTCGGCGGGGCCGCGATGTTGACGGCGTATGCCTTCTTTTTTGAAGAATTCTTTTGTTCGAATTTTGAAGCAAAGGCAACGGCATCGTCCAGGGTGTCCGGTGGATACATAATTAAAAGGTTTCCACCCGATTCTTCGCGTGTTCCGTTAATAAATACGGATAAAATGCCGTTGTCAACGAGCTGAGTTCGAGTAATTTTGTCGGCCGCGTTGAGAGCAGAAGAAGCTGCTGTTAAACCAGCAATTTTAAGTCTGGTAACAAATAACTTGGCTGATTCTAAAGGACGCTGCGCGCATTGATAGAATGAGTGTAATGGATCGAGTGGTGGAGGTGCCTCTCGGTACCAATCGCGGAACTGTTGTTTTATGGTGTCCCAATCTGCGTCCTGAGCGGGTAAATTAGCTCGTAGAAACAATAGAGCTGGTCCAACTAATCTTGATTTTAAAACTGCGATTTTTTGAATTTCTGACCAGGAACCTAGTTGAGCAGCTGTTTCAATGGATGTAAAAAATTCTGACACGGAAGTAGTTCCAGGCTCTCCGGTAAAATATCGGACCATAGAAATAAATCCGCCTACATTATAGCCGGCAAGTAATGCGTTGCCGTCGACAAGTGGGTCTTGAACTTGTTCAGCCATTGTAATTATGTGGTGGGGGGGGGGGGGGGTTGTGGGGTATGGGGTGGTTGTGAGAGAAAAAGAAGAGCGCACACATTTGTTAAAAAATAGAGAGTTTCTAAAAAAAAATTGTGTATCCCACCGCTTGCTACCAGTTTATCATGGGTTTTCTTTGATTGCCCAGACAAGGTAGGATTTGGTATGATTCGCTGCCACCAGAGTCCAGTTAAGGACTCGAATTAATAATTGAGATAAGGGAAGTACTTAGAACAGAGGCGTGTGGGTAGGTTTGTCGGGGTGTACACCGATAGATCAGAAACTCTCTCTTAATTAGGTTTATTATCAAAATACAATAACACACTGAATGAGACTTACATGGATACTGCTGATGACGTGTTGTACAATTTATGTTACGCAGATATTATTTAGAAGTCAAACGCACTTTCGAGAACTTGATCGAATAGCGAGTTAAGAATACTGTAGAACAGATCTTTTCACTAGTAAATCGAGATTTTGGCGAGTTGCACAGCTACTTGAAAAGCCGTAACAAGCCTCCGAAATCCAAAGTATACAGTGGACAGATCGTACGAGTTTACTTGTATCTAAGGTTTGGGCAAGGTGCACAGCTACTTTAAAAGCCGTAACAAGAAGCCGAAATCTAGAATATAAGTAAACAAATCGTGTTTGGTACTTGTGTTATAGGTCTGGGATAAGTTGCACAGCTACTTGAAAAGCCGTAACAAAGCACCGAGATCTAGGATACAAGTGTACAGATTTGCACTCTTCTTCCTCTCTGCTTTGCACTGAATTCGAGGGCTACTTATATACCCAGATTTTAGGCCTTTTTAACATGTGCGAATGCGTCAGAATTGGTTCGAACTTCTGGTCATAAAGTGTGAATATACGACATCCCATTCTAGATGTCAACTTAATGTTATTGTTGTTTGTTTGGAACAATTGCCGACTCTTTCATTCATGTTTGCCTAGCTATTAAATTATATAGCCTGGGTTACTCAATTCTGAACGAATTCCAATAGGTGACCTCACATACCGCGCCTTGTAGTGTGCGTGATATTTTCCTTGATGTTATATAAAACTAGTAAGATTAATAAAAGAGGGTTGCTTACAGTAAGTTTAATAATAGAGGGTATAGGGTGTATGAAACATTTGCATGTAGTGAAAGATATTTCACTACACTTGCTTATTTTCTGGCTTTTTACATGTAACTTTTTTCTTAGAATTTTGTACACAGTTCCAGTTAGAAATAAAGATAAATGTGTCTGCAAAGTGCAAATTGATTTAGTATCATGTTGGTATTAATATTGACTATACCAGCGCTGTGCGGACTGTGTTATTTGTAAATTAAATATCGTAAAATGTCAGAAAAAGATATCACAATCACCCCATAGTCACGTCACTTTTGTTTCACCTAACAAAATTAGGTGACTCTCCTGTAATTTTGTCATTATTTCGTCATGTTTTGCATGGGAACCTGAATAATTCACTAATTTCACATCATTTCTTAGATGTATTTTCATCGACTTTTTGTGAGTTTGAAAATTTCTCAGGTAATTCTGAAAGCAAATGAAGCGTTGGTCGGCGGGTGGTTTCCAGCGGTGCACTGCCCCGTGATCCCCGTGCGCAAGGGACTCACGCCGAGCACCAAGGCCACCAAGATGAACACGCGCGTGCTGTTCAACTGCGACAACGGCAACGCCCTGATCGGCGCCGCGGAGCTCGCGTGCCTGCCGTCGGGCAACTGGAGCGGCCCGGTTCCCATCTGCGAGAGTGAGTACCCGCCCTCGCCCCCTCCCCCGCCACCGGCCCACCGATCTCAATCACATGGATAGCGCATCGTGTTGAGCTAATGTCTGATAAAGTGTAGCCAGAATTTTCGCCATCTTGGCCACCCTAAATACGGCAGACGGCTAGACATTGTTTATTAGAAACGAAAGTTCAATTGTTAGTTGGTTGTCCGTTTAGCATAATGGATAAGTGCAGTGCCCCGGACAGGATAGGCTCCGGACGAATCCCGGCACGGATGTAAATTTTGGAATTGATATTTCGTTTCTAATAATCCGTACATGCAACGAGCATTTCATTTAGGATTAAATTCACACTACGGCAGACGGCTGATCCGTGCTGTTCGTGCAATTAATACCTATAAATTTAACAGGAGAGTTACAGCTGATTGATTTAATGTAATTCACAAAATTTGACAGCTAAGATGTTAACACGTTCAAACCAATAGTTGTGCTACTTTCCGTACCCGCAACTCCTAATGTTACGTTCTGGAATGTACAAAGGAAGTGTCCTGCCAGAGACGTCCTAGAAAACTCTGTAAGAAGTGTGAACCCATGCTGAATGCATGGCTGATGACACTCCTCTCTTTTCGCATACCCAACTCTCTCTATCTCTATCGTTAAACAAATAGATGCGAACAGAGCGGTTAAAGCTTTAATAGAAACAGTGTTGATGTGAAACTGTTGGTAGAGAAACAGCGTCGATTTTGAACTGTCGGGAGCAAAAGCCTGAATCAGAGCTCTGAATACAGTTTAAAATGGACTCAACTGTAGGCAGCCTATGCTGTGAGTAGCTTTGATCCAGTCGAGTAGTTTGCATTCCAACGTACGTACCCAGTTAGACACAGAAAGAGTCTTGCTCTGTTTCCCTGATTTTGAATGCGCCTTTCCATTTCTCATTTTCCAGATGATCAAAGCGATCCAGGTAAGAATCTGCGGTGGTAACCATCTCTCTCGTTGCGTCAATCGTATTCGATAGACTTTCCTGCATGCGTGTGCACTGGCTCTTTCTTGGATGACATCGCACATTCACACCATCTTTAAACATTCGCCTTCTGGTTATCATTAATTTACATCTACGTTTAACACCTTGCTTTGAACTCTGAATGTATCGTCGACTTAGGTTCCAAAATGCTACATTTCTACGTGAACTAATATTTGTAATGTTTGAATCTGTAGTGTGCTTACGAAGAATGGAATTTGTCTACTGCCATTTCGGTCCATTCACTTTCATAACTACCATTTGTTGATCAAAGCTAAAAGAACATCTACAAAAATTTAACTGCATCCAACAAGAGGCCTACACCTTTTCAGGAAAAACTATTTAACTGGGGTTTTAATGCAGAGTCCCAAAAAAACTATTCCATTCAATCAAAATTCTATAATAATGGCGTCATAATACCCTCTCGTTAAAGCCAGGTAGAGCAATTCGTTTTGTGATTTCCCTATCGTCATTTGTTATTTAGCAGAGATAATTAATATTTTCTTCAAAACTGGTAGTACGTCCAATGGGTATCTGACATCATTATAGGTCTATTCAAACTTAGGGAAAACTTGGGAAAAGTTTGAGTCTGGGCCTTAGCATCTGATACCCAGCTAAAAAGTTTTGCTGAAAACTAACGTGCTAAGATTAGGAAAAGACATAAGTCGTAAGAAAGCTAAACGGCGGGGACTACACGGATTCCTCTCGACCGGCCGCGGCAGCCGCACACGGCACTAACGCGGTCCGACCCGTCTCTCTGCAGGCGTGGAGTGCCCCGACCTGGCCAACCTGACGGACCCGCAGCTGCGCGTGTCGATCGTCTCGCGCGGCGTCGGCGGCCGCGCGGTCTTCAGCTGCTCGCCGGGCTACGGGCTGCGCGGACAGCTCGAGGTGGTCTGCCAGCAGTCAGGGGAGTGGTCGACGCCGATGCCAACGTGCCAAGGTACCAGCTAGACGCGTGGCGGTGGCGGTTCGGGCTTCGATCGTTGCTGGGCGGCTGGGGGTTGTCGCGGACGAGCTGGTCCGAGGCTTTGTTACGACCTACGACCGCATTCTTTGGCTTTGTTACGGTGTCTGGCTTTGGGTTTTGTTTCGACCAAATACGGTGACAAATACGAATTTTTATTACTTTCGGAGAATTTTAAAACGTTCTCTGACTGTGAATCTAAGGCGCTAGTCACTTTGCTAATCTTCTCAAAGTTTGCCAAATTAGACTACTAATTCGCACTTGTTAAGCTATGGAATCGCAACAAAAATAATGATTTATGATTAGATAATCTGTGTTTGTAACGTGACGTGTCGTTATCCCAGCTGGGCCAGCATCGTTCGAATGGTTGGGTCTGTCTTTTTGAACGGCGTTCTGCGGAAACTGGGTGCGGTGGCGGCTGGCGACAAGTCGATGGCGTTGTGTTGACTATTCTTTTCAGAGATCGGATACTTGTTCACGGCAAACGACGATGCGAAATTTCTCACGACATTTGTTGATAAAAAAAGCTCTTTGACACCAATCTAAGATTTCAAAGCAGATTCTGTGCAATCTCTGGGGAAGGAAATTGATTTGCGAACACCGGGGATTGCTAATAACGGAATGAAAAAGGCGACAGCGGTAGAGTTAATTGAGCAAATCCATTGCACTGACAACTTTGTTAACAATACAAACCATTCCGTAGATATTTTTTTGCCGTTGAAATACTTTTACCTGGCTGAGAGGTAGACAGACGCAGGCATCATTTCCGGGCGAGATAAGATCGTGTTTATCAACGGCAAGACATCATAAGATGGACCCACAGTGTACCTAATTTCATCTTGTCTGGTAGTTAGCCCCCCCACCACGATTATGTAGACTATTACGCAACTAGTATTACTAACTAGTATTTTCTCATCGATAAGTTGTTTTAGATGTAATATATATATTACTATTACAGGCAGGCTCCCGTTTAATAATGTTACATCACTGAGCCGCCATATTTTAGAGTCATAATGAAATGACTGATACTATATACAAATACTTCAATCTGATCAACTTATATTACCTATTATTATTATACTACTATTTATCTAGAGTTAGATTGTTAAACATGTTCTAGTACCTAATTTCCCTTATCGAAACCCTTATCGAAGTTATAGGGCATGCTTATAGATATTTTTCTAGCCTCTTGAATTGTCAGAAGTACATATTCCTTTCCGAAACATTCCATACTAGCGTGTGAAACTATTTCCATTCCCGTACAGCTGGTCCCCGAGGCAGAATAACCCGTGACTCGTTCCCGTTAAATCTATTCCTCGTTATCTATCGTTGTTACATTCAGCTGTCACATTGTACTCTCGTCTATTCAACTCGATTTCACGTTTACCAATGTAATTGCGCTGCATATTGCCGTAATAAAGAAAATTGTTACCAAATGCAAGTCCAGCTTCAAACAATTAGTACTACAGCATGCATTTCTTTTTGGTTTTTTGATTTCCCCTTCATTCAATTATACGAGAAAATGTGCTTGTACCTAGGCTATCCCAGACATTTCAGGTAGAAATTGTTTTTTAAATTGTATTATTTTTTTCTGCGACTCAATGCCATATTCTTGGAAACAGAGATGACCATTCCATCCTCCCCATGTCTCTGCTTGTCTTAACGATGCGCTCTGAGATTTCAGCCCAGACAGGACGGGCAAACGCTGGCGTCGCGCGCAGAGCCGCTAAACAGGGATACCAACTCTCTCGCAATCGTACCCACGCCGCTGCGATTTCTGCGCAAACCGCTGTCGCATTCTCGTCGCGTCCGATGGCTCTAACGCCGCGTCAACATACCGTCAAAATAACATCGGGAAACAACGGCCTTTTAGAATGACACTCATTTCGAAACCTCTCGCCGAAATTGTGACATCTTAACAAGAAAACGCCACGCGACGCGAATGTCAATTCAAATATTGTCGTGCCGAAGACATTACTCATTCCAAGCCGGCTTCGATTAAGCACTGCAAACTTGTGATCGCGTTGAGAAAGCACCCAGCCAAGCCCTCGAAAGTGTTTTCACGTGATTCTCGAAGCTGGAATATATTATCGAGAAAGCTCTGTTCGGGTGCAAACTTCTGAACGTGAAAGCATTGAGTTTGAAGCAGGACAGAAGCTCAGAGCTAAACGCAAGCAGATTACTCGTAGCATGTAGCTAACAGTCGGCTGCGATAGTTTGCGGATCGAATCGTTATGCGGCGCCGAGTTTGAACGACCGACACGAAAATATGATGGCGAGACGTTGCTGCAAGTGAAGCGCTGTTCTTTTCGCTCGCTACAGTATAGACATCTGCGTCGTAGATACAAAAGAAACCCGAAGCGAGCGGAAAGAGCATCGCTTCACTCGCAGCAACGTCGCGCCGCCGTTTTTCCCTGCCGGTCATTCAAAGTCGGTGCCGCATCTCGGCTCGATCCTCAGCGCTGCTTCTGCAAGCGACTCGGCTGTTAGCTACATCCCACGAGCATCCTGCTTGCCGTCAGCGCGAAGCCTCTGCGCTGCTTTCCACTCGACGCGGCTGACCCTGGGCCCGGGGTGGCAAAGAGCACCGCGCGGTCGGTAGTGCGCTCGTCCGCTTGCCCGGAAGAGTTGGTATCCCTGCAACGGCGCGAGCGCACCGCCGCCGGCGCCGCCGCCTCGCGTAGCGCCGGGTCCCGCTGTCTCCGTCTCCGTAAGTTGCACTACCTTCATCGCGGCTCGTTGAATGTCGATCCGCCGCTAGGCGCTCCGTCACGTTGATAAGGCTCGTGTCTTACGATTAGACTCGTTTGGGACTGGTCCCAGTTCTTAGGTCAAACAGTCTTGCAGGACTGGCCTTGTATGTTAAGTCATTGACTGCTGAGAAGATATTTTCAAATCAAAATCCAGTTTCTAAATGTAAAAAACCTTGGTGGGCTCTGTAGCCGATGGTTTTTCCGACTCTTGATTTGTCGCGTTAGTAGATCGTTTAATGATTGATTACTGGTAACGATGGACTGTTGTGACAACTGGCCCTACGGCACTGGTCTAATGGCGTCGGTGAATGAAAGGGATGATGAAGGTGATGATGTACCTTACTTAGCCTAGAAGGGCGAAGGGGAAACCCAGTGCCGGCACGTAACCTACTCCTGTCGAAAAGCACCGAGGGGACCACCGGCTTTACGTCCCTTCCGGAGGACGATACAACTCGAACAACAGGATTCCTCCACTTATCTGTGCTGTCGAGAGGTTGATAAGCAGGGCGAGTGAAGCTGTCGTACTAACTTCAAACCCTCCAACCTCTCTCCCGACTGATCATGTGCATGATGGTCACCCATCAAACACCTGACTCAGCATGATGTAGCTTAACTTTGGTGATCTCACGAGAACCGGTGTTTCCAACATGTCGAACCGTTGGGTTTAGTAGATCGTGGCGACGTTGTTAATCCCGCTGGCGTGTGCTTGCAGAGGTGCAGTGCGCGGTGCCGCCCACCCCGGACAACGGCTACATCCAGGGGGCGGGGCCGTACAAGGCGGGCGACGTGATCCAGTTCAACTGCAACCCCGAGTTCATGATGGAGGGCCAGCCGATCATCGCCTGCCAGGAGTCTGGCCGGTGGAGCGGCGTCGTGCCGAAGTGTGAGTACCTTCATTGCAAGAACTTCCCCTCGTTGCGTTTGCGTTGGTCCGGCAGGCGTGCAGGCCGGTTCGCTACTCGATTTGCAGTTTGGTTCAGTGGGGAATTTAGGGGATATTTAGTGAAATATAGAATAGTATAAGTGAATAGTAGTGAGTGAATAGTATATTTCTCTAGGCTGTAGTAAGCCTTTGTCATTAAACATGATCTAATTTTGTTTTGAAATGGTGAAGGTCGTTCAGGCTTTGTGGTCAATTATTTAAAAAATACCCACTGGATGTACTACCAGTTTGGAAAAAAATATTAATTAGCTCTGCTAAATAACAAATGAAGATAGGGAAATCGGGACCTGAATTCCTCTACCAGGCTTTAGCGAGTGGGTATCATGACGTTTTTGATAGAGATTTGAATTAACGGTATAGATGTATTCAATACTGCACAAATTGTTTTTGTTGGTCTAGTTAAATTTTCACAAGAATTGTTTGCACCTGTCTGTCTGGACACCCAACGAAAGCGTGTGCGTTTGCGTTGTTCGTCGGCAGGCGTGCAAGCGTGCTCGTACCCGGGCACGACGATCAGCGGCCGGATGTCGGCGGTGAAGTTCTACTACCGCATCGGCGAGAGCGTGACGTTCAGCTGCGATGCCGGGCTCCAGCTGCGCGGGACTCCCATGCTGCGGTGCCTGCGCAACGGCAAGTGGAGCAACGCGATCCCGACGTGCGCGGCGGCGGCGACGGCGACCACCGCGAGATAGTCTGGCGGAGGCAGCGCGGAGAGACCGCCGGGGAGGGGGGGGGGTTGTTACGTTCGAGCAACGCTAGCGAGAAGAAATTCTCACCTTTTACCTTGGAACGGCCAGTTCTTTTTGTTGCGTTTTCAATATTATAAGCAAAATTCATTAGTAGATCCCACAACAGACCTTTTCCACTCAGAGAAAAACGACGTCAGATACCCACTGGACGTACAACCAGCTTGGAAATAAATATTTATTAGCTCTGTTAAATACCAAAGGAAGATAGGGAAATCACAGTACCTGGCTTTAGCAAGTGGGTATCATGACGTCATTTTTATTGAGTTTTGATTGAATGGAATAGAGAATTCATTCAAATTCTTAGAAAATGATTTTAAATACCTGTAGAATTGCCCCTCAAAAGGTAGTTTGTAACTGTGAATTTTCTTAATGCTTATTGTTAAATAAGCAAAGATTTTTAAGAAAATACAGCAATCAAATTTGTTGGCTGCTTATTTTACAAAGGAAGACTGGGAAATCACAAGGCAACTATTTTTTCTGCGCATCCTTGCTTGTATTTGCTTGAATGGGATCGGTGTATTGCATTGCATGAACGACAGTTTTACCAGGTGGAGGGGTGGAGGTGGATGGAAAATTTAGGACACCTTGTCGTTTGTCCAGGCGTCTCGTTGAAAATGTTACCTCTTTCCTTGCTTGGAGAGATGAGTGTACTAACCAGTTAAGTTCATTTTGTAACATGTTCAGGAAATGACAAAAATTGTGAGGAAGTTATTTGGTAGCAGGTTGAAATGATGAACTAAAAATGTTTACAAAATGGGCGCAGCGCAATTGGGACTTCATCACTTTTCACATATCAAGGAACATTCCTTGTTTAAGGATGCCTCCATAGCTGAATCACTTTTACCAACAGTGGAATTAACTGGTTAATACATTCACTCCATCAATTATTTTGCCACTAGAAAGAGTGTCCTACCTCCAAATTACTTCTTGGTTTCTGTATTTTGAAGATTTTTAAGCCAGCAACTATGTGTTTCTTCTTGTTTATTTGGTAAAGATTGGTAAGCCTTCTCTGCAAATATTTTTTGGTAGGCAGGTAATTTAAAAAGTACCTCTTCGAGAAAATTTTCTTACCATCAGCACACCCGAGCGATCTGTGTTCCCCCCTCGGCAAAAACAGCCAGCATCCTCCCAAGTCGACGGCACACCCGTACTTAACATCTTAATACCTACTCACATATCTAATTGTCTCTCAATTTTTCTCGGTAGCTTATCTCTTCTAGACTCTCTTTCTCTCGAACATAATACACATATCCACAGGAAATATTCAAGTAACATACTACTATGACATGGATCTTATTGAAGTTGCTCTAATTGATCTGCAAATCACTGACTTTCAGACTACCAATAGAAGCATTATAGTTTTTCTTATCTATTAAGTTATCTTTTGTATATGATCACACAAAATACTAACTCAGTTTCTGCTATCGATTGTATAACTCACTTCACAGTTCAGATATCCACGAGAATGAGATACATACTACAGAGCAATTGTACCTTGGCTTCAATAGAAGTGGATTTAGGCAACATGTACCCATAAGACCTTGCTTCAACTTCAGCCCAAGTCTGAATCAATCTTAATTGCAACCGACACAGTTCTTCTCACAACACTTAGCAATAAAAATCAAGTAAGTAACATCGCACGCAGCTATCAAGGCACGTGGAACGCAAAGATCAAACTCGCAAAGTTTGCAGAAAACTCAATAAAATATCGACAATAATCGGCAGTACAATTCGAATTACGTATCATATTTATATTTTTCAACGTAGCAGTAGCTGTAGAGGAAGAATTCCTTCTTGAACGGCAACATATCGGCCTACGATTTTAATATATTACTCTAGAGAGTGAAATCGACACTCAAACTGTAGCCAATAAAGACAAAAGACAATTAATCTTTGACGATGTATTTGTTTATTATCCATTCTGACATTCTGCGTGCTTCATCCAAAATGTCCTCGTCCAAAAGAGTTGTTTTGAATTCTTATCCAATTCATTCAGAGGCAAGTTCCTCCTTAGGAGGTTGCTGAACGGGAGGTTCCTCTACCTTTGGTTCTGCTTGTGGACTTTCCTCTGCATCCCCTGCACCTGCATTCACTGGAGGGCTTCCTTTATCAGCGGTTCCCAGTGGTGGACTCGGTGGTGGTGGCGGTTCTTCAGCACTTGGCGGTGGTAGACCTGTGCTTTCCTCAGGAGTTGGTGGTTGTGAACCTTCTTCCGGCATCAAGCTGTCTACGGCGCCTTCCTGGGCGGCCAGAGAAGAGACAAAGATGCGTGTTAAACCGGACCCCCAATCACTAACCTTTTCACTTTCTAATTATTTGGTTTTAGGTCAATTACTGCTTTCATTCTCCCAAAGCTGCCGAGCTAGAAACTGAATTAAGGTGAATAAAGCAAGTGTTGAACTAAAAGTTAAACTCCATGCCGTAAGTTTGGACAGGGTATATCTTATCAACTTAACTTGTACCTATCTTCTGATAATATCTTCTAATATATTCAGGGGACGCTATCCACAAAGCAGGAATAAACTTATTACTGCCATAAGCTTGTTGTTTTGTTCAGTTTCACACAGCTCAACACTGCTGCATCCTAAGTTAATATTTGCCTTTAACAACTCATAGAAACGAACTCGTGGAAACTATGCTGCGATACGAGATACGGATACGCAAACACAGCCGCAGGCTCAACGGCTGTGTTGTGCACTGGCGGTGGACCGTGATTGGCCGGGGCCGGGTTACCGTTGCGCCGTCTTCCACGGCCTCGGCGTCGAGTTCGGGCTCCAAGTCGTCGTCCACCTCGTAGTCTGCGGCCATCGCTGTGTACTTGAACTGCAAGAGCAAGTGCAGCGTCAGCAAGCCGTCGTCACTGACTGCTGGATACCGGCCGTGACTAACCGGTGTCTTAAATCTTCGGATTGTTGCTGTCCTACATTAACGGTTATCATCACTGCTCTCTATTTTTGGATATTTTTTTACTATCTATCACAGCTCTGGAACATTGCTTACTAAATTTGTCTTTGGGCCTTAGATAATGAAAAACCCAGTTCACTTTTGCTACTTGAGATGTCGAGAAGATTTTTCTTTTAAAAGTATGTTATTTGTGAATTGGAATCTCCAATAAACACAATCTAAAATTGTGTATTACATTACACGTTTTTATTCATCAAGTTAAGGGTTAGTTAGTTTATCTGAAAGTAAGTTCAATTACGTTTATCTTTTGATGAAATTAAAACTTAACACCTTCCCGTGCTGAGCAGCCAAATAAGGCATACATTTCTTTCTACCTTTCAAAACACGATAAACGCAGCAACAAAACCATTTTGAATATGGAAATCTAGGTAGCTATCAATAGCAAGCCGATTTGAAAGCGTTTTGACTTTTGAGCGTGTGATGCTGTTTTCATTGCAGGTAACAGCAAGGCTGCTGCAGTAAGAACGTTGCAGCAGCTAGAAAACACCGACGAAAACATCAAACTCACCAAAATGTTTTCCGTGATGTCGGCGGCATCTTCTTCATCGACTCCTTGCAGGGCCAAGTAGGTTACCAAGTCATCCTTGCCCTTGACTTGGTCATTGATCTTTCCCACTGAAAGGAAACAGCGCTCGGATGCATCTCACAGCGGAATTTTTACAACCCTTTTTTCAAAATTGTGAATTTCTGAGAAAATTGTGGTCTACTTCAGATCATGGATAGAGAAAAAAACACTAACCATTTTATTTATAACCCATCACATTTAGGTATGAAGTTGCTTCGTAAAGTTATAGTAGGAAAAAAATATGAATTAGCTCTGCTAAATAACAAAGGAATATAGGGAAATCACACCCCGAATTGCTTTGCCTGGCTTTAGCGAGTGGGTATCATATGACGTCATTTTCATTGAATTTTGATTGAATGGAATAGGTGTATTGTGTAGCTTGAAATTTGTTTGAAAAGCAGAATGATGCTTCTCTGCATGACAGCGGGACCCAGCTCTCCAGTCTCCAGCGAATATAGCTCTAGAAAGCGATGAAAGTTACCGGCATAATTGAAGACGTTCTGCATGATCTTTCTGCAGACGTAGCCACGGTAGTACGCCTGGATCTTGATGACGTAGACCGTCGCGGTTTCGGGTGTCAGGCCACGCGCTTGCAGATATGAGAGCAAGTCGAAGCCTGACACAAAAAACACTCCAATCAGCGTTTGCCTCGACCCTGTTTCATCTCCACACTTGGATTCGAGTACCAAGTGACATGGTGAAACCACGGTGTGATGTCAGCTTGACAAGGTGTTCCATTGCACACCCAACCGCTTGGATTCAAGCAGCAATTGACAACCTTAAGGTTGACTCTAGCAGTTAGGAATGAAATTCAAAGACTAAGGGTGAGCGCCGCTCGTTGCTGACTTGCCTGATACGAGCCAATGACGTTTTGCAAACAGGCTCCTGGCCGTGTATCCTCGGAAAGCGGCCTGCAAGATGAATCCATGCGCTTATGAGACCTGCCCTTGCTCGCTGTTAACTGGTACTCAGAGGACTTGCATGGCAATTGCCACGGAACCAACAAAACCCATAGTAGCAGTTCCCTAAACATGCATTTTTATGTGTCTTGTGAGGAAATACAGTATCGAATTTATTCCCTAGAGGAATTAGTATTAAATGACTTGAATATTTATTCATGAGTATTTTTAGATGTAATCCTGATTGGACATCGACAGAGTTGGGTTATCTGAGTGACGCTCTGGAGAATGATATTAGAAAACGCAACAAGGATTGTCGCTGGAAGAGCGGACCTGTATGATGGTTGCAGCGCGATTGGCTGCCCCGACTGAAATCCCTCGTCGCATCAGCATCGCTTGGTAGGTCAGGTCGAACTCCAAGATCTCTTTCACGATGATCGACGCCTCTGCAACCGCATCGTCAATCAGCAGACAGATCGTTTCAGAAAAACTATTTAACTCATAGTAATTGAAAGCTAAGCTCCCAAACACAAACTTTTCCTGATGTTTTGTAAAGCTGTTCTGCCTGCTTTATCAAGTGTCTATAAAACACAGCAAAAAAATTGAGTTTGGTAGCTTGGTTTTCAAAAACCTAGTTAAATAGATTTTCTGAAAACTAACGTGCTAAGATTAGGAAAAGACATAAGTCTTAAGAAATTAATACTAGACAGAACTATTTCAATTGGTTCTCAATTAGTACAGACGTCCATTGTGAATCCAAACAAATGGCTGTAGTTAAACTATTTTCAAACTATTTTCTTTTCTTCAAAGCTAATCATGGTAGTCGACTAGCCTCTGGCTCTTTCTCTAGTTGTGAGGAGAGCGTTGACGTAATCGGCGATGAAGCAATAGATCCGGTCCGGTTGACACCGCAACACCTGAAAGACAACCTACGTCGAGTTATCCGTAATGCAAGCCGATGATCAACGAGCTACGAACAATCAAGTAATGGAAAGGTCACCTCGCGTGTGATGTCGGATGAGAGCTCTTTCAATCCGAGCGGCAGTGGAAAGTACTTGGCGTCGTGACAGTGGAGTGTCGCGTCCATTTCAGCGACGAGAAAACACCGTCCGGTGTTTAGTATGTAAGTAATTTATCAAATTTCTGCACAACTAATATCATTCCTCAAAAAGTTTGCACGGTATAAAAACAATTGCCTACTGAGAGATTTATTGATCATGTGGGCTTAGAAATGAGCTTATTCCTTATTCATTCCAGCACAAACAGTCAAGGAAATAATTCAGATCTTTGTATTTTCAAGTGCAATTTATTCCGATTCGGAATCTGAATTGTTGGTTGTGAGCAAGCTGGTACTTTCGACGGCAGGCTTCAGTGGAGGGAGCCGACACCACCTGAAAGCAAATTATCGGGCGATGGTAGCTGTGTCTACGTTTTATCAATGAACATACCCACCGTTGAAAGTTCTGGGTGGCCCCAGATTGCTCTCATCAAGATTACTTGATTTACAAGCAATCTTGAGCATGGGCATATTTGCCTGCAAGTCCTGCCAGTGAGGTCACCGGCATGGTCAATTTTTGCGTGCAATTCTGACGTCATTGCTGCATGGTCTGCTACGGCATGTCTCTGACCAGTTTACGTTACGTAAAAATCTTTTGCAACATGAATTAGAATGTGTTAGAGAAGTCTTCAACGACCCCGAGAAGGCACCTGAGGTAAGCGTAGACTCCGAAGACTCCGGCACTGGCGGTGAACAAGACGACGGCGACGAGGAAACAGCCGACGTAGCGTTCGCTGCCGAAGTGTCCGAAGAACGGCGCCGTGAAGTCATCCTCCATCAGGTGGGTCAGGAACGTGGGCGCCAGCCGCACTGGAAACACGCAGCCTTGAGGTGAGCCGTCAGCCAGAATTTCATCCTATTTACTATGTTCCTGGATTTTTGTCAGCTATACATACTGTGATTTTGTGTGATATTGTGTCTGTGGACATGACCATCATGCACATTATCAGTTCTGTTCGGGAGAGAGGTTGGAGGGTTTGAAGTTAGAACTTCACTCGCCTTGCTTATCAACCTTTCGACAGCACGGATTAGTGGAGGAATCTTGTTGTTCCAGTTGTACCATCCTTCGGAAGGGACGTAAAGCCGGTGGTCCCCTCGGTGCTTTTCGACAGGAGTAGGTTACGTGCCGGCACCGGGTTTCCCCTCCTCCCTTCTAGACTAGGTTAGGTTCATCATCACCCCATAATCACCATTTCATTCACCGACGCCATTAGACCAGTGCCAAAGAGCCAGTTGTCAAAACAGTGCGTCGTTAAACACCACTAACCAATCTATTAATTCGGGACAGACCGACCTTGAACCCGTACGACGTTGGTCACCCAGGAGAAGCCGAGGTCGGGCTGCGACACGACGCACTTCCAGGTGCCAGTGTGCGACATGCGCAGGTTGGAGATGGTCACCTCGTTCACCTGTCCAAGGTCCAAGAAACGTCGGTCAGAAGCCGCCCGCCTCAGACCGTCGGCAAACTCACGGGCTCCGTAGAGGCAAACAAACAGCACCGTGGTCATTCACCCTTGTGATTTCCCTGTCTTCCTTGGTTAAATACGCTGAGTACACCGATTCCATTCAAGCAACGTGATGCAGTCAGACACCTGCTATGGTCCCATCTATGTTGATAACATTATTTGCCTAAAAATGCATTGCCGGGCATAAGGCAAGACGCATAGCAATGCCAACAATTATAGCAACACTAGCAGCTGTTTGCTGGCATTAGGCAAGGCACTTAGTAATGCCAACAATCGTAGCAGCGTAGCAACACTTGCAACAGCAGTGACACCGGTGTTTGCTGGCATTAGGCAAGGCACATAGTAATGCCAACAATCGTAGCAGCGTAGCAACACTAGCAACAGCAGTGACACCGGTGTTTGCTGGCATTAGGCAAGGCACATAGTAATGCCAACAATCGTAGCAGCGTAGCAACACTAGCAACGCAGTGACTCCAGCAACGGGTGGGGCGTACCGCGTCGACAGTGGTCAGGCCGTAGTCCTTCCAGACGACGCCATCGTGCAGCCAGCGCTGCTCGAGTTCGGCGTACACGTGACCCAGGACACGGCCGTGACAGACGAGCTTGACGGGCGAGAGCAGCCGCGGACGGAAGTCGGCCGCCGCAGACAGCACGGATAGAGCGGTGACAGACAGCACAAGGCGCTGGCCGCTCGGCCGTTGTAGCACCGCTGCGTACACCCCGCTGTCCGAATACCGGCAGCCCTCGATGTCTGCGCAAACAGATCGCAAGGTTGGTGTCGATGGAATGAAAATGCAGCCGGAATGCAAATACTCGTTGCATGTACGGCAGATATTGGGTTGCTGGGTTTCTGGCTGGCAATGCTGCATTGTGATTTTAAAGCGTTGCTTCTATCATTTTCCTGGGATGGAGATGTCACGTGCATGAATCTGAATATCTTTTTAACCGAGCCGTCATTTATTTAAGCGGTTTAAGTATCTGTGAAAGGATCAACTAAAAGGAAAGTATTTCTTCACTACCTATATATTAAATAGAGATTTACGGAAACCATAAAATCATTGGCTCTCGAATGAAAAAGATACAAGAAATGAAATAGCTGATACACCATTGGCAATGCACGCAGCAAAGCCACTTGGTCTATGATTTCCCAATCTTCTTTGGGGAAAAGGTCCACAAAAAAATATATTGTTGGCTCTGCAGTTTAACCAAGGAGGATAGTGAAATCTCATTCCATTTCCAACCATATTTTCTTAGTGGGTATAATATTATGATGCCATTTTCCTTGAACGGAAAAGGTCTATTGAATTAAATATGTAACGCAACCATGCAAGAAGCTATGGCTTGTAGGTACTTAAAAGAGCCAAGTCAATCTAAGAAACCAGGAGCGCAATTTTATAAAAAATTTATTAGAGAAGTCTGCTCGATGTGAGCGTTCCATCAAAAACATTGATAAAAACGGAGATCCCATATCATTTCTCCGTTACAAAAGCAACAAAATCGCCCTCCAGATCGCGATCGATCCGAGACGCCGGACCAAGACTCACGCAAGACGTCCAGCACGACGCTCAGCCGCGAGTCGTTTGCGGGCAGCGGCCGTCCGTTGAGCGTCCAGCTCCAGTTGGCGGTGGGCGACTCCACTCGAACTCGGCTCATTAGCAGCAACGGGTCCAACTCGATGGCGATGCGGGCGCCCTCCGCCTTCAACAGGCTCGTGTGCGAAGCACGAAGCCTCTCAGCCACGAGCTCCACCGTGTCTGTGTGCATCCAGCATCCAGGCATCGGCACAGGGACAAGGTTCGTTCGTTGGCTACCGACGTTTTAATTTGTAATAAATGGCATAAGTAAGATGATAATTGAAAGAAATAAGGTAGTGGGTAAAGGTAGAGGGCAAATAAAGTAGTAGCAGACATTGGGTGGAGTGTAAAAAATGTAGCAGAAATAAGGTAGAGGAGTAAATAAGGTAGTGGATATTATGTAGAAGGTAAATATGGAACTTGGCTCAGGGCACATATGTGAAAAGGAAACGCTTGATTGGGATCGAGAGGGACATTGAGATTCCTATGATCCCATTAGATCCCTAATAAAGTTATGGGGAGTGGTTAGAATGGTAAAGGCAATTAGCTGTGGGAACAAATTATTCAATTGAACATGTGTGTCCACAAGTTACAAAACGCGGGGTTTGTCGAGCTGTTGGTGTTTGGATGCAAAGCTTCACTACATTCGAGCACGAAATCACACAAAATCAAAAAACTCTTTTTAACGGCCCGCCAGAGTGAGAGGTTCTACCGGGAGAGAGGTCCGACATGGAGAGAGGTCCTTCAGGTAGAGAGGTCATATAGGGAGGGAGGTCCTACCGGGAGAGAGGTCCTTCAGATAGAGAGGTCATATCAGGAGAGAGGTCCTACCGGGAGAGAGGTCCTACCCGGAGAGATGTCGCCGCAGGGGAACTGGTTGCAGTTGCCGGCAACGCGATCGCTGCCCTCGCAGTCGCGGCCAAACAGGTTGGGCGCAGGCGCCGTGCAGTTGCGTGTCATCGCGCCTGTTCCGCCCCCGCACGGCACCGAGCAGTTGAACGGGCCGTAGGGCGACCAGCCCCCGTCCACCGGCTCCACGTCCACCTCTACGAACCGCGGCACAAATCAAAGACTCAACAACCACGCAGCAACAACAGCGCCGAACGGTTTGCTATGTTGACACAGGTTCTCGTGAGATAACCGAAGTTAAGCAACATCGCGCTGAGTTCGGTGTTGGATGGGTGACCATCATGCACATAAGTTGTACCATCCTTCGGAAGGGACGTAAAGCCGGTGGTCCCGTCGGTTCGACAGGAGTATGCTACGTGCCTGCACCGGGTTTCCCCTCCTCCCTTTTAGGCTAGGTAAGGTTCATCATCAGCCTCGTCATCTCCCTTTCATTCACCGACGCCTTTAGACCAGTGCCATAGGGCCAGTTTTCAAAACAGTGCGTCGAGAAAATAATCGAGAAAATAATGCTCTCCCGCCTCGCATCCTTCGTTGAAGCTAACAACATCCTCGCCGACTGCCAACACGGTTTCCAAAAAAATAAATCTACGATCACTGCCATTTTCCAATTCCTCTCCACCCTCTACACAGCCCTAGACAGAGGAGACCATGCCATCGGTCTCTTCTACGACCTAAGCAAAGCTTTTGACACTATCGATCACAAGCTCCTCCTACACAAACTGCACTCCCAAGGAATCCGCGGCACTGCCAACAACTGGATCGCCTCCTTCCTCGCCGGCCGCTCCCAAGTGGTCCGTATTAACTCCCTGTCTCCGGACCAGCCTCCCTCCATCTCTACCCCTCTCCTCATCATGCAAGGCGTACCCCAAGGCTCGGTCCTTTCGCCATTACTCTTCCTCCTGTACGTTAACGACTTACCACAACTTATAACACAAGGCACACTCTTCCAATTTGCCGACGACACAAACCACCTCTTGACCAACCCTAAATCCCAACCCATCGACACCCTCGCCCAAATCGCCAACTCCCAAATCCTGACCATGTCAACCTACTGCCTAAGCAACCGACTAGCACTTCAAACAGCCAAAACCTCACTCATCAATTTCCAGACTAAAGCCAACCTCCATGACCCTCCCCCTCTGATCAGCGTCAACGGCCAAGTAATCTCCACATCCCCATCAACAAAATTCCTAGGCCTCCACATAACACCGAACCTAGACTGGTCCCTACACGTCCAAAAATCCCTCGCCAAAATTAAAGGCACCTGCTTCTTACTGCGACGTCTTAAACGTATAGTCAACCTTCACACCCTAAAGCTAGTCTACCACGCCCACCTCCACTCGCATCTATCCTACGGCATCCTCTTCTGGGGCACCTCCTCCCCGGCCCATAGAATCTTCCTTGCACAAAAACAGGCGGTACGAATCATTGCCGGTATTTCCCGCCGAAAGACCTGTAAGCCCCACTTCACCACCCACAAAATCCTTACCCTCACATGCACCCTCATTCAAATAGCAAGCACCCTTGTCCGATCCCACCCCCACCTCTTCCCGCTAAACTCCTCAATCCACACACACGAAACCAGAAGGAGAAAGGAAATACGCACTGTCACACATCACACTACCCTCTTCACCCACAGCCCCTCCCACATCTGTGCCAAAATATATAATCATCTCCCACCCCACATCAAGGACTCCCCCAAACGTAGCTCCTTCGACTCTAGCCTAAGAAACTTCCTAATCCAAAACCCATTCTACAATATCGAGGAATACCTCACCTCAACAACTAACCAAGAATTCCTAGCCCCCATACCCCAATGCGCCACTTCTTTATCAGCCATAATCACTAATGACTAATCCTAAAAATATACCTGTATCCTAAAATATATCCTATACGATCAAGGACCACGATCAAGCCGTTTAACAGTTACTAATCCTAAAAATATACCTATATAATACTTTTTTAAGAATCTATTAAAAGAACCATCGTTACTACCCTACGTTTATATTACCATTCTACCAACAACGTGGGCCTCCTATTGTTTCTTATTGTTTTTTATTTTATTTTATTTTTATTTTTATTATTACAATTATTTACTATTATTATTCTCATTACCATGTTAAATATTATCAAAAGGATGCTACCACTCCAATTAAACCACTACAATTAAGGACCCTACCACAGAATAGGGCTAACTATTAGCATTTATCGGTACACCCTTACCTCGAGATTAAACTACTATTATTATTATCATATGTTATATAATTTATTTTTCAACTAATATTATATAAATTTATCATAGGCCCATACAATTACAATGTATTTGTCAGCAGCCAAATAAATAAATAAATAAATAAATAAATAAACACCAGTAATCAATCGATCAAGCATCAATCACTCAGCAACAGCATGACATAACATAATGCAGCAACCAGCATACAACAGCATATAACATATAACAGCATACAACAGCATAGCTTCGCGAAACGTCGGGAAAAGTTTGAGTTTTGGGACTTAGCATTCAATAACCCAGTTAAATAGTTTTTCTGAAAACTTACGTGCTAAGATTAGGAAAAGACATGAGTCTTAAGAATTTTATAACAGCATATAAAATTTCTAACATTTTGACGTCGACATATATTTTTTTAAATGATGAAACCACTACACAACCAACACTCTTATCGACTCAATCGATTCACTATCGATGATCAACCACTAGAGGGCGTGGTCGTACAAAGCAGACTCAACCGCCAGCACTAATTTACATTACCAGCAAACTGATTTGTGGGATACCTGTGAAATACCGTTAATAATTAAGACTTTACTTTACAGGATCATTTCTGTAGTAATCTTCATCTAACATTGTATTACAAATACTTTGTCAGAATCAACCATGATGATGAGGAATAACATCCTTCTCTGAGCGTGAGGCCGGCAGGGCGACTTTCCTTGTGGAAGAAACCCGGCTTACGATGATCGTTCACCCTACCTTCGGGCGGGGAGTGGAGAGGGATGTCTTCTGAGTGGCTTCAAAAACGAAATTAAGTTGAGCTCTTAACAGATAATGGGACGATATTTGGGACAAAGACTTTTACAGAGTTTTACAGTCGAATTAAGAAAATATCTGATGGTCGAATTGTTCTTTACAGGACATCTTCTAATCTAGATTAGATTAGAATTCAAAAAAATAATTACATGGAAAGATGTTGATGGTCGCATGGAAATGTAATAAATTAAATACGTGTCGACTATTTGTGAGATGTCACGAAATTATATTATGATAGACACGCAAGGAAAAACTTGAAACACTAAATGAGTTTTCAATAACCAACAATTTCTAGATACGAACAGGCGACTAGATGAATTTCACGCAGTCGTTATGCTATAGGTCTGTTTAGTCGAATTATATCAAATAGTTATGACCGTAGTCCGTAGTGTGAAACGTGTTTTGAATAAACAGAAAACTTTCGTAAATATACCTACATAATCAGGTAGGAGGTGGAATGTGCTGAAAATATTAGGTTGAAGTTGAGGTGTCTGAAATTTGCGTATATACGGCGAGTTACGGCGACTGTTGGCCAATAGAGCGCGAACAAACATTTAAAAAAAAAAAAATACATACATACAATTTTTTTCAGCCGAAATGATCAATGAACATTCGCTAATTCACTGCTGCTGCACTATAGTCCAACTGTTTCGCCAAAACAATAAGCAGCAAAATTCAATCCGGCATGCTTATTAGCCCAAATTAAAACACGCCACAGCATCACGCGACGTAAGCATGATGTAGCCACAATACAACAATCACCCAATAGATTCACTATCGATGATCAACCACTAGAGGGCGTGGTCGTACAAAGCAGACACAACCGCCAGCACTAATTTACATTCCCACCAAACTGATTTGTCCCATACCTGTGAAATACCTTTCAACATTAAGACTTTACTTTACAGGATCATTTCTGTAGTAATCTTCATCTAACATTGTATTACAAATACTTTGTCAGAATCAACCATGATGATGAGGAATAACATCCTTCTCTGAGCGTGAGGCCGGCCGGGCGATTTCCCTTGTGGAAGAAACCCGGCTTACGATGATCGTTCACCCTGCCTCCGGGCGGTGAGTGGAGAGGGATGTCTTCTGAGTGGCTCCAAAAACTTTGTATGTCTGCAAGAGCCGTTCGTTTTCAAACGCCTCTACCAGCTTACATGAGATTTTGTCGCATGTATACAGATAATTTACCTTCCAGCATGAACCGAACAACACTCACCCAACGCAGACCAACTCTCCGCAGGCAGTTCCCGAGGCTCGTGACGGCGTCTCGGCGGGGAACGCTTACCGTCTGGCTCGCAGTTGGCCGCCCACGTGATTGCGCCGCGTTGCACGACCGTCGAGAACCAGTAGAAGATAAGCGGTTCGGTGGAGTTGACCTCCATCAGGTGCACGCCGTTGCGAGACACGTTCAGGTGGGTCTCGTTGAAGCTGGGGGAATACGTAGCGTTCTGCATCGCGCATCGCTTCAAACAATGCAATGACGAATGTCTTACTGTACCAATATGGGAAAATATCGGCGAAATTGAGGACAAAGCGCTGGAGGAGAACCTGTCGGCAAAGTTAGAAGTTATAGCTATCGTCTGGAAAGATACTCTTTTGTATGTCGACTATTTTGGCTGAGTTTCGAACATTAGTAAGGTAAGATATGTGGCGTCGCATTGGATCAGTTATTCACCTGCCAGGCCATTTGGCACCTTCGTCTTTATAACGTTTGTCTTTTAAAAGTCTGTACATCAACAGCAGAACCGTTAATTACTCGACCATCTTAACGTGGCTCTTAACACTCCATCAAATCATGTTAGGGTTAGCGATACAGAAAAGTAGCTTTGTCTTGACAGAAAACACATTGTATAAACCGTTGTAAGTGAACAGAGTTTTAAGCTCGCACCAAAATGAGATATTTCTTTACACTTAACTCATAGAATCTCATCTATACTCATAGAAAGCTGATGATGAGCTTTAAAGAAAAATTAGGATCCAAAACCAATGTAAAAAACATAATTTCTATGATGTACGTAGATGATTACTTTGACGCATGTCGTTTGCTTAAGAATGGGTACTAGATGATGTTTAGTGGCGCACCTGACAAAGAAGCTGTTCCAGCGGCCAGGTTCGATCAGTTGGTAGCCGACGCTCACCTTGTGCAGCTCTAGGATCTCGCCGGACGGGATCTGCCGCAGCAGGAAGATCGTATCAAAACGCTCGCCGATGGTCAGGATGAAGTAGTTGCCGAGGCCTGCAAAAAAACACGACGCACCAAACACACGCCATGGTTAAAACTTACACATAGGTACATGCAAAATACACAACACAAAATGTGGGTCTACATTTAGAGACTATTAAGCACAAAATAGATAATTGCTTCTAGCAATACTGTAAACATGCCATGACA
The DNA here is from genome assembly GCA_921293315.2 of Nemurella pictetii. Lineage (NCBI taxonomy): Eukaryota > Metazoa > Arthropoda > Insecta > Plecoptera > Nemouridae > Nemurella > Nemurella pictetii. The sequence goes on from OV121122.1 coordinate 5,249,010, forward strand.
GTTGTAGATTTAGTTGATTCCTAAATAAAATGTCATAGCCACTGAGGTACATTGGCATTTCAAATACACATAAACCCCCGAGCTGAAGCGGAATTTTGTTGTTATAGCTTATAACACTCTTTAATGGCCAATGCCTAATCATGTAGATGTAGACGCACATGGCATCAATGGGACGACAGCAAAATGTTTCTTCCATCAAGGAAAAGTGGTAGGTATTTCTTTATCGTCAATTCAATAACCTTTACTTTCTTTCTACCTATGACGGTAAATGTCACGTAAACGTCATTTAGCAATCATGGGTTTATCACCCACTATTTTTTAAAATAATAACTGAGTTCGGAAAGCTGCAAGTAGCTATCTGTCACAATCTGTGATGCCTGTCACATAAGCAACTGCCGCAAACAGTAAAAATTTCACAAACCTTATCACACGGCAACGGCACAAGCTTAAGTTGATTCAACTCGGAACGGAAAAGCTTTGATTGGTTAACGTGACTCGCAGTGATAGAAAAATCGATTATCTGCCATGCTATTGATGAACCGTTAACCCCGATGTGGTCCGTAACGCATTGGCACCGGGCATGACGCGGGCTCACCGACGCGACGCATCAACGGGACCATCAGGCCGCCGACGCCGCGAATGTGCAGAGTGAGGTTACGTTGGTACGACGGCGGGTTGGCCATCCACAGCGGGATCGGCAGCATCTTGGTCGAGTGCTTGGTGGTCGTGCGCTCGACGTGGCACTCTGTCCCCATCGAGAGGTTGCGGCCAGAGATGAAAAAAACAAAAAACAACGTTTTCAAGAAGATTGCTTCACATAAAATGATTCAATTTTTACTTGATATTTAATATGGTACGACAACTTCACTCGCCTTGCTTATCAACCTCTGGACAGCACGGATTAGCGGAGGAATCCTGTTGTTCTAGTTGTAGCGTCCTTCGAAAGGGACGTAAAGCCGGTGGTCCCCTCGGTGCTTTTCGACAGGAGTGGCTACGTGCCGGCACTGGGTTTCCCCTCCTCCCTTCTTGGCTAGGTAAGGTTCATCATCACCCTCATCACCATTTCATTCTCCGACGCCATTAGACCAGTGCCAAAGGGCCAGTTGTCAAAACAGTGCGTCGTTAAACACCAGTAATCAACCAATCAACAATCTACTAAATCAAGAGTTGGAAATACCATCTGCTGCAGCCCACCAAGGTTTTTACATTTAGAAACTGAATCTTGATTTGAAAATATTTGAATATTTGAAAGATCAGCATACGTGCGGTCTGGTGATTGGAAAATTTAGAGGCTTGAAAACATTTGGATTGGAAAATTATCTTCACATAGCTAAATATACTTGTAAACTCAATGCGATTTGCGGTTTGATTATAGCAGTCGACGACTCAACATTCAACACTGAACACCGATAATCAGCGGGCGTACCGTCGCAGGGCAAGCCCACGCCGATCTTGCCGCCGACGACGGAGATGAAGGTGACGAAGGCGGGCAGGAAGGTGTCTTCCGGGCGGTCGGCGGTCCACCGGAAGATGGTGGTCTCCTCGTCTTCCTCGATGCCCCCCAGGACGAGGCTGCCTTCGTTGATGCGCAACCAGAAGGCGCCCCATTGGCCGGTCGGGATCAGGTGAAGCAGCGTCTTCTGCTTGAGCACCCGCTCCTCGCCTACGATTCGCCAACAATGCATTTTGGATAAAGCCTCGTACACAACTGACTTAGTCGTAAGAAATTACTCCTCGGAACAATTGCCTCGGAACTGACGCCATTTTTCAGCTTGTTTTCTCTCGCTGTCGCCTCGAAAGATGACGACGAACGCGATTGTTATGACTTTCTTAAGACTTATGTCTTTTCTTAATCTTAGCTCGTTAGTTTTCAGAAATTACTTTTTAACTGGATATAGAATGCTAATAAGTCCCAAACTCGGCAAAATATTCAGAAAACAAAATCGTTGATTGTTGGATGCCTCATGAGCGTATATCAGACAGCTTTATCTCTTTAGAGACGAGGAATATGATCGGTTGGACGTTTTACAAAATCTTTGGCTCGGTTAAACATATCGACTACGTGTGTAAGGCTTAAGTTTCTTAGTTTGTTCCTACACGCCCCTATAAGCATGTTTGCTCGATATTCTTAGCTTACATCTAAGTTAGGTGGGTAAGTTATTTGAGTACGTGCCTTTACGGTGAATTGGGTACAATCAGTACAATTGGTGGAACTTAATGATATTTTCCTCCAACTCACCATTATCATGGAAGGTCAGGATCACCATGGAGTTGTCCTCGGCTCCCACCACGAGTCTGTCACAGTCAGGGAGACAACAGTTACACTTTGTTCACCAAACTCTCACATCCATCTGCCACTCAGATGAATCACTCCGTGACAGCCGAGCAGCTGTCACAGGATCGTAGCGACGCACCTGTACATCTGCGTGCCGTTCCGCGGCTTGAGCTCGAACAAGATGCCGTCGGGTTGGTCCGGGTCCCACTCCTTGAGCCAGAACCGGAACGCTCCCTTCCCTCGCCACTGGCGTCGAACGTAGACATCCCGGCCCTCGCCGTGGCCGTTGGTGATGATGGTGCAGCCCTCTGCAATCGATGCCGACGTGTTAGCCACATTACTCGCTATGGGATTGACCTTTCACATGTGTTAAACTCTGTACTTCAAGCGAAGTGTTCCAATAATCACACTGCAGAATTCTTGAACATTTGAAAATTCAATCCTTGATTATGGAGGATATTAGAAAAAAATATCAACTCCTAATTTTGTAACCGTACCGGGATTGGAATCCGGAAAGAGTATTGCATTTAGGTTCGATTCACACTAATAACAACTGTAATTTAGACAAAAAGGTTGGATTTACAATATCTGATCAGAGTAGCATTATTCAGGCAATTAACAAGGTATAATGCTTTGTGAAGGTCGTTCTGAACTGGTCTCGTAGTCCGAGATATCCGCTTTGCACGCAGCGTGCTAAGGGCTACGTTTGACAAAAACAAGAATAAAAATAATGTGTATGGACAAGGCAGAGTTATTTGCAGTTTGGTAGCTTCTGATTGCTGGTTGGTATTTGCATTGAAATTCAGCAGTTCAATTCATTAAGAGCCTGCAATCGGGCCTAATCACAGTTGATTCCATGGGGACTAGAACATAGCACGCAAGTAATTGGGCTTGAAACAATGCAGGTAAAGGCCGATCTTGGAAAGACAATGAAAATTTCAAGAGACCGAGCGAATGGCTGGATCGGAAACAAGCGAGGTAGCAACAGGCCGATTCGCTACAAGGTCGCGTCAACGGCTTGTCTACCAAAACGCCAAATATATTCTTAAGTGCGAAACTCTACCGAAATAGCATTTTTGAGCGGAGGACAGAATCGTCAGAACCACCCAGGCGTCAGAGTAAGTAATTTAAGCACTCCAGCCATCAAGGTACAACTCAAAACAACATTATACTACTCACGTAATATTCACGGGGATTTGTTTGCCACCAATGCTAAATTTCAAGTGTTTACAGGTTGAATTATAAAAGAGTATCTTAGCAGGTGATTACTGCACTTGTTTACTTCAAATTCCAACTTTGCCGCCAGGTTCTTCGTCGCCCGATTTTGCCGAGAATTTTCTACACGATAACGGTGAGGTATTTGCGTGCACGCGTTACCGCTCTGCGGACGCTCGCAGTCGCGCACGTCGCAAGTGTCGGACTCGAGCGCGGGGTCGGTCGTGTAGCACCACGCGCCCGCCAGCCCGCGGTCCGGGTTGCGGCAGAAGTTGTGCACGGCCGTCAAGTTGCCGTCGGCAAACAGCGACGCGTTGAGCAGCTCGGCCGAGACCTGGCCGCCGCCGGACGGTTTACAAGCACGCGGTCAGGCAAACGCTAAAGACGGGCGGCTGCGGCTCGTGATTTGCACGGGCTCTCTTGGTTGTAAGTAACCTGCGTCGATAAACGTATTATATTCAAGCAATGTGAAGCGGTCAGACACTCGCTAAGAAAAGCCAGTTGGCTTGTGATTTTTCTGTCAGCCTTAGCTATAAATAAGCATGATTAGTATTTGTTTTTTATTAACATTATTTATTTCTTACAATTCTCCTACACTGCCTCCTATGGTTCTAATCAGGGGGTGGTAACAAGGATAGCAGTGAAACTCCTTAAAGTAGCTACATGACACTGTCCGTCAGGGGCGCGATTTTGCTGAAGCTAAAATAGGCACTGGAATTCAATAAGGAGCCGTGAGGCAGAAAGGAAAAATTAGTCATTCACTTGTTTACAAACATCATTGACATTTTCAAATCTCTTGCCTTCTGAGAAAATTCAACTTCAAGTGACCCGTAAAATATCAGTGTTCCTTAGAGATTTTTAACTGAGGGAGTTTTAGTTTAAGAAGTTTCATTTTATGGAAATTTAAGCAATGGGCTGAATGGAACACTAGCAAGTTAATTGTGATAGTGAATATTTTGGATGCGTGAACATCACAGAGAAGAATTTCGGACTCCACTTCTTTCGTGCCAGGCAAGGAGTGAAGAGTGGATAGAGATAGTGAAAATTCTCGATTTCTGGGATTCAGTTTCTGCCGGTTATATCGCTGCGCATGGGCTGTTCATTTCCCGATTTGAAGATTGTCAAAAATAAGGTGCTGAACTTCTTCTGAAACTTGTCTTTCGCGCCAACACAAAAATGTTCGTCAACCCTTGTGATTCATTTGAAGATTTATCTCATAAATTATTATCTACTAACGCTAAGAATTACTTTTAATCCCTTCTTAACTTCACGATTTCCTGTTAATGTTTGCAAAGTATTCATTGAGAAATTGCCTTGAAAAATAAATTTTACGTGACGTTTGAAATATGATACGTATTATTTTAGAGGGTACGAAATTTTTTACCACTTTATAATCATTTAAATGATAAAAATAAGTGATGTGTGTGACAGGGTGTGTGCGTGTGTGTGTGTTGTGTTGTCATTTACATCACACAATTAAATTTAATTGAAATTTGTACAGAAAAGTATTTATTCCGGGTGAAAAGCGGGTGCAGCCAGCAGGCGCTTAATGTTGACACTCTCGGCTAGGGGCGCTACCGTTTTTGTAAAATTCAATGGGGCAGCAAGCAGGGTAGCTGTGAAATTCTCGATAGCCGTGATTGTTAGTACTGACACTGTCTGCCAGAGGCGCTGTAGCATAAGGAAATTCCAGATAGCACTGTGTTTCCACTCTTCCTGATATAAGCTCCTTGGTTCTAATGTTGAGCAGTGGGGAACTGGTAGCTAATCTTGAAAAGAAATCTTATCTGCCAACATTCGTTGTACCTATGTTCCTTGGGAATATTTGTCCGAGCCGTCGTATCTTGTCGTACCTTGTGAGGACTGTTGACGAGCCACTGCTGACAGGTGCGGTTGCTGCGGGTCATGTTTAGTGAGCCCATATAGTCGTTGGCGGTTCCTGCAATCTTGCAGGTCTTGGACGTAGCTGAGGGAGGACAATGCTTCCGCTGAGATTGTTTGTCTGGCTAGACTTGCATTGGAAAATAGGTGTACTACGAACTTAGATCGTTCCATGGTAAAATTGCTTGAAAATAGGTAAGAGTGTTAATAATATTCAAAGCAGATTATATTTAATTGTTGTGGTGTGGTTTCAAAATTTTACACTAGAAAATGGTTACGGAGACGGCAATCAATAACAGAAATTCTCTCTGGGAATAAACCAAACAGCAGCCAGCTACGTTTAGGGATAAATTGAGAGTAAATTGTTATGGCTCACTGTCGTTCAAACATTGCACAGGCTCAAAACTCCACAATGCTAGCAGAAGGAAAGCGCTACAATGAAATACAGGGAGCATTCTGAAACAATATTCACTTCAATTTACTAATATCTATTTGTGAAACAGTTGAATCACGCAGTCCATCCATAGTTCCCTGGATTTTTTGACTAAAAGTGTTTATAGGTCTTGCTGGCCCTTTGCCACAATTGCGAGTGAGTGTCTTTCTGACAGTGTTCTTAATTGAAGGAGCAGAACAATCTCAGTGATCAATCCATGATCAATGAATGATCTGACTTGGTGGTACTGCAACCTTCCAACTGATCGCTGGTCTATGGTGCATGGGTTCGAATCTCGGCGCCGGGTTTTATCTGAGGTTTGGTTAGTGCATAACCAACAAGAAGGTGAATATCAGATTGGACTTGGAGTGAAGTCTGAAGCGCTGAAGCTGTAAACTTTCCAGAAAATGTCCACCAGATGGTAAATATTGTACTTTGTTCAGCAATTATACATAAATATCAATCTAGCAATCTAGAAAAATACTAAAGAAGCAACATTTTTCAGGTATCCGCTTTACCAAAGGGGGAACCCTCAGTTGCGTGTATTTCTGCCGAACTTTTGGCTGAAGCTTGTGAAACCGACACATTCACAGCCTCCCAACGTGGTACAGTTCATCGTGTCCATTGAAATGACCAAACACGACGTCAAGAATTATCTGGAGAAAATCTACGAGGTGCCTGTGATGGACGTTCGAACCCGGATTGTCCCGGGAAAGACAAAGCGTGATCGAGTGATGGGTTACATAACTAAGGAAGATGACCACAAGACGGCTTTTGTTACACTGTCAAAGGATGACTTTGTGTTCCCAGATATCTTTCCTAAAGACGAGAAGCGAGAGGCAGACGAGAAAAGTATCGAACAGGCGAAAGACGGTTTCCGACGATATCTCGATCGCAATAAAAACCGTCCTGGAACACCAGGATGGTACTCGTTTTAGGTTTAGTTTCATCGATTGATTTCCTGTAAATAGATGGCAAAAATTCAATAAAAATAGCGTTTTATTAAATTTAAAAAAAATCAAACAAATTCTTCTCATATTGCACACACCCTCATCTCTTGAACCTGCTGGTCGTCGTTACAACAAAATGCCGAAGAAAAAAAACAGCATTATAGACGTTAACCAATCGGGTGACGTCTATCTGCAACAAAAAACACGATTGTAGCTGATGCTGCGGTATATTGCCGTAGCACCAATCGGTATATTGATTGGCGCTTACTTTGGTTTTGTTCGGTCACCATGTGCTTGGAGCTAGATGAAGTTCTGTCGATGTTTCTTTCAAACTTCCTGATTTCGTAGACCAAACATTTCAAGATGGCATCAAAAGACGTTCTGAAGCAAGTGTACGTATATTTACACCGTTTTATTATTCGTTTGCGAAATTTATTGATCAAAAACTGGTTTTGCAGTAATTGCCTTTCTGAACTTTGAGGTTAACTTTTACCATTACTCAATTTGACTCAATCTCTCAATTTCTGCTTTAGGTTCGAGGTTGAATCCACTCACTCCGCATTCTACACAGGCGGCCAGGTAGAATGGACCACCGACGGCTCGACACTCTACTGCCAATGCGGACCTTCCATCCAAGTCCTCGACGTTGCCACAGGCCGAGTCACTGCCACGATATCCAAGGCACAGAAAGGCGAAGAAATGGAAACCATATACACGTTCGCTCTAAACTCAAACGACCAGACGATAATCACATACCACAAATCCGGCCTGCTGAAGCTGTGGGACACGAACACCGGCAAACGGATTGACGAATTCCGCAGCGTTCACGATGGTCCCGTCTCGAGACTAGCCCTACGCGACATGATGTTCGCGTCGGGCGGTATAGACTCTCGAGTGCGCCTGTGGGACCTGGAGACGCGCAAGTGCACGCGTTGCCTGAAAGGCTTGTCGGGCGTGGTGAGCGTGCTTGTGTTTCGGCCGGGGGTGGAGGGCGAGCCGGACTCCGTGTTTGCAGCGGCCGCTGACACCGTCATTCGGTCGTGGAGAGTCGACACCGGCTGCAAGCTGGGGGCGTTCACTGGGCACTTCAGTCAGGTCAACGCGATAGTGTTCGCGAGGGACGGCAAGCACATGGTCAGGTGCGTCCTCGAAATATGCTTGTTGTTGAAAACTCTAGCCAAATTTACTGTTCAGCTTAATTTACTTAATTTGCTGTTCAGTTTAGCCTATACTCAACTTAAATTTAAGATAGTACCAGGCCTTTACAGCAAAAGATTACAACATCAAATTATCTGGCATTTCAAAGTAATTTCTAAGACATTTCAAACTCAAAATATGGATGGAAATTCCAATAATAAGCCTAAATTCAAAATAGTAACTGGACCTATTTGGCTATTAAGCTATTAAAAATCAAACACTGGAAAAAGAAAGTGCAAGGCATACGCTTTAGCTACTCAGATTCAACCTTTTGGATAATTTTCGAATGTCAAATTAATATTTCTGCCAGAGATACAAGCTTTCACAATGAAAAAATTTTAAAAGCCGGCACACAAACCGCAATTTTTAACTTGGAACTGCTCGACAGCTTCTGGCTGTCGCCCCCTTAAAGCAGGCGGCACAGCATTGCGAAACATCGGGAAAAGTTCGAGGATGGGACTTGGCATTCAATACCCAGTTAAAAAGTTTTCTCTGAAATCATTCTCCGGTCGCCCGCCGAAACCTAACGCTTTCCGTCGATGGTGCAGTGCGTCGCGTGATCGCGTGCTGATCCTCTGGGACCTGGACAAGAAGGAGCCGGTGCGAACGGTCCCGACGTTCGAATGCCTCGAAGGACTCGTGCTGCTGCCGCCGTCGTTCAGGCTGCCCGGCGTCGATGCCGAGATCACCGGCGGCATCAACGTCGCCTCGGCCGGGGAGAACGGTGAGAACGCACGTTTTAACGAGTAATAAAGTCTAGTTCATTTAAGAATAACTTTCCGCTCGGCGTTAGTAGTCGATATGATTGGCAAATATCGCAGATGGCGAATAAATTTGCGGTCACCGTGTTTTTGTGGTGGTCATTAAAACGCCCGCATCTCGGCTCGATCCTCATCACTTCTACTACAGAGCTCCTGACGGACTACGATATTTACAAGCAAACTGCTTGCTGTTAGCACTGATCCTCATCCTCAGCACTGATGAGGCTCGATCCACATCACTTCTACTACAGAGCACCTGACGGACTACGATATTTACAAGCAAACTGCTTGCTGTTAGCACTGATCCTCATCCTCAGCACTGATGAGGCTCGATCCACATCACTTCTACTACAGAGCACCTGACGGACTACGATATTTACAAGCAAACTGCTTGCTGTTAGCACTGATCCTCATCCTCAGCACTGATGAGGCTCGATCCACATCACTTCTACTACAGAGCTCCTGACGGACTACGATATTTACAAGCAAACTGCTTGCTGTTAGCACTGATCCTCATCCTCAGCACTGATGAGGCTCGATCCACATCACTTCTACTACAGAGCTCCTGACGGACTACGATATTTACAAGCAAACTGCTTGCTGTTAGCACTGATCCTTTACCACAGAAAACAACTGTATGCTAGTAAAGCCACAGCGCAAGCTCCGCTGTTAGCAGCCCGGCGCTAGTAAAGCCACAGCGCAACTCTCCACTGTAAACAACCCGTCACTAGTACAGCCACAGCGCAATACTACTCCAATGTAAGCAACTAGGTGCTAGTAAAGCCACAGCACAACGCTCCTCTGTAATCAACCCGGCGCTAGTGTTAAGCCATAACACAACGCTCCTCTGTAATCAACCCGACGCCAGTAAAGCCACAGCGCAACGCTCCACTGTAAACAACCTCGGCGCTAGTAAAGCCACAGCGCAACGCTCCACTGTAAACAACCCGTCACTAGTACAGCCACAGCGCAACACTACTCCAATGTAAGCAACTAGGTGCTAGTAAAGCCACAGCGCAACGCACCTCTGTAATCAACCCGGCGCCAGTAAAGCCACAGCGCAACGCTCCACTGTAAACAACCCGTCACTAGTAAAGGCCACAGCGCAACGCTCCACTGTAAACAACCCGTCACTAGTACAGCCACAGCGCAACGCTCCACTTTAAACAACCCGTCACTAGTACAGCCACAACACAACGCTTGCCAAACCAAACAATAAACGCCACTTCAGCGTTGGTTGATCCGAACGGCGCGTGAAAATCGGCGGGCGTGTTCTTGCAGGCGTCATCCGCGTGTGGGAGATGGGCGGGGTGCGCGAGCTCTACGCCCAGCAGAACTCGGCGATCTCGAAGTGTGGCACGGACGGCGGGCTGGCGGTCACGCGGCTGCTGTTCAACGAGGCGACGGGCTTGCTGGCTGCCGTCGCTGCCGACCACAACATCATGCTGCACCGGCTCGAAACGTTCCACTGCGAGAAGCAGGTAGGGGCGGAGGGGACGGAGACATCGCTGGGCGTCATGTCATTATATGTTGGCGATTTTGTTGAAGTGCTCTTTGATCTATGATCCAAACAATATGGCACTGACTAACCATAATTGAATTCTGTAATTATTAACGCATCACAATAATATAATAATATAATAATATAATAATAACATTAATAATAATAATAATAATAATAATAATATTAATAATCATATTTGTATCACAGCTACTGTGAAATTCAATTGTTTATGTGGGAATATCCAAACACAATCTTAACAAAATAGTAAAACTTGCCATCAGAACCTACCTACTGTGCAATTAATAATTGCAACAAAAAAAAACCCTCTCTCGGCAATTTTCAACCGGAAATATCTTTGCGACAATGAACGACCTGCCTGCCTGCAGCTGGTGGGCTTCACGGACGACATCCTGGACATGGCGCTGCTGGGCCCCGACGAGTCGCACCTGGCGCTGGCTACAAACAGCTCCGACGTCAAGATGTACACGCTGGCCGACCTCGGCTGCCGGCTGCTGCGCGGCCACACGGACATCGTGATCGCGCTGGCAGCCGCCCCCGCCGATCCGCTTCTGCTGCTCTCCAGCTCAAAGGTAGGCGGCGGTCCCCGGAGGGAGGGGGATCTTGTAGCTTTGTCACCGTGAAATGATGTGAGATCTCCGTTTTTGTTAATGGAACGAATGAACGCTCTCAGTAAGAAGAGTAGCGGCTTCTCTATCGAAATGGTTACAAAATCGCACTCTTTGACAATTTTCCAGGGATAATAATCCCAACTCTAGAAATTGCTCTCAAAACTAATGATCCAGGATTAGGTCTATGCAGGATGCTAGAGAACCAAAACTTGGAATTTTCCGAGACCATTTGCCTGAGATATAACATAGTCAACTCCAGAAATCATTCTCAAATATATCAAATCTTATAATAATAATAAAATTAATTTTATTTGTTCAGTGTAACACAGGTACAATGTTGTTAAACATGTCCAATGGATTAATAAAATGTGGATACAGTTAAAACAAACCAAGTAGCTAACTTATGCAAACTTATACACTACCTACCGACAAGATAAGTCACGGTAGAATAAGACCGATTTAAAAACCACTTTGGCAACTGACCAAAAATTCTTCTACGCCATATTACTTTTGGTTAATTAAAAATTATTTGAGCAATCTTTTGAAAGATGCTTCTTTTGAAAGTTACCTTACCGGGGAGAACCGCTGCCACCCCAGTTCCGCCCCCACGTCGGCATAACCGCGCCTCCTAAACCGTTTCCCTCCCCGCCGACGCAGGACAACACGGTCCGCCTCTGGCTGCTGGACCCGGCCACCGGCCACGCCTCGTGCTTGGGCGTCGGCGCCCGCCACACGGACTCAGTGGGCTCGGTGGCGTTCGCTTGCGGCTCGGCGGCGCGCTTCGCCTCGGTCGCGCAGGACTCGTGCCTCAAGCTGTGGACGGTGGCGGCGGCGGCGGCGGCCGGCGAGGAGGAGCGGGAGCTGCGTGCGACGCACACGGCCGTAGCGCACAAGATGGACATCAACGCCGTCGCGTTCTCGCCCAACGACAAGCTGGTCGCGACGGCTTCGCAGGACAAGACGGTCAAGGTGGGTGCCGGCGGGAAGGTCCCACGTTTCGCGAGGATTGAGTTTAGGCGACTGTTTGCTGTGTTGATTTCTTGAGACATCGTGTCCTTTCCATTGTTAGCACGTTAGTTTTAGGAGGAAAACTGTTTAACTGGGTTGTTGAACGCTAAGGGCCAAAATTGCAATGTCCAGTTGTGTGGCAAATCTCCAGAAGTTCAGTAGTGGACAGATTTTGAGGAGGCCTAGGTAATTTTTGTGGTTCTTTTGTAAAAGCAGATGAAGCAGCATATCTTTGGACCCACTGGACCACTACCCATATTGCTTAACCTGGCTTTAGCGGGAGTATTGGTGTTATTGAACACGAGAGCCATGGGCCTTGGTTGAAATGTTTCGGCTCCCAACGGTCCACCTCTTGCAAGTCTTCCTCACCTCTCCGGCACACTGCCGTGGCTGGCAACCGACGACGTCGCCCGGAAACAGACCGACAATCGCGAGGCGACCGTTCTCGACGTGCTGCCTCTGACTGAACCCTCTTGCGGCCGCGTTTCAGCTCTGGTCGGGCGACAGCCTGCGACCCCTCGGCCGGCTCACCGGCCACATCCGCAGCGTGTGGAGCGTCGCGTTCTCGCCGTTCCAGCAGGAGCTGTTCTCCGCTTCTGCCGACTGCACCATCCGCGTCTGGTCGCTCACGTCGCTCACCTGCCTCAAGGTACGCCCAGCGCCATGTTGTAGAAGTAGGACCTTGCCTTGAAGACAAGCCGATTGTTGGCATTACTATGTGCCTTGCCTAATGCCAGAATCACCGGTGTCGCTGCACTTGCTAGTGTTGCTAAGCTGCTACGATTGTTGGCATTGCTATGTGCCTTGCCTAATGCCAACAACCACCGGTGTCACTGCTTTTGCTAGAGTTGCTACGCTGCTACGATTGTTGGCATTTCTATGTGCCTTGCCTAATGCCAGCAAAAACCGGTGTCACTGCTATTGCTAGTGTTGCCACGCTGCTACGATTGCTGGCATTACTATGTGCCTTGCCTAATGCCAGCAAACACCGGTGTCACTGCTGTTGCTAATGTTGCTACGCTGCTACGATTGTTGGCATTACTATGTGCCTTGCCTAATGGCAGAAAAAAACGGTTTCACTGCGCTACTAGTGCTGCCACGCTGCTACTATTTTAGGGGTTACTATGTGCCTTGCTTAATGCCAGCAAACACCGGTGTCACTGCGGTGCTAGCGTTTCTACGCTGCTAACGGCGTGTGACGTTTCTTGCAGTCCCTGCAGTCGCACGAGTCTGCGGTGCTTTGCGTGGCGCCGCTGACAGGCGGGCGGCAGCTGTTGAGCGCCGGCGCGGACGGCCTCGTCAAGGTGTGGGACGTTCTCGAGGAGAAGGTCCTGGTGTCTCTGCACAAGCACGACGCGCGCATCTGGACGCTGGTCGGTGAGTGTCCGGTGCCGTTGCTCTCGATGAGACTCCCATCTCGATTGTTGTAGAAGTAGTGTACGTTTTTTCTTCGTGAATCGTATCTTGCGTACACCATGATTGTGTTAAATATGTTGATCCGGTGATCCTGGAAATCAAAGGCTAGAACAGTGCCTTAACGTTTTATTAACCACTCGCAGATCTTCTAGCATTTCTTAACTAATGCAGCTATTATAAATGTAGATAAATTAGTGACGGCAAGTTTATTTCGTATCATGTTGGCAGTGATATTGACTACTAGCGCTGAGCGGTCAGGGTTTTCTTAACTTAAATAGAGTACTACATAGACTTGTGAAGATGCTTTATTATTCTTAAAACTTTCTTCAGACTCGTGTCTTTTCCTAATCTTAGCACGTTAGTTATCAGAAAAACTATTTAACTGGGTATTGAATGCTTAGCAACCAAACTCAACTTTTTTGCTGTGTTTTATAGACACTTGATAAAGCAGGCAGAACACGTCCCAAACTCGGTCCCAAAGTTCTAGCCACTGTTCTAGTGTTTGATATCGAAATTTTGAAAAAGCGCCTTGCGGATTTAGTTTCATGAGTTGGTGAGATGTAAATGGCGTCCATTTTTTGAGTACGACCTTACCCTGGAAAGACTACAGAACGATACATCGGCTACGTTTCAAAGCGCGTCGTCCGCCCCGTGGTTTCAGTCTCGCGCGACGAGTCCCGCTTCCTGACGGGCGGCTCGGACTCGCGGCTGGTGCAGTGGAAGGACGTGACGGTGGTGACGCGGCAGGAGACCAACGAGAAGGCCCTGCTGTTGCTCGAGCAGGAGCAGGAGTTGTCCAACCTGATGGCGGCCAATCTGCCGCTGAAGGCGCTCCGGCTGGCACTGACGCTGGAGCGCCCGCTGCAGGTGCTCAGGATCGTCAAACGTGAGTTCTCTGCCACGCCGCTCGTGAGACGGGTCGGAGTTTATCGTTAGAAACGAAATGTCCGCTGCGAAATTTGTACAGATACAAAAATGTGTGGATGAAGAAAGATGAGTTGGTTAATTTATATTTATAAGGCATTGATTGACGTTCTTACCCTATTCAGAAGAAGAATATGGAGGAAGTAGTAATGAAAAGATGGAATGAAACTGAGACTGAAACAATTGAGTAGGTCACATTCAGGTATAATACAGGTAAAGCGGCTAAATAGTGATAAACCGCTGTCGGTATGAAAAAAAATCAATCGAGAAAGCGACCTTACATCCAATATTAATATTTAATTATTGAAACAGATTTGTACATTTGCATGTCAGTTTGTCTGAGTCCCTATCCTTTACCCCATCCCACTATCACCCCTTCCTTAAAATTCTCCACACTTTCACATCCCTTCACTTATTCTTTAACAATTCCATTCCTCTACACCCCTTTCTAAAATTCCTATCTTTCTCATTCCTTTCCTATCCTTTCCTATCATATCAATATCAGCTTGATCAAAATACACGATGAGATTTCCGCGGCCCGCGACGGAAAACGCGCGGCCGCCAGTCCAACGTACTGACAATTGCTCGCTGCCACCCGCAGAGGTTCTGCGTTCGGGCGACGACGACGCGTTGCGCGCGTGCGTCACCGGGCTGCGGAAAGACCAGAAGCAGACGCTGCTCTCGACGGCCATCGTATGGAACACCAACGCGCGCAACGTCTATGTCGCGCAGCTCGTGCTGTCCATGCTGATGGACGACCTCGCGGTCGGCGTGCTCAAGGTTAGCAAACAAACCAAACCGCTTATATTGATTATTATTTATTAGTAGCGAAATATCAATTCGAAAATTTGCATACTCACCGGGATTCGAATCATAATGGATAATAATACATAATGGATAATAAATATAATGGATAATAATTGAGGAATATAATGGATAATAATAATGGATAATAATAATATAATAAGTGCCCCAGACCAGTGGCAGTTGTCAAAACAGTGTATCATTAAACACCATTGACCAATCAACCAGCTGAACATTGCAATTCCTACAGTTTTTCCTGTGTTGGAACAGCAAGACATTTGGCTTCTTGTGTGAATTTCGCACCTTCCGCCAGGTGGTGCCGAAGACGGTGGAGGACGGCATGCCGTACACGGAGCGGCACTTCTCGCGGCTCACGCGGCTGCTGCAGGACGTCCACCTGCTGGAGTACACCGCGCTTGTCGCGCAGCCCAACCTCGCGCCCGTCGACGGCTTGGAGGCGATCGACGCGATCGGCTAGCCGCCCGGCCCCGGCTCGCGTGTGTCGCTGGCGTTGGTCGCGCGGCAGGACTACCGGACCCGACCGACGCATCGTTTGCGCAGCCCTACCTTTGCGCGGCCCTACCTGGGGTAGCAGACGCGACCGACGCGAATATCCCCGGTTTGTGTGCGTCGTTTGCGCTTGTCGTCGTGCAGCAAAACATTGGGACGCAAACGGCCCCGGTTTGCTTGCGTCGTATGCGCTTGTCGTCGTTTTCGTACGGTGCATCGAAGCAAATTTCTAGCCGCATGGCCATGATTTGCCTGCTTTGTTTGCGCCACTCGCTTGTGCCATGTCTCAAACCAACATCCGGCAACTTGTTCTACCTGGTTATAGTTTTATAATAAATTGATTTGGAAGCTGAGTGGAATGTTTCAGAGTGTTTGAGTGCTAATAAACATATTTTGAGCAGATTGTGACAAATTTCACACGGGAAAAAGCGGCAGAAAGAGCCCTGCAGTGGTGTGAAAGTTTCCGTTTTCATCCTGCTCCTTCTCCTTGGATTTACTGGTTTTTTGACAATTTTGGTCGCGTACTGGTTACAAAAAGCAACTACTAAGTACTAGTGGTACTTGTCTAATTTTTCTGACAATCTGATGATATACATACATTTTTCTCGGTCTATTAATTTGCTTTCAATGTTAAATCTCAATTTACCGAGCCAAAGCTAGCCAATCCTGATGCACTCATCTCAGATCTTGAGTGCTCCATAACAAGCATTGTTTAGTATGGTAAATAGTAAATAGGTACCATTGAATTTGATTTTATTGTTTTCCATTATTCACTGATGTCACAAATATTTTATACATTTCACATTCCTCATGTCCAAAGAATGGATAGACCATTTACTAATTACAATTTTTCGATGCCTTTCTTAAAATGTGTAATTCAAAACGATTTACAAAAAAAATTATGAAAAATTTGTCAGGAATCATGAGACATGGTCTACAATATAGCCCAGCGGATAGTACCGATTTATGCAAAGCATGCGTTTTACATGTCCAGAATTTATGTACCCATTAGATAGTTTCAGTCCAAGAAAAGACCGTGTTTAAAGTAGGAACCCAATTGACCAAAATTGGGGAGAGACCCTGCATTATTTTGAACAGACCGCGTAGTAGAGTTATCTCTTTTCAAACAGCTGTTCCGAAAATGCAAAGATGTAAAATGTCACTTGAGGCTTGAGCACCTGATGGCATCTCCACAGGACCTAGGTTGCGAGACGTGAATCTCTTTTCGATTGGTAGTAGAATATTCGAAGTAAGGGATTATAAATTTCCCCTTTTTCGCTAGTTATTATGGTGTGTAAATTGTTATCAGAAATGTAAGCTAGGATGGATCGTTGAAGTCAGAGCAGCAGTGCAACAAGTAAGGCTAATAATGGAGGTTAGGGAGCAGATTGGTTTGTCCACTGAAGAAGCGCTAACTCGGTTATATAAAGACATAGAGGAGACTGTGGACGAATATGAGGCATCACGACGAGAACGGTATTTACTTCAGTTTCATTCGTTTGAACATAATTAATTCGATCCGCGGACCATGCCTGTTATAACAACGTCCGTTTCTTTGCAGGCGGTATGAGCTTTGGCTTAAAGATGCATTGCATCACTGGAGTCAGTATACGACTCTTTGCTGGAGCTCGGCGCTAGTTCTCATATTCATCGGAATCGCCCTGATCGCTTGCTACGTTGTCGACGACCATCCAAGGTACGTTTAATCATTGACGTTAAATGATACCGATTCATACCATACCTCCCATTCCTTAACCCCTGTTATTGAAATGTTTTTCCTAACCATAGGCATGGGAATCTACTATTCCAAGGCTTGCTGATCCTTACGCTGGTGGCTGTCAACGTGTATTTGGTGGTCAGAGACAACAGATTACGACACTCCGAGATACCTCAACGAGTGAGACGGTTGCTGGTGAAACTGAAAGGTACCGTCAAACTATTTTCTCTTTAACTGTAACTGGAGGTGTTGAAGACGCGTTGAGACATTGAAAATCACTAAAATAAAATATCACAATAAAATAGGGAAATTTGATTTTTTAACACAGCCTGAAATGTTTGCATTCAATTTGAATGCATTTACAATAAGCTAAGCTATCTTTGGATGTCATCAGAGCAGACACCATGAAGCCACCACATCCATCAAACATGAGCTCGGAAAACCCTTGTCTAAGCTATGTTCCTTCTCTCGCACACTTACTTGTTCAATGTCCAAGGATTTCACCCTAGCAAGGATAGCAAGGGTAGATATAGAATACCGATGCCTCCAATCCAAATTCAAACACATATTCCTGTTGAGTTTTTGCAAAAAAATATATTTACCTACATCTGGTTCAGATACATTTTTTTATTGATGGAGTTGAGGCCGATTCACAGCCAAATTATGCCGTAAACTTGGACGTTAACGTAAAATATTTAGTACACATGCACATAAGAGTGTTCACAACAAGCTCTACGCACTGTAGTCGAAATGTTTGACGGAGCCAAATATTTACGTCAACGTCCCAAGTTAGACATATGGGAGAACCAATAAGATAAGATTAATTCTCTCTGCAACCTGCTGGATTTCGATGGTTAGTCATATCAAGTGGCAATGGATTTTTGTTTGAAGTCAGCTGTCAGATTAGCCTAAACTAATATTTTCTATTGAGCCGTCTACTTTTGAGGTAATTAGCGATGGAAACAAGCTGAAAAATGAAGCTGATTCAGAGACAGCCTGATTGGCTCATTTATAACGGCTACGTCAGTTGTTTCGGACGTGCGCATTTTCATAAAGTTTACGTTTACGTGAACGGCTAATGCTTAGCTGGTTGTGAATGGGCCTTAAAGCTGTGTGCTGAAACACGCGGCCATAGTCATTCCTCCCCCGCCTTCCTGCTCACCGCGCTTGCATGTCGGCAGCAGCTGCGACCTCCTGCCGGTGGACGGCGGAGAACTACCCGCACCTCTGCTCGCCGCTGTCGCCGTGCATCACGCTGCAGTGGGCGGTGCGCGACGGCAACCTCGTCAACCTGCCCTGGGCCCTGCTGGTTGCCGGGGACGTCGTCGAGATGCGCCCGGGCCAGGCGGCGCCCGGAGATTGCGATCCGTTGCTCGTGAGTCCCGCTTTGCCAATGCTGCATTTAGTCAAACATCTCACCAGGCTGTAGGATGCATGAAACTCTGCTAGCAAATATCTTGCCAGGCTGTAGGATGCAGGACACTCTGCCAGCAAATATCTTGCCAGGCTGTAGGATGCAGGAAACTCTGCCATAAAACATCTTCACCAGGCTGTATAATGCAGGACACTCTGCTAGCAAACATCTCACCAGGCTGTAGGATGTAGGAAACTCTGCTAGCAAACATCTCACTATGCTGTAGAACACAGGAAACTCTGCCATCAAACATCTCACCAGGCTGTAGGATGCTGGCAAATTTGCTAGCAAAATTTGATTTCCATATCTTTGATGGTTGAAAAGATCCACAATTAAGTTATTGGCTCTGCAGTACAACTAAGGAAGATAGGAAAATTTCAATCCAACATACCATTATGTCACCAGTTTTTCCTGAATGGGAAAGGTCTAATGTCCAATTGTGCTGCAATAACCCTCAACGAGTTTCACGCTAAATTCGACGGCCGAGCTGCCGAGTGCAAACGGCAGATGTCTTAACGCCCGTCGGACCGGCAGCCGGGGTCGCCGCTGTTGGCGGGCCAGGTGTGGTCGCCGGCGCCGCGCGAGCCGTGCTCGGCCCCCGCCGCCCGCGAGCCCCTCCCCTCGGCGAGGTTCCGCCTCCGCGCGACGCCATACCTGGACAACCTGCGGCTGGCGCTGACGCAGGCGTTGGACCGCCCGGTGACCTGCTTCAACCGGCAGCGCCACCTGCTAGCCATCGCGTGCGTCGAACACCTGCTGCTGCCCGTCGTTGCGGTGCGTAGACGACTCGCTTTGTCACTGTCCTTGTATTTGTCTCTCTATGAATCTGTTTTCGTCTTGTTATTTTTAGCGGTAATGCCAACAATTGTAGCAGTGTAGCAATGCTAGCAACAGCAGTGACACCGGTGTCTTCTGGCATTAGGTACGGTACGGCACATATTAATGCCAACAATCGTAGCAGCGTAGCAACATTAGCAACAGCAGTGACACCGGTGATTGCTGGAATTAGGCAAGGCACGTAGTAATGCCAACAATCGTAGCAGCGTAGCAATACTAGGAACAGCAGTGACACCGGTGTTTGCTGGCATTAGGCAAGGCCCATTGTTATGCCAACAATCGTAGCAGCGTAGCAACGCTAGCAACAGCAGTGACACCAGTGTTTGCTGGCATTAGGCAAGGCCCATTGTTATGCCAACAATCGTAGCAGCGTAGCAACGCTAGCAGCGCAGCGACACCAGCGAGAGATTGTCGACAATTTTGCCGGCTCCAGGTGTGTGCGGTGTCTGCGGGCTGGCTGCGTCTGAAGTACGCGTCGTCGTGGGCGGGCGCCGACGGCTGGCAGGAGGCGCTGGTCCTGCGACCGGCGGCGGCGGCGCTACCACTGCTGCCCGTCGTGTTCCCCGCTGCCTGGCTGGCGCTCGACAGTCTGGGTCTCGCGCGCATTCAGGCGCGCCTGTTCAACTCGACGCACTCGCAGGTTGGCTTCGTTGATTTGTCCTACGGTTAGTAGTGATGCCTTCGGTTAGTAAAACCGTAACCTGATAACCGTCCACAGTATCTGGATATTATCGGGATAGTAAAAAAACTGCTGAACAGCCAAAAATAAATATAAATAAATAACCAGAGTGGAGAGCCAAGGCAGCGTGCGCCCTATACTACCAACAACATCGACGGTTTCAGCCGACGGCCGACCCGTTTGACGAGCCGGCGGCGGGGGGCGTGGCCACGCGCGTCTCATGGCGCCAGCTGGCGGGAAACTTCCGCGATGTCTGGACCGGCGAGTCGGACATCCCGTCGCGCTCCGCCAACCTGCTGCACGTGCTCGGCTCGGTGACGGTGAGTAGCAGCCGCCGCCGCGCCGCCGCCGCCGCTTGACTGGCATAGCGTTGCATTTCATTGCGATGTGGCACAATGCGATGGATTGCGATGCGATGTAATGCGATGGGATGCAATTAGATGCGATGCGTTGCGATGTGTTGCATTGCGTTGCTTGCGTTGCGATGCGTTGCAATGCGTTGTGATGCTATGCTTTGCGATGCTCTCAGATCTGTCACATTTTTTAATTAAATTGGTCAAATAGTTTTCTTGTTAATCGGTTTTTCACAAAAAATATTAGTAAATCAACATACTACCTTCTCTCACTGTTGGGTATGTACAGTTATACTCCAGATATGTCAACCTCCAGGACTTTAAAAACAAGTGTTAATATATCACTGTAATATTGAGTGTTAAACAATTAAAAGACACTTGCGTTACGCAATTTCTAAGCGTCGTTGCAGTGTTTTCCCGCGTGAACCGATTGTGTGTGGCTCGGACAGGCGCTGTGCTGCGTCGACAAGAAGGGCATCCTGTCGTGGCCCAACCCGACTGCCGAGAAGGTCTTCTTCCTGCGCACTTCCGACCACTCGTCCAACAACTCGAGGTAACCGCCGCTTGCACAAACACCCCTCCCCGTACAGGCTACCTTTATTTTATTTCTATCTATGTTTGTATCATCTTTGGAAAGGCAGAGTGGTTCAGAGCGGTGGTTAGGAGTGAGTGAATGTCTTTGTCCGGGCGGGAGTTGTATATTGTCATGAGTCTGTTGAGGCATCCGTATTTGTGAACGTCGATTGTTGTGGTGGTCTAAGAGGGCGGTAGTGCGGGTCTGTCTGCTAGGGATGGAGTCAAGGCCCATTCACAACCAGCTTAGCAGCAGCCGTTCACGAAACGCAAACTTAACGAAAATTCGCACGTCCAAAACAGCTGACGTAGCCGTAATTAATACGCCAATATGGCTGCCTCTGAACCAGCGCCATTTTTCCAGCTTGTTTCCATCGCTAATCGCCTCGAATCGATTGGTTGCAGCATGGAATCGCTGGACCGCGGAGAGATGGCGGACGGGAACCACAGCGGCCCGCTCGGAGACGACAACGACCAGGACGAGCAGCTCTCCAACTACAATGTCAGCAACGCAGGTTCGTTACATAACACTAACCACTCTTTGAGCCTCGATTTGCTCACGGAGCGTAGCGCAGACTTGTTTTGTTATCGGAGAGTAAACGATACCATTCACAGCAACATAAAATTAACGTGTAAAGATAATTAATAATTATACGTTTTCAGAAAAACTCTTTGACTGTTTGATTTTGTTTTTTGGTATTTGGGTTTTTTTGAGGAGGCCTAGGCAATTGTTTGTTCTTTTGTTTGATTTTTGTTCAATCTGGGACTTGAGTTTAGACCCTTGATAAAGCTTTGCGAAACGTCGGGAAAAGCTTGAGTTTTCTTTGCTTAGTTTCAATAACCCATTTAAATAGATTTTCTGAAAACCAACCTGCTAAGATAATAGGAAAAGACCTGTGGAAAAACCGGAACCGTTCATCGATGAACAAACGCTAACCCCGCTTTGCCCGCCGCTGCCGCCGCCGCAGACTCCGGCTGCAAGACGGTGGCCGAGGTGCTGGACCTGACGCACGACCGCACGTCGTCGTTCCGGCTGGCGTTCGACGACCACGCGTGGCGCGCGCACGCCGCCTCGCTGAAGCCGCTCGGCCTGGCGATCCTGCTCAACACGTGCAACCTGCGCACGCAGGACCACTACACGCGGTTCTGCGCGCACGTCACCTGCCAGGCGATGCACAACGACGACCTCGTGCCCGTCATCAACCGCAGGTACGATGCCGTCGATGGGCGGAGCGAAATCTTTGATTTCACGTACTGCTGAGGAAAGTATTATGATTATTAGTAACGAAATATCAATTCCGAAATTTGTTTCCGTACCGGGATTCGAATCCGGGTCTTTGCCTGTCTGGGGCACTGCACTTATCAATTATGCTGCACGGACAACCAACTGTGGAATTGATATTGAGTTTATTTGAGTTGTTGGGCTCCATGGAGATAGATTCAGAAATATGAATGACCAATATGAATGACAAAATTGTGTTTTTATTGTTTTTTTACGTGTGTTTGCGCTCTACAGGCCAAATGGCTCGACCGATTTTGACAAAAATTTCATAATACCTCGTAAAAGTGTGGTTGCATAAAAATTCGTACGGTTCATAATCGTCTACTTTTAAGTAAGGAATCGAATTATACGAGTTCTGCTTTTAGTGTTACAAAGTTACTGCTTAGGCTGTTTATACAAATATAGTAGTGCTTCACAATCTTTCACCATGCCCGCTTTCCGCTCTAATTTATCTCGCTGGCTCTCTGCCGGCTTTCCATTGCGTCGGTGAGTAATACTTACTTACCGTCGCCGAGCTTGCATCTACATTCTGCAATGATCTGCGCTCTGGTTTTAATTTACCGATTTATCTACTTTGCTTTGCAGTCTACGTTGGACTTATGCACGGCAAACAGCGATTAGCTTGTGTAGCTGCTTATGATTGGCTACTTAGGACTGATGATGACCTGTGCCATGCATTCCCATTGCCAGCAAACACTGGTCATACAATTGTTGGCATTGATATGGGCTTAACTACCTCATATACAACGTAGCATCGTAGCAAGTAGCGAAACTAGCACCGAATATCTTACGCTGTAGAATGTAGGACGAAATTGGACGAATTTGGGCAGCAAAGCGCTTGTGGCGAACCTGGCGGACTGGGGTGAAGTCAAAGAAAGCAAGTGCAGTTATTGAAGTGTAACGAGTGAAGCGAATCTTGAATTACGCTCACCGCTGAGAAAAAAATCCAAGATGTTTTCATACGTAATCTTTTTGTCAGCACTACAGGCCAAAAATCTGAACTGATTTTGATGAAATTTTCAGAATACCTTTGTTTTCTGTTGACTCAGACCCTGTACTATCTTCAGCAGATTCCATTAACAACTTATTTTTTTCAGTTTCTTTAGTTATACAACAAAAAAATTTCAGCTTTTCAACATCCTTTCTGGATATGTTGAACAATTTGAATGCTATCTTTGTTGTTAAAATCTCAAGTGTCAACTGACAATTGAAATATTATTAAAGAGTATCTCATCCTGATGATAACTGCACTTGTGTACATTAACTTCACCCTGCCATGCAATTCTGTTAATTTATTCATGGTGAGATTATATTAGAGCTTTTTGTCGATGTTTTTAACAGAACAAATAAACGCTCATGCCGCATCTCACCTCAAAACAAACTACAGAATCGCATCCCAGCAACGCAATGCCCGATTTTGCCGAGATTTTCCTGTACATCCTACAGGCGTGTGGGTTTATTTGGCTGTGGCCTGTCATGCGTTCCGCTTGTTTGTCCCGTCCGCGTCGTTCGATCTCGTCGCCTGGCCGTGTGGGCGCCTCGCGATCCCGTGCCGAGTGCAGAAGGTAAAGCGGCGGCCGATGCCGATTGGTCGGGTGGCGGGCGCACGGGTTGCGGTGATGCCTCCGTCGCGGAGAGCGCGGTGGGCGGGGTTCGGTGGTGGGGTGCCGGTGGTTGCTTGCTCGGAAATCGGTGCTAAATTTTATAAGAAATCTGTGTCATTGGGTATTTAAGCTGTCCAAGCTATGGAACAGTATATTTGAGCTTTCTCATTTATTGTACATTATTTTTGCAAAAAATGCTATATAATAAACCTATTCTACTAATAGATAAATTATGTCTAAAACCCACTAAGCAAAGCCACCTTAGTTTTTATTTCCCTTCCTTCTTTGGTTGAAAAGATCCACAAAAATTATTATTGGCTCTGTAGTTTCACCAAGGAAGATAGGAAAATCTCAATTCAAGTGGCTTTTTCACGTGGGTAGTACGACGTAATTTTTCTTTGACCTATTAATTGTATAATTAATGCTAAGTAACCAAACTATAAATTAGAGTTTGGTAGTTTCATATTCAATTAGTCGGTACATAAAAGACTAATGTGCTAAGAATTGTGTGATAATCTTGTTGCGCAATTTGGCCGATCTTCCCACGGTATAATATATTGGTTGAGCCTTCTTAAATGTTTGGTTAGTTTCATGTTCCAATCTAGAATTAACTTTATAAATTTACTGAACTCAAATCAGTCACACTGTGCCGCTGCTCTGCAAAGGCCTGGCTGTGATCGAGACAAGTTTGGGCCCCGGCAGAAAAGCGGGCAATATCCGGGCGTTGAATCTTGGATCCCTCGCGTCGAACCGAACACCGCCAACTGCCTGGCCCTCGTCTGTCCCGGTTTCTGTGTTGGACTGCCCCCCCGTTGACCGTTTGTCACCTGCCAGCCTGTCCCTGAATGCCTGCCGCCCAGCAAACGCGTCGTAGCTCCCATCTTACGTCGATAATAATTAGCTACGTGCCATTCTTTCCCAGCACGTTAATTATGTTGGCGTCTTGCATCGGAATGTAGCATTCCCCGTTTGGCCCACGGCTAACGTGTTTTTTCATAACGTGTCATAGCGTGTCATGCAATGTTGCATCTTTGTTGGCTGCTTTGTTTCCTTGTGGTTTGTGGTCTTTTCCTGGTGAATTTTTCACCTGAGGTGTCATTGAGGTACTGGTAAAACTATTATCTCTTACTATCTTATATATCTTATTATTGTTTAATGTAACATTTTCAGATTGCAGCAGGTATTTAAAATGCATTTTTTTAAAATTAGTTTTGAGCTCCTGTATAAAAAGTTGTTGCTTGTAGTAATTTTGGTGATGGTTGTCATTGCTGGAAGCTGGGACTGGTGGTGTTAACTTTGCTGTAGAAATGCGCTTGACATTTAAGTACATACATAAAGTGAAAATTTCAAATATTAATTGTTTTGAATTGCAGAAAATATCTTCACTTGTCAAATAGACAATCAGTTTCAGTCAAAATACTAAATTTAGCAAATATTTTGTAAGAATCTAATTGTAAAACTGAATTTCTGTTGCGTGATCTCGGTTTGTGTGTAGGGTTAGGTTAGCCTGTTGCTTCTCAACAATCTCTAACGTTCCGTTGGGTGTCCAGGTGTCTTTGCGAGCTCGCCCGGCAAATCGGCTTCGTCGACTCTGCCAAGGACATCTTCAAACTCGAAGAACAACTCTCGACGTTTCGACACGTGGTGAGTCGCAGCCCGCATCAGGCTTTTTCTAAGAACAGCTTCGATTTTTCATGTTGAATTACAACTAGTTTTTCTTAATTTGTAGCTAATGAAGGTGTGAAAAGCAGATAAAATAACCTTGGCAATGTAGGAATTAGGAGGAGAAAAGTCCTTAATGAGAATGAAAGAAACCCGATAGTTTAGTAGGGGCGATAATTGGATTGGATGGTTCGTAAGAATACATCTACTCCATTCAATCAAAATGACGTCATGACCAGTCGCTAAATCCAGGTAGTAGAGCATTTCAGGTTGTGATTTCCCTATCTTCCTTTGTTATTTAGCAGAGCTAATTAGTATTTTTTTCCCAACTGGTAGTACGTCCAGTGGGTGTCTGACGTCATTCTTTTCCGAGTGGATCAGGTCAATTTACGCTAACGTTTTAACGGCACAAGCTGTTTGTGTACGGACCTGTAACATCGACTCGGGAGACAATCTCGAAACCAACGTACCAACGCCTCCTAACCGGCGTCGCGTCCTCCAGCAGCCGGAGCTGGTCCGGCGGGACATCAAGTTCGCGCGGTCGCTGTCGCTGAGCTCGCGCGTCAAGTTCCCGTTCCCGCACATGGTGGCGGTGGTGGTGCGCGACGCGGCGTGCGGCGGGCTGCAGCTGCTGTCGCAGGGCACCGCCGACATGGTGCTCGACTCGTGCGTCGACTTCTGGGACGGCGCGCGGCTGGCGCCGTTCTCGCCCGCCGACAGGTGGGAGCCGTGGCCAGGTCCCGTCGAACGTCGCGCCGGGATTTATTTATCGGCGAATCGAGCCAAGCAAGCGGCAAATCTGAATTTTGTAAAAACTGATTTTTAGAAAAAGTTGTGAATAGAATTTGCTGAAAATATTACAAAGTCTAAGTTGGGAGAAAACAAAGGTATCCGTAAAATTTCATCAAAATCGGTTGTGGCGTTTGGCTGGTAGAGGGCGAACAGACATTTAAAAAAATAAAGTGTTATTGAAGATGGGCTTCACTTGCTTGGCTTGTTACGATGATCAATAAATCCTGGCAATTGGAAAGAATTATAGATTAGAACTGTAGAACATGAAACAAATTTGATGCCAAAATATTAATTGAAAATGACATATAATCATATGAGGAAGAGGAATAAGAAGAAGAAGAGGCAGAAATATCAACAGGCCAGCCGGATATCTTTACAAAGGCATTTCACCTTTTATAGACAAATAAAATTGATTATTTTCATATTCATAATGCTGCAGCCAAAATGAAAATGTATGTTTAGTCTTTTGCTCATAAAAACATTTCTTGCTCATCCACTACAGTAGCTAGTGTAAACCAAAAGCAAATAGTGCACGAGAACGCATATCATCGCCGCTCTGAACCCCCGCACGCCGTTCCCCCGCGCAGGAAGAAGGTGGCGGACTTCTACCAGCGCACGAGCCTGACGGCGTACTGCTCGGCCTTCGCCTACCGCCCGCTGACGGGCGAGATCGCTAGCCGCCTGTCCGACGTCTACCTGGAGCTGCCCGCCGACGCCGGCCACCTCTACGTCCCGCACCGCAGCCCCACGCCGCTGCCCTGGGACTGCCGGCCGGGGCTGGACACTCGCGCGCGCGCCATGCAGTTCCACTCGACAGGTGCGTTGCCCTCACTCCGTACGTCGCCCGTCGACCGGAACAACGTCCCCTGCCGATTTTATTCGCTAAAACGACATTGTTAAATTTTGGGGATTGTTTTCTATTGACTAATTAAAATTGCATTCGGTTGCAACTGATCAGTGCGCAGTCCCAAGCTTAAAGCCCGGAAAATAAATTCAAAGACTGCAAAACATTATTTCCTTGTGTTCTGTACACAAATTCTCACTGTCACGTATTGTCAATGATATAATGAAATTGCTATACAAATGCTGGCATTGAGCCTTACCTCATGCCAACAGCTCATACAAAATAAGTTGTTGGGCTTCATTGAGTTTGATACAGGACTATGAATGAACATAGAAGGCAGTGAATCTAGTGACGCTTTGCTGCAATCACACACCAACAACTCGGCTAACCCCAATTATGACGTTGGATATTAGCGTTGATTCAAGTCTATTGTGTTGGTACGGCTTTCAGACTCGCTGCTCTGCGGTGACTCCAAGGACGAGGTGGTGAGCGACGCGCAGGGCTGTTTCGAGGTGCAGTGCAACCAGGTGTTCATCGGCATGGTGACCATGCAGTACCAGGCGCAGACAGACATGGTGAGCTCCACACGCTGCATGCTTCTAGCAGCACGCTTCATGCTGCAAGCTACAAGCTGCACGCTACATGCGTCATTCATTCACAAACATCTTAGATTTGTACCTTTAACTTAACGGTCTCCTAATATTCGACAGTGCCGAACTTTACGGCATGTTCAAGGTCATAACTTAAGGAAAACTTTGGTGGGGTAAATTAGTAACGAAATTCAGATTTGACAGTCGCTGATAGTTTGAATTCACTTAAAATACGGATAGAGGCCTGGGAATGCACTCACAATCTATTTTTTTATAATAGTCACTAACAAATATCTAATTCGGCGCTGACGCACGTCGCTTTGCGCAGGTCCAGCTTATCGACCAGCTGGAGCGCGCGTGCATCCGCTTCGTGCACTTCAGCAAGGAGAACGAGCTACGTTCGCGCGTCTTCTCCGAGAAGATGGGCCTCGAGTCCGGCTGGAACTGCCACATCTCGCTGCTGTCCGATCGGTCGGGCGATCGGAACAGGTGCGTCGACTTCGCCGTCGATGCTCAAACGCGATCGTAAGGGCGCTGCTGTCGGTTCGTAGCGACTGCAGGCGCGTTCGCGCTCGGCTTTGTTCGTCAGTTGGCTGTCTTTGATGCTCGGATGTGGGAATGAGGTTTTGTGTGTCTTGAAAATTAATTGTTTGAGGAATTTATGCGCACTTGCCAGTGTAACAGTGTAACGTACTACAATAAACCTATGCCATTCAATTCAACTTCAATCAAAATGACGTCATGATACCCGCTCGCTAAAGGCAAGTAGAATGTTTTGGGTTGTGATTGCCCTATCTTCCTTTTTTATCTAGCACAGCTACTTAATATTTTTTTTTTACTGGTAGTATGTTCAGTGGGTTTCTGACGTCATTATTCCCTGAGTGGAATAGGTCTATTGTAGCCCTGCTCACGATGGTAGCCCAAGTTAGTTGATACGATAGTAGACATATCTACGATCGTTAGTAAAGTTACCATAATAGACCAACAATTAGAATGCTTGTAGTTTTGTATGATCGTTGATACCTTAGGTTTTTGCCGAATATAATTAGTGTTTTGCATTACTGCATTCCTCGCAGTGCTTCAACAAGTAAATACTAATGGTATTTACAGCAAAAAGTGTGCATAAATTCCTCTTTTCAATCATTTTAAGACACATCTAACTTCATTTATACTTCTGAGCATCAAATATGGCTAACTGTCAAACGACAAATGTTGAGTGTGAACGCACCAGCAGTTGCTATTAACTTATGGCGGTAACCTAACGATACTAGTTGAGCGGTAACGTAAATGTAGCGTCAGTGTCTCTGTGTCTTGGTGTTTCGGTGTCTCGGGTTCTCAATTAACAATCGGTGGCTGCGCGACTGAGATCCGCTTTGTTTGGAGCATTTCCGCGGTTCCTAGTTTTGGCGATTAAAGCATAGTTGTCGGAATAGATATGCAAAGTTTTCCGCAACGGTGTCCTGACGCTTTGCAAAGCTCTAAAGCCAGCTTACGGCAGAAGTGATGAATTATGATCGGGCTTGACGCAGCCAAATAGCTAGAGACCCAATTCGAGAGGGAAGAAAGGAGAGCTTGCATAAATGATCAAGTATTCTTGTTTAACTTTTCCTGCTCAGAAAATGTTATATAGGTTACATAACGCAGAGTCCAGTTGAATATCATTGCATCTTATTAAAAAAGTTGCGAGTGCACAAACTTGTTAATCTGCTCAGTTAAGATGGTGAGGTTGTTATTTCCTTGGGTTTGCGTCGTAAATTCCTCACTGCCACCATTTGGGCTGAAGTCTTTCCGTTGTTTGTTTAATATCGGTAACCATGTGTTGGTTCTTCAATTAAGTAACGCTCGCGTACCAAACAAAGCGGATTTCTACCGCGACGGACTTCACGTTGATGTTAGCGGAAATTGCATGCGCTCTCTCTCTCTCTGATCTCATGTCTGCATCTCGTCAAGATGCCTCCTTGACACTCACATCTTCAAGCCTAACACTCGACTGTTTCTTGTCGTGTCTACGTTTTTTGATAATGATTGTACCCCTGTCCGTTTTCTGTGTGGACGTGGGCAGCGGCATTTCGGCAGACAACTTTTTGGTCAAGAAAACCAGAGAATTCTTGGTACAGTGGCGATAGGGAAAAGAATAAGGCTGGAAAAAAAATAACTCTTTGATGTACCATTGTCATTGAGTTTGGAGGCGGGTAGAGGCTCAGTGCTAACGGCAAGAAGTCGGCTTGTAGCCATCGATGTCCGTCAGGAGCGCTGTAGTAGTTGTAGGGTTTTGGAATTATAATCGGCGTTCCAATGAGCACAGCAACATCTCGCCGCCGTGATTTTGGGCCCGGTCATTCAAACTCGGCGCCGCATCACGGCTCGATCAAGATCACATCTAATACAGTGCTCCTGATGGACATCAATAGCTACAAGCTGACTGCTTGCTGTAGCCTCTACCCTCCCTCAAACTCAATATAAATGTACGTTAAATTTAATTTTAAATGCTGCGTCCTTTAAAAGTCTGTTTTGCTACTAATATCCTTAAGAGAAATCTCTTCGGTATCAATGATTTTCAAGGTATTTAATAAAAAAACATAGGTTTACATCATTCAGATGGTCCCAGCATAGTGCTGCCAAAATTCAGCCTAATTTCTCTGGCCGATCGACCGCTGCCCACCCCCTCCCCCCCCCCCACACACCCCACGAGCCTCGTGGCCGTAACTCACGGTTGCGGTCGGAAGGTCGGACGTGGAACTGACTAGCACGCCTGCTGCCGCCTCCGCTGCCGCCGCCGCCGCCGTCGCTCCAGCCTCGGCCGTCAAACCCGGCCGGCATCTCTCTTCCCCCTCCACGTCTCTCCCTAAGTGTCCGACCAATCGAAAGGCGGCGCCCGCCGATGGCGACGACGACGAGACGGCGCTGCTCATCCAACGGTAGGTCGAGTGCGGTTGTCTCATCGACCGAGGCTAGGTTGGGATGCGCAGCTCGAGTTGAATCGGATGTTGGAACCGGTTCCTAGCCGACTGCAGTTTGCGGTTGGTAAGAGTTGAGAGGTTTGATCATACCGATACATAAAGCAACATTTACGTTTATGTACTGCCGTAATTCGTAATGCTTAAGTGTGCTTATTAACTGCATTCAGTCTGAGCCTTCAGAAAATATCAGGCCGCTAAATGTGATGTCGCGTATCCCAACCTAGCCTTGCTCGAAGGTTACGTCGCCTGTCTTTGTAGCGGGGTAATGTCGCTCGGGAATGTGTGTTTTGTGCCGTTAGTGTGCTTGGGATTGCGTGTTTAGCACAAAAATGCACTTTAGCTCAGTGTTTACAACTTTTCAACTCTGAAGTAAGTGATCGAGTTCCACGGCCTCACCGAAACAAATGCAAGGGAATTCTAGCGATTCTGTTTGCTGTTATTGTTACTCTAGTCAGATTTGAAAAATTTGGGCTCCCTGATCTTTGTCTCTATTGGTTGTTCACATCTCTCTGTTCTCCTTGACTTGGTTGTTTTGTGTGATTTGTTCTGTGCAGGAACTAATCTTTGTCCACCCTGCTGTAACGTCTGTCCATGAAATGAAAGTCAGCTAAAATACATATTTAATCGTGTTCTCTCCTTGTGTAGGTACGTCTTTAGCAGATAGTTGGCAAATAAATTATTTGCTACCTAATAACGCAAAGGAAACATAAATAAATATTATATAATTAACCACAACGGTGACATTAGTGAAGGGATATATTTAACAATCAATCTGACCCTTAGAAAATTGGTCTTGAAAGTGATCTCTGTGATCTCTTACCTACCGTAGCTGTCAGAAGATAGTAATCTGATCAGATCATTCTGAATCTAGTCCTGCCATAAGCTCAAGTCATCAGTCCTATAAACTAAACACCCTTTTTTCTGAAATGTATTTTTGTCTCTAAGACCAATGCTTAAGGACAAAACCAAAATCATCTATGTTTAGTACAAATTCCGAGCACGTAGTGCCTTTTGTGATTACTGGCGTTTAACGACGCACAGTTTTGGCACTATGACCAATGGCGTCAGTGTGCCTATTGTGAATTTGGGTGGGGCCCAGTGCGTTCTCTCTACGAACCAACATAGCATTCTGGCGCTCAGCCAGCGCTAACCCGGCGCTAACCCACCCCGGCTGTGCAGCACGGCGGGCGCGATGGGGCGCAGCCGTGCGCTGAGCCTGTCGGCGCCGAGCGCGATCAACATGGAGTACTCGCAGGTCAAGTTCGACGATGACTGCGAGGAGCTTCGATCGGCGCACTCGCCCAAGTGAGTGCCGCCCACCGGCCGATGTTTGTTGTTATTATTTTTTTTTTTCAACCACCGTTGACTGGCTTAGTTTAAGGCTCGGTTGTCAGGGTCCTGGCGTAATGGTTGGGTGCACGAACTTTGCGCGTCTCTAAGGGGCAGTTTGATAAAAATGGTTAAAAAATGGTAAAGGGGAAGTCTTACCATTTATAAACTCTGAGTTGAGTGATAACTCGCTGAAACAATTGAATTTTGCTGTACGTAGTTGGTCGTTGCCATTCCATCTATCTATCTCAAATGTAACTTAAAGTAAAAGGATAAAACTGGCCTCAAGAAAGGGTCGGGATGGAGACTCGTTTCTAAAATTACTAGCTTGAGTCAGCAGGATCAGTTCCACTTCAAAATTAAATTGTTAATTTCCCCAAAAAATTACGTTTCCCATTGAAAATGACTTTGAATATGGCTATGAATTGTGATTTGTGACAGAAAACGCAACTTTGAAACGAACTTTCAATTTATAAAACCAAAGTTGATCAAGAAATTCACTGTCCGTTATAATTTCACCAAGCCATTCACTTTTACAAATGGGACAGAATCGGGTAGGTAAATGAAGAATGAACCCGAGTGGATAGACGTTCGTTTTTCGACGGATATTTGGTCCAACCGACGCCTGTTATTTCCAGCGAAGAGATGGAGGGCTGGCGTTCGATGAGCTGCCTGACGGACAGCACGGAGCAGAGCGCCCCCGTCAACTTCGACATGTCCAATCGGGTGCGTGCGCCTTTCACTTCTGCGTTTTGTGAGACTTTGATGCCATAAAGAAGGCTAACTGTCTTCTTACTCAGTCTCACTCATGTTTGTTGATGTTGATGTGAGGCCTACAAACTTCAAGTACAAACCCAGTCTGTCAGTACAGCTGTTATCTGCAAGCTTTTGTCAGCTGTGTTTCTTTGTGTTGGCTTGAGTCAATAGACTGTTTCCACTCATAGAAAATTGATGTCAGATGCCCTACTGAAAGAACTACCAGTTTGGAAAAAATATTAATTAGCTCTGCTAAAAAACAAATACAGATAGGGAAATCAGAACCCGAATTGCTCTACCTGGCTTTAGCGAGTGGGTATCATGACGTCATTTTGATAGATTTTTGTTTGAGTGGAATAGGTGTATTGTAGGCTTACTTGTGTTTATGCTCCTGCTAATGTTACTTAAACTGTTGTATAACGCGCTCGGGAGAAAAAATTGCTAGTGGAGAGCGTGGAGTGGAATCCATGTCCTTTAACAATGATCAGGAGGAGAAGTCAAGTGGGCAGCTAGGAAGTACACAGGTTGTCGAGAGTCTGTTAAATATAGCCGCTAACAAACTTTGATGCGGTACGACGTTGATTGCGTGCTTTGCTCGACGTTGCAGGCAAAACTGCCGCGCGGCATCGACAAGATCCGTCCTCACCTGGAGCAGATCGACAACGTTCCGTTGCTGGTGTCGCTGTTCACCGACTGCAACCCTGGCGTTACGCGCGAGATGCTGCACATCATGCAGGAGTACGGGGAGGTGCGTGCTTGTACCCACCCGCCTTTCAATGTCCTTTGCTGTCGTTTGCTATCGTTTGCTGTCCTTAGCGATTGTTTGCTGCCCTCTGCTATTGTTTTCTGTCCTAAGGTTCGTTTTTTGTTCCCAAATAACTTACATTATCCTTGAATACCTTCTTCTGTCAACAAGTAAGTTTTTCTGTCCTCAAAGTTCTACTTATTTCTGTCGTTATGTACTCTCTTTTGCTGTCCGTAAATATCTTTTACCGCGTTCCAGGTGGTCTGCGTGATGGGCAGCTCGGCCAACGCCGACAACATGCCGGTGCTGCTGCAGGCGGACGCCAGCTGCGCGGTGGAGCCGCTCTACCCGCAAGTCTGCCAGTCAGTGCCCGCCTTCGTTGCCCCCGCCGACGGCCCGTCGCCCGTCGACCTGTCGCGCGCCCTCAACTCGGTCGCCTGCTCGCTGAGCTTCCGTCGCGAGGATCCCGTCTCGCTCTACCGGCTGGTGGCCGAATCGCGCCACTTCATGCAGGTGCGTTGGGGCGGCGTTGACGCTGTTACGATGGTTGGCATTACTGTGTGCCTTGCCTAATGCCAGCAAACACCGGTGTCACTGCTGTTGCTAGTGTTGCTACGCTGCTACGATTGTTGGCATTACTATGTGCCGTGCCTGATGCCAGCAAACACCAGTGTCACTGCTGTTGCTAGTGTTGCTACGTTGCTACGATTGTTGGCATTACTATGTGCCTTGCCTAATGCCAACAAACACCAGTGTCACTGGCTAGTGTTGCTACGCCGCTTGTGTTACCGTGTTCATGCACGACCTGACCAAGTTGTCGCCTCGGCTGTTGCAGGGTCTGTGGAACTGCGTGCAGTTCTGGACGTGCTGCTGCATCTCGCTGAGTCTGATGCAGCTGCTGGCGCTGCTGGCGATGCTGCCGCCGCTGCTCTCCACCGGTATGAACTTCTGCCTGACTTCGCACGATTGTTTTTGAGACTAAGCACTTGGACTACAGTTAAGTTTCCATCTCTAGCTCTGTGAAAACCCTGCTCCGCGGATCACGTATGTTGAAATCCTGGAAGCAAATATCTTGCCAGGCTATTGAGTCGAGGAAACTCTTGGCAAAATCATGCGGCTGAGAGCTGATGGCGCCCTCATCTTTTCCACTCACTTTTTAGCGCAGCATCATCAGCGTAAAGTATCTTTACAGCAGTGATTGCGAAGGTAAAGCGATGATCCGAGCTCCGTATCGTAGCAACATGCCGTGTCAAAACTTGAGGTTATAGAAATTTACACTCATCATTGTTTCTGACATTCAAATGAAGAATTTTGAATGATTAATTATTTGCTATTGCGCTGCGATAGTTTAATAACCAGTAAATAAGTAATTAATTAATGGTAAAATGAGCAGGCAATTATGTTGTTTACTTTTTCTCTGCCTCCTTGAACCAATGAATTTGAAATACTTAGAAATAATATCTAGAACAGAACCTGTCAAGTTATACATTAGGTCTTCCTTTACAATAGAATTTTGACCGAAATCGGTTGGAAAAGGTATCTCTACTACCGCATTTATAATTAAACAGCTGCGCTAAGTAGTAGTAGGCCGTAGGCCCTAATACAGAAACTGGTAACGATAACAAGGTACATAGTGATTGGACGAGGAAATATTTCTCAGAGCGGCTTATTTCGCATGAAGGGCGTGAGCTTGAGTAAGCATATATATTGTTTACCAACACACTTACCTACACTTTGTTTGTGCAATGCGCTTATGTTTGCGCTATGCACATATGTTTGCGCTATGTGCATATGTTTGCGCTATGCGCATATGCCTGTGCCCTACGGGCACCAAGGTTGAGCGAAGCTCAACCTTGTTTAATTTGTGTTCAAATCTGCGTTCTTTTGCCGGCGTATAGAGAAAATATTGTGCCGGATTTAATGACCCATGTAACGCTCTTGAAATCAAGCGTATCATTCAAGTATTTTGTGTAGAAAAAAGCAAAACACATTGTCGTTTACAACAACTATTTTAAATTCCCATCAGATGTGGCTTATGTTACGGGAGCAGTTTCAGAGGTTTCATTTTGAAATGAATTCTGCGTCAGAAATACAGTTTTTATTATTAGAAACAAATATCAATTACAATATTTGTATCCCGATCAACTGACTGTGGAATCTATATTAAGTTTAATATACTAACTTAGAAATATGATTATTAGAAACGAAATATCAATTCCAAAATTTGCATCCGTACCGGGACTCGAACCCGGATCTTTGTCTATCCGGGACACTGCACTAACCAATTGTGCTATACGGACGACCAACTGTGGAATTGATATTAAGTTTAAGTTTATTAAGTTTATTAAACTTAATATCAATTCCACAGTTGGTCGTCCGTATAGCACAATTGGTTAGTGCAGTGTCCCGGATAGACAAAGATCCGGGTTCGAGTCCCGGTACGGATGCAAATTTTGGAATTGATATTTCGTTTCTAATAATCATCATCTACCGTCCATGCAACGAGTATTTGCATTTAGGATTAAATTCACACTAACTTAGAAATATCGTTCCCTAGGTGCTTCAAAAGCTAATATTTCATAAGAAAGAAAATAGTGGCCGAGGTGCAGAGTCGTAGTAGTACCGCAAGTAGAACACGAGCAATGTGCAACGTCGTCGTCGCGACACGGTGTGATTGCAGGCCAGGTGCTGTGGCTGGCGTGTGTGGTGGTCCCCGCGCTGGCGCTAGCGCTGGCTGCGCTGCCGACCGACTTCAACGTGATGCAGCGCGCCACCGGCAAGAACCAGTGCGCCGTCACCAAGCAGGTAAACATCCGAGTTAAAACACTTTTTGTTTTATTGTTAAGGTGTTAATGACGTACCAGATACCTTGTAATAGGTCTAATAGAAAGAAAATAAATTATTATTATTATTATTTTTTCTGTATGAAATGCTTAAACAATTTTTACCAAAATAAACCAAACTACAACTTCTACTACCTCCGCTGCTCCAGATGGCGGTGTTTGTGTTCTGGTGCTACGGCTGCAAGTTCCTGGCGCCGGCGGTGTCGCAGCTGGCGTTCTTCGCGCTGACGCTGTCGTCGGCGTGCGACGCGGTGGCGGCGCGAGGCAACGCGACGTGCGCGCTGGTCTACCCGCGGCCGCTAGAGGACGGGGCCGGGGACGGGGGCTGGGCCGAGCGGCACGAAACGCTGCAGCTGACGCAGCATCTCGTCATGCTCTCGATCGTTACGCACTTCGGTAGGTCGCACGCCGTTCACAGCGGAACCAGTAGGTTATTTGTGTCCACCGAGACCCAGTTTTTAGATTGATTGATTGATTGGTGTTTAACGACACACTGTTTTGACAACCGGCACTGGTCTAATGGCATCGGTGAATGAAATGGTGATGATGAACCTAACCTGGCCTAGAAGGGTGGAGGGGAAACTCGGTGCCGGCACGTAGCCTACTCCTGTCGAAAAGCACCGAGGGGACCACCGGCTTTACGTCCCTTCCGAAGGACGGTCCAACTCGAACAACAGGATTCCTCCACTAATCTGTGCTGTTGAGAGGCTGATAAGCAAGGCGAGTGAAGTTGTCATACTAACTTCAAACCCTCCAAACTCTCTCCCAAACAGAACTGATCATGTGCATGATGTTCACCCATCAAACACCCGACTCAGCGCGATGTTGCTTAACTTTGGTGATCTCACAAGAACCGGTGTTTCCAACATGCCAAACCGTTTTGTCTCCAGTTTTTAGTCTAGTGGCAAATAAAATGGCAAGAAAAAAAATTATTTAGCAAGAGAATATTTTTGATGGTGTATTTAAAAAAAAAACAGTTTTTTCAGAATCAGAATTCAGAATCAGAATTATTCTACTAAACCTCTGCACCCCCACCCACTACCCCCTGCTGTGTATTGCTTGCTTCTCTGCGTTGCTTCGGTGAATCGATGTCCAATAATAACGTGAGTCGCGCGCGCTTGCAGTTGTGATCTCGGTGAGCTTTGTGCAGCGCAAGTACAGCCTCCTGGACCGCAGCCCGCTCTCCAACCAGCTGTGGGTGTGCGTCGTTCTCGCCATGTGAGTCTGTCTTCTCGCTTTCAATGCGCGGATAACAAACTAATGACTGAATAAAAATAACGAATATCAACATTAGATTAAATCCCATATGCAAATACCCGTTGAATGTACGGTAGACAATGATTATTAGAAACGAAATATCAATTCCTAAATTTAAATCCGTGCCGGGATTCAAATCCGGGTCTTTGCCTGTCCGGGGCACTGCACTTATACAAGCGAACCCAACGTCATAATTGGGAGCCGAGTTGTTGGTGTGTGATTGCAGCATAGCGTCACTAGATTCACCGCCTTCTATGTACCTACATTCATCGTCCTGTTTCTATCTCCATGGAGCCCAACAACTCAAATAAACTTAATATCAATTCTACAGTTGGTTGTCCGTGTAGCATAATGGATAAGTGCAGTGCTCTGGACAGACAAAGACCCGGATTCGAATCCTGGTAAATTTTGGAATTGATATTTCGTTTCTAATAATATCAAAATTTGTATCTGCACCCCTGGTATGGATAGAAATTTTGGAATAGACATTTTTTTTCTAATAATAATGCAACCAGTATTTGCATTTAGTTTTGAATTACACTAATTACAATATTTATTTTATAAAAACGAAATATCCATTCGGTGCCTCGTTAACGAACGTCTCCCCGTGCGTCCAGCCTGTTCGTGCAGGCGGGCTACTCGTGGGTCTACCTGTCGGCGATCCCCGGCGACCCCGGCGACCTCGTCGTCTCCGACCTGCCGCTAGCGTACCTCGTGCCGCACCTGGCCGTCTCTCCGCTCGTCGTGTTCGCCCTCGTCGAGGTCATCAAGCGCGAGGAGGTCAAGTGAGTACGGGGGCAGGGAAACCTCGGGGTTCTTAGCGGCGTCTGACCGCGTCACGTTGCTTGCATGGAATCGGTGTATTGACGTTGCTTATTTAACCAAGGAAGACAGGGAAATCACAAGCCAACTGGCTTCTTAGCGGGTGTCTGAACGCGTCACGTTGCTTGAATGGAATCGGTGTATTAACTCTGCTTACTTAACCTAGGAAGGCAGGGAAATCACAAGCCAACTGGCTTTTCTTAGCGGGTGTCTGACCGCGTCACGTTGCTTGAATGGAATCGGTGTATTGACTCTGGTTATTTAACCAAGGAAGACAGGGAAATCACAAGCCAACTGGCTTCTTAACGGGTGTCTGACCGCGTAACGTTGCTTGAATGGAATCGGTGTATTGGCTCTGCTTACTTAACCTAGGAAGGCAGGGAAATCACAAGGCAACTGGCTTTTCTTAGCGGGTGTCTGACCGCGTCACGTTGCTTGGATGGAATCAGTGTTTTGGCTCTGCTTATTCAACCAAGAAAGACAGGGAAATCACAAGCCAACAGGTTTTTTCTAGCAACTTCCCTGTCTTCCTTTGTGCCTTCATGTTCTTCTATCTTCAATCAATTTCACCCACTACCATCTTCCAAATCAGTTACCTTTCTGCCAAAACCTTTTAAATCAACCCACTCCACTTCTTTCTTGGTCTAGCCACCCTTCCAAGTTTGCCTACTGTTTCAAAATTTAAACTCTCTCTGGCACTCCCTTCCCATGATACAATTATTTGATTGGTTAGACGGAGGTTTTCAGAGCAGACACGGTGAAGCCACTACATCCAATTATTTTATTGTATACATTATCTTACACATATTTTCTGGTTGTTCCTCTCCAGGGCAGACATCCGTTTCCAGAAGAGGGAGAGGCTTGACTTTGATACGAAGCTGGGAATGAATTCACCGTTCTAGTTCGTTCTCGACGCGGAGGAATCAACGTCAGCATCTGGCAGCTATCAATCATTCATCAATCGAGCAATCAATCATTTACGTAGCGTTCATAACTATCCTGATCGTACAAAAACAGGCTGTGTTCACCGTAGCTTAGCAATCGCATCTATAGAAGTTTGTGAGAGCTGACAGTCCCAACTTTTTCAGCAATGTATCGATGTTTGTATTTGCTTTGCTTTGGATCTTTTACTCATTTTCAGACGCAAACTTTGTGATATTGTTTTTGTGTTTTCCTTGTGGCCAAATCACTGTAGCAATAGGTGAGCGTATCTGGCTATTTTTTTCTGTGTTACAAACCCAAGACTTACTATTTATGACGAAAAATAAAGTATATTTATTTTTAACAGATTAATAGTTTTAGCGCAATGATCCAATAGTTAAAACCAACCAATAATCAAGTCAGGTTCAGTATTGCGTAATTACTGGTGATATTATACTCAAAATTTTATTTGAACAGGGCTATGTTCTTGGCCTTTTCCTTAGCTTGCTTTCCTGTTGATGCAAAATTCCATAGAGATATCTCGTAAATGTATTTACAATTTTGAATTCAAACAATTTCTATGCCAATGTGGCGCCGTTGGCGTTAGTTCTGCGAAGTGACTCATCGCCCCCACGCCGCCATCTTGGATGTCGCAACGGTGGTTGGCAGTGGCAGTCACGGAGTGATCGAAAATATTTCTAGTGAAACTTCCAACGCTTTTAATTGCTATCGTCAACTAATATTAAAAGTTCGTACGTTACAGTAGAATGGACGAAGATGAAAATATGTGCGAGTTTGGCGGACCGGACGAAGAATTAAGTTATTGGAAGAACATGGGATCTATGGCGATTCACTACAAGAAGAAGTACATATTTTAGAATGCTTACGTTGTTTGGTTTATTGCCTGCATAAAATACGTCGCACAATTGAAGCTTGCTCATTCAATTATACTCTGGCTGCTGTTTGTTTTGCATTTCGTTGCATAACCTTGCTATTTGGCCCAATTCCACCACTTAATTGTCGACTGTCATGCAATGCTATAGAGGCCATAAGGTCATGTCAAATGGAATGCCATTTGTCATATGGTGTTGTCAGTGTCACTCAATGAATTTCATGGTTTCACTTTTACAGGTATGAACAAGTCGAACAAGACTTTGAGGAGTTTCAAGAGAACTCCCAATTACTTGAACGGGAGCTGGAAGCGGCAGTAAATCAGGCAGAGAAACAAAAGAAGGATCTTGCTTCACAACTAATGAAAGTGCAGAACGAGCTAGAACGAACGAGAAACAACCAACTTCAAGCAGACACAAGAGTTTCTGAACTTGAAAGTAAAGTCATCGAATACCGGGTTCAAGAAGAGAAGCTTATCAAGTATATCCGAGATTTAGAACAGAAGAATGACGATTTGGAAAGGTCACAAAGGTAAATCTAATCTACTGTAACCTCTGTAACTCATCTCCCCTATAAAGTTGTTGTTTTATTTATCTTGAAGCATTACCCAAGATACTTCTTAAATCAATTTTTAATATTTCAGAGCTCTTGCAATGTCCCTTGGTGAAAACGAAGCCAAACTCAACTCGGCCATCGAAAGAAATGCGTTTCTCGAGTCAGAGCAAGACGAGTCTGGTGCCATGGTTCAGAGGCTCAAAGATGAAAAGAGAGGTGAGAAGAAATTACACTGATGCTTCTGCTGTTTATTCTTTCAATAGTTTATTTCAAATGAACTGCTGGATCATTTCTTATTTCTTATTAATTACCTACTAGAAACCTGGGTTCCTTACCGGAAACAGTTAGATTTTTTTTATTCATCAAGAAATAATATTTTCAATTTTGTTCAGTTCTTCCTAACCTACATTAAAAAAAGTGCTTTATTGCTTGCATACCAGATTTATAATTTATGTTGCATTATCGAGAGCTAGTTTGTGTACAGCCAATGTTGCCGTTAAGTTATTCAAACCCTCCATTCTCTCTCCCAAACAGAACTGATCATGTTCATGATGGTCACCCATCAAACGCCTAACTCAGCGCAATGTTGCTAGTAGTATGTAGTAGTTGTATGTAGTACCTAGTATAGTGTAAGACACAGTATTGTGCCGGCAATAACAAGATTGGATCTGCTGCTAACTCACGTCGTTGTTTTCCTGTCAACCGCAGACCTGCTGGAGGAGATGAAGGTGCGTGTGCCTGACAACGACAAGACGATGCGGCACCTGGTCGACCTGAACAAAGTGAAGATGGAGAGCGAGCCGGTGTCAACGCCGTCGTCGCCGCTGATCAGTAAGATAAAGGCCGTCGGCCGTTCGCTGGCGTGCGGCAGCCCTTCTAAGCGTCGGCGCAATCCCGACGTGTCGAGCCTGTCGCACTAGCAGGCCATTTGACAGTCGTAGCCGCAATTCCCGCCTGCTTGGCTCGAAAGATGGGCGTTCATGGTTCAATATAGTCTTTACGGGATAATGCCACGCTGCGAAAATGGCTGCCGTTTACTGAAAATCCTAAGAGAACTGAATCCGGATCGTGTAATTTGAAATGAATAGAATATTGGAAAGAAGTTCATGGCAATTCTTTCAGACATTGGACAGGATATTGAACCGTGGAAATCTTGCGTCATTTTTGCTCAAACGGGAACTCCAACAGTTTTGCTAGATTTTTTATGCTGGAAAACGAATGAGGCGTAAGCGTTATACCGTACTTGAAAGCGCTTGTTAGATACGTGGATGTGATAATTCAGGGGACGCAGTACCGCTTGGTATGTGTCTAGCTATGTGGTAGTGTTAATTGCTACTGTAGGTCTTTTCAGTCGCCAGCTAGACCAGCGAGAGTCGATACGTAGTGACGTTCGTTAATCTTTATTCGGTCGCGTTACCAGCGAAATATTCCAAGTGCCATTTGCCGTTTTCACGCCTCTTTCACGAGGTTTGCTCGGATATGATGAGCTGGCAGTTGCTCAAGCTTTTAAGAATAATACGGGTCTTTGTGTCTTTTTATAACAAGCGTTACTGAATTATTTGGTACCTTTTGAGCACCGTTTTAAAGTTGCAACAATTTTTCTAGTTGATTTCCGAGCAGGGATTAGTAACTTCTCCATCTGTTATTTGAGAACAATTCAGAGTAAATTGTTTAAATTGAGCGGTTTTCGTGAGCGGAAAAGTTTCCTGGAGACAAGTTGAAAGAGAAGAGTTGTTTGTGTGTGCTCTCTTGTAGAATGCAAATCCCTCAAGCCGAATTGTCCAGCCTTTGGCATTCGAACAACAGTTAACATAGTACACAATTTCTTGTCCTGTTTTTATATTTTTATATTTTGATTTGTTGAGCCCTGTTCATTTTTGTCGAGATTTTTCTCGACTATATATTTAAGCCGTCTCTACTGATTTTTGATAAAAATTGAATTTGCGAGGCATTTTTTTATATATTTTATTATTTGTAGTTTGAACCTTGGTAGAGCTTGTTCCTCATCCTAAATGGCAGTACGTGCATTCCAAAGAGCTTGCTATTTTATTTTTAGTTAAACTTTTTGCTTCTGTTGCCAATAATCACTAATCAGTAGGCATGAATAAGTAACGTTGAGAAAAATGTTGTTTGATTTGCCACAAGGCCAGATAGCTTCAGCTCGGAAGGAAAAGGAGACTTCTCATTGTAACTAAAATAAATATTATGGCTTGCAATAGAAAGGTTTTATCTATAAAAAACTTTCTAGGTCGTGTGTTGAGAAGTCTCCGTTTCCTTTTCAAACATAAGTTGCCGCAAAAATAAATAGTTACGCGTATGCACAAAGGCTAACATAATGCTTTCCCCGATTGCGTCGATTGGCGTAGTTTGAGTTACGGGATGCTG
The DNA here is from genome assembly GCA_921293315.2 of Nemurella pictetii. Classification (NCBI taxonomy): domain Eukaryota; kingdom Metazoa; phylum Arthropoda; class Insecta; order Plecoptera; family Nemouridae; genus Nemurella; species Nemurella pictetii. The sequence goes on from OV121122.1 coordinate 5,292,328, forward strand.
CCGGCATAGGCATGGCTTCGTTCAACTCAATACACCAGTGACATCTTGGCAACCAGGGCTTGTCAGTAAAAACTTAACCGCTCCCATTCTAACCTAACGATGGTAGGCCCGTTTCGACTTGACTGGGTCAACGTTTTGTCTACCCAAAACTGCGTAGGCTAGCGTTGAGGGTGCGGTAGCAGGCGATTGCGGCGTGTTGTAACCTTGGCTGTTTCTCTCTTGTTGAATACTGCGCCAACGAGCTACTGAGGAGCCAGCTCTACGGTAAGTCTGCCACCCGTTCTGTGTTTCCGCGAGCCGCCACGGATTCTCTCTCTCCGATGCCGGCCGATCCGAACCACTCCGCCTTTCTCGGGGAGTGTTTTCGGGGCCGCTGAAATCGTTGACGCGCGAACGATAGACAGAGAATCTGCTGCGATGACTTTTATTGCAACTAAATGCTGTACATAGCCTATTCTTTGAACAAACTCGATGTTTGGTTTGATATGCGCTCCCACATTTTGTAATGCACGGTGGTAATCCCTTTTTTCTTTTGTTTCCAAGTGTCGTTCGGGACTCGGAAACAAAATCAGAAATGAATCCAATGCCGCAGATTTAGAAACAGAAAGAGATAGTGTATAGGGGTCCAGGGGTATATTTATAAAGTGAGTTAGTTGTACTGAAGACTTCCATATTTAGTTCTCTAGAGTTAAGATGCGTTGAAGCTAGAACACCTTCCCGTGTCTGTGCTGCACCATCAGTGTAGGAAAGATCGCTAAATCAGGTAGAGGTAGAGGTCATCCGTTGGAAACGACGGCTGAGGACCGTCCTAACCGTGCTTCCTCGTCTTGCAGTCGGCGCCAACGGCAACATCCCGCTGACGGCCCCGACGCGAATCTCGGCGATGAACATGGTCGGCGACCTGCTGCGGAAAGTCGGGGTAAGGAGGGCGGTCGTGTTGGCAGCATGCGTCGTGATCGCCGGCATCGTTTGCCTGGTGGTTTTCCTATAGCATGGCGTCTTCTGTTGGCATCCCTGTTTGCAAATAAATGTACATATTGTTTGGTTTTTTTTTAAAGATATTGGGGTTATATTTTGAGCCTGTAGACCGGTGCCGGGCGACGGGCCTTGCGTTTCGTTGGCTGGACGGTTCGTTTCTAGCTGCCGCCGTCGTTTGTAGTTAATGAAATGGCAAATCGTAGATCTTCCTTCATTTCCCTTGGTGGTTTGGTAGTTTTGCAAAATGTAGTCTGGGTTCCGGATTTTTCCACAAGAGATGACTTTGATGATCTGAGAGAGCTAATGGTTCTGAGATCCCGGTATTGTTATTTATGACGTTGTTAAGTTTGTGTTTTGTTATCATATCGCCAACACAGTTCGATTCTTCTGATTTAGTTCGTATCTTTCAACTCTTGTGACTAAAATGTATTAGAAGCCTGTAGCTCAATTATTTCTAGTGTAATCTTTTGTTAAATGGTAGTGTCTAGTTAGTGGTCACGAATAAGCAACCTTTTCGGTACCTCCCCATTGTGTCCGCAACGACATTTCGGTTCAATCCCCACGTGACGCTTTTTGTTTGCTCGGAGCGAATCCGTCCAAAACCGCCGCCGACGAAACGCAAGGTCCGCCGCGTCGGCCGCATCCCGTAGCACCCGCCTCCCTTGCACGATATCCCCGCTGCCCGCGACGCAAACGCCTGCATCGGGGGGGGCATTCTTGTGTCGCCAGTCGGGGCTGCGGTTTTTCCGCGCCGCCACTCCCAACCCTTTGCACGAACCCCCGCTCCTGACCGGCCGTCGGCGCGATGGCTGTGGCGGCGCTCTCGGACGTCCGGTAGCTTTGTAGGCGGTTGCCGTTGCACAAGGTAAAGGCCGCCGCTCGCCGGCTTGCGCTCGACGCTTTTGCCTCGCTTCCACGGACAAATCGACGATGGTGGAAGTGCGCGGAATTGATGTTTGGCACCGAAAAGGGACAGTCTTGAAGACGAACTCGAAAACTCGGTCAAAACATCGACCCACGCCCTTTTCAGGGTCAAAAATCGCGAAACTTTGCGCAGTTTCACCATCAATTCAAGGCTCTGAACCTCTCTGTCAAACCGAATTTGTGATTAATGATTATTATATGATGATTATTAATGAAACTTACACTTTTTAAAACACTAGTACATTCTGATAAGAGAGTCAGCGGAAACAAAGCCCGTGTGTTTGTTCAGCCTTTATTGTCCCGGGAATGTCTGACGTGAAAGTGGCGGGTTGAGTAGAGCTCTGTTTGAACGAAGAACGTAGAGCCACCTAGGCTTTGAAATGTCCCAGCTTGCTGTTTCTTTGATTTCACTTAGTGTCTTGCATGGCTTTCTCCAGTATTTAGTTGATTTGGATTCATTTTCATTTCTTTATTATACTTCTAGGGCAATTCATTTGGACATGTTTAGAGTTAAGTTTTTTGATAGATTGGTTACTGTCATTCTGTTGTACTGTCTCATTATCCAGTAAATATCTAGTTCTAAACCAATAATTTCAAGCAAGCATAAGTTAAGGCTGGTTCTACAACTATTTAGCTGTACATTGTAAAACCGGCCTTACTTGGTAGTTGCTATACTAAGGTTCGGACTTACACGATCCGGCTATGTGGCAAAGCTCCAGACCAACCTCATCTCCATAGTGACAACCTATCGGTTTCATCTAGTTTCATTATAACCGCAGGATAACTATTCCATGATTTCACATTGTGAAACTAGCCATTAATTACTAACATTTGTTTGAGTTTCTTCAATGGCCTGGAAGCTTCAAAGTAATGTCTCAGCAACAATACTGACATCATCGAAATGATGACTCTTAACTTGACAAAGCGAGCCGAATGGCCGTCGCCGGCAAGGGGGCGTGTTCTGACGCTGTCTGTTGCGCAGGCGCTGGAGTCGAAGCTTGCGTCGTGTCGCAACGCGTCGCGCGACAGCCCACAACCGGGGGACCCGGCGCGCGATGCCTACAGGTGCGAACGCCACGAACATTCCACTATATCTGTTGCCAATGCTTCCTGTAGCGAGCGCTATCTGTAGCCAGCTCTATCTGGAGACGATGATGATTATTGGTGTTTAACGACGCACTGTTGTGACAGCTGGCCCTTTGGCACTGGTCTGATGGAGTCGGTGAATGAAATGGTGATGGTGATGAACCTAACCTAGTCTAGAAGGGAAGAGGGGAAACCCGGTGCCGGCACGTAGCCTACTCCTGTCAAAAGCACCGAGGGAACCACTGGCTTTACGTCCCTTCCGAAGGACGGTACAACTCGAACAACAGGATTCCTCCACTAATACATGCTGTTGAGAGGTTGATGAGCAAGGCCAGTGAAGTTGTCGTACTAACTTCAAACCCTCCAACCTGTCTCCCGAACAGAATTGATCGTGTGCATGATGGTCACCCATCAAACACCTAACACAGTACGATGTTGGCACCGGGTTTCCCCTCCTCCCTTCATTATCACCCTCATCATAACCCTTTCATTTCATTGAGGCCATTAGACCAGTGCCATAGGGGGAGTTGTCAAAACAGTGCGTCGTTTAACATCAATAATCAATCATCAAAGCCCGGCCAGCGCTGGAAGGCCTCGGACCGAATTGCAAACCTTACTGGTGTATCCTCCGCAGGGGCCGCCGCATCAGCCGAGGGACCGCCTCGCCCGCCACGCACAACTACCAGCGCGTCTAGCCGCCGCCGCAGCCGACGCCGATTCCACTCACGATAGACTTCGTTTGTCATCTACATCCATAAGTAAACTATTTATTTTTTCGACCACGCGCGGCCGAGATTTATATCTAACGACGTGTCGAGTGTCGACGTGACGTGTCGACGCAGCTAGACTTTGCCGTCGCGGTAGACCCGAGCGGGATCGCACGCGGCGATCGTTTCCACTGCGTCACCGTAGCAGCACCTGTTGGAGCCGCGCCGGAGTCGCACTTACGGCGTCCGATTCCAACGCTAAATGTTATTTCGAACCAAAAATTTACGCATAAGCACCGAGCAGACATGACATGCATTGCACGACAATGCGTCGAATCGGAACGAGACATCAGGCAGCCCGTCTAAGATCGGTGTCGCGATGTCGAAACGGACGAGAGAACGTGAAGAGACGTGCGTAGCTCACCGGATTGTTCTGTCCGTCGGGCCGGTTCGTCGCACGATCGGTTGCGTCATCGGGACCACCTCGGAGAACGGCAGCAGTATCGAGTCACGACGAGGAAGTAATTACGAAGTTGAAAATCCAGAGCACAGTGTCCCCGTCGTCGGAGGCAATCGACAGAGCTGCAGTCTTGGACGTATCGGTAACGAGCACCGTTTCCGATTGTCGACGAGCCGCTTTGGTCGCGGCGGGCGCCGCCTCCGAGGTCAGCGCCTCGGCGACGTCGCGCGACGTTTGCGCGATGTCTGCGCGAAGGCTGAGAGCCGCGATTGGCCGACGGCTGGCCGCGGCAAGCGTTCGTATCGCTGCATACGACCTGGACTTGGCCGCGGCTGGCGAGGCCACCGAACGGCCGTCGCCACTTGTTTGTTTGTTTGTTTGTCGATGTCGCTCCGTATTATTCTCTTGATTAGGACGCTTTAATAAATACTTCTGTTGTAATTCGACATTTGCTTAAAATGATTTATTCAGTCCATAATGGTAGGTTACAGGCGTCATTTCACCATATTTTTACAGAATTATCGTGTTTCATTCATCTTTCTAGGGATCTTTCTAGAGATAGAAAATACTGTTTTGGTAGTGCATTTTTTTAAGGCATCATTGCTTAATTTAAAATTTTTAGAGCATGGCAAAATATTACTTTCTTCAGGCTCTTGTCTCTTCCTTATCTAACTGTCAGCACATTAGTTTTCAAGGAAACTATTTAACTGGGGTTTGAATGCTCGGCTACCTTTATAACGGAGGCAGCATAGCTTTGCTAAACATCAAAAAAAGTTTGAATTTGTAAGTCAAAAATTCAAAAACCTAGTTAAATATGTTTTTTGAAAAGTTAACAGGAAACTAGACTAGGATTCCAGTTCCTGCAAACCTAAAAAGAACTTTGGCAACGGAGCCGGCGTCGCCGATGTAAGCGAGCCGATGGAGACAAGCTCATCGCGCGCTCTTAGCAGCCACGTCGATCAGCCGTCGAGAAGGACGCGGCATCGCGGCGCGTTCGCGTGTCAGACGGGGTAGACGAGGCGGCCGGTGAGGAGCTGCGCGAACAGCGCGTGCCAACGGACGGGCGGCGGCGCGCCCACCAAGTCTGGCACGCAGCGGCGCAGGGTGGCCGCCCAGCGCACGGACGCAGGGCTCGCGAACACCGTCGCAACGTCGCCGTCTGTTCGCACGGACAGGTGCACGGAGCCTGCGCGATCGGGAGGAAGAGTCACGGTGGATTTTACGTTGCGAGCTTTGCGCTGTGGCGTTCTCCTGTCATGGGCTAGGTTTGGAACGTTGCGAGCTTTGCTCTTTAGCGTTCTCCTATCCTAACATTTTACACATGTTTTTCTGTATTCTAATCCATTAACTTTGCAGTTAAGCACTGTCGTTGAAGTACTTGACTGACTTAAAAGCAAAACGTGCAAAGCAACAATTAAGATCTATTTCCAATGTAACTGACGATGGGGACTAGGCATGCAACGCGATAGAGGTTGGCTGCTAGCTGGCGAGCGCTACTCACTGCTTGTGGCCGGTGAGCCGAGCGCCCAGAGCAGCGCCACGTAGATGGGCGCCGACTGCAGCAGGAAGCGTCCGCGAGTCAGCAGCCCGCCCGCCGAGACCGACACCAGCCGCAGCTGTGTACCAATCAAGCGTAAGACGGGGCTGATTAGAGCCAGTATTATAATTTTGCAAACAAGGCTACACCATTCAGAAAATTCAATCAATGCTTAGATGGGAGCTACCAAACTTTAACTTAAATACTTGCCACATAACAATGAAAATGTTACATGGGCACTTGTACACGTCGGTAAAAAGTTACGTCAAAATATCATGTCAAATGGTTTGGCCACTTGAGAGAACCGTAATTTGAAACACTGAAAGTTTTCGTGAAAATGGATTTATAAAAAAAAGTTATAAATCAAACGTGCTGAAAATAGTGCAGGGTCTAAGTTTAGAGAAAGGAAGGTATTTTGAAAATTCCTGGGTCCATGGGGCAGAATTTTTTTAAATAAATACACCACATTTCTTTGCAGTAAGTTTAAATGACAATTCCCTTTACTGGCATTGCCCTTTCCGCTCATCGTCATCGGCAAGCGATGGAGCGGTGGCGGCACGGTGCGTGCATTACCGTTGTGAAGACGGCATAGTAGAGCAGCGTTGTCGGCAGCAGGAACAGCAGCACAGTGAAGGCGAGGGTGCCGACGAACAGCTGGTCGGCCGAGAAGCGGCACGAGTCAACGCGTTCGCGCAGCGGGTTGCGCTTCTTGCCGAGGAAGAGCCGGCAGAGCGCCGTCAGACCGCGCAGCTGCAGCTCAAACAGCCTGCAAAAGCACGCACAAGGTAAGGATATTGTTATGTTTCTTTGTTATGTTAACAAGTAGGCCTACTTTAAGGTCACAGATCTGTACGGAATTTGGTGTGAATGTTTGTGACAGCTAAGTGCCGTGCTGTTTAGTTGTTGAGAAAAATCCGATCAGCGATTTCGTTTGTAGATGCAAAATACTATGCATTTTTCAATTTTTTGGTGTTAGCATGGTTGGTAATTAATATTTTGGCAACATATTTGTAACAACAGTTTTCCATAGCATTAAGCACCCATAACTCAAGTTACAGTGCCGATTTTGCTAAATTCATGGAATTAAAAAAGGAATTTTAAGAATATTCGACATACAATCATGAAAGTGCTTTTTTGTCCAAAAAAAAAGATGCAATGAAACCTTGGGGACTTGCAACAAAACAGCTCTAATACAAGAGCTGATATAAGGCTGGTATGATTTTTGATCCCTAAAGAATCACATTGATCAATGGCTCATTAACTCTGAAACATGGAAAAATATTAATGAGCTCTGTGTGGTCTAAAACGCTGGTGATTCGAGACAAAAATCAATGAAATACGCATCAGCCTGAGCATTCCGCTGCCTGCACTGCGATTGCGCTACGTGTCTCACGTTTTGTCGGCGTCGGTTTTCACTCACCGGGCGGCATAGACGTAGATGCAGTAGACGTGGAAGCTGGCGAGCGCCTGCAGGTCGGCGAGGATGGACGCCTGGAAGGACAGGCCGAGACGGCCGATGCGCAGGAACGCCTCGAACGTCAACACAAGCAGAGGCCGCACCGTCACTGCAAGCAAACCGTCGCCGTCGACATTACAAACACAGGAATACTACTTACGTTCTCCGTTTTTATTTGAAAAGTCAAAAATATGGTTTTATTATTTGGTTTCAATCATTAACCATTTCATGAACCATCATCAAACATTATAATTAACAAAATATACAACATTTCCAGGGGCCCTATTCACTCCAACTCTGTGGAATTGGGTGGATTTCGGCTTTCTTTTTTCCGAAAGAAACAAGAAAGTTACACAAGGAAGCCAAACATTTTACATTGATAAATCAAAACAAGTGCATTTAGATATCTATGTCATCCCACTCACAAATGATCAGAGATTTATAAATCTTCAATCTGTCCTCAAAAACAGAAATATTTCAGTAATCACATCCTCACAATACATTCAATGAGCATGCTTCAAATGGATCTTGTGAGATTGACTATTGAGTAGAAAATTCATGGTCTCATAAGTCATAATCTATTTTTGAATGACTAATTATTTATTTTAATTTCAATCAGATGATATTTTAGATGATAATCATCTTTGAACATGAGTCCTTCTTAATACGAGACCGAAGCGACAATCAATCGACACACTAGATGTGGGACTCACCGAGGAATGTCCACCAAAGGTTGATGTGATAAAGGTAGAAGCGTCCCAGCGCGTTGTTCAGCGCAAAGTTGAGCTTGAGTCCGGCCGGGTTCCCCATCAGCCAATTGACGAGGCTTTGCAGGGTCATTACGACCGTCTGCCAAAAGACAAACACACTTTTCTAGCCGTCGACAGACGATTAGACTCGCTCGAGACGTTTAGCTGCGATTTTAAAATTACCTCGGCCCCATCTAGCAAGAGCTGGTTGAGCGTTGCGGCAGTTTCCATCTGCAGGAGCCAGTGCAAGGTGAGCGCTCCTAAGAGTATATCGGCGAGGTTCGCTAACAAATAGTTGCCGACTTTGAGGGTGAGTCTGCGTTGTTGAATGCTGGTGGACAGAGCCCAGGACAGGCTCTCGAGGTAAGTGTGCAGGTGAAGGCCTAGGGTTGAATAGCGCAGGACTGGCTGCAGGTGTCGGCTGCCTGCCGTTACCAGATTGACTAGAGTGAGCAAGATTTGTAGTGCTTTGGTGACTAGGGTACTGGCTCGGTTGGGTGCTTTTTGGTTTTCTTTTGAGGCCGCGTCGCTCTTCAAGATGTGAGTGAGAATCTCGAATTTGTTGCCACTTTGTAGAGGGTCTTGTGAGGAGAGTAGCAGCTCGGAGCTAAGGAAGGCATTTGGGTCGTAGATTATGCATGTCGACTCGGTAGCACACGCGTCAACAGGGCTATCATTGACTACCGCTTTGCTGACGCGAAATTCATTCGAAGTAAGTGATATGGCAATCCAGTCAGCTCTACTGAGAGCGAAATCTCCGGAGCCAAGGCTTTCAAAGTAGCCGATTATCATACCCGAATCTGATGAATCGTGATTTGCGCATATTTCTATAATGTAAAACGAAGTTGAGTTGTCAGTGTCAGACTTATGGATGACCCCGCGTAGGTAACCTGGGTCTTTTTTGTACAGTGAACTAGGTATAAATGCTGCAATTGTGTTCATATTGAATTAATTGTTTGTTTTTCCGTGGTAATTAACCTCACTTATTATGACATTCGCCGCGTGCATGAAGCTAGCTTCAAGACACGCGACAAGCAACAAGGAGCATGACAGTCGATTTAAAGTCACTACTTGAGTCAAGTCAAAATACCATTTTCAAATAAATAATCTTTGTGCTTTCCTTTTAAAAATTATTTATATTGAGAGCTCAATAAGGGGAAAAAACATGTATTTGAGCGTCACTTAAGTAAGTCATGCATTAATTTGTAAAAAAATATTTTTTTCTTCAATCTTATATTTCAATTTTTTCGAGTTGATCACATGAGCTCGACAGTAGTTGGTCGGCCATGTTAAACCTCCCCGCCCATCTCCATTGACGCTAGAGTTTCGGCCTGGATTAAGTGCAAGTGGAGTTTTCAGTTCGCTCCGTGCCGTACGTGTCCCGATCCGTGCGAAATGCAAGCCATCAAATGCGTCGTCGTGGGCGACGGGTAAGCCAAACTCTCATTTCATCTCATAACACTCCAACGCCCCCAAACGTCTTCCACATCTCCACGATTTCCTTCAAAAACGAGACCACCAGATCGAACCTCCTGCCAGGCACCTTGCTACCTACACTTGGAAGTCGCAGGAGTAACCTGTGCTGTGTGCAACAGTTGACAGATAGGCTTGGCTCGGTGCAGGTTGCACTAGCGTTGCTCCTATTGCACGCATCAGTATTACGTCAGGGATGTTTCGTTTCGCGGTGACAGCGAGTTGTGCTTGTTTTGGGTTCATGTCAACTTGTCAAGGTCTTGACATAATTCAGAGCTAATTATAATGCAGAGAATGGGTTAAAAAGGTCTCCCCCCTAGGTCGCCTGTGATTCTAACATCCAGTTCGAAGGCTGCGTTCACGATAACCGCTAGATTTAGGTTGTTGCCTTTTGCTTGCCTATGTTTGTCGGTGGGTATTTTCTGACAGGTTGCATACGTCTGTTTCAAAACATGCGACCTAGCTAAAGTTGTCCTAGTAGCAACCCTTGCCAATATTTAGGAGCAACAAACTCGTGTCGTGGGTCTGACATTTTGCGACGAGTAAAATGTCATCGGATGTAATTGCGACCATCGTATTCGTACCTGTATTGACCTTTCCCCAGACAGACGTGTTAATCACCTAACGTAGGTCGGGATTATCACCTGGATTCCCCCCGCTCGTTGTTAGCAGCCCTGGAAGTTCTCTTTGGTACCTAGTTTAGAGCTTTTATTTTAAGGAAAGGAATAATATAATGGGACAGGATGTAATTCTCCCACTTCCGTGATTGTTTGAATTTGTGTTTTGAATTTCCTTGACTTGTGGCCATCGTGAGTTCCTAGCATTTGCTGATTATTTAGTGATTAACCACTACCTCACATATTTATATATATAATCCAGATATAATATATGTCAATTTAGGGGAATAAACTTTCTAAAAGGTAGGCAAACCAGTTATTCGTTAGCACGCCTTGCCCTTAGCCATCACAGACACAATGATGCTTTACTGATGTGTCATAAAAATTATCGGTAACGCAAGACGCAGTAAACGCCAGCGTTGAATAATAATCGAGCTGGATTGACGCAAGACATTTCTTGGCGTTTCGTCGAATCGTCGCCGTATTTTGGTGAAGTATTGCGGCGATTGGATGATCATCAGGTCGAAATAACCTGCTACCGTTCGCAATCGCCTGGTATGCAAATTTCCAGGAAGCTATTATTGTTTACTTTCGGGTCGGGTGTGGACGTGATCCGGTTTTGACCCAGCCAGACCCAGTTTCCCGTGCCGCCAGACCCAGCTAGCTGTTGCCTTATCGCACACACGCTGGGTTGAATCGTTATCTCACCGGAGCTCGCTGTATCTCTCGCGATGATTAAGTTTTTACTACACTTAGTACCTTGTAATTATCTTCCCGAGTATAAACGTCAGCTGATATGAATGCATGCGTGATCAGTGCGTACATCGATTGACGTATCTGTACATCACGCATCAGCAAGTCTTTGATATCAATTGATTTCCGATCGAACAGCCGGTCGCATCGTTTCCACTGAACGAATTGCCTGGCGTCAACGAAACGCAAGGCACACACTTGAAATAGCATTTCGAATTCAATTGGTAAAATACAGCGTGGGCGCCCGCTCTGGCTTGAGCGGTGACCTCCGATAAAGAAATGCCGACGCTATTTCGGTCTCGCGCGAACCTTGGGGGACCTTCTTTGCCCGCCTGCCTGCCCCCTTTCAACCTTTCAACCCCCCAAACGCCACCCGACCACCCCCAATTAACCGGGGCAATTACGCGCCGAGTCGTTCTTGACGCACGACGTCGCCAGGTCGAAAGAGTGTAAACATGTTTGCCGTTAGTGTGAATTTAATCCTAAATGCAAATACTCGTTGCATGGACGGTAATGATTATTAGAAACGAAATATCAATTCCAAAATTTGCATCCGTACCGGGACTCGAACCCGGATCTTTGTCTATCCGGGACACTGCACTAACCAATTGTGCTATACGGACGACCAACTGTGGAATTGATATTAAGTTTATTTGAGTTGTTGGGCTCCATGGAGATAGATTCAGGACTATGAGTGACCATAGAAGGCGCTGAATCTAGTGACGCTAAGCTGCGATCACACACCAACAAACTCGACTAACCCCAATTATGACGTTGGGTACGCTTGTATTAGTGTGAATTTAATCCTAAATGCAAATACCGTCCATGCAACGAGTATTTGCATTTAGGATTAAATTCACACTAATACAAGCGTACCCAACGTCATAATTGGGGTTAGTCGAGTTTGTTGGTGTGTGATCGCAGCATAGCGTCACTAGATTCAGCGCCTTCTATGGTCACTCATAGTCCTGAATCTATCTCCATGGAGCCCAACAACTCAAATAAACTTAATATCAATTCCACAGTTGGTCGTCCGTATAGCACAATTGGTTAGTGCAGTGTCCCGGATAGACAAAGATCCGGGTTCGAGTCCCGGTACGGATGCAAATTTTGGAATTGATATTTCGTTTCTAATAATCATGTTTGCCGTTCTCGTCGTCGATAAAGCCACGATAAACGACGACGTCTGGCTCCGAAACGCGGACCAGTCGGTGCAATGGTTTTGATTTTCAATTTCATCTCATCTCCATCGAAAGCATCGCACGTTCCGAGCCGCCCGCTTCGCTCTTATGTTTGTCTGTGTTTGTCGAAATGCCACCATTGCGTAGGTATACATTGTTGTCAACATTATGCTAATCGATTGTTGAATGTTGTCGGAGAATGAAACCCACCGTGTGGCTTCAGAAACAACAACAGATAGCTGTTCTCGTGAATGGAATCCGCTAACAGCACAGCAGCAGCAGCAGCAGCGAAATAATGAAGCTTGTGTTGCATCTTTAGCAGTTTTGTGTTCTTCTTGTTTATCTCTGTCGCCATGGCGATCGTGATGTAGAGGACATCCCACTCCCCTCTCCCCCCCTCCTCCCACACCCCGCGGGGGGCGCCTCGCCCTCGCTGACTCCCCGTTTTTCACCTTTTAGGGCACGTGCACTCCGCCGTGGCTAGTGACGTCATAGCTACCAGCACTCCGTTGACCTTGAGATGGCTGACTCGTGTACCATGATGTACAAGCTGGTACTGCCATGGACCATTGCATCCTTGTCCCAACGGCTTCACAGCTTGATAGCTTCACAGCTTTACAGCTTTCATCGGCATTTTATAGGATCGTCACTTGGTTCAATCCTCGGGCTTCTTCTATTTCCGATGCTCTGTTCCTGTTTGTTGGCTGTCGGGCAATATGTTTTCCATCCACGATTCCCTCCGACCCGACCCGATTGTAGCTATCTCAATTCCGAGACGTGTGAATCATTGCTCCTTTGTGATTCATTTATCTTCAGCAGCAAAAGAAGTGTCAATGAAATGAAATACCAGCAATGTGTTTTTGTTTATTGTTCACGATTGATCAAGTGTGTAATAATTTGGGACCAGCCAGCTGAATGCTCATCAACGTCAATCTCAACTCGGGTCTCAGATTTTAAAAATTCGCACAAAACAAGCATTCACCAACCCAGTTGAAAAGTATGTTTGAGAAACAGCCCAATTCAGTCCACAGTCTTATTATCTGGCGGTATCTGACGGCATCTTTGCTTGGAATGGGATCACACTTATCTTAGAGTATCAGGTATCAGCTAATATCAGTACATACCTTCTACCAATAGACTTTTCAACCAACGCTGAGATAAAATTTTCTAGGATTCCCGAGAACGTGGCCAGTTATAATAAACACGCGGTGGTGTAGGCTCCTTAGCTAGCGGCATCGACGCCGCTGTCATTATCTCGCGTGTACTGGGATTAAATCCTGTAACTGTCTCCTTCGTGAGAATCATGTACCGAATCTGCTTCCTTGCTTGCTTGCTTGCTTACTTGAATTGTCAGATCACCATTAAAGATACCGACGTTTCTAAGCGTTTAATACTGTTGTGTCGGTCTCTAGAATTGAAATTTTAAATGTCGGCGAGACCAGGAACCGCTTGGAACAATTCATTGGATTCAACATTACAAATCAACTCAACTCCCGAAGGTGGCGCGACCGGGTTACACTGAAATGTTTCGAGAATTTGTTCCGTGTTTGGGCCAAAAAGTCGAAACCTATGTCAATCATGGCACCAAATTGCTAATTTCGTACATGTACGCTGGATAGTAAATGATATTAAATGCTTGCTTCGATTCAATTTCATTCAATAAATTCTCGCGCCAGCGGTAGTTTGGTTCGGGTAATTATTTTTCTATGACCATGACCGAGCTACCTCCAGTCATCATAACAAACTCCATATCTGCCAGCCGAATCTCTGGCAGCCAGGCCGGCTGTTGGGTGGCCCGAGGGTTGTCAACACAGCTGAAAGCTCGCGTGACTTGCATCATAACTGTCACCGGGACTCGCAAGTCTCCGCATGCGGTCGAATTTGGCTTGCTGCTTGCTGCTTGCTGCTGCTGCTGCTGCTGCTGCTGCTGCTACTGCTGCTGCTGCTGCTGCTGCTGCTGCTGCTGCTGCTGCTGCTGCTGCTGCTGCTGCTGCTGCTGCTGCTGCTGCTGCTGCTGCTGCTGCTGCTGCTGCTGCTGCTGCTGCTGCTGCTGCTGCTGCTGCTGCTGCTGCTGCTGCTGCTGCTGCTGCTGCTGCTGCTGCTGCTGCTGCTGCTGCTGCTGCTGCTGCTGCTGCTGCTGCTGCTGCTGCTGCTGCTGCTGCTGCTGCTGCTGCTGCTGCTGCTGCTGCTGCTGCTGCTGCTGCTGCTGCTGCTGCTGCTGCTGCTGCTGCTGCTGCTGCTGCTGCTGCTGCTGCTGCTGCTTGCTGCTGATGCTTGCTGCTGCTGCTGCTCCTGCTGATGCTGCTGCTGCGACCATCACTCGATGATGACTCGTCGATGACTCGACTGCCTTCTCGCCGGTGTCGATGATTACAGATGATTGTGCACTAGTCGGGCTTCCGGCGAAAGGCGACGTCGATCGCGGAAGTCTCGTGCTGGCTGTGGACCAGTCATCGCGTCTTCGTTCCTGTCGAGGCCTTGGTGGTTTCGCGTCAGGCAAACCACGGCAAACATGCATCGATAAAATATCGTTGGTTATTTTACGAGCGGAGATTGGCCGACAATTCGGGCACAGAGAACGATAACGATCCTTAATCCTTCCCACTTCCGGTTCCGATAATCTCTATCTGCGTGGATGGAGTTCTATTTTACGTTCCAAACTAAACCTACAGGTTTTCGTCGGTCTGTTTGTCTTCGGGCGGAATTTCGATAGCGGCAAGGCAAAGCAAGGACGCAATAAAGCAATAAATCTTGCCAGGCTTCTAAGTGTAGTTCCCATGTCCTGCTTTGAGCTGAGTTGGAAGGAGCTAGCCATGGATATGGTAGGGATTGATATTGGCACAGGCTGGTCAGAAAGCAGAGAATATGTCACCCAAAGGCAGATTTGACTCCTTAGCTTGGCTAGGCAAAGGGATGATAATATGAAAAGCCAAGTATAGATACACTTTACAACATAACTCAATTCCAAATTTTACTTTTTCCTGCCACAAATTTTTAGCATTCAACATTTTAACATTCAACAAATCCTTTATTTTCTAGCACGTTTTGTTGAACTACAGCGAGACTAATAGCAATGTTTTCCGATTCACAGAGCGGTGGGAAAGACATGCCTGCTCATCAGCTACACGACAAACGCCTTCCCCGGGGAATACATCCCGACAGTGTGAGTACTACCTCCCTCTCGCTTGAGCCCACGGTGGCCCTCAGTGGCCCCCGTTGGCCACTGGTGGTCATTCACTCAACAACCTGGCACCATTGTAAAAAAAAACTGCAAACCATTTGTGATCTTTGTGAAGAGCAGGCTATATAACCCCAACTCCCTGGTAGGCTAGGCTAGATTCATCATCAGCCTGTCATTCACTGGCACTGGGTTCATCCTCAGCTCGCTGCTAGGCTAGGTTAGCTTCACCCTCAGCTTGCTGCTAGGCTAGGTTAGCATTATTTTCATAAGTCTGTAACCAGGTTCACCCTTGGCTCCTTTCAAAGCAAGGCTACAGTCAGAGTAATGTAAAATGTGGTGGCAAGAGCCGCGTAGAAAACCCGCTGGCTAAATGTGCGCGTGCTTGTGTCTATCTTCGTGGCGGCGGCGGCGGCAGGTTCGACAACTACTCGGCCAACGTGATGGTCGACGGCAAGCCGATCAACCTCGGGCTCTGGGACACGGCGGGCCAGGAGGACTACGACCGGCTTCGTCCGCTCTCCTACCCGCAGACAGACGTCTTCCTCATCTGCTTCTCGCTCGTCAACCCCGCCTCCTTCGAGAACGTCCGCGCCAAGGTCAGTCCCCCCCCAATACAGCCCCCAATACACCGATTCCATTCAAGCAACGTTACGTGTTCAGACACCCGCTCAGAAAAGCCAGGTGGCTTGTGATTTCCCTGTCTTCCTTGGTTGAATAATCAGAGTCAATACACTGATTCCATTCAAGCAGCGAGACACGGACAAACACCCGCCAAGAAAAGCCAGCCTGCTTGTGATTTCCCTGCCTTTGCTAGTTAAAAATAAGCATGCAGTCAATCAAAACCGACCATAGACTCCAAACCGAGGTCATGTCCTGCCGGCGACTTTGTCACAAAAGCCTGCCATTGTGGCGACACGTCATCAAAGCGCCGCGCGGTCGTGTTGTCTGCGCTGACCAGTGTTTGTTGTCCGCGCTGACCAGCGTTTGTTGTCCGCCCTGACCCGTGTTTGTTGCCTCCACGCAGTGGTACCCTGAAGTCCGCCATCACTGCCCCAGCACGCCCATCATCCTGGTCGGCACCAAGCTCGATCTGCGGGAAGACAAAGAGACCATCGAGAAGCTCAAGGACAAGAAGCTGGCGCCCATCACGTACCCACAGGTGGGTCAACTACCTTTGCTCCCACCCGTTTGCTCCTACGATTTCCACCGAGTCAAGTCTGAAGTCAGATGACCACCAACTTTACTTTTCCGGGAGAGGAACAACCCAAAGACGGGGAGGGACTTTGCTGGAACTGATCTGACAACCTGTTCTTTTGACAATTTTAATCACTATCCCATAAAAAGAAGCTAAATAAACATTAAGTACTTTTGGGTTGTGGAATAAAGCTAGGTATTGGCCACGACGATAGTCTCGTAAATGCTAGTGCCACGATAGTTGGAATGAAAACATATCCATAAGAGTTGTGATTCTATTCCTTGTCTATGAATGTAATGTGACACAGTCTGGCACGGCTAAGAAAACCCAGTGCTTGCGATTTTCCTGTCTTCCTTGGTTAAATAATCAAGTCTTGTGTATCTTGTGATGCCTTACATGTTTGATGATGCCCTGGCAATGTCTAACAATGTCTGGCCATGTCTAGCATTGTCTGGTGATGTCTGGCGATGTCTCACAATGTCTGGCCATGTCTGGCAATGTCTAAGAATGTCCGACAATGTCTCGTGGTGCCTGACGATGTCTCGTTTCCGCAGGGCCTGGCCATGGCAAAGGAGATCGGCGCGGTGAAGTACCTCGAGTGCAGCGCGCTGACGCAGAAGGGGCTGAAGACGGTGTTTGACGAGGCGATCCGCGCCGTGCTCTGCCCGGTGCTGGCCGTCAAGCCCAAGCGCAAGTGCTCGCTGCTCTAGACGCCGCCCCCACCCCCGCCGCACGCTCGCCGTCTCGCCGGCGCCGCGCTCGGCAATCGTCGCGACCGGTTAGGAACTTCATATTACCCGTGGCGCGATCGTGTACGTGGAAGAACGGTCGCCGTTTTCGTTCTACCTCCTGGATGTCGTTCGTTTTCGGAGAAACTGCCCGTGCTCTGCGCCGGGCGGTGTAAAGGGGGCGGACGACGATCCCGCGGGGATTGTAGGCGCGTGTCCGGGTAGTTTCATATCAAGCCAACGCCTCGCGTCGATTGCGTCGCCGGTTTTGCAGCGGTCAAACGCGACGGTCTGGCTCCGCCATCAACCGGCTCGGTCAAACACGAGATTTTCTGTATTCGGAAGTGAACTCCGCGGGAGATCTCGTCTCTTGCCATCTCTCGTCGATGCCATTCTCGATTGTCTATTTATTTCTGCGTGAAGCAGCGAGGGATTTCCGTTTCGTGTCTCGTTCTGCGACTCGGCGAATCGAGCCGGGCTGTTTCCGTCGACGGGTGCGCGGCGTGCGGCCTCAACTCAACCCCCACCCTCACCCCGACCCCACGATCACCGAAAACTCACCGAAAAGAACAATTTTTAAGATCCGTGGCAAGAGGTGCCAGCTTGCACACTGTACAGATAGTAGGTGTTGATTAATTTTGTTAAAGGTTAAAAAAAAAAAGATACAAAAGATAACTATATTATTATTAATATGATTAATTGTTTTAACCGAGCGTGGATTCGCTTGGTGGATTCGGCGACGGGCCGAAACGTGCATTTAACGTAACGTAACGTTTTACCCTTTTTTTTTATATAACTATATTACCAATCTATCATTTCGGCTTGCGCGACTAAGTTACGGCTGTAAAAAGAAGCGATGCTTTGGAGATTTCCGTGCGGGTTCTGCATTTGTCCCGCTAGTATTTAAAATAGGAGCCTTCTGTTGGATGAGTTTCCGTTCTGTACGATAATTCTGATGCTGTATAAACGTATATGTTACATACTAAATGGGGCTAGATTTGTATGTGTTTTATTTAGTTGGACTTGTTAGTTCTTATAGTTATTGTGTTGCTGACAAGACGCTGACAAGAAGTTTCTAATTAAATTAATCAAGAGTTACTTATATTCCCTAAAAGATGGCAATGTCTCATCATAACAAATTCTCTATTCTAAAGTCTGTTCCAATGGTTTGATTTTGATGAAACTTTTAGATGCGTAATAGACGAGTGTCAGTGACGCATAACTTTGAAACATCGAACAACAATTTCAACTTTGCCCAAATAAATAACCTGAAAAGTTTCCTTCCTTCCTTCCTTTTTGAAATTCCCCGAGTTGTGCAACGCTCAACGGACAACCAACTGTGCGATCGATCGAAGGTTATTTGAGTTGTTGGCCTCCATGAGATAGGACTTGCACAAGTTTAGTGGATATGTTTTTGCTATTTTTCAAGATGCGAGCAGACGATTGTGTTTTGAAACCACAGGCATGTTGCTCTTTACCTAAGCTTGGTGGTAAGCATGCAATCGAGTCTTTCAGGTGGGTATTCTTGAGTTTGATCCCAGGTAGCTTCTATGTCTGCAATAGGTTGATTGATTTATTGATTATTGGTGTTTAACGAGTAACAACGCACTGTTTTTGAAAACTGGCCCTGTGGCACTGGTCTAATGGCGTTGGTGAATGTAAGGGTGATGATGAGCCTTACCTTGTCTAGAAGAGAGGAGGGAAAACCCGGTGCCGGCACGTAACCTACTCCTGTCGAAAAGCACCGAGGGAACCACCGGCTTTACGTCCCTTCCGAAGGACGGTACAACTCGAACAACAGGATTCCTTCACTATTCCATGCTGTTGAGAGGTTGATAAGCAAGGCGAGTAAAGATGTTGTACTTACTTCAAACCCTCCAACCTGTCTCCCGAACAGAACTGATCATGTGCATGTTGGTCTCCCATCAAACACCTGACTCAGCGCGATGTTGCTTAACTTCGGTGATCTCACGAGAACCGGTGTTTCCAACATGCCAAACCGTTCGGTCTGCAATGGGGGTTGAAGAAGATAATGCCTGGCCAACAAAACAAAGAAATGCAATAGATGCTTTTGATGGTCACAAGGTCGATCCAGCTTCTGTGCTCCAAGGTCAATGAATCCAATATGTGTAAACTCATCTTTAAAATGGATTGGACAACAGATGATTCAAAGACATAAATAGACATAGTGAATAACACACGATTTATTTTTATTATTATGGAAAATATAGTGTAATTTTTGCAAGAAATTAACAGGTTGAATTGGTCAATGGGTCAACTGCATTTCAAATAAAACTGTAATCCAGGCACATAATACTCGGACACACATAGACGTCGGTAAAAAATTGATAAGTAATAAAGGTAAATGTGACAAGCGTAATTTAGATGGCAAAAATATCTATCAATGATATTGTGTCTCGCAGGCCAAGTGGTGAAATTACGACATCTACATGCCACAGGTACCGGGTTTGAATCCCGGCTTAGTTTGGCTTAGTTTACACAAATTTGCCAGACAGCACCATCTAATTGAATTAATATGTGACTTGCAGGAAATAAAAAAATGATATCATATTTCTATTTCATTGCAGATTTTCATAATAAATAAGAGCATATGTAATTGAAACCATCAGTCCAAAAAGCGAAGGTGAGATTTGAACCCGTGCCGCCAGCTTACGAGGAGGGTGAGCAATACACCATGCCCCATCATCTAGAATTCACCTTTCTCGGTGTTCACGAATAAATCCAATTGAATTTCCAGTTCCAAAGTCGCGTATGCACTAGGAATATGAATCTGCGCCGCAAGATCGCAAGGCACGTGTGCTTTCACACCATTGTTCTGTGAAGGCACTGCAATCCACGATCTCCTTGCACAAGCTTATCTGTTCTCATATTTTGCCGCATTTTATTTCGTGCATTGCAAAAATGTCGAAGTCGATTCTTCTGTGGTACGCTCTCTGTTTTCAGTTGTGTACCTAGGACCACGCGCGCCTCCCGCTTCAATCGACCCCGGGTCACTCCAGTCCAAGGATGTTGTAAGGCTCCTTTTTTAGGAGCTTTTCTGGGCAGGTACTGAGGAGCTCCTTTAGTCCTCCTGACTTATGAGTCCTCCTTAGGCGTGCCTATGTCACACTTTTGTAGCTTCGCAGGACCTCCTTTGGGGAAAAACGGATGTCCGAAAATGTCGGAAAAAGGAGTAAAAAAGGAGACATTTTTTTTGCCTAAAAAAGGTAGTTCTCAAGACTTACTTTGTGTTTTAAAACAGGTAGTTCTTAGTACATTCTTTTTGTTTTCCAAATGCTTCAAAAACGTGGCAGATCTTAGTTCAGAGAAAACGAATGTTCACAGAAATTTTCATCGAAATCCGTTTTGGCGTTTGGCAGGTAGACAAAAAAACACGGAATGTTTTAGCAGTAAAGTGAAATTGAAGATGAAGATGCATTCGGTGAGCCTTGAAATAGAAACAAATGAGACTCCATCACACTCCGATGGGTGGTCGAGTGCTTAACATCACTGCCACCCACCGGCGAGATCTAGGTTTGATTCCCGCAGACTGCATCGCTTTTTGTCCAACAATCTCAAGCTACAATACCGCAAAAACAGTGCAAAAAGTGATTTAAAAGCTCCATTCCAAACGTGGCAGATCTAAGTTCAGAGAAAACGAAGGTTCACGTAAATTTTCATAAAAACCGGTTTGGGCGTTTGGCCTGAAGACAGCGACAAAATAAACAAAAAAACATTGGGAAGTCAAAAAATTTGGCACTTGTGACACTGATCCGGGTTCGAATTAATATCACAATGCCGTTTACCTATTTGGGAGTCGATAAAATCAATTGCAGCTTATGATTGATATCACCAATTCGTAAAACCACCAACAGAGTGCGCCCGCATTGAATCCGTATAATCAACTCTCTTATCACTATTTCCCACTCGTAACAAAATGATGAGGTAACCCCTTACAGAAAAATAAGGTAGTAAACTAGTCGTGAAAGAGTCGTTCTGATCGCAAACAAGTCGTTTTGTGATAGTCAGGTAGTATTCGAGTCGCTAAAAGGTAGTTTGTTGTTGTGAAGACGTCTAACAGTCGTGAAACGGTCGCAAAAAGATCGCTTATGAGACGTCAGAGACGACCGAATTACGATGCACTGAAAAGGGTCGTGAAACGGTCGCTAAAAGGTAGTTTTGAAGACGTCGGAAGCGATCGAAATGCGATGCAAACACAAGAGACGTTAAACAGTCGCAAAGCAATAGTTTTTAAGACGTCAGAGACTATCGAATTGCGACGCGTTAAAAAGGGTCGTGAAACGGTCGCTAAACGATAGTTTTCAAGACGTCGGAGGCGATCGAAATGCGATGCAAACATAAGAGACGTTAAACAGTCGCAAAGCAATCGTTTTTAAGACGTCAGAGACTATCGAATTGCGATGCAAATACAAGGGACGTTAAACAGTCGCAAATCAATCGTTTTTAAAACGTCAGAGGCGATCGAATTGCGACGCGTTAAAAAGGGTCGTGAAACGGTCGCTAAACGATAGTTTTCAAGACGTCGGAGGCGATCGAAATGCGATGCAAACATAAGAGACGTTAAACAGTCGCAAAGCAATCGTTTTTAAAACGTCAGAGACTATCGAATTGCGATGCAAATACAAGGGACGTTAAACAGTCGCAAATCAATCGTTTTTAAGACGTCAGAGGCGATCGAATTACGATGCCAAAAGAGTGACATCAAACGCTGGTTATTCGAACGTTTATGAGACTTATTTGAATCTTCGAAATTTAATTTAATAAATTAAGTACCGTCGGCAAACAACCCAGCAAACACACCCCACGGGCACTGTGGGATTCGTGGGTGGTGCGGGGTAAGCGGGAGGTAATCTGTGCGTTTCCCGTGCGGAAGCCTGGAATCGCCCTCCCCCCCCCCCCAATTCCCGTGCGGGAGCCGCATGGTAGCCACATAGTCGCAACCCCGCACTATGCAAAATCCCTGTCCCACACACTGCCCACAACATGCCCACATCCCTGTCCCACCCACTGCCCACATTGCACCCGCATTGCACCCCCGCTCAGCCCGCACTGGACCCGCAAACTCCCCACACGACAAACGTATGCCGCAGTGAACGACCTCGATATTATTCTTCAAATCAAACTAATAATTTCTTTCTACCAATGTTGAGGATTTTATACAGCAAGATTAATCAATATCTCTGTCATTTCAAACAGATTTCAAACCAACACTTGACTGACAAGAAAACATTATGTTACCCGCAAATAAACATGCCTATGATCAAAACATTTGCCTCGTATCTCACGCATTTTTCGTCCTAGAGACATGACTCAAAGTGCGTGTTTCATGAAAAATTTATGTGAACGCGACTAATTTTAATAACATTTCAATCGGACACATTGACCACTTATCGCAATCATTTCGGCTGGCCGGAAAGGAAGGGTCAGCATCTGGTTTTAAATCCTTACAAAATTCTATTGTATTCGATTTCCATACAGTTCTCGGTCTCAGCCTCCACAACCCTCACACCCCAAAGCGACCGCATGGCAGGGAAAATTCTACAGGTCTTGCTTTCAACAAAGGCTTGAGCACGCGATGAGCACGCTGCTCTGATTGGTGGGATGTCAGATCTAGCGCGGTCATATTTCAAACTCTGCTTTTCATAATTTTGGCTTTGACTGGAGAATATGATACAGTTCTTTGGACTATTGGAAAATTTAATAGATCGAGGAAAATTAAAATTTAATGGTAAAATTGTGGAAGGGAACTTGATAAATGTGAAAGTGCGACCTATATCATTACAATGTAAAAGGCTGACTTACTGTTAAATGGCAATACAACATGTCAAGAACATTATTAAGTCAAATTTTTTCCTCAAATTTATTTTTCTAAAATACGAGTCCGTGTTAGGGGACTAAGATGTCTTTTTGAGTCAACTTGAGACATGTTATGATTTTGACCGGTGCCCATACGTCTTGTAATCTTCGGTTGCACAATAAGAGACAACAAAAACCTGTGCGACCACCAAACACGAGATAACATTATTACATCATAATATATAATATGTCGCCAAATTGTCATTTTAAAGACTTCATTTGGACATCTTTGAGAAATCGCTTCTTTTACTAAAATGAATTGCATGACACTCGTAAATGTGTAATTTTCGGGGTGGATTTTCGCGAAGTGTTTGATAAATGTATAAATTTGACTATATTATAATCAATTGTAATGAATTGAAATAGGGGATTACTAATTGTTCTCATCAAGTTACACCCCACGTCAAATTTCGGTAAATTTTTTTGGGAAAAGCTTTGTTTCTTTTTTAAAAGCTCTGCTATGAAGCAGAATTGCAAATAGAGCTCTAGTTGATTAACCAGCACCATCAAATATTCCTACATGATGAAATTTTGGGTCATTACATATGAGTTCCAAAAAATCCAATTTGCTATTGGCCATATTTTTAGCCAGCTCATAATCGACTTGCTAGAGTTGTTCACATTTGCCGAGATGTAAATTACGGGCCTGATTTATACGAACCCTTCATGCGAACCGGGCTTAGAGGTTTTGTGATGGTTACTGGTTCATATATTTTATTTTCCATAATGAACACAGCTGTATAATTGTTATATAAAGATGTGGACATCTCTTATCGTTTTCACGATCGAGTATTCAGCTCGACTACACAATTCTGATGGGTATTAACTCTTGTAAATATTATTTATAATTATTTCATGGGCGTTGCAGCCCAACGGGAAAAACGAAAAACATTGCCACTGAAATCGTGTGTTTTTTTTCAGATCATACAGTTTTGTGACCAATAAGTCGAGATTTTTTTTTTCAAATTCCATTTCGATTGTCATCCAATTTAAAATCCTAATGTGTGGTTCATACGTCGAGCGTCCTTTTAGTTTTAACGTCTTTTTGATTTCGGCCTCCAGCAACTATTTATAGTAAAAATCACATTGATAAGAAGCGTAGTTCGTTTTTGTTTTGTTTCTACTGTTAAAATCGCTACTAACGTCATCTCTTTGCTAGGAGTTTGTCTAACATTTCCTTTGCGCACACGCTCACAATTTTCACCGACAATATTTTGTCGAAGATCTCGAATACCATGTGTTAAAATTTCAACCCAACGCGCTCCACCATTCTTCAGAAAGGTTTCGGAGAGGCAACATGCAGGAGTGGCTGCAGGTAGTGAATACAGTTTCAAGAAGTCTAGCTTCAAGAATCAATCATGGACCAGCAAATGGACAAGGTGAGATTTTTTAAAAATTACATTAATATAGAAATAGTAATATTTTATGTAGATGCAATATTAATTGTCAACTACCCCGCATGACCGATCCCTTGTGACATAGACAACTGCCAGACAAGTCCAGGCAAGATTTTACATGTGAAAACGTGGAAAATAAGTTGGAAGGACGATATTTTTTTATAAGCTGGAGAAGCTTTGGATTTATCTGTGAATGTTCGGACATTTCCGAACGAATACATTTACCATTATAAAAGTGAACACAGTCACAATCTCATTTATATCAATTAATTTTCAGTCATCTTCAGCATTTTACTATCTTCGAATGAAAATTAATTGTGCTTATAAATTTGTGTTCTTCCACCACAGATTGAGCGTAACCGAGATCAGATGAGTGGGTGAACCTGAACCGCGTTGGTGTACGCGGCTGGGGAGCAAACTCTCATCAGAAATTATGACAATTTCCCAGCTGGCCACGATGTCGACGGCCGGCCAGGGCCTCAACGCTGCTATCCCCAGGCGGAAGCCGCAAGCATCTACCGTGAGTTTGAAATCCACTTTTCTAGGAAGTTACAGATTGTGTCAAGCGTCCACCAAATCGTGATTCAGTCAGGGTATTCATACAAGCTCAAATCAAAAATTACAATTTTTTTGATTTTTGTATGAAGTAATTTGTTTGGTCGATCTCACTGTCGATACTTGTCTTCGGCTATGGAATGTATGAACAAGACGGAAACTTGTACCGACACCTGCAGGTGGTAGGGTTGAATGGCCGTCCGAATGTCGGGGTTGGGAACTTGGGTCCACTATTGTTATCGCATTGTGTGCAGACCTTGCGGTTTACTATAACGGGACAAATAGCCGCCTGGGTGATGTGCTAATTCCCAAGTAACGTGGGATTTCAATCGAGCAAATCTTGCCTCCTAAATATCTTCAGATAATTAATTCTTGATGGACATCAGAACTTCATCATAGACAAATAAATTATCAACATTATGACATTTCTAGTTTCCGTCGAGCCGGCGGCGGCACCCCCACCATACCACCAATAATCTACCTGATTTCTAATCGGTGCTATCCTTCGTTGTTTCAGAATTCGTCAACAAGAACATGACAGCCGCCGGCCTCTCCACGAAGGCGTTTAAAGAGACAATCAACAGGAATTGTGTGAAGGCGCGCGGACGACGGGCAAGTCGGTCCACAGCATCGAGGAGACTGTCACCACGAATATGCCATCGCCGAAAGATGAGACACAGATGTAAATTTACAACCCAAAAAATAAATGCTTTGAAACTCTATATACTGGTTAATAAAATAATATACCCTACAATATTTACCAATGCCAACTCCCCTTCCCGACTAGCTATCTGAGATATTTATATGCTAATTTTGTAGAAAATATTATTTGTGGGTCCGATTTACGATCTAAAGGCGATCGAAATACGACTCAAAAACGATTCAAATACGTCTGTTTAGTCACCTTTTAACTACCTTTTGGCGAGCTTTGGACGACTGTTTTGCGATCGAAAGACGACTCAAAAACGATTCAAATACGTCCGTTTTGTGATCTTTCAACAACCTTTTTACGAGCTGTTGACGACTGGTTTGCGATCGAAATACGCACCTTTTGTCATCCTTTTACTACCTTTTGGTCGGCTCTATTCATTGACGATCTGTTTGCGATCTAAAGACGACCCAAAGACGACTCAAAAGCGATCGAGGGAGATCGTAAAAGGGTAGTTTTTAGATCGCAAAAGGATCATATTTTTCAGATTCCAGACTCTTTTACGACGTAAAAACGACCTTTCAAAACGGTCGCTTTTAAATAGTCTGAGACGACTTAAAAACGTCCTGTTTTTTCTGTAAGGGACCGCCTGAGTATTGCCAGAGTTTGTTGCGTTCAGTCTCTTAGACGTTGAAGTCATATCCTGGTGTCGTTGAGACGCCGAGATTGCTGGTTCTAACCGGTGATCTGCGCATGACCGGGATATTTATCGAAGATACTTGTAGTCATGTACTTGTCCCAGCGTGCAACGTGCTCCTGTCATTGCTGTGGGAGTTTAATTTGCGATGCATTTATTATCTGCCATAATCTTTTCATCTGCTGGCGATCTGCTGGCGATGAATTTTTGTGTAAATCAAATTTTGAGTGTAGCTCGCATCTCTATGAGCAACGTGGAAAAATAGCTTATTCCTGCAAATAAATCTGCTATATATAAGAGAAAGAAGAAGGCTTCGACAACTTTGATTCAATTGCAACACTTAGTACGTTTTTGCACGATTTTAATGATTTTTTTAAGTTTCACTTTAACATTGGCCCTAAGGGTAAATGACCCCCCACCCCCTATTCATGGTCACCCCCTAAAAGCAGAATCAAGTGCAAAAATAATTTAGGGCTATGAGTAAAAACGTAAATAACTAATTCCTGCAAATAAATCTGCTAGAAATGAGAACTTTGATTCGGGGATGCACCAACTGTACTAAAAAAAAACTGTACTAAAAAAAAACTGTCCTAAAATAAAACTGCCCTAAAATCGAACTGTCCTAAAAGTCAATGTTTTTGCTTTTAACGTACTACGCAGAGGAAGGTTGGGTGGTTAGGTAGGGTCAGGAAAGGGATGGGTTAGTGGTGGGTGGGGGGGGGGGGGGGGGGACATTACTTTGTTCGCTGCAAACGCTGCCTCTGCGTAGTACGTTAAAAGCAAAAACATTGACTTTTAGGGCAGTTGGATTTTAGGGCAGTTTTTTTTTAGGACAGTTTTTTTTAGTACAGATTTATTTTAGGGCAGTTTTGTTTTAGGGCAGTTTTATTTTAGGGCAGTTTCATTTTAGGACAGTTTTTTTTTAGTACAGTTGGACGCCCACCCTTTGATTCAATTTTGCATCAAGCCTGTTACATGCATAACCTCGTTAGTACGTTTTTCACGATTTTGATGGTTTCTTAAAGTTTCGCTTTAACTTTGGCTAACTTTCAATATAAATTATTGAAATGACGAAGCTTTTGTCTTTTGACATTCCAATATACCCGGCACCTCCACCCTTCACGTCCCGCTTCGCAGAAACTACAGTCGATAAGTTCGGACGTTGTTATCGACGTCGCGACGCCTGGCCCCCGCCGCGGCGACGTCTCAACAGGTACGTGGCCTCCTTCTGTCATCTTGATTTCGAAGTCTCCTCGACGGGCTGTGACCCGTGGAGGCGCCGGGTCCAACAAAGCACGGCTTCCTGCCGGTCGATCAATTACCGACCTGGCAGCTTATGACTGACACTATCAGTTCGATCAACCACCAACAGAGTGCGTTCACTTCCAATTCTTTTTACCAACGTTTTGGCCACTATTTGACACTCCTAACAAAATAATCAATTACCGAACTGAGTTTTCACACCTGTGATGAGCTCAATCTTCAGAAGATTGAGAGTACATCCAGCTACGATGGACGTGAGATCGATGCTTTGAAGTGTCGAACCCCGAATGTCGTGAATGTGCTTCTACGTCACGTGGTGGTAGTCACGTGCTTAGCTCAGCTGGGTTTTTGAGTAATGAGGATGATGGACTAACCACGAAGCAGAATTTATTTTCGTCGTTTGATTTCTTTCTGCCATTCATTTTGATCTTTCATGTATTATGGCTTGTTACCATGTTATTCATCCAAATTTATATATTTTACAACACATTCAAAATTTCCACGCGAAAATTAATTTTATAAATTACAAATCAGAATAAAAAATCCAAGCAAATTTTGAACTAAGCGCCGAAGCATTAAAGTTTTCTTTAAAATCGGCACACTGCACCCCAGCGCCACCTAGTAGCTAGATTTGAACTGAATTTTTAGTAGAAAGAGCCACAAAAATTCTACTGGCGGCAATAAGATAGCAAAAATCGATCCATTAGAAAATTAATGCTAAAGAGCGTTCGTGGTAGGATTTGAACGCGGGTTGCCTGCGTAGTAGGCTGGCGCGCTGTCCACTGGACCACTGCTCCGATAAGATTACTCCTGGTATTAGTCATACATAAATCGCAACGAGCACCTCCCTTTTAATATTAAAAAGCACAGCTGTAGCTGTATTTCTACTCATCTGGCCAGGCCAACGAGCCAATGCACGCTATCTAGTTGTCTCAGTACGCTGTATCTTACAAGGCGAGATATTTACAAGTTCACGTTGAAGACAAAAAGCGGCACGACCCGGATTTGAACCTGAGCCGCCCGGGTGGCAGTCCTGGGTGCCATCCATTGCACCAGGCTGCCGTTGATAATGGTGATGGCATTGGTCCTATATGTAATGCAAAATGCGACCACGTGTTCCGAGTAAAATACATGTTTTGCTGTTGTATTTCTATTAAGCTGGCCAGGCAATGCTTGCAACTCGATGAACGACTTGGAAAAAAAGCTCCCAAGCCAGGGATCGAACTCGAGACGCACTCGCTGAATATCGTGGAGCAAGCACGCTATCCACTGGGCCGTGCTGCCGATGGATTTGACGGATGTAATTGTCGTACATGAACCAAGTGATGAAGTTGCTGTACTCTAACAAGAGCAAGTTTTTGCCTTTGTAAAAAAGTAATTCATAGCAGGATTTGAACCGTGATCACCCATATAGCTGTGATTTAATGATGAAGTGACTCTTGCAATGAGCCATTTTGCCATTGGAACAATGGAGAAAAAATTTCTTCTATTTGAATTGCACTTGCGTTTTAGGGGCCTTTTTTTGGCTGTTTCACAGCACGCTGGTGCATATAAATATGCTGCTACGGCGAGTAATTATATTTTATTGGTATTTACTTACTTAAAAGTGTTTGTTTTCAGACTTGTAACCATGCTAGTAGCGCTGGGCACAAGTCCAGCCTGCCACCTCCTGACAGACATTTGCAGCGTCAGTGTGCAAGATGCCGCCAGTACGGGCAGATTCAAAAATACTCTCAGCGGCAACCTGTAGCAGGTCGCCGAAGAGAAGTGAGGCACGGTGGCCTCCCTTCCGAAGAGGAGGGTGCCTATAAAGCAACCACTTCTCAACGAAGAGACGTGCAGTCTGTCCGAGCAATCGGCCGACTGCACATCGAACACCGACAACTTGTTGTAAGTTGCCGGTGGTAGGAGCGAGCTCCTGCCTGTTCACGTTTATCAGCTTATGTTATATGCATCTGGATTGTGTTAAACGGTCAGGAGTGACGCTTGCTAGTGGCTTGTGTAGCAAATTGTCGACAGTACAATCTATCGGTGGCGTTAAGTACTATCTTCTATCTCTCGGACGCTAGTTCACACACACCTTCGGTTACCTAACTGATGCCAGCTCTAGCATGCTCCGCATGCACCTGGTATCTCTCTAGCATCAGGTAGGTAACCGAAGGTGTGTGTGAACTAGTGTCCGAGAGATAGAAGATAGTACTTAACGCCACCGATAGATTGTACTGTCGACAATTTGCTACACAAGCCACTAGCAAGCGTCACTCCAGACCGTTTAACACAATCCGGATGCATATTATAAGATAAGCTGATGAACGTGATCAGGCCGGAGCTCGCTCCTACCACCGGCAACTTGCAACAAGTTGTTGGTGTTCGATGTGCAGTCGGCCGATTCCTCGGGCAGACTGCATGTCTCTTCGTTGAGGAGTGGTTGCTTTATATGCGTCCTCCTCTTCGGAAGGGAGGCCACCGTGCCTCACTTCTCTTCGGCGACCTGCTACAGGTTGCCGCTGAGAGTTTTTCGAATCTGCCCGTCCCGGCGGCATCTTGCAGACTGACGCTGCAAATGTCTGTCAGGAGGGAGCAGGCTGGACTTGTGCCCAGCGCTAGTAGCATGGATTAAGTCTGAAAAGAACACTCTTAATTAATTAACTACCGATAAAATTCTAATCACTCGCCGTAGCGGCATATTGATATGCGCCAGCGTGCGGTGAAATAGTCAAAAAAAGGCCCCTAAAACGCACGTGCAATTCAAATAGAAGAAATTTTTTCTCCATTGTTCCAATGGCAAAATGGCTCATTGCAAAAGTCACTTCATCATTAAATCACAGTTATATGGATGATCACGGTTCAAATCCTGCTATGAATTACTTTTTTACAAAGGCAAAACCTTGCTCTTGTTAGAGGTACAGCCACTTCATCACTTGGTTCATGTACGACAAATACATCTGACAAATTCCATCGGCAGCACGGCACAGTGGATAGCGTGCTTGCTTCACGATACTCAGTGAGTGCGACTCGAGTTCGATCCCTGACTCGGGAGCATTTTTCCAAGTCGTTCATAGAGTTGCAAGCATTGCCTGGCCAGCTTAATAGAAATACAACAGCAAAACATGTATTTTACGCGGAACACGTGGTCGCATTTTGCATTACATATAGGACCAATGCCATCATCATTATCGACGGCAGCCTGGTGCAATGGATAGCACCCAGGACTGCCACCCGGGCGGCCCAGGTTCAAATCCGGGTCCCGCCGCATTTTGTCTTCATCGTGAACTTGTAAATATCTCGCCTTGTAAGATACAGCGTACTGGGACAACGAGATAGCGTGCATTGGCTCGTTGGCCTGGCCAGATGAGTAGAAATACAGCTACAGCTGTGCTTTTTAATATTAAAAGGGAGGTGCTCGTTGCGATTTATGTATGACTAATACCAGGAATAATCTTATCGGAGTAGTGGTCCAGTGGACAGCGCGCCAGCCTACTACGCAGGCAACCCGCGTTCAAATCCTACCATGAACGGTTTTTAGCATTAATTTTCTAATGGATCGATTTTTGCTATCTTATTGCCGCCAGTAGAATTTTTGTGTCACTTTCTACTAAAAATTCAGTTCAAATTTAGCTACTAGGTGGCGCTGGGGTGCAGCGTGCCAATATTAAAGAAAACTTTAATGCTTTGGCGCTAAGTTCAAAATTTGCTTGGATTTTTTATTCTGATTTGTAATATATAAAATTAATTCTCGCGTGGAAATTTTGAATGTATTGTAAAATAAATAAACGTGGATGAATAACATGGTGACAAGCCATATTACATGAAAAATCAAAATGAATGGCAGAAAGAAATCAAACGACGAAAATAAATTCTTCTTCGTGGTTAGTCCATCATCCTCATTACTCAAAAACCCAGCTGAGCTAAGCACGTGACTACCACCACGTGATGTAAAAGCACATTCACGACATTCGGAGTTGGACACTTCGAAGCAACAACCTCACCTCCATCGTCACGAGATGGCCTCTCAATCTTCTGGAGATTTAGCTCGTTAGCAAAGCGAAAACTCAGTTACCTAATTGATTATTTTGTTAGGAGTGTCAAATAGTGGCCAAAACGGTGGTAAAAAGAATTGGAAGTGAACGCACTCTGTTGGTGGTTGATGGAACTGATAGTGGCAATCATGGGCTGCAAGTTCGGTAATTGATCGACCGGCAGGAAGCCGTGCTTTGATGGACCCGGCGCCTCCACGGGTCACAGCCCGTCGAGGAGACTTCGAAATCAAGATGACAGAAGGAGGCCACGTACCTGTTGAGACGTCGCCGCGGCGTGAGTCCGGCGTCGCAACGTCGATAACAACGTCTGAACTTATCGACTGTAGTTTCTGCGAAGTGGGACGTGAAGGGTGGAGGTGCCGGGTATATTGGAATGTCAAAAAACAAAAGCTTCGTCATTTCAATAATTTATATTTTATAGCAACTAAGAAATCCAAAAATATTATATTTAAAATCTTTACATTAAGCTTATAATGTTAATTGGACCATTCATCTCTTTCAATTTTAATGATCCTTATCTAAAAATTAAATAATGACAATATATAAAATATTCGAAAGGCACAAATTTAATTTAGAACAATTCAGAGGGGTCGTGTCGAGAACTTGACGCACTGCGAAGCTCCAGGGCGCAGACTCCGAGAGTCTGAATCCAGGGCGCACACTCCACGACCTGGCGGACCTGGAATCCAGGACGTTGCTGTTTCGCCCTGGATTCACGAGCAACAGGTCGACGAAATTTAGCCAGGTCACGATTACACAGCAAGTCTTATATGCATGTTGTTACGGGGGAGTGTTCCCCCCCCTCACCCCTTGACCATGGAAGGGGGGAGGGTCATTCACCCTTAGGGCCAAAGTTAAAATGAAACTTAAAAAAATCATTAAAATCGTGGAAAAACGTACTAACGAGGTGATGTTTGTAAAGGGCTTGATGCAGCAATTGAATCAAAGTTGTCGAAGCCTTCTTCTTACTCTTATATCTGGCAGATTATTTGCAGGAATAAGCTATTTTTCCACGTTGCTCATCGAGATGTGATCTTCAATCAAAAGTTGATTCCCACAAATATTCATCGCCAGCAGATGAAATGATTATGGCAGATAATAAAGCATCAGAATATAAACTCCCAAAGCAATGACAGCAACACGCTTCACGCTGGGACAAGTACATGACTACAAGTACCTTCGAAAAATATCCCGGTCATGCGCAGATCACCGGTTAGAACCAGCAATCTCCGCGTCTTAACGACACTAGGATATGACGTCAACGTCTAGGAGACTAATCGCAACTAACTCTGGCAATACTCAGGCGGTTAGCTCATCATTTTGATACGAGTGGGAAATAGTGATAAGAGAGTTGAGTACACGGATTCAATGCGGGCGCACTCTGTTGGTGGTTTTACGAATCGGTGATATCAATCATAAGCTGCAATTGATTTTATCGACTCCCAAATAGGTATGCGGCATTGTGATATTTATCACTCTTAAGTTCGAACCCGGATCATTGTCACAAGTGCCAAATTTTTTTGACTTCCCAAAACCTTGAGAAGATAATGATGATGATATTATGTATGAGGTAATTTTTTTCTTTGAGATTTCAACAGCACAGAGTTCATTTGTTAACACTCGGTTGATAATTTGAGGAAAATCGAATTTATAGATGTGCGTAACGAGCTTGGCGAGTGGAGCTAAATTATCCATTACACTGTGGGGAATCATTTCCGACAATTGACCCTGCCTGGTAGTGAACCCAGGAGGCAGAGGAAGAGAGGAACAAAAGGCATTCGGTTTGCAACTTTCTTGTAGAAAGCATCTCAGTTTTCTCATCGATATGAACTTGTGATCTTTTGTAAATAAAGTGTATACGTGTGTTTCAATTATCAAACCAACACACCCTCACAACACTTTACTGCTAAGATAAATACCGCTAATCAAACCGCATTATAAAAATGTGAATAGCCTGTATGTTTGCGGGGATAATTTCTGTGGAAAATTTCGTCCAAGCCACGGTTGAAGGAATTCAAGCTTCTCAACTCTTGCCAATTGCAAACTGCAAACTACATAATATGTCGGAACGATTCTAACAGAGCTATTTAGTTGATGTTTGAGATATTAATAAAGTCTCTTTTGAGGTATTCTGATTGGAACCATGGCCTGAGAAGACCTCCGTTGATAAATATAGTATAATACATACATGCCGCTAAATTGTGTAGCTATTTGACATTCACTGAATACGATGCGCTACCCATGTTATAGAGATCAGTTGCCTTGGCTCAATACGAACTACGAAGCGCTATCCATGTTATAGAGATCAGTTGCCTTGGCTCAATACGCTGCGCTATCCATGTTATAGAGATCAGTTGCCTTGGCTCAATACGCTGGGCTATCCATGTTATAGAGATCAGTTGCCTTGGCTCAATACGCTGCGCTATCCATGTTATAGAGATCAGTTGCCTTGGCTCAATACGATGCGCTATCCATGTTATAGAGATCAGTTGTCTTGGCTCAATACGCTGCGCTATCCATGTTATAGAGATCAGTTGCCTTGGCTCAATACGCTGCGCTATCCATGTTATAGAGATCAGTTGCCTTGGCTCAATACGAAGCGCTATCCATGTTATTGAGATCAGTTGCCTTGGCTCAATACGCTGCGCTACCCATGTTATAGAGATCAGTTGCCTTGGCTCAATACGATGCGCTATCCATGTTATAGAGATCAGTTGCCTTGGCTCAATACGCTGCGCTATCCATGTTATAGAGATCAGTTGCCTTGGCTCAATACCATGCGCTATCCATGTTACTAAGATCAGTGACCCCGTCCCGTCCATCCCGGAAACCTCACTGGCAATCCAGCAGCCGGCGGTAGGGACTGCGCTTGCAGACGATCATCGAGCTGACGTGCGTCACGAGACGCTGCGGCACGGCGACCACCGCGCAGCCCGCCTGCGCGTCCAGCTCGGCGCCCTGCGCGTACGTCGCAGACGTCATGAACGCGTACTTGTCGCGTGTGCAGACGCGCGCCATGCCTGCGCGCGGCGACAGCGGCATGTGCGCGGCGGCGGGCGCAAGGTGGCGGTCGTAGAGCACGCGGTACGTCGCGTCGCTGGTGTTCTGCGAAGCGTCATGGGGTTCGCGCACGATTTGTGTTAGCTAGATGCGTGGCTTTGACGATTATGGTGATGATTATTGATGGTGTTTGACGACGCCCTGGTCTAATGGCGTCGGTGAATGAAATGGTGATGATTGACCTAACCTAGCATAAAGAGGAGGGAAAACCTGGTGCCGGCACGTAGCCTACTCCTGTCGAAAAGCACCGAGGGGACCGACGGCTTGAAGTCCCTTCCGAAGGACGGTTCAACTCTAACAATAGGATTTCGCCACTAATCCTTGCTGTCGAGAGGCTGATAAGCAAGGCGAGTGAAGTTGTCGTACTAACTTCAGGTTCATCATCACCCTTATCATCACCAATTCATTCACCGACGCCATTAGACCAGTGCCAAAGGGCCAGTTGTCCAAACAGTGCGTCGTTAAACACCAATAATCAACGAATTAAATTGATACGCGAGGCAAGAAATCACTGTCACTGTCACTATCACAATCACTGTCACACGGAAAGCCATCTCACTAGAGCTCCATCACTAGGTTTCACTGTGACTCGCTCACAGAGCGCGAAACACACGTTGCCAGCCCAAGGTCTAGGCAGCGACTGGCTGTGTGACGACGCATGCACTGATAACTGAAATACTGGTTTGCAGTCGGGGAAGTTGAGCGGGTTGCGGACCTCCAGGAAATTATAACCATCACAAGGGTAATAAACTTCAAGAAAAAACTCGATATCTGAGTCTAACCTGTTTTTTGCACGCTATTATCAGCTGCAGTGTTGCCTTGTGTTTCCCTTGTGAAGATATAAATTGAAAGGTCTTTACAATGGTAAAAGAGTCGGATGCTACGGGTTTCGAACCTGGCCCTTTCACACTCTAGCTTATGATGCTGGCAACGTAACCTCTCGGCCATTCGAGGGACGTGATTTTAGGTGATATTTTTAAGAATATATATAATTTAAAAAAATCTTTAAAATGGTAAAATAGCCGGATGCTTCAGCTCGAACCAAGTTCATACACATTTTAATTTTAGAACCTTGCGGCTTAATCAACAAACAATTACGCCAGATGAATTGTACGTACTACGTATGATCGTGTGATAACGTTCCAATTTTAAATTAAGTTAAAATTCTCATAAAACACTACTTATTTTCCCACGATTATTTCATAACATGCGATGCTTCAAAGTTCAGCATTTTTATCCAAAATCGCACGTGACTATAATAGGTTTCTAATTTATCCCCCCCCCCCCCCCTCCCTCCACCTGCAGGGGTGGTATACTTGTTAGTGATCTGCATGCCAACACGTGACTTGTGCCAATTATAAGAGCGGCGTCATTTTGATAAGAGTGCATTCTCTGATTGGTTGTCTCAACGTTCAAAAGACTATAAAACCGCGAGATGATTTCGATGCAAAGCAGTGTATATTATTTGAAAGATCTTTTCAATGGTAAAAAAGTCGGATGCTACGGGGCTCGAACCAGGCTCTTCCTCATTTTAGTTTTGAAACCACCGTGTTTCGACAGCTATACACGCTACACCTATGAAATGCTGCATATGTAAGTTGCTTGATTGTATTTCCTGAACGAAGCAAAATATAATGGTTCAATAGACCTATTCCACTCAGAGAAAAATGACGTCTGATACCCACTAGACGTACTACCAGTTTGGGAAAAATATTAATTATTTCTGCTAAGTAACTCATAAGGGATCTCCATAGGATCAGGCTACCGCTGTGGGGAAGAGAGATACTCTTCTACAACTTGCACATTACCAAATGAAATTAAATTTACATAAGAAATACAGATGAGTTCTACTCACGTCACATTGTTTGTTGTTGGTGTCGACTTTGAAAGTGCCAGGACATTGCCACAAGCAGCTGTTGTTTCGTTGCCTTCATGAGAATCTGACATTGTAGCCGTCCATTTTAGAGTAGGCACAAAGAACAACTGAATTGTCCAGCCGGCCTTACTGAGTAGCATGTCGCTACCGATTAATTACCAGTCACTTCTAGAACATAGCTTGCATTCAATCAGGAAATAAATTACACACCTTCAGGATTGTCGTTGAAGATGGAAGGGTGCAGCCTCCTACGCCACTATCTTCAGGCCATTGAAGACGGGAGAAATTAGAAGTCTAGCAGGTTGACAGCTCAAGCTTGCGATCCGCACAGAGTCGCAAGTATCTGATCTGAGAGCAGTAAACTCTGAAGTCTGCATTAGGGGCTAAACCCTCATCGCTGACCAAATAAACACAAAGGTACATACATGCTTATCTGCCATTTTAATCCTCTTAGCTTCACAACAAAATGATGAGAAATGTTTTGACAGCATTTCACAAACCACAGAAACTGTCAGCATAATTTCATTTATTATAAAAGATAACCACAACGGGTATTTTATTTGGATCGCAATCATATCTCGCACATGGCAGTATGTAGTAGGCAATAATAAATTCAGCTAAGTAGGTAATTCCAGAAGTTTAACAAGTTAAAAAATAATTTCCATTGTAATGCTTGGACCCTATACATCGTACATCATAAATCATAATAGATAGGTAACGAAGAATGACTGGGTAAAATCCTCACACAGTAGCACGCACACGACCAATGATACAATGGAATGATAAAAATTACTTGTTATCGAGCGCCCAAGTGGCGCTTAAAAACAACCGACGCAGACTTCCTGGCGGCAGCCGGAGGTCCTAGATCGGGCAACGATGCCCGACTACCAGAGAATGCCGCGCTCCTCACAGGCAACCAACCGGCCTGCCAATTGCCAGACTAAACGAGTTGACTCTTGTTAAAACTAAAAAGAAAGTAACCGCAAGGAATCGAAAAACTTGACTACATGCTCGTCTAGGAACAAAACTTCCCTATCCCCGAGAGAGACGGGACTGGACGACGCGACGAGCGCATCGCCCCACCCCTCCCCGATTAAACTTTGTATAAAAAAATAGCCGCCGTTCTCCGACTATCCAAGTGCTAGTCGCGAGCGGCAACGGGGCGGCGCACATACTAAGCCTAGAAATACGTATAAAAATAATAAGTAGGTTCGTGTGGTTGCTTAACGTTAAAAGCTATTCTATCGGCGGCGGTGGCGCCAATCAGGTACTTGGCTTGGCGGCGGCGGCGGCGGCTCACTTGTCCGTCGGCAGCGGGAACTGCGCGGCCAGCCGGCGTTTGTCTGCAACCGGAGCCACCCGTCAGAACGTCGAACCGAATAAACGTGTACAAGAGAATTATCTTCGGACGTTCGGACAGTCATCCCAGGACCATTATTCTATAACTTTTTCATTAATTGTGCAGAATTCCTTAGTGAACAATGATATTGAAAGCTAATTTTTCCATTCCACAACTCGTTATAACTCTTAAATTGAAGAGCGAAGTATTTGATATTTCATTTTAAATAGATTTTCTTGATCATCGGAACGTCGTTCCCTTATTAGGATTGACATGCAAATGGCAATTTGTGAGAAACGAGGAAGGCCACATCTGCCTCCTTCGTTGTATGAAGTATTTTAAAGATCCTCCGAACCTCCCGACTTAGAAACAAACACGCAACGAGGCAAAATCACTGCAGTGGGACTGCACTGGCAAAGACTATGTACCTCTTAGAAGATGCCTTGAGAGACAGGGAAAAATTGAGGAATCATATTCCTGTGTTAAGTGCATTTCACAATGATTGTTGCCAAGTTTGCTGCCATCATCCGTTTGAAACGACAGCAGTTCCAGTTTGCTCGGTGGCCCCTAATGAGCATACTTTTACAGTAACTACCTACTGCTCGATTAGCCGGCATGCAAGACTCGTTCAGAGAGTTACTTTCCGAACGAAAATCGGGGTCACAAGGAAAAATTGCAATGTAACACCCTCATTTACCTGCTCTCATTTAAACTAAACATTTGTTTTTAAGTATTTTAGCATTGCATCCATAGTCTACCAAGGTCTTTTAACGCAGCCAACGGCGCTGGGGGCGGCGCTGGGGTCGGAGACTCACGTTTGCCCGCCGAGCCGAGGCTGCTGCAAGCGCTGGCGTCCAAGTCGGCTCCGCAGCCGGAGTCTCCGTTGAGCACCGCGTCTCGAGGCGGCGGCGTGCCAGGCTCCATCTGCGACGGCAACAACGCCGACGTCAACAATCGCGAATCGGCACCCAACATGCAACGTCTCGCTTAGTGGGGGCCAAATTCGATGGTGGTAACTCTCTAACATAGCATTGCTACGACATGCCTGCGTTATTGGTTGGATTGTCGAGTATTTAGCAGATATGCATCAATAACCTTACTATACATCATCTTACGTAAAATTGAGGGGGATTTGTTTGTCACCGATTACCAATCTACATTATCAAGTTAATGGTGACATTTAAAAGAGTACCTTTGCAGGTTAAGACTGTATTTATCAAGTATGACTTCACTCCGGTCCGCCAGGATAGCCAATAGAACGCCGTCGCCTAATTTTGCCGAGATATTCCTACTCGCTACAGCAAATGCCCAGGCTTCAGGATATCGCGTTATCGTAACCCTAGAGGTGAACTTGTCATCACCACGGTGACAGCCAACGAAATGCACCGCACGCCAACTGCGATTAGCCGCTAGAAACTCGTCCCCACGGGGCAACGATAACCCTGCTTCGCAACATTTGGTTCCCCGCGGCCGTCCAGACTCGTGGTCTCACCGGGGTCAGAGCCGTCGGCATCGGCAGCTTGCTGGGCGCCGGCGACTCGTAACCGCGCGGGAACAGGTGCGCGTGAAGCAGCGTCTTGGCGGGCGAAGTCAGCTCCAGCATCGAACGCTTCACGGCGGCGACGTTTCCGGCGCCCGCCAGCGAAGGCGGCAGCCGGATCGGCAGGCCCTGCGAACGAGCCCAGGGAAGGAGTCAAGCGGAGGCAGCCACATCGAAGGCGGACACCGGGCATGGCTAGGCATTTCTCGGCTGAAGGAGCTAGCAAGTTATTGACGGTGCGATACAGGGCATAGACCGTCTCTTCCCGACTGTAGCTGACCGAGCTAGTGAGTTATTGATGGCGCAATACAGACCAGAGTTTGTCTCTATCTGACTCTGGTTGACAAAGCTAGCATGTCATTCATTTTTCAATTACAGGCAGAGTAAGTCTCTCCCTATTAGCAATAATTTATTCTGTAATTTAAGCCATGCAATTATCCTTATCTACCAGGGCTCAAGCCCTACAATACACTAATGTAAGCTAAAGGGGTTTCTACAAACAGGATATAAAAAACCGGGATGAATTTTGAACTCTACAACTGGAAACACTTCGACAAGTGGTACTTGCTGCAAGAAAATGACTCGTCACTATGCAGTGAAACGGTGCTAGTTACCACGTATCCGTCGTCGCAGGTTCCGAACGGAGAAAACGTCTCGCGCTTTTCGTCGAAGTTCCAGATTCCCGAAGGGGCGTCGGCCTGCAGGCAACAAGACGGGCATCAACGACACGCACACAGACCCAAAGGTAGGAGCTTTGCCACAAACACAGATGCTGCTAGTGATGCCCGTATCATGCCGAGCCCTTTGCAAACACCAGTGTCACAGCGCTGCTAGTGTTGATCCGCTGCTATGATTGTTGGCATAACTATATGCCTTGCCTAATGCCAGCAAACATCGGTGTCACTGCTGTTGCTAGTGTTGCTACGCTGCTACGATTGTTGGCATAACTATATGCCTTGCCTAATGCCAGCAAACACAGGTGTCACTGCCGTTGATAGTGCTGACACGCTGCTACGATTGTTGGCATAACTATATGCCTTGCCTAATGCCAGCAAACATCGGTGTCACTGCTATTGCTAGTGTTGCTATACGCTGCTACGATTGTTGGCATAACTATATGCCTTGCCTAATGCCAGCAAACATTGGTGTCATTGTAGGGGTGCGGGGTTGCACGACGGATCAGGTATCGCTGCTTGGAGTAAGATCAACGGGGGGCGGCGGCGAGGGGAACAAAGCTCCACCCTCGGCCGGCCCTCAGACCGGCCTTATGTCTGTCATCACGTCCGTTGCGCAACCCGCCACAACCAATCCGAACACCAGATTTGCCATTTACCGATTTGCAAGAATCTGTTAACATTCCTGCGTATTCTGATGCCTATTCAATAACATAGTAAAATGTTGGACTGGGGCCCCTACTCACTAATAGTTTCATTTTCCATTTCTGCAGAATCAGGTAAATTTCGAATTTCACCCAATTCCGTACAATTAGAAACGGAAGAAATCAACTCTAGTCCGAAGCATCTGCTCTAGTCAGCAGCCTGCCATCACGAGTAAAAGCTCGTAATCATTCAATCAAATGTCACTCATTATCCTTTGAAGTCTGCAGCAATTATTTGTATTTTTAAGTTGATGAACAATTTTAGGGAACCTTTATCCTTGCAAATAGCCCACTCCTGTCAACATTCAGCATGTTTCAACTTCAAACCCTATCTGGACACAAGAAAAATGTGCATGAGCTTGTTCTTGCACGGAGACCGTTGGCTAGTAAATTTTGGACGGCTCACCTCTGCTTGTTCGGACTGAACTGGCTGGTCGGGGACGAAATCTCCCAGCAGGGAGCTCGGCTTGAAAGTAGGCAGCAGCTGGCTCGCGCTACACACTGAAACATGGTTACGCACCCGTTTCACAACCGTTAGAGCAGTTAGATAACCATTACAGCAGTAACACTGCTACAAAGCCAAGCTACTTACAATCTACTTACAACAGAGCAAAACCTCAACAAAATCCACCCACAGCTCTGAACCCATCCGCCATACATAACCAGAGTTTGATTCAAAAGGAAAAATTAGAACCAAAAATACGCAATTCAAGTGACTCAGTTTAGGAACGAGCATTTGGGTCTGAGTTTTAGATCAACTAAATGAATCGACAAAGGTAGATTAGAACAAATATACCCAAATCAAGCCACACAGTTTTTAGAACTAGTATTTCAATTGATGAACCAAGATTTACTGTTTAACTTTGAACCAATTCGTAACTTTTTGTTGAGCAGAGGGTAGATAGTAAGGACCGAAATATCCATTCCAAAATTGAATATGTGCTGGGGATCTGGTCCGGGTTATTTGTTTTCCTGGGGTTAAGCATTACCAATCATACTATACTATTGCTAATAATCAAGAACCATCGCAAATCCCAGCCATTGCCCGACCAAACCCGGCAACCGACTCACCCTCGCGGTGCCCGTTGCCCCCGGCGGCGGCGGCCGAGACCGGAGGCAGCCGGAGCCCGGCCTCCGCCAGTGCCGGCTGCAGCGTCGCCACGTTGTCGGCGCCGACGAGCAGCACGTCGGCGACGGCGGCGGCGAGGTCGGCGGGGGGCGTGGCCCCGGCAGCCGACCGGTACAGCCGCTCCAGCTGCGGCCACGGCAGCGAGCCGCCCGCCGCGCACACCGCGCGGTACGCCTCCGCCGCAAACACCATCGCCGGCGTCAGCTGCACGTGCTGGCTGCCGCCTGACGCAAATACCTGCGCGGGGACGGCGATTCGGTGCGTTAGCCGCTTTGTCTTGGTTGGCGGGGACTTGATTTCAATCGTTAAGAAGAAATAAATCCTACCAACCAAAATGCTACCTTTAGGGCCGGTTTTACAACTTTTGTCAACTCTGGGTTAAGCATCTAACTCCTATAAACAAATGAATTCCACTGCATCCCATTGGCCGTTGCCATAACAAATAACTTAACTCCCACTTTAACCTGGAGTTGGCAAAATTGTAAAATCGGGCCTTATTATAATAAATATTAATACCGTTCAAATTTTTCCCCAAGGGTGATGATGAGGGTGATGACATAGCCTACTGACGAGAAGCATCAAGGGGACCACCGGCTTTACGCCCCTTCAGGAGGACGGTACAACTTTAACAACAGGATTCCTCCGCTAATCCGTGCCGTCGAGAGGTTGATAAGCAAGGCGAGTGAAGTTGTCGAACAAACTTAAAACCCTCCAACCTCTCTCCCGAACAGAACTGATCATATGCATGATGGTCAACCACCCAACACCTGACTCAGCGCGATGTTGCTCAACTTCTGCAATCTCACGAGAACCGGTGTTTCCAACGTTGCCAAACCGTTGGGCAAAGCTCGGCTCACCTTGACCCTGGACTCGAGGTTGGCGGCCAGCGTGTCGAGGTTGGCGACCTCGCCGTGGGCGCGCCAGTATGCCTGCAGGAAGTGCGGCGCCGGCATCGCCAGCGCAGCGCCGTTCTCGGCCAGCACGCGCCACGCCTTCAGCGCCAGCTGGCGCAGGTGTCCGCGGTCCACCGGCATCGCCATCGGACCGCCGAAGCCGCTGTCCACCACCTGCTCGCGTCGACAGACAAGACGGGATCGTCGGAAAATGCTCGCTATCGGACGAAAGTCGATTTAATTTGAGAATAACTCGGTCCGCTCAGCAATAGTAGTCGATGCGATGACCAAATAAGTTTGCAGTGACCAACTGACCTTTATTTCTAACTGTATTAGCTTATAACTTCAATGATACAATTATTAGTAAAAACTAGAAGATTTGCAACTGGTCAATGAAACATTTAGGCACAGTTCTGGTGTTTGATTACGATCAAAAGAAAAACATTCAGAATACTATTGAAATCTTCTACTTCAGAGCCACTAGTGTTTTCAGCTTATTCCATCGAATAAATAAGTTTATAGGAGAATGAGCCCTAGTAAATATTTGCAAGACGTTTGTAAAATCTGGCAAGATTATCAGATTGGCTCAGCGTGGGGTTGCACGACGGATCAGGTATCGCTGCCTAGAGTAAGATCAACGGGGGGCGGCGGCGAGGGGAACAAAGCTCCACCCTCGGCCGGACCTCAGACTCGGCCTTATGTCTGTCATCACGTCCGTCGAGCAACCCGCCACAACCAATCCAAACTTAGTGAGTATTTGACATCATTTTTCTTCTAATGGAATAGGTCCATCCGTCCTTTCGACGCTCACCATGACGGCGTCGCGCAGTCGCTGCATCAGCTGCAGCAGCGACGAGCAGCCGAACGCCTCCGGGCAGACGGCGAAGCCGTAGCGCTGGCGGAACGCTGCCGGGATGTCGGCGACCAGTAGGTAGCCAGAGGGGACCGCCGCCAGCATGGCGCCCACCTGCTGTCCCAGAGCTGCCAGCGCCAAGTCGGCGTTGAGCGTCACGTAGCGCTCGCCGCCCTCCGCGTTCAGCTGCGAGCGGAGCACGGGGTCACCACACGCGACAAAATGTCATCATGACCCTCGCCTTACGAGCTTTGACAGTTTCCAATTGTGTGAAATTGGGTCATCCCCAAAAGATGTACTATCTATAGGAAACAAAAGCATGAGAGCCTTACTTTGTTCCATTAAAAACATCAGTAGTACCCATTTCATCTCATCTCCTTATAAACTAACAGTATCGCACTGCTGGGCTGTAGAATGCAGGAAATTCTACCGAAAAAGTGTTGCTGACCTGGCGATAGGATCGTCAGCACTGCCTAGGCGGCAAAGTAAGGAATCACAGCCATCTATTTATAACTTTAATGTC
This sequence comes from Nemurella pictetii, assembly GCA_921293315.2. Taxonomy (NCBI): domain Eukaryota; kingdom Metazoa; phylum Arthropoda; class Insecta; order Plecoptera; family Nemouridae; genus Nemurella; species Nemurella pictetii. The sequence continues at coordinate 5,336,422 of OV121122.1, forward strand.
AAGTTTTCATGAGTGGCACAGATGCTCAATCTCAAGTCTCAGCTGATAGATGATATGAACGATTATCTTTGCAGGTGATAATTGCATTAGTTTCATTAACTTCACCCCAGTCGGCCAGGTTTCCCAAAAGCGCTCAGTCAGATTTCGTAGAGTCTTCCATATTCTACAGCCAAGTGAGTTATGGGGATGAATACTTGGGTAAAAAAATGGCAATCGCAAGTCCCACTTCACTAACTACGACAGGGGACCAACACGGTACGAAAAATTCGATTGAGATATCACATTATGAATAGACATTGAGTGATGCAGGCTTACACAAGAATTGTAAGAAAAAAAAATACACAAAACCAAACCAAATCAAAGATAAAAGTGTAGATGAACCCAAAAATTAGACTGAAAGAAAAATTACGTGCATTAAGAACAATCCAAAACAAATACGGAAGTCTCTTAATCACCTGTAGAACTGAAAACGAGAAAAAGTTATTAAAAAAAATATAGATGAGGAGGATTAAAAACATTTAAAAACAGGACAACATATAACCCTACACTGCAAGATGCAGCCTCTGGACGGTCCAGTTGCTAAAAAGGCCTCCACCCTTCACGGGAGCAGGGAACATTGTGTGAGACAGACACAGACGGCAAGAAACCTTGCCAACGGAACACGGCAGAGGAACCCGACAAAACTCCGAACAACGAACCAACCGAACCAGAGACCTACTAACCATCGATAACCACCGGTTTCATTTACATAATCGACTGATAAATTTCACTTTGTCATATCTCGGCCCATAGACCTATTCCACTCAGAGAAAAACAACACAAGATACCCACTGGACGTACTACCAGTTTGGAAACAAATATTAATTAGCTCTGCTAAATAACAGAAGGCAATCCCAACCTAAATTGCTCTGCCGAGTGGGTATTTTGATGTCATTTTGATAGAATTTTGAATGAATGGAATAGGTGCATTGCAACCAATAGCGTTAAAAATATCGTGCAATAGACATGAGAAAAAGACACGAGTCTTAAGTAATCGTGCAATAGAGTTGCAGCAAGCATGACGATAAAACATATTGATTCGCGCACACCAATCGAATCTGGTTGAAGCGATCGCAAAAAACCGGTGGCCAGCGCTAGCTCGGACACACGACACCGCTACCCACACCGACACAGACACCGACGTCAATCGTAACCTGCGCGACGTGTCCGATCGCTTCCAGCAGCTCCACCAGCTTGTTGAAGCCCATGTCGGCCACGCGGCACTGCTGCCCGAAGAAGTGGTGGTACGTCGGCACGAACTTGACGAACGCTATGCGGTACTGCGGTGACAGCCACAGCATCTCCGCCACCTGCGTGCACAAGCCGCCGCCGCCGCGGGGCACGCCTCACTCTCCGTTCGATGCCGCCAACGGAACGAGCTTCCGCCGTTCTTGACAGCACCTCTTGAAACATTGCTAGCACACCGACTGACCGTACCTTAGGCTCATCGCCGATCGGTCGTCGCAAAGCACCGAAATTTACGTACATACATAAATCATTCGCACAACTCGGCTGACATCCTCGTTTCACACAGAAAACCGCACCTTATCTAACCTAAAATTATTCCTTAACTTTGTAGCGTCCGCAGAAACCCAGTTGCCGTCAAATCCAAACGCCTGAAATACCCAACAAAACCGACTAACTGAACCTTTCATTCTTACTAGACCATTGTAAGACACCTACAAGCTTGATTTCTACGCAGGGAAGATTACCGTTGTAACTTTCTAACCGCACCTAGTCTTACACCTTTCTTGACATCCTTGCATAGAAAAATATCACTTTGATACTTGACAAATAATAATTAACTCCCATCCATCAAGCCAATCAAAACGAGCAATAAGATTGAACGGCTTCATCCCCATCCAAATGGCTAGCTCACTAAGCAATGGACATAAAAATTGCAAAAATTGTAAATCACTCCAATATACAGCCTCGGGAGCGTGGAGTTGACACTGCAGCCCACGGGAGGCAGGGAGGAGAGGCGGAGGACTGACCTGGCTTGAACTCTGACCTGGTTGACGGACCGAGCTGGAACACTGACCTGGTTGGCAAACTGCGCAGTCTTGGCAATCTCGGCAGGAGTCTGGCTGCGGCGGGGGATCGACAGCACGGTGCCGAGCTCCGTCTCGCTCACCGTCACCGACGTCTTGTTCAGCGCGTCCAGCAGGTCAGTCAGGTGGCACACCTGGAAGCCGGAGGAAACATCGTTAGCCATCGCATTGTCAGCCGTGTCAGTGGCAGCCGTCCCAGTCCCATAGAGGGTGAACCCGGTGCCGATGAATGACACGCTGATGATGAAGCAAACCTAGCCTAGCAACGAGCCAAGGGTGGACCCGGTGCCGGCAAATGACAAGCTGATGATGAAGCTAACCTAGCCTAGCAACGAGCCAAGGGTGGACCCGGTGCCGGCAAATGACAAGCTGATGATGACGCAAACCTAGCCTAGCAGCGATCCGAGGGTGGACCCGGTGCCGGCAAACGACTGGCTCTAGCCAAGCCCGACCCAGCCCGGCAATGGCAAAGCCGATGTCGACTCACCCCGTAGTCGAGCACGTCCCAGTCGCGAGCGGTGACCTGCTTGAAGGCGGCGGCGAACTTGGCGGCGGGAACCTGGCGCGAAGCCTGCGCCTTCAGCACGCGCAGCACGTCTGCCGTGAAGCGGCGCATCTGCACGCGGTGGGACAGTGTCACCTCGCGCCGCTCGCCCACGCCCATCACCTGCAACCACGCGCACGTCAACGTCCGTCACCCGAAACCACGCGCACGTCACGTCCAGTGACTAGTTTTTCTTCGTGTTAGCGACAAATCGATTTACACAGAAAAGTCACAAAACAAGGCGTTATATAGGGCGAAAACTCTTCTGCACAGAGCATGACCGCTCAAAAGTCAAAACACACATTCACCAACGATTCTGCAAACCCCCGGGAAACCAATTAATTCAGAGCAGGCACCGTGAAGCATATATATCCATCAACATGGGCTCTGAAAACCTCCATTAAATCATCATTAATCAGATAAAAACTTTATGAATCGGTACGGGACCTTCAGAGATCGAGCATCCGGCACAAAGCATATCAGTTGGGCAGGTAGAATTACAGACAACTCTCATCAGAGGCAAGCAATGACTAGGCAAAACGGAAGCTGCGTTGTCGGTTGGATCAGCAAAAAGGTCGAGGAATTGCAGACACATCCCATCGGAGCCAAGCAGCAACGCGTCTCGCGGCGGCAAGAAAAACGCAAGCGTCCTCCGCTCACCTGCACGACGTCTGCCATCGAATCGAGCAGGTCGGCGAGCTTTGTGAAGCCGTAGTCGGCGACCCGACACTGCCGACTGAAGTGGTGGTGGTAGGCGGGGATGAGGCGGCCGAACGCCAGCTGGCAGCGCGGGAACTTCTTCAGCAGCTCGACGATCTCTCGACTCAGCTGCGCCTGCTGGTCGGCGAGCCGCGAGCTCGCGCCGCCCGCCGCCGCTGCGGGGACAAGGGGGTCGCGTTTAGACTAGCGCCGCGGCAAACTGCGGCCGCCTCACGCTCTCCACACCTTGACCTGCTGGTGGCTTGGCTAAAGTGAAGTGGACAATGTTTTTAATGGAACAAATGAACACTCTTATCTCTTATCTTGCCGTGATAAAAGTTACAAAATCACCCTAATGTCTGGCCCACTATTCACCGACTTGTACCATGGGTCAGTCAAATACCTTCACCGCATCTCAAGAAATTGAAATGCTTCTTTGAAATACCTTCAAATACCACATTTAAACCCAAAGCTGAAATTAGCCCAATTCTGCACAGTCAGAAACGGATAAAATTAGTGAATAGGGTTCTCACTCTCAGGGCCGAGTTTAAGTTAGTCGATAAAAGTGAAACTCGATTAACTTTACACAGAATGACTGGTTGCCTGTTTAGTAACCCTACTTTGTGAATCTGGGTGGCTGGGATGAAATTTGACAGAGGAGCCAATGAGCAGATGCCTCCAGTCCATTACATTGGCAATCAGATCACTATTGACTATTTAATTCAAGCTAAAAAGAAGAAGCGAACAAAGTAACCCTTCCACCCAAGTACCCACTAGCTCTATTGAACTCTGCTGGGTGAATTGAGGGCCTACGGGCACCTGCTTGCAATTAAATAGAAGCTAGAAGGCTCAGCTGTCCAAGGCAAACCGGTGGGTAGGTGAAGCTCCGAGACTGGATAGGAGCTATGTCAATACACCTATTCCATTCAATAAAAATTCCATCAAAATGAAGTTGTGATACCCACTTGCTAAAGCCAGGTAGAGCAATTCGTGTTTTGATTTCCCCATCTTCCTTTGTTATATAACAGAGCCAAACAATTTATTTTCCTAACTGGTAGTACGTCCAGTGGGTATCAGACATCATTTTTGAAAATGCTGTAATTAGTACAAAGTCTGATAGAAAACAAAGGCTTCCTAAAAATTGCACCGAAATATAATTAACAAACACAGATAACCTTAAAATCCACCAAAAGTCAGTCAACCACAAAGCATAAACGGTAGCATGCTCCACCACGGCAATGTGAAAGTCACAAGACGGCAGACGCAATTGTGTCGACTCACCGCCTGGCGCCGCCGTCCCGCCCTCCGCCCGCCAACGTAGCACCTTCCCGGCGGGCCCCGCGTGGATCTCCACGCCGGCGACGCACGCCACCAGGTGCTCCAGCGGCACGCCGGCGTCGGCCGCCGCCGGCACAGGCAGCGGGCCGAACATGGCGTCGTGGCAACGCGCCAGGCTAGCCAGCGGAAGGCTGCCGTCGTGCGTAGCCAGCAGGCCCGTGACGCGGTGCGCCAGCGTTGACAGCGACATCGACACCGACGGCAGACCGCCCTCCTCCACCTCGGCCCAGCCGACGCTGCGATCGGAGAGCGCGCCGTGCTGCGCGCACTGCCCCAGCTCCGTCTGGAAGCGGGCGGAGGATTTAGTAGCGCCGCGCTGCTGCGTTTTCGTTTCGGCGCGTTCGTTACCGCTTTCGCGTTTGCGGAAATTTGTTCTGCTTTAAAATACGTTAAAATATTTTTACGTCTACGTTTACGGCATAAGTTGGTCGTGAATGGGCCTTAAATCTTTGGCTCCGTCAAATATTTCGGCTACAGAACGCAAAGCCTAAGTTATCAAGTTTGTTTTGAACGCTATTAGGTGCATGTGTACTAAATATTTTACGTTTACGGCACGAGTCGGTTGTGAACGGGCCTAGAGGGCAAACCGGACGTTACCTGCGGCGCGACGCACGCCTGGCCGGGCTTCAGACGGATCGACGGACTGCAGCCGTCATCCACCACCGAGCAGACGTCGCGCAGCTTGTGCACATCCGCCAGCCCCACCGACGTGCAGAAACGCGACTCGAACAGGTCGAAGAACAGCACCAGCGACAGCGTGTGGCTCGGCACCGCCGACAGCAGCGAGACGATGCGGGACCTGCGCAGGGGGTCGCCGTCCGTCACAACTCTGTCTCCCCTTGATTGATTGATTATTGGTGTTTAACGACGCACTGTTTCGACAACTGGCCCTATGGCACTGGTCTAATGGCGTCGTTGAATGAAATGAGGGTGATGATGAACCTAACCTAGCCTAGAAGGGAGGAGGGGAAACCCGGTGCCGGCACGTAGCCTACTCCTGTCGAAAAGCACCGAGGGGACCACCGGCTTTACGTCCCTTTCGAAGGACGGTACAACTCCAGCAGGATTCCTTCACTAATCCGTGCTTTCTAGAGGTTGATAAGCAAGGCGAGTGAAGTTGTTATACAAACTTCAAATCCTCTGACCTCTCTCCTGAACAGAACTGATCATGCGTATCATGTCACCCATCCAACACCTAACTCAGCGCGATGTTGCTTAACTTCAGTGATCTGACGAGAACCGGTGTTCCACCAACTGTGGAATAGATATTAAAATCAACATGTATCGATCTTATTTATCATTTAAGTTGAGTGGCTGGCTTATTCAATAGTCTAGCATTCCTAGATTGGAAAAACCACCATGCCAAACGTAAGAAAAAGCGCGATTCCCGTGAGAATCGAGAAGAAGAGTCGCCGTTCCCCCGCTCACCTGAGCAGCTTGCGGTTGGTGGCCGTGTGGCCCGGCCGCGAGATCAACAGCCGCTTGCCGCCGACCTTGCGCCGATGGAACTGCGCAATAGCCTCCTGCGCGTCCTGCGCGCTCTGCACGCGCACCTGCGCGCCCACCTTGCCGTCCGCCTGCGTCATCACCGACACGTGCACCACCTGGAACGCCCCCACCAACCACGACGTTCAATTAGATTGATTGGAAACGGCAGTTACAACCGTAAGTTCTTGCTCTATTACTAATAGATTAGATTGATTGGAAACAGCAGTTACAACCGTTTATTCCGGCTCGATTAGATTAGGCAGCCACTGCTGTTAGTTTCCACTCAATAAGATGGGCAAACCTAGGAGGAAACAGCCATAGAACAATAATTTTAAGAGGAATTTGACGTCACAGGGCACATAAATGCTTCAAGGCACAAACACACTGGTTGCAGTTAGTTGGAAAATAGTCCCACTATATTTTAAAAGGAACAAGCAGGGCAGCACAAATCGAAATGTGGCTAAGGTGTTTGAGGCAAAGCAAGCGAGCAATACGCTTTGAGAATCGATTGTCGTCGGAGAATCAATAGACCTATTCCACTCGGAGAAAAAATGACGTCAGATACCCCCAGGTCGTACTACTAGTTTGGAAAAATATAGAACTGGCTTTGCTAATGAACCAAAGATAGGGAAATCACAAGCCGAATTGCTCTATCTGGCATTAGCGAGTGGGTATCATGACGGCACTTTGATTGAATTTTGATTGAATGGAATCGGTGTATTGGGGGAGTAGGACATACGATGTGGTACTAAGCAGGACGGACGATGGGCAGACAACGGAACTCACGTTGACGTATTCGCCGAACAGGCGGTGGATCATCGCCTTCAGTTCCATCATCTTCATCTTCGGGTCCAGGTTGGACACATGCAGCTCGACCACTTCCGACTTGACCATGCAACCAAGTCGTCATCACTCATTAGTCGTCGCTCGTTGCTCGTTAGTGATCGTTCATAGCTTAGTGTTAGTGTGATCCCATTCTTAATGCAAATGATCGTTGGATGTACTTTAGAAGAAACGAAATATTCTTTCGAAAGTATGTATCCATACCAGGAATTGAACCAGGATCTATTCACGTTATAGAGATGGAGATGGTCTTTCTTACTAACTGGATCCAGTTATGCATTACGGACATCCAACTGTGGAATCGTTATTAAATTTATTTGAGTTGGAAACAGGACTGTGAATGAACATAGAAGGCACTGGATCTAGAGACGCTACGCTGCTATCACGGAAACAGATACGGTATGGATACAAATTTTGGAATTGATATTTCGTTTCTAATAATAACAAATTGTCAGTAGTTCTACCGTCCAATTTACAACGTTTTTGGCACCAATAAGCTGAGACCTCCGATGTCATTACAAGAGCATTTGCGGATTTTTTCTTTAATCTTCGTTACGAATTGATAAAAATTGCATTTTGTTGGTGGCCAATGGCACAAGTGTATCAACTTTGATTTGCTATATAATTCTATACCAAGGCCCGACGCTCCACTGTAAACAACCCGGCGATAGTAAGGCCCAACGCAACGCTCCACTGTAAGCAACCAGACGCTAGTAAAGCCTCAGCTCAGCTCGATACAATGGCACAAAGTTCCCAACACCCATGCAATTTCCAACTAGTCGGATGATCGGTCCATCGTCTGTTGCCAGTCACCCACCTCGTGTTCGTCGTCGCTGGAGGCGCTGCTAATAGACGATTCGCCGGGCCGGCCGTTGCCCTGTTCGTTGGGCGAGGGGCGGCGCGGGGCAGGCTGCCCGTTACGTCCGCGCCCCCCGTTGGCTGCCCCCGCTGACGCCGTCGCTGGCGGCGCCACGTAGAGATCGTCGCGATCTGGAACGCCAACCACGCCACGTTGTCAATAGCAGAACGTATTGTCCGACATTCATTCATAAATCTGTAGTAGCTGCTTTTACAATTTGGCTCTGATGGGAAGCGTTTGGTGGTCTTAAAAAGGACCTGGTCACTTAAGGTCCTTATATTAGGTCCCTTTCCGGACCGAAAACCGCTTCACATCGAAGCACAACCGTAGAACTATCTACTACATCCATCCACGGCTGTGGAACCACTTATACATCCACTCTCTGATTCTACTTGTGCCTCTGAATCTACTCTTAAATATAGGTGCTACAGCAAGGTTACTTCGCGCTAAAGGCGCCGATTAACATCAAGAATCATCTCAAATATACGATATAAAATTTATCTCAACCAGAAATTTATAAATTATGCCTGTGGATCTCGGGTTTACAATGAGGGTCTTGTTCAGAGCCCTAGGTTTAACGGTTTTGCCACGTTTCTAAAAATCCGGAAGGTGTTCATGCTATTGTTGCCGAAACAGCTAGCATCAAGGTCCCTTTCTTCAACCAAACATTGATTCCAGCAGAGCAAGACAGTTGGCACTCAACTTCACCAACCGTGCCTTGTAAACTAATTTTGTCAGGTCCCAAGTATACTTTTGCCAGACGCACAACGCGGCGTAACGCTACTTACCGTGGCGAGTCTTGACGATGCTGCGCATCTGATCGGGAGTCTTCGCGCGGCCGTTGTTTATGCGCAGCTTCTCGCCCGGCTGCCATTTCGAGTCCCCGCCGCCGCCGGCGTCCCCGTGCCCGTTCTGCAGTGGCAGCTGCAAAGACGCAACGCGGTCACAGTCGGCCCGACGCAGCCCTCACGACGCCACTTCTGGACACGCGGCAACTTCGTTTTCGACAGCGTATTCGATAAATAGATTAGACTCACCTTCTTCGAGAGCTGGTTGAGCGGGTTGTTGGGGTTGTTGGGCTGGCGGGAGTCTGCTACGAACCCGTTGTACTCCATCGCCACCTGAAACCCACGCACGTTGGCCTCGCGTTGTCGGAATCTGCAGGATTCTCTGCGCAGTTCATCCTCTTGATACCTCTCTTCTGCACAAAATGCAGCCCCCAAAACCAGAATACCATTCTAAACATGACGAGTTGAGAGCTTTGCTCAAATCCGTACCCTTTACAAGAATTCTAAATCTATCATCTATCCAGAATGCAGCCCTGAAACAGGTAGTTATTGCTTCCTTAAGACTCGTCTTTTTTTTAAATCTTGGCACGTTGGTTTTCAGAAAAACTATTCAACTGGGTAATGAATGCTAATTCCCAAACTAAAACTTTACCCAAAGTTTTCATCGACTACGATGAGTAGTTAGCTGTGCTCTTAACTGTTCCCTTTACAAAACCTCTACATCCCTCACCAGTACAAAACACTGTCCAAGAAACCCTGAAAACCATTCTATGTTCGATCAGTTGTCTGCTATCTGTCCCCGCCTCGGAAAGCCAGCCCTCGCCGTGTTGAGCGTGAACATCGCGGCGAGGGCGCGAGGGGAAAGGGGAAGGGGAACCGAGGGCGACGGGGGCGACGGGACCTCGGAGCCAGAAGGGACTCACATGCAGGCAGCGGGTGAAGGTGGTCTCGTCGATGACGCGGTGGAAGATGCCGAGCTCGCGGTGCGGCCGCCACCCGGCCGCCACGCCGCCGCCCACCCAAGAAAGGCGGGCGCGGAACGGGCCGGGTGCTCCCGCGGGCGGCAGCGGCACCGTGTACGTCACGCTGATCGACGGGGTCGGGGTCCAGTGGGAGCGGTCGAGGCGGGACGGGAACGCCGGGATGTGCTGCTCGGGAAAATGAGGCCCGGTTCCGATCGGCGGCGGCCGGAGGAAAGCCTGGAAGGCCGCTGGGTTAGTGGGACTGGGTGGTTGGCGACGGTTCGCTGGGACGCAGGCAGCAGTGTACAGTCAACAGATGAGTCACTTTTTTTTTTTTTAAGTACTTTTCACATTTATATCAAAACACTGGAAATTAAGATTTTATCAAAATTCCACGACTTGTCTCAGTGTAACCTTGCCAGTCATCAAAAATGATAAGAATTATGAATTATAATCCGGTCCTTCTACTTCTGCTTGCCACTATTTCCCGAAAAACCCTGCTGCCTGCTTCTTTCACAGTCAATGGGTAGGGGTTTGGAAGGAATCAAAGAGAACAGACGACGTTTTCAGGCGGTTCACGAGAACCAGCTGTTCAAGAACACGCACGGTTCTAGAAACGTGGCACGTGGCTCGTCGGCAAGCCGCCACGCGAGAACCTACGAGAACCTACCTGCCCGTTACGGAACTGGTCGGCGGCGGTGAGCTGCGGCGAAGCGTTCCACCCGACGTCGCCAAACGGGTTGCTGCCGAAGAGGTTGGCGCCCGCGTTGCCAAACGCTCCGGCGTAGTGCGACATCGAGTTCCGTCCGTTGCCGCTGCCCGCCATAACCTGCGCGGACCCAAAACTCTGCGTTTACGATACTGAACGTGCTATTACGTCACATTTAGGAATCCTAGGTCTTTTTTGGATTGATATAAACTGGCGCACATTGATTTTGTTTAATATTTTGGGTTTTGTGATTGCTGCAAGAATGTTCACATTTAGGTTGCTGCAGTACGGTACCAAACGTTTTAATTTGGTTCTGTGCCCATCGGCGGGTATTACGGCTTGCCTTGGTCAACAAAAACTTTGTCTTTTACTGTCTGGCTAGACAGAATCCTGAATGAAAGCCAGGTCATTGCAAGTGGATCATCGTATCAACAAAGAATTAAGTGAATTTGTGAATTTGTCTGGTAGAGAATACTCATTTCAAAATATAAATTCAAAGTTGCATTGGCTGGTGGAAACATAAATTCATACTAGCAATAATATACTGGAAAACTATAACAAATAAAACAGCATATTAACTCTAATAGTATGCCATGATCAAATAATCAAACTCAATAGGCACACATTTTTCAATCCCCCTATTGTTTGAAGGCTCAATTTTTATCAATTCAACATTATCAGTAGCAATAAAAAGGTCAAGTCAAAATATACAGGTATTGGAAGCAGCTAATTACCTGGTACATACTAATGATGGGAGGTCAGGTGGTTGGGTTGATCTCATTAATTGTGTTGTTGCTTTTAGTCCAGTATGAAGGCAATTAAAATTAATTTCCTTCAGAGTATAATGAGCATTTCTAGAATTCAATTTTGCTGATAGTTGATTGCATTTAAAGCTATGCAAATATAACATAATACTATTACACCAACCTGAGGAGATTCGGATCCAAGCCTTTCGTCTTCCGTTTCTATCTTCCCGTTTTCTTTCTCAAACGGTACCGGCGTGCCAACACAAATTTTGTTTCCAAATACGTCCGCTCCTTGCATTCGCTTTTGAGCTCTGAGGAAGAAACAAAAATGTAGTTTTTTAGAATTAAGTGAAAGACCCACGAAATTATAGGCATTGTATCTATAATTAGCATGTTCTGCCAAAAAATATGAATGGTTCACTCTTTTGCCTGGTTCAAGACCATTGTCTTTGAATATCAAAAAAGCATTGTGATTTCAGGTTAAGTTTGAACAATTCGACTATTAATTGGAATTCAGGAAATTATGAAAACATTCAGAAGATCACTGAATTGGATATTAAAACCCAAACCATGAATTATTTTAATGTCTCACAGACTTGCCTGGTGTTTAGTTGACAAGTGCACTAAGATAGAATGAAGTATTGCCAGCAGTATTTCAAATCTTAAATGCACTCGATTTCTTTGCACTCTGTTTAAAATTAAAAAAATGTACTTGGGTTGGTTATTTCTTGATAAAACTGTGAAATGTACAGAGCTCGTAGTTCGGCTGCCTGGCAGCTATCTTGCCAGTTGAGACGACAGGAGTGGAATGAGAGAGGGACAGGACGTTTTCAAACGTGATTCACTTATTCAGCCTGTTCTGTGGTTTGTTTATACCTCGTTAAAAAAGATCGCTCTTTCAGGTCATTAAGAAGGGTTCAACAATTCGGCAGGGATATCCAGCAATAAAAACCTGTCCTAGACGCAAAATGACTTATTGCAGATAAATAAAATGATTTATATAACAAGGAATGAATGAGGAGCAATTCCACAAACAGCTCAAATGACAAACTGACAGTTCATCTCACAACAATGGACTCGTTTTCTCGTGAGCTGTAATCTTGCCGAAATATAATTATTTGAAGGCTGCACAAGTTGAAAAGATGTGCTCAAGGATTGCATATTACTTTATATTGATTAATTATGTAGAAGGTGCCTTCAAAAATATCTCATCACTGATAAATCGTTTAACATAATGTGCATAGGAAAAGCAATTAGGTTGTGGTTCAATGGCATATTATTATTGTTGTTTGAGTTCAAATAAAAAGAATGGCATGAATGCCAAATGATAATTCCTTGTGCATAGAGTGATTAGCCAGATATATTTCAAGTAAAATAATACATGAAAATACTTCTGGCTTATCCAACAAATGAGCTGAAAGTAATAGGGAAATGCGAGGAATCAAAATAAGTTTGAGGAATCCAACTCAAATTGAAATCAGAATAAAAATGAACAAAGGTACGACATAAATTATGGCAAATTTGTGTGAAACATGGCAGAATTGAACTGAAATGCAAGGAAAATTGGTCAGCACTGTGACAAGGACAAAATGAGGCAAATCTCTCTCAATGTGGTAACCAAAATGCCAGGAACACAGAAAACTTTTCCAGAACTAACCAATGATATTTCACATGCTGGTGGTTGAGAAATGCATCAGCAGCGCAAATATTTAATTTAATTTAAAAAAATTTACTGCCCTGCCCTTCATGCAGTAATTATCTACTGCAACAAGAATTGCAGTTTGGTTTATTCCTACTACAAAATCAAGATTGGTTATTTATACCTGACAAGATGAGTGCTAAGGTTTAAAATATCACACTTGGTTAACAGGGAATTGAAGGAAGAGTTTATCAGTTTCAGATCAACATCTCTTTGTTCCGATCAGGCCTGATTGAATTGATTGTCCCAGACACCCCACTAAACTGACTTCTAGGAAATCCCTAACTCTGCAGTGCCAGAGACAGTTTTGTCCAAATAATCAAGGCTATCTGGAAGCTGGACATGATCATGATCCTTGATTTGCAGATACCACATTCCTATCTGGGCCAGGAACCAGTTAGCACACGGAAATATGTGATTGATGGCCAAATAAATACCTTACTAGGCTGTAGAATGAAGAAAAATTTTGGGGGAAATTAGGAGACAAAGTGCTGGTAGAAAACCTGGCAGACTGGAGTGAAGTTACAGTAAACAAGTGCAGTTACCACCTGCAAAGATACTCTTTTATATGTCAACTGTCAGTTGACAATTGAGATTGAGTTTAAGTAATAAACAAAGTCCCCCTCCCAATATTACGTATGTCTTAAGGCCCATTTACAACTAACTTTTCCGTTAACTTAACGTTAACTTAGCCGCTAACTTAAACTTATTACAATAATGGAAGTTATTCTAAGCCAATCAGATCGCGAACAGTCCGTCAGTGTAGCTCCACTCCCGAATTCAAATGAACTGTCAACTGTCACATTTAACCTCTTTACTCCGTGCTTATCATTTCGCCAGGGATCCTTGCGATATTATCTTCCTTTTAATCGGCTACACATATTTATTGCAAAGGAATCAACAGGCAACCAAACGCCATCGTCGAAGAAGATGGTGGGTTCACCCTGTAAACCAACTGCGAAGCGAACATGGGGATTTTCACAATTTGCTGGCTGAAATGCGACTTCAAGATGCAGATCAATATTTATTTTATATACTCGAATGACACCGCAGAAATTTGACACCTTGCTGAGTTTTGTGCTAAATTGTACGCAAGTGCTAAAAAATTACAACTTTACCTACCAGGCAATCCCATGTGCTCGGAAATGCTCTGCCAAAGATTCTCTCGTACAAATTTATTTTTGTATTCTCCATCGCTCTTATTATAAAGTGCTGGGCAGGCCATGTAAGCCATAATTAGTTTTTCATCTGGATTAGCCATTTTGACTAATGAAAAGACTAAAAAATTAAATTACAAAGATCGAAAACGAAACGAGTTCACTGCCTCCTTGAACATACTAGATTCTAGATTCTTCACGCAGGCGGTGGACTGGACGAATCTGATTGGCTGCCGCTTAAGTTTTTACGTAGCCGTAGCCGTAAAGTTTGGCTTGGTCAAACTTGGCGACAAAGTTACGTCTACGTTAAGTTCATAAGTTAGTTGTAGATAGCCTTACGGTAATATTTAATACAAACTTCCCGCTTAAGTTTAAGTTAACGTTAAGTTAACGGCAAAGTTAGTTGTAAATGGGCCTTTAAGTACCGTTTCCTTAAGTTGTACCTAAATGACTGGGGAGCTTTAATCCATAAACTATCTGCCTGGCCAGGCAGGCCTGACAATTCTGTCTCCAGCTCAACAATGCTATTCCAGCAGAGTTTCCTATATTCTGCAGCATTGAAAGATATTTTCTCTTTACCTTTCCTTCCTTTGCTTGTGGGATGCATGTGATGCTAACTACATACAATTTAATCCATTTCGTTGACAAAAATGATAAAATCTCGCTGCAAGAGTTACAACCTTTGAAGCAAGATTGAAATGAACCACATTGAATTCTGGAGCCAAATGGGGATATTTAGTTCCATAAGAATAGCGTTGATTCTTTTCTGCTAACATTATTTGATTCTGGAAATGTATTTTTTATGTCATCATATGATGTCTGATTGGCAAATTAATTCAATAATTTGATGTGAACTGTGACAGTGCAGGTTAGGTGCTGACATGGAACAATCAACATTCAGTTATCGGCATTGAGAAAAATGTTCATCGAGCTACGTTTAATGTTTGGTTTTGCGAGCCGTTCGCTCTGACGTTCTCCGGCTAGAGTCTGAGTTTGGAGCCATCCAATTGCTGCATTTGCAGCTCTACTAATATTGAGCCAAATTCTACATCTTTTTATGACACTGTTCAAATGGTTACCTAGTTAAATTTCACAAATTCATGTAGCTTAAATGAAATCTATGGCTCAATCTAATTTCTCACCATGCTGTCCCTAAGCCTAGCTGTAATTTTCCATGCATGGCATCCCAATATTAGTTTATTTTTCAGTTAGATCTATACATTTTCATGTTATTTGAGTCTCTACCATCCAAAATATGATTCTCATTCCTTCTTTCAACTTCTTCACACTTTCCTTTATCACTTCACTCATTCCTTAGCTTCAACCTAAATCCATTCTTCGATTCCCATTTCTAAAATTCCTTTCTTGGAGCGGATGAGCTGCCGAAAAGGCTTTCTAACACTCTCCCTTGGAAATTTGGTGAACTAAATCAAAACTAAATCACCTAGTTTAAAGAGGACCTTAACGTCCCGCCAGTCAATTGCAGACGTATTTTAACTAGGGATGCCTTTTTGGTTAGTAAAACCGTAACCGGATAACCGTCCTAACTTTCCGGAGGATTAAAATATAAAACATGTTTGTGACATCGAGCCAACACCGGCAGACCTGCCTTCTCCACCTTCCGAGCAGCTAGCAGGAGCGTCTGCACTAGTTAGCATCCGAGGTGAATCAGAGTCTACTCTGCATCTGTGTAGACTGATGACAAGGGTTAAGAGGAAGAGAGTTAAAAGGCAGTTAGATTGCAGCAGATGCTCCTGCTAGCCGCGAGGGTGGTAGAGAATGTATGTCTGCCGGTGCACTCTCCATGCTAAAATGTTCTTTGTTTACTACTTGGTTGCTTAGAACTGTGTCAGAATAATGTCGTAACCAACACTGATCAGGATAACTGGATAACTGCCGCCATCCCTAATCTCAACTCTAGACTATCGTAGGGCAGAATAACAATCCTCGACTTCTACCTCCCGTCAGTCAATTAAGGGTTAAATGGTTAAAGTCATCAAACCGAGGCTCTGACGGAATTTGTATAAAACATCGCGTAGGTTATGAGACGGAGTGTGGGGGCGGTACTTACCGCTGCGCGAGGTCCCGCGTGGAGAAGGTGAGCGTGGCGGTGGCGGCGTGGTGGTCGAGCTGCGCGACGCGCCCGCCGCAGTTGTCCGAGACGCGGCGCAGGCGGTTGCGCAGCCGCCCGCCGTCCAGGCCCGCCGGCAGGTTCGACACCACCACCTGGAAACGCTCAGCGCTCGGCTGCCCAAGCAACGGTGGCGTTAGCACGAGGCAATTTCGGCATCGATATTTCGTTACTAATAATCATTGTGTTTTAACTTTCTTGTGTGCTGTGCTTGTGCTAATGTTGCTTGTTTTTCAACTTGGGGCCAAGGTCAGTAATTAAAACTGGGTCTCAGCAAGCTATTTGGCATTGTTTATAACGAAGAACACGGCTTCCCTAGCCCGAGCGGGTATCCGACGACGCCGTGCAGCGTAAGCCGAACGGTCGGAGAGAGGAGACGTCGACGCGATCTCACCTTAAGGTCACGCTGTGGCAGCCGCTCGAACACGGTCTCGATGTTGTACGCCTCGTTGGCGCACACGAGCAGCGCCTCCGCCGTCTCCGACCGGTGCAGGAGGATCACGTGGATCTTGTGCCTGCGAACCAGCCGGCAAGACAACAACAGTTGAAGCAAAAGCTAGAGACTACGTAACCTTTGGTGGACGAAGCATGCACTTCTGGTATACCGAGCAAACTGGGTCCGCCGTCATTTTTAACAAGTGACTGTAGCAACTAGCAATCCTAGCATTACTCATGCTGAACTGCATTAACATAGGGATACGATCGACTGATTTTCCCCCGATCTCATAGGGCATCTACAAAGGACTACATTGTCTTCCTGCAAAAGTTTTTAACTCCATCCCTGTTGCTACAAATTAATCTATGCCTATTAATTAAGCTCCATATTTTTGAGTTTTTCTCCGTGTCAATAAACCTTTACATGAGAGGAACTAACAATCCGCGTATTGGCTCCGGCGGATTGCAATCCGTGGCATTGGGTCGATGTCTGCGCGGCAAACGGGCTGCTAACGCGACGGACTGGGGATGCAAAATGCAACATTGGATTGTCCAATTGCCTTGTGTACAGCCAATCAGGATCGGGGTTTGTGCAAAAGGAACTCGGGGTCAAACAGCAAAGACTTTTAGAAATTTCAGGAACTAAAAGCAACGAGAGGCAAGGGCGCCGAGCGACAAGCGTGGGTACGCACCTGTGTCGCAGGTCGCAGACGTCGGAGAGGAAGTTGATGTCGCTGGTGATGAGCACGATGGCGGCGGGCGCGCCGTGCGTGTCGGCGAACCGGCGCATCGCCTGCCGCAGCTTCTCGTCCGCCGCGTTCTTGTGCAGCGCCGGCACGTGCACCAGCGACACCTGGCCGACGGACACACGCCAGTTCAGAAAGGGAATCAAAAAACAGCTACGGTTGTCGGCGTCACTTCCTCGCGGAGTTGCCAATGGCGAAAAACATCCGAGTGCACGGGAAGAGAGTCGATTGTTGTGTGAAACTTTGTTTTTACGTTTCTACACCGAGCGACGATTCCGACGAGACGTGTTTTTTAAATCTTTACATTTTACTTCATTCGAATCATCGAGCTTCACTCCTTGTGTATTTCCGATTTCTCTGCATAATAAATTTGTTTCAACTAAACGAAGTTGCGTTATTCTCAGACGCGAAAAGTTTGAAGAAGGGTAGAGAGGCTCAGCGATAACGGCAAGCAGTCAGCTTGCAGCTATCGATGTCCGTCAGGAGCGCTGTAGTAGAAGTGATGTGGATCGAACTGAGATGCAGCGCCGAGTTTGAATGGCCGGCGAGAAAAGACGGCATCCAGAAACATTGCCTTGGATAAGAGACGCAATGAAATGGGTTTTGGAAATGTCATTGATTTTCATATGAGCACAGCAGCGTCACGCGCTGGTCATTCAAACACGGCGTCGCATTCCGGCTTGGAGTGATCGAATGAAACACGTGGAGACAGTTGGTGAGGTGGGCGTACCTGAGCGTCGTTGAGCTCCTCGATGACCTTGCCGTGCTCCTTGGTGACGTCGCAGACGACGATGAACTCTGCTTCCCGGTAGCCCTCGAAGAACGACGAGCGAATCACCTGTGCCACCGTCACCGCCGAACACCCCCGAGGGACCTGCCGGGGACATCCCGTCGACGTTCAATGCCCATCATTCGGCGATGCAATGTGCGTTCAAGCTTCACGCTGGCCTTGTTTTCACATGCGAAGTTTTTTCAGGTAGGTAGATCACTTTGCATTTGGTAAACCAATGCTGCACTAAGTTCTGCATGATTCTCTAAGATTTGAATAAGCAAATAGATACAGTAGACCTGTGCATGCTGGTCTAGAACCTATTGCAATTAGGCAAAATGGTAATCCAATACATGATTTTTGTAGATAGTGATTGTTAGTTTAAAAATATATCAATTCCAAAATTTGTATCTGTTATGGGATTTCAACCCAGATCTTTGCCTATCCGGGGTACTGCACTTAAATCCATTATGCTACACGGACAACCAATGGTGAAATTGATATTAAGTTTATTGGAGTTCGGTATGGATACAAATTTGGGAATTGTTATTTTGTTTCTAATAATTTAGGCCTTTGCTTGTTGGTAGAACCAAATGTAGCTCAATGGCACTAGTAGCATACTTACTGAAAATATTCAAACGGAAATTTTAGTGTGCCCTTTCCCATTTCAGTATGTGGATTTACACATGAGCCACTTACATTGCAGTTCTCTATGTCCCAGAAGACCCCAATTGGAGGCAGACATGCTGAAAACGTCTTTGGGCTGCTGCTTAAGTTTTCATGCGTACGGATGTTGTTCCTGTTAATCGAGATCGGACACGTCCTTCGCATCCGGCGCCTAGATTTGCAGTCGGATTGTGTGTCGGAGTCACTCGAGCAGCCGCAAGTGGAAGACGACGAGTGTGGTCGGATAGGAGGAACATTTGGCGGCCGCGGAAACTTGAAACCGTCAATCTTTGTCGGGGTTAAGTGTTTGGCGATATTCAGTTTGTTTATGCACTCTGCTAGAGGCTCGTTCACGTCTTTAGGCATCGTCATGTTGCGAAGTTTTGTCTCGATGTCAATCATGGTTCTTGTGTAAAACGTCTTCCTAGAGAGGAAATTGTACAGAGCTAGTAAGGTTAGGATTGACCTTTACAGTAGGTATTTTTTTTTTCGTGGCCAGGCCAAGGTGAAGAAATATTAATTTAGCAAGTTGACCGATACTTGAAATAAAATCACTCGTTTTCTTCTTTTGCCGATATGAAGTAAAAATATTAAGAAGAACTGCCAAATTTACTGACAAAGGCAAAAATGAAGGACACTAACCCACTTCACAACGTCCGTTTTATGCGGGAAATAGCTTTAAGATAAAAACTATTTAGCATCACAAATGCTCTGTATCAATAGTCTCACACCAGTAACTAAGAAGGATATATAATGGTCATTATATAAGATATAAAACAATAAAACTTAACATCTAACACGATCAACACTCACAACACCGCCATATTTGTTGCAACCTATTTGAAATTAGGATGCGCGTGCGCTAGCTCAAATGGGGAAAAACCATAATTCAAACATGACCGCGAAGCTAAATGTACATTTTCTTTTGGAAAATTCTCTGAATCGTTGCTCATTACTCAATATACAGGAATTAGGATTAAATGGTGGAAAGTAAGCCTGAGTGGATAAGGTGCGAATAATGAGTAATGTTTTAATTTAGAGCTTGGCTTTTGCTTTCTTGACTTGAAAATTAACAGAGAAGCCAGTCTTGGTGCTTTGACAAAAATATTTTATGAAATTAACTATTAAAAACACGTATACTAAGCATCAAAATGTCCACTTGGAAGGCAATATTAACGTAACTTTGTGAAATTTAGGGTTGTTTATATAGGAAATCACTAAAACCATCATCACAAACATGCACAAAAAATAATTAAACAAAAAATATTATATTTAATTTACATTTTATTAAAGCTCGATATGTTCACATAATAATAATATAATGATAAATAAACGACTACAGATGTTTCGTGGTGGCATGGATTATACTTTCTATGGTATCGTAATAATTACTGTGATCGTGCGATTGGAATCAGTTACTGGCAGTTCATGTTTTTTCAGTCGGAGATAATAATACAGTCATATTAAAAACTATGGGCACATATTGTTGTAACTAATTAGTGGAATTAATTAAATAGCAGTGATCTTGCTGACTTGGGACTCGGAGTGCAATCGCATAGCTCGACAAACCGTTCGAAATAATGCAAGCAACGGGAACTAAACTCACAACATATTATTTCCGATTGCATTCGAGCCCTTTTGACAAAATTAACACTAGCTTCGTTTTAAAGGAACAGAGAATTCGGCAGATAATTTGAGCCAGTCAGAAGCCGTATGTTAAGAGCTAAATAATTATGTTCTTTCTGAGGTAATACGTGTGTAAAAAACAAGATAGAGTGCGGTCTTGAACTAGCAGAGTGAATTATTGCCGGCAGTAGGTGAAAATGTGTTACAAAAAAAAATCAACATGCAACGATTTAATTAAAATATATCATCTCGCTAAATTATTCGTGTAGCATTTTGTAACAGTAGTCGGCCAGGAGTGTTTGGATTAGAGAGAAAAAGAGCCGTTAAAAATAAAATGTAAATATTATAAGTTTTGTGTATTGAGCTGAAATAAATAAAGTGTAAAAACTGATAATAAACATTCATTTTGAAAATTGTGTTCAAAATCTTAATCAAGACACAGATAATAATATATAAAATAATTTAACCTTTTTGCTTTTTTTCTACAATTAATTAGTATTACATCCAATTTCAGTGTGTAATTAATAAATAATTAGCCATTCTCTCATTAAAGAAACATACCTTTTCGCCATATCGAAATTTGATAGATTTAAAAAAGTAAATCTATAGGTAATTTATCGAGTAATCTACGGTTTGCTAAATCAGCCAATGTGCAGGCATCGGCCCATACTTGCCTCCGAATGCAAAATATTCAACCACGAGAGAACCACAAAACGACTCTCGACGGTTTAGACTCTGTATTTTCTTTGGTATAAAAAAGAGAGCTTTAAACATAGCTCCTTCAGAAGACGAGACTCGAGTTAACCAACTCAAAACGGCCGCCGGTGGCAGCCAACTTGAACAAACTGCGTCAGAAACCACGTTGTCAAAGACTTGTGCCTCGGAACACACTCAAGGACACTTGCCCCGCTCTCAATCAGGCAAATTATTATAATTAGACCATTTCTCTGTGCGACCAGCAAGCCAGTTAGTGATAGCCGACAGCTCCGACTTGGTCCTTTCGAAAGGGACAAACGTTTTTCAAGAAATTTAACTTCACTTAACAAGAATTCCTAAATCTAGCAACCGATTAACATTTTGAAACGGTAATTTCAGTCTATTTCCAATTGTCATTCGAAAATGTACTTCTCAAACAAAGCACAATTGAACTGTGATGCTAACTTTGTTTATTTGCGTAATTATTTGACGTCCGACACAAATATCTCCCGCTTCGAAAGAACCGCAGCCGAGAATCCAATAATCGTAACAAATAAGGAGTAGTAACTTTAGTCAGCGTAGTAGGTATATATGTCATCGTAAACAGTACAAGTCATCGCGTGCTATTCATATACTTTAGTCGCTAGCGGCAAGCGGAGATTAGCCGCCCGTTCGCTCCGTTATATCCCGATCCACAGCTCAACAACGTATTAAATTAGTTAGTTACTTCTCTATGACTAGACTCGGTAATCACTTCATCACTCGCGCCGGGCGCCCGCTAATCAGAAGCGCGGTAAGAAACGTCCGTCTCGTCGGAAGTGTCCCCCGACACAATCAAGGTCGAATTCGGCTCGTCGCGGCAGTTGTAATTCGACAGAATGTTGGCCGCGGCTCGGCGACGTCTCTCCCGGCGATCGCGGCGGGTCAAGACGAACAAGCCGGCGCTACGTCCTGGGCGACGTCACGAAGATCGATTGGCGTTCGGCTTGCCCGACGGGCCCCCTCCCCAAACATCGTCTCGCACGGCAAGGCTTTTGTAAGAACCGAGGAAGCGGCCATCAGAAGCACGCTTCCGCATCCTTCGAGATACCGATTCCACCGAACGAAAATAACGTGAGACACCCACTAAGAAAAGCCAGTCACAAGTCTCTGTCATCATTAAATAAACAGAGAGCAAATACAATTTTTTCTGGTTTTCACACTAACTCATTGGAAAAAATCGGAAACGGATCTGGCTTCTCCTAGTGGGAGTCGGACACTTTTCTAGAACCGCTGGAGCAGGCAGCCTTTGACGTCAGAGCCGCTATCGCCGTTACGCCGCCGCCGCCGCGTGTCAAGGGTAGACGAGTCCCACCGAGACGCCAGGCGGCAGGGTAGTCGGGCCGAACACGTTGAACAGCACGGCGAATACGGTGCAGGCCGCGTAAACGCCCAGCGCCACCCACCAGAGCAGCTGCTCGTGCAGCTTCTGCTCAAAGTTCTTGAGCACGAGCAGGCCGATGGTGAGGCCGGCCAGCGCGCCCGTCAGGTGGGCCACGTATGAGACAGGCGGGCCGAGTTGCTCCGCCGAGTAGCGGTCGTAGACGGCAAAGCCGACGTCTGCGCTGGCTGGAAACAGGGAAAGCGTTAGACGTGATGCAACCGTCTAGGTTATGTCTGCAGTGCGATTCTGTTAATTTTTTTTAGGTCTAGACAGGAGGAGGGAATATCCGGTGCCGGCACGTAGCCTACTCCTGTTGAAAAGCACCGAGGAGACCACCGGCTTTACGTCCCTTCCGAAGGACGGTACAACTCGAACAACAGGATTCCTCCGCTAATCCGTGCTGTCGATGGGTTGATAAGCAAGGCGAGTGAAGTTGTCGTACTAACTTCAAACCCTCCAACCTCTAAGCCGAACAGAACTGATGGTGTGGATGATGGTCACCCATCAAACACCTGACTCAGCATAATGTTGCTTAACTTCGGTGATCTCACGAGAACCGGTGTTTCCAACATGCCAAACCGTTCGGTACCATCTCATCTCACCTCAAAAAAATGAACATACCATGAACCATGAACCGGCTATTACTATTGTTGTAACAGCTCAATCATGACTATGGCTCAATGGATTGTTAGCGCAGCATTGATGGCGTGGGGTGAAGTTGAAGGATCATGGCCTGCTAGTTACAATTTAAAAACATTACTTTGTGCCTTGCATCACTTTGTTTGGCTTGTGTGCACTTGTCTTGCTACAAATCAGATTGTGAACCTATGTAGTGACTTGTGTTTATGCTCGAGAGGTGTGAGACAGGGGGAAAATGAGCAAGAGCGTTCAATACAAACTAACACGGCTATCACAATGCATTTTAATTTGTTTCTCTGAGTTATCTCGTATCTGGGTGCTAGAAATAGTCGTAAGACCGAAATTTGAAACTTCTGGCAAACTTACCGACGACGAAAATGCCGACGAGTCTTATCACCCCGAACTCCATGCTGTTGTAATTCTGTAAAACGCAAAACAAACCCGGAGTCAATTGACAGCGCCACGAGCATGAATTGCTCTCGTTTCTGTTGGAAGTTACAGCGGCCGGAAATGTAATTTGTAATCTGCATAACTTCTACAACAGAATTTATTTAAATATTGATGGATGCACGGTAATTTTTTTTTCTGTGGGAAATCATTTTTTTACTATGGTAAAAAACGAGTTAGAATTACCAAAAAAACAAATTCTCTGAAACATTTTTATGCTCTATTTGTTAAAATTTATTTTAAATCTGTGGCATTTACTACACTCATAAACTCCTGTAGGAATCACGTGAATGCGTGTAAATATTAATTTTCCACCGGTAATCCGGAGAACCCGTCATTCAATCTTACTGATTATTTTTTTCGTAGCAGATTACAACTATGCGCCGGACTTTTATTGTTTTCAGAACGATCTTTCAATTAGTTCGCCCAGAATAATTGATTGACTAATTTAACTTAAACCGTTGAAGTATCGAGCAACCCTTCCAGCACTCACCAGCAACACGTTGGCGAGGTGGGCTGCCAGCAGGGCGTACACCCCACCTGACGCCCCCACCAAGTAGACGTCGGTGTCGAACACGGACGTGCCCAGCGATCCGGCCAGCACTCCCGCCATGTAGACTGCGCCGATGCGCAGCGAGCCGTGGACCATCTCCAGCGGCAGACCAACCAGCACCTGCACCAGCAGGTTGAACAGCAGGTGCAGCCATCTGTCGGCAGGCGGGAGACAAACGCACGGTTAGACTGCGATAGGTAGATACCAACATGATGGAAAATTAATTTGGTGGCACCTTATTTTTTTTCTATTCTTTCTAATG
Source organism: Nemurella pictetii (assembly GCA_921293315.2). Taxonomy (NCBI): domain Eukaryota; kingdom Metazoa; phylum Arthropoda; class Insecta; order Plecoptera; family Nemouridae; genus Nemurella; species Nemurella pictetii. Next base: position 5,360,737 of record OV121122.1, read on the forward strand.
TAATAGATGAAAACAATAATGATAAAGCTACTGATAGAATGATAGAATGGTATGCGAATGAAAACGTATAGGCTGCACTGTTTGGATGTTGATAATTCGAAATAGCGGAATACGGATTTTGTTTTATCAGTTGGTGGAACGTAAATGGAGGCCATTTTTTAAGTACGACACTATCCTGTACGTTACTTACTATAGTATTTGCCTGTACGGACTATAAGTAGATGTGAAAATTTCATTTTTCTACCAACACGATGTGACTAATAATTTGTATCCAGTATCCATCACCATATATTTTTAGTTACTATACTCCCCAAACTAATAGCTCATTATTCTATGCTAATATAGCATCCCTATGGTTCGGTATGTTTCTGCAATAAACTGGCTAACAGCTAACATTCAATATGTCACGTTCAGGTCTACTTTCCGAAGATTCTGCTTGATGATGATATTTGGAAATAGCGGTGTTACGTGAGTTTAGTTTTATGAGTTGGTGGAATGTTGGTGGCACACTACACAATTGGTTGGCTGCGTCTAATTTTTGTTGCCAGCCAGAAAACGATTATGAATTTGGCCTTTTTAAATTCATTAATTGTTTTCATTGTTTTGATTCGGCAAACTTCAGTAATTTTCTTGGCAAATCTGGTCAACCAATATGTCTCCATGAGCTTGGTAGACCTAAGAATTAGAACGTTTCAAACGGAGATGGCATATCCTCGTAAGAAAAGCCATCTGTCAGTTGGATTATGCAAACTGACGAGCTTTCGTTGTTTTGCCTCGATTTAAAACAGAAAAAAATCCAACACTTTTAAGTTTGACCATGTGTTTGACCCACCCATATATGATGTTGGATAGAATGATGGCCATACGATTAAAACAAGGCAAGAAACATTATCTGAAGATCTGAGGAATGCGTATGACATTGCAGGAATCTAGTTCGATTTCGTTTATCTTTATAGCTCAAGCACGACTTTCTACCGATTCGATGATTAAAACTGTATCGCTTTTTGGAAGGCGCTTCGTGAATCCCCCGACCCTCGCATGATGCGGTTTCACACTAATTTTATAATTATTTCACATAATTTCGGTTCAATTAAAAGCTGGTAGGTGCTCGTAAGTAGCCAGAAAACCGGCCCGAAAAGCGAACGAGTGGAATTCTTCGCGGCGCGGCCATATGTTCCGTGCATTAGAGCCGCCAGTTTGTAATTTTACTTTACGAGAGATAATCGTCGCATAAATTAACATTTTTTCAATCAAAAACTCGTGCTACGGTCCATTTCGTTCTGAGAAACAACGCTGCTTTGGGATATTGGTACACCCTTATTACTTAGATGTGAAATGTTTTCAGCATTCTCCATCTAACGGGATATGTGCCAGATTTCCACCATCACTTTGAGCAAGGAGTCCAGAAACCAATAAGTTACATGACATGGATACGAAAGCATGAAAAAAATATTATTTTCACATCCAGGCTTCAGCTATTCTTCACTCAAAATTTTCGTATATAAACACTACACACGGAGTCTAGAAATGTATCATCAGGCAATATACCTAGTACATTCAATCAAAATTCTATCAAAATGACGTCATGATACCCACTCGCTAAAGCCGGGTAGAGCAATTCGGGTTGCGATTTCCTTATCTTCATGTGTTATTTAGCAGAGATAATAATTTTTTTCCAAACTGGTAGTACGTCCAGTGGGTATCTTACGTCATTTTTCTCTGAATGGAATAGGTCTATTGACAACTTAGGAGAAGTAATTTTCATGGAGAAAATTTCGATTTTATGGCAACGATTACAAATTCATAAGGTGAAGGTTGGATTTCCAATAGTGACACGAGAGGATCCCGGCATCTCACCGGAGAATCCCCTAAGACCTAGGGCGACAGTCTAGCTGGCAACAGACTTGCATCGCCGATACACTGATCATCACATGGTCCTGCAACGCGCATCTCGACGCTCCACCGAGTATAGCCGGCGAGCCCGGGAGCGATGTTTAATTCCATCGGCAGCAGTTAGAGGCATTTCGGGCGCGGCGGGCATTCCGTGTGCCGCCGCCGCCGCCGTCGATGCCCCGGGCGTGCCCGGGCCTGAGCGCCGGGGCTCGGGGCTCGGGGCGGGGGAAGGGCGGCAGCCGAGGGTGGCCAGCCCCGGGCCTCTCATCTCATCTGTCCGCTTGTTGCATTCATTTCACAACGCGAGCCAGAGATTTCGTCAGACATCCGCTAAGAAAAGCCAGGTGGCTTGTGATTTCCTTTGAACTTCATCGATTTTCTATGATTAAACCACAAGCCAACTGGCTTTTCTTAGCGGGTGTCTGACCGCGTCACGTTGCTTGAATGGAATCGGTGTATTGACTCTACTTATTTAACAAAGGAAGAGCAGGGAAATCACAAGCCAACTAGCTTTTCTTAGCGGGTGTCTGACCGGGTCACGTTGCTTGAATGGAATCGATGTATTGACTCTGCTTATTTAACCAAGGAAGACAGGGAAATCAAAGGCCAACTAGCTTTTCTTAGCGGGTGTCCATGACCGTGTCACGTTGCTTGAATGGAATCGGTGTATTGCCTCTGCTTATTTTACCAAGGAAGACAGGGAAATCACAAGCCAACTGGCTTTTCTTAGCGGGTGTCTGACCGCGTCGCGTTGCTTGGATGTAACAGGTGTATTCCAATCGTTCTCTGCTTCGCTCCACCAAGTGCTACGTGCCGATGAGATGGAAACAAGCACTAGTTTAGCGGCACGCAGCACGCTATACACCCGGTCCCTCAGTGACGTCACATCGCGGCCAGCCACGCTCCTGCGGTCTGCGGTCTGCGGGACACGAGGCACGGCGCGGGCACGGCACGCAGCGTGCGGCACGCAGCCCGCACCTGGCCGCAAAGTCCGGACTTTCAAGCAGTGCGGTCTGCGTCGGAACCGGGAGCGACGGTCACCATTGTTGCTTAACCTTGTGTTAGGAGCTAGGAACGATGTCGCGAGGTATTATTAAGGTCTAGGCCCTGGCCCTGGCCCTGGCCCTGACCCTGGCCCTGGGCCTTGCCATTGTTCTTTTCCTAGCCCTGGTCAATGGAGGTACGTACCCGGCGTGCAGCACCATGTAGAAGAAGAAGCGCCAGACCTCCGTGCGCTTGTCTGGTCGGTAGATGAACACGCTGTCAATGGGCACCGGGCCCGAAGGGTTCACTTCTCCCATCGCCACCGTGTAGTACGTGAAGAAGCCGAGCTGAGGGCAACACCAGACAAGACACACTGTGTTAAACTCAGCTTCATTGAAGAATACTTATGTCCTCTCAGCGCTACTAGACATGATAAATTTATCAAGTACCAACAATACGAGATAAATTTGCAGTCACCAATTTGCCTTTATTTCCAACTGGATTAGTTAAAATTTGTAATGCTAAAGTTACTAGTATAATGCAAGAATATAATATGCGAGTGGAAATTAAAGCGTCTAGGCACTTTTCTAGTGTTTGATTTTTCTATAAATCAGCAAACGCTCACCAACAATTCAAGATGACTGACCGCGTTCTGTCGAAATATCAAGACTCATAGGTCCTTTTCAGGACCACCAATCTCCTCAAATCAGAGCAAATCCGAGAAACCTTCAACTATATGTCTACCATCGGGTATGGAAACAATCACCCAACCAATTCACACGTTCGAAATCTATTCGTGGCGCCATAAAGGTACTAATATTTCGCAATGCATTGAGGAAGGAAAGCTACTGGATGGTTTAGTCTTATAGTGCTTATAGTAAGAACAGAAAGACAGTGCATTCCGGTTTTCCTTATTTGCTTTCAATCCCAATCGACATAGATTAAAGCTGTTTTATTGCCCAGCTTCATTGGCTCTTCGGAAAGTTACTTCGAGGCAAAATCTAAGAGTTATAGAGCTGAAAACGTGAAGATTTAGAAGCAATCGACTGAAAGATATTAAATGTCTTTAATAAAGAATGAGTGATGGAGTTTGTGGCTTATTTGTGAGAAATGAGCAAATTAAAAGCTGCCGTTTCCCAAGTTTGCCAAGAAACAGAATGATACAAAATGCCTGTACTTTTACAAATCGTTTTTCAGAGATTTGGCGACCGAAATGCCGCAGAAGCCCATCGGGAAGTTGATCAGAAAAACAAGATCCCGCTTCATCCCACTGGCAATCATCATAAAACGCAAAGTAACCGCGCGCGCGTTCCCAACCTGGTCACGTGGTCGGAACATTACGCCACCCTGTGCCATCCCCCACCCAGCATCAACCCCAAAAACACGCCAAACAGCCCCAAAAACCCGGCGGCGGCTGTCAGATAAATCAACCCCCCACCCTCCAACCGCCCTCGATTCACTTAGCGTCGCAGCGAAATTGCTGACTTCGGGCGGACGGGGGAGGAAAAAAAGAAAGGCTGATACTTTTTCTCTCTGCCGCGGCTTTCCGGGTTGGAATACTCGGATTTCTGCCAGAATTGGGGAAACGCGCTGAGAAATAACGACTTCCTCTTCGGCGCGTTGGGGAGACGGCGCGGATTGTGAGTCCATGGCGACAGATGGACCAGATAGCTGCTGTATCGCCAGCGTGCAGATTGCTGTGTTAGACAAGGAATTATGCAATCAGACCTCGAGCCATGGGAGAGCTTCTGGTTGTGAGTAAATCACGTCGATTTAAAGTGATTTCATGGCCCGCTGTCCGGTTTAGGAATTAGGTTTGGAGTGTGAGCTTCGGCGGATGGTGGACGGTCGGTTGGACGGGATGCTGTATGTCATCTCGATCAACTCAAGGGCAGAAGGGACAGGGTTGTTTATTGGGATGGGACTTCTGCTTACTTGGTGTCGGAATATTGTCGCCGAATCAATACAAAGATGTATAGCACTTTACTTCACTAGCCGATTACATGCAGTTTTCTTTCAAGTAATTTCAGAATGTGTTAGTTTTTGGTAGAATTTATTTCACCAAATCTGACACGGTCAGACACCCGCTAAGAAAAGCCAGTTGGCTTGTGATTTCCCTGTCTTCCTTGGTTAAATGAGCAGAGTTAATACACCGATTCAATTCAAGCAACGCGACGCGGTCAGACACCCGCTAAGAAAAGCCAGTTGGCTTGTGATTTCCCTGCCTTCCTTGGTTAAATAAGCAGATCCAATCCCTACAATTCACCGTCATTAGAAATTTAATCTCCCTACTTGCCCATAAGAGGACAGAGTATAAATTTGATGACAACCCCAAAGTGATGTTATAACCCACTAAAACCCTAGCACTGACGACACGAATGTGCCGACCAAATGCTCCCCCACCCCTTCCACCGGGTCCAACGACGCGACTGCACGCCTTCGAGGTCTTCGACCGACCATCCCTCGGGCTCCTAAGGGTCGCTGCCCACCCCCCCCCCCCCAAACCCCGGCGAACGCTAATAACTCGGCGCTGCTAATGCGACGCGACTAATGGCATGTTTGCCTTAGCATCCCTTGATTACTTCCGGCGGTTTGCCGTGACCACGTGTTGCCCTGCTCGCCGCATCTGCAGCGTCGTATGTCAACATGGCTGGACACGTGACCGTGGATGCTGTAGCAGATACCGAGATGTCCTCTGCGTTGTATGGGAGGGGTGGGGGATGACTGGATGCTAAATGTGTCTTTGAGTGTTTTTGGGGGGTTGCTACTTGCTACAGAGGATGAGGGGTGAATGCCGAGGTCAGGGGTCACGAAGTCAGGGGTCTCGATTGCCAAGGGTATACATTGGCTGAAGAGGGCATTTAAGTTTGGTGAAGGCGACCGTTGTTTGCAGTAAATTAATGTGTAACAATCCGTTGATGACCATTAGCTAAGCGGGCTGCATTTTTTAGGCTAGATAATCAGCCAGGTATAGTGGAAAAAACGAGACAATGAATGGGAACTTCGAAAATCCTGGGGTTCCGCTAAAATTTTCCGATGAAACTTGTGTATACCTAAATTAGTAGTTTGATATGCCAAGAGAAGATGAAAATGACAGATAGGTATATCTGTGTTATTTTTGGCAAGATACGATATGGAGAAAACTGTGATATTTTTAGTTAATTTTGAGGCAAACAAAAAGAGGGGACAGCCTAAAATGTCATTTAAAATGAAAATAGAACGGAGCTAATTAATTAGGATTGAAGCGCAGCGCCAGGGATTGCAAAGAAAGCACTAAATCAAGTTCTACAAGCATTTAAATTCCAGGAAACGGGCAAATAGTTGTCAGAAACAGCAGCAACAGCAGCATCGAAGGAGGGTGGAATAACTTTGACGCTTCCTCAAGGGAAACACTCAGCCTGGGAAAACAACAACTGCATGCGGGGAGAATGAAAATAGAGCAACAACCCCCTGGTTGGCCCAAGGGGATGATTCCTGGTGAATTCTCCAGTCATACAGGGGGCACAACGTGCTTCGCAATTCCATGGCTGGGTGCTTACTTCACGCTCCTGGTGATAAGCTTTCTGGATTCATTCTCACACACTGTTCTTGTTATCAATTATTATTATCACAAAATTTTCGCCTAAAATAACTCTTTTGACCATCGGGTCTCTTTGAGGGTTTACAATCAAGATTTTATCTAAGTTGACCGAAATATTTAACTTGATTTCTTAGCAATCGTTAACATTTATAATTAAATAGCTTTTCCTGAAAGCACTTTCTTGAAAGCCCCAGATAAAAATAAATAGAAATGAATTTGTCAACCTTTAGGTATTATTCTAGGCAACTATATCATCGATCTTGAAATTTTTTACCGAAATTGTTGACGAGTCTTAAATTTACTGCTGGAAATGTCTTCGTGTGTGTTTTTTGTTTTGTTTAATTTGTTTAAGCTGCAAGCTGTTATGGCAGCTAAGGCGAAGCTACGGGCAAAACGAATTAACCGATGTTAATATCTTCAGATTACATTTGAAACCCTGCAACTCAAAAGCTTCTTCTCTTTTCAGCATTTTTCCAAAGAACTTGTCTCATACTCAATGGACCAAACTATTTAGCCTAAGCAAAGTTAACTAACCTTGAAAATGGCATGAAAACGAAATAATTGTGTGACGTTTTTTAGCGTCTTTTGCGGGATTTTTTTCTGTCAAAATTTTATCGTGCTGAGTAGACCTATTCGAAATCTTACAAATATCGTATCGTGCTATTTTGAGGTAATTTGAACCCGAATTTCTTTAAAATCAATTAAATATTTTTTTCTCTATACGTTTATCTATAATTTAACTAACATTAATCCACAGTGCAATTAAAATATTATCACAGCTTCCGCGGAAGCTATTAGTTATTTTTAAGTGAAATTTGCAATGCAAACACAAAATATATGCAAAATAAACTAACAGCAACATCAGAGCGCAGATTCATCCTAGGTTGAGTGTTTGATCTCAGAAGCTATATCCATCGACCGTCATTATTATTTGCAAACACACCGACAAATGATACTTCGTACAACCGTTGAGTTTTCAGTATTTATTTGCAACAATCTCCTTGCAAGATTATCGGCTACCAATTTCAATCCCAAAATTCTAGCAAAAAAAAATATAAAAATATTCCCGTGACAATCGAGAGCGCTGCGAAAATAATTGAGAAACACCCAAGAACATGGACCGTCGTGCGATAAGCGTTAGTGAATTTCTCCGCGCACCCTTCACTAAAGCTATTCGCAAACAGGCAGTAACCACCTTTCGGAGAATGGCAACACGAATCTGGCAGAATAAGACTCTGGTAATCCTTTTTGCTAACAACTCCACAGCATTCCCACCCAGCCTCAATCTCTCTGAAACCCTTCCCTAACCCATTCCGATCCTGATAGAAAAGATACACCAACTGAGCGTACAGACATTGATAGACACCATCATCTGCACAGACCATGCGATTGATCATCACCGTACGGGTACCGGCAGAGAAAGCAGTGATAGCGATGGCGAGTCCCAACACGGCGACGACGCAGACGCAAGCTAGCGTCCCGACGACCAGCCAGAAGATTTCTGCATATTCGCCGTAGCAACCGACAATGGCGAGTATGATCAACGCCAGGCCGAGAACTAGTAGCGCGTAGCCGAACCAGATGTAAGGTGTGTCACCACTCTCTCCCACAAACGCTCCTGTGTATGGTTTGAAGACTACGAGGACGTAGATGCCGATCGTGAGCATGAAGATACCTTCCAGGCAGTTGGCAGCGGTGAGGCCTATTACTGTGAGGAGGAGACGGTCTCCGGCCAGTTCTTTGTCCATGGTGGCTGGCGGATTCGTTTGTGTTGTGTTCGTTTTGCGGGTAATATTTTTGGTTGGCGCGCACTTGAAGTGGATGGATTTCCGGTGGAATTTTGCGACTGTCGTTTTGAAACGCAGACGGATGGAGGTAGGTGCCGTGAGGTTGTTGTTGAAGAGTTTGACAGGAAACGATTTGACAGAGTGAAAAACAAGGTGTGGACAGGTATCATGTCTCGTCACAGCCAGCCTGATTATACTGCTGCGATTTCAGGGGATCAGCCAAGTGGATGTAAACTAATTTGTTTAAAAATTTAAAAATTATTTCTCAATTTCTATGGTTTGCGGCGGATAAGGAAATACTCAGCTGAATATAGATTACGAAGCCAAACAAGGAGGAGAGTCTTCCATGAATTGTACGCTCTGTATTAATTGTATGTAATAAACTCGATATTTCTGAAATATTGCAGCGTTTTGCTTTAAGAATTTGCTATTCCAGAAAATTTTGGTACAAAATAAAACAAATTTTGTAAATTTTCTGATTTAAATCAATCGAAAATCACGAGTATTATTAAAAAACCACATACGAATTAATTTCAGAATCCCTAACCCTGGCTAAAAGAAAGCAATAAAAAACCGTTTTCCGAAATTTCTTCTTATGACCTTGTCAAGTTGTTTGTAATTTCTTGTCCGTCCAGACATCTTTCCGCAGAGTGTATCCCGCGGAATCCGTGAAAAGGCAGCCCCGATTAATCGCTTCCGCTCCGGCGAGAAGACACAAGACCCGAGTGGGGGGTGGAGGAAAGTTTTGGGGGGTGGAATTCCACTCGCAATTATTTTCCAGAAATCGGGAGGCTGTTTCGGATGGGGGGAGGATGCGAGATCGGGCGAAGCACATGGCGAAATGTTCTAGAAGACGACAGATGCTGACTGCCGGCAGGGGTGGCAGGGGAGAGGGTGGTCCTGCAATCGTCCTGCCATCGTCCTGATTATATACGGAGGCGTTGACAAGGAACAGATCTCCGCTCGCCTAGAACACGTCTTGGACATGTTGAGTCACATCCAATCAGTTACGAGACTCTGACTCCCTCGTCCACTCTATTTAAAGCAGATGCCTTTGCCTCGAATAGCGTTGAACGATGAGCGTGACTTCACCAAGCTTGGGGAAATCGGCCTTTGTAGGTACCACGCTATTAAAATATTCTTTTTACAAATTTTGTACCGAAATTTTAATTCCTAATGGCACCACAACCTAAAAACTGTTTGGAATTTGCTCATAAAAACAAAATGGAAAATCCGATTTTGCTCAAAAACTATACAGCACCACATTAAGCTGTCACGAACATTCTCGCCAAATTTCAGAAGAATCTGTGACCTCTAATCAGGCCTACTCGTATCTTGACAAAAATACCAAACATTGCTTTTCCTCCATGCAAGGAAATTGAAGGATTTTGCTTGTTCATCAAATAAAAGTCTTTTTCAATTCCATCTTCTAATAAACACCAAACACCGGTGTTGTTTTGGTGCTATCATAAGATGGGCGTTCTTCGAAATTTTCGAATAATCACTCCTACCTCTCATCTCAATCTACCTACTTACCTCTCTATAAGAGAGAGGCAGAGGGATGGTACCTACCTCTATGAGAGTGACGAAGACGATGAAGAGCGGCGGTGGGCAGCACTTGTAATGGTCGGCGTAGTACTTCCGGTCCCTCTCTTCCGTCAGGAACTCGTCCGCGATGATGCGCACCATCCTGCAAACAAGTCCAGGGACGTCACGCCAGCCACCAACGTAAACGTCATACACCTCGAGGGTTCGCGATGCCCCGGTCTCTGTCTTTGTTTCTGATGGTCACAAGCACTCACTTTCAAAATAGGTAAAGAGTTGGTATTGACTCTGTTAAATTGACCAAGGAAGACAGGGAAATCACAAGCCAACTGGCTTTTCTTAGCGGGTGTCTGACCGCGTCACGTTGCTTGAATGGAATCGGTGTACTGACTCTGCTTATTTAACCAAGGAAGACAGGGAAATCACAAGCCAACTGGCTTTTCTTAGCGGGTGTCTGACCGCGTCACGTTGCTTGAATGGAATCGGTGTATTGACTCTGCTTATTTAAGTCCTGTAACTGTCGCCAGCTCACCAATGATATTTTGACAAAATTTCCTATATTCTTCGCCCTGACAGCCTGGTATTTGCTACAAAGTAAAGTGCTCTATGCTCTATATGGTACAGAGACTGGAGACACCTGGTCTACCGTGCAGCCACAGCCTCCATCCAGTTACCTGTGAAGCACGGGCGGCTCCTGAGTCAGGATGTGGAAGTCGTTTTCGCTGCACACCTCGCGATCTCGCTGGTGTACGGCGCATTTAAAACTACGACTTCGCTTCCCGGTCATCTGCAGACAGACAGAGACAGACACTGGTTAGTCAACACTCAACACTCAAACACTCAACACCTCGACACTCAACATCTAACAGTGTAGGTCATCGGTAACCTGCCAGCCAGCGAAAAACCTTGCAGAGAAGGAATTAAGTTACCTTTGTTAGATTTTGTAGATATTTTTTTTGTGAACCGACGATATAAGTCTCATGACCAAAACACCTACGCTTAACCAAGGATGAAAAGACATATTTCATGCAAAATCCACGTCAGATATCCATGCAGGATTGCGGTTTCCCTTCTTCCCAGGGCTTTCTCATGGTTTTAGCAACAAGAAATTTGAAAAAAACAGTCAGTAAACGCAGGTATAGGTACTTGTTGACACAGGAATGTAGAAAAGTAATGGCAAGGACTTATTTCACTCGACACAGTTGAAACTGGACGAAAATGCGTGCAAATAATCGAGCAATCGAGGAAATCAACCGGCGACGCCTTATAATGTAGTCAGCAATTGTTGACTAATCCGGGCCACGATTCGCAGCAAGCTGCAAGACGGATGCAAGAGTCAAGAATCCAGCATCCGTCTCACTGCAGCCGACACTAACGAGCCGCTAACGAGAGTCTGTTAACTTCGCCGCGGCCACGACGGCGACGGCGACGGCGAAGAATCCAGACAGCGTGAGGAAATAGAAATAGTTCTGAAAGAATTGCGGCGAATCGTACATTCGACGCGACGCATATTCAACTGCGTCGAATGTTTGTAGCACACGTGTCCTGCGATGCATTGCAAGCGATCGGACAGGCAAACACTTTACAAAGAACGCGCGCTGATCGTTTGAAGCTTATTTTCGCCAGCATTCAGCATTCCTTCGAACACCGGTGTCACTGCGCTGCTATGTGTTGCACGCTGCTACGATTGGCATTACTATGTGCCTTGCCTAATGCCAGCAAATACCGGTATCACTGCGCTGCTATGTGTTGCACGCTGCTACGATTGGCATTACATGTGCCTTGCCTAATGCCAGCAAACACCGGTGTCCCTGCTGTTGAGTGTTGCTATACGCTGCTACGATTGTTGGCATTACTATGTGCCTTGCCTAATGCCAGCAAACACCGGTGTCACTGCTGTTGAGTGTTGCTATACGCTGCTACGATTGTTGGCATTACTATGTGCCTTGCCTAATGCCAGCAAACACCGGTGTCACTGCGCTGCTAGTGTTGCCTCGCTGATAACATCGTTGGCTTTAGGTAATAGGCACAAAATGAAATAAATTGCGTATAGCAACGCGGTGACACCGGTGTTTGCTGGCATTAGGTGCAACTTGTAAGTGCAACTTTGAGACTCGACTAGTGCGATTTATGAGTCCATTTCGGCGACGCTATGTCGAATTGGCGGGCAGCGGGCATCGAGAAGTGGGCAGCGGGCAGCGGGCAGCCGGGTGTCATGATTGGTCGGCTGCCAGGCGGCGTGTCTCACCACCGGGGTCCGCTTGGCCGTGATCAGTCGTCGCTCGTTCACCCGCTAACACCGTGACCTGCCCCAATGCGTCGTGACGCGTTGCGTTGCGTTGCGGCGCGGCTAATCATACGCACCGACGCCGCCGCTCGGCCGGCGCAGACTCAAAGTTAGCGACACCGGAAATCTTAATCAACGCTCGGATTTTGTGCGGTTAGACATTTTTGAAAATCACAGCACCATGTGACTTACCAAAAAATAGAGCTTCGAAATTATCGGTTATTGAGAAAAGCTAGTTGGCTTGCGAATTCCAGGTCTTCCTTGGTTAAATAAGCAGAGTCAATACACCGATTCCATTCAAGCAGCGTGACGCGGTCAGACACCCGCTAAGAAAAGCCAGTTGGCTTGTGATTTCCCTGTCTTCCTTGGTTGAATAAGCAGAGTCAATACACCGATTCCATTCAAGCAGCGTGACGCGGTCAGACACCCGCTAAGAAAAGCCAGTTGGCTTGTGATTTCCCTGTCTTCCTTGGTTGAATAAGCAGAGTCAATACACCGATTCCATTCAAGCAGCGTGACGCGGTCAGACACCCGCTAAGAAAAGTCAGTTGGCTTGCGAATTCCAGGTCTTCCTTGGTTGAATAAGCAGAGTCAATACACCGATTCCATTCAAGCAGCGTGACGCGGTCAGACACCCGCTAAGAAAAGCCAGTTGGCTTGTGATTTCCCTGTCTTCCTTGGTTGAATAAGCAGAGTCAATACACCGATTCCATTCAAGCAGCGTGACGCGGTCAGACACCCGCTAAGAAAAGCCAGTTGCCTTGTGATTTCCCTGTCTTACTTGGTTAAATAAGCTGAGTCAATGAATCTATGTTGAGGTGAATAAGTGGTTCAAGTTGATATTTTTGAAAATATCCTGCATTGGCAAAGCAAAGTGAAGTTCGTTAAGGTCCTATCATAACCATTGCAAACATAACGTTATTTGAAATAAAATCCTCGATAGTGCGTTTTTCAATAGTTGAACATGAAACTTGATCGCGATTGGCTGGGAATTAACGTGTTCAACAGTTGGCTCCCTGCGATCCCCGCTCCGCCGTCCGACCTTGCCGCTCCGCCGTCGGCGTCGGCGTCGGCGTCGGCGTCGCTTCGCTGGGGGTCGGGCGTCGCGGCCGTCGGTATATTTATCCCGCGATGGAGTGCATCGGCCGTCCGGTCGCGATCGCTCTCTCGCTCGCACCCGCGGGTCGCCGCATCGCACTGTCTTCGTCGCACTCACGGGGCGCGGAGAGGGCACCTCGGCCTGGCAGGGGGGTCAGGCACGGCCACGTTGGACGCAACGGCGCGGTAAAGGGCACGGATTGCAACGCATAGCCGCATATGTACCGTCTTATAGCTTTATAACATTGCTATAAAACCCGTAGACAGATTGTGAATCATAGGAGGGGAATTGAAAGGTTTACTCTCTGCATTGTGACCCGTGGGGTCTATCCCAGGCGACCCAGAAGAAACACATAATATTGAACCTATCAATTTCTATAAATTTGTGGGCAATAAATCACCATATTTTTATAGGGGACGAAACGGAACGTGCGACGCGTTCGGTGCGACATCTAAGATATAGAGCAATAATCTTTAAATTTTATGAAACGGTAAGCAAATAGTTACTGCTCTGTGTCCCAAAATTATTTCAATTCCGAGTACTTCCCCTTCCAGGTTACCGCTGCTTGTGGTCAAGACTGGGTTCGATAAGTACGTTTAAACAAGTCGACTTTGGTCGATAAGGGTCGTGAAGGGTCGAGAAGGGTCTACCACGCCCTCGGACCCAGACCCTTATGCTCGCGTGCATCTTGCCTTGAGAACGAGCAGACCAAACGCAGGGCGTTTCCGGCGAGCATTCTAGGAAGCCGGGTATGCAAAGCAGGGCGGTTTCCGGCGCGGCAGGAGTTAGAGGGGTGGTTGTCCGCTAGGGGTTGCGTAGAGCGCGGCTCATGGCGGATGCGCTCGGTGGGGACATGGAAACATCAAATAGGACAGAGTAGAAAATCATGCTTTGATTGTAAATAACTTATGACGGAGCTTTTTAACTGCTGAGTAACGGTTAGAAACCATCAAAAGTTATGAATTCGTACGTGCGTACCAGTTAAGTGTATTGATTTTGTAAGACGCAGGTTTTTTTTCCCAATTTAAGGAAAAAATCACATTTTCCCACGGTTTTTTCCAGAAAATACAAGTCAACTTGGTTTTTGAATGCTAAGTTGCTTGATACATGACCAAAAATTAAACTATTTCGATTTTTTGGACCCGACTTTGGACCCTTGATAAAGTAGGCAGCATAGCTTTGCGAAACGTGGCGAATAGCTTTAGTATGGGAACTTAAAGCATTTCAATTACCATGTTAAATATTCTTTCTGAAGTTAAAAAACCAAAACTCATCACCAAATTGAACAATAGAATCCTGGATCCAGTGAGTCTTCTATTAACCTTGACGCAGTAGACAGGGGTGCGAATGTTGGGTGGGTGGGTGGTTGGGTGCTGGGGGGAAAATTTATTGCAAGGGTCGAAAGTTTCGTGCCGAGAAGTGATAATGTAAATGTAGCGTCGTCGAATCGGAGACATTTGGAATAAATTACGAGCAGCAAGGCACGCGACCGCCGCTATGGGGGGTGGTGAATGGGACCTCATCACGACCGTCTCGAGGGTTCCAGGGTTCGAGGGTTCCAGCGTCGGGTAAGGAAGTCGCTGAAGATGACGGGCGTTATTGCCATGGCTATCACAAACGACGGTGATTCGCATGAGGCCATGACTCATGGGAATGCGAATGACGGTTATTAAAGCCATAGACGATTCTGTGCGTTAATAGCCAATAAATATCTCTAGAAGTCTTTGAGATGCTAGGCGCGGTTATGGACCATTACACTGCAGGAGACACTTTGGTACCGAATTAGTAACGCAGGGAACATATTTATTGTTAGAACTTCAAGATTGAATATCTCATATAGTGTCAGGATATACCACCGTCTGAAAGGATGCTAAGCTTATGAGATCCCTGCCTTTCAAATGAGAAAAGTCTTACTTATATTTCGATAACTTACTAATTGACCATTTGTTTTCAGAAATAACTATTTTTTACTGGGTATTGCGAATGTTAAGAACCAAAATCAAACTTTTCCCAAAGTTTGACTGTGAAAAGTTTGATTTTGAGACTTAAAATTCAATATCCGTAAAATTGTTTTTCTGAAAATTAGCGTGCTAAGATTGCTGAAGAAAGTAGTACTGATTCGAGTATTTTGACCAAGGATGAAAATGTGAATCACAAAGTTATATAAGACTCCATATAAAACTTCCGTATAGTGCATGGATGTTATATTTGTAACAAACTCCGAGGGAAATAGATTTCAGGTAAAATTGGACACCACTAACTGGTCGGCTCGGAATTTCCCGCTATGTTTTTCCTAAAAATAGGTCGCCACCGAAGAGAAAGGCGAACAGAGGGCTTTCCGCTCTCAACTCAGACCTGCGCTATTTCAAGACATTCTTCGGACGCTATCGACACTTTTAATCTGTATTTAGCCACTTATTAGCAGTTAGCAATCATCGAGGCGCCGTCAAATTCCATCGGCGCTAATTGGCGAGGCAGCGGTTAATTACGTGCAGCCTTGATTCGATGACAAAGATTCTAGGGATTAAATTACTTGAAACTACAGGAATAGTAAAAGCTGATAACAGATATCTTGCAATGCTGTTGAATCTAAACTTGATTGTATAAGCAAATATCTGAGATATTTGACATTGAGCTGGCGACAGAACCGTCAGCGCTGCCTAGGCGGTTTGGTTCGGAATGAAAGCACCAAAGCCATCTAGGGATAACTTTAAAGTTATGCCATAATCCGTGATTTTGAGGGGGTTTTATTTGGTACTCATGCACAATCTCAAGTGTCAATTGACAGTGGATAATATATATATGAGTAAATCTTTGCGGGTGATAACTGCTCTAGATTACGATAACATCTTCCGTCAGGTTCGCTATGCGTTGTCGCCAAAATTCTTCATGGCATAGGACGATATTTTCTGATAATTTTAGTCTTTGATACAGCGCCCAAATGATTTCAAAAAGATGATCAAAAGTCGGTATTCAAATCGCACTGGCTGTGCAATCTGCGTGTGATTTTTTTCGACAGCTGACCTCCACAGACATTGCCTGGCGATTTCTATTTCAAAGCACCTTTCAAGCACTTTGAAGTTTGTAGTGCGATGACTGTTACTTGGGATTGCTTTGAGCAGCATGGTATATAAGAAGCGCGTGACAGACTGGATGGGATATTAGTGTCTCTACGCCGATTTTCTTCGACCATTTTCTTCGTTTATTCAGTCGCATCTCCGCTGTTTGACTGCGAGACTGTTTCTCTGCCGACTGCCGACGATGAAACGTTGCTCTACAAACAGAACAGCGAACGCGACGTCGATCTACAAACATTCCTATCGGTCCTGGCGAATCGGAAAGTTCCAAGGAAGCCCCTGGAGTAACCAGCTGTATTATTCACCACCATCGACAGGGTGAATCCTGAATGAATGAAAAATGTAAGACATAACACGACAATAAAAAATAAGGTCCGAAAATCCGAACGTCAATTGCTAAAAAGTTAATACATTTACCCTACAAGCTCGTGGCATACCAACTTCAAAGTTCCGACAACGGACCCCCCGCGGACGGCGGGGCTCGAACCCGACCCCCCCAAACCGCGGGCCCCCGGACGCCGAAACTCCGCAAATAGCGGGTGGTTGGTGGGTGACGATTAGCGTGTTGAGGTGATGGGGGGGGGGGGGGGGGAAGGTCTGGGTTCGAGCACGAGGCAAGTCCGCCGGGTCAGCTGTTCGGTTAGCAGCCAGACAGTCGCGATCAGCTGCTCGACTCCGCGGCGGGTAACACGAGCTCTCAAGGTCAGACGGCGTCGGGACGGACGTCTCGACGCCCCCCTTCCCTCCCTCCCCCTACCGACGCCCACACGCGTCGGCGTCGGCTCGTGGACGCAGTGGCGTAGGTTTAGGGATATCCCCGTAGCAAGGGGACATAACTGCTGGCATTAGGCAAGGCGTAATGCCAACAATCGTAGCAGCGTATAGCAACACTATAGCAACAGCAGTGACACCGGTGTTTGCTGGCATTAGGCAAGGCACATAGTAATGCCAACAATCGTGGCAGCGTAGCAACACTAGCAACAGCAGTGACACCGGTGTTTGCTGGCATTAGGCAAGGCACATAGTAATGCCAACAATCGTAGCAGCGTGGCAACACATAGCAACAGCAGTGACACCAGTGTTTGCTGGCATTAGGCAAGGCACATAGTAATGCCAACAATCGTGGCAGCGTAGCAACACTAGCAACAGCAGTGACACCGGTGTTTGCTGGCATTAGGCAAGGCACATAGTAATGTCAACAAACGTGGCAGCGTAGCAACACTAGCAACAGCAGTGACACCGGTGTTAGCTGGCATTAGGCAAGGCACATAGTAATGCCAACAATCGTAGCAGCGTGGCAACACTAGCAACAGCAGTGACACCGGTGTTTGCTGGTATTAGGCAAGGCACATAGTAATGCCAACAATCGTAGCAGCGTGTAGCAACACTAGCAACAGCAGTGACACCGGTGTTTGCTGGCATTTGGCAAGGCACATATTAATGCCAACAATCTTAGCAGCGTAGCAACACTAGCAACAGCAGTGACACCGGTAACCCATAATGTGGAAGCCATCCACGAAAACCAGGCCCACCGCACGCCGCTGAGAGAGTCCGGACACGTTCGGCGTTCCTAGACAAACGTGTACACGCATCTGTCCGCGCACGCACCGGCGAGACGTGCGCTAAACAGTGCGTGTACTTGACCCCCCCCCCCGGGCTGCAATTGTAGGAGTGCCCCCAGCCACCGGTGGGCGCAGGGTGGGAGGGGGCACCTGTTGACACCCAAGCGTTGCATCTATCGGCCGATTCTGGTGGGAGGGTTGGAGGTGTTTGGATTTAAGCGATGAGTGCACCTGCACTCAGTGACGGATTGCATACAGTTTGGCGTGCAGACTTTTCAACTATCAAGCAAGACAATGGATACCCGCTAAGAAAAGCCAGTTGATTTGGGATTTCCCTGTCTTCCTTGGTTGAATAAGCAGAGTCAATACACCGATTCCATACAAGCAACGTGACGCGGTCAGACACTCGCTAAGAAAAGCCAGTTGGCTTGTGATTTCCCTATATTTCTTGATTTAATAAGCAGAGTTAACGATGGTTATCAAAGAAATACAGGAAATATATTAGCTCAATTTTTCGTAAGAAAAGACTGAATTGTTGCAAGCCACCGTACGCGAGGGTTAAGACAATGATCACGTTATTATCCAATTAGCTTGGTTAGTTTTCAAATCAAAAGAGGGCGTGCAAAAAGCTTGTCAAACCGCCGGATGCAGACCGACGGACGTCGCGACGCCGATCTCACCTGGGCGTCGGCGTCGGCGTCGGCAGCGTCCCGCCTTGACGGCGGCCGAGCCGGCTCTGGCGCCGCGACGCCGACGCCGCCCTCCCCTACCCCCCTCCCTTACGCCCCCACCCGGCCCCTCTGCTTGACGAGCCACCCACCGGCGTCGTCTCTACAGGACATTGCTGGGCTGGGTAAAAAAATGTCTTGCGAACGGGAATATACCGCACGAAAGAGCATTTTATATATTTTGTTATATAGTCTGTTGTCTAGACCAGGGGCCTTGCCTAGCGTGGCCAAAGTTTCGGTGCTACGGTGGTGCTACAGTAGCACCAGGTATTACTAGAAAATACAGTTTTTCACTAGCACCGATGTAATACTGCCTGTTGGTGGCGCTAGGTAAGGCCCCAGAGCGTTTATTTGCACTTTCCATGTCAAGACCATGCAAAGTCTATACAGGGAGGACCATACCAAAAAATAGACGCCTTTTTGAAATTTCAAAATTTCAGTAAAGAACTATACCGTATGCTTTTAATAATATGTCAATAGCCATGAGTTGAATACATTCATTGATCTACTGATAATAGTTTATCCAACTCAAATCTTTAATAGCAGGTAATACTTCACATTTCAGTTGTGTGAAGTTGTGAACAAAAAGCCTGTTTCGAACACCTAACGCTCCCTTCGGATCGCTCTCCCAGTAAATGGGATAACGGATAGGGAGTACTTTCTGTAAAACTA
This sequence comes from Nemurella pictetii, assembly GCA_921293315.2. Lineage (NCBI taxonomy): Eukaryota > Metazoa > Arthropoda > Insecta > Plecoptera > Nemouridae > Nemurella > Nemurella pictetii. The sequence goes on from OV121122.1 coordinate 5,379,951, forward strand.
GTAAGATCTCGCAAAAAAATAGCAGTTTTTAAGGACTAGTTAAACCAGTTTTTAACTCAGGACGTGTTATTTGATTTGAATGGAATGGGAACAGCGAAACGCGTGCATAGTGAAATTTTATTGTTTCCGTGAGATTACCGCTAAACTCAGAGATGGAAAAAAATGAAACATGCCCGAAAAATTTTTACTTCGACAATCGTTGGTCCAGGCTCCCTAACGCCCGAAAATTCCCGCGCGTCGTGACAACTATGCGCGCGCGTGAATGCGACGCACTTCCGGCGTCGCGCGCGCGCACGCAATGCCTACTTCCGGTGAACCCCACAAGGGCGCCGAGGGCGACGGAAGAAGCCGAGCAAACACGGCGATAACTCGCAGGTGGCGACACCCACGGGGAAACAATTGACGTTATGGTCCCCCCCTCCCCCTACCCCGAGATGCGACAGGTTACGTCGGCGGCCGCCATCTTGTACCATAGACAGCTAGCTCGCTTACTTGTCGTCTAGACCACTGGGCGAAAAAAAATCTGATTTTACCGCCATCTTGTCCATTAACATCTAGCTGGCATACTTGTCGTGGGAAATTGGCGAATTCGCCGCCATATTGTCCCAAAGGAAAGCAGCTTGTCTCCTAGTGGTCTAGTGTCCCGGCGACGTGAATTCGCTCACAGACAAGAGGCATCAAGTCTCTGCTGAAGGTTTTGCCTTCCAACGTCTCCATTGAGTCACTGACACGTGCCAAGAATACTAAATTGGAAACTGGGAATGTTTGACCAAAATAATTTGTATATTTCGCTGAGTATTTTGATCAGGTACGAGGCGGCGCCGTTCACGTAAAATCCACGTCATTTTACCCGCTTGTAAAAGCCATCTAGCAATTTGTGTTTGAAATAAATTACACTGTATTTATTTGTGAAATTTATTGATTGACTCTAACCACTGATGCGAAAGAAATTACAAGCCAGCTGGCTTTTCTCAGCGGGTGTCTGACAGTGTCACGTTGCTTAAAAGGAAGAAATGTATTGTGTATAGGACAAGCCACATTTTGAAATTGATTTTGTCAGCTGTCAAAATATCCGCCCCCCCCCCCCCTCCCCCGCCCCGCCCGACCCCTGGATGTCACCGATCGGGCCGACGTCTCTGGATGTCACGGCCTTGCAGACGCCGACGTCGCGACGCCGTGCGGGGGGGTAGGGGGTTCACGCCGCCCCCTCCCTTCCACCCACGCGATGAGACATTGCTAGAGAGCTGTCTGTCTGCTTTGCCCACAGAGCACAGGAAATAGAGCACAGAGCACAGAGCACAGAGCACCGAGCACAGAGCACCGAGCACAGAAAACAGAGCACAGAGCACAGAGCACAGAGCACCGAGCACAGAGCACCGAGCACAGAAAACAGAGCACAGAGCACAGCGCACAGAGCATAGAGCACAGAACACATAGCACAGAGCACAGAAAACAGAGCACAGAGCACAGCGCACAGAGCACCGAGCACAGAGCCCAGAAAACAGAGCCCAGAGCACAGAGCACCGAGCACAGAGCACCGAGCACCGAGCACCGAGCACCGAGCACAGAGCACAGAGCACACAGCACAGAGTACAGAGCACAGTGCACAGAGCACACAGCACCGAGCACACAGCACAGAGCACAGTGCACAGAGCACAGAGCACACAGCACAGAGCACAGAGTACAGAGCACAGAGCACAGAGCACAGTGCACAGAGCACAGAGCACACAGCACAGAGCACAGAGTACAGAGCACAGAGCACAGTGCATAGCGCACAGAGCACAGAGCACAGAGCACAGAGCACAGAGCACAGAGCACAGAGCACAGCGCACAAAGCGGGGGCAGAGAGGACCCTGAGGGGGCCGTTATTTTAGGTGGTGATCGTCGTTCGTAGGACTGCCGTCTCTCAGTTACGAGTTGCATTTCATCGCGAGATGCTGTCACCGCGCCGAATTTGGCAATCTTGCGTGGACTTGTTGAATTTAATTCAAATGAGATATTAACGCCTGTTTATTTAATTATCAAACGTGGCTTTTGGCACGTTCAGGTCGTTCTGTGACTGGAGACTGAAAAGGAGCGCTGACATTTAGCAGTCAAACTCTAGAGTTGATGCAAGTTCTTCTGTTCTCTCTTTAGTATTCATAAAAATTGCTAGAAAACTTATTCCAACTAGTAAACTTTTCATAGTTGCAGCCGTGGCTATTTCAATTTCTAAAAAAATTGAAATTTGATTGCGTGCAAAAGCGTGCGAAGGCGAATTTTTATAGTCACTATAATTACGTCATTGGTCATTGGATGGCTGCTGGTTAACTGATGACGTCACAAACTGATCAAAAAAGTCGGAGGCGTTTTGAAACTTTCACAATACGCGCGAAATTTTCCAAATGGGTATACTTTTCCAGAAACACGTCGCATTTTTTCCTTTCCAGCCAATCAATGATTTTACACTGTAGTTATAACGAAAACTATAATCATGCAAGCGATGCCAAAGAGAAAAAAATTAAGGTTAAAACTTCGCCATTACTCCTGTTGACAAAAGAAGCAAACACAAAAACGCAACGCAATCAATTCTGGATCATGGTGATGAAGTTGAAGAGCAAGTCGCTGCGCCGATCGGAAGTCAAACATACGACGACCACGCGACCACACAGGCGTCGGCGTCGGCGTCGGTGTCGGCGTCGGAAATTAACGACGCCGCCGACTCAAAGGCGGGTAAATATTGATTTTGATCGACGATTCGTCGGGATCGGCGGGGTCGACAAGGGCTCAGATTTAGTGGAGAATGTTTGGACCTACGAACGCTGTGAGACGAAGCTAACCACGTTCGACCCAAAGGCCCGCAAAACGCAGGCAGGAAAACTGTTGCACAATTCTGGAAGGAAGAGCAAGACCCGAAATATGGTGTCAGCTTCACTCTATGGATCCTCACCGTGGCTCTATGAACTTTTCTGACAGTGACAGCTTATAAGATGACGAGCAAAATGATGGCAGATCCCCGCAAATAAGCCAGTTGGAATAGTGATTTCACTGTCTTCTTGGTAAAATAAGCAGGAGTTAATTTATTAAATTGGCAAAACAATGATATTAATTTTCTTATTATTTAGTGGTGTAGAAAATGACATCCCAACACGCTTTTCTTGAAGTTGTCTGACACCGTTTCTTTCTAGAATTTATGGGCGGTAATAAAGTTTAGCGAGGTTGTGAATGTAAAAAACAAAATGGTTGAACTCAAGTCATAAATGTGAAATGACCGGTGTCACGTTAAGTGAACTCCACAAAGGCAGCTTCTAAAGAAATGCCCCCGTGTTTTTGGTCGCCTGTCAAAGTTGGTGGCGGCGTCACCACCGTTTTATCATCGTCGTCAGTAAACAAACGACGTCTCGGGGGAGACGCCGACGCCGACGCCGACGCCGACGCCGACGCCTGAGTTGCTTCGAACCAGGGAAAGGGGACGGGGGCTATAACGACTCAGAGCAGGAGGGGATAGTTAAGGGCTCCGGGTCGTTACGATGTGATGTTAGGTGTTGTTGCCCCTTGGAGTTATCCAAGAGGATACTAGATGTTATGAACCCCAAGTGCCATGCTGACTGTCGCATAGTAAATGTTTTTGTCGAGAGTCTAAACAACCCCTTCAGGTGATGAAGAATTTAGTGAATTACAAAGCGTGGTGCTAAGAATTTAGAAGCATCACCAAGCTGTAGGTATAAGTGTGTTTGGTTGTTATACTGTGGTCTAGAATGTAAATAATGGTATTTAGGTAATTAATGATTGAGGTTTGGAAATTTTTATGCGGTTTCTACGCGCTCCAAAAATTGATTCGTCCATCCGTACAAAGTTTCACCGGTAAATGAGCGACGTTAAGTTCATAATGCGTTGCGAAAAATAATTTCGGTACTCGCTGCTGTTGACCGTTGCAAATGAACCGCACCATATTTCCTCACTCAAAGGAAAGTTTGAGCGAAAAATGCGTGATTTAGGTAAATCTTGAAATTAAATTTACGCCTTTTTCATGTCAGGATAGTTTGATGTTATAGATACCCTGTAAGAAAAGCCATGGTTGACTCTGCTTATTTAACCAAGGAAGACAGGGAAATCACAAGCCAACTGGCTTTTCTTAGCGGGTGTCTGACCGCGTCAGAGAGGGTATCAACTGACCGAAAAAAAAACTGACCGAAAATAAAAGTGACCGAAAAAAAAACTGACCGAAAAAAAAACTGACCGAAAATAAAAGTGACCGAAAATAAAACTGACCGAAAATAAAACTGACCGAATTTCATATTTATGAACGTTACTGTACGGAGACGGTGGTGTGGGAATGTTACTAGCCGTTCAATACAAACAAACCGTCGGAAAAAAAAACTCGCCGAAAAAAAACTGACCGAAAAAAAAACTGACCGAAAATAAAAGTGACCGAATGTATGAAATTGGCTAAGTCAAATAGCATTGGTCTTATGGGACTACGAATTTTACCGAGGCTAGCCGGATATACCGGGCGATGGACGCAGGTAGAACGAGGGCGCCCGGTGAAGGAAATCTGGTCGTGATTTCGGCTATGTCCAATAACATTGGTCTTATGGGACTACGAGTGTTACCGAGGCTAGACGGATATACCGGGCGAGGACGTAGGTAGAACGAAGGCACCCGGTGAAGGAAGTCTAGTCGTGATTTCGGCAAACCGTTGGAAAAAAAAACTCGCCGAAAAAAAACTGACCGAAAAAAAAACTGACCGAAAATAAAAGTGACCGAATGTATGAAATCGGCTAAGTCAAATAGCATTGGTCTTATGGGACTACGAATTTTACCGAGGCTAGACGGATATACCGGGCGATGGACGCAGGTAGAACGAGGGCGCCCGGTGAAGGAAGTCTAGTCGTGATTTCGGCTATGTCCAATAGCATTGGTCTTATGGGCAAGAATAAAATACGAAAAAAGGCGGAATTCTGTTTAACATGGTGGCTTATGGGAGAACAGAAAAATTGCAAAGTTCGGACTGGGGGACATTTGCCGGATATTGAACTATATATTTATGGATAGCCCAAATGATTGTGCATCTTTTTTAAATTGTAGCTTTTTCTTTAGAAATTGAATTTTCAAAAGTTATAACGATTTCAAAGTACCAAAAAACTTAAAATCGCCATAAAAAGAAAATTTATGGTTGGATTTGTTTCAAATTTCTAACATAGGTAACAGACCAAAACAGATGTGTGATTTTGCAATTTCAATCAAATCCATCATCGGGAAAAAAAAACGTTTTGAAGTCTCCGAAGTTTCATCAAACATAGGTAACCCCCATCATTTAATCTATGTCTTGGCTATTATCTCGATTTTACGAAAACTATTTCTTAAGTGATGAACGGAATTGAATGAAATTTTAACTGAGAGTACAAAATAGATGGGTGAGCTTAAAAATAATTTGTCGGAAAATTCGTTTGGAAAATTTGGCCACAAGAAAAACTTTATCAGTAATAGCTTGATTAGTAAGGATGCGATCGAGCTGAAATTTTGAAGGAGCATCCATGTAGTGATTTGTCAGATTTTTTTATAATGTAAAGAAAATCGTTTGGATAATTCGGAAAATATAAAATAAAAAATAATTTTTACCTTTTTTGATGTTGTGATAGCGGAAAAAGTTAAAAGTGCATATCAGTAGTTAGCCCTTATTTATTCACTTCTTTTTTATAGAGTAGTCTTTTCCTAAAACATTGAATTTTAAAGAGATATACGTGATTTAGTGTGTCAGTCGAAATTCCGGCCAAGTCAATTAAAATGGGGGGAACGAAATATTGCAGAGTGTGGGTGTTACGATTGTTGCCGAATACGATTAGTTCGTTAATATTTCAACGAACGATGATATTCACCACCGAAAGTGCGTTTTATTTGCTGCTGAATTCCACATGTAAAAATGTAGACGGTTGTTCTCGTGGTGAGTGCAAGCTAACAAAGAGACGCGTGCCAGCCTTGTGCCAGCAGCTAGAGGGTCGCGTCTCGAGTGAACAATCACAATGCCAGGTACCACAACTTATTGACGAATGTCAGAACCGGCAGAGAATAAGGGTTAGCGTTATTTAAACAACGTTACCTGACTGCACCATTACTGAAAGATGAAATCGAGGAATACAAATGATGTTATAATCATCGGAGTATTACATTTTCAACAGATTTGCATTTTTATTTGAAGATGCACACAGTTCGAATCATCGCCGTAGGACAATGATAAGCTATAGATACAGAATCAACACAAGACATCCTTCACGGGACGCACTCGTTAAACCTGACCATCGGCAGGTTTATGCGACGAGCATCGGCAACAATCGTAAGCCAAATAACTCAATTGATTTTATATTATTTTAGGTGTGTATTAAACATATCACCGGCATATTAAACTAAAACATTTCGTCAAAATCTAACTATTGGAAATAAATCGATTTTCCCGAATTACCCCATAAGCCCGTGTTAATTGGCTTAGCCGGAATTTCGACTGACACACTAAATCACGTATATCTCTTTAAAATTCAATTCTTTAGGAAAATACTACTCTATATAAAGAAGTGAATGAATAAGGGCTATCTACTGATATGCACTTTCAACTTTTTCCGGGGGAGCTGAATAACGCCATATGGAATAGCGCCATATCGGCCACTTTCTGTTCCACCGGAATAAAGCCATAAGTCGTATGGCGTTATTCCAGTGGATTTATCTCATATTGTATGATGGCTTTGTTCCGGTAACAGCTGCACTGTAGGTACTAACGCCATCCAAGCATATGGCGTTAATCCAGTGGATTTATGCCATGTTGAGTATGGCTTTATTCCAGTAAAATGCCCAGTCATTGCAAAATCGGACAACTGTTATGGTCTGTTATCTATTTTAGAAATTTGAAACAAATATAACGTGAATTACTTTTTTTATTACGATTTTAGGTTTTTTGGTACTTTGAAATTGTCATAACTTTTGAAAATTCAACTTCTAAAGAAGCAGCTCCTTTAAAAAAAAGATGTTCATTCACCGGGGCTATCTATAAATATATATTTTGATACCCCGAAAATGTTCCCCCGTCCGAACTTGCAATTTTTCGGTACTCCCATAAGCCGCCATGTTAAATGACAGCCGCAATTTCCGATCGAAACACTAAATCTTCAATAACTTCCTTAAATTCAATTTCTCCGCAAAATTTAATCAGAGGTAAGATATGCGCATTTACCGGGGCTATCCATAAATATGCGGCACGACTCCCGCTAAATGCCCTTTCGCCCGCACCATCGATTACCCTGCACGCGCTCACATCTCCAGTAAGAGCCCATGTTAATTTATGCAAAACTAAATCCTTTATATCCCTTTCAATTTCAATTTCTAAAGAAAAGTTCACAAGTAATAAAAAATGCGTATTGATAAGGGCTATCCACCGATATACCCAAACCTACCTTACCATTATCACAACATACTAAAAGAGTTAATAACACATATTTTCTTTTATATTTTCCGCATTTTCCGAACGATTTTCTTCAAACTCTTATTAAATCTGCCAAATCACTATACGGATAAACATTCCATATTTCAGCTCGATCGGATTATAGCTTATCGTGTCCCCTAACTGATAAGGTGGTTTTTATTTTTTTTGTGGCCAAATTTTCCAAACGAATTTTCCGACAAATTATTTTTAAGCTCACCCATCTATTTTGTACTCTCAGTTAAAATTTCATTCAATTCCGTTCATCACTTAAGAAAAAGTTTTCGTAAAATCGAGATAATAGCCAAGACATAGGTTAAATGATGGGGGTTACCTATGTTTGATGAAACTTCGGAGACTTCAAAACGTTTTTTTTCCCGATGATGGATTTGAATGAAATTGCAAAATCACACATCTGTTTTGGTCTGTTACCTATGTTAGAAATTTGAAACAAATCCAACCATAAATTTTCTTTTTATGGCGATTTTAAGTTTTTTGGTACTTTGAAATCGTTATAACTTTTGAAAATTCAATTTCTAAAGAAAAAGCTACAATTTAAAAAAGATGCACAATCATTTGGGCTATCCATAAATATATAGTTCAATATCCGGCAAATGTCCCCCAGTCCGAACTTTGCAATTTTTCTGTTCTCCCATAAGCCACCATGTTAAACAGAATTCCGCCTTTTTTCGTATTTTATTCTTGCCCATAAGACCAATGCTATTGGACATAGCCGAAATCACGACTAGACTTCCTTCACCGGGCGCCCTCGTTCTACCTGCGTCCATCGCCCGGTATATCCGTCTAGCCTCGGTAAAATTCGTAGTCCCATAAGACCAATGCTATTTGACTTAGCCGATTTCATACATTCGGTCACTTTTATTTTCGGTCAGTTTTTTTTTCGGTCAGTTTTTTTTCGGGGAGTTTTTTTTTCCAACGGTTTGCTGAAATCACGACTAGACTTCCTTCACCGGGTGCCTTCGTTCTACCTACGTCCATCGCCCGGTATATCCGTCTAGCCTCGGTAACACTCGTAGTCCCATAAGACCAATGCTATTGGACATAGCCGAAATCACGACCAGATTTCCTTCACCGGGCGCCCTCGTTCTACCTGCGTCCATCGCCCGGTATATCCGTCTAGCCTCGGTAACACTCGTAGTCCCATAAGACCAATGCTATTTGACTTAGCCGATTTCATACATTCGGTCACTTTTATTTTCGGTCAGTTTTTTTTTCGGTCAGTTTTTTTTCGGCGAGTTTTTTTTTTCCAACGGTTTGCCGAAATCACGACTAGACTTCCTTCACCGGGTGCCTTCGTTCTACCTACGTCCATCGCCCGGTATATCCGTCTAGCCTCGGTAACACTCGTAGTCCCATAAGACCAATGCTATTGGACATAGCCGAAATCACGACCAGATTTCCTTCACCGGGCGCCCTCGTTCTACCTGCGTCCATCGCCCGGTATATCCGTCTAGCCTCGGTAAAATTCGTAGTCCCATAAGACCAATGCTATTTGACTTAGCCAATTTCATACATTCGGTCACTTTTATTTTCGGTCAGTTTTTTTTTCGGTCAGTTTTTTTTCGGCGAGTTTTTTTTTCCGACGGTTTGTTTGTATTGAATGGCTAGTAACATTCCCACACCACCGTCTCCGTACAGTAACGTTCATAAATATGAAATTCGGTCAGTTTTATTTTCGGTCAGTTTTATTTTCGGTCACTTTTATTTTCGGTAAGTTTTTTTTTCGGTCAGTTTTTTTTTCGGTCACTTTTATTTTCGGTCAGTTTTTTTTTCGGTCAGTTGGCGTGTTCCCACCGCGTCACGTTGCTTGAATGGAATCGGTGTATTGACTCTCCTTATTTAACCAAGGAAGACAGGGAAATCACAAGCCAACTGGCTTTTCTTAGCGGGTGTCTGACCGCGTCACGTTGCTTGAATGGAATCGGTGTATTGACTCTGCTTATTTAACCAAGGAAGACAGGGAAATCACAAGCCAACTAGCTTTTCTTAGCGGGTGTCTGACCGCGTCACGTTGCTTGAATGGAATCGGTGGATTGACTCTGCTTATTTAACCAAGGAAGACAGGGAAATCACAAGCCGACTGGGTATATAAATTGATTCAGTTGTGGAAAAAAAAAAAAAAAAAAAAAAAAAAAAAAAAACATGTTACCAAACCATTATAACCCTGTGTGTGCCACTTATATATAGTTAATGTTATTTTTTCCGCAATGTAACCATAAAAATACGAACTCAAAGACCCTAAGATAAGAGCATAAGCTCGGAACTTAGATTGTTGTAAGCAGGATATCTGTTAATAAAAAAAAAAAAAAAAAAAAAGATGGCCGATACAACTGGAGGGCATCACGCAACCAGTGAGTTATTAAGTTGTGAAGTTGTAAGTTGTAAGCTTGTATAAAACGTTGCGGTCGGACGTTAAATGACAGGCAGGCAGGAAATGGCACGGCTCGAACAAGTGGGCGCGAAATTAAAATAAGTACATCCAACCGGTCGTTTACACCAATTTCCACCAATTTCCAGTAATTATCTAGAAAGCCTAGCGATGTCAATACACGGCTTCTGTTTGGTTTTATGACGGTCATTTGATTGCCGACCAAAGTTTTGTAATTTGTAGACATATCCATCAAACTATATATATGTATTTATTTCACGGTTTGAGGTTCCAACCAAGTGTTAATCAGCCACTGGTTTTCCTGGCTTGTCAATACCTCTTTGCTGCCGCAGTTTGTAACTAATTTAGCTAGAAATACAGATAAATAATTGGCGAGTGCTTTTTTTGGTATCATGTTGGTATTTATATTGACTACTAGAGCTGAGCGGACAGAGATATACTCAAATTATATAGAGTATATATACAGGCTTGCATCTAGTGATAGATTTTTGTAGCACCATCGCCGGTGTAACTTGAGACAACTGTCACGAGAGTTTATCCCGAAGCGTAGAGCCGCCGATTGCTGGTCTTTGCAGAGCTGCTGGCTAAAAATACTGTGCTCTCGCGACAAATCGGATGATCCCCTCAAAGCCTGCTTCTCTGTACGCTGCTCTGTGTAGAACACGACAGCATGCCGCCTGTTATATACTCCATTTAATCTCACAATAGCACAGACTGCTCAGCGCCTAGTAGTCAATATTGATTTAGGTACCAATATGATGCGAAATAAATTTTCAATCAGCAATATTTCTAATTGCATTCGTTAGTAACTGTAATAATAAAGTCATCGTAGAAAAATACTTGAAAATATACGAGTGTCAAATAAAAGTGCTAGATTTTTATTTTGCCAATCAGAGTTGCAGCTAAAACTGGTGACCCTGCAGCCTCTCTATCCGTGAGAATAATTGAAGATTTAAATTACTTACTTAAACTTGAGTCATTTTCTAATCTTAGGACGTAAGTATCCATAAACAACTATTTAACTAGGTAAGAAACTTACATTTACTGATTTTTCGCAAATCAATGCTGCGTGCTGTATCAAAGAGGATATTGTTTGATTAAACATGCACGCATAGCTTTGCGAAACATTTAAGTTTTGAATCATATACCATTTAAAACCCCACTTAAATAGTTATTCCAAAACAATCGTCATGTTCAATATCGTGCGAAGTCAACAATCAATTAACCCTCGCACCCAGCTTGACAAGCGTCGCCCCCTCAGACCGGCGTCGCGACCAACTTTGAGCGTCGCGACGCCGCGTCACGCACTTGTCGCCGGAATCCCTTGCCGCCGGCATTTCACGCACTTCCGGCCGCGCGGTGCGAGCCAAAAAGTCGGGCTATTTCCGAGGTGCAGCGTGCAGCGTGCAGCGTGCAGCGTGTAGCGTGCAGCGTGCAGTGTGCTGATCGGCGCTCGTATAGCGTCGCGACGTGTCAAAGAGACGCCCGGTTTTTACGGGCAATCAATTGTGTCTGTCTGATCACGAGCATGTTAACGTTTGTCTCGGAATTCATTATCGTCTGGCTTTGTACACTCGGTTCCTTGGAATTGGCATTCACTGCTTCTATTCACATTATTTTTATTGTTATACGTTTCAATGCTTTGCGCGTTTCAGTACCATTAACGACTTTTCAGGTATTTTTGATACTTTTTGGCAGTAAATTCTGATTCTGCTTGCACCGATTCCATTCAAGCAACGTGACGCGGTCAGACACCCGCTAAGAAAAGCCAGTTGGCTTGTGATTTCCCTGTCTTCCTTGGTTAAATAAGCAGAGGCAATACACCGATTCCATTCAAGCAACGTGACGCGGTCAGACAACCGCTAAGAAAAGCCAGTTGGTTTGTGATTTCCCTGTCTTCCTTGGTTAAATAAGCAGAGTCAATACACCGATTCCATCCAAGCAACGTGACGCGGTCAGACACCCGCTAAGAAAAGCCAGTTGGCTTGTGATTTCCCTGTCATCCTTGATTAAATATAAGCAGAGTCAATACACCGATTCCATTCAAGCAACGTGACGCGGTCAGACACCCGCTAGCGCTAAGTGATTCAAGGGCTAGTGGTTTCCCTGCATTCATCCAGTGTTTTCCGAGATTGTCTTTCCAACAATCAAGACATCTTATTCCTGTGAGAAACTCACATGCCCCTTTCAAACATCACAGCTTCCTCTCACCAGTCTCACATTGTATTCATGGAAGTTAGTGACATGCGAAATGTGAGTTCCCTGCCCCGTGTGTCGCTAGATTCGTGCTTGTGCGAAGATAGCGGAGTTCGAGGTAGGTTTTGCACCGTGCCTCGTGAGTCACGTGGTGTCACGTACGCCTCTGAACGCACGCGTCACGCATCGCACGCACTTGGCAGCGAGTGCACGTCACATGAGTAACCCGGCCGCGGTCATAGAGGAACGTACGCAGGGAGGGTCTCTGCAGAATGCAGTCTTGCTTTGCCTTGTGCAGAGTGTCATGTGTATCATAAATTAGATGAAAATTATACAAGATTAGTCATACTTTGATGGTTTAGCGCCAGACGTGATTACAATTAGAAACATGTGGATGTGTAATTGGCATGCAATCGTCCATACCTATAGGTAATTTGTAGTTGCTGTGTCTTGATCTTAAGATATCGATACTTAATCCGAGTATGAAGTGGATATATTCTTGGTGAGCACTTAGCAAAGTGCTTATCTTGAGAAAACACAGGAATCTTAGGGCTAATGATTTTAAATCCAAGTGTTTTTTGAGCTAAACGCAAGTGGCAACGGGCATGTTCAGTGCAGTGCAACTTATTGTTTTTGATGAGTTATCTCTCAACGCAAAGCGAATAACTCTTTCACTCTGGCAGAGAAGAGCATGCTCCAAATAATTAATTGCATTGATGCTTCATTATCGAATATTTCCCGGGAATAACTGAAGGAATTCTACTGCCAATGCAGGAATTTCCCAAGCTGTCCCGAGTTTGATTTCAAGTCAACCTCGTCAGACAGTTATCTGGGCCAGGAGCGTGGCAAAGGTATACGAACGCTGCAACCCCAGGTCGTTCGGCCGTGAGATAAGCCGGTGACCCAGTGAGATAGCCCGAGGTCAAGGACCGACTCGAACGCTGGGAAGGATGGGGGGGGGGGGGGTGAGAACCCGGAAAACCGCGAGACATTTGGTTCCAACCGGCGATGGCTGCACTCTTCGCTCTTCTGTTTAATTGTGTTGCGTTGTGATGCGTTAAGATGTGTTGTGTTGTGTTTGGTACAAGCCAAATAGTATAAAAAGTACACATGAGCGTATAGCATTAGGATTACAGTACAATCGACTGTCCTTCAGAAGGGACAGCCTCTGGGATTCTTTTGCTAGCTATAAGACATCAAATGTTTCCTTTCTCTGGAACTGAACTGACCGATTTGATGCGGACTGATATGACACCTAGCGCGATATGGACTCATAGCAGCGGCTCTCTAGCGGACTCTGAGTGGAAATAATTGAATCTGCAAGAGCCTAATTACACCCGCCACAAGTTATGAATTATGCATCGCGCCGAGAACAAACGGATAACTGTGTTTTCATTCTGTTTCCCTTCTTTGCGCTCGTCGCAACGCAACGCAACGCAACGCAACGCAACGCAACGCAGCGCAGCGCAACGCTGTGATTCGGTTGAACATCCTCTAGCCGTTAAGCAGCCTGGACCGCTGCCTATTTATCTCTATGATTAGCAGAGGACGGTCATCTACGAAAATGTAGAGAAACAGTTATGTTCGAAACTCGTGGCGCTCTAGGCTGCTTAATTGGTATGCAGCATGGGATGGGGACGTGCTGATGTGTACAAGATTGCGATCAAGTTGCAGTGAAAGGAATTTCAGCGAATTATTTCAACTGTTTTCGGTGTGCAGAAGAGCGAGGTGTTTCGAAATTCGACATATTACTTTGAGAAAAACAAGACTTGAAAGTAAACTAAACGACCGACGGAAATGATTTCGTAAATTTCCTTTCTATCGTGCGATGTGGATTGCCGTTTGCAGCTCGAAACGCGCGTCAACGCAGGAATGTAACCGGTGATTTTGTGCTGCTTATGTGCCCATCTCATCCCAAGAGAAGAGACCTATTCCACTTAGAGAAAAGTGAGGTCAGATACCCACAGGACTGACTACCAGTTAAGAAAAATATTAATTATCTCTGCTAAATAACAAAGGAAGACAGGGGAAATCACAACCCGAATTGCTCATACCTGACTTTAGCGAGTGGGTATCATGATGTCACTTCGATAGAATTTTGATTAAATGGAATAGGTGCATTGCCTCTCAAATCAAGGCCAGTGAAGTCTGTAGAATTCAGTGCTCAATAAATTGTAGTACACACCAGCAGCAACGTCGTAAATATTCCCTCGGCTTCGCGTTATCGCGTGAAACCCGGAAGCGCGAACAAATCGGTGAAGTTAGGGTCATGAAGTGATTGACGTCCGCAGCTGTCAGTCACTCGTCAGTTCACCTGCCCACCGCGAAAACCACACAGCAGTCAAGCAAAACTGACGTCAGATACCCGCCAGTTGGCTTGTGATTTCCCTGTCTTCCTTGGTTAAATAAACAGAGTCAATACACCGATTCCGTTCAAGCAACGTGCCGCGGCCATAAACCTGCTAAGAACAGCTATTCAGCCCTGATTTCCTTGCAATCATTTTGATGTATTTCGCATGAATATTTCAAAAACTCGAAGCTCGGAAATGCCGAAAATACCGGCTCCTACATTCCACAAAAGGTTAAGCAATACTATGATACGCCATCCATTGGATGGGTGACCGCCACACAAAAACACCTCATACCGGCTAGTGCCGCCGATCACGCAGCTGCTGGTGCGTCAAGCTGCGCACACTTCACGCGCCCCGTCGACAACAACAGCTTTGTGTTCGGGTAGGGTCGGATGGGGTCGGTTAGCTGGACATCGGGGTTGCAGGTGAGATTTACGCATGGCTCCTGCGATGGGGTTGCTGTTGTCTGCGGTGTCTGACATATTGTGCCACCTCCTCATTGTGCGCCGTGGACGCACGTGTGGGTGGCGGGTGTCTGCGCGGGTGTTTTGCAAGGGTTGACCGACGCGAGGACAATGCCGTGCATCGAGGTCTCCAGCTGCCAGCGATGTTGCCTCGACGGCGGACGTGTCGAGATTTTCACTTGATATACACTACTTTTCAGTTGATATCACTGATAACTGTATTTGTTTCACGAATTACATTTGGTCTTACAATGGAACCACAACCGACATTGATGTGATGATAATTTTATTTATAAATCAATTTTATTCGTCCATAAACTATATATCTTACGGGTAGAAATATAAATATTAAAAGAAACATCACAAAAAAAAATATTGCCAAACTAACTGAAAAATTCTCTTCCACCTCTGTTTCTTCTTCTTTTCGTTCCATGCAATTCCTTTGTATACCTAACTAACCGCGCATTGGAAACCATCAACATGGATTGTTTTAAGAAGCTGTGCTCTCTACGCGACGTCACTTCTATGTTCCGTGAAGAGCTGGGATTTTGTCAGGTGAAACCGGCGCTCTTTCGACGCATGCGCGCAACGCACCGCAGCGCGTGCTTGCCACTCGACCGTAGCGCACGGTGTGTTTTTTCTGGTCTGATTGCCCCGGGGAAAAGTCGGACGCCTCGCGGAAGCCGGGACTCGAACCCCTGTCCGTGCTCGGCTTGCCATGTGTGTCCATGAGTAACATCATGTCATCGTTGCGATGCCCGCTCTTAGAAATGCCAGCTTCGCTGTGATTTCCCTGTCTTCCTTGGTTAAATAAGCCGTGTCAATACACCGATTCCATTAAAGCATCGTGACGCGGTCAGACACCCGCTAAGAAAAGCCAGTTGGCTTGTGATTTCCCTGTCTTCCTTGGTTAAATAAGCAGAGTCAACACACCGATTCCATTCAAGCAACGTGACACGGTAAGACATCCGCTAAGAAAAGCCAGTTGGCTTGTGATTTCCCTGTCTTCCTTTGATTTGACAGGCATGACACAGTATTCGACACCGCGCTCGTGCAGCCAAGTAATAGATGGAAATCACCAGCCGGCCGGCGTTTCCCCGCGTCAACGTCTTCGCCATGTCCCGATGTCTGGAGCCGTCTTGAACTCGGTGTCTTCGCGGCCGTGAACGTCGCCGCGACCTCGCCGCAGCGTGGGAACCAGACAGACCGTGGGGTGGGGGGGGGGGGGGGGGGGGCGCCATGTGTGGGCCCGTGGGCGCGGAGCGCGTGGGCAGCGCGCGCAAGTCTCCCGGTGAGCTCCGAGCTCCGACGGGCTCTAAGATGTTCTAGTCACTTTCAAAAGTCCAGGTCCAGGGCCGTCTGATGGGGGTATTGTCGCGTTGATAGTGTTTTCCTCGCTTGTATGGTGACAAAATCAAAATTTTAGATATTAAATAATTTTGTAACAGAGTTGGAAGAAGGTAGGATTAGAGAAATTGTGGGGAGATTGAGATGCAAGGAAGGTGATAGTGGAAATGGAAGAAGAAGAGAAGAGTGAAGAAGAAGAGGAGAATCGGGGAGAAATATCGACTAGCTGGATGTCTGTTTTTCTTAAACCCTTTCACCCTATACGGACAAATAAAATTGATAATTATCAAAGCTTATTTTAAGCTCATGACTTGTACTAGTTACTTTGTAGTTTACAGTATTTTTGTTCTGGGATATCAAAGTATTTCTTGTAGACGCTTGTGGATAAGGCATAATCATAACTTAGTAGAGCACCGGGAAAGTTTTAGTGAGCTCTTATAGCACTTAATAAATGGCGCTGCAGTGCTCATTTAATTAGCCCCTGGGGCATTCCTCACAGAGTAAATTTACCGGAGAAAAATCCCCAGAAATGTGTCATTAAGTCGCGCCGATAACAGCTTATCATTGTCTATCAACCATAAAGATCCCTTTGGTGTCACCAGACCCTGAATCACTCTCAAGTCATGAACTTGCGCGCCGGCGCTCGGCATTCCTCGGCTAACCAAGCCGACGCCGCGAGGTTAAGCAACAGTGCGGGTGACCGTCGTTGGGATCTTCAACGACAACTCCCGTGTCCAGCTTACCACACAACTTTTCCGACGTTTCGGCTCTGCGTCAAGTGCTGGTAAATTTTGTCGATAGCTAACCGAGATTGATAACGGGTAGGTTTGCAAAGATTTGAATAAGACTTGTATATGTGTTAAGAAATTGACGGCCAGCCATGGTGATAACAATCTGTTCTGAAGGCGGCTTGTTTGAGAAGCTTCGTCCAATTGTCTCTGAGATGTTAGTTTTAAGGCTTATCTGTCTGCACATGGATGACAGTCTTTTACAGCATCCGGTAGGATTGATGCAACGACAACAGCAATTATACTATCTTTCCTCAGGCGCACAATAGGTGAGAAAGTGTCGGGAATGATTGCTCTGCGGTGTTGAACGCAAACATTGACGTCGGGTGGGCCAACTATTCGGTCTAGGCTGCTCCATTATCAACCAATGACATGGCAACAATAAAATATAGCTGTATTCTGCACAGTGAATAATGGGTTTCCGCTGTGCCTTGGTCTGTATTTTCTGCTCACACTTTCTTTCTAACGATGGGGAAAATGCAGCGTCAGAGACGGAAAAACTACCGGACTTTGTGTCAAAACCACAACCTATTTTCTTTTACCAAGTTCTACCAAGTTTCATCAAAGTTTTTCAACCCAGAGTTCAGAGATAACTCACAGAAAAAAATGAATTTTTATCTCGTGCGGATTGGCCGTTTCCAAACTCCAAGTTAAAATCAGAGCTAAAAAAGTGGTAAGACTGGCCCTACACCAATTCCATTCAATCAAACATCGATCAAAATGACGTCATGATACCCATTTGCTAAAGCCAGGTAGAGCAATTCGGGTTGTGATTTCCCTATCTTCCTTTGCTTTTTAGCAGAACTAATTAATACTTTTTCCAAACTAGTAGTAAGTCAGTTATCTCTGGGTGGAATAGGTCTATTGAGTTGTAAGTGAGTTAAAGTTAATGGTGAAGTGAATTTGAATGGAAAAAGCTGAATTCTCTGCCACCCAACGACTACCAAGCGAAGCTCCCGGACAACGCAAACCACTAGTGCCACCCCCTGCCGCCGCCATGTCTCCACCACTGCCGGACGTCAACACAAGTGTGCCACCCCCTGCCGCCGCCATGTCTCCACCGCTGCCAGACAGTCTAGGCGGCAGCGAGGCGACGCGATGTCGTTGAGCTGACCGTGGGCACCGCCAGCGAGTGGGACGCGAGTCAACGGCGCCCGGTTCAAAGCCCGGCGTGGGTCGCAAGGCCGCCGACGCCGGCCCGATTTGGCGTCGTGCGGCAACGCGCCCTGGCCCTGGACCTGGCCCTGGACCTGCCAGGTCGCCGCCCTGGATGCGCACGGGCGGCGAGGATCCGGGACATGGCGCGGTGGTCGCGGAACGAGTTTCACTTTCTCGCTCCGGCGTCTTCGGGCCATGTTGGAGATGCTTTGGCTTCGTAAGAGTTCCATCCCGGGGCAAGGAATTTTTCCAGCTGCCACGGAAATTATAATTGTTTCTTCCTTTGGCAACTTAATGCTAGCAAACACCGGTGTCACTGCTGTTGCTAGTGTTGCTATACGCTGCTACAATTGTTGGCATTACTATGTGCCTTGCCTTCTGCCAGAAATTACAGCATCATCAGCACGGTAAAAATTGCACCGTTGCATAGCAACGTCCTGATGGCGGCAGGCTCATGCAGCCTCTCTCCTAAGAAAGCTTGGTCACCCATCCAACCGCGCCGTGTTGCTTAACTTTGCTGAAAATGCCAGCCGCAACCGCGTGCGTGTAGAGAGATGGTTCACATTCCATCCGGTTTCGATGGGTCACAAGCTCGGCGCATGAAAAACAATCGACAAAGGAATTTCCTGCACGTCGGGTTATAGGACTCGAAGGGAGTTTCCCGGAGTGACGTGACTCCGGCGCCAGCGCAGATTGACCCGCCGATAAGCATAACCAGCATCATAGGCATAACCATCTTCATAAGCAGCAGCATCATAAGCAGCAGCAGCAGCAGCAGCAGCAGCAGCAGCAGCAGCAGCAGCAGCAGCAGCAGCAGCAGCAGCAGCAGCAGCAGCAGCAGCAAGCAGCAGCAGCAGCAGCAAGCAGCAGCAGCAAGCAGCAGCAGCAAGCAGCAGCAGCAGCAGCAGCAAGCAAGCAGCAGCAGCAGCAGCAGCAGCAGCAGCAGCAGCAGCAGCAGCAGCAGCAGCAGCAGCAGCAGCAGCAGCAGCAGCAGCAGCAGCAGCAGCAGCAGCAGCAGCAGCAGCAGCAGCAGCAGCAGCAGCAGCAGCAGCAGCAGTAGTAGCAGCAAGCAGCAGCCGAAGCCAAGGTGGTGGTGTTAATTAAGCCGGGCGGCGGTGGTTGCTGGTCGGTGGGATTGGGGAATGCAATCTTAGGCAGCGGTGATCGGTGGCAGATGCACCAGGCCCGCATTCCGGAAGGTGTTTAAGTCGGAGTAGATACGCGTGCTGCTCGCTGCTCGTGTTCACGATGCGCTTTAGTTGCTGTAGGTAACGAGACACACTGGTCTCAAGTTGAAGTTAAATGGCGTCTGCAGGGGCCTGAGACGAACGCTTGTATACTTGTCACTTGTCACTTCCTTATTATACCCTTGTTGTATGTGACTTGATCGTTCTTGTTAATTGATTTTGCTTGTTTGCGCAAGGAACTTGGGATCTTGGAAGAAGGGGACCAATTGGCAAATACTTTTGAAGTTCACATGAAAAAATCGAAGTATTTTACAGCTTGTAAGAAACTTTCGACTATGGGAAATGTTACGATATTGGTTTTGGTGTAATAAATATCTAAACAGTTGAGATGGCGTCATTAACCGCATGAAACAGTCATCGCAGAAGCATTAAGCAGCTCGCTGTCAGCTGTCATTGTCAGCTGTCAGTCAACCGCGGCCCCGTGTATATCGGTCGGAGTCGATGACACATTGATTGATATCCATCTCGCATCTCATTGCCCGGCTCTAATGGACGCTGACTGGAATTCCACCGGCAATTGATTAATGATTGCGGGTTTCCATTGAAATTCGTCAATCGCTCAATCGCGGCGATCGATGTGTAGCGCTGAATGAAATGCAACGCAGGGTTAAATACTTTGGGATGGCGATGACAGATACAGAGAGTCCGTGGGCGTGATGCCCTCGAAGCACAGTCTGAGCCATGGCTTCTCATAACATGCCAGGCCGTGTACCTCCTGCCGTCTGCATGCGCTAAAGGCAATGAAATATCGGTCTGCGCGCCACCACACCGACCGCCAGCCGATTTAATCGATATTTTCAAACACACTCTTTCAATCTCGTGTGGAATTTTTAGAGAAACCGCCTTACTGAGTGTTTATTCATGCTGAATTCTTGTGCAGCTGGTTAATTAAATGGATGGATTCGGCTCGAGAAAGTTCGGGAATATGATTGAGTGTGACTACTGACTTGTGTGCACGCGTCGGAATTTAGGGGATGCATTCATCGAAGTCGGATCCACCCCTTTACGTTGGAAGATTAACGTTTGAAGATTGGGCGGGTGAAAATTTAAATGTTTTTTAACGAAAAGAATGCAGCGCATAACAGGTTTTAGTTAATTAAGTGCTAGAATTGCGTTAAAAGCGTCGAATATTTCATCCCGCCGTGCGTAAATTGTTACACAAGAGCTAAATACCTGGCACTTGCCATTCCAAGGAATGCAACCTGTCCAAGAAGAATGCCAAGAAAGATGACACATACTACAAAACCTAACGAATCGACAATCCACAAACTACTGACACACATTTCCCGCAAAGCAGATAAGTCAACCTACGTGATCTACCGAGAAACCGCCGGCACCGGAAAACTCTCCTTGGTTAAACCTTAGTTAAATAAGCAGAGTCAATACACCGATTCCATTCAAGCAACGTGACGCGGTCAGACACCCGCTAAGAAAAGCCAGTTGGCTTGTGATTTCCCTGTCTTCCTTGGTTAAATAAGCAGAGTCAATACACCGATTCCATTCAAGCAACGTGACGCGGTCAGACACCCGCTAAGAAAAGCCAGTTGGCTTGTGATTTTCCTGTCTTCCTTGGTTGAATAAGCAGAGGCAATACACCGATTCCATTCAAGCAACGTGACGCGGTCAGACACCCGCTAAGAAAAGCCAGTTGGCTTGTGATTTCCCTGTCTTCCTTGGTTGAATAAGCAGAGTCAATACACCGATTCCATCCAAGCAACGTGACGCGGCCAGACACCCGCTAAGAAAAGCCAGTTGGCTTGTGATTTCACTGTCTTCCTTGGTTAAATAAGCAGAGTCAATACACCGATTACATTCAAGCAAAGTGACGCGGTCAGACACCCGCTGAGAAAAGCCAGTTGGCTTGTGATTTCCCTGTCTTCTTTGGTTAAATAAGCAGAGTCAATACACAGATTCCATTCAAGCAACGTGACGCGGTCAGACACCCGCTAAGAAAAGCCAGTTGGCTTGTGATTTCCCTGTCTTCCTTGGTTAAATAAGCAGAGTCAATACACCGATTCCATTCAAGCAACGTGACGCGGTCAGACACCCGCTAAGAAAAGCCAGTTGGCTTGTGATTTTCCTGTCTTCCTTGGTTGAATAAGCAGAGTCAATACACCGATTCCATTCAAGCAACGTGACGCGGTCAGACACCTGCTAAGAAAAGCCAGTTGGCTTGTGATTTCCCTGTATTTCATAGTATAATCACGTATTAATGAGTAAATAAAACAAAAATTTCAATTTAACCATGAGGAAGGCAGGGCAAATCTCTGATTAGCTGGTTTTTCTCATCAGGTGTATGACGTAATTCCTGGATGAATGAAATCGGTGTATTGGCCGAGAGAAAGTCCAGCCTTCCTTATCACACACACCAGCCAACGCGATCGGATGTGCGATACGATATTGTGTATTGTACACTGCTCTGCGCTGTGTGCTGAGAAATGATGACGTCACATGGCATAGTGAATGGAGCCAGGATTCATTCACTAGAGCGGCCCCAGTTGCGTCATCTTGCGTCAGCGCGCGTTATCCCGGCCTACTGGACGCCGGCCGGCGGCAACTCTGAACAAGATCAGACATGTCGCAGCATCCGGAAGGATCAGGATGCTGCGATTGTCGGGCTGTGCGCGGAGCATGAGATGCGGACGTTTCTTGTACCGACATGCTTTCGCAGTGTAATGCGAAATCGCACATGCGAATTTCGTAGCCGCTTGTTGTTTCCTGAGCTCCACAAGTGAAGATTCTTTTTTGCGAGGAAGGCGGTGGAACGTGTTGCAAGTGCGATCTTGCAAAAAAAATATCGTCTTGTTGTTTGAATGGAATCGGTGTATTGACTCTGCTTATTTAACCAAGGAAGACAGGGAAATCACAAGCCAACTGGCTTTTCTTAGCGTGTGTCTGACCGCGTCACGTTGCTTGAATGGAATCGGTGTATTGACTCTGCTTATTTAACCAAGGAAGACAGGGAAATCACAAGCCAACTGGCTTTTCTTAGAGGGTGTCTGACCGCGTCACGTTGCTTGAATGGAATCGGTGTATTGACTCTGCTTATTTAACCAAGGAAGGCAGGGAAATCACAAGCCAACTGGCTTTTCTTAGCGGGTGTCTGACCGCGTCACGTTGCTTGAATGGAATCGGTGTATTGACTCTGCTTATTTAACCAAGGAAGACAGGGAAATCACAAGCCAACTAGCTTTTCTTAGCGGGTGTCTGACTGCATCGCTTTGTATGAATTGAAGAAATGTAAGAGAATAAAAGAGAAATTTTTTAAATTACCAACTATAGTATTTAAAATCGGAAAAGAGCGTGGTTTGGCGCATGACATCTAAGAAACGAGCAAGTGAAGGTCATCGGAAAGCTCGAGGCGAGCAACGGCCGACGTAACACTAAACGCACTCTCATTTCCCGACGCCGACGCCGACGCCGATCGACCGACGCCGACGTCGGTGAACTTGAAACGCAATCGATGACGTCGCCGGCGCACGCGACACGCGATCACACGGCACGCTCGAAGAAAACAACCGCTTGACTTTTCCAGCCGCGGGTCGAGTGCTAAAGTTTTACTTTTCATTTACTTCAGACACGGCTGCGTGCTGCAAAGCGCTGCGACGTGCCTCATTCTTGATTTCTTCCTGAGCTGCTTCCTCAAAGGGACTTCGCCTATGAGAGCTTTTATAATCCCGGTGCAAGAATTTATATGCATCGTGTCTGAACGGCTTGTTGGCATAATTATTTTGATTTTTACTCATTTTACTAATACAGATTCCTATTTACTTATTCGGAGCATAGAGTAATTGTATAATCAGAGTCAATACACCGATTCCATTCAAGCAACGTGACGCGGTCAGACACCCGCTAAGAAAAGCTAGCTGGCTTGTGATTTCCCTGTCTTCCTTGGTTGAATAAGCAGAGTCAATACACCGATTCCATTCAAGCAACGTGACGCGGTCAGACACCCGCTAAGAAAAGCCAGCTGGCTTGTGATTTCCCTGTCTTCCTTGGTTAAATAAGCTGAGTCAATACACCGATTCCATTCAAGCAACGTGACGCGGTCAGACACCCGCTAAGAAAAGCCAGTTGGCTTGTGATTTCCATGTCTTCCTTGGTTAAATAAGCAGAGGCAATACACCGATTCCATTCAAGCTACGTGACGCGGTCAGACACCCGCTAAGAAAAGCCAGTTGGCTTGTGATTTCCATGTCTTCCTTGGTAAAACCAGCAGATTTAAGTACTTTTTATTTTGGTAATTTAATTGATTCGCCAGTCTTAATTGACCACTTGAAGAAGTGGGTATCTTCGCAACTTGCTAACTTGTCATTGAGTTATAAGAGCGTGGGGAAGTCCCAGCCGTGAGGTTTTGTCGTGACTATCCCTATACTAATATTATCCCTGTGGTTCGGTGTGTTTTCATCACTTTCAGACATGTCTATGCACGCCTAAAGTTACCATCCGATTCTTATGAAATTTTGGAAACGCACTCGATACATCATAAATGGGTGCAACGAGGGGGTCTCGCTGTGGTTTGACCAAAATGGGCCCTTTTTTGGGGGGGTTCACCTACCAAATTTGGACTTGGAGGATTGAAAATTTATACCCGTGTAGCAGCGACCATTTTCCATTCAAATTGAAATTTTCAAATCAGCCAGCCCAAAATTGGGCCCTTTTGAGGGGGTCATTTAGCAGAAACAAAAACTTGCGATTACACTTGGCAGTTATTTTCCTAACTTTATGAAATTCTGGAAACGCACTCGATCACACATTCTACAAGTCACTGTTGAGGTTTCGCTTCGGTCCGGCCAAAATGGGCCCTTTTTTGGGGGGGTTCACCGGTCAAATTTAGACACATAGAATTGAAAATTTGTACCCGTGTAAAAGTGTTCATTTTTAATTCAAACCTATAATTTTACATCCGCCAGCCCAAAATTGGGCCCTTTTTTGGGGGGGGGAGTTTTTCCAAAAACAAAAACATGCGACTCTACACTTAGCAATTACGCTCCTATCAATATGAAACTTTGAAATCGAACTCGATCCAACATTCTACACCTCACTTATGGGGTCTCGCTATGGTTTGGCCGAAATGGGCCCTTTTTTTGGGGGGGGGGGGGTTCAACCACCAAATTTGAGCATCTATTTTTATTACAAATCCACGCCTTAAAATTAGCCAGCCCGAAATTGGGCCCTTTTTTGGTGGGGGTGGGGGGGTCTTTTCGCAAAAACTCCCGACTTGCGGTGTGGGCATTTTGGAAGATATTGAAAAGTGCATGTCCGTTGGTAGCATGGTAAAATTGCGCTCATATTGACATTATTTCCCGTCAAATGTATGAATTTCTTAAACTTATTTCGTTGCGTTCAACGCTGACAGCTAGATGAGCGCTGTGGTCTGTTTTTGAAGTACTTTGTCCAAAAACACATGGCCCCACCAAGTGCATATAAAACATCGTGGAGAGAGGGGGCTCGCTACAGCCAGCCGCATTTCGGGGAAGTCCCGTGATTACGCAACTGATCATACACATTGAGTTTATTTTCGAGCACCTTTAATTGAAACTAAAAATGAATCTGAAAATTACTGCCGATATTGTGATTTGTTTTCGTAAGGCGTCGGTATCGAGAGTTCGCGAACATTGGTCAACTTTGCGCGTTACGACACCAATTTCGCGTTGGTTCGCGAAAAGCAGCAAACACACAGCAAACATCCTTCAACCTTCAATCATCATCCACCTTAACTAAAATCCTTAAATTTGGCTCCGCGTAATTCTTTATAGAAATTGCGAAAACGCGATGAAAACGCGTGGGTCAAGTTGCGTTGTGTTCGTGCCACTGGGGACTTGCGCGCTGCAATATTTAGGCAGGGCTTGATAGGGCTCTGATAGGGCTCGAAAGGGCTTGATTGGGGTTCACGCGGCCGAAATTCGTCCAACTTCGAGACAAAATTCGAAGAAATTCATCGCCTCTGGCTTGAAGTTGGGTTGGGTCAGGAAAGGTAGGATTTTGGAGGGTGGGGGGGGGGGTGGGGGGGGGGGTGAGGAATTCTGCAAAACCATTCCTGAACCAATTGATGGTGGACGTCTGTGTACCTGAGTCACGAAAACATATAGCCATCATTAGTAGTACCCATAAGTTCGCATTTGAGCAGTGAATATGTAGATAAACACGAAGTGTTAGGTAAGCGTGGCAGAAGGGTCAAAGACTAATTACCGGAAAACAAATCAACACAAGAAACAAATATCACCTACAGGGGGCGAAGCCCCCTGCAAGGGGGCCCTACGCAGAGGAAGGTTGGGAAGTTGGGTTGGGTCAGGAAAGGTAGGATTAGTGGGGGGGGGGGGGGGGGGGGTGGGGGGGGGGGAACTCTGCAAAACCATGGTTGGGAGGTTAGTTTGGGTCATGAAAGGAAGTCATAGAAGAAACACGTGTAGCGGCACGTGAGAACTCATGCTTCGGCGACACCACACCACTCGCTTTTCTTGGATCAACTACTGATGGAGGACGCATGTGTACCAGAGTCATGAAAATATATAGCCATCATTAGTATTACTTTAAAGTTCGCATTTGAGCAGTGTATATGAAGGTAAACACAAAGTGTTAGGTAAGCGTGGCAGAAGGGTCAAATACCAATTACCGAAAAACAAATCAACACACGAAACAAATAAAACCTACAGGGGGCGAAGCCCCCTGCAAGGGGGCTCTACGCAGAGGAAGGTTGGGAAGTTGGGTTGGGTCAGGAAAGGTAGGATTAGTGGAGGGGTGAGGGAGGGGGATGGGAAAATCTGCAAAATCATGGTTGGGAGGTTACTTTGGGGCAGGAAAGGAAAACATAGAAGAAACACGTGCAGCGGCACGTGAAAACTCATGCTGTGGCGACACCAAGCGATAGTGGACATCGGTGTATCTGTGTCACGAAATGAAACCCCCCTCCTTTAAGCAACACCCAACAATGAACAGGCGGGCAGAGAACATGCAGAAAGGCACTAATTGTTGGGCAAGGGGAGTAGCAAAAAAAAACGCACGAAAGGCAGGAAAGGCATCAGGAAACAAACAACACGGTTGGGTTGGGAGGTTGGTTTGGGTCAGGAAAGGAAAACGGGAAAAAAATGTCCTAAGCATTACATGCACTAAAACCCATCTGTCCTAAAGTCAATGTTTTTGCTTTAAAAATAATACGCAGAGGCAGGTTGGGAAGTTGGGTGGGTTGAGGAATTGTAGGATTATTTGGGTGGGGGGGGAGGGGGAGTGGCAAAAAACTACGCTCGAAAGGCAGGAAAGGCATCAGGAAACATACAACACGGTTGGGTTGGGAGGTTGGGTGGGGTCAGGAAAGGAAGACTTAGAAGCAGCATGTGCGGCATCACATGAAAACTATCCTTTCCTGGGTCACCAACTGATGGTGGACCTCTGTGTACCTGAGTCACGAAAATATATTGCCATCATTAGTAGTACCCATAAGTTCGCATTTGAGCAGTGTATATGTAGGTAAACATGAAGTGTTTGGCAGGCGTGGCAGAAGGGTCAAAGACCAATTTCCAAAAAACAAATTAACTCAAGAAACAAATAAAACCGACAGGGGGCGAAGCCCCCTGCAAAGGGTCTCCGAGCAGATGGTGCTTTGGGGCGAAGCCCCAAAGCACGCCGGGCGGGTTGGCGGCCGGAGGCCGCAGGGGCAGAGCCCCTAGTACACTCATAACACCATACCTAGTTTACCGGGAGATTACGGCAAGAGATTCATCGCAATGATCTCCGGGTTGCTTGTGGATCAAGCAGGCGCCTTTCAACCGTTTGCGCCTTTTATGGTGTTTGCTCAAATTACTTAACAATTGCGGAGCCGGAGGTAGGTCCGGGTGACTTGCAAATCATGATCGGTAGGGGCTCTTCATTTCTTACCTTTGTATATGGGTCAAATGAAGGCGAGTTGGACTTTTAGGCATTCACATGTACCAAATTGGAACAACCCATGATATTGTACTATCTTTGACACATTAACACCTCATTTGCAGATTTGTATTACCATATTATTGAAGCTATATAACAAAAACCATCGAAACCGTCGCACGTTCACAACCGTCCGCCTCGCACCCAGCGTGCTACGCGCTTCAACGTCCCACCGAACGCGTCGCACGATCCCAGCCGTCCGCCTCGCAACCAGCGTGCTACGCGCTTCAACGTCCCACCGAACGCGTCGCACGTTCCCAGCCGTCCGCCTCGCACCCAGCGTGCTGGCAAGTTCGGCATGCAACGCGCGGGCTAGAAACGTCACTCTGACCGATTCGTCCATCAAACCACCGGGCTGTCACATCGGCGCAACAGATAGCAACACACAAATATCGCTCAGAGCACCCGAACCGGAACGACACGCCTTGTTCGACGGCAGACCACCTATGCATGTCGTTGTAGAGCTCATATAGTTGGTGAAACCAAAGTGTAACGGTAGCCCTTATGGCGACCCCAGCTCCCGCATCAGGAGAACGGTGATCAAAGTGTGACGGCTTGGGGTTAATGCCGGTGGCCAGTAGGGCCCTCATTGCTGCTCTCTTCCAAGCTGTCAACGTTCAGTTCAGGCCATACTTTTTGTGATGTGTAATGACCATAGTCTTAATTTTTGGCTTGCTTGCTTTTTTGGCTTGGGAATCGAACCAAACTTTAGATCTGTTTGCATTCAAGCTATAGCATAAGCGTCTGCATAGCAAGGCATGGCATAGCACAACACAGCACAACACACCACAGCTGTGTTTTTCACACTCGCATCTCGGCTGTGTGGATACAGCGGCGGCGGCGGCGGCTTCGGCGGCACATTGTTGCTCAGGCCGAACACCGCCGGAACTAACTGAGCGTGACGTGTGATTAATTCGAGAGACATTACTGCGGGTTTTAGGTTGCCTCCGATATCGTATTGTCCGACGGGACGCGGTTTAAGGCGGCTGGATCGTCCCTGGTTGGGTCTGATGGACTCAGTCCTAGCGGACGTGGCACGTAGTGTGGAATATTCGTCGGCTTGATTGTCTGGGATTCACTAGACGCTGATAGAGCTTTGCTTCACGGTGCGAAACATATCTAAACATTTCTTATTGGTGATTTTAATGTTATATTGTATCGCTTACCATAAAAATCAACAAACTTAACATGAGAGGCTAAATATATTTGAATTTCCAAACTGACGAAAGTCAATGATGCATATGTTTATAAATAAAATATAAAAAGTGAATTATTTGGGTTTTCATGCAGGACATTATGAACTTTAAACATAAGAGCGGGATTCTCCATACCCTCAGAGAAAGCGAGAGAGTCGAATAACTTAAACACTAAGTTAATGTCTCAGATCAGATTGTTGGCAACGCTACAGGCAAACAGACGCATTTTAGGTCACAGGAACACATTTTTTCAAAAGTATCAGCTTGATGCTAAACTATGGACAGTCC
The DNA here is from genome assembly GCA_921293315.2 of Nemurella pictetii. NCBI lineage: Eukaryota > Metazoa > Arthropoda > Insecta > Plecoptera > Nemouridae > Nemurella > Nemurella pictetii. The sequence goes on from OV121122.1 coordinate 5,408,766, forward strand.
AGGCTGCCCAATCGGCTAAACTAGCCACCTTCTTTTTCCAGCCAGATCCCATGCGACCGCGGCAATGACGGGAATTAACTTTTGTCCCGTGTTTTTTGTCTGTCTGCGGTGAGCCATGCGGTGCGATCGCTAAGGAAACACGGCGTTATACCGACAGTTTAGCTCGGCAAACCTCGGAACAGCTCGGACTTCCTCGGCTTAACGAGCCCCGCGGGGTCGCGTGGCCAATCGCGTTCGTCGCGCGATATTTGAATCGTTAGCAGACAAAAGGCGGCGGTGGCTTTTTGTTTCTAGAGCCGTCATGCAGGCATAGAGGTCTCAGACGAGCAGAAACCATGGCAACACGGCTGGAAAACAGGGAAATCACAAGCCAACTGGCTTTTCTTAGCGGGTGTCTGACCGCGTCACGTTGCTTGAATGGAATCGGTGTATTGACTCTGCTTATTCAACCAAGGAAGACAGGGAAATCACAAGTCAACTGGTTTTTCTTAGCGGGTGTCTGACCGCGTCACGTTGCTTGAATGGAATCGGTGTATTGACTATGCTTATTTAACCAAGGAAAACAGGGAAATCACAAGCCAACTGGCTTGTCTTAGCGGGTGTCTGACCGCGTCACGTTGCTTGAATGGAATCGGTGTATTGACTCTGCTTATTTAACCAAGGAAGACAGGGAAATCACAAGCCAACTGGCTTTTCTTAGCGGGTGTCGCCATCGTGGCGGGAGTCTAGCCCGGCGGAGGGCGATGAGATGTCTATGCTTCTAATGGCTGCTGTTTGTCTGTCTGTTCGCACGGCGGCGGCGGCGGCGTCTATCGGCACCCATGGGAACGGAGGCCCGGCAACGAGCACAAAACGCAGCGATCGGCTCCAATGGCTCCGCGGAATCCGCGATCTGCGTTCTTCGCCGCGTCTCATCGCCACTTGGTACTTGCAACCAGCCACTTGGCACTTGTCCGTATCTTGTACGTATGGACCGGGTCCAGGGGTAAGCGACAGCTCGGGGTGACACTTTGCGAGAGGCCTTTAGACCGTTTACAAAGCAGGCAGCATAGCTTTGTGAAACGTCGGTAAAAGTGATAAGTTTGGTACTTCAGCACTAACGTGCTAACGTGCTTAGATAAGGAAAGATGTGAGACTTGGGATTATTAAAACTCTGGGTTGAAATTGGATTTGAGCTAAACTCAATGACAACGGGCAACCACGGGCAATGAAATCCAATTTCTTCTACGAGTTAACTCTCAGCAAAGAGTTGAAATAAACTGGTACAAGTGGCCCTTAGTAAAGTATTAAATCCACTATAGAATCTTCCACGCACGACATCGGTCATTTCAGAAAAAAAGTTGTGATATCCAGAAAAGTAGTGTCTTCGAAGTTGAATAAGGACTGTTGGCAGCAACAGGCAGCCAGTGGTGTCAAGCGGACGTGAGACGCAGCATAGACGGCGTCGACGGCGGCGGCGGCGGCGGCGGCGGCGGCGGCGGCGGCGGCGGCGACCTTCTGAAGGCCAGCGCCGGCCGGCCGCTGTTCGGTTTAGCGCCTTCCGTCCGGCTGCCTGCAGACATCTTGTCCCGGCCGCGAAATTACCCACCCTAGGCGGCTGCAACGCGGCGCGAGGCGTTCGCGCGCACGATTGGTTGAACATGTCGCACGTCGACGCCAAAAGCAACCGACTTGGTTACTTTTTTTTCTTAAGTCTTAGTCTTTTCCTATTCCATACCCATTTAAAGAATTTTTCTCACAACCGACCTTAGGTCATAATAATTATTTTTTTGTTGTTGAATCCATGAATACATTGTCTCATTTATTTGGCAATGCTGTTAAAGATGATAAAGACTTCTTCTTCAACTGGGTTATTGAATGAGAGCTTTTTGATTATTGGTGTTTAACGACGCACTGTTTTTACAACTGGCCCTCTGGCACTGGTGTAATGGCGTCGGTGAATGACAGGGTGATGATGAACCTAATCTAGCCTAGAAGGGAGGAGGGGAAACCCGGGACCGACACGTAGCCTACTCCTGTCGAAAAGCACCAAGGAGACCACCGGCTTTACGTCCCTTCCGAAGGACGGTACAACTCGAACAACAGGATTCCTCCGCTAATCCGTGCTATCGAGAGGTTGATAAGCAAGGCGAGTGAAGTTGTCGTGCTAACTTCAAACCCTCCAACCTCTCTCCCGGACAGAACTGAAATGCTTAGCTATAACTAAAGTTGAACTTTTTCCCGACGTTTGGCAAAGCCCTGGACTTTGCCTGACTTTGTTCATGTCTGGGAATTGAATTTGGATCCTTGAGAAATCAGGCAGCAGTAGCGAAACGACGGGGAAAAATTGCATTCGGGAACTCAGAATTCAATAACAAAGTTAAAAAGATTTTCTGAAAATTTAAGTGCTAAGATGAAAAAATAACCATTGATTCAGCACCGATTTTCTAATCTGTTCTTGCAAACTGGACGGTAAATACTCTGCATTCATCATTAAACGACTTTATCCCCACAAGAAAATTGATGATGTTAAAAAAAATGAATGCGAAAATTATGTGGCATGCACATCAAAAGTGCACTGTCACTAATGGCCAACGATCGTCTTGAATTATTGCTATACTTTCTGAAGATGTCTATTCCTAATCGTTAGTTTGCAGATGAACATGAAGCTAACCTGATCACTGAATGCTATAAGCAATCAAACATAAACATTTCCCGACGTCTCGGAAAAATGTTTAATTTGCCTGCACCCTGCAGAATCATCACAACAGGCCACAGGGTGAATCAAACATCTGACAAGACCCCCGGGAGTTTGCCTGGGAAAACTACTGTACTGCAAGACTCTGATTTATCAGCACACGTACATTTAAACGTACTGCGCATAACGGTATCTTGCAGATAACATTGTGGGAAGATGGTAACCCCAGAGAAATGTGTACAATGTTTACAACAACACGGTGTATTGTTCTTTGAGATGTTTATTGATTTGAATTCTCTCGCTGTAATAAATCGATTTGATGATTTTAGCGCAGAGGCATGCTGTTAATGCCGATGATGGTGTCATTTAGAGTTAGCAATGATAAAGTTGAGCATTACTCGTCACGGAGTTTAGTTGCCAAATTAGGGGTTGTTTTGTTTACCGGAGTGTCGATCCTGAGCGTGCAAGGTCACTGTAGTCAAAGTGAAGTCTCAAATTAGGTTGGTGCTGATGGCTTACAAATGTTTTAGAAGCTCGTGTGTGATTGTAAAATGTTGCTATCTACAGGGTTGTTTAGCTAGCCGATTAAAGCATACAACAGCTATTTTATAATAGAGTTGTATATTTCAGAAGGTATCTGCAATAAAAGGACGCACTGTTTGCTTTGCTGACGGCGAAAGCGCAACTATCGTGCATCTTTATGCTATCGCATTGTGGTTGTGAGCAAAATCTTGCGCGAATATGTGTAAATACATTATAGAACCTGATATAGATTTTTCTCTCGCCATGTAGATCGTTTCCAGACACTTTAATAGGACAATCAAGCCATTTCAGCCAGTGAAAATATGTTATGCAACATAAACTTAAAGAAAAGTTGGAAATCTAGATGTATAGCTTCCAATATTCCTTCAGATATAACCTAAAAATATTCGAACAAAAATTACATTTAGTGCGTATATATACTTGACTAATTGTATCTTGCATTTTGTCAGCAAGTTCCCACAAACTGTTCTCAGATCTGGCCCCCCGTCAAAGGTAAACGTCCTCGGCAAGAGATCAACAAAAAGGAATCGCACGGTGCGACCAAGAAACTGTAATTAATGTAACTAATTATCGCGCTTGTAGTAAAATCCCGCGCCCTAGCGCAACACGGCGAAGAAGACACGCGGAAGCGGCTTATAATAATAATAATGATATTGCATACGAATTGTTCTGCTCCGGTAAAGATGGCTGCTGCGGTAACGAGCGTGGGTGAAACCGCACCGAGAATCCAGGAGGGTCATGTGCATCACCGTCATCACTTGTGCCGAGTGCAATTGTTTTTTAATTGGTAAACAATTGAGCGACGGATTGGTCGGTCAGTGCCCATTTGAGGCGTTTGTTTAGAGTTTTTTTAGAGTCACTACAGTAGTCTAGTTAAATACCGAACGTTCATGCTTTCTCATATCCTCATAAAACTATACTTTTATTGTTGTATATTTATCGATAACTTGCGTGAGAGACATAAATGTTATAAATTACAAAATCCATAAATTTGTCTGTTATGGTTGTAGGATTGAGACAACTTTCGTCGCTTTCGTATTCTTGTCATTTGCATGTTCATACTTGAGCGACAATTCGCCGACAAATTGCGTGAAATTGGAGGCTGCAGACGCTGCGAGTCAAGTTGATTCACGTCTGGCCGCGACGATCGGGGATGAAGACAGAAACACAATCAAAGAGTCAACTCACCCACAGAAGCCAGCATCGGGCCGAATCAAAATCCAAATCTCGTCCGAGCGAAGCACACGTAAATCTACGCCGCTGCCAATATTCCACTGTCTTCCTTAATTAACTAGCCGGCTAATCACCGCGCAATTAATCCCGGCGCGGGCCACGATTTCACCAATTAGTCCAATTTTAACGACGGGCTGCCGAACCCGACGTTTCGGAGAGAAAAAACACAAAACACCAATCTGCAAACACACACTTAAAATTGATCGGCTATTTGTTTCTATTTCGCCTAATAAGTCTATCGATTTATTGAATACACTGTCGTCAATTGTAACACGAATTTTTTTCCGTCGTTAATTTTTATTTGAAATTATTTCAAACAATTAAAAAAAATCGTTCGTGAAAATGTGAATTTAGGCCGGCGGTGGTTACTATGACAACGCGGCGCGTCAACAAACCGGTCGCTAGGGCGATGTGAGCGACACGATCACTGCAAGCGTTGGTCGACGACTGAACTCCGAAACGACAGGATCGAGCAAGCGGTGAGCCGTCACCACAGCTGGCCGTGCCGATCCGAGCCGAGTCGAGCCGAGTCGTGCCGAGGTTGTCGCTGCTCAGCTGTTTTCTACCGGCGTTCTACCGGCGTTCGGTGCGTTTTATTAGAAATTATCGAAATTATCGTTACTTTGAAGAAGCGCGTAATCAGGTTAAGAAGCGAGCAAGATATCTAATTGCTGTTTTCCAACTATCCAAGCTGTGTTTATTTTTGTGTTTTACGACGCATTGAATGATATCGGTATCCAGCGGGCTTGGAAATTGTTTGTTATCACGAGGGACAAAGCCTCTGGGAGAAACTTGTTCTCTTTTTGTTGTATTTTTGGTGAAATGAAAAAAGTTCTGTGTTTTTCACGTGCAAAGTGACACCATGCTTTTTAATCGCTAAACTTGGATATTTATCACAAATCTACAAATCGAAAACTTAGTAATTCGAAATATCAGCATTTCAAAGTGGAATAGGCTGTGCCAAATTTCATTTAAAATGTTATTTAAAAATGTGAGAAGGCTATTCCATTCCAGGATTTCTTGATTTATAGGCAATAGGTAGAAGGTATAGGTAAAGGTATAAGCAAGAAGGCTGGTTTTTCCTGCCATGGATGGATAGCTCTATTTTGCTAAAAGACGTCAAATATTTTCCATCGCAAATCGTCCATACGCAGGGAGAAAGTGCGTGCGCGCGAAGAAAAGTGCGTTGCGCGGGAAGAAAAGTGCGTGCGCGGGAAGAAAAGTGCGTTGCGTGGGAAGAAAAGTGCGTGCGCGGGAAGAAAAGTGCGTTGTGCGGGAAGAAAAGTGCGTGCGCGGGAAGAAAAGTGCGTTGCGCGGGAAGAAAAGTGCGTTGCGCAGGAAGAAAAGTGCGTGCGCGGGAAGAAAAGTGCGTGCGCGGGTGACCGTCTCGGTGGATTGGCAGGTGCAGTGCGTTGGTAATTAGCCGAGCAGAATGTTCGCAAGAGAACTCGCTGGATTGCAGCACGACAAGGCGCTAAACAGTTGTGTTTACTGTTTATCCCACAGACGTCGAGTGTCCTTCCAGCTGCTCTAGACAGGCGGCTTAACAATGGCGCACAAAATTGAAAGTTGTAGCATAAAATATGAAAAACAATCGATATACTTAGGGATATTTGTCAAATAACTATGAGAAATCCTAGGAGATACTTTTAAACGAAAATAGTTTTTCTAAATGGATAATGCTGACTGACTTAAATATATTTCATTTGTAATTTATCTGAATTATAATAAAAGATGAAGGTTTATGCTTCAACGAAATTTCTTACATGAAGGGTGTATCGAAAATTTGGCCGGATGACATGTCTATATTCTGTCTAACTTCTACACAGAGCAGTTCGACACAAAATTTTTAGACACAGAAGTCTTAGACATAGACCCTATTGACTAACTTTTTCTGTTTCTAATTCTATGGAATTGGGTGAATTTCGACGTTTATTTCATTTCTTTTTGAAAGCCGAAATTTAGCCAATTCCACAGAATTGTTGGGTGTAAAAGTTAGTGAACAAGAAGTTCATATAAGCATAACGCATGCTGATCAAGTCAGGGCCAATTAATCCATCCTGCACGCACGTCCATGTGCGATTGAAAACGCATAATAATTAATAACAATCCATGGCGACCCACGGGCGCATGGGAACAATGAAGATTGCTAATCTAATCGCTTATAATTGGTCGGCAGAGATGCGACTCGATACAGAAAATAGAAAAGCACTCTTTTTTTTATAGTCACGTGATCCCGAGTTGCGTTTGCTTGCAGCCGATCGCAAGATTGTACGTTTTTTCTACGTCGTTGCGTGTTTTCCGAGGTGAAAATTGAGAGGAAGTCAATAATGACGCTGATGAGGTAAAGTTGCATAAACGTGATGAATAACTCCGGAGATGTTTCAGTTGGCTTGGCTGGCAATTAGGCTGAATTCGTTAACATGAATCAAGTGTTGTACACGGGTGCACGCGGGGATACGCACGGGACGCACGCGTGATACCAACGATTTCATCAGCTGGGAAATTGCATCTTCTTGATGGGAAAAGTTGGGAAGCACAACAGTTTACTAACTTTTGCTTATTTTCACACTTGTACAATGAACACTGAACACTGAACAATTTTTTTTTTTTGTACACTGGGGCCTTACCTAGCGCGGCCAACGTTTCGGTGCTACGGTGGTGCTACAGTATATAGCACCAGGTATTACTGTGTTAAAAGGACAGGGAAAAACCGGGTTTTCACTAGCACTGGTGTAATACCAGCCTGTTGTCCGCGCTAGGTGAGGGCCCTGAACTTTTTACCGTGAGCTTTAAATACCCATGTTATATTGTTTTCTTGAAAACTAATGTGCAAGGATAAGGAATAGAAATAAGTCTTAAGAAAGTAAAGAAAAATCCTTTTTTTTCCCAGTGAAGCTATTTAAGTATGCTAAGCGACCAAACTTAAACTTTAACCGTGATGTTTCGCAAAGCTGTGCTGCTTGCTTTATTAAATATTAAATAGCAATAAATTGAACTGCAGAGCAAACAATATGTTTGATTTCTTGCTCTCTGGGAGTTTAGACCCTTGATAAAGCAGGCAGCAATGCTTAACATCTTATTTTGGTAGCAGTTAAGCAGTTATTCTGAAAACTATAATGCTTAGATAAGGAAAGAGACTTTATATATAGTTAAGAAAGTAGGTAAGTTGGTAGGTATAGGGAGGACCTGGGAGGACCTGAGGAAAAGAAGAAAGATATCAAGACTCGTGTATATATATAAATCATTTTGGGGGTGGGAAGCGTGGAAAGAATTGGGGGGCAGAATGGAGAAGGCAATTGGTTGAAACACGATTTTACGTTATTGGGAAGGAAATTAGGGAAGAAAGGGGTGGGAATTTTAGAAAGAGGAATTGATGATTGGAATGGGTTAACTTTGATAAATGAATGTATGATGAGGAATGTTAAATGTTTTAGGAAAAATTTGAAAACGGAGAGGAGTACTCAGACACTGTATGTAATATACTAATCTGTTTGAATAAAATATATAGTAAATAGGTATAGGAAAGAAGGAAGTATGAGTCTCATCCCTAGCTGTCATGCAAAGCGTCCTGGCTGTCACAACGCCCCCCGGGGGGGAAACCCGACGCCGACCCGAGGGTGGTGTTGGGGGTAGGTGGTGGGGGTGGGAATAAGATCCTCGAACAGCTCGTGGCTGGAGAGATCGGGTAACCATGGTGATGAGCGGCTGCTGGGTGGCCGGCGTGACGCCTTCAGGCTGCCGCTGCTGCAACTATCTGCCAAGGATGCCGATTTTAAGACTTTTTTTATTTTATGAGAAAATCAAAATTTCTTAAAAATATTTTTCTTTATTTAATCCGTATTTTAGCCGAAATAAACCGTACGAGCCGGAAGATGGTGGAGTCAGTAAATTTGTGGGGAGATAGGAGTGCATGGAATGATTATATGTTTATGTTTTATGCGATTTTATGTTTTTTATAAGAATTAAAAAACGTATGTTTCAGGGTTTTCTCTATTTAAACCGTATTTTCTTGCTTTTAATCGATTTAGGGCTGGTATTACAATGCCCAGTTCGATAGAAAACAGTATAAGAAACCTATCAGGAGGTTTATAGTTTTAAAGGAAATGTCCATTCCAAATTTTGTATCCGTACTAGGAATTTTACTGGGATCACTTCACTTTCATCTGCCCGGGGTTAAGCATTATCCAATTATGCTATGCGAACATTCAACTGTGGATTCGATATTGAGCTTGTTTGAGTTCTAGACTGATCTGAACTGATCTACATTGTAAAACAAGCTATTACTTGATTTACTCTGCGAGGCCAGCCCGTTGCGTTGGTTTGCGTTGGGTTGCGTTGGAAGCTGCAAGAAGGTGACAAAGTGCGGTCCCTGTAGGCGATGAGATCGGGCGCGTGCCACCGGCGACGTAAGGAGGTCGGGTTACGTCCTCGTCATCAAAAAACGACACCAGGGTGTATTGGCTTACTCACACTCAAGTAGGCTCCGCACCCAACACCGCATACAACATGTGTGCGGTAGGTAGATGTAATGGCATTAGGACAAGCATAGTAATGCCAACAATCGTAGCAGCGTAGCTACGCTAGCAGCGCGGTGACACCGGTGTTTGCTGGCATTAGGCAAGGCACATAATAATGCCAACAATCGTAGCAGCGTGGCAACACTAGCAACAGCAGTGACACCGGTGTTTGCTGGCATTAATGGCAAGGCACATAGTAATGCCAACAATCTTAGCAGGGTAGCAACACTAGCAACAGCAGTGACACCGGTGTTTGCTGGCATTAGGCAAGGCACATAGTAATGCCAACAATCGTAGCAGCGTAGCGACACTAGCAACAGCAGTGACACCGGTGTTTGCTGGCATTAGGCAAGGTACATAGTAATGCCAACAATCGTAGCAGCGTAGCGACACCGGTGAAAACACAGCGTGCCATGGGCTTGAAACACAGCGTGCTACGGAATTCGGAAACGCGGTATAACGTTTAGGCCAGTAAATCTGGTGCCATTTAACGCATGGTGTCTTAAAAAAAAAAACGCTGTGCCCGTCGCGAGAGGGCACGGCGCCATACGACGCCATACGACGCCATACGATGCCATATACGACGAGTGCTGCTTGCTGCCTGCCATGGATGCTGACGACGTCGACGACGGAGATGACGCGCGGCAGATGACGGCGGCAGCGGCCGGAAGAGAACCTCGATGAAGTGGTCCATACTTCCCCGTGTCGCCGAGAGGGCCGGGGGGGCGGGGAGGGAGGGGGGAGCGGATGTCCGGCGTGCGATATTGTTCACTTGGGAGGATTCATTGAAAAAAGCGCATGGTGTTTTTTTTTGTTCTGTTTATTTTACGGCTCCATGCGAGTTCATTGAGGATGTCAGGCATGGGGTGCGGGGAAGGGAGTTTTTTTTTCCCCGTGCGTTGTCGTTTGTGTATTCAATTGGTGTTCCGCGATCAAATTGTTGTCCAATTTATAGCGCGTTGTGAAAATGTTGGCTGCGTTTAATTGATGAACGAAAATGTGTACAGCTGGAGGTAGTAATTCTCAAGCGTTGCAATAAAGTTTCATATCGATTTGTATGTTCTGATATTTTCACAGCCTTTTTATCATGTCGAATTCATTAACCCTTAAATAATGAATATGGCGAAGCTAATTTTTATTTTAACTGTACGCTATTCGCGAGCTCGACCGAGGCCAAAGGCGTCAAACTGAATTTTAGTTTGCTTGATACACAATTATAGCAAATTTTTCACAATTATGCTACTCCAAATTATCCGGTTTTGTCAATTTAATTACAAATATAAAAAATAATACGAACGCAACGACGCAAATATAACCAGCGTTCGCCCAGCCTGATGGTTAATCATACTATCGCATGGTGAAGGTATATAAAGCCGGTAAAGCGGCATGACAGGCCAACACCGGGCCGTGCAGAACACGATCTTCAGGCAACGAGCTGCTGGTTAGGAAGCTGGCAGCGAGCAGCAGGCAAGCACGCCGCCTCTGCAATTACCATGCAGCATTCCTCAGCGTGCCAGCTTTTAATGAAAAGGTAGCCGACTCCGAACTCTCGAGTAGTGTGTTTACGCCGTGCGCGCTCTACGATTAGGGGGCTTGTTTTCCTGATCGAACCTCCCCCTGGTCTAAATAAACAGCTCGAAGATTCAGCCTGCGATGCGCTGTTTAGTGGCGAGCTGGAGTGTGGAATTCTTGTTGCTGTCGGGTACATTCCATTCGAGCAACGTGACGCGGTCAGACACCAGCTAAGAAAAGTCAGTTGGCTTGTGATTTTCCTGTCTTTCTTGGTTGAATAAGCAGAGTCAATACACCGATTCCATTCAAGCAACGTGACGCGGTCAGACACCCGCTAAGAAAAGCCAGTTGGCTTGTGATTTCCCTGTCTTCCTTGGTTGAATAAGCAGAGTCAATACACCGATTCCATTCAAGCAACGTGACGCGGTCAGACACCCGCTAAGAAAAGTCAGTTGGCTTGTGATTTCCCTGTCTTTCTTGGTTAAATAAGCAGAGTCAATACACCGATTCCATTCGAGCAACGTGACGCGGTCAGACGGCCGCTAAGAAAAGCCAGTTGGCTTGTGATTTCCCTGTCTTCCTTGGTTAAATAAGCAGTGTCAATACACCGATTCCATTCAAGCAACGTGAGACCGAAAATTTTCATGTCTTTGGTGAGATTATTTTTTTGTGAAATATATCAATTAGGAAAATCACCTCAAACTGAATGTTCTGACCGACCTTTTTGCCTGCGTATAATTGACTACAAAAAAAATTAAAAAAGCATTCTTGATAGACTCGATAAGTATTTGGTAGCTAATGGATTTTTTATCCACGGGGCTGGTAATTCGGTAATCATTCACCCTTGGCCGACGATTTGGGCAGTTGGTCAATAAACCCCTCGATGCTACGTGCGTCGGTCGCACGTGAGCCCCTGCGAGGGTTGGGGCACGAAGCCCCCGGCCAACGTGCAATTAACCCGGCAAGGGCTAACGGGGTAACGCTGTGTGTGGGGGGGGGGGGGGGGGTCAAGGGGTAAGTGGGCGCACTCCGGGGGCTGCATTCCTCCACGCTGCAGGCAACGTTCTCGTCTTCGACTCCCGGCGGCCGCACTTTGTCCCGGTCACGCCCCCCCCCCCTCTCGAGACAGCAACAAATTAAATTTGTTGCGTATTTTCCCGTTGCTTGCACTCTAGATATTTATTATGTTAAAAACAAAATTTCCAATTCCAAAATTTTATCCGTGCCGGGGGTTGAACCTGGGTACTCCACCTTGCCGGGGGTAAGCATTGCCAGCATGCTACACGAACAGACAACCGAATCAATTGCTTTTGTAAAAGTGCGCTGACCAACTGAGCAACCGACGGCTTTAATAATTTTATCTCAGGGTTAAGCTGAGCGATTCGCGTCCAATTTCCTTCAACTCCGAGCCGCCAAAGTGCTCCATCGTCTACCACAGCAGCCGGCAAGAGACGTCCACGAAGAAGAGCCCTGTATGCATGGAGTTAATGATGTGGCCGTGTGGCGCTCCACAAACTCAAGATGATGCGACTCTACTGCGCTTCTGGGCCGCGCCGCGCATTCATCTCTCCTGGATTTCTACGCGCGCCGTTTGACATTTGTCACAAGTAAGGCAACTGATTGGGTACCGAATAAGATTAAGAGTTGTGCAGAATGAGCCCACATGAATCGGTATCCAACGAATAGGAAGAAAATTAGGATGAAAACAGGATGAAAATTAACAAACACATAATGACAACTACCATGTTAACGTATAATCAGTATAGGTATAGTCTTGGAGGCTGAATATTTTCGAACTATTCAAAAGACACGCGTGAAAAATAATTAAAAATTGTAGATCGTGTAGTTTTTCGAGCAGATGAATAGTGGCTATAATCAAAAAGATATTGGCTTGTTCTCTGTTTGCCAGCTGACAAGATTCAAAGACTCGAAGACCGCAAAGACCGTCTAAAGGACGCGACACGAAGCCCGCATTTCATTTTATCATTTAAGCATTTATTTTAGCCTCGAGTTAGCGAGTGGTAAAAAGACAGAAACACATTCGTAACACAGAATATAAGCCGCCGCATCCAGCATGGAAAACACGGAAAAAAAATGTTACCGCTACATCAAAATAAACGCAAACGTGGGCCAAACGGCAGCTTGTTAAGCGTGTCTCTAACCAGAACCGAGACCTACCTGAAACCCTCCGAAACATTTCACAGACTTCTTGCAGCCCAAAAGTGAGCACTTCATTTTCCTTCAATGTTCGCCGCCATAAAAATAAAGTAATTAGTGGACCGCACTGACGTAATTGGAGGGTGTCCGCGAAACCAGCGATGATTTCGTGTCCTTTACCACCTTCATTATGTCGGTTGTTAAAATATCGGCCCGGAGACATCGGAGCACATCGCAATGCCGACGCTTGGAGGTCCACCTGGTGTTTCTGAAGCCGACTGACAGCTGACCGATCTCGAGCGGCGCGTTTTTCATCTCATCTTACATCGCTTCGAATCCGTCGCAAGCTGGCAAGTTGACACAACAACTCGACCGGAAGGAGTTAGCAGATGAAACAATGGCCAAGTTCACTAAGTCTTCCACGCAATTGAGAGCGCTTTAAAAGTGTTGTTGAGTTGTGTAATTGCAAATTGCAACAGGCGTATCAAAAAAACAAACTGACTTTTGGTGTCAAAAGCTGCGATGACACTGACAGTTGGAGTAGGCCTCAGCGCCACTTGAATAAAAACCAGAGTCAAAACATCAAGTTACTCTGGCGTGACCATCTTGATTTTGTGAGTTTATTTCAAAATTTGAAGTTATTTTGACAGCTGACATGCTGTACAGGTATATCATCGATCGGGCAAATAAATTTCAAATCGCGCTCTGAGCGCTAAAGCAATTTTCAACGCAACCACTACTGTTTCCTGTTCCGTTCCTCTTACCTCCCAATAGGATCTACAGCCGTTCGATTCGAGCAAATCACGCACCGATCATTAATCTCCGTTATTACCAGCACGCGAAGCCTATCGGAAACGGTTGGCTGGAACAATTTCCAACATTGATAGTCGATAATCTGAAGTATAAAGGGCTGTGGCATCGACTCGCTGGTGGCTGCCATCCACCGAACTGCTGGCAACTAATCACGTTATTGTCCGGCAGCCGCCTGCAGCCTGCGGGCCAGGATGGCGTGCTACGGGCGTCTTGCAGCCAGAAGGCCCGGTAAACTCGCGGTTGCCGCGAGACGGTGGTATCTGCACGAGAACCTTCGACGGGGGAGAGTGGCCGACTGGTCGCGCGTCTTGTAGGGACTAGCAGGATGGCGGTGTCAACGGGAGATGCGGGTCTTTGCAGAAGACTGACGATAAGAGTGATCGTCTGCACGCTTAACAGAAACTGCATATCTCTTTTTCAGGAGGGCATATATTAATTTTAAGGAACGAAATTTCCCAATTGCAAATGTGTCACAATAAATCGAATGTCAACATAATAAAATAATACGGACCCGAAAAACGATTGCCAACAAACACTGTTGTTCCTGCGTTGCTAAGTGCGCTTACGCCTGTTTCTCGAATTCACGTTTCATAATCGGTTGCATATCCTCACAACTTTAACTATCTGGCAAATAATGTCAATATCGGCTGGAAATCCACCTGAGGGCGAAAACTCCGAACACCGACGTAGTGCGCCACTCTTCGCGTAGAAAGGCCCTCTACGATGGCCAACCACCCTGCACATGCGTCGAACCGGCCGGCCACTGCGTAAGCAGCCACCTGTCAGACTTCGAGCCGGTGAAACGCCTCCGGGGTGCCCGTCGACCGACACGCTTGTGTTGCTCGGCGATCGTTGGTCCATGCCGGCACCTGGGACGTGATTGACTCTGCTTATTTAACCAAGGAAGACAGGGAAATCAGAAGCCAACTGGCTTTTCTTAGCGGGTCTCTCGGGTGTGCAATCTAGGGGCGATCGGCTTCGGGTCCAACCCAGCAGAAGCTGCAAGACTTCCACGTGATCGCGATTCGCGACGGATAACCACGTGGCAACAAAGAAACCCTACGCTGCACCCAATATCTTCAAGGTACAAAAAACAAGCTCATCATGATCGTCATCATCAAGCTGGCAGACGCACCCTCGGAGGGCCAGAGGACTGCAGGGCTGGAAGTCTGGAAGGCTGGAAGGCTGGAAGGATGGAGGGGCTGAGACGAGAGGTTAAAGGTCGTCGCGTGGCCCAAGAAGTCGGCAATCCGTCTGCTTCGCAGGACACACTTCCGACAAAGCAACACCACCATGCGACCGATGGCTTCACGGGCCCTAGGGCACCAACACGGCACCCAGCACCCACAGCTGCTAAACAAAGGTGTTGCTACACGCTGCAAACTCAGAGTCCGTCTGCAGGGGATTAATTCTAGAAGCCGTACTGCGGTTTCAATTAGGATAGATTGCTTACTCATGTTTTCATATGTAAAACAATGCACCTAGTTCAATAGAAAAACAATCAATGATATGGTGTCTTTAAAACTTTTTCATGCCTGCAGATGATTGCTATATAGCTTAATGGCACAAGCATCGAGACACTATAGTTTTTGTGCCTTAATCTCAGCTCGGAGACGAAGTTAGTGCTATAAACCGATTTATATGCACTAATTCGATCATCATGGAGATCGGAGGGTAATTCTCTGCGTGCAGCAACAGGCAGAAGCAAAAGCTTAAGCCAGAAGCAGAAGCTAAATCCAGAAGCAGTAGCAGCCCCCAAGCAGCATCGGCAGCAGCAAGCAGAGCAGCAACAAGCAGCAGCAGCAGCAGCAAGCAGCAGCAGCAGCAACAGCAGAAAACAGCAGCAGCAACAGCAGCAGCAGCAGCAGCAGCAGCAGCAGCAGCAGCAGCAGCAGCAGCAGCAGCAGCAGCAGCAAGCAGCAGCAGCAGCAACAGCAGAAAACAGCAGCAGCAACAGCAGCAGCAGCAGCAGCAGCAGCAGCAGCAGCAGCAGCAGCAGCAGCAGCAGCAGCAGCACCAGCACCAGCACCAGCACCAGCACCAGCACCAGCAGCACCAGCACCAGCACCAGCACCAGCACCAGCACCAGCACCAGCACCAGCAAGCACCAGCACCAGCACCAGCACCAGCACCAGCACCAGCACCAGCACCAGCACCAGCAAGCAGCAGCAGTAGCACCAGCAGCACCAGCACCAGCACCAGCAGCACCAGCAAGCAGCAGCAGCAGCAGCACCAGCAGCACCAGCACCAGCACCAGCAGCACCAGCATCAGCAGCACCAGCAACAGCAGACAACAACACCGCGACGGCGTCTGGCGTCTGGCGTAGGAACACGCGGACCCCGGGGCAGAGATATAATGGGCAGCGGGACACGAAGGCGCCGCCCGTCGGCCGGCCGAGGGCCTTGGGGGACGCCGTGGTGCACACGCCATGGGCCGCGCCCGACACGACCAGACGCCGCGGGCACGCGTGTCCCCGGCCAAGCACCGAGCTACGCCGTGCAGGGCCTCACTGATAAACGTGCACTGTCCGTTTGTTCTGTTTGTTGCTTGCTTGCTTGCTTGCTGCTGCTGCTGCTGCTGCTGCTGCTGCTGCTGCTGCTGCTGCTGCTGCTGCTGCTGTTGTTGCTGCTTGCTTGCTTGATGCTGCTGCTGCTGCTTGCTGCTGATTCTTGCTTGATTGATGCTGCTGCTTGCTTGCTTGCTGCTACTACTGCTGCTGCTGCTGCTGCTGCTGCTGCTGCCGCTGCTGCTGCTGAAACTGCTGCTCGCTCTTGTTTCTGGTAATATATCTCTTGTCTTGACTTAATATAGAGAGAAGTGGGAAGATAAGAAAAAACCAGGTTTATTAGGGAAGAATAGGCATGATTTTTAGCTGGTCGTGAAAATGAAAGGAATACGACAGAAATGAAGAAGAAATTCGAAAAGGAAATCGAGGAATGGATGTGAGTAAAAAGTAAAAAGATGATGGAAAGTGTGAGGAGGTTTAACGGAGGGATGAGAGTGGAAAGGGAAAGAAATGGACAGTTAACATAAAATGTATAAAGCTGGATTGAAAAATGGAATAAATACAAAATAAATCGGGCGTATGTGGCGACAGCAACCACAGCCAGCGATTGTCACGGACCAGTCACAAACATGCAGCTTAGAAAGCGAGGTGATGCATCAACCGCAAGCCCAGGGAGCGGCTAGAAGGTGGTCGTGAGCAGACCATGCGATAGCCGGCGCCGACGCCGACGCCGACGCCGGGACCCGGGTCACGTACGGGTGACTCATCCCTCACGCACTCCGCTCACAAGTCTGATGTCTCGCTGTGTGTGTCACCGTGCATGCAAGAATGTGGTGACTTGTTACGTTGGCAACGCACTTTCTATAGACCGATAGCGGGCAAGACGGCAGGAAGGAAGATCGGCGATCGAACTTTTAGATAGGAAAGCCTCCCAGCATAGGACATGGGATGGGACGGTTCTATATTTTGTATGCATACTAGGGCTTCGCCAACGCTCTTTATCGCGTTGTTGGATGAGCTCTCAATTGGCCATTCTGACCATTTTTAAGTAAGTTGAAATACCATAATTATTATTCCTTCCAAATTTGGGTGCAGAAGTTTATAAAAAAACATATTAGAAGACTTTCGAAACTAAAAATTAAGTGAACATGTTTGTAAAGCTTGGTGAAGATATTATCTTGAGTTATAAAATTTCGACAAAAAAAGTGATTTAAAAAAAAATTGATTTATCAGAAAACTTTTATGCAGATATTTTAAGAAAACGTGGCATATCTAAGTTTAGAGACTGCGAATTTTCTCTGAAAGTTTCATCCAAATCGGTTAAGCCGTTTGGTTAGAATCGTGCAAACAAACACACGAACAAAAACAAACATGATCGACTTTTTTCTCTGGGTAGTCAAATTGAAGCTTCCGCTCGCTTCGCAATACAATTCTCCGATTTTCTTTATCATTCCACGATTCCTTTCCCCCTACCTCTTCCCAATTTCCTTCTATGACACTACGCACCTTATCAAAGCACACATCTCTTGGTCTATACTTCAACCTCGCAAGATAATCCAAATGAATGCCATGATTGTCAAACGGGGACTCGATCCCCGATTTTCACCGACGCTGGGTTTGGTAACAATTTCACTGTCGAATAAAAACTCTGGTTCCTGGTTTATTTAAATAAAATAATATATAAAATTGCAGTATTTTTTTCCTGGTCTTAAGGCATACGAGTATTCAGAAAAAAAAAATGCTTAGCTATACACAACTGAAAATATTCCCAAATGTTGCTGCTTGGTATAGCTTCTCGCTGCAGCTCGCGTCCCACCGAACGCGTCACGCGTGTTACGACCCGTTTAAGGGATGTTACACCCCCGAGCGCTGCAGACAGCACCAAAATCAAGGCCGACGACGACAATAGATTATCTCGATGCATTTCCATGATATAAGACATCAAGACAGTCAGGACCAGAGCCTGCTAACGTGAAATTACCCGGTTTCAGTGTCTCCCAGCTCGCAAGATGTATGCTGCCTTCACCAAAGTCGTGAGAAAGAGAGAGATAACGAGGTGGAGCGACAGAGAGAGAAAGTAGTGTGTACAATTGAACGAAGGCGAGCATCCGGCGGCGGCGATGAATGGAGGCGCAGACCGGAAGTGTGGAGGAGGCCGTCGCGCGGATGGCACGTGCTGCCGGCGGTCGGTTCATTCATGCCGGGACCGGCCCGGACCGGTTCTGTGCCCGGCGCGGACCGGCCCGGACCGGCTCTTCAGGTGAGACAATGGGTCGCAGTTACGGGGACACTCTGCGTTGCGATTTCCTTGTATCTGTCCGTCGTACCTTGCAGCTGCAGGCGGTGGGCGACATGAGGGAGAAGGCGCCTTTTCATTGAAGTAATATGAAGTCAGTTACCCGATAAGGTAAGCCAGTTGGCTTGTGATTTCCCTGTCTTCCTTGGTTAAATAAGCAGTGTCAATACACCGATTCCATTCAAGCAACGTGACGCGGTCAGACACCCGCTAAGAAAAGCCAGTTGGCTTGTGATTTCCCTGTCTTCCTTGGTTAAATAAGCAGTGTCAATACACTGATTCCATTCAAGCAACGTGACGCGGTCAGACACCCGCTAAGAAAAGCCAGTTGGCTTGTGATTTCCCTGTCTTCCTTGGTTAAATAAGCTGAGTCAATACACCGATTCCATTCAAGCAACGTGACGCGGTCAGACACCCGCTAAGAAAAGCCAGTTGGCTTGTGATTTCCCGGTCTTCCTTGGTTAAATAAGCAGAGGCAATTCACCGATTCCATTCAAGCAACGTGACACTGTCAGACACCCGCATAGCTTATTGGAAATTTAATGGTGAATAACAAATATTTTAATTAAACCTTTATTGCAATTTACTTGACTGTATTAATTTAAAGAGCGTCATGTTTAGGAAATGTAAGCGGTTGCATCACAAAATGCAATCGTGTCCCACATGTCTTAGGAACACGAGGATGGTCGGAAGTGGTCGAAGTAAGAAATTGGCAAGAGGCTTGCCGCGTTACAAGCAGCGATATCCTGGCTTGCGTCGGAAAAGATGTGTTACAGCGAAACTAATTCCTCCACCCACCTCCGAAACATCGCCTTGATCCGCTGCAGCAGCGTCAACTAGCAGTAGCAGCATGATAGGCTTGAAGCTGCTTGCATGCATACTCTTTGGTGTTCTTTGCAAGATGCACTCAGGCTGCATTATTTGTTGGATGAAGGTTTGCCATGGTTTTGTCAGAGATGCATGCAGGGTTGGTTTGGGAGACTATCAACGTAAATTAATGAATTATGACTGGGGTTGAAATTAAAATACTTGTTATGATATTGGAGCGATGTGTCTTACTGCCAGTGGCAGCCTGTCTTGATATATATAAATAGCATCCACTGTAATCTCTTAATTGATTCTGAAATCTTCGATATTTTTACTGCATAGATAAGTTGAGTATCATAAGAAAGCAGCGAATGTTTGACTTATAGTCCAGGCAATCTACGATTTGACCCGGACATGACTCATGTCAAGCTAATTTTTTCAGGATATGTTCATTTGAGCCTCCTGAACATTGGCCAGAAAGTCGCGCGAAATCGGGTCGGTGCGTCCCTTCGTTTCACCCTTGTTTAGGGGTAGTTTTTCATATAATCGTGATTATTGAGGTTTCTATGGGAGGTATCCAAAAAGTTACAACGGCAATGTTGTAGCTGACTCAATTACGCATCTGATGATATCAAAAACATTTTAATTTGGATCAGGGGTGACCAAGATATTTGCGATCTTTCTGAGTACCATTTTCGTAAAATCGTGTTTTTTGTGTTTAATCGATCGGAATTCCCGGAACAAGTTACTTTTTGGTTACAAATAATAGTCAAATAATATCAGCAGTCCTCTTGGTTCAGGGGTGAACAATATTTTGGTGATATTTTGTGGAAATTCTTCGGAAAGTTCGTTTTTGTGTTAAGACGACCGGAATCCATGGTTTCACTGTTTGCTGACAAATCGTATAATATTACAAATTCTTATGGGGGTAACCAGAGTCAAGTTGTCTGATAACTATGTTTTAAGAAAACATTTCAAAAAGATTTCTACCTGTCAGCAGGACTCAGGATCATTAGCGTCTTCTTCTGGTACAATAAGTGCATTGCTGCATGTTGCACCGTTGCATTGGCTGCATATGTGTTTATATGCCGTAGTCCGGCTTTAAAGCAGCCATGCACTTTCCAGAACACGAGGTCTTGCAGTTGCAGCTAACGATATTCAACAGCTCGTTCGGGGTTGGAAGCTGAAGAGTTGGTACAGGAAGTAATTGTTCGCTTTCTGTCTTCCACCCCAAGAGAGTGGGTGGAAGAATATTTCCACGGTACTGCTGTATTTGGTGATAGACGCGATAGGCGTGTTGTTTAGCTGCGGCAGAAGAATAGGAGGAAGCGCGGCCAAACCGAAGTTAGAGCCAAGAGCTTTCTTTGCTACAGTCTTCCTATATGCTCTAAACCACAGTGCATCGAGGGATGAGGTTTCGTTTGCTCCATATAGGGCTAATATAAATTCTTCCCCAGCTGCAGCGATGTTGTCTGTCGTAGCAAATGTGTAGTTGAATATTGTAATGCTTTCATGTAATTTCACCTTGTTGGACAAGATCTTTAGTGCCCTCTTTTTCCCTTGCCGATACAAAGCTGAGGTGGTGTCACACTCAGAAATCGCATTTATGAAGAGAATGTGCTCGCAGTCTATCCCCAGCGCATTGCTTTTTGACGTAACTGTATACTTTTGGGGCGATCTTCGCGGTGCCGGGTTTGAACATCGTGATGTTGCTGGTCGCTGGTGCCAGGGACACTGTGAGCACTAAAAGATCTGTTTCATCGTCCTCATCGCAACAAGACCTATACATGAAGGACAGAGTCACAGTTTACTGCTTTCATGAAAATGGTTGGATGGTTGGAAAAACCTTCGGAAATTTAAAGCTCAAAACGACAAGCGACCAGACACATCACGATGTTCAAACCCAGCACCACAAAGACAGCTCACAGTTACGTCAAAAAGCACTGGGGGTTAGACTGCGAGCACATTCTCTTCATAAATGCGATTTCTGGGTGTGACACCACCTCAGCTTTGTATCGTAAGGGAAAAAGAAGGCGCTAAATATCTTGTCCAACAAGGTGCAATTACATGAAAGCATTACAATATTCAACTACACATTTGCTACGACAGACAACATCGCTGCAGCTGGGGAAGAATTTATATTAGCCCTATATGGAGCAAACGAAACATCATCCCTCGATGCACTGTGGTTTAGAGCATATATAGGAAGACTGTAGCAAAGAAAGCTCTTGGCTCTAACTTCGATTTGGCCGCGCTTCCTCCTATTCTTCTGCCGCAGCAAAACAACACGCCTATCGCGTCTATCACCAAATACAGCAGTACCGTGGAAATATTCTTCCACCCACTCTCTTGGGGTGGAAGACAGAAAGCGAACAATTACTTCCTGTACCAACTCTTCAGCTTCCAACCCCGAACGAGCTGTTGAATATCGTTAGCTGCAACTGCAAGACCTCGTGTTCTGGAAAGTGCATGGCTGCTTTAAAGCCGGACTACGGCATATAAACACATATGCAGCCAATGCAACGGTGCAACATGCAGCAATGCACTTATTGTACCAGAAGAAGAAGCTGATGATCCTGAGTCCTGCTGACAGGTAAATTTTTTTTTAAATGTTTTCTTAAAACATAGTTATCAGACAACTTGACTCTGGTTACCCCCATAAGAATTTGTAATATTATACGATTTTGTCAGCAAACAGTGAAACCATGAATTCCGGTCGTCTTAACACAAAAACGAACTTTCCGAAGAATTTCCACAAAATATCACCAAAATATTGTTCACCCCTGAACCAAGAGGACTGCTGATATTATTTGACTATTATTTGTAACCAAAAAGCAACTTGTTCCGGAAATTCCGATCGATTAAACACAAAAACACGATTTTACGAAAATGGTACTCAGCAAGATCGCAAATATCTTGGTCACCCCTGATCCAAATTAAAATGTTTTTGATATCATCAGATGCGTAATTGAGTCAGCTACAACATTGCCGTTGTAATTTTTTGGATACCTCCCATAGAAACCTCAATAATCATGATTATATGAAAAACTACCCCTAAACAAGGGTGAAACGAAGGGACGCACCGACCCGATTTCGCGCGACTTTCTGGCCAATGTTCGGGAGGGTCAAATGAACATATCCTGAAAAAATTAGCTTGACATGAGTCATGTCCGGGTTTGGTCCAAAAAAGCAGTAGATTGCCTGGACTATTAGAGTCTGGAGCCAAGAAGAAAATACTCCACGTTGTTTTTCTAAGCCTCGAAGCTGTCTATTGCCAACACAGCTATGCGAAAAGTCGGGAGAAAATATAGAAATGTTTTTCATTCAATTTTATAAATCTGTGAGAGTGTTTGACAACTGGAATCAGCTCTATAACACTTTACAAGTGCTGTCTGCATCCTTGATACATAAACAAGATTTTACTATTTCTTTATATTTTTTTCTCAAGAGAGTAATATTCGGTTAGTAGAACTTAGTAGTGAGTAGATGGTGGTTATTTTGTTATTTTTTGTTTCGTTGTTATTTGCCAGTTGTTGTTGTTAGTTGTTGTTGTTGTTGTTGTTAGTTGTTGTAAGTCTTGTTAGTTGCTAGTGCTGGCTAGTGCTGGTGAGATTTGAATGAAGGAGTCACGAGTGTGAGTAATCTGCCCACTTCCGAGATGGATGAACCATATAAATGCTGGATGAAAAAAATTGTGACTCTACGACGATTTACAACCCTCTTTTGCTGATGCGGAATGGACAGGTAATCGACGTCGGGCTTTACGACTGAGAACCAATCGGCAATTATACCCATCCGCTGCACTCATCGCGAGGCAAGGTAAAGTTCGTTGAAGCCGAAGTGTGTGAATTTAGCTGATTTAGCTGTATCGAATGCGAATACCATCGCACAATCGTAGCAGCATCGTTTAGCACCACTAGAGAACTTGCTGGCATATGATAAAGACCGATCGCGATGCCAACAAACGTAGCAGGCTGTTGCACAAAATTCAGCACTCAATATCATGAAATTTTCAAATCGGTATCTTAACGATCTTATCGTATCTTATCTTAGTGCTTCTGCAGGCATGAAGTTGACAAGCCCCACAAAAAAACTTTCATAAATTCCGAAAATTTTTAGCTCAAATTTCGGGATTTGGGGGATAGATTAGCCCCAAACTTAGCACTAGATCCTGATGCAATACATTTTGAAGAAATCAAAACGGGGCTCGCCCACTTCACGGTTTTAATGCGTTGTGGTAGAACGAGGTAGGAGATGCGAGCTTGTGGCTGGTATGCAGTGTCGGGTGTCCGACGGAGGCGTCCTGCTTCCCGTCAGCGACGTGATCTGGCTGCCCGATCCGTTGCCCGATTGAATGATTGCTCCGAGCTCTCAGCAGCAGCAGCAGCAGCAGCAGCAAGCAGCAAGCAGCAAGAAGCAAGCAGCAAGCAGCAAGCAGCAAGCAGCAAGCAGCAAGCAGCAAGCAGCAAGCAGCAAGCAGCAAGCAGCAAGCAGCAAGCAGCAAGCAGCAAGCAGCAAGCAGCAAGCAGCAAGCAGCAAGCAGCAAGCAGCAAGCAGCAAGCAGCAAGCAGCAAGCAGCCAGCAAGCATCAAGCAGCAGCAGCAGCTGCAAATTTACCTTCCAAAGTTTTCCGTCATTTTTTTTTTTTTTTTTTATTTTTTTTTTTATTTATTGTCATTTTCATTGAAATACCATAGAACATTCCAAGATGCTGGTGTACAGACATAATAATATATAAAAGTAAAAATAAAACACATTAAAATTTGTAGTATAAAATTACTTATCTTAAAGATCACAAGTTTTGCACAGCTCGTCAGTTCCACAAATATTTACTCTAGGCAGTTTAAAAATTCCTTAACACTATAACATGCTTTTTCGAGCAATTTCATTTTTAGCATCTCCGCGAATATTTCTGTCGATTGAGCATGCTTAATTTTTGTGGGGAGTTTGTTGAATATTTTGATGCCCATGTGTTCTGCTGAAAGTTGCATTGTTGATGTTTTGAATGAAATTGCACTTAGATCGTCACTATTTCGGGTGAAATGTTGGTGTTGATCCTTAACTTTAGGCAGCGTGTCGTAGAGCATTTTAATTTTCACCGTAATTTTTAATATGTACAAGCTGTGTAGTGTTAAGATGTTTAGTTTTCGGAAAAGGGGCTTACAGTGAACTCTATTTCCCTTATTTAACATAATCCTAATTGCTTTCTTTTGCAGGACAAAAATTTTTTTGCTCATTGTGGCACTTCCCCAGAATTCCAGGCCATGTCTAATTCTCGATTCAATATTAGCATAATAAACTAGCTTAGTTGTTTCGATATCTGCAATTTTCCGTATTGCCCTAACTGTGAACAGTGCCCTGCTAAGTTTGGTTGCCAAGGCCTCAATGTGGCTTCCCCATTTTAATCTATTGTCTATTATAAGGCCGAGGAAATTTGCTACTTTTACATTTTCTATTACTACATTTGTTGCATTATTAACTATAGGCAAAAGTTTTTTATTTGTTTCGTTTGAAATTAGAAAAGACATAGATACTGTTTTAGTGTTATTTAAAATGAGCTTATTGTTACTGAGCCACAAGGTTGCTTCTGTTATTTTCCGTTCGGCTTCTTGTCTTAGCGTATGAATGTCACCTTTCTTTGCCGTTGCCAGGAGACTGGTATCATCTGCGTACATTTCCGCGTTCTTAACATTGCATGGTAGGTCATTGATGAAAATGAGGAACAGCAGTGGCCCTAAAATTGATCCCTGGGGCACTCCCACCTTTACTACTTCCAGATTGGAGTGGAATTTGCTTTCGGTCCCGTATTTGTCTAATTGCAAAACTTCCACAATCTGTGACCTATTTTGCAGATATGATTTAAGTAGGTTGTGAGCCACACCTCTAATTCCATAATGAGCGCATTTTTCTAGGAGGATAGTGTGGTCCATACAATCAAATGCCTTAGTGAGGTCACAAAAAAAGCCTACAGCCGATTTGTTTTTGTTAACGCTTTCGGTTATCTCTGATAGGAATCTATTTATCGTATAGCTTGTAGATCGTTTTGCTGTGAAACCACCTTGCGAGTTTGAAATTACATCATGCTTCTTGAAGAAATCTGTAATACGCGATTTGATGATTGTTTCAATAACCTTTGAAAAAGCCGGTAGAATAGATATTGGCCTATAATTTGCCACTAATCTAGGGTCTCCTTTTTTAAATATAGGAATAACCTTTGCCTTTTTTAAAGCGTCCGGAAACACCCCTTGCACCAAACAGTTATTATAAATATAGCTCAAATGACTTGCTACATAGCGGATACTTTTCTTAATTACCGTTGTGGGTATCTCATCCACACCACTAGAGCATTTGTTTTTAAGTTCCATTGCTATGTTATTTATTTCCCTAGCAGAGGTCGGTGCCATGAAAATAGTTTTATTTACTCTTGTGCTGTTTTTGAGAAATTTCCAGAAATTTAGAGTTAATCCGTCGAGGTGACTAGTAATTTCCTGCGCGATACAAGAATAGTATTTGTTGAAGGAGTCGGATATTTTATTTGGGTCGCAACATACTTGACCATCTTCAAGTAACTCTATGTTTTTTGGATTTTTCCGATTGTGTTTATTTATGTGCTTATTTACTAATTGCCATGACGCTTTAGATTTATTTTCCGATTCTTTAATTTTTTTCCTCACATCCATTACTTTCGCAAGACTAATAACTCTCCTTAGTATTTTCTTGTAAGTGTCATAAAATGTTTGTATAACCGGATAAATGCTAAAATGTTTAGTAAGACTCACAAGATCCCTCTTGTGCTTGCATGAGATTTTTATGCCTTTAGTTATCCAATTTCCTCTTTTGTACTCATGTCGTATATAGGTTTTCTTCACAGGGCAGCATCTCTTAAAACATGTACTGTAGGTATGACTGAAAACTTCGTATTGGGCATTTGGTGATTCGGAATTGTAAATCGCACTCCAATCCGCTACTTTTAGAGCGGCATGAAATGCATTTTCGGTTTTATCATTTATCAGCCTTTTAAATATTACCTTATCATTTTCTCTTATTAAATTACATGGGATATCCAGAACCTGAGAACAGTGGTCGGATAATCCATTATCACATACTGAACTATCTCTGTCTACATGAGCATTAGTAATAATATTATCAATTAACGAAGCACTCTGCCCTGTTATTCTCGTCGGTGTTTTGACTGTGCATTTCAAGTTGAATGAGTGAATGACCTCCATAAATGTTTTTTTATGTGGACTCTCAGTTAGTAGGTCAATATTAAAGTCCCCTAGAATCACAAGTTTAGTTCCAAGGTCGTACACAAGTATAGATGACAGAAAGTTGTCTAACGGATTGTTACGTTTTTGACGGACTAAAGGGAAAATGGCCACTAAAAGTTTTTCTTCCAGGGAATCGTAGTCCACCGATTTCCACCGATTTCATTCAGGCTACGTGACGCGGTCAGACATCCGCCAAGAAAAGCTAGTTGGCTGGTGATTTCGTTGTCTTCCTTGGTCAATGGTCAGTCAATGAGAGTTTTTCGTAAATTTTATTCGAATTAGCTCTGATAGTTTAATCGAGGAAAACAAGGAATGCACAAGCTTTACTTGGCATGTGTCCGACTGCAAGTTTGCTATACTTTATAAAAGACAGATAATCTCAGGAAAATATGGCATTTCCGATGACAAATGTGACACAATGCAAGACAGGCGCCTATCAATCGCTCCTGCCTGGTGATGGCTGTCATAATGATGATGTTGTAAGCTGTATAACAAGCTGGAAGATGATCTGATGAGATGAGACGTGGAGTTGAGATGGATCCATGTGAGATGATGATTGCCCGACGCCCACGTCGCCGATGACAGGCAGACTGGTGTCGCCAGTTAAGCGGCCAGCAAATCAGACAACGTCTGCATCTAGTTATGGACCGCGGCTTCGACGCCCGGAGGGTACAACTTGGTGACACCTTGGGCTCTTCGACCCTCAAGGAAGCTGCCGGGATAGCTTGCAATGGAAGATAGTTGGCGTTCATGTTGTAACTTTCGTGTAATTATCAATTAGCGCATCATAAATTCGACCTCCGCTATTTTTTGTAGTTTGTTTTTTGTTCGTCCTCATACAGACCAAACGCCAAATCCGATTTTGATTAAAATTCATGGGATCCTTCAAAATCTTTGAACTTAGATTTACCTCTTTTTTTAAACAAATCGGTCGAATGTTTTTCTTGTAAATCAGTTTTTAAGAAAATTTCCAGTTTTCCATCATCTGCACGTTTCACTCCATGGAGGCAAAACTTATAAATAGAATTGGGCGAAATTAGCCAGATATGTTAGCCGCACGGAATTACATGCCGAACTAAATTTTTATTGACGGTATGCTTAGGTCTTTGCATGATAGCGGCACTTTTATGACGTTATCTTTTTAGCAAATTTTCAGTTTTTTACCACTTAAACGATTTCGGTATAACCGGTCTTCACGAAATTTACAACGCATCTAAGAAATCTCCAAGTGGCCACCTCCGCCTTGCAGCCGTAGGCGAGACCTTACTGAAATGCAAATCTTTCGGCTTCCGTCCACCATTGCCCATCGAGGAACTGTCTCTCAATGAACAATCCGCATCGTAAATCAGTAAGTGTATTCATGAATGAATGATTTCATCCAAGCGAGTCATGTTTTAATTTATACTCCTAATTTGCATCACCCGAAAAGGTATCCGAGGACCATGTCTCAAAACAAAATTAGTATAATGACACGTTGCGATTGGCCATTG
Source organism: Nemurella pictetii (assembly GCA_921293315.2). Lineage (NCBI taxonomy): Eukaryota > Metazoa > Arthropoda > Insecta > Plecoptera > Nemouridae > Nemurella > Nemurella pictetii. The sequence continues at coordinate 5,436,592 of OV121122.1, forward strand.
TCTTCTCGCCCTCGAGACAGACGCTGTTGAACGATGCGCGTTTAATGCTGCTGATTATCGAAGCAGTTATCCTATTGAAGAGTGGAGGAAACTTAGAAGATGATGCGGGCACTTTATAACTCATCGCTTTGCTCATTTGCCGTGTGAAATGGTCAGTTGGCTTGTGAATTCCCAGTCTTCCTTGGTTAAATCAGCAGAGACAATACACCGATTCCATTCAAGCAGCTTGACACAGTCCGACACCCGCTAAGAAAAGCCACTTGGCTTGTGATTTCCCTGTCTTCACTGGTTAAATCAGCAGAGACAATACACCGATTCCATTCAAGCAGCTTGACACAGTCAGACACCCGCTAAGAAAAGCCAGTTGGCTTGTGATTTCCCTGTCTTCCTTGGTTTAAATAAGCGAAATCAGATATAGAAGTCTCAAAACCACCTGTATTTGACTGCTTATTTAACCAAGGAAGACAGGGAAATCACAAGCAACCTACCCTCCTTACATACCGGATGTCTGACCAGAGTTTAGCTTGCATGTAAAGCTGGGTTCTGCCGGTCACTCCAACGCCACTACGTGGCGGTGACGAGCACCGATGTCACAGCACGCGTGTCCTCAGCGTGCGTCGCGGCCCGTGTCCCGTGCGTTGCTCCACTGCGCACGCGTCATGCTCGCCGGCCTGTCGCGTGCCCGTCACGCCACGAGCCTTCTGTCTTGCAACTTCATAACTTTTTAAACAGTACACTCCTAGCTCCTAGCTCCTAACTCATCTGCTAGCTACTAGCTTCTAGCTGTTAGCAAGCTCCTAGCTCATAGCCGCTAACTCCTAGATGCCATCTCCTGCAGCTCTGTTAGCAGAGTTGCTAGCTCATAGCTGCATTAGCTGCTAGCTGTTAGCTTCGATCCCATGCCTTCTCGCTGATAGCGCGTAGCAAATATCTTACTTTTACAATAAGGGACACTCTGCCGAATTAGCATTGATGAGCTGGCGACAGAATCGTCAGCGCTGCCTAGGCGGCGACGCAAGAAATTAATGCACCACAGCCATCTATAGGTACAACTTATACAACGTTACTTACGTCATATCACCTTCTATTATAAGTGGGCTTTGTTTGCCACCGATGCTCAATCTCAAGTGTCAACTGAGAGTTGGCATTTAAAAGGGTATCTTTTCAGGATGATATCTGCACGTGTTTAATTTAACTTCAAACTTTTCCGCCAGGTTCGCCACCAGCAATTATTCGCCCGAATTCGCCAAAAGTTTCCCATATTGTTGTAAGATATTAGCTCGTAGCACGTAGGTTGTAGCTCTTAGCTCGTAGTTGGTAGCTGCATAGTGCATGGCTGCTTTTGAAGGGTCCAGCAGGCGGGAACTCGACCCCCGCGTTCTGCACGCGTCGCCTGCTCTTCACGCTCGGCAGATGACACGCGACAGTTTTGATTTTAACATTGCCAAGAGCGAATTGCGACTGGTGTCGTTTATATAACGTCGTACAGTAAAAATAGGATTTATATTAGCAAATTTTTAGCAAATTTATGATGAGAAGAATTCAAGCGATTTGTGTTGGTTGTGGGAAACTGTGTGTTGAGTTTCCCGATGCTATTGTGTACGGTGCGGACGAGTGACGGAATTATCTTTGATTGTTTTTAGTTTTCTTGAATCTTGTGCTCATTTCATGACAAGTCCCTACTATGTTTGTGTGCGGGACAAATAAATAAATTCAGATGAAATTGATTATGGTGGATCTCGTACTATTTAACTAGTTTATTGAACAAACTTTTCCTGATGTTTCGCTAAGCTATCAGCTGCCTGCTTTATCAGGGATCTAAACACAAGTCCCAGATTTGACAAAAAAAAACTGGACAAAAGAACCAAAAATTACCTTAAGCCCAATTACCAAAGACAAAGAGTCTTAAGAAAGTCATGAAACGTGGCTGGTGCGTAGGATTTTCAGTCTCTTTTATATACTTCTATTAAAACCATGAATGAGCGCGATTAAACTCTGCATAAAAACGCTCCAGCCTCCTGCTTCCTGTGACTGTGTGTGTATATAAAGGTGTGTTGACGTCGACTATCGCGAGCTCGAGGGCCCCAGTTCTGCACATGCCTATAGCAGCCGGCCAGGTAGCCGACCTGACGCTTTTGAGGTCGTCCCGGGGGTAACAGGATCCGCTAAGGGTGGGCGGCGCGGGTCCGCCCCCCGGACGTGCCGATGGCCAGGTGAAGGAAGCCGCCGCGAGGGGTGCAGCCTTGGGACGCGGAGGGTGCGAGCTAAACAGCTTGTAGCGGCGACCTGCTCCGTATTGCAGCATGGCAGCAGCAGAAGCTATCTTATATCGTGATCGGTGAGCCGTGGCAATCTGTTTAAGCGGATCGTGTATCAATTTATTGGCGTGGCTCGTGGAGTGATGCAGGGCGCTGTTGTTGTCGGAAGACAGGGGTGATTTGAGAGCGACACGGGGGCTGATTGACGATCTTGTCAGATGCGCTTTGCTATCGGGTGGGCGATCGGCAATGCTAAACGGTTTTTGATTCATGGGAGACGGAATGCACTTCATGCTGCAGAGGATCTTGACTTTAAAGTTGCCATAATGCAAGGTACCCAGTAAGAAAAGCCAGTTGGCTTGTGATTTCCCTGTCTTCCCTGGTTAAATAAGCTGCAGTCAATACACCGATTCCATTCAAGCAACGTGACGCGGTCAGACACCCGCTAAGAAAAGCCAGTTGGCTTGTGATTTCCATGTCTTCCCTGGTTAAATAAGCAGAGTCAATACACCGATTCCATTCAAGCAACGTGACGCGGTCAGACACCCGCTAAGAAAAGCCAGTTGGCTTGTGATTTCCCTGTCTTCTTTGGTGAAATCACGGATTTATTATACACCTAGTTAAACAAGCAGACTCCGAATTAGCTTCTTTGTTCGGGACTCCATGTGCTTATTATTTAACAAAAGATATACAATATAGCAAAGGAAGGTATTGTCAGGAAAATCTTAAGCAAACAGGCTTTTTTAAATGGGTGCCTCAGCTACATGAATTGCGATGAATTAATGAATTGATTTGGCAGTCAATTGATATACGTGAAACGAGACCTTAGTAATTAAACTGATACTTGATCGTAATAGGTTTGCGATTGTTGTGGATTGAAATGGTTCTTTAATTATACCACCGTGCAACGACTGGCAATCTGACGAGAGCTCGAAGCGAGATCGAAGTGATGCCATCAGAGACACAACGCCATTACTTTATTGACGTTTTATTGGCCTGCACAAAGTGACCGTAAAGCAACGATGCCTGGGTCGATCTCCCAACAAAGGGGGCACCGCACTTCGCAGCTAATATTCTCCTTAGTATATATTATTATGAAAACGTCCATCACAAACATTTCGAACGCGCACAAAATCCATTCGTTTCACCCTCAAAATCCAGGCAAATCTGTTCAACTCGCCGATATTTCTGCTCGATTAGATGCGAACCAAGCGGCCATTCATTGCGTCGTTAAACACCGCGTTAAACACGACGGCAGGATCGAGCAGCGGGCCATTGAAAACCGCAGCAGCGTATCGGGGTTGGTAATTCGGTGACCACCGCTTCAAATATCCGTCATAGCATGCAGCTAAAGACACGTATAGCATGCAGCCAACAGCACGCAGATAGCAGCTAGTAAAAGCACGTATATGTAAGCAACTAAATGCACGTAGCTAGCAGCTAAAAGCAAGTAGCAAGCAGCTAAATGCACGTAGATAGCAGCTAAAGCAAGTAGCAAGCAGCTAGCAGCATGTATACTATATCAGCTAAAAGCATATAGCTATAGCAGCTAGCAGCACGCTCGTTATACGTAGCGCATCGAACTTTCCCAAACCTCGCATTTGCTGCTTTTACAACTCATCCATATTATGATTTTTATGAATAGAGATATGGAGAGTTAAAAAATACCACTATCTTATTTTGACACCATCTACTAAACCAAACTCTCCACCAAACATATGCGATGCTTAGAAAAGCTGGCAGTTGTATCAGCGAAGGAGCCGTTTAAAGCGTGAGTCGACAATGTACATAGATATGTTTCACAGTGAGACCTGTGCCATTGAGTAAGCAGTCTTCCTTTTAGAAGCAGTCAGCTTACTTTATGCCTGTGCTTCTCGTCTCAAAAACTTTAACGTTGAAGTGTTGCCGGAAAATCGCTGCTTGTCGCGGAGAAGTGAAGCCGATACAAGCGGGAAACTCCGCAATCTTCGTTGAACATAATGCAGAGGTCTGATTTCAGGACCGCTAAATCAAGAGATTTATGCCCAAATTTTCAGGGACCCGTTTACATCACAGCGGTCAGCTAATATTGCGTTAACAGACAGTAAAATAATTAACAAACGACACTGACAAGAACTGAGCCTTGGTTGGTTGGCTTGGGCACGAGGAAAACTTGAAAGCTTCCTGCGAAGCGCACTGCGCTCGATAAGTGCCTGCAGCTAGAAGACTAATCCTAGGAGTATGATCCTAGATCCTAGGAGTCGGATCGTGCGTTCGCACGGAGCTTAGCGTCCGGCACGGACGCTGACGTGATCCTCTCGGATTTCATCCCCGCGCATTGTCGCCGTCGTTCACGGCCAGTTTGCCGCCGACAAAGCCCCAGCTAGGGGTGGGGGGAGGGGTGTGGGGGGGGGTGCGTCGATGAAGTGGTCAATGGGCAGACGGAGCCCAGTGCTCTGAGTGCTAGCTCACGGAGGATGGAAGTTTGGTTAAGAACGCCAGGGAAGACAGGGAAATCACAAGAAAATAGCCTTGTCTTATTGGGTCTCAGACAATGGAAAGTCTAATATAGGAAATTTTAGCTCGTTTGATTTGAAACTCAATCGATAGAGCACGTGGATATTTAATATCGAATGGAAGACAATTAGTTCACAATGAATTCTATTTCGGTCGTATCGGCAAGGGCAGCAAATTCAAATAGCTGCAACAAATGGAGGGTGGCGGGGGCGGCGGGGTTGGGGTTGTTTGGGTGAGACCTGACCTACCCTCGACTCGCTGATTTGTGTAGCGGAGCGTCCGGACTCTTATATATAGGTTTTTATACGCTTTATTTAGCAGATGTCAGGGATTACAGTATAAACTCGGAATGCTGTTTGATGTGAAAGCTATTTCTTCTGCCCTGCTATGTCGCACGTTCCAAGCCGTCCGCCTCGCACCCAGCGTGCTACGCGCTTAAATGTCCCACCGAACGCGTCGCACGTTCCCAGCCGTCCGTCCCACCGAACGCGTCGCACGTTCCCAGCCGTCCACCTCGCACCCAGCGTGCTACGGGCTTCAACGTCCCACCGAACGCGTCGCACGTTCCAAGCCGTCCGCCTCGCACCCAGCGTGCTACGCGCTTCAATGTCCCACCGAACGCGTCGCACGTTCCAAGCCGTCCGCCTCGCACCCAGCGTGCTACTGGCTTCAATGTCCCACCGAACGCGTCGCACGTTCCCAGCCGTCCGCCTCGCACCCAGCGTGCTACGGGCTTCAACGTCCCACCGAACGCGTCGCACGTTCCCAGCCGTCCGCCTCGCACCCAGCGTGCTACGGGCTTCAATGTCCCACCGAACGCGTCGCACGTTCCCAGCCGTCCGCCTTGCACCCAGCGTGTTGCGCGCTTCAACGTCCCACCGAACGCGTCGCACGTTCCCAGCCGTCCGCCTCGCACCCAGCGTGCTACGGGCTTCAATGTCCCACCGAACGCGTCGCACGTTCCCAGCCGTCCGCCTTGCACCCAGCGTGTTGCGCGCTTCAACGTCCCACCGAACGCGTCGCACGTTCCCAGCCGTCCGCCTCGCACCCAGCGTGCTATGGGCTTCAACGACACACCGAACGCGTCGCACGTTCCCAGCCGCCCGCCTCGCACCCAGCGTGCTACGCGCTTCAACGTCCCACCGAACGCGTCGCACGTTCCCAGCCGCCCGCCTCGCACCCAGCGTGCCAACACGGGAGAGATTCGTTGCCCTGGTCGACGGCGACCCCCGGGCGGCTACCTGGCTGATGGCGGACAGCGTCGACTGCGTGCTCGGCTGCGTGGGAGCCGGCTTAACGTGTCGGCGATCGCACCTTGCTGCTATTGTCTCAGAGCACGTAGCGGTGATCGCAGGTTGTTTGGCGTCGCGCGAGCTCCGAGCATTCAGAGCTCGCTACGATGGAGACAAGGGTGGTGTTGGGGGTGTGCGAATATCCAAGACGTGAAGATGGAATGTCAATTAGTGGTGTGTGAAACTTCTATGGCACTGGCCGCGGTGGGACACCTATAGACCTTGTTGTTCTTTGATAATAATAATCTTTTTTATTGTTCAATAAATATGGGTCAATTTCCAAATATTGAGGTCTCTCTCTCGAACGTGGCCAATCCTGCCGCTAATAACTGTGCGTCTTCTTCTTCTTCTTCTTCGTCGTCGTCTATCCCCTCATCTTCCTCTTCTCTCATTTCCACCACCGCCTTCCATGCACCCCTATCTTCCCACAAATCCACCGACTTTTTGTTCTTTACATGCGATACTAATTATTTATATACTGATTTGTGAATCTTCATGAAGGCAATCTGCAGATGACTTAAGGTTGAGGTGGTCGCAACAGGTGTGTCTAGGTGGAGCTGCTTGTGTATTCCGTAGATCCGAGGTCGGCGTCGACACCGGCTTCAATGGGCTACCTGGAGGTCCCGCTAAGCCGTCGGCAGGATGCTGATGCATGCAGCGATCATGCCATGCGTGCCCACCCTGGCTGACAATGTTCGGGGGTGGGAGGGGGAGGCCCTGGGGGGGGGGGGGGGCACACAGGTAGACGGGTCGTGATTGTGGCAGCTTAGTTATCACTTGTCGGTGTCACGCGGTGTCTCGTTTTACCACCGTGACTAAATCACGCGGTGTTTATAATGTGCGCCATCAACTTCTTGAGCTCGATATGATGGGTCATTGTGGAAGGATTCATGCGATCTAGCGTGGGCTATGAGATGGTCATTGTTTTCCACTTTTTGTTAAGCATATAATCGCGGAAATACGCAACACGTTTGTGCGAATGCCACAAGTTTAACACGGTCATTTGCAGATTGCTTGTGGAAATTATATCATTTGAAGGAAATGTGCCAAAAATGCCAAGAAATTCGCATTTTATAAGAGACTTTCGTTTTGTTTTTTTTTAAAACTCAAAACAGTTTATTTCAACGCTTTCCACTTATTCATGGTTGGCCATAAAAGCCCGTCGATGCTAAACTAACTTGACGCCATATCTTTAAATTACCCTTATATATCTTATAGCTCCAGTCCAGGTTTATACAAATAGTCTAAATAGCTAAAGAGCAATTTCAAAGTTTGCTAATAATGTCATACAATGTCACGGTGTTTCTACCCCTGGGTGGGTTGATGGGGGTTGTTGGGGGGGGGGGGGGGGGGGGGGAGGCACGTGGGGTGGTCGACGACAGATGCTGGACTCCCGGGGTCGCCGTCCACCCCCGGACAATGGCCATCCTGCCGAGGAATGCAGTCTGCGGCAAAGCCAGCACGGGGATTTGTCAGACTCACGCTCTGTATGTCTCTTTGCTACCTCCAGCTACCTCCAGCTACCTCCAGCTACCTCCAGCTACCTCCAGCAGCAACTGTCGCTGCTTTGTGCGTGTGGCCGACCGGCTCGAACATTTGTCGGGATGATTAAGAGATGCTGGGTGGACGTCGGACGAGTGACGCTGTCCGAGAGGCGGTCCTGCTTTGACAACGGCGAACTGGTCGGGCGGACGGATTACCATTGAGGAATTAGGTGGGTTTATGGGACGGTCCTGGCCTGTTGTTGACGGTCACAGTGCATCGAGGCGATTGCCACCAATTTCGTGGTCCATTACCCGCAGACAGGTATTATTCTCGATTGGGAAGATATTCATTTCCATCTTTTGGCGTTTTACCTATTCGAAAATTAGATTGAGTTTAGAAAGATATCGTTTTGAAATGCTTGGCATTGCTTGACAATGAACTCGCTGAGAGATTGCCAACCTTTGAAGTATGGTCCATTTGGATTATTTAAAATAAGCACAATTTGGTTGCCAACCAAAATTCTTATACTCTCTAATCCCAATTAGATCTTAAAACTTGCATGAGCTAAAATTTATAAAAGACATCTTAGAAAAAAGAGTGTGCCCATAGATATACAATTGAATGATTTCCAAATAGCTGTTGAGGTATTTCATGTGGCGGTGTTTTTTGCCCATGAAAGGGTTGACTCTGAACATCAATCAATCTTCCAGACTAATCCATTTGGCTTTGATCGAATGAGACTCTGGTACCTGGCGCATGGCTCGCAACAATCATGATTCGATCTCCATCACCAAACAACCGCAGACCGCGACCTCATAATCAGTCCTTTCTCCGCACTTCCGTTGCCGCCATTCCATCCTCCTCCACCTCCTTCCTCCTCCGACCCCTCCTCGCAGACAAACCCTGGCAGAACCACAAGTCTGCTGCTGGTATAATCGCAACATACATACAAAGCTCTAGGACCATTGGCTTAGAAACCAAATTACAAATCAAAAATCTATTTCACCCACAAAAAAATATGTATACGCTTAAGAAATCCCAACCCGACGCTTAACTAGAACACAAAAAAAACTCGGAACTCCTTTGAGGGAAGAAAATAACTTTGTCAAACTTCACACCGCGCAGGGCCATTGAATGCGGGCTGGCAGCAAGCACTGTGGGCTTGCCGAAAGTCGAGAGCAATATTTCCTAGGCTTGGCGTTTACTTTGGCAAGTAGCTTTGCTGAGAACTAGTGTGCCAATATTAGTGCTGGAAAAACCGACAGCAAGGAATCGCTTCAGCCTGCAGCGTCTTGGTCATCGAGGAGCATGTGGTAAGTGGCCTGATGGTCAACATTTGTTTGGCGGCGGCGGGAGCAGCAGCAGCAGTAGCAGCAGCAGCAGCAGCAGCAGCAGCAGCAGCAGCAGCAGCAGCAGCAGCAGCAGTAACAAATAAAATTCAATACCTATAGGTAATCATGAAGCGAAAAAATTTTCAATCGCCTATTTATCACAAGCAATGATTGACATACCCGCCGGCCACTGTTGGCTAACTCGGCGCCACAAACCCGAACCGACAGGTAGGTGTCATCGTGCCCCCCCCGCCCCCCCCTTCCCCAGCGACCGTGTCGGATTCCATGCATGCCGGACGCCCACGCACGCGCAGAGGCGGCGGCGGTCTCGCCGATCACGATTCCACTTGCCTGTTAACCATCGTAGATCTTAGTTATCTAGGATCGCTCGATCTTCACAAGTGATGCCAGCAATCGTAGCAGCGTATAGCAACACTAGCAACAGCAGTGACACCGGTGTTTGCTGGCATTGGGCAAGGCACATGGTAATGCCAACAATCGTAGCAGCGTAGCAACACTATAGCAGCAGCAGTGAGAACGGTGTTTGCTGGCATTAGGCAAGGCACCCAGTAAAGCCAACAGTCGTAGCAGCGTAGCAACACTAGCAACAGCAGTGACACCGGTGTTTGCTGGCATTAGGCAAGGCACATAGTAATGCCAACAATCGTAGCAGCGTGGCAACACTAGCAACAGCAGTGATACCGGTGTTTGCTGGCATTAGGCACGGCACATAGTAATGCCAACAATCGTAGCAGCGTAGCAACACTAGCGCCAGCAGTGACACCGGTGTTTGCTGGCATTAGGCAAGGCATCTCCACGCATCGAATCCAAGAGAAACCATCAATCGGTGGACGCCACACGGTGCCTGGACCACGATGTCCGATCTGATTCCGAACCAATCAATTCATTTGCCAGCCTCGTTAGCCACCAGAAGCGAGAATGAGAGAGAAAGAGGGAGAGAGAGAGAGAGAGAGAGAGAGAGAGCCGAAGAGAGTGGGCGAGGTGAGAGGGACAAAGATGGAAGTCTCGCGGCGACTCCGAGACAGTTTGGGTGTTGCCCTCAGATTCCCACCGACTGCTCGATGTCCCCCCCCCCCTCTCACCGCCGCCACCCCCGCCCCCCGCCACCCCCTTATCATTATCCTCCTCGGAGGCGGTAAGGAGCCTAAACTGTCCTGCGCGATGTGATAAGACACATTGATGTCGCACTCACGAATGTCAATTCTCTTTACATCGCATAAGGTTTAGTGATGCGTTTTTATATTGTTAGCTCTGTATATGGTCAGAACTGAAGTCCGGACCAAGAAGCGTTTAGAAGCGTTCGCTTGAGGTTGAGGCTTGGGCCAAGAAACAAGCGGTGGTCTAGGCTGCTTATTTGGAAGCAGTGCGCTTTATAAAGATAGAGCGAGCTATAAGCGTTTGATAATCTAGCAACGGACGATCAAAATCTGTGCAATTGTAAGTTATTTAGTATAAGTTATAGAAATTAAAATGTCTGCAGATGAATTGTATATAAACTGGAAGGTGAAACGGATAACAGCTTTGATGCTGCCCTATTTCCGACGAGGCTGTTACGTTTTCAAATTGAAAACTTCGAGGTGGTAAGGAAAAAAAAGAACTTTGACAGATCGCCTCTGCCGAGTTGTTCGTCGAATTCCACCGCCTTCTCGGGTTAGCGTTGCGTTCGAGTCACCGCCGCCCACACGATCCCATTGTGTGATCTGCTGCACGTTCCGAGCATCAAGCTGGCAGTGCAGTCTCACCAACACAACATCAAAACATCACACAATATCACAAAACTTCACAAAACATCACACAACATCACACATCACAGATCAAGATATCAATTGTTTTCCTAGTTAATTTTAATCTTTGATCGTAGACGTAGGCGCTCCTTGGTCTAGACGGGCAATGGCTGCCGAATGCAGTGCTGAATTCCAAAAAAATCAGTATAAATACGAAAGCAAATGCAATTCTCTCTAAATAACGCGACTTTATCTGTGAGAATGCACCGAAAATATTGCGTTCATTGTTGGAAAAAAATCGTATGCATGCCATCGCATTCATGCATTGCCTTGAGAGCATGGAAATGCATCAGATTTTCTCAACCATTTTTTTACAGGATTCACGAAAACAACAATTGATTCGTTCACAAATAATCATGCACCCCATCGGTTGCTGTGTCGAATTCTCGACTGATTAAGGCATATTTCGATAATAATTGGCACTCGACAAATGATCAACCCATGGATTCAGTACCCATCTTTGCCGGGCAACACTCTTCAGGCAACTTCTCTCAGTCTAGACTTGCTGATGACTTGTCTATGGTAATTGTTTTGTTCATTGGCGGGCCACGCAACGCGACACAAAGCCGCTGGGCGGGGAGGAGGGAGGGCGTTTGCCCGGCTTGGACCACCCCGACGGCCCCGGCCTAGGGCGCCCGTCAGGACAGCATCCCCCTGAATTTTCCTCCATCTTGTTCTCGGCGAGACTGTCATGGGCCAGGAATGATGTCTACTCTTCCTTGCAATCAGGACAGCGTACATATTAAACTTGGCTTACACGTGATTGCTGGAACTTTGCTGTTTAAAGGGCAGGTCTCGTCTGTCTATTAAAAAAGCCAAGTTATAACTTAAATTGCAAATTTAAATAACATTCATCTTCAAGATTTAGTTTTCTCTTAATAAATGATAAATAAATTATGGTAAAATTCCTAATTTAGATTAATCAACTCCGCAAAATTAATGTTTTTACTAAGTCAACGGATCGACTTCTTCATTGATCAACCAGCTGTTGCTGGTCCAAGCGTCCAACTCTAACCTCAACGTGCAGCCTTCGCGGCGGCATCGGCTCGTTACGGACTGATTAGAGGGCGCGGCGACGGGCCATGGTTGCGATGCCAACCGCTGGTTAGCAGCAGCCAGCTAACCCCGTCAATACGGTACCTCGAAACCCGGCGAGATACAAGACATCAGAGCTGCTAACAGCAGCAGGGTTGCCCAACTCTTATTATTTCAATCAGGTTGATTTGAATTTAACCGTTCTAATTTTGTAGCGCATGATTTTTTATTTAAAGCTTTCAGAAAATCAGAAAATGGATCAAAATTTCTGCGGAAATTGCCAGAAATTTAATTTACAATCACTAGATCACTAGATTTTTTGAAATGTTCAGTTGATAAACGAAGTTATATTTGATCTTTGCGCTGCCAAGTACAAAATAAACGTTATTTCAAAAGACATCAATCTTGCAGGGTTTTGCAAACGTTACAAATATTATTTTAATATATATACTGCACAACCAATTCGATTCAAAAACTTTTCCAGTGTGTGTAAGCTGGGAGGGTTAGGTATTTCCCAAGAAAATCCCAAACAAGGTCCGCACCAGTCCGCACAGTGATTCTTCAACTACAACGGACACAAATCATCCTGGCGAGTACCCCTACGTGCGATTCCACCAGCGTGGCTATCATCTGATGATTAGATGACGACTCCACACCAGGTGTTGTTTGCCAACGCCGACCCCTGCGGGCCAAGCGGACGACGCCGAAGCCGCCCTGTGATCACAGCCAACCGCACGACGCCGGCGTCCGACTGCCGAGAGGTTGCCGTCGACCGGAGGAGGCGGAGCACTGGGAAATTGATATTTCCACGCCGCGCAGCACGTAGCACTTGTAATCTCGGCCTCGTCTTGTGTAAATACCGCGTAGGAGGTGTGTAATTGTGTATGGTTGTGATGAGATGTCGGTTATAGAGAGAGGTATATGGGCTCTTATGGGCACTTGGCTTGTGATTGAGTAGGCACTCGCCTCGGCGGGGTACACTCAACGCTAAATGGTTTCCGAAAATTATACGTTTGCTGTTGAGGTAACTTTTAACTTGACCGACAACAGGAAAAAAAGTAACAGGGTTAATTGAAGTGGAGACTTCTGAGTGAGTTGGATGCAGCGTTTAGGCGTGCTGAGACGAGATGAGGTTATAGACGTACAAAGGGACCACCTGTATAATTGTTCTAATAGGAGAAATAATTGGTCTTCTTGGGCGATATTTTAGCGAGAAGGGTCAAACTTGGGAGTTCTCGCGCGAAACAGGAGAATTGATGCGACTTGTTGAGTTGAAGCGTTCTGAATTGTTTTAGGCTGTGCGATATTTTTCACGGTGAACTGAGTTACAATTATCTTTCTATTGATTGTCAGAGATATAGTTCAAATCAGTAAAATGCCAAAAAAATTTTAAAACATTAATTATGGCCGCAAAGCAAGAGCAAGAGTGAAGACACAAACTTTTCCTACAAATTATTATTAGAAACGAAATGTCTATTACAAAAATTTGTATCTGTACCGGGAGTCAAACCCGAATTTCTCACCTTGCGGGAAGGAGCATTACCAGTTATGCTACACGGACAACCACAGTTCGTGTCAAGAATATTCCTAACTATGCTAACTATTTCTTAAGACACCATGTCTCTTCCTGATTTTATAGCACGTTAGTTTTCAGAAATACTATTTCGCTGGGTTAAATAGCTAACTAATTCCTAACTATTTCTAACTTATAGCTGACTGGGAGAGAAGTCAGGTGAGAGCACACTTTGTCAAGACGTCTCACCCCCGATCAGAGGCCGAGATATGAAGGTATAACGGGTAGGTGCTTAGATCAGCATTCAGGATTGCTGTGTGCAGCAGAATCTTGACCCGATGCAGACGCCGAGCCCGCGACGATGGTATCTCTCCTCGGTCCAATTAGTCGAGAATCACCCTCAAGTTGCACCCTCCAGCCTCCCCCCATAGCAACAAGCAACAATGACATGAACCCCAAGTGCTGGACAAGATGAGAGCGCGCTGGTGCCAGGAATAGACCTATTGCACTCAGAGAAAAATAACGTCAGATACCCACTGGACGTACTACCAGTTAAAAAAATTACTCTGAAAATTAATAAGGGAAGATAGGGGAATCACAACCCGATTGCTCTACCTGGCTTTAGCGAGTGGGTATCATGATGTTATTTTGATTGAATTTTTATTGATTTCAATGGGTGCAGTGGATGCTGTAACTTCTTAGGTTGGCAATTGGGCCTTGTGGAGGCTTCGTACACGGGGTAACAGGGATGGCAGGGGCTGTCATTCATCCCCAAATGTAGGCAGCACTTTCCCTTAGAATTCAAAGAGGAGATCAAAATGGAATAATTTTTAATATGTTTTTTTTTCCGAATACCTCTGCCCACTGTATAAGTTGTAGTAGTTAATCTCCAATTTATTCAGAAACTACAATTAATAAACAAAATAAAAATATTTGGAGGTGTAACGGGCAAATCAGATTAACCCTCTCACGGTAAGCTTGGCTGGAGCGAAATATTATCATACTCCTTCCAGATCGTACCAAAGATTAAATAAAGATGTATTTAAGGAAATAACCTATTAATAGCTTGTCCATGCGATAGGCATTCAAGGGTAGGTTGAAATGAATATCCTAGACGCAAGAAAATCCAGAAGTTGGTGCCCATCATCGTGGACAGGGGTGGTAAGAAGGTTTATTTAAATTAAAACTCTGTCACACAAAAAGTCAAAACATTTGACATTAGTTTGCAGGTTGCGGCCTCAAATCAAACCAAACTACCCTCCTTCCGGTGTTTTTACCTCTTCAGTAAACCGCTCAATTAGAATAATATTGCAACTCGAATGCATTGCAAAGACACAACTGTCCGAACAGCAAAATCGTTTCTCGCAGGTTTTTGCCGAGTTGGTCGTGGACGTTGCAAATAGCAGCCGCCCCTAACAAACTACCCTCACCGGCCAAGCCACAGCTGTCTAGAGCACGTGACAAATTGTCGTTCGCCGGTAAATTGCACCTGTGAGTTATCGCCCTCCGCGACGGGGTGACTTTACCCCAACCGCTACAAACACACACCCCCCCAAACACCAAACGGAAGAATGTGTGGTCCAATTCTTCCACCGAGGTGTCGTCTTCTTGGCCCTCGTGCTCGCCTCAAAGTGCGTGTGTTTTTTGTCTCCCTTTGCCAACGCAGTGTTAAGGGTTTCGTTTTTTTGTTTTTTTGTCTTTTTATCGCCACAGCGTAACGACCGTGTTCGAAAAACAACTTAATGCCGGGCCTGGTTTTTGCTCCGACATCCAGTCGAATCGGAATGTATCGGTAATTTCTCGACACTAAAAGAAATTCGTCGGTCGCCGATAAAAAAAAAGTCACCGCCTAATTCATTAGAGAATTTAAATTCCGTGTGATGTTTATATTAGCTAATCTAATCTTGACCATAAAGCGGTTCTTTGGGCCCTGATCGATCAAAATACCTTCTCGCATCGCCTTCAATTAAGATCTCTAATGGCATCATCATTTAGATGCTTTAATACCTCGACGTGGCTGCAGTCGGCGATTATCCTGAAAGAGCCGCGGTGTGATGCGAGCAATGCAAGCGATAACGTTCATCTGGCGGGCATTGTGTATCTCCAAGATCAACACGTTTATTGGCAACAAATCGACAAGCGGAAAGCAAGACATTGGCATCGCGAGACAGCCAAACCAGTCTGGAGAAAGAGGCGAGACGTTTCAACAATGGATCGCCGGCGAGGGCGCGACGTGACCAACCCTGGCCGGCTGCAACGCGGCGCTATGAATTTGCGCTTTTAATTCGCTGGAAATGGGCGGCGAGATAGTTGCTCTCAATACTTGAACTATTTTCTTTGAATTAGTGACAGGAACCCAAGATGGACCGGAAATATATACAAAATTATGTCACGAAGTTTTACAACAAGTAGGAGATACCTGGGCTAAGTGACATAAGAAATAAAACTTGAAAACGTTTTGATATTCTGCCAGTTATAAGTCACATGGTCACGAAATCACATGTGATGTGGGAGGTAGGCTCACATAAACCCTTAAAGTTCCTTCAAAGTCAAAGGCCAAAAGCCATAGGCACATGACACAATTAGATTTTTACTCCAATCTATGCTTATTACATCAAGGAAGGCAGGGAAATCACAAGCCAACTGGCTTTTCTTAGCGGGTGTCTGACCGCGTCAAGCTGCTTGAATGGAATCGGTGTATTGACTCTGTTTATTTAACCAAGGAAGACAGGGAAATCACAAGCCAACTGGCTTTTCTTAGCGGGTGTCTGACCGCATCACGTTACTTGAATGGAATCGGTGAATTGACTCTGCTTATTTAACCAAGGAAGACAGGGAAATCAAAAGCCAACTGGCTTTTCTTATCGGGTGTCTGACCGTGACGTTGCTAATAAACAGGCGGCGGTCCAGGCTTCCTAACACCAGCGCAACAGATGCGCGATCGAGGTCGGCAAAACGGACGAACAACAGCCGACAAATTGTGCGATAATTAAAACAAATATTATTCCCAACAAAGTCGACCCGGGGAAGTGGAATCGGCTTCTTTCAAGATGACTTCCCAACTCTCGAGAGGACGGCGTCACCTCGCGAGGGAAATAAAACTTGGGGTGCCTTCGCCTTTGTGCAGTTTCCCATTGTTTATCGCATTGACGAAATTTGAATTGAATGTCGTAGTTTTCTAAGCAGCTTTGACCGCCGGGTATTCAGCCTAACATCACCTAACATGCGATGAACATGATGTGGTGTATTGAATATAGAAACTAGAAAGTAAAACTGTTAGATCAAATCAACGTCATCCCTTACGAGAGCAAACAGAAAGTAGTGAAATTCCAAAATGGCTTTCCTCCTTCGAAGGAAGCCTCTTTAGCTCAGTGGTAGAGCACTGGTCTCGTAAACCAGGGGTCGTGAGTTCAATCCTCACAGGAGGCAAATATTTTGGCTTGCAAGAAAGAATTGGTGATTTCATGAATGGACATGAGAACCCAGTTCTTACGAAATTAGACCATGGTTTAAGATTGCAACGCAGCCAGCGTGCTACGCGCTTCAACGTCCCACCGAACGCGTCGCACGTTCCCAGCCGTCCGCCACGCACCCAGCGTGATACGCGCTTCAACGTCCCACCGAACGCGTCGCACGTTCCCAGCCGTCCGCCTCGCAGCCAGCGTGCTACGGGCTACGAGACTCCCTACATCCCATACGAGACTCATCAGAGAGCGGGCGGAAACCGTCCGTGGGACCCGGTGCAATTTCGTCGCGTGCTTGCACAGCGATAGCCCGAGCAAGCGGGTGTCGGTCGACCCACCCACGGCCGGCGCCTAGCGATCCGGGGCCACCCTGTGACGACGGCTGTGTACCAGGTCTCACCGCTAGCAGTGTCGGCACCGGCGGCAAGGTGTCCCTACTGTCAGGTGAGAGCGAGGCCTGGGTATAGCTGCTGCGGTTGCGGGCTTTGTCTTGAAGTTACCGTGAGATTAGAGTGATGACGGGGGGGGGGGGGGGGCGAGCACCCACGGCCCACCGGCTGGCAGGAAGTCGGACAGAGACTCGATGACGCCGTGCTTTCGGCGTTCAAACGTACAATGATCTGGGGCGCTGGCTGCTGGCTTCAGCGCCCGGAATTCGTTCTTTGTGAAAGCGACAAACGCTGGACGTTTCGCTGGCGGCCGTGGCTGCTTCTCGAGGGGTTAACATGCTTTAGAAAAAAAAAAACGGCAAAAACACTTGAACTTTGAGTGTTTAAGAAATCGCACCACTTTTCTTATGTGGCACAAAGGGGCAGTCAAAATCTGATCTGACTTGAACTTTTCAAAGCATATATTATTTCCATTCGGAGTTGACGATGATTATTGTTGACTGCTTGATAGTGGCATAATAGTGCTTGCAGACAGAATTTCATGGGTCCGTTTATAAAACTTCGCCGCAAAGGCTACTGCAGTCGTGCTGAGGGAACGATTTCACGACTCTATAACGATTTTTTCTTATTTTCAAATATAAAATAGAATTTCTGGACCAGTGCCTTCGACATCCCAGCAACTATACGGCCCGTGGTAGCTTGACTGGAAGTTTTGACCCTGGCTTGCATCCATTTCACGCGCTGCAGACAAACCTGGCTACCGCTGCAATAACTCGCAGCTAACGGGGCGCTCGACAAATTGCAGCTCGCACCTCAGCATCCCTGCTGCTGTCCGCTGTTTGGCCCAAGATTCACGAGGCCGACGGACAAATTGTACCCCACACCAGCTGCTGTTGCTTGCTGCTGCTGCTGCTGCTGCTGCTGCTGCTTGCTGCTGCTGCTGCTGCTGCTGCTGCTGCTGCTGCTGCTGCTGCTGCTGCTTGCTGCTGCTGCTGCTTGCTGCTGCTGCTGCTTGCTGCTTGCTGCTTGCTGCTTGCTGCTTGCTGCTTGCTGCTGCTGCTTGCTGCTTGCTGCTGCTGCTGCTGCTGCTGCTGCTGCTGCTGCTGCTGCTGCTGCTGCTGCTCCTGCTTGCTGCTTGCTGCTTGCTGCTTGCTGCTTGCTGCTGCTGCTTGCTGCTTGCTGCTTGTTGCTGCTGCTCCTGCTTGCTGCTTGCTGCTGCTTGCTGCTTTTTGCTGCTTGCTGCTGCTCCTGCTTGCTGCTTGCTGCTTGCTGCTGCTGCTTGCTGGTTGCTGCTGCTGCGCTACAGCGAAAGCTTCCGAAGACAATTGTGCGCAAGTCACTGCTTGAGTTATCCCAGAACGGGTCTGTTTTTAGAAATGAGTACGGAAACCCGTTCCGGCTGTTGTATTCTACAAAATACAAAATATATTTTTCCTTTTCCTTGCTTTACCGGAAAGAAATCACTGCAATTGCGTAACATTAGCAAATGATTTGTTTTTGTTCCTTTGGTACCACATTTAACTGAGATGTTGTCCAAAGTAAGAGGTCAAACGGTGATGGGCAACCCAGAGGAGGCAATATCCACGAGAAACTCGACAAAATGGCCATCAAATCAAATTATAATAACCACCGCAAAAAGCTGAAAATCGATCCGGGATCGCCCGGCCTTCTGGCAAAGCTAAGAGCCAGATGTCTGACGCAGCCTCCGTTGCTTCACGGCCCAGTGGAGCCAACGCAGAACGCATAACGCATGACGCAGAACGCAGGAGGCGGTGTTGGCGGTGTCAGCTGGTGGTGGATCCATCGAGGTGTGACACCACCTGTCATATCAGCGCTCGCTGCCGGTCAATTTGTCCGATCAATTTGTCCGATTGGACCGATCTGATTGGTCGACTTGACATGGTGTAAATCTAGGTGCGCTTCGCTGGTTGCCAGACGGAGAGGCCTCGGATATTTAGCGTGTGGTGGGCTTGACTCGGTTTTCTTGTCTAGCAAGGCGAAAAAATTCTC
This sequence comes from Nemurella pictetii, assembly GCA_921293315.2. Taxonomy (NCBI): domain Eukaryota; kingdom Metazoa; phylum Arthropoda; class Insecta; order Plecoptera; family Nemouridae; genus Nemurella; species Nemurella pictetii. The sequence goes on from OV121122.1 coordinate 5,455,670, forward strand.
TGGCAATGCACAGAATTTGTCGGTAGGCTGTCCACTGAATACTAGCCACTAGGTTATCACTTGTGAGTGAAATCCAAGTGGCTATGACAATTTCATCGAAATTAAGTTAAGACATTCAGTCAGAGCCGTCAGAGAAATGTTTTTAATTAAATTAAACCGATATTTTACCCTAATCATCCATCTGCAATGAACTACGGATGTGCTTACAGAAACGAGCAAGGCTGACTTTTTTGATTGGATGTTTGATTCCAATTCCAGTAATCTTCGTGTGAGATTGGCGGATGCTGTCATCCATATTTTTCAATCAGCGTCCAATAAGTGAAGTAAGCAGCAGGCAGGGCAAAAGAAATTGCCGCCGGCGAAATTTAACTAGAATTTAGATGAGAAAATAAATGGCGCTCAGTGGAATGTGAAATTGTTATTTTCGCATTCGCGCGTTACCATGACAACCGACTGGTTGGCCGTTAAGTTGTCTGCTAGGTGGCAGCACATAACGCAGCTTGCTCACAACGTCGGTATTACAGTCTCTAGTCTTACTGCCTGGCAAATCGGAATAAATTTTATTTCGCACTCCGTTGCAGTTAAATCGGATTATATTGGGGATAAACGCGCTAGGAAATCTTTTCACACATTTAAATTCGTAGTGAGATTATATTCAAACGTTGAAAATACTACGCAACAAGATTCTAGCGCCTGACAAGTATGCAACCCAAATATCGCTTATGGTGCTAGCGTGCATACCCTACAAGGCTAAAGTAATACTATTCAAAACAGATCAATAAGTATCTCAAGATGTTTTGTGTCAACATATGCGTGTCCAGATATTTCCATGCCAGACACGTGACTTTCCCATAAAGGTGTTCGACTTCTGGAACTCTAACCACACACCTAGCGGTCGGACGATGTGAGAATCGAGCGGGCGGTCACCCATCCATCGCGTCGACGGTGCGCGTGGCGCGATATTGCTTAACCGACACGCCCCCTGCCGCGTTCCTTCAGCTTTTCCGTCGTGTGCTTTGCTTTCAGCGCAGAAAGCTTGCAAATCTTTTAAACTATGTGAATCGCCGAGCGTTCACGTGCTTTGAAGAACGGGCGAGTCCTAAAGCGTTTTTAAGCCGGGGATAATGAAACCAGCCCTGTAACCTGGGGTGCATTGATATGATCCTATCATCATATGATTATTATAATCAATTTTATGATATTAGGAATTAGTTGATACAAATACTCGTTGCATGATCGGCAGATATTTAGTTTCTAACAATAAATGAAATGATATATTTTTGTTACTATCAAAAAAGTGACATTTGTCATGGCAGCTGTCAACTGCATCAAATCAGCAAGATTTACGTCTACGTCTAAGTTTGACGCAAGGGAGAACCATTAAGATAAGATTCATTCCCTCTGCAGCCTGCCGGCCGGAGAAGTGAATTGTCCCAAAAGTGGCGGTGGATTTTTTTTTCGAGTCAGCTGTGAGATTAGCCTTAACTAATATTTTCTCTTGAGGCTTTCAACGATCAACGATCAGGCTCATCTTCTACTTTTGAGGTAAAAAGCGATGGAAACAAGCTGAAAAAAATGGTGCTTGTTCAGAAGCAATCTGATTGGCGTATTTATTACGGCTACGTCAGTTTTGGACGTGCGAAATTTCATTAAGTTTGCGTTTATGTTCACGGCTATTGCTAAGTTGGTTGTGAATCGGCCTTGAGCGTGTGCAGGGTTGATTATTGGTGTTTAACGACGCACTGTTTCGACAACTGGCCCTTTGGCACTGGTCAAATGGCGTCGGTGAATGGAATGGTGATGATGAGGGCGATGATGAACCTAACCTAGTCTAGAAGGGAGGAGGGAAAACCCGGTGCCGGCACGTAGCCTACTCCTGTTGAAAAGCACCGAGGGGACCACCGGCTTTACGTCCCTTCCGAAGGGCGGTACAACTCGAACGACAGGATTCCTCCACTAATCCGTGCTGTCGAGAGGTTGATAAGCAAGGCGTGTGAAGTTGTTGTGTGCAGGGACTCACGACGTTGACGAAGTCCTGGAAGGTGATGGCGGAGGTGGAGGCGTCGACGGCGCGCTCCATCAGGATGTCTCGCTTGTTGGCGTCGACCTCGGCGACGAACTCGGGCGACGCCAGCGCTGCCACGAACTCGGGCCATGGGATCTCTCCGAAGCCTTCGGGGTCGTACTGCAGACATCGACGCACTGTGTTAGCTGTCATCGGTCAGCGGTCAGCGGTCAGCGGTCAGCGGTCATCGGTCAGCGGTAAGCGGTCTTCGGTCATAGGTCATAAGCCATCAGCCATCAGCCATCAGCCATCAGCCATCAGCCATCAGCCATCAGCCATCAGCCATCAGCCATCAGCCATCAGCCATCAGCCATCAGCCATCAGCCATCAGCCATCAGCCATCAGCCATCAGCCATCAGCCATCAGCCATCAGCCATCAGCCATCAGCCATCAGCCATCAGCCAACAGCCATCAGCTATCACTCATCAGTCTTCAAAAATTATAAAAAAAATACTGTTAAAAATATCTCACCTTGTCGAACAGCTGACGCCATTTCTGAAACAAGACAGAGAAGATGAGTTAATTTTCCATTCTATCAACGAATATAACAGTCCAGAGTCCAGAGGTTGCAATATCTTTCTACAATCAATTTTTCCAGCAAACACCGGTGTCACTGCTGTTGCTAGTGTTGCTATGCTGCTACGATTGTTGGCATTACTATGTGCCTTGCCTAATGCGAGCAAACACCGGTGTCACTGCTGTTGCTAGTGTTGCTACGCTGCTACGATTGTTGGCATTACTATGTGCCTTGCCTAATGCCAGCAAACATCGGTGTCACTACTGTTGCTAGTGTTGCAATGCTGCTACGATTGTTGGCATTACTATGTGCCTTGCCTATGCCAGCAAACACCGATGTCACTGCTGTTGCTAGTGTTGCTACGCTGCTACGATTGTTGGCATTACTATGTGCCTTGCCTAATGCGAGCAAACACCGGTGTCACTGCTGTTGCTAGTGTTGCTACGCTGCTACGATTGTTGGCATTACTATGTGCCTTGCCTAATGCCAGCAAACACCGGTGTCACTGCTGTTGCTAGTGTTGCTACGCTGCTACGATTGTTGGCATTACTATGTGCCTTGCCTAATGCCAGCAAACACCGGTGTCACTGCTGTTGCTAGTGTTGCTACGCTGCTACGATTGTTGGCATTACTATGTGCCTTGCCTAATGCCAGCAAACACCGGTGTCACTGCTGTTGCTAGTGTTGCTACGCTGCTACGATTGTTGGCATTACTATGTGCCTTGCCTAATGCCAGCAAACACCGGTGTCACTGCTGTTGCTAGTGTTGCTACGCTGCTACGATTGTTGGCATTACTATGTGCCTTGCTTAATGCCAGCAAACAACGGTGTTACTGCTGTTGCTAGTGTTGCTACGCTGCTACGATTGTTGGCATTACTATGTGCCTTGCCTAATGCCAGCCAACACCGGTGTCATTGCTGTTGCTAGTGTTGCCACGCTGCTACGATTGTTGGCATTACTATGTGCCTTGCCTAATGCCAGCAAACACCGGTGTCACTGCTGTTACTAGTGTTGCTACGGTGCTACGATTGTCGCATAGTATAAAGTAAGGGTCCTGGCGGTGAGACACAGTGTAGCAAGTGGCTGCCAATCGGCGGTGAGACAGGGCAATGCCAAGTGCCAACTCACATCGTTGAGCAGCTCCCTGCGCAACTCCGACTCGTCGAGCTCGGACAGGTCGTCGTGGTCCTGGTCCTGGTCGGAGTCAGCCAGGTCCAGGTCGGGCGACCTGGGCGCCAGGTCGGCGGCCTGGGACTCGTCGCGTCGCAGGATGCGCGGTGACACGCTCGGCCAGGACACCCGCATCGCATGACCGGCGCGGTGAGACGCCCTCCCTTAGGACTCGGTGCCGGTGAAACGCCCTCCCTTCGACGTGGAGCCAGTTAAACGCTGTCCCTTCGACGTGGACCAAGTCAAACGCCACCTTGGGACTCGGTGCCGTAAAAACGCCTTCACTCGGACTTGTAGCCGGTGAAACGCCCTCCCTGGGCTGCGTGCAGGCAGCTAGCTCGGTGGGGGCGGTGACATCTGCGCAGAAGAAAGTTGGAACTGGGGTTAGTTCGTCTCCTATAGGGTTGTTGATGTGATATTGCTGTTACTCGCGCATAGAACGAGTGATTTCACATCGCTGTATCTTATCTACAGAAAAACACCAGGTAGGTAACTTGTGTAAAGCCAGGTTTTCATCCAAATGACTGCAGGTTTAGTCAGACTGAGATGTTGATTGCAGAGTCTGATCATGACAGCGATTAGGCCTCCCTGTGGAACCCTTGCACCATCACAAAAACAACAACAACAACAACAACAACAACGACAACAACAACAACATCATGAGCAGCAGCAGCTGTCCTCGACCGCTGTTAGCAGACATGCAATCCGCGATGCCAGGCACCCGACGCCAGCCAGTGGCGGGCCTTCCGGTCCACGTCTTGATCACCAAGGTGTCAACTGACAGTTGACTGGTCAAAAGGATGCTGCTAAATTAACGCCGAACATATTAAATTGATCATATAAGCCTCTCTCTATGCTATGCGCACACGCAATAGAATCGCGTTACACGATTATATCGCGTATAACACGATTATATGAGTGTTCGCATAGCATAGTCTACATTAGCTTCTTACTAGTCCGGCAAGTTCGCCGCCAGCGTATTGTCCCATGACTTCAGCGAGAGTTCCCCACATTCTACAGCCGAGCAATATATTTGGGGTTACTTTGAGCGAGGCCGAATCGACCGTGTCCGACCTCACGCCACCGCGACCACCGCCCGCCACTGTGGCCCTAATATCGCAGCCATTCACCGTGTCACGGCCCGGTGGGAGGTTTTGGGGGTGGTTTTGGGGGTGGTTTTGGTGGGGGGGGGCACCCCATGTGGCCGGCGTCGCGAGATAAAGGCGGCCGTGCCAGGGTGAATGAAGCCCACCCCCTGCTAGGGGTGAGGGAGCGGGGCAGCCGACTTTTTCTAAATGAGGGATTAATTATTTTTGTGTGCGATTTTACGATTTTATTTGCTTGTGTTTTTCAAGCTGGCTGGCAAACAAAGCGTGGCGTGGCTTTTGAATAGCTGCATTTTAATATATCCCATGGTGTTCATTGGCTGGCTATTGCTGGGAGTGAAGCTCATTAATAAAAAATAATACGAAAATATTTTTTATTAGTTCAGTGATACCACAGTCAACAAAATGAGAAACCAAATGAAAATTGAAATTGAAATTATATTTGCCAAAGAAAAATTGAAGCGTCTTTGAAATGGGACTAAGATTTTAAAGAACTGCAGCCTGGACAAGCATATCTTGATGGATTATTGATCAACATGGCACTAGCACTTTCGAGACGTCGGGTGGTAGTTTAGCAATATAACCATGGAACAGTTTTTCCAAAAATTTAATTATATTCGAAGTACCTAATAAATGAAGCGACAGACATGACCTGCCCCAACAGCTGACGAGGCCGAGCGGCCAGATGGCCAATCATCCGACCAACCCCGACCCTCAAAACAACCCCAAATCAAGTACGCCATTTCAGAACAGTGGATTGATTCGAGAAGTTAATCAATCATTCGATTCTATTGACTGTAAATTTCATTTCGAAACTCTCCATGACGGCGACCACTTGTATCCAGCAAGCTGTCTGAACGCCTCTCTCGCGGACGCGTTGGCTGCTCTGCCATTGCCAATGCAAGCAGCGTGACGCGGTCAGACACCCGCTAAAAAAAGCCAGTTGGCTTGTGATTTCCCTGTCTTCCTTGGTTAAATAAGCAGAGTCAATACACCGATTCCATTCATGCAAAGTGACGCGGTCAGACACCCGCTAAAAAAAGCCAGTTGGCTTGTGATTTCCCTGTCTTCCTTGGTTAAATAAGCAGAGTCAATACACCGATTCCATTCATGCAAAGTGACGCGGTCAGACACCCGCTAAGAAAAGCCAGTTGGCTTGTGATTTCCCTGTCTTCCTTGGTTAAATAAGCAGAGTCAATACACCGATTCCATTCATGCAAAGTGACGCGGTCAGACACCCGCTAAGAAAAGCTAGTTGGCTTGTGATTTCCCTGTCTTCCTTGGTTAAATAAGCAGAGTCAATACACCGATTCCATTCATGCAAAGTGACGCGGTCAGACACCCGCTAAGAAAAGCCAGTTGGCTTGTGATTTCCCTGTCTTCCTTGGTTGAATAAGCAGAGTCAATACACCGATTCCATTCAAGCAATGTGACGCGGTCAGACACCCGCTAAGAAAAGCCAGTTGGCTTGTGATTTCCCTGTCTTCCCAGTATTTCGGTTGTAGAGGTAGGTTATAGAGCGATCTAGGGGCAAGCGTCGAAGGGATGACCGCCAGCAGATGTTTTCTGCGATTGGGGTGGACGACGGGATGCCAACCCCCACGTATGCAGTGACGTCACGGCGCCTGATTTTCCTCGGATTTCCATGGAAGGCACGTATTTCATTCCGACTACGATGACGTCAAACGATTTGTTTGAAGCAATTCCAACGAGAATCTATATTTCAACGCGTAAAGTGCACCCCCTCGGGTCTGTTTAGATGAAATGGTACACGTGCAGCATCTACGAAGGGTCAAAACCCGGGTTCGAATCCAGATATCGCGGGGATGACACACAATTTTGTGGAAAAAAAAGTTCTTATGAACGTAACTTACGTTCTGTACTATTTTAGGCGCATTCCATTCCACGAGTTTAATCCTAAATGAATATCCTCGTTGCATATTAAGTTAGTAATTATCAATTAAGTTAGTGCATATTACTTAAGTTTATTTGAGTTGTTGAGTTAAGTGGAGCTAGATTCAGGACTATGAATGACCATAGAAGGTGGTGAATCTATAGTGACGCTTTGCTGCAATCACACACCAACTCAGTATTTGCACTTAGGATTAAATTCACACTAATACAAGCGTACCCAACTTCGTAATTGGGGTAAGCCGAGTTGTTGTAGTTGGGGGCAAATTAATTTAATACCTTTCCACCTTCCCGACTTGCAACCCTTAAAAATTATCGACTTTATGAAAAATGTATTGCTTTCAAACGACGTGCGTGGTTTTTGTAACGTAAGCTCAACCTATTGAACCTTAATGATCGTTCAATCAGCATAATTTAACTAACGCTCACCCTCAACGCGATTAAAATAAGCTGCAGCCAAGTTCTAGCGATTTCCCAGCATCCTTGGCTAAAACTTTAATTAAATCCAGTTGTTTTGGCGGAATTACTTGATTGATTTTGCTCATAGAGTTAGACAGTACAACCGCATTCAAAGCCCACAGAACCCGACAAAGCCAGCATCTGAGCTTCTCTGTGGGATTTTAGCAAAGCATTGAACATTATAATAACTTGCATGACTCTGAGGAATTATTCTGACCTCTGACGTCAAAACTGGAAACTAGGTCTATTGTCTTCCTCACGGTCTACCGGATCAAGCGCCACATCTCGACGAAACAATGCACGGCGTGCTGGATGCTGGATGGACCCGGCATCGGGTAACTAGGGTGCGTTGCTATGGGATGAAGGGGGTGGGGTGCACGGGGCTGACTCACCCCCTAGAGACCGTGCAAGGGGGTGGGGGGTGCAGTAAATGTGCATTCTTGGAGTGGCGGACGAGGTGCGGGGAGACTTTGTTCGCTAATTAACACGGAGTCCCGAGAATTAATTATTATTAAATTTTATAAAATTATGAAAGAGGAGCGAAACTTCAATTTGACTCCCTGCATAAAAAGTCTTTGGCTGACAAGTACAAGCTGACATGGCTGCAGTACGAACGCATTGATAATTGTTGATTGATGTTGATTTTCTGCATAGAAACGCTGGCTTCCAGGGCGTTACCTCATCGGAACTCTTTGAAAAGCTGGGCTCCTAGTTTATTGTAAATGCGAAACACTCTACCTTATTTAAGTTCACAATACGTCCCAAATCGATTGCATTGTAATTGGGGGAGGTGGTAACCTCCCGATGAGGTCTATCACCCCGATCATTGTACACCCCTCGACTCCTAGGTTACCACTTTATACTTTAACAGAAAATGATTTAGGGTTATTGAGGAGACCGAAATATTTATGCACAAGACGTTCACTCTTCTAATTTTGCAGATCGCATCTTGTCAGGTCAGCGGTTATTTATCGTATTGGTTTAGAAGCCGAGTCATGAGGGTTTCGTGACGCTCCTGTACTGAAATTCACCTAGTTCCACAATTCCATGTTATGACCAAAAAATTAGACGGAAACACGTAATTCGTGATTCCTTTCCTTTTTTGCGATCCCTCTAAAGAAGGACGATGAGTGACTTAAAAACGTGACAGATGATCGTCCAGAGATTGTGAAAGCAACCTGAATCTGCATCAAACTCGGTCCACACGTTCGACATGCAGATTTGATTTTGATTTTGACAGAAACTAGAAAAAAAAACTGCAAATAAGATGAATGAAATGCTCGTCGCTGCGAGCGTGCGTCCACCGCGCTTCCCGTTGACCGCCGGCCGGAAGTCGCCCCGTTAAGCCGGAAGTGTCATTAGATCGGGCAGGCCGTGTGTGGGGGAGGGGATCATAGGAAGCCGTGCACGCTCCCCTCCCCACCCCCTCGGACTGGACGCGAGACAAGAGTGCCGAGCACCTCTTATGGTCGGTTCTCACGTGAGATGGCCCTTCTACAAACAACTCTTCAAGGATTTCTAATGATTATTCATAATATTTAATGAAATATATCGATATTTAACGATATTTAAAAAAGGTTTATTGATACCTAATGATATCGATTGGTATCTGATGAGATCTGATCATGGATTTCTGCTTCAAACAGCCCTCTGATATCGAATGATTTTTAAAGTAATTAAGGATAGGTACAATGATATCTAATGGTAATATATTTTAATATCTTATGATATCGGGTAATTTCAGATGACATATGATGAGATCAATTGATATCTGATGATATCTATCGATATCAATTATTATTAAACCAACTTCACAGATATCTCTCATTCTGTTTGATTTAAATCTATTTCATAAATGTATGAATCTTCTCAGTCTCATAATCCTCGGTATTACAGCATAAAAAGTAAATTGACGTTCAATATTATAGCTGCATAATTATGGGCGACTCAGATGGCGAAAATCCATACCAACCCTCGTCTAAAAACGATGCGCTACCCAGGTTTATGAGAAAAAAGTGGACGGATTTCTAGCCTAGCATCTCAAGGTTAGACAGAGCGTAGACATCAATCACACCTGCAATCGAATCTGTCGCTGTGCCGCCATCTTTGAGCCACCTGTCACCCTCTCCTGAAGACCTGCGGAGGCCGGCCGGGATTCGAACAGGGAAGCCTTGGACGTTGATAAGATCCGATCACAATGATTATAGAATGATTATAATCATAGGAAGTGGTAATGATGGACGGTAATGATAGGTTGGCGAGTCCTCCAATCAGAGTGTGGAACGTACAGGCGTCTGCGATGCAAAAGGTTGAATTCGGTTCAACATTTCCCAGCTTTGCGCTTGCTTCGCTATGTTTTTATGCCACGGCAATTTTATCTGACATGCTGTAAATATCTGACATCTTAATCTTCGGTTTGGTATGTTGGAAAACACCGGAGTTAAGCAACACCGCGCTGAGTTTGGTGTTTTAAGGGGGAACAACGTTCAGTTGATCAGTTCTGTTTCGGGAGAGGGGTATCGGTATCATACTAATCGAATCACACTAATGGCTGAATTTTCTTCTGCAAGGCGCTGCAAGAAGCCAACAGCTGGTAACATAATGCCATGGGGTTATTTGTGAATTTTCCAAAGAAACCGCGAGGCAGCACTTGATGGTGAAAAGGGCCCTAGCCCAGGGCACAAGAAATACAGCTTGAGAGTGATAGAAGCTTTCTACCCCGAGGGAGGATATTTTGAGAGCGCCCGAAGTTACGCGCGATATTTTCGGAGATTTTTTACGATCGTGCCGAAGGTATTTTGTGAAGTCACCCAAAAAATCAGTCAGCAGGGATTTCTGTCTGTTTTTCTTTTAGTTTCTTGTTGTGGGTGGCTTTTTCGGGAATATGCTGGCATGGAAAGAGTGGGACAAGACGATGACACATGCGGTGAGACACAGTGTAGCAAGTGGCGGGCAACATGGAGCTGAGACTCAGTGTAGTTGCCTGAATGCTATAACGCACACGTGTTAGCTATCGAGGAAGTATTAGCTAAAGGGATGTTCTAAAGATGGGGGATGTCCAATACAGGGATCCGCGGTGGTGTGCACTAGGGGATGGGGGTGTAAGGGGTGGATCTGGCGTCGAGGGGTGGAATTGGGGGATGCATCGAGATGCGACGTTGTGTGGTTCATCCAGCATCCCCTCGGTCGGTGTTGGGGGGGTGGGAGAGGATTTAATTGCATCACACTATCACAATGTTCGGTGCAGTGTTTTCAACTTACAACTTTACAAAAATCTCTTATCAAATTCAGCAATAGGACTGTGTTAGCAAAAAATAGCATTGATACTTTTCAGAAAAAAAATAACGGTGTCATTGAATGTCAAGTTTCCAAACTTAAGCTTTTCCCGACGATTTCGCAAAGCTGTGCTTCATGAGCTTTTTCTTGTTCAAATCATGCAGAACTAAATAATATGTAAATTTCGGCCTTTGTTTCCTGTTGAGTTCCCTCATAAACAAAAGTCAAATTTTACCCAATTCTTCTGAATTAGAAACAGAAAGAGTTAGGTAGTGAATAGGGGTCCTGTTTCATCATGGGTCTAAAACTCAAGTAATAAATACAATTTCTGCAAAGTTGGTATGATAATTTGATTAAATTCACTGCTAGGTTAACCACCAACTTCATTGTGTTGGGTTTTTAATGTGCAGTTGTTGAAAAAATAGACATAAAAATAGACATAAATAGAAATAGGTATAGTTAAATTATCCAGCAGTAAAAAGGCTATAAAGTCCCTACTTTTCAGAAAATCTATTTAACTGGGTATTGGATAATGAAAGCTCAGCCTCACAAAAATAACCCCTAAACTTCTTGTTATATTTCCCATGTCGCCCAACGCCGTCATCTCGCCATAGTCCGCCTCAGTGCCCCTTGACCTGCGCGTCCAGCGGCACGTATCGCTGCTGAGACCAAGAGGTTGAGACGCGAGACAGCCAGGTAGCTAAGTAGCGGGGTCATCGGAGGTCAGCGCGAGAGAACGCGGGTCAAACAGCGCGGGGTGACCCAGTTCGGGAATAGAAGGACCATGGGGTGCCCGGGTTGGGGAGGGGGGGTCGGTGTCGTCATCGAAAACACGTGTGTTGCCACATCCGTGTTGCATTGGTCCATTGACTGGATTCTGGGTGCTGGATGCTGAATACTATAGACGCTAGATGTAGGATGCTAGATACTGGATGCTGGGTGCATAGATGCATACTGTCAGGGCGCACAAGGCTTGTTCTAGGAACAACACGGGGTCAAATAGATGGACCACTCTTTTTCAGGAATAGACTGGAGGGATATTCTGCCCTGTGGGCCATGAATATCATAGATCGGTTCATCTAACTTTAAGCCTTATTAATCCATTCAAATATAGCTGAATTGAACCTTCAAAAGTAATGCAGCGTTCAATTTTTTTTGTCGTTTCTTGAAGATAATTTTAAATTGGTGTTGGAATCAGGATATGCGGTGGTGGTGTTGACCGTTTAACGAAGTGTTCAATCTAACGACGCCGGTTGTCTAGTAGAGGCGAGATTTCGTCGTGGATGGCTTATTTACAATGCCATGGACCACGACAGTACTGGCGATGAAGTGTTTTTAGATTGACTCTGCGAAGGTTGTGTACTCAGCCAACAGGATGTAAATCACTTCCAGCGAACGTCTGATTAGTGGACAAGATGACTTGATGAGACTGGCAAGGGAAAACAGAAATACTGTCTTTCTGTACTTGGAGTGGAGATTTTCTATTAGGTAAAAAAAATATGAGGTGACGTCGGTAATACATATTTTGGATTTTAATACCATTGATTTTGACTGGCCTTTCATTAAATTTAACTAATTTGCCATTTTACAAACTCCACTGTTATTGCCTGGATTTCTTTCAAACAAACATCCACACGCTAATGTACTAAGAAATGTATTTTATTTGCTTTCTTTCTTGTAATATACGATACTACCCTAAGTGTTGCATTATATTATATGCAAACCACTTCATTCCCTGTCCACTGTTCCACACTGTTTAAAAACTTGATTGGTAAATTGCAGCGGAAACAATTACACATTGCTGAATGTCACCTTGACATGCCACCAAGATTAAAATCTCAATTGGTCCAATTTCTATGTTTTACTTTTACAACGGTGGGAGAAAAACGGAAATTCGAGATCGCCCAGAGACAAACGCAACACGCACGCAGAGCGAAGAAGACTGCATGCTGCCGTGAGATGAGCTCAGTGTGAGATGAAATTAAACATGCGACAGTCGCTGACACCGACAGCCAAGCCTGCATTCGCTCACAATTGAAGTTGAAGTTGGAAGCACTCGGCGCTTGCTTATAAGGGTTTGACTAGTTCATAACTATAGGATTTTTTTTACCTATAACCAGTCACAACTCATATACAGAAACTATGGTTGCAAGTGGCAACTGCAACTATCCTTGTAGCACACAAGTAAACAAACTGCACTATTATGAGATCTGCTGTCATTATCTTCAATGCACGCCAATTGCAGGTGAGCAGGTCTGGAATTACTAATTCCATCAGCTTCGTGAAATATAGATCAGCTTAATTTCCTACAAGGCAAGGTAATTCGGTTAAATTTTCATTAGCGAATAGCGCAGATCCATTAGGATAATTAGGCACGTCGAGGGTGTCAAACACATGGCGTTTACCGTGCACACGTGGTGGTAGGTCCAACCACGACCGCCTAAAATCACGTGTTAGATAGCAGCTAACGCCGATGCATATTCATTTCAACGCCCAAAGTAATAAACACAAACAGACATGCTTCGTTGACTATACAAACTATATGACCAAGCCCTGAAGTAAATACTTCAATACATGGAGAGTGGTAGTAAAGTAAAGATTAGCTGCCATGTAATCCAATTCCGGAGTTCATTTGCTACAAGAGAATATTACCACAGTGTGAAAGTGTCAATAACAAAACTTACCGCAATCATATCACAGCTGACAGATGAGGTGGTAATCCGAAACGCAGGACGTGTTACTTTTTCACTTGATTCACTCCACTATATACAATCGTGTTTAACAAATCACTAAAATAAATTTCACATAGAAAATCACTGATTTGTCGATATTAAGGCACCAAATGTTGTTCAGCTGACAGTATTGCTGCTAGCTAACAGAAAATGAGACAAAATCCGTAACGTAGAAGCAAACCGAACAAACGAACAACTTGAAAACTAAGAGAACGCGAATGCGTACCGCGGAGGTCGACGTCGATGCGTCGTTGAACACAGCGCGCACGTGTCCACGACCGCACACTACGAACAGTCGATTCGCACTGACTGTCTTGCCGGAGATCGACAGAGAGAGAGAGGCAGCGAGAGCGGCCGGCGCTCGAGAGCGAGCGAGACGGAGCGAGAGGGTGAATTACGCATGAGTCACGCAGGGTAGCAGCGGCACGGGGTGCGAACGATCGAAGCGAGCATCGTCATCCCTTATCGCGCGGGGGTGGATTGTGCGTTCGGCGCGGGGAGACGTGGGCCTACGGTGTCAACACGGTGGGGATGGTTGGGGTTTGAGGTCCAATGGCTTCTGGCGCTGTTCAATGAGGGCTAATGTGAAACTATCGGAAACAACCAACTATGTTAACGAGGAATAGAGACAAGAACTAAATGCCTAAGCATCACTTTAATACACCACTATGCGTGTTAAGGAATTGTAAATGTTCTGCGATGTGCTTTTTACTCCAATGTTGGAATGTGCAAGTGGTGACTTCAAAGTCAGATGTGTTCAATCGAAGTTTTGGGCAATAATTTGATGTTGTAGGCCGAATATTGTTTGGCAAGAGCGGGCAGTGGTTGCAATTAGTAGTTGTATGAGTGAAAAGAGCGCCTTATCGCGTTATTTAGACAACATTCGCGAATTTGCCTCAGGAATAAATTTTAGTTCGACCGTTGCTTGATTTCACCACCTCGGGAAACTAGCGCCAGGGCGCGGGTCTTTTCGGTACTAACCGCTTGGAATTTAAATTCACGTTTTCATAAAAAGTTCTTACAATGTGATTCAAATCAGCATTTTCATTTCACAACGTGGTTAAATTAAACATTTCCATTTCCCATCAACAGCACTTATTAACAAGCTCCACAAGGATTTATTGTGCAACGCTCATCACGACTTGCAAATCCCATTAACCTCTACACTTGCAAAAAAATAAAATTCACTCTTTACAAAGGACGTTTCCCAAAGGAAACTACCCATTTCAATCGATATTTCCAATTATCAGAAAGTGATCGAACTTAGGAGATACAAAGGGATCAAAGGTAAGACGGAAAATCACACTAAAAACGCAGCAAAATTTCGCACCACAGAGCCTTTATTTGACGACAGTCACACCGCCCGAAAGCTCCGCACTTAATCCTCCTCCTCGTCGGCAGCAGCGCCCGACGTCGTTCCCTTGCGCATGTTCTTCCTCTTGACGCGACCAGGGCGGCCGCCGCCGAACGGAGACTTCAGTGAGAAGTCGATGTGCTTCTGGCTGTCCAATCGCACGACAAAGCTCGGGATGTTCACCACCTGCTTACGCACGCTGCAAACATGGGGCGGAAAGTCAACACACATTGTCTTTGTCACATTGTTGCTAGAGCTTGGAGCCAATAGTAGACTAGGTAAATGCAGTGGAAATATTGAAAGTTTGCCTAAACAATAAATTGAGACCAAAGTTAATCCAAATCCAGGTTTATCTGCTCTGGTCCTATGGACTTACTAGATAGGAGGTTAAATGAAAAATGAATGCACAACTTATGCTAAAGAACATTACAACACAGCTTTTATGTCAAAATGTTCGGCGCACCAACTCGTGCGCTTCACCTTTAACCATAAAGTTATCTGTCCAGTTGAGGACAAAGGTATAGAAAGTGGTGGGACAGGTTTTATATCAAATACCCGATAGTCACATACCATTTCTCGACTGCCTTGGAACTTGGCAGGTCTCATATCAAGACATTGAACTGAGCAGAGCCCTAGCTCAAGTGGTCTGATTGAACAACAAAGCCTACAGACATCGACTCTGGTTTTTAGACCAGAAATCGAGTGGCCTGCAAAAAGTAACGCTCACTTCGGGTATGGAATCGTGTACAGACGTTGACCGAGGTTTCACGCTCGGCCAAGTGGCCTGAATTTGATCAACCGATTGGAGTAGACCTACCACGAACACACCTCAGGATTAGATACAATAATCTCACTAATCCAATCATCAGCATGTATCGATTCTCGGACAGCCAGTTTGTCGTCTAGCCATGAATCAGAATGCCATAGCGGCCAGCCTGGGATTAACGCTAGTCAATCGCTCTCGCCTCCTGTGATTGGCGGATGAAGATTTAGGCAACATCCTCCTGCTAGAGAGGCGGTTGTGGGGTAAAATTACGTTGAAGACGGAGAATGTCAAATACGTGTGATTGTCGTCTAGCCATGAATCAGAATGCCATCGGGGCCAGCCTGGGATTAACGCTAGTCAATCACTCTTGCCTCCTGTGATTGGTGAATGCCGATGTACTTGGCACCCTCCTGCTAGAGAGGCAGCTTTCTGTACATGATATCGATAACAATGTCGAAACAGGGAAATAGATGTGTTTGTCGTCTAGCCATGAATCAGAATGCCATCGCGGCCAGCCTGGGATTAACGCTAGTCGATCGCTCTCGCCTCCTGTGATTGGTGGATGCCGATGAACGAGACACCCTCCTGCTAGAGAGGCGGTGGGAGGAGGGACCTCGTGTCCGAACGTCGAGCATACCGAATGTGTCGCTGGCGGATGAGGACGCGAGCGTGGTGGATGGACTTGGCGAGCCCCAGCTTGAAGACCTGTGTCTGCAGGCGACGCTCGAGGAAATCTTCGATCTTCAGACCAAGGACGTAATCGAGCTTCATCCTTCCCTCGTCAAGCACCCCGATACGGACCAGCCGCCGCAGGAGCGCGTTACCTGGAAACAGACGGGCATCGTTGAAGCCGCGGCATCGGACACAGCCGGGAAATCAGCGGCATAGATTCTCTGGCATCAGATTAATAAGCATCTTCAACGATTTGTTCAGACAAGAAGTGTCAGATTATTTTAGTTTGATCATCATTACAGAGAACACAGGGACAGCTCGGAACATTAATCCTAGCGACGCTTACCTTCAAACAGTCGCTTCTGGTCCTTCTCTTCGAGCGTGAGCAGCTCTCGGGCAGCTTTGCGGATCTTGGCCAGCGTGTACTTCACACGCCAGACCTCGCGCTTGTTGCGGAGTCCGTACTCTCCGATGATCTTCAACTCCTGGTCGAGACGGGCTTTCTCGTACGGACGACGGGGAGTGACATAGGTCTTGGAGTAAACCGACGGAATTCGGTTATTCACCATCTTGAATTAGTTGCGGCCGACCTGGAAGCAAAAACGTAACAAAAACTTATTAATATTGGAGATGGAAACCAAGTGAATCAAGGATCATTGGCTGGCACGTTTGGCTGGCACTATAATAACCAATTTCAATATTTCCTTGGTGTGAAACAACCAGACTACAGGAGCCAGTTGGGAATAATACAAGGACTTTCATTTCGCCCCAAATGATTAGGAATGCACAGAACAATACTGTGTCCCTTTGCCCATTCAAGGCATGCGGTCTCACACGTATTAGTTTTGCACACTCAACCATCGGAAAAGTCTGTTATTGTATCCACACATATGCAAGTAATCCAAACATGATTTTACAATCAATTGTATTGAAGGGATAGAACAAATATTCTTCTAATGTTTTCCTGAAAGTATTATTGAATTAGAGTAGCAAACACAATGTAAAATAAAATTCTTGTTCGCTTACCGCAAACGACAAACACGCGCTTGGCCACTGAAATAGGAATGGCGGACAGACGAGACGACTCGAGACGAGTGGATTATCGAGCAGGCTTCGGAAATATTCGGCCTTGCTTCGGCTCAGGTTAATCGCGAGCCAAACGCTGCCAACCTTCGAAAGTGAAATCAGCACGTGTGGAACTTGTAACCTAAAAGTCGTATCAACCTCGGGATTGTGGAAGTAATAGTTTACTGTCATCGCATTGTGCCTCGAAAACCATCACAATGCCTAAAAAGAATAAATCCGTATCCGATAAAATCCTAGACCTTATAAATCCAACGCCAGTGCACTTTGATCCGGAGGCAGACATCCACACTGAAACCGCTGCCAGAGTTGCAGACAATGACTTCGATGATGATGATTTTAGTGATGATGGAGCGCTGAGTGATTTCCGAAAGCGAAACGTACAATTAATTGAAGAAGTGGACAAGCGATATGCTGGAAAGAAAGTGACAAGGAAGTCCATAGGCAGTTTTGTAGAGAAAGACGAAGAACCATCGTCGTCAGGGGATGGCTCCGATGCTGACAACTCTGAAGAAAATCTCTCAGATGATGATGGTGGTGATAATTCAGATAATAATGAAAAAGAAATCGATGGATCGAACGATGAGTCAAATGAGGAGCTCTCAGGAGAGGAGTCTGAGAATGATTCAGGTATTTTTACGAAGCCCATACAAGGCCTTGTTACTTTCACGATGCCGATTCTTACAAATGTTTCAACCACACAAAGCATGCAACTAACTTCAAACTTATTTGCAGGTTCTGATGATTCAGAAAACGGGGAGGATCTTTCCGGAGTAGAGGTTGAAGACAGTGACGCTGAAGATGCAAACGATTCCAGTAATTTTGTTCACCTTGCCACCAAAGATACGGGTGCCGAGATTGATAAAGGTAAGGCACTTCCTACACGTTATCTTAACAACATAATGCTGTTTCATTTCGACACTTATGAGCAACAGCTCTGATAAAATACCACACTGCGAAATATTGTCAGTACCATTGTTACTTTCTTAAAACTTTCTTATTTTTTTCGTATGAACGCCACATTGTAATCTCTCTGTTTGTCTGCCCGTAGGAAAGGCGATCCACACGCAGCTGAACTTGTGGGACGGCCTGCTGGAAGCGCGGATCTCGTTGCAAAAAGTGCTGTCTGCGGCCAACAAGCTTCCGCAGCCGGCCGAACAGCCGGTGTTCGTTTCGCAGGGCGGCGAGGAGTTTGCGGCGGCGAGCAGCGAGACGCGGCAGGCCGTGTCCGACCTGCTGGATAAGCTGATCGAGTTGCGCGAGCAGAGACTCATGTGAGCGCTTAGTTCTCTGACCTCCGCACGCACATATGTTGTAGATAGCGGCAGATCCGGAATCGTTTACCGGTGAAGAAGGTTCATTGTCTATCAAAAATCTGTCTGCTATTTGAAATGCAAAGAGCTTAGAGTTGATAAGA
This sequence comes from Nemurella pictetii, assembly GCA_921293315.2. Taxonomy (NCBI): domain Eukaryota; kingdom Metazoa; phylum Arthropoda; class Insecta; order Plecoptera; family Nemouridae; genus Nemurella; species Nemurella pictetii. The sequence continues at coordinate 5,474,199 of OV121122.1, forward strand.
AACAGACAGCAATTATTTGCAGCATGCAGAGTAGATAATAGGGTACCTAGGTATGTAGATTGATTAGATTCATGGTTGGATTTTAGCCATATTCAAAGAGCATTAAGATGTAAACATATTTATTACACAAGGGCCCCTTTGAGGCAGCCTTTGAGGCATATTTCTGTTGCAAACATGAGACTTTGCTTTTTAAAATTACTATTCAACTGCATTAGTTGGAAAAGACAACTGTTACAAAAGTCCTAACGAGACGTTGTTTCTTGCAGGTCTTTCAGCGAGACCAAGGGGATCGAGAAAGGCGAGACGCCACGTGGCCCCGTCAAGGAAGACAACGACGATGAGGAAATCACGAGCAGCGAAGACGAAGACGACGGCGGCAAGCCCAAGAAGAAAGCGGTGGCCGCGAAGAACGGCAAGCCGGCGAAGCAGGAAGCGGGGAGGGAGCCGCAGAAGCCGAGGCAGAAACGGAAGCTGGAGGAATACGAGGAGGCCCTGGCCAAGCAGCACGCCGACTTCGCTGCGTACCGGAACGAAACGATTCAACGGCAAGTTATAACCGTCCTAATCTCTAGAATTAATTGCTTGTTAGGTTAGTTTTAGCCAATATATTACTAGGCTGTAGAATAAAGGAAACTCTCTGGCAAATTAGGCCACAAACAGCTATTGCAAACCTGACGGACTAGCTTCAAGTTATTATAAACAAGTGCTATTTTCACCTCTGCAAAGATACTCTTTTCTGAGCAAATCCCCCTTAATATCATGTAGGAATGCATTAGGGATGTTGTGTTTAACTCTAACTTTGGTGCCGCACAGATGGAACGACAAGACGCGCGTCTCGACCGGCAAGATGAGCAGCCGCAACTTCTCCGGCTTCGAGCAGCCGACGCTCAAGCAGATCGAGCAGATCCTGAGCAACATGCCGCGGCTGGTGGCCCGCACGCGCACCAAGCGCACGCCGTTCCGCTGCCTCGGCAAGCCGGCGCCCGCCGCCGAGCCCGCCGACGCCGACGCTGCCGTCCCAGCCGCTGCCGCCGTCGAGGAGGTGGACAGCGAGATCTTCGACGACGCCGACTTCTACCACGGACAGCTGCGCGAGCTGATCGAGCGCAAGACGGGAACGGCGCCGCTCGGCCGGCAGTGGCTGGCGCTGCAGTCGGCGCGCTCGAAGATGAAGCGCAAGATCGACACAAAGGCGACCAAGGGGCGGCGGCTGCGGTTCACGCCGCACGCCAAGCTGCTCAGCTTCATGGCGCCGGTGCCGGAGGACGAGTTCAACGAGGAGGCGCGCGGCGAGCTGTTCTCGTCGCTGTTTGGCGCGCGGCAGGGGTAGCGGGGGCGGCGACGGCCGAGGCGGTTGTTGTTCATGTGTCTGGTCGGTCGGTGGCTGGTCAGTCGCGACGAGGGATTGAGTTCTGCTCAATTTGCCAGATTAAATGAATTCTTGCTACGTGTAAATATCAACGGGTGGTCGTCGAGTTTGAAGAAGTGTAGAGGCTCCGCGCTAACGGCGATGTGGTGATGCCTTGTTTAGACAAGCTTAGTATCACAGGCCCTCTCATGAGATGAACCTAGCTCCAAAATGAGGCAAAATATAGTTCCTTCTGCTAGCATCAATCCCATGTTGTATGCAAGGTGAATAGGAAAAACACTATAACATTAAATCTACAAACGCTTCCTTGCGCGTGAAAACGTCTACGCCCAACCGAATTGTTGTGAGGAACTTGACAATGATGGCAAGTCACAACATTCAACTCACAGTTGGAAACAATCCCATTCCCAAACCTTTTCAATGTCTGAGACACACTTGTATAAATGATTGGCGTTTTGAAGTGGGAACATCTTCTCCAGCATCTTCCAATCCAGGTCTTATTGTTTGATAGTTGTTTGAAATGAGACAGGATACGTTGGGATTTTTGATCCAGGAACAGGTTTCATCTGGAATGTTAGAAATGAGGGTTAAATTAATATCACTTCCTTATGTTGCATGTTATCTTTTCGAGGGAGAACGATAGGCAAATTCAATTGTTGTATATCCAATTATCTATGAAAATAAAGAGCATTTATTGAATTCGATTGGCATTTCTGCATCCATCTTCGCGGTGATAAACCGCCTAGCTTAAACCGTAATCTCGTTGGTTGGTTTTCTAACCGTATGTACATAAATGTATCGATTACCTTACACTTGGCCTCGTTATCGTCAACGACACGTGCAGGATAATCAACTGTATAATTTACAAATAATTAATAGATCACCGGCTGCGTCTCGCATTAATATCGGCACCGAACCTACAGCTACAACAAACGACAGTCGAGACTCGATTACTTTGTTGATTAGAGCTAATTTACACCTAAAATAATATATACACATAACCTTCGATGATATGCTTCAACCAAACAGCGTCGCAGAGTAAAAACGTGCAATAAATACTTATCTTACTAAAATGAAAGCCTTCGATGCAAATGAGTCGGTTATGATATTGTCTGTCTTATGATGGGACAAGCACGGAATTCACCAGACCTACCGGCAGAAATCTCTCGTTATCTCGCGAACATCATTTCATTTCCTCGCAAAGGAATCTGTGTAAATTTTCATTTTCAACAATATACTTTTCTTAAACATTTGCTAATTGTTTCAACTTTCAACCGTGCTTCACAAAATTGTAAGTAACTGCAATAGTTTATCAAACAAAATTACTAAATCTTTTTTTTCGAAAACAACACTGCCCTCAAAATACAATACTATAATAGAATATTTCACACTATCTGTATCGGATGCAACTGCGGTGGATTTCTCCGAACGCGCTGCTAAATCCACCCGCCGATACGCCTGGTAATTCTCGTTTCTCTCCACGTGAGTGAAAGTCCATCTGGCGGTCCACGCCGCGAGATTTCAAGCATCTTTGGTAAATTCCTCCGTCGTCCACACGGCACCCTCCGTCCCACGAAGTCCGCTAATTATTGTCAGGTCCACTAGGCACTGCGATAGAGACGTTCGCCCGCTTGGCACAACGATCGCGTCCGTTTTCCGTCGACGCTCTCGGCGTTATGGCTAGCAACGATCGCGTCCATTTCGAGTTGAACGCACTTGTTTCGTACTTGGTTCGTTCGTCTTCTTAAAATCCGGGCTAGGAAGGTTCTCGGAAGGTTTTATCATCTAAAGTAGGCTGGAATATGGAAAGGTAAGCAAAAGTTGTTTCAATTCATTTGATTGGATTATTAGTTTCAAACGTGGTTGGAAGAAGGGAAAGGAAAACGGCTTAAGGGGCGTTTTCAAAGTGATGGGCCCTGGATTGTGTACGAAATCTGACACCGACAGATTTCACGGCGATATCGATACGATTTATCACAGAATCCTGCCTCTGGGATTCGGGTTCGGCTGTTTCTTTGGGAAGAACGAGCTAAAAACGTGACAAAAACTGACGGTCGCACACGAATGTATAGAACAGCTGCCATCATAGCAAGGCTGCCCTCGAAACACCACACTCTACCGAAGTTGATGAAACAATTGCTCAATCGTTTCACTGTCGCATCGGCCGGGAATTCTCGGTAACGTCACGTCACTGGCATTGACGAGATTCGAGCGCAATTCCTACCAGTGATGTTGCTGGCGTAGGCAAGGTTTCCGCGGAAGTCCAGCCAATGACGTCGTTATCGGAGCCTGCTATCAACCCCGGCTGTCGCTCCCAATGCGGCGGCGGCAGCGGTATCACAGTCTTGGGTGCGGTGGGCAGGCATTAGCTCTTGGAGTGGTGGTGTGCGTTGGTCTTCTGCGCCTTCTTTTTCCGCTGCGACAGCATGTCGTAGAACGGGTTGTGGCTGATGCTCTGCCTGCAAACGCGGCAACCAATGGAAGTGCGGTTAGATTAGAGGACAGAAGTGACGTCACCGTCGAAGCTACCGCCAAAAAGTGGGGTTACCAATCATAACACCCGGGGTTAAATTTCTAACATTTAGCATCCGGGGAATTTAATAGACCTATTCCATTTGGAGAAAAATGACTTCAGATACCCACTGGACGTACTACCAGTTTGGAAAAAATATTTATTTGCTCTGCTGAGGAAATCACAACCGACTTGCTCAACCTGGCTTTAGCGAGTGGGTATCATGACGTCATTTTCATAGAATTTTGTTTGAATGTAATAGGTGTAGGTATTGGCTGCCACCATGACAATAATAAGTTCACCTCTAAGGTTATGATAACCCTGCTTTGTGACAGTGTAGAGCCGAAGGTTATCAGTAACTCACCTGACGCATTTGATCCAGTCGTCTTTTTCCTCTGGCGTCGCTGCTGACATTCGATAGACGGTGTGCTTTCCTGTAACAGAGGAAGATGCGTCGAATTCAGCGCTGCGATATGCAGAGAACAGTCTATCCCGGTACGGTAGGAAATTTTGGAATAGATATTTCGTTACCTGCATAATCAATGTTTAAACAATCTTCTTTTGTAATAAACTACTACTACTACTACTTCTACTACTACTACTACTAATAATCAATATCTACCGTTCAACGAGTATCTGCATTTAGGTTCGAATCACACTTATACAAGCGTACCCGACGTCATAATCGGGGTAAGTCGAGTTGTTGGTGTGTGATTGCAGCATGGCGTCACTAAATTCACCACCTTCCATGGTCATTCATAGTCCTGAATCCATGGAGCCCAACAACTCAAATAAACTTAATATCGATTCCACATTTGGCCGGCCATACAGCATAATGGAACGTGCATTGCCTCGGACAGGCAAAGACCCGGATTCATATCTCGGCACGGCAGCAAATTTTGGAATAGATATTTCGTTACCAATAATCAAGACTCAATCGCCAGGATGTGAGTCTCACGCTTAAAGATCTCGAGCGGGTGACTCCCGCAACGTACCTTCGACCACCTTGCCCTCGCTGTCCGTCTTGCACGCTTTGATGAAGTCGCCGCCGGCGGCGTAGAGCTCGAAGCAGTGCTGCTTGTGTCGGTCCGCCACCTCGCGCACCTGTCCACGACAACGAACAACGTTATGATAAATGATGGAAACCTCTTAAAAAAAAACTGCATGCATACTTGATTGACTCGACATTGTATTCACCGAGTGAGTTTTTGAGAACTTAATATTAAATATTATTTGATATCATGATGACTATTCAATAACATGTAAGACTGTTCTGCAGAATGAAAATTATTATTATTATTATTATCACTCTGAGCACTGAGTCCACAACCCGACATTCTAACTTGGCACCTCCGGTACCACGACACTTTGACTTGTTAGAGTCAACTAGAGATAACTACAACTAGATAACTAGAGTCTATCCAGGATCAGGTTGTGCCTAAAATTGGCTGCCGTTTATATTCCACCTGCTCATAAAAGCAAATCTGTATGGCGTTATTTCAAAATATCACAATCAAGCACTAGGAGTCTTCTAAATCAATAGTTGTAAAAACTTTAGCAATTTATTGGTAACTTTAGTATTAGAGTAATTAATGATTTTGGCTAGAAAAGGATTGGAAGTACCTACCTGAATTGTACATTGAGAATTTTTCTAGTTTAGCAGAAAGTGTGACTTTCCTTTTTTTGCACAACCCATGTTTTTCCTGAGCCAAGTCTAGTGCACCCTACACCTACCCTAGATGGGCCCTACCCTACACTACACCTAATCTACAACTACCACATATCTACCAAACATCCCCTAAATCTATATGTAGTTTATATCTTTGAAATGCCAATTCCTTCCTAAATTTCGCGGAAGGTCGATGATACCGAGACTTGCCGACGAGTCTCACCTGGATGTTCTCGAGGGGAATGATGCCGCGCGGCTCCTTGTCCGTTGTGTACTCGAAGTAGTAGAGGCAGTTGTCGTTGAGGATGAACCACCGCCGCTTCCAGCTCTTGTATCGCCCACCTGTTGGTGACGCAACAAGTTAGTAACGCCGGGTTTGATGTTGGTCAGGGGCAAGATAATATTTTACACTACGACAGGAGATAACCACGTTCGGATTTTGATTTCCCTATCTTCCTTTGTTATTTAGCAGAGCTAATTAATATTTTTTTCCAAACTGGTAGCACGTCCAGTGGGTATCTGACGTCATTATTCTCCGAGTGTAATAGGTCTACTAGAAATCGCTGGCCACCGAGGGGCGTAGCTTCGCGTTGGGTCTACGAGTACGGCAGGGAAACGCACCCTGCTTCCACAGCCAGCCCTCCTTGTCGGGATTGAAGAACGTGTGCATCAGGTCGTTGCCATCGTCCTCGGGGATCTTGAAGGGTTCAGTCTTGATGCTCTCGTAGAGGCTCTGGAAAATACAAGCCGGTCGACGTGAGCAACACAACACAACGCAACGGAAAGCAAAGTATCGCATCGCATATTGCCACGCAACCAAACACAATGCAACTCATTGCAATGCAAAGGAATACAAGGCTGCACAGTGGATTGTGTAGCAAAGCACAGCAAAGCTAAGCAACGCAAAGCCAAGCATTGCATCGCATAATTCAATGCAACCGAACACAAGGCTACGGAACGCAACGTAAAGCATTGCAACCCTTTGCCTACTGTACCTTCTTGATAATCCCAGATAACTGGACTAATTTGTTTATCAGTCTGAAAACAGTCAGCAGGAGTAGTAAAGAATTTGTGTAAAAGATTTGGATGTGAGATATAACTGTGATACTGAATTATCAATTATAGGCACCTACTACTGTTTGGTTTTGCTACAGTATTAGCAACAACAATGCTTCACAAACATGGAGATGAAAATTGTATCGAAACCAACTATGCAAGATGATTCGAATCACTAAAATCATAAAATGTAATATCGATATTGCTACAGTCTACTCGGCATTTGGGAGCCCTGGCACATTGACATCATAAGCAACGGAACGCTAAGAACCGTGTCGATCTAACGCAACGTCGTAACGCGGGCGTAACGGGGAGATGGGAGTACTCACGACGAGCAGCTCGCGCGGCAGGTCTCCGCCGTTGTTGATGCCGCGGTTCATGGAGATGAACTGCTCCACGCTCGGCTTCTCCTTCACGCTCGGGTTGTGCAGCGACGTGTTCAGCATGATGATCGCAAACGACAGCACGTAGCACGTGTCTGCAACACGGGTCGCAATCAGCCTCGGGCATCGACGTACGTATCCACCCAAACGGGTAGTCGGCTACCCGCCCATCTCAACACCATCCCAACTTTATCCACAACCCCGCAAATCGGATTGACAAAGAGTCAGGCGCTAGCAGAACACTCACCGGTGTTGGTGAATATGTTTGGGTTAAGTTGGCAGTACCGCTGCGCAAAGCACTCCATCATGCGGTCGATCTTCTGCGCCTCCCCGGGCAGTCGGAAGCTCCACAGGAATTGCCTGCCAACACGACAGAAACGTCAGCATAACGACAGAAGGCATCGCTGCACACGAACAGCACCGCTCCCGGCGGCAAGCAACCCCTAGCCCTAGCAACCCAGTAACTTTGTCGAGAGGATATTCGACTCGTAATGACCCTCCCGCCTTCGGCCGTCGTTTACCTGAGCGCTTGCACGAGTATGAGATCGGTGAAGTCGTGCAACGCGACAAACGACTTGAGCACGGCCTCGTTGAAGTCGTGCTTCTCGCCGAGGTAGTCGCCGATGGCCGTCTTGTTGAGCCCCTCGCCCTTGTAGAGGAACTGCGCCACCTCCTCCTGCGTCAGCTGCAGCAGCCCGTGCTCGAGCAGGTACTCGATGCCCTGCGCAACGCAACGACAACGCACCGTTAGTTTAACATCGGGGACAAAACATCTACCGTACATTAAACGCTTAATGCATTTAGGTTCAAACCAATTCTATGCCGTTACTTTAAGTTGAATCGAAACAAACTCCAAATACTGGTTCCATGCCATTTAAATAATGATTATTATAAACAAAATATCCACTCCACACAGTGTCAGTACCGGCATTATGGATATTTTGTTTCTAATAATCAAATCAGGCCGTTACTTTCTTCACACCAATCTCTCTTCCTTATATTGCCACGATATTTTGCTATAAAAACTAATTAGATTAGGCATGCTAGCCACCAAAAATGTAGCTTTTCCCGACATTTCGCTAAGCTAAGCTGCCTGCTTTATCGAGGGTATTAACTCAAGTTTAAAAAAAATCTTAGTGAAATGTTGGGAAAAATTTGTTTGGCAGCTTAGCATTCAGTAACCCAGTTGAAAAGTAACTACGTTCCCCGGAAAATGAACTAGGGAAAAATCCCTGGACTACAAACATGTGACGATAGTGACACCTCCAAGGAACTAGCGACACTAGTGACACCCCAGATGAACAAGCTACTTGTCCCCCTGACCTGACAACAAACTAGCAAACTCATTGGAGGTGTCAGCTCCAAGCAACTAGCAATACTTCTCCTAGAAAAGAATTACCGACACCTCCGATGAAGACAAAGCGGCAGGGGCGTGTGAACCAAACCGACGACTCACCTTTTTGGGGTCCATGTTGAACTTCTTGCGGCCGATGGACATCTGCTTGGCCTTGGTGTTGCTCTTGCTCTCGTCGGCCGTCTCCATGTTCTCCATCTCGGCCACTGTCTCGCCCAACGCGTCCTTCAGCTGCTGCTCGGGTGGAAAGAAGGGATGCGGCGTTAGTTCACAGTGCAGACACAAGGCAGTGGACATCTTAACCGTTTTAAGAATTAGACTTCACCATCGAGGAACTTTATGACATACATTGCAACAAATGGGAAAATTTTAATTTTGACCTCTCTAAGGGAACACGGCCTTAGGTACTTAGTTCTGACGGGGAAGGCCTGGAAACTATAAACGCTATGCACACCCAACAATAGCTCAATTCTTGTCAAGAGCTAATTAAAATATGCAGATTAGAATCCCTTAAAAGGCTTGTGGTTGGTATGTCTTCCTTGTTAAAATGGTAAAGGCAAGTTTTTAGTAATTTTTTTATTCTTTGCTTATTTAAGCAAGGAAGACAGGGAAATCACAAGCCAACTGGTTTTTCTTGATGGTTTTCTGACAAATTTTTGTATCTGATTCTGATGGCCAATGAGCTTTGAATATATGAGTAAGTTTTTTAAATAGTCTGTATTGACCCTGAATTGTAAATTATGTAAAAAAATTGTAATTAATGTAACTTGTTTTATTTAAATGCCTGACCTCAGAGAGCAAGAAGAAAGGTGACATATCTTTCTTACTACACAGTGCTGCTTATAGCTGTTTGAGGAAAAAAGTTGTTGTTACAAACTACAAAGTTCTTTCAATGTGACAAAGCAACGCAAGTGTTAGTCATAGGCATATTATTAAGCGAAGAAACTGAAACAGAACCGAGCAATTGTTTATACGCATCTTATGATATGGTTTGATTTCTCTCTCTAAACTTGAGGAAAAAGCAATTGCTTCTCTGATAAGAACTAGCCTGTTGAACTTTGATAGCTGATGCAGTCTATAGGTTATCGAAATTACACTTGTTGTGTTCCACAAATGGGTGCAGTGTGCATTGAAATGGTTCTACAACAATCTCGACAAACTGCAGTCTGAACGCCATTAAGTTTCACCAACTCATTAAACTATATCGGCATGGCGCTATTTCAAAATTTCATAATCATCAAACACTAGAACAGTGCCTAAAAACGTTATATTGACCACTCGAATATATTCTGTAACTTTATTATGACTTTTTTTACATTTGCAGTTAGAAATACTGGCAACTGGTGACTGCAAAATTAATTCGCATTATGTTGGTATTAATTTCGACTACTAGCGCTGAGTGGACTGGGTTATTCTAACAAAAAATAGAGTGTACCTGATACAGCTACTGCCAGCCAGCCTAGCAGTCTGTAACACCATCGAACAGGTCGTACAAGTGACATTAACTATTCAAAAACCGATACGAACAGCTCGGAGGGCTGGAGCAGACTAATCGGAAAACTTAATCGGGTGGCCTGCTCGGGTAAACTTCGTGCGGAAAAACAGCTCTTATGCGATACAAGAATTCTTGGAAAGCCTGACAAGTTCTGTACACGAGTTCACAAAAAATATGCGAGCAATTTGACGGAACTCGCCATTTCGTCAGAAGCACGCTGGCGATCGCGTTCCAGATTCTAGGAAGTGGGAGTAGTCGGGGGGGTGTTTTGTGTGTGGAGAGCCGAAGAGAAATTCCATGAATTCTCACCCTCCACGAGCAACAAGCACGCTCAGAGGAAATTCAGAATCTGTATTGACCAGCAGGTCATAGACGTCGGATTTGTTTTTTGGTTCGCATCAGTTCCCCAAACAATTCAAACGCCCGCTAAAAGAAGGCTTGTGATTTCCCTGTCATCCTGGCTAAATAAGCAGTCACCGATTCCATGCAAGCAACGTGACGCGGTCAGACACCCGCTAAGAAAAGCCAGCTGGCTTGTGATTTCCCTGTCTTCCTAATGGCCATACGCCGACATAATCAGTCTAATTTCGAGTTGTATTGATTGACTCGGCTTATCTAACAAATTAAAATGCAAGCCAACTGGCGTAACGTGAGACGTCATATTTGCTCGCCTGTGACCCTTGCAGACTGCAACTGAAAGTCGGTCGACGTATTTAAGTCAATCACATCAGAGCGCGAAAACACGCGTGCAAAAAGCGCAGCAGAGAGCAGAGCATGTGTAGAAAGGGATGGGGGGGGGGGGGGGGGGGTGCAGAGTCAGGTTTCAATGCGTGTGTACCGTGGGAGCCGGCCAGTTCTCCCATCATCATCATCATTATCATCATCGTCATCAACATCATGATCGTCATCGTCAGCAAGGTCGATCATTAGCGTGCGTGAGACAATTGTAGCGCACTACGGTAAAACCTGAATCGAGTCAGGGGCGGATCTAGCCATGATTTCTGGGGGGGGCGATTTTATTTAGGCTGTCGGGGGGGGGGGGGGGGGGGGGGAGCAAATTCTGAAAATATCGATTTTTTTTTGGAGTTATGCACAATGTTTATATAAACTATTATAAAGCGTATGAGAGTCACTTTTCGGATAAAATAAATGGTCTAAATGTTTTCTCCAGAATTTCGGCAATCATCGTCAGAGGAGACACAACATCAACTTGAATATTTTTATGGTTTGCCCTCCAAGCCGAGAATCCATGAATGAAGAGGGCACAATCAATATACTTGCGAAATGATCCTTCCTTGGCTGGTGAATACTCAAGCCAAGGAAAAAGGTCGAGATACAATACACCCATTACAAATCAAAATTCTATCAAAATGACGTCATGATACACACTCGCTAAAGCCAAGTTCGGGTCACGTGATTTCCCTATCTTCATTTGTTATTTAGCAGAGCTATTTAATTTTTTTCCAAACTGGTAGTAAATCCAGTGGGTAACTGACGTCATTTTTCTCTGCGTATGAATAGGTCTAAAATGGCAAGAAACATTATTTTCGGGTGGTTTGCAGCTCCACGGCTCTGTCAATGAACTTGGTGAAGTCGTCCACAACGCCAACTATCGTGCTGTCCGAATTCATTAGCAATAGTTTGAGGGAGAAATTTCAATGACGATTTTACCTTTCTGAGAGGACAATCTTCCGATTTGAGTGTAAATGTAATGGCAATCAAATAATATCAATATGCCATCGTCGGTAGCTTGCTGCCCACCCGCTGTGTCCACCGCACTGACTGTTCTGGATCTCGAGAGTCGAGATGTGAGTGTGACACAATACTCGACACGAGCTGACACGCATGGAATCGCAGCTGTGTGTTTTCTTTATACTCTACGCTTGCCTACGAAGGCACTGTCAGTCTCAGTCAGCGAAAAGTAATCCGCACCGGCACAAGAGTGGCCGCTCAACTTCCCATGAATGCTCTCATCGTTCAATTAAATCAAAATTGAAGTTGAATCAATGTCGCATTTCTTAACTTTCAACCGAATATCGCAGTTGAATTATCCGTATTTCGTATTTTCTTTCTAATTTCACGGTGACCCGGGGGGGGCGATCGCCCCCACCGCCCCCCCCCTGTATCCGCCCCTGAATCGAGTTAAGGGTCTTCTAGACGGGCGTCGAATAGAATTCATTGGTTTGACAGCTCCATTTTTATGCAAGATTACATGGATGATCAATGAACTTGACCTACATTAACGATAGTTTTGGGATAAAACTCCGAGAAATGTCGGTAAAACCAATAGTTCAGTGAATAAGTTGGAAGGCACTTTCAGCATGGTAGTTTTTTTTTCTGCCAAAAAAGCTTGGAACCTTTGAAGGTCTACGAAGCACACGTCTCTAGGTGTAAATATATAAAACATTTCTTAGCATAAGTAAGAGATCTTGCAATAGAATAGTTGATCCAATTCTTTTCCTAGCCACCTTTTCGGCTCCAATGACAGCTGTTTGATTTTTAAAAGAGTCTCACAGTGAAAACAACGACAAAAAAATGTCGACATGAAAACAATCCGATCATAGGAGGCTCTTAACGCGGCGGTAGATCGGAGTAAGTTTTCCCGTGGCCTTGCCATGGCTGACAGGCTGACAGGCTGACAGGCTGACAGGTTGGCTAAGATTCGGTCGGCGAGCCCGGGGTGTCAGGTGCACTGCAAGGAATGCTGCGATCGGCGATATCGGTTCCCCGATCCAAGCCATGTGAAGCAATCTACGCCTGAATCTATACGTGAAGCTACATGCAGAGTGCGTATCACAGGCGGTGGCTGAAGGAGGATCCAATTGCGGAGAGAGCAGCGTCCACGGACGACACGAATCAATCAGGGCTAACTGGATTAGCGTCTCCAGTTGCTTTCGGTTCATCCATCTCCGACTGCCGGCCCTCCGGCTCCAGTATAGTCAACACTTGGGGCCAATTGCAGATCGACAATCTCTTTTCTGCCAATGCTGACACTTTAAACACCTCAAAATATCTCAGACAACTAGAAAACGCAGGAAATCCTGTGGCCATCCGGTCAAACAATCTAGATTAGTGTTCAAATTATGTGCCTAGAAAACTACGTATCGAAATCAATTCAAGAAATAACTAATCAAATACACCGCAAATAGGCAGTTTTTTTGTGATGGTGAAATTGTTTCTGCCTTTGAGCAGCGCAGTGACACCGGTGTTTGATGGCATTGAGCAAGGCACATAGTAATGCCAACAATCGTAGCAGCGTAGCAACACTAGAAACAGCAGTGACACCGGTGTTTGCTGGCATTAGACAAGACACAAAGTAATGCCAACAATCGTAGCAGCGTAGCAACACTAGAAACAGCAGTGACACCGGTGTTTGCTGGCATTAGACAAGACACAAAGTAATGCCAACAATCTTTGCAGCGTAGCAACACTAGCAACAGCAGTGACACCGGTGTTTGCTGGCATTAGGCAAGGCACATAGTAATGCCAACAATCGTAGCAGCGTAGCAACACTAGCAACAGCAGTGACACCGGTGCCTGCAGACATAAGTTGCCTTGGGAGATATCTGGCCGTACGCATCACCGGTGTCGATCTCCTCTCTGCATGAGATCGCCTCTGGGTGGGCAAACGCCTCTCTGAAGACAGCGCAACGCTAGCTGAGTAAACGATGCAAACTTGTTTGCCACGGCAGTCGCATGCCTCCGAACAGGTAACGCCGGCTGCGCAGGAAGTCGGGACAGTTTCCAAGGCATTCCTCCGAGTTCACGGCGGTGGCAAGCGCACTGGCCGGGAGCGGACCCGCCCCGAAACGGCGGTCGCGCATTTCCCGCCGCGAGGTCACTCGAAGGAAACGCGCGACGGCGAGAATGGATGCGTGACCTTCCGGTCGGCGGGGTGGTGTTAGACGCAGCGTGTCCTCAGGAACACCGTCCAGGCAATCAGTGGCAGACCAGGCTGTATTAGGAGCCTGGAGGGCGATAGTGTGAGGTTTTTTTAAAGTTGAGATGAGATAGCGTTAGTTACAGAAGTTCTGATCTCATCTAATTTTATATTAAAAAATTAAAACAATAGCCCTTCTGGTCTGTTTACATGTTCACAGTGGTTTTTGCAACCACACGCATAACACAATCAACCACGGACAGAACGATCCTGCTTTTCGCTTCGCACTCCCAATCCAAAACAACACCAACAACAACAACAACAACAACAACAGCAACAACAACAACAACAACAACACGGCGTACCCATGCGGGCTCATCACAAAGGCGCCGCGTGTAAACCAGGGTGAGCTACATACGGCAACAGATCGCCATCGGGTCGGACTAACAATTGCGCGCGCGTCCAATAACTTGCCGTGGTCGCTCCACACTTTAACACACAGGGACACATGTCGACGCCTTTGTCTTGTTCATGTGCAATCTGCACGCAGCGATCGGTGGAGGTCACATGTTGCTTAGAGAGTGACAGTTGGAAGTCTCGCGCGGTGGACGCCATCTTGTTCACCATGAGGTGCATCTACGATTTTCAATCATGATATGTTATTTTTTAGAAAAACTATTTCAACCGGATTATTGAATGTGTGCTAAGCTTCCAAACTCAAACTTTTCCCGACGTTTCGGAAAGCTATGCTGCCTACTTTATCAAGGGTCTGAACTGAAGGGTCTAAACTGAAGGGTCTAAACTGAAGGGTCTAAGCTGAAGGGTCTAAACTGAACTAAACTGAACTTCTATTATAGACTACCCTTGATAAAGCAGACAGCATAGCTTTGCGAAACGCCGGCCGAAAAGATTGAGTTTGGCGGCTTAGCATACATTCAATAACACAGTTAAATAGCGTAAGCGAAGTGTTTCTGTTGTGTTAATTTCAGTTTCACTGTCTCTTAAGGGGTTTCACACCCACCTAAGAACGGGGTTTTTATATGTTCTATGGTTTTATTATGCTAAACATAACTTACTAAAAATATAGAAAAAAATATTGTGCAGGAAAATTGGTTAGGGGCTCGGAAAATGCGATGAAATCTTTTGTACGTTCCAAAAGTCGCAAAATTAGAGATAGCGTGGTCAGGATTTTTTTCCTAGTGCATAATTGTGGTACTTTTGTGACGAAGCATTTTTATCTCTACAAGTTTGATACAAACGGAAATAGGGAATTTTGAAAACTTGAAAAAGAGGTTCAAATTTTACATGGTTTTAAACGGACTGCCAGTGGGAAACAATGAGATATTCGCGATTTTAAAATAAATGGTCATGAGGCCTAAACCATGCAGATTCCAAATATGTAAGTTTCATTCTGATCGGTCAAGAAATGTAGATTTCCCCCTGTACACAAGCAACGGTTGCGCGAAGCAAATTTTCGCAAGATTCCAAGCCGCGATCTTTATGAACTGCCTACATACAGGCGTCAATTCTTCATCGCATAGCAGCCAGCTACAGCGACCTTGGAACGTTTCGTGCACCAAAAGTATCTCGCGCGAGAGTTTATCTCATAAGCCTCTAGTTTATATTTTTGTGCTAAGCTCAAATGAAATGATTTACGAGCACTGCGGTAAAAAGTCTCGCCTTCCAAGCTCCCGACGTATTTTAGAATGTGACAAGACTTTGACGAACTTATTTTTGTTTTTTGAGTATTCGAGCGCTGCGCTTCCCAATAGTGGTATAGCTCACCTTTTGCCGTAATTATCATTAATAATGATCAATAATTAGTAATTATAAATTCTTGGTAAATTGACCGATTGGCCGATTGGGCGCCTTCGCCTCTGTGGGTTGTCGCTATTGTAGCCTTATTGAAACTGAGGGTTTGATCACACGGAAGCACACGGAAGCACTAATAAGCAAGGGTTATAAATCACTGGTTTCGAATATTAGCTCATTACTGATTGGTATTGGAGGCTGGACCTTACAGGCACTCCAGTGATATTTTCATCGATGCGATCTTTTGGTTTGTGATGTTCGAAATCCCTGTCGCCTTCCCACGGCCGTGGCCCAGGGCCTACCCACTAACTACCTGCATCTCCAGGATCGCTTCGACGGGGCACATCAGGCACTTGGCATATCTTTCTACCCCACTGAAAGCCCAACCCCTATCCCGACCACATGGCACATGACACAAAGCCAAGCATGCAAGGCGCAGCTCGACGCAGCTCGAAGTTCGGTCAGTCGCTGCTCACTTATCGTTCAGAAAACACGTTGTGTTGTGTCTTTGTGTCCTTCTGGCAGTATGTAGCATTTCGTGTCAGCTTTATTTTTTCAATTTGCGAAAGTGAATCAAGTACCTACAGCGGTACATCATTTACAAAATGGGCCCTAAATGACCATTCGCAAGGGCCAGCAGACCTAGGATGACAACGAAGCGCGCCAAACTCACCACTAAATTACGTGCGCGTGAGAAGGCATTGCGTCCGTCAAACTTCACTTGCAAAGTTCGTTCAAAAAGGAAGTCTCAATTACACATCCACACCCTTGCAATGATACTCTCTAATTAATCGTTATCAATAAATCAATCGATTTTCGGATTGACCACTATTTATCACTGACCAATTATTTCTGGGAATATTTTATTGCCTTGGCTTAGATTTGTGAAAGAACAACATTCCGCAGTGCGATAATAGGCTTATACCGACACGACATAAAACTCGTAAAAGTAAGGAAATAGATCAATGTAATATCCGCAATTATCATCCGATCACTGCGATTCAAAATGATCTACACTCTGTATGCTGCCACGAATCCAATGGTATCAATAGCATAATATAATTCCCGATTTTGTGTGCCATTATATGTCACTGGGATATGTTTTGAAATGAAGTGATAAGAAAAATTCCTTCTCGAGCGTTAGTCCTTCTACTTGTGGTTGTGTGTATAATGTAAGAGTATTAGCTCATGACTAGACGTTGTAGCTTAGATGTCTGCATGTGCTTTGGGGGTGGGGGGCATGGTGCAGGTGGCCAGAGCAGTTCGTCTTCGATGTTTCGCCTTGTTTCGCGTAGGAATAAGACGGGAGCGTGAGAAAAACACATCCTACCTGCTTGAGGGCGCTTGAGCGACTGATTTTAAAAGAGTACGCAGAGTACGCATTAAGAACATAGTGGAGTTGCCACGGGTGTGAATCCCGTTAAGCAAACGATATCGGAGCGCTTCTCTGTGAAAACATGGCGGACAGGAAACATAGCAGCAGTTGACCACTCTTCGGGCACCACTGGCTCTCTGTCTCGTTCAGCAATGCACTCGACGTATTGCAGTCTGTAGTACCAAGTGGAATACATTATTAGAGCGCATTGTCGAGGTCTGCACCCGATCAGGGACAAACCGCTTCGGTGGAATGCATGACGCTTTTGGACAACGCTAGATCCGGCTGAAAGAATGCAAAGATTCAAAGAACAACAATGTGTGTCGCAATTGCGTCCTCGCCGAATTGGTCGACATTTGGACGATAGAAAGCAATTTGGTCAGTAGAATTTTAAGTTAAAGCTGCGGAAAGAAATACTGATTGGGAGATGATCGCATACGCTGTTGATGACGTCGTTGTAAGTGCAGGCATGTTTATAAACAGCCGCACACCGATTCCATTCAAGCAACGTGACGCGGTCAGACACCCGCTAAGAAAAGCCAGTCGGCTTGTGATTTCCCTGTCTTCCTTGGTTAAATAAGCAGAGGCAATACACCGATTCCATTCAAGCAACGTGACGCGGTCAGACACCCGCTAAGAAAAGCCAGTCGGCTTGTGATTTCCCTGTCTTCCTTGGTTAAATAAGCAGAGTCAATCCACCGATTCCATTCAAGCAACGTGACGTGGTCAGACACCCGCTAAGAAAAGCCAGTCGGCTTGTGATTTCCCTGTCTTCCTTGGCTAAATAAGCCGAGTCAATACACCGATTCCATTCAAGCTACGTGACGCGGTCAGACAACCGCTAAGAAAAGCCAGTTGGCCCATGTGTTTCAGCTCCCTTCACCATGAGGAAAACAGGGAAATCGCAGACCAAGGGGTGAATTCACAGTCAACTTCCTGTCACCAAAAAGAAAAGAAAACTGCCATCATGGTTGCCACAATGGCAGAATGGCAGCAATGCCACAATGGCAGCCAAGTTCACATGTGCAGATGTGCATCGCTCCTCTACGCCAAGGATGCTTACATCTCACACATCGCCACAAAGCCACAGCGCACAGCAAGCAACGTACACCGTGCTGTCATGCGAAGTGTTTGCGAAAAGCTCCATGCTGTAGGAGGCCTTGCAAAGGTCACGGAGTTGACGTCAGCGGCATACGGGGCAAGGCATCGTCGGTAGGAGGTAGGAAGGCGGCAAGGAGGGACCGGGTGACGCTCGAGGAAAAGTGGTCGGCAATGACCTAGACTTATGCAGCTGGGACGGCCGGATCGCGTAGGTGAATTAAAGAGCCGACAGCGCAGCACAAACAACAGCAGAGCACAACAGCGACAGCACAAAGGAATGCAGAATGCAGCATGTGGTGTGTTGTCGCTTGCTGCAGCAGGCTCCGGTCGATCGAAGAATTCCATGCAGACAGGAACGTGTCAAGGCATCATTTCTGCATCCGCTCTCATTATAATGCACGTCTTAAATATGTTCTGGCACAAACCATACGTCAGACGCCCGCTATAGGAAAAGCCAATTGGCTCGCGATTTCCCTGTCTTTCTTGGTTGATTCACCAGAGCCGGTGAATGAAATTCGCTAAATTATTGAACCAAGGCACGGAATTCTGTGCACAAATTGCTAGCGCTGATTGGTTATGGACGAAAATAAACCTCGCTTTGAGGGTAGGAGTGTACCCTCAGGGATTTGAGGGTATGGGTTGGGGGTGAGGACTTTGAGGGAGAAGGCTTATGGTCCTTGAAAATGAAATATAAGAAATACGAACTTATATTGCTGGTTCTTTTTATGAAGGAATATTTTATGAGGAAGCTCGGAAATGGAATTCTTGTGATTTGAAAAGCTGGGACTTTGACTTCGTAAAGAGCGCACTCTTTGAAGACACTGCCAGACTTGAGTATGCAATGGAACTAATTGACTGCAATAGTATGTCGCCAGTCGTCGCCAATTTGCAGGAAATAAAAGAACAGCAAGACAGAAATAAATAGTGTGAGAACTGCGATCTTATAGTAGAGCACCTGGCGGTCAAATAGTGAGAAAAACAGGTCGATTGTGACAAGGAATGTCCGTCTCCGAAGCCAGCTTCGGTCTAAGATGGCGCATGGGAACTTCTCAAGGAAAACAAAGTTTCCACGCCATGGTTTTCCGGGCAGAAAGCGTTCTTCCATCCAAGCCCACGCCTGCACAGCTGAGAATGCAAAACCAAAAGCCGATTTTCAGTCAAAGACGAGCTCAGCATTTATTATTATTGACAAATAAAACTTGAATGAACCAGAGATCGTTTGGCCAAACATTTTCCACGCCCAACCAATTTCCAGCCCACTTTTCATATTGAAAAACTATCAAACTGAGAAGTCAAATAAGCAGAGCCTTTCTAACGTTTCGCAAAGCAGTCGCCACAAGAATCTCAAGGCAGAATCCAGATTGCGACACGTTGCGGGTGAAATATTAGAAAGAGCTCCAATAAAGTGCATGCAGTGTTGAAAAGTAGCGCTAAAGGTTCAGTGAAAGACATGCATGGCACTAGGAAAGAGTTTGGCACTAGGAAAGCGCGCAAGTGAGTTTGTTTGCCCCATGAAGAGTGTATTAAGGATAAGGTCATATAATGGTCATGCTTAAAAAATGGCCGCCATTTACATAGCACCAACTTATAAAAACTGAATCCGCATGGCACTATTTCAAAACATCAACATCATACACTTGAACAGTGCCTAGCGTTTCAATTACCACTCTTATAACTTCTTAGCATTTTACTAATTGATGAGCGTAACGAGCGTAGCGAGTGAAGCGAAATCTTCAATTTCACTTTACTGCTAAAAAAATCCGGAATGTTTTTTTTTTTGTTTTTTTTTGTTTTTTTTTGTTTTTTTGTGTGTTTGTTCGCACGATTCCGGCCAAACGCCAAAACGGATTTTGATGAAAATTTCGGTGGACCTTCGTTTTCTCTGAACTTAGATCTGCCACGTTTTTGAAGCAATTCGGACGAGTAAATTTTATGTTATTAAGTTTTTACGAAATTTTTCAGTTTTTCCAAAACACGTTTTCCACTCTAGAGGCCGAGGATCTCAATATAATTTGACGAAACTTTCCAGATATGTTGGCCCCCACGATTTAATGTTTGTGTACAAATTTCATTGTTGTATGTTTAGCGCTTTTCTTGGAAATAGCGCTTTTATGACGCTTTTTTAGCGATTTTGCAGTTTTTTGCAACTAAATCAACTTTATCTTCAACCGATTTTGACAAAATTTACTGTGTGCATTATAAATCGTAAAAGGAAGATGCTGTGTTAATTTCAACCAAATCATTTAAATAGTTTTTCTTTAAATCGATTTTTTCGTTTTGAAATATTCAATGTCATTGAGAAAGCTGATAAATTAACGCCGAACTCTTAAAATTGATCATAAAAGCCTCTAGGCTATGCGTACACGCAATATAATTGCGTTGTGGGTGAGCGTAAAAATTACGCTCATCCACAACACGATTATATGAGTGTTCGCATAGCCTAGTAACTTAATTATTACCAGTTTTGAACTAATACAATAAGAAATTAAGATAAACATGTTGGCATGCAAATGTATTTTGTGTTATGTTGGTATTAATATTGACTATACTAGAGCTGAGCGGACGAATGTCAACCTCCTGTCAAACGGAGGTTTCTGCACTCGCTGGTCACCCTGGCTGCATCAAGCAGCAACACCTCTCTGATTATCGTCCACATGTTTTTTGCAGGTGTAACTAAAGTATCATCGCAGCAGCTTCGTGCTGTTTGCTGCATGGACGGCATGGCATACAAGAGCACGGTTAAGATGCATGATATTTAAGCTGAGAGGAAGTCAGTGTTTTACATGCGATGCGATGCGCCGATTTCTGCTTGTTCAAAGGCTTGTTTTCCCACGATGCACGGTGCATATATTTTAGCGAACACACATTGAGTTTGCGAGGAACAACGCAGAAGCAGTCGCGTTCAGGCAGCGTATAACCGCGTATAACAGGCTTTTTACCGTCTGGGAAGACACGACGTCATAGATCAGATGAGAATTGTTATTTCCATGTCAGCATATACTTTGGTCAAAAAGCATATCAATCAAAATAGCGATTGAAACCTTTGATCGACATTATACGATGAAATCACAAGCCAACTGGCTCTTCTTAGCGGGTGTCTGACCGTGTCACGTTGCTTGAATGAAATCGGTGTATTGGCTCTGCTCATTTAACCAAGGAAGGCAGGGAAATCACAAGCCAACTGGCTTTTCTTAGCGTGTGTCTGACCGCGTCACGTTGCTTGAATGGAATCGGTGTATTGACTCTGCTCATTTAACCAAGGAAGGCAGGGAAATCACAAGCCAACTGGCTTTTCTTAGCGGGTGTCTGACCGCGTCACTATACTTGAATTGAAAGCCATGTATTTCTCTCAGCAAGCTTGCATTAATTTTCAATCCACTGCAACCTCGCGTAGCTGCAGTATTAAATCCTACCTTCATATTTTATGCCAACGCCGTATCGCGTTCCATCAGTGCAAGTTGCAACAAATTGAGTCACCCACGGGAGAATGTCTAGTTCCCGATGCTTTTTGCCTCTCGTGCATTGCACTATAATTATTAATTACCACAATTTCTTTTAGAAACCTCCGCGTGAGTCCAGCAACGCAACACCCATGCGATACGTCGCACTCAGAAAAATGGCAATATTTCGCAAACAACTTTCGCAAGGATTTGCAAAGCGCGCAATATTAATATCTATAATCGAATCAGCTGAGGCTGCGGCTGTGGCGGCGGTGGCGGCGGGGAGATGACATTGACAGCTCGACCCCGCAAAATGATCAAACAAAAATAGACCCTTCGCAATTTGAAGCCAACCCAGATAATGTTGAGCAGAAGACTCGGAAGGCCCGACCGTCCGCTGTCAATATGAGTCTGACAATTTACGATTTGACCCGGAGATGAATCATGTGGCATGCTAAATGTCAGCGTTTGGTCAAAAAAGCAGCAGCAGCAGCAGCAGCAGCAGCAGCAGCACAGAGCACCGAGCACAGAGCACCACAAAGCACCGAGCACCGAGCACAGAGGTATACAGAGAACAGAGCGCAGAGAACTGAGCACTGAGCACAGAGCACAGGCACTTGCCTAACGCCAGCAAACACCGGTTGTTTAAGTTGTTGTAGATGTAAGTGTACCACGTGGACACGGTTTTGTTCTGGTCGGTTTAGCTCTGTTTTCCTCTAATTGTGGTCCATTCTTGAACCCAAAGCAGAGCAATCCCGAATACGCATATTATTGCAAGCTCGAAAGAGTTGGCTTTAGGTGTAAGGCCCTCCAAGACCTAATACCGGTGATTGCTGGCATTAGATACAGGTTCAGGCTCCAGAGGCAGGATAACAGAGATGACAAGAACTGGAACAAGAACAAGAGGAGCTGGGGACGCATCGGATGGCAGGAGCGAGATTGAGACACAAAGGCAGCTGGCAGAGATGAATCAATCCATTAAGGAATCATGTGATGAGGACTCAATCGAATCACTGCTGGCCCCTATGCAGATGAACCAGCCTTCAAGCTTCAATAAATCTTTTCCAGTTGAGAATTGGATGATGAGTCTCCCATTACTCTCAGTTTGATATACATTTTTTTTAAATCTAAACTTTAATCGTGAGATTTGTTAGGCGTGTGCCTTGTGAAGGGGTGTGCTAAATCGACCCAATGCGAAGCCAAATGGCGGTGGGACATAGTTTAGTACGTGGCTGGCAACTGGCGGTGAGACGCAGTGTAGGCAAGTGATTGCATGCTGCAGACTGGAATGCGACGGGAAGGAATGTAACAAGCAAAGCACGAGGTGGTCTACTAGAGGGCAGTGTACGGCGACAGAGAGGCGATGCCAACATCTAGCTGTCACTGATGGCCGAGCAACTTCAAGACGATGGCGGCCATCTTTAGTCCGAGTCACCGTGAGTCAGTGTCATTTCACGGCCTAGGGGCTAGTTCTGCATATTTTGGGTTTGCGGAAAATATTTTACCCCGTGAGCTTAGAATGAGTCCAGATGTCTGCTTTCTTCGCAAGTATTTTACTAGAAATTATCATTTTTCTTGTCATCACGAGCTTAGTTCAATATCTCCACACGAGATCTTCGGGAATGTATTACTCGCAATGCAAGAGCAAGGCTTTGCAGTAACATTGTGCTTTCATTTTTTACTGAAATGGGACGAAATACCGCAGTTTCAAATATAGAAATCAGTTACACAATACATTCATTTTACACATTTGAAAACTTTCAATGCTTTATTTTCCTACATTCTCATCAGGATGTGACACAACGGTAGGCTGTCAGCGATCAGAATAATGGAAATTTTGCGCAACTCTTCAACCATTTCGCATGTCGAAAGCTCGGACTTTCAAGCAGCGCATCGATAATCCAAGTGCAATAGTTGTCTGCCTCTCCTGCCTCTCCATCCTCCCAAGTCCCTGTCCCCTGCATCAAGGCTCTCGGCCGTCGGCTAGGATGTGACAAAACTGGCAACGAAACTCCGGAATGTACCCCCCCCCCCCCCCACACCGAACGAGTACCCGTCGTACTTGAGCCAGTACTCAAGGTCACGACTGATAACAACAAATACCTGCTACAACAACCTGCTGCTGCTGCGGCTGCCACATAGACTTTGCCAGCCTCTTGCCTTCTCTTGCCTCCGGCTCCTCGACAAGATCACCTCTCGGCGTCTAAACGTTGGCATTTGGCGGCGCTGACAAAGACGCCACAGTATTTCAGGATCGAAGACGTTCAATTGAAAATTATGTGGTTTTTCCGATGAATTCGCCTTTGCGCGCGGCTTTGTCCACGAGGAGCGGGGAATTGTTGGACGCCGCTTGCGCCTGGTGGCTCGCAGCGCATGGCAACGCGTCCTTGGTGGTGTGTGTGCGTTATACGACGCACTGTTTTGACAACACGGTCATGGCACTGGTCTAATGGCGTCGGCGAATGAAAGGGGGATGAACTTAGCCTAGCATAGAAGGGCGGAGGTGAAACCCGGTGCCGGCACGTAGCCTACTCCTGTCGAAAAGCACCAAGGGGACCATCGGACTAACGTTTCTTACGAAGGACGGTACAACTCGAACAACAGGATTCCTCCACTAATCCGTGCTGTCAAAAGGTTGATAAGCAAGGCGAGTTAAGTTGTCGTATTAACTTCAAACCCTCCAGCCTCTCTCCCTCTCTCCAACCTCTCTCCGAACTGATCATGTGCATGATGGTCACCCATCCAACACCTAACTCAGTGCGATGTTGCTTAACTATGGCGATGTCACGAGAACCGGTGTTTCCAACATGCCAAACCGTTCGGTCTTGCTCGTTGCACGCGACTTTGTCCGGTTTTAGTCGGTTTGAAGACGTCCGTTTTGAAAGTTGCCCGCTGGCCGAAAGAAGCCACGACGCGGTCCCGCATTGTACGGCTCGCTGTGGTCAGGCCAGCCCGCAGTTCGACAGTACCTCCATGGACAGACCATCAACCTCCATGGTCCGCCGTTGATAACGAGGTTCACGACGTCTCCCCGTCTGTCTCCCCGGCCGGGATGCGGGCGCCCTCGACGACGCCCCATCGAACATTGGACCGCCTCGCTCCAGACACAGTTGAACGCAGGTGGTTTTTTTTTTGGTTAGTTCCATTGCGAATAACATCGATCGATCCGAGTTGGCGCAAGAAGTGAGTTTCTTCGATTGTCGGTTAGCACTCGGGTGCAGTGAGGGCCCAAGGCCGGCATGTGGTCGACTTCACCGATGAAGAACATTACACTTTCTTACGACCTACGACCTGTGCTATACGACCTAATCTTGCGCCCTACTTTAAGCCAAGTTTCAATTTCATTCGCGCCAAGGTTTCAATATTTAGTGAAAAGCTATACGACGGATAGTTCGTCAAGCAACGCGGGTAACTGACCGCGTCACGTTGCTAGTGAGAAAATGTTGTACCTTACATCTGCTACAGTACTACTTTATAAGAAAGTGAAAAACGACATGAGAAAAAAGCAATTGCAAGCTGGAACTCCGTGAACACATAAAGTAATCAACGTCTGAGAGGCCGCCCATGCTGCTGCTGCTGCTGCTGCTGCTGCTTGCTGCTACTGCTGCTGCTGCTCATGCTGCTCATGCTACTTGAAGTTTGCTGCTTGCTGCTGCTGCTGCTGCTGCTGCTGCGCATGCTACTTGAAGTTTGCTGCTTGCTGCTCGCAACGGCGATACAAAGAGTCTGTCTGCTCGAAGTCCCAAGGGGACGACGCCGGCGATCCCGACGACGATGTCGGGAGTCAATAATGCAATCGCCGACGTAGATTTCCCTGCAGGCGTCGATGTTCTATCCGCCACCGACCGGCGTCGTCTTTCCGGTGACGACGTCGCCACAACCAAGCGTCGTTACCAGTAGCGTATCGGATATTATCAGCTTCATGCTTATCCTCATTGCTAAATTTCGCAATCATTATAAATGATCGATTCCTTTATGCAAGCTGCCAATTCGTAAGAATGTTCGTACGGTGATAGAGTATTTCAAGTGGAATAAACTTTCAGCAAATGTTTTTTTTTGATGACACTGCTTATAGGTAAGTACTAATCAGCTAGTTATAAAAATAGTTTTAAGCCCTCAATCGACCCATGCATGAGTATTTAAATGATCTTATAAGGAAAATTTGTCATTTTTGCTCAGTTTTGGCTATGATGTGACAAAATTTGTATTTGAGATAACATATATTACATACCTATAACTTGTAGCCATGATATTATATTCTGAAAGCTTCGCCAGCTTAGCAATTAAGGGCCACAACTGTGCAGGTATAGCTACAATAGGGTAGGTGGCAACTACCTTTCATTGAAATGGGTGCACGCTGTAAACTCGGATGGAAAAGTGTCACCGCCGCCGTGGTTTCCCTCGTAATGACCCGGCTATTCTGCCATCACGCCGACAGCTTGTTTACCAGATTGCTTTTGTAAACAAGCCAGAGCACTCGGCGGGTTGCTTTGCGCTGCGTTGCGTTGCAGGATACAAAGTGCAACGCACGGATATCGCCATCGCATCGCATCGCATCGCATCGCATCGCATCGCATCGCATCGCATCGCATCGCATCGCATCGCATCGCATCGCATCGCATCGCATCGCCTAGCATCGCATCGCATCGCATCGCATCGCATCGCATCGCAACGCATCGCATCGCATCTCGTTCCCTAAGGAGGTTGTTAACAGCGTCGCTGTCCTGACTGTGACTTGTGCTAAAGACTATACATGCGACGGAATGACGTCATCGACGGCGTCGTGGGGGTCGGCGTCGCGTCATCGGCGGATCCAGCGCGCGTCGCGGTCCAAGGACGCACGACGCCTCCACCCCTCCCTCCCACTCATCCGCGACACCTCCGAGCCGAAACATTGCATATAAAAACTACGTCTCACACAAACTCTGTCACCAGAGACAGGAATAGTTGATTTCATCAAATCACAGGCATTTACCCACCCCTCAGGCCCACACGCTAATAAAATGTCCAATTCCAGGCCACATAACCACGTTATTGCTACCTCGGAGTGCATATAACTGCAGAATTTCTAAGATATAACATACCTATACCAGTTACTTCATGCTAATAAAAATGGTGCCGTGTGCTTAACTTCGAAGAGTGATTGCTGCTATGTACGTTATATTGCTGTATTCCTGTCTGACGATGAAACCACCTGCATCAAGCATGGATCAATCACACAGCGTCGCATAGAATCCGACAATTTGACATCCCGAGCACCCTTTGCCGAGCGCCGAGGTGTCGAAACGCTTCTGAACGAACAACTTTGCCAAGCGGACAGCACGCGCCATTCACCAGCAGTCGAGCGTGACGCCATTTATTAAATATATGACTGAATTCTAGCGCTCACACGTTCCGTGAGTACACATTGGTACAATCACTGCACATCACAAAACATCACGTGGCCACACGGTGGGCGTGACAAACAGAGATTTAGTAGTCCGGGAGCCAGCAACTGTTGCCGATGCAGCCTCGGCCTCCTTCCACCGACAATCTACCATGATCACAATTAATATCATCATCGACTTCCTTTGCTTCGTTAGACACGAGAGCAATTTGCCATTTGCATGTGGTGACCCATCATTGTAGTGCCAACAATCGCAGCCACATGGCAAGATTAGCAACAGCAGTGACACCGGTGTTTGCTGGCATCAGGCAAGGCACATAGTAATGCCAACAATCGTAGCAGCATAGCAGCACTAGCAGCGCAGTGACGCCGGTGTTACCTGGCTTTATAGGCAAGGCAAATAGTAATGCCAACAATCGCAGCAGCGTAGCAACAATAGCAGCGCATTGACACCGGTGTTTACTGGCATTAGGCAAGGCACATAGTAATGCCAACAATCGTAGCAGCGTAGCAGCAGTGACAGCCTATAGCAGCGCAGTGACACCGATGTTTGATTTGCTGGCATTAGGCAAGGTCTTAGCTTGATGAGAAATGACCAGACAATGCGGAAAGTGTAAAACTTGACCTAGAGGGAAGAGAGACCCTAGTACGCCATTGTCTAACACCACTAGACTGGCGAAGGTGGCAGATGCAATGTTCCCAGTAGCACATCCGACTGCCAGCCGTACTGAGAGACAAAATTAACTCACACTGACCGCAAGAGCAAGACCTAGGTCTTGAAACGCGGCGCGGAGGACAATTAGAGAGGATGAGTCATGACCCTCGGTACCGACACGTCCCACGCTTCTCCCTGAATCACACGAGCCGACGCTGCTGATGTCGCCAACACGGTGATCGGCTACAGAGGCCGGAGGCTGGCCGCCCTCGACATCCTACCAGATCCGGACCGCTTTAGCAGACAACTCCCTAAAGACGCCGTCGACTTTCATGCCACGTGCCACGTAGCAACTACTAGCCCGCAAGCGTTCGTCCCACACCATCATGACAATTGGGAATAGCCACGTGTGTTCCTTACAGGAAGAGGCAGACTTTGCGCTGCTGCAGGTGCTGCAGCTGCTGCTGCTGATGTCTGGAAGAGCAGAGCTCCTGTATTTACGTAGACAAGTCTCTGTCTGAAGGTGGTCCAGGCCCCAGAAATGTGCTAGAACTAAAACTTGCCCTACAACTTGCTAAACTTGCAAGAAACTTGCTTAGCGCTCCTGCTGCTGGACTCTCTGGAAGATCAGAGCTCCTAGGTCTCTGTCTATAAAGATATAAAGGGCCCCAAGCCCTTTCCTACCATTAAAAGAGTCTTGTGCTGTTGCTGCTACTGCCTTGAAGACTAGCGGGTACTAAGATTAGTAGTAGGTACTAAGGTACTTAAGATATAAGAGTCCCAGTCCCTAGAGTCCTACCATGAGACTAGCCTTGCGCTCCAGTTGCCTGGAAGAGCAGAGCTCCTGTCTTTAGATACTTAAAGTTTAAGCATAGAATAAGCCTTATTCTAAGGTTTAAGGGTCCCAGGCCCTCGAGTCCTACCATGAGACTAGCCTTGCGCTGCAGCTGCTGCGACGAACTCAGATCCCACGCGGAGCGCGCCAGCCGCGACGCGCCCGGCGTCAACGGCACGCTCGGCGTCGCGCTTCCCCCGCGGCTGCGCGCCTTGCCCGGCCTGCGCAGCGAGCTGAACCAGCCGGCGGCTGCGCTGATCGGCTGCGGCAGCGCGCGCAGCAGGTCGGACATGCTGTCGCTGGGCGTGGCGCTGCCCGCGCGGCTGCGCGACTTCGGGGGCCTGCGCAACGAGCCGACTGTGGCGGCGGTCAGGTCGGACAGGCTCTCGCTGACGGCGGCGGCGAAGGGTCGTGTCGGGGGGCGGCGCTCGGGGGCGGGTTCGTGCGCCGGGCTCGACGGGCCCTCGCTGGGGTGCATTTTCATCGTTTTCTCTGGGGGTTGTGCGGTGTGGTGTGCGCTTTAGGTGTGCGGCATGCTGCACGCTTCAGAGACTGGCTCCGGGGAGGTGATTGTCGGACTGTGTTCTTGATCCGAGACGTTCGCGTGTAGAACTTGATGTATCGCTCGGTTCTTGACAGATAGCAAGCAATTTCGAACGTTGCTGCAGCTTGAAATTATGCGACTTCTTTTGTACTAGACGAAAATTTGGTCGCCACACTTCTCGATATGGATATGTCTTTGAAGATATGATATCAAGCAATCAAAACAAAAGTAAACAATCAAAAGTATATAACGACGATGGAACGGACGTCAAATCAGCACTGATTTCCACAGACACCGGGGTCTGACTCACGCGACACAATGCCACAATGCCGCAGATCCGCGAATCGCGCGTGAATAACGCGATCGCAGAAACGTCGCGACGCACGGACGCCAGAGATCGTTGCACAACACTTTCGCACATCAGTCACCTTCACCGTCACCTCACGTCACATCACATCACATCACATCACATCACATCACCGAGGAACGCTGTAACGCGCAGAGCGATTAGCACCCACAAAATTAGCACCACCACTGACGACGACAACAACAACTAGCTCGGCACGACCACACAACGCCGGCAAAGCCGCCGCGCATCCAACTCAAGACTGAAGCTGTATACGAACTCTCAGCCTCACGGTTTGCCCGATAACAGCAATGATAACACCGATGATAACACCGTCGCGATAGCAGAGCTCGCTAAAGCGCTACTTGCTGCTACTCGCTGCTGCAACCTTTGCGCGAATCCCGCTTGGCACGCCGCCACTGCCCGTCGTCGTCGCGTTGGCCGATCGCCACTGACTTATTCCAAGCAGCTATTCGCGAGACGCCGTCGCCGTCGTCGACGTCGTCGCACGACCTTGCGCCGATCGCGCAGACGTCGACAAGCTAACGAGACCGCGGCGTAGCGCGCGCGAGACTGGTTTCCAGTGAGCGTAGTGCACACCCCGGCCTAATACACGTGCACGCTTATCGGAGATGCTGCGAAGGACCGAACACACGACGACACGCGCGCTGACGGCCGACTGACGCCGTCGGGCGGACGTCACAGTCGGGCGGAGGCGACGCGCACTTATCGCGTCCGGCGCGACCGACTTCCTCCGTCGATAGCAGAGCCGCTATCCCGTCCGTCCAGGAAATTCCCGCCGATTGGCGAACGCGCGTTCCTTGTTCACCGGGGTGATATCACCGACGTGGGCGCGCGATATCCGGTGCGATGCCGGTCTGCAGATTCGCTCGGCGTGCAGAACTCGGGACGGCGTCGACGTCTTGGGATCCCCACACACACACACAGCGCTAGATGCACCCGCGATATGCACTGTCTGACTGTAAAAACGACGCGCACTGCAGAGATAGGCACGCGGTGTCCGTCGAAACGCCGTCGCAAGCAGAAGACGTGCCTGTCCGCCTAGCAAAGCGCGGTGACACACGGCGGAACGCGCGCCGGGCAGGAAGCCTGCACGAAGACACGTTGTACGACGGACGCTGTACGAACGGCGCGGCGGGGACGACCACGACGTGCTTGCTGCTGCGACGCCGCTAGCACACTGAGCCCGTCGACGGCCAGACACGCGGACGGCCGTCGCCCCTCCTCGCGCCGCTGCTCTCTCCTCGCCGCGACGGTGACGGGTTGTTGACAGGCCAAGGAAGCTCCGCGCGTCGCACCGTGCCAATGCCCGCTGGGCGGTGGGCGGTGGGCAGGGACACTTGACAGTGTCACGCTATTGACAGTGGCGGCCGATCGCGGTTCGATCTCGTCCAGGTTAAGCAACATTGCACGGGACGGGCTGGTGGATGGGTCGGACACAGCATGGGTGACCCTCCCCCCTCGCCACCACCCGCCACGGTCACAGTGCGAGTGTCCTACAGTTTGCACGTGACATGGCGCTTGGTGTTAAGAATCAAAACAAAGGTTGGAGGTTGACTGATGTCAAGCAGCGTTCGTGGACAGAACATGAGTGGATAGCATGGGGTCAGGGCGCTCTCCATTGACCGAGTGGGCTGTTCCCCCATCCCCACCCTAGTACCGAGCTGGCTAACGGGACAACCCGTCCCTTGTTGAGGTACCGGATCGATATTCGACATCGATCCACGCGAGAGATTGCAACGCGCCCTGGCAAGCGTTACTTGATTCGTTTGACTGTTGAGTTAAGCAACATTGCGCGGGGACAAGCCGCTGGATGGGTGACCGCCGCCCGAATGACACGCTCTGGGAGCGCGGCAGAGCGACCTCGAGCTCCACGCCAGCCTCCGTGAGATGGCACACCCCGCGTGCGTGTCGCCGCCCGGCGTCTTGAGTCCTTGGTGGGTCGGCAACGGAGACGTTGACACCGCGGCGTAGATTCTTCTCAGAGAAGCGCACTGCAGCTGTCCACCGCTTCGAGATTGCTGTCATTACGTCGGACGACAGGCAAGGAGACAGAGACAATGGAATTGCCGCCGACTAGAATTTCTCGTCTCATCCCGTGTCTCTGTGTGGCAAGCCGCCTGTCATTGTTTTTCAGTCCACGTCACGTTCCATACCAAGATTTGTGTTTCAAATCAAGGAATTTTCCTTCCGGTGGCCCTAGAACATTTTCATGTCCCGCTCGGCGAAGTTGCCAGCAAACACCGGTGTCACTGCGCTGCTAGTTTTTCAACGCTACTACGATTGTTGGCATTACTGTGATATGATGGGTCACCTTTTTTACGATAAGGTTTAGGAAGGTAACGATAAGGAACGATATATTTAAGGAACAATTCCACAAAGAGAATTGAAGCAGCAGGTTGCAGGAACTGGGCAAAGCCTCGACTCGCGCCTGTTAACGCAACCTTAGGTTGAGATGGTTACACGGTTACACTATACAAAGTTATAGTCATAGCTTGCAGGCCTGGCCGCGGTTTGGCCAACATTGTCACGAGTGCAGCGTGCAGCGAGGAGATGGCACGTACAGCGGCGACATCCGGCGAATGCCAATGAATCGACGAGAACCCTGGATAGGCCTTAGATGGGCCGAGCAACAATCACAGGCAAGCGATCGCGAGGCTAGCAATCCGAGGCAAGCAATCGCAAAGTTGGCACCCGTTTTGCCTAAAAATGTTAAAAGCCATCGTCGCTAGAGCCATGCTCGATCGCCACGCAAAACTCGAAGATGCCCGGGAAGGAGCTGTGGACGCCGAAGTGTGTTCGAGTGTCGACGTCGATTTCAATCAAGTCGATTCGATTACTCGGTATATATATACATCACCGCCAGTGCTCGCTGGATGTTGGCTCCAGATAGCAGCCAACTAAAGCTTGCCACCCCCCAAAGTGACGTCATGACATCCTAGAATTGACGCTTGTTGGTTTGTGATTTCCGTAATCTTCCCCGAGAGTCAATTAAGCGTATATATTGAACGGAATTTAGAAGGGGAAATCTGAAGCATGCAGCTTTGCGAATTAGATGTGTCTGACAACTTAATTACAGGGAGACTTGATTGCCTGCTGCGTCAAGCTGCGAGTAACTATAGGCTCCTTAACGCAGATGTTTCATACCGAAAGGTGCAGTGACCACCCATCAAAATTATTGTAAGGGCCGGTTTTACAACTTTTGTCAACTCTGGGTTAAGCATCTAACTCCTAGAAACAAATGAATTCCACTGCATCCCATTGGCCGTTGCCATAACAAATAACTTAACTCCCACTTTAACCTGGAGTTGGCAAAATTGTAAAATCGGGCCTTAGTCTGTTTTACAAGCTACTACACAACCGTTTATAATTAGAAACGAAATATCCAATCAGAAATTTGTATCCATACCGGGATCTGAACCCGGATCATTACCTGTCCGGTAATATTGGATGCATTATCCAATTTGTTATGTGAACATGTGAAATCGATATTAAGTTTATTTGAGTTGTTGGCCTCCATGGAGATATAAACAGGACTATGATTTATGAATGCAAATTATAGAAGGCACTGAATCTAATGACGCTATGCTGCAAACACACACAAACAACTCGGCTCTAACCCCAACATTGACTAACAGTTTTCATCATAAATCTTTCACTTTATTACAGTGAATACCAACGAATGAAGAATTTTAATCGGATGTATTGGACATGGCAATGTATTCTCATGACAACATATATGTTTTCAGCAACAGCATCAACCTCGTTTCATCAACCGGAAGCGCAGTAACGAGATTTTGTGCAAAGAATTGTTTGCACACAATTTGCGCTCGGTCGCAAATCCTGAGAGAGTCTCGCACGCCCCTGACAGCTGTCAATCATGGCTGCAAGTAGTCTACTCCTGTCGAAAAGCACCAAGGGA
Source organism: Nemurella pictetii (assembly GCA_921293315.2). NCBI lineage: Eukaryota > Metazoa > Arthropoda > Insecta > Plecoptera > Nemouridae > Nemurella > Nemurella pictetii. Next base: position 5,507,354 of record OV121122.1, read on the forward strand.
ATCACCCGCTTTACGTCCCTTCCGAAGGACGGTACAACTCGAACAACAGGATTTCTCCACTAATCCAAGCTGTCGAGAGTTTGATAAGCAAGACGAGTGAAGTTGTCGTACAAACTTCAAACCCTCCAGCATTTCTCCCGAACAGAACTGAGCATGTGTTCTGATCGAATCACACCACACAGAACACAGAAAACAGTTGACACAGAAACCAACTTCAACGCAGAATCTAGCCTCCTTCTGACAGACGATGTTTGCCTTTCGCTGCCCACGCCTCAGGCGCGATATTTTAGCGTTTATTAACGAGTTGGGATGAAGAAAACCATGGCACACTGCTCTCTGCTAATTTTAACATCGCAGTTAATATATGATATGATTACGTCTATATCGAGAATTTTCCGTATTAGATACCACCCAGATAAGCTATCTCATCGGACAGTTATGGAGTGTAACTAACTAAATATGTAAACATATGCTTGTCTGGATAAACTGATCCAATTAAATTTCACATGAATTTAGATAAATTAAATGGGAGCTTATTTTTCAACAGCTCCTTTGAGAAAAGATTACCCAGAAAATTTAATCCTGGTTACACCCGCTATTTCGGACTGTGTATAGTGTGAAATGCAAATTAAATTGCATGTTTAATTGTGATTAGCAATGATGGACCAATGGCAAGCGCGGGTGGTTTCAGGGTGGTTGTGATCCCCACATTGACTGTTCCTATAATTGGCTCTGCCATTCATTTCATCCACATATCCACTGAACTGGAGGCAGGATGTTTGCATCCATGATGTGCAGTGTGTACATAACATGGATATTTTATTGATAAGCGATTGGTTCATTGACACCACTCACTCACAACTTTGCTTCTATATAGAAGACCTAAAGAGGCTCTAGCTAGTATGTAGCATTGGCAAACAAACACTCTTTGATAAGGGAAATTTTTACAAGTTACCTGGAAAATGTGGCCATTTTGTGTTTGGATTGAAAACATCTGTTCTCAAAACAATTCGAATAAGAGAAGCCATTCTCCATTTTCTAGGTAAAATGGACTGATCAACAATGATAAGATATTATGAGCAATGTATGCTAACATGATAACAAAATAGTTCTGCAATATTATTGATGTCAACTCCTGGCTAGCTTTAGTTGAAGGACTCCAAAAACTATTGTTTCAAAGTGGAAGTGAATGTGGTAGAATAAATGATTTCTCAATGCACTTTGCAAAGCTGAACTTCTCCATTCATATTGTCACCCTTTAGACACAGACAACACAGCAGTAGACTGAGAAGAAATCATAGAAATACTCAGCATTCAAAAGCTGAGATTAGTGAAAGATATCAGTTGTAGATGTATCAGTCACCTAGTACTACCACTTGACTAGGTAGACTTTATTAGAGTTAATAAGCTTGAAACCTGCAGTCCCAGCTTCTGATGTTAAAATGTTGATATCAGGGTTGTTTCAAATCTAGAGTCTGTGTGCCAATAGTCAAGAATCTATGACCCCAACACACGATGGGCTAGCTGTCTCTAAGAAACTTCCCAACATCAGCCATAGGAAGCGAAGGTACTAGGTTTCAAATCTCCGAAGATCGAGGGCAGAAATCGGAATTCAGCCGTAGCAATTCGCAGCCCTTGGCAACGATTGAATCTAGAATGTTTTGTAAGTTGGTAAATACCTGAATCTCCAGCAGCAGCTCCTGTTTGCGCCGGCGTATGTCGATCAGCATCTTGGTCTGCTCGGGTGACAGTTCTGTAGAAAAGAATGTGCTTATCAAATCTTGCTAAATAGTAAACAACACTGATACAAATTGACTGAACACAGTAATAAACAGCAATCATGTAGGTACCTTCAGAAGTAGCTAACAAATAAATAACAAAGATTTATTAAACATTAATCATGGTAAATAAGTAAACTTTTTTCACAATAATTATACTTTCAAGAATAGAAATTAACACAATTATAATTCAATTAAGCACACAGGACTTATATATTACACCAAATTGACAGTTGCAGCTTTCATTTCTACACACTGGTTGGTATTATTGACCAAATTCAAGATTTAAAAATAATCTGACAGTTGCTAATCACACCCACCCTGTTCCACGGAAATGGCACGAAACCTCGCGACAGAGAAAGTTGACATTTTGTGTAATCTTTTCAATCTAATCAGATAATGCTGGAGTCACTGTAGCCGAGTTTAATGCGATAAAATCTCACTATTGTAGCATTGTATGGCCGTGGATGGGTGGTGACTGTTAACTGATGACACTATATGACACCCAGCCTAAGCCTAAAGCTGGACTGAGCCTATTGTCAACTGCTCTCTGGACTACAAATGAATAGCTGTAAGCTGGCCATAAACATTGATCACTCTTGTGTATACGCCTGTTGTGTCATTCATGATTCATTGACTCGATTTCACTGCTGCTCCACCCAGCAGATTTTAATGAGGTTATTCCAAAGTAGGAATCAGAAATTAGGCTAGCCATTTAATTGAATTTCTTCTGTGTAGTTGGAGATTATGTCGTGAAGACCAATTCGTGGGTCGGAGCATGTCGGAGGAAGCACACTTTAAGCAAACCCGTCCGTTTCTATTGAACGGATGGGCTGAATAGTGATGATTGTTATTGAATAATAATGAAGATTGGATTAGGATGTGCTAACGCTAGGTAGGCCTGTCATTGGGAAATCCTAATAAGGACAGTGTTTAAACGTCAAACTTTTTACGTACCCGCCATGTGAAATGAATCTGAGTTGTGCGATGAGGAACCCATTTTCTTCCTGTTTAACGTATCTGCTTCTTGCCACATTTAATAGCTGTTTAATGGAATTATAAATAGAAAAACACGGAAATTAATAAGAAGAACGCTCAATATTAACCTCCATCTTGACTGTAGTTTGGCAATCGATGTTGCCAACCTAACATTTCAAACAAGAAAACAATGCTATTGGAGCTGATTCTTTGATTGGCTGAATTACCTACGTCATTTTTTGAGGTTAGCCGCTAAATTTGTTCCGAAGTGTTACCAAAATACCATTAATTTCTGTTCTCTGTGAGTTGATTTTCAAAGTAAGTGTGTGCTGATGACAATTGGAAGTTTTTATATTCTTGAAAATCCTAATTTGTGATGTTTAATGCTTTAGTAAGGGTGCTTCCAACTAGGGTAACAAGCTCGCTGACTGCAACATACTTTACTGGTCAGTTATTTTTATTCTACTTGACTGCTATACAACTTCAAATTAAAATTGCATTTAGATTTCCTTTTACTCTTGAAAGTAAATATTTATCAAAAAAATGTCATTTTGACCAGTTCTGCCCATTCCATGCCCTTATAATTATCTTCCTGAATGGCGCACAGGCATTGAATTACGATTAGTGAATTCAATGACACAAGCATTGGATTTGGAGTAGTTAAACTCCGAAACTCAATTTCAGTTCGCAAGTGGGGTACAATCGGCTTCGGCAAAGAACACAGCGTGACGCAAACACATTCGAGCCCCGCCATGAAGGTGACAGTTCTCTCCGCATTGGAGGACAACTACATGTACCTGATCGTTGACGAGGTGACAAAACAAGCGGCCATCGTCGACCCCGTTGATCCCGACAAAGTTATCCGCATGGTGAAAAGCGAAGGCGTTACGCTCACCACCGTTTTGACCACTCACCACCACTGGTAAACACTCTTTATGTTTTGCGAATGCTTCTTTATTTTGCTGTAGCTGTAGGAACAGATATGCTAATGATTCTGTTAAACAATCTTAAATATTTATTGTCAAGAAGGCAATAAAGGCAAGATGTTATGAAGCAAAACTCTGAATATGAAACAATAATTTTTTACACAGTATATATTATACCTAGCCAATTATATTACTAGTATATACCAATCAATTATTTCAACCAATCTACTAGGTATATACAATTGTTTTCATTTGCATCAGTGTTACCAAGTATCTTTCTAGGCTTTAGAATATAGGAAACTCTGCCAAAATTGACCTACCAACAGAATTGTCAGCTTGCTTAGGTGGTTGGGGGTGAAGTTAGAGCATCACAGTCGTCTAGCAGTCGGGCTTTGTTGGCCACTATTGCTCAATCATAAGTGTCAACTGACAAGTTACCTTTCAAAGAGTAGGTATCATTGCAGGTGATGACTACAATTGTTTACTTTAACACAACCCCATTCCAATTTACACCAGTGCACTGCCACTGGAGTTTACTGTCTACTAAATTCCTTCATTTACTTACTACATTCTAATATCTTTCTTGACTTTTTAACTGTGTTCTTACGCTAAGCTTCTTATCCCACGAAAATCCGAAGATATACGGCCTTATCGTTTGGCCCTACTGTTTGGCCTTACTGAGAGTCCCGCCTGTCCCCCGCGGTTGCAGGGACCACGCCGGCGGCAACGCCGAGCTCGTGGGCAAGGTGGCGGGCCTAGCGGTGTATGGCGGCGACGACAGGATCGACGCTCTCACTCAAAAAGTCGGGCAGGACGACGAGTTCAAGATCGGCCAGCTGACGGTGCGCTGCCTCTTCACGCCCTGCCACACGACCGGCCACATCTGCTACGTCGTCACCGGCGCCGGCAGCACGCCAGCCGTGTTCACCGGTACGCCGCCGGTGGCGTTGACGGATATATCTTAGCCGGGTGCAGGATGCAGGAAACTCTGCGCTGCCTAGGAAGCGTGGAGTGACACAAGCACTACAGCCATCTATGGCCTGCAAACATTGGTGTCACTGCTGTTTGCTAGTGTTGCTGCGCTGCTGCGATTGTTTACATTACTATATGCCTTGCCTAATGGCAGCAAACACCGGTGTCACTGCTATTGCTAGTGTTGCTGCGCTGCTACGATTGTTGGCATTGCTATGTGCCTTGCCTAATGCCAGCAAACACTGGTGTCACTGCGCTGCTAGTGTTGCTACGCTGCCACGATTGTTGGCATTACTATGTGCCTAGCCTAACGCCAGCAAACACCAGTGTCACTGAGCTGCTAGTAATGATACGCTGCTACCATGGCTGGCATTGAAATGGTCTGTGTTACATTCGTTCAATGTGCGGCTGTTTTCGCCAGGAGACACGCTGTTCATCGGTGGGTGTGGACGGTTCTTCGAGGGAAAGCCGGAGCAGATGTACAGCGCGCTGGTGGAGAAACTGGGAAAGCTTTCGGATGACACGGTCAGTCTCACCACCGCACGTTCCTGCTTTTCCTCGCACCGCGCCCCAAATCGACGCCACCCTCTCGCTGCATTTGCAGTCTTGACCTGTGTATTGACACCAATAGCAGGACATGCATGCTTACCTCACATTGCTTATAGCAGTGACGTCACTGGCAGGACTTGCACGCTTGTGTTGCCTTGCCTATAACTAAAAGTATAAATGTGATGTAAATGTGATGTGATAAGCAGGAATTGCGTGCTAACCTTAAGTTGCCTATGCCAGTAATGTATTTTTAGAACTTAAAGCTAACTTTACCTTGCCTAGATACAAGTGATGATATTTTTGGGACTTGCAAGCTAACTTTATCTTGCTTAGATACCAGTGATGTCATTAGTACGACTTCTAATCATGTTTACAATTAAAAACCTGGCCGACGGTGCTGCCGACTAACCAAGCCCCCCCGCCGCGTTCCGGCAGCGTGTGTTCTGCGGCCACGAGTACACGGTGGCGAACCTCAAGTTCGCTCAGCTTGTGGAGCCCGAGAACGCGGCGATCAGCGACCTGCTGGCGGCGTCGGCGCGCCAACGCGAGGCCGGCCAGCCGACGGTGCCGTCGAGCATCGGCCAGGAGAAGCGCGTGAACCCGTTCATGCGCGTCGATGAGCCGGCCGTTCGGAGCCACGCGGACGCTTGCGACGGCGTCGCGGCCATGGCCGCCATTCGACGCGAGAAGGACAACTTCAAGGCAAAATAGAGATTCGTTCCTAACCTTATAAACGTGTTTGAGGGTGTCACAACGTCAAGGAAACGCAGAGATTTTTTTCTTGCCTCGTAAATGTGTACATGCGTGTCACAATGTTAAGCCAAAATAATATAGATTGTTTCCAATGGCCTGGCAATTCGTTGTGGCATGTTTCACTGCACATGCTTTTAGCAGTTGGGAAATTCTTACACAATGCAATTTGACAGTAAAATTACCTTGGATCAAACTAGTGTATATTTGTCTTGATATTTCAAGGCACAGGCTTGTGGATGGGGGTCATGGTACAAAAATATCAATTTTTCTGGCGTTTTGAAAGGATATCATAAAAATGCACGATTAATTGTAATCACGTACCCAACTAACTCTACACAAACCTATCGATGATGCGACGTTTTCATCCAAGGATATTGCTTTGAGCATCCCTGTTCCATCTCTGGCACTCTGCTGTTTTAATTTTAATCATTTATTATGTTACGTGTCAGATACCTACAGATTTCTATTGGTTTATTGGGGAATAATAGCTTAGATGGGCCATGGGAAATGTATTACCAATGTTTCGGCTGGTTATTGTAAATTTTGTATGTATCATTAAATCATGATTAAAAATTGGCTGGTGCAGCTTTTTTCACTCGCCTTCCTCAATGTCAAATCAAGAAACAATCCTAACTTATGCCAGGTGACTGGACCTTTCCGTTGCCATGTGAATTGTAATAGATTGTGCCGCTTATATCGCCTCCAAAATCCTGGTTATCCTTTCTACATAGTTGTTCCCTTTATTTCAGTTTAAACCCAACGGCCGCACTCAACCATGTGTAGCGGAATACTAATCAAAATCTTACTTTGTGTTTTTCTCAGATGGCTGGAATTGTGCAAATGAAATGCTGAGCTTCCACCAATCAGCTGGCATAAACTGAGGAAAATTATAGTTGACCTGTGTAAAGGGTGCTTACAGGAGGAGGAAATACCTGCTTCCAAGAAAGTTTCGACATTATTTGTTTCGTGAAAATGAAGAATTTATGGTTCAAGAAAAGGTATTGAGCTTTCGTGCTGATATTATGTTTGCCGCTAAATAAAAGTAGGCTTTTGTGGTTTTGGTGTCTCCAGTGCTTTTGGTTGGTGCTTGGTGGCATTATAAGTAGTAGTAGTAAAATCTTTATTTTAGCATATTTTGCTATTTTTCACAGTCACTCATGTCAAAATCAATTATCAGAATCATTCTAGAAACAATCCAATTGCAGGAATTGCATTAAATACAACTGATGGTGCAAAAAAGAGTAAATTGAGAGCATTAGAAAACTATTTAACTGCAGGTTATGAAATGCTGAGCTACCAAACTTACGCTTTTTCCGATGTAACACATAACTATGCTATGTGTTCAAATTTTGCACCTTTGGGACAAACTGAAAAAGTGAAGAGGGGTCACTATTGATCAATTGAAAACCTACTGAGCCTTTTTGCAAAGTGAACTAGTGGAGCAGTCAATAAAAGTCATTTTAAAGTCAGTATTTACTTACTCTCTATTTATAATTTAATAATTACATTTACAAACACATCACATTCTTATTTGAACAATCACGACACATTACAGATGAATGATGATCCAGTCGCAGACGAACAAGTCCCGAACGCAGAGAATGGAACCGAGAATGATGGCGAACGACTCAAATCACTTGGCCAGCGGACTGTCTGTTGGCCGGGCGTTCGTTTCGGCAGGCGGCGGCCGTTCGCGCTTGTAGTTGGACAACGCGATGTTGTACTCTTCCTTCGATACCTCGTAGCGCTGGTAGAAAATCTGCAAGTAAACACCGTGACTTCCTTGTAACGCACAGATGCGACGCACGAGTAAATCCAACAAAATTGAACGCACACGTCCTTTTATCTTTATTCTTGATTCCTCAAGATGCCTACGTATTATTTTTAATTTGCTTGGGAAGGGAGAATAAAGAATGTGCAATAAGCAATAACTTGTGTAAATGATGGTGTGTGGTCAGTTGAAAAGTATGTTTCACATTCTTCTCTAACCATCTAAGGAATTACTCATGCAGTAACATCTCTACTTTCAACTTTTCCTTTGTGTTAGTTCCTCTATTTATGTCTTATTTCCTCCTCTTACTTAATTTCTCTGGCCAGTAAGCCATATTTCCATTCCTGTTATTCATTTGGCAGAAAGGAACTTGGTTTTTTAAAGTGCACCCTTTTTCTTACCTACACTAATCCTGTCAGCATGAAATAAGAACGTGGATTTGTAGATTGTTGTGAAAAAAAACCCAAAAGACTACATCTCTACTTGGAGTCGCAGCCTGTGATAGTAAACACAGTCTGACCAACCTTTTTCTCTTCGGTGTTGAGAAGATTCCATTGGTTCGCCAGCCGCTTGGTGAGTTCCTGCTTTGTCGGCTCTACTTCCCCTTCCTTCAGTTCGCCTTTCAGCCGCTCAATCATCTTCGGACGCTCTTGTTGGCAATACTGGAAGAATGGATTAGGAGGCCGCTTGGGTGCGTTTCGGTCTCGTTCTGGTTTCTCCTTCGGCGTTGCCTTTCGCTTGGTGCCGTTGGCTTTTCGAACCTTCTCACCGCCAGCCTGGAGAAAGGAAAAAACATTTAACATGGGCGTGGCATGACGAATGGTCTGTTGGTTGCGGAACGGAATTGCGACCAACCTTTGATGTGGAGGGTGTCTTGGACGTGGCAGGTTTTTCAGCTTTCACTCGGACAACGTCGTCCATAGGAAGTGGGAGCGAGACGTCCCTCCAACCATCCCCTCGGCCATCGAGGCGATCAAGAATGAACCTATCGCAGAAATTTAAACTGTTACTTTTTAAGTCGACCTACCGGAGCAAGTTCCAATTGGACTAGTTACTCTAAAACTTACTTTCTCTCCCTCTTCGTTCTTCGTAATTCTTTCCTGACTTGCTGGATGCGATAGACTAGCCGTTCATTGTCCTGAAAATACAATGTTATGAGAAAACTGTATAATACTTCAAGAATTATCGAGAGGTTATGTATAGTTACTTGTTGTAAAACTTCACATCTTTCGGATATCAACTGGTATTTCCTCCGATAAGGATCCGCCAGACTCGTATCCATTTCGTCCTCCGATTCGTCCGACATATTACTCCCAGGGACAATCATTTTCCCAATCAATGAGAATTGTAAAATAAGCGAATTTTTCTGCCGCCCCAGCAGAAAACAAACATCTGACAGTTTTCCCCACCCCTTGGAATCACCAGCTGAATATCGACCAAGGCCGCCGGCTGTGAGTCTGCAGCCTGCGGCCAGCTTCACACTCGTCCGTGACAACAGCTGTTCCATTGCGCAACTGCAACCAGCAACAGTGCAACTCTTGCGCACCGCGAATGCGAAGCTAGTTAAAACTATCGACAATTACTCGGTTTTTAACAGTGCTAGGTTTGTACAAAGTGTCTGTTCTCTTTGTCTACGACCGATCATACCCCAGTTACAAACCGGATCTCTTTGCCGCGACAAATCTTCGTGGAAAGTGATATTTCTTTCTCTCTGAAAAGTCGTCTTGTGTCGTCCATTAATAACTGAAGAACCCCTGCAGCGATCATCTTTTTTTTTGTAATTTCGAGTTATTTTTGACAGGAAGGGAAGAAAGAAATTACGTTAGTTGGTGGTTGAAAAATGCTCGGGTGCTGCACCTGATTTTTTGGTAAGTGCCTCTTATATACAAGACGCAAACTAGATGAAACTTATTTATCATTATGGGGAAATTCCTGTAGGGGATCATATTGATTTGTTACCACCTGCCATCAGCAGACACCCACACACCCATATCGGTGATAAACTATAATCAATGCTGCAGGCTTGGCGTGGAATTCGTCACCTTCATATTCACCTGCAAGTTCACACATATTTTTATTTATTATTCTCCAATCCCCTCTATATATTCATTATGTTTCAACTTGTTCCCTAGTACATGTTTCTAGAAATATTTATTGCTTTTATCTTAGTTTCATGACTTCTGTTATTATATAGAGACTAGATAACTCGTTGGAATTACCTACATGTGCCAACATTTAACATTATGCAATTTTGCAATATCGCCAAGAATATTCTCGATTATCTTGGAGTTTATTATGCAGGCCAACTAGCAACTATTCAACTAATCCTCAGCAAGCAGCAACTAAACAGTTCGCATTTTCGCGTTGTGTATTGATCACCGAACACAAGACGCTCACAATTATAACATCCAGGTAAGGCGAACAACAAAGGCTCGAACGAAGCCTTTCTGTCGGTCAATAGCTCACGAAACGGCACATTATTTCAACCAGTCCGTTCAGGAAAAACTATATTCAGCCATTCGTCATATCCCGCATGCCGGCTCTAGACAGTCGACGAAGAGATTGCGTGGGCGGCTGTATGCTGCCTGTATATCCTGTTACAGAAATAAAACACCAGCCTTGCAGTGCACAGCCACTAGGTGGACTTGCAGACTGCGATATCTTGTCATGCACGTGCTTCTTATGTAGTAGCCAGATCAAGTTGTTCAGCTGCCTGCAGCACGTGTAGCAATTACGTCCAGTGGCGGAGTGCCATGTTACGTTATATTGCTGCCTCGCAGTCTTAGGTTGCCATATCCTTTGCAATCCTCGCATTGGATCCGACGGATTGCAATCCGTTGCGCACAGAGTCGATGTCTGCACGACGAACGGGCTGCCTACGCGACGGTCTGGCGATGCACACGACGGATTGCAATCTGTGGCACAGAGCCGACGTCTGCACGACTAACGGGCTTCCGACGCGACAGACTGGCCACTGGGACTGACTGGACGCCACTGTAGTCTTGACGGCGACACTGACGCTTTCAATGCAAGCAAACAAGCCTTGTTTGTGCGGCACTGACGATGCCACCGGGGCTGCTCAGATTAGACTCTGCTGTTGATTGTTGAGTGTTGATACTTGATTGTTGACACTTGACAAACAATACACAGAGAGTCAGAGCCACTTGGTGCAAGACACAGAGATGTGTCAGCATCCAGACCGGTCAAATTCGATGCGTTTGATCTTTTACATAAGGAGGTTTTTTAGTCGGGACTTTGATGCCATATTGAGCCATTTTGGGGCACCTTCTTCTACTTACTATTTTCATAAAATTCATAGGCAAGGATTAGTTATATATGAAAAGTAATTTTTTGTGGAGCCGATTTATTACTTGTATGAATCTCTCCATAATTCTTGGGGCTGGGGCGACCAAGATGGCGAAAATCTGGCTTCGCTTTACCTGACCTTGGCTCCAGGTTATTGAGATCAGTGGTCGGGACTCGGGCTTAGCCAGTTAGGAGAGGTATTGCTCCAAACTGCACTGTCACTTTAAAGTTGGCTTGCCTTCGACCAATTAGTTAAGTTAGTTGATTCTGCAAGAAGACATTTTAGTCCGTCTTCATATGAGTGCCATGCAATGATTTAGTAGATTAACCTTGACTTGTTGCGCCCGACAAGCCAAGTCTATTCGTTAGCTGTGACTGGCTGTGACAGCTGTCATATGTCACTGTTGACCACTTCTGCACTTGCTTTCAATCCAGCATGGTTTGGTGCATTTCCAAGTCGGTTGCTTTATACGTTTTGCAATCAAATGTATGCATTCGACCAGTTTACTATAATGAGTGACTATTTAAAATGCTTATTTAACCAAAGAAGACAGGGAAATCACAAGCCAACTGGCTTTTCTTAGCGGGTGTCTGACCGCGTCACGTTGCTTGAATGGAATCGGTGTATTGACTCTGCTTATTCAACCAAGGAAGACAGGGAAATCACAAGCCAACTGGCTTTTCTTAGCGGGTGTCTGACCGCGTCACGTTGCTTGAAGAGAACCACCTCGTCGAAGTTGCATCTCCCTAAAACACTATAAGGCTCCATGCGCTTGATACGGCGCGACACAAAAGCATGTTCACTGTTCTTGTCACCGAGTCGTTTGCCTCGACAAGCTTAGCGTAATCAAGCAATTACAATCAAGCAATTACAAGCAACAAGCGAGTGCAAGACAAAGCAATTGACAGTCATTGTTTGTTGACGAATTAAAATGTATCTCTCTGATTGGCTTGCTGCAGCTGGATAAATCCCTTGAATTTAAAGCCTTTTTTGGTGGCGCATGACGCGTGAACAAAGCAGTTGTTTGTGTTCCGGCGTGGCGCCTTTTGCACGTGACGATGCAACCCGCATGGCAGCCAGGTAACATGGGTTCCCTACCGCCCACGCCGATACGTAGCTGCTAGTTTACAACCGCTGCTGGCTTCATGGCAATGCAACAACCAGCGTTCATTTGTTCTTTGGAATGATGCTCGTGGAAAACTTGTTTGACAATTTGAGAATTTGAAAAAAATATCACCGTATAAATCGAGTTATAACTTTTTTTAATCTTAATTAATGGTTTTAAACACTTGAAACTCTCCCAATATCTTAAAATTGGGATTTTGCAGGTGCACTGTAAATTTTCGGATGAGTTTAACTTCCATCACTAGTGTGGTCATTACTTGGCTGCTCAACCAACCACGACAGACGACTGTTACAGTCGCATTCAGCCTTCTTTATCACAAATAGACACTTGGGTTTGACAGATAAAAGACACTTGCACTTGACCGATAATAGGCACTTGCACAATGACTATGTCAATATTTATATGCGTCGAATTGTGATTCGTAGCCCAAAAATACTCAATAAATTTTTGAAAAATTATTCAATCGAAGCAGATCAAGTAATTTGCCTGCCAATATGTATCTACGATACAAGCAGTTGATACGTTGTTTCTCAGGTACTGCAAGATGCTTCCATCCTTGGCATTTGCTATATATGCGTTGTATGCTGTGTGTTCTGTGCTCTGTGCTGTGTGCTCCGTGCTGTGTGCTCTATGCTCTGTGCTGTGTGCTCCGTGCTGTCCCCTCTGTGCTCTGTGCTCGGTGCTCGGTGCCCTGTGCTATTGCTCTGTGCTCGGTGCTCGGAACTCTGTGCTCGGTGCTCGGAACTCGGTGCTCGGTGCCCTGTGCTATTGCTCTCTGCTCGGTGCTCGGTGCTATTGCTGTGTGCTCTGTGCTCTGTCTGTGCTCTGTGCTCTGGCTCTGTGCTATTGCTATGTGTTCTGTGCTGTGTGCTCCGTGCTGTGCCCTCTGTGCTCTGTACTTGACTTACAGATCGACATGTCCACATGTAGTACTTTGTACAATGTCAATGTCACAGCGTTGGCTATTGTAGTCCAATTGCAAGATGAGCCTTGCTGGCTAGCGGCCTGCTGCATTTGGTGATAAGCAGCCCAAACCGCGCCACCTTATACTTCTGTCCCATCTCCTATAGCTTCAACCAGACTTTTTTCCAGAAAAAATGAGTGCTGCAAAGCCAGTTAGAGGATGATATCACTGTCGCCTCAGGATGTCTGCATGAATTTTAACATTCATTCGAGGAAGTCAGGGAATTTACAAGCTACCCGCTTTTCCTAGCTGCGTATAACGGTCAAATGCATTCGCTGGCGCTCAAATTCTACGATAAGTCACCTTATCAATTGTTCTCACAAATGTCCGCCGAAAGATACACTTGTCATGCAGCCAATTTTGACCATCGAATCGCGTGAATGGCGTGCAGTGAGATGTACATTCGCAGAATGTCGTGTGGCTAAATCTTGAGGTCGACGGCGGCGATCCAGGCCGCCGAAGGCGTCACATGGCCGTCGTCGCGTTGCCAAGAGGCAAAGTTTCGACCGTTTCGCCTCTCGGCGAGATAACAATAGGAACGTCATCGCACCAAACTTCATCCACACGACCGATCTGCTTGTGTCACTTGGTTCAGTTGAGACTTGAGAGTCGGTCGTGTGTTGGACACAGCTTGCCCGTGTCGTGTGGAGTCGTGTCGTGTTGTGTCGGGGCAGATACCTCTCTTGTCTTGAAAGCTCGACAGCTTTACAGCCTGTCAACTTGACAGCTTTACAGCCTGTCAACTTGACAGCTTTACAGCCTGTCAACTTGACAGCTTTACAGCCTGTCAACTTTACAGATTGTCAGCTTGACAACTTCACAGGTTGACAGCTCAATAACGACAGTTTGTTGGCTCGGATTGCATCGAAGATGTTGGTTTGTTTCGTGTGCTACCCGCCCCGAGCTTCGGGCTTGATACTTTGTCAAACGCCTCGGTGGTGAACGTTTACATAGCGGCATGGTGACTTTTCCGACGATTGTGGCATTTTCCCGGCCGCTGTGACCGAAATTGTGATCGTTGAAGGACATAAACTTCGTATATGGGCTCTGCAGCTTGAGACCTGGTTGACTTCTCGAAATGATTTCGTGGTTTTGTGTTCCGGATTTTCTGTCGGTGTCTTTTTCACTATAGAGACAGCGAATCTTTTTTCTGTGTTTCGCGAAGTGCGTGCGGCCCGGCTGTGGTTTGTCGTGTCTTGAGCTGTTGGTGAACAGCGACCGCCGATGACGGGCCCGAACGAGTAGGTCGCATCCCCACGAGCTTCACCCTCATCATACGTAGATCTTAGAGAAATAGAAAACCCTTGTCCGATTGTTTTCCTATCCAGGTAGTACAATTGCACCCGATCGCAAGATGGACCCGGACAGATCTGTGACTTGACGCTGGCGGGGACGAAGGTCACGACGGCGTCTTGTCCATGTTTGCTCAGAGCCGAGAGCGTGCTTGGGTCCAGCGCGTCACTCTTGCATTCAGAGCCGGACATCTCACCAGGCTGTACAAGTTAGGAAACTCGCGACGAAATCGGGCGATAGCGCGCTGGGGGCGAACCTGGCGGACCGGGTTGAAGTATAAGTAAACAAGTGCAGTTTTCACTTGCAAAGATACTCCTTTATTTGTCAACTTGACACTTGACACTTGATACTTGAGATTGAGCGTTAGTTTCAAACAAATCCCCCTCAATATTACGCAAGATTATGTAATTATTGCTGTTTTAAGTTGTATGCCTCGTATGGCTGTGATGCTTTAATTGCTCGCCAAGCCGCAAGCAGCAATGACGTTTCTGTCGTCAGCGCAACAATGCTATTTCGACCGAGTTTCCTGCGTTCTACAGCCCGTTGAGATATTTGCAGCAAGCGAGCTTTTACCCACAAAACCCCCCGAAAACGCACTGTCAAGTTTTAGTTAAAGTAGGATCGAACCACACTGCAAGTAACGTTGCACCGACGGTCGATATTTATCATTTGAAACGAAATATTCACTCGATATTGCGCTGTGCAGTTCGAACTCATTCCTGCTGCAGTCGTCGAGACGTTCTATAATTTTTTTTTGATAAACTTGGGATCGACTGCCCAGTCAGGTCATATAGAAGGACGAATTAAGGAACGAACTTTGGGATTCTAGTGAGGAATCAATTTCCAGGTCGAGATGTTTTTCTTGGTGTGGTGAGAAAGTGCTAATCCACAATATGAACCCTTGTCGCAGACATCCATTACATTGATAGGGGATTTTCCAATCATTACTAAACTAGGCTATGCGAACACTCATATAATCGTGTTGTGGATGAGCGTAATATTTACGCTCACCCACAACGCAATTATATTGCGTGTGCGCATAGCCTAGAGGCTTTTAGGATCAATTTTAAATGTTCGGCGTTAATTTAGCAACTTTCTCAATGACATTGAATATTTCAAAACGTAAAAATCGATTTAAAGAAAAACTATTCAATTGATTTGCTTGAAATTAACACAGTATCTTCCTTTTACGATTTATAATGCACGCAGTAAATTTTGTCAAAATCGGTTGAAGATAAAGTTGATTTAGTTGGAAAAAACTGCAAAATCGCTAAAAAAGCGTCATAAAAGCGCTATTTCCAAGAAAAGCGCTAAACATACAACAATGAAATTTGTACACAAACATTAAATCGTGGGGGCCAACATATCTGGAAAGTTTCGTCAAATTATATTGAGATCCTTGGTCTCTAGAGTGGAAAACGTGTTTTGGAAAAACTGAAAAATTTCGTAAAAACTTAATAACATAAAATTTACTCGTCCGAATTGCTTCAAAAACGTGGCAGATCTAAGTTCAGAGAAAACGAAGGTCCACCGAAATTTTCATCAAAATCCGTTTTGGCGTTTGGCCGGAATCGTGCGAACAAACACACAAAAAAACAAAAAAAAAAAAAAAAACAAACAAACAAAAAAAAAAACATTCCGGATTTTTTTAGCAGTAAAGTGTAATTGAAGATTTCGCTTCACTCGCTACGCTCGTTACGCTCATCAATCACACAAGTATGTTTTGCTTGAAACCCCAAATAATCCACTTTTTCTGTCCACACACTATCCATCATGCATTTTCAATGACTTGTGTCGGTTTAAAAATGAAAAAAAAATGTACTCAAAAATGACTAACTATTTCACATTTAATTGTGATGTCAACATGGCTTCGCGAACACGCATGTAACCGTATTTAAGGTGCGCATAATTTTAACCCGTGTCGCTCTGTGTTGCAGCCCCCTCCCCGTCCGCCCCTGCGAGGCGCATGGCCGCTCGCCTCCGTTCCGCCCCCGACCGACGTAACGGTCAGCGTTCGCTGCAGCTGCTCGCCCGCCACCACCCCCCGGACCCCGCCCTCGAGCCGCGGCACGCGCCGGACACGCTCCCATCGAAGACAGCCACGCCTCCGTCGAAGCAAGCCACGCCTTCATTGAAGGTAGCCACGCCCAGCGCGGAGATCGACACGGTGGCCACGGTGGCTCTCGACACGCCCACGGCGACGCACGCGCCCGTCAGGAGCAAACCGATCACCGGCGGCATCCGGCCAACGACGCGGGCAGCGAGTTCACCGTCGCCGAGCTCCGAGTCAAATATAAGACTGTTAAAACTGACTGAGACATCGAATAGGAAATTGCCGGACCGCAAGTTGAGTTTCAAAGCGTTTTGCCTGACGAGGAAATCGTCGCCGGCGACTGGATTGTGGACGTCGACGACAAGATCGAATCTCAACGCGCGTCGACTGCCGTCGCGGTCGCGTCGCAACCCGTGCGAGCTGTTTTCGCCGCCGAGATCGCGATCGAATAACCGCCGTCCCGTGGGCAGTGAGAAGCGCGGCCGCCCGGCGCCGTCCGTCCCGCTAGTCGCAAACCCGTAGACACTCAATTCGCACCTCTCTCATTTGCCGAGAGCAGAGAGCCCACGTCTGGCCACTGTGTTCTCTGCACGGTGCACAATCGCCGTGGAGACGCAGGTCGCTCGTTCGTCGTCTGCTTGCCGTCCGGCCGTCTGTCTATCCGTCCGCTGCCAACGAAACAGCATCGTCCGGCGACCGTCGGGCCGCATGGTGTTGCCACGACGACAGCGTTGTCGCCCAACGGCGGGATGTCGCCCGTAGCGCTCGAGCTGGCGGAGAGCGCGGAGGGGGAGGCGTTGGAGCACGTAGATGGAGACCTGGAGCACGCAGGGGAGGCGTTGGAGCGAGGCGATGAGGCTGCTCGGCGCGCAGGGGAGGCTTCCGAGCATGTAGCGGGAGCGTTGGAGCGCGGGGACGAGGCCAAGGTGGGGCTGCGCGTGCAGTTCGAGGACGGCGGGCGCTGCGAGAGTTCGGCGTGCAGTCTCAGCAGCGGCTGCAGCTCCGACGAGGACGACGACGAGGAGAGCTCCTCGGAGGATCTCAACGAGTGTCGCGCCCCCGACGGAGGTGAGCTCAACCTTGTTTAATGGCTGTTAGTAGGTATGGTAGGGCCAGTTGTCAAAATCACTCGGACCGGGACTATTCTCCGAAAGTACTAATGCTTCTCCCCCGACGGCGCAGGCTACGGCTGGGTGGTGGTCGCCGCCGCGTTCTTCACCAACCTGATCGCCGACGGCATCACGTTCACGTTCGGCGTGATCTACGTCGAGCTGCTCAAGCACTTCAAGGAGGGCAAGAGCAAGACGGCGTGGATCGGTGGCATCTTCATGGCGATGCCGCTGCTGTCGGGACCCGTAGCCAGCTACCTCACTGACAGGTGCGTCCCGGGACGGGTCTTACGATCTTTGCAGAAAAACTATTTACCTGGGTGATGAATGATTAGTCCCAAAACTCAAACTTTTCTCAAACTTTGTGCCTTGTCTAGCGCCGGGTTGTTTATAGTGGAGCGTTGCGCTGTGGCGTTTATAGCGCCAGGTTGTTTACAGTGGAGCGTTGCGCTGTGGCTTTACTAGCGCCGGGTTGTTTACAGTGGAGGGTTGAGCTGTGGCTTTATTAGCGCCGGGTTGTTTACAGTGGAGCGTTGCGCTGTGGCTTTACTAGCGCCAAATAGTCCCACTATGTACCATGTCCCACTATGCACCATGTCCCACTATGTTCCATGTCCCACTATTTACCATGGCCCACTATGTTCAATGTCCCTACTATGTACCATGTCCCACTATGCACCATTCCCTACTATGTACCATGTCCCACTATGTACCATGTCCCACTATGTTCCATGTCCCACTATGCTCCATGTCCCACTATTTACCATGGCCCACTATGTTCAATGTCCCTACTATGTACCATGTCCCACTATGCACCATTCCCTACTATGTACCATGTCCCACTATGCACCATTCCCTACTGTGTACCATGTCCCACTATGCACCATTCCCTGCTATGTACCATGTCCCACTATGTACCATGTCCCACTATGTACCATGTCCCACTATGCACCATTCCCTGCTATGTACCATGTCCCACTATGCACCATGTCCCACTATGTACCATGTCCCACTATGCACCATTCCCTACTATGTACCATGTCCCACTATGCACCATTCCCTACTATGTACCATGTCCCACTATGCACCATTCACTACTATGTACCATGTCCCACTATGCACCATTCACTACTATGTACCATGTCCCACTGTGAAAACAATTAAATAAATATCGGAGAATAGATTACGGAGAGAAGCTCCTCAAACTCGATTACACCGAACGAACCTCGGGAATCGAATGACAAAAAATGCAACGCAAATCGCGTCAAGACAACGCAACTCCCCGGTCAATCGGCCGCGCCGCAAACAACGCGAAACGCCGCGTGAACGGCGCCGTTCTCCCGCAGGTTCGGCTGCCGACGGGTGTGCGTGAGCGGCGCGCTGCTTGCGTCGGCCGGGTTCGTCGCCAGCTCGCAGGCGGAGAGCATCGAGGCGCTCATCTTCACGTTTGGCGTCGTCTCCGGCTTCGGCCTGGCCATGTGCTTCGTGTCGGCCGTCGTCATCGTCGCGTACTACTTCGAGAAGAAGCGCTCGCTGGCGACCGGCCTGTCGGTACGTAGCCGCCCCCTTCCCCTGGCCACGCTCCCGCAGTCCCTAAATATACAGTACGATACCCAGCTAACGTCTCAACACCAGTAGCAATATTTCGTTTAGCCGAAATTCTAACAGCCGACTAAATCCTTGATATCTTTTTGATTATTATTAGAAACAAAATATCTGTTCCAAATTTGTATCTGTACCGGGATTTGAACCCGGATCTCTTCAACTGTCCAGGGATAAGCAATATCCATTTATTCTATATGGAAAACCAACCGTGGAATCTATGTTATGTTTGACATAGTTTGACATCGACACTCGTCAAGGACCTTTTTAGGACCGCAAACGCATTGCATCAGAGCAAAACCGAACTCTCTTCATTCTATGTTAAGTTTATTTGAGTTGTTGGCAGTGGCGGCTCGTGGTGGTTGTTTTGGGAGGGTCTGCTAAAAAAAATATATAGTATACAATGCATGTATCCCCCCCCCCCTTTAAATAAACGAAAATTCGTCTAGATATTTTTTTACGTATATCTATAATTACGAAAAAGGCGCACAGTACGTAAATTGACATAGGAATGTTATAAATTATGTAATACAGTTGCTAATTAACAATCACATGGATAATTTTGGCTATCAATAGCAAAGCTTAGAATTTAACAAGTTAATTACTATACATTTTTTTTTATCGGAAGTCAGTTCACTTTTTTCAACAAGTGATGTGCAATTTACGTTAACCTAATAAGAACATATTTTGGCACATGAGGAATAATATTCACGTTTGTGACAATAATTGAGTAAAATTACATAAAATAATACTTTTCATTTTGGCAATATAGGAACGTAGTAAGTTATAAGAGTTTGGCAAATAAGTACACGTTAAAAAATTACATAAGTTGAAACATTTAACATTACCATAGGAACAACATATTTAATATTTAACTTTTTGGCAAAATGAGAGCAAGAAAATAGGAACTTTCTACGTCTGCGTTGAAAAAACACGTGTCAATATTTTACTTAAAGTTAAATGCCAGCCGCCTCTCCTTCAAACCAGCAAACATGCTGATGACTTTGGCATGAAAATCGGGTATTTCGCTGATCATTTTTTTTTCGATTGACAGCATGGCGAGTGCACACAAACGTTCTTGCGTCATAGTGTTCCTCAAAAATGTCTTCACGCGCTTCAACGTTGAAAAACATCGCTCTGCCTCAGCAGTAGACATCGGGGTCGTTATTAGTATACGCAACAATTTGGTGGTCTCGGAAAAAGATGTCTCGAGATTATTCTCAGTAATTAGCCGCACAAGATCGATAGCGCCTTTGTGCACTTGGAATTCTGGTCGTGTATACAGAATGGCCAGTTCCGTTCTTAATTTTGCTTTTTCAATCATGGGGTACGTTTGGATCGCTACATCCAGCTCCTTTTGTGGAAACTTCTGCACATATGCGGTGAATGAAGTCGTTTCTAATAACTTGTGAGCATCTAGGTGATCTGAGAAGCTGAAGCGATCACTGGCGTGGGTGGTGATTACGTCGCAAACTTCTTTAGCCGCAACTACTCTCAACTCATTCTTGCGTAGTTGGCGAATATCCTCTTCGACGTTGGCATCTTGCGGCTCGACAACAGTTGAATCCCGTATTTGTTTAACCTTTTCAATGAAAGTTGTGGTGGCTGCTTTGACTGTAAGCGAGTCAGACTGGCGTCTTTGCAGTTGATTGTAGAGGATATCGACGTGTGGCATCACGGTGTGGAAAAATTTGAGCCAAAAATCGAACTCCGGATCGTTCAAAGTCCTTAGCAGTCCTGCAGCGGCACGAATGGTTACGTCTCTCGATTTGGGGTTGGCCATAAGAGTTTCAAAACACTCTAACAAAGCATGTTTGTGTTCGTAAACGACGTTCACAGTTCTTATATTAAAGTTCCACCTAGTTGCGGCTACGCCTGGGATCCGAGGACCAACTTCATGGAGTGCCTCAAGCCGTTGTGGAGATCGAGCGAAAAACGCTGGTATTCCAGATAGGCTAGAGAAAAAAATCCTAGCTTTCGTATTTTGTGACGCTGCGCGTTGCATGACGAGATTGAGTTGGTGCGCATAACAGTGTACGAAATACGCATACGGGTAAATATCTCGAACCTTCTTCTGGACGCCGCCAATGGCACCGCTCATGACAGCAGCACCGTCGTAACTCTGAGCGATGAGCTTGCTTGGCGTATTCTCGAGGTGTTTGTGAAGTTCATCCAGGATGCACGAAGATAGGGTTTCTGCATCTTGGCCGCCCGGATTGAAATACCCCCAGAATCTCTCAACCGCTTGACCAGCTTGCTCGAAACGATAAACAATAACCATCTGCATTTTCTCTGACACGTCTGTCGTCTCATCTGCCATTACAGCCAAAAATGGTGATTTTCTTATTTCCGCTGATATGTAATCACGACATACCTGCAGCATAGAGTCTAGCAATTCATTTTGAATAGTTTTGGAAGTTCCCTTGAAAACGGCGGAACTTTCTAAATGAGTTTTCATCGCCGAATCCAACTGACTGGTGAAATCGACGAGGCCCCGAAAGATGCCTGGATTCGTGGAATTTTCAGTCTCGTCGTGGCCACGAAGCCCGAGCTCAAACGATCCACAGAAAAGCAAGCAATCGATGATCTTTGACAAAATATCCCTGTTTTTGCTTACTTGCTGGTTATGGAGCACTATAGCTCTGTGATAACCTGTATCTATTTGTGCGGCGATATTAACACGGCCAAGCATTGCCAAGTCAATCGTGGAGTTTATGTGCTTCGCAGAGAGTTCGTGTTTTTTTATTTTTTCGGACATATGTTTTAGGTCACAAGTACCTGTCTTAGTCCAGGCGGCGTCTCCCCCAAACAGAAGACACGGGAAGCAGAAGAGCTTGTTGGTAACTTCACACCCACATAACCACGGGGTGTTCGCGTAAAAACTTTGTTGAAACTTTCTCATGTACTCTTTTTGTTTACTAGCGGCCCTTTCTGTAATTTGAATTGCCGGCGTTGGTCTTCCAATTGTTTTTATGGCAATTTTTTGGTTTAGCGTTAGAGTTCGGAAGGAACAACTCTTCAGCCCCGTCACGGTGTTAGTCTCCATAATTACTGACGAGGTGACGATACCATGGCGGGCCGTGGAGCGTTATCGCTCCAGCTAGTTAATTCGTCAGCCGGGGACTCCCGGTCGGAGACACCCAATCGAGCTGCAGTGAGCTGCCTTGCGAGCAGCCCGAAGATTCGTTATAGCATCGCGCAACAAGCAAGCAGAGTGTGACCTTGGCAAACTTCGTAGCTCCGCGAGTCTCCCGGCCTTACAGTATAGAATGGTAGCTAGCTCGGGCTGCATTCGCCCCAGCCCGCGCGCTTGCTCGTATGAAGTGTGCTGCTGCCATGGCGCGCGGCATTCCGCTCGCTATTCAATTGCAACGCCGCGCGTTCCGTAGCAAATACCGCTGATTCAATACGATTCAATACTAAATAGTAAATATTTTTCTGGTTTAAATGTATGTATGATACGCCTGTAAAATAAATATGTAAATGTAATACATATTTATTTAAAAATTAAATTCCACGAAAAAATATTAAGAAAGAGATTATTTTGATGTTGTTACACCGGAAAGCTAGGGAGGTCTGCAGCCCTGCAGCCCTCCCTCACGAGCCGCCCCTGGTTGTTGGGCTCCATGGAGATAGAAACAGGACTATGATTTATGAATGAACATAGAAGGCACTGAATCTAGCGACACCATGCTTCAATCACACACCAAAACCCCTGTACGGATACGATACTTCAATTGGATATTCCGTTCCTAATAACGAGCGCGGTGAGATATTTGCTGCTACGACCCCGCGCTTGTCTGCCACAGGTGTGCGGCAGCGGGCTCGGCACGTTCGTGTTCGCGCCGCTGAGTTCCGCGCTGATCCGCGAGTACGGCTGGCGCGGCACAACGCTCATCCTCGCCGGCCTCTTCCTCAACATCTGCGTGTGCGGCGCGCTCATGCGCGACCTCGAGTGGACCAAGATCAAGGCCAAGGTCAGCGCATGTTTCTTGTTGGGCACAAAGTAAAGTCTTATATGTAAGAGGGTCGCAACGCTAGCAGCGCTGTGACACCAGTGTTTGCTGGCATTAGGCAAGGCACATAGTAATGCCAACAATCGTAGCAGCGTAGCAACACTAGCAACAGCAGTGACACCGGTGTTTGCTGGCATTAGGCAAGGCGCATAGCAATGCCAACAATCGTAGCAGCGTGGCAACACTAGCAGCTCAGTAACACTGGTGTTTGCTGGCATTAGGCAAGGCACATAGTAATGCCAACAATCGTAGCAGCGTAGCAACACTAGCAACAGCAGTGACACCGATGTTTGCTGGCATTAGGCAAGGCGCATAGCAATGCCAACAATCGTACCAGCGTGGCAACACTAGCAGCTCAGTAACACTGGTGTTTGCTGGCATTAGGCAAGGCACATAGTAATGCCAACAATCGTAGCAGCGTAGCAACACTAGCAACAGCAGTGACACCGGTGTTTGCTGGCATTAGGCAAGGCGCATAGCAATGCCAACAATCGTAGCATCGTGGCAACACTAGCAGCTCAGTAACACTGGTGTTTGCTGGCATTAGGCAAGGCACATAGTAATGCCAACAATCGTAGCAGCGTAGCAACACTAGCAACAGCAGTGACACCGGTGTTTGCTGGCATTAGGCAAGGCGCATAGCAATGCCAACAATCGTAGCATCGTGGCAACACTAGCAGCTCAGTAACACTGGTGTTTGCTGGCATTAGGCAAGGCACATAGTAATGCCAAAAATCTCAGCGGCCTTTCAACATCAGGATTGTGAGTGACGAGGTCGTGTTTCCTTGCAGGCCCAGCGCGCCGACCGCAAGATGAAGCACCGGAACAAGCGGTCGCTGAAGAGCCGTAGCCAGAGCCTGCGCACTGCGACGTCGAGCGTCGGCTCGCTCAGCCCGACCAAGACGCTCTCCGCGGAGGAGCTCAAGCGGCTCCTCACCAACGGTAGGCCTCCGCCGCCGCCTCCTATGTTTGCATGGAGAACTTTATTAGAGACTTGAATGCTGCTAGCTTCCTGCTATTTGAGTTTGCCACTTGCTACTTGCTTCTTGCTGCTTGCTGCTTGCTACTTTCTGCTTGATGCTTGGTCCTTGATGTTGCTGCCACTGCTTGCTGCTTCTGCTGCTGCTACTTGCTTCTCTATGCTTGCTGCTGCTGCTTGCTGCTGCTGCTTGCTGGTGCTGCTTGCTGCTTGCTGCTTGATGGTAGCTGACAGTGTGACAGTAGTAACGTTGCCTGCTCGCTGCTGAAGGGTTTGACTGTGAGTTGCATCGCTGCTTGTTGCTTGCAGGCGAGACGCTGGAGGCCGCGTCAAACGAGGCGGAGGCGTGCGAGGAAATGAGCCGACTCTGCAGCTCGGTGATCCACCTGCCCACATTCGTTCGACACGGAGAGAAGATGCCCCTCGAGGTGAGATCAACTTGCGAGCAACTTATCAGCGCCTCCCTGTCTGTAGTCGGTAGTACACACATTTCCGATTCATTAATTAATTCCTAATAATGAATCTCTGTACCAGGTCATTACTAACAAATCTCTGAAACTAACAAACTGAGTTATTGAAGAATGTAAGTTGTTATGAACAATATAAATCGTGGTATGGCACTTCACTTTTTAAAGCAACAATTATCATTAAGAATTAGTAGAAAAAATACTCTTATAAACCCGGTGCAGGCACATCGCCAACTCCTGTCGAAATGCACCGAAGGGACCACGCGCTTTACGTTCCGTTCCGAAGGACGGTACAACTCGAACAACAGGATTTATCCACTGATCCGTGCTGTCGAGAGGTTGAAAAGCAAGGAGAGAGAAGGTGTCGTGCTAACTTCAAACCCTCCAACCTCTCACCTGAACAGAACAGATCATGTGCATGATGGTCACTCATCAAACGCCAGTGCGTCGTTAAACACCGTCAATCGGCAGGTGCTGCGGCCGGGCTTCGCCAAGCAGAGCGTGTACGCGGCGCTGGCGCGCAACTACCCCGGCCTGCTGGCGGCGGCGTCGCGCAGCAACAGCCTGGACGACGGAGGCTACGACGACGAGACCGTCCGGCTCAACAACAACGGCCGCTGCGCCAGCGACGCGGGGCCCCTAAAGGCCATCGCCGCCGGGGACGGACACCTGCAAGGTAAGCTGATAACGTGGATTGCGCGTCGTATTGAGCCAAGGCCACCGATCTCAATAGCATGGATAGCGCTTCGTATTAAGCCAAGGCCACTCATCTCGATCACCATCATCATCTCACCCCTTCTTCTCCGGCCAGCGACCCCGCTGTCGCCGTCTCGCCGCCGCCCTCCTGGCGCCCGCCACGGCCCCTCCCCGCTGCACCGACGCTCGCTGACGTACCGCGGCGCGATGCTCAACGTCGAGCGCTTCCGAGCGCTTTCCTGCCCTGACATCTGCCGAGGGCCCAGCGCCGTCGCCGAACACCGACCGCCTCGGGTGAGCATGGACATAGCAGCGTAGCAACGCTAGCAACAGCAGTGACACCGGTGTTTGCTGGCATTAGGCAAGGCGCATAGTAATGCCAACAATCGTAGCAGCGTGGCAATACATAGCAGCAGCAGTGACACCGGTGTTTACTGGCATTAGGCAAGGCACATAGTAATGCCTACAATCGCAGCAGCGTAGCAACACTAGCAACAGCAGTGACATCGGTGTTTGCTGGCATCAGACAAGGCACATAGTAATGCCAACAATCGCAGCAGCTCGGCAACACAAGCAGCGTAGCGGCACCGGTGATCCTACTCGACCAACTCTAACGAGCGTTGTTTTCCCCGTCGGTCGTCGTGCAGTGGCACGAGTGCCTGTGGGATCTCGGCGACGTCCTCGCCGACATGTTGGACGTGTCGCACTTCCTCGACGTCCGCTTCTCGTTGTTTGCCGCCTCCAACTTCATCCTCTACTCGTGGTACCATGTGCCGTACGTGTTCATCGCCGACAAGGCGGTCGAGATGGGCTTCTCCGAGCCGGACGCCTCCATGCTGATCGCCGTGCTCGGCATACTCAACACGTTCGGAGAGGTGACCTAAGCTTGCTTGCTAAAGACTCCTGACCCTCACCTTACGTTCTTGCTGATTTCAGCAGAAAAAAACTATTTACTTCGGTTATTGAATGCTAAGCTGCCAAACTTTAGCTTGCGAAAAGCTATGCTGCCTGTTTATCTTGGTTCTAAACTCAGGTACCAAATGGCAACAAAAATCAATAAAAGAACTAACCTTTAATCCCCCTAACATAAAATCTGTGGTCTTATCGTCATCGGCAAGTCATCTTGATAGAGATAATTTTGGGTGCTTGAGTAATCAGGTAGGAGCAAGGAACCATTCAAAACTACGCCCATCCTTTATGCCGTTAAAATGGGCCTTAGAAAAGCCCTAGCATGGCAGCCATGATAATTTGCAGCTACAATGATATCTAGTTACGATTGTATGATTGCTATGATTCTACGACTGTACAATTGTAGCCACGATGGTTTTGGGGGTCACGACGGTGGCATGACAGCAACACGGCGGTGCTGACGTTCCCTTGCCCGCCGCTCGTTTGCAGGTGCTGCTCGGCTGGCTGGGAGACCGGCGCTGGGTCAACGCCGGCGCCGTCTACGCCTGCTGCATGACCGCCTGCGGAGTTTTCACCGTGCTCGTGCCCACCGCCACCACCTACGCAGGTAAGACAATGTGATTGGTGCTTGGACACCTACGCAGGTGAACCAACGTGCTCGGTGCTTGGACACTGACGCAGTGAGCTTTTTTACTTGACGGATTACAACGTCTAACATCAACAAGCATCAATTACAATCACAAAATTACCACACATTTCAAAATTCCTCTTGGCAAGTATTTGTTCCGTAGTTTGTGCAGGTGTTTTCAAATCATTTATCAAGCACAAGTGCATCTATTTATTTTACCATCATAATAAATTACAGCCGTGGATCGATATTGAGGAAGTGTACGGTTTTTCTTTGCTGTACGTGGTTTGCGGTCCTAGAAAGGATCTTAGCGTCAGCCGTCGTTTGAGCGGTGGCGCGGTCATCTTCGGGATCTTCGCGACTCGAACCAATTCCAACCGGGCAAAACCGTACACTTCAACAGCACACAAATTACAACCAAAAACGTGTCAACGTGACACGAAGCAGGCGTTGATGACTGTGCCGATTGGCTGCCGCAGGGCTGGCCACGCTGTCGGGCGGCTTCGGGCTGTCGATCGCGGCAAACTACGCGCTGGCGTCGGTGATACTAGTGCAGCTGACCTCGCTCGACCGCTTCACCAACGCCTACGGCCTGCTGCTCTTCGTGCAGGGAACCGCCAACCTGGTCGGACCGCCGATCGCAGGTACGAAGACCTTGTGACATCTCGCGGTCGATGCAGTGAGATCACCAAAGTTAAGCAATATCGCGTTGAGTAAGGTGTTGGATGGGTGACCATCATGTACATGATCAGGTCTGTTTGGGAGAGATGTTGGAGGGTTTGAAGTTAGAACGACAATTTCCCTCGCCTTGCTTATCAACCTCTCGACAGCACAGATAAGAAGAGGAATCCTGTTGTTCGCGTTGTACCGTCTTTCGGACGGGTTTACCCTCCTCCCTTCTAGGCTAGGTAAGGTTCATCATCTCCCTCATCATCATCATTTCATTCACCGACGCCATTAGACCAGTGCCAAAGGGCCAGTTGTCGAATCAGTGCGTCGTTAAACACCAATAATAAAGCGACTTCCAGTCGCGAAGTTCCACGGAACGAAACCAGCGAGCAATCGAGCGGTGGTGATTCCGACAGGCTGGCTGTACGACATAACGGGCGACTACGACGCGTCGTTCTACCTGGCCGGGCTGTCGATCGTCTGCTGTGGCGGCGTGCTGCTGGTGCTGCCGACGATGGCGTGGATCAAGCGCCGCTCGCCGGCGCCGACCCCGCGCCCGGACGTCTAGCCAGCGCCGCCTTGCCAGCGCTCGCTGCTTGCCGACGCACCGGTGCCGTCGACGCAAGGTGATGCCGGTGACGCGGTCAGATACCCGCTAGGAAGGGCCGGTCGGCTTGCGATTTCCCTGTCTTCCTTGGTTAAATAAGCAGAGTCAATACACCGATTCCATTCAAGCAACGTGAGGCTGTCAGACACCCGCTAAGAAAAACCAGTTGGCTTGTGATTTCCCTGTCTTCCTTGGTTAAATAAGCAGAGTCAATACACCGATTCCATTCAAGCAACGTGACGCGGTCAGACACCCGCTAAGAAAAGCCAGTTGGCTTGTGATTTCCCTGTCTTCCTTGGTTAAATAAGCCGAGTACACCAATTCCATTCAAGCAACGTGACACGGTCAGACACCTGCTAAGAAAAGCTAGTCAGCTTGTGATTTCCCTGTCTTGATTATGTCATTATTTTGAGTTTATTCAACTGCCCTAAGTAGAATCTGGCAATTCCAGGAACAGGCAAACAGATGGCAACGCAAGGTATCACAACAACGTTGTCGAAGAACCCGGCACGAAGAACCCAGCGCTGCGCTTGCACTTTACCAGCGCTCATCAACCGGGGCTGTTGCCAGCGATCGATGCATCAATCCCGTCGCAGGCCATCCGAGCCCGTCTCTCACTTGTATTCAACCGTGCTTCACTTCTCCAGATTAAATTCTTTTTTCTTGTCTGCACATACAATGCTGTATTTTCTTTTGACAGGACAGAGCTATTGTCCCGCCAGATCGTTACAGAGATTTGATCTGGTCCTCCGATCCCATTCCTGGCGGTGGAATGTGCATGCATGCATGTGCATGTGTGGTAACTGCCAATCCAATGGTACATTCCGGGTCTCACTGAACAGGTCTCTAGTTGGAGTTTGTAAGTGTGACATCAAATATCCTTTTATGCTGCAGAACGTAGGAAACTCTTGCGCTGTGGCCATCCTGGCCGGCCGGGTTGAAGTTTTAAGCTACGTGTAGTTATTATACCAGCAATGAAACACTTTTATGTGTCAGCTGTCATTTGACACATGAGAATGAACATTATTGCCCGACAAAAAAGTAAGATGTCGTAAGTAGTGTTGTTTTAAGTTGTAACTAGATGGCTGTGGAGCTTCAAGCATTACCAAGCTGCCTAGACGGCTCTGAGGATTCTGTTGCCAGCTCAACAATGCTATTTCTGCAGAGTTTCATTTATTCTAGAGACTGGTAAGATATTTGTTGAGACCTTCGACCACTATTCGATGATGAGAAGCGGAATTGAGTATTGTGTTTGCAGGCTTTCAGTATTCAGTGATGGCTCAGAATGGGCTCACTGAGCCTGAAGGTATGGAATTTTTAAATGCTTTTGAGGAACGTTAATTTTCACACTGTGGCATGATCCTCATTTTGAATGCAATGCCATTCAAAGTTATTTGATATTATAGAGAAGAAAAAGATACTTAAAATTGTAAAGTAAAAACCGAATAAAAAGATATATTGCTCAACTTCAATCTGCAATGTCTTTTGTGTAAGATTGATCAAGATGAGTTCAACAAAAATTATTGAAGTTAAAAAAACATAAAACATCCAAGGAAAAAACTGCAAAGATACTCTAAAAAAGCGACATGATGTTTAAAATCTGTATTTTTTTTTGTAAAAACGAATCGTATTGTCACGATTATACGAGTGTTCGCGAAATTAGACTGTAATATTGTGTTAAAATACCCCCTCACTATAATTTTGCAAGTTGTGCATCAAGAAAGTATGATTATGACATATTAATTTCGTAACAACCGCTAGCAATATTGCAAAACATTGTCGCTACATAACGTCGACTACACGGTGGGCTGCAATGTTGACAGAGTTGCATTTTCCGCGCCTTTCTTCCCGTAGAGCAGCCATTTCAGAAGCGTTGAGAAACAATTGGAATATTCTTCACTGCAGCTATGTTCCTCCCGGTGTTCCGTAAGCCGCCGCTCGAAAATGCTGAGAGAAACAGGTGAATATTTATTTTAATAAATGTCAATTCAAACGAACATAAATTTTCTCTTTATCAGCGACGTAATATTACATACCTTTGAAGCATTCGTATTCGAATGAATTTAATAAAAGTAAATATCAAAACACGAAAAACACGTCTAGTCTGGATGGGCTGTCTGACTAGGATAGCAAAAAAATCTTTGTCGCAACAATCAACTCTCTTCCCGGTATCTTGGATGCTTGTTGCCCTGGGCAACTCCCCGAGGAAGCAAATTTAGTCTTTGTTCCAACGGAAAATTTTTCCAAATCACCTAAATTTAAATATTCCCCATCAATTTAAACCGGATTAACGACTAAAGATTAAGAATCTTGGTCGTTCCTCTGGACTAACTTCTAAGCATTATAATTTTGATTGACTGAACTAAGGAATAAACAATAACAATGCATAGTTAAGACAGTGAAAAACAACCGATCGATAACCAAAAGATTATTGTCATCTCGGCTCGTGTCATCTCGGGGCTCATGAGCAGGCTTTCAAAATAAGGAGGCACATTTTTTACTGAAATAAAGCCTACCAAAAATAAGTTTGGGATCCACAACTTATCACTTTTCTGTTTCGTCAACAATCCAAGACGCCCCCACCATACAACCGAAGGAACAGCCCCGCACCTGCGCACTGCCCTGCGCCCGCTGCTTGCGCTGTCCCGTCTGCTCGGCACCACCCCCTTCGCGCTGCGCGACTCGGACACACTGCGTCTGCGCCGATCGCTGCCCGCCACCGCCTACTCAGCACTGCTGCTCGCAGCCTTCTCCACGCTCGCCTACTTCTACGTGACTACAATGTGGCGCCAGCGTTACGTCGGCTTATTTCCCAGCGTCCGGTCGATGTTCTTTGTGCGCATGAGCTGCGAGGTCGGCGTCGCCATCTTGGCGCTGGCGTCGGCGCTTGCGCCGTCGGGACGCACCGCGATCGAAGCGCTGTTGGTGAGTTGGTAGTGAATCACGGCCGTCGATTGATTGATCATTGGTGTTTAATGACGCACTGTTTTGACATCTGGCCCTTTGGCACTGATCTAATGGGGTCGGTGAATGGAACGGTGATGATGAGGGTGATGATGAACCTAACCTAGCCTAGAAGGGAGGAGGGGAAGCCCGGAGCCGGCACGTAGCCTACTCCTGTCGAAAAGCACCGAGGGGACCACCGGCCTTACGTCCATCCCGAAGGACGGTACAACTCGAACAACAGGATTCCTCCACTAACCCACTGTCGTAATTTCGTGCTAACTTCAATCTCCCCAACCCTTCTTCCGTACAGAACTGATCATGTGCATGATGGTCACCCATCAAACACCTAACTCAGCGCGATGTTGCTTAACTGCTATACTGCTCTATGTTTTTACTGCTAAAAAAATTCGTGTTTGTATTACAACGCCGACACAAAACAAAAGCGAGCGCGCACGGCGTGTTGCAGCGCAGCGCCGCAGAAGCGATAACACTGCTGCACTACCGGCCGCTGCGCACGCGCCGTCTGCTAGCCGCGCAGCTGTGCGCAGTGGCCGCGCTGTTGCCACTTCACCTCTACCACGCCGAGGAGGAGTTCTTCCGCGACGTTCCCGACGAGCTGAACGCCATTCTCAAGCTGTCGCCGTCGGCGCAGCTCGTGGCGCAGCTCGTTCGCGGCTGCGCGTTCGTGCTGAACGCGGCGTGCAGCGTGCAGTTCTGCACGTGCGCGCTGCTCGCCGCGCAGCTCTGGCAGCGCTTCAGCGGAGAGATGGAGGAACTTGTGGGGTCGTGGCACCGGGGGATGGTGCCTGTGAGGAGCGTGGCACGGGGTGGGTTTGTTGAAAGTCCATTTTGTGTGTCTGAGTATAATCTGTGCTCCAAGGTCAATGAATCTTATATTATGTGTAAACTGATCTTACCTGATCACTGAAATGATTGACTCATTCAAATATTACTTTATTAACACATTTAACTATTGTTCAAGATTCGCAACCCTTGCAAAATGCAAAATGCAGACATAGGTATGAAAGGTTCTAGCATGCGATTCGACCTAACCACTGATTCGTAAAATCATAGTAATATCGTTCATAAAAAAAATCATAATTTCTTTTCCTGACTCCTGCGTTGGCAGGCCGGATGGCGCGCCCTGACGACCGGCTGCTGCGGCGGAAGCACGCAGCGCTGCGACAGCTCGTGTTTCACATTAACGCCGTGTTCGGCCGCAAGACAGCGCTGCAGGTCGGTAACTTGCTACCACTCGATCCCGTTCCGTACGAAACATATCACTTGAATTAGAATATGCAATTTTATTAGATTTCATTGACACTGTTGAAAGTGTTGGAAAATATAGTCAAAAACGCCACAAAAATAAATTTGTAGGGAAAAAGTTTGTTGGTGAACTCGATAGTATCGACAATTTATTAAGTACTTGTAAACAAGTCAAAAAATTCAGCCATAATCAGGTAATACGTTTCGCTGTTCTTAGTTTAGCAGAGTTGGAAGGCTTTCTGAAAAGTGACGATGGTTTACTTCACCGCAGATGAATCACGCCTTGTCTGTAATCATAACTGCTGGATACCTCGTCGTCTCCGACCTGCTAAACAATGGTCCGGAAATAGAGTTGGTGTTGGCAGAGAGAAGATTAACTTTATTCTGGTCAGTATAAAGTAAAGAAAGATAGGAATGGATTCTTAGAATAGGCTTTGGCTCCGCAAATGCACATTTTCACGCGTTGGAGGGTGAGCGTTTTGCGTGAAATTGGCAGCACTTAAAGCAAACATTTCAGTTTAAGAAGGTCAATGTTACGGTGATCCATGAGAAGCCGCGTTCTCAAAGTAAAAAGTAAAAACTACTTGGGCTTCGCGAACGCTCATATATCAGCTGCCTTTTACATTTCTGCCGGTGGTCAACTTGAAGAGACTTCGCTCAGAGCCGTGAACGATTTTACGTGTATGGCATACCGCTTGGTGGTTGAATCCAGCGCAAGCCAGTCACCAGCTAGCGTCACCGTGATAACGTTCTTGATCGGAAACCCATTAGTATCTCTGCAGCCAGCCGGCAACTTAGCCATCTTTGGGGTCAATTATCTCCGAAGTTAGTTGGGTTTGCTATTTATTTTTTTCACCGAGCGTATTCTAAAAAGATCAATCTTTCTAATGAAAGGTTTTTATTTCGTTCCTTCCGATCAGATTGGGCTCTACATTAGATATAGTGACAATAAGCGACTGAATTTTAATGCCGTCCATATTAAAAGATAGGGATTGGCTGTTTCTTGAATTAATTGTAGCTCCGTATTCCTTCGGTCAACCCTAATTATTTTTGTACTAATAGAAGCAGCGTAACTTTTACTACATTTCAGCAATTTTTTGTGGATTTCTGGGCCATAGTGAAAAACGCTAAAACTACTTTAAGTGTCAACTTATAGTTGTTTTAAAAAGTGAATCTTTGCTTGTGTTTATACTGCACGAGCTTATACTTTAATTTTCTAGTCCGCCAGGCTTGCCACAAGCACTTTCTCGTCCGATTTTGTCGAGAGTTTCCTTTACATTATATTCTACAGCCTGTTTTAAGATATTTGTCCACATGCTGAAGATAACACAAACACAAAAACAGCATCCGCTTCCAGCAACATTCTAAAAAACAGTTAATTGGTCCACCTCCGATCTCCCGATCAGGAAGATCACTCCGCAGCTGTTCGCCTGCGCACTCTGCTGCGCGCAGCTGGCGGCGATGTCCGTACCGTGCGCAGCAATCGAGTCCGCCGCTGCGCAGAGCGTCGAGCTGGCGCGCAGGCTGGCAGCCGACGAGCGTGCGAGTGCGCGCGACCTCAGCTGGCTGCTGGCGGAGCTGTCGAATCCGCAGCTGCGCATGGAGAGCGCAACCGGCTCGGCGCTGGGCGCAGGCCTGCTCGTCGACACCGCTGCGCGCGCAGTCGTCGGCATCTTGTCGCTCGCGCAGTTCAGCTGCATGTTCTCGCATTGTCCGACTTGAGCGAACGTTTTGCCGTTCTGACCCAGGACACTGAATACACCGTCCACTCGAAATGTTTACAAGTCCTGTACTAGGTCGTTCGAAAATAGAGTAGGTATAAAGACGGGTACACACCGTGCTGTATGCCATGTGCTTTGTGGGCCTATATCTCGTTATGATGAACCAGTTTTTCTTACCAGTTGATGCCTGCCCTGTGAAATGAGGATCGACCAAGCTCGGGAATATGATGCAAGTTTATATGATTAATATTCACAAGTATTATGATGCAAGAATATGTGTACTAGATTTGCACACAATTTCAGCACACCCTGACTGACATAGAACTCGTAATTATTTTAGAGATGCAGAAATGACGGGAAAGCTTCCAGCGTCTTATCTTTGCAGTAAACACAATTCGTATGTCATCACTTCTTCAGTTTTTCCATCCATAACGCTATTTTATTTACTTCTCTATAATTGCTTTTTTATATTTGAGTCAAGTTAGAGGGTCGTTCCGAGACCCGACCTTTTTGATGGATCTTAATAAAATTTTATGCACGGCTAATATGATTTGGTTAAGATAACTGGTTTTCTTTCATTAAAGGCAGCCCCCCAAAGCAATTTGGCTTCCAAAGCCATGTGCCCAGCCTTTACCTGACGTACC
Organism: Nemurella pictetii; assembly: GCA_921293315.2. Taxonomy (NCBI): domain Eukaryota; kingdom Metazoa; phylum Arthropoda; class Insecta; order Plecoptera; family Nemouridae; genus Nemurella; species Nemurella pictetii. Next base: position 5,542,083 of record OV121122.1, read on the forward strand.
TTTACTAATTTCAAGCACACCTTCATTGGGACTTGTATACATTTCTAGTGGACAGTTGTGTCCTGATACACCCACTTAATTGTGAAAAAAATCACCGTCTTTTTACCCCACCTAGAAAATTACCACAATGGTTTTATTAGCTAATATTTGCTAGATTTGAAGAAATGCTTTTCTCATTATGATATCGGTGTCACAGCTCAGCATCATATGAACTGAAACTTAAGAAGCCTACACATGCCACGTAGTATCGATATTCTAGTAAATTATCTAGGCATTGTATTGTAGTACCTACGCTGTTTTGATCATACGCACAAACCGAAACGCTGCTAGCGGTTTTAAAACCCACTACGTCGCGTTTCAGACTTATGTGTCAAGAATTTACCAAACCGTTATCCTCTGAAATTGGAAAGTAAATCTGCGATATTTTCCAAATCCAGATGCAGGACTGCACTGAAAAGCAGCGTGGGTTATACATGGGCAAACTCGATGACCGAAAATTATGAAATTATCTGCATTTTATCCAGTGATAACAAAATTACCGATCGCAATTGCCAAACAGCGAACCACTGAATATTTTTCCTTTTCAGAAAAATGTTTTAACTGGTTACAGAATGCTAATTGTCCAAATTCAAACTTTTCCCAACGTTTTGCAAAGCTGTGCTGCTTACTGCTGCTTACTGCTGCTTACTGATGCTTACTGCTGCTTACTGCTGCTTACTGCTGCTTACTAAAGGGTCTAAACTCGAGTTAAAGTTAACTCAATACCCAGTTAAATCGTTTTTCTGAAATCTTACCTGCTAAGATTAGAAAAAGACATGCGAATTGCGTATTAAGAAAGTGGTATTATTCTTTTTTCATTATTCCTTAAGTTCGCAAACTTGCCAGTAGTTTCCTAAATACCAAACTGTTGGCATGTAAAAGAGTGTCTATATCTGAACTTTTTTGCTCACACTTCACGCTGTTGTCCGCCCGATTTCGTCATGAGTTTCCTATATTCTAAAACGTTTCTATATTCCTATATTCTTAAACGGAGTTCATAATAGCAGATCGGGAATGAGGTTGATATTGCAGTGTGACGTGTGACATTGAAATTTTTAGCACGGGCTTAAATCAATTATGATTATTGGACGCAAGTAAACACAGTGTTATCATTGATACTTAAGACATCAAATAAAATCACGTTCACAATTCAATCAATTAAAACAATCACAGAATTCTGCTTTTTATCAGGTCCTTTCATTTAATTTCTTTTTAACTTCCTCCCCACCCATAAATATTTCAGTATGTACCATCAAATACTTAGTAAATAACCGCTGGTTTGACAGTATTTGGAATATAATGAAGCACATCCTCCTGACATCTTCATCTTCCCCGAGTCTAGAAAGTAGTTTTCACTGCCGAAACGGAGATCATCGATTTATTTAGTTTGGGGATCTTAAGTTAAATTTTTTCACAAAATTTACGATTGAGCTACATTTTATTTTGGCAACATAACATATCAATAAATCAAACATTATTGGGCCCATTTAAAATTAAAACCGTTTCGCTTATAAAGAATTTAACACGAAAACTATTTTTCCGATCTGCATTAAAAACTGTGTTATCGGTGTATCTAAGTAAAAAACTTTTTAATCATCATAATTGGTTTTGCGTTTCGTTTGTATGAAGAGCGAACAAACAAATTCTAAGGAAAGCAACTAAACAAACAAACAAACTAAAATGTCCGATGTGTTCGCTCTGACAACAAGCCTACAATGCTTATGCAACAAAGCGAGGACAAACAGGCGACGACATGGACGGCTAATCGAACCTTTGCACACTTAGCGTCGAGCTAGTGGAAACGTATTCCCATCAACTAACATCGACCTTGTTTCACACGAAGTATCATCATCAAGTCTGTGAGATGTAGGAACGTGTGAAACAAATAGGCTTTTGGTATGAGGTATAGCTGTGCCTAATTGTTTTTAACACTGATCATCTACTCCAACTAACTGCAGAAACATTTACCAAACTTTTACTGACGTTTCACAAATCCTGCAGCATTGGTTTGTGAAACGTTGGGAAATTTTTTAATTTGGGAACTTCTAGCATTATAAAACCCAGCTAAAAAGTTTTTCGGAAGACTTCTGATGTATCTTAACCCTTTTGGGATTGAACAACTGCGTTAGGTTTGTATGAAATCCTAGCCAGCAACGCAGCATCCGGCATCAGGTTCCTATGACTAAACCAGCAGAACAATCGCGAAGCTAAACATGCCAGACTCGTTCGGCCAGCATCCGCTGGTCTTCCTGCTGGCGCTAGCAGCGTTCGCCTGCGCAGATCAGCAAACAGCTGCCGTGCGCAGCGCCGGCGTCGTCGCAGCGCTGCAGCGCAGCCTCCACGCGGGCTGCGTGCTGCTCGTCCAAACAGAACGCGCCGCGCCGGGCGTGCGCAAAGAGCTCTCACGGCTCGGCGTGATGACGTCGTCGATGCTGGTGTCTGCGTTGTCGACCGAGCCGGCGGGCAAGTGTCGCCGGAACCGGCCGCTGGTGGCGCTGACGTCGAGCGCAGAGCTGAGAGAACGCCTGCGCCATTTGGGAAGGGTAGGTGTTCAATTTAAGATTTACCTTGTCCGCTAAGCGCTAGTAGTCATTATGATTACCAATATAATGCCAAAGAATTTTGCAGTCATCGAGCTACCTTTATTTCTAACAGAATTGACCTACTATGTTGTTATTTACAGTTACCGTAAGGAAACAGACGATGGAGAAAAAGATGGAAAAGATTAAGATAAAATGGTAGACTCTTTTCAAGGATCCACCGTATAAAATTTATTTATATCTGTTACAGAAATGGAAAAAGAAAATAAAGATTATAGTTATATAATAGAAATAATATGCTCTATAGGTATGGGCGGGCAAATATTTAATCGCATCAACTTGTCGCGGGCTGGCTTGCCGCCAGGTCGGCTGCCACGCACGCTGGCTGCTGCTGCCAGGACCGCTGCCCTCGGCTGCGCTCTTCGCCGACGTCGACCTGCCTTTCGACTGCGAGCTGATGGACGTCGCCTGGACTGGCGCCGGCGTCGCGACGCTTCACGAGCTGCATCGCGTAGCGCCGCGACGCCCGATACAGGCACGTGCACGAACGAAAGCTCGACAAGGCGACTAGAGTCTGCCACTTGGTTGATGGTTGATTGATTATTGGTGTTTAACGACGCACTGTTTTGACAACTGGCCCAATGGCACGCGTCGGTGAATGAAATGGTGGTGATGAGGGTGATGATGAACCTAACCTAGCCTAGAAGGGTGGAGGGGAAACCCGGTGCCGGTGCGTAGCCTACTCCTGTTGAAAAGCAGCGAGGGGACCACCGGCTTTACGTCCCTTCCGAAGGACGGTACAACTCGAACAACAGGATTCCTCCACTAATCCGTGCTGTCGAGAGGTTGATAATAAAGGCGAGTGAATTTGTTGTACTAACCTCAAACCCTCCAACCTCTCACCCGAACAGAACTGATCATGTGCATGACGGTCACCCATCAAATACCTTACTCAGCGCGATGTTGCTTGGATTCGAGCATCGAGTGAAACGGTGAATCCACGGTGTAATAACCGCTTGAGAAGACATGTCATTGCGCACACGACACAACGAATAAAAGTGCATCTTGTTTAGCTTAGAAATCAATTCAACAGTCAGAATTCACCGCTCTGCGCACATAAAACATAAAAATCTCAGCTCAACGATATCGTTTCATGCTGATTTTTCCGCGCGTCGTGCGCAGACGCAGTTCTACGCGGCGTGGACGTCCAGCGCAGCCCTGCGCCCCCCTTCCGGCTCGCTGTGCGCGCGCAGGACCGACCTGCTTGGACACGTGCTGCGCGCGGCGGCGACCCCCGTGAGTGTGCTGCATTGCGACATATTTTGTCTTATCTTGAAATACTATAGTCTTATCCTCCATCGAACGAGAGTCAGTCGGGTGATGCTAAAATCATCAGCCGGCAAAATTCTGTACCTGCTTCGGTTTTTCAAAATGCTATACTTATAGTTCTCGATAGTTTTATGTGCCACGAATCACAATTCATGACAATAAGATATCTAATCAATTCTTGTTAACCTTTTTGCACAAAATGCTGTCTCATGCTCTAACATTTTTAGAAATGAGTATCCATCATCGACCCCATCTTAAAGATGTGCAAAGTTGCAATTTTCTCCATGCACTTTCAATTGTCAGTCGTTCGCTCGCTCAGTATGATTGTATCATGCTCACTGCTTATGAAGCTAGCGAGTCACTAGTGTTGCAATGCAGGACAGAGTTTGTCTCCCTCTCTGGCTCCGGCTGACAGAGCTAGCGAGTCATTTCAGGTTGCAATTGGGCAACCGGGCAGCGAAATGTTTTCTTTTAATGAGAGAAAGGTTCCAGATTTTCTCAATGGCATTATTCCTCTGCGAGCAGTCTGCAGTGGCGACGGTGACGCCAAACGACGAGCAAACGAATGTCGCACTAGATGGGTTCTTCGGGAGGCTGTGGAAACTGCTGGCACAGCGCGTTAACGCCACGTGAGTTTCATGCGTTTCGGCTGTTTTCTGACAGTCGAAATTTGAATCGTCGATTAGAGGTAGCTCGTTTGGAAGTCCCGCGGGAATCATGATTGTGGAAGGCAAGGAAGTGGGACTTCTTAAGACCACCCTTTAGTTCCTTGCTGAAGTGACGCTCCGTCTCTGAACTGTCTAAAATGCACTGCATTGCCAATTTGCCACCCGAAACGTGGTCCAATGAGGCGTTGCGTTGAAGTGGGAGGAAATATTTTCAGCAAAAATCAAATATTCTTATGTGAGTTTGCACTTAACTGGTTCTGTATTTTTTGTGTAGCCTGTTGTACTATAGATTTTCTTGTGTAGTTGAATCTTTGGCAATATTAAAATCTAAAATTGCAAACCCACAGTGAACACAAATGTGTTAAAAAAACATAAGCAACATTAATTAATATTAATTGGGCAAAAGCGTAGGGGATGCCTGGCCCGACTTTATGATAACACACTTTATAATATTACGCCGGGCTGCATTTCTGCATTCATATTTCTGCAAGCGACACTCTGCCGATGTTCTCAATTTTCTTAGCCTGATTTTCTCAATGAGGCAGTTTTTAAAATTAGCTGGCGTATTATCAACAAACAAGTCACAAATTTCTTGTATATGTATATAAACAAGAATGTATAAGTTGTCAAATCAATGTATGCGCCAAAACCCAATCAAAAAAGTATTTTTTGTCGTCAAACGAAGCCCAAAGAGTCCCTAAAACGTGCGGCGTTGCGACAGAACGACGGTGGCGCTGATGGAGGATTACGGCGTGGTCGAACCCGACGGCCGGCTGACGGGGATGCTGGCCGCAGTGGCGCGCGGCGACGTCGACGTGGCAGTAGCGGACTTCCGGCTGGACGCAGCGAGGCTAGCGGTCGTCGATTTCCTCATGCCACTTATCACCGCCCGGTAGGCTGCACCGCGGCTGCGCGCTATTCCGTGAATACACCTGTTACATTCGGGGAGAAAATGATGTCATACACCCACGCAGAAAAGTTATTTGGATTGTGGTTTCCCTATATATCTTGGTTAAACTGTAGAGCCAATCATATTTTTTGTAGTCCTTTACAACCAAAGAAGATTGGGGCATCAAAACACAAGTGGCTTTTCTTAGTGGGTATGACGTCACTTTTCTTTGAATTGGAATTGGCCTTTTGGGAAAGCTTGCACCTTAGCAGCTAACCGTGGTTACAGCGAGGTGAACGCTTGGTCTCAGAGCTAAGATTTCCGAGTTAAGGGGTTGTTGCAATTTTAAGTCGCACTAAAATAAATTTAGCCATCCCTTTGTGAAAATTTATTTTCTTGGTTGTACCATAGAGTAAGGAAGGCCGTGCATTGAAATCTTCGGCGATTCACACCGAAGTAAAGACCATGGTTAAGGTCATACTTAAGAAATGGCAGCCATTTATGTTCCAAGAGCACATTAAACTAAATCCACATGCCGCTATCTCATTCATCAAAATCAAACGCTAGAACAGTAATGACACTAGCTGGATTATCCGCCAAAAAACCCCAATGAGTCCGTTGCACAGTGCGCGCATCTTCGTTCGCCGCCCGCCCGCCGTGAGCGCGCAATGGAACAACTTCTCGCCGTTCGCGCCGGCGCTCTGGCTTGCCTGCGCTGCGACGCTGCTGCTGCTGACGGCCAGTCTGGCGGCTGCGCGCTGGGCCCGCGCGCCTGCGCGGTTCAATGCACGCGGCGCAGCGTTCGGCCTTCTGGACGCCGCCTTTCAAGTGGTCGCTATCTTCTGCCAGCAGGGTGCGCAATTGAGCTTACTTTAAACTATGAAAACAGATACCCCAAATTGTAGTTGTACCTTTAACATCTTTTTTCCTACTTTGATCTGCGGACGTGGACTGTCCTGGGGTGCCGGGGTGCTATTGCATGATTGGACCTCGACCATTATGTCTATCTAGATAAGGCCATACCCAAAACATGGGAACCATTTACATTTCACTAACTCTTACAACGAAATCTTCAAACCACTAGGTATGCCAAAGTATCAAAATCAAACCACTCATTTCCGTAATCATTTCAATAGCCTCTCAACTGTTACAGTTTTCAACTAACGCAGTTGTACATAAATATTAATTGGACCATAAAAATTTATTTGGTGTTACTTCTTTTTCAAGGATGACTTTCGAGGGGACTAGGTTCTTCTTCAAATAAATAGAGTACATCCAGCCCTTGCTGAACACGCGCAATGTCCAAATGTTTCATTTCATTTTCATGCTTAGTAACACAAATGTGTTTTAATTAGTAATCTCAATTTAAGTTTTCGCGGCTTAAATTATTGCAACAGCATCCCGTGCCTTTTCAAGCCGGTCCCGACTTCTATGATCTCCTTCAGACTGTTGAATTAATTCCTCTGTTAACTTTGTTCGCGAAGACGCAAGCCGCGGTCCGCGGTCGACGCCAGGGCGCATGCTCCGCCGCCTGTCCGGCGCAGTATCCCTGGTGCTGCTGGCGGCCTACTCGGGGACGTTGACGTCCTTCCTTACCGCACGCAGGTGCGTGTAACCTTGCTGTTTTGCGTACAGTCTTGTGTAGTATGTAAAGCTGCGATAGTGTGTATAACTTTCTTACTGCCGACCGACAGCACTCCTTGCATTGTGCAGGATTAAGTAGTCTGACAACCCGTGCTGTTGTCATTAGACTCTCAAACATTAGGATTCCGTGATGTCTAGAAGTTGACTAGGAATTGATGATTGAAGCTGTTGCATTAGTTTCTAAACCAGTATTTTCGGATAGGAAACTTGGAAGTCTTAGCACGCTGGCTCTAAATTCAGTTGGAGGAATGTCAATGATGTGTTTTTAATATAATTCGTAGAAAACTTTGTTGGCTACTGCGTCGGTGGAGCGCGCCTGCAGTGTCCGAATTTCTGCCTGCAGATCGCAGCTTCCGTTCTCTTCGCTGGAGGGCTTCCTTGCAGACGGCACCTACGAGATCGGCGTTACACGCGGCTCAGCCGGAGCATACTTCGACCTGGTAATTACTAAATGCTCTGTTTAATTTAATAACAATCCAATCCTCTCAGCGCTAGTTATCTATATCTACACCAATGATACGAATGACATTTGCAGTCTCCAATTTATCTTTAGTTAACAGCATCAGATAAAAACTGTTGTAATAAAGCTTCTATTAAAATATAAGAAGCCATGCGAGTGGTGCTAGTCGTTCACCTATCTGCATTGTTAAAGTGTCAATATTATCGAAATAAGCATAACCATTAACAAAAGCATAGAGCAGAAGGAAGTTGAAACGTGGTGAAAATCATATAGAACTGCACAAGGGAAACACAAGGCAACACTGCAGCTGATAATAGCGTGCAAATAACAGGCTAGACTCAGATATCGAGTTTTTTCTTGAAGTTTATTACCCTCGTGATGGTCCTAATTTCCTGGAGGTCCTCAACCCGCTCAACTTCCCCGACTGCAAACCAGTATTTCTGTTATCAGTGCATGCGTCGTGAGTCGTGACACAGCCAGTCGCTGCCTAGACCTCGGGCTGGCAACGTGTGTTTCGCGCTCTGTGAGCGAGTCACAGTGAAACCTAGTGAAGGAGTTCCAGTGAGATTGCTTTACGTGTGACAGTGTACTGATTTGTTGCCTCGCGTATCAAGTTACTTCGTTGGTTATTGGTGCTTAACGATGCACTGTTTTGACGACTGGCCCTTTGGCACTGGTCTAATGGCGTCGGTGAATGAATTGGTGATGATGAACCTGAAGTCCGCATTTCCAACCTGAAGTTAGTACGACAACTTCACTCGCCTTGCTTATCAACCGTTCGACAGCACGGATTAGTGGCGAAATCCTGTTGTTCCAGTTGTACCGTCCTTCGGAAGGGACGTAAGACCGGTGGTCCCCTCGGTGCTTTTCGACAGGAGTAGGCTACGTGCCGGCACCAGGTTTTCCCTCCTCTCTATGCTAGGTTAGGTTAATCATCACCATTTCATTCACCGACGCCATTAGACCAGTGCGTTGTCAAACACCATCAATAACCATCACCATAATCGTCAAAGCCACGCATATAATAACTAACGCATACCGTGCGCGAACCCCATGGCGCGTCGCAGAACACCAGCGACGCGACGTACCGCGCGCTCTACGACCACCACCTTGCGCCCGCCGCCGCGCAGATGCCGCTGTCGCCGCGCGCAGGCCTGGCGCGCGTCTGTAAACGCGACAAGTACGCGTTCATGACGTCTGCGACGTACGCGCAGGGCGCCGAGCTGGACGCGCAGGCGGGCTGCGCGGTGGTCGCCTTGCCGCAGCGGCTCGTGACGCACGTCAGCTCGATGATCGTCTGCAAGCGCAGTCCGTACCGCCGGCTGCTGGATTGCCAGTGAGGTTTCCGGGATGGACGGGACGGGGCCACTGATCTTAGTAACATGGGTAGCGCATCGTATTGAGCCAAGGCAACTGATCTCTATAACATAGATAGCGCATCGTATTGAGCCAAGGCCACTGATCTCTGTAACATGGATAGCGCATCGTATTGAGCCAAGGCCACTGATCTCTGTAACATGGATAGCGCATCGTATTGAGCCAAGGCCACTGATCTCTGTAACATGGATAGCGCATCGTATTGAGCCAAGGCAACTGATCTCTATAACATAGATAGCGCATCGTATTGAGCCAAGGCCACTGATCTCTGTAACATGGATAGCGCATCGTATTGAGCCAAGGCCACTGATCTCTGTAACATGGATAGCGCATCGTATTGAGCCAAGGCCACTGATCTCTGTAACATGGATAGCGCATCGTATTGAGCCAAGGCAACTGATCTCTATAACATGGATAGCGCATCGTATTGAGCCAAGGCAACTGATCTCTATAACATGGATAGCGCATCGTATTGAGCCAAGGACACTGATCTCTATAACATGGATAGCGCTTCGTATTGAGCCAAGGCAACTGATCTCTATAACATGGATAGCGCATCGTATTGAGCGAAGGCCACTTATCTCTATAACATGGATAGCGCATCGTATTGAGCCAAGGCAACTGATCTCTATAACATGGATAGCGCATCGTATTGAGCCAAGGCAACTGATCTCTATAACATGGATAGCGCATCGTATTGAGCGAAGGCCACTTATCTCTATAATGTCACGAATCTAACCGTGGTTCACACAGGGAACATCCCTGGAACTCTAGAACTGGGGGTTGGCTGTGAGAGGGATCGTGACTTACCGGGTGTTACTTGACAAATTGTACCAGAAAACCATTTATTATTGAGGTTGGCCACCCTAATTACAACTACACCAGAAATACAGTATGTGACTTAAGCTAAGCGATACTTAAATGTTCGGTGTCCGACATCCAGGAGTTGTCCGCGCTCTCTCCCTCTTCGATTCGTACGTGTTTCTTCGTTGGTCGTCCGCCGTCTGAGAGCGATTTCACTGAGGTGGCGATGCACATGCACAAATTGTCTACGCGATGTTTTGCTGACTTGCTAGATACAATTTGGCTGGCTACTACAGCAGATTGAGTAGCTATAGCAGGGCTACTAAATGATAGCCCGAGAGGCTGACTCAGCACTCCCGCCTGTGCATCACCTGGGGGTTGGAGGAGGGGTGTTATGGATAAGTAGGGAAATGCCCGATGTTATCGCATTCTGATAGGATAGGCACTGTGTTGGCCCTAGGGAGGGTTGTAGGAATCGAGGGATGTTTAGGTATTTGAAGGATAATTAGGGTTGGGAACAAAAGTCCCACGAAGGTGGAACACCTTTCGTGACAATAACATGGATAGCGCATCGTATTGAGCAAGAAACGAGGACTCAAAAAAATGAGGACGAAATTTTCCACAGAAATTATCCCCGCAAACATACAGGTTATTCACATTTTTATAATGCGGTTTGATCAGCGGTTTTTTTTTCATAACATCACACTTATGACGTTGTCTTACTGGTTTTTCAGTAGTCACCCACATTTAAATTTTGGTTTAACGGAACTCATGCAAATTTAGAGTTCACATAAGAAATCTTAAAAATCAGCAAATTGCATTAGCAGCCCTGTGTATTTCCGGTGCCACGTCTGGCAGAGTGCCATTCGAGTAAAGTGCTTACCTCCACACCCTTCAAAACTTGGATCCAACACCCTCACTCTACTCCTACCCTTCACCCACCCTATACTAACTCTACATCCCTAAAATTACACTACTCCTATCCTACACCTACTTTTATACCACCCTTTAAAATAACCCTTCCCTATACCCTACTCTAACTCTACTTCTACCCTTCCCTACCCCTCCACTACCCCCTACACTTGTATTTCATGACCTACCGCATGATTCAAATAGGGGTTTCCTTTTTTTTACAGTAATTTCTTCTCAATTTTCTTCAAACTCACATCCCTAAAGTCTGCTTACGTTTTCTTATGTGCATCAAATATGTTCAAGGTCGTTTGAGCCAAAATATCTTTCATCGCACAAAAAAAAACTGTTAAGAAAGCACCAAACAAGCGTCAAGTAAATACACCGCCTTCCGCCCGACTGCTGCAGCCTCGGGCGCCTGCGCGACGTCGGCTATCTGGAGCACCTGCGCCGAGAGGCGTGGCCGCCGCCGCGCGCGCCGGAAGTCGACCCTGCGACTGCGCAGTTCGTGTCGCTGCCGCAGGTGGCTGCGCTGCTCGCTGCGCTGGCTGCGGGCGCTGCGTTGAGCGGGCTGGTGCTGCTCGCAGAGCGCTGCGCAGCCAAGAGATAACTTTCAATTGACCTTGATTAGACAAGCGCTTGAAGTATCCATTTCGAAATTTGTATCTGTAACGGGGCTCTATCTACATGGAGCCCATCTACACAAATAAACTTAAAATCCATCACACAAGGTGGTGTCCGTATAGCATAACAGAATGGTCTGGAATGTTGGAGACACCGGTTATCGTGAGATTTCCGAAGTTAAGCAACATCGCGCTGAGTTAGGTGTTGGATGGGTGACCATCATGCACAAGTTCTGTTCGGGAGAGTGGTTGGAGGATTTGAAGTAAGTAACAACCTTCACTCGCCTTGCTTATCAACCTCTCGACAGCACGGATTAGTGGAAGAATCCTATTTTTCGAGTTGTAAACTCCTTCGGAAGGGACGTAAAACATTGTCGCTACATAACGTCGACTACACGGTGGGCTGCAATGTTGACAGAGTTGCATTTTCCGCGCCTTTCTTCCCGTAGAGCAGCCATTTCAGAAGCGTTGAGAAACAATTGGAATATTCTTCACTGCAGCCATGTTCCTACCGGTGTTCCGTAAGCCGCCGCTCGAAAATGCTGAGAGAAACAGGTGAATATTTATTTTAATAAATGTCAATTCAAACTAACATAAATTTTCTCTTTATCAGCGACGTGATATAACATACCTTTGAAGCATTCGTATTCGAATGAATTTAATAAAAGCAATTATCAAAGCACAAAAAACACGTCTAGGCTGGATGGGCTCAAAACAAATCTTTGTAGTAACATTCAACTCTCTTCCCGGGGACTTGGATGATTGTTGCCCTGGGCAACTCCCCGGAAGCAAATTTAGTCATTCTTCCACCTTAGTGAAGTTAAGCGCAAAAAAACGTCATAAAAACTCCATTTTCAAGAAAAGCGCTAAGCATAAAACAATGAAATTTTTACACTAACATTAAATTGTAAAGGTCAACATATCCAGAAAGTTTCAAAAAATTATTTTCAGGTGCTTGGCCTCTAGAGTGCAAAACGCATTTTGGAAAAACTGAAAATTTTCGTAAAAAATTCATTACATAAAATTTTCTCGTCCGATTGGGTTCAAGTTCAAGTTCAAGTTCAAGTTCAGAGAAAACGAAGGTCATATAAATTTTCATCAAGATCGGTCGGTTTTGGCGTTTGGCCTGTAGAGCGCAAACAAACACACAAAAAAACAAACACAACCCCCCGGTGATTCCGGTTATCTGCGCATGACCTGCGTTCCTCGTAAAAAACACGTCTCGCTTTTGTATTTCTATTTGGCTGGCCAGGCGATGCCAGCATCTCGATGAGCGACTTGGAAAAATAGCTTATTCCAGCGAATAAATCTGCTAGAAATTAGAGTAAGAAGGTATCGACAACTTTGATGCATTTGCTGCATCCAGCCCTTTTCATACATCACCTCGTTAGTACGTTTTTTCACGATTTTAATGATTTTTTAAAGTTTCGCTTTAACATTGGCCCTAAGGGTAAATTACCCCCCCAACCCCCATTCATGGTCACCCCCTAAGCGCAGAATCAAGTGCAAAAAATACGGGGCTATTTGTAAAAACGTAAATAGCTTATTCCTGCAAATAATTCTGCTAGAAATTAGAGCAAAAAGGTATCTACAACTTTGATTCAATTGTTGTATCAAGCCTGTTACATGCATCACCTCGTCAGTACGTTTTTCACGATTTTGATGGTTTTTTAAGTTCCGCTTTAACTTTGGCCCTAAGGGTAAATGACCCTCCCCCTTTCATAGTCATGGGGTGAGTGGGGGGGGAAAACACTCCCGCGTAACAACATGCATATATTTCAAAACGTAAAAATCGATTTAAAGAAAAACTATTCAATTGATTTGGTTCAAATTAACACAGTATCTTCTTCTTACGACTTTTAATGCACACAGTAAATTTTGTGAAAATCGGTTGAAGATAAAGTTGCTTTAGTTGCAAAAAACTGGAAAAACGCTAAAAAATCGCAAAAAAAAAAGTCATTCAAGCGCCATTTTCAAGAAAAGTGCTTAACATACAACAATGAAATTTTAACACAAACATAAAATCGTTAGGGCCAACATATCCTGAAAGTTTCGTCAAATTATATACAGATGCTTGGCCTCTAGAGTGCAAAACGTGTTTTGGAAAAACTGAAAAATTTCGTAAAAACTTAATAACATAAAATTTACTCGTCCGAATTGCTTCAAAAACGTGGCAGATCTAATTTCAAATAAAACGAAGGTTCACCGAAATTTTCATCAAAATCGGTTTTGGCGTTTGGCCTGTAGAGCGCGAACAAACACACAAAAAATCAAAAAATTCAAAAATCTACTAACATCCATAACAAATTTGCAATGCTTTTTCCTATTTTTTTTTAACGCAAATTTAGGAACGAACTCGATCCAACATTCTACAATGGAGTCTCGCTTCGTTCTGGCCAAATTGGCCCTTTTTTGGGAGGGCTTATCCAACAGATTATATTTCTACGAGATCTCGCCCAAAGATTAATAGCCATAGCTTTTATTTCATGAAGACTAAATTGGAAGATGTGATTTCAATGCACGGCGTATTTGACATTTATCATTGCTCCTGATTATTGCTGCTTTATCAACCTGGCCGAGCTGATAATGATCAGGCAATCACCTGTTACCGACCCACGTTTATCGACATACGGTGTACTCTGCCGCCAGAGTATGCTGATTAGTAATTAAGCCCAATCGTCCATCACTAATTGCCGCTCTGAATGAAATATTATGTACATACCCCTTGCCTTGTCAGAGTTCGGTACCTTCCACTTCCTCCCTCTCCGATACTGCCTGGCCCAGGTATGTGGGTTGAGAGGGTATCCGATCCTAAAAGCCCCCACAAGCCACCCCTGACCATGGACTCACTGTGTCAGAAAAGCACATGGCGAGTGATCCTTGTGGGGTGTTCATTCCCCACTCACTTCCCCCCCTTTTCCTTGTGTGTCGTTGGTATGAATGATTATAAATTATGTTTTATGTTTCATGTTTTATGTTTTATGTTCTTTGTTTTATGTTTTATGTGCTTTGTTGCATGATATTCGTTCGTTCGTTTATTTGTTTGTAAATGTCTATCAAAAGTTGACCTTGAAATTATGCAAATCGCTAACATTTAACTTGAACAAGAAACACTAGTTGAAGTACTGTGATTTCTTACTATATTAGGAACTTATTTCAATCGTTGCATAACATGTCGAACATGGTTTACATGAATGCTAATTTATTTGCAGCTTTTTATTCGCCGCGTAACCGAACGGTTTGGCATGTTGGAAACACCGGTTCTCGTGAGAACACCGAAGTTAAGCAACATCGCGCTGAGTCAGGTGTTTGATGGGTGACCATCATGCACATGGTCAGTTCTGTTCGGGAGAGGGGTTGGAGGGTTTGAAGTTAGTACAACAACTTTACTCGCCTTGCTTATCAACCTCTCGGCAGCACGGATTAGTGGAGGAATCCTGTTGTTCGAGTTGTACCGTCCTTCGGAAGGGACGTAAAGCCGGTGGTCCCCTTGGTGCTTTTCGACAGGAGTAGGCTACGTGCCGGCACCGGGTTTCCCCTCCTCCCTTCTAGACTAGGTTAGGTTCATCATCACCCTCATCATCACCATTTCATTCACCGACGCCATTAGACCAGTGCCAAAGGGCCAGTTGTCAAAACAGTGCGTCGTTAAGCACCAATAATCAATCAATCAATTAATAATCAATCTATTCGCCGCGTCACAAACGGCGACCCCGACGGATCCGGTCACCCATCCACTCACCGAACCGGTGCGATGTTGCTCAACCACTACATGCGAGTTTGTGGTTCGTGGGGTCCGTTTTTAGCCGCTTGTTTTAGTAGAGTTGTGGCATTAGATCGTCGTGGATTTTAATTAATCCGGTAATTTCTAGGGAAGATTTTGTCTTCACAGACAGACGGTAGATCAATTTTAGGGGCTGCGCCGTTACCCCCTCTCATCCCTTGGGTATCGCCTCATATCAGGCAAGCCAGCAATACAAGTGACTTGGACAGGTTACTTTTGTTGTCGCACCCTGTGACTTTAAGCCAATCTCGCTCAATCTTCGCTAGCTAAATAGCGACATTCGAAAAAAAAAGCCAAATATTAAATAATAATAATCGTCATTTTTTCGCTTGGGGTTGGCCATGTTAACGTCGTGTACCCCCCAAATGTGAGAGAAAGATTTCAATATTTTTCACGACGACTACATCATGATATTTCCAGGTAACTAATGTCATTGAGAAAGCTGCTGAATTAACGCCGAGCATTTTAAACTGATCCTATAAGCCTCTAGACCAGTGATGTGCAACCTTTTTTCGCCGCGAGCCATTTTTGTGACTTAATAACTTACGCGGGCCGCATTTAAAATAATACATGCATTGTCGCGTCGCGTGAAAAGTAACAGCAATTTATTACTCACATTATGTTTCTCTAGTCACTAGTGGGAAACTTGGCACTGCTTTGCTCAGAATAATACAAGACGTCCCCGTATTCCGAATCTAAGTCTTTCAAGAGTTCCTGGAATCGTCGATGGTTCAATCCTCTGGCTCTTATAAAATTCACCTCACTTACTACTGTCGACATAACATTGTTCATCCCGACCGACTTCGCACACAAGTTTTCTTGATGAATGATACAGTGACACTAAATTAAATCCTGGCCACACAATAATTTCAAGTCTTCGGCCACCAGAGTTATCAGCCCACTTTGTTTTCCGATCATTGCCGGTGCTCCATCGGTAGCAACTCCACAACTTCTTGCGGTCAAGCCCCAACTTTTATTGAACCCCGCATACTTCGTTTTGCAATTATGTTTGACGTTGAACTCTTTTAACAATGCCACTGTCTCACGACAGATTAAGCACACTGCTTTACATTTCACAAACGTAAAAAAATATGTCTCACTCCACTTTTCTTGAAACAATCTGCCTTCATCCGCTACTTTTCTTTTCTAAGTTGATAAAGAAGCCATGCTTATTTATGCGTCCATGATGGCACTCAAGTGTGGCCATACTCAAGCAAATACACGGCTATCCATCCACTCTCGTCAACGCTATTAACGGAGTTGATATTTCTCCCGCATAGTGTACAAAGCTTTGCTAACAGAACGCGACGAACTAAACATAAATCGTAAGCTTACGGAGGCCTCTCGGGATAAATTCCCGGAAAAATTCTAGGTACGGCGGCCTGTAACGCCGTAGCAGCGTTATGGTAAAATTCAGCGAAAGTAAGGTTTTATCATTTATAGTTCAAGAGAAGTGTATAAAACAGAAAACATTAAACATAAAAAATGTATTGAATTTTATTTCATTTTATTCCGCGGGCCACTCGCAATGGGCCCGCGGGCCGCGGGTTGCACATCACTGCTCTAGGCTATGCGCACACGCAATGTAATCGCGTTGTGGGAGAGAGTAAATATTACGCTCATCCACAACAGGATTATATGAGTGTTCGCATAGCCTGGTGTTAAGATTTTAAATATAATATTTTTGGAATTCTTAGTTGTTATAAAAAATAAATAATTGAAATGACGAAGCTTTTATTTTTTGACATTCCAATCAACCCGCCACCTCCACCCTTCACGTCCCGCTTCGCAGAAACTAGAGTCAATAAGCTCGGACGTTGCTATCGACGTCGCGACGCCGGACTCCCGCCGCGGTGACGTCTCAACAGGTGCGTGACCTTCTGTCATCTTGACCTCGAGGTCTCCTCGACGGGCTGTGACCCGTGGAGGCGCCGGGTCCAACAAAGCACGGCTTCCTGCCGGTCGGTCGGTAAGACTTAAGACCTGGAAGAGTATGAAGGTAATCGCACCTAAACCTTCCACTTGAATCTCGAGGGATATATAGCTTAGAATAAAATTGTTAAATAAAAAATTATAGCTCTAAAAATGTTGATTTTGGTCGGATTTTGGTTGGATTTTGGTCGTTTCATTACAAACGCAATAGACTCAGGACGTTTGAAAGAACCGCGACAACCGCTTTGTCAAATGCATATATTAACCGGTTATCGACATAGTCTAATGATACGCCTTATCACCAAGAGGGGACACTGCTGTTGCTTTTCAGATTCTGTGTTCGTTTTTGCATGTTTTTGCGTTATTTTATTAAACCACAATATTCGTTGAAAAACATAGTAGAGCAGTACATTTAACAAACAGGTGTAAACACTTTCCGCTTAATTTAAAACACACCTACTACTCATTTTCTCTCTTCTCGTGCCTTAGCACTATTTGACGTTCCATCCAAACTGCCATTCATCCAGATCTGCTCGACTATCATTCAGCAACCGATCCAATGGGCGTACCTCCCAATGGAATTGTTGGGCTGTCTTTTCGCGTTCAACGCAGCAGCATCCGATCCTAGTTGGATTGAAAGGTAAAAAAGACCTTTCTCCCACGCTTGTGGGAGATTTAGTACGTTCAGGTCTTTATGCTCCTCGTGCCACGTAGGGACCGTGGGAAGTTCGGACATAACTGTGGTTAATTACTATGGTATTTGTTCAACTCCATTTTTGAGATCGTTTGGCAACGAAACACTTGACTCCTCTCTGCCCTTGTATGCCTGTGTATGCCCTGAGTGTCTCTGTGTCTGCCTGTGTTGTCCTGGCTTGTGCCGTCTCGTGTTGTCCTGTGATGTTTAATGTGCCGTCATGTGTTGTTATGAGCAATTTGTGTCGCAATGTGAAGTTTTATGTTGTAAATAATAATGTCACTAAATGAGTTTGATAACGACACCGACATCAAGTCAGGAGTAAGTTAAATTTTGTTATATGATAGTTTTCATCTATATATTTATGGCCTCGTCACATTATCACTTCTCAGCCTTTTGGCTAAGATCGGACTGCATATGTCACATTATCACTTCTCGGCCTTTTGGCTAAGATCAGAGTGTATACGTCACATTATCACTTCTCAGCCTTTTGGCTAAGGTCGGAGTGTATACGTCACATTCGAGAAACTACTATACATAAGTCGTACATGTATCGCTTCCCCAACCCACTCGTTGCTCTGAAAAACCACACCAGCAAGCGGACATTGGAATTTGGATTGGCTTTAGTCCCAAGTGTCGACGTGCGACGTCGCGTTCCTCGTAAAAAACACGTCTCGCTTTTGTATTTCTATTTGGCTGGCCAGGCGATGCTAGCATCTCGATGAGCGACTTGGAAAAATAGCTTATTCCTGCGAATAAATCTGCTAGAAATTAGAGTAAGAAGGTATCGACAACTTTGATGCATTTGCTGCATCCAGCCCTTTTCATACATCACCTCGTTAGTACGTTTTTTCACTTTTTTTATAATTTTTTTTTTTGTTTCGCTTTAACATTGGCCCTAAGGGTAAATGACCCCCCACCCCACTTTCATGGTCACACCCTAAACGCAGAAACAAGTTTAAAAAAAAGGGCTATTCGTAAATACGTAAAAATTTTATTCCTGCAAATGGGAATATCTATCATCGACATGTTATCTATCAGCAAAATCGATTTAAAGAAAAACTATTCAGTTGATTTGTTTAAAATTAACACAGACTCTCTTTTTTGACAATTTATAATGCATACAGTGAATTTGGTTAAAATCGGTTGAAAATAAAGTTGCTTTCGTTGCAAAAAACCGCAAAAACAGTGCAAAAAGTGATTTAAAAGCTCCATTCCAAACTTGGCACATCTAAGTTCAGAGAGGGATATTAATCAAAGGTACTTGTAGTCATTTACTTGTCTCAGCGTGAAGCGTGTTGCTGTCATTGCTTTGGAAGTATATTGTGCGATGTATTTCGTATCTGCCATAATCTTTTCATATTCTGCTGGCGAAAATTTGCTGGCGTTGTTTGTGGGGATCAACTTTTGAATGAAGCTCGCATCTCTATGAGCAACGTGGTAAAATAGCTTATTCCTGCAAATAAATCTGCTAGATATAAGAGAAAGAAGAAGGCTTCGACAACTTTGATTCAATTGCTGTATCAAGCCCTTTACATACATCACCTCGTTAGTACGTTTTTTCACGATTTTAATGATTTTTTAAAGTTTCGCTTTAACATTGGCCCTAAGGTTAAATGCCCCCCACCCCCTATTCATGGTCACCCCCTAAAAGCAGAATGAAGGGCAAAAATATTTTAGGGCTATTAGTAAGTACGTAAATAGCTTATTCCTGCAAATAAATCTGCTAGAAATGAGAGCAAAAAGGTATCTACAACTTTGATTCAATTGTTGTATCAAGCCTGTTAAATGCATCACCTCGTTAGTACGTTTTTCACGATTTTTATGGTTTCTTAAAGTTCCGCTTTAACTTTGGCCCTAAGGGTAAATGACCCTCCCACCTTCCATGGTCAAGGGGTGAGGGGAGGGGGAAACACTCCCCAGTAACAACATGCATATAAGACTTGCTGTGTAATCGTGACCTGGCTAAATCTCGTCGACCTGTTTCTCGTGATTCCAGGTCGAAATATCAGCGTCCTGGATTCCAGGTCCGCCAGGTCGCGGAGTGTGCGCCCTGGATTCCAGGTCTCGGAGTCTGCGCCCTTGAGCTTCGCAGTGCGTCAAGTTCTCGACACGACCCCTCTGAATTGTTCTAAATTAAATTTGTGCCTTTCGCATATTTTATATATTGTCAATATTTAATTTTTACTCACCTTCGGAGATATACCAGGAGCATGCTGAGCACGCTAGAGCTAGCATCAGGTATCTGATCAGGTAGGCCTATCGTTCTACCTACCTGATGCCAGCTCTAGCATGCTCCGCATGCCCCTGGTATCTCTCCTAATGCCAGAGCTCACACACATCTTCGGTTACCTACCTGATGCTAGAGAGATACCAGGGGCATGCTCCGCATGCTAGAGCTGGCACCAGGTAGGTCACCGAAGGTGTGTGTGAACTAGCGTCCGAGAGATAGAAGTTAGTAGCAAGCGTCACTCATGACCGTTCAACACAATACAGATGCATATAATATAAGCTGATGAACGTGATCAGGCAGGAGCTCGCTCCTATCACCGGCAACTTGCAACAAGTTGTCGGTGTTCGATGTGCAGTCGGCCGATTGCTCGGACAGACTGCACATCTCTTCGTGGAGGAGTGGTTGCTTTATAGGCACCCTCCTCTTCGGAAGGGAGGCCACCGTGCCTCACTTCTCTTCGGCGACCTGCTACAGGTTGCTACTGAGAGTTTTTCGAACGTGCCCGTCCCGGCGGCATCTTGCACACTGACGCTGCAAATGTCTGTCAGGAAGAGACAGGCTGGACTTGTATCCAGCGCTAGTAGCATGGATCAAGTCAGGATAACAAATATTCTACAGCATTTACTTACGTATAGTATATCACTTGCTACAGTATCATCTTCATGAGCTAGCGTGCGGTGAAATAGCCAAAAAAGGCCCCTAAAACGGACACGCAATTCAAATAGAAGAAATTTTTTCTCCATTTTTCCAATGGCAAAATGGCTCATTGCAAGAGTTACTTCATCATAAAATCACAGCTATATGGATGTTCACGGTTCAAATCCTGCTATGAATTACTTTTTTACAAAGGCAAAACCTTGCTCTTGTTAGAGGTACAGCCAATTCATCACTTGGTTCATGTACGACAAATACATCTGTCAATCCCATCGGCAGCACGGCCCAGTGGGTAGCGTGCTTGCTCCACGCTATTCAGTGAGTGCGACTCGAGTTCGATCCCTGGCTCGGGAGCTTTTTTTCCAAGTCGTTCATCGAGTTGCAAGCACTGCCTGGCCAGCTTAATAGAATTACAACAGCAAGGCGTGTATTTTACGCGGAACACGTGGTCGCATTTTGCATTACATATAGGACCAGTCCCATCATCATTATAAACGGCAACCTGGTGCAATGGATAGCACCCAGGACTGCCACCCGGGCGGCCCAGGTTCAAATCCGGGTCCTGCCGCTTTTTGTCTTCATCGTGGACTTGTAAATATCTCGCCTTGTAATATACAGCGTACCGGGACAACGAGATAGCGTGCATTGGCTCGTTGGCCTGGCCAAATGAGTAGAAATGCAGCTACAGCCGTACTTTTTAATATTAAAAGGGAGGTGCTCGTTGCGATTTATGTATGACTAATACCAGGAGTAATCTAATCGGAACAGTGGTCCAGTGGACAGCGCGCCAGCCTACTACGCAGGAGACCCGCGTTCAAATCCTACCACGAACACATTTTAGCATTAATTTTCTAATGGATCGATTTTTGCTATCTTATTGCCGCCAGTAGAATTTTTGTGGCTCTTTCTACTAAAAATTCAGTTCAAATTTAGCTACTAGGTGGCGCTGGGGTGCAGCGTGCCGATATTAAAGAAAACTTTAATGCTTTGGCGCTTAGTTCAAAATTTGCTTGGATTATATATTCTGATCTGTAATTTATAAAATTAATTCTCGCGTGGAAATTTTGAACGTATTGTAAAATAAATAAATGTGGATGAATAACATGGTGATGGGCGATATTACATGAAAAATCAAATTAATGGGAGAAATATATCAAACGACGAAAATGAATAATACTTCGTGGTTGATCCATCATCCCCTTCACACAAAAAACCAGCTGAGCTAATCACGTGACTACCACCACGTGACGTAGAAGCACATTCACGACATTCGGAGTTCGGCACTTCAACGCACCGATCTCACGTCCATCGTCGCTAGATGGCCTCTCAATTTTCTGGAGATTGAGCTCGTTATCAGTGCGAAAACTCAGTTGCCTAATTGATTATTTTGTTAGGAGTGTCAAATAGTGGCCAAAACGGTGGTAAAAAGAATTGGAAGTGAACGCATTCTGTTGGAGGTTGATGGAACTGATGGTGTCAGTCATAAGCTGCAGGGTCGGTAATTGATCGACCGGCAGGAAGCCGTGCTTTGTTGGACCCGGCACGTCCACGGGTCACGGCCCGTCGACGTGAACCTCGAAGTCAAGATGACAGATGGTCACGCACCTGTTGAGACGTCGCCGTGGCGGGAGTCCGGCGTCGCGACGTCGATAACAACGTCCGAACTTTGCGACTGTGGTTTCTGCGAAGCGGGACGTGAAGGGTGGAGGTGCCGGGTAGATTGGAATGTCAAAAAACAAAAGCTTCGTCATTTAAATTATTTATTTTTTATAACAACTAAGAAATCCAAAAATATTATATTTAAAATCTTCACATTAAGCTTATAATGTTAGTTGGACCATTCAGCTCTTTCAATTTTAATGATCCTTATCTAAAAATTAAATATTTACGACACATAAAATATTGGAAAGGCACTAATTTAATTAAGAACAATTCTGAGGGGTCGTATCGAGAACTTGACGCACTGCGAAGCTCCAGGGCGCAGACTCCGAGACCTGGAATCCAGGGCACACACTCCACGACCTGGCGGACCTGGAATCCAGGACGTTGCTGTTTCGCCCTGGAATCACGAGCAACAGGTCGACGAGATTTAGACAGGTCACGATTACACAGCAAGTCTTATATGCATGTTTTTACGGGGGAGTGTTTCCCCCCCACACCCCTTGACCATGGAAGGGGGGGGGGGGGGTCATTTACCCTTAGGACCAAAGTTAAAGCAGAACTTAAAAAACCATCAAAATCGTGAAAAACGTACTAACGAGGTGATGCATGCAACAGGCTGGATGCAACAATTGAATCAAAGTTGTAGATACCTTTTAGCCCTAATTTCTAGCAGATATTTTTGCAGGAATAAGTTATTTACGTTTTTAAAACTAGCCCTAAAATATTTTTGCACTTGTTTCTGCGTTTAGGGGGTGACCATGAATGGGGGGTGGGGGGTCATTTACCCTTAGGGCCAATGTTAAAGCGAAACAAAAACAATTATTAAAATCGTGAAAAAACGTACTAACGAGGTGATGCAATTAAATCAAAGTTGTCGATACCTTCTTACTCTAATTTCTAGCAGATTTATTTGCAGGAATAAGCTATTTTTCCAAGTCGCTCATCGAGATGCTAGCATTGCCTGGCCAGCCAAATAGAAATACAAAAGCGAGACGTGTTTTTTTCGAGGAACGCGACGTCGCACGTCGACACTTGGTACTAATGCCAATCCAAGTTCCAATGTCCGCTTGCAGGTTTGTTTTCTAAGAGCAACGAGTGGGTTGGGGAAGCGATACATGTACGACTTATGTATAGTAGTTTTCATCCGCAGTGTGTTCCAGGGCAAGGGTCCAGGAGACAGCGTGCTTGTCTTCAACGCAGGCGACCCGCGTACAATTCACCGCGCAGACCCATTTTGGCTCAATATATCGACTGATTCATTTTATTTTGTTTTTTATATCCCTCCCTAACTTTTATATCACCTGACTCTAATTTCTTGCTGACTTTTTTGCAGGAAAAAGCTATTTTTCCAAGTCGCTCATCGAGATGCCAGCTACATTCAAAAGTTAATTCACACAACAATTCATCGCCAGCATAGACGAAAAGATTATGGCAGAAAATTAATGCATCGCAAAATTAACTCCCACAGGAATGACAGCAACACGCTTCACGCTGGGACAAGAACATGACTACAAGTACCTTCGAAAAATATCCCGGTCAAGCGCAGATCACCGGTTAGAACCAGCAATCTCGGCGTCTCAACGACACTAGGATAAGACGGCAACATCCAGGAGACTGAACGCAACAAACTCTGGCAATACTCAGGCGGTTAGGTCATCATTTTGATACGAGTGGGAAATAGTGATAAGGGAGTTGAGTACACGGATTCAATGCGGGCGCACTCTGTTGGTGGTTTTACGAATTGGTGATATCAATCATAAGCTGCAATTGATTTTATCGACTCCCAAATAGGTATACGTCATTGTGATATCAATCCCTCTTAAGTTCGAACCCGGATCATTGTCACAAATGCCAAATTATTTTGAGAAGATGATGATGATTGATGATGATAATATGTTTGAATATATTTTTTTTCCTTAAAGGCCTTGTGAGGGGAAGAATATCGTAATTTGGGTTTTTAAGTGAGTTTTAGATCGATTTGCCTTCAAAACAAACATTGGAAACTAGAAATGTCAATAAGTCACAAGTCCTGAGCTAGCGCGCTATAATGATACGTCATACTCGGCAGACGATGGTGGGGGAATAGTGCGGCGCGGCGCGTGGAGCCGCCAGCCGGCCGGCAAGGAGTAGGAGCTGGGCGATCGGGAGCGACGATTCGCTTCCATTCAATTCTATGATTTTGTTGTGCAATGTGCAATACTTTATCGTTGAATTTTAGTCTACCTTGTTAGTAACTTACGCTGCTACTTTAGCCGATCTACAGCAGTTGAAATAATAATATTATGTCAAGTGTTGGTTATCGCTCATGTGATAAATACTTGAGATGAATGCCAGATGCCAGTGCAACTTCTGCTAGATCCAGGCTATAAAAATGCTCTTCTTTAGTCGACAGAGCTTTGAGCTAGTGGGATGTCAACGTTTTGTGGCCACGTTCATAATCATACAGGTGGGGTTGAATCATACCACAATTCCCGACTGAAATACATGTCTAAGCGAGTTCATTTTACCTATCAAGGTATGATTCTCCAATCAGTGTTAGCTATGCTGGACCACAATGACAACATAGGTAGATCAGTGACAGGCGAATCAGTGCGATATTCTAAAGCTACAAAAATGGGTGCTAAGATCAAAATACGAAGAAAAGTCTAATCTTTTGCGAGAAGATTTACTGTCGTAGAGATATCAGATGTAGCTTGTGGCATTTCACCATTGCCATGCACTCCAGAGGACGACCATTCAGACATAACACAAAACATATCGGGCGCTCCCCGACCCTCACTTGAATCTCTGAAAAATACTCGGTTCAAGAGATTTGACTGATTGTAAATCGTTGCTAGATGAAATAAACACATTTCGTGCAGAGCATTTTAGTTCTTCTTGCGATAAATTAGCGTTGACATGTCTGGGTCGGGACTAACCCCCTACCAATTTGACTATTAAAAGTGCACTAAGCGATCCATTATTAGTTCGTGGTGTGGATTTCTGTGGCCGGGCAACTGCTGCAGTGCACGATTGGTGTTTTTGTGGCGAGTGCACTTCGATGCGAACAGAAAATGAGTGTCTCTGCTGTCAGGAGAGTGATATAATAACGAAAGTGCGTGGCAGTATTGACTGCATTACATATCATGCGTCTTTTGAGAATGTAGTTATCAACGCCGATGCACTGCACACTGCAAGACATCACATGATGCTGAGTGCACCATCTGATGAATATCATTCATAAATATCTCAAATCAACGAACAATCGCTTGTGGCGACACGTTGCCTATAAACAATTCGTGTATTGGATGAATTCCTGGTCGACTCTAAGGAAAGAACAATAGAAAAGTTATTCCATCGTGTGTTGTAAAAACTGTTAGGGGTGAGTTTGTGGAGCAAGACGACAAGTTGTACACAGGATTTAAACCCTCGGCGTTAGCTAATCCACAATATTTCGACTAACTTGCCAGGTAAGGGTACCAATAGATTGTTTTCATGGTTGGTTTTTGTATTTACGACTCGTATCACCGTGTTATTTCTCTCGTTATTTCTTGGGAAAAATTTTAATTCATATTTTAACTTATTATTGACCATCTTGATGATTCGATGTATCAATACAAGTAAACTGAAAGCATCGAAGTCGGCTAAATTCGATGTAGGGGGGTCTAAGAAAGGTAAAGGTTATGCGTATGGCTGGCGCGGCAATCTTTCTACAGCTATTATGACGTCACAGCAGAGTCCGCGCGGCGTCTGAGGCAGACACCGCGCGCGGAGGAACAGATGGGCTAGAGCCATTTTTCTTATCTCGTTGCGGGCTAGCAGATATGTGAACCCCACCTTCCCCTCACACGGCCTTTAAGGTTTCAACAGCACAGAGTTCATTTTTTAACACTCGGTTGATAATTTGAGGCAAATCGAATTTATTGATGAGCGTAACGAGCTTGGCAATTGAAGCAAAATTTCCATTAACACTTTACTGCTAAAAACTTCTGAAATGTTTTTTTGTTCGTTTGTTTGCTGTCAACAGGCCAAACGCCCGAACCGGTTTTTATGAAAATTTACGTGGACCTTTGTTTTCTCTGAACTTAGATATGCCACGTTTGGAATGGAGCTTTTAAATCACTTTTTGCACTGTTTTTGCGGTTTTTTGCAACGAAAGCAACTTTATTTTCAACCGATTTTCACAAAATTCACTGTATGCATTATAAATAGTCAAAAAACAAGATGCTGTATTAATTTCAAGCAAATCAACTGAATAGTGAACTTGATTCTGCGTTTAGGGGGTGACCATTATTGGGGGGGGGGGGGGGGCTCATTTACCCTTAGGGCCAATGTCAAAGCGAAACAGAAATCATTAAAATCGTGAAAAAACGTACTAACGAGGTGATGCAATTGAATCAAAGTTGTCGATACCTCTTACTCTCATTTCTAGCAGATTTATTTGCAGGAATAACTATTTTCCCACGTTGCTCATCGAGATGCCAGCTACATTCAAAGGTTGATTCACACAAATAATCATCGCAGCAGATGAAAAGATTATGGAAGATAATTAAAGCATCGCAAAATAATCTCCAACAGCAATGACAGCAACACGTAGCACGCTGGGACAAGTACCTTCAAAAAATATCTCGGTCATGCGCAGCGCAGATCACCGGTTAGAACCAGCAATCTCGGCGTCTCAACGACACTAGGATATGACGTCAACGTCTAGTTAAGTTGGCGAAACTTTCTAGATATGGCGACCCTAACGATTTAATGTTTGTGTAAAAATTTTATTGAGGTATGATAAGCACTTTTTTTTTAATGGAGCTTTTAAAATACTTTTTGCACTGTTTTTGCGGTTTCTTGCAACTAAAGCAACTTTATTTTCAACCGATTTTAACAAAATTCACTGTATGCATTATAAATTGTCAAAAAAGAGTGTCTGTGTTAATTTTAAGCAAATCAACTGAATAGTTTTTCTTTAAATCGATTTACTGATAGATAACATGTCGATGATAGATATTCCCATTTGCAGGAATAAACTTTTTACGTATTTACGAATAGTCCATTATTTTTTAAACTTGATTCTGCGTTTAGGGGGTGACTATGAAAGTGGGGTGGGGGGTCATTTACTCTTAGGGCCAATGTCAAAGCGAAACAAAAACAATTATTAAAATCGTGAAAAAACGTACTAACGAGGTGATGCAATTGAATCAAAGTTGTCGATACCTCTTACTCTAATTTCTAGCAGATTTATTCGCAGGAATAAGCTATTTTTCCAAGTCGCTCATCGAGATGCTAGCGTCGCCTGGCCAGCCAAATAGAAATACAAAAGCGAGACGTGTTTTTTTCGAGGAACGCGACGTCGCACGTCGACACTTGGTACTAATGCCAATCCAAGTTCCAATGTCCGCTTGCAGGTGTGTTTTCTAAGAGCAACGAGTGGGTTGGGGAAGCGATACATGTACGACTTGTCATGGCGTGAATTTGAAACAGAAATCAAAAAGAGACAAATGATTTTCTTAGTAACGAAGACATTTGCTATGATTATTCCTTAAAAAAAACGGAATGATTTTGTTTTCATGATATTGCACTCGACACGCAATGAATAGCAGCAAAATGATTCGAGTGCCAGCCAGCCCGATTACCACCAGACACAGCGAAGCACTCGCTCGAATTGACCAACCATCGCGTGCCGACCGGAACAGAGTCTCACTTCAACAGCACGCCGTCGCACGTCCCGACCCCTCCCCGGGTGCCCGTCGCACCGAGGTGCCGCCAGTAGTTCCCCACCCGCTCGCCGATGGAG
Organism: Nemurella pictetii; assembly: GCA_921293315.2. Lineage (NCBI taxonomy): Eukaryota > Metazoa > Arthropoda > Insecta > Plecoptera > Nemouridae > Nemurella > Nemurella pictetii. The sequence goes on from OV121122.1 coordinate 5,570,094, forward strand.
TCGTCGTGGACCTTGTCACGCGCCCACCGTCCGTTCCTCGTCGCGCTCGCCGTCCTCGGCCTCGCGCCGTCCGCGCTAAACGCCCCCATCGCCGCCGCCTGCCACAACGCCCTGCTCGCCGCCGCCGCCGCCGCCAACTGCTGCCTCTACGCGCGCCACATGATCACCTCGAAGTGGCGGCCGAACAATTTCCTGAAGATCGAATTCCCGTTGGTGCTCTGCCAGTTGGTGTCGACCGCCGCGTGCGTCGCCACGCTCGCCGCCTCCTTGCGTCACGCGGCGACGCTACGCGGCGTCGTCACGCGACTCGACGCCGTCGACCGGATGCTGTACGCCGTCGACGCCGACCCCCACCGACGCACGCGCGCCGCCATGTGGAGCCAACTGGGCGTCGTCGCCGTCGTTTGCTCCACGAAGCTGGCGCTGGACGTCTGGGAGGCGACGCTCACGCCATACGCCGGCCACGCGACACAGTGGGGCCAGCTGGCCGTGCTCTTGGTCAACATTCTCAGCGTCGTGCGCTACGTCAACGTCCTGCTCTGCGTCGCGGCGCGTCACGACGCCGTCAACCGGCACCTGAAAGCGGTGCTCGACGCCGCCACCGCCCTCGACTTCCATCCGAGCCTCGCCTGCGCGGTCGCCGTCGACGCCGCCGACGCCGTCGTCCTGTTCCCGTTCGACACGACGTCGGCGCCGGGACGCCGCGCGATGTGGGCGTGCTTGCAGCGCGTGCACGTCGAGCTGCGTCGCGCAGGCGTCGACGCCGACGAGGCGCTCGGACTGAGCGTGCTCGTGGCCTTCACGCACCTGTTGGCCGGGCTCGTCGTCTACAGCTACGTGTTCACACACGGCGCCATGCGCATGGTGATCTACACGATAGTGGGCGACGTGCGCGAGATCGTGCTCAGCGCGTTCCTGCTTGACGCGCTGTCCGTGACGATCTCGATGGCGCTGCTGGGGGCGTTGGCGTGCGCCGGGGAGGCGGCGGCGGAGGCGGCGAGGCGTTCGACGGCGCTGGTGAGTCGGTGTCTGCTGGTGGACGGCGGGGAGGGCGCAGAGGCGTTCGCCGGGATGGTGCGCGGCGCGCGGCGCGTCGGATTCAGCGCGCGCGGCATGTTCGACGTGAACCTCGGGTTGTTGTTGACGATGGTGCAGACGCTCGCCACGTACGCCGTCATCTTGCTCAGCGAGATCGTCTGGTAGCCGGTCGGCGAGTTCCGAAGGTTGACGACAAGAGTTAGGATTGGTGGGTTAGCTGAGCAAGAAACCAGGATACGCAACCGTTGGGTGTGCCGGGTTCGTATCCCGGTTTGTATACTTGCATAATGCATAGCTAACCCACCAAACTATTGCTTACGGTGTAAACATGCACAAGGGAAACCAATTTTTCACGAGTTTGGGGTCACAATTCTGAAAACCGGCGCAGGAGTTGGCGCTGTTTTGCACTTTTTTCACCTTTTAATTGTCACGGGACAAATCCATAAACCGGACAAATCTAGACGTTCATTTTCTTGTGCGATAAACGATCGTGGCTTGGCACATTTCGTTCCAGGAAATCGACTGATTTCTCGACCAGGTTAAGAAACGTGATAGGCTGATGTCATGAGATGTTCCGAATTGACTTTATTGGGCAGAAATTCCTTAATCCGAGTCAGAGATGGTTCTAAAATCTATAGTTGAAATCGGTTAGAAAGTAACAAATGATCACCCAATTTTTACTTTGATGTAGCTCAAATAGATTACATATGTACTTCGAAATCATAGTTCAAGTGGTTCAAGTCGTGGGTGCCTGAGAGTTTCGAGTTATTGAATTGGTAAGTCGAGTTTTTAATGATGATTTGAGTCGCAGGTCTTTCTCGATTTCTATAAACCCTATTGTCCGGCCAATTTTGAATGGAAGTCTTTGTGTTGAATGTCGATGTGTATTGTGTTGGTTATTACATGCACTTAAAGAGTGCCAAGCAATAACGATGGAAGTTGGCGACAATCAATGACACGTACACACCATGTTTTCCACGGATCACTCAACACAATTGCCATCACTAACGACTCTAGGTGTCTAAGAAAAATGCATTTCGCGTGAAACACTTACATTAATACATTTGAAATCATCGTGAAGATCCCAGCACGAATCAATACATCGAACAACTAGCAGCACAGTACGTTTCTTATCACCAGGTTTTATCAAATGCAGTGAGTGTGTATGGTAAGCTCACACATGATATTCGCTCGCTACCCTTTGACACCATTTTCAGACGGTAAAATATTAAACTTAAAATGTTTGATGTAAAAATAATTTCGGTGCGTATTTTTGATATTTGTATGTGTGAAATATGCGAGTGCTTAAAATACTTAAAGAGCAATAAAAATATAACTTATACGTCACATTATAATCGTTATTATTTTCAACAGTTGTATTCCTTACCCCTTAGACCGTAGTCATTTTTAAGTCATTTAAAACAAAAACCATTAATATATCCCCACATTTTTTGTATACTTAGTATAGTATTTATTATAACGTCCTATGGTCAGAATTTTTGATTTGTGATCAAAAATATCGATAGGCAACTAAAAGATTGAGAAATCATGAGAACTCTCCAGCCTAAATGATTTAATCAATCAATAGAAAATGTTAGCAACGGCTTGAAAAGGCCCTACCCATGCCACGTTAGATTATTTAGAGTCATAAGATGCTCATCACCCAAGTGACACCCTTCAGAGAATAATGGGGGTGGGGAATTGGGGGTCTCACGTAGAAAACGGCCTCTGCCGACAAGTCAGCACAAAGAAGGGTAAATCACAATTATTTTACTGGGAGTGCATATATACTTTTCCAAACGGAGGGCAAGTTTTCGAATCAGGCTTTGTGTTACCAACTTCACATAACTGAAATTGAAATGTTAGCAACTATTTTAGATTTGAATCGGTCAATTTATTATAATTTTCATGCTTCGATCATCTTTGATCGCTACTTCCTAGGCTGGTAGTGGTCAAAGATTTCTGGACAAAGTTTTCTGTTATCAGCCGTTCAGTCAACGAAAGCATACGTTTTAGTTTCAAAATTGACATTTTGAAATCCCGCCGTTGCAGTTTGGTTTTAAGAGCTGATACTTGGCTGTATATTAATGTGGTCACTTTTACCATCCACCCCCGTGGCACGGCGCTTGGGGTGTCAGCGTTCGCCACCTGCCACCCCCGCGGGCATCCCTCGGTGTTCAGTCGACAGTTCAGGCTGCGCATCGGGCTGCGCGCTGCGCGTCGGGCTGCGCAGCAGGCGCTTGAAGACGAGGCGCAGCGGCGCTTCGGCGGCGAGGTGCAGCAGCAGACTCAAGAGCAGCGTCCAGGCGAGGTCGCCGCAGAATGCTCGCAGCTGCAGCAAGTTCGGATTATTGATTATTTTCTTGGACCCTTTGCAGGAAATTACAGGAAAGAGTCACGGTAGAGTTATAAAAACGCGTAGGTTTGATTATTGCGTTATGGATCAGCATCATTAAATCGATATGCGATGGTAAAAAGACACATACAATGTTTGAAAACGTGAAAATTGAAGTAACAGAAATTTTTTCATTGCATACGCTTCAAAATAAGAGTAAAGTGTCTTTTTTAAAGATTTATAAAGTATGCTGTAAATTTTATCAGCATCAGCGACACCAAAATAAATTCAGTTGCAAAAAAATATGCAAAAACGCGTAAAAAGTGTACTTAAAACCTCAAAAGGGGCCATTTTCAAGCAAAGTGCTAGACAAACATCCGATAATAATGACCAACGGCGTCAAGCCGTGAGGTTTAAGGGAGTGCGTACCAGCGTGAAGAAGTTGACGTGTTCGGGTGCGCGTGCGCTCGCCGAGTGCGCGATCTGAACCACCATGTGCACCAGGTACGTGCAGTAGACCAGCTTGCTGAGCGCCACGAAGGGACGCCAGCACAGCGCGCGCTTCACCAATGCTGGAAGCAACGAGTTGACTTCCATCCTTTCTGCCTGCCTGCCTGCCTGCCTGCCTACCTGCCTCTCCTCGTCCTGACTTGGGAGGCAGGATGGGAGGGTTTCTTCGCATTACGCGTTATTCCCTAAGTATAGTGTTGGGGAAAATTCCTGTCGGGTTTGTTTTCCACGTCCACGTTCAGCCTGTTGACGAACTCGAGGGTTTCTACTTCGAGTTTGGGAGCGAAGCTGTAGGGAGCGAATTGGGAGCATATCTGCTGAACAACTAGGTGTTCTGACCATGGACTTACAAGTTACAAGTCCATGTTCCGACAAATTGCTAGCATTTGTCTGTTGCCGACTTTCTGCCGACGATGAGCCATGAGCCCGTGCCGGCGCAAGCGCGCTGTACTCACATTGCTTGCTGAAGACCAGGCTGAGTATGAAGAGAGCGGTGCCCAGCGCCCAGGAAAAGCGACGCAGCCCGGCGAATATGGCGGCCGCGTCGGCGTCGTACGCGGCGTCGGCGTCGTACAAGATGGCCGACGACGCCGCGGTGGCGGCCAGGAGGGACAGCGACGACAGCAGGCCGGCCGTTGGCAACCACTGTCAACAGATTCCTTGCTTTCATTTCTCTGCGCATCGTGAGCTCAAGGAAGTTGAAGCTGTACAAGATGAAGTCACATTCCAGAAGTGGATCTTGGGTGGCGATCTTAACTTAGTGATAACTTGGTCGGAACCTGTCAGTGTTCAGTGTTCTCAATCTCAGTTCTGTCCTATAGAATGATAGCCGCGCAGAGGACGATTGAACAGTGGTAGGAAGGAGATACTGCTAGGAAATTAAATGACACTGTGTGCCAGCTATGTGTTTCACACTTACTATTTCGGTTAATCTCAGCAAAACCATGAAACGTTGCGGGCTTGAAACACAGCGTGCTACGGGCTTGAAACACAGCGTGCTACGGGCTTGAAACACAGTGTGCTACGGGCTTGAAACACAGTGTGCTACGGGCTTGAAACACAGTGTGCTACGGGCTTGAAACACAGCGTGCTACGGGCTTGAAACACAGCGTACTACGGGCTTGAAACACAGTGTGCTTCGGGCTTGAAACTCAGCGTGCTACAGGCTTGAAACACAGTGTGCTTCTGACTTGAAACACAGCGTGCTACGGGCTTGAAACACAGCGTACTACGGGCTTGAAACACAGTGTGCTTCGGGCTTGAAACTCAGCGTGCTACGGGCTTGAAACACAGTGTGCTTCTGACTTGAAACACAGCGTGCTTCAGGCTTTAAACACAGCGTGCTACGGGCTTGAAAAAAAGGCGTTCTTCAGGCTTGAAACAGGCCTGCTAATGATGCAACCGGTGTTAGCTACTGAAGACACCGGCGAGTGATATCTTTGTGGGTTGCTCACTTTGGTGTCGGTGCCCTGATGACCCTTGGTGCGGTGCAACACGTAGCCAGCCGCCATGCCGACCAGGTATGCGCTTGCGCGGTGGTGCGACTTGACGTACACCGACGCGAACAGCTCCGAGGAACGTGGGTCCATTGCCAGCCTGCGCAGAGAGCCCACAATCTCACATCTTGTGCGCATTAGTTACTTATAAGTTATACTCTTTCGAGAAAAAGAGGAAATATGGATTGGTTCATTATTGGCCCGTCGATGCATCTGTTTCTAGCAATCTAGCAAACGGGCAAGGGATTATTCTTGATGATGATGATTAATGGTTTTTAACGACGAACTGTTTTGAAACCTGGCCCTATGACACTGGTCTAATGGCGTTGGTGGATGAAAGGGTTATAATAAGAGTGATGATGAACCTTACCAAGCCTACAAGGGAGGAGGGGAAACCCGGCGCCAGCACGTTGCTTCTCCTGTCGAAAAGCACAAAGGGGACCACCGGCTTTACGTCCCTTCCGAAAGACAGTACAACTCGAAAAAAGGATTCCTCCGCTAATCTAATGTCGTAATTTCGTAATAACTTCAAACCCTCCAACCTCTCTCCCGAACAGAACTGATCATATGCATGATGGTCACCCAAGCAACACCTATCTCAGTGCGATGTTGCTTAACTTCGGCGATCTCACGAGAACCGGTATTATTTTTGGCGAGAGCTCGGCGTACGCGCTTCTTGCGGACGGAAGACTCACTCCGGCTGGTAGGCCAGCATCGGCGGGTCACGCCCGACGCGCACAGCCACGAGCAGCGACAGCACCGAAGCGACCAGTGCGCAGGCGTAGAGCGCGAAGCCGAGCGCGCGGCTGCGCCGCAGCGCCAGCAGCAGCAGCACTCCGGCGGCGAAGAAGTGAAAGTCGCACGGCAGGTACCAGCTCTGGATCATGCACTGCGCGACAACGGGAGCTTATCTCTGAAGATGTTCTGATTTTAGTTAGGTGGGAACTTGGTGGCGCCAGCGGCTTCTGGGAAGAGGCAATAGATGGCTAAAAGGTTTCCTTTCCGTCCGACGTCTATAGGGGACTTTACAGGATAAGATATATTCGTTTATCCTTTGATAATGACCGCCATTCACATTTCACCAATGCATAAAACTAAATTCGCATGGCGCTATTTCAAAATATCAGCATCAAACACTAGATCAGTGCCTCGATGTTTTAATTATAAAATAAAATAAAAAATATAATAAACAGAGCAGCTTACCAACTTGTCGACGTTGACGTAGTTGTTCACGTAGAGCAGGTTGGTCCACCAGTTGGCGGCGCACGAGGCGCTCTCCGGGTCGATGAACTTGCGCCACAGCGGGCCGTCGCCGGTGGTCTGCAGCAGCGCGGCGTTGAAGAAGATCACCAGCGCGTAGGCCGGCGTCAGCCTGCAACACACCAAAATATCAACAATTTCAAGACAAACAAATTGCAAATTAACAGATTTCACTTATAATAATTTAGTCTATTTAATTACCTACAGGGTATGCACTGACTGTAGATCAAACCCTTGAAATTATCCGATGCGAAAACTTTGGCCATGTCAGCGTACGTATCCCTGATTGTATCAAACGACTAAATCTGGCGATTTTTCGGACACTATAGCACTCCTGGTGGGACGGGACGGTATCTTGTCCAGTAAGTGGAATTTTATTACACATTTGCACAGTTTTTGTAACCACAGAGTACCAACACTTCTGGGTCCAAGACGTACGTCCTTCCTAGAAATGACTGCAGGCAGCAGCCTACTCTAGCGCCTACCTGCAGTAGCGAAGCAGCACCAGCTGCAAGAAGTTGACTGGCCGCTTTTCAGCATCCGTCGGCAGCACGTAGGCCAGCAACAGGCCGCTGAGCACGAAGAAAGTGTCCACCAAGAGCTCACCCTGCTGCAGCATGATACCCAGCGTGCCCGAGTAGATCTAAAGAAACCCGTAGAAGACCAGGGAGTTGATTCTCGGAAAATACGAGTATTTAGTCAAGTACGACAATTTCGTCTCGTATCAAGACGAAACAGCGAGTCCCGATGTTTTCGAGATCGAGACGAGATTATTGTTAGCTTACGAGATCGACTCGCAGGTTAGCTGTCGCCTGCGCATGGGATCAAAGGTATAAAGATGTACAAGATTTGGTGGGTTAGCGACGCAGGAAAATGCGCGACAAGGATCGGGGCCGGAGGATTGGGGAACACAGTGTATTCCGTTTGCTGGGCGGTTGCTCTAACCATCTGAGCTATCCGGACGTAGAAAATCTCCTCTTCGCCGGGTGAGGAAAGGACTCTCCCCGAGGAGAGAAGGGGAAGAAGGGACTCGTTTAATCGTACGAATCCCACATATGGCTGCCACGCTAACACCAGTAGCTACTGCGGTAAAGCTGTACTGTTTACCAAGCAGCATTGGTTAAGGTTCAAAACCCAAAAGGTTGACATCATCATTCCCAGCAGCGTACCTTTCTTCATTTCCCATTAGTCTTAAAGCCGGGTTTTGAAAGGTCAAGACTTAATCTATCTCTAAAGAAATGGAAAACAGTTACAAACTTGAGCTTGGGGTATCTTACAGCTCTCCTAGCAGCATTAAGGGCTAATAACTAGTGAAATGTTGTTAAGGCTAACAACATTGACCAAATGGTCAATATCGCGTTCACTGTATCGCTTTTTCTTGTTTCTGTGACCAACAATTCGTCGCTCCTTGAACCTAGCTACCGGATTGGCGGACTGCTTGGAAACCAACCCATTCGGTGAGCGTGAAGTTGGTGTTGGCGCCGACGAACAACATAACGCCGCGGTGCTCGAGGATGATGACGGCCATCGCCAGGAAGCGAACGCCGTGGATCAGGTGGAGGCGTTTGTCCGGCTCGGCGACGGCCAACGCCGCCAGGTTGCGCGGCAGAGAGAAGCAGAGCAGGAAGCCGCCGAGGACGCCGGCGTCTGCACCAGCAATCAACACGTAGCTCGTTACTTTCAAAAGAGTCAGGTCTTTTCCTAATCTTATCACGAAATATAAAAGGCCTACGGAACTGGCAAAGGTGCTGATAAAGTGAAAGTGAAAGTGAGAGTGACAGTACCTTCTTTTAAGGAAATCGCTTCCCTGGTTTAGAGAAGTTTCGTTTCTTAGTTCAGGGTTTACCTTTGCCGTCGCCGCGGCGGAGGTCGTAGAGCGATGCGCAGAAGAGCAGCGCAGCGAGGGCAGCCACCAGGACGCTGCGCACGAGACACAGTGTTGTGATCGACCGAAGCGACAAGTGGCCGGTCGAAACGATCACTTTAATCAACCCGACATGGTTGTTCCATCCAAAACAGTCGTTTAAAGAACTTGTGAGACATATTGTGGGCAATGTATCCAAACAATTCGTCATCGTAACTGACATATTATAGTTATGTCAGTCGGATATCCGAACAACTTTAAGACAGCCGTAAAATTTCGAGTATTCTGTAGCTTTCTTAACTATTGCAAGTCTTTTTTTTTCATTACAGCTGTAGAAATTAAAAAAAAACACCATCCCAAATCGACGAGCTACTTTAAATGACGGTGGAAATCCAACAGCTAAGGAAAGGCAAGGTCAATGTGATGATATTCATTGAATTCCAGCAGCTGAGAGTCAAGCCCGGGCTTTCCCCCAACCCCCCTGGCAGCCACCTCCACCCCCCTGCGCCCTGCACGCTGCCAACAAACCGACCAATCGACGCGAGGCTCCAGCCGTTACCAGAAAGCCAGTGCGGCTGCGTCGAGGCTGCGCGCCTGCGCCGTTTGGCAGTCGGCGTCGCGCAGCTCGACGGAGAGGGTGACGTCATTGGTGCGGCGCGCGCCGACGGCGACAAGATGGCGGCCGAGCGACGCCCGGACGTCGTCGGACGAACACGACGCCGGCACGCACAGGCCGCGGTGCACGGCGTCGCGACGCTGCACGCCCGGCGCGTGGCGCTGCGGGCATGCGCACAACCGTCACGTCACATCCGGAAGGCGGCTGTCTTTCATGGGATTCCCCGAAATGACTCTGTGTCTCTTATAACGATGGTGACGGGTGGATTTTAGAGTATATTGCGCACCGGACCGCTCGGTTTCGAGCGTCACGTGACACAGTGAAACAAAGGTGTGATGACATCTTGATAAGGTGTTCTATTGCGCACCCGACCGCTTGGATCCGAGCAGCAAGTGAGAAGTGACACGGATCAATTAAGAAAGCAAGTATCCAGGTGTCTTATCCCCGTACCATGATGAGGTTCCACGCGCTGCCGGCAGGGTCGTCCCAGGCTGCGCGGGGCAGGCTGCGCCGTGCTGCGCGCAGTGTTGCCAAGCAGTAGCTCGGCTGGAAGGGTGCGCGCGCAGCGAGGCACTGATCGAAGTTGCCGAGCTGGTAGACGCTGCCCGAGATCAAGCCGGCCGTGTCCTTCCCAGACGCGTCCCACACTGAAACAGGTGACACGTGACAAGTAGCCACGGCCTGGAAGCAGCAAGCACCGGGGGTAAGGTAAGCAGCTACTCACTCGACACGGCCCAGTGCGTCGTGTTGCGCAGCGCCGTAGCGAGCCGAGCGCTGTCCCGGGCGCACTCGGCACTTGTCGCCTCCGACACGAGGATCGGCACGCGGGGAAAGATGTCGCCGCCGGGGGGGAAGCTGTCCTCTCCGAAGTCACCCAATCTCTCTGCGTCGGGGGCGGCTTTGTTTAAGAAGTCACCCGATCTCTCTGTGTCGGGGTTGTCTTTGTGTAAGATTTCATCCGGGGTCTCCTCAGTGGGGTCTGTTCTGGTGTCGGAGGCATCCGTTATCTTTGTACTTGAGTCTGTCGTGTATTCGGAGGCGCTAGAACGCGCCTGTGTGTTGTACTCGAAGAACCCTGAAGACTCGGTTCTGTTCACGATGACGTCTGCAGAGGCTGCGTAGGTTAGCGTTATCGCCGCTAGGAGCAGCACTGCAGCAGCGGGCGACATCGCAACTGCGGCTGCGTGGAGCGCAGGAGCAAATATCTTAAGTTACTTTTCTAATTTATATAGGTAACTCAGCTGAAATAGCATTGTTGCACAGGCTTCAGGATCGCCAGCGCAGCCTGGGCAGCGTAGTTATAAATTATTAACATTAGGAAAATTTTGAGAATTTAAAAAGGTTTTTGGCTTTTTCTTTATGTTTAATAATTGACAGGGTCGCTCGATTCCAAGTGTGATCGATATCAATGGCCCGACCGACTTTCGGATCCAAATATTTGCCAATTGGGTTTTTTTTTTGCAAGGTTATATTTCCACTAAACTCAGACAATCGTCGTTCGGAACACTGAATCAGAAGAATAATTACCGGCGTGGAAATGACTAACAGCTGTACCGAATCCGACGAGTATACCCTTCAATGATCAATGCCAATGCGACGTTGACTGTTTGGTACCGCACTTTCAAACACGCAAAATATAATTAGCGGCTGGCTCTCGTGGGTTCTGCGCATCATACTAAATCAACAGCCAGTTTCATCTATTCTAGTTCACGTTTGCATGTTTTAGAAGTTAGAAAAACTTGCAAACACCAAGTCATCCAGCTACTACCCGTACAGCAAACAAGTACGATGTCGCTGGATTCGAAGACCGAGATTAAATTATCATGATCACCGTTCAGGACAGGAGCTGATATGTGTCAAATGTCAGAAGAGATCGATAAAAATATTGTGTGTGTGAGCTCATGAAATATTTTTAACAGCCGCGTTGGCTGGAGACCGGAGTTCGAGTCCCCAAGTTGACGGACATTTAGCTCGGCGGTCAGAGCAGCAGCCGCGATGGCTGGAGACCGGGGTTCGAGTCCCCGAGTGGACGGAAGTTTATCTCGGCGGTCAGAGCAGCAGCCGCGATGGCTGGAGACCGGGGTTCGAGTCCCCAAGTTGACGGACATTTAGCTCGGCGGTCAGAGCAGCAGCCGCGATGGCTGGAGACCGGGGTTCGAGTCCCCGAGTGGACGGAAGTTTATCTCGGCGGTCAGAGCAGCAGCCGCGATGGCTGGAGACCGGGGTTCGAGTCCCCAAGTTGACGGACATTTAGCTCGGCGGTCAGAGCAGCAGCCGCGATGGCTGGAGACAGGGGTTCGAGTCCCCGAGTGGACGGACGTTTAGCTCGGCGGTCAGAGCAACAGCCACGATGGCTGGAGACCGTGGTTCGAGTCCCCGAGGGGACGGACGTTTAGCTTGGTGGTCAGAGCAACAGCCGTGATGGCTGGAGACCGGAGTTCGAGTACCCGAGTGGACGGACATTTAGCTCGGAGGTCAGAGCAGCAGTCGTGATGGCTGGAGACCGGGGTTCGAGTCCCCGAGGGGACGGACATTTAGCTCGGAGGTCACAGCAACAGCCGTGATGGCTGGAAATGAAAATGATAGTAGGCCATGGTAGACTCAACTCAAATGGTTTATTTTGTGTTTTTTTTTACTGTTTTCTGTACACGCATAACGTTTGCGAGCCAAGCATGATTAGTTGAAAAGTTAATAGCAATGAAAACTCCCTCAGCACACAAAAAAAAACTGTAAAAACCTTGACAAGCGCAAATCAATGTGGACTCGTCAGTAGATGAAACTGATTGATGAATAACTTTTTAATTTGAATAAATTTGACAAGCGTTGTACTAGTCACGTTTTCTTCATGTATAATGGCTGTTGATTTAGTTAGGTATTAATCTCGGTGCTTGATCCTTGATATCCTAAAATCCTCGAGTCCCTGATATCATTGATATCCAAATATCCTTGTATCGTCATTTTTCCTGAACATGTATCAATTATTTTACCTATGGGCAGTCAAAATGTAGCATTCATTTATATTTCGCAGTGTATTCATCCAATCGGACGATGGTGTCTAAAGAAAAGTTTGTTGCTTTAAGTTGACATTGGCTGTCATGAGCAAATATACTGTCACGTTTGTGAATGTCAGTGAAATTACAATAACACTTTACTCACTGCACATTTTGCTCCAGCCGCCTGCAGCCAAGGTGGAAGTAATGACGAGGCGTTACAAGATTTAAATTTGATCATCATAGACAAGGCTATCATTGATTACAATTCCGAGGGCAATTAAGCCGATTGTTTCTCCAGAAGTGGCCTTTATCATTTGCCAACGTTTTATCATTCAGAAGTCTGTGTTTGCGTTTGCAAGTTGGAGGAACCAGCCAGTCGAAAACAGCAGCCACCAAAGTTTGCTGTTTCACATATCACAGTAGGTAAGTATTGGATCTTATTTATTGGAATCATTTTAACAGTCATTAATTGAAATATGGCCCAAGGGAGCCCAGCCCAATGTGACAGAAGGGTAAGGACTTCGGTTATAACTTGTAAACGTTTTGTTATTTTGGCTTAAGAATCCCTAATGGCGCATATTCTATCAGATCCAAGATCGAATATGATCACATCATCAATCAGATTCACAAGTTAGAAGGGTTACAAGCTAATAGACACCCGAAGAAGGTTACTTTATATCATCCCTGATAGTTTCAAATATCAACGCCATATTGGCGTATTTACGAAGAATTGTGAAGAAAAGGCTCAATAATTTTAAGAATCATGTTACCAAAATAATAAAATATTAATTTAGATTGAAAGTCATCGAGTACAGATTGCGTAAGAATGGTTATTCACACAAAAATACCACAATTTGCCATACACCAAAGTTATTTATCTTTAGAGATTAAGCGAAAACAAAACAACCCCTTTAAACTTAACAATATGTAGAGATTTTTTTTATCCCAAATTATCATGTCCCTGAAAAAAGAAACCTAACTCAAATATCGTCACTCGATATCTTTATAATATCCTTCTTGGCACTTCTAGGTAGTTCTAGTTGCGATGTCGCCCGCTGCTGCAGTGCTGCTCCTAGCGGCGATATCGACAACCTACGCAGCCTCTGCGGACGTCATCGTGAACGGAACCGAGTCTTCAGGGTTCTTCGAGTACAACACACAGGCCCGTTCTAACGCCTCCGAATACACGACAGACTCAAGTACAAAGATAACGGATGCCTCCGACACCAAAACAGACCCCACTGAGGAGACCCCGGATGAAATCGTACACAAAGACGACCCCAACGCAAAGAAATCGGGTGACTTCTTAAACAAAACCGCCCCCGACGCAAAGAAATCGGGTGACTTCGGAGAGGACAGCTTCCCCCCCGGCGGCGACATCTTTCCCCGCGTGCCGATCCTCGTGTCGGAGGCGACAAGTGCCGAGTGCGCCCGCGACAGCGCTCGGCTCGCCGCGGCGCTGCGCAACACGACGCACTGGGCCGTGTCGAGTGAGTAGCTGCTTACCTTACCCCCGGTGCTTGCTTCTTCCTGGCCGTGGCTTCGTGTCACGTGTCACCTGTTGCAGTGTGGGACGCGTCTGGGAAGGACACGGCCGGCTTGATCTCGGGCAGCGTCTACCAGCTCGGCAACTTCGATCAGTGCCTCGCTGCGCGCGCACCCTTCCAGCCGAGCTACTGCTTGGCAACACTGCGCGCAGAACGGCGCAGCCTGCCCCGCGCAGCCTGGGACGACCCTGCCGGCAGCGCGTGGAACCTCATCACGGTACGGGGCTAAGACACCTGGAGACTTGCTCTCTTCATTGATCCGTAACACTTCTAACTCGGTGCTTGAATCCAAGCGGTCGGGTGCGCAATATATTCTAAAATCCACCCGTCGCCACCATCTTAAGAGACACATCGTCATTTCGGAGAATCCCATGAACGACAGCCGCCTTCCAGATGTGACGTGACGGTTGTGCGCATGCCCGCAGCGCCACGCGCCGGGCGTGCAGCGTCGCGACGCCGTGCACCGCGGCCTGTGCGTGCCGGCGTCGTGTTCGTCCGACGACGTCCGGGCGTCGCTCGGCCGCCATCTTGTCGCCGTCGGCGCGCGCCGCACCGATGACGTCACCCTCTCCGTCGAGCTGCGCGACGCCGACTGCCAAACGGCGCAGGCGCGCAGCCTCGACGCAGCCGCACTGGCTTTCTGGTAACGGCTGGAGCCTCGCGTCGATTGGTCGGTTTGTTGGCAGCGTGCAGAGTGCGAAGGGGTGCAGGTGGCTGCCAAGGGGGTTGGGGGAAAGCCCGGGCTTGACTCTCAGCTGCTGGAATTCAATGAATGTCATCACATTGACCTTTCCTTTCCTTGCCTTGGATTTCTACCGTCATTTAAAGTAGCTTGTCTATTTTGGATGATATTTTTTTTAATTTCTACAGACGTAGTAGTTAAAAAAAAGACTTTCAATAACTAAGAAAGCTACAGAATTCTCGAAATTTTACGGCTGTATTAAAGTTGTTCGGATATCCGACTGATATATAAGTCAGTTACGACGACGAATTGTTTGGATACATTGCCCACAATATGTCTCACAAGTTCTTTAAACGACTGTTTTGGATGGAACAACCATGTCGGGTTCGTTTCGACCGGCCACTTGTCGCTTCGGTCGATCACAACACTGTGTCTCGTGCGCAGCGTGCTGGTGGCTGCCCTCGCTGCGCTGCTCTTCTGCTCATCGCTCTACGACCTCCGCCGCGGCGACGGCAAAGGTAAACCCTGAACTAAGAAACTTCTCTAAACCAGGGAAGCTATTTCCTTGAAAGAAGGTTGCGACCAGTTCACTTTCTCTTTCACTTTATCAGCACCTTTGCCAGTTCCGTAGGCCTTTTATATGTCGTGGTAAGATTAGGAAAAGATCTGACTCTTTTGAAAGTAACGAGCCACGTGTTGATTGCTGGTGCAGACGCCGGCGTCCTCGGCGGCTTCCTGCTCTGCTTCTCTCTGCCGCGCAACCTGGCGGCGCTGGCCGTCGCCGAGCCGGACAAACGCCTCCACCTGATCCACGGCGTTCGCTTCCTGGCGATGGTCATCATCATCTTCACGCACACCGCCGTCATCTTCTGCGTCGCTGCCAACTCCAACTTCACGCTCGTAGAATGGGTGAGTTTTTTTCGCTACCTCCGTTGCTTCAACAGCTGCCACTGGCATGGCGATGTGGTTTATTGGAAGCGCTATGATAGCGAACGGGCGCCAAATTAAAATTATTGTCTTACTTTAGTCAAATAAAGCTCCGATCCAGAGTACTTAGCAAACAAATAGCAAAACAAAGCACTGATCGATCATTATTCGAACCTTAATGCAAATATTCGTTCAACTTTATCGTTTCAGCTCTATCAGTTCTAAATATCCGTCGCAAGAAATTATGAGCCTGGCAATTTAGATAATGCAATGTCTTGAAATGAACACATCGTACGCATTGTGTGCTATTGCAGCTCTACGCGGAGCCTCTGGGGAAGATGCTGCAGCAAGGAGAGCACATGGTGGACGTCTTCTTCGTCCTCGGCGGCATGATGCTGGTCGTCACTTTCCCATTGGCTCCGGAGCAGCCCTCGTCCAACTTCTTTTCGATGGTCTTCCTCAGATACGTCAGGTAGTGACAGCTTTGCTGACACCAGTGCAGGGGGGTATCGACATGCTTCGACAAACTGAGCGCTGAGATTTTGGCAAAACTTTTCCAACTTTTCCAGTTTATTCGAACCACATTGAAATCATTCGTTCATGAACCTTATCCAATACTGCTCACCTATAGTATCGTAAGTTACCACAGTCATTTTGGTATAGTAAGTTGTTTCAATTGTATCTTTTAGACTACCTATCTGAGAAGTGTCTTGTATTTTGTATCTAAGATACATTTGTTAAGTATCTTTGCCCATCTCTGACTGCTGGTACGAACAACTTTGTTTGTTTGACAGTATTTGATGCTCAGAAGCAGAAGAAAATTATGTATGTGTGTCTTGCAAATATGCATAGGAATGCATGCGCACGTTCCGGTGTAATTGCCATTGCGTATAGGTACTGGAAAGAAGTAACTGTCATGCACATACCAATAATGTTAGTCAAAAACCTAAGTTATATACGGCCGAACCAACCTATACGAGCGTTCCAAAATTTTGATCCACTTTGGTAACTTAAATAACGATCGTAGGATTACTGGAGTACCTTAACGTTATTATTGCTTCAACAATCTCAACCAACTTGTGTTCGATGAAAAGCAGGGCTACGATCGTAGTCGAGCAGCGAGGAAAACGGGGAGTAAGACAGAAAAATGCCCTGAAGTATTGAGAACTAGCGCACCACCTGGTTAGATAGCTGGCGGCTGACGAGGCTTCGTTTGTTGCAGGCTGACGCCGGCCTACGCGCTGGTGATCTTCTTCAACGCCGCGCTGCTGCAGACCACCGGCGACGGCCCGCTGTGGCGCAAGTTCATCGACCCGGAGAGCGCCTCGTGCGCCGCCAACTGGTGGACCAACCTGCTCTACGTCAACAACTACGTCAACGTCGACAAGTTGGTATGCTGCTCTGTTTGTCTCTAGAATCACCCTGCACGCTCAGCGCTTGTGGACAGTTTTAGAAACAATATAATACGGCATAAATTAGCAGCCATTCATCAGTTTAAGACTGTGTATAGTAAACTAGAAAATGATATGAAATACGCGAGTGTTAATTAAAACATCTAGGCACTGATCTAGTGTTTGATGCTGATATTTTGAAATAGCGCCATGCGAATTTAGTTTTATGCGTTGGAGAAACATAAATGGCAGCCATTATCAAAGGATATACGAATATATCTTATCCTGTAAGGTACCATAGGCGGCGTCGGACAGAAGGGAAACCTTTTAGCCATCTATTGCCTCTTCCCAGAAGCCGCTGACGCCACCAAGTTCCCACCTAACTAAAATCAGAACCTCTTCAGAGATAAGCTCCCGTTGTCGCGCAGTGCATGATCCAGAGCTGGTACCTGCCGTGCGACTTTCACTTCTTCGCCGCCGGAGCGCTGCTGCTGCTGGCGCTGCGGCGCAGCCGCGCGCTCGGCTTCGCGCTCTACGCCTGCGCACTGGTCGCGTCGGTCGTGCCACTGATGGTGCACATCTATGTCACGCGGCAGTCACCGGTTCTCTCGTTCGAGCCAGCGTGAGTCACGTAGCAATGTCGACAGCGACATCTGTAGTGCACTTGGTGAAGCTTACGAGACGCTTTATATTGGTCGATGTTGTTAATTTAGGACACCACCTTTTAGGGTTGCCACATAAACCACGGGGTAGCTGACCGAAAAATATCACCTACTTGTCACTTATTTCTCCTTTATAGGTTTGCAAATGTTTTTCAAACGCATTCCTAACAATAAAGGGCATGTAAATATTTCCTTTAACCATCGCAGTCTTGATAACTTGCGTTAGATATACGTAAAAAAATTCACGCATTCTTGACAGAGTTGATAGGCAGCAGGCCAACGAATCTAGAACTGTGCTTTAGCATAAGGAATGGCCTCGTGTCGCCTCCCCACCGGCTATGATGGTGAAGCTAACAGTGCAATTGGTGCAAAACTAGCAGCTCTCTCGGCTCGCAGGATGTTGGAGGACCCCCGCGCGTCCGCTCGCTTCCTGTCTGTGGAGATCAAGTCGCACTTCCGGGCAAGCGCCTACCTGGTCGGCATGGCGGCCGGTTACCTGTTGCACCGCACCAAGGGTCACAAGGGCATCGACAGCAAAGTGAGCGAAGCACAGTGCACATTGCACTACAAGTAATATCTTACTAGTACAATATGAAAACTCTCAGCGGAATCGGGCGACATAGCAGGCGGCGGGACTGGCGGCAAAGTCAGAAGTTAAATTAAACAACAAGATGCAATTATTCATTTATATGTCAACCGTCAGTTGAAACTTGAGATTGACAATTAGTGGTGACAAAGAATGTCCACCATTACGTAACGTTGTTTCACGCTGTACCTAGATTTCTGGGGTGATTTAGTTTCTTCTCTCTTGCTGCCGATTTTGTCGCCATGTCACCAGAAGCGGTCATCTAAAGCGTGGCTTTGTGGGTTGATGGCAAGCTGCTAGCAACAGTAATCATCCCATTGCTGCTCACTGGCTGGTGTTGCCGTCCACAGTGGCTGCCGATGGCTGGCTTGCTGCTGGCGCAGGCCATCCTGGCTGCCACCACGGCCGTCGCCGTCGGATACTACGACGTCGACGCTGACTCTGGGTACGACGCCGTCGCGGCTGCCGTCTTCGCCGGGCTGCGTCGTCTGTTCTGGGCGCTGGCCACAGCCATCTTTGTTCTCAGTCTGGTCTTCAGCAAGCAGTGTGAGTATCGGGCTCTTGGTTCATCGTCGGCAGAAGGTGACTTGTCATAACACTTAATTCAGCTCATAGATTCGGTATCAGTGGAGGAAGCCTTTAATTCGAGCTAACGTGTGTCTTTATTCGGAAAGGGGGTTCCTTTAGGTACCGCCCGAGAGCAATAGGTCAGGAGTCAGGCAGGATCAGTTAAGAACAAAGTAAGTTGTTCAAACGAAGACAATGATCCAACCACAACCGTAATTTTTATTTTTTGTCATAAGCTCCAGTCAGTCAGTGAGCTGATCATTGCTTATTCAAGTTCGGCCATAGTTCGGGATTGATAATTTTCAAGAAACCAAATCTTTTGGCAAAAGAAAATGAACTAGATAGACTTTTTCATTTTTTACGCTGATGTTGATATTTTTAAGCATCATTACCGAGCTCCAATCGAATTTCGCTACGTGGGGAAATAATTTTGGATTATTTTTTTGATATGAAAACGAGCGGTAACGAGTGATTCGTCAAGAATGTTCGTGACGGCTCAGCGTGGTGCTGTTAAGTTTTTGCGCAAAATCTAGTCAGCTATTTTTTTTTCACGAAGAAAATACCATGCATTTTCAGTTTATTTTCTGTAGGCTCATAAGTAATTAATAAATCGGCACCAAATACGTCATCATGTGGTACCTATCCCAAGCAGCGGGTCGCTTCCACCATCCTCCTTTTATAAACCCGGTTTGGAGCTCGCTCATCCTTCAACGCGAGTGCACACCCAGCGTTTGCCTGGTTTGGTTGATAGTTTGGCTTGGAGCTGGTATTACAATCTCCGATCATGGTTCTAACTTCTTCAAAACAAGGAATCGCAGTGGTGACAACCAATCGGAAGCAATAGTTCCCGAGTTGTTTGGATGAAGTTCAGAGAAATTTTCTATAGTTTAGAGATTGTACGTGGTTATAGCAATAGACCTATTCCACTCAGAGGAAAATGCCGTCAGATATACCCACTGGACGTACTAACAGTTTGTAAAAAAATATTAATTATAGCTCTGCTAAATAACAATGAAAGATATAAGGAAATCACACCCCGAATTGCTCTACCTGGCTTTAGCGAGTGAGTAGGTATATCATGACGTAATTTTGATAGAATTTTGATGAATGGAATTTATTGACAACCATCACTTTTATTGTCTAGATAAATTTACAACGTTCAAGTCACAAGCCCACAATGTGTCCCTATATGCTCCAGCGTGGATCAAGCGCGCGCTGTGCTGGCGTCCCTTCGTGGCGCTCAGCAAGCTGGTCTACTGCACGTACCTGGTGCACCTCAGCATGCAGCTGGCACACTCTGCGAGCGCTCGAGTACCCGAACACGTCACCTTCCTGACAGTGGTAGGTGTGCAAGTCTCCTGGTGCAGCCAGCCACGGGACACCAGGTGTTCAAGTCACCAGGAGGGCGGTTTTGTAACACAAGTTACATTAAAGTTACATTAAAAACTTGACACAAATGAAGATCTCATATCATCTCAAAAGTGAAAAAAATTTCCTACTGGTGCAGCAAGTCCTAGGTGTTCACTGTTCACACGAGTGAACACGCTCGAGTGTAGGTGTTCAAGCATTGACCAATTGCTAGGTTGGGATTCGCACGATACATAGCACCAAAATAGCATGTTGGAACCGTAATTTCTACCTATGTGTGCTGTTTGCAGAGCTGAGAAGCTTGAACTAGCGCTGCATCTTTGACAAAATACTCAGACTATTGTCCGACGTACCATCTTATATTTCAAGTAATTTTAGGCAATCTAAATAATAATACCGAACGGTTTGGCATGTTGTAAACACCGGTTCTCGTGAGATCACCGAAGATAAGCATTTTGCAAGTTTGTTGTCGATGTAGCGAAAAAGGGAACAAAATATTAATTGCCTTTCGATCTACTGGCTAACATAAACAAGGTAGCATTCCGCTTCAGACTGATTGCGGTGTGGGCAATAAAAAAACAACCGTCACAAAACTACAGCGTAACCAATAATAAAGTAATTTCGAAACTCACTCCGTTTATCCCGGGCGTAGCGTAGAGATGGGGTGAACAGAAGAAAGGGGGTAGTACTCCCCCCTCCTTCCACCCTTCTGTACCCAAGGTACCCAGGGAGGAACAGGGTTCATCCTCGAATGCTTCACAATCACCAAATATCTTTACTATTACAATATGGGAAACTCTCAACGAAATCGGGCCACAACAAGAAACCTGACTACTGATGTAAGACGTTAAATTATTCAGGTGCAGTTGTCACCTGCAAATAAGTTACTATTATACTTATTATTTGAAAAGAAACCTATTCCGTAAATGCTACGAGTATTAATTATTAATCACAAATACTCTATTAGGTACTTGTCAACTGTCAGTTATCGCCCGAGATTGAGCATCGGTGGCAAACAAAGCCCCCTAAATAATACGTAAGATGAAGTAACACTGTTTAGGGGTCTCTAGGCAGCTCAACAATGCAATATTTTTAATACAATTTCAGCAGAGTTTCCGACATCGTAATAATAGTAAGATAGTTGCTATCACTTCGGCTGAACGCACGATGCAGACACGCGACCAACTATAGCTTCGCGAAAAAAATCCCAGTAAACATCTTCGCGAAATACTATCTCACAGAGCACTGGATAACCCGAGCACCAAGGCAATAATTGGCTCACAGAGCGCTAGAATAATCCGAAGCACAACACGTTCTCGGCTGGAGTTCCAGCGAGCGACTGACATGATGAGTGATGACAAATGCAACAGCTGATAACAAGCAAGCTGGTCTGTGTTTATGAAAGTTGAGCGGGTTGCAGATACCTGACATTAGGACCAATAAGAGGGTCATACCTGCTCATAGCAAATCTTGCAAAGCTGCACACAGATAGGAAAGCGCAGGTAGCAAATCTGGCGGACTAGTGAAGTTATCAAGTGCACGAGTGCACTCCTGAACATGATAGCTTTACTTGATAACTTGATTTGTACAAAATCGTATGCGATCGTTGCTTGCTGCAGCTGCGCGCTTTCTGCGGCGACCTCGCCTGGACGCTGCTCTTGAGTCTGCTCCTGCACCTCGCCGCCGAAGCGCCGCTGCGCCTCGTCTTCAAGCGCCTGCTGCGCAGCCCGACGCGCAGCGCGCAGCCCGATGCGCAGTCTGGCGACGACGAGCAGAAAGCGGCGGCGCTGGCGTAGGTTGCGGGGGAGGGGGGCAGGATGAAACTGACATCCTGGGCTACGTTTGTATTCTGCCTAGATAAATTTTTATTATCTGTATTTGATATTGTAATGATTCTTATAAAAATCTTCAAGCTAAAAGATGTAATATGAAAAAATCTATCTTGGTAATTTTTTATGTTAGGAGATACAAGTTTTTTTCCTATGTAAAGATAATAGATGAAATAAATCATCTAGTTAACTGTATACATAATTTGATAAGTCAAAACACTGACAGGGATGGCTCAGTATAAATTATTGTGAATTGGTACAGTCAAGGCTTCTTGGCTTCAAAACAAGCACAGTTTTGTAATTTGTGCTACTCCAACGAAAGTCATTTGAATGTGCTGATAATTTAAAAAAAATGAATTACCTGATGGAAATGAAATATTTTGGTATTATTAGCGAAGCTCCACGTGTAAAAAACGGTGTTAACCATGTTTTACATTGGGGAGATACGCTTATAAAATTGCTTCCGCGGTTGCTACGCAGTTTCATTGTTAGTGCGTTGGAACCCGACGTGATTAGTCGCTGAGTTTTGAGCATAAAGTCCATAGTTACGGCTTTTGAACGCTTAATATTACCATAATCTTGAGTATTTCAGCCCCGGTCTTTGCTCAAAAAATCGAAATGACTGCCATAGTTCCATTATTGCTACTACGGATGAGTATATACGTGTGTTTTGCCTGAAATTAAATCGCGTTTAAAAATGTCGACTTTGGCGAGGTGATTTCTTGGCAATGGCATCTGTCAAGATTGCACTTTCTTACCTGAAAACTCAGGACAACTTTCGGTTCTAAAATAGAACCCATACCTAATTATTGCTAAATACAATAGTTTGAT
Source organism: Nemurella pictetii (assembly GCA_921293315.2). Classification (NCBI taxonomy): domain Eukaryota; kingdom Metazoa; phylum Arthropoda; class Insecta; order Plecoptera; family Nemouridae; genus Nemurella; species Nemurella pictetii. The sequence goes on from OV121122.1 coordinate 5,592,596, forward strand.
CCTCCTATGAAACCATCCGAGTTGAAATATTACGTAGAAGAAGGCATAATTTATCGAAAATATGATGTCGATTGACAACTAACCGATTGTTTTTTTCTGACCCGGTATCAAGTACTAGTAGGTACTACTACTATTCCCTTTAGGGAATATTTTCCGGCAGGCCTATGCATGGCTTCCTTGAGTATATATTAGAGAGTTATTGTGGGCTGAAATATTGAATTTGAAAAACCGGAATGAATGACAGAAGATTCACAAGATTGTAGGTACCTAGTAATTAGGCTTCGCTTTAATAACTGGCACATCCAATTATAAATCTCTCCCTTGACGTACAGCGAGATTTTACAACATTAGGGCAGCGCAGGGCCGACTATCGGCCTTATGGACCTTGATTTGCGCTGTGCGCATAGGTCTGCGCTATGCGCATATGCCCGTGCCCTATGGACACCAAGGTTGAGCGAAGCTCGAGCTTGTTAGCTATGTTGTGTTGTTTTTATATGTAAATATTTATTAAAAAAACAATTTATGCTTAGATCATTGCTTTCTTTGTTTCTGTTCATCCAACTGATCAACTGATTAACAGTTTCAGTCCTAAATCTATGCTTCACTATATTTGAATTCGTTGGGAAGTTTTTGTTTTTTTCACAACTGTCAGAAAGTCATGGAATTCACCCTGTAACCCTTTAACCTATAAAGCTAAACATTTTTTAATAGCTTTTTGGACACAATGAACAAAAATATATTGCTTGAAGAAAACAAATAAGTCTTTGAAGCATCTTACCATGCAGCAAAGAGAATGCTGGACAGAATTTTGGAGTTACGAGTCGAATGTGCAGAGATGGAATTAGACCTGACGTGTAGTTATGCATCGACTCTGCGTCAGTGTGCAAAGCCAGGTAAATGTGTGGCTACCAATTGCATTGCCAAAAGCGCAGATAAAGAAAGTGTGGAAGAAGTTGATCGCCGCCAAGATGATCTAGAAGAGCCGAAGATCAAGTTGGAATTTGTCGAGAATCCTTGGTAGGTAAATGCAAGTTTTTTTTTACGTAAACTCGGAATATTTTCAAAGTTTTATCCTTTCAAGGCAATGGCTTGGTGTCAGAAATACATTTGTACCGAAATGTGAAATGATCACCACGGAAACCTTGGAAGTGGCTGGAAGAAATTGAACATGCAAGACTAGCCAGGGAAAATACAACCGGGAATGATTTTTTAAACTTTACTTGTGAAAGAATTATACTCGTCAACTTGTGCCTTATACTTCCACTGCTAAATTGGCAAATTGCTAATTTAAAATTGCCAATGTTATAAAGTAGCTAGCTATTAAAGGTAGAAACTCACAGTCAAGGTATTTCCTTCAAACCCCACTTACAAACTGAAGGCAGTTTAGAGTCAAAAAACTTGCCTCAAAATTATGTCATGCCACTTGCTAAAGCCAGGTGGAGCTATTTGGGTTGTAATTTCCCTTTCTTCCTTTGTTATTTAGCAAAGCTAATTAATAATGTTTTTTCCAAAGTGGTTTCCAAACATTGGGTATCTGATGTTAATTTTTTTTTGGGGTGGAATTGGTCTATTATTGGGTAGTAAGATATGGAAAAAAAAAAAGTTAAATTTGTGCAAAGTTGTTATGTGCAGATATTGAGAATCATTTAATGTATTGAAATTGAAGTAAATTGAAGTAGTTTCTACAGTACCTATCATCTCAAACGGCTTCAAGACCATACACCATCGTAGGAGACCATCATAGAACAGCTGTTTTCAAAGACTGCAGTAGGTATTAATGCAAGCGGAATCACTGTGGCACTTGACCGCCAGCCTTGACAAGAAACTCAACCGCACCTTGCCCGCTTTCCTTGCTCCTCATCAAACGCACCGCCGTGTTACCGTCGTTGTCTGCCGCATCAACAAACCCGGTCCTGCCCGCCTCAGGTTCAGCCCCCACCAACATCCGTACGATGCGCACATCGAATTGCTCACAGCCAGCAAAGTGATGAAGCGCCGTCCTACCCGCAAAATCCCGCAACTTTACGTGCTCACCGCAAGCATCGCCGAAGCCGTTCAAAAAATACTCAACCGTCTTGCTCAACGACGTTTCGCTGCCATTGTTTCGTCGCGTTGCATCGGCGCCTGCGTTGACGATCGCAACGAATGAAGCCCAGTGTTCGGAACCGTTCTTGGCCACTTTGTGCAACGCGTTGTCGCCTTGGCCGTCGACACAGTTGACGTACGCGTCGTGACATGCTGGTGATATCATTTTGTCGAAAAGTATAGCAGATCAGTTTCCACAACATGGCCACTTAGATTTTCCATTTCGTAGAGTAGGGATTTCAGCTGTTTGATCAGTCACGTTGCGTTGATTTGCTCACGGTGTACTTGCGCCATTGAATTTCAATGCTTGCGCCCACTGAGCTTGTCTCTTGGTTCATTAGAAATTTTGATGGCCCCCCATACTCATGGTCGGAACAACTGTGCTCTACCTGTTGCAACTTTCACCATTTACAAAATCACGTATACAATATTTTGGGGTGTGTTAAAGCCGTACCTTCTCGATGTTACTTTTATGTTGTCGGAGAAGGTCGACATGATGAGGCACAGCGACATTGTTGATTTTTTCTAATTGGTATTTCGATCCTTTTCAGAGGTTGCTTCTTCAAAGCAAACAACTGTTCGCTGTCATTTCGTAGAGAAATGAACATTACAAACCTCCTTTCAGTCGAATATTATTAACTTTAAGCCTTTTAATTTGTAACCGTTTTAATAACCATGGCTGTAAATATCATTTATTTCAATATTTAAAAAACCCTTTACTAACCAACTACTTCGTCTTAAATTTATGTTTTGCTTTGTTCTGACTGGTTCTGACGTCGCTGTGCTGTCATGGTCAGCTGTCCTTGTACAAGCGCGCTCGCTTCAAAAATTTCTTTAAAAAACGGTGACTTCACCACTCAACATACTTAAGAAAAAAAGGAAAAATTTTATGACAAATATTTTTCATTTTTTCTCACTTTTTGCACACTTTTTACGAGCTCTATTCAGAAATAAACATAATAAATCCGGCACCTGTGTCGCCGCCACGCGTGAGTCCAGGGTATCTCTGTATCCAATCAGAGCAATCTAAATGGTAGTGGGGAATGCGCGGCAGTAATTAGAGGACAGTTTGCTGCGTTTCGATAGTGGTCAAGATTGACGGACGTCTGTCATTAAGTGCTGCAAGTTACATATATTTTCCACCGAGATCCGAGGTAAGATTCCATTCTCTTATATTTGTAAATACTTCATAATTATTTATAACTTCTTTGTTGTTTACAATGTAAAAACTCCTCGGGGTATTATTTGTACAATAATTACGATTTTTTATTTGGTTGAGGATTGAGGTGTCAAAAAACCGTTACAAACCCACCCCACGCCACCAAAACAAAATGCCGCCCGTTTGATATTTTTAAAATAATTATTCTCTATGTCGGATCAGAGTTATTAATTATCATCAACAAAGTAACAACATATTAAAATTAATTAGCAAAACGACGTTTATTTGTGTCCTCTTATTTATAAAGCCGATTTTTTTGGATGGGGAATTGTGATAGCATCGATTGATTTGAGACCATGTGGCACAATTTGATATGAAAATAACTTCTTAACTAGTTTTTAATAACCATCAACTGAGTCGCAATATGTTACATGACATGAACATATCAACAATTTATTTTCAATTGTGGTAAAAGGTATGACTATGCAACATTCTGGTATATTTGAACTGCTCAAAAGTATTGTCTGATTCTAATACTGCTAGTATACCTACATTTGCTCGAGTTACAGATTTTTTTTCTGCGAGGAGACCTCTCCAGTCTGCGAGCTGCTAGCTTTGGTCTGCCAGCTGCTAGCTTCGAGTCTACCAGCTGCTATAGCTTCGAGTCTGCCAGCTCCTAGCTTCGAGTCTACCAGCTGCTATAGCTTCGAGTCTACCAGCTGCTATAGCTTCGAGTCTACCAGCTGCTATAGCTTCGAGTCTACCAGATGCTAGAATCGAGTCTGCCAGCTGCTAGCTTCGAGTCTGCCAGCTGCTAGCTTCAAGTCTGCCAGCTGCTAGCTTCAAGTCTGCCAGCTGCTAGCTTCGAGTCTGCCAGCTGCTAGCTTCGAGTCTGCCAGCTGCTAGCTTCGAGTCTGTGAGCTGCTAGCTTCGAGTCTGCCAGCTGCTAGCTTTGAGTCTGCCAGCTGCTAGCTTCAAGTCTGCCAGCTGCTAGCTTCGAGTCTGCCAGCTGCTAGCTTCTTTGGTCGTTCGGTCTTAGGGATCGTTTGGTTGTCTGGTCGTTCCGTCATTTGGTCTTAGGAATCGTTTGGTTGTCTAGTCGTTCCGTCATTCGGTCTTAGGAATTGTTAGGTATCTGGTCGTTTGGTCGTTCGGTCTTAGGAATCGTTTGGTTGTCTGGTCGTTCCGTCATTTGGTCTTAGGAATCGTTTGGTTGTCTGGTCGTTCCGTCATTCGGTCTTAGGTATTGTTAGGTGTCTGGTCGTTTGGTCGTTCGGTCTTAGGAATCATTTGGTTGTCTGGTCGTTAGGTTGTTCGGTCTTAGGAATCGTTTGGTTGTCTGGTCGTTCCGTCATTCGGTCTTAGAATTTTTTAGTTCGTCTGGACGTTAGGTCGTTTTGTCATAGGAAGTTGTCTGGTTGTTCTGGTAGCTGGTTGGTCAGATGGGTTGTTTGGTTATTTTTGTTGTTTGGGTAGGTCTTTTCTTATTGTTGGGGCATAAGGTTTTTAGTATCATTTGATTTGTTTGTTTGACCGTTTCATTGTTTGTTTTGACTGATTGTATGGATAGTGCTCATTTTTTCCAGGAAGAATTATTTAGGTGATATCCAACTAATCCCACTTGTGGTTACATTTACTTGCTGGCTGCTATTTGTTGTTTCCAACTGATTTTCTCTGAGCCTAGAGTCTGGGTGCCGATCGCCACGTAATAAGGGCTGAGTTCATCATCGTTAGCTGACGTCTGTCATTGGAGTCTCTCGGCTGCAGCTGGCGCACCGGCCGGAAGGTTTCGCCAAGCCGGGATCCGTCAAGATTCGCGAGCGTTTGGGACACGGCGGCATCCATAGCTTAAAAGGGCTGAGAAAACTGCCCACGGAAAGAAGGTAGGCATTGCATTTTCGGCTACCGAAACATGACCCGAAGTACTTTGTCTTTTTTAGTTTCAGTCGCCTACAGCAAGCACATTTGGTTTCTTCACGTGTTGACATATCACCATTGTTTTCAGAATCTACGACATGTCAATGTTGAAGGGTGAAGACTTGATTTCCAGCTTGGGATTCGGTTCCACAGGACGGAGATTATAAGGTATGCCAATATTTCAAAAGAGAAAAATTAGGAATCAAGTCCTAATGCAATTACATAAGGGGTAGTTATTTACTTGTAATAAATATTGATAGTGTATACATCAAGTAGGATATATATCTGAGACCAGTAATGGTCCTTTAAAATGTCATTTAAAGATAATTAGGGGTTTGGGTTCTAATGCCATTCTAATTGAATAATTTGTTTCCCATAATAAATTCAATGGTATATTTTTCTAATGATTTTGCAGTAGTGGATATAATGTGGAGATCACACGTGGGGTTTTGTTGATCGTACTTTGTTTTTGCAGGTCACAACTCCAGGTGACTGCACCCGGCCAGCAAACTGCCGGCCAGAAATAGAAGCCGACACAAATATATAGATATCATCATCAGTGCTTAGGTAACTGATCATTTTCTGACTATTGAGAGTACCTAACAAGAAAAGGGACTCTTCAATTAATTAGGTACACCTGCTGCTGAAAAAAATATTAAAATTTTTCGTGCTTTTTTAATTCTGCAGGCTAATTGCTTGAGCTGATTGATGAAAATTTCTGAGAAAATTCATGATCTTAAACTAAGATCTGCCATATCTTAAAAATTGTTGTGCCAATTTTCTGGTTGCTGGTTCAATTTGCACTATTCAAGCAATGCTCATCTACAGTGCCATTAAATTTTTCATTCGCAGTGCACTAGTTTAGTGACACTGATCTGGGAATGAGATGGAAACACCGTTTTCTGAACGTACCGGTTTTTCTTGCAGATTTGGCTCGGTTTGCAGCTTGCCAGCCGTCTAACAATCTGCAGAGATTTCAGGCCTGCATCCAAAGAAGGCAAGTCACAGACTTAATCGACATTTACAATATATTTCGCGGATGGCATCTGTAGCAAATTGTGGAACCAGCAATTGTGAGACTGCATTCTCAGCTTAACTTTAATTCCTCAGATCTTCCCAGCTTCAGTCAGCAGTATCTGGTCTGCTGTCAGCTTGCTCGATGCCACAGAGAGGAGAACAGTCAGACCAAAGAAGGTGAGACCGACGTTTCTTTGGCGCTGATTATTTTGCACTCGTACTAGTAGATACCTAGTACCAAACGATGGTAATCTGAAAATTACTTTTTAACCAGTTTTTAATAACCATCAACTGAGTCTGAATATGTTACATGACATGAACAAATCAACAATTTATTTTTAATTGTGGTAAAAGGTATGACTATGCAACACTCTGGTATATTTGAACTGTTCAAAAGTATTGTCTGATTGGGTCATCAAAGCAATTAGCTCTCTGAATCTGACATATTGAATTGATTCCATATAGATGCATGTCCATGCCAATTGGAGTTATCGTACTATTAAAAAAATATTATCATCTTTGTCGGATGACCTTTCAGTAAAGTAATTTCCCTAACCAGTCGATACGCTATGTGCTTCAGTAGCGAGACAGAAGTGTTACTTATCTACGTTGTTTCTTACAGATCACAACAACTTTGGCAAATACGTCAATCTGGTCTGCAACCAGTTGTTAGATGACGCAGCTAGTGAACGATAGCCACGGAGAAGAAGGTACAGGACCGATATTTCCTTCTTGCCAACTAATTCTTTTGAGCAAATAGAGATGTAGCTAAGCAGTGAGACAGTATTCTAATCTACAAATTTGCTTTTGCAGATCACAACAGCTTTGGTGAACATCATTTTGTTTGCAACTGGTTTGAATGCTGCAGCTGAAGAACAATGGCCATAAAGAAGAAGGTACAACAGAAATTTCCTTGTCAGCTAATTATTGTGAGCTAATAGAGTTATAGTGTGAACCACAAGTGAGCTACAATTCTAACCCAGTCTTTCTTTTGCAGACTACTGCAGCCTGGGGAAACATCATCATATCTATAATCGGTTCAATGCCGCAGCTTATCGTGCAGTGAAAGATGGCCACACTGAAGAAGGTAAGACCAAAATTTCCTTCTTGTATGCTTAATATTTTGTGCTAGTAGCAGCTAAAAGTGACAGTGGAAGAAGAGGTGCCACTTGGGTTGTTGTGTGGGTTGGTTGTTTTTTGGGTAGGTGGCAAAGTTTCGGTGAATGATGTGGTTGCTAGACAGTGGCAGCATGACGATGATAATTTTGAACAGATACACCGGTACCAAGGGTCGGTAGGAGGGTCTATGATCTTGGTATCCGTGGTTGCTCATTGCTCATAGTCTAAGAATGGCATGTACCACCATGACTCGAGTCAACGTTAGAGTCAGTCTTTCATTTGTTTTTTATTTATTTATTTATATATTGAACTCCGGAGACAGTTATAAATTTTAATTGCGTAGATCAATTAAATATAAAATATATATTATATTTAGATTATGACATAGAATGTAAATTGCAAACAATTGCAAGCCGATTTTGATGAAAATTTATGTGGACCTTTGATTTATCTGAACTTCGATCTGCCAAAGCAATTCAGACGAGTAAATTCTATGAAATTTTTCGGTTTTTCTGAAACACGTTTAGCACTCTAGAGACCAAGCATCTAAATATAATTTGACTAAACATTCTAGATATGTTGACCGTAACGATTCAATGTTTGTGTACAAATTTTACTGTTGTATGCAGCATTTTTCTTGAAAATGGCACTTTTACGACACTAGCATTTTTGCGGTTTGTTGCAACTATAGCAACTTTATCTTCAACCGATGTTAACAGAATTTACAAATCGAATTTGTGCATGTCTTAAATCTCTAAATTACTAAATAATTTTGAAACCGCATCGATTAAATGACCATGATCCACAACGCAAATTAAATGAGCTTTCAAAAAGCCCTAAGTCATCATTGTTCTTCACAGATCTCTCAAGAATCAGCTACAAGCACCGGAGCGCTTTGGATCTGCAAAGATGGTCCACCTGTCATCCGCCATCACAAACTCCAAAGCCGCGGCCGGGAAACTGCCCTCAGTTTCCCGGGACAACCAAGTCTCCGAGCTGCGAGACCTCCACTCGGCAACTGCGAGCTCTTCAAGGTTTAAAGCGTGAAGTTAAGTGGAGGGCAGGTCGAGGGTTTGCGCTATCGGGAACACACTTTCTTCCAGCATTGGTTTTGTTTGTTTTGTATTTGTATTGCTATCGCTGTCCCGTTTCAGTTTCAAGCACATCAAGAGGACAAGAAGACCAGGCAGGATCCCATTTTAGCTGACACAAGATTCCAGAGTCCGCGAACTCTTCTGCCTACACAGAGTTGCCCGCTGGCTGGCACTTAGGATGCATTTCTTAGATTAAATCAGAGCGTTTGAGCTCTTGCTATAATTCACTGAACTGATGGTGAATTTAGGATGTTTAATAAAGTGATTCCTGTGGGATAATACCATTTCTCTCGGAATTGCTGATTTCCTTCCAGTTTCCATAGGTCGGAGTCCACGGAGAGAGGCGCCGTTGAGGCGCCCAATACCCATCACCCCCTTAGTCAGGCCCCGCCAAGACTTACGTTGGACAGAGTTAAATTCTCTTCCCTTGCTTGCAGCCAGTTAACCTCGTTAGTGTGGTTTTTCATCAAGCTCACTTTTTATTCAACTATTGCACAATTTTTTTTTTGCTCTGGTTTAGCCAGATTGTTAGCGTGGCCCTATAATATAGTATTTTTGTACATTCCATTATTTTCTGAAATTCTAGCCGACCCAGTTTGTATATTTATTCTGCGAATAAAGTAGCTTCCTAGATCAGACGTCCCCTAGATGGTTAGGTTCCAGCGGGCCAAATTAAGCCCCACCGCAGAACTTCGAGACCTCCAAGCAACAAGTTGTTGACAGATCTGCACAGCTCGTGCTTTACGAGCTCTATCGGAGATTTTGGGGGAAAACACAACTTAGCGCAAATCCGACACCGTCCTTGAAGTATGAGTCAAGCAGGTCAACGCGCTCTTCAAGTGGGTGGTCTCTGCTGTTTTAAGGGAGGCTTCATGACTTTCATGGAGACACACCCTAATGCAGTGTGAATACATTTTCCTGCATTTTAGCGTCATTTAGCTCGGTTCCGCGATAGGTCGAATGCACAGTGTTACTTGAACATTTGTGCCCGCGAAACGAGTGTACAGTGCATTGAAAAGTGGATGAAATAAGAAGCTACAAAAAGATGAAGAAAGAAAAGGTGAATGAGATCAGAAGAAGAATCTACGAAGATGAAGAAATAAAAGGTACTAACACTCTCATAATATTACTGTTACTCCTGTGCTAATACTGCTAGTATACCTCCATTTGCTCGAGTTACAGATTTTTTTCTGCGAGGAGACCTCTCCAGTCTGTGAGCTGCTAGCTTCGAGTCTGCCAGCTGCTAGCTTCGAGTCTGCGAGCTGCTAGCTTCGAGTCTGCGAGCTGCTAGCTTTGAGTCTGCCAGCTGCTAGCTTCGAGTCTGCCAGCTGCTAGCTTCGAGTCTGCCAGCTGCTAGCTTCGAGTCTGCCAGCTGCTAGCTTCGAGTCTGCCAGCTGCTAGCTTCGAGTCTACCAGCTGCTAGCTTCGAGTCTGCTGGCAGCTAGCTTCGAGTCTACCAGCTGCTAGCTTCGAGTCTGCTGGCAGCTAGCTTCGAGTCTGCCAACTGCTAGCTTCGAGTCTGCTGGCAGCTAGCTTCGAGTCTGCCAGCTGCCGGCTTCGAGTCTACCAGCTGCTAGCTTCGAGTCTGCCAGCTGCTAGCTTCGAGTCTACCAGCAGCTAGCTTCGAGTCTACCAGCTGCTAGCTTCGAGTCTACCAGCTGCTAGCTTCGAGTCTACCAGCAGCTAGCTTCGAGTCTACCAGCTGCTAGCTTCGAGTCTACCAGCAGCTAGCTTCGAGTCTACCAGCTGCTAGCTTCGAGTCTACCAGCTGCTAGCTTCGAGTCTGCCAGCTGCTAGCTTCGAGTCTGCCAGCTGCTAGCTTCGAGTCTGCCAGCTGCTAGCTTCGAGTCTGCCAGCTGCTAGCTTCGAGTCTACCAGCTGCTAGCTTCGAGTCTGCCAGCTGCTAGCTTCGAGTCTGCCAGCTGCTAGCTTCGAGTCTACCAGCAGCTAGCTTCGAGTCTGCCAGCTGCTAGCTTCGAGTCTACCAGCTGCTAGCTTCGAGTCTACCAGCAGCTAGCTTCGAGTCTACCAGCAGCTAGCGTCGAGTCTGCCAGCTGCCGGCTTCGAGTCTGCCAGCTGCCGGCTTTGAGTCTGCCAGCTGCTAGCTTCGAGTCTGCCAGCTGCTAGCTTCGAGTCTGCCAGCTGCTAGCTTCGAGTCTGCCAGCTGCTAGCTTCGAGTCTGCCAGCTGCTAGCTTCGAGTCTGCCAGCTGCTAGCTTCGAGTCTGCCAGCTGCTAGCTTCGAGTCTGCCAGCTGCTAGCTTCGAGTCTACCAGCTGCTAGCTTCGAGTCTGCCAGCTGCCGGCTTGAGTCAGTCGGCTTCCAAGGCAGGGTCATCAGGATCCTCGAGGACATCGAGGGAAATTTTATAAGTATAATTGCGCCATACTAAGTCAATCTGCCGTCAATCATACCGGTGGGTTTTTGCGTTTAACTGCTCTGATTGTGCTCAGTGTTTGTTATATCTTTTTTTTTTTTTTTTGTGTAGTGTATCAGTGTATTTAGTGTATTTAGTGTATTTTTGCATGGGCATGTGGACCATGGTCTCTAGGTTGTGTGGTCGGGTGCGTTGTTCGGTTGTTACGTGTTTGGTTAATGGTCAGGTCGTGTATGTCTTTAGGAGCATGCTTTTGTTGTTAAAGCTTGTTTGGTCGTTCGGTCTTAGGAATCGTTAGGTTGTGTGGTCGTTCCGTCGTTCGGTCTTAGGAATCGTTTGGTTGTCTGGTCGCTCCGTCATTCGGTCCTAGGAATTGTTAGGTGTCTGGTCGTTCGGTCTTAGGAATCGTTAGGTTGTCTGGTCGTTCCGTCATTCGGTCTTAGGAATTGTTAGGTGTCTGGTCGTTTGGTCGTTCGGTCTTAGGAATTGTTAGGTGTCTGGTCGTTAGGTCGTTTGGTCTTAGGAATCGTTTGGTTGTCTGGTCGTTTGGTCGTTCGGTCTTAGAATTTTTTAGTTCGTCTGGACGTTAGGTCGTTTTGTCATAGGAAATTTTAAGTCGTCTGGTTGTTCTGGTAGCTGGTTGGTCGGATGGGTTGTTTGGTTATTTTTGTTGTTGGGTAGGTCTTTTCTTATTGTTGGGGCATAAGGTTTTTAGTATCATTTGATTTGTTTGTTTGACCGTTTCATTGTTTGTTTTGACTGATGGTATGGATAGTGCTCATTTTTTCCAGGAAGAATTATTTAGGTGATATCCAACTAATCCCACTTGTGGTTACATTTACTTGCTGGCTGCTATTTGTTGTTTCCAACTGATTTTCTCTGAGCCTAGAGTCTGGGTGCCGATCGCCACGTAATAAGGGCTGAGTTCATCGTCAGCTGACGTCTGTCATTGGAGTCTCTCGGCTGCAGCTGGCGCACCGGCCGGAAGGTTTCGCCAAGCCGGGATTCGTCAAGATTCGCGAGCGTTTGGGACACGGCGGCATCCATAGCTTAAAAGTGCTGAGAAAACTGCCCACGGAAAGAAGGTACACATTGCATTTTTGGCTACCGAAACATGACCCGAAGTACTTTGTTTTTTTTAGTTTCAGTCGCCTACAGCAAGCACATTTGGTTTCTTCACGTGTTGACATCACCATTGTTTTCAGAATCTACGACATGTCAATGTTGAAGGGATGAAGACTTGATTTCCAGCTTGGGATTCGGTTCCACAGGACGGAGATTATAAGGTATGCCAATATTTCAAAAGAGAAAAATTAGGAATCAAGTCCTAATGCAAATTTTATTACATAAGGGGTAGTTATTACTTGCAATAAATATTGATAATGTATAAATCAAGTAGGATATGTATCTGAGACCAGTAATGGTCCTTTAAAATGTCATTTAAAGATAATTAGGGGTTTGGGTTCTAATGCCATTCTAATTGAATAATTTGTTTCCCATAATAAATTCAATGGTATATTTTTCCAATGATTTTGCAGTAGTGGATATAATGTGGAGATCACACGTGGGGTTTTGTTGATTGTACTTTGTTTTTGCAGGTCACAACTCCAGGTGACTGCACCCGGCCAGCAAACTGCCGGCCAGAAATAGAAGCCGACACAAATATATAGATATCATCATCAGTGCTTAGGTAACTGATCATTTTCTGATTATTGAGAGTACCTAACAAGAAAAGGGACTCTTCAATTAATTAGGTACACCTGCTGCTGAAAAAAATATTAAAATTTTTTGTGCTTTTTCAATTCTGCAGGCTAATTGCTTGAGCTGATTGATGAAAATTTCTGAGAAAATTCATGATCTTAAACTATGATCTGCCACATCTTAAAAATTGTTGTGCCAATGTTCTGGTTGCTGGTTCAATTTGCACCATTCAAGCAATGCTCATCTACAGCGCCATTAAATTGTTCATTTGCAGTGCACTAGTTTAGTGACACTGATCTGGGAATGAGATGGAAACACCGTTTTCTGAACGTACCGGTTTTTCTTGCAGATTTGGCTCCGGTTTGCAGCTTGCCAGCTGTCTAACAATCTGCAAAGATTTCAGGCCTGCATCCAAAGAAGGCAAGTCACAGACTTAATCGACATTTACAAGATATTTTGCGGATGGCATCTGTAGTAAATTGTGGAACCAGCAATTGTGAGACTGCATTCTCAGCGTAACTTTAATTCCTCAGATCTTCCCAGCTTCAGTCAGCAGTATCTGGTCTGCTGTCAGCTTGCTCAATGCCACAGAGAGGAGAACAGTCAGACCAAAGAAGGTGAGACCAACGTTTCTTTGGCGCTGATTTTTTTGCACTTGTACTAGTAGAAACCTAGTACCAAACGACGGTATTCTAAGATCATTGTATTTTTGCAGACCAAAATGGCTTGAGTTAGCATGTGGGCTTTCACCAGCTAGTTCAATGCGGGACATTGTTCTAGACTCTAACCAGTTAGTGTTCTTTGCGAATCATCCCGTGTGCTTGCGGCTGGATTACCCTGGGTTTCATCGGACGACGAAGACAGAATTTCTTCTCAATGACTGCAAGCACCTCTTGGGATGCAGCAGCCCACTAATCAGCTAGCAACAACCACATCATTCCAAATGCTACTTTAATCTCACAACACTATGAACGATACGAGATAAGCGACATTTTTCATTTGTCACCGCAGGCTTGTTGTTCAAGGGAATGTGAATAAGTACAACATATTTGGTATTCGACTTCTTACTAGTCGATAGATTTGTGTTAATGGCGTAGGGAAGTTACGAAACTTGCATTCCATGGGCAGGTTAAGGGCATGGGCTTAAGGGGGGGCGGGTCCCAAGGGGGGTGGCTACTAAGGGGGGTGGGTGTTTTTTTTTTTTTTGTGTTTGGGTTTGTTTTTTGGAATGAATTTTTCTAACTTCTCTGTTGCCGCGCACATATTAACGTCGTTCACCGTAGATGCCAAACGAAACGTTCACATTATGTTGAAACGTGTTTGCGTGTTTTTGATTTAATCACATTTCCTTAATTTCCATCTTGCTGTCACAAAAAGCTCCAAGATATAATGTTAGAACCATAACAAAAACAATACAATAACAGGAACAATGTGAAAATTGGAGTAGATTTTTTGTGTGAATATTCACTTATATAAGTTCTTGCCACAATGGTACCATGTTTTTATAAAGTTTGTATCAAATTTTTAGTACCCTGAGGATGCCTGGCCGAGGTTTTTCATGGTTTCCCTCGGTCTTTTAAGTAAATGCTGGGCTAGAATCAATACAGCTACACCTAATAGCTGCAGCTTTCACACTCAAATATATAATTGTGAAAACGGCCATGACCGATCGCCTCACGGTATTTCCTGTAAACATGTTGTGTTTCATGTTACAAGCTAACGTTTTTAAGCTATCTACTCGAGAATTTTTTTGAGCCCTAGAAATGATTCTTGGAGGAAGTTCTTGTCTTTTACCATTTACATATTTTATGATAGTCTATCATTTCTGAAAATCATCTTGTGAAAATTGGAAATTATATGAGACTTACAAATAATGCTAAGTAGAGTTTAATATTAAATTCACTGTTCTTCCATGCCATCCCCCTCCACAAAACAACAATTCTCCATTGGCAGCGACATCATATCACCGAGTCGGTGGATCTGACCTCTGGAAAGGCGTAGACAGCTGACTATGGGCTTCGACCGCTTAGTTCCTTCATGCTCTTGTTATTATATATTTTTTTAAGCAAGTCGAGGAACCTAATTAAACAATGTCATAATTAATTAAGTGTTCTAGGGAAGGATTCTGGCAGAGTTCGGAAAAATCAATCTTGGCCAATCATGCCAATGTTCTCAGATGACAGAAAGGTAAAATTGCTTTAGTGGTGAGATTATAGATGTGAAAGTAAGTCAAATTAAGAAAATTTTTTGATGGTTCAATTGCAACTTATCGGCTCTAAATTCAAGTCATTTAGAGATAGTTCAGGCTAAATATGAACTCTCAGAATACAAGTTTCACAAACAATTTTTATAAAGACGAAATCAACGAAGATACAGAGCTGAAGATGCATTGGTTGAATGAGCTTGAGATTGAATGAGAGCCTAGGGCACTCGACGTATGTCGCGATTGGCGAACGCCATAAACACCTGCTCCAGCGAAGTCTCGCTCGCATGGAAGTCCTCTATGTTTGCGTGCTTGGCCTTGAGCCCCTCCATTCCGGAGAAGATGCTGCCCCAGTGCAGCCCGGGGTCGGTCAGGTGGAAGCTGAGCACGCCCTGCGACGATACATTCGACATCGCATCGCAAACCATTGCTTCGCATTGCATCGCATCTCATGGCATGGCATCGCATCGCATTGCATCTCATGGCATCGCATGGCATGAAATCGCATAGCATCGCATTGCATCTCATGGCATCGCATGGCATGAAATCGCATAGCATCGCATCGCATCGCATGGCATGAAATCGCATAGCATCGCATCGCATCGCATCGCATCGCATCGCAAAACACCACATCGCATCACAAAGCATCGCATCACAAAGCGCCGCATCGAAACACATCGCATCCCATTGCACCGCATCGCAAAGCATCACATCGCATCGCATCTCATCGCATCGTATCGCATTGCATCGCCACGCATTGCAACGCAAAGCATCGCGCATGGCATCGTCACAGCCAGCCGCAATCCGGACGAAACGTCACGCAATATTACAACAACCACAACCAGGGGCAAAGTGTCAGGGGAGAAAATTGAATGCAAAAAACATACCGACCTAGGTACCGAGATGTGTGAGCTCGTTGCAAATGCTCCAAGAAAAGTCCAAGTGATCCAGCATTTAGGGTACATGAGACGAAGAACAATCTTAAAACGTAGTTACCTGGTTTTCACTGGTGAGCGCCGCCCTGGGGAAGGTACCACGCATCGCGCTCTTAAAGGCTTCAACGGCGGCGGGGTCCGATTGGGCGCGTCGCAGCGTCACCACCACGCTGAAGCCCTGGCCGAACTTGTGCTTCAGATGCAGACTGCTGCCCAGACATCGGAACTGCCCGTCCACCATGATAGCCAGCCGCGAACACAGCGCCTCACACTCGTCCATGCTGCGGGAGAAAGCAAGATAGCACCTTGCCACAGACTCCTGCTGGCCACGCAGCGTAACGTGCGTACCTGTGCGAGGTGAGGACGATAGCTGTGTCGCGTGTCTGCACGGCGGCCAGCACCTTCCAAATGTTCCTCCTGGCCACCGGATCCACGCCGCACGTCGGCTCATCCAACAGCAGCAATGGCGGATTGCCGACCAGCGCAATCGCCGTGCTCAGCTTGCGCTTGTTGCCGCCGCTGTAGGTGCCGCTCAGCTTGTCTCGGTACTCTGTCAGCCCTGGGGATCGAGCAAGCGCATCAGCTTTGGTCGGGAAATGATTGACAACACTTTGCTTGAAATGAAAACGTTAAAACTGACCGATTGTCTGATTGGTCCTAGCCCACAAAATCGGTGCGGCTTGCTGTGGATTTCTGCTGCTCGCTACTGCTCGCTACTGCTTGCTACTGCTAGCTGAATGTTTTATTAGTCTACTTTTCTATGATTCTAACGATTGAGAGCATCTTTGGCGTTAGCCCCGCCGTTATGGAGAGTAACCTACCCGTGACTCGGAGCCAGTGGTTAACCACGTCGCTCAGATCAAAGCAGTGCACTCCGCGCAAGCGCGCAAACAAGTAGAGCACCTCGCGGCCGGTCTGCGACTCGCAGAAAGCGTCGAACTGCGGACAGTAACCCACCAGCCGCGGGTCCTGAAAAAACGCGCCGTTTTAACGGCACGCCAGGCGAGTCGCAGAGTCGAAAACGGAAGTTGCCTGCCGCAAGAGAGATTCTTGTCGTACTATCCCACGTCTGCGCCGCAACGGGTGCCGAGGGTCGCGGATCCTCACGGTCCCGCGCGTCGCCGCTATCTCGCCGACCATGATGCGGAAGGAGGTGGTCTTGCCGGCGCCGTTGACGCCGAGCAGGCCGAAGCACTCGCCGCGCGGCACGCCGAAGCCGATATTGTGCACGGCCAGCTTCCGGCAGCAGCACAGCCCGTACAACTTGACCAGGCCATGCACGGCCAGCGCGTCCTCGGCAGCTCCGTCTGCAAGACAAGCACTGTAACGTTCACTGCCGTTGACTGGTAGCAGCACACAGCACGGAACAACTTGGCCAGCTGCCTTGCACGGCCCCGGCTGCTTTGTTTGCAAGGCAAGCACTGTAACGTTCACTGCCGTTGACTGGCAGCAGCACACAGCACGGAACAACTTGGCCAGCTGCCTTGCACGGCCCCGGCTGCTTTGTGTGCAAGGCAAGCACTATAACATTCACTGCCGTTGACTGGCAGCAGCACACAGCACGGAACAACTTGGCCAGCTGCCTTGCACGGCCCCGGCTGCTTTGTTTGCAAGGCAAGCACTATAACATTCACTGCCGTTGACTGGCAGCAGCACACAGCACGGCACAGCTCGGCCAGGCTAAGGAAATAGATACACTTGTCGTTTCCTTTTGAATGGAACAATTGGATTGCACTCACCGCCCGCCGCCCGCTCTGCCTCTGCGCGCACGTCGTCGTCCAGCATTGCCGGGTTGACCGTGCTACACGCGCAGCACCCGTTGATGAACTCGAACACACGAGCGGTGAAGCCGATGTGCAGCAGCACGAGCAGCACGAAGTAGCCCAGCCCGTCAAGGAGCATGATATAGAGTAGCTCGTTTCCGGTCTTCGTGAAGAACATACCCGTAAACGTGCCGTAGCTCACGCGCGCCGCAGCCTGGAAGTCTTCTGCACGTCGTGTCAATTGTGAGTCACGCCGGCAATCGATAACTTATGTTTAGTTTTATTTTAGTTTTATTTTAACATTTCATTTTCTAATGCGCTTTTATGTATCCAAAGAGGAAGCGTTTGAAAATATGCAAACGACCATGGGACGGTGAAAGTGTTTGAGCTGAAAAGTGTTGCTGCAAAGCCTTGGCGTCTGGCAAATTAAGGAGAGAGTTGGGTGTCTTGGAAGTTGGCAAGCCCACTTTCGAACTTCCCATTTTTTTACAGCTAGGAGTTGGTGCTGGGTTGGTGCTAATTAGTGCCTCAGACCCTGGAATTAGTGCTGTTGGATGTTGGAGCACAGCTTTAATAACGCTTTATTAGCGTTTTTGCAGTTAACCAATATTCGGCTCCATCACTTTTGAAACAATTAACAGTGTGCAATATAAATAGCATCAAAAAGTAGAACTGTGTTATTTTGAAGCAAATCAAATTAATTGATGAGCGTAACGAGCGTAGCGAGTGAAGCGAAATCTTCAATTACACTTTACTGCTAAAAAAATCCGGATTTTTTTTTTTTGTTTGTTTGTTTTGTTTTGTTTTTGTTTTTTTTGTGTTTGTTCGCGCTCTACAGGCCAAACGCCAAAACGGATTTTGATAAAATTTTCTGTGAACCTTCGTTTTCTCTGAACTTAGATCTGCCACGTTTTTGAAGCAATTCGGACGAGTAAATTTTATGTTATTAAGTTTTTACGAAATTTTTCAGTTTTTCCAAAACACGTTTTCCACTCTAGAGGCCAAGGATCTCAATATAATTTGACGAAACTTTCCAGATATGTTGGCCCCCACGATTTAATGTTCGTGTACAAATTTCATTGTTGTATGTTTAGCGCTCTTCTTGGAAATAGCGCTTTTATGTCGCTTTTTTTTTTTTTGCGATTTTGCAGTTTTTTGCAACTAAATCAACTTTATCTTCAACCGATTTTGACAAAATTTACTGCGTGCATTATAAATCGTAAAAGGAAGATACTGTGGTAATTTAAAGCAAATCAATTGAATAGTTTTTCTTTAAATCGATTTTTACGTTTTGAAATATTCAATGTCATTGAGAAAGTTGCTAAATTAACGCCGAACATTTAAAATTGATCTTAAAAGCCTCTAGGCTATGCGTACACGCAATATAATTGCGTTGTGGGTGAGCGTAAAAATTACGCTCATCCACAACACGATTATATAAGTGTTCGCATAGCCTAGTACTTTTCTTCCAAATCGATTTTTACGTTTTAAAATGTTTTTGTCATCTACAACACGAAAAAAAAAAAAAGCGTTCTCAGAGTCCCTGTTTTTCTTCAAATCGAAGTGTATTTGTAATTGTAATCTGTATTCGTAATTTTTCGGCATTGATAAGTACAGGGTACGTATGGGTTTCGTCAGTTGATGATCAAGAAATAAATAATAATAATGTATATTATTATAAAATTATTAGTAATAGTAATAATAATAAAGTAGTATTACCGTCGCCGCAGCAAGAGTCGTCTGGGTGTTGAGCGCAGTGGCCTCTGATTGCGTCGCTTGACATGATCGAACAGCGGTGGTTGAGCAGCGTCACCCACACCCAGTTAGAGAAGCACTTGCTAAGCATGTACGGCGGGAAGACCAACAGGCAATCTTGATATGGCTGTATCCAGGGCAGCAGTAAAAAGGCAAGATCTGCCAGGACCACTGTCATGGGACAAAACCAGAACAAAAATGTGAACAAATCTGTTATATGCTGTTCAGGGAGTCGTACGGGCGATAAATAAATAGGTACTAGTAAACAATAGTTAAATGTTCGATGGTTAATTTAATGAAAATACTACACACGGATGGTTGCGTTTAACGATGAGTAAAAACGATTATAATACTATGAATGAAACAATAAGGTAACGGCGTGGCTTGAATGCAAGAGAACAGGAGAACAAGAGTACACCGTTCGAGAGCGAGAGACGGAATCATCGGGTGAGTTGAGAACAGGAAGTAGAGTCAAGTGAGGAACTGGGGAACTAGGAAGTACAAGGTTAGTCAAGATTGTAACTATGGGGCGGAAGAGGGGGTGTGAAGTAGGGGTTTGAAGGTAGCCGCTAACAAATCTGAACAAAAATGAGCAGCTACTCATCATCACAGTCCTGAAGATGTTCACGCCATCCGAGGGCGAAACGTCGACACTCAAAAAGGTCCTTTGTAGGACCGCCACAACGTTTAAACAGAGCAAAACCGAACACTCGCATTTCTACAAACCACGGCTCTGAACCACTCGGCCTTTCCAAAAATGTGAATGCTCGTTCACAACCAACTAATGCCGTTTACTTATACGTTGAACGTACATTTTAGTGTATTTGCAGATAAGAGAAAACTTAAAAACTCAAGCTTTACTCAATGCAGTTGGAATGTTTGGCCGTGCCAAAGATTTCGTCTAACGTCCAAGTTTTACGTTAGGGAGAACCAATTAGTTTTCTACTAGCCTGGGAGCCAGCCACGCCCGTAAAATATACCTACTGAGTACAAGCTGAAAACTAGTGTCAAAAGTTTCGTCTTGATGACAGGAACAACCTCTATCCAGTGTATATCAAAACGATGTGGGTGGCCTTAGCCGGAGGTCAAAGGTCAAGCACGCGACCTTACACCGAAGGGCCCATGCTGGCTTAACCAACATTTACGAGACCGTGATTTTTTTACCAGCTCTTCTCCATACTATTGGCTTTTGTCTCCAACATTCAAAAGTCCAGTTTTTTAAAGGAAAGGGCACAAAATTTTACATTTAGAAAAAATTTCACCTGAAAAAAGAAATGTATTCCTATGGGCCACTGAAAAACTGGGCCAATTATCATGTGTCACGCAAGAAACGCAGGCATCGAATAGGTCGGCTTCGATCCCAAGTAAGAATTTTACTCACCCATACCGCTGTTACATATCAAGTAGATATTGAAAACGATCAGGGCCGAGTCGCTGATGTAGTGGTAGAGGTACGTGTAAGGAAGCACGGCGATTCCGTGGACAAGGAATATCAGCGTCAGCCTGCCTGCACCCAGTAAATACATCCGCGTAAAGATCAACACTGTCATCGGCACGTCGTGACAAGCAAGTAGTAGGTATTAGGTACTTCTAGAATAGCATTAGTAATCTTAATCATAATCTTGTCTAGTTGTCTTAGGTTTAGTTCTTGAACCACTTGCAAGTGCACCTAGGTACAGGTTTGGGCCAGAAGGGCTGCTAGCTGTTCTGGTCAGTTGGCTCCGGTCTTCCGAGCAAGGAGTACTACCTGGTCTACCAGACGCTCATCTGCTTTCAAATAAATCTTACGTTCCGTTCGTTGAGGTACTTATAAAACCTCGTGCTTTAAGTTTTTTTTCTCATAGAGGAACTTGTACCTTTACAAAATTATTTATTAATATGGAAGTGCATTAAAAACATTGTAACAAAGTTAAGATACCTATACTTACTAGGCTATGCGAACACTCATATAATCGTGTTGTGGATGAGCGTAATATTTACGCTACGCTCAGCAAAAACATTGACTTTTATGACAGTTCGATTTTAGTGCAGATAATTTTTAGGACAGTTTTTTTTAGTACTTTTTTTTTAGTACAGATTTATTTTAGGACAGTTTCATTTTAGGACAGTTTTTTTTTAGTACAGTTGGTGCATCCCCATTTGCAACAACTCAACAAGAGTACCTAATGATTTCATTCTGCTGTGATCAATTTGTGGTTTTAAATTGAAGGCTTATATTTTATTGAATTTCCGACCACGTTGGCGTTTGGTGTGCAAAAAATTAAAATCTGTGGAATTGTCCTCATTGTGGTATTTTTCATAAATTCTTCAATATGCCTTGAAGTTGAATATGAACTTTGTCCAAATATCTTACTATTACAATAAAGGATTAACTCTGCTGAAATAGCATTGTTAAACTGGAGAATCATCAGCTCTGTCTAGGCAGCGAGGGAAGGGATTCCAATCTCGGTCATTTTCGAATGGCTTTTACGTTTCTACTAATAAAAATCAACCGTACTTGCGGCGAGCATGTGCATCGGTTGGAATCAAGCCTCGTACCGTATTCTTCGCTGCCGACGTAGAAGCCGTCGGCCAAGTCGTGCAAGTACATGCAGAGCATGACGAGCGTAGCGATCGCCATGTAGTAGAGCAGATCGACCAGCATCAACGACAGCCAGTAGAGCAGCGGGGTGATGCCGGTCATCAGCTGGAGATGCTTGCCGCCAGTGGCTCTCTCGATAACGGGTAGCGCCAGCAGTTGTGCCAGCGGGTAGAGAAGTGCCGGAATCAACAGCAAGGCCCATAAATATCCGATTATGAGGCCAAAAAACACCATATTTGATGCAGTCTGTTGGAGGAGAAATGTTCAGCAATCAAACTTTTTGTACGTACCTATGCTTTTTTGTGCGACCAGAATACTTAAAGAATGGAGAATTTAGTTTAGTAAATAAATATTGGTATTTGAAAATTGAAACTGCATGGATTTGTTTCTTCTGCAATTATTTTTTCTCCTGACATTACAACATGTTCAATCGAATCAATGAAATAATGCTTATAATGGCTATGGATGTTCTTAGTTACTTTAAATAGCATAAAACTCTCCGGCTGGATTTAAAATAAAACGGCTAGATATGCTTAGATATAGTAAAACTTACTCACACCGACAATCATGGATTTTTGCTCATCTGCACAAAACAGCATGCATGTGTGGTAGCTAAGTTTCTATAACGTTACTTCTAAACAATGTACCATGGTACCAGGTCAAGAAAGTCAACGATGTCAACAGAAAAGAACTCACGAAGGCTTGTGGCTTCTCGAAAGGATCGTTAGTGACGATCATGACCAGGTCGGTTGCGTTGGCAGCTCGGCGCAGCCTCACGTTGTTGAAGAGATTCAGGGAGATAGGCATGCTGTGCTCGTGATCGGATGAGAAGAGAGCGACGTCGCCGCTAGAAGCGCTCGTGGCCGCCACCAGGAGCGAGTAGTACTCGGCTGGTGAATCGACGAGTCATGTCATAGATCAGTGTTCTTGATCTTGAGGAACGGTTCGGCATGTTGGAAACACCGGTTCTCGTGAGATCACCGAAGTTAAGCAACATCGTGCTGAGTTAGGTGTTTGATGGACATGATCAGTTCTGTTCGGGAGAGATGTTGGAGGGTTTGAAGTTAGTACTTGCTTATCAATCTCTCGACAGCACGGATAAGTGGAGGAATCCTGTTGTTCGAATTGTTCCGTACTTCGGAAGGGACGTAAAGCTGGTGGTCCCCTTGGTGCTTAACAAGAGTAGGCTTACGTGGCGGCACTGGGTTTCTCCTCAGTGACTAGAACGCAGTTCCATGTTGCCCTTGCCTTGTCATATTGTTCTGGCACAAACCTTATCACCATTTACTTGCTAGCAATTCTCATCTGTCCTTCTTCTCATCCCTCTCTTCCTTCTCATATATCTTTCTAAGTAGAAAACTGACAACAAGACTGCTGCATTTAGTAGGTACTACAGTTCATTTACTGGGAGAGCATACTTTTCCTCAGGGAGCGCTTGTGTTCGAAACAGGCTTTGTGTCACCAACTTCACACAACTGAAATGTGAAATGTTATCTATACTACTTCAGATTTGAGTTCGGTTAATTTATCATTAGTTTAAACCCACAGATCACCAGATCTGTGAATGTAGTTAATTCATGTTTATGGGCAAGTTTAAAAGCTTACGTTTATTTTGAAATTCCGCCGTTGAAGTATGGTTTTAGGAGTTGGTACAATGAAAAAGGCATCCTTTTTATGGTATAGTCTCTCCCCATATGGATTAGTACATTGTGTATTCACGCAGACCCAAACGTTAATAGGGAGTTAACAGGGAAGCAGTGATCAACTGCAAACCTTTAATAGCTGCGCTCACCCATGCTCCGCTTTGCCGCAGCCAAGATGGCTTCGATCACACTGTCCACGGCGCGCGCCTCGGAGCCTGCTGCCGTCACCAGAGCTTCGATGTCGGCGGCAAACGCGGCTGCGGCGGCGACGGCGGTGGCGTTGGCGGCGGCGGTGGTGTTGGTGGCGTTGCCGGCGGTGGCATCGGCCGTGCCGTAGTAGACGGGGGCGCGGGGGAACGAGGACAGGCTGAGGAGCATCGCCGCACGTGGAGGGGGGAATGTGGTGAGCAATTGATTTGTTATCCACAATATCAGCCACATCACTAGTATCACCAGCAACACCTGCAAACAAGAAGTAGTTTTTCGATGCGTTTGTAAGGCTGTGTGTACTCTTTACTGTGTATATATTTTTTTTAAGGAAGCAACAGAACAAAAAAGTAGTTAACATGCTTATTGCTGAAATTAGGCCTTAACATTATTGATCAACTTTGATGATTTATTTCCAGTGTTCGTCCCATATATTATGACTAAAATTAAAAATGTCAGACAGCACATTGAAAGGGCTAGACATGGCATTTAAAATGGCTGTGGATACGGATTTAAAAAACAGGTTTAATAGTTTCCTGTAATTATTCTACAGCCGAGTAAGATATTAACTAGAAGATTCTTCATCTGCAACTCCGCGACCTCGTTATGCATATAGGTAATGAAATATTTAACTTGGTGAAGCTTACAGGAATGCAAAACATTATCTTGTTCCGCCACATATAAGTGGCCTTCTTGATCACCAAGGCGTAAAACTGCTGCAGCTTCAGGGGACACGCCTGTATGCGCCGCACGTTCAACTCGCTCACGTGCCGCTGAACGGCGTCCTCTTCGTCCCTCTCCGCCCCCTGGCGGCAGAAGACACGACTCGCACGTTGGAAACACCGCGTTCAAGCGTACTTTGCGTTGCGTTTTTTGCTGGTTTTTGGCAAAAATAATCCGTAAGATTTCAAGATGCTGGGGCATGTGGTATTTATTTTAAAGTCTATAAAACCGAACAGAAGGCAAATAGACCTATTCCAAGAACAATGGCGTTTGATTACCACTGGACGTACTACTAGTTTGGAAAAAAATATTAATTAGCTCTGCTAAATAGCAAAAGAAGAAAGGGAAATTACAACCCAAATGGAATTACGGCTTTAGCGAGTGGGTATCGTGATGTAATTTTTATAGAATTTTGATTGAATGGGATAGACGTATAAAGCCCCTTTTACAGGGTCACATATTTTTGTCAAACCCTTGAGTAGCAGTCTGTAATATAAACATTGTACAAGGTTTTGTGTGACAGATTTTATGGAGAATTTTACGACCTTTTACACAGCACAATAATCATTGCATTGAAAACAGCCAAGATATACTTTCATGAAATGTCAGATGTGGTTGGGAATTCGGTGTCAGTTGTATGTGTTCATACGATCGACGACAGTGAAACTGAAGATATTAAGAGATTAAAATAATTTAAAATACTGACGTCACACAACCTCCGATCTCTGATTGGCTGCATTCCATACAAGATGTGATGGAAATAGCGCCTCGGCTAGCCGAAATAACTACGTGGAAGTCTGCCATAAAATGCTTTCGTGTGACGGACTGCCATACAATGGACTGTTTACACGGTCAAAGGAGATTGTATACAAGACTGCTGTACAAGGGTTTGACGAAACATGTGACCGTGTAAAAGGGGCTTAACACGGTCATAGGCAGTTGTATACAAGACTGCTGTCCAAGGGTTTAACAAAACATGTGACTGTGTAAAAGGGGCTTAACACGGTCATAGACGGTTGTATAGAAGACTGCTGTACAAGAGTTTGACGAAACATGTGACCGTGTAAAAGGGGCTTAACACGGTCATAGGCAGTTGTATACAAGACTGCTGTACAAGGGTTTAACGAAACATGTGACTGTGTAAAAGGGGCTTAACACGGTCATAGGCGGTTGTATACAAGACTGCTGTAAAAGGGTTTAACGAAACATGTGACCGTGTAAAAGGGGCTTTAGGAAGTTCATACTTCGTTTCAGGTGCTCACCTCCCCAGCAGCTTCCTTCCCAACTGCGATGAAGACGTCTTCAAGAGAGGCCATCGCGACGCTGATCGATACGATGCCGAGACGCGCTTTGGCTCCCTCGATGGCGTCAAACAGCGACGCGAAGCTGCCCTTCTGTTCGCTCGGCAGAGTGAAGCTGAGCTCGGCGCCGCGACGCGACTTGACACGAGCACTGGACAGCGAGCCGCGCACGAACTTCACGATTGCCTCTGCGTCTGCTCCGGGGACCAGCAGCAGTTTCAGCTCGTACCCGGAGCCTGGCAAACACCAGGAAAGGTACCATACCAGGAACGTACATTGGTTAATGTTGTTTAACGACGCACTGTTTTGACAACTGGCCCTATGGCACTGGTCTAATGGCATGGGTGGATGAAAGGGTGATGATGATGGAGATGATGAACCTAACCTAGTGTAGAAGGCTGGAGGTGTAAGCCCGGTGCCGGCACGTAGCCTACTCCTGTCGAAAAACACCGAGGGGACCACCCATTTTACGTAAGACGGTACAACTCGAACAACAGGATTCCTCCACTAATCCGTGCTGTCGATAGGTTGACAAACAAGGCGAGCAAATTTGTCGAGCTAACTTCAGACCCTCCAACCTCTCTCCCAAACAGAACTGATGATGTACACGATGGTCATCCATCAAAGACCTAACTCAGCACGATGTTGCTTACGTTGTTGCAAGTTGTTGTTGGTGATCTCACGATAACCTGTTTCCAACGTTGCCGAACCGTTTGGTCGGAACGTACATGATGGTGGGGTTAGCAGGTAACACCGGCTGGTAGACGTACCGTAGCGCTTCTTGAGGAACAGCGGGGAGCCGTAGCAATGGATCCGGCCGTCGTACATGATGGCAATACGGTCAGCCAACGCGTCGGCTTCCTCCATGTAGTGCGTCGTCAGCAGGATGGTGCGCTGGTCGCGCATACTCTGCAGCAAGTCCCAAACCTGTGCCACAGAGAACAGGTTCTGTAGGTGGTGTGATTCGAATCTAAGTGCAAATACTCGTTGCATGTACGGTAGACAATGATTATTAGAAACTTAATGTACATCCGTACCCGAATTCGAATCCGGGTCTTTGCCTGTCTGGGGTAGGTAGGTACTGCACTTATCCATTATGCTATACGGACAACCAACTGTGGAATTGATATTAAGTTCATTTGAGTTTATTTGAGTTGTAGGGCGTCATAGATTCAGCGCCTTCTATGGTCATTCATAGTCCTGAATCAATCTCGACGCATCTCCACGTATCTCCAGGGATGTAAATTTTGGAATTAAAATTTCGTTACTAATAATCACCTTCCTGCGTGATTCGGGATCCAGGCCCGACGTCGGCTCGTCGAGCATGACGACACGGCTCCCGCCAATCATCGCGATTCCCAGCGACAGCTTGCGTTTCATCCCGCCCGACAACTTTTTGGCGACCACGCCAGACTTGTCCAGCATCTCCAGTTTCTGCAGCATCTCCTGAGCCTCAATCTTCGCTGCCTGTCGCGATAGCCCCTTCAGCTGCAAGTAATACGAGCGTGGAAACTAAAGGGTAGCGGCATCGAGTTTGAAGCAGGGCATAGGCTCAGTGCTAGCGGCAAGCAGGTCGCTCGTAGAATGTTGCTAACCGTTTGGCCGCTAGAAGTTAATGTTGTGTGGATTGAGCCGCGATGCGGCACCGAGTTTTAATGACCAGCACAAAAACATGGCGGCGAGAAGCTTTGCTGTGAGTCTTTCAGCTTGCTACGGCATTGATTGTACGTATGACGCAGAAGGGTTTGTTTTTGTGCTGGTCATTCTAACTCGGTGCCACAACAGGAAGCTACACTCTACGAGCAACCCGCTTACCTTTAGCGCTTAGCCTCTACACAGCATCAAACTTAGTGTGAGCGGAACTTGTTGCATTTAAAAATTCCTCCTTGTACCTACTGGGTTAATGGATGCATAGTTCCCTAAATTAAACTTTTCTCATTGATTTGCAAATGCTATGCTGCCTGCTTTATCAAGGGAAAGCATTGCTATGCAAATGAATGCTGTGTAAATTTTGCTACCTGCGCCTCACAGCAGGCAGCAAACGTCCGGAAAAGTTTGAGTTTGGGAACTTGGCATTCCATTAGCCAGTGAAATAGTTTTTTCTGAAAACTTACTTGCTCATGGCTTGGAAGAAGACATGAGTCTTAAGAAGGTAAAAACTCGGTAGGTAATCGTGTCGGTTACGGCAACGCACCATGGCGAAGAAGACAAGGTGGAAGCGGACGGTGAGCTCCTTGAAGAGAAGATTGGACTGCGGACAGAGGCCCATGCTTTCGCGCACGCGCCTCAGGTCCGTGCGCGTGTTGTAGCCGTTCACCCAGACGTCACCGCTGCTGCTCGACAGCATCCCTAACGTAACACACCGTCATCTTGCTTACAGCATCCCTACGTCACTCATAACGCAACCATGCGAAACAGCTCAAGTACTTGGTGATGGGTGCGAATCCTCGACATTTCATTGCAAAGGTCATAAAAACATAGGCCAGGTAGAACTTCGATCAATAGCCGGTGGGTAAAGGCGACACAAAGCCATTCCCTATGCACACTTCTAGATTTGCTGAGCTGCTGTTTATCAACTCTATTAAGTACTTTTTGTATCTGTAAAGTTATCATGAAGACTATGATGAAGGTATGAAGAAAAATATTACCATCGCCTTCATTTTTAGGAATGCATTTGGAAACCTTATGGAACCAATTGGAAACCTGTTAGCATGGACAAGGTGCTGGAAGGCAATTTTGTAACTTGTATCACAGTGAAATGATACACAAGATCTCCATTTTTGTCAATATTTTTAATGGAACAAATCAACGCTCTCATCGCGAAGACGAGTGACTTCCCTAATGAAATCTTTACCAAATCGCCCCCCTGGTCTGGTTCCTAGGTAGGTATGCAGCCTGTTTGCTACCTACCTGTCAGCATGGAGATGGTGGTCGTCTTTCCGGCCCCGTTGTGGCCGAGCAGGGCGGTGATCTGGTTGTCGTAGATGTCGATGTTGACGCCGTTGACGGCGACCTTGCCGGACGGGTAGGTTTTTCGCAGGTTGACGGCACGGATAGAGACGTCCAAGCCGCGCTGGAACCAGACGGCAGCTCGTCATGTTTCCACGAGAAACCATCGGACGGAGAGCTGTCATGGCTGCTTGTCAGAAAAGACTAAAGGCTCGTTCACAACCACAGGCGTGCGCAGGGTAAATCATTAGGCACGGCAAAGCTGAAAAATATGGCCATTGGGGAGCAGGTGAGCACGACTGACTCGAATTAGCAGCTTATTCTCAGCCTCATGTGGGGTCACCAATTTCCCTTTATTACTGACTGTATTATTGATGAGCGTAACGAGCGAAGCGATTTAAGCGAAATCTTCAATTACACATTACTGCTAAAAAAATCCATTGTGTTTTTTTTTTTTTTTTTCTGTCTGTTTGCGCTCTACAGGCCAAAAGACTTAACGGATTTTGATGAAATTTTCAAAATATCTTCGTTTTCTCTCAACTTAAGCCCCTTTTACACGGTCACATTTTTTCATCACATTCCGTCAAACCCTTGTACAGCAGTCCGTAATATAAACATTGTACAAGGTTTTGTGTGACGGATTTGATGAAAAATGTGACGACCTTTTACATGATACAATAATCATTGTGTCAAATTTATTATCACAGTAGGCCATGGAAGTTATGTCAGCTGACATTTCAGAAAAAAAAATGAGAGTGAATTTAGATCTACTTTCGTCAGACGTCAGGTATGGGTGTGATTTCTTATTAAAAATAAACTTTTATCAACTTTTAATTCATTTTAATTGCAGCCATTTCAAATTTTGCACTGCTCACTGACATTTGCCGCCACGATTTTTTGAAAAGTTTGACGTCACGCAATCTCTGATCTCTGATTGGCTGCATTCCATACAAGATGTGATGGAAATAGAGCCTGGGCTATCCGAAAAAAATGTGCCACAGTCTGCCATACAAGACTTTTATGTGACGGACTGCCGTGCAATGGACTGTTTACACGGTCACATGCAGTTGTATACAAGACTGCTGTGCAAGGGTTTGACGGAATGTGATGAAAAAATGTGACCGTGTAAAAGGGGCTTTAGACCCTGTACTATTTTCAGCTTAGTTTACTTGCAACTTTTCTTGTAAATTAATTTTTACGAAAATTTTCAGTTTTTCAAAATCACATTTCTCACTCTAGAAGCCAAGCCTATGAATATAATTCGACAAAACTTTCTAGATATGTTGACTCTCACGATTTCATGTTTGTGTAAAAATTTTATTGATTTTTGTTTTGAACTTTTTTTGAAAGTGGCGCTTTTATGACGCTTTTTAGCGTTTTTGCAGTTTTTTGGAACTAACGCGATTTTATCTTGAACTGATGTTGACAAATTTAACTGTGTGCGTTAAACATCTTAAAAAGAATATACTGTGTTATTTTGAGGCAAATCAAGACAATAGTTTGTCTTTAAAATGATTTTTTCGTTTTTTAATATTCGAATAATTTCTGGACGACTAAATCGTGATATTTTCAGGTAACTTAGGTCATCAAGAAAGCTGCTAAATTAACGCCGAACATTTTTAATTGATCATATAAGCCTCTAGGCTATGCGCACACGCAATATAATCGCGTTGAGGGTGAGCGTAAATATTTTGCTCATCCACAACACGATTATATGAGTGTTCGCATAGCCTAGTTAGTATATAACTGTGACAATTAAGTTACTAGTAAAGGGCTTGGATATAATATACAAGGGTAAATGAAACTTAGAAGCCACTGTCCTAGGTTTGATTTTGATACTTTGAAATAGAGCCTCACGGATTTAGTTCCACGAGTTGGTGAAACGTAAATGGTGGACATTTTTTTTGAGTATGATTTTATCCTGGATTAACTATATAGAGTAGCTTGACGTGAAGAACGTCCGCCAGAAATCCGCGGCTCAGATAATCGGCCTTGTTTAAAAGGGCGTTGGCAGTCTCACCTCCGCCACCGACTCGTAGCTTGGCATGGACGTCACAGGCGGTGCCGAGTTCGCAAAGCTGGCATTATGACACAGCAGACGCCACCAACACTGCATGGACAAGTTTCTTTAAATTAAAGTATCTTACAATAGACCTATTCCACTCAGAGAAAATTGACGTCAGATAGCCACTGGAAGTACTACCAGTTTGATGGCATCTTAAAGGTCTTTAGGAGACACTGTGAAGCCACAACACCAGAGGCAATTTTTTTTTTATATCATAAAATACGCCCCGTGACGTTTTACCAGCTACAATTATAACTGTAACTAGTAATACAGGTGTAAATTAATAAGTCATTATAACTCACTGTGAGACAGAAGCACCACGGCTGCCGCACGCCGAAATCCCCGGGCCAGATAGCGTCCAGGTACCACGTGAGCAGCGCGAAGACCCCGATCTGCACGAGCAGCATCGCCAGCACGTCCAGCATCGTGACTAAACCGACGGGCGTCGTCCAGCTGACCATGTCCCAACAGAGTCCAGAACCTGCACACACGGGATTGGCTCACCGTCACGATTCACACAACGGTTGCGGCATGGCGAGCAAAATTCGACATAGGGCCGAGATGTAGAGAAAAATGCATTAGTACTCTTTATTTAAGTATATATAAGGGGTGTGCAAATAATTATTTTCTTTCGGTTTCAGATGTGATATGCTGGTCTGTGATTGCCACTTGTAGCTCATTTCGTTTTTTTTAAGCCTCTCGTCCAATCTACATGCCTACTGTTGCCATTTGTGGTGCATATTGGGTTTGGTGACTGATAATAACTTGTCATGTTTTAATATTCGCTTACCAAAAAAAAACGACATTTGAAATAAAATTAGGTATTTGATATTTCATTCGATATTCGAGTTTTTGAAAATCCCATTATTCAACATTGGCAGTTGGGACTTGGAAAATGTCTCTGGCTCACATTTCCTCTCCAGAAGCATACCTACCTGTTAGTTCCAGCCAGTTGATTATGCGAAATCCTAACTCCATCGCCCGAGAAGGTATAATCATCATCAACATTTGGTAGAGCCACACTTTCGTGAACGGCTGTTCGTCGATTTTGGTGCATACCATGTCGAAGACCAACAATAAGAACACGGCACAGAAGATGGCTAGCGTTCCTGTTGGCAGACAAAATTTGTACCTACCATGAGGTGTAGTAGTGTAAGAATATCAAGCATATCAATAGCAATATATCAAGAACATAATCAGGGGGCTCCGGATATTTAATGTCGGAGCGCCTAGCAAAAAGCGGACGCTATTCCGGTGGCATGAGAACTAATTTCTGTTAATGATCTTCGTCGCTTTAGGTGTTAATAATAATAATAATAATAATAATAGTTTGTCTTCATTTTGTTTTTGAAACAAAAATGGCAAGGTTCACAATAATTTGACATTTATATAGTAGGTAGAGTACTTGGCGGTTTTGCTCAAGTCAATCCCATCAGAGCAAAACCGCCAAGTACTCTACCATCTTTCCATGGCTCTGAACCACTCCGTACTACCATTTATATAGTATAAAAATGCCAACAACTTAACAAGGTGTTAAGTCGTACATCTACTGATAGGAGGGTATTGTGACTCATACGGATAACGAATGCAGCTAGCATACTACTTTCGAATCAGAATAGGGAAAAAGCCAAGTTTCCACTCTAACCTCTGTTAATATACCAAAATAGAATCACAAATCTTACCTCTATTGAAGAGCGTTGTGATTGCGCAGCAAATCATGGCGTAGGCGGCCGAGACCAGGGTGAGAAAAATCAGGACCAGAAACAGATTCGAACTTGGCAGGATACCGAGGAATCCGAACGCAACGAACACGAACAGCGCGCTGATCCACTCGCAGAGGACGAAGCAGCGCAGGAACCAGGAGAGCCACAGCGTGCCACGCGAGATCCCCGTCAACTTGAGCAGCTCCTGCAACGGCCAGAAACAGTCGATCCTGGAAGGGTCGCTTTCATGCCTCCAAACGTGTCAGGACCACAGTTTGCTCAGAGTGGTAACTGGTAAGGAACACGAGCATGGTGCACATGTAGATCAGCTGTTGATGTTGCTGCTGGGTGTTGTCAAGTGGGTTATAGATACTCTTTTTAATTTAAGAATAATGTCTGCTCAGTGCTTGTAGTCAATATAGGTTTAACGTAAATCGAAAAAAAATATTGCAGTCCCCATTTGATCTTGATTTCTGGCTATACATTAATATTTAATTGATGAGCGTAGCAAGCGAAGCGAAATCTTCAATTTCTCTGAGTGGAGAGAAAAAAAACACTTGTGTTTTTTTGTTTGTGGGTAGGTATCTGTGTTTGTTTGGGCTCTACAGGCCAAACGGCTGCTCCAATTTTGATAAAAATTTCAGGAAAACGTATTTTGCTTTCAACTTTGACCCCCTGCTATTTTAAGCAAAGTTGGGGAAACAGTTTCTTAGCTAATTCTTAAGACTCATGTCTTTTCCTAATCTTAGCACGTTAAATAGTTACCCAGTTAAATAGTTTTTCTGAAAAGAAAAGTTTCTTAGCTATTCAAAATTTAAAAAATATTTCAGAATTTTCAAAACATTTCTAAATTTTTACAGCCAAATGTTATTTATATAATCACACCAAACTTGCTTGCAAAATTGCTGCCCGGAGGGTGACTGGCAGAAACAGAAAGTGGAGGATGGTGCAGGACTTGGGTGGGGAACTAACTAAAGAATGGGAAAGCCCCTCAGAAATAATAAAGATGCTGGGGTGGGAGACGCTACAGAAAAGAAGAGAAAAGGCGAGACTCGGCAACCTCAAACGGGCGATAGAAGGACACCCGGGATGGGCAGAGTGGAAGACAAAACTAGTCCCCTCAAGGAAAGAAAATAAAATAAGAGAGAGAGGGGCTAGATGTGACATTGGGAAATTCTCCCAGGTCAACAGGACCATAAGGGAGTGGAATGCTCTAAAGACTGACAGAACCAAAGGGCATTCCATTGCTAGACTTAATCAATCAATTTCTAGCCAAACCTAATTCCTAGCCAAAGATGTATGATAGTTCCTAAAATATTATTCTAGCTACTATGTTAAACCTAAACTTATATCTATACTACCTATGTTAAACTTATTATTATTAATATTATTTTCTTATTTTTAGTCAGTACCCTAAAATAGTCCAATTACCACGTACCATACTGTTAAACCCACTACTATTACTGGGGTGGCGGTGGATTCGGTCGCACACGCGGTAGCTACCCCACACGTTTCTCGGCTAACCGTTTAGCAAGTTATCACAAAACACAAAAATACTAACGAATAGAAAATAATTAACACAGGAACACACAACAAGATTGTCTGATGGTTTAAGCCACGGTGTGACGATGGTTTATTGATAGCGGTAAAAGCGATGGCAAACGATATGAAAAACTAACAAACAGTGAAGCGAGAACTCAGGGCGCACGGAGACCGGTGTTGTCTCGGTGGCCTACGGGTTTCAACTGGTGGTTGGTAATAAACATGGCGACATGCACCCCCTCACAATAGTCAAAATAGCAACTAAATACAATGTTGGTATGATACTAATAAATGGCAATATTCTAACATTCGGCCATCCTTCAATTAAATCGTCCTCGATTTTAGACTTACATGTTATGAAAAAACAAAAATACAAAATTCAACAAAATTTTACAAAATCTTAAATCTAAACATAGTCAGACAGGTATGCCGGCCTATCGCGTTTCCGCTTGGGTCTTTGTGACCTCCTTCCGATGTCGACTTCTCTGTCGGCATCATCTGCGGCTTCTGATTCTCCGTCAGCGGGGTCATCTGGTTCTCCGTCAGCATCTTCCGAGTGACCTCGCCAAATCTTCAGTTGCGAGACGTGGGCGGTGGTTGCGTAAAAACGAGTAGTATCTTCGTTTAGTTGTGTGACGCGGTATGTGTCTCCAATTTTGATCAGTGCCCTGTCGATAGGTTGACGGTTGATGGTCGTTTCTTTGTTCATTGTCACTGGATCTTCGACGACAGTCGAGCGAGCAACACACTCTCCACTCTTCACAATGCGTGCGCGGTTGGTATTGTTTAGTACAGGTAAAACAGTGTTCCCTTTTTCGAGAGCGAACAATGCGTCGTGTTGAGTCCCTGCTTCTACGATGACGAGGCCATCGATCTCCGTCCCTCCTGTCACTTGCACAAAGTTGATGGAGTTTGCCGGAACCACGGTGTCACGAACGGCTTTCAGCTGCAGTCGGTCGTTGCTGATTTCGGGCTGATAGGTGGTGAGCTGGTGAATTAGCTCGGCAGGACTGTTTCTTATGATGAGCTGGTCTTCGATTTTGGCATACGACACATGCGGTAAATCTGTCCACGTACGGCCAACTAACAATTCAATCGGTTGCATGGCGTCTGGCACAATCAGCACACAAATGTTTTCCCCTAACACACCGTCGATGGTAATGTTTGTTGTAACCTTTCCCAAGGCTTTTGTCGTCTTGTCACCAAAGCCGGTTAGTACACAATCTGTCGTTTGTGGTTGAAGTCCACATGAGATCGCTGCACTCGCCTGCATGATGCAGCTCGAACTCCCGGGGTCGATCAGCGACTGGACACTGTGCATGTTTACTTGTGCGGTGCGTAGGTATTTCGCAGGGCTATTGCCTTCGGTGGTTTCCACGAGACTGACGGTGTTGTCCATTATTGGTCGTGGCACGGTGGTAGCTGTATCCATCACAGCAGTACAGTGACGTTGTGTGTGGCCCTCTTTCTTGCAACGTACACAATAAAAGGGTCTCTTCGGATTCGGGCAATCGCGCGAAATATGTCCTTTTCGGTAGCAGTTATAACACTCTTGCTCCGTTTGCTTCCTTGGCGAGTTGGTGTGGTTTCGATTTCTCCAAGATCCAGGCGTAGTCGGTGCGGTGCCGGTTGCAACTACGTTGGCTGTTGATCCATCTCGATGCGGGACGAACGGCGGTGGTTGTGACTGTCTGGGTGTTGGCTGGTTCCCAGAACGTTTTGGTGCTTCAGGCAGTCTGTGACCCGACTGGGTCTTACGTACATTAGCCCTCGAAGCGCGCTCACGGTCGACTTCCTCTATCTCGCGAATGTGGAGCAGCAGTTCTTTCTCGTTCAGTGAGTGTCGTGACGTGAGTGCGTCGCTCAAGGTTCTAGACAGCAGACCGATGACTATCTGTTTCTTCGTGTCAGCAAAGTTAAGGTTGAGCGCCTTACACAATGCCGACTTGTCGAACACGTAGCTCATCAAGCTCTCTCCCGGTTGTTGCTCTCGGCGATTCATTCTCGCCCACTTCTCCGGTAGGCTGACCTGTCCGATGAACGTGTCAGTAAATTCACGCTTAAATGAACTCCAGTCCGGCATTTCGTCATGGCAGTTCCTAAACCATTGACGAGCGGCTCCGGTAAGATGCGCTCGCGCCGATTCCAGTTTGACGGCGTCGCTCCAACCATAGTGCGTGGCCGTCTTGTCGATATTTCGGAACCACTCACTTGCGTCGCTCTGTGGCTCTCCGTCGAAGTCCTGGAGGTAGCGACTCAAATCAGGCATGAGCTTAATTGAGTTTACCGCGCTTGCTTCGGATACTGAGGGAGACTGCGTGCGCTGCATTCCTTGCATGAGCGAAGTGAGCGTCGCCAGCATTGCGGCCATGTTCGGGTCCACTGGCGCGGTGTTCGCGTTGACGCCCGAACCTCCAGGTTCACGGTGGCTGTCAGCACTTACATAGCTATGGTTACTCGGTGACGGGCTGGGCGATCTGGCCCTACGGCCTTTCCCTTTTCCTTTCATGTCCTTTGGTTTCATGTAATCGTATCTGTCCAGCGCGGAGGGATACGCTACACTTGCCGCGGTCGGGCAAACAACACACAAAAATGCTCACGCGGAGCACAAAAAAAAAACTACGCGCACGAAAATAGTTCCACAACAAACACAGACATCAAAAGGCACAAAACACACGGCAATAAACACAAAGTTCTAACAAAACGTTATCGAGTCCAATCAGGATAATCACGTCCACATCCCACTTCTGAAATGTTAAACCCACTACTATTACTGGGGTGGCGGTGGATTCGGTCGCACACGCGGTAGCTACCCCACACGTTTCTCGGCTAACCGTTTAGCAAGTTATCACAAAACACAAAAATACTAACGAATAGAAAATAATTAACACAGGAACACACAACAAGATTGTCTGATGGTTTAAGCCACGGTGTGACGATGGTTTATTGATAGCGGTAAAAGCGATGGCAAACGATATGAAAAACTAACAAACAGTGAAGCGAGAACTCAGGGCGCACGGAGACCGGTGTTGTCTCGGTGGCCTACGGGTTTCAACTGGTGGTTGGTAATAAACATGGCGACATGCACCCCCTCACAATAGTCAAAATAGCAACTAAATACAATGTTGGTATGATACTAATAAATGGCAATATTCTAACAATACCATGTACAATTGTAAGACGAAAATAAAAATACAAAAAAATACAAAAACTTAAGAAACATATTAAGCAAATTGATATGCAGCCGTGCTGAAGTTTTTGGATCTTTATCTTTTCTTGATCATTTTTATTCGCATTGTTACGGCGATTTTTTAAGATTCTTAACTATTTATCCG
Source organism: Nemurella pictetii (assembly GCA_921293315.2). Lineage (NCBI taxonomy): Eukaryota > Metazoa > Arthropoda > Insecta > Plecoptera > Nemouridae > Nemurella > Nemurella pictetii. The sequence continues at coordinate 5,629,768 of OV121122.1, forward strand.
TCGAGATTCAAGTGAAAGGTTAGGTGCAATTACCTTCATATTCTTGTAGGTCTTAAATCTTATGCTAAAGCCTTAAATAAGTACGCTCGTCTACAACGCGATTAGATTGAGCGTTCGCGATCGCGAAATTGCTGTTGCTGCTGTAATGAAGCATTCTATAAACATCCCTTCTTTTCGTCACACAAATATTATGTTTCACGTCTTGGGCAAAAGCCACCCCCATACTGTAAACTGCACATCTGTAAATCTTCACCCCCATTTGTCTAAGTCACATCTGCTACCCCCACCACTGTAGAGATTTACCATGCAATATGTAGAGTATTTTTAGTATAAATAGAGGAGCTTCTGCCAATGTTAAGCAGAGCACTTTTAACTTCGCTAGATGTAACTCATCTAACGATTTTAAATAGTGATAGGGCGGTACTTGTACCGTCGTGTACATAGTTATGCTACCCCTAAAATATGTACAGTCTAAACAAGATGAATATAACTAAGCTGGCTGAAGGCCTGTACTAAGAAAGACTACTAAGACTTAGACTAAGTTAGGCTGAGGGCCTAACAATAGGGAAATGTAGGTTCCCGGCTCTCAGGGAAATTTTGGTTCCCACTTTCTATTAACTGTAAGTTCTTTTTATTAATAAATCTTATTTCTTGTAATTTTAAACCTAAACCTGTATCATTCTTTAATCGGTTACCCCCGACGATCCTCCCGCCCCGAAACCGCTCCCCTAGTTACTGCTCTCCTCATTCCTATTTATTCGAGGATCTTGCCTCTGGTGGCAGCGAACTATCCTCAAAAACATCAGCATACTGCTGATGTTTTTCAAGTGATTGAAAAACTCACAGTTGCTCCCGACATCTTATCGCCCATTATGGCCGTGATAACGTTAATCGCCGGCAGGAAGAGGCTCAGAGAAAGCAGAGGTTGGTAGTAGCCAGGTTGCACCTTCTGCGTCGTGTATGGCGGGAACGGGAACTGCTGAACCTGTCGAACAAAAAACCAGAAACCGAGTAAAATCTTTTAATAAATCTCGACTAAATACTCTGTGTTCAGGTACCGAATCGTCAAATATTAGGTTGAGCCAACCCCAATCTGCCATTCACTGACTTTTTCTGTTTCTACTTTACCCAATACCACAGAATTAGAAACTGAAAAAGTTAGATGAACAAGGGGCCAGGGCCGTCATCCAATAACCCCCGTTTTAAAGCCCAATTCCGAGTCCATAGAGTATTTATAGTTAGGCTAAGTTTATCCTTTCCAGAGTTTAGATTCACTCCAATACCCTATTCTAGGAGTAGGGTTTAAACTCAAGCTCCAATTCAGTATTAACTTTCAACAACATAATTATGGCAAATTTCTACTCACATCAATTGTCCGTGAACTGTATTTAATTTCTACATTGCTTTATTCGAGAAGAATTAACTGAAAGCTGATTAATATTTAGGCGCACCAATTTTATAGCCTACATATATCTTATTTAAATAGAGAACATTTTGTAAAGTGGACTGCAGGCAAATGATGGCTTGAGACATCACGTGGGGAAGACTGTTTTCAAAATGTTATAATTTTTTGAAGAAATTTCAAGATTCAAAATCTCGGCATATTGCTTATTGCAGAAGTAGCAAGTTGCAGAAGCCCTGGCAGAGTAACCAGCCCTGGCAGAGTAACCATGTGGCCCTGGCAGAGTAACCAGTCCTGGCAGAGTAACCCTGGCAGAGTAACCATGGCCCTGGCAGAGTAACCATGGCCCTGGCAGAGTAACCCTGGCAGAGTAACCAGCCCTGGCAGAGTAACCCTGGCAGAGTAACCCTGGCAGCAGGGTGTAGCAAGCTTCCGGCAGAGTGACTCTGTCAGCGGCAAGCAGCGGATCTAGCGAGTATTTGGAGAACTGCGGGGAATGTGGTAAGCGCTAACCATCAAGGGCGTGTCGTGCGGAGTGGATTTATTGACGGTTAGGGCCGTGAAGGCTAATTCGACGGCATGCTGCACGGCCAGGAAGCCCGAGCTGGTGTACGATACTTCATGCGGCGGTGGTCGTGGAAAACACAGCAAACAATTGTAGCGTCATGTGTCAGGCAAACGACTCGAGCGGCATGCAGTGGCTTCAGGCAGAGCAATTTTATTCGGATCCGTGACGTTTTCTATAGGTTCAGATGAGTATCAAAATATAATCACATTGAATCAAATTATATTCTGGTAGAAACAAACTAGGGTTGTCAATATTATGTTCTGAAATTATTATCTTTTGAATGTTGATATACAATATTTTCTTAAAAAACTGTTGGGTGCAATATGTTAAAAATAGTACAGGGTTTTTACTTTCTTAAGTCTCGTCTTTTTTACTAATCTTAGCACGTTAGTTTTTCTGAGAACGGAATTTTAGTTACAAAATAAAATAATAATAAACATACACAAGACACTCTGAAAATTTCGATATAGGTCGAGTAAAATCAGTAACGATCCTTGGCCTATAGAGCGCGGAACAGACAACCAAGAAAAAAAAACAAACACGCAAAGTGTAATTGTTAAGTAATCTTTGTGGCACTCACTCGATGCAACAGGATCGTGCGGATGGTCTTTAACAGCCGGTTTTGGCACCGACCAATGATCAAGCAGCGTGCGTATCTTGTACTCGAGACGGCGCGGCGGCGTGTCCACGTTGGCGTTCCCCGCCGCCGCCTGCCCGGAGAACACTACGCCCATCAACGCGTCGCTAGAGGTCAAGTTTTCTAAGGCGCCGCCCACCAACTCGAGGAGTTGACCTTCGCTTGTCGCCCACTGGAGCGCTGCGGGGAAAACATCAACACAGTAACAGGTTTGGCATGTTGGAAACACCGGTTATCGCAGATCACCAAAGCTAAGCAACATTGCGCTGAGTTAGGTGTTCCATCATGCACCATGACCATCAAGCTCATGATCAGTTCTGTTCGGGAGAGAGGTTGGAGGGTTTGAAGTTAGTACGACAACTTCACTCGCCTTGCTTATCAACCTCTCGACAGCACGGATTTGTGGAGGAATCCTGTTGTTCGAGTTGTACCGTCCTTCGGAAGGGACGTAAAGCCGGTGGTCCCCTCGGTGCTTTTCGACAGGAGTGGGCTACGTGCCGGCACCGGGTTTCCCCTCCTCCCTTCTAGGCTAGGTTAGGTTCATCATCATCCTCATCATCACCATTTTCATTCACAGATACCATTAGACCAGTGCCAAAGGGCCAGTCGTCAAAACAGTGCGTCGACAGCAATAATCAATCAATCAACCCACACAGTTTAGTCTATATAATTTAAGAAAAACCTGTTCCGCTCAGTTCTTGTAGTCAATTGATTACCAACATGATGAGAAAGAAATTTGCAGTCACCGAATTAACTTTATCTTTCTAGTAGCAATAATTAATAGCTATAATAATGATGCCAGGTCTGCTGCTGTCACTGTCACAGTTTTTCTCTAATAGTGACACTTGTGGCGCCACAAGCAGCGAGGCGCAGCTATCATGTGAATCACGTTAATTTAAAACATTCACTCCCGGACAAGGAAAAACATCCTCGGTGTGCTTGAAAAGCCTACTTACATTCCAGCTTTACCGATTATTAGTGACGAAACGTCAATTCCAAAATCTGTAACTGTACCAGGATTTTAACCAACATCTTTGCCTGTCCGGGGCATTGCACTTTTCCATTATGCTCCATTTTAAATTCCATTAAAAATTAATAACCATTGGTTAATTTAATATTAACATAATGACATTGTACCCAGGTGAATTAATGTGCATAAAACAATAAAGAAATTACATACAACAACCAACTGTGGAATCGATATTAAGTTTATTAGAGTTGTTGGGCTCCATGGAGATAAAAAAAATCAGGTCTATGAATGACCATAGCTTTACACTTTTTGCACGTCACGCTCATCAATACAACGTTCTGTTAAGGACCTTCAGTGAATTCGACAGCCACGCGAACACAGATAAAAAGTGACTCACCAGACGGGTCGAGGGTGGGTAGCATTTTGACGGCGGCATTCATCAGGGGTTGCGTGAAATTGTTGTGTGGCGCGTACAAGAGTCGAGTTTGTTCCGACAGCGACATCAGAAGCATCTGGAGAACATCACATGATCTGGTTATCTTTTCCTGGGCAAGCTGGCATTCGCTTTAGATTTCGCCAAGTTAATTGACTTCGATTCCCTAAGATGTGAATAGTCATAAGCTTTGTTAAATTGGCTATTTAGAAGTTTTACACGTTATTTACAGCATTTTATGGCGCTACGATTGTTGTCAAAAGCTATAGTTGCATTTACCAGGAGGTAAGGATAAAGATGTAGTCATTATTCATTGGTACCTTTTCAGATGCTGGACTGTAGATAGTGTTTGTTTCTTTACCAGGAATTTCCTTCGTTTCCTGTTCCGATATATAATTTATCAAAACTAAAAAGAGTATTGGTAGCAAAAACTCGGTCAACGTGCAGCAAGGCCGGCGAATCATCACCATCAACTGCTTCCACATCAGCAGACAGAGCGTGCGAGGACACCAATGGACCATCTTCCTGCAACACACATTCAGTGGCAGAGGTTGTTGCTGGTAGGAATGTTTTAGAATGCACCAGCATTAAAACTTGGTGCGTATCGGTCTGTATCTAATGATGAACATAACGAAGCATGTGAAGTGAATCTTCAATGTCTACTATGACAATTGTCTAATTTCTTTTCTTGTAATTGGATATCACTCTTTATCATATTTTTCAATATAAGTATTTCAAAACTAAAGGCTTGGATTTTTGTTTATATTTGCTAATTTAAATAAATCATGTTCAAATGAGCCATATTATACCAGACAATTAATTCAAACAATATCTTTGATAGAACTAGGTATACAGTACCTATCCCATATGTAAATGCCATGGTTTTGTAAATTAATATTAGCACTTGACCTAAATTGTTTCAAATATTGAAAATGTGATTTACCTTGAAGGGCGATTCAACCGTTGAGTATAAATCCTGCAGGAAAACTGCCAGAAACAAAACCCAGGATCAAAGAGCTTTCAGGATCACACTTCCTCGGCTTATCATCAATGAGCATCTTGGATACAGGTCCACCACAGCCAGTGGAATAATTATTGTGTTCCAACTTCCAACTTGTATTTTAGCTTGCTCTCATAGATGCGCTCAAACCATGCCATACTGATACACATTATACATACGAATTTGGATATTCATAGGTGATTCTAGATCTGGATTGTCATGCAAAGCTGGTCAGAATCATCAACTAGCACAACCAAAAGCCAAGAAGGGTTATTTTCTCCACCAAGTTCATTAACTATTTGCTTTTATTGTTTTAGCTTATTCTATAAAAACAGACTGCCAATTGTTTCATTTCAAACCGTAGCAAGAATTATGATGCAAGAAATAATATATAACAAGAAACTAAACGTGCTAAAAACCAAAGCTTCTACAAACTCCTTTAGTTCCAATTTGCCGCATTTCTGATTGTGCGCATTTTCGATTGACCGTAAAATGCTTTTTTTTGCGGCAAGCCGAGTAAGCGGTGAATTGTGATTGCGGTAAATCTAGTCGACCGCCGACTGTCAGCTGTCATTTCGAGAACTGTCAGTCTGTCAACAAGAAAGTTAGAACGTCATTCGCTCGCTTCGTGTCAGGTGACTGAATTTGTAATCCTATGTGGTGGTTGATTAGCTGTGGCGATAACTAATTAGTCACCACTAGCTTCCGTATGACTATGTTTCGGTCGACGGGAACATTCGACAAACTATTGGGTAAGAAAATACGCTAAGTTATTAGAACATTTCCTCTAACTAGCATATCATTACCCACCACAGGTTAGAAATTGGGCGCTGCCCTTAATACCTAAAAATATTTCTTTGTTTTCAGATAAAGCAACCAGCAATCTTCGCTTGGAGCCAGACTGGCCTACAATACTTCAAATCTGCGACCTCATTCGACAAGGAGATACTCAGTAAGTTTCATTATGCTACCTTCCTTGATGGTTTACAAAAGACATCTCCACCATCTGTTTTTAGCTCGGGTAAAATCCTCGGGTACAGTTATCAAATTAAATTACAATTTATGATCCGAATATTTTAGCATCCTTAAGCGCTCTTTGTTGCTTACGTCAAGTCTCAAGCAGTTTCAGCATCATGGCTCTTGTCTCACCACACATTTCACACCAAGCCAGCAAACCGCGACCACTAGTGTTACACTAGGTGGTTACCAAGTATAATCGCTTTATACACAGCCTTGTTTTGGAGCCCAACAACTCAAATAAACTTAATGTACCTTCATCCATTAAACTTAATATCCAAGTCAGTTGTCCGGGTAGCAAAACTAAATGATGCTCCACACGGGCAAGGTGAATATCCGGGTTCAACTTGCGATGCAGACACAATTTTGGAATGGATATTTTGTTACTTAGCTGTCCATTATTCACTGTTATTAACAATCTTGGTAAAGAAGCTCATAAATTAGACTCTATACCCTGAAATCCCAGGCATAGCAAACTAATGCAATTGTATGCACCCAACTGTGCCATGCTCTGACGACTATCCTTCGTTTCAGACCGAAATACGCCCTGATCGCAATCAGAAGGAAGCTCTACAATGCCAACCCGCACATCGCTATGTTCGGCCTATTGGTGCTCGAGTCGTGGGTGAAGAATTGCGGCAACCTCATCCACGATGAGATAGGCACCAAGGCGTATATGGAACAGCTGCACGATCTCGTCAAGACCACAGCACACGAGGACATCAGGAATAAGATCTTGGAGCTGATCCAGGCGTGGGCATACGCGTTCAGGAACCTGCCCAAGTACAGGGCCGTGCAGGTAATCGGTGGTTCTCCTCGGGTTGATCGTGCCTTCAATCGATCTTTTCCACTCCCTTCTAGGCTAGGTTAGATTCATCAACCTCATCATCGCCTTTCATTCACCGATGCCATTAGACCAGTGCCATAGGACCATGTTGTCAAAACAGTGCGTTGTTAAACACCAGTTTATATACATACATATATATATTCACCATTCAAAATTTACCATGAAATTCAACTGGGTGACAGCAGGGTGAAAAATAGTCCCCTTGGTGCTTTTCGACAGGAGTAGGCTATGTGCCGGCACCGGGTTGCCCCTCCTCCCTACGAGGCTACATTAGGTTCATCATCACCCTTTCATTCACCGACGCCATTAGACCAGTGCCATAGGGCCGATTGTGAAAACAGTGCTTCATTAAACACTAGTATTTATATATATTTTTTTTCATGATGAAAATTCTTGTAGCCCTAAGTTTTAATTAAAGACATTATAGCGGTTAAAACTTTACTAAGGAAAGCCAAATTTTTGTTAGGCCTCATAAATTGTTTATAAAAAGAAACAAATGTCATGAAATTCTACATCCTAATTCCTAACCATGGAATTCAACCGGGTGACAGCCGTGTGTAACGTGAGCGTTATCGTGCGTGCGTGCTTGGACTTGCAGGACACGGTGAACATAATGAAGGCGGAGAACTACAAGTTCCCGGCGCTCAAGGAGAGCGATGCGATGTTTTCGGCGGACACGGCCCCCGAGTGGGCGGACGGCGAGTGCTGCCACCGGTGCCGCGTCGCGTTCGGCATGGTGCAGAGGAAGCACCACTGCCGGGCTTGCGGCCAGGTAAATACCGCGACCTTAGAGTGAATATAATCCTAAATTCAAATACTCGTTGCGTAGACAATGATTATTAGTAACGAAATATCAATTCCAAAATTTACATCCATGCCGGGAATGCGGGTCTTTGCCTAAAATAGCCTTTCAAATAGCCCCTTTCAATAGCATTCAATCAGTGATCGAAGATTCAATGACCCAATTAAATAGGTTTTCGGTACTAACGTGCTAAGATTAGGAAAAGACTGATTCTTCAGAAAGTAACATGTGCCGTATGGTTTGGCAGGTGTTTTGCGGACAGTGTTCGGCCAAGACGTCTACCCTGCCGAGGTTCGGCATCGAGAAAGACGTCCGCGTTTGCGACTCCTGCTTTGACGCCATCAACAAGTACGTACCTACCAACTACGCCACCAACCACCGGCAATACACCTATTCCATCCAATCCAACTTCTATAAAAATGACGCCATGATATCCATCTCGCTAAAGCCGGGAGAGCAGTTAGGGTTGTGAGTTCCCTTTGTTAGTTAACAGAGCTAATTGATATTTTTTTCCAAACTGGTAGTCCAGTGAGTAGCTGACATCATTTTTCTCTGAGTGGAATAGGGCTATCAGCAACCAAATATATTGAAGAATAGAGGAAACTATCGGCAGAATCAAGCGACAACGCGCCGGTAGCCTACCTGGCAGACCGGATCGAAGTTTAAACTAAAACATACAGCTTTCATCTTCAAAGATGCTATTTTATTTGTCGACTGTCGGTTAACACTCGTGATTGAGCATCTGTAGCGAACAAAGCCCGCTAATTTTTCCGGTTCTGGTTTCGCTTCCGATCCGTGGTGCCAACCTTATCTCTTGGTTATCTAATCTCTAACAGTGCATTGGGATTTGGGTGCCAATGGAGCGCTGGGTGCTAACAATATGCTGTGTGCTAACAGAGCTTGTTGTCAATTGCAGGCCGATCCCTGGGGGAAGCAAGGCAGATGGAGAGCTGCCGGCAGAGTACTTGTCCAGCTCATTGGCCCAGCAAGCCCAGGTATGCCGGTGTACCTCATACCTTGTAGCTGTAGCTCGCACCTTGCACGCTTTTACCTTGTACCTTGTACCTTGTTTGCTTCTATGGAAATAACATTGGTTTCTTGATCAAGTTAGATGTTTATATAGGCATTACAGAATACGGTTATACGTTTATGTTCCACCATCTCATGAAACTAAATCCGTAAGGCGCTATTTAAAAATCTTCTAGCAAAATCAAATTGGGATGGCTGTGGTAATGTAAAGCTGACAAAAAGGCTGAACTAACCTTCAACGCCTTCAACGGGCTTCAACACTAGTAATGCACTAATGTTTGTATCACGCTCCACACACTACTTTCAGTGGACCAGCTGGAAGCCCAGTCATGCGTTTGCAGAGTTAGAACAAATGCATTCAGAAATTGTTCAGAGAATGGAGATATAACAAATGTGTTTAGGCAATTATCTAAACGATGGAAAGGCGGAGTGGTTCAGTGCCATGGTCGGTAGTTTGGAGAGTGTGGTTTTACTTTGATGTAACCCGTTTGTGGTCGTATAAAGGACCTTGACGAGTGTTGACATTTCGTCCACGTTGGTGTGGACTTCTTCAGGACTGTAACAAATGGCGCACGCTACACGTTTTAAACTCTGCGGATAGAACAATTGAAAAGTGAATTTTTTTTTTAAAATGAACCCTGAAAAGTCCAAAATTGGAGTTAGAACGCTTGAATTCTGAGGCTGCGACTTTGCTCGCCACGCACACCGAACGGCACACCGCCCGCCGGCCCGGCCCAAATCTCGACGCCGCCCGTTCGTTTGCAGGCGCCGCCGCCGCGCAAGTCGGAGGAGGAGCTCCGCGAGGAGGAGGAGCTACAGCTGGCGCTGGCGCTGTCGCAGTCGGAGGCCGAGCAGAAGGAGAAGGGGAAGAAGCGCGTGGGCGGCGTGACGGCGTCGTCGGGCGGCCCCGTCCCTGCCGCCCCCGCCGCCGCCGCTCCCGCGCAGCGGACCAAGTCCTACTCGCCGCCGGCAAACGTGAGCGCTTACTGGTTATTGGAAACGAAAAATCAATTCCAAAATTTGTATCCGTGCCGGGATTCGAATCCGGGTCTTTGCCTGTCCGGGGCGCTGCACTTATCCATTATACAACACGGACACAAACTGTGGAGTTGATATTAAGTTTGTTTGAGTTTTTGGGCTCCATGGAGATAGTCCTGAATCTATTTTGGAATTGCTACTAATAATCGGAGTCAACTACTCGCCCTGGCTGCTTGTTCCTGAGTCGTATACCTTCGGATGCAAGGGAGTATTTGCCGATGTCTGTTCTTGGCTTGAGGAGCCTCATTTACTTGACGTGCCCTATGAATTGTCCCTTCATTAATTTAATATTTTTTAAGTGTGCAAGTATGCTCCGAGATCAGTTGAAGCAAGGCCGAGCAAGGCCGAGCAAAGCCGATTGACAGCCGGTTGTTAACGAGCGGCGTGCGTTGCAGCCCAGCGAGAGCGAGCCGGAAGACGACGAGCCGGAGATGGCCCGGTACCTGGACCGCGCTTACTGGCAGCAGCGTTCGGACGGCCCCGGCCCTGGGCCCGCCCCCGCGACGGGACACGCCGTCGGCCAGCAGCCGTCGGCCCCCGTCAACCTCGCGTCGCCGATGACGCACGTGGCTAAGGTCGGTATCTTGCCACGCCTCCGTTTTACTCCGCTGTTGGTTTGTCTACTGTGGACCGACATAGTACAGAAACAATGCATGTCACGATGGGAATTCGATTGCCGTCAAACTGTCGACCTCTATCGATCTACCTCTGTTGTTGCGCGAATTGTCTATGGTCTATATCGGCACAGGATATGGTTGTTCTTTTCAAAATTTTCACTTTTATATTTCGCCATCTGGTAGAACTAAATCCATCAAGATCAAACACTAGAACAGTGCGGAAACACTTTTTTTGCTACTCACATAATATCTTCCAGCATTTCCTTACTATCATTTTTCATGGAGTTTGTAACTAATGCATGCAGTAAGAAATGAAGTTAAATTGGTGACAGCAAATTTCTCTCTAATTATGTTGGTATTTAATATGTAGTATATATTATGATGGTATTATGGTATATCCCTACAAGCATGTATATACGTGATTTAACTGCCATGCGGTCATACGGATCGTATTCATAAATTTGAGAGTAGGTTCCTATAGCAATTTGAAATTTATGGTCTTCCATCTTAATTCTAGACCAAAGAAAGATAATTTCTACTTTACTGTACTGTTCATTTATATTCTACTGCACCACTAAACTGACTCAACGTCGACTCGTCCCCGTTCGCAGCTGAAGGCGGAGAGCTCGAACGGCGTGCCGTCGGAGCCGCAGCTCGACGCGTTTGTGTCGTCGCTGCGCTCGCAGATCGAGATCCTCGAGAACCGGATGAAGTCGAACTCGTCGCGCGGTCGTAGCATCGCCAACGACACGTCGGTGCAGTCCCTGTTCCTGGCGATCACGACGATGCACTCGCAGCTGCTGGCGCTGATACAGCAGCAGGACGACAAGCGAGGTACGCTGGTGTTCACAGCAAAGGCCTATTCACAACCGATTTATGACTTAAACTAGAGCCCCTTTTACACGGTCACATGTATTGTCGAACTCTTGTACAGCAGTCTTGTATACAACCGCCTATGACTGTGTGAAGCCCATTTTACAGGGTCATATGTTTCGTCAAACTCTTGTACAGCAGTCTTGTCTTGTCGTGTAAACAGTCCATTGTATGGCAGTCCATCACACGAAAGCATTGTATGGCATACTTCCACGTAGTTATTTCGGCTAGCCGAGGCGCTATTTCCATCACATCTTGTATGGAATGTAGCCAATCAGAGATCGGAGATTGTGTGACGTCGTTATTTTAAATTATTTTAATAGTATTTTTACTTAAACTTACTTAATATCTCAATATATCTTTGAGATCACTGTCGTCGATCGTATTATTTTTTTAGTTTATCCACAGTTTATGTATAAGATGACATTGTGTAATTGAAGATTTCGCTTCACGCGCTACGCTCGTTATGCTAGTACACATGCACGTATGAACGTTCACAACAAACTTAATTACTTAAGCTTCACGCACCGAAGTCGAAATGTTTGACGGAGCCAAAGATTTACGTCTACGTCTAAGTTTGACGTAAGGGAGAACCAATGAGATAAGATTAATTCTTTCTGCAGCCTGCTGGATGTCGATGGTTAGTCGAGTCAAGTGGCGTTGGATTTTTGTTTTAAGTCAGCTGTCAAAATGCCTGAACTAATATTTTCTTTTGAGGCTTCCAAAGATCAACAATCGGGTTCATCGTCTACTTTTGAGGTAATTAGCGATGGAAACAGGCTGAAACAATGGCGCTGGTTCAGAGGCAATCTGATTGGCGTATTTATTACGGCTACGCCAGTTGTTTTGGACGATCGCATTTCACTAAGCTTACGTCTACGTGAACGGCTACTGCCAAGCCGGCCGTGAACGGGCCTCGAAGCGAAATCAACAGCCGCACTTTCTGCACGTCACCGCCGAAAAAAAAAAAATCGGCAATGTCTAACCGCCCGCTCCTCCGTTTCGCAGTCCACTTCGAGGGCCTCCAGGACAAGCTGTCGCAGGCGAAGGACGCGCGCGCCGCACTCGACGCGCTGCGCGACGAGCACGCCGACAAGCTGCGCCGGCTCGCCGAGGAGCGCGAGCGACAGCGCCAGGACCAGATGGCGCACAAACTCGCCATCATGCGCAGCAAGAAGGCCGAGTACCAGCAGTACCAGCGCCAGCTGCTGTTCCAGCGCGTGCAAGAGCAGGAGCGCGAGATGCACGCGCGGCAGGAGCAGCAGAAGGCGCAGTACCTGATGGCAGCGCAGGCGCCCCAGCACTTTGCTGCCGGTTACCACGGCTTCGGCCCGCCGATGCAGATGCAGGGACCTCCCGGGAGCATGCAGGGGCCTCTGGGAAGCATGCAGGGACCTCCTGGCAGTATGCAAGGGCCTCCTGGAATGCAAGGACTTCCTGGTCCGATGCAAGGCCCTCCTGGCAGTATGCAAGGCCCTCCTGGAATGCAAGGCCCTCCAGGAAGCATGCAAGGCCCTCCAGGAAGCATGCAAGGACTTCCTGGTCCAATGCAAGGCCCTCCTGGCAGTATGCAAGGCCCTCCCGGAATGCAAGGCCCTCCTGGAAGCATGCAAGGACTTCCTGGTCCGATGCAAGGCGCTTTAGGAAGCATGCATAATATGCAGAGCCCTTCGAATCACATGCAGGGACCGGCGGGTGGGATGCAAGGGGGCCAGGGCGGGCCGATGGGGCACATGCAAGGCGTTTCCGGCCACTTGCAGGGGCCGCCGCATCAGATGCAAGGGTCGTTGGGTCACGTCCAGGGGCCGCCGATGATGCAGGCGCCGTCGAATCACATGCAAGGACAGATGCAGGCGATGCAGGGTGGACCTGGCCACATGCCAGGCCACATGCAGATGCAGACGCCGGCTGGCATGCAGGGGCAGAGGCAGCAGTTCTACGGGGAGGCCGGGCAGGTCCAGAGTCCGAACGGGCAGCCGCCGCACGGGGGTTTTGCGGGGCAGAACGGGTCACAGATGCAGGGCCCACCGATGGAGAGCTCGCAATCGACGGCGGAACTGATCACGTTCGATTGAGCGTGTCTCGGCTTGTTGGCATTCCGTTGATTGGCGGCTGGAATATTCGTTGTAAGCGTAAAACTTGGAAGATAACTCTTAAATAAATTGTCAATGTCGGAGGCTTTCGATTGGCATCTAGTTATAATGCTGGTTAAATGAATTCCGTATGCAAATTACTAACTTAATGCAGTTATATGTTATATGTTCATTTTAAAAGCTGCTCACCGTCAAATAATCTTTCCAAAATACCTAAATATCAATTAGTTAGTATGAAAATAACAATATTGTAACTGCTGGATTTGTAGTTATTAATCATTATTACTTTTATTGCATGCTGTGCACATCAACGAAAAGCATTATCGTTTAACAAATAAACATTGTATCGAGTTAGATACCTTGCTGTATCAGTTGTGTAAAAATAAAGTAAGGGAAACAGAAAATCTCTGCTAAAATATAAAATCGTCTAACTTATTTGTTTCCACCACTTTTCCTATCAGTATAATCACTGCAAATGGAGTACCTTTACCTGTTTGCTTTGATTAATTTTGTGTTTGCAATCACTTATTTTTCTCCACTAGATAAAAAAATATAAAAATCTGCTCAGCCAAACCATGCAAAATGATTAAATATCAATAAATATTGGAGTTTTTATTTACTTCCTAACTACAAATTTTTTAGACGAATAATGGATCCAGAAGGTATTGAGAACCGTGAGGATTTAGAACTCCAGCTGGCATTGGCTATCTCCAAGGCAGAAGCAGATGAGAAAGCCAATGTACGGGAGAGCTCAGAAATACGGTATTTTTTTTAAATATGCAATTACTCCAGTTATCTACAACTACAAGTATTCATTATTTCTGATAATATTCAAGAAATTTTGACAGCTATTATTCAATGTGTGTTGTTTTATTATAAATGCCAGGTTCCACAAGATTATAACAAAATTGGAATTGCTCCGTATCTCCGATCAATTGTATTCTACGAAACCACTAGATACCTAGTTTGTCTTGCTAGTAAACACACGAGATTTGGTATTCCTTAGTGTATGCAAGAATAGAAGAATCTACTCAAGCATTAGCTAACTGTTACCTAACAGTATCTTTGGCAGGCAGTAGGCAGCACGGGCAGAATTGCAAAAAAATTTCAAGACTAACAAAAGTGGTAGCGCGTGACTTGAGTTTTCATTTACAAACAACACTGGTAAGAAAGCAAGTTTGTTTCAGTCGTTTCAGTCAGGGCCGGGGGTGCAGGGGCAGGGGCCACCCGCTCCAGGGGGAGCCGTGGAGAGGGGGGCGGTGGTTAAGGTCCCCAGCGCACCACCCATCAGAAATGCCCCCGCAATCACGCAGCAGGTAACTCAAAGCTGGGGCGAACCCAATTTTAAATTTGTAGGTACTATACTTAAAATCTAGTTCATACATATTCTGCATATTTGTCCTCTTTGCTAAAATTCGAGATCGAAATTATATTCTAAACAATTTAGATAGCATGGTTGTAGGGCGCTTTTCAATTAGGTACAATATTTCTGTGACTTTTACATTAGAAACTGGGGCTGATCTATGCTCTCAGAAATTTTCATAAAATACGGTTTAAGCATTTGGTCTGCATAGAGCATGAACAAATGCACAAAAAAAATATAGACTTATTATATGCCTCATATCAGAGAATTTTTTCTGTTTGTATTTTTCATTACGCTAATCAAAAACTGCATCAAAAAGGGATAAGACCCATGCATGGGTAAGCACATAATACACAGCTGGTAAAGTATTCCTCTTCATATAAGAAAAACTGTAATAATGGCAAATTTGGCATCATTTTCCAGCCGAAGGCGTCAAGAACGTGCGCAACGGCGACCGATGCCGAACTCGACGAGTTTGTGGCGGCGCTGCGGTCACAGATCGAGATAATCGTGAACCGTATGAAATCGCACGCGTCGCACTGCACGGGCATCGCCAACGACGGCGCTGTGCAGTCTCTGTTTGTCAACATCACCGCGTTGCATTCGCGGCTAGTCCATCTGATCCAAGAGCAGGAGGACAAGCGCGGTGAGCAAAAAGGAGCAACTTCTCAACACTCAATTGCCGTTTACGTCGATAGTTTTATTTACGTTTATCTTGAAGCTCTTCTTGCAGATAGATCAAATAGTTTCGAAAAAGCTCATTATAGAAATGCGAGAACAGGACTCATAAAGTTATCCCAATAAATACCTATCATTTCATCTAGTTGTAAATTTCATGTAAATGTAATCAAATAAATTGATAGTTGAAAGAAATTGATTCCATCCTGCATTGATACTAGCTAAATGAACCGGGGTGAGTCGAGTTGTTGGTGTGTGATTGCAGCATAGCGTCACTAGATTCATCACCTTCTATGTTCATTCATAGTCCTGTTTCTGGAGTCCAACAACTCTGTAATCCACTGTAATCCAACTGATAATCCATCTCTTAAATGCCAACAAATCAAAACAAAAGAACCAACAATTGGCACTCGAGTTTAGACCCTTGTACAGCAAGCAGCATAGCTTTGCGAAACGTCTCGAAAAGTTTGGGTTTTGGGACACTCAGCATTCATTACGCAGTTAAATAGTTTTTCTGAAAACTAACGTACTAAGATTAGAATAAGACGTGAGTCTTAGGAAAGTAATCAATCAATCCGTAGTTTGCATTGCCAAGTGCAACACCGTGCCGCCCTTGTCGTTCTGCAGCGGCTTCGGAACGCGTTCAGGACAAGCTTGCGCTGCTGCGCGACACGCGAGCCGCGCTGGACGCCCTGCGCGCCGAACACGGCGCCGGGCTGCGCCGGCTGGAGGAGGAGCGCCAGCGCCAGCGCCAGCAGCAGATGGCTCGCATGTTGGCCACCCTGCGCCAACAGAAGCTCCAGCGTCGTCAGGGGCAGAGCCAGGTGCGGTCGCAGGTTTCGTCTTCGGGCCAAGATGTATTTCTTTGATCTGCTGAGGTTTTATTTTTTTTCTGCTTTCTCTTATGTGGCCAGTAATGCTGTCTCTCCAATCTAAGATTCTGAATTTCTTGCAAATAAGTAGGAAACTAGCATTCGAAGGTTGTCAGTGTGACAAATCCAAATTTTTCAGTCGAAATCAAATTTTTTTACAAATAAACTATATATATTTTTGTTCTTGAATGCTAATCTACCAAAATTAAACTATTCCTACAATTTTCTAGGCTATGGTGCCTGCTTTAGCTAGGGTCTAAAATTGCTGACTGTAGCATTATTTGCAAAACGTCAGGAAAAGTGCAAAATGTGTGAAAAATGGAATTTTTTGCGTCCCACTTATGTAGTACCATTGAATTTGGATTCAATGGTAGTACCTAGAACCTATCTACGGTAAATTTAGTAGAAGCTGTAGTGGATTTGTCGGCAGCATCTCATTTTAGAAGGATATGATGGAAAAGCCAAATCACAATAATTTTATTTTAACATTAATTTATTTCGAATTTCCTAAAATGTTCATGACCACTGAATAATGGTCATTCTTGGTTTTCTACTAACTGGAAGACGAAAAAGTAACTTGTAGTTTGTGAGATTCCCTGACACACTCATTTGATCGTAACGTCGCGCATCCAGGCGCTGTTCCAGCGCGTCCAAGAGCAGGAGCGCAACCTGCAAGCGCGGCGTGACCTGCAGAACGCCCAATACCTCCAATCGGCCGCTCCCGCCTCTCTGCCCCACGCTCCCAGCCCATGGCACGACTTCCCGGCGAGCCATCCGCCCGACATCCAGGCCTACCCACTCGGTGGGACGGTGTTTCCCGCCGGCGAAACCCGACCACCGATCACGCAGCTTCCCGAGCAGACAATGACGGCGCAGCCGCCAATTGAGTACCCGCTCGGTCAAACGCAAAGCACGCCCTGTCGGTTCCCGCAACCGTTCGTTCAAGCTTTCGCGCCGGGATTCGGGCAAGAGCAAGTGATGAGCGCGCAGCTGCCGACGCAACGTACGCTTTTTCAAACGCAAAGCACACCCTGCCAGATTCAAGGTCCGTCCCAGCGAATTCCGGCGCTCGTAACTGACCGAGTGCAAGAAATGGCCGGGCAGATGCAAATCCTATGTCCACCTGGTCAAAGCCAAGGTCCTCCGTTAGCAAGTCAGGTAGTGCCAGGGGTTATGTATGAATTGAGGCCACTGGGCAACGAGGAGGTTTTGGAATTGCGAAGAGTTCCCAGCCAAATGCAATTACAGAAGGCTGAGACTGTAGGTCTACCTACAGTCCAGGGACCGCCGATTTCGGTCGATGAGCGTGATTTAGTTCCTGAACGCGTAAACGAGATGCAGATGCAAATCCAATGTCCACCTGGTCAAAGCCAAGGTCCTCCTGTAGCAAATCAGGTAGCGCCAGGGGTGTTGTATGATTTGAGGCCACTGGGCAACGAGGAGGTTCGAGAATTGCAAAGATTACCAAGCCAAATGAAATTACAGAAGGCAGATGGTCTACCTACAGTTCAGAGACCGCCAATTTCGGTCGATGAGCGTGATTTAGTTCCTGAATGCGTCAACGAGATGCAAAGCCAAGGTCCTCCTTTAGCAAATCAGGTAGCGCCAGGGGTGATTTATGATTTGAGGCCAATGGGCAATGAGGAGGTTCGAGAATTGCAAAGAATACCCAGTCAAATGAAATTACAGAAGGCAAATGGTCTACCTACTGTCCAGGGACCGTCGATTTCATTCGATGAGCGTGATTTAGTTCCTGAATGCGTCAACGAGATGCAAAGCCAAGGTCCTCTTTTAGCAAATCAGGTAGCGTCAGGGGTGACTTATGATTTGAGGCCACTGGGCAACGAGGAGGTTCGAGAATTGCAAAGATTACCCAGCCAAATGAAATTACAGAAGGCAAATGGTCTACCTACAGTCCAGGGACCGCCGATTTCAGTCGACAAGCGTGATTTAGTTCCTGAATGCGGCAACGAGGGTCAGATAACGGCACTTCAGATTCAAGAGCAAGAGTCTTGCAAACCGCAGAGTGTCCCTCATTCTAGACCAGGGACTTGTGAAGAGAAGCATGAAGATAGACAAGGAATTCAAGAGATACAAGACCTACCGCAAGAAACACAAGAACAGAGAGATCCAAATTAAAGCTAATTGTACTAACTCATTCCAGGGAAAGAGGCAAAATAAAGGGCAAATTAACACTACAATAACTTATCTAATCAATTCACTCGTGTAAAAATGAATATTTCAACATGAATAGGATTCATAAATTGTTTCAGAAAATAACAAGGTTAAATAACTCCATGCAAGTCTGAAATGTTAGTGAATAGCAGTCTCTCACTATCACCAAGTTCAACACATACCTTTAGAACAGAGGACACTCTAAAAACTGAAGATCTTTTTAGTTTTAACAAAACAAACTAGACTGAACGTGATAACGTGACTATTTTTGACTTCTCACCGATTTTATTTCCACTTTTTAATGGGTCGTTCAATCTCACGAAACGAAATTGTCGGCTGTTGTGCAAATTCTTCGCGGGCGTTCGTGGAAATAGCAATTTTTGCCCTCGCCGTTCGTGGATATAACCTCCTGCTTCTATATCCACACTGTGTCTTTCGTGGATGTAGAGGCTGTCCAACTTTTGGGAGATCGTCCAGACGATTACAACGTTTATTTTTATTTTATTTAGTCTTAACGTTCAAAATTATTACATTCGCTCAAATATCTCCGCCCTTCGTGGTCCCCTGTCTAGTCTTCCCCATCAACTTCCGAAATAATCGAGCAAACCCTAAATATAACCTCACTATGTCCTGAATTAATCTTTCTTATTGTATTATTCCCACTACTATAGCTTGTATCCCATAATCGTGGAAACTGATTGTTTCACGTGAGATCGCCCAAGTTGTGCATTATCAGCGACAAGATGGCCCAGCATTCGGTGGCGGCAGTGAAGACAAACTTTGCCGATGCTTTTTGGTGCACTTATATCGTTTCCGTGGTTGCGGCTAGCATAGCAGAAGTCGGTGAGACATTTTACACCTATTTAGTTGAACACGGTCTTAGTTCAACAAAACGAAATATTTTCATTTTACTGTTCAATCAGTGTGAAGATTCACTCTCATTGCCAAGTTGATCACCAAACCTCCTTTCCTTGCTGATCACAAATTAGGATTTTTGCAAACTTTGCATTGCTGCAATTATCCAAAACCAGGGCAGAAAAATTTAATTGGACGTCATGTGCATACATGCTCGGGCATATATTATTATGTTCAGGCATGTCATTATACCACATCCTGGACATCAAACCTTCTCAAAGGACATACACTTGATAGCCAGCAGCTTATTGGTTTAGAGATGATGAAACGTAAATTGTTTGACTAATTTTAAACTGGCAAAGGTTCAAGTTGATCTCTGTCATGACAAGTTCTGATTGATATCTAATTTGGTATTTAACTGAATTGTGACTACTGAGTAGGTACTGATTGTACCAATCGTCCCACGAAAATACCTTTACCCCCATTTATGCAATGGTTTTACTTGATTAAAATCTATTTGACACTCACTGAAGCATAGCTGGCAGCAAGATATGCAAAATATTGGGAGAAAATTTAAAGAATGATTTGCTAGTGCCATGACCTCTTGGATACAAGGATATTAGAAACCTATCAGGTTGATTGCTATCTTTTTATTTTGTTTCCACAGAGAAGGAAGAAACAATTTATATTTTTGAATACACCTATTGCATTCAATCTAAATTCTATCAAAATGATGTCATGATACCCACTCACTAAAGCCAGGTAGAGAAATTCAGGTTGTGATGTCCCTATCTTCCTTTGTTATGCAGCAGAGCTAATAAATATTTTTTCCCAAACTGGTTGTGCATCCAGTGGATATCTGACATAATTTTTCTCTGAGTGGGATAGGCCTATTACAGAGGATTGGTAGGTTTGTAGTAAGTTTGTGGGCAAGTTTGTCTAGTAAAGTTTCAACTAGCAATTATCACACCTCCGATATAAACCTCATTGGTTACGATATTGACACTGCGTGGTTTTTGCTAAGAAAGGCATCACGAGTTATCGTAGTAACGCATCGCGGTCTGCCGTTGTCCCGGTTGCAGTGACATACCCACTGGACCTGACCAAGACGCGGCTGCAGATCCAGGGGGAGGCGGCGACGGGTGCGGGGGCGGTCCGCGGCGCCGCCCACCGCGGGATGGTGGCCACCGCCGCGGGGATCGTCCGCGAGGAAGGAGCGTTGCATCTCTGGCGGGGCATCACGCCCGCCATCTACCGACACGTCGTCTACTCGGGCATCCGCATCGTCACCTACGAGTGGCTGCGCGACGACGTGTTCCACCGGCAGCCCGACGGGTCGTTCCCCATCTGGTGGGTGAAAGTTGTCGCTAACGGACGATGTCATGCTGAAATCATGGGCGCCATGTCCTGGATCTATCTCCATGGAGCCCAACAACTCAAATAAACCTAATATCAATTCTACAGTTGGTTGTCTGTATAGCACAATGGTTAGTGCAATGCCCCGGACAGGCAAAGACCCGGATTCGAATCCCAGTGCGGATGTAAATTTTGGAATTGAAATTTCGTTTCTAATAATCAATGTCTACCGTACATGCACCGAGTATTTGCATTTAGGACTAGGCTATGCGAACACTCATATAATCGTGTTGTGGATGAGCGTAATTTTTACGGTCACCCACAACGCAATTATATTGCGTGTACGCATAGCCTAGAGGCTTTTAAGATCAATTTTAAAAGTTCGACGTTAATTTAGCAACTTTCTCAATGACATTGAATATTTCAAAACGTAAATATCGATTTAAAGAAAAACTATTCAATTGATTTGCTTGAAATTAACACAGTATCTTCCTTTTACGATTTATAATGCACGCAGTAAATTTTGTCAATATCGGTTGAAGATAAAGTTGATTTAGTTGGAAAAAACTGCAAAATCGCTAAAAAAGCGTCATAAAAGCGCTATTTCCAAGAAAAGCGCTAAACATACAACAATGAAATTTGTACACAAACATTAAATCGTGTGGGCCAACATATCTGGAAAGTTTCGTCAAATTATATTGAGATCCTTGGCCTCTAGAGTGGAAAACGTGTTTTGGAAAAACTGAAAAATTTCGTAAAAACTTAATAACATAAAATTTACTCGTCCGAATTGCTTCAAAAACGTGGCAGATCTAAGTTCAGAGAAAACGAAGGTCCACCGAAATTTTCATCAAAATCCGTTTTGGCGTTTGGCCGGAATCGTGCGAACAAACACACAAAAAAAAAAAAAAAAAAAAAAAAAAAAAAAAAAAAAACATTCCGGATTTTTTTAGCAGTAAAGTGTAATTGAAGATTTCGCTTCACTCGCTACGCTCGTTACGCTCATCAATTAAATTCACACTAATTATGGGCGCCATTTGGCAACAGATGAAACTGAATCCGAAAGGCGCCAAAATACGGAAATTAAACACGAGGAACATTGTGATTGAAGGAGGGTAGAGGCTGAGTGCTAACGGCAAGCAGTCGGCTTGTAGCTATCGATGTCCGTCAGGAGCGCTGGAGTAGAAGTGATGTGGATCGAGTTGAGATGCGGTGCGGAGATTGAAGGATCCGGACATCTGGACATGCTGCCTTAATTATCAGAGATAATAGATGGACTACGGTGATGATGGGCTAGATGGGCTACGAACCGGCACCGTGTTTCCCCTCCTCCATTCTAGACTAGGATAGGTTCATCATCACCCTCATCATCACCATCTCATTCACCGATGCCATTAGACCAGTGCCAAAGGGCCAGTTGTCAAAACAGCGCATCGTTAAACACCAATAATCGGAGTCTCAACTGTGTCGTTCTGTCCCGCGGCGCAGGAAGTCGGCGCTGAGCGGCGTCTGCTCCGGCGCGGTGGCACAGTTCTTCGCCAGCCCCGCCGACCTGATCAAGGTGCAGATCCAGATGGAGGGCCGTCGCCGCCTGCAGGGACACGAGCCTCGGTGAGACGTGCGACTCGCTCGGCCGGGAACGGCGCGGGCGCTCTCTCTTGGTTCGATACGCAGAGGCGATACACTGTTTCCGTTCAAGCAACGTGACGCGGTCAGGCACCCGCAAAGAAAAGCTAGCTGGCTTGTGATTTCACTGACTTCTTTGGTTAAATAAGCAGAGTCAATACATCGATTCAATTCAAGCAACGTGACGCGGTCACACACCCGCTAAGAAAAGCTGGTCGACTTGTGATTTCCCTGTCTTCCTTGGTTAAATAAGCAGAGTCAATACACCGATTCCATTCAAGCAACGTGACGTGGTGAGACACCCACTAAATAAACCCAGTTGGCTTGTGATTCCACGCAAGCAACGCGGCAACGAGCAGCGGCTAAGCTGTTTGGTGCTCAGGGCAGCGTGCACGGCGCGGCGCACGCTTTCCGGAAGGTCTGGCGCGAAGGCGGGATGCGCGGCCTGTGGAAGGGCTCGATACCGAACGTGCAGCGGGCAGCGCTGGTGAACCTCGGCGACCTGACGACCTACGACACGGCCAAGCAGCTGATCATCGCGCACACGTCGCTGCCGGACTCACATCTCACGCACGTGCTGGCCAGGTACGACGGACGGGGCGGCGTTGGCTTGCGCTAGGAGCTGTGGACTGCTGGCATATTGGCGGTTAATTTGGCAGAAAAAAAAATACTGGTGTTTAACGACGCACTGTTTTGACAACCGGCTCTTTGGCACTGGTCTAATGGCATCAGTGAAATGAAAGGGTGATGATGAAGCTAACCTAGCCTAGAAGGGAGGCGGGGAAACCCGGTGCCAGTAAGTAGCCTACTCCGGCTTTTAAGTCTCTTTCGAAGGACGGTACAACTCGAACAACAGGATTCCTCCACTAATCCGTGCTGTCGTGTGGTTGATAAACAGACATAAAAAAACAAAAAACACAAGACTTTTTTCTGCTGTAAGAGTAATTGAAAATTTGCTTCGACCGCTTAGCTCGTCACGCTCATCAATAAATACATTTACAATAAGTAAATTTTCTATACAGGATACGGTCATGTTGTCTTTGCGGTTGCAGCGCGTGCGCGGGTCTGGTCGCCGCGACAATGGGCACGCCCGCCGACGTTGTCAAGACACGAGTAATGAACCAACCGACTGACGCTGCCGGCAGGTAATCACACTTTCCCGCATCCGACAACATGTTGCTATCATGCTACCAGAGTCGGCATTGCTATGTGCCTTGCCTAATGCCAGCAAACACCGGTGTCACTGCGCAGCTTGTATTGCCACGCGGCTACAATTGTTGGCTATACAAAATCGGCACAGACTTTCCGACAGAGACTAGCATGTTGCCAACGCGGTGTCTGACGGCGTCATTCTGCCCGCAGAGGCCTGATCTACCGCAGTTCCATCGACTGTCTGGTGAAGACGGTGAACAACGAGGGCTTGTTCGCGCTCTACAAGGGCTTCTTCCCGGTGTGGATCCGCATGGCGCCGTGGTCGCTCACCTTCTGGCTCAGCTTCGAGCACATCCGCAAAACGCTGGGCGCCACCGGCGGCTTCTGAACACCCGCCGAGACAAGGCGGGACCGGCCGTCGCTGCCACTACCCGAAATTCGGTGCCGACGTTTCGGCGACCGCCTCCTTGGTTAGCACTGTTCTCCGGCCTAGTTACGAAAGATTCGCGGGGGACGTGGTGTAGGATGCGACTTATTAGAGTAACGCGTGCCGATTCGCGGCGTGTCGTTTCTGTAGGGGCCAAAAGACGGGATTGATCGCGGCGGGACGGCCGATAGCGACAGCAGGTGGCTTTGCATTGGTTGTAGGTCGGTTTCTGAAACGGAAGTTATTACCGTTGGGAATTTATCCTCCCGGATCGTAAGTGGATGGACTTTTTTGAATTGAAATTAATTAATGCCGCTGGTTTTTTTGGGGTTGGGCCAAGTCTCGCGACAGATGAATTATACCAAACGTCTTTCTGAGGTGAGATGAGCACGCTCAGGAAACTATTGAGCAAAGTGGCTGTTGAATGCTGGGATATGTCTTGTGGCAAGACATGAAAAATATTTTTATTTTAGCAAAACCTTGCATTCAATCTTCACTTTGGTTAGTAGATTTCTTGGAACTAGTGCTCGGCTAGAGGTGGACAAAGGTATGAATTGTTGTAAATTGAAAGGAGTGAGCACTTGACAGTGAACTGTATTGAGCTGTTACGTACAAAATGCATCGGCAATTCCACGCGATGCAAAGTTCCTGGGGGATAGTGTGACATATTTTTAGTCGGCAGTTTGTGACTAGTTTCGTTTGGCTGGCTCGCGTCGCCTCTCAGGGCTTGGGTCGCTAAGTTAGCGAGCGAGCATCAAATTCATCTAATCGAGCTTACAGTTCGCTGGTTTAGAATTAATCGACGGCTAACTCGGTGTGACGGCATCAGCTTTTCAGTTTTTTGTAAACCGGCGGTTGAAACATCGACTGTTAGTGTGATTCGTAGTGGAATCGAGGGGCTGCCAACTGGCCAGAAAAAAAAGGTGGCGAAAACCTAACCTAGCAGAAAAATTATTGTGCGAAATACGCCCGGATCGAAAATAACCGTATGCGAATTTATTTTAAAGACTTTGACTGTACGGAACCGTAGATGGGGTAATCAGTTCCTGGAGGGCAAATGTGTAACTTTTATCGCTGTGGGTTAATATGAGATTTCCGTTTTTGTCAATTTTTCTAATCGAACAAATGAACACTCTCATCTCATCTTGCCATATCAAAAGTTACACAATATATGTCACTCTAGATGTTATTCTTATGCCTATGGTTATTTTTTCGGTCAGTGCGTTTTTCGCAGTTTTTTTTTGCGAAGTTACTTTCCGGTGTGGTTTTCCTCGGTGCGTTGGCGTGTTCCCGTGGTAACTTGGGCAGCTTGAGCTCGCTTGCCGACCGACGTGTCTCCCTGGGGTCGACGGACGGGTCATTAGCGTAGCGCACTTAGTTATGTGTGATTAGTTACACTAAAGGTTTTAACTGTTGCTAGAGTCAGGAGGCAAAATCAAACTAAGTCCTAGTCAGCAAGGAGACTTATGGTTTGTAAATTGGAACACCGTTGTTAGTAAAATGTTGGTAGTTGTTTTTAATTACATTTATGTTGCAAGTGTTTGTTATTTTCCCTACCATCTTATATAGATTCCTTCGTTAATTCAAAGCCCATTGAGCTGAAATTTCATACCCTATGAGAATCTTCTTTTCTTAATTTTTAAATAATACTTCAGTCAACTCCTAAAGCGTCACATAGAATCAATCTACCTACCTAATAATCGAGTTTTGGGTATTTTAAGATTTCTTTGTAGAAGCTGTGAAAAATCTCGGTAGTGAGGAACTCGAAAATAAATACCTTTTCGTCACTCTAGGATCAATATTAAACAAGCTTAACAAAGAGAGTTTATCAATCAATAATAACAATTATTATAATAATTCATTTGTTAAATTGTTCCAAACCAGCATAGCTGTCGTCTAAATTCTCAATAGAAAAATAAAGTACAACAGCTGACAATTAGTTAAGTACCTATCATTATCAAGAAGTAGAGAGCTAATTGTGGGTGGGGAGCAATTTGCGTCCTGCTCCCTAAGTTCTCTCCACTTAATACTTGAGAATATCACAATCAGTGAACAACCAGCACTGAAACTTGGACAGCAACATAGCAAGCTGCTCCAAGAAATTAACTCTCATGGATTCTAAAATACCGAAGCCATGGCTCAATAAATAAAGTTTCCTATGAACTAACCAACGGAATCAGTCAATCAAGTTAATTTGGTATTAGCATCTGATCTGAAGTCAACTGTCAGATTAACCTGAACTAATATTTTCTTTTGAGGCTTTCAACGATCAACGATAGGGCTCATCGTCTACTTTTAAGGTAATAAGCGATGGAAACAAGCTGAAAAAATAGCGCTGGTTCCGAGGCAATCTGATTGGCCTATTTATTACGGCTACGTCATTGTTTTGGACGTGCGCATTTTCATTAAGTTTGAGTTTACGTTAACGGCTACGGCTAAGTTGGTTGTGAATGGGCCTTTACTCCCAACAAGGATGCTTGACTAGCCGCTATGCAAGACTCGTTCAGAGAATGACTTTCCAACGCAAAGCAACCGGGAAAAACTGCAGCCGCCGTAGTTCAAACCCACCGTCCGAAACGCCCTATCATTTAAAGCACACATTTTGCACTAAAATTTAAAGCGCCGCATCCTTCGTCTACCGCTGGTCACCGGGTCTACCGCCTGCCGTCGTCGTAGCGCCTCACGGCCGCCTCCTGCCCCCACGTCTCGACGGAGCCGGGGCGGCGGCGGCGAATAGAGTCGACGGCGCCGGCCGCCGCCGCCCCCGCGAAGCGCACCAAGTAGGCGGCGGCCATGACGCCTGTCCGCCCCCGGCCCCAGTGGCAGTGTACGCCGACCGCCTGGCACGGCACAGGACACGACTTTAGCGTAAGCTTCACTGGCTGCCAGGATACGATAGTACTGTAGGTACCTTATTTGCTTGTACACCTGCTTAGCCAGTTGCCATAGGTACTAAGATTTTATAAGTGCTTTTAAATTTTAATACGAAAATCTTTGCGGAAAGTTGGGGCACTATAGTTTATGTTTTTAAAGAAGAAACCACTTGCTACTTTTCATAACATTTCCCACTGTAATTTCATGGAAGAGTTTGGCAATTTCTGAAAAGAAAAGTGATATTGCTAAAATGTACTGGTTACTGTGTGAAAAATTTAATTGTTTCACTAAATTCTAGTCCCAGGTACGAACATAGCATGCATACCTACAAAAACGAATGTAAACTTTAAGGCTTAAAGTTGAACACATTTAATTCCAATAGGTACTCAAGCTAAATTTTATCCTATTTAATTTCATGATAGCTAGAAATACATGCCAGTGTTGAAATCTACTAAGATAAAAACAAAGAAAGCATTAAAATAGAACAAAATTGTGGTAGGTAGTTTTGCGAAAGTGAAATTGCCCTCTGAGATACAATAGGTAGACAAGTAGGTAGTAGCTACCTGGTTGGCAGCTTTGCATCGCTCACAGATCTCGATGAACTGGCCGATCTGCGCTTGCGTCGGCGCCTCGAACTCTTCCACGCCGATGACAGTGGACGCGAGCTGCGGAAAGTCCGTCAGGTCGGGCATCACCTCCGGCGAGAGTGTGACGAGGTGGGCGACTCCCTGCTCGACTAGGTAGCGGACTTCGGCCGAACACTCGGGCACGGCCATCGCGGCCAGCTCCCCTTCGACCACCCACGAGAAGTTCCAGGGCGGCTTCGAAACCGACGCAACAGAGATGCCATCGTGAGACATTTCTCAGCAAGATGCGGGAAGACGGACGATAAGTTAGCACCAGATTTCCCGGATTAGTGAGCTCCACGTGTGCACCGATGACAGATGATTGACTGATAGGAAAATTTGCTGTTACCTCTTAGATTTACATTAACCTTGGATTGGTCCTATTGCACCACTTGCACAATCGGATATCGGACAGTTTGGCGCCGCCATGTGCGCATGCGTACATCTGTCAAGTCTACGAATCTGGGTTTGTTATGACAGCTGGTATAATATTGTTATGACACAATATAATAACCGATAATAATAACTTTGGATCTTTAGATCTTTGGTTTTTATCAAGGATACTTGTTGACAGGTGACTTTGACAGTTGACAAATAATGGCCGACAGCAGAGGAGTCGGTGGAGTATTTTCGGGAATCGTTGAGAAGGTTTCGTTTCTCAGCCAGGTTAGATCATATTTTTTGACATTCTGTAAACTTGTGGAGTTTCCTCGACTCTGAATCCTATTTGACCTCTCCTTTTCAGTTGCCGCTGCTGACACGAGCGATTTCTGATGATGATGAGCCCATCCCAGGATACTGGCTGGAGGAAATCAAAAGTATCCTTCCTCATCATTGAATTTGGAGTATGTCCTCATGTCTCATCTCAATAATGCCTCTATTGCAACACCCCCCCCAATCAAATGTCGTGTCCCCTGAACAGCTTTCTGAAAATGTACGGTCCGACGTTAATCCTTGACTAGAAAAAGCCGGCTGCGAGACTCACAGCACGCAGCTGGCGGAGTTTCTGTCGGTGACGCTGAACAACCGTTCGGGCCGGGTCAAGCTGAAAGCGTTGCGGCTGATGGAGTTCATGAGCCAACACGACTTCGCCTTCCGGGAGGTAACGTAATCACACAATTCAATTATTGAAAGCATTAGGAAAGGGATAACTTTCCCAATTTGTGGCTGGTTGCGCTTTTAGATTATTATTGTTTTAATTTTTGTCATTGATCATATTGTGTTGTTGTGTACTTTAGAGTAAGGTATTTTATTTGCTTAAGTTTAGCAAGGTATATACAGCTTGTGTGAGAATGGTAATTGGATCTGTGTCTCGATATCAAATGATTTTTTACATCCTCAAAAACAAAGTTGAAATTGTAAGTCCCTAGGAGCGACACGATTGAATGCAAGTCAAGTAGCAGCGAACGCTTGTTTGTCCAGGCGGTGAGCCGAGATGAGGGCTGCCTGAAGGAGGCGTGCAAATGGCTGGACCCGTCGGGGGCGGCGGCGGCGGGGCTGCAGGAGGCGGTGCGCGGCAAGGCGGGGCAGCTGCTGGCGTCCCTGCACAATCCCGCCTGGGTGCCGGTCGGCGCCCGACGCAGCTTGCCCGGGCTCGGCACTGACCGGCAGCAGGGACCGGCGACCGGGACCGGGATGCAGGGATTCGGACGCTCCACGCACAGAGAAGGTCGGCGAAATTGCTTGCTTCTTCCTGCTTTCCTTGCTGTCCTGTTTTAGTCCTACGTATTTATTTGACTGGCTTTTAGAAGCTAGGCATTCTGTCAAACAGAAAAGCTTGTTTTAGTGTGAATATAATCCTAAATGCAAAGACTCGTTGCATGCACGGTAGACAATGATTGTTAGTGACGAAATATCAATTCCAAAATTTACATCCATACCGGGATGTCTCGGGATACCGGGACAGGCAAAGACCCGGATTCGAATCGCGACACGGAAACAAATTTTGGAATGGATATTTCGTTACTAATAATCAACATAAATAATCTATTTTCATGATGAGACAATTCCTTAAAATAGTTTTTCTGAAATCTCACAAGGCATCATTAAACCGACAAAGTCCGAATGTTGCTCGTTTCAGAGACGGCGACGGAGAAAGTGCGCGGCCTGCTCGACTCGCTGTTCGGCGCCACCGAGAGCCAATCGGAACGCTGCGTCCGCGAAGCGTTCGCCAGCGACAAGGGCCAGTACCAGCGCGTGACCCTCGACCAATCGCAGCCCCTCGTTGCCAAGCCCGGCCAACGGCAGCGGCCGGCGGACCAATCGGGCGGCAGCGTTCACAAGGGGAGCGAAGGGGAGGTGGCAGAGATCGAGAAGTTTTGCAGCGAGTCGCGGTGGCCGGTATCGAGCGCGGAACTGCGGCGGGTGGCCAGGTTGGTTGGTCCACGTTGCAATCGTTGTCGAGGCTCGTTCACAGCCATTCGTTAGTGGTAACCGTACCCGACATGTTAACGTAATTGATACCGGCCTGACCAAACAACAGATGCATTCCAATCAGAGAAAAATGACGTCAAATACCCACTGGACGCACTACCAGTTTGGAAAAAAAATTAATTAGCTCTGCTAAATAACAAAGAAAGATAGGGAAATTGCAACTCAAATTGCTCTACCTGGCTTTAGCGAGTGGGTATCATGACGTCATTTTGATTGAGGTTTGATTGAATGCAATAGTGTACTGACTTGGCTGTAATAAATGAGCCAATCAGATTGCCTCTGAACCAGTGCCATTATTTTAGTTTGTGTCCCTTGCCCAACATAGAGCTATTTAATTTTAAACACAAAATAAATCTTGTCGGATGCCACAAGAGGAAATATAGGCTCTTGACAGCTCACTTGAAACTAAATTCCACTGCCACTTGACACAGCTAACAATTGTTAGCTAACAGTCCGTAGAGAGGAGGAACCTGATTGGTTCTCCCTTACGTAAAACTTGTATGTCCGACTAAATCTTTGGCTCAGCCATAAACTTCAACTACTCTGCTTAAAGTTTATGTTTTTAAGTATGTTGTGAACTCTCGTATGTGTATGTGTACTCGATATGTTAACATCTGTTTAGTTAGGCGTATAAACGTACAAATCTGAATGTTGACGTCGTTTCCTCATCGACAGCTGCGCCGACAACGGCGCCGCCGTCTCCGCCCTCTCGGCCATCTTGGAGCGAGGGGGCGCGGCCGAGATGCGAGCGCTGCTATTGGTCGAGGTGCTGCTGCGTCGCGGGGCCGCCGCCAATCAGCTGCGAGCGTCGCTGGCTCGGCTGGCGGATGGGAACGACGAGCGCGTCGCGTCCAAAGCTCGCAAGGTGACCATGTTGATGGACGGAATCGACGCTGACACGTCGAGATGACGGCGTGCTGCTGCCGAGACTCGTGAGGAAGCTCTAAGCACTGTGTTCGGACTTTCATAGTGGGCTTCTCCGTGTGCCTTGTGATAATGTTTTGTTGTGTGGTAGGAAAACAACTCTACCATACCCGTTTACAGTTTAATATAGATATGTACATATTATGTATATATTATTATGTACTAATAACAGTATAAATTATAAGGGTTTTTATATCCAATTCCAATTTTATTCTTCAATCTGGTCTACCAAGTTCGCTACCAGTACTTTGTCGTCTGTTTCTGCCGAGAGTTTCCTATTTATTCTGCGGCTTGGCGAGATAGTTGATGATAACTTGTACTACAACACCGGACTGCCGGTCCGTCGGATTGCCGGATTTTGTGGGGACTAGACGGACAGCACGAAGACGCGGACGGCGTCGTGGGGCTCGGGGGGCGCGAACACGGGCGCGCCGTCGCCGTCCAGGTGCTGGTCGTAGCGCAGCGTGTAGACGCACTCGAAGCCGAGAGACTCCGCGATCCGGGCAGTGTAGCGGCTCGTGCACATCACCGACACCAGCGGGTAGCTGTCGGTGACGGGCAGGGAAGTGTTACGTCACCGATAGGTTGTGAGATTGTCAACCAAACATTTTTTTGACATGCTTGGCTTGATTTATTGGTATTTTTAAAATGAAGTGTGACCTCCAGAGATAAAGTCTATCAAAAAGGAATATTTGCATGCCATTTTAGTCTGTCTCAATGTCAATATTGATGACAAAATAACAAACACAAACATTGATTCATGCAACATAAAAAAAAAATACTACGTCCTTAGATAATATAATCACAAAAGATTTTGCCACTGAAAGTAGGTAACTATGTCTTTGGACGAGGTAACTGACATAGAATTTGTACTAAAACTAAAAGCCATGGGAATTGATGTTGAATTTGTTGAATTTGTGTTTAATATTGCAATTGCACTGTCATAGTTTATAATAAGAGTTTATAATCTTATGAAATTTAACCGAATTCTGTTACGGACAGTACAGCCGATCGAACATGCTGGGTTTTTCGTGCCGTGCCAAACAGAACCAACAGAACAACAGAAAAATAACATTCTAAGATCACGAAAGAAACGAGACTGAAGAAAGTAAGAACCAACCCCGCTGCTCACCCATTGGGCCTGGCGATCCGTTCGACGGCGTGTCCCACCAACGCGCGACCAATCCCGCGCCTCGCCCACGCCGGGTCGACGGCCAGAACGTAGACATCCAGCGCCCGCGTGACCCCCCTCAGCGCCAGCACGTCGGCCTCCGCGTGCACTCGCATCACGCAGCCAATAAACTTGCGTAACTTGCCGCACTCGACGGTGAACTCGAAGTCGAACGTCTCGTCGGCGTCGTCGTCGCCGTTCAGGCAGATGCCGACGATGGCCTCGTCGGGGCCGACGGCCAGGAGAGACGTGCCCTGGAACCATGCAATTGCCGTCAGTTAGAATACACCTATTCCATTCAATCAAAATGATGTCATGATACCCACTCGCTGAAGACAGGTCGAGCAATTTCCCTATCTTCCTTTGTTATTTAGCAGAGTTAATTAATATTTTTTTCCAAACTGGAAATTCATCCAGTGGGTATCTGACGTCACATTTTTCTGAGTGGAATAGGTCTATAACCAAACATCTCACCAGGCTGTAGAATGTAGGGAACTCTGCTTAAATGCATTGTTGAGCTGGCGACAGAATTCCCCGCGCCGCCTAGGCAGGTTGGTTGGAAATTAAATCAACACAGCCACCTAGGTAGAACTTAATGCTACTTACTTACCTTGTTTAGCACTAATGGTTAGCCTCAAGTGTCAACTGACAGTTGACATTTAAGAGAGAGAGTATCTTTGCAGGTGGTAACTGCACTTGTTTTCTGGAACTTCACCCCGGTCCGCCAGGTTTGCCGTACCAGTGGGCGAGACTGTGAGATTTCATCGAGAGTTTCCTATTTTCTACCACAGCCTCGTAATATATTTGACTCCAAATTGTGATCAAAAAGTGGTAGTACAGAGTGGTAAAGAAAAACCGGTCTCTAGAAAAATTCTTACATATTTGTGTACCCTTTCAATTGCTGATAATAGGTGAAGGAATTGAATGGCTTTGTCATAATTTCTCAAGAGACTGGGTGTTACTCATATCTCTACCAAATACTAAAATGGTTAAGCGGAGCGGTATCAGAGCCGATGTTAGGACGATCATCGGAATCCTGGACGATTGTTCATTAATAAACTCTTTAATCATTATTAGAAACGAAATATCAGTTCCAAAATTTGTATCCATACCGAGTTTTGAACCCTGATCTTTACCTGTCCGGGACAATGCAACAAGTATTTGCATTTAGGTTCGATTCACACTAACTCTTTATCCACGTCGTGAGCCGAGCTGCTTGCCTGATGCAGTGTCTCCAGCGGCAGGATGCTATCGGTGCAGTGATGACCGGTGGGTGTTCCCAGCGAGGCATTGAGCGGCTCGTAGCGATAGAAATTGGCGCGCATGAACGTCTCGATGCGCGAGCGGTCGGTGGGGAGGGCGGGCACGATCGTGTAGTCGGCAGGCGCAGACATCGTACTTTGGGGTTGTCAGACGGGCAGGGCGCAGCGGTCAGGGCAGAGACACTGGAACGCACCACGACTCTAGTCCCTAGCGTTGATCTCAATGATTCTAAGCTGCTTAAAACGATTATTTTCGAGTCACGAATCACCATTCCTCTTAATAGGACGCAGACAATGGCATATCATTGTAAAAAGTGATTTTTGGGGACATTATAGCAGTCTATTCAACTGAAGAATAGGACCAAAATCAACTACAAAATTAATATTAGCAGAAGGTATATTGAATGGCCAAGTGCTTCCAAGATGAAAAACAATCTAATTGAGCAATTTTACATGAATTTTTTGTCATAGAATTGAATTTATAAAAAAAAATTATGTGACTAGATTGGTTGTGAAATACCTAAATTTTAAATAACACAAGTGTGAAAAGTGAAAACATTTAGTTATCTAGAGAATTGAATTAAATTTAAGTTTATGCAAGATGTTAACATGGAATACCAATACCATCACAACAATAGGAGATATTTATGTGTATAGGATTGATTTTATATTATTGACAATAAGTTATTGTTGAAAGTATATTGCCAATGCCGTTCTAGATTCGTTTATAGCCAGCATTGACTGATTCGAGCACTACCAATGAAGCTGTCGGTACTCACTCTCGTTGCTGTTAGATCTGCATGAAGGCACCATCCAGAGAGCACCAGCAAAGAATGCCATCAGCTGACTCCAGCAGCCAGCGCCTCAGGGGTTAATATAGTTACTTAGAGCGATCACTACAGCAGATAGCACGCCAAGGCCGCGTTAAAGATGCTTCCTTCCTTCGACCAAATGATGCTTCATAGTTGGGTTGCCGACGCTCAATGATGGACATGGGGTCACAAGACTGGCGCCTAGACCTCGTCTAGAGCTAGTCTAGACAATGACGTAGCGGCCAAATCGGGAGTAAAGCTCCCCGAAGAAATTATTAATTCTTCCAAGATTGATTTCCAATTATTCTTCGCCGGTCGCGTCGCTGGGAACTATCGAGCTGTTTTTCTTATCTTTCGCTTGTTTACAAGTATTTAAAGAATTAAAACTGTCAGCTGATGAAATGTGTGTTTGCTTGCTTTGACATGTCTCACGTTTTTTGGTGATGTATGGGTTCAATGGATCTTACTGTTAGCAACCCAACTGTTATCAACCAGGAAAAATTTATGATGGTCAAGCGGGGTGGTTCAGAGCAGATGATAAGGGTAGAAGGGGGTTAAGGGGTTAAGTGTACGCGGTGTTGGTCTTGTTATCAAAGTTTTTTGCCTAAGATATTGATCAAAATCAACCTCTGAAAACTCATGCTCGGCATTTTCAGCTGCGAAAAGAAAATCAACCTTATATTTATCAATCTTTTACACTCTATGAGCCCAAATGGTAGAATATGTATACTAGACTAGATATATCACAAAATTTACGATTGTAAATGCTATATCTGTACGTCCCGGTGAATATACTTTCTTTTGAGCAAACGAACCGGCACGTAGCTTTGTTTCATTGCACTTTCGGAGAAGAATAGGACTATATTATTCAATTTAAAGGACACGCGATCATAAAGGATGGGTAGAGGTATGGACATCAGGTTTGTTAGCTAACCACATTTGCCAAGATAAAAGTAAACCCACAATAAAACAAAGTAGTAAAACAAGATATAACAGGTGTACATCGCCATCTCAGTGCCTTAAGGGCGGATAGGACAATTTTCCAGTTGACAGAAGTACCGAGTAGTTAACTTTTTGTGGCTATAAGCCCTCGGCTGTAGACCAGATACCAGCAAACTTGTATCTGTAAATAATGCAAGCGTGTTGTTCCTTTTCACAATTCTTAGGAGATATAGCTAAATCTCCATATAAACTTGCAACTTTTCGTTATGGCTTGCTGCATTGCTTTTTTATAAAACTGCGTGGGAATTAAATTCTACATAGACAGAAGAACATAGAAGATATTTTTGCATATTTATTAAAGTTGGGATTTCTACCAAATAAATTGGCAAAATGATTTATTATTATATAGTAGGTATCTTCTATGCGTTTACACCTTGTATTTCTCACTATCTGTAAATTCTCTTTGTTGTAGAAATCAAAGCAAACAGTAAATCTCACGTGAAAGTTCTAAATTTTCTCTATTAGAAATGTAAATTATTAGATGGCATTTATTTATTGATGCCATTATAATTTTATGTCCATGTTTACCATGTAAAATATTGTATACTACGGTATATTTTACTCCCTCTGGAACAAAGACATAAAAAAAGTTTATTCGCATTATAGTTGGCAACACGTGGTCGCGATTTCAACCAAGTATAACTCGTGAGCTTAGTTTGCCGAACGTAAATTTGCGTGTGGTATACAAGTTTTAGTATGGGGCAAAACCACCCCAATGCGTTAGGTTCGCTCCTTCATATATTATTAATTGCCAATCAATCCCTCCCTCGACAGATAAGGGGGTGAATATTTTGTCGACGCCTAAGTGGCACTGCGGTGGGGTCGTCGGCTCGAGTTGCATCCCATTGGGACCCGAAATCGGTTTGCGATACGTTGACAGCTGAGCGACCCGACAAATAATTCACAGACTGCCTATTTTAATTTAATCGTCGCCCTCGCCCAATGTTTGAGAATACCTGGCTCTGGCAATAGTACAGGTATTTATCTGTGTATACAGCTGATAGTTTCAGGGTTGGTTGACTTATTGTTTATTATTTCGATGCAATCATTATCATAACTATAACTAAATGAGAGGAATAAGGAGAAATTGTCCTCCAAGTTTTGAAATTTATACAGTCAAAAATTTGTAAATGTCAATTTTAAGTGTCAAAATAGTAGAGTACGTAAATAAAGTCTTAAAGTCTTAATATAAGATTAAAATAGCAACTATAACATTAATTTCCATACATTAATTCTGAAAAGTTATTCACATCAGTTTCAAATTGCTTCATAAATCACAGACTCGGTCTTTCATTAATATTTTACCGCATTTTTAACCAGTCTAAAGAAACAGCATCGGTAATTATGTACACAGATATTCTGACTTTCTGTGTAGTATTCTGAGAAGAGATTAAACATTTATTAGTTGTTCATTCAAGCTATAGTCGCATTTTTGATATTATAATTTTATTGACCTTTTAATTGCACATTTAAGTACCACACCAAACAAACGGAAAATAATCGTTTAAAAGAGGAGACGTCATTAAGTAGTGGCATGAAAATCGCACATTAAATTGCACATTTAAGTACGATCTCTCATTGTCAAATAGACGTGGCTATAGCCAATTTTATCCCCTTGCCCCTTGCCATAACGTTTGTCGATATCAGTTAGGTAGCAGTCTGCGATCAGGATGGATCTCAACGGGATGGATATTGTGGAATAAATTGCTTCAAAGGACTAATTTCATACATTTGAGTGCAGCGAAAAGTGTTACAGCTATTAAACTGCCATTTGAGAACAGGTGGGAGCAAGTAGCTTGCGAATAGACTAAGTGACATTTTTTTTTAAATAATAACGGTTCTCCAGTGCTATGTCGCAGTCGGTCATGGCTTGGTCATGGCCACGAAGCGAGCAAAAAGTCATAAGTGTTGTAGATAATCGGGGTATGTTCGGTTTGAAGGGTTGGATGCTGGTGCAACAGCTTCAATTTACGGTGCTTTTCACTCAGTGGCTTTGGTGAGAAATCCTGCTTTCCGCATTGTGACATTCTTCGGCATAATATACTGGCAAGGTCGTTGCCGGTTTTGGATTTTCGTCGAGGTTATGTTAACTTGTACATCATTGCACTCGTCAACGCCGTTTCACCGGTTCGTCGTGAACATCAAGAAATTATCATGACAAAGGGATAAAAACTCAGCACAATTCGGCGCGACGAGGTGGAGGTCACACAAATTGGTAATGTACCAACCCAGTATTCATAATTTTATTTTTCAGTGGAGTACTACTGGTACTACGGCATGCAAAGTACGCGAGTCGTAATTTGCAAGTCGTTACCATGTATATTGAAGTGTGCAGTATCCTACGGGAGTTCCTATTTATTTTATACATACAAGCAAACAAATATATCGATATTTTATCTTACATGGGTGAAACTCTTGCACGATATCGTAAAATACCTCTTACTCAAATTTCTCTCGAAGTTATGGAGACAATTTTGTCCTAGAATAAATTGAATATCATTTGAGCATATGCTGCATATGCAACGGCTGCATATAAGACATTAATATTTTAAGACGATCACCCATTGAATTTCGCTGAGAATTAAATGGATGTACAAAACAACATATCTTTTAGATAAATATTCAACTGAATACACGGATCATGTCCATGCCAAATCATAGATTTTCTACACCTGTTAGCTCGAAGAAGAAAATTTTCACCAGCTCCCGAGCTACTTTACGTATATATCTAACCCACAAAAACCTGATATGAAAAAAAAACCCACGAAGATTGAGAAATAATCCTAATCTATAATAGTTATATCTCATAGGAGAGTGAGACGCGACAACAGCGATCACTGGACTGTGTCGCCGATTGAATAATAGACAGCACACACTTTGCACGCTTGCAGTTAATCTGGATGCTAATTCACCTCGGGCTTGATTACCATCGCGGCTGCTGGTGTTGAATAATCGATTGGCGGGTGTGGAACCTTCCACGGACCGGTCAAGATAATTAGCAGCAGAAATTTGCATGCCACGGAGACCCTGCGTCGTCGGGGTGGAGGGAGAGCATCTCATCAGTTGGGCTTCATCATTACTTTACTGTTGCCAGGGTGTTATCCAGTCTTCCGAATTTGACCCTTATTTCTTGGCGTATCACGCACATAGCAACCTTCAACTTTATACCTGGTGTTTGATTACACTATTTTTATTTCTGGCTTAAGCTCGCCTTAGCTTTAATTTTAATTTTATCACCTGTTATCTTCAGAGGTGCACCTGACTGAGATACTAATCTGAACGTTCAGTAAATATTAGCTGGTTTTTCTAGGTAAAATCTTTATTTATTTATTTATTTGTTTTACAAACAATAACAAAAAAAAAATTAACCACAAATAAATTTAAAACATTTTATATTTCCACATGGTACCAGTGACAATGGGCGATTAAAATTTAACTGACCTACATAATAATATCATCATCATATTATCATAAATCTTAATACAATTGAGATGGCCAAGTTCATTGGTTTCGTTGGATCAGATATTCAAGACAAATCAATGCTCTGGGATCTAGAAGTCGCTGTACTTGACGTTCTATTAGAATTCATATAATTTTTCTAGATTGCTTTGGCCAGTCTCCAAGGTGTAATACTGACATTCTATCATTAGGAGGAAATTTTAGCGCGGAAATTTGAGACATGCAGTCTGTGACATAAGAAAACTGAAGACAGGCAACTAAACCATCCCCATTTTGGGATCTAGGGCTGAGTGGTGTTGTGATGAAGGGTTGAAAATAAGAATGATGCAATAAGAATGAATGAATGACTGCAAGTGAGAGAGTCATTGTTTGTTGTAGAATCCCTACTAAAAAATCTACATTTGGTTTTCTTTTTTGTTTATTCGCGTTTAATTTTATGGGAACCTTCCGAACAATTATAGGCGAGGATAAACAGAGCCGAAAGTCTTCAAATTAGAAATTTTGCGTGCAGGGCGGTATATCAAGCTGAATTTTTTACCACGTGCTCAGAACACCTCAGGAACAATCAATGTGAAATATTACAATCCTAAACAAGAATCAGTGGCAAAACAAGCAACTTTTAATCATTGGATAGTCAATAATTGCAAAAAATATACCAAAAATCGCTCAAAAATAATTACACAGCAGGACACGTCTTGTTCGTAAAAATACAAATTTCGTGTCCGTACATTAACAAATGTAGGTACCAATAAATATATAGCTACATAGCTGTGTTCATTAGGCAACAGGAAAAATATAATCCACTCAAAACGTAAACTTCATAGCAGAGTTTTTTCAAGAGAACAAACCGAGTTCAACTCCATAAATCGAGGTAAATATACAAAAATATTGCCATAATACAACATTAATGATACTCAAAGGAAAAAAACCATCCCAAAAACTTCCCCTATTTTTGAGATTTTTTGCGAACAAAATCTGTGTTTTTTCTTCCCCAGTAATTTGGGGATTCGATTTTTTGGCATTATTCCACCAGATCATGCGTCATATCCAAAACTAACCCCTAATTAACAACTCCAAAACATTATTAATCGTTGTTTTATAGCTACTAGCGATAGATAATTTTCTAGGAGATCCACCGCTTATCGGATATTGCACTTCCAGTGATTGCACCACCCATCGATGGCATGCATCCACCACCGAACGAGTTACCGATGCCGATCGTGTAACAGATGTGATCTCCTGACTTATTTACTCCGTCGAATACGTGCTGCATTTCTCAATCGCATTGATAGAGACTAATTCCAAATAACGATTTTCCATCGGAGGTGATTGTTATTCCCAGACATGTGCATTGTCGGATATTGAAATCAATCGGTTAAGAAAGAAAACAGAAATTGTGTGACGTCGGAGGCACGTGGACGTTGGTAAAGCGACCTGTGGACGACATATGGGGTGTATCCATTCCACCCCCTCCTACCCCAAGATCGAAACGCACATTGAATATGATATATGTCTATGTTGTTGTTGAGTCTTACCGCTCGGCTACTGACTACTGCAATGAATTGACCCTTGGAGCAAAGGTCACTATAAAATCGATTGCTTTGCACCTATTACAATGTCTTGTCGATTCTTGACCTGGAAATTGCATCATATTGTTAGGAACGCTTTACTTCGGGAAATATCTTCGCTTTTCAGAAAAACTATTACAGACTCAAACTTTTCCAACTTGTGAGTTTGGGACTTAGAAAATTCAATACCCAGTAAGTTGGTTTTTTTCTGATAACCATATCGTGTTAAGATTTGAAAAGACATGAGTCTTAGAAAGTAATATTAACGCTCGCTTTTTGCTTCTACTTGCTGTGACATAACGAGAGCTAATTCTTTGTACAGTCACATTTGTCATTCGTCTCATTTCCGGCGATCCACAAATGCGTTTAGCTCTCGATGATTAGTGAGCAACATTACGGAATTTGATTTCAGAATATCCGCCGAAAAGATAATAATGTGCGACGTTCTTCCAATTATTGTACATTTTTTGTCAATTTTTGCCAGATATCAACAATGACATTCATTTACCATGAATTTCTACATTTTTTTCACATGCCTCGC
This sequence comes from Nemurella pictetii, assembly GCA_921293315.2. NCBI lineage: Eukaryota > Metazoa > Arthropoda > Insecta > Plecoptera > Nemouridae > Nemurella > Nemurella pictetii. The sequence continues at coordinate 5,670,270 of OV121122.1, forward strand.
CAACAAAACTCGCGCCCAATGATCCCGTCAGCCAATATTAGACTGAAAACAAGTTTTGTGTCGTGATTATACGGTTTGATGACAGTAAAACGGTGCTTTCAGTTACCGAAAAAAGAAAAATTGGTATGCAATCATACATTTAAATCTCCGCAGTTTTCACTGCCAAAATATTCTTAAATCTCACAAATTTGTTGCAGCACGCCTCGCATCATTTTACAACCAACATTGCAATGACACCAAGGCTTTGACATGATCTGACATGACATGGTGACTACACATATGCTGTACACACCTGACTTTTGCTGACCGAGATTAATTGTGCATACAGGAGTTCTACCGGGATTCGGGAACCGACCTCGTCTTTTATTGACACCCTTTCATGTTCCGGCTGAGTGACCAAGCGTTTTTCAGCGGTTCGTTAAGTTGCCCGTTAGTAAACGGCTTGTTTGAAGTTAAGGCTTGACATTTAGAGACACAGATTTGGAAACCTTGGCACCAGTATTTCAGTGGCTTGTTAGTAATTGAACACAATATATACATCTCATTGTAATGAGACATTAACGGGCCGTTAACTATTTAACTGGATACTGAAATACCAGCCCTTAGACAAGGTCAAAGGAAGTACCTATTCACTCAACCTTGGCAAGATCGCCCTCGGAAATCGAACACTCAACAATCAGCCGGCTGAAAATCAACCGTTGCCGCGGTAACCGCAATTAGCACGGGAGATTTCGACGCACGACGAACGCCGCAACGCACGCGTCGCATCGTGCAGCCTCGTGCAGCATCGTGCAGCATCGAGCGATGCAGAACCTCGGCAAGGCGCTGATGGTCAGCTCCATCCTGCTCGCCCTCGGCGTGGCCATCTCGTGCGAGATCGACATGTTGACCCGAGTCACGATGATCACCGTCCTCTTCATGCTCAGCGTCGCCTTCTCCGCCGAGTGGCAGTGACGCGCCGAGGGAAACCACCGAGGAAAAGCCGGGAAACCACCGAGGAAAAGCCGGGTTAACCACCGAGGAAAAGCCAGGAAACCACGGAAGAAAAGCCAGGAAACGCGCCGCTTTGGTGAGCGTTGGCGTCGGAGCAGTGCGCGAGCCGAAAATTGATTCCACAATGGGTTTTCACGGAATCCTATCTAGACATGGCAAAACTATTCAAAACTAAATAAATTCAGGGTAAACGCAACATTGTTGGGGCTCTTTATCGCTTCGTTCGCGCGGAATCGGTGCGCGAGATATTTGCTGTTGATAATTCTTCCACCTATGTCGGTCAGTGGCTTCCTCGTCGGTTGGATCAATGCAGGACAATTGCAGCGTCCTTTTGATGGCGTACTGACAGACGGTGTTACTTCAGATCGCCACCACCTGCTTATCAATAATCTACAACGATAATATTATTTCAGCAAGTCATGTTAATGTGGGAAGTCTACCGGCTTTCACAATTCCCCACAATAATCTCTACAAATATACGACTGTTATCATTTAATTACCAGCATTAAGGGTCAGTATTTCAATTTCTTCCTAGACATGGTTAGAACGTCTCCCGAGCAATCGATCGCCATGGTGTCAACCAATCGGATGCAGTATTTCCGAGATGTTTGTAGGAAGTCCAGAGAACTATTTTACTACAGATTGTAATACCGACAGTAAATATTTTCTCTGACGCTTAAGCGATACGTCAGTGTCCCGTGACAATCAATCTGCTCATTTCTTAGGACAAGCACGAAATCACATCAGAAAAAATTCCAAAAATCAAGAATCCCAGCAAGGCGACATTAAACAATCAACAATTCACAATCGAGCGGACAACATTATCACGCGTTATCACGGCAACGGCACTGAAGCGTCAACCCCCCAAAATTGTCCGTCAACGAAAATGAGCAAAACTTGAAGCAGGGAGCTGCGAGAAGGATGCAGACCCACTCGAGGGTCGTCATCTCACTGGCCATCTTGCTGTCGCTGCACGTCCTCTTCGGCCACGGCCTTGACGTCGTCAGCGAGCTCCTGAGGATCATGGTGGTCGGTCTTCTCGTCATCATGTGTGTCCTGCTGGCCACTGAGTGGTGAACGCACGTGCGTGCGTGCGTGCGTGCGTGCGTGCGTGCGTGCGTGCGTGCGTGCGTGCGTGCGTGGAGGTTACGTGACGTAACGTGCGTGGCAGACGATCGACACCCAGCGGTGAGCAGGGTACAGGGGTGGACCTTCAATCTAGGCTAGGATAGGATACGCAGCTTGAGTCGAACCACATGTTAGAACCGCTTTCATACCTATGTTAGCAACAGCTGTCCAGTCTGTACAATGTCCAAGCTTCGACCACGGCTAGGTTGGGATACACAGCTCGAGGCAAATCGCATGTTGGAACCGCACCTACCTTTTCTTGCCGTTTGCAGTTTTCTAAAATTCTAATTAATTCTAAATTTAGAATTGGAATTGACATTTGTCAGTTTTTTAATATCCTGTGACAAAGCAAGGAGCCAGCTTTTATATTGGACACCTGTTCGTAGCGCTCACAAGCTCATGTTGCTCGTGAGGGCTCTCACGTTTAGCTATCTTTCACCCATCGAACTAGGATGCTGCTAATTTTATTTTCTTCCCTGCCTTTCGGCCGCCCACTTCATTGCTGGCAGCGATGGGATCCCACCCACGGCCACCAAAGTAATGAACTTTTTTTTTCAAAATCACCATCAATCTCCTGCGATACGATCATGTCTAGAAAAATGTCTAAACATTGTCGATATAAAGGCCACTGTTGTCCCTTCGAGCAAGGGTAGGTTGGAATGCGCAGCTCGAGTCGAATCAAAGGTTGGAACCGCTTCCTACCTATGCAGTTCGCAGTTTTCAAGAGATGTTTGAACTTGCTCTGCGTCTACAACGAAAGTATAATACGTCACTATTTTCGGAAATGTACCGAGTTATATTCCATCTAATTTTAGGCACGCACCGCAGTTAATTATTATGTTTAAACGTGTTAATTAATTTTTATTTGAATGAGTTAATGTCGCAGTCGGTCAGGGCTGTCAGAAAATATGAAACCTTTCAAAAAACGCTGTGCACGGCATCCCTTTATCACACAGCTATCAGGCCGTCAGACGTGATGTTCCGTATCCCAACCTAGCCTTGCTCGAAGGGCAGACAGCGAATTTAAAATTAAAATTTATCTAATGGACGAAATTATAATTGATGATTCTTATAAAACTCATCTAGCTAAAAGGTTTTAGATGGAAAAACCTATCGTAGAAATATTTTTCTTTAAGTAAAAGATATTTAATTTGGATTGGGAAATCTAAAAATGATAAATAATATCACTGATTAGCTGACCATCCATATACTCTTTTCATATACTGGCTCCATGTACTGGCTCCATATACGGGCTCCTAAAGCTCCATATTATAATTGATAGCTCCACGACCAAATACTGTCGGAGACAAGGGATGTGTCTATTCCTCTTGTCTAAGCTAATTCTTAAATTCGGTCGATAGATTATGGTCACCGGTGTTTGATCCTGGGGGTGGAAAAGCTTCCCCCATTCCCGCACGACACATAGTTATACGCTTAAGTTCACCATTTTACCAATAACTCTAACGAACGCTTATTCTGCCGGCGAAAATTATTCCACTGTAGGGTATAAATCAAGTACTCTATATCCGTGACTAAAAATACAAGGATGCTGAATTTGCACTTCATACGGTGATATACTAACCATGCATTTGAAACTAATTGTGTGCTGGCTGGCGTGGAGATTCTGTAGCCGTTATAACCTGTAAAATATTTAAAATTATACCATACTTATCACATTCCACACCTCCACACCCTAGACTTTTTGCAGTCGTCGGACTATACTGAGTCTCACCGCCAGTTGTCTCCTGTGTGTTTCACATATTATCTTACAAATATCTCAGATTGATCCAAATTATAGATTTAGATTTTCGTAACCTCCACACCCTTTTCGTGTGAGGCTACATCACTATACTAGTCCAGACTAGTCTAAATCTGACGCTAGTATTTGTCAGGCTCACCGCGAGTTACCATTGCTGTGAAATGTACACACATTTACTTGAAAAGCTTGAATACTTGAATTCACTTGAATAGCGACGAAGAACTGATGTGTCACAAGACAACATTTAAATCGCGACTAAAATGTTTTCACATCTTGATATTTTGTGATATTTTGACAAGAGGAACCCAAGCTTGAATCACAAACTATAATATTTTACCCCCTACCACGATGCGAGTTTTAGCGTTGTCATATGAAACAATTAACATCTTTCATCAAACCAAACAACAGAATCTTTCGCGAAGGTAGAGCAAAAAAATACAGGACATGCACAGAGCTCCGTGCAAATTAAGAGCATTTCTGCGAACCACCCCTATTGTTTGCCTTATTTAGGTCAGCCCCTGGAGTCCAAGACGAACCAAGCGACAATGAATCAAAGCACGTGGGAGCCGTTTTCTTTGGCGCAAACAAGACTTTTGCACATATCCAGGCCGCTTTAGGGCGCTCGCTTTGGGATAAGCGAGAACTGATAGCAGCAGCAGCAGCAGCAGCAGCAGCAGCAGCCGCGAGCGAAGTGGACAACTGCACCCTGCACAAGAACTTTGCCCGATGTTGTGCTCCGTGCTTCCACTGCAGCCGGTTTATTGGCGAATGAATTTCAGTGCTCCTCTTTGTGATTATATACCGGATTTAGTTTCGCTCAAAACAGTTCCAGTTGAATTGAGTTGAAATTTCGCAACAAATTGCTATGTATAGCTATGTGTGTGCTGTGTGATTAAAATGTTATTGTTACTTTAACTTAGTGTGCTGTCTCTAATCAAAGTGTTAAGCTAATTAAGCGCATGTGCGCTTAATTGAAACGTTGGAAGCTGAAGCCATAGGCGTATTGCAGAATATATATTGTAAGCGGCATTTCTGCGAATTCTCTGTGGGGACACGTGGGTACGCCAGCTTTTACGGTATAGGTAAAAAGCTTTATTTTGATGCTTTACTCCGGTAGCCGATTGTTTCGCTTCCTGCAAAGATATTTTCTGTGAAAATTAACGGGCGTCTCCTCGTTTGTATTGCCGTTGCAAAAAGACACGATTTCACTCGTTCTATACACAAGGAAGAATTCTGACTTGGGCATTAAATTCGCAATCTTTTCAAGCTGTTCGAAACGATGCCGAATGAAGCTGTGATTACAATGCTCGCTTTTACTGTCAAGCGGTGGAAAATTTTCTATGAGACTTTAATGAAACCATCAAGCAAAAGGAGGCAACTTGCACAAAACAAAACAGATAAGTCGATTTTCTTGCGAATCTTGAAGCGGTACACGTTTCCGAAGCATTAATTTTTATCACTCACCGTCGCGTTTCTTCTAGCTGCACTTGCTGTTAAGTGCTAATAGTTGTAAGGTCGACGAAGAGCGCGTCCGTACCCGAGTGGTCCTCGGTGACGGATGACTTAAAGATTCCGTAGGAAACCAGAGGCCGAACTGGTCAAAAGCTAGTAAAATTGATGAGCCGAGTGTTGTATGTGTAATCTAGCAACAAGCGAGTACCAGCCATGCAGATATAACGCTTCGACTTAGCGCCCAGTTGGCGGTGTTTGGGGTGAGTTTGGGCCGAAGACGAGCTCCGAAGACGACGGCTAATGTGTGTTTCTCGAATCAACGGAATGCGGTGCGGTCGGCGAAACTGCAAAGTCACCGACGACGGCGAACGCGACGCAGACAATTTCACAGCCCTTTGAGAGGCGCCCAACCGTAGAATGTTATTCTATGCGGTGTCGTCAAAGGGTGCACCCATTTTCTCGAGAGTATAAATAGCTCTTAAAACCAAGACGCTATTCGCCACGTTCGCGATAATAAAGACCTGATGAAGAATAATATAAGCGAGACGCAGGAAAAACCGGGCGACGCAACAAAAACATTCCGCGCGCGATTTTTCCGAATTTGCGACTGCGAAAACGCCGCGGCCGTCGACGACGCGTGGGCGACGCGCTGATGAGGGGGGTGAGGGGGTTAGGGGGGGCGTCGGTGGAAGCGTCGCGACGCCCGGCCAGTCGCGCTGTCCTCGTCGTCGGCGTCGGTTCGCGCTCGTCCGACTCCCGAAGCGACGCTCTCGCCGCGCGTCGCGACGCCCGCGATCTGCCGACGCGACGCCTGTCGAGTATTTAATTAGCTGAGATTTGGTTTGTTGGGGTAAGATTTTTCGAGGCGCGAAAGGCGGGCTTAAAAGTTTTTTATTTTTTAATTTTTTTGGCAGGGGGTGGTTTGAGATTTGTAATTGGGGGGCCATTGTCAACGGCGGAGCGGCGCTCGATGAATTGGCGTCCAAACCAGAAGGGGTTCGTTAGAAATTTTCTTGAAAAAAAAGGGCGCAGCTGGTATTTTTGTTTTGAATTCGAGAACTCATTGAATCGAATTGGCCCTCAATTCCAATTTTCTCTTCGTGACTGTCTTGCAAGGCCACGCTTTCAGCCAATCAGATTGTCAAACACGGAGCCACTTATCCAATTGAGACGCCGTCGGGATTAAAAATAAAGAGTCGGAAGTGAAGCAGTGTGGAAAACTTCTGCCATCCATTTTTCAATCGTTAAGTCAATTACGTGCACGGGATTGTTAATAAATCTTCGAGATTTGGACAGTTTCCGTATTTTCGAAGCGTAATTTGTTTGTCGTACCATTTTAAGCCCGCCTTGATCGGCAAAGTTTGCCCAATTGCATCCAGGTAGACTCGATGCGACGAATGCAACGCAGACTCGAACAGCAGCGGCATCGACGGTGCTTGCTTACAGACGCGTCACCGCAATGATTCATTATCTCGCTTAAACAAGAGATTTAAAGACCACGACGGTTAAAAAAACAAGCAAGCACGCGCGTGGCCGCATTACTAAATTCATTCCAGCTTGCGCTAAATAAATTCATTGTTCGTTAAATGTTTCAGCAGGTAAGCCGTCGGCAATCCAACGCCGCCGACCGTAAAACAAAAACTAACGCAAACATTTATTCAAGCAAATGCTTGTAATTAGTGTTGTGTGTATCAACACCTCGTCTCATCTCTAGCGGCTGAATATCATAAAGCGTCAATTAATAAAAACACTTCATTAGGCAAACTGTTGCCCACCGCGCGCTTGTGGAACAATCAACGCGATCCTCAAAGTGTTTTAAGAATAAAAAAAAAACATAATTAAAGAAAAACAGTGTTAAAAACCTTACAAACATCATCACGATGTACGCTTAGCGTTGATCTCCAAAGGCTTGCAGCACAGTGAACTGTCCCACCCACGCTACACAATGAATTTCTCATCAATCCTGGACTCGGACGGTGCGTCCTTCATCGAGTACCCAATGTCCGGCGAGACAGACGCTGCGCTGTCGCTGGCGTTCAACGACTCTGCGAACGGCACCGCCGACAACTGCACCAACGACTACTGTGTCAGCGACGACGACTACGTCGAGATGATGGAGACCTACATCTTTCCGACCACCTACGAGTGGGTGCTGATCGCGTTCCACTGCGTCGTCTTCATCGTCGGCCTCGTCGGCAACGCGCTCGTCTGCGTCGCCGTCTACAGGAACCACACGATGCGCACGGTCACCAACTACTTCATCGTCAACTTGGCGGTCGCCGACTTCATGGTCATACTCTTCTGTCTGCCGCCGACCGTGCTCTGGGACGTCACCGAGACCTGGTTCATGGGGACGGCGCTCTGCAAGATCGTGCTCTACTTCCAGGTAGGATTCGGGAGAGTGGGCGTCGGGGGTACGGAGGAGGGGAGGCAGACGCGGATGCTTCATGCTTATGCTCTCAGATCGGCTACTCTACAGGAATAACATACTCTTCTTCATTCTTTTTCCATATTATCACAATATTCTTATAGATTTTTGCTATGCTAATGCTTCACCGAATTCGTCGCACGTTCCGAGCCATCCGCCTCGCACACAGCGTGCTACGGGCTTCAATGTCCCACCGAACGCGTCGCACGTTCCCAGCCGTCCGCCTCGCACCCAGCGTGCTACGGGCTTCAATGTCCCACCGAACGCGTCGCACGTTCCCAGCCGTCCGCCTCGCACCCAGCGTGCTACGGGCTTCAATGTCCCACCGAACGCGTCGCACGTTCCCAGCCGTCCGCCTCGCACACAGCGTGCTACGGCCTTCAACGTCCCATCGAACACGTCGCACGTTCCCAGCCGTCCGCCTTGCACCCAGCGTGCTACGGGCTTCAACGTCCCACCGAACGCGTCGCACGTTCCCAGCCGTCCGCCTCCTAGCCAGCGTGCTACGGGCTTCAACGTCCCATCGAACGCGTCGCACGTTCCCAGCCGTCCGCCTTGCACCCAGCGTGCTACGGGCTTCAACGTCCCACCGAACGCGTCGCACGTTCCCAGCCGTCCGCCTTGCACCCAGCGTGCTACGGGCTTAAGCCTCACGACTTAATAGCTTTTTCGCCATGGACATTAACTTTAATCGATATCGATAATGTGCAACGCCATTTAATTTGTTTGGTCAAGTTCTCACACCAACCGTTGGAGCTAGTTTACAAATAGACTATATTGCTAATAGAATTCCACTTCATTCTGTAGCGAACTATTTTGCGCCGTTGAACAATCAAACAGAAGTGCGATGTTTTGTGGGCAGGAGCTGGTGGGGAGGGGGGCGATTGAGAGTCATTGTGCTCCAGGCCGATCTCAACGTTCTGTTTGCTGAGAAAACAAAATGATCTTGAACAAAATCTACGATCGAAGTCGAGCTCTTCCGTGACCTTGCTCGAGTCCGTCGATGAACCAGGAACGGAGGACGCTGGCAGGGATGAAAGTTTTGAATCTGACGTCGCTTCCGACGACGCCGACGACGCTATCGCAATTAAAAGAATTGAACTCTTAGAGCTTAATCTAATAAGCATTAATGATCTTCGTTCATGGGATGGGGAAAGGAACTGATTTCAACATGAATTAGTTCAATAAATCTACTTCCGGCTAATCTACAGTGTTGGCCTTAGTAAAATTTATGCACGATCTGAATTTTTGATAAAACTATAACTTCCACGGTTAAAATAGAACATTCCGGCATCGCTCTGTAAAGCAGTTTTCGCAATACCTCTCCGAGGTGAGTTCTCAGATCAGATACCAAACCCTCCGACCTCCCAGGCAATCTTGTCGAAAAACTGAGTTGTTACTGTGACGTATGTACGCTGAGTCGCACAGAATGTGACAGCTGGACCCAAATCTGAAGCTACATTTACTCGGGGAGAGACGACCGTGCAATGTGCAACGGCCTAGGTCGGATATTGGCAGGATATTTTGATTGCTTGACCGTTGATGCGTTATTGCCGCGTTCGATATGGGAATGCCGGTGCAAGGATGCGGTTGGTTGTTGGAAAGCTGTCGCATCGGTTTAGCGATTTTTATGGGTGTGATTGGGCTGGATATTGGGTCTGTAAGCAGATTCTGTTGCCATCATTTTACAGGAATAGGTAGCGAATTTCTGAGTCATGAGCGGTGATGCGGATGTGGAAAATTTTAGTGTTTTTCTGACCAAGCTGGTGATTATCGAGGATGCTGCCAACTTTGACAAAACAAACCGGAATTCGCTACTCTATAACTGTAAGAAAATCCACACATTTTCTCTGTCTTTATATAAATAGATTTCATAATTTACACTAGAAGTTATCCTTGCATGGGTTTGAGGATTTGGGCAGGCATTAAATGTGGATCATTTCCAATTATTAGCAAAGCTGCTGAATTTTTGGGGAGTCTGGTTTTTCTTCCACGGCGAAAGAAACGATAGATTTTTTAGGCCGACACATTTTCTATAGTTTGCATTAAATATTTACATTCGAGTGCTCGCGAACGACACGCTGTTTATTTTCAAGTGCAAGTTATGGTGTCCTACTGCTAACCAGCGCTACTGACAGACAGATGATAAGTGTGTTAACTGTAAACAATATCCTATCCTCATGTCGACCTCTTGCAGGACCGAAACAACAGGCTAGCAATCAAGACTTCCGTCGTAAGTCAACACCAACGACAAAGAAACACGCGGGACACACCAGAATAAAGTTGAATAACGCCCTCACTCGGTTTAATTTAAGAATAACCCACTCAACGCTTGTGATCAATATTATTACCAACATTACACGAAATAAATTTGCATGCAGCAATTTATTTTATTTACAACTGAACTATAGTTTAAAACTGTAATAACAATGTTGCATGTAAGATATGAGAGTGGTAAATAAGGCGTTTTAGCAGTGGTCGAGAGTTTGATTTTGAAAATTTTAAATACCGCCATGCGATTTTAGTTTCATGAGTTGGTGTTATGTAAGTGTCGGCCATTTTTTCAAGTATGACCTTATACTCGATAGACTATACTCGCTCAGCCACGTCCCTGACCCCAATTCACAGCATCCCCAATCCGCACAAGCACGCATCCCGGTAAAAAAACTGCACGAAAAGATAATTCCACCAACGTCACGCGAGCCCGGGCATCAAACTGTGAACGTCAGGGAAATGCGAGCGGAAAAACCGGCGACAAAAATAGTGACGAACGACCGAGTGACAGCCGGGAAGGCAGATGACAGGAGAACAGAGGGCATGCAGCTACAGCAGTTGCATTAGGGGCGTCTTGACGTGCCATCACATGGGGTAGGTATTTAGGGGATGTAGTGCGACGCGTGCTATGCCTCTGATGTGCACCAGAATTTTGAAGTTCTCCTCTTGGTAATTTCCCGCAGGGGATGGGGTTGTTGTGGCCGCGACGCATTCCTTTGTTCCCGCGCTTTGCATGTGCTGTTGGCAGAAAGTGTGGATTCCTTGCGCGCGGCGTGCTAACAAGTTGTTGGCGCGTTGAAATGTTTTTCCGAATACACGACTGTATTTTTTTTTGATTTTACACGCAAAGAAACAAGTCAAAAAGAAGTTATGTGGCATGTTTTCTGAAAAACTATTTAACTGCGTATTGAATGCTGTTGTATGGCATGTTTTTTTGTATATTAAGAGATGTACGCCCTGCTCGAATTTACCTGCAAACAGCGTTTTTAAAATAATAAAACCACCGTTTATTAACATTTTATGACCTTGGGGACAGGTTAATTAAATTTCCACCCCCCATGACAAGGACGGTAGTAAAAAAAATCACATTATACTAATCACATGCACATGAACCATTTAAAAGGCTGTCTTAAAATTTAAAAAAATATATAATTTATTTATCAGAAACACTCCTTAACTGGGGTTAAAAGAAAACCAACAGTAACCTAACGTGCTAAGATTAGGAAGATACGTGAGTCTAAAGAGAGTAATGCTTTTTCCTTGCTCTTCTCTGTGTTTTTCTAAGAAATATGCATACCTAACCATCCCCCATCCCTCCAGCAAAGTTCTACAGAAATTCAAAGATACATTTCAATGTTTATTTTACACCTGCACAACACCAACACAGTTAATGAGCCCTACGCTTACAAAATAACTATTTTAGAAACAGGGATTTGTATGCTAAGTCATTTATAATAATAATAATTATAATTTCCCGGCGTTTCTCAAAGTTGTGTCGCCCACCTCCCCAAGAGTAAATTTCGATGTGTTTCATTACATGTATCTCCCAACCCCCTTACCCCCACAAACAATCGAATCCAATTGCGACAACGGAAAACAATTTAATCCCCCTCCCCATTTCAAACTTCCGCCGAAAACCCTACAGCGAAGTGATACTTTGGGAAATTAGAGTGTAAATTGTTAACACACTTAATTACTTGGCAAGGCCCGGTGCGCATAATTAGTGAAGCGAGCACCTGATCCACTTTATGTTCCATACGACGCGGCCCGACCATGATAAATAATAAACTGCGTTTCAGAGTCTGCAAGGCGGTAGCTGCTACCTTGTGCAGCTTGCTAAAATTCGGTAAATTAGTCTTAGTCTAATATGGTCTAAAGGCACCACATTTCGAGCACGTTCTCTTGCTGGTGTACCTGTTCTGTCTTGTACAGAGGCAACGGTTTGGCAAAGCACGTTTCAAAGCGAACGTTTAATTGCGCTTAAGAGCTTGCTTGTCATTATACATTCTGTTATATAATTATAAGTGCATCCTTGCGTGGTGGATAAGCGTTCGAATTTGAAAGTGTTATAGATTGCGCGCGAAAGGAGCGAGGTATTTAGTTCAGCATTCGGTTATCTTGAAGTTGTGGTTTCTGCTCGATTTATTCGAGTTTCGCATCTCCAGGCATTTCCCATTTTCCGGGCTCGAATCGTCGTCTGTCTTCTATTTGGACGAATTCCGTCGATGGAATCTTGGAGAAATGTTGGTTGAGTCAATAAAGCGTCGCTACTATGGATGAATATACGTGGACGAAAGGAATAGCAAGTTGGCTGAACTATTGTCTTATAACCAATAATTCTTTCGCTTTATTAACGGATTTGCTATGCTATGAATGCCATGATGATGTTAAAAACAATGATTTAGACAAATGATACACTCTGATGTATCATTAACAAGCAAGGAGCTCATAATAAAATAGGATTCTAGGAAAGAGTACTTTTTTTGGCTCGGTACAGGTCGTATCAAAAATGATAAAATTCAGAGTGAATTCAAAGGTTGCTTGATTATTGCTTGCGGAGTTTATCGAATTGCCAGTAAAAACATTTAGAGTCTGGGGAACACCGTAATGCGAACACCGCAACGTACGCTAAACACCAAAACTGCAATAAAATCCCGGAATAATGCTTTTATTACAGAAAAAAAGCACCGAGAGATCTAGAGTTATTCGATGTGATTCTTGAATAGCAATGCGAGCTACGCCGATTAAATAAACACTGCAGTCTTGAAGTCTGAACTTTTGGTATCCATTAAATCGATTGTTTATTGTTTCTACACGCTGACTTTGAGCAGGAAGGTCCGTGGTTCGAGTCCCCGCCGAGCCAGCGACAGATACAGTGGGGTCAGCACCCCAGGAGGGGGGGTCTTGCATTTATCCCGTGAAACGAGAAATTACTTTATGCAAAAGACCACTGATTGTGAAAGAGGCCCGAAATATATCTCATCAAATATGTATTTAATGAAGCGGTACACGGAAAAAGTTTTTATTCATTTTTTTTTTATCATTTCCCAAAAGGATTACTTTACCTAGTATACCTACAGCAATGAAATTCGAATCTTTTGATTCATTAGGCAATTGTGCAAAGTAACGTGACGCCTGGCATTACAAAATGAAGCGCCACAGAATTTTTAATGTGGTCGATCAGGGAAAATGTAAATTCATACTGATAGTTAATTTTTTATCGTCGCACAGGAGAAATGTATTTAGTGGCCTACCCCATTGGTAAAGCCATGGACCATTATTAATTATGTACATAATTTGTACTATATATACTCGAACTATACCTTTCCCTATATACTGAGTTTATAAACGGAAATCCCCTCAACTTGTCCGTGGGAAATCGGGCAGCAGGTTAGCTGTCCAACCTTCTTACATTTTCTAAGCGTCTTTGATCTTTAGTCAGACGGTGTGAAACTATAAAAAAAAACATCCTCTCTCAGACTTAACAGCTAGTTAATGAGATTACAAGATTAACCTTGCAGTTACAGCAACGGACAAAGCGCCGAGCTAAGACGCTGGCTGTGTTAAAGACGTTGCAGCACACGAAGATGGTTGTTCTAGAATTCAGCTATTGCGTTAAAGGAGGATTGGATGTTGAAAATCTTCGATGGAGATTTTGGAATAGTTGCATTGTTAAGTGACTCGCACCTTAGCACTACATCCCAGCAGCAAAATTCAAAACAGCATGTAGAGACAAGACCTATTCCATAGAGAAAAAATGACGCCAGATACCCATCTTGACGTTTGCTAAAATAAATAATTAGCTCTGCTAATCAACCAACGAAGATAGGAAAGTCACACACCGAAATTGCTTTATATCCTAGTGGGTATTATGGCGTTATTTTGATTGAATGGAACTCTGTGTACTTAGGACGGACAAGCTTGTCATCTGAAAAATCATCTTAACGGACATTTCCGTTTGTCAAGCCCGCCAAACGTTAAGTTACTTTACAGAAAATCCGGTCCAATTTACACCGATGAGTAGCCAAGGAAGAATTCCCTTCGAGTGAGGCTGTACGTGCCATCTCCCATAAAGCTTCTGATCCCATCCCTCTTTTCACCCTTACTTGCCGGGATTAGCATCAGGCAGAGAGAAGGGCTTTCCATTATTCGAAGATAATGAGTGTCGTTGGAAATTGCTCGGGGAACTTTTGATATCTCGTTAAGGGCAAAAAGGAGAAAAAACTTTGCAATCGCTTATTTCCATGAGCGTAAAAAGTGTCCATTATTATTCGCTAAAAATAGGAAAAGTCATTCGCCCTACCTTTTTGAAAGTGACAGCTTTAAGAAGAACGTAGTATCTGTTCGCATTGTTTGTAAACGTGAAAAGCCTGCCGTGTAAATTGCCCGGATGAAACGGACAAAGTTAACGGCTTTTAATTTCAGGAAAAGTTTCGCCGATTATTTGCTACCTGCTGCAAAAATTTACCAGCGTTCCAGTTTTGCATTGTCTCCGTATAAGTTCGTATATGCATTGAAACTAGAAAGACTATTACGATATTCATGACCGTGCTCTGCTTTTAATCGATTACGATCCATCCACCCCCATTCAGACTTTTAACTTGTGACAGCAAACAATTATAATGGGTGAAAAAAATTGCAAATGTGGGTAATCCTGAATTGAAAATGGCTCGGTTGTATAATCTCGCCATGCGCATTCCACACGCTTTCGAATCCCAAACTTGCATTATTGAGAAACAAAGCAAGATTTAGTTGCACTCATTAGCATCATAACCTAACATTCCTGGCGACCAGCCATTTGGCGCGCGTTTCTTTGCAATATAGAAAATGGCATGTCCTGTCCTCCCATAAGCTATGGCATGCAATCAGTTCCGTCGCAAACAAAGAGAGATCGGTGCCGCGAGCAGAGCACATCGCTACGGTCCATTGTTCACTCGGATCTCCCAACACATTTGCGAAAACAAGAAAATCGAGGACTTGCTTGTCGTTTTCTGAAAAATTATACTGCACCACAACGGCATAGCGGTAGTGGAGTGAAAAGGTGAACGGATTTTTGAATTTTTATTCAAATTCATACTCTCTAGAGCTGCAGAAAAATGTGGTGGTTGCAAATGTTTCGCGTAAATAAACCGTTGATCCATGTGGTTTGGAATTCGAAATTGACACATGAAAATATTTTTTTTAGCACCGGAACGATTTAAGATATGCGTTTATATTTTTTGCCGTGGCTCACCGGTAAAATAATATTGATAGGAAGAACAAATAAACAGCTCCTTGCGTATTGTCTGCCAGGGATACCGTTGGCAATTGGCCGGTTCCGATTAATCTGCTAAATATTTGTGAAATTGGTCATGGGCTGGAATTCGACGACGCTGCTCGATTCAAGTCTCGACGCATTCGCTTTCCGGTAAAACGCGAGGTTCACAAATCGCCGGCCAATTGGGCGCGTTTCGACTCGACATTTTGTCGCATCGCTGGCTTTTCAACCTGGCTATTTGGCTAGAAATTGGCGGAAATGATTTTGATGAAATTTTCGCTTGGGTCACCGCATAAACGAAACGATTTTAATCTCTACGGTGCAATGTGATTGTCACCGCAATATAAAATGTGTAAATGATTGGTAATAGCAATTTGGATAATTTTTTAATTTTTCTGCATGATATATATATATTTTTTAACTCTAGAAGTGATATCAAGGAAATGGCAGCTGGTCAAAAGAATTCGAAATAAAACTCCCGCATATGGCAAAGACAGAAAAAGAGCTTTGAAACGCTTTTGCATCGAAATGATAGCGCTTCGCTTTGTTGAATGTCCTGCAATTGAGTCCAGAATAAACGCTCTCTTTTTCCAAATGAAAAAACTGAGATACGAGTCAGCATAATATCTTGATTCTTGAACGTTATCCAGGCTAGTCCAAGCGATTTTTAACCGCTGAATGATAGAAAACAACGACTTTCATGCAGAGCAAAGCTCTCCGGATTCACTCATCGAGAAAATAATTTGGCAGAGGGCATTAGCTGTGGTGATTTTGGTATAATTGAATTTAGCTATCGTGTGTGGTTAGAAACACACGCCAAAGTGTGTTTCTTATTATTTCAAACTCGAGTGGGCATTGCTTTGTTGTTTTATCCATGCCATGTCGGTGAAATAGATATATGATGTTGAAATTGCGAATTATTCGTTGCCAATTCATGTATCTCACTGCATGCGATTGCCGAATTTCTTGCCAGATAATGCCAAGCCAAATAGGTTGAATGGTAATGCAGAATTTTCTTGTTTTGTTCAAATTTTGATTTATATTACTGATTAAAATTCAATTTAGGCAAGATATATTATTTCCTCTATTTCCTTTCAGCGTGGGAAATTGGAAACTTAGACAACCTGTATGAATTTTAACGGTTTTTATCATTTATTATTATTATTCATTATTTATTCGTTTTTATTCCGTATTTATTCATTTTAGGTGTTTACTCGAAATGAAAACATTTAACCCATGATAACATTTTCACATTTTTCGGTGCTAAAATTAACATGACTACTTGACTAGAATACTAATAAAGTATTGTGATGGTATAGATAGTGAACAAGACAACAAGAACCTCAAGATTTCAAAACGGTTATAAGTTGGCGAACAGTTTAGGAAAAGCAGCTTAAAGTTTAAGCTATAACAACAAAGAAATTCAAACTTTTCGTTTTGCAGAAGTCTCTAAAACTCCACCGTTTTCCAGTGGGAAAAAACTATATTCAGAAAACAGCACCACAAGTTCAAATTTTATAGCATAATTAATTACGCAATTAACCATTCATATATTTGAATAAGGAGAACACAAAAAGGCCAAGCGTAAGTTTCGTATTCTGAAGTTAGCCGGTTAATTGAGACATCAATTCCTCGCGATGTGAAACTGGGAAGAAACTGGTGGCGCGAGCAAAAACGTTTGACCGCCGCTTTCGACCTGCAACTGACCTACCCCTAGCACAAAAGACCGCTTCCAAGAACTTACGAAGGCTGGCGTCGTGGCAGAAAGAAACAGAGGTTACAATCGCCCAACAAACACTTGATTGCGCTTTCATGACATTTGGTTCACCGTTTACTGTTTTCGTATAATATCTCTGGTGTAAAGATCTATAATTAAATTTGCCCGAAAAAACTTCTAAAAGTGGAAATTTTCTGAAAAAAGAGAAAAATTTGCGAAAATTAATTGCGCAGTCATGCTCTTCAGTTAAGAAAAATCTTGCATAATTTTGGTATAGGATCGCTTGAAAGAAATATTACTGGACGCGATTGCTTGTGGCAAGAGGCTAAATACTTAATTTTTCTCATGGCGTCGGTTGGATTAATGAAGGGTTGATTTGATGCAACTTAAGGGGTTAAAAATTATGGATAACAATCATCTTACATATTTAAAAAAATATCTGACGCGTTTAGTGCTAATATTTTGCTTGAAATTCACACACCTAGATAAGGATTTCATCTGGAAATTTATTTTACATCCAGCGCCAGAAGG
The DNA here is from genome assembly GCA_921293315.2 of Nemurella pictetii. NCBI lineage: Eukaryota > Metazoa > Arthropoda > Insecta > Plecoptera > Nemouridae > Nemurella > Nemurella pictetii. Next base: position 5,687,809 of record OV121122.1, read on the forward strand.
GAAATCAAAAATTGTACAAAATATATTTTCCTATCGTGTTTATAGAATGCAGACATATGACAGCAAATTACGTAAAAAAGAACCAGATAAAGCTAAAAATCTGAATTTTAGATCCCATATCACAACAATCTGTTCAATTTCCTTTCCCATCGATCAAACTCCATTCAATCTACCCAGCCATCGCACACAAAGGAGAGACAGTCAAATTTAGCAAACAATAAATTTACAATGGGATAGGTACATTTTTATTTACCCCTTTGAGTCCCAGTTATTCCGATACTAGATCTTTAATGTCACGCTAAAGATGAAAGGCACACTTTAAAGATCACTGAAATGACCTTATCTATAGTAAATGGCAATACATCTCGTGCAATTGATTTGCCGTCTTTACTGTCAAAAAGCTCACGACATCGACATCGACGTCGCCATGTGTATACATTGCTCTATATAAAATATCTATCGTTTGATCCGCACGATTTATTAATTCAAAGCCCGGAAGACGTAAAGATTAGTCTGCAAATCGATCATCGCGTCGACACGTGCACCATATGTCAATTCACGTAACTCGCCCGTCAATTCCGCGTGTTTATTAACTCCGCTGTTACGACATTTGCAAAATTTCTTGTGGAAGCCGACGTCGACTCCGACGCCGACGCCGACGCCGACGCCGACGCCGTCGCTGGGAGGGTATACGTGCCGATTGGGATTTGTGCTGCGGCTAAAAATAATTGCAAACATTTGTGCAAAATAGCTAGAAGAGAGAAGGCTCATTTATGACATGATCTTAGATTTTCTTAAAGTTTTCAAGACAGCGGTGTGGTGTCAAAAGTATTTAGGCGAGTTCGCTTAGGTATATGCTGCTAGATATTTACAACGAAGATACCTACATAAATAAAATTTAATTTTTTTTTGAACCAAGATTCTGTACATTTTAGTAGCGTTTGCTTCTTCTAATGAGTTTGCTCTCTATAATAAGAGAGCGAATATACATCAACTGTTGTAAGATCTCGGTTCTCGGCCATCAGTGCGCCTACTCTACTGTCAAGTGTTACACACGCAGAGCAAAGATCACCGACAAATTAATACACCTTTTATTTCGAATGCTATTTTCATAAAGCAGCATAGCACAAATTAACAGAACAAATTTACCTCTAACATCTAACAAAAGTGCTGACTGTTTTTCTTTAGTGTTACTGCTCTGAAATTTATGCAAAGTGTGGATTTTTCGGATGATTATTTCCGTAGCACAAGCATGCGGGATCGCCAAATGCGTTGAATTTGAAGAGGAATTTGGTGGGAACTCAAACAGACGGTAATTATAACATTTCATTGGCGATGCATTTCAAACTTTTATCTTATACGACAGCCGGATTAATTCTTACCGTGGGTTGGGTGGGGTTAGGGGATGGGGTGGATAGAGATGTATAATTACAGGTTAATTAAAAATCAATTATACTATCGAAAAATGGTGAAATTGGTAATTTAAAAAATAAATAAGAAGTTACGATACAAAAGAATACATTTAAAATGTGTTATTTTTAATAATAATTCAAAATAGCTCAAAATGGATAAACTTAACACAAAATATGTAAAGAAGCTCAATTGTTACAGTAATGGTTAGAAAGCGGTAATATAACGGTGAAATTGATCGGTAATACACCGCTTTGCTTTTCTTATATGATAATAAGGCTTCCAGCGTTGGTGGTTGTTGACTGAAAGCGTATGAAAATTTGATTGGATACACTAGCGGAAATTGGGCCTGGTCAATAACGTTCCAAAATTTGATCTAGTCGATGATTGTCATCACCAATAAGTCAAAAGTGGGTTGAAAATCAAGCTTAATTAATAATATAAGAATTTTCGCCGAATCTAGGCTTCTTTGCGCTTCATTGAGAACCAATTGAAGATACAAGATTGCTCGACTCGTTTAAATACGTACCACTAAAAGGTAAAGCTATGTCACGCGACTTTTAAGTATAGGTATAATAAAAAAGTCCGATCGGGAATACATAAACGAACTCGTCGTCCCCTTCTGCTTCCTCCTGATGCGAGGGTGAGAAACTTCCTTCCCAGAGTCCCAGGGTTGAAGATGGGCCAGTGCTGACTGCCACGTTGACTTCACACGCGGCTCGTAAAGCTGCAGCGTAACACGACACAGTTAAACGCGAATCGCCGGTTTTTTTAACCGAGTCGTCGGAGATGAGTATGCACGCTTCGAGTGAATTCGGCTGGAAAATTACCGGAAAACATATTAAATTATCGTGGCGATAGGACATAGTGCTCGGAACTGCGCGAAATGAAAATCTTTCTTGGTGTTTCCGCACTGGTGTCGTTTTTTTCAAGCTATAGCGGAATCGTTTTGACTGATTATTGTTTGATAGCTTTATAGGTTAATTTGGAGAGTTTTGCCGAAAGAGTTGGTTTTTTCAAAGTGTCAAGCATAAAAATAAAATCGCATCGCGCTGCACTCGAAATCAGTATTTTATAGTTTCTAAAATAAAAAACTTTTTCGAAGCGATTTCCAGTAGAGCAAGATAAAGCAGCAAAGGGTTCTCGTTGATTTATGGTCCTGTAGACCAGTGGTTCTCAACCTGTGGGGCGCGACCCACTAGTGGGTCGCGAGAGGTTTTCAGGTGGGTCCCCAGCAAGTGGTCAGCATAAGCATTCTAACCAGCTAGAGTGAAAATATTATTTATTTATTCACAATTATTTCGATTTTGATAAGTAATAGTAGGTATCTGTTCTGAGAATGAAATGTCAATTTGCCCAAGTTGTATTTCCTGCCAACTTCTGACACGTGTTTACATTTTTATACCATTCTTTGTCGGGCAAAGACAGACCCCTCCTCCCCCAACCCAAGGACATAGCTGAGACTAGACACAACACGTGTGCCGTACTTTACTTCGAAACTGCGAATAAGTTTTGGTAATTCTTTCAATCCCACGCTTCGCGGCTAAATGGCAAAATGGCAATGTTGACTTGTTTCCGTCTCTTGATGCCTTCATCGCCGACCAGAGAGCTGATAACTCCGACTTTTGCGCCGAGGACTTGACCAAGTTGGTGTTGTTGCACATGGAAAAACTAGGGCAGCAATTTGAATCCTATTTCCCTGTCGAAGACGACCCGCGCACAGGCAATATGTGGATCATCAACCCCTTCTCCACGGAGGGCAACAACGACCTCTCGCCAGCAGATTCGGACAAGCTGATAGAGTTGAGCTGCGTAGCAGCTTTGAAAGCAGACTTTAAGAGTGCAGATATTTCCACGTTCTGGATGAATCTGAATTCCGAATACCCGATATTGAGTGCGCGGGCAGTGAAAAAATTGTTGCCATATCCGTCGTCGTATCTTTGCGAAAGCGCGTTCTCCGCTCCGCAATGACGTCGATCAAAACTAAATCGCGGAACCGACTGGACATCAGTGCAGCACTTCGCGTCGCTATCACAAAAATCATGACAAATTGGGAAAAGCTGACGGGAGACTGCCAGGCCCAAGGCTCCCACTAGGATTGCACATCCAGGGATGCGGTGAGGAAGGCAACCTTACGGAAGGTCTGGAAATATTAATAGGCAATTAAACGCACGGAGCAAGCAGTGCATAATTTTCTGTAAAATTGAACGTCTAATGTTCAGCACCCACGGAAAAATGGGTCGCGATAATACCTCCATTCGTTTAGTGGGTCGTGACGGGGTAAAGGTTGAGAACCACTGCTGTAGACGATAAAATATGCATGTCTAACCAAAACTTTCTTGCTATAGAAAAAAACGGGTATAAAGGAACAGTAAACGGAATTCGAAATGAAGTTTAAAGCCGACCCATCTTCCGTTTACAGTCATCCCCGAGGGGGAAATTAATATTTCAATTGAAGGAAACGCTGGGTTATCAAGCACACGTGAGTATGGCAATTGAAATGGCAGTAATGGGCTAATTGTGCAGAGTCTTATATTTGCTTCGTTTTCCTATTTCCTCTCCGATGGAGTCCAGACTGGCGTTCTTCACAGCGTTCTCAAGTTCCAATTAGCAATATCTAGTATCCACTGCTGTCCGTCTCACCCTTACTTGCCAGCGGAGCGCAGACAGGCGTTTGATGTCGTGTAATCTCTCACAAAATCCCTAAAATCCCTACAAGTTCTTGTTTCGCTAATAGGTTTGGCAGTGGTCTTTGATATAGTATTATAATAATTTCCTACCATCGCTGGGAATTGATATCACTAGGGCTTCGCGAAATCTTTTTATAATTCACTCAATTGTGGATGAGCGTTGATTGAAAAGTCTTCAAAGTTCATTAGTTTGTGCTGGGAGTTCAAAACAAATGGATAAACTTAGAAAAAAGCAATATAAAAACGTTATAAATTAGGAAATTTAAGGCAAAATATATAAAATGGTTTGGGCTCATGGCGTGGGGAACGTATTATTTGAAGGAATGTTTGTACAAGCAATTATTTTTAAGGAAAGTTGAAGGTAAAATGTCCTGAAAATTTTACAGGGTCTTAGTTGAAAGAAAATGAAGGTATTTTTAAAATTTCATCAAAATCAGTTAAGTCGTTAGGCCTGTAGAGAGCGACCAAACTAAAATGAAACACAAAGAAAACTCTGATTTTTTCTTTCAGCAGTAAGTGTATTAAGTTGGATATTCACTTAATTTGCTTCGTTTGTTATAATAATCGATAACACCATGATCTATTATTTCATCAACGGATTTTTTGAGAAATGTATAAACTGATAATTTAGCAAATACCCTCTCTCAAAGTCTGAAGGATTATTTACCTGTCCCATGGTCGCTGACACTGACAACTGTCGGTGAGACAGAGCATATTGTCGGTGATCAGCTTTATCCTCGGAGTTGGCAGCAGCAGCAGCGTTGTGACAAAGAGCAGGGCAGAAAACTGACCGGTGGAAATGGGGGGGAAAATGAGCAAGGAAAGCTGCTCTTTATGACGAGAAACACGTTTACAAAAAGGTTGAAAAGGAAGGTCGGTGTGCTGGTCTGACGTGTCTGGAGCTTTATTTTCCACATCTAGGGCTTAAAAACTCATATTCTAATCGCGTTGTGGATGAGCGTGTTTTGATTGAGTAATCTTCAAGGGTTCAATAGATTATAGAATAAATAGAATAATATATATATACATATATATAAGAAGATTATAGAATATTACAACATACCTGGAAAATTGGTCAAAATATCTGTAGCAGTTGTAATCTTTAGTGGGAAACTCGATTTGAAATAACTTAAAATATCGTAGAAACTAATGTACACATCATTAAAACAAAATAAAATGAAAAACAGTCCAAGTGTTTTTGTTGCCGGTATCAGTTAAATTAAAAGATTTTGTTCTTTTATCTAATCAAGTGGGAAGAATGGACATGATGGTACTATCTATGAAAAGGACAGGAACACTAAAATAGGAATTTTTTTAAATGGGGGAAAAGTTTGAGGAAGTTTAAAAAAGGGACGAGAATTTTAGTTGGGATGGGTGACATGAAGTTTTCCAAAATGAATAAAATAATAATAATAAATACTCAATAGACTTGATATTCTGCAATTTTACGTGGGGAATTTCATAATGCACCAATTGTTGCATTCAGTTCACAGCACCTTATAATTCACGAAATCGACTTCAAATAATAGCATTTCTTCTAGCAAACTACCAAAGTGTGCATCTCGCTTGTCACTCACAAAACAACGCGGTCCATATTTCAGATGAATTTTTTTTTCTCCAGATATATCGCGACTTGTCGCTAGCCGATGCCGTTTTCTACTCACATCGCATCGCGCGAGAAAAATCTAAAACAAACTTCTGGTTCTTTCTGATGAATCACAACTCTAAGTTTTATATTTTTGCTCCACGAAAAATACGCATTTTCCCCAGCTGTTGTGTATACAGGAAATACCGGTTAAAAACATATATATTTTTTATTTTCCTATTTCTGAATGGTGGACCGCAATCTCCTCCGCCCCAAGAATTCCCTCGATGGCCTTATGACAGAACAGAAAGAAACGAATATCGGGGAATTAAAATTTCCCAAGAGCAAACCATGTGCATTCCGTGGATGCATGCAAAAGAAAAAGCTACTTGATATTCAGCCTTCCTTCGGCCAAGTTATAGTAGGTACTATATAACGGTTATTGCCTTTCGATTCGTAAAGATAACATAGGAGGACCATAGCTAGCGTGAACAATAACAATATGCCGTCATTTCATCGAATACCATTCGGGAGTAGATAGGCAAAGATATGACCTATATTATTATTTTAAAGTATGATATTTCCTCGGATATATAGGCACTGCTTTTGTGAACAGTTTTGTGTTCGATATCCCAAAAATTTAGCACGAGTATTTTGGATGGAGGTTGTAACAAACGATACGAAGAAGGCAGCGAAATGATAAATATTGAATAGGTACTTTGCTGTTGTTACTACTTTTATCGATTTTCTGGAGCAAGATTTATACTTATGTAGCTACGTATACGGGAGTCTGTACTGGTTATGAGATTAATATGCAATATTTTGGTGGGATGTCCATGACTAATCATGAAAGTAAAGCCTATTCTATATCAGGTTGTGTTTTTAAATAATGGCCGTCATTTTACGTTTCATCAAACAATGAAACTAAAGCTGTGTGCGCGCTGCTTCAAAATATCTAAATTAACAACGCGAACAGTGCCTCCTAAACGTTATATCCAAAACTCGCATATTTCTAAACATTTAACAAGTAACTTTATTGTTGCAGTTCTTAACTAAATGCATTTAGAAAAAAAAGATTGGTGTTTGCAAATTTTTTTCGTACTATCATTCTTTATTCTATTGTATTATGTTGGTACTACTAGCGCTGAGCGGACAAGGTTATTTTAAAATAAAATAGAGTAAAGTGTGCTTATCCAAGATAACTTTTAGTCAGTCTTAAATAAATTTGAAGTTATACTGCAAGTATACACTAATTTAAGTTCTAAGTCAAATAAAAGTATCTCAAATCTAAAGCATCCCACAAAATAGTCACTTATATGCGCTGGCTCGATCAACAATTATAGCTGCGTTTGCTCGTTACGAACCTCATTAGCATTCATGCTCTGGGGACCAACTGTTAATTTGCACATTGCTACTGGGAAATTAACCTCACGCTCTGGGAAAACTCCGATTATTTATCCGACAGCTTCGACAGGAAACAATGACCAATTTCCGTCCGTTTTATGCGCATATTAAATCAACGAGCAATCACAGTTAGCAGTGCGATTTTATACAATAATTTCCCAGTTTCCTTCCGGAAAAAATAAAATCGCACAAAATCTTCAAGACCACGAGTGAAAATATCGACCTCTAAAATGCTCGCTTCGGTTAAATCAATTATAGTTGCAACGAAAGGCATCAGAGATGCCACCCCGTTTTACTTGGTTTCCTTGTACTTCCGCTTCCAGGAATTGGCCGCCAGTTCTGCAATTCAAACTTCTTTGAGTGGACACGTCCCATATTATGATAATCAAATTCTCTTGCATATGTTCTAAGATTGCAACTTGAATGAGCTCATCATGGCTGCCTTGAAAGGTCTATACCACGAATCTCGACGGGCTAACACAATATTTCACCCCCTCCCGCATTGATACTGCAAATTGACAACATCCCTAAATTTTCCCACCCCTAACGTCCGACGCCAGCTGAATTTGAATGTAATTTCACGCCTTGGCTGCTCTAAACGCCCCGACGTGCAATATCATGCATTAGGCTGCTCTGGATACTGATGATCATCGCGCCGACCTAAAATCCTGGCTAGGATTAATTAAGGATTATACACGTAAGATTTTAATTAGTTGTAGCTTGTTATGGTGATCTTGTTGAGTTGTGGACCGCGCCCTCAATTAATTTGACGCTGAAATAGTTTTAAAATAATTTCCAAATCTATTTCAAAATCAAATATTATTGGCTTAAAAAAAGTTTGTCAAACTGACTAATTTCATGAGCAGAATAAGGATTTGCTTATAGTTTGGTCCATCTGCAGTATTCAGCAACAATTTGGCCTTAATTTTGAATAATTTCGGCAACGCATCACCATGAGAATTCAATGGCGAGCATGTTCTAGCTATGGAATTAATTCCTTGCTCGCAAGTAGGCGAAATTCAATTCTCCCTCCCTCTCGCTCGATCTCATTAAACATTTGTGCCGTGGGTCTGTAACGCAAAGTCGCACGCCCACACTTTGACATAATATCTCACCACTCAATGGAACATTCATACCTTTCAAGTTTCAACCCTCCGTCGGCTGAAATTCATATACGCACACGACGAAATTATAAACCAAACGCAATCTCGAACTCTTCCATTCTATTGATGAATCTGATATGACATGATGAACTACACAATCTGCGGAGTAATTAATTCTGAGCACAAATGCGTTGTCGTCCAAAACAATGCGATGCTCTGATTCTGAAAAAAGCTTTATGTCTTTGTATGGCCGTCGGTGACTTGTAAAATGTTAATATGATTTGCAGTCGGATGTTTTGGCTTCGCCTATCTTAATTAGGGTGTCTCTCTTGAAAAAGGACCACGAATTGTTGTTGGATTTGTATAAAGTACGGCATGGTTATATAACTAAACTTGTTAGTCGATAGCTGGTGTATTAAAATGAAAAAAGAAAATCCTTTTGCCCTCCATAATTTAATCCCAAAAAAATATCTTCCAAGCCCTTTGCGGAACATTTTGAAAGTCCGATGATGTTTTGGAAAACAAATGGTTCAGCTCTAGAAGAGGATGCGGGCATACAGAACCCGAGAAATGATCTTTCAACGGTTGTTACAAATGACATACGTCCTAAAAAAAAGTTCTCTTTTGTATATTTAGTTTTTATTCTAATATTCAAAATTTCTCAGAAGTCAAACATAACAAAAGTCAACAAACATGCCATGGCCATAAATATTAAACAAGATCATTTTTACACATCCACACACTCCAAGCAATGTCAAAAAAGTTTTAGATTTTCCTAAAAATTGCTCTACACCCAACAGCCTTTTGCAATTTTTATCACGGAAATATCAAGAATAATAATCACTCTATTTTTCCATAAATTTGGTCACAATACATCTATTCCATTCAATCAAAATTCTATCAAAATGACGTCATGATACCCACTCGCTAAGGCCAGGTAGAGCAATTCGTTATTTATTTTAGCAGATCTAATTAATATTTTTTCCAGACTGGTAGTACGTTCAGTGGGTATCTGACGTCATTTTTCTCTGAGTGAAATAGGTCTTTTACTAATACCCTTTTCTTAGCTCGAGCCCGATGGCCAATCCTGTCACGTCCATGGAAATTTATAAAAAAATACTTTAATATATGATATATGAACCTTGCATTTCGTAAGCACAAAATAAAATAATCCTAAAAAAACAGACAAAATATTCTATATTTTGACTTATGAGGAATCTTGTAAGCTAACATGTTCATGATTTCGCACGAAGAATTTTACCCGAAATAAGCAGCTGCAGACGCTGTATACTTGCGTCTGCAAGCGTCTGCGTCTGTACATTGGTGTCACGTGGAGTATCTAATGGCTGAAAGCACACCCATAACAAAGCAACGAAACTAAACAGGCGTTCTTGTCAGGGCCATTATCAGACGGCTAATCGAATTACAACCTCCCTAATTAGCCCGGAGAGCTCATTAAGGTTGCTAATTGCGTCATGCATGGACCCGAATGATATAAATCAGCACGTTGCGAACAACGCCGCGATTCAACGTCTAAATTAGTAAAATAAATATGGCTGGTTTAAATTGGCTCCGTTTGGGTTTGGCATGGAAAGGCGCGTGCATTTTTGAAAGTTTTGGGAGAGTTCTGTTTTTTTGTTAATTATTGGTAGGGGTTCAATATATCGTGACAGAGTTGCATATATATATGCCTGTCATTGCCACTGTTTAATTGGATTGTTTTCTGGTAATTGAGAAACGAATCTATAATGGACTTGTAAAATCCTATCAGCATCAGAGTTGAAATTGTTTTGTCGGGCTTCAGTAATTTTCAACTTCGTAGGACCCGACTTTGCGAGACTCCGGGAAAAATAATTGTTTTGTGTAAAGCATTCAAATCTCCCGTTTATCTCTTGTTTGAAATATTGCTTTCATTTGGAAAATAGGTCGAGTTTTATAGAAGGGTGATGTCCTGTACTTTTTTTAACCTTAATCGACCCTTTCTGCTAACAATTTCCTAGAAAAGTATTGGAAAAAGTGTGTTGCAAATTAAATGATTGGACGAATTCGCAATGTTCGCGATACGGTGTTCTTGTTAATTCGATTGCTTGACATTCATGACGAATGGCAGTGCATCTTGAAGAGTCAGCTGAAATTTGCAATAACATTCCCGTTTAATTTTCTGCTTTATCGACTTCTGTTTATTTCTCGTTCATTAAATGCTAATAAATCAACAAAACAGTAAAACAACAGTTAAATCTGGTTGAAAGCTAAATAAAAGTTAGAACATATCTCTTCGTTTCTCACTCGTAAACTGCTGCTTCTCAAACAGTTATGGCCGAATGTGCACTTTTTCGAAACCAATAACTGTGCCGCACTGAAAATTAAAAAACAAAAGTGTATACGACAGCAATCAGTATGTAATATCGAATTTGTTTCTCCCATCAGTCCGAAAAATCAAATCGTCTTGCGCAATAAAGTATCCACACGCGTATGTAGGTCGTAGAACTTTTTGACGACAATAAAATCATATGACAAAGAAGTTAACCCTTGCCGAGTAATCAGTGAGTTTGCGAACGAGTTTCCAAACAAGGTCGTCCGAGACGGTGACCAACTAATGGCTAATGACAGCATCGGACTCGGCTAACTTGGGAGACATCTTGCCCGTTGGGGGGAAAAACAAAGAAATGGTTGTATGCTTTCTTTGTCGAGCAGACGACAGCTTTTCGGTACGGGACTGCTACTCTATGGGGCAGGTATAACGGGAATCGATCGGTAGTCTGTTCGACAATCTCCTAGACAATACGACGTCACCGATGTCACCGAGTTGGGGTTGTTTAGGACACAGCGGTCCATTGCGTGCTGCAAATATTATGAGAAGCACCGCACACTTATATTAACTACATCAATTTTCGTACAATTTTTTAGTATTTACACGAGCTTTGTATACGAATTCAGTGATTATTATATCCATTTGCATTTATTTGAATTCATTCGCTGGCCTCAATAAATGTTGGCAGAGTTATGTCGCTGTGTATCTTCATTGTGAAGTTTTCTTAGCCCACATTTTATTACTGATCGAAGTCAAAGAACTTGTCTGTGTTTTTTGTACCCCATGGGCTATTTTGACAGTAAATTGAGTTAATAAAATCCAGGGACAGGTTTGAGAAAATGGTACATTGAATCTATTGGGATGCGAGGATTTTTGTTTATTGATATGAGGTGACGAATGAATAAGAACGGAGTGCTAAAATGGAACGAAGAGATATGCTTTTAAAACGAGTTCAAAGTTCTTATAGAATAATTTTATTGAAAAGGTTTGAAATGGTGTCACGTTTTTAAATAGTAGTTACACAAGATTTGTTTTTCTATGGTGATTACTTTCAAGAACTATATTAAATAATGGAATACCACTGGAATAACTTCTTACTTGTAAACAGCTGTGTACATACTTACAATTTCATAAGATTACTGCAAAGTAGTATAGAACGACGCCAAAAAGCGTGGGGGTCTGCACATTGTGAGCTTCCCCACAAAAACATCCCCTGACACTGACCAACCAACCACCGAATGTGTTGAGAGATGCTGACAATTTTATAATTTGTAAACTTGAACATGGAGGAAACTTGATGAAGTTTACTGTTAAGTGCACAAGAAAGCACCAAGACCTAGGAAGTCATTGTCTTGATAGGTACAAAATAAAGTGGTTTCAAATACTCGTGGGAATATATACCCCTGTATTATGCAATCAAGCGAGACTGCTTCGATAGTGGTTGGTGTATGCTGTGGCTCAAATAAGTCCCACAATGCGCTAAAGATAACACACCGAGTGTCAATAGGTGTTCTTGGGTAATTCCGTGCACCGCTGCATGACTTTGGTCGGGTACTGAACTTTTGCGTACACCTCGGATATATCATCTTTATCGTACATTTATACTGTCTTGGCGCATTTATTTATTATAAATAATATAATATGGTATGAAAATTTATAGCGTATGAAACAACAGGTATATATAACAACAGTTGTATGCCAACAGGTATATAACAACAGGTACAATATATACTTGTTCGATTTCTAAATCTTGATTCCATAAGGATTCACGAACGCTTGTCGTAGCTGTGTTGTTGATAAGCGTTGTTTTAAATGATAATGTTCGAACAATCAGCTGGTTTAGAGAGCAGGGTAAAATTTGACAAAACGTTAAAATTGTCGCTTAAAACTCAATATACAACACTCATATCTTAACACAGTTGTTGTATAAACATTGATAGTTAAGCCAGTGTATACATTAAAAAGTTGCGCCTAGCGTTGTGCCTACCGTTGTGCCAGCGTTGTGCCTACCGCTGTGCCTATAGCGTTGTGCCTATATAGCGTTGCCTGTTTCACCATGTTATGTGCTCTGGCTGCTACTCTGACCTGGTTGATGGAAGTCTGATAAGAAACCAGCTAAAATTTATATCCTAACAGGTGGATTGGTTACGTGACCAGTGGACCTAGATTTGAGGGGCGCGAATTGGCAACTGTTGGATACGGAATAGTATTATAAATGTGAAGCGAATCAAGCAGACGGGGATTTAGTACTGGCGCTACCAATGTGCCCGGTGCCACGCCTTAGTAATACGTGTCTTGAAAAGTTGTAGTTTTTTGAAAGGCGACCTGATTTTATTTCATCGAAAGATGACAAGTAAATCAAATATTAGCGACGGAACTTATTTTTTAGTTGAAATGACAAATAGACATGAAAATATTACAAATTGTTTGTCAATATTGAAAATCCCTTGGACTTTTCTGATCTCTGAATATTAAAGGCAGTTTCATAATTTACCACATTAGTTTCTTCCGTTCGGAATTAAATGGGAGGCAAATAAATGCAATTAAAGCAACTTAAGTAACCTTTTGCAGGTAAATTCGTGCTGTTGACATTTTATAGATGTTGAAGATTTCGAGTTACACAGCTAAATCGAATTTTCCGTCTGAAATCAAGATAACTTGATTAATAAAATGTTTGCACTTGTGCTGAAGACACTTCTTGACATTTTCATATTCTTGGCTTCCCTCGATGTGTAAAGGATGAACAAAAATGGTCACCCAACCCGAAATTTTGCAAGTTTTGCGTTCTGAAATTCAACCCCTGCCGTTGAAGTAGGTTTAAAGACACAGCACACAGAGAAATTTGTCATCTCTCTAAATGTGTAAACACGTAATGATAACTCTTATCCGATTACAAATCCCGTGCAGACGGTCGAGTTGGATGCTGTGCATCTTGATTCGGAAGTGTTCTCTTATCTGCACGCCAGCAAGGACATGGCGCCGCGAACTGTTATCAGTTATAAACAAGCAGTAAATGTTCTAAAATGCACCTCGGAACGTTTGACCGCGTGCCCCTGCCATAGCTTCTAGTTAAATATGAACGCTCGAGACTCGTAATTAATTGCAAACAGTGTCGCGAGTCGAAAGCAAACACAGTGGGGTTCGCGGGCATAATGAGGATGCATTTTATATCATGCATTCGTGCAGTATGTAGTGTGAAGTGGACATTACCTACTACGGTCAAATGATTGGTGAACTGTTTTTTTCAATTTTATTTCTACCTTAGTAGTACAGGCTTATATGATCAATTTAAAATGTTTCGTGTTAATTTAGCAGCTTTCTCGATGACATTAGTTACCTGGAAATATCATGATTTTGTCGTCGTGAAATCATTCGAAAGTTTGAAAACGTAAAAATCGATTTACAGAGAAACTATTTAGCTATAGTTTGCTTCAAAATAACACAGTATTTTCTTTTAGGATGAGCGTAACGAGCGAAGCGAGTGAAGCGAAATCTTCAAATAGAGTTAAATAAATATTACAAAAATTATCTGAATAATTTCACGACGGCTAAATCATGATATTTCCAGCTAACGAATACCATCAAGACAGCTGCTAAATTAACGCAGAACATTAAAAATTTGTCTTACACGCTTCGAGGCTATGCGCAAACGCAATATAATCGCGTTGAGGGTAAGCGTACTTATGACGCTCATACACAACACGATTATATGACTGTTCACATAGCCTAGTGTAAAATTAATATGATTCCCTACACTGGTTTACCAAACGATTAAGGGAAAATATCGACACACGATTGTGGCCAATCCATTTTCAGCAATGGAGCTGTACAATTGTATGCTCCAGCCATTTCAGAAGCGATCCAGAAACGAAGTTATCCACTTGACGAACCTCTCCCACAACTGAGCAACGAACTTAACTAATTCATCTCTAGTTTCCCGCTCGAAGAACACGAAGATACAGCTGAGCGAGAAGACGTGCACGGACGCTGTCATCAGGAACAGATACTCGTAGAGGAACTTGTGCCGGAACACACCCTGCTCGGCCAACAAATGGAACACCCAGCTGAGACCGAACAAACAGAAAGTGAAGAACACGGCGCGCAGCCGGCGCAGCTGGAACGTTCGCTCGTTCTGGTGCCGAGTCAAGCCCTCCGTCGTGCCCCACCCCAGGAAGTTGTACAAGCGCGCAAGGATCACCGCGAAGACGACGGCGTTCAGCCCGAGGATGGCCACCGCGGGCAACTGCACCGACCACGTGAACGCAGATCCCTCCGGGTAGCAGAATCCGCGGTCGCTGGCTTCCGAAAGATATACCTCCCTCTTGAAGGCGACTAGTACCGTGACGGCGACGGCCGGCCATCCCCAGGCGAGCACCGACACCTTGGCCAGCAGCCGCGGCACCGTGCGGGCGCCGAGCACCGAGACCAGCCGCCACAGTTGCAGGCCGGACATGACCAGCATCCAGGCGAACATCGACAGGTAGAACCAGTGACGCAGTGCGCCGGTCGCAACGCACGCCGCGCTCGCCGTGTCGAAGCTCACCAGGCTGGAGGTGAAGCCAGCGGCGAGGTTGAACGACAAAGCCAGTGCCATCTGCAGCATGATCCTGTGACCCAGGTCTTGCCGCCAGGCCGGCAGGGCGGCGGCGGTGCCGGCAATGCTGGCCAGGCTCACGGCGGACAAGACGCCTGCTGCGGTCAAGATGGCTAGCAACGGGCCGCCCACGACGTCGGTGAAACGCGACGGCTCGAAGATCATGAATCTGCCGCGGAACGCGTTGCCAGCGGAGGCCGGCAGCGTGCAGCGGAAGACGAGCTTCGAGGCTCGCGTCGAGCGCAGCTTGGCGCAAGGCGACAAGGACCAATCGCTCTCTGTCGCGCTCCAGGCTGCTACCAGGATACGAATGCTGGTGTTGGTAGCAGATGGTAGCAGATGGACTTCATCTACCAGTCCATCTTTGTGAAAATGTATGTCGAGGTAAACTTTCGTCGAGCTAACATCGAGGCTGGTTCGTGCAGAAGCAACCAGGTGAACGACCAACAGCTTCCTCTTGACGTAGGATCCAAGCGAACCGACTGGGTACATGTTGTCACCCGCGTTACTGACCGCAAGAATGGCTAGCTGGTGGAAATGTTGCTCGAGGCGAGCGCCCAGGACGAGGTCCAGAGCTGACTCTCTTGAAACGTTTCTCTCGACGGCGGAGATGGTCTGCACTGCGCCGGCGCCCACCAGCCCGCCGAGGGAGAAACCGACCACTGGGTTGCTGACCGTCAGGTTGGACACAACGAGTTTCAGGTAGCGACGGTTTGTCGTGAGGACAGAGTGCTCCAGTACTACGTGACCCAGTATCTCATCCCAGGAGCTGGGGATTTTGTAAAAATCTTCTAAATCGTTATTGTATTTTTCTAATGCGTAGTCGGTGAGGTTGGCCACTATTTCGAGAGCGGACTCGGGGATCGGGATGGAAGCGTAGCCTTGTATTGCTTTGGAGAAATATGAAGAGTACGAAGATGACAGGACGCGGTTGCCGCTCACTGCAAGAAACGCACCTGTGGTGAAATTATGAGGGCCGCTGGCAAACTTGTTGCACATATAAGTGTCGAACGGACCCTCACTGCTGACCCAGGGACACGGGAGTATGGACCCCTCTGTCCCTCCCAGGCTCCAGACGCACAAATTCTGCGAAATATTGATTTCTTTACCGAAGGCTCTTTGATCAAGAACACCAGCGCCAGTGTTGTTAATGCGGAAGTTCACGGAAGGAAGTCTACCTTCGGCCTGCCAAGTGTCAACCGTTCTGGACGCGGTCACATAAACCAACACTACAAATTCTCCGTATTTACCGAAGTTATGCTCAAACGGCTGGAAGGCAGATCCGAATTGAGTAAAGCCGCCTTTCACGGTGCTGACTGCGACGCGGGTGCCCGGCGCCACCAGCCACGGAAGCTGTAGGCTGATACTAGGACGCTGATCGCCGGTGCTCGAGTCTTCGGGGTCAACGAGCCTCGGCAGCGTGTCATCGTGGGGGAGCAACAGAGACGTGAAGGGTGCGGCGGTCAGGAACACGCAGGCGTCACCAAAGCACGCGCTCGCTGGGGTTTGGCCGCCCCCCCTGGCAACCAACAGCGAAGAGAGGGCTCTGTTGGTCGCGCGCGAAATGCTGTCTCTGACGGAATAAAATTCAAAATCTGGCAAAACATACTCTCTGATGTCAGCCGTTATAGTAGCAAGTGTCTTAAGTTCCATCTCGGGAGGAGGTCGAGCGGCAAAGTCTTCAAGTCGACTCAAATAGTTTCCAAAGATTTCCTTCGTGCATTTTTCGATCCTGTCTATCCAGTAAATGACGTATTCTTCCCAGACAGCGTCCCAGTCTCCGTCGGGACGGATGCGCCACCAGCACCACTTGGTAGCGAAGTGGAAGTTTGCAAGTTTTGAAGTACCAACGAAACCTGCAATGAAAAAACCTATGGTTGACGAGCTGGGAAATGCCCTGGCGGTTGCTGGCCTCGGCTCCATGTGTTGCTAACACGTTGAGTCGCGGCGTTATTCACCACCTCGCTTCAGCGCGGCGAGCAAACATCCAGGCCCCTGGAACTTCCAGGGGAGTGTGCGACCTTCCGCCCCATGCACGCTATACTGGGTCACTTACCCGGATTCGTTTCCGGCCAGTCGATCCCGTCCAAGCGCGCGGCCGGACACAAGTGCGTGTCCTGCCACGCATCGATGCCGTACGAGCCGTTCAGCGCCGTGGAGAGCTCGGCGTGTTCGAGCTGCGACGACGAAGTAACGCGAAAGGTGGCCCCGTCGCTGTCGTCCGCGAGCCATTCCACCTCGACCGCTGCCTCGCGCGTCTGCTGCAGATTCTGCACGGCGCTCGCGACCGCCGCGTCCGCGGTCACGTTGTCCTCCTGGCCGGTGTTCACGATGTGCACGAGGTACGCCTCGCGGACGGGCCGCGGTCTCACAGGCACTCTGAAGTAGAGCGAGGTGACCCAAGCGCGCTGGCAGATCGCACAGGTGAAGGTCGTGTCGTTGGCAACCAGGCGCCACTGGTTGGTCGCCAGGTCGAGGGAGCCAACCCGGAAATCTGTCGTCTCGTTGGGGTCACCATGACTGCGCATACTTGCTAAGTAGGTGCTGTTTACTTCCTCCTGGTGACAAAGTCGAGAGAAGTTCGCAGGATTTTTGGCCTTATTTTCTCCGCCGTAGGTTCAAATTGCAATTTTTTGAGAACGCTCACGAGAGATTATTCAGAAATTAGTAATGGACACTAGGCATTTCCGTGCTTATAATTTGACCGCTGACCTCAGCAGTGCCTGTTATAGGAGAAAAACTATGACTCTGCACCCACCTCATAATAATAATCTCTACCCGCACTCCAGACGATGGACTTAAGACTTTTCTCCTTGAGTCCCAGTGGAACCTCCTGGCCCCGACACAGCGCCCTGTCCGCCGCGGACAGGCCGAGAAAGTCACGTTTCACCATCCCGAAGAAAGGGAAGTGTTCGTGACAGGCAGCGTCCACGTCTCGCCACTGCACAGCGGAGGACGCTGGCAGCCAGCGCGTGGTCTTGTTCAGTGGCTCGAAGCCGAGGTTCTTGCACTGCCACACGCCGGCCACGGTCGAACACCACGCGGCGAGCGCGACCAGCGCCGTGGCAATACGACGTGGCATCGCGGCCACTTTTCTGCAACTCAGCTGTCGATGGCACGGTCTGCACGCCGCTGGCACTAGTGATGTGAGGCGCGTATTTCTGCAGTCGGATAGGATGGTACTGACAGAAAAAATGTCTGCATTTCTGCAATTCTGACTGCGGCCCGGAAATGTTCTTTTAACAACGTGTTCGCATTTCTATCAGCTGCACAGTTGAAGCCACCTTTGTTAGCATGGTTATTTTGTGCGTAAACTCACTTATAAAACCGCGCCTTTATGTAACCACTCTTTCCTCCGAAGCTTCTAGAACTTCAATCACTAACTATTAATGCATCGTAGAATCGAACCTGCCACTTTATAGTTGATGTCGAGTAAGGCGAGGAACAGGAAACCGCAGCGGCGCGGGAAACCGTGGTGTAGAGAAAA
This sequence comes from Nemurella pictetii, assembly GCA_921293315.2. Taxonomy (NCBI): domain Eukaryota; kingdom Metazoa; phylum Arthropoda; class Insecta; order Plecoptera; family Nemouridae; genus Nemurella; species Nemurella pictetii. The sequence goes on from OV121122.1 coordinate 5,706,393, forward strand.
ACTGTTGGCAATCGAATGGTTTTTCATTCATCGTCCAATTCCTGCCCCTTGAAACGCATATAAAGTTTGGGGAAACCGGATCGGCCCAGGTACTTGCACCTATTATCTACGCGTAGATGTTTCGGTGATGGTTTCCTGAGCCGTTGGTAGATGAAGTAAAAGGTTTCTCGGTCGTGCTCTGATGTGATGAGTTTGGTGGTCCTGAAATGGACCAGTCTTCTCGGCTTTTCGACAGCGCACGGTCTGCCATTTTCTGGACACTCACATGCCTGCGAGTGCGTAGATGCGTAGATGACACTCACATGACTGCGAGTGCGTAGATGCGTAGATGACACTCACATGCCCTCCGTGCACATGTCACCGTCACTGTCTTGCGTCGTCTCCCCGCCGCTGCTAGTTTGTACAGCAACGTGCAGGCAGCAAGATGGTCAGTCACGCTGAACCGGTCTTGGCTGGAGGCTGAGACGTTGCATCCTTGACACTAATGCAACCGCGCGTCCGGCACGAGACGGCTTGCAGTGATGCAAGTGCGTTGCATTACTTGCAATAATGTGGTTCACACCACCGCGGCTTATAGGACAGGAAATATCGCTTGTGGTTGGATGCATCATAACCAGAAAAAGATACAAGACGAACATGCGATTTCTGTTACGCAATTAGACAACAATTGAACGCATAGAGGTATTTTATTATTATTTAAAGCAATTCACAAACCACTGACCCGTTTGCACTTAAAGGTATTGAAGTACTAAAATATAAGAACTTGAGTGTGATTCAAACCTTAATGCAAATACTCGTTGCATGTAGTACGGTAGATATAGAACTGGAGACTGTTTTTTTTTTCTGTAATTGAAATGTGTAATTGAAGATTTCGCTTCACCCGCTTCGCTTGTTACGCTCATCAATAACTAACCAAGAATGGCCCAGGGACCATTCCCTCAAATCACATACATGTTGTTGATTGATTTGTGGTGTTAACGGCAGCGATACTATTACCATCGGTCAGATGTTAAACAAAGACAAGAAACAATTTCTCGTAGAAACTTCGAACAAATTTTCTGTATCGGTCAGTTGAGTAGAGTCTGTGATAAGATCTATGTGCAATTCCAACAATGGTTTATACTTTATAGCACCTTATAAACACCGCAGTAAACACAGATGTTTGCTGGCATTGGGTTCACCTTAGCAACACTAAGCAACGCATTATAACTACAGTGTTTTGTGCTAGTAGACCCTAGCTATAGGTCTTACTTAGGGCGAGAATTTTCTGGTATAACGGCGTTTTACCGTTGCACCCTGTATTACCCTCACCATCACCATCATCACCACCACCAAACCACCCAACCAAACCTCACCAAACCAAACCAAACCACCACCACCACCAAACCAAATCACCATCTTTAATTCGTAGTGCCAGGACTGCATCGGATTCATCGACCGTCACGGCGTGATATGCGAAATTGCAAGGTACTCGACGACTTAAGAATGTCAATTTCCATATCAAAATATTTAAAATACCATTTAAATGTAGAATTTTTCTAACAATCTAAACCAAATTTCAAAACCAGCGAATGCAAATGCAAGCCGTCGAAATTACCATCAATTTCACGAAGAATTATCATAAAACTTCTCAAATTTGGTAAAAGACATGAGATAATATTATACTCTGTAACCACTTTGACATCGTTCCTTGACACTTCAATTGCTGTTGTCTTAAACGTTACACGCTAGCGGAGCCATTGTTTTGAAAAATACTTCAATTTCACCCCAAAATCTCGTCTGTAGAACCACCAACCCCCCGCCCTCCACCTCTCCGTCAACAAATGAACCGCGTGTCTGCAAAATATCTGCATCTCGTGTCTCTCGACTCTGATCCGTTGAATCCTCGACGGTGATTGATGCCACTTATAAAATTATGCAAATATTTCGGTTCCTAAAGCGTCCTTCCATCGCAAATAAGATGATTGAACAAACGTGATTGTAACGCGTCGAACGGGATTATGACGTCGGCGAGACTTCGAGGGTTCGACGAGGGAAATGAAAAGCAGCGAAAATTGCACGCGATTTCCCGAGCGATAGGTGGAGTTGAAGGAACGTCGCTGGCATTTGCGTGTCGATGACTTGTCGAGTTGAGCTTGCGCCACTCGTTGGTTCATGGCGGAAAATGCAGTCGCCTTTGATGCACTTTCCCGGTTTTCCTTTCTTCTCTTTCCCGCCGCGGTATTTCATTTGCTTTTCTTTGACAGTGCGCCCATTCTGTCCCTTTCTCTGCGCCTGGATTGTTCGTTTTAGTTGAAGTATTATCGAAATTCAAACTATAGCCAAGGTCCTGACTTTAACCTTCATTAATTTTCCACCGAATGTGAGGAAAATTTAGATAAAATACTCAGACACGATGATCTGCTTCTTGTTATGATGATATTCCTAAGGCCCAGTTCTTCAATGGCCCGTTAACTTCTGAACGGATTGTTAATGTGTTATACCGTGGCCCTTGCCAATGAGATGCCTAGTTGTGTTAACAGACCGTTAAACAATTAGCAAGCCACTGAAAAACTAGTTCTTTTTCGTTACCATAAATGTATTGGTCAAATTTATATAAAATTTTAGGCAACCTCACTATACTTCACCAGCCTACCAGGCCTGACATTAATTATCTTCTACTTTACTTTCATTTTCATCTCCGTCTCTTTATTTATTTTAAATATCAAACGGAAAGAATACCTTGCCATCTGCTTTACAGAAAAAAACTGTGAAATATTTCATGTACTGCTTCGGGTACAGCTGGCATGTGAGGTGCTACATAACTATTTACTTAAAATAAATAAACACTTTATCGAACGAAAATATTGCCAGGTTTATTGGATATGGATTTGTTATGCTGGGGCTCGTCACGTATTACTGCTGCGTTATTGGAAGCTGGCAATGTGAAGTGGGTGGTTGGATTAGGTTGTGTGGAGAGACGAGAGGGAAATCAAGGAAAGCCAGCGTGGTATATCCGCATAGCAATTCTCTGGACGGCGCTACGTGGCGATCAGAACAAAATCCGCACAGGAAGCTATTGTCGATATCTATTTAATATTCATAAAGCGGGTTGGCGTTCATAAATCTTCGGGCGTGACTGTGTATAGGTATATAACAAGACGTGTAAATACAGGAAGCTTCTAAACCAATCACCTCTTATCTAATCAGTAACGCGTCAGCACTAAACCTAGGTGAATAGCGGGTTTTAATTGCCCATGATATACTGGCATGAGATCTCCGGTTAGAAATATTTAACGCAACGGGCAATGATGAAGCTTATTAGCCAATTTACTTGATTTGACTATCTATATTTCGGTTTCTGTCTATGGATGTAATGATAGAACGGTCAAATTAAAGTGCAATTATGGTTATCCATAATTAACTGTATTTTTAATTGGTTGTAAAGTTATTCGTGTAAAGTTCATTATGAGATATTTTGTTAACCCTCGGGGAAATGTATAAAATGTGTAATAATGTTATGAAAATGAAGGTGTGATAGTTAAAAAAACGATGTCTCTTCTTGGGTTGTGAATAGCTCTTGACATTTGATATGAGGAGGAAAGTGTAAACGTGATATGTGATTGACACGAGTAATCTATGAGCTACCTACACCTGGAGGTGATGAGCAAATATTAGTCTTGGGGAACACTGAAATTTTGTGGTTAGTTTTGACACAAACCTGTGGTTTATGTGGAAAACATAATGCGTTATTTCGAAATCAATTTGTCCAGAAGTATCAAGTTCATTCGAAGCACGGCATGATGCTGGCTATAGTGGGCAGATGTTCATGATTTTATTTGTAGCATTAATTCATTGCTGTGTGGTTAGTTTTTATTGTGATTGGTATTATTATGTCGAGATATTCGATTGCAGAATTTGAATTCGCTGCATTATATGCCCCGTCGTTTGATGGTAAATAACGCTAAAATTATACACTGTTTTGCAATCATCTAATGACTGCAGCATTGCAGCACTATAAATTCAATAACCAGAAAAAGCTTGTAAAGCAAAAAGTCTATTAGTAGTAGCAAAATAAAGGAAGAGAAGCAAATAGATTGCGGTAAAGACAGTGATGGTTCGGAAGTTGCTAACTGAATCCATATGATTCTATTTCAAATTAAAATGCATCCCTTTTCCATTAAAAATAGCAAAAAGCAGCGAAATTATACACCAATTAATGTTCGAATTTAATTATTAATTGATTTGATTAATTAAGCGTGAATCCAACCAGCATAAACCGAAATAGAAATCACAATAATGTTTCACATCAATTCACGCAAGCGCTATTTCTATTCACAAAGCGATGATGAATGATTAAAGTCGTGAATTTTCACCCCAAAGGAAATCCCCGAGGCCCGATCTTTTCAAAGGACTTCGCATAGGCTTTTGAGATGTAATCAATATTATCGTAAAGAAGGCCTGTCACTCGCTACTATGGCTAAAAGATGTTAGTTAGAGGTTTGCTTCGATTCTTTTTTTGAGGGATGAGCACACAAATTACTCGCTCGAATGGCCGGCGACCAAAACCCGTATTGAGTGTCGCGCTTTTCTTTGACTTTTCTCTGCCTCGCGGGCGATCTTACAGCGTGAAAATGCCAGTGGAAACTTCAGACGCGGAGCGCGAAGACGATTGGAATTTTTGTTTTGTTACTGTTGATGTAAACTGTGTTTGAAACGAGTTGTGCACGCTGCCGTAGGATGTGATGTGTATGAAGTATAAATGAAGTGCAGGGCTCAAATGTCTTTCGAACGTGTCACTTACATGTGATATGTCTTTAAAACGATTTCTATCCTTGAATTGATACCACGATTCATATGCTTACTCTGAATGCCGAATAGTCTCAATTTATTTTCTCTCCATCCGTTAAAAAAAGGTTTGAAACAGAAGTGCGCTTCACACAATGGTTTTCTATATGATTTTCAATGTTTCATTTCCGTGACATCGAAATCTGTCTAGAGTCTTTAACTTTGAGAGTCAGCACTACTGGTGTTTACAGTGTATCAAAATTTTGCCGTGAGTACCACGGTGTGGAAGAAGCTGTATTTGAGTTTCATGTCTAGGTATGCAAAGACTTAGCGAATAATACTTGTACGGATAAGTCTTCAATGACATGTGAAAGTTACTTGAGAATGATAATTGTGATACAGAAAATTGAAAAAAACAATCTTGGATAGGTATCGGTCTTGAAAGTGATCGATGAATGTAAAATTATCACAGAGTATAATGAAACCGCTTATTGCATGTCAGGCTATTCTGCTCAACAAACCAAATTATTTTGGTACAGATTAAATGGACAGTTTTTTTCTACTATAGAGATTCCCGTTGACCGATATAGTTAATTTGTTGCAAATCCAGCTCCTTTCCGTGGCAAGAAATGCTTTGTGAACGTCTGGCAACGGTCCACATTAGTGAAGAAGAATTCCATTTGATTGGGAAACCGTTAGTCAGAATATATTATTATAGTATAGAAAATAGTGTCAATTGAAATGACGGAAAAAAGTGAACTTAACGTAATAAAGCACCAAATTTACATATTAAATGTACGAAACTTTGCAGAATTTAAAGCTATATCAAACCTATAATAAATGCACCGTTATGGTTTTTATCGTTTATACCTTTTACTCTTGTTTCGCTCGAGAGCTATTAGCCGGAAGCCAGTAGCAGCGACAATGGTGCTACTCGAGGACGAGATACTCTACGAGTTTCCTCGAGTTTCCCAGAGTTCCCCGAGTTTCCCCGAGTTTCCCCGAGTTTCCCCGAGTTTCCCGGGAAATCCTTGCAGCTGCATACGATCTCCTCCAAATTGCCCGACGCTTACACTGCAATTGCCGCGGAAACCGAACGACCGTTTCCCGCGCGACACTCTCGAAGATTTGCCGCCCATAAAACTGCGAAGCTTTCGAAATACAGAAGAATTTCCCCATGAACGTTCAATAATGGATAGCTACTTTAAAATGCTGTCTGCCAAATTTATAACCACATTTATTTTTATTTTTATAAATATGGATCTAGCTTCGCCATTGGCTCTGAATTTCGCTTGGACTCGTTTACCTCTTTTTCTTCAAATCAGCACGTGCGTTTTTGGTGAAGACGAAATAGCAACTAACAGTCTGGGGCTGTTACGATTGGCTAGCGGAAAATCGGCCGGAAAATGAAATCCGATTTCACCTCTCAGTCTGTACCAAAGACTAAAATTGTGCGCGCCAGAGTAATATGATTTTTGTTCACTCTTTTCCAAGATATATCGGATCTATTTGTTTTCTTACGTGGAAAACAACACAGCACGAAGAAAAACGAAACCCAATTCCTTCTGTTGTTGTGGTGAACATCTAGGGAAGCTGGAAAGATTAAAGCTAATGACGAATTTTAAGAAAATATTTTTCTGAAATCACGCGAAAAATCCTGCCTGATGGTCATTTCTTTTCTTGTGGGAAACTAAGCGTGGATATTGGATATCAATTGCTCAAAACAGCGTGATACAATTCTAGGAATGGGGCTAAAGAAATCGGTTTTGGTGACATTGTAAGAAGTGTTTTTCGACATCCATTTAAAAATGAAGAGAAAAAATATTCACTCGGAGTTGGCTGAAAATGGACTTGTGGAACTTCCCCTTTAAAGATAAAGTGCATTAAATGCCCGGAAAATTTTCAAGACCTTATAATAAGTCTGTCACAGAATCAAAGTGGTGCTCATTTTTCCCCCTGGTTGTTACGTTTCATCACTTCCCCAAACCCCATCATTATCACTCTTAATGGCTGGCATTGATTTTCCAATTTCACTTTCGGCGAACCTATATAGTTTTTCCTTACACCCACCGCTATATACGCAGCCACGTGGGCAGAAAACCTCTGAAAGACGACAAGTCATAATCTAGCCAGGAGCAGTCACAGGAAAAGCAGAACCCATACTACACAAGGTATGAATCACCCTCTTTTGTCCACACGAAGTCAACACAGACGAGTAGGTACGCCAGAGAAAATGTCTTATATCCATCCAACTAATTTTCTCAGCGCCCAGCTACACTGGCTATTTTTAGAAGGAAATTCTAGGAGAATCATTGCTTGACCAAGTCTCGGAACCTTTTGAGATCTTGCTCGCGACAAGGGAAATTGTATGGTGAAAGGAAATTTAATATCCGGGTGTCGAGAATCGAGCCCGGGACCGTAGAGTTGGTCGCCTGAACAGCGCGAAGAAATATGCTTACTTAGGGAAATGTCTTTTTGTTCGCCACAGTGGCGAGCTGTGTATCCACGTCATGACCCACGTGTGGACAAAAGAAAATTCCGTGCGTTTTGTTTCTTAACCTGTAAATAGAGAAGACAAAGGTGTTTTGCTTGAGGTAGAGCCAAATGCACGGCGATTTGCTGTTTGGACGATCTTCAAAGAGTATTTTGTGTGTGAATTCTCTATGGCATGAATTTTTTTCTGGTTTAGCCGCCGTGGTTTACGATCTGAACTTGACCTAGTTGCGACATAATGAAACTCATTTCTTGTATCAGATGCGACCGTTCAAGTTTCTTGGTGATAAAAATCTTTTAATTACACTGCCAAATGTTTTCAACATCGAAAAGAAATCCCATTAAGAAAATGTCCACCCATTCGTATATTGAAACCACACCAATCTACTTAGCATCGGAAAACTGCAGTGAAGTCTGCCTCCCTTTTCTGTACGTTTTCTAGCTTCTAAAGGCTATGCGAACACTCATAAAAGCGTAAATATTACACTCATCCACAACACGATTATATTTTTTGTGCGCGTAGTCTAGAGGCTTCTATAATCAATTTAAAATGTGCGGCAGCTTTCTTGATGGCATTTTAACTACCTGAAAATATCATGAATTTGTCGTCGTAAAATTATTCGAATCTTTTGAAACGAAAATTCGATTTTAAGAAAAACTCGTCAATGGATTTTCTTCAAAATCGCACAGTATCTTCTTTTAAAGTTGTTTAACGCACACATAAAATTTTTGTCAGCAACAATTACATAAAAAGTTAATTTATTTGCAAAAAAACTGCAAAATCGCTAAAAAAGCGTCACAAAGGCGCCATTTTCAAGAAAAGCGCTGAAAATACAACAATGAAATTTTTACAAAAACATTAAATCGTGAAGGTCAACATATCTGAAAAGTTTCGTCAAATAATATTCAGATACTTGGCCTCTAAAGTGCAAAACGTGTTTTGAAAAAACTGAAAAATTTCGTAAAAACTAATTAACATAAAATTTACTCGTCCGAATTACTTCAAAAACGTGTCAGATCTAAGTTCAGAAAAACAAAGGTCCATGTAAATTTTCATCAAAATCGGTTTTGGCGTTTGGCTTGACCTACACAAAAGAAAAACATTCCGGGTTTATTTTAGCAGCTAATTGTAATTGAAGATTTCGCTTCACTCGTTACGCTCATCAATTAAAAACAACAAATATCTCCCATGTCTTCCACCCCTTGATACTTCCGGGTCTCCGGGGGTTGTCGGTACGCCGCTGCGGATTCTACCGCGGATTCAGTGTGGATTCACTGAGATTCTAGCCGAAGACAACGCTGGTGGCGCGGCCTCAAAGCCCCTGCGGCGATAGAACGCCCAGGGGCCTTACCTAGCGCGGTCACAGTAGCACCGGTATTACTAACAATGAAATCTTGTAATACCGGTGCTAACTAATACCACCGTAGCACCGACCAGTAACCCCGACCTAGCGCGGCGGTTCTACGCTCGTGTTATGTAGCACCTTTTTCGGCGACTCTGACTTTATGTCAGGAGACACTTGATTGGTCGTATTGAATGAACGCGCTACGATTGGCTTAAAAATGACACCGAATTTGAAATAAATGCCCCAGCAAGCGGTGATTTTTGTGTGAAAATTACCGACAAAAGTTTTGACATATCGAGCGAAACAGTCCAATTTTAATGAAAATGAGAGGCTGGAACTTAATAATAAGCATAACAGTTATTGTTAAACGATAAAATTATTATTCACATCCTCAGTAACGAAATAAAAGAAATAGAGAGCTTGTGGCTAGGTAGCAGCAGCAGTGAATGCAGCAGGATCTGCTTCACGCTCAGTCCTAGAAGTGAGTAACTTTACACACGAAGAAAATGTCACAGATGAATTGTTTAATCATTGAATTAACTTATAATAAAAATCATTATTATTTCTAATGTTTGATGATGATTGATGAATGATAAAATGTCGACGATGTCCACCAAATTTCGTATCCCGCTGACAGGTAATAGTCGAGTTTGGTATAGTTCAATTCAGCAGCAGCTGACGGAAATTTCACATAGTTTCTTGCAACCTGATTTAGGCTAGCGACAACTCGACGAATTATTTCGCTACAAGCAGTTTGCGAAACACCTTACAGCCCACCAACAGTCAATTGAAAGGACAAGTCTTGCCAAAAGTGACAGCTCGCGTGTCCGTAGGCACAGAAATGTTTTCTTCATTTTCACGCAACAAATCTTCTTCGAGCCGGTCCGAAACATAAGAAAATGTTCCTCTATCCACTCTGGTCCATGTATAGAGATAGAAATCACTGACGTCCGTCACGCGTATAAAATCTTACACAAAATTGTTCACGAGATGAGAGCCGGCTGCTGATTGCAAAGAGCGCCATTTTTAATAATTTAGTCGTAGCACCGCGGTAGCACCACGGTAGCACTGCTCCCTAGTGGTATTACAGTAGCACCGAAAAACCAGGACCGATGTGCCGCGCTAAATCGGTGTTACAGTAATACCGCCTCGTAGCACCAAGGTTACAGTAGCACCGCCGTAATACCAACAAATTGACCGCGCTAGGTAAGGCCCCAGTGCACAGACGAGAAATAACGCACCGGCCACCTGTCTTCTCAGCAACGACGTAGCAAAGCACCGACTAACACTTATCTAGGGGATGAAAAGATATGTGAAAAAACACAACGAGTGCGGATTTCTACGATAAAAATCTGCAAACGCTACTGATTTTCACAAACGAAAGTTGTTATATACTTAAGTTAATTAACAGAGGAAAGTAAATGCAGGTTGCCCCACGTGAACGAGCCGCTTATTTTTAATGCAGGTAGTTTCATACCCAAGACGTAATCATTATTACAGTAGCAATATTCCATAAGGGACGATCAAAATGCTGCCCCAGTGCTATTGGGCATATAAAGCAACGGACGAGACATAAAAAAAAACATCATCTTACAGTGATCATCGCAGTCACAAATTCATTGGTTCATTAACCATTCACGCACACAAAACTCTACGGCGGCACGCATTTCACCGTTCTCTCTCCCGTTTTATTTCCTTGTCCTCGTCCCGATCGCCCAAAATCATCAAGGACAACGTCCGTGCTTCACCCAACCGTCATTAAACCCTGCGGAATTCCCGCAATAAAGGCGCGGGACATAAAAATAACCCGGTCGTCAATAGACACAAATCTCTCGGTCGCAGCCTCCTCGCGGGCCTGCAGATCGCGGACGATTGCGCCGTGAAACCGCACGAACACCGGTGTGCGACGCATGCATTATTCACGCGGACGCGAAGCTATTAATCGTGTATTGGCTCCGAGGCGTTCGCAGCTTCCATTCATACCTCTTCCCTGGATCGGCATGCCTTGTGTCAACCCTTCTCTGTCCAATGCACCTACCAGTGGTGGATTGCCAGGGGGAGAGCGATTGGGTGAAAATTTAGGAAAATTACTCATGGCTTTTGATTAGTAAGACATGAAAATTTACTAAATAAGGAGTGAAACCTAAATTAAAGTCATGGCAATTATCATACTTTTCTAAATTCTAGTGAGATATTTTATAGTTATACCATTTTTTATAATTTTATTGAACCCTTTTATCCAATATTGGGTAAGGGGTTGTTTCCACCATAACATGGGCTCACTTAAACCACAACTAGTTACTAAAATAGATACTAAGTTTTCATACTTAGATATTTTTAAAATGTATCTCCTAAAATTATATAGATACTTATAATAAGTAGCACTTGATGAAATTGTGTCTAGATGGCTGTGGTGCCATAATTTCTTACCTCGCCGCCTAGGCAGCGCTGACGATTCTGTCGTCAGCTCAACGATGTTATGTCGGCAGATTTTAAGATTTTAATGGTAATTTAATAATAATAGAAATGGTTTCTAAGAGTTTTTTTAGAATCCACCAGGCAAGACAGCTTCAAGTATCTAACGGCGCAGAGGTGGTACATGTAACTCTGAACTTGGGAAAAACAAGTAGTTTGGCTCGGTTCCGGCCAGTAACTCCGCGACCAAGTTCATATTCCATCGTGCCAAATTGAATATGGGGATGACCTAGATAATTCTGGTTCACTGCATATATATATCATTTAGACCAAAATGAACGACGATAAGAGAGTTTTCGATTAAGTTTCATACCTTTTTGCTTCTGATTTCGGAATTCCTGTCAAGAACACGTGAATCTATATTTGAACCTGTAATTTCCTGGTTCACCTGTGGACCAATATCGTTCAGCGTGAATGCAAAATATTGCTTTTCTGCATCTTTGTTCGGCACCTCTTCATTTTCACGAGAACAGAGAGCCACATAATGACATTGCACCTTTATTTAAGCATAGCTTTCCGTTGCTTCTGCTCTAAATACCTAAAAAATCATCCTACGCAAAACATTGAGGTTAAAAATATTTCCTACCAGCATTTTTGAAAGCATAAAAATGTATGTCAGATGCATCACTAATACAATACGTTCTTGTCCTTAGTATCCTTTACCGTACAAGCATGATAATTCAGCGTAGGTAGCAGCCGGCAGAGTAGAAGATGCAGTAGCTATGTTTCAGCTCACAGGGTGCAAACGCTTTTTCTGCTCAGTTTTCAAGTATATACATTTTAAAAGTAGAACAAAATATCGCGTTAAGAAGTGTTGTAAACTGTCAAGCGGAAAGCAGCTGCAAGAAGGCGCTGCTTCGCTTTCCTGTCAACTTCCACAGGACGCTGGAAACCTTCGGTGAAATGTGTCGTCGTTTTTTCATGGACGTATAAGTTTTTTTTGTATACTTCAGGACAAAATACCGAAATGGGACACTTCTGAGATGGTCAGTTCATAGAATGAGTTATTTTACACGTAATTTAACCCAGAGATAGTCGATCACACGTAATTTTGAAATTTTAGTCAGTCTCCGTAGCAGAATTAGGTAAAAAAATTCGTCTAATTTGAATCGATTGCAATATTCGTTACAAATGAAGACACATCAAATCTCGATTCTGTAGACTTTTTAATCCAATTTTAAGTGGAAATTAATGGGGTGCAGTAAACTGAGAGTATTAAATCTGTCATTCGCATCCTCTCCTCTCTCCTTACGCTCAGAGAAGATGCTTCGATGAAAGCTTGCCATTGGAGACGGTGCTTATAAGACCAAAGTGTTAGAAATTGGATTGATCGAAGCCTCTTACTATAAAAAGAAGACCGTCACGGCTTAACTTCAATCACTGAATAAAGTGATAACTTTTGCGAATGGAGAAAATCACAGAACATTTCCATATAGCAAACTAAATTTGTATTTACCCAACCCAACTACACTTTAATTCAACATACCGTGGCACAATACTGTGGAAAAAGCGAGTATTTTGTTCTTTTTTAAATATTATTGACGATTTTTTTTATGATGAATGCACTTTTGCACCGTTCATTAATAATTAATGAATGCACGGGAGTTAAAATGTGGTCATTTTCATCAACTGACAAATTTCAATGCTTGTATTTCGACAGTATGAATTTGTAACTACGCAAGGGCATACACACAGGAGTATAATTAAATTTATTAACTACGATAATAAATACATAAATGAACCTTCAACTGTTTGAAGACCGAAAATATAGGTCGACAACCCACAAAACGTTAAAAATACAACATTCAAAGCTGATCATCTATGAGGAACCAATGTGATAGAAAATAATATAACTGGGGCCAAACATGTGAAATTGTCTCTGAGTCCGAAATCCTCCCATTCGACAGTTCGCCACTGTACTCAAGATCTTACCACCGACCGCAAAGCGCCACTAAGTCGTCTCCGTCCAGCCACTCGCACTAAAAGCCAGCGTTCGCGCGGAAAACTAGGGAAATGATGCCGCGCACCGACTTTCCCGGCCCGAATTTATGCGCGGAAAAGCGGAAAAGCGACCCGCGGGTTATCGAGAGAGTTGATTCTTTTCTAAAGTTACGCTAAGTGATGGCGGCTGTCAATGCTTTGCTGGATGAAAATCGAGATCTCGGGCTGTTTATAGTTTGTGGTTTCTGGGTCGCGGATGTATTTTTTGTATTTTTCGAGTCGCTGCCTTGGTGAGTTGTGATGATATGCGGAATAGATATTGAACAATAAAGTTTCCTGTTGCAAAGCTGGAATCCTTGAACAGTTTGTAAACATGCATTAATATAAAACCAAAGAAACTGAAGTGTATAGCAGTCAACTCTCTACCGTGATTTTTGGTGGATTTTTTTTAACATATTAAAAAAACGAGTTAGAGTGACTAAAGTAATAAAAGTTCCGAAAATATCTTATTCTCTATTCATTGAAATTTATTTTAAAACTGTGGCACGCTACTCAAAAATTCCTGTAGGAATCACGCGATTGCGTGTAAATTTACCGTTTCTATAACAGTGGAGAACCCGTGATTTAATCCTACTGATTTTTTTTTGTGGTAGATAATAACCATGTGCAGGAATTTATTATTTCTGATCTTCATTCGTTCAGATATTGATAAGCTAATTTACTCTTGAAATTTGCGGGCTAATGAACTAATCAATTTTTTTGCACCGCATTAACGATGGGAAACTCTCGAACTTGCAAGGGTTGTTGTCGCCATGGTCCATTTTGACCACAGAAAATGAAACAAGCAACATAACGAGGTTGAAACACGTCCAAAACCACTGCAAAACCAAAAAGCCTGCTTTTTGCTACGGATTTGATAACATCCTCTTGAGTATAGATAACTCAATGAACAGATACATTCAAACGTAGTTTGTTATACCTCCGGTGTCGTGTGAAATTTCTCACGTAACTAATAGTTGCTCCATATCTCCGTTGAAACTAATCGTTTGCGAAACACCCACACATACATCTGGATTCAGCTGAGAGAAACTAGCACCAAGATAAACGGAAATTACTTGCTGGTCATCTTTGACGTTTCTCGCAATGTCAGGAAGCAATTAACCCTGCCGAGAACGAATTAACACCACACAAAACGCATATAAATGATAAATTATTTCGCAAAATCATTGGCAAACAATATTTGAAGCAGACGCCCAATGTAAACGACCCGCTAACCCAGATAATCCCAGATCAGTCTGGCAATAGTGAGCCAATATAATCGGTGCAGTTAATTTGGCGCACAAATGAAACGTTGCAATTGGACTGCACGCTTTGATGTGTGCAACGGAGCGGACGCGAGATTCGAGCAGTGTTTCTGCATTTCTGCACAGAGATCAACGATTGAGAAGCCTGGACCGTCGCTTTAGTCGTCTGCGTTAGCGTTTGCTTATATACCACATTATTCGAAAGGCAAGAATGGATCCATTGAACTTTTACTCAACCATTTTGATTGTTACACTGTTTTTATTTACCCATATTTTCCTAATTCAATTATTTGATTGGTAATTTTACCTGATTAATTATTAAGTATCAATAAAGCATCAAATATCTAACTATTAAGATTAATCAGTGAGCTAGATATTAAACCAGCTCAACAATTCTATTTCAGCGGAGTTTTCGACATTAAAAAAGAAAGATATTTGAAAATACAATCTGGTAGAAAATTTCATGTAACACACTCCGGATAAAGTCTATCTAGAGCTGACACAAAAACCACTCTTCCATCACTGTCTCCGGGCTGCAATAAATACATTTGTATCTAAATTGTGTCTCTGAATTACAATTCACAGAATCTCTCCATTTCATAAAACATATTTAAAGCTAGTGATACGTGAAGTGATACGTAAAGGTTGCCATTTTTTGTAACATTATTTTATTCTTATTCAGTTTAATTGTTGTGTGGCGAGTTTCTACAGTTAATTCTAAAATTAAAGTTGTAATACACCCGTTCCATTTTATCAAATTTCTATCAAAAAAAGCCATCAAAAGCCAGGTAGAGCAATTCGGGATGTGACTTCCCAATCTTCATTTGTTATTTAGCAGAGCTAATTCATATTTCTTTCCGAACTGGTAGTGCGTCCAGTGGGTATCTGATGTCATATTTCTCTGGTTGGAATATCTGGTGGAGGCGAGGGATCCCACCCACGGCCACCAAAGTAATGAACTTTTTCAAAATCACCATTTATCTATGGTCAGCCGATTCAGCTGATAAACAAATTTCTAAAATTGCCGGTACCAAGGCGATTGCTGGCTACTACAAGTGCCACTATGTCTGCAATTTTAAGCTGCAAAATTATATCATTTTCACTGCCTAAATCGTAAGGATCAGTTAGTTTCTAATATTATATATTATTAATATATAATATATTTATAATGAAAACTGCTGTTGGGTCGGGATTTGTTAAATAGAAAATCCTAGTGCATTCAGGCGTTCCCTGCTTTGCAGATTAAGCTAGCGGTGTTCCAGGCGTCCTACTACCTTCCTAAGCTCTATGTGGGTGGTGGTAGTTCTCAGTGCGGGTTTGCAACAAGGGAAACTCTGTCTAATCCATCACGTGACCAACTCCATTTCAAGATCAAAGCTTGCAGCCGTACACAAGCCACCGTGACAGAGAAACAATCTCGCGACATCCGATCAGCTGCATCTATAATTAGGATCTCTCTGGCAAATGGACCACTGAAGCTGGTGCATTGCGTTGCACTGTTGCTGTGTGTCTGCTCGTTGAACCTCGGTTTAATGGTGGCGATTCATCGACGGATGAAATGATCCGGGTTTATGTTGCTAGGATATTGCATCGGAGGAACTACTGACGATTTTGTGACCAGATGGCCGATGGTAGCTCGATCGTTGTTGAAATTTCTCCCATTTTACGTTCGCAATGAATGGATATGTCAACGATGAATGAATCCTTTGGTCGTTATTCTGGAGTCATTCATGACGGTAGCTTGTATTGATTGAGATTGCAGTTGTACTGATGCATCCTCACATATTTATACCGAGTAAATCGACAGTTTTGAGTGACCGATATTATTGAAAACAATAAAAAATGCAATAAAAGCGGCTAGGTACATTGAAACAGTTAATTTTTACTAAGGAGAAGTTTTTTTGGGTGGTGAAAGAGTGACTAAAGTAATCCCAAATCCAAAAAAGCCTGATCCAAAAAGCGATAATTTAAGTGTTTATAATGTGTGTGAATTTGTAACTGGTAGATTTCTGTAAATAGCATCGTTGAAAAATAAAATAAAATTCAACAGCGCCCGTTTCCAAAATATCCGCTTAACATAATTGCAGACATTGCGAAGGTTCGAGCAGTTTGGCTTACCCATGCGATACGTACCGATAGCAATATCGGCGCAGACCGGTGGAATTATAACGTCTGATAATTAAAACGACCAATTAACCGACGCATTTTCGGCGAGCGCGCACGAAAGTGTCATTTGCCAAATCACCTAATCGACGGCAACACGCTAATTCCGATTTGCCTGGGTGTAGCTAGAAGTTCACGCTGGGGTGTTTCGTTCTCGTCTTTATTTTATTTAAACATGCTATCGCTATAGCTAGTGCGATTAAACAAACCTGCAGGTCGTTTTATAGTCGATGACCATTTCACATTTGTAATTAGTGTTTGTAATCAAGGAATGGCACTCCGTTTATTGGTACGAATGAGTCTCACACGAGATTTGTAAATATTTCGAGTAGAATTCATCTAGGATTTCATCGCATTTACTTTAGCATTAAGCTCCATAGCGTGGGAAGAAAATTTAGGGTGAATTGACATACATACTCACAGCATCTGCCATGTGTATGAAGGTAGTAACTCTAAGAAGCTCACATGGTGAAGAGATCCGAAGAATTCGATTGGGTTTTTTAAATGGAGTTGTTGCTGTTGCTTGTTTGTTGCTATATTTGGTTGAGCTGCCTCTACGACAAATGTTTTCTTATTTGTCTTCGAAAACGGCTAGAGTCGAGGAAAGAGCAAGCTTGCTTGTCAGTTTTCTTGTTGATAACTTTCTTGCTGTATTTTCTGTGTTTATACAAGACCAAGTTAGCGTGGACGCTGTTAATAATACTATCGTGCGCTGTCACCAAACATCTTTGACTTGCTTCTCCGTTTTGTTCTCGCTGTCTGTTTTATTTTGGTCAAAAATTGACATTACCTAAAGGTATAATGGCACAGAATGCAAGCCGCATGTCAGGCTACCAAAGATTTTAGCCTTATTATATCTTATAGCTGTTTTACTCACAGTCCCAATTTTAATAGTTTTTACACTAATTATCTATTAACTATATAGGTAGTGTGTTCTTGATATTGAGAACAGTCGCTTTCAATAAGACCCACGCCAATGCAGCATCCTGATCAAGTTGAAATGAAACAAAAACTGTTTGTTTTCGCTATAGCTAATGTTAGAAATGAGACATTGCACCAGTCCTCGAGACCAGACGAAAATACTCAGGCAGTTTTTGAAAGTACGGTCACAGACAGGGGCTTTACGACCGGCAAATAGTTGGGTGGCCCGGCGTGCTCACAGGGGCAATGTGAATTTTCTGATGTTTATCTCACACGACATCGTAGACATCCTGCCGTAGAAACACACCGAACAAAGATGATTCGTTTTTTAAATAAAACATTCTTAACAAACGTTGTACGAAGCCACTGTTTTTGTTTTAAAAATATGTTTATACTTCTAATTGATTGAGCGAAGGACATCAGGTCAATAATATTAATATTTTTATTTTTATTATTTCATGCACATGGGTCAATACCTCTTTCTTAAAGTTAGCCGGATGGACAATCCTGCCGCCAATGTCTCTGTGCTAATACAAAAAAAATACAAGTGTTCTATTCTGGAATTCTTTCTCGTCCTCATTTCAACTTACATAACCAGATGAAATACAATTCTGGGACAACAAATTAAAAGTCTAGACATCTCAGTGCTTAGTAAGTGATTTTTAGTGCTATATATTTTTTAGTGCTAGATAGTGCTGAACGCAACAGAAAACAACAATCGAGCACTAACAAAGCACTAACAACGTTCGAGACATTACATTGTAAGTTTTGGTAAGAACGATAACACAAACCCTTATTACAACAATCAGTACACAAGCACAAGCAAGCCCATGGTGAAAACGCCGAAACACCTCGGAATAAAAGCTAACGGCCCCGTTACTTGAGCGTTATCTGCGCCGATCTTGAAAGTTAAACGACGCCTCCCAGAGGAGCGTCGGGTCCGGCGCCGGTCAATGTCTTGACGACGACGTCTTTGCCAGTCTCGAGGGCGGGTTGCTGATCTGATTACAGTGGCCAGGGTGAGTCGGGAACGTTTCTGGATTCCATGGAAGTGACAAGGAATTAGGAAAGGACACGGATAAGTTTCCTGGTTTACGGGGGTTACTGGTAGCGTGGGTGGACCGAGTGATTATTTGAGAGTCTACTTTGCGTCGTTAATATAATATCTAGGTATATTTGTGCAAAAATTCGCGGATCCAGCTCCGATCGCGACGGCCACAAATCCTTTCCCGAGTTTTCTTATTAGACATCAATTCTCTTCAACTCCAGGCTGTCATTAAATCATCGTACACCGATTCTTTCGAATCCATTCCGTTCATATTTTATTGCGTTTTTTTTTGTGAAAAGTTCATTTTAAAATTTCCTTCATTCCTATACCTAGTTACAGAATAGAATACAGAATTAAGTAATTTGAAAATTTAATAACTAGATCTACCAAATAATTAAAATTAATAGCTATAGCTATAGCTATAGGAAAACCAATCAGAACATATTTATTCAGGATGCAAGAAGCAGATGAAATTAAAACATGGAGGATTCGATGAGACTCCCTGGTTCACAAGTAGCGGAGTCAAATTGAGAAACATTTCTCAAAAGTATCGATGTATTTCACTCGAGTGATAGAGCGCAATGTCTCCGGCAAATGATACGAGACCACGTTGTATATCTCGAATTTATTGACCACAATACCATTCCATGACTCGCACCCTCTAAAATATGTCCAACCAAAATTGTAAAACAATAATCGTCAAAGAAATTCCATCGGCTATTGAGACGCAAAAGAAAATGAGCGAGGTTATCCCGAGGATCAGCAAAGTTTTCTTATACCAATCCACTAACACTTGCGTGCAACCCTCTCCGTAGCCGTTCTGAAACGAGCACACCCCACCCTTAAGTCGTTGACAACAAGAGACTGGCAACAGCTCCGACTCATAAGCAGTCTTACCATAAGTTCCACAGCAATACAAGTCTCTCTGTATCGCATCGAAATGTGTATTACCTGGATTCACGAGATACACTTCAAATGAATATTGCAAATCAAGAGCGAGACATTCGTAGATTCCACCTACGACACACTGCCGTCCATTGATTTTCATCGAGCGCGTTCCGGCTGTGAGAGCCGCCAAGCCAGCCAACAACTCAAACAGAGCGAACAAGCAGACGGCGACCAAAACTGCGATGAGGAGCCAGAGGATTTCCATGACCACCGCATAGCTTCCGGCAAGCCCAAACACGACCTTCGCCAGTCCAAGGAAGATGATCAAGTAGCCGAACCACAGGTAGTCATTTGTGCTGTCTTCGCCGACGAAGGGGTCGGTGTACTCCGCGAAGGAGTGCACTATGTAGAGGCCGGTCACGATGAATTGGATCCCGTTCAGGATGACGATGATTGTGAGAATTAGTGCGACGATGAGTGGCGTGTCACCTGACAGATCTTGGCATGCAACTGACATTATGCCAAGTAGGTGGTCAGGAATGTTTTGCGGTCATCGTATTAAAGATTTGGGCCGAAGAGTTTGACATGGCGAGAAAAGTGAAGTCTGAATGTCATAAAGTACCCTCCTGGCCACTGCCTTGTTGATTTCGGAGGGCTTTCTTGAATAGTTTATTTCTTGATTGGCAATGTTTTGAGTCTGCCAGACGTACGGCAAATTTCTCATAAGTCGAACCAAAGTCGAACGGTCTATTTTACTCGACAGGTAAACAATATCTTCACAACAAGAATTAAAAACGCGTTTACTATTTTTAATTTATTGTCCACAAGTAGTAAATTCCTCCTCCTCGTCTTTTCCTCCGAAAAATTGTACAAGCAAAATTATCAAGTATATTGCTGTCATTAATGAGATCACAGCCGAAATTGACGCGACAATCCCGACTATGTCCACTGTTCTTCGATACCAGGCGACCAATTTCATCGAGCAGCCTTCGGAGTAAGCTCTCAGCATCGTGCATTTGTTTTCTACAGGCGTCTGACAACAAGAAATCGGCAAGAAGAGATAATCATAATCAAACTTACTATAACTCCCACAGCATTGCAATTCGTGTTGTAACTGGTCGAAATTTGTGTCGTACGCGACCATGTGAGCGTCCCGATAGGCGAAGAAAATCTGGTGCATGTCATTAAAGAGACATTCGTAGATGCCGTCTTTGGTACATGAGTGTCCGTGGATGTTGAAGGTGCGCGAATTTGCGGTGAATGCCAGCGAGGCAGCCACAATTTCGATAATTCCGAAGATACAAACGGCGATGAGGAAAGCGAAGATGAGCCAGCAGACTTCATTTAAGAGCGCGTAGCTTGCTAGTACGGCGACGACGAAGATGACGAATCCAAGGGCCATGAGTGCGTACCCGAACCAGACGTACTCGAAGCCGGCGGCGTCCTCGCCCAAGAAATCGTTGGTGTACTTGGTGAATGATATGCTGATGTAGAGTCCTTGCGCAAGGAAGAACGCACCGTTGATACCGATTATAACTGTCAGAATGAACGCGCCGATTAGACACCAATCTTCGGCCAAGAGTGTGTTCAAGAAACTGTCGCACATTTTGGTGATCGCGTTCACACTTCTTCGGTCGTTTCGGCACCTGAGCTTGATGTGAACTTGATGTATCTTAGGAGAAGCGACCAGTGTGATTTTACGGCTCGTATTCTTTAATTAGTTGAAGAGTTTGGCATGAGAGACGATTGACAGTTAGAAAAATAAAATCTAAATACGAACAGTGCATATACCTCCTGTCACAGCCTTGTTGATTTCAGTACAGGATATCATTGGATGAGTGAAGCGAGTGAGTCTACATGACATTAATCCAGTCATTAGCGCAAATCTACAATTCAACTTATCAGAGATATAAAAAAATAAAAATTGCATAGATTTTTCGACCGTCGAAAGGTGACGTACGATATAAAACCACCTTCGAAATAACCCATTTCAGGTTCAATAAGTGATTACAACAAATTTATTGCCATAAGAAAACCATTTCCACCCAATTTTTATCGTCTCTCGAATTGAATTGAAAAATGTGTTTAGATTTGTAAGATAAAATTTTGAATGGAAATTGAATTTAATCTGAAAATTTAATCAAAATCAGTTAGTTCCCCACCCCTTTTTTATTTCCGGCAGTCCCAAAGTGAAATGGAAGATGCGCTTTATTCGCTTCGCTCGTTGCGCTCATTAATAAAATTTTCAGCCAATTTTGATCAAATTGACGGGATCAGCAGGGAAAATTTATAGAAACAGAAATATAACGTATTCAATGAATTGATAAGAATGGAATACAATTTGAGAACTAAGGAAATTAGAAAGAACTAGGGGCTCTGCCCCTGCGGCCTCCGGCCGCCAGCCCCCCCGGCGTGCTTTGGGGCTTCGCCCCAAAGCACCATCTGCACGGGGCCCCCTTGCAGGGGGCTTCGCCCCCTGTAGGTTTTATTTGTTTCTTGTGTTGCTTTGTTTTTCGGTACTTGTTATTTGACCCTTCTGCCACGCTTACCTAAAACTTCGTATTTATCTACATATTCACTGCTCAAATGCGAAATTACGGGTACTACTAATGATGGCCATATAGTTTCGTGACTCAGGTCCACAGACGTCCACCATCAATTGGTGATCCAAGAAAAGAGTTTTCATGTGTTGCCGCACACGCTGCTTGTAGGTTTTCCTTTCCAGACACACCCCGACCTCCCAACCCAACCGTGTTGTGTGTTTCCTGATGCCTTTCCTGCCTTTCGTGCGTAGATTTTTGCCACTCCCCTTGCCCAACAATTATTGCCAATTTCCCTAGCGATTTACGCGGTGCAAGTTACATAGTGACATCCAAACATCCCCACTTCCATGAGTACAATTGTATCGTGGCAACGGGAAATAAGGATTTTATATAAGGTGGATAATTTTTATAGTGACTAATAAAGAGTATGTTACCATTTACGTTGCCATGTAGCCAGCACAATAAATTAAAACCTGTCAGAGCGGGCACATAATTTGTATATGCATTAATACAGTCGCCTGTTGCCCTTCCCTCTGAGCTGTGCCCACAACCCCACAACCCCGTTACCCAGAGAAGCATAACATATACACATCCGTAAATCCAGGCGCAAATCCTATACGAGTGTTCAAAATTCAAAGCGACTTTCATAGGTGTCACATGATCACACCTCGATAATCCGAGGTCATGTTCATCTTGAAATAAATTGTGACCGTTTTAAATCCATTTTAGAAGCGTCGCATCGTTTGCCTCGAAAATGTACGCGATAAGGTGTAGCAATTAGTGGAGGTTACCTTTGTTTTCGTTGCTACATGGACCTCTTGATTGTACTGAGTTGGGTTTGCGATAAACATAAATATTTCTCACTAACCAGGTGTAATCAGGAGTAACCAGCAGTAACCAGCAGTAACCAGAAGTAACCAGAAGTAACCAGGAGTTATTCTGAACGTTCTTTTGGCTTGTGTTCGAGTGAAACAGATGGGGCGATGGTTTTTCCTTTTCAAAACGTAGGAATTCTGATTTCAATCTGATCACTAACTCCCGGCATTTCAACCTCATTATACAAGGTGAGCGACGAAATTAAACGGAATAGGACGTACTGCCATCCACCGTAAAAAATAGTAGGTACCAAATATCTTACTCGTCGGTAACAGCATAAGATATTTATAAAAAAAAAAAACTACGCATCTAGAAAACAAACCACCTCCGCTTTTTATTTATATTTAAAATATATTAGGCCAATATTTAAAATATTAAAGCTAAAAAAAAATACTCCTTCAGTGTGCTTGAAAATCTCACAATTCCTTCTTTTAGGTGGTACATAGAGACTTTATGTAAATTTTATCCTTTCCGGTTTCGCCAGAATTCATTTAAAAGGATATGCTGCATAAACACTTAGAAAAAGAGTCATAAAATATTTTTTTACAACGATAAGATCTTTAAAGTATTTAAGTCATAAAATTTGACATAATTGGAAATTTTCTTCAAATTCTGTAAGGTTTGGCCGCAAGACAGAGCAATGTGATGTTGGTGGTTTTCTTAATGATTTACAAGCAACATCACTGGCCGATTGTCTTCAAGAACGTGACAGATTAACGTAGAGAGATATTGCCGTTTTCAAGAAATTTTCATCAAAATCAATTAGGTTGGCCTTTAGGGCAAAAAACCCATACAAAAAAAAACTATTTGTGTAAGGTGTTCGAATTGAACATCTGCTTCGACCGCTCAGCTGGCCAATTACATCCAAACGTTCCAGGCAACCCATAGACAACAGTAAATACTTTATGAATTGTTTTGACAATGCTTCTTCACATAGCTTGTGCATGACCTGGGTTCTAAACGTGTTAAATTGAATTTTACTGCGCATCTCTGGATAGTAAATAAAAACCCAGTGCATGCTTGCAGCTTATCACCTTCATTTCTAAGCCAAGAAAATATCATTTTCGAAAGCTCCGACTAGAGTAGCAAGTCGTAAAGAGTTGACATCAAACTCGCCGGTCGTGAATCCTAACAGAGGCGTGTTCGCAATTCGTGTTTGTTTTTTTGCCTGCTTAGAACGAGGGAGTATAAAAATGAAGTCACGCAAGTTTTCGCACGCAAATGTGACACGTCATGGCTATTTACAGTAAGGTAATAAGGACCTCAGACTGTCGCCTATTTCACATAACGAAAACAAGGGGTCGTGCACCCCGTACACAACATTATATACATTTGTATTTTATCTGATTCCTGGGACACTGAAAATTTTTAGCAATATTATATTCTCTAAAATTTCACGATTCCATTTGGTATCTTAGGAAACTATTTTACAGTTATAGAGAGATAAATCTGCAGCCATGATGACTCACTTAGTTTTATATTCCATCAAATCCGTTTAATTCAGTGAGCTGGATGGTTTAAACTTGTGTTCCTCAGTTGGATAAGATCACCAAATGAGACCTGAAAACCCGTTTGACATAAAAATAGCGATCATAACAAAAAATGAAAATCGATCAGTTTTTTCCATGCTCAACCATAGCGGCAGTCTAGGCGCCCGATTCACCGCACGTGCCACCAAATTCACGCAAACTCACGCACAAGCACGCGTTTATACGGATAGTATTTCGTATTCCCTTTGCGTGTAAGTAGGGCTCCTTGAAAGAGCAAAAACAAAAAAAAATATGCCAAAAGCACAACAGAATGCCAATTTGTTCCAAAACTTTATCAAAAAAAAAGACCGGGTCGAAAGTGGCCATGTCGTTTTTCGTTTCGCACGCAGCACAGAGCGCGGGTGGAAGTGTCCGATTAAAAGATATTTATTTTTCGCTGCACGTTAAAATTTGAACACATTTGCTGATCCTGTTAGGTGGGCATCTTCACCCACGCGCTAATTCCGCCCCTGCTCATTCTGCGCAGTACAAGGGCTCGCGGTTTTATTTTTTCAGTCCACTTGCTCCGTATTTTCACCCCCCAGTACACTAACTCTCTAAAATAAATCGCGTCCTCCCCTAAACTAGCTTGGCACGTAGAATAAACCGTGTTACGAGCCCGCCAAACGCCATGTGCCTCGTCCATTGTGCAAGCCATAAAAACTAAAAAAAAATGTCTGGGGCAGATTTAATTAAACAACATATAGCCGCTAAGGCTAATTGCCTACTCGTTTAACTTTCGTGTCGTATATCGCGGAAAGCATATCATTTTCCTCGTCATTTTTCGTCGTGGACTAAACTTTTGATTTATTATACAGGCGCTCTAAAAACGAGTCGCCTGTATGTATATAACGGAAGGATTACGCTCTATCGTAATTCAACTGCTGATCTACTGCTATATTCAGAGAAATGTCGTTCAAATTTGGCGAGCGCTTTGGTTCAAAGGGATGGCTGCTACGATGGCTGCTGTGCATTGAAACTGCAATGTCAACTCCATTTTCCTTCGATGACAGGTTTAAATAAATAATCTTTTTAATGGTTAGAATTTTGTTTTGCCTCTAGGAGGTCGAAACAAATTGCAATGAATGATGGGAAACTGTGATACCATGGTTAACCGTGTATTTGTGCATTTTTGAAAAATGGACCGATTATGAATAGTGGTAGGTAGTCTTCGAGGATGAACCCGTCTCACTGCAGAGTTGACAGAGGTGACACCTAATGGAAAAGTAGAAAAATTTAAGGCGGAGTGGTTCAAAATGATGGGCATAAACGTCTTCGCTCTGTTTCGATCGATTGTTGGCCCTAAAACGACCTGTGTCGACCTTTCGACCCATCTTCAGGACTGTCTAAATAATTACACAACATAATCTAACAAGAAAATGTTGAGCCCAAATTCAAGAACATTTCCACCCTAAATAATCCTCGATTTTGTGTATAATTTTGCCCAAGACTTTGTAATTGGAACTGTACAGCGGAAAAGCGATATTTTTTTCTTATCAACCCTATAATATCATAAATAAACTGGTTGACTTCTACGCTACTGTCATAACATAAGGAGCTGACTATACAAAGATTAAAGTTATGCCGATGATGTATTGGATAAACTGCGCATTCATGGAACTTGTTAGTCTATAAAACGTTGTGCCAACATTATAAAACTCTTCTTCCAAAAAGCTGACAATATTTAGTGGTCCAGGGAGATTTAAAGACTCTCGAATATTCTCGATGAGAGTAAACTCATATATCGCCAGAAATAATGCAATGCAGTTGACTTGAGTAGATTAACACTGGTTTATGGAGGATTCTTGTTAAGAATTTGGTGAAAGATTGGCGTCGGTGTGTTCTTCGAACGACTGTGTCGGCGTTGCTGGCACCGCGACGTCAATTTCTGTGAAACTCAAACGGTAAACTAAAACTTTGGCATTTTTATCTAGAAGAGAAACATAAATTTCAGATGATAGTCATTCAATTTGCTTGCATTTGGGCTCGTTTCCTATCTACGTCAGGTTTTATCTCCGATTTCTTACCTTTACTATATACTACAAGCAATTATGGTAATCCTAATCCTTTCGGAAAGTGATGCTGCCTGCTTTATCAAGGGTCTAAACTCAAGTCCTAGATTTAACCATATGTCTAACAAAAAAATCACAAAAAAATTCGAAGCCTCTTCATAAGAAAAGATACCCAAAAACAATGTCTGATATTTGACCCTTTTTTTCATATTTTCCATTCCCTGCTCTCAATTTAAGATTTTGGGTGGATTTTTGAAGGAGATATTTTGATCGATTTTTGTTTTAATTATGAGACAATTGTTTTTACACCATTTATAAAATTAGTCAGCATATATCTTTGCGAAACTTCGAGAAGAGTTGAAGTTGTTTTGGAAGTTATAAATTCAATAACTCAGTCAAAGACAACATATTTTTTTGAACAACAACGGCTCACACCAATGCATGCAAATCTTAATATGCCGTTAAAGTGATGGCTAACATATTGATGGATTCTATTCCACGAACAGCTTTGGTATGGCCATACTCGGCCACAGATACTTCTTGTAAATTGATTACTTCACCCAACTCCGACAATATCAGACATTGGTTGGTTATAAAGGGTTTTTGTTTCACAGAGAAAGTTTCAAAAAGCCTTGCTCCGACTCGGTGCTCGTTTCAACGCAGAGTTCCATTTTCTTCCAATTGTTCCACTTCACGCAAAAAACAATTAAATTAAAGAGTTCTGCCACGAGAATCATCTCATTGCAATGACAGTCTCAATTAAAATCTTCCTTAATTATGCCTAATTAGTCGTTATTCGATCCGACGCTAAAGTTTGCGTCGCAGTTTTAAATATTCTTAGCCAGTCTTGTGGCTGCGAAAAAGACTCACTCAATCTTCATGATCACCAATTCATAAAGCTGTGAAAGTTAAAGACGCATTACTTAATTCTAAGAACCCTAGACTGTTGGATTATGCTGCCATTTTCACCATTTTATTTGCTCTGAGTTGAAGTGTTAGTTGAGTTAAATTCCATGGCAACAGCCAACCACGTAGAGTGCAAATCATTTGTTTCAGTGAGTTATCTCTCAACTCAAAGCTGAAAAAAACTTGTAAAACTGGACACAGAATCAAAGGAAACGTTTTTCCCTAATGAACCTTTACCGGCTGAATTTGACTGTAGCGGTCTTGGTGTAAAAGAGTTGAAGTGTCAAACGCACAAAAATCGGTTAATTTTGCAAATTTTCAAAAAATCTGCCTCAAACAACAGAAACAAACAACATAATCACTGCAAGAACATTAATTTCAACCGTCCCGGTAACCAATTTGAGCAGTTGAACCAACAATGAATTCCATTTACTTCTGCAGACGACACATTCATGAAGCTGAATCACATCACACCAACAATGCGTTAATTTGGGACACGTCTTGTCATCCGAAAGGACATTGTCGTTGTCCGTCACAGACGCTTCCCCTAAGCCACTAGCAGAGTGACACGGTGTCGAGCTAGAGGACCTGCTTCAGACTCCCGGGTCGACAAGCTTGCTAGGATCTGCGTCGCATGCTTGTAAGTGATTTCATATAGAAGACACGGTTATCCTTCATAACGGTGACGTCTTAACAACTGAGAGACATCTCGTCGACGTTTGCAGCTGAGTGATTAATGATGACGCCGTTTACTGGGCGAGCTGAGCGCCGAGCTGTGTTTCGCCAGAGTGAAAAGCGGGTTGTTGCGTTTCGGTTTTTTCACATTTTACTAACTGGCGTTCGAAATTTTACAAAGGCTGTTTCGTTCTTGCTTGTTGCTTGGTAAATTATATCAGTAAAATGGATCTCAGCGGGAAAAGAGAGATGGTAACTGGGTTGATGATTAATGGCCATGTTCATAGGGTCTTGTGTTAAGTTTACAGACCTCTTTGAACCCATGAGAACCGAACGTTGGTGTCGTAATTGAACAAACCTACACGGTAGAAAAAATGAGAGTAGCTTGAAGTCTTAAAGAGCATAATTTATTGGACCTTTCTTGATTACATTTTAAAATATTATACTCTGAAACAATCTCTTACGACGGCTTGTTATATTTTCTATACCTATAATTTTTTTTAGCTTGATTGTAATAAATGGCAGCGTTTTCTTTCCGTGGACTTATATTAGCAAATATGTCATGTAAAATTAGTTTTTTTTCACTAGCTTTTCATGTTGACTTTTCGGAGAGTGACCTTGGACAGCGCGATTGGCTAAGGGCGAGTCGTAGACACGATGACCTTGATCTCTGGTTGGTCCAACGGGGAGACGTGATAACCTTGAGAATATAAAAATTTCATGGACTTCAAATCGCTTAAAGATTGTATTTGTTTTTAGTGTTTTGAGAAACAAAACTAGGAGAGGCGGGTATAGATTTGATTTTGCTTCACATCTCGAATAATTGTGACACAGTAGATAATATTGTTGATAGAACAAAATATAGACATAAAGTTTTGAAACATTTTCTTTTTATATTGGTAAAGAGGACAAGGGACAGCTTTCCTTCCCCTTCACATAGACGCACGCTGGTTGCATCAATTCAAAAGTTTTCAAACAATTCCGTCTCACTGGTCTAATTTCTTCAGAGAGTATACTACAATTGTCTCAGATGCATTCAGACCGAACACAAAGAGACGGTGGGCATGGCGTATCTTAACATTTCAAATGATACTCTGGTGGTTGTAAATATGCCTACAGCTTTGTGTTCTGGGGTTAGCATCTAGAGTTGAGTGCATTTGAACAAATACAAAAAGTACTGGAACCTGTATTGGCTTTGGAAAAACAGTCAGTACGAATATAACCATCGCCACGATGAAAATATTGGCGACTTTGAAAACTCTGTGTGACCCTATTATCAGCTGACCTAAGATGAGAACTAAAAAGCAACTATTATTAATCTATTACATCTATTTTTGTTGATAATAATAATAAATAAACATCTACTAGCTACTTCTGCAATACAAATGTTCTACAGAACTGTGTTCTTGTATGTAAATAATCTTGTGAGAGAAAAGTTGTTTGATGTTGCCTCCAGTATCAAACCTCAGTGCGTTGTCAATCCGCTTAGATATCAACCGTTTGTCAAGTAGAGTGGTCCGTCATAACGATGTCAAAAGTGAAGTTTACTTTCTGAATATTTGTCCCAAGATCTAACATCATGGCAAAGCTGTAAGACTATGTTTTCTTTTCCAGCCATTTCTGCAAAACAAAATGATGCCCAGCAAATGGAAATAAAATATCATACGGAAACAGTGTAAAAATTGTAAATCCGTGCTTCTCTATGCCTCCTACAGAAATGTCTATAGCTAAATTGCTACCATGACATCATAATTCACTTTGAAAAAATCATGCGTCTTAGAGGTTAAATATTTTTAACGTTTCAAACTGACACAAGTAAATGAAAATGCATCTCAGGAATGAAAAAATAGAAAAGTGGATTATTTTGTTTTGTTGATTAGGGTTAATGAGCGAAGATTTTTTTTTTTTTTTGTGTTTGTGAAAATTTTTATGGGCCTTTTTTGTTCTGTGAACTTGGATCTGCCCCTTTTTTTAATCAAAGCGGTTGAGCAGTTTTCTTGTTAGCCAGTTTTTACGAAATTTTTCAGTTTTTCGAAATCATTTTTCACACTCTAGAAGCCATACATGTAATGTAATTTGACTAAACTTTCTAGAAATGTAAACCTTCACTAAATCATGTTTGCGTGGAAATTTCATAGTTGTATCATAGAATATGTTACTCTATGGTTGTATGCTTAGCACTTTGCTTGAATATGGCGCTTTTATGACTCTTTTTAAGCGTATTTGCAGTTTACTGCAACTAAAGCAACTTTATCTGCAACCGACGTTAACAAAATTTACAGTATGCGTTATAAATCTCAAAAAGAAGATAGTGTGTTATTTTTTAGAAAATCCGTTGAATCTTATGATTTGATAGAATTTAACGTTTAAAATATCATGGAATAATTTCACGGTTCATGGAATAATAATATTTCCAGGTAAAAGCTTCTCATAAAAATTACAGTCGAACATTTAAAATTTACCTTATATCGCTTCTAGGCTATGCGCAAACTCAATAAAATCGTGTTCGCATAGCCTAGTTTACGGAGAAAATGTTTAAATATTTAAGAATTCGATGAGACTTCCCTTTTCACACAGAAAACACCTTTATTAGAGACAGGCTTGGCCGTAACCTTGTAGACTGTAGCAATCGTAGAACGAAGCCGACGCTAAGCAAGAACTGTCTCGGACTTCCGTGGGTGTCGGCAAGGGAAACTAACTGCTTCCTAGAACTTCGACTCTCCCATTTCCTCCCGTCCCCGCGCGGGGATATCACGTGTCAATTTTCCGGCGGTGTTTCATAACTGCATGGTCTTAAAAAACGTGTGCGCTTCGACTCGCTGATAAAAACTATCGAGAGCTAGCTTTTGTGGATCGTTCTAGTTTTATGAATGTAATACGGTTTGTGGAATTTATTCTAACTGCATGCCGCGATCCGATTTCCACTGGTCTGCCTGGTAGCTAATTTTAAATTTGTTGAGATAACTTAAAAGCTAAAAGTTGTTTGAAAGCGCGGATGTCAACCACTAGACTTTTGGACCAAATTTGAATGCAAAAAATGGTCCACTGTTTGCATATTTTTTAACCAATTTGCATGCTAGCAAAAAAAAGTGATTACCAACCATTGGATGCATGTCATGGCCATTTTATTTAGCGGTTGAATTGCACGAATTCTCCCCTTTTCTGCATGTTTGAGTCTTTCTCTAAGAGGATTGCGAACTCCAGATAGGGGAAACAGAGCAAAAGTCACCCAAAGTTTGTATGGAAAGCGCCTATATATTTTTTTAAGGGCGAGCTTAAAGATAATGTTATGACTTATAAAGGAAAAAAAGCTGCGCAGGCAAAAAGTAATGAAAACAAACCCCCCAACTCACCACTAGCGGATCAACGCAATTAATATAATGTACCTCCTCCTAATGTTTCCCTGTACATCCTCATCCTCCATTTGCAATTTGAATTGAGGGCGAGTCTGTGACAGAAAACACGCATCCTCCAAACTGGTCACAACGATAGTCGTCGTAGAATTCTGAAATGGCTGAGAAATTTTCCGCTTAAGCTCTGAACTTGCAAGAAATCGTCTTCCAAACTGCCTTTAAATGGAGACACACAGGATGGTGCTTCTTTAACCATGGTATGTTTCGCTGTCACTTATCGTATGAATTAATGTTCTTGCATACATTATTTTTTTCTTAATTTCTGATTAAAATATTCTTTTACTGTAATAATCATATTATTAGTTACTGGTTTAAAATCACGGACTAGTTTCATTATCAGGTGATTAGGCTCTTCGTTTGTCCTTTTAAAAGATCACAAAGCAATTACTAACGAAAGAAAATTTTTATGATATAGTTTAGTATAAATGGTGAACTCAATAAATTACACTAAATTGGTTTAAAGCAGGGACTGAAACCGTTTCGAATTTCGGTTTGGTTTTTGGTTTTTGTTCTTGAAATTTTGCTTTTCCGGTTTCGGTTTTGGTTTCGTTCTTTCGAAAAAATAGCGGTTTCAAAACCGGTTAAAACCGGTTAAAACCGGTTAATATCGGTTTTTGAAAGAAAAACAAACGTGCGGGTGATAACGGACTTTCCCACTCATGTCTGTGATTTGTTTGGCCTATGTGACCTTTCTGGATAAATTTTATTTGAAATTAGCTTGATAAATTTAGGATATCATGACAAAAGAACCCAAACAAAATACTCGCGCACTTTATTTTCTCATCTATTTATTTTTCTCATTTATTATCATCTTTATCATCATTCATCAAAGCGGGTCCCCCCAACCTCCCTCTGCCGGCGACGCGCGTGTCAGCGTACAAAACATCGCCTTCTTACGTCACAATCACAACTTGCAACCACGCTGTAGGCCAGGTAAATGATGATAAAGATGCGAAACAAACGCTAAAATAAAGAATGCACTCTGGGCTAGGACGTACGGCTAGTCAAAACCTTCTAAGAGGCCTTAAAAGTACTTCAAATCGATCCGAAAGGTCAAAATGTGTGGTTTTCGGCTCGACCTTGCTCGGACCGATCAAGCGTCGAGTGCGATCCCATGCTAAATCGCCTATCCCGCCGCACGGCGCGACACAAAAACGGCCCCCACGGGCAAACTAAAAAACTTGCGCTTACACTTTAAATTACAAACTTGTTCACAACAGATTGATGCATCAATAGAAAAAATAAATCGACAATTTTATAGACGAAAAATTTCTTGTAAAGTGTAAATATATTTTTCAATAATTTTTTTGGGCAAGACGGGGGCACAAAATGGAACAAAAAAAATTTATTTAGCAAGAACACATTTGTTTTAGTCTATTAAGAAATTTTCAGTTTTCTTTCTTTAAAACGCACCCGACAGGAATTATTCTACTAAACCTCTGCACCCCCACCCCCTGCCAGGGGTGCGAGGCTGGCACCAAAACTTTGAGTGTTCAGGACCTTCATATGCACCTATCTAAATAGGTGGCATGTTGTAATCATGCCTATCGAGCAACTTGCGATATTTGACCACTGGGCCATAGACTAATTGAAATCCTATCCCAAAAGTAGAAGAATATGTGCTGATAGCAAGTAGCTGCATCTACAGTATTGGAATGTTTATTAGTAATTCAATGTAGATTATGGCTTAGATGTTTGGCCGAGACAAAATGAGCTTAGAGAAGCTTATGACATGTCAACTTTTGCTGGAAGAGCAGATATGCTCATAAAATATTAACTTTAGGTTTTACAAGTCGGATGCTTGTTAAAGCTACACGTAGCACTAGATTGATATATTTCGACAACGCGTGATTTTCTCCCCAAAAATTATTTTTTGCTTGAAAAAGCAAATAAGAAAGTACAATTTTCAGCAGCATGAATTAGCACGAAAATACCGAAAAATACCGAAAAAAACCGAAAAAAACCGATATTGAAATAACGGTTTGTTCTTGGTTTTGTTCTTTTTCAAATAACGGTTTTGATTTCGGTTTCGGTTTCGGTTTTCGAAAAATAGCGGTTTTTACCGGTTTTCGGTTTCGGTTTCGGTTTCGGTTTCAGTCCCTGGTTTAAAGCTTTGCAACTGGCGTTGAGACACAGCATAAAGCAATATAACATCATTTCTCTGCTCCAAACTTGAAACAAAGTCAATTTATTTCATAATATCTTGTGCATTATCCATTATATCCAGCCAGCCGGCAGTAGAAATATGTTCCGCTGGAAAATGTCACTCTATTTGCTGGTGTTCGGGAGGAGGCAGCTCCCAGCGCTCGTTATGAAACGGTTGCTCGCTAAGTGACACTTGCTAGCAGGGAGTAATAACTTGCACCCCACCGTCACACAGTCAACAGATCCCATCATGCACCCTAGATCGCAAACCATTGCGCAAACCGTGTATCAGAAAAGCTTTCTAAAATATTTCTATTTTTTACTTTCATCTCACAATAAAATAAAATAATCTGCCACTTCGGACATGCAAAAACAAGGGCTAGTAAGCGGACGCGTGGCTTTTAATAGCTTATACATAACAGCCGTCTTGTAAATCAAAATTAATGGGTTATAATAATGTTGCTAGCTGTTTTTATAATATTACACCACATAATATAATAATAATAGTGAATTAGACGACGAATTTTAACGAAGCAGCGTCAACTGAAAGTAATCAACAATTCACTCACCCATTGCCAAAGAGTTGTTTGAAATTTCTGGAACATTTGGCCACGCCGATCGGCTGCTGTTCACATCCCTGCTGTTTACACTGTGAAGTTTGACCTTGTTGCATGACCCCAGGTCATGGTTCTAGCCCCTAGGTCAGACCGGGCCAATATTTTCACGGTCAACCGGGTGTAAACAACAAAAAAGCAAACAGTTGGTCGAGATTTCGACCAAAGTCCAATCGCAATGTAAACATGGCTTTGTTTGAAATAGCTTCGAATGCGATCGCTGCGACTGTTTCAGTTTTATGATTGCTTTACCTGGTTTTTCATGCATTGAAACCCAACAGCTATCAACCCTTCTGAACGTCGACACGCAATCAATGGCGAACGAGACACAGAACGCCCTTGCTTGTTTCCCGGTGCGCTACATACTCGCTAGACAAATCAAATTATCAACAAATTACAGTAATCACTCAAGTATACCTTGCGTTCATCTCGCAAAATTCACCTATACTATAACGACTTTCTGGCACGTCAATGTATATATATATGACAATGTTTGTGCCACTACTTTGTTCGATCGTCACAAACGGAGAACAAACACGACCGTGTTTCGCAGTGACTAAATACTACTGCATTGGGTGGATGAACGAAATTGTGAAATTGAGTCCACCTCGCTATGCTCAACAATCGGTCTATATGATTTATCTGGGCGTTAATAATTCCCTTCAAAATGGGCGCCAGTGTCCAATATGTATGCATGGAGCAAATAGAGGTTTCCAAACATATTTTTTTCCATATTTGCCAATGAGTACAATGGATGTGAACTGCAGTCGCGTCTATAAGGTTAACCTTGCTCAAGCGGGCGTTTGCTGGTCAAGTTTAGAGCTGCAAGCACTAGATTACAAGGTTTACTCTGCTCCTACTGAACACACAAACTATACACAATTTACGTTAGAATTACTGGCTGGAAGTTGGTTGAAGGGTCGGGCGATGCATTTTGTAAATTGTTGTGCACATGCAAATTGCTTCGGCGTTTGAATATTTAATGTGATGATAAATCTCATGTGTGTGCCGCAGCAGTTGCGAGGCGAAATTGTGCTTGCAAATATAAGTTTTTGCCAGTAATATCACTGGATAAGCTAGTTCTAGTAATGAGTAAATTGTGTTTCGTGTATTGTAATTATTCTTTGAGACACTGCAATCGATACTGTGGAATAGAAATGTGCATTACCGTTAAAAAAAATGCCTCGATATACAGGCGGGTATTTTGAGTTTCGTAGTCGTATCGGATATTTTGTTTAGTAGATATTTAGTTCCGTGTTGTGCAAGCACAGATGCCAGGATTACCAATAGAAGTAATTTAAAAGAGATTTTCGGTACGGTTGGCTACTCTGATGTTCGTTTTAGTTTATTATTCTTCAGATATGCTCTTTCTCTCTCTGCTGAACTGTTAATTGGTTTGCTTCTTCCGAGCTGTTTGATTAAATCAACAACTTTTCTGTAATTAAAGAGCAGAATAATATTGCTTAGAGACACCGAATAAAATAGCAAATAACTGCAGCGTTCCAAGAATTCTAGTTTCGAAATATTATATTTTCAGCACCGAATACACATCTTCAAAGATATCATTCAGTAAATCCTGATTTTTTATAAAACTTTTCTGTATACTTGTAATTATTAAAACAGTCCCCTGGAAAATGATTTCCATTCAATTATGATTTGAAAAATATAAAACCAGCTCAGGCAGCTTGATTGAAATCAAACTCATCGTCAAACAAAGCTTGGTATAGCTTGATATAGCTTGGCATAGAAATTGGGCATAGCTTGGGCATAGCTTGAAGCATAGCTAACCCGGAGTTAACTGCTTAGCTACAAATTGTTAGAAATTGCAAAAGGAGTATAACTAATGTACAAATAATACATTTGAATGAGATAACCACACCGAGCGAAACAGCTTTGTCTTCCTCACCGCACGCCATTTGTTACATTTAGCGAGGTTTAGCAGCATCAAATAATCGGAGTGTGAATTGATTGTTCCAAACATTCGATAAATAATGTGACACCAGTAAATCAACATTACCATCGCTGCTCGAGATAATGCTGTCTGTTATTTATGTCGTACTTTGCGAATAATGCTGGTACACGGATGTGTTCTTCTTCTTTTCGAGTTGGGATTAATTTAAATTCATATGTACCACCTAGTGCAAGTTTTCACTACTTCGTTTCCAACGACAAGGATACATTTTAGGAAAATACATGTTATTAAGAGTGAGGCCCATTAACTTTTTAACGGTTCGTTAATGTTTTGTTACCATAGCCACTGCAAATGAGATGCTTAAATATTTTGTTAACAGACCGTTAAATAATTAAGAAGTCACTGAAAAACTGGGTCTTAGTTTTGGGAACTAACTGGCAACCCTTTGTTTAGAGGTTTATTGTATATTCACACCCTCTGGGTGAAGAACGAAAACGTTTCCGTCAATATGCATGATAATTATTAAGTGCATAGTTAAATATAATAATTTTTTAATTTAAGAAAATTACATCTGGATTACCCAATGCATGCGTTTACAGGCACTTATTTTAAAAATGTGTGCTGAATTTCTAATCTTGTATGCAATATGCAAATAAGCTCATTAATTCCTGTTCAAATTATACGAAAGGTTATTTTTGATCCATTAATAATCCAGAACACCTAAATTGCAAGAAAAACCGGAACACAGTGGTACTTTTAGCTCAAACAAGCAATTTTATGTTTCAAAATAAAGCAAATATTCATTCTCTGGTTGCTCTGTGTCCGCCGCTACCGATATGGGCTCATAAACTTTAAAAAAAATACGTATACAGATGAAATTCGAGCATGTTTCTATAGTTTCATAAGCTCTGACAAATACTTGCACTTTGTTCTATTTATATGATTAATCGTTAGTTAGGATATGTGATGCATTGCATATTGTGTGTAAAATCGAGTATGGATATGACTGATGATTATGATTGTATGTTTTTATTTGCCGCTTCAAAGCGATGAATCTGCTGATGACAATAAAAAAATTGTGCATTGAGAACAATGACATGAATATGGTAGGTATTTTAAAACCATCGTATTTTAAGACCTGCACTGAAAATTTATTCATGGATATCAAATTTTCACTGTGTAAATGCAAAAAATATCGTCTGTTATTATTCTGTATGGTTATATCTACACATGGCTACACTTTCATAAATTTGGAACAGATGACAGATAATTTATTTTCATATTGACACTATTTGAAAAAATCAATCGATTTGGGAATAATCTTCCATAAGCGGTTTTTCAGGAGGTAAGGGATGATAGAGAAAAATAGATGGAGGTTAGGTGGACAAAAGTCAAAACACTCATGTCAGGCTGCATGTATTCTCACACAATGGATACAAGATATGACGGCGTTGGGATTCTCAAACTCTCTTAAAACCTCGCATCATGTATGCCACCATGGAGAATATTTGGAAATAAAATCAAAAACTAAAACATGCTTTCTTTATGCGCCGTCTTCTTTAAGTTGTCGTGGCAGAAAATTGATTTCCACGACGCGAGAAAAATGTTGTTATGTGTTGCGGAAAATGGGTTTTTGTATGCTGAAGAAAAGTACCGGGAAATTTAATATGATAACCGATGGAAACCCTCGCTCTCGTATGTATTTTGTGTGTGTGTATGTGTGTGTGGGAATTATAATTCTATAAAAATTTAATACGTTTTCCCAGTTTTCCTATTCTTTGAAAGCTTTCGCGAAAATGTCGAAATTGGATTGATTCTTGTAACGCAAGACACTTTTTCTTTAGCAAGTATAAAGTATGTTGGCGCTTTGTTTGAGTTTTGAGAATTGAAGGAATCTTGTATATTTCTCAGAGACAGCATCAAAAATTCACCGTCAATTTCTTTAGCTAAAATTTGTGCCTGCAGGTATTTTCAATAGGAGCCGACGCATCTCATCACATCACATTCAAAACAGATTTATTTCATAACACATCTAAAGTTTTTACATGTTAACAAAGAATTCAATTCCTACCACCATCAAAATGGCAATAATAGGTACATACACAAGTGAGCCAGAAAACAAACTCAGTTTTCTCTCCAGCCACGAATGTTAAGCAAAAACAAGAAAAGTTTTAAATTGTGTATAGTATCCATTATATACGTTAGCCAATCTCAGAGACGGAAAAATCCTCCATTGGGATCACAAATCCAATTATCTGCAGTTTAGAGAAACAAACACTAGCAGGTCTTGACTCAAAGGTCAAGCTTGCAGCTACCATCCATCAAAGAACGCTTGAATGACGATTTTAAACCAGAAAACTGTTCCATCTCCCATTATTATGTTGTGCTCTAGGTTTTCTCTGCTTGAGTTTTTGTACAGCGATTGAGTAATGTTTCAATGAGCAGTGGTGTGATAACCGATTGAAAGGAAGACGTATCACTCGCTTGATGTGACTGACTTTTAGGTTGAGATGCTCGAGACAATTGTCTAGACTCGATCGTGACCTAGAAGAAACGGAATCAAGAGTTTGCTTAGAATTTAGGAACGACTTTGGTTGACATATATACAATATCTTAAAGGCATTTGGCTTTGTTTGCTCAATACAAAGTCGTTTGTGTAACCAACACAAGAGTTGCTACGACATAAAGTGCAGTAGGGGGCTTGGAAAACCAACTGAAACTTAGTTTAATCCTGATCGAAATAATATTTTCTTTGTTTTTCGGGTCAACATCTAATTTGAAACATTTTTAGGAGTTGTAAGTGAAGAAAATTGTATTGGTTTTTTCCTTTTTCGCTTGATTCTTGGAGAGAATCACCATTTTCCGAGCAGCTGTTTCTCTAAGTCGCTAGCACCACTCGAACATTACAAGAGTCAGCTAACACTGAAACTCCCTCCCCCAACTCCGTAAGATTTCACCTCTTTATTCAGACTGAGCAAACTTCAAAGTTCCCATCGTAACAACAATTATTAAATCGCAATCTATATGCTCGGTAATGTTTTCGCAAGTCCACACTCAACTAATTCACAAACGCGGGAAACTTCGCAAGGAAATCGGAGAGCAGTGATAAGGTTTAGCGAGCGAGGGGTGGGGCAACATTCAATTATATTTCAACGGCAGTCGCCAGAGTGAACTGGGATAGAACGACTGCGAATTGTGTGTTGAGTTTCCTGCAAAATTGATTTGTTCAAATTGATAAGCGCACGGAATTCGCATTGATAGCTGCAGCAACGTCCCACATACCAAAGCGCGCCTCGGGCGAGACCTAAATTAATTAGATGGAATTTGCGAAAGAGAGTCTCGTGCCTAATCATATTAATTTGAAATCTTCGCAGAGTGATATTTTTCTCTGTGAAATATTCGCAAGTAGCTCCGCTTGTCTTCACAATTATGTCAGACTACCCGAGTGGAAATAATAAATTGCAGGCATCGCCTCATTTTGTAAGACATCGTCTTCTCTTCTTTGTAATTAGACAACATAGAATTAGTCTCGTCTTTTTTGGTGAAACATGATACACTTGTGTAATGGACGCCTTGTGTTATCTGCCGAATTCAACGAGATGAATATTCTGATAGAAACTACAATGTCATTTTTTATTCAAAACAATTTATTCATTCCGAATTTTTTCTCCTTACTACCCGTGTCCGTAATTTGCACCCGTTATTTCTAATCCGGATCCGTAAATTGTATTTGTATCTCGGTACGGTTAAAAATTTCGTAATTGATATTTCGTTTCTAATTATAAATATCTACCATACATGCAAAGAGTATTTGCATTTGGATTCAAATCAAAACTATTTCAACCCCCTATTGTTCGTGTCACGAAGGATTATACTCGGAACACTGTAAGTACCTGGGGAAAAGTCGCATTTATAAAAATCCCACTCCGCTGTCACCAATGTAGTGTTGTTTCATAATTTCACTGAAACTCGATTTTCAGCTCTTTGAAGTAGTTTATATTCAAGAGCAACCGTAACAAGACATGAGAACTTCCAAAGAAAGCTATGAAAGCGATTATCAGATCGTGCAGTGCACAGGTGGAGTTTTTATTTCTAGCGAAATTATTTAGGTTTGTCGCTAAAAACATTAATGGTTTTATAGAAGGCAAATAAAGGAATGGAGGATAAAGCTAAGCTGCCATTCGTGTGGCTCTGTTACGGGAACCAGAGCAAAATATGTAAGTATTTGTTTTGATTTCAGTACCTATGTGTATTTCAGTACCTAGGTAATTCAGCTTTTCATCTTAAAATTCTTAAACACGAACCAACACGCTACGATCGATGATGAAAAAAGTCATTAATCAAATTATGTTTTAAAAAGCAAATATAAAAGCAAATCTTTGATGATTCCAGTGAAACGGACATGTTCGTGTCACGCTGTCAAGCCCAGCAGATGGAGTCCAGCAAGTCTGTTGATTAGGCGTTGTTATTAATTAATCCGAGACAGCGCCTCGCGTGCTCGACTAATCTTGTGAGAATGTTTATGCTAATTTCTCGCCGGAAACAGGGCAGTTATCTGTGTCCGAAGCACCGGATGCGAGAAGTTTGCCATCAGCTTCCGCGTGTCGTCGCGTCATTGGTGCAACTAGATTTTCTTGCCAGCAGAAGCTCGTGAAGTGGTCAAACTTTGCAGTGGAAATTGCTGTGGCTGTGGCTCACACTGCAATAAATAAATGCTCTCCGAAAAAAATTTCGCTGCTTAATATTATCTTACAGCAAAAACGAAATTCGTGCCAATTTCAGAATTTCAAACTTTCCTCTCGACCGCTTAAAAAGCATTTCCCAGCAAGAACTTAAGCATCTGTCGTCCACATGTTCAGCGCTACAAGTGCGGGAAATATTTCAGCCATCGACAAAAAAAATCCATAACTTTTAACTTAATTTCCGCCAAGAGTTCCACATCGGATTTAATATCAATCGACAATGCACGATTATTTTCCTCTCCCAAAAACCCTGGAAGAAACCCTGCTGCTACCACCAATATCCTTGCTGTATTGTAAGCCAACAAAGCCACATTTCCACTATCATTGATATTACATAGGATCCAAGCAAAAATACAGTATAATATCCTTTCACAAAACCATATCATCCTTTGAAAATCTCATCTGCAACTTCAAACGCGCAACAGTTTCCATTGCTAAGCCTGCCAAAAGATAATCCACCAAATAGTGCGCTATCCTCGACGATCGCAAACAATATTACAAAATCCCAATAGTGTCGTTTGTGTTAAACCCAAAAGCATCTCTCAGCTCGAACCCGAAGCCTGGCTGTCGTTTCTTACTTCGCCTCGAGGCTTTATTAGTGAAATAATTAGCGTGATTAAAGTTGGCCCTTAGGTGTGCGGATCGGTGGACGGAGGGTGGGTCGATATTGACGTGTCTGGATGAGGCCCCTGCGGCAGGCCAAGGAACGTGCGACAATCGACCAGGGTAATCGCATTGTGTCAGGGATACGGCTGATTGAGCCGCGGTTCAAACCCGCTTACCTTCTTTAAGATGACAAGACGAACCGCTGGCGGAGTTTTTAATTGGTTTTGAAGAGGGCGGTGTCTTTGGAGCGCAATGGCTTAATCAAAAGTTAAAAATCACCGTGGCCTAAAATTTTGATGGAACCTTTGTTGAATTTATTCCTGATATTCTGCGATGATCATGGTTGTTATTGGCGTAGCTCGACAACTTTGCGAGTTAAGAATGTTAATGCCAGATGTGTTCAAGTGGAAGTTCTTGTATAGACTTTTGTAGTACAATACATTCTTTTGTACACTAATTTTTTCATAAAATTTTGCTTGATCTAGCATTTAGAGCACTTGCTCGGAAAGCAATGCTATCCAAAAAGAGCAACCCATATAAACGGCGCATGATTGAAAAATATCTGCAAACTGCATATTCTATCTTCCAAATTGAATCGGATACTAACAATTCGTCGCTATTTTATTGAAAAATTCTTGTCGAAGGGAAATTCTTTTTAAAAATATGAAGTTGTTTACAGTCACAGTACAGCTTGGGCCATCGACCATCTTATAAAACTTATTCGGTCAGAATCAAGCGCGAACAATATATTTCTATCGAAGGTACCATCGAACTTACATTTAATTCACAAAACATACACAAACAAAAACACGAAGAATGTTTCAAATAGTGGAGAGTAATTAACTTTTAGACAATCTGTAAAATATCCTGTAAAACATTGGGTAAAATGTTGCTTAAATCCCTAAGCATAATTATGTTCCGTGCGGTTAAATTATCTTGGCTCCAACCCTGGCTCCAACTTCAACTCATTCCTTTTTGCAAACATTATTGCAGCATGTTAAGCTGCCTGGACGGCCACCTGTTTGCCGGTCGTATCATGGGTTGTCAGATTTCATTGAAACGTACGAAACGAAACGAAACGTAAATGTGGCCTCTTAGCATGAGCTATAAGAGGCCACATTTAAATTTTAACCAATAGCCGAAAATAACGAGGAACCAGTGAAAAGCGACTAGATATTCCGTTTCCGATAGCAGAAATCTACCTTGCTGGGACGAGATTCGCAATCTATTCTGGCTCAATTTCCACTTCGATAAAATCTAGGTATTCAATTTAAGAATACTATTACTACTATACCAAAATAACACACCACGTTAATTTCATTTTTAACTGTATTATTTCAAAACTATATAATAAAGAAAGTTACAAGTAAAATTCTAGAAGATATGCGAGTGGTAAAGCGTCTACACGGTTCTAGTGTTTGAATTTTGATATTTTGAAACAGCACCCTGCTGATTTAGTTTTAAAGTTGATAAAATGTAAATGACGTCCATTATTTAAGTATGGCCTTATCAGCTGTGCGTTTTCATGGCAGCTGGCAAACCAAGAATAACTCTAGCTTCCTTAACCTAGGTATATACTCTCTCTTTAATAATCTAGTTTTATTCCCTCTGTAAAAGACAATGCAGCTCGCGATTTATGACACCTTGCAGCTTGCTCCCAGCTTCCAGACTTTGCATCAACATAAAACACCAAAAACAACGTATGTGATCATGATTATCCTGTGCCAAATTGTTGGCTCACATTGCTTCCGCCCTTGGCGGTTATGTGCGCATGACACATTAAAGATATCATTGTTTTTGCGTGGAACGGGTTGGAGCTGTTGTACTCGCGACGGAATTATGTCAAGTATGTCGGTAGAATGTCCGTAGAATGTCGGTGTTCATGGATGCAATGTTGTGATGTTGAATGTACTATATGGATAACTTTGTAGAGTTTTGTGCAATGTGGGCGGATTTTTTTACTGTTGCATGCCTCGAGTATATTACGGAGAATTTATTTTTGTGCTGTAGATAACTGTAGGTGAGCTAAATACCTGTGCTTACTGCATTTAATTTGCATTTCAAATGCTGTTAGACGAAGATGAATTGCCTCTGGGTGTTGAGGTAAGATTATAAGCATGGGTTTCATTTCATGGTATAGCGCATTGTATAATGCTTTTTCGCAAACCTCAAATTTGCACATTTGCAGTGTGTATGCACATTTAATTTGTTTGCTTTCATGTCAATAGAGTTAATTTACTGGGAGAGCATACTTTTAAGGGAGCGCAGTGCTCAAAACATGCTTTGTGTTACACGACTGAAATGTGAAATTTTACCTAGTTTTAAGATTTGAGTTGCTTACCTACAGTTTATCAGATCGGTGAATG
This sequence comes from Nemurella pictetii, assembly GCA_921293315.2. Classification (NCBI taxonomy): domain Eukaryota; kingdom Metazoa; phylum Arthropoda; class Insecta; order Plecoptera; family Nemouridae; genus Nemurella; species Nemurella pictetii. Next base: position 5,750,078 of record OV121122.1, read on the forward strand.
TTTTTAATTCGTGGAGAATAAAATATTAAGAGCATGTGTTTAGTTTCACTGTTGATTGTCTTAAAATTCCACCGTTTTGGAGTTGGTTTGGTCCAAAAAGTGGATCCTTTTTTGGTATGGTCTCTCTCTGCGTATAGACTGTAGCTCCTCTTCTCCGACCAACGTGAATTTTGCACATAGTTAAGTTATTTGCATGTATCCATTGCATAAAGAATACATTTGAATTTAAAATATATGGACCATATTATCATTCTCACGAAGTTTTGGTGCCAATTTGATTTGCAGCATTACAGGTCGGCTGAACTTAACTCACTTCTTTATTTAATTGAGTTGCTTCCGTCCGGCGTTAGATACAGAATATGCATTACCGTTTTTTCTTTAACCAAGTATACTTGGTTTATAAAGGAAACAAAAAGACTAAATCTTTCCATCAAGAACTAAACATGATTCAACAAATGAACTTCGTATTTTCACTGCACCTATTGTCATCTTCTAACAGAATGGAAGCACTCCACTGAAATTCAATCATCGAGACAGAATGTTTCGAAAAAAATACATGTTTGATTTACAAAAAGATCGCCATTCAAATGAATGTCCTCCTGCATCCACGATGAGATTACTGTCCCAAGGGCAAGGTCACGATGAAAAGCAATAAGAAAACTACTTCTCGGAAAACCGTGCCCTGTAACCCTCGTCCGTCAATGCGGTCTGAGATTGCCGATAACCAATCAACCTCGAAGCTAGCAAGTTTGCACCGCAAATCGACCCGAAGAAGTTGGGAACTCGACGCAAAATCCGTTGCTTTTCATCTTCAAGACTCGCGGTTGACAACCACCGCTCAGCGCTTGACCAAACGACCGAAAGAACAAACGAACTAACGACTATTTGCACGTTTCCTTGAGAACTGCAACTATTTTTTTGGCCCTCACGTCATTTAGTAGTTTGGCTGCTTGAGGCGATGGCAAATATTTACTGGTCACTGGGGGCATTTCACTCTATTTGTCTATTTGTCTATATGCCAGTGAAGTCGTGACTCGAACTACCGTTGCCCAGGGCCTTTTAATCTTAACACGCTGAAAGTAGAATTGCGGTGTTGTCCCACATTTGGTTAGACCGATATGAGTTGAAGCATAGCTCATATCGTATTTTGGCAATGATCTTTCGCGAGCTAACTGGCCGAAGCGGAATTTGCTTGCGCATGTGATATCGAATCTCGAACAACCAGTCTCTTTTAAACTAGGAGTTGCCAAGGTTTAGACATCAGAAGACAAGCATTTTAGTAAACATTGATTCAATGATCGTAAAGTTTCAGATGGCTGACCGTGAATCTTTGCAGAATGCTTACTTTAGATGATCCCACTTAAGAAATAAAGACTATGAGGTAGATAAATTGCTATCACATTCTTGAGTGTTTTGATTCACCGGACTCGAACTAGTTTCCTTACTTGCACTGTTCTGTCCACATGAGTTTTCCAAGCACTGTCGTTTTGCTATCCGCGCAATTTCCAAGATTTATAGCATGGTAACATTATTTCTTGCATCCTTAAGTAGGCTCTGAGTCACTTATGCCCCATTCTGACGTCTGAACAGACTCGAACGTCAGTCGAGAATGGGAGATTTTAAATAGAGATATGAAATCTCTATAAAGATATGGTAATAAAAATATCATTGACACTTTAAAGAGCACTCCCAACCGTTCAGTGATATGCAGAACTGTCTGAATGCAGTAACACCTCTTGAAATGTCAATTAAACATTTTATTGGTACCATTCCAAAATTTTAACCAGGATCTCTTACCTGTCCGGGATTAAGCATTACCAATTACCAACTGTATTAAGATATTAACTAGTATATGCATTGAGGTAAGAATCAACACAAATATTCAAATAGTTTTTTTTTATATACAATTGTAGCACGTACAAATACAAAATAAACTTTTTTCGCAATTTTATCATGTACGATATTCTCTGAAAGTCGCTCATTAAGCCTTGATCGAAGATTCACTTGATAAAAATTCTAATTGGCGCGCAAAACCGCCAAATGGCCCTAAAAATCGCGTGACCTATTTGCTCTCAGGAGAATAAAGCAGCACGACATCAAGCGGCAAGCATTAGGAACGTACTCGCAGCAAATGTGACCCACTTATGCAAACGCTAGGGTGCCGAAAATAAATTTAATTCCGTAAAGGACGGTGAAATAATGTCAATTTGTCGCTCGGATTCAACCGTGGTCTTTTTAGCAGAAATTTGTGGCGCTAAAATTACTTTCGTCGGATTCCACGCCATTGCGTCCTACACGGTGAAATTGCTGCACGACTGGACAGGAATGTTGCGTATAAATATAAAGAGGTAACCTGCAGGATCTACAAAATTAATTTCAGAATAACTGCCGAAGCTGGTCACAAATATCACGCGAGGTTAGGTAAGAAAATAAAAAAATAAGGTCTCACATTTTTCTGGTTACAAAATATGCAGTTATTGCATATGCCAATGAACTTGTTTCCTAAATGAGAAAAAAGAACACACTAGTGTCTAGTAATAGTTTTATCTACCCCCGCTTCCCACCCCTTTCAATTTGCACAGGGAAATCGGGAACGCGAATTCGAGATATTTAATTATTACTCGCTGCCAGCTTTCGCAAATTTAATATGTTTTTGATATTTTAAAAACTAATTTTTGCTCGAAGAATTTTTTAAACTCCCGGTAAATATTCGCTATATCGCCAATATCGTTGTGCCATTGACAAAGCAAATCCGTTCAAACTGAGAATTGGAATTTTCATAGTGTTATATAGAAAGGAAGCGATTTTTTGTTCCACATGACAGCCTGCTTTACCCAGAAGGTAAAAGATATAGGCACAAATATCCCCAGCTTTTAGTAATTCTTGCAGACAGGGTGAAATATCATAGCGTGGTCTGATTTTATCCCTCATCTTGCTTGCTGTCTGGCGTATTTCCCGCGAAGCAGGAGAGCTCAGAGAGGATAAGTGATTTCTTACATCAGCGGGTTGGGTTGGAAATGATCAAGGACTTGTGTCCCCCCGCGAAAACTTCTCCTGGTTTCGCGCCTGGAGCATGTTTTCAAAGGGGTTACAGCTCAAAGTGACTTCCTTTCACCGCTAATCTTGTCCAAAAGTAGATAAGAAAAATTAGGTCAATACAGAAATGCAGCCGAGAGCCATCACGAGGAAGCACGTCATTCGCGATGGATGGAACGAATATTACTCCTCCCACTATTTCTTTGTTGAAAATATAGATTAACACCCGGCTTTCAGTGACTTGTTAGTTATTTAACGGCCTCTTAACACAATATCTTGGCATCTCATTAACATGCTAACAGACTGTTAAGGTGTTAACGGGCAACTGAAAAACGGGGCTTTAGAATCTTATTAAAAAAAAATATACAGTTCAAACACTTTAAATAGTTAAAGGTTTAAGTTGTATAGGCGCTAAAATTTAATAGAGTACATTAAAACTTTGGCTTCTAGTTCATTGCCAGCCTCGTTGCTAATTTTCTTTGATCTACAAGTCCAGTTCTTCAATGAACTGCCCAATATACAAGCGCCGAAATGAATAATAACAAAAACAATAAATCTTTTCCTGAATTCGCTCCGGAATTGTATACCCACAGGTTTGTTGGGAGTCGAAATAGGTCAGGATCTAGTTTTCAGGATTGTACAAGGACTGTTGGCAAGGGGACCGCTCTGATATTAAGGGATGATTATTCCTGAATTTCCCAGCTGGAATATTAATGAGCGGGCTAAGCGTGGAAAATCACTCAACCAGATTGTTGTAAATCATTCTGTTCCCAAGAACAAGCTAAGAAGTTTGCTCGCTTTTAATTTAAACTTCCGTTCAATTTATAACTCGTACGCAAATATTATTAAAATCGTATTCTTGGTGTGAAGTAGGTGCCTATGCGAAAAAGCCACTAGATCTTGTTTCCTTAAATTGGTGTTTTAAAATCACTTGATGTTCCTATGCGTGCTCTAATTTTTCTGGCAGTTGTGGTTAGTCCTTTTTTAAGTCCCATAGATGGAAAAATAGCGATCTCATGATTTCATATCTTGCCCTTTCACCAGAAATCATAAAATTTATTGAGATTGACCGACAGGAAAAAATTGTTTGAAACTAAGAACTATGAAGAAAAGTCGTTCAGATATTCTCATCCGTTATAGGACTTTACAAACTTATTTTAATCACATTGTGTATGAGCGAATTCTCGGTAATAAACATATTCAAAACCGAAGTATTCAGCTTTAGAAGAAAACTATTCGCTCAACTGGCTTTGTTATCGTCAACTCGTCTTAAATTTTCCGAATTTTTATGGCACACAATGAATTAATTATCAGCTATGTCGCTATTGATTCAGTAGAATCAAAGATTTTAGAAACCTCCTTAGAGAGTCGTTTTCATGTTTCATGCTTTTTTTTCAAACAGAAAGGAATAAGAAATTACAAAGGTTCAAAGTTCAGTTGAATTACTTATATAACTGAGATTCTAAGAACATTAAGAATTTTTAGATTTTAAGAAGATTTAAATACGTTTTTAGTGGCCCGTTGATATGTCGTTATGGCCATGGCCAATGAGATGCCTAGATATTGTGTTGACAGGACGATTAATAATCAACAAGCTACTGAAAACTGGGCCTAAAGCGCAGATTAAAATTAAAATTTCAAGATTTTAAATGTTCCAAAAAAAAATTCTCCAAATTTCGCTTCGGCGTTTGAACTGTAGAGCGCGAAAAAACAAAAAAGCCAAGAACAAAGGTTGAAAAATTTACAAGATTGAAAATTATTTTAGTACATAGATTATTTGAAGATTCACTTCTCTGGCTTCGCTTGTATCTCTCAGAAAAAGTTTAAAAATATACCATGCTTAGCTTGCACAAAACTTAGTGAAAATTCCAATGATGATCCACTGCAAACGGAAGAATTCTTTTTCCAAGGACAAAAAAAAATACATAGTAATCACCACCTAAGATGTCCACGTCTCGATTGCAAAGTCAGGTGAAATAACTGAAGATGACATCTAGTTTCTAATCCAATTAAACAAGTCGACTTTCCTGGCAAGTAATACGGACGTCGGAGCCACACTCCATCGGCGTTGCGACGTCTGCGCTTATGAATATCGCATTACGATTCCTTCCACCGGGAGTAAGTTAAGCCCCCACAGTTTCCCAGGATGTACCAACTTGCACAGAGCAGGAAAAACTTCCAGCAATGGGTGGTCTTTTTTTGGTGGAATACAATTTGATGTGAAGGAATGAGGGCGATGCGTTGAGGAATACCTGCCATTTTACTTCAAGTCACCTTTCATTAGGATTTGATCCAGTTTGTATTTACAGAAAGAAAGGAAACTGTGTTTGATGCAAATCCAAGATGAAATGTTGCGCCGTTCACTTTGCTGACAAAAGCTGGTTTCGAACTAGCAAATTTTAGTTTTAATATAAATTAAAATTTCATTGTTTTGTTGTTGCTTTGAAACTTTTTTGTTTCAAACGTTTCAAATTAAAAATGAATAAAACATTGTGTTGCCAAAAATAATCCGAGTTTGGTCTTTGGGATGAATCGAGGAGTTTATGCTGGATTTTGTTTGCTTACAGACCTAACCCTTAAAAACTCTACGACTAAACTAACCCAAGGATTAGTAAAGCAATTGAAAGTAACAGGTAAAAACTTAAAACGCACAAGACTAAAGTGTAATAAACACCTTTTTCTTAAATTTTCCGCACTTGCAATTTGAAATAGTTAATTGATATTATCGTAAATTGATTTGATTTGGTTCACACGCTCTATTGATCATCATTCATTACTAACATAAAGATAAAATGAAAATTAACAACAAGCCAACATTGATTATTAAAACATGAAATTATTTCTGAAATTATTATCCGTACCCCGCACGGATAAATTTTCGGAGTGGATATTTAGTTTCCAATAATAAATACTTACCGTACATGTAACGAGTATTTGCATTAAGGTACGAATCACACTAACATACAAGCATCTTGGCATTGTTCCTCTTCGCAATGAGGGTGGAGGAGCCGAGTTTGTACTGCGGACTGCATCTAGGAGTTTGCTCTTAATTATTCGTGTGGACACGTCTTAACTACACCCAGGGTATGAAAACTCAGACATAAACATTTCCTGCGCTAAGAGCTCTTATGTTATGTTTGTTCTCTCTTATGTTCGTCTCTCTTATGTTCTCTCTTATGTTTGTTGCTCTTGTTTTCTTCTTTCCCAAAGAGAGGTCTGATTTTTTCTTTCTACTTATCATGAAGGTGGTTTTAGTTGCTGGACCAAGAAATATGTCTCAATTAACTATTTATTTGTGTACGTTATAGAAGTTTTCTCTATGTTTCATAGAGAATGAAGTGGAGGAGCCAAGTTTGCTCTGCGGGCTGCGTCTAGGGGATTTCACAGTATTCGCGGCTTACGAGCTCTGAAACGAAACCTAGGACTGAGCAAGGCTGGAAATGAATACTTGACTATTACAAGCGCACGTTCCTTTAAAATTTAGAGGTGCACGTGAAACCTAGTACGTGTCGCTACTCGCAACTATTTCTAACTACCTACCATACTTATCGGAATCAAAGCTCGTTATATTATAATATTATAGACTACTAATGCTGGTTTTGCAAAGGGAACTAGTTTTTTTTTAAGGTTAATGCATAAAAAATGGGAACAAGTTGACAGTTCGCTATGCAGCAGAAGGGAAAACAAACCCACGCAAGATTTCCGAGGCTGCAAAACCATCCACGATGTACTTTGTTTCAAGAACGCTGGCACGAATGCGTTCATTACAAAGTAGCTATTCGTTAATATGCTTAAGATGGTAAGTTCCTGTGTGATCTTGTCTGTGATCCCGCTATAAATTAATCGCTGTTACAGCACCAAGCGCAGCTGTTTGTCTTTAGTTTCGATCAGGAAGTTGAATCTTTGCATCGTAATCATCACCGGTACGTGGCTGTTCGTGGGTGTACGGGATATGAGCAATAGATGCAAAAAATCTCACTTGGCATTGATTTAACAACTCAATAAGAATCCAATTTCTGGTGAAGTAAAATCGGCGCTTGTATTTCACAACATGTTGCGTACACCAGATGGGAACTTGAACAAGGGATGAAACTGGTGAACGCAGCTATCGAGTTTCTTGAATGTTTGCTAATGATTTTTCGCAGCCTATTTGGAAAAGCGGCTTGGAAGCAAGAACTGATCATTATCTTCCATCCGGCTGGTTTGGACGAAAGATTAGGCTCCCAATTTTTTATTACTTGTATATAAAATTGTATTGTGTTAAAATCTATTGATTTTGGCTTTGACTGTTATGTTAAATGTATTGTTAAATCCATATTTATTGATATCATAACGATCACTCGATAAGACGTGATGTGGGCTGATAAGACCTCGTTAACCATCGTCACGGAAAAACTGCTGTCTTATAGAATTAGGACATCTCGGCGCAAGGCGTTTGCTTCTTACCCCGTGAACGAAATTTCTTTCTTTTTAATGGCCTCCATAGTTCATATATTTCACGAAAACGTTATAATAAGCAAGTAGTAATTATAATACCGTGTTATTACCCGGAACATAAATTGCAGTTAAAGAAGTGCCGTAAACGTAGCCCCCTGCTGTGCCATAGCTTTTTCCTCCACCTCGGTTAAAATGATTCAAAGAAAACAAAGATGTTCCAGGAATTATATGTTTCCTTCCTAGTTTCTTCGACGCTCTGTTTTTTTTTGTAACGTCGTCTGTTTTTTTTAAAACATGATCCCTATAAAGATCTGACAAATAATTTCCCCCTATACATGCAGTATCTTACTACTTTTTAATCATCTAATTTGTAATTAAAATTTCAATGCTGTTGACAATTTTAACCTTCTCAATTCATCTCGAAAAAATGCTAACATTTATTTTAATTACGCCTTGAGAAACGAGTTTCTGCGAACTTACAAGTTAATGAAGGGCTGAATATTGTGTTAGTGCAGCGAGGGATTTATTTTATTAGCGGAGGAAATAGTATAGGAGAGATTATATTTTTGAAATTACATTTTCACTTTTTACTTTTTACTTGTTAAAATGGAAAGACATATTTGGGCCACGAAAACGTCTGAAGATAATGCTGATAGTCCTGCGAATGAAACGCTTTCACACAAAAAATATTGCAACCAATTTTATTTCCGTCTCATGATTTGATTCGAAACCGTTTCATTTTTAAAATGAAAACACTTGGAAACTTTTCCTCTTCCAATTTGTTGTGTTTGGCATTTTCAAGCTCGGACAAGTAATCAGCGATTGCATCCAAGTTGCTCGCTCCGATTTCTCCACAATGTTTAATCAATCTTTGTTGGCAAGAAGCGGATGGCCCTCGAGTATATCTAACAAGTTTGTCTCTCTGAAACGAGTTATACCTACACGCGTCTCCGGAGTCAGACAGAGATGGAGACCAAAATACCGAACCAACTCTTTCCAATTCTCGTTGAATTCTCGTTCTCGTAGAGCCAGAAAATGTCACACAATAAATACGTTTTGAACCGCAGTGAAGTTCCATCAAAAAAAGTAAGTCGTTCTGTGCAAACATATAAGTTCTACACAAAAGTCACACGACATATGTGTTATCGCCACTCACGGAAAAAGAAAATGAAAAACGAACACATTTGAGCCATTAGTTTCAACGAATTGCTAAGGGTAGGGTGACACAACTAAATACGGCCCTATATAGGCTCAACTTTAGTAGAATGAAGCACTTCTCAACTTAACATAACTCCAAAAATTTACTTTTTGTCGTGAGATCACCGAAGTTAAGCAATATCGCGCTGAGTTAGGTGTTTGATGGGTGACCATAATGCAAATGATCGGTTCTGTTCGGGAGAGAGGTTGGAGGGTTTGAAGTTAGTGCGACAACTTCACTCGACTTGCTTCCACTCGATAGCAGGATTAGTGGAGAAATTCTGTTGTTCGCGTTGTGCCGTCCTTATATGTACGTATGGGATACGTAAGGCCGGTGGTCCCCTCGGTGCTTTTCAACAGGAGTAGGCTACGTGCCGGCACCGGGTTTCCCCTCCTCCCTTTTAGGCTAGGTTACGTTCATCATCATCCGTTCATTTACCGACACCAGTAGACCAGTGTCATACGGCCAGTTGTCAAAAACAGTTCGTCGTTAATCTCCAGTTATCAAGCAATCAAAATTAACTTCATAATTTTAACACTCTCCAGCCACTTGTTGATTTAGGAAATATTCTAAGGGCAGGTTTTTCAGTGGTCTGTTAAGAAGTTAACGATCCGTTAACGGCCTGTTATTGCCTCTGATTGGCTGCTGCAAGGGTTAACGGACCGTCAATTTCTTAACGGACCACTGAAAAACCGGCCCTTAATGAATTCAATAAGCATTACTTCCAAGCGATTCCGTTCGTTATAACCATTTTGTTATTTCTTGTTTCTTCCAAATGTCTTTTCTAAAATCTAAATCGGAAAGCTCTCTATAAAGAATAATTGTAATCCATGAGAAACATCAGAATGTCAACATCGAATTGTTTCCGTGATATTCAAGCTGGTTGAATGTCGGTGAACCACGTATCACATTAAATTAATTACCCCTGTTAATCACGTTGTTGTGCAATGCACGAGCATGAGTTCAGAGTGCATTTAGCTATTAATAACATGCACTCTTAGCCTTTGGATGCTGTTTAAGTCAGTCATATTTCCATTTATTAGGGAAATCTACCGCGCATTTGAGCAGATGGAGAAAGTTACGCGAACTCTTCGACACATGCATACACTGTCAATTACAACTGTATTACTGCCATAGAACCCTGGGTTGCCATTTTATTTGCCTTCCAAATCTAGAATCTATTTTGAAAAAATAATAATAATCTTTTTGCTGTTCAAAATATACAAATATACAAATGTATACAAAAATACAAATAGTAACGCCTCTTCTTTCTTGAACTTAGCTGGATGGTCAATCCTGCCGCTAATGTCTACGTCTTCTTTTTCTTCGTCGTCTTTTACCCCCCTCGCTCTTATCTTCCTCTTCGCTCATTTTCACCACCGCCTTCCATGCACCCCTATCTTCCCACAAATACACCAACTCCATCATTTTCCAACCCACAATATTTTGATATTTTCAAAAATTCGGCATCTAAATTTATTAACTCTCAGTGCAGTTAAGTTACAGTAATTTTTAATCGATGCCACTAGTGGGTGAAAACTCTACTAGCAAATGTCTTCTTCTTCAAGGCAGTTAAAAAATAAATTGTGATAAGTTACCAATATTGCTTGAAAACAAAATTTATGGCAGCAACTATAAATCTTCATAATATGAATTGTTAAACATATTGGCAACAACCCAGGCAAGCTATTTTTATTGTGGCTTCAAGCATGCTGCGACTGCATACGAGTTGCATCTTGCATATTTCATCCCCTAAGGCGACGGTTGAAAAAGCACCCTACCCTATCTTATTGTAGTTATTGTAAGCACGGCGAGATCGCTGCTATAACTTAGTTGCCTTCGCGGTTGCAGCATGCAACGTATTATCTCTCACTGGCAATGAAATTAATCATATACAAGTTGTGACATTTCTCATTAAATGCATTGTTCTGCGAGGACTTAATTATAGTGTTATGTCGCTGAATGGGAACAAAAGTGATTAAAAATGTGTTGTGTCTACAAAACAATAAAGTTGCTTGGGAAACTCATTAACAGCAAGATCATGACAGTAAGCACGATGGGCCCACTTGAACTCATCCAATAGCGAGTTAATTTTGCTTAAAAATTGACATAAGTGAAAAATGAAATTGTAATTAATATTTTAAATACGTAGTTAATAAACGTTACATCAGAAAGCCGTGCGCTTTGCCCCTTGAATATTTACATAAAAGTACCATTTTTCTCACTTTATCCTAAGTATATCCAGTTTCATTGCTTAAAAATTAAATTAAAATATTTGAATAACTTTGAACTTGACGTGAAACAAAACTCTAAATTAAAAAGAGCGTTCATCGAAACGTAATTGGAATATTTACCGAATTACTGAGTTCTGTGTTTCGCAAATAATAAAACACTAAGGAAATCGCACCGCTTGTGAATCTGGGTTGTTTCTGAAAACTGAAACACGATCTTAAAAGGGAAAGAAATGAGCAGACATGTTCGACCCTTTCGCTCCTCCGTTCCGATTGATCTTGCCGAATATTCGCAGCCCTTCAAATGACAGACTTTCTCTTCGCTCTTGCGGGAGATTTCACTTCGCTGTTTTTGTTCAAAGGTTTTTCCTACTCGGCTGAGAAAAACTAGCACACACTTTATTATATAGCTTTCTTTGACTCAGATGCGTGGAATTTTTTAAACTTTTCATACTCCACAAACGATATCGAATATTGATACGAAATATGGACCAGATACTTTATCAAAGGGTTGGTATTCTTAGAACGTATACTGGTTCAGGGTGAAACTTGTACAAGCCTTTACATATTTCTCCAAGTCTTGATATAGACGGGAAAAAATTTGAATGTGAATAGAAAATTTATGACATGGTATCGAAACAAGTAGATGAGATTGTCTTGCCAATAAAGGTATATTAGGCTAGATTATGAAGAATATTCAAACTATGTAAGAGCTCCAGAGAAAAAAACGTCGGTAGTAGTCATGTCTCAAAGGAAAAAATCTATCCTCATTAAAAAATACAATGATATTATAAGTATATTATATTATGGGGCCTTTCATGCGTCTATTAGATTTAAAAAATGCCGGGGGCATTTTGTATACTATGTCTACCAGTTTACGCTAAGAAATCTTATTAAAAATGTTTAGTTCATTGTGTTTTCGAACCAAATTTTCATAAAACATAAAAAACAAACTCTTATGGTTTGACGTTCATAATTTATAATAACTAGATTACCAGAAAACCCCCATCAAACACATCCTTGATTAATTATCTTGCCTAATCTATCAATCCTGGTTCGTGGCTAAAGCTGACTAGGATATGCCAGGAATCCAGGACAAAGATAAAGGACGAATGATGATTGCCTAGGATTATAAGGATAAAGGGGCTACACCTCACTTTGCCATTAGCGTCTCCAGGATTAAAGTGAGATGCATTGATGGCGTATAAAGGTCAGCTTCAGGACCTTCCATTAAAGGGTAGGCAAAAAATCAGGATCACAGTTGACTTAAAGCTGTTCAAAATCGCTAGAAACAGTCAAATTGGGATCTAGATTTAGGAAAGTTAAATAATTTATTCCTTCCTGAAGTGAGAGCATAAAATTTCTATGGCTGCGTGTTTCGTCAAAATATTTCCGAGATGTGTATTCAAAGTTTAATCTTAACCAAACACTGAGGTTTGAAGTTAAAAGAAAATGAAGGTAGGCGGGATTAAAGCTGTTGTAGAAACTGTATATTAAAACATTAATTAAGTCTTGCCTTTGAGGCTTTGAGTTCTAAGGAGTTATAACCAAAATAAATATTCTGAGACGAAACATAATTAAGTAATTGATAACTTACTTATAATTATTTGAAAGGTTCGATGCTTGGTTCAATTTTTTAAATACCACTCCTCAAAATCATTGCTTATACAGGGTAGGTATATTTTTATACTTCTAAATTACCATACAAAAAATATACAGTAAATGACCATATGCATTACCTCCTACAAGTCATTAACCTCCTAGAGAGCAAATAATAAAATGTCATTCCATCACTTCATTGTCTTACAAAATTCAGACCCACCCCATGTCGTGAAATTGGAATTTTAGTCATGCTGACACATATGACTATCCAATAACCATATGACTTCTATATGACGTTAGTAACCATAGTGACTGACGTCCTTTCGTCGGAAAAACTTTCGCACGGTACAATCTGCCCACATTTATTATTATTAATTAATATTTATTCTCGCACATTGTACCTTGTTATGTACGCTTGAGATGCAGCTAAGGCAAAGTGGATATCTCAAAGATTCTTAGGAATACAAATGCACTTGAACTAAATGCGAACGGGGCCAAAACAAGCAATACGCTTGCCAGGCGCATCTTAGCGTATACAATTTCTCTAGCAATGATGCATTGGCGGCGCCAGAAAGAAATCAGTGTGTATCATTCAATTTTAATTGAATTCGCCTGTTGTAAGCAGTGGCAAACCCATCCACAACTTGATGTAAGTCAAGATATTTTGCGAGTGACTTTTTGATAGCCAAATTGCAGAGGCAAGAGTCTTGAAAGATATCTCAGTCTGATTTCTCAGATTTCTCAGACGGCGGAATGTTGACAGAATATATTTATTGATAACTTTCAAGTTTTTTAAAAGACACACTGTACTTGTACAGCTCACTTGCTAACTTTACTGGATAATCGAATTTACAATTGTCATGATTATTAGAAACGAAATATATCCATTCACAAACTATATATCTTTTTCAACTTTTTGTGGGAATATAACTTAACTCCTGCTTCGAAACAGTTAACAGCACAATAATATTGTTCAGATAGTCTCAATGGTTCAAGTTTTAAAAAGTCGGCAAGCATTGATTGAGGGCACGTTATAGTAATGTCTACTGAGGATGCATGCACCATACACCCCCGTAGAGCCACCCCCGCAATGATGTAATTAAATTTCAGTGTCGTCGCTTCGTTGAAATATTCAATTCGTTGAAAACATGCTAGGTCTCTTATCCTTGTCACGTGATTATGTGTTGTAATTGGATTGCATGGTCAAGCGCTATATAATTCCAAGAAACAGCGATGGCTATAAAATTTCTCTCCCACGTGTTTCCATCAAAACTAAATCAACGTGAGTAATGGTGTTTGCGAGTAGCAATAGAATTTTTTTGTTTTCTTCCTTGCGCTGCGTTCCCGCACACTGGTAATACGAAAAAGTACTTCTCTTTCGTTTCCCGGCTCCAAGAGGGTAGAAGTGGCATGGGTTCACCCCTTCCGGCAATGTCGCGGATGCTGCTAGCGTCTTCGCCGGGGGGTGGGGGGACAAGGAGGCTGGGATGGCCCCGGGGTGCGATGTCTTCACCCTGCGCCAGCACGCAATTTCTCAGCCAAAACATTTCGCAGCTGACAGTCGACCAACGTTAACCGTGACCGAACAAAACTAAAAAATGTGTAATTAACTTATTTTCTTTCTCGTCGCGGATGAAAAATTACCGCTATTCTTTTTAATCCCGCGTTCGTTAGTTTGCTTTTCTGCTTTATTTCTCGCGCGTGAAGTTTTGTCACGTTCGTTGTCATTGATAAGTTATGCCGTGGGTCGTCCAATTAACATCAACGTTTCTTGCGCTTCTTTTTTTTGGTGATTAAAAGTGAAGATTTCGATCCGGTCCATGAGAGATGGCGTAAAGCGTTCGACTTTTGTTCACGAGATCAGAGGTGGAGAAAGATTTTCTGTGAAATCACAGGCGTTAGTTTTTGCAGTAAACAGCTGAGACACGCGTCTCTCGTTGAAGATAACTGTGGATATATTCCCAAGGCGATTTTCGTGATAAAAACTTGATTGCAGTAAAACCATGTGCTGGTGCCATGAATTTCATATTCCCACATCGTCCCTTTCTGACCTGAAAGGACGCACAATCTCAGATATTCGCTTTCGATTAAAATCTTGTTATTCATCCGATGTTACTTTTCAAACACTCGTTAAAACTGTCAGCTCAAAGCTTATAACAGCTGGCTAATTTGTTCGCAGTTGCCAATTAAAATCTCCGGAGGCTGACTCTGTTTGACTTGGCTGAAGAAAATTGACTCCTACGAAATTCCCGTTTGTGGAGCGACAATATTACGGCAACAAAACACCTGAATAACACCATCTGAAATAAATTGGAACGGCGAATCTAAATTTATACATTTTCCAAACTCCAAGCCAAGAACTTCCATGCACCTAACCATGACTGGCCTTTGCTGGCATCTTTCGTTTCATGTTTATGTCCTTCTTTCCACAGACGGTGTCCGTGGCGGTGTCTGTTTTGACCCTAACCTTCATCTCCGTGGATCGCTGGTACGCCATCTGCTTCCCTCTCAAGTTCAAGTCGACGACGAATCGTGCCAAGACCGCCATCTTCCTCATCTGGCTGATAGCACTCTCTTTCGGTAAGCGTTACATATGTGCATTGTTTCAATATCTGCTCAAGAGCTCGAAGCGCAGTTTGGTGACACAAAACAATGTTTATTCAATATGTAAAGCAGTGGAGAGCTGACATTCTACACTGTGTCCCATCTTTAACTTCTTAGAAATAATTTATGCAGAATCTTTGGGAAAGGGTTGATTTTAGTGGATTCTCGTAATGATCAATGACAATTTAGCATTCTTACACGCGTATTTTTATACCTATACTTATGCGATATTTTATAACAAGTAGCTAAAGCCTGGATAGAAACCTCTGTTACGAAATCATGACATATCATCATATATAAAACAATGTTAATTTATACGCATGTATTAATTTACTTGTGCGTTTTTTGTAGTAAAGTATATATTCGATCGAAACCCCTTCAGCGAAATCATTTTTTAATCACATTATCTGCACAATTCACAGTTGAGTGCATAAATAAATAGCCTCTTCATCGACAAAGAAGCGACTTACACAATTTTACAGCGTAAGTGGTGCGTATAAACGACAGAATGTTTATATTTCCTGAAGAGAAAATTTTCTCTTCATATGGAATTTCATTTATTTTACACCTTTTTGCAAAAAAATATCTCTCTGTGCGCTGATGTAGAAATTCCAGTCCTCAGACCGCTCTAAATTTGTCAAAATCCTCACTCTCCAAGACATTGAGACAGAAGCAGCCGGCGGCAGCATTCATGACCGCACCTCGGCGATAGTGTCGAAATATCATCCCCTACGACGTCCGCCCCATTCCCGGGGGTCTTGCGGACAGCGCATTGCCCATTCCAGGCCCTATCCGACTGGAATTCAATGAGTAGCCACTGGACACACCATTCCATGTGCCAATCCTTCTCAGTGTCGTCGAATCGCCCGTAATTCGACGTGGAGTGTAATCGTCTCGATTCTCCCATCATTATCATAATTTGATCGTGGTTGATGACACTTGGACGTTGGCAGATATTCGCACGGACGCTGGGGAAATGGAGCCGAGCCAATTCACCCGATAAGGTCGCTGACGGTTGTACCAATGGCGAAGCTCATTTCAATTGATCAACTTAACGCGAAAATAATTGGTCGTTGAATATTTTTTGTATTGTTGAGATGGTTCCTTCTGATATTTTAATGTCAAAATAGTGAATCCTATTTTTCTTGCATACTAATTGAAAGTGCTTGTGTGAAGTGCTGTTGACCAATTATACCAATTATAGCTCATAGAGATTGGTTAGTGGCCGCTTGTGGTTTTGTCTAAAGTAGGACGCAATACTCATCGTATCCATGCCGGTATCAAACTGGATTCGCGAAGCCCTAGTTACAAAAATAATTGGCAATTATTTAGAGTCAAGACGCTAGGGGCCATCGATTAGCTCTTAGTACAACGTACCCTATGAACGTTGCATGTCTAGAGCTATTTAAATTTATTTAATTCTAATTTTCATCGATTATGATGTTGCTGAAATTGCAGAAGGAACATATCCTTTCATGTTCTTCGACGTAGGAGAAAATTATTCCATCTCAAAGGAAAAACGAGTCTTCGTCTGGAACTGCATTCTTGCAACTGCAATTAGAATTCAATTATCTGGAATAAAAATGCACAGAATGCAATGTTTTATTTTTAGAATTTTCTTAGCAACAGGTGCTTCTTGCTCTCGTTAGCTGGAGCGTCTGAATTGCAACAAAAGATGAAGCTCGCTGTAGGAGATCCAGCATGCAGAATACCAATTACTGACAGATTTTCTTTGTTTTCGTGCAGCAAGTACGGAGATAATGACTTGATTGAAATATGGAGTTCAATATCTGCAAACAGAACGGTAAACTGGCTAGACCATTTGTCTTTGCAAACATATGATTATTTTCTAAATGTGCAAGTCAGATTGATGATCATTAACATTTTCTGTAAGATTCTGTAAGATTTGTAACTTCTGTAACATTTTCTAGACATGTCTTCTGTGAGTTCGAATTTGAGAATTTTGACTAAGTTGTAAGATTGATAAGTTTTCGTGCTTATTCTTGCAATGTTCAATTCTGTACGACCACATGAAATTCAATTAATCTTTGGGAAATATAGTTAGCCTTCGTCATAACTCTTTTACCCTAGAAGAAAAGTTAAAGTTAAAATTTCCCAAGTGAGCACTTTCTTAACGCAAACCTGTGTTTGACGGGGTTTTGTCACTTTTCCAACTTGCCATTTTTTACTAGTGTCACTAAGAAATCACATGAATCATTTGTCGTATTTTTGCTTAATGTGCACTTCGTTAATTCTACGTTAAGTTAGATATTAATTGTGAATGAAATCTAATTTTGATCGGAAAAAACCAAAAAACCTTATAACGGCTCCACTCTGCTGCTGACAATAGAATACACCCACACGCACGGAACGCCGGTCTTTTGCAAATTTCACCCCCGAATTTCCCATCTGGAGATCTCTCGGCAATATCCGGTGCGCTGGGGGATTCCGGGGAAGGGGGGTGTAGAATGCTCGCTGCGGGTGGCGCGGGTGTAATTATTTTTACCAACCGTGAAATGGTGAACATGCAAAGCGACAGCAATTTGCAAAAATAAGTTGCGAACACCATCTTGCAAGAGTCCCTGCAGTATTTGTAATGCTTTTCTAGATTCTAGAGGAGGGAGAAATAGGAGCGCCTGGCATGTAATGCTTCATAAACTACTTGTCCTATCTCTTCACATTAGTTTTGGAACTGGGATTTTATAGACCATTTTGTGACAAACAATGTAATAAATATTTTACTCTAGATAGTATTAGAAACTAAAAGAAATCATTAGTATAATGGTAATAATAATCATGTCTTTTAGTCACATTAGGTTTAGTTCTTAGCCTAGACACCTGCGAGTGGGCCAGAAGGGCTGCTTCCCCTAATTACCCGATTACCCGATCCTATACAATTTATTTCATAATATTTTAAAATTTTATAAGATTTTCTCAGTTCTGGAAAGACAGAAACGAATATGGAGTCAAGACTACACAGACGAAGTCGCGGGTGTACAAACTGTATTTTTCAAAGAGCAAGAAACTTCCCTCCAAATCAACTCACTCAAAATTAAGGCCAGAAGAGTTGATTTTTCATATTTTCACTCCCAAAAATCTTGAAGAGGGTAAAATGACAGAACATACCGGGTGTGAGGAACAAATAAATAAAGAAACTGAAACTGTTAGGCGTAAAACGCGTTGGCTTGTCAGCAATGAAAATGCTGACGAAGGAAATTGCCAATTCTGTAAATTACATACTAGAAATTTTTCTGTCAAGGAAT
This sequence comes from Nemurella pictetii, assembly GCA_921293315.2. Classification (NCBI taxonomy): domain Eukaryota; kingdom Metazoa; phylum Arthropoda; class Insecta; order Plecoptera; family Nemouridae; genus Nemurella; species Nemurella pictetii. The sequence continues at coordinate 5,768,449 of OV121122.1, forward strand.
GTTTCATTGGCTAAACATTATTGTGTTCACATGTCGTAAGTAAAGACAATATACATCCCAGACGAGGAAATCTGGATGGTTCTCTCCAAGAAATGATTTCCATCAGCCATTCGAAGAGTATTCCCATCAAGCAAGAAGTGCAAACGTTTTAAATCCACTAACAGAGTCAATATGAGCCGTACAGTTTAATTTGAATCTTTGTCCTCGCGTCTTCAGTGCAGTCCTCTGAAAGCGTTTAGATGTGTGCTTAGATTGTGATGGGTGTTACTATTTAGCCTGTTACTCGACTATAGAGTTTCAATTGTCCTGCCACCCAGCTGATAACATTTCACATCACGCCATATGTCTCGTGCAGAGTGTGTGCTACTGCCGAAATTAAACATTGCTCGTCTAATCGAAATCTCTAGCTATCTCTATATTTCTCTCCTGTATTCTAACACAAATTGTTCCATGTCTCCAAAAGAACGGTTACATCTTCGAAACTTCTGTTGTCTTTTTACTGAAAAACGCCCTGAATTTCTCAAGAAAGCAATTAGTATCGTTATTCAATTGAAAGCTTTGATACTTGAGTAACAATGAACGCAAATAAGGACGGTCCAGGCACCTAAAAGATTGTGGGCGACTCGTTCTGCAAAAAGGGAAATGGACACAAAAAAAAGCCGCATCAACGCCCGCATTGAGTGAAACCGATAAAAATAACAATACACCCACTGGAATTTGCACTGATCTTTCATAAAAATATACCGGAAAACCTGTTCCGTCTTAAAATGCGTCACTCCGTTTCCAAGGAGGGGCAAACACCCCGGCTGTGTCTTCTGGATAAGGATATTTACAACCCATCTATGAAAACGGACTCCCTGTGGCGTTTTCTTCATTATTTCGCCCGGTGTAAAAGCGTTTCCTGCAGTGGAATTGATACTCGAGAAGAAAATGGCATCGATGTTATAACTCGTTTTCTTGGAATCAATTTACATAGAGTATTGAAAACCACCCCCCCTAGGTTGTAACTCCATTGCGCTGTGATTTTCCTATTGTCATCGAATCCCAGTCAGAACCATATCACACAACTCAACGCAATACAAAGTTTGTGGAAATTGTAAATATTCATCCGATCTACCGAACTCCTTATAAACGATAGTCCTGGCTATTGTTTTTTGTTTTTATTGATTTTTTTTTTGTTTGTAACAAAAACGAGCAGCCCTACTTAAAGGTCACAGATCGTTGCGAAATTTGGCAAAGATGTTCGTGGTGACTCAGCGAGGTGCTGTATAGTTTTTGAACAAAATCTGGTATGCCTTATTGTTTTTATGAGCAAAAACCGGTTCATTTTTCAGTTGGTACCTAGTACCAGGGGCGTCGCTAGAGATTTCAGTTAGGGGATGCTCAGCATTCCACAAAATTGCACCTCGTCATACCTCACTACTCGGTATGAACCTCACTCCTGGTTATAGGTTTTCCCGAAGAGCCCACGTGAATTTTGGTCGAAACTCAAAACGCTGGAAAATTGATTACTGGGGAGTGGGGACGTATACCTAATAATAATCATAGGCGTGCGCAGGGTAAATCGTTAGATACGTCAAAGCTTAAGACAATATGACCATTGGGAACCAAGGGAAGGGGAGGGGGGGGGGGGATAAATGATCCGTGTCAAATTTGGCGTTAAAAGTTGAAATTTTAGGCCCATAATCGTTGGCGTATCTAGGTATTTTTGGGTTTCGGGACAGGATTTCTCCCTTTGGAAAGCGGTACAAAGAAATTGAAGTGTTTAGGCGCAGCCCCAAGAAAAAATTGGTTTTAAGGTTAATTTTGGAGCAAATCTACGCGTTTGAGGTAAAATTGGCGCCTAAGAATGGTGTGTGCAATACTGCATTTTCACGGAAATGATTTCGAAAAAAATTCGAATACATTTTGTCTACTTTCATGCTAGGTTGTATTTTTTCTACGTAATCACAGCTAAAAATGGAATTTAATTCGCTTCTAAAATTGAAAAGCACATCATTTTCTATATAGAAATGAAAATGCTCAAATGTTTTTAGGAATATTAAAAAAAATCTAAGGGCAGTTGAAACCTTAGATACGGCCTGTGCGTGCCGTATCTGCCGCACCGCTGCGCACGCCTATGATAATAATATTGGATAATAATAACATTAATAATTAATATTACTAATTACTGTGGCTGTTCGTTTGGAGTTGAATATATTTATTTTGTTAAGAAATTAGACTGTAACGTAACCAGTAATTTCAGTAACCAAACTTTAAATGAAAATAAAGCGAGCAAGCATTCCCAGCATAGCAGTGTTATGACTGTCTATCGGATTTCGGCGGCTTAACAACGTACTACAGAGAGGCTTGACGTATCACTTCCCAGTTCTCATACACTACCCAATACACTACCATACTACTTATATCACAGCCTACCTAGAAGAACCAATTCCACCGAAATAAAACTTAATATATAATCTAGAACTGCGATATTATTTTGTTTATGCCACAAAACCCGAAGTCAGTGTTAAAAATCTCAAAACATTTTCTTGACAAACAGCATCATAATTTTTAATATTGTCAGAGAAATGATTGGGGATGCTCAACCGATGATTGGGGATGCTCTAGCATCCCCTATAAAGGCCTATCGACGCGCCTGCCTAGTACTAGGTTCTACTAGTACTAGGTAGTACTAGGAAGTACTAGTACTAGGTTTACCTAGTAAATATTTCATCTTACTTCCGTTTTCACCTTCGCAGACATCCCCGAGCTAATCTACCTGGACACGCGCCACGTCAAAGAGCTGAAAGTGGACACCATCTTCTTCACGCAATGCCTACCATCATGGGACCACGACGTCGACATGACCTTGACTACCATCAAGGTGGTGGTGCTGTACACGTGCCCCTTGCTCTTCATGTCGGTGGCCTACTGTCAGATCGTCAGGGTGCTGTGGAGATCGGCCAACATCCCCGGGCACGCCGAGTCGAACAAGTACAAGCAGTACCACAACAATGGTGAGTTCCAGCACCAAGTTCCAGTTCACCAAAATTTGTTTTTCTTGGTGTAGAAACAACAATTTCACTTGAAAGTCTATTCATTTCGCGTGTCTTGGCTAGATTTCCATTTAAAGTGCTTAAATTCGCTCCAAAATTGCCCTTGTTTATTTTGTTTGCGCTGGTGCTGAACCCGCTAACCCCCCTAACCGTTTAATTTTATTTTTGGTGCCCCCCTTTATAGGAATTATCGCACTTTTTGTGGACACACCGTATTTTTTTACGGCTAGGATATTTTTATCCTACAGCCATAGCTTCTAAAATTGAAAATATAATTTCTTTTTTATTTCTTTAGGACCTTAAGTTATATCATATGGACGAAAGTTTCTGATTTTTCGCTCCAACCAATACAAGCTATTAGTGAGAGAGTTAAAAGAGGGAAATGCAAATATCCCCTTTTTTCACGCAGTTTCATTCTAAACAAATCCTGAGAAGAGCAGAGTGGTTAAGAGACGTGGTTTGTAGAATTGCAAGTTGGATTTTTAGGAGCAAAACCGAACACTTGCAATCTAATCCTGAGAAAGCCTATACGATTTAGAGAAGAAGAAATTAAATTTGTAATCTTAGAGTGGTGTATGTCACATAATCACCCATTCTTAGCAATTGTACTTTCTCTGCCATGTGCCGAGAATAACCCACGCATTGCCCACAGCGTAGGAGTTCCAACGAAGGTAACTGCTACATTATTGAACACATCCACGTACGGCTAGGTACACGTAGACTTGTTCCAAGCGAACTAAAACATGCGTACTAACTGCGACATTGAAGTCGGGAGAGCGTAAAGGAGATGAAAACTTTTCCGGGCTAAACTAGGAAGCAGTTCTCGCAGCAAGCGTAGCTCGAGGCATCGGAGCAGAACTTCTTATAGCCAGTGCTATTTCACACACCTCGGATGGGTATTCTGGCTTACAGACGCGAGTTCTGTCATGTTGGGAAATTGGTGGACTTTGAAGCAGCAACTGTGAAGATCACTTCAAGTTCCAAATCGTAGCAGCAAATATCTTTCTATATAGGTACCTATAGTTTAGTAAGATGCTTGGTAATGGCAGGAATGTATTTCGTACATCAATGAATCCCGATTGGTTCGTCGTCGATTTTCGACATTTCTACTCACAATAACTCTAGAGCAAATAACCGTGAGCAAGTTAATCTTCTTAACTTGGCCTTTTTCATTGGCTGAAGAGATGTCTTCTTTTAATTTATTGATATCTCTTTGACAAAACTTTGGATGCTTTGCGACAAAAACAAAACTAACAAAATCTTGATTTAAAACTTGAAGCAAACTTACGAGCGGAAATGAATGGTGTACTATGGCTTACACGATAGCAAACATGCATATATATTTCTGTTTGAACGGTTAAAGTCTGCGAAAAGAAATTGGTAGGTTAAGCGGACAACTTTGCGTTTTATTATCTCAGCTGATGAGTCTTTTTCGTGGACCAGAGTGTCTTCGTCTTAAGATCTTACAATCAAAAAGCTATAAGACATTGGAGCTGGTTTGATGACAGCAGACCTTTTTTTTATCTTCAGTTAGACTTGCATTTCCTTGCTCAGTGGTTGCACATCGTATAGTCAGGTTCATTCGCCTGAACCAGAAATTCGCAGCGAGAGCAGATTTGCAAATTCAATAACTCTCATGTGGGGCTCATGGGGGCTGCTGTTTGGGGGAGAGTAAGGGATGAGGATATCGAGGTTACCTGTCACCCGCAAACATCTCCAATATTCCTTACCCTCCCCTTTATTGGTACCACTGCGAAACACAACATAATTAGACACGGTAATTAGACACTTATTGCAGATTGAGAAGCATTAAAAATGCCTGAATGATTCGGATAAAAATTCGGGACTTTTTCGCTATCATTTTGAATGTCTTTGGATGCCTCTAACAAAGGAAAACGTTTTCTTAGGTCCGGTTTTACAATATCCTAATAAATATAGTTATCTTCCAGTCAGGAAGAAAAAAGAAGCAACCCATAGATTGTCACCACGGGTTGAGTTTTTTTCAAGAGGTTAGCCACTTAACTGAAATTGTAAAACCGGCCCTAAGTCATGTTCAACCAAGGTACCATGGCCACCCTAAGTCATACATACTAAGGTAACCACCATTACCTTCCCTATAGCTTTGTCTCGTAGCTCCTAGCTACGATATACCACAAGAAACCAATTACTGCTCGCACACTGGAACTGCGAAATCTTATCAAATTATCCTCAATAGAAATCATTCCCATACATCTCATCCCCAAATCCACGCACACCCATAATGTACGTATCAAACACAACGATTCAGCAAATGTCATCCAATCAAAAACCGGCGCTTGCACGCATGTAACACAATTTACGCAATCTGTAAGCGAAGAGACGGAAATGTGCGTGAGGGTGCGTGTGTGTGTGTGTGTGTGTGTGTGTGTGTGTGTGGAAATTCAAAGACGACGATAGAGGGCAAGACGTGACTACAAAACATGGTCCATGGAGTCATGGTCCTCCTAAGCTTGTCGCCCCTAAGCCTACGCTTATAGAAACTGTTGATAAGCTTTTCGGGCGCGTGTACGAGGCATACGTGGAGAGAGTAATTCGCTAAGCAAGCACTTAGTTGTAGTGACAAGTTTGAATTGTTCTCAACGAGCGTTGCAATTGGGGTAGTTTAGCGGGGGCGTTAGTGAGATGAGAAGCCGCTTGTTTCGCCTGAGCTCCCTAAATGTTGCCATAAGGAAATCAGTAAAAGTGCTGGAAGCTTCGGGAGCAGTTTGGGAAAGCAATAGTTTTTCCAATGCTGATTCCTGCTGCAAGATTTGATATTTCCAGTTGCGTTTATATCCCTCTCCCGGTTGTTATGCCACCATTTATTTGTACACTTTTGGGAAATTTTGTGTCAATCGTAGTAACGAGATTTTCGGTCAATAAAAGTACTCAACATCTTTATTGCAAGCTGAAACACATATGTTTCAGACGCTCTATAGCAATATACTGATTTGCATAGTAAAACAATTACAAAGTAGCGATTAATCATTGGTCAAAGCCATGCCATCTAGCATTCTGGTATAGGTATACTTGAAATTCAAATGATTTGTAATGTTGTATGACTTTCAACAACTTTTTATATCCACCAAACAATTCAGTAGAGTTGGGTGAGATATTAAAATGGCAACATGATCGTGTAGAATTGTATAAAATTATACCCATTTTTATGGAATCCCAGTTCGAACTGAAACCCGAGCGCCCTGCTTCGTGCCTGCTTCAAACGCAGTGTTTCGTGGGTGTTGTTTTTGTTCTACCTTTCACAGCAAACGATAAGGGAAGATAAACTATTTTTTTTTTGCCAATGTGCGTGAATGATCGAGCTTGCGTGGGTATGAATTACGGGTGGTAATAGAAGCCATTCGCCAGCGGAGAGAAAGTATGAACTAAATGATTGATGGCGTTTCGGTGATGTTAGCAGATCTTTCAGATTGATAAGTAGTAGCTGGCTGTTTAAAGCAAGCTTAACTCTTTTTTAAAATTATTGAATTAACGAAAACAGTCTTCTGCTTAGTTCTAAAGCTTTCTATAAGCCTGAAGAAAGAGGAAAATATTGAAAAATGTAAACTTTAATAAAAATTACCGTGTATACCAAAATATAATACGAATGAGGTAGGCCGCTTCGTGTAATTTAATACTTAACGGTTATAAATCAGTAACACCAATAGCTGCAAACAGTTTCATGTAAGTGCAGGGCAAATTTCCAAATAAAATTCATATTTTTCAAAAATATCAGAAGAAAAGAATGCAAGCCCAAGCCGTCGTCGGTTTTATTAGCAACCAGAATGCACCTAGACAAGCAGCCCAGTAACCGGGAAGCTAGGAATGGACGGCACCTTCGCCCTCAGCTGATTGACGTCACAACAGTAACCAATCCCCTTCTTCTGGTCGTCTTTCGCCCATTTCACCCACGAGATCTGACTGCTGACGTCATCGCACAACAAGTACAGCGAGCCGAGCTCCGCCGCCGTCAGATAGGGGTTGTTGACGCCGACCATTGCCGTCCCCTTCTGCGTCGCCGGGTCGTACACGACCTTCCAGAAGACCGCCGGCACCGGGATCTGGTTGTTGTTGTTCGCGTCCTGGTACAGAAACATCTGCGTCTGCACTCCCGCCGTGTTGGCGAACGTGACCACGCCGTGCGTGCCCGTGTACACCTCCAGATCCAGCGACCTCGTGCTGGCAAACGTCCGCACGTTGTCCTCGAGCGTGTTCCAGTTGCCGCCGTTGAACGTCTGCCACTGCGGCGCTACGTTGATGAAGTAGAAGGTGGCGCGATGCTGCGAGCCGTACACGAAGTCGGCCTTAGCGGTCAGGTGGCCTCTGGCGAGGTAGTAGTCCGTGGTCGCCGAGATCCATTGGTTGGCGAGCTCCTCTGAGCCGAGGAGGCTCGCGAATGTCGCCGTCTGCGTGACCCTCGTGTATTGCGTGTCTGCACTCAAACCAGGGTAGAAACCTCCCTCGATGAAGCCAGGTCGCGGAAAGCCTACTTGCTCTCCGCCGATGCCAGCTACTAGATCGAACTTGGACCAGACAGAATCTAAGTTCGCATCATCGAAACAGGTCTGCATGATTTTGATGAAGTCTGTGCCGGCCTCGAAGCCGATGTCGACGATGCTGCCCCCGTTGTAGCAGGAGGCGCCGGAGCGGACGGCGACGTGCACGGGGTTCTGCTGACACTTGAGCGTCGCGAAGTCGTAGGCGACGCCGGCGACGGTGAAGGTTGTGGCGTCGACGCAGGTGGCGCGTACGTCGCGCGTGCCGGCGCCGAGCAGCTGGAAGTAGTTGGAGGCGCCGGTGCAGGCGAGCCGGACGTCGGCGCCGGCGGCGATGGAGACGATGCCAGTGGCGTCGGGCAGGTGGAAGGTGAAGCCGTTGTTGGCGCCGGCGGAGGTCTTCAGCACCAGCGGCTGGGGGTCGGGCAGCCCACCGTTGATGGCGATCGTGCAACCTTCGGGGTTTGGTTGGGAGTTAAAACGTTGTGCGCTATTCCACGCAATTGCATGTCGGAATCTTTGCATTTTCTTGTTGTTTCATTTGAAATAATATTGTACAATAATATTGTAGTAAAACATCCTATACTTCTTACAAACTTGGTTTCATCTCATGGAAATTTTTGTGCCTTTCCCTCTTCATAATTTATTTGGAAGATCAAACTTAATTATTTAGGTTATCTTGGCATTGGAATAGGTATATTAGTCATGAAGGTGCCATATAATAACAAATAATTATTTTTCGAAAAGAGTCAATTATGATTAAATAATCTCATGATTAATCTATATAATTAGTACTTTATGATAATTCTAAAAATAAGTCAATGTTTCCAATACCTGCTCTGATGGTGGCCGGTGAGCCATGTCCAAGGAAGACCGTCACAGCGACCAGCGTTATTAGCAACAACTTGGTCATCTTAGTTGGAAGTGCGTAGCTTCTCTACAAAGACTTACGCTCACTACACGTTATTTCAACTAAAAATTATCTCGAATGGCTTAAAATCACTCATATTGATGACGCAGGCAGCTTCTGCTATTAATACTGTTTTGTTTTTAAACTACCTTCAATTTGATAATAATTTTATCTTATTTTACTAATCGTAGTAAGCATTTCGTTTGTACTGCTTGTGCTATAGTATAAAATTATTTTTAACTTTAATTTTTCCATTAATTGATTTAATCTCAACGTCAACTGAAGCCATGAAACGGGGGATAACTAACAATATGTGCTAGTAACTGTTTTAAATCTTCACTACAGCCCAAAATACTAATGCAATGTAGTGCAGTGAATGAAAATTGATACTGAACGCTTATTATCTGGCCACAGAAGCTTCCACAGACAACGTGGATTCATAACAATTCATTATCAACATATTTAAAATCGAATAGAATTGCTTTTGTTGCAATTCCATTACAAATTGATATAATCTACCATTTATATTTACACAATGCATGCAATTGCAGCTATCGAGCTTGAATAGATTTATATTCATTTTGAAATATGAGAATATTTACCGAATATTTATACCGAATATATCAATGTATATCATATATATTTGTTTGTTTATTTATCTTATCAAAGTCTGCGAATAACATGGATTAAAACATTCGTTGCATACATAGCGAGCATCTGACTGATACGACGGATCAAAATCAATCCAGAATTTGACAGAGCAGAAAATTTAATCCCCGCCTCCAAACATTCTGACACGATTGATGTGCGGCGATAACAAACTCAATGTGACATATTTTTACAAAGAGTGAATACAACATGCGGCAGAACAATGGGTGTACGTCATGTAGCAAATTGATTGATGTTATGAGATAATAATCTCTTACAATGAATGTCAGGTGTGTAAGGTGTGACAAGGTGTTAATGTGTGTAGTGTGGAGATGAGATCTGTCTAGCAAAAGCACTACAATGACCGGGATGTCAGGGATTGTGCTAGCCGTTCTGGCCTTGTTGCTTGGAAATGGTTTGGCAGCTACTATCAAAGCAGGTATGGTCATAGGAAATGTCAAAATTACGCTCCGAGTTCACTATATTCATCTCTTTCATTTATAAAAGACTTCAATTCAAAAAAATCGAAATTAATGAAGGAAAGGGAAAGTTCAAACAATTGAGCCCTCTACAAAACCATTTTCAAAATCAGTTTTAATTTATTATTAATATAAATAATGCCATTTAAAATTAAACTACTAAAGAAACAGATTCCGACATGCAATCACATGAAATTCAACACAACATTTTAACTCCTAACCAAAACCCCGAAGGTTGCACGATCGCCATCAACGGCGGGCTGCCCGACCCCCAGCCGCTGGTGCTGAAGACCACCACCGGCGCCAACGACGGCTTCACCTTCCACCTGCCCGACGCTGCCGGCATCGTCTCCATCGCCGCCGGCGCCGACGTCCGGCTCGCCTGCACCGGCGCCTCCAACTACTTCCAGCTGCTCGGCGCCGGCACGCGCGACGTACGCGCCACCTGCGTCGACGCCACCACCTTCACCGTCGCCGGCGTCGCCTACGACTTCGCGACGCTCACGTGTCAGCAGAACCCCGTGCACGTCGCCGTCCGCTCCGGGGCCTCCTGCTACAACGGCGGCAGCGTCGTCGACATCGGCTTCGAGGCCGGCACAGACTTCATCAAAATCATGCAGACCTGTTTCGATGATGCTAACTTAAATGCTGTCTGGTCCAAGTACGACCTCGTAGCTGGTATAGGCGGCGAGCAAGTAGGCTTTCCACGGCCTGATTTTGTCGCTGGTAGCTTCTATCCAGGCCTGAATCCTGACACGCAGTACGGCAGGGACGCGCAGACGGCGTCCTTCGCGCGTCTCCTCGGCTCGACGGAGCTCGCCAACCAATGGATCTCGGCGACCACGGACTACTACCTCGCCAGAGGCCACCTGACCGCTAAGGCCGACTTCGTGTACGGCTCGCAGCATCGCGCCACCTTCTACTTCATCAACGTAGCGCCGCAGTGGCAGACGTTCAACGGCGGCAACTGGAACACGCTCGAGGACAACGTGCGGACGTTTGCCAGCACGAGGTCGCTGGATCTGGAGGTGTACACGGGCACGCACGGCGTGGTCACGTTCGCCAACACGGCGGGCGTGCAGACGCAGATGTATCTGTATCAGGACGCGAACAACAACAACCAGATCCCGGTGCCGGCGGTCTTCTGGAAGGTCGTGTACGACCCGGCGACGCAGAAGGGGACGGCAATGGTCGGCGTCAACAACCCCTATCTGACGGCGGCGGAGCTTGGCTCGCTGTACTTGTTGTGCGATGACGTCAGCAGTCAGATCTCGTGGGTGAAATGGGCGAAAGACGACCAGAAGAAGGGGATTGGTTACTGTTGTGACGTCAATCAGCTGAGGGCGAAGGTGCCGTCCATTCCAAGCTTCCCGGTTACTGGGCTGCTTGTCTAGGTGGAGTGTGGCAGTCTGTTGAATTGGGTGCATTTTTAACGTCTACTTCTAAATACACCTTTCAGATCAAACTTCTTTCAATGGATGATGGTTTTTTTATTTATTAACCCCATTCTACTCTCAGTGTCAACACTCAACCCTCGTATTATCCTCGAGCAAATTTATAGCAATTTTTTAGGATAATTTATAATTGACAGCTTGATTGCAAGTAGTTTTTTGTAATACCGAATTTTCCGTTGATGATTCTAATAACACGAATAACACCTGCGACATTTTCTTACCCTCAGGTTATTTTCTTAAAAGTTTTCCATGCTACCGCCATTTAGATATTTTAAAATTTCTTATATATTTAATGAAACTTGGATCGTTTCAAATTACCTTTCTCATTTAACCCATACATATACTCGGCTACTAGTGCTTAACCTAATTTTTTCGGTTAAAACTCTAGCTCAATTTTCTTCTTCGCCACTTTCTTTACTTCCTTATTTTCCTCCCTAATCTATGACCAATACGGAGTCTTTTCGACTGCGGATTTTATTTTCTAAAGTCACAGCAGCATCAATGACAGCTCCAAAATTATACTGCTTCTTATCATCTTTCGCGAGGGAGACTTGCGAGCTGACCCACTTAAAAGTGACATTCCCGCGTCGCTTCTCTTTAATATATGCATTGGCCATGCAAATTTCATCCCCAAACACCTCCAACCCCGTTGCACAGCACCCTCCTCCGCGACGCTACGTAACAACGATCAAACAGAAGAACTTGAATTACTTTGCACGTAGCGAAATTTTAATCCTGTTTTTCCTGTTTTCAATGTATACCAATACCTTTTTCATATTTTCGAGGCAATCATAACTTAACTTGGGGTGCGTGGTGAATCAAGGAGCTCACAAATTTTCAAAAATTCATTAGATCATCGAATCATGAATATAATATTGATTTCTGTCGTTCGAGGAACAAACAGGGTTAATGTTTATTTCGTACAGATGTAGAAGTTCTATACACGTTATCTTGAGACAGGTAGAGCAATTGTTATCTCTTCATATTGACGGATTAAAAATAGCTATGCGTTCATCGCTTAAAGATTATGTGCACATAAAAAAAAATACATTACTTTTCCGTTATAAGTCCGCTCATAAAAGTCACATACAAACAGACATAGTAATCATCGTTTCAAGAAAACCCGAGATAAGATGCTACAATCTGATGGTACTTGTTGATGCGCGTAGCGAGCGAAGCGAGTGATACAAACTTTCATTTACACTCATTGTTTTCACTAATAATTCGTGTTTTTTCTTGTGTTTTTGTATTATATCTGTTTTTCACGCTATAAACAGAATGAAACTTTCAGAATATCTTAGAAGAACATTGAACTCAGTAGCAAGCCAAATAAATTTACCTGTGAGCAAATCTGCAGGCACGTGCTCGTAACTGTTGGTAGCAACTTCAAAGTTCATCCCTTATCAACATTATCTCAAGCAGCGCACAATCAAAGAGCACAAAGATGTTACAAAATGGTAAATCATAATGGAAGTGCCCACTATTCAAGGATAATAGAAAGTAGTTCTAATATCTTTGCCCACAATTGACGTAAGCCAACACAAGAAAAAACAACACTGACAATAGCTCACAGATAACAGTTGGAAAATGCTGAAAGTTTGAGGCGTCCATCAACATCAAAGAAAATGAGAGCTTTATTTGCCCCTACATCCAAGGTCTTAAGATATTAATCGAATCTAATCTTATAGCGGCGAAGAGAAAAACGCTAATCAGCAAAATTTACCGACCTTGATACACTTTGTGGGCAGGGACCTTCTTCCTTATTTTTGTGCGCTACTGCGTGGCGCTGTGCCGAACTTTTGCGTTGTGCGTGTCACTGGATGAACCTTGCTGCCTGATAACACATGCAGGTGCGTCTACCGTGGCCACGGACGACTACGCTTTCCCTCGTTGGAACACCATCTAAAAACGTTGGGGGCGACACGGAACCCGACGCTGCTAACGATGAATAATGCATTGGCATTTCGAGCCCGGATCACTCGGTGCAAATAACACAGTGGCGTTGTGAGACCTTGTCAGGAGATGCGTCCTCAGGCTGGGACACCTCGTTATGTATAGGAATCGGATCAATCTGAAAATCCAGATTCATGGACGGTAGATAGTCGACATAAGGAAACGAAATATCCAATCGAAATGTGATGTGTTTCTCTCCTAGCAGCAATGTCGGCCAAACATGAATCTCAGGTTGGTATAGCTATATTATGTATCCGCCTCTGACACACATGTCGATTTGGGTATTTCGTTTTTTATTTAAAAATGCACATTGCATTGTCTCTTGCAGACATGTTTATGGTTCGTCAAATTTTAACTAAGATGCCTTTGTTGGTTTAAATTGTATGCCAATATTAGAATAAACATTCGGTTGTATATATTTTATTTGAAGTGGAGAAATGACTGCAGGCAATTGGCTGAGTCAGTTTCTCTAGTTTTATTTTTGTTCTTTTCGATGTAATTATTGTAGCCAAATAAAGTAATTGGTGCCTTGGTAATACAGGGAATAAAAAGATAACGTCTGAGGCAAAATTAAGCCAGCGAGGTTGTTGTAAATTGCGCCACAACCCAAGATGCACGAATACGTTAATCAATTGCCCAATGAAGCGCTGATTTTAAGCACCTGTCACTGCTCTGCTAGCTGCACTGCTAGCTGCACTGCTAGCTTTTTATAGCACTGCCGAAAGTTTAGCACTTCTGAAGTGCTGAAAGTTGAGAATTCGGTGCTAGTGAAAGCAGTCGCCACTTAGGGTGGCTGCTATTACGGCGGTGCTATACTCGAGCACTAGGTAGCACTAGGGACAGGGGAAGCCCGGATTTTATTAACACCACCGCTGCAGAGGTGGCAGCCAGTTGGGCGTACTATAAATGCGTTTAATTGGAAATCCTGGCCACGGTATGGACACGTCCAACCCTATTTATTCAGAGTGACCTCGTCGACCTGGGCGCCTGGTCGTGAGCACGATTGGCCGCCAAAGAATAACTGTCAATGCGTGTTATTTAAAAGCAGGAATTTTAAATTAGTTAATTTCGATATCCACTTGTATCACATCACATTGAAGATGTATGAATTTCCACGATAACTTTTTTTGAGCTATAGTAGTTTAATAATGGAACTATATTTTTAGTTTGATTTTAGCTTGCTTTCGTAGATTGATTTATATTAAGTTTTAGTAGGTTCCTATAACTGATATGAGAACGGCCATCGTGAACTGATCATTATCAATATTTATATCTTCCAAGAGTCAAATTCGCTGTCAAAATTCTAGTCGATTATTTAGCAGCTATTTAGCCTTAGATGCCTTATTTAGCCTTAGATGCTAAAATATCTTTGATCAAACGCATCTTATCAGAAAGACATCGGCTCTCAAAAGCATCGATTTCACCGCGGTCGTCTGTTGACACCATCCCGGGCGTTTTTGATTGCATTATGTATGGAAATTTACTGCCAGATTTTCATACGGTTAGAACAATGCATGCAAATAGAATGATCAGGCCTGTATACAGTGCGTGGGAGGGTGTAGTAGAACCTATTTTGTTTTTAAAGTAAGCTGTTTAAATGTTTCGAGGGAAATGATGCCACGCAGTGCTGCCCGTGTAGCGGTTAGGCGATGCATTCATGAATTTTGTTCGCTTTGTTACGGGGCTGGTTCTTGGGAAATTTATACATATGGTTTGCCGTTGTCGGCTCAAGGGAAGATTTACGAAAATGTTCGTCGTACGCTCGCGTGAAACTTTGTGCTCGGTGCCATTTTCTCTTTACTCTCTTCGCACAGTAATAGATATTTTCACGAGATTGGAAAATCAATACCTGATCATCCGGCACGTATACAATATCTGTCTTTGTTCTTATTTAACAAGGCTATCCTTTTCTACGATATGACTTCTATGTCATGTTTCAATACCTTTACAGCAAAGATCTCGGATATCAGTTGGATTTGTCAAATTCACGGTCAGCATGGTTCTACGACCTTTTGCTGAGAGGTATCAGGTATTGCAGTTCTTTAAATTTTTGCTCAATTTTCTTAATACATCCACTAAAAAAACAAATAACTGGTTTTCTGAACGCAAGCGTTCATATTTTAGCGGGAATTTCAAACCAAATTTGTATTCCACACGATTTTATTCCAGGCGATCATTATTATGCTTTTGATAAACTGTTAATATTTTAAAGATTAATAGTGAAGGGAATGCATCGCTAACCGATAGGCTATAGATTCACTAGAATTTTTATCATCTGCGTTTTCCATTTTTTGCGTATTACATATCTAGATACCACGGCATTTTCGCACTATTCATCCTATTCCCATCGGACTTGAGTCGACTAAAAAAAATCCAAACCCCTAACAAACTAACACATTACTTCAAAAATACAGATACAAATACCACCCGACGTCATAATCGGGGTAAGTTGAGTTGTCGGCGTGTGATTGCAGCAAAGCATCGCTAGATTCACCACCATCTATATATTCATTCATAGTCCTGTCTATCTCCATATGGAGCCCAAAAATCAAATTCCAAATTTATTTGTCAGCAGCATAAGCGGCAATGTTCCATCCCGGCAAGGCAAAAGATCCTGGATCGACTACCGTTACGGACACAATCTCGTAATGGACATTTCATTTCTAAAAAAAATTGACACAATTTATTTTCAGCCCATGTAAATGCTCATATTTTAAATCCTGTCCATGCCAATTGTGCTCCGTTTCACCCCACGTGTGTTATCCGCGTTTCAGGGGTGGGTGGCGGGAGGCGCAACCCCCTAAACAGTGCTGCCAACGCGACCACCGAGTGTCAGCTGCGGTCGAGGCGCAAAGCCGCCAAGATGTTGGTAGCCGTGGTCGTCATGTTCGCCGTCTGCTACTTCCCGGTGCATCTGCTCAGCATACTCAGGTAATTCTTGCTGGGCGCAGTTTCTCTCGGGGTTGACAGTGGCGGAAAGCTCAGAGTGAGCAGAGAATAAGCAGCTGCCAGGGCTTGCATTGAACCATACCTTCGCGAACACGATTTTGTATGAGTTTTCGCGAAGGATTATTATATAATGGGCCAACACGTGATTTGAAAAAAATTGAAATTTTTCGTAAAAACGGATTTTTGTAAGAAGTTGTCAACGTATGTGCTGAAAATATTACAGGGTCTGAGTTGAGAAAAAACAGGTGTTTACTTAAAATTTCATCAATCGGTTGAGGCGTTTGGCCTGTATAGAGCGAACAGATATTTAAACAAAAAATTAAATACAAACGAAAACAGAAAACGAATTTTTCAGCAGTAATTATGATTGAAGAATTGCTTCACTCGCTCCGCTCGTTACGCTCATCATCAAATATGTAGAAAATATGTGTTTCACTTTATTTTCTTTGTCCATCGTAAACCCAGTTAGTAAAATTGCTGTCCAGATTTAGAATTTGATCCCTAATCGACTTTTTCACCCAACTGCAATGCATCCTAATGACATGAACAATCAAGAATATCATTGACCGCGGGATTTGCATGAGGCCGCCACTGATGACTCAGTCTATACACTCGACTCGCAATTGAGGTTATGACGCCTGCTACAAGGATTTACGGGCGGTGTGTGTTGTTAAGCCATTCCGCTAAGCTAGCCGTAGTTCATCCGAAATTATAGATGTGAAGCATTTGCAGCAAGCCCCGACTTGAGACGCACCACTAAAACCGTGTTACTTCTTATGGTCCATCTGTGTTTTGGTTACTGGAGTTGGCGAATAAGTTTTCATGTCAGCCAATTCTCTGGTTTTAATTATAATATGTTATTGTTCTATATACATGTGGGTACAAATATGCAAATATTTATGCCTCGTCCTCTTTCTTAATTTTAGCCATATGGCCAATTCTGCCACTAATGACTATTAGAAATAATGAATTTATTTTTTATTAATTTATTTATTAATTTACTGGACCACATATAAATGTGGCTGGTTTGGCCATCAACATATCAGATTTTCATATTTTATATCACTTAGGGCTTCGCGAAACGTGTTATAGATGCGCGTAATTTAATCGATGCGGATTTAAATTTATTCAGTAATTTATTTTTTGATTTTGTCAAGATCGGTGAATACGAAAATGGATTTAGTTGCAAAAAAAACTGCTAAAAAGCTATCTTACTCATTTTCAAGCTAAATTAAGGACTCGGGGCTAAATTATAGGAGCAAACGATATTATACATACCGTTTTAAATGAGTTGTTTAATAGGATGGTCCTATAATTGACTATCAAAGGTAATCAAAGGTAATGATAGTAATTATCTTACAGTTCTCTCTTTATTGGTCCGATGCTCAGTCCATGTTAATTCGAACCCAGAGTGAATGAAGCACATTCAGGAATGGTTTAATTAAAACAAATTTCCAGCGAAAGTGTTGGTGTCAAGTTCGATCCATATTATGAACCTACCCTGCACTTTAGTGATTCACACTGATTCCCACAAAATCTAGCGTTCTTGAGTTCTCGATGGATTCTAAGTATTCTTCATCCGCTTATTTTCGATGGCCTATATTTTGTTGAAAAGTTGCATGTAACAAAGCACAATAGCAAGAATGGGAAGCAATCCGCAAACGATGAAAATCTGCGAACACAATCTCGAACAAAACTTGCATTAATTTCAACATTTCAAATTCGTTGGAAATGATCAGAAGATACAAAAATGATTACATCGATGCCCTTTCAGTACGAAAATACACGCTCTAAGCCGTATACGGGGTCGGGGAAAATATTGGCACCCCAAAGGTGAATATCCCCAAAAGGCACAAAAGTCGTCGTTTTTCTCTGCACCAGTGATCTCTCTCACATTTCGCAACGCGCGCGCATTTCTTCTCAGTGCGAAAATCGCGACGCGTCGTGCCTCCGATTCCAGACGTCCCAGGTGATTAATAAAATTCCACGCGTCTTCGAGGAGGGCCGTTGCCCCCTCCCCCTTCCCCCCCCCCCCCCCCCCCCCTCCCACCCAGCCCTAATACAGAGTGCCCTGGTAGGCAGAGAGTGGCATTCTCCATAGAAGGACTCATTGTACACAGTAGCCATATAAAAGGATCAGATGTTAATGTACCAAACCAAGCTGAAATTTCTATAACATGGTGTTGCACCATTTATAAAAGCCGATTGGTAGCATGGCCATTAGCTTAAGTCCCAGAGTCTTCTGTCTTATTAGTCAAAAGATGTCAGCATATATCTTTCTAGGCTAGGAAACTAGAGGAACTCTGCCGAAATATCATTGTTGAGCTGATGACAGAATCGTCAGTATGCACCTAGGGGGCTTGGTTAGAAATTAAAGCGTCAAGTAAAACTTAATAAAACGTCTTATAACAAAGTAATCTTATTTAATATTGAGGGGTATTTGTTTGGCATTTGCTTTATCTCGAGTGTCAATTGATAGTTGACTTATTTCAGAGTATTTTTCGTGTGATAACCAGCGCTTTGTAGCCCGATTTCGTCTAAAGTGTCCTAATATTCTACGGTCTAGTAAGATATTTGATGTCAGTAATAAAATGCATGCTGATAATGAGATGAACTCTCAAAGCGGCAAATCTCGAAGATAAATATTGTAAAACTGGTCCTGAGGGCCCAGAACTGATGGAAGTGATTGGAAAAAAAGGTTCTACTATATCTTTACTAGGTCACCATCTTCCTTAGAAAAGTTTGAAGTCAAATATATTTCCAATATCAAAATGTTGTTGAAATTCCATATTCTGTTTGACTCACACTTCTTGCTTTAGGGACTAGAAACGCCAGGCCAAGTTGTCTTAGCAGGGGGATGAGGGCGTGGGTATGCACGCCAGAGGGACTCAGAGGAACTGTCCAGAATTGATCTGGAGTCAGCAGGAGAGGAAACGAAAGAGTCCGAATCGGAGTCCTACTTTACAAACTATACTTGATCGACTTAAAGACACGAGTTTAAATACGACAAAGCTGGCGAGCGAAACAGTAACATTCGCGTGGAAATGTATACATGTTTAATGAATGCCATACGTTTCATTGTGTAACTTTGATACAATATCCGATTATTATAAAACCATGTCCCCTCTTTGCTTGGCTAGACTTGAGGAGTCCCTCTCTCGCTAACTACCAATACTTTCTCCAGCAAAAATCCTGCCAATCCTTCACCCTGCACTGCCTTTCTCTAGGTCCATGACGCCATAGAGCTAATCTTTTGAACCATCCTATCCCTCTGCTATCAGATACCGAGCCAGCCAAGCAGACGCCAATATTCGCAAAAGCAAACCCTCGTCGTATGTTTATATTAGGTACACATTTCTATTTGGCATGTGCTCTGCCTTTCTTTCTATCTCTTCTTTCGTCTGGGCCACCTGAACCTATGGAGAACACTTTCATTTTGCAAGGATGGATGTCGCTAAGCGTATGGCGGCGCGTCCGTCAAAAACTTTAAGATGCCCATGGATCAAATGGCTACGCGACACTTGGGCATAGTGAAATGTCAGATGTCAAAGGTCGAAAGTTTGACTTATTCGATGAGTGACACGTGGACCAACATCGTTCTGTACGAATATTTAGTTTCCGTGTAAACATTTTTATGTTTTGTTGATGACGTGTCATCACTTTGACGATATAAAAAAGTACGAAAATGTTTTGTAAATGTTTCAAATTAAATATATTTTTTCTCGTGACACGTGACAAGCCGAGTGCCGTCATCCACATACTTTTCAAGCGAGTTTTTCACATTTTCGCGCGCATAAATCAGTGGCGTCTGACACTTGAATAAAATTAACAGGAAGGTGAAAAAATTCAAACAATTCACTCAAAACAATCCACGTATGAAAATCAAAAATTAAAATATGGAGCAGTAATTTCATAATCTCGGCAAGATGGTCAACCACTCAGGAACGCAAGCTATTTACACGCATTTCTTCCAAGTAAATGTGGCCTTCCAGGGATAATTACACCATAGAAATGAATGTAGGTATCCATTTTAAATGTGTTTTGGGTTTTTGTAGAAAAACCGAAGATTTTATTATGACTTGAATTCGGCATGCCACATTAGTCAGTCTCCGTCACAGAACTTGGTGAAGTTTAATGATAAAACTATCCATTACTTCTAAATTCTTACATAAATAATATACATATTAAGCAAACGCCGACATCGATTCTGGCTAATTTAAGGAGAAATTATATATTACTGACCACCCTAAGGGCATTATATTAGTAGATAGTAGATAAAGAGCTAATAAATTCATGTGAGTTTAAAAAGTGACGTCTTGTGGCATTATACTGCATCGCCAAATAGAGTGCAAAATCCATCCCCTCGGTTAATCCAAACCACAGCGCCTACGCAATGATCGCAATAACCTGGATAGCACATCGTATTGAGCCAAGGACAGGTAAAGTGAAGGCAGATTTTCACCATCTTGGTGAATGGTCAATCATGCGACTATATTCAAAGCTATAATAATTTATAATTTTTGGTATGATACAAAAAAAAATCATACAATTGTGAAATCGTTTCTAAGCCAAATTTAACTTTAATATAGTATATAAATAAGCCTACGAGCTAGATAAAAGTAGAAGTCCAAAGTGGCACAATATGGCATCAAAGTCTCACTGTACGAAGCGCTATCCAGGCTATAGAGATCAGTGGTTCAATATGGCATCAAAGTATCGCTGTTCGAAGCGCTTTCCAGGCTATGGAGATCAGTGCACCTACGCCACTGACAGACCTGCCTGACGTCAACCCAACACGGAGACAGCCGAGATAAAAGCAACGCGTGCCGCGCTTTGTTAATGTCCCCCCGTGTGTGTAAACGTTTTGTCACAGCATCGTGATGGAGCTGCCGCAGAATCAATCGATGGTGATCTTCTCGATGCTCTCGCACTGGCTGTGCTACGCCAACAGCGCCGTCAACCCTGTCATCTACAACTTCATGAGCGGTAAGGACCACCAACGCAACATCCGTTTATACTTCTCTGTCAACTTTCTATGTCTCGTCCGAAGCCATATACAATGTGTCATCCCATCCCTGTGAAATGGTCCACTGCATACTAAAATGCATGTCCCTGAAACGCTTTTTATTGAATTTATGTTTTGTTTATCGCAAGATAATGAACGAAATGTGACCTTTCTGTGTCGATATAAAGAAATTAATCCATTTTACACAGTAATTATGGCGAAATAAAGCCAGTCAGAGATAGTCAACCACTATCGATATTTGAAAGCTATTTGCGTCAAATTCTCAACTCAGTCATCTACAACTTTATGAGCGCTAAGGACTTGGACAGCATCAGTTACCTCCATGTCTCGTCGGCAGCGTACAATGTGAAATTCCTATAAAATTTTCAACCGCATAAAATTGCATGCGGTTATTTTCGTTATTTAGTTGAAACTAAGTAAGTCCTTTTTACACCCTTCACATGATTTGCAAATTGCTTGAATTTATAGATAGCATGGAATTAGTTCAATTGTGTCGTCTTTGATGACTCAATTGCTATCTTATTACAATTAAAACAAAAGCAAATATCAAATAAGGTGGCTTTTAGTGCCCATTAAATTTTACAGGCTATTTCGTAGTTCGTATACAAAAATGACTGGGGATTTTGTCGTACAGCTATATCTTTTTTCGCTTTTCGATTAAGCTGGGGAATTCGGTGAGTGAAACCTCGCTATGACACCGTCCACAAAGTTAGCTATCTAATTAATTTTTTGGCGGACCGAACGTCAAAGAGCAGTGTCCAATTATTTCCAATAAATTTCTTCTTGATGTGTCAGGTGTATTGTATTGTGTTCTAGCCAGGTGTTAAGGCCAGCCTCGTACATTTTCCTCCCTAAACAAGGGAGCTATATTTCATCAATGATAACACGCCGACAAACAGGGTTGCTTTATAATACACGTAGCTTTCCATTTCATTTTCCGCGTCTATGTACTCGATTTGATCTTATCGGATTAACCACTGCGACAAACATTAATCCTGGTGTAGTTGACCGAAAATCCAAATCGTTGGGGCATGTTTCATATTGGTTTTTGGTAACATTATAATATCGCGGTCCAAAATGGGTAGATATTTTAATCGCATTAGTAGCAAGTACTGGTGATTGGATCTTTCAAATTTCATCCCAGAATTCCAATGAAGTATTGGTGGCTTTCACCGTTGGCAAAATATCAAAATCTTTTTCTTTTGTCATTTATCCTAGAATTCTGTGATAAAACTTTTTCCGAGACTTATATCCAACTGCCACTCTATGATTATTTTCTTTACTACATTTCGTTTCTACAATCTTGTTTGCTTAGTATGTCTCAAGTTTCTTGTAGTACTTTGCTTGAACGACTTTTGCAAGTGCATGGAATGATTCAAATTTAGCAGCGAATGCAAACTGCAGTTTGAACGTGCACTTGAAAATGCATCGAAATGCCGGCTATTGATGAATAAATTTCGGCAGTAATGAGGATTTGATTGCACGCGTTGAGAGCACTTAACATTGAATGTGTTTGTTTTATTAGTCATTTCATTTAATGCTCCACTTTTGAAGCTTTTTGAAGCGATGTACACACAATAGAACGAATGCCATTAAATATATTTAATTTGTTACATGAATCAACAGTAATAATTATTGTTTAATTTTTTGTATTTTTTTTGTGAGATAAGAAGTGTTAAATTGCATGTAAACCTGCAAGGTATTATAAACGTTGTATTTCTGTTGAGCTGCAATCTATATCTATATGTTGAAAATAGAAATTGTATCTGTCGATAAAGATTTTATTGAGGATGTTTGCATATTTCTATCATTTGGATTGTATTCATTGTGACTAGAAGCTCACATTGAATTGCTTATTTTCTTCTTGGCAAAATGAAAAGACATTCTTCGACACACATTTGTTCAAATTCCGAACTAATGTTATAAACTCTAAAGAGAAAAGTCGGAAGACTTTGCATGTAAAGATGTCCACACCCTTGCCATGGAGCGAAATGTCTCGCGGCATCCAACACACAGTAGCACTCTGAAGTAAATCCACTCAACCCTGTCTCAAAACCCAATCACACCCGAAAATCAACTCTTCTAGCCCACCAAAAGTCACCATATAGCCATTCGCAGGCAAGTCCAAGGCAAATGATGACCGGATTTTCAATGTAAAGCGAATCCACTCTCTTTTTGGACCTTCCTTAGTAAATCCATTGCACCCAAATCAATACCAAAACAAAATTAAATCAACCCAATAGATCTATTCCACTCAGAGAAAAAATTACGTCAGAGACCCACTGGAAGTACTACCAGTTTGGAAAAAAATAATTTAGCTCTGTTGACAAAGAAAGAAGGGAAATCCCAACCCGAATTGCTCTACCTGGCTTTAACGAGTGGGTATTTCATGACGTTGTTTAGATAGAATTTTCATTGAATGGAATAGGTATATTCTCATGCCCACCAACACTCCCCTCATAGCCATTCGCAGGCAAGCCCAAGACAAATAATGACAAGATTTTCAATTCAAATCTGACCATCCGAAGTAAGTCCCTATAGCACCCAAACCAAAACAAACTCAAGCCTAGCCAGCTTCACCCATCACACAACCGCCCCCGCCGCCATTATTCCAGGCAAGTTCCGACGAGAATTCAAGCGCGCGATCTGCCAGTGCCACCGCACCGACCCGACCAACCAGTACTACACGAACCACACGCAGAGCGAGTACCCGCTGCACACGCGTACCGGCACGCTGATGTCGCGCACGGAGAGCAGCCGCTACCCAACAGCCATGCGCAGCCACGCGCAGCTGCCCATGCAGACGCTGCCACCGCGTACCGTTTGGCGGTCGGTGTCGACCTCTTCGAAGGGGGCACCGAATGCCCTGGCTAACAGTCAGCTCTGACCGACGCATGCGGCTGACAGAAGGGTGACGTGGGCGAGGCCGGCGAGGGGTGAAGTGGCCGCGACGGGGTTGACGGATGTCACGGAGGGTGGCGAGTTTCAGTACGGTTAAGGGGTGGTGCGGAAGATGTTGATGCGCTCTTTATGGTCAAAATGTCTTGTTATGGCTGTGGAATATAGGAAAACTCTGCGGAAATATAGTCTATATAATATAAAGAATAAGTTTGCGGATATAAAAAGGCCGCAATTTACAGATCACCAACTCACGGAACTAAATCTGCGTGGCGTTATTTCAAAATATCACAATCGAACACTAGAACAGTGCCTAAACGCGTTATTTATACCGATGGCATATCGTCTAGCCTTTTACTTATAGTAACTTTACTATTCAGTTTGTAACTATTGCATTTAGAATTGAAGGTAAATTGGTGATTGGAAATGTGTTTCGTAGTGAGTTGGTGTAACGGTTGACTGACGCGGAGCGGACAGGGCTGTTCTGAAATTAAATTGAAAGTATCATTGTTGTGCTGTATCATTGTTGGCGACAGAATCGTCAGCGCTGCCTAGGCGGCGAGCGGTGAAGTTACAGTACCATCAGCAATCTAGGAACAACAAACAATGTTAGTGTGAATTAAATCCTAAATGCAAATACTCGTTGCATGGACGGTAAACTAAAAGAAGGCAAATCTTTAGGTGTATCTTTGCAGACATGGTACGTATCTGTACCTAATTGATTTCTTGTGCTTATTCCCAGTCCTCCATGGTTTGTCATCAGCGCTCTGTATTTTGCCAAGAGTTTCCCCTTATTCTGCAGCCTAGTAAGATATTTTGTTCTTGCGTGCAGTGTCCACCTTCGTCGAAGGGTGCTAGGCAATTGTTTCAGAAGGCCACATGAACGTCCTAAGTGACAGAGCCGGTCACTGGGCGAAATCGACGTATGGTTGAATGCGTTGAAAGAATTTTTGTGAGCATATTATTGTGTTTGTTGTAAATTTCTGGTTGAGTCACAATTGGTTACTTTAAATTGCAAATAGTTCTGGGGTAGCTCGCACATTTTCCCACAAAAGTCACAATTTTGAATTCTGCTCGTTACCTATTTAGCAAATTTTATGTAACTTAAACACTCACATGTGTTCTTTCTTGATTGCGGATGTGAATGTGTTTCTGTTGTCTCATGTACTAATCGTTTATAAAGACTATCGTGAGATCGTTTAATTTTGGTCCCTGACAGATGAGGTGTTGATTTTCTGATAATGAAATCAGCATTACGAACTTATTATGTATACCTACCTCTTTGTGGTGTGTAAGTTATAGCAGTATTTTCATGGGAGTATTTCCAACCGACAAAAAAAAATCCTCGACTTTTAATTCAAACAATCAGCAGCATTTTTGCAAGCAAGGATAAGCAACGTATTTTTATTTATAGCTTTCGGATTTTGGAAAGCCTCTCTGAGTTATCTCTTAATCTCTGATACCTCTGATATCTCAGAGATCTATGGTATCTTATGGTACTACTTATGATAAAAATGGTATCTGTTCCACGGTTGATGATTATAAAAGTTAAGAGTCAAATAGTAAAGATTGGTGAATGCTTTGTTTTATTTGGGCTGGTGACGAATTGTGACTGCCACTTGTTTCGGTACCTGTATTAGACGTTTACAATATATCCAATTTCTGGGCTAAAATCAGATTTTAAAAAAGCTTTTGCTGTCAATAATAAAAATTAGCAATTTTGCCTATTTTTTTTTATCGTTTTCATAAGATAACATTCATCATATTATGAGGTATTTTCAGTGTAGTACTTATCTTTCAAATAATATTGTTTCAAATTTCTGGATGTTTAAGGCGCTTAATTTACTTCTTATCTACTTAAACCGCCGACGGAAGCATAAATCCTTCAGAGCAGTCAAAGATTTTCGTCATTTTCCTATAGAGAGTCTTGAGAATATTAATGTATATATTTTTAATTATAGGCTCTATAAATATATGCAGCTGGTCAGTTCTTATAACTTCGCGTTAGAATTATGCAAATCAATCGTAATTGTGAACATGCCCCAATTAGATTGAAGTCTATGTCTTTTATCATCATTATAAAATAATTCCGTTCCTTTGAATGCTTCCCCGTTTTCAGTCACTTGCTCTTTTCATTTTTTCCAAAAGTTTTGTTGTAAATGAAAAGCTTATTTTTTTAACGACGTGGTCACATTTATTGAATCTCACTATACACAGGGTATCAAATTAGTAAAGTGTCGTATAAATAAAGTATTATAAATATATTAACATATTATAATGTAGAAAAATCAGTGACATATAAACTATATTATAAACTTGCTGTCTATATTTATGTCTGACTAGCAAAAATTTGATAAACTTTTAAAAATCTAATCAACGTTAATGTGTGGATTATTGTTGGTCAAATTCTGTGAGGCCTCTTGATATCCATGTGGGCCATAAAATATAGCGTTAGAGGTTTCTCAATATGTGATATTAAATGGTATACAGTTAATCTACGTACCTATACTACTGAATGTATTGTTTGTAATTTGTATTTGTATATATTGTATGTTTGATCGGTCAAAAACTAAAAACTGTTCATTGTATCTGGTAAAATTTCTGACAAATATTCTGTAAGTAGATGCTATTTGTTGTTTACTTAGCTAATTGATTGTAGCTGTGCAGATATCATGTTTTCACGCTTGATAATCTGCGATTAGTTATTTTCCCTGACATCTATTGTGTATGCTTGCTTCAAAACGATTCTATGTTACCTAAAAATGTACTGTTCTATTTCTTCTTCTGTATTCTTGTTACAAAAATAATATATAATTAGTAAAATTAATTATAAATCATCATTTTAAAAGAGTGGTGGGAAGATATAGAAAGAAGTGGAACGAGTTTCGTATAGGAATAGAAGGAGCAACAACAGGCGTGGTTGACCCGTTTTTTATCTAGTTGGTTAAAGTAAGCCCAAATTATGGTGGAAACAACCACTTACCCAATCTAATGGGAAAAGGGCTCGATAAAATAAAAACTAAATCTTTTCGACAAAGAAATCACTGTCGATTGAGAACAGTGAGACAGAAAAAAATATCTCGAGTAAGGACTAAAGACTCATATCCAATTTTTTTATATTTTCACCTAAAATGGTATCAGATTTAACAACGCCACAGAAAAATATTTTTCACGATGTATGCTCTTAAAAAAATCTAATATCTTTACTTCTTTCAAGCTTTCAGCTAGGTCACTGGATAAAGATAAGAGAAAATTTAAACGAAGCAAAAAATACTATACCATCTAATTAAAATCGAGTACAGCAATTTGCAAAAGTCGAGTCGTATTAAACCAGTTCTTAGCCCTGCAGGATTTTCCTGGATTATGCAGCACTTGGTAAGCTTTGTTGATTACTATACGAAATGCATGGTTTGGTGTCAATCGTAATAAATTCCCTTCAAATCTTCATGAATATGCTTCACATCGAAGTGTTGAGCCTTGAGAACCAAGGACCACTTCTTCTCGAGTCAAGGACTTGCGTTCAAGGATCACACTGACCAGAAAGGATCAGGAACCTTTTAACCTTTAAACCGAACGATTTTTAACCATATAAAAATTTTGGAAATTTAAATCCATAAATTTGTTTCGTTTTCAATGTATGTTGGCGTTCGAGCTATTTTTGGACATTATCTAAGGTAGGTTTTGAATGTTTTCTTCCTCTTGCAGCCAAGTCATCGCATGAGTGTACAAAAATCTAACCCCTAAATTTCTGCTCACACGTTATCTCGCTATATTAGCGCTTATAGACGATTTTTGAACGATTTCTTCCCCAAATTGAAAGTAAAATACTCTTATGCTATTTTCCATGGACTTCACGAAATCTACTCCACAAGTTGTTCATTACAAGTTTTTACACTATTATGGACGAAATTTCACCTTTTCTTCCATGAATACACCCTTATTAATTCCACATTTATATCAAATTTCTTACTCTGCCGCAGAACATAGGAAACTATAGACTAAATTGGGCGACAAAGCACTGGTGAAGAGCCTGGCGGACTAAGAAGTTAAAGCAAATTAAATTTCACACTTTCAGTTATCAACTGCAAAATATACTTTTCTAGATTACAACTACCAGTTGACATTGACACTTGAGATTGGCGCATTAGTGACAAACAAAACCTCCAAATATTGCATGAGATAAATAATGATGTGACCTATAGATGGCTGGGGTGCTCTAATTTCTCACCAAACCCAGGCGGCGCTGAAAATTCCGTCCCCAGCTCAACAATGCTATTTCGCCAGAATTTCCTATATTCTACAGCCGAGTAGAAAATCGTCGATATTTTGTTATCTTCTCACCCCTCGCTCATCACACCCTTACCATGCTTCCAGCCAAATACCGCAAGGAATTCCGTCGCACGTTCGGCGTGGGCTGCTGCCAGCCGCTGCCGCGTCGCCAGAGCACGATGGCGAACACGCGCACGATGTCCGTGCAGGGACACGGTTGCCGCAACACGACCACCTCAAACCTGCACGGGTCGGCGTACAACACGTCAAACCTGCACGGCTCCGGTAGCAGCACGTCACGCAGCCGCACGGAGATGTTGGTGGTGCAAGCTGTGCCTAGGATGCAGTCCACGAGCGTGCCGGACGTGGTGCCTGAAGATCTGGGGGTGGGAGTCGGGCAGAGGGCGGGTGGCTATGTGCCGATTGTGAATTTAGATGTTTGATATGGGGTGGATTTTTTGTGGCGTTTGGAGGTTCGGTGGTGTGGGTGTATTTTGGTGGAAAATGCCTAAAATTTGCATTCCAGGGTCAATAAGGATGGTGGAAATGCGTAGGCTGCCTAATAGACTTATGCCGCTCAGAGAAAAATGACGTCAGATACCCACAGAACGTACTACCAGTTTGGAAATAAATTTTAATTATAGTTCTGCTTAATAACAAAGGAAGATAGGGAAATTACAGTACCTGGCTTTAGCGAGTGGGTATCATGACGTCATTTTGATGGAATTTTGATTGAATGGATAAGGCATGTATTGGAAGCTTCTCTGAAATGGGATTTTAGAAAATATGGCTACTTCATTCAGATAAAATTAATGAAAGCGACCCGGTTATGGAAAAGCCAGATGGGAATTGCTATTTGACCAAAAAACTTTTTCTGACTTTTTCAACCAAATAATATATAAAGTAAGAAATTTACAGTGTGGCTTTTTTTAAGTGGGTATAAGATGTCATTTTTACCGCCACGAACGGGTAAATTCGATGTTGTCACAGTGAAATAGGCTGATTTTTTGGCAACTACTGAAAATTGTCAGTATGAATACGAGTCAAGTAAGATTTGTGATCTGAAAGGAATAGGAATTATTATATTATAAAACATTTTTAAAATTAATGCTTCATGTAATTATTGAATATGATCAGTCTCCAAGCTAGAATAGTTGTCTGAACTTCCTACAAAAAAATCTGGAGCAACTGCATCCGATTGGAATTGAAACCACGGTGTTTCTTTGTTGGAGGGAGTTAAAACATTTCTCGAATTTCTCTTTATTCAAATGTGAGCTGACTGGGTGACCCGAAACTACCAACCACAAGCTTACATTTTTCGCGTATCGAATTATTTCTCTAATTCAGATTTAAGTAAAATTAATTATAAGTATAACAGCTGAGCTTATAAGCTGTATTACAGCTGAGGAAGTACAGCATAAGTATTACAGCTTCTTTATGTTTAATTTTTCTTCAAATCAATGAAATTGTGCAATACAATCTCCCAAAAATCTCCCAGGTTCCCATGTTCACTGAATTTTAATTTTTTAGAAATAAAACATTTTTTGTGTACAGTGAAAATAATTTTTTTCTTAAAATAAATTATCTTTGTAACCAGAGACGTTTATATCCAGAACGATTCCATAGCAGCAAGCAGTCAAGTCTCGTCTCAGGTAAGTTAAAAATTAAGTTAATAAATTGAGTGACAAATTACTACATTTGTCACCCTTCTGCCGGTGAAAAAGCAGTTCGTCTGATAAATATTGCGAAACATTGGGAGATCAAACATCCGAATGGGACGATAACGAACGCAGGATACCGTATTTTTTTTCTGCAAATTCAAAACCTCTAATGCCCAGTTTTTCTGTGGCCCGTTATACTATTAACGATCCGTTAATGTGTTATTACCATGGCTACTGCCAATGAGATGTCTAGAAATTGTGTGAACAGACCGTCAAATATTAAAAAAAACCCACTGAAAAACTGGGTTATTCAATTCTGAATAACCTCGTTAGTACGTTTTCCATGTTATAACGCTGATCCACGAATGTTTGAGTTAATTCCAAACTAACAGCAATTGAAGAGATGAGTGCTATACCCAGTTAATACCCATGTATACCCAGTAAGGTACATTTCCTTAAACGTTCAGGACGTGACAAAAATTGGGGGGAAGTTTGAAGGAGGGGAAGAGGTTGAAATGTTGAACTAAAATTTTCTTTAAAATGGGAACTGAGCTAAATTTTTATTTATTTATTATTCGTAACAATAAACAGTGTCAATATCTGCACATTTGTTTTGAACAAAACCTCAATAAAGTGGTACGAAGGTTTCAAATCTTGACAATTCCAAAGCGGGATAAATGAGACCTTGTTTGCATGACGACTTAGAGGCAGGAAACGATCCTTCTTCACAGCCACGATGTGGTGGTCTATTGGATAGCGAGCTTGCCCTATGGTTGGCATATCCGTGCGGCCTGGGTTCAATCCCGGCTTCATCCCCAGCTTTTTGGCAATGCCTTGATCGTGCTCAGAGGTGTTCCAATTTAAGGAGACAATTAAATATCCAAGGCATAACTTATTATTAACATTAAATCTCGATATGTGATGATAGAAGGGAAATTACCTCTCTCTCTCAGTGACAGTATGGCGCGTTGGGTTGCACTCGTGCTTTCGGATTGTAGTCATAGGAGTCCCGAGTTCGAATCCTGCTAGAAACCTGGCTTTTTGGCAGTGTCGGGCTCATGCGCACAACTCAATACAGAAGACATTGACGACAACGGCTCACCATGCGCAACGAGCAGAGAGAACGCAGAGCTTAGAACTCGTCACTAGGCTCAGCACAGAAGTCATCGACTTCACTATCTGACGACGCAAGGAGGACAAGTCGGCTCTCTTAGAGATAGCAACAACTCATCATGTACAACGAGTAGGGAGTATTCAGAGCATAGATTCATCAATGGCGTGGTGCTGTGGATAGCACTCGTGCCTGGTAACAATGCGGCATGGGTTCAAGTCCCAGCGCCTCCGCTTTTTGAAACTTCGAATTCAATTGGACTTGCATAATTGTACCAGTCTCAATTGAGAAACCATAGAATGAGAAAAAAAAAATATACTAAGTCACAGATTTTTTTTAATTTAGCTAACAGATGGCGCTGTCTAACACATTTTGTTAGCACTTATTGCTGTTTTGACCAAACTTTTTTGTTGAGTCAAGCGCAGCTGCTTAGGGTGCTAGGGTGGGTCGAACAATTCTCAGCAATAATCCGAACCGAGGTCGCGAAGCGACCGAGGTTTGGGCTTTTGCTGGACTAATTTAATTCATTCGCCCAACTAGTTTCAAAAATGTATCGTCACACTTTTACCTTAGCGGGATTTGATCTCGTGTCTTCTGTGGTGGAATCCTACGACTCTAGCCGCTCGGCTATGAATGCATCTTGCAATATGCACGGTTTTTAGAGTTTATGAACTACACGTTTCGGGGCAAATTTTCGTACTTATAAAAATTTCAATTGATTTCTTCAAGACCCCCGCCACACTTAATTATGTTCCAATCAGGTGACTTGAACCCGGCCATCCGGGTGTTTTGACTGCTCTGCAGAGCGAGATTCGAACTCAAGACCTTTCGGTTTCCAGTCATGCACTCTAACCATCCGGCTGTAGTGATGACATGTAAAACCAGTGTTTAGTAGAGTATTTGAACAAATCCCCTCGAGTCCGGGAGATAAGCCAAAAATGACAAGAAGGAAATCCAGCTCGCAGGATTTGATCTCGGGACCCCTGCGATGGTATCTCATCACGCCAATCGCTCGGCTAACCAGACAAGATGCCGACCGGCGCATTTTTAGTGCATACGAATGATACGTTTAGGGGCAAATTTTCGTACTTATTAAAATTACATTTGTTTTTTTTTAAACCCCCGCGGGAACACGCCAACTGACCGAAAAAAAAACTGACCGAAAATAAAAGTGACCGAAAAAAAAACTGACCGAAAAAAAAACTGACCGAAAATAAAAGTGACCGAAAATAAAACTGACCGAAAATAAAACTGACCGAATTTCATATTTATGAACGTTACTGTACGGAGACGGTGGTGTGGGAATGTTACTAGCCGTTCAATACAAACAAACCGTCGGAAAAAAAAACTCGCCGAAAAAAAACTGACCGAAAAAAAAACTGACCGAAAATAAAAGTGACCGAATGTATGAAATTGGCTAAGTCAAATAGCATTGGTCTTATGGGACTACGAATTTTACCGAGGCTAGACGGATATACCGGTCGATGGACGCAGGTAGAACGAGGGCGCCCGGTGAAGGAAGTCTAGTCGTGATTTCGGCTATGTCCAATAGCATTGGTCTTATGGGCAAGAATAAAATACGAAAAAAGGCGGAATTCTGTTTAACATGGTGGCTTATGGGAGAACAGAAAAATTGCAAAGTTCGGACTGGGGGACATTTGCCGGATATTGAACTATATATTTATGGATAGCCCAAATGATTGTGCATCTTTTTTAAATTTTAGCTTTTTCTTTAGAAATTGAATTTTCAAAAGTTATAACGATTTCAAAGTACCAAAAAACTTAAAATCGCCATAAAAAGAAAATTTATGGTTGGATTTGTTTCAAATTTCTAACATAGGTAACAGACCATAACAGATGTGTGATTTTGCAATTTCATTCAAATCCATCATCGGGAAAAAAAACGTTTTGAAGTCTCCGAAGTTTCATCAAACATAGGTAACCCCCATCATTTAACCTATGTCTTGGCTATTATCTCGATTTTACGAAAACTATTTCTTAAGTGATGAACGGAATTGAATGAAATTTTAACTGAGAGTACAAAATAGATGGGTGAGCTTAAAAATAATTTGTCGGAAAATTCGTTTGGAAAATTTGGCCACAAAAAAAATAAAAACCACCTTATCAGTTAGGGGACACGATAAGCTATAATCCGATCGAGCTGAAATATGGAATGTTTATCCGTATAGTGATTTGGCAGATTTAATAAGAGTTTGAAGAGAATCGTTCGGAAAATGCGGAAAATATAAAAGAAAATATGTGTTATTAACTCTTTTAGTATGTTGTGATAATGGTAAGGTAGGTTTGGGTATATCGGTGGATAGCCCTTATCAATACGCATTTTTTATTACTTGTGAACTTTTCTTTAGAAATTGAAATTGAAAGGGATATAAAGGATTTAGTTTTGCATAAATTAACATGGGCTCTTACTGGAGATGTGAGCGCGTGCAGGGTAATCGATGGTGCGGGCGAAAGGGCATTTAGCGGGAGTCGAGCCGCATATTTATGGATAGCCCCGGTAAATGCGCATATCTTACCTCTGATTAAATTTTGCGGAGAAATTGAATTTAAGGAAGTTATTGAAGATTTAGTGTTTCGATCGGAAATTGCGGCTGTCATTTAACATGGCGGCTTATGGGAGTACCGAAAAATTGCAAGTTCGGACGGGGGAACATTTTCGGGGTATCAAAATATATATTTATAGATAGCCCCGGTGAATGAACATCTTTTATTTAAAGGAGCTGCTTCTTTAGAAGTTGAATTTTCAAAAGTTATGACAATTTCAAAGTACCAAAAAACCTAAAATCGTAATAAAAAAAGTAATTCACGTTATATTTGTTTCAAATTTCTAAAATAGATAACAGACCATAACAGTTGTCCGATTTTGCAATGACTGGGCATTTTACTGGAATAAAGCCATACTCAACATGGCATAAATCCACTGGATTAACGCCATATGCTTGGATGGCGTTAGTACCTACAGTGCAGCTGTCACTGGAACAAAGCCATCATACAACATGAGATAAATCCACTGGAATAACGCCATACGACTTATGGCTTTATTCCGGTGGAACAGAAAGTGGCCGATATGGCGCTATTCCATATGGCGTTATTCAGCTCCCCCGGAAAAAGTTGAAAGTGCATATCAGTAGATAGCCCTTATTCATTCACTTCTTTATATAGAGTAGTATTTTCCTAAAGAATTGAATTTTAAAGAGATATACGTGATTTAGTGTGTCAGTCGAAATTCCGGCTAAGCCAATTAACACGGGCTTATGGGGTAATTCGGGAAAATCGATTTATTTCCAATAGTTAGATTTTGACGAAATGTTTTAGTTTAATATGCCGGTGATATGTTTAATACACACCTAAAATAATATAAAATCAATTGAGTGCTTACGATTGTTGCCGATGCTCGTCGCATAAACCTGCCGATGGTCAGGTTTAACGAGTGCGTCCCGTGAAGGATGTCTTGTGTTGATTCTGTATCTATAGCTTATCATTGTCCTACGGCGATGATTCGAACTGTGTGCATCTTCAAATAAAAATGCAAATCTGTTGAAAATGTAATACTCCGATGATTATAACATCATTTGTATTCCTCGATTGCATCTTTCAGTAATGGTGCAGTCAGGTAACGTTGTTTAAATAACGTTAACCCTTATTCTCTGCCGGTTCTGACATTCGTCAATAAGTTGTGGTACCTGGCATTGTGATTGTTCACTCGAGACGCGACCCTCTAGCTGCTGGCACAAGGCTGGCACGCGTCTCTTTGTTAGCTTGCACTCACCACGAGAACAACCGTCTACATTTTTACATGTGGAATTCAGCGGCAAATAAAACGCTCTTTCGGTGGTGAATATCATCGTTAGTTGAAATATTAACGAACTAATCGTATTCGGCAACAATCGTAACACCCACACTCTGCAATATTTCGTTCCCCCCATTTTAATTGACATGGCCGGAATTTCGATTGACACACTAAATCACGTATATCTCTTTAAAATTCAATGTTTTAGGAAAAGACGACTCTATAAAAAAGAAGTGAATGAATAAGGGCTAACTACTGATATGCACTTTTAACTTTTTCCGCTATCACAACATCAAAAAAGGTAAAAATGATATTTTATTTTATATTTTCCGAATTACCCAAACGATTTTCTTTAAATCTAAAAATAATCTGACAAATCACTACATGGATGCTCCTTCCAAATTTCAGCTCGATCGCATCCTTACTAATCAAGCTATTACTGATAAAGTTTTTCTTGTGGCCAAATTTTCCAAACGAATTTTCCGACAAATTATTTTTAAGCTCACCCATCTATTTTGTACTCTCAGTTAAAATTTCATTCAATTCCGTTCATCACTTAAGAAAAAGTTTTCGTAAAATCGAGATAATAGCCAAGACATAGGTTAAATGATGGTGGTTACCTATGTTTGATGAAACTTCGGAGACTTCAAAACGTTTTTTTTCCCGACGATGGATTTGAATGAAATTGCAAAATCACACATCTGTTATGGTCTGTTACCTATGTTAGAAATTTGAAACAAATCCAACCATAAATTTTCTTTTTATGGCGATTTTAAGTTTTTTAGTACTTTGAAATCGTTATAACTTTTGAAAATTCGATTTCTAAAGAAAAAGCTAAAATTTAAAAAAGATGCACAATCATTTGGGCTATCCATAAATATATAGTTCAATATCCGGAAAATGTCCCCCAGTCCGAACTTTGCAATTTTTCTGTTCTCCCATAAGCCACCATGTTAAACAGAATTCCGCCTTTTTTCGTATTTTATTCTTGCCCATAAGACCAATGCTATTGGACATAGCCGAAATCACGACTAGACTTCCTTCACCGGGCGCCCTCGTTCTACCTGCGTCCATCGACCGGTATATCCGACTAGCCTCGGTAAAATTCGTAGTCCCATAAGACCAATGCTATTTGACTTAGCCAATTTCATACATTCGGTCACTTTTATTTTCGGTCAGTTTTTTTTTCGGTCAGTTTTTTTTCGGCGAGTTTTTTTTTCCAACTGTTTGCCGAAATCACGACTAGACTTCCTTCACCGGGCGCCTTCGTTCTACCTACGTCCATCGCCCGGTATATCCGTCTAGCCTCGGTAACACTCGTAGTCCCATAAGACCAATGCTATTAGACATAGCCGAAATCACGACCAGATTTCCTTCACCGGGCGCCCTCGTTCTACCTGCGTCCATCGACCGGTATATCCGTCTAGCCTCGGTAAAATTCGTAGTCCCATAAGACCAATGCTATTTGACTTAGCCAATTTCATACATTCGGTCACTTTTATTTTCGGTCAGTTTTTTTTTCGGTCAGTCTTTTTTCGACGAGTTTTTTTTTCCGACGGTTTGTTTGTATTGAACGGCTAGTAACATTCCCACACCACCGTCTCCGTACAGTAACGTTCATAAATATGAAATTCGGTCAGTTTTATTTTCGGTCAGTTTTATTTTCGGTCAGTTTTATTTTCGGTCAGTTTTTTTTTCGGTCAGTTTTTTTTCGATCACTTTTATTTTCGGTCAGTTTTATTTTCGGTCAGTTGATACCCTCTCAACCCCCGCCACCTGATCGGAACGCAATTATGTTTGCGTTCCATGTTCCCAGCCTTTAGAGACTTGTCAACTTAATCGGGGTTCGAATCCACGATCTTAGAGTTGCCAGTCACGCACTCTAACCACCCGGCTGTAGTGATGACATGCTATACCAGTGTTTAGTAGGGTATTTGAACAAATCCTCTCGAGTCCGGGAGATAAGCCAAAAATGACGAGAAGTAAATCCAGCTCGCAGGATTTGATCTCGGGACCCTGTTATGGTATCTCGGCACGCTAGCCGCTCGGCTAACCAGACACGATGCCGGACTACGCATTTTTAGTGTATACGATTGATACGTTTAGGGGCAAATTTTCGTACTTATTAAAATTTCAGTTGGTTTTTTCAAAACCCCCGCCACCTGATCGGAACGCAAACATAATTGCGTTCCAATCAGGTGACTTGAACCCGGCCATCCGGGTGGTTCGTCTGCTCTGCAGAGCGACTCAGTCGAGATCCGAACTCCAGACCTTTCGGTTTCCAGTCATGCA
This sequence comes from Nemurella pictetii, assembly GCA_921293315.2. Taxonomy (NCBI): domain Eukaryota; kingdom Metazoa; phylum Arthropoda; class Insecta; order Plecoptera; family Nemouridae; genus Nemurella; species Nemurella pictetii. Next base: position 5,805,459 of record OV121122.1, read on the forward strand.
CTCTAACCATCCAGCTGAAGTGATGACATGTCGAAGCAGTGTTTAGTAGAGTATTTGAACAAATACTCTCGAATCCGAGAGATTAGCCAAAAATCAGACGCTGCAAACCAAGGTGGACGGGATTTGATCTCGGGACCCCTGTGTTGGTATCTCAGCACGCACACCGCTCGGCTAACCAGACGAGATGCGGGGTGTAACATTTTTAGTGTAAAGGAATGATACTTATAGGGGCAAATTTTCGTACTTATTAAAATTACATTTGTTTTTTTCAAAACCCCCGCCACCTGATCGGAACGCAAACATAATTGCGTTCCGATCAGGTGACCGAACGTAGGACACTTTGCCAGGGGACACTTTGCCAGGCAACCCTTCAAGACATGCCCCCTTTAGAAAAAGAATACACTGCCTTGTAGGTACCAGGTAAAAAGTTAGAGTAAAATGAAACATACATAATGATGTGTTAATGTGTAGATAATAACGATCCAAGTGTAATTCCACACAATTGCAGGGTTACCAAGTTTGGGAACTGTTGGGAGCTGGAAGATAAACTTTTATTCAAAACAGGTCCTATTTGATAATATGTAAATATGATCCTATAATGATAGACCTTGACTTTGAATTAAAGATACAATCAATCAACACCTAACTCAACCCCAAACTCTCAAAACCACAACCACCCCCTAACCTTACCTAACCCGACCAAACCCAACCGAACCCAACCCAACCAAACCAAACCAAACCAAACCTAAACTGATACACCCCCCCAACCCCGACCACCATCCCCTTAATAACCTACCCTTAACCTACCTGACCTTACCGACCCGACACAACCCAAACCAAACATAACCTAACCCCCCCCCCCCCCCCCCACTAATCTATCCCTACCCTACCTAACCTTACCCGACCCTACCTAACCCCCCCCCCCCCCACTAATCTATCCCTACCCTACCTAACCTTACCCGACCCGACCTAACCCCCCCCCCCACCACTAATCTATCCCTAACCTACCTAACCTTACCCGACCCTACCTAACTCCCCCCCACCCCACTAATCTATCCCTACCCTACCTAACCTTACCCGACCCGACCTAACCCCCCCCCCCCCCACCACTAATCTATCCCTAACCTACCTAACCTTACCCGACCCTACCTAACCCCCCCCCCCCACCACTAATCTATCCCTACCCTACCTGACCTTACCCGACCCGACCCCCCCCCACCAAAAAAACTTCGTTTGAAACTTAAATCTCGATCTCAATTAAAATCTCTTCTAAAATAATAATATCTCGACTTCGAGACAGGAAAGAATAAACAATTATCATCGCAAATACAATTCCCCGGCTACTTGGATCTTCGCGATGATCTTTTTATTGTATGTTTCATTTTACTCTAACTTTTTACATGGTACCTACAAGGCAGAGTATTCTCTAAATAAGGGGGCATGTCTTGAAGGGTTGCCTGGCAAAGTGTCCCCTGGCAAAGTGTCCGCCGCCCCAGGTGACCATGTATACCCAGCCTTTCAGGAAATGACAACTTAAGTCACGATCTTAGAGTTGCCAGTCGAGCACGATGGCCAAGCGGCCAATGCGATGACATGGAAAGTGTTGGTTTCTTAAAGAATATCAACAATTCGTCTAGAAACCTACAGATAAAAGGATGTGCCAAGTATTCGAACGCACATCCTTCGCCATAAGAAGCAAGCAACTTAACCACTTGGCCACACAAGTGATATGATTGATGGAGGAATTGTCAGAGATTTGATTTCCATGAGAAAAACGATGAAAAAAAACACACCTGGCTTTTGATTTGAACGCGGGTATTATCGGAGACGAACCTGATCGACTTAACCACCAGGCTATCTTACTTGGATGGTCTGGGTGCGAGGAATTGCAATAAATTCGTGTACCGGGCTAGTTTGTCACTATGCAAATATACGTACCCACAGATAACTTACCTGAAAATATTTTCAATCTCTCTTCCTTTTATCCAGTGTTTTACTGCATGTCCGAATGTGCCCCGTCCGAATGTGCCCCTCTGTCGGGGCACATTCGGACAAAAACATTTTTTTTCAAAAATCAAAAAATCACGGAATTATGTTTTGTTTCAATTTTGCTTGGTTATCACTTTAAAGATAATAGACCAAATTTGATGGAAGTTATACATTTTTTTTTGGTTTATCAAATGCAAAAAAGCAATGACTCACACAAAAAAAGTGTCGGAATGTTCCCCCCTCTCCCCTATCTAAACGAATAAATTACAGGTAGCTTGTAACATTTCTAAATTTTATTCAGGCAGTGACTGTCGATAGTGAACCTTAGGGAAATTCAAGAAAAGAAAAAGCCTTAATTGGAAACACAAAAAACAAAAACGTGTGTTTATGAGGCACTTGTTAATGCAGACCGCAGACCGCAAACGAACCGCAGCAAGCGAACCGGGAAAATATGTGCTTCTTCTTGGGTGAGAAAAGTTAGTTTTCACAAACCTGAAAGTTTTACTGATTTCTGTAAAAATTTGTCCACGGAATGCGCTGAAAATAATATGAAGTATTATTTAAAATCTTTTGAACATTTTCTGAAAATTTCGACAAAATCGGTGAATTCGTTTGGCCGGCAGAGCGCAACAGATGCTTGGGTTAGGAGGGTCGCTGGTAGCAGGAGCAGCAAGGAAACAACGGGCAGAATTTGTCTCCTTTGGGTGAATCATAACTAAACGCAGGCTCAGGTGCAGGCGTCGCGACGCCCGGCCGACGCCGACGCCGACGCTGTACGCTGTCTGTTTCTTTGCGCCTTAGTTTCTTCTTATTGTCGCGCAACGTGTGTATTGCAAGTGAGGAAGATAGGTCTTATTGGTAACTTTCCGCCTGCCCCGGCCGGCTAATATTCGGAAAGGGCTAGGGTTGGACGTATACGGGCACAAATAACAGAACAAGTAGGGCGCCATGAGTTTTTAATAATAATAATATCTTTTCCTTATTTCCAAATGTACATTGGGTCAAGGGGTGGAATAATCCACCTAAATCTAGGGCCTCAGGTGATGCAACCGGGTGGCCACTCCGGTCGCTTCTCTTGTTTCTTCTTCATCTTCCTCTTCTTTGTCCTCTTTTTCTTCTTCTTCTTCTTCTTCTTCTTCTTCATCTTCTTCATTTCTTTCCTCCATCCTCTCTACTAATTCCTTCCATTGCTCTCTATTCTCCCACAATCTATTATCATCAACATCACTCCACTTTCCACGTCTTTCTACATCATTTAATCATTTAATCATTTAATTCTACATTTTTAATAAAGAAAAAAAAATCCACACTGTTCTTCTCCGTTAAAAACACAAAAAAAGCAGCAAAGCAACTAAATATTCACTATTCTCAACAATGAATCAGGATCAGTGGCAAGTGATTACAAATGGCCTACGTGCACGCGACTACCGAATTTGCAGCAAAAACACCGCGTGACTCACTGCAAGCACCGTGATCGGCGAACTGATGGTTTTTCCCTGATGGTCCACGGTACCTGGTCTCAACCTGTATTAGCAGTGCCCCCTACCAGTGATTGTTCCCACTAAGCAGATCGTGACATTCATGGCAACGCATTGTCGAAGGTCTGCAGGGCTATAATGTGTTACTTTTTTCAGGGTGACATGATAGGATGAGATCTCCACTTTTGTCACTGTTTTTGACGGAAGAAAATAAGACAGTTCTATCATCTCATCTCACCGTGAAAAATTACACAATCGCCCCCCTGAACAATAAAATAAATCTGTTTTGATATATTTACTACTATCCCTAATTAAGGTAGGCAATGCGAACACTCATAAAATCGTGTTGTGGATGAGCGTAATATTTAAGCTCCCCCACAACGAGATTATATTGCGTGTGCGCAAAGCCAAGAGAAACAAGATATGATCAATTTATAATTTTCGGCGTTAATTTAGCAGCTTTCTCAATGACATTCGTTACCTGGATATGTCATGATGTAGTCGTCTTGAAATTATTTGAATATTTCAAAACGTAAAAATCGATTTAAAGAAAAAACCATTCAATTGATTTACTTGAAATTAACACAGTATCTTCTTTTTACAATTTATAATACACACAGTAAATTTTGTTCAAATTGGTTGAAGTTAAAGTTGCTTTAGTTGCAAAAAAACTGCAGAAACGCTCGAAAAGTGCCATTTTCAAGAAAAGTATTTCATAACAATGAAATATGTATAAAAACATTGAATCGCGAGGGTCAACGTATCTAGAAAGTTTCGTCAAATTATATTCAGATTATATGCCTCCAGAGTGCAAAACGTGTATTGGAAAAATTAAAAAAATTCGTAAAAACTTAACACATAATTTACTTGCCCGGATGGCTGGCGAGGCAGATCTAAGTGCAAAGAAAAACGAAGAGAAAACGAAAACGAAGGAAATGTCATATGGCGTGAATCCAGTGGATTTATCTTAATTGGATGAGCGAGCGAAGCGAGCGAAATCCTTCAATTTAACAACATAGGGGAAAAAAAAGCATTTGGATTTATATTTTTTTTTTTGTTTGTAACAAAAACGAGCAGCCCTACTTAAAGGTCACGGATCGTTACGAAATTTGGCAAAAACGTTCGTGGTGACTCAGCGAGGTGCTGTATGGTTTTTGAGCAAAATCTGGTCAACCGTTTCATTTTTATGAGCAAAAACCCGTAAATTTTTCAGTTTTTTGGTACTAGCTTCGTAACCAATTAACCGATCCGCACCAAATTTGGATTAAATATATATGATAACAAGCTTAACAAATTGCTAAAGTTTCATATTCGTGCATGAAGTATTCTGCTAATCAGAAAAATAAAATGACTTAATAATAAATAATAATAATAATAATACTTGATCATTAAAGCACTGTTTTCAACAATATGATTTTCAAATGTTTTCCGTTTGAATTTCTCCTCGGAGATTACGGCTCGCTCATCCTGCAACGAATGTTCTACTAATCGTTTACCTAGTTGTATGATGGCTTTGTTCCAGTAACAGCTGCTCTGTACTAACGCCATCGGCGCATATTATGGTGTTAATCCAGTAGATTTATCCCATATTAAAGTATGGCTTTATTCCGGTATATATTCAATATGGGGTATTGTATATGGTAGAGCATTTTCCACGCTGCGATCTGTTGATGTTTTTCCCCGTTTGCCTTGAGTTGTTTGTGAATAATGTGTGCGTCACGCACCACGCTAGAAGCCAGTGGAGTGTGGACGAACCCCGCGGGCGAGTGAATTTGACAAGTCGAGCACTTGTTCGCTTTAGCGAACGAGAGCGCATCGACTTGGTCAAATTCAGAGTCGGCGAGGAGCAAATACTCGCCCCTCCCGCCCACCGCACCACCCTTACCACCCTCGTGGCGTCCTAAGCGGGGATGGTACCTTTCGACTTTCCATGGCGGTGCCTTGACATTTAGTACATTTGTCATTTGTCCTGTCACTTGTCCACTTGTCATTTGTCATAAGTCGCGGACGACAGGCGTCGGTCGGCCCGTGGCTCGTTCTTGCGTCGGCGTTGGGAAGGCTGAGTTGTCCCAGCGTTAGCGTAAGTAGCGGACGACGGGCGTCGGTCGGCCGGTGTTGGCGTCGGCGTAGGCTGGACTAAGCTGTCCGAGCGATGATGAGAATTTCGGCCAAGTCAAATAACATTGTCTCTTAAGGGACTAAGGGATAGTACTTCTGCGGCGGTTACCTTCGGACAGTTATTTTTCGGCGGCCACCTTTGGGTAGACTACTGCGGTGGTAACCTTCGGATAGTACCTTTGCGGCAGTTGCGGCGGCTAAGTAATTTAACATGGGTTCTTATGGGAGTCGGCGGGGAGTGGTAAAATGCAGGCGTGGGGACATTCGGTGGGAGTCGAACTGCATATTTCTGGACCTCGACAGTGAATACGCATCTTTTCTATTGGTTGTATTTTTCTTAGAAATTGAATTTTAGAAAGTTATTCGAGATTTAGTATTTTTCTTAGAAATTGAATTTCAGAAAGTTATTCGAAATTTAGTTTTTTTTTTCAAATTTCGGCTAAGTCATTTAACATGGGCTCGTATGGGAGTAGGCGATAGATCCACTTGATTAACACCAAATGCTCAGATGGCGTTCGTATACAGTGCAGCTGATACCGGAACAAAGACATCATACAACATACAATACCTACAATACATATCATACAACATAAGATACAGCCACTGGATTAACGCCATTTGACATTTGACTTTATTCCGTTGGAACAGAAAATGGCCGTTAAGGCGTTATTCCACATGGTGTTGTTTTTCTCCCCCGTTTCGCAAAGCTATGCAGGCAGCCTTCTTTATCACGGGTCGAGACCCAAGTCTCAGATAGTACCAAAAATCAAAAGCGTCCTACAAAAAAAAGGCCAAAAACTACACCAATATATTATTGACCCGGTTTTCCAAATACTAAAATAAGAATAGTCTTAAAAATGCATAGTATTTATAACTTATTATTTCACGAGCCACTGCACCCCCTGCTCGTCTTTAGTAAGCACCAAATCAGAAATATTTTAACTGTGCTATATCTAGGGAAAATGTCATCGCGAGTGGACGGCAACATCTGCCGTTTCTTGCACGTCCCTCGTATAAAGGTCACAGGTCACGTGCTCATATGAATCCGCGGCGCACTGAACTGTGCTCTTAGGCAAAATCCCTCGTCAGTCATCAACGATGAGAGAATTTCGATTTTTATTTTATTTCATTCTGCATTTTATTCGATGAATATATAATGGCTGCAATTGTAAAACAGTGTCATGTTTGCATTTTATTCCAGGCAGTAAAGTTATATTCCAAGTTTATGAGTAGAAAATGGACTCGATGTAAAACTTTGCTAGTAAATTGGATTTCGAAACCCCCATTCTGAAATCGCCGTTTAAAGTCGGAGTACTCTATACGTGATATTGCGCACTAACAAGTACATACATGACGCTCATACGATTGTCATTTAAAATGGTTGACTTTTCACATTGGGGACTAAACTACTACGTCCTCTTGGGTACTATTTTTGAGCCGCCATAGTGCCCCTACTGTTCGAGCAATATAAGGATAGGATACCTATTCGACTCTTTCATCATATGTTTTTCATTTAACCATTTGCTTTTCACGGGCAAATGAGCAACCTCAGGACAGAGGATCCATTTTATCCGATCTGCAAGCCAGACTGCAGTAAAATAGTTTAAAATAAAGGGATTCAGAGTAAAATGCGGACTTGTTTGTTTTTTCTATAGTTTTTTTTTATCATGCCAGTCTGCAGATATTTACTACTTGGTACTCAGAACCCAACTTCCGAGAGTTTTGGTGTCTTCGTCTGAGAATGACATCCTGACTACTATTCGCATAAAGCGGTAGAGCGCTGAGCGGTAGAGCGATTTGGCATGTTGGAAACACCGGTACCTACTCGTGAGATTACCGAAGTTAAGCAACGTTGCGCTGAGTCATTTGTTTGACGGGTGACCATCATGCGCACGATCAGTTCTGTTCGGGAATCGGTAGAGAGGTTGGAGGGTTTGAAGTTAGTACGACAACTTCACTCGCCTTGCTTATCAACCTCTCGACACCACGGATTAGTGGAGGGATCCTGTTGTTCGAGTTGTACCGTCCTTCGGTAGCCGGTGGTCCCCTTGGTGCTTTTCTAAAGGAGTAGGTTACGTGTCGGCACCGGGTTTCCCCTCCTTTCTAGGCTAGGTTATCACCCTCATCACCCTTTCATTCACCGACGCCATTAGACCAAATGGCCAGTTGTCAACACAGTGCGTCGTTAAACAGAAATAATCATAGAACTTCGATCAGAGCATTGATGAAGCTTTGATTTATAACATGAATGACCGCGTCAGCAAAACATTAAAATGTTTACTCACCTTTGCGGGTTTTCTGCTAGCAGGTGTCCCATTAGTATCACGTACGTTTGAAGCAATAATAATAACATGTTTCCATACCATTATAAGTCTCCCTTCAAATGATGTTTATGGTTTCACTAAAGTGTACACATAATTCGCTTTCGTGGCTTTTGAATCTGTCATTGGTAAGCAGAACTACCAACCTAAATCACTAACATTGTGTAAGCCAGTGCTACCACCCTATTATATGTAAAAGAGAAACTTGTAATGATCAATGATGGCCGCCCCTACTGAACTGTATGATGACTTGAAACTGTAAGTATTTCTAAATTGCACGTTAAGAATAAAGATTTTAGTAAATTAAACACATTTTTATAATTTATGGTAAAATTTTCCTTGCAGATATGTGACAACGGATAAATATTTCGTTGAAGCAGCTAGAGAGAAAAAATTATTAGTGATTGACAGAGTGAGTCAGGACATCTCACTTCAAGGTAAAGCTTACTTTTATAGGAGAAAAATCAATTCTAATCAATGTTCTTGTTTATTAATAATTTGTTTCTATCATAGCCAACAGTGGTCAAATTCCGCCAGCTGCAACTAGCAAGGCGATATGTGGAATAATCGGCACAATACACCTGCTGTCAGGCCCGTATCTGGTTGTCATTACAAAAAAGCGACAAGTAGGCTCGATCAACGGACAAAAAATATGGCTCATCACGGACACAGAAGTCTTGTCCTACTCGAGAACCTTGCTTCACTTAACCGAAAAACAGGTAAGAGACGCAGATGGGTTCTTATGAACAAACTTGCTCGATTCTGCAACAGATCCCACGATTCGTCATGTATTGGTTTTACATTTTCATTTCTTTCAGATATCGGAAAACAGACTTTATGTGGCAATGATTGAGCAAGTTTTGAGTACACCGAATCTGTATTTCTCTTATTCGTATGATATTACGCATACCCTGCAGCGGTTACACAATACAACTCCACAGTTCCTAGAGGTATGTAAAAATTCATAAGCATTTGAACTTCAATGCCTAACTGTACAGAAATTGAATGCTTCAAAGTGGCAAAAAACATCACTGACGGTAGTATTCTCTGTGCAGATGCCTGTATTCCAGCGAGCGGACGCAAGATTCGTATGGAACGGCCACCTTCTTCGGGAGCTTGCAAATTATCCAGAACTCCACCGGTTCTGCCTGCCCATCCTCCATGGATGTATCCTTATTCTGCTCTCGTATTTCATCTGTTATTTGAAATAAAGCTAGATATTGAAATTGAGCTACCTAGTAGATAAGGATGAACAGTTGGATGACAGGGAAGGAAATGAAAATAGTATCGAAGAAGACACCCGAGATGCCTGAGATCAGATACTTAAAATCTAAAACCTTCACCGTAAAGGAAAAGAGGAACAATAAACATATTAGATTATTGATTCCCAACTTTTAAAAAAACTCATACTCTATTACAATTTCTATCCTAGAAGCAACAACAGCTGCCAATATCACGAATTTAAAAAAAATAACCATACATTTCCTTAACCCGGTAATTTCAGTTGTCTCTGTTAGCCAATGTTCGTTGAACGGAAAGGCTTTCTCGTGGAGCATCGTGTCGCGACGGTGCTGCCACCGTGCGGGCACCCGACTGTTCACACGCGGCATCGACTCAGAAGTGAGTTACGGAACTCGCCATTTATCTCGTAACCTTCCTCCATTAAACCCGCAGATCATATTGCAACAAAACCTCCGTTTCCAGGGCAACGTGGCCAACTTTGTCGAGACCGAGCAGATAGTGGAGTCCAACGGCGATCGCAGCTCGTTTGTCCAGACGAGGGGCTCGATCCCGCTCTACTGGAGCCAGCTTCCCAATCTGCGGTACAAGCCGAAACCTACGGTGATCTCGAGCCTCGATCACCAGGAGGCGTTCAAGCGGCACGTCGAAGTGCAGATGATTCACTACGGGAAGCAGGTTCTTGTCAATCTGGTGAGATTTTTGCAATGTTTTAAGATCTATTTTCTTGTTTTTGCAATAAGGGAAAGTAAGGTAGTATGGCTTATCAAGTAGAAATGTAGTGTCTATCGTGTGGATGCAATGAGGATTTGCAGTTAGGTTCCAATAAACTTAGAAACAATTTCTTGCCATTCTTGTAAGAATTATTATTGGAAAGTTTTCTTGTTATTATATAGAAGGTAGAAAGCAGGGCAGTGTATCTTATCAAATAGAAACAGGTTTTTGTCAATCTGGTAAGAATTGCATTTTTCCATGATAAAGTTCTTTTCTTTTAATGTAATGTAAAGAAAAAGGAAAGCAGGGCACTCCTTATGTTGCAAAACGAGAATACATTTGCATACAGTGGCTGCATATATGGCGTATAAACAAATTACACTGATTTATTGCAACATCGCAAGAATTGGAAGCTCGATTTCATTTGCGTCGTACAAGAAGTTTGGACAGTCGAGCACTTTCTTCTTTTTACCCAACAAGTATCTTTTGATGCTAACTCCTAAATCCTTACTTGTGGATTTCAGATTGATCATCGTGGAGCCGAACAGTCCCTCGAACAAGCATTCTCCGACCTGGTCAATAACTTCGGGAATGCTCACGTTCGGTTCGTTTACTTTATTTACTTTCTTTGGCTTCCTTAGCATATCCTGAAGATTTCCACGCCAATGTGGACAAAACGTCGACCAAGGTCCTTTTTAGGACCAAAAGTCAATCAGATCAGAGCAGAACCGACCATCACTCAACCATATTTCCGTGGCTCTGAACCACTACGCCATACAAAATAAATAAATGTCAGCGAGACGTAACTCTCGCAACGCTCCACCGTTCTCAAACTTTTCCATGAATTTCTCCGACTATATCTCCGACCCCGCCCCCTGCCGACAGCTACGAGGCGTTCGACTTCCACGCCGAGTGCTCGCACATGCGCTGGGACCGGCTGAGCGTGCTGCTCGCGCGGCTCTCGCACGAACAGGACGAGCTCGGCTACTTCCTGCTGGCACGCGACGGCACGCTGGCCTGCCTGCAGGACGGCGTGTTCCGCACCAACTGCGTCGACTGCCTCGACCGCACCAACGTCGTGCAGAGCCTGCTCGCGCGCCGCAGCCTCACGCAGGTACGATTTTGACTTTTGCGTTTTTCTGTCGGCTTTGTCTAGGGTCTAGGCATCGAGTGGATAAATGTAGAGCAGGTTTCTCGCCTCTCGGAGGTAATGGTGAACGCCAGGGTCGCTGGTGTGGAACTGGTGAGTGGTGAGCCGCGATGCGGCGCCGAGTTTGAACCGCTTCAAATCGGAGAAGTCTTTTTTCCCTTTTTTCCAATATTTTTTGTTTGCATGCTGTTAGGTAACGATGGCGGTGTTTGCAGGTGCTGCAGAAGCTGAGTGTCCTGCGTCCGGAGCAGCTGGTGGAGGACCAGCCGGCGTTCGAGGCGCTGTTCAAGTCGGTGTGGGCAGACAACGCGGACGTGATCAGCATCGAGTACTCGGGCACGGGCGCTCTCAAGACGGACTTCACGCGCACCGGCAAGCGCACAAAGTGGGGCCTGCTGCGCGACGGGTGAGTCGTCTCATCGCTTGTGCTCCACGACAATTAGTTGATTAATTATTACTAGAAACAAAATATCAAATCCAAAATTTACATCCGTACTGGGATTCGAATCTGGGTCATTGCCTGTCCGGAGCAGTGCACTTATCCTTTATGCTGTACGGACAACCAACTGTGGAATTGATATAAAGTTTATTTGAGTTGTTTGAGTTATACAAGCGCACCCAACGTCATAATTGGAGTTAGCCGAGTTTGTTGGTGTGTGATTGCAGCTTAGCATCGCCAGATTCAGCGCCTTCTATGTTCATTCATAGTCCTGAATCTATCTCCATGGAGCCCAACAACTCAAATAAACTTAATATCAATTCCACAGCTGGTTGTTCGTATAGCATAATGGATAAGTGCAGTGCCCCGGACAGGCAAAGACATGGATTTGAATCCCGGTACGGATGTACATTTTGAAATTGATATTTTGTTTCTAATAATAAATGTACATGCAACGAGTAAGGTTTGAACCGCGCTAAGGTTTCCGATGGTTTGCCAGATACAACTCTCTGGTGCGCTACTACAAGAACAACCTGACGGACGGCTACCGACAGGACTCGATCGACCTGTTCCTCGGCCACTACATCATCGAGCCGGGCGAGGGCGTCTCAAAACCGTGTCCGCTCGAAGTCGAGAAGGGCTGGAAATACGTGGCGGTGAGTCAACGTCGCTCGGGAATTTTTTTGGTTGGTTTTATCATGGACCAAATAAACGTATTCCACTCAAAGACAAATGACGTCAGATACCCACTGGACGTACTACCAGTTTGGATAAAAATATTAATTATCTCTGCTAAATAACAAAGGAAGATAGGGAAATCACAACCCGAATTGATCTACCTGGCTTTAGCCAGTGTTTATCATAACGTCGTTTTGATAAAATTTTGATTGAATGGAATAGGTGTATTGTATAGGTACTCGCTGATAGCGAATGTGAACGTGAAGCGACTATGAATGAACATAGAAGGCGCAGAATTTTGTGACGCTATTCAGCAATCACATGACAACTCAACCCCGATTATAACTTCGGGTACGCATGTACCATCGTCGATTCGAAGCCAAACGCAAACGGTGACACAATCCCGTCCGCGGCCGTCTTCCAGTTCCCGTCGGTGCTGCTGGTGGCGATCGCGATGTTCTGCGCGAGCGTGGTGACGCCGTACGAGTACTGCACGGAGACGCTGCTCTACCTGCTGTTCTGGGGCTCGATGGTGGGCGCCACCTCGTCCATCATCCTCTACTACGGCACCGAGTTCGTGGACCTTCCGCGGCTGAGCGCGGTGCCGCCCGCCTACGCCATCGATCAGCTGTGACGTACGAGGAGCGACTAGGCGCTACCGCACCGTCTGGGGAGTGGGATTTTTTTATGTAGGAATTTAGACGTCGGGTCTGACTTTCGGGCGTCGGCTTTGCGCAGTTGGCATCGGATTTTGAAATTGTCGTTAGAACGTCGTAATACTTGCGCGTCAACAGAGTGTACTCACATTCCCTTCCTCCAGCCGAGCTAGATATAATGCAATTAGGAGCTCTACGCTCGGAGAATCAGCTACTTACTAGGACAATAATTTGAATGCTATGATATTAATACTACACAATCCGTCAATGCTGTTGTTTTAAGGATCCTTGCTGCTGACTCGTGAAAACAATTTTGTAAATAATAATTTATTCATGGCCATTATTATACTGGCCAATCTCTGGTTGCAATACATTTTATTGAAAGCAAATAATTATAAAAAGAAACCACTGTGATTGACTTAACTAAACCAATTAAGTAGTTCTAAGGAGGTAGATAAATAACTTATTATCGTAGGTACAATGCCAAGGTGTTAATTAATTATTAAAATAATAAAATAATTGAAATGGAGGTTGAAATAATTGAATTTGTTTGAAGGTTGGTTTGGTGCGACCTTGGACCCTTTCCCATTCCACTCCACTAACTAGTTAGTGGGGGTCGTAGAGTGATCGGGTGGGTTCCATAGCACATGAAAATGCTGAACAACTTTTTATCAACCACTTAAATGGCAGAAGGTTGCTGCTTTCGAATGGGAAACGACCCTACATACAAAAACGATCAAAACAGCGAAGCAATTGCCGTGTTGTATCTTGACAGTGAAATGTTGCAAAAGAGCTACCGGAATATAGGTTAGGATTCGACAAGTTTTCTGTCAGGAACATCAAATTCTATGACAGTAACATACAGTAACTTCGAACAGTTCGTGATACCTTAGTGATGAGAAAGAGAAGATTGCGTAGTTAAGACGATCGTAGAAAGCTTTATCATTTTAAATGATGAAACCCTCAATACTCAGACAGAGGAATTGTGGACCACATTATTGATACGTGGGATGCGGCATAAAGAACATTGATACAAGCGGCATTTCCACGGCCCACGCCAGGACAGACTGGTGACTTTGGTACGTGTTTCTTACTTCAAGCTTTGACGGAGTGAACCGGTCGCAGTAATGACTGAAATAAAGACTAGCAGTTTGGCCGAGAATAAGACGAAAAACCTACCCAAGCCAGTGAAATTTAAATAACCGATCAAGACTTTGAGACTGCGGTGGTCTGACAGTCACCGATGAATTCCTTGGTACTATGTGGTAAAACAGCGCCGCAAATCGATTAATGTACAGACTAGTCCCAGGAAAGCTTGAGGTGTCGACAACTGTCAACTCCAAATTGAATGGTCTGCTACCAGCATTTATAAGAAGAAACAGAAGTGTTGATCATTGAAGAAAAACAGTATTTTGAGAAAACTTAATTGAGAAAATTTTCAATATGGGAAAGAAAATAAGTGTTTGTATTGTGATGTACCTATGTGGTTTTAATTATAGTATAATTAGCACAAATAAAATAAGTAAAACAACAAAAATAAAGTATGCACAATTTTATTTTGGTCAATCCATTTCATTTTCAGACATAAATTATGGCAATTGTCAGTCCATATATAATAAATAATTAAAATATGAACCCTTAATTAGCTTCAAGATGTTTAATGGAAATTGTTTATAAAATGGCTTAGGAATGTTAAGTGCAATTTACTTAAAATAAAATTAGTAAGTCAAAGTTGTTTTGTCAAATCAGACCATCTTTTCCCTGAGACATTGATTAGATGTGGTGTGCAGCTATTGCTTCAGGAGAAAGAAAGACAGCCCAATTTTTATTGAGCAATATCAGGACTAGCAGTTTCAGCTAGCACAACGTATAATCCGACGTAAACACAGAGTGCTATGGCTAGTAGCGCAGCAACCATGATCGTGACATCCTGAAAATTATGATGAGAAAATTATTAATTTTATATTTGTAAATTGTGTTTTATTATATTTGTTATTGTGAATAGTGATCCACCTACCTTGTACATAGCCGGGGCGTTTTCTTTCTTGGTGGCTCGGAACTTGGTCTCCTTAAGGTTATCCTGACTCTTCTTTGTATCATGTTTTGCTAGAATGTTAACAGCGTTTTAAACACTTGTCCCTTGTCAATATATAATAACCGCTACACCAAAATAGACCTTCCGAATCGCTAAAATGACAGATCAATAAACCCACCGATTTGTTTTCGATATTGTTCGACTGGTTTGGCAGTCGGCTTGACTCCTCTGTCGACAGAACCTGTGCTATCGTTTCTTTTTCGAGCCATTTTTATACTTATTTTAGTTATCTCACTGATTATGATATCTTGGAATGTGTACGTGTTGTTGTGTCTGTGGCAGTCGGCAAAAATGTCAAATGTGGATTGTGATGATGCCTCGCCCCCTATTTTCAAGGCCACATTTAATGATCTTTGGAGATTTGAAGATGAGCTTGGCGCGGAAGCTGTGTTTTTGTCAATCTAACCCCTGTTAAGAACTATAATTTATTGAAATTATAGTTGACTCGTTAAATGTGGGAGCTCTGTCAAGTCCTATGCATGGCAACCCTATTTTTCTCCGTTGGTGCACCAAAATAATTTGATCATTGATCAAACAAAAGCGCGAATCTATTAAATACTCCATCTTCATAGAGCTGAGCAAGTCTTCAGAGCTGAGACGATGGTTATCTGTATTTTTTCGAGTTCTGTACAAGAATATAACAACTTCTCCGCCTTTTGATGAAATCGTAACTCAGGCTCGATCTCACTTCGCAGAAAAACAGTTGAATTCGAATTTAAAACCGTTAAATTTCAATGATCCTAGAAATTCGATCCTTACTTATTGCCAGCAAGCAGTGGACGCATTGATAAATCAAACTGTCAGAATAATGGCAACGCCGGCCAAAAGACACTGTCGGCCAAAGCCTTATTTGCCAATAGTTGAAGATGATATTGTGCCCGTGGAGACTTACGATGGAAAAAGACAAGCTTTTCCTCCACTTATGCAAGAAAAGTCTTGGACGAAGGCGATTCCATACCGGGTATGTACAACCTTTTTCATTCAAAATCAGTGATCATGGCTGAACTTTTGGTTTGCCATGCTATGCCTATTGGATGATTTTTTTTGAACAATCTTGTCAGTCAAACAAGGACAGGTTTTAACATCCACATCCACGACGAAATATATATTATACCTTCACAATTTTTAACAAATTTGTTTCTGTCGTTTTTTATGGTCTAAAAGCTTACCAAATAAATTAATTAAACATAAATTCTGCTTAGATGCTGAATTAATTTTCACTATTGTGCGCTTTCTTCTAGGACTTGTTCGAGTACTGCAAACCCAGCGAGTCGATTGCATGTGGCTACAACCTTGAGGCCCTGAATCTGAGAATCCACGATCTGCCCCCAAGACCGAAAGCTTCACTCACGTATGACGTCCTAGATGAAAATGGCAAGCTTAAATATCCACCCGCTAAGTCGCTGTCTCGTGAGCCTGTGGCGAAGAAAAAGGATCCCAACGAGTTGATGCCGGGATTTGTTAGACTTAAGGTATAATGGCAAATTTGCCAATATTGTTACCCTGTTACCAAAATGTTAACAAACCAAACCAAACATTTTGCACAAATGATTTTTATTATTTATTATTTAAAGTATTTATGTTTTTGTTGCAGGATTTGCTTACCAGGCCTCGTTTAGTTAGTCTTATAGACAAAGATGCGGAAAAAAGGTGGCGTCATGAAAGAAACAAATTTAAAAAGGAATTGAAGGAAAAAGAAGAGCGTGTAATCGAGAGACTGTAAGAGAACAAACAAATATTTGCTTGTCTACAATATTGCAACCTAATGCTGGAAGATATGTATTTAAATTTTAAACTCTCAAGCATCAGGTCTGTGCTGAAGCAACTAGAGATTTTAGCAATGATGCATTACAATAGATGTAACTGATGCATCTGTTTCAAAAAGGCTTTTAGACAAGTTGAAGGGCAAAGGGAAATGGGGGTTTGAGGGCATGTAAACTTGCTCACGGTTTTCATCAAAACAAGCTTACAAATCTTGCTAAAAAGGCAAACGTCGTGTATTTTTTAGAAAATTTTGTCAGAAATGAAACTAAATGTTAATTTAGTCTACACCATAACTTTTACTGCTGTTCTGATTTGCATGCCAGCATTACCTTATGAACATATTTATTTATTGGAATATTAGAAAAAGTTTGTAAAAAATAATTACTGACTGACTAATTACCAACTGTCATCCGTGCCAACGCAGAAAACTAGCAGACATGGAGGCGCAACAGCCGATGCATCCCGACGAACAAATGAAGATCTTGCTCGGGTGGGTGGAGGAGGAACAGAACCGCATCGTGAAGCAACGAGACATCGACCGGATTGGCTACTACCTCACGCACGGCATCCCGGAGCACATGATCGAACCGTACCCCCAGCGTTACCTGGACAACGCGAGGAAACGGATCACTCGGAAGTTGTTGCAGAAACAAAAGTGAGTACCTAGATATGTCTATCGGAATTTGTAATGTTACCTAATGTCTTACTATTCTAACATAGGAAGGAACCTCTGTCGAAATATAATTGTTGAGCTGGTGAAAGAATCTTCAGCACCACTTAGGCGGCGAGGTAAGGAATTAAAGCACCACAGCCATCTAGGTACAATTTAAAACAACGTTACGTCATCTTACGTAATATTTAGGTGGCTTTGTTTGCCACTGATGCTCAAACTCAAGCACCAACCTGATAGTTGATCTTTAAAAGAGTCTCCTTGCAGGTGATAACTGCACACTCGCTGAATTTAACTTCCAACTTTGCAACCAGGTCTGACACCATCGCTTTTTCGCAACTTTGCAGAGAGTTTCTTACATAAGTAGAATAGTAAGTAATAAGGCATATGTAATCTGTAAACTACGGCTACAATTGGCATTCTCTCCACCTCGCAGATATCTTAAGATGGTGGCGAAAATGGAGGTTGAAATCCGTGCCGACTACTTGGCCAGCTTACGAAAGGCGATCTTCGCTTACATCATGATGGACCCGTTTGAGCACCACCGTCTGTTAATAGACAAGATACCGATGGACTTCCCAGCGTTGATGATCAGAGCTCCCGTGCCCTGGCATCAGAACGTGTTGTTGGGCAGTCAAAGGCTCTATTACAACCTGTTTGTCTGCAATCTCATCCTGAAGAAGCTGAAAATCCTCTGGGACACTGAGTAAGTCGACAATGAACAATTGTTGTGTGCCTTGTCTTGTCTATTTATTATAACATTTATTGGTCTGGAGTTAAGGAGATAATCTTTGATCAGTTTTCAATTTATATATAAACTTAACACATCACGCAAGCTTGTCTGTTTCCTGCTTCCCTGGTGGGTGCATTGAATTTTCAAGCACTTTGTGCATAAAATGAAAAATAAAGCACATTTAGCATTAAATCTAATTCTGTGAGAAAACTGACCCCACAAATTTTTGTCTGGGTTCTGCCTCCATTGGTTCTAGATTAATTTTCAATCACTTTGTGCATTAAAAATTAAAATTAAATTGTATTTGGCACGAATAATTAAGCTAGATACTTGAGCATTGCAGGCTGAAAGCGTTGCGTTGCGTTGACGCTTGTTAACAAACTAGGCAGAAGTATGTTGAAATACCGAAACTATTTTTCTCTTTGCTTGCCCTTTGCAAGACATAGGGAAATTGAGATAAATTGGGATTGTAACTTATCGAGATGGCTTTGCACAAAAAGAGCGGAGCCAGGACAAAACTGGTCATACAGCTCGGACTGAATTGTTTCTCTATCAATGCAATTGACTTGGACAGGTACGGGGACATGGTGATTATCCCTGTGGCTCGGCTTGAAGATGACCGCCCGTTCCCGTTGCTCCCCGAAAAGCTGGAGGCTGAGGCAGCTAATCAGTGCCAGAACACCAGAAACATCCTCACCAATGAGTAAGTACACCAGTCATCGATGAGCCTGAGAGAAAACAAGCAAAGCAAATGAAGCAAATCTTCATTTAGTACATTTACTGACACTTTCTTTTTAGTTTGTGTCCGTTTGTATATAAGTAAATATTAGCCCAATTTAATAAGTGGTTATCCATAATGCAGTTAGTTTGATTGACTAGTGTGCAATGCTGACCAGTACCAACGCTTGTTACAATCACAACTGGAAGACCACTGCTACGCGACTTTACGGAAGGAGCAGTTTTAAAACGTCCGGATATTCGTTTGCAGGTGGTTGCTAAAATGTGCCGACTTATTCCTGGAGCACAAGGACCTATGGAAAAGGCTGGTCCCACAAAGCGAGACCGACTCGTTGTTCATGGTTGAACGGTTCTTCAAATGCGTCTGCTGCCTGATGTCCATGCAGATTCGCGAGCTGGTCATGAAGTCGTTAAAACACCTGCTGGAACTTGTTGTTGCCTACAAGGTAACCATGCACTGCCTTATCTATTTTATTAAAGACTTGGATTGCAAGCCGCGGATTGCCTGGATTGCCTAGTCCCGGTATTGACTTCTGCGCGAAGAACCAATGCGACCAATAATCTGCCAATGCGACAAACTGGCGAAACACACAACGGATTACCAATCCGTGCATTGAATCCAGCGGTTTGCAATCTGTAGAATAGAGTCGGTGTTAGTTTGACCAATGACGTCCTGCCAATGTGAAGGACGGTCTGCCAATCCGTGCATTGGATTCGATTAATTGCAATCTGTAGATTAGTCGATGTCTGTATGACGATTGGGCAGCCAATGCAAAAGACTGGCGATACACATTATGACGTATTGCCAATTTGCGCATTGGATTCGATGGATTGCAACCCGTCGAATAGCATCGCTACTCTATGACGGACTGGCAATACACACGACGGACTGCCAATACAGCAAAAATAAACATAAAATCTTGAGTGATAGTGCAATTACGTCGACGCGTTTACTAGCTGTACCTGCGTTGCAGGACGGGAACGACTACGGGGAAGAGTACGAGGACCTGACGTTCATCCGACGGCCGCTGGTGGTGCTAGCGGTCATGCCGGTCGTCGGTACCAACCAGATGTACTTCCAGCCAAAGATCGACAGCCTGCGGCTGATCTTCAAGCGGCTCTTCGAGAAGATCGTCGAGGTCAACATGGAGTTGCCTCGGGTCGAGTCTTTGTTATTCCCAGGTTAGTCCTGTCAGTCGATTGCAAACGTATTTTAACTCTAGACTATCGTAGAGTGGAAATAACAATCCGGAATTTGAAAGTCTTGTCGGTCAATAAATTTGGCTTATGTTCATTTCGTAACTGCATCACCTGCATCTGCTGTTGATTCGAGCTAAAATTTCGGCCAGTTTGGCCATCAAATTAATTACCAACACGGTAATCTTTTTCACATCTCACATCTCTTTTCTGTAAAAACTAAAAACGCTAAAAACATGTCTGATTGCGCTAACAGATCTTGTCGGTCGTGTTTCCACGCAGACTTGAAGTCGCCAGAGCCGTATCTGCACGCGGTCGACATGTTGGACGAGTCGGTTGTTCTCGCCATGGAACAAGTCATGGCCACCTTTGAGTCGAACACGATCGGACCGCAGGCCTACCTCTCAACCTACGACCCCTACCTGTACATTCTCAACGGGCAGGCGCAAGAAGCACTCGACAAGTTCATGGAACAGGAGCCGTTTCCGTTGCTCAAGGTTTGTTTAGTTAGTATACGGATAGATTTTGTGGATTTCTGAGTCGTTGGGATCTGTGGATCATGTGTTTTTGAGAATCATTTGTTTTTGTGGATCATGTGGATTTGTCCGTGGTCTAAAAAAGGTAACTACTTATGGCTTAATTTTATGGGAAAAGTTGAGTTTATTTAAATTTTTTCCCATCTTTTATTTATTTTGTTTCCATTCATTCAACGGTTATAAATTGTTTAACATGGGCACACGGATATCTCTGTGGATTCTTGCCTAGAATCCACCATCCAAAAAATATCTTTTACTCTATTCCTCCATCTTTTTCTCCTTCATCTTCATACCCAGTTAAACATTTTTTTTGAAAAGTAATTTATGGAGTGTTGGACTAGGACTAGTGTAGGATTAAGGACTATTTTTGGATGAGTGTTTCAAACATTTGCGGTTTATTATGAATTGAAGAGGCGTGTGTAAGAACCAGTTAAGTCCACTTTTGATGAAAATGAGTAAGTCTTCATTAAACAAGAAATGTCCATCAATGTGTGAAAAGTCAGGAAACTCCCTTGCTCCGTTCCCTTTTTACAAACATTTTTGCTTTGACTTTTTGTACATGAACGTCCTTGCAGTTTTTTTTTCGTTTCCTGAAGATTTAAGGACATGGACTTGGGGCCAAAATTACAATGTCCAGTCACAAGGCTAACAACTCATCTCCATGGTGACAACCTATCGGCTGACTCCGTTTTCTGTCCAACTGGACAAAGTAAAACCGGCCCTTATCTGGCCGTTAGTTACACTCATCTATTCAAAAAACGATTGTCTGCGGCCAGGACTTCATGCGACGCATCGAGAAGTACGAGGCCGACCTCGAAGAGCTCTCCCACCTCCGTCCGATGATCCCGCTGAACCTGATCTACCTCGACTGCACCGAGATGAACGACACGCTGTGCAACCTGGTCACCGGGCTGCGCATGTTCCTCGTCGACTACCACGTCAACAACAACCGCACGCACAACCGCGCGTAAGTGCCACCTGACACCACCGACAATAATAATAATCTTTTTATTGTTCCATAAATATGGGTCCTTTTTATAGTGAAGTTATTAAAGCAGTTTTAAATTATGGTTTTCTATTGTGTATTTTAAACATCTGACCGGTGCAAATAGCCTAGATGCTGACGCGCCGTAAAACACCTTAATCTATCATTTATCAATCAATAAATATGGGTCAGTTTCCAAATATTAAGGCCTGCCTCGCCCTCTTTCTTGATACTAGTCGGATGGCAAATCCTGCCTCTAATGCCTATGAGTCTTCTACATCGTCGTCGTCTTCTCCTACATCCGCATTCAGTTGTGTGAAGTTGGTGACACAAAGCCTGCTTAAAACACTGGCGCTCCCTGAGGAAAAGTACGCTCTCCCCGTAAAAGAACGTTAAAGCATTCGATTCTGTCATCGACAGCATCTGCGACACGTTCGAGGAGATGTCGGACCACGCCGGCGAGATACCGGAGACGACGGTGGAGCTGGTCACGCTGTCCAACTACCTGGCCGAGTGCCGCGACGTCACCATGTACAACCTCAGGGAGAAGATACGCACGACCGCCGAGAACGTGCTCTTCCTCATGGGCACTGCCATCCTCGCACGTACGTAGACCAGGAACCGTTCGATTCGATACTAGGAGGTCATGCGTGTTAAAATGCGTGTTTAAAAAACTTACAGGACACACAGTGGGGATTGCTCTTCGTTGTTTCCCTTTTAGTCGGAGAAAAAATACATACATAGGTGTATAAAATCGAAACGCGATTTAAATAAGCGTTGGTGAAGCCCTAGTAACTGTAATAAACTAAATAATCACTTTACATAACACTAAACATCACTACATCACTTCTACTTTACATCACTACATAAGGTGAAAGGGTTTTAAGGAGAAACAAATAAACCTCTTCTACTCAGAGAAAAATTACGTCAGATACCTACTGGACATACTCTCTGGTTTAAAACAATATATTCATTAGTTCTGCTTCATAACAAAGGAAGATAGAGAAATCACAACTCAAATTGCACTACCTGGCGAGTGGATATCATGGCGTCATTTCGATAGAACTTTTGATTGAATGGAATGGGTGTATTAAGGCCTTCTTGAAGATATCCGGCTGGCCAAGCCTGTTGATACCCAGCTCAACAGTTGTTCTGGAAACTGACGCGCTAAAATTAGGAAAAGACACGAGTTAAGAAAGTAAATAAGCCTGTTGATATTTCTTTCTCTTCTTCATCTCTCGATTCTATCATTGTTCCATTTCCACTATCACCTTCCATGCTTGTCGAGCCCTAGTAATCGACGATCAATAACCCTTCGGCTGAGACACGTTGTCTGTGTGTGTTGGCAGTCGAAGACGTGCAGCTCAACTGTCGTACGTTCCTCTGGCCAAAAGACATGGAGCAAGTGCTCGAGCTGACGCAAAGCCGGCTGGCGCACCGCCGTGAGGGCGTGGAAGCCGTCTTGCGCAACAAACGCGCCGAATTCGAAGAGAGGTAACGTGTTTGTGTAACGCACGCTGCGACAGCCAGACTTTGAGATGGACTTTGAGGGAAGGCTGCTATTGTAGAGCTTTTGAGATACATGTTACATTCAAACACTCAAGTTGCTAGAGTATTGTATTGTATTTATTGTGGCTGCTGACAAATACACTGTAACTGTATGGGACTAGGATAAATTTATATAATATGAGTAGATAAATAATTGATCTAAAATATAATTATAATAATAGTAATGACTCTAGGTAAAGGTAATGGCACAGTCTGACTTCTCAAGCATAGCCAACAGTTGCCGTAATGGTGATACTTCTGTTATCTTGATAAGTAGACCAAAGTCTCAAACAAATATCTTACAATAAGCTGTAGGACTTAACTCTCGGCAAAATCGGACGGCAAAGCGTGGGTGGAAAATCTTGCGGACCGGTTTAAAGTTCAAGTACTTAAAGTTGAAGTTAAAGTTAAGCTTTCACCTGCAAAGATACTCTTTTTGTATCTTTCAAGTAATGTTGTCTTAAGTCGTACAGTGTAGTAAGACTTACTCTATGTTTGTACTTGTATGCCTACATAGTACATAGTACCTGCGGTGCTCAAATTTCTAACCAAGCCGATTCTGTCGCCAGCTCAACCTAGTTTCCTATATTCTACAGACTTGTAAGATATTTGCTTCCATTCAATGTTTCAAGTCTACTGTTTAATTTTAATTTAATTCAAAATCTGATTTTACTTGAATTCCAAATACTTCAACCAGGGTGCAGGCACTAGACCTTCAATACTTATCAAATTTAAATACATTCATAATCACAATTCTTCGTGTAGCTAATGCGAGTAATTTCCAAAAATGAAAAGTTTATTTTAAGAAGTAGTTGCTGAGAGGTAGTTATTTTAAAGAATTTATTTTTGGTAGACTGACAGAGCATCAGAAGCTGATGGAGCTCATGAAAAAGAAGGACCCTCCAATTCTGTCTATGGACGAGATGACGGAAGCTGTGGAAGAAGTTGACTACTTGATCGAAATTCTTGCCCAAGACAAACAGGATGCTGACGTAAGTTGGTTTTTGTTTTGTTTTGTGTTTTTTCAGTTTGTGTCTGTTATCATTATACATAAGTAAATCAAAATTGTTATACACACCTACCAAATTGCATAGCCAATTTTGATGAGAATTTAAGGGCAAAAATTGATCAGTTTTGACTCCCTTACTATGTTTGAGTAGGTATATTTAATTGCCAACTTTTCTTCTAATCTTTTTTTCTAACATGCTTCTCCGTTGTTCGTAGCCAGCTACGACTACGATTGTCTGTAGCTAGATTAGAATTTTGTCGCCAGTCATCTCTGACCGTATTCCTTCCAGAACTCATGCTGTCAGTTCTGTTTGGGAGAGAGGTTGGAGGGTTTGAAGTTAGTACGACCACTTCACTCGACTTGCTTATCAACCTCTCGATAGCACGGATTAGTGGAGGAATCCTGTTGTTTGAGTTTTACCGTCCTTCGGAAGGGACGAAAAGGCGGTGGTCCCCTCGGTGCTTTTTGACAGGAGAAGGCACCGGATTTCCCCTCCTCCCTTCTACGCTAGTTTGGGTTCATCATCACCCTCATCATCGCCCTTTCATGCACCGACGCCATTAGACCAGTGCCAAAGGGCCAGTTGTCAAAACAGGGCGTCGTTAAACACCAATAATCAAATCAAATCCTTCCAGGACATCAACGATGAAGAAGCTCTGCTGGACTTCGACCAGTCGCCGTTCACCAACCTGCAGAAGATGCTGGTCACGATCGAGCCGTTTGACCGACTATGGCACACCGTCTACCAATTCCACGTGAACTACGAGATCTGGTACTACGGTGCGTACACCACACGCGTTCAATCTGGTTGGATGAGCGTGCAAAGGCAAGAAAAATCCTTGGATTTGCAACATGGGGAAAAAAGTTTGGATTTTTTCTTAGTTTTTTGGAATGACAACAAGTATGGCTACTTACAAGGTTGCCAGTCGTCTGGTATTCCACGGACATGTCCTCTTTCTTAGCTTTTTTTGTGTCTGAACTGCTTTTTAGAAAACTAGAGAAATGTGCAGGTTTTTTCAAGTTGCCGTCGAAAAAAAATATATATATTTGAAAATGAGCGCGAAGCTTATTCAAACTAAAATTTTCTTGTTGACTATTATACAACCAACTTAGCCCAGATCAAGCCTACCCTACCCTATATAGGCTACGTGCCGGCACCAGGTTTCCCCTCCTCCCTTCTAGGCTAGCTTAGGTTCATCATCACCCTCATCATCACCATTTCAATCACCGTCGCCATTAGACCGGTGCCAAAGGGCCAGTTGTCAAAACAGTGCGTTGTTAAAACCAATAATCAATCAATCGCTGGTCCCCGCAGGGCCGTTCCTCAATCTGGATGCGGAGGCCATCAAGGAGGAGGTGGAGAACATGTGGCGGACGCTCTACAAGCTGGCCAAGACGCTGCACGACCATCCCGGCTCGAAGCGCATCGCCGATATGGTCCGTGCGAAGGTGGAGAAGTTCCGTCAGTACATGCCGGTGCTGTCGTGCATCTGCAACAAGGGCATGCAGGCGCGGCACTGGGAACAGGTCAGTGGCACCGGCGCCCGATTCCTCAAGGCTTAGGGCCGGTTTTTACAATGTTACGGTAGAATTGTTATCTTACAGTTAGGAAGGGAGCATAACTGAATGATGCTTAACCCCGGACAGGTGAAAAGATCCTGCTTCAATTCCTGGTACAAATACACATTTCGAAATGGATTTATTATTGTTTCTATTAATAAATATATCTAATGCACATCCAACAAGTATTTGCATTTATGTTTATGTTTATGTTGCAACTGTGTACGAGACGTTTAACGGACCACTCGACCTACCTCCGACTATCTAACGCTGTCTGCCTCTTGTTCGCCAGATCGGCGAGCTGATCGACATCGAGTTTCAACCGACCGAGTCGAGTACTCTGTCCGAGATAATCGAGCTCGGTCTCGTCAAGTACGTGACCCGGCTTGACGAGATCAGCGTGTCCGCCAGCAAGGAGTACGCGCTCGACAAGAACCTGCGCGCGATGAAGAGCGAGTGGGACGAGATTTACTTCGAGTGTGTGCCGTATCGGTGAGTGCACTCGGTCACGGATCGACGGAGCTATCGTAGGGAGGAGCATTGGTAGAAACTTAGCTTATCTCAGCACACAAACTACAGTCGGTACAGAGGAAAACACCGGAGCATAAATTTGCTGCCTTTTTGGATGCGCCAACTCCTAAAACCAAAATTTAATGTGGAAATTTCAAAATGAAACTAAAACATAGTCTTTTGTTGAAACAGCTGATAACTGAAAACTTAGTCCTGAAACTGACAGTAAATTAACCAAAAATAGTTGGTAACATATTATTTTCACCGCTGAAAAGGAATCAATATAGGCATATTCCGCGCTCCCTGCGTAAAAGCATGCTCCCCCCGTAAATGAACTGTAGGCAAGTCTCTGCTTCCTGAGAAGGTTTATGGGATCTTCATGAATTTTCATCCACTGTGCATTAAAATCAAACCATCTCTGACATGAAACATAAAGCGCATTTAGCATTTAATTTAGTTCTGTGCATGACCTGCATGAAACTTACAATCCTAATCTGGTTTTTGCTTCCCTAGTAGGTGCATTGGTGCTAGATGAAGTTTTAAACCATCTCTGACATGAAAAATAAAGCACACTTAGCATTAAATTTAATTCCACTTATAAACTAGTTCAATTCCAGTCTATTAATTCAAGTCTACTAGTTCTAGTCTAAGTTCTAGTCTACAATAGTTCAACTAGTTTATCTAGTCTGGTTTCTGCTTCCCTGGTAGGTTGCATTGTTGCTAGATGTAAATTACACCACCTCTGTGAAAATAACACCGTGATTGTGTTGTGGCGCAGCGAGACGGGCGTCGCCATCCTGTCGGCGGTGGACGACATCCAGATGATGCTGGACGACCACATCCTGAAGGCGCAGACCATGCGCGGATCGCCCTACGTCAAGCCGTTCGAGAACGAGATGCAGGGGTGGGAGGCGAAGCTTATCTCCATGCAAGACATTCTCGACGCCTGGCTGACGGTAAATTCACGGCTCGAGGAATTGTTAGGTTCGATTGTTGATTAGAGTATATGGCGTAACGAGCGTAACAAGCGTAGTAAAGGAATATTTTAGTGGGTGAATGCTTATTTTTGACTAAAAGTTTTTTGGGAAAGTTCTAGTGATAAATTTTTGAAGCATTTGAAAAATAGTCAAACAAAACATATACCCAATTCCGCAGAATAGACCATTATTCGAGTCGATAAGTGATTACAACAAATTTATTCCCATAAGAAAAGCACTGCCACCCAAATTTTTATTGCCTCTGGAATTGAATTTTGAATGTGGTCTATTGGAAAATGGGAACGTAAGCAGTAGTAATATATATATATGTATATATATTTAATATATAGGTGTAATATAAAGATTTGCTCCGCTTGCTATGTTCGTTACGCTCATGAATTAGTTCCCACCCTCGACTTTCAACCAAATTTACAATTTCCTCCGATTTCCAACTTGAACAACGCAACTACAACGGGTCATGCTTCCTCGGTGCCCCACCGTGACCTGTCATGCTTTCTCAGTGCCCCACCGTGACCTGTCATGCTTCCTCGGTGCCCCACCGTGACCTGTCATGCTTCCTCCGTGCCCCACCGTGACCTATCATGGTTCCTCGGTGCCCCACCGTGTCCCGCCATGCCTCCTTGGTGCCCCACCGTGACCTGTCATGCTTCCTCGAAGCCCCACCGTGCTCCGCCATGCTTCCTTGGTGACCCACCGTGACCTGTCATGCTTCCTTGGTGCCCCACCGTGACCCACCATGCTTCCTTGGTGCCCCACCAGGACCTGTCATGCTGCCTTGGTGCCCCACCGTGACCCACCATGCTTCCTTGGTGCCCCACCAGGACCTGTCATGCTGCCTTGGTGCCCCACCGTGACCCACCATGCTTCCTTGGTGCCCCACCGTGACCTGTCACGCTTCCTCGGTGCCCCACCGTGACCAGCCATGCTTCCCCAGTGCCCCACTTTTTTTAACATTCTTATGACTCGTGCAATTTTTCGCAGGAAAAAAAAAATTACCCAGTAAAAAAGTGTCTGTAAAGATCCGTCGCGTTTGTTTCCTGCCGGCAGTGCCAAGCGACCTGGCTCTACCTGGAGCCGATCTTCAGCTCGGAAGACATCATGCGGCAGATGCCAGACGAGGCTCGCAAGTTCAAGAAGGTGGACAAGACGTGGCGCGCAGTGATGGCGCACACCACCGCCAACCCGCACGTCATCACCGCCACCGACCTAGCCAACATGCTGCGCGACCTGCGCGAAAACAACGCTTTGCTCGACGAGATACAGAAGGGGCTCAACGACTATCTCGAGAAGAAGCGGCTGTTCTTCCCCAGGTCTATTTCATTTAGGGGGTTGATGACTATAGCGTATTGAGGGTGTTGTGGTTCTTTTACTTTGATGATTGCTTATGGTTTGTGTTCTTCTGGTTTATTTTGTTTGGCAAATATTTCTTATGGGCGTTTGGGTAGTCGGAAATTATTAATTAATACGGATGCCTAAAACAATGTAAAACCGTAACCAGATAACCATCCATACTATCCGGATATTAGCTGGATAGTGAGCAAACTGCTGAAAAGCTAAAAAAAAGATAAAAAAATAAAGAATGGTGATAGGCAAGGCGGGGTGCGCTCTATACTACCTACAACCTACACAGACAGTGCAATGAAACAATCAGATCAATTTTACCACTGCCGCGAGGTTTTCCTACATGCGGCCATGATGACTCACTTGACTCTGATTAAAATAAAGAACGTTGAGAGGCAGTTACTAAGTGTAGAGGAGGCGGGGGATATGCAGCAGGTGCACAGTTTAACCTATCTACTGTGTTTAGTCAATCACGACACCTGGAATAGAATTTTTCTTCCAAATTAGAGTGAGAAATCACCCACTAGTTTCATTTTCTCCAACAGAAAAATTCGAAAATGCCAAGGCAAGACATCTAAAAAGTTAAAACGCATTTTTCCCGGCAGATTTTTCTTCCTTTCCAACGACGAGTTGCTTGAGATTTTGTCCGAGACGAAAGACCCACTACGAGTCCAGCCACATCTGAAGAAATGCTTCGAAGGAATCAACCTGCTTAAGTTTACCTTCGAGCAGGACATCGTTGGAATGATCTCCGCCGAGAAGGAGCTCGTGCCGCTCAGCGGAATCATAACGCCAGCCGACGCAAAGGTAAAATTTTCCGTTGACGAGTTCACCAGTTGAATGGCCACGCAAACTAACGATTGTGAGCGGAAGCCAAAATGTATTAGTTGTTGTGTTTTTTGTGAAACCATTCCGAGGCATATGCATGTACGGTACAAAATTTTAAATTTTAAATATAATTCTCCACTCCATACTCTAATCCATATTGACTAACTTTTTTCTGTTTCTAATTCTACGGAATCGGGTGAAATTCGGCTTTCGTTTCCAAAACGGAAGTAAAGGAAACAAAAGCAGACAATTTACCCCATTCGGCAAGTCCGCAGAATTTGCGGAATAGATTTCAAATTTGAGTTAAGTTCCTACCTAGTGATACTGCTTATGCAAAACTTAGAAAATAATCAGATGTCTTTGATTTTTAGGAAAGAAAACATGATATTTATTTCCCATTGAAACCCTTATAATAACAACAACAACAACAAATAACAAATTTCAAAGTTATATTTAATTTCAAAGTTATATTTAATTTCAAAGTTATATTTATGTTACATAAATATAACTTTGAAATTTGTTATTTGTTGTTGTTGTTGTTATTATAAGGGTTTCAATGGGAAATAAATATCATGTTTATGTATATATTTTATTTATTTATTGGCCAAGGCACTTTGGAGAACATATTTTTGTTTACCTCTATTATGCTTTGTTGATACTGATTTAATTACAATTCTATTACTTTAAATATTCTATCGACTCCACTCCACAACACAAAATCTAGGATTATCAAAAACTACTTCCTACAAATTGCCTTGATTAATGCTTTTTGTGCAACAAAAAGCCGTCATATCCAATCGGAAACAAACCTCCTGATTTCAGGGCATGGTGGAGAAGTGGCTGTCGCAAGTGGAGCAGCTGATGGTCCAGTCGATGAAGGACATCTGCATCGAGTCGATATCGGCGTACTTCACCACGCCCCGCATGGAATGGCTGCTCAACTGGCCGGGCCAGATCGTCATCTGCGGCAGCAGCGTGCACTGGACCGCCGAGGTCTCGGAAGCCATCGACGAAGGAACACTGCAGGTTACCGAAGCCGTCGCTCCACTTTATTCTGTATTGGGGGGCGATTTTTTAACTTTTATCACTCGGAAATGATATGAGATCGCCATTTTTGTCAGTGTTTTTAATGGTACAAATGAACGCTCTCACCGAGACAAAGAGTGACTTCTCTAAGGAAATTTTTACAAAATCGCAATCCAGAATGAGGAAGAAGGCCATTGACGAGGGAACACTGCCGATAACCGATCCTGTCACTCGACAGGATGAGGTTGTACCATACCTATTCTGAAAATCTGTTACTTCGTTTAGTCTGTAGAGAACAGACA
Source organism: Nemurella pictetii (assembly GCA_921293315.2). Lineage (NCBI taxonomy): Eukaryota > Metazoa > Arthropoda > Insecta > Plecoptera > Nemouridae > Nemurella > Nemurella pictetii. The sequence continues at coordinate 5,836,081 of OV121122.1, forward strand.
ACAAAAAATAATAATAGCAAACACAAATTATCGTGGCAGTACAAAGTGTAACTGAAGAATGAATAACGTTTCAACCATCTTGCAGGCATACCTCGAACGAAGCAACGAGCAAATCGACGACACCGTGGAAATGGTTCGTGGGAAACTTTCGTCGGGCTCTCGGGTTACCATTTGTGCCCTGATCGTCATCGACGTCCACGGTGAGTGTCCACGGTCAAGTTTCGCCATGAGAACACGACAGGTCGAAATTCCTCCTTTGCTCTAATTATATCGCGCCCTTCTTAAAGCAGTGTAGTTCTTAATTGAATTCTTAGGAAATGGGAGCCTACTTTTCTCTTCCATATTAACCATTACTTGCAGTATCCCACCACAAAATGATATTAATATGCATTAACATTAAAAATAATTTATATTGTTGGTATATGCCATATAATAATAATATCTTTCCTTAATTCCAAATTTTCATGGGTCAAGGGGTGGAAAATCCACCTAAATCTAGGGCCTCAGGTGATACAACCGGGTGGCCACACCGGTTGCTTCTCTTGTTTCTTCTTCATCTTCCTCTTCTTCGTCCTCTTCTTCTTCTTCTTCTATGCCATATATAGAAACAAAATATCTAGGTACTTAGATTGTATCCCTACTGGATATTGAACCAGGGCCTTTGCATTTCCAGTGACACCTGACCTTCAAAAAGATATTCAGCTTATTTGAGTTATAGGGCTCCACAGAGATAGAATCAGGACTATGAATGAACATAGAAGGCACATATTCTATTGATGCTATGCTACAATCACACACCAACAACTTGACTTACCCGATTATGACATTGACCTTAGTAATCGACCCAAAATACAAATCTTCTCCAAACAAACATATCTCCAAACAAAACCGCACTAATTGACAAATGCTTTGTCGGCCGAGTACAGCGCGCGACGTTGTCAAGAAGCTGACGCAGATCGGCGTGACCACCACCGCCGACTTCAACTGGACCAGCCAGCTGCGCTACTACTGGCGCAACAACGCGGTGGTCGTCTCGATGATCACCACCAACGTGATGTACGGCTTCGAGTACCTCGGCAACACTCCCCGGCTGGTCATCACGCCGCTCACCGATCGCTGCTACCGGTACGCGGCCAACACAGATATCTTGCTCTTACCATGTGGGAAACTCTGCCGGAATAGCGTTTTTGAGCTGGCGACATAATCGTCGTATATCGTATGCTTGGGTTACAGATACGAAAAGTATTCACACATTTTTGATCAGAGTTAATAGACAGAGTTCAACAAATCTAGAAATGCGCTGTAGCATAGGAAATGGCTTTCTGTCGCCTACCCCCTTCGACTATCAACTGTGGATGACGTAACGGAAAGCCGGTACGGCCGTGTTCCAGGACGATCATGGGAGCGCTTCGGCTGAATCTCGGAGGGGCTCCGGAAGGCCCGGCCGGCACCGGGAAGACGGAGACCAGCAAGGATCTGGCCAAGGCGGTGGCCAAACAGTGCGTCGTGTTCAACTGCTCGGACGGGCTCGACTACAAGGCTATGGGGAAGTTCTTCAAGGGGCTGGCGCAATCGGGGGCATGGGCGTGCTTCGACGAGTTCAATCGGATCGAGCTGGAGGTGGGTCTTCCTGTCGGAACAATGCGACGGAAATCAACGTCACGATTAATCTAAGTTAAAACAACGTTTCGTGTATGGCTGGTCACTTTTCTTTTTGTTTTTTGCCCTCCCGTAGCAGTTTACTGGTTTATAGTTGGTTATTGTGATCTTTGTGTCAAAATTAATGTGTAGGATTAGATGACACAAATGGGACGCACTTTCAATCGAGCTACTTACGTCAAGTTTTTCGTAGTAGTATGTGTTCATGCTGAAGTTGTATGTTCACATGCAAAAACCACAAGTATTTCCACAAGTATAGAGAACCAATCAGACTCCTCAATCCTCATCATCTCTACAGCCTTGCTTGATTTCAATTTTTAGTTGAGTTAAGTGGCGGTGGATTTTTGTTTGAAGTCAATAGTCGGAGCCTATATTTTCCTTTGTGGCATCCAACTCGACAAATTTTGTGTTTAAAATTAAGTATCTTCGTGTTCTCAAGCTTAAAATTGTGTCAGCTCAGAGGCAATCTGATTAGCTTATTTATTACGGCCAAGTCAGTTGTATTGGACGTGCACGTTTCAATTATGTTTGCAATTACGTTTACAGCTAAGTTAGTTGTGAACGAGCCTTAAAAACAAAAGGAAATATTTCAAATAAAAACCCAAGTTAGTGGGTTTGGTGCCTATGATGGAGAATTTGATTGATATTTCTAATCGTAGTGACCTGCGTGCGATTGCAGGTGTTGTCGGTGGTGGCGCAACAAATCCAGTGCATCCAGATGGCGATCGGACAGAAGCTCAAGCGATTCATATTTGAGGGAACGGAAATCAGCCTCGACCCAACATGCACTATCTTCATCACGATGAATCCTGGGTAAGCCTGGCGCCTCAATTAGCCCGTTAATAACTTAATATCATTCATAAAATGCTTTTTACGCTATAATATAAATATCTTGGGCTGGTTTTACAATGTACAGATAAATATTTATCTACCAGTTTAGGGTCCATCACTACGGAGATGAGTTTTTTTCTGAAGGAGCCACTTAACTACATTGCAAAACCATGGCCCTCTCTCCAAAATTTTCATTTCATATAGAAAGATAGCTAAATGAAATAAAAACTCTAAAATAAAATAGACATTTGCAAGCCATTGTCGTGAGGTAGATAAATCGTATTTTAAACTTGAGCTTAAATTTTGAATTTGGATTCGAACTTAACAAAATTGTATGGAAATTGAATTGATTACTTTTTGAAATTGTTAATAATTTGGAGTTGTGTTTTTGACATGCTTTCTTGAACACAGTTGGATGACCAAGTGAGTAAGAAGTTGTGACTTCTCGAAAGTTGAGACTTTGTCGAGAGTTTATCTAGCGTTTCAATTCTCAGTATATTACACCTATTCACCTATTTCATTCAATCAAAATTCTATCAAAATGACATCATGAAACCCACTTGCTAAAGCCAGGTAGAGCAATTCGGGTTGTGATTTCCCTTCCTTCTTTTGTCATTTAATAGAGCTAATTAATATATTTTTTCAAACTGGTATTAAGTCCAGTGGGTATCTGATGTCATTTTCCTCTGAGTGAGATAGGTCTATTATCTTGACAATTAGTGCATGGGGCATGCAATATTTATCAGCCCAAAGCCCTTTTCACAGCAGATTGTGTTGTGTTACAATGTTCGTTAGACAAAACATACCATGCTGTTTGCAATAATCATTCATTGCACATATTAGTAACGGTTTTCACACGTTTGATAATGTGAGAAGAAGAGATTGTACCGATACCGAAGTGGGAGATGCATGTATATTGTATAGAATTCTATTTGCACTTGCCTTGTTAAATTATAATTCTCATCCATCAATCATTCATCCAATTAATTTTCATTCCAAAAACTGTGGTTCCCTTTTTTTGACCCAATGTCTTTAGTTAAAATTTAAAAAAACAATAATAACTTAAAGTACACTCCTGGACACCAATTTATTGAATTTAACTTGTTAAGAAGCCTATTGACACCCTGATTACTTCAATTAGACACCCATTTGACCTTGCTAACATCTCTGGTGGATCCCACTAGCTACGCGGGGCGCCAAGAACTGCCGGACAACTTGAAGGTGCTGTTCCGCACGGTGGCCATGATGGTTCCCGACTACGCAATGATCGGAGAGATATCCCTCTACTCGATGGGCTTCGTCGATGCTCGAAGGTTTGCAACGCTTTGCCGTACGATGTCGTCCGTCGCATGAATTTTAGAATTAGAATCGAAATTCCATCGAAATGACGTCATGATACCCACTTGCTAAAGCCAGGTAGAGAAATTTGGGCTTTGATTTCCCTATCTTCCTTAGGTATTTAGCAGAGCTAATTAATATTATTTTCCAAACTGGTTGTACGTCCAGTGATCTGTCATCATTTTTCTCCGAGTCGAATAGGTCTATTAAGACACCTGCAAAATCAGATTAAAGTTACCGCATTGCTGCAAGATAACTATCATTATACCAGCCCAAAGTTTCTAGACATGAGTGCGCTATATACGCAGTTGCCGTCGCCGTATTTCTACGTAGCGTTTCGCTTGTCAGCCTCGCGGAGAAGATCGTCGACACGTACAAGCTGTGCTCGGAGCAGCTGTCGTCGCAGTGCCACTACGACTACGGCATGCGCGCGGTGAAGACAGTCTTGACGGCCGCCGGCAATCTCAAGCTCAAGTATCCCAACCAGAACGAGTCGGTGCTGATCCTGCGCGCCATCGTCGACGTCAACCTGCCCAAGTTCTTGGCCCAGGTAACGATGCACGCGATCGCGCAGTTTAACTTCTTGACTTCTTCTTGACTATGTTTTACTATGACTTTATTAGTTTCTAATTCTGTGGAATTGGGTGAATTTTGGTTTTTGTTTTTCTATGCTTCCTTTGGGATCAAAAGCCAAATTTCCCTAACTGAAATTATAGATTTAACCAGACATTGTAATTTCGGCCCTAATAATAGAACTAGTTCCACCCCCGTACAAGTGTTGAATATAGCGTTGCTCGTCCCCAGGACGTCCCGCTCTTCAGGGGCATCTTCTCGGACTTGTTCCCGGGCGTGGAACTGCCGAACCCGGACCGCGACGAACTCATCGAGTGCCTGATGAACGCGTTGAAGCGTCGCAACCTCCAGGCCACGCCGTGGTACATCGAGAAGATCATCCAGATCTACGAGATGATACTCGTGCGCCACGGGCTGATGATCGTCGGCGAGCCTCTCGGCGGGAAGACGTGCGCCTATCAGGTTTGCGGCGACTTTATTACGAGTTGTGTTTTCGTTTTCTAATGCTGCGAGGTGACGGCACGTTGTTTTAATCTATTTGTGACATACTTTTTTATTGCAACCCGCAGGAAAGAAATGTGCTTTATGTACCCATCGTCCAAAGTTGTAAATAAACTCCTATTCTATTCTATGCTAGCGATGGTGCCTAAATGGTAGCGATGGTGCCTAAACACAATGGCCATTTAGATATGATTTTTTTTTGTTAGTAATGATGGTACAAATTTTTACTTTAGTTTCATATTTGTTGACGAATATTAGCTCTAGAGATACTGGTGTTAGTAGCCTTTTGATTTGTTCCTTATAGTGCCACAACCAAAATAACTGATAAATGCTTAACATTTTGCTCATTAACTATACAGCACCATGCTGAGCAAACAACTTAGAAACACTAACAAAAATGGAGATCTCAAACCATCTTACTGTGATAAATGTTACACAATCGCCCTCCTACTCATTCACGTTACAAAATAAACCCTAACAACCTTCCCGACGTTGCAAAACCGAGGGATTCCGCACGATTACCCAACCGAACTCTTCCCCCCGGCAGTCGCTGGCCGAAGCTCTCGCCGAGCTGAACTCCAACAAGAAGGCAACAATGTCCGAGTTCAAGACGGTCTACCGCATCCTGAACCCCAAGGCGATCACGATGGGCCAGCTGTACGGCTGCTTCGACCCGGTCTCCTACGAGTGGTCGGACGGCGTTCTCGCCAACACGTTCCGCGAGTTTGCGTCGTCCACCTCGCCCGACCGCAAGTGGATCATGCTCGACGGGCCCGTCGACGCCGTCTGGATCGAGAACATGAACACGGTGCTCGACGACAACAAGAAGCTGTGCCTGATGTCCGGCGAGATCATTCAGGTACGGTCCGTGCGGGACTTGAATAATGGCTGCCGCTCGCATTTCACCAACTCGTGAAACTGTATCCACATGGCGATATCTCAAATTAGGAAGTCCAACTCTATAGAACAGTGCCTAAGTATTTTATTTACTACTCACTATCTCCTAGCATTTTATTTGTAACTTTATTATTAAACTTCTTAACCCTGGAGATGCCAACGCGCTCGTTAGCGAAACGTCAGTCCAGGCCCTTTTCAAGACCAAAAACCAGATAGTTATACCAGAGCAGACACCGTGAGCCACTACATCCATCTGACATGGGCTCTGAAAACCTCCGTCTAATTTAACTAATTCAACTAATGCATAAATGTAGGTAAATTAGTGTTGAGCTGACTGGGTTAAAATTAAATAAACAAACTATAGGTACTAACTAATTAACTATTTAACTAAATTAAATAGAGTATACAGTTAGTAATGCTGATGAGTGATACTGATGGGTAAACCCCGGCATTGAATTTGAAAGAGGGTAGAGGCTCAGCGCAAACCGCAAGCAGTCGGCTTGTAGCCATCGATGTCCGTCAGTAGACGAGATGTGTATCGAGCCGAGATGCGGCGCCGTGATTGAACGAACGGCACGGAAACACGGCGGCGAGACTTTGCCGAGCTCATGTGGACATCAACTACGTATCCGAACCCATTTTATTGCACCTTTCAGATGAACAACAAGATGAACCTGATCTTCGAGCCTGCCGACCTGGAGCAGGCGTCGCCGGCGACGGTCTCCCGCTGCGGCATGATCTACCTGGAGCCCAAGCAGCTCGGCTGGCAAGCGTTCTTTGACTCGTACGCAAACACCCTCGGCGACAAGATCATACCCGAGCAGATGGAGTTGGTCACCGAGATGGTCCACTGGCTCGTGCCTGCCTGTCTCGAGTTCATCTACCATCACTGCAAGATGTTCATCAGCATGTCCGAGATGCACCTGTTCAAAGTGAGTCAGCACACCTTGTTCTAGCTATATTTGTCTCATTTTAAACAAGTATTTGCATTTAGGTTCGGATCAACACATATACAAGCGTACCTACCCAACGTAGTAATCGGGGTTAGCCGAGTTGTTGGTGTGTGATTGCAGCGTAGGGTCACTAGATTCAGTGCCTTCTATGTTCATTCATAGTCGTGTTTCTATCTCCATGGAGCCCAACAACTCAAATAAACTTAATATCACAGTTGGTTGTCCGAATAGCATAATTGGATAAGGCATAACCACGGACATGTGAAAAGATACGGCCTAAAATCCCGGTACGGATGCAAATTTTTTAATGGGTGTTATTAATTGTTTCTATTAAATTTAAGTATGAATTGATGTCTGCTGTTAGTGCATAGTATATGTGCGTAGTATAATGTCGTCGAGTCGAATAATGTCTTGTTGTAAATTTGTTACACTTGCAGTGCTTTACGAAGGTGTTCACATGCCTCCTGGAAGGAGAGCAGCAGGTTTCTACAATGTGGCTGCAGTGCATCATCATCTTCTGCACCATCTGGGGCCTGGCCGCAACGCTCACCAGTGAGTTTTAACGTTCCGCTCGATTCGACGAGAATCAAGTACTTTAGAATCGGTCTCTTGGCAGGACTGACTGTGGAAGGAAGACTTATTTAAAACCTTCTTATGTTTATACTATGGTCACCGATGCACCTTCTGCCTGCCACTAATTTTATCTGTCATGCAATTTTATTCAAATTTGCCCATTGCCATTGGACCAGTAAGGAAAAACATTTCCTTCATCACCAAGCTATATCATTCAGGAAAAATAAATTCTGATAACAAATGAAAAGCTTTGGGTTAATAGGCAGCTAGAATTTTTTTTTTTAGAAACCCTTTCTCGTTTCAACCGACAGATGATATGGTAATAGCAACCCAAGGGGCATTTGTTAGTGAATATCCGATGTAATTTTCAATAGTATTTATATGGGACAGTAAATCCAGCCAGTCTCATTGTCTCTGGGACAAGAGTGATCCGTAGCATGTGTCCCTTGTGAGGTCTTGCCAGATCTGTCAAGCTTTCAGTTGAGGTCGATCCTTTCCGCGGCCGGTCAGGTGACAGCCGCAAGATCTTCGACGAGTTCTTCAGGAGGATGACCTACGGGCTAAACGAGGACTGGCCCAAGCCGAAGAACTTCAAGCTGACCAAGGTGAACCTGATGCCGGATCGCGAGACGGTCTTCGACTGGGTCTACGACAAGAAGAACAACGGCTGCTGGATCCCTTGGGTGGAGACGATGGACAAGATCATGCTGCATCCTACCGCCAAGGTGAGGATGCGTTTGCGGAGTGCCACAAGGTTTCGGCAAGGACTGAGCTAAATTATAGTGTTGGCGTTACGGGCGAAACTCAACTTTACTCCATATTTGGCAAAAAAAAGTTTCAAAATATTTTTAATTTCCTAATACAGGCGTATTCTCCTGCCTGCCAAAGTTTGCTAAATCCAAAATACAAAGCTTACACTATGGGCTAACTAACAGTAACAACTAACTTTGTTGAGAGTTAGGGCCGGTTTTTCAGTGGTCCGTTAAAACCTCCGTTACGGCCAACAGTTCGTTACGGCTTCTTTTGTGTCTTTCAGTTTCCCGTTAGCGTTAACAGAGTGTTAAAATGACCTTAACAGAGGATTAATTAACGCGCCCTCTCGAGGTCCATTAGCGCGCTAACGTTCGTTAAGGTGATGCAAAGTGAGGTTATTGTGCCGAGGTTAGTGTTACTTTCGATGTCAATTAGTTCAAATCGGTTCGCAATTTCATCAAAGATATACATATTTAATTAAATTACAGGAATTCAGTTAAATAATTTGCCGTCATCAAGTGATTAATAAGAATAGGAGATGCAAGAGATTTTAGATATCACAGAAGAATCACATTTAAATATCTGCACGTATTGGAAACATAATTTTTGTTTGAAATATAAGTTTTTCAAATAATTTTAACTATCACACAAATAAGGTAATTAAATCATACCACAACAGTCGTTTTGACTTATCAATAAGGACAAATAAACTATTTATTTATAGTATTTCGTTTGATTTATTTCTTAAGAAAGGAATAATTTGTTACATTCTCTAGGCCGGTAGAAATGAGGATCGGCAAATAATTTGTTTGAAATTCCAGCTATGGACAGCTTATTACAATTTCCTGCAGAAAGGGCTGAGGTCAAGGCACACACAAACAGTTACGTCGCTTTTTTCGTCCTTTGCCCACACTTTTCTTTTTGAATCGGTTTCTTCGCCCAACGCTTTAAATTGTCCAGCTTTGATTTCAAGTTGGGCACCGACCTACGACACTGGCCACTTGCCGAGTTCAATTCCTTGGCAAGGATGGCACACGAATCACCTTTTTCTTTGTTAGTAATCGGTAACGGTTAGTAATCGGTAATTTTTACTCTCTGCTTTATCAATGCATTTTAAAACTAATTCTAGCAACAAATTTTCCTTGCTAGCTACGAAAATTACGGATCGACACCTTTTGACAGATGTCATTTTCCTTCTTTGGAAAAACAAAAGCTGCTGTTTGCAGCGGTCAGGGGTAGGGTGGATAATAGTCGAACTATCTGTGGCCAATCGTGTGGATCGTTGCAAAACAATTTCCTCCGTTTACTAACGGTGACTTAACTGACAACTGAAAGACACATTTTGCCAAACAGACCGTTAAGCCAACCCGTTAATATTAACAAGCCGTTTACTAACCGAGATTTTAACGGACCACTGAAAAACCGGCCCTTAGTGCGTTTTGAGTTAATTTGTTTTGGCTGTGCAAACGACAATGTCGAAGTAGTACTAGTAGTACTACTACTGAACTAAACCCTTCTGCAAATTGCTTGACAATAATTTCAGTATTTTTTTTAAATCAATGTATTTTTTATTTCTATTAAATTTCAAATATGTGCTTTTTCAGAAAAGAAAACTGCTCTTTAGCATCTTTTTATCATATTTTATTTCTTTTCTTTCCATTCAGTCAACGGGTAGAAATTTTTCACATGGGCTCAAGAATACCTTGGTAGATTCTTGCCAAGAATCAACCATCCGCAACAAATCTATGACTTTACTTACACTATCTATCTATTAGGTACCCTATTTTAGAAGCAATTATTTTTTCCAAGAGTTAAGAGTCTTTCCTCGACTACCTTCGTTCAAGAACTACGCCCGTAACGCGACCTCCGGCTCGTTTTGCAGGTGAGCGAGCTGATAATCCAGACGACGGAGACGGCCTGCCAGCGCTACTTCCTGCGGCTGTTCATCCAGAACCAAGTGCCGCTCTGCTTCGTCGGGCCCACCGGCACCGGCAAGTCGGCCATCGTGCTCAACCACCTGATGACCCTTCCCAAGGACAAGTTCCTGCCCAACGTTGTCAACTTCTCGGCGAGAACGTCGGCCAATCAGACCCAGGAGATCATCATGTCCAAGCTGGACAGGTAACAAAGCATGATTCCACTGGATTTCATTGTTGTCGGAATCGCATCGCACAGCTTCAGTCGCGTTTCATTGACCCGCTGTTCGAGACATCTTTTCAATCAGTCTAGAACGTTTATATACACTCGTGGAGCAGCAGTCATAGAGGCCTAACACACGTATGCGCTTTTAGCGCAGAAAGCACGACGGTTAGGAACGTGTCTACCAGCTCATAGTGCAGCTAACTCGATGGTCTAGAAGCTGTAACGTGGTAATAGCACAGGAAACACAGCACCCTATAACATTTATTAATACGCATGCTTTTAGCTTAGCTAGCACAGCGGCTAAGAACGCATCTACGGGGTCCTAATGCAGCATGGTCGATAGTCTAGAGCATATATATGCATAGTCAGACTCAGAGTACAGGAAATCAGGCGGTCTAGAACATTTGAATACGCTCTCATAGCACAGCAGGAAGGTAGCCTTGTAAGCACTGACGTGCACATTACGGTGAAAGGGTGAATGTGTTTTCGTGCAGACGACGGAAGGGGGTGTTCGGCCCGTCAATGGGCAAGCAGTGCATGCTGTTCGTGGACGACCTCAGCATGCCGCAGAAGGAGATCTACGGCGCGCAGCCGCCCATCGAGCTCTTACGTCAGTGGATCGACCACCGGCATTGGTACGACCTCAAGGACACTTCCAGGCTCGAGCTTGTTGACATTGTGAGTATTACAGGCGATTTACGGATGGAATACTGTGTTGATTCTTGATTGAATTTTGAATTGACGCATCCTTCTAGTTATTCCTGACGGCGATGGTCCCCCCCGGCGGCGGTTCCAACGAGGTGACCAGCCGCTTCATGCGCCATCTCTTCATCCTCGGAATCAACTCGTTCGAGGACAACACGCTGAACAAGATCTTCTGCTCGATCATGGATTGGCACTTCGCCAAGGGTTTCGACTCCTCCGTCTCTTACCAGGGCAAGGTGAGCCACAGTCTGTTGTTGAGCTGCAAGCCGTTGAGCTGCAAGCTGTTGAGCTGCAAGCTGTTGAGCCGCGTTGACACGTCGTGCTTCGGCAGCCGCTGGTGGGCGCCACGATGGAGGTCTACAACCAGGCGATGCTCAAGTTCCTGCCTACGCCGGCAAAGTCGCACTACACGTTCAACCTGCGGGACTTCTCGCGCGTCGTGCGCGGCTGCCTGCTCATTCCCGCCACACACATGAAGGACGCCGACAAGCTGATCCGGCTGTGGACGCACGAGACGTACCGCGTTTTCTACGACCGGCTGACGGACGACAACGACAGGTGACGCCAACGGTCTCGTGATTTCTTTGTTTGTCGTCTGGGAGTTTCGGTGACGGAAAGGATTAATATCTTAGTGTGAATGTTATTCTAAATGCAAATACTCGTCGCATGTAAGGTAGACAGTGATTACTAGTAATGGAATATCAATTCAAAAATTTATTTGGTATGTAAAATGTATTTTTGGCAGTAACCTGCCTGTTTGAAATAGACTCTCAGTGAGAAATGCTTCAGGAGACATCCCACTACTCAGTACCTACTGTAATTTATTTTCTTGAAAATAAATCTTCAGAGATTCTTTTAGATATTTCGAGACTTAATTTTCTTTGCTACTTTATTCTTGAATTGCAACTGTTCCGAACTGGCGTAAAGTTAGTTGTCTGCGTGTGCGTGTGTGTCTGCGTCTTGCAGGCAGTTGCTGTTTGGCATCGTGAAGAACGCTTGCTACCAGAACTTCCGCTGCCCGCTGGAGAAGGTGCTCATTGACTTGATACCCGAAGGGGAGAAAGATCTAAAGGACGACCACCTGCGGAGCTTGTTCTTCGGTAACTACATGGAACCGGATGCCGATCCTAAGGTACAATCACTTGAGAAATATAAACAAAGACCTTGTTTGGACACCCTTTACGGATACAATTCTGGAATCGATATTTTGTTTTCAATAATAAATACTGTCCATTTGTATTAGTGTTGATTTGAACCAAAAATAAATTCCTTATTGCATACACCGAGATATTTATTATAAGAAACAAAATATCCATTCCACTGTGTTTGAACCGTGAGTTGAACCCTTTCTCCTGTCCGTCAGATCTACGACGAAGTCCTGGACCTGGAGCTGCTGATCCAGAAGATGGTCTACTACCTGGACGAGTACAACCTGTTGACGCGCTCGCCGATGTCGCTGGTGATGTTCAAGTTCGCCGTGGAACACATCAGCCGTGTGAGCCGCGTGCTCCAGCAAGACAACGGCCATCTGCTGCTCGTCGGAATCGGTGGCAGCGGCAGGCAGAGCGCCACCAAGTTGGCAGCCAGCATGGCTGAGTTCTTCCTCTTCCAGGTAACCACGGCTTTCTTCCGAGACGGTTTTGCATTTTGCCGAGGTTTGGTTTGGAGCAGGTCGAATGATAACTGAAATTCACAGGGCGTACACTACTGACTCTGAAAGCGGCTGCTCTCTATTTATATTTTAGTGTGGAAAGGAGGGTAGAAGCTCAGCGCTAACGGCAAGCAGTAAGCTTGTAGCTATCAATGTCGATCAGGAGCGCTGTTGAAGAAGTTATGTGTATCGAGCCGAGATGCGGTGCCAAGTTTGAATGACCAGCACAAAAACACGGCGGCGAGACTTTGATGTGCTCGTTTGGACATCGATTACAATTCCAAAACCCATTTTTTACATTTCTTATCCAAGGCAACATATCTGGATGTCTGGATGCCGTGTTTGCGTGCCGGTCATTCAAACTGGGCGCTGCATCCCGGCTCGATCCATATCACTTCAACAGACATCGATAGCAACAAGCCAACTGCATGCCGTTAGCGCTGAACCTCTAGCCTTCTTTCAACTTGATGGTGGATGCCTAGCCGGTCCAGCTCCATCCAGAACCTTCCCCACCAACACCACCATCATTTCCGCCGCGCAAACACGTAACACGTTGCGTCAGATCGAGATCAGCCGCACGTATGGAGTGTCCGAGTGGCGCGACGATCTCAAAGAGCTGCTGCGCAAGGCGGGCGCCGAGGGCAAACCGTCCGTCTTCCTGCTCAGCGACAACCAGATCAAGGACGAGATGTTCGTCGAGGACGTCAACATGATACTGAACACCGGCGACGTTCCCAACCTGTACGCCGCCGACGAGAAGGCAGACATCCTCGAGAAGATGCAGGCGGTCACGAGGGAAACGGTGAGTGATTGTCAGCCGATAGCTAGCTGGCTGTCGTTACTGCTCATTGTACTAGTAGTTTTTTATTTTAGTGGATGTTGCTATTAAACATACATATTTGACATATTATAACATACAAATAGAATACCATAAACATAGTAAGATACATAATATTACTTAAGATTATTTAATATTAAATTTTGGTCAAATTTTAAACTATAGTCCTAAGCAGTGCTAGAGTTAAAATGAATGATACTGATATCTATTATAATGAATATAGGCTACACAATACTGGGCTGCTTGTGTTTTAAGCGTATTGCAGCTTAACAACTCAGGCTCAGTTAATCAGTGGCTGGTTAATTATTTAATGGTCTGTTAACACAATGGCTGTAGCCATGGTAAGAAATAAGAATACATTAATGGACCGCTTAGAAGGGACATTTAGTATAATGTTCAGTAGACATAATTAAATTCATGTTTTTTTTTTTTTAGATAGCTCTCATAGACAATTATTTCATCGTCTTACATCAGTTTGACATCCATTACATAATTAACAACACAATTTTTCTAAATTAACACTTTTCTTACTCAAACTTGTCCTGACTTGTGTATAATCAATTTGAAACAAACTTTTTTAAAAATCCATGATTTTCTGGAAAGTGTTTGGAAATGATAATATCTTTACCAGCAAACAGTCCAGCTCCAAAGCTAATTTGTCAATTTGACAAAATAATAATAACTACTTATTGATATTTTCTTTCCTATTCAGCCAGCCTCAGTAAGTATGTGATTTTATTTTGGTCTTGATGGAAAAGTGATAGCCAAAGTTTACGGAATACGTATTCTCTTTTAACTTATTTACCCTCTGATAGTGTTACCCAATCGATTCTCGGCATTGTTTCCATGCTATGCAGCCAGGTCTTCTCGAAAAACACTCTAAGCCTCTGGCTCTCATCAGATAATATTTACGCTCATCCACGATTATTTGAGTGTTAACGAAGCTTTAAAGTCTATTTAATTTATGAATAACCTTGTCTGGTCAGTGCTATTAGTCATTATCATTACCAACATGATGCCAAATTAAATTGCAGTCACCAATTTACCTTTATCTCTAACTCTAAATTAGTATATATACATATACCTAACTCTGTAATGATCAGGTTACTATAGTAAAAAGCTAGAAGATATGCGAGGGTTAAATAGAACGTTTCGGCCGTGTTAGTTCGATAAAGAAACTTTGAAATGGCGCCACATGGCGCCTTACGGATTTAGTCTCATGAGTTGGTGAAATGAAAATGTTTTGAGTATGATCCACGGACACTTCTCCACCTCCGACGGCGCAGGGCAAGAAGATCGATTCGACCCCGCTGGCGCTCTACAACTACTTCATCGAGCGTGTCCGCGCCAACCTTCACGTCGCGCTCGCCATGTCCCCGATCGGCGACGCGTTCAGCAAGCGCCTGCGCATGTTCCCGTCGCTCATCAACTGCTGCACCATCGACTGGTTCACCGCCTGGCCGGAGGACGCGCTCGAGAGGGTGGCCAACATGTTTCTGCAGCAGGTGATTAAAATCAATTTAATTTAATGACGGCTATCCATAAAACATGGTTGTCCATTAAGGTCTAATCAGTGTAAAATATTTGGCTGCATTCACAAAATAAACACTCAGGCTTTCTATACACCTATTCCATTCAATCAAAATTCCATCAAAATGACGTCATGATGCTCACTCCCTAAAGCCAGGTAGAGCAATTCGGGTTGTGATTTCCTTGTCGTCCTTTGTTATTTAGCAGAGCTAATTAATATTTTTTCCAAACTGATAGTACGTCCAGTGGGAATCTAACGTCATTATTCTCTTAGTAAAATAGGGTCTCTTTAACTATTAAATATTATTAAATATTCAGCTACCAAACTCGAACATATCCCTACTAAACTCCGGCAACTTTTCCAGACTGACATCGACGTAGAAGTGCGCAGCAACTGCGTCGTGATGTGCAAGCACTTCCACACGACGGTGACGGACGCATCGAAGAAGTACTTTGTCGCTTTAAAGCGCAAGAACTACGTGACGCCCACCTCCTACCTGGAACTGCTCAAGGCGTTTGCGTCGCTCTACAAGGTCAAGGTGGACCAGATCACGATGCAGCGGATGAGATACGAGATCGGGCTTGAGAAACTCGACTTTGCCGCGGGCCAGGTACACGATGCTTGCAACGGGCTTAAGATGCCGAAACAAGCAAAGTTATTAAACGATGGACTCTTAACTAATATCATGAAATACAATTAAACACCAGTGTTATGGCATAACTAGTGTACCTAAGATGCTATAATAGCTGGCTGTATCAAGGGCCATAGGTATCTGATTCCAACAATGGAATCACTTTTGAGTTTGTTGCAATGTTAGCACTTCTGTAGCATCCAAATTTTTGAGAATATTAGGTAAGGATCATTAGGATTCGAGCACCAAGTGACACGGTGAAACCACGGTGTGAAGACAGCTTGACAAGGTGTGTCATCATTGGGCACCCGGCTACTTCCATCACTATGTATTGTGGAATATATTATCCTTTATTAACGAGTTGTGACATCGCAGGTTTTCCTCATGCAAGACGAGCTGCACGCGCTCCAGCCCCAGCTGATCGACACATCGGAGAAGACGGAGAAGCTGATGATCAAGATCGAGCAGGACACGATCGTTGTCGAGGCCAAGAAGGAGATTGTGGGCGCGGACGAGGCAGTGGCCAACGAAGCCGCCGCCGCCGCACAAGCCATCAAGGTACGTTCGTCAAGCTTTGTTTCCTTGCTACCGAACGGTTTGCCATGTTGTCATTACACCAGTTCTCGTGAGATCACCGAAGTTAAGCAACACAGTTAGGTGTTTAATGAGTGACCATCATACACATGATCAGTTCTGTTTGGGAGAGAGGTTGGAAAGGTTTAAAAACTTCACTCGCCTTGCTTAGCAACCTTTTGACAGCATGGATTAGTGGAGGAATCCTGTTGTTCGAGTTGTACTGTCCTTCGGAAGGGACGTAAAGCCGGTGGTCCCCTCGGTGCTTTTCGACAGGAGTAGGCTACGTGCCGGCACCGGGTTTCCCCTCCTCCCTTCTAGGCTAGGTAAGGACCATTGTAACCCGCATCATCACCATTTCATTCACCAACGCCATCAGACCGAGAGTTTCCTATTTTAGAATGGTAAGATATTTGCTATGATGTATGTACAGTCAACCCAAAGTCTGATTTAAATTAGTCTATGAACGGCTGCGGTTTGCGGTTTCTTAGGACGACTGCGAGAGCGACTTGGCGGAGGCAACTCCTGCGCTGGAGTCTGCCCTCAACGCTCTCAACACTCTCAAGCCGGCTGACATCACCATCGTCAAGTCCATGAAGAACCCTCCTTCAGGAGTCAAGCTGGTAAACACTTGCATTCAATACGCAGTTAAAAAGCTTTCCTGAAAACTCGCATTAAGTAATTGCCAGAGGCACACAATAATTATTCAAAAATAATTTCCCATGCTTAATTTGGGAGGCCCAAGGTTTCAACATAAAGCAAACAATAAACTCGAGTTTAGGCTCACTGGAGCTTTGGCTGGTATATTTTTTGTTAGATTATATGTGATCAAATCTTGTTCCCCAATTTCACAGCGTAACGCTCCACTGTTAACAACCCGGCGCTAGTAAAGCCACAGCGCAGCGCTCCACTGTAAATAACTCGGCGCTAGTAAAGCCGCAGCGCAATGCTCCACTGTAAAGAATTGGGCGCTAGTAAAGCCGCAGCGTAACGCTCCACTGTAAACAACCCGGCGCTAGTAAAGCCACAGCGCAGCGCTCCACTGTAAATAACTCGGCGCTAGTAAAGCCGCAGCGCAATGCTCCACTGTAAAGAATTGGGTGCTAGTAAAGCCGCAGCGCAACGCTCCACTGTAAATAACTCGAAGCTAGTAAAGCCACAGCGCAACGCTCCACTGTAAATAACTCGGCGCTAGTAATGCCGCAGCGGAACGCTTGCAGTAAACATATGCTAACTTTGTTAGCTAACTATGGACGTAACAACTGGTGCCCTCCCCCCAGGTGATGGAGGCAGTGTGCGTGATGAAGTCGGTGAAGCCGGAACGCAAGCCGGACCCGGGCGGCTCTGGCCGGCTCGTCGAGGACTTCTGGGGGCCGTCGCTCAAGTTGCTGGCCGACTTCAAGTTCCTCGACAGTCTCAAGACGTACAACAAGGACGCAATACAGCCGGCAGTCATGAAGAGGATCAGAGAGAAGTAAGCATTGCTCACATTGTAGCTGTCCACGCGACAAAGTTTTTGTGATGGAATCCAAAATGACCAGTGTATGACCACTATGGTAGCTTGAAAGAAAACTGAACAGCGCAATATACTGAGGGTAAATGAGGCATAAATACGTGATTCGTTGCTTTAATTTCATTCTTAGTCATGTTTCTACCGTCATGGAGTTTAACAACTCTGATAAACTTGATATAGATTCTGCAGTTGGTTGTCCGTGGAGCATAACTGTATGATAATGCCCCGTTCCGGCACAGTGAGAGATCCGGGCTCGAATCCCGGCACAGATACAAATGTGGGAATGGATAATTCGTTTCTAATTATAGATATCTATGGTACTCGCAACGAGTATTTGCATTTAGGTTTGAATCAACACTATTTTCTGACCTATTTGGAGAAAGTTCGGAAGACTTCAGCTTATAGATTGTCATACCTTCGCTTAACCTTCCAACTCCGTCGCACAGATACTTTCCCGACATACTATTGTACAAAGTGACAACAAATCACCTGCAGTAGTTTCTGAGCTATTCAGAGATCGTCATACCTTCCAACTCCATCGCGCAGATACATTCCGGACCGCGAGTTCGACCCAAACATCATCAAGAACGTGTCGACGGCTTGCGAGGGCCTGTGCCGTTGGGTGCGAGCGATGGAGGTCTACGACCGGGTCATCAAGATCGTCGCGCCCAAGAAGGCCAAGCTGGCGGAGGCCGAGGAGGAACTCGCCATGCAGATGGACACGCTCAACGAGAAGCGCGCACAGCTGCAGGAAGTCACCGACAAGCTACAGGTGCGGCCACGCTCGCTTAGGATATTTGATATTTGTTTATTTCATCTTACAAGTGTACAGTTAATGCACCGTGGTAAGGTATTGATGTTAAGAGGACCTCGTCTTCGGCCTTGCTCTGCGCTAGTTGTCGTTTGTTGAGGCGACGAGGCAAGATAGATATTTGCAGGCGCTAATAGACATTCACACATTCAAAGAAAAATGACGTCAAATACCTACTTTTTCGATTTTATTAATTATTTATTCGAAAGTTATTCGATTTCCATATCTTCTTTGGTTGAAAAGAACCAACACAAAAGATAATATGGGATAATATGACCAACGTCTAAAACCAATCCATCCTCTGCTCCGCGGCTAGGCTCTCAACGACGAGTTTGCCGTGATGACCAAGAGGAAGAAGGAGCTGGAGGACTCGATCGACCTGTGCTCACAAAAGCTCGACCGCGCAGAGAAACTGATCGGCGGGCTGGGCGGGGAGAAGGCGCGCTGGAGCGAGACGGCCGCCTTCCTGCAGAGCACGCTGAAGAACGTCGTAGGCGACGTCCTGCTGTCGGCGGGGACCGTCGCCTATCTCGGGGCGTTCACCGTCGACTTCAGGGTGGTGAGTGATTACTTACCCTAGGTTACTTGAGCAGATTCACCGGACTCAGTATAAACCAGGGCATAGGGCTCTCTCATCCTTCAACGCGCGTGGACACCCAGCAATGGCCTAGTTTAATAATGTTCTCCATAAAAAACCAAATAATTCACTGGGTTTTACTTGCATCAGTTTGAAAATTTAAATATAAATACCTCTAAAATCAAACGACTATTTCACAGTCCATCATGTCATAGTGGCAGTGTTGTCAGAAAACAGCCTTTCTATTGGTGGGAAAAACCAACCAACATGAAAAGTGACGTCATCACACCCGAACATCGTTTTCCAGAACCTGGTGACCGATTGGAACGTCTATTGCCACGAGCTGGAGATCCCGTGCTCGCTGAACTTCTCGTTGATCACTACGCTGGGAGAGCCGGTGGTGATCCGCGCGTGGAACATCGCCGGCCTGCCCGTCGACACGTTCTCCGTGGAGAACGGCATCATCGTGTCCAACGCCAAGCGGTGGCCGCTCATGATCGATCCGCAGGGTGAGTCGACGCGCCCGAACCGTTTGCGTGTTTGCTTCGCGGTAGGTTCTTGGTAACGGAGTAGTAACGCAATGCAGCCGGGGAAATGAGTGTCATTGGAATCTAGATGCAAATACGGGCTGTGCGTGCGGTAGATATTTATTATTAGAAACGAAATATCCATTCCAAAATTTGTATCCGTACGAGGAGTTGTTTGGAGGAAGTCCAGAAAACCATCTTAGTTTGAACATTGTACAGATTTGATTCTATCTCGTGAATGTGTACCCTCACCCAAATGTGGCTACAATTCTTGTAATTAGAAAGACGCCGTGTTAAAGCAAACAATCCTGGTACTATGACAAGGCAAGTGCCTTGTTAACACCGGTGTTATTGCCGTGAATTAAGCTAACCTAATCTAACCAGATTAGATTCGGTTGGTCTTGTCCAACGTTGGTCTCGTCTGCCGCGTTCACAGGCCAGGCTAACAAGTGGGTGAAGAACATGGAGAAAGCAAACAAGATGGCGGTGATCAAGCTCACCGACAGCAACTACACCCGGGTGTTGGGCCACGCAATCACCACTGGCGGGGCGGTAATCTTGGAGAACATCGGGGAGGAGCTTCACGCCACGCTGGAGCCCGTGCTGCTCAAACAGGTGCGTTCCTTCTACGACCATCTGCCATCTTCGGGATCTTCAATCCCGACTAGGTTGGGATACGCAACATCACATTTAGCCTTCGACCGAGGCTAGGTTGGGATACGCAACATCACGTTTAGCTTTCAAGCAGTGCTAGGTTGTGATACATAACGTCACGTTTAGCGGCCTGATAGCTGTGTAATAGCTGATAGTGGGTGGTATGAATAAGTGTAAACGGCAACGTTGTTGAAACGTCGTCAGACTCTCAGAGAACGAACCATTTGCACTTTTTCCTAACCATTTCCTAACCTTAACGTAACCTAACGCGTTGTGGTGCAGATCTTCAAGCAAGGCGGCCTCGAGTTCTTGAAGCTGGGGGAAGATCTGTTTGAGTACGACCACAACTTCAGATTCTACATGACGACGAGGCTTCGAAATCCTCACTATCTGCCCGAGATTTCTGTCAAGGTACCGACGAAATACGAATACTAAAAACAGGGATTGTAGAAGATCCAATAAAACCATAAATAGCATTTTTAACTTCATGTTTAGAAACTGTTACTAACTTCTTAAAGGTAGGCTTTAGTTAACCAAGTAGTCGTTTTAGATATTGAATCTGAAAGATAGTGTGGTATTCAATCGCATGCAAGAAACGCGACTCCTCCACCCCCTCTGTAGCTCTGGTTATGAGCTGTTCAAGTTGTAGGAGCAAGGAGCCGTGACGTCACCGCTGCCCGTCGCTGCCGCTACTTGCTCGTACTGGGATAGCAGCCAGCGGTAGAAACGAGCCGCGTGCGCATTTAGCAAGTGTTTCTGCCATGCTGTTACTATATTATCATCCTATATTATACGCCGATTATATTCTCTTATCAAAAATGCCGTCGTGTTGCGTGTTATAAGCCCGGAAAACTCTTATCAACGATGTAACTATTAGTTTACAAAAATTCCCTAGTCGAGAGCGATCACCATATCATCAAAAGCGTGAATGATGGAAATAAGCCGTACTCCATTGCTGTCGTCTGCTCTGTTCACTTCCATCCCGACGATTTTCATTCATCGGTTAGTCTCAAAACTAATAGTGGAATGTACACAAAAAAGTGAACCAAACATTGAGAAACCTGCTGTTGAAGGGAAAGTCTAAAATCAACGAGACATACCGATAAACTAAAACTAAACTAGACTAAAATCGGCAAAGGGATTATATTTACGCAAAAAGGCTGTATCTGACGCCATCAATGCCATCAAAAAGATGACTCTCGACCGCGACGACGTCTTCCTGTGTACGTCGAGCCGGACAATAACGCGATTCTGACGGGGTCAACGTTGGCACCGTCGGCACCAACGCTGACAGCGATTGCAGCCAAATATCTTATTATAATTGAGGCAGCTACTCGGACATTGGCATATGATATTATAATAAAATGCAAAATATCTGCAAATCTCATAGGACATCATTCCAGCAGTGAGACTACTGATATCGGAAACGAAATCAACCTAGACGGACGACGAACTCTTTTTCGTCGTCAGTTTTCGTCTTCAACATCTTCCTCTGGATCAGACGACGTGGAAAGGTGGAGATGAAACAAGAACGCAACAATCGGCAAGAGCATACATCGCTGATTGTTATACCACGGTGTTATTTTATGATCACTTGTATATCACGTATTGATCATGGGCCATGCCAATAAAGGAAACCCATGCTGGTCTATAATAAGAAGATTGAGTGGCATTGATGGAAAAGGAAAAGCGATGTTTATAAGTCAAATTATGCTGTGTCGTGATCCGGCGCCTTTGAGAATCCAACAGAGACACCCGAGGATTCAGGGAATTTTCGGCGAATTGCATGAACCACGCAGCCAGGAATGACTCTCCTATCATACTTGCCGCGACAAGAATTACTGTTTACATATTGTGAAAACGCGCCAATTCTCTATTGCTATCGTCTTTGAGATGTCCCGTCCCACTCTTCACGTAAAAAAAGCCAAGCTTGACGTGCGGCTTTCAGAGGAGCAATGTTAAAAACTGTCACCTCAGCACAAACAAATGCACATTGCAATTCCACCGAATTTGGAAATAATGTCACTTTCGGTTCAGCAAACGCTCTCGGTAGACATGGTCTCGCATTCGCCACATCACACCAATTACTGTGGTGTGGTTTGAACTGCCGAATCCTCTTTTTGCGGTGAATCCCCGTGTGACACACATCCATCATGTGACTTACGAGGGTCCACTGATAAGGCTGGAAGTGTGACATTGCAATACTAACTCGTCGAGCGTCCACGCGTACGCAGCAAGTGCAATCAGCGCAGTTCTCCACGATGCCAGCACGCTGGCAAGCCGGGTCTCGGGTAGCGGCTAGCGAGCACTAGTAGCGGTGACGTAGTTACCCCCTCCACCGCTCAGTTTCAAGCGTGCTAGCTCTGGTCTGGCTTATGCTAGAATAGCCTAGTTTTTTACCTTTTTCTTACCAATGGACATTCAAAGTAACATTAAAATAGTTCAAAAACGGCTTAGTTAACTAAAGCCTACCTTTAAGATGGCATGAACATTATTTTCTTAAGACTCTTTGTCTCATCCTAATCTTATCACGCGAGTTTTAAGAAAAACTAATTTACTGGGTATTGAATGCTAAGTCCCACGCTCAACCCTTTTCTTGAAAAGTTCTTATTTGAATGATATTTGAATGTGTTTGAAAGTTCGTAAAATTGTCTTATCCTCCCAAACTCAAACTGCAAACTGCCAAGAACTACCATTCAACATGCACTTAAATAGTTTTTCTGCAAAAAAATTGCCTTAAACATGATTATTCTGTGTGATTCATCATCATGACTAGTCTTAAACCTTCAAAAACATTGTACCATGTCTGAATTCCGAACATAGAAAAAGTGATATAAACAAATGACTGAAAAAATCCAAGTACTTGTGTAGTAAAATTGGAACCTGGTTTTTCGTTACCCGGGTAGAACCAGGCATCACTAAACCACTAACAGATGCCGAATTAATCCCTTCTTTCACACGCTTAGGTGACCCTGCTGAACTTCATGATCACCCCTCAAGGGCTCCAAGACCAACTTCTCGGCATCGTCGTCGCCAAAGAGCGGCCAGAACTCGAGGAGAAGAAGAACCAGCTGATCGTGGAAAGCGCCAACAACAAGAAGCAGCTGAAAGAGATCGAGGACAAGATCCTCGAAGTGCTCTCCACTTCCGAAGGCAACATTCTCGAAGACGAGAGTGCCATTCTGATCCTGTCTTCTTCCAAGGTGATCAGCTGACAATGTCTTCTAGTTTGGTTTGTTCTTTTAATTTGTATCTGTGCAGAGAGGTAGTCTATCCATCTATCTGTGAAGTATTCCTTAGTTTCTCATTAGTATCCTTAGTTTTGAAGTTAATATTACAACGTTGAAAACACTATTAACTGAGAAAATGTATGCTAATTTAAGTGTCATCATAAAACATTATACAGCTTAATAGTTTCTCCTAATAACAGCTGGGTTGAGTCCGATTTCAGCTATACTACAACCCTTTTGTCCCTCAATCTATTCCTAACAAACAATTCTGTTATTGGAGTTCCGATTGTCGAAACGTGAAATTTTTCGATGTGGTCGTAACGGTTGGGTCGGTCTCATGCAGGTCTTGTCAGAAGACATCCAAGCTAAGCAGGAAGTAGCGGCGGCGACAGAGAAGGAGATCGACCACGCACGCAACCAGTACACGTCCATCTCGAAGCACTCGTCCGTCCTCTTCTTCAGCATCACCGAGCTGGCCAACATCGAGCCGATGTACCAGTACTCGCTGACCTGGTTTCTCTATCTCTACACGCAGGTAACTGACTGATTGATTGATTATTGGTGTTTAACGACGCACTGTTTTGACAACTAGCTCTTTGGCACTGGTCTAATGGCATTGGTGAATGAAATGGTGATGATGAGGGTGATGATGAACATAGCATTGCCCTAGCATGCCTAGCATTGAAGGGTGGAGGGGAAACCCGGTGCCGGCACGTAGCCTACTCAAGTCAAAAAGCACCAAGGGGACCACCGGCTTTACGTCCCTTCCAAAGGACGGAATTGAAATTGCTACTTTGCGTTTGCTCTGCTGTTTTCATTTTGTGGCTTGGGTTGTATTAGCTTTTTTATTTTTTATGATAATTTAGCATAATTTGATAGAAAATTGCACATCATTGACAGCCATTTTATTTCCATTTAAAAAACTAATACAACAGCCTCACATGCTTAAATGGTTAGCACTTTGCAGAGCTATGTAGCTAATTAAATTTGAAATAGACTTACAAATAGAACTGAATTAGCTCAATTGAGATTCACAAGTGTTCGATGCATCCCCCAAGTTTTGAAATCGGTGCCGAGATAACCACCAGCACATCAGACTAACGTTGCTCGTTTCGAACAGTCCATCCTGAACAGCGAGAAGTCCAACGACTTGGAGCAACGACTCGGCTTCCTGAACGCCCACTTCACAAACAGCATCTACCAGAACGTGTGCCGCTCGCTCTTTGAGAAGGACAAATTCATCTTCTCGTTTGTCCTCTGCATCGGCATCATGCGCTCCATGGTGAGTCTTTAGAGTGTAGCCGGCCTTTTTGTGTGGCGGGGAATGCCGAAGATCCAGTTAACAGAATTTCCGAAAGGAACGGGAATTTCACTTTCTTGAGAGGTGGTTATTATGTGAAGGTAGTGCTGCTCTGCCTGATTCTTCATTATCATGTACACCGGCTTTTTGATAATTCCGTTAAAAATCTCAATGCTCGGAAGATTATTAACTATACTTTGAGTTTTTGGGTAAATGAATGAAGATTAATGAACATTGATGGTGCAGATTCCAGTGTTCTTCAAACCAACTACTCCAATATTTTCCAATACACAATATTTTCTCTAAGGGTGCCATACTATTTATTTAGAAATTAACCAAACTGTAAAACTTTATTATTAGAAACGAATAAGGGATGCAGGGTATCGGGATATGGGGTACTGTGTACAAATACAAATTTTGAAATGGATATTTAATTTCTAATATTAAATATCAACCGTCCAAGCAACGAGTATTTGCATCCAAGTTCAAATCACACAAACCCGTTGCAAATCGCGTCGGCCCACCATAATGCACCGCCTGTCGCGTACAGGGCAAGGTGGACGAGGAGTCGTGGACGTTCTTCCTGACCGGCGGCATCGCGCTCGATAACCCGTTCCCGAACCCGGCGCCCGGCTGGCTCAGCGAGAAGAGCTGGTCAGAGGTTGTCCGCTCGTCGCACCTCTCGACGCTGCACGGCTTCCACAACTCGGTCGTGAACAACATCGACGCCTGGAAGGCGATCTACGACAGCAGCGCGCCGCAGGAGCACGAGCTGCCGTTTGCGCCGACCACGGGACTCGACAAGCTGCTCATGTTGCGGTGCATTCGGCCGGACAAGGTGGTCCCTGCTGTGCAGGTCGGTGGAATCCTAGCTTCGTTGCGAGGAGACGAGAAAAGTTGATTGCTTTGGAATCACGAGCTGCTGTCAGCGACTAGAGGACTCGATAAGCTGGTCATTTTAAAAAACAAACAAATAAAAAACAAACAAACAATTCAAACAAGTTGATTCCAAAATGTGAAGACATCATTAAATAAAAGGCTAACCACTATCCAGTATGAGCACAGTAAGCTCATGAAAGTAAGGAAATGAAAGGTATATTGACATTAAGTTTTATAATATTACTAATAAGTTATTGGCCATCTTTGGGAATTACTTTTATATTCTTCCAGGAAATCAAAACTTTTGTCAAGTTCATAATGAAATTGGTACCCAACGCAGCTATACGGAAATTTCATAAAAATAAATATAAACATAGTAAGGTCAAGGGCAATCACTCAGGTTTGTGGTTTTGGTCAAACAATCCAATACAATTGATTAGGTGCGTTAAAGACTTTCAAGGTATAGCGTCGATTTGTCACGAATTGTTGCGCATTAAACGCGATCACAGTCGGATCATACTTCGGTTTGAAATCTAAAAATTAAAATCCTGCAAATAACGACGTTGCCATCGACTGCGTTGCAGGATTTCATCGTGAAAGAAATGGGCCATTCGTACATCGAGCCGCCGACGTTCGACCTGGTCTCCTCGTACGCCGACTCGAGCTGCTGCTCGCCGCTGGTGTTCGTGCTGTCCCCGGGCTCGGACCCGATGGCCGGGCTGCTCAAGTTCGCTGACGACCGCGGTATCAAGAAACAGGACGTGGTCACCATCTCGCTCGGACAGGGACAGGTAGGCGCAATGCACGTCGAGCTGTGAGGCCCATTCGCAACCATCTTATGCCGTTAACCTAGACGTTAACGTAAAATATTTAGTACACATAGACATAAGAGCGTTCACAAGAAACGTAATAACTTTAGCTTTACGCACCGTAGTCGAAATGTTTGACCGAGCCAAAGATTTCGTCGTACTTCTAAGTTAGAAGAGAAGAAACAATAAGATAAGATTCATTCTCTCTGCAGCCTGCTGAATTTCAATGGTTAGTCAAGTCAAGTGGCAGTGGATTTTTGTTTCAAGTTAGCTGTCAGATCTGCCTAAACTAAAATATTCTGGGAGGAATCCAACAATCAACAATCGGGCTCATCATCTACTTTTGAGGTGAAAGGCAATGGAAACAAGCTGAAGACCATACTTTAGGAGTTTATCGTGTCGAGTGACAAGTGTTTGCGTTCATGCAAGGCTCGCAAGCATTCTCAATTATCAACTCTTAGACCGGCCTTACTCCAGGAGTGCATCGCATTGATTGACGTGTGCTTGCGTCCTCGTAGGGCCCGAGGGCGGCGGCGATGATCGACGCGGGCATCAAGACGGGACAGTGGGTGGTGCTGCAGAACTGCCACCTGGCCGTCAGCTGGATGCCTCAGCTGGACCGCATCTGCCAGGAGGTGATCGTTCCGGAGGCGACGCACCCGCAGTTCCGCATCTGGCTGACCAGCTACCCGTCGCCAGACTTCCCCGTCGCCATCCTGCAGAACGGTGCGCTCACCTTGCCAAACGGCAGATTTTTTTGGTTCCGTTTTTAAACTTTTGTTTCTCTTACGGGTATTGGGAGAGCTGAATAGACCTATTCAACTCGGAGAAAATGACGTCGGATACCCACTTGACGGACTACCATTTTGGAATAAAATATTAATTAGCTCTGCTAAATAACAAAGGAAGATAGGGAAATCACAATCCGGATTGCTCTGCCTGGCTTTAGCGAGTGGGTATCGTGACGTTTTTTTCATGTTGCAAATTCCATTAACAACTTTTTCCAAAAATCAGTTTTATTCAAATCACTATATCATCAATTACCCTCGGCACCGAACACTCAATTTAATGGCGTTGTCGCGTAATATTTACGCTCACAATTACATGGAGTGTACGTGAAGCCCCAGTAATAATAAGTGTCCGCTAACTGATCCAACCTGTAACGCTGCAGGCGTCAAGATGACCAACGAGGCGCCGAAGGGTCTCAAGTCGAACCTGCTTCGGTCATACCAGTCGGACCCGATCTCCGACCCGACGTTCTTCAACGCGTGCACCAAGCTCACCGAGTGGCGCCACCTGCTATTCAGCCTCTGCTTTTTCCACGCGCTGGTGCAGGAGCGACGCAAGTTCGGCCCGCTCGGCTGGAACATCCCCTACGAGTTCAACGAGTCAGACCTCCGCATCAGCGTCGTCCAGCTGCAGGTGGGACGGCCGCGGCCAGGGTTGACGCTTTCAAGGGCTGAAATTACGCTTTAAATGCATTCTACAACTTATCGTAGACATTTTCTACCCAAAAATAGCACGCACCATTCTTACCGCTTTCAGGGGCTGAAATTAGACTTTTTGTACACTCATAACCACTTTCTAACGCTTATTGGCTTAAACCAAAAACATTACACATTCTTTTCAGAGGCTGAAATTACGCTTTAAATACTTTCTATGACTCATCGTAGACTCTAGAACACTTTCTAACGCTTATCTTTAATCTACCGTGGGTACAATAATGATAAGAACAGGAAGCCGAGTCGTGTGAGGAACTGGGGAACCAGCTAGGAAGTACATGGAGAGTCGAGGCAGCAAGTGCGGGGCGGAAGTGGCGGTCTCGGCCGCTAACACTTGGAATCAAACTTGCAGATGTTCCTGAACGAGTACGACGAGGTTCCTTACGACGCGCTCACGTATCTCACCGGGGAATGCAACTACGGGGGCCGCGTGACGGACGACAAGGACCGGAGGCTGCTGGCTTCGCTCACAACCATGTTCTACAACAAAGAAGTCGTCGAATCTCACGGGTGAGTCGCCTTACGAGTAGTGCCCATTCCAATCCAAGTAATTTAGACAGAACTTTTCAAAGAAATTCTAATTATCTCTTCAATTTCTCTACGATTTGTGACTGAAAGCTTATAAGCATTTCCAACATATGCTCAACATAGGTAAACATTATCATTTAAAGACCAAAAGTAAAGTAGGCAGGAAAGATGTGTGACCAAATATTGGTTAAATGTACAATCCCGTGAACCGTGAACAAGCCAAAAGTGCTCTAGCCTTGTGAGTTTCATCCAAAGCCATTTGAAACAACTTGCCTTTGAGACATTAAGACGCAGCGTAAAGTTCCGAGCCAACTACCCCTGACCCACGGGACGTGCCGTCGTTTGCAGCTACGCGTTTTCTCCGAGCGGCATCTACCACGTACCGGAAGATACCGACCACGCCGGTATCTTGGCCTACCTGCGCAGTCTGCCGCTGGTATCGCAGCCCGAGACGTACGGGCTGCACGAGAACGCAGACATCACCAAAGACAACAACGAGACACATCAACTGCTGCTGGGTACAAACTTGATCATTTTTTATTTACTTAATATCTCATAGTACATGGTAACAGTAAGTAACAGTAACAGTAGCTTGAGAGGTAAAAAATGACTTGGAGATGGCAAAAAAAGTCTGAATGTTTTCAGTAAAACTATGACAATAGTTAATCCAGTAAGCCCAGTTAAATAGTTTATGTAAATAGTTAAGTTAAATATATAGTGGATGGCTTCTCGGTTATGCTCTGATTTGAAGAGTTTGGTGGCCCTGAAAAGGACCAGTGTTCTCGACGTTTCGGCAGCGCACGGTCTGCCATCTTCAGGAGTACTGAGAGTACATAGAGTACTGAGAGTACATAGTTTTTCCGAAAACTAACGTGCTAAGATTAGGAAACGTCATGAGTCTTTTCCAAAATACAAAGTATTTGATCGAAAATGGTGAATGATCCTGGCTTGTATCAAGGTCTGCATTCATATTTAGATCACGTATTTCGTTTCTAACAAGAAATATCTACTATCATCTAAGCAAGGAGATTTGTTTTTTGGTTCGATTCCCACTTAAACTGTTAGAGGCGATGAAAATTTTACCAAATTTAGCCCTATTTAACGGTTGGCTTTCTGTCAACATCACCAACGAGCTCCACTAGCTACTCGACGAACTCACAACTATCTTATTTAAGGTACTTCGTCAGAGTTACAACAATTGGAATTGGTATTTTTAAAAATCCAGAAACAGCGTCAACAGTGTTACGGCCATTCCTCTGAGAGTTAACCGCGGCGCGCTGGTCTCCCGCAGGCGTGCTGCTGACACAGACGCAGATATTGGCGGGCGGCGGCGGCGGGGATTCCGACGCCATGTTGATCGAGCTCGCTGCAGACATCTTGGCCAAGATGCCGAAGAAATACAACATCGAAGAGATCGACATCAAGTACCCCGTCATGTATTCTAACTCGATGAACACCGTCCTCAAGCAGGAGCTCATCAGGTGAACTACCACTATGCTAGATCTAGAAAAGAAAATTACTTCTATAGTAGGTATTTAATTTTCGAGCAAGGCTAGGTTGGGATACGCAGCTCGAGTCGAATTGCATTTTGGAACCGATTCCTACCTGCGTATGCAGTTTGCAGTTTGCAAGATTTGAGAAGCTTGAACTAGCTTTACATCATCAAAGAAAATATACATGACTATTGTATTGTCTGAAATGTACCAAGTTACATTCCATTTAGGTAATATTGACCGATCCGTTGCTTTCCGTGTCAGGTTCAACCGTCTGATCGCTGTGGTGGTGTCCACGCTGATAAACGTGCAGAAGGCCGTCAAGGGCCTGGTGGTGATGTCTTCGTCACTGGAGGAGGTGTACACCAGCATGATGGTCGGCCGGGTGCCCAAAGAGTGGGCAAGCAAGTCGTACCCGTCACTCAAACCGTTGGGTAGCTACGTCACCGATCTTCTCGCTAGGTAAGTGGTGAAGCTTACACATTGCGTACGCTAGGTCATGGATCTTTTTGCAGTCAAAGCTTACACATTGCGTATACTAGGTCATGGATCTTTTCGATGATGTGTTAGCAAATAGCTACCTGTTAGTGGAATATGACAGGTTGAATTTTAATATTGATTTGATTGACAATCAGTAAAATATCTTCTTACTAAGAAACCTTGTGCAGTGTTATCACTCGGCATCTGCAGACTGCCGGGAATGAAGTTTTAAGTCTTATGCATTAAATTTAATGCACAAAGTGGCTTAAAATTAATGTGGAATCAATCCACCTGTCCTAGGTACCAGGGAAACAGAAACCAGACTTGTGATGTGATCATTGATCAGGTTTCTTCTTTAGCTAAAGCTTAATGCTTAAATTGTCTTTTTTGTGACATTTTATGATAAAGTGGTATAGTGATTTTAAAAAAAATTATTCGCAAAGTAATTGGTAATTCATCTAGAAACAATGCACCTACAATGGAATAAGAAATCAGGCTAGCTTATGAGATGGAACCATTAATTAATGAAGAATTCAATTTCAAAATAATGCAGGAAGTTCAATACCTACTACTATTTATATTATTGAAACCAAAGAATAAAGTTCCTTCTTGAATGTGGTTGGAAATCAAACGCCAAAATCTCTGCGCCGATTATCTTTTGATGACCCCACCTTCTTCTAAACAATACTAATACATACTAATGCATGAATTAGTGTACAAATCTTATAACATTGACGGTCGCAAAAACTGAACAAGTTCCATGTTGACAATAAACAATTTATTATTATTATTATTATTATTATTATTATTAATAATAATAACCATCATCTTGCTCCCAACAGACTCAAGTTCCTCCAAGATTGGATCGACGACGGATGCCCCATCGTGTTCTGGCTGAGCGGCTTCTACTTCACCCAGTCGTTCCTCACGGGCGTCCTGCAAAACTTTGCCAGGAAACACACGATCCCGATTGACCATCTCGGCTTCGAGTTCCAATTGATGCCCGATGACTTAGACACGGAGAACGTGCCAGAATACGGCGTCTATTGCAAAGGTCTCTTCTTGGAAGGTGCCCGCTGGAACCGAGAGGAATTGAAACTGGACGAGAGTTATCCGAAAATATTGTACGATGCTGTTCCTATCATTTGGCTGAAGCCAGGAATCAAGGTGGGTGTTGATGACTATTTCTTTGGTGAGGCTGAGTGGTTCAGAGCCATTGGTTTATGTTGTACAGTTTTACTCTGTGGTGATTTGTTTGTGGTCCTGACTTTGTCTAACTTTGTTCAATCTTCTGCATCATCTTCATGATTATCTTCATCATCTTCTGCATACAAGCATGTAGCTATTTTCAGATATATCTCACCAGGCTGTTGAGTGCAGGAAACTCTGCCAAAGTAGAATCGTTATAGACGCCATAAGTGGCTCGAGATTAAATAAAACCTCCTCAGCCATCTAGTTAAAACTAAACACTACGTTACGTGCGTAATCTTAAATTAAGAGTGGTTTGTTTGGCACCTCAGTTTGCCAGGTTTGCCACCAGTGGGCTGTTGCCCCGAGAGTTTCCTATACACCTAGTAACACTAGTAAAATATTTGGTTGACCTTTGTGTCTGCTTATGGCATCTTGGTATGCACCTAATTTTTTCCATATTTCAAAAATTATTACTTTGTGATTTGGCTTCAAGGAATTGGGTGAAACATTTGACTGTGTAAACATTGCAATTAGTACAAAAAAAATATATGTCACTATGTTTTCTTTGTGTTTAGGCCGAGTTCAATAAAGCACCGTGTTACAACTGCCCTGTGTACAAGACCAGCGCTCGGCGTGGAATCTTATCGACAACTGGACATTCCACCAACTTTGTCATGTACATGGACTTCTTGACTGACAAGCCAGAGAAACACTGGATAAACCGAGGTGTCGCCTCGCTGTGCCAGCTTGATGACTGAATGGGGTTTCGGAAGACTAGAATTCGTGTGAATGTTGCTACTAGTCAGTATTTATTTGTTGGAATATTTATTTTGTTACATGACTTTAAATTTTATTTTCAAGTTTTGTCTCCTGTTAGTGCGTTGTATGCCTGTATTTAAATTTTTAAACTGAATTTTCTTTGATTATGTAGGCCTTTTGATTTATAGTGAGTTGGTTGGTTTCTCAGACATTTCATTCGTAAATGCCAGAAACTCTTTTAGGAATACAAACGGACTTAGGAGTGTGTTTCAGTATTTCTTGTGCTACCTAGTTGTAATTTCTACCTACGAATTACCTAATTGAATTGAAAGTTGTTACAGATTTTCTAATGCTGTTTTATGATTCAAATGTAAGGCCGCCATTCATATGCTGCAAGTGCAGTTCAAAGATGGCGGACGCTGGGAGCCAGGGTGATTTTTTGGCCCAATATCGGGCAATATCGAACAAATTAAAAAAGTAAGCACACTTTTGATGTATTATCAACATTTCTTTATCATGCTCTTACTTATTTTTTATTGTAATGTCTCCTCACTTAGCTCTATGTACTTGTTAGAGAGTGGTAAAATATTTGAACACAGATTCATCATCGGGATGTCAGCTGATTTTGTATTTGCAATTATTTAGCAACAAATTAGGATAACTTTTAAATTTTACATTCATAGTATGTCCGCACAAAACGCAATGACAATAGCTTCAATAGGCTACTAAAAAGGCGTTTGATTTTCACAGGCGATTTCTGAGGAAACCAAATGTAACGGAAGCAAGCGATCAATTTGGTTAGTAAACTCCTGTCTTATAATATTTAGTCTGACATATTGACAATGTCCACATGTCAGAAGTCAGATCAAATTTCTCTTAGGATGATGAGAAACTATTTCATAAATCCATTCTCATCGTCACAGGTGGGTTAGCAGTTCAGTGTGAAAATGCCGAAATGCCGCAATATGCGGGACTTTGCTGGTCAGCTGCGGCACGATGTGAAGGCTCTCTAGGCAACACTCCTGCCGAGGCATGGGCACTTCTCCGAGCCGGACGACAATTCTTAGCGGCTGACACTCGAAGCACAGAGCTTGGCTGCCTTGGAGGAAAGCACTTACAGGTACGCTGTCACCTCAGTTTCCATAATAAGCATGGGAAAAAGCAAAGAGGCTTGATAGTAATGGCTTGTTGGTTTTTACAAAGTATACTTGTTGAGTCGTGAGAACCGTTTAAAACTGAACCTAAGCAGACAAATTATTTGTAGGGCGCAGTAAGTTGTTTCACACATTCAGCAAATCGATGGCAACATCATCACAGCTCCGAACAAACTAGTTCGTCACCGTTGGCAGCCGGTATTACGTTAGAATTAGCAAACTCTTTGCGAGACCTTGATCGACTATCTGAAGCCGCTACTCAGTACAAACACGCATCTAGCTTTCAGAGCGGTCAGGATAAATTGAATACGCTCGGTCTTCTAGCTTCGTGTAAAATAAAACTTGGTGATTTTGACGGTGCACTGCTGGCGTTCAACGAGATGGTCCCGTTGGCCGAGAGCGGGAAGACAGTGAACGGATTCTATTCTGATGTTTTGCGGAGGTGCGAGATATCGAGAGTGTTGCTGCTGTTGATTCTGCAGCCGACGGGGCAGAAACTGAACGCTGATTTGGGCGGAGTCCTCGAGAAGTACGCGTGGTGTCAAATGGAGGCGGATACCAGCGAACGAGTCGAGAGTTTGTTGAGCGAAGACATGTTTATATTGATGCAGTCGCTCGTGATGGCCACGCAGTCGAGGGATCTCGAAGCGCTTGTGTGGCTCGAGACCGAGTTCTGGCCGCATTTGTCAGTGGAACAAAGAGACCTGATTCGAACGCTATTCAGACTTACGAAGTGAATGACTTCGTACACCTACGTTGAAGCTATGGTGGGTTATGATCAACTCAAAGTTGCTTCGTTATAACACCTCGAACAAATTACAGTGTTGTTCTTTTTTTTATTTAATTTATGAGTGTTTATCACTGAACATTTAAGATATTACATCTGACCAAGAAATATATAATGG
Organism: Nemurella pictetii; assembly: GCA_921293315.2. Lineage (NCBI taxonomy): Eukaryota > Metazoa > Arthropoda > Insecta > Plecoptera > Nemouridae > Nemurella > Nemurella pictetii. The sequence goes on from OV121122.1 coordinate 5,870,542, forward strand.
CTGAATTTTAAAATGATCTTATCTGCTGTCTTGTCCAAAATCCTCAAGAGTTCACCTCTGTTCCTGCTTAATCCATATTAAGGTGCAAATTTGATTCATAAAATTAAATTTATTTTAGGTAGGTTTTACTAATTTTGACAGTAACTCCTATTATTTAGGTACCTGTCAATTCATCTATATATCATACCCTAAATACGTGGGTCAAATCGCTATTGAATTTGGTTATCAAAATAATATGAGCAAAGCAATTAGCAAATAAGCAAAGTGGGTGTGTGTTACTCTAACTTCTGTTTGAAATTTGAGAATGTGGGCTTATAACTCAGATATTAAAGAAAATAATTAGAATCACAAGAACTTTTTACTATATATATATATTTATATATTTACTAGTTGGTGAAATAATCAGTAACATAATAAATAATCAACTATTTTACAATGCTATATAATAACAATCAGTTCCGTAAAATTACATGAATTTCTCATGACTTTTCATCATTTGAAAGTCACTCGTAATTATTTGGTGCTGCACAATGATTCCGCATATAGCTTGGCACAAGTCATCAAATTATGCATTATTTTTTGAGAATATTTCATCCACATTTTATATATAGGTTTGTAACTTCTTACCGTTAACTTATTACTTTAACTAAATTATGAGATTTACACTCGAACGTCGATGAAAGCATCCTTCGCATCGCTAGCTTACATTTATAAAAACGTCCTCATCGACAAAAACGGTCAACACATTCATTTTTGTACATCATTCATCGGACAAATTTTTACAAAGGTATAAAAAAACAATGGTGTTACGTAGAACATAGACACAATACTAAACATGCCTCTAATGACTTCAATGCTAGTTAGTTCTTGCACACAACTTTACTTTTGATCTAATTGATGGATCCATTTTGCATTCACAAGTATTCTAATGTAGTAATATATTTGATGTTCACGTAATAGACATAACATATTTGTAATCTATACAATAAGCAATGAGTCATATCATAGGTTTTATACTCGTATAAAAGTAACAACTAAACATTTCCGAAAACACAGGATTCCACATTTTACCCAACAACAATGAAAATTCTGTGTTGCATTTTCCATAGTTTCCGAATTTAATATTTTACTTTTTTGTGCAAAACCAACACAATATTTTAATTGCTCAATGAATCAGATCTCAGGAGCTACCTGCTCCAATAGAAAGTTTTGAAACCATTTTGAACCATTTCTAGGCATTGTTGTTCATTAAATGGATAATTATACCTTTTACCATTAGTATCTCTAATTGATACTGACATGGTCACATAATTTGGTGGTAAAGTTAGTAAACAACATCTACAATAACATCATTATGCAACATTACAAAACTAATATTACGTGGCATAATATTATGCTCTATTTTGGCTAGGTCTTGCTTGTATTTTTTAATTTTCTTTTTCAAGATGGGAATTTTCCCAATCTAACATGATAGTGTTAGAATGACGCAATGCTTCGTTGAAAGAAAGTAAATGTGAGATTCGGTGTACAAGCTTTTTAGACGCTTCTAGAGAAACTCCAGGGCATAAACACCTGAACATCAGTTCCACAAGTGGTACAATATGCTAACACTTCAAGGAATGCACTGCTGCAGTCCAGCTTACAACACATTACTCTAGGAAAATCTTGCTATCACAGCAAGCGGCCATGAAAATCAGAAATGATGATGTATTTTGTTTCTGAGGATTATATCTCAACTAAAAGTTGACAAAGGTTGTAAACAATTAGGCCAGTTTCACAATGCTCCATGAAATAGATAACTTCCAGTTAATCTAACACTTTCCCAGCTTTCCTCAGCCAGGATTTTCCGTCGCTGGTTTGCATCAATACGAATACCAGCAACTTTGCAACAGATATCCTCCAATTTTGTTTTTGTAGCTTATGATAGTGTGGAGATCACAAAGCAAAGTACTAATCAAGAAATAAAAAGTTGAGAAATCTAATATTTAGGCCGGAACATGAAGCATTTTCTTCCACGCTTCTCCCACCCTCTGACATCAACAAGTCAGCATCAGCAATGCTTGCCCCAGTCACAGCCTGGAAGAAAATACCTGATTTCCCGGCCCTTAAATGAGTTTTCTCAACTTTATTTTCCAAGAATATTACTTTTCTTGGCAATATCCACACTATCATGAACTTTGAATTGAAACACGGAGCCTCCCATACCAAAAATGACCGATCCAGACAACCTAGTCAAGCTTTCCGTTTACCTCCACCGCGATCTGCCCGCAAGGCAAGCCGCCAGCAAACGGCACCCCAAAAAACCGCGTCCGTTTCCCACGAGCCTACCCGATGAACCTGGACAACGGCGGCGGCCTGAACTGTCCGAGACCCGCCGAGGGTCGGAGCCTCGCAGGCGGCGGCAGCAAGTCCTGCGCGAGCAGGCTGCGCGCTCGGGGCGGATTGAGCGAGATCGGCGGCAGGCCGGTCGTGAAGGACACGTCGCCGCCACCGCCGCCGGTGACGTCGGCGTTGAGCAGGAAGCCGCACTGCGCGGCGCAGACGTCGTCGCGCAGGATGGCGTCGCGGCTGAACTCGCGCATCAGCTGGCCGCAGTCGGTGACGCGCAGCGACGCGCATTGCGTCTGGAAGCGGCGGCGGAGGGTTAGAGGGCCGTGTGCGTACTTTTCTGTGATTTTTATCAGGGGGTCGTTACAAGGATAGCCGTGAAATTCCTTGCAGTGGCTACTGACACTTTCCGCAAGGGGCACTGGAGCATGAGGAAATTCCATGTAGCACTGGGTTTACACTACTCTCGTATGTCTTGTCTAAATCTTTACACAGGAGTCGTCTGATATTCATCATCCGTGCCTGGGCCATGCAAAAGCACCACCTGCTTGTCTACCCTGATTGAAAAAAGAGTGAACTTAGAGTCAGCATAGTTGGTCGAGAATCATCATACATGATCAAGTTTGACTTGGTGATAGTTGATAAAGTTTGAAATTATTATGGCCCCTTTTTTATTCAACTTTTTGACTAGATTGACTTGTAGTTAACGACTAGATATCATGATATTTGACTCAAGACGACTAAGGTCCGGTTTTGCAGTGGTCTGTTCAGATATTAACGGTCCGTTAATGGCCTGTTATGGCCTCTGATTGGCTGCTGCAAGGTTTAACTGATCGTTAATAATGGACCAATGTAAAACTGAACCTAAGAGTCAACGACTAGATTTGACTGTTAAGTTACAATTATGCAAGTATTCCTGCGTGTTCCACGACTTAAAAAGAGAGGATTGTCATGCACTAGTACATCGCGGTGCCTTTGCCACTCACCCCCTCGGCGGTGCAGATGCAGCTGGTGCACGGCGTCGGGAAGCCCGAGCCGCCGATGGCGACGGCGCGCCCGGCGATGGTGCAGCCCTGCGGAGTCTCGCGCCACGCCGACAGGTTGATGTCCGCCATTGAGTGGCACGGCACTCTCGGGTTGCTGCGTGGGTCGGGACGAAACGGCAGGGTTTAGACACGTCGCGCGGTGGATGTGTCGACGCCGGCTTGGTTGCTCGAGTATGATCAAGTTTAACTTGATGATTTATTATTGGAAACGAAATATCATTTCCAAAATTTGTATCCGTACCGGGATTTGAATCCGGATCTTTGCCTAGCGTCCATGCAACTAGAATCAGCGTTAAGGTTCGAATCACACTAATTGACTTGATGATAGTTGAGGAATTTTTATATCTGTTGTGTTTCCTTATTTGAGACAACTCTTTGACTAAATTTGACTCTAGGCCATGGCGTTTGAAAGTAGCGGGCACTCACAGGAAGTTGCTCGGCTGGTCGAACGCCGACCGCTGCATGTCCGAGTTGATGTCCATGTTCTCGCAGAGAATCTTGGAGAGCGTCATCTTGCGGATCTCCGACAGCTGCGCCTCGGTGAAACGCAGCGTCGGGTTGTCGTTCTCGTACCTTCGACGAACACGCTCGGTTACAAACATGACCGTGACTCACTGTATCCGTTGTTTTTCTGTGGTTTTGCTGTGATGCAAATAGATTTTGGGCCCGTTAACTGTCTGAAAAGTCATCGCTGAAGATGGCGCATAGTGCGAAACGTTAAGTCTTAAGGCGCTTTTTAGGACAAAAAAATCTCTCATTGTAGCAAAACCATAAAAACTCTGCAAACAAATTGCACCTTTGTTGCAAAACACTCAGATCAAAAATAAGGCAAGTGAAATTTATGTTGACTTGGGTATCAAACTAGTAAAGAAGAAATTAAAAATCATAGTAAATGTATCAAAATTAGGTTCTATAACATGAAAAGTCATCAAAATACCAAAATATCTTCTAAGACAAATAAACTGTCATCATCTAAAAAATGCTTGCACTACACTAGAATTGAAATCAGTGTTCAGCTGTTTCCCACACACTAAATGTTTGGCCATTAAAGGTAATTAATTAAATTGGCTTTGTAGAAGGCACTGGGCTCACATTCATTAATTTTCATCAACTCCGCAGAAATCGAGTTCCGAGGTATTTAGATGCCTTACTATTTGGGAACAGAAGCAGAAAATGGTCCAAAGCTGCTGAATCAGAAAATAGTAAAAAAAAGGTCCTGGCACCCCTAAATAATAATAATAGGTAATGCCTTTTAGCACGGATGTGCTAACATGACTATGGCATTATTCTTCGAAAACACTCAATTGAAAGGGCTCGAATTGACATAATTTTCCTTTTGAAATAAATAAAACGCCAAAAAGCACGGTCCCCCACCCACCGAAACCGGCGCGCGCACTCACCAGAACCTGTCGCACTTGCGCAGCTGCCTGAACTGTATGCCGATGATACAGGCGAAGGTGGGCCCGACGAGGCCGCCCTGCAGCGGGCGTTCGCTCATGCCGCCCGGGAACAGATCGATGTCGTCCACCGTCGCGTAGATCCGCTTGAGCCGCGCGATCACCTCGGGAGGGATCTCGCGGCCGAGGTCCTCGAAGGTGGTGGCGCGCTTGAGGTTGCAGAGCGCGCGGTAGTCGTTGTACGGCCGCAGGGCGTGGTCGCGGCCTGACCGGGCGGAGCGGGTTAGGGGCAGGGTTCAACAAATTTGTATGTTTCTTAATTTTTTTCCTGCAGAGGGGATTTTGAATTCTGTGAGGCCGTCGTCAGTTGCCATTGTTGATTGAATATGCTATATCATTGCTTTTAATAGACTTACATTTCTTTGATTCATCTACTCATTATTTTTCCTTATGGACAAAAGTTGATACCTAACCTGCTGATAATTCACACAACCTTTGCAGCACAAATTTTATCCCCCAGCGAAACTTGCAAAATATCACCCCCAGAAAAAAAATTGTTTGTTGTGAACAAAGAAAGTCAATCCAAACAAGTCACGAATAATCATTTTGTTGCTGGTCTGGTTTCACCCATTTTGCCTTGTTTGCCCTTATTTCAAAAGCGTTGCTATGCCTTTATCATGGCCGTGGATATGATTTGCTAATCACGATAATCACTCGGACATAGAGTGCCAACTAAGGTGTACTGACGAGAATTAAATGACCATGAATGGAGACGGCATTTGAACGAGTACGGAATTACGATAAGCGTCCTAAGAAAGTCACCCCTGCGGCACCCGCCATCTGTCCCCAAACCCGAGCCCATAGAGACGTGGGCTCGTGTGACTTGCGCTCGAGCACTCACTTCTCTGTATGTTGAGCGCGATGAGGTCGACGCCCGAATGCGGCACCCTCCGGTCTTCGAACAGATGGTTAGTGATTTCCCCGGTGATGAACTGGTCCAGGTTCTCCATCGGCGTCGACACAAGCCCACGGGTTATCTCGTCGATTATGTCCGCCTGGAATCGACATCGACGAATCCGTTGCATTATACTATCGGAAACAATGGAATCTTTGGCTTCTAGTTATAGAAGAAATGCTGATTGCAATACTTTAGTAACAATTGATATGTTTATCATTCACTTCTTGTTGTATCAATCGGCTAAAAGTTACAATTTTTGAATAATATCAATTCTGAATTGAAAGTTAGATGTATTAATTTGTTTAATCTTGTGTCTGAAATAAGGAATTGGATGTAAAATTTGGTCCAACTACTAGTGACTGTCTACAGCTTGAACTCAGGGTACGAATTTGGGGGTGGATGGACATTTTTTCATCAAAATTTATTTCGATATCTTGAAACACGGACACAGGAATTTATCCAAACTGCAAAAGTCACACTTAACAGCAAATTTCGTTGCATCCACAGTAGATATATATTAATTAGAAACAAAATATCCACTTGAAAATTGTATCCCAAAGTATCCAAATTGTATCCAAAATTGTACATGGTTTACCGGTATGTGGGTATACTTTTCGAGCGCATGTTTCTTTCCTTATATAGAATACACCCAGAGAAAAAACATTTCCGCATCAACGCCACCAATCTTGCGACAACCTCCTTCCTCCAACGCTCACCCTGTAAACGGCGTCGGGGTTGAAGAAGCCGTCGCGCAGCAGCAGCGGCGGGTCCAGCGTCTGGTAGCTGGGGCTCATCCGCGGGATGTGCGGCCGCAGCAAGCTGTGTCCGATGCGGAACGCCGCCGCCGCAAACTCGTTGACGATCGCCGGGTTGCACTTGCCGTTGTAGCCTGGACGGGCGGGAATCGTTACGGTTACTCGTTGTTCGTTACTCGTGGTCTTGCGAGTGTGGATTTGGTTCTAGGGACTTGGTTGTCGGTTGTAGAAACTCAAGCAAACTGCAGATATCTTTGCATAAGTAGTACCCATGGTATCGGTAGTATGTCTATATGAAACGTTGTTCCGGTTAGCCTAGACTGATGGGAATTGTTGCTTGTTACTCATAGTCTCATGAGGGTGGACTTGGCGCGGTTGAACTAACTCAACGCAACTGCAGATCTCTTTGCGTTGGTAGGAAGTAGTTTGTCTTTATGAAACTTTGTTCCGATTAGCCTAGACGGATGGGACTAGTCTCGGTTGCTTTCGTTACTTGTGGTCTTAGGAGTGTGGATTAGGTTCTTGGTTACTTGCTAGGGATAGGTTGTCGTTTGTAGCTCAAGGTAGTATGGTGTCAGTTGTATGTCTATATGAAACGTTCCGATTATCCTAGACAGATGGGAAAAACTGATGTAGGTATAAGAAAAGTCACCAACAGCATGTGCTGATAATCGTGCAGGGTCTCCGTTAAGAGAAAACTAATGGGTTCTAAAAATTTTACGTAAATCAGTTGGGTCGTTTGGTCATCAGCAACCCCCGGGACCATAACGAAGGTCGAAGGTCGTACGAAGCTCGGCTCGGCACTCACCCTTGTAGTATCCCTGCGGCCGCAGCTTGAGCTCGTAGAGGTTTACGGCGTTCCAGCCGAGTATGCGCGGCAGGAACTCGTTGTAGGCGATGTGCTGCTGCACGGCGGACAGGATGCGCCGCGCGTGCTGGTAGATCCGCTCGTCATCCCAGTGCGGGTTGAGGTCGCGCAGCCCGTCGGCCAGCCGGTTGTGTTCGCGCATGTACAGCGTGTGCAGGACGGTGAGCGCGACCTGTTCGCTGGCGCGTCCGTCGCCTGCCGGTGCAGATTCGGACTCGTTATTGCAAGAAGTCGGTGCGTTTTCGATTCGGAATATGAGGCGCTGAGGTTGTGTTCGGGGATTGGATTTGTTGACAAAACGGCAATTCGTCGGTGGATCCGCGGTGGATATTTATTATTAGAAACGAAATATCCATTCCAGAAAAGTGTTTACTGTGAAAATTCACCGTGCCGGGATGGAGCATTGCCATTAAGCTACAGGGACAACCAGACGTAGATTGGTTATACTTATAATACGTACATTTATTTCGTTACCTATTTCTTTTTAAATTTTGTTTCTAATGATAAAGAGAGACATTTGTCTCCGAATAATTTATTTCTCTGAATTTTTTGTCATTCTGCATCTTGATGACATCAAATCATCATGATGATAATATCAAATGAAGAAGCAATGAGCCATCTTTATTCATAATTCAATGCATTTCACATTGATCCATGAAGGAACATAGCCAGGGTTATTGAACTGCTGTACCAATCGGTTCAAACAGCTAAGGTACTCCTATCATTCAAATAAACCGGTCCATTCACCAAAACTACGTCCAACACAAATAACCGAGGGAGTACTTGCCATGAAACAGTAGCTGAATCATTCAAAACAACATTTTAAATCGAAAATATCTGTCAATACACGGAATCAAACCCCGATCATTCACATTAACGTCCATCCACCAAAACTTCGCCCAGCACAGATAACCAAGGGCGTACCTGCGATGAAACAGTAGCCGGAGGGTGCCTTGCACTCCGGGTGGCTGGGACTGACGGGCAGCAAGTCCTTGCCCTTGATCGGGTGGCGCGTCGTGTTGAGCCGGCCGTTGAAGCTGCGCAGCTCGCGTCCCTGGCACGTGTGCTCGCCGTACACCTGCGACGTGTCGAGGAACGCCGAGTTCTGGTTGATCTGCTCGCGGGCGCCTGCGCGACACGGGAAGAAACGTTTGACCAGTTAGCGAGAACACTGTTGATTAGTGTGAATTTAATCCTAAATGCAAATACTCGTTGCATTTACGGTAGACATTGGTTATCAGAAACGAAATATCAATTCCAAAATTTACATCTGTACCGGGATCCAAATCCGGGTCTTTGCCTGTCCGTGGCACTGCACTTATCCATTATGCTATACGGACAACCGACTGTGGAATTGATTTTAAGTTTATTATTTTATTATTATATTATTAAATTATTAAATTATTAGATACTAAGTGGATATGGAGCATACAGAGTGTAACGCCTAGCATACAGAGTGTAACGCCTAGCATACAGAGTGTATCGCCTAGCATGCAGCCTTTAAAGCATGGAATACAGAGAGCATTGCCTAGAATACACAGTGTATCGCCTAGCAAAGAATGCAGCGTGCCAGCACTCATTTTCTTACCGAGGGTCTGTTGTCCGGGCAGCGAACGCATGAAGGGCAGACAGAGCCGGTCGCCGCTCGTCTGGTTCACCGGGGGGTAGTAGTGGTCGCCCTGCGGCACCGCAATGGGCATGCACTCGGGGTGGACGGTACGCGGCGAGTCGCAGGAACGGCAGTCGGGGATCGACGCGAAGAAGCCTGCAGCAGGGGGACATGGCGTGGGGGTCAGCGGTTTGGTTGCGTTGGTCCGACTTCTAGCATCGGGAAAGAAGATTGTTTGGATGGGATATCTGGCTTTTTACGAATTGATTACATTCGAAATTGCCCATTCCAGGGTGAATAAGTGATTAAAGCATTGCCACCCAAATTTTTATCTTCCCTGGAATTGAATTTTGAATTTGGTCTATTGCATACACATGATCGAGATAAAATGTCAGTATCTTACAAGAAATTTTCATTCAGATCTCTGTGTCTTTCCAACAAATTTAAGAAACTTGGTCAATCTTTTATGTAAGTCAAAGGGTCGATAAAAAATATTTTCTTCCATGAAGTAATGCAGCATTCGAATGTCAAACCTACAACGCAAAGACCGTCGGAGCAAGTACTTGAATACTACTCCAACTCCAAACCAATGGTCAGAGGTTGTACAACTTAACACAACGTTACTTACGTCATCGTGCGTAACATTGAAGGGGATTTGTTTGCCACTGATGCTCAATCTCAAGTCTCAACTGACAGTTGCAATAGACAAGAGTATCTTTGCAAGTGGTAGGTGCATTTTAACATGAAGCTAGTCCGCAGGTTCCCCGATTTCGCCGAAATTTTCGCACATCCTACCGCCGGGTGAGATATTTGGTCCCGCCATTGCCCGTCGAGGTCTAACTTACCCCTGTAGACGGGCGTGAAGGTGATGTCGTGGTCGAGGAACTGAGCGAACTGCATCAGCATCAGCGAGTAGCGATTGTGCAGGTTGCTGATGTCGGCGTGCACCATCGTGGACACGAGGCGTGGAGACGGCAGCGGGGGGCCGGTCACCGAGTTCAGTCGGGGTCGCGACACGCCTGACCACGCGACGGAATAGAACCAAGCTCAATGTTTTGTAATGCTGATAGAAATATCAGAATTCTGAAACATTAACTTTTCTCTAAAAGTCGGTTATTGGGAGATCAAGCTCGAGCGATTATTTTAATCACGTTGTGGATTTTGATTGAACAATCTTGAAGGATCATTATAGGTTGGGCCAGAACAGACCGATTTCACTCAGAGAAAAATGACGGCAGATACCCACTGGAATTAGTAATACCAGTTTGGAAAAAAAAAATTAGCACGGACAGCACGGATTAGTGGAGGAATCCTGATGTTCGAGTTGTACCGTCCTTAGGAAGGGACGTAAAGCCGGTGGTCCCCTCGGTGCTTTTCGACAAGAGCATGGCTACGTGCCGGCACCAGGTTTCCCCTCCTCCCTTCATTATCACCCTTGCATTCACCGACGCCATTAGACCAGTGCCACAGGGCCAGTTGTCAAAACACTGCGACGTTAAATACCATTAATCAATCGTTCAACAAAGGAAGATAAGGAAATCACAACCCGAATCGCTCTACCTGGCTTTAGCGAGTGCATATCATGACGTCATTTTGATAGAATTTTGATTAAATGGAATAGACGTATTGATTAAGTACAAAAAAAGTGGGAAAACGTTTAAAATGCAACATAAAAACGTCATCTCTCACTCACACCACACCAAAGAGCATCCGAGCAGGAGACAAAACCTCGCCCACGCTCACTTACCGTTCTCGTACGCCGGCTGCAGCAGCCTCGCGAACGTGGTGAGCGTCTTGCCCATGTGCGGACTGCGCAGGTTGTTGCAGTAGCCGGAGATCGTGCGGAACGGAGTCGCCGGGTCGCACGGCGACTTGTCCTCGAGCGAGTCGCACTCGGTGCCTTCCGGCGGCAGCGCGACGAACGGCCGGATGTCCACGTCTTGCAGGCCGACGTCGAGGAAGTCGTCGCCGAGGTCGCCGCCGGGGAACAGCCCGTTGCGAGAGCTGTCCACGCCGAACGCCTGGCGTCGGCGTCGGCTGCCGGAGCTGGGGGGGTTCGAGGCGGTTTTTGAAGGATGGAATTGGGGAGGTTTTGCCCTCGCTTTAAACTGAAGTACTTCGCCAGACCGTTACACTGGAGAGTGAAAGACTCAAAACATAATTCGTCTTCGGGGTTGTTTTTCGTTACGAACGCATCAGTTAGGAAAGTCCTATTTGTTAAATGCAATCGAAAAGAGGAAACAAATGAAGCAAACTATTTAAAAAAAACACAGGGAAACAGAGCTATAAAGCGGAGAAAAGGGGGGCGATTTTGTAACTTTTATCACTTTGAGATGATGTGAGAGCGTCTTATATCATTTCACAGTGCATATAAGTTACTTGGTTACGAAAATTTACAAAATCGCACTCTGTTCGTTTTTTAATGCCAAATGAGATGAGAATTTTTGTCAATATTTTTAATGGAACAAATGAACGTTTTTATCTCATCTCAACATAAGAAAATGAACAGAATCGCTGGCCTGCTGAAAGACTCACTTGTGCAGAGAGTTGAGCAGTTCCTCCGAGGCATACTCCAGCAGGATGGAGGTGTTGGCCATGACGAGCGCCTGTCGGTTAGCCTTGCTGAACGCCGCAGCGGTGCCCATCGGAGACTTGGGGTCGACCCCACCGTCTGACAGTCGATAAACACAACGGTCAAACTTGCCCGTGAGACATGTAGTCAATACGGGATTAAGGTAGAGCTTAAAAAATGACCACCATTTACGTTCTACCAACTCCTAAATCCGCATGGCGCTATATCAAAATATCAAAGGCAGACACTGTAGAGGTCAAGTAAAGTGAAGTCAAGTTTTCGCCACCTTGGTCCCCTCCAATCATGCACTTTTCATGCTGCAATCTCGACTTTTTATACTGTTTAATTCCAAGAATTATGAACTAAAAAGACTCATAAAATTATAAAATCGTTTCTACACGTTACCTTTAACATATAACCAATCATTTGAATTTGATGGAAATTGTTTATAGGAGAAGGTGCCCCAAAGTGGCTCAATATGGCATCAAAGCCTCACTGTACGAAACGCTATCCGTGGCTATAGAGAACAGTGGTTCAATATGGCAGAAAGTCTCACTGTACGAAGCGTTAAAACCATGGCTATGGAGAACAGTGGTTCAATATGACATCAAAGTCTCACTGTACGAAGCGCTATACATGGCAGAGATCAGTGGTTCAATATGACATCAAAGTCTCACTGTACGAAGCGCTATCCATGGCTATAGAGACCAGTGGGTCAATATGGCATCAAAGTCTCACTGTACGAAGTGCTATAGAGAACAGTGGTTAACTCTCAACTGGGTGTTGAAAATAATAGGTAAAACCGACATTGGTAAAAAGTATCAATCTCTCGCGTATCTGGTTGGCTCACGTTTGGACCACTGCTTGTACTCGCGACTGCGACGCTCCTTGAGGTCTGCCTCGGCCTTCTCAACGGCCTGCATGATCATCTCGTCGGGAATGTGCGGCGCGTCGTTGTCCTGCCTCCAAGCACCGAGGTCCAGCGACGGCTGCAGCTGGCACGTGATCGGCGCGTTCCTACGCATAACGCATCGCACGCACCGCGCGCGTCACTAGCTTGAAACGCATGCGTGGCACAGCTAGGCGCGACCGAGTGTTCGCTTGGTGAAATTCGGGGCTAAACTTTACGGGGCACTAACTTTTTCATTTTCTTATTTTGATGAATTGGGTAAATTTATGTTTTTTTTTCTTCTCATACTTCATTTGGAAACAAAAACTTAAATTTTACCTAATTCCGCAGATTGAGAAACAGAAAAAGGAAGTGAATAATGGTCCAGAGCCAGTTTTCATAATGTCATATGGTGGAAATCAGGGCGCATCACAGTAACAGTGGCCAATTGGAGGCGTCAGATGCTTTAGCAGCCTGCTACAGCATGCTAGATTATTCCGACTGACTTCATATCAAAGCATTCAAATGATACTGTGGTCACGGCTTCGATGTTGTTGACAGCCGAAGGGCAGTGTTCAACTCGACACAAACTGGAGGCTGCACTTACAAGTACGGATCTTCCTGCACGAATGCCTGCGACTGCACTTGTGACAGACTCGGCGTGTTGTCGCACAGAAGTCCTGCCAGAGTCACCTTGCGCAGCTCACGGAGTTGTTCTGTTGGCATCGACACACATGCTCAAACATAGTCAAACAGTAAAAAAATAGTCAAATATCGTCAAAACTTGTTCAGGAAATCTGTTAAACTGGGTATCGAATTCCAAGTCCCAAACTCAATCTTTTCCCGGCGTTTGCTGTGGTTTCTGTTTTTTTTTATGAGGTTTAGGTTATCTTGGTTCTTTTGTTTCGAGTCTTAAAAAAGTAATAGTCAGGCATCGTCACACATCAATGTGTCAAACATTGTAAAAACGTCGTCAAACAGCCAAACATAGTCATAGATTGTCAAACATAGGCATACATTGCCAAGCATATAGTCAAACGCAAGTCAAACTCCGGGTCCCGATGAGCTCACCTCTGCTAAACGACGATGGCGGTATGTCGTTCTCGTACCAGAAGCGGTCGCTGTTGCGCACCTTCGCGAACTGCTGCGCCAGCATGCAGGCGAAGGTTGGTCCGACCGCCGCGCCGCTCGCCGCAGTCTCCAGCAGCCCACCGGCGAGCAAGTCCACGTCCTCCAGTTGCCTGGTGGACCCAACCGCACATTGTTAGCAACCGGGTGTCTTCACTTGTCCATAGCTGCATGACTGATTGATTATTGGTGTTTAACGACGCACTGTTTTGACGACTGGCTCTCTGGAACTGGTCTAGTGGCGTCGGTGAATGAAAGGGTGATGATGAACCTATCAGCTTTGTTGTTAGTGAGTGAGCTTTGTCTCTATAGACCGCAAACTTAGTACTTCAAGAAGTTGTAGACAGAAGAAAAACTCGTTAGTACGTTTTCCATCTCTCAACACTCTCGATAGCACGTTTTTCCTTCTAAAACAAAAGCTGTCGCCTTGATTCGACTCGTAGACCTTACGGAACCCTCTCTGGGGCCCCGATCACCGTCACCAATCACTCACCTGTACACGTCATCGAGCAGCTGCACCCTGTCACCGGTCATCACAGCGGCCAGGTCGGTGAAGTTGTCTCCGCGCCCGGCGCACTGGCGCAGGAACACCTGGTAGCCGGGCACGCCGTGGTCGCGAGCCATGTGCATCAGCAGTGCAGACGAGTCCCAGCCGGGCGCCAGACGGGCGGACACGTGGAGGCTGGGCTCCAGCGCGGGCGTCGAGAGGAGCGCGTGGACGAGATCGGTGTGGCTGCCGGTGCCGTTCTCCTGGCGGGGCGAGGGCGGAGGGGTCGGTTAGGTTGGAGAAACTATTTTTTCAAGCTGTAGATTGTATGGAAACGCTTCCGAAATAACGTTGCTGAGTCGGCGACTGAATCGTCAGTGCCTACTAGGAGGCGAGATTAAAAATGAGAACACCACAGCCCGAGTTTTGGTTTTTTAAAGTGCCGGCCCTTGCCTATAAAGCAAGTGCTTCGAAAATATTATAATTGCCCCAGCTTCGCAGTGCTGGTGCTTTTCCGGGCTAGTGGCTGATTGATACTTAACTAGGGATTTGGAAATCTTGAGACCGTACGTCAAAACCTAACCTAACCAACACTAGATACAAAACTAACCTAACCCAACCTAAACATGGCAATCAAATGTAGTTGACCATTTTGTTTTCGAGAATGTTAGCTCATTCAGCCATGGTTTAAAAGTAGTTGAAACCGAACTTAGAGTTTATCATAATATAAAATTAACAAGAAAGTCAGCTCTTATATCCATGGAGGGTAACTTATTCTTCAACACTCCCCTAAGTTGCTTGCGCCTTAACAGTTGGACAAGCAGCACAAGCGCCAGCATCCTAGCATGGTCAGAAACTAGTCGCCAAACCAACAATGACAACTAATTGCCAAGCCAGCAATTTTTCATAACGTAAACCCGGTGGCTTTGACTCACGAGCGAGGCTGGCACCATCGAGTGGAAGACGCGGAGCGCCGCGACGGCGACGCCGCTGAAGGTACCGGCGGGGTTCGAACTCGAGTAGCTCGTGTAGTAGCCCTGGTCTCGCAGCTTCAACTCGGTGCCTTCGACCATTGCCTGCAAGACAAGCACACACACATGTCTTCAGAACGTGCCAAGACGAGGCATATGGTCTGATAATAGTCGTCATTTAAATGCCTAAGCACTCATGGATTCGTTTGTCTCAGGCTTATATAATGCAAGCCGTGTGCCAACCTATAAGGATGTTCATGGTGGACTTCTCCGTGGACCATTCGGATGGTTTTCGATTTTATTAAGCAGAAAATCTGATCTGATCTACAATCTTAAAATTTAAACCCAAAACTCTTCATGGATTTGCTTAAAATGTCCCACCGAACGCGTCGCATGTTTCAAGCAATCAGCCCCACAAATGAACGGGTTTGTTTCCATTGCATGTATGAATAGATTTTAACACCAAATACAAAAAAATGTCTTTGTGATTCCTAAATTTATCAAAATAAAAAAATTCGAATGCTTGCACACAACAACAACCCCTCTGAGGCCAGTTAAGTGAGATTTTCACAAATCACAACCCATGGGGTTAAAGGCCAGCTAAACCCTTTTATTTTATTATTCATTTGAGATAAATGGCATGGGTATGGCCAACCAAGTGCAGCGAAATTCAATTATTTCCGTGACATAGTTTCCGTTCCAAGACATAGCCACCCCCAACGTCCACCCACCTCGCCCAGCAGCGTCGGCAGCATCTCGTTGTAAGTGACATGCTGCACCTGAGCGACCACCACGCGTCGCGCCTCCTCGAATAGCACGTCGTCGTCCCAGTGCTCGTTGAGCCGTGCCAACGCCGCCGCGACGCGGTTGTGCTCGTGCGCCAGCGTCGCCAGCAGCGAGCCTAGGCCCGTGCGCAGCGCGCAGCCGGCGCACGCGTCGGTGCGCAGCGCGCCCTGTTCGAACGTGCGCAGCGCGGAGAGGGTGTCGTCGGTGCCGTAGAGCGGGCTGGCGTCGAGGAACGCGGTCGCTGTGTTCATTTGCTCGCGGTGTTCTGGGGGCAGACGTGTGCAGGGATGGATTATTTACATTGTATAGTATATGTATATGTATGGTGTATGTGTACAGGCGAGAGTTCGGTTTTGCGCTGATTTGAAGCGTATGCGTTCCAAAGAAGGACCCTGACAAGGGTCGACGTTTCAACAATGCTAGAGTTTCCCATATTGTAATAGTACGATATTTGGTTCGATCAGAGCTGTTTTGATCGGTTATTCAGAGCAACGCATGCTCACATGCTCTGGGTACTCACGGAAGTTGCACGGTTTGGGCGCGACGGGCACCGAACGCATGTACTCCATGCAGGAGTCGCCGTCGCCGTCGGTGTTGCACTCGGGGTGCTGGTGGGTGCAGCAATGCACGGAATCTGCCACGATCAACGTCTTTTAGTTAGGACTTCAAAGGAGTAGCGAGAAAAAAACTCGGAAATCGAAAATAAACGTGCTTGGGAGAAAACGTATCTTGATCGAAGCTTTATCCTAGACATTTTATCAAAATCGAGCCATGCCGCTTGCTTGAGGGCTTGCCAGACACCGAATCGAATTCCACATTGCGAAAACAAAGATGCTTCTCAAACAATATTTCACAGAACTCGGAATAAAAAACAAAATAGCAACAATATTAGGATCCCCAAACATTTATTATCATGGGTTCATGGTTATTGACACCAATTCCTTTCAATCAACAGTCAATCAAAATGACGTCATGATACCAACACGCTAAAGCCAGGTAGACCAATCCAGGTTGTGTTTTCCCAATCTTCTTTTGTTATTTAGCGTAGCTTATTAAATATTTATTTCCAAACTGGTAGTTCGTTCAGTGGGTATCTGACGTCATTTACCTCTGAGTGGAACAGGCGCAAATACCGTGAATTCCCAACCAACTTACCCGGATTGTGCGGCTCGGCGAGGTCAGCCAACAGCATCTCGCCCCACACCCCCAGCAGACTGGTCACGTGGTCGTGGGGACGCGCGTGCGCAGCGCGGTCGCCGCCGCGCAGTCTGCGCACCGCCTCGTGCGCGGCCGGAAGTCGATGCGAGCCCACGGACTGGCGGGGCGAGCTGATCGCTGCAAGCACAATGCGGTGGCCGATTCGGTTAGGGTCGGTTTTACAATTGTTGTTCCGATTTTGTGATAACTGACAGAAAAAATTGAATTTCACTTGCCACGCAATCTCAAATAACACTTCGACTCACACAGATCACAAATCCTTGCGTAATTTGGCAAGAATATTCGTTACAGCTCCGAGTGGTGCAGTATAGATTTTGAGCAAAATCGGGTCTTCCATTTAATTTTTATGAGGCAAATTTTGGCTGTGACGTCATAAGGAATCGCCAAATTTTTGACGGCAATATATCATCGTGTGAAACCATCCCAGTTTCACTTAACTCGGTTTGAGCCCGGGTTAGGGCTCGCTCATCTTTCAACGCACGTTCACACCCCTTTATTTGGCTTACGCCGATCTTAATTCAGATTTTGTATGGACTCGAAGATAAAAAAAGGTCGAAAAACATTAATTTTCAACACAAAACAACCCTTTATCCCAAAAAACCTGTGGCTATTTTCCGAAGAGTGCCATTGGTTTCCTAGTTTCGACCCTGCGTCTAATCGGCCATCCTGGTCAAGTGTCTGCCCCGTGGTACCAGCTGCTGGTAACTTGAAGGACAAGGTCCGCTACATGGATCCACACAAAGTTTCTCCATGCTCTTGACTAGCCCATGCGGGCCTAGCGGCCTTGGGTGAAAGGCAGCCCGACTCCTGCCAAGGTCACACACTCTTCTCTGCCTACCGCAAGGAAACCGCACCTTGCTGCCAGCTGGGGCGACCCTGGACGTTTTGGGTGGTGTCGCGGAAAATGGGCGCCATTTAAAATGTTGGTTTCCGCGTAGGTTCAATTCAAAGTCTATTCGATGTAATCGCTGACGAAAAATGACAAGACAGGTTTTTGGGGAGCTTTTCGGTAGCTATCAGGTTATTTTTTAAAGGCGCGTATCGACCTACCCGAAATATGAAAAGCATCCATTATTGGAAACGAAAAATCCATTTCAAAATTCATAAATCCCCGGACAAAAATTTTGGAATGGATGGGGAAGTTTATAATTTGCTGCCACCACTATGTTTGTTGAAAACATAGAAAATATTAAAGTAAAATTTAGGGTGCGCGTCTCTCTCGGAAGATGAGTTCTTGAGCTTGAGTCGCTCGGTGGTCCCAGGTCGCGGTCTTTCCGGTTCCACTTACCATTGATCCAGCGTAGCTCGTATCTTTATCGTACATGCAATTAGACCCATGACCACGATCTTTAAAGATAGTTTTTTCCGTTAGAATTTCTTCAGTAGCTAATGGAAATCGAGGAAAGCTTCCCGAAAAACAAACATCTTCACAGCTTAACACCGTTAACTGTTCTCATTGGGCGTGTACGGCGTAGGTGACCCACAAGAAACTTATTCTGAGTTTCGGAGATCAGCTTACGGGCCATTAAGGAAATCAATTTACGAGCATGCTCATAATTCACGGAGACTCCCATTCAACAAACGGAATAAATTAACCCGAAAAACATTCACACATTCCGAATCCGGCGCTCAGGCTAGACAATAAACCATTTCGTATCTCCACGCGCGGCGCCCGGCATCTTGATGAATCCTCCGCGGCGGCCGCTATGGACCCGAAGCCCAACACTTTCTCCAGTGTGTGCGCATCGGAGGAAGGATGTGTCTTGCCTCTCATCGTCTTCTCTCGGTGGTGCTGATGGCAAGATGTGGATGGCAGATAAGTCCCTATAGTACGTCGCGCTGCCACTTGACGGCATACAGGCAACTGTTTGGTTTCATGCCATACCCTGTTTGCAATTGCTGTCAGTACTTGCTATAGTACAAGATGGTTGGCTGTGTTATAGATGCTAATGTTGTCAAATATCTCATTAGGATATCAGTATATCATACCATCAAAAAAAATGCAATTGTAGGTATGATCGTTTGGTTAATAAATTGTCCTAAAATTTATCTATGCATCACTAATCCATCGAAGAATGCATACATCATTTCAATACACGCGTACCCAATCGGGGTTAGTAGAGTTGTTGGTGTGTGATTGCAGCATAGCGTCACTAAATTCAGTGCCTTCTATTTTCACTCATAGTTCTGTTTCTATCTCCATGGAGGACAACAACTCAACTCAAACAAACATTAAAACTTTTCCTCAGTTGCTTGACCGTGTATAGCATAACTGAGCAAGGTGAGAGATCTGGGTTGGAATCTCGGTATTGATAAAAATTTTGGAACGGACATTTCGTTTCTAATAATGAACTTCATCGCTCTTTCTGGTCTTGCAACATATCTGGACCTGACCCATGTTCATCGTTCAGCTATAGTTCTGCCAATTGACGCTGAGACCCAGTGTAGACAACGAATTACGTACCGCGGTCCTCGCGTACTTTCTCCTGCTAGTGTCAAGTTCATGAGTGTAAGGTGCGAGCACGGACATTAGATGGCTTGCTTCAAGCAACGTTCACGCCGAGAGGTGTCGTCGGGGACGTTCCTAATATAGGGAGAGGTCGGTATTTTGATCGGTAGTCTCGGTGGGTCGTAGGCGATAGGATTTCACTCGCTACCGTGGGTCGCTTGCTGTTTGGTCCATGGTGTTTTGTGATATGGTCGCGTGGTTTACTTGGGTGGGAAGATGAAAAACAGTTTGAAATGAGGAAGTCGGAAGTTTTTTTTTGTAAATAATAACTGGGTAGAGAAAGATTGAGGTGATAGGGAAATTTATGGCGGATGTAAGATGGCGTGAATATATACCTATGAAGAGCTTCATGGTATAGAAAACTGTCCAGGAAAATTGTGGAGAAGAACCACGAAGGAGATTTTCGCAGCTGGAAGTGGAAAAATAAAGAGAGATGGTAAATTTTGACAGTACGTAATTAAGGAAAGGGAAATGACGATTAAATCGACTCTCAATTATATATACAACTATAGCATGCACGTCCGAAGAAAGATTTTCGTATTTATATGTATACTATTGACTATTTTTTTTTGTTTGTTTAATAATGGTGATTTCCCAGACTTGGAATCGTTGAATTTCGATTTCAATTCGATTCGAAAAGAAATCGGGAAGTGGGATGTGTTTTTCAAATAATTTTTAACAATCCCCCTTGAACGAGCCGATGGGTAAGATAATAACACAGACCCGTCCAAATTTGCAGCCCACCGCTTCTGTTTTCGCAGTCTACAATCAAAAATTAATCCACTTCCTTTTCGAACCACATACTATATTATGATGCGCACGCAAAGTGTTTTCTCTCTGACCGAATTTCGTCACTCGGTAAATTGCAAATGCAACGCGGTGGAGCAACCGCGCATTCAATTCACCGATTGCAAAATCGTCAATTCTTCACGTTACATGTAATGTAGTTCCCAAAGAGATCCGATCCTCGTGCCTCCCATGGAACACTGGCCACAAAAACAAAACTAGAGCAACCAGACCGTGGGTAATTAAATATATCTCAGAAAAAACACAACGCACACCATCTCACCTTACTGCTCCTTCATTATCATAAACAAACATAATTATTTTTCTAACATTACTTTATTTACAACTTGTTATTTTTTTTCATAGTTTTGACCCATTTAGGAATAAACCTTGATTGTAAGCTTCATGGTTGTTATGCTGTCGGAACTTGTAAGGCGTTTGGTTCATTATTTTCTGCTAGTACCCGATTTCTAAGCAGCAGATAGTTTATTCGGATGACGTTGCTTGTTGCTGTGTACAGCCAGAGATTAGATTATGTAGGATTAGAGAGTGGTGGACCTCTGGGTCATCGATGAAGGCAGGGCCGTCCCGTCGGCTTTAGTGAGTAATGACTGCATGATGAGCAAGTGACTTGAGGTGATAATTTAGAAATTAACCTTTCGTTTTCATCGACACAACGTGAGATCTCTTTCAACTTTTAGAGACTATTTTCATCTCAAATCGATGAAGATTTCGATTAGGCTCCGAGAAACTTTTTAACTAATTAACTATCTTAAATCTGGAGGGGTAGCGAAGCAGGAAACATGTACGACTGAATCGGAAACCGAACGCGGGACATTTTTTTAACTGCTGCGACCTTTCGCTTTGCTCCCAACAACTTCGTATACCGCTGTAAGCATCTACCAGAAATAAAAACAATTTATTATCACATAAATCTGCCAAACTGCGAGTTAAGTTGACTTTGCGCTCGATTCAGATGTAATTTGTTCAATCATCATTCCAAAATCGCGAGTAAAAAATGCGAGACTTGACCAAAATTAGACCCCGTAATAGCATTCAAAACTCAGTGATGGCATTTCAGACAAAATTGTATGTAACAATATTACGAGTGATGCACTTTTCCTTTCGGCAATTGTTCCAAGCCGTGTGAATACTCGTAAATTCCATGCAGTATATTCAGACATCCTAGTGTGCATTTATAGGGTACATGGCGTTATACTTTCAATGCCAAAATGTTTTAACTAATTCCCCCATCAGTCAGTGCATTTCCAAATCTAGATCTACTTGATGTCAATCAAATGATTTCAATCATGGGCACAATACTTTTCTATTTCAGGCATCTTACGTAAAAATTTCACAACCCACACACAAAGCAATAGTACCTAAATAATTCGAACGATGACACCGAGCAATACATGGTCGCCCTCGAATCCCAACTGTTTGTTCATCGACGCAATGCGAGCCCAATACGGGATACCTTCGTCTGATCGCGTGAAATCCTCGTGTTTTGCAACGTCCACACAGGCACAGTGAAACTAACACGCGTAACAATAGACTCGTGACTTGCACGCGTGTCAGTCAAGTGCGTGATGATACGCATTGTGCACGGCTAGAAGGGATAGCGGTGTCAAGTGTGCGTGGTTTAGGGAGGTTGAGGGGAAGATTCCGTCCAAATTACTGGAATTACTCTTAGTTCAGTTCATCAAGGGTCAAGCTGATACACAAACTTGCAAGGTCGGAATGCCAATTGGTACTTGCTGCTCGAATCCAAGCGGTCGGGTGCGCTATGGCACACCCTGTCAAGCTGTTATCACAGCGTGGTTTCACCGTGTCACTTGCTGCTCGAATCCAAGCTGTCGGGTGCGCAATGTCAACCACCCAATTTATCTCTCCCCTCAAACGGTACCATCCCCTGGTACGTCCGGTGTTCGAATGTGGATACCCTCTGACCCATTGCGGTCACGTGCTCTGGCCGACAAGTGCATCGAAGGGCCCGAACTTGGCGGAGAAAGTGCCGGTATGCAGATTAGAAAGTGTATGGGAGGTTGTCGATGAGCATTGAGCAGCAGCCGCGGTGCCAAGACAATGAGATTCTGTTTGCTGCTGCCGCCTCGGCGAAGGATATCAATTGATTAGGATTGTTTATCAGATGACTACGGCTGTTGTGTGATGCTTGGAGCGTTGGTGCACGCCGATCTTGGAGGCTGCGGCGCGGATGTCTGTGTTTATGCTTCGCATGTCTTGTGGCTGCGATTTGTGGTCGTAAATGTTTCATTGTGCGCGATATTTTTTTGTGATTTTATCTTAAGTGATTGTTTGATAACCTTGCGGTTTGTTTGGATTGCTGAAAAACACGACTGTCAATGAATAGAATCGATGTCACTGGGGTATTTGTGTGCAGGTTTGTTTTTTTGGGTTTGGCACAAAACTCATTTACATAACTATTTGCTTGGATGATTGTTTATATTTTATGTTAGTTGTGCCAAATATGCGCGGTATTTTTCGCAAGATGAGTTTGCTTTTCCCATCAAATATTTATTATCGAACGGTCGATTGTTTACGTTCTGATGGTTAGGTATTTATATGTTTGTGTGTTGTTGTTATTTTTAAACAAGTACCTTCACCTGAGGCCCAGCTTTGTTTATTGGTTGGTTTTTGGAAGCAATCTAGCCATGAGAAGATGTCGTTTGGACTTTGTCGAATACCGACGGTATAGTCTTATTCGAATGTTGATCAAACAAAATTACTCCTAAACAATAACCCGATGAAGAAAATAAAACTTGAATAACAAGGTCAATCTTATAATTTTTAACAAAAACCCCTTATCAAATATTAAAGCATTTTCTAGACTTTCAGTTTTTATAATAAAATGGTCGGACAAATCTGCAAAATCTTCTGTCTGGTTGCATCGAAATAAGCTATCAAATTGAGTGTGTTAAACATACTTTTAATTCACTCCTTTTTTACATACCTTCGTCATGCAATGGTTAAACATACATTCAATTTCGAATATTTTACACAACACATCCCTAGTAGGGTGTTCGTGCCTACAGATTTAAAACTAGAAAAAAAACCTGGTAGGGTCTCACCCATAAAGCTGCCTGGATGTTAATCTAAAACCAATCCTTGTAGGGTGAGATCATTGAATTTTTTCAATGATCTCACCCTAAAGCTGCCTGGATTTTAAACTGAAAGCAACCCTTGCAGAGTAGTAGCTCACCAAAAATTAAGAAACATTCTTATTCGATGGTCTCATCCTCAAGCTGCAGCCTGGATGTTAAGCTGAAACCAACCCTTGTAGGGTCGCACCCTGAAGCATGTCTCGACATTAGCAACCCTTGATGGCGTCTTACCGTCATCGTATTGCGGCGGCGCAAGACGCAAGAAGGGCGCCCCGCGGGCCCCCCAGCCGGGGTGGCGCACGTTGTTGCACCCCCCCTCCAGGGGGCGGTAC
The DNA here is from genome assembly GCA_921293315.2 of Nemurella pictetii. Taxonomy (NCBI): domain Eukaryota; kingdom Metazoa; phylum Arthropoda; class Insecta; order Plecoptera; family Nemouridae; genus Nemurella; species Nemurella pictetii. Next base: position 5,894,303 of record OV121122.1, read on the forward strand.
TTGCTCGGGGGGCACGACGGCCCCCGCGCCGGCGGCGAGCACGCGTCCTGTTCCACGCCGCCTTGTCTGCAAAACACGCGCGTGGGAGATTAGCGTTTTAGTTTCAGATTTTTGGAAATTTTGGAAATTTTGGGGGGAAAAAGTTTGAGAAAAGTGAGATTAGAAGAGGGTCTAGGCTGAGAGATTTTGATTATATCCTGGCGATTTTCAGAAAATTCAGTTTTATTCGCAAAAAGAACATAATTAAAATTTAGTTATTATTTTCTATTGCGATTAATTTCCCCGGGAATTTATAATGAAAATTGCCTTCGGTTACAACTGATCAGTGCTCAGTTCCAAGCTGAGAGCCTGGAAAATAAATTCAAAGAGTGTAAAACATTATTTCCGTGCGTGTTCTGTACACAAATCCTCACTGTGACGTATTGTCAATGTTATAATGAAATTGCTATACGAATTCTGGCATTGAGCCTTACCTCATGCCAACAGCTCATTCAAAATAAGTGCATATTCTGTTTTACATTAGGATGATGCTGAGTGCCTTTTACCCAACCAGTCATCTGTAGATAAATTTCATTTTCCTGGTATAAAAATACATTATCTATAGTACCTACTACCTATAACGCGAAGCTGTTGAAATTATCAGATGAAAATCAAATAACTTTACTTTATTGTTGATTCGAAGAAAACTGCAATAACTCGTTGCTTGCACTCATTAATATTCATGAAATATCGGTTCGAACCCAGTGCGGAATCAATTTTAAACAGACATTTCGTTTCAAATAGTAACTTAACAGTTCATGCTTTTTTTGAAGCAATTTTACAAACTGTGCCAACAGTACTAAGATTAACAAATCGCTCTTTGTTCATCTCATCTGCCCGATGCTATCACATTATCTGTCTAGGGGCTGAGTTCAAGTCTGACACATTACAGAACCAACGCTTACAGCACTCACTTTATGAGGGTGTTTGCTAAGTAGGCTAATGCTGGCACTTCGACTTGTAGCAGATGTGATCGATGAGATATGATATATCGGAGCTTTCAATCAACATGCCCCTATGTGATGTAAAATTCGCTTGCATTTACTCTTTCGCTCATCAGTCATCACTCTTCACAATGTGGGGATAAACCTTTGTAGATTGTGTGTAGTTTAAGGTGTTGTAATAGCTTACAAATCGATGTGTAGGTATATTTATGAGATTTGTAACTTTTGGACATGTTTCAAGCCTGTAGTGAAAATCAGAAAACGTTGTAATCTTGATTTGCCATTTTCTTTGTTTGTGTTCAAGATCTTTGCCAATTTAAAATCACGCGAAACGCGATTGCTTTTCTGTGGTAGTACCCTTTACCATGGGGTGCGATATTTGAATTGGCTGCTATCAAAACGGATCTTACATCAAAATAAGATTTTTTTTTGTTATTTTTACTTATCTAACAAAACTATGCAAAACTAAAAACTAAGAAAACTCGAGTTTAGACCCTTGATAAAGCAGGCGGCATAGCTTTGCGAAACGTCGGGGAAACTTAAATGCTAAGATAAGGAAAAGACACAAGTCTAATAGGAAAGTAATGATCTAACAAAACATTGCAGGAAACGTCCAGAGCTCCGAAAAATGTATTCCCCAACGGTTTAACGCCAGCACGTGAAAATATCCAGTTCAAAGTGCAAATTTTCATTTCAAAATTTCAACACTGTAGGCTGCAGGTATTCGTGACCGAAATCTGTATCCGCAGCATCCGAGACTACTCCTTCATAAATTTCGCGATTAATCTCATCGCGATGCGTCGTTTACACTGCTAAAGAGAGGCACTTAGCGAATACCTTCGTGCTGCTGCCAACTAGATTAGCCTATTGCTCTCTAATGCAGGTCGTTACCTAACATTAGCATTTGGCGTTTGTTGAACACGATCAGTTATTCTGGTGGCGGGCGCTGGCGAGATTTTCCGGGTATAGGGTACGTCGTGCCTTGAGTCTATAAGACAGACATTAACAAAAATCATGTCCGAAAAATAAATACATTCACTTTTGTTTCGTGTTTAGAATGTCCACTGCCATGACATGACATGACCGCTGTCTGGGTCCATTTCTAAAATCAATTCTACAGACGGTATAATTGATGATTTCGATTCGAAAGCATTTAAGACTCAAAGATTCAAGTCTGATTAAAATGAGGGATTCCGCTGTGATTCTATAGGAAAACGAATAACTCTACAATAATAATAACCATGTCTATACATAATATTTTTTGACAAAAATGTACCCACAATTGAAACTCATTTATGATATGGTTGTATCTGCAGCTATCTGCTTACTTGCTACTGTTGCACCACATTATCACCTTAAGAACGGTGCTACTGCGGTGCTGATGCTACAAAATATTTAGAATAAGGCTCCAAAGCTAAACCAACAATCGTAGCTTCAAACGCCTCACAATGACGCTAAATAATGGTGAGACACCTAAAATCTTTAGAAAAAAATATAATTGTTTGGTGATGGTTTCCAGAGCCGTTAGTAGATGTACTTAATGTTTTCTCAGCTTTACTCTAATTTGAGGAGATTGGTGGTTCTGTAAAGGACCAAACGTCTGGACGATTCGACAGAACACGGTCTGCGATCTTGAGTAGACCAGAGGAAAATTATTACAGTCTCTAACACCACACCTTCGAGCGTATGGATATTTGGAACGAAATTTAGATCGTTTCTAAACAAACTAAGCGCCAACGTTTCGATGACTATTTACAACGACATTTGGTCAAGTTTGTGTATGCTCGCATTGACAATTCTACGATCTCGGCGTCGGTGTCGGCGTCGGCGTCGGATCACAGATATGGAGAAAGCGACGTAGTGCGTGCCTTGCTTCCCAACCGTCCCGTAGCTCGTGGCACGTGCACGCTCTGCCCGTGTGATTTAACACGCCGTTGCACGTTGCGCGTTGCACGCTGCTCACATTGCGTCCGTTCTTGTGGCCGACAAGCACGCTGTGTTTCGCACGTTTTACGGTCCTTTATTCATCGCCATACGTCGAAGTCATTGTCTTGCATAACACAACACCATGGTGCCATCTAGATCCATCGAGAATATTCTAGCGCCATTGGGGCTGGTACGTGAAATCCTATAATTATTGAGAAATAAGCTACGAAGTCATATTTTAATATCTAGAGAACCACTTGAACTAGAACTAGATCTCCTATAGGACAAACCTATCACTATCAGTTACTTAAAACCATAGAAGTTACTTGGTACTGTAAAGCAGTAACTTAGCTCTAGGTAATATAACCTAGAAACGTAGCTTGACGTAGAATGTTAGACGATTGAGATATCAGATGAGCTCATAGAACCGCAATACTAACTCAACCCTCAGTAGCAGTAGCTTGCACTGGAGTAACATCTCCAGTCCTTCAAAGAATGATTGAGAAATTAGCTACGAACTCATTTCTATAATCGCATCGGGTGCAGATCCCACATGACAAAAATAGAAAAGTGGAATTATTATTCATGGTTAATGACTAATGGGTATTGATTTCAAATTTTCTTTCTAGCTTTGTTATATGTGTCGGTATAAATAAAGTGACCAAGGAAACACCCTTGGGGGCGACCGAAATATTTCCCGGCTAAACGGCCCTGTGGTTGTCACTCGCTGCATCACTGCCCCTATGACATTTGATGACATGGCAGAGTATAGAAACTAGAAAGTATAAGCAAAAACTGTGAATTACATTCACGCTACGTACGCCACTAAACATGCTATTTATACATTGTAATGATGGCGATCGACTTGGCGGAATTATAGATTTTCATTTCGGAATCCCTCCGAGTGTGAAATAAGACTGAAAGCATGGCCCTGCCCAACTATTTCTCTGTAATCTTGTTTTTTCAGAAGTCCGATGGAATTATATATATTTTTGTCCGGTTTTCATTTTGAATTGTGATTTAAATAAGCTTTCGGAATTTTGATATAATATAGTTTGAATATTGCAGAGCAATTCTTCTGAGAAAATATTTCAATTGTTGATCAATTAAATAATGAAACAATATCTCTACAAGAAAGTTAATACGCCATTATTGTTGTCACGTGTTAAAATTTTAAAATAGCAATACTTAGTTATTACATGCCAATTTCCCAATAATTTACCTACAATCATAGAAATGCATCTCGGATGCAATGCATCTTGCAAGTTGCAGCCCATATATCGACGCAACAGTCAATTATGTACATGCACTTTTCTTGTCCATATATTATACCTACAGCAAACACCTGAAATAACGCCTCGCAATGCCACACAATTACTTAGATGTCTATCTCGCTGCTATTATCTATGTAACGCCAAACGATGGGTTCTCACTGAATTTCCTGCCCATTTTTCACACATAACTAGTAGTAAGACAGCTTTACGCGCAGCGGCCGGGACTGTCGATGGGTTCGCTGCTGGGAAATCAGTGGACCAAAGATGTTATTTTGTACATTTCTCGACTCTGCTGACCTTATTCTGCAGATTTGATCAAGTTTCTGCTTATTTAATCCGGAGTTTACCCCATGCAAATTGCCATTGTGGTCATGCATCGCGAGTATTTTTGGTCATCTCGTCAGAGGCTTTTATCTCATTGGACCAAACACTCAAGAAGGATAGAAGTTTTTTTTAAGATTATTTATTAAAATTTTCACTTCAATATTCAACGTTTGATTCCTGTCTTTAGAGCGAGCGAAACAACGCCAGGCCAGGCTTCTTAACAAGCAATAACAACAGTGCTAGTGTATAAAATCGTTTTGATAATAATTGAAATAAATTTCTAAATAGCCATTGCACCAGAAACAAAACTTGTCGGAGCATGTCTGTTTCTATGCCACTCCTCCATTGAGTTGAAAGAGATGATTAAAAAAACAGTCGGCAGTTCCGACTGAAGCCCGTGCAATTGTTGCCACCGGTTACGCCATTTACCGTGTGAAAACATGTTTTGAATTATTAATAGTGGCCAAAAGTCGTATTTAATTAGCGATTTAAATGAACGAGCATATCACAATTTGGTCGTTGTATAATGCTTGTAGCTTGTAACCAAGTTAGTATACGCTCGTTTGAGAGATATTTCCAGATTCACATGCTTCACTGGCATGGATGCCTATTTGTAATTTGCTTTCCGACGTTTTTTTTTTCTCCCCCTTTTCCTTAATTGTTAGTTTGATACAATAGCGCTATTAAGTTTTGACACATTACATAAAACTTCAGGTGTAGGCTTAGCTATTTAAAACTAGGAAAATGATCAATCAAATAAGTTCCTGCTAATTGAAGAGAACGTGAATTATTTCTCTTCTCGCGCCTTTTCTTACGAAATTTCAGTTTTATGCGCTCTTAATTTCTATTGCTATTCTGTGTTCGAAGTTTTTTTTTATTGATATACGACGATCTCGAAAAAATCCCGTCGTTTACCTACCAGATAGTGTGGGAGCCAAACTCCAAAGGTAATTTACAAGAATTTACCATTACATACATTTGTATCTTTAGATTATTTTGATTGCATTTGTTAAGCTTCACAAGAAGGAGATGCATTAAAATCGGTCGTTAAAAATTTTAAAGCCTTATATAGCCATCGTTTCATGTTTCAATCGTTATTCTCATCCCGCGCGGTCAGTGGCGAAACAAAATTTAATTAAAATTTGTAATCGATAATCATGTCTCGTTACTAATCCTCCGAAGCAGCTCCTTCTGTACCAAGCGCGTCCCAGATATTCGACAGGATAACCAGCGGCCATGACTGCTTGATTGCGCCACGTGACCACTGTGACCCATCCACGACAATGAAGATGGAAGACAGACAACCCAATAAAGACATGACGCAAAGACCTATGCAGCTTACAGCAGAGAAGCTATAGTATACAAAGAGCACATGCAACGCAACGCCAATTGACTTTGACATGGCCAGTGAACATTGGATTGAAGATTCACACATTTATAGATGCATTGAGATAAGAGGTTTATCGAGGTGGGACGTTGAAGCCCGTAACACGCTGGGTGCGAGACGGACGGCTAAGAACGTGCGACGCGTTCGGTGGGACGTTGAAGCGCGTAACACGTTGGGTGCGAGACGGACGGCTAGGAACGTGCGACGCGTTCGCTGGGACGTTTCCCGAATACCCACTACAATTCACGTTTAAATATATAGTAAAATCAACTATAAAATATTTCTTCTTCTACGTAGAGTTAAAATATTCATAATTTACGGATGCTGCTCAGACTCGCTAAGCAATCCGCTGGGAGCGTTCGGTGCTATACATACGTTAAAACTCTAATTAATTAACCCATCGATCAAGTAATATAAAAGTAAACTATAACATATTTTTATTTGATAACCCTAAATTTCACATAATAATTTATTTATCTTGTTTATTACTGATTGATCAACAAGGTGCTGCAATCAAGGGACTGCTGAGTTGCATCCCTCGCTGACCCCGGCTGTGTAGCAAGAATTGCACGGCGCCGAAACCAGCGAACAGTGTTTACCTTTGTAGTGGACTTCTTATGTAATTCTCGACGATGAGAGCTTCTCCGACCTTTGACCGCAGCGCGAAGTCGAGCCCGCCGCCGCTCAGGTAGTCTGAAAAACACAACGCAGAGATTGTAAACACAACACAGGATACAACACAACAGAACACAGAACGCAGAGACCCGAGTCACGACTTGGTGGTTCGGTTTGACCCATTTTCAGTTGACGTCTGCGGCGTGTTTTGTCATGGAGTTCTTCTACAAGCGACCGCCGGGGTTATAACCTCAAATCAAATCGGTGCGCCATGCTAACCGAAATGCGATTTTTATAAATTCTGTGCTCGCTGAAGTGGAATAATGTGCTGTCAATTCTGTGCTTGCAGAACGCAGGAATTGTGTGCTTGATTTATGGAATATTGGTAGATGGTAATGGTATTTTTGAAGGTTTATTAGTGATTTCTTCGGCGCCCGTTGGAATGAACAAGGTAATAATTGAAACAAGGGGTTCTGTGAATTTATAAGGCCTTTTTTCGTGGCTTTATCACTTCGCTTTAACCAATTATTAGTTAGCTTTTTTGACGGGGAGACTGTTTTAATATCTCTAAATCGTCCCTGAAATAGGATATATTTTTTTCAAATAAAAAAGTATGTATTAAAAATTGTGATATCAGAAAATATATAACAGGGGCTTTTTATTTCTAGGTGTCTGTACAAGCCAGTTCAGGATCGTGGAGATGGAATGTAAGTAAATATTTATATTTTCCAAATTTCTCGCTGGAATTTTCCAATGAAGCCATCGACTTGTCTTAAATTTAAGCACCCACAATCTGTTGTGTAACGATCGTCTAACAAATGGACAGTCATAATTAGCACCCGTCATCGAAGACCACGTGGCCAGAACGATTTCCCAAATCCAGACGCTTCTAGCAAAACATATTATCACCGTCACGTCGTTACACGAAAAAAAGCTAAACAACATTTTACGATGGGGAAAGGCATTTTTCAAATTCACCCATGAGGAAAGGAGAGGAAGTAACAGAAAAAAACACTCGGCAAATATGTGCAATGCTACAAAGACTTTGTTATGAATTGTGTTGGAAACTGATTGTTGCCGTCAATGTCTTGTTTCGAAGACTGTCTGCTTCCTGTCCAAATTCATAAGCTGAGATAAGCTTTACTGATCAGTGTCGTTGCTTGCTTTAATGATTGGAGACCTCTTTTTGGTCACAGCAATTTAACTTCTAAAATCAAATCAAATACAGGATTTGGATTTTTGTTCGTGTTAACAAGAATCCAATATCGTGCAATTGTACGAGAAAAAACCTAAATTGAATGAAAAATTTGTTACTAGTTATTTAATTTTTAAATGACAATCTGATAGCACGTAATTTGATAAGATGATATTATATAGCTGTCCTCAAACTCCATCATTATAATACTCATATATTAGTTTTACAAATACTAATACTAGTATACTACAACACTAATACTAATATTTATAACGAGGGATTTAAAAACAAATCGTTACCAAGATCTGCTTACCAATGCACCGTTGGAAGTGATACAATTCCGATCATCGACAGTCATACAAACGTACAACCAGAGTTCATTGCTATGTGCACTTGAAATTGAAAGTAATTGCTCTGCAGAGATGGAAGGTTTTATAGAAAGGTTCCGCCTAATTGACTGCCGTGTCTACTTTTCCCTTTTATTAATAACTAGTTTTGCTTTTATCTTGTCGCCAGCTCGGAGTTTGGAAAGTCCGCGCTGTGGACTTGAAGTATCGTCTCGTATAGCGATGCATTCTCGTCCTTTATCAGCTGCGTTGTTTGCGCATTGTTCTGATAGAAAAGAAAAACGCTCGCAGCAGAGCTAGTATATTATGAAAAGGAGAATTTTCTCTCGGTGACAGCTCCTAGATCATTTGAATTTCAACGTATTGTGTATCTGGTTGCCCGTTGGTGTTAATTAATGGCAAGCATTTTGTATTCACGATGCTGTTGCTTGATTTGTGTTCTTGTCGCTGGCGTTAAACATTGATTTTGATATGTTACTTTGGGTCTTGCATCCAAAAGTTTCGTTGCTAACTTGAAAATACACTGTTTGAATTGTTGTGTGCGTGTAAGTTGCTCTGGTTTCCACTGGATGAAAACAAACTTTGATAAACGCGGTCTGAAAATTTAAACAGTGTAATTTTCAATTTCAGTTTCTTCGTTTAAAGTTCGGTTGGACGCTAATCTCTTGTAATCAATCGTAAACCGTACTTTTCAAATAATTTTTCCCGATTTTCACTATCTTTGACTATCATCAGCTACTTTTTTTTTTTAATTACAGTCTTATGGGGTGTAAAACTATAGGTAAAACATAAAATCTTCGTCTTCGCTCGCTTTGTCGCGCTTGACAAGGTTATTCTTAAATAAAATAGAAGATAGTCTTCATGTGTTAGAAGGGCGTGGCAATAAGATCCTTGGGCCTTGCTAACTCTACTTAGTCACATATAGTGATGTTGTGCTGCAATCACACACCAACAACTCGACCAACCAAACCCCAATTCTGACCTGTGATGTTGTCGACACTTTCTTGGTGCCTGGTCTTCGCTAGCGTGTGTTGCGTTTCCTGTTGCCGGTGCCAGACCGAGTCAGCATGCGTCCCAGCGGTCAGACAGCCCAGAAGAACGACACTGCAACAAGAAGACAAACCGCCGAATTAAAGATCGAGAGAAATTAGATTGGAATATTTCTCGCGTCGACGAATGCACGTACACGGAAAAATGATCGTGTTGCATAAGGTTTTTAATGCAGTTGTGGAGAACGAGTTTTCGTTTCGTGGTACCGAAGGCACCCTCTAGGGGATTGTTGGCGTTTTTGCATTAACCTGAAATTGAAATAAGCCAGGTGGTGAAAATTGGAAATCACATTGTGGGCTATTAAAATGACTCATTTGTAAGTGTATAGATTTTTTTCAGTGCCGCATATCCTGAGGCATTACAGGCTGCAGCATGGTTATAATTTCAATGATTAATCGAATATTAATTAAAAATTGTATAAGTCTTGGAAAACCGCACATATGAGGCATTTCCCCTTTCTTAAAATTGCATTCTAGTAAATTATGTAAGCTTCTAACTGTTAATGTTTGTCCAAAATCGGCTGACGTAATCTACACAGTGATATCAAGATATTATTTATTTTTGATCTTCTTCAAGCTTAGCTTCGGACTTTTACAAATCAACTAACATCGCACAAATTTGGAGACAGGCTTTATATTATTAACATCATTATCTCTTACACACCAAAATGTTTTCGGAAAATTCAAAATATTCGGTCATTTTTATTTCTGGAGTGTGCGTTTTTCAAAAAAATTCGAGTTTCCTATAAACTTAAACACTTTTTCATGGACATCACGCTATTGTAACCAAGCAGACGTGTAACAATTTTACCATCCCCACATTTCGCCATTTGCGGTTACCAAACATACATCACACAAAACTGTTCAAATTCCATCTAAAGTAACCATCAGACAACAACAACAGCAATCATTACACCGACAACATTCCTTTTCAAAACTATTTGCCAAGCATCGCCTATTCTCTCTCTCGATCTATCCGGATTATTGAGTGCGAAAGTGAAAATGATCACCTAGCCTACCGTTTGACGTATTAGATCTAGCGTTTCTCTGAAATCAAAAGTGAGCTGTCTTTTCCTTGCACGTACTTCTATAGCGACCAGACGCTTTATAACATATAATACCACATATTATTATTATATTAAAATCACGCGACCATTATTCATTGCGTGTGTCTTTCCCTATGGTATTATGGCGTATCTGCGCTACTCTGCATAGAGACAAGTATTAATTGTAGCTGTAAGTTTTAATTGTATGTCAATTCATTACAGCATTTACTATATGGCACTGTTATAATTGATTAACAAGCCTTACAAACTAAATAGTTAATACTACCACTTTACAAAATACTACTTGTACAGTTGTTCTCGGTTATAGCAACCGTTTACTTCTGGTCGCAATTTGATTAACTCTTTCCTCCAAGGAAAGTGATCTGTTCAGCCTATAATTAGTGGCTGCCTCTCATAACTTACACGTGATATTGAAAGTTCATGATTAAGGTTGGAAAGATTTTTGTTTCCTTTGCCATCTTTCATTGACGACGTGCGTAGACATAAATATTGGTACATTAGTTGTTGACTGTCTTAACTTGTGTGCTGAGGCAAGGAGATTGGATTGAAGAAATCGCGGTCGGTTTGGTTAGGTCTGTGTTGTTGTTTCGGTCTGTAGTTCACGTGATGCGACACAAATATCATTGAGACACGGAGGGGGTAAAAGCGATACTCTGAAATTCTCTCAAAGAATTTTGCAACGGTCTTATAAATTGCCGTGCACGACGCATTACTGCAGTCGTGAAAATAGGAAGGTGTTGTTACATTCTTAAGCCTCATGTCTTTTCTTATCTTACCACGTTAGATTCCAGAAATCTTTTTAACATGGGTATTGAATGCCAAGTCCCAAACTCAAACTTCTCCCAAAGTTTCGCAAAGCTGTGCTCCTACTTTATCAAGGGTCTAAGCTCGAACGGGCATGGCATAGCTTTGCAAAACGTCACGAAAGGACTCGGCATTTAATACCCATTTAAATAGTTTTTTCTGAAAAGGAATGTGTTAGTTGTGTTTGTGTCGGAAGGGAGTGATTCGCGAAGTGTTCAGAATCCATGGCCAACAAGGCTTGCTGATGAGCGAAAGCTTGATCAGATGATAGAACGATTACACCCCCATGCTTTTAGAGAGAAGCCACCTCAAATCAATGTCACGGCTACAAAATAGAAGCAAAATGGAACGAGTGGTGGCGTCAAATTTCATTTGCTACATCTATGTTACATATGTAATGTAACACTCATGGCTATAGATCTGCAAGTATTATTCTATTTATCAACTTCAAATAAGGTTTTCAGACGGAGAATAGACAGCTTTGTGCGAAATCTCGGCGTACGCAATTCAGCAAGGTTAATCATTTGAAGTTAAGCAATATTTTTACCGGTCCAAGTATTAGATGGTTGACCACCAAATAAACTTCGGGGCCTTATACCTTGAAGAAGGGTCGTTGGTTAGTTAGCTGGTTGGTAAGGGTTGGTTTTTAAAGCTATATAAAAAGCTTAAGCTTTAAAATAAGAAACCAAAAACTCGGATTTAATCGTCGTGTATTTGATAGAATGGTCGTGCCGCCACTGCCAATGGATTGGCCGAAAAGCAGTCGCCAATTAGCGTGGCGTGTAAACAGTGATTTTTCAAGTCCAGTGGCCAATTAGGATGAAGCATCGCTCTGCGATTAAAGCACCGTGAACAGCTCGCCGGTAATTCAAATTAGTTGTAATCGGTGTGAGCTAAAACCCGGTTGTTTTTTTTGCATGTGTTTGTGGCCAAATCTATTTTCACTGTAGACAAAAAATAGCTCTTGGACTATTTTTCGTGGGTCTTAATGATTTCTTTATCAACCCAAGCGTTGGATAGATTTTAAATATAATTAAACTGCGGAAGATTTCAGTAATTTATCCAGGTAATTCGTCAGCCCCATACATTTCCTTCTCCGTCTCAGCAGTTTTGGGATGTAAAAATCACAGGCATGCTTCTCTTTTCGAACAACCACACATGGTGAGCCAAGAAAATCTAACGGCGGTCTTGAAAAATACACTCAATGCAGATTTGCTCTGCGTGTTAAAAAATCAAGTTTTCACTCGAACAGTGTCTAGAAAATTATTTCCTCCTAGGAATTCGCGCGACTCAATAAACGAATCGTAGTCCATTCAACAGGAGCCGCTTGTATAACAAGATAATCTGCAAATTACACCCACTTTTGTCTCCAACGAGACTTCCAATTAAGTATAGGACACAGACATCACGAGAACGCGACAATCGACAAAGAAACCCGCTAACAAGGCAGTCACGCCCGATTCTCATCCATTGTCAGCTCTAACAATAATTGCCAAGCAGCCATTGTTACCTAGCAGGTGTCCTGGTATTGTCTAGCTCTTACACCCGCGTCGGCTGCAGAAACCGGCTCTCCAGAGTCGAAGACGCAACGTCCCTGACACACTTCGCATCCAGACGTACGTCAGATGGACATGCTCGATGGGATTGATTGACTGGCAGGCTAATGTCTGATCAATTTTTGTGTCTGGTGTTTATGGAAGGTGTTTGATTGAGGTTGCGCCATGAAATAATGGGATAGTTGTGCTTTGAAAGGTAAATGGCCATCCATCAGTGATAAGAGACATCCTCTGTGGAAATCACGTTTACTGGTGACTTAATTTATTGAAAATTATTTGTCATTAGCCGATTTTTTTTGTGCCTTGTCATGAAAAATGGCACAGCGAGGGAATTTTATGCACGCCCTAATCTATACTTTATTGCCAAGTGTTAATTACTTAGTAAACAAGTGGGAAATTAATTCTGGCAGAAGCCACTCCCAATTTATTTCTCTCTCTTGTCTTCCTCAGTACTTCCGGCTAACTTTTCATGTAGATAGGCAAAATATTTTGAACTGTAATTTCATGCTCAAAATAGTGATAATTCCAGTTGTAAGCATAGAGCTGCTTCAAAGATTTTCCATTCGCTTGCGTGTGTACCAGACGCAAACAAGAACCTCACCCTGAGAACAATCTATCCAAAAAATCGATCCATTAAAAGCACAGATTTCCACGTGCCGCCGCCGGCCGATAGCCATTCATCTCCAGCCCATGTATAGCAGCCGTATCGAAGGTAGATCTGTGAAAGGTGAAAGGTAGTCGATCGGTCCGACCCTGACTTTGACCGCGTCTGAACTTGGCTAGCACGCGTGCGCGGCCATAGCGCGTACGGTGCGATGCGTGTCACTAGGCCGACTAGTCGACTACTTTTGTTGACGAAACGTCTCACAGCTTCGCTTGTCACTTTCTCGGGGTTGACGCTTTGACATTCACGGCGGTGTCGGCGTTCACAGTTAGTTCACGGCGCGGAGGCATCGGTGTGCTGATGATTTAATGATTCTTTAGCGAGTATTGATTCAAAGAAATACTTTTTTTTTGTAGTTTTAAGTAGGTCATGTTCAGTATAATTGCTTTGATGGAGTAATTATAGCCGTTTTTAGGTTTAATTTAAATTTGTACCAAATTTAGACTGAAGAAACTGTCGATTTCTTTCCTCCCAAATCAAGATAAATTTTGTAAGTCATGTAAATAAGAGCTTTTTCTCGGCTATGACAAAATTTCATAATAATTTTTCGTTGTTATACAAAAAATAAACAATAAAAATTAATTTGGTCACATGGCAATGCATTTTACCACAGAGCTTGTCCAGTGAGGATTGTATTGAGTAAACAAAAAAGCGACAGTCTTTCTAACCGCTGTCGTTGTGGTGACAGGCTGGGAAATGCCGGTGGTTCGATGCGCGCATGGAGAGATGAACGCGCGAGGAAGCAACGAAAGTGACGCGGTTGTTGCTCTGCTTTGCTTCCTCCGCGGTTTGAGACCGAAATATTATCATAATCACTTCGCTCGTGCGCTCCGTTATTGGAGCGAGGATGCAAAAATAAATATGGGTTGAAATTAGCATTTTTTCGAAAAGATTTCAGAGCATTTTTATGCTTTTGATGCCGAATTCATTTCACTGTTGCTGTTCCTTATTCGCGTTCAATTATTTTGAAGAGCGGCATTCTTATCCTGAGTACATTAAAATCTGGAGGCATCTGTGTGTTATTCTGATCGATGAAAACCACCAAAATGTCATTGAATAAGAAACAGAAACAACTCACCTTATCAAAAGTGCGCTCCTCATCGTGAAATCCAACTTTGAACCGCCGAAATGCACGTCAATTATCCACTCATAAATCTCACTGTGTTCTTGCACTGAAATAGTCGCCAGACGAAAATCGCACACGCTTCTTCCACGAGTTTTTCCAAGCCAACGGACGCTCGACTGCAAGAAAAGCCACCGGAAAAACCCGTTTTCAATCTTGATAGTGCACCATCCGCCTAGAAGGTACCGCCGCGCACGAACATTTCGGCACACTTTCCCATCCCGAGACCGACAAGTTACCAGCGCCGCGATACTCGGTCGAATCTCACAAACATTTAACCAAGTGATGCTCAAGATTACGGTGTTTAACGTTAAATCTTTACCATGCCGAGTCGAGGGCTTTCTAATTGACCATCCCGAATTAAATTCGCGCCCACACCAATAATTGCACCGGCTAAATGACTGTAATCATCAACTCAGCAATCTCGGTTCTCCTGGGAGATAAGTAAACACTTTCGCGGCCTTTTTATTAGCGCTTAATTAAAATGCAATCATTCTCTCTTCACCTGGGTATCGGATATCGTAATTACCACACTAATTTTTTGCAAAAAAATAATTGCGCTCATCCAACGAATTTATATTTGAATATACAAGTACTACATCTAATTTTTTACCACCTTCCTAAATGTCTCCCGTGTCTATTCTGAGCTTCACAGCTTTAAAGAAGAAAGATTTCAATAAACCCTAGGGATCTTTTACAATTTCAGAGACCTACTATACCTAAATTCTCTAAATTCTGTCCGATAAACGCCAAAACTCCACTAACTTTCGATTTTACTAAAAAAAAAAAAAAAACGGCCATAAACCAATCACGACACCCCGACAACATAACCAAACCCCACATCATTGAAAACCCCGCGAACCCCTAACCAACCGACGCCGGGCTGCCACTCTCACTCGACCCATACCCGTTGAGACGACGACGGCGACGACGTCGATTCACCAACAACACTGTCCAACTGACCGATTTACCGCGCGGCTCGTCGAGTCGAAGGCATCGGCACAGACCGTCGAGGGGAGAGTTCGCTCGCCGCGCGGCGTGTAGCTAAACTTTCACCCGCGTCGCGTGCACACCGACGCCGTGTGCTGTTGCCAGTGCTGTATATCAACAAGATCGTTGCGGCGCTGGCTTCTCCTCCTCCGCAATGCTGCTTGCAGACAGACGTTCCGATAGCTCGCCGCGTGCTTGGTGTAGTTGGTGTTAAGGCACTTCTTGCAAAGACACAGGTATTTCGTTAGTTAATTTATATTGCGTTCTATTGCGTCGATTCTCTTTAAATGGAGTGCAGAAGTTCTGATAGCTATACTTGTTTTTGGTAGTTGGTTAGTGGTATAAGGGCATTGCTTGCAAAGACAGGGGTAGTTTCTTATGTGGGGTAGACTATTTGTAAAGAATAACAGATTTATTATAGAAGGTAAGAAGTTAAGTAATTATTTTATGGTATAAATAGGTAAACACTAGACCCGAATCACACTCCGCTAGACTTGGCCCAGGAACCATCATGTTGTAGCCTCGGAGGCACGGCCTCCGCTGCTTGTTTTATAATAAAGTGCCCTGACAAATTTCATGGATCATGTCGGCTTAGCATTTCAGTGATGTCGGCTTCAGCTTTGCCAAGAAGCCTTCCTGTATCTCACGTGCAGAACTGGTCTTTGGGCGAAGACTTTTCTTCCAAATGAAGGGGTTGTGTAATGTGTAGTTAATCTTGCAGAGCTCCATCGTACAGCTGCAGTCGAATAAGTCATCAAAGCTAGCAAGTCGGCATTCACCTTCGTAATGAATTTTTATCAAATATATACAGAGGATGTTGTGTCCAGCTTTTCTTAACTCTTTGGCTCTCGGCAGGTCTCTGACATTGCTTTGTATCAACAATATCAATGCAGCCAGCGTTATATGGGCACTTCCAGCTTAAAACGGGCGTAGTTTGATACTGAATAGTTATAATTGGCGCCATTGTTCAAAACCATAGAATCGGAGGAGGTAGGAAAAGATTCTTATCATGAAAATCAATATGATGTGAATCGAAAGTTTTTTTTTGTTTATTTTAACTTTTTTGTGGCGACAGAACCCAGTGAGTGTCACTTCTGTGAATTTGATTTCTTTTAACTTAGCGAAAATATTGAATACAAAGTGGACCTAGATATAGTGGAAACACCTGTTAAGACCCGAGTCTTAAGGAAGATTATACCAAGTGTTGACAGAAAAATTACTTATCAGAGTATAGAATACTAAGTCAAACTTACTAACTCAAACTTTTCGCAAAGCTTTGCTGCCTGCTGTATCAAGGGTAAAATCTCGAGTGCCATTCAATACTCAGTTAAATATTTTTTCAGAAAACCAACGGGCTAAGATTCGGAAAAGACATGAGTCCTACTGAAAGTAATCACATCAATGTGTTGTTTTCTATTATTTCAATGAACGTCACATCAAAGCCAATACTTTTATCGAGTGTTTCTCAGTCGGTATTGTGGCACGCGTGCAAAATATAACATAATGGTTCCGCTTTGAAGGATGCGCGTAGCTCATGGCTGACTTACGATGACGGCATGCATGCTTCTGTAGACATCTTCTCTGTCAAACGCACCCATGCAGTGGAGGAAGTGCGATAGATGGACATACCTATGTACTTAAAGATGGTGGAATAATCAGCAGCTGGAATATTAACATCCAACATCCAGTTTCCTCGTCTTTCTCTTCCGATGTCGCTGCTTAATTGCCTTCGTTTCTGTGTTTTTTTTCTTTTAAAATCAAATTTCGACCTATATTTTGACTTCTAATTCAATGGTAATTACAACTATGTGTTGACAGCGAGGGAAAATAAAAGCCGGCAGGAAAATTTGACTGATTGCTGTGTAGCTTTAAGGCTTGATAAAACATTTAAACGAGCTTCAAATTAGAGAATAGCCTGATTTGATGGAACTGAGAGATGGATTTAGTTAGGGGACTGTCGTGCACAAATGGTTGGGTAACCATCCCATCATTTGAAGCTGAAATACAAGAAAACATCCACCAAGGAGGCCTGCAAATGTCATACAGTTCATTTACTGGGAGAGCATCTTTCTGCAGGAGCGCTGGGCGCGTCACACAGCTAAAATATGCAAATAGCCTCCATTGATTCCTTTTTAGCGGTGAAATTTACTAAAATTATTTTTGATTTGATTTGGTTAATTTATTATCAGTTACAGGACTAAGTTTCCAGTTATCAGCTGTTCTTTCAGTCAAAAAATGCCTAAGTTCTAGGTTTTAGTTTGAAATTGATCTTTTGAAATTTCCCCGTGGAAGTTTGGTTTAAGGATTTGTTGCGTCAAAATAGGCGGCAATTTTTTTGGAAGGATCTCTCCCTTTACAGACTGAAGAAGACTCAAAACCTTTCATAAACGTCGTTAAAAAATACTGTGCAGATCCATTTTACATTTGTTTTCATAAAAAAATCTTTTAATCCAAATTTACAACCGTATAACTGTGTAATTGTATACTTTCGGCACTTCGACCTCGATGTCAATACAGAAGAAAGGTAAACAGCATCAAAAAATGACTCTGAAAAGTGATACATGGCACTGATTCCCAAACTTTAGCTCATCTTTTCAACGTGTGGAGACTTGCGATTGTGACCGAGTTGTTGATGTGATGTGTTCGCACTCTAAAAACAACCGCCTCGCACTGTGATACACACCGTGTGTTTATCAAATCACAGCTCGATTCTTTGGCAAGTCAACGCCATGAGAACCATTCCCCGTCTGAGAACAAACATAATACTGTTTTCAGTTTCTAATCGGATCTAGATGAAAAAATCGAGATCAAATCTCCGTGCGCTTCGGACGAAAAGTGATACTCCACATTCGCGTAATTCCGAATTCAAGAAATCCTCGTGGATTGCGTGTGATTTGTGCGGATCGTGAAACTCGAATGGAACGGGCGCGGAAAAAAACACTAGCGAGGTACAAATTCACATTGAATCTCGTGAGAGAAATATCAGGCAACGCAAATTATATAAGTGTTGTCTGCATTAATTAGCCTTATTAATCGACGCACAGGCCAGCGCGAGTGGGCCAAAGCAATTTCGGTTCCCATCTGGCCAGCGGCGCCCGGTGTGTAGAAAAAATACTTGTAACGTTCATTTGGGCCACTGCTTTGTACATCCGCGATAAGGGCTAAGATTTAGGGGGTGGCATTATTCATCACTTAACGCACCACCAAGACGCAAGGTTGTGTTAAAAATATTATAGGGTTGATATCAGTTTTGGTTTTTTTTTCAGAACTCAGAAATATTTCAGAAAAAAACTTAAAACCCAAATATAAACCAATCAAGAATGTTGTTTTGCAATGTGATAATATTCAAGCTTTACTCAACGTTTTAAAATCCATGCACAAACCCAAACTGTCTTGTCCAAATCAAATACAAACAAATATACTTCACCTAAATTCTGATTCACCAAAAATCTGAACGTTCACCACTGGACTATAGAATTTCCGCAACTAATTTACGAAATCTAGGAAGCGCCTACTATATCCGATGTACATACGCCTGTGCGAAATAAGTTTGCTACATGTGCTTAGGATATAGCTTAACTAACGCTACACATCTTTAACATCAATTAGCATAAATTCTCATTTTTAATTGAGTCTAGCATTTATTTATACACGAGCGATTGCAACGATTACAGTATTGTGATAAAGCCACGTGGTAATGGGCGGAAGAGCAATTACTGAATCTCGGTACGCGTAATTAGGATTCTGGTCGTAACTTCTGTAAGAATGACAAGTGCAGCAGGCAGTGTGAAATGCAGGCAGTGGATGCAGACTCTGATGCATGCCGTGGCGTTTCTGGCGTTTCTCGAGGAATAATCATTGAGTTTTCTCATCTATAACACCACGCACCGTGTGGTATTCGGGCGATTCTTGGGCGAGATTGCAACTTGTGTACCTAAATCTGTCGCAATACAGTACCATAGAATATGAATGTTCCTCATACTATGAGAGTACCATAGAATAAGGAAAAGTACTCAGTCATACCCTATACAACAAAAATCATAGAAACCGATAATTAATTTTTTTCCAAATATTCCCCAAAAGGTGATTATTGCACGTTAATAATCCATTCATGACTGAAAACGCTGCGAAATTTCGCCATACTGTCCTGCTTTACGGATTTCACCATCCATTCTTCAAATTTTTAGATTCTACACCCTTTTTCGGCAATACTCATGCATCTTTAAGTAAAACTAAGTTTTGTGTTAGCTAAGTTTCAATAAACAATTTAATGTGAGTTTATCCCAACTAACTTCTACCCCAGGAGATGCAAACTTAACCCCTTTGTGGACATGTCACACATTTTTAATCCAATTATATTTTTAACGTATAAAATTCATGTTTGCTGCCATCAAACTTCAACGATGAGTCCATCCCATCAAATAAAATCAGTGCTTAAAACGCAAAATTTCAATCAAACGCCAGCAGCCATTTATCGTCTAACAGAGCAGCTCGGTCAATAGTCGACATCACAGCTAATTAAAAGGGCCATATACCACACACCTCGTAATGAGTCAGAGGGTAATTCACTAATTAACAGCCTCCTGCTACTGCTGCTGCTGCTGCTGCTACTGTCGATGATCTCCGGCGGCAAACTCGCCAAGGTGAAGTCTAACTGTCACTAAACTGCCCAATCAATCAGTGATAGCCGGCACGACGTTGCTTCATCGTCGACTGCGGCGGAGCGAATTTGCATGACTGCCGAACGCGGTCTGATTTCGCGCGACGCCGGCCGCACAGCGCGATATCTGCTTGCAAAATTTGCCCAAAGGCCAAGGCTGTGTGCTATTAGCCAGACTCAATTTCAATTTGATAATTATCGTTATATGCATGTTATAGTGGTTTTAATATTTTTACTACACGCCATATATATATGTTTAACTATAACGAAGTGTTATTTATTTTCTTAACATGCCATATCGGCCACGGTTTCGAATGAAATGGTTGTTGTGATTTTTTTCTGCACGTCAATTTCAATCGAATTGCATTATTTAAAAATTGCATTATAACGGCTTTCTAAATTGTGTCAAGCTGTGTTGTAAAAAAATGCATGTCTCTTTGATCGCCGTTGATCTTTGATCTACGACATTTTGTGGGTCAAATTTTCGAACGCTTCTGTGCGCGTATGGAGAATGTCAAAATAATTTACAAGTGAAAATATCACACGAGCGTACAGCGTGTTAACTTACTACGTATACCCGTCGTGGGTGCTTAATAAATTGGACTCGTCGTTATTGCATCTCACCTTTCCGCTCAAAATGCCGCGCCGCTAACACGATTTTGGGCCGGAGCCATCGACGTGCATACATGATACTTTAATAAAGTATGAACTATTACCTTCGCTGGTTATAAAACTTACAATGCTCTCACTGCTTCGCAAAATTGCATAAGCTCGCTGTGTTTGTAACCCGATGCACCAATCAATGCATGCAGTGTGGTTGAAATGTTAGGAAAGGCATGGATTTGACCACGATTTTACCAAAAATAATTAGACACCGTACACAAAAGCAGATATTTAATACACATCCATTTTTCTTTGGAGTCCAACGCAAGAAAATCGGCTTCATCAAATGGAATTTTTTAACAGTTGGCAGATGTTTGCTGCTTTGTTGGCAGTTTGTGTGTTTGTGTTGTTTGTGTGCAGTTTTGAGCTGCTCTTCTTCTGTATACAGAAGAAGAGCAGCTCAAAACTTTACAATATTTACTCCCAGTCCCAAATAAAGCAACACAAACAATCCAAACCAACAAAGCCAAAAAACCCGTCAATATCTAGCAGTCAATTTCACGGATAATTTAATTTCCGAACCGTACAGCAATCCGATTTGACCATCGAGCCACGAAGTTAAACACCGAGAGAAATCTCCCGAACTCTTCGATCGCCGAGAGCGCCCAGGGATCAAAACGCCGCGCGCTCCTAGTCTGACATTTCTGGGCCATGGTCAACATTTGCCCCCCAAAACGCCGAAGAAAACATGCGTCTTGCTCGGCATTCCTACGCCTTGCCGTTCACAGAAAACGCTGTGTGCTATGTGCTGCACGTAAGTGTAAAGCAATTTGCTGGATAAGTGCAGTTGACTGTGTCAATGGCAGCAGTTAGTCTTCGGGTAGTGTTTTAAATAGTTCGAGCAACATGAGAAAATGTGTTGCCGACAGGTTTTGCTGTTGTTTATTTTTTAACAGCTATAATTGTGTCACGTGTCGTATTGAGGAAGTGAAATTCAAATATGAAGTAGTTATAAGTTTTTGAGCAATTACGACGAGGTACTATATACTCAGTTGGCCCGTCTCAAATCAGTCAAGATCCCTAGAGCGAATAATTAAATGCAAACACTTTTCCAATCTATACATATTCAATTTGTGACACGTTGATCTCTGCTCTTTTCGAACCAAACTGTGATACCTTCCTTCGCGATGATTCACATGAATAACATTTGTTTTAATGAAATTTTAATAGCCGCCGCGATTAGCGAAAACAAACGGTCTGTTCCCTAACCGCCAATTTCCAACCATCTCTCCATCACCACTCACACTCAATCAAAATTCAAAGAAGCCCCCGATAGATTTAATCAAACAATCCAGGTCAAACATCGTACCAGAAATCTAATCGCAAAGACGAGTGTCGTGCATTACTTAACAGCTGTTAGCACCGCTTGCGTCGCACGCAGATGTCATATATTTGTCCGACACGGCCGCACGGGAACGCAGTGAGAGTGACCACTTTCACCTCTGCCGCGGCTGCCGGCTTGGGAGGGTCACTCTTCAACTCCTCACTCGTGGTCACTCTTCATTTTATACATCGAAAGAGATAGCCGGATGGAACCGCCGTCTGAGGACTCACTTGACCTAGAAATGTGCGGCGACGAGTTTGGATGATGTGCTTGGCGTTCCTGTGCAACGCAGGTGTCTCGTACATGGGTTTGAGGACGGCGTTGTGTGTAACCACTTACCTGCAGCGATGATTGCTAAGGGCTCGCATCGGATGTGCTCTTGAAGGTAATGGCTCCTTGCAGGTTTTACATGTAGATTTCTTTATATTGTAGATTGAAAAACCACAACAGCTCTTATACCAGTAAGATACAATGAGTTTCGATTGTATGATTAGGTGTATGGTGGCTAAATCCATCTTTTAAAGATGTGTTCAATGACTGGCTCCTTAGAGCTGTTACAATGGCTGTTACAAAGTCTTAAAAAAACTTGTAACTCTGAATGACGCCACAGTTTACAAGAACTTCAAAAGACTGCAATCGTCACTTTTTATGTATTCTTACTTTGATTTGAGCCCAACATCCGATCTTTGCCCGAGGAGTTTTTTTTTTGTCGCACAGACATTTAATAAAAAGGGAAACTGCTCTTGTATTTAAGAATTTCTTTCAACTTTCGGTGTTCTTCTTTGCAATGTCTACGAGTTATTTTAAATCAAGATGCGATATCTCAGGAGAAGGGCTCTGGGCTCAGGGTTCAGTAAATAAAGTCATCGATTTTGTAATCAGTTTCCAACAATAGCCGTGCAAAATTCCACCCTCACAAATCCCAGAAGTTCTCGGCCATTTTCTGAAAAGAAACCGCGCCGGCAAATTCGAGGAGAGACAATTGATATTTCCTGCATTTCGAGGGCGTTTTAGCGGGCAGGTTCAACTTTCGGCTGACCACACGAGTGCATGCTTCTTAGAGCTGATCTAATTGACGGTTTGACTCGCGATTACCGAAGTTGAGCAACGTTACATTGCACATGTACCGGATGGATGACCGACGACACGTTTTCTTCGTATGAGTGTGGTCTTAGGTTTTGGGGATTGAAACTTTTCCCCTCGAAAGTATATGAATTAGTTGAGTAATTCTGCTGATTGAGATTTATAAGTTCACAAGACAATTTTAAATAATCATAGTGGTACATTATAAGGATTTATCTAAGACTTGGAAATAGTTTTTCTGTGACTGTTTATTTTTAACACTCTGTTAACACAATCCAGGCATCTTTTCGGCAGCACCCCTGATAGAAAAATAACGGACGGCCAATTACCATGGTCACTGCCAATAAGATGCCAAGATATTGTTTTAACAGACTGTCAAATAATTCACAAGCCACTGTAAGACTTGAGGTACGTTAGCTCATTCATTCAATAATTCATCGTCTTAGAGGCGAACATTGGACACGAATCTCGAAGAAAGCTAACGAAAATCTCTGTTTTCTTACCCCTTCGTGTATGCAACCGGCTGCGCATCTTTGTAAGAAGAACTGCCTATGCCTAACACCACAAGGACTTTCATGAGTACAAGACTCAAATAAACGTTTATTCAGAGTTTTTGCGAAAACGAAATCATAAATAGCGTCAAACTCTTTGGAGGAACAGTCTCTCGGACCGAACAGATATGTAGTTAGACAAGGACATCCCAGCATGGTTTTCACCTGTCCAATACAACCCCAGATTCAACGCCCGTGGCCCGTGCCATCTCCTCGATGTACCCAATTTCCGCTTGCTGCATTCAACCAAGCAACTTCGACCAGCCCCCTACTGGTTTCCGGTGAGGCTGACAGACTCGAGATCTTCCTCGCCGTTGAACTTGTGCGGGACGCCGCCGAACACGTTGCGAATGACTGGGGCGTTGAGCGCCCTCTCGGTCAGCGACATCGGCCGCCCCTTCGGGATGCTGCGCGCCTCTAGGATGGTCGGAAGGGTGCTGGCGCCGGCCGGGGACGTGCCTGGTCGGGGTCATAGGTGACACACGGGTCACGCAAGTCATACACAGGTCACAACTCATGCAGGAGTGTCTGAGTAGGCTCGTTTAATGGCAGGGTGGCAGAAATCAGGACGGTGCTGACGGTTCATAGAAACTCACCTTGCAATTTGCTGAGTTCATTTGAACCACATGGATATATGCACCGAGTCAGAGCCAGTTTACAATCACTAAACTGAAATACTTCTCATGAACTTCCTCCAAACAACTCGGGAACAACTGCTTCCGATCGGTTGTCCCAACGGTGATTCCATAAGTTGGAAGAAGTTCAAACCTTGATTATTAGTTACCAAATATCAATTCCAAAATTTGTAACCGTACCAGGATTTTAACCGTAAAGGTATGTATGTATGGTATGTTTGCAAGGTTGTATGTAAAGGTAAAAATGAAACTGAAATAATAAATACAAATACAAACCCAGGATTGTACCGGGATGTAACCGCGCCGGACAGGCGAAGATCCGGGTTCAAATCCCGATACAGATACAAATTTTGGTATTGATATTTCGTTACTATATCCACCGTACATGCAACAAGTACTTGCATTTAGGTTCTAATCAAACTTAGTTCAAGCCTTGTTCGGACATTGTAATACTAGCCCCTAATCGCAAAAACAACCGAAGTTTCTCTGAGCGGAATAGGTCTTTCCCGATTCCTCTATTCCCTTCCTCCAACGATTCTAATTTCAACGCTGTTTGCACCGCAAAATGACATACAAAATGTGAAGAAGTAATGGTGGTCCATGGTCCATGGTGATGGTCCATCACCATCACCCCCCTCGCCGCGTCTCACCCTGTCCCTGCGCCATCTGGCCCAGGATGTACGACGCCCGGTTGGTGGCCGCCTTGCTGGTCTTGGTTGACCCGCCGCGGCGCCAGGACTTGTTCCGTTCGAAGCCCGGCTGGGTCTTGTGCAGGTTGACCAGCGTGTGCAGCAGCTGGTCGAGCAGCTCGGGGTCGACGGGCCCCGCGCTGGGCCCGGGCCCGGAGCTCAGCCCCAGCGCGCTCGTCACCTGCCACCATTGAATAAGAAGGTCGTTATTACCATGCCGATTACCTATTAAATTAAAAATATTATTATTTAAAAAAGTTAAAGGCGCAAGCACATAGTGCCGGAGGCACGGGTCTCCGCTGCTAGTACTACTTATAAACTACAACGCCGGTCGGGTCGGGTCGGGTCGGGTGGGGTCGGGTCGGGTACTCACGTCCGCCGCGCTGTGCGAGTAGCTGATGCCCTTGACCTTCCGGAAAGTCTCGTCGTCGACGGCCTCGCGGAGCGCCGCCTCCAAGGTCATGCCGAGCTCCTCGGGGTCCATCGCACTCCTGCGCACGCGCGTCACAAGGTCATCGGGACATTGGGACTCACGAGGACGACCCAAGGCCGTTCTACCTTTGTGTAAAACGAGCCCTAAGTCTAATCTCAACAGTCCTCTAGGGTCAATTTAACAAAATTTGCTTCTCTATATAAAAGAAACCCTTCATAAGGTCACAACCAGAACATTTCGTAAATATCTGATTGGATGTTTCCATGGTCAGTGTGATAAAGTTGGGGAAATGATCTTAAAAACGACCTTAGGATGAACTACAATCGAACTCTAGAACAATGCCCCCAGACAATCTATCAATCCAGACAATCTTTCCATTGAATCTGCTTTCTTTTCTTTGAAGGAATTTGGCAAGAAACGGAACACGAATTTTTGTGTCCTTCAAAGAGTTGTTTTCGCAAGTAATTCACACGCTTGACTTTGTACGCCTGCTCAAAATAACACTTGATTATAATATAAGCACTTGCTGATTGCTATTTACCACCGAAACGCTCAGCCCTCGCAGTAAAAACATAACAAAACACAAACCCTAAGGCAATTTCATATCAGATTTTCCCCTAAATTACACACCCCGCTTCGCTTTGCTTCACCCTCCATGCTGCCAACTACCAAGCCCGCAGCTCCCACGTGACTTACTGCCTGCCCCCGCTCTTCGACCCCACCGACGGCGGCGGCGGCAGCGGCGCCTGCGCCTGCAGCGTGTTGCGGCTGTTCGCGTTGAGCGTTGCGCGGTTCGTGTCGCGCGCGATCCGGATATCGTGCTGCCAGAAGCGGCGCAGGTCGGGGCTGGACGTGTACGGGGCGGCCACCTCTTTGATCTGCTTGCAACGCACCCCATGCAGTCATTTTGGAGATCCCTTGGCTTCAGATTAAATCCCTCAAAGTCACCGCACAATTTCTCAGGGGCAATCTAAATGCTAAAAGGCTGTCACACCAACGCATCCACAGCACCAAACTCTCTTTAGTCCTTCGCGGTTACGGTCATCCTGAAATATGACCGCCATTTACGATTCACCAACGCATAAAACTAAATCCGTGCATGGCGCTATTTCAAAAATCAAAATCAAACGCTAGAAAAGCGTTATATTCAGCACTGGCGTATCTTCTAGCTTCTTACGAGTAACTTTATCATTGCAGCCTTTGAATAATGCATCTAGACATCAATAAACATTGGTGACTTCAAATATATTTCGTGTAATGTTGGTGTATTAATGTTTCATGCTTAAAACTAGATCATGGCATAATGCTTTACCTACTGCAACACAATGATGCAATGCTGCAGCGGTTGCCACTAACACAATGAGGTAGATAAAGTTAGATCATGGTATCTAGTGTTTAACATTATCACAGTGACATAGAAACTGGAGGCCGGAAAATTGTGGTAATACCAAAGAGTTAATAGTATATAGTTGATCTAAGTCTATGGCCATACCTTCAAGACGATGATGGCCGTGATGAAGATGCAGCAGATGTTGATGAGCGTCAGGCAGAAGCTGATGATGCCCATCGCGGCGAGCTCGCTGGGCAGGTGGCTGGAGTAAAGGTTCACGTAGGACGTGTTGCCGGTGTACGCCTCGCCCTTCAGATGGGGCAGCTTGAGGTCGCCGTGGTAGATGAGCACGATGCACGCGAGGCCCCACATGATGCCCTGCACCGTCCGTGTCACCATGTCACCGAGTCATCGTGTATCATGTGTCATCGTGCACCAAATATACATACTCTTTACAACTCTCTGCAGCAACGTCTTACCATACCATACTCAATTTTATTACTACTAGCAGCAGAGCAAGACGTTCACGCTGTGTGGACCATTGTTTTAAAATATTTCTCTTCCAAATTGCATGAAAACATCAAAGTTGGGGCTTTGTGTTGGGATATTTTTGCGCAAAATATTGACGGCTCAGAACGTAACCAGGTCTATAATCTATTATAACATCTTATGGAACATTTTAAACTGTGAAAAGGCATAGCTGTTGTCCTGATGAAAATGAAGACTCATCCTATTTGTTCAAATCTGAACGTTCGAGCTTTCAATTAGAGCATTTACTTCGAAAAGAGTAGCTCGTGTTCGCTATTCCTAATCTTTTCTTCACTTCGAGATGAAGTGTTAGTTAATATTGTCTATAGTCTCGATGAGAGCCCAAGCCAACCAGCCATTAGCCAATTATTGCGATATTTGGGGGAAATGCAGATTCCGATTTCCCACGTGACTTACGCAGTTGACGGCAGGCGGCAGCAGCGACGCGGAAATGGCGACGCCGATCAAAGGGCCAGCGCTTCCTTGCAGCAGGGCCAGGGCCACCCCGGTGCCCGAGGGCAGCGCCCACAAGATACCGATCCACAGGGATCGAGCGTTGCCTCTGGAAGGCTCACACGAAACATGTCATCTCATTTCCAGAAACACTTTTTCAATGGGTTTATTGAAATCATGCTACCAAACTTAATCATTTCCCGACGTTTCGCATTCAATTGACCAGTAAAAGAGTTTTTCTGAAAACAGACGTTCTACGATTAGGAGAAGACATGTGTTTCTTCACCCTCCTCCGGGAGCTTCAGTGGAATTTGTGAGATTTTCTTGGATCTAGATTTCCACTTGTACCCACTATGGAGTGACACTGCCAACTTTGTCTTGGTCAGCCGCGCCCATAAAATTGCTCACATTTGGTTTTAGGGTTATCAATTATGAACAGTTCATTCACAATTCTTCAACGTTCTAAAATATTAAATCAAATAGATCTATTATACGGCCATTAAGTATCTATAGAACTCTATACGAAGACATCTGTCACCTCAAAGAGAGGCAGCATTTTGAACAAAACGCACGCTGACAGTGGCGTGTAGCTCAAGGAACCCACAAGTTCGATAATTTAAGAAAAAATCCTTAATTTTTTTGAAAAAAAAAATCAGGAAGCTTTGTGAGACGTCCGAGAGTTTTTGCGCTAGTATTCAACATTCATTATCCAAATTTGAAGGAAAATCGTATAATTTTCCGGATTTTCAGTGACAAATGACCCCGGCAAGAACAGAAAACATAGCTTCGCGAATCGTTCAGCCAGATTCTAAACGCCAGCATCGACAACCCTTCACGTACCGGCCCTTCATCTCCTCGGTAGGCCAGTCTCCCAGCCCCCACGGACTCTGCGTGGTGCCGACCAACAGGCCGAAGATGAAGCCGAAGATGAGCGAGACGAACAGGCCGATCAGCTCGCTGCGCACGCCGATCTTCTGCAGCTTCTTGTCGGCGATCACCGTGCCGAACGTGCCGGCCATGATCGGACCCTGCGACAGCGGAGACGGTTGATAGGAAACGGGTCCATGATCTCCACAGCCTGGATAGCGCTTCGTACAGTGAGACTTCGACGTCACATTGAACCACTGATCTCTCCTAGTATGGATAGCGCTTCCTACAGTGAGACTTTGATGCCATATTGAGCCACTTTGGGCCACCTTCTACTTACAATTTCCATCAAATTCAAAGGCTCAGGGCTATATGAAAGGTAAATGTGATGTTGAAACGATTTTCGTTTCGCGAAAAGCGAACCGCTGCACAAGAAACCAGTGCGTGACTTGAACCGGTGCATGACTTGAACCGGTGCGTGACATGAACCGGTGCGTGACATGAACCGGTGCGTGACTTGAACCGGTGCGTGACATGAACCGGTGCGTATAGGGAACCGATGCGTATAGAGAACCGGTGCGTACCATAAGCGGGGAGATGAGCATGGCGGCGACGATGTTGACCGAGTTGTTCTCCACCAGCCCGACGGCAGCCACCATGCTGGAAACAGCCAGGAGTCAAAACAGCCAGGAGTCAAAACAGCCAGGAGTCAAATCAACCTCACATCGACCTGCAGGTGACTTAAAATAACACAAAGCACGAGGTGGACACAAAACAAAGTAGCTTTTCAGTAGAAATGACACATTTCTTAAAATGGGAAACAGGATGAGAATGAGCAATTGAAATGGCGGAACCCTTGTCCTTTTGATCGAAGATTAGGTTCATCATCACCCTTTCGTTTACCGACGCCATTAGACCAGTGCCAAAGGGCCAGTTGTCAAAACAGAGCGTCGATAAACACCAGTAATCAATCAATCTAGTCCGGGGCACTCCCCCGGCTGTGAGTCATTGTGAGAGTACTCACTCGGCGGTGAGTATGAGCAGCAAGTAGTCGAAGGAGCACTCTCCTCCCGACCGGACGCCGTCCACCACCTGTTTCACCGTCAACTTGGACCGGATCGACTGCACGAAGTTGTTCCACGCCTTCTTCTGGCTCGGGTCTCTTCTGCAACCCATCCATCAGCCTTCGTCACCTTCAACGTCTTCAACATCTTCGCACGTGCCGGGCTTAGCCAGGACAACACTTGATCTCCAATAAGGCATACAGATGTGTTTGGGTTCGAGCTAAACGGGCTGCAAGGGGGCTAATTCCCCTCCCCCTATGACCACCCCCTCCCCCTGTCAGACTCACGTGTCTTCTTCGTCCTCGAGCCCCGCTTCGGCGTCCAGTCCTTGGAAGAACACGCTGCACGGAACGACGCTGGAACAACGGGCAGGTGGAAGGACGTTAATAGCTCAGTTTCGGCGTTTTAAAATTTTCGGCTTCCAATTTTTTATTGACATTTCCGACTTTTCACGCCAAAAAACACATGTAGCAAATGAAATTATCGAGTTCGCTATATGATGACCACAACGCGATTACCTTCGCTTATTCGCAACGATAGTGTCTTAAATTTGAAAAAACTTAAAGTTTATTTTTGAGTAACAAAGCATTCATGCGGTCAATTCCGTCTCCCGAGTGCAGGTTTGCATCGACCCATTGAATTGATTCTTGCGTTTCATCCCTACAAAAACCACCCCTAGCTTACTTTGCCAACCCCTGACCATAAAGCGTCGCTGGACAAAGGGCGCACAGCAGATGCAGCTGCTGCACCCGTTGTGCTGGAGTCAATGCAAGACGCTGTTTATTAAGGTTCACAGCATGGGAATTACTGATTATGAAAGCAGCTTATTTTATAGAGAGTTTTGAATCCGATCGAGCATTACTTACTAGAGGGAGGGATGAATGTAGATTGTGTCTATGTAATACAGTGTTGGGGTTGAAGTGACGACAGCGTTTGGCCACCATTGGCTCGTTTTGAGCCTTCAATAGGCGTCACGCAAGGAAATATTTGATTTCTTCATCCGAAAGCTTAGAGAAAATCCTCAGCGAGCTTCAAAGATATAATTTTACTGCTCCTTGTGTGTTGTCTTGGTATTGGTGAGGAGAGCTGACTGGGTCGAGAAGAAAAGGGAGCACCGTCCCCTTGTCGTGGAGCCGGAAAAGCGGGGAAATGTTCGGGAGAGAGATTGGAGGGCTCGAGGTGCGAAAACTTGTCTCGCCTTGCTTATCAACCTCTCATTCACCGACGCCATTAGACCAGTGCCAAAGGGCCAGTTGTCAAAACAGTGCGTCGTTAAACACCAATAATCATCAAAGTAGGGAAAGTTTGATTACGTCCCAAGGATCTAGTCATTGACACGCCGAAGCAACGCTGGCTTCTACAGCAGCCAGCAACAACGGGGATATTGAGTTTCCGATTGCAGACACGGGATGTTGATGTTGATGTTGATGTTGGTGTACCTGACGACCGAGTTGTTCTTCTTGCCGATGCCGAGTTCGGTGAGGCAATGCAGACAGTTCTCGCACGGGTCGCCGGCGCCGACCGGAAAGAACACCTGGAACCGAACCCGGGGCCCGTTCTTCAAAAACCGTACTAACGCGTTTTTTTGTTTGACATGCCAAAACTTATTGTGCCGTTGTATCCAAGGTTTTGAAACCGTTTATAGGCAGTAACGAGATTTTGTCGCAAATGATATAGCACGTAGCATGTACATTGCCACACATGTGTGGTGTTATGTATGTAAACATGATGTTATAATTATGGTGGGCATGTCTTGCTGCTATATACACAAAAATATTTGCTATCAATCTACCGGGCCAGGCATCATCAGGTGCTCGACAATGTTTAACCCAAGTCATTGCACCATTAGAGTAGTTCAAATTTTCTATGTTGGCCATTTAATTTTTAAATGTTTCCTTTATGGTCTCACCTGATAGTAGTTCTTGTTCTTGTCTCCACACCAGACCGCGTGTTCGATCCCCAGCTTCTTCAACAGCTCCTCTAAGATCTGCAAGCAAGTTTATTGCAACCATCAAGTTCTAATCCGAAAGAAATGATAAATTAAATGTAACGCTATTGCTTGTCTTCTGCGATCAGGATTAAAATGAGTGCTATAGTCTTTCCAGTAAATGGTGATACTCAAAAAATGGCCATTTACATTCCACCAAGTCATGAAACTAAATCGGTGAGACGCTATTTCAAAATTTCAAAAGCAAACACTAGACTGTCGAAACGTTTTATTTGGCACTCGCATATTATATTCTAGTTTTTACCATAGTTATTTTACAGTTATTACCATAGTTATTACCATCATTATTACCATAGTTTTTACCATAGTTATTTTACAGTTATATATACTAAAAAGAGTTAGAAATAAAGGTAAATCGGTGACTGCAAGGTTATCATTTTCCTAATCATATTACTGTATCATTGAGCGGACAAGGATAATCTTAAATTAAAAAGATGTTTGAACATTCACCCCAAGTTCACTATCAAGGGTAGATTATAGTTGACAGCAACAGCGTTAGCGATCTACTTGCTGATGATGTTAAGACTACCTTCTCCATTGGAATCGCAACATCCTTCTTCCGCTTCCAGGGTTGATCCCCAGCAGCGAACGCGCGGTTCACCCTCGATGGACCGGGCTCGGGGTCCAGTCGGATCAAGTCTGCACCCTGCGGCATGGTCAACCCCTGCCGTTATGCCAGCATCCCGTCGCCTGTCTCCTACCCTTAATCTTGACAAGTCTAGGGTCGTATCAATCGAGCACACTAGCGTTAGAGGTGATACACAGTCGGTATCAGGTCTAAAACTGATGATCGACATGATTTCCTGTCAAGATCTAGTATCACCAATTGGCCGTTGCAAACACTTACGATTTGAACACAGAAGGACTCGTACACAATTAGTGTGTTTATCATTTTATTTCAAATTATGACTTCTCAAAATCCAAAATAACGGTTTTTTGACGAAGCCGTGAAAATTCTTTATTTCTTCAAGTACTACGGACAAATTTTTTTAGTGGTTATACCGTTTTTAAAGAAATATCTATGTTCAAATCATCACAAACTTACTGCACTCTTCGCCGGGTGTTCCTTCTCGTGTTCTGCCGTGGGCACGCATACCAAAAACAACATGCCCGCCATCGCGCCCCCTCACTTTAAGACACTCGCCGCTACGCGCTAAGAAACTTCGAAAGATGTGTTAGATCCAACGCGGGGCCCTCAGATTTCGGGTGCGCAGCTTGCTCGAGTCCAGCCTCGTTGCACTGGGCATCACTAGGAATTGCATCTTCTAGCTGCAACTTTACCTGCAGTGTTTCTCGTCTGTGTGTAATTAGAGGATTTCTTAACGAGGAATTAGATGCAGTGTCTTAATTGTCTTGTTTATCTTATGCGCTCGGGTCAGTATAACAGTAAAAACAAGTTTTTTTTTACTGGTAACGAAGAAGACTCTATTTTTCAGTTATCTTTTTGTTAAATTTGTGTGTTAGTTCAATAAATAGTTGAGAAACTATAAACTGTCCGCTAGCCTTTTTATATCTATCGGAACAGCTAATTAGTTGAACTGTTTCACGCTAACGGGGGATTAAATTTTAACCAGTGAATTTAAAAAGTGCTAGACGTAAGCTTCATAATTTACAGTAGTCATATTGTGGAAATTTAGGACGTTCCTCTGTCGATAAATATCTTCCTCCCCTTTCTTCAATAACGTTGACCCACATTTAAAAAAAATACTATGCTGAATTATGCCTACGACAACTCATTAAAAAACGGACAGATGTGAATAATATTGAATTATTCATTTTCTCTAACGTTGCCTCCTGGATGCGATGCGGGTAGTTTGCCCCTGCAGACCTCCCCCGTGTTTATATACGTCACGGTCGAGGAATTCACCGGCGAGAAATAATCAATAGCTTCGCGGTGAACCAGGTGGACAGCAGTTTGACAGGCCAGTGCTCGAAAAACCTAGCTGCACAGAGTACGGACACAACACATTGTACACATTTGCATATAGATTGTTTAGTGTCCAATTGTTTTGTAGAGTTAGCGCATAAAACACAGACAACATGAGGTAAACACACAGCTTTATTTCGATGTATTATTTCATGCAATATCAGTTCCAGGGAGCTTCCTCCATTATTTAATTGATTTGTATGCAATTGATTCGACGTATTACAAGTTTCTAGTATCCAAAATAAAATTACGTTTTGAACCCCCGGGCCCAAAGCTTTTAAAAAACAAACCCAGTTGTAAATGCCAACAAACTAATATTTATTATAGTTGCATTCCACAGATGACCTTTGGTATTGGTAATATGTTCGTCAGTCGATAAAAATGCATTACAATCAAATAAACAGCAGCGAGAGTGGCTTCCGCAGAATGCGGTAGGAGATTCGCTCGCAAAAAACTGTTGACGGATTGAAACCTCCAAAGCATCGATAGTCCTCTTTCTTAAGACTAGTTTCTCTTCCTAATCTTAGCACGTTAGTTTTCCGAAAAACTATTCAACTGAGTAATGAATTCTAATCGATAGTCGATAGTCCTTTTTACGCCCGTCAAACGATTCCTTCCTTCCCTTACCACATGAAAGGAAACTATTCTGACCATCCGACTCTAAAGTTTGGGTACACCACAAGCATTTTACTACTCAGCAATCATAACAATGGGCTAGGAACATGATTACCCGATCGTCATCACACCCAATTTGGCCAAGTCATTTCGCTCGTGTTCGCTTAAGCGAACAAGACTGCCTGAGTTGTCAAATTCACCTACCTGGGACCTCACACACTCGCACTGTTCAAGTATACCATAAGCATAATTTCGGATGTTGACCCTTTTGTTTGTCTTCGTGTGCAGGAGCATGGGTTCGCAACGGTGGCTTGATGCCTACACTGAGCCTCACGCTTCGCTGTACACGTTCGGTCAGTGCATGACCCTTGCCGACCTCTCGGCAGACGGTGACCACAAGCTCATTGTCGGTGATCTCGGCACGGGCGCCGGAGCCAGCAAACTCAAGGTACCTACTCTAGTCATAACTGAGAGGTGGTATACATGGCAACAGCACAATGGTTGATGCTATTGTGGCTTTGTGAGCAGCATCTGATTAATTCCCTTTTCGGGTGGTTTAAGTACATGCAATCGGATATTGGCTCTCGATGGCATTGTTTACTAGCGGGGAAGATGTCTCGATCCTTATAGATGTTAACAACTGACCTTTACATAACTCATTAACTTGGTTCAACAAATTATAATATTATGGTTTAAAATTAACTCAAAACGTTCAGGCAACAAAATCACTAGATCAAGACGGACACAAAATTACAATTCACAAGCAATTATGAGGAGATTTTTGGGAAATAAATAACACTAACTTGTTCAAGTCCTTTGTAATTATAATTTTTTTAAATATTTTACTTGGGCTTAGGAGAAAAGAATCAATTATGCCAGTTTCTCATGAATTGTAGCCACCCACCCTGATAAGCTGCTGTTTTTATTTATTTCAACCTAGATTTGAAGATTTCAAGCCCCGGTCTACATCTAAGAGAAGGTGCAATCATCCGTACCCCACCGAGCTAAGTCCTTCCCCGATCTTCGCTTTCCGTTGCAGCATTCCGATCAAACGTGATTGCGTTGCGTTTGCAGGTGTACCGTGGGACGGGCCTGCTGCAGGAGACCACCCTGGTCAGCCTGCCGACAGCCGTGGTCAGCTTCTACATGGACACTAACGAGCCGCGAATACCAGGTCAGGCGTCATGCTAACCACAAGCCCCAATTCAACGGCACCGTCCTCAACTGTTGAACCGTTCAACCGTTTGACTGTTTAAAGGCACTGCCCTCAACTTAACAGCGGCACTAGTTGCTAAACTTTATTAAACTCTTTGTGTTGGTGTATTTGTTAGGGTGGGATGGTGTTAAAATAAAACATAATTAAAATTACATTCCATTTTCATTTGTTTTATTGCAGTCATAGAAAATTTAGGGGCTATACTTTGCTTTGGTTTGAAAAATTAGTGAAGATGAAATTTTAGTTTATATTTTTTTACTTAATACTTGTACATACTTAATAAATATTATGTTTTTACTTAATATACTTAATGTTTGCTTAGTTTAATTGTTTAATTGTTGCACTCTTAGCTTTCTTCTTGTATCTGAGATTATTTCAGTTTGAAAAATCGGGAAAATTAAGGCCAGCATATAGAAAATTGGTTCAGAAATTATGAGACATTGGCAGCAAACATTTACTCTTACTCAATTGTCAATTAATTTCTGATGGCAAGTCTGTTTGACTTGTTCAATTAGAGATAAGGAAGTGTGTTCGACAAGTCTTTTCAACTGGTAGTGTGACTGCGATCGAAAGAACGCAACAATGACTGTGTGACCCTCGGTCCAGCCGTGGCGGTGGCTTCCGGCAGCGACATCTTCGTCTACAAGAACCTGCGGCCGTACTTCAAGTTCTCCTTGCCGTCGCTCGAGGTCAACGCGCTGGAGCTGGATCTCTGGTCGCACGCTCGCGACGACAACTTGGAGGTGAGCCTTTGGCCTTTGAATCCTCTACGTTTAACAGATCGACTGTCTCTAGATCGATATCATGCAAACTTCTTAGCATCTAGAGTCACCATATGTGTTTGTAAGTATGTATAGTGTGAATTCACTGAGGCAAACATCCCTGCTGGTATTTATGTATGCATACAAGTTTGAACGTTGTTCCCTGGCTGCGGCAGGTGTCGATGTTGGTCGAGACGTTGCAACGGCTTCGCGAGGAGCTCGGCTTCTCTGGCTTGTCAGCGCAGTCGCAGGCGCTTTTGTCCGCCGAAACCGGCGAGCAGGCGGCCTTCGTCGAGAAACACAAGGACACCGCCGTCAAGAGAAAGGTCGGTGCTCTTGCAGACGATGCGCACGGTCATTTGAGGGCGTAGATTCCTTCTAGGGGTTGAAAATATATTGTCCAGGTAACCTCCAGATAAAAACCCATCTACATGGAGACAACCATTGGTTACTTCTGTTTTCTTGCTGGCTGGAAGACAACTATGTAACTACATTGTAATTTCGGCCCTAAGTGGGTCATAGATCTGACGTTCATTGTGATGTGTATGCTTCACAGTCAAAGGCATTGGTCGGCAGTGAATGAAGTGATTAATTCAAGTATATTCTTTATTGTCTTATATGTCCAATAAATTATAGCCATTTTTACCGACCGATCCAAACTAGTCACACATTCCAGATTGCTGAAGTCATAATTGATAAGTAGATAAGAAAATATGGCATAGGTAGTAATTGCTATACCTATGTCATTGGCACGTATGGCATACCTATGCCATACATTCGCTGGGCTGGTGACACTTGAAGCGAACGCGTGTAAAACGTTTCATTTTCCCGCGGCCAGGCGCTGATAACGTGCATGACGACGCTGCCTAAGAACTCGGCGGAACCGAACGCCGTCGCTGTGCTGGTAGTTGCCACGGAGACCGGCGACATCTTCTTCCTCGACCCGCAGGCGTTCACCATCCTCGACACGGTAACCACGACACTCGGCTGGTCC
Source organism: Nemurella pictetii (assembly GCA_921293315.2). Taxonomy (NCBI): domain Eukaryota; kingdom Metazoa; phylum Arthropoda; class Insecta; order Plecoptera; family Nemouridae; genus Nemurella; species Nemurella pictetii. The sequence continues at coordinate 5,931,408 of OV121122.1, forward strand.
CAGCGATGCCGATGCCGGCAGAGCAGGAACAATATTGTCTACGTTTATTAGTTAGAAACGAAAAATCCGAAATTTTAGAAAAAACGAAATTGTATCCGTACTAGGAGAAATACCTACCAGGCATGAAACGAATTGTAGCAGTTTGGATCATTCAACAGGATTACCTTTACTTTTTTAGGAAGAGAAACAAACTCCAAATCTTTTTGCATTCCTACAGGATGTTTGTTATAAGAAAGGTATTTTATACATTCAAAACCATTATTTTTAAGAGTAAAACTTTTAAGTTACCTGTCTGTTTTATGTAAAGTTTTGCCCCAATTATTTTGACTGATGATTGATGATTGTCTCTGAAATTGTAGCCGAACCTAAACATTACGCTCACGCCAACACGATCGCACAAGAGTTCGCAAAACCCAAGTATAATAACAGATGACAAACAGCCACCGAGTAACTTTTCCCTGTGCTTCAAACAGATAAACTAACAAAAACAAACCCGATCAGATGAGCTGCGGTGACGGCCGCTGCAGCTCGGCCCCCTCGCTGATGGCCTCGCGCGGCCTGCTGGACGTAGACTTCCGATTGGTGCTCGCGTGCCGCAACGGCGCTGTGCTGACGGCGCGGCGCGGTCACGTCGTCAAGACGGTGGCGCTCACCTCGCAGTGCGCCGCGCTCGTGCTGGTCGGCACCGACATCGTTACCGCCACCTCGCAAATGGAGCTGCAGACCCACACAAAGCACGTGCGTTGTTGATTGATTACTGGTGTTTAACGTCGCACTGTTTTGACAACTGGTTCTGTGGCGCTGGTATAATGGCGTCAGGGAATGAAAGGGTGGTGATGAACCTAACCTAGCCTAGGAGGGAAGAAGGGGAGTCCGGTGCCAGCACGTAGCCTACTCCTGTCGAAAAGTACCGAGGGGACCACTGGCTTTAAGTCCCTTCCGAAGGTCGGTACAACTCGAACAACAGGATTTCTCCACTATCCGTGCTGTCGAGAGGTTGATAAGCTAGGCGAGTGAAGTTGTCGTACTAACTTCAAACACTCCAACCTCTCTCCCGAAAGTCTCATGAAAGAAGTTCAAAAATCAAGCTCAGTTGCTTCCTATACAATGATTATCTATACAATGAATATTGTGCCGTCTAAAATGTCGTCACATTCTCCATAAAATCCATCACACAAATCCTTGTACAATTTTCATGTAGGTAATAATGCTGGTAATGCTAAACAAGGGTTTGACTAAACATATTATGACCATATAAAAGGGGCGTACTACAGTTAGAAAGAAAGGTAAATCGGTGACTGCAAACTTATTTCGCATAACGTTGGCAAACTTATCGACTACTAGCACCGAGCGGACAATGTCATTCTTAAATTAAATAGATTCTCGGCGCACGCTCCACCCCCCCTGACTCCCGCCCCCGCCCCCGACGCAGGGCAGGAAGCGCTGGTGCGTGTCGCTGCCCAACGCTGCTACGGCGCTGGCGGCGATCGCGCTGCCCAACGCCGGCGTGGTGCTGGTCGCGGCGGCGCTGGCCGACGGAGCGGTGCACTTCTACCGCGGGCGAGACCTAGTCGACGTCGTCACCGCCGCGGACACAGTGTCCGCCTTGTTGTTCGGTCGCTACGGACAGGAGGAGCACAGTCTCGTGATGGTCACCGTCGGTGAGCACTTTGGTTGTCTTTGGATGTTGAATGATTTGCGTCCGGTTCGAGGCATATGGATCGAACTTGATCGAACAATGATGTCTGGTGGAATTATCTATACAGGGGGATTTTGATTGAGATTGGAGATTTGGTTCAATTCCTATAGATTATACCTCTGATATTTTGCACTGAAACTGCTGGCAGTTAAGCAGTTTCAACTTCAAGTTTCATCCACTCAAAGCAATGTCAGTGCAAAGCAATTTCAAAATGATGTCCAATTAACTCTTTTCAAAGCAAGCATCATTGCAATCTAGTAACCTGGGAACGTTGGGAACTAAAAATTTAATTTTTCTTGGATTTTGTGGTTTCTTGCTAGCTCAATAACTTGAATTTCTCTTGCACTCTTTTGTTTGTAGAGCCGTCTGTACATCATTGATTGGAATTATTTTGTTCTCAAAGAACTTTTAAATACTTTTATATCAACTCGTTAGTTGAAAATTAATTGAAAGCACCTTCTTTTGATAGGAATTTTAGTGGAATTGAACTGAGAACATTTAGCATTTAGTAACTTTGTCAAAACGTTTACGTCATGCAATATTAGAGACAAGTATCGATGCCTTTAAACGAATCAACATCAATAACAGCCGCACCCCCACTCCAGGTGGCTGCCTGATGGTGAAGATCCTGAAACGAACGGCTGTCTTCACGTCCCAGCCAGACTCCGGGCCGTCGTCGTCTGCGCAAACCGCGCTGTCGATCCCGCGCCGTTCGCGGCTGTTTGCGGAGCAGACGCTGCGCGAACGGGCTGGCCACGCGGAGATGCACCGGTCGTTCCAGCGAGACCTGTTCAAGCTGCGGCTGGACACGGCACGCGCGTGTTTGGACGCGCTCGAGGGCAGCAGCATGCCGGTGTCGGGGGACGCCCGGCTCAAGATGTCCGCGCAGGTACGCGGGCGATGTTCGCGGTCGTTCGTTAACCGTTGGCGAAGGCGTAAAGACCTATTTGAAGTCTGATACCTACCTGGACATGCTACCAGTTTGAAAAATATTAATTAGCTCTGCTAAATAACAAAGGAAGGTAGGGAAATCACAACCCAAATTGCTCTACCTGGCTTTAGCGAGTGGGTATCATGACGTCATTTTGATAGAATTTTGATAGAATGGAATTCGTGTATAGTTGAATTGGTATGTGTCAGCAAACATACTGTTAATGATCACTTTTGTGATCTATAAATTATATATATAATTTTTTAATAGAACCGATACATTATAATCATTTGAAAGTGTCAGTATACTGACGGGGAAATGAACCTCAGACCTTTATACCTAGCCGGGTTAATACTGTACCTTAATTCTGCGAGCTATCTGGCTGGCCGATATTCAAAACGATTTTTGAAAGAAACAGGACGGTAATTAAAAATAGAATGCATTAAATCTCTTACTCTTACTTGATTCCATTTGCAACTGAAATTGTCAACCAATTATAATGCCAAGCTTTTCCAAAATCTATAAATATTTGTCAAACTGTGCAAACCTCGTGTCTACAGGTAAAATCGTTAGCTGATAAATGTATCTGTTTGAATGATAGTGGACTTTGCCGATGAACTTGTGGATTCCGTTGTTGCTTCCTAGGTGCTCGGTCTCGGTCCGATGTTCAAGCTTCACGTTACGCTGGAAAACATGGCTGCCACAGAGCCAACGCTCAACCTTAGCATCATATTCCACGCCGACGTCAAGAGCTACGCGTTGGAGAAGTATCTCATCGAGGTGCGCTAAGACTGACAAGTTTACGCAATCACTTAAGTCTACTTTGGATGTAATGTCTTCATTGTGTCTGATATGTGACTGGTTTTTTGGTCCTGAAAAGGACCTGGACAAAGTCCACTTTGTTATGTTTTTATTTACGGTGCCGGTGCAACGTAGAGTATTTTTTAATTCTTCTAAGATTAACAGAAATAGATTATAATCAAATTAATGTTTTGTATAAAATCTGATTTAAAGGTCTAAAATCTATTTTCAGGTCCCTTTCCTGGTGCCGGGTCTAATTTACAACTACGACACGCTCGTCGAATGCAAGTCAGAGCTTGGAATCTCGGACGAGATCAGGATCTTCATCGTCAAGGAGAAAGAAACGCAGCCAATTCTTGCCGCTCTCATTCAGATGCCGATCTGCGATGTCTTGAGTCAGAACTGAACGGAACCTATTAGCAAACACTAAACTTACAATGTCTTATAATTATCGAGACGCTTTGGTAGTATTCTATATGTTGCAGGTTTGGTAGACAGGTAAACGTGTTGAACATCCTGCAACTTTTTTTTTGTAAGGCACTGCGTGTTGTGACTTTGACTTGTGATATTAGTACCTATGTATTTTATCAATACACATATTAATTTATTATAATTGATTTAATTACCTATCAGTTTGTTTGTATTGTGTATTGAGAGATTTGTTAAAAATTATAGATATGAACAGCAAAATTAGTAGGTATTATTCTCAAAAATAATCCGAATTGATAGATATTTCTGAGTTACATGGGTACTAGCAAATGGATGTTTTTGTCGGCTAGCCTTCTCTATAGTCTTAATCACTACCTTTAAACTCTTCAAGTAAGCTAAAAATCGCAGTGAGGCCGTCTTAGAGTCATGATCGGCATTAATTGTACACGCAATCTCAAGTGCTAACGATAAGTGATTTCCAGAGTCAGATTCAGTGGTCATGGGACGATTAATTAACGTTCTCTGCTGTGTTTTCGTCCGAGTAAATTAAAAGGCGCGGGCCAACCAAGGCCAATTGCAAGGTTGCATTATGGGCGCTAGGAAGGCGGCCGCCGCGCAGCGCATCGCTTGCCGAGATCGAGGGTCGCGTAATGAGCTTGTTGTGCTCGTCGGTTTTCGAAATCTTCTCGCCGTACGATTGCAAATTCCACGATACTAGTTGATTGCCCAGGTAACTGAACTCACACTCTTTCGTAATTCGTGTAAATATTGGTTTGCGCGGCACGCTACATGCGTATTTACGTGTCAATGCACCTTGTTACTTTGGGTACCCATAGCCCTGAAAATGCCAAGTGCTCCTGGGATATTCACCTAACCTTATCTGACTTTAACAATGTAGTTATTTCTTAGAAAACTAATCAAATTTTGTCTTATCAGACGCGTAAGCATCGTAACTGTCATGGAAGAAGACCCCAACGACTCTACCAAGAAAGATAATCCGCCTTTTTCACCTGTAGCAGTCGAAGAACTTTGTCGTTTGTGTCTCGTTGAAGCTACGGAGGATTTGCAGCGCATGTTCGACGACGTGGATTTTCCTCACAATATATTTATCTTGACTCAAATCGATGTGAGTTGCTTCGCCGGAACATAACCTAGAACTTCGCAACAATCGCAGATCATCCATTTTTGAACTGATTTTCATTTGTTTTCCCAGATTCACGAAGGGGACGGCCTTCCGGAGCAAGTTTGCCAGCATTGTTTACAGCAGATGCGAGCAGCGCTCTCATTTGTTTCCCAGTGTCGCAATTCTGACTCTATTTTGCGAGATTATATAAACAAGGTAACACATTTCTTTGTGTTCAAGTGGCGATACAGACCCAGTAGGCAATGTTTAATTATTGATTTTGGTTGCTACCTTTGCCATTGAATTACACATCAACTCAAGAAACCTGGGCGCAAGATGCAAAAGAACTTTCAAGTAATTGAGCTCAGTTGTCATGGGATGGTAACAATGAGATTCACCTAGTACAACACTATTATTTGAATTTCTATCTTTATAGATATATATCTTAATTCTCTCTTCAAGTCTTGTGAGATGTAGCCCACTATGTTTGGAGCAAATGCTCCATGCAGAATGCTTGTACTTTCAAATTGGCCTACTCCGATAGTTGTGATGATTTAATTTATTTACAAAGAAACAATTTTTCCCTGTCAAGGCTTGTTGACATTTCTTAAAACATGTATTTTCCAATTATGTACCAACTCAAGCATCACGGCTACATATTCTGTACCGTCTGCTTCACACCCAACTTGCTATGCACTAATCATTGTGTTTTGTTAATTCTATGTTACAGATTGATAAAGTGAGTGGAAGACGTGATCATTCCGAGACAGACACAGGGGAGCAGCCAGAGCGCATGGAAAGTGTGGGAAAGTGCACTAGTCCGGTAGTGGGAGACATCCTGCGAAGGACGCTGCAAGGAGCTACAGGAGAAGCAATCGAGGCGCAGATGGAAGCTATGTTGAAGGGGAAGACCAACAGTGAACCAGATATGGAGATTATCTTGAAAGGAGGCAAGTTATTTTTATTAAAATACTGCTTTTTCTTGACTTTTGATCTGTGTACAACAAGGATCTATGATCGTACACTAGGCCTTCGTAAATGGGTTTTTATATTTGCGTTTTAGGGTGAGCATTAACATTATATTCATAGGTACCTATTGCAAGGAGTTTGTAATTTTCCATTATGAAAAAAAGTATTTAGGTACATTTAAATTTTAGAGCTTCCTTGTTTTTTTTTTTCATTTTTTTCATTTTTTTCATTGCAAAGTTTCCATGTTGCCAGTCAGTTAATTTCCATTCATTGTGCATTTGTTTCTAGTTACTATCCTTGTGTGTGGTTTTCATATTTTCTAAATTACACTGAAAAAAAACTACACTGGCAACTTTGCTCAAAAATTGGTGCGTACAAACATGGCTATCCAAAAATTTTCTTGCTATCTGAAATGCATTTTAGCCAGAAGTGCACATTTCAAATTACATGTGAATAATATTAAGAAACATAGAAACCCCTTTTCTTCTCTACCCAGAACATCTAAAATGTCAAAATATTTGTCAAATTGTGTTAATCTTAAGCAAAATTAGCTCTTGGTACATTTGATAGCAACAATACCTACGAATATTTTTTTAATGAGGGAAAAAATAACAACAATCAAAAACGGCAATACACAACAATACTCGAGAGGTGATAGGCATTTACAGTTTACAATGACAATTACTTTATTTAAATTGCACATAGTACTCTGTCTCATATTTATTATTAACAGTGAGTTGCTGATCTTTTTAAGCAAACTTGTTTGTTTTTGTTTGCTATTAATTATTTTCAGTGAGTGGCTGGCTGACATATTATTAACAGTATCAAGCAAGCTTTTTGACAAAGTGTACCAAACTAAAAAAATTGTGTCTTCTTTTTTGTCTGCGTACTCGGGCCTTTCACCCAGTAAATAATACATCCAGCCCAACTTTTATTTTTCCCCATGCTAAAACACTAACAATCTCTCAACGCATCCATTATAACCTCCAATACTAACGCGTCCTGTCCTCCCACAGCCACATCGCCATCGAAGCGGACCAAGCCGGCGAACGGCAAGTGGAGCGAGTGCGACCCGGTCGCTGCCACGCTGTGCGCGCTGCAGAACGACAAGCCGACACCGAACGGCGGGCTGACTCGGTCGTACCGCGGCGGCGCCGAGAAGAGCTCGCTGATCCGCGAGCTGCTCTCGCACAACTTCAGGCGGCAGTCGAGCGAGCCGGTGACGGTCTGCGTGAGCAGCACCACCGTCGACCAGGGCGGTGCGACAGAGGACGCGACGGGCGCCGCCGGCGGCATCGTCGTCGAGCACGTGCAGGAGGGCAGCGCCGAGGACGAGATTGTTACGGGTGAGGAGCGAGGCGAGAGAGTTGATGGCTCGACGGAGATCGGAATCGGTTTTTCAAAGACACTAGTAAGCTGGGTTGTTGAATGCTGAGTTCCCAAACTCGATAAACAAATTAATAATAAAATAAATAATAAAATAATTAATTCAACTTAGCTTGATAAAGCTGGCAGCATTGCTTTGCAAAACGTCAGGAAGAGTTTGAGTTTGGGAACGTAGCTTCCAATAACCTAGTTAAATAATTTCTCTGAAAAATAATGTGCTAAGATTTGGAAAAGACACGACACGAGTCTTTAATTAAGTAATATTTAACTCGATGAAATGCTAAGTTACCTAACTTAAACGTTCCTCGATGTTTTGCAAAGCTAGCTAAGTCTAAACTCAAGTTTGGACTAATGTCTCTAAACTCAAGACCCTTGATAAATCAGGCAGCAAAGCTTTGCATTTGCAAACATTTGGAAATTTTAAAATAATGTTAGGTACTTAGCTTTCAATGAGCCAGTTTTCTAGTTTTTCTGAAGACTAATTTGCCAAAATTAGAAAAAAACAGCTCTTGCAACGATAAAAAACACGCCAAATCTTATTGCATGATATCACAGCCAGGCATCAATTTCCTTGGAAACCAACAGGCAAAAACTCATCTGTACACTTTTTATTCTTTCAAAATTGGCTGTCCTGATACCTTAATAGGAAGGTTCCACCCCGGTTTGGGATTCATCTCCATCGCTCCTTTCATTCATTCATATTCATCATGAAATTTCCAGGGCAGCCTAGCTAAAAAACTCAAAATAACCTAGCAATAACCATTTGAGAGGGTCTGAGTGCTTGGTTAATTTAGTAATTTACAAAAGAAACTACCTACCTAGTAGTTAAGAAATTATCTACGGCCTCGATAATTACTCACTTCCTGATAGTGATAACACGAGCAGCAGGTCCTAACTCAATCTATCTTAGTAATTATATTAAGTCCATTTCCTGAACTTTTCCTGAACTGTTTTAACTGGTTACAAATTATCTAACACATTTCAATATGGAATCTTGGGGAAGTTTTGAAATCGGTTCCGAATTTGTTGAGTAGCGTCTACGCTTATTATATTAACCTTCGACTAGGACTAGGTTGGGATATGCAACATCACGTTTAGCGGCTCGATAGCTGTGTGATAAAGGGAAACAGCGCACAGCGTTATTTGACAAGATTAATATTTTCTGACAGCCCTAACCAAACACTTCAGTAACCATTCAAATATAACTATATTAACACATTATGATGCATTGATGATTCATGGCTAACATAGCTAGCAGAGCTTTTCACACAATAGCACACAATTCAACTCAAGCTGCGTATCCCGACCTAGCCTTGGTCGAAATATCATCACACCATACTTGCCGATTGTTCCACCTCTTCACACTCGACACAAAATGAAACCGCGGAGAACTAACGCGGCTAATGCGGATCCCGTCTTAATTTTTATTTATTTATGCCATAGGCTTAGTATGTTACAGTAATTTGCCTTCATGAATGCAATACATTTGTTTCTACTTTCTAAACACTTTAATTCTTTTATACTTAATGGTACATTATTGCAGAGTTTCACGCCCTTAACAAATGGCGAGTTTTGGGTACTCTTCCCGTTCTTCTTACAACTAATAAAAACATTTCCGTTGGAATTGCAGGCGACTTTGAGCAAACGTCGCCGCGCATCGCGGGGGACATCGTCGAGGAGGACAGCCACGTAATGTCGATCAAGCTGGAGGAGGGTGCCGAGTACATCGAGGCGCAGGCGACCGACACCAAGGTGTTCAGCAGCGGCGAGCTGTTCTTCTTCGACGTGCAGGTACGTCTTGACGTGGGGAGACGTGGCGCTGCTCCTGTCGTTTTTTGATTTTTCAATTTCAAAACTGCCCTTAAAACAGCAATAGTTTGGTAACCACATTTTCAATATGTGACTGATTGATAAGGACAATGGAAGAGTTTCCATAATATCTGGCGCCATAATTTGCATTTGAACAAGTATTTCTTTTCATTGGTTTGATTCAGCACAACCATAACCCTAACACCGCTTTTTCCCGTTCCGCCAACAGGAGGAGGTGATTGTAACGGACGACGTCGACGCGGAGGAGGAGCGGGCGCCGCCGCTCGAGGTGCCCGGCATCGCCAATGACAGCGCCGAGTACGCGTTCGCGTGCGAAGCGTGCGACAAGACGTTCCGCCGGAAGAACGCGCTGCTCTCGCACATGAAGCTCCACACGTTCATCGACTCGTACAGCACCGACGCATCGTGAGTAGCCGGGCGGGTTTTAGTAGCGCAAAGCTGGCTGCTTTCTCAAGGGTCTTCAATCCAGTCAAGTAAAATGGTGACATAGCGTACATTAGCCCAGTAAAACAGTTATTTTGAAGTTTTTATCCAATGACAATTTTGCTAGAATAGTCAAAAAACATCTGATCGGCGCTAATAGCCTAGAAGCTAACGTGCCGTTTAACACAACAAATCACTCAATCAATTCAGAAACTTAGCACTTAGCTGTAAAAAAGAGGGAAGGTCACCATCCCTACCCGGATGGCCGAGACGGTAACGTGTGCTTACTCGTCAGGCGGGCGGCGGGCACGTCCAAGTGCGACGCGTGCGGCAAGTGCTACATCTCGAAGGCTGGTCTGCGCGCGCACCGCGCCAAGGCGCACCCAGAGGCGAGCGGGGCGTGCGCCGAGTGCGGCGCGGCGTGCGCGTCGCGCGAGGAGCTGGCGGCACACCTTAAGGCGGCGCACGGGAAGGCGCGCGGCTACGAGTGCAACCGCTGCTTCAAGGTGAGTCAGCTGTCGGGGCCTTGCGGACCTGGGGGGGGGGGGGGGGGGGGGGGCGATTTTGTAACTTTTGTCACGGTGAAATCAATAGAACAAATTAAAAATGAGAAAACGTGTGACTTCTTTAACGAAATTGTTACAAAATCACACTCCTGTTCCATTCGGGGAAAAACGACGTCAGATACCCACTGGAAAAACTACCAGTTTGAAAAAATATTAATTAACTCTGCTAAATAACAAAGGAAGATAGGGAAATCTCAGCCCGAATCACTCTACCTGGCTTTACCGAGTGGGTATCATGACGTCATTTTTATTGAGTTTGGATTGATTGGAATAGGTGTATTGTGGTGTGATAGAGCTTTATTTGAACAATGTCGATTAAAAATTCTTCAAGGTTCGTTAGGTTTAAGCTTAGGCTTGATTGAATTAGAGGGGATAAAAATGGAAAAACACATTACGAAGCACATTAAACATGCACGGTTTTCAAGAGAAGTAGGGGAATGAATGAAGATGAAGTATTATTTGACTGCTTGCTGAATTACCAATTCTGGATGTGTTTTCGAGGTATAAAACAAGAGTCAAATGGTACATTATGGTACAAAGTGGGACTGTCTTCTTCCACATTTCTCATCAACCACATTTGACCAAAAAAAAATCTGTCTCACTGTGTACCACAGACTACTTATAAAATAAAATAAAATTCTTACGCTTGAAGTCACGATTAAGCCAATAGGGTTACGATGTTTTGCCGCCACCTAACACCCGCCTCCCCCCGTTTGCCCGCGCAGACGTTCGTCAAGCGCAAGACGTTCGTCGCGCACACGCAGATCCACCCGCAGAACGTGTACAAGTGCACGGCGTGCATGCGCACGTACTCAGACGAGGCGGAGTTCAAGCAGCACGTGCTGGCGCACAAGGCGCACGACAGCGCGACGGGCGCCGACCGCGCGACTGGCGGACCAGTGCCGCCGGGCGGGGAGGCGCAGGTATGTCACCACGCCCTCCCCCGCCTCAGGGACACGCCTCAAGTACGACACCGCGCGCGCCACGGCCGCACCCGCCGACAATCGCTTGCGTTGTTTAGTTTCGGTCTTGAGTTGTCGGTGCACGGTAGTGACGGACACCCGTTTGTTCTGGTTCTGCGGCTTTGGGTCCGTTTCTCGTTCTGTTTTCCTTGTGCTACTACAGACCTATTCCGTTCAGTGAAAAATCATGTCAAATACCCACTTGGGGCAGAAATTACAATGTCTAGTTAAATAGTTATCCTTCAGTTACGAAGAAAAAAGAAGCCTGGCCACTGAACTGAGGTGAGCCACTGAACTGGAAATTGTAATTTCAGTGCCAAGGGGTTAGGAGTAAGGGCCACTTGGATTAGGTTTCCCTATCTTCTTTAGTTAAAAAGGTCCTCAAATATTATGGGCAGGAAGGTAGGAAAATCTCAGGCCGACTGACTTTTCTTAGTGAGTATATGATGTCATTTTTCCCTGAATGTAAATTGCCTATTGGAAACAAAAGAAGAAATGAACCCAAAACCACAGCATACAGCTACGCTACGTTTACTGTATGGTTTTTCGAGCGTTGCGTTTTAGCTTTCCTAGCGCCGGGCTGTTTTGTCAACAAACTAGGCAGAGTTATGTCAAAATATGGAAAAAAAATGCATATGACGCGACATGGAATGTCGGATAAAAGATTGATCGTAGCTCATCAAGATGGCTCTGCATTAAATAAGAGCAAAGCCAGCATAAAGCTCAGAAATGTTGAACCCATTTCAACATTTTTGGCACAGCAATCGTAAAGCTCGCAACGCTCCGAACTCTGGCTGTGTTTGGAGAAAGCGATAGCATAAAGCTCGCAAAGCCAAAGAGTAAACGTAACTTTATAAACTGAAATAGTTTGTGAATGGTTGTCCTGGAAATCTTGGGGTTGCTTAGAGCAATGGAGATTTGAATGAAAAGTAATCTTCTTGTAGAATTAACATACCCGGGTAGTTAGTCAGTATTTCCAGTTGGTTCCTATGTTCACCTGAAGGTTTTGGATGGGGAAAATAGATGGACAAAATCAATCCCCCTAAAGGAAGGAAATATGAGGAGATGTGACGGAAATGATATCAGTTAATGCTTGAATTTTTTAAATGTTGACTTAAAGTCCAGAATTAAATATAAATGACATTTACTGACATCATGTCTACACAAATTCAATATATCATCTTTAGTAACTAGTACTGTACCTCTCCACCTCCATTGTAATCACGGGTTGTAAGAAGGTAGTAAGTAGTTGGGTGTGAAGGTGAGATATGCTGGGGCCAAAATCTTTCTTAAAAAGAAAAAAAATTGGCAGTAGCAATTAGCAAATCAACCATGCCAGGATTTTCGGAAGTATCTTCGGTTCCTTCAAACTAATTCGCCACCAGACGTAGATAATCTTGATTACAATTTTGTGAGCATGTCAATCCAATTCCATTTTGGGCTTATTAAGAATCTTTTTCACCGAGAGTAATCTCATCTCACTCGCCCCGAAGTGCACAGTCAACCAACGGCGTCCGAGCGAGCGTTCTGTGACACTCGTCGTTCAGTTCCAGCGAATGAAGTTCGAGTACTGCATCTCGTACGTCGGCCTGGTCAAGTCGATGTTCGCCGAGCAGCCCGAGATGTACGCCGCGTTCCTCGAGTCCATCAAGGACTTCAAGTTCCAGCGGTGAGTGTGTTTTCAAGGCTCTGAGAAAGTTCAGGACCCCGGATGCCGATAGACCTATTTGTCTCGGCAAAAAATGGCGTCAGATACCCTCTGGACGCACTACCAGTTTGGAAAAAAATATTAATTAGCTCTGCTCAATAAAAAAGGATGATAGGGAAATCACAACCCAAATTGCTCTACCTGGCTTTAGCGAGTGGGTATCATGATGTCATTTTTATTGGAATGGAATAGAGGTATTCACGGGTGGATCCAAAACTAGTTCTTACTGTTTTGTCAGTCAGGTTCAGAGTGCTTCAATTTTTTTCCTGTTTGTCAAAAGTTCGTTTTACATATTATAGTTTGTACTTTGTACACTTTCATAGCCTGTTCGCACTGCGCTTTCTGGACGCATTTCGAGGTTACGAATCTAATCTGTCGTGTGCACGAATTTGGCGAGCCCACATTTCTTTTTTGAGCGAGTAGTTAGTGCTGCACCGTGCTGAAACGGGCGGATAACCCCGCAATTAGTGCGTTTTATTGTGCTGAACCCGGCGTGGCTTGTGCTGATCTCGATGTGTCCTGTTCCAGCATCAACGTGCAAGGTCTCCTAGTGCGCATCTCGCAGCTGTTCAAGGACCACCGCGAGCTGATCGCCGGCTTCAACACGTTCATGCCGCACGGCTTCAAGATCGACCTGCCCGTCGACTCGGTAAGCCCCTCCCATGCAGCCTATAGGCCAATCGAAGGCTTCTCAGGGTGGAAGGAGTACGCCCACTTTCTCGAATTGAGAATGTGTTGTCAAAGTGCCATACATTTCAAGGTGTCATACATTTAAAGTAACGTCTCGTGTAAGTTTTTATGAGTCATATAGATTTAAATCTCATTTATACTCTGTCACACTCGTCTTTCATAAATGCGGCATACTTTATACTCTTATCTTTGCTGAGCAGGATAATTTAACACAAAGAACATAGCTAATTAAGGTCCAGTTTTACGGTGTTCAGTTTGAATAGTTATCTTCCAGTTAGGAAGAAAACAGAAGAAACCGATAGGTTGTCACCATGGAGATGAGTTTTCATCTGGAGATTAGCCACTTAACTGGACAAATTGTAAAACCGGCCCTAAGCTGTGAGGTGACACTAGCAACATTAGCACTAGAAACATTTGGCAAACCTGTAAAATTTCCGTCGATATGTTACTGGGGGATTGGAAGACATACTCCACCTTTTTCAACAAATTTCCAGCTGTAGTTATGTTTGAACTAAATTAAAATAGATGCAAATGCAAAGTGATTTGCCGCTTGTAAGCGCGATGCCGCGTCGGCAGCCGTGTCCTTGCCGTCGTTGACGGTCCGTGTGCTTGCAGCTGGGCAGCGCGTCGCCGGAGGTGGCCACCGGCTCCGACGACCAGTCGCAAGGGCCGGACATGGACCTCGACTACTCCCTGTCGTACCTCAGCCAGATCAAGTCGATGTTCGCCAACCAGCCCAAGATCTACAACGACTTCACGTTCATCATCAAAGAGTACAAACTGCAGACGTAAGTGGACGCGCGGCCAGTGCATAGCTCGACTAGTGATCGAGGATCTTCCCGTCGATATTCTCGGGAATATTCCCAACTCTGGAAATCATCCTTGAGACTAGGGACTTTAGGTTTTTGGACTGTAAAAATCGCAACAAAGTGTGTGGTACGCCTAAAAATTGTAAACGAGTGCCAATATGCGCTGTGCCATGTTACAATCTCCTCGTAACTCGCGCAGTGCGGTGATATTAACGCTTCTCGTTCAAGGAGCAGTTACGACGGACGACAATGTCGGATCATAATTCCCTTGTCAGATCATAAGTTCCCATCGGATTATAAGTTTATAACGTACTGCACGTTATAAGCAACGCTATAAGCGTTATAAGCAGCGTTATAAGCGGGAAAAGCAAAGGCCATTATGGATTTGTGGCTCCAGCTCCAACAACCTTCCCGACTATCTAGGAGCTTGACAGCCAGCATCAAGCCGCCCACTCCTAGTTAAACACGAAGCACCCCATTACGATCAGCATCCAGCGCAAATTAAAACTTAAATTCGTTTGTAGACAACATGGAACAAGCATGCCTTACAGTCAGTTTTTGCTAATTTTTCCCAAAATTCCCAGGGATGTTCCTGAAAAATAAATTTCCAAAATTCCCTCATAACTATGCTTGACTTTTTTGAGAGTAAAATTGTGGATAGGTATAGATTTGCTAGAGATACCCTCTAGCTCTCTGTTTGTTAACGGAGGTCACGGTTGTTTGCTGCAGGATGGAGATCCCGGAGGTGATACGGAGAGTGTCCCACCTGTTCCGCGACTACCCGGAGCTGATTGCCGGGTTCAACTCGTTCCTGCCGCCGTGGTGCAAGATCAAGGTCCCCGTCACACAGAAGGTCAGTGCTGCAGGCTCGTTCGTTTGCTGTGACACGTGCGTTGACCGTCGAAGTTCGATGCAAATTAGGTGGATTGCCAGCTTGATAGGAATAGGTTGGAGGGTTTGGGTAGTTGGATTAGGTTGGTGTGTTTGAGTCCCAGTAGGGATGCAATTATTGAATGCATATTTCATATTTCCGAGTTTTTTTTCAGTTCTCACTAGATTTGATTTTTATTCAATCGTCTACGCCAAGCACATTTCTGAACAAGCCAGAAAGTTTCACAAAAATAAAATCACTCTCCGATTTTCTTTAGTTTCTGTGCCAAGCAAGATAATTCGACAATCGACACAAAGAACAAAGATTATTAAGGGCCGGTTCAATGTTTATCACACTTTGCACTTTACTATTTGAGTGTTTTAAGTAACCGAGCACTGACGTTCACGAGTCAGCAGCCGTGGTCTCGGGCAAACTTTCGCCGGCAATATTCGGCAACCCCTGCCCGCCCCCCAGCACGCCGGCCGATAACTTCGCCCTTCCGTGTTCCAGAAGGAAAAGGAGGACATCGACCCGCTGGCGCCGGGCAGCTCGACGAACCACCGCGGCGCGCCGGATTCGGCGGCGGCGGCGCCGAAGCCGCGGCCATCGGACGCCGGCAAGCGACTGAAGCGCAAGCCGAGCGCGACGGCCGCCGACGTCGCCAAGAAGGTCAAGACGGAGCTGGTGGCCAACGACGCGCGATCGGCCGCCCAATCCGTGCAGATGCCGGCGGCGGAGGCGCCCGCCGCCGTGGAGGAGGAGGAAGCGCCGGCGTTCGTCGAGGAGGAGGTGCCCGAGGCGGACGTCGGAGGGGCGACGCCGTTTGGCGCGTTTGTGTGCCACGCCTGTCTCAAGTCGTTCCCGCGCAAGAACCTGTTACAGGCGCACGTTCAGGAGAACCACGCCAAGAGATAAGCCGGCAGCGGCGGTTTGTTACGCACGGCCCGGACGCTTTCGTACCTCTCTGACTTTTTTTTTTGTTTTTGTTCTCTGTATATATTATATATTATGTCATTACTTACTGGAAGTAACAAAATCTCTTTGTTAGTAAATGGTCCTCATAAGAAATTAATCATTAAATGTTGCGTTTTTAGAACGCATAGCGATAGTTACACGTACGTAGTGTTTTATAATTGATCACTTGCCGGTTAATTTGGCGGATGATTCGTTTCTCGTGGAACAGAATCATCCAGCTTCGGGCTTTAACAGTCCGGATTTGTAACATAAAACTAATACCAAGTCGTTTTTATTGTGTAAAATAATTGATTAAATTAGGTAAAGCAAAAAGCTTCTATACTTAAGGAATATGGTCGGTGATTAAATAAGACCAATTGGTATGATTTAATTTTAGATTCATAATGTAAAACGTTCTTCTTAAAAAAAAATAAGATCCAATATTAGTTATAATAACCAATATTTGTTTTTTATTTATTTATTTGTGCAACATATTTAGATGCTTTCTTGCTTAAAGCTTCTGCAAGAGATCAAGAAAACGGTAAGATGTGTCTTACAATCCATTAAGCTTCAACTAAAAGCGTAAAAATTTTAAGAATTAAAGTGGGATCAAAGATTACTACCAGGAAAGTTCATTCAGGATTTTGGTCAACCATTTGATTCGATGTTAGGCATAATGGTACTAAGATACTACTTAGATAGATACTTAGATAGACTACTTATCTAAGTAGTAGTAAGTACTACTAAAAATGACACAAATGATGGCTGGCTTAACCTGCTTCATTTATTTTTTTTCCATTACAATCATCTTATTTGCAAGTGTGAAAATTGCTGTTATTGATTATCATTATCGGTAGAGAAGCGAGTCAAATGAATATTCAATTCCATTTCCTACTGAACGAAATCCCCGGTGTTTTTTCTGTGCGAGTCCGCTCTAATGCACAGAGCGCTACTCTCGCCGAACCGTGCCTTTATTAGACGCTGGCCATGCGTTTTTTCCGTCTATTTTTGCGTACCGAGCCGTGCACTTGAAGGGTGCAGGGGGGTAGTAATTGGCCTTTTTTTAACTTAGTGGATGTTTCAATTTAAATGTAGACTCTATTTTCCAGCTATTGATATTTAATTTGCGATTATTATTTGAATCGAGTTCTCAAGGAATTAAGAAATAAGTTCTTCCTTATGTAACAATATAAGTACACGTAATGTATGCAATATTTCCCAGGTGGCGAAATGGCTCGGTGGAAAATTCGTTCAGATGGTGAGCTTAAAAGTGACTGAGAATGGTTCGAGCCCTGCATCAAGTAGCCTTTTTACCATTGTAAAGATCTTTCAAATATGATGATATTGATATATTTGAATATCAATCACATTATTCGAATAGCCGAGTGTTTAAGTAACTTGGCTCGAAACGCATGGATGATGCGTCCAAAAGCGAGTGCTCTTTGAGCTTTACCGGTACCGGGTTCGAATCCAGGCCGGAATAGAGACGTGACGACTTTTTGACCATTGTAAAGATCTTTCAAATAGTATGTATCATGTAAAATAACAACTGCAATCATATCCCTCGAATGGCCGGGTGGTTAAGTCACTTGGTTCATGACGCAAGGATGATGCGTCGAAATTCAAGTTGCTTTTGAGCTTTGCTCATGAATTAGGGTGGGGGGGGGGGTACGTCCTTCCCACTGAAATTTTAATAAGTACAAAAGGTAAACAAACCATTTGTAATTCATTTACTTTAAATAATTCACCTAAAACATCCAGTCACGGCAGCCTAGTGGTTAAGGTACGAGACTGATAACTCAAAGGTACCGGGTTCGAATCCAGGCCGGAATAGAGACGCGATAGCTTTTTGTCCATTGTAAAGACCATTCAAATAATATATATCATGTAAAATAACAGCCACACTCATATCCCTCGAATGGCCGAGTGGATAGGTCGCTTGGTTCATGACGCAAGGATGATGCGTTCAAATCCAAGTGGCTTTTGAGCTTTGCTCAAGAATTAGGGTGGGGGGGGGTACGTACTCCCCGATGAAATTTTAATAAGTACAAAAAGTAAACAAACTATTTGTAATTCATATACTTTAAAAAATTCTTCCGACATATCGAGTCTCTGTAGCCTAGTGGGTTAGGTACGAGATTGATAACCCAAAGGTTACGGGTTCGAATCCCGGCAGGTACATGAACGCGAGAACTTTTTTGTATTTAATTTAGACGAATTTTATTAAAAATAGTAGCAAAAATTCAAACCTCGGTCGCTTCGCGACCTCGTTTTGAATTTTTGCTGGAAAATGATACGCCCCACCCTACCACCCTAAGCTTTTGCACTCACGTTAACCAAAATGTTAGGTCCAAACGGTTACGAGTTTCGACTTTGGTAGACAGCGCCATCTGTTAGACAAAATTGAACAAATCTGTGACTTAGTATATTTTTTTTTTCTCATCACCTTACTACTAGTGGCTTTGCACGATACATTGAACAATTTCAATTAAATTTTGATTTCCAAAATGCTGGATGCACCGGGACTCGAACCCGCGTCGCTAGATTAGAAGGCAGGTGGGCTATCCATTGCACCACACCACTTATGATTTTTCGCCTTGATTTCTTCATACTCATTGCACATGCTAGGCTGATGTGCTTTTTTTAGGCGATTGACTTGTGTGTTTGACATTGCAGACGACCTAGTCCCATACTTCACCGTTGTTCAGTGTATACACAGTATTTTGCAGTGCCAGACATTGCCAAAAAGTTACGACTGCAACTGGAATCGAACCCGGTTCGCATCGAACTCTCTTCCGAAAGCCAACGTGCAATCCACTGGACCACGCTGTTGTTGCATATCATGTGTGTATTTTTCATATTAATTGATTGGGATGATCATAATGGCTCTAATAAATAACGGCCTGAACTTTTTCCAGACTCGTTAATAAGCAAGAGGCTGCAAGCATCGTGTTGTACGAGTAAGCTCCAGCATGGTTGCACAAAAAGCAATACAGTCCGTGGGAATCGAACCCGGGTCTTCCCGGTGAGAGGCAGCGATGCTACGCACTCGACCACACACCGGAATAGCATGGAGACTCAACTGGAATTAAAGCAGGCATATATATATATATATATTGCTCATTGCATATATATATATATATATATCAATTACATTTTCTACAATTTCCTCAGTGAAACAATTATTTGTTTCAAGTTACGAATCTAGGAGTGGGCGTGACAAGAGGAATGGGATAGAAGCACAAAATACAGCTTTTATCCATATATTTTAATATCTAATGTCACTCATAACTCAAATAGTCCTGAGGAACAGTTAATTTCAACAATTTTAAAAATGGAGCATTGTGTCTAGGATTGCGGCTGATTGGCTGCTTTAAGTCCTGTCCGACGAAGATCAATCACTGAGCGACAATGTGTTGAAGCTGACAGGAAGCTGACAGGAGGCCTTCGAAGCGAAGAGGACACAAAGATGTTGGCGAACTGCAAGCACAAGGAGAGAACATCAGCTTTGCAAGGCACAACTTGACAGATCTGGGCTGGACATGCTCATCAAGATGTCGAATTCGGACAAGTGGACAAATTTGCACGATGACACCAGAAATTTTAACTTTAAACAGATCTATATTTGTCTGTTTTGCAAGGTCAAATTTTTTACACAGGACACAATTATAATTCTACGCAGTTAAGGTGTGTTTACAGCTGTGTTGTGCTGCACCCAGTATAAAGTGGCACGCTGCACGCTACATGCTGCGTGCAGCGTGCAGCGTGCAGCGTCCCAATTATCAATTATCAAACGACACTCCATCAAAATCCATTATACAAGCCAGCTTATTTTTACCATGGATTACGCAAAAGAAAGGACATAGGTATTTAAATAAGTTGTCGTCTGCCACATGAATTAAATTTTTGCTTGATTTACGGGTTTTAATCGCAATACAGACATGATGTGCACTGTATAAAATATGTAATTCAGAGCTTTCATATAATAAATGAAATCCAACACAACGGGAATTTTAAAAAGCTGTGATACCTGACTATTAGCGGAGAAAATTTTACAATTTCAGTAAATGCCCATAGGGCTAACCCCTATAGCCAATAAAGTAAGGCAAAAAACCGATCGAGAACAAACGTGTCAAACAAGATAAAAATTCTCTTAAGACCCCAGCTCTGCTGTCAACTACGTCGTGAGACAGAACAGTGGCGGCATTGGAGTGGAGGGGGGAAGGGTGGTGTCCTTAAAGGGTAGCCGCATGCAAATCGCCCCCCTCCCGAATCACACACGAGACACCTCCCAGCAGGCACGCTCCGCGCGATGAAAGCCCGGCTGCTTTCTCCTCCGCAGCTCAGTCCTTCCGTCGCCTCGCTCCCGGCTGCATCATGGCCGCCTACTGGCCCGCTCCACCCGCCGCACACTTCTACTCGCAGTTCGACACGCACTTTCCCGCCGCCGACACGCGCTTTCCCGGCGGCGACACGCGCTTTACCGGCGGCGACACGCGCTTTCCCGGGCCGCCCGCACACGGCTTCATCGGACACGAATTCGCCGCACCGCCGAGCTACCACCCGAGTCACGGAGCATCCCCAGGTCGGTGGAGTAACCCTTGCATTGCTCTTGGCAAGACCCTTGCAATGACAGGACCCTTGCATTGCTCTTTGACAAGACCCTTGACATGACAGGACCCTTGCATAGCTCGTTGACAAGACCCTTGACATGACAGGACCCTTGCATAGCTCGTTGAAAAGACCCTTGCCATGACAGGACCCTTGCATTGCTCGTTGAAAAGACCCTTGCCATGACAGGACCCTTGCATTGTTCGTTTATACAGGGCTCTTTAATTGGTCGTTGACAGGGCTGTTTATTTTATTTTAATTATTTATTATTATGGGTCGAAATTTTTACGTCTAACAATCTACGGTGACAAACTATCAGTTGTTTATGTTTTCTTCCTTACTGGATGATAAAATTATTTAACTGGACACTGAAAGATCTTGAAAGCGTAAGATTTTTCGGTCCAACCGAGAGGGTTAACTGGTCGTGAAGGAGTTGTTGCATTTACAGGAATGTTCCAATGAGACTTTAAAGAGTGGTATCGTTGGTTGTTTGCAGGCGTTGAGTACACCGACAGTTGACAAGTCTGTGTTTCACGCCACATTTCCTTGCGTTGAACAAATTCTAGCTCACATGCTCAGATCGAATATGAATAAAATAGTCCTGGCTAACATATCTCTCTGTATACTTGCTCTTGGCGTCTACGGGAAATCAGTAACTGACGCAGACGACAGTCCACGATGAGGGGATGAAATGCCAATACATAGAACGCCTCCGTTAATTAAGTAGTAATTCAGGGATTCAATGAGAAAATCGTCGTGGGTTTTCTTCAGTACAACGAGCGTTGGGCTTGTCTAAATTTTAAATTGAAAAATTTAACTTCCGAAATGTAAAGCATTGAGAGCAAAAAAAATTGAAACATTGAAGTAATATTTAAATTTCTATAAATTAAGGATGGTAGCTTAGATTTAACGCCTCCTCTAACCTTATATATTTTTTCTTCTCCCTATTTGAAGCCTTAATTTACTGGCAAGCTGAAAACTCCAGTTCTTTCGCGTTCGGTTTCTTAAAGCTGATCTCCATGTTCAAAAGACCTTCCTATAATATTTATAGAAGACGTGATTATTATTTCTTTGCCAAGGTCAGCCGGCTTTTCTTTATAATACTGTACTTGTCGCACTGTGATTTCCTCAAATCCACCATCCATTAATTGCATCTCAAGACGTTAATCTATCGAATTGCTAAGTATACCTAGTCATTGCTCCAATCAATACAGCTGTACGAGTTGCCCCTAGCCATTTTCATAATTATAATTGTCACAGCAGCTTATGTCATGCTAGACTTCCAACTTCCAGGATACATGCTTGCTAAAAACTAATCGTTGGGATTTCTACCTATTAGATTCCAATTAAACTACGTAATCAAAAAATTCCAATTACACATTTTCGGCATCGGCAACAAAAGATAAAAGATATTTCACAGCGAAATCTCATCAGTAAATTCTTCTAGGCATGAAGTTTTTTCCTCGATAGTCCTTGGTTGAAATCTTTCGTCCAGACACCGGTGTCCCTCCAAGATGCTGTGTGACGCTCTGCAGACCAATTACTGGCCCCAGCGAGCGACATTCGCACGCCTTTAGGCCCACATGATGCCTGAAGGAATCCTTCACCTTCGCAATTCCTCCTCGCACTTAACGAGCCTAGACTTCCGCTTGTTTCACTCCCCGAAAACTTGGTCCACAGAAAGTCTACAGCCATGTTTAAAGATTTTTGGTCATATGTATTCTACAGCCCGTTTACACGGTCATTTTTACAATTCATTTTATCATTTTATAACACATTTGGTCGTGTAAAATCGTGTATGATGCGTTATGTATGACTAGCTGGTACCCAGCTAGGCCCTGCGGGCAGCTTATATGCCCCTAGGGCATGTATATGCCCATAGGGCAAAGATATGCCCATAGGGCAAAGATATGCCCATAGGGCAAAGCTATGCCCGTAGGGCAAAAAGCTGCAGTATTTCATGTCAATATGCCCATAAGGCATAACCCTATGCCCATAAGGCATAACTATGCCCCTAGGGCAAAAATTATGCCCATAAGGCATGTTTATGCCCTTAAGGCAAAACGATATGCCCAGAGGGCAAAATGCTGCCAAAATAATATGTCAATATGCCCATAGGGCAAAACCCTATGCCAATAAGGCAAAACCCTATGCCTATAGGGCAAAAAGATATGCCCATAGGGCAAAATGCTGGCAAAATTACTTGTCAATATGCCCATAGGGCAAAACTATATGCCAATAAGGCAAAAATTATGCCCATAGGGCATATTAAAACATGCGAAGCAGCATCATAATGCCCATAGGGCAAATAATATGCCCATAGGGCAAAATGCGTGTGCGTGGCATGAGTTTAAGTGACGCAATGTGTCTTTATTGCATTTAATTGTAAACTTCTGTGTACTTGTTGAATTCCAGTGCCATAGTGATATTTTCCATTTTTATAGTGGATGCATTTTGGCCGGCCGTCGGTTGCATTTGTTTTTTTTTCAGCCTAGACGAAATTTGAATTCTTCAAAATTAAATAAGAAAAAGGTCACAGATCTCGCTCAAAAGCGAAAAATAATTTGGGAAGAGAATAACAAAGGTTTTGAAAAAAACCCCACCAATTTTCGTCCATTTTTCACCGTTTCTATAAAAGATTAATGGAAGACATAGCCAGATACCCGGATAGGTACAAAAACAGCTGAAAATCAACCCTCTTGTAAATTATATAAGGTTGATGTTTTGTTTCGGCTTTGTGAACAAATCACTGACAAGCTAGCTAGACAAACTCTGATAATTCAATCAAACAGAACCAAAAACCTTGTTTTTTTTAGAACACTAGACAGACCAAACTGATGTGTGTAAATGAGCGTCAATTCGACATGATTTGTTCGTCATGCCAGCTTTTTGAAAAGTTGCGTTGAATAATATCTCAATTGTTTTGTCCATTAGACGTTTTTCGAGATTTTTGATAGATACTGTGATTTTGCACTAAAAATTGTACGATGTGTGTTTGTAAGGAAGGATGTGAAGATGGAAAGATTAGAATTTATAGTGGAAAAGGCTACAGATAAAATATGACTGAGAAATTAATGAACACGAATGAAGATAGAATACCGAGAAAATATTGAATATGAAATATGAATTAGAGAAAGATGGAATGATAAGGTGCATTGTGACAATGAAGAGAGAATGGAAAATTGGGAAGAAGTAGAAAGGGATGAATTGTGGAATTTTAAGGAAAAGTGGAGAATTTTACTAACAATGGAGGAACAAGAGAATGACGACAGAGAATGAATGGTAAAGAGTGGAAAAGACTGGTGGAGTGTAATAAAGATTAAGAAAGTGATGATGAGAAGAAGAAATTAAAGTAAATGATAATAAATTTCAGGCCTGGAAGCCGCTTGTTAGTGAGTTTGCCTAAGAAACAAAGAATTCAATGCTTATTTATATTCAAGAGAAATGGGAATATATTTCTATAGCAAGCGGCAGTCCTGGCTCCTTAGCGCCCCACCCGATGCAGCCTGATCCTGCCAGCCTTGATACCACCTTGCTCTCCAAGTAATCTTAAAACAAGACTTCTCAAGGCGAAGGCGTGGATTCTTGCTCGTTGCGAGCAAATAACAATCGAAACCTGTACCTAGCGTTCCTGTTTTCCTTGCACGCGTGATGCATTCCAAGCTTGGCCTCGGCGAGACCGACGACTTGAGCGTCGCGACGCCGGAATCATACAAAGCCGACCAGACCGACGACCTGATCTCGTTGACTCGATCCACTACATGAACAAGAATCACAAGAGTCACTAGGTTCTTGACGTTTGCTATGTCTTCGTTATTAAAACCTGTCTACACGACGGATTGCCTATCCGCGCATTGAATTCGAGGATTGGCTATCCGTCGTGTGCATGGCTAGTCCGTCACGTCGGCAGCCCGTTTGTCGTGCAGACATCGACTCTGTGCCATGAGATTTCAGTCCGTCGCGTCGGCAGGCTGGTCGTCGTGCAGACATCGACAAAGTCGCCCATAGGATTGCAATCCGTCGTGTTGAATAAGCTGGTGTTTGCGGATGTTAGAGGGCTTAAGCATAGAATAAAGTTCTATGGTTTAACTAAGCTTAGGTTCTGAAATCGAATATTAAAACCATTTTAACCTTCGCGGTGGATAAAAATACCATTAATCACATTTACAGTCATCTTGTGTTATATTTTCGCGATTATTGATTGTTGAAGTGTAGTCTGTAATTATTTAGATAATATTTAAGCGATAATTTTCATATAAATTGGAGAAGTATTGTTTATTTAATTGCAAGCCACAATAACGTCCCAGCTTCTATCATGCCGATAACTCGAGTTCGCGAATTTCAGCTGTATAATTATACTGTCAAAATCTAAGCACATTTGCTCTGAGCACGCAGATTCCCAAGCAACACCCCAGTCTGGGAAAAAACAACTTGTGCATAACCTGTAAATCTGTCATGGTATCGTCTGTATTTACAGGTGATTACTGTAACACCCACAGCTTCACATCGTGACAGAGTGAATCTTACACTTCGCAATTTCACGCTATTATGTTTCATCGCAGTTTCATCATTGGCGGATACTTTTTAGAGCAAATCATCACAAAGACTTCGATTATGCACGCTAATGCAGTCGATGCAATAGCTGAAGCCAACCGCAGTGATATGAATTGTGAAACAAACTCAGCAACCAATTATTAATAAAAATCAACAGTCGTTACATTGATGAGTTAAATCATTTCTCTGCACAGTCTCTGGTTATAAGAGAAGATTTCCACAAGACATTGATTAGTTTCATAAGCATGCTGATCATCAAACGTAAGTTGCAATTTACTACCTATCTATTTCCACTGGAAAATCCCTGAACGTCTTTTTCCTCGTACACAATATTTTTTCACACGAGCATTTTTAGTTTTGTTTTAGGTTGCATGCGCAGCAATCAGCGTAAATTTCCTCCGTCACCAGCTAGCAATGTGCTTATGGACAACGAGTATTATAGTTTTGCAAAGGAGCATGTGGTCAAAATTAGAATATCAATCCAAGATTCAATTTCAAAATCACGACTTGTACAGAAAGCATCTTTGAAATGATTCAATCGTACCCTATCTAACTTTCTACCCCGACAGAATGAAAGCCGTAGACTTGAAAGGACATTCGCCTTGGCCCTTGACAAAGCAATTATACGCGTTCTAACAATCAACCCTTTCTACTCGACACCGTGAAATGCGCCGCCGCAAATCAAACCCGGTGCCTCCTCAGCAGCAATGAGTGTCGGACCACGGGCGGTCGTCATCGTCGTCGTCGACAATTGCAGCTACACTTAGTCTCAGTCTCAGTTGTCAGCGCCAGGGGGCATCGAACAGGAACAGAAACTTTGCACATCTCTAAGGCCTTGTTTTTCAGTGTCTTGTTAATACTTTGACGGTTTTGTTAACCCAATATTCAGGAATTGCATTGGCTGCATGGCTGGCCACACATTAACGAATCGTTAGGCAGTCAACAGGCCACTGAATAACTGGGCCTTAGGGCCAGTTGTATACCATTTAACTAACTCTGAGTTTAACTAACTTGGAGTTGGAAAAAATTGGTACTACTGGCCCTATACGAAAGGGTTGGGTGGATGGGTACTCATTTTACAAATAGACTATTAAAGTCTCCCAAAAATATACCATTTTTATAAAGACCATTGCAGATTTTAAGATCTCTAGTTTAGTTAACTTTCTGTTAGGAAGAAAACAGAAACAACCGAAAGGTTATCACCAAAGATAAGTTTTTTATCCACTGAACTGGACTTTGTAAAACCTTCCCTTAGAGTCAGGAGTTTTGATTTGTGGCACCAAAAAAATCTATAGACATGGCTTTAAACATGATACATCGAATTAGATCAAGAAATTCGCAGGCTGATGTCATTTTATTCAATGGAAATAATTCGGTGCTTAAAGACCCGAGCCAAAACCATTTGAGAAGATAATTTTGCTCATCACCCTATACACCTATTACATTCAATCAAAATTCTATCAAAATGACATCATGATACACGCTCGCTAAAGCCAGGTAGAGCAATTCGGGTTGTGATTTCCCCATCTTTCTTTGTTAATTAGCAGAGCTAATTAATATTTTTTTCCAATCTGGTAGTACGTCCAGTGGGTATCTGACGTCATTTTCTCCGAGTGGAATACGTCTATTGACACACCTACAATGTAAGAATAAGGGGTGGGTAAATCAAGTGATTTCAAGCTGACAAAAAAAGGTCACTGCTGACAAGTGAGACTTAAACGGAAGCCAGGAAAGAAGGCGAATGAACGGCGGGATCATCGTCAGCTCTGAGCAAGCTGTGATTAAAAGCATCGACGTGCAACCGGCTCGCTTCAATGGACCGCGAAGCTGCGAGATACGCGATCTCTGCGCTAGGTAAACAAAGCGAGCGCGAAGACGCAGGTATCCGCGGGGACTCAGCTCGATCACCGACGATGGTTAAATTCGTCGGACGGTTTCCACATTAAAAACTTACCATCTCTATGGTTACCTATACTCTATGGTTTCCTTACCAACTACCTATATTGTTTCATCAAAGTTATCATAGCTCGTATATAGCAAACTGACTGCTCGAAGCGTGGGACAGAAAAAAAATAGAAACTTATTAAATTTTACTACATATTTTTAATTCTCTGGATATTTTTTCTGTCCCTGCTTTAACATGGTAATTGGGAGCCCGTTAATAGGTCAGTGTACCGAACCCTGCTGGGTCTGGGGTTTTTGTTTAGGGGTGGGATTCATGATCAACCCTTATGAGTGCCACTTATAGTTGCTGTAGGTGGGTAAAATATTATATTGATCCGGGGGTATTTTAACAAAGTGCAAACAATCAAGTTTAAAGAGTGAAATTACAGCAATTTTATCTGAGTTTGAGTGAAGAGAGGGCGAAATTCAAGGTTTATGAGTCAAATTTATCTCATCATATATCGAATTCGACGATTAGAGCAATGTTAGCGATTACTCGCTCAAAAAATTGTGTATTTATTTATGTTGTATATTTATTGCTGCCACGCCATACAGCTAAACCTTACATTCAGCGGAGTGTTTATCAAATATGAATCGGAGAAAACAAAGCGGATCTTGAATAGAATTTATCATTGCGATCACCACAAAGCCAATTGGCGGAACCAGCGCCAGTGATATAGCACAGCCACGAAGTGCACTCAATGTCGATCGTAAAAACGAATGCAGCTAAAGCTCGTGATGCATTCGAATCCAAGCGCCACGTGATTCGTATATAACACAGGCCGGCACAAACAAGTCGCATAGTTTTATAATTTTACAGTGTATTCTACTTTAATTATAACAAATCTGTCAGTTATTTCCTTCGATTCTGCTTTCCCCTGCACGTTAGGTTGTGCGGCCACCTGTTACATTAAACCAAGTACCTGCTATAGCTGACACTGCACCGGCTATACATTTTTATTACAATAATTATGAAAGTCGTGGCGCTCCAAGAATCCACGGCGCATGTTAAACAAAGCTATAGGTGAACGATCTTGATCAGTTCCTTTCACTCTCTGTACCTACTGCACTGCGTCGTAAATCAATCTCGACTGGGCTGCACGCAATGTTCGATTGTATTATTTGCACCCCATGCCTTGGGTGGTTGAGGTTTCGTAATCGTCATGCGAAGTATAGCAATGGGATATCGAGTTGTGCAGTGATTGGTTCATTACGTTTCTGTCTCCCCATGGTCTGTCAGGTTTTATCACATCGAAATGTGATTCAATTGGTGATCAAAACATTGTCAAATCGTGTAACTCGGATATGATTTGTATTTTTGTTTGTAAGCCATTCATGGAAGGTCATGAGATATGGTGATAAGAAATAGAGTGCCGCTACATTAAATTGTATCATTGTTAATAACAATTATTGATAGTGATCAAATTGTAAACTTTTATCAAAGTTAGCTTCAGCTTTCAGCAACCGGATCCGACCCAAGGTTTGCGCAGTTTCCACGACTTTTACTGAAACAACTGCATTTGCTTCAGGTAGATAAGTGAGGAGGGAACGGTACGGAAACCGTGGATTAACGACGCATTTTTTCAATTTATAATGCAGCCGATGGAAACTAGAATTGTTTTTATCGCTTTCCGAGATAGAAAGATTGCTAACTGCATGCATGCTTATCAAAACCGTTTAAAAATTTCATTTTACATGCATAGGAATTTAATGAATGTACAAAACTCGACATAGTTGTATTAAAATTAATTAATTAATCCTAAGTTTAATGGCCGGAGAAGAACACGAACCCTGTTAACAAAGTGGCACTATATTTTATGGTAATACATCTTTATTTTTATATTTCTTTAGTAAATTAATGGCGAATGTTTATAAATTACAGTTGATTTATGGTAGATCTTTAACTTCATGGTAACATCTTTGAAAACATTAAGATCGTGAGTTACAAGTTATAAAACTGTATCTGTAAATTTGTATCGTAATTGGTTCAAAGAGGTAACTTTTATGTGGATTAATGTTTAAAAAAAACTGGGCATAATACCGATGAAAAAGTCCCACGATTTAAAATTTGTGGACAATAAAATCTAAATAATTTCCCAACGTAACGCATTCACTAGAGCGATAGGTATAATAAAGCAGAGAATTGACTCATCTATACAAGCTATTAGAAAACACGCCACCGTTCTATGCAGTCCCATTCTCCAAAATGCAGATTACAAAACCGCAGAACAATGATAGAGCTCGTGATCAATGTGATCTAATTTTGATGCAGGTAACTATGCTGAAGTTGAGACTTGAAAGCACGCTTGCCAACGCGGTCCACGGGTGTTTTAAACTGTATATAGTTACACGATCGAGTTGTTGAAGATATACATGTAGGCAATATATTTCCAACGTCTATAAGGTCGAAGTTTTATAATTGAGACTTTGTAAATGATAATGTGTTTTGCTGTTGCCTGTTAACACTTGCTTCCAGCATTTTTCTCATTGGTTAAATGCAATAGGAATTTTAAGTGATCACATTTAACCCCAAATTGTTATAATTTATTTTATTACTGTTTACAAATAAACAAAACATTGGGATGCAGAAATCTCGATTGAGGAATACATCAGGTTAGATAACTTTCCAGCCTTTTTGTTACTGTACTTAAAATAAATTTGGACGAACGTGATTGACCGATCGTCGGCAATATTTCCATACTCAAGCTATATTTAACATTTCAAGTCCATGAAAATCTTTTCGGAAAAGATTACCTCAATCTTTTACTTCAGCAAGTTGATCGTGTAGCTACACTTCATCTGTACACTTGGTCAACGGTGGCGAACAGCAAACGCCCATCGAACAGGTTTTGCATGGGGCGATGGCTAGATGCTGTGTGGACCACGGGAGCACGTGCTCTGCCATGTGCTCAGAGTACACAGAGCAAAGACGGTTGCGTTATGCGTGACTGACATCTGCTCACTTTCCGATTTCATTTAACACGGTTTACGAAGCAGAGGTTGAGACGGAATTACACAGAAACTGTAGCAGAATCCTAAAAAGATATTTGCCTGAAAGATGGTATCAAATACACTGATATTCCAGGAGCAACTTGTGTGCTTTGATTTGATACAAACACGAAAAGGATTTTTAATAAAACTATAATATGTATAGTTAAAACTTGAAAGCCATGTTAACCACATTCTGTAGTTTGTGGTCTATGGGTGTCGATAACCTTTAGTTTTTAATTTACAACTTAGAGTTTTTATCAGTAATCTGTATTTTACCTGAGCACGGCATATTCATATTTTTAAATTTGATTTACACACGAGTCTTGTGTCTATGATCACTTAGTTTGTGTCCGAATAGTCTTCCTAAAATATTTTACCATGAATTATAGAAGATCTTCCTTCAGATACATTCACAGATACTTTTTCAGACTCCAATACTTCCATACTTTCATACTTCCACTTCCATACTCCGTCAAGAAGACAGGCGAGGATTTATAGACTGGAGCTGAATCGGGATGATTTAATCGATATTAATTACAACAACAACACACTTAGTATCCGGTCATAACATTATGGAAAAACATGAAAGCATGCATCGCAAATTTGTCCGTGCGTGTAAGTGATGTATGATAAAAAACGGCAACCCTCAAAGCTGAAAGTAACATAACAGACAGGGTCCAGTCGTCAAAGATGTCAAAGATAAAAAAAATCACTGTGTCAAGGCAGAGGCAATGCCACACGCTGCGAAACCCCGGCAAATCAACACAACACTGCCAAGAGAAAGCCACACCAACGCATCGTGTGTCCGAATCTTCGCCAAGCAATTAAGACATGCGTGTAGTTTGCCTTGTCTCTAAATCAACTATCAGTTGGCAATAATTGTTTCTGGCACAGTTTGGTGCGATACGCCGCTCGAGCAAGTTGTGCGTATATGTCCGAGTGGTCCGAGGCAGAAGTTGCGAATATGCAGTGCACAGGTAAATCAGTTTTTGGGCGTTGTGGATTGTTGGTTTGGTCGAGATGTCGCCCGCCATCTGCTCTGTTCACAAATGTCAGGGAAGCTGTGTTGAAAGATCAGCACAATAACTAGTCTATCGAGTCGGTATTTTGGTAATCTTGGGGGATAGTTTCGATTAAGTAGGTCGTTTCATGCAAAAATAGAGGTGAATGCCACTCGATAATAGAAAGATCGTATTAATTGTACGCGCCCGTGGACCGTTGTACACGCCCTCGGGCGAAGGGGGTATTGAAAACAAGCGAAAGAAACGGGGCTAACTGCCAACAATTCATCTTATGGTCAACACTGCTTGAAACCAAAGCTGACCACATATCACTTGTAAGTCGTAACTCTAGAATCTTGCCAGCCAAGTGCCCATTGCGATATTATTTTATAAAGAAAAGAAACTGGTACCCTGACAATCCCTCACCTTGACGGGAAACCAACAGGCTATAAATTCACAGTAAGACCTATTCAAGGAGGGGATATAAATTTAGTAGCTGAGGCTCTGGCAAATTCACACAAATGTATTGTAAGTTCAGATAAAAGCTGAAGATGAGCTGAGGCTCTGGCAAAACCTCAGTAACATTTCATGTTTAGTATAACACCCAGTGTGAAACTGTCTAAACCTAAAAAATTGTGGCCAAACTTTAATCTCAGTAGAGAAACTTGTTATGCTACAAGAAAAGATCAGTGGGAAACTGGCTAACCCACTGGTCAAATGGGGAAGCTGGCTATACCTAAAAGCTCGTTGGAGAACTGGCTAAGCCTCAACCGCAATGGATTCAGAATAAGATATAAGCTGAGAAGGTCCCATGCTTCTACCTGATTCTAAACCCTTTGCAGTTGTAGGCATGATAAACCTCAAAGGCATCAGGCTAACCCTACCAAATAGATAGTACAGATGGAAGCTGGAACTTCTGGGGCTCTTGCTTAACCTCGATGGCAAAACCTACCAACACTTTCAGTGCCGAGCGACCCCAACTTAAAAGCTAGACTTTGGACTCTATAGTTAAGCAAAGGCAACCCCTTCAACACTTCTGTGTTCATAAGAAAGCTAAAACAATGTCCAGCCCAACTGGAACCCTGTCCAGCCCTACTGGAAACCCACCCCCGTGCTGACGCCCACCCCCTGTTCTCCCGCAGCCCCCGCCGCGTTCTTCCTACCCTGGCTGCTGACGGCTGCAGCCCTCATCACCCCGCGCGACCCGGCGATGACCCGGCTGAACACCGTGCACCAGTGGAAACAGATCGATTTCGACTGGGCGTCGCCGGCGGCTAAGGAGGCGGCAGTCGCCGCCGGTCGCTACGTGCCCGAGAACAACCTACCCCTGGGACTGGAGGTGTGGGAGGACCGAGTCTTTGTCACGTTGCCTCGCTGGAAGGACGGCATCCCGGCGACGTTGGCGACGGTCTCCACTTCGCCGTCGACGGTACGTTGCGAGATATGGTTGCTTGTGCGTGCGTCTGTATTTCCATGCGAAAATGTCTGTTCGTGGGTAGAGACGGCTTTGTGGATCGCTAATAGTGGAAACAGATGTTTTAATAATGTTGATGTGTGTTGATAATATACAAATTGTCATATTAATCATTATTAAGATGACATATTGCGAGGTCACACATTTTCGATTGGTTATGTTAGTTTTAAAAAAATAACAAATACCGTCAGTGCAAAGAGACTTAACGTGCGTTCGTGCGTGGAGACGGCTTTGTGGATCGCTTATAGAGGAAACACATGTTTAAATATTGTTGATGTGTGTTATAATATACGCATTGTCATATGAATCATTGTTAAGCACACATTTTCGATTGGTTAGTTTTTTGTTTTTTTAATAACAAATATACCGTCAATGCAATGAGATTTGAAGTTTCTTAGTGTTTGAGAAGTGGAAATATTTTTCGCCGACTTTGACGATTCATTCGAGATAAATAACAAAATCTCTGATTTGTCCAAAACCCAATTTGCGATCACAGCTGGGCTTCCATTATCTATTCTATTAATGTCATCATCACGCAAAGCGTTTATTGACAGTTCGGTGAAAGATGTTGTAATGTGAGAAATGTAGAGCTGTGCGTTGGCGTGTTAGAGAGTTTTAAATCGACTTTCATATTTAATTATTTTTGCGTATGAAACGTTTGGGTATGAATTTGAAATGGCCCAGTGCCTCTTCTCGGCCCAAAGAGCGGACATAGAACGGATGTTATAACCTCACTAACCTAGACGTTCCTTTCCCAGTCAGCATGCTAACTTATAAATGACCATTAACATAGTGACTTTTAACCATTCAACATGTTATAATTTTTTTTAACTGTCTACCCAATAGATCGGTATCTGTAACGTGTTGATAGTGTTCAATATCCATTGGAAAACAAATACACGATCGCAGAACATGTTCAGAATCAAAATCCGAACCGTGTATATCTACTGAAACCATACCACGAACACCTCATTAAGCTTCCACAATCTCTCTAACTCTGTCTGCAAACAAGGGCAACAATCCAGTTGTCAATTCCACTCCCCCGCCAAAGACACGAAGGCAATGTCTGCAATGTCTGCACGTAAAAACAGCCGGTCCCTTGCGTCACTGATCTGATTCTCGATCGGTGAATGTTGCACGAGGTCCGAGATTGAGTCTGAGACAGTGTTCAGCATTCTCTGAGCGTATTCTATATACGAGACTTGTCACTTCTCAGCGTGTAGCTTTGTATCATGTTTGCGGCCACGGCAAGGCTTTCCGCATTCAGCCAACAGTCGATGAAAATCCAGATAGTGTCATATCAGAATCAGTATCAGTATCACCTTTATACCTCAAGCCCGTGATAGCACGCTTTGTTTCAAGCCCGTAGCAAGCTGTGTTTCAAGCCCGTAGCACGCTTTGTTTCAAGCCCGTATAGCTCGCTGTGTTTCAAGCCCGTAGCAAGCTTTGTTTCAAGCCCGTAGCAAGCTTTGTTTCAAGCCCGTATAGCTCGCTGTGTTTCAAGCCCGTAGCAAGCTTTGTTTCAAGCCCGTAGCGCGCTGTGTTTCAAGCCCGTAGCACGCTGTGTTTCAAGCCCGCAGCATGCTCTACTTCAAGGTTATTATTAATTTAGTTTCAATTTTGTATAAACTCTGGAACAGGGCATTTTTTACATCAAACTTGTGTAAGATAATAATTGTTTCGGTGTCCCACCGAACGCTGGGCTCGTTCGTATAGCCGTCCGCTTCGGACTTCTTTGCAGACCTGTCTTGTTTCAAAACGAGTACCCATTGCACGAAGACGAGTAATTCGCGGCATCGCACACGCGATTCTATACATCCATCGGCGTGAAGACAATGCGCGAGCCATGGGAATCGGACACCTTTGCCAATGCCGTAATTAGTAATTAGAAGGAATCGCTGTACGACAGTTGTATTATTCACTTTCGCTAGCGACACGATCGCTAACTATGCAGCGACTCCAACGAGTGACTTGCTAGCCAGAGAGTGGCCAACTCCTCGCGTTCACGCCATTGTTGACGGAAAATTGGCAAGCAGGGTTTGAAGACGCAGTAATCAATGAAAACTCGATACCTGGGATAATGAGTTACAGTTTGAAATACGCAAATACCATTCAGCTATAACAGTGGCATATTTTTCTACAAATTAACGGAAATTTTATGGTGCTGGGCCCCAATCGTTGAGCCATTAACCTCTAAAGATTAAGTTCAACAGACAGTTTTTTTTACATTTAATAAGCTGTCACTTCATGGTGGTGGCATGTCTACCCCAAAGATGACGTTCACACTGCTTTGTAAATCCAGCCACAAGCGTTTTAAGTCTAAGAAACAATAATGGTATCTTGGTTGATTACTTTCAACTGTAGTCATCGTAGAACACAGCTGTTGTCTTAAAGAGTTGGCCACTCTCTGCTCAGCACAGCTCTCTGCCCATCTGCATCCATGCGTGCAGCGGCCGCCATTGTTCATGCACGCTGCGTTTGCCGCGCGAAATGTGCGAATTCTGCCCAAGGTTTCCATTGATAAATACTATGCAGATGCCGATTTCCCAGCAACGATGCGAGTCTGGGAGGAGCACACGCAAATCTCTTGCCAATTGACACTCGTTTCTCTGCCAATGTAGTCCGAGTTACGACACCGTGGTCTCTTCGGTTGCATCACGAAAAACTGCATGCGCTCTGTGCCGTTGTTCAATTTCATACATACACTCTGATGTAGTAAATCACTCTTAGCGATCTACCGCAACGAGAATTCAACGCGGGATCAAATGTCTTGATGCAGGTTTAATGGGTGCGAAGTCTAGAAGCTTAATTAGGCAGGCACCGCGACTTAGCATCAAGAGAGAGTTTGGTACTCGGAGGATTTGACGCTCCGCTTGTGTTCTCAGCTCCATGGGACGATAGTGACAACTACTAATTTGAGTAAAAACTCGTCTGTCCGAAGTCAGCAGGGATCGGTTCATACTCTCTGTTCCAAAACACTTTCAATATCTAAGGACCCTTGTGACAGAATAACTCATAAGAAGTTTCATAACGCAAGACTCGAGGTGCCTCCGAGATCCAATTTCACCACCTCTACTGGAGTCCCTAGCCTAAATCGACGATGACCGAACGGTTTGGCGTGTTGGAAACACCGGTTATCGTGAAATCACCGAAGTTAAGCAACATCGCGCTGAGTCAGGTGTTTGATGGGTGACCATCATGCACATGATCAGTTCTGTTTGGGAGAGAGGTGGGAGGGTTTGAAGTTAGTACAACAACTTTACTCGCCTTGCTAATCAACCTCTCGACAGCACGGATTAGTGGAGGAATCCTGTTGTTCGAGTTGTACCGTCCTTCGGAAGGGACGTAAAGCCGGTGGTCCACTTGGTGCTTTTCGACAGCAGTAGGCTACGTGCAGTCACCGGGTTTCCCCTCCTCCCTTCTAGGCTAGGTTAGGTTCATCATCACCCTCATCACCACCACCCTCACCATCACCATTCCATTCACCGTCGCCATTAGACCAGTGCCAAAGGGCCAGTTGTCAAAACAGTGCGCCGTTAAGCACCAATAATCAAATCCTCTCATGAAATCTCCCTAAAAGCTCTACGCCCTTTTCTCAGAAGTCCCCCAAAGTCCTAAACTTTGCAGAAAGCTCTATGAATCCCAACTTCATGAAGGCTAACTTCTCATGTAAAGTCCTTTCACTGAATTCCATGGTATCTCTATCTACTACAGAAGTCTTTTTTAAGCCCTATCACAAGGCTGCCTAAAGCACTACGCACTGCAAAAAAGCTCCCTAATGCCCAATTTTTTCAAGCTGCAGGCGTCCCCTTATAGGAGTTTCTAACCTATAGGTTACCTTTAGGTTAGAAACTCCTATAAGGGGACGCCTCATGCTTGTATCATACTTGTTTGCTGCAGAAGCCCCCAAAAACCATGCTAAAAAAGCCCCCCAAAACCCCAAGTCTCCCTACCACTGAATTCCATGTTTGACATGATGTAGCAAACTTTAGGTTAAGTCCCCCAAGAGCCCATCCAACCTGTCAAGGAGTCTCTAACCTGACGTCCCATGCGTGTGTCCTGCAGAAGTCCCCGCTGCTGCGGCCCTACCCGAGCTGGGCGTGGCACTCGGCGGAAGATGACTGCGACGGACTCACTTCCGTGTTCCGGCTGAGCGTCGACCCCTGCGGCCGGCTCTGGGTGATCGACTCGGGGATCGTCGACGCCGTGGGGGTGGCGCGACAGGTGTGCCCCGCCAAGATGGTGGTGTTCGACCTGAAGACCGACAAGCTGTTGTGGCGATACCGGATACCCGCCGACCAGGTCAAGGAGGGCTCGCTGTTCACCAACATCGCGGTGGACGTGAGGAATGGTGAGCGCTGCGGAGGGTGTGATCGGAATAGGGGTGGGATTTGGGCATAAATGATGGAGATATCATACGTTTTGGTAAGATACTCGTTACTGTGGTCAAATGTGATACTAGGGACGAAAAACCTCGTTACTGTGGTTTTGTTTGCATTTGTTGAAAAAAATATATATTGTGAATCAAATTTAAGACAAAAGTAGATTTAGAAAAAACGAAAGGTGAATCTGTATACGGAAATCGTGTGGTAATGATATTTTTCACAATCACACAAGGCGGGCGGGGGGGGAAGGGGGGGCGTTTCTGTGGAAGGCAATTGACAACGTTCACCGGCACGAATGGGAAACGTCATAATAAGCTTTTATAAAAGCTATCGATGATCAAGGTTTAACCATAAAATTACCGATTGATTGGGTTAATCCACACGATTAAGAAATGCATTAAGAAATGCACGCGCAATTTGTTTTTATAAGCCAAGTTAGTAATTACCCCCATTAGTTCTGCTTTGACCCTGCACGAAGCATATCGTGATGTGATTCATATAAATTCATTGATTTTCCATTTCCTTGTCCCTCTTAACAACTGAAAGATTATTTTAATGAGGTAGTAAACAATAAACCTGTTTTTTTTCTAGCTTTCCAATAATATTTTTCTAGCCGTCCGCAAAACTGTGTTGGCTGCTTCTTCCCATGTGTGACGTTTTGTTAACAATCAGTAAAAGTCACGAGTTTTGGAGAAGATATTTTGATGAGTTGTTGGTGCCCAGTATTTCGGATAAAGGGACAGGGGGCACCATCCCCCCGTCCCCGTCCCCAAAGTGTCTTTGACGCGGTGTTACGCGGAGTCAACGTCGCACGATGAGTTTCTTCGGCAAGTTGCGAGCGCCACGCTTTTTTCAAGTTCACAAGTTTAGTGAATTTCACAGTCGGTGCGCCGGCGTGTTTTTGCCGCAGCGCAGTGGAGCCGGTACCGAGCTAGTACTTGCAACAACATCTTACAAGCACGCCGCCGGGGTCTGTCACGAGCAAGCCACGCCGGCTAATTGTTGCATTCTTCGGAAAAAGCGCGTCGTTTGTTGTGAGACCGCGCGGGTAGATCACTTACGTTACGTCGCGAGAACACGTTTCATTTGCATCTTTTGTTCTAGCTAAAAGTAGTAATTACAAGTTTCAATTTACATTAAAAAAATATTTATAAGAAAACGCAGAAAGCTACGAAAGAAAAACAGTCTGCCACAAATTTTACTCGATTGCCATTTCTTAGCACGGTATATCCTTCTTGTTTTTAATGATGTGCAAAGGTGTGAAGTTTCCAGCCCAATTCAATCTCTGTCCTAAACAGGACTCTAGGGATGAAATTGCCACACAACCAAGCTCTGACCATACCTAGCGTAGCATCTTGGGTGTCGATAATCCCTGTATTTTATCCAACATGTCAAACAAGTCAGTTTATTATTAGAAACAAAATAACCATCCGAAATAGTGTCCATACACAATTTGACACATTTTTGGAATGGATATTTTGTTTCTTATAGTAAAAATCTCATGTGAATGCAAAGAATAATTGCATGTATAGGCTCGAATCATCACTAACAAGTCAGATCCTTCTTGGGTCGTTCCTGGGGCATGGTTGGTCTTCCACCCAGCCTATTGTTGCTCCTGATGTTTTTGTCTGCATCGATCCAATGCTTCTGGAAATTGATCGCCGTGTGTCGCGGATATTTGCAAAAGGCAAATGCGATGGGTCTTGAAAAACGCCCTCCCCGTGTCGAGGGGCCTACGGTTGTTGACAAACGCCCTCCCTTGATCCAGACATGTGGTACGGTGGTTGACAAACGCCCTCCCCTGCTCCAGGCAAATGCGATGGGTCTTGACAAACGCCCTCCCCTGCTCCAGGCAAATGTGATGGGTCTTGACAAACGCCCTCCCCTGCTCCAGGCAAATGCGATGGGTCTTGACAAACGCCCTCCCCTGCTCCAGGCAAGTGCGACGAGGCGGTCGCCTACTTGGCCGACGTGTGGCGCTTCGCGATCGTCGTCTACAGTTGGAGCGAGGACCGCTCCTGGCGAGTGTCCCACAACCTGTTCTTCCCCGACCCGCTGGCCAGCGAGTACCACCTGCACGGGGTGGACTTCCGGTGGATGGACGGCGTCTTCGGGCTGGCGCTCGGCCCGCTGGATAAGCACACGGAGGACCGCACGCTGTTCTTCCATCCGATGTCGTCGTACAGGTGGGTCCGGGGTCATCGACTTGGTGCAAGATTATTTGTTTGTTTATTTAGACAGATTGCATGTCAGTTTGTCTGAGTCACTATAACCTTCCATCCCATCCAATTCTCAACCCCTCCTTATATTTCCTCAGACCTTCCATCATCTCTCCACTTACTCCTAAATTGTTCCATTCCTCGAAACCCATTTCTAAAATTCCTATCGTTCTCATTCCCTTTTCATGGCCTAGTTACCATTCTCATTCGCATTACCATTCTTCCCAATAAACCTCGCTCTTTCCAATCTACTTCCCAGTTCCTTCTACGCCAACTGCCCACTTATGGCCTACTCATCTTTCTTCTTTTCGTTAAATTTTCCCGCCGTAGTTCAACGATTGCGCTTACCTGTGGAGAGATCCGGCGAAGTGATTTGCCGATATCGATGTAATTTGCAGAAAACTCTAGAGCCACTTCATTTTTAGTGCTTTCTGCTTTCAACTTTTCTCAAATATCAGTTTTTACGAAAATTTAATTTGTTTTTCTAATCTCGTTTCTTACTCCTTAGGCTAAACGATTTTATGTTTAAATTAAATAACTTTCTGTATATGTTAGACCTTATATATTTAAGATTGCGTCATAATTTCACTGTGGTATGTTGAGTAATTTTCTTGTAAATACTTTAATTACACTTTTTAGCGTTTTCCCGATTTTTTCTGACGTATTAATAAATTTAATGCTATAAATTTATAGGAGAAAGTTCAATCATCATATTCAAATCACGTCAATCGCTAAATTTGTGGTAAAAACTGTATTTTGACTCAATCATTTGAAAATTTAATCGTTATGGCGCCGATGTGAAAATTTTAGTTTGATGACATCGCTTCAAAATTTACTGTCAAACAATGACATTAAATAGTCAGGATTCGTCTCCTGATCGAGATGAATATCCTGGCTGGCTTAAATATCTGGCTTAGCGATAAGGGTTATATATAAAATTCGAAAACATGGACTGTCGGTACAAAATCTACTCTAAATCCCTCCAACATTTTCAATGTCGCCCATGTTTTTCACAGACGCGAATGGATCAGTGTCACTGGGTCAGGTCATCGTGACGCTGCTGCATTCAATGCATCGCGAAGATTGTGAATTCACGGTGAAACATAACAATTTGCAAACCATGAAACTAGAATAGCTCCATGTCATGGTGACTTCGATGTATACGACTTCAAACTGCACGATTCGTGTTAGAGCCAAAATCTCATTATATACGTGTGATGGAGATAAGTGCAGAAATGTTCCTCAAGTTGTGCCATAGATTTTCATTGATTCCAACGATTCCGTCGATTTTCTCTGTGAAAGACGGTATTCCATGCAGGGAATAAGATAGGACATAATAAATGAACGCCACTTACGTCCCAGCAACTTGTAAAACTAAATCCGCAAGGTGCTAATTCAAAACGTCAAAATAACGCACTTGGAAAGTGTCGACACCTTTAATTTATCATTCCAATTTTGATGTTAAGGCTGGTTCACAATCAACTTAGCAATAGACATCATAACTTAAAATTAGCAGTAACTTAAAAGTTTGACATATGGATCTCCATTAGACTGTCTACAACAAACATAAGGACTTAACTTAGACATGACTTAAACATAATGTTTGACCATGTCAAACTTTTAAGTTACTGCTAATTTTAAGTTATGTCTATTGCTAAGTTGATTGTGAACCAGCCTTTAATGATGACAACTATAGCGCTGAGCGGACTGTGTTTCTCAAAATTAAATAAAGTATGAGGTATACCAAAGTTAATATTATCTCATTGTCAACAGCGGATTCTCAAAGGCGGGAAAAGTGATTAAATTATAACACCGACGTTGCGTCATGCAAAATGCGAATATCAGCTGATTTTTTCAATTCATGACTGTGTCGTGTTTCTCTACCAGAACTGGGTCACATGAACGTGTATGAATGTGTGTGGAATCTATTTCCATCTGGCTATCAAATTGAAGAAATGAGGCATCACAATGCAATTACCCAACATGACAGCGCCATTCTTCCACAGAATGTTTTCACCATCTTTACGGCGAATAGATTATAACTAAAAAGAAACCGAGAAGTCCGTCTACATGAATAACTTACACAAAGAAGCAATCAAATAGAGACACAATAATATAGAAATCGTAATCAGTCTCTGTGCATATCCAAGTCTTTTAAGATCGAATCACATGCTATATTAACGCATGGATGAATTGCTGATATGAAGACAATACGAGATCATATCTCTTGCAAACTCCACGAATGAAGTACCGCACACAACGTCATTATGTTTTGTCAGCATTATTAAATTATTTACTATTTATTGTTATCGTTATCATTCTCATTATTTCTAATTATTAACATTATTATTTTCTAATTTTCTAACAGTAAAATAGTTGATAAGTAATTTGGAAATAATGGAAAACATGGAAATATTTGGTACTCGGATTAAAGCCTGTATTCTGTAGAAGATATAGGATCGGTATCTCCAAACTAAAATATTTCTTTGAACTTCCCCAAAACAACCACGGAAGCAAGTGCATCCGAATCCGATTAGGTACCTGTGAGTCTACGATTCCTGCTTCGGAATACGTTCTAATCATCATTCAGGGATTGTAATACCCGCTCTTAGACATGAGAAAAGGTCTGAGAAGTTAAGAAAAATTCGAACAAAGCCCCCTTAATATTACGTTGGATTACGTTGTGTTAAGTTGTACTGGGGCGCTTTAATTTCAACCCTAGCCGCCTAGACAGCGCTGACGGTTCTGTCACCAGACCAACAATGCTATTTAGACAAAGATTTCTAAATAATGCGACATCATTAGTCACTGATTTGACTGGAAATAAAACATAAATAAATAAAAATAAATAAATATCCGCATAACTGGGGCGACCAAGATGTCGAAAACCTGGCTCCACTCAACCTGACCTCGCCTCAATACGATGCGCAAGCCAAGCCATTGAGACAGTGGAAAATTATTTAAAATTCCACTAATTAATGTTGCCACATTTCCCCGCAGAGAGTTCGCTGTGAGCACCGCGGTGCTGCGCAACGAGACTAGCGCAGCCGCCGAACCGGAAGCGTTCCGCGTGCTCGGCGAGGCCCGCGGCGTCGACTCGTACCACTCCAGCGCCAGCGGAATGGACCGCAACGGGGTGCTCTTCTACAACCTGGTCACCCGCGACACGGTCGCCTGCTGGGACAGCCGCAAGGAGTACATCCCCGAGGCGCAGGGCGTCGTGGACAGGAGCAACGTGTCGCTGGTCTTCCCCAACGACCTCAAGGTATGTCTCCGAGGTCTACGTGGTTTAGTTATACCTAACTCAAAACATCTCTCTGGATGCTGATCTTAAAATCGTGGATTCATAAGAGATGCGTCCTAGTGAATGACAAGAAAATGTCCAAACGTATTCTCTTGCATGAAACAGTTCAAATTTCACGTTTCCTCCCTTATCCGTGCTGGAAAGAAGACGACACAAGCAATAGCTATTCCATTTAGCTTCAGTCCCTCACATCTTACACTAAACAAGAACCAGTGTGCGGACATGGACGGTCACCCATCCCATGCTCGACGTAACGCATTGTTGCTTAACGTCGCTGATCTCGCTGGGTTAATCAATGGATTACAGAAACGACTGAGGTTTTCAGAGCCCATGTTGGATGGTTGTAGTGGCTTCACTGTGTCTTCCCCGATGTGAGTAGACCCTGAAGATGCCAATCGCGCTCGTTGGCGAAACGTCGGACACAATGAAGCCACTATAACTTCCATCACAGTAACGTTACCCCCCTAACGTCGGCATCTTGCCGGTTGCAGGTGGACCTGGAGAAGCGACAGAGCGTCTGGGTGCTGAGCAACAAGTTGCACGACTTCCTCTACCGGACGCTGGACCCGAAGGTGGTCAACTTCCGCGTGCTGAGGGCGTTCACGGACGACGCCGTGCGGGGCACCGTGTGCGACCCGGGGGTCAGTCTGTCGACGCCCGTGCTGCGCTCGTCGAGCGTGCGCTGCCCCGGGTTCTAGCGAGTTAGACGTCGATGCTATGTCGTTCAGCTTGAAAGCTAGGAAAGCGTGTAGCACGCAGGGTGCGAAGCGGACGGCTCAGAATGTGCGAAATTGATGCAAATTTCTTACTATGTTAAAATATGGGGAATTCTCGGTGAAATTGGGTGACAAAGCGCTGGTGGCGAAGCTGGCGGCAAAGTTAGAATATAAAGTAAACAAGTGCAGTTATCACCTGAAAAGATACTCTTTTAAGTGTCAGCTGGCAGTTGACAGTTGAGATTTGACATCAGAGGCAAACAAAGCCTACTAAATATTAAATAAAGTAACGTTGCTTTAAGTTGTTACTTGATGGCTGGGGGGCTTTAATTTAAAACCTGGACGCCTAGGCAGCGCTGACGATTCAGTCGCCAGATAAAAAATGCTGTTTCGGCAGATTTTCCCATGTTTTAATTTTTAGATATTTCATTGAAGTAGCAATTACTTAATTCAATAATTAAACTTTGTGTTTCATTAACATAAAATGGTTTGATTGAGTTTTTTCTATTGCAATAATAATTAAAAACTGTACTCATACAGTTGTATGTCCGAGGGCGACCGCTTCAAACACTGCAGTTGCTACATGCTTTTATACAACAACGCAACTATTTATTCGCCGCCGTATTTTCTACGTTTTGTACGTTTTTTTCCTACAGTTTGAAATAAAAAATTTCTATGAAAGCGAACGAGTTATTTTGTCGTTGGAGTTGATAGACCCGATCGTCCAGACGTCACCAGCTAT
This sequence comes from Nemurella pictetii, assembly GCA_921293315.2. NCBI lineage: Eukaryota > Metazoa > Arthropoda > Insecta > Plecoptera > Nemouridae > Nemurella > Nemurella pictetii. Next base: position 5,975,500 of record OV121122.1, read on the forward strand.
CAATATAATCGTCCGCTGAAGCGTTTGTGTCCGAGACTGGTATCATATCGACAGCGCCACCGTACGACCCATCTTCTGTTATCATTCCAATCCTACTTTATTTCCGCACTCCGATTGAACCAATAGCCATGGGCCACGGTTACTCCTTTTGATTAATTCACGTTTAGATAAGGTAATGTTGGGAGCTGATAGCGGCAATCGGTCGAAGGCGTTGCCCATTACTTATCAGATCATGGATCGAGGTAATGATTTTGCTAAAGGCAATGTTCGGTAGGTTCATCTACTGGCTGTTACGATGCCGAAGGCGCCACCATATGGCTCGTCACGGAGAAATACAGGTATTATAATCGCGCGCTCAGACCTTAGTAAGTTATCAATCAATAACTTCACTTTTTGTTGAATTAATTAACATGCACAATGCAGGTGGTTTATCACGATTAAAAATTGGTCGGAAACGTTTGTATAATTTAGAGAACAAAGGAATTATCCTAATTTTCAAATGCCAACTCAGCATATAGTGGAAGCCATCCAAAATAAAGTTCCTCGAAAAAAACACAGTGGAACTGCATGTTAGAAAATAAATATCCTATCCAATAATTGTATCCGCGGCGTTAGACCGCGGATCGTTTCGCCTGTTCGGGGCCTCGACGGATAAACAACTGGGGAATGGATATTAAGTTTATTTGAGTTGTTGGGCTCCATATTTAATTTTATAATAATATATAATATTAATTTGATATTTAATTTATTACAGACACTATTTTTCGAGCGAAAATATAATATTTAGGTATAGAGAATAAATGCACTAAGTCCAACCTGATCGATTGTGAGATGAAAGAGGTGACGAAGGATGGTGATCAAGATTTTAGCATATTCTCGATCGCACGTCCGTTAAAAGTGAAAACATATCGTAGACAAAACATTTTCGATCGTAAATCTCGTTTCTAACAATAACCATGTGGCGAGATTTGCACGGTAGATATTTATTAATAGAAACTAAATATCAAATCGAGACACACACATCCGATTCGATATTTAGTTTTCTAATAATAAGCTCGTGCTTTTGTGAGTGTTTTTGGCGATAGAGAGACTCAACAGCAGCTCATGTGTGCATGTGAAATTTGGGAGACGAAATCTCCAGTCAAGTTGATAAAAGCGAGAGAAATTCGCCCTCTGCCATAGAGAAATGATTGACGAAAATATATTTCAACATAATACATAATATAATCACCAGCATGCGTTTCAACTTTGTACCAAAGCTCGAAGAGTTGTTAATGAGAGTGTACATGAAACATTTGACTGCGTAAAACACGATTTAGAAGCAACAATTGCCATAAATATCGAGTCGAAATTGTGTGTATGGAATTTTTATTTTTTATGCATATTTCGTTTCCAAGATACCTGCCGGGCATCCAACAATATTTTTGGTTTCTTACATTCATGAATAAAAACTGATAATTTTGATTTTTTTTTCACTATCACCTCAATCAAATAGAGAATCCTGTTACTTTCTTCACAATGGAACTGGAAATTTTTGGACCATTTCCATTTTCTAGTCAAAAGATGTCAGGAATGTTATTTTATGAAGTACGTCCCACATTGAAATGATCTATATGTCACATATAAAAAAAAAATCATGTCAGATATATCTTGGACATATATCTGCGTTATGCAAAAATTGGCGCTTTTTGCATATCTGAGATATATCTTAAACATATTTATGATATACTTTAAGTATAACACAAATATATAATTTTTATAGGACATATATGTGTGACATGTAAGTCACATATAAACATAGGTATATAAGTCACATATATCAATAAAACATATGTTAGATATATATCTTTGAAATATATCTGCGATATGCAAAAATTGGTGCTTTTTATATATCCGAGATATATCGTATACATATTTAAGATATACTTTAAGTATATCACAAATATATAATTTTTATGTGACATTTATATGTTACATCTAAGTCACATATATCAATAAGACATATGTAAGATATATATCTTGGACGTATATCTGCGATATGCAAGAATTGGCGCTTTTTGCATATCTGAGATATATGTCAAACATGCTTCGGATACACCTTAAGTATATCACAAATATATCATTTGTATAGGGCGTTTATATGTTACATGTGTGTTACTTGCATGTTGTTACATTGTTTTACATGTAAGTCACATATATTCAAACAAAATAAGTCTCATATATCTCGAAAATTATAAAATGACACTTTTTTATGTGTCTGAAATGTAAGTCCAACATACATAGGGCTCACTTCACATATAACACAGATATAAGGGAAGATATAAGGGTAGACATAAATAACATATATTTAAGATATATGTTTGAAAAGTGTTTGTGACTTTTCCTACAATAATTCCTATATTATATACAAGACGATAAAGTAATATTTGTGTTTAGGTAGGTAGTCTCAATGAGCAATCATTGATATTCTTAAAATGAAGGTATGCAGGAAATTCAATGATAGAAATAATTGCATTGCAAATTCTTACATGTCGTGATAACCGTTGGTAGTGGTAATTTCATTTTCACACAATTCCGAGTTCCGACCCACTGTTAATACGGGTCGATGGTTGGAACAATAGATATTTGTTCTTAGTTATACACTTGGTACCGTTTTAATTTGATACGATTACTAAAAATCACGAAAACTGCGAAGTGAAAACAAAATCGGCGATAAGATTTGAGGTTATTTAGAACAGCCATGAACACTGCAGAGCGCAAACGATATTCAATGCACTTGTACTAATCAGCGATAAAATTGTAGGTTATTTATAATAGTCAAGAACACTCTTGAGCGCAAACGAAACTCATTGCACTTGCACTTGCATTAATTTGAGGTGAATTATAATAATCACAAACGTTTCAAAGAACAAACAAAATCCAACCCAACGGAAATTCGACGAGTGCGTGGACAACAACGTACGAACTGAAACCTACGATTTCTTACAGTCGGCCCATGGTCTATCCAAGGTTAACTTATATAAGATAACTATATGCCAACTTATATATGTTGACTTATAAGTCACATGTATCTAAACATACAAGTTAGATATGTTTTTCTCATATTTGTCCAAGTGGTTGAAAGCAGAAAATTTAAAGATATTTGCTATTCGTGATAAGGCATTAGACATTTGTTTCATTTATTTCGACTTTTTATGGATTTTTCATCGTTTCAGCATCAAGCAAAGGGTCTCAATTCAGTATGTTAAAATTATGTCTCACATATATCTAACTTATATAAGTTAACTGTATGCCAACTTATATACGTTGACTTATAAGTCACATGTATCTAAACATACAAGTTAGATATGTTTTTCTCATATTTATTTCAAGTGGCTGAAAGCAGAAAATTTAAAGATATTTGATATTTATGATTAGGCATTAAGCGTGTATTTCGTTAATATCGACTAATAAGTGTATTTTTAATCATTTTATTTAATCGGGTTCATTATATCTCACGTATATCTCAACATGTATGTGACATGTATCTCTAATTCACAGACACATATCCCTTATATCACACACATTCAACATATATGTCAACATATATTTAAGATATGTTTATTTCAATGTGGGGTCTATGTACCCAACCTATTTTTAAGCTCAAAAAATGCATGCTACTGAAGAAAAGTTTCATAAACTTAGAGAGCACTGAGGCTGTGTGAGAAATATGGCGAGCTGTCTCCGAATTCGCAGTTTCCATGCATTTTCCTCGGGTTTTCATTGGTAGGAAAGCCAAGTCACTGGAATCAAACCTTAGGCCATTAGGCGATTCAAGGCATTGAAATTAAAGACAAATAATCGTCGCGCGAACGCTAAATGCAGCGATTTGTTTCACAGCTGTTCCACCACCTGATCTGTGCCGAATCGCAGCAATCAACTCTCACTTGCAGCATCGGTAAGACATTACGAAATACGAATACAACGAGAAACGCAAGATCAAGTTGAAGATCACGGACTGGATACAGTATTTTACTTAATTGTCGCTTAATTACTCAGATATTTACATTGAAAGCCGACTCATTTGATCCATATTATGCCTCACATCAAACAGATAACAGCGCACAGGTCGTGGTGGCCTAACAACTTTGACTCGGTGCTATCACGAGGTAATTAGAGCTAATCAGAAGATCATCTCATTAAAATGATGGTGCCAAACAAATTATGCATATACATACTCGTCATGAGTTTGAGATATTAGTATGCTTTACCCTCAAGTCTCAACTTATGAAGAAGTGTTTTCCAAAGCACTAAAAAACAGAAATAGAAATAGAATTTTATATCTATCACCCTTCCTCAACAGCCATGTCAATTCTCTGCAGCCCAAGTGTAAACAAATTACATTTCAAAACAAAGTACACACTCACGATGAGTACACTTCGTTCCGAGTATTTTTAAACCCCGCTAACTCTAGCAGCGTAAACAAGATCCGCAGCCACTGACCTACGCCACACGGCCGTCAAGGTCCCGCCGGACCATCGCGCGCAAGGCGACCACAAATCTGCAAAACCATCAGAAAACCCCATCGCATCCACCGGACGCCACCCACACCAAACCTCGGCGTCGGATACCGAATCAATTCGACAGAATACACGTGACCCGGCGTGCTAAAATTACCCTTGCGGGCGCACCTTGCCCTATTGGTGACCTTCCTTTTAACGCCGCCGCCGCCGCCGCCGCCGCTGCCGCCGCCGACGGGAGCAAGCGTCGCTGTCCGTCCGAGATCTTGGCCCAGTTGCGACTCGACTCTCCTCAGCATCTCGTCGCGTCGCCTCACAGCATCACACGTCGTGCAGGTAAGACCCAGAGAAGGCGACGCCGACGCGACGCTGTTGACTTTCACTGTCACTGAAGGGTGCAGCTGATTTTCAGTAAAATGCAGCGCTAGGTTTTTGGGGTGTGATCTTCTTTGGTGAAAACAAACAAGCTGATATTGTCTGACTGGTATGACTCTTAACTCTCTATGTATGGTGCGGTGATTTTAATTTTGCATAATTAGGTAATACAGCCATGTGTTTCGTCATTTGATGCGATTTGCGCCAAAAAAGGCGCGAGCGTAGGTCGCGTTTGAAGGCTGTCTGTTTGTTGATGTTTGCATGTTTGTTGCAATTGGTCGACTGACAACTGACTGTCACATGACACATGACAGATCGCCACGACGCCCTGGCAGGTAGATGTAGTGAAATATCTGACGTATTGCGGTCATTCATGCAGTTCCCCATGGAGTCATTCGCTTAGAATCCCATTTTTATGCAGCTTCTTATCAAGCTGGTGACTTGTCACGTCCCTTCCGTCATCCGTCATAATAAATCTCACTATAAATAAATCAAGTGCTGAAATTGGCGCCGTGTATTTGCATATAGTGAGGCGACATAAATGCACGTAGGTATCAAGCATTTTCCATGCCGCTGTTACAGTCATGCGCAGTGGTTCACGATTCCAGCAAGCGTCATTTAGGGCAGAACACCATGACATAATAGGTCCATTAGTTCCCGGCTAAATGTCAATCTGCAGCGACGGGAGGCAAAGGTCGACGCCGACTCAATCGACGCAATCGACGTCGTCGCTTCCTTCCGAACCGGAATTTGCAATTTCCGCGCCTCAAATGCGAAAGACACGAGAAAATTAGTGGAAAGCATCGCTGCATTTTCCAGCCAAATCGATTCCGATAAAGTTGATTGGTAACCTCGCATCAATAAATCTGTTTCTAATTTTCTTCGTGACAAACGTGGCACATGCGATCTTAGATGTAATATGGTATGGCTTTCAAATACGTTGAAAATCCTTCGGAAAATTGAGAAATGGGAGCCGCTGATGGGCCGAATGGGCAAAATGCTGCAACCAGCATTTCTTTCTCCCACGACGCGTTTCGCAATGCCGCTCCCAAAAAAAATCACACTTCCCTCGTTCGCACTCCGAATCGATCGCGGCCAACCCAATTCCGCGCTCTCGGAAGTTCTATTTCCGAGCGACGTTCGATTCCAAATCGGCGTCATGCGGATGACACGAGCCATTGGCAGCGTCACCGGAGATCTCACACAGACAGACCGCAGCTACCACCTTGTAGCCGCCAGCATGGTCAGACCGCGAGGTTTGGATAAGGCGTGCAGAAAGAAGCAGCAGCAGCAGCAACAGCAGGAAGCAGAAGCAGCAGTGTGCAGAAAGAAGCAGCAGCAGCAGAAAGCAGCAGCAGCAGCAGCAGCAGCAGTAGTATCAAGCAGCAGCAGCAGCAGCAGCAGCAGCGTGCAGAAAGCAGCAGCAGCAGCAGCGTGCAGAAAGCAGCAGCAGCAGCGTGCAGAAAGCAGCAGCAGCAGCAGCAGCAGCAGCAGCAGCAGCAGCAGCAGCAGCAGCAGCAGCAGCAGCAGCAGCAGCAGCAGCAGCAGCAGCAGCAGCAGCAGCAGCAGCAGCAGCAGCAGCAGCAGCAGCAGCAGCAGCAGCAGCGAGCGGCGCTGTTTTTAATGTGTAGCAAAGCGCGCTCCGCGCTCGTGACCAAATTTAGCCCATGACGCGGAGCGTGCCCGCGGGGCAGCCAAGTGGGTTGGCGGCGACGACGGCGTCAAGGTGAACGAGCGGAGCACCTTGCCCGGTGCCCCCCACGTCTTCTGCCCCCCTCCCCCCCCCCCCCTCCCCACAATCGCGAGCGCTCGCTTGATCGGTGTCTAGGTTGCAAACTGACCGCGTGCTTTCCTGCGATTGGCGGTCGTGTCGGAGCGTCGCCATCCCCTGGGCGCAAGGGTTGCTCGGAGGGTGAAAGGGTGCAAGTTAAGAGGGAACTCATTTTATTTCGTTTTCAATTGCCTTTTCTAGCGTCATTCACTTTGCAACCTCTATTCCATTTGATTATCCACACTGCTTACAGTGATGCTTAAAATACTTATACTATCAGGGAACTGATAGCTATCTGCTAATATTTTCTTATATTTTTTCTGACGTTCACAAACGGTACTGCGTTAGGTTTAAAAGCTTAATCAGTGATATTTTTTTTCAAATCAACTAATGAAGCATTATTTATCTGACAACATAATTTTTCTGATATTATGAGACCGAGGTCTAAAGCCGCTGCTAAATTCGCTGCATCTGCCAATTTTATGGATGAATCCGGCCAAATAAACAATATTTCTTATTTTCGCCGCTTGAAAAGCCCACGTCAGCAATCATAGTGCTGGTGGTGTAATGTATGAGCATATTGGCTTACCTACTGCAGCATAAAACATAACTAAATTCTCGTGTTGTGTGAAATGCAGCTGCTACCGTGTGTCGTTTCCACATCTTATTTGGAGTGGGTATATTTGGAGTCATATGCATAGGGTCAAGGAAACGGCCGCGGTGCTTGCTCGCATCTAACCAGCAAGCCAACGGACACCCCTGACTATAACGATGTGCCAGTCCGCCTTTGAAGAAGGGCAGGACCTAGACATTAAGCGACGTACGACGCGCCCGCTAAGGGTGAAAAGTATCTAGTGACAACACAATTAATTCTTAAGATTTTTTATTTTTTGATAATTCTCATTATTCCCAAAAGTACGCCACACAAACAAGCCGGAGCAGTCAAGGCGCTTGTTATTTTTACTGTAGACCCTGCACATCTGACATTCTAGTATTTCATTCGACAGATGGGTATGATTTATGTCCCAAAGTTCAAAATTGTTTGCCTGCGACTCGAACTTTTCTTGGGGAATTCCAAAACCATGTCCAAAAACACATGTGGTTGGGGCAAAATGATTCTTGCTTACACATGACAAACCTTCGGACCGGCCCTGCTTTCACAATTATGCCCAAACTCTTTTTTTATTCAACGAAACACGAGAGCGTTGAGAATGAATTGAAGATCGCTAGCACGGTGACGGATCCACCTACATACCCTATGCTAATTCACGTGGCCAGGATTCCTCGAGACTTACTCAATTCGGACGAACGCCCTTCTATACTAGCAGACTATTATGATGCCATCCGCGTTGCTATGAAGTCATAGCTACAGGGTGGCACATGATGCATTCTACGCGCGCAAATGTGCTCCTTATAAAGGTCCTCCGTGCCAAAGTTGCATGCATGTCATTCGTGGCTTGCACCAACACGCTTGTTCCAGGAAGTCTTGCTTTTATTTGCTATATTGACTCTAGATATAAATGCCTTGCGAGATAGAATCTGAGCAAGTATATGTATCTACTCATGTACGGTAGGTGTCACGTTCAAGGCAGGGTAGAGAGATTATCAAGCCACACAGGGCGACGAGTGGACAATGAACTCCTACTGATGATAACAGAAACTGTCTTGCACGTGGACACGAAATCTTCATCCTAAACTGTAGCAAAACAGATCTTAAATAACTTGTAAGTTTTACCATATTGCGTTGTATAGTAATATATCCTTCAAAGTGTCGAGTATTTTTTATAACCGCGCTAAAATACAGAAGATGTTAACAGAGAACTGGGCCCCTCCTTTGATCCACCATCATCTTAAACTCGAAAGCATTGTGCCCACGGAACATAAAGGTAGTCGCAAAAATCGCGATTCTCTGTCGATTTTCAATGAAAAAAGTCGCTTGTATCGCCAATTCCTTACACAAGCAAGATCCATGAATGCCCCATTCATTCTGAATTCTGCGTACGAGCTGAAATCCCACCTGGTTCACCTTCAAAATGCCTCGTCTGCTCAGCGTAAACTAGTGCTTGATACTTCTAGGTGAACTGCTGCATGAAGTACTAGTACCTACTCATACTCATACCTACTACTACTACCATAGAGCTTCTGTCTATGACTAGTACCAGTTATATACTCCGTTACCACACAGATACAAAGTTCTGCACCCTTTTTGGAAAGAATCTTCTGAGTTCTGATTAATAAAATCAGATCAATATCAGTGTATCCCTAATCAAAATCTGAACCAGTATAATTAGACCCACCAGCAAGTAGTAAGTAGGTAAGTAGTTTTTTTTTGTTTATCAATATAGCGCAATAGACCTATTCCACTCAGAGAAAAATCATGTCAGATACCCACTGGACATACTACCAGTTTGGAAAAAAGTAATTAGATCTGCAAATCAGCAGGAAGATAGGGAAATCACAACCCAAATTGCTCTACCTGGCTTTACCGAGTGGGTATCATGATGTCATTATGATTGAATCAGGGGCGGATCTAGCCATGATTTCTGGGGGGGGCGATTTTATTTAGGCTGTCTGTCGGGGGGGGGGGGGGGGGGGGGGGCAAATTCTGAAAATATCGATTTTTTTTGGAGTTATGCACAATGTTTATATAAACTATTATAAGCGTATGAGAGTCACTTTTCGGATAAAATAAATAGTCTAAATGTTTTCCCCAGAATTTCGGCAATCATCGTCAGAGGAGACACAACATCAACTTGAATATTTTTATGGTTTGCCCTCCAAGCCGAGAATCCATGAATGAAGAGGGCACAATCAATATACTTGCGAAATGATCCTTCCTTGGCTGGTGAATACTCAAGCCAAGGAAAAAGGTCGAGATACAATTCACCCATTACAAATCAAAATTCTATCAAAGCAACGTCATGATACACACTCGCCAAAGCCAGGCAGAGCAATTCGGGTTGTGATTTCCCTGTCTTCCTTTGTTATTTACCAGAGCTATTTAATTTTTTTTCCAAACTGGTAGTACATCCAGTGGGTAACTGACGTCATTTTTCTCTGCGTTGAATAGGTCTAAAATGGCAAGAAACATTATTTTCGGGTGGTTTGCAGCTCCACGGCTCTGATGAACTTGGTGAAGTCGTCCACAACGCCAACTATCGTGCTGTCCGAATTCATTAGAAGTAGTTTGAGGGAGAAATTTCAATGACGATTTTACCTTTCTGTGAGGACAATCTTCCGATTTGAGTGTAAATATAGTTGCAATCAAATAATATCAATATGCAAGCGTCGGTAGCTTGCTGCCCATCCGCTGTGTCCACCGCACTAACTGTTCTGGATCTCGAGAGTCGAGATGTGAGTGTGACACAATACTCGACACGAGCTGACACGCATGGAATTGCAGCTGTGTGTTTTCTTTATACTCTACGCTTGCCTACGAAGTCACTGTCAGTCATCAGTCAGCTAAAAGTAATCCGCACCGGCACAAGAGTGGGCGCCCAACTTCCCATAAATGCTCTCATTGTTCAATTAAATAAAAATTGAAGTTGAATCAATGTCGCATTTCTTAACTTTCAACCGAATATCGCAGTTGAATTATCCGTATTTCGTATTTTCTTTCTAATTTCACGGTGACCCGGGGGGGGCGATCGCCCCCACCGCCCCCCCCCTGTATCCGCCCCTGGATTGAATGGAAAAGGTGTGTTGGAATTGCATTGGATCAGAGCAGTGTAACTCTGTTAATTTTTTAATGTGAGATTTGATTAAAGCATTCACTAGTTCCTTTAAAAACATTGACAAAATTTCTCATCTTATCTCAGTTTCTCAGTACGGATACAAAATTTGAATGAATTTAATGTTTCTAATAATCAATCTCTACATTGATTGCAGCTTGGTTCCATTCCCTCTTTCCTACAGTTAAATTAGTGAAGAAACACATTAAAACAATAAATTATTTTCCTCCACCAAACTTAATTTCCAATGCCATACAATTCCCACAAACTAATCGTGTGCAATCTTTCTCCTCGTATAGTATGGCGATCCTCCAATCATGCTGCGGCTGCTGCACACTCAAGCAAGGAACGATCCTCAGCGGCTTCCTCGGCGTTGTCATCGGCATCGTCACGTTGATCCTGGTGCTCGTCTTCCAGGACTTCAAGGTTCAGACAATCGTCATCGACAGCCTGCCGCCCACCGTTGGTACGTGAACTGCAATTTGTCTAACCTCGTACGCAACTAACAGCCTCGCTGGTTCCGTGTCGAGAGTGATTCCGCTGGAAACCCGAGTGGTTTGCAAAAAATCACCCAGTGGCATCACTGAAAGCTACCAATGTTTTGTTTGTCTTGAGCTATCTTCCTGCAGGACCTGTATGGCTCCTAAAAGCTTGTGAATGTAGACAATAAAATCGATGAAACGATTCTAGATTTGAATCAACCATAACTGCCAATGCCCCAGCAAATTAACTATAGTTAGAATATAACTAGTGTAACAAGTTATCTACAAACTAAAATAGCTCTTGTGACTTCTTCAAACAACTGCAACCGCTTGTTCCCAGCTTTTGTTTGTAAATAAAAGGCGATCCGCAATTTCAAACCGATAAACAGCATGCATATTTTGTGTGTCGAGCTTTCATCTTAATCTACGACAGCTTCTAACAATATTATGCAGAATCAGATACTACTATAGTTACTCGAAACTGCAATGCAGCAATCACATATGACTGGCAGAGTCTCTCTAAAGGTACAGTGCCGAAATGATCAAAGCAATAAGATTGAAATGAGAACTTCGTCGCGTTGCAATGTCTTCATCGATGTGCTTGCTTGTTCCCAGTGCGGATAATCCTGTGCATCAATCTACTCATGACGATCCTCATCTCCGCGTTACTCATCGTCGGTGCTGTCAAGGTACGTTTCGTCGTTTATCTCTTGAAGATCTCGGAATTCTTGTGCACACAAAGGATTGATGATAGATGATAATTGGTGCTTAACGACGCACTGTTTTGACAACTGGCCCTTTGGCACTGGTCTAATGGCGTCGGTGAATGAAATGGTGATGATGAGGGTGATGATGAACCTAACCTTAGCCTAGAAGGGAGGAGGGGAAACCCGGTGCCGGCACGTAGCCTACTCCTGTCGAAAAGCACCAAGGGGACCACCGGCTTTACGTCCCTTCCGAAGGACGGTACAACTCGAACAACAGGATTCCTCCACTAATCCGTGCTGTCGAGAGGTTGATAAGCAAGGCGAGTAAAGTTGTTGTACTAACTTCAAACCCTCCAACCTCTCTCCCCAACAGAACTGACCATGTGCATGATGGTCACCCATCAAACACCTGACTCAGCGCGATGTTGCTTAACTTCGGTGATCTCACGAGAACCGGTGTTTCCAACATGCTAAACCGTTCGGTCACACAAAGGAGCTCGGTGTACTGTTCCAATTACTAGTTTCCTCTACAGATCTGTAATCTGATACTAAGAAGTCATACACTATCTCGTGGATTTGATCTGGAGCATAATTGCAAATTAGTTGATCTTATCAAGGTGGATTTATGTACATTAGATTTCTAGAGCAGACGAGACATGATTCAGTACTCGAAATTTTAGTAGTATTCCATTTTCAATCTTTTTATCAGTGTATAATAGGTTTCTACAATGAAAGTTTGAAATGTTGAGCAGTGCTGCAAGCATTTAGAATATTAAAAAGATGGTCATATCCCAAAAACAATTGATACCCTAGCTACCTAATTAATTCCAGTAAAATGTAGATATAGGTACATTTTTTTACAAATATTGGCACGGTGTTCCTGATTTCACGATATGGGCAGAAAGATATCAGGGAAAAACCTTGGAGACATAGGACTAGATATCATCAAATATGTAAAAAGTAAAAAATAGCATTAGAAAATCCATAGGCTGGGAAATAGAGGTGGCTGCTTGAAATGGCGGTAGAAAACTACACGTTTGCACCGTTTCGTCCGCAGCGCAACCAGTTCATGATGCTGCCGTGGGTGGTGCTGGCGATAATGATTGCTATCGGCATCCTGGTTTCGGTTATCTACACGTCCGTCGTCATGTTCAGCAACAAGCAGCCGCTTGGAGGCAGTCTGTGGCTCGTGTTCGGGCTCGTTTCGATAGGTGAGTCGCCATCTGCAACGGGCCGCTCCGTTCACTGTCTCTGTATCCCGCGGCCGTGGGTGTCGCTTTCATTTTGAGGTTGCCTTTGTTTTGCGTTGCCATCATCTAGTGTCCATTTTATCATCTCTACAATTTAAATAATCGTAATTTTGCGGCTGGATGGATACAAATAAGGAAACGGTTCAGGTTGTGCCTTATTATTCCCTTAAACATTTTTAAGGTCAATGGACAATGACCATTGTTTTCAGAAAAACTATTTAACTGGGTTATTGAATGCTAAGTCCCAAAATTCAAACTTTTCCCGACGTTTCGCGAAGCTATGCTGCCTGCTTTATCAAGGGTCTAAACTCGAGTTAGACTCGAGTAGCACTAAATCTGGTTACTCATTCACTCTGATTCTCTTTCTGGAGTTGGTATTGCCACTCTGCTTTCCTCTTACGTCGCTTTAGATAACTAAAATTCTTACTACTTGTAATGTTCACATTCATTGCGACACAATCCAAACTAAACTCGAGTAGAAATAAAAATCCAATGAAAAGCAAAACTAGAAAGTGTGAAGGTGAAAAGGAAGCATTCCTCCAAGTCCATGTCTCGGATAAACCACAACTTAATGCGCTCGGCTCACAGATATATGCAGGCTATCAGAAAAAGCATGTCTTTGGTGCTTGAGATTTGTCACTTGAAACTTGGTTGTCACTTGAAATGGGAGTGAAATAGACAAACAAATTTTTCACCTAACAAAGAAAGACAGGGAAATCACTACCCAAATTTCAGAAGCCAAACTTCACCCAATTTCGCAGAATTAGAAACAGAAAAAGTTAGTTAATCTGGCTTTAGCAAGTGGGTATCATGGCGTCATTTTGATAGAATTTTGATTGAATGGAATAGGTAGGTGTATTATGAGTAGGTAATAAAAAGTAAGAGAGCTCACGGGAATGTATAGCAGTCTGAAGGGCAGTAATGGCCGATTTGTCGTCTTCCAGCTTTTTCCCCAGTAGTTTTAGTTGCAAGAAAACAGATTGGCCACCGTTGTTTGCTGTAAAGGAAAACATTTATAGTTTTATAACCACACGAAATGAATAAAAAATGGATTAGCTAAATGGCACTTATAGTTAGTAAAACTGAGTTCCAGTTAATTTAAAACAGGTTCCTTATATCAGATTCTAGTTCCCAGTTGATAGTTATATTAAATAAGAAAACAAAACTGGTGATGTTATACTTCAATCACCATTTTTTACCCCAAGGCATGTTCCATAAAACCATTGTGAATGTGTTCAGAGGTTTAAATCCATTTTCATTTGTTTCTCATAATCTATCCAATTTCTATAGGCCTCTCCGTACACAATTCTATGTACACCAATATTTAATCAAATCTTTCTCGGCAGCAATCTACGTCTACCTCTGGTTCGTCGTGTTCAGCTACTTCCAGACGCTACGTGAAGACGCTAACCGCGGCGTTTACGGCAAGGCTAACTACCGAAGGCCGTGAAGAATTCTTCGGAAGATTCACCTCAAATACTCATACGTGTAAATACTACGTGTTATTTAATTAAATGACTGACAAAATATGCTTAAGTTCAAAACTAACTCATAAAGAAGCCTGCCATGATATGTCTTAGGTAACATTGATAAATAAACAGAAGCTGAAAAATGATTACAACTAAGCATTACTATTTAAAGAAAGTAAATGATATTTTTTTTTTTTTTTTACCTTATAATTCCACCTTTTTCTTATCTCCTTTCTTGTCAGTCTCAACTTCTTTCAGGCAAGAGGCATCTTTCCCTAACAATGCGCGATCAGTGCAGAGATATTGGATGAGAGGAATTTCTTCCTGCTGGTTGAAATACCACTCTTCAATCGCATCTTCGTTTTCTTCCAAAAGTGATTCACACTGCGTCCTCATGTTCGTGATCTCGACGGAAGGTTTGTCCCAAAGGTCGTACGGGATGCCCAGTTCCACTTTAACGCCTTTGTCACTAGTAACATCAAAACAATAAATGTATAATAAACCGGAAACCCCAATATCCATGAAAGTATGAAAGTATGAAAGTAGGAACTGTTATTACTACCTTCCTAGTAATGGAAATTGAATATAGAAAAATTTGAATTTATTTGGTAAATAAGTAGGAGCCAGAATATTTTATAGGTATCTTGAAACTATGAAACCTGACACTTACACAAGGCCATGAAGAGTTTGAAAAGTCTGACTCATTCCTTTCGCAAACCTAGTGCTGTCCGAACGTTCTTTATGAATGTTATACTCCAGTATTCGATCGCAGACTTTCTCAAGTGACTCTATAAGACGGAGCTCCCTGAAATATTGAATTTTTTCATTGTATTACAACTCATTAAGTACAACATACAACTGTAATTATTATTGCTATTGTGAGTGCTAATTTGAAAAAGGACATACGATTTTTGATATTTGGTTATCTTCTTCGGTTTAACATCATCTACCGAATATCCCATTTCAATGACATTGTGTGTCTTGCCAGTCTCCGCCAGTCTACTTTGGAGCTCAGTTGCTAGAATTTTACACACTGGAAAAAAACGTTATAGGTAAAGATAGGTTACAAATTTTAAAGCACTTTACAAGCAGCCAAGTTGTGTCACTCACCTTCACAGTTGTTTGCATATTTGACACCCTCTTCTTCTTCCTTTCCACTAAAGCACCCAGAAATTACAAATAAAATACATATTAAAACTTTTAAAAACATTTTATTGCTTGCTGCACAAAGTACTGCAACAAGAAATAGAATCCGCAGCCGACTTCAGAATTCCCTTCACACTTACAATAGTACCAACTGCTGAACAAGAACAAGATTGCAATGTCACCAACTCACCCCCAAAAAACTTCAAGTTTTGATGACCAATCGCTGTACGGCATCACTGAATCGACATTTTGTTCCGCCGCATCCCGAATTTTCCAAGGCCGCGATAGTGAGACAAAACAACTAGAAACAAGAAATAAAGGTAAGCTACATCAGAAAACAGTAAGAAATATTGATAGTTAAGAGTGGAGGGTAGTTTTAGTCTGGTTAACTAGACTCTCACGCATTACCTTCATGCTATTTTCGTGTAATCTAATTTCGGCGTGCTTGGATCCCTAGGAGCGCACCACGACGCTACCGAAGGAAAAGTAGTTGCAGCAGTAGAATGTCGCGACACAGATCATCTGATCGTAAAGTCTACGTGGGAGATTTGGGAAAAAATGTTGACTCTGCTTCATCTCGGCAAGAGCTCGAAGATTCTTTCTCATATTACGGACCAATCCGTGATGTTTGGGTAGCGAGGAATCCACCCGGCTTTGCCTTCATCGAGTACGAAGATGCCCGCGATGCCGAAGATGCAGTGCGAGGATTGGATGGACGTACTGTTTGCGGACGTCGCGTCAGAGTCGAGATGTCGAATGGCAAAGGTCGTCGTGGAGGCGTCGGTGGAGCCGGGCTAGCTCGAGGGCGAGGTCCTGGATCGGACGACCGATGTTACGAATGCGGGGAGTGCGGCCACTTTGCCCGCAACTGTACTCGACGCGGAGGCCGCGGCCGACGCCGTTCCAACTCTCCGCGCCGCCGCTCGCGCTCCAATTCCCGTAGCCGCTCCCGCAACCGTTCTAGGTCCCGTTCGCGCTCCAAGAGCCGCTCACGGAACCGTTCGCGGTCCAACGCGCGATCCAAATCCAAGGACCGTAGCCGCAGCCGATCTCGTTCGGATGACAAACGTTCTAAGAGTCGATCTCGTTCCAGGAGCAGGTAAGCTTGAATTTTGGCATTAATATATTCATCTCTCCTGTAATCACTGTCCCGGTTTGTTTCACGAACCTGCTTATTCATTATTTTATTTATTATTATTATTCCAGGAGTTAGAAGAAATTGGCCTTAGAGCCTAAATTTCTGACTGGCTGTGAGTGTCGCCTTGTACAAAAGTCTTCACTGCCCTCTGCCTGAAAACCCTCGACTGTTCTGCCTTCTGCTCCACAAGGGGTTGCTTGAAACCCGTCCTCGGCTGTACGCCTTCTGCATCACAATCGGGGTTGCTTGAGACCTGGCGTCGACTGTCGACCGCACGTTCTGCCTTCTGCGTCCTTGGCCTCGACTGTCGACACACGTTCTGCCTTCTGCGTCAATGGCCTCGACTGTCGACCGCACGTTCTGCCTTCTGCGTCTATGGCGTCGACTGTTTCGGCTCTCCGCGTTTGGCTAGCCTGTCTGCGACGTATCGTTTTGGACGGTGCCGTCTCGAGCTCGCACGAGGCTCGACCCTCCAGCTACGAGTCCAATCGGAATCTTTTTTACTCTATCATAATGTCCCTTAACTTCCGTATATTCAATGTTGTCAGTCAGATCAAAATATTTCACGTACATTTTGCATAACTGTCCCGTTCTCTCAGTAGCGACCTTTTCACTTCTGCCGACTTCGAGAGTGTCCTAGTGCAACTGTGGGAAATTTGCTACAGAGCTTTCTATTGTTTTCTCCATTTGCTTGTGTAATCTTTAGGGAATTTAACAATTTTTTAAAGATTGTAAGGAAGGGTAAGTGTAGAGGAAAGAGTGTTGGCTCGCCAGTTAATATCCCACAGTTGCGATGCATGCCTAGTGGTTCTGAAGTTGGAAGTTGTGGACAGCGTTTTAGAGTCATCGAGTAGGTTCCAATAAATGCCAGTGCTAATGTGCAACTCTTTCCAGGGCCAAGGATTCCTCTGTCCGCAACGGGGGGGTGAAGAAGGACAAACGCAGCAGCGTCTCTCCGAAGAAGGAGTGATCCAAGATTCAATTGTTGAATCTCTCGAAACGCATCTTAACTATTATTATTCAGCGTAAATTTTGATTTTATGCAAGCTCGTCGTAGTGTAGACCTGCAATTTCCTTGCCGAAGCATTTAACAATTAAAATAAATTCACTCGATGTTGAAAAACATGAAACATTGTATATTTTTTGTAACATTTATCCACAAATCTGCCTTGTCCTATCTCAAGTCCTTAAGGTAGGTCATGGTTAATCTATCCGATTTATTTGGAATAATATAAAGCAAGCATAGGTTCTGGCTTCGATTTCAGCCTATAGCTAAAATGCAACCAAGTCAATTTTAGATGTTGATATGGTAAATAAACTGCATCACAAAATGTGAGAAACTTGTGCAAGGGTTGGACTTGAAGTACAGGCATCATGAATCACACCATCATTTGGATGGCGACGAAATAACCTAACTCATACTAGCCATCAGGGGAAAGAAAGTGAAAGCCAAGCTCATGTGGTGAACAAAGGCAAGTCCAACTTGATCAGAATCGTTCGATTACCAATCGAATCGCCGCCGCCGCCGTGCTCTCTTTGGTCTCGGCTAAGTGTACTCGGTGAAGTCGTCCATGTGCCCCCGCCTGGCTGTGGACGAGGAACGGGGCGAGGTGTCGTCGCCGGCAGTGGCGTCGGCAGCGGCGGAAGTGTCGTGCATTACCTTTGCCCGTAGCCGCTTTATCTGCCGCAGCCGTTCCAGCCAGTTGGACGCGTAAGGGTCCTGCCCCTTCGCCTTGAGGCTGCACGAAATCATCGACGCCAGCTGCGAGACGGAACGAGATTGTTATCGTGGGCATAGCTAGTTGCTGGCAGCAGGACCTCTATTGAGTAACTTTTTCTGCTTCTAATTCTGCAGAATACACCTATTCTTTTCAATCAAAATGATGTCATGATAGTTGATACCCACTCGCTAAAGCCAGGTAGAGCAATTTGTGTTGTGATTTCCCAATCTCCCTTTGTTATTTTGCATAGCTAATTTAAATTATTTTCTAAACTGGTAGTATGTCCAATTAGTATCTGACGTCATTTTTCTCTGAGTGGAGTAGGTCGGGTATTCTTCTACTTTTGTTGCCAAAGGTGGTAGAATTGTCCCAGTACATTCATTGTTCCAACGGCAAATGTTAACAGTAAAACTGGTCCTTGGCTAGTTTTAACATTCCATTAACTCTGGTTGAAGTGGGAGATGATGTTAAATTCCATAGCAATTGACAACCACATGCAATGAAATTCAATTTCAATTCTGGATTTGGCTCTCGACTTCGGGTTGAAAAAATCGGTAAAACTGGACAGTGAATTGGAGCCTACCTAGAGTTGGAAGGAAGAAGGTGGGACCGAGGGAAAGCAAACGCACAGCGACGGGGGGACGGCGAGTACGTACGTTGGCGTGCAGTGCCAGCTGCCGAGCGAGGATGGCCAGGTTCTGATCGGACACGATCTTGGCCTCCGTGTGGCCGATGTGGTCCGACAGCTCCTCGCGAGTCTTCACCGTCACCTGGTTGGTGCTGTGGTCCAGCGGCTGGATGACGACGCACGCGTAGTTGAACTGGCCCTGGACGGGAACGGGAAGCGAGGCGGACGGCGTCAGAACAACTCGGATAACTGCGACATGGCCTGCATGTGCTGTACGAGCAGCCCTACGGGCCTCCTGAGCCAAGTCTAGCGGAGTGTTATTTGGTTCCAGTGTTTACTTCGCTGCAATTATCCGTAGTTCCCCGTGTATAATATTTCAATTTTATTATTATTAAGCTTCCCTCCCTCCATAGCCTAGGTAAATTTGAAGGATTGCCTAACACATGCATTTCTCCCACCCTACACCTACCATACACCTTAGATATTCTACAAATTCAGAGAATTTTGCTCACGGTGAAAATTTCACAGTTATCTGGAGATGTTATTAATTATTAGAAATGAAATATTCAATGAAAATGTGTTTTTAGATAGACACTTACTGTGATTTGTGCTTGACCATGATCACAATGATTTGTGTAATTGCCAATTGGACACAATTTCGATTCAATATTTTAGTCTCTGATGTAAAATATCTGCATGCATCGCACAAAATGTCAGTCAAGTAGTATGATTCCTATTTGCTCCACAGACTCCTTCTCACTGAATGGTCCTGATTCGAAGTCCAATGACTCACGGGGCAATTGCAATATGCATTAATGTGTGCCACTTATTTCCTGTCTATCTATATCACTCTATAAGAAAAAATATATCCATTCTAAGATTTGTATCCGTACCAGAGTTTGAACTCGGATCTTTTGTGTCAGTGACCCTGTGTCACTGATCAACTACTCGACAAGCTATGACTAATTACCGATTAGTAAACAAAACAAATCGCGAGAATCGTTGGACGCGGCGAGAGACCGTCTCGTCTCACCTTGACTGTCTGTATCGCGTACTCCTCCCCGCTCTCGTTGTAGACGATGGTGACGTAGTCGTTGCCGATGTGAAGCTTCTTGCCGTTGCAGAGAGGATCCGACTCCTTGGTGGGCATCAGCGTCGCCACGTGGAAAGTTACCTTGGCAGAGAACCACGATGTCACGCTTCTGTTACTCTACATTTGAAACTTTCAGATATTCGCGTTTACCTGCATCACGTCGTCCTGCCAGATGTAGGCGAACCGGCCGTCGTTGCCGTCTTTGTGCAGCCCGCCGAGGTAGGTGTTCGGCTCTGCGTCGTCGAGCTTGATCAGCGTGCCGAGCCGCTGCAGAAACTCGGCGTAGCGCAGGGAGCCAAACTGGTTGCGCAGGATCTCCGCCTCGTTGGCCGCCTGGCCGGGCCCCACGTACAGCACGCCGACCTGGCACAACACGGAATAATTGATGAGCGTACAACGAGCAAAGCGAGTGAAGCCAATCATCAATTGATGATACTGCTTACTGCTGAAAAAAATCCACTATGTGTTTATGTTTGTATTTTTTGTTTGTTTTTGTTTTGATGCCTGTTTGTTCGCGCGCTCTACAGGCCAAATGAATAAAACGGATAGCCACTAGAGAAAGATAGCTTACGATTTCGGGTACGATGCCGTTTGACGTCCAGATCGTTACTTTATGATAGCTATAATTTCCCCAAAAGATGTCAACTGCAAATTTTTTCCCCTCTTGGATCTTGTGAGCTGGCAAAATGATGAGAGAATAAATAAATTTAAATTGAAGGATATTAAATTAAATTTTGAAATTGATGCAACAATATTCTAACTCATCATAAGACTCATTTATTCACTGAGCCAGTGGCGATAGTTTTAATATTAAAACTATCTCCATGTGTTTGTAAAAAGGGAATGCTTGTCAACAAAAGCTAGTTGGAAACGTTTGCAAAGAAAAAACAGACTGACAAAGTTGGAAGTTGGAGTGCGTTCGTGGATTTGCTCTGATGAGTGGAGATTGTCAGCCTTAAAACGTAGTTCAAGGTCCTGCGATCCAACCGTTCAACAACAGCTCTCTAAACTTGCACAAAACAACTGTGTCTTACAAACACGTTTAAAGCCGGAATGATGCAAATTGCATATATATCTTGTAGCAACGTACGAGGCATTTGCTCCTAGTGATTGCGTAGTGCGTACCTTGTGCGTTTCGTACGGTGGGATGTGGTCCAAGATCTTGATGGATCGTTGCACTGCATCTGTCTGAGAGAGCAGCACTGGCCGATCGGAGCTGCTCTGGAAGTACGCATTGTGGTACAGCTGCAGGAACACGTAGCTGCCGAAAGAGAAAACACAGTTACGGTCAACCTAAAAAAAACATGAAAAAATGTTGAACGATTTAAATAAAAAACATTTAGTTCAATATTCATTTCACTATCACAGTTTCCTTTTAAGTCTTATCATTAAATACTTCTCAGTTGTTATTTTGGACCTCCATATCGTTCTATATGTTCATGAATTTTTAGGTGCTCAAATACATTTCACAAAAGTGCTGTTTGTAGAAGAACAGCTAACAATCAACAATAAATGTATACACAATGTATACACTGGAAAATACTGGAAAATTCAGTCAAATTCAATTAAAAAGAAATTGGCCTCCACCCAATTACGAAACGTGATGTTGAAATACAGAAAATTTTCATCAAAACTGTTTTTACAAGACATAGGTATCTACTTAACTGATTTGTTTAAATAATGTGATGAATCTAAGTTCAGCGATTTCGTAGGTTCACATAACATTTCATCAATTAGGTCCGTAGATTGCAAACATTTCAGGACCACCAAACTCATCCCATCACAGCACAACCGTGAAACCATCAACTACATCTATACCAACTGCTCTGGAAATCATCACCGAAACACAAAAAAAGAAAAATATCTATCCCAGATTTTCTCAGCAGCGGGTCAAATCGATGATTCGCTTCGCTCGCCGCGCTCCCCAACGAAACCTAGCGCCAGCTGACCGGCCACCGACCTTGGATTGATGCCCGAGCGCGGGCCCTCCTTCGCGCGCGGCGAGTTGTCGCGGCGCATCTGGCTCCAGTCGATGCGCGGCTTGCGCACCGGCGACATCACAGAGATCGTGTGGCCGCGGTCGCGGAACGCCAGGGGCGACAACGACGACGGGTCCAGCTTGCCCGCCTCCTCGCGGATCTGCGCGGGGAACGTTGCGTCGTCGTTAAGTAAGATGTTACGGTGAGTCGTTACGCCAGCCGGCCGACGCAATCCACTCTACTCCCTGCGATCGGAACTTGGGACCGGTTTTTCAGCGGTCCGTTGGCATTTTAATGGCCCGTTAGTGTATTATTTCCAAGGCCACTACCAATGCCGTGCCTAGATATTGCGTTACATGGCCGTTTAATAATTAACAAGCCACTGAATAACTGGTTCTTAGACTTTAATTTTAACAATAAAACCACAAAGATCAATGCGACCAAAGAGGGTAGTTGTGGGTGTACCTTGTCTGCAGGGCAGGTTTTAGCTAGTACCGTTTCCTAAAAGCAACCTCCGTATAAAGAGGGTCGTTGTCGGTGTACTTTTTTTTTTTCAGAGTAATTATTTAACTGGGCTAAGCTCCCAAACTCATACCTTTTCCGATGTTTCGCAACACTCTGCTGCCTACTTTATCAACGATCTAATCTTCGAGTGCCAACTAGCAACAAATCGAAACAAAAGAACCAACAGTAACCTATGCCTTCTAAAAAAACCCAAAAACCAAGAAACCCAACCAATAATTGAAAGAAAAGACACGAGTCTTAAGAAATTTCCTAGTCTGCAGGGATGGTTTTAGCTTGTGCTGTTTTCTAAATGCAACCTCAGTATAAAAAGTGTAGTTTTGGGCGTACCTTGTCAGCAGGCGAGGTGTTGCTGGACGAAACGGTGAGCGGGGATGCGGACGCGGGGGTGGCGGGAGCGGTCTTCTGCTGCAGCTTGGGCGACTGCGGGGGCCGGCTGGTGACGGCTGCCGACGCCGGCGTGCGTAGCGTATTCACCGGCGAGAGCTGGAACCGACGGAAGCACAAGCTCAAGTGCGCTTCAAGCCGAAAGATACTCGGGCTTACAAATTACAGCCTACAGGCAAAGACAGATGTGCTATTCTTGCAGGGAGCATAAATATTTGTAAGAGGTACAAAGTAAAAGGTAAATATTGAATCCGCTTAAGGCTCATATACCCATCTGGACACAGATTTCCGATTGGATATTTCGCCGCCAATCAACCCAGACGAGCCAGCTTACCAGCGTGCTGGCCGGCGAAGACACCTGGCTCTCGCTGACCGCCGCCGTGATTCCCTGGCCGGCTGCGTCGCCGCTGCCGCCCCCCGCCGCGCCCACCGCCCCCTTGCCGCCCGGCAGCCCCGCCCCCGCCGGCTTGCCCGCCCCCGTGTCCGGCCCCGGGCACGAGTGCACCGACAGGTAGGAGGGCGGCGCCGAGCTGGTCACGTCCACCGTCAGGCTGGAGGTCGCGGAGGTCGTGGCGGGGGCCGTCGTCGGCGGTGTGGTGCCCATGCCGGAGATCTCCTCCGGGATCGCCTCGCAGCTCACGCTGTCGCCAGGGAATTCAATCGAACGCGTTATTTTCTTGTCGTGATGAGAGAAACGAGGCTATGATTGTTAGTAACAAACGAAATATCAATTCCGAAATTTACATCCATGCCGGGATTCGAATCCGGGTCTTTGCCTGTCTGGGGCACTGCACTTCTACAGTATGCTATACGGACAACCAACTGTGGAATTGATACTAGGCTATGCGAACACTCATATAATCGTGTTGTGGATGAGCGTAACACTTACGCTCACCCTCAACGCGATTATATTGCGTGTCCGCATAGCCTAGAGGCTTTTATGATCAATTTAAAATGTCCAGTGATAATTTAGCAACTCTCTCAATGACATTCGTTACCTGAAAATATCATGGTGAAGTTGTCGTGAAATTATTTGAATATTTCAAAACGTAAAAATCGATTTAAAGAAAAACAATTCAATTGATTTGGTCAAATTAAGACAATATCTTCTTCCTACGGCTTTTAATGCACGCAGTAAATTTTGTGAACATCGGTTGAAGATAAAGTTGTTTTAGTGGCAAAAAACTGAAAACAGTTTCCGTACAGTTTTTCTATTGTTTTTGTTTTGGTGAAATTTTACTCAGATGTGGTCTATGCCGGAAAGAAATACTCAAAAAAATATTTTTTTAAATATTTTACTGGAAATTTTCCGAAAAATTTGAAAATTTGTTTGGTAAACATGCCACCACTCCTTCCCTCAATTAGGTCTAAATATTGGTGATATCATTCTCGACTATTTTTTTTTTCGATCAAGACACTTGCAGCTTGCCAATAAAGGAAGATGAAAGTTTAGAACTGCATACTTTTTCAGTAACAAATTTTGAAACAAAGCAAAAAAATTGGCAAATTTACGTCATATTTTAACCATTGACAAAATTTAGAGAATGTCAGCTCGAATTAAATAAAGTGTCTTATTATAATCCCTGAAGTTTGGACATTCCATAAATATTAATTTCATTTCGATCGGACGACTGATACTCCCCCCTAGCGGGACAAGAGACAGGTCAGCAAGCGTAATTTTCCATACTAATTTTTTAATTTTCCGGAAAATTTCCAGCAAAATATTTTTTAAAATATATTTTTTAATATTTCCTTCCGGCATATGACCACATATTAGTAAAATTTTACCAAAACAAAAACAATAGAAAAACTGTACGGAAACAGTACGGATCCACCTTAAGCGCAATTTTCAAGAAAAGTGCTTAACATACAACAATGAAATTTTTACACAAACATAAAATCGTGAGGGTCAACATATCCTGAAAGTTTCGTCAAATTATATTCACATGCTTGGCCTCCAGAGTGGAAAACGTGTTTTGGAAAAACTGAAAAATTTCGGAAAAACTTAATAACATAAAATTTACTCGTCCGAATTGCTTCAAAAACGTGGCAGATCTAAGTTCAGAGAAAACGAAGGTTCACAGAAATTTTCATCAAAATCGGTTTTGGCGTTTGGCCTGTAGAGCGCGAACAAACACACAAAAAAACGAACACAAAAAAAAAAAAAAAAAAAAAAAAAAAAAAAATTGGAGATTTTTTTAGCAGTAAAGTGTAATTGAAGATTTCGCTTCACTCGCTACGCTCGTTACGCTCATCAATTAAGTTTATTTGAGTTGTTTGGCTCCATGGAGATAGAAACAGTACTATGAATGACCATAGAAAGCGCTGAATCTAGTGACGCTATGCTGCGATCACACACCAACAAACTTGACTAACCCCAATAGGATTAAATTCACACTAATTGTCAGGATCACATTCGTGGCAACGTAAAGATACGCCGACAGCAGCAAGGAGACCGACTTCGGTCCACGATCATCGACACGAATCTCACCGTGGGTCCTTGTAAGCCGCCTTCCCGCCGGCTTTCTTCCCTTCGACGTCGTCGAGCCCGGCATCCGCCTTGCCGTCCTTCTTCTCCTTGAGGAACGGGTGCTTCCAGTTGCCGCTCATCTCGGGGCTGGAGTTGGACCGCCGAACCGGGTTCCTCGACTTGCCTAGAAGCCACGCCCCCCCGAATTCCACGCGTTCACAAGACAATCTCGAAAATCGCATAAAAAATAACTCGTATGACCGCCGATGCACGTTCGTTTGGGTGGATGTTTCGTCTGGTTTTGGGTGTCGCAGCAGTTGCAGCTATTCTGCCGGGGATTCATACGTCCTAGCAATCGCCGAATTTAAGGTGTTATCTTGTAATTACCTACCTAATAAATATTGAAACTTTTTGTGTCGCATTATCATCAATAATCGTTATTTTTGGAAAGATGATTTATGCCTCACAGTTGCTGCTCTCCGTGGTGACAACTAATCGGATGCAGTTGTTCCTGAAGATATCTGGAGGGAGTTCAGAGAACTATTTGAAGTTTGGAGATTGTAAAACTGACCCTTGTGTATTGTGATGGGGGGCTACATTTTACTACCAATTGTCGAATAAACCATGGTTGAAATAGTTTTAATTTTTAAAATTTTCATTCGAAGGAGTGTGAACATAGATTTTGGAATGGAAACATTGATTGTGATTTATAATGTCTACCATCCATCCAACGCCAACAATCCTTTTGGGGAATAAAGCACCACACAGATGCACTTTATGTCAGGGTAATGAATGCTAACTAAGTCCCCAAAATCAAACATTTCCCAATATTTTGCAAAGCCAGACTTCAGCCTGCTTTATCAAGGGCCTTATCTCTAGTCCCAGATAGCAAAAATTCGAACAAGAGAACTAACAATATCCTGAGCCTCTTCAAAAACGTAGCATTCCATAACCCAATAAAATAGATTTTTTCTGAAAAGCGCTACGCCGCATTGCCGTTTTCGATCACGACAAAAAACCGACACCACCGCCCCCTCACCCTCTCCGTCCGCGCCGTCCGCGTCCTCGTCCGCCCCCCTCTCAGCGCCCGGTATCGCAATGGGCACGCTGTGTGCGCCGCCCGCCGCCCCCGCCGCCGCCGCCGTGGCCGTCTCGAAGTGCTGCTCCAGTATGGCGTCGTAGTCGCTTTCGGCCAGCGCCTGCCGCGGCTCGAAGTCGTCAGCGCGCGCCGCCTTGCACGGCGTCCGGGTCGCCGCCGCCGCCGTCGTCGTCGTCGCCGCCAGCGACGGCAGGAACAGCGTGGAGACGTCAGCCAGCGGGAAGTCGGCCGGCGAGCTCGTGAAGTTCGACGGGTTCTGCACGCGCATCGCCCACGACATGTCGCCTGCGCGACGCAACGATCGACGGATTAGCGGCGGGACGGTTTTGTTGAGTTCGATGGAGGTCGTACGGTGTGAATTTAAGCTTAAATGCAAATACTCGTTGCATGTACGATTGTCCGTATAGCATAATGGATAAGTGCAGTGCTTGGGGCAGGCAAAGTTCCGGGTTAAAATCCCACTAAGGGTAAAAATTTTGGGATTGATATTTCGGTACTAATAATCAAGGTCGTACGGCGGCTGGAGGAAACTGCCGGTGACTTCTTTAACCATTTATAGCATTGATATTGCTTATCAGAGTCGGACTAATGTTAATTACCAAGTTTGCACGTAAATAATAGTACAAATATTACCATATATTACTAGAAAGTAGAAATTAAATAGGTACCCAACTATAAATGTGTGCAACGATGGGGATTTAAGCCTCGGGCCCTTACATTGCCGGGGGGGTAATTCTATAATCACTGAGATGATAATTAAATACTAAGCTTATTTTTGGGTTCCATGGAGATAGAAACAGGGCTACGATTGAACATAGAATGCGCTGAAGTCTGAACATAGCTATGCTGCTGCTGTTGCATCGTGCAAATGCAATCATGCAAATGCTGCCATGCAGCCATCACACACTCACAACTCGACTTACTCCGGCTTTAACGTCGGGTAACGTAGGAAAGAGATTTCGCTCTTTATGTTAACGGTAACTACTGTTGGTTCAGCACACAATAAACAGCTAAATGGGGCGTTTCTCAAATACGTTACATTTAGCTACATGCTGGCTTGATGGTGGACCATTAGATCTAGTGGACGGGAGCTTTTTTGTATGGTATTTGTACGGCAAATAGCACAAGCTGAAACAACACAATGCAATGAAACGGAACAGAATCCAACTGACCGGTGGGACGTCGCACGTGGATCTCGGCCCAGCCCTGGCACCAGCAGGCGCAGTGCGCGCGTTCCTCCCTCTCGGGCGCCTTCCCGCCGAAGAGCAGCTGGTCGAGGCGCGACGGCTCGGCCTGCTCCGACTGCCCCAACGTCTTGGGTCCGTCCTCGGATGGTGACGCCGCCAGCGAGCTCGTCTAGCGCAGTCAACAAACACTCGATAGGGAACGGTTCTAGCGCCAGCAATTCTAATGCCGCCACGAGCTTTTCTAGCGCAGTCACCGAAGTTAAGCAAATTCGCGCTGAGTTAGGTGTTGGATGGGTGACCATCCTGCAAATGATCACTTCTGTTCAGGAGAGACTTTGGAGGGTTTGAAGTTAGTACGACAACTTCACTCGCCTGTTCACAACATAGGAATGAATACAGATAGAGAATTCTCAATTCAACTGTGTTTTCTTAGAAGATATTCGATATCATTTTGCCCCGAAAGGAAAAGGTCAGTTGGAATAGTATTAGCTGCGTGTAAGCAAAGTTTTGCTGTCAACGTGCACTCACAGACGGCGTTGGCGTGACTCGCGGGTTGATCTCGATGGACAGCTGATTGGTCAGCCGCTGCGGCACCCCTCCCTCCTCCCTGGCCGGCACGCCGCCGGCTTCCTTCGTGGGCGGGGCTACGTCGACGCTCGCCGAACGCGACGCCGTCGACTTGGCCCGCCGCGACAGCTGCCCGGCTTCGGCGTCCGCGTCCGGAGACGTCGGCTCTGTTGTCGGCAAGGGAGAGCCGTAAGCATCGGCAGAGAATTCGCTCCGTGTCGCTTTGTTAATAGACAGGTGTAGGTCACTCGTAAGTCGTAAGCGATTCTAAGAATCTAAGACCTAAACACCGCATCGAAAAATAAAATTGTAAGAGCATGCGACGCAAAGCGTGCAACCACCGCTCACCTCCTGCCCTGTCCGCCTTGCACAGCGCCCAGCACTTGTCGCACAGCCCGTTCTTCAGCGGCTTCTGGCTGCAGCCGCTCGTCGTGATGGTCACCAGCTTGTTGCCGAGCAGCCAGGTCATTGACTGGCCGGCGGCGAGCAGAAACTCGGCCGTCGCCTGCCGCTTGGGCAGCGCCGAGCACGTGTTGAACGTGTAGCGCGCCATCAGGTCGACGCACGTCTCTGTCAGCTCCACGTGAAATGTCACCAGCGCCTCGTCCATCTTCGGTTTGGGCTCGGCCGAGCGTCCTGCGGCGGGCAGGCGGGGAACGGCGGAGGGTTAGAGGCGCTTGTAACGCGTTCTACGGCTAACCGTCGACTCTAGAACACCTTCTAATGTTTTCTGAATCTGTAGTGTAGGGATGCCTTCGGTTAGTAAAACCGTAACCGGATAATAGTCTACAGTGTCCGGATATTATCCGCAGAGTAAAAAAGCCGCTATCAAATCAAATTAAGAAGCCTATTTGAATTGATGCTGAGCTCTCAGACATCTTGGGTCAGTGGTGCCACCTGCCAAAAGGTTTAGCAACATTGCACCAGATCAGTTGTTGGATGAATTCAAACGCCATCAATCAATTGCCTACCGATCGATTCGACATGAAAATAAGATCGCAACTGTCCGCTACAGGCCCCGTCGAATTGTCCTACCTTCCATCCGGGCGGCTGTCAACGGTTTCAGCTGCCGCCGACTGCCCTGCTCGGTCAAGCTTGATGCCCGCTTTCGATTGGACGAGTCCTCGTTGATCATCTCGGTCTTCATCAGCTGGCCCTCTTCGAACGGCACCAGTACGTTCGCCTTCAGCCCCTGCAAAGAGAAGCGGGGCAAAGACGGTTCATTATTAGCCACTAGCTGGCGCTGAACACGGATTCCACTATTTTCTGTACTCCGTACTTCCTCGTAATACAATTAAAAACGATAGAAACGCTTCATTATTAGCTACTAATACTATTTCTTGTTAGCTACTAGTTGCAGACAAGTAAAAATAAATTGAGGCCCATTTGCAGCTCATTTGAATAGTCAAAAGTTACGTTGGGATACATCTACGAAAAGTAATTATATTGGTGCTACAAATGTACGGCTCTCCGTTTACTACTAAGTTACCCTACCGACGCATTGTCAAAAAGAACAATAATTTTACGCCTGCACTAAGTTGTCAAGTAGATTCAGCCGCGATCCGGCCGGCAGCGGCAACCTACTCACCGTGGTGATGTACTTGACAAGATCGCGGCGGAACGGCAGCCGGCACTTGAGGAACCAGACGGCGATCACGTGGTGAGCAAGCGACACCGTGTAGTGGTTGTACTTGAACGGGTTCGTGTACGGCAGCGAGATGGCAAACACGGACATGTACTGGTCGCCGACGAAGCTCGCAAACACCTTCGGCAGCCGCGTCAGCGCTGCGCGGACAGACAAAAGTCGTCGGTAGTTTTCAGAATGACTATGCAACTCGAGTTTAGACCGTTGATAAAGCAGACAGCAAAGCTTTGCAAAATGTCGGGAATAGGTTGAGTTAGGGACTACGCATTCAATACCTAGTTGTATAATTAATAATTATTCTGAAAAGTAACGTACTAAGATTTGGAAGACATGAGTATCTATTTAACTGGGTGATTGAATGCTTAGCTACCTAACTTAAGCTTTTCCCTCAGGAACTTTTCCCTCAGGAACTTTTCCCAAAACACTAACCTTAACCCAAAACCCGAAACTTAAACTTTTCCCGAGCTATCTAGGTGAGGAGGCTTTGATTCTTGAGTTTTGGGGTTTGATTTCTGGTCTACATGGGACTTGGGTATAGACCCTCAATAAAGTAGGCAGCATTGCTTTTCAAAACGCCCGGAAAGGTTTAAGGTGGATCCGTACAGAAATTTATTGTTTTTGTTTTGGTAAAATTTTACTCAGATGTGGTGTATGCCGGAAAGAAATACTCAAAAAAATATTTTTAAAAATATTTTACTGGAAATTTTCCGGAAAATGTGAAAATTTGTTTGGTAAACATGCCACCACTCCTTCCCTCAATTAGGTCTAAATATTGGTGATATCATTCTTGACTATTTTTTTTTTCGATCAAGACACTTGCAGCTTGCCAATAAAGGAAGATGAAAGTTTAGAACTGCATACTTTTTCAGTAACAAATTTTGAAACAAAGCAAAAAAATTGGCAAATTTACGTCATATTTTAACCATTGACAAAATTTAGAGAATGTCAGCGCGAATTGAATTAAGTGTCTTATTATAATCCCTGAAGTTTGGACATTCCATAAATATTAATTTCATTTCGATCGGACGACTGATACTCCCCCCTAGCGGGACAAGAGACAGATCAGCAAGCGTAATTTTCCATACTAATTTTTTAATTTTTCGGAAAATTTCCAGCAAAATATTTTTAAAAATATTTTTTTTAATATTTCCTTCCGGCATATGACCACATATGAGTAAAATTTTACCAAAACAAAAACAATAGAAAAACTGTACGGAAAAAGTACGGATCCACCTTAAGTCATGTCTTTAATTCCCACATGACTTGCCCAAATTAAGATTCGAACAAGGTCTTGAAGGAGCAATGTACTAACTAATAAGCTCACGCTGAGTTAGGTGTTGAATGGGTGACCATCATGCACATGATCAGTTCTGTTCAGAAATGAGATTGGAGGGTTTGAACTTTGAAGTTAGTACGACCACTTCACTCGCCTTGCTTATCAACCTCTCCACAGCACGGATTAGTGGAGGAATCCTGTTGTTCGAGTTGTACCGTCCTTCGGAAGGGACGTAAAGCCGGTGGTCCCCTTGTGACACGAGTAGTCTACGTGACGGCAACGGGTTTCCCCTCCTCACTTCCAGGCTAGGCTAGGTTCATCATCATCCTTTTCATTCACCGACGACACAAGACCAATGCCGCAGGGCCAGTTGTTAAAACAGTAAGCCGTTAAACACCAACAATCAATCAATCAACAAATAAGCAGACGCTTGGCCAAGACGCGGTGACTCACTGGAGAGGAACTCAAGAATGGGCACGGCAATGTAGGTGGTGGCCGAGATCTTCGACAGGTTGAGCAGCACCTCGGGCAGCAGCTTGTACATGGCGTCACGCATCTCCAGGATGCATGTTGTGAGCGCGACGACGCACTGCCGGGCGCACTGCCGGGAGTTCAGCCCCACCTCCATGCACTTGATCAGCCGCTGCTGCACGCTGCAAAGGGCGGGAACAACTCAAAGTTACAGCTGTGGCGTAACTACGTCAACTTCCGTGATTTTTCACGGCTACGATGTTTATTCTACAGCCTACTCTTGGCCTCATAGTTAATAAGATTCTCATTTTTTTAAGATCAAGAGAAGTGGGTTGATTGAAGAGGGTTAGATGGAATGAAATATGAGCTGGAAGATGGTGTAGTCGGTGTATTTGTTGGAAAATAGGAGTTCATGGAAGACAGTGGTGGAAATGAGAGAAGAGGGAGATAAGAGCAGGAAGGGAGAAGACAACAAAGGAGAAGAAGAAGAAGATGCAGAGGCATTAGCAGCAGGATTGGCCATCCACCTAAGTTTAATATTTTTAAGATTGACCCAAAGCATGGACAATCAATAATTTTTAAAGAATCTTAATTCAAATCATTGGGATAATCTTGAAAGTTTGATATTTTTTCTGCAACTTAGAAAAGCAGGTGGGGAGAGTGTTTAGAAAGTTCTAGATGGGTGCGGCGACAGCACCTACCTGGGCTCGAGGTACGCGTGGTACGACGCGAGCGAAGCCAACACGGGGAAGACAAACGCGTGGAACTCGGAGCGAGTGAACTTGGGCGGCGTGTTGCGCAGCGAGTCGGGCAGGTTGAGCGACTTGTCGCTGACCATCGAGCAGAGCGCGGCGGCCAGCAGGTCGACGTCGGCGTCGGCGCCGCTGCCGCCGCCGCCGCGCCGCGACACCATCAGCGCCTTGTTGCGCATCACGCACGGCACCTCGGCCAGCACCAGGCGCAGCACCTTCCAGTCTGCAGCCGGCAACGAATGCTTATTGATGAGGGTAACGAGCAAACAAGTGACGCTAATCTCCAACTACACTTACTGCGGAAAAAATTCTGCTTTTTTTTGGTTTTATGTTTGTTTGTTTGCGCTCTACAGGCCAAACGCCTTGACCGATTGCGATAAAATTGAATAGACACCTTTGTTTTATCTCCACTTAGACCCTGTACTGTTTTCAGCATATTCCAAAAACAAACTTTTATAAAAATCAGTTTTTATAAAAAAAAATAGTTTTCCATTACCCTAGGGCTAAATCAAGTCTTCCTCTCAAAAATCTCAATTCAATGTTAAAACTCTTGACAGTTTTTCTTTTTCCTCAGAATATATAAAAACACAACTCATAAGCAATTCAAACGCTGTCGGTACAAACTTACATGACAAAATCCTGCCGACAACTAAACAACCGACCAAACCTTCGTCGCGCACCGAATACGCACCTTTCTCCTGCTTGAGACAAGTGATGACCGCCTTGCACGCGTGGCTCATCGAGAGGTGCGTCACCGCGGCGGGGGGGTGCGCCGTGGGGGCGGGGCTCATCGGGGGCGGGGTCGCGCAGCCGCCCTCCTTGTGGTCAACGCCCAGGTAGGGGCTGAACGGCAGGCCGGGCGGCCCGGCGCCGGCATAGCCCAGTTGGCCCGCAGCGTTGGCGCGAATGTGCAGGAAGCACTCAAAGATCTGCGGTAAATACCATCGTTCCTCACCATTTCTAACAAACTCTGCAAAATGTCCGGCCATGTGTCCTGCCCGCGACGCTACGCCACCGATCTCTATAGCCATGGATAGCGCTTTGTACAGTGAGACTTTGATGCCATATTGAACCACTGATCTCTATAGCCATGGATAGCGCTTCGTACAGTGAGACTTTGATTGAACCACTGATCTCTATAGCCATGGATAGCGCTTCGTACAGTGAGACTTTGATTGAACCACTGATCTCTATAGCCTGGATAGTGCTTCGTACAGTAAGACTTTGATGCCATATAGAACCACTGATCTCTATAGCAATATAGACGAAAGGGAGCTTTGCGGACGCCCGGCACTCACCATGTATCGAATGGAGCTGGTGAACTCAAAGACAGGCGGCTTCTGGTAGTGCGCTTCGAGGTGGTTGACTAGCAGCTTGTACGCCTTGACGGAGTGCCCCGACGGCAGCTGGTACATCTTGGTGGTGAAGATCTTGACGAGACCGGTGATGGCCGTCTTTACGTCGATGACATCTCCCTGCAACATGGCAATTGCCGTCGGTCAGCGACTTCAATTAACTTCACCTACGTAGCGATCTTCGGTCAAAACGCAAACATATGGATTATACTAATATTGACTAAGAGTGAAGTCAAAGTGAAATAAGTAGAGATATTAGTATTACAATAGACCAGAGAAAAAATGACGTCAGATACCCACTGGATGCACTACCAGTTTGGAAAAAAATATTAATTAGCTCTGCTAAATAACAAAGGAAGATGGAATCAAAGGAGATCACAACCCGAATTGCTCTACCTTGCTTGGCGAGTGGGTATCATGACGTCAATTTGATAGAATTTTGATTGAATGGAGTAGGAGCATTAAAGTATCTCTTGCAATTGATCACGTGACTTGTTTGTAAGTCAAAGAGGTGAGTCACGTGTAAGAGGGTATTTAGTCACTTGTTGCATGTATTTTGATGCAAGATGCATGATGCATGATGCATTATGCATGATTACATTTTGAACCGAAAAGTATTTGAAGTAAAGAAATACGCGTGAAGCTCGTTGTCATTAAGTCCGATACATTTCGGTTCTAAACTCGAATGACATAAACAAAATACCCGGCAACAATCAACTCATTCCCCAGGGATTTGGATATGCGTTGACCTTGGCAACTCCCCAGGGAAGTTGCTTCCTACACGTTTGATGCAAGCATTGCTTGTTGCATGTATTTTGATTATTACATGGTATTTTGAACAATCAACTAGATCTACTAACGGCACCGGAACCCATTGCCGAACCACTTGTTCCACGTCATTCACGGACAAGAACTCGCGAACTCGACGGCAGACCCACCTCGGTTACGACGGTCGTCAAGTCGTTGGCGTACTGCTCGAACGGGCGGCTGACGAGCTTCTGCAGCACGTCGAGCAGCTCGAGGCAGCGCTTGGTCTCGCACCCGAGGCACAGGTCGACGAGGAGGTCGGCGGCTGCCTTGCGCACCGCCACATCGGCGTCGGCGTCCACGTGCTGGAGGTGCGGCAGCACGATGCGCTCGATCAGCTCGTCCTCGTACGCACACCTGGAAGCCATTGCGGGGATTTATTATTGGTGTTCCACGACGCACTGTTTTGACGACTGGCCCTTTGGCACTGGTATAATGGCGTCGGTGAATGAAATGGTGATGATGAGGGTGTTGGTGATGAGGGTGATGATGAACCTAACCTAGCCTAGAAGGGTGGAGGGGAAACCCGGTGACTGCACGTAGCCTTCTCCTGTCGAAAAGCACCAAGGGGACCACCGGCTTTACGTCCCTTCCGAAGGACGGTACAACTCGAACAGCAGGATTCCTCCACTTATCCGTGCTGTTGAGAGGTTGAGAAGCAAGGCGAATGAAGTTGTCGTACTAACTTCAAACCCTCGTAAGTAGTACCTCTCTCCCGAACAGAACTGATCGTGTACTTGATGGTCACCCACCAAACAACTGACTCAGCGCAATGTTGCTTAACTTCGGTGATCTCACGAGAACCGGTGTTTCCAACGTTGCCAAACCGTTTGGTTTTTCAAACTTTTGTTTTTCATTTAATTCAAGCACGGACCCACCTGTTTACGTTGATCACGTTGGCCAGCACCTCCATGACCCTGAGCCGGATTCCGGTCCTTGTCTCCGCGCGCAGATACCGCTCCAGCATCCCGTTGAGCTTCACCAGCCAGAGCGAGCGCGTGGGCACGACGGACGTCGCCAGATAGCCGACCAGCCGCAGCACCGACGGCTCGGGACGGGCGCTCGAGTTGCGTTCGATCAGTTCGAAGACCCGCCGCACCGAACCGGTGAACTGGCCCAGCTCGACCAGCTGCTCGATGTTGGTCAGCGTCTCATGCAAGTGCCCCGTGATCACTGCCTGCGGCGCCTCGCTGCTTTCTGGAAACGTCGCACGGGCCGTCAGGGACCTTCGAGTCTCGAGTGGCTTCTTCCAAGAATGTTAGAATTATTTTAAAAATTGTCACTAGATTCAATTTTTAAAAAATTCCAAGTGGTCTGTTGATTTTGCAATAGTTCTGTGTAGAATCAATTTTCAACAACCTATAAAACTAAATGCGCATGTCGCTAGTTCAAAATATCAAAATCAAACTCTCAAACTTTGCCTGGAAACGTTTTATTCACCACACACATAACTTTTAGCACTTTGCTAGTAACTTTATTTTTGTAGTTTTTAACTAATGCAGTTAGAAATAAAGATAAATTGGGACTGAAAATTTCTTACGTATGTGTTAATATTGACTTCCTACTAGTGCTGAACATATAGGGTTAATCTTTAATGAACTATAGTATGTCTAACAAACTCCCTAACAAAACAGGACTAAAAGAAGCATGTAGCTGGAAGTAAAATGACACTTCAGTTTGGCTGTCTGTGTGGATACTTAATTTGTACTCAAGTTTAGCAAGTTTGGACTTACCTATATACAAAATGACGGTTTCGATGATGGTCAATATCAAGTCCCAGGCAGGGTCATGTAGTTCTAGTCCATATTTCTTGACGAGACGTTGGATGCTAAGGATCACCTCGTAGACGACAAGCCGCTCGTTGCACTCCAGGGCCTAACAGTTAAACGCAATCGCATAATTACGAGATTAAAATAGGTAAGCGTTTAAGTGTGTTTAAGTGAAACAACATCTCTGCTTAGCTCACAACGTACGTGAAGCAAGGAAGGTAGTACGGATGTGGCAGTGTATTTCAATGTAGTGACTCTGTGAGCTCCCCATAGCGACATGTTGACGTAGAACACGGCGCCGCGGATAAGCTGTGCGTCGTCTATGCACTCCTGGGATTGCATCAACCGACACATTGTGTAGAGAGTTGCATGGCCCATGTGTGTTCCTAGGAGGTTACGCATTACCTGAAGGGACAAAAGTATTAAGTTATAAGAATCTTTGCCTGAAGATTTAGTTTGCTTGCCTAGAATGTTGACAAAGCTTCGTACCTTCCAGGAACTGTTGGCGCAGGGTTCGTACGAGACAGTGCGACAGAGAGCAACTATGAAGCCTTGAAGCGACTCCGATGGAAGGTTGGTGTAGCAGACGACAGTGTCGAGGACGTCAAGGCAAACCAACACTGATTTTGTGTCAGAGTGGCAACTTAGCCAGCAAGTGTTTCTGAAGATAGTAAATGAGATGTTTACAATGTTAAGTAACAAATTGACGAGGTAAAGATTTCATCAAAATATAAATATCACTTACTCGACAAGTCCCTTGATAACATATTCATCAATCAGAGCTGCGTTGTATTTGATAACGTTTACCAACATGGAAAGGAACTCAAAACTTTTGTTAGCTCTCACAACTACAGACATCCATTGCAGCATAAATGGTCCTATTTCTTCCTCAAAGTAAAGAATATCTTTGCCATTGTCTGTCAAGCTCACTAAGAGTTCCAGCCTGTAGAAGTGCATGCAGGTTAATTAGATTTATGTTAAAAAAATATAAACAGTAAAATGAGCATTTTATCAAATTCTGCAGTAGATGTACCTAGGTCCAATATCTTCCGGCAGATCGTTACTCTTTATGATACGGAAGAAGTGTACTCTCATCAAGCCTAGCTTCTCATACTGTCCTTGTACTAGGCAACGAAAGAAAGCAAACACTTGGTGTCTGTTCTCTTTAGGAATATCAGGATTTAGCAGATCGTGAAGACACTTCCATAGAACTGCAATGGAGCTCTGCAAGACACATGATACGGCTGTGATTAAATGCTGTTCATCAAAAATTTCGTGCAGTTAGTTTCAAAGACACTTACATCTTCTAGTCTGTTGTTCAGGACAGCCTCGCTAAGATCTTTAATGTGTTTCATGCGATGATTTAAGGGAGTCTCGGGCCCCAGATCCTTCTCGATGTCATTCGTGAGCGCAAAGTCAATGCGGCCCTTGAAATTGGCTAACCAAATAAACAAGGAATATGAATGTTTCGAAAGAAACTTCTGGAATAATACAATGGTATGTACGGATGACTATGATTTATAATAATTACCTCCTCCACCCTTTGAAAACTTGAAAAACTGTTTGAGCTTTTCAAAGGTTTTGCTCTCTTTGTCTTTGGAACTCATTTTCGCAATTTGTGATTAGTAATATCTTATGTAAACTATCCAATGCAGTAAACTACGATCAAACCATCAATCTCGCACGTAACATGATTAAACTTATTAACAAAACATTTTAGTAAATTCACTCCAACTTGACAGCCCACTACGACAGAGGCAGCAGGCCGACAATGGATGGAGTCCTCTCTGGTCCTATCATTTTGATCAAGGAGGAGACGAAAGCGATTGGTCGCCACAGAGGCCATCAGCTGTTTCTATAGAGCGCTAACATTCAAATAGATGTTTCTGGAAATAAAAATTTATCGATATATATTAAAAAATAACATATATCTTCCATCCCCAGAAAGAAAAATCCATGCATTATGTGCCTTGATGACAATATGTAGCAAGCCTACCTGATTGTACGATATGGTACGGTCATGGTACGATGTTGAAAACGACAGCTAGCTGTAGGTATCAGAGCAGTGACATCGCACGGGGCCAATGATTTTCTTCATCATTCAGTCTAATAAAAATTTTGTTATATTGCAAAAATATTATATACTATCACTCGAAAAGTCTTACAAAGTACAAAAATAGCTATACATTCTACAATAATACCGATTTCAAATGGAATGTAACGTAATACCAGTACATTCTCTAAAGCTATTTGTTCCACAAATGTCCAGTTCATATTGCACAATAATTAGAAATAGAATTCACCTTCAATCAGAAGCATAAATAAATACAATAATTAAATAATAAATAAATAAATAATCCAGCAATCAACAAATAAATATTATATGCAATTCCAGTCAGCATTCGAATTGGGATGGTAAACGGTTTGAAATTATAATCACAATTTGAATTTATAAAAGCAACCCTCTGACTAATTAAAAAAATTATATGCATAATAAATTAACTATTACCACAACAAGGCATCAGGTAAAATAAAAGGAAAAACACTTCATCTCATTTCCCCAATTCAAGCACTGGATTCCGTACAGTTAGTAGGTACTAGCGGCAATGTTTACGCGGCGT
The DNA here is from genome assembly GCA_921293315.2 of Nemurella pictetii. Classification (NCBI taxonomy): domain Eukaryota; kingdom Metazoa; phylum Arthropoda; class Insecta; order Plecoptera; family Nemouridae; genus Nemurella; species Nemurella pictetii. Next base: position 6,014,417 of record OV121122.1, read on the forward strand.
TAGGTTGCGTTAGGCAGCCGGCGGAGGAGCAGGCTTGAGCATTGAACGGGTAGCGTGCGTCAGCTTCTGGCCGACAAGGTGGGCGATGTGGCTCGAACGCTTCCACACAAACTCCCTCGTCTTGTCGTGCTCTTCGTCATCGATGCTGCTGTCAACACGCACCTGTCAAGCAATACGAAATTTAGAACTTATTTTAAGGAGATTTATTTGTTTTTTCAAAAGAAAATAAGAATTCTATTATGATGATTCTGTAAAAAGCTGTTGTATAAGTTTTCTTATCTAGATCAAACCATGGTTGGTTTCAATAATTTCGTGGTACCTACCTACGTAATATAAAAATATGAGAGCAATCTGTTTTTTGAGTAAAATATTAAAGGCGAGACGTAAGCAATGGATGGCTTCACCATTATTAAAATATAAAAGTCTTCTTAATTCCACCATCAAATTGGCAAACTACTCAACAGCAAGTTTTTTGAAGAAACAGGTAACAATTTTAGTAATTTTACCGTAATATCATACCAATTAAAATTTATAACTCGACAATTTTCAAGTCTTTAGTAAAACATTTAAATAATGGAGTGTGTGCCAACTTATATCTTTGTACGTGCAATGAAAAAGAAAATTAATAATAATACCAATAGAAAACTGTTCCACTTTCAAGTTTCTTACATATTGTGCACCAATGATTATTATAACAGATTCTTCACTAGAATCTCATACTCGACAAAACCAATGCATGCACTTATGTTCAAGCCATGCTATGGTCAAGTAAATAAACCCAGCTGCAGATGAAGTGCGTTCGTGCAGCGATCCGCGTACCTGCTTGGGCTGGAGCACCCTGATGGACTGCAGAGTGGCTGCTCCTCCATGAACAACCTTCAAGTTGAGTCGCCCGCGCATGTCGGTCGTTGTGGCCGTCGCGCTACGCACGTTCTTCTTCGCTCCTCGGCCGAACTGAAACATTGCAGTGGCGACAGAAAGTTTAGTAGAACTCTCAGCATACCTAACTAAACACAATCAACCTGATTCAGGCCCTCAAAACACAGGTTGAACAAATGGAAACAATTACCTACATATGGTCCTCATTGGTAGCTTTATGGAAAAGACATTTGGAGAAGACATAAAAATTAAACAATAATATGAATGCTTAGGAAAATTCTATGGAGTGGCCATCAAATTAAAATAATTTATAATAATCCAGCTCTATTACAATTTTAATTTAACTATAAATACTAGTCAAATAAAAAACTACATTTTAAAAACTTGCAGTACATGCAAAAAGTATTTGCATTTAGGATTAGATTCAAACTAATATGGTAAACGTTTTGTGTAAAGCAAGATCTTTGTGTTTTGACATGTATTATTGGTAAAACTTGAAATCTTCATTTGAAGGCAAAGATTTGTGCACATAAGCCGTTATTGCACGAAAAACTAGAAAGTACTGATGCCATACAAAGGGGTCTAAAATCCCGTAAGGTTTTCCCATTTTGGGTTCACGATTTTCTTTGAAAACTATATCTGGGCAAAATATTTATCAGCGAAATCGCCTTTTAACTCCAAGAAGCCTAAATCCTTCCTGTACAACATGGCAACTGATGAATTATTATGGCAAAATAAAGGATTGATAATTAGGATAATAATTAGAATGATTGTACGAAGAATTCTTGGTAAAGTCCTCCTTCAATAATTATTTTGTATATGATCCGGATAATTGTGTCTATTTACTTTGATTCCCCTTCAGTTATATCTTTTCCTTTTAGAAGCCGATTCAGAAACAGAAATTCTCCACAGCTTTTGAATCAAACTCACCTCCTTCTCAACGCGCAGCGTCAACGGGCCCACGACAAACTTGGTCATCACCATCGTCTGCGAGTTCTTCAGATTGACCACGACGTCGCCGTCGCGCGTGATCGACGACAGCCCGTAGAGCGTCGCCTTGGCGTTCCTCTTCTTCGGCTTCTTCGTCTTCTTCGCCTTCTTCTTCTTGTCGCTCTTTGCGCGACTGTCTTCGCCGGAAGAAGCGGCGACAGCGGCGGGGGCGACGACTGGCAGCGAAGGGATGCTGTCGGAGGTGACCTGGGCGACGACTAGCTTTTCAGACTGGGGCTGGCTGGTCAGCTGTTCGGAGACTGCGGCCAGGGAGGCGGCCATGGGCTGGTCGACGGGAGCCGGGGACTCCTCGCTCGATCTGCGGATGTGAGGTATCGGTATTGAAATGTGGGATTTTCGGTTGTGGGGTGTGTTTTTGGCCGGTTTTTTGGGTGAAAAATTAGAATCATTATTTTACACCAATCCAGCCAAGGAAGGAGATTAAATATTATAGTTATGACTGAATGGTATGTTTGATTGATTGAAAATTAGTTTAAGAATTGAGTATTTTAGAAAATTGATTTGAAAGTATAGAAATTCAGCTCAGAAGGTACCTACCCAATTAATATCTCCCATATCCTACAAAAATCGCTCTCCTTTCAATCGATGAGATGTTTTATGTTTTTGGACTAACTAAATAAGACTCTAGGTGAAGAAAATGAGAGAACAGGCCCCCTGCAGCAAATTTACGAACTCTCGACACAAAGACTCCGGTAAAAGTGAGCTTAATAATGCTTGGCTGTCAAAAAAGCTTAGTTTGACAAGAGAAGAGCTTAATATAGCCGCTTATCTTTCAATAACCATGCGTTTTTTTATATTATGAATGTACTTCGATCAGGGAATTAAATGAGCCTGAAAAAAGTAAACAGCCGAGCTGTATATTCTCCCAGAGGGCAGGTGGTTGAAGCAGGCTGCTTACACTGTCTCGTTCGAGAAGCTCTTCATCTCCTTGCTGCTCCTCCTGCGAGACTGCTTCTTGTTCTTGTTCTTCTTGTTCTTGTTCTTGTTCTTCTTGGCGTTGTCCTGAGTGAGCTTCACGTTGACGGGGTCGTAGTTCTTGCGCAGGATCTTGTTGATGCGTCCCAGCACGTTGTCGACATATCGGTTGTACTTGGCGATGTAGACTGGGGGTACTGAGGTGGTGTGTGCGAGAGCGCCTGGTTGGACGGAATAGAGGTCATCGTAGGGGCAGGTTGCTCCCAGCGGGTGGGTTAGTTGCGTTAGGTTAGTACCAAGGCATGCAAGAGTCTTGAAAGTTAGTCGGGGTGTTAGAGGGCCACGGTTGTGTTTACATTTTCTCGTTTGTTTGCAAGTTTTTGATGAGGCATTTAGCTGAATTATTTGATTGGGGTGAGAAAATGGAAGCACAGACCATATTATAGAAGCTTGAAAATACTGCATAATGATTACTGTCTTCACTAAAATAGTTTGGTCTATGGTTATGCCTCAATATTATGATCAACAAATCCATTACCAAATTACTGAAGATTTTGAAACCTCTACACACATCTCTAAATGTCAAGCTAAATGGTTTTATCATTTCACGGAAGAGAAACAATTTTGATTCGTAATTTCCTTCACCTACCTATGTTTTTATAGAGAGCAAATGAGTACTGTGACTCAAAAAATTCATGCAGTTCCCAAGGAATTAGAGCGCGATATCAGAAACAATCTTCCATTAAAACCCTTAATCGTCCTTAATGAACAGAACAGAAACACATCATATAGTTTCAGTGTAAAGTAGAAGCCGATAAGCTATATACAAAACTACATAAGAACACCAAACGCCGCAGGGGAATACACGGATGGATTAGGCTGGACCAATCTCCGGACCAATATATCTATGAGCTAGCTAAGATAATTAAGAGTTCCGTTAAGCCAATAGACATTCTGAAGAGCGAGACATGGAAGAGGCCTGTACAAGAGGTGTGCTGACATCGTGCTGTGCTGAGCTGTGTGTCAGGGGTGTCCGCCAGCAATCGGTCCAGGTGTCATCTTGATCGAGCGAAGACTTGCCAAGTGATCTTCTGTCATCGGGTGTCATGAGTCAGTAGCAAAGATACTGGTATTAGGTCAGTAGTGTCACACGTTGTTGTTGTTGTTGTTGTTGTTTTGTTGGATGAAGGTGGTACTTTAATGCCTGTTTGCCATCGAATTTTGAAGGAACTAAGACTCATTTCTTGGGTAGGGTCTCGAGAAAATTGAGCTCTGAGGATGGAATATTTATGCAATATTTCTTTTTGTGAATTTTATGCGTTTGGAGTGGAGGTCAAATTGGTCCTAGTGGGTATGAACATCGAACTTAAATTATCCTATGTGAAGCACCCGAAATTGTAGGTTCACTCTTTGGTATGTGTGGAAAGCCATTTTCTCGAAAGAAATACCACGTGTGCTTAGGTGGACTATCAAAAATGGAAACGCCTATGAGGAGGGCGGAGAATTTTGATGTCAAAAGGAATTGATTAAATTGATCGAAACATACACAGAGCGAAAAAAAATCAAAAATTAATTCTGATAAAAAATATTGCATGGAATTTGAAGATGAATAATTGAACCTTCTGCTGTTTAAATGATCTAAAGAGTTTATAGACATATTCCGATTCGAACACATTTTCATGTGCTAAAGTCAAAGAGACCGAACTAATTAAAGCAATTAGAAACCAAGCGTCAACTAATCAATGGATGTCACCGATTAAATACCGACACGTCGTCCGCATTGTGGCACCCCTGCACTGACCCTGTTGCGATCAGGAAATGAGATGACCGGCTGGAGAGACGGTCAATGCCAAGGATCTGACCTCCATTCGGCCAAGGTGGCACGCGTGGTGCATAACAAGCCGGGGTCACTCACATGCTCACACGTCTGCTTCGATTTCGGGGGGTCGCCGGACGTTTGTGGTCGCCAACAAAAATCCACGCATGTTCCACGAAGTGTTGGCTACGTTTTTTGGTCTTGACTAATTGAGGTGCGACGTTTGGGTCTCTTGGAATTAAATCGAAACTGACGCAATGCGCCGAGGTAGTCCGTGGTTTGACACATAGTCTTCATCATTGCTGCACGCAAAGAGTTCTGTTATTTCTTTGGATTGGTCCGCTGAGCGAGACTGTATAATCATTCTCTAGCACTAGCAGCAACGCATGGATATGAATAAAAGATTTGACATAATTGCAGATACATTACATCTAGGTATTCATCGATGTTACATCGTAAAATAGCCGCTAGAGAAAGAATGTTACTCGTGTTTTACACGAGTTTGCTCGTGTAGTTTTCATTTGCACGTTACACGAGCCGGTGTCTTGTAAAAGTTACCCGTGTTTTGATAGACGTGAAACAGTAAAAACACTTCAGAGAACGCGTGTTTGTGTTATCATAAAACGAAAAAAATACTGAGCAGCATCGGTTTCGAGTCAGACACGTCATGTAAACACGAAGCGAAGTGAGTTGTTCCCAAAAAAAAGTCTAGCTGGATTGAAAGGAAAATGAAGCGTCCAAGCGTAACGGACGGCGGTTCGAGCCCCGAGCGCGACAGATCGATTTGCGGTCGCCCATTGACCACTGACCACGGACCACCACATTGCGTACACGCACCCTGTAAAGGTCACGTGGCCGAAAGTGGCCAATTGGACGCGGGGACGGAACGCGGACGGCGGAACGGGTTTCAACGAGTTGAAAACGAACGGCATTCATAAAAATCTAGTGACATAAATATTGTTTATAACGCCGGTGGATTATTCGGAATTTATTCCCGTAGCAACTGTTATGTAATGAGTATCGCTTCCAGTTCTCCGAAATCGCACTCACAATTACCTGTAGCTTGAAAACGAACGGCATTAAAATTATGTGACATAAATTGTCATTTTTTTTGTAAATAATAACCGTCAATGTTGTTTCTGAGAACTGCATGCTTGTCCATCTTATTCCTGAATAGAAAACGCATCTTCAATTTTCACTAATTCCAGGACCGTTCCAGCTATCAGGGAAAGCGACTCCACCCTGTAAATTTTAGTATCACACCTCCTTTTCTGACCCTCCCGACAAGCATACCAGAACTCTCTGACCGTACAGGCCATGAATCCAAAGGCATAATTCCCCACAACCAAGCCACCATTCATCGTCACACGCTCAAAACTCCTAATCCCCATTGCTACCCGCGACCGAAACGCACACGACTCTTGTGCAACGCCCCTGCCGTCGCCGTCGCCGCCAAACTCGACTCCGTGTGTGCCCATTTCGACGCCGGCTTGACCCACATCGGGCCCATCACGTCCCGTCGACAACTCGGTCAAATCTCGCGACGCGCCTCAAGATCAACGGTAGAACCGGTTCCGCTTTCCGGTTCGCTCACACGAGGCACGTCCGGTGCGGCCCCCAGGGGTGTTCGTCCGTCGGGATGTGTGATTAGGATGGTTAATTAACGACTGGTTGACTAATTGCCGGCTGTGACGTCTTCGATCAGGGTTGATTGGTGTGGTCTTTTGGGTGTGGTGGTGACGGTTCTCATGGGTTTGCTTGGGTGGTTTCAGTGTTTGGCCTTGATCGATGTAGTTATCTGTATAGATTCTGATTGCTGATTAGATTCATTGATCTTTTTATATGCCATTACATCTCTTACGAGCTCGAGCTTGTAGAAATTTGTATTGAAAATCCGTGTTTGATGGATTGATTTCGTAACAGGTCATGGTTTTATGATGATGAAATTGTAACCAGTTTATCAAAAATATTAATTTGGCAAAGAGACCATCCAAGAGAATTAAGCAATTCGGGACACCTATCCTCTAGCTGTACCGAAAAAATAGCGGCTAATTGATAAGGAAGTCATACAAGACCGGTACACAGTTAATTTGATAGTGGCAAGGTGGAGGGAATTGCGTTACCGCGATCATTTAGTATCACACGGCTGGGGAATTTGTGGACGAACGCCAAAAGGTTGCTCTGTAGATTATTAGCCAATCAAGTGTGCCGTTCGTTTCGAGCTAGATTGTTAAATATGGGCCGATTTGTGGGGGCAATTAAAGTGCGTATCACAGAAGAGCATGTGCGTGCGTGCGTGTCGAATGGTGGTGCGTGATTCAATGCGGCTCAACTCGAGAGCGAGGGCTGCATGGTGAGAATGTATACCAACCTCGCATGAATCCTCCGAGGGGCAAAGGAAATTGTCTGGCAAAGCGGCGTAGAGAAATACTTCAATATCATCTGCACTTACCTGAATAAACTGTGCATTTTGCTATGTACACAATTCAGTCAACGTTTTGTCAGCAGGTCTGGTTTTCGTCAAGTCTTTTGATAAGTCTTTGGTCGTCTTTTCTTCCTCATGTCTCGCAACTAATAGAGCTACGGAAGTATGTAGTTAGTTGATATTAGCTTTGGTTAAGATTATTTCTTGAATCGGTTAGTTAGATCGGAATCTAATTTTTGGAGCTAAATCGTGGTTAATTTTGATCTTGCTAGTGCTATTTTTAAAGGCGGTTATATTTGGTTAGCTGAACTATTATACGTTTGAGGATTAGTTGCATTTTGTTAATTGCGGATTGGCGGATGATAACATTTTGAAATCAAAAAATGTCACGTCGGAATTTCAAATTGAACGTGCGAGAACAAGAAAATGTCGTTCGTGGAAATGAGTAAAAACAAAATAATAACAACTTCGTTGAAAATAGATCTTCTTTTTTTTTCTCTTAGATATTTGTTTTTTGATTTACAACAAGTTGACAGAGACGTGACATTTCGGTGCCACGCACAACACATTGTGCGTGGCACGCGCTCGCTGCGTAAAGACATGGCGTTTACGCAACGCAACGCAACGCAACGGTCATTACGGCCACGAAAGCAGGGCGACAGAAAGACAGAAGAAATTCTCACACTACTCGCTAAAAAATGGCTGCTCGTTCGCATTGCAAATAACTTAAATAAATAACAATTTAAATAAATAATTTAAATAAATAAATTAAGACTAAAATGTTCACTCAATTCGTAAAAATAAATAATCATCGTAATGGCATCGACGACAATCAAGTCTTCTCTATCAAAAAAAAAATTTTATATATCTCATCCAATAACGAAATTAATCTTTAACCAATAGAAGAAAATCATGACGCAATCTTACGTGATTGTTTGGCTTCGATGTCCAGATCATCATCGTCATCATCATCATCATCATCGTCGTCGTCATCATCATCATCGTCATCATCATCATCATCCTCCAAGTCAAGTACGTCATCGTCATCGTCATCGTCATCGTCGTCGTCATCATCGTCGCTATTGCTATTTACAACCGGCTGCACGACCGTCGTCTGTGGCTTCACCACCGCCTGGACGACGTTCGACGCCGCCACTACCGGCTCCTTGTCTTTGACAACGTCCAGCTGGTCGGAAGACGTGACAGTCTCGAAACCCTCCTCCTCCTCGTCGTACTGTGCAGACTCCGCGACGGACTCTTGAGCCGCCTGCTCACCAACAGCGTCGGAGTAGTCCTCGGCGGCAGCGGCGGCGGGGGCGGCGGCGACGGGGATGTTCTGCAGAGGGTTGGTCTGGACACCGCTCGGCTGAGCGACCACCGCCGCGGTGTCGTCGTCGTCGTCGTCATCGTCGTCGTCGTCGTCGTCTGGGGGTTAGAGCATTGCGTGTTGGAGGGTTGGCAGCTTGAGGGTGGTTTGACGTTGATAGGTCGGGGTGCGATTGTATGGCGTTGGCTGCAGAATCGGAGGAGGTGATCAAAAGTCGACGGCGCTTGAACTGCGATTAGGAATGTGAGCGGAAAATTTCCTGACCTACGATGAATTTTAAGTTCACAGATGCATTGCAAAGAAATGAGTCCTAAGTAACTATTGAGACAAAAAATTATCGAACAAGAGGCGAGCGAGGCGCAAGAATGATCTCAATTCGTGAAATGGCGGTCCTGTTACCGATTAGCAACTGTTTAAAATGGAGCTCAATATGTCATAAAAATAGTGTGACAGGTGCTAATGATCTGCAACGTGGCGGTGAAAGGAAAGCGCGGCGAAAAGAAGAACCGTGTTTTCTTATGCGACGAACACGAATGTGACTCTAGCGGACCGTTGCTGGGTGACTTGAACGCACGGAACGGATCGGATTCGAGCTCCGAGCCGGCCAAAGTGGTCCACGCTCACTTTTGTTTCGCCCAGCCACCCTGTTTACCATGACGAGTGAAGAGATTCGGGTCTTGCCCCCTTCCCACCCCCTACCCTTCCGCGCACCGAGGTTCACTAGCACGTGGTAGAACGAGCTTTAATGACGTCCTCAAACATCGCTCCGGATACACGGATGAAAAACTCTCTGTGGTGTTTCATTTTCGTTATTATTAACCGCTAAACTCATTTAAATTTGGGTTCAGTACGGCGGAGATATCACAAACAAATCATATCAGCGGGGCCGAGAACCCTTAGTTATTGAAAACTTCTAAGGGAGATACTATTATTGTCTCAGGAGAAGGCGTCAAAATCATTTATTATAGTGTTTAGCCTCTAAGGATTAATGAAAGTTCGTTGATTTTGCCGTAGCAGTTAATTGCCATTATGCATTACAGAATAATTAAATGTTTTTGTCAGAAACTCATGAAACAGAGGATAAATTTCAACGTTTAAGTTAATTCTCTGGGAAACTGAGAACGTGCAAGCGATCCGTTGGGCGGCAAAGGGCAGACAATTCCCTTGAGACGTCAGCAACATAACATCCAATAGGCGATAACCCAACTCATCAAAACCGGAACACACTCAGCGAGCAAACACACAGCGCTCATCACACAAAGGTGACACACATTCTCATTCAATACCGGCGGAGAGAGGAAGACCAAAAAACTCGACTGTTCCAATTCCTGAGCGCGCATTTGTAAACCTGTTATTACCGTTCTTAGAGGTAACTATAGCATCGATTTGTGTCTCTTCATCGTTGGATCGTAGGATCGCTGGATGATTAAGGTTGGAGAATTAATCCACGCATGTGAAGCTTGAGCGTGCGAGGTTGTCTAGATAAAGTGTGAGCCTTGACATTGTACATTGACATTGGCAGTGCCTTGGGTCTAATGTCTCTGTCGATAAACGAAGCATTTTAGTAAAATTGATCAAAAAATAATGATTTTCGAAGGTTTTTCACGTATGTGTCCCCCAATTGCAGTTTCTAATCTCCTTCCCCTATTTTGTCCCGTTATTCCAAGAAGTTCCGGTCAATAACTTGTTTGTTTTTTGTTGAAAGTTTGTTTTGAAATTTTCCTGTCAGTTCGTAGTCGCTTGAGGGAATTCAATTTTTATTAAAGATCGCTGACTATTTCATAGCAAAAACTACTTTTTTACTATGACCTTGTCAGATTCTTCCTGAAGACTGCAGACTTCTTTCTAGTAGTGGAATTTGCGAACTTTTATGTGTAATTAGGAATGGATCTCGAATAAATAGGAATTTTCATTTAGAATGACAGCTGTCATGTGCCCTTGGGCCTGACCTGAGGATATGAACCTTGTGCTTTTCGGAACCATCGTTTCTGTTGGAATTGTCTGCTCTCTTAAGTCGTGCATTGTGTAAGAAATGTTAAAGCATTTTGAACGCGAATGTCAATGTTTCATTGATAACCTTATGTTAGTATAATTGTTAATAATTGTTTGTGCCATGCTTGTTCTGTTTCGTAAAGGATTCAGGATAAAAATAAAAATATGTGTGGTTTATTATATACGTAAAAAACATTTTTTCAAATAAATAACAATAATCTTTATTGAAAAAATTTATATTCTGTACACAATAAAAACGCTTCTGAAGGAAAAATAAATAAAATAAATAATAAAAAAAAGTTGGCCTACAGTTGAAGAAGGTATTATTTTAATGACGTCTCATTTGATAAATTGAGACCTTTGGCATTCATTTGCTTTGGAACTCGATGATTTCAAATAACAAAAACATCGACTTATTATTCTGGCATTTGTAACTTTCCTGTTAGCAATCACTCGACAAGCATGGCGCAATCAAAATTACTAACCCCTGAGTTAGTTTCTCCACTCTGAGTTAAGCCTCCTTCGCTTCCACACACCCCGTCCACACGCATATGCTAACTCGGATTAGCAGAACTAATCCAGCAATCGTTACACCGAAGCATCACAGCCTGAGCGTAGACTTCGAGCAAAATTCAGACAGGTCCAAGTTCACCTGGACCAATTAAACTCCATGGCCCAAACTAACTTCAACAAGCCATCTCACTAACAAGTCAACCAACCCAAACTAGCACACATCAACCTGGACGGGGTAAGCAGACACCGAAAAAAATCCACCATCAATTACACCTCACCTCCGAGGATATCGTCAAAGAATCGTTCAAAGTAATCTTCATCGTCATCGTCATCATCGTCGTCGTCGTCAGCAGTGTCATCGTCATCGTCATCGTCATCGTCGTCGTCTAGGTCGACGTCTAAGTCGTCGTCATCGTCGTCATCGTCATCATCGTCGTCGTCGTCCGAGGAGGCGACGGGTGCGACCACTTCTTGAGCGGCTTGTCGAGATGACGCCTCGGCAGGTTTCACCTCGACGGTCTGGATTGGGGAGGCGTAGCAACTGATCGCCAGGCAGCTCAACGCGAGGAGGAGCAGCAGCTTCATTCTGGAACAATTCCGGGGGGGCGGGTTCGGTGGTGAGTTTGTTTTCTTGGCTAATGGTTGTGGGGAGTTGGGTGCGGGGGAGGGTTGGCTGCGAGGGTATTTGGAGTTGGTTGTCGAAAAGTGCAGGTCCGTAAGTCAGATTGCATCGCGACCTCAAATTAAGCCACTTGTAGATAATATACAGTTGAAGTTTTTGTCTATCATGGAAGGAAAATGAGTAATCTTAGAGCTGGCATAGCTTCCTGGATTTAATTCTTACACTTTCTTATACGGTAGAGAAATAAAAACACTTTTCTCATAATTCTCATTCCGAACGGCGTTAAACGATCCTATCTTCATGGTTAATTGTCAAATTTATTCGGCTCTTGTGGTTGCTGATTCAGTAAAACCTAAAACCTAGGCCAACAAATCGATGACCATGACCCAAACACGACCCATTCGAAAACACCCCGAAACCACCACCAGCAACCGCGGACTTCATCACCAAGCAAGCACCAATTTACCTTTTTCTAATCGGTCCCGTGTATATTTAATACAACACTGTCTGGTCGGTAGTTCTGGTGCTGCTGCTGCTGCTGCTGTCGACGACACAAACACAAGCGTATGGTCACTGCACCACGGATCACGTGAATGTAACCGAGTTTCAGGCGACGCGACCTGCTTTATACCACGGCGGGGACGGCAGCGGCGCAGCCAGCGAGCGCAGCTATGCGATGCCGATGATGATGACCTGCGCTGCCGCCGCCGCTGCCGCCGCCGCCGCCGTCGTAAGGAGACTAGAACGTCCTCGCTTTACCGCCACTAGGCATGTCTTCTCAAATCTTAGGACGCTAGTTTTCAAGATTATACTTTCCTTGGCCAGGATTCACGTGCTGGGGTTATTAACACCCTTGGGGTAAACTTGTTAGCACAATGGTAAGTAAGAAGCAAGAACACTGTCGCTTTACGAAGAAGAGTGAAGTTGTTTTTAGAGGTATTCAAGCTTAGCGTTTCACTCTACATTTAATTTTTAAAGTACTTACAGATGGAAAACTTATCGCTGAAAATCTCAAAATCCCATTTCATTGGTGTGTTTTGTAAGAGAATTGCCTGTCGCTTTTCCGAGAAGAGTGACGTGATTCCTCATCTTACCGAATACCGAGTTAGTTTTCAAACTTTTCACACCCCGGATACGTTTCAAAAGATGCGCAAAATTTTAGCGCTCAATTTTCCAGTTGAAAAAAAAAGGTTTTCAGAACCTAGAGCTGTCTGAACGATGAACAAGGTGTTAAAACATGAGTCGAGAGCACAGGATTTTAAAAAGATAACACGCAATTAACCTTCGCTATACAAAAGTATCACAAATTTTGTTTTGTTTGCATTAGGCGTTAATACCAGCCAATTTAGAATCCAAGTTCTAGACCACTCTCTCTAAAAATAGTATTTACCGTCTGGCGCCGAAAGATGGTCGAATTATGGAACATATGTGCCATTTATAAACACAGCCACCTGTTTTTTAAATTCATACCATGTGAAAATGAATTCGCTACTCGAGCAGAGAAAGGCAAAGGAAAACGAGCTATTGATATGGGATACGATACGAACTCCACGACCTTCATTTTTCTTCCTGAAAATGGACATTTCCCAATGAACTGTTTGGTCAGATGTAAGCCTAGAAGAGTGAAAGCAGGTTGATTCGTCGATCCGGCCGAGACGCTAAGGCTTCTTAAAACCATCATCAACTCTACAAGTAATTACATCAGCAAGTGCGGCGAAAATTAGGCGCAAGACGAAAATTAATTAACCATTGTCTTCGCGTTCGATTGAAATTAACTTGTTGCATGCGGGTGGTGGTGGTGGGAGGGTGGGACCTGGTGTCGAACAATGTGGTCCATGGGATGACGATGAACTGGACTGCAAGGCGAAACAAGGAGAGACGAACCGGAGATGCAACTGCAATGATTCCAGAGAAAAAGTCATAGCCCTTGCATACTTGAGTACGAGAAAGGAAATATTGAAGTGGATTCATTCGTGGATTCTGATAGCAAGTACATGTTCATCGTGTCGGGTGGTATGTCGGCTCTGAAACCTTGGGTGGGTAAGAAATGGCATTGGTTCGAAATTTTCCTTTTGGCGGAATCGCTCAGGCTTTCTACGGGGAAATACGAAATTTCGCGCGTTTGGTGGGCCCACCGAGCACACACAAAAAGAAACTCAGTAGATTGTATTTTGCGGATCTCTTAAAATGCGGGACAATTAACACTAAAGGAAAAGCTGACAATCTTCTAGTGTCGTACAGCATAGGGGCGCTAATGGTCAATCTGCAAAACGGTAGTGTGCAAAAATGTATCACTGTCGATACGAGCCATGCGAGTACGCGGGCTCACTCGACACTAATCCGCAGCGAAACAATTCGCAGTGAATCGCGAAAAGTTGGAATGGCGAACTGGAACAACAAGAGACGATAGTCGAAATGTCTAAACAACGAAACGCAGCTGGAAAAAATCAATGAAAGCGCTGCAGAAAAACACTGTAAATCATTTTGACCACAAAAGCATGCAAGACAGTTCGAATTTTAATGTTGTGATCGCATGCTTCTTGATTTGTTACCATACTTCGCAGACTGTACAGCAATAGACAAATAAAAAGTGTGGGGTGTTTCAGGATAAAGATATGTGAACCCCTGCCAGTGGCGGCGCTACGGGGGTGCATGGGGGGGCAAGTGCACCCCCAAAAATTGGCTTGCCCCCCTGCTTGCCCCCCCGCTGAAAAGTCCCAAATTCCATATCTCTTGTGAACAAAGTAGACGTCCGATCGACTCGAGACTTCACGTTGCGAGTTAGAATTTCTTTCAACTGTCAATTGAATGTTTTTCAGAAATATAGTGATTATTGTAAGGGCAACTAAATGCTTTTACGTGGAACGCTGCACCAGCAAAATTTTCCGTGTGATGAAGCTATAAGCTTATACGGATTAGACCTTGTGAAAATAATCTTCCAATTGAACTGCCTAATTTACAGCATGAGAAATAAAAACACTCTTCAGGTAATTCGATCTGCGTGGGCCCGTGGGGGGGGGGGTGGTTATTGCCCCCTTCACCTATTCGCTTGCCCCTGCTTTGCCCCCCTACTGATTTATATCTGGCGCCGCCACTGACCCCTGCGCCCCGATTCATAAAAGGTACCAAGGACTTAGAACTTATATGTACTTAAGACATTACTGCTGCATTACCTTATTGGTGGAGGTGATTCAGTCCGTATAGCCCTAAACCAAATCGAATCCTCACCAAGCAATCACCTTCGTAAGCTGTGGGTACCAAACGGTCTGCCCGTATGCCAGGATCGTCACCATCGATTGCTCTAGTGTTATAATTGCCAGCATCACATTGTAATATTCAAATCGTTCGCCAGACTCGACTCTCGGAGAGATACACTACGTAAGCCGTAACGGTAACTAGTAAAAAACAAACTGTGTGTTGTAAAACCAGGGATGGCCAAACGGTGGATCGTGATCTCAGAAGCGTCGGAAACGGCACTAAAAAATTGCACTCCGACAATTTCAAGCCAATAAAATTTAATGTATGCTTGTACAGCACAAAGAAGTGGCTGTATTCGCGATAATAGGTCGAACACGCAAAAAACACCAGTGTTCGTACCTGATTAACAATCCTGATTATCAAAGTGGTACACTTAAAATAATCATCAATAAACCCAAATCGCTGTTCACGCCACTTTCCTCGACGTATAGAAGCCGTGGCTGTCACCGTCGAACTCGGGGCACCCCTGCAAGGAGTTTCACTGGACATTCCTCCGTCTCGTCAACCAGCAGGGTCGGCGCTTGCCGCTCCTATGCCGACCCATAACACCAAGCGGGTCAGTGGCACTCGACGGCATCCCCGAGCGTCGCGACGCCGACGCCGACGCCGACGCCCTTGATAAGCGTCGTCACCCGGCCGTACTAAGGTGCCAGGGCGTCGTACAGCGTCCAAAAGCGACATTTTTTCAAATCGTTGTCTTTCTAAGCGGCGACGTACCAAGGTAACCTCTGGCGTTGGTTGAAACCATCCACAGAATCTCATGCGACGCCGTATTCTGAGACGACGCCGACGCTGTGTCATACACTTAAAAAACTGTTTTGTTGTAGTTTCAAAATATAGTTTGTGAAAACAAAACACTTATTAATAAAAGCTCTATAAAGAAAATACTTTTATCGGTGTAGCTTCGTCTTACCATGTGATCGAAGGTGTTTTCAGTGCAAATATATTCCTATAAGTTGCTCCTCCAACCCCCAGCCGCTATGATCTGAGTTTTTAACTCAATGTAACCCAACGCGACGCCGTCTTAAAGGCGTCGCTATCCGGACGTCGTTTTCGGAAGGTATTTCGGAGCGTCGTGAAGACATTCTCAGACGTTCGAAGCGTCGCATCTCCGAAACGTAGTTGTCTCTGTTAGCTTCATCGGATGCAACAGGACTGACCGGACGACGCCGACGACGAATCTATTCAATTTACTTCAAAGGTCAGCGAGTGTCAAAGGCAGCTCCGTCAAGGTCGGGCAGGTCGAGTATGTGTGTCAGCAAGGACTTATGTCACTTTTATAGGTTTTTGTATGAATTACGCAGATTTCTAGATTTTTGTAGCAGAAGTATATATTATGGAAGTCGTAGAGCAATATGTTTACTACAACCAATCAATATGTTATATAGTAATTGATATCGGGAATAATTTATGCCATAAATTGGTTTACCAATTTACACCTGCAATAAAGTATATAATAAAGATTATATTGACCACAGTGTTGCATGGTAGCCGACATGGTAGTTTTGTGTTAACTGCACTGTGGTCGTTTGCTCGGATGCTTGGATCCTTGGATCCTTGGATTCTTGGATGCTATGGATTCTTGAATGCTCGCAGCTAGCTGTTACTGCTTGCCACCACCAGTATACGTAGGTTTTAAACACGTGCAGGTGATTTATGCATGATTCGGACGACAGATTCAAATGGTAGTTTTTTTCTGAATAAGAAGATACATCTCTGACTTATGGTCCACTAAAGAAGATGCCCATCGGTTGCAAATTGACTGCATTGAGAATATAAGGGTCATGATCACGATATAACATGGCGAGAAGATGCCCGAGGAGAAAGTTAAAATTTCTGGAAGCTGGGAAGGAGGCTGTCGTTTCCTGCTTCTTTTCATCTGTTGCTCTTTCTTTGCCACCTCTTACCACCACGCAGCTTGTAAATTATTGACCAAATTCGAACAAAAATTGTCCAATTTCACGATGAAACAATTTAGCATGATCGAACATAACTCGTTTTGAATGGGGACTTGAAAATACGATTGGAACACTTTTATCTCAGAATTAGAATAATAGATTTGGGACGGCTTTGAGCTGTAGCAAAGCATTTGGCCACCTGTCCAAGTGATCTAAAAGAAAAGAATCTGCGATTGAGCTGCAGCATCAAATCGCATGATGTGCAGAAACGATAATCTTGATGACTAATTCGAGCAACCGGCGCTGCATCGCGAGATTGACGAGTGGGTTTTCCATGTAAAGTCACGTCGAGGCCCTCCCTTTCAGATGCATTTGGGTCGCCCCGAAACTCTGAACAACACAACGAGAATAGAAATAAGCGCAGATGATGAACATTGAAGAGAGATCACTGTTCGCAGAAAACAAATGCCTCAAAGTATGCAGCATTTGACAGTTTTTGGAAATCAGAATCGAATTCATTTCCAGTGGGTACAAAATACTAACGCAAGGATGCGCGAACTCATTTACAGCTTTAAGTTTGTCGCTTACATGGTAATACTTCCGCCAATTACAAGCAATATAACGATTTCCTTGCAAAGACCTGTCTGAAAATAATTTCCTATCAATTTACAGCCTTTTAAAGATTAAGTATACTTCCCTGAATTAAATTCTATAGTCGAAACGGGGCTAAGACGTTGAAATATTACAATCCACTCACTTAAAACAACAATCATTGATGAACACACAAGTACCTCTATTTACAAGCTAGCTTTAGAACGTAATCATCAACAAGTAAAAGACGTTTGGAAGTCAAACGTGTTTGACATGTAGTAATTCTATCTGATCCGATCCCAACCACCAGGCGTCACGAAATCCTTGACCAGCAACCAGTTGATTCGTAGCGAACAGCGGCTCCTCGTCATTCCAACAAAATCGTTCCGAGAGTGAAACAATTGACGGATGTTTGGTCCCGTTCGTCTTGTTCGAACACAAACCTGGGGCCTCCGGGCACACACACATGATGCCATCAGGAATGCCACCATCTCTGACATCTCATGTGTGTAATTACGATCACCGGCTGATCCCATGTCAATATACAGGTAGAGTGCCTTTCCTCATAAGTATAGTCTCTCCATCCATTACCAAATGAATCAAAAGTCTAAGCATTCATTTGTTTATATGGATTTATCCAAAGTCTGTCCTATAGGAAATGACATATCTCACTGTGAATTCTTATTTAAAAGGACTGCAGATCAATAGGACTGTTAGCAGAAAAGTTAGCTGAAATTTTCCTGAAATTTTAGCTGGTAAATCCACTGGATTAACACCAAACGCTCAAAGGCGTTAGTAACGAGCATTTTACTGGAACAAAGCCATATTTCGATATAGGATAATTCCACTGGATGAACAGCTAAGATGGCTTTATTCCGGTGTTATTCAGCTCCACCGACGAAGGGAATTGTAGCCACCATTTAAATAATACCTTATCCTAAAATCCTAATATCCTAATACCTTATCTGACAGTCACTCTGGCAGTTCAAAGCGCGTCAGATTAAGTGATGGACGAATAGGGTAAAACATCCCAAGAAGAAGAAGAAGAAGAAGAAGAAGAAGAAGCAGCAGCAGCGAGCAGCCAGTGTTTTCCTCTGGCCGGACAGACCCGTTGGCCTACTCTGTCCGAACGGGGTCACCGATGTGGTGACCACTGTCCACTGTTTTTAATTCACGCACCAAGGCCGTGCAATGTCACGACTCACGAGCAGAGTCATGCCGCTTCACTTCTGGCAATCGGTCACGTTGGGCGCCTTTAGGAGGCAGGAGGAACTGTTTGGGAAGATCAGCTGGTCAGAAACATTCCTGTGCAGCGACGGTTTCCCAAGACTTTGTTGGAACCGGCGACGGTAGCAGAGATTAGAGTCGAGGCGTCTTATTTTGATTGGGTATACAAGAATCTGTGACTTGTCAGTTGGTTTGTCTTTGTCTGAATAGGAATATAGTGCAGAACTTATCTGTTTTTTTTTTTTAGCAAAATGTGATCGAATTAAATTATGGTTAAAAAATTTCTCTTAGACAGTAAATAATAATCTTCTGATTTAGTTGATATTTTCTCGGATTTGCTCTGATTTGAGGAGATTGGTGGTCCTGAAAAGGACCAGGTGTATCGCCGTTTCGACAGAACGTGGTTTGTCATATTCAGGAGTACGGAATTGATCAGTCTGATTGATCAAATTTTGTCAGAATGTATGGAACCAGAGAAAAGTTTCGCGCTATCTGTGAAGGGAAATAAACAACTTGAATGTTACGAAAATATACATGGATTCTTTGGTAACCGAAGGAATATCAGAATAGTTTCTGGAATCTTGAATTTTAATTATTCTATCATGGAGGAACAAGAAGCGAAAGAGCGAAGTAAAGGCATTGAGTATTTTACTGCATGTTCTTCCTCTTCACAAGAATCCATTTCCAATTCATCTACCAGGTGACCTAAAGATTCTCTCAGTTCATTTGCATCGTTTTATCTCACGATAAATATACGAATTCCCATGATGTTTAGTACTCATACTTAACTCATAGTCATGGGGAGTAACTGTTTTGCTAAACCAATAGCGCACATCGCAAAACAGCAACTCTCGAACTTATGTTACATCTCGCATCTCACAGCAGAGTCCATGTAAACGCTGGTAGGTACTAGGTACAGTATAGGTACAGTCATTACGCGGAAGACATAGGTATTCATCTTGTACTTGATGGGTACGAAGCACTGAATTGTCACACCCTAGTGGCGATGGCTCCACTGTATCAATGTTACGCTAGCAGTGGCGGAAGTACTGGCGTCCTATGGCCATTGGGTCCAGACAAACGTGCAGGATATTTGCATCTTGCAGAGGTTCGATGGAAACGTGATGTTCTTTGGTATTTTATTCATTTTGTTCATGAAAACTCACCATTTTCAATTTTCAATTGAATTCAAAGTCAAAAAATTACAACGGAGTCAAGAATCGTATAATGGGTCAAAAAATCAGGGAGTCACGGGTTTGTATCCCTGTTCAATCACACACTTTCAATGTGTCATTATCCTTCTTTATCTACTTGACACCGATCACTCGTTTTATGTAAAAATATGTCCATTTCCTTTAGTACGGCCTTGAATCTGATTTTCATTCATAGTTTTCTACAATGTCAACTTTACAAAAACATGCGTTGTGAGTATTTGCATAAAGCGATGCACACCAGTATCAATGAATCTTGATGCCAGAAATGCCAGGCGACGCCACTGGCTTCAACACACGCTGCTCGCTGTTCCAACTATAGGAGGAGAATCGCTGAAATCACTGTTATAAGCGACTCATGCTCGATGGGCGACAATTAGGTGTCATTAATTCATTAGTCAATCAGCGAACGGTTTATGCATTACACGGATGGCATTACCCACCTATATTTTAATACTGTACGCTACCACACGCTTAGCTCGGTGCTCCACTAAGAGCAGAGTCCGTGAACACATCGAGACAGCGGTGGTTTTCGGTCTTGGGCGAAGTCTGCACGATATGCTTGGAATTGCGTTTCTTTCATTCTCATCCGTTGCATGACTTGCGAGTTACGGCCGTTGCCTGCTTGTAAATGAAGCTACCTCGAGAGCTTGTGCATGCTGTGGCTATATGAGTTTAGTTTTATCTTGTAACTTATCAAACTCAATTTCCACAAAAGCCACTTGAAAATTCGTAGCGAACCTCCTTCTAGAGTGACATCTTGACCGCTGAGCTAAGTGAACATGACAGCTTTGTACGGAAATGAGCCACTGCAAAGTCACGTCCAGTTTCATGAGCCTTACACCCACTAATAAAGTTAGGCGAATTTGGCACTTAACCCTAAAAATCGATTACAACAACTAAAATGTCGTTCAAACTTACCGCGGTAGATTTTCTGAGAAATATGTATCAGCAAAATAAGTTATTCCCTATTTAGCCAACTCCCTAATTGTATAATTTGTGGGCCATGACCTGTGTCTAAGCGCCAAACTCTAAAAAGTAAAATCACACCTTTGTCGCATCGGGAAATCTCACTGGCCCACTATTTAAGAAAACTTGCAAATGGCAAAAATTACCAAAGCAAACACCGTCGTCGTCGTCGTCGTTGTTGTTGGTGTTGGTGGCGGTGGCCCGATTTTTTCCACCGCCGCCTCGTGCAAGGCGGAAATTTCTTTGAACGATATTGGTTCAGATGTGTATCTGAACACCATATGTGACCTTAAATGTTCGGAAACGTGTTCCAGCCGCTAAATGCCTTTGTTCTGAATATTTATGCAAATACATTATCGACAGTGTTTGTCGGTGCGGTCGGTGCCTTGTTGTTAGGCATCACGGGGAACTGGGGTGTATGAAGAGTTGCATATGCATTGAAAAATTTGTGCTTGCCTACTAGATTTGAAGGCTGTTGGAGTTTTATTTAAAATTTTGTCCAGTGGATATAATTTTGCCGAGTCTAGATGCCCAAATAATTAGGTGAATTTCCTGATTGCAGAGCTAAAATTCCTAGGTATCCCCTCCTTAACTCCGAGTACCTACCTACCTATACTTGAAAGTTTTCAACAATCTATCTATCTATCGATCTATTTTAACAATAGACCAGCATGGCTGAATCTCATATGAGCAAACTTATGAGAACCAATTTATTTCTACGATTTTGGCTAAATTCATAATTTTGGCTAATACGAAGATTATTTTATGGTTTTACAAGATTTTCCCACTTATTATTTATATATTTTAGAAATGCAAAGCATTTTCGTATACTTCCGTACATTTTCGTATAAAAGGGAAGTCAATTGCCATTGTGTGATGTAATCTATGTTAGAGGAAGGAGTGACAAAAAGGGTATGATTTCGAAATGTATATTTTATTTTCTAGACAGGTACTGGGGAACAGTGGAATAACAACCATCATATCCGTTACATCGACATATTTACTATTTATTGCATGCAATTGTATCTCTGATTTTAGACACCTTCTCACCTGGAGATGGTTACTTTTGGCCGACAGCTTGGCGAGCCTTCATCTGTGATCCAAGTGTCTAAAGACTTCCTTTCGATCACTTCATAACTCATCACCACAGCCGAGAACCAGAGTAATCACCGAATATCACTCATGGGCATCAACTCATTGCTTATTTTCACCACCCTCCTTGGTTTCGCCTTCTGGAAAATAAAGTAAACACAGCTGATATCATGAAAGCCATGAAACCACTAGCCATATCCGCATGGGCGATTCCGTATCTTTAGAAAATACCACATTCACGCCTGTTTCATTATCACGTACACTTATCGCACATCGATAAGCGCTGGAAAAAATGTCCCCACCTTTATTCAAAGGCACGAACTTCAAGGAGTGACTGAATATTCAAAATCTCGAGCCGCCGTCTTCGCGGTCTTGCAGGAACTCGTGCCCGAGTCCGTTTCCGCATTTCCCGCACGACACCTGCAAATTTCCACAAGAAAAACTCATGAAGAACGATAGCGATACGTTGCTTTTGTTGGTTGTTTTTTGAATGAGGGATTATAGATACATGATTTGACAGAATTATCATTGTTGACAAGACAAATCACAACTCCAAACAACCACAAATCTCGAATAGGGATCGTGGAAAAAATTGATCTTCGAGAAAGTGCATGCAATTCGGCATAACCTTTACACCTTCAGCATATAAGTCTGTGTTTCTATCAATTGTGGTGGGGTTATCGCGATTCATTTACCGCGCTATTCTGAAATAGCTTGTTTATAAGATTTACCTATTCGGATTAACAATCCAGCTTGCAAGCTTGCAGCAGTTTTCGAAGAATAGTTATAATGCTGGTGAGAAAAGGTGAATAATACCAAAAACCGCCAGAGCTGTAAATGAGTTTGTGACAGTTACATGGCCATTGGCCAACCAAATTTTATAGTAGCTGTGATAAAATTTCAAAAACTCCTAATGGAGGCCAATAATTGGCCTTCCACAGCTTTTAGCCAGACCTATTAAGAATGCCCAGGCTGTAGTATGGACATGCTAATTGCAAGCAGCAAGACAAACGGAGCGCACACCTTGTAAGCCAAGTCCCGTCCCTCCTCGGGGACTTTCTTCAAGGAGTTGGCGTGCACCGGTTCCGTGAACGCCGGCCACGGAGTGTCGTGTTCGTACTTGGAACGACTCGAGAACAGCTCGTTCCCACACTCCACGCACACGTAGGTGCCTGCAGCGGGACGCGGGGGAACAAAACAAACGTGTGAATTCGGGCGGCGGTTAATAGAGCGTGGAGCAGACGAGAAAAACATTGTTTTGTTGTTGACAGTTTTTTGATTTTTTAATTGTGTTTACATCAATTGTGAACGAAACGGTAGGAAATTACAGACATCAAAAGTGATTTGTTTGGATTCGTGGATTGGTTATGTAATCAATCCGAGATCCAACATTTTTTGACATTGATCTATTTATATCTTCTTTATTTAGTATTTACCCACCTGAGTGGAAGTGGTTCTTGTAGTATTCTTTGCTGCGCCACGTACAGAACGACATATTGATCGTTAGGCCGTACGCTGGACAGAAATAGCTTCGGATATTTCGTCTGGCCCAGTACAGGCAGACTTCTGGAACTTTACGAACACTTTGCGTGCACCACGCTAGATACGAACGTTGTGCACCGCGGTGATCTTGCAGCGTAATGAATGCCCCGGCTGACTTACGATTGTCTAATTGGGTCACGTGACTTAAGCGAGATTGCGTCGTGAAATGGGAACTAACCTCGTTCGCTGAAGGACGCGAGGTTATAATATTATGCGAATTAATTACGGTCGTTGCACTTGGGCGTTTAGTTGATTGGTGATCACGACAGGTAGTAAATTTGTAGATAATGTCGTGCCGATATCTGGCTGTTATCGGTTATAATGACTTTGTCATTTGGCCGATTCTGACACTAATTCGCGAGATTTAAACGAACACATGTGGTGAGGTTCGAAGATTGCCGCTAGTCCTACACACAGGGCTGAGAGTCCCATATGGGATTGACATGATCTGAGAATAGTTGTTGAACTGAGCACGGCAAGCGCTACCGTCGAAATTCAAAATCTCTGACGTCATAGCCCACTGACGCTTGTCAAGACTTGTCAGTTGACTTCAGGTTCAGAGATCGCTTGCCAGCCATCTTCATTGTTTGGTTGTGTTTTGAGTGGTTGTTAATTATGCCAGTGCCAAAGAAGAAAATTGAAGAAAATTGAAAGAAAAAGAAGAAAATTGATTGTGAAGACTGGTTGCGTCAGGGAGTGAGCCACGACATAATTGTCAAGTAAGTATTTGTTCGTCATTATCTATGTAGAAATGGGTAGTTAGATACACCTGTGAAGTAGATCGCCGGGCACGCCAATTTCGATGTAGGTTAGATTGCTTTTAGTGTAGTGCCAGGCATTCCCTTCTTAGAATCTTTCAGAATCAAAGAATTATTTGATATAACTTTTTCTTTCGGTGTCTGTTTGGGTAGTTTATTCTTTTAGCTAGGCTTCGGACGCATTTGCTATGAGTACTAAGCGTTCTAGTGTACTCGGGTCGGGTGCAAGAGTGTTCCTTTGCTTGACAATGGCATTTCACTCTATTGCTTTCCTAGAGACTTTGCAAGGTGTGGGTTGAGTGGGTGGCAAACCCAGCATTGGTTGGCATGGACTTGGCTGATTTATTCTGGTCTGCAAGGGTGTGCTCGGGCTCCGTACACTTTGCAAGAAGCAAATATACAAATGACCTGCGCAACAGTCTAAATGTTAATGCTGTGCCATCTCTGTTAGGAAGGGAATGTGAAACCAACAGCCCGGCATAAGAGGATGAGGAAGGTCCTCCACCAATAAGAATTTGCTGTGAACTTGTTACTGCTTGACATCTTATGTTACAGGACACGGCATCACCCCGTCCAATTTAGACAACCACAATCGAGAAACCATGGAATGAACAGCGGCAGACCGCTGACATCATCGAGACATCACAACTTTGTCATCGGCAGCCCAAATAAGACAACCTCGATAGTGACATCACAACATCCACATTGGACAGCCCAATCGAGACAACCTGGCTTCGACATCACCTGCCCAATCGTGACAAAAAACTAATCTAGCCATTTTTTGCCAAATCTTAACTTTAATTAGTACCACCAAAGTATAGCTTGTAAATATAAAAATCATGATTATGTGTAGAATAGTTAAATAGTTAATTAGAAAAACATTTAAGTTCCTACTAATTTTCAGTATTTTATCAAAACTTCATCGTTCAGGGATTGAAGACTTGGTTTAAGTTTCTATCAACTTTAATTAATAAGTAGTTGATAGAATAGTTGGAAGTTAATTTTCAAAAATTTATTTGTTCTTGATGCTAGTTAATTTTGTATTTATTTCAGCAATGGAAGAGACTGTACTTCTTATTCATTGTATGCTCATGTTCCTATCAACCTATTTAATCAATAAATTTATTTCAGGTAAAATTTAACTAAAATGTCTACTGTTTTACTGTTCCCAAGTTCATACAAATATCTTTCCTTGCAATTTCTTTGTTCCTATAATATCAAATATAATTTGTAATTTTCTGTGATAATTATTTTGTTCAAGCACTTTCGGAATGATTTTGAACTTCAAAATGATTTCGAAAAGTACTTGAACAAATTAATTGTCATGCGAAAATACCAAATCTAGAATTTTGCTTATTACGATTCGAGTATGCCGCTCGTTTTCTATTGGTCGATCATTCAGCGCTCTGATTGGTGTAGACCAATGATGTTACGCTGAACTGAGCACGGCAAGCGCTACCGTCGCCTCAAACACTTCCTCTTTTTCCCACCAGAGAGTGGCAAATCTTTAAGTATAGTAGGATCTTTGGTCCTACATGTCGGTCGGGCGGGGCTTCATCAAACAGCTGTGTGATTGTTCCAGATGGTAGAAACATAACCTAGACGAAATCTTGCGTTAACGTACGAGCTGATATTGTAAAGATTCGAATGTTTTTATAATTTTATAGCATGGCGCTATACAGAGAAATGCTGGATAGTGAAACATCTCTAACAATCAACATAGCTCTACTGAAGAACGTCAAGAACATCCCTGATCTTCGATGTAAAGTACGAGCTGGTTCGCTGAGATGTTGTCTTATCAAGCCTGCACTGGTTGTGGATCCGATGCAAGTCGTGGTCGCTGCCAACAAAGCGGCTTTGAAAGAGAAACTAACGTCAATGGTGACAAAGTCAGTCTTCACCGAAATTCTCTTCAACTTGTCAATATCGAGGAAAATCACAGACTCGTTGAATCGGTTCAGCGTGGCAAATACAGACAGCAACGTGCTAGTGGTGATTTTAGAAAAAGTTGGCGAGTCCAATGTTGACTCGGTATTGTCGGCAATTAATGGTGAGCAGGTCGATATTGAATCGCTACCGGATTTTTCGGACATGAAGCTCATTGAAGAAACGTACAATGTGAAGGGAAAGGAAAGAGATGTCTCGACTCTTGTCGAATCGGTCGTCAGTAGGGTTGCAGCAAAAGACATTCTACTCCTGCAAGATTAACTGGCAACATTTTTAATATATTATTATAACCACCTACATTCTTCACTTGTACAAATAAAATAAAAATAAGCATCTTTTTACATGTTACTTATGGTCTCTGAATATAACATTATTAACAACCCCCTTGCAAATTCCAAAAGGGAGCTTGCAGGGAATAAAATAATCACTCCAGGAATGAAAGTCACTTTGAATTGTAAAGTACCGTGGTTAAAATTTGCATGAATGCAGTCCAACAAAACGGGAGAAAACACGTCTAATCCAACGAGATTTTCCGAATGGCAAATGTTATTGTTAAAAAATTGAACATAATTATCTCCATCAAATAACTTGGCTAGCGGCAATTTCCTTCCATCTAACTTCCCTAGTTTCTTATTTGAGCCTAATTCATAACCATTCATATGACTAACAGCATTGCTATCAGGCATGCCTTGTGGGTAATATAATATATAATATTCTGAATAGGTAAATACCCTACT
Source organism: Nemurella pictetii (assembly GCA_921293315.2). Lineage (NCBI taxonomy): Eukaryota > Metazoa > Arthropoda > Insecta > Plecoptera > Nemouridae > Nemurella > Nemurella pictetii. The sequence continues at coordinate 6,041,147 of OV121122.1, forward strand.
GTATAATAGGTGTTAACAAAATTTACAATAATAACCATTGAGATCAACAATAAATTAGAGCAAGTTTGTATCAGTAGGGTTCATCTCAGTAACTAGGTACCTAGATAAGTAGCATCTTCAATAAACTCGGAAAGCTGCTAAGCGTGATGTGCCTGAAGAGTAGACTCACAAATTGATTATTATTTATTATAGCCAAAAAATTGTTACTCGTCTCGCCTTTGGCGAACAACTTCTCGTAAAATCCTCGCCTGCGTTCCTCTACCATCATTTGTCAAGACACTCTTAGTTTCTGCACTACCCCGATCACGACATCAGACTTCTAGCTCTCATTCCTTCCACGCAAAACGCATCAAGCACTCTTCCGGTTCGGCATCACAGTGCGCTACGGTGATTAGAAAGAGGTAACGATCATTCCAACGGCGGCCCTGCCGTAGTTTCAACCCTAGGCAATCGAAGCGGACCCAAAATAGCAATTTGTGTCTGCTCAAATGCACTGGGCTGACCTGGCCTCATCGAGCCTACCTGCATAGCCGTAAGAAAAAGATAGACATAAGCAGGAGCACAGCAGCTTGGACCCATTACAGAGGCGCAATGTTCCGTTGCTGCGAATAAGATGCCGGTGCCTTCGTATGAATCACATTTCATACATCGACTGCAATGCGACATCTGATTCGGCGACATACACTTGGCCTCGGAATGGGTTTTTTATAATTACTCGTATTCAGAGGGAGAAGAACGGACAATTTTTTTCTCGATGTCCTCAAAAATATGACAGTAAGCTAGGGGATTTTGGCCCCGTATTCTACATCTAGAAACTGTCTACTCACTAGCCCCACCTCCTAGGAAACCCTGCTACACTAACTTTGATGACGACTTGGGCTTCATGAGTTGACAAGCCCATTCAAACCAAGGACACATCTCGGCATTTGCCAAGTAGGAATCAAGTATAACCATAGTAAAGAACGATGTTCCTTAGCGCAAGAACATCAACGTCGCACGTAATTGCCATCCTTCTCCCTCCGAACGCAAAGCCGCTGCGCGACCGGGAGAGGGAAAAAAGGCACGGGACTACTCACAGGGCGCGCGCCTACGCCTGGGTGATCAGCCGCAGGACCGTCACGCAATCGGCCCTGCGCTAGTAGTGCAGCAGGTGTCATCTCTTCGGGTCGATCGAGTAGACGCTGACCGAGCCGTCGGTGCTGCCGGCGGCCAGGCAGATGCGCTGCGGGTGGAACGCCAGGCAGCTGACGGGACCGATGCGCGGCCCCATGAACCCCTCGTGGTACTTGATCGTGTTCAACGGGACGCCGTCCAGGTTGTAGACGCTGATGTACTGGTTTACCGAGCCGCTGCGCGGGCAAAGAACGCGGTTAGCATGCGAAGGTTGATGGTTGTTTGCGGTTAAGGGGTTTTTAACCGGCAGAGATATTCGTATCACATATCCTAGGTTGCATTTTCCACAGAAATTACCTTTAAGAAGCTCGAAACAGGCGTTAATCTTTATGATTTGTAGCTAACATTAGCAATCAAACCAACTAAAAACATATTCACATCATTGCAAAAAAGTTCTGACTGAACAGACACAATTACATTAAGACAACATAACACGAGTCTGTCACTTGTCGGATTATTTCACACAAAAACCCGACCCAGCAGTAAAAATTTAATAAATACAAAATATCAAAACAACAGCGGTCAATTTCAAGACTTCTTCAGACATGCGCAGAACGAGTCGGCGATGATGTTGCAACACCTGCACATCTGGTCCTGCGTGATTATCAGCGGCGGCGTGAACCGGATCACCGTGCCGTGCGTCGGCTTCGTCGCCAGCCCGTTCTCCATCATCTTGAGGCAGATGTCCCACGCGCAGTACCCTTCGCGCACCTCGACGGCGTTCATCAGCCCCTTGCCGCGCACCTCCTTCACCATCTCCTTCGGCAGCTTCTCCTCCATCAGCCCGCGGAACTGCTCGCCCAACTTGGCCGAATTCGCCGCCAGGTGCTCGTCCTCGAGCACGCACAGCGCCGCCATCGCCACCTTGCACCCGAGCGGCGAGCCGCCGAACGTCGATCCGTGCGTGCCAACCGCCATGCAGCGCGCGATCGCGTCGTCGGCGAGCACCGCCGACACGGGCAGCAGGCCGCCAGACAGCGACTTGGCCAGTATGAGGACGTCGGGCCGGACGCACTCCAGGTCGCACGCAAGCCGCGCGCCGCATCGCCCCAGCCCCGTCTGCACCTCGTCGGCGATCATCAGCACCTTGTACTTGGTGCAGAGTTCGCGCACGCCCTTCAGGTAGCCGTCGCACGGCACGATGACGCCCGCCTCGCCCTGCACCGGCTCCACCATGAACGCGCACACGTTCGGGTCCTTGAGCGCCTCCTCGAGGCACGCGAGGTCGTTGTAGTCGACGATCACGTAGCCGGGCATGTACGGCCCGAAGTCCTTGTAGCAGATCGGGTCCGTCGACGAAGAGACGGCCGCCAGCGAGCGGCCCCAGAAGTTGCCGCGCGCGAACACGATCTTGGCGGCCTTGTCGACGATCTGCTTGACCCGGTAGCCCCACTTGCGAGCGAGCTTGAGCGCCGTGTCGCCGGCCTCGACGCCCGTGTTCATCGGCACCACCTTCTCGTAGCCGAACAGCTTTGTGACGAACTCGCAGTACTCGCCGAGCGCTTCGGGGCAGAAGGCGCGCGACGTGTGCGGGACCTTGCACAGCTGCTCGACGAGGGCGTCCACTATTTTCGGGTGCCTGTGTCCTTGGTTCACCGATCCGTAGCCTGCGATGAAGTCGTAGTACTTCTTGCCTTCCATGTCGTACACAAACATCCCTTGCGCGCTGGAGACCGCAAGGGGGAGGGGCTTCTGTATGTTGAAGATGTACTTCTCTTCTCGCCAGAGCGCTTGCTCCGAGGTTAGCTTCGTTTTGCTGCCGTCGTCTTTTTTCTTGCAGGGGCTCTCATTGCATGCGTCGTCTTTTTTAGGGCATTCTGGTTTCTTGTCGGAACAGGACGATTTTCTTTTCCCACAGGACGCTGCTTTTTTTGGACAATCTGGTTTTTTTGGGCACGGATCTGGCTTTTTTGCACACCAATCTGGCTTTATTTCACATGGAACTGGCTTTTTTGCACAAGGATCTGGCTTTTTCTCACACGGATCTGGCTTTTTCTCACACGGATCGGGCTTTTTAGAACACAGATCTGGCTTTTTCGGGCACGGATCTGGCTCTTTAGCACACGGATCTGGCTTTTTAGCACACGGATCTGGCTTTTTCTCACACGGATCTGGCTTTTTTTGGCACGGATCTGGCTTTTTCTCACACGGATCGGGCTTTTTAGCACATGGATCTGGCTTTTTAGCACACCAATCTGGCTTTTTCTCACACGGATCTGGCTTTTTAGCACACGGATCTGGCTTTTTCTCACACGGATCTGGCTTTTTTTGGCACGGATCTGGCTTTTTCTCACACGGATCGGGCTTTTTAGCACATGGATCTGGCTTTTTAGCACACCAATCTGGCTTTTTCTCACACGGATCTGGCTTTTTAGCACACGGATCTGGCTTTTTCTCACACGGATCTGGCTTTTTTTGGCACGGATCTGGCTTTTTCTCACACGGATCTGGCTTTTTAGCACACGGATCTGGCTTTTTAGCACACCAATCTTGCTTTTTCTCACACGGATCTGGCTTTTTAGGACACGGATCTGGCTTTTTAGCACACGGATCTGGCTTTTTTGCACACGGATCTGGCTTTTTTGCACATGGATCAGCCTTTTTCTCACACGGATCTGGCTTTTTTTCACACGGATCGGGCTTTTTTGGGCACGGATCTGGCTTTTTTGGGCACGGATCTGGCTTTTTCTCACATGGATCGGGCTTTTTCGGGCAAGGCTTTGGCGGGCTGGGTGGCTTCCTCTTGCAACCTCCGTCGGAATTCATCCATCTTCTACTCACACTTAATCGAAAAAAGTTGCTAGAAGCTCTGCGAATCATAGCTCCCCGATTTAAACACTAAAAATATGGAGTTGGTTTCGAAATTATCTGTCATGTCATTTATGAAAAACAAAACATTTTATAAGTCCCCTAAAAACATGCACTGTTCAAGTCAGACACAAAGCCCCCTAAATACCTATTTAATAGTCATCTTCATCATTCATAATCAATGACAAAGTGGCAGTTTGCTTCGAGTGTCCCGCTGCTTTTGTTTTTCAAATGCTTACCATGCAAATGCATCGGCTTCTTTGTGAACTGCCATTGCAGTCATTCCTTGGGAGGTTTGACACGTCGAGACGGAAGAGTTTTGCCGTCGATCGAAGAACCTTACGTCCCCTTGCACGCTAAAAAGTAAAGCAATATCTAACTTTACACGGATATTATGTCAGTAGGTAACACGACCTCTGGACTTTATCTCCCATCTCTATCTCCGATTTGTTTTGACAGGAAGATGGTTCGGCTATTTTTTTAAGCATGGACATTTTTTCTTCTTTAACATGTGTTGGTAAATGCAACTTTACTATCTGTTAGAGCAGAGTTAATTATAAAACACACTGAAAATCCATTTAAGTATACCATATTTCTCCTTTTTTAAATTGAAGTTTGGATTGTGCATACTTACCCATAGAACAACAGAAAAAAAACACAGAAAAAAAAAATCTACCATTTGGCTGTGCAAGTTTTGCGCTCTACCTTCTTTACAGTTCAGTACAGTTGTATTGTTTATGGTGGGGCTTTACACAAGCGACATGACTCGCACATCCAAGTCAGTACACTAATCTTTATTTTTAAGGTTAGCAAAGCTGTGTACTGTGTAGATTATTCCACTGACACAACTCAAAGGTCGCAGTAAACCCACGCACCGAAACCCTTCGAAACGTAAGTCAATGCAAGGTAATTCAAGGCGTGATTGTCTCACCATCCGCTGACGATCGAGTCGCCCCTCAGCTGCAGGTCAACCACCCAGCCGGGATGCTCGCGCCACGTCATCACGCGGGCCTCGCTGCTCGGCAGCCGTTGGTCAAAAAGGCGTACCGAGCCGTCGCCAAAGCCGGCAGCAATCAGGTCCTCGTCTGAAAATACCACGCTAGCGTTACTCGGGCTAAACCAGCTGATGAGATACATTTAAATCCCCATGCCATGCTAGCATTACTAGAGCTAAACCAGCTTACGAGATCAAAATTAGTCCCTAGACCATTCTAGGGTGACTGGACAGGCGACAACCACATCAGCTAGTTGATCTCATTATATCCCTGGACGATGATAATGTCCTTGTCTGCACACACTGCGCTAGCGTCACTCAGGCTGGACTAGCTGACAAGATCTAGTTAATTCCCAGACTGTTCTATGCTGACATTACATGAATAAATGCTGGTGATGCAGCTGTGGTGATGTTGAAATGCTTAACTCTAACAAGCTGCACTCTTCTGGGTACGCTACAACTTGCTAGGGTCTTTACACTCTTTACAGGAAATTACAAATACAAATACGGTCATACTCAGAAAATGGCCGCCATTTACACTACACCCATGAAACTAAATCCACAAGGCGCAATTTCAAAATTTCAAAATCAAACACTAAAACTGCACCTGGACATTTTGTTTACCACTCGGAAATCTTCTAACTTTTACTAGTAGATAACTTTGTTAGTACAGTTATTTACTAATTACTAATACAGTTAGAAATAAAGATAAATTGGTGACTTCAAATATATTTGGCAACATGTTGGTGCTGTCTATACAGGGAGAGACCATAAAAAAATCCCCACCCTTTTGGACGTGCCGACTCCTAAACCAAACTTAGGGAAATTTCAAAGTTGAAAAAATGAAACTAAAACTTAAGCTTTTGTTGACGGAGGATAACTGAAAACTAATTGTGTGAAGTTGGTAACAGAAAGCCTGTTTCTGACACTAGCACTCCCTGCGGAAAAGCACTCCCAGTAAACGAACTGTAATCAGATCGACTACTAGCGCCGGGTAGACAAGGTTATTCTCAAATGAAACCGAGTTTATACAGTGGCTTGTCGGTGGCATCGGAGACCCACCTGTGGCGACGCTTGTGACACAGTAGTCGCTGCCGGTGGCGATGTCCAGCTTCTTGAGCTCGGTGTCGGCATCCCACAGCCGGATCACACGCACCTCCCCGCCCACCACCAGCGTCTGAGTGCGCTGCTCCCAGGACATCGACATGCCCGCCGAGCCTGCGCCGAGCAAACAAAATCAGAAATAAGGACACGTTTTCTACAACTAGAGACGATAGCTAGTGTCGCGACAACCACTAACGCAACTTCGTTTGGTTAAAACACACATTTATTGATAAGAGATATATTCAATGGAGTGACGCTCGATGGTTTGAATGAAGTGAAATGTACAGAAAATAAAAACACGTCTCGTCGGAATCGTCGATCGATGTAGAAACGTATAAACAAAGTTTCACACAACAATTGACTCTCTCCCCGTATGTTTTTTGCGCTTGGCAACTCTCCGGGGATGTGACTTTCCACCCTAGCATTGATTTTAACCTAAACGCAAATGCTCGTTGTATGTAAGGTAGATATTTAGTATCACAAACGAAATATCCATTCAAAAATATTTTTTAATCTGTATTTAAGCTGTTGCGTCGTCGAATAAATACAACTTCGTAATGTACACATGGGTAAGTTGCTTCCTACAAAGCCATCAGACTAGTCCTACAAAGAGCAAAGCATGTAATTTATTACGATAACAAATGACACTTAATTCTGCTTCCATGTTGTAGCCTATGGCATGCAGTGTTAAAGCCATCAGACTCGTCCCACAAAGATCAAAGGAAAACGCGAACGATAACTCACCCCGGGCGGTTGGCGTGGCGTCGGCGAGCGCTCGCCACGCGGTCACCAGCTTGATGTTGTTGCCAGGCCCGAGGTTGCTCCACAGCCGGACGCTGCCGTCGGCGCCGCCTGCCAGCAACATCGAGACGTCGTGCGCGTTGACGTAGCGCAGCGCCGTGATGCGCGACCGGTTGGCGCAGTAGCTCACCTTCGTGCTGCTCGCCCAGTCCCAGATGCTGCGCGAACAGAGAGAGCGGAGGGCGTTTTGTTTAGCGACGAGCGATGACAGTGCGGAAACTTAGGGGAACGCATAGGATTGTTTTAGAAATCAACTGCGCGACTGGTTGGAACTGGACCTGACTTTCGTAATGCTGATGCTTAGATGCTGCGCAAGCAGAGAGAGCTGAAGGCGTTTCGTTTAGTGTCGAGCTATAACAGTGCGAAAACTTCGGGGGGCACTTAAAAATTCACCAGCACAAGTGATTGCTAAATCGCAGAGAGTAGTTTGTTTCGTTGAGCCAAAACAGGGTGCAATTTGTAAATTAGTTCTCGGGAAGGAGATAAGGAGGGAGCACAAATTACCTTGCGGGAAGTGGTGCTTTGTAATCTATGTTGTCTGTCAGTTTGGCATTTGTTCATAGAAAAATGCACAATACCAAATATAACTAAAGCTTTCATTCACAGAAAATGGTTTATGCAATTAGTGTCAATTTAAACCTAAATGCAAATACTCTTTGCATGTATGGTAGACATTGATTATTAGGAACAAAACATCAATTCCAAAATTTACATCCGTACCGGGATTTGAACCCGGATCTTTGCCTGTCCGCGGCACTGCACTTATCCAATATGCTAAACGGACAACATACTGTGGAATTGATATTAACTTTATAAAATTTTGGAATTGATATTTTGTTACTATTAATCAGAAATCATCCAATTCTGAATACTATCCCAGCGGATGTCAAAAACGTGAAGCGTATAACGAGCGTACCTTGAACATTTCATTTGTCATTGCGGCCCCTCTAAAAAATCCACCACAGTGAAATGTACAAGAAACCGCCACGCTCATCGCCGGCCACCAACAGACGTCCCGGCACCCACCCGAATGAGTCCTTGCCGGCGACGGCCACGTGCGTGTCGAACGGGTGGAACTCGACGACGGCCGGCTGGCTGGCGCAGCGCGTGCTGAACGCCTGCGCCTCCAGCCGGCCGCGCACGATCCGTCGGCGCTCGTCGGCGGCGTCGGCGCGCGCCAGCTCGTTGCGGCGGTAGCGCCACTCGCGGTCGCGGTGCGCGGCGCCCTCCACGTCGTCCAGCGGCGGGCGCCGCGAGACCGGCAGCGCAAAGTCGCGCGTGCTCCACTCGACCAGCTGCGTGACGACCAGCGGCTTGCGCTGCCCGCCGCCCTCGTCCACCTCCTCGTTGATCTGGTCGGAATGGGCAGCGGGTTGTTGGGTTGCTAGGTTAAGGTTGTCCAGTTTCTGGGCCTTGTGGTAGTTTTGCAAAGCTTTGCCAGTGTCTGGTAGAGATAGGTTAGCAAGACTTTGGCAAAAGGCTAAGTTGATTGCGGGTTGCTGGATTACGTGATAAAAGGCCATTTGGGCTTGAAACTGAGATTCATTTGCCTTCAAAACAAACATTTTTAGCAAGAAATGTCAAAATGTCAAAGTGTCATTCGCTCCCATTCTATGCGTTTTTGTAGTGCAATTTGCAATACTTGAAATCTTTTAATGATACGAATACGATCCATCATTACAACTAGATACAATGAACCGGTCAACTAAATTCGATGCAGTGGGGTTTAAGAAAGGTGAAGACTATTCGTACTGCGCGAGCGGCAATCTTTCTACAGCGAGTTTGACTACCGAGTTGTCGAGACTGTCGAGTTGTCTTACCGTGTTGGGCATGATCTTGCGGGAGCGCGAGTTGAGATGCGACGACCTTGAAGCGAGGCGCAGGAGATCGATGGCCGACCCCGTTGTCGGGGGAGACTCGCCCCTGCGAACAAGCAAAAAAAATACGATGAACTAGGGTTGCATGGAATCTTTGTTTCTGGTCTTTCAATCATTTGCCCAGTAGGATAACACAACCAACTTGTGAGTTAACATGTTGCACTAAGCCCCTTTTACCTGATCATATGTTTCGTCAAACCTGTCAAACCCATAAACACTGTGATGATGTCACTTTTCATGTAGATTTGTTTTTACAACCAATAGGGTGGCTGTATTCTCATAGAAACAATGCCACTATGACGTCATAATTCACGGTGAAATAATCGATTGTTTTTAAGATGCCAAATATCTTTCAATTTTCAAACTGACAGTCAGTGAAAATGCATCTCAGAAACGAAATAAAAACTGCGAATTATTATTGTACGCCGAAAATTATTTAATTATAAAAATGATCGGAGAGATTTCCCTATTATGCCACCGACGGTGGTACATCCACTTTGTTATACCAGACACCCCCCGACCCAAGCAGAACCTCGTGGCCGGCCGGGAAACTCACGTGAGAAAGCTGGCGCGCGACGACGGACTGGGCGGCAGCGACGCCGACGCCGTCAGGCGCGTCTCGCTGGCCTCGCGCGCCGCCGAGCTGCTCGCCTTGTCCTTGACGTGGCCGGTGACCACCGCCGACATGGCGGCGACGCCTGGGAACGGGTCGCCGTCCAGCGCCGCAATGCCGTGCCAGATCTTCATGTAGATGCTGCCGTAGCCGACGCCCGGCAGGCTGCCTCCCGAGTTGTGGCCTGGAACGTCGTCGGCGATAGCTCGTTTAGTTTTTGTCGCGTTCTGGGCACGTGTTGCTTCAATTGGGCTCATTGAATATGCAGCTTGTTTATGGGGAGAGCATACTTTTCCGTGGGAAGCACTAGTGTTTAGAACCGGCTTTGTGATACCAACTTCATACAACTGAAAATATTGCCTATATTGATTCATTTTCAGGGGTGGAATGTTACTACCCTATTTTTTATTTGATTTGGTTAATTTATTATCAGTTTCAGGACTAAGTTTTCAGTGATCAGCTAATCTTTCATTCAACAAAAGCCTATGTTTTGCTGAAGTGTGGGTGGTTAGCCCATTCAGCATTGGCCAGCAAAATATCTTGGTGTGATTTAAAATTTAATTTTGTGGTTTAAACAGAACCAGGTTAGCAAATTGACCATTATGTGCAAAGCTAATTCAAACAATTCAACGTTTAACTAGGTATTTAGAGCCTATCATCCGCATAGGTTGTGCAGAACTGTGCCCCCATCCTAACGAGGCCACGTGAAATTACTCCAATCCACCCACCGAGACTGCCGATGGCAGTGACGACGTGATTACATTATATTAAAATTTATTAAATTACGCTTATCCAAAACGTGAATATAACAAGCGTTTGCAATGCCCTAGCGAGCGATCCAATCCACCCACCAAGACTGCTGATGCAGGACGACAAGACACGATCCATCTTGTACACAACTCATCCACGCTCTCTCCACGCTCACCCACAACGCGAATATAACAAGCATTCGCAAAGCCCTAGCAAGCATTCCAATCCAGTATCCACCCACCGAGACTGCTGATGGAGGACGAAGACGAGACACGCTTCATCCTGTCGGCGCCGCGGTCGTCGATTGCGGCCAGCGACGACGGCGAGCTCGTCTTGAGCTTGTTCTGCGAGGCGATGCGGCGTAGGCTGCCTGCCATCGGCGACAGCGTCACGTCGGCGCTGTGCACCGTCAGCTGCGTCAGCGGGTGCGACTCCTCCGACGCCACCGCGACGAACGACGTCTCGAACAGCAGCACCATCCACTGCAGCGACGCGACCAGCTCCTGGGGAACGCGGCGCGTGCGCACGGTCAGCTGGCTGGATCACTCGGCTATTGATGTTAATCTGTTCAATTTTGGTCGCCGCTGCCCGTACCAATCGACTTGCCAAGATAATCACTTGTTAGTCACTCATTACTCATTAGTATTATTATTATTATTCATTCTCCTCTCATCTTCTACAATTTCCATCAATCTAGGCAAGTTTTTTCATGATTCCCTGCTCTATCATTGGAGGATATTAGAAAAATATTGATGATCTAGAAAAAATTCAAGAATTTTTAGAGAACAAAGTAACCCAATAAAGAGAGCAGCTATTAGGTCTAGGCAAAGAAACCTACATCCAGCTAGATCCGCTGGATTCAAGATATTATTGCACGATTTAAAAAAAAAAAAATTGTTGTGTAGCTGTTATTGAAGATCATCTTGTTTTCCTGGCAAAAGTCTGTATAATTGGCAATAGTTTGGATGTCTCTCAATGTCGTTCTGCATCTGTGATATCAAGAATGAAGCAAAAGAGCTCCAAAGATGACAAATAATTGCAAAGATGCTGCAAAGATGGAGGTTATTGTACCAGCCAGGTCGAGAAACTCCCCAACATAGAACGATCACTGGCAATTGATAGGAAACCACGTCGATGAAACGCATGCAGAACTCCCACCACTCAAACGCTTCCGTGCAAAGAGTTAACGACGTCTGTCCGACCTTCCTGACGAGCGGGCTCATGTCGTGGGAGACGGTGTTGATGAGCATCATCGCAACGCTGTGGTCGATGTTGTTCGCGTGCTCGCTGCGCTCCGTCACCGAGCTCACGAAGGTGCCCAACGCAAACACGGCGGCCGCGCGCACCTGCAGACAGGGACACCGTCGGACTTTTCACATTTGCCATTACTAAAAGTTATGTAAGACCTAGATAAAAATTTATTTCTAGGCTTAAAATTTAAAATTAGATTTTCAAAAGATTCTCAGGAAACCATCCTTGTGATCCAGCAATATAGAAATAAAATTTTGCATTTCAAATATGAAAAATATACAAAAACAAATCTTATAACTGTATTTCTCATTTCAGCTAATTCAGTGAGTTCAGGGGATAGATCTATTCAAAACAATAAAAAATTATGTCAGATATCCTATGGACTTACTACCAGTTGGTAAAAAATTTACTTTTGAGTATGACTTTATCCTGAATAGACCCTAAGAAGTTGTAGCTAACCCATTTGAGGGCAGCTTGTTAATAGCAATAGAGTTAATAGCAACATCACCACAACTGTGTGATCAGTATTTCTTTCTTTCTTTCATGTCACACTAGCAAGGCGTGCGGATTTAATTTGATCTTGTAAGCTAGTTCAGCCCAACTAACGCTAGGGCAGTACCAAACTCAGCGCGATGTCGCTTGACTTTGGCCGTCTCACGACAACCGGTGCTTCTAACAGTGACATGCCAAACTGTTCGGTGCAACGCCCACACATTTCCGACTGCAAATACACGTGCATGCGGCCAGAAACCGCCACGGCCCACCTACCTCCGGCACGGGGTCGGCCAGCAGCTCGTAGAGCTTCTCGTGGGCGATGTCGCGCACGCCGCACCAGCGCGCCTTGTCGTAGTTGCTCCAGAGGCGGCCGAGGCAGATGGCCAGCCAGCGGCGGAGCGCCGGGCTCGGGTCCGTCAGCTGCTCGAGGCAGATCGAGACGAGGCTGCCCTGCAGCGCTGCCTCCTGCCCGGCCAGGTAGTCGTCGACGATGCTGGCCAGCACGAATGCGGCCAGCGTGCGTTGCTCCCCCTGCGCACGGCGGAGAGAAGGGCATTAGGGTCAGAACGGTGGGTCTTTGGTTTGCTTTGTTTCTGTCTCCGTCGCACACCATGCCGTGGATCCGACGGAGACAGAAACTAATAAAACCTTCCGACTGCTGCCAGCAAGTGATCTCGGACTGATTGTGCGTCGTGTGTGCCAAGTCTGTCACGCACGAGTTTGGGCGACGACTTTCAGAGTCTCGATTGGACTTCCGTTTCAATCGAACATATCAAGGGGAATTTATGGTTGATGATGATTGCAGCAGTAACTTGTGATTATATTGTTTTAGATCTAACTCACCGGCAGTGAAGGATCTTGCAGCACCGAGAGGAAATATTTGTGTCCACCATCGCGCACAAGATCAGCTTGACAAGTCTGAAATTTAAAGAGAAATGTGTTACTACAGCATATAATTTAAAAAGGTTAAATTATCTTCTTGCCTAAAACATGACACAGTCACGATACTTAAACTATTTGGCATTGCTAGCTTTGTTCTGAAGCGTAACCAGCAACGGGTTGTTCAGAGCATAGCAAAATTAAATTAACAAAATGAGTGGGAATGTGTCAAAAGAATCCACTTCTATTCTCTTCACTACCTCAAAAAAACCCAGCACAAGGCTTGGAAATGTTGAACCAAGTGGATATTTCATTTCTACTACGGTTTCTACCAATGCATACAAACAAGAACTTGTTGATTCAAACCTAAATGCAAAGTACTCGGTAGACATTTATCATAAGAAACTCAACATCCGTTACAAAATTTGCATCCCTACCGGAATTTGAACCCGGATCTTTTTGCCCGTCCAAGGCTATGCATTGTGCTACACGGACAACCCGCTGTGGAAAGGATGTTGGTTAATTTACTCGCCACTCGCTTCCCATCAATGGGGTGTAACATTCCGAACAGCCGGCATGCAAACTCACGCTATCAACGGCCAAGATCTTGGCCCAGATGAAGACGAGCAGCGGTCGCAGCTCGCGCGCCGAACTCTGCAGCAGCTTGAGCACGTAGGGGAAGATGCCGACGGAGAGCGCCAGGTTCACCGCCCACGCGCCTAGGTCGAGGAAGCGGCCGAGAAGCTCCAGCGCCCGCAGACGATGCACCTGGCTCAGCAGCACCTGCGCGACGAGGAAACCGTGCTTTGAAACGTGCAACAGACATTTGGCCAAGTGCTATCCTGTTGTTTTTGTTAAGCGGAAAAAGTGAAGAGATGAGGTCTTATTATTTTTTTTAGACTCATGACTTTTCCTAATCTTAGCATGTTAGTTTTGCTAAGTCCCAAACTCCCGATTCCTGATTTTTAGGGATTTGGCACTCAAGTCTAGACCGTTGATAAAGCAGGCAGCATAGCTTTGAGAAACGTCCGGATTTTTAGTGTGGGTATGCATTCAACAGACAAAAGACCAAAACTGATTTTCAAAAAAATTTCTAGAGGCTTTTGAAAGCTCAAATAGCATTCAAATTATTCAGTTTTTTACTAATCATCTCCATTTTACAAGAGGACAAACAACTTTTTTCCACAAAGTCAGTTTTTGATTAAATATCATGCCCAAAATGCACCCGTCTCTCATTCGTTTTAAGCAGTTGCAACAATTTCTGCTTATCCGTCTTCTTAACGCCATCAGCAAACGGCTAAAAAACCAACGCAACCGACGCGCCAGACTCGTATCGCCGAGCACCGCTACTAGAACAGTGCAAACCAGCGTTAGGACGGCCTACCTGCAGCACGATGGGCAGCTGCTCAGGCGGGTTCCGCTCCTCCGAGCCGAGCGCCAGCCACACCTGGAACGCCGTCAGCTGCTCCTCGAAGAACGGCGAGTGCACGAACGCCGCGTCCTTCTCCTTGATCGCCGGCAGCTGCGCCAGGCACAGGTCCAGAGCCAGGTCCCACGCCTGGAGGTAACCGTGGAAAATTACAACTGTGCTGTTTGTCGCTTGGAATTGCGAATTATAGTCTTTTCAAGATAAGGTCATACTCAAAAAATGGCCACCATTTTCATTTCACCAATTCATGAAATTAAATCCCACACACTAGAACAGTGGCTAAACATTTTGTTTACCACTCATTTAATATCTTATATAGCCCTTGACTAGTAACTTTATTGTTAGTTATATACTAATACAGTGAGAATTGTAGGTAAATTGGTGACGGCAAATTTATTTGGCATCATGTTGGTAATTGTATTGACTGCTAGCGCTGAGTGGACAAGTTTTATCTTAAATTAAATAAACTTTAAGTCCATTGCACCGCTGTGTTTGAAGTCGACAGCTCAGGCTTGCAGATCAACCTTATCTGTGATGATTGCATATTTTATTTCACAGTAAAAACTACTTCGGCATTTGGATGCTGTGGTACAATTTCAACACAAAATTTGCGTGATTTCAACCCCTGCAATTGAAAGCTATTGTGCTCTTATAAGTATGCTTTTTCATACTATATTAATTTAAGGGAGGCTTATGGCAGGTGTTATAATTTATAATCTCCAATTCTACTCGGATACTACGTCTTTTTTATAATCAATCAAGGTTTGGTTCTTTTATTAAATTTTTGGTCATCCCTGGAAATTGAGTTTAGGCCCTCGATGAAGCTTTAGCAAAACGTCGGGGGAGGTTGTTTGGTAGCTTACTATTAAATTACCCAATTGAAAAGGTTTTTCGGAAAACCAAGGTGCTAACATAAGGAAAAGATGAAAGTCTTTTAAGAATGTAATAAAAATCTAGTTTGTACCAAGCTGTGATACCATCCTGCTGATGAGCTAGACTAGGCTAGTCGACTCACCTGCCACATGGGGTGTTGGAACGTGGGTGGGAGATGCGGGGACGAGACCGGCGTGCAGTCGTACGAACGCATGATCCTCTCGGCTAGCAGGAAGTTGCGGAACAGGCTGGCGACCAGCAGGTCTTGACGGAACAGCTTCTGGAACAGGTCTGAAAGCGACAAGAACCTTTCAAGCATCTATTACCTGATTAGCTTTGTGTGATTTAGTTAGCTCACACTGACTTTTCTTGACCTTCATTTACCTTAAATTCATTTAAAATGGCATTGTGCTGAACGAAATAATATTACACAAGCAAAGCTAGTGTGAATTTACACCTAAATGCAAATACTTGTTGCATACCAACAAAGATGTACGATGTTTACATGTAGATAAAGATTATTAGAAACGAAATATCAATTCCAAAATTTGTATCCGTACAGGGATTTGAACCCGGGCACTTATCCATTGTGCTATACGGACAACCAACTGTGGAATTGATATTAAGTTTATTTGAGTTGTTGGGCTCCATCCATGGATATAGATTCAGGACTAATAATGACCATAGAGGGCGCTGTATCTAGTGGCGCTGTGCTGCGATCACACACCAAAAACTCGACTAACCCCAATCATGACGTTCAACAAGCAAAGCTATTTGTTGTTCCTATACTCCGATTTTGTTAAATATGGGCATCAAAAATATTATTTATTGCATAGTTCTAGGTAGGATGTTTTAAGGACTGTGGTAATGCCTAGTGTAAAACGGTTAACGGCAGCATCGTCGACAAACAGCTCACCTCTGGGCAGAGTGTTCCAAGCTATCGTGTCCGTTATTGCCGTGAAAATCCAGTTCAATTCTCCGAGCATCGTTCTTCGGTCGTTTAGCTGGCCGGGAATCCTGCACAAGAGAAAAGACGAGTAAGCATCAACAAGGGAAGTAACCATCAATCACTAACTACGAACATGAGCGGACTCAGTACTTACTGCTCGATCATTTCCAGCGTTACTTTTGGGACTAGCTTCGACGTGTTTTGCATGACGAACCTAAAAATGAGGCAACGAAATGATAGCACCTGGGAAATAATAGTTGATTACTCACAAGACAAGATAAAAAAATATGCAAATATGATTAAAGATTTTCTACCCGTTGCTATTAATGGATTAAGGAAATAAAATGATAAAAAAAAAAAAAAAAAAAAAATGATTAAAGATGGTAAATTGTTACGTTGTAGACAGTGAAATAGTTGGTAGTGACAACGGCTCAAAACAAAAACACATATTTTTGCAGATTGAACCGGGATTCGACGTCTACGTCAGTATTCTCGTCGAACCCCTGCGCTCGTTTTCCCCGCTCACCATCTGAGCGCAATCTTGATCGGCGTCGTGAGACACGAGGTGAAGATGTCGGCGGGCAGGTCGGGGTTCATTGGCAGGATCTGCGTGGCAGCGCACGCCGCCAGCTGGATGCAGTTCTTGAAGCTCGGCGCGACAGCGGCGACGGCAGCAGCGGGGCCACGATTGGCCGCCGCTGCTGCCTCAAACTCCTTCTCGTGCTGCTCGGCAAACTGCTTGAACGAGTCGACGATGATGCCCGCATTTGAGCAGTCGTAAACGTAAATAGACGGGGCGCCCATCCAGGTTTGTAGGTCGTAGACGGACAGGGGGATGTACTGAGTGTACGTCTGTCGATGCATCAGTGGTTGTTAGTTGTTGAATTGACCCTAAGCCTTCCAAAGAGCAGTTGGCATCATAAGCTTGCAAGAAAATTATGTAGAAATAAACATTGCTACTTTCAAAGTGTGTACTAAGTACTTACCCTATTAAAAACCCACACTTCACCATTTCCAGTAGGTTTAGGAACACCATGGCCGTTATAATGGAACAATACTCGTTCCTCTTTGGCATTACGACGTAGAGAAGTGCACAGCTTCTTGACTTCTTCGACTGTTGGGTCCAAGCTCTGCTTGTATCTCGCTCTAGGCTGCCACCTTTCGTATTGCTTTTGAAGATTGTTCCCAATCATTTCTAATGCTTTCTGAGGACTCATCGAAAGCGGATCTGCAGATAGTCGATAAATTAGTAATTGAGTGCCGATGTACCGCAACTTACGTTTGAGAATATAATTACATTTATTTATTTATTTATTTATTTATTTGGCTGCTGACAAATACATTGTAATTGTATGGGCCTATGATAAATTTATATAATATTAGTTGAAAAATAAATTATATAACATATGATAATAATAATAGTAGTTTAATCTCGAGGTAAGGGTGTACCGATAAATGCTAATAGTTAGCCCTATTCTGTGGTAGGGTCCTTAATTGTAGTGGTTTAATTGGAGTGGTAGCATCCTTTTGATAATATTTAACATGGTAATGAGAATAATAATAGTAAATAATTGTAATAATAAAAATAAAAATAAAATAAAATAAAAAACAATAAAAAACAATAGGAGGCCCACGTTGTTGGTAGAATGGTAATATAAACGTAGGGTAGTAACGATGGTTCTTTTAATAGATTCTTAAAAAAGTATTATATAGGTATATTTTTAGGATTAGTAACTGTTAAACGGCTTGATCGTGGTCCTTGATCGTATAGGATATATTTTAGGATACAGGTATATTTTTAGGATTAGTCATTAGTGATTATGGCTGATAAAGAAGTGGCGCATTGGGGTATGGGGACTAGGAATTCTTGGTTAGTTGTTGAGGTGAGGTATTCCTCGATATTGTAGAATGGGTTTTGGATTAGGAAGTTTCTTAGGCTAGAGTCGAAGGAGCTACGTTTGGGGGAGTCCTTGATGTGGGGTGGGAGATGATTATATATTTTGGCACAGATGTGGGAGGGGCTGTGGGTGAAGAGGGTAGTGTGATGTGTGACAGTGCGTATTTCCTTTCTCCTTCTGGTTTCGTGTGTGTGGATTGAGGAGTTTAGCGGGAAGAGGTGGGGGTGGGATCGGACAAGGGTGCTTGCTATTTGAATGAGGGTGCATGTGAGGGTAAGGATTTTGTGGGTGGTGAAGTGGGGCTTACAGGTCTTTCGGCGGGAAATACCGGCAATGATTCGTACCGCCTGTTTTTGTGCAAGGAAGATTCTATGGGCCGGGGAGGAGGTGCCCCAGAAGAGGATGCCGTAGGATAGATGCGAGTGGAGGTGGGCGTGGTAGACTAGCTTTAGGGTGTGAAGGTTGACTATACGTTTAAGACGTCGCAGTAAGAAGCAGGTGCCTTTAATTTTGGCGAGGGATTTTTGGACGTGTAGGGACCAGTCTAGGTTCGGTGTTATGTGGAGGCCTAGGAATTTTGTTGATGGGGATGTGGAGATTACTTGGCCGTTGACGCTGATCAGAGGGGGAGGGTCATGGAGGTTGGCTTTAGTCTGGAAATTGATGAGTGAGGTTTTGGCTGTTTGAAGTGCTAGTCGGTTGCTTAGGCAGTAGGTTGACATGGTCAGGATTTGGGAGTTGGCGATTTGGGCGAGGGTGTCGATGGGTTGGGATTTAGGGTTGGTCAAGAGGTGGTTTGTGTCGTCGGCAAATTGGAAGAGTGTGCCTTGTGTTATAAGTTGTGGTAAGTCGTTAACGTACAGGAGGAAGAGTAATGGCGAAAGGACCGAGCCTTGGGGTACGCCTTGCATGATGAGGAGAGGGGTAGAGATGGAGGGAGGCTGGTCCGGAGACAGGGAGTTAATACGGACCACTTGGGAGCGGCCGGCGAGGAAGGAGGCGATCCAGTTGTTGGCAGTGCCGCGGATTCCTTGGGAGTGCAGTTTGTGTAGGAGGAGCTTGTGATCGATAGTGTCAAAAGCTTTGCTTAGGTCGTAGAAGAGACCGATGGCATGGTCTCCTCTGTCTAGGGCTGTGTAGAGGGTGGAGAGGAATTGGAAAATGGCAGTGATCGTAGATTTATTTTTTTGGAAACCGTGTTGGCAGTCGGCGAGGATGTTGTTAGCTTCAACGAAGGATGCGAGGCGGGAGAGCATTATTTTCTCGATGAGTTTGGAGATGGAGGATAGTAGGGAGATCGGTCTATAGTTGCCGATGTCGGATTTATTTCCTTTTTTATGGATGGGGATCACTAGGGCTTGTTTGAGTTTGGAGGGGAAGGTACCGGAGGATAGGGAGCTATTAATTATGAGGGTCAGGGGCTCCGCTAGGAGTTCGATGTTTCGGGCTAGGAGGGAACCTGAGATTCCGTCAAGACCGCAGGAGTGCTTGTGCTTAAGGGTCAGAGCTGTTAGGGTGATTTCTGAGGGGTTGGTGGGAAGTAGAAAAATTGATTTTGAGGTGTGTACTTTGGGAGTGAGAATAGAGGGATGGGCGGCTGGGGCTGGTGAGCAGCCAGATTTTACAAAGTAGTGGTTGAATTCCTCAGCAAGAGCAGGGGGGTTTGTGATTTTAGTGTTGTTGATAAGGAGTGTGGGAATTGAAGCGGGACGTTCTGGTTTGGAGCTGGAGTCGATAATGTTCCATGCCGTTTTGGCTATGTTTTTGGAGTTCGCAAGCTTGTGGTGGTTATGAACCTTTTTGGCGGAGAGGACGTTTTTGAGGTGTTGCCTTTTTTTTTGGTTGTTTACCTATCCAGCACTCTAGCCGGGCGCACGGTTGGGTCTTGACAATGTCTGGAGGATCCACTCCAACATTTAAACAGAGAACTAACGCCACACTGACGGTCTTCATCTGTAAAATGATCAAACATAAAATACTAAGTATAGAATCTCAAGATTAGCAAACATAACCCTGTTTTTCTGCAAAGTGGGGCAGACTTTTCAAAAAAGTAATTGATTCTAGAGTTGATGTATTATTAGTCTTACCCTTTCTTTCATTCTCCATGTCTGTGTTATTGCGTTTGCACCTTCTATACTCTCAACGTGACGCTTTTTTGTAAACGAAACTGGTAAATGCCAGTCCTTCGAAGATTCATCACCGTTGTGATGATTTTGAAAGAGACTGTTTAGCTCGATGTCACCCATTATAATTTAGATTTTACGCTCAAACGACACGATCAATTTATTTCAGCTACATAATTAGACACGCAATTCATTGAATAACAGATAAATAAATAATGAATCATTAACACGCGTAAAATGAAGTAATGCTCTCGAGCCCAATGATCTTTAACCACTGCCCCCGCACTGCCCTCTATGAGCCTTGGGGTGAACGTGATCAAAGATGGCGGTCTGGAAAACCTATGTCGCAAGTTATGAAAATTGATCTTAAGGTTGTTACTAAGAATAAATAAAGCGATCATGAGTATGGTACGAAACACAATAACTTTATTTCAATAAGATGCATACTATTACTACCTACAAACAAAATAGAAAGCTATCAAAAATAATATCTTCATTCGGCAAAAGATCCCCTTTTTCTTAGCTCGTCCACATATTCGCACCCACTCTTCTCCAAATCGCCACGACTGTTAGCAAGCACCGAACGTAGCAGGGATCGGTTCACTTTTGGCGTCGCTTCAGTTTCAAGACGCATCCCCTCCACTATCGGCTTGTCGTCAATCAGCGGCAACGTTTCACTTCGGCCGAGATCGATTTTTTCCCCTGCCGGAATTGAAAAACGGTTGCTTGGCACATCATCATAGCATCTTGGTGTTTGCCAATCTCCAAAATATATCCATCTATCTTACCTATCAGCGAGTCCAGTAGCTCTTCTTGTGTATTACAGTATTGAAAATTGACGTCCATTCCGTGTAAAATATAGATGATTTCATTTCTGAGGTTCAGAAGAATGATTGGTTGCTTGCGTTTCTTAAAGTCTTTAACCAGCATGTCGATTCCCTGAAGGCGCATGAACACAATTATCAAATAAACCCTTTTGGACCTAACAACAACAACAACTGACCATTAATCTTACGCCGAAGACCATCGACTTGCCATTGCGATAGTGCAGTCAATCCCCTTGAAGTTACTGCAGTCTAATACAACGGGCAGAGTTCCATGTCCCAAGTTGATCGCTGCGTTTGTCATCTCGGAATGTAGGAAGTTAGCAGCAGGGTAAAACAGCCCGATATCTGCTGATACCAGTACGTATTCCGTCTCAACCATGCTCTACAAAGAACCAAACATTTATTTGTGTTTGAACTGGATATAAGTCGACATATCAAAATACCTCACTGTACTGTAATGCATTAACATCGGTCCCAAAATAATGAATTGTTCCGCACTACAAATTTTTAAGAGTAAAATGTTAAAACATATTCAAGTACATGTTGAACTTTGTTAATAAACGCTTTCTACCTTGCAGAGCGTTGCTTCGAAGTGGGGCCGCGCCCAGAGGTAGAGGAGGAACGCTACGTTGACTACGATTCCGAGCAGGAGTCCCACTTCCACCCCGAACCACAGGCAAGTTATGAATGTGGCCACCAGGAGGAAGAAGTCAGCCTCTGCAGGTAAAGACAAACAAAAAAGTTAAATAGCTGTGTGCAGAGCATTGAAAGTACTACTTTCTTAAGACCCATATACTTTCATAATCTTAACACGTTAGTTTTCAGAAAAACTATTCAACGGGGTTGCTCAATGCTAAGCTTCTGAACAAACATTTCAAATTATATAAAGTTATTGACTTCATTCTAAAACCAGGGAGTTCATTGACTTGTTTTCTAAAGCCTTTATGAGCATAAGAACTCGGAAGTTCTAGCGCTGTTAGCTAAAAGTAGCTAAATAAATAAATAATGTTATGATTATGAAGTGATCAGTATGAGCAATCAGTAAGGAAGATAAAAAACAGTAGTTAGTGCTAACACAACAAGAATGCTGTGGATCTAGCAATATAACAAGGTACTTCCCAGTTCAAAGTGATAAGATGTACTTCCGTAAACAGCCGAAAAATAGTGCCATAAATCTTAAAAGCTGAAATGATATTGTTACAAGATGTTCGAACAGAACGCAAATAGTGAAAACTCGTGACGACGACTCACTGTTGGAACGCCACATGGGCAAAACAACTTCCCACTCGACCATGAAGATGACGGCACAGATCAGAACGGCGGAGAGGGTTGCTCGGGGGATGAAGTAGAAGTACCTGGTTCAGAAGGGAAGCTGATTGAAAACATTGTGCAGGATAATTGTATGCATGAAAAACATACAATCAATTTTACAGAAATAATATTTTACTGGGTGTTAAATGCTTAGTCCCAAACTCAGACTTAACCCGATGTTAAACATACTTTAACATACTTTATATAACATACTATCAAGGTTCCTCAACAGTTAAAATGATCAGATGCCCTATCAGTTCAAATTCCATTTCAACATATGCCATTTGAACATAACAACATGTTACCGTGTTTGCTTTTGAACATTTAACCATGAACAAATAAACAAGCAAAGGATAAACAATCCCAGAATGCAACATAATTCGAGCGCTTTGACCGCCGCCTTACGGAGTGAGAAAGCTGAGTGCCAGCAAGATGATGGTGCCAGAGTAGAGGCCGACCAATGGAGTGCGAGCTCCGCTGGCGTTGCTGACAGCGCTGCGGGTGAACGCGCCGCACGTCGGCATCGACTGGAAACACGAGCCGAGCATGTTGCACAGGCCCAGCGTCAGCATCTCCTGCGTAGCGTCCAATGTCGAGCCGCTGGCTGGAAAACGTGGCGGAGAGAGAATGTCGTCAGTGTACGGCCAAAACTTTGACGGAAATGAGTTACATTGTTTAATTCCCGACTGGTCAATAGACATATTCCACTCAGATAAAAATGACGTCAGATACCCACTGAACGCACTACCAGTTTGGAAAAAAAATTAACTGGCTCTGCTAAATAACAAATAAAAAAAAATAACAAAGGAAGATAAGGAAATCACAACTCGAATTTCTATGCCTGGCTTTAGCGAGTGGGTATCACTTTGTGAAAATTTTGATTGAATGGAATAGGTGTATTAAGTGTGCTAATTTCACTCAATCCAATTTTTTTTTTATCTAGGCTCTTTAAATAATTTGAAATAAAAAAAATAAAAAAATAAATAATTAATAATAATAAATTTAAAATATTAATAAATTAAATAGATTGAAATATATATTTCACAACGTGGGGTAGCATTTTTGAATTTATTTTTAATCTCTCTTTATACTTACATTAATGAAATGGGTGACTTGCAATCTTTATTATAAGAAACAAAATAACCATTCCAAAATTGTGTTTCTTGAGAGTTGAACCCAAATCTTTCACCTTGCCGGGATGGAGCATTAACAGTTATGCTAGACAAACAACCAACTGTGGAATCGATATTAAATTTATTCCAGTTCTATTGCGCATGCAATAATGCAGTCTGTTTTGATTCACATTGTTACAATCTTGTTTCAGCTGTTAATTAAAATATAAAATTCACTGTTGCATACAAATATTTTGCTTTTAAAGGATCATTGAACACAAATTAAATAAAATTCTCATTGAAAAGAACTCCTATCTCTGTGTCGTCTAACGTCACAAGAGTTCCCATAATTTATGTCTCACATCAGATCAGCTAAGTTGCAGAGAAAAGGTGTTTCTTCTGTAAATATCTAACTGAATGGTGATGCGTGTTATCTAGGAAGCTTAAAAATTCACAACTATTTTTCATTTTTCAAGGCTTGTTTTCTCGGAATGTTATCTGAACTAAGGCCAATGCTGCGAACTGTAAATAAACTGACGCGGAAAGAATTTAAACAGGGGCCAATAAATTAAAAATCATACGATCTAAATATAATAAGTTCAACACAAGAATTTCACTGTGTAATACAGGTCAATGAAACAGAACACATTGAAGGACTTGGTTTCAAAGGTAACCCTGACGTATTCTGATCGTGTGGTTTGCACAGCTTCGATTAATCATGACGAGGAATGGCATGGTATGGCCATGATGCTAAATTTAAATTCAGGCAACTATGTGTACTTTTGATGGCCCTGACAAGATTTAAATGCTAAAATATTTCAATAAGGGCCAGCTAACCGCCAGATAAAAACTCATCTCCATGTGACAATCTGTTGGTTGCTTCTGTTCCTTCCACAGTGGAGTAAAATATTTAACTGGAAATTGTAAAACCATCCTGTAAACTTTACCTTCACTATTCACTAACTTTTTCAGTTTTTAACTCTGGAGAATTGGGAAAAGTTCGGCTTTTGAAAGCCGGAATTCATCCAATTCTGAAGAATTTGAAAATAAAAATGTTAGTGAATAGGGGTCCAGGATACAGATTGCTGGAGAAATAGAGATTTATGGGTCCCGCAACTAATTAAACATTCACAGAATCTATGACAAAAAGCACAGATTTTAAGGTTGTGCCAAAAAAACCCGTCAAGATTGTAGAAAAACACTAGCCCCCTGTTAAAAAATGGGCCCAGGCACCAATAAAAGAGGAAATAAACAAACAAACAACACCGAAATCAAGTACTCACAAAACGCTTTCGCGATGGCAACGTTGGCCAACACGGCGACCAGCGGTACCAACACGATCGCGGAGCCCAGCTCCGAGCACATCTCGACGAACGTGTACGTCGTGTTGCCGACCTGGGCGGAGAACGGCGGCGGCCCGAACGGAGGCAGGCCTGGCTGCACCTTGCCCGAGAGGATGAACGGCGACGGCCCGACCGATGCAAAGTAGAAGGCCGTGATGGTAGCAAGAAGGACGGCTAGGGCGTTGCGCGAGATCGACACGAACCAGAGCGTCTTCTTGATGGCTCGGTGGGTCGGCGTTTGCTTGGTCGGGTCTTTCGGACCGATCGGGATGTCTTTTAGATGCTGGAAAATCGTTTGGTGTCAGGGATTGACGTTTATCAAACATTCCGGTTTTTTAAGTGAAGACAACTGGGTCTAGAATTACAAGCTAACAATTTTCTCAACACGCAGTCAAGTCAAGATAGTACGGATTCGTTTGATTTCATAAAAATTGGAACTGTTCGGTGGTCCAATTGTGGGATTTTAAACTTTAATATAGAGATGGCAAGGAAAAAACTTGGAGACTAATCATAATGGTTTTCTCTTGATGAGTATTTGTGTTTCCTCTCCATTGCTTATGATAAAAATTACCTTGCTATATCTTTCTTAGACTCATGATTGACTTTTCCTAGCCTTAGCAAGCTAGTTTTAGCAAGCATTAGGGTTTTGTTTCTAATGGAAGCCGTAATGTATCCATTCCTGCAGAATTTTAAAATAAAAAGTTAGTGAATGGCCCATAGATTCTCTAAAAAATGTCTTACTTCTTTGTTAATTTCATAAGTCATAACTGTTTTCATAGCCCATCTGTTTAACAATTACAGCCCTCTTTTGAAAGTCACTCAACCTGTCCTGCTTAGAACCACAAGACATTTCAAAAACAGAGCCGCCATCATTGAAACGGACCCCCACACTTTCCTAAATAACCAAAGGTAACCGCTCATCTCACCCGGAATCCGAGCAGAAAGACGACGCACGCTAGGCCGAGCACGGAGTCCCAGAGCCGGATCTCGGAGGCCTGCGTCGCCAGGTGATGGATGTTGTCCGGCAGTCCGTGCGACTTGAACCGCAGTCCGACCAGCCCCTTCAGTTGCGACACCGAAACGATCAGAGCCGTGGCCGAAGTGAAACCCGAACGGACCGGTGCCGAGATGAAGTCCACGAGGAATCCTGCGGGCAGCGGAAGAAGGAACCGTCATCCGGGCCCTTTTTATGGCGAAAAATCGAACACGACAGCAAAACCGTGGGCACTTTCAACATCGAATCAAGGCTCTGAACCATTCCGTCTAAACTAAACCGTCTAAACTAAACCGTCTAAACTAAACCGCTAGGCCTGGTTTTTCAGTGGCTTGTTAATTATTTAACAGTCTGTAAACACAATATCTAGGCATCTAATTGGCAGTAGCTGTGGTCATTAAATATTAAAGGACAGTTAAGAAATTACTGAAAAACTGGACCTTAGCATTGAGATGCAGTCCAAACAACCCCTATCTAGGAGATTTGATACCGATCCTGTCAATACGGTAATCCAAATGGGGATGGGCATACTTTCGAAAGCTTTATTGAAATTTTGGTCTGCATGAAGGTAGAAACAGGACTATGATTGATTATAGAATGTTTTTAATGGAAATTTTGTTTCTTATAATAAATATCTACGAGGTTTTCAGGCTAGTTTGATTTCCCACACAAAGTCAATGTGGTGTTTGTTAATTTTTTGTGGTTCCACGATAAAGCCACAGCTACAGCTACATAGTGACTGTCCTTAATTAGTGCATGCAATTGACAAAATAATTACACAGGATTTGTTTGAGCAACAGGAATGCTTAAAAAGTAACTATGTATCAATAGAAAATTGTGGTAATGATAGCTAGATATGAATGGTTAAACAAAGCTCACCTAAATTTAGCACTCCCATGAGAAACTCGACGCATCCCGCTAAGAAAGCCAACAAGATCATGAACTCGACGGGTAAATCTTGCGTGTATTCAACCGCCAACAACGCCATGAGAGATGTGGGCCCGATTGAGACCTGCAAATGAAATCAATGAACAGATTTGATTTTAAATTTGTTCACACATTGTGAAGCCTTTGTAATTTGTATGT
The DNA here is from genome assembly GCA_921293315.2 of Nemurella pictetii. Classification (NCBI taxonomy): domain Eukaryota; kingdom Metazoa; phylum Arthropoda; class Insecta; order Plecoptera; family Nemouridae; genus Nemurella; species Nemurella pictetii. The sequence continues at coordinate 6,067,837 of OV121122.1, forward strand.
TAGATTTTAAGTATCACAACTATGCATTGTAACAGGTAAGGTATGCCTAAAAAAAAAAAAAAAAATTGTTCAAATTGAAATATTTGAAACAATTTATAATACTACTAAAGAATAAAGGTACCAAAAAGATAAATAAATCAGAATAAATATACTGATCAAATGTAACAAATTGCCAACAATAGGCCATCTGCCAACATAATAGACCTATTCCACTCAGATAAAAATGACGTCAGATATCCACTGGATGTACTACCAGTTTAAAAATACACATAATTACCTCCGCTTATTAAACAACCAATATGGGGCAATCACAACCCGCATTGCTTTACCGAGTGGGGATCATTACGTCATTTTGATTGAGTTTTGATTGAATGGAAAAGTTATATTGCCAACTGTCCAATGAAAGTAACTGAATAAGTAGCATTAGCTCTGCAGTGAATGGTTTCCAAGAACCAAAAACCACCAACCTTGGCTGGTGCTTAACTATGGCACATTGCATAATGAAATTAACTGATTATTTATCAGAAATATAATTTCCAACTCTACTGACCTCTTTGATTGTTCCGAACACAGTGTAAACAAAGCCTCCCATAAACGCCGCATAGAGACCGTACTGCGGGGTCAGTCCAGCCAACGCGGCGTACGCAATGCTTTGCGGCACCATTGTCAAGCCGACCGTGAAACCTGCGATCGCGTCCGATATCGCGTCCATCCTCGAGTACTTGGGCAGCCAGTTGAGAATCGTGACTCTTCGGAAGAGGAGCTCTTTGCCCAACGTCGCGATGGATTTGCCATTACCGACTATTTCGTCTGTTTTTTCATTCACTGTAATCGTTGTTGTTTTTTGTAAGTACTGATCTTTTATGTGTGAGTAAAGTCTTCGTCCTTTGGTGTCATTTTCGTTCGTAAGTTTGAGGAAAATAATTTCAGGAAGGATTTAATATCTAAGAACTAGTTTGACAGGGGCTTGTTCATTCTTTAACAGTCAGTTAAAAAAATATCTTTACATCTCATTGACAGTGGCCGTGGCCAAACCGTTAAGAAGTTAACAAGCCACAGAAAAACTGGGCCTAAGAGATGTTGGAAATTTACTATAACAGACTTGACTCAAACTTAGATCCAAATATATAAAGCAGTGAAACTTTTTACAGTTTGCAGAATAAAGATTGAAAGATTCACTTACTTCCTAGCACGTTATCTTTCGACCACTAACTCGTATCCAATTTGTGTCCGCCAACGTAAGTACCGTGGTTTTATGAATTCACTGATGGTCGTCTATGGCGTTTCAGCGTTTACTGGCGACGTAATTCGTTTACCAGATGGAGGACAGTGTGGTAAATAAACAGAACAAAGTATAACACGGTTGATTTAGGGCACAAGATTCAACCTTGTTTGCACACGGCAATGTACTTAGTGAATGGGACACGTTTGCTATTGCTACCCAGCTTTATTCTTATCTTATTTATACAATAATTACATGAGCATAGGACGCATATTTGAAAGTTCGATTTCAAAACTGTAAACAGGGTATTGGAAGATAAATAGAAAAGCAAAGGCAGTAAGAAAATGCAATGAGACTGATATCCACAGTTAATTAGGCTATCCCATCTAGAAATGAAGTTGGTGTCCCCAATTTGTATGATACAAAATATTGATTAATTAGTTAGGCGTATCAGAAATTGCTATTATTTGGAAAAAATCTAGAAAGTAATATTATGATATAAAAAAGACGCACGTTTCCAATCAACATCCGAAATTTTAAAACTATTTACATGCTAACATGTCCCTAGTCGCTACATAATATATTTATCAACAAGTCTTGATAGTTAGACATTTCAATATTATCCAATTACACAACTCAAAAAACTAACGAAAATAATCACCGAAAATTAACAAAAAAAAAACGCTTTGCACAAAACCCAGTTTCGGAACGTGATCATAAAAATTAAAAAAACAACATGTCAAACAAACATGTACAGCAGACCATAACTTTAAACACAGAAGCAAATAAAATACATCGGCAGCGTCCCACGCCCAACGATCCACCCATCTCCTAACGGATCTTCTTCGAGATCAAAGCAATCTGTTCGTCGACCCTAGCTGACGCGCCGCGAAACTTGGACGGCTCGGGTCCGATCATCTGGATCAGCTGCGGCACGTCCTGTGGCGATATCGCGCAGAAACGCGCAAGCGATTTCATCGCGCGGAACAGGTTCTCCTCGGGCGGGCTGCTGTTGAAGTATTGCAGCAACGCCATCGTGATCTCGACGGCGACGTCGTCGAACACCTGCCGACAACCGACGGACGGACGGGGTCAAGGTCGAACGGGTGGTTCGCGGGGTCGTTGGCGTGAGTGATCATCCCATGCGATGCGCTAGGTTATTCCGCCATCTCGGTTCGTTCCGTTCGGCGGTGGCCATTGTTCCCGTGGATCTTTTGCACAGCATGCCGCTGTATCCGAAACCAACTCCAGTTCTCTATGTATTGTGATTTCAACGTCATTTTTGACTAGATATTACAGTTTTTTTTCATTAGGTTTCAAAAAACATGGAACTATTAGATTTAACAACTATCTAAATTCTACCACTTGTATTAGTAACATAGCTAATCACTAATTGTAATCGCTAATGAGAAGAATTGCTAGATGTAGAGTTGATTCGAACCAAACTGCAATAATTTTTTGCATCCACAGTAGCAATTTATTATTAGAAACAAAATATCCATTCCAAAATTGAATTATCCGGAAAAGACAGAATTTTGCAATGCAATATAAATTGCTATATGTATTTGCAATGATTATATTTGCAAATCTTAGTATTAATTCATTCTCTATAATAAATCTAGATAGGTGCTTTACCTTTTAAATAAATTACCTAACTAACACAGGATACTTGTAAGGAAGAAAAAAAGAAGAGAATGTGTGACATACTTAATGGAAATTTCAGTAAACATTTCCACCACATTTTCCACGTGGGAGATCATTGTCACTCTCCTTTCCTCCTACCTTTTGTACCCCAGGCAATTCAATTCCATGAAAAACGGAAAGATTAGATAGACGAAGCCGATACTGGAGTTGTTAAGAATATTGTGGCATAAAGTGCAAGATTTTCAGGATAAATGGCTGTCATTTGGATTAGGTCTGTCTGACGTGGACTATTCGGGAGCGTTAGGAGAGGATAGAGAAAGAGTAACGAAGCAAAGATTCAAGTTACGGGTACCTTCGAAATACAGCCCGAAGGTAAAAATCTCCGCAGAGCTTTGTTTTGATTCATTTTCTGAAAAAATATCCAATCGGAATACAAAGTGCCGGAGAAAGTATGCCGGCTACGTTATTAGCGATCTGTTAGCAAAAACTTTCGGAACGGGAGGTGGATGAATTAAATACAGGTGCAACGCTACTGCAGCTTTCAAAACGCAGAATAAATTGCCCGTCATGAAGGGTTTTACTAGCACTTGCAAGTTCTGCTTGCTTCCATCAGGTCACAATGTTCGAAATTCATATTTCAAATTTCATTGCTAATTTTCTGGCTGAGTTCCTTAGCTCGGGGAATTGTTTAGACAACCTTTATCTAAATTATTGCCTTGTTGCTTTTTATATGAAGCTTTACTCAACAGAACTTAATTACAGCTTTATTATTTATTTTATACACCACCAATGTATTGGTAGATCAACTAAATCAACTTATTTAAGTTGCCTTATTTATCAAAAACAAACCAGCAATCTGAAATCCATTTAAGCTACACACACACACACACACACACACACAACCTCATGATTAGACTAGTAAGGTTCGATTCTACAACATTTAACCATAGAAAACACTTGAACTTCACCATTTCTAATTGACTGTTAGCATCATTTTTGACTTGACTACAACTTTAAACACGGTTAAAAATGTTGGAAAATCGATCCAATAGCTACGTTTACCGTCCGGCATTGCGGGCTTTGAGCTGTGGCGTTCTCCAATCGGAGCCCGAGTTCGGAGCGTTGCAAGCTTTACGATCGCTGCATTCTCTGTGCTACAAATTTTAAATCACGTTCAACATTTCCGAGCTGTTGGCTTATGTGCTGGTTCCATTAATCGTTTAATGCAGAACGATCTAAATTAGCTACGATCCCACTTTTATCTTACACTGCCTGTTTGCACAGCGAAAAGAAACTCAGTCGGTTCTTTATCGAAATTTTGACACAACAGACCTACCACATTCCCAAATACCCACTAAGAAAGCCACTGGGTTTTGATTTCCCTATCTTTGTTGGTTGATAAAGTCCAAAAAAAATATTATTAGCTCTGCAGTTTAACCAAGGAAGATAGGAAAATCTCATCGCAACTGGCTTTCCATAATGGGTATACGAAGTCATGACCGAAAAGTACCATCCCGCACCATATCCTTCGCAAACTCAACGCAACGCTCCACCGTTAGAAAGCCACAGCGCAAAGCCCGCGACGCCAGCCGGCAAGACGCGGCGTCATAGCGAGACGGGTTCGAGGGCGACGATACAGACCACGGATTTTACCTCCTTGCACGCCAGGTTGTGGATGATGGCGGTGCCGCGGTCCTGCAGCTCGGCGTCGTCCGCCAGCAGGCAGTTGACCGCCACCTTGGTCGTCACCCGGATGTTGCTGATCGTCTGGTTGCAGTACGGCCACTCGGAGATGTAGAGCAGCCACTCGGACGAGCTCAGGTTCTCAAACATGTTCACCATCTGGCGGGGCGGAAAACGCGTTGTAACGTCGGATCGCATCGGTCGAGTTTAGACCCTTGATAAAGCAGGCAGCGTAGCTTCGCGAAACGTCAGTTCGAGTGGGGGACTTAGAATTTAATAACTTGTTAAATAGTTCTTTCTGAAAACTAACGTGCTAAGATTAAGAAAAGACACGAGTCTTATGAAAGGAATATCGCATTGTAGCACCCAGGGGCGGTACCTAGCGCGGCTAACGTTTCGGTGCTATGGTGGTGCTACAGTAGCACCAGTTATCGGTAAAAAGGATCGGTAAAAAACGGTTTTTCACTAGAACCGGTGTAATGCAGGCCTGTTGGCCACGCTAGGTAAAACCCCAGGGCGACTCGTTTTTCTCATATGCCAGGAACATTAAATCATACAGCTGTAAGACTTCAGTCAGGATATGCCAACGTGCGTGGCTTTTAATCGCACAAACAGCAGGGATCAGCCGTATCTGCCGTATCTGCCGTAATAAGGGCGACCGAGATGGTGAAAATCTGGCTTCACTTTATTTGCGCTATCCATGTAATTGAGGTCGGTGACGGAGACTCACAAAGAGCGCGAGCGCCTGTTGCTCCTCGAGAGAGAGCCGGTCTACGTCGTGCGCGTAGTTCATGAGGATGTGCTCCCGCCGGTCCTGGTGCAGCAGCAGGATGACGTCGTCTTTGAGCGCCGCCGCCGCCAGCACGTTGAGCATCTTGACGCGCACCTCCGGCTTCAGCGACTTGTCGTGCAGCAGGCGGCCTGCCGGGGACAGTCGTTGGATCAGCGAGCGAAAGCATTCTATTTCGCAATGTTAGAGGGTGAAAGAGTGTTTGGATTTTTTTGTAATGGAAACGAGCAGCAGGGCATTTGGGTAACTATTATCATGGTGAGATGATGAGAGCGTTCTTTTTTTCCGTTAAAAAATTGTCAAAAATGGAGAACTCATACCATCTCACCTTGATAAGAGTTACACAATCGGCCTCTAGGCCTACGTAAAAGGTTGCAGATCCTGGCAAAATTTAGCAAGTATGCCAAATCTTGTTGGTTGTTTTGTTTGTATAAGCAAAATGCTATGCATTTTCGAGTTATTTGGTTGCAGCATAGCTTTCTAAAACTGTGCCATGTTCATCTTTTGGAGATTTGCCTGAATCCAATAATTTTTATTTAAAAAATGCTGGACCGATTTGTCTAAAAAACTTTTCGGGCCCAAGTTTTAACATTGTGAATGATCCTTGAAATTTTGATGATGATCTGTGTGTTCTTCTGAACAGAATTGTGCTACAGTGTTCAATATCTTTTCAGATTTGCTGAATTATTCAGCCTAAATAGAGCATCAAGGGAATTGAACATTACTAAGATTTTGATAAATTTCTATCTTTGGACAGGCATGCAGTTAAATTCTGCCGACAAAAGCGGCAGCATCTGTCGCAGGGGACACCCGCGCGTAACTTGCCGACAAAGTTGAGGAATCCGTCACCGAGCGCCCAGGAGCCCTCATCCTCCAGCATGTACTGGTGGAGCTCCTCCAGCGATTGTTGCTCCTCCCCGTTGAGGATCCCGTCGACGAAACCGACCAGCGCGTCAAACTCCACCCTCACCTGGACAGGCAAGCGCACCGGGTCAGCACCGGGAATCAATCAACGTCCCATCATACTAGTCGACGTCTCACGAAGTAACCAACATCCACTCACGTCCACTGCGTCCCGGAACACGATGGGCGGGTCGCGCAGCTTCTTCTTCTCCTCGGCGGCGCGTCGCTCGTCGCGTTCTATCTGCGCCTGGTCGTCGAGCATCCGCCTGGCCTCCTCGCTGCCGTTGGACGACTCCAACGGCGCCCCGTCCGCCTCGTTGTCGGACATCCTCGTCGGGCGCGGGCTCGGCGAGTTGGCGCAACTGTTCCCGCTGCCGCTGCCGCTGTCGGGTGTCAGCTCCGCCGCGCTGCTGTTGTTGCTGTCCTCGATCTCGCGCTGCCGCTTCTTCTTCTTCTTGCGCTCCTTCTTGGCTAGCTTCTGGTTGATCTCGTTGCGGCGTTCTTCGAGCGCGATGGACGTGCGTCTGGAAGTGGGGGCGGAGGGCGGGGCGGTTGGTTATCGGGCGGTGGTTGAGTGCTTGGCCACATGGACCCCCGTTTCCTAACTTTTTATGTTTTTAATTCTGTGTAATTGGGTAAAATTCGGTTATTGTTTCCAAAGGAAGTGTAGGAAACAAAACTCGAAATTTATCCAATTTATTCCAATGAAAAATGAAAAATTTTGTGGATTGGGGCTCTGGATACAGATTGCTGGAGATTGCATTTAATGGTGCACAAGCACAATACTAGAAATAGAGATGTATGGGTCTGGGAACAAATTAAACATTCATTAAATCTGTGATGTGTGAGTATTTTCAGATCATCATGCCAAAAAAAATTGTCGCGATTGTAGCAACACTAGCTCCTCAATAGAAAATGCTAAGAATTGGGTTTAATTAAATCGATTGCCTAGTCATGAACCGACCCATTAATAGCAATAGAGATAATAATCAATGTTCAGAAGCTTTGAAAAATAGCCAATTTCTTTAATTCAAAATCAATTTTGTCAAGAGTGTGAAGGGAAACACTAGCATAAGAGTTGTTATTTCATTTAATATCTAGCTACAAAAAAATATAGTACCTACATTTTCCTGAATTTTCCAGAAGTATATAGAAAAACAGTGCTTCAATTGCTTTAATCTAAAGATTCATGCTGTATTTCATTTGGAAGCTAGCTACTTGAAACAAAAAATATAATTTTTATTGTTTCCTTCATATTGGAGAAATAGTGGATCATAAATCATGCCGTTTCCATCTAATATTGTGCTGAGACACGATTGCCGATGCCACCAACCTGGACTCTTCTATCGCCGAGTTGAGCTGATCAAACTCCGGCGAGTCGACCCGGCTGTTGCGGTCGCGCGGCTCGTAATCGCGAAGGTTCGCTCCGGCCTCGGAGCCGACCGTGACGCCCCGCGAGCCCGCGTTCAGGCTGTCGATCAGCGGCAGAAACTGCTGGCCGAGCGGCCTACCGACGCCAGAGACAGAAACAGGCGGAGACGTTAGCGGGAACGCGTGGCGGGCAAGTGAGGTTAAGTTTCGGTGATGATTTCTAGAACCGTTGGAGTTTGGTGGTCCTCAATTGGACCTGGTGACTCGACGTTTTGGCAGACCGGCTGATATTTGGCTGATAGCATCAATATGAATATTTACTTGAATCCAAATTGGTTACTTTCACTTAATTCCTAACTGGCCGTTAAAATTTTAAAAGGTTGTTGTAAAACTGGCTACACATCTGCCAAAAGACCGAAACATTTCAAACGATTAAAAATCGAAGATGAAGCAGTTAGAAGCTGCATTAAGTTATTAAGTGGGTTGTCGTTATTAAAGACAGAAAATACCGTTACGAAATGTGCATAGCAAGTACTTAAATACTCAGAATTTAATTGGAATTGTCAAGCAGAGGAAAGCATAGCTGAACGCTAGCCAAGTATAAATTAAAACAGTTAGTACAAACTATTTCATTTTATGACTTGCGCCCTATTTCTATTACTATTAAGTAATAAGCTTTATCCATATGCCCAATTCAGATTTCAGTGTAAGCCTGAGTGTAATACAGTATGCCGTATTGACGAACGAGTAATTATCTAGACCTAGAGTCACAAGAACCAGGGAAGAGCAAGAAAGCTCAACGCAAACAAAAAAAGAATTAAAGAGAGACAAAACACTGTCGATATTTGCAGCGTTACTCACGTGTTGATGATTTCAGCGGGTAGGTCGAGTATGTGGCGAGGTATGTGCGTTCCGCAGAGAAACAAGCTGACTTCGTCGCTGAAAGTGTTGCAGTTGTGCGCTAGCAGGTTGTAAGTGCCCACCCTGCGAGCAGAACAGTCGAGCATGATTACGCCACTCGCCAGAATTCCCCCTCGCAGATCTTGGCACTCGTTGGCAATATAACTTTGCAACTATTAATTTCACACGATTCACACTTTGCGAAACACCGCGAAAAGTTTGCCTTTGGGACTTTCCGAGATTCATAGCATTCAATAAACCAATGCAATAGTTTAATTCTGAAAAGATTCACACACTTTTTTGTATATTGAATATTGATGCTAGGGACTTGAGTTTCCTGATACCAGATTTTTTTCAAAAGATACACTTATTCCCAAAGCCATTGAGATGGACATAAACTATGCATTGATAATCTATCATTTAAATTTTTATCTAGTGAATTAGAAAAGGTTTAACTCAAATAAGGATGAGTCTCCCTGCTTCAGAGCTGACCGAGAGCATGATTCTATTGCTAGACATGACTCAAGAAAGAATCCTTACTGTCCCCATCAAAAATCAACTCATAAAATAAACCTAACAGCTCATTAAAAGATTCTAAAGCAGCAAAGATGCACTTTAAAAAGTCCAACAGTTTCACTGATTCATTGATAACAAAACACATGACCCAAGCAAGGCATCAAACTGCAGACTATCGCGCCTTGAACTCACGCGAAAGTGGATTCGCCGAGTCCTTGGATGTAGTCCTTGAACACCGCGTAAGGAATGAACGTTTCCCCTTGCAGAATCTTCTGTAAGGGTTCCCCAAGCACCGTGCTGCCCTGAAAACGTGCACATGCCAAGTCAGCACTTGTTTCGGAACCGGTCTCAATGAACACTAAAACTAACGAAACGAAGCGATTACCGATAACCGATGCAATACCGATAACTAACACCTAGTATTGTTAATCTATCCAAAAAACACTGTAAATCTAACTAACGTAGCTATTTATAGAAAAAAAAACATGGAAGTCAGTTCACAATTCCATTCCATTCGGTGTGAAATAAAACACCAGGAGAAACTCGTGAAAAAATCGCCGTTACGACAAGAAAAATAAAGACACCGTTAGATTTGAACCACGAGCCGCCGGTAATCGATTTAAAATCACTTGCCAATAAGCGTTGTGTAACGGTTCTTTCCGGGAGCCGATTTCGCTGATGGACAACGTTCTAAGCGTGTGGCCTGCGGGTGAACATGAACCTGCTCTCCTCCTGCCGTCGCCGTCGCGGGATTGGGAATTGCTAATTTTACACCAGCTCCAAATTTAGCCTCTTGGCTTGGGGTAAGCGGGCATGTTCCACACGTCACTTCGCTTGAATTCACTGCCAATGACCTTTCACACGCGTGAGGTGAATCATGTTTTACGGTCAAAATTTGTGGGGAGTGTTACACCAATTTTAATGTCTATTATGAGAGGAAAATTTAATTTCCCTCGTCATATTTCAATCCGCAATTGGTTTGACTCTTTGAACAAAACACGAGTGTTTTTTTCCGCCGTAATTTACTATTAAAAAAAAAGCTGTAAACCATATTTGTAAACCATATTTGACGAAAATTATTCATTAATTTTTCTCGATTTTTCGCTGTCAGTCACATATCAGATTCCGGGAGGGCAAATGTTTGAGAAACCTGCTTGACTTTCAACATAATATTTTGACATTGAGAACAAAGTTCATTAGTCATTCGGAACACGCGGCAAAATCACATTTTCTTTTCCTCTGAGTCCATTTTCTCTGAGTGTGTAGTGAATGCCCCGTGTGTACTGTCATATCGAGCATATTTTCTGGTAAATCTACGAGGCCGGAAGCGTAATACATCGACTTCCAAGAGAAAACACAGCGATCCCATGTCAGGGTGGCCACCTCCCCTACAAACAAAACAATGCAACCACAACAGCAACCATGCACCACGGGCTGCCTAGCTCGTTCCATGTAAGATTCGGATCTGTCTATTTATACAATCACCATAAATCCAACCAAAAATTGGCATTGGACGACAAAATCGCGACGTGCCAACGAATATCACGATGCAGTTTGAAAATATCTGGCGATTTACTGGAGTCTATATTTACGAGACATTTCTGTGTACAAGTTTCATCTGACAATTATTTCGACAGACTGTTCGTAACTTAGGCTAAGGAGCCGCCACAACGCGTAACATCATAAAGGCAATGTGACGCTTTATCATAACTCTTTTGCCTTGGCCGAAACAAAATACGGTGAATGCTTCTTAATCATAACTCTAGAGAGACTAGACCGGCACTACCCACTAGAGACAGCGAAACAGGCCATATGTTGTCATGCATGACTCTTTCGTGCAGTCAAAGTCGTACAACAGGGATTGATCCTAGATACTTAAAAGTAAACACTCGAAAAATAATAGCTTTTAAATCGGTTATTAAGGCATTCGCTAGCATAATCGTTAATTTCCTCCATTACCAAACGAATGACAACAATTTTCATAGTAAACAGATGGCTGCCGATGGCTTGCCAATTGCACCACCGTTACCACGGCTGCAGTGCAACTAGCGGCAGTTTAGGCGACTTAAGATGCCCGAAAGGGACGCTGGCAGCATAGAAAATACACCAATTACATTCAATCAAAATTCTATCAAAATTACGTCATGATACCCACTCGCTAAAGCCAGGTAGACCAATTAGAGTTGTGATTTCCCTATCTTCCTTTGCTATTTAGCAGAGCTAATTAATTTTTTTTTCCAAACTGGTAGTTACGTCCAGTGGGTATCTGACGTCATTTTTCTCTGAGTGGAATAGGTCTATTGACACCAAACACACACATTGCATTTAAACCAAGTATTTTACTTCGTACGGTTAACAGTATGCCTCGGTAACACAAGTACGATAAACTATATTTCTACCTACCTAAGGTGACACAGAACAAGCGGCGGTTTAGGCGACTTAATCATAAGTGAGAAGTGAGAACCGAGAAACGGATGGTGGATCGCAAATAAAATTAGGATGGCCGCCAAGTGTGAGCGGGAAACACACTCACACAGACATAGAGAGTAGGTTTACGATGCATTATACCAGTTCTATATAACAACGTGCGGTTCCTGGTTCAAAAATAACAGTGCACACCTGAACTAGCGAGCAAGTCTTTGTGTGTTTGCGTGCGCGACGTAATGAATAGACGCCGATGACTATGTGACGGGTGATGCTGCGTTCAGAAATCATCGCAGGGGTAATACACCTATTCCATTCAATCAAAATTCTATCAAAATGACGTCATGATACCCACTCGCTAAAGCCAGGTAGAGTAATTCGGGTTGTGATTTTCCTATTTTCCTTTGTTATTTAGCAGAGCCAATTTCTTTTTCCTAACTGGTAGTACGTCCGGATGGGTAAATGAGGCCATTTTTCTCTGAGTGGAATAGGTCTATTCACGCTGGATAATTCATAGGGACTAAAGGAGATGTCTTCGAAAGTAGATGGATGATTTAGTTTTGTTTTGAAGTCAAGTTATGTTGGAAACTAAATAGATTGCAGAGTAGCGATATATGTGAAAAAAATAAATTTAGCTAGCGTTCTTCGTTAATAAAGTCTGAATTACACAGCTTGTCTCGAGCTATAGGATTGATATCAAAGCTTTCCACAAGTCAATTACTTCAACTAAGGGGTTGCTCTCAAGTCCTTGCCACTAGCGATGGAAATAAGGGCAGGTTCATTCAGAAAGCTGATATTTAGCAATCAGAAAGTGTGCTTATTTTAAATAAATAAAACTCTGTGGTATAAATATTATGAATGTACGGAAATAACCGAAGAATCGTCGACCAGAAGAGATTGTCTTGAATGATTAGTCTAACAAGAAGTCAATCATCGCGCCCAGTCAAGTGGCGTTGGCTTTCAAATCAGGAAGCTACTTTCAAAGAAGCCAGCAAAATTGTTGAAGACGAAGCATCAAACGAGCTAGAATATAGTGCAGAACGAACCAAGGCGAGAAAACTTGACTAGCGATTTGTCAAAAAGTTTTTGCGAAAACTTATGTATAGCAAATTAAGTTAATTGCAATTAATCAATTTGATGGTCATGCCACACTATTTGGATGAAACTATCCAGTCACACTAAGTAAATATTTGCGTACAGTGGATTCATTGTCTATAGGAACCGAATGTTTAAGCATAGGTTCTACCAAGACTTGTTTTATCAATCGTTATAAGATGTAAGAAAAATAAATTGATCTGTACCGATCGCATGGGTACCGTTGAGGCAAGACAACAGCGCATAGCATCATTATAATCTTGCCTGTTGTTTTTGCCATCATCCATCTGGCGAATTCTAAGTATTTGGACGGGTTCTAGTCTATATAAACGCGAATTAATTCGGTATTCCCCTAAATTACCGACATTCCCTGGATCGGTATTATTCCCGTAATTTATCGACCTTCCCCCCGGGTCGGTATAATTCCTGTAACTTACCGGCCTGCACGTCTGGATGCCGGCCGAGCCGAAGAAGTATTCCCTGCCGTACGCCACGATGCCCGTGTGCCAAACTCCGTCGATCTGTTTTCCTGGAACAACACCGCTCGATCACGATCGCAATCCGCGACGCGACGACACAATTCTTGGTACACGACATTTGCACGCAGCATCTGGACGGGCAGATGCCTCCCCGAGCCAATGACTGGACCGGTGGAGATGAGATGCCTTTGGCTGCTGGGGTTTCGGGGTTACAACGGGGGGTTCGGGGTTACAACGGGGGTTTCGGGGTTACAACGGGGGCTTAGGGGTTAAAATGGGGGCTTAGGGGTTACAACGGGGGCTTAGAGGTTACAACGGGGGCTTTGGGGTTACAACGGGGGCTTAGGGGTTACAACGGGGGCTTTGGGGTTACAACGGGGGCTTAGGGGTTAAAACGGGGGCTTAGGGGTTACAACGGGGGTTTCGGGGAAGCTTTTTGTAATCGCGCTGTTGATTAAGAGTCTACATAGGTTGTAACCCGATACGATAATGGAAATCAAAATAATCTGTGGCAGTAATCATAAGAAGCTACGGATTAAAAACGCTGGCACAAATCTGCAACTCTTGCATAACCAAGATTAATAATCAAAATTAAAAAAATGTGCTTTTTCTCGATTTTCGTGATTTTAATGACATGGTTGGGTTCATCTTTGTCAGCAGATTGTATGATACTTTGAATCAAAGTTCTACTGCACTTATTGATGATTCTGTGGCGCATTTCAATCAAGGAAAAGAATTTGTATGTGCGTCATGTTTTAAGCCGATCTAATCTTACTCACGTAAAAACGAATGAATATTACCGAAAAAATCGATAATTTTCATCCGATTTTTTCATTTCAACATTGCTGTAGATCTGCAAACAGAGACGAATCCAGTCATATCGAAAAAACCATATGAAACACGGAATTTTATGATTTACCCTTTTACTGACTTTTATATAACCATGTGTCGGGTTGTGCAAGCATAATCTCCAAGAGTGTTTGTATCGCTCATGCTGATAATGAGGCAGTAAAACTGGAAGTTATTTTTCACCAGGTCTAATCCGTGAAAGATTAGCTTTCTCACACGGAAAATTTTGGTAGTACAGAGGTCCACGTGGTTACTTTTCTCTGCCCCTAAAATGTTCCCTACATTTATGAAAAAAAATCAGTGGATAGTTGAAAAAATTTCTGACCCGCGATGTAAAGGCTCGTGTCGATCGGACGTTTACTTTGTTCACAAATAAATCTTGAATTTGGGACTTTTTGTGGGGTTTTTTTAAGCGAAAACACCACTTTTCTTTCTTCTCTGGTTGTTTTATTTTCCATCCGATCTCAATTTAAGTTTACTAGGCGGGTCGAAGTACTCTTCCTCTACACACTGATTTTTTTTTCAAAAATATTGGGATCAAATTTAGGGGCAGGAATAGTAATGGCGTGGACCTCTGCATTTTCGGCTTTTAAGCTGCCTTTAGCTGGCTCTTAAGCGTCACGATTAATTTCCGTTAGCAATCCGTTTGTTTTGTTTGTTTGTTTGTTTTTTGTTCGCGCTCTACCGGCCGAACGATACAACCGGTTTAAAAAATATCTCGCCTCAGACTCTCTCATACCAAACATTCCAAACACACATTCGCAACATTCGCATTCCTAACACAACTTTTCTTTAAAAACAAAAAATTCGTACATTTTCACAAATTTACGACTTCATATCCTGCAAGAATTGTCATAATAACCCCTGTAACCCCGAAAAATTGATGAATATCTTATAACTATATCTATAATATCTATAACTAATATCTATATAGAATATCTATAACTATATCAATTTTTCGGGGTTACAAGGGTTATTATGACAATTCTTGGAGGATATGAAGTCGTAAATTTGTGAAAATGTACGAATTTTTTGTTTTTAAAGAAAAATTGTGTTTGGAATGCGCTGAAACATAAGTAGAGGGTCTGAGGCGAGAGATTTTTTAGTTCATCCTGAAAATATTATGAAAACCGGTTGAATCGTTCGGCCGGTAGAGCGCGAAAAAAAAGACAAAAAATAAACAAACAAACAAAACAAAAGAATTTTTTCTGCAGTAAATGGAAATGAAAATTCCCTTCACTCACTCCGGTCGCACATTTTTAGGAATCAACCTTATATAATTTACAAGAGGGTTGATTTTCAACTGTTTTTGTACCTATCCGGGTATCTGGCTATGTCTTCCATTAATCTTTTATAGAAACGGTGAAAAATGGACGAAAATTGGTGGGGTTTTTTTCAAAACCTTTGTTATTCTCTTCCCAAATTATTTTTCGCTTTTGAGCGAGATCTGTGACCTTTTTCTTATTTAATTTTGAAGAATTCAAATTTCGTCTAGGCTGAAAAAAAAAACAAATGCAACCGACGGCCGGCCAAAATGCATCCACTATAAAAATGGAAAATATCACTATGGCACTGGAATTCAACAAGTACGCAGAAGTTTACAATTAAATGCAATAAAGACACATTGCGTCACTTAAACTCATGCCACGCACACGCATTTTGCCCTATGGGCATATTATTTGCCCTATGGGCATTATGATGCTGCTTTGCATGTTTTAATATGCCCTATGGGCATAATTTTTGCCTTATTGGCATATAGTTTTGCCCTATGGGCATATTGACAAGTAATTTTGCCAGCATTTTGCCCTATGGGCATATCTTTTTGCCCTATAGGCATAGGGTTTTGCCTTATTGGCATAGGGTTTTGCCCTATGGGCATATTGACATATTATTTTGGCAGCATTTTGCCCTCTGGGCATATCGTTTTGCCTTAAGGGCATAAACATGCCTTATGGGCATAAATTTTGCCCTAGGGGCATAGTTATGCCTTATGGGCATAGGGTTATGCCTTATGGGCATATTGACATGAAATACTGCAGCTTTTTGCCCTACGGGCATAGCTTTGCCCTATGGGCATATACATGCCCTATGGGCATATTTTTTGCCCTTGGGGCATATCTTTGCCCTAGGGGCATATCTTTGCCCTATGGGCATATCTTTGCCCTATGGGCATATACATGCCCTAGGGGCATATAAGCTGCCCGCAGGGCCTAGCTGGGTACCAGCTAGTATAACATCATAATTTTCTGTGGAATGTAATAAAACACGTTAACTCTGTACGACGTACGTGGATGACTTGTTACGCTGAAGTAGGCTCTGCAGCAGTGCGATTCTGTTATTTTTTTATGTGATATAAGATGAGAGAAATCATTTGTTCCATTAAAAAGATTGACAAAAGTTCTCATTTCATCTCATCTCACCTTAAAGAGTTAACAGAACCGCACTACAGGGCGGCAGAGGCTGGGGAGAGGCGGACGGTGTGGGGGACATTTTCTCGGCGGTCACCCATCCAACAGCTGACTTGGCGACGTATTGCTTAACCCGGCTGCCGCACTCGTAAACAGCGCTGCAGCGTTTCGTTACACACAACTCCGGTCTCCGAATGCATCCGACCGCATTCAAAATTCAGTCCCAGAGACGATAAAATTTTGGGTGGCAAAGCTTTCTTATGGGAGCACATTTGTTGCAAACACTTATTGACCCTGGAATGTGAAATTTAAAACGTGGTCTATTACATCTTAATTAAACCAGCTTTAATCTCAGAGCAAAGGTCATGTTTTGACTCCTGAGCCTGATCGCTAACCTGCCTTCTATAACCTCCGTTGAGATTTCAGCATCTCACACGTATATTTATATTGCATTTGCATGCCAAATAGCGTGCTAGAGCGGGGTGGAGGAGGGTGGGGGCCATGGGGGGGGGGGGCAGCAATCGCCCACTGATCCTCACCGATTGAAAAAGCGTCGGCTGATATTTTGATGCGGGGGCCACGAAAACCTTGATGACGCCGTCGAGGGTAAATATAAAACGCCGATGTTTATCGTACAGTGATTCGAGAAAACACTGCTTGTGGGCGGCGTCGTCCACGATAATAGTACACTGAGCTCATTGTTGATCGGGAACAGACCACAGAGTTGGTTATTTCCACAGAAGACTCACTAAAGGGTTCTTGCGTTGGTAAACCGTGTGTGGTACCGTGTGCCCACTTTCTGAATGACGTCGACTTTTTGCCATGTTGTTTTGCTGCATCTTGCATCCTTGCAATCCTTGCAATCCTTGCAATCCTTGCGTCCTTGCACCCACACTTGTTTTTGTTAATTTCTAGTTTTTATGTCTTAGTTGTGATACCTCTGAGAGCCGAATTTGATTTTCTTCTGCAGACGCTGTTATGAAAATCTCAATTTTTATCACTTTTCAATGCTCCCTGCTCTTTCATATATTATGGTGGCGTATATAGGTCAGAAAATGCCGAATACGACTCTGTTTATATGAGATTTGACCCGTTAAATGGCCAACTGCTACTTAAATGTTAGCTCGAACCTTTTATATTTACAAGTAAGGCGCTCATTTTCAAACCAATGTCCCAAAAACCACGTATGAAACGTAACTAAACAACACGGATGTAAATTTTGGAATTGATATTTCGTTTCTAAAAATAACAACAAAACCATCTCTGGCTCTGGACACCACAGAAATGTAGCATAGTATTTTTTTTCATGCATGAGCGAAACGAGCGAAGAATCCTCAATTAGTGCACTAAAAATCCATTTCATTTTCATTTATTTTCGCGCTCTACAAAATTACCTTTGAAATCTCTCAACTTAGCTCAAGCCCTGAACTTTCAAATGGACCCACCCACGCAGAACAAGTTATCAGTCAGAGTTTAGAGCAGTTAGAGGGTTAGTTTCAGACTTACCGACGATCATCTGCGACATGAGGGACGCCAGCCCCCTCGTCAGGTCGTAGACGTACAACTCCACGGGCACGGCGACGTCTTCGCCGTCGTCCATGGTCGCTGATTCCTCGGAGGCTGGTGAGTGGAGACGCCGATCTGAGCACAGAGAGCAAGCACAGGACACTTAGAATTGTATACACGCTGACGGTCTTTCAGCCAAAAACCCTTGCGCAATGGATAAGGGGGGGTTTTTTAGTCTCATTGATTCCCTTAAACTTCTGGCGTCCATGATGGCTTCCTGGGAGGCACAGAGAGCAAGCACAGGACACTTAAAATCGTACACACGGTGACAGTCATTTTCAATCTACCACTTCTGACTCTTTGGACATAACCATTATAGGTAAAACTATAAAGAAATCAACGACATTCCTGCAGTGTCAAAGATGTTGCAAAGACACTCTCTGTTATTACTTTCGATTTCATTTCAAACAGTACGATGAATACACAGATGCAAAACATTCGACAAACACAGCATAAAAAGTCTTCAAATTTGGAGATATCAATGACGAATTCAAAAGACGAGAGAGATTTCACTCGATTTCGAAAACAGTTTCGTTGAATATTAACGAAAACTAATGTGTTATCGTGTTATTTGTGATGTGTTTTAAAGTTTGAGATTTTTACCACAAGACAATTAATCATTGCATACAATCGATAAGATTTTTTTTTTGTGAAAAGTCTGCTGCACAAATGCACCAATCGATTGAGTGGAAATACCTAGTGAAAACCTTCTCAGCATCAAGAAAAAGCGAAAGCTAAGATCAATTATTTCATCTAGTGTTTGAATATCAATTACCAAGAGACTAATGAACGAGACGACGGATACACGAGACGATCGTCAACAAAGCACGATCAAAACAAACACCACGCAAACACCACTGCAGTAACTAAACTCGCACGTTCACGTAACCACACGCCACCAAAGACCCGCAGCAACGACACGCACAAATCAGCGGAAAATGCGCGAAGAAAATCCGCTAATTTAACGCGACCGGAGCGTCCGAATTGGCGCAAGCTAATGACGGCGCGCGCGGCAGCTAACTGGCCACCGAGATGCTGTGAGATGCTGCGAGATGCTGCGAGATGAACGCAACACACGGCACTGATGCAACTGCTAACTATGTGCGGCATGCGGAACCGCAGGGCCGTAGCGCCCAAAACGTGACCCCCCCCTGTGTCTGCTGTCTGCGGTCGTAGATGCCCGGTAATATTGACCAGACACTCATGATGGCTAAAATTATATCACTGGTAACACTTGGGAAGAATTTAGCGTGTATGGGGTTGATGTTCAGATGAAATTGTTCGTTGCCTATTCTCCAAAGTCTATTGTTGGTGGCCCTTTTCACAGTTAAGACGACTTTTTAGGGCTTTTTAAGGGCCAACCATCTCCTGCAAAGAGTCCTACCGTTGAATACAAAAAACCGCCAAAATAAATAAATGTGGTGCCTAGACAAACAGACAAATTGACGCGTTTTTAGATTCAAAATCTAATCGTGATTTCGTCGTGGTAAAATTTGTGCTGGAAATGGAAATTGGAAAATTCAGCATGTTTACATTAAGAAAAAAAAAAATTCAAATAGAGTTGGGTAAATATTGACTACCTTAAGTGCAGGCTATGGGATGCAAATATCTAATGCATATTAGAATGGTCAACCATACGTTATTTTTAGGGTATTATGTATTACTAATACCAAAGAGGTAGAAATTTGAAAGCAATTAATTTAAAATAGAAAGGTTGGTAAAATACAAGTTTGCTTATTAAGTTTTTTGGGCCACAGTCAGGCAACAAACAACTCGAACTTTGCTTTTTTCCCCTTCCCTAATCATAGAGCTGTCAACAGTTCCAAATTGCATTCACAAAAGGTTGGTGTGGCTGGCATATAAATTTAATAGACACTCATTTGAAATACTGCCCAAGATTATTCTTAGACCAAGACGAAAATTTGTTTAACACCCAGCAAAAGTGAAATTCATACTTCGAGTCAAGGCATTAAGTTTTGTTGAAAGTTGAAGTCGAGAAATGGGACGCAGGGCACGGCGCCACTGCAAAAGTTACGGTGTAAAAATGTTACAGACAATTAGTGAAGGCTAAGAAATAGGTCAAGCGAACATTTAACTCTCGGGAGAAAATAGGCCAGCAGGTCAACATTGTGCATGGGCTGGCTAACACAAATACAACACCTGGCTCTGTGTTAGTTTCATGGAGGGTTATTTTTAGTGCAAACTTAGTTCCCTACCTAGTGATGGCGATCATAAACACAGTCTATGGCTGAAATATGGGATACAGGACAAGGGACAGACTGTTAGTAACCCAAGGCTGTGTATAATTCATTACCTACCTATAGAAATAGGTTTATTTCGAGAAAATATTAAAGCAGACCAAAGTAGAACGTAGAACATGTATTACAAGAGAAATGTAATTTTTGGTGAACTCATCACTTGCTGAATACTTCTGCTAATTGCAACTTGGACCCATTGCTTCCTGTTTAGCTAATTTTTCCAATTGAAAATTGGCTACGGAGGGATCGGTTGTTATTGTCCACAACCTCTACATATTGAATATTGTTGAGAAATTTGGTTATCCACTTAAGTAATATTATTTTGTAGCATTGTGGGATGACTGATGAGCTTCTTGAATCTAAACCAATGTGTTACCCCTTGTATTTGTGGCGTTGGCAGCTATATTTAAGGGGCAAATAACATGAAAAAAAAAATTAAAAAAGGTATTAGGTATAAATTATAATACAAATTTTACCTAGGTACCTAGAACTAGACTAGGGTGTATATTTTAGCTAATGGTTTAATTATGTTCTTCTAATTTAATTTAAATTAATGGGTGTATGAATTCGAATAAAACAAGTTATCAAGGGTTATGCAGTAACACTTTGATCCATATAAAAATTGTGATTTTATAGATTTTATAATGACTCATTAGTATTTGAGTTGTTATGACAGACAAAAATCTAAGTAACATCTTTTGAGAAATTGCATCATGTTAGGAGAATTGTAAGTAAAGTAAATCATATCGAATAAGTTACAACTATTTTTTCTTTGTTCCTTTATTGTATCAAACATAACTTTTATTAATTTACAAACAAAATAATTAATTTCTGGAAGAATAACCTAACTTTGTCTTGCCTGACAGATTATGTCATAATTGCGCTGCGATTTAATACCCAAGTAAAAATAAGCAAAGTTACTTACAGAAGCGCGTGATTTTCTTAAATAACAAAGAAATTTAATTTCGGCACTTCACGTAGAGAAAGATAGTTGAAATACCACAGAAAAAAATCAGAAACGCAAAATCACATGAGCACTCCGAGAACTCGAATACCGCAATGACATTTCAGCAAGGGCACAGCAGCGCTCTCTGGATTTGACGTTTAGCTTGTTTTTTCTGCTGACAGTTTGGCTGGTTTGGCGTTCACGCTGACTCGCTAACAAGTCACAGGATTAGTTTAAAATGTCTCAGCCAAAATTGATAGTAAGTATGATAACTCTATTTATTGCCCATTATAATTATTTTGACAAGGAATTTCTATAAATTTCATTTAATACTTCCAGCAGGATTAAAAATCGTTATAAAGTTTGGTTAACCTAAAGTCCATTGTTGCTTTGTCACTGCTGGTGCTGGCTATCTCCACATTTTTTTCCTTGTTAATTACACACCTGGTAAACACACATGTAGAGACAAATAATAAAGATGATGACTCCTTTTCAATTTGCCAGACAATACGAATCCAGTCCCCAGAAGGCACCAAAAGAGTTGATACGAAAGCCAGCCACACATCAGCCGAGCTTTACGAAAAGGTTTGCAAAAATTGACCACATGCTATATTTTTCCTCCTATATGAGCATATATTCATTTATTTTATCTTTATGAAATCCAGGTGCATGACGTATTCTCACTGAGCGGCTATGGCTTCGTACTATACCGCGAACGCCAACTTAAAACCCAGCTGATCTCGTCCAAAAGCAAGACGCTCCTGTCGTTTGGATTGAACCATGGAGACTTGCTGTTCATGGCGCTCAACGGCACGACCATGCAACTGCCGGAGCCAGAACCGCAGCCCAGCACCAGCGGGGTCAGCCTCGTGCCGGTCGAAACGACCTCCTCCGAGCCGGCTCCACCGATTGTGCGTCCAGTGCAGAGTTTGAAGGAGGACGAGGTGGACTTACTCCTTTGGAAGATGGACGGCAAAGTGCAACGGCAAAGAGACGAGAAGTTCTGCCGTCACGGTGCTAACGGGCGGTGCGTGCACTGCTCGCCGATCGAACCGTTCGACGAGGCGTATTTGAAGGAGCAGAAAGTGAAGCACATGTCGTTCCACGCTTATTTACGAAAGTTGACGGCTGGAGTTGATAGGTAACCATCTGAATATATTTAAGCTTTTAGTACTTTGTGAACTGCTAGAACTTTGAAGGTATCTCAATTTTATGATGAAAATAACCCAAATTATCTAATTTCTTACCTTTGAAGAACACTACCTAGTGTCTTACCTAGGTATTCATGTAATTATTGGACTTCAATTTGATCCATGCAATTAGTAGACTAGTTAGTACTCTGATACCATATGTTTGCCAACATAAGCCATCAAACAATCTCCAGCAAACTCACTAGGTAAATCTATAGACAAATCCTTTGTTCTCTTGCTGCAATAGACAGCTGACTGGCTTCGATTGGTTGTTTCAGAGGCAAGTTTGTGTCACTCGAGGACATCAGCTGCCGCATTCGTATCGGCTGCAAGGATCATCCGCCCTGGCCAAAGGGGATCTGCTCCAAGTGCCAGCCGAATGCAGTAACTCTCAATCGACAGGTAATTTACTTGAGAAAAACTTGAGAAAAAATCAGGAAGACCTACACCTAGATTTAGCAGTAAGGTAGGTAGTGTAGTCATGGTCTTGAGGTTAGCTGCATCAGTACCTAGTTTGGTTTATACAAGAATTCAAAGACATTAGTAGTTGAAATATAATTGCAAAATGACCAATGAATCTTAAAAGAACGGAGTAAAACATAGCGGCACAATACAGCTTACGTAACACTGATGTAAATATAGAGGAAATGTATTGGCATCAGCCTTGTTTGGTTGTTACAAGATTTTCTTCTACAATATCAAGTTTCTCTAGAAATCCATCATCCATAAGATTCTTTCTATCATTTCTAGATATCCTCTTGTTATGCTGCTTGTTTTCAAAGGCAGAAAGATAGCTTTGAATGTATTGTCTTGGAGGAGGAGGAGGAGGAGGAGGAGGAGGAGGAGGAGGAGGAGGAGGAGTATTAATTCTTTAGTAGCATTCTATTAAAAAAAAAATCAAAATTAATTTTAATTCAGAGCTGTATTGAATAAGGAATACAGAACAACCAAGTGGGTGTGTTTCAGTCAAAATGGAGAGGTGTAGTCATCATAAAGGCCACTTTGGTGGCTTGAGAAAATATCTTACTGTTCTAACTTCTAATATAGAAACTCTATCGAAATAAAAGTCTTGACTTAGTGACAGAATTGTTAATGCTCTCTGGGCAGCAAGATAAGGAATTAAAGCACCTCAGCCATCTAGTTATAACTTAAACAACACTACTTACGTTATATTACATAATATTAAAGGGGTTTTGTTGAAGGGGCTTGTGCTCAATCAGTTGGCATATTAAAGAGCATCTTGGCAGATGATAACTGCACTAGTTCACTTAAACTTAGCCGCCAGATTCGCCACCAGCGCATTGTCGCATGACTTTGCCGAGAGTGTCCTTGATAAGATATTTGTCGAGCTCTGTGACTAAGCCCGTGTCTCGTCAACAGACGTACCGTCACGTGGACAACATCATGTTCGACAACCCGCACCTGGTGGAGCGTTTCCTCAACTACTGGCGCACGACGGGCAACCAGCGGCTGGGCCTGCTCTACGGCAACTACGAGGTGCACGCCGACGTGCCGCTGGGCATTCGCGCCACCGTCGCCGCAATCTACGAGCCGCCGCAGGTAGCTAAAGTCCAGACAGAGAGAGACCGTACCAAAAAATGGACGCCTTTTTGCATGTACCAACTCCTAAGACCAAACTTCAAGGGCATTATACCACTGCCATAGGGCCAGTTGTCAAAACAGTGCGTTGCTAAACACGAATAATCAACTAATTAAACAAAGCCCCGGTCTCTCAGGAGAGCACCTGTTACCTGCTTCGGATGCTGGATGACCATGTCACGGAGGTTACACAGCTCGCTACACCATCCAAGTATAGACAAGCAAGGAATTAACCAACGTCCCGGTCTCTCCTGCCTGCTGCTGCTCTGTTACCTTCTCCGGATGCTGGATGACCATGTCACGGAGGTTACACAGCTCGCTACACCATCCAAGTATAGACAAGCAAGGAATTAACCAACGTCCCGGTCTCTCAGGAGAGCACCCGCGACCTGCTCCGACTGCTGGACGACCCGGGCGCGGCGCTGGTGGACGAGCTGGCGGCGCACCTCGGCTTGCGTAAGGTCGGCTGGATCTTCACCGACCTCCTGGCGGAGGACACGAAGAAGGGCACAGTGCGGCACAACCGCAACATCCGCTCGCACTTCCTCACCGCCGACGAGTGCATCCTGGCCGGGCGGCTGCAGAACGACCATCCGAACGCGTGTCGCTTCTCGCCCGTTGGCGTTTTCGGCTCGAAGTTCGCCACGGTCTGCGTCACCGGTGAGTGCCCGTCGTGAAATCGATTAGGCTCCGGACGTTTTTTGGCCTATCTGTCGTTCGATGTGTGGATCAGTTAATTTTGCCGTCAATGTGCTTATCTAATCAAGTAGGTATGGTAAATTCTTCGTCCGTTGAAGTCGTTTACATTCTTAAGTTTGAAGAAAAACTTTAGGATAGATTTGAAACAAACAGCACAAACATGAAAATCCCTTGTAATCGTGACCAAACAATCGTAAATTGCAGTGTTTTGCAAGGCATATTTTCATGCCAATGGCATTCAACGTCCCGTACCGACCTTCTACAGAGGGAACGCAGTGCGATTTATTTTAACGCCATGCAATAAACTAGAGCGTGGTCTCGTTTGTACGCAGGCGACGCCAGCAACCAGGTGCACATGGAGGGCTACGGCGTCACCAACCAATGCATGGCGCTCGTGCGCGACAACATCCTGATCCCGACCAAGGACGCGCCCGAGCTGGGCTACATCATCGAGTCGTCCGACAAGCAATACGTGCCCGATGTCTTCTACAAGGTAGGACGGTCAGCCGTGCGATGCGGGCGTTGGCCTGTTGGTAGCCAAATTAACCCTTGTTTAATGTTTGGCTTTGCGAGGGTTGTTCTGTAGCTTTCGTAGCGCCGAGTTCTACCAGTCGCGTGCCGCTAGCGATGCTTTGCCTTGATGTTTGACAACAAAATACGTAGAATTATGTCAAAGTACCAGGGAAAAAAATACTTCTAGTGATTGTAAGACATAGGCATTGTCAGATTGAAGCAAGGGGGTAGGGGCTCATTCGTAGCAAAATTAACCGTTGTTTAATGTTTGGCTTTGTGAGCCTTGCGCAGTGGCTTTCCTTGCGCAGTGGCTTTCCTTGCGCCGGGTTGTATTCTGTCAAGAGTATGAACGTTGCCTTGCGTTAACGTTTGTCAACAAACTAGGCAGAATTAAATCAAAATACCGAGAATTGGAGAATGGTACGGCGCAACGTTAAACATTAAACATACCTTTATTGGCACTAGATAGTAGATATGCAGCCAACCTCCTGTAAAGAAACTCAACTCCATGGTGACAACCTATCGGTTTCTCCTGCTTTCTTCCACTGGAAGAGACATATTTTAGTGCATTCCGTAATTTCTGCTTTAGCTGTTACGTTGTAATATTGGAGCGTTTCTTTCTACCCAATGAATCTACTGAATTTGTGATTGCCTCCAAATTTTGCAAACAGTTCTTTTGCAAAAAGAAATGACCAGACATTTCATAACAATCTCTGCTGCAATTTTGTCACTTTTGAAATTAACAAGTCTTTGTCAACAAGTCTTGGGCATGGAGACATCATAGGAGCAAGATTGTAAATCTAGCCAAGTACTTTTGAAAATTTGTAACGGCATATTTCATTCAATTATGGATTTATCTGAAACATCAAGATGCAATATCAAGGATCAAATGGATGTTCCTTACAATCTTATACTTGATTGAACCCAGTTGAAGGTGGAGCCACCAGGCATGCTTTTGATGCTGTAGCGGGATCGGGAAGATAGGCTGCTCAATAACACAAGCGAGGTGTGTCCAGTTTCTGTGCTTTCGTCGAAAATCGATGCTCGTCTTCTTGCATCATAGCTAGTCATTGATTCTAGTTGCTATCCTGAGATGCTCGAAGAATCGGAGGATTGGAAGGACATGAGAGAAATACAGACGAGTTCCCACAGTTGCATTTATATTTCCATCGAAAGAGCTACACGAGATTTCTTATCACAAATTTTTCGGTTTAAGGCACTTCATGAGTGCAACAATCAAATTGATATTATTATTATCGCATAGAGTTAAAATGATCCCACTTTGTGTTTGATTTCTGATAAAATTGTGTAGTAGTGAGTTGTGACGTAAATCCTCCGCTCGGTATTTGGTTTCGTTTCTTGACTCGCCCGGATCGCGACCGTTTTCGCTCATCGGCTGCAAGCGGCGGTCGAAAAGTGACTCTGTCCAAAATGGAATGCGTGTCAATATGCGGTAAAAATTTGTTTGCTTTTCTTGTTCTTGTGTTTATTACGTTGTTTTTCGATGAAATTCGATCGTGTTTTTTTTTTGTTTTTTTGGACTACCTGGTTAAGTACGGACAAAAACTACACACGCAGAGCTAAGAAATTAGTTTTTCCGTGGGCCGTCGGTGGCACCACTTGTACTATGCATGGACGAGCAAATTCACTCTTGCAGGATCCTTTTCCGGTACATTGATTTTAATGTTAAACCTCTAAGTATTCTAATTCAATGACGCTTTTTATCTTATTTTCTGGAGGCCAGCTCGCTCTAGCGCTGAACCGAGCGTAGAGATATGTAACGAAATATTGGTCTGAGCCAATCGGTTAAGCGGCCCTGCCCTGGCCTTCCCCAAACGACAACGACGACGACGACAGATACGCAGATGCAGCAACGATCAACGCGATTACATGGAAACTAGGGAAGCATTTGCAGCTAATCTTTAAGGCACAAACAAGGATGCTTTGCCTCCTAAACGTTTGAATTTGTAGTCGAAGCAGCCACAAACATTGCACGGACTTTGAATGTTACACATCATCGGAAATATTATCACCTAGAAACTAACACGGCTTAAAATATTATTCACGCTCGATTTGGTATTTCATTAGACGCGTTCTTTATTTTATAAATTTCATCGCTTTCCATTTCGATTTTCGGTGAGAGTTAAAATATATTTTATATATATACCTATGTAGATATTCCTCGAGGTCCATCTGGTTTAAAATAACTTTAAAAAAAAATCTAAAGTCGCTTCACTTCCTGCCAAACGTATGCAATGCGAGACCCTATAAATATTTGGCGCTATTCAGCTAACACTGCTCAGTTAACAAACTGCTATCGTTTAACACATCGATTTAGATTAATTTATAACAATGATCGGGCCCAATTCGTAATTCCTACGCACACACCTAATTTACACACACACATATATAGCTAACAGGTAGAAGTTTAGGTACCAGCGGCATTTGAAATATAGAATATTTATATACTAAAATAACCCTAGCGCTCAAAATAACCGCATTTCCTTCTCACCCCCAGAAACGGCAATAATTATTATCAGGCAACAAACATATTTTAACTATTTCCTTTTTAGATTTGATCCATTAAGTTAACGGGTTCTTTAACGACGCTGTTAAAAGTTTGGACGTACGATTTCGGCACAGAACGTTCGAAAAATTCATTGCGATGAGGAAGAGAAATTTACAACATTTACGCTCCGTTTAGGTCCTAGTTGTAGTACTAGCTTCGATTGGCAAAATCAACAACACTCGCTGACAGATAAAAATAGTTAGTTCGACACGTTGACACGATTAGATTTCCCGTCGTCATCCACGACGGATGACCAAGCCTAGACACTTAATAGTAACATTAGTATCGTGTTTCGGTTCGATTTAAACTTGTGTTAGGCCTCATCCACGGGACTCACGCAGAGATCGGTACCAATCGATCGGTATCTCCATGCCATTCCGCACGATATATCGAGAAAACCCCAACTCAACAAGCCCAAGCGTAGGTACTTAACGACTCCTTATCAAACGTTGTCACAATGCGTTTATTTAAATATTTTTTTTAGCTAAGTTTCTCGTAACTTTTCGTCGCCTCGCATTATAAGAATAATTCACCCGACTATGTTGCTAATCAATAGTTATATAAATTGTACTTGCGATATTGGAGGAAAAATGCTAGCGATCAGCGCAAAACATCAAACTACGACGACGCGACGTCGCCGCCCGTCACCACCGGCGGTCGACCGACTTTGTCCCCGCTCGCTCCACGAAATTAGCCGCATCCGTCGCCGTTTGCGAAGGCGCGCTCAAAGACTCGAACGGCAGCGATCGGGGATCGCGATTCGTCAGCCCGGCCCCCGAACCGGGCGGCTCCGCGCGATATATATATGTTATTAATTATATTTTATCCGGACATAAATATATTAACTATACGCGTTTCGTTTGGCCGTCCCGCACGGTCAACGCGATCGGAACGGGAGATTCCGACAGGCGCTGCCTAGAGCTTCCCGCACTTGGTGATGACCACTGTCTTGGTCGGCTTGCCGGTTTGGTCGCCGAACGTCGATATTTTCTCGACCATGTCGAGCCCCTCAACCACGTGGCCGAAGATGCCCGTGAAGCCACGCATCTCCTGCAAACGTCGGTTCAGATTAGCACCCAATCTCGCAGAGATCAGTTGGAATTTGTGTCCATATTGGCAAACATGCGTTCCGAGTTAGAAGCCAATCAAAGATAGGCAATGTAAGCGCCTTAATTATGATCGGTTTAGGTTAGCGCCAACCGGTTACCGTGCAATCAATCATCTTGGAGATATGATTTGCTCATTATTTCATGGAGACAGTATCTACATCGATTGGACAACAAACTATGGATTTCTAACTGATCAACTCAATGAAAAGTTATGTTACATACTTCATGCAAACAAAAATTTTGCAGTAGGTACTATAAAGAAAAGTCTGAAATGTATCTCATTGAATGGTTTGAATTCCGTAAAAAAACAAGAACAATTCCTCACGAGAGTGTACTAAACGCTCGACAGCGACCCGTCAAAACAATCGGTGCCGATCTATCCGCCGTGCAATCGGCTAGAGTGGAAAATAAAACGCGCCGGCCGCACCTGCAAGATGATGCGGAACTGGCTGCCGACCATGCCGAGGTTGTCGTGGCGCTTCTGCGTGCGGCGCATGCCGACGGCGCCGCGCAGCGCCGGGAACTTGGTGTCGTCGGGCATGAAGTAGCCCTCCTCGAAGATGGACCGCCCGCCGCGCCCGTTGTTGAGCTCGAAGTCGCCGGTGATGACCGACTCGCCCTCCCAGCACTGGAAGACCGCGCAGCCCATGTAGCTGACGCCCATCTCCCCCGTCGTCAGCACGCTGAAGTTCTTGGCCATCTTCGGCGCGACGTCTGGACGCACCTGCGGGCGGACAAGGAGGCGGCGTTAGACTCGGCGGCCGGGGGAGTTCGAAATTGCAGTGCAATTGTGGGACAGAAATTTTATTTTTCGCAATTGGCGTCGGTTTGCGATCGGCACTACATTAAAAGTGGTGTGTCGAAAGAAACGATTAGAGTTAGACAATGGCGGTGTTGGATGTGCGAGTGGAGATTCGGAAACTCTGACTTTTCGTGCGATTTCGGAACTCGTTTGTTTCTGAAATTGCAATTGACCGATTATTCTTTCAAGCAAATCTACCTAGTTGATTTTCAGCCCTCCAGACACCTGAAGGAATATTCAAAGTCGAACCTTGGCTGCTGACTAGTCGACTTTTATATTGACATACAGTAACTTAGCGATTTTACTGTCTGTTCCAAAAAGTAAGCAAACTTAATTAGTCGTTTTTTCAACAACCTCCGTCAGAGGAGCCAGCACGTAAAATCAACAAATCCATTGGATAACCAGAGATTTTGTTTCCTTGCCCGCCCTAAGTCAGCGACCGTCAAGGAGAGATAACAAATGACCAAATCCCAACGTTGTCGCACCCCCCCCAAAATACTCCTCGATGTTACCTCGATGACGATCCGTCCGTGTGGCGTGCCGTTGACGTCGATGCTGAAGTAGTAGAGCGGGTACGGCCCCTGCGGACTGGCCATCAACGGCGAGTGGCCCATGTCGTACTGCGACGGCAGAGGTGGCGGCGGCTGCTTGACCGACATGGCGGGCGGCGGCGCGACGATGAGGTGGTTCGACGGCGCCTGCGGCGGCGGGTGGTTGGCCATCAGCGGGTGCACGGGCGGCGGCTGAGCGTAGCTCACGTCGGCGCCTCCGTTCACTGCGTCGGCAACGAAATACCGATCGGTTTAGTGCCGTTTTGCACGGTTTTGTTAGCTTGGGTGCACTCAAATAGTGTTCACAGACACACGACTGTGATTTTTTCTTACGGACTTGCCGTGCCCTACCCTAACCGGATTCAAACTTATATCATACTTCAAACTCAAACATATGAAACTGAAATCGGTTTGCAATAATTAACCCTACCTGTTGTCTACCTGTCGTCATAGAATAAGGAGTTTTGTTCTATGCTGTCGTTCACATAATACACAAGAGAGATTGCGGCAAAAAACTGGCTTAAAACGCAACGGTCAACAAAGTCAACGTGATACACACACTGAATCGAGGCAACCGGCTAGAACCGAGGACCAAGGCGTACCGTTAATGCAGGGCAGAAATCGAATCGCAGCAACTTCCGCACGGAGACACACATGTCAGACAGCCGCAGACGGGTTCTAACGCGGCAGTCAACGAGACAATTGACCGAGGCAACCGGGAGTGAGACTCACCGTTTACGTGAGCCGCCTGCTTGGTGAGCACGTGCCGCGAGTAGAGCTGCGACATGCAGTAGTTGGCGAGGAACAGTATCGGGTTCTGCGCGGCGGCCGAGTGGGCGGGCGCGCGCTGTGGCGCCGCCGCCGGGTCGCCGCCGCCGGCGTGGATCGAGCCGAGCGCCTGCTTGATCAGGTTGAAGTCGAACACGACGTTGGAGTTGCCGATGAGATCGTCGAGCTGGCATTGCAGGTACATCTCCTGGTACTTGCCCTGCGGACAAAACGGGTTCTCGATCGATTTGAGCGGCGTTCTCGACGGTTTGCGATGCGACGAGCGGGCATGAGCGCTTCTACGCCGTGCCGTAGGTTTGAAATTTTCTACTAGCAAAGACTTGAGTGAAGCCTGTTTTACACGGGAGAAGTTTTCAACCAAGTCTGGTGCAGAAGTCTCCTGCAGAAGAAAACTTGGGCCGTGTAAACCGAAACTTGTCTCAAAACGTGTTTGGCATGAGTCGGGACAAGTCGTCGAGACAAGACTTTTGCGGAAGTTTTTCAATTTGAGCATGTTCTATTTTGACACAAGTCTTGTGTCAAACTGACCAATCAGAATCACTCATATTGATAACAATTGTTGGGAGGCTGAACTGACTTTAAACAAAAGTCCAACCAAGAAAACTTGTCCCATGTAAATGGTCGCCCAAGTCTTGTGTGGAACTTGTGTGCACAAGTCTTCTATGGAAGACTTGTGCACCAGACTTGGTTGAAAACTTCTCCCGTGTAAAAGGGGCTTGAGGTTGCACTGTCAAGGAAAGTTTTGTCATCCGTTAGCAGTTTTGTGGCACCACTTAGAGGCAACTTTTCTAGCCAACCAACACAGCAAGGGATTGGAACAAGAATGAATTCTGCAGCTATTGCTATAGCATAGGAAAATGCCCACTTTTCATTTAGAACAATTCCTTTTGTTTCAGGGTGTTAACTTTTTATCAGCAAGGCAAACAGGTATATCCCTCGAAAAAGTATGGTCATGCACACAATTTTCCATAACATCAAGAAATACTTATGTTTATTGTCTTCTTATTGTCTTATGGTTCTGTATTGAATAGTCTTTCCCCTGGATTATGTCGAGTTGCCTTCCACCTAGGTGCTAGCCTACACCAGTTTTACCCGAACTTCCCACGGCTCCACACTTATCTCGAGAATCTTTTTTTCTACCAGCCGCTTCACACTCAGCAGCAAGTCGCCCCTACTTGTCCCGGGCCTGTACTTGCTTGGGAATCCACTTTCTCCCGGCTCTTTTTGAGCCGCTATCTACCCAGCAGCGGAGAGTTCCACACAAACTTCCCACTGCTCGATACTTGTCTTTATCTCCCG
Source organism: Nemurella pictetii (assembly GCA_921293315.2). Lineage (NCBI taxonomy): Eukaryota > Metazoa > Arthropoda > Insecta > Plecoptera > Nemouridae > Nemurella > Nemurella pictetii. The sequence goes on from OV121122.1 coordinate 6,100,011, forward strand.
GCCGCTTCAAACCCAGCAGCAAGTCGCCCGTACTTGCCTCGGGAATCTACTTTCTCCCGGCTCTTTGTGGCTAGCCTACGCCTACCCGAACTCCGCCACCTCTGCCCCCAGCAGCGCCACAAGGAGAATCTCCTTCCTCCCGGTTGCTATCCCTTGGAGCAACTAGCCCCTCTGGCAGCCCCACCTGCAGGCGCTGCTTCTCGGCGGTGAGCGCCGCGGCCAGCAGCTGCGCGTCGTGCGGGCCGTCGACGGCGGCCAGCGTGGCGCGCGCATTGCCGAGGGTCTCGCGCGCCTCGGCCACCTCGGGCATGTGGCTCCAGCCGTTCTGCAGGTCCGTCTCAACGTGCGTCTTTAGCGTGACGCACGCCTCGAGCACCTTGAGCAGGAACTCGCGCTGCTGCATCGCCAGCCGCTGGATCTCGACCAGCATCTTGCCGGTCGAGACAAGCTCCTGCTGCACCTGCAGACGTCGGGACGGGCGCGTTAGGACTGGCGGTGTGGGAGACGGGACGTTTGCGGTCGGGATCCCAGCCGTTAGGGACCGGTGACGCTGAGTGCGGACTAGATTTGAACTTATTTATTACTTAGTAAAGAAATATCAATCGGGGTTAGCCGAGTTGTTGGTGTGTGATTGCAGCTTAGCGTCACTAGATTCAGCGCCTTCTATGGTCATTCTTAGTCCTTAATCTAACTCCATGGAGCCCAACAACTCAAATAAACTTCCAGTGCAATTAACATTTATTTATGAATTTGAAATAAATACTAGTCCGATCTGCCCTTGAATAATTGTGCTACTGTGCGTGGCCATTGTTCGATCACCGTCGCATCCTGCCGTATCCATTCAAGGATAGCGGCACAAGCAGACGAGGAATTTTCCAGCATCCCTGCTAGTATCACGACGCTACGAAAGCCTGGCCACACAATGCATCCCTGACGCACTGATGGCATCCGTCAGAATTTAAAGCCTCAAAAACGCGCGGGTGGAAGAGGAATTTCCCAACATCGATGCAAGTACAACTACGACGCGATAGCCTGCACACGTTTGGTACGCGACAGACCCGACCCGCGAGCCCTCCGAGCGTTTGTCGCGCAACGTGAAACCGACCTCGGCGACCAGCTGCTCCTTTGCCTCGCCGTGCGTCTTGAGCTGGTGGCCGGGGTGGCCGGGATGGTCGTGCTGCGCGGCGCACGCCCGGCAGATGGCGTCGCCGCACGTCGAGCACCACAGCACGAGCGGCATGCCGTGCGTGTGGCAGTTCTCGCTTGACAGCAGCTGCCGGGCGGGAGAGCGTCGGTTAGAGTTCGCCCGGTCGTTGGAACGGGCTCGCTTGCAACGTTGGGACTTTTTTCGGTGTTGGGACTTGTTTGATAGGTGGGATAAGCCGTCTTGGTGGCAGCTGGCAGGCAAGAGAGCGTCGGTTAGGGTTTGCTGGGTTGATAGAACAGGCTCGGACTCAACGTTGGGACTTTTTTCGTTGTTGGGACTTGTTTGATAGGTTGAAAAAGCCGTCTTGGCGGCAGCTGGCAGGCAAGAGAGCGTCGGTTAGGGTTTGCTGGGTTGATAGAACAGGCTCGGATTCAACGTTGGGACTTTTTTCGGTGTTAGGAATTGTTTGATAGGTTGAAAAAGCCGTCTTGGCGGCAGCTGGCAGGCAGGAGAGAGTCGGTTAGGGTTCGCTGGGTTGTTAGAACGGGCTCGGACTCAACGCTGGGACTTGTTTCGGTGTTGGCACTTGTTTTACAGGTGGGATGAGCTTCTCTTGACAGCAGCTGGCAGTGGGCAAACATTCGTAGGGGTTTGGTCCTAGCGTTGGGACATGTTCGGTTGCTATGACCAGCTTACTCGGTGAACAAGTTAGGTTTTTACGACAAGCTCGATTGTAACGTCAGAACATGATCAACGCACTCAGGTTTTGCTTGGTCGTTTGAAGAGGTTGGTTGATAGGACTTGCTAGGTAATTAGAGCATACTGTTTTTTTTTTATTGATAGCTCTGAACTTTATGTGACTGTGCAAGGTTTCACTTTCATTATGCTCAATTTCTTGTTGTTTGTGACAATAGATTGAATTTCTACTGAAAGAAATCAATATTCCTTGGATACAGTTAGTGGATGTAAAGAGAAATTTTGCAACACGGGAATCAAATGGTTTCACGCACATTTTAAAGTCGCAGCAAACCATATTGCTTCTCCCGTTACTAGACAGTGTCGAAACACAGCTTTGCGTATTTGTTGGGAATTGATTTTATTTGATGTTTGTTTGAGGTTTGATTGCGTCTCACTCACCCTGCACTGCTAGGTCTTCGCGCGAGGGGAAACATTAGGGTGTACACTCTATGTTTTGATGAAAATATACTTAGGCTTCCAATTAATTTGCTAACCAATTAAACAGCCACCGCTTTTCCTATTCAAAGCAATACGTAGACAAACACCGAAGCATGTTTCACTCAATTGTAATTCACACCGCATTCAATTTGTTCGTACAACGATATTCTACACACATGAGGGTTGGTATTGCTGCGGTTTTGCCGCTGCTTACTTTGCGCTCTTTGTCGTTGTTCTTGCCTCCCTGGTTCGTTCCGCCCTGGCCGAGTTTCAGTGCCGTGAAGTTGTTAGCCAGCGCCAGTACGGCGCTGTATGTTTGGAGAGCGTCGGCACCCTAATGCATTGAGAACCTCTCTTAACACTCGAGTAGGCGCCGATAACAATTACTTGTTAACTCTTTTATCAAACCTTTTGAACTATCTTTTGACCTAATGAAAACGGAAACCCAAATCACAGCAGGGTGGAGAAGAACTCCTAATGTCTATAATCATTAATCTTGTCAATGAATGAATTTGCCTACATTCTGATACAAAGTAAAAATTCACTAGAACTTAATATTGTATTACCAAAAGTAGGTAGGTAGTAGAGTATTAACAATTTGGCTGATAAACTGGTTTAGTTGGCTGATAAACTGGTTTTATACTTTATCAATATTACCTTCTATACTGACAGGCATAATACAAAGTGAAAACAATGCCATCAATGCTATGCTCTTTGCCTAGACAAGTGGATTTAATCAAGTTTGCTACAACAATACCTTGCCATTGCATCAGCACTACCTACCACTAGTGAATGAATGAAATTAATGACAGGAAGCCACGATCTAAGTGGATAGCACCTGGCTGTCTTACCTGGTCTCCAAGTGGCGTGGGTTTCCAGCAATGCACGCAAAACAGCTCGTGGCCCTTCATGAGGACTGTTTTCGTGCATTGCAGGCAGAAGTAGTGCCGGCAGCTCAGGAACTTTGGACAGAGGTCCGAGTCGTTGAACTTTTGCTTGCAGTAATTGCAAAGCGTTAGTTCCTCCAGCTGGGGCAGTACCCCTGGCTCCATCATCTGTTCCGCAAACAATTGGTGTTTGTTCGTAGTTTGTTGCGTAGCATTCACACACTTCGGTCGTTTTAACACAAGTCCTAGTGGTCGTTTTGGTGACCTTAGTGTTGATTTTGAGGAATGCAGTTTAAATGTGTGGTTACCCTAGTCTTTAATTGGCAAATCAAGTAGCAATTTGGCAAATTAGCTGCCAAGTATCTTGGTGACTGCTAGATTGTGGTGCTAGAAGTAGACACTCCCCCTTTACTTTAGATAGGATTTACTTTAATTGAGGGGCAGTTATTTTGCTTGGCACGTTATCAGTAGATTTTCGACTAAACCTTGAAATGTGATCGTGTTTTGTTTATCAAGAAATTCCTCGCTCCTCAGTCACTTGGATTCTATTTTGGTTGTGATGACAATGCAACATTTGATCTGTCAAAATGACAGAATGAGACGACTGAGGATTTCTGGTGAGTTTTGGACGCAAGCACCGCATTTTTCACGAAGAGCACTCGATTTCGTTGCTTGATAAGAATTTTTTATCTAATTTGCCTGAAAATACTGATTGGTCGATGTTTTCGTGTGGACGCTACACTTAAGTGTCAAATCAAATCATTGGCAATGGGATTAAATCGTTTGTTTTCGACGACAGTTGCTGAAACGAGTCCACAACTGACAAGAACTATAACGGAATGAGAATTGGTTTATTTTTAGTCTCTCGTGATGCGATAAAGCGATTTTATTCCAAAACAAAGCTGATCGCGTCAATGCCAGCGCAAAAAACGTCCGCTGTGTGGCTCTCGAAATCCGTCATAGTTTCCGCACGAGCCAGTAAGGCTCTGTAGCTGGCAGATGATTGAATAAACCGAGAATTAATCTTCGTTCGATCACATACCGTGAATACGCCGCCGCCTCCGGCTTTTAATCGCCGACAACTCTTATAACATATGCCACATCATGACACTGCTGGTCTGGTCCACTGCCATGGCGGACGAACCGAACCTGTGGCGTTCGAAGTAACCAGAATTCACGCTAACTAGCGGAGTCTGGAGGATTTCGTGTCCAGCTAGTTACGTTGGCATAACTGCCATTAAGTCGGCCGAAATGATTCGTCGACTCTGCGATTTGCAGTCTGCATTTTCTAGACATATGTTGTGTGAATATAATTTTTCTAGTTCAATTTCATGATAACTAATACAATTAGTCACGTATTACAACTTTATTATTATAAATTGAGAGATAATTGAAATGGGGAAAGCCAAGAAGGGGAAAAAGGGTGCGAAAGACGAGGAATCGGGGGATGAAGTGGATTTAGACACCCAGCCTGACGACCTCGCTGGCAAGAAAGTGAAATCTCAGGCTAAAGACGAATTACATGGTGATAACGATAATGAGGTTGCTACGAAGAAGAAAAAGGGTAAAAAAGATAAGAAGAAGGGGGATGATGTGAGTGATGCAGAAAGTGGTGACGAAGAAGCTGTTGTAAAGGTGATAGAAAAAAGTAAAGGCAAAAAAAATAGAAAATCGAAAGCTGTCGAGTCTTCAGATGATGAAAGTGCACCTCCAAAGTCGCAATCTAAAAATAAGAAAGGCTTCTCGGTTATAATGGACGACAATGATTCTGCTAGTGAACCTGAAGCTGAATTAGATCCCGAAGAAACAGCGGCTAAGAAATCAACTATAAGCGACAACATAGACATCAACGGTGAAGAGAAAACGGCCGGTAAAAAGGGAAAGAAAGGTAAAAAGAAGAAGGGAGAAGATGACGACGAGGACATTGAGAAGATGTTGGCAGAGCTCGCTCTAGAATACTCTGGTGCCAAGAAAGAAGAGGTCGTCGCCCCTATCGACACACCCGACGAGCCAGTCAAGAAAGTCAAAACCAAGGGGAAGACTGAAAGTATTATAAAGGACAGTATTGTCGCTCCCGAAGTCAAAAAAGAACTAATAGATGGAGAGGAGATCGAGAGTACTGTAAAATCTGCTGCACAAAAAAAGAAAGAGAAAAAGGAAAGGGAAAAGCTTAAAAAGTTAACTCAAAAACAGGACGTGGTGAAGAGGACTGATTCTGTAGAAGCTTCACCCGAGCCTGAGGCAATCAAGGTAAATAAATCCGAACCGGCGGCAGATAACGCAGAAGAAGATGAGGCTGAGGAGGATGGTGATAAGAAAAAGAAAAAGAAGAAGGGCAAAGATGCTGAAGATGACAAGAAAGATAAGGCTAAGGGGCCAAACAAGAAGATGATAGCAGCAATGCAGGAGGCCTTAAAAAAAGCTAAAGAAGAGGAAGAAGCATTTGCTCGGGCTGAGGAGGAACGCTTCCGACTGCTGGAAGAAGCAGACAGAGCGAAGGAAGAGGCAGCACGTCTTGAACAAGAGCGTAGGGATAAAAAGAAACTCAAAGACAAGGAGCGCAAGGAGAGACTGAAGAATGAGGGCAAGTTGCTGACAGCTAAACAGAAGATGGACCGCGCTCGAGCCCAAGCGATGCTGGACTCGATGAAAGCACAGGGCATGGCGCTGCCGAACGTTGGGGAGAAGAAGGTGAGGCCAGGAACGAGGGTCCGCGGAAACAAAGGCAAGCCCCAGCAGTCAATCGAAGCCAAGCCCGAAGAGGAGCAGAAAGTGGAAGTGGAGATAGTAGACGAGCAGCCAGCAGCAAATGCCGAGGAGGTCGCGGAAGCCGTCGAAGAAGAAGGTGTTAAAGATGCGTGGGATGCCGAGAGCTCCGAGGAGGAGGAAGAGGAGGAAGAGATTTCCGAGCCCGTCGCCGCCAAACCAGAAGCCAAATCGAAAACAAAGCCGGCCGCCACCGAGGAGGCGGAAGAGGCGGACGACAGCGAGGACAGCAGCGACGACGACAGTGACGACAGCGAGGAGGAGGACCACCGGACGGACGCGGAGAAGAAGCGCGAGAAGGCGCTGCTGCGGATACAGAAGCGGCGCGAGGACGCCGAGACGGGCAAGTCGCTGGACGTGCTGCGCGCCGCCGTCGTCTGCGTGCTCGGCCACGTCGACACCGGCAAGACGAAGATCCTCGACAAGCTGCGGCGGACCAACGTGCAGGACGGCGAGGCGGGCGGCATCACACAGCAGATCGGCGCCACCAACGTGCCCATCGAGAACATCAAGGAGCAGACGAAGGTGGTGCGCAACTTTGCCGACTACGAGATGAAGATACCCGGCCTGCTGATCATCGACACGCCTGGCCACGAGTCGTTCAGTAACCTGCGCAGCCGCGGTTCTTCGCTGTGCGACATCGCCATCCTCGTCGTCGACATCATGCACGGCATCGAGCCGCAGACGCTCGAGTCGATCAACCTGCTCAAGAGCAAGAAGACGCCGTTCGTGGTCGCGCTGAATAAGATCGACCGGCTCTACGACTGGCAGACGATGGCCCGCAAGGACGTGCGCGACGTGCTCAAGGCGCAGGCGCCCAACACGCTGCTGGAGTTCGAGCAGCGCGTCAAGGAGGTGATCGTGCAGTTCGCCGAGCAGGGCCTCAACGCCAGCCTGTTCCACGAGAACCCGGACATCAGGAGCTACGTGTCGCTGGTGCCGACGTCGGCGATCACCGGCGAGGGCATCAGCAACCTGCTGGCACTCATCGTGGAGAACTGCCAGAACATGCTCGCCAAGCGGCTGATGTTCTCCGAGGAGCTGCAGGCGACCGTGCTCGAGGTGAAGGCGATCCCCGGTTTGGGCACGACGATTGATGCCATCCTCATCAACGGCAGGCTGCGGGAGGGCGACACGATGATCCTGGCCGGGACGGACGGACCGATCGTGACACAGATCCGCTCTCTACTGATGCCACAGCCGATGAAAGAGCTGCGCGTCAAGAACGCCTACGTCGAGTATAAGGAGATCCAGGCGGCTCAAGGTGTGAAGATCGCTGCGAAAGATCTCGAGAAGGCGATCGCCGGGCTCAACATGCAGGTGGCGCAGAAGCCGGACGAGGTGGAGATACTGCGGGAAGAGGTCGCGAAGGACTTGCGGCACGCTCTCAGCAACATCAAGCTGCAGGATCGTGGCGTCTACGTTCAGGCGTCGACGCTGGGCTCGCTGGAGGCGCTGCTCGAGTTCTTGAAGACGTCGAAGATCCCGTACTCGAACATTCGCATCGGTCCAGTCGTCAAGAAGGACGTTATGAAGGCGTCGACGATGCTGGAACACGACAGCCAGTACGCGACGATCCTCGCGTTCGACGTCAAGATCGAGAAGGACGCGCAAGAGATGGCCGACAACCTCGGCGTCAAGATCTTCCAGGCGGACATAATCTACCATCTGTTCGACAAGTTCATCGCGTACCGCGACGAGCTGAAGCAGCGCAAGCGCGACGAGTTCAAGCACATCGCCGTCTTCCCGTGCAAGCTCAAGATCCTGCCGCAGTTCATCTTCAACTCGCGCGACCCGATCGTGATGGGCGTGATGGTGGAGGCGGGGATCGTGCGCGAGGGCACGCCCATCTGCGTGCCGAGCAAGGACTTTGTCGACGTCGGCGTTATACGCAGCATCGAGAACAACAAGAAGAACGTGGAGACGGCGCGCAAGGGCCAGGAGGTGTGCATCAAGATCGAGGCGATTCCGGGCGAGGCGCCCAAGATGTTCGGCCGGCACTTTGACGAGAACGACTTCTTGGTCAGCAAGATCTCGCGGCAGTCGATCGACGCTTGTAAAGACTACTTCCGGGACGATTTAATAAAGGCCGATTGGGAGTTGATGGTCGAGTTGAAGAAGCAGTTTGAGATTTTGTAACGCTCGGCGGATGTACATGGCATGTGTCATTGGTTTACCTAAAAAAGAGTTGTGAGTAAATGAGAAATCGTTTTTAGAAAACTGTAACGAGGTCTATTGGATTACGAAACCCGATCACGTGTTGGCTCCTATCCGTAGTCAATCCAATTTTGATTCCTTTTTTGTATTATGCTAATTTTGAGTAGGTATTTCTGTGTTTAACGATTAAGATAAAACTGATGCTTCTTTTGCTCCGTTGAAAGGAACAAATTATTCATCGCATAGCTAGCCTTGGAACTCCATTGTATTGATCTTATCAAATGTTTAATTTAAATATAACTATTATGTATTATTACATTTTTACAGTTATTACATTTAATATGTTGTGAAGTGATTGAACATATGCATATTAACAAATAAAATTGTCCTATCCAATTAATGGGATCAAAACAAGCCATGACAAGATAACGTTAGAACTTGCTTAAAATACTTAAAATAATTGACCAAAAAATTGTTTAATTCGGTAACTTCTAGGTGTTCTAAAAGGGTGTGCTCTCAATTCATTAAGCTCCTATCTTTTATCTTCTCTTTTAAAAAATCAATCCTTTGAATGCTTTGGCAATAAATTCAAAGTGGATTATTGGTATAAGAAACGAAATATTCATTCCAAAATTTGTACTCACGCCTAATATGGTATGGATTTTGCAAAACACCTGATATTCTTATTGTTGATTGTCCTTATAGCATAATTGGATAATGCATAACCCCAGACAGATACAGATCCGGGCTAAAATTCTGGTACGGATACAAATTTCGGAATGGATATCTCGTTTCTAATTATAAATATCTGCCGTACATGCAACGCGTATTAGCATTTAGGCTCGGATCGCACCTGATATAAATAGTTTGGTTGTTTGATGACGACGTTGGCTGGTCGGCAGGAGAAAGACGAATACGGCAACGAGGTTTCCCGGCTGGCCCGCCCGCTGCCCGTCGAGTACCTCCTGGTGGACATCCCGGCGTCGACGCCCATCGCGCCCGTCTACACGTTCCACGCCGGCGACAACGTCCGGCCATTCCCCATCGAGCACAGGTGCGTTGGGCCGTCCGAAACATTGTGATGCCAGCGGTCGGTGTGCGGCGCATACAATGCTTGCAGACCGCGTCACAAATGGCTAACCACCAGAGTATTATCTTGATATTGTATTGAATTGATACCCTTGATGTATTATATATGCATCCCTTTTTAACCAAACCGAAAATTACATACTTTTTCATTTGTTTTAAGTGATAATTTAGAATTTAGTTGAATCTTAATATCTCTTCAGAAGCATTATGATCTGCATCCACAGATGAATCCATGAATCACAGATGAAACATTTGGTTTTCTATTGCTCTGTTTGGTCAAAAGGCCACATACTGAAGATTTTCAGTTTGGTAGATCAAAATCATTAAAATGATAGATGCACTATAGATACACTTTTACCATGATGTCCCACAATTTAACATGTCCCACTAAGTTCCATGTCCCACTATGTTCCATGTCCCACTATGCACCATGTCCCACTATGTACCATATCCCACTATGTACCATGTCCCACTATGTACCATGTCCCACTATGTACCATGTCCTACTATGTACCATGTCCCGCTATGTACCACCATCCATATGCAGTGCATAGCATGGGCGTGAAATTGCCGAAGATCCCATGCGCTGACGCCCATTGTTAATCGTGCAACGTTTAGGTTGGTGGACGGACACGTGCAGGACTTCAGCGCGCTGTCTCGCTACATGGAGCAGTTCTCCCCGGACCAGTTCCTCGAGGCCGTCTCCGACTTCCACTTCCTGCTCTACATCGCGACCATGGACATGCTGCCGATGAGGGTGAGTCCCGGCTGCGTTGTTCCCAACGCCGTGCACCTCCAACTGTGCTACCTGTGCAGACACACCGATTCACTTGTTTGCAGATTGCTTCGGTTCCCAATTTACTTACATCTCAGTTTATTTATTCAACTCGTCAGTCTTCCAAGTGTCTATCGCATTTTTAAGTAAGTTAGAAGTAGTTTAGAGGCCGTTTATATGATTTCCAATTAAATATTTATCTTGCAGCTAGGAATAAAACAGAAGCAAGGAGATGAGTATCTCTCCGGTACAGATTCAATTTTTAAATGGTACTTTTGTTCCTAATTAAAAGTGATATAGTGTCTGATATATTAGTTTCTCACAACATAATCGCCTGCATAGAATAAGAACTCCGTACCCTATGTCTCCTGCTATGGAGTTTCCCTGCTAACGAGCCACCCTAACGAGTTGTCCTTCTAACGAGCCGCCCCGCCAACAGGAGCACATGAAGCCGCTGCTGGAGGCGGTGCGAACGAAGGATGCGGCGGCGGCGGCCGACTGGTCGCGCTCCGAGCACTGGGCGACGGTGGAGCAGCTGATTGCGGCGAGCGGCTCGTCGCCGCCGCCGTCACGGCCGCAGTCAGCGCTGGCCTCGGCCGGCTCGGTCGGCAGCCAGCTGCCGCAGTGGACGTGTCCGCACTGCACCTTCCTCAATCCTGCCGAGCTCGACACGTGCGACATGTGCAGCCTGCCCAAGTGAGTGTCCGAGCGACGGACTCGCGTCCGGTGCCGGCCGCGTTTGCTGGTCGGCGATGCGAGCTCTGCGCCGACGTTTGTAGCGCGGCGCTAACTGGGGCGCCGGTCGGAGAGTGTCGCAGCGCAGAGCTCGCAATAACTTGCTAGGAATGTTCCTTTAGTTGAAGCAACGTAAAAATTTGGTTTTAGGATGGTAAGCGTTTTGCTCAACTGTTACAAATGTTCCGCGAAGCTGATTTATCGGGGGCTGTTAGCTCTCGGCTGAGATATTGTACGAACTTATGTTGGGGAATGATGTTTGCAACAATATGTCTGTTTGATTACAAAAAATTGCTGTAGGTTAATTGTTGAATTCTCATCTGGATTTAGAAGAATATTTCATGCGGAAGTATCTCAGGCGATACATACCTTTGATGGTTTCATAATGTATTTATTTCACTAGGAAGTTATGAAGTTGGCGTTGGAAGTATGAAGTTGGGGTTGTGAAGTTATGAAAGCGTGTGGCTAAAACAAACAACACTTTTTCATCTAATGGTGTTGTCAAAGATTGAGCAATATGTTGTTTCTATTTAATATTCAAATTTTGCCTTGCATTTCTAAAAATCTTTATTTTCTTTTTATAGCCAGGCTTTATTCGTAAAGTGTGCATAATTACTCTCTGTCTGTACCCTGGTTAGGTCGATGAACGTGGAATAAACAAGCAAAGCATCAAAGAACACTCGCAAGGCATCCGATGGTAAAACCAGTCGGGGCCATTGGTCAAGTGTATGCAAGGTAAACGTTTCAACTTCCTAAGTAGGCAAACATCGAAGGCAATTTGGCGCAGCGATTTTGTGATCTTTTCAGATTTCCGTTCATAATTTCTTTCGAAGAGGAGTTTGTGTTTGATTTGTACATTGCAATCGTTACAAGAAAAATAATGTCTTGTCGTAATTGACGCATAATTTTGTTGCGACAAGAGCTAGTGTCGTTGGGTAGTTAGTTGTTTTTTACACCGGTGTTTCTTGTGTGTGAATGCGATTGATTGTAACTTGTAAATTAATGAGAGGTCTCGGTAACTTAACGGGGATAATACTCTCGGCAGGCGTGCTGTTGCATTTGCATTGTTCGTTAGTTGGCAGTTTTGAAAAATGATAAAAATGCCAGCGTCGGGTACTCCAGTAAAGTGAGATGCCCATGGAAATGGACCTCTGTGTGAGTTTAGTGAAACCTTTCTGGATTCTGGACACTCCCGTAGAAATCCAAATTCCTATCTATAGTCAATCCACTCATTCCGATGGAAAAATATGGACAAATAGGTTTCAAAGCGGAGGCACCGCAGACCCTACGGTTTTCATTACCTGTCATTTTCTAATGTATTGTTTTATCAATGTCGCTCTCTTAGTAGCTGGGTTTTTATTGTTTGCACTTAATCATAAAAAATAATGCATTCACAAACAAGTGATGCTATGCAACAAGTATTTGCATTTAGGTTCAAATTAACACCAGTGTGTAATTGCATAGGGCAAAAATAGTATAACACCTACAGACTCGAGACAAACCCATAAAAGTGTCTCATAAAATATCCAAATGAAATTTGCTGCGGGCGTAACGGTGTTAAAGAAATATGAAATCAGTCGTAACACATCTGATGCAAAACTGCAGAACAGGGAAAAGAATTTATAAACAGAGAAGAGGAAATCTCCGTAGAGGAGAACCATCGGGAAAAAATTCGCCGTCAGCTTGAACTTTTCAATTCTAATATTTTATTATGAATAGGTAATCACGAGAAACGAAACCAGTCTAGATACTGGCTCACATGTTAAATACATTATTTACATTTTTTTTATGCCTTATTTTTCACCAATAAAGCAAATTATTTTCACATGAAGCTTAAAACCTAAGTTGCTTTTAAAAACTAGAGTTTATAATCAAATTTTTTATCGGGTCATTTTCTCCGCTAACTTTTGAACTTTTTTTTTCTGTCTCTGTCTTGGCCACGCTTAAAGCTAGCTTGTGCAAGTCACACGAATGGTTCAAGCGGTGCCGATTCACTCTCCCGACGACATCTCTAAGCGTCCACACGACGATCGCAACACAACACAACGTCGGCTACGTTACCAGTAAAGCTATTTACACAAGTCGTTCGATTAAATAGAAACAATAATTAACTGACTAAAAAAAAAAAAAAAAAAATTATCGATTAATAAAATTGATGCACCAGCGGTTTCAACGGGGATTTATTGGGCGTGGCGTGCAAATGCGAGTCTTGCGGTCGGTCAGTCGGTGATCTGCGTTACCGGCGGGAATTCGCTGTCGTCGTCAAAGCGAAACCCTCCTTTCGGCGGAGACTCTACCGCCGCCGACATCTCGTGGAACTTCTCGGAATCTGAGAAAAGTGGCGGGGGGATTGTTATAGCCGTGCACTGGCGGTTCAGGCGGTTGGATTAAGGGTGTATATGCATCGAGCATGCAACGTTTCGAAACGCTTTTGTGACTAATCACGCTTTTTTGTGTGGCCAAAAATTGGTTAGGGAGTTGCAAGAGACATACGCTTGACTTACTCTGTAAAGCGGTCATGAGAAAATGGCCAAAATAAATATTTCATAAGCTTTGAGATTAGCTAACTCAATTAACAAGAAGACCTAGCTACACAATGCAATAAATGTTCATCTACCGTCATCAAATCCTCTATGTTAACTAGTCATGTTAACTAGTCAGTAATCATAGTTATGTCCTGAAATAATTTAGCTAAGCGTATCCCTTTTCGTGGCTTCGATGCAGTACACCCTTAAATCGCTGCCGATCATCACGGAGCTTAGTTCAAACGGAGCCATCGTCGATATTAGATTCCAACACCGAGGGCATGCGTAATCCGTAACGAAAGTGCATCTTGCCAGTGCAGATTCATCACTCTTAAACACTAATTGATTAAGATTATCGAATTAAAAACAAAAACGTGCTAGAAAATATAGCAGTACTGTCACTTGGAACAAGTCACATTAAGCAAAATTGATTACACCCTGGCAACGTCTCAACAACTCTCATCCAGAATTAGCAGCGATCTTTAAAAATTTGAAAAGCATCGACATAAAAATGCATGCCTGCAAAATCATAGCAAAATATTTATGATAGAAAAAAATTAAATTGGCCCTGCAATGCACAAAAATAGACGGACAAACATCTGTAGTTCAAGAAATAAATCGGATATGCGTTTTCTTTCAACTTTAAAGAAATGCACATTTCAGACCGAATCGAAACCCTCCCGACGTAGAAAAATTCCATAAGTCATAAACTTGCCTGGCCCCTGTGCCAAGCCGCGAGCGGCGGCGTGCGCTTTCCGCCCGGACTATGCTATGTTCTGCTCGAGAGTTATTGTTTGGCCGGCAGTTGGTAAGACTGTGTTTTGGTCGTCGGTAGTACCTGACATGTAGCCCGGCGAGTTGCCCTTCAAAATGCCCGCGTAGCTACTAACAGAGCCTGCGCCGGGCCCGCGGCCAACAAACAGACGGGTTAAAAAAACACGCTGCGCCGCCGGCAGACGGGGGGGTGGCGAGGAGCGAGGGGGGAGTGGGTGCGGGTGCAGGCAAAAAAATCAGGGGCAAAAAATGCGGCTCGAGTGCGATTCTGTAACTTTTTGCTGTGAAAAGCATTTTTGGATGGAATTTGTTGCAGAAGAATTTAATGTCTGCCTCGAAAATTGTCCAAATTCCATTTGTGATTTTTCAATTGCAAAATAGTTAGAGATTCGGACTCATTGTTAATGCTCATCCATGTCAGCGCTATTAAATCAATGCAATGATTTCAGCAGAGTCAAAAGTCCAGAGTCGAAAGTGGGGCTCGAACAATCGAGAACAATAATTTAGTGAATATCCATAAAAACTAAGTCGTGAATGCTATCATTGCATTGGTAATAGAGCTGACAGTAAATAAACTTTTAAATGTTACGATGAAGATTAAAATCAAAGTGGCTGATTTGGTATGATTTTTGTGTCCGGTCAAGCAAAAGGTTCATGCACGCTAGCACTTAGCTGTTGCAATACTTTTGACCAACAGGCAATGTTACATCAATCAAAACAGCCATTTAATTAGTAGACAGATAAGACAAGAGCAATCAAAAATTAATTCGCAAAAACAAAGCTAACACCAACGTAGCAATATCGCACAATCATCTCGTTTGGCCGAGGCTTAGGGTTGCGAAATGTCACTGTATGGCAGCAAAGTATCGCAGAGAGAGCTCGATTCAGCTCAGTCTGTTTAGGAACGTTACGAGCCACTTATTTGTTGTCGGCAAGACTTCACTTACAACATCAAACACATATCCACCTAATTACGAACATTACGAATGTGCAAATCGTCGATTACAAACGGAAAAGTCGGTCGGACGATCGTGAATTACTTGAGGAGCTACCTCGTGCAATATAATTGAAACGCACCGAAACCAAATCTGCGTGAGTTAACGACGTTTTACACAATTCTGGATAGAACCAGTTTTTCAACAGCCAGTTACTTGACGAAACAGAGTATCGAAAAACTGGCTGTGTAACAAAATAAAAAAAGCAAACAGAGCGAACAATGCACTGTCGCGTGGAATCACCTGTGGCTGATAGGTCGTTGGCACTACCAATCAGTTTGGGGGACGAAGCGGGAACGAGTTCGTTACCGGACGACGACGACGCAGATTCCAGTCTCTGCTCGCGGCCCGTGTCCAGCCTGAAACCACGCAGTGAACGTCACAGCTCACGAGGGTCTTGGTCAAATTGCAAAAGGAGCATTTGGTTAGAATAATCTTGAGGCCTGGTTAGAAATTCGAAGCCCTGATGCCCATAGCGAATGCCAGCAAACACCGGTGTCACTGCGCTGCTAGTTTTGCTATGATGCTAAGATTGTTAGCATTACTATTGGCCTTGCCTTATTCATGCAATCATGCAAAAGCACAAAACTAACACCTGTCGGTAACGAGACAAAACAACAGAATAACCAGTATAACCCTGGACAAGTTCCCCTTTTAATGAATCCATAGTATAATGCTCCCTTTTGCAAAAACAACAACTCGATCGGAGCTCTGTCAGTATGCCGATGTTGCCAGTCGAAATCTCTCCGTGTGAAACGTTGTTAGACTCACCTGTGTTGCTTGACCAACGTGCAATCGCCGCCCTCAGACGTGTCGAGGTTGTAGACGTAGAGAGAGCCGTCTGCAGACGCCACTAGCAAACGCAACACCTTCTGGATCCTACGTGGAAACACCGTGTTAGACAGGATGCAACAAATGATAAGTGATTGTTGAACAGGAAAAGCCATATGCAGATGCCAGTAGGTTCTATGGGGGTGCTAGTGGATAACCGGGTTTTCATAACCCTTCAAATGCAATTAATTGCATTCCTGGTTCTACAATAGAGTAACTAACACCAGTACCATTAAATTCACTGTCCTAATGCCCCTCAATCCTATCCAATCCTATGAGAATTTAGACACAGTACATCAAACTATATATAACAATTAACAATTGACACCTCTTGCTGACTTTCCACTTCTTTGTCGATTGTCTTGAGATTGTCTTGACAATCGACAATGTCCTTGTTAGGACCGCCACAACGTTTAAACAGAGCAAAACCGTACACTCTCAATTATACAATCTACAGCTCTGAACCACTCCGACTTTCTAACTAGACTTTGTAAAACTGGACCTAAGTTGCGTAAATTACAATCTCCTTCATACATTAGCTCGTTGCAAAACGCAAACAAATGCAAACACAAAATGCAAACAAAAGTGCGCGGCATGGAGACTCACGTGGTGATTGCGCAGACGTTCTTGAGCCCCTGGAAGGGCAGGTGCACGGACGCGAACGCCCGGCCCTGGTTGAAGACGTCGGTGACCTGCGAGGGCAGGTAGTTGGCGGACGCGGACACCGCCTTGGTCAGGTAGCCCATCCATCCCTGGCTCTCCTCCACCGCTTGCTTGGGCCTGACACGCAATCGCAAAGACAACCAGTCAACGACGCGGGCGTGTAAAGCGGGGCAGCATTGAAAGTTTTCATCACGCTGATTTTTGTATCACAAAAAATTTGAATTCATGTAAATATTTTGGTTGTTTCTACTTGGAGGGTAGGATTTAAGAATTTATATTTGCAAAGTATGTGATATTGTCGAAACTTATCGTGGCGTAAGTTTCGAAGAATTATGATCTATGGTTGTTTGGATGGTTTTTAAACTGTTAGCTTTGCTAACCTTCCTCATAGTCATAATCATCAAAATTTTTAACAACATGAGATTTGAGTGCTAAGCCATTCACTAACGATTTCCTAGTATTCGGCAATGCTTTGCTGTCTGTTTCCCCAGGGTCAACTATAATAATTTAAGATTGACAGTAGAAAGGTAATCCTAAATACACTTATTAATTACTTTGCCTTTCTGTGTACCTCAAACAATCCTAGCAGTATCTGCTACAATTAATTTTTTTCAGACTTACCATACTTCAATAGATATTGATGTCGGGACCAAAAACATAATACTACTTCATTCACTTTAAGCATGATAAGTGGTAACTGATACCAAATTGTGTACCGTCAGGCAAATGACCTGTATTATTACTTTCTGTCATTATAGATAAGCTAATCTCTTTGACTGACACACAATGGTCTATGAGTCAATGCCTGAATGTCTGACATGAAAACAAGCAATTAATAATGACAACCGCCACTGACAGGCGGAGGCAAAACTTACGCTTCTTTCGGCTCCTCCAGTTTGAAAACGTGGACGGTTTCCGTGTTGCTCGATGCACACAGAAACGTGGAATCCATCGAGAAGACCAGGCTCGATATGGAAACGCATCTCTTGACGCCGCGACGAAACTCGTACACCTTTTGACAAGAACACTCCGTTTTTATGTTCTTAAGACTCATGTCTTTTCCTAATCATATCACGTTAGTTTTCAAAAAAAGGTTTCAGTTTTCAGAACACGCTGTTTGTTGACCGGAGCGATGTCACAAGCAAACCTACTGCTAAAGGCTGCCTTCACAATCTCCAAACAAACTTTCTGATATTTCACATACCTAGGTCAGAACAAAGGTCGGATATTTCCGACGTAATCAAAGGAAGTTCTGAGAACTATTTTCGTTTGAATATGAACAAGTAATCGTGGGTTGGTCCAAATCAACTATAAATCTGTGTCGTTCGCGGGGCAAGCGAGAATTTGACCAAGCACTTTTACATAGTTTCTCGAAACAATGGATTATCGACCTGTTCCTTACGAATGCGCCAAGACATTGAAATGAGTTGCGAGGACGGTTGAGAAACGGCTGTGCCGTCGTGTGTCGACGGTTTGGGAAACGTAGCCGAGTCCGTTACCTTGCTGCCGTCATGCACCAAGAAGACTCGGATGACGGTGCCCTTCTCGGAGGCAGTGGCCACCTTGGTGCCGGAAGCGCTGAATCCCAGCGCCGCCAGCGGGCTGTCATGTGCCGGGATCATCGTCTTGGCGTGCTGCAACCGTCGACAATACAACAAACCAATCAATCCACTTTTGCATTGCCTATTTTTCAGGAAATAAGACTTGACATGCAATAACTAGTGACTAATGAGCATTTGATAATGATGATTGATGGCAATTAAATTGCAAATCACTCTATTGCTCGACTGTCTCGAACTGATGAATCAGTGCTCGTTCACATTGCCGTTGACAAAAAATAAAAAATATTCTTATGCAAATTATTTTCTCCAGACCATTATTCCTATTTGAGACAAATCTTCTATTCCACAAGCCTTTTCTGCTCCCAACAAGATAAAATGTGATGATAATTGTTTGAATGTCTCTGCACTCGTATTCTGTAATCCGCATCATGTCAAACGACACGTTACTACCTCGTCAGTCAACGCTATCAAATTAACAATCGTCGTATCGTTTCGCATCGACACACGTTATTTGGAAATGAGCTTTCTGCCGAGTTCCCGACGTACCAGGTTGATTGCGTCGAAGATCTGCACCTCGCCGATGGTGTTGGAGCCGGGGTACGCCAGGAAACAGTTGTCACTGTTGATAGAAAGCGTGCACAAGCCCGTCGGGTTGGGAGGCGTGTCGCGGATTGTGTGCAACACCTTCATGTCGCGGATGTTGTGGATGTAAAGCGACTCTTCCAAACACACCACCAGTCGCTGTGGACAGAGATTACGTTTAGTTGGTGAAACTATGGCTCGAATGAACCGAGTTCTAAAGGACGTAGATGTATCGAGTGCAGTTAGAAATTTCAAACTTACTGCTCGGTTTAGCTTCACAGCCAAGATCGTGTTTGAATAGCTGTAGTTGCATATTTCTGTTCCTTTCTTGAAGTGGCATACTTTCAGCTTCCTGGGAGACGATAGACTGACGACAGCAACCAAACTGCTGCTAAACAATCTCTCCACAATGCATATATCTTCTGTGTCTGTATGGAGAGAAATAATTAGTTTTTTTTGTTGTGATCTTTGCTACTTCAAGGATTGACAGTTTACGACAGCAAATTAACACTAGTTACTTGATTGTGTCCGTTATAATTGGCTTACCATTCTCATATATTTGCTCAAGGTTGTCTACACAATTAAGTGAGAAAAGTCGATACCCCGTTTTTGTGCCAACCGCCAAAGATCTGAAATGAAAATCGATTTTACAAAATTTTGTGCCAAAGTTAGAGGCCTTGTTAGGAGGCTGCCATCCATGATTAATGTCATTTGGTTTGCACAACTTGGTGTCCTACTTATACAAGAACATTGCGTACTTTCACTTTTGCCATTTTTATTCATCTAGAGAACGAAAGGTCGTGTTATCTCTTACGTTTTTTGAAAATACGCGACGGGGGCATAGTTCCGCTGTTATTACTAGAATCATTTATTGATTATTTCTAAAAGTTAAATGCACTTGAACTGCAAGTGATGTAAATCATGATAGTAAGATTTTTAAAATCAAAGTGACATTTCAGAGTTGTTTTGATATGGGATGAGCAGGGATGAACTGTCAAGAGACAGGCCATTGACCTACGTTTGTCCAGAATATTATCTACCCCCAGGCTCCTTTTATGGTCAAACATTAGAGAATTGGCTTGGTTTTGCAAACTTAGCACCTGTAACTAGCTGTTTTTTTGTGACATCAAACTACATTGCATCATCTGTCATTGTTTTCACAACAAAGGTTTATTCCTTTCTTTTCAACTAGGACCAAAATAATCCAAAAACAATGATTTTATACGTAAGAAAATGATCAAATTTGAGTTTAAGTAACTTGTGATGACATAAGACATAGGCTAATTGCAGAAATTAACAGTAAGTCGTAGTAAACAAAGAAAGCTAGTTGTTCTAAATAATTTCTCTGACATTTGCCAAACACTTACGTGCAGTCTTGGTTGAAATTCACAAAGAAAACACCACTCGCTGGATCAGTTCCTTGATTTGCGAGGTTCATTAGTCCTGATATTCCAGCTTTTAATCCTTGCGTCAACACATCTACGTTCCTAGCCAAATTTTGCATAAATATTGCGTAAAATCTGCGACCTTGGTACTATCACTCCATATTGACCACCACTAAACAGCTGAGTGAGACACGAGCAAACCAAGCGGACGTTCAGCGAAGCTTTCTTTGTTTGACAGGCTGGCATCTGCGACTTGCGGCACTCAATGCTTGCGGCCTGCGATGAAATTAAAAACAAAATTCTTATCTTATCGGCAAAGTTCACTTGTAATGTATAAATGAGACACGCTTTAATTATGATTCAAAATTCAAACCATGATATCGTCATTCCTATCTCTAAATACATAACAAGAAGCACACTGCACAGACACTCAAAATGTATATCTATTTTGTTCACGAAGTGATAGCGTGTAAATCCACCTAGCCCTATGTGTAATCTCCTTGAAAATTAATTAATTAACGAGAATGCGTTCACGCAATTTTTCGTGAATAATTCTGCTGGGAAATATTTTAATGAGTTAACTGTAAGCTTCATGAATAAATTAAGTCTGCTCACACGCTATTGTTCGTGCGTAAATTTTGAAATACTCTTTGCTGATTGGTCGATGTATTGACCATCAAATTAGTTGGTCCTCGAATCTCGATCCTCTTCCACTCATCTCCATGTAGATCTGAACCGAGGTGTTATTACTGGACGGCAGCCGTCAAAATTACGGCCGTCGTCTTCATTAGTGCTTCGTCAATCAATTATCTAATAAAAATGTCAATTACATAATTACAACTACTTCCATAGAAACGAGAAGCGCGAACTTTTCAAAGTAAGTTTTGCTTCTAACCCTACATCTGTCATCCCTCACTCTCTCATTGCACTTCAATGGTATCTCTGTTCTAATTTCACCTGTGATCTATTTTTACTTCACGTAGGTCGAAAGTATGTACGGTACAAATATCAACCTTGCAGAAGTATTTTTGGCCAAGCAAAATGTCCATTCTGTCACTCGACGCATTTAGAGGGATGCCTTCGCGAGTCCATGCGCTATGGACCGACACAAAACAAATGCTGGATTTCAAATGGATTCACACGTGAGGAAATGATAATATTTTAAAAATCTTTTAACAGATTCATCATTAGATATGTGGATTTGACTTGACCGTTATTTTATTTTTTCAGCGTACATTGGATGAATCCCAGGGCGAGCCATAACAGAGCTTATGTGCCTACTTCCGTTGAGCGCATAGCTAATGTTCTCACTCATGGGGTATGATATAAATTAATTGAAGATATTCACAATTTTTCTAAAATTCCCTTTTAATCAACTCAATTGTGTTTGTTCTCCAGGTGTGGGTTGTTCCAAGTGTTCTCGCAAGTCTTATGCTCGTCCGTAGAGCAGATTCTTGGCCGCAATACTGGTCTGCAGTTATCTATGGTGCAGCTCTCATCCTGCTCTTTACCGTTTCCACGATCTTCCACTCGGTGTACTACTTCAGCGAAAATCGGTAAGTGACAACCGTTTTATCAATTTATCCATGGAACAAATTTTTTGTGGTGTCTTGTTTAGTAGGTTCTAGGTACTTTTTTTATCATAGTGAACCTTAGTAGTGTTCATATTTGGTGCATTGAGACATTCAAATTGAAATCATACTGGTTCTTGCTACTCTTTATATTCTATAGCTAGTAATACTATATAGCATTTCTTACATGAAAGGAGAAAATGGGCATGATAAAATCGTATGCATATAATTAATAACTTCCTAGGTCAAAAGTTGTAAAAGAAATGTCATCTCTTCAATCTATTTCAAGGCTTTTGTTGAAAGTAATTTTTTGTTGTGGTCATGAAACTGTCTAGAAGTGTTAATCAATATTAAAAATGAACTTTACACTTTTCCCTAATTGATGAGCGTAACGAGCGTAGCGAGTGAAGCGAAATCTTCAATTACACTTTACTGCTAAAAAAATCTCCAATGTTTTTTTTTTTGTTTTTTTTTGTTTTTTTGTTTTTTTTTGTTTTTTTTTTTTTTTTTTTGTGTTTGTTTTTTTGTGTGTTTGTTCGCGCTCTACAGGCCAAACGCCAAAACCGATTTTGATGAAAATTTCTGTGAACCTTCGTTTTCTCTGAACTTAGATCTGCCACGTTTTTGAAGCAATTCGGACGAGTAAATTTTATGTTATTAAGTTTTTACGAAATTTTTCAGTTTTTCCAAAACATGTTTTCCACTCTGGAGGCCAAGCACCTGAATATAATTTGACGAAACTTTCAGGATATGTTGGCCCTTACGATTTAATGTTTGCGTAAAAATTTCATTGTTGTATGTTAAGCACTTTTCTTGAAAATTGCGCTTTAATGACTTTTTTTTGCGATTTTTTAGCGTTTTTTCAGTTTTTTGCCACTAAAGCAACTTTATCTTGAACCGATGTTCACAAAATTTACTGCGCGCATAAAAAGTCGTAAGAAGAAGATATTGTCTTAATTTTAACCAAATCAATTGAATAGTTTTTCTTTAAATCGATTTTTACGTTTTGAAATATTCAAATAATTTCACGACGACTACATCATGATATTTCCAGGTAACGAATGTCATTGAGAGAGCTGCTAAATTATCACTGGACATTTTAAATTGATCATAAAAGCCTCTAGGCTATGCGGACACGCAATATAATCGCGTTGAGGGTGAGCGTAAATGTTACGCTCATCCACAACACGATTATATGAGTGTTCGCATAGCCTAGTTGGGTATAGAAATATCAAATAAGACAATAATACTTTGATTAGCTAGATAATACCATTAATTTTTTCAAACCTAGTTACTAGGTATAAAAAACACCTTGTTGAAACACCTTCTAAAAATTGGGACAAAATCTTTGATATTGGTGGCTCAATGAAATGGTTGTTTGATTTATTTTTTTATCCCTTGGATACCAAATCCAGTTTATTCAGTTTGCAGTTGGTAATGCCTCGTCAAGTTTTTGTAACAGTAGGTGCCTGCCCAAGCAATAATTTGCCAAGCCAGACAGCTGTTCAATAGACGAGACAATAATTGCTATCTGAGCTGTAACCATTGTTGACTAAGCTTTCCAGATTGCTTTGAGATAATTGAATTTGATAGGGATTCTATGCTAATTTAGTAATGTTCATGGGTTGAACCTCAGTTAAAGTCAGTAGTTTTAGAATGTAGACAGTCTATATTGCATTATTATTCCATGTCTTAATGCCCTTGGAATGGAAATTAGTTATGTTTGCTAGGTCAGGGTCACAATGATTCCAATTACCTTATTCTCTTTGAAATACAATCGAGGAGATGCAATTTACTTTGTGAATAATTCTACAAATTTCCATTCTTGCACACTGCCCAATAAAAGATATAAATCTATTATAAAATCTTGATTACAGGCAAAATAAAATAGTACAAGTGGAAATAGCTTTTGAAGCATATTTTTTTTGTACTTTATAATAAGCAGCTTGATCCATGTAGTCTTTATTTTCTTTCTTCTTACGAGTGGCCAATTTAATGTAGAAAAAATTTTCAGTCTCACTTACCTAGGTCAACGTGACATTGAAACTATAAATTGGTGCTTGCAGCTTACAGTTTGAACTTGATTAGGTTGTAGGACTGAAGTGCATTTGCTAATTGCTATTCACTAATCAGTCACCTGGCAGGCAATCTGTTGATTTTCCCCCACCTTCAAGGTGCACTGCTTAATCAATCAGAAATAGCTTCATTTGTTGACGTTTTATCCAACCAATGGAGCAATCTAGCATCAGCATATTTCACTCATCCTCCAAGAACAGGATTTAAAACCACCTTAACCTGTCCATGAAATCTTTCAAAAAGTGCTTTAGAAAATATTAGGTCCAGAAATCTATCAGAAAAAAAATGTCTTAAAGAATTGCTTGGTTTTAAAAACTCCTCTAAGCATGGCAAGTAACTATCTAATCTGTATCCTGTGTAAACATCAAATCAAATTTACTATCTATTAACTAAACTCCCAATGCCAATAGACTCTGGGTAGTCAGAAAAGATTTCTATGAATTGAGGAGATACCCTTTTGTAAACATAATATCTTAAGCAGTCAAAAAAGATCCTAGTAGTATTTCCAAGAAATAGATTTTAAATTCGATAGACAAAGAGGGTTGCCATATGCAAAACATCCTCTTTTATCCTTGTTCTCAATCCTTGTTCTCAATCTCAAATCATATTAAATCACTGATTGCCATCAATCTGTGATAAAAGATTTCACAGAAATATATTATCCTTCAAATAATCAGCATTCATCCATTATTTGCCTTCTCAATTAACTACAATCACCTCCACTACTAAATAATTTTCAATAATATAGCATCAAATTCAGTCAAATAAATTTGCTTCAATGTTTGCAATGGCAATTTTCAAAATACTGCACGTTGGCTGATTGTAAGAAATGCAAGTGACAATTCTTTAAAAAGCAAGGATTTTTATCTTGCAAATTAGCAAATCTCTGCTTGAACAACCCACATCGGCTTTACAAACAGCCTGACATTGCAGGAACCTGAGATCTAGCAACTCACACCTGCATTACAAACAACCAAACATTGCACCAATCAGGCCTTCAAACATCCACATCTGCATTACAAACAACCTAACGTTGCACCAAGCTGAGCTTCAACAGCCCATGTCTGCGCCACAAATCCACGTCTGCATCCCACGTCCGCATTTCAAACAACCTAACATTGCAGCAACCTGCTTCAGCTACCAATATCTGCTTTACATCCACGTCTACTTAATATACACCGTTACGTTGCAGCAACCTCCGCGACCTGCTCCACCGCGGCGACCGCGCGATGATCTACGTGTTCATCGCCGCCTCGTACTTCCCGTGGCTGACGCTGAGGCCGCTGCCGCCCTACGGCTGGGCCGCCGAGCTGCGCTGGCTCGTCTGGGTGCTGGCGTCGCTCGGCATCCTCTACCAGCAGATGTTCCACGAGAAGTACAAGTGTCTGGAGACGTTCTTCTACCTGGTGATGGGCATCATGCCGTCGCTTGCCATCATCAGCATGGTGAGTGCCGTAGGTGGCAGTGTGCCATTGTGGAAAGATTGTCTCGACGGCGACAAAGGTGGATGGAGGAATAATTATTATATATTTTTTATAGACAACAGAGGCAAGTCCATGAGTGCGATGTTGTACAATATAGATGAACAATCATGACAAACAGGACAAAACATAACATGATGAGATTAGACAAATAGTCACATTAGGTAGGTACTAGTTACATTAGTTATTATTTAGGATATTTCGTTACTAAGCTTAATATCCTCTCGAAAGCCGGGCTTCCAGTTGTCTCAGTTGGTAGCGTGAAGATTAAGCAAGGTGAAGATTAAGGGTTATTACTCCCGTGTGTACACACATTTCCGATCGGAAATCTCTTTTCCTATAGTGACGAAAGTTCTTTGAAAGTTGAAATAGAAGGACGAAGAACACTTGAATGCTGGGACGGCCCTAGTATTTCTATTCTCAAATTTACTTGAGCTTTCAGCAGTGCAATTCTGTAAATTTTTTATGTGAGATGAGATGGAGCTTTCATTTGTTCCATTATAAACATTGACAAAAGTTCACATCTCATATAGCCTGTAAAAAAAAATAACAGAATCGCACTGCAGAATGAAGAAATAGTGGAAATTTACAGCTAAACAGTTATTCCCACATTCATGCAAGCAAGCAGTTGTATTGGTTTCCGAGTTGTTGGACTGTAGCTCAATGCCAGTCCTACCTTCCGCATCAGCGCACATTACCCAACACGAACCGATCATTTCAACCTGCACATATTTGAACCGGCATTTCCCACGGCCCGCCTTTCCCGCAGAACGACTTCTCGGGACTGACGGAGCTGAAGATCGGCGGTTTCATCTACATCCTGGGCGTCGGCTTCTTCAAGGCGGACGGCAAGGTGCCTTGCGCCCACGCCATCTGGCACGTGTTTGTCGTGTTGGCGGCCGGCGTTCACTACTACGCCATACTCAACTACCTGTACGCCAAGGAGGGCATAGAAGCTTAGGTCGGTCAATCGATCGCTACACGTAGTTCAAGCACTTCCCGGCCTGGGTCGTAGGGAGAGGTCGCGGTGTCGTTGTGGATTTTTTCCGAGGTGGGTCGTCTAACGCTAGCTTCACGGAGGATGCGGATTTTTTGGCGGAGCACGTGTCATGAATTATTATGTCCGAAACGGATTTCAACTTGTTCTGCGGTTTTAAATTATTGCTAATGTTTGTGTTAGTTCGAACCTTCGGTTGAACATTGTAGTAGGTACAAGTTAATTACAGCATATTAAAATATTTTAATGTATGCAGCTTAAAGCAGAGTAGATATTTTTTAGTGGAGAGTCACTGGTTGACTATAAAACAAAGCGTAAACAAATCGACTTTTACCGCTCCTCCAATAGTAATCCGCTTCATTTGTGAATTTAGCGTTTGGATTTCTTGAAATGTCAGCCAATACGTATTCGTTTACTCTGCCAAAGGCTGGGAAATCCGCAGGGGCCAGCACCCACCCTGTCCACCCCGTAGTTAACGCGACCATAAGTCCATGCCAAAAATAACACATTTTAGACGAGGCGAATTCGTCTCCAGCCAAACATACGTGTCTCTCCGTTTTACTGTTGTATTTACACATAGATAGATTGGTGCCAAAAACAACAAGAGGAAAACAAACTTAGAACTCTTCCAGGTGTTGATGTCAGCCATATTAATGTTGTAGGCGGTACGCCATGTTGAAATCTCTCTTTTTTCTTAGCGCCAGACAAGTTTCTGTGATGCAAATAAATTTATGTGATTCATTGTTCGATGTTGCACAGAAAATGATGAGAAGTTTTGATGATTTGGTGGTGAAAAGTATGGAAACAAGTGATATGCATCGATCAAGATAAGTTCTCAAATATAAATGTCTACGAGCTATATTGTACTCAGTTCGATATTGTTTTCAGTTTTTGTGTTTATCGAAGAAAGGATCGTGCGATGTTTTCAGTCAGTTTTGGTTGATTGGCCGTACTTTATTCAAAGATCGAACTTCCTTTGGAAACAGCATTGGGTTGAATGAGAGTTAGTAAGAAATAAGTTCCGTTGACTTTCGGTACCTATGGTACCTGCTTTATCTCCAATTAAACGTTAACTGATTGAAAATGTCAGACGGCTACATGTGGTTGGTGTATCTGTTTAGGAAATAATTTAAATCGGGGTTGTAAGGGTATAGATTTATTGTTTACTTTTTTCATTGATAATGATGTGCATGAATGATTTCTTGAGGAATTTATTGGGAGTGAAAGATTGGAGGCTAACAAATATGGGAGATAAGTACGCAAACCGAATATAGTGAATAGCGTAGTTGGAATTGTAGAAATGAGCCTAACAGTAACTTATGGGCAGATAATGTGCATTCATTTAAAATGAATAAGTATGGATTCCCAAAGTAGATCAGTGTGATATGAAATTCACTGTACCTTAAGTTATTTCAAATATCAAAGTGATGTGACAGTGACAAAACTCAGCATCTCATTATCATATTTCCCGTCTAGACAAGTTACTGCTCATCTCATCTCTACGATCTTGGATTGACGATGGTTTACTCCACCTCCGTATAAGTTTGTTCAACCAACTTCATAAGCTGGTACCTAAACCTATGTCAACACAGCGACTTAGCTTCATCAAACATTGTGATCGCTGATCCTAAACTAGGTTAAAAATGCATCAGTCATTGATAGAAATAACTCAAACCTGGTTCAGAGATGTGGAATCTGACCTTGTTAGCCTCGTATCTCTTCATTCCAAGTCGAAGGAGACGGGGAAACGAGAGAGTTGCTACTTTTGTTACTCTTGATTGATGCTGTATTCAATTGCTTTAGGCCCTGCATTGGCGGCAGCTATTATTTTTGTGAGACAATGTTCGTAGCTCTTAAAAGAGTACTGTTATGATTATCTCGGTGTCCGCTCTCTGTCTATCTCTCTCTCTTTGTGTTTACTGTTCACATTGTAAACAGCTTCCAATGTTGATGTGCTAAATGTTTCGATATTCGTATGTATACGGTGTTTAAGATTGTTTGAGCAGATTCAACTGTCGGCCTCAAACGGGATTCAAGTCTAGGTTCTTCTTAAACATGTTCCGCAGACATTGGTTACTGTACATAATATAGTGCATTTCATAATGTATACCTGTTGATTATTATATAGTTTATTTGTTTTTATTTATTTATAAACCAATCAAATTCAGTTCGGACTTCAAATTAGACCAGCCAAACATGTTTAGTTGTACGAGGATGTATTATCTTTTCAATGCAAGGATTATAGAAATGTTTTGTTACATTGTGACCAAATAGTAGGAAATAGTATGAAATATTTATACAAATTGGAATTATATTCTATATTTTTCAAGTTGTTAATTGACCCCAAGGTACTGAATATAGATAGATGAAAAAAATATTTGGAAACATTTTATGCAAACCAACAAAAATCAACATGTATCGATCCATATCTAATCCGAAATGTCTTACTTCCAACAGTGCAAATTCAGAGACAATGTTAGTTTTGTTGAACCACGGTGAAAACTGAAAAGTGAAAATATAGCATGGAGTGTTTGGGTGAGAGGAAGAGGTAATCTTGTGATATTTCTCTTGAAGGTTCCAGTTTGAATATCCTGACATGCCATTGAACTAGCAATAATCAGAATTAACTATCTTCAGTTTACAGATGACAGCTGCCACATCGTCATCCGAAATGTTGTGATAGAAAACCAAACGAATGATGTTGTCAGCCTTTGGTCCGACCTTTACGACGAGAGCTTTATCTCCCAAAGTAGCAGACTCGCTTTCGGTGACCGAACTCAACCGATCTGTCAGCTGGAGCGACGTCAGCTTCTTCGGATCCACGTAGATCATCAAGATGTTGGTGTGAAGATTCTCCAGGTCTACCCACATCACCTTGCTGTTCATCTCGGATATCGCTGCAAGATTTGAATGGAGGACATTTTAGAAGCAAGTAAAATGTTGAAAACAATCAGTTAAGATTCATTTTTGTTCATTTGGTTTCAAAATGATAGGACATTGGGTCCTAAAACACATGCAATTACGGCGATGAGCCTACGGTTATGACGATGGGCCCCAATCATTATTTTGGCATATTTAACTTGAACTTCAGTCCTTAAATAACCAACTGGACTGGTTTGTCCAAGTCCAAGTAGCACAGTACTTGGATGTGATGTAGTTCATGTGGAATTGGATGTTGTAGGTAGTGATATAGTTCAGTACTCATGATGTGATCTGACTTCCATTTCGATCTCTTACCTCTGGCAACTTCAGCCGCCCTGCAATGATCGTCAGCGAGCCGATGGATCATGTGGTCGAATGAGTAGAGACCAGCCGCTGCCAAGATTCCAGCTTGCCGCATGGCACCGCCCACAGCCTTACGCAGCCGACGGGCCCTTGGGTAAAGAAAAATAACCACCTTCTCCGAGATACTTTTCACTTACAATTTAGTTTGAAATGATTTTTCTTCCATCAACAAACAAACTATAAACTTTCCAAAAACGACAATTGTTTCCAATTTGCAGTATTTTCACCAAATTGAACATATGACAGCCAGGGGTTTTCCCTAATGTAACATAAGCCGGTGCCTTTATGTGTCCAGTATGCTATGCGGACCATACAGCATTATGGTGCAAGGTGCAATAGTAGGTATATTAATGCTGTCCGGTATTTATTATGTACTTAGGTGATGTGCCATTAAAACACTGCAGGCATGTGGTGAAATGTCGTGACGCCCAAACGAAAGTAATGACTCTGGCAAGGCCTCCGAATACTTCCAACCGGCATCAAGAATTGACGAGCGAGAAGGTGTCTTGGACTAACTGGTTGATGAACGCTGTGGATCCAACCAGCACGGATCCAACGGGGGATCCAAGTCCTTTGCTCAGACAGATTGAAATTGAAGCGCAGTCCTTCACAATCCGGCTCGCAGGAACTTTCAAATGAATGGCAGCGTTGAACAACCGCGCTCCGTCCATGTGGATCGGTATGTTCAACTCTGCGGCGCGTTTGCCAAGCTGGAAATCAATCGTCAGGAACGGTAAAGTGCGTATGTTTTTATTGAACTGACCCTATGAGGTTCTGAGCTACAATTTAGTTTCTTAATCAGACAAGGTAATTAAATGAGCTTCTATGGATGAGCTACAGAAATAAATGAAAATTATTCATAATCATACTGAGAATTCGGGAGAAATAGAGAGTATTCATCAGCATTAAAGCAGCATTCAATAACGATTTAGATCTTTTAAGTAAATACATTTTAAAAAATTGTTTGATTTGCTTAAAAAACTTGTCAGATTCAAGTTCAGAGAAAATGAAGGTCCACATAAATTTTCATCAAAATCGGGTTTGGCATTTGGCATGTAGAGCGCAAACATAACACTCGAAAACACTAACTAAAAACAAACAAACAAAGATTTTTATAGCAGTAGTGTGTAATTGAAGATTTCGATTCCGTAGCTTCGCTCGTAACGCTCATCAATAAAGTAAAAAATAAATAACTACCTACCTTGTCCAGCCATTCTAATGGCAACACCTTTCCGCCGCAGAAGTTATGAGTGTTTTCCACGCAGATCAAGCTCGTAATCGGATGGTGCACATCGTCGATTCGAATGCACTTGTTCATCTCGTCGATGCTGAAAGTCCCGTCATCGTTGTTGACTACAGTACGCGTATGAACACCTCCGAGCTGATGTAGAAACAAAACTTTGGTGCAGAGGAAAATTGAAACAAGATATTGAACAACTTCCCTAGCAAGAAATGGTAAATTGGCTTAGTTATTTATGATAGTTAAGAATCGTAATTGCTTGGGAGTTCTTCTGCATTATTTGATTATCGAATATTGCTGGGGATTATGCAATTCAGATTAGAATGTGTTCTTACATTACGTTTGTTCAATGATTTGAAAACGAACAAAATAGACTCTGCAGTTAGCCTTTTGCATCCTGATCCAGATAATTTCAATCAACAAGCACACCAAACCAATTTTTTTAATAATTTCGGCTAAATTTGGTCACGTAATATACCTGAGCTGGTCCACCTTGTTCTAACAGAAAGATGTGGGTTCTATCTCCGGCAATCAACTCACACCCCCGGCGATTGCAATGCGTCAATACTGCACAAAGAAAAGAAGAGTAAGTTTCAAAATGGTGAAACATGGAAATAGATTACTGCAAAGAAATAGACTCACCTTAATTAATTCCGATTTACAATAAAATAGTTCTAAATACATAGGAACGGGTACAAAGTGAAATACTTACTAGCAATCAAGTTGCTCATTGTCCCACTAGCAACAAACAATCCACTTTCTTTTCCCAAAAGCTCTGCAGCTTTTTTCTCCAATGCTGAAAATAAAGCACTTTAGACAAAATTGATTTGATTTGGTAGAATAAAACCAACAAGTTAAAAAACTGACATTTTCTGGGATGGGAACTGTTGGTGGAAACATAGATATCAATTTGATGTTTCTTCTAGACTAGATACTAGAAAAAATCACACAGGAATTTTTTAACAGTGAGTGTGAATAAAGATTTGCTTCAATCGCTTCGCTTGTTGCGCTGATCAAAAAACATTCGACAACTGAAAGTGTTTCGAGAGTTTCGGCTACGTACCGTTCACTGTAGGATCTTCTCCATACACATCATCCCCGACGTCTGCCTCGAAAATTGCTTTTCGCATTTCTGCTGTCGGTTTTGAAATCGTGTCACTTCTCAAATCCACTACCCGGTACTAGAAAATGTAAACAAGTCAGCATTGTGGTTAACTTTTTTAGATTTTATCGGGGATAAAATGAGAAAATGAATTGTGAATCTTACGTGCTCGTTGATTGTCGTTGCCTGATGGTGGTTATACATTGTTATGTGGGGGGTACCTAATTAGTTTTCATCTGCAGTATGCAACTTGTGCTGTGGATGAATCTTTAACCAAGAACAGTCAAGGTTGACATTGAGTTTTCAAGTGACAGAACTCATCATCTTGATTGATCTTGATCAAAGATCTTGATAATCAAGGTTAAAGCCTTATCTTGATATTAAAATTCAAGTTGCTGATAATGAAAATGTATAAAAATTTTCTTAAAATATCTCTCTAAAATAATACTCTCAAGCAATTCACCCAACATGGGTACTTAAAAACTTTTCTTACCTACCTAAATATGTCCACTTTTTATACATTTTTTGTGCCGATTATTTTTCTACAGTTCCCCTGATTATCAGTATCACACTATTAAAAAACTAATCAGAAGCAGGATGAACGGATTTAAAATAAATATATTTTGACGCGTGTGAAAGAAAAAGCAATATAATGATAGAAGGATAAATTGTGATGATTTGTAGAATAATAATATAGCATTGATGTAAGAAAACGACGATCCTAAAATTGCAGAAAGGATTATTTATTATATATTATTTTACATAAGAGGTAGATACAATTTACACTTAATATGTCTTTAAAAACATAATTACCTACATTAAAATTTGGCCACATTTTTTCTTTTTCAATCAATGTCATAACAATGGCACATTTTTTAATAAAATGCCCAGTTTCCAGAATTGTTTTTGTCAACAAGTAGATATGCCAACAATTCAACAAACATCTGAATTGATTATTTTCAATCTACAGATGACGGCATCCACGTCGGCATCCGAGATGTCGCAGTAGAAAACCAAACGAACGACATCGTCAGTCTTGGGACTGATCTTCACAATGGCAGCTTTATCTCCCAACGTAGCGGACTCGCTAACGGTGACCGAACTCAAACGATCGGTCAGCTGCACAGAATCCAGCTTCTTCGGATCCAGGTGGACCATCAAGATGTTGGTGTGAAGATTTTCCAGGTCCACCCACATCACCTTGCTGTTCATCTCCGATATCGCTGTAAGAATATAATCCGTTAACCCTTTTTAACAGGGAAAATTGGTAAACCATTTTGATTTTCAAGCAAAATTAATTCTTAGTTACTCCCATAACAGTGGAGAAGGCTTTTGCCAAAACTTTTAAGCCATTTCAAGTCTACTAGTCCTGCTTTCCTTGTTAGGTACCCACCTAATTTTTCTGACAACACTAACAGATACTACCACCCATTTTTCTCTAATATTTTGATTAGTCCAATGCAAATGTGAATAGTTGAGACTTCAATGGAAATATATTATACAAAGAGTTGTTTGATCATATAACCTTTACTCATGTTGTCATCTCTTACCTTGGGCAACTTTCTTGGTCCTGCAATGATCGTCAGCGAGCCGATCGATCATGTGGTCGAACGAGTAGAGACCAGCCGCTGCCAAGATGCCAGCTTGCCGCATGGCACCGCCCAAAACCTTACGCAGCCGACGGGCCCTAGGGAAAAGAAGAAGAACCACCTTGTGAGTTGCAGCTGAGGCCACTTTCCCTAACAATAAGTTACCTAGTACAGTCAGGTGTAATTAATCAACCTTCCAAGCACATGTTGTAGATGTATTTTCCCTTTACTGTTATTTTTTTATTAACATCCCTCTCTGTTCCTATGAATTTTGATCGGTGAGATTCCTCATCTTGCTAAAGTCAAGGGCAATATTTATAACTTGGCCATGGCTGAATTTAGAGGGCAAGGCTATAATATTTGCATATTTTCCCATATTAATGAAACAATCAAAGATTATTATATCACCACTTTCTTCGGACATTTGTGAGCTCGTCTATTACATTCCAAACATAACACTGGCATGTATAAGGACTGTTTACTAACATACAACAAGAACAACAATAATTTCAGGCACAAGTGAAAGCTTCAAGCAGAAAGAAGATAATATGACATACTGGTTGATGAACGCTGTGGATCCGACCAGCACGGATCCGACGGGGGCTCCGAGTCCTTTGCTCAGACAGATCGAAACCGACGCGCAGTCCTTCACAATCCGGCTCGCCGGAACGTTCAATTGAACGGCAGCGTTGAACAACCGCGCTCCGTCCATGTGGATTGGTAATTTCAACTCTGCAGCTCGCTTTCCAAGCTGCATATAAAGATATTTATCATAATTCAGCTTATGATTGAGTTTTCGAGGTGTAAAAGGCCAAAATACTACTCCGGGTGGATTTTCAATGATTAAGGTTCCTTCTATACAAAAAATTGATTCTACCTACCGCATCAAGCCATTCTAACGGCAAGACCTTTCCACCGCACATGTTGTGGGTGTTTTCTACGCAGATCAAGCTTGTAATCGGATGATGCAAATCGTTAATTCGAATCTTCTTGTTCATCTCTTCGATGCTGAACGTGCCATCGTCGTTGTTGACAACTGTGCGCGTGTGAACACCTCCGAGCTAAGCAGAAACAAAAGAATCTTAGCAGCAGAAGAGCATACCACTTGTACATGTAAGTTTTAGGTAATTCTACCTGTGCCGGTCCACCTTGCTCATAAAGAAATATGTGCGCCTGATCACCAACAATTAATTCCGCTCCGCGACGCTCGCAATGTGCCATAACTGAAAAAAGGGTGTTGATGAAAAAACCAATTTTATTTCCTGAAATATTCAAGACTCTCTTTGTGCTCTTGAATGACAGTATTGAATTTGCTTTACCGGCAATGCAGTTGCCCATTGAACCACTGGCAACGAACAATCCACTCTCTTTTCCCAGCAAAGTGGCGGCTTTCTTCTCCAATGCTGAAATGGAGCATAGAAAAAAATAGGTAGAATAATTTCAATTTTTTCCTGAAATTCCTGTTGGTCACAATTTGACTTAAAATAACTATTGTTAGGTACCATTGACCGTTGGGTCTTCCCCATAAACGTCGTCACCCA
The DNA here is from genome assembly GCA_921293315.2 of Nemurella pictetii. NCBI lineage: Eukaryota > Metazoa > Arthropoda > Insecta > Plecoptera > Nemouridae > Nemurella > Nemurella pictetii. Next base: position 6,134,942 of record OV121122.1, read on the forward strand.
CTTCTGCCTCAAATATAGCTTTTCTCATTGCTGCAGATGGTTTAGAAATCGTGTCACTTCTTAAATCCACTACATGGTGCTGTAAAGTTTGAAGAAGTCAGTTTCTAGACAGTGGTTTGAAGATTTCAAAGGTTTTTTTAAACTGAAATGGACTTAACTTACGTTCCCCGTGTTTACTGGTGCTTTATGGAGATACATTGTTCTGTATGTCTGTGCGTTTTGACCAATTCTTTTACTTTGATTGAGAGCTGATCTAAAAACACAGAACATTCCTCTATTACTCTTAATTGAAGGAGTTAAACTCGTTGAGCTGGTTCATTTGGTTATCTTCAAGGTTATGTCAAAATTACTGATTGCTAAATTCAAAGGTTGCTGGAGTGAATTACATGCGATACGATGGATATTTGTTCAGTTCTTTTATTTGCCATGAAATTAGGAGTAATTACATTTTTTGCTTAAGTATTAAGTATGCAGCCGCTGAAACACAGAGCAATCATTGACATATTTTTGACAGGTACCTACATGCATACACCACGTGACACGTGGGAATTTCGAAAATCGAAATACCCGTGGTGGTCCTGGGAATTAAATTTATTCCGATCTAGTTGCAGTTACTTTCAAGCACGTGGATTACATGCTGAATTACCATCTGACGTTTTGATATTTCAATACTTTCAATGAAAGATTTTAATAGCCCTTATCATGAGTCAAGCATATGGAAAGTCAACTATAATATCAGGAGGAAAATCAGGAGATGCCGAGTAAGTTTTCACGTCTTAAAAACCCTATAATGTTAACATAGTGATGATTCTGTATTTCGTTTGTTCTCTGGTTCGTCCTTCAAGATTACGAAAGCGTAGTTTGTGTTCAAGTTTTATACCATTTAAAGCGCAGATTTCTCTGGCGCCAGACAAAACCTGCTAATTATTAGGATCACGACTTTATCAGCTTCAAATCGTTGCCAATATTTTTGTTATACGATTTGGCGACACATGGCAGACATTTGAACAAATAATCTTTCAAACTGACTTCTTTTGATGCATTTTCTTCATAGTACAACGATTTAACGTGAAATGTACTGAAACGGACGGTCAAACACGTGAAATGACAGGAAAGCATCAACATAAGGCGCATCTATTTAAAAACTTAGAAGTGATTTCTATGACAAATCAAGCGAAAGTTCAGAAACAGCACACACGATAAATTATTACGGCTGAGTTTGCTCAATGCTTTGTAAATTGAGGCCGTGCCGTGGAGATCATAATATTGTGACTCATACTTATACGGGCAAATGCAACAGCAACGGCTATTATCATGTTGAACAAAGAAGCGCGAGAAAGGATGGAATTTTGATGAGTATGTACGCTTAGCCGTAGTCACCAAAAATCGATTTGTCCCGACTGGAATGGAAATAATCTGGGTCTTTACTCTTTGCTGATTCTGACGCATTTTTCCGTGCACGCAACAGCATATTCACAAGTTGTGACTCGAATAAAATTTCCATGGTACACACTTTTTGGTTAAAATGTTCATTTTGGGGGCATCTAGAGCTCTTTGATTGCCAAGTGGTTACAACCTATGAAGATAATGAGGCACTTGTTTGGAGAGTGATTCACGTTTTGCAAACGACAGCGCAGATGGTAGTTTGAATTTCGATACCGTTGGAGGTCGTCCTGCACGGTGTCGCAACCTAGCGGCTGCGAGCGGTGCGGGCGTTGCCTTGCCGCCAGCTCGGCTTCATTCCCGATGTAACTGTCATCCGCGCCGCATACGAGCTGGCATTTCGCTTAGATGGGACACAACTCACGACATAAAAGTGTTGTTACTGCTTAGATATTATTTTACCGTGTGTTAACTTCTTGTTAATTACTAGTACCGACTAGAGTTTTATACCGAAAGTACATTATAGTTGTTGTGCGAAGACAGTAGCCGATCGGCGTGTGCGTTGAATAGTTGTGCTACCAAACATGGCCGACATGGATACCAAAGTTGACCGTTTGGATCCGGAATTAAAATACCTTTCCGTTGACAGAAACATGTTCAATGATCCGGCGACACAAGCCGAGTGGACGCAGAAAAGATTGGTATGGGTGCCGCACGAGGCGCAAGGCTTCGTCGCCGCCGGCATCAAAGGCGAAAAGGGCGACGTCGTCGAAGTGGAGGTGGTGGAGACGGGAAAAAAGCAACATGTACAGAAAGACGACATCCAGAAGATGAATCCTCCGAAGTTCGACAAGGTCGAGGATATGGCTGAATTGACCTGTTTGAACGAGGCTTCGGTGCTTCACAACATCAAGGACCGCTACTACTCGGGACTGATCTATGTAAGTGACGAATGCCATGCCTCCTCCACTCCTCGTGTCAAAACGAACTGTCAGGATCGACTGCTGCAGTAATTCCCTTGACATTCCACCCAATGTCACGCTGTTGTTAACTGTCACATTCCAGAGGCAACACGCCCACGCTCGGCACGCGTTAATTATCAAGGTGGCGAACAACTGTCACTAATTACCTGTTGACATTATCTTGACAGGAATTTCTTGGAACTCTGGTGTCAAACTTGTGTGCGGCAAAGCGTTTACCACTAGTCATCGAAATAATGAAGCGTAGCACGAACGTGGTCGCGTATGACGTTTTATCTGCCTTTACTTGGAAACCAGTCGAGCAAAACTCTAGGATCTCACGACATCTCTAGCTCCACTAGCGACATAAGAATGTCTCGTTGTCGCCCCACCCACACACATTTTTTTTCTCACGAACCTATACAATAATTCAACCGCCTGTGTTCCTCAATTAGTCCTATTCCTTTGCGTCACGAATTCCGATTGAAGTAGGTAGTACCACTCGGTCCACGAGGTCAAAAATTAAAGTAAAATCAGCTATCCCTCGACGGCGGTGTCCGCGTGAGAGATGCTGCGCTGCGGCTTGGACTTTGGAGCTGTGGACCATGACATTGACCCTAAAGCGGCCGTGTTCCGAGGCGGATGTTCGATGGAGCCGAGGGGGTGGGTGGGATGGGATCAGTGAAGGTCACCACGCCGCTGCATCTCGAGACAACTCGCGTGGCATCATCTCTGATCGGCCGCCGTCGCACCAGGCCAACTGTTGTGTTTTTTACGGGAACGCTGTATCTGTTATACATTTCAAGTGATCCAATCCTCTAAAGTCTGTAAAACTATTTGCTGACTGGCAACTCGTCCAATGTAAACTGCTCCAATAGCGAATGTTAAAAAGCCTTCTTGCAACTGGTCTAAAACGAATACTGGCAACTGCTCCAAAACACATTCTGTCAAGTGCTCCAAAAGTCCCTCCTCGCTATATATTTCTACCACCCCCGCCCACCCTTCTAGTCCTACCCTTCCTGACCCGACACAAATTGGGTTGGGAGGTTGGGTGGGGTCAGGAAAGGTATGATTAGTGGCGGGGGGGGGGGGTGGCGTGGGGGGGGGTATGTAGCGAGGAGGGGACTTTTGGAGCACTTGACAGAATGTGTTTTGGAGCAGTTGCCAGTATTCGTTTTAGACCAGTTGCAAGAAGGCTTTTTAACATTCGCTATTGGAGCAGTTTACATTGGACGAGTTGCCAGTCAACAAATAGTTTTACAGACTTTAGAGGATTGGATCACTTGAAATGTATAACAAACGAAGGCATCCCTTTTTTACAACACAAATGTATCTAGTCGAGGGACGGGTGGCCGTTGATTTCAACCGTTGTGGGCAAGAGATTAGTCTGTAGGTAAATTTAATAATCACGTCGTCTTTGAGGTAACTGCCCTTTTGTCAAAATCTGCGGTTGAGATTCGAACCCGAGTCTCTCCAAAATCAAAACGCAAGCAGAATTCTCTACATGATAAACAATGTAGCTCGACTGTTTCTGTTCTTGCCTAGTTTGGTCCGATTGCGTTGAATTTGAAGGTTGTAGGACGTTCTTTAAAAAAGCTGGCTGGTTTTTAGTGTGGTCTGAACACAATACGGCTTGACGAAATCCCGCTCGTACGTGTGTGCTTAGCAAGATATCCAGTTTGCCAAAGGATTAAAATCTTCACACACAGCGTCTGCACGAAATTCGGCGAGTGCTTAGCAAAATCCATACGCACACACCCAACTCGTTTGCACATTAGACTTGCAGATTTTTTTGCATTTTGTTGTCCCCCCCCCCCCCCCACTGCAGAGTATGCACACAATGTTTATAGTATGCACAACAATGTATACAGACGGGTCAAACAAAAAATTATTCATTGCATCCTCTCCACAGCATTATGCCAGCAATCAAGCTGTAATTGTTTAGCAACGCCGAGATTTACGACCGCCTGCGGTTTCGTGCGACAATATCAAATTATCGAGATCACCCTCGCCCGTCGCATTAACAAAAGGGGGGCGCGTCATGCATAATTTCCCACGCACCCCTCGCCGGCCGACCACCCCTATTCGCTAAGACGGGGTGCTACGGGGTGCTGGCGCGAGCAACAGGTGTCGATCGTTATCGCCGTCGGTGGCTGCAGGGGCGGGGTGTCTGATAGCGATTTGGGGGGCCGATTTGGGGCGAAAGCTCAAGGGTAGTTTGAGAAGTGGTCGCGACTAATTGATCCGAGACGATTGAATATGCGGAGTTTATTGTGGAAGGTGATATCGGCTCGTTCTTTTCTGTTACTGCCGATAGTTTTGTGGATTTATTTTTTTATGTAGTTTGAGTTTCGTGGATCGCGAGTCTCATTGATGTTTCTTTGTTTCTTTGCTCCGCTAATAGTGCACGGTTTGAATTAGTGGGGTGAGAAGTCGAAAACATTTGGAACTAAACTCCCTCCCCCTTACAAATGGCACGCTTTTTATGGTCTCTTAGTATCGAATTATTCAGTCTACAAGCTAGGAATGTGGCGACAGCACGCAAACTCTGCACACTGTTTTCTGCTCACATTCTTTTGTTGACATAGCCGAAAGTCTAGGCAAATGGCCATTTGTTTTGACTTTGAGCTAAGGTCTAGTTGACCGATCATTACAGAGTAGGGTAGCACCCAGTCGGACATTTAGCCCTTACCCTTGCCCTCTCTGGGGGGCTGTTTCGCGGTTTGTTATGACTGCCAGCTAGCTCTAACCTTTGAAGAGCCACCCTGACCCCCGGCTGGTGATTAGAATTCAGCTCGAGTCTCTAAAAACAAGTCGGGCGGGGGGACACCGGTTGCATGGCGATCGGCGGGATGCGGACCACGGACATCGGAGACCAGAGCCGGAGCTGCGGTGAGAGAGACAATGCTTCTCGACTTTCGGCGAGCTTGGCGTCGCGCCAGGGAATTCCTCGGCGAGAAGCGCACTCGAGGTGTTATTCGAAGATGGGCCAGGCGTGCGTTTTGGACGGACGACGGTGTCGTGGTCTCGGCGACAGACACGGGAGCGGAGTTGCGATTTGTGGCTGGTTTTGCCGACTGTTCATTTACCGAGAGAGCGTAATATATAATTTACTGATAGAGCGCTCCGCAAGGTGTGCCAGTGTCCGAAAAAGGCTTTGTATTACCAGCTTCACATCAGCTGATATGCGAAATGTTAAATACTATTTTAGATTTGAGTTAGTTACCTACAGATAACCTATCGAACAGATCTATCTACAGATAATCAGATTCAAATATTAAAAGCGTACTTTTTAGTTTCGTTGTTAACATTTTGAAACTCCGCCGTTGAAGTATGGTTTTAGGAGTCGGTAGTGCAAAAAAGACTGTATGTGCTCTTGTACAGTTGTTCGACGTGGGCCAAACTAGCTGGACCGACGCAGTTGGTCTGGTTTTCTCTGGGTCTTGGTTTTTCTTTTGGTCGCGCCGTCGATTTGGCGGCTGTCGGAACGGGACGCTGGCGTAGGAATTGTGGATCTCGGAATTGACCTTGATGAAGGTTGAGGCTTTTGAAGCTGTGGAGATGGTATGCTTTCTCAAGGCACAGGCTAACTGGTAACACAGTTGAGTGACTTGTATAGAGAGCGAGAACTCGAAAAGATAAAAAAAAAACACTATCAATAAATTGAAACCTGATTTCATTATTACTGAATGATAGGCCGGACACCGGTAAAAAAAGACGGATACATTTGAATAATGTTTCGGAAATAAGCATTTTCGATTCAGATCCTTGATCCTTTCCTCTCGGCGCTTGCATTCTGTGCGTGCTCGGTTTGGGCCAAGCTCAATTCTCAAAATTATACGGCGCAATCGGCGAATGAACGCGGCTGTCGTACACAAATAGTTGTTGGTTCATTCACTCGTCGGTCTCGGATGATGTTTCAAGTGTCTGTTTTGACGTAGCTATGAATTATTTTCGCCAACACGTTGATTAAGGAGGCAGGACTGCCGCGAAGTGTGCATTGGGAGCAATCTCAGTAATCTCAGTCGCAATAATTAATTTAAACTAAGATTTACAGATGCTAACATTTCTTAATTTAGCCCAAAGCTTCGCAAAGTGATTTTGAATGATGAGCAACGGGCAATCACAATGATTCGGGGGTGCAGACGCTGAAGGGGCTGTCCAAGAGAAAATGCCCAAGGACAAAATTTCTCAACGGTCCTGCGCTCATGTAAGGAGTTTTGGATCAAAAAGTGTCTCGTTTCCATACTTTTAAAAAGAAAACATATCTTTCAAGTTTTCTGCGCTGCCACAATTTGTCAAACCTCATATCGATGGACAGACACTAAAAACTTGAGTACGCAGGCGGCATCGCTTTGTGAAACGACCTGAATTTTACATGGTTCAATATATAATATCCTCAAAACTGGTTTTTGCGTCAGTGATAAAATTTTTACTGTTTACATGTTCCCATTGGAGTGCAAACAAAACCGCACTATTGAGGTTTCGTGTGAGGTCGGAGCCATCAAATAAGAACCTCCCATGATAACCCCCTTATTCTATACGGTGAAGCGCTAGGTTGTTCCGCATCTCTCGGACAATCCAGCAGGCTTCTAGGCTCCTTAGCGCGGACGATGGACGCGTCTGTTTAGGTTGGTGGCGTCGTGCGACGTCCGTACAGATTTAGAATCGCCAAGGCGTCGGGGGGGTGCACGAGTTTCAATCGCAAAACATTGCATGGGGCCCAGGTTGATCAACTTTGCAAATCGATATGTGGTATCGCCATCAGCTTTCTTCCTGGCCTCCACGCAGCCTCTATGCAGCCTCCTAGCAGCCTCTATGCAGCCTCCTGGCAGCCTGGTCACTTCCTCAATTTGCGGTTGACTTCTACATTGTGTTCCTGCGGCATGAAGTGTGCAAAACGTGCTTAGCGGCGGATTGGTTATACTTTATAATTTAGTTTTATATATACGAGAGCTGTAAATGCATTTTTCCATACCCAATAAGCGGGAGAATTTTCGCCAATTTCGCTATTAATTCGTGAAGGAATTATAACGAATGCCACTTGATGACTGTTTTCATCATGATCTTCTTCTGATTTTCTACCACCCGCATGGGGTTGGGACTTCGAGAGTATTTTCTGTTTGTTTATAAATGCAGGTTTGGTGGCCATATATCCTACTACTGTTAGTTGGCAAGTAAAAATTCACACCAATCAATCGATATCTTGCAGCTAATCAAGAATGGAAGACTTGAAAAACAATACACAAACAATGGAATTACTTTAACTTGACCAGTTAATTAAAAAAACTCACACCAATCAGTCAATATCTTGCAGCTAATCAAGAATGGAACTCAAGAATGGAATAATACACAAACAATTGAATTATTTTTTTAACTGCTGCTAGAACACATGCACCATCGTCAAAAGCGGTATATTTACCGGGTAAAGTACACAAAGCCACTAGCTCCAATCTAGACTGCATTTCCTGCGGCGCTCACTCACTCGCAACTTCACACTTCACTCTTCACACATCCAATTAGGAACTATTAATCACTGTAATTAGTCGCCGCTCTAATCATTAAACATTTGACGCTGACGCGCGCCGTATTCTGCTATAAAGTTGTCCATAAGTAGGCGAGTCTAGACCAAACACCGGCCTGCCACCTCTATGCGCTAAACAAACATGTCCAGCAATTAGTAAAACACTTTAATTGCTTACAATTATCGACGCTCGGACGCGTGAAAAGTCGATAAGAATGACGCCTCGATTCATTTGCATGCATTTCTCAAACATCTGACGCATAGTTTTCTATGTTTTTTTTTGTACCGCAGTTCACTCCAATCAACTTATCAAATCTGTTTCGTGTGCCGTCAAGCTGTTGAGATTTATTCCTCGAATCAACAATTCAATTGAACTGAACAATTCTATAGGCAACGCAACGCAGATGCGGTATCTGGGCACTGGACTTGCATTGTTGGCGAGTGAACGCAAAGCGATGGTCTCTGATTTCAATGCTGCCTTTTATCGTTTTATGGGTCACTCAATTTCACTCGCCAGGAACAAGGAAGAAGATTGAGTGGCCAGTATCTCGGCTCTCTTTTCCCCCAAGGAAGCGTAGAGACAGAGACAGCTTCCATAATACAGTCTTTACAGGGAGAGACAATACCAAAAATAATGGACGTCTTTTTGCTCGTACCAACTCCTATAAAAGCATACTTCAACGGCGGAATTTCAAAATGTTAATAATGAAACTACAAAGTCAGCACTGCCGTTTTGAGAAAACTTTTTTCCTTTTTCATCGCGCAATTCACCGCATGCGTTCAAACTTCGCTTCTGTCGTGCACCGATCGGTGACGTCCCGGGCTCGAACTCGGTTACTGTGTCCTGTCCTGTACTATCCATACCGGGACAGTCCCTCAGCTGCAATACACGACCGCCTCCTATGCCCACACGGCAAACAATCAGCTATACAGCATCACTATCATTACCAGCCAGACAAAAAGTCTGATAACTAAATCACGCCACACCCAAACAAGATGTTCGACGAGATGTGTATATTGCTCTCAAAACACTCAAGGTGACCATCATCATCATTATCTCTAGTCATCTTTCGAGCCGTGTAACTTCTGACCCTGCGATCTAGATTCTAGATCATTGTTACGGGGTCAGTGGCCATAGGTAATCGCCGATCGGACGATATCTTTGAGCTCGCAAGGTTGATTCGCACAGAACGTGCAGGCGAACGTTCTAGTGTCCGTCGGCGTCTTACGTCACTCTGTGTTTGTGTAGCTCGAGCCACCGCGGCTCCTATGAGAGGCTGCCGAGAGCACGTCCCTGGATATCTCCTTACATGGCGATGTTTTTCATGTGGCGAGCTGTTGACTCACCGCGGCGTCCGTGCATCTGGAGCAGCGCTGGCCGTTAATCTCTGCACATGCACGCGGTCCGACTTATGCTTATGATCGGGGGTGGGAAATTGGCGTGATTTTAAACGGTCTTCGCGCCTTGTGTCCGCTTGGTACATCATTTTTATCCGCTGTCTTGCAAATCGGCCCTTGATAACGATGCAGATGTCTGAAAATATGTCAAATCGCGATTACGACGATCATATTTAATTGCGGCATGGCTGTAGGGCCAGTTACGTGCAGTGAAATTAAATTGCTTATGTGGGTGGTGATGAAACTAATCCGTAAAACTTGTACTAAGGCTGTCACTTTTCTCCAATGAATTCAAAATCGACCCTAAAAATGCAATCGAGAGTCTCGCATTGATTCTGAATCCGTTTCGCCGTAGCCAACCGCTTCAGTGGAATTCAATGAAGCAAATATTCTCGATTATGCAACGATGCACCGCTTCAACTCGAGCCAGCGGTTCTACTCGAGAGATAACAATGTCATAATCTTATCTCTCAGAGACGATGCCGCCGACCGTGGACCTACGGGTGAAAGTTAAAAGGCAGATGCCACTTGACGCTATAAGGTAAACAGACTATGGGAGTGAATCCCAAGAAAGCAAATCACCTAAGCAGTCAACGTCCAATTTTCTAATCGCGCACGCCAAATACCAAATAAGGCGTTGAATCGCGTCGCGAGCTCGCGCGACACGGCGACGTGGTGCAAGACGCTAAAAATGCAACGAGATGCATAATATTTTCTTTGCATAGCGGTGCATCTGGCGGTGCAAGTGCAAATGCAGCGCGATGCACTCGTCGGTTGCACGGATTTCAGTTGACCTCTGCGATCGCTGCGACGGCGTCGTCGTCTTCGTCAGCGGCGGCGGCGGTGGCTTGTTGTGACCGCAGGCCTTGGTTTCGAATCCTGTTTATGGTCGTTGTGCTTTTCGTAATCACTCGTCATCAATATCCCTATACTTGTTGAGATGTTGTCTTTGAGACTATACGAGACGCGCTGTGCCCTTAAGTATGGGCCGATTACTGCAACCATTTGTCATCTCGTGATTTCGGTTTGGGTGGCCGAGACGATGATTACAATTTATTCATTACCCCAAAGTAATTCTGCGTAGGGCTTCGAAAGTTCGCGCTTTCGATCATTGTTTGCAGTAATCAAACCGTAGTTTGGCCTCTGTATCTTTAGGGGTGCGTCGCGAACGTCCCGAACTCCACACCGATCTTTGCTGGATGTCAAAAAGTGCGGCATGTTCTGGGTTATTTCGGGGTGATAACTGTGATCGGGTTGTTGCTGGGGATGGGGAATCAACCCTTGGCAATTCAGACGCGTATCCGAAATCTAATCGCGTATATCGTATCGCGACATTCCCAGACACTCTCAGATAACGTTACTCCAAAATAATTAACCACTTTTAACCATTTTATTAACCATTTAACCATTTACAACCATTTTAACTAACCATTTTAATTAATAAAAAACCACAAGTTGATAACTTAACGTTTACAGATTTTCATGAAAATCACAGATTTTATACTTTGCGGTTACTTATACCCACAAACTCAGCATCAAAATCCAACCACCCGATGATATTTTCAAACACCCTTTCCCAGCTGGCCTCACTTCATGTCAGTCCCATGTCAGTCGCCGACGCGGCCTAGACGCGACTCTTACAATCTCTGTCAGCAGCATCTCGATACCTTCCACAAATTCTTTCAACACCCGCCGATCCGAATCCAACGGATTGAAACTCTCGCCACCCGCTCGCTCTATACACATCAAAACGGGCGCACAACGTAGCACAACGCAATCCCGTTTTCACCACCTCCAAACCGGCCTGCTCTTATCTCTCCGCTGCGTGAAAGGTGTCCACATCGCCAGACACACATCGACACAATCGCCGCCACCGTCGACGTACCGTCGCCCACCTGTTCGCGCCCTCGCCGCCCTCGCCGCGCCCCCCGCGCCACCGCCCGCCGCCCGGTGCCGGGGCGCGCGTTTCGACGGCGCCCGCCGCGACGCCGCCGACGCCGACGACGCCGACGTCGCCGGTCGGCGTCGGGACGCCGCGAGACGCCCACGTGTGGCGCGGCGGCGGCCGGCGTCGTCGTCGGTTGTGTAACGCCGCGCGGCGGCAAGGTGAAATCTGGGCTGCGGTGGATGCTGCGGCTGCTGCTGCTGCTAAAGCAGCGGTGAAGGGGAGGCGGGCGGCGGGGACGGGTAATTGATTGAGCTTGTAATCTGCGGTCAAGGCGGTCGCTGGACGAGAGCGCTGTTCCCGTTTTTTTGAGACTAAACCGTGCCGTTTGCGCGATGCGATGCATTTTGCAATCCTATATGCTTGTCGCTTCGCGTTCTGCTATGATGGATTGACAATTTGCGGATTGCTGATGCAAATCGTGTTCTATTGTGAGAGTACCCGTGTTGTGCAGTGTGAAAAATAGCGAAGGGATAAGTGTATGCATGACCTACCGTGTTCGGACTACGGAGAGTACCTATTTGCAACACAAACTTACATAAGAATTCTGTTGCTTCTCGTGTCATCTCAATCATCTAATCGTATCGAATTACTGAGATGGACTGGCAATGGATTTACAAAGCGGGGTCCTTATCACCTACCTACCCTCGTAGGTGACATGTGCAAAAGCTAAGGCAGACTCTGTCACCACCATGGGGTAATCTCCCCCGAGGTCGTACAAGAACGTGAGCGCGAATGCTCTCGGTGGCTTCACCCTAGGTGGGGGGCTGACCGTCGGTCGGCCAGTACTTGCGTCGGCGTTGGGAACATAGAGTCGTCCAAAACGCCTCGGCCATGGCACGGTGTTGGACGTGGGCCCCGTGGCCAGCCCTCTGCTTCCGACAACGGCATGCATATAGACCGAGTCACTCCTAGAGAAGCGACTAGTTGCGTGCTAGACCGAGCTCACAGCGCCGTCGGCGACCCCGCGTGCTGTACAAACTCGATGGGCACAGACCTGTCCGTTGTTTGCCGGTGGTGCGATCGAGTCGACGGTCTGCTGGGGCAGGTGTCGCCTTCTTTGCAACGCCAGTCTTGCAAGCCAGCTGCTAGCTAGCTGCCTGCTTCCTTCCTTCCTGTTCTGCACGCTTCCTTCCTATACGTACTCCTCGCACTGATCTCAATAACGTGGATAGCGCATCGTATTGAGCCATGGACAAGCGAAGCCAGGTTCTTCGCCCCAAATTATGCACTTTCCTGCACGCTGTAATTCACACTTTTCATGCTGTTATACCGTAAACTATTAACTGAAAATGTTCCTTCAGTTATCAAATCGTTTCTACACCAAATTTACATTATGTGAATTTGATGAAAATTGTAAGTAGGAGAAGGAAGTCCAAAGTGGCTCAAAATGCCATCAAAGTCTCACTGTACGAAGCGCTATCCATGGCTGTAGAGATCACCTCGCCTCTACGCTTTGTCTCACCGCCAGTTGTCCGCGCCGTGGGGGCATCCTGTGGAACGATTGCTTATCGAACACTATCGAAAGGTTATTTGAGAGCAGCACACCCAATTGCTGAAGACCGAGGCTATACATCATTCGTATATTTCAAATGGAGCATCCATCTGTAAATGGCATCTGCAAACTTGTGTTCCAGACGAGAACGGGCGTTGAGACGCAGTATATCTAGCATTAAGGGGCGTGCACGCGATTCATTGGATCAAACGCTCGATTGATCTAGTTGCTTATCCGTTTACTTATATTGTATCGGGTTCGTGTGATCGAAATTTATATTGTCTTATATCGGTCCCATCATTTTTCCACTCTCTTATCTTGGCGATCCTCTAAGTCTAGGCGTAACAATTCTAATTGTATTTTTATGACATTTCATTTGTGTCGGTATCTCTGGTCTAGAGGTCACAGCAAGGTGGTCCAGGTAACGCTGCTGTCGGCAGCATCCTATCCGTGGATTGTTCACCGTGCTACAATTCCCGATTGTGCTTTTCTGGGAATAATTAGTTTTCAAATAATATAGCTACAGGTATACTTTATAATAATAGTTTCCATGACGGATCGCTATTTGCTACTGCAATTACTCGCTCTGGGCGATGAGTATGACTCAAAGTAAAGCGAACAGTTTTAGAGTTCACATTTTATTTATGAATATGTTAGTCACAGCGATTATCGTATAGGAACACTGTGTGTGTGTACCTACCTATAGCCGCTAATTTATTACTCCATTGTCGCTATTTTTATCTCTCGTGATTACCGAGTTCTGACTCCAGGTGAGATTGTCCGACGCATTGTGAGATCCGAGCTTTAAAACCAGTACCGAGTGCCGCGTTCGTCATTGCAAATACCGATTCGAGGCGCAAGAGAATCGCAAGAATCGCGTATCTTGTTTTTGTTTCCACCAGAACGAGGCATTCTTTCGACTTGTTGCAAAGCCATTATTTTTAATTGCAAGAATGCCGATTGGCTTCTTTATTTGCCACATATACATTATGTTGAAAGTTAAAACCGCGTTCCGACAATGTATCCATCCACTCAAGTATGAGGAATGCCGGGGTCCATGTAATGTCATTTGGCTGCCCCGAAAATTAACCCAATATTTTTTTTAATAAAAAAAAAACGATGTGCATAGGAAGAGTGTACTCCGACTTGTAACTGTAAATATTATAATTGACAAATAAATTGCAAACATGCCAACTGCCTTCTTTGCCACACAGATTGAGAGTGTAAACCGCATTTCAAAAACGGCGTTTCAACAATGATTTCACCAAAACTCAATTCCGAGAATTGTTCACATATTTAATTTTCCGTTTGGACTAGGATGGAATTCCAATAATTGCCGAAGGGGTCAGTAAAAATGTGCGAACTTTGCTAGCGCATCAACGTTGCAACGTCCAAGAGTTGCCTAATTTGCCAGTAATGCACTTTCTGCACGACGCATCGCATGCGAGCGTGTCGTTTGCTGAATACTCTCACTGTATCGGGGCGGCTCGGGTAGGTGGTTGAGGAGGGGGGGGGGGGGGGGACAGGAAATTGGTAGGCAAATATTTACATTTGTGGCTGGCGCTAGATCGAGGAATGCGCTGATTAATTAGTAAATGTTGTAAATTATCGCCGGCGATGTTAGTTAAATCGGTGTGCCGCGATGGAAACACGAGCAGGAAACGTGTGGCGAGAAAATCTATCCGTTCGCCGCTTTCCGGCAGCGTTGAAAGATGAGACTTCATCTATAGCTGCAGCATTTTAATTTGATAGCCTGCGATCCGTTTGACGGTTGGATGAGTCTCGCCCTTCCTCTGCAATGGTCTTTAATTGAATCCTTATAGAGATCGTTATCTGAATCTCATTGATTTTAAAGTTCCAAGTGCTGACTTCAGTTAATTTTTAATCGAGGGTTTGAATTGCACTTTCACGACCCGCATTTATTTGAAATAAAATTATTTGAACCATTCACTATGAATTCACAATTAATCCCGGTGCGGATACAAATTTTGGAATAGATATTTAGTTTCCAATAATAAATACCTATACCGTACATGCAACGTGTATTTGCATTTAGGTTCGATTCGAATCAACACTAATTCAAACCCTTTTCACATTCTGTATAAACAGACGGTAATTTGTAAGACCGAGTTAAGCAAAGTTCTTCAAGATGTTGCTTTGGATGGGTGACCACCAGTGAAACAAATTACCAGTTGTTTTAGGGAGCGAGTGAATATCATAACTCAGTCATAAGCAATGGGATAAGGATTGTTTTCATGGCTTCGCCACGTGGTAGACTTCACACCAGATAATTTCAACCCCAAAAAGCAATAAATATTGCAAACAGGTGAACTTTTTGAGAGACTTTCTGCGCCTCGTGGCTATAGATAGAATGAGGCAGCTCCAGCTAGCTTGTAGCTAGCAACACACTCCTATCACAACCGAATGTGTGACATCAACCGAAACCTGCACCACCCTTAACGCCCCCCAAAAAGCAACAAACAGCGTGCAAACAGCCAGGTTGTCTAGTGACCTAGTCGCCGGATCGTGGCTAGACATAATGAGGCAGCTCCAGCTAGCTTGTAGCTAGCAGCACACTCCTATCCCAACCGAAACTTGAGCGAGCTTCGCGGCCGCGTCTCCATCGCCGCGGATCGTGGCGATCACACTCCGGTCGGCCGAGATCACTGGCAGCTGGATGCTGCGATGGCGGCGTGGACCAAACCGCATTCCGCGCCGGTCACCAGCGCTGGTGGCGCGGTGCTCACACGGGGCAGTGCGCAGCGATGGACTTGCACTGTGCTGTTTTGGGGGATGGACCGTGTGCTGAGGAATTGAGTGGCTGCGTTTTGGCGAAATTTCGGGGGAATGTTTGAAGGGCCGGGCATCGACATCACTACATAGTTACATGATTGATTTTCAAATCCAGGGGGTACAATCTCTTGTCGCCTGCGATACAATTTCCTCGGCTGCGGTTGAAAGTCAATTTGAGCTCAATTCCACGTCAATTCCACCTCTTGTTTGTCGGAAAATTTGATGTGTCAACCTAGTTTTTGTCAACATCGGTTTTCAATTTATCACTTATCAGGTGTCAATGTGGTGTTATGAGGGTCTGGAGTTAAAAAAACTGTTATTTTGGAGCAAATTCGATTGCTTTGAGGCCGTGTGGGCTGTGGGTTGACAGGAATCAACATGTTGTTCATTATTTGCAAGATGTCAGTGTAGAAAAAAGCGAATGATTCAGATTACATGTATGATGCTGCCCTATGCGTTTGGTCTGAAGAGATAGCAGAAAACCTCCTGACGGTTTCGGGCGTAAATGCTCCCGTTTTCGACAAATTTGAGTTTAAAAGTACTCAGCTCCTGGGGGGATATGTGTAGGAGGATCATATGGTCGGAAATAATACATTCCGGGGTTTTCTTACCGACGCAGCCAACTTTCTCAATACAATGAACAAGTAACTGGGACACTACTTATTTCTGTCTGCATTCCACACGGGTGACGGACGGGTGTCATTCCATCACCTCAAATCAATAGGTGCCATCGTCGGTGACACACCCAGATCACGATGATATTGAATCTAACGTCTAGACTCTAGACCGATCAAACGCGGATCCCGTAGGATTTTTTTTAAATATTTTTGGTCAAACTTTGTGTTTGAACTCTGGAAACGAGGTCACCTTAAAGGTCACGGGGCCCGAACAATCGGTGTAGGACTTAAACGTACGGAGCGTCATGTCTCATGAATACCAACGTAAGAGAGCAAGTTAACAATAACATAGGCAATTTTGCCATGATCTTTTATGCTCGATCACGGCGTGCTACAGGCTTCAAACAGCAGCGTGCTACGGATCTTTGAGCAGCGTGCTTAGGACTTCAAAGTGCGTGCCACGGGCTTGAAACACACCGTGCTCCCTCTTCAAACAGTACAGACTCTAATGATGACAGTTTCATCGGCACAGTCCGCTTCGGACTGCTCCGGATCACGCGAGATGCCAGCCAGATCTCCGGCGGTTTGTTGACAAAGCAGGCATCGCCAACGGAAACCGAAGCGCTGGATGCTAACAGATGGAAAGAACGCGAGAGCGAGTGAGAGAGACAGAGCGAGAGACTATCCTTGGGTGACGTCACCCACACATTAGCATACTTTGAGATACCATATGCTGGACGCGGTGCTGCGGCTTTGTTTGCATGCGAACACCTACGATTTCCGACCAAGACGCGGCGATCACTGCGATGATGGCCGGTCTGTTGGCGTTGTGCTCCTCTAAAGCTGAAAGCACGCCGTGCGTTTGAAGGCGACGCTCTACGAGCGGAGAGCTCCAAACTTCGGTTCGGCCACCACTCCCAAACCTTCGTGGAGGTCTTTTCAAGTTCTCATGGTACGCCTAGGTGGATTTTTTGTCGAGTTTTTGTAATTTTTTGTCCCGCCTAACGCGTCGCACGTTCCGAGCCGTCCGCCTCGCACCTAGCGTGCTACGGGCTTCAACGTCCCACCGAACGCGTCGCACGTTCCCAGCCGTCCGCCAATCACCCAGCGTGCTACGCGCTTCAACATCCCACCGAACGCGTCGCACGTTCTCAGCCGTCCGGCAATCACCCAGCGTGCTACGCGCTTCAACGTCCCACCGAACGCGTCGCACGTTCCCAGCCGTCCGCTGCGCACCCAGCGCGCTACCGGCTTCAATTTAATTTCACTTTCGTGCCCAGCTAGCTTGAGATTGGCAGCGAGAGTGCGTCGCAGATGGCCGCAGGTTCGATGCCGGGAATCCACCAAGAGGCTAAGACGAACACTTTACAGCACGGCATGCGCTACCGGCTATGTGGCTGTTTATCTTTAGTGGGGCACTTAACTCTGCACTTTCCTGCAGTGGCGGCGCTACGGGGGTGCATGGGGGGGCAAGTGCACCCCCAAAAATTGGCTTGCCCCCCTGCTTGCCCCCCCGCTGAAAAGTCCCAGATTCCAGATCTCTTGTGAACAAAGTAGACGTCCGATCGACTAGAAGCCTTCACATTGCGAGTTAGAATTTCTTTCAACTGTCAATTGAATGTTTTTCAGAAATATAGTGATTATTGTAGGGGCAACTAACTACTTTTACGTGGAACGCTGCACCAGCAAAATTTTCCGTGTGACGAAGCTATAAGCTTTTATGGACTAGACCTTGTGAAAATAATCTTCCAATTGAACTGCCTAATTTACAGCATGAGAAATAAAAACACTCTTCAGGTAATTCAATCTGTGTGGGCCTGTGGGCAAGGGGGGGGGTGTGTGTATTGCCCCCTTCACCTATTCGCTTGCCCCTGCTTTGCCCCCCTACTGATTTATTTCTGGCGCCGCCACTGCTTTCCTGCAGTATTTATTTACCTTTTCCTATAGTTTAGTCCGCTTTAGTCGTGTTATCAAAAACAGAAATGTCAGCTTTGTCCCGCATTGCATGTTTCGAAATGATTGATCATGTGTATAAACGAACCCAAGCATTCACTGCAGATATAGGACCATTTTGCCATTAGTCTTGCATGCTAATTTTTTTAAATAGTCTGCTAAGCGTTAGGTTTGAAAATGAGTTAATTCCTTAATTTCAAGACAAGAGCATTTAAAATTTTAATGGTCTCCAGGAACGTATTCGCCTCGGAATAAGTCGTGTCGTGTGTGTGTAGAGGTAAAGTTCTCGCGCGCGTTTGTCCGTGCGTTCGCAGGTTAATGAGCTAATTACGATTACCCCGGGCTGGCGAACGTGAACTCTTCCAGCGATGACTAATCTAGCTACACAGGCGGCGGCGGCGGCGGTGGCAGCAGGCGGCTGTGTTTCAAGGTGGGCCTCTAAGGTCTGGCCAGCGGACACCATCGAGCCCGGCTAGACAACTGCCCCGCTCGGTGTTGTCGCGGAGATGATTCACACTCACACAGCGTCTTGGACTTGTCTTGGGAGGCGTCGCCGAGATTTGATCGATAGTTTTACTGGTTTTATCAAGAGATAACGATGTCACTGTCGAGCAAGGCGAGTTATTGTAAGAAATTCCTGGCGTGCGTTGCGATATGTACACTTCTCACTCTCATTTGTTAGGCAGATATTGTGTTTTGTCACTGTTTTACGCCCCTTATACTTTCATTGGTACCGAGGGTGCTGGTACCTTGTTTTAGGTTATGCCTTAGTTAGAGGTTTTGCATGGAAATAAATGAACCGTGATGATGATAACACATTTAAATCAATCGTTCATTATCCTTTCTTCGCCCGAGTGTCGCCCCTGGGCGCAACTGACGACGAGATGAGAAGCTGTGGATTTACTCATGGCTGACACATGCTATATGAACGCCTTTCTAAATGTCTGTACAGAAGTGATGACCAGCTGAATGTTTGACCACCCATCGACGGGGACCGCGCCGGAGACTGCGCTGTGCGCTAAATGTTGGCCAGATAATCATCGTCGGTCCCGTTCGCAGCAAGGATATTGAACTTTTGATTCGATCAGTCTGGGTAATGAGGTTGGCGGATCGTATATTGATCTGATACGCGGAGCGATTGCGCCTCATCTCGGCAGCTGGGGCCGCGACGATTTTTGACGGTTACAGAAATTAGCATAGGAATCTGCGTGTGCTGGCTGCTGAGTCATCTAATGCCGGTCTAATGCCGGTCCAATGCCGGCTCGCCGAAGACAATTGTCGATCAATTATCCAATATTTTCTTGTCGGAACGGCAACGCACGCTCGGTGACAAATGGCAATTGAGATTTGGCGCGAAACCGTCGCGATATTGCCGGGTTTTTGCGTGGGTGGGGTGGTGGGGGAAGGAGCGGGGGGTGGGGGGGTCGTGACCTTCTGTGGAGCCGTTTGGCGGTTGGCGAAGATGACCTAATGGTGAGGTGCCCATGGCGGTTGGTGAATGACTTGTGGCAACGAGCGCTGAGGCGTTTCAGACATACTATTGGTTAAATATTCGTTCAAATTTCTATCTCATGAGGCTGCCATATCTATTTTTCGGAAAATTGAACTCAAAGATCTGAAGGAATTTAGAAACCGCGTGGCACTTTCCGAGATGTTCAATTCTTGGTGGAAAGGCCTAGAGTTTTTCTTTGTTTTAAGTTGATTTGAGATCTATAGTGTGAAAGAAGAATGATATCCACTCTGGGCCATCACAAGTCATGGGTCCAGAGTCCCTTCTAATCATAATGGTGACATTGGGTCACACAGCCTCCCAAAACACCGTCGCTAGAACGTATAAACACAGCGAAGGTAGCTACGAGCTATGAGAGCTAGCCAAGTCGCAGTGTATCTGCGCTAATGGGCTCGCATGTGAATCGACAAGGTAATGCACTTCATAGTACACATGCCGAGACAATAACATTCCGAGCGACATGCCCCGGCAATAGATTACCCGTGCCGTACAGAGTAGGTGCTCGCTCGTTACCGCGCGGTGGACCGCCCCATGGTCACGTGCTCGTCGTAATAACGCGACAATTTTCAACTGTTGCACGCAGTTCTGACAGATGTCAAACTGAATTGCCGTTGACTAAATGTCGATACACACGAGGATGTGGATCCCTGATCTCTAATATCATCAACGATCAGGGCACAATTATAAGGCACCCAGTTTTTGGAAACAGAATTCGGTCCGCGTGTTTTGGGCCCGTCATACCCGCTGGCCCCCACATGGGGCGGATAAAGGGAAGGTCATGGGTTCAGGGGCAAGCTGTGAAGGAACTCTGCAGGTGGAATCCTTCGCTCTGGAGTGCATGTCTTTGGAACTGTTGCCAACCAACTTGTTTCTCTACTAGAATGTCGTCATCGATTCGCCAACCAGTTTTGCGATGGAAAATTATCAGTTTCCATTGGAATTTGGATGCTTTCCATCGTTATATATGCAATTTTTTTAATACAATTTCCTTTATTTTATTTTATTTTGTCGGAAGGTCACTCTTAAAGCACAGCCAGGCTGCGAAGCCTTTTAACGCCGTTAAACAGTTAAAAGATCCCTTAATCAACGAATTTACACAAATCCAGACAGTGGAAATGAGAAAAGTATCTGAGATAATTTACCTGCTATTAATAAACAAGGCCCGTCATGTGAACGTACTCAGTGTCCGTATCATGCCATTTCTCCTGGCATTTCTCACGACAATGAGTCACCCCAACCCGTTCGGACACCGTGTTCTAGCACCATCAAGCATCAGCGGCAATGACTCACCCCCGTGCGTTCCTAGCACCTCGTCCTTTCTCCGGCTCTGCCCAGGTCGTATAGTTCCATCACGTGACAGACGCGGGGAACATATATTAGTCAACATCACAGGTGACCCTTGGACATGGCTGGGATACCGCGTCTAGACATGACTATGACTCCTCGTTCCTAGACGACAGTGTTTTTCTTTGACTCTCGGGTGTTATATTTATAGTGCTTATACGAGTCAGGTGAAGTAGTTTGATTTTTTTAAGGCCAAAAAGGATTAGAATTTAGATAGATTTGTTTAATGTTGCCGTGAGAGCAAGCGTCCAACTTCACGGTGAAAAGATCAAAGATGGTTTTGGATTGTGGCCCATCCCAATATGCGTCCTTGGTGTAATTTCACTGTCGAGAGCTGAGCTTTTTACCCTTCGAGCTTCGTCCTACCGGAGATAAACAATAACATTCTGGTCAAGTGTCTAGAGTCCAAACTAGTTTCTGTCCGATGCGTCACTTATTAATGTATACTGAAACACCTGTGTGATGGCGTTCCGTGGGCATAGAGCATAACAAATTGCGGCGGTCTCTTAGCTGCGCTTGTTTACAAGACAGGGGAACTGCGTGAAGTGTGGCAGAGATAAGACTCGTATAATCTAATCGCATGCTATATTTTCAACACTTTATCGGTCAATATATCACAAGCAATTGCTTACTCAGTATAAATTTAAGATATGAATTCAATAATCAGTTTCAAGGGTGAAAAATAACGTGTAGATATACCGTTTCGCAAAATGATATGTTTCTTGGAAATGTTCCTGTTCACAGATATTCATTGTGTATATTACCTATACTGATACATCAATTTGGTAGGTTGTGATCGATCTATCGATACGTAATTAATCCCTTGATTGGCGGCTAGTTGTGAAGCCGTTATCATTTCCTGGGTATTAAGCGGACGCTTATCAATCTAAAAATACGATGTGTCATATCCGTTCGTTGGTCATCTCATGTACCCCTCTCTCTCTCCTAGGCATATTGATTATATTGCATTAGGATCAAATATCAACACATATTGGTTTCAACTTTTTTTTTCGCTGATCACACATTGTAGACTGAACCTGCTGTAAATAACTGCAACCCTTGCGATACGCAAGTGACTGTCATTTTGACTGTCATTGACAATTTTGACAACGTGGATCAAAGGAAGTAAAATGAGAGGACAATCCTTTTTTTCTTACGATGTCTAGATATCAGGACAACATAAAGCCCTCTCTTAACATTCAACTTTTCAGTTACAATTCACCTCGTCAGACTAGGGGCTCTGCCCCTGCGGCCTCCGGCCGTTACCTGCCGTTACTTGCCTAAGCTTCAACCTAATCTTGGCACCTTAGTTTTTCTGACAAATTTTGTGCCGTATGATTTGCGAAGAAAGTAATTAGAAATCGAACAGCCAATAAAATTTTTGTTGCAATAAACATCTGTTAAATGTTGCGGTTCGATTACCCGAGTAGACGGACATTTTTTATGAAAACAAACAGCAACTTTGGCAGAGTTTCTTCAAAATTGTCAATCGTCTCTGCTAGCATCTCTTCTAGCATCTCTTCTAGCATCTCTGCAAGCATCTCTTCTATAGCATCTCTACAAGCATATCCTGTTAAAGCATCTCTCTGCTATAGCATATCTCTGCTATAGCATCTCTCTGCTATAGCATCTCTCTGCTGTAGCATCTCTCTGCTGTAACATCTTTCTGCAATAGCATCTCACTGCTATAGCATCTTTCTGCTATAGCATCTTTCTGCTATAGCATCTCTCTGCTGTAGCATCTTTCTGCTATAGCATCTCACTGCTATAGCATCTCTCTGCTATAGCATCTTTCTGCTATCATCTCTGACAACGATGTGTATCTGAAGATGGTAACCACGTCGCGTCGCCCCTCGCGACTATCTAGCCTTTCGATTATTTGTCCCGATCAAATATTGGTCGTTCGGTGACGCAACGCGGCGACGCAATGCGTGCGGCGGCGGCGGCCGTCGAGGCGGAGATTGTGAGATCGGATGTCCTGTATGTAGCCGCGACTTGAGGAAGCGTACTGCGGCATGTGGCGGCATGGGTCGACAGGAACACGTCGGTCGCGTTGGGTTGGTTTCGCTGGAATTGTCGGCCGGCTTGTTTGCCCGATGATTCGATGCCGGAGACGGATTCGTGCCCAGATGACGACTGTTTGCCTTTTTTTGATAGTTGATGGCGATTCTGTGTGGGTTTTCCTACAAGTCGCAATGCGTTCGGCCAGAAATAGCCGATTTATTTCCCTCATACTAACTGTATTTCGTTATTTGAGGATAAATTTTGGTCAACTCATATCGGAGGTTCGGTGCCAACCGATTGATTAAACCAATTTACCTTATTCGATATCAGGAACCACCATTGGTTGATGTTTCTACTTTCTAGCCTGCTTGCCAGTCAATATTGACGATAAAATGCATATCTCTCGCGGCTAATACTGGTTTCCACTCGACAATTTTCGCTATCTATTTAATATCTATCCTTCGCCAATCATGAAAGCCTTCGATCACTCGCATTTCGCGATATTTATCGCCATCCCTAGCAATTTGTTCCGACCACTAAGTGGCAGTCTGTCCATAACGTCTCTAACTCCAGCGCGACAGATTTGATTCATTCACTGGCAGAGTAGTTCTCGCCACCAGCCGCTTCACTATCCAGCCACACACACACATGGATGCCGCAGAATCGACGGCAGGAGCAATATCTCGTCCAACACGACAACCACATAAGGATGGTTGTCGGCCCAGCCCAGTTCTCTGGGCCTGCCTGCCTGCCAGCTAGCAGCTAGGTTGTCTCACGCGGTACATGGCAAACTCTGTCCAAAAGCCCGCGTTGCGGATGTGACCGAAATGCACGACGAGCGTTTTAGCAGCGATTCGTACGCAACTGGCGACGCATGCTGGTTGCTTATGAGCTGTCGATGACTGGTACAGCCACTCAATCTTCGCGGCTCGCGGCCTTCCCAGGAATCCAGTCATTTACTACTCTCCCTTTTTTTTCACACGACACACTCGAGTGAAATATCACTCGAGTTCATGCCGGCTTGATGCGAAACAGGCGATTGACGATTTTATCTTGACTCACTCTACCTAATTGAAATGCAGTTGATTTATCTTTAGTTTTTTTTGACATTGATTGTTCTTATTATATTAGCATATGCGTATCTAAATCAATTTGAGCTTTCTGAGCAGATCTGAAAGTGGTGATGACGTGACTAACATGGTCGAACGTCTTTTTGGATAGTTTAAACTTAGGCACACACAACCATGCACTTCTTGATTCTCTGGCTGTGTGGTCATTCATCCCCTTCCCTGGCAACAATATGAACAAGCGCCTTTGCACATTGAGCCAAATTGTTTATAGTATTCTTCGGTTTGGGTTTTGACAATTTTCAAAAGTTTTTGCCAATTACAGCTTTTTGCCACGCATCAGTTACCAGTTTCCATTCCGAGTTGCCCACCGCTAAAAGAACGCTGCAAAAACAAACGTGCTGCGTACATTTCTTTTCTTACAGCCGACCGCTACGAAGGTTTCTTTCGATTACAGTATCGCCCATCCACATAGTTCCCATTCCCAGTTTCCCAAATTTCCACTTTGTATACAAGAATATTACAAGGGACAATTTGCCCCCAATACATCTTTGCTTGCAGGTGGCAACCAAAACGGCATGTTTCGATTGATGCATCGCTCGTCGAAACCATTAGTTTCCCAAAGTTCCACGTACGGGAGAACGTTGCAAGGAACTGTGTCACTGTTGTTTGTGTGTTTTGCCCGGTGCGCTACAGCGTCTTCGTTTTGCTTGCAGACCTACTCGGGCCTGTTCTGCGTGGTGGTGAACCCGTACAAGCGGCTTCCTATCTACACCGAGAAGATCATGGAGCGGTACAAGGGCATCAAGCGCCACGAGGTGCCGCCGCACGTATTCGCAATCACAGACACCGCGTACCGCTCGATGCTGCAAGGTAATCGCCGTCTGCTTAACGGTTCACTGGCCAGAATTACGGACGAGGTTATGGAAATAAAACACCAGAAAATTTTGACCATTTTCGTGATTTATTTCACGTAGGCAAGAAATTACTGTTGGTAGACTTGGAGTAGATGTAGCAAACATGATACACTTGTTACTCAAAGCAGTCCAGGCCCCTTAATTCGGTGCAAAAACTTTTTGTTACTTTGAGTTTTTTGCCCTTAGTACTTGTAGGATGTGGTATAATAGATTTTTTTTTAAATCCAAGCAGCAAGCAGTAATTTTCATTTAATTCCCCGAGTACTCATGCAATCTTGATCGCTTGAGAAAGTTACACTGGGATACCTACACAGAGGTCTATAGATGGGCTAGAGATAGTATTCACAAGTCCCTATTCAGGCGAGATTGTAGTGCCACACCACACCAGATTTGGAGTTGCACAGTTTGATCCAGTTCCAGCTCTCTCCTTATCGAGCCGCGCTCCTTATAAGTCGACCGGCTTTAGCCTAGTTCATCTTCTTAAGGTGGCGGTGCCGTCTCCCTGATAAACGGCTCTGATCAAAGAAGGAAGTGCAGCGTTTGGAATGATGATGTGGGCGCTTTGATGGCCGGCAATGTTTCATGCTCGAATTTGTATTTGCATATGAAGACCGAAATTGGAGCTTCCGAAAAGATGCGTAGTTATTGTGCTGAAGTTAATGTTAGGGCATTGATATCAAAGAGCAAGTTGTCAGCTGAAGATTAAACTAGGCCTCTTGCAATTTATTTTTTCGATTGTCTTTAGTTTCCATCTATGTATCGAGCTCAAGAAATAGCAGTTTTGAGAATGTATCTAAATGGTAATAGACTAAACTAACAAATTTTGAAATTAGATTCTTGATTTACGATTAGTGGAATCACTGTTAATGGTTGCGTATTTACTAGTGTCAACCATATTTAGTTTTGAATATGCGATGAGCCCGTATGTTAGTGAATCGTAGCACCTTGAACTTGAAGTAGAGGAACTTGAGGTGGCGACGCTGGCGGCGACGGTTGAGCCGAAGCCAACGGCCCCTGCGTTGTCTCCCGGCAGCCGGTGTAAAAAAAAAAAACGCCGGTCTATTTCGAATCGCCGCAACGTGTTTGGGCCCGTTTTTTATTTTTTGTTGCACTCCGCATGACATCACCGTTGATGGTAAAAACAACTAGGAGGGGAAGCGGTTAAAGAAGCGTTGCTTATTCGAGACTGCACTCTGAATTTAATTGCGTGGAATTGCAGTACTACTAAATGAAGTAGAGGTTTAATTTATCTCCAGATATTTAATTAACTTGTTGAAACTGTATAGGAATGCTGCATACTCATTCTAAGAAGCTAAGCAATTAGAATACAGATATATTTTTCAAATCTGGTTCAATGCCTTGAGTACATTATGGTGTCAGAAGTAATCTGCAAAGAATGTATTGTATTTATTTTATCTTCGAGGAGAGCTAGTATCATTTTCAGACTCCGATATTTTTATGTCAATGTCACTGATTGCCTCTTTCGTTAATTGCTGTTTACCCAGTTGTACAAATAGGAGTGGAACAAACGGATTGGTTCCTACACCCACAGCCTCTCGTTATTCTCTCAATGGCTTTGCCCGTCTATTATTTAAGCTACGTTACCTATGCGCTCATCATTTTAAATGAGCAATTATTCCAAAGAATGTCGAGTCATTGTACACTAGCTGTAAAAAAAATCTCTTTCATCCCATCTTCTTTGCATTGCAGTTAAACCTATGAATGGTAAGTTTTCCTTGCTCTTCGTTGTTTCAAGATCTTTGAATCTTGCCTGCAATTATGTCCTGAAATCACCCCTTCAATATATATATTTTTTTATCTTTTATCTTTTTTTTTTTACATATTTTATCATTCTCTTTTGATTTATATGGTGATTAAATGAGCATGTCATTGCTATTATTAATGATTGAATGAGACAAACAATATTTCTTGATGTTGTAAGGGGCAGATAAAGCAATTTGCTTATGCTTTTGATTGCCATTGGGTTCAGGATGACTCATTTTGAGTCAGTAATATCAATATGCATGCAACAAGGGTAGGTATTGGTGTCTGGAATGCTGAAAATATACAGCATGGTTCAGAAAGGCTTTACATTTCTACATTTTTTCCTATAACACCTTTGGAAATACACTCAGAAATTTAACTAATCTTGCAGGAAAAAAATCTGTTCTAAATTTATGTTTTTTTGCAAAAAAAGCAAAAATCAAGGAAATATTAACTAAAAATCATGAAATATTCAAAGGGTGCTGTAAATGTATATTAATAGAATCATTTGTTCTATAAATATTAAAAAATATTAAAAATGAAGGCAAAGAAGCAAATGAATAGTAAAAAATAACATAAGTTAAAAAAATGGTTCCCGCCGCCGCCGCCGCCGCCGCCGCCAGCTACCGTTCTGACCGAGACGTGCGTTTGTTTTTCAGACCGCGAGGACCAGTCGATCCTGTGCACGGGCGAGTCGGGAGCCGGCAAGACGGAGAACACGAAGAAAGTGATCCAGTATTTGGCCTACGTGGCCGCTTCGAAGCCGAAGGGGTCGGGAGGACCGCACGCGGTAATTACCGGAAAGCGAGCGTCCGTTTCGCGGGTTCCCATTCCCCAATTCACCAACTTTTTCAGTTTATAATTCTGTAGCTTTGGGAGAATCTCTGCCTTTGTTGTTTGGAAATAAACAGAAATTGTCCTAAAGCCGTGGAATTAGAAGCTGAACAAGTTGGTGAACAAGTTGGTCCTAGTGCGTTTTCCCGCTGTGCGGAATTCGGCAACAGACGAGCTGCTCGAGGACTCTATCATCCGATTATGAGATAGTGTAAATTGGCTGTCTGTTGAGATTGGAAAATAAGGAAGTCTGCATTTGCTCCAGTTAACAATTTTTTGGTTTCATATTTCTATGAATTATCAAACGGTGATATGTTTATTACTTGTTTTTACAGTGTGGTGTGAATCAATTTCTTCTTTTCATCAACATAATTAATTTATATGTAAATCAGTTTTTTGCACGGTTAGATTATAAACATTCGTCGAATGAGTAAGAAGCGGTGGTTCCGTTCAATTTAACTGAGTTATGATGTAATCAGTCCAGACAAGCCGTTTCAAATTTCAATCAATGCCAGCTTTTGATACGAATGTAACGCGACACCCGATGTTGGTTTCCAGCGGTTAATTCAGTCTAGTCTAGAGTTCCATTTTTTCCCTGCGAACGATGGGAGCCGGCATCAGACAGTGCGGGTATTTTGCACTCCCGCGTATAAGAGCGGGTCTTTGTGTGCTTGCGGTGTATTTTTAGTCGAGGAAGCATGCTTTCGACGGGCTATCTGCACCGATGGGCTAAATTAGAAGGTTGCCTCACTATTAATAGTTTTTTTTATAGCCATAGGCAATCTGGTAGTGTGGGTTAGACTTAAGAGGTGAAATAGTAGGATGTGTTTGATTGATGCTTAGATTTTGCGTAGAGGAATGCATAGGTATTCTTTGCAATAGGATTCTGATCACTGCAGGGCTTGCTTTGTTGTCAACAAAGAATTTGACATCTCTGTTGTTGTTGCTGTGGTTGGGTGCAAAATGCCACCTCATGTCAAACTCATGTTACTTTGGGTTGACCTGACTTTGATAGAAGTATTAAAACAATCCAAAAAGCAATTTTGTGCTCAGTCCACAAATGGCCTTGCCCCCAAGCAAACGGATTTAATTGCAACTCCTAAATTCTATTCAAATCTCTTAGCCTACTCAAAAGTAGAAACAAATAATTCATTTTCTAGATATGGAAGTGCATTTTTTGAAGTGTCTTGCATGTGTGTGTGTGGTAGTTTCAATATTTATCTGCCGGCTGACAATGATACTAATTTAGCTCCAGATGGAAATGGAAAGTTTCGCAACCTGTCCTGGATTGCCAAGCTCGCGTTTCCAAATATGGTCGGCCATTACCTGAGAACTATCACTCTGAAAAAATAGTTTTGCTAGATGGCGAAAGGCTGGCCAAGCAAGCCATTACTCTGGCACATGACTTAAACATTATCATTATTTGAAAGATATTTGCAGAAAAATCACACCAGCCAAGCACGGTTGTGCAATACGTCCCGAAGACGTGGCCGTATATGGTCGAGGAATTATCGAGTTCATGGCTGGTTGGACCATCTGTCAGCATCGATCGTCGCATCGCGCCGGTCAATTTGCCTAGATCGGTCGATATGCGACTGGTTTCATGACGAAAAAAACAAGAAAACGAAAAACGATCTAATCAGTTACGATCGGGCAAAGTTCAGTCTCGGCGTCCCGATCAAACGATGCGATTTGTCGGCCAATTTCACTGAGGAGGTCGCGGGGGGTCGTCGGCAGAGTTAATTGAATTGTTTTGTCGGCCTGCAATTTTTATAGTTATTCGTTACACCATTCGGCTGCTATCAGACTCGAGAAACCATAGGCGAGATCACCACAAAGATAAAGCAAACATGCAATGCTTTGATATATCTGCATTAGAAATTTATATCCTTATGTTAGTGAGATTGTGGCTAAGAATTGTATTTCAGTTTTTTTATTGAACTTTTTTTTAAGTGATAGCAACAGGGCTATGATGAATGATTCATAGTTATAGCTATGACACTCGATTATTAATTAGTTTGATTTCCGAATGTCGCGAGATCTTTTTTTTTGACGGTTGAATCCTACTGGCTTATCGGGTGTGCACGTTGAGATGTTCACGCGGTTCTATCGTTTCTAATTTGTCTCTATTCTGTTGCATATGCTACCATCGCTGCATGCCACATTAAAGGCACCCAGTCCAGCCCTGATCGTTGTAAGTATAGCACTACACACTCTATCTCTTTCTCTATCCCTGCCTCGATTCTGTAGAACATGGGCCCCTTTCTGGTTTAAATCTTCTATGAACTTTGGCTTTCTCGCCTGGAATTCTAGTAAATTTATTCACTTGTAATATATTTACATAGCTTATAGTGCCTATAAATTTTAAAATTAATTTTGAAGCTATGAATTATCTGATGCTAGACCAAACTAGATTATGATTAAGAGTTATATTGTAAACTTAAATTATGTCACAGCTTTCCCAATTCCGACTGGCTTGCAAGATCATTTCAGCGCAATCTTGCACAATTCACTAATTTCCTGATTATGTACACAACATTGTAGTAACAAGCGGCAGGCCGAATTGGCTTGTGGAATTGTCGGGTTGCAATCAAAACATTCTGTGCCGGAAACATCGCAGCCGAAACTCGGACGCAAATAAGTTTTCCGCGCACACTGCGTTACGATTGCCACCGGGCGAGACATTAACAATCCAACCAACTAATGATTTTTTTGTCGTTGCCCTTCATTTCATGCTTACAAAGCCAGACTCTGAGTTTGCGGTATGTAAATAACACCACGGCTTTAAGCTACCGTAGCTAGGCGCACCGTTTCGATCCGTAAACTTGTAGTCTGAGTAGCTAGGCTCGGCCAATTGTGTCCAACGAAATGTCTCGTTTCTTGTTGGTTAACCTCAGACGTTTTGAACGCTGAGAGGTTCGCATTTGAGTGAAGAGTGGCCCATGGACACTTCCAGGTTAACTCTTATCTTCCACTGGAAGGTTAGGTTTGTCATGCATGATGAGTCCACCCCCTACGTCATTTAGAAAAGAAGCGACTGCAATATGAAACGGGTCATTTTATTGCCAAAAATTGGTCGATTAAGGATTAATTCCCTATTAGAAATCCATTAGAAACATTATGACTTATTTTTTAACTTAGCGTTTTGCTTACATTTCCTCGAGTATGCCTTATTTTGTATATATACATTGTAAAAAGACAACAGCAAAGACTTTTTAATATTTTATCGAAGACGAGAACGGTGCTTGTATTTAGCGGTAGCTTTGCAAGTAGTTAATCTGTGTGCCCGACGCATTGCGTCCGTTCACCGCCTAACCTTTTCGTGTTTTACCAACAGGGTGAACTAGAACAGCAATTGCTCCAAGCGAATCCAATCCTTGAAGCGTTTGGAAATGCAAAGACAGTCAAGAATGACAACTCGTCCCGTTTCGTAAGTATTGGGTTTTGTTTACCTATTTATTAGATACTGTGAATTTCTTGTATCAAGAGGTTTAGTGACAGGATACTGAAAGGTTATCTTCCTTTTTAGGATAATTTTGTCTCATGTACTGTAAGGATTATGATTCCGATTCGCAAAATCAAATTTTGGTCTGTGACTTCACTCAATTTATTCACTTCTCAATATGATATAGAAAATGATGTAAACAAAATGTTCTGCATGATGTATATGCATGAT
This sequence comes from Nemurella pictetii, assembly GCA_921293315.2. Lineage (NCBI taxonomy): Eukaryota > Metazoa > Arthropoda > Insecta > Plecoptera > Nemouridae > Nemurella > Nemurella pictetii. The sequence goes on from OV121122.1 coordinate 6,166,125, forward strand.
GTTATGCCGAGGATCGACACCAACTCATGACGTGAAGTTTTTTCCAATAATGAGTACCTTCCGTAAACCAGCAAAGTTGTATAATTTCGTGTCGAATTTTCGCAATGCCCGATTCATGTCTTGGTGGGAAATATATGATGCTCTACACAAGGGTTGACATAAACGTTTTCCGATCATCGCTACTGTCGAACCGGCAAAGTCGTATGATTTCGTTGTGAAATGACGGTTCCGGCCAACCTCCGGCCAGTAATCGAGCACAGAGCTGACGGCGTTGTGTTTTGCGGCCGCATGCGCAGGGCAAGTTCATCCGGATCAACTTCGACGCGTCCGGCTACATCGCGGGCGCCAACATCGAGACGTACCTGCTGGAGAAGTCGCGCACGATCCGCCAGGCCAAGGACGAGCGCACGTTCCACATCTTCTACCAGCTGCTGATCGGCGCCAACCCCGAGCAGAAGAGTGAGTGTCTCCGCCGCCAACGCCGCCGCTACCGGTGTTGCGATGGCGCTGCTCGATAGCGAGCGAGCGCGGCGTAGCGTTGGACTGGTTAACAATGACGTGCGGGGTAGTTGGGAGTTGGTTTATCATAATTATCTGAGAGGGCCCTGGAGAAAAAAAATTCATATCACGGCATTTTAATGTGTGTCATATCATATGGGATCGAGCATTGTTCTCTGGTTGTAGATTCACCTTTTTGTGGCATATTAAAAGATTTAGGTAGGTAATCAAAATGATCGATGCAAAAGGTATTTGTCATAAGTTAGTGCTATCCGGACTTATTCCAAGCAATGCAGCCAATTACAAAGGCATTTTCTGAAATGTATTGAAAAGTAACTCGGGAGATTATAGCATTGGCCATGTGCCAGAGGCGACATATCTAGCAAAACTTGCCATCAGAGCACCAGACTTAGCCCACAATCCTTGTTTCTGAAGCCGCAATCTATGCCCTTGCCCGCTAAGTCCAATTTCCTACCTTTCAGTATACTCTGAATGCTTCAAATACCGTATGTAGAAAAGCAACTCGGAGATAATAGCACTGGATATGAGGCCCAGAGCCTACTGACTTGCCATCAGAGCACCTTGCAACCCAGGTTTCGGCAGCCGCAACCGCCGCCCGCTAACCCCGCTTTCCCCGCCACCCCCCACAGAGGAGTTCATCATCGACGACCCCAAGACGTACGCGTTCCTGTCGTCGGGCGGACACATGCCGGTGCCGAGCGTGGACGACGCCGCCGAGTTTGCGGCGACCTGCAAGTCGATGTCGATCATGGGCATGACCGCCGAGGACTTCTCGGCCATCTTCCGCATCGTCTCGTCCGTCATGCTGTTCGGCTCGATGCAGTTCAAGCAGGAGCGCAACTCGGATCAGGCGACGCTGCCCGACAACACGATCGCGCAGAAGATCGCGCACCTCTTGGGTGAGTGCCGTTGGCGTCGGTGGCGTAACCGTCGCTTGTTCCAAATGGGCTCTGCTCAACCTTGCAATTTGTTGCTAGTGCCACGTTGTTAATCGATAATTGGACAGTTTCCTTTGAGATGAAAAATGAACTTATGTACCCACTTAGAAAAGCCAACTAGACTGAGATTTACTTAATCGAAATTGAAGAGCCAACAATATTTTTTTGGATTATTTTGGTATTTGACATAGTTTTCTTTGAATGAAGTAGGTCTTTTATCAGCCCAAATTTTGTTGCCTATTGTTGAAGAATTTAGTCGATTTAATTTAGTAGTTTAAAGACTACCTATTTGCACGACCTTTTTCCTTCAGATTTCACAACCTCGGCAAAACTTCTGGTCTTGAACCTGAGAATAGTTTTCCAGTGTAGAGTACCTACTTTCCAGCTTCTGGCTTCTAGCTTTCCACACAGCGTTGTGCGAACGCTAACACCCGAGTAAACAGCGAGGCCCATATCGATGATCAGTGCGTGCTGCCGTTGCTAACGTTGTCTACGTGTTTCCGCGCAGGCCTCTCGGTGACCGAGATGACCAAGGCTTTCCTCAAGCCTCGCATCAAGGTCGGCCGCGACTTTGTCACCAAGGCGCAGACCAAGGAGCAGGTGGAGTTTGCCGTCGAGGCAATCAGCAAGGCGTGCTACGAGCGCATGTTCCGCTGGCTGGTCAGCCGCATCAACAAGTCGCTGGACCGCACCAAGCGACAGGGAGCCTCGTTCATCGGTACGTTGGCGAATGGCGCGGATGCGTTGACGTTTTCAGAAAAACTATTTAAGGTTATCAAATGCTAAGCTGCCAAACTTAAACTTTGTCCAATATGTCCAAACCAAAACGTTAACGTCGTTCAGTTTAGTGAGTTACTTAGTAGAACTGTCAAGGTGGCAGTAGACTCAATCGCTTTCTCCTACGGTATCCTTACAACTTCTTCGTGAATGGCGTTGTTAAGTTTGTAAAAATTAGTTAGGTACCTACATGACAAAAGCATTAAAGAACGTTTTATTTATCAACAATATACAGAATTTGAAACAAATTACTTCCTTAGTTATTCTAAATTGAATAATATTGCTCAATTTAGTGGGAGTGAACAGTGGGTTGGCTTGAAACAATTTTTGGTCTTCAATAGGGCCTTGGTTAACGTTTTGATCAAGTTTTTCATCTTCAGGACAGTAATAGCGTTTTGGCTGCCGCCTTCTGTCTTAACTGTCTGTAAATCTATGGCAGACACATTCCGATGGAGAAATGAATAGTGATTAGTGCATGACTTGGTCAAAATTTAGAATTTCAAATTTCAAATTGCGGCAGAAGCCGACTAGACATAGGTGAGAGAGCGCATCGGCGGTGGTTGTCGACGTCGTTGCTAACCGGCTCGATCCCCCGACGCCGCGCAGGAATCCTCGACATGGCCGGCTTCGAGATCTTCGAGCTGAACTCGTTCGAGCAGATGTGCATCAACTACACCAACGAGAAGCTGCAGCAGCTGTTCAACCACACGATGTTCATCCTCGAGCAGGAGGAGTACCAGCGCGAGGGCATCGAGTGGAAGTTCATCGACTTCGGGCTCGACTTGCAGCCGACCATCGATCTCATCGACAAGGTACCAACAAATACTCCACACCAAGAAACCGTTTTTTCTCCGGGAAGCGTTGTATTCTGGTGTTTTGCTCTTATTACATTCGAAGATAGGTAGACAGACAAAAGTATCTAAACATTACTGTTCTGAGGATATCTTACTTAGAGAGATTTTCAGTAAACTTTCGACAAAATTTCGCGCTATTACTGCAAAAGTATTCTCTTACGAGACATGACAGCAAAATGCCTTGGTGAAAATGCTCTCATGTGCAATGGTGGGCGTTAGATTGGTAGTCATTTTGTTCAAAAGTAGGTATTGTTATTGCACAAGCTTAAGAAGGTAGTGTTATTAGTAATTAATTATAAACCTGTAATTACTATAGCTCAAAGAAATACTGGTATACAGTCTAAATTTCTGCCCACAGAACTTTATAAATAATAGAAACAATCAAATTTACAGCTCCTCAAATTGAAGAAACTCCTGCATAGCCTAGCAAAGATAATTCTATATCCGAATTAATTTCCATTAAAAAATGTTCACTTGGAGCAGACACCCAGTCGAGGCTGGAATTTTGAAGACCAATTCATTTACACAAGTCAAAATACAAGAACAAGTAGAATTTCAAGCCCAAGCAGTAGAAAACGTCCGATAGCTCGAAACGAACCGTCGAAACCCGCCGCCCGCTAACAGCACTCTTTCCTTGCAGCCGATGGGCATCATGGCGCTGCTCGACGAGGAGTGCTGGTTCCCGAAGGCGACGGACAAGTCGTTTGTCGAGAAGCTGATGGGCGCGCACGCCGTCCACCCCAAGTTCCTCAAGACGGACTTCCGCGGCACTGCCGACTTTGCCGTTGTGCACTACGCCGGCCGCGTCGACTACAGCGCCGCCAAGTGGCTCATGAAGAACATGGACCCGCTCAACGAGAACGTCGTCTCGCTGCTGCAGGCGTCGCAGGACCCGTTCGTCACGCAGATCTGGAAGGACGGTGAGTCGGCAACTTCTTACACTTCATTTCGGTTGATTGATGGGAAATATTGAAATCTAGGTGAAGTGGAGACATTTAATTTCTAGGAGCTAAATTGTAATTATTAGTCGTTATTCCAGTAGAACAAGGAATAAAATTCTTTAAAAGTTTATCTGCTGGATCTACGGCTAAAAATTGTTAGGACACTATTCCAGTGGGAAACTGCAGTGGTCATTTCAATACTAGATTAACGTTATTTGCGTTATACTGGTTTAGGCCCCCCCCCCCCCCTTATTATTCCTTATTATCCATATAGACTTTTTATTGATATTAAGGCACGCAAAGCCCCGACAATGCAACGCACTTAAACCTCGTACTCACATGGCTCTCTCTCTCTCTCTCTCTCTCTCCCGGCAGCCGAGATCGTGGGGCTTGCGCAACAGGCGCTGACGGACACGCAGTTTGGCGCCCGAACGCGCAAGGGCATGTTCCGCACGGTCTCGCAGCTGTACAAGGAGCAGCTGGCCAAGCTGATGGTGACGCTGCGCAACACAAACCCCAACTTTGTGCGCTGCATCATCCCGAACCACGAGAAGCGCGCGGGCAAGATCGACGCGCCGCTCGTTCTGGACCAGCTGCGGTGCAACGGCGTGTTGGAGGGCATCCGCATCTGTCGCCAGGGGTTCCCCAATCGCATCCCGTTCCAGGAGTTCCGCCAGAGGTGAGACGGGAAAGACGGGAATGTTCTGATGGGTGACCTTCATGCACATGATCAGTTCTGTTCAGGAGAGAGATTGTAAGGTTTGAAGTTAGTACGATAACTTCACTCGCCTTGCTCATCAACCTCTCGACAGCACGGATCAGTGGAGGAATCCTGTTGTTCGAGTTGTACCGACCTTCGGAAGGGACGTAAAGCCGGTGGTCCCCTCGGTACTTTTCGACACGAGTAGGCTACGTGCCGGCACCGGGTTTCCCCTCCTCCCTTCTAGGCTAGGTTAGGTTCATCATCAACCTCATCATCACCAATTCATTCACCGACGCCATTAGACCAGTGCCAAAGGGCCAATTGTCAAAACAGTGCGTTGTTCAATCAATGCTTAACGTTCCTCAACGTTGACCGACCTCCGCAGGTACGAGCTGCTGACGCCCAACGTCATCCCGAAGGGCTTCATGGACGGCAAGAAGGCGTGCGAGAAGATGATCCTTGCGCTGGAGCTGGACCCAAACCTGTACCGCGTCGGCCAGTCGAAGATCTTCTTCCGCGCCGGCGTGCTGGCGCATCTCGAGGAGGAGCGCGACTACAAGATCACCGACCTGATCGTCAACTTCCAGGCGTTCTGCCGCGGCTACCTGGCCAGGAGGTTAGTGTGCCGATCTTGATTTAAGCCGCCTCTGTTCTTTGTATGGATTCTGCCGTAGTCGACGGTGTTGAAGGAATCGCAGAATCGACGCGTTTGCGGCGTTTGCTTCTTGGCTTAGGACGCCTTGCCGCTTCTATTCTTAGTTGAGACTCTGCCGCAATCAACGGAGTTGGCGAGTTTGCGACGTTTGCTTCTTGGTGAAAGCCGCCTGAATAAGTGCAATAATAAGTACAAAACTCAAATTTAATTTGCGTTTCAGAGTTTTCTCCAAACTTGGGATTTGAGAAATTGGGTCAATTAAACTAGGCTCGTTTGATGTTGGTTGAATTGTGGTGTTGAGCAACGCATCAACAACTGAGCTTACCATTTAGAAACTCCGCTGGCAAGATAGTGAAAACAAAAGTAAAACACATGTCTGAGGTTTTACTTTTTTTTAAGCCAATGCAGAAAATGCTACACAAAGCTTACAAGTGCAGCGTTGATCCTATTCCCGTGTAATCCGGGCACCTGCTCAAATGCTAGCCGACACCTGCGTTTGTTTTTGCCTCAGAGCTCCTTAATTTGATCACAGATTAGTGGATCCGATGTGTGATCTGATGAAGCCATAGCACCTTCACACCATGTTGAACCCGGTGTCTAGCGTTAGTCGGCTAAAATCTGTTTCATTTGCCGGACAGGCGTCAATAAGTACAGACCTCTGCCAAACTATGGTGATAGGGACTGATTTTTGTCATTCCTCACGGTTCAATCAAAGTGTCTCTTTCTAAAAAATTGCCATTTTTCTGTTATGAAGTGTCAAAATAGGTAGACAAATATGTATGGTTGGATGGGGAAACCAGAACCCAGAGAGTGGACAAGTTGTAAAAATGGCAAATATTTATTTTAAGAAACCACTGTGTCGAAGTAATTCAGTGCAAGTCATGACATATTCTTGTTGAACAATAATTGATGAAGACCTTGTTGCAATTGCAATAATATATATAAATTTTTTGTACGATGTAGACTGTGTCTGTTTCATCATGCGCGATAGGCTGACTCGGAAACGGAGTATGATCCGCATAATCCACAGTAATTCAACAAAGAAATATGCATTTTCACTGCAACCGCCTGCGTTCCCCACGAACCACAAGTAGCTGACGCAACGCCTGATGGCAATCCGCGCATGTAACCCGGTAAATACGACGAAGGAATCGTTAAAATCATAGAATAGCCGCATTTTTACCACGCCCGCATGCTCCACAAGCCGCGAAAAGCCGACACCACAACGGTACGCAATCCGTGCACCTAACCCAACGTAATTCGGGAAAGAAATTGTCAACGGTACAACCGCATTCTCACCGCTACCTTACCCTGGTTAGCCGCACGTGCAAACGCAATCCGTGCACCCAACCCAACGCAATTCGGGAAAGAAGCCGTTACGACGACCTCATAACCGCATCTTAACCGTCCCGACGAGCGAAAGCGATCCGCGATGCTGAGCCTGTCGATGTCCGCGTGTCCCAGGAACTACCAGAAGCGTACGCAGCAGCTGAACGCGATCCGCATCATCCAGCGCAACTGCTCGGCGTACTTGAAGCTGCGCAACTGGCAGTGGTGGCGGCTCTACACGAAGGTGAAGCCGCTGCTGCAGGTGACCAAGCAGGAGGAGAAGCTGACGCAGAAGGAGGACGAGCTGAAGGTGATCAAGGACAAGCTGGAGAGCCAGCTGCGGACGGCGCAGGAGATCGAGCGCAAGTACCAGTCGGTGAGTGGCGACAAAATCCTTTGTTATGATTTTTGTAGTTGGGTTGGATATTTCTATAGTTTCTTTTTGACACCCAGGAATCTTCCTATACCTAGCCAGCCATTCTTGACAGATTGTAAAATAGCTGGATTGTCTCTAGAACGTAATGGATTTGATCCTTCTCTTAAGTTTCAATCATTCATAGGAGATTTGAAAATGGCTCTACATTATTTTTCTAAGAATTAAGTATTTTGGTGAGCTTTTCCTAGAATTTAAGATGCTAAGATTAAGAAAAGACATTAAAGTAACAACATTTAAATGATGTGGGTTTACTATCTGCTCTGATGTGACTGGTTTTTGGTCCTGAAAAGGACACATCAGAGCAGGAACAGTAAATCTAACATCTCTCATCAAACATCTAACATGAGCTATGAAAACATCCGGACTATCGTAATAACATTTGTGGCTTGCTAGACCATAAGATAAGAACCTTTAATTCCAAAGTCAACAATGCTAGTTTGGGTTTACCTAAATTTAGATGGCCAGTTTTCGGCAAATAATGTTGGCAAATAATATATCTGGATAAGAGTTGTTGGACAGATCAACTAGCTTACCCTGCCTACCCTCACATTTGCCATGACATCCAGTTTCATGGATTATGATCATCCTGTCAGAACAAAACAACCAGCTTTCCCTGACTAACCCTGCACCCTTCCTGACATCGTATCGCATTTCTAGACCAAAACTTATTGCCCTGTCTTGCCCTGCCTAACTTCACATTCATCGACACATCCATCCTCATGTATGATGACGGACTCGCCTCTAACCCTTCGCCCGTCGTGACCCGCGCAGGCCGTCGAGGAGAAGGCGATGCTCTCCGAGCAGCTGCAGGCAGAGGTGGAGCTTTGCGCGGAGGCGGAGGAGAGCCGCGTGCGGCTGACGGCGCGCAAGCAGGAGCTGGAGGAGATCCTGCACGACCTGGAGGCGCGCATCGAGGAGGAGGAAGAGCGCTCGAACGTGTTCCTCGCCGACAAGAAGAAGCTGCAGCTCAACATCCAGGACCTGGAGGACCAGCTGGAGGAGGAGGAGGCCGCCCGCCAGAAGATCCAGCTCGAGAAGGTGCAGTGCGACGCGCGGATCAAGAAATTCGAGGAGGACCTGGCGGTCAGCGAGAACGCCAACCAGAAGGTGAGTGGACGCCGTCGTGGGAGATTGCCGATTCTGACCGGTTTGCGTCGCCGTGCTTACGCGCAGAGCTGTGCCTTTGAATTTTACCTGGGTCTTGTGAGAGCTTCAAATTGGAAGTCCTATATATTTTATCTATATATATATGTATAAATATTTCAGCTACTAAAGAAGCAAGAGTTTTACTGGTTAATGACATGCATGCCACAGATATGCATCATTGCATGAGTTGTTAAATGATTTTAAAAAAGATTAGACTAGACTAGGAATTTTACAGTGGGTGAGGGTATGAAAAACGCTCAGGATTTTCTGAGATGAGTGTTCGTGAAGCCCTAGGGTAATGAATAAACTGAACGTTTTCATAAAAACATATTTTTATAAAAAGTTGTTATTGATACTACTGAAAATAGTACAGCGTCCAAGTTGAGATAAAACAAAGGAATCCGTAAAATTTCATCAAAATCGGTTCAGGTGGTTGGCCCGTAGAGTGCAAACAGACATAAAAAAAAACATACACAATTTTTTTCCTCAGAAAGTGTAATCGAAGATTCACTTCCCTTGCTTTGCTCATTATGCTCATCAATAAATTCATAGGGTAGCAGCTACTTGGTGTGAGAAGCAGGAAATAACTGTGTATATTACTAATCTCTTATGATTAATTATGGTTAAATATAGAAATGACTTTATCACAATAAATAGCTGTCTAATAGATAGCTAAATCCTTTCCGTTGAACTCATTCATCAAAACAATAGTTTGCAAAGAGTGTTAGTGCATGTGTACAAAAATCCACAGCTTAAAGACTTTCCCAGTCTACTCTGATCCACAAAGAGAATCGACTCGAATTGCCCGATTGTCGTTGCAGCTGGCTAAGGAACGCAAGTTCCTGGAAGACCGGTCTTCCGACCTGATGCAAACGCTCGCCGAGGAAGAAGAGAAAGCCAAGCACCTTGCCAAGCTGAAGGCCAAGCACGAGTCGACGATCGCTGAACTCGAGGAGAAGCTGCTCAAGGACCAGCAGCAGCGTTCCGAGATGGACCGCACCAAGCGGAAGGTGAGCGAATCGTGACATCTATCGCAGAAATCGTGAAGGATGCGCCTTACAAGACGTAGATGAAGCCTTGATATTTGATTGTACTCGCAACTCTAAATATAGAATATTTTTCAAAGGCTTATGTGCTAGGATTTAAACTTTTAAGCAGACGGAGGCATTTTCTTGCTGGATGCGGTAAAAATAACTGATCACAAAGCCATGTAATAAATAGAAATAGTAGAAATAGAACCATTACATATCACTAGTGCTGAACTAGTACCTCAAAAGGAATGAGTTGCTAGTGAGTGAAGAGATGTGAGGAAGATTTTATTTATTTTTTATTTACTTTTATCTGTAAATTTATATTATACTGATGGATGCTGTCTCGGGTTAGAAACAATTCCTTATTGTCCCAGTCATAGAGGTCGATGATAACAGTATATTCAGGTTTTCGAACACTCCCCTGCAGGACTGGCGGTTGCTCATCCCTGCCGCAGCCCTGCCTGCATCCCTTTAAAGAAGGGATGATAAAGGCGGTTCAAACGGCAGGGACAATAACGCGAAAATGTACAAATCGGTCAAAGAACTGTAACCTAACGGCGCGCGCGCGTGTTTCCAGGTGGAGACGGAGGTGTCGGACCTGCGCGAGCAGCTGAACGAGCGCAAGACGCAGGTGGAGGAGCTGCAGCTGCACCTGGGCAAGCGCGAGGAGGAGCTGGCGCAGGCGCTGATGAAGATCGACGAGGAGGGCGCCGGCAAGGCGCAGTCGCAGAAGGCGCTGCGCGAGCTCGAGTCGCAGCTCAGCGAGGTAAGCGCCCGGCGATGTGTTGCGCTGCTGCCGTCGCGTCGTCTGACCTTGACTCGGTCGTCGCAGCTGGCGAGAGATAATATAGCAGTGGACCCTTCAAACATGCTTCCAAATAGATGGCTGTACGTCCGATTTCGAGGCCACTAAATTGTTGCTCAACTTTTGATGTGCTGTTTGACATAGTTTTGGTCATTGTGATTACAGAGAGAGATGAACAAACAGTGGGCCCATCAAACATACTTCCAAATAGCTGGCCATTCATCTATATTTTTGTTTTAGAAACGATAATCTGTTACTCTGTCCGTTACTCACCCGTGTCCCAGCTCACATGGATGCCCTCTCCATTTGCACTCAAAAGTCCCTAACCAGAAAAAATGGTCCAAACCATCGCGTGCCCTTGCAAAGCGTCGGTCAATGTATGCCGCAACTAACTCTGCATCCAGCGTAACAGCTCACCGAGCTCACAGCTCACCGAGGACCTGTAAACCCTTTCAATTTGCTCTCAATAGTCCCTAACCTCAAAAAGATGGTCCAAACCTTTGCGTGCTTTAGCAAAAAGCTGGTCAACGTACGCTGTTCCTTCCATGACTGACTGTACGCCCCTGTTCCAGCTTACCAAGGACCTGTACACCCTTTCAATTTGCTCTCAAAAGTCCCTTACCTCAAAAAGATGGTTGAAACCCCGTTACACCATCAAAGCGTTGGTCCACATACGCCGCACCGTCCGTCACTGACCTCGTGTCCCCGTCCACAGCTCACCGAGGACCTAGACGCCGAGAAGGGGGCGCGCGCCAAGGCGGAGAAGCAGAAGCGCGACCTCAACGAGGAGCTTGAGGCGCTGAAGAACGAGCTGCTGGACTCGCTGGACACGACAGCCGCGCAGCAGGAGATGCGCACCAAGTGGGAGGCGGACCTCGCCACCGCCAAGCGGCTGCTCGAGGAGGAGGCATACACGCACGAGGTGTCGGTCGCCGAGATGCGCCACAAGTACTCGCAGGAGCTGGCGACGGTCAACGAGCAGATGGAGGCGCTGAAGAAGGTACGCTGTTGGCCGACCGGTGTACTTGTCTTTATTATGTGTGTGTTTTCCGAGCGTCGGTGCAAGTCGCGGACGGAAGGCATATGCTCGGCACAGAACAATAAAGCTTCGTACGTAGATAGTTTTGTGCTGCAGTACATTGTATTAAAAGTATTAGAATTTATTACTTAAGTTGGTATACAATATATTGACTTGATTGTTAGTATAATAAATAGTGTTAGCAATGGGAACTGTATCTGGATGCGCCGGAAGATAGCTTGGGGAGTGGGAAATGTGGATCAGGTACAATTTCTTGGCAAGCGAGATAGTCTAGGGCACCGTCAACGAGCAGATGGAGAAGGAAGGCTGTCGGTTGAGCCGCTTTAGTGCGTTAATCTGTCGGTTTTGTCGATATTAACTGGGTCTGTAAATGCCAAAAGATGACTCAAGCAAGCTGACTCGTGCGCTCAAAAAGGTAGGCGATAGTTGAGTTCAGGGTTTAATGAATGATTTGGCCTTTTTTATATTCATTCAGTGGATTCCGAACTGGGTCTGGAAATACTGAAAGATAGCTTACATTTAAGTGGAGGAGAGGTAATGGGAACCTAACCCCATATCCCCCCAAACACGCTTTCGATAACAGTAAACTAACCCCCATCTCCATCCCTGCATTATGCAGAGCAAGAATTTCTCGGAGAACGGCTTAACCAACCTCTGTTTCCACCGCCCACAGAGCAAGGCGGCGTTCGAGAAGAGCAAGCTGACGCTGGAGGCGGAGAACGCCGACCTGACGACGGAGCTGCGCGCGGTGGGCGCCAGCCGGCAGGAGCAGGACCGGCGTCGCAAGCAGGCGGAGACGCAGCTGGCGGAGCTGCAGGCCAAGTCGGCGGAGCTGGAGCGTGGGCGCCAGGAGCTGCTGGACCGCTGCTCCAAGCTGTCGCTGGAGGCGGACGCCGTCGGCGCGCAGCTCGAGGACGCCGAGTTCAAGGCGTCGGCGGCGATCAAGGCGTGCTCGTCGATGGAGGGACATCTCGGGGAGGTACGCGGTTGCGTGCAACGCTTTTCTTTTTAAATTATTGTAAGCTGGGGGGCGATTTTGTGACGTGTCAAAGGATCTCCGTTTGAGTCGTTGTTTCTTATAGAACGAATGAACGGTCTAATCGAGAAGACGAGTGACTTCTCTGACAAAATTTTTACTAAATCGCATTCCTGAAGGGAGGGAAATGCGATGCCGTTTCTCAGGTCCCATCGACATTTCCAGCACACAGGCATTTTCAGAGATAACAGAGATCAACTTCTGTTACCGCATAATTTTATTTTAACATAATCCCCACCCTGATTATTGATTATTGAAGATAGACATAAGATAGACTTTAGTTATGTTATTCAATTGACAATTTTCCATTCTAAGACAATTATTTCCATTGAACTTGGTTCTTTTTGCATTTTTTTTTTGTCGATTGGAGCCTTTAGCAAAAAATGTTTGAAAATTTAGTTTGTTTGGTATAGAAAGTCAGTTACCAGTTGTTCAGTACCACTTTCCTCCATCTATAATCTGGAAGACTTGACAATTCAAAGAGACAAATTCCCATTTCGTAAGTGTACCTGCGATAGCAGCATCGTTCGTCACGGTGCGTTCTGACGTCGGTTTCCTGTCGGCAGGTGCAAACCGAGCTGGAGGAGGAGACGCGGCAGAAGCTGGCGCTGAGCTCGCGGCTCCGCCAAGTGGAGTCGGAGAAGGAGGCGCTGCACGAGCAGCTCGAGGAGGAGGAGGAGTCCAAGAGGAACCTCGACAAGCAGATGGCGGCGCTCACCATCCAGATGAGCGAGGCAAAGAAGAAGCTGGACGAGGAGACGGAACAGGTCATCCAGCTGGAGGAGACCAAGAAGAAGCTGCTCAAGGTACGCGATGGGCTCTCGGCTCACCGATCTCGGCAACGCTGCGTTGTCGGTGTGTCCGGTACACGGTCGGAGCGTTTGAATTGGTTTGCTTACTTGCATTCTGACTGCTGGGAGTCGAAACCCATTCTGACGAGTGGCCCAATTGTCTGCTAACTATGCCTGCTTATTCAATATTAATACCAAAATAATACGAAACAAATTTGACGTCGCCAATGATCTCTATTTCTAACTGCAATACCTAGTTAAAAACTGTAATAATGAAGTTACTTGGTAGTAAAACTCTAGAACTACAGGAGATTTAGTCACTGTGATATTTTGTAATAGCGCCATGCAGATATAGTTTCATGAGCCGGCAAAACGTAAATGGCGGCCATATTCCAAGTTCGACCTCATCCCGTATAGTGTGGGACTGAGGAAGGTCATACAAAGCGGCGAGTCTTGAGAAAGTATTAACGGACGCGTGTTGTGGTTTCGTGCGCAGGACCTCGAGTACCTCCAGCGGCGAGTCTTGAGAAAGTATTAACGGACGCGTGTTGTGGTTTCGTGCGCAGGACCTCGAGTACCTCCAGCGGCGAGTCTTGAGAAAGTATTAACGGACGCGTGTTGTGGTTTCGTGCGCAGGACCTCGAGTACCTACAGCGGCAGGTGGAGGAGCTGCAGGCGGCCAACGACAAGCTGGACAAGAGCAAGAAGAAGATCCAGGCGGAGCTCGAGGATGCCAACATCGACCTGGAGGCGCAGCGCGCCAAGGTGCTGGAGCTCGAGAAGAAGCAGCGCAACTTCGACAAGGTAAACGCGAGGCGCGAGGGAGCCGGACGTTTGTTCACGCGATGTTCCGATGGGCAAGCGTCAGAGTCGGGGTCGGTCGTGTTGTTGGCATGCAACATCGCTCAGTAGTTGATTCGCATGGCCTAGTCTATATCTCAATCAAGCCCTACAGCTTGGATAAGCTTAATATCCATTTGAAAGTCCTCGATGCATAAGCGTCGTAATAAGGGGTAGTCGAGTTGTTAGTTTGTGATTATAGCTTGGCATCACTAGATTCACTTCATTTCTGTTAATTCATTGTCCTGTTTTTATCTATAGGGAAGATCCCAATAATACATATAAGCTTTTGAATACCAGTACTTCTATACTACAGGTCAATCCTACATCGTACGATGCACAAGCATCGTAATAAACCTATTTAATTCAAAGAAAGGTGACGACGGAGCAATGAACTCAAGTTACTTTTCACATGTCGATTGGCTTTCCTTGTTCAAGGGGGACTACAGAACTTACTCAATTTGACCAAAAGTGGCCTTAACTGGTTTTTACACATGCCTATTAAATTCTGAATGGATATCTTCATCTTGTTTCTGATAATAAACCTAACCTTATTTTTTTTTCACCTTGTGAGCATGCATACAATGTCTCGCTAACCGAAGCCCCCACCGTTTGCCGCCAGGTCCTGGCCGAGGAGAAGGCCGTCTCCGACCAGATAGCGCTGGAGCGCGACAACGCAGAGCGCGAGGCGCGCGAGAAGGAGACGCGCGTGCTGTCGCTGACCCGCGAGGTGGACGAGCTGACGGACAAGTCGGAGGAGCTGGAGCGCGGCAAGCGGCAGCTGCAGTCCGAGCTGGATGAGCTCGCCAACAACCAGGGCACCGCCGACAAGAACGTGAGTCGCGCGCTTGCAGTTTGCTACGAAACGACGCAAATTTACAAGCGTACGGGGCTGGTAGTGTTTTCGGGGTGTGATTGCAGGATAGCATCACTAGATTAAACGTCTTCTAGCAAGTGAGTGACGTAATTGCAGTTTGGTTAGAATCGACACTAATACAAGCATACCCAACGTTGGGGTTAGCAGAACACTAGATTCAGCTCCTTCAATGTTCATTCTCTGTCGGTTGTCTGTGTTTCATAAATAGTAATGCTACTACAGACTTCTGGTAAGAAAAAAACTAGATTAACTGGAATCAAAACTTGCTTGGTTGAAGTAAGAAAGCAGAGAATGCAGGCATGCGTAGAGTCGAGTTGAAAGAGATTTCACTCCTTTAAAATCGGATATTTTTCAAGTTTTTGAAAGATACTGGCATTGTTCAAGAATCAGGAAGGCAGCCTGCCAGACAGGCTGGCAGTTAGTGCATCTGTCATTTTGCCTTGACCAAAAATTGAGTTGATAGATGATAGATAGTGATCGATATCGCAATTTGTCTGTAGGCATTTGCATCCTAGTCTAGCGTAACGGCCGGCATGCCTTGCCGATAAAAGTGTAATGTTGGACTGTGTTTTATGTTTGCACGGCATCCAAACAGGCGGAGGTAAGCCTCACTCTCCAGTGTCGCTTTGCTTCGTAGAATAGTTCCATCTGTTTTCTCTAGTATACCTATAGAAATAATCACCCAACTTACCTTTTAGAGAGTCTCATTTATTGACACTAGGGTTATCTGCTTCGAAATTTGGTTGCTAGTTGATCACTGAATAGATTGTTGCAAATTGAGTCTATAGTTTGCTGGTGATTTGCACCATTGATGTGTTAATTAAGAACTTGCCAGCAGTTGTGGTACAGTCATACTATGTTTTGTGCCAGTGTTCTGTGTGAGCTAAAATTGTTCCCCTGCCCTGTAAATTGCGCTGGATAGCGGGCGCCCAGTTCGAAAAGTGCACCTTCTGCACCTTGGGTTCCACATCTGTACTTAGACGCTGTACTTGGCAGCGTGGCTCCAAGACAGTGTCATGCTTAACGCAGCGTTCCCGACTCGTTATGTTTGTGCCTACGGTGTCCGCCGCTGCCAGATACACAATGTAAAAGACCAAGCGTTTGCTATACTATACACCATGAAGAAGACCAAGCATTTGCTATATTATCAACATCAAATCACAAATTTTACGAAAATTTCCATCACCAATTCACCACCATTTAGTTAAAAAAATGCAAATTTAGACTTTTATTTCTAACAAAAACTCCTGGCTCTGGCTACACGCAATGGAGAAGGGCCCTGGGCCCTGTGTCATGTCTGGTGTTGGTGTCTGACTCTGTCCACCGCTGGCAGGTCCACGAGCTGGAGAAGGCGAAGCGGTCGCTGGAGAGCCAGCTGGCCGAGCAGAAGGCGCAGAACGAGGAGCTGGAGGACGAGCTGCAGTTCACCGAGGACGCCAAGCTGCGGCTGGAGGTCAACATGCAGGCGCTGCGCGCGCAGTTCGAGCGCGAAGTGCAGGTGAGCGTTGCATTTCTACCTGTCATTTTGTCCGATTTAGTTTCACTTTGGTCGACGTTTACTTGGTGATCGTGTAGAAATAGCCACCTAAAGAAAAACACACAGCATCTAATAGCTGTTGGCTGTAACATGATCGGCTTTTTTGTGTGAGTTGGTAGCAGAAATATAAATGGTTTTTTTCTCTAGATGATATGATATAGGAATACAATAGGTAGAAGGTTTGCTTACAAGTTCAGAGTGTTTTTCACAGCATTTGGTCTCTGTTCATCAATAATTTAATATTGCCTACTATATTTGATCAAAATTGAGCATTTGTATCTGCTGCTTGTTATATTTAGCTCAGGAACCAGCTGCTCCTTAGGAATTATTGCTAATGGAACACAAGATTACATAAACATAGGAAATACAACGCTTGCGTGCGGATTTGTGATCACTGATCACACGCTACTCTTTCAAGAGAGATTATTCATTAGAAAGTTATGATTAAGACGAGATATTTAGGCCAGAAATCATTTCGGCAACAATTTCTTTGTTTGTCTGGTCCTGCTATATTTGCTGGTAAAAAATAAACACGTGACTAGTTGCTGGATCCAGCACCGATGCATGCTAGCGTTGTCAGCCAGCATTGTACCGATCTTCAATGTAACAATGTTCGGAGACAAGTTTGTGGAGCGCACGTGGGTAACGATGTTCCGATTGCGGCGGCCAGGCCAAGGAGGAGCAGTCGGAGGAGAAGCGCCGCGGCCTGGTGAAGCAGCTGCGCGACGTCGAAGCGGAACTTGAGGACGAGCGCAAGCAGCGCGCGCTCTCGTCGGGCACGCGCAAGAAGCTGGAGGCGGACTTCAAGGACATGGAGCAGCAGCTCGAGATGCACCACAAGCTCAAGGAGGATGCGCTCAAGCAGCTGAAGAAACTGCAGGTAATGCTCGGACGGAGGCTGCGGAGGATCCATCGCCGGTCTCGGATTGCGTTTCCTACCGGTGAAGTCGTCGCAAGAATCGCAAACGAGGCGACCCCTTAGTCCCCCATTTTCATTGAATTAGTATCACGGGACTAGTGAAAATTTAATATTCTTTTGCACCGTTTTTGTGTGTGAAATTTATGGCCGTCAACACGAGTCATCACAAGAACACGACGAGCTGTACAAATCTAAGAACCGTTATTATTATACCCGTATTTAAAGTGATATTTGTACAGACTTACAGCACAGGCTAGAATAATCGTAGACTTTTGGCTGACAAGTGACAATGAATCTAGCCTAGCCTAGAATGGCTGAGAGTGAACCTACGATTGTCAATATTCAATTGAGACAAGCAATCTTTGCACCGCTGCGATCTGTTCGACATCCGACCCAGTGCCGGGTTGCTCAACTCGCATACGTCCCGTGCCAGTGAGACACGAGCAATTCCCTCACATACAGTTCCCGAACCGCAGTCGCCCGCCCGACGGCCCAACGTCGCTTAACCCTGGGCGTCTGCCTGCACGGCTTTCAGGCGCAGGCCAAGGACTCTGCGCGCGACGCGGAGGAGGCACGCCTGGCGCGCGACGAGCTGGCCCTGCTTGGCAAGGAGGCGGAGAAGAAGACCAAGAGCCTGGAGGCGGAGCTTGCGCAGATGGCCGAGGACCTGGCATCAGCGGAGAGGGCGCGGCGCGCGGCGGAGGGCGAGCGCGACGAGCTCATGGACGAGATGTCCAACAACCACAACAAGGGGTGAGCGTCGGGACGCGTTGGATCGGTTCAGCGCTAGGAGCGCTGGAGCGACGGACTAGTTCTAATCTGCGGTGTCTGCCGTGCTTCTAGAAGGCCTTTGGCCGGTTTAGCAATCTCCTAATAAAAATGTGGTTCTTCCTGGATACGGTCATACTCAAAAAATGGGCGTTGTCTACGTTTCACCAACTCGTGAAACTAAATCCGCTGCTCAAGGCGCTGTTTCAAAATTTCAAAATCACTCGCATATCTTTTAGCTTTTTACTAGGAACTTTATTATTACAGTTATTTACTTAGAGACTTAAAAATAAAGGTAAATCGGTGACTTTTGACGTCATTAATCGGTGACGTCATTTTTATCCATGTGGAATAGGTCTCTTGCTTCAACTAAAGCATTAATCCTAAAATAAGTACCATTGAAAAACTCTGGTCACCCTTGCAAGAAAAAAACAACACAATTGTTGAGATTTTGTCAGCTGCCTAGACGCTTGCACCGCAACAGCGACCAAGGCGGTGACCTAACGCGCCCTCTCTCTCGGACAGGTCAATGCTGATCGACGAGAAGCGCCGGCTGGAGGCACGGATCAGCGCGCTCGAAGAGGAACTCGAGGAGGAGCAGAGCAACTCGGAGATCTTGATGGACCGTGCGCGCAAGGGACAGATCTCCATCGAGCAACTCACCACAGACCTGGCGTCTGAGAGGTAACGGAACGACGAGCTTTGAAACGTCATAAATCAAAACTTTTACGTGTCGGCATTTTGATTAAGTTTCAACCGCAGTGGGTACCTATCAAAAATTGCCTCTGAGAAATGAATTAGAATTGAAATTAATTAGCATTAGAACTGAATTAATGCATTAGAGCAAGCCCGGAATGTGAATTACCTTCATTTAACCGTTAATTACGGCCTGAAATTACATAAAATGACGCAGGTCAATAATGTATTTCAAAATTTCTATAATTACATTTGTAGCGTCAAACAATACGCCACATATTTGGGTGGAAAGATTCATATAGGACTGCTACCAAGCACACAGTCCAGAAAGTAACTGGCAGTAGCTCCAAAAATTGCTTGCAGAGTCACGGGAATGCGCAGTGGAAAAACTAATGTCAAGCGCAAGGGAAATGAAACGAGAAAAATGTCCAGGGTGTCGGATATTTTGTTAGAGCACGCTACATATTTATCCGTCCGTCAGAAAAATCAATTCCATGTCTCGGCCTTTTGCTAACTTTGGAGCAACAATCTTTCCTGCTCTGTACCCTTTGATCCGCCACCAATTCCGCCCGTTGATGTCTCAACGCTCATTTCCGCTGGCGTCCGCAGGTCGGTGACGCAGAAGCTGGAGACGGGCCGCATGCTGCTCGAGCGGCAGAACAAGGAGCTCAAGGCGAAGCTGGTGGAGCTCGAGACGGCGCAGCGCACCAAGACCAAGGCCACCATCACGACGCTCGAGTCGAAGATCAACAACCTCGAGGAGCAACTCGAGATCGAAGCCAAGTGAGTTGACGTCACAATTGTGTGCGATCTTTTCACGCCCCAAAGGTGTGGCTTCCTATAGACTGATCTTTGTTTTCTCGAGAGCACAATGTAGGTATGAAGGAAAACGGCGGAGGCTGTTTCGTACCAACAATAAATCCCAACTAACTAGATGGGTGGTATATTTTCACGACCAGATGGACAATTTAGAGTCTCATTTCAGTCTAAATGATGGATATCTAACAGCTTCTTTGAAAGCAGTCAATCCAAACATACGACCAAGGTTTTACCGTTTAAAAGTGCAAAAGTAGGAAAAGGACTCTAATATGATAACAATATGATGGCAATAATTGCCGCCAAGCAAGTAATTGAATTATGAATTTACTATGCTTGTTCCAATTTGAATAATTGCTGTTTAATTCCACACTAGATTGGACTAACTGCATAAAAATATACCTTCCCAAACAATGGAGCGTTTATGGTTCACTTTTGATGCACCACAAACAAATCAACTTAGTAGCATATTTAACTTGATTCTCCAAGCGTACCTCCCCAAACTTGTCGCATGTGTCCTTCCCCAAACCACAACCGCAGTTTGTGGGGAGTGTTTGTGGTTCACCACAGTCAAAGCTCTTTGTTAGCATATTTAACTTGATTCTCCAAACGTTTCCAAACTTGTTGCGCATACTCTGAACCACGACTGCATTCTGACCGCCCTCCCCCCACGTCGTGCCGCAGGGAGCGCTTTGCGCAGCAGAAGGTGAACCGCAAGCAGGAGAAGAAGGTGCGCGAGCTGGCGCTGCAGTTGGAGGACGAGCGCCGCCACGCCGACCAGTTCAAGGAGCAGGTCGAGAAGGTGAACACGCGCATGAAGGGGCTCAAGCGCCAGCTGGACGAGGCGGAGGAGGAGATCTCGCGCGAGAAGGCGCAGAAGCGGAAGGCGCAGCGCGAGATGGAGGACATGATGGAGTCGCACGAGGCGGTTTCGCGCGAGTGCGCCAACCTCAAGAACAAAATCAGGTAGGCGCGGGCTGTTTGCCGGCCGGCGGCGGCGGTTTTGCTGCTGTGGTGCTGGATTTTCGGAGGGGCTGGGCCGTAGTTTAGTTTGCTGATTAAGTCTTAGAATTGGATAGAAGTTTTTTCGACATGTTTGGGGCCATTTTAATATGTACAGTTAAATAAATAGTTAATTATGAAGAAAACAGAAGCCTCCGATAGGTATACTAGCTTCTATCTAGAGGTTAGCCAACTAACTGGAAATTGTAAAGGCGGCCATCAGACTGAGTATTTAGAGAAACCACTCTATATTTCTATGGCAGGGGGAAAAAATGCTTTTCTCTCTCTTAAGTTGTAAAAATTTGTCATTGCCGTTTAGGAGTTGCGTACAGTAAAGTTATTTCAGGCAATTTTGCTTCAGAAAAACCAATGCTCCAGGTTTTGCATAGTATAGAAATATCTTCTACCGGATTTGTTTTCGGTATCCGTGTTTGATTTCAAAGTGGAAGTAGTTCGGTTCCACGAAAGTCCAGCATTGCTGTCGCATCATCTTTCTTGATTTCAAAGCAATTGGAATGCGTCACCATTTGGGATCTTGCATTCGTGTGTTTTTGCTTGGACTTTGGGAAACGTCATCTTGTACCACTCTGTCGAGAAACCGCAAGAATCTACCAACCTTCTATTTTTCCAGTGATACCTAATCCCGTGCGACGTCCCTTCATTCTAATATTTATTTTTTATATATCTTTAGAGAAACTCATTAACTACCTTAGAATTAGCTGACAAAATGTTTAGCATGTGACATTTTTGGTATCCTTACATATAACGTAATTTTATAATAAGAAATAATAATATATAAATGTGTATTGCTCCTATTGGTTTAGCTCTCTCAAATTTATTTTCTATCTGTGTGTTTTATTTTGTGTGGTGAATTGAATATCATTTCTTACGTTACCTCTATCACTATTACTTACTACATCGTTGTACCGACGATTGTCGGCCGATTAAAGGAACTACTGTATACCGCATGAGACTCGTGTGTTGTGTAGTTGTTGTTTTGCACCCCGCGATGTGCGGTCCACCGCCGCAAGGCTTACCTCCGCACGTCCCAACGCTTCCGCTTGCCTGCCGGTTTTGCACCGCATTTCACCACCCTAATCTCAATCTTGACGCCGACGCGGCGAACGATGCAGGTATGCACTGCTCGCGTGTCACGAGCCGCGCTCGCTTCACGCCGCTCTGCCACTCACGCTACAGAGACGGTCTTGGGTTCGAGGAGTTTAGCGGTTGTTCAATAGTCAACATCGTTTTGTCGCTGAAGCACTGCAACTGACGAGCAAACAATAGACCTATTCCACTCCGAGAAAAATGACGTCGGATACCCACTGAATGTACTACCAGTTTGGAAAAAAATATTAATTGGCTCAACTAAATAACAAAGGAAGATCACAGCCTGAATTTCTCTACCTGGCTTTAGCGAGTGGGTGTCAGACGTAGTTTTGATAGGATTTAGATTGAATGGAATAAGTGTATTATGATCCTCGTCAAAAGTTTCTAAGACTCGATGTTTTTTGTTCAACTCTTCATCCAAGAGTCGCTTAGTGGCACAGCGACGTAAAGTTAAAGCGTTATATCATCTCATATTCTAGTTACAACATTGCATTTGTAAATAACATTTTAGTGACATTTACCATTGTCATATTATTTTCAATTTTTCATCCTGCCTTGTAAAAACTTGCTTTTGTACATTCCGCAACCTACCACTCTCTTGTTTGCCATTTGATTCCTCTTGCCGTCAAAGATCGCCCGATTTGTTGAAGCATTGATTTACTTTTGTACTTGTGCAAACAAATTACTTAATTTTGGGTAGCCAAGCCTTCCGTATTTTGACTACTTGCCTGCCTATGTAAGTTTGTATCTTGTGTGCCTTCTCTACCTTTTGTGCATGTTTCTTCTTGATCTTGTGCACCTTTCGAATTTGTTTTCGGCATTCGACACAGTGAATAGCCGAAAATGATCCGGTTTCTAAGCTGAAATGAATTATCCCTACAAAATTCGTCGGTGTCCTGCCAATACTCACCAACTCGAAACTCATTTGCGAACTAGTAGTCGGTGCTTCTGCAACTTTGGCTGGCAGTTGTGAAAGAAAGTAAATGCTAGTGAAAAAAGTAACCATTTCTTTCTTTAAATTCAGTGAACTTTGGCCAAATTAAAAATAGACCTGCAGAGATTTAATAATTTATGACTCACGACTATGACTCCATGACTTGTGAAGTGAACCAGTGAGTATTGGCTGGAAGCCGACAAATTTTACTGTTTTCGAATGAAAACCTCTGCATCCGTCACTTGCCCACTCGACTCCCCAGCCTGCTTCCGATACCCCACTTCGTCAATCCTGCTGCGGCGAAAACAAACCACCGCCTGAGTCCGCATAACCGCACTCTGTGAATCCCGGCCCCGGGCGGCAGTCGCTAACCGCTTGCTTCCGCAGACGCGGCCCCTCGTCGATGGCCCTCACCAGCCGGATAACCAAGCGCGGCTCGATCCCCGCGTCCGGCAGCGGCGACGACTCGAACGCGATGGACGACTCGTCGGCCGACGGAGAAGAGGTGCCCAATTAGACGACCTCACCCTCCCGCATCTCCCCTACACCCGACGAAAGCATCGCTCAATCGTATTTATAAGGGGGCCGCTTGCCGGATCGGTACACTTCTGGAGGCGGTGGCGGCGGCGGGAAGAATTGATGCTGTGATCGATGTGTCTGTTGATCTTCCCGGCTTGTTAGTAGAGATTGTTTTTGTAGCATTTTTTTATATGATGAATTGATGAATAAGGAAATAAGCAGGCGTCATTCCAGTTTAACTAACTCGTAACTTTGGCCGCGGTTTGAGCTTCCGACGGCCTTTGAATGCCTTACATTTGAAAGCTAGCTCGTAGACGGTGGTTAATTTGTATATAGGAAGGTACGTAAGCTCGGGAAATTATGATGAAATGGGGTGAAAAATGGAAAACGATTGGGTCTTGGCACCCCGGGATAGCTTGCCTGCTAAAACAGCAGGGTTCAAATAATGATGAGAAATTTGCAGGTTACAAGATTTTGTAAAAGTCTGTGTAAATGGTCTGCTGAAAGCTATTTGACTATTTTGGTTGGTCACTGCTCAAGCTATATTGAATTAAGTATTGATTTAAAAAATATATAAACAATTGGCTGACCAGAGCCGTGTTCAACTTTCAAACACATTTAGATATTACAAAATTCGAGTCCCGATTCGAAGGAAGAAGCTCGTTTTAACGTAAAAACGGGAATAAGTGGAGCTTACGGCAGGTAGCGCACAGATTAACCACTGCTCATAGTAACGTAACTTAGGGCGGCCAAGCGTGCCGAAGACTAACCCCCTTCCATCCTTCATATGCCTGTCGTCGGTGCGATGCAGGAGAAGGATTCAGAGACACTTTGCCTTCGTTTTTCTACTCGTTTTTAGCCGGAAACGCAAATAATCCATGAAGAGTACTTATTATAGTTATGTTTTTTTTTGTATCTTTTTTCTCGTGATAGGAATAGAAATGGATGTGTGAGGATTATCAAACATAAAAAATGCATGGATGTACATAAGAACTTTTTAATCAAGGAATGATCCTGGAAAGGCTTTTACTATTACCGTTTACCAGTAAATAAATTGATGCTGGGAGATTTTTTGAATTGATGATTTAAATACTTGTTAAAAACAGGCAAAATAAAATTACAACAAAATAACTTAGTGGCGATGTTAAAAAATTCCCTGTCCTTTCCAAAGTATTCTAATAACAACAGGAAGAAATAATGCTTTATAAAATATAAATTTTGGTACCCTTTTGTTCCACTTTCCATATATTTACAAACATTCTTCTTACGAAACTAGATTTCCGCAGAGGAATTCACTACTATCACCACAAAATCACGAGCTACACGCAGATTACTGCTGTTCCACGTTTTTTACTCCCGCATATTGTAACTAGTCATCCACACAATATTTTCTTGCATTGAAACACATCGTACTGCAAACCTAACTAGTCAATATTGCTGGAAACTAATGAAATGGCTTTCGGCCATGTCTTCTGAATCGTGTCTCGCATTCAGTTCTACGTCGGTCTGGACTTCGACACGATACGGGTCATTCTCTACGGAGCTGTCATTTCCAGCCACAACGGCACAAACCTTGTCCACCAAGTGTTTCACCCACAAATCATCTGTTGCCAAACCGTTCATACTAGCACCCAACATGTTAGCACGTTCCGAGTAGC
Source organism: Nemurella pictetii (assembly GCA_921293315.2). Lineage (NCBI taxonomy): Eukaryota > Metazoa > Arthropoda > Insecta > Plecoptera > Nemouridae > Nemurella > Nemurella pictetii. The sequence goes on from OV121122.1 coordinate 6,190,801, forward strand.
GGACTTCGGTTTGACTTGCCTCCCTGTCGACTCTGGCGTTGTGGTCCATCACGGCCAGCATTGTTCGCAGCACCATCCCGTCGTACGAGAAGTGAGACTTCCTCGGCAGATATCTCAGCCGTGTGTTGTGGTACGACTCGTAACTACCAGTCAGGCAGAAATGCTTCGTGTGACGCAGATCCTTGATGAAACGCGGGTGTAGCAGGACGCCCGACAGCAGTCTAAAGTCGTGCGACTCCGGGTCCAACCAATCGATATCTCTCTCATCATCTTCGCTCAGTTGGTCGTGAGCGCATTGATGAAAATGGCTGTTTCCTTCCCAAGAATGTTTGTTCGTCACGTGGTGCAAGAGGGAGGTGAATTTTTCAACGAGGATGGTGTCGTTACCGGCGCAAGTCGTTGAAGACCACCACAGATGCGTCAGGACACTCGGCTTCCACGACTCCAGCCCTGGCGCCTTGCTTTCCAAGGCCGTTAGCGACTTGCGCAGGCTTTGGCAAACGTGCCACACATCAAATTTGTGAGTGATTGTTGGGTGTTTTTTCCTCATAATTTCCTTAATTCCAGGATTTCGATCAGACAGGAACAACTTGATATTAATGCCATATTCTAGAAGTCTGGATAATAATGCATCACACGCAGGTTTTTCTAGTTCTCCGGTTAAGAACCCTTTATGAACAACAAAGTCGATGATCTTGCTTGTTTTAACGTCCATGATAGTGTAGGTACAGTATTTCGTACCGTAGCCTGGGGAATCGTACTGGCCATCACCCGAAACCCACGCACCTGCTTCATCAACCTTCTCCATTATCTCGCAAATATTCTTTTGCTTATGTTCGCCCCACATGTGTTTTATGACAGGTGAAATAAAATGCCGGAGAATGTCGTAATAGGTTGTTTCACTCATCAAAAGGGCATTCAAAGCATTGGTCAAAGACTCGAATTTTTTGAAATCTATTCCAGTACAATAAATTGCTGTTGCCATTTTTATTGTTCCTATCTCGTATTTATTGTGGGTTGATTGTGATTTCCACTGGCTAATGTGCATATTTTTACACTTAGTGGTAACAATCAACATTGTCCCTTTAGTTGATTTTTTTATCTGCACTATAGATCCTCCACATTTGGAGCAGAATTGAAACAAAGGCTTCAAAAATTCCCAAAAGACAAAGTACACGTCGTAATCTTTTAGGCGTCTCTTCTTTTTGACTTTGCTTTTTGACGGCAAACCAACATCTAAATCGCCTACGATTTCATCGTTAGATTCAGAGCCGACATCTGACAACGAACGCTTAAATAGGTCGTCCGATTCCGATTCGGGTTCTACTTTTTTTGGAAAGTTTGATTGCAGTTCTGCGCCAAGGAGATTGCACTGGATTCCGATTTCGCAAGTAGTAGGTTGCTCATTTGGAAGCGACTGACTTGCTACCAGCAGAGTAGTGTCGATGTCGGGCTCGACGTCCATGAAGGCAAACTCCCCTAAACGAGATGATGTTGCTTTTGCATTCTTTTCCGAATTCTCTTCTACTTTGACAACTCTCTGCCGGCGCTTTTTTTTCTCGGGCTCATTGGAGGAAGATGCCTCATCCAACTCAGGCTTGTGACCTGTCATATTGATTGAAGGCACTGCTGATTTCTTCAAAACTCGACTGCTTCCACTGTTATAAATTGACATACAATCTTTCAAAGAAGGCGATAACTCAAAGTCTTCTTTAGCAAAGTGAGAAGAGCATATGCGAGCATGCGAAGGTGGAATAAAGTCTGTACGGGTAATTTTTTCCAGCCACTCTTTGTGGCGAAGTGGCGAACGATCACGATTTGGTAACCTATGATATCCTATTTTCTTTCCGCCAGTGTCAAAACACTGCTTATTGGACTTATTACCACAACCTAAGACACAACAAGATGTCATTATGAACAAGTCGACAAAAACCAACGAAAATTATCTTCGATTTCAGGGTTATCTTGCGTGTTGTTGACAGGTTGTGCAGTGGCCTTGGAGGTCAAAGTGGGGTCACAGTCTTGTTTAAAAATCAGTTCGGCCCTAGCTCTTCAGTGCTCTTCAGTATTCAGTGATGGCCGACGTTGACAATGCCGATTTCACATGGTACTGCAATTTTGGCAAGTGAAGTTTTTTGTGTTTACAGAATGTTTGAATGAATTTCCGAAAATGGAGTGCTGCGATTAAAACTGTCTTGGCTAACTCTTCCTTATTCCGCTGCGGCTGTCGAATTACTTATTTTGCTGGCCCAACAACGCAAGATAACATATAACCATTATAACATTGGTCTTGAAAGAGTTTCTTTGTAAATCCCACAAGTAAGCACTCATGAGCTTATAAAAAATAAGCTGTATAAACTTTAAGTTGGAAACTTTTAGGAATCAGAATGGAACCGATAGAAACTTGTAAATCTATTCTGGAAGTTGCATTGACTTCATTCAAATCTGAAGCTGACAGAGATGGAGATGGAAATTGTGTCATCGCATCTGATTTTGATGCATTTTCTGTTGACCGTGGAAAGATCCAATCGGTTAGCCAAGATAACCAAGCTGATGAGTTGAGATCCTTAGGTCTTTCGGTTTATGATCAAACAGCACTAGAGCAAGGAATTTTAGACCAAGTCGATCGTGCTTTGGAGGACCAAGATCGTCGTAAACTAGAGAAAGAAAAGAAATCAATCACCGATGATATCTTGGCTTGTCAACAGTTATTAAAGCATAGTGAATCTTTACTTTTCAAAGCAACAGCTAAAGAGACTATAACATTAAGGAATGATATTAATAAAAGAAATAGACAGTTGCAAACATTGAAAGCAAGAGAATTGGCCTTACAGAAGAAACTAAACCCAGCTGCCATTACACTCGAAACGGAATCTAAGCCTGAAACTTCCACGGCCGGCTTGCCAGCGGGAGATGAAACGGAACGGGAGCGAAAGATACGTCTGGGCGAAATGACTCCGTTTGGTTCCACAGTTGGATCGACCAACGAGGGAACGCTTTCTGCTCTTGACCAATACTTGGAGAGCCAAGCAAAATTGCATCAAAGCCGGAAGAAGTGTAGAAAGAAGAAAGTGGTTGTGGAACAAATTGAAAAAGTAGTTAAACCAAAAAAAGAGACTGTGGCAAAGAAGAATTTGTATGTGCCATTGAAGAAAAGTATTATCCATCCAAAGAAGAAAAGGAAGAAAGAGATTGTTGGATCTTCAACAAGCACAAACACATGGTAGGTAACACCAGCAGGTCAAATGTTAGAAATTACTACGAATTTCATGAATCTGAGCCCAGAAGTCCAATATGCAAAATAAATAAAAAATAAAAAATGGAGCCTAATATAGGTAGTTCACTTGATCTAATAAGAGGAAAGAGAATACTTATTAGTAGATAAATGCTTAGGCTAAAGCTTTACTTGGAATAAGTAGGTACCTAGTGTCAATGACAATGATTAGCTGTACTTATGTTCAAATCAAACAAGAATTACTAAATATTCAACAGTGAAATTTTCACACAGTCTCAATGATATATAAAGTTCAGTAAATCTAGAAAGCTTAGTGGAAATATATAATTGTTTGGCCTCTAATTTTAAGAACACAATTTGAAAAAAACTGAAAATTTTAGTAAAAACCAATTGAAGAAAAGTTGATAATGAAACGAGCAGAATATAGTGGGGGATCTAAGCTGAAAGAAAATTGAGATATTCTGAAAATTGGCCTGGAGAGCACAGTCATAAAAAGCCACACCGAAATTTTTTCATCAGTAGGTAGTAGGTACATGGTGATTGAAGATTTGGTTCACTCCCTTGACTGATTATGCTATCAATAATTGTTATTTTTAATCGAATCTTTGTTAATTTGGCAGGCATGCCAAGCCACACGGACCGGTGGCGTCCGAGGTTACTGAGCTTGCTGGTTCTGACAGCGAGTATCAACCTTCCGAGTCGGAAGCGTGCAGCGAGGAAAACGTCGGCGTCATTTCCGTGAAGAAGCCGAGGAAACGTCGCAAGCAACGCGACGACCCGGATGCGTGGGGGACGGACGACAGCGATTGGGAGTCGAGCGATGAAGAGGGCAGGCTGAGGCGGAGGAGGAAAGGTGAGTCTCGTTCGTTACTTTTTGACTGTCTGGTTTCTTTTCGGCTCCGATAGCAAAGCCTTGGGAATATATTTTATAAGCCAAATTTACCACTGAAAATTGATGTTGCTTGGTATGATTTTTTCAATACTGTGCCGAGAATTGTGAGCAAAATTGAGGATGGTGCGCCGTTATTATTCCTGCTGAATCTGTTGGTTGAGCTGTGATATTGACTCTGTATCTGGTTCTAAACTTTTTCTTAGCCATTGAGAACCTAGAAAACTGACCATCTTAAACATTTGGAATTATTATGCTGAGATAAGTAAAAGATACGGGTCTTGGTCAATGATAAAACATTGTTTAATAATGGGTTCTTAGTAAAAGATACCTTTGGTACCTAGGTTATTAATAGATAACATTGTAAATTTAAATAAGTACGTACAGTTCAGTTAAAAAAATACCTTCTATAAGGATTTAATTACTCTTATATTAATAAAAAAGTAAAAACAAGGATAGTTTTTGGTGCTAATTGTCTCAAGTCTAAAACAATTAATATAGAGAAAAATACATGGTATGAAACTAAGAAGGCACTGTGTTTAAGTATCTACATAGTAAGTACTTATAATAAACTATAAACTTGTAGATAAATCTACCTATCAGCAAATTTGTACTGTGTGACCAGAATAAGAGATGGCTTCTCCTGTCTTACAAAAACCATCGATCGAAATTCAACCGTAAGGAACCATGTTTGCATATTCAGAACGATCTGAATTGGGTGCGATGAAAAGTCAACCCAGTCGTAATCCGTCAGCGTGATCTTGAGTCAAGCAGCGATATCGTTTTGCATGACGAGCAAATCATCCAAGTAGGATGCATGTTGCTGCTTGTACGCCACAAGCTTGTCGAGATCGTTGCGCAGTGTTTGGACCTCTGCCGAGTCGAGCAAGGATTCGTTTATCTCGGCCGGAATCCACCTGGACAGCCACACTTTAAATTAGCATCTAGTTGAAACTGAGATTTTAGCGGAAGAAAATTCTAGTCCTTGCCAGACTGATGAATTCAGACCGTGTACCAAAGTGGTTGCAGTTAGTGCTGATTTGAATCTCAGTGCAAATATTCTTTGCATGCATAGTAGATATTTATTATTAGAAACGAAATATCCATCCCAAAATTATGTCCGTACCGGGAGTTTACAGAGCAAAGATGATGTAAAAAGGATAATTTTTAAAATTGTGATAAGCTGATGGGAATTTGATAGGTATTTTACAGTCTTTTGGAAAGCTTTGCTAAATGACAGTAGGTAGCTTCTTTTCAGACGAATACGCAAAGATTAGGAAACGACATGGGGCGTAGGAAAGCAATACTCACTGCTTCACGCTGCAGAACAGCTTGTCCAAGTGCGACGGCAGCACAAACCTTGTGTACGAGTTCAACGCCTGGAAGAGGTCGTTGTCGTCGGAGACGCCGTCGAAACGCACGACAAACGTGTTCCGATAGGCATCGGTCGCCGTCCGTTCGGTGAGCGCCTGCAGCCCGTAGGGAAACAGGTTGTCGGTGAATTGCGGGTGCGCGAACCGCACCGTCGCCCCGGCGAGCTGGGCTCGTTGCCGCAGGCTGGAGCAGGGGCTGGCGACGACGATCGCTTGCACGCCGCGGCTCGAAGTCAGGCGCTGGATCCAGCCCGACGGGTTCCGGCTCACCTCCGACCACTGGTCGGGGTCTTGGCAATCGTAGACCTGGGGGTTCGCGTTTTTCGTTTAGGGTCCGTTCGCACTGACGTAGCCGTTAGCATGCTATTAGCAGTAAACGGCTAACCTTGTAGCAAGTATTGATGTAAGACATTCACAACCAACATTTGACAAAGCCGGACTTTACGGCACATTCAAGATTATAACTTAATGGCCTCCTTGGATCGAGAACGTGCAAGCAAGCGGTGTTCTGACCCAGTCTTGTTAACTTCGCCTGTTTTGACATTCTGTCGTTGATTTGCATGGACTTATTGTGAATTCTGTAACAGTGAAACGGCTTCCTAAGACCTAAAGCCTAGTCACTCATTCAATGGTTGAATTCACCAACAATTCTGAGTGTGATCTAATCGACTTGCAATGCAGTCGGCTGCTTAGTTTCAGTTAACGGCTAAGTTGGTTGTGAATGGGCCGTGGCGACGTTAGCAGATGATTTCGCCGGGACCTCACCTCAAGCAGGGTCGTCTGCTTCAATAGCCGACGGAATGACGCCATCAGATCCATGAAAGCCTGGCAGTCACGCGAGTAGAGCAGCAGGATGACGGGCGGCCGGTTCGATACCGTCTCCGTCCCGCTCTCGATCGCGTCCACCGACACTGAGAACCGTTAAGAATCACTTGACACGCTCACACACTCAACGCAGCCGACGATCATTGTTATCGGCTAGTCACCTGTTGGAGGGCTCACGGTCAAGATGCGTCTGACGGCGAAGTAACCAACGAACGTCAACGCCGACAACAGAATCATTCCCGTTATGCCGTGCGTCCAGTAGAGGGATGTCGATTCGGCTTCGACAACGTTTGCCGCTTGCGTTGTTGGCCCCTCTTCGGTTATTGCTGCAAATTCGGATGAAATAGAATTACCTAGCACTATAGGAGCATGGGAGACAAACGTAGTAGCATTACCGAACGGTTTTGCATGTTGTAAACACCGGTTCTCGTGAGATCACCGAAGTTAAGCAACATCGCGCTGAGTTAGGTGTTTGATGGTTGACCATCATGCACATGATCAGTTCTGTTCGGGGGAGACGTTGGAGGGTTTGATGTTCGACAACTTCACTCGCCTTGCTTATCAACCTCTCGACAGCAATGGATTAGTGGAGGAATCCTGTTGTTCAAGTTGTACCGTCCTTCGGAAGGGACGTAAAGCCGGTGGTCCCTTTGGTGCTTTTCGACAGGGGTAGGCTACGTGCCGGCACTGGGTTTCCCCTCCTCCCTTCTAGACTAGGCTTTGTTAGGTTCATCATCACCCTCATCATCACCATTTCATTCACCGACGCCATTAGACCAGTGCCAAAGGGCCAGTTGTCAAAAACAGTGCGTCGTTAAACACCATTAATCAATCAGTCAACCAACGTAGAAGCGTTTGGGTTACTCACTTAGGTTGAAACGCCACAAGCAGCCTGCTCCGTTTGGCTTTAGCAGTTCGCTCCACACTGTAGATAGGGTGCACCTGGTGTCTCGGTCGCTGTCAATCTCGGCCAAGTAGAAGTATTCGCCAGGCGGTATCCCGTGTAGCCCCATGATTAGCGTCTCGTCAGGGTCCTAAGACCGATGTCTCATTACACACAGTCTACGTTCTTGATAATCTGATCTCGTATCGATTTTTTAAGACTCGCGACATTACTTATTATAGAAATTCAGTTTACAAAAAAACTACTCTCAACTTCAACTCATTGGTGTGCTTCTTTTCTTTGAATTCTGCTTGAATCTAGGACTTGAGTTAGCAGGCAGCATTGCTTTTCTCAGAAAAATATTGTAGGGCATTATGACCATTTTTGCAACGCATGTTTTAAATACGAACGTCAGAGAATGAAACGCTGCTTTGCGAGTGTAGAACCAATGGAAAGCTACACTGAAGTATCCAATTTTATATTGGTGGTTAATTTTAATTTCAAGAGCAAGTTTTAACTTATTTGCGGTTCCGATTGATTGTCGAACAACCAGCAAATGCTCCTCGTGTTCTTCGAAACTTACGATGTCACAATGCAGCAGGCGTTTGAAGTCTTCATCACAAGTCTTGTTTGGCTGTAAGAACAAGGCATAAATTAGCCATTCCTTTCTCGATTGATTCAAGTTGACGAGCAAGCTGCAAGCAGCAATGCTCCATCTCGTTTTTGTAACCTTCTTCGAAACTTACGGGGTAACAGTCCTGGTAGGTGTCATTTTTTACTGCACAAGTGGCAGTCCGGTTCGGCTGTAAGAACGAGGCATAAATTAGTCACTTTGTTCTTAGTGGATTCAGGCGTGATAATTGAGCTACAGTCAATAATATTCTTTTCATTGCTTACCCAGAGTAAAACATCCCAAATATATATCATTTGTTCTGTCTCTTCTGTTTCGTAATTCAAACTGACTGTCAGCTTCGATTCTATGAGACACAGTTCTCTCCACGTACAGCTGGCCATGTTAATCCGCAGAATTGCTGGTACCCTGTAATTGCGTTTTGATACTTTATATGCAGCATTAGGCTCAAATCAAGCTGAACAATGATAATAACAAATATAATATAAATAATTTGGTATAAGACGTATGAAGGGGTTGCATGTAGCATTGTAATAGGAGGAAATGTGCAAAATTTTTGTGATCTGGTGTGCATCAAACAAATTTTTCTGTCGGCTGGCAATTCGATTGCCCCAAGTGCGTCTAGATGTTTGGCAGTGCAATAAACTGCTTTATACTTTTGTAGTATTGGGTGCCCTCTCTTTTGGAACTGTTGGGAGTTCAGGAATGATGGGACAAGATTTAATCCTACTCGTTTGCATGCCAGTCGAGAGATTCCGCATACTCACACCGGGCTGCTATGCGGGGTCGCTTCTAATGTCTCGTTCGGATTGCCTATCAGCAAAGTCTTCTGGTATTCAGGCTCGAGATACACTGGCTGTGTGTAGATAAACGAGCCTTGAAGAAGTAGACGCACCTGGTAGCAGCCGGGGTAGATGAACTGGAAGTAGAACGTTCCAGTCTGGAACATTGACGGGGAGATTATTTTCTCGTTTGCTAAGGGTTCGGTACGCTACAAGGAATCACCGTGGTGACAACCAATCTGATGTTTTTCGAAGGAAGTTCGGAGGTTTATTGTAGATGGAAATTGTTCAACCAGCCATAAGTTTGCTTAGTACCCTATCAATGTTGTTTAAATTGTTTTGATCCCATCGAAAAAAATTCTAGCAACTCGTTCATTTCAAATAGAAATTTTCTTTTAAGTCCCATTGAAATCTTAATCTTTATTGTCAAATGAAATTTCCAGTTGCTACCTATTTTACCTTGTCACATGTCGTCAAGCAGTTCTCCCCATGCCAGTCTTTCACCACGAGCGTCTTTTGCCCGGTGTGATTTTGATCGAATGGAATCTTCACGTCCGCCTGGCACAAGCTAACGTCTTCGTTGACGCGGAGCCAAGCGTCCACCTTGCTTGGTTGGCAGCCCGCAGGGAAGCTGAAGGTCATTCTGTATCGGCCGTTGGTCGTGTTGATCACTTCCCACGAAGCGTTGATAAATATCTGTCCCCCGGAACAGTCAGACCCATGGCTTACGTTCTTCGCAAGGCAGCACTGCGATCTCTGTCATGACAAGACGTGCAAGCCGTTAGTGTGTTAGTTATATTTTATCTTGTAAAAGCTGCATTGTTTTTACCAAAAATTGATCCACTATCGGATCCCCACAGGGGTTTCACGAAGCACTGATGGTTAAATTGTGTCGCTGTTTATAGTAGCATGGCCAATGAGACGATTTTAAGGAAGGTGGAAAGTCTAGCCATAATTTCATTTCCTGATGAGGTTGAGATTGATTGAGTGATTATTGGTGTTTAACGACGCATTTTTTTTACAACTGGCCCTTTGGCACTGGTCTAATGGCGTCGGTGAATGAAATTCATGATGAGGGAGATGATGTACCTTAGCAAGCCTTAAAGGGAGGAGGGAAACCCGGTGCCGGCACGTAGCCATACCTACTCCTGTCGAAAAGCACCGAGTGAACCACCGGCTTTACGTCCCTCCCGAAGGTCGGTACGACTCCAACAACAGGATTCCTCCGTTAATCCGTGCTGTCGAGAGGTTGATAAGCAATGCGAGTGAAGTTTTCGTACTAACATCAAACCCTCCTACGTCTCTCCCGAACAGAACTGATCATGTGCATGATGGTCACCCATCAAACATTTGACTCAGCGCGATGTGGCTTAACTTTGGTGATCTCACGAGAAACGGTGTTTCCAACATGCCAAACCGTTCGGTATGGGGTTGCGAGAGGGCATTTGTGAATCCAAGAAACTTAGGACACAAATTGAATGAGCTTATCAAGAGGAATAATCTGCATTGATATAAAAGTATCACACCATGTTACAAAAAGTACACTGGTATGTAGAAAAATGATGGGCATCAACTCGAACCGCACGACTCGTCGTAAAACGTAAACGCTTTTGAAGTGTGAGGTTTCACAGATCCATGCAGAGACCTGGCACTACGGGCAAAATGCGGTGATGAAAATCATATTCTGTCATTGTCAGTCGCATACGCAGCCAGCCGCTAGCGTGCGATATTTGCTAGTGCTGATTGCTGAATGACTGTATGACACAAACAGGCGGCAGGCTCGGTCAGTGGTGGGGATTTGGGGTCACATGGTCAACAATCCGACCTTGAAGCTGTACGTGCATCACGTGCCAGTTTGCCTTCGCCGGGATGTAAAGATGCTTGTGTGACTAGATCTAATGAACCACATGTTTAAAAAAAAGCGATGCGATACACTTTGATCGTCGGTCTACCTCTTACTTTAAATTCGTTGCTTTCGTGCATTCATTGCATCCTGATCACAGGCATTTCATATCAATATCATTATCAAATATCTATCCATGTTTGTTGCAGATATATTCATTTTTTTTAAATTTTAATGATTATCTTTACAATCTTAATGTCAGTTTTATTTCCACACGTTTGCTTAGTTGTGAAGATACCCCGGTGCGGTGTATTTAGCCCACGGGCTGCGTTCCAGGGATTTCATTCCAGTCGGAACGGAAGGATAGTTCCACCACAGGTTCCACCATTCCACCGATGCTGGTTTGACATGGTTCAGCACTCATTTGTGATTACTTGATTTTAGGAGGAAAGCCGCAGCCTAGGTTACATTTCGTGCGTTGATAAAGAAAATTCCTGGAATCGCCGGCACAGTTTCTGCGCTAGGGAAATGATTGAATAGGGAAACAAGGAAATGAGAGTTCGACTTGTATAATTGTCTTGTCTGCGTCACTCCTTGCGATGTCGGGTGTCGCGTCCTTGCTGGGTTTCACTCACGGTTACAAGCTATCAGGTCTCAAGTTCATAGGTATCTCGAGTTAGTCCTCTATGACTCTATGGCTGTACCCAATGTTGGGTACACCCAAACCTTTGATCTTCACGGTCTCGAGTCTTCGAGTCTTGACCATCGATTTCTACATGTTCATTATATTGACCTACTAATATTATTTTATGGGTTAGAAATACGAGTTTCATTTTGTGCATTGATTCAATGATGTCGAACCTTTAAGATTGCATCACACTTATCACACTTTATATCCGTGGTTATAGTGGGAACTAGAAACTATAGTTTTTGATAGATGCGACCGTTTCCAATTTAAAAGATAAGGGTTGCTGTTAGCTTCAATTCCTGGACCCAGATTCATATTCCATCGCGACAAATCCGACGTGTGGAGTCGAGACTGTCATGAGAGAATTTAAATACAATGCAATGATACTCACATCGTGAAAGGCATCTTGTGGCACTTGACCCCCAACGAAAGCCTGGGGAAATAACAAAACGGAGACGATAGTCGTCCAAAACATCACAACAGCCATTCGCCGCGCTGGTTTCCAACCGACAAGTCCACAAAATCCCGACCACACTAAGCCATCCGTCAGCTGCGACGATCGGTCCGATTTGCCAAATTAATTATCAAACCGCAGAACGTAGCAGCGTGCTTTTAGAGACGTTTTACTGTACGGCGTGAGCCGGGCCTTCGACGATGACGTACTTGCACAGAGATGACGACCTTTCGCCGCTCGCATGATTGCCGACCGTCCCATACGGAAGACAACTTGCCACTGAGAAGTGCGAAGTTGAGAATTGGAGGGAGGGAGAAACATGGAAACACCCGCTAGCCAGTCTCCCACCAGACTAGGCCGACTTTACTCGCTTCGTAAAGCCCGGATTTCAATTTTTCCTGACCACTAAAATGTCTTTAGATAGTTTTAAGCCTGGAACGCAGGTGGGTGATGGCGTTTGACGTATCGAACGCGCTCGAATTTAGTTTTTATTTGTGTTCTAGGGTGCATTGCAAGCAAACAAAGTATATATGATGTAGAAACAAAACAACCCATGTGCTGTGTCTGAAAGGGAAACTGAAAGTATGAGGATAAAACTAATATCAATGAGGATAAAAGCACCCGCTGGCAGACTCATGGTCAAAAAACAATTTCTGATATAAAAGAGATACGTCAACAGTCGGTTCTCCGACTTCCATTTCATTTCATGATAATGTTGACTTGCTTTGATTCGACAATTAAGTAATCAGTAAATCACGATTGATAAGCATGAACGAAATTAAAGAGAGCAATGTAATGACAGCTGGATTGCCTGTGCGGTTTTGAGGTTTCTTTTGTATAGACAGGGATGAGAAGTCTGATAAGTCGGGCTGACGGTTTTATTTCGGTTTTCGGGTCGGGTCGGGTCGGGGCCGCACTGGGCCTTGAATGTGTTGGATCGGAGATTGACAAATACATTTTAATGCCATAGTTAGTTAGATTGGGTTGGTGCTAGAAGTAAATTTCCTGTCTTGGCAGATAAAACCCCCGTGATATCTTTTTCGTTGCTTCCTTTTCTCAACATTGACTTATGAAAAAATTGCAACGGTTGTTCTGTAATTTCATAGATTGTAAGTAGGCGTCGTAACCGGATAGCGGTGAATAAGAAAGGATCGAAAATTACATTTATTGTAAGCAAAAAAATATTAATTCAAAAATTGTATGCGTGCCGGGAGTCGAGCTCGGATCTTTTCAACCTCACTGGAGCTAAGCATTTACCAATTATGCTACACGTACAACCGACTTACGATTGGTCCATATCACACATTAATTGAAAATTAGAGTTTTTTTCATCATAGGGTTGGTTCCAGTTCATAATTTGTAATTGTATGAAAGTGTATTGGAATCATATCATCATATTATGCCATAATTATATTTTATACCTCCGGCGATCGCCCTTTACCTAGAAACATGGTTTTATAAAAAAGGTATGTCCTAATACGCATACTACATCTTGACAATTGGGCTAAAAAAGGTACATTTTCGCAAAGAGCTTTAAAAAGCAAAATCATAGATGAACACATTCTGAAACTGTAGGACAAATTATTTTTTCTACATCTCGACAGATGTTCTCATGTTGTCCCATCCCTAGAAAGAAAAATAAATCCCAGTTGAGCCACAGTCCAACCCCCGATTATGCGTGCCTTGCTGTACTTTTCATATCTCCATCCTCCATATTTGTCTCGGCGATTGCTTCCTCTGTGTGTGCATGCGTCATCGGCAATTTGCAATCAGGACGAGTCAGTGTGTCGCTTTGTCGATGGGATGACACCAACAACAGAAACTTGCTCGGACGTTCTCACGAGGCGAGAAGGAACAAAAAGTCGGCTATTGTCCTTGGCTGTCAATGGAACAATTAGTTCTCTCACTCTGACATGCACTTGATATGGGGACGGGGGAGATAAACTTGCCCACGCACTCCTTGCCCAATGCTTAACTAAGTTAGAAGACATATTTTGAGTTTCTTAGCATTCCATCTTTTCTTATTCGACTGATAATCCCTGATGGTGCTTCTTTTTTTAGCTCAAAGGGAGAAACATGGAGAAACCGATCGCGGATTTAACTGTTTCAAAAGTGGCAACCCAGACATTTGTTGATCCAGGATCAGGAAGGAATTTCATGCCGGATTTCGTTAAACGTATCGCTGTTGTGAACTGTGATGGAAATCTTTTAATCTTCCACAGACGGAGAATTTGTTAAATAATTTTGAGTGGGAAAAAAAATAAAGTATACTATTATGTTGACATGATTCAAAATAACGCAAAAAACGCATCTCATTTTTAAGATTTCGAAAGCACATAGTAAATTTTGCCTACATCGGTGATCATGAAAACTACTCGACCGATTTGATGCAAAAACGTGGGAAATCTTAGTTCAGAGATTTCAAAGGTTCTCGGAAATTTTCATGAAAATCGCTTTCGACGTTTCGTCTGTAGAACGCGAACAAATACACAAAAAACAAGCAAGCTTACTTTTCAGAAAAACTTACCTTTTCCCGACATTACGCCTGCTTGCGTTTAGCATAGCTTTGCGAAATTTCGGTAAAAGTTTGAGTTCGGGAGTTGGAAATGCCCTGCATATAAAAAAGGCTGAATGACCTTGGCTTCTCCAGATATAGCTGACTTCCTAGAAACAAAGAGTTATCTTTCAGATTATATGTGTCAGAAATTATCAGAATAATATTTTCTGCTGAAGAGGAAGTGATAGCCTGTTGTTGAGATTCCTAGAAATGTTATCACCCTTTGCATCCTTGATTAACGCAGAGATCTTTGATTAAAACCATAACAAACTTGTGGGGCTTCAATAAATTTGATAATCAGGTTCAAAAAAGAATATTAAATATTTAAATTTTACAATAAGAATGAGAATTAAAAGGATGATAAAATTTCAGCAACTTTGTTTCTTAGAAATATTTTAGACTTTTGGGAATTTTCAGGAGGACTTTTATAGAAAAATTTAGATAGATGTTCCCAATCACAATGCTTTGATTTTAAGCTGGAAATAAAAAAGAAATTACTATAAAAAAGAGGAATTTTATAAAATGGAGTTGGGGGATGGAATGAGTTAAGAGTGAGTTTAATGAAGGGGTTAGAATTGTAGCTGAAATGGTAGGGACTCAATAACACGAACATTTAAAAATCTGATTAAAAAATAAAAATAAATGCTGAGGTAAACTCTCAAAATTCATAGGTTTATTAAAGGTGCACCTTGTAAAACTACGCTTTGCACGAGCGCAACCCTGCCCCGCGTCAAACATCCGACTTCCGGCTGCCTGAACGTTCCGATAACTTCAACCCCCGTTTTCCCCCGTTGCAGGCACGAAGAGCATCGACGACGGCAACCTCGCCGACTTCGAGGACCGCCTAAAGATGTGGAAGGCGGACGAGAAGAAGGCGGGCTCGGCCGATGACAACGGCATGCACTCTCTGGACGGCGGCTTTCAGATCCCGGCCCGCCTCTGGGCCAAGCTGTACAAGTGAGTGGATGTCTTCTTGCCAACAAATATCTTGCTGTTTAAATGTGCAAAATCGGCTGAAATAGAATGAGCTGGCGATAGAATCGTCAGCACCGCCTAAGCGGCGAGGTAAGGAATTAAAGCACCACAACCATCTATAGGTACATCTTCTAACAACGTTACTTTAGTCATCTTACGTAATATTGTTAGTTAGCTAGTTTATTACAAATTAAAAAAAACACATACATCACATCGGTATACATACAAAGATATACAGTTATACATAGGTATTCATCAATAGTTGGCAACAAAACATCTTTGTTTCTAATTTATAATTACCAAGTAATCGACATCAATTGACATCAGTCTAAAAAAACTGTGTTTGCCACTTAAACTCAATCTCAAGCGGTCAACTGCCAGTTCGCATACTTTTGTATGCAAACTGGCAGTTGACCGCTGATACACTTTTGTGTATCTTAGCAGGTGATAACTGCACTACATTTATATTTTTCGCCAGATTTGCTACCAGTGCTTAGTCACCCAATTTCGCGTATCGTAACGGCTCAGATGTACAATCATGCAAAGATATTTTCAGTCAGGTTCAATCCCTACAAGAGATCAGTGCTGTTAAATATCCAATTAAATATTTTGTGTGATTACGACAATGAACGTTTTTCCAACAGGTACCAGCAGGTGGGGGTGCAGTGGCTGTGGGAACTTCACCAACAGCGTTGCGGCGGAATACTGGGCGACGAGATGGGCCTCGGTAAAACCATACAAGTGATCGCGTTCTTTGCCGGACTCGCCAACAGCCCCATCACGGACCGCCACAATTGGTAAGCGCTGCTGTCCACTGCTTATTATCTAGTCCACTGTCGAGTCCCTGGGTTCACAATGTAGGTACATTGTACATTGTACGCGTTGTAAAGTTCTTCACAAATTTCTGTTACTGAAATAATTAAGAAAGAATTTTGTAACGTAGACAGAAATTTATGAAACATGGTGAAAGTCTTTGCAGTGGTACCTCATTTGATTGCTGAGGAAGTGATCAGCTTCATTAAATTAAGATTGCTCGTAAATAAAATTGCATGTAGGCTTTTAGACAAAATCATGCCACAGACCAGCTCCATTCATTTGTGGATTGCAAGTTTCTCCTGCAACTAATTAGTATAAGGAGTACTAGTAATTAAATATAAATAAATATGATATATAAATAATTAATAAAACATGTGTTTTCCATGACTGACCACAATGTTTTAGATTCAAATATCAAACTATGTTATTGAAAAATGAAGGAAATAACGCCCAGTGTATTTTTTGTGGTCTCCGATAGTAATAATGTTGATAAGTAGTGACACCTAGATTAGAATGTGAGGTCGAATTTTTGGTTGGTAAAATGTTGTCGCTATCACAAACGGAAGCGAACAGGATATCTGTCAACTGCTGCACGTTTGAATGCGGCCCGTGTCTAAAATCAACCATAATTAGCTAGGGCAAGCTTTAGAGATGATTTTATGGCTTTATTTTATCTATACAAATGTTAATTTCTCAATGAAAATGTCTATTAATCCACATGTGAATCCACCTGTAAAAATCACCTGTGATGGGAGGGTCCAATCCAAATGTAGATGCATGTTTGAACGAAAATCAAGTTTTACGCAATCAACTTATCACCAAACTCGAGTTTTGATTTGTGGTCACATCTGAGACTCGTGTTTAGACCCTTGATAAAGCTGGTAGCACCGCTTTGCGAAACTCCAGGAAAAGTTTCAGTTTGGTAGCTTAGCATTCAATTATCCAGTTGAATCATTTTTTTTTAAGTTTCAAATGGCTCAATGGAATACAAAGCCAATTTAATACTTGGATGCATCCTTAAACCACAAAGTTTTTTTGAAAAACAACATTTGTAGGCAAAGAAATCCTCTTTCAGCAGGCAAATAGAAAAATTAATCGACCCTGGAACATCAGTAAAAAGTAAAAATCAACCGTAATAGGGCCATTATTAGATTGCACAACAATAAATGTATTGAGTTTAATTTTTTTAGTAGTATAGTTGTTTTTAGTATAGTAGAATAAGGTTTAGCCATGGTAGGTTCACAATGGTTGCCTAAAAATATAATACTTGAATATTTCCGTTGCTTTAGCCATCTGTTACTCCTTCCCTTCCCTAGAGGGTGTTTGCGTAAACCCTAGGATCTTCCAAGAACTTTCAATTTCATCAAATTTAGTTAAGTTTATAGCAATATTAAAGTCACGGTTCAAGATGGTACTTACAATAAAGTCGGTTAATTATGATACAATTTTGTTCACGAACGTTTTGCCTGTTGGCTCTCATCCAACAAATAAATTAAAATAATCACAATTCAACAATTTAATTAATTTAGAAGCAGAGTAACAATAAGGAAGGAAACAATGTCACCTAATTAAATATATTGAACCAGGAAAAATGGAGACAATAAATCCCCTGCACCTTACCATAGAAAGCTAAGTTAACAGCTATGATTTTTCTACAGTTTGCCTTCAAGGAAAATACCACTCGCTATCAAACATTTATCTCCCCGGCAAATAATCATCGAAGGGATACAAATTATATGCCATCCTCTGATCTATCATTTGCTTACATTTCTGTATCCTAGCTGAATTTGTATTTGGCCAGTGATTAGTATTAACACTTCATTTTCCCCACACATTTTATGCACAACGCCTCTTATATGCCTTCACAATCTTTGTGGGCATCTAAGAAAATCTGATCCTTGACTTAAAAATGATAACTATTATCTGGTGGTGGGAAGTATATTTAGAACCGTTCTACGCGTTAACCATTCCCCTTCCGTTCTCAGCTTCAAGGGACTCGGGCCCAGCCTGGTGGTCTGCCCGACGACGGTGATGCACCAGTGGGTGCGCGAGTTCCACGCCTGGTTCCCGCCGGCGCGCGTCTCCGTGCTGCACGAGTCGGGCTCTCACGTCGGGCGTCGCGAGGCGCTGATCGCCGGCGTCAGCGGCCGCTCCGTCCTCGTCACGTCCTACTCGGGACTCGTGCAGAACAAGGACGCGTTGCTGACGCGCGAGTGGCACTACGTAGTGCTCGACGAGGGCCACAAGATACGCAACCCGGACGCGCAGGTTCGTCGCGGTTCGTTGTTGCGAACGTGTTGTTCTGCGTGCTGATACGTGCTAATCTTCAAGGTTATACGCTGATTCCTGCAGGCCATTGGCAGATATTAATATAAGTATAATTCGTATGCAGTATATAGGCATTGTTAAAGACCTTGGTCAGGAATTATGATTACACAATTAATTCCATAATGTTTTGCTTCATATCTACAATGTACTTCTCTGTGACTCTGTATCGCTTCAAGCAAATTTGAAAGGAAGAAACAGGGCATTCATTGAGTGACTGATTACTGAGAATTATACAAAAATCAATTATTCAGCCCAAAATGATGATATTAAATGTAGAGTACAAGGTTCCAATGTTAGATGATTTCAATCTAAGGTGCCTATGTGAGACAATTGCCTGCCACATGCAGTGGTAACAACATTTGTCGGTGGCCTGCTATACAGTTGTAACAATCTTAGACAAATGCCTGTTAAGCAGTGGTACTACCAGTACCAACATTTGTCTATTGCCTGCGACTGCCGTTGCTTCCAATGTTTGATGATTGCGTCCAACTTGCAAAGGTTCCCGTAGACCAGCCGATGGCTTGCGTCTCAAGAGTGCCAAGGTCCACGTAACGCTCCGCAGGTGACGATTGCGTGCAAGCAGCTGCGCACGCCGCACCGGCTGATCCTGTCCGGCTCGCCGATGCAGAACCACCTGAAGGAGCTCTGGTCGCTGTTCGACTTCACGTTCCCGGGCAAGCTGGGCACGCTGCCGGTCTTCCTCGCCCAGCTGGCGGTGCCCATCACGCAGGGCGGCTACGCCAACGCGTCGCAAGTGCAGGTTGGTCTGCCGTGTTCAGTCAAAGAACCGCTGGGTTGAAGGATGAGCGAGGCCTAGACCGGGTTTCAGCCGAGGTTGGTGAAATCGGCCGTGGAAACCTGGTAGCGCATGCTCGTATTATTACATATCAGGTTAAAATCCAGTTTAAAATCAAGGTAAAACTGGCCCTGTAACCCGGGATCTGGATATCACATATTGACATCTTGTTGCTTTGAAAGATGGTGCCGAAATTTTAATTTGTTAAAAAGTTGCAGTGTTTCTGCAAATTAAACGTGTTAATTGCGACGGGGGTTCAATTTTACTACCAATAAGTGAATAAATGCAATTCAAGAACTTTTAATTTTATACAAAAACTGAAAATTTTCCTGATGCCGGTATCATGAAAAAACTTGATTTTTGGAGATTTGGTCTACGTTAAAAAGTTGCACTGTTTCTGCAAAATAAACGTGTTCATTGCGACGGGGGTTCAATTTTACTACAGACAAGTGAATATAATGCAATACAAGAACTATACGATAAGATCGATTAGAACGATACGGAGCCTGGATCATCGCTTCACCTTTGCAATCACTGCTGTAAAGATACTTTACTTTAAGAAATTTGTTTGAGCATTGAACAATTTATTCTCTGTTATTCAGCTTAAAGCACATATTGAAACAGAAGAATAGGTTAGTGCACTGAAGTAATGACGTTGGCTCTATCAATTTTGAGCTGCTGTTGGTTCTTAAAGATCCTGTGAAGCCCTCGGTTCTGCCTGCGATGCGATGTTGACGGCTCGTTGCGTTTGCTTGCAGGTGGCCACGGCGTACCGCTGCGCGACCGTCCTGCGTGACACCATAGCGCCCTACTTGCTGCGCAGGCTCAAGCCCGACGTGCAGGCTCACACCCAGCTGCCCGCCAAGAGCGAACAGGTCGGTGCTTGGAGTTGGCTCGGAACAAGCTGTCGCCATCCTTTGCATTCATTATCCTTTTCCTTTGACAAAAATTTTTTTGAAAGGATATGAAGCTTATTTATTTGAGTTAGGATGTTGAGATAGAAACAGGAATGTGATTAAACTTAGAAAGCCCTGAATCTAGTGACACTATGCTGTAATCAAACACCAACTACTCGACTTAGCCCAACTTAATTTTGGGCTTTCTTGTGGCATTTAAGCAGTGTGTATTAGAGTGTATCAAAACAAGAATTTGTAATGCAAACAAGAACCGTTAGATCACTAGATCTATAAACAAAGTGATATTCTCCTCAAAAGCACTGTCAATGTGATTGAATCTAGTTACTACTTACTAGTGATGTAACTGATTAAGGTTCTACCCGAGTAATAATCCCAACCTTACTAGTTAACTTATATATTTTCCCCGGTTTAGAAATGATAACTCGATGGCATTGCAACCAGTAATCGTAGACTGATCAAGACGTTTGCGTCGGGCTTCCAGGTGTTGTTTTGCCGGCTGTCTGACGAACAGCGTTCGCTCTACAAGGGATACCTAGAGTCGGGCGAGGTGGCACGGATCGTCGACGGCCGAACCAAGGTGTTCGTCGGGCTGATCCAGCTGCGCAAGATTTGCAACCATCCAGACATCTTCTCCGGCGGCCGAAAGGTGGCGTAGAGTTTAGTTATGCCGAGAGAATGTGTGAGACTTTCACAACCTGCTGTGTAGATGGATAAGTTTTGTGAATCGTTCCTGCTCTCAACGGGTAAATGCTGCTATAAATAGTTGATATCAATTCAATATTTCAATTAAATTGCTGGATGAGCAAGCAATCCTTCAACTTTGCATCATGGTGAAAAAAGTTTTTTTTTGTATTGAAAACGAGCAGACCTTCTTAGAGGTCACATCCCACTGGACCTTGCAAAAGATGGCAAGAATGTTCGTGACTGATCAGCTTGGTGCTGTATAGTTTTTGAGAAAAATTGAGCTGGCCATTCTTTTTATGAGAAAAATACTTTTATTGATGTAGGAATTGAACCAAACAGAAAATTTCATTAGAATACACAATACTGAGTGGGCATACATTTCCAGTTGTACATTTCGTTTTAGGAAATAATACTGCTTTGATTTTTCAGATGTGTATGTCAGAAGGTGTTTCGTCTGCTTTTCCTAACGCCCGGCGCTGGTTGCAGGTGATGCGCTGGGAGAAGGAGGAGGAGATCCCGGAGGAGGAGCGCTACGGGCACTGGCGCAAGGCGGGCAAGATGCTGGTCATCGAGTCGCTGCTCAAGATCTGGCGGCGGCAGGGACACCGCGTGCTGCTCTTCACGCAGAGCCGGCAGATGCTGCACATCCTTGAGTCGTTCGTGATCAGGTGGGTCTTCCTCGGTCTCGTAGTCAGCGTTTGCCACTCACCCTGTACATGTATCTAACATTATCTATGCATCTGTATTCTTTCCCCATCCCAAAACACACCATAGCTTAAAGATAGGCCGTAGCAAATCAACCCAGCATCTCACTGCTACAAAACGCCGTGCCCTCTCTAACGTAACGCCCCGCCCGCAGCCGCGGCTACTCGTACCTGAAGCTCGACGGACAGACGTCGATCTCGTCGCGGCAGCCGATGATTGCGCGCTTCAACGCCGACCCGTCGATCTTCGTGTTCCTGCTGACGACGCGGGTAGGCGGGCTGGGCGTGAACCTGACTGGCGCCGACAGGGTGGTGATCTACGACCCCGACTGGAACCCGGCGACGGACACGCAGGCCAGGGAGCGAGCCTGGCGGATCGGCCAGCTCAACCAGGTCACCGTCTACAGGTGAGAGCAGCGTCGGGTTCGAGGAGTTGCGGCTCTTTCGCTGTGAAATGGATTTGTTATTAGCAACGTTGAGACTCGGGTGAATCGAGGCTTTAAAAAATACCTTGTGTTCTTAAGCATCCAAGCTCTTAAGCACCCAAGCTTCATTGTAATTGCACCTACGGTCAATATTTGTAACACACTATCGAAATGAATGGACCTATTCCATTAGCCATTATTCCAATAACCACTAAGAAAAGCCACTTGGGTTTTGATTTCCCTATCTTCTTTGGTAAAAAGGTCCCCATAAAAATAATATTTGCTCTCCTGTTTAACCAAGGAAGATAGGGATATCTCAATCCAACTGGCTTTTCTTAATGGGTACATGATGTCATCTTTCCCTGAATAGAAAAGGTCTATTTGTCCAGGTATCTGGTCTAGTACTACAGTGTTGTGATTTTTTGGACTCTGGTCTCTGCAGACAAGATGCAAACAGTGCTGAAAACTCATGAATAAAGCTAAATATCACAGCTATTGCTCAATTTGTTTTCTAAGCTTTGTGTTTTTTAAACATCTAAACGCGCGCGAATCACAATGTTTGCAGGCTGGTGACGGCAGGCACGATCGAGGAAAAGATCTACCACCGACAGATCTTCAAGCAGTTCCTGACGAACAAGGTCCTGCGTGATCCGCGACAACGCCGCTTCTTCAAGACCAACGACCTGTTCGAGCTGTTCTCGTTGAAGGATGAAGACGACGGCGGTTCAACCGAGACAGCGGCCATCTTCGCCGGCACCAACTCGGAGGTGAGACGAGGCAGAGCGGAAGCCAGCCAACGCAAAGGCAGCCGAAACGGAAATTGTTAAATTGGAATTTTAACCAAGTACACATGTAAAGTTATTGAAAAAGACTGGATTGGAGAATTGGTTAATAACGCAATCGCCCGCATTTCTTCCCATGAGGGTGTCTGTTAGATACCATTTGTTTTAGTTAGGTACCGATCGATAAATTTTTATACAATCGCCCTCCTGACTCGACCAGATGCAAGGATTACTAAGAGGTCCTTAATATCAAAGCCAACATAGAAAGCTCCCTTCTTAATTCTTAATGGCAACTTACAATGCCAAATAACTTACCGATCAACATAAATAAATAAATAACACAATGCAAACAATCAATTCTGCTCTTTGATAGTTGTGCTGATTCCATATTTTAATTTTCATTCTGAGGAAGACAATTCAACACAAATTAATAAAGCATTTAAAAGCCAACATGTCAACAATTTTTCTGCTTTTATCCAAAATAACTCAATTTAGTCAAAAGCAGAGGTAAAATTTTAACGCTTGATCGTTTTCACAATCGTAGGTGAAGGTGAACTTGAGCAGCAAAGATCGGCGCAAGAAAGAAGAGCCCAAGCCTTCATCTTCGCGGTCCATGGCCGTAACGGAGCCCAAGGAGCAAGCGAAAGCGCCGCCAAGACAATCGACAATCAGTTTCTCCCAGGAGAAGATGGACCGCATGAAGCAGTTGGCGCAGATGCTCAGCAGGAAGATCTGCCAAGACAAGCCGGATGACACAATTGACCTCAAAGCAGAAGAAGGGAGTGCAATCACGGAGGGAGAACAAAAGACAAGCGATTCAACCGAACATATCACGGAAGAAAATAAAGGAGATAGCAAGGAGGTTGTAGCAGAAGGTAAAGATAGAGAAATAACGGACATGAGTGAATCTAAAAAGGAAGGCTGTGACGAAACGGAAATCATAGATACTAGAACTGAAGTGAAGGTTGAGAGCGTTGAAGTTGATGTACGAGTCAGCAGCGCAGACAAGAGAAAAAATCATGAAGATCGTAAGGAAAACAGGAAGGTGCAGCGAGATGTGTGCAAGGCTCAATCTCCCAAGGCAGCCTCGTCGAGGTCGGCCGAGAAGGAGAAGAAGGGAGACAAGACTTATCGAAAGGGTCACAGGAGCAAGCGCAAGGAGCTGGGAGCCAAGTTTGAAGGGGAGCGCGTTCCGTACCTCGTGAAGCATCGCGTCGCCAGAGAAGAGAAGGAGGCCAAGGAGAAAGGAGTCGAGGATGACGACTACGTACTCAAGAAGCTCTTCAAGAAATCGGGTAAATTTTCGTTAAGCTCCAATTTTTCATTTTCATACACCGATGTTAGTTTGCCCAAGATAGCTATTCAAATTTCTCATTCAAAATATTCATTCAAAATATTCATTCAAAATATCCATCCAAAATGCCATTCAAAATACCTATTTCAGTGACTTGAGTCTTACATTTTTCTTCAAGACAGCTAATATCTGCGTAAAAACTAATTACTTATCTTCATGGTGGTTGCTTATCTTTTTCTACCACTACACTTGATACAAATTCCAGGTTCAAGAATTTGTTCAAAAACAAATACCTACTGAATCTCTATGAAAGTATAGAGTTTCTTTCGGCTCAAACTCCCTGCTGTGTGGGGTATTTTTTTGGTCAAGCATATATTGCCTGTAATGACAAGCCAAAAAGTTCTTATATTCATACCAAAACTGCTAATGGCTGGTGATACTTTCCCTGAAATGAATGCAAGTCTTTTCTAATTAAATGCCTGCCACTGCCAATTCCTAGATCCAGGAAAAGTTAAAATGTATGGCACTGTATAGAAACGCAAATACACGCTCGTAGCAGTGTGAGGTTGAAATAAAAATACATCCATTTCCCCAACTTGAAAGTTGCCGAACTCGTGTCGCTTGTCCGCTAGGCCTGCACGAAGCGCTGCACCACGACGCGATCGTCGGGGAAGGCGAGGCCGACTACGCCCTCGTCGAAGGCGAGGCGAAACGGGTGGCCGAAGAGGCGGTGGCCGCGTTGCACGAATCCCGTCGGCTTTGTTTCGCAGCTGACACCGGCGTCCCTTCCTGGACCGGCCAGAACGGAGCCATCAAGTCCAGCAGGTGATGATTATTGGTGTTTAACGACGCACTGTTCGGACAACTGGCCCTATGGCACTGGTCTAATGGCATCGGTGAATGAAAGGATGATGATCCCTTAGGTGAGAAGCAAGCTGGAATCATCATTCATCGTCGTTCAAGCCTGGTTTATTAACTTAATAACGACTTTTCTTAATACGACTTTTCTTAATCTTCGAACGTTAGTTTTCAGAAGGGTTTAGACCCTGGTGTTAGTATCAGTCTTTGCTAATTACTTCCGATTCTTAGATCTCTGTACGTGCCTGGGAAAATTTCAAACGTACGGCTCGTTGAAGAGCGTATACATGCCTTGCAGGCACGGTGGCAAAGAATGCGGGTTTGCAAGTGAAAGTCCGAACAACCAACTCTTTCCTGATCGTCAGGCCAAGGTTCGGGAAGAAGTCGGCGACGAAGGCGAAGGAAGGCGACGGCGCGAAGGCGGACGCGATGTCTTCCGGGGAGCTGCTGTCGCGGATGAAGGCTCGGAACCGGCTGACCGAAACGGGGGACGCGTGCGCCGGGGCAGTTGTTTCGCAGAAGGACTCGGAGCTCTTGGCCGACATCAGGCAAGTTCAGTTGCTTTTCTCGGAATCGTAGCATTTGCCAGTCAGGTGACCAGAATTTCCGTATTCTTGCAGTCAACCCGAATCTCGTGTAAGTGAGTAGGTAACTAAGTTCGGTAGGTGTTAAGTTATAAGACATAATTTTAAGAGCCCATTTACAACCTACTTAGCTGGTACATAGGCCGTAGGCTTAACCTGGTGTTCACAAAATTTTTGTTTGATTTTACGTTACGTCGACGCTAAGCTCTAAGCTTGTATAATATGTTCTACAGAACTAAAACTTAGGTACAGTTATCTGTTTAATGATAATTTATCAACCCAGTTGCTTGCAAATGTGCCTTAGCTTCTCTAGATTGCTTTTAAAAGAATTCAACAACACGGCTCCACAACATTGAACACATTGGCTGCTGGCATCATTCAACAACAATATACTCCCGCCAACAGCTCTATGCCCTCTCCTAACCGCTCTTCCTCTTCGCTGTGCAGGAACTTTGTCGCGCTGGGAGCGGCAGTGGACGGCACGGCGTCGACGCGCGAACTCGTCGACCGGTTCGGGAGCAAACTGCCCGACGGCACGTCGCCGCTCTTCAAGGCGCTGCTACAGAAAGTCGCCGACTTCCACCGAACATCCACCGGCGACGGCCTGTGGAAGCTGCGGCCAGAGTTCCGCTGGTGATCTGTGTCGGCTTTCAAACCAGGGGATCGCTTCCTAATTCTTTCTGTGTTACACTGCTTATTGGTACTTACGTGGATACCGTCGGCTTGTTTCCGAACCAGGGAGAAGTAAGAGATTCTCCAGCTCGGTCATCTGCCTTGAAGCTAGCGGCTTTGCAAACCGACGGTCACAAACACGTCAGCCGGGGCTGATGAGTCCACGCAGCGTCGAGTGTCGATGATTGCAGTATTTACTGATGCTAAAACAAAACAGGGATATCGGGTTAGTGTACATTCCAATTTACAATTTGACAGACCAAAGATTATGAAAGTAATAAAAAATTAAAAGGTCATAAATGGCTTTATACTTTTTTTAAATTAGAACCTGTGACTATAGAATTTGTCCCAATAGTTCCTCCCAATCCACATAATTAATAATTGGTGCTTCTGAATGCGTAATTAATTTATTTAGTGATCTTTTAGTCTTGTATCTTGTTAGAAGTTTTTTGTAAGCCTGGGAAAACTGACAGCTTGAGTGGTGTCAGAAAACATTTCACATAAAAGGTCTAGATGATGCCTGTCTGACTTTAAATAGGGTCGTAATGAGATTGAGATAATCAGATCATCATATTAGCTCGTGAAATAAGCTAGGCTGCTAATTAACAATTAGAGAATACAAATACCTCTGTATCTTCTGCAAATCTCAATAGCAGCGTGGCACAGTGGCCAGACTGCTTGCTCCGTAGTTCGGGGATCTTCGGTTCGAACCCAGCGACATGTGGAAGATTTTTGGTTCTTAAACTTCTTCATGTATCACGCAGGCAAGTCAGCCTGCGGAAGACCCTTAATCCGACCCTATAATGACCCTAATCTCTATTGTTTTACGCTCATTATGCTCATTTCAAGTTGTTTCAAGTTGCGCGCGTCCTTGACGACGTAGCCCCCCACCCCTTACAAGTTGCGCGCGTCACTGATGACGTAGTCCCCCACCCCCACGTCCCGGCGTCCGTGCTCCCGGCGGGCTGACTTGCTAAGTGTAGTGGACGTGGCGAGACCGGCAAAATAGTTTTCTGAGATAAATGATAGTACGCAACGGACAGAGTTACAAACAAGTGCCATCGCTTGCCCGCGAACCAGCGACACAGAATTGTTATGTCTCATCATCGAAATGGGTCTCTAATATAGTAATCCAATGGCGTGGAAATCGACTCAATGGTAAAAATAAAGATTTCTTCTCGACAATTCAGCTGACCTTGAGCCGATCCCAGCTGGGCAACCTACCAAGTGATCGCATTCACAACTCGCAAGTCGCGGATACGAGCTGTTAGGAATGCGATAAGTTGACGGGCTCCCTACCAGCAGATCCCAGCTGCCTGCGTGCAATTTCAAGATGGACGAAGTTTAGACGTCAAGAGAACATTGTTAGGGTTTATTTGCGTGATTGTTTTAAGATACATTGCAACTTTGTTCTTGGACCTTGTGTAATTGTGATTGCAATCAACGAATCTATTTGCTTAATTTACTCCACTTAAATAGGATTTTACGTGAAGAGGTGACAGTGCAATTGGGTTTCAGGACCAAGTGTAATTTTGATGTGAGCAACAATCGAATAGCTTCACATCTATATTAATTCACTTCTCTCCACTTTATGGTAATTATGTCTCAAGGTGCCGCACTGTCAGTTTTGATCTGAGGAGACTTTTGTTGGTGTTTTTGGATTCCTTGCGTGATTTTGAATCGATTGGTATTGGCGCACGTTAATTTCTGTTAATATTGTGGGTTCGGTGTCTGTTTAAAGATGTGGTGATTTAGTGTCATTCTGACATTTGAAGGCGGCCATGTAGCAGGCGTTTGGCGGGGTTCAGTGGTGCCAACTGTTAACTTTTATTCCTATATAGTTATATTTTGTGTTTTGGCGGGTTATTGATCATGGATCAAATATGTGGTTTGTGCATTGCGATTTGCGAGTTGATGGTGAGTCATCTTGAGGTAATTATCGTTAAGCTGTTTTTTAATTACTTGGGACTGGTTATGGAATTCGATGTGAATACCTTCTGGGTCAGTCATGAGTTCTTGCCAGTTGGTTTTTCACCATGGTTCGCGACGGATGTGTGTTACGAATTTTTGAGTTTTATGAGATTGTGCGTGATTTAGAGCGTTTGGTAATGGTGGAATGGTTGAAGGAGGAGGATTGGATTGTGGAAAGTGCGCGTCAGTTTGTTCAATGAAGATTGATTTTCGTTTTGTTTGTGGAAAAACTAGTACTGTTCGGGCTAGTAAGAAAGTCGCTAAGGTGCGTTGCAATTTTGTGGTGCGAAGAGACTGCTGTTCCTGTTGCGTTATGTTCTGGTGTTGGAGGAGCGTATCGAGGTTCTTCGTCGGAATATTGGAGCGATTAGTGGTGAGTTAAATCGATGATTCAAGTACACAAAGGGTTAGGAGGTTAGGTAGGGTCCGGAAAGGTAGGGTTAGAGGTGGGGGGGGGGGGGGGCGGCGCAGGAAATTTAGTGCGAGTTTTGCTAGAACTTAACAACCTGGAATCTAGAGATGTCGGTTAGATGTGGGGGGTTGTACTTTGAAAACCAGCAATTGGGTAGTGTTAGTGACTTTCGCTGTGTGCAGTTTGGTTGGTAGTACTGGGTGTGTAGTTTGACCTTGCTGCAAGATGGCCGCCGAAATTTGCCGATTGAGATGTTCAATGTAGTTTATTAAGGTTTTTTAATTTAAACTTTGATTGAAATCAGCTATTTTTGGTTTTTTCTTGTCAAAAGTTAAAGTACTTTTGAAAACAGGGTCATTTTTTAGGGTTTTTCGAATTAAAATTGCATTTTATGGGCGGGGCGTGTGCGGCGGGTAACCCCAATTTTACCGTAGGTATTATGTAGGTATGTTTCCAGGTCCGCTTAGGATGAAGTGTGGTTGCGCGGCTAGACCCAAAGTTTTTCGATATTTAACCTCGTATAGATAAGTTGATACTCGATGTTTGTGCGCTTCACCAACTTCAGGAGTAGACAAATGGGCAGGTGCTCAATGGCAAGTGTTCATAAAATTGGAGACTGTGTTGTGAGCGCTTTATCGAATGGTATAAACATAATTTTAATATTGTAACCTGCACATTTTCAACACATTTCATTAAAACGTGCAAAGATTTTATTCTTCGAAGAGTATTGACTAGGCTATACAATATCCTCAATGCTAAGAGTATTGCAGTTGACTCATTAAATTGCATTGCATTGAAAAGGTGTAGTTCATACACAATGGTATGGTACACCCTTCATGGTATGAAGGGAAATGTTGGGACTGTTCCAACGTTGAGCGATGCAAAGGGAAATTAATGGGACACAGATGATAGTAAAGAAAAAGCACTAAATAATCATTATGGGGAAACATTCACACAGAGAGGAAGAGAACGTTACTCAATGCAGGGACAAATAAGGAAAGGAGATGAGAATTATGTGACGAAGGAAGAGATATGGCAGGTTATTCGAAAGCTTCAGAATAGCAAAGCGGTAGGACTTGATGGGATGTCAAATGACTTAGTAAAATTAGCAGGGGAAATTATCATTCCTTACTTAGAGGTAATAATTAATTTAACGATTAAAACAGGAAAACTGCCAAAAGATTGGAAGGAGGCATTGGTAGTTCCAATCTTTAAAGGAGGAGAGAGGGGAAAACTGACAAACTATAGGCCCGTGAGTCTCACATCAGCCATATGCAAAATAGTTGAAAGGGTAATAGATGGACGAATAAAGAAAAAACTTGATGATTTGGGAGGATTGAAAGAGGCGCAACGTGGATTTAGAAAAGAGTATTCGTGTGAAACTCAACTTTTAGGTTTTGTGACAGACCTGGCAGAGGTGTTAGATAGAGGAGGAAGAGTAGATGCGGTGTTTCTGGATTACGAGAAAGCATTTGATAAGGTTGACCACGAATTATTAATGGAAAAGCTATGGGAAAGGATTGACGATATACAAATGGTAAATTGGATAGGAAATTTTTTGAAAAATAGAACGCAAAAAGTAAGAGTGGGAAATTGCACGTCGGATGAGAGGGAAGTAACATCAGGTGTGACACAAGGGAGTGTGTTAGGGCCATTGCTGTTTGACATCTTTATTGACGACATGAGCGAGGGAGTAGAATCGAAAACAAGGCTTTTTGCTGACGATTGTGTTGTTTATAGGAAAATAACCGACGTTAAAGACGAGCAAATAATGCAAAAAGACTGAAAAGACTGAATAAGACAAAAAGACTGAAAAGACTGAAGAGATTGGGTTAAGAGAAATAAGATGATTCTAAATGTAAATAAATGTAAGACAGTGAGTTTTGGTGGTAAACAAGAAAACTCAGAACATAACTACAAGATGCAGGGAATAAATTTGGAAAGGGTGGAAACATATAAATACCTCGGAGTAATATTAAAAAATGATTTGGGATGGAAAGAACAGGTGGCAAAAATAACAAAGAAGGGAATAAATGCACTGAACTTCATCATGAGACAATTAAAAGGGATGAGTACAGAAATTAAAGAAAAGGCATATCTCACAATGATAAGACCCATGATGGAATATGCAGCAGCAGTGTGGGATCCGTACAGAACAGGAGAAATTAAAGATATTGAAAAGGTACAAACAATGGCGGCAAGAAGGGTGACCGGAAAAATGAGAAGAAGGAAGAAGGTGATAAACGAAAGAGGAGAACTGGAAGAAGTCTTAGAAAGACCATCGCTAATAGTGAAGGAGTTAGGATGGATGAAACTAGAAGGGAGGAGAAAAGTGGACAGGGAATGTTGCTTTTTTCGAGTACTAATGGGAAGAGGAGGATGGAAAGAATTAAATAAAAAAATTGAGATGGAAAGCTTGAGGTACGGATGCCAAGGTAGCCATGAAAGAAAAGTAAGAGTGAATGGAGCAAGAAAAGACATTGGAAAGTACTGCTTCGTGATAAGAACGGGACGAGAGTGAAATTTGCTGGAAAGGAAAATATTTGAGAATAAAGAAATGGATGTGAAAGAGTTCAGAAGATAAATTGAAAAATCAGAAAAGCCTTAACTATGAATTAAATAAATAATGTAGCATGTAACTTTACCACCTACATAATATATGTAAATTGTAAAGTAATAAAAAAATAATTAAATAGACTCAACGCTTTGGGAAGTAATTTTGATACATCCTAGTCATTGTTGGTGCTAAAGTTGGTGCAAGTGTTTATGTTAATAATATCTCCTTCTATAACAAATCTCCCTAAATGAATTATACATTATGTTATGAAACAATAAAATATATTAGGTACCATGCAAACTTGAAATCAGAATGTTAACTATACTTCTGAACTACCTACTCCAAATAGAGGCCCACAGCATAGCTATATTGAAAGATCTGCACCTAAATCATGACAGTGTTAGTCAGTGATACGTGCAACCTGGGGCCTGCAAGGTATTTCAGTGAATTTCTTTGGTGTAATGTTTTCTGCCTTAAATTAATTTACAGCTAAAAATAATGAAAACTTATTTTCACTGATTATAATCCTTTCGCTGCTAACGAGCGTGTGAGCGCATCTAAGCTGCGTATTCTGACTAATTCTGAGATTCGTTGGCCCAGCAGAGATATGCTGTTGTATCGCGTTTATTCGTTGAAATCGGATATTGAGTTGACTGTTGTTCATGGAAATGAAGGACGAGGTAACACCCGAGTTTAAAATGAGTGTGCGACTTTGGTTTCTTGATCGACATTACGCAGAAACTGTGCCAACTTAACACATCAAAGCTCCAAGGAAGGATCAACTGATCAACAATCTGTTCGAGCAAATCAAACCATTTGAAACAATATTGTGCTTGTGGCATGAGGCAGCTCAGCAAAACAAAACTATCCACTATCCTATCTTGCATGAAAATGATTCTGAAAACGCCAGTATCGAATTTGATCTATCTAAATATGCTATACAGATGTTATCATCACTACAGAATTAATTTAAAAAACGCTTTCAAGAATTCTGATGCCATGAGCCGTCGTACCCAATGCTTTCGTTGCCCTTTGAAGCTGATGTTGATTCAGACACGGAAAAGATTCTACTATGACTTCATTTACATGCAGTGCGTCAGTGCCCTGAAGTAAGGATTTGAGATGTCTTGATTATTGTCGATCATCTGTATTGATCATCTGTTGACTTCCCCAATTGCTGAAAACTTATTAAAACTATACTGAATATTATATTATGCAACATTTGATAATTTAGGTATTATTTTCATTGCAAAGTGGCAAAAATGGTTACACATCACTGGTGTAAGTTATACCTCACCAACATGTAATTTATAAAAATACTATACAAAAACATGTGAAATAAAAAAAGAAAAAAAAAACTAAACGTTTTTTAAAAAATTAGGAAGACCCATCTCTTGCCTGTTCCTTGTTAAAGTACATGCCTTAAAATACATACCTTAAACATTGACATAAAAATTAAAAAACCTCTCCTTAAAAAAGAATTGATATGGATTGTAGTGCTGCCTGGAAGCCCCCGCTTCTCTTTTATATTTACAAGATAATTGAAACTAAATATGTGTACTTATGGTACTTTTACAAAATTCTTTCACTATCTTTGACACATTTACTGGCGACTTACTGGACTGACACATTTACATTTAATTTGTGAAATCGGTTGGTAGCTGAGGTCTTCTCGGGACATGCAAAGTCAAGCGACTGCGACATGCGACTGTCATCTGCAAAATTGCATTCCCCTAAAGGAAGTCGATGAGGGACGTAGAATATACCGTTAACATGCAAATATCTGCATCGCAAAACATCACAATTCACGATTGTTCGGTCATGATTACAAGGGATGCAACCCTTCCGATTACTTGACTTCGCATGTCCCGAGAAGACCTCAGCTACCAACCGATTTCACAAATTAAATGTAAATGTGTCAGTCCAGTAAGTCGCCAGTAAATGTGTCAAAGATAGTGAAAGAATTTTGTAAAAGTACCATAAGTACACATATTTAGTTTCAATTATCTTGTAAATATAAAAGAGAAGCGGGGGCTTCCAGGCAGCACTACAATCCATATCAATTCTTTTTTAAGGAGAGGTTTTTTAATTTTTATGTCAATGTTTAAGGTATGTATTTTAAGGCATGTACTTTAACAAGGAACAGGCAAGAGATGGGTCTTCCTAATTTTTTAAAAAACGTTTAGTTTTTTTTTTCTTTTACATCGTACATAGAGGACTGAAGGAGAATAAGACGGCGCAAATTATTCATC
The DNA here is from genome assembly GCA_921293315.2 of Nemurella pictetii. Taxonomy (NCBI): domain Eukaryota; kingdom Metazoa; phylum Arthropoda; class Insecta; order Plecoptera; family Nemouridae; genus Nemurella; species Nemurella pictetii. Next base: position 6,223,988 of record OV121122.1, read on the forward strand.
ACTGAGATGTCCATCAACATGACGGAAATAAAAGATCGTGAAATCACAGAGCTCTAGTTACCTAGCTCCTCCGAGATGCGTGGTTGCATCTCTGTTCGACGATCAGCAGATGGAGTCATACTGGCCAATGAAGCATCGGATTCCCTTTAAAATGCAGGGAGTAAAAGATGATCATATAAAACAAATATCAAAAATTCTTCCCCACTTTGTATCGACTGTCTGGTCCACTGGTGTGAGTGCAAACCTCGTACTCCAAAGGTCCCTAGTTCGATTCCCGGTGCATACGCTTTTTTTTGTCTATAAGCAGGGGTCAACTAAGCTTTCCTGAATCGGGAGCTAAAATAAAAAAGTTTAAAATAAATAATATAGACGTGGTTCAAAATTTGCTAATAGATGGCGCTGCAATGCACTTAGCACTGCAAATGTGGCAGTAGTAGTTCAAATTATTTTGACAGATGGCGCTAGTAATCAATTTTGATGAATCCAGAAGTTTGAAATAAATAAGATAGACGTGGTTCAAAATTTGCTAATAGATGGCGCTGCTATGCACTTAGCGCAGCAAATGTGGCAGTTGTAGTTCAAAATTCTACTGCCAGGTGGCACTGTCGACCTATTTTGAGGCATGGATTAATTTTGAAACTCGTGGGCGTTCACACCAACTGATTTGGTTAAGTTAAGCGTCACAGCTTAGGGTGCTAGGGTGGGTTCTTGTCCATCCCCTAACCAGAAGAAATTAGCCCAGTTTTTGGGACATTTTTCACGACGTTTCTCAATCGCAAAAAAAAAGCAAAAAAGTTACCTCGGCGGGAATCGAACCTGGGTCCTCTAGGATACCACTCAGTTACCGTAACCACTAGGCTGCCAGATAATTATACCTGTCGTAGTTTATTTGGGGTATATGAATTACGCAAGTACATTATACATTGTGTAGAATATATTATTTTCGGTCTTAGACTGTAAGTGGGACTAACTGACATGTTCAGGAGTGAGCTACCATCTATACCAGGGTGTTGGTGCTTATGTCATTTGAATACGTTGTTGGTTCTGTGCCACCTCCAGGAACTTGTTCCTTGCCATATGTCTGGCAATGCCAGACATTGGCAAAAAGCTATATCTGCATTAGGGATTGAACCTGGGATTTCCCGGTGAAAGCATGCGCGCTCTCTGCTCGACCAATGCAGCCGATAGAGACGACTATTATCCTTGCCATTATATACTGCCTTAAAAAATATTACAAATAAGCGTTCGTTTAATTCAACTCCTCTTTTTGTATATTTGCTGCATTGTGCATTTGCTGCTAATTGCATTTATATCACGATTTTTAACCACTATGAATTAAGTATTATCCAAAATTACCTTATCCTTTAGCTCTTAAAAATCGTAAACCGTATGTACAGCCTAGCTGTTGGATGGGTGACTAAAAATAATTAACGCCTATACAGCATCAATTCACAATTTGGAAATTTTAATGCCGCAAAAATATCACATGAACCTGAAACAAACTGTAGGGTAGCATAAAAAAGTGTGAATAAATTCAGGAAGTGAATGTGCTGCTTCTTACCTCTGTGAATGATTGATATTTCTGGATTGCAAATAAAGACAGTATAGAACGAGCAGAAGTTACAAGGAAAAAAATTTACAAATCTATTATAAGCAAACATAAAATAATGTACAAAATTCAGGTATCCTGCCATCGGGAATTGGGAATTCCTCATTTGCATGCTCATAGCTGAAAAAAAAAAAACACTGAGTACCATACATATAAATATTTTGAGAACTTTCATTCAATGCAAACAAGAGTTGTTTAATTTTAAACAATACAAGGAATTATATTTTTGGCATTTACTTCCTAGTGTCAAGACAGGAATTGCCATTGTTTCTTGTGAAATTCAACGAATTTTTTACCAGGTCATTGTCGACCCTGCATTATCTGTCTCCAAAAGCAAACAACTAGATAATAATTTAATTAAATAAACCCCCTGTAACTGATATTTTAACATTAAAAACCATGCAGCCTGGATAGACCAAAGGTACGGCAATAGATAAACGTCTTGTGTTAAGAAATTTAAATATTATGAAGTCCTCTCGGTTATTTCGATCCGTATTTCGCTCTTCGTCCGCTGGCTCAATAAACGTCGGAACGTAGGAAACACACGCTGGAACGATCTGCTACGGCAGTTCACTCCATCTTGATTTCAGTCATCGTTCTCTTGATCAGCGGCTCGTCTTCAGACTGGGAGAGAAGCAACGAGTTATTACTTCACAATTCAAATCGGAATCCACAAACGCGGTGCTAAAATATTTAATAAATGACTTACATTATCGTCTTCAATTCCTGGCAGCTGTATTTTGGTTGTCGAAGCTTCTGACGGCTGAAAATACAAAGATGTCGTTGTAAATAAAAACTGGTAAATGGGATTTCAGTACTATGGTACTTTGGACCAAAAAAAAAACAGATTTTTTAAAAATTGAAAACTAGCTTTGTTTGTGTTGAGATTTAATTGCTATTTTGCATCTTATTTGCACTTTTGTTTTCTGATCAAGTAGTGAATAATCAAATGCATTTTTGTTTGTGTCCATTCAATCTGATAGAGCAGAAAACCTGATCCAAGTTACATTTGATTCACTGCTACCCCTGTGGCATGCCGTGGAAAAATCAATAGGGGAATCAATCGGGTCAAAAATTTGCCTTCTTATCATGAAAGCCTCCTCAGGAGCCCTGAGATGGTACACAACGGTAATGAATCTTTCGATGATCGATCAAATCTTTTTCACTGTCTCATTATTAATTGCTGCTGACTAGGTACTGAATTACGACCGACTGCATGTCATTGCTTGTCCCTTGCTACATGGCATGCAGGCGGTAAAAGTTCGGCTGATCCCGGCCTTCGTTCGGCAGGCTGACTCAGACCCAGTGCTTGTCGCACATCTCATGGGAAGCAATCTTGAAGAGTGATTCCCCTCAGCTTTAAACTCGATAAATGCTGCCATAACGGGCAAAATGCACCATGTCAAAAGTTGACATGATATTGGCCCTGGAAGAGTAACTAAAAATATTGTGGACCTAAAAGCCTCGCCTGTGCTCTGCACGCGCATATTTTGGGCTTTTATTGACACGCCATGTTCGCCGGCGACGCCTGCCGCGCGGCCGGCTCGCTGCAGCGACTGGCTGCTAGCACGCTGCACAGCCAACAGCACGGGACGGGAGAAGCATTTCAAACAAGTGATTCCCTTGGACGAGCTACAGTCGAGCGATGCGGGTTGGGTCACACGCATTCTCTGCCGAGGGAGGTATTTGCTCAGAGTTCCGAATTGAATTCGTATCAATTCCATAACATAAGATGAAAGTTTATTAAAAAATGTGATTTTACTTACATCGCTAAGAATGTAGTTTGGTATTTAAAAAAAATACGTTTTAATTTATTTATTGGGAATTCGAGGGGAATCAATGATTCCCTTGATTCCATGGATGGCATGCCCCTGTGCTACCCAGAGCCAATGTTACCAAGAACTAAAGCAAGAAATCTAAATGTAAACAAACACATTTACAAAGAATACACAGAATTGAAAACCCCTAGTTTTACAAATCAGGCAAACAATTAAAAACCTAAAAACCCAAAGACAAAACAAAAATAGAATCTCTAGCATGCGTTAGTGTTTGTTACCTCAGCATCGATACAGTCCATAGAATCTTCGGTATGCTAAGAGTAATATGGAAGACAAGAGACCGTTAGTCAAATGTTAGCGAGGAAATTGCAAGCAAAACAAGAGGCGGCAGTAAGTTCCATGGAAAAGCTAGAACAACAACAGAATGCCCGAAGATGCGGAGAAGATTTCCCCACAAAAAAAAATTAAAAATACATTCCGAGAGCTTTGCTTCAAAGTTCAGCTTCAGGTTTGGAAGGAATTGATTGGAAAAATGTTATAAAAGCTAATCTCTCTGGCAATGAAGGCCATATTCTTTGCTTTCTGAATCACAAGTATTTTACTACTAACAGCCATTTTACATTGTGCTTTTGCCTCTTGTCTGCTATCGTTCAAGCGTTAAATCGCTTGAGTCTCAGAAAAGCGTGGACCTTTTTTTGTTATAAATCTTAAGAATTGTTAGAAAGTAGGAAGTAGGTGAGTGAGAAAGTAAGAATTTAAAATAGATAGGGTTGAAGTACTGACGAGCTAGATACTCGTGATGCCACCTGGTATTTTTTTCAAAGCCGGACACGAAAACCAGGTAGGAACGAATGGGACAGTAGATTTCATATAAAAATAAAATTGAAAGGATAATTTGATTAGTTGAATGCTGCATTATTGTCTCCATATTGTCTGATCCCAATTAATTCCCATCAGAAACAGAAAAAACAAAAGAAAATCTGTCTTTTATGACAAGCAATGAAAGGTTTAGCTGTTTGAAGGTTGCATGGCATCATGTAAGCATTGCTACTAGAAAACTCTGCAAGTATAATAAAATAAAACCTACAGGTACTAGATTTACCAAATAACCATTTGGCAATTTGTAACGATAATATAATTTTTTTGTGGTAGGAAGCTAAACCTGGTTTTCGATTACCCATGCAGAACCGTACACCCGGTGGCATCACTACTATCTACACGAAACCGTCGCGCAAGCCCAACGTCCGCGTCCCAGCGCCCCGTCCTCACCTTGTCCGTGTTGTCGATGCCGGCGCCGGCGCCGACGCACTGCTTCTTGGCCGCCCGTCCGCGCGGCTTCTTGGCCGGCGCCGGCAGGCCGAGCCCCTTGCGTGACTGCTGGTACTGGAACTCGACCGGCAGGTAGCACTTGGAGTTGACGAACATCGGGTCTTCGTGAGCTCGGAAGTACATGGCGGGCACGCGGATCTCGCACGGGAAGTCTTTCATGTCGAAGTTGACCGTCTTCGAGAGGATCAGGCTCATGGCCAGGTCGCACACTGCCCACAGTTTCTGCAAACGGACGGGAACGGGGTTGGTTTTAGCGAGGCGTTCGACCAAGGGGAGATACCGAAATGGGTGTTTTGAGATTGTCAGAAATCCAACGAAGCCAATACTATGTTCACAATTGATAACTACTCTAAATTAGGGAAGTTAGTGATACAAAAGTATCCAAAAATTGGAAGAAAATGTGTCAGTTATAAGTAGGGGTGTGCGAATTATTCGAAACGTCGAATTATTCGACTCGAATCGAATAATTCGATTCGACTTCGATTTTCGAATAGTCGATTTTAATTCGATTCGAAAATATTCGTTCCGCGATTAAATTATTCGGTTTTTTCGAATATTCGTAGTAGTATTCGAAGTTCATGTTAGCTCCTAGAGTGCAGCACAGTCGCAAAAAAAGGCATGTTTTGTTGCTTGAAATTCAAAATGGCGTCAGCCGTCAAGCGTGGTCTGACACGCCGTTTTCGCAAATAAAATTCACCAACAAAAAAACGAGCTTTTATAATGGAAAGTTTTCATTATTAGATTTTATTTTTTGGAATGATGCTTTTTTCAAACCTTTTTTCTATGATGTTGGTTATATGTATGCAAGATTTGAATGTTTCAATAAAGAAAATAAAAAAATGTAAGGGTATTCGAAGATACTTCGCTAATAAACAGATACTTCGATATTCGCTTCGATATTCGAAGATTTTGTGAACAATTATTCGATATTCGATTCGAAATTAAATTCAAAAATTAATTCGATTCGACATTCGATTCGAACTGAAAATCCACTATTCGCACACCCCTAGTTATAAGCCATCATGACATATACATTTGTGCTCATTTGTGCTTGGATTGAATATGAATTTTATGAGGGAATAATGAGGTTTTTCTAGCATAATTAATAAAATAACAATTTATCAGTGGCTATCCGAACGGTAGCTAGTCGATAAACGATAATGTTGACAAACCGCATTTTTGCTCTCATTTAGTGATGTTAATCAATTTGTCAAACCCATTTTTAAACGAGAATTTCAACCAAACTCGCTCCTTTTTATGAGATTTTTTTCTTTGTTATTAAAGCGAGCTCAAAACTATTGTGCATTTATGCAGAAACATATCTTTTAATTATGTCAGTATGGCTTAGAAAGTAAGACTTCAATTGATTCTCAAACAAATGTTCTGGCAAAAAACTATTCCCTTCATCAGCAAAAGTCTAAATTCAAAATAATATAGACACCAGAAGCTTGCCGTAAGCCAAAATCTCAAAAACACTCCGTGACTTGAATACCGTAAGCTTGTTTGCCGTTCCTCCACTGCGCACTCACAAAGTTAGTCGGCTCGTCGTCGCCCTTGAACTGGTCCTTGTGGTTCTTCATCTTGTCGATCAGCGCCTTGTAGTAGCCGAAGCAGAAGTCGGCCTTGGTCATCAGCGGCTCCAGCACGAACCAGAGGCACGCGCGCATAAGCTTCAGCTGCTCGGGATCGTTGTAGACGGCAAAGTCGGGCGAGTGCGCCAGGATCGGCACGACAAACACGAGCATGTAGTCGGGCAGCAGGTGCTGCATCTGGCCCACCGCCTTGTCCACCATCGCTGTCAAGAAAGTGTCAGACGTTAGCGTCCGCCAGAACGTTGGAACTACGATAGTCTTGATGCTGAAATGTCTCTGTTTGCTTTCAAATTAGTTTGCTGAACTATTAACAAACAAATTGGGGACAACCGCAACTTGGCAAAGCCTATTGTGGTAAGAGTTGAAATTTATATAAAGGAATCGAACCAAACGGCAAATATAAGTGGGACTGGGATTGAACCAAAGCTAGATACAGGTGACGTCACTCACTCGTGTTGGGGCCCATCGACAGCGACTTGACGTAGTCGCGCCGCTTGCTGATGTCTGACACGACGTACGACTTGCACACGCCCTTGAGCCGCGGGTCCGGCTCGACGCCGGCCAGCGCGTAGAAACCCATGAAGTCCAGCGGCAGCGACTTCTTCGGGATGCCCTTGTTCATGCCCTTGTGCAGCTTCGCTGCGAATATCTCGCGCACTTGCGGCACCTGTACGACGAAACAACACGGTCAACGCGCGATCCCTCGACAAAGTTGGCAGCCGCAGTCGGGAATACTGTCTAGCCGGCGGTGCGTTGCACAGCGTCGACAAAATATTAGAAAAAATATATCTCTTTGTATGCTACAAGATACACAGTAAAAATTTGCCTACAATTGTCATTTTTACATAGGAAATTTTACTTAATTGTAGTCTTCAGAAAAACTATTTAACTGGGTTATTGAATGCTAAACTTGAGCTTTTCCAGACTTTTTGCAAAGCTGTGCTGCCTGTTTTATCAAGGGTCAAGTCCCCGTCTGGTCTTGTTAAGTCAGTGTTAATCTAAGAAAACACCGGCCTGAACTAGATCACAGAAGAACAATAGAACAAATGCCGATCTTTGTAGGGCCAAAAGTCTCTCCAAACAGAGCAGAACTGTTAACTACACAACAGTAGAATTATTTTTTAGAATACTATCATCATACAAGAGCATGCAAGATATCATTGCAGGGACAAGCATCTGAAAGCTTATTTATTAACCAACAAAAGTGTCGTACTGACCTCATCGGCCATCAGGAGGGACAGGTTGTAGAACTGCTCGGCATTGAACTGGTCGCCAACGCCCTTCTGCTCGCAGATCTTCATCATCGCGCAGCCCGCCGCCAACCGCAGCCACGCCATCTCGCTGTTGGTCAGCTTGCCTGCGTCACGTCCATCCCGGTTAGCAAGGTAGGAAGCAGTCGGAACAATGCTCACGCGTTCACAGACAGCATTCGGAACAATTCTCACAGGTAAGCAGTCAGCATTGGGAATGGGTAAGCAGTAACTGTCCGTTCGATCGGTAAGTGGAGACTAGGATGGGGACTTCGACTTGACATGTGTCTTAGCACGATGCAACGCTTAACGTGACTTTCGGAACAACACTAACGGGTTTCAGTCAACATTCGGCTGAATTCGGACGGATTAGCACTTGCGATCCGTTACAATTTCGCCGGTTGTTAGGCAAAGATGATGACCGTAATTTTCAGAACGAGCAAGGTTTGTGGGTTTTGGTGATGATCCAAAACAGGATCCCTTAAAATTTCAGAGACCCAAAAACTAGGGAGTTAACTCGGCCAGAACTACTCAATATCTCTCGCAATCTGAACATTGGTCACGCAGCAAAACTGCACACTGCACAATGTTGCTGGACAGTCGTTCTGCTCGAGACGTTTCCCCTCAGAACCCGGCCAGGCCTCGGGCCGTGAAAGAGTTGCCGGATTGTCGTCACTGTTCATATGCGAGCAAGGATAGTGGGCATCATCGGGGAAACGTCGCGATTCATTAATGAAGATATCAAACATGGCTGCAAATCTCTTTGCAAGCACGGTAGATAAAATAGCACACAAAACAATTGTTAGAGACGTACCTTGCGACAATAAGTCCCCTCGGTTTTTTATGAAAGCGCTGAGCATTCTAAAAGTCTTTTGCGCGGATAGCGTGTCTCCCTTGAGCCCGAGGAGCCATCGCGCCATAGTTTTCAAGCCTTCCAGCTGCAATGGAAACATCGGCAGTCAGCAACGTCAATCACATGACAGGTAACACAGCCAACTAAAGAATCGGCGTGTAACTTAGGGTCGATATTAATGTCGGAGTTACGACAAGTCACAGAAACAGGGCTATTTGATACGGTAAGCCATTATTGATTTTTAGGATTATCTCGTTAGTTCTGGGCGAGGGAATGTGGTAAAATCGCTCTTTAGTGGGCTTGAAGCTGATTGCAAAGCATATGGCATTGGCTGTACCAGCCTCTCTAACGTAAATTTGTTAACCGTAATAATCGGAGTCTCGAATCAGAGACTGTCGCATCTACCAACCTTGCATCTCGTTTCTTCGGGGAGGTCCTCTTCTGTACACCAGTCGCCGATGTCACAATTTCCGTTGAAGTCGGAACCCGTTTCCTTTACCAATAAGTCTTTAACAATCTGAAAGACAAGATAATCATCGACATTAGCACAGAGGTATCTTCGAACCAAAGCTACTTTCATTAAGTAACTAGGGGTTAGAAGTAACAAAGGGGTTGATGTTTGAAGGGTCAAGTAATTACAGACTGATTCTAGTTTCTCATTTTGTCTTGTATTTCAATGCTGTCGCTTGAATAAGGTTTAAGAGAGTTGGTTGACTTCCAAAAGTAAGCCTTGCAAAAGTGACCTTGTAACAAGAGAGACATTGATTGTCACAATGCAAAGACATTTGTATCTCGTGGGAGACTGCTACGAAGAGGAGCTAGCACGAAGGGGATCACGCACCTTTCGCGAGACGATGTTCTTGATCTGCACCGGGTACTTGTCTGGCAAGTTGTACGCGATGTGGCCCAACGCGACGATCGCCGTGCGATAGAACTCAGAGCTCGGGTTCAGGTTCTCCTTCACTTGCTGCAAACGACGAAGGGAAACGCTAAAACTCACTGCGGCCCATGTGGCCCTAGCGTTGTGACGTTACCGCTGCTTTTAATTGTAATTTATCTTGTGATTGTAATTTCAATTTCTACAAAGCAAGAAAGATGATCAAGCATGATTTTTTTTCCAATTCTGGATTCTCACTCATTCCATTCAATTAAAAATAATTTCTGATATGTTGTACATATTTTAACAGCAATAACGCTACGCTTTCCAGTCAGAATTTGCTGATAAACAAAGACTAACAAAAAAAAATATACAAAAACTGAAAATATTGCTAATTTAAAAAACAATGTTGATAAAAACACATAACTAATGGCCTTTTTGCATTGATAGCATCGATAGAATCGTTGTTCCCCGCTTTCGCTCTCATTTAAACGTCTTAAAGAACCAAAAAAACAACCGTAAAGCCAACCGCACGAAACCGCCCAGCATAAAAAAGCATAGCCGTCGTGGCGCTCACCTCCAGGATCACCGTGAATGTCTCCTCGAGGCCGTCGGTGAGGTTGACAAACAGGCAGCGGATCGCCTGCTTGGCCTGCTTGGCCGTGCCGTTGGCGGCAAACCGCTTGCACTTGGGCACCAGCTCGGCCATGATGTCGGGGAAGACGCCGCCCAGCGGCTTGTACTTGCCGAGGAAGGTCAGCACGTAGAGCACCTGCGGGGCGACGTTCTCGTCCTCCATGTCGAGGAACGAGATCAGGTGCGTCAGCACCTCCTCGTGCAGGAAGTGCGACGGGAACACGAACGACAGGATCTGCGGAGGGCGGCGGAGATTAGTCGGCCGCTGGTAACGATATCGCTGCCAGGATTTACACGCTGCGACATCAGGTTAATTGAAAATCCTAACCGAGACAACGAGCCTAACAACTCCACGGAGAAAGAAACGGGACTATGAATGAATATAGATTAATTAATAATATTTATAGGCTATTATATTAGACTGAACAGAGAGATGACGCGGTTTATATTGTTGGCTGCGTTTGATGCCAACTCGATCAGAACATTTGTATTGACATCACTGACGGAGACAACTTGGGAAATTGTTTTGCTAACGCTTGAGCAATGTTGTCGGTTTATTGATCCATGTGATATCTCTCGTTTCCTTGCTTTTACTGAGAGAACCGTTAGTTTTTACAAGTCCATGATCAAAGCATGAATCTAACTACGAGAGTACCAACAAGATCCCTCTGACTATAATTAATCCATTCTACTTGAACAACGTGCAATGTAATGCCGTGGTCTATTGGCGCCAGTTGGGATGGCAAATCCCAACAAAGTCTTGACGGCCGGTTATTTCGAGCTGGCGCAACGATCTCCGAGAACGTACCACGAGCAGCTTGAGCCCCCTGTCGCCGGCGTTGTTTGGATGCAGGCCGACTTCCTCGATGAGGTTCCCGCCCAGCAGGCAGTCCTCCACGTAGCCCACTAGTAACTGCGGGAGAAACAACGCGTTAGCAGCCGTAGAAGGAAGGTTAGTAGACCGGCTTTATTCCACGGCTCAGACCGGACTCCCGAATCACTTCCTATTGATTGGATCTCAACAACCTACCATACAACATGCCATACAGTGAATTTATCTCTACAGTTCATTTACTGGGAAAGCATGCTTTCCCGCAGGGAGTGCTTGTGTTCGAAACGGGCTTTACCAACTTCACACAACTGTAATATGAAATGTTATGGTAGTTGATTTAAGATTTGAGTTTTTTACTTTATCATCAGTTCATCATCCTTGTCAATGTGCACTTATATGTACGCTTGTAAGATGTAAATAAATACAAAATACAATGCCTACAGAATATCAGATCAGTGAATGTGTTTAATTAATGATTATTGACACATTTTCAAATTCCACCTTTGAAGTTTGGTTTTAGGAATTGGTACGTGCAAAAAGCGTCGATTTTTTTAGTTTAGTCTCTCCTTGTATAGACTATACACCATTTCAAGACACTGATTGGTAGTACGTTGCAACAGCGACAGGTTTGGGTGGACGAAAGTAAGCGGCACGCGAAGCGACGTACCTTTAGCGCGTTTCTGTCTATCATCACCGACGAGATGCGCTCGAGCAGCATCTTGACTGTGTTGTAGTAAAGGTTGGTCATCACGGGCTGGCCCAGCTTCTTCAGGACCAGGCTCTGCGGAGGAAGACATTGGAATCAGACTTCTGTCCACGGGTAGTTACAATTACGTCGGTCGCAACGATTAGCAAGCAACAATCACCAAACAAAGAAGAAGGTGGTAATTTTCAGGACCAGCAAGGTTTAGGGGGTTTGGTGAGGTCCAAAACAAGATCCCTTAAAATTTCAAAGATCATAGAAGATCATATGAAGATCTTCATACAGATTTCATAAAATCTTGTTCTTAGGCCAAAAAAAAATGTATCCAACTCAAGTTGGTAGTTGAGACGTTTCCCCTCAGAACCCGGCCAGGCCTCGGGCCGTGACAGAGTTGCCAGATTGTCGTCACTGTTCATATGCGAGCAAGGATAGTGGGCATCATCGGGGGAACATCCCAACTCGTTAATGTAGGTATCGAACCAAGCTCTGTGTGCAATCGTGGTTGATATTTATGATACGAAATTAAAATCCTTTCATAAATCTGTGTCCGAACCGCGATTTGAACCCTGGACCTCCACCTTGCCAGGATAATGCTCTACCACCAAGCTACCAGGACAACTGACTTTTGGTTCATATTGAGCTAACTTGAACAGTTACATATAAATAAATGAAGAAATGAAGAAATGAAGAAATAATAAATAATACACACTGAGTTGCTAAGTTAACTCAACTCTTCAGGAAATTGTATTTGAGAAATTTGTTTCACTGGTGGAGGCTTATGCCAGCAAGAAATTTTTGGTGGGTTAGCTAATCAGGAAAAATCCTTCCGCTTTCCAGGCAGTTGCTCTATTCAATTAAGCTATACCACAGAACAAAAAATCTTTCCTGCTAAGCTAACCCACCATAACAGTATTTCCTCCACATCTCTCCGAATGTAAATGACGGTCAAGCGACCGACTACGCCGATTCTCACCGTGAGGTCGGCGCACTCCTTGCAGCTGATGTCGGGCCCGACGATGCACTCCATGCTCGCCATGAGCACCTTGTCCTGCAGCAGGTGCTGCGAGAACTTGGTGAGGAACTCCTGGGCCTTGACCGGCTCGGGCAGGTAGCGTGACAGCACAACCAGCTTGCTGCCGAGCTCCTTGTCGCGCTCCGCCGACGCTGCCTGCCGGTGGATCTCCAGCCACTCGCTGACGCTTCGTCGCACTCTGCGCGGGGGGAAAGGCGGCGTTAGGCGGGGGGTTGGGTTGGGCTCATCTCGTTAAGCGGAGCCTGTTATCGGGAAAGCGAGCCGGATTGGTTTATAGCCCGCTATAAAGCTATGAGTTGTGCAGAACTTGTTCTCAGTTAGCGTAGCAAACACTCGAAAAAGCGAGCTGAATAGTTTTCACTTGACTAAACGATGGCAACGGCTGTAAGTCTAGCGTGACGACGTTTAGCCGGGGACAATACTGCTTCCACCGATACCCTTGATTTTAAATCGATATAGCGACGTAAATATATATTGCGTTACAATTGGTCCTAGTTAGTGAAGGCTATTCACAGTATGCTGAATAGTATTTGTTTTATCAAGTCTCCTGCTGCAGAAATGGCTCTTTGCCGGGGATGGCGCTACTCTAGACTAGTTATCAGTTGGCAAAGTCTACAACCTAAATAGTAAAATGAAATGATTATAGTTGCACAAGAGCGACATAATGCGCCACGAAACATGAGTGAAACATGGGCTTTTCTAACATTATAAAATGCCCTAGAAGTTAGTAATGCTATTGCTGGAATATGGCAGGAAATATAAAGATTTTTTAACTAAAATAGCAACTCTGGATCCAGTGCCACTATCGCACCGAGTGTACGGCCAATCCAAGACGACAACCATCAAAAGCCGAGGGGAAATGCGCACTCACGCCAACTGGTGCTTCTGCAGCTCGAGGAAAGCCTTGGTGGCATTCTCGTCGATGGTGCCGAGCAGGTGGTAGAGCTTCTTCATGCGCTCGTCGGGAGCGAGCGTGAACGGCACGAGGCACGTGTTGAGCAGCCGTTCGACGAGCAGCCGGTCCTCCATGCCGGTCATGTAGTAGCCGTGAAGGATCTTGTCCTTGATCCACGTCACCGCCTTCTTTGTCGCCTGCGGCACGTCGTCGTCGGTGAGGTGCTTGCGGTAGATCAGCGCCAGGCCGCACATCGCCTCCTTGCGGATCTTGAACTGCGGAACAGGGAGGCGGGCGTTATGCTCGGCGCTGGTGGCCATCGTTTGCACCGAGATTTGCAGCCGCCGGTTCAGCTTTATTATTATAAACGACATGTCCGTTCCAGAATTTGATACGTACCGGGATTTCAACCCGGATCTTTTCACCTCTCCGGGGTTATGCATTATCCTATATTATATATCCTATATATAGCATTATATGCTATATTATAATGGAAATCAATTGTGGAATCAATATTAAGATTATTTGAGTTAAATTTGTATTTAGGATCGAATGACACTAACTGATTGACCTTATTTCTGACTGCATTTGCTGATTACCATTTACCGTAAATAATAATACTAGTTGAAGGTTAGTAGATATCCAAAGAATATATGAAACGTGTAAGTAGGTATAGTTTTAGAAGGGTCTAATCTAATGTTTGGTATTTGGAAATGGCCCAATGAGAAATTAGTTTAGTTATTTGGCGGAACGTAAATGGCAGCTTTTTTTCAATAGGATCTAATCTAATCCACTATAGATTCCGTTATAGAAAGTGACATATATGTCACTCTCAAGTCTCAAATTTATTGGCTTCTTCTTGAAAGAGTAAATGATGAGAAAATTATTGGGTTCAACATGATTCACAACTACTTTCTAATGTATTTTTCTAATCTTAGAACATTAGTTTCATGAAAACCGCGTCCACCACCGCGCATCTCACCTTCTTGTCGAGTGTGCGTTCCTTGACGAACTCGAGCAGGTCCTCGCTGTGGGAGACAACCTCAAAGTCGCGCTTGGCGGTGGTGACGATGGCCATCACCACCTCGTAGCGCACGTTCTCCTCGGCGTCGTGCTGTCGCAGCTTCAGCGTCTCCGTGATGTCCTTGCGCAGCTCCGGGTGGTTCAGCAGGAAGTGCATCGAGTACTGCACGCACTTGGTGCGTATCGCGACGCTGATGTCGTTGAACCTGTGGCGACACCGGCGGGCGATTAAACGATATTCAATAACAATCGAAGAGACTTGGATATTGTCTCACTGGTGGTATTAACAAGTAAAAATAGGATTTTCACATTTTCAGAAGAAGATATTGCAATTGTGACGGCTAAGATTGGTGAGATCACTTCCCTTACCACAAACAAAACAAATTAATCATCCTATTAATGTCCCCTTGCATAGTTCCTTCCAGTTCCAGACATCTATTTTCCACACACAACTCGTCAGCGAGCGAGCGCCCACGGCCGCGTTTCCAGCTCACCGTCCGAGGAATGCGCGCCACAGCGCCGTGTGGTGCTTGGCCAGGTGCGAGTCGGGCTCGCTGAACATCTGCGCGAGCAGCGCGACCGCTCCCAGTCGCTCCGCTTCCTGCGCGCTCCGCAGCTTGCACTCGAGCTGGGGCAGCACCGCCAGCAGCACCGACGGGCAGATGTGGTTCAGCTCGTAGATCAGGTCGTAGACCTTCGCGCATATCTGCAGCCCCTTCTCCTCCTTGCCGAGGATCAGCACGTGGTTGAAGAACTGTAAGGGAAGAAGAGCGACCGTTAGATAACGTGTTTGAGAAGTCCGTGATTCTGGTGCAAGGTCGTAAGGTGGCAACTGAACCGGGGAATGAAACTGTGGCCTCTCGCTTTCTGGGAGGCTGCTCTACCAACTGAGCTATCCGGAGCACGATATCTGTGTGTGGAAATCGACTATCCGAAGAAAGGAGACTGAAGTGAATTGTTACCAGAACAAGTACTACTACAAACACCCGGTAAGCAGAAGGTCCTGGGTTGGTATCCTGGTTCAGTTGCAGATTATGTTATAATAAAAAGTCATATTGACCTCAAAAAGGATTATCAAGATAAAGTCAATAACACTGATGCTTTTCTATGCTAAAAGAAGTTCTTTGGAAAGAGGAACTGGTGAGAAAAAGTATGCTTTAAATGGCTATGCAATTGCATCGGAGAAGGTGCCCAGTCACAGATAAAGATGCCGGAAAGGATCAGAAAAGTCCATGTTGTGGTTTTGGATGGAAGTTTTTAACAGATTTTTGAGGATTTTGAGGAATAAGATGTTTTCTCCCCAAGTGCTGAAGGAAATGACCAAGTAAACGCAAAGAAATGTAACTTGAAAACTCACGGCTTGAATGTATGGTTCCAGCGTGTCACAAGTCTTCACGACTAATTCCTTGGCGAGCAGATACGCATTCTTGTTCTGTGACTTTTTGGGCTCGACAATGTTCATCAGGATGATGTCCATCAGTTCATTTGAGACGACGTCCGATTCAGTGATCAACGGGCACAGGACATCGAGCATGAAGCTTTTGACCTTTCCGGAGTGCTCATCACTGATGGGTGAAAGGCAATTATTTAGTATTTAGTTATTATTAAGTTATCAATTAGAATTCAGTTAATGGCTGAAACTTACTTCACTATCTTAAACATTAGCGAGAAAAGAGCGCAGAAAATTTCCTGGCAATCTTCAAGTTCAAAACACATGTTAAATGACTTGACGTAAGCCAAGTTTTCGAGGAGGTAAAAGTATCGTTTAAAGGCGGGATCTTTCGGATCCTTCAATCCTGACAGCTGCTTGATCAGGAAGAGGAAGATAGTCTGAAAAGAAAATTATTATTTTAATTATTATAATATTATATTATACTATTACAATAATTAATGATGCATTTCTTGACTGTGACATTGATGTTGCGGTGAATTTCTCCCTCACCTTGACCTGCTCCTGATCCTTATAAGGAGCTTCAGGAGCATAAACTCTTAACACATCTGCTATGCAGCATGCAATTAGCAGCTGGACATCCCGAGACTCATGAAGCAGGTAATGGTCCTCTGCTAAATGCAGTGCAAGCGGGATGTACTGCTGATACGCCCCTTCATCCTGGCCCATCGCTTGTAGCGTATGTGCCAGCGTCTGTGAATTTAAGCATGAATTAACTTTGGAAGAATTATTCTGCGATTTCGATTGACAGTCAATTTTGTTTGAGTGGCAGTTAGATGACACTTGTTAACAAGATGTAGTGCTATTGTAGAGCAACTTGTTTGTGGGGCAAAAGTCGGGCTTGAGCGGAGACTGCTGTCGACGTACCTTGAGCCGTCGAATAAGTTCATCTGGACCGAGATCGTCGGTGACTGGCCGACAGCCAGTGGGGTAGACCAGTTCATGTGTCATGATGAATTTGACTTAAAACATCATCCAGACTCTAAAACAAACACAGGCCTATCTAAAATATGACAACAGGAAGATGTTGTGCCACTAGGAGGCAAGGTGAAGTTAGCTTGCCGAAAAAAGTATGGTGTGTTGTTGATATGATTAGAACATCGAGAGAGTTGTAACTCACAGGTTCATAAGACTTGAAATCACATTACACGAAGATAAGCGTGGAATTTAACACTTATTTGATTGTAAATAAGAAGTATGTAATCCCATGTCACAAAAGGACGCGTACAATCGCTGAATGATGCTACGCAAAACGATAGGTGGCAGCACGGGCACACGTGACTTCTCCCGCCTTTCCTATGAACGCGGCAACCCTACAAATTTTAACACGCCTCAAATTCTCTAATAATCAAAAATTCCCCAAAACCTTTGCTAAACAACAATGACAATCACTCAGCAATGAATAATAAGAACAAAAATTCACCTTACTGTATTAATGTAACCTCAGCTTCAACATGATAAAAATTTTATAATGCCTCTGTGCACATTAGAAAAATTTCTGTGATTTTGTATGCACATTTTAAACAAATTGGACCATGACTCATCCACAAGATAATTCCTATGCTAGAACATCAGGCGAGGGGAACTTGGAAGATAAACTAGACGAAGACTTTTTGTTTTATCTTACATTTACAAAAAATTATTTCTCAAATTTGATCGAAGCTCAAGATATCGATCTCTGTCGGGTAATTCTCATCACACACTTACAGCAACAATCTCCGTCGGCTCTGAAAATAGGCTTGGTACATTGAAAACCTTACTCGTTCCAGGCATGGCTCGAGAAGTTATGTGGGGAACAGATGACGGGAATGGCCGAGAAAAGGACAAGGAACGTTTATCTCTCCAATCTGGTCCTGGACATGCAAGAAGGCCAGCTGAAAGGGCCATTCCTTCAGCCGCCACCGATTGGAAACCTACCCGATGAAAATGGAATATTTAGCCCGCCACAAGAACACATTCCGACCGAGGTAGGCGTTCAACTACACCTTATTTTCAAAAGTGGTATCATGCAAGAAAAATCAATATTTATCACATTATTTAACACAGTTTAAGGTTCTTTGAATGGTATCTACATTCTAGACAATAATAAGTCATGCTAGAGCCGCAATTCAAGTTTCAGGAGACAAAAACGATGTGCACTTGCAAAATATCGTTGTTGGCAATCCAGCTGCCAGCAAACAAAGTCTTCCACGGCACTCCCTCTCATCACAGATACCTGGGTGGATGAAAGAAGCGATGCAGAGCGGCGACACCGGTCTCAACTTCAAGCATCACTCCCGCGACGGCCGAGTGTTCCTGGCATCCAAGGCGTTGGATAACGGCAACGGAGCGTTTGGCTACCTTGCCGTCACCTTGGCCGGGCAAGACAACGGCTGGTTCAATCTTAACGGAGGTGAGCCGCAAAGAAGAAGAATGCCTATTAGGATTCGATTGGTGCAGAATAAGGTTTGGGCATGCTGTAAATTTCATAGCTTTGCTGTTTATTATATTATGGTAATATGGTGCTGGTGTAATTTATAGGTATCCTTAGAAATGAAACAAATATTTTGATTGCAGCTAGGCTTCAAGTCAATTAGCTACCACCAAATCTAGTCACAGAATATTTCAAGCCCCAAAATAACTAAAAGTTTTAAACCAGGAAATTAAATTAAAAATGCATTTTTGTTGTGATTTTAATAAGTTTGGTCATTGTGATGCATGGGTAAATACTTTAAGGCTCCAATTTTGACGAGCGATCAACACACAACGCACAGTTTGTCTGTAAGACTTATTCCGATTGTAAATTATCATCAGTATAGAGCCCCTCACTAGTAGAACAACCTACTGTGAGGATGAGAAGAAAAGCAAACCTTTTGTATTCAACCACTTGAACAAGTTAAATAAATAAAATTGACTGATTACTATTGTATATTGCTTTCCCTAGTAACCCACTAATGCAAGCAAACAATATTAATAATCCAACTACTATTTCAGGAGGCCAAATCAACCAAAGCTCAACAAGAGCTAGTCAGAGCCAGAAGAGCCCGTGCTATCCCAAGCTTCCTGAAATCAAATACCCGCCAACCCTTGAAGATGCTGAAAGAGTGAGTGGTGCTTTTGCCTCAGTATATTAAAACAGAATGCAGATATTTAAAAATTCTCTTTGTCAAGAATAACTCCAGTACCTTAAGAAAATAAAAATATATTGCAGAAGAAAAACTGCAGAGCAAATAATTGTACTTAGATTCTCTAAGTTGATTTCTCAAACAAGACACGTTTGTTTTCTAGGATCCAAAACAAGCGCTGAAAGTGATGGCACAGAGGTGTAGCGAGCCAAAACGTCGAAGACTCCTCAGGTAACGCAGACATTGCAAATTAATGGACATGAATGCAAAATAATAACAATTCATATTTTACACAAGCTGGCACCTGAAATAACTTGAGAATAGGGTTATCGATGGTAAACTGTTGGTAACAATAAGCAAATCTACTGCTGCCAAAACCAGCAAATAAAATCTTGTGTGATAAAATGTGTCAGATTCTACGACGAAATGATCCAGAGCATCAACGAAGAGTTAAACGGATCCGGCAAAGCAAACCCGCACGCGTGCAAGCTGGTGGAACAACTTCAGAAGGACGCCGGCATGGATGGCACGGCAAGGAACGGACAACGCAACCAGTTCCTGAACATCGTCAAGAACCAAGCGACGGCGCGGCGGCAAGAGGTCAAGAACCGCGGCGAGAAACTCGACCAGCTCGAGCAGTCGCTCGGGCAGCAGGAAGACGTTGGGGAAGAAGACGAGTTGGACATGGAGGCGTGGAGGAATCAGTGTCGCACAGACTTCAAGGAACGCAGCGTCAAGGGACTGCTGAGTGTTTATCCGCGGTGTCTTGTCGAGAGGTAAGTTTTAGGTTAGATAGAGTTAGCGATATGTATTGTTTGGAAATTATCAAGTTCTAGGAGGTTTCGAGAGTTTCTCGTAATCTATCGCTACATGTGTTGCTAATTAAATCGGTATGGGTGTGTTGTTTTGGGAAAAGTGTAATCAGCGGTGACATTGCAGATTCATGGAACTGATCATGGATGAGAGGTTGAAGACAGTCAAAAAGGAGCAGAAGAGATTCCACGAATTCTCGTCGGAAGTCAAGAGGGACCTCAAAGCAATCGTCGAAGACGGCTTGAAAAAATACTCGGTGCGTAACCAAAGTTCTGTTTTGCCCAATTTTGAACAATTCAAAGTCAACGGTCAAAAGCTGAGTCTGCGTTTTGGCAAGGGACTGATGCTAGCAAGCTTGTTGCATGTAAAAGCCGATGTTTTGGCATGTATGGACCTTTTCCACTCGGGGAAAAATGACGTCATATACCCACAGAGAAAAGCCTGCTGGATTGAGATTTCACTTTCTTCCTTGGTAAAATTGCAGAGCCAATAATATTTTTTGTGAAGTTTAATAACTGAAGAAGATAGGGAAATAAAAATCCAAGTGGCTTTCCTTTGAGGGTATTTGAAGATATTTTTCTTAGAAAGGGCAAGGTCTATTGAAGCTATGTGGAATGAAACAACCAATATTTTGGCATGTTATTGAAGCTACATTGCATGTAATGTTTTGTTTGGCACGCTGATGCAGCAAGCTCGCGAGGAATGGCTCGAGGTGAGCCCGATTGTGGACGAATGCCGACGCAGGCTGCTCCAGAGGCACGAAGAAGCCCGGATGCAGGAGGAGGAAAACACAAACGATTCAAAGACGCAAGGGGCTAACCTCACGGAAAACACCAAACATCTCGAGGCACTGCTGGCGGAGCTCAAGAAGGCACAGAAAGATTATGAGGTAATGTTACCAGCCATTAAATATTCACAAAAAAATATTCAACTAAAAAATAATATCTTTTAAAGAGAAAAACAAATACCTAATTGAATGTAAAAAACTTTGCTGAAAATTGGTTTGGTGATGGTTTCCAGAGCCGTTGGTAGATTTAGTTGGTGGTTTCTTGGATTTGCTCTGATTTGAGGAGATTGCTGATCCTGAATAAAACCACTGAAAGACAGGCCCCGTTTTGTCGAAAAGTCGAGACACCTGGTCCTTTCTGGACCACCAATCTCCTCAAATCAGAGAAAATCCAAGAAATCATTAACTGCATGTTGAAAATTATATACTTGATGAAGCTTTGTGTAATGTAAGGAAAAACGACATAATGTTTAACAGTCGTAATATATGATATACATACGACGAATCCTCGTTTTAGAATAAAACGATATAACCATTTCTTAAACTCAAAATATAATACTGCTGCATGAGTTTGGACAGTATTTTAGATTTATCTCAAGTCTCATCTTGACCCAGAGTTGAAAATAATGATAAAACTAACTCTCATAAATCCGTTTTAAGTCTTAAATATTGCTTGATAGCAAATGACAAAGAGACATTATTTTCTCTCGGCCATTTTGCAGGACGACTTCGCACAAACGGAGAAGCTTCGATTGCGAATCGAAGCCGAACACCAGCGGCTCTCTGACCTGACCGCATCTTGCCATTCGGCCGGCGATGAAGACATGAAGGAACGGGCGCGGCTTAAGAAGGCCATCGAGAAAGTGAACGCCGGCATCAAAGCAAAGCAGGAACGCACGGAAGAACTGCGCAACATGATCAGAAATCGGTGAACTCCAACGTGCGCGGCTGTGGTGATGTTGGAGACGTTTTGTTGGACTTTGTTAAATTTAGGGTTGCTTGATGTTAATTCAAAATAATGTTTATAAATTTTGTTAAATTTGTCCTTTATCTATCCGCGTATTCTTTGTAATCGTGACATGTAACAACCGCATATGTGATCAAATTTGCTCTCGGTATTACTTTATTGACCGAGTCAATTTTTCTGTGAGTTGTTAATTATTTGATGACCTGTATAGAAAGTATAGAACTGTAATAGAAGTTAAGAAGTCAGGAAATTCAGAAAAAACAGATCTAAATATTTGTTTTTAGACAAAATAATAAAAAACCAGTTCATTAAATACTTTGCTACCCTTTTTAATCGTATCACCATTAATATACAGATAAAATAGATTCGATATGAAAACGCCAATCAAATTGATAGCAAATGAATCACTTGTTATAAATCTAGATAACGTCAAATAATATGATAACTTTAGAAAAAATAAATGCCCAACAATTCATGTGCAACATCTGCATGGCAAGGCTCAAATCAGGGTGACACCAGAGTTGAGTGCCTTTTAAAGGCAACCCCCACATTTTCTTCTCCCTCAAACTTCTGTCAAACAGACCAAACCTCAGAGCATAGAGTTTTAAGGAGGGTAGAGGCTAAGCGCTAACGGCAAGCAGTCGGCTTGTAGCTATCGATGTCGGTCAGGAGCGCTGTAGTAGAAGTGAAGCGGATTGAGCCGAGTTGCGGCCCCGAGTTAAAATGACCGGCATGAAAACACAACGCACTGACATGCAGACATGTTGCCTTGAATAAGAGATGAAATAAAATGTAATTGATGATCAAATGAGCAAAGCAACGTTTCGCCGCCATGTTTTCGTGCCGGTCATTCAAACTCGGCGCCGCATCTCGGCTCGATCCACATCACTTCTACTACAGCGCACCTGACGGACATCCATAGCTACAAGCTAACCCCTTGCCGTTAGCGATGAGCCTCTACCCTCCTTAAAACTCGATGCTCAGACTCAGTGACGACTGTGCAGTAGAAAAAAAATTCAGGGCTGGGCAGCTCGGTAAGGGCTGTCCAGCCTGCAGACCTTAACGCTCGGCGGCTAGTCGATCAGGTAAGGGCTGTCCAAGGCGCCGGAGCCGGCAGCAACGCCGCCTTCGTCGGCCGTGCTCAGTTTGGTGCGCAGCATGTGGCCGACCTGGCGGTTCACCACGATCTGGTTGGCGTCACTGCGGACAAGATGGTGGCAAATTATGACACGATTTCGTCTGATCAGGGTTGGGTAGACACGTAGAAAATTCATTTTTACCACACAGTTGAGAAAACAGTCTCAAATTTAGAGAGCGTAAAAACATATAGAATTCCGGTAGGAATCTAGCCACATTGCAAATTATGGCTGGTAGATATCTATTGATTATCAAAATAAACTAAATATCTGCTGGAAAAATCAATAAATCACAGAAATCTCCGACCATCATCTCGCCAACCACCCAACTCCTTCCCGCCGCCACCGCCGCCGCGCGACTCACCCGATGACCACCCCGAAGATGCCGAGCTCGGACACGAGATCAGCCAGCTCGGGCACGGTCGCCTCCTGGCCCGGACGCACCATGTAGCTGCGCTGCGTCGGCGGCGTGATCTTCTCCATCAGGATCCACGCCGTGCGCTCCTTCGAGTCAGCCATCCCCATCAGCGCCTCCTTCACCTTCTCGCCGTAGACGTTGTTGCCGCCGCCTTCGCGCTGCGGCTTCAGCACAAAGCGGTCGGGCTGCGCCATCGCCAGTTTCACCGCCTCCTCACCGTAGCGGTCCTGAGTGCGGGGGGCGAGCACGGTTTGAGACAACAGGCATGGGGCACTCGGTTAGCTGTTTGTTTGATTATTGGTGCTTGACGTCGCACTGTTTTGACGACTGGCCCTACGGAACTGGTCTAATGGCGTCGGTGAATGGAAGGGTGATGATAAACCTAAGAAGGGAGGAGGGGAGGAGGGGAAACCCGGTGCCGGCACGTTGCCTACTCCTGTCGAAAAACACCGAGGGGAACACCAGCTTTACGTCCCATCCGAAGGACGGTACAACTCGGACAACAAGATTCCTCCACTAATTTTTGCTGTCGAGGGGTTGTTAAGCAAGGCGAGTGAAGTTGTCGTACTAACTTCAAACCCTCCATCCTCTCTCCTGAACAGAACTGATCATGTGCATGATGGTCACCCATAAGACACCTAACTCAGCGCGATGTTGCTTAATTTCGGTGAGCTCACGAGAACCGGTGTTTCCAACATGCCAAACCGTTCGGTCTCGGTTAATTGGATTCATGCACCAAGCAATGGTGGTGTATTGAATGGTTGTGCTCTGTTTTGACTTTTGACTGATTTTCGGTCCTAAAACGTCGACCATGATCATGTCTTTCTGATAGAATTTTGATTGAATGGAATAGGTGTATTCCTTGCCTCCCTGCCTAGGCGGCACCGACAGTTCTGTAGCCAGTCCAACAATGCTATTTCTGCCGAGCCTCCTATTTTATAATAGTAAGATATTCTAGTAAGAAGAACTCACAAAGTCGAGCGAGTAGAGCCCGGTGAAGATCTCCTTGACAGCGCCGACCTTTGCGGGCCGCGCGAGGAAGCGCTCGAGCGCGCCGGGCCGCGCCAGCGCCTGCTGCACCTTCTTCGTGCCGGCCAGGTGGTACTGGATGGACGGACACTTGATCGCTGCCGATCGCTCGATCAGCAGCCGGGCGTCCCACTCGGCGCGCGACGGGTAGTGGCCGGGCTCGTAGCCGGCGCGGAAGTAGACCACCGCGACCGTCTCGCCGTCCCTGGGCGCCGGGGAAACATTAGTCAGCGGGCGCTGCGGTTATGTTACAGTGGGTCGACCCACAATTGAATACGCTAGTGTTCGAAACAAGTTTCGTGTTGCCAACTTCTCACAACTGAATGTGTATATATTGCCTTTATTGATTCCTTTTCAGCGGTGAAATGTTCATTCATGATCAGTTTCAGGACTAAGATTGAAGTTATCAGCTGTTCTTACAGTCAAAAAAAGTACGTTTTAGTTTCAATACTGAAATTTTCAAATTTCCCCGAGGAAATTTGGCTTTAGGAGTTGGTGCGTCCAAAAAAGCGGCAATTCTTTTGGTATGGTCTCTCCCTGTAGAGACTTTAGCTTGGCAAACATTGCCATTTTGGTAGCTTAAAAGTAAAAGTATTAATAAAAAGTAGGTTGGCTGTTCCAGATTGTTTGCGTTCTGTGTATTTGGACCTAATAAGATTTAGTTTGGAAACTCTAGATATTTTAAGAACGAAAATACTACCCCTTGAAAAGAGCAGTCTGTTAGTTACGTGGCTTATGCCTTGGTCCGCCCCTAATAATAATATTAATCCATCGAAACAGTTTAAGAATGCACGTTGTGTTGTTTTTGTAGGTTCCTTTAACGGGGTCAATAACTATTTTGTTGCCGAATGGTACTACTCTGACAGCTGACGATCTTTGGAGCGTGCGATTAATTACCGTGCGAGCAATGAGTGTAATGAGTAACAAGTAACTTACACAGTGAGGGCCTTGTCGGCAGCGAGCGACGCGTTCTTGCTCATTTGAGTCAGCGTCCTGCGCAGCACTTTGATGTCTGGCCGCAGTTTTCTGATCTCAAACTCGTGAAATCGCTGGTCGCAAATGTTGTAGGTGACATCTTCAATGATGAACAGTATCACGGCCCTAGGACGTTGACAATTATTTATTAACTTATTTAACAGCAATGCTGGTAGGAAATAAAACCTTGGATTATACTGCATCAACAGCTCGAAGAGATATAGATAATATTATAATGATATGAGGCTCAACAAAAGATTCTAACATTGCTCCAAACTGGCCAAACACACCTAACTTTGGAATGTCAAATTCTACTTTGAAAATAGGTTACGGACAGCATTAAAATACATTTATCTTACTTAGGATTTTTATACAGTTCCCACGCTTCTATCATCCCTCCGCACAATCCACCGAGTGCATTGTTTTCTGGAATCTAAAATCACGATACAGAGATATTATGAACACTGTCAACACACCAACGGAAATTTTTGAGTAGATTTAGTGAAGAGTTAACTCACGTTTGCCAGCAAATTGCCGTGGCCCAGCTCTTGCAAGACATACCTGAAAATAATCGGAAGTTTTGAGTCACGAGGTCCAAAAATAGAGCGACATGCATAAGATGTTTCTAAAATAACTAATCTCTCATAGTGTGAAACGTTTTTTTGTCACATTTGCATTTAGTTGCATAGATTGAAAATAAAAGGTTTATTAAAATAAAATAAAATTTTAGTTAAGTACGAGTTATTTTTATGAAATGCTTCAACTGTATTCAGATTGGTAGGGTACATGACAATCACTGCAAAGCATGGAAAAAACATAACAAAATAAAAATGACATGCAGGCATTGTTGAAAAAAAAGTAGGTACCACATCCAATTCAAACATTAAATAAAAAAAAACATAAGCAAGAGAAAGATTGGAATTTAAAAGAAAATAAAAAATAACTGAACACTCTAAAAACCTTTGTCACTCAAAACTACTGCTTAAAAGGAACAAACAACTTCAAAAGCTGCCAGAGTCTATGATTATTAACTATTATTCTTTTGATCTACTGCCCATCCGATTCAAGAATAAAGCGTCACTTTCGGATGCGATTAGATTGTGTTAGTGAAAAAAGTGTCGATGCAATTTATCGGTGAGTCTAGGTGTCTTTTCGCTCCCCGTAACCTCGCTTCTCGTGTCCGTACCTATGCAAACTGCTAAGGTAAACGCTAATTGCGGCAAAGCTAGACGCGACCGTGTTTATTTCCACCTGCTTTATCCGACAGCCGGCCAAACAATGTAGCAGGTAGTCCGAACGCAATAGGCCAAGACTCAAACACTGCTGGAACAGAAACCAGTTTTAAAATACTTTCTTGGGGCCGGGAACGGCTCAACAGTCAACAGTCAACATTGAGGGAGACACAATTACTTGCTATGAGTCCTCCATTATTTGGAATTAAATTTGATAATCGGATCTGGCTTAGTCGCTGGGTGTATGATCGTAGTAAGGAAAGAAGAGGAAGAAGCTTCAATACCGTGTAAAGTAAAATGTCGATGAATTTGAGGCAGCAGAGCAAAACCATACAACTATTAACAATTCTCTCCTTTGTTTAACATAGGGATGTTATCAATTTTATTGGTAAACACACAAAAATAAAGGGTTAACGGTTTGTTAGAGTTCCCAGATTTCTGATCCAGTTCATGTAGTAAAGCTCCTTCTGTCCTTCATTCTCCCCAATTAGATTACAATTTAAGCTCAGATTGTGGAAGTCATTTGACGGATTATGTTGAGGCTGACAACATTTTCACGAGTGTGGTTATTTCGAGAGTTATACTTATGGGATCAATTGTCAGTTGTTAATAACTAGCATCAAGCAACAAGCCAGGCAGACAGAAGCAAAGTTGCAGGAGACAAGAAAGCCACAGGACAAAACACAAGACTTCATTCCTCATAAAAGAAAACGAAAAAAAAAAAAGACAAGCAATAGAGGAAATAATAAATATAGTAGCAGATTATGGGTAGGTATATGAAGGCTTAATATTTTACAACCTATGCAAACGTGAAGCAATCACTTCTTAGAAACATTATCTGCTAGTATCAAGTTTCCTTTTTGAAACCACAATGCAACTGTATGAACTTCATGTATGTTTGATCGAAATTTATTCTACGCCAGAGAGGTGTAGGAGCAACGGAACATGGGAATTGACCTGTGAATGGCTCCAGAGCTGGGACCGAGCCAACCGAACCCGGATGCTATCGTATTGATCTCAACCTGCTTCCAACAGCAATACGAAGCCGGCGTCTGGCTAGCCAGCTCGCATGGACACGGACAATTAGACTCCAGCATTATGTCCGAGCGAACCAGCCCTAGCGAAAGCGGCTAAACACACGTTACATAGACATCATTCCAGCAGCGACCTCCCAGGTGGATTATTTTAACAAAAAAATGCAAGGTGACTTCAATGAACTTTCTTTGTCTCATGCGACATTGTTGCATGTTGATTGTTAGCATGGCACTCAAGTCCTTTCTACATTAACATTTTCATACTGTTGGTGTTTGTGCAAAGGGAAAAAAACATTGAATGGCTATATTGCACAGAATCAAGAAATAAGCAAGTTTACAGTAACTGATCAACTGATCTGTGATCTAACCTGAGTGAAGCCTTCTCTGTGAACTTGTTCATAGATTTTAAACAACTCTCCGGTGAAAAGGTCCACCTCAATCGTTCTACAAAAAAAGAACATTGCAATGGCATGTTAAAAAGTAGTTTAGTATGCGTAATCGATAAAAAGTGCAATGACATTCCAACAAACGAACTCACGATTTTAGACTCTCTGATAAAAATTCATAGTCATGTGCTACTTTGTGAACAAGCTCGTTCAGTATTGGTTGGAGTTCCACAGCTTTTTCAAATTCCTTCCGAGGAAATGACGATGGTACCAGGACAAATGGAGCAAACTGGAGTGCATCAAATGTGAACTTAGATTTGTTCCTCATGCAGGCACCTGAAATGGTTGTTAAGCCTCCTTTACACGGCAACATTTTTCACAAAAGTCTGTGCTGAAAGTCTTGTGCGCAAGGATCAATGATTGTTGGTACTTAGGGCCAAAGGGCTTCGGGTAAGAATCGTAATCCCTTTAGAGCCCATTTTACGGGAATTAGTCGAATTCATAGATTGACACATTACTCATTAGGCGAAATGGCTCGGTAGCATGTCGGTGGGTGTTTGCGGCAGTGGCCCATGGCAATGCGATTAATGTTGGCCAAAGTGACCAAACTATCTCATTCTGCTCAGAACATCTCCAGACGTACTCACCATGCATTAGTGCCCAATCCTTTGCCTTTTCCACGACCTCTTTCAATATCTCAGGCTCTAAAGGCAGAGGAATGCAGGATTCCATAGTTGCTTGAGTATGTTTTTGAGACATCATAAATACCTACGTTACGTGCACCTTATACCGGTTTTAAATCACTAGTTCGAATGTAATTCCAAAGTTAATGTAAAGCCGAAACTTATAGGCTATATTTACATTCCTTTCTTGCTGATAAAAACGCTAGATCACGTAATCACCAGTGTTATCTTTCAACTTGTGTTCGCCTTCGCGAATCGCGACTGTCACTGTGCAGACTTCACGCCCCCCTCATTAAAGCGCAGGCGCACGACATTCAATCAAAGGCGCGCACGATTCAAAATAGCAGCTTTAACTTTTTAACACCTGAAACGAAATATCTACTGAACATGCAACGAATAACAGAAATTTGTGTCGAAGGTTAATTTCTGTGGTATATTATCAATTATCATCACTTGCTCCAACCATTGTGCAAGGACCGGTTAAAAATGTCACTTTAAATTTATGCGCCTTTGGGCATTTTCGCGAGCTCCGTTTAAATGACACAAATCTGGTACGTGAATCCTTTTCCACAGCCATACCAAGCACAGACATCGGCAGAATTTTAGGCAGTCATCCTGTACCAAATCTTTTAGGGATTAACTTGACAAAACACAAACAACACTTCCCAAGTTCTTCAACTTCTCAACCATAGTGACCAAGCAAAAACCTATTTTTTTTTTTTTTTAAAGCCTTGAAAACAATTTTATTTGGATGATTTCTTGGCCCTAATAGTTATTATTTGAAGAGCAACAATTACCCCAACTTTGACAGTGAAAAAAAAACAAAAAAAACATTTTGGTCATTAAATTTCCATATTATATTTTTCGGTAATTTCGGGATCATTGCAATTCCCGTCAGAACACATTTCATGGTCTAGCTTTTAAAGTATAAACATTCTTACAAATAGTAAATAGTTTAGTTTACAAATACGAAACATTTGAAATGTCTTGCTATCGTACAGACAAAAGGTAGGAAGGAATTCTTGTCGATCGCTTCCGCTAAAATGATATTAATAAGTACATATCGATTTCAAAATTTACATAACATTACATTAGATATTAATACTAAAATTAAAAAAAAAAATCACTAAAACTGACATTAATTAATTAAACATTAATGGTAGAGGCACTGTCTGCGGAGGAAAGATCAATCAACTTTTCGTAAAGCTTACTTTCCAAGAAACTATAGCAAACCAGCTCTTAGCCTGTTGCAATTTCCATTTTTTTTATATCACTCGTCCAAAGACATTTGTTCGCTTGTCCAAAACTCATCCGTTTCCAAAAATACAAAATATCGCACACTTTCCACAATCTCTTGGAATGTCTAACATTCTCTGTTTCTTACATTTTTCTTCTGAAATATAAATCCCGATTAAAAGTTTCTGCCGTTCCCAACATTTTCACGCCGATAAATTGACCACTCGCCGCTTCCTTGACGCTTAAAGCAAGCAGTGCTACTTAAAAAATTAATCTGGTATTAGGTAACTTCGTAGGAAACAAACACAGAGAGAATCAGACGTAGAATGTAAGTTTGCAAGCTCTAACCTGGTACTGGACTGATCTACGTTTACATATATCTTAATTATCATTGTTGTGATTTATACGTAAACTACGTAAATTAGTTCCCGTTCATTGGACTAGTTTTTGGACTAAAAGCAGACCTTGCTTTAGTTAGGTATCTGAGGTTGTATGACATAACACGAAATAAATACAGCTGCCACCCAAGAATTGGTTTCGTTCACATTCCATGTAAATAAAAGTTGATAGTAAAATGCTTTGGTATTTTTATAAATAGTATATATCTAAAATATCAAACACAGCTCCAGTTGTAAACATAAGCCACCGTGATGCAATCGATGTACGCATGCTAGCTTGCCGAGTAATCACGGTCCAACCGAATCCGATAGATCAGATGCCTGATCTAAACATCTGCAAAGTGGCAAGTAGGCGCCTCATGGAATCTCAGAGCAGTTGACCATTTGGAGACATGGATTAGTGGGATTGGCACTCTAGTTGAAGTCGCATCTCAGGAACCGCATCGATAACTCGGCGCAACACTCGCAACAAAGGGTAGGAATTATTTGCCCCCGTTTATCTTGGCATGCACTGTGCGGAAACTTAGGGATCAGACATTTTTACCGTCAGCATAGCCCTTAGTCGTGCAAAGCCCCTTCTCCATGTTAGGCTAGCTAATTGTAATCAGTAATCACTCCACCAAATACCAGCATCACATGACCCACAGTGAAAACCAAGATTCCAACCAGACAGCAAGCCAGCACGAAAGCGTACAATCAGCTGCCAAACGACTCGACCCCACCAAACGTCCGTAGCATATCTTTCGGCAAGATGGTCAACGACACAGAATTTGTATTGAAAGCCGACAGAATCGATGTTCGTATTCGTTTAATTTGTAATTAATATTGAAATTTAGCTGTGATAGATTAATTCTGTTAAATTTTACCTAATTCTGTAACGGAGTTTGAATTAACTGGCATGCAAATTTCAGAAGAGCTGTCAGAATTTGGCTTTCAACCAAGTTTACTTCAAAAATTGTGATTGAAATGTAAAACAAACTCATTTCTATCTCAAAACGTCTGCATTTCGGTATTTTTCCTGAAATCTACGACAAAATCACGAAAAGCGCGTCGGCGTAGTGCATTCCGCGTGTTCGACCATCTCACCAAGACGACTTGCCACAGAGTCAGCGCGGCGAGTGCAAGGATCGCGTAGGACGGGACGGGAACGGGCAGCCGGCGGCGACCTGCTACCGAAGCTTGCGCAGGCAGGCGTGCAGGTGGTCCAGCGAACGCTGCGTCTGCCGCTGCTGCACGTCGTGCACGCTCTTGGCGTCGATCAGCTGCCGCATCCGTCGGTCGAGCGTCTCCGCCTCGCGCTTGTGCTCCGCCATGCGGTCGGTGAGCCGTGAGCACTGCTCCTTCAGCACCTGGCACTCCATCGACCGTTCTGGAACAGACAGGCGCGCGCAGGGTTAAGAACGCTGGCCGAGTTTCGTTCTGATTGCCTCACAAAATTTTGGGGCAGGGATAATACATTTTGACTATCCATGGTGGTACCTTAACATTTAGTAAGGGAGCTGTTACGATTCTGCATCTCGGCTGCCAATTTATCTCTTGGTAAGTTGTACCGTTCTGCTCTCCCCCATCTTCGTCTAAGATCTTGGCTGTACGCAAATAAAAAATGCGGTAAATTTGTCTTCAATAGATCTATAAAAGTAAAATGAGGTCAAATACCCACTAAGAAAAGCCATTTGGCTTCTTGGGCTGAAAAGGTCCACAAAAAATATTATTGGCTCTGCAGTTGAACCAAGGGAGAGAGGAAAATCTCAATCCAACTGGATTTTATTTGACATAATTCTTTTCCCGAGTGGAAAAGCTCTATATTAGCAATCAATATCATGGATTCATTGCATCTGGCATTTCTACTCTTGAGGATCTAAGCAAAAATCTCAGTATCAGCATTCTAAATAAACCAAATTCTGCGATGCACCTCTACCCGGCATATCGCGGACCCCTTATCAACCGAATGCCCACCTTGTTGGAATCGCTGGTACGAGTCCATGATGTTCAAGATGCCCGGCCACTTCGAGCCGCTGCCGTCGTCGTCTTCATCCTGGCTCTGCTCGTCCGGGAGAGTCGCCTCGTTTTGTGCTACTTTCTTTGTCTCGATTATCATAATGGACACCGGCGGAGCCAGCGGAACGGTCGTCGGAGGCGCTATCCAAACAGATGTCGGTGGCGCCAACGAAACAGCTGTTGTTTGCGTTGTCATTGAAACGGTCATTGGCACAGGGATCGAAACAGTCGTTGGTTCAGAAATCGAAATAGTCATTGGCTCAGGTATCGAAAGAGTCATAGGCTCGGGTATCGAAAGAGTCATTGGCTCAGGTTTCGAAACAGTCATAGGCTCAGGAATCGAAAGAGTAGTCGGAACAGACGTGGACACAGTCGTCGAAACTGTCATCGGAACCGACGTCGATACAGCCATCGGAACAGGCGACGGCACAGACATCGGCACCGTTATTGGCACCGTAATCGGGGCGATAATAGGAACGTTCGCCTTGGGCACAATCAACGGCTCGTTCATCGGCATGGCGAACGGCTCGCACGAAGCGTCGTTGGACGCATCGTCCGACGAGTAGTCGGGCGCCGCGTCTTCCGGGTCGTCCATCGCCTGGCGCTTGACGCCGTTAACTCCGGCGGCGGCGGCGGCTGCGGCGGCGGCGGCGTGGCGCGTGCCGTTGAGTCCGAAGCCGGGCAGGATGAGCAGGGAGGTGGGGCTGAGCGGACGCTTGGCCGCCCGCTCCTTGTCGTAGTTGCGCAGCTTCGGCCGCGAGATGATGGAGATCTTGGACGTGCGTCGCGGTGGCGGCGGCTTCGTCAGGCTGCAGTAGACGATGAGCGAGTCGGAGCAGTTGCGCCGCAGCCGCTCGGCCATGATGCGCTGCCAGATGTGCTCGTAGTCTGGAAAATGGCGGCATCAGTTTTTTGGAACTGGTGGCACGGGTAGCTGTGTACAGTGATCATTTTGTGGGAGTTTTAGTTTGTGCTTGTGGCTGCATCAGTTTGTTGATCTGCTGTGGTTTCCTTGGATTCTTAATAAGACTTAGCAGCTATTTGCATTATCTAGTAATTTCTTACTGTATAAACCTGGTAAACTTTGTATGAATATTAAACAGGAACATAACCATTAGATATTTTATCCAAATGATATAAACTCATCTAAGTTAACGTATAAAAACAGCAAGGCATCAAGAGATTATTTAGTAAAAGTGCAAATTTTCTCTCCTTTTTAAGGAGTTCAAGGAGTTTAATTTGACACCCATGCATTGCTGCACAAACACCCCCTTACCCACAGAGGGTTGGATAAAAGAAATGAATCACTATCTCACCGTCCCTCTCCTGGCGGGGCAACGAGTCGAGGTCGAGCGTCTTGAGGAACTTGGCCTTGCCCTTGTAGTCGCCGGCGCGGTTCAAAGCGTCGGGATGGCCGCGCGGCAGCGGCAGGCTCAGCGGCCGCGGGTGACGTCCCGCCGCCGACTCCTCTATCCGAGACATCGGCGGGCTGCACGCGTGGCAACGCTCCAGCTTGCGTAACTCCAGCTCTGCAAGGCGGCGGCAGGTGGAACGGTCAGCGCACAGGGCGATAGCACACAAGATAGGTATAGCCTGAATGCTAATGCTCGTTGCATTTACGGTAGATATTTATCATTAGAAAATAGAAACTCTGGGTTTCTCTGGGCGTTTAACGACGCACTGTTTTGAAAACTGGCCCTATGGCACAGGTCTAATGGCATCTGGGGGGTATACATCCTAACTGTTATTTCAGGGAGTAGCGTAGCTAGTAGCGTGGTAGCAATAGACTTTGAAATGGAAATTAATTTATATATATACACTGTAGTAAGGCTCCCATTTAAGCAACTCAGCTCTGCAAGGCAAGGTGGAACGGTTAATGCACACGTCAATAGAAAAGAGAGTTTGGAAATGAATTTACAGGTTTAGAGCATGGCAATGTTCAAGCTTCGTCGGTTCTACCTCTGAATAAAGTCGAGCGTCAATGTCATAAATCATGATGATACAATTAAAAAATCTGGGAAAAATTTTCAAATTGCTAGGACTAAGTAAAGTTACAAAAAATGTTTACAACTAGGATTCTACATTCTACTAAAAAGATTAGCTTCCTAGTCTTATTCACTGTTTGGAGCCTAGGTACATGAACTGAAAAAAATTATCTTCCAATGAGCAGTGAAAAGATAACGATTTGTACACTGTCGCAACACGGCAAAGTGATCGCTTCGGCATCAACCGCAACCGACTTGCGCGGACTCACCGTTCTTGTTGGCGAGCGTGGTGAGGCCGAACAGCCGCAAGAAGCTCATCTTGCGCGGCGGTGTTTCGAGGGGCGCCGGCGGTCCGGACGTGATCCACAGCCGCGAGTCGTCTCGCTCCTCCTCCGAGTCGGAGCTCCCGCCAGCGCCAGCGCCGGAACGACGAAGCTTCCGCCGGCGCTCCGCAAGATCCAGCTTGCTGATGCACGGCTCGGTGTCCACCGGCGGCGGCTGCACACGCGGGCACGGTTAGTGATTAGTGTGATAGTTATTATTGGAAAGGCGGAGTGTTTCAGAGCAGTGCTTGGTAGTATGAAGAAAGTTTGGTTTTTTCTCTGATATAATGTGTTTGTGGTCCTAAAAAGGACCTTGAAGAGTGTCAAGTCCTGAAGATGTCCTGAAGCATCGACACTCGTCAAGGTTTCACAAGAGAAAATGTGGACGGTAAGATATTTTAAAAGTTTGAACTTTGATGCATATAAACAAAAGGTTTCCATAGAAAATGCATTATTTTTAAAATTCTTTCTGCTTCTTAACTCTGCAAAAATGTTTATCTGACTCACAACGCAATTGAAATGACCGTTCGTGAAGCGCTAGTCAAAGAAATACATGTGATGAACCGAGATCGTTACAGCGTTTAGCTTTGTTCTCCGAAAAAATGCAAAATTTTCTAGGTAATTAGAGCAATTGTTTACTATTAAAAGCCTTTGGTTAGGTTTTAATCTATCTCTCACCCTGTGCGTGATGACTCCTTTGGTGAGGTAGTGGTAATCCCAGACGGACATCCCGCTGCCTTCCTTGTTATTCACCGCTGCCAACACCTTGGCAGCATCTGGCACGTTGAGTACCGATCCCGGGGATTGGTGGAACATCTGCGTCGCCATGCACACTTCCTTGGCAGCCGCCCTCGGAGCCTCCTTGACGATAGACGGACGCTGCTCTAACTGCTGCTGCTGCTGCTGCTGCTGATGCAGTTGCTGCTGCTGCTGGTGGTGCTGAAGCTGCTGTTGGTGCTGCTGATGGTGTTGTTGCTGCTGATGATGAAGTTGCTGCTGCTGTTGTTGCTGTTGCTGCTGCTGCTGCTGTTGTTGTTGTTGTTGTTGTTGCTGCTGCTGCTGCTGCTGTTGCTGTTGGTGTTGCTGCTGCTGCTGGTGTTGCTGCTGCTGCTGCTGCTGCTGCTGCTGCTGGTGTTGCTGCTGGTGTTGCTGCTGCTGTTTCTGCTGCTGCGGCGGCGGCTGTGGTGCCACAACCAACTTAGGCCGCGGCACCTCCTGCTGCTTGCTCGGCGGCGCGTAGTTCGTCAGGTGCAACACGGTGTGGTTCGGCGGTCGCGCATTGACGCAGGGCACGCTGACAGGAGGCACAAACGTCTGGCCGGTCGTTATCGTCGGCTGCGCGAAGCAGTGCTCCGCCGAGAGCGGCGGGTTCAGGTTGAGCTGGTAGTAGGCGGGCGCGTTGCCGACGTCCTTCGGCTTGTCGTTGCCGAGCGGCGGGGGGTGCGCGTGGTGATAGACGGCGTGCTGCGGCTGCGGCGGCCCGACGAGGTTCGCCACCTGGAACATCGGCTTCGGCGGCTCGTCCCGGCGGTGGTTGTGCACCTTGGCGTCGCCGTTGTCCTTGCTCGTCGCGATCACTTTCACTTTGTTTGCGGCGGACGCGTTGGCGTCGTCCCTGACGTGTATCACTTCGAACGGGTGGCTCTTGGCGTGCTTGGCCTTGTCGGGCGCGACGTCGTGAAGCCGCGAGATCACCGAGATCGTGTTGTTGATCGGCGACTTCCTCGTCGGCTGGAAACTGTCTTCGAAGGGCCGTACGAAAGCAGGCGCGTCTTTCGGCCGCGCCGGCCCGTTGCTGTGACTAGATTGGTGGAAGCCGGCTTCGTGGGGCGTCGGTATCGAGCCGGTCCGCGGCCTGTGATTGGTCGGGTTGTAGGCGGCGGGCGTGGTGGCGGGGGGGTGGTGTCGGTGGTGCTGCTGCGAGGTGTAGAGGTGGGGGTTCTTGGAGGGGTCGGGGTGGAGCGGGGGCGGAAGCGTGACGGCCGTTGGGGTGGGGATCGAGGCGGGGGCGATCAGCGGGGGAGGGGGCGGCGGGGGCGGCGGGTGGGGGGCCGAGTCCATGGATTGCTTGCGGGGGCGGTCGCGTGTGTTTGCTATTGACGCCTTCCTAGCTAAAACAAACAAGCAAAGCAACGCCATGGTGAATCAAGTGGTTTCCGTGGCAGCGGCTTAGGGTGGATAGAAAGAGATGTCTTGCTGTTTTTCGTTGTCAAACGTCAATTGGACAAAATTTGGAACAAGTTTAGTTACTTATTTGAGTGCCAAATTAAGGAACTCAAATAGATGGTGTGTAGTGCAAGAGATCTCTTTCTTACATTCCACTTTGATAAATGATCTAATAACTACTATTACTACTCAAGTTTTGTATCAAAGTTTACATTGAAGCAAATTTTTTAACTTTACGAATTTTATTTTTCAATGTTTTTTCTTGTTTAAAAAATGTACATGTTATAAATTGGTAGAAATTCATTCAAGACCAAGAAAAGAAAAGTGTCTCATCACCGTAACTTTGGCTTATCATTCCGACACATAGGTAGGTACTAATTTATTTTAAATCAACCATCAATTAGTGATCTGATAGACCATCTTTCTTTCCTTTGTATCAAACAGCTGCTTCTATTTCCATAAATCATAAGACTTCAATCTCGAATGCATCTAGCTCAACATACAATTAAGATCGATATCCACATCCCTAATGCAACCCCGCGAAGCAATCTAACCCCAAAACGGACATCAGCCCCCGATCGATTAATCCTACCCGCTAACGAAGATCGGTGTTAAGAAGCAAAGATACAAACCACACATGTCGGATCAAAGCGGACGAGCAGTGTTAAAGCGGGGAAGGTGAAAGCGGGGAGAGTGGATGCAGGGGGAGGTGGCGGCGGGCGAAGATGCAGGGACTTCCGTTGCTCGGACTTGCTTCGATCTTGGCCGCATTCTCAAAGCGGCGGCCGCATGCTCAAACTCCACGCCAAGCGTTACTCGTTAGGTGCTCGGGATGCGGTTGGACACAACGGTTGTTAGCGCCGCAGGCGGTAAAAACGTCTAAAAGTAGCTAGACAAAAAGCGACTCAGGTGTGCACAACTTCAAAACAAAGAAACTACTTACTTTGGTCTCAGTGATAACTTTGTTAGCACGGTGTAAAATTTTGAAAGTGACTGTCAGAAATCAAAATTTAATGGTCCAAATTTTGACCTAAAAAAAGAAAATGCATTACTTTATTGAGAGGTACGAGTGCGGCCCCCGGTCACGGCGGCGGTGTCAGCGCCGCGCCCGCAATTCGGAACGCGGCGCAGGAATACACCGCCGGGCGAGGGGACATTCAATCATCGAGTAACGGTTTCATTAACAACTAGATACTAGGCTACGGGACTACGTTAAGTAGATAAGAGAGATGGACAACTACTTTCTTGTTTTTGTTGTTAAAGTAAATACGGGAATTTGGTGGCAGTCGGGACAATAAAATAAACAAAATCTGTAAACGTTGATTACGTGTGCTAACAAAGTTTCATATTTACTACAAAAAAAGTCGAGAGAAAGAAACTTCAAAAAAAAAAATGACAATTCAAAAAAAGTTCAAATTTTTTTTTTAACTAGGTAAAATCAGAAACAATACAAAAAAAAAACTGCATCAAGAACACACATAATCGGCTCGCGAATTAGCTAAGTGGCGTGGCGCGGTAGTCCCGGCCAACCGAGGGCCGACCGTTATCTGAGAAAACCTCTGTCGCGGTGGCCCTCACCTGGATGCTGCCCCGCCGCAGTCGCCGCCGCCCCCGCCCCCGCGTCCGCATGGTGGGACGGCGACGCCCGAGGACTCTTCTCGCGCAGCCGCTGCTGCTGCTGCTGCTTCTCGCGGCGGTCCATCTCTTCCTCGCGCAGACGCTGCGCGGCCGTCTCGCGAGCTCGATGCTCCTCCTCCAGCTTCATGCGTTCGTGCAGCGCGGGCGACATCAGGCCGAGCGGCGACGGCAGCATCTCCGGGGAGTAGCGCAGCCCGTACATCGGGTACGACGGCGGCAGCGGCGAGAAGAGCGGCGGCCGCAGCATGCCGCACCGCTCGAGGTAGAGCTGCTCTTCTAGTCTGTGAGGAGACGTCGAGGTTGCGGTTAGGTTGAGGTTAGGTAGCGTATCCTTGTGACTGGTGTTGCGTAGAGGCAAGCTGATTGCTCAGTCCACTAAGTAACATTGAGCATGAGCAATGCAAGAATGCATTTCCAGTCTGCTGGAGACGGGGGAACGTTGTGGGTAGAGTGTGCTTTGTCGAGACACATTGCAGAAAGCTGCCTGCTCGTTTTTTTAATTCTAGGTAACGGCAAGCAGAGAACGCACCTCTAGTCTGTTTGATATCGGGGGAGCATTCAGAGTGCGTTTAGTTCAGACAGATCGCAGTAAGCTACTTGCTTAGTAATATTACTCTTTGTCTACAAAACTTTAAGGTGAGAATGCAGGCAAGAATACACTTCTAGTCTGTGGGCGGAATGTATTTGTTGGGTCACCTCAAAACAAGCTGCATGCTTAGTAATAAAGATTTTGGGTAACAGTAAATGAAGGCTAAAAATCTCAGAAATCAGTGGAGAACTGACAGAGTGAGTTCGTACAAACTGAAAACTCCTTATTGGCTTGCTGAGCAGGTCACAAATTGCAAAGGTGTCAACTGCTTGCAACTTTTCTCGCTAGATTTTGCCTTGAGATAAATATAATTCATCTGTATTGGCCCTATTTATTGTGTAACATAGGTTGGCAACCCTGCGAGGTTGAGGGGATTGGCAGGACTGTAGTCCTGGGTTCGAGAGTGAGTGTGGACTGATGGAAGACTCGAGGCTGACGAGTAATAAACGTGTGATATTCAATCGATAAATACCTGTAATTATTGGTGCCATCCTTGGACGTGGGGACCCGTGCTACATTGGTGACAGCGCTGGGATTAAGACAGTGTAAAATAGATCGCGGGACACGTGTGGATGAACGTATTTTTATCGAGGTTATTGGCTGACCGGTCGGGCACTTGAAGAAACAAAGTTGCGTGTGAAGTGAAGATATCGTGATAACTTGTTGTGGGGTTCGCGAGGGAAATGGCTCGCAGAGTGCTGCCCGAACGTTTCACGGGGGACGAAGAATTCGACGAATTTAAGTTCCAGTTTGAGCGTGCGGCGAAAGTAAACAAGTGGGACGAGGATGAGAAATGCTTATATCTAGGCCTATGTCTGACAGGGAACGCTTTGAAGGCATTTCGTGCTCTAGCCAGTGCAGTGCAAGACAATTACATTCAGGCGATTGCGGCGCTAGAGACGAAGTTTCAGCCCAAGGAGAAGAGCGAGGTTTACAAAATACAATTCGAAACACGTGCGCGTAACCAGGGCGAGGAGTTGTCGGCCCTAGCGACGAACCTCGAACTACTTGTACAGCGTGCATACCCCGGACTGCCTCTCGAGGCGCAGGATGATTTGACAAAAGCCAGATTTTTGGCATGCCTTGACCCGTCGATCCGGCTCGCTTGCCGTCAATCGAGGCCGAAGAACTTGCAAGAAGCCGTCGGCGTCGCCTACGAGATTGAAGGCATGAACATGCGTGAAGGTCTTGCGGTCAAGAAACAATGCTCGTGCATTCAACCGAGTGCTCGAAGCGAGGAACCAGTGTGTGCGGTAGTCGGGAACACGACCAGTAACGACCGGATGGCTGAACTGTTGCGAGCCAATGTGACTGCCATGCAGAAGATGACCGAGGCGCTGCAGGAACTGCGGGGGAGCGCGAGTGCGACGGGTTATCAACGTGATCGGCGTCAACGCGTTTGCTACGGCTGTGGAAAACCGGGCCACTTCAAGGCGCAGTGTCCGAACAGTGTCGCTGGAACTGGACAGTCAGGGCGGCAGAATACGGGAAACTGGCGGGGGCTGGCGCCGGAGTAGAGTCGCCAGCCGCAAATAAGAAAACTATGCATAGTGACGTATCCTGCGTGGACATAGAATCGGCTGTGTTTATAATGGGGCAGATAGGAAACAATGAAATGCTAATTCTCGTCGACACGGGCGCAGCGTTCTCCATCATCCGAGAAGATTTGTGGTTACGGACCAAACTGCAGGACCAACAACTGCAAGAGGTGGGGCAAATTCCTCGAGTGGTAAATGCAAGTGGCGACGCCATAGACTTCCGAGGACGTTGTGAAATAAGCGTAAAAATAGCAGGACAGATATACATACACCCTATGTTAATAGTGCGCAAACTCTCCCAGGCGTGTTTACTGGGGGCGGATTTCCTAAGGAAAAATAAACTAGACGTCGTGATGTCTAGGGAAACAATTCGGTTGCCAGGTGGTTTGGAGGTCCCCATTGCGTGTGTAAGTTCCCCGGTGGTTTCGGCAGTGACACTGGACAAGAATACGATGGTACCTGCGGAATCGGAAGTGATCATCCGAGGAGTGTGCAAAGAACCGCCAATTAAGGGGGCCATTGGGTTGTTAGAACCAAGTGTAAATTTGGCACAGCGGCATGATGTAATCGCCGCCCGCAGTGTTGCATATGCCTCACATAGTATCCCTGTACGACTCATGAATCCAGGGAACAAAACAATTACTCTTTACAAGGGGACAATTCTCGGAACATTCGAACCATGTGTGGTAAAGGAACAGGCAAATCAACCTGTTGAAGTATCAGCGACAACCAAGTGCAGTGTAGGTTCAAATCTGTTCGACCTACGAACCATGGCGCCAGGGGATCGTAGTCTGCTAAGTCCATTACTGGATGAGTTCAGTGACGTTTTCTCGCGGGGACCAGATGACATTGGACGAACTAACCTGGTTTATCACAAAATCATAACTCGTGACGCTGTACCAATCCGCCAACCACCAAGGAGAGTGCCAATTCATCGCCGAGAACAGGTTGGGGAAATGATCAAGAGCATGCAGAAGAATAGGATCATCGTACCCTCAGAATCACCGTGGTCCAGTCCAGTGGTGTTGGCGATGAAGAAGGACGGGAGTCTACGGTTTTGTGTGGATTTTAGACGTCTAAATGACGTAACAGTGAAAGACGCATATCCACTACCGCGGATAGACACGATCCTGGAGACCGTCGCCGGTGCAAGATATTTTTCGACTCTGGACCTAGCGAGCGGCTACTGGCAGGTAGAGATTGCTCCAGAAGATAGACAGAAGACAGCTTTCTCCACTGGAAATGGGCTATGGGAATTTAATGTACTGCCGTTCGGTTGTTGCAACGGACCGGGAACGTACCAGCGCCTGATGGACCGCGTTCTCGCGGGACTACAATGGGAAACTTGCGCGGTGTACTTAGATGATGTGATCGTTTGGAGCGCAACAGTTCAAGATCATATGGCCCGGTTGCGTGAGATATTCACGAGGTTACGTGAAGCACACCTTAAACTCCAGCCTTCGAAGTGCCAGTTTCTAAAGAGCGAAGTTTCGTTCTTGGGCCATCGTATATCGGAGGCTGGCGTCGCTACGGATCCCGACAAGGTAGGGGCAGTTCGTAATTGGCCAACACCGATGAATGTGGAACAACTGCGCACTTTCGTAGGGTTTGCGTCGTACTACCGCCGTTTTGTTAAGGGGTTCGCTGATATCGCGGCTCCGTTGCATAGACTTACCCAGAAAGGATTAAAATTCGCGTGGAGTGATGCGTGTAACGATGCGTTTAACCAGTTACGTCAGAAACTAAGCACAACGCCAGTTCTCAGTGCGGTTCGGCACGACGGAGACTTTGTGTTGGACACAGACGCGAGCGATACGGGGCTGGGTGTCGTACTCAGCCAACTTCAAGATGGACAGGAGAGGGTTATCGCCTATGCCAGTTGTGGCCTTACCAAACGAGAACGGCAATACTGTGTGACCCGTCGCGAATTGTTAGCCGTTGTGTATGGAACCAAATATTTCCGACATTATCTCCTGGGTCGGCCCTTCTTGATAAGGACGGATCACAACTCGCTTCGGTGGCTACGTAGTTTTAAGAATCCGGAGGGACAAGTGGCCCGCTGGTTAGAGCGGCTGGCTGAGTTTGAATTCACAATCCAACATCGCCCTGGGAAAAGCCACGCCAACGCAGACGGATTGTCTCGTTTATGCCGGCAGTGTGGGCAGGAGGCGGAGGAGCAGACCACGTTACCAGTTTCCAACATCACGCCCGAAGAGACAGTGAATAAATGGAATCCCGCCTGGACTGTTGGAGAAGTTCAACGAAGCCAAGAAGAAGATGCCGACATCTCGGTCATCAAGAAATGGCTTCGAGAAGGCCCGCGACCATCACAGCAAATGGTATCTGGCCACGGGACTGTAGTGCATAGCTTGTGGGCCCAATGGGATCGGTTGATCCATAGTACGAGTGGTGTACTTTATCGTCGGTGGACGGAAGAAGGACGCGTGGTCAAGTACCAACTTGTGACTCCAAGAACATTCCGAGAAGAGATAATGAAAGCACTCCATGACTCCGTTACCGGTGGTCACCTAGGAATGTTCAAAACGTCGGAGAAAATCCGTGAGCGTTTTTACTGGCCGGGCTGGCAGACTGACGTCGAATTGTGGTGTCGGCAGTGCGCGGGGTGTTCCGCAAGGAAACCACCAGCGGCGAAACCACGGGCACCGATGGTTGTTCGAGCTTCCGGTTACCCGCTTCAGCGAATAGCTATTGATCTTCTGGGTCCGTTGCCAAGAACGGAGAAGGGAAATAAATACATTGTTGTGATAGCAGACTACTTCACGAAGTGGACTGAGGCGTTCGCACTTCCTAATATGGAGGCTGGTACAGTGGCCGCGAAAATTGTCGAGGAGTTTATCTGCCGTTTTGGGGTTCCTACGGAGATACACACTGACCAAGGCAGACAGTTCGAGTCCAAATTGTTTGCAGAGATGTGCTCCATGTTGTCGATCAAGAAGACGCGAACCACCCCCTACCACCCCCAATCGGATGGGTTGGTCGAGAGGTTCAATCGGACGCTGGGGGCGATGCTCAGCCAGTACGTCAACGACCACCACACGGACTGGGACAAGAACCTGTGCTACGTCATGCTAGCCTATCGATCGAGCGTGCAAGAAACGACGCGTTTTACGCCACACTTCCTGATGTTCGGTAGAGAAGTGCGTCTCCCTATCGACGCAGTCTTTGGACGGCCAGAACCTCATGAAGCAGAGAACACAGAATGGGCGCGAGAACTGCGTGAAGCCTTGGACACTGCTTACAAGATCGTTCGACAGAAGCAGGGGTTGAAACAAAAACTTCAGAAGGATGTTTACGACCGGCGCTGTAATGGGGCACCGTATCAAGTAGGGGATCGTGTGTGGCTATACGAGCCAGCAATTAAAACTGGGCTAGCGAAGAAACTTCAACACCCGTGGCGCGGTCCCTACAAAATTAAAGCGCGTATCAGCGACGTGACGTATCGCATTGCACTTGAAGCTGCCCCGCGTCGCAGGATAGTGGTACACTTCAACCGCATGAAGCCATACGTAGCCAAAAGCACCACAGAGTATTTAGACGACCAAAATGTAACCAATCCCGTCCGGGCTAGGGACTCAGATGCGAGGACTGTTGAACATTTTGACTCCCAATTCAGCGGGGCTGAAGACGACTTGGAGAGTCTAGAAGATGTGGCCGAGGGCGCGATAGAGGAAGTGGCACCGGACATGGCAGAGGACGCGGGAGAGGAAGTGGCGCCAGACATGGGGGAAGAGGGTGTTGCGGAGCCAGAGACCCGCTACCCCCAACGGGCTCGTCGTCCTCCGCAACGATTGAAAGACTATTATGTAACTTAAATTGTTTTTATGTTCTTATGTTTTAATGGCTATTATGTCACTTAAATGGTTTTTATGTACTTGTATTTTAATGGCTCGGGACGAGCCATCTCGAAGAGGGGGTGCAGTGTAACATAGGTTGGCAACCCTGCGAGGTTGAGGGGATTGGCAGGACTGTAGTCCTGGGTTCGAGAGTGAGTGTGGACTGATGGAAGACTCGAGGCTGACGAGTAATAAACGTGTGATATTCAATCGATAAATACCTGTAATTATTGGTGCCATCCTTGGACGTGGGGACCCGTGCTACAATTGTAAGAACAATTAACTACATCATCTCTAGAGAGAGAGAGAGCACGGCTATCAAAGGTTTTATCATGTTCAACCCTCCCTAATTGCTTGTCAGTCTTCCCTCAGAACTCAGGCAGGCCTCGGGCCGTGATAGAGTTGCCGGATTGTCGTCACTGTTCATATGCGAGCAAGGATAGTGGGCATCATTGGGGAAACGTTGCGACAAAGCAAGCAGAGCCATTCTCCCCCGGCAGAGATACTACCAGCGCCCGTTTCTCAAGTGTCTCCATACCGCAACCAATTGCGTACCAAATCCTCGATTAAATCAACCCTCACGTACACTACATTTCGAAAGATGCAACGTAACTTTTACAGCATTGCCGTTGGCGTCAATACTACGATCCTCAGGCAATTTATAAAAGTGGTGATTTTG
Source organism: Nemurella pictetii (assembly GCA_921293315.2). Taxonomy (NCBI): domain Eukaryota; kingdom Metazoa; phylum Arthropoda; class Insecta; order Plecoptera; family Nemouridae; genus Nemurella; species Nemurella pictetii. Next base: position 6,268,816 of record OV121122.1, read on the forward strand.
AAGTGAATTTTTATACGGCTATTAGATTTCTTAAGGTGATAAGGATGCAAAAGAAAATTTTACCATTTTCCATATTATGTATAATTCCACAATTCTGCCCCATATGAATCTGGATTTTTCTACAATGGTGCTACTGCTAAATTTATCCCAGATCTTTCAGAGCTGAACAGTTTAACAAGACCTTATGACGAATTTCATTAGTAAAGGAATTTGACAAGACTGACAAGGTGTGCACCCAAATAACAATGAATAACTGCAGATTATATGTATGCTAAACTCTAGGCTTCAGTTTAAACCCATGATAAAGCAGCAGCTTTGCAAGAAGTCGGGAAAAGTATGAGCATGAGTTTGGGGACAGAGCATTTAATTACCCAGTAAATAGTTGTTTTCTAAAAATGAATAACTGCAGATAGTATGTTAGGTAAAGCAGGCAGCAAAGCTTTGCGAAACGTAGGGAAAAGTACGAGTTAGGGAGCGTAGCATGCTTTAATACAGTTAAATAGTTTTCTTTCTGAAAACGAATAACTGCAGATCGCATGTATGCTAGTGATAGCTAAACGCAACGAAACCGACCCAGACCGACGGGCCGCCAAACCCACCTGTAGGCGTGCTGCAGGTGCGGCGGGTAGAGCGCTGCGTGGTGGTAGGCGGCGGCGCCGTACGCGGGGTCCAGCGCGAACGTGGGATGCGGGGCGTGCTCGGGCCGGTACGGCTGGAAGCCGCTGCGCGCCAGCGGGGCTGCCGGCGGGGAGGGGGCGGCGCCGCCGGCCGGGGGCGCCGGCGGGCCGCCGCGCGGCGGGTAAAGTTCCGTGCCGCCGCCGCCGACGCCGCGTTGGTCGGGGTGGGGCGGCGCGGGGCCCAGCGAACGCTCCTGGAAAGATCGGTACGTCGTTACGACAAGGGAATCACTGCCGCGATGCCTCGAGAATTTTTCATCTACCTTCTATTATAAGCAATTAATTAAGAAAGGTTACATTTAGAGATAAAGTGTTAAAGAAATTGTCGCAGGTGCTTAGAATGACATGTGTCAAATGAAATTCCAGCATTATTAAAATGCAAGCAGTTAAAATTGTGCACGGTTCTGCTCTGATGTGATTGATGTTTTTAGACGTTGGCGTGGTCATCTTCAAAAACATGGTTCAAGTAATGAAAGTAGGGAGTTATTGTTATTTTGATTTTCTTCTGGACCAAAAATCGATCACCACAGAGCCAAACCAAGGCTCGGAACATCTTCGTTAAACAACCAAGAGCAGTAAGCAAAGTCAGGTTTCGCGTCATTTCGCCGAGACGCGGGTCACAGGACTCGGCGCCAAGAACCCGACATCGCGACGCGCCTCACCTTCGAGCGGTGCTGGTCGTGCGGCGACGCGCCGCGCACCAGCGGCGGCGGCGGCCCGCGCTTGGGACTGGCCTTGCCGTCGTCGCGCTCTACGGGCGGCACCGCCTGCTTGGCCAGGTTCCGCAGCGCGGCGGCGAACGAGCGGCCGCCGGCGCCGCCGCCCTGCTGCGCGCCGCCGCCAGGAACCGCGGCGCCCGGTCCCGGGCCCGGCACCGTGTGGCCTCCGGGCAGCGGCGCCGGCGAACGGTGGTGCTTGCCGTGCGAAGGCGCCGTCGGCTGCGGGTGGCTCGCGATGCCTGAAAGGGAGGAGAGCAAGGTTAGGTCGGTGTGACGCGGCTGCATACATCTTGAGTACAGGTTTGTTGCGTTGAGAGGGGTTGGGTTGGTGTGACATGGATTTGGATGTGTCGAATTTGCAATGAGAAGTTGTTGGAGCAGAAATGAACATAAGACTCATCAACCAATACCTACACCTATTCCATTCCATTCAATTAAAATTCTATCAAAATGACGTCATGAAACCCTCACGCTAAAGCCAGGTGAGCTATTCGGGTTGTGACTTCCCGATTTTCCTTTGTTATTTATTAGTGCTAGTATTTTTTTCCAAGCTGGTAGTACCTCCAGTGGTTATCTGATGACATTTTTCTCTGAGTGGAATAGGGCTACAAAAAACCTACTCATGAATACTAATTTTTTGCCTCTAACTGTTATCCAACAGCAATACATTCTACTTCCTCAAATGCCAAAGTTCTATCATACAAAGTACCGATGAACAAAACATTGTTGGGATTTCATATGTAGTTTTACAATGGTTTGATAATTATCTCACGATTTGTCAGCACAATATCTAGGCATCTCTTGGCAGTAGTAACCATGGTAAAAACACATTAACGGGTCGTTAAGTTAACAGGCCACTGTAAGACTGGGTCTGAGATGATTTATAAGTATAAAAGGCATTTGAAAAGGAATTTCTAAGATCAAGGTTTAGTGCTCGTAAAAAATAATGCACCAAACAAATTAAAATAATTTTTCAGACGTCATAAAATTGCCCCGAACTAACAGCAGCTGCCCTGGGAATCGGTTTGCCGAGTTTTTTTTTTAAATTAGATTAAATCCATTATTTTACAAAAAATTCAGTTGGTTGCCATGGTACTGCGTGTACATTTGCCACACAGGCAAAGGGCACAGAAGTTCCCACATTTAAAACATTTTCTATTACTAAAAACTTTCAGAATCGCACAACCAGAAGGTATTTTCTCGACCGATTGGTTTAATGCGAGTCCTCGACTGGAACAGATCAGATTAAATCCAACTACCATGCTCATTGTAGCGTTGCAGTATAGAATCATCGTCATATATTCACCATCATATATCTAGCAACCCCACCTCTGTCATGTTTATCGAATGTTCGCAATGACTGATGTGTTATAAAGTTGATTATAAACCTTCACAGCTCCCGGCGTGTTCAGCGAAACACACACGAAAAAAAGGGCGACAGCTAATATTCGAAACAACTCTCCTAGCCCAGTCTGTCCATCACGTCCGCTCTGACAGCAGAGAAAAGCGATCCGGCGTCGATAACGCCCGTCGCCCATCATCAGCCTTCGGATCAAATTCCCGAAACATCCATTGGAACCATGCACGACCCGCCGCACGCAGAGCAAAAGCCACGTCGACAATAAAAAGCCGCCGTCGCCACCACCCCTCAAAGGCACACTCGACACAAAGTCAACCACTGACAGCCGGGGATTTTTATATTGAAATCAGATTTATTTGATGTAGTAAAGCGCTATTTTTATTGATACCAGAAAATTGACAGTTATTATCATTTTTGATAATACGCATGGACATTAAATTAGAGTGAAAAATCTATTCCCAAAGCCCCATGCTTAAAAAACAAATTGATTTATGATCTTGATTATTTTAATCTCGAAACTTCCCTTAATTCAGCAATATTAAAGTAGCCGCAAGTTTAAAACGCGGATTGGTATGTCATGAAAGGCAGCGTGGACATAATTTCTATACTCAAACGAGCATTTCTTTCTTTCGATTTCAATCTGTTGACTTCGATCAGTCGAACCCCGCCGCTAACCACCCTACAACAGCATCCCCTCGGGCCTAGCTATAGGGGATGCTGCCCCTAAGCTTACAGATCATGCCTCGGTGAGCTACGGCCACCTGAATAATGCAGCTATCGCCGGTCGGAGGCGATTCATCCCTCGCCCGCCGATGATACGCGACGGGGGTGACAAGCACACTACTACCCCTAATGGAGAGGGGGTGGGAAAATAGGAATAGTAAGTCGTGGCGGTGGCGGTTTCCGAGCAGAAGCGGCAATATGTCAGAGAGGCAGTGCTGTAAAGTTAGTTATATCTTCGATGTAGGGGTGTGGGTGGTGGAGGGGTAAGTGAAGACAGCTTTAACTTGAAGTTTTGTTCGCGCGCGGCCGGTGTTTGCAGGAAACTTAGAGTTGAGGTGGTGTGAGTTGATTCTGGACCAATATCAATGGAATGGTTTCGAGACATTCGGTGTTACACAGGCGGTTCAACTTGTGGTTCAAATCCGTTGTGTTGACACTTTGGCTGCTTCAGTGCGCATAAATTGCGCGACTAATTTTGATGTAAGCTTCGTCTACAAGATATGGCTTTTCGATCCAATACACATATTCCATTCAATCAAAATTCTAGCAAAAGGACGTCATGATACTCGCTAAAGCCAGGTAGAGCAATTCGGCATTGTGATTTCCTATCTTCCTTTGTTATTTAGTAGAGCTAGTTACATTTTTTACGAACTGGTAGTACGACCAGTGGGTATCTGACGTCATTTTTCTCTGAGTGGAATGCAGCTTGTTTTATTACTTATTTTCAAACAAGCGTGTAATTAGGGTACTGTTCCACCCAGCAAAGTAATATGCAGGTAACATGACTACCGATAAGCGTCGTATCGTATGTATCGCCGCTGTACCTTTGACGATTACAAGTAATTTCCATACACGTTGTAAATTAAATTACTATTATCGTGCGCACAACAGCAACGTGACACTTAGCCATTCGCGTTTCAAGCGATCAGTCAGTTGCATAACACGTACGTGCCTATCTCCTATCGCCAAGTTGTCAACAGCACACAGGACTATTTTTAGAGAAATATTTTTACGTACTTCCATACTTCCATCATTTTATTTCACACAAAATATCGACATCGACATGCAAATGCAGTAAAAATATTACCGTTTATTATAAAACGGGTTTTAAGTTATTTGAAAAATTATTATGTTTGGTGAGTTTGTGGTATAAAGTTAGCAGCATTTTGTTACCTCTCATACCAACAACTGCAAATATACTAGTATTCAGTTGAAAACCAAGTGAACTCTTTGGTTGTCATCGGAGACCTTAGGTAAAGGTATTTGTTTTGTTTAAGAAACGATATATCCAATACAAAATTGTATCCGCAAACCGGGTAATGGCTAGGGCGAAAGATTCGGGTTAGATTCCCGGTCCGGACACAATGTTTGAATTGATATTCCATTTCTAATAATAAATATCATACGATGGAACGAATATTTAGTTCTAATCTAATCACACAGTTCTCGTGCAGTTCTCTCTAATCGTTTTTACCACTTTCTGGTGACCGTTTTTAAATAACCGGTAATTTTACATCTCCATACGAAATGATGCAATAGTATCTTGGCCCTAGACCATCCCGTGTCCACACTCTCGAACTGCCACTGTATTTCAATACTGTCAACCAGAAAAAAAAAATCCACCCCAATACGTTATCCCCTATCACCCCAAACAGACGAAACGTCACGGCACAAAATGTTTATCTCCGCACCCCCCGGATTCAGGGGTTGTAATACCCGATAGGGGAGTGGGCATTTTCTATTGAATGGGCGCGTATTTTGCGCGAAGCCACGACTCTGTTGCATGTGCAGTGTAGAGCGCTATGTCGTACGCACTGAGAGGGTTGAAAATGCGAGGGTGAAATCAAAATTGCTAGTCAATTGACTAGACGATGACGACGCGAGTGGGCCAGTCTGTTTAATTTTACATTCAATTCTCGTCATTAAGCAGCGTGCGGCCTTCCCCTACCGCTGAATTCACGCTTGATTGACGAATCGAAATCAGAAGGAATCGAGTGTTGAATCTTTGAATAGGACAGGACTGTTGGCGGATCTGGGTTCATGTACCGGCACGGATACAAATTTTGGAATGAATATTTTGTTTCTAATAAAAATAAACGAGTATTTCTATTATCTATTAGAATCTATTATTTGCGTGATATTGTCGACGTATTCACGCTTGAGATGGTGCTGAAAATTCGACATGCAAAATGTCCAAGAATTTTCTTTTGGAGAATATTCTCACAGCATTTTCCAAGCATTTTTTAAAAGTCAAATTTTCTAGGAAATATCCATTCTGTATACGTGACTTGGTCATTCACGTGGTCAAAAGAGGCAAGCAACTTGAGGTTTATTCAATTTTTTAATATAAACATAATTAGAACGTGCTGTGTAACCAATAACGATTCACGGACGAAAAATATTAATTTAAAATGATTGAAAATGTGATTAATTATAAGCAATTAAAATGTCTGATTCGGTCCAAAATCATCTAAATTTCCAAAGTATTTACATTATGCTGACATTTCAAATGGGGAGCATGTGATAATTTATACGCTCTTGAAGAATATTTCTGCGGTTGCATCTCTCCCGACAGTGAATCAATCTTGGACCATCTCGTGCATGTCCCAAGCAGCATCAAATCGGCTTCTAGAGCGCCAGCAAACTCAGCGAGAAATATCGGGCGCCCCATCAATCAGCGCCGCTAACTGACAATCAAATCCACATGTCAAAAAATCAGCGAGATCGCTATACGCCAGCATCCAGCTGCCTAGCACACAAATATCGCACGCATACGGAATTAATTGCAAGATTAATAACTCCCCGCGACGCATTACTCCACAAGTCATTAAAATTGACCCGGCCAGGTCAAAACTCAACAAGCCAGGGGTCAAGCAAATTAACCTCTGACAGGCGCACAGATGGCAATATTGATGACGCCTTATCGTTGACCTAGGTCAGAGGGCAAAGGGCGACCCCAGATATAGCCGTCGGGCCCACGGGGGTGCCGGGACGCAGAGAGAGATTCACTTGCAAGGAGGCTACATTGAAGAGAAATAGTTTCTTTCTACATTAGAGTTAAAAGTCAGGACTTTAGACTTTCATTTCCCGGCGGTTTGCGCAGAGAGGTCGGGAAATTATAAATCCCACGTAGGCCCAGTTTCTCAGTGGCTTGTTAATTATTTAACGGTCTTTTAACACAATGTCTTGGCATCTCATTTGCGGTGGCCACATGTAAATAATACATGAACGTATCGTTAAGAAGTTAACAGGCCCTAAGATTAGTGAAGTACATGCCGCTTAACAAAGACGAGAGAAACTACATGGGATAGTTTTACTTCAATTCAATAGGCCTTTATTTATTTTATGTTTATGGAATACTTGACCACATGAAAGATCACATAAGAAATTCCACTAGTTACTTTATACACATGGGCGGCAATGCTTTTCTTTTTATCATTACTCTTATTGACCCTGGAATGGAAAATTTCGCATGTCCAATGAGTAATTTCGCTCATTCGCTTTCCGCACGGGGGGACGCATTACGAAGTGCCCGATGGCGATGGCTGATTTTCTTCGAGTTTTCTTTTCGCCAAACAGCGTGCTAACTGGCCAGTATCGACGCCGGCAAGCTTCCTTACACATGGCACCCCCAAAGTCTGCCTGCTTGTCGCAGCATGTGCCAAAAAGCGCGCTTACTGCTGCTGCCTTTGCTCTTGAAAGTCGATACTTAGAGCGTATGAGTCGGCATAAGGTAGCTCGTAAACTACTCAGTTAGCAGTCAGCAGACACAATGGTAAGTCTCACTGATCTTGTCAGCATGATTGCAGCAAGCAGCAAGCAGCGAGCAGTAGCAGCAGCAGCAGCAGCAGCAGCAGCAGCAGCAGCAGCAGCAGCAGCAGCAGCAGCAGCAGCAGCAAGCAAGCAAGCAGCACACAGCAGCAAGTAGGAAGCAGGAAGCAGCGAACAGCGAGGCCCACAATTGTGCGATACATCTTCGTGTGCGATCGTCGACGGGCGATAGGAAACGAGCGGCACGTGCAGTCGCCAGCCGTCGTGCACGTGCAGGGATCGCGTCCCGAGATTGCGCAGACATCGTGCAGATATCGTGCTCAGAAGGCACCGAGCAGGGGGATGCTTTCTTCTAGGCAACGCGGAGCAGCTGCCATCATCTAGCTGGCACTAGCTGCAACCCTACTTACATGGCGTTGTTTGCCAGTGCAGAGCTGCATCATTGCAGATATAAATGAATGGCTGCATAATGCGCCTTCCAAGTCAACAATCGAATCGTGTTCAAAACCTGTAGATTTCAACCCTTCCGACCAATTTGCGGACATAATAGTTCAAATTTCGTGTAGCCGTCCCGCAGGCCGAGTTCGAACCAAGACAGGATTTGTTTTGAACTGTTTTTCGTTATAACGTCAATAACGTCATAACGTCAATGCGTAGACCATAATTTAGAGGAGACGCCCGAACTGCGAATAGTTTTACCGCTTTACCGCCGAGCATTTTCCAGCGATTGCCAGCCCCCAAAAGAACTCCCGTTAACCTGGTGAAGATCGGGATTGAATCTCACACGCGCGCGCTTCTAATCTATTTATCCACGGCGCGAACCACGGCTGCAGCAAACTTCCCCACGAACCCGCGATCCGTCACACGGCGCGGAAAAGCGGAGCGGAAAAGCGGCGCGGAAACGTCCCGCGTCTCGCCCGCGGAAAAGCCCACCACGTACCGCCGACTCATCACCGCCCCGACCCCCGCCGACCCGCGGAACTTGCCAGCAGCCCGCACGGCGGCGACGGGACGGCCCGCGTATCGAACCCCTGCACCCCCAAACGCCTCTCCCCCAGCCCGACACCCGTCAGCAGCAGCCGAGGGTTGGGAGGGTGCACAATGAGACAGCTGGCGACGACGCCGACCCTCGTGTCACGCCGCTCGACACCTCTCGGCGGTGGGGGGCGGTGGGGGCGACAGGAAGTGGCGAAGGCAGGCGCGACCGCAGGGCTAGACCGCGTGCTATACTTGTGTGTTGTGTTGTGTTGCGTTGTTTTGCGTTGAGTGTGTGTGTGGCAACCGGCGGCGGCCCGGGACGGAACGCACTGTGTTGGCATCTGGCGTGACGCGGGGCGTTTGCTGTGGGGTTGAAGCCACACATTGAATGGGGATACTATAGTCTTTCTAGGATAAGGTCGTACTTGAAATATGGCTGCCAATTATGTGTCACCAAATCATAAAACTGAATGCGCATGGCGCTATTTCAAAACATCAAAATCAAACGCTATAGAAAAGAGCCGAAACGTTTTATTTACCACTCGCATATATATCTTCTAGCTTTTTACTAGTATTAATACAGATATCAACTAATACAGTTAGAAATTAAGGTAAATTTCCTTTAAAGAAATAAAGGTAAAAATTCGTGTAATTTTTATTGACTACTGGTGCTGAGCGGACCGCGATTAAATAGAGTGTAGCTGATGGTCGAGATCCGAGGGTTGAATTACGGCCATGCTGCTAGTCCCAGTAAGCATCGAGACTATAGCGCACCGATCGAGTTAGACAGGTGGAAATGGAATGATGGAGATCAAGGGTAGAGATCAAAGCACCTCTGCGTGGCTCCAGGAGCAAGTTGTACAGGAACGAGTGTGTACAGCTGTGAGCGAGCCGGGCAGATGGCTTACAGCAGAGACGTTGCACCGGATTGGATCGCCCGTGACGCATTGCTTTTACACGATGCACGTGTCCATTGTTTTCTATGCATCATCAGACGGAACGTGTGGGTGAAAAGCTGGCGCTCATTGTTTTGAAAGACAATGAGTGGGCAATGAGTGAGTTGGTTTCTCACAACCACATGGCTGAGGTGCGATTTTTAGGGAATTTTCATCTGAAGACTACCCCTAGCTAAAAGCGCGATGGATTTACAAGTATATTTATACATCGTTGGAGTTGGCGAATTGGTACATGGAGTACAACGATGTTACTTTCTTAAGACTAGTATCTTTTCCTAATATTAGCACGATAGTTTTCAGAAAAAATATGCTAAGTCCCGAACCCAAACCCAAAGTTTGAGTTAAGGACTTAAAATTCAATACCAATTTGAATATTTATTCTGAAGGGTACAACGATTTTCGTTGCAACTTTGAAGGGCAGATTGCCGTGTTCGCACCAGGCAGTTTGCAAATTTTGCAAGACAATTTGCAGACAATGTGCAACTTCCATGGGTGTTTCCAACAATTTTGGGTCGCTGATGTCGTCCAATATTTAAACATTTTGGCGTCTGGTAGCGAAAAGTTCGTATAAAGCATCTAGCAACACCGTTCCGTGGCATCAGCAAGCACCCCAGGTGTTTCAAGTCGCTCACAAGCTGTTATCGAGTTATTTACTTCCACAAACTTTTAAACGCAGACACATTACCCGAAAAGAAAAAATGAAAATTGACAAAAAAGAGGTCGCACATGACCGGCCAAGTTGATTGCACAGTGAACAGACAGACACTTTTCGTAACGCGCCGACCAGTTTTCAAGTGCGCCGGGTAGGAAGTGGTGAGCGGGGATTGAAAGGGCTCACAGACTCACGTGTATGCCACCGAACAATGGGCCACCCTTGTGGCTGAGGGCTCCCCCACACACCCTCCCAGCCACCAACCCCGCAGCCCGCAACGCAACGCGACGCTAGCAGACAATGGCTCGTCTAATGGGTGTCGATTCGCTGGAATTAAGAGTCTACATAGCTTGTAACCCGATACGATAACGAAAAACATAATAATCTGTGGCAGTAATCATAAGAAGCCACGGATTATAAACGCTGGCACTTATCTGCGACTCTTGCATAACCAAGATTAATCATCAAAATGAAAAAAATCTGCTTTTTCTCGATTTTCGTGATTTAAATGACACGGCTGGATTCATATTTGTCAGCAGATTGTATGATACTTTGAATCAAAGTTCTAGTGCACTTATTGGCTTTACTGCAGCACATTTTCAATCACGGCAAAGAATTGGTAGTACGTCACGTTATAAGCCGCTCTAATCCTGTGTCGAGTTTGTTGTAAACATTGCTGAACAGCATTCCGCAAGCAAACTTTCATTGAGTAGTAGATGCCGAGAATACAAATCAATCAGTATTTGTTTGCGATTAATTTTATTGATACCATCGTGTTTTTGATGGACAGTACATGGAACACATTTTTTTATTCGATCTTCTGGCGTGATTTTAACCCATAACATTATGAAAATTAATTTTTTCCACCATGGTTGAAATCACATTCTTGTGACGAACACTAAGAAATAACATGGTTGTTTCTTCAAAAAAGTCTGCCCAAAGAGCATATCTAGACTTAGTATGCAGTCATCGATGCGTCGTTTCACAATGCTTGAACGCAGACGAACATTTTAACGCCACAAAAGTGTCATTTTGAAACTTATCTGATTCCGAACAAAGTAACGAAATAATAATTATATTTTTGAATACGTACTACATATTAGTTTCAATTAATATACATCGATTGCATGGAGCCATGGATCGGAAACACTCCGTTGCCGATTTATTTGTTGGCTGTTTGCGCCTTCGCACTTTTCCTCTGCAATTTCGCGGCGGCTTTCATGTCTTTGGCGTTTTGAGCCGCAGCACGGGCTTCAACAACGCATCGCGGATCTCGGATCTCGGATGTCTGTCTTCAACATTCGTTTACTGTACTGCGGGTTGCAAATTTCAATGACTAGGCACTTGTTATAAAACCTAGAACAAACAAAAATTATAGATTCATCAGCGTCTACCAATAGTCACTCCCAGCAGAGATCGAGCATATATTTTTTCTCACTCACCAACAAAGGCGCGCTTCCATCTTCTCACGCCAGAAGTCCTCGTTCCTTTCAACACGTTCGAATGTGAACCACTTCGTAGTGTATATAACAAAATAGCACAAAGACTAACGGGTTCGCATGTCTGTGCTGTATGAACTGTTCAATTAGGTATGAGTGTTACGCGGGCTTTTGCTATTTTCATTTTTTTTTCTACCCTGTATGCATGCTTGTGATGCAGAATAAAATGAAGATGAAATTGAAATTGAAATTGAAATTGAATTGAATACAAACGATGATGGTTAGTGCAACATTGCTTTGTTTAGTGAATAAAATATACTTTTTGATCTATAAAAACACTCTGTCTCCACGGAACGAGCCGTCATCGGCCATATCTTACGCCGACTAAATTTTATCGCTAACTAGCGTCAGCATGCCGAGTGCCGACTTCCTAGAATCTCTTCTCTTCCGACTTGACAATCATGCAATTCCGAAAATTACACAATAATACAAAATAACTATATTTGTTAGACCCAAGCAAGCAATGAAAAATATCGGACACCCAATATATCGATTTTCATTATTATCGGATTTCCTTCTAAGATCAATACAAACGTGCGTAACACAAGTTTCAGTTTTAGAGCACTGATAGATTGAGTAAAGTTGAGTAGAAAAGTTGAGTGAGACCCACCCAACTAGGTTTACAGATTGATTATTGGTGCTTAACGACGCACTGTTTTGACAACTGGCCCTTTGGCACTGGTCTAATGGCGTCGGTGAATGAAATGGTGATGATGAGGGTGATGATGAACCTAACCTAGTCTAGAAGGGAGGAGGGGAAACCCGGTGCCGGCACGTAGCCTACTCCTGTCGAAAAGCACCAAGGGGACCACCGGCTTTACGTCCCTTCCGAAGGACGGTACAACTCGAACAACAGGATTCCTCCACTAATCCGTGCTGTCGAGAGGTTGATAAGCAAGGCGAGTAAAGTTGTTGTACTAACTTCAAACCCTCCAACCTCTCTCCCGAACAGAACTGATCATGTGCATGATGGTCACCCATCAAACACCTGACCCAGCGCGATGTTGCTTAACTTCGGTGATCTCACGAGAACCGGTGTTTCCAACATGCCAAACCGTTCGGTTAGGTTTACAGAGCAGTGGGTGAAGGAATGATGCATATTAATCGGTAATTTTCGTCGGATTTTTTCATTTCAACATTGCTTTTGATGTGCAAGCAGAGACGAATCCAGTCGTATCGATAAAACAGTATGAAACACGGATTTGTATCGATATCCTTTTTTATTAACTTTCTATTGAACTCGGTGTCGGGTTGTGCAAGTATAATCTCCAAGAGTGTTTTTATTTCTCATGCTGATAACGAGGCAGTAAAACTGGAAGATTATTTCCATCGGGTCTAATCCGTGAAAGATTAGCTTTCTCACACGGAAATTTTTGGTAGTGCAGAGGTCCACGTGGTTACTTTTCCTGCCCCCTAAAATGTTCCCTATATTTATGAAAAAAAATCAGTGGATAGTTGAAAAAATTTCTAACACGCGATGTAAAGGCTCGTGTCGATCGGACGTTTACTTTGTTCACAAATAAATCTTGAATTTGGGACTTTTTGTGGGTGTTTTTTAAACGAAAACACCACTTTTCTTTCTTCTCTGGTTGTTTTATTTTCCATCCGATCTCAATTAAAATTTACTAGGCGGGTCGGAGTACTCTTCCTCTACACACTGATTTTTTTTCAAAAATATTGGGATCAATTTAGGGGGCAGGAAAAGTAATTACGTGGACCTCTGCATTTTAGGCTTTTAAGCTGACTTTAGCTGGCTCTTAACCGAGCTTGCCTCTTTCGGTTTCGCTTACATGGCATATGCTTGAGTACAACGTGCACTTTGTTTGGCTATGTTTGGTAGTCCTGTATGGACGGTCCCATTTGGGTCGGTTTTGTTTCAGATGATCCATGGCGCCAATGCCATTATTTCGACAGAAAATTGTAACAAGCCAACAGTTTTTCTACAAGGATACCTGACAAAAAATTACCCCGCAGGTTGCCTCGAGCGAGGACAGTTTTTTATTGGTCGTGACGACACTGGTGGAAAAACCGCATAACTGGATTCACTTTAAGCCACATGATCAATACACAACTTTTATTTAAAGAAACAATATTTGACTGGGTTATTGAATGCAAAGATATCGAACTTCAACTTAACCCGACGTTCGCAAAGCTATGCTGCCTGCTTCATCAAGGGTGAAGCATAAACTTGGGGTTAAGTTTTAGTTTGGTATAGCTTAGAATTCAACAACCATTTGAAATAGATATTTCTGAAAATTAATACCACCGCGTTTGAATTTGTTTTCTGCTGCAGTCTTTGATTAACCTAGCAGTTCTTCACCCTTCTCATGGAGATGATCATGCAACTGGCGGTGAGACACATAATAGCCGTCTCGTGTTTTTCACTTGTATGAACATTGGCGCTGTGACCGTTAGAGCAGCGATTGAGTACAGCTCGGCTATACACCTATTTGTGTACACGCGAGTATTGTGGATCAAACAAACAAGAAACCTGGTCGAGGCGAGAAGAGGCGTTTAGAAGCCGGCAAAAGATAACCACCCATAATGTGATGTGATTTATAACTTCTCGGTGGCGGAAACTTTCCTCTCCATTTGTCACCGGCGCTAACTCTGTGCCCCGGGGATGACAGTGATTGAGCTCGTATTAATCTGTCCACAGAGCTGCAACGAAGCGGCGGCGACAGCGCCGTTATTAGTCTCTCTTCTTTATATAATTGCTGCGTCTCAGCGCTGTTCTGTTATCAGCGCCGCAGGGCGTGGGTTGAGAAGGTGACGAGGGACAGCTGCACAGAAGCAGTTTAGTCACTAGCGTGAAAATTCAGCTAGTTTATCAAATATTACGCATTCGCATATTTGCAAACTTTCGACAAAATACCTAATTTTGGCAGGTGAAGCACGATATCTGTATTACTATCGACTCGTGTCTTTTCCATCAAGTTATTTTTCAGAAACACTATTTAACTGGGATAAGGCTAAGCTCCCGAAACACACATTTTCCCGACGTTTCGCAAAGCTATGCTACCTGCTTTGTCAAGGGTCTAAACTCAAGTCCCAGAAAGCAACAAAAAAAAAACGATATCAAGTAGCTACTTCTGTCGCTACTGTTGTAATGCAACACTAAGGGCTAGTATCTTCTGCCAACTGATTCCCTGTCTCACCCGTCTCTCCCGAGAGCATGAGGGGAAAACAGCTAAAATCAAAAACACCAAAAACCAGCATCTTCTGCCAAGTCCTTCCCCGTCCCTCCCCGAGAGCATATCGTGAACCTGTCAATGATCGATAACATCTCACTGGGCGCCGTCATCTTCGCCGCAGTTTTACGACGCTTCGGAAAACCCCCCAAAAGTCGCCGTCGTCGTCACCGCCACCAGCGAATCTTCCCTGCATCATAAACCTATATGCGTTCACTTGTCGACGAACCCGACGCACAGAATAGTCTCTGCAGGATAAGGTCATACTCAAAGAAATGCCACCATTTACATTTCACCAAATCATGCAACTAGTAAGGCGCCATTTCAAAATATCAAAATCGAACACTAGAACACTGCTCGAACGTTTTTTTTACCACTCGCATATCATCTAGCTTTTTACTATTTTTACTAACTTTATTATTCCAGATGTAGACCTACTAATACAGTTAGAAATAAAGGTAAATCGTTGAATGCAACTTTATTCGCCATCACGTTGGTAGCAGTGCTGACTACTAGCGCCGAGCTGACAAGGTAGCTCTTAAATAAAATAGATTTTAGCTCCCATGTGCACTTCAATGAAACAAAGTTGACGTTGCCGCGGCGATTGAATGGCCATTACACATCCCCTGCCTCGGCGAGGACGACGACAAAGAAGACATGCTCTCAGTTCGCGCACCCCTATTGTCGGCTACCCCCGGTCCCCGATGCGTATCAGCTCGCGTCACCCTTGACGACGACGCCGTCGCTTTCGAGTGGGGGATCGGGGCCAATTGGCGTGTCGAGGGGCGACGTCGAAAAGCGACGCGCGCGCAAAGTTGGAAGACAAAATACTGCCGAATTTCACGTTCGATCTTGTCGAAGTCAATTTGTCTAAACGACGGAATCTGCATTTTGAAATACCTGCGATTCGTATGGCGTCTAGGTTATAGGGATCCCATTCTGAATAGGTGGTAGGTACAGCACCACTTTTATCATATTCTCTGTTTATTTTAAGAATAATCCAGTCCGCTTAGCGCTATTAAACGAGGTCTTGCTGTGAAAAGCGAGACAACGCCGAGTCGCGTCGCGCGGGAAAAGCGGTGCGTTTCCTCTTATACACTACTATATACTTGCGAGAAATGGAAAACCGACGGAATCGTTTCATTTGCCAAATTTGCCTGCACAGTAAACGATCGTGCTTTACGGCGTTCGCGCGCGTCCCAGAGGGGGGATATTTCGACAGCTGGTTGTGTCATTCTACTCGTTTATTGTGCAGGGTGCAAAGTTAAGGAGGTGGCTCTATACCGCCGGCGCATAAAACACAAGCGAGAAAGGGTTGTTGAGGCTAGAGGGTAAAACTTTAAGCGGACCATCAATGTGTGGCTATATAATATAAACCACGGGAGTTACTTTCAAGTTGGAAAGTTTCGTCTTCTGTCATGCTGATCGCGAAGTTGATAAAGAAAAACAGCATGAAACCAACGGGATGGAGCGGAAGGAAGCTTAATTCTCAAGTAATTATTTCTTGCGGACAAGACATTTTGCAATCTTTTGTACAGGGTGTTAACTTGGAGGAAACTTCCTTATTTAATGGTGTTGCTATTTTAATAACTTCTGGGCTCGGGGCCCATTTATCCAGTGGCCCAGTTCTTAACAGCGCGTTACTTTGATACAACCATGGCATCTGCTAATTAGATGTCTCGATATAGTGTTAACAGACCGCTAAATAATTAACAAACCACTGAAAAACTGGGCATTAGGATTAATACGCAGTTTCGAACACGATTTCTTTTCAAACGATTGCTCTATTAGCCAAATGACTAGCCACCAACAGGCATTATAATCAGTCAGCTTTACCCGGCAAATTGTATAACACAGTCGCGGGATATTTAGCTGCCACCTACCACCCAGCATTCGACACGTAGTAATTGCAACAGATGTCGATTTGCTCTCGCTCCGGCACGTACACACAACGACACAAACAACGACACAAAACAACCACTGAAAACGCGGCACCGGCGACCGCAGAGCAAGGAAAATCGACTATATCCAGACCAGCATTTCATAGCCCCGGACCAGCACACCGCCATCGGGGCCGACGATCTGGGTCGGGCACGAGCCAACTGCATCTTTCCCCGTACGCGCGACCCTCTAAATGCTAAACCCCTAGCGCTCTAATCTGCCACGCAGCATCTCCGCTTGCTGGCTGGCTGGACCGATTTCCATCTCGCTTGGGGGTGGGGAGGACGGCGACGCTCGCCGCGGCGGCTTGTCGACGCCAGCAGGGTCGCATATGTGGTGGGTGGGGGATGGGGTGCGGATGAGCTACCATTTACCGTCTACGGGGTGGCGTGGTATGGAAATTTTATAGTCCGTGTATATGGCTCCAAAGATCCGGCCATGTATTTTGTCGCGCAGTCGTCGAATTCGGTGCATATCGATTTGCATTCATTTGCCAAAAGTAAAGGATAGGACATGGAGTTCATTCGGCAGCAAAAAATATTGGACAAAATCTTATAAAAAACAGCTGAAAGAAGCAATTTTTTTGAATTAAATGTTCATGAGTTTCACCGTCTTAAGCGAGGACAACTAGAATTATGCAAAACCTCTCACCCGAACTTATTTAAAATGCAAAATATATCTCCGACATAATTGACATGAACAACGAGTCAATGTTTGGACATCAACCAGTGTCTAAGTAAGCTAATAAAAACGAAAATAAATAAATAGCGCAAAATTGGGGCGACCGAGATGGTGAAAAACACACTTTACTTAACCTTGGCTCATCCATGGTTATCCAGGTAATCGAGATCCGCGGTACCAACCCAGGTATCACAAGCTTCGCGCTCGGGGTCAAGGTCACTCTACCCCCGTAGGTCACGACACGGCGCGGCTACACGGGAAGTTACCCCCCAAACCCCAAACAAATGCCTCGGCCGTAGCACAGAGAGCTGTCTTGGGGCAGAGTGCGGCGATGTATGGAGGCAGTCTACCCTGAGTCGCGTTGGGAGCCAAAGATTCCTACAGATTGCTCTGTGTATTCTATAACTTTTACGAAGCTACCAAAATATTTATATGGAAAGTTAGGTTCCCAACTAAACATAACGTCCTTGTGCAATGCGGCAGATAGAAACCCTTGAATCAAAGCAGCAAGCTTAATAGCTTTCAAGAACGTGCGAATAAAATATATTCTTTAAAAAACTTGGCATCTACGATTTCTAGTACTAATTTCTTTTTCCGCCCCTCAAAAGTGTAAGGGAAAAAAATTAAAAATTCTTGAAAAAGCACACCGACCTATTCTGAAAAGTGCATTCGACAAATTATTCCTATGGGACTGACAGCTAATTTTACTACTAAGTGCCAATCGTATTCGTCGCACTCAATGTAGACCCCTTAGCACCCTTGCCGCCCCCACTAGAAACAGCATCCCGGCCACTCAACCGCCCCCCACCACCCTCCACAGCCTCGACTAGGTGCGAACGAAGCGCTCACCCCAATCAACCCACCCCCAGTTCGCCGCTGCGCACCCTTGCCCCCCTGATTGATGACCGGCGACTGATCCCCGCGTTGACCCCCACGGGAGCGAGTGACGCGACCGCCGCGCGCGGTCAGGGGTCGGGGGGGTCGGGGGGTCGGTCGGGGGTCGCGTGCCCCCCGGCACGTGTTGAGAGCAGCTGCGGCGTGGACGGAGGCTGGAGATGATGCATGGACGGGACTTGGGTCGGGACGGCGAAAATTGGCGTTCCGGAATGTTCACTGTTCCCGTGAACAGACGGAGAAATAGCGGTGGGACGGGAATTTGGAGGTATGAGACAGTATATGAGAGTGGGAGTTGAGGATATAGGAGACTTTACAGGAGTGAGTTTTTTTTTTTAATTTCGTGAGAAGTCACTCTTATTCTCGATGAAAGCGTTCAGTTGTTCCATTGAAAACGTTGATAAAAATGGAGATCTCATATCATTTCACCGTGATAAAGTTAGAAAATTGCCCTCAAAGTTGCTTCTATTGCTGCTATTTTTGTTTATCAACCCCCAAAACCAATTGATTCTGTGATCAATTATCACAATCAAGAATGTCTTAGCACCAGTTTTTCAGTGGCATTCTGTTAACAAAATATCTAGGCATATGTATCATTGGCCGTGGCCATGGTGATAACGCACTAGCGGACCGTTAATTAGTTAACGGGCCAATGAAAAACAGGTCATTAGAAGTTAAAAGCAAAACAAATTGATAGGAACTGCAGCAGGAAACAAATTAAAAAGCAGTGTTTTTAGACAGTGAAGTTTGGAATAATTTCAAACAGGGACGGTTGTTCCACCAGTGTCGTCACGACCTATCAAAAACCTGTCCGCGTTAGAAGCGACCTGCGAGTCCTTATGGAAACAACCCATCACGTGCAGTGAAATTGAAATCGTTTCCTTATGTTCTCTCCGAACGCGGAGTTGGTGAACACGTGCAGATATATTTTCAAGAGTCAAGAGAGGACCGGATGCAAATTACTCCGCTTATAGGTTTGCTAAACAAAGTTTCGGCATTATAGTAGTATAGTTTCGCGTCAAACAACTTGGACAAATTTGGAGATGTATTCGCGAACTTGCCGGGTCCATTACCGCCTGCCAAACTTCGTGGTTTGGACGTGGAGCCATCTCCCACGCGCTCCTGCACTTATTGAACAATTGGAGTCGTGACGACATCCACAAAGAAATTAGCCAGCATCTCACCGAGTTGGCTTTAGGGTTGGATGGATGGGCGTGAACAGCCGCTCAGGGGCGCACTTTACCAAAATTCTTGAGATTTCGTGATTTTTTAAAAATAAATCTCATTATCCCAACACAAACAAGCAGGAAAAGTCAAGGTTCCGTTTTTAATTACTGTTGACTTTGCACATGGGATATTCAAGAGTATTCATTCAGAACTATATTTGAAAACAAAATAATAAATTAACCCAATTCCACAGACTGAGAAACAGAAAAGGTTATAGATAGATGATTATTGGTGTTTAACGACGCACTGTTTTGACAACTGGCCCCTTGGCACTGGTCTAATGGCATCAGAAGAAGATTTAAGGTTAAACAGGGGCGGCCTGAGAAACTTCCGTCTCGTACCGTCGCCTCCAGCCAGACTGGAATGTCGCCGAAGATTTCCCTACACACTCTCCGCTGCCGCCGGAAGCTGGGCACGCGAAGCACATGGCCAGGACGGCGGCAGGATGTTTACAAGGATCATCGCCAGCGCTCGCACGGTGATAGCACCGTGAAGACTCGGGAACTTGAGACATGCTCAGTCGGCGATATACAACTTTCGAGACATCCAAACGCACACACCAGTGCAGCATTTTAAAGTTCCTTCTTTCACGATGGGCTGAAAATTTAAATGCCATGGCAAAGTTGATCAATGATATTGTTACGGAATGCTAGAGACAAAAATCGTTTAAATTAATGCCCATTAATATAGGGACATCAACTTTATAGGAGCCACATATGGACTTAAAGTCCACAGGAACCGAAATAATATGACAAAACGAAAAATAGACAAATTTCAACTCCTTCACAGAGTACATTTCTGCGACTAAACAAGTGTCCACTCGTTACAGCAATTGGACGCTCCAAAAACCTACAAACCAAACGAGCGAAAATCGACCAGACAAGGACCAACAATAACAAAACCGCGCGCTATAACCGACCGTGAAATCGATCACGCTCAACGCAAACTGCACATGCCGCACGAACGCAATAAAAGCGCCGCGACGCCGCGCCGACGCCCGCGGCGGCGTCGCGTCAATACCCATCGTCACGTCAAGCCGCGACGCCACCCCCCCCCCCCACGCCAATTGACACGGTGAGCAAGTTCTCGAGCGTCGCGACGCCCGGCCACTCAAACGGCTCGCGGCGTCTCGCGTCGACGTCGCGTCCGTGGGCCAATCGCGCGGTATTCATTGAGAGCGAGTGCAAATAGCAAACAGATCTCGGAAATCGACGAGGAAATGCGGTCATAGGCCAGGCTTGGCGTCTGTCAGCAGAGGTCGTCGGCAGCGTTCATGTAATACCTCGGATATACACACACCCTTTAACTGCCACCCCCGTTTCTTTACAGATAGACAAATCGTAGCTATATATACAGGATACTGAATGATAAATTAATACTATGTGCTTCGTTGGGATAATTTGGCACAGCTCTATGCGATGTCGTTGAAATATCACAAGTAATAGAACAATTGAAGCCATTGATAACATGACGATGGTTTGTAATAAATACCAGCGTACATGCAACGAGTAATTGCATTTATGATCGAATCAACACTAAAACAAGCGTACCCAGCGTCACAATTGGGGTAGGCCGAATTTTTGGCGTGTGTATGCAGGATATAGCGTCACAGATTCACCGGATTCTAATTTCTGCATTAGTGGCTCTGGACAACTCAACTAAACATATAACAAATATCCATTCCCAAGTCGGTGGTCCGTGTAAAATAACTGGTAAAGCTCCATCCCGACAAGATGAAAGATCCAGTTTCAACGCCGGGTACGGACACAATTTTAAGAAATATTTCGTTTCTTATAAAGAAAAACATTACGGTAGACCGTCAATGAGTCGTCGCGAGAACGCTGTAATATCAACCGTCGTCCTCTTTCAGTTTGTATAAGATTTGTGCAGCCGAGATTTGTGCATCAGCGAGCTAGTCTGTGAGCAATCTCACGCAGGGCTTTCTGTGCAGCAACGCGAGCCGCGGTATGACGGCCGATTGGGAATTGACGTTGCGCAGAGAAGAAGCTGTTAGAGACGTCGGTTCGAGCGCCGCATTCATGTAATTTGCAAAAGCAATCGCGGAAACTCGCGGTAGCCCCTACCGGGAATTCGGTCGAGTGTTCTTGCAAGCCTACGCTGAAGTGTAAGTTATCTTATAGGTCCAATTTTCAGTGGCCCGCTAGTTTCTTAACGGTCCGCTTATGCTAAGTTACACCGAACGGTTTGGCATGTTGGAAACAACGGTTCTCATGAAATCACTGAAGTTAAGCAACATCGCGCTGTGTTAGGTGTTCGATGGGTGACAGTCATGCACATGACTCGGTTCGGTTCGGTTTATCACCCTTATCATAACCCATTCACATACGCCATTAGGCCAGTGCCATTGATAGGGTCAGTTGTCAAAAACAGTGCGTCGTTTAACACCAAAAATCAATCAATGAGTGGTCAATGATGTAGGCACCTACATGTCCACCGCCAATGAGATGCCTAGATATCGAGATAACAGAGCGTGAAATAATTATTGATTACACAGGATCGAGACGACCTTCTAGCGGGATCATTTACAGTGACGCTTTGCGAATTTCTTCGAATCGATATCGCTCTACGCTTCGTCTCAAGTCGACAACTGTGTTGCCCACCTCATACGGTAGTAGCTCAAAGCATAAGTCAATCTCTAGGGGTGCTTGTACGTTCCCATTCAACCCTGCACGCAATCACGACGCTATTTATAAACATCCAGCCGGCATTTTCTGTGAATTTTCTGCTGCAGCATCCACCCCCCTCGACGGATGAATCCAGAATCCGTGCAAATCTTCTCTGCCCGCCGGACGTTCAGTGGCCCGTTAACTTATTAACAGTCAGTTAATGTGTTATTAACATGGTCACTGCCAATGAGTTGCCAATATAATGTATGTAACAAACAGTTAAATTATTAACAAGCCACTGGGGCCTTAGACGGCAAATAAGCTGGCGTCGCGACGTCAGCGCTGGAGAGACAGAGATGTATCAACTATCAAGCTGTCATCGACGCGAAGACAGATCCTTTGTCGATATTTTACCAACTGCAAGTCGGTTCTCTGCGCCACTATCGGGCGATGGCTCATGATCTGAGCTGGCAACGGATTGGACGCGGAAGTCAAATCTTAGCGAGTGTAACGGGCAGCACGTGCGAAAT
Source organism: Nemurella pictetii (assembly GCA_921293315.2). Taxonomy (NCBI): domain Eukaryota; kingdom Metazoa; phylum Arthropoda; class Insecta; order Plecoptera; family Nemouridae; genus Nemurella; species Nemurella pictetii. Next base: position 6,291,242 of record OV121122.1, read on the forward strand.
CAAAAAATATTGCAATAATCCACGAGAATGCAGCCACAATCTACAGCCCTGTAAAAGCCCCAGAGGGCAACGTGCGGCGGAGATGTGCAGCCACCTCAACACGAAGTCAAAGCAGCCGCCGCGCCAACTATTTGCACATCCTCTTCATCACATGCAGCATAACAAACCACCCCACACCACACAGCGCAAACATCCCTGTATACGCCGCGGGCATGGAGACCGACAACCCCGCTTCAACCTCCCCAACGGCACCGTATTACGTGGCCTGCGTTGTGCAGTGTGTACATCGCGTATACTACCCTCTATTTAGCGGGACAAGAAGCCAGCCCGCCAGGAGCGCTAAGTGTCCGAAACAACGCCAGAATAACTAGCTTGACACGGGTTAGTTTTTAACTGTGAACAGGGAGACGTGGCGACAGTTTCGGTTCTCGTTTTATTCGCATGATTTATCAATAATCTCTACTGAAACTTTAGTTCGGAATCCAGGTAGGGCCGGTAGGGCGATTTTCTTAAGAAATTCACTTTTTTAACTCTATTTACAACCACTATACTTACAACTTGACACACATTTTTTTTAGAAATTGCCTTTATTTGTCTGATATTGGCATTAAAATGGGCAAAGGCAGAGATTCCTTTTTCGACATTTTCACACAGTCGGCCCCCAGTTATCAAAAGTATGAACTGACTATTTGAATCCCGGCGCCTTTATTTCGAGTTGGCAGCTCTTGAAATGTCGGGTATTATAAGGCATGACTTTCGCCGTGGCGCCTGTGTAGCACGCTGCTCGCTGCTAGCACTTAGCAGGCCAATATTAGGCGTCGGCGTCGGCGTCGGCGTCGGCGTCGGCGTCGGCGTCGGCGGCGTGGATGGAGCTACATAGAGCCGTGTGAGACGAAGCTGTCGAGTGGCTTCTCCGTCGGCGTCGTCGGCGTCGTGTTAATAATGCACGACGGAGACATCGATCCCTGCGACGACGTTGAAATGCGATGCCGCGCGCATTTGTTAACACCGAAGCCACCCTCCAGCCCCACCACCACAGCCCTCCGTGCGCGTCGCCGGCGTGCGTTGCGAGCAGCGGCGCGCACTAGCAGATGCGTTGGCGTCTCTAGATGTCAGGCAGATATACCTGTGGTGCTCGCGGGTGAATTTACTCGAATAGGGGCGCCGCGATAGGGGTGGGCGGCGGCGCGTTCTTTGAAGACGTGAAGATATTAGGTCAGAGTTGCGTTACTTTCAGGCTGCAAGCGATTTCATGAAAAGATTGCCAACCGTTGGAGGATCTCGGAAGAATGACTATGACGAGGTGAATTGCCGTCCGACCGTCTACATTGGTGGCAGCGGTGGGATTCTGTTCGATATAGTTTGGAAGGAAATTAAAGCTGATTTGATGTAGAATTATTTCCCTTGATTTCTTTTCAAAAGAGGTTGCCGAACATTTATCCAAACTGTATTTCGCAATTGGGTTGGAAAGCTAATTTCGTTTGACATCGCATTCCGATTAGAATATCCAGCAAAAAGGAAAACCGTGCTCGTCGTGCAATTGTCATCAACATTCGCACTCAAAGACATTCAAGGGTGGAAGGTCACGTGTCTGCTATAGTTCCGTCGCGCTCGGTGATGTTGGTTCAGGGAGTGTATCCCATTGTGTCCCATCGTGCCCAATTGTGAAACAACCGTCAAAGCAGCTTAGGAAATACGTTCATACAGTTCCAGTCGGTTCCCTTCGAGCAAGGGAATTAATAGCTCATTAGCCCAGACACTGATTGGCTCATCGCGGCGCCACGTCGGTGTGGATACAAATCACTTGCGATTAGGGGATGAGACGAATTACCTCATTTCACCAGGCTAATGATGGTGACATCAACTAACTAATTAGTAATAAGTATCGATGCAACGAGGCGGAAACGTTGATAAGATTTCGGTCGAAGAAAAGGTCGACATGTTTCTTAAATCGTGTATTGATTCAGGCTGACTGGCCATGCAGCATTTTGTGAGAGAGAACACTATATGATGAGTGGAAATTCGATGAAAAACTTAACCCGCACGAAACGGAATTGGAAACTGATAGCCACGAGAAAAGGCACGCGGATGTCTTTTGTTGACAGACCGAATAATGGATTGAAAGCCAGCCAGCCGGCGGGGGGTTGCGAGGAATTCGCGGTCAAAAGCCGGCTTCGATCGCCCGTCACATGGGGCGGGGGCGGCGATTAAAGCACAACAAACTCGGACCACAATCGCGGGGAGAACGTTCACGAGTCTGTCGCTGCATCCCCAACGCCGCCGGTTGACAGAGTGACACGGATATGTTGAACCTCCCCGGAGGGACAGAGACAGACGCAGTGGGAAACGCTCGATTTCACTGCATTTCCGCCGGCACCGTCACAAATCATCTACGTATAAAAGAGCAAAAACCAAACCACCTGTACTCGCTATTCGCCATGATTTATAATGTAGAATTTTATCGGTCGATTTGGGGCCGGTTTTACAATGTGCTGTAAAATAGTTATCTTGCAGTTAGGAAGAAAACAGGAGCAACTGTTTTCTTGGAGATGAGTTTTTATCTGGAAGTTTGGCGCCTAAGGGACGCAATTACAATGCCTATAAAGTTAAGTGGCTAACATGCAGATAAAAAATGCATCCCCATGGTGACTAACATCGGTTGCTTCTGTTTTCTTCCTAACTGGAAGTTAACTATTTAACTGTACATAGTAAAACCGACCCTTAGTGGATAGGTATCTAAAACAAGCGACTTCACAAAAACAAAGTCGCCTCTCAAATGTCCACACTTCGAACCCCGCTCTCACAACGCCGCCACGGCAAGTCGACGCGACGAAACCCTCCAACGGAGGCGCAGGGACGTCGTCCACACAGCGACGTCCATGCAGGCAAGGGACGCCCCAGCCAAACGCGCGCGCCACCCGCCGTACGGACGCACTCAAATCAACCGAGTCAAACCAAAGCCGGTCAATTCCCTGCTAATCCCCGCGCGTAATACCCCGCTCAGCGCACAGCCTGTCCCCGACCGCCGCCCCCCAGCCCCCAGCGCGCGTCACCAGACCACGTCCCACACGCGACCCGCAATTCCCCCGATAATCCGATTGCCTCGACGTTGTCACCCCTTCCTTCCTGCCTAGCTGCCTGCCTGCCTGCCTGCCTGCCTGCCTGCCTGCCTGCCTGCCTGCCTGCCTGCCTGCCTGCCTGCCTGCCTGCCTGCCTGCCTGCCTGCCTGCCTGCCTGCCTGCCTGCCTGCCTGGATCAGTTCAACCCGCCGCGGGACAAGCACAAAGGGTGCCATGACGCCACCCCTCACACACCATCCCCATCACGAGGGGGGTTGATGCAAATGCACGTAGCTGTCGATGCGCACCCGATCGCCGTGTCGCCGGAAACCGGAGAATGGAGAGTGCGGGCTTATTAATCGGTGGTTTAATCGCGTCGACGGCGATCGCGTTCGTGTTCGCTGACCCGGATTCGACGATCACGATGATATCGACTGGCACGAGGTGCGTACAGCTGACAGTTCCGAGTCGCAGTGGCGGAGCGACGACGTGCACAACGTGAATAGCGTTGAAAATCGCGCGAATAGACCATTCCAGGGTAAATAATAAGTGATGACAACACATGTATTACCATGCGAAAAGCATTGCCACTCAAATTTTTACTGTCCCTCGAATTGACTTTTGAATGTGGTCTAATGTGGTCTAAAGCCTTTTTTTTAAATGTGAATCGGTGTCTTTGATGAACGCTCTAACTGGTAAAGCAATTGTTGGAGGAGTAACGAAGCGAGAAAATATGTGCGACCGAGCCGGGAACCGAACTCGTAACGGTTCGCTTGGCAAGAGACGGATCTAAAATATGTATTAAAGTACGCTCGCAGTACCTAGATTTTCTTTGTCAGAATAAATCCGCATTCAAAAAGTATATATACATATATAGCGCTTAGCCTTTGACATGCAACGGGGCAATTCATTCGACAAAGTGGCATCAAAAACACACGAGTCTAATCTGCTTGTACTGCTCCCGTTCCGACAACGAGCCCCCGGCAACGCCTCCAGGTACACACCACGGCAACCCTTCAACCTTCTCCCCAATTATCTACACAGCATCCCCGGTTTCCGCTCACCCCCCTCCCGCACACATCACATACACACAGTGAACAAACGAAAGAACAGCGGACGCGATGCACCGAACTTCCACCCCCCCGATGCATGCAAATCACCCGTCACAACATGCACTCCTACCCCCATCTTCGCCTCCCCACGGTCGGGAGGGCGGTGGTTTACCTGGGTAGTAGAACATCGGCGATCCATTCTGATGCGGCGCGCTCGCCGGATGTAGGTACGGAAGCGGCGTGGCGCCCCTAAAGTCCATTACACCCCTGCACGCACCCGTCCCTACGCACGCACGCACGCCGCCCGGCGACGAGCCGCGCACATTTCCGTTCGCTCGCACGCACCGTTCGGCACGCACCGCCGCACGCAAGGTCGCACCGCGTGATTTACGAGAGTCGCGCACACGCGGACGTCGCCAGCGTTTCGCGGGGCGTTTAGCGATGCGGTTGTCACGTGATCTCCACGGAACGCCCCGCGCCGCGGGAGACAACGGTGTAATGAAACGCGGACGTTGTGATGCGGTGACAAAAATAAACGACAATCACTCTCTGTGTAACGCCGCTGTAGTGACGATTACGTCATGTCACGGCAGCCACCACGAGACCGTCACGCGGCTTCTCAGTTGCTGCTGTTTGCTGCTGCTGCTAGCTGCTTGCTGCTTGCTGCTACTGCTGCTGCTACTTTCTACTGCTGCTGCTCCTGTTGCCGGAAGCGGCGATCTGTCGTGTGCTCGCAGTGTGCAGTGTTCGCGGCGGCGACGACGGCTGTGTGTATACACAGCGAGCCAAACGGTGCGATCGATGGCTATACAGCGCACGATCTCGCTTGCACCAACCAGCCCTACACTAGATCGTAACGAACAGTGGCCCCCACGAAAAAAAAACACACACACACACACGAAAAACAAAGGTCGCACCAAACCGTCCGTCACTAGTCGACCATCTCAGAGTCTGTACGCGTCGCGGCGCCGCAGCGAAACAATGAAGCGGCTTATTAAATTACCAGCTCATTGTTCACGCCATATACAAGACAAACGCAACTTCCGCTTGCTGTGTTTATACCGCTGCCGCACACAAACACCGATGTGTTTGCCTCGTGTCGAAAAGTCGCGCTCTAAGCCACTCGGGGCATTTGTGTTAGCGCCTGTCGCGCTTCGTCCCGGAAAGCTACGTCTCTCCTCTCGACGCCTCGCTCGTATATAAGTGCTAGTCAGCGTCGCGCTATATTCACCCGACGAGACACGCCGTCCGTGTAGAAAATCCGGCCATCCACACGCACGCACAGTGTAAACAATCGTAGCGGCGAGCGTGTGGCTTCCTGGCCGCTCGTAGCACGGCGACACTGGGCGCTAAGTACCCGAACGTAACCGTCGCGTAGAGCGTTGCTACGCTCTCAGAGGACACGGCGAACCGACCGCGAACGCGCTCCTCAGCCAACTGACTGACGGCAACCGGCAAGCAAGCAGGCGGACAGGCACGACGGGGTGGAGGGGAACGGCAAACATGTTCCGGCCCTTCTGGCGGCATGGCCGGGTGGGTAGGTGGGTGGTTGGGAGCCAGGGGAGGGCATGTGCCGCCCTCTCACGTTACGACCGGCGGGGCGGGGGGGATGTCGTGACACGGACCCGTGGCGTTCGTGTCGGGGTAGTTAGGGGGTGCGCGCCGGTCCCGAGGTGTCGACGTCGGGTGTTTATTGGGGGGATGATCCGCGCGATGAGCCTCGCCGGCGAGAGGTCAACTCGACGGTTTCGGGGATGATTCGTGTCGGGCGAATGAGGCCGCGGGTTTGTTGATTCTGCCGAGATTTCCTTCGGGCGCATCGGCGGCGTCAGGGCCGAGGTATCTGCCCACATCCCCCCCCCCCCCCCCCCCCCAGCGGCACTTCGTGGAGGTGGCACAGTAAACACAGCACCCTGTGTGCTCTGTTCACGAGATGGGTAGCGTGGGGGGGAGGGTGAGAGACAAGGAAGGCGAGTAAAATCAATGAACGGGATAAAGCGCTGCTGCTGCTGCTGCTACTGCTGCTGGTAGGGGAGGGGGTGGATTGTTGGACGCGCGGACGAGGGTTTAGCGGGAAGGGGGGGAGGGGGTGCGAGGGGTGAAATGTGTCCCGTGGGGTGGGGGGTATCTTGTTATGCGACTACTCGCGGATTAATCAGCCGGTGATCCCCCGCGCGTTTGGCTTCCTGTGGGAACCGCCGGCTCGGAATTGATTCCGACGGGCGGGGGCGGGGGGCGGTGGGAATCATCGGGAGCCGGGTTTGATTGATCTCGTCCGAGTGACCGGTCGGAGGTGGCGTGATGGGCGAGGGGGTGGGTGCCAGCGGCGGCGGCAGCTAAGTGACGGCTAATTAAAAGGGATGTGTCGGAATGGGCTGTCGAAGCTCGTTTGTTAAAATGGGGGTGGATTTTGACATTTTTAGTAAGGTTGCCTTGAGTTTTATCTCGGATCCTTGGTGATGCTAACTGACCCGGGTTACTGGCAGATAATTATCAGTTTATGTTTGTAATCAATCAAGTAGTATTTTTTTTAAATATTCCCTAGTATGTAACAAAAAATGTACTTATTTAATTATCTATTTAAAAAACAAAAAAGTTAAGTCTATGAGATATCTATTCCTACAAATTTTGATTTCGAATCTCTTCAAATGACTGGCTTCAAGTGATTTCAAATGATTTAGAATGTTTTCGAAGACTACCCTGGGATATAATTCAGAGAACAGGGTGTGAAATCACAGGCAGTTATATTTTATCTTCACCTCAAGTACATGGCCCATTTTGAGTTGATTGCGGTTAATCTCATTCTCAGCAGAAATTTAGCACCTAATTTGGCGTGAAGCCTTTAAGAACGTGGCGGAACATTCAGTACAAAATCTTTGGAGACCTTCTCTGCCACGTAACAGGATTCCAACCTGACTCCCAGACTTTCAAGACTTTCCAAACACATACCCAAACGCGAGGCAACACTAAGTATGCAAAAGTTGTTGCCATTGTCTAATCCCAATCAATAAGCTGAAATTCAATTATCTTCGTTCACAACCGCATGGGTCAAGATAATTGGAAATTCACACACATCGCATCTGACTAAAGCATTTTAAACGTGAGTCATCGCGATTTATCTTGATCGCTCCATTTTAAAGCCTAGGTCATTCGGAATGGGCTTGGAATGGGCCATTCCAAATTGATGGAACACAGTTTTACTTTCTGTCTTTTGCAAACCATGACCCAAAGTGAAAATTTACACCTAGATTTCAATCAAATATCAAAGAATAATTGATGAACCTTCAGGAGTTTTTCTCCAAATCCTCGAAAATCAATATTGCCGTTTTTTAGCGTACATAGTACACCAAAAGAGGTGAAACAATTCAATCATCGACCCTTGCGTTTTTTTTTTAGGCAAACTATAGAAGACACAGTTATCGCCACAATCAATGCATAGAGAAAATCTTCCTTGGGTTATGTTCCGAGAGTAAAGCTTAATGACGACTCACGACGCAGAGCGTATAGCTGTAGTATAATAAACCAAACGTCATGAAACGAATCATACGAATGGGGTTGATAAATCATTGATCCTTTTCACTGCTTCAAGAGTTGACAAAGCACTCATGTAGAGCAAAGATCTTTACAAGGGTAAACAAAACGACGCAAGAAGGCTCATAGTATTGCCGTAGGTAAGCCATTGATCCTTTCACTATGCTTCAAGCTTCAGCTTCAAAGCAAAGCTAGCCGACGAGTATTCGCGTAGATAAACCATCGATCCTTGCCGCAAGCATCGACAGCAACACCATGCGACAAGACCCTCAACGTCGACGCTCCAGATCAGCGATAGTTGCCGCGCAAGTGACGAGATCGTTACCGGGCTACAAACGTTGAGCGGGCCTACCTTGGTCGGGCTTCTCGGAGGGCTGGTGCGGCGGGGGCTGGTGCTGCTGCTGGTGCTGCGCTTGCTGTTGCGACGGCGGCGGCTGATGCTGCTGCTTCGACCGCTTTTCCGATGTCTTCGGCGAGCAGTTCTTCCTCACTGGCCGCGACGCGGAGAGCTGAGGTGGTACCTGCAGTGTGGCAAACGGATCTTTGTGTTGATACGAGATGCCCGACACCATTGAATCTTATTGAGCTGTGTTTAAGCTTGCTATTTGAAACTAAATATCCATTTCAAAATAGTATCCAAACTAGCGGTACGAGGGATTGGATCTGCTCCCAGCGCCCCTATTCACTAGCTTTTTTATTTTGAAATTCTGCGGAATTGGGTACATTTCGGCATTTGTTTCCTACACTTCCTTGGAAAACAAAAGCCGAATTTAACCCAATTCCCCAGAATTAGAAACAGAAAAGTTTAGTGAATAGGGGTCCTGTTAAAATACTATGTGGAATGGATTTTTTGTATCTAAAAAGAAACAGCAACCTATCTTCATGCAATTCCTTATCTAATCCTGCAACTACGAACCCAGAAAGACAACCAGATTTATCCAGAAATATAACAGAAACTAAATATCCATTTCAAAATTATATCCGTAACCGAGGTACCGGAGGATTGTTACCGCCGCCAGTACGGAAACTATTTCAGAATGTATATTTCGTTCCTACTAAAATAGCAGCCCATCTTCACGCTATTCCCCGTCTAATCCTGCAACTAATAACCTCAACGTCAAACGGCGCGAGACTCACAAGTTTCTCCGAACGCTCCCCCGACGGCAGGCGCGCCACCGTCGCCTCCGGCGAATCCTCGGGCGGCGGCGGCTGCGTGATCCAGTTGTACTCGCGCTTCTCCACCGGCAGGCCCCAGCGTTCGTACTCGAGCGACTGCGTGCGTAGCGTCTCGTAGCAGTCGAGGCAGACGACGGCAAAGTCGCCGTTCTCCAGCAGCAGGCTCTTGTCCGGCTGCCGGTGGAACCGCAGGAACGGGAAGTCCTGCGTGGCGGAAACGGGACGGCGTTAGCGGGGTGGAAAACTTGTAGAATCGTTCGGCGCGTGGTTATTGGGTGAAGGGTGATTAATTGGTGCAATGATGACCCTCATGCCCGCCTTTACTTGCTTATCTTCAAAACTGTAAGCAGTATTTTAGGGAGAAGTGATGTTATATACCCAATAAGAACGGCTAGTTTGTAAGATCAGCAATACATTATTATTATTTAAATTTATAATTGTAACGCTTCCGCTAAACGCCAAATTATAACGCTGTGGGTTTGGGCGCCAAGTTATTTATTCCCAGGTAAAATAACTAAAACCGTGCTCTCTATTTAAATTTATTTATTCTTCACTCTACAAATACACTTGTTCGTTACACTTCAAAAGCTATATCCAGACTGACTTGCTCATACCGCCTGTCCCTCCTTTATATAAGTGACACCTTCTAGAATTATCCAAGCTCCTCGAATATTCCAGAAGGGTCCCGACCCAGGTAGTTTTGGCTACTCGAATGTTCTAAACTGGTTTTCGATACTGTTCGTATCGAAAACATGTAACTCGTTACATTACCCCCTATCTTAAAAAAATACAAAATACCATTAATGTAATACAAAAATAAACTATTCAACTTCTGACTCATTTTCTGAAAAGTCCTCTTCTTGGGCGATGTCGCAGTCATCTTCGGTTTCGACTTTTTGTACCGGCTTCAAATCTTTGGTATGCCAGTTACCAATTGGCTTACCCTGTTGATCGACCAGTTCATAGACCAACGGGGACCTCTTTTTCCTGACCACAAAAGGGCCGGTGTATTTCGGCGCTAAACTCGCGGTGAACTTATTAGCTGCGTTAGACTGTGCAAAATTCCTCTTCCAAACTTTTTCTCCGACTTCGAATTCCCTGTGGCGTCGTCGTAGGTTGTACACCTTTTGGTTGGCATCGTATGCTTTCTTGAGTCGGAGTCGGACTTCCTCGTACAATTCTTCTAATCTTCTATGTCTTTCGATCAAGTTTTGGCGATTCCCGACTTCTATAGGGGCATTTTCGGGTACCGTATCAGCATCACCGTGGAACTTCCCAGATAGATTAATCTCGCGTCCGAAGTTTAAGAGATTCGGGGTGCAACCAGTACTTTGGTGCTTGGCTGATCTTATCGCGTACCCAACTTCGTGGATGTGTTTATCCCATTGGTTATGCTTGTTTCGGATATAACTCCCGATCATAGTTTTAATAACCCGATTTACCCGTTCAGTTGGGTTAACTTGTGGGTGGTAACTGGGATTATAAATGATCTTCGTGTCGAACTTCTTCATAAAGGCCTTGAAGGTAGAGCTCGTATATTGTGGGCCATTGTCACACTGTAGATATTGCGGAGCCCCATATATCAGGAAAACTTGGTCCTCGAGGCGTCTCAAAATCGTAGCAGTCCTAGCTTCTCTCAGCGGGAACAGCAATGTGAACTTGGTAAAGAAATCTGATACAACTAATAAGTACTTGTTGTTCTTTGAAGACCGAGGGAACGGGCCCATTAAATCGGACGAAATCATTTGCCATGGCCTTGAAACCATCCGTCGGTGTCCCATTAATCCGGCGGGCTTGCATTGTTCCACTTTATACTGGGCGCAAACGTGGCATTTCCCTATGTACTTGCGAACATCACTCTTCATGGCTGGCCAATAATAACATTCGGCAATTCTTTTCCAGGTTTTAAAAATACCGAGATGCCCTGAGGTTTCGGCGTCATGGGATTCGTGTAACACTTTGTTCCTCAGATCTTTTGGGATGACAATTTTCCAATTGCTCCCTAATCCCATGTCAAGCTGAGAATTATCGTTGACCTTCTTATATAGATTATAATTTTCCACCCTCCAATCCGGGAAACTCTGAGGATTTCCGGTGACTCTTGACTTCATCTTGTTCCACCATTTATCCGCTACTTGCTCGTGGACGGTGATGAGGTCGAGGACAGGGCTTATCGCTCTCGACAAAGCATCCGGCACAACATGTTCACTACCTTTCCTATGCTTGATGTCAAAATCGAATTGTTGCAACCTGATAGCCCAGCGGGCTAGTCTTCCAGTGGGATCCTTTAAATTGTTTAACCACAATAAAGAATGGTGATCGGTAATTACCGAGAAACGGCTACCCTCCAGGTAAGGGCGCATCTTCTCAATAGCCCAAATGACGGCCAAACACTCCCGTTCGGTCGGCGAGTAATTCCTCTCTTCTTTCGTCAAAGACCGGCTATAATAAGCGATCACTTTCTCTCCATCTTCAAATTCTTGAGATAGCACACTCCCGATACCATAGGCGGATGCATCCGTTTGTACCGAAAAAGGACGATCAAAATCCGGGCAAGTGAGTATAGGAGGCGTAACTAACTTTTCTTTGACTTGTCTGAAAGCTTCTTCGGCCTCTGTAGTCCAGTTCCATTGGACGTTCTTGCGTGTCAAATTATGAAGTGGGGACATGAGGATGGCGAATGAAGGTATAAAACGCTTATACCACGACACCATTCCCACAAAACGCTTTACCTGCTTGCTTGACTTAGGTGCAGGATAGTCCAAGATAGCGCTGATCTTCTCAGGGTCGACGTGCAGACCGTACTGATCCACCACATAGCCGAGATATCTTAACTCCTTTCTTCCAATTTCACACTTTTCTCTATTGATCGTAAGGTTCGCCGCCCTTAACCTCCGGAGAACTTCTTCGAGGACTTCCGTGTGTTTCTCAAAGGTAGACGTGGCTATAATGATGTCGTCAAGGTAAACAAAGACATACGGTTCCAAGTCGTGACCTAAAACTTGATCGATCAGTCGTTGCCAAGTCGCCGCACTGTTATGTAGGCCGAAAGGCATCCGGGTAAATTGGAACAGTCCTCTTCCTTGCACCGTAAACGCGGTTTTTTCTTGACTATCTTTCTCTAGAGGCACTTGCCAATAGGCACTCTTCAAGTCCAAAGATGAAAGATATCTCGCTTCTCGCAGGCGATCCAAAATAGAAGACACATAAGGTATCGGATATGCATCTTTGACGGTAACAGCGTTGACTTTGCGAAAGTCCACCACAAATCGGTAGGAACCGTCTTTTTTCTTGATTAAAAGCATAGGCGACGACCATGGACTCTTTGATTTTACCACTACTCCTAGCTTGATCATATTATCCAGTTCATTGTGGATTGACCGCAGTACTACCGGAGAAACTGGATAATACCGTTGTTTTATTGGCGAAGCGTTGCCTGTATCAATCCTGTGCTCGATCGACCTGTGACATCCCAAATTCTCGGACATCTTCGCCAAGTATCGCGTTGTTATTTCGGCGAGTTTCATTCTTTCTTCTTCGCGGATTGACTTTTCTTCTATGGAATCCACAGTGTTGTAGTCATCTTGTTCCACATTCGGGTTCGTAAAGGTCCAGGTCGCAGTGGTTACATTCGGAATGATACCCATAATCTTCCAAAAATCTATGCCCAGGGTTAGGATGATCGGTAAGCTCTTCACCACCAACACAGGTATCACTCGGAGGCGGTCTTCTAGTTCGAATGGGATATAGACGACAAAATCGACTGCGCATCGCTGTCCGCTCGCCACAGTGATGAACGTGTTTACTTTCTCCATGCTCCGCTTCAACCCTAATTGGGAGATAAACCTCCATCCTTCACCTCCAATCACGGTGCGATTGGCGCCACTATCCAATAAACCCTTTAAATGAATCCCCATAATCTTCACGAAAAGGTAAGCTCTTGCATCTTTTCCCATAAAGAGTAATTGGTCTAGTTGCATCTCTCCTCCCGTCAATTCTTGTAATGCGTCCTCTTCTCTGGTCGGAGAAAATTGCCGAGGACCTATCGCAAATTTTCTCCCCTCTCGTTTTCCGAATTATTGCAATTTTTGCAGGATCGGCGGATAACGCCCACCGCCCCACAGCCGTAGCAGAAGGTTTTCCTTGCTTTTTCTTGAGGGATGTCGTATTGTTTTCTGGCTTCTATAGCCCTCCCGTGGTTCGTGATCTTACTCATGTTGGTCGAGTTAGCACCTGCGATTGCATGTCTTCTACCTTGGTATGCCAGATCGGGTTCCAACAAGGACCGGCTATCTGTTGGTGGGGGTCGATATTGCTCTGCTTGGATCTTTCCTAGTTCCAATTTCTTACAAATCTTTGAAAATTCATCCACAGATTCAAACTCCAAACAGCTGAGTGCTTCGATCAAATATGGTAAGACGTTTCTCTTTAGAATCCTGAGTTTTGATTGCTCTGTTACCGGATTGGGTAGCCTCGCAAACAGGCATAGCATGGTGCGTACGTACTGACCCACTTTCTCCCCAGATCCTTGTGTTCTCCTTTTAATTTCCTCCCAGAGCTTCTCTTCATAATCCACCGGAAGGAACTCCTCTTTAAGGCCTACGACAAAGTGATCCCACGAATTAAACTGCCTTCTCACGGTGCGGAACCACATAAGGGCACTTCCTTCCAGGAGGTCAATCGCCGATCTCCAAAGATCTTCGTCGTCCACATTCCTGGCAGTCTTTAATTCTTCAACTCTTTCAAGAAATTCGTGGACACTAAGACTATTTTCGTCTCCCGAGAAACGAAGGTTCCATTGGCACACAGGCGTCTGATGTCGAATTACCGAATGATGAATAGTCTTATCGTTTTTGACAGGAGTCTCCTTGATACGACCGCCTTCCGCTTTAGAAATGAATTTCTCGAATCCTTCATGAACATCGGGAAGCTCAGGACTTGCTTCCTCGTCGGACTCGTCCATTGCTCCCTCGGCCGAAGAATTAAGTTGGTTGTATAATGATAGAACCTTGCGTAAGATGGTCGACCGGGACGTCATATCCGATGACTCCAAGGCTTGAATTCTCTCGGCCCTTCCAAGCACATGCGTCAACTTACTGTCGATTAATTTATAAACTGGATCTAGTCGGCCTCCTTTGAAAGTAAGAAGCAACGATTCTATTTCCACCAGTTTCTCTTCGCAACTCCTGATCTCTCCTTTGACTTCCATAACGATCGAAGGCATGACTAATTTCCCTTCACGTTCTAGCTTCAGCAACTGTCGGAAGGACTTACGCATTTCTTCAACTGTGGCGACTTCGGTGATCCCGCGAATACTTAGTTCGTAGGTCAACTCATCCTTCGACAGCCTGTTAATTTCCATCTTCACCACGAATTTCAACCGTTTGCCCCACGTTGGGCGCCAATTTGTAACGCTTCCGCTAAACGCCAAATTATAACGCTGTGGGTTTGGGCGCCAAGTTATTTATTCCCAGGTAAAATAACTAAAACCGTGCTCTCTATTTAAATTTATTTATTCTTCACTCTACAAATACACTTGTTCGTTACACTTCAAAAGCTATATCCAGACTGACTTGCTCATACCGCCTGTCCCTCCTTTATATAAGTGACACCTTCTAGAATTATCCAAGCTCCTCGAATATTCCAGAAGGGTCCCGACCCAGGTAGTTTTGGCTACTCGAATGTTCTAAACTGGTTTTCGATACTGTTCGTATCGAAAACATGTAACTCGTTACATTACATTATTTTTGTATGCTTTTAATTGGCAATGGCATATAAATTATGATTAAATAAGGGAGAATTAGTTACGGCCTGCCACGCACAAAATTTACAGTAAAATATAAGAAATACATTAAAATCTTCGAGTGGCTTGGGACATGTATAAGCTCGCCAATGCAACCTGACCGCACAATGTACATGTGAAGCCAAATTATCTTATTCAAGTTGGGGTGGAATAGAAAAATCAGCTATGCCAACATGCTTCAAAGTAAAGGTGCTAGATTCGAAAATTTTCAAACTTTTCACTCCTTTGACCAACCGCGTAAAGTATCGATGAAATTTTACTTTTCATCAAAAAGTTTCCAGCAAAACTTTTCAAGTTTACATCACTAGGGTCAGGCAACGAGTATTTGCGTCTAGTTTCGCGTCAAGCCGACACTCGTCTCACCTTGACGGGCAGCGCGCGGACACGCTTCCGGTAGGTGGTGATGCCGCAGACGTAGCAGCAGTAGTCGTGCGTGTTGTAGTCCCTGCGCTCCAGCTGGCCGTTGCCGTTCGTCAGCTGCTGCTGCTCGTACCTGCGCAAACAACCGGTCACAAACGGCGCCGGCAACTCGAGCACAGGACAGAAATCACCGCCACCTTGCAGCCAATATGCAAAGCGGAATGGGGGAAAAATAGTGACGGTATCTTTTTGTTAGCATACCAATAAACCATGCTCCTCCCTTTATGTGAAACCATACTCAAATCTGCCGTTGTTGATTGTACTTAGATAATCTTACCACAGAGCAACAAAATTGATTGTTATAAACCTAAATCAAGTGTTTAATGATGCACAATTTCATTATAGCACCTTCTAGATTAAGTCTAGATAGAACAGAGATGCCTTAACTATAAAAGAAGGCGACCTCCTCCACAGAGTAAGCAGGGAATGCTGACAGAAGATAGCAACGTTAAATGAACGACAAGCAAGAAACGAAAGCGAAAAAATCTGAAGGAAATGCACCTCCTCAGTGGGCAAACAGCAATTGCTGGCAGAAGATATTGCCCCAACGTTAAATGACCGACGGGCAAGAAACAAAGGCGAACAGACTCTCGCACCGTCTACACTGTGCAAGCAGCGAATGCTAGCAGAACGTGCAGACAAGTTACACAGCAAACGAAAGCGACCAAACTCTACAGGAAACGAACCTCCACCACTGAATAAGCAACCAGTTGTAGCTAAAGCTACGGCCCCAACGTTAAATGACAACAGCCAAGTAACAAAAGTGAACAAACTCGGCAGGAAACGCACCTCCTACACTGAGCAAGCAACGAGTGCTGGCCGAAGATTTTGCCGCAACGTTACATGAAAGGAAATGAAAGCGAACAAACTGCAGGAAACGTAACTCAGTCACTGTGCAAGCAGTGGTTGGTAGCAGAAGCTATGGCCGCAACGTTACATGACAGACAGACGAGTAACAAAAGTGAACAAACTAGGCAGGAAACGCACCTTCTCCACTGCGCGAGCAGCGAGTGGTAGCAGAACGTGCAGACCAGCGCGCTGCCGTCGTTGCGCAGCTGCTCGGCGTTCTGCGGCGAGCTGTGGCGCAGCAGCTCGGGGAAGTGCGGCGCGTTGCGGCCCTGCGGCCGGCCGTAGAGGACCCGCGCTAGCGTCAGGTCCGAGTGCAGGCCGCAAAGGAAGCAGTAGATCGAGCTGCTGGCCGTCGGCACCGTCGTCGACATCGAACGCTCCGACGAGGGCGGCGTCGTACCCGGCGAGTCGCCGTTCCACGCCGACGTAGGCGGGTTCGGGTTCGGCACGTCGTAGCTGTCGGAAGGGAGGCGATGGGTTTAGTGGGGTGCAGGTGATGAAGGTCGTGGAAGATTGGGGTCGGTGAGTTGTAACATGCCGGCGAGTCTAATTGCATGCTCGAACCGCTTCCAAACTCTGTATGCAGTTTGCAACAGTTGAGAAGCTTGAACCTTTGAGCAAGACTAGGTAGGGATACGCAGCTCGAGTCGACTCGCATGTTGAAACAGCTTCCTACCTACGTATGCAGTTTGCAACAGTTGAGAAGCTTGAATTAACTCTGCATCTTTGACAAGAGTGAAGAGTATTAGGGAATATTGCCAAGAAAGTCCTAATTTACATCTCATCTAATCTCAGCCATGCCCTGCATTAACTCAATAAGTTTTAATGTGTTTATTAAGTGAATCGACATGAATTACTGTCCCATTCAGTCCGATACACCTTGTCAAGCAAGAAACTTGTCGAGCAATGCAGTGCGCGGCTTCCCTTCATTACACAACTATCGGGCCGCTAAACCTGACGTTACGTACGAATCCCAACATGGCTTTGGTCAACGGGTTTTAAGAGTCTAATTTCAAAGACCGAGCGTCTAACTTCTCGGTACTCACCGCCTCCGCTCCAACGGCACTCGTTCCGTCTCGAGCCGCTCCCACTGCAGAGTCAGGTGGCTGACGCAGCGCGAACACGCGAGCACCCGGCCGTGCGAGTCCATGCACGCATTCTCCGAGGTTCGCGCCACGTTGCGCAGACAGGGAAAGTGCATCGCGTGGCTGTTCATGCCCTCGGGGCTCGTGCTCAGCCACTCCATGTGGGGCCGCGCAAACAGCCCGGCGCAGATGTAGCACCTGCCGACCAGTTGGATTAGATTGTGGTTGCGCAAGCGATTGCGGCACAACTCCTGCGGTTTGCCTAAATGGCAGGACTGGTCGTCAAAGTTAGGCGAGAGGGTAATTAGCACATTGTTATTGTCATTCTTGTGCACTAAGGCTTTGCAAAGACTTATTTTAGTAGATAATAGATAGTAGATTTTTAGTAGTAAGTAGTAGTTTAGTAGATTTTAGTAGATGGATGGTGCTGATTAACAATCTTTAAGGTTAAGTAGGCTGTGCCAGATTTTATTGTGAGGGCAAACTGGAAACACGTCAAGTGAGCCAGGTAAAAACGTCGGTTTCAACAGAAGGAATCAACAGACAACAGAAAACTTATTTTAATTATGCCGAACAAAACAGTGAAATTTTTACACACTTGACAAGTTGTAAAGCATAACGGATCTGAAAAGTTTAGCCAAAATAACTAGAATGGTTTGGCTTCTCGAGTGAGAAACCTTCGTACGCAACGCTCCACCGCCAACAACCCGGCGCTAGTAAAGCCTCGACCCCGACACAGAGCCCTGCGCCCCCACACCCACCTATAGTTCTGCTGCCCGCCGCTGGACGAGGTGGGGAGCGCGACCGTCATGCCGTTGGGCTCTCCGCCCTGCCCGCCGCCACCCGCCGCGTTGCCGGGCGCCTGCGCCGGCGACGCCGTGCGCTGGTTGCCCACGCTGCCGCTGCCCGTCGAGCGCGCCGCCATCTCCTTCTTTCGCGCCGCCGCCGACGACTTCGACAGCTCGTACGGCTTGAACCGGATGTCGCTGCCCCCGCCGGCGCTCACCTGCCGCAAGACACCGGGTTAGTTTTGAATGCGGGGAGTGGTTCTGAACGCGACCGGGAATAGAAATGTGATACTGTTCACAAATCCAAACGGTTTGTTTCTTATGTGATAAATTGAATGCATCAGCATCATGACATCGGGTCATAATGAAAAATATCCAATATTTCCAGAGGTATCAACTCAAAATAAAGACAGGGATTCAAATAATCAAATTAAACTTGATGGATATGTTTTCACTGTGTTTTCTCCATTTCCCTGGTTATTTTCAAGACCAAAACCTGCTCAAATTAGGACCGACATCATAAGCCATGGCCTGTGAAAACCTTGCTTGATCAATTTAAACTAAAATTACTGGACCTATCTGGATCGATAATCCCAATTACAATCCCGAGTGGAGACCTTATACTACTTGAAAAGTAATTAAAAAACAGTGTAAAAACAGCGGAAATTCAAGTCGGTCAGTTGACAGCTAAAAACTGAATTATTTAAACTTTAAAGATAGTTGTTTGTTCAGTGTTTTGGACACTGGTACTTCTGGAGGGATAATATCTTGACCTAACCTAGGGCTCGTAGTGGCTTTTGTAAGGCCAGGGCTCCTAGAGGTCCTAGTTGCACTAGATCATAAAGTGGGCCTAGAAGGGCCAGGTCTCATAGCTAACGGAGTGCGGGGCTGGTTTTCCGCCGAGACTCACCGGCGACTTGGCCAACGAGGGCCTCGGCGACGGCGACGGCCCTCCGTGCTTTTCCGCCCCGTTGTTGCTGGGCAGGGGCTCGCTGCCAAAAACCTTCTGCTTCTGCGGTATCGACTTGTAGCAGATGTAGCACACCTGCGCGCACAAAGAGCATTCACAGATCAGAGCCGGTCTCGCAGACATCCGCGTGCGTACACCAGAATATTTGCACGAGCGAGCCAAATTATGGGGGGCATAATTATCTTTTATTCAGAACGTAATGTTCATCTAGGCTGGTTCCTGCGCGTATCCCGAAGTAGCCAGAGCTAACGTTTGAATATTGTTGGTACTAAACGCCCACTCATCGTCCATTAAACTCTCATCGAGTTCAGCAGAATCCATCTCCCTCTCGACCTTCCTACCCTTTGTTTCTTGCCTTCAACATCAAAATATCTTATGACTTTCTTAAGACTAGTGTCTTTTCCTAATCTTAGCACGTTAGTTTTCTGAAAAACTATTTTACTGGGTATTGAATGCTTAACTCCCAAACGCTAACTTTTCCCAAAGTTTCGGAAAGTTGTGCTGCCTGCTTTAACAACGGTCTAAACTGTGTCTGAGTGCCAAACAAAAGAACAAACAATAATTTAGGCTTCCTAAAAAAAACCCAAATTCCAAAACAATTGATCAATAACGAAAAGTGATTAGTAGAACCCACAGTCAAAGTAATTTTAGACTAATCTACACACTTTAAACATCTGACATCTTAACATTATACAATCTACAGATGTTTGCACCCTGGTGATATCGATAGAAGATCCCAGACTCGAACTGCTCCTGACGTTTCGCAAAGCTTAGCCGCCTGCATCATCAAGGGTGGAAAAACTTTTCAAAAAACCGGCGAAAAAACTTTTCGAAACCCCAGCGCTGTCGCCAGACCCACCTGCACCATCCCCTGCGGCGAGATGGGGCTGGCGCCGGGCGGCGCCGCCAGCGCGCAGATCGACGGGAAGTACGCCTCCTTCTCGGGGTTCTGGCAGCAGTAGAGCAGGCGGATCGACGAGCTCGGGTACTCGAGCGCGCACGTGTAGCAGACAAAGGTGGTCGTGTCCAGCGCCGGCGCCGGCCGCTTGCGCAGCGCGTAGTTGCGCTCGCCGTGCTGCACGCCCTGCGCCGAGTACGCGTGCCACTGCTGCAGCAGGTGGTGCTGGCATGCCGCGCACGCCTGCAAACAAGGCGACGCGTTAGTTTCGGAAAAAATATTTAACTGGATAGTGAATGCCAAGTCCCAAAACTCAAACTTTTCATGACGTTTCGCAAAGTTACGACCAGTTGGTACTTTCTTAGGACTCGTGGCTTTTCCTGATCTTAGTTTTCAGAAAAACTATTCAACTGGGTAATTGAATGCCGAGACCCAAACTCACTTTTTCACCACCAGACTTTTTTGATTAACGTTTTACGGACAACAGACTTTCGGGTAGAATATCATGGAGTTAGAAATATAACTATGAATATGAATATGAATGAACATATAAGGCACTGAATCTATTGAAGGTATGCTGCAACCACATACCAACAACTCGGCTTACCCCAAGTGTAACTTGGGAACGCTAGTAGAACGGATACGGAACCAATTTGTACAATTAGTATGCAACACCAGTCAATCACTAAATATTTCAGTTTTTTATCTCGCAGTTTTGGGACAGTTTCTGCATTAGTTTCCAAACAAAACACAGGAAACTAACACAGGAATCGACCCACAGTCGCAGAATTATAAACTGAAAAAGTAGGTGAATGTGGATTCTGCTTTTAATTTTGCAGCTTTGGGGCAGTTTCTGCTTTCATTTCAAAACAAAGTACCTATAGGAAACAAACACAAAAATTGTCCCACAGCCGCAGAATGAGAAACCAAAAAATTAGGCAAGTGTATGTCGAACCCCCGCGACCGATTCCCGCCTCGAACGCCGGCCTCACCTGAACGCGCCCCGCCGAGTCCATCGGACGCGATCGGCTCGGCCGCGGGTGCAGCATCAGCGACGGGAAGAACGGCGGCGGGCTGGCAGTGGGCGGCGGCGGCTGGTGGTGTTGGCCGGCCGGCGGCGGCGGCAGCAGCGGCTTGGCGGCGATGTGCGACAGGCTGCCGCGCGCGTGCTCGTCGCCGCACACGTAGCACACCTCCGTCGTGGAGTTCTTGTCCGGCATGCTCAGGTCGAGGATGTCGGCGCCCGACAGGCTGCTCGCGCCGCTGTATGCACCTGAGGAGGGAAACGGAGCGTCGGGTTAGGTCGGCGACGGTCGGGTTTATGTTGCGGGAATGATGATGAAGGAAACTCTGCCGTTTTTGTCCTGGCAATGATTGGGTATGAGTGGCAAAAGCGCATCATACTTTTCTGATACAGGAAAATCTGCCTCAGACAAATGACAAAAAGACGTCC
The DNA here is from genome assembly GCA_921293315.2 of Nemurella pictetii. Lineage (NCBI taxonomy): Eukaryota > Metazoa > Arthropoda > Insecta > Plecoptera > Nemouridae > Nemurella > Nemurella pictetii. Next base: position 6,312,326 of record OV121122.1, read on the forward strand.
ACTGGGCATACTACCGATTTGGAAAAAAATATTAATTAGCTCTGCTAAATCACTACGGAAGATAACCACAACCCGAATTGCTGCACCTGGCTTTAGCGAATGGGTATCATGATTGGTTGAATTTTGATTGAATGGAATGGGTGTGTTAATTGTTGAGCTGGCAAATAAATGGCTAGCGCTGCCTTGAACGGAGCGCAGGGTTGGGTTGTGATGGGGTGATGGGTAATGTTTCTGCAAGGCCCAAGGGGCAAAAAAGGGAAATCTTCCAGGAGCACCAAAAACCTTGGTTTCTTTACTAATTTGTTAACAAATAATTATGATATAAAAATTATTTACCAACTCTGTTGGTACTGATCTCAAAGCTAAAAGCTGAAAAAGTCAATTGCCAGACGTACAGACGTACCAAATCTCATTGCATTTTGTCGTGCTACAAGTTCACTTCCAGTTGATGCCGATATTTAGCTTCACTGTGTCTGAAAATTGTAGATTCTACTTGAGAGACTAGTATTGGATAAGCTTGGGATATTCTTTTAAGCAAGTATTTACAATTGGATTAGCATTATCACTTACATCCTCAGTTGTGCTATCTAAAGCAGACACAGATCATTTCCTTGCCAGATATCATTCCATGGCATGATCATTAATTGGTAGCTAATATTACCTGGACAAATATAGAAAGTGATAGGAGAGCTAGCCAAATGTATCAAAATTTACAAGCAATCCCGACGTACTCAGAAAAATGTTTCTATTAAAGGTCAGTTGAATGGAAACCCACCAACAAAACCCGTTCAACCATCCACGGGGATTTGAGCCCAAGAATTTCTGATCTCAAGTTTCTAAATTCAACTAGGTACTTTCATGAGCCAAATTAAGAAATCCATTCCAATCAATGGGCTGATCAGGGAGTACATTTGCCTTATTACTTTCTGAAGACTTATGTCTTTTCCTGATCGTAGCACGTAATACTTAAGAAAAACTATTTAAGTGGATAAAGAATGCTATGCCCAAAAACACAAACTAGTCCCGGCATTTCGCAAAGCTATGCTGCCTGCTTTGTCAAGGGTCTAAACTCAAGTAGGACTTACACTTGGGACTTAGAATTCTTTACCCAGTTAAATAGTTTTTGCCTTCATTCTCTCTACCACCTGCCAGCGGCAGAGGAGGCTTACCGGTGGAGGGCGGGTTGTTGGGCGGCGCGGGAGACTCGCGAGCGCCGTGCCGCAGATCCAGCGCGGCCTCCGTCGGGCGGTCGTCGAGCGGCGGCGCGATCGGCGTGGCGGCGCGCGACGTCTGGCCTCGGATCACGTCGTCGTGTCGGGAGACCGGCCGCACCGGCTCCCTGGCGGAAAAAACACGGCGTTAACCTCCGTCCGGGATGAGGTCGGGCTCGAGTAACGGCCGTCGTTTACGTACCACCCAAACTTAACCTGCAAAGCGCTATTTCTAAATGTCAAAAGAAAGCACTAGGACAGTGCTTCTTTAAGCTGTATTTGCTTGTTTAACTTTGTTTTTCAGTTTTTTACTATTGCAAACAAAAATTTGAAATGAAAATAAACTGGTGCAAATGTCGTGAACACTAGAACAGTGCCTATTTACGCTTTATTTTAATGCTTTGGCTTAACTTTGTTTGTACAGTTTTAAAGTTTTGAACCAATGCAAATAAAAATTCAAAATAAAAATAAATTGGTGTTTCCAAATTTATTTTGTATTATAGTGACTAGGTACTTGCACTGAACAAGAAGACATTGTTATTTTTAATTAAGTAGAGTTTACCCCCCTCACCTTTCCATGAATCACACTTGTAAAATTGCTTTCATTCGGGGTATAAATCATTAATTCATTTAAGTGTGTTGCCTTTCAAACATATTGATCACACTTGTAGTGTTGCCCCTATCTCTAGATCATGAAGTGGTCAAATGGCTTTGCAAAATGCAAGGGGAAAGCAATGTATGTAGCAGAGCTTGCTTTGCATTCTATATTCCATTTTTATACCTAACAGTCTTTGACGTCTGATTGAAATTTGAATTTTTGACGAGTTTTTGATGTTTTTTGATGATTGAATTTTTTATTTGAAAACCCTGGTAAGATTAAGAATATTCATATTGAAGTCCTTGATAGTGCTGGGCTGGCTTATTGATAAAGGATCTAAGTGGTAGCATTATGTGTAGTGCCAGGTTTATGTGCCAGTTATCTATTGTAACAAACGGATAAGGAAATTTTCGATAGAAATCTATCCCATTTTTGTCAGTGGAGAAACAAAAGGTTGGTCGAGACTTGTTACTTTAATGTGGCACCTTCATGATCAATAGAAAACCACCAAAAAACCACTAAAATTTCTGCAATTTTCAATTTTTTTCTGATCTAAGCTACTCCCAAAACTTGAAATACCCTGGCTTGTAGTATTACACAGATATTATAATAAGGATCTAAAAATTACCCTACAATGCGCACTGTTATCTAATGCACTACGAAATCACCCACACGACAGACACATCATAAACAAACTGCACCGATTAAATTCGCAAGCCAGTAAAACAAATATTATAATCGAGATTCGAGCCAGACTTCAGTCGCGAGTAACGACGTTTGTCGAACTGTGCATCGCACCAACTGAGTGATCCGAGCACCGAGCATGATTGTTTTGCTCGGTTTTTTATCTGACAAGGATGGAAAGCTTGACCGGCAAATATCTTGCGAGTGACCCTCGCTGAACTTTGAACTCGTGTGTCACACAACGCACGGTCTAACCTTTCCACGCAGAGCCACAGTTGGCGAAATGCCTTCTTGGCCCCACGAACCTTGCGATCAATAAAAACTTTTCCTACTACGAGTCCCTCTGATTAGCTATATCAGTTATCACTTATTATCCAGTACCTAAGTATATTTTCTACTTTGGTTCAGGTTTTATTTGAATGAAACCAGTTTATTTATCACATTCTAACTGTAGACTTTGATTGTGAATTGTCGAGCATTGCATGTTCAACCTTAAGGGGGTAGAACAAACCACCTTGACTAGTTATAGGGTAAGAACTGGTTTTTCGGCATCAAATTTCTCGACAGTTATATGACCTAATACTCTGGTCTCATGTGAAAGAAGCCGCTGGTAAACTGGCCTAACTAGATTGACCTATTGTGGTCATAACTAGATTATAGGGAGACCCCAGAATTGACCTTTTTCATCACTGGTGGGTCAAGAATACCAATTTATGTTATATCACAGTAAAGAAATCCCCAGCATTTTGGCAAACCACTTTTGGCAGTTGGGTTATTATAATGCTACATTTGGGAAAATGAACATTATGTATATTTATCTGTAAAAGGAAAAACGCAGAATGCTTTGGTCAAATACAAGTATTAATTTTTAAACGAACCCTCTAATTATGTGAGCAGTGAATTCTTCAAAACCGATAAACTCCCCGCAATTGAGGGCTGAAGTTAAATTCAAACATTTCAAGTTTCTTGACACAACAGCCACAGATATCAGCAATAGCATACCTGTGAGAAATTGAGGTAGTGGTATCCGTGTTAAGCCCCAGCATTTGGGCCGCGTATTCTCCCTGTAAAACCATCTCGGCTCCCGTGAACGGTCCATTGTCGCACCGCTTCAACCAGTAAAGCCGCCTTGTATGCGGCGCCGCTTCTTTCTCGTGCGAATCCCATTGCTGCATCAACAGGGAGTAGCAAAGGAAACACGATCTGACCGCCGTATCCGACCGATTATGTCTGTAGCCGCTCGGGGGCTCATGTGACTCGAGAAAAGGAAAGTACGCTTCTGACGCGACCCCTGGATTCGGCTTGATCCGGAGCCAGTACTGTTCGGGGTGTCCGACATTTCCGCACACAAAGCACACGCGATTCTGGGGATCGTCAGCAGTGAGACCAGAAGCAGCAGAGGAAGGGTGGAAGGTTGCTTCCATTCCCACTTCTTTCTTCACGAACATGTCGCCACTAAGTCAGTCATCGAAACGTTTCGCTTGGAACAGTTATGACAGATTTGACAGGATAAAACTCTTAATGATATTGGTAAAGTTGTTTTACAGTTAACTGTACACCGTATGCTTGGTAACTGCTTGCTGAAGTGTTGCTCACATCTGGAAATAAGAATTTAAAAATGTGTTACACATGTGTGATGTGTAGCATGTTTTCTTTTAAAAAAACTAAGTAGGTATAATCGTAGTTATGTAATCTGTCAGATCAAAGTGACAATGAACCACCCACTGTAAAGAGGTTTCTCTTCATACTCATTTGAAATAGTTATAATATCTCTGTACACCCAGTTGCAAGATACACTTAATTTTATAAGAGACATGAGGCATTCAAGTACACAGAAAAACATTTTGTGCTTCTACCAAACTAGAAAGCAACAGGAACAGAAGGTAAGGTAGGTAGGTCACCCAGGTATGGAATTGAAAAGGTGCTAGCCCTACCCAAGTTACCTTCAGTATATGGGTGCATAACTGTCTTGTAAATCCAACAATTGCACGGGCCCTTTGGCCTCTCGTTAATCACATTACGGCATTATTCGTGACATTGTGAAACTTTAGAAAACATGAGGCCTTGGTGAAGAGTGGGTGGCCTAGGACCCTTGTAGACCAAGGCTCGATAGGATCTGGGGGTCTCCGGTGTAACATGCGGCTCATTTCGCTGTCAAACCCAAGTTTTGGGCTAATCTCAAGAATTCTGGACCAAATTGAGGGCACTTACATGTGTTGACTGATATTAGACAGCCGAAACTAATGAGCTGGTTTTCCATTTCCGGGAACCATAGCGAAAAACAGCACTTTCGACACTTTCCCCATTTCGTTATCTATAGTTGGAGCTGCCATACGCCCATCAATCATTAAAGTCATGTTAAAATCACTCGCAACACGTGTAGGTCCAATAATCATATATCTTAGATTACATTTCACGGTATAAAAGACTTGAAAATGGCAAAGAATAAATAACATAACGCATTCTCATTTCCGAGGCGCCGTAACACTAGACTTATACAGCAGCCATATTGGAAATTAACAGGAATCTGCTCCCGAGAAGCTATGCGTCGTACAGTTCGGCCCACGTAAAACATACGCTATTTTCAGGGCTACCAACTTAATTTCAAAACAATCGACTCTGGCTCAACATACGGCCCATGTCCATCCAACATTCAATGAAATTATAAAATATTTGGTCCAAGTAAATTTTTATCCGGCAAATTAAGATACTTAATTATGATACATCATTTAGATAAAGACGCTTCAAAAATTCAATTACCTGAGAGTTGAGGCCAGGCTAATTCATAGCACGATTTTGGCAATTGAGGAAAAATTTTTCAAAATCATTCATCATTTCCAAATTTCATATTTCATCGTAATTTATTATTATAATTGGTAAACTCCTGATTTATTCACATCTTACACCTACTGATCACAAGTAAAATAAAAGTTAGTCCAATTTCTTTACATCATCTTAATCATGTAACGGCAACAGCTAAGTGTTACAATTGAACAGTTATCAAATAATAATACTTAAAAACTTGCATTACCGAGCTGGGCTCCAAGCTTGCATAAAAAGAGATTTACAGGTAATTAGTCTTATTATGTTTCTAGCTAAATTTGCATTGATCTTGACTATTCAAGTTGGAAACAGGTAATTGTCATCCTACGGATTTTTTCATCATAGAGATTCTTGTTGTTAATGAAACGCTTCAAAATATCTCTATGGTACACTGTCAATAAGGTAAAAAAATATATCGAGAAGAATAATGAAACCAGGCCTCCTTTCATAAACGTAAACGTATATCAGCGAAACTAAACATACTAGTTGGAAGTGATCCACTCCAGCTATAACACACGTTAGGGAAAGCAAAAATGGTGTAACTCTTTTATCCTGTCCCAACACTTTGCACGAATATAAACTAACAAGATATCATTTATTTGAACTTAACGTCAGAAGATCACAAAGCCTGTTGTCCATAACGGCAAGAAAACTGCTAATCTCTTTTAAAAAAATCTGCTCCGACTTCACAAAATCCGGAACCACGTCTTCAAATGAAAACAAAAAAATCGGAACAAAAACTTGAAAGCCCACATCCACACACCCTCCGAAACAAACTCGCAACTCCCTAACAAAAAAAAAAATCACATCTTCAAAGTCACTCGGTTACCCGAACTACCAACCACAACCAATCCGAAGAGTGTGCCACCCCCGCCGCCGCCGTCGTTCCAATTCTACGTCGCGTCGTAGAGTCGCAAGCCGACGGCCCGCTCTTCGTAACCGCGAGACGGCTTCAGCGAGCGTTGTCCTGCCCGACGACGCAGGGCGTCAGCTCGGTGGGCAGGTAGATGCGGTGCGATCGGTCGATGGCCGACCGGCAGAGCGGGCAACGGTCGCAGCGGGCCGCGCACGACGAGCACGTCATCACGTGCGCGCACGGGAAGAACGCCGTGTCGATCTGACGATCCATGCACACGCGGCAGACCATCGCCTCGGTGAGCCGTGCCAGCCGCTGACGGGACTCCTGCAACGAGGGGGACGGCAAACGTTGAGGTGGGTGCACAGCGCAATCTTCACGCCGGGCACCTACGATTTAGGGGCGCGACACACTGACGCAACATGCAATGTGCAGCCCGTCGCAAAATTGTTGAGCAAAGATCTCGTGTATTTGCACAGGGCAACGATTCATATGGATATTGTGTTCGCGTATAGCTCTAAAAATAAATTTGGTTTCCCTGAAACAAATTTGCATGCCGATACAAAATACGCAGAGCTATATTCGTTGTATATTTATGTTTATTCTTTGACATTGCAGGTTCCGTGCAGTAATAGATGTGAATCGCTTATCCCAAACATTAATAATTTTTAATTTTAATTACCAAATGGCAGTTGACATTGACTCGAAGTGACTCATGTAATTTGCATTCTCCCAACTCGAATTCCACTCCAATTATTGTTGAAAAATTCTGTGCTTAGCTAACGCTTCATTCAATGTCTTAGGACAGAGCCAGCCTGAGGTAGAATTGCAAAAAAGAAATAGCAAGCAATGCCTTAGGTTCTCATTACTTAATGACTCAAGTTCCAATCACAACCAACTAAGTTGTTTAACAGCAAACCTTGTAACATAGATTGCCAATAGTCCATACACAAATAAATTAAATAAAGAAAAAAGAAGTAGTCTTTACGGAATCTATTGTTTACGCATTTATTATTTGAAACTAAATATCAATTCCAAAAGTTGTAACCGTACGGATACAATTATTAGAACCGATACACATTTTGAAATTGATATTTCATTTCTTATTTCAACGCAATTTTCCAGTTGCTCCAAGCGCCACGTTTCACACTCTAACAGACCAAGCTTCCGAATCTAACCCAATGAAACCTCCTCGCAAAGCAATCGCCGTCCGTACCTTGCACTTGCGGTCCAAGCAGCCGCATCCGGCGCAGTCCCGCGCCGCCGTCTCCTCCTCGTCGGCCGCCAACGCCGACGGCCGCAGCTCCGCCGTCTGGTAGAGCGCCCGCCGCGCGTTGTCGTACACCTCGCGGCACGTGCGTCGGATGTCGAACACGTACTTCTTGCCGAACGACGTGTCCTCGTTGAAGATCGACGCAATCGTTCCCTGGAAGACGCAGAACAAGGACGTCTGCGTTAGTTGACGTGGTGAATCGGGTTGTCGCAAGGATGTGTTGCGCTGGCCGACGGACAACAAGAATGCCTGCGTTGGTCGTTGCTTTCTTAAGGATAAGAGACTCACGTCTTTTCCTTGCCTTAGCACGAAAGTTTTCAGAAAAAATATTTAACTGGGTTGTCGAAAGCTATGCGAGACAGCGGGAAGAGTTCGAGTTTGGAACCTTAGCATTCAATAACCCAGTTATATAGTTTTTCTGTAAAGCCTGCGTCATTTGGCATAGGAATTGAGTCGTTGTGAAGCTATTGTGCCCTGGCCGACAGAAAACAAGGACGCATCAAGTTGGTGCAGAGATCGAAGCATACGGCATCATTTACCACTTGGCATCAACGGTACATTTTAAAGAACTAGATAACTAAGAACAATTCAAGTCCAATCCTAATTCCAATACACTACAGATTGATTTCATTTTGAATTTTCACTGCCCATTTGGCTGAAATGTAAACCCTTCTCTGATACGAGCAAATATACGCGTTTCTACAAAGTGCCATAAATTTGAACGTTCGAGGGTCACCTAAGAGATCTATGAACAGTAGTCGCTGGCATTTATTTGGCAAAGAATAGACCAATTCCACTCAGAGAAAAATGATGTCAGATATCCACTGGACATACTACCAGTTTGGAAAAAATATTAAAGGAGGATAGAGAAATCACAACCTCAGTTGCTCTACCTGGCTTTAAGGAGTGGGTAACATGACGTCATAGAATTTTGATTGTATGGAATAGGTGAATTGAATAGATATTAGATGTCAGTGTAAGTATTTCCACATGTTGGCACTTTTGTTTTGAATAAAATATCTTTGTGACTGGCCTTTAGAAGACGGCAAAGACGGAGGTGCAATTCACACAGGGAGCATAAATATTTGTTAAAGGTACCTATGTTGAGACAGGCTGGCTTTGTAAGAGCTGAAACAGTTTCTCCTGGCCTGTTTATCAATATCTTGATCATGGATTTGTGGTAGAAACCTATTACAGAAGGGATAACTTTAACCTGTGTTTAAAACTCAACAACTCTTTGACAGACATTCAAGCTGTGCTAGGTCGCCATACTGGTGACTGGCATGAAATCACAATGGGAATCTCTAGAGTTTTTGTGCAAAGATCTCGCATATTTGCACAAGGCAACGATTCGTATGGAGGTCGTGTTAACGTCTAGCTCTACCAAGAAATTCGGTTTCGCTCACACAAATTTTAATGCCGATACAAAATATGCGGAGCTTTAAAGTTTACCAGTGGCAAATAGTCGATGCATATTAATGTTTATTCAGTGACATTGCAGGTTCCGTGCAGTAATAGATGTGAATCACTTATCCTAAACATTAATAGTTTTTAATTTTAATTACCAAATGGCAGTTGACATTGACTCCAAGTGACTCACGTAATTTGCATTTTCCTAATTTGAATTTGGCTCCTAATGTTATTATTAGCATTGTTATAAATTCTGGGTTTGACTAAAGCTCTTGGAGAGGATTTTGGTGGAGGAGGTGCGTAAATATTTACTTGGTGTGTAAATTTAATCAACTAACCTTGGGTTAACCTTGTTTATCAAACATATTTTGTCATTATAGGTAGGCAAATTTAGAATGAATAACAGTGAAAAAAAAACCAAACGGTTTGGCACTTTGGAAACACCGGTTCTCGTGAGATCAACGAAGTTAGCAACATCGCGCAGAGGCAGGTGTTTGATGGGTGACCATCATGCAAATGATCAGTACTGTTTGGGAGAGAGGTTGGAGGGTTTGAAGTTAGTACGACAACTTCACTCGGCTAGGTTACCAACCTCTCGACAGCACGGTTTTGTGGAGGAATCCTGTCGTTTCAGTTGTACCGTCCTTCGGAAGAGACGTAAAGCCGGTGGTCCCCTTGGTGCTTTTCGACAGGAGTAGGCTACGTGCCGGCACCGGGTTTCCCCTCCCCAATTCTAATACGAGAACCAGTGTTTCCAACATGCCAAACCGTTCGGTCCCTACTCTTCTCACGTTGAGATTGAGAAGTAACGGCGGGGGTGTCATCGCTGACAATTGATACACGACCAAGAAAAGACCCAACACAGCAAGAAACTCGGCCGTCAAAGGGTTAAAACCGGCCCGTTACCAACCCCAACTCTTGATGAACCCCTGCTAAGATAAGGAAAATACACGAACACGAGTCTCAACAAAGTAGTAACACCGCCTCTAGACTCGGCCCACCTTGAGATCGCGTATGAACTGCGCGGTGACCGCCAGCCGCACCGTCTCGCAGCTGTAGAACGCGTGCTTCTCGGTGATGGCGCGGTACAGCCCGCTGGCCGCCTGGCTAGAGTCCAGCTTCAGGTCCAACGCAGCCTCCGCGTTGTCGGTGTTGACGTAGAGCAGGCGGAACGAGCGGCGGTGTGACGACGCGCTCTGCACCGCCGTGTACGGGATGCTGGAAACGGGGGCGTGGCACGTTAGCGGAAGTTCGGACGTGGTCGACACGGTGGCAGGCAGAGTGCAAAAGCATAGCGCACAAGAACAGTGCAAGTGATGAACATTAGTGCAGGCACAGTGGATAAGCATAGTGCACAAGCACAGCACACAAGCAAACACACATGCATAGTGCACAAGCACAGCACACAAGCAAACACACATGCATAGTACACAAGCATAGTGCACAAGCATAGTGCACAAGCATAGCACACAAGCATAACACACAAGCATAGCACACATGCATAGTACACATGCATAGTGCACAAGCATAGCAAACAAGATTAGTGAATAAGCACAGTGCACAAGCATAGCTCACATGATCAACATTAGGGCAGATAAGTATAGTGGAAAAGTAAATTAAAACTTTCAACGCAATTTGAACCAAATTGTCACGATTCATTTCTTGTACGGTAGATATTTTTTAATAGAAACAAAATATCCTTTACAAAATTATGTCCTATGGGTGGGAGGAGGAGGGGGGGATAGATTGCAGATCTTTCACCTTGCCGGGACTAAGAAATAAGGATGAAGAAATTAATGGAGATGAGATAGAGTTAGAATATTATAAATACAGAAGCATAAAAAAAATGATAGATGAATTAGGTTGGGATGATCTAAAAGTAAGAAGGAGAACTGCTCGGTTGATTTTAAATTATAAAGCTTTTATTGGGGTACCTGCCTTCGAAGAATTAGGTGAAAGATTTGAAAAAGCAAAATTTATTGGAAAAAATGAACATGAATTTAAAATAAGATGCAAGAATATGGGAAAGAGAAGATTTGGATTTTTGGAGAAGGGTGTTGAAGAATGGAATAAATTGAAGATTGAAAAAAAAAATTAAAAGATGCAAAAGTATTTAGAAAATTATGTTAAAATTAGTAAATTGTAAGGAAAAATATGTATGGAATATTATTATGTAAGAAAAAAAAAAATGAAAATACTCAGACAAAGTAAACTAAATAGTTTACAAATCTGTTTTAAATAAATAATAAAATAAAATAATCATTATAATTTGTGCTATACGGACAGCTGACTTTGGAATGGGTATCAAGCTAAAATGAATGAACAATGAGTCATACTGAGGTCATTATTTTCACAACATCAAAGAGCAAAATTATTTTGTCCAATAGAAGGAAATGGGTGGTGGCTGGACAAGGTTAAAAAAACTCACCTCTGTATTTCGGTGTCGTTGTGATAGACGGTCAATCCTGTGGGACCGACCCCCAAGTATTCGGACGTCCCGTTGGCGACCTTGGTAACGAACATTTCTTGCCCGAAGTTTGCAAAGCTCGAGACTTCTTTCAGGAGCCAGTACTCAGCGGTAGACGGTTTCATACCCTGGTGAAGAAGATGCACAAGATTAGTTAGAATAGCTCCATTACTTTTAGAGCCATCCAAAATTTGAGGATTTTGATATTATTTCCTTTAAGATAGTAGAGATACTTTTATAATAAAGCAACAACATAGGAATGTTAGTTGGAGTTTGGTGAACCCTGCAATATTTTTCTTGGAGGTGCTTTGTTTGTTTGTGTGCTTGCCTCATGTTTGTTTGCTTGTTTGTTTGCTAATTAAGGTTGAAGGTATTTGTTATTGATTTTGCTGAAAAACATCTATTGACCCCAATTCGAATTGTGCAAGAAAACTTTTATTGGTGTCGATCAGTTGGCAGGGAATGCATGCAGGTAAAAAAAAATTGGGTGACACCATTGTTGTGCCGGAGACCAAGTACAGTGATAAAGAGGAGACAGATTTGAAGATTAGATTGCAGATAATATGGACTGGATTCAACCAGATTAGATGCTGGATTAAACACTTAAACACTGGTAGACACTAGAAATCTATATGTTTGAGAACTGAGGAGATTCACACCCGTTTATGTCACATATAGCTTTATCAAGACACATACCGTCAATCTCATATTATTTTCACGGATTTTTGAGTTCATGTTACAATAATAAAGTTCTAAAATACGGATATTGTGACTTCCTTCCATTATACGCTCCGATGATTTCACAAATCTTACATATTATATTTCTTTTGGGGGGGGGGGGGGCTCTCCCAATTGAACTTTTAAATTACAATGCGTAAGGATATTATTCGCTTGAACTTTGAACAAGACCCCGGAGTAGCTATCAGCCAGGTACAATTAAAAGAAAGCAAAGTCCATGTGAAGCAGGTATCAATATATCAATAGCACTAGTCCAAAGTCCACATCTAATTGTGAACATGTGCTTGATTCGAGCAAGTAAAGCCAATTGAAATACCTTACCTTATCATTGATTAGTTCAATTTTCATGACTTTACTCAAGGAAGAATGTAAAGAACAAACCAACTTCATAATACAATGAATGACATAATGATTGAATAAGTTATAAATTCAAAACAAAATATTACTGTCAACTTATCACTGATTAGGATTACAATTCATACAAACTTTTCAATGTACAATTTAAAAAGACTTCCCGAACAATGCATTGTTACCTAGCACAATAAGACTATGGGTGATTAGGATTAAGCCCAAGTCCCCACTGACTAAGTGATAAGCATGCGCTATAAATAAGACGCAGCCAGTTCTCTGACCTTTATGTCAATTGTTAGTTCAGGTACAGCCAACAAATGTGTCTACACAGGAAATTCACCAAGATGCTTTTTTTACTTTTCAGTAGAAAATAGCTTGTGTAGTAGCAAACAATTCCTACACACAAACACCAAAAAAACTGATAAGAAAAAATGACAATCAACTAATTTCAGGTGATAGCAAGTGACTAAAAATATAACTGGCTATTTATTCTGAAGAGAAGTAAAAAGATATGTTGCTGGTAATATATAGCTTTGGTAGTTAGCGAGTATATACGTTCAAGAGAAGTTTCGCACTTGTTTACAACTTTAAAACCCAACCTCTTTAACTCATATTTTAACGAGGAACGAAAACTTGGTTGAAATAACATGAGTCTACTGGCTACGACCTTCGAAATGCGTATTTGCATTTTCACAATGTTTACTTGGGAGTAACAACCGCAGCTTATGGAAAGACTACCCTTAATGCTACGTTCACAAACAAGCAGATTGCTAGATGCGTATTTAACTCGAAGCAGACTATTCGAAACAATACCGATCAATGCTAGAAGTACCTAGCATGGATATTTTTAAAAATTTACCAATCCTCATGTTGCAAGGGTTAACCTGTATTATATTGCAAATCGTTTAATGCACACATTCGCCTGGTAAAAATGCATAATTGTGATACTTAATATACGGAAAGTAAAGTCAGATTAGTGAAATCTATGATTATATATTACGCAGAGATATTAGCGGCAGGATTGGCCAACCAGCTAAGTTTAACCAAGAGGGAGAGGCCTTAATATTTAAACATTGACCCATATGAATGGAATAACAAAGATACTATTATCATTATATGAAACGGTTTAACCTCTAGATTGGCAAATGTGATTTGAAAAAATTGGAATCCTAAAAACTGATTGAAGAAAAGTTGTCAATTGAGTGTAAGAAAATAATGCAGGGTCTAAGCTGAAAGAGAACAAAGGTATTCTGAAGATTTAAGGTGGATCCGTACTGTTTCCGTACAGTTTTTCTATTGTTTTTGTTTTGGTAAAATTTTACTCATATGTGGTCATATGCCGGAAGGAAATATTTAAAAAAATATTTTTAAAAATATTTTGCTGGAAATTATCCGGAAAATTAAAAAATTAGTAAGGAAAATTACGCTTGCTGACCTGTCTCTTGTCCCGCTAGGGGGGAGTATCAGTCGTCCGATCGAAATGAAATTAATATTTATGGAATGTCCAAGCTTCAGGGATTATAATAAGACACTTAAATCAATTCGCGCTGACATTCTCTAAATTTTGTCAATGGTTAAAATATGACGTAATTTTGCTAATTTTTTGCTTTGTTTCAAAATTTGTTACTGAAAAAGTATGCAGTTCTAAACTTTCATCTTCCCTTATTGGCAAGCTGCAAGTGTCTTGATCGAAAAAAAAAATAGTCGAGACTGATATCACCAATATTTTGACCTAATTGAGGGAAGGAGTGGTGCCATGTTTACCAAACAAATTTTCAAATTTTCCGGAAAATATCCAGTAAAATATTTAAAAAAATATTTTTTTGAGTATTTCTTTCCGGCATAGACCACATCTGAGTAAAATTTTACCAAAACAAAAACAATAAATTTCTGTACGGATCCACCTTAAGAACATTATATGAATTAACAGATTTTTGAGAAAAGATGACGAAGAAATGCAATAAAACAATACCAGCGTAAGTTAACAGATTATGAAGGTTTCCAGGAAATTTCATCAAAATCAGCCAAGTCGTTTGGTCTGTAGAACACAAACAAAAGCACAAAACAGGGCCGTCTCCAGCGGCAACAATCCCGGCGCCCATTACCTTCATCTCCTTGTGCAGCGCCACGATCCGCCTGGCCAGCTCGACGGGCCGGTTCTCCTCGTTGGCGCCGAGCGTGCAGCACTGCTCCAAGTAGTCGGCCTGCGCCGTAGCCGCCGCATCGTAGTCGCCGAGCTCGGCCTGCGTCACCAGCGCCGCCAGCCGCGGGATCACCGCGTAGTCTGCCGTCTTCAGCCGGCACGACAGCAGCTCCAGTCGCACGTGCAGGAAGAACTGGTGCCTGGAGCGAGAGGAAACCGTGGTTAGGCGACGCAAAGCCGGACTCGTTTTACTCTGACGGGTTGGGTGCCAGGCGGACGGCTGGGAACGTGTGACGCGTTCGGTGGGACGTTGAAGCGCGTAGCATGCTGGGTGCCAGGCGGACGGCTGGGAACGTGCGACGCGTTCGGTGGGACATTGTAGAGCTTAGCACGCTGGGTGTGAGGCGGACGGCTGGGAACGTGTGACGCGTTCGGTGGGACGTTGAAGCGCGTAGCATGCTGGGTGCCAGGCGGACGGCTGGGAACGTGCGACGCGTTCGGTGGGACATTGTAGAGCTTAGCACGCTGGGTGTGAGGCGGACGGCTGGGAACGTGCGACTCGTTCGGTGGGACTTTGAAGCGCGTAGCATGATGCAGAGCACAAAGCAGATGGCTCGAATTTGGAGTATATTATGTCTTCAAGTACATTATTGTGCCCAAACCTAATTTAGTACATATGGAAAGGCCCCTACAACTGGTTGTGCTAGCAAAAGGGTAAGGATTGGAAGTATATCAGGAATTGTCAATGTTTCTACTTAAATGGACAGCAGAAAAATATACCCATAAAATGCAAAAAGACCATAAAACAGCAATGCTAGCACCAAGTGTTAACACACACCAACCTGCTGTAGTAAGTGCTATTGTATGTTAATTGAAAAATGGGTAGAAGATTTTATTATCCCTTATTGAATTGTTTGACTGTCTAATGTAAGTAGTACAAAGTCTTACAGTCAAGTCATTTGAAGGGGCTTTGTACTTCCAGCACCAAGGATATCTCTCCACTCAAAACTGGTTTCGAAATTATTTGCATGTAAAAATAAACTCATTTAAGTGACTTGTGGGCAAGACTGTATGACTGGTATCGTGTGACGTAAACTTATTAGGCCGCATTGAGGGACTGAGTCGTGATCGCTAGGCGCCGAAGCCCCACAACCATCAGTTAAGAAGTCAACCAGGTAAAGTCACGGCCAGTGTTGCCAACCAGAAATGTCGAGGGTTATATTTACGAAGAAAGAAACTGTGGCTTACTTTGTTATAATCTATGCAATAATGAACAATATAAACAGTACCTTCCTCCTTTATTTCTTGGGCAATGTAGTTGTTGACCTAGTAATAGTTTTAAAATTTGCATCCAACAATGATTGATATGCCTACAAAAAAAATTGAAAGTAGGTAATTTCACTGGCAAAATTTTATGATACATAGCTTCAATTAATTAACTGTTGATTCATTCTAATTTATGCCATGAATGGGAAGCAATTGCCTCATTCTAATTCAAGCAACTCAATCAAATTATTCATTTAGAAGGAAAAAAACTGAAAGTGTAAAAAGAAGCATGCATGACAGATCAAAAAATGAGAAATTCACTTGCAGCTTCTGAGTATTAATAGACTAACAGGAGCTGCCATGCATGCGGCAAAAGCTGCTTTCTCCAAATGGCAGATCGATGAATGTGTTGTTTTTTCCACAGAGCCATTATGCAATGAGCAATAAACCTGTATTCTCTGTGTGCTGATGTGCTAGCAACCAGGTACAACGGCAGGCGAATTCGTCTAACCTTGACTTGCCCAGTCTAATCTTCAGCTAGCAGGCATGCTTTTGCATAAACATGTTGGAACATGGATGGAGATAATAATTTTTTTCGTTCCTTAGCATTGATAGGGGCTTGGTTTACTTAGCAAATAAATGTGTTGGTTTCTAGTCATGAGGTAAGTGGTAAGTCAATAATGGTGCGTAAAATAGGATGTCTAATGTCAAGAGAAATACGTTTTTGAAGAAAGTAACAAGAGAATAGCATAGGTACAGTGTGTGATTTTTGTTTGCAGCATCTTAAGTCTGAAGGGTAAATACAAAGTGGTTTTTAATTTTCTTACATAGGTATTCTGAAGATTTTCAATCACTTTTGTGAAGGTCTCTTGCTAACTTCCAATGGGCATTGAAAAGGAAAACTTGTGATTGAAGTTTTTCCCCAAGAGGCTTTGATTTCAATAAAAATATGAAATAAAACATTTTGTTTCATAAGCACAAAATTGTTGCAATTTTGTTAAATTACTATATATATAATGAAAAGTTGGATTTTTAAGTAGTAAAATTATTGACAGGTGCAAAGCTCAAAGGTTGAAACTTAAAGGTATCTGCTCCAAATTTCCTCTCTTTCATTTACCTATAGGTAGATGTTGTTCAAAATAAAATATGGGTTCAAGAAATCATCAAAAACACTCCAGCCAATCTCTAGCCTTGACTTTATCATGATGATCTGAAGAAGATAATTGCTAATTATAGTCATCACTGCATTCCTCTCTAGCTATGTAAATGGCACATATTTTTCCAGCAGAAATGAAGTCACTTTAACTAGAAGCCACATTTTTTATTCTTCCAGGTTTCCTCAACCAAGCAGGACTTACAAATGATAACATGACATGCACACTGCTAAAAACCAACAAAAAAGCCATGAGATGAGCTGCCATTAGCAATCTCAAGACCAAAGAAGTGACATTTCCCTCTACTACCTACACAAACTTGATCAATTGCTGTGTTCAGGGCCACCACACAGAGTAGGCATGACAAATGCATGTGTTCCAGTAATAATGAAGATTTATGACTGAGCTAGTAACAGTTAACAACCAATAGAAAACAAGATGACATGCACTCATCTCATGCACCTGCCATCGCCTCAAAGGGTGGATAAATAGGTACTAATGGAGAAAATTTGCCAATCTATAATTAAATTGGCAAAATGTTTATATCATGTAACATGGCAATCTGTTCTTGCTGTGTGTACTCTTGGCACTGAAAAAGTACATGTTTATGGCTGCATGTGTAAATTTCTGAATTTTCTGTTAAGATAATAAACCATTGTTTTCATGTGGAGGTAGGTACCTAACAAGGTTTGCTCAAGGCATGTAATTGATGCAGGCAAAGCCGAAATATGCTTCATGAATGTATAGTTTGAAATTGTTGCTTAAATGTACAGAATCATGCTTCCTAGTAAGGGATACCACATGCAATTATACCTAAAGTTTGACCAACAGATTTGTTTGGCTAATTGGGATATCTTCAATGAGCAAGGAATCAAGAATTGATAATCTTTTTGTACTGATTAAATTATCTAATAGAACCTAAATATATCTATCCCTAATTGGTAAAAGGAGTCCCAGACTCGAAAGAAAATGAAATTATATGCAATTTAAGCTCATGGGCTGCAGGCACTGGTTTTTGTGGCAACTGCAAGCATTACCACATCGAGAGATAACAAGACAAAAAAATCTGGCCATGACAATCAAAGCAGTTATAGAACAGCCTCCACCTAGGCGGGTATCCTGGTTTAAATTGTGCTATAAGAGTTGCAGCATTTAATTAGTTTGGATAACCTTGGATAAATTGTAGATGTAGGTGTGAGATCATTGGACATTAATGAGCATTCTATGTGAGCGTTGTATTAAAAAGAGCCAATTTTGGAGAGAAAACACAGAATTCTCTTTCCTTTGTTTGAAATTATTGCAAGTGTATTTATTTTATCATTTGTTTCCACCGAAACTTCAAACCAGCACTTCAACTGTTAAAAAAACAAGTGGCTTTGGTGTCTGGCACTCATTGCCAAGTATCTAGAAGGCAATGTCTGGTACCATCTAGCACCTAGAGGTGATCAACAAGTTGTTTGAACAAGTTCCTATTTGCAAATGAATAATCAGGTACCTACATAGCTATGTGGGAGGCTGTGTATAGAATCTAGAAAGCAACACACATGCCAATTGAAATTGGCACGCTATAGATATACAATGTAGATTATTTGGCCAAGGATTCTGTTAATTAATGTGTTTACAATTTTATATTCTTTCTGTCTAAAGTATGTTGACCTGTTTTAAGTAGCAGATAGAAATTTTGGCTCATATCATAAACTAGTCTGTAATGAGAGGTGGAATAACTTGATTTTCAGGACTCTCGTGAATTGTTCGTCATTTTAAGAAGTGGGTCTTTCAGTAGTATTCTTAAATCATTATGTAAGATAGAGAGTTGACCTAAACCAATGAAAGGTAGGTACCACATTCGTGCCCAATGTACAGAATTTATACGGTTGTTAAAATCAATATAACACACAAAATATACGATATATTTGCACTCAGATTCAAATCAAATTAGTTAACAAATCGAAAAATAGTATGTTTATTCCATCCAGTCTTACCTTGTGGTTTCCTGAAGGAGTAGGTGAGGAGGCACCCAAAATTTAACCCGAAGCGCGAACCGGTAGGGATGGAGTCCGGGCACTTGTCTGTCGATGGGGTTTCGTAGGTTCAGCCAAAGCTCTTCACCTTTGAGACTTGTGTACTTTAGCCCAAAGTAGTCGGACTCTTTGCTGATCCCAAGGGTTTCGCAGACCTGTGAAAATTAAAGGGATCAAAATCATTTCACAATGCCATGCAATATTTCATGTGGTACATCACCTACTTCAGCTTTCTATCCGGTTGTGTAGGCCAAGACAAGACATCCATAAAAATTTCGTAGCTTAAATGTTTTATGAGACGCGTGTAAGAAATGAATAATTCACGAGCTTGACATTGAAAATGAGACTGATTGACAAACTGAAGCCAAACGAACCGAGATTGCGCCAAATCTTCTTCGTTCGTAGCTCCACGATAAAAATTAGTACAACTAGATGATTATACAACAGTCACTGGTGATTTTGGGTGCAAAATAGATCAAGGGCTTACCTTTTCTAGACATTCTTGGCCGCGAGCTTTGGGGTCTACCTCCACTTCCAATATCACAGAATTCGGTTGACTAACTAGACACCACATTTTCTCAGCGCCCGTCTTCATATTGTGAATAAGTTGTAATATTTAAAGCTCTCGCGAGTGTAGACTCTTGAAACACAGGATTTGCTCCGCGAAAAGATAACCATTGTCTGGATATCACAAAGAAGAACTGAGTGATGCGAGAGAGAGGTGAACGGTGCCTTCTCTGAGTCTCACTCGAGTGATGGTGGTGGTGGTGGTGGTGGGTCCGTTCTTCCACGGTGATACCAGCGGATATCTAGTGACTTTCGCTAATTAGGTTGGCGGCTCGTACACATTTAAAAGAGTATGTACCTAGATTGTAACATAAAAATGCACCAAATAATTACTTATAAAATACTCAATTCAATATTAAGCTAAGCAGTCAAGATTTACCCCTGAAGATCTGTATTTGAATATTAATAATAAATAAAAAATAATAACAGCATGTTCGGGTCACTTGGAATTTTAAAGGCATTTCCCATTAAACCTGTTTTGTCACACAATACAATCTCACAAATCAGTCAATAATTAATTCTAAAATTTGTAAAAATTAATACACAGCTTGCAGCTACTGCTGGCCCAGCCTGAATCTGCCAAATTTTTTTATAAATTCCAATCTTCGTATTATATGCTGAACTCTGGTATTATGTGAGACCGTTGATCTTTATTGTCACAGTAAATTTATTACAACATCATGACAGACGAGGCCGACATACAACGACTTATAACATTAATTTTATTCACAGGTTCATAGTTACTTGTGTGACGGAACAAACATTAAAATAATTATATATCAATACTTAGAAGCGCTTAAATGAACTAGCGCACACTACCGTAATAATTTACAAAGCACAGAAAAATCATATATAGAACTACTATTGCTGGCAAGGCCAAAACATTTTTACTAAAACAAAAATAATAAATTGAACTTAAAGATGGAATGATTCGATTTTAATTAGAGGCCACGTATGAGTAAGTTTCTAATATAATTCCACCACCTAAAACTCTAAAAAATATTAACAATTACATACAATAGATTTTTCAACAACCAACAATGAGTTCTACTGGTTCTACCCTACACAGATACGATACGGATCGAAAGGGGAATACATCCTGCAGTGGCTGATATATATTTTGCATCTTTAGTTCTTGATTGATGCAGCATAGTTCTTGTGCAGTTCTGGCTTGATGTCGTAGACCAAATCCAAGATTTTCTCAATGACCTGTTAAAAGACAAATTTCAAAAATAGAAAATAAAAAAAATTACCCTCAACACAAGAAAAAATTACAGAAGGCTCTATTTTAGAATTTGCAAAAAAAAATATAATGGACTTAAGCCCCTTGGACATTATTGCTAAAAAAGATGAATTTCTGACAGTCTTTTGTTTTTCAAAATTTCCACTTTCAGAAAGAATCATAACGTTGTGCACACCACGTAAAACTACTAGCTCGTAACAGGCGATCAAGCTACTGTAGGCAGGTATTTAAATTCATCTAGTTGGGATTTGATAATTAAGTAGGAATATATTCAACTTATTTGTTAACTTACAGCCTCTTTGTGAACAAGGAGAGCTTTGTTCATTTCATCGATTTTGATCTTCGTGTCCGCCTCAATTCTAGCTGCGACATCTTCTCGGGAGCCCATATGCTACAGGCAGAAAAATTGATTGTTAACATAAGATTCTCAAAAACCTCAAACGGAGTTGATGTACAGTGATGTATAGGAGTCACACAATGTGAATGACATCTACATTCACTTCAAACGACTTTGCGTTCTACGATTAAGCACACCAAGACTTGAGAAAGAACGGCGGCACAAACCTTTGCCTCAAACTCCTTGAACTGGCGTTCACGCTCCTGTCTGTACTTTTCGATCTCATCCTGAGCCTCTTCCTTGGCCTGCTTCAATCGGCGGGCTTTCCCTGTAGAAACACAGAAAACCAAAGTAGTTAAAGAGGAAATACTCACCATGTAAAATACCCTAGGTAGGAGACCATTGAAAGTTACGCCCACAGATTCAGGTCAAAAGCCACAAAAACGAATTCAACTATCAGAATTTCATTTTTTATGGATGTCAATGAAGCTTGCAACGAGAGGAATGTTTACTCACTCTTTCTTGCCTCCGAAACCTTCTCGGCCGCTCGTTTTTCGGCAGCCAAGAGCTGTTGAATTCCTTGAGTTTGACTTGCCATTTTCAGGAGTGATCGATCATATGACTTGCCTTGCAGAAGTTGATTGGATGGGCACAGGTGGCTCGCTCTGTAGGCGATAACAATATAATATGGCGGAAAATTTGAAATCAAGTTGAAACTAAAATTTATTATGAACTAAAAATTTATAATTAGTGATGCCACGAAATTCTGTACCGCCACCGGGGAAGTGATTTTAATCATCGTCTACGCGTCCATAGAACAGCTAGTGGCCAGCAGCAGCATTGGGCCAGCTATTGGCGTTTCTTTACTCCACTATGAATAAATTCAATGTAGAGCCATATCGCTATACTGTGTCAATGAACTGAAAAAGATGTAATCATGTGACCATGGAGGTGAAATACCTCCATGATGTGACCAACCAGTATTATTTACCATGTTACATATTTTAACAAAATTACTTAGTTTCTTAGTAAAAAGTAAAAAAATACTTTAAATCCAACCACTTTCTAAAAATTAATAAACGAAGGAAAAGAACTACTTACATATGGAATGGATACCAAAATTTCATACTCGGCTTACCATTTTGAATATGCAAAACAAGAATGGTCCCAATGCAAGGGTCTTGTAGAGGAGAAAATTATCACACTTGTCACAAGAAAATAAAAACTTCCTATTTATCCATTAAATGTGTAATACTTGCAACATTAATTTATAAATGAACATATCTTTATTGACCAACAAATACCTAGAACCAATAGGTACCAACACCTCTCTATACAATCTTCATCCCTTGGAGGTTATTTTTGTTATTCAAGAATATCTTCTCCTGCCTCTTCTTCTCATCCTTAAACGCCAAGGTGTTTGCCTTCCTCTCCAGCCGACGCTCCCTCCTGTATTCTTTCAGCGCCTTCTTCCGCTCGCACCTCGCTTCCGGTGTCTCATCTTTCGGCCGGATCGATAACATCGACAGTGTCGACATGACAGTCTCTGCCCCGTCCTCGTCCGAAGAATCCTCGTTGTCGTCGTTCAACTTGGCAAGGGCTTTCTTCGTCAGCTTGCCGTCTTTCCCGTCCAGGACCCCAATAGGCATACCCGTGCGCGGGCAGATCCTGATCTTACCTGGGCCTTTCGGTTCCATGATTAACTTAGGATGGTTGTAGAGAGTCGAGTAGGTCGAGAGAACTGACTCGCAATCCCACTTCTCAATATGTCGATCGGGGATTTCGAGATCTTGCAGGTCGTCATCAGATCCCATGGCTTCGGCACATAGGACGGTGGCGGTACGATCAGTCTCGTGTTTTTGCGTCGCGCGTTCGCGCTTGAATTCCTCCGCACAGGCGATAAGGACTTCGGAATCGGCTGGGACGTGGCCCTCAATCTCTTCGCAATCCAGAGCGCCGATCTCTGAGTCGTCGTAGCCGGCAAACATGTGTTCGAATCGCCCGTCGAGAATTGTGAGGTTCTCGTTACGTCGCATCACAGAACTCGACATTGAGTAGCTGGTGAACCTCGATCGGGTTTCCTCTTCGGCAAAAGAATGCTGAGGTCCGTTGAGGCTGGCGACATCGTCGTCTTCTTCTTCTTCGGCTCCTGACGAAACGTCGGAATATTCGTCGTCGTCGTCGTCGGAGCAGTCTGAGCCGGGCTCGGCATTGGCCAATGCGATAAAGTCGTCTTCGAGTTCGTTTTCTGGGTCGGAGTAGTTGAAGTCTTCGTCCATTGCCGCAACGACTTCGGGATCAAGGTCAAGACGAAGACCTGAAATAAATGAGTAAAATCTGTGGTAAGCAACTTTGTGGTAGGCATCAACACATGAATGCTATCATTCACAACCAAACAATTTTGATTGAATTATTTTAGTATAACCTACGAACAGGGTAAATATCAACATACCAGTGTCTGGGGCAGCCTTATTAAGAAGGCCCACATCTTCTTCAAACTCTGATGCAAATACAGATGAGGGAAGGTTCAACCTAGACTTTTGTGGATCTGTTCCTGGTAACTTAGTTGGGATGGGCTCGGATTTTGGTATACGAAATCGTTCCACTGGTTCCCATTCCACGGTCTGTGCATTAACGTCTCGCAGATGTTGCAAGTAGTTGTATTCATCATCGAAGTAAACCCCAAATTTCTGTTGTTGCTCTCTGCGTTGTACTTCATCTTTCGAGCGTTTTGTCAGTTTGGTCGTGGAGGCAGCTGCTTGCAGTACATGCTGTGGGGCTGTTTCATCAGTTACCAATGGATCTTGTTGACTGCGATGCACTAGATTAAACGTTACGGCATTCTTGCGATCGATAAATTTCTTCTTAGACTTTGGCTGAAAGAAAATCCAAAACAATTCAGAATAAGGTTCTACTATAACCCCAAACTTTCTAACAATGCATTGAACGAGTCTACAGTCTGCTGTATAACATTAAAAAGACGCAAAGAATGTATAAAATCTTACCATAGTCGAAAGCTTTTACAAATTCTTCAGATAAATTAACCACACGATTGAGAATTTGATTACAAATTACATCAACCAGGTGTTGGCATGTGTTCGGCAATAAGATGGCTGGCTAGTATATAAGGTTCCAGAATTACCAACCTGGCAACGTAAAACCTGCTAAAAGCTTTCTTGTAATTATTCCCAAGATTTCTTTTAAATTTTCTTGTCAAGTCTAAGAAAGAATTTTAATTCCTTGAGCAGAGAGAAAATCATGCCACACAGTTGAGGATTCCAAATACTTTTTATTATTCAATAAGAATGAAGAAGTGGTATGAGTAGAATAATAGTATTATTTTACCCAAATTTGGACCAAAATTATTTTCTTCCAGGCTTCTTTTTAGGCCGTCTTACCAATTCTTACAATTCCCAGCTAGACACAATTCACAGAAACAGTTGGATTCCACTACAAGTGATCAGGTGTTGCCTTTTAATTTAATTCTGGAGTCAGAAAAGGTAAAACTGGACAAGAGGACACTTTCCACCGAGTTTTTCTCATATTTACATAAAAATGTTTTTTTTTGCAACTAGCAATTATTCCAACATATTTGAAATAGCTTACATTCAAACGAAAATACTAAGATCAAGACGCAATGGTTACTTCAAGTTAAGTTGTAAAACGAAATAAATTACACCAACTCACTTCGACACCTATGTTAGTAACACTTAAGCGATAAAACTATAAATACAAAACCAAAAAGCAATAACTAACAAAAAGTGCATACCTAAGTTATCGATAGCGATAAATCAAAAGCAACTTCCTAAGATATGCGAAAGCTTTTCAACCAATTCATGGACGCCAATCTCCCAATCAGTATGCGATAATCAATTAATACATAAAGATAATTCTATCTATGTAAAGTTTTTAGGAAAAAAGTTAAAATGTGACCAAGTCTCTGGACAATTGATACAAATTACAAATACATTGAAGCATTATGACCGACAACCAAAGTTTCAATACGAACGGACAAAAAATAGTGTGTTCCGAATGTCGACGCTTTCCTATCCGTTGCGTTGCTTGACTTTGCCGGGAATCCCTTCTGTCGCGTCCCCGCCTCCATTGTAGTCGTCGTAGTCATCGTCTTGGCCATCCTCGTCCGAGTAGCTACCTTGGTCACCCATGCCTCCTGTCAAAGTGATTCCTAACGTAAGTACACAACGTCAGGTTCGAAGTGACACAAGCAAGTTTCTCAGCCTTCAAAGGTGGACAAGTAGACAAAAGTTTGCTGACAAAAAGTGTAAGGTAGGCGGATATTTGATTTTTTTCATTATCTGTTTCCTATGTTTTTACAAATTGATTAGTATCTAAAACGTAGGAAATTCTCGTAGGACATAGGAAATTGAACGGAAAAATGCAAAACTTGCTACTATTGTAAGACTTTGTGCAGGTTGGATTGAGGCCGCCTTGAATCAGAATTTGCAATGTATACCTTGTATGTTATGTTTGTGTATGCTTAGGGGATTGTGAAAATTTCGAAAAAGAAATCGCTTTCTTCAAATCAATCAAATTATCATGTACGCAGTAGGAAAGTATGTATATCACGATTCACGCTGTTTTTCACCAATATCTATCAATAGCCATATGGCAAATGAAAAAAGCGATTAAAAGGTACTTAGGTCCCCATATCCAAATCACACCTGCTTAGGTTAGTCACCTTGCAACCCAAAAACCACGACAATTTTCAGAAAAGCTATTTAACTGGGTTAATGAATGCCAAATCCCAAACTCAAACTTCTCCCGAAGTTTTGCAAAGCTACGCTGCCTGCTTTATCAACGGTCTGAACTCAAGTATAGCATTCAACTTGGCATTCATTCACCCAGTGACATAGTTTCTGTGAAAACTAACGTGCTAAAACTCGTGAGAACGAGAAACGAGCCTGAAGTAACTAGTAGAGCAGAGACCGCAACCCCTCAAGAAAGTAGCAACACATCGATCCGCCGTCGAACCGAATCACCCGCGAGAAGCGCGCCGCCAAACCCACCGTATTCCTGCTGGTCGTAGCCGGTCGCGCGGCCGTACTCGGGCGGCGGCACGATCGGGATGGCCGCGCGCTGCCGCCGCTCGGACGTCAGCTGCCGCGAGCGCATCTGCTCCTCGGGGCTGTAGTACGTGATGCCGCCCTGCGGCTGGTACAGCCCGAGGTCGGCGGGCTGCGGCGGGGGCGGCGCCTGCTAACGGCAGACGCGCTGAATTAGTACACGTTTGTTTCCTTCTAGGGAGTGTAGCGTTTCCGGTTCCTGCCTCCTTATTAACCAATATATTCGAGGTTTGACCCTACTGAGGTCACCTCGCTCATATAATTACTTAGTTTGGTCAGTCTGTACCGCACTGCTATGTTATAAAGAGCTAGCTTGTGACATTATCTGTACTAGTTTGTCAGCCTATCCTTTCCAAATTCGCTACAACAGCTTAACCGAGCTAAAGCCTATTTGATTTAAGAATAACCCGGTCCGCTAAGCATTATTAGTCAATACGATTGCCAACATGATGCAAAATAAATTTGCTGTCACCGATTTACAACTGTATTAGTTAATAACCGTAATAATAAAGTTGCTAGTAAAAAGCTAGAAGCTCTGCGAGTGTAAATAAAACGTTAAGGCAGTGTTCTAGTGTTTGATTTTTAACTTTTGAAATAGCACCTTGTGGATTTCGTTTAACGAGTTGTTGAAATGTAAATGGCCGATTCGGTCATAAATGGCCATGACTCGATCCTGGAAAGACTATGAGAATTATGAATGATGGACTATGAGGACCAATGAACATAGAAGGCACTGAACCTAGTGACGCTATGCTGCAATCACACACCAATAACTCGACTGACCTCAATTTCAATGCTGCTCCATCGAGATAGAAACAGGTCTATGCATGAACACAGAACGCACCGAATCCAGTGACGCTACGCTGCAATCACACGCCAACTACACGCCAAACACCCATCACGACGTCAGATACGCTAGTCAAATCGCCACTCACCACTGCGGCAAATGCCTGGAACGGCGGATACGGCTGCGGCTGGAACTGCGGCGGCTGGTTCTGCTGCACGTAGCCGATGACGGCCTGCGGCGGGCCGGGCGGCGGGTGGTAGTGTCCCGGCGACGGCGGGCGGCGCATCATGTGCGGCGGCGGCGCTGGCGCCGGCTGGATGAACGCCGGCGGCGTCGGGAACGTGCCGGCGTACGTAGTGGGTGGGTGGACGGCGGCCATCAGCTGCAGCGGCGGCTGCTGCGGCTGTTGCACGTAGTCTACGGACGGGGGGGGTAGAGGTTAGGATGTTGTCGGTAGATTTGTCCACGTGAAACGAGCGATGGCAGTCCTGTTGTTGGTAGTCTGCAGAGCGGTATAGTATCAGGACGTTGTTGTCCGTAAATTCGTCCTTGTGAAGCGAAATCTGGCAATTCTGTTGCACGAGGTTAGGATTAGCATGTCGTTTACCGTAGATCCGTCCCCGAGAAACCAGCAATGGCAGTTGCCGAAACGATTACTCCATGCTTTCATTCACCTGGGTCTCATGTACACTCTGTGCGTTGCACCACTTTAGCAGTTCCATTAGTGATTGCTAATTATTAGTTGCTACCTTCATTCTGTAACAGGAATATGATATCTAAGGGGATTCCGATGTTTGGAAGTAGATAAACTAAAGTGTTGATCAAGTGTGACCCTACGGAGACACTGAAAAAGTGGAGGTTGCATTGCAAGCGACGTTAATAGTGTGAAAGCTGTCCTGGCACTGCTCAGTAGATCAGTCCGAGCAGGGTTGTAAATAACGCAAGGCTGCATTACAATGATGCACACAGATGAAGTTTATAGAAGGCTTACTGGTGCAAATCCTTGGCGGATCCGTCACAAAACCGACGGATGCTTTTGCCGAAATGCTTCCTGCGATTTCAGCTGCGACTTTGCCTCTCCGCGGGCCATGCCGCCCTGCTACTCATCCTTTAAGATTTCTCTCTCTTACCAGCGAGACAACTATAGCGGTACCATCAACGACGCCGATATCTGTATCTTGTCTTGCAAACATCCACGTGGGAAGTCTCCACTCCATCTTTTCTACTTCCATACTTAGTATTAACTTTCATCACAATCCTTACTTTAAGACAAGTGTTTAACCCAATCATCGCACATTAGTTTTAAAAAAATAATAATTCGTAACAGGGTTATTAAATGCTAAGTTACTAAACTGAAGCTCGTCCCGATGTTAGGCTATGCGGCCTACTTCCTAAAGCGTCTCCAAGGTCCGTGAAGTGTTTCGAGCCTCGATTAACCAGGCAGCGCCGCTTTTCAAAACGTCGTAAAAAGTTGTAGTTTGGTAGCATAATATTAAAGACAATACATTCAATCACTATCATGCTTGTCAAACAACCACATTCAAACAATAAACGCAACGATTCCGACACGAAAAACACGAGCGCACGTTTATTCGAGCCTGATCCGGTTCACAAGCGCAATGGCACCGGCAAGAACTCACTCGGCGGATGTTGGTAGTACTGGTGCTGCTGGGGCTGCGCGTATGCCGGCGCCTGCTGTTGCTGCTGCTGCTGCGGGATCGGCGCGCCCGGCTCGGGCAGCGAGCGCTGCTGAATCGTTGAGTAGCGCTTTGGCCGGCTGGCGGCTGCCTCCTTGGCCGCCGCCGCCTCCTGCTGCTGCAGCCGCGGCGGCACCTCCGTCTGCCTTCGATCGTGCTGCTGCTGCTGCGGCGGGTAGCCCTGGTTGCTTCCTGTCGGCAATAATGTCGCCGTCAGCCGCAGGCCGGTATTTGGGTCAAATGATAAGTTGGGGTTTGTGACTTACGGGGGAATCGTGGGCGTATTACGAGGGGGTTTGCATGGACATTGTGTCATACATCTTTGCCGGGGCTTTATGACTGGGATAAGCGGAGTCTTGCTAGCCACGGTCACATGACTTGAGGGAGAATGATGGCTGGAAGCATATGATAGAGATTAACAGGGTCTTGTTTGTCGGGGTCGTTACACTTACGAGGGTTGTCAGGGTTTGTATGATGGGGTGTTGATTGCGGGGGGCGTGTGGCTAGTTGTCAGGGTTCGTATGACGTGGTTATGTTTTCCGAGGGCGTATGACTTACGTGGGGGCTCGTTGGCGGCCGGCCTGCGCTGGTAGTCGTGGTGCGCCGCGCCGGGGTAGTGCGGGTGCTCGACGGGAGGCGCCTTCTGCGCGGCCGCCGGGCTCACGTTCATGCGCGCCAGGTCGTTGGCCAGGTCGTGCTGGTTCTTGAACTTCGGCGCGACGCTACCCGGCTGGCTCTTGCCCTGCGCACGGTTCAGACATCGTGTTTCAGATCAATGCTCGGGAGTCTCCGTCGACGTTTGGTTGGTTTAAGTTTGCTTGCCCAGTTCGGATAAGTGAGGAAAGTATGATGTGTCGCAAATATTGAAAAAAGAGCATGAAAGTTGAACACAGCGAAAGATATTGGAACTCCCACACATTTCAACAATTTTAGTTTTGTTCAATGTTACATTTTTTTTAAACCAAAATAATTATTTTGAAACTTCCTTTGATAGCATGTGTGTAACTGTTGTCAACTTGTCATAACTCCATTACCGATCTTCTTTTTCTGAATTTTAATCTACTAGTTAGGACATTCCTGTCCCAAGATTAATCTTCTGCCTTTTGTTATGCTTTGTAAAATTCTCATAGTAAAAACTTATTATTTATATTATTTTTGAGTTTGGAAGTGTTGGGATTTTATTCTGTCACCAGTCATCACATTCTAGGGTCATTAACACCTATTGTGTATTAATTGAGTTGTATCTATCAATCTGCACAGGGTTTTCATTGACAAGAAACACAGGAAATGCAGAAGTTCAGGTAGATAAGTGTCCTGACTCATTCAATGCCAGGGATAATAGACCTTGTCTGATGAGGAGGAAGTGGATGACTAACATCCAGGTAAAAACCCAAGGCTGACAGGTGAATGAAGTAGCAGAATTCCACACTTCTTCAGATGGTTGATTATGTTTGGATCTGGGAAGTATCTAAAGACCTGGTTTTAATGAGGCATCAGGAGGATCAGTGTGTCATCAGGGATGACTGATGACATCCATTAGCATCACTCATTTATATAACAAACACAAAGTTTGCAACTAAGACCAGTCTGGCAATTTTTTTAAGTACCACCAGGACAAAATAACCCATAAACAACCATAGCAACTGAGAATTATTAAATCCAAATTGTCCTTAACCAACAGAAAAGTCATGGCCATAATACAAAATACCAGGTGTCTGAGGTGTAGAGAAGTTACAAATTTCAAAAGATAATACCAAAGCTGACAGCATAGCTTCCCGAAACTACGGGAAAAGTTTAATGTCAGCCTGGCATATAAAACCCATTTCAATAGATTATTTTACACTCGAAAGGAGTCTTGAAACAGTGATATAACCAATAGATCAACACCTGCCGTGGCCAATGCAACCTAAACGCGATCCACCCACTGCGCCAATGCCAATGAATGACCAATGCAACGTAACCGAACAAACCCAACGACTCACCCACTGCGCATTCCCCACGGGCTCCCGCGCATGCTTGGCGGGCTCGACGAGTTCGCGCACATCCCCGCTGATCCTTCCGGAGCCGCCGCGCTTGCCGGCCGTCGACGGTGGCGGCTGGCCACGGCCCCGGCCGGGCAGCTGTTCGCGGAGCAGCTGTTCGCGCGCCGCGTCCTTGGCCGTCACCGTGCCGCGACCGGAACCTGGGGGGACAAGGACGCACGGTCAACAAACGGCGGCAAAAAGCATACAACTGCAATATCCCCATCACGAGGCTTCTGGTTATTGCACGACAGTCGCAAGCAAACGGGAAACTCACTCTTGCGGAACGGCTTGATGTTGTCGCTACTGGGCTGCGCGAACCTAGCGGGCGGCGGCTGCTGCGCGACCGCCACGCGCATCACCTCGACGTCCCGACGCTGCGGCGGCGGCGTGAGCTGCAGCGGCAGGTTGTTGCCGTACGACGAGTACTCTTCCTTGGCCGGCTTGCGTTGTGTCGGCGGCGGCTGCTGCTGCGGCTCCCGGCGGGACCACGCGCTCGACTGGCGCTCTTCGCGCGGCGGCGGCGAAGCCGACCTGCGGGAAAGGCGGCGGGTTGGAGACGTGCGCAGAAGCCATGGAAGTTGTGGTGGTCCTTATGGAACCTCCATTAAAAATCATAGTTAGTTGCAGCTTGTTACTCGTGTCTCGACTTGTCGAACTAAACCTTAATCGCTGCAATTGCAAGCAAAGTCTCACCGGTTCGTTACATTTTTAAGACTCGTGCGTTAACCTACCGGCTCGCGTCGTTGTTCCCGTCGTGTCCGCTGGGCAGCGCAGGGAACGCCTCCTTCCGCTGTCCCAGCGGCCGATCGGAGTTCCGCCCGGACACCTTGTTGCTGTAGTACGTCTGCGAGCGCGGCTGCTCGCGCTCCCGATCGCGCTCACGATCGCGGTCTCGCCCGCGGTTTCCGCCGCGACCGCCTGCCGTCGGCGCCCCGCTCGGCCGCTTGTACGCGTTCTCGTCCTCCCACGTTCGCGTGTACGTGTTCGGTCCGCGGCTGCAAGGGACGGGAAAGTCAACGGAAGCAACAAGGGCAGCGATGACTGCCGAAGAATCGGCCGAAACATAAACGCTACACAGTAAATTTACAGGGAGCGCTAGTGTTCGTAACACGAGCTTCACACAACTGAAATGTGAAGTGTTGTTACCTATACTATTTTAGATTTGAGTTGGTTAATTCATCACCAGTTCACATAGCTAATCAGATCGCTGAAATTATTTAATTCCTGTTTTTGACATTTAAAAAGCCTAGGTATTAGTTTCATTGCTGAAATTTTGAAATTCAAATTGAAGTGTGGGTTTAGGCGTTGGTACGAGCAAAAAGTCCAGTTCCTTGGAATCGTCACTCCCTGTGTAGATTGAAGTAACAGCAGCCTGAACATTAACTAAAAGCCAGTTTAACCATTTTATTAACTCTGGGTAGAAGTGATACCAAGCCAAAATGTATTCCAATACAGCCGGAAAAAAACATTTTAGCTCCGGAATTTTGATGAGGACCTACCCAAGTGATAAAATCTAGTTTGCAAACCATAATCCTGGCTGCAAGCCGATCGACAAGAGACCGATCCGACGACGCAGGTTTCCCCACGGGACTCACCCGTATTTGTTCCTCCTCACCGCGCGCGGCGCGTTCTCCTCGTTCCGGATGTCGTAGCCGTAGGTTTCGATTATCTCCTGCCGCGACTTGGGCTTCTGGTCCTCCTCGTTGTAGCCGTCGTGCGTCCACCGGTTCTCGTGCTCCTTCCACACTTTCTTGTCGGCGTTCTGCTCGTTGGCGCGGTCCGTCTCTGTCTCCGCGTTGTTGCCCGTGCTGGAAGCAACGCCCAACAATTCACGGTTGAGCGAACGGGTTCACAGCTAATGCTAGGCAATGGACTTGTTCGATGTTATGGATGGATGCGCATTGATGGCTTTTATAACAAGGCAAACTATGTTGTGGGCATGAAGTCAAATATCTTACTACTGTTCTAAAATGGAAAACTCTGTCAAAATAGCATTTTTTGGCTGGTGAAAGGATAGTAGTAAGGAAAATGCACCACAGCCATCTCTGGGTGCAACTAAAACATTGTTACTCATGACATCTTACACAAAACTTGTAGAAAATAGCATGTTTCTACAATTAGGTAGTCTGTAAATACTTGGATAGTTGGTGACTTTATTCAATTCCGTAACTACATCAGAAATCTGGCTTACCCTATGTTACAGTTTAATTTTAAAAACAAAGTTCTGAAAGGTGATATGTATTATTCCGTTCCAACCAATGTGTCGCACATTCTGAGCTGTCCATAACTAGTTTTGTGACGGTCTCAATGCTCTGAATTCATTAAAATGGTCTCAAAAGGGGAATACTAGCATGAAGTCTCTGCATTTCGAGAGTTGACACAGGGAATCCCGAATCAGCAACCCGAGCAGTTTCTTTTAACAGCGACATTTTCTAGAGAAAATTTAAATATAAAACCTCACCAAAGCGCAGCGTTTCAACGCGAGAGCGGTACGACTTACCCCGTGTCTTCGTCGGCTGTCCGATCGTCGTGCTCGTAGAACGTGCCACGCTTTGGGATGTACTGCGGGTTTCTCCTGTCCTCGTCGTCGTCGATTTTCTTCTCCTTCACCTGCTCGACGGGCGCCTCATCCTCGCCCTCCGATTCCGACGTGCCGATTTCGCCGTCGGACGAGTCATACTCCTGGCGCAAACAGACACTACTCAAAGCCCGGATCCCAACAAGTCCCCACGTGTAATCGGGTGGGCTTTTTTCATGACGTCTTATGACAGAGGTATCAATTAACCGTGGGTTGGCACGAGCTGTTTTGAGAATTTAAATGTAGTTGCTTTTAGCCGTAAAAAACATAAAAATGAAGAAAACGAAATGTTGGTATCCTTAAATAAAAAGGAACTTATGTGCTTTCTTTTTCTGAAATAATTACAGTGTATGAGGATACAGAATTATTTAGTAACATTAACTATCAAATGTAATGTGTGCTTAACAGTGATAGAGTAAGCAAGTTTGTAACAGAGTGTACAAGTAAAGGTTGGCTTATCTACTAGACCTACATATTATGCTGCACAAGCAGTATTCACAAAGAAACTGTTCATGCAAAGGAATCCTATTCCAATTAAAATGTAATCTCATACTTGCAACTAGCATTCTTCTGTGAACTGCAGAGTAACAAGCTGCTTATTATTAGTAAACCTAGGTATATGGACTAGGAATTTGTATGCCAACCCTTTGCTGATTAATAGTAGCAGTCACAAGGAGATACCTAGGTATAGAATTGAGTATGAAACTGATCAATAAATTTATCACCCACCTGACCATCTCCTTCTTCTCTTTCATATTCAGCAACATGGAGTGTTTCTTCGGCAGCCGAATCAGAAAGAATTTCATCCACACTAGGAGCTGAATCTAGCGATTTGTCGAGCGTCTTATTGGAGTCTACCCATTTGTCCAATATAGGTTCAGAATCCAACGGGTTCGTTTTAACGGAATCTACACTTTTGTCCAATGCAGGACAAGAATCAAGTGATTCGTTTGGCCTAGAACTTGAATCTCTATGCTCGTCAAGCTTCAATTCCGATTTAATTGATTCGTCTAGTTTTGCAACAACAGTTGCAGATTGGTCAGCAGAAGGCTCGACTTTTGTCATTTCTATCTTGATAGGAACGACTTTAGAATACTCTTGACTTTTGATCACTGGCAAATTTTCTGTATCCAGCAACACCAAAGGTGGTTTCACTTGTTGCAGCTCTTGGCTTTCTGTAATTGATTCACTTTTAGCACTTTCAATCTCAGGTTGTACAGTGGACTCTGTTAAAGGAGTGTTAACCTCTGCTTTATCACTTTGGTTGTCCTGCTTTGATCCCACAACTAAATCATCTGGCTTATCCTCCAAGGGCTCATTCTTCACAGTTACTTCGTCAGTTGGCTCACTTTTCTTGACATCTTCTTGAACACCAACATCAGATAAGACTTCTGTTTCAAGGCTTGATTTAACATCCAAAACTTCTGTTACAGCTTCTGCTACGCTATCATCTTCAGCTGCCTCCAACTTTGGTATGGTTAAATCTAACGCCGCTTCGGAGCTGAAAGATGCGGTGCTAGTATCCAAATCACTTAACCGAATTGTTTCATCTAGACATGTATTAAAAGTCGTATTCTGAAAAAGAAAACAAATGAGAGTGAGATCAAGAACTCTTTCAACACCAAGTTAACTATTAATTTAAAATACTAGGATATAATGGAGTTTACAGTTAAAATAGACTACTAGTTCACACTAACTTGATTGTAGGCTTTGTAGGCTATGAGCCACATGGTGGGGTCAATGGCATTAAGCAGTTAGTTTTAATTGAGAGTAATTAAGATTTGTGGCAGAGCCTCTGCATTGGATTATCAATGCTAAAAAAATTAAGAAATGAATGAAATGGAGTAGAATGATCAGTAAATGCGGTTAAGGAAATATGTTATTGTGATAGGTAGGCAAGATGCACACCCCCTCAAACCAGCCGCCGCCAACAATTTTCGGGTCAATCTATGCAACAAATAAAGTGAACAAGAGATTAATGGATAGAAAAAATTACTTACTCCTTCGGAAACTTCCGATGTATCATGTAGTGAAGTAGAAACGACACTCTCCGTAGTATTTAGAGTTAGATCGACACCCGTCTCATCAAGAGACGCCATTTTCTCTAGAGTGAGACAAAACTATTCAGTTTCAGAGCTTGCCGCGCGCGTGGCGGCACTGCAGATGAATTATGGCGCACTATTCAAAAAATAGAAGTAGGATCGTGACATCGTAATAGTTAAAATCAGAAAATATTAAACTAAAGTATGAACCAATTTTTATTTTCTTACAATTAAATAACATATAAATGTTGCAAGGATAGTTACTTATGTAAGTAACATTTTAAAACATAACTAGCTCATTCTACATTTGTTAGTAAAAATACTTCTTCGGGGTAATTCTTAACGTAGGTAACATCCCCCCCCCCCCAGTCTAATCAACACCATAGTGGGATTCCATAGTGGGAAACCCATCATGAAATTGTGATTTAAGTCTACTCTCATAGTCTCACTTTCCCAGAAAGGATGTCTTCTTGAAGCTCTTTGGTTAGGGGAAGGAATTGCCCCTTGGGATCGGCAAAATACATAGGGTCTTTAACCTTTGTAAGATCAAATCCATCTTGTTGCAAGTCTCGTTTCATTAGTTTGTATGTGCCTGGAAAAGACAAAATTGAGTTAAAATAGTTGTCAATATTAAGCCAAAAGTTTTTTTTTTAACAGACATTATAAATCAGCCACTGTACCTGTCATTGGCAACTCTTTGAGAACCCTGATGAACAAAGGTCGTGCGTAGCTCGGCAAGTTTTGCCTGATGCCTTCGGCGAGCACGTTCAAATCGAGGATTCCTTCCGGATCGACGATCGCTGCCATACCAGCTCGGCCCTCCACATCAGGGATCTGAACGGACAAAGAAATGAGATAAGATAACGGCCTAAGCTCGGTGCGATTTTGTACCGACTTGGCGTGAAATATTACCTCGACTCCGTAAACGGCGGCGTCTTTCAGTTTGAGCACGTTGCTGATGACGGCTTCCACCTCTGAGGTGGCGACGTTTTCACCTCGCCATCGGAATGTGTCTCCCGTTCGGTCTTTGAAGAAGAAGTAGCCGAGTTCGTTCATCACGAGAATGTCTCCTGTTGACAGAAAAAACTAGTGATTAAGAATTCTTCACATTATTGTTGTAATACTTTCCATGTCTTAAAAGTCTACTTGGTTGATAGATTGAAAAGAACTAAATTTGAAAATAATTGCTGATCAAATAATCTAGTGTTTCAAACAATTAAACGTACCTACCAAATACCGTGAGTGATACCAACAACTGTCACTCAGTAAAGTAAAAACTTCTTACAACTCAATTCTACACAATTTGCCTCTTCTGCCGGTAAGTTTATGTTTATCTTTATTATGCCCTCTGTTTCTTTTCTCATTCCCATCAAGTTATTAAGCAAATTGGCGACTCCAAATCATTTACAAAAGTTTCAAGTACATGATATTTTGAAGGGTAATTTTTCTGGCAACTTTAATCAACTTACCCGAGTTAAATACTTGGTCGCCGTGCTTGAAGACATTTCTCAAGATCTTCTTTTCGGACGCCGCCTTGTCGGCGTACCCGGAGAACGCACTCCTCGGCTTGTTGGCGATGATCTTTCCGACGAATACGCCGGGCTCGCCTGTGATTCAACGGCAACACGGAGTTAACATTAGCTGTGTTTCAACCCAAAACTGTAGAAAGAAAAATACTTCATGTGATTTGAACTAAACTCCTGGGACGGATAAGAGTTTTAAGTGGATATTTGGTTTCTAGTAATAAATAACTATGTATACACTGTGTTTAACATGTATGTGAAATTGCAGACTTTAGCTATATTTCTAGTGCTTCTTGGTGAAGTATCTAATTTATTTCTTAGCTCTTATAATGCTTGATAAAAAGAATACAAGATTCTAGTGGCCGAACTCTAAACTAGTAAAATAAAAAGGCAAAATAGACGTAAGTCTATGCTATTATCTTCTTAAGACACATGTCTTCACCTAGCTGTACTGCATCAAAATTAATATACATGAACTACAATTAGGTACAAAACAAAACAATAGATAACGATAAAATTTTTTATAAACTAACCGGGTTTGCAAGGGATGCAGAGGCCAGTATCGTCACGGAGTTCCTCCATGGTGTCTTCGTCGACGCGGATCAAACCCACCGGATAGAGGGCGCCGGCATAACGGGGGAAGAAACCGACAGCGCCCACCGTGCTGTCGTTGTTGACTGCAACGACGGGATGAAACCAGGGGTTACGAGCGTTATGTGATCGGTACAGAGATAGTCATCAGGAAGAGAAGAAGCAAGGAGATATCCATTGTTAGAGTTGATAAAAATAATTATATTTTTATTCCAGATTGGATGTACCTACATAACATGGGAAGGTCAAAAATTGCTAAAATGCTATACCCTCACTGTGGCATATCCAACAATACATATATGTTGTGTTTAAAATTAAATAGCTAGGTGTTTAGCAAGAGAAACAAACTGAAAAAAATGGCATCCATTCAGAGGCAATCTGATTGGCTTATTTCTTACATCTAAGTGAGTTGTATTGGACATCTACATTTTAATTAAGCTTCCATTTATATGTACGGTCGCTAAGTCAGTTGGAACAATCGTTAACGCGGTCAGACGGCACTCACTGAGATTGGCGTTGCTCTCGGTGGCTCCGTAGAATTCGCCGATCTGCTCGATGTTGAACCGGCCCACGAACTGCTCCCAGATCTGCGGCCGCAGTCCGTTGCCGAACATGACGCGCACCTTGTGCTGCTTGTCGGTCGGTTTCACCGGCACTGTCAGCAGGTAGCGACAGATCTCACCGATGTACTGGGCAGCCTGCGGTGAGAAAATCGGCAAGTGTTATTTGAATTTGTGTTAGTTGGTGTTAATTTAATTTAATTTTTTTTTTTGGTTTAGTTTGGGTTTTATTCAATAACATCAGTCATAACATGTGATAACGTCACATTACAATAAGATGTGTACTTGATTACAATAATATTGGTGTGAGTGAACCCCACATAAGCAAGACGTTAGATGTAGAAGTAGTGAACAGTGGTGCTCTGCATTGAAAGATTTTATTTTGGCTATTAAAAGGGTCCTGATTTTAATGTGGTTGAAAATAAATGCAATAAAATATGTATCCAATAGGAAACATGTGTTTTCATACTCACACCACCTTAATTATCTGATGCTATCCATTCATTGTCATCTCTTGAAATTTGCATGCAACGTGATTTATGCAGCGGAACTGCATGTTAAATGAATTGCTGGGAAATAAGTAATAACGCTTTGCAAAATAAAAAACTACCAAACAGTAATTACTTATTGGCTTGATGGGGTCAATAATTGTACAAATACATCTGTAATCTGTATATTTTAATGTTCTAAATTGATTGTTTTAAATTTTTAGTGCTGTTCTATAATGATGTCATATGGAAATTGAATCCATTCCATCCTTTAAAATCGAAGGGAACATATGCTGAAACGATTTCTCATCAACGATTTCTCAACAGCGGAACGCACCACTGTAAACAACACGGCTCTACTTAAACCACAGCGCAACGCTCCACTGTAAACAACCCGGCACTAGTAAAGCCACAGCACAACGCTCCACTGTAAACAACCCGGCGCTAGTTAAGCTACAGAGCCAAATAGCAAGCATAAGAAACCCTTCTCAATCTCACCGTGCACTTGTACTTGATGCAGTCGGTCCAGAAGCCGGATGCAGAGAACTTCTTTCGCAGCGCCACGGTGGCTCCGCCGATGAGAACTTGCCCGACGCCGACCATGCCTCCCGCCGTGTGGTAGAGCGGCAGCGATGTGTAGAGCACGTCGTCGCGGCGCAAGCGCAGCATGATGCCAACTCCGCCCACCATGAACATGAACCTATTACCATTATTTATTATTATTCTTATTACCGTTATCAAGATTATTAAGAGGTTACTGCCACTACAATTACTATCACTACAACTATTATCATAATTCGGTACTCCTCTACCTTTGCCTCGAATTTTAAATACTATTATTATTGTTTTATTTTATGTCATTTGTTCATCTACTCATATTATATAAATTATATTAAAATTATATTAAAATATTATATGAATAATAACAATTACGATGTATTAGTCAGCTGCCACAATGAACACTATACAATACAAATTTTTAATTAATTCAAATTCATTTTAATAATATAAGTAGGTTGACTTGATTTGTATTTTTGGGGCGTAGACACACTAATAACTTATGCAGGTTTAACTGGCAAACGGTTTAGAGTTGGAATTAAGTATCTGCTGGTTTAAACCATTAAATCTGTACACTTATTTTAAAATATAGAACAAAAGAGCAGAAACTATATTCTTCAATCTTGGGAAAATATGTAAAAAAATACAAAATTTTTGTATACTTTAAAAGATATCATATTAGATGCTTGTTTTTTTCCTTTAGGTACTAAATTTGAATTATTTTTCCTAGCAGCCAAATTATCGCAAGTAACAAAGTAGCCACAGACCTGAGGTGGTTGATGACGGCGGCTTTGGGCAAACCGGTCGTTCCCGACGTGTAGATGTACACGAGCTTGTCGGACGGCTTGCCCTTGGCTACCTCCAACGGCAGGCCGCGGCTCGGAGCGGCCAGGATCGCCGAACGGAGATCGGTGGCGTTCGCCAGCAGCTCTTGCTTGTCGCCAGCCGGGTTGAACTGCAGCAGCGGCAGCGACGCCAGCGCATCGACGGCCACCTCTTTCACGGCTGAAGAGACGTAGGTTTGGTGTAGAAGCGTTGGGTTAAGTTGCTTTTGTTTGCTAAAGAATGCACTAGATTGTTTAACATGCTGCGTCTTTCACGGCTGCGGAGACGTGGGTTCGGTTTATAGGTGTTGCACTAACTTGCTTTTTTTTTTATATAGAAGACTACAATTCACTGAATCGTTGTATATTCTGCTAGTCAACCAACGGAGGCTGAAGCTGAAACGTCTTGCTACTTATAGTGGATTCCAACCAAGCTGCAATTATTTGTAGCATGAGCGGTACATATTTATTATTAGAAAAAAAATATCCGCTTCAAAATTCAATCCATGCCGGGAGTCGATCCCAGATCTTTCGCTTTACCATATTATGCGGCACAGACATAATTGTTATGTTTGTAGCTCTATGTAGTGAATTCTAAGTACCCTGTGCTAGTTCCGAGCTGTAGATTATAGCTGAACAGTTGGCAGCAGTGACACAACTGTTTTATTCGTAATCGTAGCCTTGTCTATGTACCTTGCGCAAGCCCAGAACTGTAGATTATAGCTGTATACTTGGCAGCAATGACATTATTGTAAAAAAATTTATTAGCCAAGTCTATGTATCCTGTACAAGCTCTGAGCCATAGATTACGTCGGTAAAGTTGACAGCAGTGACATAATTGCTATATTTGTAAATAGTAGCCACATGTATGTACCCTGCACAAGCTCAGAGCCGTAGATGATGGCCTTGCAGTTGGCGGCGTTGATCGAGTGCACGAGCGGGCCCTGGCGCAGGTTCGAGTTGACGAGCGCGGCAACCACGCCGACCTTGGACAGGCCGAGCCAGATGCCGACGTACTCCGGCCGGCTGTCCATGAAGAGCGCCACGGAGTCGCCGCGTTGGTAGCCCGCCGCCTTGAAGTGGTTGGCCACCTGGTTGCTGAACGCCTCCAGCTGCGCGGGGAACGGGGAGACGGTTTTTTATTAATAGAAGCAAAGGCATTCCAAAATTTGTGTCTGTTTCGGGGGTTTTCGCCTGACCGAGGCTATGAAGTATCCAATAATGCTACATGGACAACCAACACTACACATCAACACAAATCAATGCTAAAGAGCCGGTTATCTGCTACAGCAAACGAGATCCGATTTTAGTGTGATACGAACCTAAATGCAAATACTCGTTGCATGTGCGCTATGTATTTATTATTACAAACGAAATATCAATTCATAAATTTGTATCCGTACCGGGATTTGAATACAAGCGTACCCAAAGTTTTAATTGGGGCTAGCCGAGTTGTTGGTGTGTGATTGCAGCATAGGGTCACTAGATTCAGTGTCTTCTATGGTCACTCATAGTCCTGAATCTATCTCCATGGAGCCCAACAACTCAAATAAACTGAATATCAATTCCACAGTTGGTTGTTCACACGGCAATGGAATTTCACACAACCATGAAATCGTGAGGGTCAACATATTATCTAGAGAGTTTAGTCAAATTATATTCATATGCTTGGCTTCTAGAGTGAGAAACGTGATGTTGAATAACTGAAAATTTTCGCAAAAACTTATTTATAAGAAAAGTTGCTGGTGAAATGAGCGGAATGAGCTGCAGGGTCTGAGTTGAGAGAAAATGCAGACACTTTGAAAATTTCATCAAAATCCGTTAGTCGTTTGGCCTGTAGAGCGCGAACAAACAAACATAAAAAAAACCTACAGGAATATTTTCAGCAGTAAGTGTGATTGAATATTTGCTTCACTCGCTTCGCTCGTTAGGCTCATCAATAATATAAAACGTTTCTTAAATATTTCTCAAATAAGAGTCGTATTTATAACGATTCCTATCCCCATGATAAACTATATGGGCATGATAGGAAATCAGTGGCTTTTATGGCATGTGACCCCTTGAGAAAAGTTGAACAATAGACTGTTTAAGGTAAAATAGGCCCTTGATCCTTGACCCTTGGTTATTTCAGTTTTGCTTGGACTAGGAATGTCTCGAAAGCTGCAAGAAAGGGACGAATAATCCAAAAACGCCCATTCGAACAGTGCGGTTTAAGATTTATACCCATTCGAGTTAACCACATGTAAACACATTTGATCATAGAGTACCTATCTTTTTTGAGTCAATGTTTGACTATACTAATTTGTAAGATTACGTCCGCTAAAAATAAACCCTGTGAACTCAAATAGCATTACATTGAACCCATTTGACCAATAAAATACCGGTATTCTAATCAAAAATTATGTGGTCAATATTATTCTTCACTAACTAAACACTTTTATCGTCCACGCACATAATCTTTCCGATAAGATTAAGAAGCATGTCTTCTCGTCCGCCTGACAAGGCTCAGGTATGTGCTGTCATTACTTCGCTGTAGCATCCACGACTGAAGGCTCTTTGAGAAGAGCAAACAGAGCGTGGCATGCTGCGAGATTCATTTCATCAGCTACGAATTCAGATACATCAAAGATTAGCCAGTCTAGACTGTCACTTTTTCCGCACACCGGAAAAGATGGGGACCTCCTAATAAATTACGAATTACCACAGTTCTTCATAACAATCGCACATAACTGTTTGCTAAGACATGGGAAACTGTTTGGTAAAACTGTTCTTTGAGCATCTGCACAGAGATTCGCAGTCGCAGCGAATGATTCAAATTTCAGGCACCTTAATTTCGCCTAATAAAAACCACAACGCTGCCTCTAACGCATGTCTCGCTCTAAAGAATGCTAGATATGCAGTCGGGCGATTATTGCCGATTGTTGTGCTTACCTGAGCGTAGGTCCATTTCTCATCTTCGAAGTAGAATGCAATCTTGTTCGGTTGCTTCTTGGCGAACTGGTCGAAGATGGCGGCGATTGTCAGCTGTTTCTTCGTCCACCACCACAGGGTGAGGTTGAGTTTGGTGAAGCAGTACAGCGCTCTGTGTACAATCAAACAGAACACTTGTAAATTGTAATTGTAATTTTAATAATGGGCTGCATGTAAAAGCAAATTATAGACTATCCTAGTTTTATTTCTAGTATGCATTTTCATTGACTATGTGTCAGTAAGAAAATTATAAAAAAATTCCGCCTCTTAAAACAACTGACTGTTTACGAGTTAAGTCATTATGATAGAGTTGTCTGGTTTCCGTGAGAATACAGCCTTGGATTAGGAAATATGTTGAGAGTCTTCGATGCGATATCCTTAATAATGCATAGTATCCATTAGAAAATCGATCGTAGAAATTCGGCACGGGTCCATTCCCCTTTCTGGTCACCGAAAAGTCTCTGTACTTTCTAAGCTTGGAACCACAACTTTGACGACAAAACCTCGTTACTGCGTTTCTCACTAGAAAGGGTGAAAGGGTGTAGCTGTTGGTTGTAAAGAGTATCCAGATGGTTGGATGAAAAATGTGACTGTTTCTGCGATGATGTTCCACAAAACTAAGGGTGGTCACCCAATCCAAACATGATACGGTGCTGAGGCGGCTTAACCTGGCTTAACCTCACAAGGACAAGCGTTCCTAACATACAAGTCAAACCGTTGGAGTAAAATTTTCATTGTATAGATTTGTGCCTCAATTCTCAAATTTACTCAGTCAAATGGAAAGAAAATTTACAGGACAGGCGATAGGAAGAAAATATCATCAAGATCATCAAGAAATCATCAAGTCTCTGTGTTATACTCTGAGAAACGTAAAAGAACATATAATCCGCGAGATCGTGTCTTTCAAAGATCAAGTTTTTTTTCCGCGCTGACGTAATCATAATGAAGTAACCGTCGCATCATTCAACAGAATAATACGTTACCCGGTGTATACATTACATATAGTTTCACGATGCACTTACTACAGATTCATCGTAATGCGCAAATTAATGCCACTTATAGTCAACATGTTGTTAGCCTACAGTACTGACAAGTCACGACTTGATATTGACAATGTGTACCCACGATTAATTAGTATATAGATATAAGTATGAAATAAATATGAAACGAAAAGTGTTTTAAAAAAT
This sequence comes from Nemurella pictetii, assembly GCA_921293315.2. Classification (NCBI taxonomy): domain Eukaryota; kingdom Metazoa; phylum Arthropoda; class Insecta; order Plecoptera; family Nemouridae; genus Nemurella; species Nemurella pictetii. The sequence continues at coordinate 6,356,381 of OV121122.1, forward strand.
AGCCTATTGTTTAAAACGGCCATGGCGAAGGCCACAACATAACACCAACATAACCCACTCAGCTTGGCACGTAAAAAAGGCACAGAATCTCGTTTGTACATGTGATCACATTCATAGATACAATTCTAATCGCACACAGAGGGAACCATAGAGCAGCGCTGATTCAATGGTTCACGTTCACGACCACGTGAGCTCTTAAAGCGTGCAAGTCCACTGTCACGCGATGTGTCACTTGCAGAGATAATCAACCTTATAGAGAGCTGAGATGAGAGAGTGACCATCTGCTATATGAGCTTCTACGGTATAGAATTGTGTTTTACGCCATTTTTTCATCAAGATAAAGTTACTGGAGTGACTATGAAAACGATGCAGTGTATACCCTGAACCTGGGATATGTGGTACCGCAAGTGTATTGTTGTTCCAATTTTGTGTCAATGGATTCATTAACTTATGAATTATGCTAAAACCAAAAAAACTAAAAAATTGCTTAGTATATTTTGCTCATAAAAACGAAATGGCTGATCAGATTTTGCTCAAAAATTAGACAGCAACACGCTTTCAAGAACATTCTTGCCGAATTTCGCACGGATATGTAATCAATAGGCCTGGTCGTTATTATTACAAACCAGAAAAAAAAATCCAAACACTTTTTTATCTCTCATGTTGTGAAATTGAAGGATTTCACTCGTCCAAAAATTGCTCACGAACACTGTAATTTGAGAAACACTATCTATATAGGTACCTAAAGTTCAACTTTGTTAACATGGCGGCTAATCGTCAATTTGGCAATTTTCTACGCGTACGACATTGGGCACGGTAAATCACACAAGTCCATGTGCGGTCTGCACTCCCGGATAGCATCGCAGCGTCATTATCAATTTGCCGGAGAGTGCTAATTGATTTGTAGGCCAAGGGAATGTCTGTTTGACACGGTTCGACCACGGAGTTCGAACTCTCTTGCACTACTGATGTCACTGTTATGTTATATGGGATGATCTCGCCTGACACGTTGGAACATCTCGCGAGATGGCATCTGATTGCATGATACTTTGTTTACATTTCAGGTATCGAGTCACAATCTGTGGTGTAGGAGGGTAGGGGGTAACAGCCCCTGAGTAAATTTGCGTGGGAAGTTTGTCTGTCGAGGATGGAACATTGTTAGCTGTGGAACAAATCTACAATACAAACGAGTTGGTTAGGCTGAACAGTTTCTTTGATATTGATTGGTACAATACATATACCTAGGAATATGATTCGGCAATTATCGTGCAAACTTCAAAATTTCAAAATTCAAATGGAAATATATTGAGATATAATAGAGTGAAATTCGTTGATTCTAATTTAGAGACTGTCAAGCAGCTCATTTTAGGATCAGTTCACGGCTAAAAAAGAGACAAGCTGAATTTATTGTGAAAATTGGCCCAAAAAAGTATATATTTATAACCACAGACAGAAAAAAATTCAGTTACATTTGACGTGATAAGACACTTCTCGACTTTAAATCAAATGTTCTAAAGACATTTTTATTGATCTTATCATATAATACACAGATAAAAAGAGTATAAAATTAAATTATGAATCGAAAAGAAAAGTATTGATTGATTTGTGATGTTTAGCGACGTGTCAACGCCTTGGCTGTATTTAATCCAGCTAAATCCAGCCTAAACATGAGTAAAGATGACAATATTGTGAGATATATGAGTTCCATTCCAAGATACTATCAGTTTCCCATGTGATCGAGTTTTCAACAACTTCCGTTCCTATGGAAAGTTCTTGGGAAAGTTATATGACCACAGAGCACGCTACAATTGGCACTTGTTCATTTCGCCAACATTATTGAATCACATTCATGAAACGAGCTCTTAGATTTGATTTGCTGTCAGTCGTTTCTAATAAAAAAAATCTCGCCTGATAAGTTGAGTAAATCTACAACATTCAGTGATATCGATACTAACATTGATAGCGACCCTCTAGATAAAAAAAATCACTCGAGATTTCGTGTAAAATAATAGTTTTTCGCTTTAAAAGCGTATGTAAATATCAACGTTGGCGTGGTATAGTACTATCATAGAATAACGCTTGGGTACTATATCGGAGAAAGATAGTGGAGAGGGCATGCACTTTCTATGTGCATATAACGCATGGTGTTTATGTTTGCAGATGGTGAAGCAAGGCACGTATCCTGTCGCATTCGCTCACCTATACGGCTCGGAACTTTAGTTTAGCTTTAGTGAATGTGGGAGACTCTTTAATTTATTTCACTGCTTTGCATGCAGGACGAGTGACCCCCTAGGTCAAAGCAGCGAGGATTGTATTGTGTAAGTTAGTTGCTGTCAACGCTTATAGCTGCATGTCTGATAGTTTTGTGACGAATTTGAAAGATTGTAATGTACTCAATGTATAATTATAAATAGCGATATAGGTATTTGGATCCATTGATATGCAAGACGCAGAGTAAAGCTTGAAGCTTTTGTTAATATTTAATAGCATACGGTCCAAAATTCAAGTCTATTTCGTTTATAAATTTCAGATAACACATATTTTTCCCCCGATCATTTCTCTATTATTTAATAGACAGAGCCTAGTTTCATTGATATCTTATTTGCGCCGACATAATAATCAGTTTTTGATTGATTAACGCGCAGTGACGAACCTTTGAACACATTTGGGATCGAATAAAATTCATTAGAAATTTGTGTCGAGATAAAATGTCATCGTTTGCCTTGCTTTATCGCGTGCAAGATAGATTTATATTTACTTGGTAAGAATTCGATGGGTGAGCAGCAAGAAAAAAAGTACACGCTCAAAGTCATATTTAATTACGTCGGTGGAGTAATGTGTGAATTATGCAAATGCGAATGTCTTTCGAGTTTCGCACGAGACCGATTATAATTATTTATTGGCAGAGGCGTTTGGCGATTGCCGATTGGCAATGGGACAACCTACGACTCGCCGTCAAATTCAATTGAGATTCAAATCAAAAATTTCCCTCAAGCCTACTTCAATATTGCAATATTGCTATTATTGCAATTATTGCATTTATATGTATGAGCTTTCTAGGCTGTCTTTACGGACCGCCACCAGAAGATTTTTCGCATCAGAAAATTTTGAACTTAATGATTAGATTCTCTGACCATGGTCAACTTTTTCTTCGATCATTACCTCGATCAAGGCCTAAGCAGCAAAGCTATTTCTTCGGTGTATAAAGGTGTATAAACGTGCTGCGACCGATATAAATTTAGACACAACTGTAATTTTGCTGTGAGAAAAATGCAGAGCATAATTACTCACGCATGTACACAGGTAAATTGCGTACTAGGCCATCGAAATTCTTGGTCACACTCAGGGCTGAAACATTTAGCTTTCAGTCATCTTATGGGCACATAGGAGTGCCCATAATTAGAATTTTTAAAGGAACAACAAAAGTTTAAATGTGCTGGACGAAAAAGTGGTTGACCTTAGAGACTGTGTTAGATACCAAGTCTATGAAACGAAGTAGCAATTTCTTATATTTGCACCTAAAATTAGCCACATAAAAAGCACTGGAGCGCAAAAGAGCTATCTCATTATTATGCTCTTAAACGATTACTTAATTTATCTGATGAGATATGACAAAAGATCTTAATTGCTTCATCTTGGCATGTACGATTGTACGAGTGATATAAATTTCAAGTTTCTCTACAAGGTCAAGCGAAGTATTTCCAAGATTATCTAATGTATAAGTGGTCAGTCTCAGTCAAGGAAAAAACTAAAAATACGACCGTGAATATTTTCGCTTTGTATTATGTGCATTGGTTTTTATGAAACAATGATGTAGCAAGCACAATCGATTCACAAAGTTCATTAGTCTGTAAGTAACCAATGCATAAAACATATTTTAAACCTATTTAAAAGTCATTCTTCTTTTTTGATAAGCTCATACGCAAGAAGCTGCGTTATGATGTGAGTACAAAGATCGCTAAAATATTGCGTGGTTCTTGTCTCGTTATTGCCTTACAGATTCTTGTGGCGGCAATAAAAAGCAAGCTGTATCTGCAAGTGAACATGAACATTGAGCTGGCAACATGAAGACTGAAGAATTAAAAACAAAGAGAAAGATTCGTCGTCAGTAATCGTGATTGTGAACATCTGTATCTTGCAAAATGCAATTCGGAATTCGCGGAGCAGAATGCATAGCGCAAGTTTGCAAATGCAATTTAATTCGTGATGCTTGATAATAGCGCAAAAGACTTTCTTCATTAGGTTGAAAATTGTCCAAAATTTCTTAATTATGTTGTTAGGTTTTAACTGTTTTAAATTCGCCAATTTAGGTGAAGAAATACCTGATTTCAGGTAGTACATACAACCTAATTTTAAATACAGCTCGTATCTTGGCAATTAATTGAACTATTTTTTAATTGGATCGTGCAGTGACAGGTACGGACTTGATACTAAAAAAAAAACACCGTATCATGTGAAATGATGTAGTCGGAAAATTGAAATAAGCCGATAAGGCCGAACAGAAATCACTCACAGCAAATCTCGTGGCAACGTTTTATACAGAATATAAAACCACTTGTATCTTCGTCCAGTGGCCAAATACCCGACGACGGAGAACAGAATCAGTTGCGGGATGAGTCGACGACCCAGACACAGAGAAACCGCTGCACCGCCCGCCAAAACCGCAGACAGAATCCCCGAATGCTCCGGCATCATCATATTTCGAATCGAATCTCACACAACAGCACTCTCCGAGCCTGTATTCACGCCAGTCACCGACTCGAGACTGGCTCGCCACTCATTACACCGTGGTGGTACAGACAAAACGTGCTTGCCACTCGAACTTTTTAGATACTAGATAACGATTATTGGCCGTGCTAGCTGATGCTAGATCGGTGGACGAGGATGGAGATACGGCGGAAGACTAACGGTCGCAGGTTTCGCGAGAATTTGCTTGCACTCCATTTTTGCGCCCTCCCGTTTTGCCTGCCTCTCTCTCTTGAGTTTAATTTGTGTTGTTTGTAACACCCACTTGCATTGACCCACTTCTTGTCAATGCAAATGTCACGGTCAATGAGGAACCTGAGTGCTAGGCAAATTGTTGTGATGGTTAGTGACGCCTGGATGGTAGGCAACTTTTGGTGCCGAGATGCATTTTTCAGCTTTTGGTTGCAGTGCCATCATAAGTAATTAATATACCGGCACCAAATTTGTAACAAGGTTCAAAAAAGACGGTATCACCAATCTCGGTTTAAGCCCGGGTCAGGGCTCGCTCATCCTTCAACATGCGGGCACATATGATTAAAGGTGAATATCTAGGAGTAGGACATAATTAAACTTTCAAGTGAAAACATACATATTTTATTTTATCTCTGTAAACACAGCTTCAAAAATAGTGTATGGCTGGAAGAGAAAAGGAAACATTTAGGTAGGTTGGTTACAGATATTTTTAAGTAACTGTTACAGCATTCATTATCTATAAAAGCAGAGGAAAAAAATACAACCCTGAACAACACGAGGGGGATTTATTAAAATAGACATAGATAATATTATCGGAGAAAAGTTTAGCAGGAATTATTGAATATTTCCGTAGATTAACACATCTAGTTTAAGTAGGTAAAGAAAGGCATCAAAGTGATTTTCCTCATTCCAAAAACTTCAAATATCAACGTCGTATCATAAAATATACCAAAAGCCAAGGGCAAAAAATGCAACCGTGGTAGAACATCTATGTATTAATAAATTGTACCTAGTGTAGAGCTAAAAACTAAATCAGATCTGGAATAGAGTGCACAAACTGAAATATCGTCAACGTAAATAAAGTTATCGCACTAAAGAAACAACCCGTTTGTGTCGAATAAAATTTGTATCAAAGCAAAGCGAGATTATCGTTATCGTTTCAAGTATTTAGGCACACTCGTTAATTAGCCGTAAAGACACTGAACACCGATTAGTGTTTGAAAAATGGACATCCACACATCAAGTTACATCACATAACGAGGTCCGCTATGCTTACAGAGGTCCAACGCTTACGATTCACGTGAGTCTTTCAACAGCCTTCGATGTTCCCAATATTAGAAATCGCACAAATGTTAAAACCTTCAGAGCCAAAGCTACACCCAGGCTCTTCCGTGGATCAAAGATTAGCACCGCTATCTTATTTTTAACAGACCTGGATGATTCACACAAGAAAAATAGTGCAACACACTACGAACTTGAGGAGTTAGTACTGGGCAGTATTAGATCTAGAACTTCGCAGAGACAGCATTCATTTTGTGAATCCACATTCCTTTTTTAAAAGTATGCAAAATATAATATTTGGTTTCTTCTTTTCTGCCCATTGTAAGACACATGGACAATCCCAGAGAAAATATAATTGATAACGATATAAAATGGTGAACCTATGCAATCTTTTACCATTGCCCCTGTAAGCCTAACTACATGCAGGTAATGTTGAAGAGATAAAAATAATATCAAAGCCAATTCGGGCAGTACCTAATTCACCGTACTATGTCATTCTAAAATAAAAATAAACACCTGGTATATAGTGCGCTGTGTTGGAATACGAAAATCTTTCACACTTTTTGCAAACACTTCTATGTTGGGGGGGCGGATCCTATGACAGTCCAACAAATACTAACGGCATTACCAGGAAATATGGTTGTTCCACGTAAAAAGCTGACAAATTTTTGGTTTAGTTAAGTAGAAAACATTTGGCCCCTAAATATCTGTCATTCATTCATAAGTTACGGTCAGATAGAGCACCTTTGTAGAGTTTTTTTTTTATAACCGTTCCCAGTTATGTACCTCCTGACACGTAATTCTCCGAAATGCAAATTAAATATTACCTACTAGTTACTACCTACCTGGTGGCAAGAGAGACAAGCCAATCAAATTCATAGATTCTTTGAATAATAACCAAAACTATCCACACTCACCCTCGATTTTAAACACATCTCTTAACATTGATAAAGTATTATCTTTGACAAGATATTAACACACGTAGCAGAATTTGCACAGATCTATTTCTTCCTCATCTCTGCTCAACAGCATCACTATCAAGGCCAACACTCGAGGTTACGGAATCAAAAATATTGTCGCAATTTCTTGCCGGTCCTAATTCCATTGACAAAGTTCACGCCACTCAAGCCAAACATACCAAATATTTCAACATCTCGTTGAGAACGCAGAAGAAACTCACAGAAGCAATCGAATTCATTGCAAGCTATTTCCGATTGGGTTTGGCCATGGGACTCATCTCAACCACCATTGCGATTAAAGACATCACAAAACCGACAAAAAATCTGCAAAAATCTCTCAGACAACTGTACCTACCAAAAAAAAAAAAAAAACCCTGCAAAGAAAAAACCACGCCACTTGCACCATCCAAGATCCGGAAAATGAGTATTTTTACGATCCGTTAACGACGAACGCCTTGTGTTGCGCAGCGTTCATCCGCTGCCTGGCGTTCCTATCGCCGGCGGTGGCTTGGCTCTCGGTAGCGATGAACGCGTTAGAGTCGGCCGGGACTGCAGCGCCGCGCGCGCGGATCGTCTCCTGGCAGATGATCGTCTCGTTGGTGAGGTACGCCTCGCGACGCATCTGATCGCGCAGCTCGTGCGGGACGTCCGGTATGAGGCCCTGCCGGCGGCAACCAACGCTGCCGTTAGTTTCGTGCGGCGAGAGCAGTTGCATGAGAGCAGTCCAACAAGAGCAGTCGTACTATAGCAGTCAACGGAACGTTGCACACAATGTTGGTTGCATCGTTGAAATTTGGAATACAGTTTTGATGCAGTAGCATTAATGTAGACCCATGTCGGCAAATATCTTACTATTCTAATATAGAAAAACTCTCGGGCGAACTCGGGCAACAAAGCACTGGTGGCGAATCTGGCGGCAAAGTGAGAAGTTAAACTAAACAACTGCTGTTATCACCTGCGAAGATACTCTTTCACATGCCGGATCGACTTTCAGTTGAGTTTGTTCAGTTAAGATTCAGAATTAGTCCCAAACTAAGCACTCTAAATACTTCTTAAGATGACATAGCCAACTAAGTACTACTTAAGACGACATGTAACATTTTTTAAGTTGTACCTAGATTCCTAGATTCCTGTGTACCTAGATTCCTTTACCTAGCTACGATTCCTTACTTCCCCGCCTAGGCGGCGCCGACGATTCTGTCCCCAGCTCAACAATGCAATTTCGGCCGAGTTTCCTGCATTATAATAGTAAGATATTTGCTAACGGTTTCGGCGACGGGGGAGGTGGCTTGCCTGTATCGCCATCGTGACGAAGCCGACGAAGTTCTGGAAGACTACGATGAACGCGAGGCGGGCGGCCATGATGTGCCAGTAGATCGGCGGACGCTTGTACTTGAGCAGAGGGTCAGGGTGGTCGTACGGGTTGCGGAACTCCGCGTACCTGCACGGCCAAACGGAACGCGTTCGCTTTTAGAGAAGGTTCTTCGATCAGCGTCGATTCCAACCTAAGTTTGAAGTTACGCTGGATATTGAGGATCCTCCGACATTGGATAAGAGTTATATTTGAATGAGTTACTATTACAGTTGGTCAGGGCTGTCAGAAAATATAAGCAATGTTATTTGGGCATCCATTATCATTTATCACATAGCTATCAGGCTGCTAAACGTGATGTTACGCATCCCAACCAAGCCTTGTTCCGGTAAAACGTTGCCAAATCGTGCAGCGTTCTGTGGGCATCGAAGGCTACCTGCAGATGGAGACGTTCATCGAGGGGTTCTCGGGCGCGGCGTTCGGCTCGAAGTCCGACGTGTTGAAGTAGGAGAGCGTGAAGTTGAGGAAGCCCTCGTCCGAATGCGTCTCTCGGTTCACCACGAGCTTGTACACGATTTGCGGTATGAAGTTGGAAGAAAACGCAATGATGAAAGCCTGAAAATGCAAGATGATCTTAGAATGTTTACAACCTATGCTCTCCTATAGACAAAGATTTATACTCTCTAAAGTTTGGGACTGTTTCACACATCAACATATCGGCATTTTTAGGTAACAGTATCAAAAATATCAAAAATATTTCTTAAATACTAGGTATTGATAATGTTAGAAACACTAGCCCTAAATAAGAAAGTAGCCATAGTCTACAAATTATACCTTTTTGGTCATAACTCAAAATTATCAGCATGACCCCGGGATGACAGATTGGTCTCGGTCAAAAAATGGAAAAATCACGCCCATGTCCAAGTCAACCTCTCCATTAAAAACCTCATTTCCTGGTTTGTTGACAGTGTACATTGAATCACGTACCATAAGTTAGGTCAGCAAACTGATGCCATAAGAAAAATCCCGACCAATGCCAACCGAGGCAGCTCGGCAGCCTGCCCGACTCACGTTAGTAACGACGGCAATCCGTCCGAGCACGTCGAGTATGCGGAACCAGACGCCGATGTTCTTGACGCGTGCCGGCACCGGCCGTCGGTAGAACGTGAGGAACTTCTTGGCGTCGAGTCGCATCTCGAACACATTGTTGATGAGCGCAAACAGCGGCGCAAGCGGGAACGCGGCGACGAAGATTGTGACGAAGCCGTACTGAAGGACTGGTCGCAGAGAGAACGTCGTCTTAGTCATTACTCATTGGGACGTAATATTTATTGAACGGAAATGATTAATTCTATTACTAAACAATTATTAGCACTTTTGATTGGAAGTCATAAGAATCTCAAGTGATTTTGACATTTTGATAGGTATGGTAAAATTCTTCCTTGAACAAAGTTGAACATGGTTGATCCATGTAAATTGTGTTAGTATTCACGAGTTATCAAAAGCCACAGCCAGCTTGCTACATTAAGGACCAGTTTAACACCTAAATGGAATAGGTGTCTTAATGAACAATTTAGAATTTGGACTCGTTCTTTGGTCTTTCCGAGTAGTTCTTTAAAAGTTCAGCGAATTTGAGTCACGCGCACCGCAACACCAGCGGCGTCTCGACGGCAAAGAGTTCCGGGCGTCGACTCACCCATCTCGAGGTACTCGGGGAAGAGTCCGCGCGGGCCCCAGTCGACCAGGCGGTAGTCCTCGTTCCAATGGTTGTCGCTGAGCGCCAGGTCCTCCGAGTTGTTGCGCAGGCCCGCCTTCACGCGGAACGTGTTGAACCACTTGGTGAACATCGGCATGAGGATCTCGAGCGCCGAGTTGAGCGCCTGCTTGCCGACCATGATGATCGCCAGCTGGATGCACAGCTCCATCAGGCAGCCGCCCGCGCTGCACTGGATGGCGAGGACGAAGAGGTTAGCAGGAGGTTTTACCGTTGTTAAAGTCACTAGCAATACAACTATTCCGTTCAATCTATATTAATCAAAATGATGTCATTATAGCCACTTGCTAAAGCCAGGTAAAGCCATTCGGGTAATGATTGCCCTATTGATTTTTTTTTACAAATTTGTGTCCAGTGGGTATCTGAAATCATTTTTCTCTGCTGGGAATAGGTGTATTGGCAACACAGATCAACATTTTTTTAAGACTGGTGTCATTTCCCGAACTGGGTTTATGAATGCAAGAATGATATTCATTTTGTGAACATTTAATTGTTCACGACATTATGCTAAGCTATGATGGTGCCTACCTTATTTTCTCTATCTGCATTACTGCTTTACGTGTGAATTATAATTTATAAGTAGCCTGTGCTTCCATCAAGTAGAACAATGTCCCAAGTTTGAAATGACTATGAGGCTATCATAGAGGGAGGCGTGAGAACCGCGAGAATTTACTTTTGGAATATTGTATTTTTAAGTCGACTTGTGAAGTCAAAAACTTCACAACGCCTGTTAGTTAATGATATGATTGGTGTCTGTCAACACCTTGTATGATTTATTGTAACAAATTTTAACCAGGAAAATAAATGTCAAAACCAAACTTTGCTATTTATTAATGGAAACAAATTATCCACTGGGCATGCAACAAAACAAATGCAGTTTGGTTCGAAGCACCCGAACTTCGCTATCTTCGGTAACGTTTCGATGTCTGCAGCCTCGAGCTCACCTCCTCCTGACGCAGCCCGAAGATGCGGTTGTACTTTGCTGGATAGCCGACGAACTTGCCCTTGAGGAACGCGATGTAGAAGATGGACGTGTAGTAGTTGACGAATTGGAACAGGTAGATCTTGAGTGTGAGCGAGTCGTCGTATTGCGTCTGCGTGCGGAGCAGCTCGAGGTCCGTCAGCTTCACCGCCAGCCAGTCGTAGAACTGGAACGCAATCAGACCATCGGTTAAGACGAGTTTCGCCAGAATTTTGACGGAAGTTGCCGTAATAATAAAATCGACCAATAAACGATGAGTGTTATTGTGATTCGAACCTAAATGCAAATACTCGTTGCATGTACTGTAGATTTTTATTATTATAAACGAAATATCAATTCCAAAACTTGAAGCGGTACCGTTACAAATTTTGGTATTTATTTTTCGTTTATAAACGAAGGAGTGTTCCTCTACAAGGAATAGAATTAAACTATTATTTGTAATTTCAACTAAGTACTAACTTCCGGTATATTGTTCGTAGCTGTGGTCTATGTTCAGAATAAATAAACTTAACTAAAAATTAGTTGGAATGCAGTGAAATCTACCTTCACCTAGCTTGACAGTCCAATTCAAGGCAACAAAAGCAACGATATACAAAGTAGGCAAAGTGGTCAACGCACCCAGTTGAGCAGCATGATGCAGAGCAAGTTGATGGAGGCGGCAGTGGCGGGGATGAAGACCATCAGGTAGGTGGCCGAGTCCTTCGAGCCGTAGAACTCGTTGGACGCAAGCACCGCCATGCGGTAGAGCACCACGCCGAACACGGCGCCAACCGCAACCACTATCTGCGGGCGGCGGGAGACACGATATAGTTCTTTTTTACTAATTAAAATAGTAGTATCAGTATTCATTTTACTAGTTATTAGTAGTAATTTAACTAGGCGACGGCGTTCACTCACCAGCAGCAGCACGACGGAGAAGCTGAGCACGGTGAACGGCACGCGAACGCGCCAGAACCGGATGTACGGCTCCTCCTTGCGCGTCACCACGTTCACCTTGGTGCGCTTGACGTTCGAGAGGCGCGCCAGGTACTCGGGTCGCGGGTGTTCCGCCTGGTGGTCGAACCCGGTCAGGCCCCAGCGGTGCGAGATGTCTGCCGAGTAGCGTTTCCACAGCTCGAGGAACAGCGTGGCTGCGGCGGAAGAATCACGTTATTATCAGGTCGATGTAATGTACGAGATTTGTGTTGGAGCTGGGAAATCATCGATGGAAAGCTTCCACAGCGCGAGGAACAGTGTGGCTTAATCGCAAGTATCACATTTACTCACAGGTCGAAGGAGATGCTGTAGCTGACGAGATTTGTGCGGAAGTTGTAAAATCACAGGAGGAAAGCTAGGAAACAATGTAGGTTTTTATCATAATTTTTCTATGACTCATGTTTGTAGATTACAGTAAGGGAGAGTAACAAGACGACGTGGAAGCTCACCCCAGAAGGACATGAAGAACGCGAAGCCGACGGTGAACGGGTTGTCGAAGAGGTGGGTGACCCGCGCATAGGTGCACGTCTCGGCCAGCATCCAGTAGTCGCACTTCTTGTCGCACAGCGGGCACATCGTGATGTTCAGCTCCGCGTTGCAGATGTCCTTGCTGCCGGCGAGGCAAGGCAGGCGAAGCAACGGCATTAACATCGAGCTTTGGTCAATCGGGAACTCGAGTTTAGACCCTCAATGAAGCAGGCAGCATTGCTTTGCAAAATGTCGGGAAAAGTTTGAGTTTGGTAGCTTAGCGTGCAGGGTATATAATTATTATTAGAAACAAAATATCCATTCCGAAATTATGTCTGTACCGGGAGTCAAACCCAGATCACACACCTTCCTGGGATGGGATGAAACTGTGGAATGAATATAAACTTTATTCGAGTTATTGGACTCCATGGAGATAGAAAAACAGGAGTGAACCGAAAATTAGGAATGAACATAGAAGGTGCTGAATCTGGTGACGCTACGATGCAATCACACACCAACAACTCGACTTACCTTCTAATTATGACGTTGTTCGAGAGAATACGAAGCAAACGAGGAATGCTTCATACCCGAGGTTTGTTCAAAGTGTTGTACGATACGTTTTAGAAGAGAGGGCCTTAGGTCTCGACGTTTTGCCAGCTTTCTGACGGCCATCTTCAACAGTGACAACATCAAACAAACGTACCTGAGGTTGTTCGAGTACATGGTCGAGAGTCCGAACACGAAGCAGACGAGAAATGTTTCATACCCGAGGTTTGTTCGAATTGTTGTACGATATGTTTTAGAAGAGAGGCCCTTAGGTCTCCACGTTTTGCCAGCTTCCTGACGGCCATCTTCAACAGTGACAACATCAAACAAACGTACCTGAGGTTGTTCGAGTACATGGTCGAGAGTCCGAACACGAAGCAGACGAGGCCGACGAGCGCGGCCGGGATCAGCATGTGCGTGTAGAAGCCGAGCCAGGCGAAGTAGAGGCCGTACTTGACGCCGAAGTAGTCCTTGACGTGGTCGATCGGCTGGTGCATGATCCACTTGCTCACCGACGCCCACTCCTCGTAGAGCAGCGAGCGGAGGCTGCTGCCTTGCCGCTGGTAGTCGCCCTGCGGAAACGGTGGGTCGCGGTCAGGGCGGGGAAGGCAGGTTTTAAACCGCTGCGGGGGGCTTTCGAATTTTAAGTTATCGGAGCGGCTTTAAGAGAATTAATTTCTGAAGACTCGTGTCTTTTCCTAATCATAGGAAGTTAGTTTTCAGAAAAACTGGTTATTGTATAATAAGTTCTTAAACTCAAACTTTTTCCGATGTTTTGAAAAGCAATGCTTTATCAAGGATCTTTATCAACTCAAGCTTACACTCAAAAACTTGACTCGCCTAGAATTAAGTTAGACCCTTCATAAAGCAGGCAACATCGCTTTGCAAAACTTTGAGATTAGTTCGAGTTTGGGAGCTTAGCATAGTTTTTCTGAAGGCTTCAAGACGAACTTGACTAATTTTCCGTTGAAAGTTGGGGAAGAAGTTGTTAGTTGAGACTGGCTTTTGAAAGAACTGAAATTCTAAGTGTAAGGAGTGGTAGTTAGATGAGCTTAACCAACAATTCTGTTTTAAGTTGGTGAATGAAGTATTATACAATTAAGGCCAAGAACTTTAAAGTTTCAAAATTTAATAAGACAGTATAACGAGCAGCGATAGTATAAACAATATCTAAACTGCTCTGGGACAGAACAAAGAAGGTCTTGATAACTGAGATGCGGCAAAAACTGAATTCATAAAATTAAATCAAAACAACACAAAACAAAACCAAAACAAATAAAAAAAATCCCGAGCAAACAAAGTGCGTGAAATTCTGATGCCTCTGTCCTAGAAGCGGCAGTAACAAGGCTAAATCAGCTAGACTCGATTCTAGATCCTCAAAACATTCCCCGACGGAGACTAGATCCTCCAAACACTCCCAGACGGAGACTAGATCCTAGAGACGTAACCAGACTAAATCCAAGACGCAATGATGACGCAATTGGCGTAAGACAGTTGTTAGTTCACGTGCTACACAGAAAATCAACACACAAGGACTGATTAACGGCAAACGGTTCCCATCGGGTTCAAGAAGCGAGCGGAGCGTGACAAGAGACAGACGTAGGACAGACACACACATCACACAGATTGGTTGAGCAATACCTGACCGTGGATACACCAAACCTAAAACGAAACAAAATAATAAACATGCAGAATAATGAAAGTAAAGACGGAGAAATAATAACATGGACGAAAGACGAAACAAATTTGCAACTGGGAATCAAAGGCACAGAAAAAAATAGGTAGGTGTTTACGTCACTTGATGGCAGAAGGTATGTGAAGTTATGAATTGAAAAGATTAATGATTAAGGCTTTAGAGCTTTAAGGTTGAGAAGGGCTGAGATCACAAAATGGTTAACGTTATTATTTAACATGTTGCGTCGAACTATCCGATGAACAAACAGCTGTGTCATTGTGTTTCTGACAAGGTCACTTATTTGGGGTGTTTTCTTCACTGAAAGTGCTTTGCTGGGCAAGGAAACGGCTGTTACGTTTATAAGAAACGAAACATCAATTCCAAAATTTGTATCCGTACCGGGCTCTTACGTTCATTGCACGCAGCATGGGCTAGTATATGTTATACATTCCTCTTCCTATCCTGGTTGGGCACACATTTTCCTGCTCTGTTTATTTCCTTTATTTTATTTTTTTAACTACACCATTTTAAGTTCTTAACTAAGAGGTCAATTCTTGTTTCAATGCTAAGCCGTTGTTCAAGCAAGATGACTCTGTTCTTACGTCATGCAGAGGGTAGGCTGCTTCGTAAGTTTTGTCGGCGATCAGACGCTGGATGCCGAACGCCATCAAGTTGTTGGGATCGTCTGTGAACTTGTTGCGTTCGAGAATGAAGTCGACGACCATGATTCGGATGGAGCACGTGAAGAAGTCGTCGGAGTCGACGTCGAATCTGTCGGCAAGGGCAGAGTGTTAGCGGGGATTGCCGGTTCATTGTTTTCACTTTTGGAAAAGTTAATTTTGGTGGCATGTTATGTAATTGCAAGGTAGGTAATAGGTATGCTCTCATAAAAATGATACCATACCTTATTTCATACAAACTAAATTGCATTTATTCATTGAATTTTAATGCACAGTAGATATTTATTAATTATTTACTGAGAAAAAGAGTAAAAGACCTATTTGGAATGGATATTTTGTTTCTGCTTATATGAGATTTGATATTCTTTCTAAAATGTTGATTATGATTATTTTGGATCAATCTGGGTTAGAACTATTTCTTAAATGGATGAAGACTTAAGAATGAAAATCAAATTCCATTAGTAGATAAATTAACTGCCAAATTCCAATTTTAAGTGAAATATATCAAATAGGTTGAAATATAAATATTAAATGTTACGCTTACAGATAGTTCTTGTCGCGTGAAAACTCAGCCGTAAGTTTATGAGGTGTCGGCTTGAAGATTTCAGGATTCACGTGGACAAAGTTTAGGAACCTGCCGAGCAGCGACTTGACTTCCTCCATAATGTCAAAGCTCGGTTCATGCAGAGTCTCTTGCCCAGGAATCTGAAAACAATCAAAATATGCAATTAGTTCAATTTTAATACAATTTAGGAGCTATTTCTAATGATTGTGTTGGTTACAAAAAAAAATCATGTCTCCATTTACAATCTCTAAAATGAACAAGTTTTGGGATGAGGTCATCATCTTAGAAACATTGTCATACTGTTATTTTAATTAAAATTTCAATAAACTTAAATATCTCTGTAAGATGGAATCATTTGTGTGGAACTTTCTCTGGTTTGTAATAACCTGCTTGGCCTGATTGAGTCAAGTTCATGATTGGATTGAAGGACAAAAAGTTCAAGGATGGATGAAGAAGAGCTGATCTCACTAAGTAAATGGTAGAAGGTAAAAACCTTCTGAAGAACAGAGGAAAGCTTCTGCAAGTCATAGTTGGTCAACTGTTAACACCTACCTCTTTCATTGGCATCCTCAGCTTCAAAATTTCCGTGTACCGGCAAAGAACTTCAAGAGGAGCGTGGATTTTCACAAAGTTCAATGTCTTGCTGTTTTCCCGCTCAAGAGTAAGACCTTCTTCCTCGAGATGCCGCTCAAATATCTCTCGTTTCGTAGCACATGCCTCTCTGTTAGGGTTCGCTCCTTTTTCCGACCACACCAAAACAAAGTCCACCGAACGAATCCCATCTTTGAATAGTGTCTCGCCAATCTGCAATTCATAAGTCGGACAGACTACTTCACGAACCATTCTCAAGAAATAAACTGAATCTACAGACACACAGGATGTTAATTTGGAGGTCTATTTTTAGAACAACAAGTAATCACCTTCTAATGGGCAGATAACTTTTAAAACATGCACTCTCAGATATCCACTTGTGTAAATTTAAATTTATTACAAGCCTCATTTGCACAATATGCAAATGATCTGGTTGAAAAGTTACATGTAAATTAATAAGTCTATTTACCTTGTCATCTTGTTTGGCAGCTTCTACATCAGTTACATGTTCCATGAGATTTTTAGACTCGTCAACAACAATACTTGTGGGCTGCAACGACGATTCTCCAAATTGGTCAGTTAAATCCTCAGCACTGTGATAAACAGTGTACCTCGAGAGGCTGATAAACTCTTTCGAGTTCTCAAAACTGTTGTCTTCCTCCATGACAGACTTGAAACTCATCTGCAATACCTGGTAAACGAAGCGAATTTTTGGTTTCAGTGGATTTACAAAAACTAGTGGCTCTAACCTTAAACTTTATTCATTGGAGCCCATACAAGTGTTAAGGCACAGAGTAGTAACATGATACTGCCGGCTAAGCCCTCTGAGGAAATGCTAATTGTAATGCAATTTAAGATAATAGCCAAAGTGGCGATTATAAGTCCACCATCGACGTACAAAACCAGGGTAAAATTGATAAGTTCCTTTGCTTTCACAGGCCTACTTACAAAATTACGAATAAAACGACGTTTCCTACTATTTCGATAAGACCTTGAATGTTTATATTACAGTAATTGACTCCACTTTATGCCATGCGTGTACGTACATTTTCTGATTACAGCCATCGGTTTGTATAAAACCAAAACCACACACTTTATAGGCTCAAGATTAAAGCGAATCAACAGCTGTCATTGTCCGGTCCAGTCATCTGGCGCACACACATCAAGGCGATCAAGGCCATAATTAATTCGTTCACGGAAGAAAAGAGGCGGCAGATTATGGATGGTCCATGCATAGCTTATGGTCCATGGTCCTTTCATCACTTTCATCATTGAATCTTCCAAACTTCTAGAAAAAAATATGTTCCACGCTAGCTAGGCCAGAAAAAAAAGACTTTTTTTTTTAAAGTTTAAACATTTAAAGTTACAGTTATTGACAGTTGATATTTAATTTTGGATTTTTCACTAATTTGAAAATTTTCATTTCAGTTGGCCAGTCGCCATTTGGAATTAAGTTTGCAGTTTACATTTCAGTGCCGAAGTTTTGTGAATAATTAATATTCAAGCAGTTCAGTGATACATGATATAAAACCTTTAAGATTGCGATAAACAGCTAGTGGCAACTTGTTGCTTTCGTGTTAGTTAATCTTTTGGTGCAAGTGCAGTGAGTGTGTTCATGTGAAGTTCAAGAGATTGGGAGCAAACTGCTGAGTGGACATTTTGAAAGGTAGGTATTGTAAAGGATTCTATTTTCTGGAGATTTATTGGGATCATATCCCTAATGTATGGGATTCATGCCATTTGTCAAGTTTCATTTTATTATGCTTAGATTGAGCCCTGCAGTATCAATTCGTTGCAAACCATTCAACATGAACAATCCGAAATGAATTTGGATGGCCAAATACAAAGGATGCTCTGTTTGAATCTTACATCACCTTAAATGAATTCCAAATAATTGCACCCTTATCTCCAGCAATTATTAGCGAAGCTCCACATGTAAAAAACGGTGTTAACCATGTTTTACATTGGGGAGATACGCTTATAAAATTGCTTGCCCGGTTTCTACGCAGTTTCATTGATAGTGCGTTGGAACCCGACGTGATTGGTCGCTGAGTTTTGAGCATAAAGTCCCCAGTTACGGCTTTTGAACGCTTAATATTACCATAATCTTGAGTATTTCAGCCCCAGTTTTTGCTCAAAAAATCGAAATGACTGCCATAGTTCCGGTATTGCTACTGTGGATACGGGTATGTAAGTGTGTTTGGCCTGAAATTAAATCGCGTTTAAAAATGCCAACTTTGGCGAGGTGATTTCTTGGCATTCTGTCAAGATTTCACTTTCTTACCTGAAAACTCTGCTCAACTTTTGGTTCTAAAATAGAATTCGTACCTTATTTTTGCTAAATACAATAGTTTGATCCTCCTATGATACCATTCGAGTTGAAATATTACGTAGAAGAAGGCAAAATTTATCGAAAATATGATGTCGATTGACAACTAACCAATTGTTTTTTTCTGACCCGGAATCAAGTACTAGAAGGTACTACTACTATTCCCTTTAGGGAATATTTTCCGGCAGGCCTATGCATGGCTTACTTGAGTAAATATTAAAGCGTTATTAGGGCTTGAATGTGGGCTGAAATAAATATTCAATGTGATAAACAGGAATGAATGACAGAAGATTCACAAGATTGAAGGAACCTATTAATCGAGCTTCGCTTTAATAACTGGCACAGCCAATTATAAATCTCTCCCTTGACTTATACAGCGAGATTTTACAACAGTAGGGCAACCGGAGCCGACTGTCGGCCCCGGCTATTAGGTCGAGCGAAGCTCTACCTTGTTATTTTTATTTCATGAGATTTCTAGTTAAAGGACTGTTATGGTTATCAGCAGATAAGAAGATCATGATAAGATGAAATGAACAAAAGTGCATTTAAGGATCTACTCTCATGAGCTCAGTTAGGTACTTATTGAGTTGATCACACCACATACTTGTAACTTACCTGTTTAATTTATTACCAGAAAAGAAGATTGTACAAGTATTAAGTCGCTAAATCGTATCTATATTATCGAAGTTTGCTTGCTGCATTTGGCCGAGGTACAGGTTATCAGAAATGTTAAGTCTGCACAGTTGCTTGAGATCGCTTTCTGTTAAATGTTTCTAGATATATCTATGCAGTATACAAATTACAAAGATATATAAATATATGCAAGAGAACCGTAAAGTTCACTACATAGAAAATTAAATATCAAATAAAAATAAGTTAACAGAAATATAACTTTGTAGCTGAGCCAAGATTATGTTTGAATTAGCTTGCTAGCTGGCACATTAAGACTAGTGTTGCTATTTTGAATTCAAAACTCTAACAAAAGTGCTACCCAACAACGGAAACGTAACGTCAATTCAGTATAACATTTCGCTTATGAAATAACTAAGTCATTTTAGCTATCAATAGTTAATTTTGCACGGAATTTTAGTTATCATTGATTGGTAATTTAGCCGAAGCGTAGTTTTCACTTTCTTCGCCGGGACAGATCATGAATAGTGTACAATTAGAGGCACTGGAACAAAAGAAGTCATTAGATACATACACATACATCTTTCAGCGGAGATCTACGAATTAGAGCCAAATTAATATCAGAACTACATGTTGAATACCAGATGGGATTAACCTTATTGATACGAAGTCTACCACATCATTAACGATGTCTAATAATCTGCTGCTGAACACTTTCAATAATGTTCTTTTACTGCATTTTTCTCAAAGATCTTAAAAGCAAGATTGGTGACGTAGGTGACTGCAAAGTTATTACCTATTAACTTAAAAGTATTAATAGTTACCCACCAAAAAAGACCATTTTACTATTAAATAAACTTCTGAGGTCTATATATCCCCCACCTCCCTTCAACAAATGAATGTAAGAAACCTCTACTTGAAAAATGTGTGAAATTGGATAGTGCTGAGGTCTTCTCGGCTAACGCGCCGTTAAATGGCACAAATAAATCGATACATCCAGACATGAGCTGGCATTGTGAAATGGCAAAAACAAATCAATTTATCAGAAAGATCGCATCCCTTGTAATCATGTCCGAACAATCGCTGTTTCACCGTCAACTGCAAAGTTCATTCCCACTACGGAAGGTCGATGAGCGACATAAAATATGCCCTTCACACGCCTAGCACAGACGTTGACACTTTCGAACCATTACAACCGAGTAAAAATCAGGCGAACTAACCAATAACGACTAGCACCAGGCCGAAGACGATCATGGCCAGGATGGCTCGTGTCTTGATGTGCTGCATCCACGCGCGCTTGCGCATGCGGGTTGCGGCCGTCTGGAAGTCGAGGCTGGCAGAGCCGAGGCGGTCGGAGGCATCGCGCAGGTCGTCCAACCGCTCGCCGCGGTCCAGTATCTTGCCGACGTTGGAGCGCATCGTGTCGGTGACCTCGGCGATCTGGACCCGGACCCTAGAGCGATGACGCGTTGCGGTTGGTTGAACGTTTCGTGGACGGGGATGGGTAATATTTTGATAAGCACTGAAAATTGTCATCAGCGATCTGGACTCGGACCCTAGAGTGTTGACGGCTGTGGTTGGTTGGTTGATTTGGTTGGTTGTTCAGAAGGGGATGTTGACATGTGGCTACGCGCCGAAAATTGTTCTAGACCTCAGTGGCTTACGATTTAGTAAATCGTGATTGGGGCAGGTTGTTGTGGAGGAAATATTAAAATGTCCCTTTGCGCTGAAAGATTTAGGTAATTCAAGTTTTTTGGAACTGCACTCTCAGAGCACAGGAGGGCTATTGATGAGTCGTTGTTGTTTGAATATTTCGTATCCGGGGTGGTTGTTGTTGGACGAATATTATTACGCCGCAGCGTTCTGAAAATTTTCTGTGCCCCAAGGGATTTGGACCTGTATGTTTAGAAAGGTGAAGGGCCGTTGATGCTTTGTAATCAATTGAACATTACAATTACATGTTTCATGACTCGGAGTTGTCGAATCAGGTGGGGAATTTGGTGCTGGGAATAATGAATATGTTGCTACGTAATGAAATTCCTTGAAGACTAAAAAAAACTAAAAACACAAAACTTTAATGATACCGTTTATAATATAATTTTCTGATCGCACTCACTGCTTGATTTTATCATCTTCAAAGTGCACTGCTTTTGGTTTGGCAGTCGGACCGCTGGAAACAATTAAGAAAATGTCGTTAGAATATGACAATCAAATACTCTAAGGATATTTGGCCTCGTACCAACAACTACCATTTGTTCTTGTGCTTACCGTATGGTAGACTTACATGCTTTAAGCTGCTAACAAATTTGACTAGAAGAAACTAACAAATTGATAAAAATATATAAGTTAATTGTTTTCATATTCCGTGAGCAGATTTATATTCCGCTAACAATTTCAGAGCTGCGTTTCCTCTAAGTCTGTTAAAAATCAGACTTCTTATAGACAAATTATTTGTTTTGTGAAAACTAAAGAAAAAAATTCAGCTTACTTGAGAAAGAAATCGTCATCCTCACTCCCCTGGTCAAGTAAACTCTCCTGAAAAACCAGACAATATGTTACCCGGCTGGCAGCAGGCCAAGTTGACATTTAGCACCGTTCGCCAAACACGCATCTCCACTCACCGTTTCTTCGCTCGGCGCCGTTATCAGGTCCTCCTCGGACAGGGTCCGCTTGAACTTTGACGGCATCACGTCAGAATTGCTTGCAAGCTTTATTATTACAATAAGACACCTTCGAGACTTGAACTGTGATCCATGTTTTGGTGTTTAGTCTGGGTGGCTCTCACGTCTCAGCTGACTGGTACCAGTGTGAATTAAACACCCAACACCCATAACACCCAGCTCCCAAAAGCCGCAGCAAAAAAGCACATACAAATAAAACTAAAAACCATTATTATTCGTCAACCCTTCGATATAGGGGTTGGGTCAAAGTGCCAAAACGTTCCCCTTGACCTACCCTAACACCCCCCAGTGTCCAAAATCCATGTGCCCTGACCGTAGTCCAACTAGTATTCCAGCACCCAAAATTTACAAGATGTTTAATTCATCAACCCTTCGATATAGGGGTTGGGTCAAAGTGCCAAAACGTTCCCCTTGACCTACCCTAACACCCCCCAGTGTCCAAAATCCATGTGCCCTGACCGTAGTCCAAATAGTATTCCAGCACCCAAAATTGACAAAATGTTTAATTCATCAACCCTTCGATATAGGGGTTGGGGCAAAGTGCCAAAACGTTCCCCTTGACCTACCCTAACACCCCCCGGTGTCCAAAATCCATGTGCCCTGACCGTAGTCCAACTAGTATTCCAGCACCCAAAATTGACAAAATGTTTAATTCATCAACCCTTCGATATAGGGGTTGGGTCAAAGTGCCAAAACGTTCCCCTTGACCTACCCTAACACCCCCCAGTGTCCTAAATCCATGTGCCCTGACCGTAGTCCAACTAGTAGTCCAGCACCCAAAATTTACAAGATGTTTAATTCATCAACCCTTCGATATAGGGGTTGGGTCAAAGTGCCAAAACGTTCCCCTTGACCTACCCTAACACCCCCCAGTGTCCAAAATCCATGTGCCCTGACCGTAGTCCAAATAGTATTCCAGCACCCAAAATTGACAAAATGTTTAATTCATCAACCCTTCGATATAGGGGTTGGGGCAAAGTGCCAAAACGTTCCCCTTGACCTACCCTAACACCCCCCGGTGTCCAAAATCCATGTGCCCTGACCGTAGTCCAACTAGTAGTCCAGCACCCAAAATTTACAAGATGTTTAATTCATCAACCCTTCGATATAGGGGTTGGGGCAAAGTGCCAAAACGTTCCCCTTGACCTACCCTAACACCCCCAGGTGTCCAAAATCCATGTGCCCTGACCGTAGTCCAACTAGTAGTCCAGCACCCAAAATTTACAAGATGTTTAATTCATCAACCCTTCGATATAGGGGTTGGGGCAAAGTGCCAAAACGTTCCCCTTGACCTACCCTAACACACCCCGGTGTCCAAAATCCATGTGCCCTGACCGTAGTCGAACTAGTAGTCCAGCACCCAAAATTTACAAGATGTTTAATTCATCAACCCTTCGATATAGGGGTTGGGGCAAAGTGCCAAAACAATCCCCTTGACCTACCCTAACACCCCCTGGTGTCCAAAATCCATGTGCCCTGACCGTAGTCCAACTAGTAGTCCAGCACCCAAAATTTACAAGATGTTTAATTCATCAACCCTTCGATATAGGGGTTGGGTCAAAGTGCCAAAACATTCCCCTTGACCTACCCTAACACCCCCCAGTGTCCTAAATCCATGTGCCCTGACCGTAGTCCAACTAGTAGTCCAGCACCCAAAATTTACAAGATGTTTAATTCATCAACCCTTCGATATAGGGGTTGGGTCAAAGTGCCAAAACGTTCCCCTTGACCTACCCTAACACCCCCCAGTGTCCAAAATCCATGTGCCCTGACCGTAGTCCAAATAGTATTCCAGCACCCAAAATTGACAAAATGTTTAATTCATCAACCCTTCGATATAGGGGTTGGGGCAAAGTGCCAAAACGTTCCCCTTGACCTACCCTAACACACCCCGGTGTCCAAAATCCATGTGCCCTGACCGTAGTCCAACTAGTAGTCCAGCACCCAAAATTTACAAGATGTTTAATTCATCAACCCTTTGATATAGGGGTTGGGGCAAAGTGCCAAAACGTTCCCCTTGACCTACCCTAACACCCCCCGGTGTCCAAAATCCATGTGCCCTGACCGTAGTCCAACTAGTATTCCAGCACCCAAAATTTACAAGATGTTTAATACGTCCACCTTTCGATATTAAGCCCTTAACGAAAGTCCCGCAAAAGGACCCGAGGTCCGGACAATGAACTTCCTTTGAACGGACTTCGGAAATCAAAAGTATTCCAGACGGAATTTCCACGGGAAGATCTCACGAACTTCCGCTGGATTTCCAACCGAGTTTCTTTGCAGGATCTTTGGAAGTATCAATTTCAAAGTTGCATGTGTCCATACTGATATCGTGATGTATCGAACACTTTTGTTTTATTCGTCTCGGATTTTTACTTCCTACACTGGCGATAATGTTGAGTGTGGGGTGCTAAAATGGTGTGCACAACTCGCGGATTATCATATTTGTGAGTTTGGTCGATCCTCATTTCACTGGACAGGCATAACTGATAGTGATAGGGAACTCTGGTGGATGAGCGTAACGAGCGAAGCGAGTGAAGCGAAATCTTCAATTACACTTTACTGCTAAAAATATCCGGAATGTTTTTTGTTAGTTTGTTTTTTCTTTTCTTCTTCTGTTTTTCTTTAAATCGATTTTTACGTTTTGAAATATTCAAATAATTTCACAGCGACTAACATGGTTTTTCCAGGCAACGAATGTCATTGAGAAAAAGAGAGCTGCTAATTTAACGCCGAACATTTTAAATTGATCATAAAAGCCTCTAGGCTATGCGTACACGCAATATAATCGCGTTGTGGGTGAGCGTAAATATTACGCTCATCCACAACACGATTATACGAGTGTTCGCATAGCCTTGGTTATCATAGACCTTAGTAAATGTTAGTTTAGTTACGTTTAGTTTGTTGATATCTTGAGCTCAGACACACATGACGGGTGGACGTATTAAACATCTTGTAAATTTTGGGTGCTGGACTACTAGTTGGACTACGGTCAGGGCACATGGATTTTGGACACCGGGGGGTGTTAGGGTAGGTCAAGGGGAACGTTTTGGCTCTTTGCCCCAACCCCTATATCGAAGGGTTGATGAATTAAACATCTTGTAAATTTTGGGTGCTGGACTACTAGTTGGACTACGGTCAGGGCACATGGATTTTGGACACCGGGGGGTGTTAGGGTAGGTCAAGGGGAACGTTTTGGCACTTTGCCCCAACCCCTATATCGAAGGGTTGATGAATTAAACATCTTGTAAATTTTGGGTGCTGGACTACTAGTTGGACTACGGTCAGGGCACATGGATTTTGGACACTGGGGGGTGTTAGGGTAGGTCAAGGGGAACGTTTTGGCACTTTGACCCAACCCCTATATCGAAGGGTTGATGAATTAAACATCTTGTAAATTTTGGGTGCTGGACTACTAGTTGGACTACGGTCAGGGCACATGGATTTTGGACACCGGGGGGTGTTAGGGTAGGTCAAGGGGAACGTTTTGGCACTTTGCCCCAACCCCTATATCGAAGGGTTGATGAATTAAACATCTTATAAATTTTGGGTGCTGGACTACTAGTTGGACTACGGTCAGGGCACATGGATTTTGGACACCGGGGGGTGTTAGGGTAGGTCAAGGGGAACGTTTTGGCACTTTGACCCAACCCCTATATCGAAGGGTTGATGAATTAAACATCTTGTAAATTTTGGGTGCTGGACTACTAGTTGGACTACGGTCAGGGCACACGGATTTTGGACACCGAGGGGTGTTAGGGTAGGTCAAGGGGATTGTTTTGGCACTTTGCCCTAACCCCTATATCGAAGCGTTGACGAATAATAATGGTTTTTAGTTTTATTTGTATGTGCTTTTTTGCTGCGGTTTTTGGGAGCTGGGTGTTATGGGTGTTGGGTGTTTAATTCACACTGGTCTGACAGGTTGGGTACACCCCTAAAGAGAAAATCAATACTTTGTTGCACAATTTATTAGTGACTGCTCTCTGACAATAATTGGGATGCTCCAAGTCCAGAATTTTTCTGAGATTATTGTTTGTTCGCTAGCTGCTATAAAATGTTATTAGCAAATGCAGAATTTTTTAATAAACACGAGCGACGACACGGGTTTTTGACAGTTGACATTCCCTGGTGTGACGCAACAAGTTTTGTTTAGTTTAACAACTATCTACTAGAAAGAGCGCGCATTGAGTGTTCTGCTAATAGTTTTACGTTTTGAGTCTAGGTGGCCAACAAGATCAGCCAAGAAAGCTAAAACGCTATAGTAGGTCGCACCTTGCACTTCGGATGAATTTTAAAATTTAATTAATTTATTTATATTTTAGTTCATGTAGCGAGAACTCGTTAGAGCGAAATATATAGCGCGAATAGAACGCGATTTGAATTTTTAACAATAAAATATTAATGCGAATCAGGGCTGCCAAAATATTAGGCCGCTAAGTGATAAAGTCGTTGGATGACCGTAATAGAATGCGGAAAATTGTTTGGAAATCCCGATGACTTTCCTTCCGTAAGTTGTGTCTTCGCGTCGTAAGTCACTCAGACTCGCAAACCAACAGGGATCCGCAATTCACCAACAGATTCCCCCACACATTTGTGAATTCCATTTTTTTTTGTGGCCACATAAAAAAAAAACACGAGCGTGTTACTGCGATGTGTTATTTTATGTTAATGACTTCGGCATGAAAATGCGCATCAGAATTCGTTTTATTTTCGGCGTCCCATTCTTTCCTGGTGGAACAGTGCGCCTTTCGAGAGAACAACCTTGAAGTGAGTGAATACCTAGCGCGACGTGGAGGAGGATAGGTATTTTCATTTCCTACGAACTGTTGATTCATGAAAAGGAAAACGTCACTGCCTACGTCATACAGGGGTGTCACGTGGTAGTGGTATTTTTTTTAAGCGCTGTAGCTTGATAGGCGTAAGAAGAAAAGTGCTTCTATCGATAAGCGTTTACGATGCTGCATTAACTGCTGCTTGAAGTTGTCTCTTAGATGATTACAGAAAACAAGAAAATAGTCTCGAAAATCGCAGAAAATTCTTAGTGTATACGCACTACGCAATACGCACTACGCACTACGCACTACGCATTACGTCTTGTTTTTTTATAAACCTTTGGCGATGCGAGAGTTGTAAACAGAAATTCATTTGATAAGCTGCCTAGACTGCCGCTTATTTCGCACCTTTATTTCGCACCTTATGCCTTCAATTTTGCATTGGTCCAGGAGTTCGCTGAAGTCGATTTGTTTTCAATCCTATGAGACGCAATACCACAGCGAAATGAGAGAACCTTGCATGGAAAATTACCTGGCTAAAGCCACTGCATCGCATCCCAGAGATAGACAATCACAAGTGTCTCTCTCTGCAAGGAAATAAACAAGGTGAAAATTAAGTTTCCTTGAAAGTTGAACATGGCGATCTCAGACTTGTATTCAAATCCATCCATGAGACACCAGAGCATGTCCTAAATCCACCTCTCTGATGTGTCATGACTCATGAGAGTATCCATCCTGTTCGTGTCACCAATCCTACCTAACTCACTGGATCTAAGCAGACACGGCGGACACTGTCCACTATGCTAACACCTGAAATTTGTCGGACGCCAAAACATAGAGCAACTCGGCCAGCCGCTATCCGAAACATCGTCCGTCCAGGCACCTTACACAGCTTACCTCTCCCCCCTCCCCCCCACCCCACCGCGTTAGCCACGACGGCGTCGTCATGCAGTCGACGTCGCCGACGCCGACGCCGACGTCGGGCGTCGACGTCACTCGCCGCCGTGTAGCGTGGTGCGTTGTCGCCGCCGCGCAACTACGCGCTGCTCGCGGCTGGCCGGTAGAGCGTGCGTCGGTCGGTGAAAGAAAAGCGACGGCGACGGCGACGGCGACGACGGCGACGCTCTAGGTCTCTAGTGGTTGGCGCTCGAGCTCCTAGTAGGCAGCGCGACTTGCGCCAGCTTTCCATTCAGCGCTCGACGCTCACACCGAGTAGACGTGTGCCGTGATACGCTCTGTGTCTGTGTGTGACTGTGTTTTTAAGTCTCGTCGGATACGAAGTCGCTCTCTCGGTGGGCGTAGCGCGTGTGGAGACGTTTTGTGACCGAAGTTGCGCCGCTCATTTTTAGTGACAAGTGTTTTTAGTTTCAGAAGAGTTTTTTTTGTACGTGAGTTTTCGGGACGGATTTTGTGTTTTTTCCGTGGCGTGTTACGACGGCCGTTCTCAAAATCTGGGGCGGCGATTTCCAAGTGTCGAACAGTGAGCGCCTTGTGCCGCCGAGGCTGAGCGGACAATTTGGCACCCCGATTTCGGCCGACGATTATGTGCAGCGACACGACGCGATGGATTCCCCGCAAATGTACGACAACAACAATCCAATAAACCACAACAACCAGGAACACCATCACATCAAGAAGCCGCCGGGGCTGAACAACAACAACAACCTGACGACGCTCAACAACAACAACGCCAACGCCAACAAGAACAACGTGCTGCTCAAACAGTACCACCAAGACAGCGAACTGGCCGACCTAAACGGACCAGAAATCTCACTCGATCTCCAGAACCTCATCGATGACAGCCAGTTCAACGAGGGGCTGTTCACGGACATCCTGAACCCGTCGCAACAACAGAAACACCCCTCGTTGCAGCACCAGCGGCCGAACATCGCCCTCCTCAACAACTACCCGCGCAACACGTTGGCGTACATGCCCCAGCCCGTACACTCAGGCTCCACCTACAACATAACAAACACCAACTCGAACAGCAACAGTTCGGACAGCTGCGATTCTAGCGGCTCGGTGCCGTCGATCAAAGAGGAACCGGAAGATCCGCAAGACTTCCACAACGCGTGTCAGCAGGCGAACTCCACGGCGGTGCCCGTGCCCTACTCGAACTCCTACTCGCCGCCCGCTGGCAGCGGCAACTTCGTCAGCAACGGCTCGGGGAGCACGTTCACGACGCTGACGCCGTCGACGCTACCGGGGGCGATCCACCATCTCGGGCTCGGCAAGAGCAGCAAGTCGGGCTCGCTGCACCATCAGCACCACCACCACCGGAAGGGCGGCAAGTCTGTCGACAAGGCGAGCGACGAGTATCGGCGGCGAAGGGAACGCAACAACATCGCCGTCAGGAAGAGCAGGGAGAAGGCGAAGATCCGATCGCGAGAGACCGAGGAGAAGGTGAAGCTGCTGGTCAAAGACAACGAGCGGCTGCAGAAGAGGATCGAGCTGTTGTCCGAGGAGTTGAATGTGCTGAGATCTCTGTTCGCGAATGTCGGCGTCATGCCCGAGCATCTTCACCGGGAGATCAACAAACATTTGGACAATTTTCAGAATCAGCATCAGTAGACGGGTGTGCCGCTTTCTTAGGTGTATTGACGAGCATGTGATTCCAAAGAAGTTAGAAATATACTACTATGTACCGTGTGAACGTGGTTACCGTGAACGGGGACGGGGGTTTTGTCGCGTGGACGATGAACGAATCAAGTGCCTAGAGTGTTCGGGGCGGATGGACAGTCGTGGGGAGGCGGCGGACTTGACTAGAAATCTCGGCTTGTGGGTGATGTGCCTTCTGCGGGTGACGCCGTCGAAGGTGTCTCAGATCTTCGAGCCAAACTTGTGTTTCTCGCCGGCGCTAGCGTTGCCGTCTTGACCCCCGAGTGGCGATGGATTATTATGGTGTACCGAATTGTTCTGGCCGAGGGGTGTAGTGGGGAACGCGAGGGTGAAATTTGTTTGATTACTTGAGTGGGGGAAGCTGCTCGGTGTTTCTGTTGAGATTTTCTCGGAGTTTTGTTTTTGGATGGATAGAAATTTGTGTAATTTAGTATTTTACAACTCGAGATACGACGTGCGAAAATGTGTGTTTTTTTGGACAACTTTTTAGAAGTAATAAGTATAAGCCGTGTAAGAGGCTGTCCGTGGATTCTTTCGCGGGGACGTGTCGAAATCAATTCGATCTTACAATTAAAATCTCATCACGAATTCTGTGTCTTATTCGAGGAAAGCACGTTACATTTTTCTTCTATCTAAACATATTAAATATACAAACAAAATATTTTGTATGATAAATTTTAAGAGTCTATTGTCTAAGTCGTTGTTAAAAATTGCAAAAAAAAATGTTTTTCGAGTGACAAATTTCTTTGAATAACTAATTCTACTTCCGTTCCATATATGCGTTGTGATTTCAATTATTATTAATTAGATTCATTAAATGAATGTGTAAATTTAATTGTAAGTCGATTATAAATATATATTATAAATGTATATTATATAATATATCAGATCATAATGAAATTGTATTTGATAAAAATGTAGAATCTTTCATGCCATAGTGAATTTGAGTGGGAAGTTGGAAAAATTAGGAAAACTAGCGGACCGGATCGAGTTACCACCCCTGCATTGCTGGATTTGAACATGTGACAATTTTTACCTGGGATCGATCCCAAGCTGAGAAAGCATTGAAACATATGTCGTGTTTTTAGTATTTAACCCTAAGTCAACTTAAGAAATATGATCACAACATATGTCAAATTATGGTGGGGTTTCAAACAATGAGTAGGAGGAAAATGGAAATAACAAAAAATGTCAATTACATCATCAACTGGAGTGAAATAGAAGTATTTTCGCATTTTCCTGTATTGTGAAAGAAAATA
This sequence comes from Nemurella pictetii, assembly GCA_921293315.2. Lineage (NCBI taxonomy): Eukaryota > Metazoa > Arthropoda > Insecta > Plecoptera > Nemouridae > Nemurella > Nemurella pictetii. The sequence continues at coordinate 6,387,198 of OV121122.1, forward strand.
TATTTTTATTGTAAGTTATTTTTTGTTATAACAAATTAGATTATATATATCTATAACATATAAGAGAAATATAAAAAATATGAATAAATGTATAAGTTATATTTAAATCTGAGTTTTGTAGAATTTTAGTCCTGGTTATTAACTTGATCAAGCTAATCTCTCCTTCCTGTTGCTTTCAAACTGTTACCAAAATTGTAATTATAAATCAACGATATCATCAAGATTTCAAGTTCAATGGAAATGCATCTCAAAAATCTTTCTCTTCACTTCCTTCCTTGTTTATTTATGTTACTTATCAGTTATCATTGAGCTGTAAATAAGTGTCTGTGAAAATATATTTTGATAAAAACGTATTCAAACTGCAGTTTACATCAATGTTACTATTCATTCATTCACTGTCAACCACACACAGATAGAATTTAATCTACACACCTTCCAAATGGTCCTTGAATTTTGAGCTCTCAGAGCTATCCTAAACAAGACTTACGATTTTTATCTAGAATTTTCCACCAAATCAGCGTTCATCAATAATATTGCGAGAAAATCTGCAATACCAAAAAGATGTCTGAAAATTGGGCATGAGTATTTGCTTGGACTGCCAAGTACTACAGCATGTTGTATAGGTTCACACATTTCAACCATTACATAAGTTAACATTCCAATTGTTGTTGACTTGACACCAGCTGCTATAAATACCGATCCATGGAAAGTTTCCCTTTGCCTTATCACTATTCACTAAAGGCGATGATCGAAAAGATAGTCGATTTCTCATACAGGAATGATTTCTCGCCTTCGATATCCAATATCGCTATCATGACAATGGCTTCATCGCCGTTTCGCTTAGTTCTTTGTGCATTAGCTAAGGGTTGTGACCGAACTGCGTTGTACAATTATGATCATTCCCAGAAAAACTGCACAAGTTTGAAATTCACATTGAAAAAAAAAGTTTTTTAAAAATTTTATGGTGAGCCCCAGGGGGTGGGTGGAGCCTTCCGCAAGGGGTGTAATCTGCGTCGTGGGTTCTGGCTGAGTATTCACATGTTCAGTGCAGCTTTTCAACACCCCTTTACCAGCAATCAGCGTGCACTTTTCCCTGAAGCACAGAGTAAAACTGTCAATATTTTATTGACTTCATGACACCATGTTCAACACGGTTGTTGAAAACCATGGCTGGCGGAAAAAACGCCTTGTCAAAGAAGGCATGAAAACATGGAAATTATTATTTTCAGATAGTTACCTCTAATGATCAAAAACTTATGGCCAGGTGATAATCTCTGAGATTAGAGATAATCCCAAGAAATGATTTATAAATGTCTTAGATTGTAATATATATACAAGTTGCTATGGGGATATCAAGTATGTCTCACTCTCAATTGTCAGCCTTATTAAATTTCACATTATAAATAATGAGATGAATAAATTATGTCTACTATCTATGATTTTACTGGCACTGAGTTAGAGCAAAAGTTAACCAAGTTTCCTCGGTGGCGACCCCGGTTGGACAGGTTTTCCATTTGTAATCGAGAATCATTTTGCTTCCACCCTCTGTCTACCTCCATGGTTTTGGATGGTTCCTCAAAATAAACTTGCGTCGAAGACGAAAATCAGAAACTTTGGGAACTTTGGGCGCTCTATGCGCTCTACGGGGGGGAATAAAATTAGAAATTCGGATGTGAAAAGTCACCGGAAGATGCTCATTGCGGAATCATAGATTACATTTCAAAAAAAGTAAGAAATTTTAAAAGCGAATCGTTGCTTTCGTCGTCCTTTCGTTGCCCCATAACCCCCATCTCCATCAACCGCCGATGAGACACAGTGTAGAAAACATAGCGAACATAAGGGCGACCGCCCGACGTCGCGACGCCCTGTGTTCCCAGACGCCACGCGACGCCCGAAGCCTCGACGTCGGCGTCGGCGTCGGCGTCGGTGGCGCCGGTCGGCTAGGTAGCGTGTGCCGTCGTTCAAATAATAAAACCGCTTTCCCAGAAGTCGTCGCACAAAACTATTATAGTTTTTCTGATTAAACAGTGCTCGGAGCATGTGGCGGGTGAAGTGCAGCAAGGGTTCGGGGGGGGGCTTGCGCCTGCCGGGGATGGTGACCGGAGAGTGGACAGTGCGGGTTTAGGGGTGGTTCATCTGTGGCTGAATATTTGGGATGGCACCTATGCCATTCAATCAAAATTCAATCAAAATGACGTCATGATACCTACTCGGTGAAGCCAGGTAAAGCAATTCGGGTTGTGATTTCCCTCTCTTCCTTGGTAAACTGGTAGTACGTCCAGTGGGTATCTGATGTCATTTTTCTCTGAGTGAAACAGGTCTTAGCGATTGTTTTTAGTATGTTTTAACGATGTTGATTGGGAATGTACAGCTAATCGATGACCTTTGAGTCGATATCAATTTTTGAATCCCAATCAAGCTCGATCTTAGATAAAATATTTCGCCAATTCAAAGTTATTTTGCAGTATAGACACGTTGAAACAGCTCCGTTCCCTGATCATCATCCGACTTTTCAAAACACTCCCAACAAAACACCCAGTTTAAAAATTAAAAAACAAAAATATACCATTCGCTATACCAGTCAACGCCCCTTGCAGACACTAGTTCCTGGGATCGCGTGCCCCTGAACGACACCGCTGGTTTCGGGAGGGGGGCTGGTCTGCTTGGAGCCACGATGGTGGGAAACCACCCCCCCACCTACCACCCTCTAACCTGGATCAAGTTATTTTTAATTCCCCCACTGCGGGGATGGCTTTTGGAGAAAGTGAGTGACCTTAGCTTATATCGGCTACGATGATAATAGGTCGCCGAAGAGGTCAGCGTGGTTCGTAGCGGCTGCGTGCGGTGCGGAATTACGCAGCTCTCTGATTGGTGCCCTGATGGCTTGTGAATGAAACGGATTTTGCCGCCGAACTGAGTGTAAAGTGTAGCTGGTGTAGCGGCTCAGCTGTGCTGTGATGTCGTACGTGACCCTGGGCTAAGGAGGCTTGAAGCGCAGTTTAAAGTTTAAATGCCACTACAATCGCTTGCGGCGTCGACCACGCTTGTTACACAGCGTGCATTGCATGGGTGTTACATTCGTTTTGATGTTTTAGATAACTTTGATACTAAATTGAATCTATGTATACAATGCCATTTGTACTTTGGATAGTTTTAGTAGCTGATAGTAGCTATCGTACAATGTTATACTGGCTTCGTTACTGGGTAATATTTAAGTTGAAAAATATGAAAGTCTTAAGTTTTTAATTGGTCGTTCGTTTACTTGGGTCGTTTACTCGGCTAGTGCAATGCTAATTAAGTTTTTGTAACTTGTTCGTTCCTCCTTCTAAGCGATGTAAAATCTAGAGTGTTTGCAATATTATATTATCACATAAAATTTTATAAAATATAAAAAAATGAACATGCTTCGTGTGCATAATGTTTTGTGTCGCTCACGAACGGCGATCATTTGACGGAGAACACTCAAAATGAGCTCGTCGTGTCCAGTTTGATAATATTTCCAGCTCGAGTGGAGACAAAAACAGAAAACCCAACCAAAACAATGCTTCTTTACGCCACCCATCTCTCAACTTGCAATCGGGGGAAAGAATAATGCTAAAACTGGCCCTTTATATTCCAAACAAGCGTCACAAATGCAAATGATCAACAGCTAGTTCTCTGCCAGTCATTTGCGACGATAGCAGTAGGCAGGGGGGGGGGGGGGGCGGAGGCAGGGGGCAGGGGGGGGGTTGACACTACTATACTCTGATAGGCTTAGTAGGTCAACTATTCACAACTATAGCTTCATCGCTAGGCACTAGTTTGCCATATTGCAGCGCCATACACTGCTGCTGCTGCTGCTGCTGCTGTATTTCAATCCCATCCCATCCGCCGTCGGTAAGCGTGACGTCATTTCCGTCGTCGATGCAGCGGCGTCGTTGTTATCTGGACCAGAATCGCGCGCTGCTCGCTTGTTATCTGCAGATTTTCATTGATCGGACACGTCCGCGACACGCACAATCTGATGGGTAATTAGTGAGCGGATAACGCGTTCACCGAATTGTCAGGTGAATTGGAGAGATATACCCAATTAATTTCAGTTAATTAGTTTAGGGTGAGATTTTTTTTATTAATTATCCCTACTCGATTGTCAAATCTAAATCATTTTAATTGCCTATCACCGAAGTTGGGCACACTATCCTTCAAAATATGTGCAAGAAGATGCATTCTGTTGCAGTATGAAGTAGGTACTACACCTTACTGGATTCGGTAGAAAGAGTCATGCTTACCAAGTATTAAGGAGACAATTATTATTTGCAGTACAATTGTGTTACGTAGACTTGTACCTCGAGTCTCGGAAATTTTTATCCACGATCATGTAATAATCGACACTATAATGACACAGTAATTTGCCATCACGTCAATCGCATCTGTATAAACACTCACATAAGACAGTGATTCCAATAGGTTATCCATTATAATAGAATTTATTGCTGGAAGCAATCAAATCGGTAGTTCGTAGACCGTAGTCCTTTTGGACGTGAAATCGATTAAAAGCGACCACAGCACTGAATTCCCGTGTTGAGATCTTCGGAGAGGCATAATTTACTCTGCAGGGAGCGACGCAAGCAGCAGTCCACGCGGCTGTATCATGTTTACGATGGCCTAGTTCCAGGCTTGATGAGATGAGATGAGATGAGATGGGATGGGAGATACCCTACAGCCAAACCTAACTGGGAATCCCAAGCGGGAACCTTGAGCCTTTTCAAAGGGTTTCTTTCTGAGAAATAATTAGTGCAATTTTATTTTTTTCTCATAGTTCGTAATTTGTACTTTGGATTTAGGATTTACGTTGAATTTCTCGACGCAAATAGCATTAATCGAACGATTGCTTGATCGGTACACAATCGATTATAAACTAATCAATAAGGCAAGTTGTGCGAGCTTTTCCGGTCCAGTTGTGGTTTTCCGTGATTTCCCACAAGCAAGCGTATAGTTAGAAAGTGAACTCGCTTCGGATAGCACGCCACTAGCGCACACGACCGCGTCCTGGACAGTTCTTGCACGATCGCTGCGCTACTCGAAACCAAAACCAAACCAAAGTAGTTCCCAAAACATGGGGCGACATTTCCTCGGCAAATGGTCAGGATTGATCGCTATGGCAATTTTCTGGCCTTAACGCTAATTGACGCTTCCAAAATGCAACATTTTTTGAACTTGCACATTTTTACTATAGCCAAAAACCCTGGGGCCTGATACTGAGGTGAAGTTGAATTTAACCCCGGGGTATTGTGAAATAAGACTTATTTTAGCCGTTTCCAGGGTGCAGAGAAGGGCGCTAGCAGTAGCACCAGTCGTTTGTAAATCGTAAAAACCACGATGTGGATATAAATATATCTATTGCTGTCAACAAAGCAAATGGGAACTATGCAAATCAATATGAATATCAATCTATGAGTTGTAACTACATCCTTTTATCAAGGTAACTCATGGCAGCGTTAACAAAACCTTCCAAAACGCTATGTTTGATTAATTGTTTTTCATTAATAAACTATAATCCGCAACTCTATAAGCCGAGGCAACTTCATTGCCATTCATTATTTCCGAGTGAGTTTATCGAAATGGAAAGCACCGCGTTCACTATTCCTCGTCAGGATCCATACCAGATTCACGATCGGTTTTTAGTTCTCAGTATCCACTAAGAAGCTACTCTAAATAAAGAAACGTCTGGCTAAACCTTTTGGCGACACTTGGTTAGTAGACAAGTTTTACTTTATGAAGATTTCCGGCGAAGATTTTTTTGTAGAAAAAAATTATTTCAGAATGTTAAAGATGGTCAAAGGGTTACTAAGCCGTTTCCATATAAAAGATTAACTCTGGACTCAATCTCCTCTCACTCATCAAGCGGATTGTCAACTATAGCAATCAAGAGCAGCAGCAGCAGCAGGCTATTAGAATATTCCTCGTATAATTGTGAATTGTGATAGTACCGTTGATAATGAGATGGATTAGATAGCTATCTAGTCACGTGTCTGCCAGGTCGTAGGTCAACGCCAAGGACAAGACCAGCTGCCATGCGCCATGCCACGAGTAACTAGCCACTATTCTAGCAACTATTCTAGCTGGCAAAACCAGCTCTAGCCACTCGTAGCTCCACTGGCTTGGCTGTAGCTCTATGCCACCTTTTCTATGAGATGTTGAGACTTGAAAACAACATCATGCTGAGAGATACGATACGTATAAAAGGTGGATACCGGCTAAAGAAATGTCGTTGAGAGGTCATAGCAGTATAACTGAGTAGAGTACTTAAATTACAAGAAAATTGTGTTTTTCCAGAACAATCACAATAAGTTTATTGCAACTTTACAAGACATGTCCACAGTAAAAATAACAATAATTTTAGGGCCTGATTTATTTCGATATTATCAAATGCTATTTATGGTCCGTGGATTTCTGTTTTCTTTTGACGGAAATAAATTTTCACTTGTCATCATTGCCTCAGCTGATTTACGCTGTGCGTTCTCAATTGTGAGCTGTCAAAGAAATCGCTGATGTCCAATCGAAATCATCGACTATCTTGAACATAGGCAACTCCATATTTGTGCTCGACATGGGCAGTTCATAGTTGTCTGAAGAAAACAGCGCAATATATTCGTCTAGCATCGAATATGTCTGATTGGAACATGTTAAAATTTGAAAGATATGTGATCTGGGCAAGGCAAGCTGGATCCTTGCTTGCCGGGTTCTCGAATCTCACAGCTTTTCGTAAGGAATTATGGGCACACCGCAAACCAAAGGAATATAAAATTTTATCTTGCAAGTGTTTTAAAAGATGACAAGACACATATAATTCGATACAGTTCAATTTTTATCAGTATTTGCCGAAACAGCAATATCATAAGCCATATTAAAACTTTAAAGTCATTCGTGTGTTTGGATGATGTATTGTCAAGTCACGGAAACCAACTGATAATCATTCGTCATCCATTTCTCAAAGAGTGATGACAACTGTCGGCGAGACACTGTATAGCTGGGATCTGGGATGCGACATTACTACTTACCCTGGCTCGCTGGGTATCATGGAGTCATTTTGATTGAATTTTAATCTTGATTGAAAGGAATGAAAATACAATTTTTTATTAATATCACTCATTTAGTTTCGCTATTCTGAATCTGATAGCGCGTGCCAGGTGGGACCAACCAGCTAATGACGGTGTAGCACCGACACAAAGACATAAAACAGTCGTTCGCCACAGAATTATAAATTTATGCCCAAAACAATTCCAGACAATTGCGCAAAGAACATCAGACACAAAAGTTGCAGCAGGTTAGGCCAGCACCTAACCTCGGCTCGGGGATGGAGATGACATGGAATCGCCGGTTCGACCGGCCCCTGCCTTCGCTGAGAGCATGGGCATATGCGGATGCCGGCGCTGAGCAAGCCTAATTTCCTCCATTAGCAAGCATCACTACTTCCCCATGGTGGCATCCAGCATCCAGCATCCAGCATCCAGCATTCAGCATCCAGCGTCCATCCACAACGTCTAAATCACATCGGCCGGTACTAGCCGGCTCGAATACATCGCGTTATGTGTTCTGTGTGTACTATGTTCTATGTACTGTGTATTCTGCATAGTGCTATGTACTGCTCTGTGCAGTGTATACTGCTCTGTGCTGTGTACTGCTTGCTATGCACTGCTCTGTGCTGTGTACTGTGTATACTGTGTACTGTGTACTGTGTGCCGTGTACTGTGTATACTCTGTACTGTGTACTGTGTACTGCATGTACTTTGTATACTGTGTACCTTGCTCTGTGCTTTTTGCTGTGTACTGTGTGCTTGGAACGAAGTGATGTGAATTAATTTTCATTGATAGGCTCTTTGAAATCTAATTATAATCAACTTTTATGACCGAAATTGCAATTAAATAGTTATCTTCCATTTCCTTTGGTTGTCAAGTTAATTGATTCGATTTTGGAATCAATTTTTTTTGCTAGATAAGTTTGAAAATATGAAATATTGAAAATATGAATGTAGATAGGCACAGAAGAAGCGAAGTCCGGTAAAGTTACGAGGAAAATTAGGAAAAGCGAGGAACGATTCGGAAAATGAGATTGTGAAACGAACAGGGAAATTAAACATTCAAACATAAAGCATGCACTACGCGGATGCTTATTTCAAACGCCACAAATATTGTCCAACTATTTTGATGATGTCTATAATATAGTTCCTCCAATTCTGGATCCTCTGAGAGGACGGACATCAGATGAGCTAGATGATAAAACCACAACAAGGATTTCTTTGCATGCCGATGCCGCCAAGCAGCGACCGAAATTACACTCCCAACCATCGCCGGTCGAAACCTAGTTTTCACTTTTCGCAGAAACCGAATTTAGAAACTTTCCATTTTTAATAATAAACAACAATTCGAGAAGAGAATTATAATAATGTGATGGATTATAACGAATTGTCTGCTGCAAACACACACACACACACGCGCGCTGAATTTCATTACGGGCAAGATTTTGCCTCAATTAGAATTTATAATTAGAGAGAGAGAACGAAAAGTTTGTTTTCTAAGTTTTGGAAGACAAACAAATTTAGTATTCATTAAAGATAAATTATTAAAATTTCTTTTCCTCAAAAGCGATTACAGAATTGATTGAGTTGTAAGCTATACTTTATCAATTCAATTTAAAGATAGCAAATATTTTTTTGCGCACTCGATTTTTATGTGAATAGACCCGTCATAGGCACGAGAAATGACTTCATGATATCTTATTATCATGAGCTCATATCATTATTTCGTTATCATTGACTCTATACAACAACCTTCCCCAGATCCACAAAAAATTAACACAATACAAACATAGCTATTATAGAAATAAAAATCTACAAGACAAAATAAAACCCACCAAACCAATACACAATTCCTCGATTCAGCGTACCTCGCCTTATCAGCTTACCACCGCCACTTGCCAGCCATACGCCCGCCAAACGCCATTCTTGCCAGCCGGAAACTCTCGCTTTCCCAAGCTCTACGCACACCTCACGCGTCAACTCAACTCCAACTCTCTAAGAGTTGCCATCTCCGCGCGTGCACTCAATTTCATTTCCGAAAAAACCTGTCCGCTCCAAAATTTGCACCCTTCATTTTAAACTGCATTAAATTGCAGTTTTTCACGGAAACATTGGCTCAATCGCTAAAAGGCATGGCGATCATACGCCAGTTGGATCACGGTAAAATAATCATTGATATCGGTGATAACATGGCGGCCACGCGCCATTTGGATAGCCCAGTATAACCCAGTGCGCTGAGCGCTAGTAGTGAACATTAATACCAGCATGATGCGTAAGAAATGTTCAGTCACCAATATAGGTATATTTATTTGTAGCTGTACTGGCGTAAGACCGAAGTATTAAAGGTACTAGTAATATGCTCTAAAAGATATGCGAGTGGTAAATAAAAGGTTAAGCCACATTTCAAGTGTGTGATTTTGATATTTTTAAAAATAGCACCACGCGAATTTTGTTTCACGCATTGGTGGCAAATGTAAGTGGCGGCCATATTTCGAGCATGGTATAGACTTTATTTCCAGTCAGCCACTCTCTACGCAGCGTGCACGCTCGCCGGCTATACCGAGAAAGCGCGTGTCCCTTTATGCACAGCGATGTTTCGGTTTCGATAATATGACCCACTTTCGTTTTCGAACATCATCCTCGCTGGTGGCTGGCGTGCCCAAGCCATCCGAAGGCACACAGCAGAGCCAACGCCGCGGCATGAAGCGTTCAAGTGACGTTGTCGTATAGTGAAGGCTGTGGTGGTATACTACTCGCTTTGCTTTGGTTTGCACTCTCACTTGTGAGGTTGTATTCAGGAAAGCCCTTATTTTTTTCGTGTCTCTTCAACACACGTTGTAATGAGCTTCAAATAGGGGTAAACGTTGGTTCCAGGTACCACACTATATATATTCAATGTGTTACAATGTACAGTAAAAAAAGTGATCCTTTAGGAAGAAAACAGAATCAGTTTTATCTATAGGTTGCCACTTAACTGGATATCGGAATTTCGGTCCTTATGACCAGTTTTACCTAAAACTTTTTTAGCTAAATGGAATGGCAACAGCCACGAGATACAGTGCAATTCAATTGATTCTGTCAGTTATTTCTCATCTCAGAGTTGGAAAAAACTGTTTAAACAGGCAGTTTACACAAAAACTTATTCATAACTTATGATATTATGATATATTCGCCTGATGGTGGCAAGGAAGAATGCGGTGAAATCAGCTGCTTGTCACCCTTTCTTTAGAGGCTGCCAAATATATGCCTGACTCATTTTGCAATGCAGCGTTGACAACTGGCGGTGAGACACAGTGTAGAATACGGAGTCCATCCTGTCTAATTAGTGAGATGCTCTGACTTGATGTGCCACGTGTGCTGCTTGGTGGACATACGCGTTGAAATAAGGGCAGTGACAGACGGCAAGTGTTTTGGGATGAAAGAAAAGATTGAAGACTGGATGTTTGGAAGGGAAAAACTAAAAAGTGTTGGGTAGGAAACTGGGAAGGGAAAATGAGCTGGAAGAGGTGATTTTGACATGGAATTTCTGTCATACAGTGATTGGATTGGTGATAGTTTTGACGGCTTTGCTACGTAACAGTGGTTGTAGCTCTTGGCTCAAAAGAGTTGGAATGATTTATTTAATAGGCCACTTTGAAGCTAAATTTACCGTGAAATTGGGAGAATGAAGATCTTTTGAAGGAGCGTGTTTCCGAAATCGGTTAGCGATAGTTTTAAAATTTTTCTTTCGTTTTTTATGGCAAGTAAGGAGTTTATGGATTGCGTTATTACCATAATTAAATCTATATTTTATATTTATCTTTGATTTAAATATTTTAAGTAATATTTAAGGTACACCTTTTACAGCCAGAGGCAATGCCATATATTCGGATTTTGGAAAGCCACTATAAATTGATTTTCTCTACTCATTTGCGACTTCGGCCCGGGTTGTCAACTGTTGCTTCCACTTTCTTGATATCAAATATGTGGTTTCAGTTTCACACAAGACATCGGTTCTCAATAAATTTTAAAATCTAAAAAAACAATTCTTATAGACTTCCGTCTTTAGGTCCTAAACACAAGATTAGAAACAAGTTCTACACAACTTTCGAGGAATCGCCGTCGTCGGCGAGTCACCTTCCAAGCGTGGGCGCTTTCTGACACCCGACGTCCCCTCCCCCGCCCACCCGCTGCTAAGATGCGTGAGCGGTGCGTGTGTATTTTCAGAAAGTGCGTGAAACGTGTGTGATACATCCGCACTTCCGGTCGGCTACACCACCAGCATCTGTCTCGAACTCTTGCCGAATTTACTTGTCCACACGGTCAAAATGGTTCCCTATACTTGACAAGGCTGATTCTCTTACTCGCTGTTGTCTGCCGGAGTCACGGCTTTTCTCTCTGCACGCGCGTGACCCAACGCCCGATTTCCGTTCATTTAGCGCGCCCAGTTAAGTCCACTTTTGGTCAAATTGAGTTGGCTATGTTAATGAGTTAAAAGGAATGTCTCTCGATGTGTGAAAAGTCAGGAAAGTCCCTCGTTCTGTTCCCATTTTGCAAGTATTTTTAGTTCAACATTTCAGCCTGCACTTCTATTATAACTTTCTCGCGGTTTTTGTCATTTCCTGAACATTTAACAAAATAGAATTTACTGGTTATTAGACCCACCTCTTCATATGGTCCCCGGACTTTTGTGCTGCAAGGGAATTTTAAAACTTAGATGTAGGTACACATTTAATGTTTTTTTGCAAATTGGTTGCCAAATCAACAAAGTTTGATTAGAGATTGAATACTCTGTTTTGAAAGATTTTTGGCTCTAAAAAGGACCCGGATCGACGTTTAGGCCAGCTGCCTGCGAATTTCAACATTTTTGCATTTTGTTTTGCCAATTGGTTACCAACTCTATAAGGTTGAATAGATGACCAGTCTGTTTTTTCAGTTGCTTCGAGAGGGAAGAAATGTCATTGTTTATGATGACACCTTCGATCGCTTAGCATTAACCTTCCAATCTTCCTCTCGCTATAGCATGAATTGGCAGAGGAATCCTGCTCTTTTACCCAGCATGGGTACTTCCCTGCCAGTCTATTCCTTTCCCACGATATACCCACATTGCTTACCACTTTAAAACTCAATTTGGTTATCATTATAGCGAACACCAAACAAATAAGCAGAGATATTAATTCTCTCATCACCTCCACATCTCTACGACCACGTCCTCCTGCACGTTGGCTGTCAAATTCACAACTTTTCCCTACGCATAGGATCAAAACTATGAAATATAAGCCGAGACCGTGGGCATATAGTTTCACTTTTATACCCAGTCAACCCATCCGACCACTAATAGCAACTCCAAAATGTAACTTTCTAAACTGGCCGGGCCATCTAGATTTACTAGAATGGTCAAGCTGGAGTCTAGTCTAGGACCATCCCAGCCCAGAAGAAAACTCACCGCTTGTCACTTGGCGTTACGCTCTCTGCCGATTCTAGTATGTTTGAGTTTGATACATATGCAATTTAAAATTCCTATTTTATGATTGTCGCTCTGTATCTAGCTTCTGCCGAATGCTGTTTGTGTAAAGATTATTTTGTTGTTCGTCTAAAATAACAGCACGAGCCACCCCAGAATTGTTTCGCTCTTTCATCTACCTTCAAATCCCTATGGTAACCAATCCAGCACTGGACTTTGTGAAATGTTGCTTAACCATAAAAAAAGTTTTACATTTAAAAGGACGTCCTCAAAGCCAAAGTGATAATATACCATAGCCAAATATCAGTTCAATCACAAAAATCACGGTCCCAGCAAATCACAATGTATGAACCAAAGTTGTAAACAAGGAAGTACCACCATCCACATCAGTATATGGAAATCGTGGAAGGATGGCACCTTTCTGTACATTGAAAACCATCGCCGCAGGGCTGGGCCAAAACAATGCGTCGTAAAACTCATAACATTCATAATTTTGACACGCACTACACGCGTATAAAGCAACATACGACATTCCAATTCACGCATAATACATACCCACACATACTTTTTTTTCTAGTATGTTTTTTTTCGTCCAAGATATCATAAAATCTAACGGAACGACGGTGGATAAAAACGCAGTGACTTGTTGCCGCGCCGCGCACAGCATCTCGGCAAGGATGTTGCTGAGACTTGAAGATGATACGTGCTATAAGTTAGAGGGTCCCGCCTTGCAAAAGACACACAGTGGCGGAACGGCCTGGGCTTTAGGGGCATCGTTTCTTTGCATTTGTGTTATAAAAAAACTATCGAATGCCAAGTTTTTCATTGGCTTGCTAATTATTTAACAGTTTGCTAACATAATATCTAGGCATTTAATTGGTGGTGGCCAATAAAACATTAACGGGGCGTGTAGAAGTTAACGGGCCACTGAAACACTTGGTTAATGAATGCTTAGGTTTAAGCTTTCCTCGTGATTCGCAAAGCTCTGCCTCAAGGGTGAGATGAATCTAAAATTCATAATAACTGAAAATCGAAAAGATAATTCAAAAAAGAGAAATAGGCCCTAAATTTCACACACACAAAAAATTTAGTTGTCAATGGTTTTCTTACGGTAATACCTACATTCATTGGCACTGGAAGGGTAATTTCAAAGCAGGTTTTAAGCGTTTGAAAGACAGATTCAAATAATAGGTGGCGCATTGATTTCAAATTTATTTTTGGGAAAATATGTTTGAATATATTATGAATATTTGGAATCTTCTTTAGAATGTGGACACACGTTTTCTTTTGTAAAGTTTGTTTCTAATTATAAATATTATCAATAACAACCAAGAAAAGAGATATTAAAATTCCGATTTCTCTCATAAATGTGATTTGGTGATGCCATTGAATTTAGCGTGACTCCAACTTCAATCCGCAGTTGAAAAAAAATACTAAAAGAGCCCCCCTCCAGGTTTCTTGAAACTCAAGGCTGACTGAAAAAAAAGGGTTTGTCCTATGGACAACTCATGCGAAATTTTTCGATATTTTATGTGTCCGGAAAAAAAAGCGATCTATGAGTGAACAGAGAATTGAGTTGACCAAAAGATTCACAGCATCTCATTGGCATCATTTCAAGAGGGGAACCACAGAATGGGTTCTCAGAATCTTAGCGGATCCCATTCCTATGTCTGCTGCTTTTATGCGAAAGTGTAAATTCCTGTCCACCTCAGTCCTCACAGAAAGTTAAAAAATATATCTATTGAAATATGTTTGGTTTCACATGCAAATAGCAAAGCTTTATAATTTAATATTTAGACTACTTTATCCTAATTTCTGATATTACTATAAAGTAAATGGGTTACTTTTACCACTGTTATCAGCACGAGGTTAATTTACTTGCGACACTATGCATCATCCCCTAGCATAATTAAATCAACCCTTAAAAATCAGGTCCCATTTTACCAACACCATGGTTTGAGGCTCAAATTTAGATAAATATCACAGCCAAGCAACGCCGATCACATGAAACTAAAAAAAATCTGCGATTTATCTCTAAATTTTGTAAAAACTGACCCAAAGTGAATGACAAATCGAGTTTCTGTGAATTATATAATGTATCTTTTAGAACCTGTTGGTTCCGCCACTACACTTGTAGATCTGTGAGTGTAGCGTGCATAGAGTGTGTGAGTGAGTGTGGAGAGTAGATGGGTCCTATCGCGATTAGGCTCGTATACGCACAGATCACGTCTTCTAAGCAGCAGCAAGCAGCAGCAAGCAGCAGCAGCAAGCAGCAGCGGCAGCGGCGGCGAGTCATTCACCTCACAAGGTTGTAGCCGAGTTTGCTGTCGAGGGACCTTGGCCCGCACGCATGTGCGTACGCGTGGCTGGCCACGTGACACGCACTATCTCTTCCCCCCCCCCTGCTCCGCGCTTCAAGATAGTGACAACCCTTGGCGCCATACGCAAATAGGCGCTCATTTGGGCTGATTGATTTTGCGCTAGATAACAATTAATACGATTCGTGTGGGCAGCATAAGATGTACTTTTTCTGTTTTTGGCCGTGTGAGCATTGCCTCAGATATTTTGCCCCGGAGTTGCTGGTGTATTACTTTTCTAATTTATTTAGATAGTATGTAAATTAAAGTTTGGGATATTAATCTATTTGGGTGCAAATTTAATCAATTAAAACGTTGTCTTACTTTCTGAAGATTCATGTCTATTCCTTATCTTACCTCGATAGTTTTCAGTTTTGTTTTCGCCTAAATGTTTCTGACAACGTTATCTTATTAATGCGTTGTGTAGATTTGATGGTCGCGAATTTTGTGTCTTTTAGTGAGCCACTTTCGCGAGGCAATTTTCAAACGGCTGCCTATATTTCGCTGTACATTGGATAATTTTTAGGATATCTTGTTTTTAATAGTCCAGAAACTTTTGGCATTTTTTTTCCAGAGCACTTTCAACTTTTCTGGTATAAAACGATATGATATTTTGCCATTTTATTATCTTGTCCCATCCAGTATCCATTACCGCTCCTTAAAAAAATACATAAAAATAGTTTTTAAAATTTTGTGTCATACATAAAACACAGTAATCGACAAGACTACATCCACGCTAACCTGAAACGATACTTGTTGTCCTGATTGTTGCTATAAATCAAAGTAATTAGTGTATCTTTTGGGCGCCCTGCACTTTGCCTTGCCCACTGCCTTGCCCACTCTAGCGTAGCAAGCTTGAGTGGGCCCCGGCCAAGGAAAGATTGAAAAACACACATCTAATTAGCATTTCGGTAAGTTGATACTTTCAACTGTCGATGCCCAGAAAAATCGTTCGGCTCAAATTTTGTCACTTTATAAGTTGTGTTGTGAGTTTGCTGCGATTTTTTGTAGAGACCATGCTCAACCAGACTCCACGTTGTTGTGATATATGTCATTCTTTAGGCTATTGTTTGATCGAGTTATTAACCGATCGAACTTCCACACGCAAAATATTCCCAAAAAATTGTCTCATTTAATATAAAGGTGAAATTTGAAGCTCGGGTCTGTTGGAATCAGGCATAAACATTGACCCATCAAATTAAATATGCCTCGAGTACCACACCACATAGAATCAAGATTCATATTTCATTCGATGGGGGAATTATTGAGACAATCTGAAAAAATATGCTTATATGATATGAGTGAGTTTTCGATACACAGTCGTTCTGGGAGAAATAACAACATAATTGAAATGTTCAGAACTGATCACAAGACAAATTAGTTGCAATGTGATTGTTGAATATATTATAACATTGAGGTGCATCATACCACGTAGTACCTATAGCAGCGCGTTGAAGAAAATTAGTTTCCACGCTCAAAGCTTGCGACTATTCTGTATTTTGATGCTATTAGTGGACGTGATTTTGGGGAACACTTGGAGGTCTTCGCTGTCAGCAGGCTTCGAAAGGTTGATACTTATTATACCTTGTTTATACCTTACCTTCCTACCTATGCTGGAAAAGCTACCCTTCCTCCTCGCAGCGTGTTATACCGTGACACAGGGTAGGTGTCACTGTCAACAGTCCCCGGGATAATCCATTACGTACTTGGCCTGAATCCCGGTGATTTAAAATAAATTCTAGGTTTTATTATAAGGTGTAATTTAAGGTGTTAATTGAACGATTACTTAAAAATGGGTGCAAATAAAATTATGTGTAGAAAAATATATTTGTAGTGAATTCACGAATAACATATGAAGTCGCCATTTGATTTGATTAAGAAATCAAAGTCCTAATAAACCTCTCACTACCAGCTAAAAATCCGAATCTTTCGAGATTTTTCCTATGATTAAAGTTATGGTTATAAAAAGTCAATTAATTTTCGGAACTGTGGCTTGTCCACTATGTGGACATGTAGGTATTCAAGGGTGGGTTGTAGAAATAAATATGCAAGCCGTAAAAAATACAGGGGGTAGTGACTAGTGAGAGGGTTAAAAAATAGATAATTTTACATTTTTCCTTGAAAAAAACTGCAATTTTTTGCCGTTATGCATTTATTCTTCACCAAAACTCAACCTTGTCCACTAAACCCAAATCAGCCAGAACCGTCCAACAACCCTGACCGAATGACGTCACATACCCAACCAACTAGCCTCTACAATAAAGAAGCAGATCTAGCAAAACCAGATAGAACACAACTCGCACATGAAATCGTACGCACGCTCGCATCCTCTATCTCCTTGTGAGACCTCGCGGAGCGTAGCGCACGCGCTATGCGTGACCCTGTCTTGCCCCCCTCTCCCCCCCTTCCGTCTTGACCACCCCTTATCCTCCGACTTGCTCCTTTGAACCCAGCAGCGCATTGTCCACGCACAGCTGTTCCTCATGCGAGAAGAAAGGCCCACGACGGGACGAGATGCAGATTCGTGTATACGACATGCACAAAGAAACTGGTTAATTAAATGAAAAAAATCTACCTTGATTAAAAAGAATTTCTCTTAAAGGGTTGGAGCTAGTTTTGAATGGCGTGTTTTTTCTACGATTTTATTGAGAGGGACACTGTGCAATATCGCTCGTGCTTTGTCGGTGCTTGAAAGAAAGGAGGTTTCCGAGATCTTAAAAGTCAACCCCTTTAAGTATTTTTACGACTAGGGGTGACACGGTGTTTAAATGGTTTTGTGCGCGTCGGGTTGGCACCACCTGCGCGGATTAAAGTCGAGCATGGGGCACGGATCATTTATTTGTGATTGTGATTGGGACGGGATGCAGCAGGGAGCATGGGACTTAAAGGTCTTCGAGCTTGATAATGTGACAATTTATTTGTTGGGGGGCTAAAGGTAGATAAAAGGTGTTTGGGGTTGAATGCACCCTGTTGCGTTTCGAAGTGGTAGAAGTGAAAAAATTTGACACTGTTTTATCGAAGGTGTTTAGGCGTAGTTTTGTGTTGAGGGAGTCGTCAATTGTGTTGCACTTTGCTGCTTTGTGTTATTGGGAGATTAGGGTCCACTACCCTTATTCGGACTGACATGATCACGATAAGAAATAACTAACAATGAAGCAATTGAACAATTAATTAAAAGTGACTTTGGCACAAGATTGCTGTCTCTAGTGTGTCACAAAAAAGACAGAACGATTTGGCACCTGTGGCACTAAAATTATCAAATCAAAACATGGCTATATTTGGCGCTACATTGGTTGGAATTAAATACTACGGCGCTTTGTAATGACAACAATCGTAGTTCGACTCGCCAGTAGCGCCAGTAGCATTAGAGAAAAGTCCACCATAAAAGAAAATATAGAAGCAAATCTCCTCATGTCTGCAATAGTTTTCGAATTTCTCATCAACAATCCACAATGAATTTCCATCCACAAATGAAGTTCGCTACATCGAAGTCACCCAACCACTGTCCACCGTATCTCATCTTTAGCTCCAAGACCAAGCCATGCAGCCTCCACATCCAAGACACACGCACGAGCACAAGACGCAGCGTTCATCTGTATGAGATGACCCCAGTGTCCAAGCCGCCAGCGTGGTACGAATAGTTCGAAGACCCCACCACCTCCTCCGCACACACACAAACGCACACATCTTAGCTGTTGCTCTGTTGCTGTTAACAGGTCATCCGAGTCCCGAATTAACCGACCTGATTAAACGCCCTCCCTCTCGTGCCGCCCCCACCCTTCCGATGAGCAGCCGCGTGCACTGAACCCCCCCCCCCCCCTCCCTACTGTTTGATAGCTGGTCGAGCCGGTGGCGGCCTACTAATCGAGATGTTATCTCAATTCGTCTTGGTCACGTGAACGTCTTGTCTTGTCTGGGCGGTTCGTGTGGATAAATAGAAACGTTTTTCGTATTGAAATTGGAGATGGTTTGCTCGAAAACGTTTGTACAGTGCTGTGTTTTTTGGTTGAAAATTTTGACTTGTAGGAATTGTATTATTTTGACCCTAAGGTTTTGTTATCTCTTTTCGAACCTGCCAAAATTATTGCTTTTCCTTAGAATATTCAATTATCCGGGAGCAGCATTTGATTGCTATTGACGCCGCTCGAATCCAAAGGCATAATTGATAAGAAAAAAATCCCGATGTCTATTTATAGCATGGCTATTGATTACTTACCTCGGTACTCATAATGCCATTGTCCCACCTTTTTACCGATCGCATACAAACAGATCGATTAGATTTATGGTCTATGTGTTCGCTGAAATTTCTTAGGTATGTATTACTGATTCATCAATCTAAATTCATATCAGCATAAAGCGATGCTGAACCTTGCAACAAAGCACATGTTATCAGTGACTTTCTGTCACCGTATGATTACTGTCATCCGTTGCGATTTCTACAGCCAACCGTGTCCAACTTGTATTTTTCTTGGCAAAAAATCTCGTTAGTATGGTTCATTGTCGCTAGCACTTGCAAGTAAAGATTGCAAGAATAAGAGCCGATTCGCTGGATGAAAAACATGGCCGTCTTAAAAGAGTCCATGGGTGTAGCCTTGTGTGGAAAATTCTCAGCAACGATTTTCAAATCACTAAAATCCGTTAAGGGATGCTCATTGCCAGGGGTGGATCCAGATGTAAGGCGACAAAAGCTGCATTTTGGCTTATGGCAAGTCTTAGCAATTTTGTACAACTCGGGAGTTGAGAGAAAATCCACAAACAATTGAATTTTACTGCAGGTGGGGATGGCCGTTGACTATAACTATCACATTAACTCAGAGTTAATAACATGGAAAAACAAAAACTTCAATTTCATTATTCCCAAAATGCATAACCAAAACCAGCCGGAAAATCCGATGCACGACCTTTCAATACACCTATTCCATTCAATTAAAATTCAATCAAAATGACATCATGATAGCCACTAGCTAAAGCAAGGTATGAACAATTCGGGTTGTGATTTCCCTCTCTTTCTTTGTTATTTAGCAGAGCTAATTAATATTTTTTTCCAACTGGTAGTACACGTTCAGTGGGTATCCGACGTCATTTTTCTCTGAGTGAAATAGGTCTATTGGTACCTGAATAGCATTCTAGTATTAATGCTTGATGCACGATTTATTTAAGAAATTTTTTCGCATGTTGGTGATAGCGGAAAGGGGTGCAAAATAATCATCGCTCTCACAAATCGCTCGCTAATCGCTAAGACTGCTGGCTTCTCCGGTCTGCCATCTCACGTCCGATCGCGCCTCCTCTCTCATCCCGGCTGCATCGAGCTTGACCGAGCTAAGAATAGCACGAGTGGCGTCCCGTGCGACCCCCTGCACTCGGGGCCCCCGGGGTCAATGTGGCGCTACGAGTCGCCGAGGCTAAAAACACAGCGAATTGACCCAGTTTCCGCGCGGGGAATCCAGAGTTATGTTATTTTCGGGATGCGTTTTGACAGGATGCTCGTTAAAACGAGATTCATTTGTGGTAAAATGGTGGGTAATTAAGAGGCTGGTGGGAAAATTTGCGATAATTTTGTTGAGGGGGGCGTGATGACGGTTCCAAAATCGAAAATGAGATTTGTTATGGTCGATTTTTTTTTGTTTCGTTGTCATAATGCGGATTTCTTACATTATTTGCTAGGTGAATTTTAAAGTCAAGCTTCTTTGCTTGGCTAGTCCTGATGACTATCTGATCGCTTTAGAAGTGTCGGGCAGGTGTAATTTATAGACGGCTCGTATCTTGATGGAAACTTTCTTTCTTATCTCCCAAACCAGAGCTCGAATCGCAATTTTACATTTCAGAATGCATTTCAAATCGAAGTAGGCTGTGTTAGCACTAGCAGTATTTGAATAAAATACACATACATTAGAAGATTAACAGACTGGCGGGAAATTCAGTGTTATATTTATTTTAAAATTATGGTTAAAATGAAGCCTTTTTCAATTTTTGAAAGGGAAAGGCCTCTACCCACAACAACAAGGAAATTTTTTGAAGTTACGTTTGAAGAAGAGGTTTTCTCCTAAGCTCCGAGAGCATGGAGTTTCAAAAAAAATGATGGCAACTGTTCTTACAAATATAGATTCAATTATAAAGTGACTTGAAATATGCCATCAGTGTTGCTTGCACAAGGAAATAAAGTGCAATTAATTTTGAAAATTCATTAACCAACAATCATTTAGCTTCGAAATAGAACTACTTTCATGTCGTGAAATGCGGTTAGATTTGAAATTATAAATCTCATTCAATTTTGTTTCGTTGAAAAGCATTAAAGTGCAAGGGGCGCATGGAATCATCAAATCGCCCATAAATCGAGTCCACTAATTGAAACAGGTCGGGTATAATTCACGTGCAGAGCACGTTTAATTATCTCAAAATTTAATTATTCGGATGAATCAAATAGTCTGAATAATTTCCATAAAACTGGGATTGCATTTGCTGCACTTTAGAGTTCAGAGGGATGCGCAATCCAGTGAGTGAAATTTCATCACATCAAAAAGCAAATGTTGACATGCTAAAAGATGTCATAAATTGCATCCACTTCATTACGCATTTGGTGCGAATAAATTATTTGGTGCTAAAGATAACAGTAATATGTCACTTCAGCGTTGTAGCGTTCACGTGTAATTCACAAAATACAACGAAATTATAACAATGCAATGTCTTTGCTTGTGAAATACAAGCAGAGAACAAGGAAATGGTCATTTTTATAAGATTTATGTACATGGACTTAGTGTACAAGAGCGAAACAGTACAAATCAACACAGCAAACAAATTATTGTCAAAAGAGAATAGAATATGATCATTTATTGCACTTTTATTCCATTATTTGGCTTCTTCCCCGAAAGCTATCCAAGCAATGACAGAAAAGTCATAAAAAGTCCGCAACAACTGATTGTAAAATCTGTGTTTCAGTTCACTAATATCCCTATAAGTGTTTTTTTTTAAGTCACTTGTCTTTACAAAATAGTGTTGCTGCACTTGCTTTGTTTAAAAAGGTATACAATATCATTCTTCTTATATTCAGAAGTAGTTTGCTGTCAGCTCTAAAATTTTCAAATAACAGCTGACGGAAATCGGAATCATCAGAGTGTAAGAAGTACCACATTATTTGTTAAAAATAACCAATACATCACCAACAAATTTAAACGAAAAAACCGCTGTATTAGATGCATTGCTTGCCCAAAATTTTAAAATTATTCACTTCTTGTTAACCTGCACCGATCTAAGATGATTCACAAAGTTGGCCAAAACAAAAGCCACAAATCCATCTTAATAAAATTCCTAAAAGACGGTATTAAAGTGGCCTTCATTCGCGATGAATCTTCACCGCTCTCTGGCCGTAAATCACATCACTTTACAGTGCAACATCTTTGATAATGCAGTTTGCGCTAGCGAAACACATCTCGACGCTACAATTTATCGTAACAAGATGTTGCTTTGTTAATTAAAGTGAAACAGATTAGATGCCATGTTGTTTACCAGCAAGTGGACACACGTCGGAGCGATGAGTTACGCCGGCAATCAACATTGCAGGTACCAAGATAGACCATGGGTTCGAATCCTTTTATGTGCCCTTCGGTTGCGCTTGCTGCCTTGCGGTTCAAGTTATTGCAGGAAGGAAGTGTTCTGATTCTGAATGCGGCAGAGAATGGGGCACATGCCCTTACATTAGTCCTTCTTCGTTGCTTTGTTGAGATTAGGACATAGGGGAGGTAACCAGGTGCGATACATTTTTTTATAGTGCATTTTTTTCTTTCATATATACTGCACCAATATTACAGTAATGTACACGTCTCTAGCAATAGAAGAAAATAACAAAGGACAATGCCAAGAATTTATTATCGCACTGCCACCGGATTTCTTGGAGCAATTAGAGAGCAATTCATTATAATATATTCAATGCAGGCGATGCAACAACAACGGCATCAAAAAACAAACAAATAAACATGAAATTGTGCCCGTTGCTTTGTTATCCGATTTACATTTCTACAATTTACTGCACATGCATTTTCTCAAATTGAACTGGACGCAATTTCGCAGCAATTCATTACAAACAAGCTGTTCCAATCTTAATACCAAATAGATTACAAATATTTGAGCAACATTTTGCTAAGGAATATTTACTATGAAAGAACCCATCAGAAGGGTACCTAATGATTAGATTGGACATCTTCACGAGTCTGTACCTATCTATAATGAGACATGAGCTGCTGCAAAGGAACCATCCACGTCCGAGTCCCATCTTCAAACCCCGTTCCACTGTTCCCCATGCGCCATAAAGCTGGCGATATCGTGCGATAGTCCCAACTCCCTAGTCCGCGTTTCTGGAACAAGTATTCAAATTGTATCCCATTCACGACCACCACGAGTATTTCATCCAGTCGACAGTCTATTGGGTGCCTGGACCGCAACTTGTTTCCCTGCTCGCATTGGCCGAGCTTGGGAATAATACACCTATTTCATTCAATCTAAATTTTATCAAAATGACGTCATGATACCCACTCGCTAAAGCCAGGTAGAGTAATTCGGGTTGTGATTTCCCCATCTTCCTTTGTTATTTAGCAGAGCCAATGAATATTCTTTTCCAAAATGGTAGTACGTCCAGTGGGTATCTGACGCCACTTTCCTCTGAGTGGAAAAGGTCTAATGGTGCAAGATTTATTCGGTAAAAAGAGGTTAATTTTTAGCTTAAAATGCTTAGAAACCTACAAGATTATTTATTCCAGTTTAATTGATGAGTTTTACATGTTTTAACTCAATTTTTGTCTTCGCAAAAGTGAATATATATTTTGACTTTAGCAACGGCAATAGCAGAAATTGCAATATTATAATTAGTGAGAAATGGACCCCAAAAGAATGCTTTCCTATGAGAGATCATCGCAGTTTTCTTATATGTGATCTCGACAGCCTTTATTGGCTCTCTAGAGGGCAGAGACCAAAGCATTTCTCTTCACAGGATAAAATTTTGTCAACCAATTTTAAAAATCCGTATCACTGCAGGGTCATCAATTGAGTTCTAAAACAAGCCCTTCTCGGAACCGTCAGTAGAACAAAGTCACGGCCGAGAAAATCAATATTGCAAATAAAATAACCCCAAATCCCACTCCGCACGCTAAAGGCCTCTTGCCCCCAACGATCTAGGCGCCTTAACACGTCCTCAAGACACCAACCCAGCAGCGCGTACGGAAGAAATTAACCCGCTTTGTTTTGTATTCCGAACTAGTTTTTCATTCCCGCGCTGATCTGAAAGAGAGGTCACATCGCAAAGGACAAAAAGTGCCCCGGCTGCTTTGAAAAGACCCGACGGGAACCACGCTGCACAAGGGGGGGGGGGGAGAGGCACGGCTCAGGAGAATCAAAGGGGAGCAATTCGGGGGGCCCACTGGATGGGTGATCAGCGATTGCACCATGCATGCAGCGCCTGTTGCTTGCAAGCACCGTGCGATGCAGCATGGGGAAGTGTGATGCGAGCGAGACGCGAGTTGGCAGGGTGACAAGATGCAGTTTCGCGGACGGCTGATGAGATTTCGGGGAAGCGGTCAGGTCGCGGAGACGAGGTGCAGTCCAAGGATCATGGATAGGATAGGGCATCGTGTTGGCTAATAAAGTGAAGCCAGGTTTTCGCCATCAATTGGTCACCCTAATTACTGCAGAAGGCAGGTACGGCAGACGGCTGATCCCTCCTGTTCATGCAGTTAAAAGCCACGCACGTTGGCATATCCTGACTGGAGGGTTACAGCTGTATTTAATGTTCCTGGCATATGAGTAATTCACAAAATTTGACAGCTAAGATTTTAAAATGTTAAGCATAATATATATATCAACAGAGGTCTTCTCAGGCCTTGGTTCCAATCATACCCCAACAGAGACTTTATTAATAACACACAACAACAATAGCTCGAAAAATCACAACGAAATAACTTTGTTTTGATACAGACAGCTTCTTGAGACAACCAAGATTTTGGCCAGCACCGCAAAATGGCATCAAAATCTTACCATGCGAAACGCTGTCCATTCCATTCTATTTAGATCAGTGGTGTATGACAGGAGCAGAGCGTCTTTTGTGACTCGGGACTGTGTTTGGGAGAGGGATGCGTCCAGTGGGGTGTGTTTATGCGGTCGGGACGGGCGGCGGCGGCGGAGTTTGACCGGGAGCGTGGGAAATTCGGGAAGACAACTTGACTGCAGCTGGTTTGCAGTCGAGTTTACTTGATGTTATGGACTTGTTTCCGGATGCATTTCTCTGTGCGATGGAATCTTTGCAGGACAAAAACAAAAAAGCGAAAAATCAAAACAAAGAACTTGCTGAATAATAGGGTTGATCTGCTGTAATGTACGATTATTTTCTCTTTCTGTAAGGCATGGAGGGGTGCAATTAACAATTGATTTAATTTTTACCTGAGCCAAATATCCAATATAGAAAGACATCCGGTTAAATTTTCAATTCATTGCAGTCACTCGGTAACTCAAAGCCCAATGACAATGCATCAATTCCACTCTTTATTGACATCAATGTTGATAATATGTTTGGCATCTTTTGATCACAGGCATCAATAAAGGTAATGGGTACCACTTTTAAATTATTTCTCATCCATGGGTCGTAGAGAGAGAGAGAGAGTACCACGTTAAAATTATACAGTATATTTTTTCGCTTTTTATGAAAAACTATTGTAACTATTGTAAACTCTTGTAACTAGTTAAGTCCAATACTCAAATTTAAAGTTTTGAGATTGGGACTTAGCATTCAATAACTAGCTTTATTCGTGACAATTTATTCACCATCACCAGCCGTAACATATCCGCCTATATCCGGCACCCCTAAAACACTAAAACACCTCTTACTTCAACCAGATGCGTGCAGCGCGTAAACCTCCGATCAAACGCACCATTCTTCGTTGCCACGGATTTAGCCGGTGCGTACACTCCCGGACACGTACACGCACGATGCGTGTGATCCGCAGTGCGTGTGGACCAATGGGAGGCTGCGGATCGGGCGGCATACACAGCATCGTTTCACCTGGACCGTGTTGTTGTTGTTTGTTCAAGGTGAACGAACTGGAAGGTCAGCTTCGAACCCGGGTCAGCTGCAAGGAGAGCCGATTCGATGGGCGGTGGTGTAGCGCTGTTGACTACAAGGTGAAGATGCTGGGATTTTACTTTTTTGTGATCTGACGCGACGCGAGATGGTTTTTTGTTGTTGTTTATAAATAAGTTTGTCAATTTTTTTTTTCGTTTTTTTTTAGCAATATTTTGAGTTGTGGTTGTAAATAGCTTGGTAATAACGTTTCTTACGTTTACATACATTTTTATTTTCTACTTTTTTGTAACAAATTGGCCAAATTAGCCGTCTTTTCTCATAAAATATCTTCCCAATGCATATCCAAATGAAACTACTGCTGTTTCATGTAATGCAAACGTTATTTTAGAATTTTCACTGTCAAATATTTGGAGCCAACTTGATTGATACGGTCAGCTTCAAATTTTGGTGATTACCTAACAGCAAAAAATATTTTTTTTAATAGCAATGGGATTTTTCTTGTTTTGAATTTCAGCAAGTGACTTCAATTAATAATCACACATTATTAAAAAAAAAACTGTTATACAATCGATACTCGTACGATTGTCAATATGCAATATCTCTCATAGCACTTAATTGTTTTGCCAATTAAGGAGATCCCAGTAATTATAGATTCAAGTTAATTGATACACAATAGTCGTTGTTGATCAAGATTACACGCGATGAAAAATAATTACGAGCGAACATCTCGTGCGATCTTATCGTCTCCAAAAGGTCAACCATTTTTTCTCATATTTCGAAAAGACAACAACAACAAATGCACACGACACGAAAGAAAACGTGCGCATCATAATTTCACTGCATGCGGTGAAACAGATGAAAAACTGGACGCTCGCACTGGCGCAGTGGCGGATCGCCTTAATAATTGAGCGAGCGTAGCGAAGACTACAATTATTTAACTTTTGTTTGAAAAATTCGCCTTAGAAGTCTGGTTTTTTTATGACAGTTTGTCTTTATTTGTTTCATCATCATACAGAAAGTTATCTACTTAAACATAAGAACTTTTCAGACAAACCTTAAAATCACCATAGTTCTTGCATTTTTAAAATGTATCACATTTGGAGACCGGGGATCGAGTCCCGAAGTGGTCAGAGCAACAGCCTCGATGTCTGGAGACAAGAGTTGGAGTTTCCTAACGCATGTGCATTGAGTATTTGGCCGGCACGTAGCCTCCTGTCGAAAAGCACCAAGGGGACCACCGGCTTTACGTCCCTTCCAAAGGACGGTACAACTCGAACAACAGGATTCCTCCACTAATCCGTGCTGTCGAGAGTTCGATAAGTAAGGCGAGTGAAGTTGTCGTACTAACTTCAAACCCTCCAACCTCCCTCCCAAACAGAACTGATCATGTGCATGATGGTCACCCATCCAACAGCTAACTCAGCACGATGTTGCTTAACTTCGGTGATCTCACGAGAACCGGTGTTTCCAACTCGAGCCCGGAAATGGTATTCCCTAGCGAGTGGGTACAGAAACACAAAATATATATGAAGTATCGATATCAACCGTAGTCCGCCACTGTCTTTGACAAATCCAGTTGTCGTATCTCGACTGTCTTGCTCTGAGGTTTAGGTCACGTGCTCGCGAAGCCACCTAGTTGTCGGCGTGTGCAACTCCATAACTCACGTCGGCTGTGACTCGAATCGACCATGTGCGGACGAGGAATGTGATCCTTGACATTCTCGTTCGTGTGACTTCTCCTGAATCACGTCCTGGCTTCGAGATTCGAGACTTTTACACATTTTTTTTGCGTTCATCATCGCCGCTGGGCTTTTAACAGTCTATTAGTAGACAAAAAATAGCCGCAATTTACATTACACCAACTTAAAAGTAAATCCACGTGGCGCTATTTCAAAATATCGAATTATCAAAATCAATCGCAAGAACGGTGACTATACGTTTTATTTAACACTCGCCTTCCAAATTTTTAACAATAACTTTATATGAATACAGCTAATTCACTAATTCATTAAGAAAAAATTTACATTTGTTAAATGCAAATTTATCTTGTATTATATCCTTAAATTATACTAAAAAAAATATACAAAACTTGGGTGTGATATATTTAAGTGTAACGTCGTTTCTTAGAAGTTGTTTCTTTGGATGAAGAGGGTTTGTGGTTGCCAATTTTATTGCCATTTTTACTAGGACTTTTTTGACTCATAATGGCACCTTCTTTGCAGACATCAAGTTTGTTGATTACAATTTATTACCTGTGTTTTATACACCTTATCGGATGTGTGTTATAAATTTTATTATAGTTTCATCATCGATTCATATGCTAAATTATTCATAGACACAGAAGTAAAAAAATGCCCCAAAACTGCATCGCTGTTAAAATTCGGTAACGTCATTGAAGATAGCTGTTAAAAAACCAATGGCGCTATTTCGGTTATTCAATCCACCAAGTGTTTTTCGTCGGATTTCCAGCAATGTCACACCGGATTCCTCGCTAATCACGCAATCGGAACGAATCGCAGGCTCAGCTGATGGCTAAACTTGCAACTTGTTGCTAGCGTCGGCGTCGGCGTCGGCGACAGTGGCAGTAGAGTGCATGCAAAAAGCGTACAGTGCCAGTGCGAGAATGCATCAAGAATCCGATGCATTTTCCGTTCTATTCTCGTCGCGCGCTGCTAGCAGGCGGCCAAACACTGGCCATAACAATTGACGACCGTTTTATCTCTCGCCGTTTCGCGGTATAGTTTGTGTGATGGACCCAGCATCTTGTTTATATATATACAAGACTTGGGACAGGTTTCACATTTTACAGTTCAAAACTTCACTTACAGTTAACTTCCAGGGAAATAAGCCCAACTATCTTTATGTATGTAAATGCAACACAAACTTTTTGAAAGATGGCAGTTATATGCCTGAAAATCAAGCCCAAATATTAGAAGAAGTGAATGTTAGCCAGTGTGTACCAAGTCCACTTTTGGTCAAAATGAGCTAGCTATGTGTTGCTACTTTCCGATTTTACAGACATTTTTGTCATAGCTTTTGTCATTTCCTGAACATTAAAGAAAATTGACTGGTTATTACACTCACCTCTTCAATTGTTGCCAGACTTTCTTTGTTAAAGCGTTCTCGTCTAAACGGAGCTAACTTCATGTCTTTGCTATAACGTTCTCGTCTAACTGGAGTTAACGTCATGTTCCCTATGCTGGCGATGGGCACACAAGACAAACTATACACACGCCCGGCCCGTATAAGCGTGCATCTGCAGTTAGCGGGGATGCATGAAAAGTGCATCGGCAACTGCATGCACCGCGGCCTGCAGTGGAGACCAGCCAAAACACGTGCCCCACTTTCCTATTTGCACTTCGCACATCATCATAATGTAAATGCAAGCTTAAATCTGAATCTTTTGGTATTTGGCTCGCGTGGGGCTACACGATTCGGAGCCCATCCTCACGACCAGACTGTTTTCATCACGAAGTGATCTGCTACAAGTGATATTCATAGATTGTAGGTCGTTGAGAGTCGATTATGTCTGTATTTTTTATGATAAGGGTTGACAGAAAAACAGTTTAAGAATTACGGTTGTTTCCATAGAACATGGTTGACCATTTAGGTCTGGCTTACTCACTATCAGCATCTAATACTATGATTAAAAATTAAAAAATTTGGTTTGATGACAGATATAAAACACAAATAAAAATTCATCGACCGACTATACTTATTGAAATAAGCATCAAGTTTCAAATTCTTTTACACTTCACCATTTGATGAAATATCACAAAGGTCTAAAAAAACACCCTCAAAATATTTTTTAATGAACAGAAACTTAAGCCAAATAGTTAAAAATTATGCGACACAAAATTTATTGGAAAAATGCATCCATAAAATCGTCTGCTAAGTGCTGCCTAGCCCAAACGGATTCTATTCAGACTCATATTTGACATTTTGCACGTGTCACGGCTATTTGGGTAATTAATTGGCGACCCCAGCTCTGTAGTGAGACCTTTACAGATAATAGTTTCGCATCTTTGTTATAACTACTAGCAATTTGACAATATCTCTAACATACCAATGCTGGCAAATGCACCTAAGATTTCGATTGCACACCAAACGCATTATGCCAGCAGTTTAAGGTCCCTCCTACTCCTAAAAGTTAAAGATGACATATGACACGTGACCAGCTATAGATAAATAAGTACATAGATATGTTACAGCGAATTATTTGGTTGCGTGTTCGCGTTACTTGATATAAACTCCTTGAACGTTGAAACACAATCGCGCATGAAACATCAACCGGGAATTATTTAAAATAATCATAATCGAGCTAAGTTAGATTTATTGCAATTATTATGATTAGAGCACGATTGTGTGGTTATCTAAGTAAATGACACGCTTGCCAATTATGAACCTGGTTATTAGCTTCATTAGCTCTTCGGACTTGAGACGATAAGATGTGCAAATTAGAATATATTATGAGTGCAAAGCTGTGATAACAATAATGGCAAGGTTTCGGATTAGCAAAAGTTTCCGTGTCGTCGATAAAAATCTATTGAGTAGGTATGTTAATTTGACAGCTGATACGAGCATTGATGAGTTCTCCTCGTATGTCTTGATTCTTGCTGGAGGTAAGGTTAATATTACAGATACAGTTGAAACAATGTCTATGCCTCAAAATACAAAAATGTCAACATTCGATGTTTCAATTTTCAAACAAGCTTTTCAGACTCAAATTTTTCGCGAAGTTTCGCCAAGCTATGCTGCCTGCTTTATGAAGAGTCTAAACTCAAGTGCCAATTAGCAACAAATCTAAAAAAAGAAGAAACAAATAAAAAAACTCATAAACTCAAAAAAATTCATTCAAATTCAAAAATTCAAAAGGATCCAATACCCAGTTAATAGTTCTTCTGGAAACCAAAGCGCTAAGATTAGAAAAAGGACTCGAGTCTTAGAAGAAATGTGTAATTATTTTGTGTTGCGCGCCAGAAATTGCGAGGATTGTAAGAAATCCTGCGTGACGCCCCGAAGTCAACAGTCATTCTTAGCCTTCCCTTGCTTAGTCTGCCAAGAGGTCGCGATCTTATCATCCAGCCATGCAGATCGGCCAGCTTTGTACAATTCTTGATTAATTATATTCTTCCCTTGGCGTTCCTCAGCATGCAAAGATGGCTTGTGTGACGTTAAACTGAGTTCGACAGAATTCAATACTTTGCACATGGCTAACATTCAAAATAATTTATGGGTACCCTGAAAATCTGTCCAGATACCGGACTCCTTTGACTGGGTTGTTCAATCAACTTGAAATATAACTGTCTCAAGAAAGACTTAGTAATTTTTTTTTTGGTCATAAATAATATTTTCTCATGTTTAGCCTGCAAGGAGTTCCAAAAATCTGTTACACTCCCCCATATATACCTACCAAAAAAGAAAACGTTTATGTGCACCAAAATACCCTGTAAAAACCAAAATTTCAAATGAAAATGCGTTTTTTTGTGCCTGAAATTTGGTCATATCTGGGACCAGAGTTTCGACTTTTGATATAGGAGGCAGTAAACCTATAAGAAACGTCGGGAAAAGTTAAGCTTTTGTTGCTGACCATACAATAACGCATTTTCTTCTGGTGAATTTTGTATATTTGAACATCAAAACAACAAGCAAATTAGCAAATTTTGATTGACTGCGACGATATTATGATCTAATTTCCGATCCAGAACCGCTGTTGCATTGAATTTTGCGCGGTGCATTTGGCTGCATGCATCGCGGTGCATCGGTGCATCGAATGCAGTCCTGGCGCGCGTGCATCCGTGCGACGCGGACTAAAAATAGCGTCGAGCGGTGAGCGGTGAGCGGTGAGCGGTGAGCGGAGCTGAGCGGAGAATTAAATAACAAGTGCTAGCAGCTATCTAGGCCAAGGTCGCGCGGAGGAGAAGTCGAGGTAATTCACGGATGGTTATGCAACGTGGCACGATCAACGGGCCAGAGATTCAACGAAGATGGTTGGCTTTTTTCGATTGTTGTTTTTATACGGATGGTCGGCGGACCATCGGGCTACGATGGTATTTTTGGTATCTCGTTTCTTTTTGTTGGTGAACGCTTATAAGACTGGGATTTTTAAAAAATAACACTCACACTAATCTAATTGAGAAAATTAACGCCGAACGGATAGAGCCACCAACAAAAAAAAATGGCTTTTAGTTTCAGATATGCTATAGATGCTAGAAATTCAGAAGTTTGGGACTCAGCATTACCCAGTTAAAAAGATTTTTGGAAAACTAACTTGCTAAGATTAGGAAAAGACATGAGTAAGGTCATTAGAAAATTGGCTTTTTAGCTTTTTTTCTTAGTGGTATTCGGATCATAGATTGGTCTACGTTGAAATTTTAACTTGCTCTTATCGCTTATAGTTCATGCACGCTTGTTAAGAATGGGCAAAAAATGACTACAGTTCAATATTATTTTAAAAGATTCAAAGCTTTTGAAAGAAAAAGCTTAAACATTAAAAATCGTTTTACCCAGTATTCTCGTCATCTTTTCTAATAAGCTTGATACGGAGAAACACCTCCCCATCCATCCCTTAGCTCTAATTGAAATTAGGTTTTATTATAAATCTATGCTTTAATCATTTGTGTGCTATGTGTAACTGATTGGACTTCGAAAGGAAGAATTTCACTCTTTTTCTAATTGATATTGAAAATTTTGCTATTTTATTCATGAGACACTTAACACATATCACTATTGTATTCAAAAAACTATTTTATAAACTGGGTCGCTCACATTATTTATCTATTCTCTACACCATCTAGTTCCGTGTGATGTCCACTGTCCAGATTGGTTTTCGTTGGAGGAAATGCGTTCGTATGGCATCATCCAACGCTTCTCATCTGCGCGAATCAATCATTAAATCAATCAACCGCGCTATCAATCAGCCAATCAATCATAGTTGTATGTGTTTCATTAATTTCCGCCTCCTAGCGATTGAAGCTCTGAAATTGCCATCAAAATCATATTGAAGGAAACGTGTCCCCTGTAACGAATATTTTACCGTTGAAACGAGACAAAAACTAAAAAATAACTGCACACAATTACAAAAAGAGTCCCCTCAGAAATTGCCATCATAATCATGGAGTTTATTATAAGTAAATGAAAATCTATCCCAAAATTTCTATCCGTACCGGGATTGGAACCCAGAATTGCCATCAAAATCGTAGAGTTTCTTTATTATTGAAAGAAAATTGCGCCCTGGTACAAAAATAAATGATGTTGAATTGAGAAAATGACTAAAAAACTTCAAGCAAATTCAACTAGAGCCCGCAAATGCAACCTAAACTGACGCCCCTCGCTGCTAGAGATAAGCCAAGATCCTTCCGCCCTGGATCTAGCCTCTTAACTCGATCTCAGCGAACAATGCAGCGACCAGCTGCGAGCATCTTTCTGCGCGATCAGCCAGCCAATGGGCCGCTTGCATTCGCCGAAGCGTGACTTGTTTGAATTCACTCTTCCGGATGCACCGCGCTCGCGAAGACATGATACTTTCTATACGCGATGATACAACAAGAAAGGGAAAAAAAAAAAGAAGCGCACACTACAAATAGACGAATGCAATCGCGTTTGTCCTTGGATGCACATTTAAACTTATCTAGAGCAAATCGACCACATGTTTTCATCTCGGTTAAGGTACCTTGATGGTCGCGCGTTTCGTTGCTCGCGTAGGGCCGAACGTGTGGAATTAAGTGCAGTTACACTTTAAGGCAGCATAATTTGCCAAAATATGATTTTTTTAACTGGTGGTAATGCTAGATAGTCAGATAATTTGATTATTTTTTAAATTTCAATATGGTACGTCAATTGATCTCTATTTTTCACTTCACAACAATAAAAATAGCAAACTCTGATATTAGTTATTATAGCGCAGTGTCTTGGAAAGTAAATCATCACGGAATTTCATCATAAAGGAAATGGAGTGTGCCTCCCTCCTTCAACAAAGGAGGAAATAATTCCAATTTGCTCTGACTCTAAGAAGCTACGACCGTCTCGCGCCAGAATGATTCAATTTCGCGCGACTCGAAAAAGATGTCAAAGAAGACACGACATTGAAAACAGACAACGCTCTAGGCACCCCAACCTAGATTCCCCGATAAAAGTGCAAGCTGTTGCATCACACTTGCATTACGGAAGCTGAACAAACCATGCAGCTTTCCGAACACAGCACACATGTGTATACACAGCACACACACACACACACACCAAGAAGAAATAGATTTGAGCGAAAGAAGTTCATCTTAGTGTGTGCGTGTCGTACTAAAAGTACACGCGCAAGGAAGTGCATTTTGTGCATACAGATTTAATTTATTTCCTGCTCGACACGCATGCATTCGCTGCGCTGCTCTCTCAAGGTCGTCGAGTTGCATTCAGAATTAAGATGCATCGAAGCGAGCGGTGGCTGTAGCAGCAGCAGCAGCAGCAGCAGCAGCAGCAGCAGCAGCAGCAGCAGCAGCAGCAGCAGCAGCAGCAGCAGCAGCAGCAGCAGCAGCAGCAGCAGCAGCAGCAGCAGCAGCAGCAGCAGCAGCAGCAGCAGCAGCAGCAGCAGCAGCAGCAGCAGCAGCAGCAGCAGCAGCAGCAGCAGCAGCAGCAGCAGCAGCAGCAGCAGCAGCAGCAGCAGCAGCAAGCAGCAGCAGCAGCAGCAGCAGCAGCAGCAGCAGCAGCGGCAGCAGCAGCAGCAGCAGCAGCAGCAGCAGCAGCAGCAATTGCTGGCTTGTCAGATTTCAAACAACTGGTTTTCGTACATGAAGAGATGTAATTGCTCATGGCGAGCTGAGTGGATGCGTGAAAATGTAAATAATAATAAAAAAAAAACAGGGAAAGGTCAGAGGGTAAGATTGAGCTGTGTGAGAGGATTTTCGAAATCGAGTCCGCGATGGATTGGTTTGGTAGGGGAGGTGTCATAAGGTTGACGTGGTCCTGAATCCTGTTTGAGAAAGACAGTGCGATTGAAGGGCATGTCTTCTGAGTTGCTGCTGTGAAAGGGTGGTTTGGGGGTTGATTGGGGTCCCACCCTAAACGGCGCAGACAAAGAACAGACAAAGAATCCATAAACATCTTCTGTATGTCGAATAGGGAAAATATTTTCGATCAAATTGATCGTGTATATGATATGACGTTTGCAATACAATATAAAAAGTGTTCTATAACACCATATTGGCAACACACTCGTGATATCCATGAGGAAAATACGCAAGAAAATCACAAGTAAAACTAACATTTAAACAAAGAAATGAAAAATACCATCAAGACTTCGCCGCAAATGACAGCAAACTAAATCATATTTCGTGACGTCAACACCTTTCAAACAATTACATTTGAGTGCACTTTCGCATGCAGCTTAACTACAGACACGTGTCCACCGGCGGTTCGCTTTATCACCGTCGCACATTCAAATTGTGCCCGGATCGGTTGAAAACAAACTGGTAAACGCCCTCCTCGGCGGCGGCGGCGGCGGCGGCGGCGGCGACGCCGACACCTGATTGAATGCGACACGTTCTGCCGAGATAACAGGCCAGCCGTGGATTGTTGTGACTCAAGTGCAGTCAAGGCGTTTGCCCGGCGTGCTTCGTGTGGCTAACACGGCCAAGATTGCCGGGCGTGATACGCGGGGAGCGACACACGGGCGTGTTTGGACTCGTTTCCTTGATAGCATGCGTCGTTATCAGCATGATGTGCAGGAAGACAAAGTGTTGTTTTGAAGTTTCAGCTAGCATTATGCATTTGTAAATAATTTATATTATATTTTCTTATTGGTTCCCATAGGTTCTAATACATATTTTTTGTCATCATCATTACCAGTACACATACCGAAAATGGTTTGGTCTCTCGACATGATTTTTCTTGTCCCTCTCATCGTTTTTGGATGATAGCGAAATCTTTTAGTTGAAAATCTTAGCAACTGCACCGCGTATTTCTTATAAAAACTTCGTGTCAAACAATGCATCTCTTATCTCACTGGTCCAGGGGATGAATCACCCCTACGCCCTCAAAGGAAACACTCAAGCAACACAAAATGCCGTAAATCGTATTTCGATTCTTGTCTATTCCTATCCTGCCCTCTGGAAAGTCCACTTCCGCTCCGGAATCATAGAGCATTTCGGAGAAAAGCCATGTTTACGATCGCATAAATTACACTTTCAATTTCAGAATTGAATTGTGTTTATTTTGTGTTCCTTTCTTCTTCGAGATGAGATGATACCACGAGACTATTGCTAGAAGATGGTCTTACTTTCCGTGTTCTTTACGCTTCCTTGCGCATAGTTTGTGTATCAATTCTGAAGAGGTAAATATAGGCTAGATATAAATTATTTGCGAGATTTCCGTTTGGACCTGCATTACCGCGAAATATCACATTTAAGGATGGATTCGATTTCAACGAGGACAAAACATTCTAAAATATTAATCAAAATAGCGCCATTACTCCGAAATATACACAGCACAAAATCTGGAAAAACCTAAAAAGAGCGACGTTCATTGGGAAGAGTGGTCACCCTTAAGTTGGACCTGAAAAGAAAAGGAAAGAGAAAGATAGGGATTTTAGAAATGGTATAGTCGAGGAATGGAATAATTTAAGAGTAAGAGGAGAGATGATGGAAAGTGAGAGGAAATTTAAGGAAGGGATGAGAATGGGATGGGATGGAAGGCCAGGGACTCAGACAAAATGACTATAGTAAATGTATAAATATGATTGAAATAAAGGTAAATAAAACCAGCCAACTTGCTGGTTTTTATGTTATACTGTCAACTTACCACATCCGAAATTATAGTACATTTTTACTAGAGCGCCCTATAAGAGTGCATGATATATACCTACCCACCTATTGAAAAAAATCCCATAGAGAAGCCCAATTCTCGCATACGTATGAGCAATCTGTCGAACCGGCTGTGATCTGATGAACCCCACCGCCGCGGACGCAAGATTCTCAGCATCCCAAAATACCCGCTGCTGCTGCTAGCGTCTCGCGGCGAGCCCTGCTGGGCCCTGCTTGACCCTGCTTGGCTCTGCTTGGCCCTGCTTGGCCCTGCTTGCCCCTGTTTGGCCCTGCTTGGCCCTGCTTGGCCCTGCTTGGCCCTGATCAAGTGTCCCACTTCTCCCATCCCAACAACGTTCGGCATGGCAGCATCAAAGTGCCCGTCATCTGCGCGATTGCATCAGCGCTGTGCTCGTACGGCCTTGAAGAAAACTGCACTTTGTGGTTTTTTGCCGACAGTCAGCCGAGAGATGCAGCGCGGTGTGCATTTTTACCTCGTTGCCGGCATAAACTGCACGCTGGATGCTCGCTAAGGTTTCGCTGGCGCGTTTCAAATGTCATCACGCTTGTCACTCTATAGTCGGC
Source organism: Nemurella pictetii (assembly GCA_921293315.2). Classification (NCBI taxonomy): domain Eukaryota; kingdom Metazoa; phylum Arthropoda; class Insecta; order Plecoptera; family Nemouridae; genus Nemurella; species Nemurella pictetii. The sequence continues at coordinate 6,424,490 of OV121122.1, forward strand.
TTTAATGGTGATTGTTGACATTGATCAATCAAGAATTTATAGTCGTGTGAGAACGATATTTTGATCTGATGCTGGCATTCCTATTTGTTGAGTTTGTTTGTATATTGAAGTGGAAGTAAGTCAAAGATTGACAGTGGCTCGTTAGGTGTAACCGGACTCACGAATCATGTGTGCCTTGAGTTTTGTATAATTTGTCCAAAGGGTCATTATTTTCATTCAATGACAACAATGATATTGGTCCACCAATCGGAACACAAGACGACCTTGTCCAAGTTGAAGAAACTAATCAAATTCAACTTGCATCCCCTAAAATAATCACAACAATGACATACTCAGGCAAAAATATTTGTATAAAAATTGTATCTTCCATTCATTAGAAGCATGTTAAAAAATTATTTATGGCACCAAAGACCTTATATTTTAATCACAGATAATTAAACTGTTAATTTTTATCATCTTTTCCCACTGTCGTCAGTTTTAACTTAATTTTCTCCTACAAAAATCTTTTCGCAAATTGGCTCACATCAAGCTGCAAAGCAGAAATCTCAGGCAAAACAGCTGCCCTCTATCACAGGACCGAAAACGACCCAAACAGATCACAAACCAATCGCCCCACTAACAAAAATCCCTCCCCACCCACCCTCCAACCCACCCCAATTTGTTTTCCACCCAAACGCTGATATGCAAGTAATTAAAACAACTCGTCGCTGACGCCGACCCGTCATCTTCGACGGCTTCGCAGAGGAAGTGGCCGCCCACAGCCTCCGACGCCGACGCCGACGCCGACGCCGACGCCGACGCTGATCACGTGACCACGGCCGGGGGGGCGTCGCGGGCACGTGGTCGACGGCCGAAGCGTCTATTTCCGTCGACGTCGACGTCGGTGTCATTATTGCCCGTTGGTCCGATATGAGACGCCTTGAGCGGCGACTGTTTCGCTGGTTGTGTTACTCTCGCTGCTCTGTGGTCTGCGTTGGCGATTGCTGCTTGTTAGGGAGGCTGTGTTGCTATGGCTGATATGAGGGAGTCGTTTCTATAGCTTGATGATTGTTAAGGAGGATGGATTTATGGATTTATGGATGGATGGATGGATTTATGAAGGGGGTGCCCTTTTTAATCACTCAGAGAGACGAAAAAGGAATTTGGTCCAGTGCTTACCTGTAGTTCAGTGCCTTTGTGTAAGTCTTTCCTTCCCTTTTTCGGTAGCGATTGCGTTCAGTTTTCGCATAGGAAGGTCGTTGGAGCTCACTACCGCAAGTACAAGTAGTTTTGTACATAAAAATCAAAATTTCCCTTAAATAGACGGATAGTTTTCTCATAAAACGATTGTTTCGGTGGCAAATTATGATGACAAAAGATTTCTTGAATGTTTCTATCGGAACACGGGCCAGTCAAGGCGCCTTAGCGAGCACATAATGCACACCTGCCATTGAAAATTTACAGCCAAGTTTTTCGACCCCCCCCCCCCCCCCCCCCCCCTTCACAGAGCTCCCGTCTTTTTTTATCTCCTGCCAGAAGGTGACTTATATTCGCGCAGATAGTTTGTGCGAGCGAACTATCGGGACGTTTTTATTTCTCTGCGTTGAAGTTCGCCGGATTTTGGCAGGGATTAGTCACACGTTTCCATAATAAATTTCGTAATTAGTTGATTCTTATTGGAGTTCTACGAGGGCGAGTTTTGGCTCGGTTGCTGAGGAATTTCGTTTCCCGGTGAATAACGGGCTGGGCTGAAATGTTGGGACCACGTTTGTGTCGTGACGTTCCACCCCTAAAATATGACGCTGGCGCTGTTTTTGGATGCTTAGCTAAGTACTAGGTGAACCAGGTTCACTTCCACGGTCAGAACTAATAAACGGATTACATTCAATTAAAATTCTATAAAAGTGACGTCATGATACCCACTCGCTAAAGCCAGGCAGAACGTTTCGGGGTGTGACTTGTGATTGCCCTATCTTCCGTTGTTTTTTAGCAGAACTAAGTAATATATTTTTTCAAATTGGTGGTACGTCCAGTGGGTATCTGACGCCAATTTCTCTGAATGGAATAAGTGTATTGGCGCCAAAATAAAATAGAGAACTAGTCTTAGAGTAATCTTGAGAAGGTATTACAAATCATCAAGCTGAAGATTATGTTAGACTGCTTGAGTGTAGTTAGAATGTGTTGGAATGACAAATTATATAGTAAGCGAAACATGTTAATTTAGAAAAAATGTGTTTTAAATATGAACTGGCTGTTAAAACAGCCTTCTAAAAAATTAAAATCAAATAATTATCCATTTTTGTCTATCACTACATCAGCTTTGGAGCTATCTCTTTACTTAGAGTTGAAAAAATGGTAAAACTGGTCCATCAAAAGGCTATCAAAACGCTCTCAAAGTACCCATGTGGTTTTGAAGGGGGGGGTTTGTAGGACGCCAAAAATAATCTCTCTTACCACTATGACAGATCTGTCGAGATCTCTTCTGTGAAAAGTCGAAGACCACCCCCCCCCCTTCCCCGCGCGAGCCAGCGAACTTTGACACCTCGCCGCTCGTTGTGACGTCTGCGTGACGTCACCGCCGAGCACCACGTCAATCTGGCCGGAAGTCGGCTCCGGATCGGCGCCGGAACGCCCGCGATGATTTACTGGTAGGAGGACGCAGTAGACCGCAGTAGACCGCCGTGGACCGCAGTAGACCGCAGTAGACCGGTTTAGACAGCAGTAGACAGCAGTAGACCGTAGTGGACCGCAGTGGACCGCTGTAGACCGGTTTAGACAGCAGTAGACAGCAGTAGACCGCAGTAGATCGTAGTAGACCGCAGTAGACCGCTGTAGACCGCTGTAGACCGCTGTAGACAGCAGTTGATCGTAGTAGCCCGCAGTGGACTGCTGTAGACAGCAGTAGACCGCTGTAGACCGCTGTAGACCGCTGTAGACCGCTGTAGACAGCAGTTGATCGTAGTAGACCTCAGTAGACGGCAGTCACCGCAGTAAACCGCAGTAGACCGCAGTAGACCGCTGTAGACCGCAGATTACAGCAGTAGATCGTAGTTGACAGCATTAGATCGAGTATATAGCATTAGACCGCAGTAGATCGCGGTGGATTACAACAGATCACAGCATATCGCGATTGTAGCTTTTATCAAATAGCATACCGGAAAATTCTTGGAAAATTTTGATCGATCCTCGTCAAGAGTCTAGTAAACATGAGTGTAAATCTTAGCAGCCCCTGACTGCATTCCTACATTTCAGACTGTCTGAATATTTTTCCACTATATTTTTTTTCATTAATTTTTTCCATTTTTTCCATCGATTAATTGCTAAAGCTAAGAAATTATATCTGTAAGGCACAAAGTGGAAATGATTTGCGACCTGTTTGCTTATAACTTCTACGATCGGACGAACAGTTTAGTGACAAGGGAAAGTGCAGTGAAATAGGGTGAAACTTCCTTGAGATTCCACGATTCCATGCCGATTCACCCTAGATTCGCAAGGGAAATAAATGTGTCTCAAAGTGTTTTGACTCAACAGGGGCTTCGGTTGTAGGGAGGCGGGGGGTTAGAGGGGAGTGGCTCTGGATGAGATCACTAATGGATGCTAACAGGTATCATTATATTACCGCTGAATGACACAAAACCCATATATCTGTGGTTCTGAAGGTCTTTGTTTTATGGAATTCATGATGAAAAGCTGTTAGCTGAGAGCTAATTTATAGATATTAAGCATATAAAAATTCTATAAATACCGGGCGGATTCGCTCAGCAGTGCAATTAGAAACAAAAAAACTTATCAGTAATCACCACGATGACAGTCAAGAAAATACACATCTATTGAAATCCGGAATTTTTAACAAGACATATTTTTCGGAGCTAAATTTATTTTTCTAAGCAGTAAACTCGCCATAATTATAACCGCTCTCGCTTTGTTTTAGAATTTTATCTCATGTTAGTTCATCAATTTCGTCCTGTGTCAGAGGTATCAGAGATAATATGAGAAAGACAACCAATAAGGCAGTTAAGGAACCCTTATGTGAGGCCTCTGACCTTGACAAATGACATTTTCTTTGCACCCTCCGTCGTTGTTGCCACAGCTACCTACGGACATGCACCCAAATATGTTATAGGCGTTAAGTTTTCTTTATTTCCGGTCTCCTATTCCTACGCTCTGAAGTACTTCTTTGGCTCTTCTATGTCCTATTATAGGTGAGACTGTTGACTATGGCAGGCTTTGTTCTTTCTAGCATCGCGTCTATTCATTACGCTCATGTGAACACAATGGATCGTAAATTTACAATAAAATCAGTTTTATAATTTGAAAAAAGTCTCAATGCTATTGCTATCCGCAAAACAATTTCCACAATGTGATTGTTAAGTTGAGATATGGTTAGCGAGATTCAGAGATTGGTGTTGATGAGGTTTTTAAATTTTAATGGAAATCGATGAATTTATGAGACAAAAGCGTGGCCTGACAGTTGGTCGATGGGGGACTAGCTTTTATAGCAATTTAAATCTTAAATTGCTATTTAATTTGAACCTATATTGTTATTATCTTTTTGCAGGTGCATTGCAGGTCTTCTAAGATATACAGGATGGAACTAAAGATTCCCGAGTGACATGTGTGAAAATATGCTGCCATTGCCGACACAAGGTAATTTGCGATAAGAAAAAACCTAAACTTAAAATTGTTCACTGAAATTATATAACGACAGTCCAAAGTTCGTTGGTAAAAAGTAGAACATGTCACTGGAGAAATCAATAGAGTGAATTGAATAAACACCTATTTAATCAATTTTTCTCTCTCAATTAATAGCACCTAGCGGTGGAATACAGGAAAGGAAAACTACGATAACCAATAAAATGACAACTAAAGATTCTAGATTATCTAAAACCAACTGACGACGCGATAATGCCACAGTTGAAAAACATTGCTTTCTCAGAAACATTCATGGACATGAACTATAAGATAAGATTTCGCTGTCGCCTTTTTTATTTGTTTGTTTTTTTATTATATATCTGTTAATTTTTAACTACTTCATACATGCAGCCGACAAGTTGTGCTGTTCTAGAAACATGTTGTTTACCTAATTAACTGATAAGAAAATAGTCTTTAATTTCTATCGTTATAACGCGCGATGTTCAAGGCATGAATGAACTGTCAATAGCACGTCATCAGGTTTTTAAGTTTGAGATTCATTGTGTGGCGGCGAAAGCTGAGACATGAAGTTGTGGGTAAAGTGAACATCTTGCTCTTTGCTGTTCAAAAAAACACTTACGCTTGCACGGGAGCTGACACATTTTGATGGGGTAGTGACAAATTTAAAGTATTTGGTGACAGAGGCTCACTTTCCAGTTTGGTCATTTTCCCAGACCGAGCCTAAAGTTTTTTCTCGGTGGTGTTTGGAAATTTAAAATTGGAAAATTCGTGGAAAACTTTCTGATACCTGTCATTGATTTTACCTTGGTAAAATAGTTTTCAAAAATCTACTACTCAAAGCACAAACTATAAATTTAGAAACGTGATCTTGGCACTTCGAAGAAAACGTTTTATAAATAGTTTTTGGAGCACTTTGTAGTTTGTACCCACACTTATCTTAGTTTCATGAGGGTACTAACTACTAATTAGCATCGTAACAAGTGTCATAATCAATTTTATAATTATCCATCAACATCCGCATTATCATTGTCATAACCACGACAGTAATCCCTGATAACTCGTAAAGCCACAAACATCGCCGACAGATTTCTCATTCGAAAAACAAAAAAAATCGCAAACCCACCTGACAAAATTTATTTTTACACATTTTTTTGTCAACAAGCCTATTTCGCACCCACACACCTGGTGTAGTCAACACCTGAACTATTCGCGTCAAGGCTGGTAAAGAAAAGAATGGCCTGCGTGAGGCACATGAATCAACGACGGGCAGACATGTAAGGCACAGAATCAGGTGCTACTTACAGTACATCTCACTGCCACTTGTCACGGTTGATAACGGCTAGCAGTAACACACCCACAACATTTGAAATAAACCGCCAAATTGACATATTCCACTCAGAGAAAAATTACGTCAGATACCCACTGTACGTATTACCTGTTAGGAAAAAAATATTAATTAGCTCTGCTAAATAACAAAGGAAGATAGGGAAATCACAACCCGAATTGCTCTACCTGGCTTTAGCGAGTGGGAATCATGACGTCATTTTGATAGAATTTTGATTGAATGGAATAGGTGTACGGAAATAAAACCGTGAGAGTTTAACTCGAGTTAGGCGATCTGCAGTGGCTCTAAACTTGAAACATCACGTACAATTAAACCGCGAATATTTTTCTTAAGATTTTGGATAATAAATTATCAAGAAATACGGCCCCTGCAGGTAATGACTCACCTGAGCAAGGGGTAAACAAAGTGTATGTACCTAAACCACACCCATAGACACTGAAGTTGCGACATAGATTGCGAAATACAAAATTTGTCGATTGTTATGCGGTAATGAGATACGGACCCACTTGATAATCAGCAAAGGGGTGTGAACGGTGTCCATCCCTAAACCCCAGCCCCCAACAATTGACGCTGAGACACGCTATAGCCATCTCTCTATGAGCTTGGTGTGAGAATAATTGTGCTGTCATGGAGCGTTGTGGGATACACTGGCATTGCCACGGCTCCGAGCTATTCGCGTAAATTGCGAAATCAGAAGGCACATGCAGATCGTAAAAGTTGGGAGGAGAGAAAAAAAGCATTCACACACCACACACACATACATAGACACTCTCCTAGTGATGTCGGTGCTAACCTAGCATAACGTAATTTGACTTGAGGCGCTCGCGAGTCGCCAAATATAGCAGGATGGTTGCTATAGTTGAGACAGTGAATTGAATAATTAATTCACTATTAAAGATCTCGTGACCAGTTGATGCTGGCTGCTGCTTTCTATCGCAGCGTTGTAAATGTGTTCGGAAGACATACGACGGGATGACAGCTGGGGAACTTTTGAGTGATATTTTTGTTAGGTTTCGGTAATAGCTGGATAAAAAGTACACAAAATTTATCTAGGTACGTACAGCGCTCGCCAAAACTATCTTTGCTATAGTTTATTTGTAACTATCTGATTCTCAGCCACAATGCAGCGCTTAAAAAAAAGTGTTTGACAGGGCTATAGGCGTATTTGGATGACCAAACTGTGAATTTTCGGGGCATACAGAAGATATTTATAACACAAATTATAGGACAAATTATCCTTCCAAAATTGTATCTGTACCCGGATCTTTCGCCTTACCGAGGCTAAGCATTTCTAATTATGATACACGGACAACGGACTTTGGAATGGATATTAAACTCATTTGAGTTAGATTAGGCTGCATGAAGATAGAAACAGGAAAAGAAATATTTGAAAATGCTTTTCAATTCACGTGCTAAGTGGAATGTTAATAATCCATGCAGGATCACATGCAAAATGTCTACATAGATCTTCATAGATGACTATTATTCCATAGAAATCGTTGAATCTTTTTTATAAAAAAAAATATAAGATTTACCAGCTTCGACCATCTCATAGCATCGCTTTCCAGTTGTTATCACAAGACCCTAGTCTCGCATAACGATTGGACAACTGCTCCATCGAAGCAGCGAAGTCGATGCCAAGCAAGCCCACGTGTTTTTCTTTTTTACATCTTGTTTTCCACCACGCTTACCAAACGCACATCGTATGTTCCTCGGTTGAAGCAGTCAAAGCGAGTCAAAGTCATTCATAAATAGAGACACGAATAAAAAACGTGGCGCTCTACTAAAAAGCTGTGTAGATAACGTGTTTTTGTCCGACATTTTTTCAGTGATGACTGGCTCTAGGGGCTGTGAGGTCAAGTGTCAACTATCAGTTGACGTTGACGCTATCGCCCGAGACAAATAAGTGTTTTAATTGCTGCTGAGTTTATGAGTTGGGAAAAAAACGATTGGGGGTCTCTCCTTGAACTGGAAGCTAACCTCGTAGATAGCGTGCGAAAAATTGGCGATAGTTTATTGATTTGGGAATCTCATTTCGAATAACACTTTGTTTTTACGAGTCTATTTTATCTGGTGATCATTGGGCAGTTTTGTATGACGCGGTTTAACAATGATTACTACCACAGAAGATAATAAAAATGAAGTGGGATTCGAACCTATATGCTACCTACTCGTTGTATGTAAGGACAGGTGAAAGGATCCTGGTTCAAATTCATTTCGGAATTGATATTTCGTTTCTAATGATAATAAAATGAAGTTTAATTTAAGGTAACTCGTTGTAACTCAGCAATCAAACACATGAATCACAAAAGCTATTTTAATTCCACAAGTTTTCTCATATTCTTTATAGAAATTTACAAAAATAGACATGCATACACTACGAAAATGCGTATCTGAATTTCATCCCACCTACTTTTCCGTCCAAATTCCACCTCTCACAAGTCAACCACCCATACCCCACCTCACCACAAACCACAAAAATCTAGCACATTTTCCATCTTCGCTTCTCGACAGAAGAAAAGTTCTCGGTATATATTCTTAGCGAAGCCAACAAACCGTAGTGACATTTCCTCCAAGCTCTACCATTACTTGCAGCTTGCAGCATCAATTGCAAGTAAGAGCAAATAATCTGCGTGAATCTCTGCCAAAAGTTCAGGTGAGGTCGCTATACGTGGCGTGTGGGTGCTCGCTTGAGGGGGGGCGACGGGGGCAGGACGGACGGTCGGGTGGGCTATTTTGGCAAAATTACCGATGGCATTTGCGGACACTTGTGAATTATCATGTGTACTCGGTGTGCTTTGTTGCTGTGCCCAGGAGTAATAAATCACCTTCAGAATGAGAATTGTTTTTAGAGCCGCCTCTGGCTTGATCATGCTTGTTGTGCATGGTATCTTGCATCTGTGCTGTGATCTGTTCATCAGTTCTGTGCTGCTCAGCAAAGTATAGTTTAGGGGGTTTTACCTACCCTTTGCCTATAACCCTTTACTCACCTCTCGCTATGAGATGTCATTCGAAAATAATTAAAAAGTGTGATTTTCTGTGTAAAATTTCTTACCTACTTGAGGATAAATGATGGCAAAGTGATCATTAATTTGTCACAATACTGAGACAAATATTCAGTGAAAACTGAGCCACAGTGTACAGTTCGGATTTTGTGCTGTTGGGGTTAACTCCTATTCGAATGTCCGAGTTTTAAATGCTTTGTACAAGGTTGAGACAACATAAAGTGCAGGTGTCGGGCTCGATCAATGCCTTATTCCTCGAACAATCCTTGCTAATACACAAGATTGGGGCACACAATGAGCAACTAGAGATAATGATTTTGCTAAGTACGCCTCATTAACCTGCTTATCGTGTCTCGGAGGTGTGGGCAGCGGTTTATTTTGCGTTTTAACGAACTACCAGAAAAATTTCACAAAAAAATATGTGCAATTTAGAATCGTAATTGTCTGCTTTTCTTGTTAATTGATTTAAGTATTGCGTGTGAAAGTAAATAAAAAATGTCCAAACCCTCGCATTTCTTGGTTTTGTCTTAAAAATGCTGGCGTATTCCAGCAGGCAATTTACGTGGGCTAACAAAAAGATCATTTATGGCTCGTTTGCCTTCAAACCTCCTAATTTTATCACATACACACACAAATTGCAATTGAACTTGAAGATTTACGTCATAAAAAATAAACATGGTCAACCTGTGCTAAACTCCACATAAAAAAACGTTTTTCCCAGTTTTCCAATAACTTTCTTCAATGCTAGAACCAGAGGAAAATGTAAGGAAGCATTTTGAACAAATGCGTAGGGAACCAAAACAGACTTTTTGATAGTTTCTGCCCTTGGAGAGACCAAACATATCGACTCGGGTATCGAACCAATTACTGCTTCTCCATCTTTCACTGACTGATAGATTTTAGGCTCAAAAATATGCAATTAAGTATACTTTATGCCAGAGTTCGATCGCCCATCCGTTCATACATTTAAGACTGGACATTCTAATGGATGTATAGAGTTTATTATCAAAATCGCACTCATCCCCATGTGATTGTAGATATTAGATAGTGACGCTAATGCTCTAAACAAGATGAGACGAGCCCGTGGTCCCGTGACCTCGTGATGACCTCCCTCCTACCACTGGCCGGTCGCCAAACCTCTCCCCTCCCCCCAACACCACCCCCCGGAGCGAGCCCTCTTCGCGTCACACAATCCGCAGAAGAGATTCGTAAAAAAAAACACACGGAACGCTGGATTCGAGAACATTCGCAGTTCGCAGAGAATACGTCACACAATCCGGTCGCGTGGCTTCGTAGTCCGGTTCGAGGCGGACGGAATTCAGACGCACTGGATTTTAACGACAGACTTGTTTACGGATCGCAAACTAACGAACCCAAAACCGCTGCGCAGTTTCGATCCCAAGTCAAAATTTGCTCCAGCGATCGACAATTTGCGTTGCTCTGAACGGCTCCTGTCGTACGACTGAAACAATAGCGTTTGGGGGATTTTGTATTTGTTACTTGTGACTTTGTTATTTGACTGCAGTGAAAATTTTGTGAATAACGGATTTTGGCGCGTGAAGACCTTTTTGATCCGACCAGAAGTAAATGACACCACCAAGCCTGTTTCCCTGTCTTCCTTGGTTAAATTGCAGAGACAAAGATATTATTTGGGTATTAATAACCCTTTCAGCCTTAGGATATAGAGGAATCACAACCTAATCGGGTTTTATGACGTATTTTTTCATAATGGAGTAGGTCCATTTAGTATTCAATTATTAGTTTTCGAAAATGAAACGTTATTTTTTATTTCTTTGGCACTCTGACTCTTTATTAGCATCATAGCTCCCTTCGACGCAATCACTGATACGTCCTCGTTCGTAGATGTGTTCTGTTTTGGAACTGTTACAAGTATTTTGCTTTCTTTAATAAATGTGTTTTCGTCGGATTTCTTTGGTAAATAGTTGAGTGCGTAGCGAGTCAGCCGTTTACTGACGCATCAAATCCGTGTGGGCTGATAACCTTTCAACCTGCAGGCAAAAACATTATTAAACACACACTTCTGTCAGTCGTGTAGGCGACTTTACGTAGATGCTAAGCTTTAGTTGGGTGAAGCAGGAGGAGACATCAGAGAAACCTATTCGAATAGCGAGTTGTTCTTGATTAGATTCAGATTAGGTTAATGAATCCGGAACTGTATTTCGACTTGAAATGTAAGATGCAGATTACAACTAACCGGACCCGTGGGAGGAGGCGTTTAGTGGACTCTCGGCCAGTATGGCAATGTGGAATGGTACCTGCTTTCTAGAACTAGTCATTAGGGAGCTGGATGGAGCCAGGAGCGATGGTGTTGGTATGGCGAATCCTTATAACATATAATAAATGCACCAAACTCTTTATTTTTACAAGTATGAACGCATCCGGAATGTTACTATATTAAAAACATCAAGCATGTTAAGGCAAAGAAAACTTTAAACCCTTTCATTGTGATTTAAATTGATTGTCAGAGATTTTACTAGTCATCGACAAAAGCACAGAACATTTAAAGCAGAATCTGTTGAAAATCTATGATGCATATTTCTCACATCATGTTTTATGACAACACCCAACAGTATGAGCATTTTTTTTCAACGTTCAAAATCCAAAATTTGATCCGATACTGCAAATTAATTGCTGCAAACACAAAACACAAAAAAGACAAACCACAAAAAATTAGAAGGCCCTGCTCCGTTTCTTTTTATTGCCTCTTCCTGCAATCCAGTGATTGCACACATTTAAGCTTACAAAAAAATTCTAAGACGTTGAAGAACCATCAAAATTAAAACCCTGTACTAAAAAATTAATAATTGATGCGGGTTTCAGTGCTGCCTCGAAGCCCCTATTTCTTTTTATTACAATTATAAAATACCTTAGTCGACAATGGTTTAGATTTTTGGTTAAAGCTGGAGGCTTTAAAATTATTTTCTTAAGATTGATTTTAAAGATGTGAAGATGTGATGTCAAATACAATATACTCCAGTGGCTATTCAATTGAACTCAGCGATAGCTTTAATCCAACCAAGATTTAATAAAATCTTATTTCCTCGGAAAATGAGAGGAAACCATCGAAGGAAGTGGTATCGCCAGTATAACGTGGCATGTGGTATCGCGACTATGGATCTGGATTATTTGTGGTTTTTTTCTTACACCGCCGAGACTTGGCCGATTAATTACCAATTAATAATACGCCGGGTGAACGTGGTCGGTCTCGAGCACTCGTTTGTGGTCAGAAATCGGAATTGTTTAAGAAAAATTGTTTAAAAAATTGCAATTAATTCTAAAGTTTCTGCATCAGAACAAGATGCCACGTTTCGATGGACGCTCTGTAAGACCAAATAAGAGGTCAAAACAACTCGGGGGTTGCAAATTAATCCCTTCAGGGGATGATATCCTTTAACCCCAAACCCAGAAAACCCGCTGATATCAATTAATCCCAAAACCCTCATCGTGAGTAGATTTAATAAATGTGGCGCTAAAGTTATCTATAAGCCGCGACACACAGATTTGGTTCTACTTTTCACGTATAATTTTAGTGACATATATTCAAATTCTCAATCAGGAAATCTGGAATAGCAATTACAGCTGACAGTGACTGGACTCTCTAAGTTGCTAGCAAGAGTTCAACAAGGACTTGTTCTCCAGATTTCACAGCAACTTGGATATCCTCAACCACTTACAATTAAAAACGAAATAGTATCAATCCCAAACCTGACACATCACATTTCACATTTCATAAAACAAATAATTGCAGTTTGGTGCGAATCAACACTAAATATTCACATTAATATTTAACATAGCGAATCTTGCACATTTCAAACCCGCAAAACGTTCACACAAAATAAATACGCTGAGACACCTGACGTGACTCACAACTCAGTAATGCCTGATGTCTCACACATCTTCCTTCCCGGCTCATCTCTGAAAACAGACCGATGACCACCATCCACAATCCAACCAACACAATCCAAAACGTTCTGCAACCAACCAAACAAAACAAACCCAAATCACAACGCCAACCAACCGACCACAATCATTCAAAACCCGAGGCGTCCGACCGAAAACAGTTTCCTTCTAGATGTTTCCTGAACGCGATGGCCTTGAATAACCTCAGCCCGTGCGCGACCTTGAATCTTTGGTCCACACTCCGCGAGCGCGCGCACACACGCGATTGGTCACCTGGATGCTGCGATGCCCGGTCCAGCAGCGTTGGGCGCCCAGCAGCCGGGGTCAACGTCCGACCTTGCGCATGGAGGCTCGCTGTGGCGATAAACAAGACGGAGCCGCTCGGCTAGCGTGCATATAATGATACCATGTGGGCAGAAGGCGCCCAGTGGTTTCTGAGGGTGGGGGGGGGGGGGGGGGGCTAATGGGGCCCTGCGGCGAATACATAGCAATGTGTGCGTTAGTATATGTGTGTACTGAGATGAATGCGTGTAATTCGCATATCGAGGTTTACTGTTTTCTTGGTTTTTGAGGCAAATACAGAGTTTTCCTCGATCCACACAAATTTTTATGAAAATTGAAGAAACTTGATGACTTCTCTTGGGCGTATTTGACAAAATATTTTCGTTCCGGGCGTTGATTGGCTGGCTGGAAAAAGTCGTGGAGTTTTCCTTGTGTAAACCCAGCTTCGGGCAACAAATTGTTAAAAGACCGTGGTTTTGGGAAAAAATGCCAAAAGTGGCTGTCAGCATAGTTGCATGAAGCGATCAATTAAGAGACTCTGCAATTTGAGGATTCTTGGTCTGCAGCTGCAAGGGACTAGGATTCACGTATACTGGACACTTATTACTTATTACTAATTGGAAGTTAAGGGCGGGAATACCAGCTAACATTATGGAAAATTTACTGGCAACATTTCTGCCACACTGCCATGCAGCACTGGCAGCATTTCACCCTGATAATTTCTTACAAGAGCTGTTCCGTATCTGCAATCACCACTTTATTACATTGCACCTGTGGACTTAATCTGTTTATTTATAAGAATAATAATATCAATAAAAATGACGCACTGACAACCTTTACTGATAGCATGCAAATAACTGTCAATATGAATTGATTTGGAATAAAATTACCGAAGGCATCCATAAAATAATGCTGCCCGCTCTCATATCTTTGATCACGAACTCTAATATAAAATTTTGAGCGCAAATAATGTGCTGATAGATTAGCAGCAAATTTAATTAAGGTTTTACAATGATAGCTGCTGTGATACGTCTTTTCTGAAGGGTAACAAAAAAGAAGCAACAACTGTACAATGTCTAAGTGAATTCTTAGCCATCTCTACGCAGAAAAAAAGCGGGCACGAGAGTTAAGCACAGGTTGAGAGTGAATTAGGCGTAATGAGAACCCCCGGGCCAAAACTCCACACGACTATAGACAGCTTTCGGAGCCGGAGAGTGGCTATCTGTTTGAGTCGCTGCTTGATGCCTGCAGAGCTTTAGGATGATAGATTTTAACTATCGTTTAAGTTTTTCAAAGCTATGCAGCCTGTTTTAAACTCTAGTTCAGACCATTGATAAAGCAGACAGCATAGCTTTGCGAAACGTCGGGCAAAGTTTGAGTTTTGGAGCTAGAATGCAATAATCTAGTTAAAAAGTTTTTTTTCTGGAAGCTAACGTGCGAAGATTAAAGTTATAACGTTTCCTGTTTGCGAATTAGGGACCAAAATCACAATTTCCAGTTAAGTAGCTAGTCCTCATCTCCTTGGTGACAACCTATCGGCAGCTTCTGTCTTCCTAACTGAAAGACAACAGTACATTGTAATACCAACCCGAAGAAGCTTAAAAAACTATTTTATTTTATCTCTATATGCGCATCCAAAAAATTACTGAAAATTAACTCAAATCTTCAAGACATGACCAATAAAGGTGCTACCATGCGCTTAGTTAGCAACTCTCTAGCTTAACAAAGCTCTCTACACACGACCATTGTGCAGTTAATAGAGAAGAAACTGGGAGGAAGATTGCTTTGACTATCATGCACCTCGTGTGCGTGCGTGTGCGTATTTTTCCCGGGATGTAGCTCTAATTAGCTGTGACTGATGCGTGGTACGTGGTACGAGGTACGCGGTTCAAGGTACGCGTACCTGGAAGGCAGGAAGCGCAGAGGTTGAGGATGATGCTTTCTGGTGCAACCGTGGTGCAACAGAGGGACAATGATTGGGAATTTGCGTTGTGTTTTTTTTGGCTTGTTCGATGTCACCTACGGCTTGTTTTGAGAATGTGGAATTATGGCAGGAGAGGGCGTTTTTTTTTGTTGGTTGGTATTGTCGTTGTGAGCTAGCGCGATACCTCAAAAGAACCTGTTTCAGGTGGCAAGCAAAGATTGGTAAAGCGGATCCTGAAAGACTAGATTGCTCGGTAGTTTTATACAGGGGGCAAAATTAAATTTTTTGAAAGTAAATTCGGAATGTTTGGAAATGGCTTCAAAATTAGGTGATCAGGAACTTCGCGAGCATACCTCATCTTCCAGCTGATGTTGCATTAATTACACACCAAATGACGTTAAGGTCAAAGGGCGGTATCTCTTTTTTTGATTTCTACCTTTTACATTTATTTTGTGGAAAAGCTTCCTCCCTTGACAAATGTGGTGAACGTACAAAGAAAACTACTTAAATATGCAATCACGATGTATACTTGCCTACCGAAACCTATACGCATCATTAGCAAATCATTTTAGAATAGAATATTTAAGTTTTGATCGATAAAATATTTTTTTACGTAGCCCTAATTCCATATGCTCATTAATAATTCCATCATAGAAGCATAGAATCTCTAAAAGGCTTGCCGTCGATAATCGTGCGGCCATAATTGACATGAGTTAACAAAATGAATGCTAATTCGATGAAATTTGCTCGACTCAGCAATCCGACCAACTGCCGGATTCCACAGGTGGCTAGATTGAGTGTCCGATGCATTTATTAACGCTTTGAGTGCAATAATTAAGTGCACGCGCACCAACCAATTACTGCATGGACATCAACTGACTGATTATGTAAGTGCCAGTGCAGTTTAGGGTGTGACGTCAGTTGTTGCCTAATTAGGGTTTTAAAAGTTAATAGGGAAAAATTTTATGCTTCAGCTATGACACCGGCTTATCGTTTTAAATTAACAAGGCAAAAAAACATATCGCATGGAAAATGTTACAAAATTTCATATTTTTTTAGCGAAAAATTCAAGAAACATAAGAAGATAGCGAAATGGATTATAATCGGATCAATAAATTACTTGTATCGGAATACTAAAGGAAGATGATGTTATTAAAAACCATTTATTGCTATTTCTATTTCTATTTTTTTTTTATCTCACCAATTACAAAAATAAAACAAATCTCTTCTTATAGAGGATGTCCCACCAATGATAGTCAGCTTACTTGCATCTCTAAGAGTTACGATCGTGCACAACGCTATCTACACTGTGTCTCGCCGACAATTGTCTCCGTCTGGGGGCAACGGTCAGGTATACAGACATTACACCAGACCCAGACATGTGATGAACACAAGTTCATGTCACCTGACCGATAATGCACTGAAGTCTTATTTCATATTATATAACAACTGCCAAAACACTTAATAAGTTACAACACCTTTGTGGCAGTTTGGATTGTTTTTGGGATTCTTTTGTTTGATTTTTGGTTGTATCTGAATCTGAGACTGGCAGCATAGCTTTACGAAATGCCGGGAAAATCTGAATTTTGATATATAGCAGATACAGAACTTGTGTCCATGCCCGCGAATCCGTACAGTCAAAGGGAGATACGAGGTCATCAAAAGAGGACTTTGCTACAAGTGTGTGTGAGACGAACCATAGATAGTCTGGGCAGATAGTAAAGATGGTATAAAGATTACCGAATGTCGGCGGCGTGCGTAAAGAATGTAAAGTCCACTCAACCTTTGGATTCCGACGCCTGCTCGCTTCTAGCTGCGCGGTAAACGTGGGCTGTGATATGCCGAATGGAAAGGTTGCTATACTCGGCTTGATGGCGGCGTCGCGTCAACAGAGGAGATAGCAGCAGCTGATAACAGCATTTTTTCCTTGCGACCCTGTGTGTTTCAGTGTGAGAGAGAAAGAGGGATTTAGTCCTATGAGATGGTGTAGTCTAAATGGGGGCCATTTTTGGAGTGTGGCAACCCCTTCAATTCTAATTGGTATTAGGTATATTGCTGTGAAATTATTTTTTTGTCCGAGAACTAAGCACATGTCAATTTGTCAAGAGGAAGCAATTGCCCTCTTCTAAGATTGAAGAGTCAAATTTATCGGGCTTTTGATTTTGTGTGAGTTCAATTTAATGTTCATACCTTTTTATAACCGAAGAAATTTTAATTTGAATTGATAATTAGAATAAATAAGTTCTATGTTTAATAATAAATCAGTTATATTTTGTGTTTTCCTTCCTACAGTGCAGGAAATATGTGGAGCAGACTTTTTTTTAATCATAAGGACAAGTTGACCCTCGACCAAACGATATCATTTTGTGACATTTCACTGTAGTCAAATCATCGAGGATAAGGATATCTGTAGACCCAAAGGAAAATATCTTTAAAAAAAAATTCCCTACTACTTTTCCGTGATAAATGCGTTGATTATGTCTCGGTGTTTCCGCCTCCCAATCATTCCTAAAACTAATGCGTATATTGCGATTATTTCAAGAATTTTCCTTTTCCTTTGGATGGCTATGACATAATATGCTGACCACGGAATTTTCTTCTGATTGCAGACTTTTCCGTGCGACGCCGAGTCGATGATCACAATATTCTTCTGCACTCCCCGAAAGGTTAGTCACATTCTACACGTGAAATCTGTTGCTTCCGGCTGTCATAATAATTAATAAATGTACACCACATTACCGGGCTGTTACACATTTGGTCTTAAATGGACCAAGTTGATTTTTCCTTCCCGCCCCAAGAAGACACGCGCTGATCGGATTTGTACAGAGATTCCCTCGATAGAAGGAAATAGTCGATACTAATTACTAATTATTCAGCATTCCTTAATTGCAAAAAATCACACCGTGTTACATTTTAATTTGAGACCATCGTTGATAAAACTATAGAAAAACCTATTAATTAACACCGTAGCATAGAATTCGCATTCACTCGTCCAGAATTACACAACAACAACCTTTTATAATCAAATTTCCACTTCAGCACCGTCATCCGACCTTATTCATTCGGATTCACACAATTACTTAGTTCCCCATTCGAAACCCGAAGTCTGAATCTATCATCAATATTCATGAATCTTTCTGATAGACTGGTGCGCTATAGAACCTTGTGTCGCCGGTCTCCATTACGCGATTGGCAGGTGCCAACGCGTATAGTTCTGATTGCCTTGCATGTTGCTTGCATCCCCTAAGGAGTTCCGGCTTGCAACACTCACTGCCGAGCTTTCTCAGTGGCGTGGTGACGACCAGCCAGGTCCATCCCTTAGTTCAGGTCCGAAACCCCCATGTCCGACCACAAACACCGCTTGCTCTAGCTCTAAAAAACTTGGCCAATGTCCTCAGAACCGCAAAAATCTAAGAAAACCGCAAGCATATCCGACGTTATATAGGTCTCTAGAGGAAATTTCTTCCGAAATTCCACTCCGCTTCATCAAAACGAAATTCTTGACATTATATTATGGTCTCGGGAAATTTTACGCATAGAGCAGAAAATGCGTGGACAAAATCTTTGGACAAAACTCAAAACAAGTCAAACATGCGAACAGTGATTGGAAAAAGCGATGACCCCACCTTCTTTAAAGATTACTGGCTCTACACCTTTTATTGCTATTACTACTTCCATCAGGACCTTAGCTAAAGGCATAAATAAGAGAAGGAAGATATTATGTACCTGCTGTACTCAAACATACCAGCAAACACCGGATTGTACTTTCTTATGTTAAAAACAGATAAATAAACACAAGATTATTATGCGAAACAGTAAGCAGTCTTGGCTCCTTCTCCATAATCACTGTACCGAGGGTTGAACCACCACTGCAGCGCCACTGCCTTGCTGATCATCCCTCGGGCTTGCCCCTCGATTAGACACTAGACTCACCACGATACAGTTATCATCACTAAAGAGACAACAACCCCTGTCGCTGTGCGTTGCGTTTGGCGTGCGTTCCCGCTCGTAATGACGCTCACTTTTCCTATAGCAGAACTCATTTAAATTTATATTAATGTAAGTTTTAATTGGTGCATGGCTACTCCTCGGGGGCACGTGACGTGGGCTACGTGTGGTCACGTGTGCCCTTCTGTTACACGCTCGCGGTGTCGCAATCTTGCTGCCGGGGTGCACGTGGGGTGGGGGGAGGGCAGGTGGGGGGTTGGAGTCGAATTTCAATTACGATTTCAATGATGTGTTGATGTTTGTTGGTTAAGGTGGGCGAAAAGCGTGGAGCATGTTTTTTCCGTGAGTTGTGGTGCTTGTCACGTGGCTTTTAGAGAGTGAAATGGAAATTTTGGTATTGTTTGAGCGCGAAAATGAAAAAACTTACCAAATGCTATACCAAATTTGATGAGATTTCCAAAATCTTCAATGTACGTAACGCTTCATTCGGGTTTTTGGATTCTATTTCTGTTAAATTCACGTTTATTGAAACCTAACGCATTGTGAAACTTTGGAAAATTGTGATGAGAAAGAATATCCCTTATGGCATGTCTTACAATGTACAGTTAAAAAATTATCCTCCAGGAGAAAAAATAGAAGCAACCGACAGGTTGTCACCATCGAGATGAGTTTTTATTACAGAGGTTAGCCACTAAACGGGACATTGCAATTTCAATTTCATTTGCAATTTCAGCAATTTTTGGTGAAAATCAGAAACACCCATTTTTCCAGATTAGTTTTCGCTACCAAATACAAGTTTGAATCCTTGCACTCCGTGCTCTTGAAATAATCTTTCCGTCGCTGAAAATTTGCTACCCAATTCGCTATTCGCTAAATTGAAACTTTGAGGTCGCTCGGCTAAACAAGACTCCGTCGAATCGGTCGAAGGAAATTTCGCAGACACATCTGAGGTCGCAAGCCACACCACCAACAAATCTTAAAAAGTAACTAGTTACTTCTTACGATAAGAAAAACTACGGATAACATGAGCTATGTAGCAAATTACAAAACACATACAGAAATGATATATTATTACCAACCACTATATATACAGTCTCACGTGACGATGCTGTAAATTCACCTACAGCCAATCTGACATAAGTTAGCGTACAGAAAAAAAAACACAACTGGTCCTGAAATCAATTCAAAGTAATAATGCCTGTGTGGTGCTGGCGGCTGGCCACATCGTATGTCAAGCTGATGGTAACATGACTTTGCTTGTCTTGGAAATCACGGTGTGGACGTGCTAGCTCCAACGTCCTAATGACGCGGACCTAGAGATGACGTTTCCGGAGTCGATGCAAGGAATGTCGGCGTAGACATTCGGCGACGCACGCCCGAATTAAGTTGTTGGAAGGGCAAATTTCAAATATCACAGACAAACTGGACGATTTATTTATTTATTGTAGAACAATTTCATTGTACCCTTGGGTAGGCCTTGCGTAATTTCATTTTCTGTCGTTTACAAACATTGAAATTTGTCAGTTTAATAAAGTAATTAGTTTCTGGCATTAACACAATAATACACATTAATACAATAGTGTGATTGCATACGGGACTAACAGCACCATTTATCCATGGTCCTAGTCCATGATCTACCTATCAATAGAGAAGAGGAATTTATCCAATACGGACAGCCACTATCCTTCCATATGGACAAGAAAATGATTTTTCTCTTGAATCGGTCAATTACTTTGATAATATTTAGTAATTAACTGAAATGCTATCTGCTCTGGGGAGCTACACAATTTAGCAGTATAGGGTAAAGCTAACCCCAACGGCCTGTTATCACCCAGATGGCAGCCAATGAAACGCTCTGATTGCTTGTTGTAAATTTAACCTGTAGGGATTGTGAAAACCGCTCTGCGAGAATTCAACCCCTGTACCGCTACAGGTGCACAGTAGTGGTACAGTATTGCACAGTAATAGTGGTGCACAGGTGGGAAAATGTAGTGAGAACTTAGCACCCATGAGTTTAATGGAGCATATATCGTCATCAACGAAACGATCCTATACCCGAAGGAAAAACCAGTATCGCTTAGCTGGTCACCACTTCAGTCGTATGTTTAGGGTTGACAGGAAATGTTTTCCAAAATGCTTGCTTTGAGTTGATCACATGATCAAGAAAAAAATGACCAACTCTTTTATGAAGATGTTTTTCAGTATATCTATACAAAATGGAAATAAATGTGTGCTTGGAGAAGAGCGCATGCATGTACTGTCATCATGAGACGACGAAATGTCTGCTGTGGAACGCTTTTTGCAAGAATTCCACCCTGTCCTTGATTTCCATGCAGCAATGTGCAAGCTAAGAAAGTACGAACGTTTTTATTTCTTATATACGGTGTTTGGAAAAACACATAATATTTTCCACAAATATTCATTTTTGATGATATTGTGTATAGTAAGAAATTAAAGTGAACAGGTTAAACTCAAGATAAACGGATTTTTCACGTCAGGTGGCATGGAATGGCAGAGACAACTTCTCGTGATGAAAAAATACTCTCGCGTGTAGCTAAAGTAGCTATACGCCAAAGTTTACACTACACCTTGTATCTACAGGAAATATAACGCTCCAATAATATTTGCCAGATATTGATAACGGCCACACACACATTTGCGTTATCGATCTGCTAACTAGGTTAAATATTTCACCGAAAATAAAGAAATGGGATCTAATCGCACGATGCTTGGCATATATACCTGTCTCTCCAATGCACTCGACCACCGATCGAGTCACCCTTTATCTTATTTATACTAATTTCGATTTTTTTTCTCGGTACGTTATCCTAGTCGAGGGTAAATAAGTGTCCGTCAATCTGTGTCAGTTATTAGCACGTATATCGTGATGATTAAGGAGGCTGGATCGTCGCGAGATACTCTCAGCAGATGGCTTATGAGCTTGTCAAATATGGGAAGTTTCCACCCATAGCACGCTGTGCTTGAAGCCTGTAACACGATGTGTTTCCGTAACTCATTCCATTGCAAGTCAGCATATCACTAATCAAAACTGGAAATTTTAGCTGGGATAGCTACATGGTTTTGCAGTTCTAAAGTGATGGGACACTCTCTGAAAGAATTAATTGAAACCTATTCAATGATAAGCTAATCACGATATCCAAGGCGAAATGTAAATAGACAAAAAAATATTCATCACTCCAGACACACTTAAAAATTAAATATAGGCTGCTTAACGCGGCACCTTGACACAGTGATGTCGATTTTTATTTTCCAATCGACTCCCCGCATGACGTTCGCATTTTCTTCGAACCGTTCCGCCGCGTTCACGCATTTCAGAAGCGTCTTCGCGGAAAACCGCGATCGAGGGGTGCAACCATCGACTCGTGGCCACACATCGGGCAATATTTGCACGACACGCCGTTATCTCTTTGGCTTGATGTGTTATTGCAGAAGGACAGAGATGATAGCTCGTCTCTTGCTGTCTTGCAGCGCAGCTCGTACGAAACATGCCGTCATTGTTTGTGATCGCACCGCTTCACGGTGTGCTGCATCATTAATCAATGCGTTAGTCAGTCCAATAAAATGTGGCAATTTAATTTGTAACCTTTTTCTTGAATGATCTGCGATTCAGTGTTTGTCTTCGCGAAATTCGTTGTAAAGTGAAGTAATTGATCTGTTTCCACTTGGCGGGCAGGTAGAAACTACGTCAGTAAGACCTGTGGCGCATATGAGTTCAAACCACAAACGTCACTCTCCTTTCTACGAAGAACTAAGGACACTTTTCTGTTGGTCTTTTTTTATATTGATACAGTTCAGTTTATTCTTCCCAACCCTCACCTAATATTACTTAACCCACTTGCCGCTTTTACTATGCCTGTTAAATATTCATCTTCCAGTTGGGAAGAAAACAGGAGCAAGCGACATCGTTGTCAAAATGGAGATGAGTTTTTATCTGGAGCACTCAACTGTATATTTTAATTTCGGCCCTTACCTCGCCTGTTGAAAGTTTAACTGCTTGATAAGTAAAGTCACCCCCACACAGAAACGAGCACGCAAACGGCCAGCCTTTCATAGCAACGATATATAATCTTTATTCTTATAGCCATGGTCATGCTAACACTTGAGTGGGTGTTTATTCCACCGAGATTTACCTGTGCAAACTATGTGACAGCTGTCTTTTGCGGCGTTCTCGGGATCCACCCCCGCAAGGCTGCTGTGTGGATCCGAGGCATGTGTCAAAACTGTGAAGCGTTTCATTTCAGTGGAGACATTTCACGCTTTTGGACTTAAATGTTCGTCGGTCGTCCAAAGGCTTCCCAATTCAGCTTGTGAATACGCGGGGGTCTGTTTTGGAAATGTCGGCCCTTAGGGTCCTGAGTGGGAGGAGAAATTTCATCGGGCTTACTGTCTACTGACAACTCAAAAATCTGTAAATTTTAAAAAATGAAATAATTTTTATAACCTCTTTTAGAAGAATCGTCAATTCTGAACCGAAGAAAATTATGGCTTATTCCTAATCGTCTTTTCCTAATCTTCAGCCCCTATTAGTTTTCTGAAAAACAATTTAACTGGATATTAAATGGAAAGTCCCAAACTCAAACTTTTCCCGAAAAAAAACAAAACAAAAAAATTTGAAAAAAGTCCCTAGAGCTTTATGAGAAAGTATATATCCACTCTAAAGTTGTGATCGTACCCGTAGTAATGCTCCAAGGCACACTTGCAGCACAAGGCAAGACACACAAGGCACACAAGGCATACTGGCAAGGTGAAAGAGTTAGGCCGAAGAACAAATATATTGAAAATATTGAAAATTCTGAAGTTTATTTCCACTTATAGTGGACGTGAGCAGGAGAGGGTGAAAAAGGGGCAAGTAATCGGAATTTTCTCATGCCATTGGCAACTGATGCAGATTATGCTGGGGGGGGGGAGGTACGCCACCGATGACCATGGTGTTATGCATGTGTTAGTCACCCACGTCGCGGCCGACGCCTTGCATTGTTATCACCTATCACCTAATCAGCGCCGCTGGAGATAGCGTCGTCGTCGTCGTCGTCACTGACGTCAAACCGTGAGACATGACTATAGCTTCCATGGCCACCCAACCTCCCACGCACAAGACGCTCTGCTCGCTGCTGTTACCAACTTGACAACAAATATCTTACTAAATAAATGGGAAGCTCTTGGCGAATTCGGGCGACAAAGCGCTGGTGGCGGACCTAGCGGCGAAGATAGAAGTTAAATTAAATAAGGGCAGTAATCACCTGCAAAGATACTCTTTTATATGTCAACTGCCAGTAGACGCTTGAGATTGAGCTCTAGTGTCGAACAAAGACCATTAAATAGTACGTAAGATGACGTAGGTAACGGTGTTTTATGTTGTTCCTAGATGGCTGGGGTGCTTTAATTAATTACCAAGCCGCCAGGCAGCGCTGGTGATTCTGCCGCCACCTCAATCATGGAATTTCGGCAGAGTTTCCCATATTGTAATTGTCGATAGAAGATAGTTAGTCTTACTTTCATGTCTGTCTTGTCTACATCGTCTCTGTCTCTGTCGTCTGTGACTTCTTGCACTGTCTGTCTTACTCGCCGGGGTTTGGCTGCATGTTCGAAGTGGGTGGTTGAAATAATCGTTTTTCCAGTATTATGACGTATTCCACGTACAACTTATATATTTTTTATAGTAATGTATTGTTAGTGAAAGTAAATTAGATTCGGCTAAGTGCTACAATTTACAAGAACAACGTACAGACTACAGCTACTAATTATTTAATTAAAATTTGGGAATTACACGCGAGGAAATAGTCACCAAATAAATGTATATCTTCGAGCACCGAGATAATTTTCACATTAAATTTCCATTGACACTCACAGCTCACAGTTTGTGAGTCAGCTCAGCCGAGAAATAATTTTGACTAATTAATGTGGCTGGCTTTGGAAAACATGTCTGATTTTGGGCTTCATTGCCGAATTATATAAAAGATTGAAGATTACTGATTAACCCATGCATGCTCTGTTGTTTTCTTTGATAACAATATGCTGCTATCTTCGAAAAACTGACCACATTATCATTAATCATTACATACATCATGAACTACGCAGATCCCCAGTTTTGCATTGTCCAATTGTCCCATCCGGAGTTTTACTATCTCAACATCCCTGCGACGAGATATGCGGAATCAGCTTCCTTTGCTTCCTATCAGACCCTTACCGAATCCGCTTTGCGGCTTACCACGATTTCCACACGAAATAAGATCTCACGTACAATGTCACGGAACCGTCTGGCATGTCACTATTCAAATTCTTATCAGTAATCAATGAAAAACGCTGATGAAATTCACACCACCACTTGCAAAAGCGAAAGGTCGTATAGGTGTTGATGGGTGAACTATGTTTCACCAAACATGACGCATCCACACATGCGTACGTTTCATAGTAAATATTGTTTCCGAATCTCGCCCATCGCGAGAAAAACAACATCTCTGTGCTGTGACTAAATGCTGCGTATATCTCATGGTTCCTATTATCACGGAGATAAGCGCGTGGCGATGAGTGATGCATGGTGATGCCGACGTAATTGCTGTCTATAGCATCCAGATCGAACTGGATCCAGTGATGTTTGTTTGCTTCGAAGGGCGTCGGTGCAGGTCTGAGGATGATTCTGGTGGGGGCGGGGACGTGAATTTGGCGCTAGGCCCCGTTTGTCTTGCTGTTGCTGTTGTAGTCTTCGGGGTTTTTTCAGAAATTGGCGAATATGCGGAATTTCATTTTTGAAATTACTTTTTTACTCCCTTTTTTTAATTTTGAGGCGCTTCTCATTCCCCTATTCGCTGTTCTTCAATTCAATCCAGCGCTCAATTTCCAACATATCAGTTATTTACCAGAGAATTTATTCCATTTGCCAATTACCTTTCTATTGAAACATCAGGATGGAATAGGCGAATTAGTACACTTATTTGTCAGCCTGCTAAAAGTGCTAGTTCTATAAATTAATTATATCATTGATAAACTGTAGAGCATTCAAAAATCATAACCCGCTTAAGATTAAGGTGACCGCAATTATTTTTGGAAAGCTTATGATCGTTTAAAAGTTAAAATCCAGTTTGCTGCATAATATATTTTTGAAAACTACAACATGCTTATAAAATCTAATTTTGGAGTTGTATAGTATTTCAATAAAATTTCTTAATGAATTGTTGAATGTCCGCTTATGATGTATCCCCGAGTGGACATTCGGACACATATTGGACGCCTGCATTTGCGATTGCGTAAACTCTATTCAATTTAAGAAAAACCCATGGTCCACTCAGCGCAAGTAAAGTCAATATTAATTCCAACATGATGCGAAATAATTTGCAGTAGCCAATTTACATTTATTTCTAACCGTATCAGTATATTTACTGTTACCTACTAATAAAATTCAAGTAGATTTGCAAGTGGTAAAGAAAACGCTTAGGCACTGTCCTAGTGTTTGATTGATATTTTGGTCTAGCGCCTTGCCGATTTAGTTTTATGAGGTTGGTCAAATGTAACGGCCATATTTTGAGTACCTATGATCTTGTCTTGGAGTGCGATTATGTAAAAATTTAATTACAGAAGTCACTCTTTTTCTCGATGAAAGCGGTCATTTGTTCCATTAAAAACATTGACAAAAATGTAGATCTCATATCATTTCACTGTGATAAAGTTACAAAATCGCCCCACTGGATAAACTATAGTGCGTGGTGCATAGTGCGTGGTGCATAGTGCATAGTGCGTGGTGCATAGTGCGTGGTACATAGTGCGTGGTGCATAGTGCATAGTGCATAGTGCGTAGTGCGTGTTGCGAATCGCCACCGCCTGGGTCGCGCTGGTCCAGCATCTCGCATGCTCGCATCACCGCTACGCGCATTCTGACGCAACATTGCGCAACCGGCGTTTGCTGGCAGGGAAGTGCAACGTCTTACGCGTCCCCATTTCTGACCCCATTCCGGCCCGGCGCTAGAGGTGCCGGGTTCACGACTCGGCCGTCACCTTTGCCCGAGGCGCCAGCGTCAGAGACGGACGGCTACCAGGGGCGGATCTAAGACTCAAAAGGCAGTCAGCAAACGTATCCAAGGGGCCCTCTTTGTTGGGTTGGTGTTGGGGGGGGGGGGGGGGTGATATCTTTCACGCAAAAAAATGTTAGTCCTAAACGGCAATACATCCAAACAGCTGCTCTGATTTTGATAAAAAATTCATGAAACCGTATTTTGTTCTCAACTTGACCCCCTGCTTTTTTCAGAAAGGTCGTGGTAACAGTTTCTTAACTATTCAAAATTTAAAAAATATTTCAGAATTTTCAAAACTTTTTTTATTTTTACAGCCAAAAGTTATTTATATAATCACACCAAACTTAAGAAACATGTTAAGCAAATCGATATGCAGCCGTGCTGAAGTTTTTGGATCTATATCTTATCTTGTTCATTTTTTATTTGCATTGTTCCGACAATTTTTTATGATTCTTAGCTATTTATCCCTCGAGATTCAAGTGGAAGGTTTTGCGATTACCTTCATACTCTTGTAGGTCTTAAATCTTATCCTCAAGCCCCAAATATGTGCGCTCATCCACAACGCGATATTGAGCATTCGCGAAGCCCTAGTTTTTTCAATTCGTTGACTCACCCCATCTACGTGAATGTGGCACAGCGGCGGCTTTTTTATTTTGTATTTGCAAAGGTATTTATCAGCGACGACAAGTCCAGCTTCCTTGCCTCCTCCATTTCAATGGAAAGGAAAGCAGTGTTGTTGCTTGTCCTCTGCTGGGTCATCGTCGAACTGCGATAGTCTTTAAGACGGCACTTGAAACAACGTCCGCACGAGGTGGAATTCTAACCCGAACTGACTGCATGGTTTTTTTTTTTTTCTATGTGCGCAAAACTCGAGCAAATTTCCTAGTTCTACATTTGCCTCTTATATATCAGATTCAGTAACTAGAAACAATTTCCACTCAATACCTAAATAGTACTTCTTTCCACACTGTCGCAACCCTTTGTCGGCGCTGACCGACAAAGGGTATAGCGGCGCGACAAGCGAGTCGTCGGTACTCGGAGCACTAGATTTGGATATTATAGAGAATCTACGAATACACTGTTAGCCAAGCTAACGTTACAATATTATGTAGTAGCTGTTTGGGGCCCTTGTGGTTAGTCTCATATTTTTTCGTAGTTATGTGTACGTGAAAATATTATTATTATGATATTATCAAATATATAAGCATTTATTTTCTTGTCGCAAAAAATATCGACGCACAAGCCGGGGCCCAGAGGGGCCCAGAAGGCAGGGGCCCAGTCAGCATTTGCTGAAATGCTGACCGTTAGATCCGCCCCTGACGGCTACCCCTTTTTTTACTATAAATTCTGTTTAATTTAAGAAAAACCCTGTCCGCTCAGTGCTAGTGTAGTCAATATTAATACCAACGTAATGCGAAATAAATTTTCGGTCAACCTTTATTTCTAATTGTAAAATAATACCGTTATAAAGTAATTATAATAAAGTTGCAATAATAAAGTAACTAGTAAAATGCAAGACGAAATGCAAGTGGTAAACAAAACTATAATATGCAGTGTTCTATGCTTCATTTTGAAATGGGCCTTACTGATTTAGTTAAGTTGGATAAATGTAAATGGCAGTAATTTTTTGAGTATGACCTACCCTGGATAAGCTTTAACTGTGTAACTGGAATTTTCAAAGACAAGCTTTTCTTTGAAATATTTTCTGACGTTCAGCAAAGCTATGCCATGCCTCTGTAAGTCACATTGTTTCCTACGTTAAAATTAATAGTTATCTCCATTATAATAATTATTATATAAATCAAAATAATCTTCCAGTTACATACTCTATTTGCAAAATAACATGCTTTTATGAACAGAAACGATTTTTTACACTATCTCTCTTGTTTAGCGTCGCGATTCACATTTTCGCGATTATTGTTTATCAGTTTTGTTTATTGTCTCATATTTATAACGTTTGAGTAATTATTTTCATTAAAATTGCCGGTATGGAGGGGGTTTAATGAATTGTGGGAAGCGTAGAGAGTCAATAGTTTGGTTCCGTACAAAGATGTTGTCATTTTAAACGTAAATGCTACCACAAAGAGTCTCCTTTTAGCAATCTAGGTTCCTTAAGAGTGCTATCAATTTCCAGATGGCGATTTATGCCAATAAACTCTACAGCCATACCTTGTGGGCGGAACACCCAGCATATAAACGATTGATTCGACGCGACGCTATAGCTGGATAGGAAATTATTTGTATAATTGCTACTTTATGAACTACATTATATTTAATCCAGTGATTTATATGTAATTGTAGTGTAATGTGCCTTCAGACCATCAATATTTGTGTTATTATTATGTCATATGCCGGCTGACAGCTGATGATTGTGGTACAAAGAATAGACATATAGACGAGGGAATCGTGGTTTTCCTTATACCATTATCATTTTTACCATGTAGAGTGCAATCTTTTTTAAATTTTAATTAATCAGTGTATTTTTTTAAGATGCCACAATATCCACTGTGATGCATACTGTGTACTCTGACAAGTTCAAAAGTTTGTATTAACCCCTTCGCTACACTTGCATCTTGATCTCCACTCTGTAAAATCTTCCCCAAACCAGTGCATTGCAACTATACCAACCTCTTGTGCTGAAAATTTACCTAAGCGATTGCTTTCAGAATCGAGCCAATGCCCTCTTATTTTTTCCCACAATTTGGCCGTGCACAAGTTTATTTCCATGACTGTCTCGACTAATTGTCTCACAACTTAATTAGACAGTTATGTTACGACGACGCTGTATGTGACAATTAGGTATTATGGTGTAGCTACGTACATACACCTAATCATATGAGTAATAATGTCGTCAGGGATATTAAACTTAGAAGCTGGTCGAGCTGCATATATTTTGAAATATAAAGCATCATATGAGACGATTTTAAATCAAGTATTGAAATGATATTTTTACTAGAAGCAACGAAATATCCACTCCAAAATGTGTACCTGGATTTGAAAACAGATCTTTCATCTGTCTGGTGATGAATCAGTGTCCATTTATGCTATACACGGACAACTGTCGAAGTTTATTTAAGTTGTTGGGCTCCATGGAGATAGAAACAGGACTATGAATGAACGTAGAATGCACTGAATAAGTACATTTTAAATAATTATGACGCTTTAATAAAATGAAAAACAGTTCCAATTTAAGGCGCCATTCTGCACAACATGGTCGCGATCTGACTAACTTTAAGTTGCATCTCCGGCAATGCCCACACCGCTCTATCGGTACAATATTGATGAAGCTGGGCTCATTACGTAGTCCAGCGAGTGACGACGCATGTAGCAGCCAGCCTAACGAATTCTTCGAGTTCTCACGTGAAAAAACCTAGATGCTGTATACTAATCGAATCACTAATAAGCTGAGTTATTCTTGTTTTCCTCCGCGGTAACCATGGTAATTGCCGGCAGCCAGAGCGTTTTCTTCGACCTTGGCTAGGCGCACTCCACTCCGTGCCTTATGATTCCGACAGACAGAAAATCAAGAGTTTTTAGACCGAGTTTCGCTTTCCATTTCTGTTTCGGATTTGCTTCACGTGGGAACAAAAAAAAACAGCTTCACAAAATCGGCAAAAGTAATTCTACGACCGATTACTGCAATGTGTGCTTGCTAGTGAAGTTTTAGAATTTAGAACTGATTGTGTTTTCATTTGATTGCACCTCGTTGATTTTTAACCAGTTAATATACTTAATAGAGGTGAAGATGTTCCCCCAGACCCATATTTTTATTTTTCTGTATGAGAATAAGTGATCTTTTGTGTTAAAATGTGGCCTCATTGATTTTCATTAGAGGAAAAATACGAATGCAAATGAACTGTAAGTGCTTAGAAGTAAAAAAAAAAAAATTGTATGCACTCCTACACTCAGAGGGTGAGTTTTTTCTAAAAAATTGTCATTCATTGACAGCTAGTTGACTTTGCCAGATTTTTATGCATTCGAAAAATAATCCGCGCTCTCAAAAGGACGAAGAATGTCCAAGTTTCCCGCTATTGTCACCATCAAATAAGCGTATGTATCATTATACGGACAACTTTCAATTTTTAAGTGATTCTTTCTAACATATACGAAAGATCTCTTCACGTTTTCATGCTTCACATCAACTTGAATAGATGTGTTTTTAATTTTCAAACCCGCTAGTCAAGGAATCTCCCACAGCACTAATGTTTCCCATAAATCTAGTGAAACTCGCGAAAATTGCCCACTGCGCGCATAAAACGTAATAACAGGATACACAAATTCGTCGAAGAGAGTGAAAATGCATGTGCGGGTGCCGAACACAGCGACTTGTTAAATGTTTGTGATTGACTGTTTTCCTGCTCTTGATGGTATAGCGTACTTCACTCGAGCATATACACTCGCCATACAGAAGATGTACGATGACAATTACACATGCAAAAATATGTTTGCTAAAACCGAATTTAATGATTTTTCGTTTTAATGCTACTTGGATTGCCTACCGTTTCAATGTCAGCTCGTATCAGCATTATTTGATTGGTACACGGATACTCGAATGTATTAGCACAGATGGCAAGGAAACTTTGCTGGAAAAACTGTGTCTCCTAAACAGAGATAAAACACAAATCATAGCCTCTTGCTTCTCGGGCAAGCTCTCCACCTGAGCAAACACTAAGATAATTTTTACTCAACGCCTTCCTTAAAGACCAGAACCCTTGAGATGACACCCAAATGACTCACTCAGTAATCCAAAGCAAACCTTTTAGGAATAACGCTATAAAGCTTGCACCGTCCACGCAAAAACATTTGCTTGTTTGGCTCATACTTTATTCCACGTTTCACCATTCTATTGCGAGTCTTCCCATTTTCTATACGATAAGGGTACAAGTTCTACTCCGTAGAACGCTTGTCAAGTGATTTGTCCAATTTTGACGACATCCTATTTCGCCAATGACGTTGACGAGTAGTCCCATTTCGATGCCTGTTCTACGGCAAAATACACGTTACTCCATTCAACCAGCTGTCCGAGTGAGCCATCACATTATATTTTCCTGTTCTAAACGAGTAGACGTTCCTCCATCGTACGCCACTCTAGAAAGTCTTCCCATTTGGGCGATGTTCTAAAGCAAGAACGCAGAATGCTCTATCCCATCCTAGTGAGCCATCACATGCTGTTGTTACCATAAGGTACGAGTAGACGTTACTCCATTGTACACAACTCTAGCGGGTCGTACCATTTGGACAATTCTATGGCAAAAATGCACGTTATTCCATTTCTGCTGGCGTCCTAAGGGACGTGTAGACGCTACTCCGTCGTGCGCCAGTCTAGCGGGTCGTCCTTAGCTTGTCGTTAAAGCGGCGCGAACTATGGCGCGCCATCAGAAAGTAAGAGTGACGCCGCGTCGCAGCCTAGGAGCGCACTTTGTTCTAACCTACTAACCAGGAGAAATCGGGGTTAGCCGACCGCCGGTACTTTCGCTTTCGCTGGCTGCCCTGCGCAGCGGCGGCGTCGGCGTCGGCGGCGGAGGCTACACACTTGACGAGCACAGAACACAACACAACCGCCATTTTCCGCGGTTTTCAACAATAAATAGCTGCTTTTATGTCTGGTCACGTAATCATAGGTGCAATCAAGTATTTAGGATGTTTTTTAGTGGTGTTTAGTTCCTTTCTTTGATGATTTTTGATGTTTCTATTTCGTGTTATGTGCTGTCCACGAAAGGAATGAGCTCGTTTAAATTTTCCAGCCTAAAAATTCACAAATACATCTAGAATCATGATAATCGCTTGGATATATTACGTCATCATCGTATACAACTAATTTTTGATATTTAGAGCATTGACATAATTCTAAATTGTATACTGCTACTAGCTACTGCGAGTAGCTTTGAAGATTTCTGTAGTCACCCACATAAATCTTTACAATTAAGCTAGCCTATACTCCATGATTCGTGGGGCATCGTGCATTCGTGCATCGTGTGGGTTTGCTATACCTAGACTGCAGCATAATCCTGGAATGACTAAGAAGCTCTTGCTCAT
This sequence comes from Nemurella pictetii, assembly GCA_921293315.2. Classification (NCBI taxonomy): domain Eukaryota; kingdom Metazoa; phylum Arthropoda; class Insecta; order Plecoptera; family Nemouridae; genus Nemurella; species Nemurella pictetii. The sequence continues at coordinate 6,457,610 of OV121122.1, forward strand.
GAACTAAATGCAACTGTTGCCAATTTCATGTTGTCATCTTCTAGCCGCGCATTGAAATCACCGAGAATTTCCCTCAAAAAACGATCACTCACCAACAAAAAGTGCAACACTGCTTACAAAAGTGTCAATCACAAATCCATTTCGCCACTTCAATGGGCCACTCGTGCCAAAACATTCGCACGCCTCAATAAAATCAATTGACGATTCGGATATTGATTTGGCGTATTGAAGTCTGCATTAAGGTGGCTAATTCGTCGCTTAATTCACATGACCGCATTAGGACGACTCATCGCCAACGCCTTCGAGGCTTAAATTAATGACTGGTAACTTTTAAACCAGCTCACTAACATAATCATTTCTAAGATATCAAAATTATTTTGTGTAAGTTAATGTTCGGGTTAAACGTCGTTTGCAAATTGCCCGAGTGATTTCGCGGACAGTTTAGCAGCTAGCAAAAGAAGCGCCAATCTTTGCTTCTTAGTCTCGAACCGCGTCTTGTCATTAGCATAGAAAACAAAAGGAAACGTGCAAAAGTAGAGCACTCTTCCTTTCTTGAGCGTCGTCGTCGTCACCGTCGTGGCAAGAATCTAGGCTACGGAGCTTACAGCATAATGACTGGCAGGTCTGGTGCATAATAATGAATCCTTCCACCTCGCTAGACACTTTTCCTTTCGAAGGCATCGCCGTGGACGATTCGCGGATGGTTTCAATTGATTTGCATACCGCCGATCGGAACTGAGATTAACTAGTCTCGAAACGGGTTTTTTCATCTTACTATTGTTAATTGCGCTGTATTATTTGGGTAACTAGTCCAAGTGTGCGTTCGCTGCTTGTCAATGGATCAAATTTTAACAGCTTCCTGATTTTTACTGTGCGTATGCTGACATCTCATCACTAGGTCATAGCTATACGCACAATTTGACACGCTAATATACACATAAACTGTTCAAATTTTCTGTCTTAATTTCCTTAGGTGTTAATTTTCCAATTAACTTGTTAAGACTTGTGAGTTCTGAGTGTGGAACGTGTGAAACTTTGAAGTAGGACAATCGGTTCCCATGGTTGTCCATATATATTTTTAGATAAGTAAAAAGTAGCATGCGCCCTTCCGTAAATCGTTCGCGGGTCCGGCCGTTATTGACAGTGAATCATCCCCAACCCCCGCAAATGAAACATAATTTCCGAGAAAAAATGTCGATGAACATCTCAAACAACATTACCACTGACCTAAAAAAAGAAGACAGACGCGATCTCTCAGCAATATCCTCTTCATTTCATCCGTTGTCAATTCTGTTTCCTTAGAAAGCTAGGGATATTACTGAGACAGCAGACTGCTCTCTGACTTTATGACTATATACATGACATGGTAATCCGTGTCACAAATGACATGGGTAAACAGTAAACACATCACAATTCTCGTTTCTCATGGCGCGTTTGATTCTCTTGTCTTCACTTCCTACCTTTGATAAACAAACAATCGAGCTCATGTTAATGCAGACACCGCCAGCCATGAGCTGGACGTGAGAATCGCAGGTTTCTCTGCGCAAATATTATTATTAGCCTCCGATGTTATTGTTTGCCTGTTGAATCAAATTCGCGAAGTACTTTGAGATAATAGAGTGTAGGTTTCGTTTTTTTGTTTATTTCTAAAGCTCTCTCACTCCCAGTGTGGGCATTTTTTTGGCTTCGAAAAAATTCCCTTGTAATCCAGGATCTTTCCAGGATACGGACATGCGTTGTCATACTCCTTAAATTTAAACATGTCAAAATCAAACGCTAGAATAATGTCTAAACGTTTTATTTACTACTCCGACTCGCATACTATCTCCTAGCTTTTTAGTAGAAACTTTATCAATACAGCTATGAATAAAGATAAATCGGTTATTGTAAATTTATTTGGCATCATGTTGTTAATTATATTCACTATAAGAGCTAAGCGGACTGGATCTTTACCAAATGGTAGGTGCGATGAGAATCCCTATATACTTATATATATAACTAGAATCTACTTGATATAAAATTTAGCTTTGTGGTCATGGCTCTAGGAATCTGATGTTAAAAAATATCGTACAAGGGAAATACATGTTATCTGTGATTTCGTCTTTATGATGATGAACTGATACAATGCACCGATGCCCCCCTACGCTGTCAATTGGCGCTGGGACATAGTATATACAGATGATGCCATCTATGTCGTAATCGGGTGCCTGCATTTATGCCTTACACATTTTTTTAATTTTTTTTTCAGGGATGGCAGCCATTTATTTTTCATTCATCTACTTTTTTGGAAATAAGTTGTACGACTCGTTGTCATTGTTGATGGTTGATTTGAATGATTTACAATATTTCTGAAAAGAATGAATGCAACTATAGATTTGATTTCCGAGTATTTTTGCTATTCAACCGATTCAATATTCTCTTTTCCATCAAAAAAATAAACAACGACGACGCTATTATATAATACCACGCGAAATTCGTGGTAAATATCATACATATAGCTGCATATAGCTGGTCTGATCATCTATTGTGTTTTGCAACTCGGAATTCCCGTATAATTTTACGACAATTTTAACAGCCAATAACGTCACGACGATAAGGAAAGAAACCTTTTTTTCGTTTTGCGTATTCTATTTTTGCACGGCGGCGAGAGCCAAAACAAATTATGAGTATTTGACAGTGTCATGTGACTTTCTATCCAGAGACACTTCGAAAACGATTGCTTATTGCTAGTAGAAAACAAATAAACAATAGTGACGGGCAGTTTTGTTAATCAAGATGAATCGTTTGTTTACAATTATTTGTGCAGCTAATCACAATTTACTTGCATTCTTTATAAAGCTGCTTTTCAAACTTATTTGCGATAGTAAGTTCTCGATTAAACGTGTTGTTACCTGGTACAATGACATTTCTGTGCCGATTGGTATGAACTAAGGAAAGTGGAATTAATGTACCTAAATACAGGCGTTTGACCAATGCGAAAATAGCACGGGGATACGCAAAATATTATAGCTCTTCTGTATTTTGTATTTATTCTCTGTAAATTCTTCTTCTGTATCTATTGTATTAATTCGATTATAGCCGATCGAATTCTCTAATCAGAAAACTAAATATTTCATAGTAATAAAAATTAATGTAAATAATTTGAACGTGTGTCAATATTATCGTTTCGGCAGAAAAAAGGAGAGAAAACACGTGGGAGATGTTTTTCTACAAAAACACAGGCAGAAAATTACAGCTCGCTTGCTGTCGACAATGGAATTTATTTTCCTCCCTAAATTCACAACTCTCGCTAAAAAAAAGTATATATGCGGCAAATAGAAGCAAAAAGGGGAATCACACTCATCACATTGCGACACCGTTTCGCTAGATTTCATCATTCACTTTATCACTGAATGAAAATTATACTACACAAATACGCCGTAGTATTTTTTCCTGCCACTTGTTTTTCTGACTGCGGCCTGTTATTTTTTTTAATGAACTAATTAGTTAGGCTTCGTGGAATCCGATGTGCGATATGCGATGTGTGTAGCGCTAGAGAGATCAAGGACCAGATGAGGTGTAATAATTCGTTATCAGCCGGCCGCATACACCTGTGCCTCTGACGCCGATAACACGCTTGCCGCAGGCTGATAAGGCCGGCCTTATCTCTTCGGTTGTCGGGGTGTCACATGACTGACACATCCGGCCAATCATCCTAGATCTCGCCACCTTATCTGTCACCAAGCGGTGGGATCTCTAGCCTGAACTTTATGCAACCCGCTGCTCAATTCGAGGCTGAGATGTACAATGTTATGTGTACGAAATACTCACCACAAACAGAGCTTTAAAAAATTTATCTGCAATTATGTAGAACATTTTTGTGGTTTGTACTAAAATCTATCGTGAAACTAGATACCCTTACTACCCTTAGCCTTAGAATACACATACTTAAATGTAAAATATAAATTGCAATATATTATAATGATATACATGCTGTTAAACAAGGACTTGTCATAGTAACAATGGATAATATTCAATCTGTGACAATAAATATATATTAGTATCGTTATTATTAATATTGTTAAACAATCAGCCACTTTTTTGATACTGTTAGGGTTTTTCACTATCTGTTAGTGTCAAGAGAAGTAGAGAGAGAGAGTGACAAGGAAATAAAAGTAATCATTTATCATTCTTGTGAGCAAAAGGGTGGGGCTCTCTTACTGCCCACTAAAACTCAACAAATGAAAAGCATACACTCTACAAGATTTTCCAAATACCACAAGTCAAATCAACCGTACTAACTATCGACATAGATACTGGACCTCATTACACAAAACCATACATTCATTGACTGATAATTTGTGAAGCCCACTTATCACAGCCCCTGGCAGCATTCCTCACACAAGGGCTGACATCTGCTTGCTTGCAAAAAATATTCAAGCAGACAGGTAGGCAAGCAAGCAAGCAAGCAAGCAAGCAAGCAAGCAAGCAAGCAAGCAAGCAAGCAAGCAAGCAAGCAAGCACGCAAGCAAGCAAGCAAGCAAGCAAGCAAGCAAGCAAGCCAGCAGGCAAGCAAGCAAGCAAGCAAGCAAGCAAGCAAGCAAGCAAGCAAGCAAGCAAGCAAGCAAGCAAGCCAGCAGGCAAGCAAGCAAGCAAGCAAGCAAGCAAGCAAGCAAGCAAGCAAGCAAGCAAGCAAGCAAGCAGGCAAGCAAGCAAGCAAGCAAGCAAGCAAGCAAGCAAGCAAGCAAGCAAGCAAGCAAGCAAGCAAGCAAGCAAGCAAGCAAGCAAGCAAGCAAGCAAGCAAGCAAGCAAGCAAGCAAGCAAGCAAGCAAGCAAGCAAGCAAGCAAGCAAGCAAGCAAGCAAGCAAGCAAGCAAGCAAGCAAGCAAGCAAGCAAGCAAGCAAGCAAGCAAGCAAGCAAGCAAGCAAGCAAGCAAGCAAGCAAGCAAGCAAGCAAGCAAGCAAGCAAGCAAGCAGGCAAGCAGGCAAGCAAGCAAGCAAGCAAGCAAGCAAGCAAGCAAGCAAGCAAGCAAGCAAGCAAGCAAGCAAGCAAGCAAGCCAGCAGGCAGGCAAGCAGGCAAAACCGCGCGCGATTATTTATTAGCGCGTTCAGCTTTCTCCGGCATCGCCTCGCCTGCAGATCACGATTGACACACTTCTGCACGTCACGACTCCAGGCACGCCAAACATCATCTTCATCGCCCCCCGTCCCCCATCCTGCCCCCGCCGCCCCTGGCCGCCTCCATCAAGATCGGATTATGCAAGCGTGTTGTGATGTGAATAGTTTCCGTTTGATAATACGAACGAGTGCACTTTTGCTTTCGGAGGAAGTCTCTCGAGGGACGGTGGGAAAATGTGGGTTTCGTTGGGAGGGGGCCGGGGGGAGGGGGCGTGTGATTTTAGCGTAGCGATGGTTGTGTTTCGAGACGGTCACGATCTTGTGTGAGATGAGCAGCACTGCAGCAGCAGCATCTTCCCGAAGGAGTACGGACTGGATGGGTTGATTAATTGCACTGTGGGTTGTGGGGTGATTGGATAGTTTTTGCATAAAGATGGTGAATTAGCGTACTCTCTCTTCTCTTATTAATTTTTTTGATTTGATGTTCTTTATTTTAAATGCTCATTGCGCTCCCAACGTAATGCACTGCCAACTGCGTGGGTTCCGGTAACTTGTTTCGCACGTGGCGTGCCTAAACTGCATTATTTTTATGAAATACAAATATGGTAGATTCAATACAGATATTATTTTAATAAGTGAATTAATTATTTATGACAGTTATGGCATTGCGATAAATTGCCATGATTTACTGATTAGAAGAAATGAAATTAAACTAACCGCGTCTCACCCTCTCTCGAGGTGTATTTCTGTAGTCAGTGCGATCAAGTGTCTTTGAGCCACGGCCCAAAACGCTGACAACGGGCGGTGAGACACATTTAGCTACAAACGCTGTCACGGATAAATCTAATCAATAGAACTAGAAGTAATATTCACTGACAAATTTCAGAGTCATTGTGTGACGCTCGTAGATTTGGAACATTTGACCAAAGATCGTGGAAATCATGAGGAATCTACGAATTGACTGTTGATCCAATTATGACGCATATTTTGATATCAGATTAGTCTACTACGCATAATCATTATATTTTCTGAAAATTCGAGCCAATCTTAAAAAATGTAACGTATTGATCACTACAGGATGTTCATATATTTCACCGGGTGTTATACGTTTTGGTTTTTTCGGAACACGAGGTGCGATACCTCAACGGCCAGAAATCAGGAATTGGTTGCGATAAGCCAGAGGAAATAGGCCTGACAAACAGCGAGATAAGATCGGGCTAGAACCAGATCGAGAAACACTAATTAAGGGCCACAGAAAGCCATACGCTGATAACGAATCATGGCGGGCAGAGTGTGAGTTCTGTTATTATAGCCTCTACCCCAATCTAGCCGCTAGCTCACGGATCACTTGATTTAGCTCACTGGTCCACTGTCGAATCCGCGCCTAATTTCAGTCACACTTGTCAGCGGATGAGAATTTTGTTTCATAAAAAATCTTGCTTTAAATAAAACTAAACAAAACGCCGTAAATTGTAGTAATTGACAAATGACGCGCTTGTGTTTTTCAATTGGGAACCTTTTGAACTGAATTTACCGCAAAGTCTTTTTGGGCAACTTACGGTAAGACTCAGTGGAAATCAGCAGACGAATTTTGATTTCAAGAAATCTCTTGTTTTAAAGTAAGTTAGTTTAGTTGTTTAAGTTGTTTTAAAGTTTAAAGTAAACCTAAGCTAACGTTGTAATTCGTAATAACTAGCAAATGGCACGTGCTTGTGTTTTTCAAGTCAATCTCTTCAACTGTATGGCTTTACCGCTAATACCTCATAGTCTTCGACAACTGGCGGTGAGACACAGGATAGTCAGTAGAAATAACTAATGACAGTAGAAATATAACTAATTTCATTGAGTTTCTCCCCTAACTTTTTTCAATGTTTCGAGTTTTGTGGCATCTTCAAATAATCATAAGTTGCGATAAATAAATAATAAGCCAGAGTGATTTTCTATAACATTTCTTATCCTCTTCGATTTAATTAGAGTTAAAATTAGAAACAAATGCGAATCACCGTCGTGTAAATAATTAACAATTCATGTTGAAGTGTGTCAGTGCCAAACGATCGTCAAATTGGCCAGTTTTTCTGCAGCCGCGCACACGTGGGTAATTTCTGGCTCACATGAGCTCTTCAAATCACTTTTTTTGTCGCTTTAGGTTTGACGAGTATCACTTTCTTCAATCCCTGAGTGGCAGCTAAGATTTCCTATACTTTCGGCTTGCTGATCTTTCACCTTGTGTCTTTAGCAATTAGCACCTTAAAAACTTGAGCGCCTAAAAAATGAACACTAAAAAGCATTAGCACCGTTCTGAAAAAGGTATACAAGGAAGCAGCGATATGGCCTAGATTCATATGGTTTTCTTTGTTGATGAGAATATTTTTTATGGCCTCCGGTCCAAAATTTCGATATAGTTTTTTGTAGTTCTGTATGTTATTGATGATGAATTGTTTGGACCGAGTGATTAAGTTTAATCTAAGGCTTCGGGCTTTTCTCCACGTGAAAACATTCATAGAACACACTTAATTCATTTAGCTCCGTATCCAGATTTATTTCACTGTCTATTTCCTTCTGATTCAGACGTCATTTATATGAAATCGACTGTGACCCTTCAACCACGAATCGTTGCAATATTCTTCATTTTTACACTGTTTATAGCAAAATAAACTAGTATCTACAATTATAAAACAACGCAACTTCACGGTTCAAGCAATTACTCACGATAAGTCATCAGCTTAATCAAAGCAAATACCCATCATTGACCTCACGTAGCTTTCAGATTTTTCACAACCCGAGACCAGACCAAACGCCATCAATTTCAGTCATTTTTTCCTCTATTTACCGTTCCATCTTTAATAATTTAATAACAGTTGAACAAACTTTTGATATATTAAACCTGTGGCAGAACTTGCAGGTATATGAGAGCGAGCCAGAGGACTTGATTACAGCAAGATTAAAATTAACCTGTTTTTAGACGGGATCCTTCATCTTTCGCTCTGTCAAAAATTAATGTAGGTTTATTAAATTACATGTACAGGTAGTATAAGTACACAAATGATGTACGGGTGAATATATAGAACATTACGTTTGGGCCATAACTTGCATGGGTTTCCTGATCAAACACTTGCTCTATCCACTAATTGTAAATTGACAGTCTAAAGAAGGTATAGGTAACTTAAAACTGGCGGAGCAGGTGGGACCAGGAAACAGGTCCTGTTGATGTAATTATAGATTTGACTATATACTGAACGTATGGTTTTATGTCAAACTTTTTCGCCTGTGCTGGATGTTTCTTATCTAGAAGGGATGGCCCGGGTTTTGGAAAGACTGTGATAAGTCGAGGCGTTGCCAGATTGCGAGGAAGGCGCAGGATTTTCCTGCAGGACTTCATCCTTGAGAACTATCAAAAAAAATATAAAAATACCACAGACAAACTATTTATAAAGAACATTTTATCAGACGCTCATAAAAAACCTCCGGAACCAATTAAATAACAGTGCGATACAGAAAATACTGAATATTTCCTTCTTAATTTTACTTCTCCAATATTCTTGGGTAACTCTTTGTTAACTTTTAATTTTAAAAAATACATATTTCACAATACACCTATTCTATCAAAATGACATCATGATACCCACTCGCTAAAGCCAGGTATGATCAATTCGGGTTATGATTTCCCTATCTTCCTTTGTTATTTAGCAGAGTCAATGAATATTTTTTTACAAACTGGCAGTATGTCCAGTGGGTATCTGACGTCATTTTTCTCTGTATGGAATATATCTATGAGCGCAAAAAGAACAGTACATTATAATAATAATTTATAAAAAAATATTTACACATTTCCTTCCTTCTGAAAGAAAATGTCTGCTGAACGTTCTTCATCGATGGCGCAATGCATAAAATACACCTGCTAGGCAAAGCGACAACTAGCCATTGCAATTCCTTCTGTCGCATCTATAAGTGATCTTCGAATCTAAACCTAACTTGCTCCGCCGTGGTAACTTCACGGTAACTCGTGGTAACTCCGCGGTAACTCGGTGGTAACTCACCGTGCTACCAGCTCGAGCAAACCAGCCGGAGTTAGCAGAGTATAAACGTGCGACCGAAACGAGTTTCTTAACTAGGTTAAATGTTTACAACTAAACAAGGGTGTGGCACCCGGCAATCAGCATAATGTAAGATAACTCGATCACATTTATTGATTTACAACAACAACTTGCTCGATCGCGTTTTATATCGATTAGATTGAATTGTTAATTAACTTTTCAAATACCTGTGATATAACTTTTTTAAGACTCGTGTCCTTTCTTAATCGTAGCACGTTAGTTTAAAAAAAAACTATTTAAATTGGTATTGAATGCTAATACCAAACTCAGACTTTGATTTTGTTTTTGGGTTTATGGGGTCTTTGTCTAGGAGGCTTAGGTTATTTATTGTTGGTTCCTTTGTTTTGATTTTTGCTATTTGGCACTCTAGACTCTTGATAATTAGCACTAGCAGGCAGTAAATAGTTTGGCGAAAAGTCGGGAATAGTTTGAGTTTGGGACTTATAGCATCCATTACCCAGTTATATAGTTTTTCTGGGCCCCTATTCACTAACCTTTTCCATTTATAATTCTCAGGAATCGGGTGGATTTTAGCTTTTGTCTCCTATAGGTACTTCATTTGGAAACAAAATGCCAAATTTTTACCAACTCTCTACAGAATTCGAATCTGAAAAATTTAGTGAATAGGGTCTGTGATATAATTTAAAACTCTAATTTCGATATCTATCTGGTCATGAAATTCTTTTCTCGCTTGGCGAATTTTTTTTTGTCGACGACGCCATACATGAGTAGGTAAAATTGACAATGTGTAATAATGTACTTACGCTAAGACAAGCAATTACTAGCTACGCGAGATATTGGCAGTAATGAGGTAAGAGCAAGGCCAGTAAAGCGACTCCTCAACACAAAGTTCAAGGAAATTGCTTGATTTTATGCCAATAATTCATAAATATGAATCGTTAGTGGTTTTCGCTGATTGCTTTTTTTTGTTTGTGTGCCTTTAGCATCGAACAGAAATCGCTTTGTTCTTTTCTTTATTTTTTACGGGACGTTATGACAGCTCTTGGTGTTCAGACTTTAATTATCTGGAAATATGGAGGCGTTTTCAAAATCCGTAGCTTTCACTGATATGGCTTCTTAACTATGTATTCCCGTCCTGAAATTTTCTTATGAATTTTGGTGGCCCAAATAGCAGTTCAAAATAGACCTAGTCTACTCAGAGAAAAATGACGTCAGATACCCACTGGACGTACTATCGGCTCTGCTAAATAACAAAGGATAGGGAAATAAAGGAACAAAATAAATAAAAAAAGGAAACAAATGATAGGGATAGGATAGGGAAATTACCTTGCTCTACCTGGCCTTAGCGAGTGGGTATCATGACGTCATTTTGATAGAATTTTGATTCAATGGAATAGGCAAATTGTCCGATTTGTCAGATAAAAGATGGCTTTGAAATTCGTTAGTACTTCTTACTTCATGTAATCTTTGAATAAATTTTGACAAGCTTATTTTGACGGACAAAAAAAACTCTTTCGTCGCGAATAATAAACAAAATTTCGCCCAGTGTGAAATATGCAGCAACGCAAAGGAATTCGCCTGTCGGTCTTAACACACCCAACACCGCCCATATAGCTTCCAGCAAGACTAATTAGTGTTCTGAACACAATGCAAGTCCTGCGTCCAGTTGCTAATGCCGGTAATGTCACGCCGAGCCTATACACGCCTGCAAGTGCAGCATGAAATAGGCACTTGTGCATTTAGCTCATAATTGAAATGCTTACCTATATATTTTACGGCGGCAATTAAAAATATTAATGGTTGGGAGTTTTCACTGATTGCAATTTGCATAGCTTGTGTGTGTTCTTGTGACTTCGCCATCGATGATGGTAAATGTAGGAGTACCTATACATCAATGCATTATGACTGAGGAGCATTTGCTTGTATGGTGTTAGATCTCAATTGATCTATTGCACTCAGAGAAAAATGACGTCAGATACCCACTGGATGTACTACCAGTTTGGAAAAAACATGAATTAGCTCTGCTAAATGACAAATTGAGTGCTGGGGAAATCACAACCCGAACTACTCTACCTGGCTTTAGCGAGTATTTTTAATTTTGATTGAATGGAGTGGGTGTATTTGTGAATAACAATTTTCTTCGGCTCTATAAATCTGATACCTAACGGACTGATGGATTCTTAACCGGCTCGAAAAAAGTTAACACTGTCGGTTTTATGTTAATACATTAAAAATTATTACCGCATTTTAGGTTGGTTTAACCATTGTTTTCAAATTTTGAAAATGCCTTGTCATAATGTCTTGCAGTGTCTTACAGGCAAAATCCTTGACTCATATATGAAAAAAAACACCCTTTCCATCACATCTGTGACCAAATTACCGGTAAACAAAACTAAAGTAGTAAAATCTTATAAATGATTACCCGCACAGATGTTTTGGTGCAACCTATGGTGGTTTCCGCTCGTAATAACTATATTGCATGCTTTGCTATGTAATAAGGAATCAGAATATTTTAAACTGAATGTATTTGAATTGCTTTCCGTTCAGCCATCCTGACTTTCTGAAGCCTATTTCTTCTTTGTTTTTTTACTATTATTCTTTAGGTAAAAGAAGTAGTTAAAGGTGGTTATATGTAGTTCATATGTAAATTTTTGTAATTTATCAAGGACCAAATTCAAAAATTCGCTTTTCTCCAACAAATACAAAAATGGTCCATGGCACGTAACAGCACCTCGTCGCCACGTGTCGACAACTCGAAGATCTCGCCGTGGATGCACTCGGATGCACTCGGATGCAGGCACGCGGTGCATGCTGCACAAGCCACCGCCGCTGCTGCTGCGGCTGCTGCGATCAAGGCCAAGGCCATGCGCTGCACAAGCAATCGGTTTCCGGCTTGCACCGCCTTGCACCGGAGTGGGGGGGCAGAGTGACAGTTCGCTCGGCTCCAAGGTCGTTCGGCTTTTTTGCGCGACGCACCGCGCAAATTGCGATTTGCGTATTTTGACTGACTATTTGTGACTGGTTGCTTATCGATTGTGACTTTTGACTGCGTTTTAATTACTTTGTGACTTCTCTGTGACTTGTGTATGATTTGTGACTTAATTATAAATTGTGACTTGGTAATCACAGTGTGACTTGTGACTTCTTTGTGACTAGTGACTTTTGTGTGACCTGTGACTTGCTTATCACTTGTCAGTTGATGACTTTTGAAGCAATTATAAATTGTGACTTGTGTGTATCTTGTTTTGTGACATAATCAACACAATTGTGTCTTGTATTCGACTATTGAGTCTTGACTTGTCAAATTCACTTGTGAATCACTGTGGCTTGTAGCTTACAGGACTTAGCTACAGGACTTTCGGAATAAAAGTGGCTAAGGGTTAATTTGAGGGTGGTTTGTGACCAAAGGTCTATTTCAATGATTGGTTGCTGGCATTATGTGTGGTGTATGTCCTATATGCAATTCTCAATTTTTAAAATGTTGGTGATTTAAAGTTTTATGGATTGTCTTCAGATAATATAAAGCTATTTTTTAAAATCGGATCCAGTATTATTTCTAGAAGCTTCCCTTCCCTTCACGTAATTAAATGTGTAAAGTGTCCAGCCAGATATTTCTATTTTGCAATAAATATTTACTCTTTCAGTTTCTGACCCATGGGCATGATAATTATATAGCTACACCTATATATAATATTAAAAATTTTGACTCCTTTCTCAACATGTGTGAACTGGGTCGTTGTAAAAGTTCTAGATTCCATTAGCACCAATTCAACATGATGGATGCCTTATGTCACCAGCAAAAAATATACCCAAAAATCAAGACTAAAAATATTCATTTGATGTAACGATTTTTTGTTACAGTTCGGCCGTACGCATATCTTCCCCCATACACGTTGTCTCTCGACAGAAAATTTCACACAAGATTTCACCAACGACCTTCACGTCATGTAGCAGGTTCCTTCGCCGAAGCAAGTCGAACGGCAAGTGCTTTGCATAAGAAAAAAACGTGTGAGTGTCCATCTGCTAACTTTGGTTGCTGTTGGTTGCATTTATGGTGTTGGACTTTCTACTTTGCAAGCATTTAAAGCATTTAGCATTTTTATAGCCTTTTTATATGAAACTTATCGGATTTTCTTCTTCACTTATCTCACACACCTATATTATATTAGGTAAAATCACATTTTAGCAATTTTAACCTTATTTTTTCAGAGTTTTTGATCATTTTTGTCGCCAACAGTGTGGGTCTGTTATTTTCTTATACATTTACGTTTTCATCACACTGTATTATCACACACTCAAGTATTATCACACTGCAAATAATGATGCAGCGTTTTATTCAATCAATTTTTGCAACTTTGACACAAAAAAAACGAAAATCTTTCTTTTCGATTTGAAATGCGGTTTAAAACAAGGTTGCACTGCAGGCTTTACGTCACTGTCACTTAATTTTCGCAAGCTTTCTGGATTTCTACATTAAAAATTGAATCCAACATTATCAAACACTTATTTTATTGCATCACGGTATCACAAACATCGAAATTTCGACTAGAAATTAATTGAATTCAGGCGCCATTTAACGATAGAAATCAATCCGCCTACAATAGACCTATTACACTCAGAGAAATATGACGTCAGATACCCACTGGACACCATTTCGGAAAAAATTATTTACTATCTCTGCTAAATAACAAAGGGAAATAGATGGGGAAATCACAACCCGAATTGTTCTACCTGGCTTTAGCGAGTGGATATCATGACGTCATTTTGATAGAATTTTGATTGAATGGAATAGGTGTATTCCATCAAACTTCAGTGATGTATATAATATAAAAACAGCATCGGGACTGACAACTACAAATTGTCACTGCATCCCCGATCGCTGTGCTGCATCGTCGTGTCGACGGCAGATGGCGTGATGCCTTCAGCGATGCATTCAGCCCGAGTGCTCAACTGCATTGTGCATGCTAAATAATACATGGCGCCGTGCATGCAACTTATAAACACATGAAATGCATTATTAATCGTTAAGGAGGCTGGATTGTCGCTGGATTCTCTGGTTTTTTGGTGGTTTCTCTGGTGGTTTCTCGGATACAGATTCTCGGATTTCTCTGAAAAGGACCGAGTGACTCGACGTTTCGATATAAAACGGTCTTTCATCTTCAGGAGTATAGTGATGTATTTTTATACTGTTGGATAGGAATGTAAAATTGCGGGGTGCATATTCATGAAAATTTAAAGGTCATCCCTTTGGTAAAGTGTATTTGGTGTTATCGCGTATGGACCTCAAGTTTTTATCACTGGTATTTGGGTGTACCTTAGCCACATGGGCAAATCTTCTGCAAAGTTTTATAATTGCTTTTTTCTGCTCGAAATTTCTTATGAAATCCATTTTTTTTTCACGAAGGATGAAGCTGGGGTTCTAAAATTTTGGGCTGAATTCTTATGCACACATTTAACTAAATTGGTAAATGGTTAAAATTTAAATCTATCCATGCAAGGAAAAATGACATCATATACCCGCTAAGAAAAGCCAATTTGGTTGTAATTCCTATCTTCTACAGTTGAAGGGTTCCACCAAAAATACTCAAGCTCGCTGCTATTTAATCAAGGAAACCAGGTCAACTGAAATTCCTCAATATCAAACATTAGAACACTGGCTGAACTTCGAAAGCTATATTTACCACTCACATATATTCCAGCATTTTCCTATAAAAACTTAGTTATTTCAGTTTTTAACTGCATGCAGTTAAAATAAAGATAAAACGGTGTCTGAAAATTTATTTCGTATCATGTTGGCATTAATATTGACTACTAGCGCTGAGCGGATAGAGTTATTATTATATCAAACAGAGTATATTAAAAACGAAACAAGCGACGGTTCAGGCACCCGAGCGGCGAGTATAGCGCGACATCGAGGCGCGATTTCTATTCCCTGTGTCTCATTAATAATGCAAGTCCAGCTCGTTTTCAAAACGACCGCTGCTCGGTCGGGGGGAATTCGCGTGCTTTTTGGAAATGACGCCGTCGTGCCGTGTTGTGTTCACGAGCTAATTATTTTAACTTTTCAGCAATTAGTTTATTTGCGACGAGATCGATGCAAATCTTGATCTCCTGTCAGATCAGGCTCGAATTAGAATTTGCGCTGGGGCTTCTGGGTGGTAGGGTTTTGTTTAACATGGTCGCTCCTGAAATAACAACGAGATTATGTTTGTTGGGGACAATTTTGGATGCGAGTCACGGAACCTCTGTGTTTGTGGAGGTAATAAAAAAATTCACCATGTAGAGAATCGAGATGAGTATTTATTTATACCGACAAATAATTAGTTTAATGGAAAGCGCGAAAGTGTTCTAAAATTATCCACTAATTTGAATGTATGAACATATTATATTGATGTAATACTGATATTTTATTTTCCCTACATATAAATTGCATAAAATTGTAAATCTAAGAAAGGTTTAATTGATTTAGATTTTTTTAATCATAAGGCACGAGTTTTTTTCTATGATGACAACTTATTCCTGAGGCACTGTTACTCCAGTAAATGTGACGCAACGCTTTGTTTTCAAAGAACACAAGTCACATAAGAGGCCCAATAAATATGGGAAAGATATAATATGTAGATTCCAAAATTGCACCTCAGGCATGCTCAGGCGCTGAAATTAGACACTCGGAATTTACCCATATGGCCATTTCAAAGTGTCACTCCGCCAGACAAAAAAAAGCTGTAAATATATTTGGGCATAGAACTGGACCACATCGAAAACACACGTGTATCGTACTCAAATCGTGGATGTGATGTCTCACCGCCAGTTGCCAGCACATGCACTGTCGACCCCGAACGGTAGATTTCACTAAATTCTCTTCATTATGCGACAAATTATCATCCAATTAGAAATTAACGTGATATTTAGATATAGCCAGAACTAACAACAAGCAAGTTATACAAGCTTAGCTTCAAGTTAATACTCACGTACACCTATCATTTTTTTTAATTCACTCCATGCTATAAAAGCTTCATAAATTTGTAAAATAATAGATTTCGCATAAAACCAAATGGTCTGCTCATGGTGAGAGTGAGTCTTAGACATTGCATCATATCGCGTAACCGTTTAACAAAAAGCGATTTAATTCGGTCCAAATTACCCTCACGGTAAGTCAAACACTCGACGCGGGTAAACTAATGACAGAAACGAACGCCACGGGTTTCGAAACCCGCACGGCGCCGGTAATTTCGATGCGCCAACAGCACGAGTCAGCCCCCATGTGTCAGAATGCGTTGCCGGCGTTGCTGTACCAAGAGCACTAAGATTGTACCAGGAATCCAGCGTCATCCTGGTCTAGAGGTGACATACGTACGTGGACGGTGTCCTCGATAGAGTTTGCAGAAGTGCATAGGATTGATGTCGGCTATTGGGGTCAAATCGACCGCAGACGTGGCTGATGAAGTCGTTGCTGGTTTCGGTGCAATCGGAGCGGTGATGGTTTGCTCTCTCAGACTCCTTAAGGGTCGGTTTTTCCTTATGTTTCTTTTCTATTGTAGTTCGCAGTAACGGTTGCATCTAGTTGTTCTGATTGGGTGTTGCCACTAAATTTGACTTCATATTTTGTGCAATTCACTTTTATGCCCTGATTATTGAGAATATCCAGCGAAAGTTTACAATGAGATACCCACTACGGCTGGTCTGTGGTTTTCCTATAATTTATTCCCGGCATTAAACAAATTTAAGGTGAATATTATTGCTAATATGCATGACTGGTGGCCTATTTGACCAGGGAAATCATGGTTTCTGGGTGCAGT
Source organism: Nemurella pictetii (assembly GCA_921293315.2). NCBI lineage: Eukaryota > Metazoa > Arthropoda > Insecta > Plecoptera > Nemouridae > Nemurella > Nemurella pictetii. The sequence continues at coordinate 6,474,561 of OV121122.1, forward strand.
TAAATTTGCGAGGTTCACCTATTTCAATCCCCAAATAGACCGATTCCACCCAGAGAAAATTGACGTCAGATACCCACTGGGCGTACGCACTACCAGTTTGTAAAACAATATAATAGGGCAATCACAACCCGAATTGCTTTACCTGGCTTTATCAAGCAGGTATATCATGACGTCATTTGATTGAATTTTGATTCAATGGAGTAGGTGTATTGAGACTGCAGTAGCATCAAATTGCTTACAGTGTGTGAAATTTTCCCTTGAAAAAACGACTGAAATATGACCGAAAATATTTTTTATCACTCAGACGGAATGATTTTATGATTACTTTTATATTATCTGAGTTGAAATATATAACCCTCACCAATTCGCCACTTGTTTAGCAAGCGAAACCGATCCCTCGAGCATTGTCTACATTCAAATTTAATCCTGTGCATAGCAAACATAATAATATGCAAATAATAAATGTATAAATGAAATCCTTCTGGCGAGCATCCCCTAGCATAAGTCAATCCCGATGCCCACGACAGCTTCAAACCGGGGACATGGATCACCATGCTGATAAGCTCGAACCCTCTTCCCAACGACAGTGACGTCGGGGATCGAACCCCAAACCTCCTGGACAGTCGACAGGAATTGTAATCCCAGCGGCCTAAGCGCCTGTCGCACGATTATACAATTATATAAATAAAAACAACGAGCAGAAACACGAAGTGACAAATTTTCACGAAGGGTGAACTTATTTTTACAATATCTTTTTGTCGACACACCTTTCGCGTTTCTCACGTCACCGATGGCTAAGTCATTAATAAATCATTATTCCTAGCTCGTAATTAAGTTTATTTTAATCAAAATTGGTGTAATTATTATGTTGATATATGGTAATTCACGTTTTAATCTAGTAATTATGCAGATGTGGAGTTATCTAATGATAATTACCTATCCGGCACACTTCTTCGTCTGTATGCTGTGAGTCGGTGTCGAATTAGACCTGTTAGTGTACGTTGTGTGATAAGAAAGTGATACGCGATTCCTTCACGTGTCGGTATGCCTGCATGGCGGCACGAGGAATGGAAAAAGACATGCGAGTTATCAGACGTGCGAGCTATGACGGTAGACATAACTGAACTGAAGAGTTGATACCTTAGCTATCGGGAAAACATACAAATACTCTTGGATAATGTTACAGTTTTATGAAGACTTTTCTTCCGGTGACATTCTCCTTATTCCATCTCTTTTCAAACAAATTATAACAGCTGGTTGTTGTTTTATGGGGTATAGGAATATTCTATAGTGGATTCACGTTTCTTATAATCAAGTTTATTTTATAGATAAAACTGTTTCTCTGATTTTCTTAATGAATATACAGAAGTCGGCATAAAATATGACTGATCAAATACTAAAATTGTCAGAACCACCAGAGCATGGCTTGTGACTCATAAACCAAGTCTCTCAACTCTCTACCATATGCAAATCCAGTGTAGGCACAGCCATGGGTGTACACTCAAATAGAAAATACGTTTCCGTGCATTTAGTTCAGTATATTAAATCAAAATAAATTATTGCAGCGGCCAGTCGAATTGGCAACCACTGTCACCTCGCAAACATCAACCAATCGTGATTGCCAACGGGGTCCACTCATTAAAAACTTGCATCTCTCCTGTCCAGATCAATATCCAGCAGCCAGCCAGATGATAAGTAATCTTCAGCATCGCCGCCGAGCCGCTGATGTAACCGCACAGCGAAAGAGAGAGTGAATTGATTAGAATTTATCGCGCATGTCTCACCGTTGGGCGCCGGCCGTTTTGGAAAAGTGTTTGCTATACGTCCATCTACACCGCGGCCACGTGTTTGGCGTCGCTCGGCGAAAGAAAGCAAACTTAACGGCGGCGTTAGCCCGACGGACTCGGTAATGGGTCTGTGGGTGACCTATTAGGGCGCTCGGGCGGACCAGCTTGGAACTGAGCGTGCGGTCACGTGGTTTTTAGCGCCGGACATTGTCGAGTGGAGCATTCGGCGGCGATCGCTTCGGCGTAGGGCCACTTTCACTTGCCAACAGCGTGCAGCATGGCGGCGGAAAACCTTGAACGCCGGTGAAAGTTTTCGCTTTTTATGATATCAAAAATTTAAATTAGTGTTTTTTTTTGGTGCTATGTAAGATATTTGTCGTTTTTTTCTTGTTGTTTTTTTCTGTGCCTCTGGGCGGAAAGAGCGTGATTTGATTAATAGATTCGGTTTTTTTTTCTCTCTTGGATGGTTGATGGTTGACATGGATGACGTTCATGTAACTGCTGCTCTGCCGTTAATCAAAATAAACCGTTTTTAATTAATGCTTAATGGGACACGTTTTAATTGCTTTCTCCTGTTTGCGTTTACCGCGCAGGCTTCCTTATTTGCGCGCGCCGAAAATTATCACTGACTGCATGGGATTTCTTTCAACGTTTTGCGGTCACTGCTGATATTTGTTGGTTTTCCTTCATCTTCAGTTTCCTCCGTGGAGAGAGGTCACATCCAGATACCGCCGCCGCTGATAACACTTAATTCCCAAGGATCTAACTAATTATAACACACCCTTAGCTTGTTATCCCCGATTTAATAAGCCATAGCACACCACAAAGGGCAACGATTTCCGATGCCTTACAGACATTATCATGAACGTGGAAGCCGCCACACAATACGGATAGAGCCAATTATTGGTTAAATAATCACGAAAATGCCATCGGAAATTCGGTCACTTCAGTCATATCCTTCCAACAATGTCTCCCACCATTAAAGCAATAAAACAGAGACAATCCAAACATTTTTCAAACACAAATTCAAAGCCCATGTGCTTTTGTTATACAAGCTAACACCTAGCCAACATCCACGTAATAACCACCCAGAACCGATCCGTTTCGTTTCATTTCCCTGAGACATTTCCGCACGTTTCTTTTCGCGAACGCTGCTTTTGTCTTCCCATGCGCCGCCACGTGCATTCTCCTGTCTTTCATTATAAATATTTCTCTCGTTCGCCGTTCGTGTTTCGATCTGCAAAAGATAAACAGTGATTTCACGTTCTACTTTCCCTCTCGGTTGTACTGGATCTCTTCTCGAGCGAGACGTGCGCTCACGCATAGCTCGCCGCTGCCGTTGGATAACACCGGGGTACCGTAATTAGCAACAAGTAACAACATTACCACCGAGCACCCGACAACGCCGCGTTGTTCTGCAGATGATTGAGCTCGTAATGCGGCTATGACATGATTCCGGCAAATCGACTTCCCGTGTGTCTGATTGATGGTGTCTTTGTTGTTCTGCGTTCTGCGTTCCGTGTTCGATATGAAGACGCTATTGACGTGGCTAAGATGCGGAAGCCTGTGTTGTCTTGTGTTCTGACGACGACTGCTGCTGGTTTCTGGAGGAAAATTCTATGACTTTGATCGCGTTCTAATTTCCAATGCGGTTGTCGAAGTAAGAATATGAAATCAGACGCAACATGCACCGATATTACATGATGCGCCAGTGTGTGCATTTCCTATAAAAATCGCAGCTGTCTTTTAAAAATTAGTAATAGTTTCAGGTAATCGCGCTGATATAGCTGTAGATCCGTTCTATATACGCGAAATATTGGCGTCGGTGTATGTTTTCTTATAATTTTCAATCGAGAAGCAATTCCCGAATTGTGCATTATAGGTCTGTATACCTATACTACCTGTTCATTTCTGCCTGCCCAGCCGATTATCTTATATACAGCCACCTTACCTTAAATTGCTTATACTTTTGCACACCTTGACGTTGATTATGATTTTGTGCTGTCGGGCCAAAACTTAAGGCAAAAATCTCAATTGTAAAGTGCTCCCAAAGAATGAGGCACCAAAAAAGGTGGCAGAAAAGGTATTACTTTTCATAAATATGTTCAAAAAATCGCATCTAATGCACTTTAATATGCAACTGCTGGGTGTATAGGCAACTTGAGCCAGAGGCTGAGACAGCTACAGTAAGATGACTTCGTATGCTTATATAGCTCTAATTATCTTGAGCTATAAAGGCATCCTAATGCCTGGCATCCTAGGCCCCTAGGCATCTTAGGCCCTATAGTCATCCCAATAAGCAAGGCATCGTAATAATGCATCCTAATGATTCAACTGCTCTCAGAAGAGTATATAGATAACTGTATCACATTGTGAAGCTGTAAGCTACAGTATAAGGTGGCTTAAATTATGCTTATAGCTCTAAATATCTACCCTAGTGTAAGGAATCACATCAAATTCACGGTGTAACTGCTCTGAGTAGGGTATGCACATGTAGGTAACTGTATCCCGTTGATGAAGCTAAGTAGGTAACTCGTCTGGATCGGAGTCATCCAGCAGCCAGCAAGGCGGCCCCGATAGTCGAGCGTGGCAGTGGGTCACGCCGCCCCCATCTCACTTTCGTTTCTCCCAGGTGAAAAAAAAGTCAGCGTGAACTTTCATTTTTCACTCTCACTCTCTGTGGGCTTGCAGGGGTGACCACAGCGCGATATGTTCAAGACACTTGGCGTTGAGAAGATAATGCGCTGAGTTGCATTGTCGGTTTTATACTTTAGATAAAGCTATGGGACGTTGGATTTTTCGGAAATTGTAGATGTTTGCTCTTTGCCAAACTCATATTGATGTTTGAAAAACGCAAAAGCTTGTGTGAAATACTGAAAAATTCAAAGAAAATCGTGAATTACACATATCATGTGGACAACGATTTTTCTCATGGCGAACATAACCACAAAATTTTCAGCTCTAGTAAAGAATTTATCTACACACATATTCGCTATATAGATTTCACCACGCCGCACCGCCGCCACGTCCAACCATCGCGCTCCGCCACCTCAACGCTGCACTTTGTCCAGCCCTGGCTAGACGAATTGAGGTCACCGTAGTTTCACTTTCTGTGATTTCTTACGTTTTCGTTTTTCACGACGTCGAGCGTGTGTTGTTTTTTTTTCTCCTCTCCGTCTCCTGTCTTGAATCCATGTGACGCTGGCGGAGAATCCTACACACCGCACGCACGTGGATGCGTCGACCGTTTGTGACGTCACATCATGTGACTAGTTCGAATCGGGTCAAGAGCGAAAAACCCGCCACACAGGTTTCGCGCGCTTTTCGTCTATTGGCTGGAAAAATACTGGTTTTTTTAATTTGTATGTAGATGGCTGTGAGTGTGAGTCGTTGAAAGATTGTTGTTTTGAACTTATGCCTTGGTGTGGCATGTTTATAGTAAATAAGATAATTAACTGTCCAAATTGGAGCGCATGGTAATTGGAATTTTGAATCTGGTTTCTGGGTGATTCCAGTTTTGTCGCTTTGCTCTTATAGTGGTGGTATTTCATGTAGCCTTTTGGAGAGAGACGTTGCTGTGTTGGTTTCTTGGTATATTTATACCTGTCTGTGACATTCTTTGGCCTCCACTGAATAAACACCAAATAATCTATGCGCAGAAAATGACAATTTGCATTCCATAGAATTCGGTGCGATGGATGCAACTAACACCTTATTTTATAGTCATCAAATCAAATCAAACAAAGATACCTTTACGAAGTCAGCAGAATTCAAAGAGATGTAACCATCACGCGTAAATCAGTGTGAATACATAAAGATTTTGTAGTTTTGTAAAATGAAAATCCACTAGAGAAACCCAGAGTTTTCGCATCGTTAAATTCTTCAGAAAACATCTTGCGTCATCAGATGTTGGTTGAGAGAATCTTCATTTACACCTTTTGCTGAAAAAATCGTGTGTTTGTTTGTTTGTGATGTCCGTTTGCCTGTTTGTTAGCGCTCTGCAGGCAAAACCAAGTAAGCGAATTTAATTTAATTTTCAGAATATCTTCAAAATCTTTCAATTATACCCTCCACTAATTTCAGCTCATTTTAATCACAACTTTTCTTTATTAATCAGTTTTACGGAAATTTTCAGTTTTTTTTCACGTTTCTCAATCTATAACTAAAAGATCTATAATTTCACTAAACTTTACAGATATACTAAACCTTATAACATGACGACTGTGTCAAAATTTCACTGTTTTATGTATCGTACTTCTTTGTAAATTACTCTTAACTCTGCTTTTTTGACAATTTTCCATCTTTTTGCCTGCACAAAATCAATTCTGGCTCAATGAGCATCATTCAAATACCACTCATCCCCGCGATCAAAAAACCTTAAAAATAAATCCAGAGTCAATTTTTCCTACTAACGTAAACGTTATAGCATTCCTTATGATACAGGCACGGAAAGCTAAAAACGTGCGCCGGATGTCAACAGATAATACTAATTACCGATCACTAATTAGCAGATAAGCACGGCGAGACGAGCAGCGACAGGTCCGACTGTTTGCTCGGCAGTTGTCCTGAAGAATCCAGGTCCTTGACACGAATCTCTTATCAGTGTGCTCCTCTGATATACAACGCACTGCCTGCTATCAGCGACCATCACAATGCGTTGCCATCTTGGGCGCCGGAAGTATATTTTGCTGGGGGGGGGGGAGGGCAGGTCTGGACAGGTTCAACAAATTTGTCATACCTTAGCAAGAATTATTTGCGCTCAGGAAAGTTCCTTTGCTCTGTTCCCATTTTACAAACATTTTTGGTTCAACGTTTCAATCTGCTGACTATTACATGACCCTTACACGGTTTTTGTCATTTTCTTTTGAAAAATGGTAAACTCTTCAAATTTTCCCCACCATCATTTATTCAGTTTGAAATTTTGGATAGAATGCGTCCCCAAAAAATGATTGCGCCACAGACGGAAAAAATTATCTTTTGAGTAAAATCAATCACTCTCTTTAGGCCATCTGTTATACAGGAATGCCGCATGTGCTAATTCAACCGTGGAAGAACTTAATTTTCCTCATCGGTCATCATTGCTTGCATACGCGTTATGCTGTTTGTGTTCCTTGCGAATTTTCGAAGGATCGAGATTTATTTTGAAAAATCACCCAATTTTGTCGGCCCTAGACAAATTTCCCATTTCCAATGTTTGGCACACCCATAGTTACAAACGGATATTTCCTGCTTTTCAAGCGTTTCAGAAGGGGTTTAAAGTGTTAAAATAATAGGTACTAAGTAAAAAATTGTAAAAAAGCTAGTTTAGGCTACGCACTAACTGGCTTTATAATGTTCATATTAGAAGAAGTAGAAAAACTAACAAACTTAAACTGACATGAAAATGTACAAATCTGTTTCAATAAAGACACAATAAATAATAATAAATATATCATAAATATTCTAATTGCAAGTGGCATGACATCGTGATAAATTCCATTGCTGGCAAATGAATTTCACCTTCCACGAAGCAAATGATGAGTCAGAGATTTTAAATCACTGATTGCCCATCGATTTTCAATCTAAATAATCCAATTCTACAGTGGAAATTATTCCAGTATTATTTCATTAGAGAGGGAGCTAAATTAATTCGGCAGCATATAGCATGTGCATAACAGAACAGGGCAACGCTATCAACATAAGGTCAAACCAATATGACTCTGATGAGGTAAACTAGATATCGAGCAAGGGATGTCGGTTGCACTTGCTGCATTCGCGGGAAATCCCACTGCGTTGATCTAGGATCAATCCACCACGAATAAGGACCCTGGACTCCCGCTCGTTTTGCTAACACGATATGAGCGGACACGGACAATACAAAATTCCAACCCCCGTTTTCACGATATTCTTGTTAAAAGTTCGTTACGGTCCACTGCCCGGAAAAGTATTCTGATATGAAAATTTTGAGACAGTGTACTTGAGTTGAGAGCTTAGCGAAACGAGCAGCAGTCCAGGCTGCTTTACGGACAGGAAAACAAGCGGCAGTCCAGGCTGCTTTATGGACTGGGAAACAAGCAGCAGTCCATAGGCTGCTTTGCGGACTGGGAAACAAGCGGCAGTCCAGGCTGCTTTGCGGGCAGGGAAACAAGCAGCAGTCCAGGCTGCTTTGCGGATAGCGAAATAAGTGGCAGTCCAGGCTGCTTAGTGGGCAGGAAAACAAGCGGCAGTCCAGGCTGCTTTGCGGATAGCGAAACAAGCGGCAGTCCAGGCTGCTTTGCGGACTGGGAAACAAGCGACAGTCCAGGCTGCTTTGCGGATAGCGAAACAAGCAGCAGTCCAGGCTGCTTTACGGGCAAGGAAACAAGCGGCAGTCCAGGTTGCTTAGCGGACAGCGAAACGGAAGTCCAGGCTGCTTAGCGAAATCGTCTTTGACATTGATATCCTTCCGAAACAATATATCCCCTCTTCCCCAATGAAAACCCATGTATTACGGCACGATTTTCCTCGTTCTGTGGCCTGGAATTTCCCTGGCGTCGGGCTCGCATCATATCCGGGACAGGACGCCGGCTCAATATGTGTTCCACGCATATCCTGGTTTTGATTGTGCGGTCAGGAGAGTTGGCTGTTAATTTCATTCATTGCTTGCCTATCACTTCCTATCTATGTTTTGCCGGAAGCTCGGGATTCATTCATGGATTTCATTGCGGATGCCTTCATCGGCCGTTTTTTCATGATTTGCTTGCTCGTTTACGCGGTTGATCGAAAAATTTGGATATCAAAAAAAAACTTTCGATAACACAAGCTCATCGTCAGTGTCCTCACATGATAATAGAAGTTGAATCAATTCTGTAATTAACAAGAATAAACCATTGATGACCATTAATAATAATCTATAAAAGTGTGCATATTTTCGATTATTTTTATGTCGAGTTTTTGCTGTACCTATAATTGTTTATCTATAATCCAATGAAGTCCTCGTTGTTGTTTATGCTCATCCCTATAAATTACCCACACAAACTACGGTTTTATTGTTGAGAGGTGCATTAGGATGTTATACCTGGATTTTTTATCCAAAAATACGAGGGAATTACTGGAAGCTTTCGAAGTCGACATTATCCAGCGAAATAAATTTTAAATGCTCAATTTAAACAGTTTCTACCCGTCGATACTGTAGCCTATATACTTTTATGCTGAGTACCGGCATGCATAATTAATTGCCAACCCAGCGCAACAAAAAAAGCCTGTATTATTGTACATGAAATTCGCGCGGAATCGAGTGTCAGCTAATTCACGTTAGACACGTCACACGATCAACGCGCGACCGAAGGATAATATTGCTATGGAAATCATTTAAAATGCGCCGAGAAGTAAGAATAAGCAAGTGGCCATGCAGTCCACTTGTTCCTTGACGATATTTTCCAAGCAATTACACTTGACATGCAGCCCCATCTCAATTTCATTGTAGTTCAACTCGTTAGTCGGTACATATGCCTCGTAATGCCGGTAATGACACCACTTATTTGATCATTTTCTTTCCTTTGCTCGAACAAGGGAATATAATATAACCATTTGATGCGATCTTTTCACAAATGTTGGATAAAGGTGATCTAGTTCTGATTCGTATCCCTGTCTAAAGTTAAATTTATACTCCTTCAAAGATTTCCTGAGATTTTGGTTGATGCTTTACGAATATATGTTTTTATATGCGCTCTAGATCGAACGATGGCTTAACGATCGTATCTCACACAATTGGAATGGAATTTAAGATTTAATCTTATCTTCATTCGCGATCAATTTAAATTTATATCACTCAGTTTGAGTTAGTTTTAGTTTTATGCATCATTCTGTTATTTATCGTTGTTGTGACAATGTTGTGACAAAATACCAATGCTTCTATCTTCCTGGAACTGGGTATTTTGAGCAAACAAAATACCCACTGGTTGTCCGAACAGATTCGCCAGCTTAAGAGAGGATATGTGATACAGTTGCTGATGCTGACAGCAATTTGCTAGGGTCTAGTTTATTATTTGTTCTTTTCTCTCGATAGTGCGTTTTACAAACCTTCCATACAACCCAATCTATAACCCCCAACTGTGGTATTTGACCGTGACTTCAAAAAGTCCGTTTTTTTTTTCATTTTCAGTTATGGCCAGCCAGGTTTGAAATGCAAACCAACAAGTAGCATGACAACAAATAGCCACTGTACAGTAAATACTCAACAGAGATGCGGCTAGGGGTATTTGCTAATAATGTAACCCTACAGCAGCAATGGTATTTTTTATGTCATTAGTTGCTAGTGCGTAAATGTGCGTGCCGTGCGCACAGGCGCGGTTCTAGTGATATAATTACACGTTAATTACTCATTATTCATTCAAAAGAATAGAACATATAAACTGCAGAATTTTTATTGATAATGGTGGGACGGAGAGAGAAGAGAATGGCACAGAGGGTTCAGAGAAATAAGTTGCCCTCTTGCACAATGTGCCAGCAGGTGACATTTTCTTTGTCGTGCAATTTTTCGGAGTCTCGCTGGTTCGATCGTAGGTAGCTGATAGCAGACAGCTCAGATCAGCTTTACATCTGGATTTTTTTTAAAGATGTGTCTAAAAAAGATGTGTCTTCAAACTTCTATCGGTTTTTTAATCAATTTTAATGTAGCCAAGGCGTGACTGAAATGATGACTGAATGAATTATGATTGCCAACATAAAATTAAATGTGTTTTCATTTTCAATAATAGAATAGAATTCAGAATTCATGAACATGAGCAATTGGAATTCATGTGTGCCATTCAAATTATTCAAGTAGCTGGTGTCCCTTTCTTAGTACGCTTTTTAGCTAATAGGTGGCGTCTGCCAGCCATTTCCTACAGCTTACATCAGAAATTTGAAATTCGTACCTATGAGAACTTATTTCCAGTAAAAATCCGATAGAATTAGGTTTCCCTGAAGACTTTTGCAATAAGAAGCTGTGTTTTAATATTTAAATTAGAAAAGAGATCATTAAGAGGTATGTAACTTCTTTAACCCTACGTACAAATTGTTTGAATGATCAACATTCAGTAAATAGGTAGGTAGGTAGGTACTTAAAAAGAGGCAAAACCCTGACACATTGCTGCATTGCATTTGCATGGCATTGCTTCTGATGGCATTGCTTGCCCTTGATGTTACAACTAGCAAAAATTAACGACCTTAAAATATTAGTTATTGCTTTCAAAATCAGTGGGAACATTCGGTTCTGTGATAAGAATTTACATTAGTTTGGTCAATTTCCCTTATATCCATACCAAAAGTTAGAAGATACTGCTTTGATAATAAGAATAACATAACTTCAAATCTACCACTCTTTGCTAGGTAAGTCTAACCTTGAGAGAAAATTAACCTTATAAATAACAACCAATATCATAAGGTAATAAATGTGTCTTTATATAATTCACATCGATAGAAAGATAAATACGCAATAGAGTGAGTGTTTGTAAGGAAGGCGATATTATTACAAATATACATGTACATAGGACCGTGTTCACAAGCTTCGAGTGTGTAGTACACACGATCTTCCGACTAGATAACAGTGACACGGGTCTCTCCCTTCATTGCCAGCCGAGAGGGACCGCCCCTCACGTTAGTAGCATTAACTTATGTCTCGATAAATAAAATATAACAGCATATATACAAAAAATAAACAGGTTTCATATGGGCTAGGTTTCATACAGTCACAACTTTTGGAAGACACCTCAAAAACGAGTCAGAATTCTGTGACGTGCTAAGGAGTTACAGCATGCTGTATGAGTATTCAAATAAAAATATTAATCATTACAGGCCTGAATTGATCTCAAATTCCTATGCCAGCCACGTAATGAGCAATATTATTTTGTCGTATCAACCAAGAAAACCAATTGTTTTCAGTGAACAGGCGATAAAAATTCACCAAACATTCAGAGATTATCCGCTCCTTTACGAGGAGTGAAACAATAGCAACCTGGCGATGACCGAACTCCCAGCAACCATACAAAACGTAGCTAACGGAACGCAAACGCTTGTTTCAGCCGACGGAGGTTATCTCGGACGGTCAGTGCGTGGATTCGACGACGTGTGGAGCCATCTCGGCGTGCCGCCGCCACCAAGGGATGCCGCTGCGCGACACGTCCAGCATCCGTCCGACGAACCCGGACGTGTCCGTCGTGTTGCCAGACCTGCGGGGAGGGAAACGTTGTCGTTGAAACGGCGAGCGGAGTAACAAGTAAGAGCGACTAAGAGCAAGTAAGAGATATGTTTGGGAACTTAAAATTCAATACCCAGTTAAATAGTTCTTCTAGAAACTACACGCTAAGATTAAAAGACATGAGTTTTTAAAAAGGGCTAGTGTTGATTCGAACCTAAATGCAAATACTTGTTGCATGTACGGTAAATATTTACTATTAGAAACGAAATATCTATTCTAGAGAAACAACAGAACTAAAACTATAGTAACAAAAACAAATATTCTCGTTCCAAGCCTTCATAGCGCTACTTTAAGAAACTGATACCAACTTCCAAATGTGCTAACAAATTTGAAGATTCTAGTGGTTTTGGCTATCATCTCTGCTTCTGAGTGTCTCAATTCTAGCTACCTATGCCATTGGCATTATTTCAACCTATCTTGATCTTTTTACAACCACACTACCGAAGATTCTGCCTACCAACGAAGCTACCGAGCATTATTCCAAGCACTCCACCAAAGCTGGACTGACTGTATTTTTACTGTAAACTGAGTTTTATTTAGAATTTCAAATGAAACACTCTTCTAAACCGCATGGTTGTAATCCAGGACTATAACTGATGATCTATTCATCTTGTTTAAAGAGGTATTTAATTACTGTGACAGCAGTGACGTTATAATTATTTATTCATTTAATTAATTTCAACATATATATACATCATGTCTTCATGACTGATATACCATTCCAACTACAATTCCCATCCGTTCTTTAGACATCTTCTCACTTTCAATCATCTCTCCACTCACTCTTAACTTATTCCATTCCTTGACTCCCTTTTCTAAAATTCTATCCTTGGCATTACATACCACTTTATATCCGGCTTATTATCAGGCCAATTCCTTGCAATAAACATAAATAACAAATCAATAAGCATTTAAAACCGCAAATCTTGTCATGTATACCGGTACATAGACTCTATGAACAGTGAGCGAGCCCTAATTACAGCGGACATTCAGCTCAGACATAAACTCCAGCGCCGTATCGCAAGAATTACCACAGTCAACGTCTAGAAAAGTCTAGATCGCCTAGCTAGACTCGATCCCGGACAATTTCGCTGTCAAATGGACCAGCATACACCGGTTCTCTAGAGATCACCGAAGTTAAGAAATATCGTGCTGGGTCAGGTGTTTGATGGGTGACCATCATGCACATGATCAGTTCTGTTTGGTAGAGAGGTTGGAGTGTTTGAAGTTAGTACGACAACTTCACTCGCCTTGCTTATCAACCTCTCGACAGCACGGATTAGTGGAGGAATTCTGTTGTTCAAGTTGTACCGTCCGGTCCTTCAGAAGGGACGTAAAGCCGGTGGTCCCCTCGGTGCTTTCCGACAGGAGTAGGCTACATGCCGGCACCGGGTTACCCCTCCACCCTTCAAGACTAGGTTAGGTTCATCATCACACTCATCATCACCATTTTCATTCTCCGACGACTCTTGCCAAATGGCCAGTTGTCAAAACAGTGCGTCGTTAAACCCCCAATAATCATCATCAGCTAGTAGCAAGTTACCTGTAAGTGGCTGTGTGGTGGTACTGCTGGCGTGGCAGGGTGTCCACCGCGACGGCGCTACCGCCTTGCTGCTGTTGCTGCACGATGTGCATCAGCAGCGGCTGGTAGTGCGCGGCGTGCTGCCGGTGGCTTCCTACGGCCAGGTCGCCGCGCACTATCGGGCCTTGCGTCACCTTCAGCGTGCCCATGTCCTGTTGGAAAGCGTGCGACGCGACGTTAGCGACGTGTGGCTTTCTAACGTTACCACAAAATCTGTTTGTGTGCGTCGTATATCTGTTAGATATGAACACTTGATTTCGAAAGGGAAATTTATGCCAAACGGGATTTGATTCTAAGAGTTGGAACTTATTTCCGATTGGAAATTTAGCTTCAAATAGAAGCGGAGTTATCATTGTTGCTTGCAACATTTTAAAGTTGATATCCGCTAAAGAAAATTCACACCGTACAAAACCGAAAGTTAATATCGCCATCGCAACCTCATTCTCCGTTCCACTGCACCGACCTGCATGGGCACCTCTGCCGCCTGCGCCACCCTCCGCTGCCCGCGCTGGCTCCGCATCGACCGCTTCCGCCGCTTGACGTTCCGCCGCACGCAGCACTGCACGGAGAGCAGCAGCGAGCAGACCATTGCCGTCATGCAGCCGATGTAGACCAGCACGAGCAAATCGCCGCCGCGCTGCTGGCTTCGCAGGACGCTTCCCGCAATCGTCAGCGACACGCCCGCCAGGATGCCGAATGTGAAGATCACCTGGTGGCAGAGGATCGGTTAAGTTGGCGATAACGTGGCCAGGAACGTCTCAACAGTTCGTAGCTCTGCTTAGAAAATCCCTGGGTATGTGTAGTGCTTCAAACACTGCCGTTAGGTTGCTGAACTTGAAGATCACTTGGGCGGAGGTTCGAGAGAGTTAGGAGGAATCATACATAGCCCGTGAACAAACGGCAACAGTTTGTAGCTATGGGCGCTTCAAACACTTCCGTTACGGTGCCGAACATGAAGATAACCTGGGAGGCTCGATAGTGTAAGCAGCGCTATGGCCAGGAACATCGCCAGTGAACAAACGACAACATTTTTTAGCTCTGCGAAGCGCTTCAAACATTGCTGTTGAGGTGACCGGAGCACCGAAAATCGGAGCGTGAAAGCAGCAGTGCCACGACCATCGCCGACAAAGCCCCAATCAACCTGGAGCTGCATACGCTCCCCAAAACCGGCCGTCGTTATCGCCTACGCCGTCGTCATCGACCGCTACCTGCAGGAAGTAGTAGCAGAAGGTCTCGCAGGCGACGCAGTGCCCGCCGCAGCCGTCGACGGCCGATTGCCCGCCGGGGGAGCTCGGCGTGTTTGGTCGATCGGAGGCGGCTCGCGACGAGCCCGAGCAGCGCGCCACCGTCGTCGGCACGCTGGCGCAGCCGCTCGAGCCGCCGGCGCCCATCGGCGGGAGAAGCGGCGCGATGCTGTGGCGACCCGGCCCGTCCACAACCACTGTGGGGGAGAGGCGGAGGCGGTTAGTCGCTGAAACCTCGGCGGTTTTGGGTGACGGTCGATATTGTTTTTTGTTGAAGTGCAGTTTTTTTTTATTAGTATTAATTTTTTATCATCACATTTACAATTCTATGTTTTTATCTTTTGACCTCCAAAGCTTCAAAAACTTGTCTGGTGGTCCAAATGATCATTCAGATTTTTATAGTTTGTGTACAGACCAGAAAAAAACAACTAAGCACAATTCATATCATGAACAGAGAACAATAGTACAGTAATGTAGTAAAGTAGTAATGTCGTTACATCGAAAACATCGTCGTTTTGAAACTTCTGCTTCTGTCAAGATAATAACGAGGCAGTTAACTCTTCACTTTGGGTCAATCTGCGAATACTTCGGGACAATGATTACGGATTTACGTCCACAATACTAACAAAACAGTCAATATTTATTTCTTGTGTAACTTTTTAACTAGCTAACAGAAGTATTTTCTTTTATATTTAGAGTCGTTTTGTGGTAAACTGAAAAGCAATCAACGGTGAACTACGCTCTTTGCTTTTCTTAGCTTTTCCATACACCGGGAAAAGTTTGAGTTTAGGACCAGCATCCAATACCCTGTTAAATAGCTTTTCTGAAAACTAATGTGCCAAAGACATGAGTATCATTCTCAAGAAAGTAGCCACACATTATTCCTGGAACCTGGAAGCAATCAACGCGGCAGCGGCGGCGTACCTTCGACCATGTGCTCCTGGTAGACGGGTCGCAGCGCGTGACCGAAGGCGGGCAGACTGCCGTGTTGGTCGGCCTGCTGCCACGGAGGGCCCGGTCCAACGCCCCCGCGGTACGTCCGCGAACTCGACGAACTCGTCGACTGCGACTCGCATTGCGCCGGGCCCACCCAAGGGTTGCGGCTAAGGGGGAACAAGGAGACGTTACGATGAGCCACGATGCCGTTTCGTTAGCGATTAACGACAACTTCTTTATTATTGTGATGAGACTGTGTGACTGTCAGAATGCCCTCATAAAGGTTTCATTATCATCAAAAAAATTTAAAAGTTGTCGTTTGTTGCAATGAAATGTTCTGCCTACAATGATAAACAAGCCGATACCAAAGAAGGTCAAAAGGCACATTAATTTTGGGGCATATAAACTACACCTTCACCTACCATCAGTTTAACAAATTTTTTACCTTTGCTTAGCATATTCTGACTATATAACAGAATGCATTTCTGAAATCCAGAAACAGACCAAAATGACCCGTTGTTATTTGACCAAGTAACAAACTAACCATGCTCATAATCATACCTTCTGAGGTGTGAATTTAGGTGTCAGCCCATTGTAAACAAAACAAATCATCTATAGTAACAGGACAAGTATCATTTCCATTCCATCTGAGAGGCAAATATTCAAGACCAAACTTATTATTGTATGGCAATGCCTTGACCTCAACAGCCAATCAAGATCTACCCACCAATCACACTGCTCCATCATCTCTCAAACAGCATCCCAACAGCTGTAACAACACGACGAATGTGAAGCGGGAAGCAAACACTTCGCCAACATACACCACCGGCGATCGCTGCCCGAAAAACCTCAGGATTGACCGCTCAGTTACCGACGCAACGCCAATTACCAACACAACGCATATTACCGACGCAACGCAAATTACCGACGCAACGCAAATTACCGACTTAACGCCAATTACCGACGCAACGCCAATTTCCGATGCAAATCAGACGTGTGCGGATAACATTTACTCGCCCGATGCGTCGTCTAGGAGATCTAGTAAGTTCTAGGAGGTTCTAGGAGGTACCAGGGGGTACTAGCATGGTACTAGAAGGGTCCGACGTCCCGTGGAGATCAGGGGTCCGCGTGTTAATAGTCCATTGTCTCTGGCGACCGACCAGATCGCAAAGCCTGCAATTCTATTGTACGCTCTGGAGCGCAGGGTGTTATCTTGCATCTCTTTGCCGCCTAGACTCGGCCAACGCTTGAGATGCCGGCGATGTGCTGAGTGTTGTGCGATCGTGGGTCAAACCGATCTGCATGCCGCGCGAATGTCCTGCAGAGGATTCTGGCGACAATTTCGCACGGAGGAGTGTGCTTTGCAGAAAACTTGGTATATTCTCAAGCAGGTATTACTGTCTTTCGGGAAAATAGATTTTTATCCTTCGAGGGGGTCGTTCCCTTAATATTATCAGCAGTAACAGTTCCGCAGCTAGCCTACACAGGAAGTTGTAATGTATAAGCTCATGTTCTAGTGTATCTCCATTTTATGGAGACAGTTTAGTTACCAAATTATAAATTCTTGGTTTAAATAGGAGTTAAGTTACATACAAAGGCAACGGTCAACCACGGACAGTGAAATTCATTTTTTTCTGTGAGTTATATCTCAAATCAGAGTTGAAAATAGTGTGTAAAACTGGCCATAAGCCCCGCTAAGACAAATCTTTACATCCTCAGCCTTTACTGCGACTCATTTTCCTCCTAAACGGAAGCTGCGAGCTAAGCGGAAGCTGGCGAATGGAAAATTGTCGCCCAGAAGACAACTTCATCTGGCACACTGTCTTGGGCCGAGTTGGCAGACGAACATTTGGTCTGTGCTTGTCAACAACGAACAGAGTGTGGCTGGCTGGCTAGCTTTGAGCTCGAAGCAGCTTCGAAGAGCCCACACCCAACCTAAGCTAGATGACATTTGCTGATAGCAAGCTTACAGCTCTTATACACGGATGGAGTATAGGAGGCTGGATCGAGGTATAGGTGCTTTGTGATGGCCTTCATATTAATGACATAAGCCACAAAAAAAAGCTAGTTGTTTTCGGCACTTGTGTACTTTGATGAAGACGAGGTTTAGTTGATAAGGAGTAGGCCATCGACCGAAGTTGCCCTCAGCCCTAAACTGCGAACCTGTCCCGTGGTTGTTACAACTTTGTTGGCGTGGGAAAACCTGGAAAATCTAGCGATAGCGTGGATTTGCAAACAGGGCACGACCGTATACCCTGAAGCATACGTCACCGCGTTGGAGAATTTCAACTGATGCAAAATTCCTTCTACTGATGTCATTAGCACAACTTTAAAACGAATGAAACTCGAGTTAAACTTTTAAATAGTGTAGTCTACGTTGTACACCTCTGGACACTGAAAACCGTCCACCTGAAATTTTTACAAGTCCCAATTTCGTCTTGCTTGAAAATAGTATAGGTAGCCAGGTAGAGGCTGAGCACATGGCATATGAAACCACTTGCTTGGGAAGCTGCCTAATGATGGAAACCAGTTTTCTTATCAGTGGGGCTTTTAACAATTCATATGAACCGTGCATTGCGAATATTCGTTCACCAGAGTAGCCCTTTTGGCGTGATCGAGCTCCAGCATTTGTCACAGAGTTGCCGGTGAAGATTTAGACGGTTTGGACGAATTTCAATATCCTTGCTGTAATTACACTACATTTACTATTGATACCTATTAATAGTTAAAAAACATTTATTCGATGGTAAAAATACTAAAAATGACAACCGTTTGAATTTCCTCCACTGCATTGTAATAATCGACGTCGTTTGTTATCTAATCTCCCGTACTTGATATAATATATCCGACCCGCCAGGACAAGGTAGCATCAAAAAGGTCGGGTCTCGGAGCCAACCATTGACTTGATCCAAAGATAAGATAAGCAATTAAAAGGAGAGAAAATTAAAACGTGCCATGGAAACAAACTTTTTCCAGAATACTGAAGAAGTGATGAGATAAACGTGTTTGCCGTTAATAGAAGAGGCAGGAAGTTTTCGAATTATTTCTGCATCTTCAAAATTACGAGTTATAGGCCATTGGGGGGTGCTGAAATGGTGTGCAAGACTCACGAGATATCATATTTGTGAGCTTGGTCGATCCTCATTTCACTGGACAGGCTACTGATAAGGAAAACTGGTTTATCATAACGAGGTATAGGTTCAGAAAGCACATGGCATACAGCATGGTGTGTACCCGACTTACCTACACTATTTTTCAAGCCAACCTCCCTCGGGACTTGTATAAATTTCTAGTGGACGGTTTTCAGTGTCCAGGAGTGTACGTGGGAAAACATTTGAATAGTTTTCATTACCATGCAAAACCCAGCTTGAAAAAGGATTAAATAAACCCATGAGACACTGGCTAGTGGCTACATAAAACTGTAGCTTTATAATAACACTCGAGTTCTTTCTATTCGAATTTCCCTGAGTTTCTCAGTGTATGCACTTTCCTCATTCCTCATCAGAGGATCTTAGAGCTAATCAAGCATTTTTGTTACCTTAGAGTTTGATGGCCTTGATGGTTCTGATGATTCTGCTGATTTTGGTGGTTCTGCTGGTGATGGGTCTGCGGATGGTGGTTTTGATGGTACGTCTGATGGTGGTTGTTCGGATGGTGATTTTGGTGGTGCTGGTGGTGGTTGATCTGGTGATGCGCCAACTGGTGATGCGCGGCGGCAGCGGCAGCAGCAGGGTGCACGTTGGGGATGGTCGTACTCTGGTAGGGGTAGCGAGGATGTCTGGACATTATTGCCGCCATTCATTTCGAACAGCCACCAGCCGAGCTGTAACACAAGGAAAAAAATAACCGAAATTAGCAACTTATCGAAATCGAGTTCAAATTGGTTGTATATTATGTACAAAGTAACTTGAATCTGTCAAAATGGACCTCTGTCAAGATTTGAGGCAGTTTGGTGGGATTTTTAATGCCCTTCGCTCTTCAGTACACGAAAATATTTACCACCACTGTGAGAAAAGGATCTAATTTGCATGGTGCTATTCCCAAAAAAGACATTCATGGTGGAAACATTGCCATTTCTCATTCAACATTCAAATCAGCGATCGAAGAAATTAGAGCTTGCACTTTACATGACCGGCACGATCTCATCCGATGCAGATCTAACCAACCGCTGTACCAATCTGGTTCAGTCTTATACTGCCTATTCTTGTACTGCCTACGCTACCTGCGACCCTTCTTTTTCTCGCACTGCCTACAGACCACCGCGCGGCCAGATTTATTCTTATACTGCCTATTCTTACACTGCCTACGAGGAGAAGTGATCACGTGACGCCGAACGTTTCCGAACGGCTGCATTGCGCCAAAAGCCCTCGAAGTCATTCAAAGTTACTATAACGCGCTGTTTTCATTACTTATTATTTGCTTTCCGGGCAATGGTTCTAAAGCCTCCACGTCAGAAAAATAGTAGGTACACTTACTTATAGCCTATTTTCAACCCTGTATATTGCTTTGACACACAACATGCTCCTGTGAACGTCGCCGTCCTTGTCCTAAACATCGCCCCCAAATCGGGAGGGTGGCCGTCGTCCTATAAGTATGCTCCTATGGACGTCGCCGTCGCAGCCTACCAGCACCTCATGCGGAATTAATGATGATAAATTCACGAATGAAAACAGCGCGTTATAGTAACTTTGAATGAAACGAGGGCTTTTGGCACAATGCAGCCGTTCGGAAACGTTCGGCGTCACGTGATCACTTCTCCTCGTAGGCAGTGTAAGAATAGGCAGTATACGAATAAATCTGACCGCTCGGTGGTCTGTAGGCAGTGCGAGAAAAAGAAGGGTCGCAGGTAGCGTAGGCAGTACGAGAATAGGCAGTATGAGAACGCACCTACCAATCTTCCTTCAATCCGCAAGGGGAAAACGAACACCAAATCTAAACAAAGCCTTCAGATTTCCACATCTCCAGGTCGCGCGAGGGACAATGTTTTCTGTCCGGAGCTCGACCACGTCTCAAGCTGGGAGGGTTTCTTTTGACCAGCAGTATATTTTGACGTCTCGAGACGACCCTCTTATAACTCAAGTTTTAAGTGTGGCCCAGGAATTCGTGCCGACCTCCCGCCTGCCCAAGCGTCTGTCCCGCAAGCCGGAGAAATCAATTATTGTCGAAACAGATGTGTAGAGACATCGAGCTAAGAGAGAGACACACCTAAAGCGACTAATTAAGCTGTACTGGACGCGTACTGGATATCGAGGTTTTCCTCGTGTGACTTCTTCTAAGTTCTTTGTTTCAACAAACTAACCAACCACGTGGGGGCCACACCTGCGTATGGACACCCACCGGCACATTTTGCCACCTCGTAACGTGAGGTTTGACATGTGAATTATTTGCATAGCTAATGTTAATAATGGGAATCGAGCTGCAGTCTGCTTGCTCAAGATGTGTGCTGTGTACTGTGTGATGTGTGCTGTGTGCTGTGTGCTGTTTGTACGGACTTCTGCCTTGCGGGCGACGGAATTGTGGTGACATTAGATACTGAATCAACAAGCTTACTCCAGTAACAGAAACTGCATGGTTTAGGCGTGCAATTATCCGTTTTTTTGAAGTGCAAATTTTTAAGGTGTATCAACATCTCTAAGACGTCTTGATTTCTTGCAACTTATGTGGTTAACTTTCACGTTTCCCTCTGCAAGCACTGCCCACTGACAAAAGCATGGTAACAAATTTTAATAAAAACGACGTCCCATCAATCTTAAGTCTTGTGAGTGTTTTTTTGTTCCGCCTCGCTATGCATCATCCTTCAAAACCACAGATAGTTCACAGTGATATTCTATTACACAAAAAAAAAATCCCTTCCTCAAAAAAAAAAAAGATCCGTCTCCAGTCTCAAGCCTCTAGAAGGCTAAAAAATTAATATTCGAAACGGGTTCCATTTCAACCAATTGAAGCTCAAAGCATCGCGTTTCTTTCACATAAAATATACAAAGAAAACCAATAATTATCAGCGTTTAACGAGCTACGATAACAAACTGTCCAACAACACGCCAAAGAAAAAAAAAAAAAACAACGCAACCAACAAAAAAGGTTATAACACTAAAATTTCAAATCAATTATGGCATCAAGCAAGTCGATGAAACGTAGAAATTAACAACCCTCGGTCAGCTACCGCGCTAAGCCACCCAAAAGCAACCCATGGCCCGGATTTAGTGGGTGTTTTCTTTTTTACTTGCTCACGAGGGTGAAGCTAAGTATTATATTGCACCCCCTCGGGCTGACAGGCACGCTGCCAGAGCTTCTACCTGCTGCAGAATCTCAGCCCCAGCATCCCACCATGGAGCAACTAACAAGCCGAGTGTATATGTGACACATTGCCAGCCTGAGGCTTGGCTTTAGAGGCAGCGGCGTCACGTCTCCAATAAACTATCGCTACCGAGACTTGAACCCGGATCCGCGAGAAGCGTTGCAAAACGCACAGGCAGCTTTTTTTCCTGATTCACCACACGAACTGGCGATGATAAAATATTTTTTTGAAACATAGTAACTTGGCGGGTAAATGATCACACCGTGCATGTGGTGAATTCGGAATTTGGTCGTGTTATAAAAAGTTCTCCGATGTAATCTGAACTTGAAATGCAATCTACGAAATTGTTGTTACGAATTTGAAACCCTCCACGCAAGTCTAAGAAAAACTATGACCATTGAAATTCATTGCTCCATAAATTTTGTTGTCATTTATTGAAGTAAAAAGCAGTCTAGTAACATTTTTATCACATTTGCAATGTAGATTTACCAATTATGTGGCGGGGAGTATTTCCTCCCCTATTTGTCTTTACTGCAACTGCATATGACTTATGCAAAACCAGTGAAAACAAAAACATTCCAAAATTTTTCGATTTCGGCTCGATTCCGAATCAACTTCGCCACTGCCACCGCCACCGGAAGGTTACGCCACTGCAAGAAAGTGCGTAAAGTGCGTCTGCCGCTTGGACCAATCAGAGTGGACGCAAGGTGGAATTAAATTCAGCCCGGATTAGAGGCAGGGGCGATAAATCGCATGTTTGCTTTGTTGTAGCCCTGAAGAGGTGGGATTGTAATTTAATATGTGAGCAGCACGACGAAAAGGTTTCACAGGTGATCAATTAAAAGGCAAAGCTTGAAATGGGAGGCTAACGCTCCAAGAAACTTGCTCGAACGGATCGCGTTTCAGGAGCCTGAAGTTCGAACTTCAAAATACTTCGAAACGTTCGCCAAAGTGGTGCTAAATTAAAAATAAACAAATAAAATGTTGTAGTGATTAAAAGCATGAGCTTGATCGTGGGAAGAATTTGGATGTATGAGTGTCATTTTGATGTGAGGTAAGAAATAAGAGGGAGATTAGGATCTTTGGCGTCCGACCCACCCTGAATTCACAAACTTCGTATAGATTTAGTATTTACCCGAAACATTGAATAAAAAAATCCACCCAGTTTCTAGTTCTACCCTCTCTAGAGTATCTTATCTACTGAAACAAAGTTGACATTTCCTAAATACAATATCCCCTAACCCTCGGAAAGCGTCGGGGGTAGTATTTCGCGTCGCTAGGGACAAGACCTTTCACTTTGGCGAACGTAAACAATAATAACTACCCCGTGAGGCAAAGTAAACAAGCAGGGGTAGCGCTGGGATAGGGGGCGCAAGCATACCACCGTAAAATAGAAATTTCACGCAAACTTCGTGATCGCTTCACGTTTGGTTAGGTATAGGTGGAAGGCTTTAAAAGTCATCAATTTGATGTTTGGTGACGCCCGTAATCATCGGGTGATGATTCGGTGATGATGGTATTTAGATAGAGATGGGGAATTACTTCCTTCCGTCAAATTGACGAGTAATTGGATATAGGAATAGCAATGCTGCTTTGTTGACTATAGCAAAAGGGATACATACATTACATTGGCGATTTAAAAACAGATATTTGACTGAGGGGGATGAAATTGGATTCAATCCTCTGATGCAACATTTTTTGATTGCGCTACAGCCCCAATTTCAATTTCCTTTGCAATGCCTTATACCCGTGCGTCATTTCTTCCATGTGGAATATTTGTTTTGGAATTTGATTACTTGTGGAAACGAAGAGAGCCAAAAAGCTGCGGCAAATGACCAGCGAAAGAGTCACTGGTCGTGAAACAGTCATGTCGAGACCTTGGTCAGGGGTTTTTCGAAGCAGAATTGTGCAAGCACCGAAAATAAACCACCCTTATAGTGATATTGTCAAAGTGGTTTATTGTCCCTTACTCCTCTAGTCCACAGTCCAAAGTCCATAGCAATGCCATCGCGAGGCACTACAGAATTGGATTTGTATGAGCAGTCGTAAATCTTCGGGCATTTCATCTCGACAGGCTGAATGAACAAGCCAAGGATAGAGCAATAATGTTCAGAAATAAGAATGTCATAGAAAAACTAAATTCCGAGTCAATGTTTGGGGAACAAGAAATTGTGAAGAAATGGGCTCATTTTTATTGGGGGTAGTTTTCTTTAGATGCCATCAAATAAATGCTAGTAGAAATTTGCTCGAACAAGAAGTTAGAAACTCTGGCAAGCTGCGAGTTCAGCAACTTTTTACTCTCTCCACTTTTCATTTTTGATTTGATTTCAACATCAAAAAACTTCCCACGGTGCAATTTCCCATTAACAGCAATGAAGCTATTATGCGGGGAACGGATGCCTATAAAATAAATTGCTACCACAACCCCGAATCCATTAGACAAGTAATAAGGGGTGGTTTTGAATTATTTTCATAGCAGCTCCCGGGTGGCATTATGATGTCATCGATGCATGACAACATACTCGTTGTGGTTTTCTAGGGGGGTTCCGCTTGTCGAAAGGAAGAAGGGTGCGAAAATTCACGGTGTATAAGCACTCATGTGAGCATTGCAAACAAAGAGGCAGTTGAAAATTGGCGTTCATGCATTGAAATCTTAATCCGTGGAACGCTTGTAGAAGATTTTCAATGGATCGCTTGAACACCTTATAGAAAACTGCTAAAAACAGTCATATGGGGATGCCTTTTACCATAGAATAAGAACCTTCTTATTTTATGCCTTTACTTTGGCTCAATTTGAAACTATTGTTGCGTTTCAATTTAGAGCCATTATATATTAGATGTGGGGAGATCTGGGGTGGTGAGAAAGATATGAAGTTTTTACTGAAAAATTCCATGTAATATTGGCGTTTTATTAATGTAATTTTGTGGCGTAGTTCATATAAATGTATCATTGGAAATGGAGAGTGTGTGCACTGTATTCAGAAATTGTTCAGACCGGATCTTTAGCTGTATGTACACGAGTTCCCAGCAAAAATATTGCCATCGTATTTGCCAACTGCATATGACAGCATCACATCAACGCAAGTAAATAATCTAACATCTATCATCATAGGGACCGGCTAGGGGCTGTAACCCCGCCGCCATCAAGCCAGCTTAGGGGTGGTGAAATGCACACGACACCAACGATGCACTCTGTGGGAGGATGCACTATCTCTGCTACAGCACGTGATGAGTTATGGTCGTGAGATTGTGCGCTGTTTGACAGGAAGCTCAGCAAGGGAACCAAGGGAGAGAAATATGAGCAATTTTACTTCCTGTGCAACTTTGTTGATCTCCAGGCTGATCAGCAGCTTGTAATACATCCGGGAGCTGTGTACATGCTTTGCTGTAACTTACAGTGGTCGATCGACTTAGTTGCTTTCGATTTCTTTTCCTTCTGATTCTTACATACATTTCAATCTTAAAATGACGCAGAAATTAACCAATTATTGTCACCACATGTGATGGTTTGGATATTCCATGTTGGGATGGTAATATTTGGTTGAAAAGTTTTTAGGAAAACAGATAGGTATACCTCCTACCTTTTAAATTTTATGCGCTGAAAGATTAAGGGCAAAGTTGCTGTTTATTTCTAGAGCTAAAATCATCGCGAAGATTTCTTTATCTGAATCATCTCTACAGAACGAGTGTTGAGGCACAGCGATTAAAAGGGTGGGAAAAATAGTTGACGCAAAGTAAAAACGTTTTTAAGTACCACCTTCATCACCGAGTACTTAGTGACTGTTACAAACATTGTATAGGAGTATAATATATAAATGAAAAAATATTTTTACGTCATGGATTTTGACTAGAGGAAATCGTTTTTTTCTTTCCTACTACAACCACCAAACAAAATTACACTCTTTATGTTATTATCATGCATGCCACGCATATAATTTGACATTTCTAAAAAATTATAACAACTCAATTAAAACCTTCAAATTATCTAGATTTTCAACAGGTACACTCTATCCGAAAAGCGCGGATCGAGAACGGGTCTTCGTGTAGGGTTGTCGCTGACTGTTTTTACTGATCAGCCCAGAGGCCCGTCCAGCCTTCGGGCTAAGGAGCCCAGGACCAGTAACATCAGATCTGTCAAAACATCTACTACACAACAACGTAAATCTTCCGTCGCCGCGTAGCCAGCCATTTCCATAGGATCTTCACCGCTGATCTGTATAATTGCCCTTTGATGTAAGCCGCAGGAGATAAGAGAACCAAGTAATTTATTTATGGCTTCAAGAAGATGTTGGTCCAGAAATTGAGTGGCTTCTTGCGTTACCAGCGCGGCCATATAGCGGGGGTTCCAACTTTATGAAGGGTTGCTCTTAATTCAAATTAATTAGTGGTATGATGTAAAACATGAAATTGTGAAATATGCTGTATACTGTATGTAGTTCATTGGTCGTAAATACGTTTCACAACCGAATACCGATCATGATTATGATTGTTGATTAGAACCTAAATGCAAATAGAACCGAAATATCTATTCCTAAATTTGTGTCCGTATTCTGTACCCCCATAAAACCTGCTACTGTCTTCAGACCAAGATACGTATCCTGTAAATTGATAAAATCCGATATAAATTAAACGGATTGTGAACTTATTGGCGCTTTTAAAACCCGCATTGGAATGTGTACAAAGCCTGTGAGCACCTGTGAGTGTAAACTGAATAAATCTTGGTGAAATGCGAGCCGATTAAAGGAGCTGGGAAGAGCGTGGTTTCGGCCATCAGCTTCTTTATTTACCGAAGCGCATAGCCTAATAAGCACCTGTCTACGGCGTCCTCCGTGCGTATAGGCTTTGAACGTGCTGCGCTTCACTCTCAGGATGACCGTGGTAGCTCTCTGTGGTGGAGGTTCTGCCTATAACCGAGTGGATAAATGATGGGACTAATCGTGATGGACCCGAGGCGAATCGTTTGCTCTGCTTTCAGAAGTTGATTGTAGTCGACTGGTTGGGTTTTCGAGAAGTTTGGTGGAGGTTGGGTAGTGGTGGTGGAAAATTGAGTATTGAGTATTTTTGTCGGTGCTTCTTTCTGTCGTTGTGTACTTCATCGTTAACTTCAGATAAGGATCGGACTCAACTTTATGTTCGTTGACCATGTTTAAAAAAACTGTTAAGATTCTTGAAAAATCACCCGGATTTGCGATTTGTTTCACCACTTCATTTAACACTTTTTTTGTCGCGTTTAGCTTGTTGAAATACAGTGTGCTAGGCGTAATTTCTCTGTAGCAAATTGTCAAAAAAAATGTCGCTGTATTTATTTATAATACGCCATGCAAAATGGCGAAGCGACGTCACAATATTTCCTAGCATCTGCGCGCAAAAAACGTGCCCTCTATTGTCCCATCAATCACAAAGCTATCAACAATTTTCACAAGAAATCTACAGAATGAAAAATAAAAAATGAACAAAAAAAAAACTGGCAAAGAAAATCCGCCGCTGGTAATGTTCAACGAGTCACGAGCGACGATCTACGAAACCATTGTCGGTGAAAACATGATTAGGTGCCATCATTCTTGGTCACAATCATTCTGTGATTCTATATAGCACCACCACGTCCAAACCGGCCGAAACACAATCACAATCATTTCGTTATTATTCATAAATCAAGCGACGTTTTAAGAAAACCGAGCCACGCCATATACCAAAATAAGCGAATCAAAAATAAAATAAAAATAACAGCTCAAGCATAGCTTATTAGAAATTAAATTCACCAATTCCCAGAATCCAGTTAGATTTACATAAAGCAACACATTAATGCGTCGACTGTTAGGTGTATGCACTACAATGTCCAGTTTATCACACTTTTTTCTCCTTTCTTTGGGAGGTAGTTAGTTGTTTTTTTCATCTCCTCCTCTCTACCTTGTGCCGACTCATTTGGTAAGACTCACAACATCGCAAGTATACATCCAGTTTGTCTTGTTTGTTTGTTTTTTATTTTTTTCTAACACACACACCAGTTTTAGGTTGTTACACTTTTACTGTGCCTTTTTTTCTACTTGACTGGTGCCGCCTTCCATTCTCTTTCTCTGCTGTCTCTCTCTCTCAGCTCCTTTGCATCTCTCTACGAGATTAATCTTGCTGTTACGTATAGCTGAGAGGCCTATCGCATAAAGTACAGTCTACAACGTGCTACAACGCTGCAGCAGCAAGCAAGCAAGCAAGCAAGCAAGCAAGCAAGCAGCAGGAAAAGCAACATCTACCGCAGCCGCAGCAGCAGCAGCAGCAGCAGCAGCAGCAGCAGCAAGCAACAAGCAGCAAGCAGCAGCAGCAACAGCAAGCAACAAGCAACAAGCAGCAAGCAGCAGCAGCAAGCAGCAGCAGCAAGCAGCAGCAGCAGCAAGCAACAAGCAGCAGCAGCAACAGCAGCAAGCAGCAGCAGCAAGCAACAAGCAGCAAGCAGCAGCAGCAACAGCAGCAACAAGCAACAAGCAGCAAGCAGCAGCAGCAAGCAGCAAGCAGCAAGCAACAAGCAGCAGCAAAAGCAACATCTACCGCATCAGCAGCAGCAGCAGCAACAGCAGCAACAGCAGCAGCAGCAGCAAGCAGCAACAACCTTGCTTCACAATCGCCCATTGAAATGCGTCCACCGAAGCGAACAGAATTGAAAAACCATCGACACTGTGACACTAAAACACCAAAATACAACGCCAGATGGCAGCCTTTTTGTTCCAACTTCTAACCACCTTTGAAATTAAAATCAAGTATGCGTCATCCGATATTGACGAGGTAAAAAGGATAAAAATGATCGCCTTCAGAATACTGAAATAGGATATGATATTGTTTATAGACCATAGAAAACAAGGCATGCAGAAATTTAATTTCTATAGTACGCCACGTGACAAAATAACGAATGGGCATGTATGTCACACTGCTATGTCACTTTATAGATGTGACATAGTTAGTCGATGTAACAGCTCGAAGAGTGTGAAACCGATCGATCGAGCGAAGGCTGGAAAGAGCTGAATTAATCCGCTGCTGCAGCCGCCTGCAAAGTTAATTCCCGGCCAGGTGATTGCTTGATAGAATTGGGAGGGGGGGATTGTAATTGGTGGGACTGATCGGACAAACGATGTGCGAAATTGACCACATGGCGCGTCGATGCTCGGTAAGGGGCCTGGACCGTTGTTCTATTAGCTGTTACACTGACGACATGATATTTTTCCTTGATACAAGAAACAGAGAAAAATCGGCATTAGGATTTTCGGATTTCCACTGTTTTATCTTTTACGCACCCTTAGTTTGAAGTGGGCATGTGAACTCAGTGGATGCAGCGAATTTTAAGCGTATTTCCGTGTTATCTTTGCCTTAAAACCGCGGGCCTAGTGGGAAATGATGACCAAGCGGCGGTCTAGGCTGCCTAACGTTCGGCGCTGCCGATAATGCAGCTTTGAAAAGCGAATTGGCATGCGTTCAGGCCACGCCGGGCATGCGAATATTTTGATCGCCAGCAGCTGGCTAGCAGCAGCAGCAGCAGCAGCACGTCTCGCTGTGTAGTAAAGATCAGTGCACGACGGGTGCAGACTGCAGCTGACATGGACCACTGCGTGCTTCTATATCCGATGCGTTTTATACGCACTTTGCTAATTGTAGTCGTGTCGCACTAAAGGTGATTGAAACAGAACGGCGTCGTTCCCTCTGGTCGCTACTAACGCTGTGTTTTATCATTATTTAGGCTCTAGGTCTAACAAGAGCGGTTATTTAGTACAATTAATCGAAACTGACATCCCCATTAACTATACGTCCAGTTTTAACAGATCCAGCTCTTGGTTGCTGTTTTTGTTGAGTACTAAGTACCACCCATCGCGTTTTCATTGATGATTAATTCTAATGCCAGTTTTACCACAGAAATTAGACCTCGAGTGCATTATCAGATTCCAATGACCCGGAGAAATATCAATGACCACAAATAAATATTTTGAACATATCGATCGTCATTATGAAACGCGATTGAAAAACCTAGAAATACCCGGTAAAAGCCGGTTTTATTTGTAAAAAAGGCTAAAACTCAACAAAACCCGGCTCGACATTCAACCATTCAACCAACACTAGCAGAATCTACGGTTGTTCACAAACTGACACCGCCGTAGGCAGCCACCCCAACAGCGCGAACGTGGCCATCTTGAGCGAGATGATGCTAACAAGCGTCGTCCCTTCCATGAACCGGCCGGCCGGCACAAGACCTAGTTAGCAGCAGAGAATCCGACGGACCAGCAAGCAAGCCAGCAAGCCAGCCAGCCAAGCAAGCCGAGACCACAGCTAAGACGTCCGTACCGCAACAGACTCCGCGTATAATGTGGTGGTTGTCCTTGGTCCATGGACCACCTCATCTACAGGGGTCATCCACTCTCAGGCCCCGAGACCCAAGACGCAACGCTGTAGCCTCCTCGCCGCTGGAGCAGCCGTCGCCGCCGCCGCCGTAGAGCATTTCCACTCTCTTGGTCGGGTCTTGCATATGCTCAGCGATCTGCAGTGGCGTTCGATAAGTGGTTTCCGCCTTCGCTCTGTTGCTTCTTGAGATGTTGAGAGCTGTTTGGCGACTTGAGGGATGCTGAAGCAACAGTCGGGGTCGGTGTTACAGTCTTCTAACTAAAATAGTTCGTCTTGGGAACAGTTGCATCCTGCAACGTCTGCAAAACTCTTGCATTAATGGACTTAAAACTTTTTATAATAGCTAATCTGTTAACGACGCCGACATTTTTCATCTACCATTAACTTATTTTAAATCTGACATGTTCAATGTGATTGATGACCTGTGATAATCTGAAACATTTTAACTTTTTAACCTTATTTGCATCAAATTGGATCCTATTCCGGTTACAGTAAAGTATTGATAGTTATAATTGGTTGTTTCTGAGTTGGTTGGAGCGGTTGGAGGAAGATCAGAGAACTATTTTAGTTTGGCGAGTGTAAAACTGACCTTAAATCAGACTTTTTTGTTTTCTAAAATCAGTGTGTGTGGCAAATTCTACAACAAAGCCGGTAGCATTTGGCCCTTTAGTAAATCGATTCCCCCTGAAGCGATTTCAGAGCCACAAAATACCGATTTCAGGGTTCTGTCATAGAATGTTCTGTGTTGCATCCTTCAGCTTCTGGTATAACCAGTGTTTGGTGTCTGCCAAGTTTCCTGCCTGCTTCTCGTGGGCGAAAATGCATCGACGAAACGACATCAAGGATAATCTTGATCATCTTCAAATCAGATTGATATAATAAAATAATTACGAGCATTATCGCGTGCTGCCTTATTGGGAAATCGCGGAATTTCGCGGGATTTTCGACGGATTTTCAAACGCTCCTGAAGCCAGCAGATTCTGCGCCGCGGGCTCTGACGCTTTTCGGCAATTAACGTGCGAATCTGGTAGCGGTTGCGAAAAGTTAGCATGGGGTACGCGTAACGAACGCTGGCCACGCACCGGATATCCTCAATACTCTCTAGGTTGGGTGAGCTCAGGTTTTCTGGGCTTACCTTCCGTTTCGGTGACCGCCATAAAATGGAAATCAAAATTTCAATCTGACTCTACGCTAGTCCCAGTGCTGGGCGGATATCGTTGGGCACTTTGACGAAAAGAAAGCCGGTTGTTTCTGAAAAGCATCCAAGACAACTTATCAAGTAATCCAGTAATTATAATAAATAATAGTTTTGAAAATTAGTTCTTGGACTTTGAAATTATGACATGGAAATGGCATCTTTGAAAATGACTTTGAAGCACGGTATTGCATCACTCATTTAATTAGAATATTTTGTTGAATTAAAATGACAACCATTCATGTCAACAACCAAATAATTAGTTCACTTAAAAAAAACTACTGTTAATTTTTAGAAAAAAGTAGTTAATCTAATGCTATAAGCCACCAAACTCCTTTTCCCGATGTTTCGCAAAGCTCTACAGTATTTATTCAGGAAACTAACGTGCTAATTGATTAAGAAAAGACATAATTCTTAAAAAAAGTACCAACTCATGCATGAAAACCGATCAAAAACCGCAGAAAAAAACCGAACAACAGTCCGCGTGTGAAGCTGTCAAAATATCGCGACTACTCCCCCTTCATCTGCAGCAGCCGGCCCCCGAATCTCGCGCAGCAATCGCTTCGTGCGAAGGTGAAGGATGATCGGCGTGCGGAATGCAGCATCCCTGACTCTTTGACGTTCGCCGCCGCCGCTCATCTCGCTGCTGCTGCTGAGAGAGTCTGACGTCTGGACCACGCCGTGGGGGGGGGGGGGGGGGGGGCACGCAAATGCCCTGCCCAAGGTTCGACTCCAATTACGAGCGCTAACAAGGTGCCGCGGTCTCTGATCAAGGAATAGCGAGCGACGCCATGCTCCGGAGAGAGGCTGGGAGAGCTACAGGTTTGAAAAGTTACTATTTTGACTTTACGAACCCGAATTTCCGATAAAATTTGTGCACCGCCAGTGCAGATTTCTATTTTTCAGAAGACTATAGGAAAACTAGGAAATATTTAACAAACAATAATTATCACTTTTTTGCGCTCATCGTTTTGCAGTATGATCTGCCGTTGCGATTTTTTGGCTTAGAGAAAGAGATTTTCGAAAGAAGCGCGATTTTATGAGTTGTTTTCGAGAATGCTTTCGATTTCTGTTTGATTTTGTTTTGTTTTTGTATCAAAAATCGTATTTTCACATTTAAAGAACAAAAATATTTCCATATGGTACAACAGGTCGTTAAAAAACTGCCTGTAACATGATTTCAACAGCGTGATAAAAGCTTCGTGGAGACCAATCGGCGCTATCTTGACTTGTCAGTCTAGGACGTAAGATGGAGTCAGCCACCCCTGCGTGTGTCGGCTCTCTATCGCGTGGAAATGCTGGGTTCGAGACCCGAGCAGGACCCGCTAGCGAATTGTCCAGCCCGGTCGACTGTCATGTGCGCCACCTGCTTCGAAATTTGCACGGTTTTGTCGCATTTTCCTGGGGGACTGATTTTTGACGGTTCAAATCGAAATACGCGACGAAAAGATAGGTGATTTTTACAAGTGCAGGCTCCTAAATTTCACCCACGGCTAGATATTTTACCATTAAACATTCAGTACCTACTCTGTAAACATGATCAATCATTTGCATAACAGTCACAATTACAGAACAGAACTGTACGAGTTTAGATTGCAACTCATTATAATTTTACATGCTATTGTGGATAAAATCCTTGACGATTTCCGACGATAAATTTTGGGAACGCTTGCGGCAATCGCACAATGCCATAAAGCTATATATCTCTTCGTTTTGAGACACAGTTCGCTTGACTCCATAACTTACAACCAGGCTTATCATCAACATTGTAATTGCTACCACATAAACTTACAACTAACTATTTATCTTGGTATTATCTTTTGAAATTCTAATCCTGGCCGCAAATTTGATAATGAATTCCTTCCTTGAACTTTTCCGCGTGTAGCTTATGACCTGTGACGTTCGTATTATAATCAATGTATCTTCGCTGTTAGCTTTGCGGTCTCTTCAAGCAACTTTGCACCAAGACTCAAGCAGATTTTCAGGACGAATTTCCTTCGTTCGGCTGGATCCGGTTCGTGATTTCCCTGACACCTCGCGCGTCAAAACATGACACTTCGCGTCCCAAAAAGCGATTCAATTTTCAAACATGCGTCACGGGCTATTAATCCCGTCACATTCTATAGTAAAATGTTGTTGAGCCTGTTTATACAGTGTTTTGATGCGTCGCTCTCGATTGAGCTTGTCAGTTGGTATTAAAAAAAATTATCGAAAAAAAACCGAAGATTAAATTTTGATTTTTGATGAAGGTTGGATTACCTACAAGATTGGTATTAAAGGAGGCAAGTCGTGTGGGTACCTTTCGTCTCTAATTATTATTTGTATTACAAGCTATGGGATTATTATCCCGTCGGTATTCAAGCCTGGCCGCTTTGCTAGATATTTTGGAGCAATCACAGCCCATGCTTCGGCCAAGGATCACGTTCCGATGGCTGATAATGATGATTACCCCCTTCGAGCGAGTCTAAGATTGTGTGTGCAATTGCATGTCGATTACCGGTCGAAACCGACGAGTGCACGCCAGCGTTCGGATGCTGTAGAAGTCAAATCAAATAAATGCATGTGTCGCTGGTATAATATTTGCCGAGGTCGGTGGTAAATGCAAAATATCGCGATATCGGCTTCGGTTTGTGTGTTGGCAAGTCTAGAGTCCACAGTGCAGAGTTTGTGGTATACAGTGCATTGAATACACAATTCACTATGTGTGTAGTGAGTCAAGGTAAATAATGGATGCTGAAAAGAAAATGGGTCGAAACGGAAATGTTCATCGGTTCACGTGTATCCAGATAGTATGCATTTTTGAACCTAGCATCAAATTACTTTTCATGGTTGTACATTTTTATATATAGTTTATCCCGGATAAGGTCATATTCAAAAAATTTCCTCCATTTACATTTTACCAACCTACTTTTACCTACTTGCGGGTTTTACCAAATCCGCAAGTTCAAAATATCAAAATCACACACTAGAACTGCTATAGAACATTGCCTAAACGTGTATTTACCACTCGCATCTTGTAGCTTTTTACTAGTAACT
The DNA here is from genome assembly GCA_921293315.2 of Nemurella pictetii. Taxonomy (NCBI): domain Eukaryota; kingdom Metazoa; phylum Arthropoda; class Insecta; order Plecoptera; family Nemouridae; genus Nemurella; species Nemurella pictetii. The sequence goes on from OV121122.1 coordinate 6,509,213, forward strand.
TTATCATTACATTTATATACAAATTCAGTTAGAAATAAAGGTAAATCGGTGACAGCAAATTTATTCGGCGTCATGTTGGTATTCGTATTGACAACTAGCGCTGAGCGGAACAAGTTATTCTTAAATTGGATAGACTTTATCAAGTTAAAATTTTATAATTAATAATTGCATAATTGATAATTGCAGCTCGTTAATTTTCCTAATTTTGTAAAGGGATTTACATACTTGTAGATATAACTCAATGCACTTGTTATCTGTTTATATACATTCAGAAGTCAGGCGCTATAGAGACAATATATTAATTTCAGCACCAGCAAACTGCATGTCAATTAGTTGGCATGTCATCACTTATAAAAGGATGCGGCTAATTACATTAAGATGCTAATTCCCAGCAAAAAAACTATGCCAAAAACGTCGTCAACTATCATGTTAACGCACACGCACACCACAGTCCACACATGATCATATTATAATAATTTGCAAACCTTTGTCTCATCCTTTGTCTAAAAACGCACCATTTAAACAAATGCAACGCGGTCTGCAGGAAAAAAAGCAACCATCCCATTGCAGCTTATTTCAATACTGGTTCCAATATTAAAATTATACGATCTCCTCTGCAAGATAGTAACAATTTTATTATATACCATCGGCGCACCAAACTTTAATTGAGCCCACCATTCGTGCGCCAATGTAGACTTAGAGCACAGCTTCACATAATACTTGGACGACGGCGATCCGCAAAAACCCAGCCAAATTGCATATACGTTAATTCCTATGCAAATAGCCGCAGGCCACCAAGCGAATTCACTCGCTTAGCATCAAGTATATATATATATATAACATAGCGACGGTATACCCGAGGACCAATTACCTATGAGATACAGAGATAATTGAATCTATGTTCTACGTTCCGCTGAGCCAAGGCGATTGGTTACAGCTCTTGTGCTGATCTCCTATGTTTTTTTTTTGATTCGCCTCGTATTTACCCAAGACGCAAATTATAAACGGCCGATAATTACGGGCATCTCGGCTAATCAGACTTTGACGGAGTGGTCGGACGATGATGGCCGGCCATTTGCATTGTTGGCTTCCAGCCACCCACCTAGATTGCGTTTGGACCCGACCAAAAGGTAGAGTAGGGCGCCAAGATGGTCTGAACGCACCACGGTTTGATTTATATGTTAATTCTAATTGAGTATTAAGTAAATGAAAATGGTTTGGCAAAGGGCCATTTTATATTTAATTACTACCTACGCGTTTTTTTGTGTGTCTTCTTGGTAGATAGCTAACAGTTCAGGATGGTCGGTGTGGTTATGTGTGACGTGTATCTTGGTGGGGCATTTTTATGACACTCAATATCAATAAGCTATCGGTTGTTGAGAGGATGCGCATCACGCTTGAATTTCAATTCAAGTCCAAAGCATTCCTTGTTTCAGGGGAAAAATCTTCAGCAATTGAACTCAGCTGCTTGACGACTGATTTTGAATTTTCATTTTTAAATGTGTTGAAAAATGCCTAAAAGAATATATAACGAGTTTAATAATGATAAATACATCGACAAGAAGCAGCCATGCAAAATCCCAACTCTAATTTGCCTCAATTCTAGTGTTTGATTTCGATATTTTGAAATAGCGCCATAGCGGATTTATAGTTTCATGAGTTTGTTAGTCGGGAATGGCGGCTATTTTGGACGTATTACTGGTATGACTTTATCATGTGTCTGACTATACACCTTAGTTCGCCAAAACACCCTAAAACACTGTCACCATGGCCACCGTCACAACCACCCATTGACACACATAACCACAGACACTCGCAGCATATAGCATCTTGATGTGGTCGACAGAAAAAGTTGACATACGACATCTCTCCCCGACCGCCTCGCATTCTTCCCGGCACATTTCTGCATTCCGAGATGACTTTCTCTAATGGACCACGAGCCACGGTTATCGTCCTGAAGAGAGGCTGGAGATGCATCATCGCCACAGTCGTCGTCGTCTCTCATCCCTTTCTCCATCTAAGCAGCCTAGAATCGCCATTCGTAGCTTAAAACGCAAGGCCGTTTCTACTTGAAGTTTGTCTTACGTTCGAAATCGAGCATTCATATAAATGATCAAATCGACCAATAAACTGATCTATAGTGTCTTATATGGTAATATTATTCACAAAAATCTGCAACACAAGTGAGCTGCAAATTTCTACTCTGGAAAGTCGACACATAACAAAGGTTTTCGGGACCAAATTCCCCTTTGGATGGTGCGAAATAAACGACAACGCACCGATTCCCAAGCGAGACATCTTCCTTCGTCGATGGTCCACATCCCAATTCCCTTTCTACAAATAGCAACCAGCGGCTCACAGATCCAACGGTTCATTGCTATAACCATTGACAGACATAGGTTTTTGGGTCCGACTTCCCCTTTGCATGCTGCGAAACAAACGACAAAATTAGCTAATAGCTTCCTAAATATTTGTACCCACTTCCCAAATCAATTACAATAAAAACCCCAATGACACGGTCCCAATATTCCCTTGCTTTGTGAGCAAAGGCTACACAAGCGACACGTTCATCCAGCGAAGCTAGGGACGCTTCAGGCTTCTTACTAACAAGACAGGAGCAGCGTAACGCTCCACCACCCGACGACGCCATCCCTGCTGAGTAAATAACTCTATTATTACGCATTTTACGAGCAAGACGCCTATGCGGCGTCGGCGTCGTGCGGCGGGAATAGCACGGCGTTCGGCTAGATTATATACAGCATCAGCAGGAGTGTTCACGAGTCTTGACTGACTGGCTGGCTGGCAACACCAAAACTTCACATCGACGCGGTAATAAAATTTTGCCCCGCGCGTTTGTACAGTAATGTCTAGCAGTGTCGTTTATTGATGCGTTGTGTTTGGAGTTATGGGATGGATCTAGAGGCGTCGGGGGTGATGTTGCATCGATGTTAAAGGTTGGGTGCTGCTGATGTGCGAAGGGAACGCGAATTATGAATGTTTGGTGGTAAATTAGGCGCTGAAAATGCTTGCAAATCTAGTTGAAATTTGCTTTCAACTTTTATATGACGATATTTGGATCGTTTTCTTGTTTTGTATAGCTCAATCTTCGAACGCTAAAATTCTTAAAGTCGTGGTCCTCTAAAATCATACTAATGAAGAGAATGTCCACATGAAAATTTACAAATCACAAAAATCGGCATTCCGGCGCATTGTAATATCTATTCGAGGTACAACTTTAAATAGACTCTCTCTCTATATCGCTCAGTTGTCAAAATGCAGCCCAAAAGAAATCCGATGTGAAATAATGTTCCCGTTTTGTGAACGTTCTACAAGGTTTACAGACCCCGGATCTAAAATCCCTGGCTAATAATTAAACCAGCCGTTAGCTAAAAACACAAACAGATCGTCTGTTGCTATGTGCAGCTACAAAAACTTTAGAATAAACACACCCCAAATAGGGCAACTGCCAAAACCACAAAAAGCGGGCGCCCGAAACGAAGTTCCGAGCCCATGTACCCAGCCTCCCCAAATCCCAGCACCACTTGTTCGATGGTTGTATAGAAAAAAATAATTAAACACCATCTGTTTCAATCAACGATAAATATTTTGATAGACATAAATACATCAACACGTGATTAGTGATTCAACGCGTAACGACCCGCGATGTCATTACGCTGTCAAAAGCGTGAAGAATAACAATTAACTTATAGTGTCTGCTACGTACCCGACGCCGCTTCTTGAGTGGAAATCTTTTACAACACATAACTGTCATTTGCTGCTACTGCACTCGACAAAAATCCAGCGGGCGTTTTGTAAATTTATTCTGCTTTTCATTGTTGACCATGATAATGAAAACAAATTAGTTCTACACCAATTGAAAACATCAGCGGAATTTAATTATTTTTACAATGAATAACTTACTTTTGTTATGCGTAACGGTCCAGGCGTCTTATTAATCGTTAAAATATAGTGTATAGATTAAAAAATACTGGTTTTCAATCTCAATTGTACCACATTAACAATACGACCAATTTGACAAATGCCAACACGACAATAAAACTATTATCCAACATTCCATTACCAAAATATTCAAAATTCCAACGATAAAACCAACTTCATCATCGGCATGACCGCACAAGAATCTTGCGAACATACCAGACGAAGAAAAAAACGTGTTAATTCGCCGTCCATCTGTTTCAATCAACGAGAAACATTTTGATAGACGTGACACCAACATGTGATTAGCAGAGACCCGCGAATAACGTGCCTCGATGTGGTATAGTTATTGTGATGCAGTGCGCTGTGCAGAATGGTAATTAGGTACCCTCCCTGGTATCGTCCCATCCGTCCATGGACAGCTCTCCGCAGAGTAACAACACACGGCGCATGTCACCTAAATGCTAAACCGCGTCCCATACTTTTCTGCATTGCATGTAGCAAATGCCCGTTGTTTTTGGCGCTATAACTGATAGCTTTACTATGGGGAACCCAACGCTTATCAATCGAGCATCGTAGAAACATTTTACCAACGTGTATGTCACCTAAACGCTAAACCACGTCCCAATCGTCACTGCATTGCTGTTACCAGGGTTTCACCTAATTCCAGTGTTACCAAGGTGCTGTGATTGCTAGCTTTATATTAGGTAATCGTACCTGTGCTTTATTATAGTACTTTAGCAACATATTTCCTATGTCGCTTCATAAAAAAATGTCCACCCACAAGGATATGTTTTAAATGTAATCAATTTTGATGAAGACGCGAACGGATCTGCAATATATTTAGGTGTAACTAAGTAGGGATACACATTTGAGCAGATTCATGAGCAAGTACGAAACTTTGATGGTAGGCAATGATTTTCATCTGATTTCTTGACTGATTAAAAGTTTAAAAATGGATAATGTTCAGTGCTTGCTGAGAAACGCAAAGATTTTCCGACAAAAAAAATTGCTCACCTTGCACAGTGACCAGTGACCAGTGACGGCAAGCAGTGAACAGTGTCTGACTTGACTTGACAGCGTGTAACAGTCCACTGACATGGTCACCATCCGGCACCCTAGAACGTGCGACACGCACTCTAGCCACTCGACGGATGTGCCGGGAGTTAATAATGACAGTAATTGGTGTCGAGTAATTACGGAGACTGCCGATGATGGCTCGTTTACCCGAGTGACAACGGAAGCCATCTTTCAGTCAAACCGTCGACTTCCGGAACCCAATGAGATTTACTTTTACCTCGCGCTACCGCAGCCAAACTTTGTTGCTTGCCGTTTATCACGCACCATGTGCGTAAGACATGTTGTGTGTGCGTGTGAGTGTGAGATGAATCTCAATACGCACATTTCACGCATTTACTTGTGAGCAACACGGTTCTCATGTGTGAAAAACCGAGGGATGCACAAGAAAAACAGAACCAACTCATCGTGGAGCGATGTGATGTTGTGATAAGATGCAGGCAATGTCTAGGAGCCGAGTTCAGCATTTCATCGCTGGTTGAGTACACTGGGAGATGAACTTGTGACCTGTTGGCAGCGTCAAGTTGTGGAGAATGTACCTAACATGTTTGCTGTTTCCTCTCTGGCGAAACAGCGAAATTGTCGAGGAATGTTCGCTTTGCTTGCAGAACAATAGAAAGGGGAAATCACAAACAGCAGTATACTTGGGGTAGTTGCTGCAGCGTCTAGGAATAACCTGCTGGTTTCCTCGAACCAATCGCCAAAAATCCTGCCACAGCGCACTCTCACGTTTTATCATATTTCCGAAGATTTATACGCTGTATCTATCCGAAGTTATGGCATTTTCTGGCACCCAGATCTCAATCTGATCGATAATGCGTTTCGTTTAATGCGGGTTTACTATTGATTTACGTACATAAAAGTATATTCCTATACTTCCTGCCATGCCATCTACTTATGGCTGTCAATTGCAGAGGATGTTAGAGGTTCATCGACTTCCTTGTGACCAAATTCATCGTCTTAGGATGGATAGGCACTCAGAAAATTACCATTGAAAAATGTAACAATTGCACTGAGCTGTATTTGGCATATAGACGCCAGGTAGCGCAAAGAAATAGAAAATGTTTCGAAGATGTCAAAATCCAACACAAACAGACAGACGAGTTATTTCAGTTGGAACTTGGAACAACACTTTGCTCCTATTTCTTGACTCTGCATGGTTCTGAGGCTCCAACAACCGCGTTTTTGCTGGTCGTGTGCATATATCGACAACAGCAGCCCTTCTCCATTGGACCTGTCAACCAACGTTATCTGTGGGGGTTGCTGTGTGGCAGACACAAAAAAACAACCGTCCCTTCCATTGAAATTCCACACGTGCACCCCTAGAGATGCTGTGGCTCGCCACGAGTGATTGGAGCCGAGGTGCATGCATGCATCGAGCTCGAGATGAAACCGAAAGATGCTGGAGGGATGAAATGAAATGCTTACAACTGTATGGTGGTCATATCCTTGAAGACGTTGATGTTATCGTCTCTAGCACATTGTGACCGCGCGGGGAACTGTGAGATCTGCTTTGTTTCGAGTGTGAAATGTGAACACTATGAGTTCAGTTTCTTTCAAATCCGAAGGAACAGGATCCGAGCAATCTGTGGTTATATGGAATCGAACCACACTGCAAATCTCTATACATTCATCGTACACCGTATCTTAGAAGCTAGATTTCCATTTCAAAATGTCTGCACAGTGTAGACAGGAGTTCGGGTTCAGATCACGGGATCTCTCTGGATTTTGTTCATGTGGGACCCTGTTGGCATATGACTTCCACTCGGGAAGACTCAGAATTTGACTGGCCATCCTGGTCTCCCACGAGTCACGACCCTTCTGGGATAGTTTCTCCCTCAGCATTCAAGCTCTTCAAACGAGCTTCGCTGAATCTTCTCAAATCCCAACATATAAAAAATATTGCATGAAAGCGGTGAAAAGACTACAGCACAGATATCAGGATCAATTAGAGTAAGAGACCACAGAGACGAGAACCGAAGCTCTCAATCTCTGCGGTATTGTTTCTTTCCTTTATACATAGAAAAGGAGAGCAGATCTCTTTATTGCATGGCTCTTATAAACAATCTTGTCGGCAAGATGTTTTTGAAGGCAATTTCGTATTACGGCCGAGTGAACGAACTCGCCTCGGGCTATCCACATCATCCACATCGAGGCATTTCAACACTCTCGTCGATTCGTGTTCGAAAAATCAAGCGCTGGAAAAGTGGTATGCACAACAATAGAAGCTGGACGACGAGATGAGAGAGCGGCGCGGTGTTTTCGACATGTTTCGATTCCGATTGCGGCTGGTTTTTCGATCTGCCGCGGTCGCCGCCGCCGCCGCTAGATTGATGGAAAACCGTGGTAGCCACATCGAGATGAGAGCAGATCCGAAGCGGAACGGGCACCGTGCTCGCTTTTGTCTAACTGTTAGAATTTAAATTGGACTCCTTTCAATTCGTACCACGCGGCCGAGGGACTGTCTAATTAAACTATGTGATGTAGTTAACTTTGATTGTCAGACACGTCGTACTCGATCTATTGCATTTTTACTTTGAGACGTTTTTCTTCGTTGCCCGTTGAAAAATAGAAATCAAGGTGAGGAGAGACGTGGCTGTGGCCGCAGAGAGTTTTCTATTGAAAGAGGCATTTTCGTGTCTTTGCTTTTTGTTGTTTTATTTTTGGTCGGATTGTGATCATCTTGAGTCGGCACGCCGGATGACCGTCACGCTTTTTGTCGCATGTCATCTTTTGACATCGTTGGGCCCACGGGGCGAGAAGACCCAGAGTGAGCGAGCGAGCGAGAAGCGCAGTAATTCGTGAGACGAGATTCTAGCTCTGTCAGAATGGAAGAACGAGATGGAGGAGAAAAAAGGAAATAAAATTAAGAAAAGGAACAAGTAGAAAAGGGTTAGGAGAGCGATTATCACGTAGTAAGGTTTGGATCGTGAACACGAAATTTACAAAAACATTTGCTAGCCACTAAAACCACATAATTATAGCTGCAGAGGACGTTAGAAATAATATCCCATCCATCTTCCTACTGGCAGCAGAGCAATGGACATACCTTCTCTGTTCGCTACTTTGCTCCGATATCATCTGCACTAATGTGTAATGCACATAGCAAGAAAAAAACGAACGAAAACTAAGTGACATTTCGCGGTGCAAGAAATTGTTTTCGTAACGCCTCTTTGGTAAGTGGCCAACAATAAAAATTGCAAATGTTCATAGCAGCATTTTGTGCGAGTTTGCGAGCTGTCAGCATGACACGGGATGAAAAATGAGATGACTCGTCATACTTTAAGCCAGAGATGTCGTGCAAATTAAATGCAAATGTACCACAAAAAAAAACTTGCTATTGAACTTGCTGAGGCAAGGCACACACAAATTACGCTGTTTTGAATGCCATTCGGAAGGGAAACGTGTGAAGCATAGAATTCTCATTGCATCTTTGTTGCACATGCTCTTATCAACAAGTGTCTGTGGTTATTTTTTTATCTCAATCTGTTGCTATCGGATCACAGTTATCAGGAAAATAGGGCCAATATACAAGCCCAGAAGTCACACAAACCGAGATAAAAATGTTATATGGATAAAAACAACGTGTCAAATATTTTTTTTTACTACAATTGTGTAAACCTATAACGATCAACTTACGTATCATTTGCAATCCATACGTGAGAAACGAACACACACACACACACAATGCACCAACAGATGAGTCTTATTATCTTCTCGAGAAAAACTCTTGGAAAAGTCCACTGATTCACTCGGGTAAGACGTAAAGCTCAGAGCGGCATTTCCACATGCACTCACTTTCCCAGCAGCACCGCTATGAAACTGACTACTCGAAACACTGTAGCATGCCCTAGCGCATCTAACTTTCTAGCCGATAAAGATGGCTCAACGAGACGTGTTTAGGCTCCGCCTCACAGTGAGACCGAGATACGACCGCCAGCACCGCTCTCGTTGCCTTGAGCTCCGTTGCCTTGTTCGAAACGAAAACAGCATGGCTGTGAGATATAACAATAGGATACGACATCAACAGGTAAATAGGTAAATACAATGCCTGCAACTATTTCTTACCTCGCCTTCTACTGATTAAAACAATAAAGTATTTCGAAAGACCTGTCAATAGTAAATACGGTAAAAATAAAGACTGGTTGTGACAGATGTCATCGGATGACTATTTTTCTTATACTTTATTTAAGAAAGCGTGATATAAAATTCAATAAATTGCTATTCCAATTTAAAATAGGAGTTATTATTGTAAAGTGTGGTGCATTGCCACCACACCTATACAAGTCGGGTGTAAATTGGATATTGGCAAAGCTACAAGCATACAAGCATATACACAACTACCATGCGAGCGATTATTTATAAATCGGTGATAAATCATCTCGTAACCAAACCAACAGGAAATTAGTTTCAACAAGTCTCTTCTGACCAGCACGCGGCGGCACCGGGTATCAGTTTGAATATGCAAGCCAATTATTAATTCGGATAAACGGTGTTTTATGCAAATTGTCGGCAGAATGCGGCGTCTCAAAGGCGGGCGCACAAATTTGTCGGACATCGACGACCGATGGACCAACTACCAGGCAGAGGAAAGTTACGGCACCGGCCAGGACATTACTCATGCCAAAATGTGATGGGAGTCCTTCATCATTTTTTTAACATGGTCCGGTTTTCGCAGCAGAGGAACTCTTGTATATATACTGCCGAATAACGCTTGCTCTGGAGCTCGGGGAGTCTAAATTGATTTTTTGAGATTTCGCGATCAGTTTCTTAACCAACCGAAATTAATTTGAATTGGCACTGTTATGATGAAATCAATTTATACCATTATCCGCTTCATAGCATAGGATTTTGATTTTTATGTATTTAGGTTAATTAATTTCACATTTTCTCCGATTAAGCACACGAAGTATTGAATACTCAACTAGGGAGCTGTTAAATTTTTTATCAATTCCCACACGCAACGTTTCGATCGTTTACCTTTGAAACCATATAAAACGATCAATGTCAGCGAACCCCTTAGAAACGACAGATATGCAACTGTTAGTACATTCATGTATACCACTACAAGCCTAACTGACGTTGAAGGGGCCCATAATTCCTGTAATTACACCGTCCAAACCCATAAAATCATTAACATTTCGGCGTTAATTGCCTAAAACTTTTAATCACACATCATAGCGTGCCAAAAGTCAATAAAAAACGCTAAAAAATCCGACTAAGCACAAACGATTTAGCAGCAAGTATGCGAGACTGCTTTCAGTAACTGATGACGCCAACTTCTCGACCGCATACTGTGCCAGCTAAAAGAACATGTTCAATTGCAATCCTGCGATACGTGGTCGCCTCCACAGGGGGGTCCCCGACGCTAGTGCAAACAGGAACATCACAGGTGTGAGGGACGAAGGGCGTGACACGGTCTCTCACCTTCAACTGAGTTATTGTGCCACGATCGCCAAGGAATGAGAAACATAAATGCAAAACGAATGGTGGAGGTGACACGTTCGTAGGTGGCACAGGTTTCATTTTTCAAGATCGGATTAGTTAGGTATCTTAACTCATTAATGGGGCTAGTTTGTCATCTGCCATTATACAGCTTGTTCAGCCAGTATTGTAACCAATCAAGCACCCCCTAGGAATGCACTAGGCCCCTAATATCTGCTTATTGGATGAGCGAGCGAAGCGAGCGAAATCCTTCAATTTAACAACATAGGGGAAAAAAAAGCATTTGGATTTATGTTTTTTTTTTGTTTGTAACAAAAACGAGCAGCCCTACTTAAAGATCACGGATCGTTACGAAATTTGGCAAAAACGTTCGTGGTGACTCAGCGAGGTGCTGTATGGTTTTTGAGCAAAATCTGGTCAGCCGTTTCATTTTTATGAGCAAAAACCCGTAAATTTTTCAGTTTTTTGGTACTAGCTTCGTAACCAATTAACCGATCCGCACCAAATTTGGATTGAATATATATGATAACAAGCTTAACAAATTGCTATAGTTTCAGATTCGTGCATGAAGTATTCTGCTAATCAGAAAAATAAAATGACTTAATAATAAATAATAATAATAAAAATACTTGATCATTAAAGCACTGTTTTCAACAATATGATTTTCAAATGTTTTCCGTTTGAATTTCTCCTCGGAGATTACGGCTCGCTCATCCTGCAACGAGTGTTCTACTAATCGTTTACCTAGTTAATATCAGCATTAAATATGCCCTAAGGGTAAAACTTTTCATTAGTTTGCTAATTGTCAGTTAATATCTTTGTACTAACTTATTAATTCGACAAGTAAATGTCCTTCCTCTGATGGATATGTAACTAAACCCTCGAGATTATTTATAGATGAATGTACATGTTAAGTACTAATTGATTTACAATCGACAGGAATAGCAGCCAGAATTAATAATGTACCTACAGCAAACAAATCACTCAATATTTGGGGAGTTTTGGTTTTTGGTAAAAGAAAGGCCCAATCCAGCACGAAATGACAGTAAAATATAAAAAGCAATAATTTATTTATGGATTAAAATAACTGTATAATTATGTATAATATAATACAATATCATATCACAAGGTGCAGCGTTGATGTGTAGACACAAGCAGCTAGCTAAAAATACTCGAGTGCACGTAATAATTGGATCACCCACGCGTGTACTTTCAAAGATCATTCTCTTCGCTCTTCCCAAACACGTGTGTCTATAAAAAAATACCCGTCACTCAGTGCTGCCAGCAGTAGGAATGGTGAAAAGATTTATGCCGAGGTGGTCACAAATCTCCGTACACACGCGTAAGGAATACAACACCAGGTCAAACGTGACATAAAACAAGCAGACCCATAGTACTAGGTAATCTTCGAATACCGAGTTGAAATACTGATTCAGGACGACCAGACCGATACCGACGAAGACGGTGTTTGTCAACTTCATCCGATGCTTGGTCATGTGGCACACGACGAGGCAGTTGGTGACTTTCGCCGCGACCAGTCCGAACGTGATGACGTAGAGAGCCGTGTGGTTGATGTAGACGTTCGTAGCGCTCAACCGCGACACGACGTAGGCAGGACCGATGACGTAGAGCAGAGGCAGGCCGGGCGCGAGGTTGTTTGTGTAAAATTCCCGTAGCGACTTGTTCCGGTCGTACGACTTGACCAGGCCCGAGAGAAACTGGAGCAACACGACGATATACGAGAGGAAAAAAGCGCAGCAGGTTACTTGGCTGACATGTATATTGGTGCCGACAATCGTCTTCATCCATACGTTTGGCCCGAAGATGGCTGAAATCATGTGAATAAACATAATGCACATTTGCGCTTCGGTGACATCAACCTTGCCGAAGGTCATCTGACCGCTGAAGTACGTTCGCCAGTGAGCGCAGTAGAATAGCGCGACGCTGCAGAAGCAGTTGATAAACATCAGGAGCGGATAGTGGCCGAGTTGCGACGCGATGCACGCGGACAGGCCAACAAACACGATTGAGACCGAGTCGCAGCCGTGGTCAAACAGTTCGCCAAGGGGCGAAGAGGTTTTCGTCCTCCGTGCTTGCTTGCCGTCGATGGCGTCGAGGGTTTGGTATACAAACAGGCCAAGAGCACACAAGAAGTAGGCCCAGCGAGGAGCCTCCTTCTTGGCATCCGGACTGAACCAGACCAGGATCAGGGTGGTGATGATGTTCACAGCAAGTCCTGTTATCGTGATGAGATTCGGTGCTAACCACAGAGGCAATTTGTTCACAACGTAATTCCACCATGGTTGTAAGTACGGATCGACGATGCTTAAGTTGACACAGTTGTACTTGTGGGCGCTGAGATGTTTAAGTTGTTCAGAGGTTAGGATTTTATGCTTGGTAATTGCCATTTTCGTCCGCAATGGATTTCGAATAGTAATAAATGCAAATTGACGTTATAAACTATACCTTAGGAGCGAAGAGAGGTTTCACTGCGTGGGTTTTAATATGCAATATCCTACTTGTACAAAAATATTCTTCATGTCGACGCAAATCCTACAACGACGCACCATTTTAAACGCATTCCTTTCAGTGACTATTGGCACGTCGTTCGTGTTGACTATTCACACAACATACACACCTCACGCATTCCCCACCCCTTCTGCCCGTCATCAAAGATGGCTGCTTCGTTCTTGGGAACTTTTAAATTGGCCTACAAATTTATTGCAAATCACAAACTAATGTGCAATAGATACTCTCCAAGGTTATATTCATCTCTGTAACTCACAGCATGGAATAAGTTACATTATCATAGAGCAGTTTCAAGAGCGAGGTGCCAATGAAGTTGCGAGTGACTTCTGTAAATGAGTTTTATAATTTACCGAACATTTAATTGGAAATTATTATCAAGTTCATTTCCGAAAAGAATATGGGATAAGATCAGTCAAAGTTCAATAGAATCTTCCAAGTACTTAAGAATAGCACAAGTATCTACTGATCAACAGTCAGGAATAAACGGTAGGTCAGCGAACGACCAGCAAAGACAACTAACTAAAATGACGGACACAGAGAACATTTTTCAAGGCGTTAAAGATCGGTATAAAGGAATCACAATTAGCTCTGAAATTGAATCATGTGATGCAGAGCAATTCAGCAAAAAACTCAAAGGTCAGTCAGATAAGATTTTGTAACAATGATATTTACAGTTTTTTTGTTCATTTTCAGTTCATTTTGTATTGTGCCCTAACATAGTTTTTTTCCTGATCACTGAAATATTTCTTCTGCAGAATCTTTAGAAACCTGGGAAAAGACAGACTTGCGAGGTGTCTGGTTCAAAGTAGCGACCGAACAAGCGGAATGGGTTCCTATCCTTGCCCGAAACAAGTTTGTTTTCCACCACGCTCAGTCTGGCTATGTGATGATGTACCTCTGGTTGCCGAAGGATGAAGAGTCCAACATACCGCGATTTGCACACACAATGATCGGAGTCGGGGCCATTGTAGTAAATGAAGCGCAAGAGATTTTGGTTGTAAGAGAGAAATATTTCCCGAAAGGGTTCCCTCATTGGAAGCTTCCGGGTGGCTATGTGGAATCAGGTAAACATTTTACATTACTGCACTAATATTTAAAAAAAATAATGGCAATCTGTTTGCTTTACCATCAAAGTTATAAGAGTAGGAAATAAATTTTGCATGTCTTACAAGTAGACCTACTTGAAAATGGCACAAGTGTAGGAAAAGTTTCATTTAGACATAGTGTGGCTATGATAACTTTTCTTTCCTCCTTCCTCACTAACTAGTAGGTAGGTATAATTTTTTTGTTTCATTTTTTCCCTATTTAATTATGCCTTGTCTTGCCTAATAATATTTTTCCTTCGATCTCGTACAAATAATTTACTAATTTGACTTCTCAATCTAAGGTGAAGACATCGAAGTTGCAGCTATACGCGAAGTCTTGGAAGAAACTAGCATTGAAACAAATTTCCAATTCCTCGTTTCATTCAGACACACTCACGGCGCCAACTTTAATTGCTCGGACATTTACTTTGTTGTCGGTTTGTCTCCCGTGTCGACAGAAATCACAAAATGTGATCGAGAAATCATGGAAGCCAAATGGATGGCGGTAAATATTCTACTTTTCAAACTCCTATTCAAAACCGATGAAACTTGGAAAATAATCTTAAAACAGTAATTTTTGTATCTCTGTAGATGGATGAGTACCTTAGTCACGAATATGTTCACGAAACTAACCGAGCATTCGTTCGAAAATACCTCGAGTACAAAGAAATGGGGAAGAATATCAGTCTAAAGAAGCAAATGCATCCATTGTTGAAGAGACCCTTTTCCCTGTTTGAAATAGATGATTCAAAGGACAGAGGTGAAAAAAGCAAAATCTAGAGAAAGTTTTTGCTATTTTGCAATTGCAATTGCTTGATGCTGTTATGGATTGAGAGATTTTAAAACTGTTTATGTAAACATTTCAGGCAGCTTCCATTATTAATAAAATCAAGAGCTTTAAGATTTTAACACAATAATATTGTAATTGTTCAAATTTAATCTCAAAATCCTACGGTAATATCCTTTTATCACAGGTCATTTTAGTCCTCATTTTGACAAATTTTGTGGAGAGAGAAAAGACATTGACATGCATTTGAATTCTGTGTTTGACAGATGGATGCATTTTTTAGTTCTCGATGTGCGGTAGCTCTGCCCCGAAGATACTTGTATTAGCGTTATTAGTAGCCTTCTGGCAAGATAAATTGTTTGAAAAGTCGAATGAAATTCAAATTAATTGACTTTTAAAAGCAGAAAATAAGTGAGGCTCATGGCATCGAAGGACAGTGTAGAAAAAAGGCGTATTTGACCGGTTGTATAATTTCTATCATATTTTATGAAATTCCTTGAAATTTTTATGCTAGTGAGATTTGGTGAGATGGTAACGTGAAGCCATTGAGTATATAGACTTATATATGTAAGTTTTGAGTTACATTGAGTTACATAGTCTATAATATACTCAATGGTGAAGCGATCGCGCATTTGAGTTTTAAATTTCTTGTACCCAGATTCCCTAGCGGCTCTTAAACCAACTTCTATATTGGCAGGGGCGGCTACTGTCAGTGTCAGAACCGTAGTGAGGTTAGGTATGCGAGTGAAATAAGTTACTTTTGTGCTTTCGCCTCGTGAATTTGTGCTATGATTTGTGTGTTAAATGCAAACGATTCACACTAGTGAGGTTGATATGAGACCAGCGTAGGTTAATTTTGAGTTTAATTATTTTTTTTGAACTTCACGTATCACATGTTACATGTATTCCTGTTACCTGTATACCTGTTACTATGTTACCTGTTTTCAAATAGAATGTTCGAATTAATTTAAGTATACTTTGCAGGGTTTAGATTTGATCGGAGTAAAATAAAAGCCTCACCACAATGGCTTCAATGTTCGATCAGTATGAGCAGGCTTCACAACGCTTCAAGAGCACGCAAGTGGCTGGTCTACGGCCAGAAATGGTAACGGTTCAATCTCTATCACATAGGTACCGTAGGGCAGCACTGGTGAATTGTGCAATCCTGATTGATTCATTTCCTTTGCAGAGCACAACTGGCTTCATTCACATGAAGCTCGAAGAAGATGCCCCAATATTCAGCAAGCACAAAGTAAATTTTTCTCCAACAGATTCAATCACCCACCTTGCAGTTTGCAGTGAATACCTAGTCTTGGCAATGGCCAATAACGTGTTGCTACGGATAGATTTAAAGCAGCCGGACAAAATAGAAGGTAAAAAAACCTATGGCAACCTTTCAGAAATCAAATAACATGTTCATAATTTGAAATTCAATTTAACAAATTTAGTTCCAATTTCCAACAGAGGTCGATCTTGGCAAGTTCACGACCAACCTCAAGCTGAGCGGCCTGTTTCTTGATCCTCTCGGCCAACACATCCTCCTGAGTCTGTCTTCCCGCCACCCGGACACTTCTTCAGAGTTGCTCTACTTGCCACGCAAGTCCGACAAGGTTAAGCATATGAACAAAGTCCGAGGCCACGAAGTCACTGCCGTCGGCTGGTCGTACGCTAACGAGTCCGAGACGACTGGTTCGATACTGCTCGGAACATCAAAGGGACTTATATTCGAGACGGAAATATTCGACACGGACAGGATATTTCAGACAAGTTTGGAGCAGTATTGGCGACAGGTGAGATTATAATACAGACTTACTTTAAATGACAGGTGTCTTTTTTTTTCTGCTGTAATTTTTAATTATACATAGAAACTTCATAGAAACTTCTATTCATTGACTGAAGTTAGGTATGCATGTGAAACAAGTTACTTTTGTGCTTTTTCCCCGTGAATTTGTGTTTTAAATCGAAACGATTCACCCACTTAACAAATTTTCTCCTGCATGCTTTCCTGGATGGATAGCTGCCAAGCTATTTGCCTTTGTATGGAGCTAGGGAGGTGGATGGATTGGTAGGTTCTCTCAACTTGCCTCTAAGAATAACGTTTATCACCCACCCACTGCTTTCTATTATTCAGAAAATTGGGCTGCACGCACTATTTTGCCATTTGCTAACGGATCAACAATGTGAACAATTGATTTTCTAAAGCTTAATACCTATACGTCAATTGTCCTTTTTTGACAAGAACCGTAAATATCTTGTGCAGAGATATTCAGACAGTCTCGTCTGTTTGGCCAGGTGTTCGACATCGGCAAAGGCACGAGCACGCCGATCACGGGGATAGAATACCATCGCGTGCCAACGACCAACAAGTATTTCATCCTGGTGACGACCTGCGACAGACTCTACCAGTTCATCGGCTCGGTGGTCAGCCCAGACGACAAGCCCCTGCTGCAGCAGGTGTTCAACTACTACCTGACTGTACCCGAAGGTTCGTTAAAATCAAATTTTCAAAGGCTCGTAATGGAGTAAGGAGCACACTTGCGCAAATAAGTCTATTCACCACAACAATCTTCCAATTAAAAAGCTCGTCGAATTATCTTTGTGTTTAGCAAAAATTAATGGCATCTGTTCAGAGGCAATCTGATTGCCGGCTAAGTCAGTTGTTCTGGACGTGCACGTTTTAATCAAGTTTGCGTTTACGTGTACGGCTGTGGCCAAGATTGTAGTGCACGAGCCTTACGTCTGTTTTACGCCGTTATAATTCGCCATCCAAATACCAAATGAATATTAAAATTATTTGGCGTAGCGCAATATCTTGTTTATATGGATATTAGATTAGTTGTTTGTGTTTGGAACAGGCAAAAGACTAGTAAATCTAAATGATGATACCTACAGTAAAAATTACTCAGGGAAAAGCAGCTGAAGGGATAGACTTGAAGCAATGTATTGTTACAAGTCACCCTTCTTTGGTGTTGAGTTGGATTTGGCCGGAGAGGAAACGCTTCCAATAGTTGAATGAAAATTAAGACTGAAAAGGCTTGGTGCAGTGTTTACAATACATTTAAAACTATTTGCTTCTACACAAGCATTAAAGTGGCAACTAGTTGAGTAGGTTGTGTCCATCTCATTCTTTCTAACACCAGTGTCGTAAATCGCTTCAAAACCACACAAACTGCAAGGTACGAAACACATTGGTCAGGCTTCCTCAGCAAGGAATTTTTATTTGAGTTTTACAATTTCTTTCTGTTTTTTGCGCTATCTTCTCGTTTCAATTGATCCCTACTTGGTTAGCAGAGCCTTGTTAATCAATGCGGATGGGTGCTCGAGGATGGTCCCGTTTTCCGTAGTCAACTTAAAGTAGTCGTGGAGGTTTGGGAGGTAGGACACGACGCAGGAGGCAAGCGCAGAGCGCCGGCTGTTCATCGGAGTAACTTCGTGCCATGTCTCCGTCGAGCCGTCAAAGTACTCCACGCCGTTGGTAGTTTCGTCTCCGTTGAACCCACCTGCCAAGGATTAGGGTCAACCGCCTCGTTATGGACTGGTCGGAAGGAAACGAGATGGACGGTTTGCTTGGATTCCTGCATCATTTGCTTTGTAATTATATTTTTGAGCAACTCTTTCTCATTTTGCTCAAAAACTATACAGCACACTAAGCTGTCACGAACATTCTTACCAAATTTCGTAAAGTTCTGCAACTTCTAAGTAGGCCCACTCGTTTTCTTTACAAAAAAAAAAAAAATTCAAATATTTTGCTTATAAAAACAAAATTGCCGAAAAGATTTTGCTCAAAAACTATACAGCATCACGCTGAGCTTTCACAAACACTCTTGGCAAATTGATCCGTAGCCTTTAAGTAGGCCTACTCGTTAACATTCCAAAAATTAATCCGAACACTTTTCCCCTCTCCGTTGCAAAATTGCAGGATTTCCCTTGCTTCGCTAGCTGATCCAATATAGACGGGCAATCGCCATCACGATTCCAAGCGCCGCACCGAACGGTTTGGCTTGCTTGAAACAACGGTTCTAGTGAGATCACCAAAGTTAAGCACCACCACGCCGAGTTAGGTGTTTGATGGGTGACTATCGCGCATATGATCAGTTCTGTGCAGGAGAGAGGTTAGAGGGTTTGAAGTTAGTACGACAACTTCACTCGTCTTGCTCATCAACCTCTCGACAGCACGGATCAGTGGAAGAATCCTGTTGTTCTAGTTGTACCGTCCTTCAGAAAGCCGGTGGTCCCCTTGGTGCTTTTCGATAGGAGTAGACTACGTGCCGGCACCGGGTTTCCCCTCCTCCCTTCTAGGCTAGATTAAGTTCACCACCACCCTCATCATCACCCTTTAATTCACCAATGCCATTAGACCAGTGCCATTGGGTCAGTAGTCATAACAGTACGTCGTTAAACACCAACAATAATAATAATTTAAGCGCCGCGCGCAACGCACCAATTACGTAGATCCTGTCGTCCAAGACCTCGATGCCGAAGTTGCTGCGCGCGTTGCGCATGACTGGTATCGGCGACCACTTGTTGGTGGCGGGGCAGTAGCGCTCGCCCGTCGCCAGCCGCCTGGAGCCGTCGAAGCCGCCGATTGCGTAGATCTGGCCGTGGAAGGCAGTGCACCGAACGCCGCTGCGTCGGTGCTTCATCGCTTCCACCACCGTCCACTGGTCGGTGGCCGGGTCGTACATCTCGGCGCTGCGCAGGCCCTCCTGGAATCGACCGCATCGGAAGTGTCCGCTTTAGTTTGTTGCCCAGCTTGACGTACAGCTTCGTGATTGCAGCATAGCGTCACTAGATTCAGTGCCTTCTATGTTTGTTCATAGTCCTACTTTTATCTCCATGGAGCCATGTCATAATTGGGGTTGGTCGAGTTGTTGGTGTGTGATTGCAGCATAGTGTTAATAGACTTAGGGCCTTCTATGTTTATATAAATCAGTTGTTATACCTTTTTTCCTATACCTACTATATTCAATCAATTTCTTCTTGCATGGCATGACATTAAAATTGTGAAACACATACATACAACTATCTAGGCAATGTCCCAATGAAATTCGTACTAAAAAAGTTTTAAATGCAAAGTGCTAAACATTGCTACTTAACGCAAGCGAATGGTTCATACGGCATAAATTGTTGTAACAAAGTTTCAACAAAGCCCCATAACAACGTCATGAAATATCGACCCTAGCAACAATCGCGACGCAAGTACGGTTCTATCAGACGCCATTAGCGGCCGACCGATTGCACGTCAACGGCCGCAGCCCCGCAAAGTTCCGTCACCTTCCCGTTGAACCCGCCGAAGATGTAGACCTTGCCGTCGAGCGCGGCGGCGCTTGCGTCGGATCGGGCGAAGTTCATTGGCGCGATGGACGACCACTGGTTGCTCGCGGGGTCGTAGCTCTCGGCAGACTTGTGTCT
This sequence comes from Nemurella pictetii, assembly GCA_921293315.2. Taxonomy (NCBI): domain Eukaryota; kingdom Metazoa; phylum Arthropoda; class Insecta; order Plecoptera; family Nemouridae; genus Nemurella; species Nemurella pictetii. Next base: position 6,529,484 of record OV121122.1, read on the forward strand.
GTCTGGCTGGAACGAGTCGTAGCCACCCATCGCGTAGATGAGGCCGTCCAAGACGACCACGCTGACGTAGCAACGACGTTCGCGCATGTAGCCCACCTGTGGCGTCGGGGTTAGGTTAGCGGTGGAAAATATCTTACTCTTAAAATATTGGAAACTGAGACGAAATACGTAGACAGAATCGTCGGCACCGCCTAGGCGGCTAGAAATAGACCTAATCCACTCAGAGAAAACTTACGTCAGATACCCACTGGACGTAATACCAGTTGGGGAAAAAAATTGATTAGCTCTACTGAATAACTAAGGAAGATAGGGACCCGAATTGCCCCACCTGGCTTTAGCGAGTGGGTATCATGACTTAATTTTGATATAATTTTGATTCAACGGATTAGGTGTATTGTTTTAAAGTTCATTTAGTGGGCAAGCCCTCCTTGAAACTGGGATGGTGTATTTCTAAGAATTCCTAGACTGTTCACCTAAGAACAAACTGTTCTAAAGGCAACCAACTGGGAAACAGTCTGCATTTCTTACACAGAACTTAATAGTTCACCTTGGTCCACTTCTTCTGCACGAGGTCGAAGCAAAGGCAAGAGTTGAAGTACTCTTGCTCGTTGAAGCCGCCAATCACGTAGATCTTGTGACCGACGGCGGCGGTTCCGTGGTAGGCACGGCTTGCTTCAGGAGACACATCAGCAACCTGGAATGCAGGCGTACGACGCTGATGATTCGGCCAACACCAGTAGCTGATCTTGTCAAACACTCCAGTGTCCAGATGCAACCTTATTAAAATCTTTAATTACAGTTAGTTACAGTTAGCAATACGATCAACCTAGCAAGCTACCCAATAGACCTCTTCCACTCAGAGAAAAATGACGTCAGATACCAACTGGACGTCCTACCAGTTGGGAAAAAAAATTAATTCATTTCAGCTAAATAACAAAATCACAACCCGAATTGCTCCACCTGACTTTAGCAATTGGTTATCATGATGTCATTTTGATAGAATTTTGATTGAATGGAATAGGTGTTTTCATCAATGATGAAGTACTTATTATCTGTCATCAGCAATCTGTTTTTTAAGCTTAGTTATTTTTCATTTGAGGTTGAAGAAAGACTTACCGGGTGCCACTGTTCTGTGCGGGTATTGAAAGCTTCGATAGCATTCGTTGTCGTTCCGTCTTTCCAGCCTCCGATTGCAAACAACACGTGTTTTGGTAGAGATTCATTTGCTGAAAAGTAACTGATTGGACTTAACAAGAATTTGAGCATTTTTAAATATTTTTTTTCGTTTTTTTTTTTTGAACAGTTTTTGTTTCTGTGGTAACAGTTGGTAATATTCTTAATAATCAGCTGCACATTCTCAAAACAATAGACTTATTCCACTCATAGAAAAATGACGTCAGTTACCCACTGGACCTACTACCAGTTTGTAAAAAAAATATTAATTAGCTCTGCTAAATAACATAGAAAGATAGGGGAATCACAACCCGAATTGCTCTACCCTGCTTTAGCGAGTGTGTATCCTGACGTAATTTTGATTGCATTTTTATTGTACATAGAATAGGCGTGTTGTCAGATTTTTTTATACTGTTTTGGAATTTGGATGGAAAGGAAGTTTAGTAGTTGCAAAGAAATAAATTACGTTTACTTTCAAACAAAGTGTTGTGATTTAAATAATAATTACCAACATAAATTCATTTTTTTTAATGTAGCATTGTAGACTCAACATATCGATTGATTTCCCACAGGTTTCCAGGAGATTCCCAGCAAGCTGAAGTACTCTAAGCTACAGTTCTGCTACCAATCGCCGAGGGGTCTGCCCAAGACGTTCGCTTGGCTCATCGAACAAGGCATCTTCCATGGACAGGTAGGGCCGGTCATTCCGAAAAAATCCGCACCTCGAAATGCCAGATAAAAATAGGCTGTCCCAAAAACATTAAATGCATTTCTAGAGATGGGACTTTATTTGAACAGTATGTTGTATTGGGACACCCGTTCTTGACCCTCATTAGATATTTTAAACATTATTGCATTCTGTCAGATGTTGAATCCATGAATAGTAATTCTTATACAGTGGAACCCAGCGCACGGTTGATTAGTTTATTGCATTGTTGATTATCCCCGAAATGAGGCCCCACCAAATATCTTTATATTTTAATGTAGGAAATTCGGCCGAAATAGCATTGTTGAGCTGGGGACACAATCATCAGAGAAGAAATTAAAGCGCCGGAGCCATCTAGCTATCTTAAAACATCGTAACTTACGTTATCTTACGTAATATTTAGGGGGCTTTGCTTGCCACTAATGCTAAATCTCATGTGTATACAAACAGTTGACATAGAAGACTGACATTAGCAAGTGGGTATCTATCATTAAGTAATTTTGATTGAACGGAATAGGTGTATCTAATGTCCGTGGCTGTATGGTGTACGGTGTACGGCTGTACAGTGATTGGCCAATTCGAACGGCCACATGGACATAATGGGCTTCCAAAACCACTGTTAAATCTCAATGGTGTCCCCTAGCAGCAAGACATACAAATATCGAGGTTCCGCCTGTAACATTTTGCTGCGTCTCCGTCCTCAGTTTGACGTCAGCGGCACAGAAACGGTGCTGTTCGGCAGCCAGCTGCTTCAATATGTGCCGCCGCCGGCGGGGCCGCCGCTCGCGTTTGTCGTCACCGAGTTCCACGCGCTGATGCTCTACCCTGACCATGTGAAGGGCGTGTCGCTGCTCAGCCAGGAGCTCGTCTTCGAGGACTTCTACAACGAGGTAGGCGGCGGTGGCGGCAAAGTGCCGGGAACGTTGGGGAGTCTTTAATGGATCCGTCGGGATTTGATTTGAAGCTTAACATTGGTTGGAGATTGCCAAGAAAAGTATTTTTATGGCAATTGGTATTATTGTTATTATCGGAAATTTATATGGGTATTTTTATGGCCTGAATATCTAACGTTTTCTTCTGCACTTCCCTCGCTTGATAAAAAAATATCCCAAAATGCCATTCCAAAAAATTTGTATCTAAACCGGTAGTACGTCTAGTGGGTATCTGACGTCATTTTTTTCTGATTGGAATAGGTCTGGAATAACGTATTAAAAATGTTAAACACTGAATTCTTGCAACCGACATTAAACTGACGATATCTGGATATAACTGCAAACCCAAGGCACAAGATGAGTTTGAATTTGCTGGTTTATTTTGACAGAAACTAAATTCAGCGTTATTTTGGAGGTTTCACTTGAATCGAATTATTTTCTCAGTCCTCAAATGTGCATGTCTAATTCTTCCAGCATGCAGGTGATCAAATCTATAAAAAGTTTGCAAAAAATATCACAAAGACTCAAACCAAACTGCAAATCTCTTAGTGGCGTTGATACATTTGTTCCGCTAAAAACCTGAACGAATGCCACGCGTTGTTTGCAGTCTTTCGGGCGGCTGGTGAACATAACGCGCGATCCGGTCAAGGGAACGGTCTGGGCGTTCACGGAGAAGTCGGTGTTCCGGTACAAGGTGACGCGCGAGGAGCGCAACGTCTGGCAGATCTACGCCGAGCGGCGCGAGTTCGATCTTGCCAAGCGCTACTGCCGCGACAACCCCGCGCACCTCGACCAAGTGCTCGTCAAGCAGGCCGAGATGTACTTCGAGCAGGGGAAGTGAGTTTGCGGCGTCCCGCTGGTGTTTACTATTTCATATAAAATCCTGCTCATCCACATCCACAATTCACAATCTGCGATTCTTGCTCTCCCAAAAACCTTTTTAATAATTCTCTCTCTAAAAATCAGTTGCCTATCTGCTGTTTTTCACTTCCCATTTTACTATTTTTAAATATTTCAACCAGAGCCGATGGTTTAAATCACTAGGCTAGTGTTGATTTGAAGCAAACTGCAATTATTCGTTGCACATACGGCAAATATTTATTATGAGAAGCGAAATATCCACTCTAAAATTATTTCCGTCCTGGGGGTCAAACCCGGATCTTTCACCTCACCAATCATTATCAATCAATCAACGCTACGGAGACAATTTTGTAGATGATATTTCTTTTATAATAATAAAAATCAATAACATAAACTGTATCCGTACACGGGATCGAGCCTGGACCTTTCACCTTTTCGGGGTTGGGCATTGCCAATACACACCTATTCCATTCAATCAAAATTCTATCAAAATGACGCCGCTTAAGCCAGGCAGAGCAATTCAGGTTGTGATTTCCCTATCTGTCTTTGTTATTTAGTAGAGCTCTTTTTTTTTCCAAACTGGTACTACGTCCAGTGGGTATCTGACGTCATTTTTCTCTGAGTAGAATAGAGCTATATTATGCTACTGGGACAACCGAAATGCCGAGCCCCCCAAAGGTGAAGGCCTCCCGTACATAAACAATTCACAACTGGACATTTCGCTTAGTGAAATTGCAGTTTAGAAACGCGATTAAATGTTTTGTAACCGGTGTGAGTACCGTGCTAACCTGCGGTCGCGGCTGCAGGTTCGATCTGAGCGCGACGCACTACGCGGAGACGCAGTCGTCGTTCGAGGAGGTGGCGCTCAAGTTCCTGCAGGCGTGGCAGATCGAGGCGCTCAAGACATTCCTGCAGAAGAAGCTCGAGGGGTTCAAGGCTGGCGACAAGACGCAGGTCACCATGATCACCGTGTGGGTCGTCGAGCTTTTCATGAACCAGCTCGGCGTGCTCAGGGACGAGAAGAAGGTAATTTCACGTAAACAGTTGCTTGTTATTTTGACAAAGTACAACAGAAATTTTTTTCTAAACATTCAGGTCTCAAAAAAAATTATTATTACATTCATAGGTTAGGTGGGAGATCATACATCTGGCATTGCTATCATGTCAAGTTATTGTGATCCTTGCCATTTTTGAATGAAAAACAAAATAAATACATTTTATTATTATTATTATTATTAAGTGCGACGGTGTTTCCGTGCGCAGGAGCACTCTAGCGAGTACCAGACGCTGCAGCGGGAGCTGGACAACTTCCTGGCGCTGCCCCAGGTGGTGGACTGCGTCAAGAACAACCCGGCGACCGTCTACGAGCTGATGGCCAGCCACGGCGACAAGGAGAACCTCATCAAGATGACCATCGTCAACAAGGACTATGAGCGGGTCATCAAGCACCATCTGCACATGAACAACTATCTCGAAGGTAATAGACCTGTCCCACTCGGAGAAAAATGACGTCAGATACCCACTGGACGTACTACCAGTTTGGATAAAAAATATTACTTAGCTCTGGTAGATAGGGAAATCACCACCTGAATTGCTCTACCTGGCTTTAGGGTATCATAATGTCATTTTGATTGATTGGAATAGATGTATTCCTTTTAGTGCCATTTCAATTTTCAGTACCATGCCATTGTCATGGAGTTGACATTAAAAATAAATGAGGGGAGTCAGCGAAAAACCCAGCGCAACGCTCGGAAATGTTGAATTTAATAAGGCATTTGTAGCGCAGCAAACTCAGCAGCCATAAAACTGAGTTGAGACATTTGGATGAGCATCGGGAAAAGTATAAGTTAGAGTTAAATAGATTTTCTGATAATTTAAGGCTCGTAGCGTACCAAAATTGGATGGTCGGGCTCGGATTAGAGAACGCCAAAGCGCAAAGCTCACTTTACCAAACAGTAAATTGAAGTATGTAACAACCGACTTATGCGGTAAGTTTTTTTTGTATAAACACCGTTCATCTTAGTGTACTTGCTAACTGTTTCGCGGTACCTGTGCCTGGAAAAGGTTACAAAAGACAACAATTCACGCAGATATTCACATCTAACCTACGACCCGTTCCCCGCAGCGCTGGACGTGCTCAAGAACCAGAGCCGCAAGGAGCTGTTCTACCAGTTTGCGCCGGCGCTGATGCAGGAGGTGCCCAGGCAGACGTCTGCGGCGCTAGTTGCGCAGGGACGCGCGCTGAGCCCCGCCAAGCTGCTGCCGGCGCTGGCCGCGTGTCCGGTCGCGCATGTCGCCGAGGCGTTGCGCTACCTCGAGCACTGCGTGCAGGCGCAGGGCTGCACGCAGCAGGCGATACACAACTACCTGCTCTCGTTGTACGCCGAGCACCGGCCGGACAAGCTCAAGAACTACCTGGCGCTGCAAGGTACGTTGATACGAATCAAGTAGTGGTACTACTTGATGTCTTTGCCTATCCGTGGCACTGCACCATCCATTATGCTATACGGACCGGGACAACCAACTGTGGAATTGATATTAAGTTTATAAGCAAATCCGGACTCAAACCCCGGTATGGATGTAAATTTTGGAATTGATATTTTGTTACTAATAATCAGTGCAATAGCTATTTTGAAAACGAACCCCGTGTTTGCGTGCTTTGGACAGGCGAGGACGCGACGATGGTCTACTACGACGTGCACTTTGCGCTGCGGCTGTGCCGTGAGCGCGGGCTGGTGGAGGCGTGCGTCCAGCTGTCCGCGCTGCTCGGTCTGTGGGAGGCGGCCGTCGACCTCGCGCTCACGATCAGCGTCGACCTTGCGCGACAGACCGCCGCCTTGCCGCAGAATGACCCCGAGCTGCGCAAGAAGCTCTGGCTCAAGATCGGTGAGTGGCACAAACGCGCGATTGGTTTTGAACAATTTTGCTGTTTGGTCGACCGTACTTTTTACTAAGCTAGCTGGATTTTTCAACGAGCCATAGTAAAACATATCCTGTCCTTATGGGCTTTTAAGTTTTAACACAGATTTCTTCATTGATTGCATTGAGTTTGTCCCTCTCTAACTCAAGCTGTTAGTTGGGGTAAGCAAACATGCAAAAACTGAAACAGTTCTTTTCCATCTACTAAAAGGTTCCAAAACTCAATCAAAAGTAGGCAGGTTTAAAATGGGTTGTATCCACTATCAACAGCAATAAATGCAACCGCCAAATGGTGTAGGTAGTTGTCTCCATGAAATCATGTTGGAATAAGGTGCCACTCGCAAAGATTTTCTTTGTTGTGTGCTGCCTACATGACTGTGTTGGGAGATGTGGGAAGCTGTGAAGGACAGTCAATACCGACAGGAGCGATACAATTATGCAGATGGAAGTAGACACTCCCACTAGTGGATACGTTTAACTCGTTCTCGTTTATCACCATCTAGAAAAATCACTCGACAGTGCTTCTGTCGACCTATGGTGAAGGTGAAGGTACAAAAGCACTGAAACTAGTTATATATATATATTAAAAAATTTAATTGTCTAGTGCCTAAATAAGAAGTAGGGAGTAGGCGGTGGTTTTGAAACCTGATCTCATTGAAAGTCAACAGGATCTAGCAAGGACTGCAGGCGGCAAGACGGAATAATTATTTTGAATTTATCTGGAACTCAGACTAGAGTAAAAAATATTTTCGATGTATTTGGTCACACTTGAGTATATTGGTATTCACCAAGAATTAGTTTCTGCAAAAACAGATTTAGCTGATCTCGATCTTATCATGACGAAACCACAATATCGATGTACTTCTCGGAAAGTTCTAGATACCTACTAGACTCCATCAAATGAAATATCAAACAAAGGACTCGGATAAAACAACACCAAAATAGTTTGCAATAATTTTATTTGCCTATGTACAACACGAACAAATAAACTCACACACAATCAAAATACATACAAATCAAACTTCACTCAACTAGCACATCACAAGGAAGAGAGGGGTGGTGGTGGTGGAACGGTAACGCTAACCGGCACCCGACGCAACAAAACATCGTCGCGTCACGACGCCGGTGTGGCCGTCCGGTTCCTATCGCTAGCGAAATTGAACCGTCCGTCCACTCGACCGTGCGTCGCGACCCGAACGCTCGTCGTTCCGTCGGGCACCGCGAACATCGACGAACAAACGAACGAATCGCTTAGTCGACGCGGTAGGAGACGGCGTGTCCCGGGTTGTTGACCACTGTCGTCAGGGTAGCCTCACGGACAGCGGGGGTGGCCAGAGGAGCCACGGCGGAGTAAGCCAGGGGGGCGGCGACTCCAGAGTAAGCCAGGGGGGCAGCGATTCCGGAGTAGGCCAGAGGGGAGCCGTAGTTCAAGCCAGAGTAAGCCAGGGGAGCGGCGTAGTTCAGGCCGGAGTAGGCGAGGGGAGCGTTGATTCCGGAGTAGGCAAGGGGAGCGTGGATTCCGGAGTAGGCCAGAGGAGCGGCGAGGACGGCTCCGCGCTTGGTGCGGTGCTTGATGGCCTCGAACTCGGCGAGGTGGGCAGAGCGGGCAGCGATGACCTCGGGGGTGTCGGTGATCTGAGCGGGGCCAACGGGCAGGGCGGTGGGTCCAACGGGCAGGGCGTTGGAGGCAACACGGAAACCTGCGGAGAGACGGGGGCCAGGTTAGGTTGGGCGCGGGCTACGTCGGCAGGAATTGTCCCGAAGATTCGTTTGGTACTCCTCTGAGTTCACCTCTTAGTACAACAGTTTGGGCTATCAGATTTATGAGATTTGTGTTTCACTCACTAAGCATATAATGCATATTATTCCTATTTGTATTTTTCGGACTGTAAAGTCCAGGCAAGTCATTCTTCTGGTGTCTGATTGAAGTAACTAACTCAACTATCATGTCTACTTCCTCAAGGGTTCAAATCATGGCAAGCAACTTTGAAATTTGGATCAAGAAAGCAAATTCATTCATATTCAATGACTTCCTCAGCCTTTTTTTAGCGTTTTTTCACCATCAATTCAAATACCACAGAAATTGGAGACACTTGATAAGTAATCTTTCCATACGCTATTATTAAGCTCAGTGCTGAATGCATTTGCAACCTGGCAAAACTCGGACGAACGCGAACAAGCGAACAACGGTGTCATGCGAACAACGGCAACAAGCGAACTACAGAGTCAACGTACCGGCGGCGTCAGCGATGTAGTCGGTGCGGATGACCTGGCCGTCGGGAGAGACGTAGCTGTAGCTGCCGATCTTGTTGCCGTGCGCGTCCTGGACGGCGTTGTGGGTCTGCAGGGGCTCGGAGTGTCCGTAGCTGGCCTGTCCAAGCTCGTCCTGGGCGTGGTACTGGCTCTTGAAGCCGGTGGCGATGGGAGCGACGGCAACGGGGGCGACGGCGTACGAGTGGGCGACGGGGGCGGCGATCGGGGCAGAGTAGGCCAGGTTGGAGTAGCCTGCGGGCGGGAGAGATTAGTCGGGTGCGAGCGGTTTGGCTGCGGCGGTGGTGGCAAAGGGGTTTCAGGCGTGTTTTCAATTATGGCGATGTTGTTTTAGTGGCGAAAACTATGATTTTATGTGTTTATCAATCCTTTGCAGCCTTTTTGGTTTGATTGTAATTTGAGTCGTTTGAGTTCTCGGACATTTAGGGCCAGTTTTACCATTTTATTAACTCTAGATTGAAGTGGGAGTCGATTAAGATTCTCCATGTGGAGTGAAATTCAATTTTTTCTGTGAGTTTTCTCGTAACTCAGGGTTGAAAAAAATTGGTAAAACTGGTAAAAGGAGGTTTTCAGTTGTTGGAATACTGAAATTTATTAACTCTCTGGTTTGGTAGGCTTTCCTCATTCCCAATTTTACGTAGGTTTATGTGCTGTGGCCCACTATTTACCGTGTTTCGATAGTTTTCCTAAACCTTGCAAACATAAGAAGATTTATAAGCTATAAATAAAGAATGTAGAAATATGGAAAAAAATGAGTTGACTTTCAATTTCTCCATTGTTTAAGCAAATTAGTGGCTTCTTTTTGTGCTTGTTTGTTTGTACCAAGCCGAGTGTGAAAATTATGCAGCACCGGCGTTCGTGTTTACGTACCGTAGTTCAGGGGGGCGCCGTAGTTGTAGCCGTAGTTGTAGGGGGTGGCCGCGGCATAACCGTAGTTGTAGCCGAGGTTGAGCCCGTTGTAGGCGAGGGGCACTCCAGCCGACGCGCTGGCTACCGCTGCGACGAGGACAATCTGCCGAGGGAAGATCAGGGGTTAGTGTTCGGGAATGTTTGGTGCCGATTTCGGAGGACGGACTGTTTTTCAATTGATTATTGTTTGAGAATGGGAGAAAATTCTCTGAACAAATATATTTTAAGTTGTGAGTTTCATAATAGTTGAAGAGATAGAAGAAAAAATTACGAGTTAGGGTCGGTTTTACTACCTCCGTACAAGGTTTGAATTCCTTCCAAATAAGGAATCACCGTGGTGACAAAAATTGGATACAATTTTCCTGAGTTGCTCGAAGGAAGTTCAGAGAACTATTTTAGCTTGGTGATTCTTATACCGGCTCTTAAAAATGAATTATTGTTGATGGAAGAAATTTGTTGGTACATCTTCTAGTTTTGTTTCCTGGCAGAGAATTTATGAGTTCAAAATCAGAGACTATTGACCGTGCGTTTTAATGCAAAATCTTAATTCTTGCGAATTATACGGAAATTTCTTGAATTTTTGCCCGTTTGCTTTTGCAAGCCACTTAACGCTGCGAATCCCACCACTGTGCCGCTGTACCCATCGGCTGTACTCACCAAAAACTTCATGTTGCTAGCTTTGAGGACTATGACTGTATGTGCTCTAGTTTGGGCCTCTCTCAGCTTTTATACCAAGACACAGAACCCAGGCAGAGGGACCATTCGGCTTGGGTGTCCACACCCAGTTATCAAGGACTCTATCTGGTGCAGGGCCTTGAAATTCATAGACTCCCAAAGAGTACCCATAGCTCCAGGTAGTGGCTTGCTTGCTATTCTTGCTTCCTCATGGTCATTTAACTGAATCTGTTGTGGGAGCGTGGACAAAAAAGTGGTAGGGTTTGTGGAGCCGACAGGTACAGTTGCTGGAAGGATTATTGTGATGATGACTTCAAGTTGGAGAAGCTTGAGATTGATGTGTGAGAGAATTACAAGGTTTTGAGATGCTTTCTATTGAGAATGAAATCATTTATTTTATTTCTTTGGTGATGCTATTTACTATACTATTTTATTCAAATAAAATATTTGTGTCCTTTTAATGCTGTAGATACGGATCAAATGATGAATGATGATGATGATTATGATGATGATGATGATGATGATGATGAAATGATCAATGATCAAATTGAATGACATCTAACGTGAATGGGAATAAATGGAAACGTGGAAATAATGAATGGGAAATTCAATTAAAATAACTGATAAATATTCATGATTGAAAGTTCTATTCCATCGAGAGTTGCTTATAATTTGCTAGGCAATAAAGGATTGGCCTGCCTATATCTTGAATAACGGTAAAATATATGCAATTAACACACAAAATTTTATAAATAAAATTTATTGAAATATTATGTTGATAGTACTCCATTAGAAATCGTCGTCAAAATCAAAGAATAAGCAAAGACAATTCTAAGTGGTATTTTGAGAAAACTATAGTTGCAAATAGCAGTTCTTTTGTGTCTATTTATAACTTTCTGGACAGATGACTACAGAGCTTAGTAGTAAAGTCATGTTTCGAAAATAAAATACTAGAAATATAGTTGATCCAGTTTTTCCCCGTTTATAAAACCTGTTACAAAAAAACCGTGGCCAATTTCAAACGATACTCTTCAATAATGACCATCAATTCATTAAAAAACCCAACTATCTTGACCACAAAACCACAAGACCAAGCTTGCAATTCTCTCTGCTGGGGTCAAACAATGAGTTGACACAAAGAGCCAACCAGCAAAGCTGCCAGCAAACAGGATTCACTATAGGATCCGATTTGATCAGGTAGTGTATCGAGTGGCCTTGCCCAGGGCATAGGCAAGGCATCCTACCAACGCTCTTGAACTTAGCTTGCCAAGGTCGGTCCAGTAGCCAGCTTGCACATCCAGCACTGCTAGCTGGTACTCACATTCTTATGCTAAACTACAGCCTGCCAGCAGCCAGCCAGCAGCCAGCCAGCCTCTAGACCCGTTATTCTGCTTGTCTGCTTGGCTAAACATTGCATGATATGCTTTTACCTTCTTTCAAAATTATACCTGTTTTCATTTTGTTGATTGTTAGTTAGTCTTTTAGATTTTTCTTGATTAATGATATGATTATTGAAATCTGAAAATAATCAAACTAAATGATTGATGGAATGATTCATTGGTTTATAAATTGAACCAGATACCACTACACTATGATCGGTGTGATTTACAAGTTTTCACTTAGGAATTCAATAAAGTTCAACTGTATTTTGCAGTTAAAATTTAAATAATGCTTGGAGTGGATAGGAATGGAGTGTATGTAAACTGGTTTATTGATGGATAGATATACTTTGTGAGTGGGCAGACAAATGAAATGACTAATGATTACTGACTGAATAATGAGAAATTAATGAGTTGAATTCCTTTTGTGGCAACACACTCGATCAATAGCACGATTTTCTTCTTGTCGTGACGTGACGAGGACCTTGCAATTCTATTGCCAATTTCCCGGATGTTTCCTTCGAAAACCCGGTCCGACACAACACACTGTAAAGAGGATTGGTATAGTTTAATTAACTTGTTGATTTGGTTTTTCTTCTTGTCCGTTTCATTAGTACTTGATGGATGATTACTGATTTCCCCAAAAACACGTGGCCCAAAATTTTAGGACAATTATATCATTATTCAATACGTTTTCGAACAGCAACTGGCTGTCGACTTTACGAAAATAACTCAGGTTTGCGAATGGTTATTTTAAATGCGTTTTGGGTGAACGTCATTTGAATGATGCTGATTTAGCAATCTTCCAGAATTTGCAGTGTACAATAAATAAATAAACTGTAAAAAGCTAGAAAAACATTGAAAAAAGCAGCATAAAAGTGTTGCTTACAAGAAAAGTAGCCAACTTACACTTTAACACAATCTTCATGTTATAACAGTCAACATATCTGGAAAGTTAAGTCAAATTATATTGAATAGTTTGGCCTCTTCTGTGAGAAACATGATTATTGATTGGAATACCAGGAAATTTTTCCAAAAAACTAATTTTTGAGAATAGTTGTTTGCAGAATGCACTGAAAATAGTAGGGAGTCAAAGTTGAAAGATTTCAAAGGCTTACAGAAAATTTAATCAAAATTGGTCCATTGGCACGCAATCAAACAAAAAAAAAACCTATTTTTCAGCAGTAAGTGTAATTGAAGATACCCTTCACCCGCTTTGCTCGTTCCGCTAATCGAGCAAGCATCGCGTAGTCAAGCGCGGGTTTCTCCAAATCGATTTCTCCTTTTGCAGCTCAACACGTGGTCAAAGAGAAAGACGACATCGAGGCAGCGATGCAGTTCCTGCAGCAGTGCGACCTGGTCAAGATCGAAGACATCCTGCCGTTCTTCTCCGACTTTGTCACCATCGACCACTTCAAGGACGCCATCTGCTCGTCGCTGCAGGAGTACAACCAGCACATCCAGGACATCAAGGAAGAGATGGAGGAGGCTACCAAGTCGGCGGAGGTCATACGCAATGAGATACACACGTTCCGCAACAGGTCAGTCTTGGATCGAAGGTCTCGGGGGCTCGATTTTCATGTAGGATTGTGTTTCAAGCGAGTTCGAGGGATGTTTTCGAGATGTGCATGGTTAGAGTGACCCGTGTCATTGAGTTTGACACAAGTCTATGCACAAGTGCTAATGTAGAAATCAAAACAAACTGCAAATTGTAGATGCGTGTTATTAGAAGGGAGATATAAGTTTTAATATTTTCTTAAGACTCATGTCTTTTCCTAATCTTAGCAAAGAAGGTTTTCTGAAAAACTATTTAACTGGTTATTGAATGCTTAGTCCCAAACTCAAACTTTTCCCTTTTTTCCCTTTTTTTCAAACTTTTTTCCAAGCTTTTTCGAAGCTGTATATCCTTTTGAAATTCGGCTGTCCAAGTAGCTAATTTAATAGACCAATGCTTTGGCGATGTAAAGGTTCATTTCCCCGTCTGGACACGCATTTTTAATTAGATGTTGATTTCCTATTAATAAAAAGCCTTGAGTGCTTTTTTTCACTTTCCACTCATAGGAGCAGGAAAAATTAGTAAGCTATAACACTATGCCATCAAGTTTCTAAGATTTATGTTTTCTTGAAAAAAAAATGTAAATTCTTAGCCTTTCTAATTAATATTCATTCCTGCGTTTTACAAACGTGTCTAGTTTTTCAAGGATGAAGAGGCTAATAACTACAAAGAAAAAACTAGAATACACATGTTATGTGCCACCAAAAGAGAATTTTTTCAAATCTATTCCTTGGTTCTCTCTTGAGTACCAGCAAACCATGACCAATATCGAACTCAAAAGAAAACAAAGTAGAAATTTATTGACACGAAACAAAATATCCAATTGAAAATAATTGTGACCAGACGGGAAGACAAACCCCAGGGCCAAACTCCACCCAGCAAGCCACCCCCACCACCGACCGTCGTAGAGTTTCCCGTCGTAATGACCGCCGTAAGCACCGTCGTAACGGAACACCTCACTCCCGCAGACACGCGTTGGTGGAGGCCCGCGACGTGTGCAACGCCTGCGACATGCAGCTGCTGCTCCGGCCGTTCTACCTGTTCCCGTGCGGCCACCGCTTCCACGCCGACTGCCTCATCGCCGCGCTCACGCCGCTGCTCTCCTCCGGCCGCCGCGCCAAGCTCGCCGAGAGCCAGCGCCAGTTGGCCAACCTGGCATCGCGCGGCGACGACACGTCGGTTGGATCGGCGAGCGTGTCGACGCGCGACCAGTACAAAGCGGACGTCGACAGCGTCGTCGCGTCCGAGTGTTTGTATTGCGGCGAGATGATGATCAAGTCGATTGACAAGCCGTTCATCGAGGACGAGGACTACGAACGGGTGATGAAGGAGTGGCAGTGACGCGGTGAGTGTGACGGGTTGTGCGCCTTGCGGTGCGGTGGTGAGCAACGAGTCAATGCTTCGATGCTAGATGGTAATACGAACGTTGGGAGGACAATGCCGGTTTTGGGAAAGCGAAATGGATTTCGAGGATGAGCATCGTTGAAAATTAGTCCATTTATTTAAATATAACGTGATATTTATTTGTGTTTTGTATAGACTAAAAATCACAGAAGTATAATAATATAATATATATATATTCCCACATATTTAAATTTATTGAAGGTGTTGCTGAAAAGGCATTTAAGTATTTAATGCATTAAATATCAACACTTTCTGTTTGTTAAAAGATCCTAATTTTCCATCACGATTTAATATAATATGGTGATGTTTATCTTAAATATAGCTAGGTATCATTTTTTTACGACTTAGCAGGCTTTAATAAATGCAGATCGAATGTTAAGATTGAATTACTTCCTGAAAGTACTCTCCTCCTCTAAGGCATAAGTGTAGGTACATACGACGTTACTAGGTAACCATTACAAGTCATACTTTATAAACGTGATTTCTTACGCTGCATGCGCATGTTTACTTCAATACACCATCAATACTGACTTGATATACGAATATTTATATCGACAACTGAAATTTACCAACCAATTTTTTTTAGTACAGGTACCGTAAAGATGCAGAGAGCATGGCCTTGTGTGAGCTATTTAATTTAAATGGCATTAGATGCACAAGTTTCAATCCTTTCAAAAAAGGCTTTGAATTAATTGGTGACTTCATACTCCATTTTGTCTGCCATCCCTGTCAGGATAAAATTTTCACTTCAAATCAGTCTTATTAATTTTAGCGAGCAAATTGTTTAGGAAGCTGTCACTGAGGCTGCTAGGCATTTGATGCACATGGAGCTAATCTCAATCGAGTTTACTTACTACTAGGTACAAAAGATGATATTTAGATAAAAAATATAGCAAATTCATCCAGGCATTTGATATCTCGAAAGTAAAACTAAAATATACGGATTATTGAATCCATCACATTTACAACAAATTTCCTGATCTGTATATATTCATTATCACTCTTCTTCTGTCTGAGGTGTAGGAGCAGCTTCCATTTGAGATTTCTCTGCCACTATCAGTTTATCTCCGCCAATGAGGAACATTGCCTCCTCGTACGACGGCGGTGGTGCTTCAGTCGATCCAGAAGCGGTCATCAACGTTTCGTAAGTCGGAGGTAGGGTCACGGTACTTGGGTTGCGTATTATGAAGTTCGGCTGTCCTCGAGAGTTGTGAGCCAGATCTTGAAGTCCCTGAATATGTAAAAAATCAATGACATATTATTATTTGTGTACTTAACATCTATGTGTTTATATTTTAGTTCAACATTGGTTTTTCTGGTGGCAGTATGAAAAGGGAATCGGAGAGAAAAATTATTTACTCTGCATTTAGTAAAACCATTCCCAATCATCCAACGTTTGAAAGTACCAAAGATAGGTACTGCATAGAAAGCTTAGCATTTGGAATGAAGTGCAAGCAATTTCAGGTACCTATAAATGTTTTTTTGCTTCGTTTCCTTTCAATTTTAATTGTTTTTTTTGCAGTGTTTGTACCTTATGGCAGTTAATTTATGACAGTCATTTACAAACAGTTATTTACAACCAACAGGTTCTTGGCAGGGCAATTAGTTGATCATAAAGTCATTACATTTTCCAATATATTCCTACCCAATCCTAACTCCGTGTCTTAAAGGTACATACATGTTTAAGTTAATAGGTACCTAACTAAATACAACCAGTTTTGACAGCAGATGACAAACTGATTGACAGCTTTGCTCCCTACTTTTTATTTTAACAGAAGTGACATTATTGTTTGAAAGAGCAGCTAAGTAAAAAGACCACCAAGCACAAAAGCATTCTTACCCGCAGAATCGCTCGTTGTCGTAGTAACATCTGGATGATACTTTTTCTCCGCAAGTACAAAATACTCTTAACCGCAACCATCAACCCGGAACAAATGAATATTGGCCCAACCATCCACATATGACCAAGATTGGAAAAAATATACGGTCCTCCGCCTTGACTCAAAGCAAATATTGTAATTACGATTCCCACTGTAATCATCACTAATGACAAGATGAAGTACGAGATTGAGGTGCAATCGCACTGTGCTAGCGTAGACCGTTCCGGATAAAGGTGGTCCATTTGTCGCAATCTGTGCCTTAAATACGCATTTTCAAGCACCGAAGACATTTCGCCGTATTAAAGTGATACCGTGTTGAAATGATTCGCGATGTATGTTGACTCTAGCACTCAACTCGAATTCCTTGACGGCCATTTATCAGCAACTTTTAAACGAGCTACGATTGGTTGGAATTGGAGGGAAATTCGGTTGTGCACTATTGCATCATGTCCTCAGACATTTAATCAACATTCTTCTGCACGAGATTATAATTTACGTTCAAAGCTTGAAGTCAACTAAATCAACCATTTAAGATAACCAATCGGTACTTTTATTCACAATCATTTTCAAACACCATCCCCAATTTTCTAACAACGGTTTAGGAAATATACAAAAATTACATTGACTCTCTTTGTTTCACAAATCAAAATTACATGTCATCATTCACACTTTTCCAACACTTTTCCAGCTAAGATCTATTGATTTCATTACATTTTATAAAATAAATTCGGGTATATTTATTATTATAATAAGAATTAGGTATACAAGTATAGGACAACTTCCGTAAATCACAGAATATTTGTGAGACATAGCATTTTGTTAATCAGGTAGATATATAACCAAATGGGTCGTGCTCTTCATAATTTGACTAAAATATTTCACCAAGCAATTGGGAGAAAAATACAGAAATATCACGATAAAAGACTGCGCCATTATTTACTTCACACGAAGCCAGTTTTAGGAGGACGTACATGACACTTTGCCTAGCTTTATAGGATTTTTTAACACCATTTTCCTATTTGAATCACCTTACGTCCATTACATATCGATACCTAAAAATAAATTGAAAGCATTATAAGTAAATATTATCAAGTTGAAGAAAGAATAGAAAGGTGATTCCACCGAAGAAACAAAGAAAGTTTAACGCAAACAACACTTACTGCTTGGGTGTTACCACTTATACAATTCTAAAACTATTTCAAATAAGAAATTAGATTTTAACCAAGCTGCAACTTAACTACCATTATAAAATTTTGAGCATATTGAAATGTGTGATGCTCTTCATTTCTTGCCAGCTTTGAGCGGACCCACGACTTTCTCACCGTCAATTAGACATTTGTATCGAATTGCAAGAAACTAACCGTCCATAATAGCGGTGAGAAACAAGTTTTTGCCGACTTCTCTAACCTCAACAATCCCACGAAATCCAGCTCACAAGTCAACAGCAAACGAACTACACCAATCCAGATCCGATCCGACTGAATATAAACGGCCACACCCAAGCTACCGCCTCTCTAACTATCCATCCTACCATACTCGTTCCGGCCTCCACTACCGACCGGCGTCCACGATCGGTCGTCGGGACACGTGTACCCAGCGCCCTGCACCGCTTCTTTCAGCCGTTCGCGGAACGTCTTGTACTCGAGGTTCTCCGCCTGACCGAAGTTGAAGTCGGCGACTTCGACGACGAAGCGCGTGCGGCTCTGCATGTAGTAGGCGACGCCGAACACGATCAGGATGACGGCAAGGAAGCTGCACACCACCGGGATGACGATCACCGACAGCTGCGCCTGCCGCGTCACTGCAAACAATCGCGAGATGACACGACCGCTTTGGAGGTGACCGTAAAAATTCACTATTTTGCGTATCATTGCCGATTGTTATTCCTCCATGAGACACTGCCACTTATCAACAAAAAAAAAACAAGGAGGGGTTAGATCTGCAGAAAAGTAGTGGTTTCAGAGAGAAATGTTTCACACAATTTCTCCTATTCTACACGAAGAAATATGTCGTCAGATACCCACTGGACGTTATACCAGTTTGGAAAAAATATTAAATAGCTCTGGTAAATAACAAAGGAAGATAGGGAAATCACAACCTTAATTGCTCTACCTGGCTTTGGCAAGTGGGTAATACTAATATGACGTCATTTTGATTGTATTTTGATTGAATGGAATTGGTGTATTGCCAACAAGCACATCTTTTGACAATGTATCCTGTTTTTCTCAATCCTAATTATTCTTTTCCCAATAATCTTGTTGCCTACCAAAAACTTGATTTTGTTTGCCTTGCCATGCAGCTTCAATAAATGATGTCAAATACCCAGTAGGAAAGCCAATTTGGTTTTGATTTCCCCTATCTTCTTTGGTTGATAAGGTCCACAAGAAATATTATAGGCTCTGCAGTTTAACTATAGCTTCATAGTTTAACCAAAGGAAGATAGGGAAATCTCAATCTAACTGGCTTTTCTTAGTGAGTATATGACATCACTTGTAAAAGGTCAACGAATGTAAAAGGTCCATTAGCAACCCACCTTCGTAGATGTTAATCGTGATCGGGTGGATAGCTTTCGACACGTCGTTGCTGATGATGACGAGGATCGTGTAGTTGCCGAGCACGGAGAAGTAGTGCGCGACTTTGAGAGAGCTGTTTCGTATGATGTACTCGTCCTCGCAGATCTCGTTGCCGGTGACGTTGTACGGACCGGCGGTGTACTTGAGGCAGTAGCCGAAGCGCGACGATCCCTCCCACGTGACAAACAGCGTGAGCACCTCGTCGCGTTGCAGCCACGTCGTGCCTTCTGCCTTGATGTTCGTGATCGGGGCTGCGATGCAAACGCAAACATTAGCGGCTTGCTTTTGCTTGCAATTTTTTGAAAAGGTATAACAAGACGTTAGGTTGGTGTTCATTCAAGCCTAAATGCAAATACTCGTTGCATGTGCGGTAGATATTTATTATTAGAAATGAAATATCCATTCCAAAGTTTGCATTTGTACCCAGACAAGTCAAATAAACTTACACAGGTTGGCTGTCCGTGTAGCATAATTATTAATTAGATAATGCATACCTAGCCTCAGACAGGGAAAAAAATTTGGAATGGATATTTCCTTTCTTTCTAATAATAAAGACGATAGGTTTTTCCTAAGATCAAAAATTGTGAAATTAATTTTCAATTGCTTGGAACAGCTTTAAATTTTATTTCTACTCGAAATAATATTAGGAAATTTTTCAATAACACTATATGGACTAATCGAATGCATTAAGTAATGACATTGAGATTACTCTTAATCTGATAACTGAAAAACTGAGTTTACCTTTGACAGTCATATTTTGATGGAAATATCCGTATGTTTTCAGCGGTTCTGGTGGAACTGATGACGAATTCAGACAAATGAATGGGTAATCCATTGTCTTGTTCGTGAAAAGTTTCTTGATGTGGTTGGAAAGGGCTGTCGGCTTAGAGGTGGTGGCGGTGGTAGTGGTTGTAGTTGTTGAAGTCGTTGTATTTGGCGATACTGTTGTCGTAGTCGTTTGTGTCGTTGTTTCAGGTGCGACAGTGGTTGTGATGATAGGTTCGTACGAGGCCACTATTAGCGCTTCCACGTGGTGCTCTTTACCAATTTCCGTGTAGTTGGTTAGGAATTCGTAATTGGTGGACTGGCCGTAATAAACACAGTCGACGAACCAATACGTAACCACGCTAGTCGCATTATTTTTCAGAAAGTCTAGATCGGAATCTTTCAATGCAATTTTGTGGGTGACTGGCAGAGAACTTGATACAAAGTTGTTTATTATTGTTCGGTTTCCTTGAGTCAGGGCCATTTGTCCATTTAGCAAACCTGGAAATTAACAATGCATTGTTTTATTATTATTTGCTGATCATTTAAAAAACCCTTTTAAATTAGCTTGGATCATGGATTATTTTCACTGTCTTTTCCATTAATTATTTAAATCAGAAAGTGTCTAATTCTCAAATATGCATAAAGTTGTTAAGATACTTGTTAAGATACTAAGTTAACATACTTGTGAGATTGAAGGAGAACCTCTTGCTAGTTACTATGAAGTCAAAAATAAGATGTCTGTAGACTTGAACTTGAACTTCGTAGGGGCCTGGGGAATACAGCGGGAATGGAAAAGAAACCACCCATTTTGACTCCGTGCCACCACTTGACTGAAAATATAAACATACAATTAGTTTGTCTTATTGTTAACATTTCATGATTCATTATCAAGTTGATAACAAATGATGATTCATACCTCTCCTCTATGTTCTGGAATTGCATTGTCTACCCATACAAAGTGGAAACTTCCAGACGGGGTATCCCCATCATCGTCAAACAACTTGGCAATAAACGTGATATTTGCACCGATAACTACGGGACCATTGGATTCAATCGTAGCGTAATATCCGTCCACTGAAACATGAGGTTAGGTTAATTGGGGCAAGTCCTTGACGAAATTGTACAATCGAAATTGAAACAAAAATGCAACAAAGGAGAATGTAACCTACCAGTTTTAATGAAGATGAAGAGTCCTACAATTAGGAAATGCCGTTTAAAAACCACCATACTGCAGTTTTTGACATTTAATGACAGTGACTTACCAATCTGTCAATACTTTTCTAAATGGGTGCGACTGCAAAGTGGAAAGTAAATTGTTTTAGTGTGCGAAGTTGGCATCACTGTCGTTAGCATTGACTTGAGTTTGGTCCCAGTGAGGCATCGCGACCAACGATTATCAATGAAGTTTTTACTTTAGCAATTTATAATGTTAGAAGATGATGACGAGGAAGTCCTGCAAGAGGTGCGAATAAAACATTTCATATTTTACTTGAATTTGGTACTGGTTTATATTTCATACACCAGCATGCATTTAAAAAATTGGTTCTTCACTACAACGTGGAATATTTTTAGAGGTTAACCCTATGTAACACTAACTATTTATTTCTTGAACTCATTTACAGATTCCAGTGTTTTCAACAAGAAACCTCTCCGACAAGTTGTACCTATACCAATATCCAAGCGAGTTGCGGGATCTTAACTTTGAGCAGACTCCGATCATATCATCCAGTGTCAAGCTTGCAAACCGAGAGGTGAAACTCGAGGTAGAGCTTAATACTCAAAGTAATAACTATGACTATGACCGAGGCGAGCAATTTGGGCTCGACGCCAACGGACCGCAGTCAACTGATCCCAAGAAGCCAAGTGAAAAGTTTTTTAGAAGGTATTTTTACTCATAGATGAAGACACTTAACTCAATACCAATACTTACCGATATTTGAAACCGGAATAATGATTTCAGGAACATAATGGATCGAGTGATGCTTGAATCTCGGCACGCATTACCAGACGTTTCCAACTACATGGCTGGAATCCTTCATGAAAACGCACTTCACATTACACCTTTAAAAGCTATTGTACATCTCCGAAAGTCATTTTCGTATTTGGATCAAGCAGACAGACACGCAAAGAAAGCGGCCAAGGATAAAGGACTTGAGGAGGCCTCAGGTGATGAAGAAGAGGAGGAAGTGAAACAAGTGACGGTCAAGTTTGCACGGCAAGAGAATGATAGGTACAAGTTAGCAAAGGAACGTTCATTTAACTTTCTAAGCAAGAAGAGTGCAGAAGAGCCCTGGCATCATACTGAGTTTCATAGTTTTGGATCTGAACTTTCAAAGGTAACCAGGGTTATATTTCATTATAAATATTTATTTACTAACATTTCAAACAAAGTACTACCTAACAGAAATCTTTATACTTTTGTCAGATTTTCAGATAGGTAGTCCATTTTCTCCATGTGCCTAGTTAGCAACAAATGATTTATATCAGTCAGTTGCACACCATGTGTGTTATTTAGCAATCAATTTTATTTCTATTCAACTTGTCGATATAGATCAAAATTAGGATGTCAACTGGAAAAGGGAAGTAGGTAGTCAAGATAATAGAATTTCAAATAAGGTAGATAATTTTGACCAGGAAAATTCTTTTGCTAAAACAAGTACAATTGTGATGATCAATATGAATATAAACGGCTGTTTTCTCTGCCAGTCTACTGAACGGGTACACATGCTGGAAACACCAGTTCTTGTGAGATAACTGAAGTTAAGCAGCATTGCGCAGAGTTAGGTGTTTGAAGGGTGACTATCATGCATATGATAAGTTCTGTTCGGGAGGGATGTTGGAGGGTTTGAAGTTAGTAGGACAACTTCACTTGCCTAGCTTATCAACCTCTTGACAGCATGGATTAGTGGAGGAATCCTGTTATTCGAGTTGTACCGTCCTTCGGAAGGGACGTAAAGTCGGTGGTCCCCTTGGTGCTTTTCGACAGGAGTAGGCTACGTGCCGGCACCGGGTTTCCCCTCCTCCCTTATAGGCTAGTTTAGGTTCATCATCACCCCCATTAGACCCATTGTCTAATGTCAAAACATTGTCAAAACAGTGCATTGTTTAACACCAGTAATCAATCAATCAATCTCCACCAGTCGGAGTTGAGACGACTGATATCGACTCGAACGGAAGCCGTTCTGCCGAGCGATTGCTGCCGATCCAACCTGGACGAGCAGATCGCAAAGCTCAGCCTCGGAAACGAAGACGTAGCGAGAGGCGACGATCCGCTATCGATTGCCGACCTGCGGATAATGCCTGTCGTTGACCGAGTGAGGAACCTTCTGAAAGAAGGTAGGCAACAGCACTGACTGCCAAAATATATCACTTTGTTACTGTGCAACATCCAGGTGAAAGTGCAATGGAACTTTTAATAAGTTTCGCCTACTTTGCACTGTGCCTTGCTAAACGCTATGCCTGCTTTGCAGTGTGTAGTGAATTGTATTGTATTTTTATTATTATCCGGTATTATCGGTACATGATGCATGATATGGGCATTGTCAAAAAATAAATAAAGCATAACGGTGAAGCCTATACAAATATTATACAAAGAGTACATTGCAGTGTCAGGAGTCAAGGAACTCATGCAGGCAATCAAAGAGGTTATTAAGGAAATAGGTATTTAAGCTGGAGCAGAAACTGGCCCAGGTAGTACAGCTTGCTTAACGCTTTGCCTTGCTTAACGCTTCGCCTGCTTTGCAGTGTGCCTCATCCAGTTTGCACGGCTAACGGAGCTTCTTGGCTTCGACGCTGACACAATGAACGCTCTGCGCAAAGTATCGTGTCGTGTGTGCCTTGCTTATCGTTTTGCCTACTTTGCAGTGTGCCTTGCTTAACGTTTTGCCTGCTTTGCAGTGTGCCTTGCTTAACGTTTTGCCTGCTTTGCAGTGTGCCTTGCTTAACATTTTGCCTGCTTTGCAGTGTGCCTGATCCGGTTCGGGCGTCTCACGGAGCTGCTGGCGCTGGAGGCGGACACAGTCAACGCGTTACGCGTCGTGCAGCAGATGGCGGTGCTCGTGCAGGGCAACTGGGTGGCGCGCAGCGAGCTGCTCTACCCGAAGGACGCCGGGAAGGCGGCGGCCGTCATCTCGCCGGAGCTCATGTGCCGCGGCAGGGACTACATCGTGAGTCTTCAGAAAAAAAAACTATTTTACTGGGTGTTTGAACGCTAAGCTGCCAAACTTAAGCTTTTCCCGATGTTTTGCAAAGCTATGCTGCCTGCAGGGTCTGAACTGAAGGTCTGAACTCGAGTAATGTGCTTGGGTGAGGAAAAGACACAAGTCTTTAAAAAGTTACATTTTGTGTCGGCGGCTCGGCCAGATTTTCAGTCTCTCGGCGGCGAGGTTTGCAGGGCGATTACGCTCTTCGGGTTTTGCCGTCATTTGGAAGCTTGATTATCTGCATTGATTAATCTCAAGCATTTATCAAGCAACTATCATACAAGCCACTCCAGAGTCTCTAAGGCCTAGTTTTATAAATATTTTCATCTACCAGTTACAGATAACTCACAGATAATTAGTTTATAATTATTTTAACATAACTTCCAATTTAAGCCAGGCCTTAAAATTGATAAAACCAAGGGTAAGCTTCTTGATGATGTAGTCAATATTGTGATGGCACCTGTCTGTTTGGCATGTTGGACACATTCTTGTTCAATCATTAAGTGCACTGATCCGGAGGCTGGATGGATTTGCATTTCCAGTTTTGTTTGGGACAACTACAAACCCATAAAACACCCCGCTGTTAATGATGGACACCGCTTGAACCCATTATAAGAGAACAAAGAAGATAATAAATTGAAGATACCTTTTTATCTTTGATGAAAGTGAAACAAATCTCCTATTACACCAGAGAGAAATTTTTGTTATACATAGTAATTCGGACCGTAACGCTGAGGAAGGATGCTTCTAGGACTCAATTTAAAGAACAAGGAAGATAATAAGATGAGAAGATTAATCCCATCACATAAATTATTTTTCCTCCCTCTAACCACAAGCAAAATGATCATAATTCCTTTCTCCGTTCAGCTCTACCTGTTCACCAAGCACCGCTACCTAAACCGGCAGCAGGTGTCCGAAGTGGTCAAGATCTCGCCGGAGAACGTCAAGGAGATCCTGTCGCAGATCGCCAGCCTCCGCGCCGGCCTCGGCTGGGAGCTCCTCCTCCCTCTCGACAAGGACTTTGTCGCTCACCACCCAGAGGTGGTAGAACGGCAGCAGCTCCAGTGGGACATCCGACAGAAGCAGCTCAACGAGGCGTTCAAAGACGGCGCCGTCACGCCCAAGAAGACGAGGAGAAAGTCGAACCGCGACTCGTCGTTCTCCGACAACGACGTCGGCGCCGAGGGCGTGCCGAAGCGGAAGCACCGGCGGAAGTCGCAGACGCTGACGCTGAGCTCGGACAACGAGAGCGGCGCGGAGGGGAAGCGGGCGGCGGCGGCGGGCGGCGTCAAGCGTAGGATCAAGAAGGAGATCGTGGACTCATGACAGGCGGACGTTTATGCGGCCGTCTCCGGTTGAATGTCGGGTTGGCGGGCGGAGCGGTCTGAATCGTCGCTTGTTTCGGTCTGCGCTGGCAAGGTCTCCGTCTTTGTTGCACGGCGGTGTTCGAAGTTTCTGCGACGAGTTTAATGTTGGCTTATTCTCATTAGTTGTTAACGGTGGTTTTGAAACGTTGTTTACAGAGACGGGCTCCTTCTTTGCGAGATCTTTGCAGTCGGCGATCTTGGCAACTCAAAGTCCATGTAATCGAATTGTAATATATGACATGAGGAAAGATTTAATGAATAGGTAACTGCTTCACGACGATGAAAAATCCACTCCACTATATACCGTGTTACACCTATGTACTGTCACTAGAAATTTTTGGAAAACAATGCCTAATTTAATTTTAAAATGTTTTCACTTAGTGAAAGATTAAATTTATTTATTTATTAGTTAAATTATGGTTGCATTGTAACTTGTAGAACTTATTCTATGCAATGTGTTTTGTATTATTTATAATTATATCTATCTGGATAATAATTGCCAATATCCCACACAATTATAAAATCAAATTCAATTTCAAATTGGATGTTTTTATTTGCTTTGGACGGACTTACATTGCAACTTTTCTATATGTACCAATTACCTACGGATTAATCTACAACTAGACTAGACTTCAAGGTTTACTCTATAGAAATTCTGTAGCTTCATCGAGCATTTACTATGTACAGTATAAACTCCTCACGTTTGCGCTACATAGACAACCTAGATAGATTTTAAATCACTGCTAGGCTAAATATCTGCATAAAAATGCCTACCTACTTCCATCATTAACTGGACAAATTCTGTGGGCTAGTGGTAAAAAAACTCAATAATCTGTAATTGAATTTATCTTCCCTAGTAGAGTGTAGGTACAACCTATGGACTCAATGATACTGCCTTAGAACAGTGAATTATATTATTGCTTACCATTGGGTTAAGTTTCCAAACATATTCTTGTCAAATTGATGCCAATTACGTTTTCTAAACATGTTTAAAACGTTACCCCTGATATGTCCTAATCAACAGCCTGAAAGTTTCCAAAAATATTATTTAAATGGCTTACATTTAAATATACAGGATTTTTGAAAACTAACATGCTGGGATCAGGAGAAGACATGAGTCTGAAGAAAATAATATCTGCATAGTTCTGTTTTGTTTGTTATGCTCGCCTATCTAAGCTCCTCAACAGCAGTGGAAAATGGCCGCAATCAGTTAACTACTATGTCAACAAGCCAGCAAGCCTCGTAGAGCAGCGAGCGCCGTAAGAAGCAGCAAGAACGCTGCTCCAGCCAGCGGGGGACTGCCGTTGGCGCCGTCGTGGCACCAGTTCAAGTTGCATTCGCTGATCTTCGAGAACTTCTCCTTGATGAAGCGCCACGAGCAGAGACCGACGTCGCAGCCGTCGTACGGAACGACCTTCTCTTGCAGGAAGAACATCACGCGGTTGGGGTCACCTTTTGCACACCTGTGATGGAAGTGAAGCAAAGAACCAGGAATTTAATGCAAATTTTTGTAAATTGCCCCAACGTTTTGCAAATAAGCTTCCCGATTTAGGTCCAGCTTTTCAGTGGCCTATTAACTTCTTAACGTTCCGTGAATGGGTTATTACCAGTTATTACCATGGCTACCGCCAATGAGATGAATAGGTTTTCCGAATAATTAATAAGCCATTGTGAAGCTAATCCTTAGATATATTTGCAGAAGAAGTTGAAAGATCGTATCATTTAATCACGGTTTTAACTAAAAATGATAACAAAAACTGCTTCTCTTTCAGGATGATTATAAAAACAGAAAGCTAACACTGTTTCAAAATTCAAGAAAGAAAATACCTCCTGAATTTGAGAATAGAAACATGTTTCTGTGACAAAATTTACATTTAATCGTACAAGTGTGAAAGCGGGGCCAACTCTAAATATCCACACCGATGAATCCCGGCACTCACTTGAAGAAAACGGCCGCCACGTTGGCAGCGAACGGAGAAATGATGGACGTCTGCCACTCCCTCCTCTGCATCAGCTTGTAGTTGTTGTGCAGGAGCTTGGGGTAGTCCTTGGCGATGCCGAGGCTCGCCAGGGTCGTCTGGACCGCCTTCGAGTGGGTGAAGTAGAAGACGCCCGAAGGTTGCTTCGGCCCGGTGCCCAACTCCAGCGCGCTGCAAACACACGATCAAATCGTTCAGGAAAGTTTTGTTTGCTTTTTGCTCAGTGAATAATGCCCCCAATAGACCTATTCAACTTTTCCCTACGTTTTGTAAAGCTATGCTGCCTGCTTTACCAAGGGTTTTGCACTCCAGTTTAGTTTTTCTAAAAATAAATATAGTGGCTTTGAACATAAGAAAAAAAACAGATAAAATCAAACCCCGACACCCCGACAACAAAAATTAAAAATCCAACTGAATCCATCGAGTCACCTGAACCGTTCGATGAGATCCTTGACGGGCGGACAGCCGAGCTTGACGTTCATGTCCTTGCCGTAGCCGGTCTGGTAGTAGTAGGCGAGGTCCTCCTTGTACTCGAGCACTTGCAGCTCCTCGTTGGCGAAGACGGCACACCAAGGCGACAGTTCGTTGACCAGCCATGCCTTGTCGTAGCGGCACATGTCGTACATGCCGTCGATTTGTTCTGAGAGATCGGGACACAATGCGTCGACGTCTGTTAGAGGTCTTTATGCCACGGATTACAACGTCGGGGGTCAATAACTTGGGACCACGAGCCGAAAATAAGTTTGTGAGTAACTATTATTTTTACTGTCTTACGACTCGTGTGTTTTCCTAGTCTCAGTACTTACGCTTTCAGAAAAACTGTTTAACTGGTAATTGAATGCTAAGCTCTGAAACTCACGTTTGCAAAGCTATGCTACCTGCTTTGACAAGGGTCTAAACTCAAGTCTCAGATTTTGATTTTAAGAGCTTAGCAATCAATAACTCAATTAAATATTCTTCTGCAAACTATTTTTTTGTTTTATTGGAAAATTTCCACTATCTTTTATCATTATCGATCGCCCGGTACAGAGACATTTATTTTCCACATTAACTGAACTCGTCTCAACTGCAAATCCAGAAAAGGAACTATCCATCAATCCCTACTCACTGATGGTCAGCCTGTACTTGAATCCCAGCCGCTCGCTGACATTCTTGATGACTTCTTGCACGAGCGTTCCGTTTAAGAACAAGTCTTGCTCGTGCAAAGTCTCCGGGTTGTTGTCGACCTCATTGCGCCAGGTCGTGCAGTTCTTGTAGCCTTGGATCAGCGAGTCGTTGGCGATCGGCTCGGGGAGCTGGATTCTCCCCTCGGGCCCGCCGAATAATCCGGCGGCAAACGCTTCTGCGCTCGCCTTGGTCCTTTGCGTGTCTGTGTGACGGAACTGGAAACAGCCGTGTGTCGACACGTTAAAGCATTCTCCCGGAAAATTAAACTTACATCAATTTATAGACACACATGTCTCGTGACCAAACGGTTTGGCGTGTTGGAAACACCGGTTCTCGTGAGATCACCGAAGTTAAGCAACATCGCGATGAGTCGGGTGTTAGACGGGTGACCATCATGCACATGATCTGTTCGTGCAGGTACGATTCATCATAAAGCATAGAGTACCTTATCTAGCATACTACCAAACAATGCCGGGAGAAATTGTTTAAAGCCTTGACAGTAAATTCCTGTAAAATCATTTGAAAAAATATCATCAAAACCTAAAGTTGTCATTGGATTTCTCTGAAACCTCCTGACGTCATACAACAAGTATCGACACGGAAAAAACAGTTGATCAATATCATATTTATTAGACAGTCGCACCCCGGTTCAATCGATCATGGTGGTTTCTCACCGTGAAGCGTTCGGGAGAGTACTGCTCGGTGAGCAGCCCGGAGAAGCGTGTCTTGTATCGCCTCGCGATGAACTCTAGGTCCATGTGTCCCTGGTTGGTCAGGTCTTGCGCCTGCACCACCGACACGTCCAGGCTCCACCGACGCAGGTTCTCCAAGTCTTCTGTGCAGAGGTTGCCGTCTGCACGAGAACGGGGCAGAAGGTTAGACACTTGAACGTTTGGAGTGCGAGCGGTTATCAGACGCAGCGGTTCTCGTAAGGTTACCGAAGTTAAGCAACATCGGAGGGGTTTGTTGTTGGAATGGGTAGTTGTTGATCCTAAGAAATATTCTATTTGAGAGAGGTGTATGCTATTTATTCATCAGAAACCAAGGTCACTTTTTCTACCATACTTACTCATTATATTCCAAGCACAAAAAGGATGTAGGAAAGGTGACAACAAATTATGTTATTAACATTCTAATATGGTAATGGACTTATGATGTGTTATTACATTGTCACGCCTAATCTTTCGACTGCATCACTGCAATTAGCGATGAATCAGAAATAGGCGGGTCTTATTTTATCAATCGGCTAGTAAACACGAAGCAGTTTTAAATTACTATAAACACATGCCAGTTGCATCCAGAGAAAGTCATTTAACACTAGTATATCATATTTGAAGTGTGAATTTCCTTCCAAGAACAAACAAGGTTCTGCTAATAAGACGTGTTGTGATTTTTATTATTCATTTCGGGCGAATGTCGATATGACAATTCCCTGGATGCATGACGCACAAACACAAAAACATCCTGCAAAAATTGCAGAAACGGTCTTGTTAGAACAGTTTATAAACGGGTACCTCTCCAATTAATTCCTGGTAGAAGACTGAAACAAATCAAAGCACGATTCCCTGTTGCAAGCGTGCATCGAACTAACAGTCGGAGACAAGAACGAGGCCGTTTCCCCTGTTTTCTACCCACCTCGTCGCTCCTCGTGGTTCCGCAGGATCTGGTTGCGAATCTCTGTCAGCCGTTTCATGTCTTTGATCTCGGAGATCTTGGGGTAGCGCGTGCCGTGCCTTGCCAGCATCCAGATCTGCCGAGGCTCGCAATCTGCGGCAGAAAACCGACGCTCTTTAATACCGTAGACTCTTGAAGAAGCTGGCAGAATGCTTTGGGAAACATTGCAAAAGAGGAAACCATAATTCCATTTTCCCTAGGAATATTGGTTTTTCTTTATAAAGAAATGTTAAAATGGCTCTTGCTCAAACCCCAAATGTAATTGGCATTTAATCATGCATCCACCTTTGGGCAATTATTTGTACTATGTAAATTAACACATGTATATGCTTTTTTCGTCCAGCTTTCTCATGATACAACCAAAATGACAGAGATTTGAGCATTCGGGAAGACCTGGTTCAATGCCATTGTCCTGTTTGTGCTTTTCGTTGATTTCCTGCCAAATGATGGGATATATAGGCTCTTTAGCTTTGTTAAAAAATTCTGAAGAAATTTATTTTTATGTCTTAATAGGCTTGCATGCCCAATTGGCAAGGGCATCAGAGCATTGCTAGCTTATCAACCTGTATGAATCAAATAGCAGGAACCAAGATTATGTGACTTATTCAGTCATATCAGAGCCATATGATACCTTTTTAATACTGCCGGCAGTAAAAGCGTTTTTGTAATTTGATATAAAAAGTACTAATTGAGGAAATGAATAATTTTTATTCGTCTAACAGCATTTCGCGGCCCACACATGGCAAGAATCTGCCAGTAATTTCAGCCGTGTTCGCGACAGGCATACGAGTCACTCATTAATACCAATTTAGATTAATTACTGAAAACAATTCCCCCAATCTACGGTTCAGAGGTCACCCTGTTTCGGGGGCGGGGGGTGGGGGGGAGTTTGCGTGGTGTTTGAATGCGCGAGTTCGGAAAAGATTGTCAAAATGCATTTCCTCATTAATTTCATTTTCATTAGATCAATTATAGACGTGGTTGGATGATTAGTAATTGGTTAATTGAAGTGGTAGCGTCCGCCGCGGATTGTGACTGTGTTATTTTCAATGTGTTTTTGTTGGAAGCCTTGAAAAAAATTATACATTTGCGTGGATTCGCGAATTAGCAAGAATTGAATTAGAGTTCGTATTAAAAATGTATGTGTCTAATTTTGAAGCATAACTTAATTACGGAGGTCTCTCGTGGCTATAGGTGACAAATTTCCACATAATTATGCCACTTTGAATAATGAAAACTGTTTTATTCAGGGTCACGTCGTGTTTTTACGAAAAGTACATTCTCTGTAATTGCATCGTGTAATTAATTATTAGGTACATGTATATGTATATTTAACAGTGATTAAAGAACTTTTCTCACGAATGTCATGATTCGTTGTCATATCTGCCTAGCAGTAGCAGTAGGTGCTGGTGTTCGTGGAGATCTCAGCTATTACCTAGGTCATCGACATCGACTAAAAAGCATTCCACCGGACCAATTACCGAAGAGCGCGAATCGCAGGCAATCAAATGTTTACAATTTTCATTAAGCTCAAACGATCAACAAGGCGACCGCAAAAACGGGGAGACGCAATAAAAATTCTCATTGAAAATATCTACCTGAGGATACTTTATCAGGGGTGGGTCATTAAAATTGCTATGGTTAAAGTTTGCGATAAATCGGCTTTATGGCTTAGGTCCTCTATACACCTCGACTTAACAGGTACCACGGCTAAATTTGACATAAATTAAAATGACCAATAAATTACTGGAATATCAAAATAATGTGAAAGAGGCTTTATTAAAAAGGGTGCGGCTCCGGCTTGTTCATCGTAGCACAGGTGTTGGCCACAAAAAAAGGGCGCGATATTTTTGTGAACTTACTCGGCACCTCTTCATTTCTCGCTTTGTCTTTGACAAACTCGTAGGCAGTTTTCGTAGCGAAGTGTAGATACGGATTTTCGTTTCGTGCGTAACATGATTTCTGACATTCCACTACACAAATTAGAGCTACGCTTGAAAAGAGTAGAATGACAGCAAGGTATTGCATCGCGACAGCTGTGTGCTGTCGTTACAGTGGATGGACGGAACACGACTGCTGCTTCTGCTTGCCCTATTCTACCTCTGGCCGCATGTTTGTATGAGAGACACGTCCCGTCTCCGTTTCTCCGGTGTTAGATCATAGACCATGTTAGACTGTCTTGGTCCGACTCAAGATGACTCCGCCTACTGAGACCTGAAGATCTGAAGGGCGTCCAAAGTCGAGACGACCTGCTAAAGTGGGTGGAATGTGGTTTTGGTTAATTACTTTTCTCAGCACTGCTTTATCTTTATCGCCCGCTACCCGTGTCACGGGAAGCTACCCTTGTTGGGGGTCCGAGGTGAATCTCGCGGGGTTGTTGACATTCTGTTTATCCCATCGGCAAATCACGCGATATGTGGTGACCCTATGACTTGTATTTGTGCTAAATGAATTGGTAATCTTGGTGATTCAGACTTTTGCCACCAACATTTTTGCTGTGTGGAATGGCGCAATCAATTTACATGGAATGCGTCAATATCGTGGGCAAAACATGGTCAAATTGTCAACATCTTGGCCACAATTGTATGGGCAAGAATTGGTTTCTTTGTGTTTTGGAGCAATAATACGGTGTTTTATTTTACCATGTCTTGCAATTAAACTGATTGAACTTCTAAAATTACTCCCAAATTACTTTACAAAATACAACTATTTAACTGGGATACTTCCCGACATTTCGTAAAGTTATGCTATACATGTTAAGATTAGGAAAATACACGAGTCTTCAATAAATGTATAATTTTATGAAATGTTATCATGAGTCTTAAGAAATGCTATCATAATATCGAGCAAAGAAGTGCACAGCAGAAACTGCTTTTTACTATGCATTCAGCAGATATAATTAAAAAAATATGATAGTAAATATCTAGGAAATGCCACTAGATCCCTTCCTTCCTCATACATAACTTCGTGTTGACAAGAGTTCAGAAGATATCATTTAAAAATTCTAAATATCCAGGAAAGGTCTTGTTCTAGATTATCCATTCTTGACTCATTCCTTCCCCATTTATGACTCTGTATTGACAAGAATAGTGTCAAAAAAGAGTATATGTAATTTCTTGGAAATAGTAAATGTTTGAAAATGGTGATTTTGACAGGTCAGAGTCGAAGGAAGGTGTTTCCGCATCCGCGCGACGCCATTGTGTTTTCCGCTGCAGTTCCACGAGGTCGCCGAAAATGGCGAAGAAGAAAGATGCGGATAAATCCGCTCAAAACAACGAAAGTGCGAAGCCGGAGAAAAATGAAAACGGCGAAGACGAAGAGCCAAATTTCAGTGATCCAGACGGATATGTAGACTCCATTTCTAACGAAGGTAAGTTCTTGCAAACGTCTTTTCCAAGTGGGCGTTTGGCTGCATATGGCACCAGCGGCACCAGTAATGGAGGCTTTAATGCTAGCTATTGAAACTTTTATGTGAGAATTCTATTTTTAATCAAGGGATGTCTGACTATTTTATTTTATCTGTTAGAACTTCTCGGTGACATCTTGGTAAAGAAGCCAAAAGAGACGGATGGTGTAGAATCCGTGATCGTTGTTGACGGTGTACCAGAAGTTGGACCCGAACGACTTGAAAAATTGTCTGGAGTTATCACAAAGATTTTCTCCAAGTTCGGCGCTCTTGTTAACGAGTTTTATCCGAAGAAAGAGGATGGAACAACAAAAGGGTGAGATTAAATATTTTATTTAAATTGAACTTCTAAATTGAACGTTAAAAAGTGTGATAGCACATCCCAGTGCCATTGGGCTTGTGGCACCCACAATTTTTAGTTTCAGCCACCCTCCATTAGCACATTTTCTTTTAAATTTTTTCAGGTACATTTTTCTCGAGTACAGCAATCCAAAGGATGCTGCTGAAGCCGTCAAGCTTTCCAACAACTACAAGCTTGACAAACAGCATACTTTCATGGTTAACCTTTTCACGGACTTCAACAAGTATGTAGCAAATTTTTAATTCAGCTCAGTGTATCACCGTTTTTTTTCACATTCAGATCTCAATGGTAGAATCAGTAGTTTTGAAAATTACGTAAATTTTGGGTGCTTGGATAATGCATACCTAGTTTATTGTGTGATGCATAGACTTGCAGAGACAATCAGGATCATCTCGTAGTTTCATTTAGCTTGTAAAAACTCCCTTGTGAACACATTTTTAAAATGAACAAGATATCGAGCCGAGGTGTGGATTAAAACAACCTGTCTGGTTCAGGTACGAAGACATCCCCGACGAGTGGGAGCCGCCAGAGCCGTTGGCGTACAAGGAGCAAGGCAACCTGCATTACTACATGCTGGATGCCGATGCCTACGATCAGTTCTGCATCGTCACCGGTGGTGGCGGCCAGGTGCAGATCTGGCAGAACTCGAGCCCCGATCCGACGGTCATCGAGAGCAGAGACGTAAGGCCAACAATCTTCTCTCAGTTTTTTACCAATGTTTGCTCTAGCCAGTAAAAAAATATCCTTTTAGCTAAACCACACAACTTAAACCAACTGTCTATACACAGTGATCACAATGACTTTTTAATTAGTAGCAGATCTTTCAGATCTTTCTAGGTACCTACGATTTTGTTTAATATTTCAATGTAGTCCTGACATCTGAACAAAGGAGGTACATAAAAACATTATTTTTCAATATAATTGGGGATTTTGGGGATCACTATTAGTTAAGCGGTGTGTCACTTCATTTTGGTTGGGAAAAAATTTCCTAAATAGATCCCAATTTGATATATATGATGACTCATGCCTCCGTCTGTTCCCCCAGCGATGGACAGACACGGTGGTCCAGTGGTCGCCACTCGGCTCCTACCTGGTGACGTTCCACAAGAAAGGCGTGGCACTCTGGGGCGGCTCCACGTTCAGCCAGATCATGAAGTTCTCGCACAACCGCGCCCAGTTCATCAACTTCTCACCGTGCGAACAGTAAGTCCCTTGTCGTATTGATTTGATGATCTATCACATTCCCCGGTAGTCTCGAGTTGAGGCAGTCAAAGAGACTGAAAGAGACAAAGAGACTCTAGTCAAAGAGTTGAACTTTGACCTTGCTAGTCTTTCACAGGTACAGATCTATTCATTTGGGTGTTCATCTATTTACCATAAAAATTGGCATCATAGTCTTGTATCTCTCAAAGAGCCGTGCTGTTAGGTTCGCACAATGTTCCACCGAAGCAAAGAGTCATGCTGTTACGCCTCGATAACTCAACGTCTCACGTCCATCACAGGTACCTGGTGACGTACTCGCCGCACGCCGAGGACACGCCCGGCGACGTGATGAAGCTGATTATCTGGAACACGCGCACGGGCATCGAGAAGCGCACGTTCGTGCCCGACGGGCCGTGCATGTGGCCCGTGTTCCGGTGGTCGCACGACGACAAGTACTTTGCGCGCATCGGCAACGACGTGCTCAGCGTCTATGAGACTCCCGTGAGTGCGCCGCGCTGTGGTTGTCGCTTTCTTTAGACACATGTCTTTTCCTGATCTATGCAAGCTAGTTTTCAGAAAATCTATTACCTAAATGCTAAACCACCAAACTCAAACTTTTCTCAATGTTTTGCAAAGCCCACTTTCTTAGGGGTCTAAACTCAGTCTGTAGTTCTGTTGTATGCTCAACTGTGGGTTTTTGCTGGTGTTGAGTAATAATTTTGGCATTTCCCTTAGCTGTGGAACTAGAGATGTATTTTGGTATTTCCCTTTGTTGGAAGCAGAGGTTATTTCGGCAATCCCCTATTGCGGAAGCAGAATTAGTTTTGGCGATTCCCTTTGGTGGAAGCAGAGAGGTAGCATGGATCCGATCCTGACGCTCATCTTCCCCTTTCGGCGGCGCGCAGTCGTTTGGGCTGCTGGAGAAGAAGAGCTTCAAGATCCCGGGCATCCGCGACTTCAGCTGGTCGCCCACCGACAACGTGCTGGCCTACTGGGTGGCCGAGGACAAGGACGTGCCGGCGCGCGTGACGCTGCTGGAGGTGCCATCGCGAGCCGAGACGCGCGCCAAGAACCTGTTCAACGTCGCCGACTGCAAGATGTACTGGCAGAAGTCGGGCGACTACCTCTGCGTCAACGTCAACCGCTACAGCAAGATCATACGCAACAAGGAGAAGAACGACATGAAGTACAGCGGTGAGTGTCGCCTTTGTGCTTGCTAATTATTTGCCGCGTTAGTTAGCGGAAGAACTGTTTGACTGGGTTATTGAACGGTAGGCTACTCAATTTTAACAATTCACACTACGTGTTATTTGGGCCGATGGTTGCAACCGGCTGCTTGGCTAATTGTGAAAGTCGAAGTTGTATTTATTTTTAAAGCTGCTCCTGCTACATAAATATAATCATTTAATAATATAATCATATAATAATATTAATTATTATCTACAAAGTATTCATACTAAATAAAAATTTTGGTAATAAAGAAGCTTGTTGAGTTTTAAAAAGCAAGTTGCAAAAGTTAAAGTTTATGCTCAGTTTCAACATCAGCAAAGGTAGATCTACGACTATTGATGGGAATTTCATCATTTTGTACAGTTTTCTGAACACTCCCAACTTCCACTTAGAACTAGCCTGGAGAGTTTTGGAGCTTTTCTGAAGAATTATTTAACGGAATAATTGAATGCTACACAGTAACAGTCTTGGAGCTAGTTGGTATTGGTGCAGACATAATTAAACGTCTTTTCGAGGCCCACGATCATGCTAATTCTACGCTTGGTACTCTTGTCGCTGAATCGACCGCCTTCTCTCTCCCTGTCCGCGCAGGCATGTACTACAACTTCGAGATCTTCCACATGCGCGAGAAGCAGATCCCGGTGGACAGCGTCGAGATCAAGGAGCAGATCCACGCGTTTGCCTGGGAGCCGGTCGGCTCCAAGTTTGCCATCATCCACGGCGACGGCTCGAACATCAGCGTCAGCTTCTACGGCGTCAAGAGCGGGCAGGTGAGGGACACGTCAGATCGCTCGTGCGAGACGTCTATCATATAGGGTTTTTGTAGCCGTTGTCAGCGCTTGATTGAGTGGGGATTGTGAAAAGACTGCTAAATGATCAGGAGTTCCAGCTCTTAATATATTTCTGTACCGGTGCAGTTTCTCAGGATAGCTATTCAGTAACTTTTTCAGCTTCTAATTGACGTCGGGGGAAAATGACGGCGGATACCCACTGGACTCACTACCAGTTCGGAAAAAAATAATTATTAGCTCTGCTAAATAACAAAGGAAGATAGGGAAATCACAACTCGCATTGCTCTACCTGGCTTGAGCAAGTGGATATCATGATATAATTTCAATAGTGTTTTCATTGAATGGAATACGTGTATTCTGCAGATTTTGGACCATTTCTGCTTTTCAATGGAAGTATAGGGAACAAAAGCCCCAGCTTCCTTATTTTGAGTAACAATCTTTCGCTTAGGCAGAATATAGCGGTCGGTTGTGTGATCCTCAAAACAAAAATTCGTATTAAATTCCTCAATTGAATTTTATTTGTTCTGGTACATTAACCCCACAAAATGTGTAATGCACTTTCATTTACCGTTCAACTCGAATCCGTCCCAGCATACCACTCATATTGATCAAATTTCACAGGATTCATGTCGTACGGAGAACTTGCATTGCCTTCGGCGCGTTCTACTCGAGAACAAAGCAAGCTTCACCGGCTGGTTCTGACAAGCTGCTTCTTTTCTTGCGTCCAGGCCCCGTCGCTGCTGAAGAAGTTTGAGAAGAAGGCGTGCAACACACTTTTCTGGGCGCCCAACGGGCAGTTCATCGTACTCGCCGGCCTGCACAGTCTCGGCGGCACCCTGGAGTTCGTCGACACCAACGACTTTGTCATCATGAACTCGACCGAGCACTACAACTGCTCGGACGTTGAGTGGGACCCGACCGGCCGCTACGTCGTCACCGCCTGCTCGTTCTGGAAGAACAAGGTAAGCTATAGACAAGTAATCTGTTAACTTTTCATTCCGTTGTTTATTTATTTTATTATCTTTTTCCATTGAAAACAGCCATATTGGTGTCGTACACCCGGCATCGCTTGTTTGCCGCCACGATTCTCTCGCTAACACCGCTTCTTGCTCCCCCGGACAGCACGACAACGGCTACTGGATCTGGACGTTCCAAGGCAAGATCATCAAGCGGTTCAACATCGACATCTTCTGCCAGTTTGTGTGGCGGCCGCACCTCGTGTCACTGCTGCCGCCCAAGCAGCAGCAGGAGATAAAGAAGAACCTGAAGAAGTACAGCGCGCAGTTCGAGAGCAAGGACCGGCTGCGCACGACTAAGGCGTCGAAGGAGCTGATCGAGAAGCGGTCGGCGCTGATGAAGGCGTTCAACGAGTACCGCGCCAAGCGTATCGAGGACTGGATGGAGCAGAAGCACCGGCGGCTGGAGCTGCGCGGACGTGAGTGGCGCACGACGATTTATCGGGACGTTTTGACGTTTGTCGTCTCAACAGGCCGGATAGCTGGAAAGCTTACTGTTGGAAACAGGATATTCACTCCAAAATTGTATCCATATTCATAAAGCCATTTTCAGAGTTCTATCTCCATGGAGCCCAACTACTCCAATAAACTTAATAGAGATTCCACAGTTGGTTGTCCGTGGGTATAGCATTTGTAAATGCACAACCCTGGGCAGGTATAGATTTTGCTCTCATGGGTTCTAGAAACAAGTCCAGGTTACCAAAATAATTTTCTTTTTTGTATTGACATTGCTGGTATGAGTTGCACACAACCCTTATTTACACTATACCAAAGAAGAGAGCAAGTTGTCGTTGACATGACATTGATTGATATTTTGGCACAGCTGGAATGTTAACCACCAATGTTAACCATCGTGCGCTAGTTTTTTTAAGATTCCGAACCTCCCCTTTTTCTTCCATCTACAGTTAAATGATTCTACCCTTTCTATTTAGTTTTATTATTTATTGGTTATATTCTAAACAAGCATTGCAACAAATCAGTCAATCGCTTTTTTCGCTTTTCAGACATTGACACGGACGAGCTGCGTTCGGACACGAAGAACGTCGAGGAGAATGTCGTTGAATTTTTCATCAAAGAAGAGTCGTTTGTCCTGGACTAGCGACGCGCGTGTTTCTGCACACGTTTCGGAGACCTCGGCTGGAACGCACGATCGGTGGGGAGGACAGAGCGGACGGTCGCACGCCGACGCATTTTCTCCGTCGCCTCGGCTGCGCGGCTTTGCGGGCGCCCGTCGTCGGCATGGCAGCGATCGTCGTGGGGGGCGGTGCCGTGCGGATCTCGTCGCTCGCGGCTCGCGGGACATCGCGGTTCCGCGTACGGCTAGGTAAACTATATCACGTCGGATATCGATTGACGGCGTACCTAAGAAATAAAATGAATAGGTGGATTGGAAAATGGTTGAGTTGGTATTTTACCTTGTGATCTTTTATTTCCAAACCTTTAATTCCTTTCTAGTTCCTTAATGCTGAGGTATGTTGATCATGTTTTCGACTTAAGGAAAAAATATCCGATATCTTGATCGCTGAACTTTGGTTCACAGCTGATTATCTTGCTGAGAATGTGTTGCCATTTATCTAGAATTGATGTCTTGTCGACATGAAAAAACCTTATAGCAACCCTCAAAATCTACGAAATAACTACAGTCCTGCTGTGCTCCATGAACAAGGCAATTGAAAAGCCCGCCTGTCTCGCCGCCGGCCATGTGTCAATGTTTGAAGGAATTGGAAGGGTATATTGTTATTACGCACAATGAAAAGCCATAATAAAGGGGGTAGGGGGACCCTTTTATTGATTCCGCCACCCCATAGCAAGTCCAATAGACGGCACTTGCGCACTACCCCTCTAGCAGCGAGCCACCCTAGCACCCCCTAACAGCGCAAAATCGCTCGTACCTCGTGTTTACTTCCGAAATAGACGTACGATGTTTGAAATTACTGAAAACATACATAATTTTATCGACTTTTCAGCGTTGGAATAAATTTTTACAAAGTTATTCCGTTTTATGCTGTCGATTTTTAGTCGTTTAGCGTCGCAATTAAAAGAATCTGGCGTTTGTTGTCAATCAAGTTTCGAAATGAACTCAACAGATGGCGCGCGCATTCGTCGGTACGAACTTGTGTACTGACGTCGCGACGTCAAACCGTCCGCCATACGAGTCCGCCGTCGCCGTCGAACTAAATATAGCCGAAAAGTGCACAGGGTGACCAGATTGTACGTTACACCGCGTTACAAATCGTCTCTAGACAGCGGCACACATTCACAGAGACGCACCAGACCGCGTTCCGGCGGTGGCAAAACTCGCGTTCGGTTTCATCGGCGGCGTCGACGTCAGTCTCCAGGCGTCGTCCCTTACCGACGGACGTCGTTCAATCGCATGGCCATCGCCTTGATTTTGCCAGTTTAGTTAGAAAAAAGGAAAAAAACACAATTTCGTACATCGCTTTTACTTGGGACGGGCGTGATCGTTGTGTGTTCAGTGTGACGGCGCGGGGTTAGATTCGGTGCTACGTTTTGGGGAAAACAGGGGAGTGTAACGTTTCGCGGAGAGGCAACGGTTATTGGCCATTGCTACCCCCGTTCGCCGTGAAAATCTACCATCCACCATTTTGTCGTCAATACTATGGTGGTTTATCTTAGGTGTTTTTCCGAATTTGTAACGGGTTACATGCGGCAAATCAGGTGGATTTCGTATTGAATTTGTCGATCTCAAGCCGCGAGTTTTTTACTGTGATTTAACAACTTAAATTCTTTCCAAAAGGCTGGATCTCATTTATTTTTGTGTCACTCTACCCTTTCTTTGAAAACGTGTTCCTGCACGATGTGTAATTAAAATCTTCGGAAATTTTACTCTTATTTTGTCTCGTGGATGATGTTCATTGGAACATTTAATTTACTTACTTGGTCAACCGTCAAAGTTATCACATTCCAATCAGTTTTTTGATCGGAGATCCGCATTCCGCTTTTGATCGATTCGTATCTGGAATTTAAAGTAGCAAATAAAGGCAGAAACATGAGGATGCTGTCGAATTTCGAATGTTCTTAGAGCCGAGTGAAGTGTTTTGCTATTCCACCCGCTTATCGTTTTTGTGAGTTGGTGCATCGTATTTTGTGATCTCAAGTGGAATACAAGGAATATCGTGGGCAAAGTCGTCGTTTACATAAAAGGTGAGCACTTTTAAATACCAGTATATTACGATCCTTTTATTCGGGCAATTTTGTTGCTAGAAAACACATACAAAGTTTAACAAAGCGTGTAAATAGTTGTCACTATCTTTAAAATACATTGAGGCATAGTTAATCAACGAGAAAATTAGTTTGGAAACCCTAAATTTGTGGCTCCATACTTTGAATAAAATTCCCTATTTGCCGATAATATAAACACGGTGCAATTTTCGCTTGAAACATCAAATTCCGTTACACCATATCCATAAGGTAGCTCACATCTATGAAATTCATTTCGGTGCCACACGTTCGTTCCCATAACGTTGTAGCACCACGAAAAAGAAACTGTATCATGTTTTGACTAGAAAAAGGTCAAACGTCCTTACAAAAAAAAAACCTTGTTCAAAACACGTGAACATGCAACGCATACCTAACACGATAAAAGCCCCACAAACCCTAAATAATAACACACCTAAATGCAAGTACTCCCCCTCACATACATACAAATCGGTCTAATTGAACCCAGAACACATGCTCACAGTATTGATAATCTCGCCAGCTATCTCACTTGCCCCAGCGGTGCAGCTGTATCTTTCATCTCGCTCGCTCTCACAGCCACACCCTATTCACGTCAGCTGGGGAGTTCGATACCCCGTCAGGGCAAAAGTGGCATTCGGACGCCCGAATTCGCGACACAATGCGGCGTTTGTTTAAATTCGCCCACACGAATCGAAGCTCTTTCTTGTCAGAGCCGGGGGCGTCCATGCTGAATAAATTGGACCGTTGCTAGCGAGAAAATGCGGTTTTCCTTGGGGGTGTAAAACCTATAAGGTTTTGAGGAGAGACAGCTATGCGGACCTCTTATTTGCGAAACTATATTCTCGATCTGTATTTCGGAACAAAAAACCTATACTTTTGCACTTTCAATATAGTTTGCGATGAAGTTTTATTCGAGATGCCAATATAATACCAATTTCCAGTTTGTTTTGTTTCGAATACAAGCATTATTTTTATGGATCGTAATACTATTGCATCGGGTGGAGGTAAACCATTCAATTCTATTATCGTAAGATGCCTTGGTATATTTATTTTTGTCTCGAATTCTGGACGGTTGTTATATTTTCTTGTGTCTCTTTGTATCTACGTTGGTCCATTCCATACAGAAAGCAATGACAACAGATTGTTTTGGAAACATCTCATTTTTGAAGTATTTCCTAGAAGGGCACACATATAAACACAAAGTTTGGCTTTGAGAAGGAGAATTACTAGAATAAGTTCTAGCGACCCTTTGTCTCGAATCAGAGATAATAATTACAGAGGGATATTTGCGTATAGGTCATCGGACTCATAAACGTCCCAGCAGAATATTTTATTGACATGTGCAACACATTTAGAAATACTTTTAAAACAAATAATCTATTTTCGAAAGTCGAAGGCATCGTTTTGTCTATCCACGCCTCAATTAATATTCACTCAATTGAATAAACATCAAAATTATTATTTTGTACTAGTGGCTCCGCCCCTGCGGCCTCCGGCCGCCAACCCCGCCAGGGGGCTCCGCCCCCTGGACCCCGAAGTTCCTTGGTGGGGGGCTTCGCCCCCCAAACCCCCCCGTCGGGTATTTGGGGGGCTTCGCCCCCCAAATTCCCTCCGGTGCCGCCCCCGGCCGCACACGCCTGCAGGGTGCTTCGCCCCCTGAAGGGGTGAACGTAATTGGAGTGAAATCATGACAGGAAAATAGTTGGTCACCGTAGTATCATCCGACTACGGGGGTGAACTAACATCAAAATTCAAACCTCATCTAACCGACCTTAAATTTGCAAAAATATAGGTAATATTAATGGAGGTTTTATGAAAAGACTCAGACACGCAGAAGTCCGCCATCGATAAATCATAAAAAATAATTAATTTAGAGCCGTTAAAAAAGATCCCATGTTTACAGAAAGCTGATCAGATATAGTTAAAAACCGTGTTTTTTTATCGCAAAGGTGCGTATTTAAGACATCCTATCAGTTTGAGTTCCTCGAGTTGCCTGCTAAATGCAGATTCTTGTAAAGTTTCGTGGTCATTAGTACACAGAGTTTGATTTGTAGATGGCTTGGGAAGGAATGATAATAATCTGTTTGTGAAGTGAAGACAGGGCACAGATTGACAGAGAAATACATAGCACAGGGCATGTCGTAACAAATTGTGGGTCGGCAGCGGCTGACAAAAAAAAAATGAATTGTATAGAAAATTAACGTCTCGGAAGTCAAAATTTAAGGAAAAGGGCCAATTTTGGTCCGGTGTCTGTTGGGCTCGTCTAGCAGTCAAATCAATACATTACAGGAGAAACAATTTCGAGATTATAGTAATTTTACCATATGCTCCCCCCCCCCCACCCAGCCACTAATCCAACCTTTCCTGAGCCTACCTAACTTCCCAACCCAATTGTGTTCTATGTTTCATTATACCCTATCTTTTGACCAGGTACCCACCTCGAAACGTGTTACCTTGAAGGGTAGCCTGGCAAAGTGTCCCCTGGCAAAATGTCCGCCCAGACTTCCACTATCGATTATTGAGGGATTGTGTATATGGATCGCGACAAATGCAAAATTTTGATATTGAAAGATTTTTTTATCATATGTTTACTGTGTTTGCTGTGTGTTTGCTGCTGATTCCGCAAAATTGGTGTTTTA
This sequence comes from Nemurella pictetii, assembly GCA_921293315.2. Taxonomy (NCBI): domain Eukaryota; kingdom Metazoa; phylum Arthropoda; class Insecta; order Plecoptera; family Nemouridae; genus Nemurella; species Nemurella pictetii. Next base: position 6,573,725 of record OV121122.1, read on the forward strand.
ACGCGTGAAGTTGACCAATGTTCGCGAACTTTCACGACTTTGTCCCCGATATCGCCGAATTACGAAAAAAAATCACAATATCGTCTGTATGTTATACTCGATGTTTATGATCAGTTGCTCAATCACGGGACTTTCCCCGAAATGCGGCTGGCTGTAGCGAGCCCCCTCTCTCCACGATGATTTATATGCACTTGGTGGGGCCATGTGTTTTTTGCAGAAAGTAGGAGAGTCGCATGTTTTTGTTTTTGTGAAAAGATTCCCTCCCCCCCAAAAAGGGCCCAATTTTGGGCTGGCGGATGTAAAATTATAGGTTTGAATTAAAAATGAACACTTTTACACGGGTACAAATTTTCAAATCTATGTGTCCAAATTTGACCGGTGAACCCCCCCAAAAAAGGGCCCATTTTGGCCAGACCGAAGCGAAACCTCAACAGTGAGTTGTATAATGTGTGATCGAGTGCGTTTCTAGAATTTCATAAAGTTAGGAAAATAACTGCCAAGTGTAATCTTAAGTTTTTGTTTCTGCTAAATGACCCCCTCAAAAGGGCCCAATTTTGGGCTGGCTGATTTGAAAATTTCAATTTGAATTGAAAATGGTCGCTGCTACACGGGTATAAATTTTCAATTCTCCAAGTCCAAATTTGGTAGGTGAACCCCCCCAAAAAGGGGCCCATTTTGGTCAAACCGCAGCGAGACCCCCTCGTTGCACCCATTTATGATGTATCGAGTGCGTTTCCAAAATTTCATAAGAATCGGATGGTAACTTTAGGCGTGCATAGACATGTCTGAAAGTGATGAAAACACACTGAACCACAGGGATAATATTAGTATAGGGATAGGGATTACTAAAACACGGAGGCCCACTACCAATAGCTAGTGGCTCAAGATATTTTGCTGTCAATGCTGACAATGCGCACATTTGTTGTTATTACACGGTTGGCCATTTAATTTTGTATGTGATTAAAGGCAGAGGATAGGAAAGCAATGTTTTATGAGTTGGTGGTATGGACCTTCGCGTAAAATATTGTCGCTGGTACATATACCTATTTGCCCTCCACCATCATAATATTACTTAATTACCCTTGCGTACAGCAGGTATACTCATATACTGAGGTTTGAAAGATAAGGCTTGCTACCTTGACTTATAGCCATCCATTGTCATTCGTTCGTGAGCCTCCGTGTAGGTAAGTCCTCGCACAGTGGCATTATTAGTTACAATTGCATTGATCTGTTTATCTTATAAAACTTCGACAATTGCATTTCTATCGTCCGTGACTTCTTCCCAATTCTTAAACTAGATGAATCATTTTCGTGTCAGGATGGGGAATAAAAGTGGGTTCTCTAACCAAACGGATAGGTACTTGGCAAGATGGATACAAATTTCGAGTGGATATTTCGTTTATATAATGATGGTATTTGGACGATATTGTCAATGAGGTAGAATTTTTATTTAATAACCAGCCAAAACTGTGTTTATATTTGTAATTAATTTTGAAATAGAGCAATAATAGAAAAATTTAAATGTATTTTACCCAATTCTGAGACTGACTAAATTTGACATGTAAATGTCAGATGTTTGACAATTCGGTCATAATATCTTTGGTCTTATTAAAAAAATCATGTCAAACGTGGAAAATGGACAAATTTCGGGGTTATTTCTGATTAATCTACTAAAAGTCCCGAAAAGTGTGTCAGTGACATGCATTTATATTGCCTGTATGACACATTAGGGCGGAATTGAGTCTTCTGACTAACTAGAGATCACTAGAGATGAAATCTGCAACGGCCGTTGAATTCAGCTGCAAGCAACATTGTTCGAGAAACGTGAAACACCAAACATAGTGCACATATTTTACATTCTTCGTTTGAGTCGTGTGCATGGTGACTGCGAATTACGGGAACGGGTAAAATTAGATTTCTCTTATGGATTCGCTGTAATTAGTATGAAAGCAATTAAAATCGAGAGTCGTATGTTTAGATTTATGGTCGCTACATTACATACCCCACAGAATGGGAATGTTTGATTTTTTTTCAAAACAAACATCTCGGTTTTAGTATGTTGCTAAAATATATGTGGAGCCAAAAACTTTCCATTTTGCGGTCAGATTGATCGTAGTTTCGGATATATCTGCAGAGTTCATTGGAATCCTTCTATAAAATGCAGCAAATCGTTTATTGCTCCATGGGAGATGGGATTCGTTAACCGTTTGCGGTAGATTTCAGACTTTATATTGTCAAATCAACATCTCTGTGTAAAGCTAACTTTCCAGTTCTCACGAAATAAATGATTTCAAACCTGCAACGGCGTCAATTATAAATAAATATTTTTATTTTCACTATCAGGAACATTCCACTGAGTAAATAAAATATTTGTTTTGACTTAGTTCTCACCTCTTTTTTAGGTGCGAAAAGTAATTGAATCCCACCCCTAAATGTGTCAGGATATTATTTGCAGGGGAATATTATAGGCTATTTCCATCAATGCGCTGATAACTCTATAGGTGCCAGAGGTCGATTTGGTCGTCATGTTACATTAATTACAAAATGAAGTGTATTTAACCGCGTTAACACAAAGTGAGTTTCTTTTATGCGTTCTAACTAAATAAATGGTTCGCGATTCAGAAAGTTGATTATAAAATATTTATACAGTACTATTTAAATCTATCTCAAGTTATACGCATTTGATATAAATTAAACAAACAAACATGGCCTTTTCTGAACGAATTCATAATAATAAACACTATTATAAAACCTATACGACCCAAAACGAACGTGACTGTCGATTTTTTTTCCATGAAGGCAATCAGAATTTCACTAAAAATATGAAGACTGTGTATATTTAGCTTCATGCTACCATCAAAACACTTCAGTCACAGGTTGACACAAACTGCAAGGTGTTCGCCAACGGATCGACTAGAAAATATTGACACTTCGCTTAAAGTGATGAGATACAATCTGCACAAAGCACATAAAATTGACGAATCATTCTGACAATGACATGACACTATCCAAACTGCTAAAAGTTTCGCTATACCCCACGATTTCTATGTCTCGCTGCAACCACCCCTCACAAGCGAGCAGATATTTTATTCAGCTCAAAGGTCTATGCACTCGTTAAATTGCTCGCCAATCATTAAAACAGCCATGCACTTAGCAATTAGCAATTTAGTCTCCCTGAAATCCCTCAGGTGACAATTAAAATGTTCAAACAAAACATGCAAAACAAATAATAATACCCTATTTTAATTCATTTATTTTAATCTCTTAGTATGGGTGTAACCCTTTTAATATCCCTTGTCCCAGCAATTATCTGTGTATACGCCAAAAACGTGCACAGCCATACATAATTACCGCATTACTGTTTGCTCAAATGAATTAAACTCGAGCCACTTCCTGCTAGGCCATGAAATAAGCACGAGATACTAATCTTTGTACGTATTTTAACAGAATCAAGCTGTATCAAATCAAATGGGCAAACATAGCGTCCAAATTATACCTGCCCCAAAACATGCGCAAAAGCTCGGATGGTGCGTTTTGGATTTGCAAAGCTGTGGGCCTTAGGGGGTTGGATTTATTTAGGGGGTTTATTCATCCTGCATTATGTCTGCATTAAATTCAAAATGCGATTGTGTGTTTTCAAGAGAAATTCTTGAAATTGTGCCCATATCAAATTGTAGCGCTGGTTCTAACGCAGTTGGCAAGTTGGAACGTACCACACGAGATTTTCGAGCCATGGCACGCAAATGACATTTGCTTTCATTTCAATTTTTATCAAATATTCGGAGAAGGAAATAAAATAACTAAAATGCCACATGCTTTATATTCACGCGAGTTGCGAACAGAGAATTTTTGAAATATCAAAACTATATATTCAATTGGTTAGTGAATATGTTGGAAATCCTGGATTGTCAGCCATTCCTGCTTGTTGCCGATAACCAAAAACCAAAAACAAAAAATTGACTGCAAATGTTTATCGAAGTTAATGCGGATTAAGCGACCAAATCAGACCAACCGAAATTCCACGCATGTTTTCCACGAATCCCCCCCCTCCCCGCCCTAAAAACCCCACCGAAACCATCGATTCCGCTAAAACTTGAACCAATAGCTTGAACCTATACAATGAAACCGATCGTTCGAGTAGCGCCTGTCAAAACCCAGTCCGTGCCGTGACCTCCCCTCGCCAGGGTCACGCTCTGGTCACGCATGATGACGGGACATGCACGACAGTCCGCGGGTTCGTGGCCCGGTCGATACATCTGCACTTAAACATGCGAGATTCGACCGTGCCGTGCCGCGCCGTGCCGTGGCGTGCCGCCGGTAACAATTAGCGAGATTAATTTGCGTCGGAATCGATCAGCGATGGCCGTTGTTTATCGCCGTGCACGAGGCACGAGGCACGAGGCACGACGCACGAGGCACGTGGAATGAGACGGTCACGAGCAGCAGAGGCGATGCATGTCTTTTCCTAATCACAACGCGTGTAACATTTTAACATGGATGATAGTTTGCCACTGGATATCACTTGTTTAGGGCCGGTTTTACAACTTTTGTCAACTCTGGGTTAAGCATCTAACCCCTAGAAACAAATGAATTCCTCTGCATCCCATTGGCCGTTGCCATAACAAATAACTTAACTCCCACTTTAACCTGGAGTTGGCAAAGTTGTAAAATCGGGTCTTAGAGTGTTAAAATAGAGGGAAAGTAAATACAATATACCTAGAAGAAGAAAGCGAGGAATTAGATAAGCAGGCTGGAAGCAGGAAGGGGACAGAGTCAAATAGTATTTTTGGCTTATATAGTTCTGTGGGAAAAATAGGGTCAATCCTATTAGCTTTGTTTTTTGGGGGTTGGTTATTTTTGAGAAGGTTATGGTAATTGTATGTTCTTTCGTTCGATATTTGGTCTATGTGGGACTTGAGTCTTCAGACCCTTGGTAAAGCAGGCAGTATAGCTTTGCGTTAACCCGGTTAAATATTTTCTCTGGAATTCTATGTGTTTGTAGCCGGTTAACGACTCTTTGGTTCTGATAAGCGCTCTGAAGTTAAGTGGCATTGCTCTAGATCCGATATCGAGTGGGTGACCATGCCATTGCTGCATCAGGTGGTGAAAAGGCACAGAGAGACGATCCATGAAAGGCCAAAGGTGAATTGCGGGAACGTATTGGGGATACTAGGAGTGCACGAGCGTGCGAATGAGAGTGAAAATTACCACAAAAACGAACCAGTCGCTTTGCTATCAGAGTGCAAAATAATAAAATACACACAAGGGCCTATTTCATATTGGAAGTGCGTTAAAAGACTTTATCCGATTACTGAATGTATCGATTTGCATTTATAGGTGTGTAAGCACATGGTACATGTAGGTACATTGTCTAATGTTCACTATATATTAAGTCTTGTTGGAGTTGCTACATATAAGGGTATAGACTGAACATCTCAAAGACAATAATGAAATTTGGTTTAACCCATACGTTTAGAAACTAATTGCAAGTTTGCGAAGCGGGCACAAACGCTTGACGATCATAGCATACTGGCATACTTGCTTGGCGGCGACTGTTACCTGCGTTACCTTGGCTCCGTTACCGAGGGTTATATGCGGGTAGTAGGACGCCCGGATGGTAAGCACGAGGCTCGAAGGCAAACACACCCCTTGTCGAGAAGGGGAGGCGAAAATCTTCGTAGCGAACGTCGAGTTTACGGACTCTTTTTTTTAGCGCAAGTTTATTGCATAATATTGGGTGAAATTTCCACGACTGTAAATATTTAAAGGTTCAATTACCGATGAAATTTTGATTACCTTAGCGCTAAATATAGTACATAATTTTGGCTGTTAATGGTTCGTTTTGGTTGACGATATGGCAAAGGTGCGCGTGAACAGGCGTTCTATATAGTGATAAACCTGTTGTTAGGCGAATAATTATCCAAGCGGGCGTAACGCCCAAATAACAGCTGGCGGACAATATGCGTACCGAAGGGGACGTGCTACAAAGGGCCAGAGGCGTGTTGTGGATGTCCTAAATCCAGGAGCATCACTGAAGCAACACAGGAGCATCGCAGGAGCGGAGAGGTGTTATTATGTCGGCTGAATGGAGATTGGTCCACGGCAGATTTGCACCAGCGTCGGTGATTAGTTGGGAAGTGTTGAGCTGGAATGGACAATAGGTGTGGAATGGACCCATAGACGTGGGATTGATGTGTTTGATGCGATGGCTTGGAGAGAGGTGGACGTCACACCCGTTTTTGGTTTATTATGTTCTTCAAGATGATGTATATAAAAGTGTTATGTCATCGATTTCGATGCCATGTGTGGGATAATAGTGTATTCATTTATTTCAAAGAGGCTATTTTGCTGGGTTACGTCCAAGTACGTCTTACGTTCAAGCAGTGTGAACGGAAACACGAAAAAGTGGAGTGCATTGCTCTGAGGGTTGTATTCAGGGGCAAATAACGGATTGAGTGTAAATTTCGGTCAATTTCTATCACTTGCCGAAATAGTTTTAATTTAATATAGCTGACGCATAAAACTTAAACTCTTGATCAAGCAAGCAGCATACTTTGCGAAAAGTCGTTAAAGCTTAACCCAGTGTTGTTTTTTAAACCAACGAGCAAGATTAGGAAAAGTCACCGGTCATAAAAAAATAGTTTATTCCTATTTATTCCTTTTTATTGGTTCAATTTGTGAGATCGTTTCGTTGGAAACGACGACTAATTGGGGCATTATCCTGGAAAATGGATTTTGCGATACCCGCTACCATCACAACATAATTTTCTTTTGTGCTGTTTTTCCTCAAAAACTTGCAACAACAATTGAGCACGACTTGCGCAACAAGAGGTAAGGAAAACATCACAATTTAGAACATTGTGATTTTTCCACCTGTAAAAACACTGCAATAAATCCCACCCGCTGCCACCAATGTATATACGATAATTTATTAGCGATTCTCGGCTCTCCACTTCGTTCTAGCGCCATTCTATCCAGACATAATATAATAGCATATTCAGACGACTCAGATCTGCATTATTATACAACAAAAGAACCATCGGGCTGTAGGTCACAAGAAATTTCCAGCAAAGACTATACCTTCTAGAGAGTTTATGAAGTCACTCAAAAAGCTGTTGTCATAAAGTGAGCATGCGATATTTCACAACACAATTGAATCTTGCCGTAACTGGGGCACGGTATATTATTCCAATTCGTTTCGTTCTAGGAATCAATTGTTCGCTCCTTTATCTGTCTTCGCCGTGGCGTGAGATTGGTCGAGATCGCTTGCTGATGAGCATGAACATATGGGTGTGTTGAGATGTGTTGTGCTCGGTGATGGGTGCTGGGTGCTGGGTGCTGGGTGCTGGGTGCTGGGTGCTAGGTGCTGGGTGCTAGGTGCTGGGTGCTAGGTGCTGGGTGCTGTGCTAGGTGCCCGGTGCCCTGTGCTGATCATTTCTTGGTTCTATGTGCTCTGTGTTCGGTGCTGGGTGCTGGGTGCTAGGTGCTAGGTGCTAGGTGCTCGGTGCTCGGTGCTAGGTGCTCGGTGCTTGCTTCTTGCATGAACGGATTCTAGTACAGACGCTGGATTGAATGGAGATCGGATATTATCGAAGTGGATACGTGGCTTGATATGGATTGGTTCCACCTAAATCCAATTGAATTGTCGGCAGAGTGTTGGGCAAAGCTTGGCCAAGGCTTGATGTGGATAATGTCCCTGTAACAGTGAAATGAATGCTACCATGCGATCGGGCCTTGGTATATTCGGGAATAAATCGTATTGAAATTAGGTGTTTTACCAAATGGCAAAGATTCGGTTTGTATATGGAACTTGGCCAAATCTAGGTCTATTTTTTTGATGGAATCAATGATAAAAAACAGCAATACTATTTGCTTGTCTGGCATTGGGATTCGTGCAAGTCAAAATGTAAGAAAATAGTCAAAACATTTCTATTTTATTGGTAGCTAATTGACGATTTCATTTACGCAGAAATAGCCGTAATTTTCTCTAATGAAATGATGGATGACGTTTTTCTCTTAAAACAATTTCAAGTTTTTTTTTAAATCGTCAAATATTGTTTTTGAATGGACTACTTTTGACTTTTCCCAGAACTAGAATATATTTGTTTTGATCTACAAATTTAGCTGTGATTTATTCTCGATAAGCTGGGCTTGGCAAAAAAGTGATGATGCACACAAATCAGATAATCTATTCGAAGCGATGATCAGGAGCATCATAGTTTTTTTTGTCACTGTTGCAGAAATCCGCTTAGCTTTGAATAGGGATATTTTTAATAATGCTAATTCAAAATAATTGCTACTAAAAATAGAATACATTAAAAACTATTTTGAAATGATTGGGGAGGAAATAAAACTATCCTACGGAAATGAATTCAGTTTGAATTCAATTTTTATCTTTGTATTTTGGAATTTTAATAACTAATCGGATTTAACGAGCGGTTTCAATTGTTTCGAAAAGATTTTATGGAAATAAATACCCAACCGCTCTATCTGTATTACTAGAACACGCTAGAGCGTCTATAGAGCTTTTATTTCCCCACGGCTTTTGCTGCATAAAGAAGGTAAATCAGAAACACATCACACAACCCCACTTCGCTTCATATTACGAAAACACCCCTGTTCCCTTTTAATGAAATGCATAACTCGACGCAGTCATTACTCGGTCATTATAACGGTTTTTACATCTCCCTAAGCTCTCCCCCACACCCAACAAACTCGTCAATAATCCCCCCCACGATATCGCGATATTCCATAGCACAATATTGACCCAGAAACCCGCCGCAGGTGAAAATAATACCAGTGTCATGCGACTTAAGCGACATTTCTTATAATATTATAATAAAGTCACGTATTAAAATATATTTCGCATAACGGGCTGGCCTGGCTGCTAGATCGGGGTATGGATAAGGGTGGCTGGTAGAGGGTGGGATGTTGGATCGATGTGATTATCGCTGTGTTTTGCACCCTACACGCCCGAGCCGCGACATGACCTGGATAGCTAGCATTGGCCGCGAGCTGTCGGTAGGACTTTTGTATGACCACATATGATGCGAGACGGCTGCTGTGAGCTATGGGGTGCTTGTATGACATGTCACTCTGTGTAAACAGTGTGATGTCTTGGTTTTGGTCATATGCTGTTGTTTTTCGCCTTTCTGTGACGATTGTGGTCGGTGTTTGTTGTTCAATTGATTGCAAATTGGGTTTTGTTTATAAAAATGCTTTTGAGCGAACCAAAGGACTTCATATATCTGGCTTTTAGTGTCGATTTAGTAGTGCTAAATCCACTAAAGCCAAACAGAATTAAATTTGTGTTTAAATTTCAAATATTCACATGTCACTGGAAAAGTTGAACATTTAATATTACCCAACTTTGCGCAATGTGCTCAAGGGTTAATAGATTCTGACAGAAAAACGCCAAAGAATCTAAGAAAATAACAAATGTTTTTCTTTCACCCAACGAAGCTTTAGTGTTGTTTCAACTATGTGCTGGCTCTGTTTTCTTTTCTCAGCTGAATGCATTGTCTCCGCTTTCCTAAAACATACGAGTGAAAATAGAGCGCCCGATACCGAGGGCTATCAAATTGGGAAAAGTTTTGCGAATACAGGCTTTATTTTGTAGAAAGTTTCTACAAAATTGTCAATTTTTAATTTTCAAATGAATATTCCTAGACAATCACCACAAGAATTTGATAACTTTCGACCGAATTCATGGCAAAATTTCACTTCTCAATTTGTGGTCACAATAAATTTAATTGTGTTGAGTGACCAGTGGTGGCCACATTAGTTTTTTTTTCAGATAATTGCTAAGCATGTGAACCTAGCTGTAAAAGTCACATATTATATGTGATATATATTATAACTAATACAAATACGAATTCGAATCAAATACAAATTACGTTCCATCATAATGGGAAAAATGACCAATTTACCTTCACCTACTTTAAATTATTATTAGAAAAATGATCAATTTACCTGAAAAGATTATATAATACTCACACCTAACTCTATTGAGGGCTAAAAACTGTTTTTATAACTTGCTTATAAAAATTTGCTGAAAGTTTACTCCAATTTGGTTTCTTTGCGAGTTCTTATCTGAATATTTGCTTAACCTGGCCACAACTGGTTACTCTACCCTACAGCCTTTCAAATTGAAAACAAGAAATATCACCACTTGTGACATCCTTCCGCATGTCACAAGCCTCGTGGAAAATAATAAACACCCATCGTCTTTTCACCCACTATTTTTCATCGGCGAAGCGTTGCGAGATCTCGAGAATCAGTTCCTAGCCTCGTTCTTAGCGAGCGATGCCACGTTCAAGTAGTTTTTTTCCACCCGTCCGACGGTGCTCTACGGCGAGCACAAAGCAAGTGGACTCATTGTCTGCGTGGTCGGTCGCGCTTGCTGCAGCTTACCCATGGTTCCCAGACCCGCGCTTCCCGTAGAAACGCGCTGGGCAGGGAGAGGGCGTTAAGCTGCTATGATACCAGGCGCACTGTTGGCTAGTTGGCGAAATATCCAATCGAAAATGGGTTTCAAGACAGGGATCAGGACCAGGGCAAAGATTTACCGGTCTCTGGGTGGAGATTGTCTTCAAATGGATTGGACGGAAGTGATTCCATCGTAAATATCTTAATTTTAGACAATTTATTCCATCTATTCCACGGAGAGAAAATTGATGTCGGATACCCACTGGACGCATTCAGTTTGGAAAAAAATACCCATTAGCTCTGCTAACAAAGGAATAACAAAGGAAGAAAGGGCAATCACAACCCTAATTGCTCAACCTGGCTTTATCGTGTGGGTATCATGACGTCATTTTGATAGAAATTTGATTGAATGGAAAAGGTGTATTTCCACCCTGATATTACCATTGATATCTAAAGCTATGGTAGCGCTTCGTACAGTGAGACTTTGATGCCATATTGAGACAGTTTAGGGCACCTTCTCTCCTTACAATTTTCATCAAGTTTTCGAATCAAAAAGTAAATTTGTTGTAGAAATGATCTAATAATTGTAGAATATTTTCAGTTTATTATTCTTGGTATATCATCTTCATGAAACGTCTGTGCGTTGCTGCCAGTTATTCCACTTATCTGGCGACGAATTCCGACTCATTGCTGCTTGTTCCGAGCGATTGATGAAAGCGTCAACGCTAGGATTCATAATATATCCGACAGTCAGACTCGATCCACAAATGTGGTCCATATAAAATTCAAAATTTGTGTCACAAAATGTTTTGCTGCATTCCAAATCATGCCATGCAACAGACAAAATCTATGTAAAGTCGCCACCGTTCCACCACCATCCACAACTCGTGAGCGCTAAAAAAACGCACACCAAATTCACCACAACTCTTCCTTAGCTCGATGACTTGTCACGCATTTGAAACACAGCTTCGTGCACAGCAGTCAGCCACTCTCTGACCAGCACTCGGCTCTCGTGTCGCTTTTCCACACGGAAACCCCGAGGCATTAGCTCATGCCACCGGAGACGCCGTCGCACAAGACGTCACACGGGCGTCGCTGGTGCCCCCCCCCCACACCCCCAGCGAGGGGACGCGACGTCTAATGCGGATTTTATGGTCGTACGGCCGACGATTGAATGGGGACCGTGATTAATTGTCTAGTGGCTGGTCGAATTTCGGCTTCACATGCTCAGTTTCGGCAAACGATGCTACAGCGAAGTATTTGATGGGACACATTGTTTGGGGGTTGTATTGCGTGGCTGGAGTTCTTCAGCTGGTTAATTATGAATGCCAGTTGCATTAGAAACAAAGTTTTTAATTTATCAACTAAATGTCACTCAACTACACACAAAAAACTTATTTGCTGTTGCATCTTTACTATTTTGTTGAAAACAGAGCATTCAATGCAATTAATGCAATGCATTTAAATGCAAGCAAATGCAAGCGTTTAATGCAATGTAGTTACTGCATTCGTGCAGGGAGAGACCATATACCAAAAATGGACACCTTAATTAGCACGTACCACCTCCTAAAACCAAACTTAAACGACGAAATTTCAAAATTTCAATAATGAAACTAGACCGCTGGCTTTTAATGCGTCGATAACCATTTATTAAATACATTCACCGTTCTGGGATAATTAACTAACTCAATTCCAAAATAGTAGGTAACATTTCACATTTCAGCTGTGTGAAGTTGGAAACACAAAAGTCTGTTTCGAACACTAATTCTCCCTTGTGGAGAAAAGTTGTTATAAAAGCTATAAAATACAAATTTTTATGCCTGATTTTCTTGGGATCAACGCCCCGTATTTTCTCGCTACCGATCGACTTTTCCCCTCGCGCGCTGGGCTGAAATTGACGTCATTTAGTTAACCGTTTCCCGGCCGGCTCGGAAATTGGCTCGCCCGTCGACTTGAATCAAAGAAGCCCCGCAAAATCGGGCGCTTAATCGCGATTTCGTAATTTAAATGTGCTAATCAAGGATTGCGCCCCAACTTTGCAGGCCCACAGTTTTATCAGGCAACTCGGAGCAAAGTGATTGAAAGGCTTCACGAAAAAAAAATTATTTATCAAAGCGAAAGTGTTATAAAGTGGTTAAATCACCTTTTTTAAAAACTTGCGCAAGCGGCGTTTTCAAGCCAGCTTCGCAAACAAAGAAAACTTCACACGCAATACCGTGCAGCCTTCATAATGCGACGGCAACAACAACCGAGACTGCCACCCCCCCCGATGCCGTCGTCTCTTGCGAAAATTAACAAAGGTGACCCACATATCATTTCGTAATCCGCCGCCGCCGCCGCCACGCATAATGTCTCAATTCGTTTTAATTGCTTTTAGAGGGTGGACTTTTGGGTGGGAAGTCGGGGCATATATTATCTCGGTACATAGCCAGTGTATATAGTGTGATATAGGCTTTGTAGGGGGAGGGGAGGGCGTAACAAGGGATGATGCATTACACTGGACGAGTGAGAACCATTTGTTTTCCACCACCCAAAACACCACCATTCCATTGTTCCAAGAATTAATAGATTTTCTATGCTAAGTACAGTGGGAATTCGATATCTGATCTGAGATGCCGTATACAAGGGGTGTGTGGGTTATGAAACGAATACAGTTGATGCCCGATGTTTTAGCTGTCGGCTTAGCTGTAAATTACTCGACTTTAACTCTGAGTAATTTAGTCACCGATTGTGGTGATTTGATAGGTAAATGAGTCACTATGTATTCGTGAGTCATGGCACGTAGGTATTGTTATTACCCCGCTGCAAACGAGTGGATTTGCCCCCTATGGCGATAGAATGGTGTAGAAATTATCTACCACGCCGAAAATGAATATTTTAAGCACGTTATGAATTAGGGGCTGGAAGTACCTGCGTTTAAGAGCGTAATTAATTGAGACGTATATTTGAACGTATATTTGAACCCCTTACTCCCGGTAGTTCATTTTTTATATGAAAAAGCTTGCCTTGTGTCGTTACGAATTATTTTATATGCCCAGAGCCCTATAGTATACGGCGTCTCAAGTCGAGAGATTTTTACGAGGGGCTTTAGGGGGTGAATTAATTTCAAATAAAGTGAAATAGTTTTCGTGAGTTAAATCGTTAGTATAGGGTAACATGGGTGTGTATCGTTTGTGCTTTGTGCTGAATGATTTTTGACCCTACAAAGGGCCTAGGTCGAAGTATTGACCACATTGATGTGGTCATCTTTAGGATTGGGCTGGAAAAATATATTAAAATAACCGGTCTTGTTTTTTGTATTTTCTTTGCGGGTAGCTAAGAAATTCACCCCCCAATTAAGACCTCCGAGAAGATGAATGGTTATTATTCGAAACGAAATATCCATCCCTAAATTTGTATCCGTATCGGGGTTTTGAATCCGGATCTCTAATATTGATGGGATGAGGCATCATCCCAAATCCTTGTGCGGATACATATTTTGGAATTGATATTTCGATTCTAATAACAATTCTCTGCTGCACATGCAACGATTATTTGTATTTAGGTTCAAAACAACACTGAGATACACCGCCAAAACTGTTTTGTGGTAGTTGAAAAATCGATTTTGTTGAAAAATATTACCAAACACTTTGCAACAATCACTATTTTTTTGCTACGGCTACAAAAACAGCTGATTTGAGTTTGGTTACCACCACAAATAGTTGTGTTATTTTCTATAGGTTTTTAATAGGTACTGTAAGGAAAAATTTAATCAAAATGATTATTATACCAATCGTTATTTGGATTTGCTCTGTCATCGAACATGGATCCGACACCCGCTATATGAAATTCAAAATAAAACACGACCAAACTCGTCGCGCTAATTTCCCGAGGAAAAGCCATTGGAAAGCTGTGGAAATTGTCACGTAACATTCGCACACATTGTCTGACACGCCCGCCCCCCCCGGCGGCGGGGGCGGCGGGGGCGGCGGGGGCGGCGGGGGTGGTTAGAAGGGGGTGGGATTCGCATGTTTTTCGTGGTAACAACGAAATCAGGGTGACAGGGTGACACGCGTGTCTGCATCCCTCTCTGTCGCGCTCCATTGTCACACCATCCACCGGCCCGAAATACGAATAATTTATTACTCACCCCCCCCCGCATATTGTTCGCAGCCATCTTTTCACCCTGCAACAAACATTGATTTCATTATAAATTTAATTGTCATGAAAGTGATCAATATGACCGCGTGTCATTTATCCAGATTATTTTTCTTTTTCTGTTTTTGTTCAGCACTTTGCTGTCATTTTTAATGAATTTATGGCCCAACATGGCTCTGCCGTTGAATTAAGCGTCTCATGAATTTAAAATGGTCGTGTTTTGGAAATCTGGCGGCAAAAAGACAAGTTTTCGCCGTCAGGGAAATGCGAAAAGGCGGCGTCCTATCGTCTTCGCTTTTCCTCAGAATTTAATATTAATAGCTCGTTATGTCTAGTACTATTATCCTAGCATCGCTTCATGTCTAGCACCCAGCTAAGCAGAGTGATGTGCAAGTATTACTAGAACGTGTTGTCGTCTTTTGACTGATGTTAAAGTCTAGACATGCCGGGGATGCCTTGTCGGGCGCCATTAGGCAATTTTGCCACAAGTGCGAGTTTTTTAAAAGTCGCTTAAGGATAGTTCCAGCTATAGCTATAGTATGTTATCACTGCTTGGTTACGAGTATTATGTACTTGCTTGCTAAATTCGATTTGGCTGAGAGATGATGGGGTAGCAGACCGTGGAACCATCTTGGCATTCACAGCGTTTATTGTGTTGAGTTACCGATATAAATATGTGAATACAATTTGGAAAGCTCATACAGCAACAAATTAAGTTCACTGAATATTATAAGCTCTTAAGTCTTGACATATTAACTGGTGGTATGGAAGTTTTAGAACCAATTCCCTTTAACATTCTGTTTTTTAGTTTTCTTATATAACTTGGCTAAACTTATGATCAGGTTGAACGCAATCTCCTCCTTGAGTTAACTAATTTAAACTGGTCTTAAGTTTCTCGCATGGTTTTAAATAATTTTAACCCCAGAGTTTATCCTTGGCTGTCACCATGACATTTCCCTTAACACTGACTATGGCGATCCAGGGTTGCAAACGTTGTCAAGTGAACCGTGCAAGACCAGCAAACTGGGTTAACTTGGGCTTAAATAATCAAGTCGACGGAAGCCTCACTCGGCCATTCGCAGGAGGTCGTTGACCCGCCCACCACCCCATGTTAACGGGGGTGTTTCCTTGAAATCCTAACTAATAACTTAAAGTGTTCCATTCACGAGATTATTTTCAGCTGTTCGTCTCTGTAACATCTCCCCTCACTCAGTAGCTCTCTGAAGGCTCTGTGTTCTTTGCGGTCCAGGAACAGAAGCAAAGAGATACGAGTGCTAAAAGGAAAAGGTAGAGAGCCAGGCAAAGAAAATTAGTCAAGGAACGCAATTTCTAGTGTAGGGTGCTCAGAAAACAATTTCGTACGGAAAAACCTGAAGGGCTTCCCGCCTGCTTGGCACCTGCGTGTATCGCTCTGTCGCGAAAAAAAAAAACAAAACAAACCAAAATTGCTACATCTTTGTACACACCTTTCATCTGTGTACAAGTAAACTGGTTTTGTGATCAAAGGATTCGCTAAAGCCACAGCTTAAGCGGATTACGGAGGAGACGGTTGGTTTTTTCTTCTGCCAATTCCTTTGTACGCTTGACCGAGTCCATAATGATTTTCATGGATGCCGAGGAAACATGAATATCGGGTGCATTGTGCCGACTTGCCTTGTGCATCCTTGTGCAAGGAAATTGAATTAACATACCAGTAAGAGAGTCAGAAAGCAGGCGACGGCTCGAAGCTCGAATGTTAATTCGCATGCTCTAGCTGGTTCACGTGATTAGTTCTGCAATCTGCAACCAACCAAAAGCAGCCCCCAAGATCTTATAGTCACTCAAATCCAGACACTCATTGAGTGAAACTTCCATCTCGCCTTCTCCATGCCTCTCTCCGTCGCGCGCTCCAAATAACAAGCTTCAATTATTGCGCCGGGCCATTTTGCAATTAGGAAGAGTTAAACTCCGAGCTCACATTGCTATGAACAGAAAACAGCGTCCAAAATCGAACCCAATAACGGCGCATTTTATTTCCGCGAAATGCTGTCAATAAAACAGCTCATATTTGAAATCATCCGCGGCTGCACCCGTATACATACCTTGGTTGCGGGGGTTGGTAGGGCGGAGGGTTGCTATTTACACCCCTTTCGTGGCGCCCTTTCTGACGCGGCACCGTTCTGCATCTACTTTACGATGTGATATCGTCAAATAAATCGCGTCCCCCCCCCACCCCTACCCAGGGGGGGGGGGGGGGGGTAAAATGGGAAATCACGTAGGGTGAGTCTGGCAGTTGCTTGCTACCAGATTTTCTTTATCACCAGCTGAGGGAAATTCGTGTGTGAAAATTAGGCCATGAAGCCGTATGGTTCTTTTAATTGATTAAGTTGAGCAACAATGCGCGGAGTCGTGAAGCGAATGGGTGACAGGAACTGAATTCGAGAGGAAGCTTCATTCAATGGTTTACTGATAGCGTGGATAAGTGCAGAGAAATTATTTGTATTTGAGCTGAACCACTTTCTTGGAAGAACCGATATTTGTTTTTGCCCTAAGTCGTGTTCAACGAAATTCAGGATCTCTATTTGTTTATACATATAATTAGGAATTAAATCCCACTCAAATATGTTTAGCTAGTCGTGTAAACACCTGTATCTAGCGTGATGATTCACCGTGAATGTGCAAAGAATTGGCGCGCAATTCCCTCCCTGCTCCCCCAAGAAAAACACAAAAACACTCGAGCTCGTTCAGGCGAGTTCTCGTTAACATCATAACTAATTAGTCTGTGGACTCGAACCACCCGTCTCCAGCGAGAGCAAATTTACCACCGATGCAACGTAATTTGCAGTTTGCTGAGGAGAAAAACAAAATTCACGTCTCGACGTGTTTAATCCTTGCAACTTATCTTTCACAGTAGTAATTTATCTTCTCCTTACCCATCGGCGTGGCAGCAACAGCCTTCATCCATATGCAAGATGGAACAAATGTTTATCGAGTTCATACAACTTTATGTGTACCATGGGTCTATTCGCGACTAGTAGGTACACAGTATCTCACTACCAGTTGGCAACGGGTGAGGGCAGGGTTAAAACTTTGAGGCATCAAAATTTTACTGGCTCATTTTCAGAAAAAAACGTGCTAAGTTTAAGAAAATTCATGCATCATAAGAAAGTATAAGTATTTAAATTGGTTAATGCTATTGGTAAAAGCTATCCAACAATTCCCGTCGTTTCGCAAAGCTATGCTGACTGCGTTAATAAGGATCTAGACGAAAGTCCCATGATATGACCAAATTGACAATTATGGCATGAAAATTCACCATCCAATCATTGAATCTACTCATTTCCGTTTTTTTAGGGACATTTAAAAGGCGAATTTCATGAAAATGATTAAAAAAACACGTCTATGCTGACAACTTGATGAATCCGCCACTGGCATTCGGTAATAGAGACCCCCATGGCACAGACAATTGCGCAAAGAAAGAGATCCGCAGAACCGTGAATGTCTTCGCCCCTGCCTCCCTTCACCAGCACCCCCGCGCCCAGGGTTATCGGAAATCTTTGCCGTCTCTTCGCTGCACCGCGCGACTTTCCCGCCGGACTTTCTCTTCAGAGTGGCGCGCGTTCGACGCTCGCCGTCGCACGTGACTTCCGGTGCGTGCAAACCCGGAACAGGAAACACGCACGGCACGCACGCGAGTGCCATTATGCGCGCGTGTGTATGTGTGTGTTTTTTATGGGTGGAGTTGGTTTTCGCGCCGGTGTGGAGGGGGTGGATTTTGGCATTAGACCGGGGATGGCGCCGGGCGGGTGGGTTTTAATAGGGTTAAAAGTTTGTAACTGGCTTGTGTGTCTGTGTTGAGGGCATGTCCCTAGACGCGGGTTGTTATATAGCAGGGTTTTAAGGGCGTGCGCCCTGTTTTTCTGTAGGAACTTAGGGCCTGTTTTTTTTATAATGAGGGACTTTGAGTTAACTTTTTGTCAACTAATAATGGTAACCCTTAAAAAAAAATCCCAGTGATTTTGTGATAGATTGATATGGTACGATGGATTGCAGGGTACGCCGCTCTGCTGAAATCAGCGTGCCGTTGACGTTTCTGTAGAGAATATCGTTGGATGCTTGATTGAACATGTATCTAAAGCCGATTTTACATGGTCAAATCTTGTATGGTATAGAGAATGTTTTCAAATGATTTTGTAAAACATTTGGCCTTGTAAAACGGGCTTAACACTTGAGAACGTTCGGGTAAATCCTCTTCCTTAGAAGTTTTCACCAATTATTAAAGAACTTGTGTAGTTTGAATATTTTTTCAATTGCACAACTCGCACCCTGGAACAACCCACGGATCAGTGAACCAACCGTAAACCAATGTCAAATTCACGAGAGCCACGATTCGTCGAGTCCCACTCCCATTGCTTAAAAGCAAATGTTCATTTTCACGAAACGATGTATACGCTGCATTTTCAACTAGGGGAAGCAAACTGCCAATATTTCAAAACTTTTCATGACTATTGACTTAGATTTACCGAACAAATACATTTACAACTCTTTACAACTCTGTCATATATTTTCTTTGTCCCAACGAACGCGTCGAACTTTCCGAGGTGTCCAATTCACACCTACTCGTTTTCTTCCATCGAGTGAACGGTGAAAGATTGATGAGCATACTGATGCGAATAGGGGGGATGAAATAGTTCAGAGTAATGTAAGGTGATATGATTAAGCAACTGAGATGTCTATTTTTATCAGTAAATATGTTGTTCCTCTTCTTTGGCGTTTCATGCACGAGTGAGGGTTGTCATCTAGCACCGCGCTTTGTATTTGGGTCATAGAGCACCCAACTGGATGATATTACCCGGGTTCTAGCAAAAAAACGGGCTTCCCTTTATACCTTTTATCCGATAGCACCGCCGTAAGACCCGTAAGGGCCAGTTTTACCAATTTTTTCAACTCTGAGCATGAGAGTAAAAATTCCAGAGTAAAAATTTAATTGCACTGCACTTCGCCGTTGCCATGGAGTTGAACTAACTCCCACTTCAACCTATGAGTTTACTGTCAATTAAGTTGTAAAAATAGTTCTTGTAAAACTATAGGTACCTAAATATCAATATCCCTAAGGATAAGCCTAAGTAGTGCCAACTTATCGGTGCTAAGGCGGTGGCAAAACCAGCTTTCCACATACGACTATAGTTTCAAGCCTGTAATACCTGGGCCGCTATTTACAAACTTCTTCATTTTCCAATTATGCGAAATTGAGTGAGTAGTATCTGCTTTTGTTTCCTATACGTTCTTTGACCGAATTTTACCCAATTCTGCAGAATTATAAACCGAAAAAGTTAGTGAAAGTGGTCCTGGTGCTGTGGTAGCCGTGCCTTCTAATTCTCAATTAGAATAATAGCTAAAAACTATGTTTTAAATGTGTTTTCAGTGTTCCGGACACTATCCATGCAGCTAGCTGATATAGATTGTTACTAACCATCCCGACCCTGCCCCTGTTCCAGGCGTTCTGCGATGAGTGACGTTAGCGACGTGCTGCCGGCATCTACGCCGACCTGTGCGTCGCTACCGACCACGACGACGCCGACGACGCCGACGCCAACGTTCCCCGCCCTCGGCCGCGTTCATCATCAACATCAGCATCATCATCAGCAGCAGCAGACTCGTTTCGCGAGGCCCAATGGCTCGACGGCGACGATGATGTTGATGACGGCGTCAACTGCGACTGCGACGACGACGACGACGAAGACGACGGCCGGCGTCGCGACGCCCATCGCGGCGTGAGCACGCGGCTCGTGTGCCACGGGGAACGAAGGTGTCGGCCGTTGTGGCGGTGCTTAGCGGGGGACGGCAGACGAACCCGAGATCCGTTACCGGTGAGTCGATGTCGCCGCTCTGGCTGCTGGACCAGCGGGTATGAGCTGAGATGGGCTCATATGGGCTTAGATGGGCTCATATATGGGATATGAGACTTTGGGCGAAGGGCGAAGGGCGGTGGGCGGTGGGCTATGGGCTATGGGCTATGGGCTATGGACTATGGACTAGCGACCAGCGACCAGCGACTATGGACTAGCGATTTTGAACTATGGACTGTGGTCTATGGACTGTGGTCAATGGACTGTGGTCTATGGACTATGGACTATGATATGGCTGATTAAAAAAACGCTTGTTGAAATCGCGTTGTGATTCTTTGAGAATTTATAGAAAAAAAAAATTTAGGTGCGTTTAATATTGATTGAAAATTGCACAAAATCATATCATAGTAGTGTCCCAATGTAGATTTCGTTAGCAGCGGCTAGGCCAGAATTGATTTAGTGGCCCTGCAAGCGTCATAAACGCATCGGTTTCCAGAAAAGTGTACTTGAAATTGATGTTTCCTCTATTTTGACTTATTAGAAACGAAATTTCACTGTGAAAAAGTGGGTACAATGTAGGAAAATATGTGAAACTTGTTGGCATTCGTACAATTATATTAGAAATTTAGTTGCATACTTCATCATGGCGTTCTTCATCGTACAAGGGTCTAGCAACTTGATAACTTTGTCAAGTTGCGGATTTCTCGCGTGGTTCACGACACAAATGTGTGACAAACGACGACACGGGGTTTGTGAATCGCAGTAATGTCCTTCTAGGAGTTGCTAGGAGTTTCTGGGAGTTGCTAGGAGTTGCTAGGAGTTGCTAGGAGTTGCTGGGAGTTGCTAGGAGTTGCTAGGAGTTGCTAGGAGTTGCTAGGAGTTGCTAGGAGTTGCTAGGAGTTGCTAGGAGTTGCTAGGAGTTGCTAGGAGTTGCCAGGAGTTGCCAGGAGTTGCCAGGAGTTGCTAGGAGTTGCTAGGATTTTCTGGGAGTTGCTGGGAGTTGCCAGGAGTTGCTAGCAGTGCCACCACGCTTCTCTACCAAAGCGAGCTCTTCCTTGTCCAACAGCGGTAGGAATCCGTGGGTCCTGGCGTGGTTCGTAAACACACGTCTCCATGAATGGTATCTGCCATTTAGTCCAGAGCGAGGAATCCGAAAGTCTGGAGAGCTGGACCGTCCCGGAAATGAAGGGACATGTCAGATTCCTGTCTGCTGCCCTAGTCAATAGAACTCTTGAAAATGTGTTCACTTGATTAGTGCCTTTTTACACTTTTTGAGACAATAGGGGTATTTTCGACTTGCTATATTTCATTTACGAGGATCGCTAGTGTCAGAAACAGGCTTTGTTTAGCCAACTTCACACCACCGAATGTGTATTTATTGCCGATATTGATTCCTTTTCACCGGTGAAATGTCACTAACTATTTTTGATTTGTTTTGGTGCATTTTTTAAATCAGCTTCAGGACTAGGTTTTCAGTTATCAGCTGTTCTTTCTGTCAAAAATAGCCTATAAGTTGTAGTTTCAATATGACACGTTGAAATTTCTCTGTGGAAGTTTGGTTTTATGAACATGGTGCGTCCAAAAATGCGACATTTTTTTTTGGTATGGTCTCTCCCTGTATAGACTTTAGTGTACTAGAATTGGGCGATAGACAACAGCTTCGATGTGCTTTCATTTTGTGTCGGAGCATACACGAGATAAAGCCACGGATAATGCGTTGCCATCAAGCTGATTGCTTAAACTGAGTTAATTCATAAGCATATTATCTCTATGGCGATTCACCGCAGAGTATACGGATTTGTCAGTTGCGGTCTGCCCTGATTTCCCTCTCGGCATGTCCCATCCATAGTCCGCGTTCGCTTTCGCGGCTGCTGTCGCTGCGACTGTTGCCGGCTAATTTACTGGCCGCTAATTGCCAATTCGGGTTCGTCGCCGTCGATCTCAGAGCCGTGCCATTCGGCCGGGATTACGCTTTAGCTAGGCAGACGCCTCGCTTGCAGCCAAATGAAAGCGGCGAGCGATACTATAACTTAGGTCGAATACTACTGCACTGTAGTACTTGTAGTCGGGTACGGACTTGGCGTTTGGATTTGTAAGAAATTTACTTACTACGTTCTTTGAGGAAAAAGTGAATGTCTATTGAAGATTTGTGTGCTTCTTTCACCCCAACGGAAAACTGCTGATTATTTTCTAACAACGAGCCAGTGAATTAGTTAAAAACTAGTGGAAAATATTTGTTCAATTGGCCACGCACTCTTTTAATCGTTTCATATGCCCTCAATTCAAACAGCGCACAGAATTCCACTTAAATTAATGACATTTTTCTTCTCATACCACCGTATATAGCGCAGCCCCCTTTTTAACATGGTGGTCCACGGATTCTAACTTTTCTGCGCAGTTCCACAAACTTTCTGATAATAACGGCCGTCCGGACACACGAGTAGTGGGCCATGAGCGACGAGGAGCAACCCCCACCCCTACCCTACCCCAACCCCCCCTGCTGAGGGTCATGCTCCGTACGTTTCCGGCAAGGAATCAGCATTGCGGAGTTAATAGAAATCCCCGCGAACAGCATCGAAACAAAACTAGTCCACGTTAAGCGGGGGTGAAGGGGGTAGTAAGGGCAACAACGGTACGTGCCCTCCCTGCGCGCAGCAGCCGAGCTGGGCTCACGGCCGACGCGATAGGAAATTTGTATTCATAGACGCTGCACGAAATGTTTTAATATGAACCCCCGTCCCGACAAAGTTGAAGTCGACGCAATCGTCGCAGGGGCGCCGGCGGGGGCGGGTGCCGAGTTAAATATCGCACTCACCCCGAGTTAACTGTTAACTTTGCCCATAAAACCCTTCGACATGGGCGGCGGGGGTGGCGCGACGTGGCACATAGAGGTCTGTGCACGGTGGTCCCTAGATGGTGGTCTTTTGATGCAACGCGGCAACGCTGGTTTAGCTTTTCCGCTGACCTTTCGCCGAGTTGAGTGCTGAAAAATAAAAAGTCGCGGGATAGAACTGCAACAATTTTCCACTGTAGCACTGACGACGTAACATAAAATCTAAGGTGCGCAATAGGTAGAAATAATAGCAAGTCTTCAGACAAACAGAGAAACACAAAACAGGTTGAGATAATGTCTACAAAAAGTATCCGTCCTTGCACGGATTTTCTTGATGCCATTTCCCACGCTATTCGGTGATGTCAGAGATGTAGTGAAAATTTGATGCTTTGCCGGCAAAAAGCGTGGGCTCTGGACACTCGTCGAATTCGGAAAAAATTCTTGCCTCGAAAAGCTTTGAAAACGCCAAAATACACTTTGATTTTTCTGTAACACATTGAAAATTGAATGACTTTTGACACACTTGATTTTTTTTTTAATGTTTGGGAACTTGACGCTATGATACGGTCACCACATGTGACCAGTGAGTGCACAGAATTACGAATTCCATGCACGAGCACACATGCATTTTCGCCAGCTTGGAAGTAGGAACAGCGACACGTAGACACCAAAGACACGACGTGTCGTACGTCTAGACAATGCTGAGTACGATCTCTTTGCACGCTGCTACGCGAGCCGTGTGTATTTTCTGCGGTACGCCGATGTGCGATTTCGTATTCAGCCGCGGTCCATCGTTTCCTTCGGCTGCTCCTTTTGCCGTCGACCGGACGTCTAGCGTGGCACGCGCGCCCGGGACGTATACTCACAGACACGAGAGATTCACGAAAACTTTTTCAATCTCTTGGCTCCGTCTAGAGCTGAAGTCCGAACATCATTTTGTTTCAGACTGCGAATCCGTTTTGCATGTCCGTCTGCATCTCTCTGCACTGTTGCAATTTGTTAAATTGTGTTATTCGCTAGATGTTTGTGCGAGGTTTATGTCCCCGTCTGCCACAATCACGTGCTGACTAATCTATTCGCCGTGCTGTTAAAGTCTCATTGAAAGTTAGACCTAGATTTCATCAGGGAAATGAGCGCTGATTTTAGTTAATGTATTTTTGATATGTGTTTTCTGGCGCTTTTCGCTCTATTTCGATCGAGGAATACTTACACACTTGTGTGCACTTGTTGAATAAATAGATAAGCGATTGATAAATTGAGAAACAAATAAAATTTTGGCGCGTCAGATTTCCACTTATCGGTTATTCGGTTAAAATTGTTTTGCATATCTAGCAAAAACAAATTGTGTTAGTTCTATGCATCAATTAATGAAGTCGGTATTAAGAGATGCACCTAGACTTCTGCGAATTCGATAAAAAAAACTTGGCATAATATGAGTTATGGATTTGACAACGGGGATTTTCACCCATTAAAACAATCAATTTTCCGGCTCTGCGTGGGACGAAGTACTTGTTTGCAGCAAACGAGAAAGTAGCGGCACATGCTGCTAGCGGCGTTTGAAGTTCCCCGTAGCGGAAAATTCTTGGTAATCCCAAGTCGTTTGTCCGTGTACCCTTTGCAAATGTTTAACGAAGCCGGGCCAGGCATTGTTGGGAAGGGTGAACCGTATTGTCCAATTCTGAGAAATTCGATAGCGTTGCTGGTCAGATCAAAGAGACTTTTCACCCGCTGAAAGATTTCAGAATCCTTATACAGAAAATGAAGTCGATTTTTGCGTAATTAGATGAGTTCTAAGGGAACAATATATGCTTTATGCTTATGAGATGTAAAAATGTGTAGTTCTACTTGTAGCGAAATGGAGCCAAAAACCTACTCCACTCAGGGAAAAATGGCGTTAGATAATAAAATATAAGCTCTGCTGATTAACCAAGGAAGATAGGTTAATCACAACCCGAATTGCTTTTTCTAGTGGCTACCATGACGTCATTTTTAATGAATTTTGACTGTATT
Organism: Nemurella pictetii; assembly: GCA_921293315.2. NCBI lineage: Eukaryota > Metazoa > Arthropoda > Insecta > Plecoptera > Nemouridae > Nemurella > Nemurella pictetii. Next base: position 6,598,961 of record OV121122.1, read on the forward strand.
GTGCACTCCGCAGCACATTGCAAACAAATATCGATCATGTCTTCGCCAATATTAGCATGTCTTCATAAACAATTTAAAGACAACAATTTAGTCGCATGCAAAACACGCAATCAACTGTCCACACCAATCTTTTCTCCCCGCACCGCGGCGCCAACATCAAGCCAACTAACCATTCCTCCGACACAACAACCAATACCACTCCGTGTTTTTTTTCCCTTAAGTTAACGATTGCTTAATATTTTAACGCGTGCCCTGTGAAATGTCGTCGCCGGTGATGTTTGTCGCGTCGCTAGTAGCCGGCCGGTTATCGACTTTCCCGGCGTCGGCGTCGGCGTCGGCGTCGGCGTCGGCGTCGGTGTCGTGGCGTCGACGTCGGCGATCCGAGCTCCCATCCGAGCCGCTAGGGAGCCGCTAGAGCCCGTTGTCCGCTGGCCATGCCAAAGCATAAGCCATTGAGTACCTTGTCCTTACCAGTAGCATACTCAGCCATGGAGTAGTATACCCCACCAGCAGCATACTCAGCTATTGAGTAGTATACCCCACCAGTAGCATACTCAGCCATGGAGTAGTATACCCCACCAGTATCATCTATTGAGTAGTATACCCCACCAGTAGCATACTCAGTTATTGAGTATGATACCCCACCAGTATCATCTATTGAGTAGTATACCCCACCAGTAGCATACTCAGCCATGGAGTAGTATACCCCGCCAGTAGCATACTCAGTTATTGAGTATGATACCCCACCAGTATCATCTATTGAGTAGTATACCCCACCAGTAGCATACTCAGTTATTGAGTATGATACCCCACCAGTATCATCTATTGAGTAGTATACCCCACCAGTAGCATACTCAGCCATGGAGTAGTATACCCCGCCAGTAGCATACTCAGCCATGGAGTAGTATACCCCGCCAGTAGCATACTCAGCCATGGAGTAGTATACTCTGTCTAAGAGGAAATGTATGTCCATATCATGTACTAGCAAATTCGTCATGGAGAAGCATTTACTCCTCTGAACTTGCAATGCCCAGGAATATTCACCATTTTAAAACATACTCTGCAATAAAGAATCTTACATCACTCTTAATACAGATACTCTATTTATATTAAGAATCAGCGCTAGAAGCAGTCACCAAATTACATTAATTTCTAACAAAAGCTGAAAGCTGTAATAATAATAAGGCTCCTAGTAAAATGCTAGAAGATGTGCCAGTGGTATACTGGGCACTGTTCTAGTGTTTGGTTTTGAAATCTTGATATCTTGAAATAGCGCCTCACGAATTTAGTTTTTTTAGTTGGCGAAATGTTAATGGCGGCGATTTTCTAAGTATATGATCTCACCATGAATAGAATAAAATCACTTTATCAATAATTTCCCTTAAAGCGCTCTCTGCCGGTCCTCGTGTGCATACATTAAAATCATGTGAAATGCACCCTGTGACCGGGTGTACGGTTTTAGCACAGTAGCCGTAGAGAGGGAGAAAGAGAGTCCTTGTCATGCAGCGAGCGATATACAAACGCAGTCTCTAGGCAACTTATCGGGCACTAACATGTTCCATTCAAAATTTTAACATAAAACGGTCATATAAAGTCCGCTCATTTGCTCAAACCGCGGTCGCCCCTAGAAAAATCTACGTCCTAAAGGACCTACGAACTGAACGAACCGCAACCAAGCGTTTTTCTCGCATTTCCTTCCAGTTTTTCCGACCGAATTTTCTTTGTCGACCTGGTGGCGGCCGAAAACAGGTTAATCCGCCTTGCGTCCAGAGGGATTTAGGTCCGGCAATATTTCGTTGTTAAAGAATTCGTTGTGCTTTGTGTTGTTTTTGGACTGCTTGTTATTATTTTAGGGGAAGTTTTGGGGGTTGAAATTAATCCGGCTGATAATAAGAGATTATTTTTTATTAACGGCGATGTCATTGGCTTATTTTTGGCTTTGACTGCGTATAGTTTTGGTGTCCCGATGCCGAAAGCAAAAGTTTGCGCACTAAATGCCTGCAGTCATTTCACCATTGGACAAGTTTGAATATAAATATCTGTTTTTTATACAGCAACGACAAGCAATAAAGATAGACATCTGGCAGTTAAAAGATCACTTGTTTATGTTATTAAAATCTGTGCATGTCAAAGACAGATATCTAGACAATGAAAATCGAAAATTATCCGAACCCTGACATTTCCGCTTCGCACAGTTGGCATAAATTCCCTCCTCCCCCTCCCCAAGGGGTCGGATTGAATTTTCATCGATTTCCATGCAGCTTAAAGCAGTCCAATCGGATATTTTCATTTTCGTGAAATGTTTTCATCCTTGTTCGTTTGCCAGGGAAATAGAAATAAGAAAGCAAGTCTCAATGACAATCAGTTTTCTTTGGTCTTTCTTTGGTGACTTTGCCAAAGGCACTAAGAAGTCTAAACCGTCGCTAGTTGAAGCCGGTGACTGGCTGATTTCTCTTAGCTAAAAAAAATACAGTGCGAACGGTATACTCTTTCCAATGCATTTTTTTCCCACTGGCGGAATCTATAGCGAATAACGTCGACCGTATTTTTTAGCATCTTTGTTGAGTCGCAAGGCAATCTTTTTCGTACAACGCTGCTGAATTTCGCGCCTCTTATACCCAAAACTAAATTTCATTACCCTTCTCTGCAGTATCAAAATCTCCTAGCAATGAAAAGATATAGCTACCTTAATGTGACTACACATTTCCCGACTAAATAAAAATATCGCCGAACCTGGAGACATCTTTTAAAAAGTTAAGACTCTGTTTTTCTTACGTTTTTTTTTTCACCCTCTTCTGTCGCTCGAGAATATCTCTTAAAAAAATATAGTCTGCTAGAAAAGAAGTGCAGCCCATAAAAAAGCTCGAAGCGGACTTTAAAAGTTCCAGATCGCAATGGCTAAAGTGCGGAGAGCCATCGCTGTTCAAGTTATTGGATAATCAAAATCGAGAGTTGGCCCCAAATTGGCCGCCTTCCAGTGGGAAACTTTTTTTCCGCTCTTTGTCATAAGTTACGTTCAACTTTTAGTTTCGTTGAGCTATGTTCGGTCTGTGATAGGTGATGTGTATTATGGATACACCTGACCACAAGGAATTAGTATCAAGGATCTAACTCGAGGTTTTGCAGCGAAAATTAGATGTTTGATTGTATGCTATGTCTCACTGCCAGTTAACAGTTGACAACAGATGCGTTACGGTCCTACAGACACTGTGATTACTGTGAAAGTTATTAGGGGTATATGAGAGGATTATAAGAGATAAAAAAATCATTCATTCATTATTCCCATTGAAATTAGTGGACTGATAATAGGAGTGAGAAATGGTTTCCTGACTTATTCAGAATCAAAGGATCAGGCTTCTTCCCCTGTCTCAATTGCTTAATTATAAGTAGATTATTTTATAATTTAATACGCCTACTACATAATATTAACGTCACTTTCCACCAATAACTCGTCTGCGGTAAATTTTTCAATTAATATGCGTTTTTGATTTGAGATGCCATTGGGTCTCGCATCTCTTTCCACGTTTCGGAATATTTCACCAAGGTTCTTGAGACTCAATATTCCGTATTAAGTACAAAATAATAAATCCCGTGGGTGGGTCTCGTGTTTGGTATTATCTAAATTAATAATCGTATCAAAAATAGTTCTTTTAAGCATGTCGCAACGAAAATATGTCGTTGAAATATTGACAGAATATTTTATCTCTATCAAACTTAATTTATATATTCAAATAGTCGACCAAGTCGAGAATATTACGCTGTTGACCGCTGATCGAAATGACAGTGAATTTTTAAGGGGATGAACTATTTTGAACAGAAATAAAGTTAGACGGATCGATAAAAATGTATATACTTACCTACAATGCAAACTGTCAATTGAAGTTTGAATGAGTTCCTACACCTTGACAACATTTCAAATAAAATTTAAGCTGTCCGGTTTCAATTCACTTCACCTAACTCTGTTAAACTCAGTTCAAAGCTAGCCACATTTTAAGGTAATGCGATTATTGACATCTTATTGACCATTGTCACAGGTGACAGTGTCAGTGATAAAGCTTGTGCAAATACCATGGACCCATTAGAGTTGATTAGATTAGAATCAAGTAGAATATTTTTATGATCAGAAACGAAATAACTTGGGACCTATAGTTACACGGACTCAAATATGGGTTTTTGTTCAATTCGATGGCAAAACAGAAAAATGTGAAGGTTATATTAATTTCTGAGAGCTTTTGCTCTTTTCTTGGTCTTATCTTGGTCTCATCTTGGCCTCTTCTTTGGTCTCTTCTTGGTTTCTTCTTTTGCTCTTTTCTTGCTCCCTTCTTGTTCTCTTTTTGGCCTCTTCGCTGCATGCAACACGGAAGTCACCGAAAGTCAATTCACAGAGAAACAATTCCTGCAATACACTTGAAGAACATAGAACTTGAGTTAGAACTTGAAAGTACACGCGTACCGTCTACAGTTTTTCTAGCCAATCGAGTTCGAGGATTAAATTTGTGCCGTGGCACGTGCGTTTCCGCTTTCAAATGCACCGGCATATGTGCAAGTTGTGCAAAAATTGCAACTGAAGGACCGTTTTTAGCGTTTCGAAACAAAAAGTAGGAAGTAATTCTCTCTGGCAATGTCCGTATTCATTTAAGATCCCTGGTTCTCTCACTGAATGTGATTGGGCTTTGCCGATTGCCATTAATCTTAACGCACACTTAATTACCTCAACATTCTAATTAGCAATCACTAATTTAGCTACAATTTAAAACTTTCCATCATCTCTCCACTTATAAATTATTCCACTCCTCGACCCTCTTTTCTAAAGTTCCTATCGTTCTCATTCCTTTCCATGTCCAGCTTAAGCCCAAACGACCATTCTTCCCAATGAACCTCGCTCTATTGCCATCTACCTTCCAGTTCCCTCCACGCCAACTGCCCACCTAAAAAGTATATTTAATACAATCACGTCTTGAGCCTTCTTCACTTATTGCTACAAATCAATCGGAAAATCCGCAGCGATTTTCCTTCATTCTCCCTCACCCATCCATCTCATCGTTTCTAATACAACTAGACCACAATAACCACACCAAACAAATCTCCCGCACGAGACCCCACAACTCCTTGAGCAACCGGCGCCGCCGTGGGCGAGAAATCATTTTCCTTTATAATCTTTCATATCAGAAATTCCGTCCGCTACCCCCAAAGCGCGCGCTACCCCAGAAGCGTGGGGCATTGTCGAGTCTTCGGGGCGCCCGAGATAAATCAGCCCCGTGCGTGTTTTTGGAAAGTGTCAACCCCACCTGTTAGACCCGCAACCCCCCCCCCCCCCCTCCCCTTCCACCCCCACACATACCCGGCCCGCCGCCGCCGCCGCCGCCGCCGCCGCCGAAACCGAGCCCGGGCCTAAACAACACCCCAAACAGGGACCATTAATAGAGGGGAGGTTTTTTTTGTGGGCGAGACGCGGTGGTGTTCGTTTTGGGGGGTTTAGTCGCTGATTTATTGTTTTATATGAACTCTTAATTTTGTTGATTTTTGTTTTATTGATTTATAATTAGACAGAGTGACTAATAGCTGGATTTAAATAAACAAAAATTTGGTCGATTTACGTTTTGATGGGCGTTGCTAGCGAAGCGAGAGTAGCGAAACTTCATTTGCACTTCATGATGAAAATAAATCGTGTTTGGTTTTGTTTTTGTCTTTTGTCTTTTTTTGTTCGCGTTATGCCAAATGCCGGTACCGATTTTGATGAATTTATACGAGTGTCTGTAAAATCTTTCAAATTTGACTCCATGCTATTTTTAGCACGCGCCTGCTAAAACTTTACTTCACTCATTAGTTTGTACGAAAAGTTTCCAATTTTTCAAATCATTGTCTGATTTTTTTGTCTGATTTTCTGTTTTTCACCGTATATATTTTGCAGGAGTGCCACATATTATATATTTGCATAATTATTTATAATTCACTCATGAATTAATAATTCACTCATAATAATTCAAGTGATAATTCACTCATGTGACAAAAAATAGAAAAAAATAATAGTTTAAGCCCATCAGACTGAAATGTCTGCAAATATCTGACCTGATGGGAAACTCATGCGAAATTGGGCGACAAGGAACCTGGCGGCAGAGTAAGATGTTAAATAAAACAAGGCAAGATATCACCTGCAAACACTTGAGATAAGGCATCAGTGGCAAACAAAGCCCCCCCCCCCCACATATTACTTAAGATGACATAGGTAAAGGCTGGTTCACAATCAACTTAGCAATAGACATAACTGAAAATAAGCAGTAACTTAAAAGTTTGACATATGGATCTCCATTAGACTGTGTACAACAAACATAAGGACTTAACTTAGACATGACTTAAACATAATGTTTGACCATGTCAAACTTTTAAGTTACTGCTAATTTTAAGTTATGTCCAGCCTTAATGTTGCTTAAAGTTGTACCTGATTCTGTCGAAAGCTCAACCATGCATTTTCCTCTGAGTTTCCCATATTGTAATAAGAAGATATTTGATGTCTGTAGGACTAAATTCAATAAGTGACTCGGTTACAATAGGATGAAATTGTTTACCGGCTGTTTTCTCGCGAAATCTGTTACACTCGCAAGACGGCTTCAAAGGGCAGAATCACAACAATCCAAAAGCTTCGGGCATTTCACAAACAATTCATACATCCTTATAGAGAAATTCTTTGCCTAAAAAGAGCAACAATAATTGTCAGCGATATTTCAATCTAACTTTTCCCTTTCATAAATGTCTAGGAATTTAGCAAAGGGGCTATTTTGGTAGCAGTATGGCCTCAGGGTATCATCATCAACACAGGTATGCTCTTAACGGGATTCGAGCGGCCACTTACTCGCCTCGGCACTTGCAAGTGTAGATTCACGATAAGCATCCACTAGCTCTGTGGGGTGAGGGCCGGGATTCTCTCATGCTGGCATGTGTGTCTGAGCTCAAGATATCAACAAACTAAACGGCCTTGTATGTTTTGGTCTACTAGGGTATTAGCCTTACATACCCTATGGTATTAGATTGCATAAATAAAATGAAAACAAGACACAAGTCATAGCGAATTACCACTGAAATGGAAATATGGGATTTTTATTGACACGATTGAACTCGTAATTTGAAACAGAATTTGAATCAATTTGAATCGAAGTTCTAACATTATTATTGATCGGTTAGAAACATCATTGAACATGCCACAAAATACTATTTTGTCACCTCCCCATCCCACATTTCGACAGAGGATTAGTATCGCCTTGCCAAAGAGCTGAGAGATTATAGTTGCCGAGCATAATTAAAATTGCTTACTTTTATGAGTCACCTAATACTCGAGACATCTCACATCGACAGGATAAAACCACGGAAATCAATTTTTGTGAGAAGTTTTGACAGGAGTGGACTCGTGATTTGATATAGATTTTGAATCAATTTGAATCGAATTTCTATCGTACCTACTTCTTGACATTTTTAAACATCACCGAACATGCGAGACGAGACGTTTCTTGTCTTAGCTATCCTGCCTGTATATTCTTTGCACGCTTGGGGCTATAATCTGGGATTGAAATGTTCGATATAAATGGAAGGTCGATTAACTCGATTGATTTCGTTCATTAGCAGTAAATCATTAAAGTTGCCAAAGCAAACATGCTCTTATGCCTTTTGAATGAACTTTTTAGCCAGGTAGTTTTTTTCAAAATATATCGCTAACTATGTATTACAAATCGTTTGGTTACGTAGCATTTACTCAATGTGCATGTATTTTTCGCTTCATGTCATTGTATGATGGAATCTTAGAACGGAATGAGGTGCAATCAACATTTCATTTCATGTAAACTAATTGTTACTGATTGAACTTGTTAGCTTGTGCACTTTCGTAACATTTACAGCCAAGATACCGCAGTATAAACAACCCGCTAAAACAGATGCAGAGCGTGTCTCGGAAGACCTGACTGCATGCAGATTGCACCCGATGCACTCCCAATTGCATTTAGATATGAGGTGTAACAAGTACGTTTTAGCAACTGCGAGAGAAATTCGGTTCAAATCGTTATCATAAGCTGTTGTGAGTTACAGATTTCAGCGCGTAGTGTTGTTTTTTTCAAGTCCTAAGCCAGAGGATTATAGACAGCGAGCGTGTGAACGATACCAAGGTTACGTGAAAGAAGTGTTTCCAGACCACGAACTGGACTGTTTCAACGCCTAAGTAATATGCAATTTGAAGTGATTTGAAGTACTGCTTGGACGAAACGTTCAGATTTAGGCGCAAAAGTTTCCCTCGTGCAGCACTGGTTTTTGACCACGGTTTGGGACACATCGTTTGTCGGAGGAACATAAGACTAACATGGTTGGATTCAGCTTGCTTCAAACTTGTTATCGTTGGTTTTATTTTCCTTATAAGTTGTACCGTATGCTTGTGACAGCCAGTGAAAGAATGAGGTTTTTTTAGCGAAATATTTGACATAATCAAAAAATTATATCTTTGAAAGGGACGTAAGAAGCAAAAATAAAAAGTTATCAGCACACAAATAGAAGCATTCTACGAATAAATAAAAATACTAGACACCTTTTCCTCGACGGCTTTTCCTGAAACCGTGCACGCAAATGAAATATACATTTTTTAGTTTTCCGCTAATTTCCCGGTATTTTCCGCTAAGTACTATATTTTTCCTAGGTGTGATTACAACTGCCTAAAATGAATATTATCAAAAAAAACGGTTGCAGTGTGTTTTTTTTCCCGCTCGAATCCCGTTAACTTGAAATGTGGCCATTTGTTAACGAATTAAATTTAGACGTATACTAAAAACTACGATCATAGCTACCTGCTATATGGTAAAGCCATCCCGAGCAAGTTTCAAAAGATTAACACAAAGTTTCATATTTCCAAGCTAGGGAGCCTTGACTGCCGCTCACTTCCTTGTTGCTAAACGGACCAAAGTTCATCTAAGCGCTTTCCGAGGAAATCGACCATAGAGAGCGAATATACAATGTGCTATGAAATATTATCATAGCGAAAAATGAATCATTGTTGTGATCAGTGTTGGGTCAATTACTTTTGAAAAGTAATTTAATTACATTACTAATTACTTGACTCTCAAAATAATTAAATTACATTACAAATTACCAAAAACCAAAAGTAATTCGTTACATTACTAATTACTGATAAAAAATACTCAATTACTTTTCAAATTACTTTCTTTTTTTGTATTGTTGCATATCTCTGCATATCAACTACCCAGTAGTTTCGTGTTTTTTACTTTTTTAGGACTATTGCTGCCAAATAAAATGGTTTTCACGTCAAGCCCGTTCAGAAAATTTGCCCGAGCTCACCTCAGAGTTAATACGCGTAATCTGGCCATGGGAGCCTATTTAACGTGGGCCACCTCCACAATATCATCTAGGTTCTAAATAATCGTCTTTTTCCGAATCAGACATGTTTGAAGCTGATCACTTGTCACTAGAAAATTTTCGAAGATCCGAAAATATACGATCCAAACATAAAGAAAATCTGACTCACTGTAGTAGAAGAGCTCATTCACAGCGCAGCAGGTGCAATAAATCCCGATTAGGCAGTTCTCCCTATCTAGTTTTGCTTCACACATCATATTGTCGTGAAGTGTTCTCTGACTTCAGAGGATCTAGGGATTAGGGTCCGTCGGGGAGTAACCCGAGTAAATATATCTAGATAATGGGAATACGACAGTGTTTATTGAAAGTGAGAACAAATGATACAGATGAATACATGAATTCTTAGGGGAGGAGAGAATTATAGATTTAATATCGTGTTCACTTACCAAAGGTGACTCGGACGATGGATAACGACTTGTTTAAGATTTAGGATGGTAAAGAGTAAAAAGGGAACCACGTTTAAATAAACTAACTAAGGGACTTCGGTATTGTACTTCGGATTTACTGGTCGGATAACCTTCGTAGCATTAAACTACGGAATACTAGTATGGTGTTAATTCTTAATAATAGGTGAGATTAGAATTAGGTAACTCTAAAGTTTTAGTCAAGCTAATCTTTCATGAGAAAGTCGGCGACTTACTTTAGCTCTATAGCACCTTGGCAGGAGGTACTATAGGTTCCTATAATGTTAATTATAAATAGAGCTCTAAAGTCAGACCAGCCAATCCTTGGTAAGAGTAGTCAGCGGCTTACTTTAGCTCTATAGTCCTCGGCAAGAGTAACTATAGGTTCCTATAATGCTAATTATAAATAGAGCTCTAAAGTCAGACCAGCCAATCCTTGGTAAGAGTAGTCAGCGGCTTACTTTAGCTCTATAGTCCTCGGCAAGAGTAACTATAGGTTCCTATAATGCTAATTATAAATAGAGCTCTAAAGTCAGACCAGCCAATCCTTGGTAAGAGTAGTCAGCGGCTTACTTTAGCTCTATAGTCCTCGGCAAGAGTAACTATAGGTTCCTATAATGCTAATTATAAATAGAGCTCTAAAGTCAGACCAGCCAATCCTTGGTAAGAGTAGTCAGCGGCTTACTTTAGCTCTATAGTCCTCGGCAAGAGTAACTATAGGTTCCTATAATGCTAATTATAAATAGAGCTCTAAAGTCAGACCAGCCAATCCTTGGTAAGAGTAGTCAGCGGCTTACTTTAGCTCTATAGTCCTCGGCAAGAGTAACTATAGGTTCCTATAATGCTAATTATAAATAGAGCTCTAAAGTCAGACCAGCCAATCCTTGGTAAGAGTAGTCAGCGGCTTACTTTAGCTCTATAGTCCTCGGCAAGAGTAACTATAGGTTCCTATAATGCTAATTATAAATAGAGCTCTAAAGTCAGACCAGCCAATCCTTGGTAAGAGTAGTCAGCGGCTTACTTTAGCTCTATAGTCCTCGGCAAGAGTAACTATAGGTTCCTATAATGCTAATTATAGTTAGTGGTGAATTTAAGATAATACCGAGTTTGATGACAATACCGAGTCCCTTCCGACGATCACCGATGCCTAATCTGGCTCCAACAAGACTAATGACTAGAATGAGTGAATTGAATAGAATGTGTGTTTAAGTGAAAATTAGCGCTCTTTATATACTATTGGGCTACTAATTTATGCGTGTGATCCAGCGTCGCGTCACCTATGGAGAGGTGTCGTAGTGGGAGGATTGTTATGATGACTCTGCCTCGAGTGTGCCGGATGTGCACCCGAGCGAGGCTAATGCTTCCTGCCCGCGGCACGTGTGCCTGGGGGCTGTGCGTAAATGAGTCCGTGAGCATGATGCTCGCATCATGACAACACCCCCACCAACACGATAGCTTGCTGCCCATGTGAACAAAAAGGGCCAGCAAGCGACAAAAAAAAATGGCTTATACATGAATTTGGGGAGTGTGAATAAAGCAAAGCAAAAAAAGAAAAAAAAATAATAATTCCCAAATTAAAATTTCATGACTATAACTGGTCATAAAACTAACTTTCGAATCAAATGACAATTAGTATCAAAGTTCAATTTGATAAAGGTAATGTGAAAAGAAAAACAAATATATGTCATGTTTAGACAGAATTAAACTTTCGTCGTTAACGATTATAAATAGATAATAGTTCCACACTTAAATTGCTGTTTGAATAAATTGATATGTTCACTTGAAACAAGATGTTTTGAACATTAGAATAACAGAAAACAAGAGTACGTTGAACAAAACAAAAAAAAAATACAGTTAAATGTGACGCTAGAGTATCGTTTTGCCCGTGGATGTTACACATAATATCGTGAAGGGTTTTGGAAAAAATAATTTTACTTGGGAATGAATTTACGAAATGGAATAACTTGTTTTTCAAGTTGGAATTTGGAAAAGACCGACGATGTGCGAACACTAACCTCGAGGTTGGGGTAATGATTGACACGACACATTTGAATGCCGTTGACACTGCACTTGTTGGAGATTGCATGTTTGGTTTTGCAACTCGTTAAACGGTCTGACTCTGCTGTTGTTTGCCAAAGTTTTGAGCGTGGGGGGGGGTGATCAGTTCAACGACTCATGTTGGATCAACGATATTGTTCTGTTGTGGTATATTGTTGGTTGGTGTTTGGTCGTTGATGCGTCGTGAATCCCCGGACGGCCGAATTGGAGCGTCCTCGTCGTCAGGCAAATGTATGCAGCAGCAGACGTCAGCGTTTGTAGTGCATTTGAGTGTGTCGGAAGGCTGGTGTACGTGGTCATTCCTCGGGTTGTGCGCTGCGTGGTCGTCTGTCTATTACATGAAATACATATTTTCGGCAGTAAAATGTTTTGCAAAAACCTTCACAAGATATTCAGGCAGCAGTGCGGCGTGTGTGTAATGCACACGCTAGGCACGGCTCCTATATGCGATTATGCCAAGTGACATTTGGTCATTTTGACACTCGATCATTCCGTAGCTAAGCCGATATAAACTGGACATGGCGGCTTGCTGGGAACCATATTTCGGTAGCCTGTGGCAAACCGAGGGATAACTTAGATTGCCGAAGGGGCCTGGCAGGAATTGACTTGACATCCCGGCCGCTCCGGAGGGAAAAACAAAAACATATCCACATGAAAAACAACATGAACAAACATGAAACATGAAAAACATGAAAAACCTGAAAAACATCCACATTCGGAAAAAAAAAAAATCAAAAAAAATCAGCTGGATGCTTTACATGACAGGATCCGAGCGGGGAAGGTGTTAATTCTTATACTTAACACACAGAGCGTGACTTAAAAATTGTGACATTGTCGGTCTATGTTTCATAAAATCCGTGTGCAGGGACTGAAAATGCGGTAGCACAGGTAATTGAAACAGAACGATGAGACAGGCAATGAAAACTGGCCGGACCCATTACTCACAGGAGCGTGGGGCCATTAAGTGGCAGTTGCACAGTAGCACGGCCAATTAGGGATGTGGAGTTAAAATTAATAAATAATAAAGGAGATTTTATAATGCCGTCAAGGGTGGCAATGGGGCAAACCGGTCGCGGTGGTGGCGCTGGCTGGTTGTTGAGGAGAAAAAATGATTAGACACGCCACCTAGGGGTGGTCGAAAAGACTTCCTCCGTCTGGTCGGTAAGGGTGGCCGCGTGACGATCCCAGTGGTGGTCCCTAGTGGTTAAATAAGGAACCGGGTGCCGGTCGAGCACGGGCGAGACCAGTGCTGGTTTCGAAAACAATTTCACACCATGCATGAATTTATTTGTGTGGGGGAGAATAAAATTGAAGACTCTTGTAAACAACGACAAAAATTGGACGGGAAACTAACATCACACAGTGACAGAGTGCATTAAAAACAATAATGAATACTTGTCTTAAAAGTAGAGTGAACCAACACCTTAAATGTAAATGTACTAATTTAATGTGAAAAAAAAAAATTGTCGTTGTACATGAACGAGGAATGTGATTATCACTAAAATAACTATCTGACACCAAAAAAAAATTATAAACCAACACCGTATATGTAAATGCACTATATAGTGTGGGATACACACACAGGTGGGCGGCCTATCGTCAAAAATGCGAATGGCCTAAATTTATCCATCACCAATAAGTAACCAACACAGCATGTGGTAATGCTCTAAATTAATGTTGGATGCAAAAATAAAATTTCGTGTGACACACAAAACAAAAAAATTTATATAGGATTTAGCAAAAAAAATTTAATCTGACACCAAGTAATAAATAAACCAACACCTTATGTGTAAATGCAAATCACAGGTGTTCGCAAACCAAGGAAAAAGAGATGAAAACATCACCGGAGTGACTTAAACGTACTTGGGCTCTGTGACGAGGATGTGAGGCTAGCGAGGAAAATGAGGTCCATAGCCGGGAAAGGGGACGACCAAGGGAGGCAGCCGGGAATAATAGCGGCAAAGTGTATCAATTTCGGAGCCATAAGGGTCCAGATGCGGAAATGCCTGTGTCACAGCCCAAAATGTGTCCACTTTGATTCTCGGATATGGGGACACAAGAGGGAACGCAAATGGCTGAGTCGGCAAAGGATGAGGTAGCGCGGTAGGCGATGTTGTGTCCCGAGACGGAATACGGGCATCGGTTATCAAGGCAGAGGGTGATGGGGTAGGTGATTGGTAAATGGGATTAGTGGTCCAACGAGTTTGCGTGGCTTGTTGTTGTGATGCTGGCGTCGAGGGTAGAACGACTGCAATGGGCGGAGAGGAGGCGGTAGACATCGGCGGTGAAAACGAGGACGGGGGCAGGAGGTCGAGTCCCGTAGACTCACCCGTTGTAGCGGTTGGACTCGATCGTCGAAGTGGACGGGGGCGACGCGGGTTATATGTATGCGTACCAAAATATTGGGAAAGGGTCGTTGGAGACCTGGAACGCGGAATCGGGGAACGAGAACCCGCAGGAATCGTCTCGGATGGTAATGGTGGGAGTGTGGGGACGATCGAGGCATATGATAGAGGTCGGGGAGACGCGGCAGGGCCTGCCATAGCGTTTAAGGGCGCCGAGGTTGAGTGTGGTAAAGAAAAACCACCGTGAGATGTGTGGTCATCCGTGGATGACTCGAGGGTGTTCGCAAATCGTTGCAATGAAAAGGGTTGGGAGCGCCTGTTCGGCTCGCGGTGATGTTGGAACACCACGCTAGGATCCGGGAGACTGCTGTAAGATCTCGCTGGAGAATGTAGTGCGTCGCTTTCCGGCATGTGCTGGCGATGCATGATTGGTGACACCAAGGTGATGGACACCCTTGGTACGTGAGATATCCGAATGCGATGAGATGAACCGTGATCGCCGACCCAGCTGTTCGTGGAGCAACTGCGTGGATGGGCACAGGTGACGAGGCGATGTCTGATGACAAGGGCGACGTGTGGGAAAATAGGCTGAGTTGAACTTCAGTGGGTATGCCGGCATTGTCACTATGCTGGCGGGAAATTAAAAGGCAGTATCGTAACGCAAAAAGAAAATATTTGAGAAAAGGGGTTGGGGGATGGGAGTCACTGCAGTGTTAACCGTTGAGGGCGGTCTGCAGAGGGTAACGTAGTTCTGCCACCAGGTGTTTACACCATTGTATGCGTAAAGGCATACTTATGAAGGAGAAGAAAAATGCTGTTACGATACCATGGGATAAATGGGGTGATAAGTGCGCTCCGGAAGTGGTGCTTGAGGTTGGGGGTCGTCGATTAGTATTGTCGTTTCTTTTACCGCGGACGAGGGGGGGTCAGATTTAGGTACTGCTCTCTCTATCAGCTGGAAATACAGGAAATGTTTAGCTAGGGTTCCCCATATGGCTGAAAATAAGGTCATGGACCAGCCGAACGTTTTATAGAGCAGTGTGCCATTGATAAGCATATTAAAGAGACTTTTTACGAGTAAAACAATAAAAATGATGCCGGAGAAACCAGCTACATAAACAGAGAACTGCCAAAATCCACCATATAGTCGTTGAAAGAGGGTATTGTGAATATTATTCAGTGTAAACTGAGATAGGAGACTGCCAATGTCGACATTTTGAGAATGAATGTTAGCTCCACCGGCCTTGGAAATGAGGATATTGGTAATGGCGGCCTTTTCAGAAGAAAACATTAGTTTACGTTGGTAGTTTTCGAGGTCCTCCGGGGAGTATAGACCGGCGGTCATTAAGTTAGTTGGTTGTGTATACGCCCATTTTTCTGGTAATTCGGGATCGAGGGAAATAGGTGCCTTGACTTCGATAGGGTTTGGGGATAATTGGATCCAAGCATGGTTGATTTGAAACAGAGCAGGGGCAAGGGGGTTGCAATCCACTTGTGTGCCGTGCTTGGCGATAATGCGCGTGCGGGGTTTGAGGAAAAAGGATTGATTATTATACGTGACTGGTATTTCTTGATAGCAATCAGGAGTGTTACGAAACTCTAGAAGAATAGGGATGCACTGTATTAGGTAGATTATTTCGCCACGCAAGAGGGAGGTAACGCCTGGTCTTTGGGTATAGGCCCATGCGAATTCATCTGGGGATATATATGCCAAAGATATGAGTTGTAAAAGGGACTGATGTTTTAGTTTACACATTTGCAGGTAGAAATGTTTGTAAAGTGAATCCAGTTGACCCGCAAAGTGGCGTTCGAGATAAACGAATTTACTATTTGTATATAGAAACATATCGATGTTAAAGGCCAGTATTTGGGCGGGACGGAAATAGAAAGTGTTTGATTGACTAACTGCGACGCTGAGTTTGGGATGATCTGTATCGTAGCCATGCTGTTGACAGATAAGAGTGTCGCCGCGGATCCCAATGGCCATGGCATGAGTAGACGTATTTATCATGAGGGTCTTACCACCGGCCACTGTTTTGTAAATAGTAGCAGGACCTTGGTACAGGACTACATGCGATGTGGGCGAGCAGGCGAGATCTAATTGACGGGAATTCCAAAACAGATTTCCATATTCGGAATCAAAACCGTTATCGGTAGCCAGAGCATAGCTGTATCCGGAAGACATTTTAATAGCGGCGGAATCAATATCCATTGTCGCATATTCCTCGCGGAGCGTGATAGCATAAGAACGGGTGACTAAGACATTGTCATAGTTCCGGTTGTTATAGGAATAGAAACCACCCTGACATTGACCATTGTCGGTAGAGATCATACCAATGTCGACCACGGAGTGACGGAGTGTGGCGTTAACTTTAAAACCCGCCATGACACGACCTGAATTGGAGGTGTATTCACCGGTGGTATGGAGGTTTTGACATGTTTCATAGGTAACTTTCCATAACTCGCCAACCGTGAAGCCGTCAAGCGCGAGTGAGCTGTGTGAGTGCATGCCACAATGGGTAATTAGTGTGGATACCTCAAGAAGACAAGCGATGACGTGGATAGTGCCAAACATCTTGCGTTGAAGTAGTTGAATATTAATGCGCTCTTGACTGTCAATGGGGGGGGTTTGGACACAGTCCGTGACCCGGGAGAGAGAGATAGCTGTGATGTTAGCTCGGCGGCCGACACAGTCATAGCCGACTAAGGCGGTAGTTAGGGGGGCGGATAGAAAAAGGACCAGGAGGAATGACGATAGGAGATCCATAATGTTGGAACAGACGTCCGGGGAGGTCAGGTTGCCAGCTTCCGATCTGGAAACATAAGAACGAGATCCAAAAATAGGGAGAGTGGCCCAGTAAAATGCGGATAAATAAACTAGGATCGGACACGGAAGTGGTGTGTTTTAAACTCCCGTATGAATAGTGGAAGGCGGGCACTCCAGGAGGGGAAGTTCGAGCATTGATGGGGGGGCAGGAAGGGGACGTGGTCGGGCCCAAGTTTTAGCAGCCCAGTATAAAAAACCGACAAGGAAGAGCAGCGCGGGTGGATAGATTATTGCAAATATCCACGCATGTTTGGTTAAAAATGTCTGTGGGAAATATATATCTGCCAAACGGGAATATGGTGTCTTGGGGGATGGAGTTGTGGAAGGAAAAATAGTATGCTGATTTGTCGCAGAATTTGAGTTGGTCGAGGCGATATCGATGGGTGGTTGTTGTAAACGTACGCGAGTAACAGGGGAGTAAAAACTCGCGGTAGCCGGGAGGGTCAATAAAAAATTCTTCGATGTTGCTTGACATCTAGGGGGAATGCGGAACGTACCCGTGCCTGTTAGGGTAAGGTATGTTTCTGATACAGCCTGATTGGAGGCGTTGGCGATGCAATTCAGAGTCAGGGACTCCTGGATGACGGAGTAAATCCAGAGATGTGTAAAAGGTGTCAGGAAAATCTGTGGCTGAAACATCGGGGAGAGAGATGTAGCGCAGCGAGCACTAGGAGATGAGTAGCCAGAAAATAGCGCGGGTAGGCAGGGGCCTGTGGAGAATGTGTGTACTGGTCCCAGAGAGGGGCAGGTATATATGAGATTAAGCGCGCATTGTTGTAGGTCGTCGTGGTTAAACTGCATATACAGCAGACGATCCGGGGTGAGGGCAAAATATTCAAATGGTGGGTGAACAGTAATGGCCATGTCCTTGTCAGGGACATACGTGGGGAGTGAACGTACGTGATAGAGTTGAAAATAGTTGGTTGTAGTACGCAAGGGAATCGAGACAAAAATACGAAGTTTGTTATTGAAATATGTGGAATCTACGGTGGCGATAGAATAGTAAAAATACATGCTTGGCAAGGTAAGGTCGGTCAAAAAGGTATGCGTAGCTGGAAGAAATGGTTGCGCATATTGAAGGGTGACGAGGAGGTGTTCCGGGGAAAGTAAAAACGGCGGAAGTAGATGAGATGCTAGGCGAGTAAGTGCCGAGCCAAAACGATGTAAGTCGGTCGACAGGGAATTTAACAATATCTCAAAGTCACGAAAAAGAGATTGTGTTGATGATAAAAGACCGACGAGGCGATGGGCTGGAGCTTTCGCGGCAGTAAGAAATTCGCTGAGTCTGGTAATGTGAGAATTAAGGGTGAGCGCTGTATGTGTTAGGTACGAAATTGTGCGACCGTAGCGAGCATATGCATGCGTGCTGGAATTAAGATGGGAAATTTGGTTATGTAATAAAAATGAGGGCGGCGTGTTGCGATAGTGTGGGGAGGTAAGTAAGGAGTTTATGTTGGCAACATCGGGAGACGTGGGAGGTGCAAACAGCACGGGAAACTCTTCGTTTTTGGTGTGGTTAAAATCGGTGGCCGACGAAGGTGTTAATGTTAAGATATAGTTGTCGATGGTTGATAAAATGTCCGTACATTTCTCGAACAAAAAATTATTCTGGTGAAGGAGGACTTGATTAATTTCACGAGCGGATAGGAGTGTAGTTTCTTTGGAAATTTCCGTAAAGTTTAGCGCTGTGGTGCGGCTTAGGAGATCGTGAATCGTTACAACACGGGTACGGTAAGCCGTGAGTGAAAAATCGATAGCAATAGTCCAGTGAGAGTCTCGCGTAAGCATTGGGGGTTGAGGGAGAAAAACAATGCCTTTGTCGAGTGATGCGAGATGGGGGAGGATTTGGACTGTGGTAGCTAGAAATATATGGAGGAGAAAAAGGAGGACCAGTAGGACACTCATCATAATTGCGAGTAGATCACCGGTGTTGTCTGGAACAGGTTGCAAAAAACAAACGTTTCGCCTTAATGGAGATTTCGGCGTCTGTGGAAAATGTCAGGCAAACGAGAACGTGGGGGTGGATCTTGCCGTAAATTATAACCATGAGTTGGAGGGGTCGCTCCGGGTGGTTGGCTGGGCCTGTGTCGAGCTACAGGCGTAGTGCCTGGGGTGCTGGTAGGCCGTGGTGGGCGCGATGGTCCTGCGGCGGTGTGTTGTGGCGCCGAACGAGGGTGTGGGTTAGGTCGTGGTATTCGGGTTCGGGACCATAAGTCGCGAAGTGTCGGGGCACGCGGACGAGTTCGAGGCGCGCTTAGAACGTCACGAAACAGGGGTTGGTGGGTCGGGAGTCGCTGAAGAGTGGCCCGTTGTGGTGTGGCAGCAGGCTGCTCGAGGGGCGGTATGACGGCCGGCGGCGTGACTTCCAAAGGGGCTGGCGGCACGTGCTGTGGCACAACCTGCGCTGGGGGTTGTAAGGGGGGCGGGATTGGTAGTGGGGTCACAGCGTTTGGAAAAATGATAGGTGGCTGTACCTGGTGTCGGTAGAGTGTATCAGGATCCATATTGGGAAGGGGATCATCCACAATCTCACTGTTAGGAAGAGACTCGGGACACGTAGACGGGGGGTTATTGATCATACTGGTTGAGTCTCCAGATGTTGGGTCCGTCATGGTGGAATCTTGGTCGATGGCGTCCTGCCTGATTGTGAGGTCGTCCTCAAAGATCGTGGGGTCGAACGTGTGGAAAGCTTTGAGTCGATTCGCGTGGACCCTCTGACTGTTTTTGGTATACACGTGTTGTATATCAAAGTTGACCGGGCTATGTTGTGCCATAATGCGGTAAGGGCCTTGCCAGAGCTTTGCAAGTTTCTTTGTGACGTGAGGTTGGATGACTGGAGTATATAATAGCACTAAATCGCCAATTTGGAGTGAGACGGGAGTAGTTTTCTTGTTGTAATTCTTTTCGTTGCGTTCGGCTGAACGGCGAATATTTTCGCGGACGCGGGCAAACGCCTCTGTCAATTTGTTACTAACTTCCGTGGGATAGTGATTTTGGGGATCATGGGTAGTTGGCGCTGGGCGGATGATCGTTTCGAATGGGAGATCTATATCCCTGCCGTAAAGGAGGTAGAAGGGGGAATACCCTGTTGTGGTAGAGACGCACGCATTCATGGACAGTGACACAAAAGGTGCGAACGTATCCCAGGCTTGGGTGTCTGTTACATAATGTGACATGACGGTCGCCACGACCTTGTGTGCCCGTTCTATAGCCGCATTACACGCTGGATGATAGCTAGTAGTGAAAAGGCGTCGGACTTTGAGTAAGGAACAAAGTTCGGTGAAGAGTTTAGATGTAAAATTCGTACCACGGTCGGAGAGCAGTTGTTCCATGATGCCATGTTTGCTGATGACTTCTTTAAAGAAGGCTCGAGCTACAGTGACGGCAGTCTGGTTGGGTAAGGGTATAATGGTGATAAATTTGCTGAAGTGGCAGACCACCGTGAGGAGATAACGGTTGAGGGAAGGCGTTGTCCGGAATGGACCCAGGATATCTAAAGATACCCTCTGAAATGGCCTTAGGACCTCTTGGAAACGTTGGAGAGGCGCACGGGCAGTGGTGGGGGGCGACTGACGTTGTTGACAGGACATGCAATTAGTGCAATATTCCTTTACGTCCGCGAAAAGACCCTTCCAGTAGAAACGGGGATAGATTAACGACACTGTACGTTGGTGTCCTGGATGTCCCGCGTATGGAGCTTTATGAAAACTCTCCATGATTTGGTGGCGCATGGATGATGGAACGACCAGTCGGTCAGTTTTGTCTGGCGTTTTGCGAAGTCGGTAAAGCAAACGATCGCCGTCTAAGGCGAACTTGGGAACCGAATCGGGAAGTCGGGTGAGGTTCTCAATAATGGGACGCAAGGTGAGATCAGCGCGTTGTTGGGTGTAGATATAGTGGCGGTCCCAGAAAGGTTCGTAGGGGATGGGAGTTTCAATATCCGTCGGGGAGGGTTCCGGGCGGTTGGTGGCGTAAATAGTAAAATCTGGTGCTGTGTGAAGATCGGGGGTGGCGGGTTTGGTAAGGACCACCCTGGAAAGGGCATCAGCATGAGGTATAGTACGACCCGGACGATGAACGATGTCAAAATCGTAATTTTGAAGAGTCAAATTCATACGTGTATGTTTGGATGTCGGGTTGACATCGGAGATGAGGAATTTAAGAGCCGAATGGTCAGTTATTAACGTGAAACGACGACCGTAAAGGTAGCAGTTGAACGTTTTAATGCCAAAGAGGACCGCTGTGAGCTCGCGCTCGGTGGCGTGATAGTTGAGCTCACTAGCTTTCAATACCCGGGAGGCATAAGCGATTGCGTGTTCGTTATTCTCCTGGATTTGGGACAGGACTGCCCCTGCAGCCGTGTTACTGCAATCGGTAGTCAGGATAAAGGGGAGATCGAAACGTGGATATTTGAGAACGGGATCCGTGCACAGAGCGTTTCGAAGGAAGTCAAAAGCTTCCGTGTGCTTGGGGGTCCACAAAAAGGGCACGTTTTTCCTTGTGAGATCGGAGAGGACCTTGGAAACGTGGGCATAGGACTGAATAAAACGAGAGAAATAACCCGATAAACCTAGAAATTGGCGGACCTGTTTGACTGTCCTTGGTTGAGGAAAGTTGTTGATGGCCTCGACGAGGCGAGGAGTGGTCTTGATACCGTCACGAGAAATAATATGTCCAAGGTACTCGCACTCTGAACGTAAAAAATAGCATTTGCTGGGTTTAAGTTTGAAGTTATTTAACCGCAAACGGAGGAAGACTGCGCGGAGGTTATCGAGGTGAGCGTCGACTGTGGCAGACCAGAGAACGAGGTCATCGAGGTAAACGAGCACTTTCTCTCCGATTAGGCCTTGGAGAGCCGCGTTCATGGTTCGTTGGAAACTACTTGGCCCGTTTGTGAGTCCGAACGGTAATTGGAGGTATTCGAATAACCCTCGTGGCGAAACGAAAGCAGTTTTTTCGATATCGCGTTCGTCAATGGGAATGTGAAAATAAGCATTGTAAAGGTCCATGGTGGAAAAGTATATCGAATTCCCAAGTAAGTCGAGCGTCTCGTTAATGGACGGTAGTGGATACGAGTCTTTGCGCGTTACACTGTTGAGCTTACGGTAATCGATTACCATACGGTATTCCTTAGCGCCTGACTGGGATTTCTTTTCTACCAGTAATAACGGCGCGGACCAGGGACTATAGGACGGACGTATGACTTTTTTCTGAAGTAGGTCCGTTATCTGGGCATCCAGAACCGGTCGGAGGGTATGCGGAATCCGGTAAGCAGATTGACGGATAGGCTTGGCGTCTCCTGTATCAATCCTGTGGGTCACCGTAGGGTGCCGCGTAAGGAAATCGCCTTCACAGAAAAAGAGATCGGAAAATTCATTGAGGAGGGCCCAAAGCTTGTCCTGGTCCTCAGGGGGGAGATGATCTGTAATAATGCGTTCGCGCAAGAATTGTAGACGGTCCGCCCGTGGGAGCGTAGGAGGAGTAGCCGTGACGGAAGCGACCAGGGGATGAGAGGCGTCGAGGGACACTGGAGGAGGAACATCCTGGGGCTCCGTGAAAGGCTGAATATGCCCGAGGATAATGCGAGCGGAAAGTGTGATGTCCTCATTGGTAACATTGAGTAACGACATTTGGATGACGCGGTCGGGACGGATATACGCTATAGAGCGAGCCGCGGAGACGCCGTGCTTAATGATGGTGGCGGGCTCAAATTGGACCGCTCTCAGACAAGACGTGTCTAACCCCGGAGAAACTGGCGAGGTTTTAGCGTCCACTGGGAAACGAAGTGCTTTGTGAATACCAGCACAAAGAAATTCACTACGTCTGGGAATAGTAACGGCATTCAGGAGCCGGACCGGGGATAAAAATGTTACTGCACGCGTCGTGGCTGCTGCCTGGATGGAGCTGCTGGGCAGTGGCTGCTCAGGAGAACTCGCAGTCTGGACTGGGAAGGAGCCCGGCAGAGGGCTGTCGCTAAGGGGAATTGACGGCGGTGGTGAAATCACGACCTGGGGGACAACGACAGGCAACTGGGGGACAACGACAGGCAATTGTGGGACAACGATATCCGGAGGACAAGAGAATGGCGGGCTCAAGGAGCACTCGTTGTTCGGCAGGGAATGCGGAACGCTAATGGCTGGAGTGCAGGCATTAGTGAGTGGGGACGAGAAAACGTCCGGAGCCGGAAAAAACGGCCGAGATGACGGCGGTAGTATCTGAACTTGTTGTGGGATCAACAAGGCAGATGGAATTGGAGAGGCACAGGGCACTGGCAGTGGTGCGACTGGCTGGATATCGATGGGCCGTGGCCGGGAGGACAAAACTGTGTGACCCAGTTGACAGACGGTGTCGTGCCCAGGAATAGGGGAACGTGATAGGGCGCGAGGGGGGTCCGTTAGTGGTGTAGCCGGGGTATCAATACCAGCGCGCTTGAGACCATAAGGGACGCGATTCGGGCCATCAACGAGTTCCAATGTGACACCATCAATGCTAAAGGAGAAAAAGTCGAACATGTCGAAACCAATAAGACCACCGTGTCCTATAGCAAGTTCATCGGAGGTAATAAGAAATGGGTACGTGTAGGATTTAGTACCGATTATAATTGTGATGGGAGTGGAACCAATAATTGGCAACGGAGTCCCGGTGACTCCAAAAACCTGGGGTGTCGAGTTAAATGAGTAGGGAATCCGACAGGCTTGGAGGGCCGACGCAGGGAGCAATGAGACGTCCGAACCCGTGTCCAAGAGACATGGAAAAGAGTAACGCAGGTTTGGTTGCTCAGGATGAGTGAGAAAAACTTCGATAGCTGGCTTATGCAAGCCGAGCATGCGGGAATAGGGAGTGATGTTAGAATAAACCCTCTGTGCGAAGGCGCTGTCCGGTGAGGGTGTCGGGACTAGCGACGGCCGAAATTTGGACGCCTTTCGTTATGAGGGGAGGATGATTGAGGCCTGGGACGGAACGTGGGGCCTTGGGAATTGGGCGTAGGGCCCCGACGGCATTCCTCACTGGAGTGGCCGTTGGTACGACAGTGATCGCAACGGAGACTTTGGCGAGCGGGATCGGTGGGCGCTCTGCAATGAGGCGCGTAATGGCCGAGTTGTCCACACCGATAACATAATACGGGCGCGAGATCTGAATCGGACGCCGTACGTTGGGCCGGAATACGAGGGCCGGGAGTACGTTGGACGAGCGGTCGAGGGGACGGAGGAGTGAGATAGCTGGTAGCGATGGTTTTGATGAGATTGTCGAGAGTTTGGATGAGAGTACCGAGTCGTGGGTCCACGACGGGGCTAGGTACTGACTCAGGAGGGGCTGGTCGTTGAGCACGCGGCGGGCGCTGTTGTGGAGGAGGCGACGGTAAGGGTGCGTCCTGAGGAGGGCGAGAATTGCGCGGCGCGTGTTGTGGCGACGGGGAAGGTGAAAAGGAAACGTTGCTTGTGACGGGACAGGCATGCTTGCGAGGTCTGATTTTGGCCTCGTAGCGTGTTGCGGAGATTACGGCGGCATCGAGATCGTCGGGGGAATTCATGAGGAGGAAAGTGCTACCCGAATCATCGCGGAGACCATTGATAAAAACGGACAGTATGCCGGAGTCGATGAGGGTTTGGCGGGCTGCTTTATCAGCCGCGTCGATACCGTGATTGACTGCCATGATACCGGCGATTTTAAGTCGAGTAACAAAACCTTTGGCTGTTTCTGAAGTGCGTTGGCTGCTTTGATAAAATGAATGTATGGGATCTAAGAGAGGGGGAGTATCACGGTACCAGGTGTTAAAACGGTGGCGGACTGTGTCCCAAGTGACATCTTCTGGAAAATCGCAAGCTCGGAGATACTGGAGAGCGGGACCTACTAGGCGGGCTCTAAATACTGCAAGCTGTTGTTCAGGTGACCAGGAGCCTAACGCACTGGCGGTGCGAATGGAACTGAGAAATTCCTTGATTGTGGTGGTGGCCGGGTCGCCGGAAAAATAGCGAACCATGGCTATGAAACCACCTAAGTTATATTGAGCCAATAGGTTTCCATCAACGTTAGGGTTCTGGAGTTCGTGGTTGGGGTCGTTGTCCGTCATGGTAAAACTTTGGGAGAACAAAAATTACAACAAAACAAAAAACAAAAAAAAAAAATTTATGAGATGAAATTGGGGAGTAAAAAAAAAATTTTTATCTAGAAGATATATGTACTAATCCCACTGCTGCTACCAGTTGTCGTGAAGTGTTCTCTGACTTCAGAGGATCTAGGGATTAGGGTCCGTCGGGGAGTAACCCGAGTAAATATATCTAGATAATGGGAATACGACAGTGTTTATTGAAAGTGAGAACAAATGATACAGATGAATACATGAATTCTTAGGGGAGGAGAGAATTATAGATTTAATATCGTGTTCACTTACCAAAGGTGACTCGGACGATGGATAACGACTTGTTTAAGATTTAGGATGGTAAAGAGTAAAAAGGGAACCACGTTTAAATAAACTAACTAAGGGACTTCGGTATTGTACTTCGGATTTACTGGTCGGATAACCTTCGTAGCATTAAACTACGGAATACTAGTATGGTGTTAATTCTTAATAATAGGTGAGATTAGAATTAGGTAACTCTAAAGTTTTAGTCAAGCTAATCTTTCATGAGAAAGTCGGCGACTTACTTTAGCTCTATAGCACCTTGGCAGGAGGTACTATAGGTTCCTATAATGTTAATTATAAATAGAGCTCTAAAGTCAGACCAGCCAATCCTTGGTAAGAGTAGTCAGCGGCTTACTTTAGCTCTATAGTCCTCGGCAAGAGTAACTATAGGTTCCTATAATGCTAATTATAAATAGAGCTCTAAAGTCAGACCAGCCAATCCTTGGTAAGAGTAGTCAGCGGCTTACTTTAGCTCTATAGTCCTCGGCAAGAGTAACTATAGGTTCCTATAATGCTAATTATAAATAGAGCTCTAAAGTCAGACCAGCCAATCCTTGGTAAGAGTAGTCAGCGGCTTACTTTAGCTCTATAGTCCTCGGCAAGAGTAACTATAGGTTCCTATAATGCTAATTATAAATAGAGCTCTAAAGTCAGACCAGCCAATCCTTGGTAAGAGTAGTCAGCGGCTTACTTTAGCTCTATAGTCCTCGGCAAGAGTAACTATAGGTTCCTATAATGCTAATTATAAATAGAGCTCTAAAGTCAGACCAGCCAATCCTTGGTAAGAGTAGTCAGCGGCTTACTTTAGCTCTATAGTCCTCGGCAAGAGTAACTATAGGTTCCTATAATGCTAATTATAAATAGAGCTCTAAAGTCAGACCAGCCAATCCTTGGTAAGAGTAGTCAGCGGCTTACTTTAGCTCTATAGTCCTCGGCAAGAGTAACTATAGGTTCCTATAATGCTAATTATAAATAGAGCTCTAAAGTCAGACCAGCCAATCCTTGGTAAGAGTAGTCAGCGGCTTACTTTAGCTCTATAGTCCTCGGCAAGAGTAACTATAGGTTCCTATAATGCTAATTATAGTTAGTGGTGAATTTAAGATAATACCGAGTTTGATGACAATACCGAGTCCCTTCCGACGATCACCGATGCCTAATCTGGCTCCAACAAGACTAATGACTAGAATGAGTGAATTGAATAGAATGTGTGTTTAAGTGAAAATTAGCGCTCTTTATATACTATTGGGCTACTAATTTATGCGTGTGATCCAGCGTCGCGTCACCTATGGAGAGGTGTCGTAGTGGGAGGATTGTTATGATGACTCTGCCTCGAGTGTGCCGGATGTGCACCCGAGCGAGGCTAATGCTTCCTGCCCGCGGCACGTGTGCCTGGGGGCTGTGCGTAAATGAGTCCGTGAGCATGATGCTCGCATCATGACAATATTATCACATTGAAAACTACACTAGCAGTGACTGCATCCCGGTCGGCTCTCGGGTGAATACTGAATTAACATCGCGTAATATTTACGCATGGAGTGGAAGGCATTTGTAAGAGAGGCAAAATTTATTTTAAAAAACTTACAAAACAAGATAACTCGTGACTAATTCTATTCTAATCTCCGAATCCATCAAAATGCCGACCGGCTGGCTGGCACCAGCGAACTCAAGCATAATCTGCAAATCTCATGTCGAAAATTCTTCGAACTCATGAAGGACCAAAGGCCAAAGCCTGGAAAGGCTGCGTGAGATCGGTCTAACAAGCACATGGCATGGGAAAATTTTCACTATCGCTGTGATACAGATACAGACGTAGTATGGCTGTTCGGGAATTAGCTTCGACTGCAAAACGAGGGATAATGTAAAAAATATCGACTCAAAAGAAACATTACGGTTTAAGATATTGGACGGGAAAGGGAATTCCGAGTGCACGGGCCACAAAAAAATCCGGCCCAGGCCGGGCCAGGCTTTTGGGCCGGGCTTTCGGGCTGTTCGGGCTTTTTTCCCATCTCTACTTGTCACACTGCATGGAAGAAAATTTCACATGCCTCACCGCGTTAAAGCACGCGAGACTAAATCCCGGCAAACAGCAACAGCAAGGCGCTGGCCGGCCGGTGCGTGCTGGGGAGGAAGCGGACTTTGGGTGACATGTAGACGCCACATAGGAGAGCGGGAATTTGAATTATGCTAAAAATAGTTGCTTAATCCATCCATTGTTATAAAAATAATTTTAGACAAGCCAAAATGTAAAGTAATTCGGGATTTTTATAACTTTTCAATTACATTACATAAAATAATGTAATTAAATTACATTACAAATTACCTTCTCTTAAATGTAATGCATTACATTACAAATTACTGAAAAAAGTAATTCATTACAGTAATTCAATTACTTTTACTCAATTACTGCCCAACACTGGTTGTGATTCGAACCTCAATGCAAATAGTTTTTGCATGTATGGTAAAAATTTGTAATTATAAACTTGTACCGCACCGGGATTTGGGCCGATATCTTTCACTTTTCCAGGGTTAAGCACTATCCAATCACGCTCTATACGGACAACCAACTGTGGAATCGATACGGTACACATCCAAATTTTGGAGCGGATATTTCGTTTCTTTTAATTAATTTCACCTTCATTCGGGAGAGGCGAAACGGCGACGACGATCGCGGCCTCTTAATCCGCGACGCGTGATTTTAATCGAGTTTGTCGTAAAACTAATTTTCCATTTCCCCCCGTCTGGAGGCAATCTCTGCACATATTTTCATTTTAATTACCGCTATACCCCCTGAGATAAAGTTTCAATTAAAATCCACAAACAAAATATGAATTTTTAATTGATCTCATGTTCACAAAATAAAAAGATAAATAACAGGAGGGGGAGGGGAGGAGAAAACAATCATTTTCGCGCGAGAGAAAAACGAACGCGCGAACAATCCTAGTCTCGGATTTAATTTCCTTGTCACGAACAATGAGTATGCAAAAAAAACGTAATCTTTGCCTCGAGATTATTACACTGCCACTACTTTCACATAGAACTCGAAATTACAACTAAAAATGAGCACAAAGATCATCTATTTTTGTCCGCATTTTCATATATCCCCGGGCGCTCTGCCTCCTCCAACCTCCCCCCCCCAAACCTACCAAAGCATCGTACACGAATTTAATAACTTTTCTGTGCGCGAGAACACTAAGGAACACCGTGGGGCCTCGGGGCTGTCGCCAATCCGTTCGTTTGCTCTGCAGACAAGATGCCGACACGCGGTCGCATCCGGGTCAGCCCACGTCCAAATACACCCTGCTCGCCGTATTCCCGTCCCCGCACGGATTGCTCGGAACGACAGGGGCACGTCGGCGATGCCCAGAGGACCTAATATCAAGAGTTTAACGACGCATGCAAGTCGTTAAACGACAGCGCGGAAGCTGTCGCGCAACGTTCGTTAATTAATTCCAGGAGGAAACTGATTCGCGTCGTATACGACGTCGCTTTACTGCTTCCTGGGTTATTGTTGACTGTTGCTGAGCTTTGAGTTGAGTGGACTTGGGATGGCTGTACTTTAGAGCACTGATAAAAGCAAGCTTAGTGGACATGCTGGATAATTTCACTACTATATCTGGTGATGCAACGGACGGATTTCACTTTCAAAGTCACTCGTTTTCCTAACATTTCTGGTGCATATTTCCTCTCATAACCTCTCAGATTGTTGGTAGCTATAACTCTGAGCTAAATGGTCAAGAATTTGATCAATTAAGCTGCTACTAGAATCGACGTGATGTTAGTTTTTTTTATAATGAACATGGCAATAGAGTCATTATAGTTCAACGTAATCAAATTTGGCGTTGCTCTGTTACAGTTGAAAGTGTTTGACTATCTCTAAAGCGGCCAAATTTCGGTCTAATTTTACTTCAAATATCATTATAAATATGTAATATTGATTAATTTCGCAAAGGGACGGTTGTACAATGCCTGGTTAAGTGGCTATTTAACTCGACATTGTAAAACCGGTCCAAAGTTAACAACTTTGGTCTAAATATCTTCTTTTATTCAACTATAAACTCAAAAAAACGTCTCCTTGTTTTATGCGGTATATCTTTGCGGTAGACCAATTTCCATTCAAACAACATACATTCTCCCCAGGACTTGCAAGCAGATTCGGGTGACAAGAGCAAAATCCTCGACTGAACGGACAATTTTGATCGAGACTTTAGTTCAATGCAGGTTGGACGTACCGCCAATGGAAAGTAATTACGAGTTTGATTGAGTTCCCACTGCCATTGTCCAAGTAGGCCCGCACGCAACTCTTGGACAACTAAACTGTAATATGGAACGACGTCACAATGGGAAATTCAAACTCACCCCCACTGAAAACTGGACAACAATTTCGACTCAATTTACCATGCGAAAGCGCCACCAGCTTCGCCGAATGACACTCCTTAATCTGAAGCCGACCGTTTCACGACAGGTACAGGGTATATAGAGAGAGGAGGAGGGGAGGGGTAGAGAGTAAAGTTTCGCAGCAAACAAGGCGTCGGCGTCGGCGTCGTCGAGTGGAGCTGGCCGCACCTAATTGGGTGACTTACGTTATTTGGCCTGTCGTTTATCGTGTGCTTTAATGTCGTCTAGCAACACTGCAGCGCGCTTGCGGAATCAATAAGTTTGTAGAGCCGTGGTACACATTGTTAACAGAAGCCCGGCGTCGACGTCAGCGTCGGCGTCGGCGTCGGCGCCGCGTCGGAGTGGTTATTCAAAGACGGTGCCAGGACCGTCTATGGGTGGGGAAATTGCGTATCCTTTCGGCTAAGCAAGGGGGGGGGGATACCATTAATTGTGCAACAGTTAGGGGTATATAAGCGGTTTACTTTAAGGGCTAGGCGTGATAATACAAAATTTATGGGTACAAGATTCAATTCCAGCAAATTGTCCGTAATTATAGATAAATATCGAACGATTCAGCTCCACTGATTCAACATATTTAGCGTGATCGGCTTAAGATTGCGCTAGTTTACTCTGTACTGCGCCAGACTACGGATTTTTTGGTGCTTCTTCCTCGCGGCATGGCATGTGACAAGGACGTATGTTTTTCGTCTTGGCGTTGTCACGTGGTGATGGCGACAGCGAATGCATTGCAGTTGTAATTATGGGTCGCATGAAGTGCAACTAATGACGCATGCACTCGACGCCGAGGGTTGAGAAGTACGCGTTTGACGGGGGTTGGTCGGTCATTAGTGGAGCCGAACGTATCGATTTTCTGTGGTGAAGAATTTTCAATGTGACCTTGTGGATTCTGGGTTTTTCTCGTGTTCATCCCGGCGGAATTTATGTCGCGGCATGGCCGAAAAGCAGGCTTATAAATTTCGCTTTTAGGAGCAACATTTCATTTCTATAGAGCGAAACCATAAAAATACTGTGCAATACGTTGGTATTGAATTCCGCGAAGAAAAAACAGTGGCCGCAGTATATTTGAGAGCTAAGTGTATGTCTTCTTAATGGGAAAGGATCTTGAACAAAGAATGGCATTATTTCTGCAATTAATCATTTCATTATACTGTTCTTACATTTATCAATAAATAATTAAGTCACGGCTTACGCTCGTTTACAATTCAGACAACGTTTGCACTAGATTTCTAAAAACTTAAAAAAAGGAAATTAAGAGCTGAGCTTTTTTCCACGGATACTACATGGACTTCCTCTTCGTAGATTTAACGGCTAATCCGACGGAATAGCTATGAGTTCGCAACAACACAACCTACGAAATACTCTAAAATGTATTTTACAAAACGTTAGGAGATGAGAGGAATTAGAAGAACGGCTTGGCATCCAATACACAGATTAATGTATCCAGTAAAAAGTACAAGGTTTTCGATGCTATGTAAGTGTACGGTTTTGCTCTGTTGTAAGTGGTTTGTGGTCCTTAAAAGGACCTTGGCGTTGGCCGACGTTTCGACCGCGACGGCGCGGCCATCTTAAGGACTGACAGTTCTGACAGTATTTGAAAACAACTCACTTACAACAGAGCAAAACCTTACACTTCCATAAGATCCATCCATGGCTCTGAACGGCTCTTACCAATGTTTTCAAAGTCTTACCAATGTTTTCAATTTCCCATCAACGCAACCAACATCTAACGCCTCCCCCCCTCTGGTTCCGGTTTGCAGATGTCCTGACAATGGGCTGGTTGGGGGGACCAGGATGACGACGGCTGGCGACGAGGACTTCACGCGGCGCGAACGTCTCCACATGCAGACGTCGTCCTCCTCGTCGTCATCCTCGTCGTCGCAGTCGCCTGCCGTCGCCCCCGCCCAACAACTACAACAACAACAGCAACAACCCCCGCCCAACCCCCAGTTCCCACCCGGCGAGCGCTTCGGCTCGACCTCGGAACGATTCCCGACGAACGCCGAACGCTTCCCAAACGTCAGTTCGAACGCCGAACGGTTTCCCAATGTCAGTTCGAACGCCGAACGCTTCCCAAACGTCAGTTCGAACGGCGACCGCTTCTCGCAGAGCGTCGCGCCACCCCCCGAGCGCTACTGCAGCGGTAGCTCGACGCCCGAGCGTTACCACACGCCGACGCCGGTCCAGGAACGCTACGCGACGACCGGCGGCGCCGGCGACCGGTACACGCCCGAGAACCGGCTCGACCGCTTCGCCGACCGATACGTCGGCGGTGACCGTTATGCCAGCGCCGACCGCTACATCCCGCCGCCGGCGCCGTCGGCAACGGTCGACCGTTATATCAACGCGATACCGACGCCGAACGGCGGCAGCGGCGGCGGCGGCGGCGGCGTCGTCGAGCGTTACAGCAAGTCGCCCGTCCCCAGCGACCGCTACCTCGCCGACCGCTTCAGCACCAGCTACCTGCAGACGCCGTCGGACCGCTACCCGCCGCCCCCACCGGCGCCCAACGAGCGCTACGTGCCGAGCCCCGGCGGCGACCGCTACGCCGCCAACTTCCTGCCG
Source organism: Nemurella pictetii (assembly GCA_921293315.2). Taxonomy (NCBI): domain Eukaryota; kingdom Metazoa; phylum Arthropoda; class Insecta; order Plecoptera; family Nemouridae; genus Nemurella; species Nemurella pictetii. The sequence continues at coordinate 6,631,364 of OV121122.1, forward strand.
CCGTCGCCGAACTACCTGCCCAACGGCTACATCGCGCCGACGGCGGCCGTCAACCCCGGCGACCCGTACATGCGTCGCGATCTCGGCTACCACCACCACTACCGGCTATCGCATCCCAACTACGGCGGGCACCACCACCACCACTACCACCACTACCACCGCGCGCTGCCGACGCCGCACCACCGCTACCACCAGCACGTGCTGCCGTCGCCGAGCCATCGCAGCCACCAGCTGCGCTGCTGTCCGTCGCCGAGCCACGCGGGCGTCGCCGGCGCGCAGCTGTCGTGCGCGGTGAATTCGACCGCGTGTCAGACGATGGGCGCGAACAGCGCACCGGTGACGGTCGCCGGCACGCCGACCTCGGGCTCGCGCGAGTACCTCGGCCAGTCGCCGTCGCTGCCGCGCGCTCGCGCCGCCCAGCGCAACTCGGTGGTCGACTTCGGCGCGACAATCCAGCGCGACTTTGGCGGCAACCCGCGTGGCTGCGTCGAGTTCGGCGCGCGCATCAACGGCGGGACGGCGGTGGTGGCGACGCCCGTCGAGTATGTTGGTGCCAGCGGCGGGCGGCACGTGTCGACGCCGCCGCCGCCATCGGCCGCCATGTTGCCGCGGTGTGCGAGCATGTCGAACTGCGACGTGGGCGGCGAGTTGATGTGCGAGCACAAGGGACACAGGCACGTGGACCAGTTGGACGGCTCGACGATGTCGTTGTGCTGTGGAAGTGCGCGGCGCTACGGCGTCGGTGGACAGATGGATAAGGGGGGCGGCAGGGACGAGGGCGGCGCGCACGGGATGCTGCAGCATCATCACACGTCGGTCTGGTGAGTGGAGCCGTCATGATTTCACTTTGGTGTTGGTTTATTTTCAGCTTGCTCTCAGCAGTTATCTGCGTTAGAGAGCAGTAATGTCTGACTATGGGAATGGCGGGTGCCATCTGTGGAAGGGTTTGGGCACACATCTGAAATTGTGTTCCTGTACGTTTTGGTGATCGATGCATACGCCTGAACGCAGCCCGCAGAACAGAAGGATATGCTTTTTGTATTTAAATTTCCCGCTAACCACAGTGGAATCGAGATAATATTTCCAAATTCTCGCCCCAGCGTTGAGCTCTCCTGCTTTGCCCCTGAATGCTGCCCGCAAAGCAGAAGACCCGGCCCTTCCATCAAAACGCCAGTATTTCACGACAAAGAGATAATCTTTGTAAATATAGGTTTTCTGGGCGTTTTTTCTCAGTCTCCGTGACGTCATTTAATCTCCCGCGTCGATAAACGTGGGCTTTCTCTGACCTGCCCCTGAACGCAGCCCGCAGAGCAGAGAACTTGGCACCTCCACCAAACATAAACTTTTTACGGGATATGCTATCAGATATCGATTCCCTGTAATTATCTGAGTATCATCGATACTTTTCACAATAAATGGGCTCGGGCCCCAACGGTGCGCCTGTAAACAGCCCACAATGGAAACGGAATCCAGTATTGGATGTAACTATAGATGTTGTAGAGCACTTAGAATTTCCTATAGTAATCTGTAATTTTTTTTAACGAAGCCTTGTGACTAGGTTTAAATAGGTACCTGAATAAATTAACACGAGCACCCGTTTCCTTGACGATATTAGCTCGAAATTCCCAATGACCGGTTCAGCCAGACATTTGAAAATTGACGTAATCCTCACTCAACATATTTTCATAAATCTCACGTCCTAAATCCGACGATATAAGCTGTACGCGCTCTGCGATCTCTTCGTTAGATTTACCACCCACGGGCCAAGTCTGCGACACAAAAAGGATGTTACTCTTTGCTGCACGACGAATAGCCTTTCAGTTCATTTTTTGTCACGCTTGGACTCCATGTTCCGCCATTTGTCTGCAAACTTAAGCTGCGTGCGGACCACCCTCGTGGCCAAATGGGGGTGGCTACGAGCTCAGACCGCCGCATGTCTGCCGAGTTTCGCAGATATAGGCAACTCCTCGCTGGATTTATTGCCGTAAAGTGCATGAATGAATACTATTTTTGTTCTCCTTCAAAGACTGGTACATTTTTCTTGTTTTAGCTCGTTAGTTTTATGAAAAAACCACCAACAAACTAGGGTTTTTAATGCTAAGCTTTCCAATTACAATTTCCCGGCGTTTCGCAAAGCGTTGCTTGTCTGCGTCCTCGGGCGTCTGAAATCTGTCAGACTGAAAAACGAAAACAATTGTTATTCTCTGTTCCCAATAATGAAAATTACGATATCAGCGAACCAAAAAACTTTTCTCCATCACGTTCTTCATCACAACGGCAAATAGACTAGCGGTCTAGTCTTCTTATATTTAATCCCATGCTCCTATTCTCTAGTTCCTATCTAATTACTCGGAGCCGACAGTCATCCGCAGATGCTCGGCATTCTCAGACAGACACGTGACCGCGAAGATCTCCCTTCCTCCACTCTGATCATCCTTAATCCTTTAATCACAATTCCCAACGCTTCGCGCGTCGTACACCGACGAATAACAACGCAGATCATTTTCAATTGTCCGTAAAGCGCCACATGCCACACACCGCGCCGTTACTTTTAAGAGTTTCTCAGACATTTTAGATTTACTACCGACAACGATGCGCTCGCGCCATTTTGCTGCCGCTGCCAATTCAAGCTCGCTCCATTTACACGCGGCGTAGGGTGGCTGGCTGGGTGGGTGGGTGGGGGCGGTGGGTGGAATTGAAATTCAGCCCGGTTAATAATCGTAAGTCGGTTGTCTCGGCGACGGGCAACGAGCATGGCAGTGTCGGCGTCGACGTCAGTGGCGCTTGGGTGTACAGAGATGATAAGCTGGTTTTTCTGGCCGCTATGTACAGGGCTCTTACCAATGATCTTCATAACCTGGATGGCACATCGAGCTGAGCCAAGGTCAAGTAAAGTGAATCCAGTTTTTCTTTATTTATTAGCTAAATTTGACTGTTTTTTACAGTATTCTTAAGCCACCCCCTATAGCTCACAATTCAATCAAAGCCAATGTTTTGACATGCTTAAATACCAAAAATTATAAACTGAAAATATTCTTAAACCTCGTTTTTACCTCAAATATTCCTTTAATTTGAAAACTTGATAAAAATTGGGAGTAGGAAAAGGTGCCCAAAACTGCTCCAATAGGGCATCAAAGTCTCAGTGTATACGAAACGCAATTCGTGGCTATAGAGATCAGTTTTCCTAATGCGGCCACCTCACTGGTATGGTATTACAGCGATGCTAGTAAAAAACCGGGTTTACCAGATACTTTCAACGCTGTTCAACCTGGTGCGACTGAAAAACCTGTTTGTCCCTATCCTTGAAACCCAGACACCAATAGCACCGCTGAAATATAGAACCATAGCCATACTAGCTCGAAAAATATCGGTGGTAAACATTGTACCGTGTCACAATGCAAATGCCATAGCGACATTAGCACCACTATAGCACCGATATGTTGTTGGCATTACCATGCTGGAATTATAATGGAGCCAACACTAGCTCCACCTAGCACCGGGTTAATGCTATCCATACTTAGTACAGAATGTCGCCACTGGCTGGCCTCGGCGCTCGCGTCGCGCCCAGAGTTGGGACCGAGTTATGTCCGGTTGAAAACATGCGTCCATGATTTATGCGGCGACCGCGGGCTAAGTTTTATCGCTGCCGTCGCCCCCTCCCCCACTGCTATGACCTTAGTCCACCCTTGTCCTGGTTTGTTCTGGCCTTTCCTGAGTTTTCCTCAGTTTCCCTGAGTTTCTCTGAGTTTCTCTGAGTTTCCCTGAGTTTCCCTGAGTTTCACTGAGTTTTCCTGAGTTTCCTTGTCCTTGCCTTGTGGGTAGTAGCGTCTTTAGGACTCGCTTGATGAGTACCGTTTACCAAATACCGTTTCGATTTTCGTACAAAGGACGCCATGTTTTCACCTAGGTTTTGGTCGGACAGAAGAGCTGAATCAGTCACGTGATTCAGTTTTGTTTTCGGTACTTAAATTGCTATTTGCCACTGTATTTAATGAAAAACAAAAACAAAAAAGTGTAGACGTCATTAAAATAGATTAGTGTATAAAACCACGCCAACCAAACACAATAAATATGGAAATGTCAGATTGTAAAAGTGTTGAATATATGGCCATCTCGGGATTATTTTCACAATAAAACAACCCTGTCAGAGCGCATGTCTGTAATAAAATGACGGTCATTTGCTAGTTGGACTCTCTTAGCACTGTGCTAGGCTCTCTAAGAGAGCGAGCCATGAGACAAGAAGCGAAGTGCCATTTGCGAGAAACATGCGTGTGGAATATGCAATGGCAGGAGCGTTCAAGTGTGTCGGCGAGCTTTGAGATTTAGGCTTGGCGCGGAATTGCAATCTTCTTGCGCGAAATGTTGTCGAGAGCAGCGTTGTAGTAGTTGAGGTTGTTGGTTTTTTAGCTTTGTTAGAGTTGGTACGCGTGTGTTTTCACTCGGGCCACCTTTCTGCGATTAATTAAATTTTAAGCGCTGGCTATTTTCAGGGCAAAAAGTCATAATGCGCTTGGTGCGAAGCTGACGGCTGAGAACGTGCAGGAAAATCGTTTTTGATGTATATTTATTACAAGCAACGAAATATGCATTCCAAAATTTGTATTTGTATATTCAAATGTATGATGCATTTGTGCATACTCGTAGTATTAGTGTGCATTTAGGTTAGAATCAACACTAGCATTTGATCTAGTCGAATTTGGCGCTTTAATGATTGTAGAATTGTTGTGTCAAAATTGTTTTTCTGGAAAGTAATATATGAAATCATCAAAGAACTTTCGGAACTGGCCGAAAACAAAATCTGAGCGTTCCGCATCGCTATGTTTTCAATTAAACTAACTTCTTCTCAATTCTGTGAGAATTCTGTGAGTGCTGTGGTTCACTGCTGGTTCCGTCTCGACCAATGCATCTCATCATCATATTAGATGATATAACCTAAGCGATTTCTCGTATATGGATACTTTCAGCGGAATTGTCATTTTTACATGCATCTATCTACCTATTCTGCTATTCTTCGAGATTGATAAAAGTTTCCCGACAAGTTTTAATAGAAATAAGTTTTCTTCCCCTCCCCCCTGCACCCCACCGCTAGTACATAGGGCGCTCGGGAAAATCAGATCGACCCATTTCCTACATTTCCCGCGCAGCGCGCCAGGAAATAACGGGATTTATTTCCCAGGTCGCTTTTGCGGATGTCTTATGGTCGGATTAAGGAGCCTAATTCGTAGCTTGTTTTGCTATTTGGCTGAAAGTTGAATCTGTTTGTGGTTTGCATTTTTGTTCGAATCGTTATTTGGTATTGGTTTATGGATTTATTAGATACCTATAGATATTAGTATCTATCTAGTGGAGATACTACAAAGAGCCATTTATAAGTAGTAAGATACATTACGGACACATACAAAATATAGATACAAAGATCTATCTCATAAAGATAGTCGTACCGAATTTTGATGAACGTAGCAAGCGAAGCGAGTGAAGCGAATCTTCAACGAAGCATACTGCTTAAAACCAATCCTGTATGTTTATTTTCTTATGTCTGCTTAATCGCCAAAAGCCTCAACCGATTTTCATGAAATTTTATGGAAACCTTCCTTTTATCTCAACTTTATACCCTGTACTATTTTCAGCACATTCCACTATCAAAAAATCAGTTTTTACGAAAATTTTCAGTTTTTTCATTCGAACACGACGACATGAGTGTTTGGGAAGCCCTGAAGATCTCAATTTCCAGTGGTTGCCACCAATAAAAAAGGATCGTTTACTTTTTTAGTGAATAGCGATTATAAGCGTCGCCGGTGGAGTAAAATCAGTGGAGGTCTAGGCTCCTTCGCACTCCGCAGGTGCAATATTTCAATTATTTGTCTGGCGCTGAGAACTGCTCAAGTAGAATGCTCCAGCTATTTGTCAAAAGCCAAAAAAATTTGACTCTGTTTGAAGGGAGAGACAACGTGCAATTTTGTTCGTCGTATAAGAATTTGAGCTGCTAAATAATTCTGTGTCTAAGCGACAAATATGATACTTGCTACCATCGAAGATGCATTGGATGTTGAATTGTGAACGTGCAAAAATTCTATCGCGAGACTGCAAGGAAATTGTGAACATTGCGGGGAAATGCGAGGAAACTACATGTTTTATGGAAAAAGCGAGCAATGAATCTGCATGTCATAGTTTTTAGGTTGGGAACTCTTATTCGTTTTCATTAAGTCAAGGAAAGTGATATGCATTCGCTCAATGTTTTGTCGCGGTAGATGTATATTTGAATATAAAAAGCTTTGTTCATTTTCTAAAAAAACGTATTGAAAAACTATTTTCTAAACTGCACATTGACGACTCAATTTTATCTTTATCTCCACATCTGATCTCAATATTTAAATCAATATTTAAAACTTCTCAATCCAACAAACTTCACAAATAAAGTCAATTAAAAACCCTTCATTAATTCAGCAAGTTAAACTCCGAGCTTTGCAGACTTGAGTTTATTACTCGGATCTTATATAATTTCGGAAACAAGCTTCTGAAGTTTCTTCACTATTTCTGGGGTGCAAATTTCTTGCAAATCTCGGACTGTTTCATTTGTTGAACGTTCTTCTAGTTTCTTCCGCTAAATGCTACTCCAGTCATAGTTACATAGCAATTAACTTGCTCTTTGTTTCAATGCAGTTTTATTGCAAGCAATCAGAAAGTTTCTTCAATTTCTGCATACGTTTGTTCGGATTTTCCAATCATAAAAGATCAAAAAAATTATACCACCCATTTTAATTTACCTTGGATGAAGAGTAATAGAAAAATAGAAAAAATAAAGTGATAATCTAGTAATAAAAGTATCTAAGTGATGGTTAGCAAATTCTTGGGAGAATTTTATCTGATCTTCATAAGCAGTTTATAATCATCTTATTTAGTATGATCTTATTTAAAAATTAATTTCTTGGTTATCTTTCAATACCAGGTCAGACTTAGATTTCAGTGGTATTAAAGAAAAGCTGAAGATAGTACTTGTAAAGTGAAGAGATTTAAATAAAACGAACAATTTTTTTGGGGGAAAATGTATTCTGTTCTATTTTAAGAACTTGATAACTGTAATGACAGAATATAAATTGGGTTCTAATGCTTATAACTTTGCTAGCTATATTGAAAGATGAAAAAATCAACTTTGTCAAAGGAAACCCCTCACTCACACTTAAAATAATCATTTTCGCAGTAATTAGTTTATGTTTGTAAAATGATAATCGTATAATGATAAATCTCTTACCTCACAAACTCAGAAATGTATAAATAGGTACAAATACACAGAGTGATGCTGGATTGGTCCCACCATTACCTAAACACTATATGACGCCGCCTGAAAAGAAGTCAATAACACCACGCGTCTCGGCGCTAAACCAGCCTCCCAATCTCGCACAGCTTTTAATTTCTTCCCATAAAAATAGTAAAAAGATTTCCTTTTAATAGCACCTTTAGAAAGGCTCGCATGAAAGGAATATGGATCTCATCAAATGTTTTCAAGTCGCCCAAGCACACCGTATAAATTATTGAATCCAATTTTTCCTCAGTCGCTCGTGCGATTCTGCAGCAATGAAATCCGGTCGATCGATTCCGCCTGGAATATTTCATAAGGCCGTGTAGCTCGTTGACAAAGGAAATCACAAATCGCTCTAAAATTCTAGGTGCATCGAGGTCAAGCTGAATTATTACACACTCCGGATTTCGATTAACAATCTAGACTTCCGCCGGCTTTATGTCGCGATCAATATTGGATTGCGATACCGGCTTTGTTCAAAAAGCAAATAATATATCTTTTTGATAGTGTTCCTATCGGAGTGTATAAAGCTAGTATGAAGTTGATGGCGTGTATTTTTTCAACGAGACAAAGTAAATTCACGTTTGTTGTTGTCGTCGCCGACGAACAAACAACAGTAATGTTTCGTACATTTCGGCCACACTGAATAGGAATGAAACCTGCGAGTACTCTGCATGGTGGCTGGCGAAAATGTCACGCTTTTGTCAATATTTGTGGGCTAAACAAGAGCCGTGTATAATATTCAGCCGTACTTATGTTCTCAAAGTCTAAGAGTCTTTTAGCGCTGTCAAACAGGAGACTTTTTCACGATCCGTTTCAAATAAATCAACTGGTATATCAAAATAACACGCCCCGGTTCACGCTCGCTCGTTTCCCCGTAATTACAGGCGAGCAAAAAAGCGGCGAACTACAGAAACAAGAAAAAAAGCCCGCGCCAGCTTTATTTTATTTTATTTTCCAACTAGCTTTTTCGCAGATTTTCCGGCCATTTTTGTCTCTATTTAAAAATCTCGCAAGCAATTATAATTCCCTAAAGCGCAGTGTATTTCATCTCATTACAAAACTCGACCCCTTTGTTAATGCCCTCGGCCTTACCCCCCCCCCCCCCCCCACGCCAACATTCGGAAGTCTGAGCGCCATCAAACTACCGCGTTTTTTAGCTCTTCAAAAAATCGTGTCCAGCCCCTTTCAATGGGCTCGCATTTTCCTTCTCGACCGAAACATTTTCTTTTTTTCTCCACTTGTCGAGCCGATTCAACAAGGTCGCGAGGTCATTTCCATTTTCCGCAGACAATATGGCTGGTCATCTCGCAATCTGATAAGAACGTTGACTAATAATGCAGTCCTCAACTGGCGTTTATAAAGATGTGGGTCAGTGCAGTAATTGTGGCTACATTATGCCAGTTATTTACTGTTGCCTTCCAAGCCACTATCATACTTAATCAATCCTTTTATTCAGCTTCAATCTCAGCTTCTACTTCTTCTATGCAAAGATGCTAGAAAGCTGTAGAAAACTGATTTTTGTCTCTGCGATGTCTAGACAAGATTAAAAAGAGTAAACCAACTAGAATCGTGCTGAGGGCATTTCGTCCCCGAGATAAATGCGTAGAGATTTGCGCACGCACAATTGGTCCTACCCCAAAGCTACATAACACGCCCTACGAACATTTCGCAACGATTTCAGTAATTCACCAACAGAATATTTAGTTAGCACATCGTCAAGATTCTGCAAGAAGACGGCCTAGGTTCGCGCTGTGGGGTTCCAAAATTATTCATTCGACGTGGGTTTTTTTTCCCCCGTTCACCGACCAATCAGTATACTAGTACATGTGATTGCACCACGCTGCAATTTAGGATTCAGGGCGGTTGGGAACCCGAAACCATGCACTTGCCAATCTGAGTATAGCCACTTCCAAGAGCTCATGAATTAGTCAAGCTTTCTCGGGAGATGTTGCTTGCTATATACATGTTATACCTTGCTTTTCAAACAAAATGCTCATTAATTCTGCAGGGAAAAGACGAAACAAAGCTTGGTCTACGTATACACTGGGATTTATTAAAAATGAAGCTGCTTGGTGTATGTATGGAGGGAAGAAAATGGGAAAGAAAAATTATGTGTTAGTTTTAATTTAGTATACGTGAGGCAATCTTTTGATCACTATACGTTGCGAGTGAGGTTAGATTTTCATCTCGGCTCATCATAATTCTTAGAAACTTTACACTTGATTTTAATTGTATCGTGTAATTATAACTCGCTGTGGCTGTAGATTTTCTCATGTCTAATGAGCTTTTAATTATCGATGAAATTAATTTCTGTGTAAATTTGCCAGCCAATTTCAGCCAGACTTTGGGGCAGTGGGGGTGTACGCTTCGTTTAGCGAAGTTGCTTAATAGGTATTTATTTTCTTAGCGCAATTTGTACGCGCGGAAATCAACGGAAAACTGCCAGTCAGAGTTTAATATTAAATTTATTTAAAGAAAAAGTACGATCAGCACCGCTGATTGCAGTCTGCAGTGAAAATTATTCCGTGTCGAATTCCTTCCGCGTAGAAAGTACTCAAGCCAATATTGAAAACTAACAAGCACGAGGAACGAAATGAAACATTCTAGATGCTAGAAAATTTTAAAAATGCCCTTATAAATCCAATAACTTTACATGAAAATAACAGGAATTCCGATGATAGCGCTAGAGGAAAACTTTACAGTGATTAGTATCTAATTTTCCGGCGAAAGTTGGATCATTTTAATCTGATAATAATCTGACTACTCACATCAAACCAACAGCAATTCATTTCTAATTCGCTACGGCCATAGACCAAGCAATTCCCGTCGTCAACCCGACGACAGTTACACAGAAACCGATCCCGGAAAATGCAGATTCAGCCAAAGGCGATGCCAATTCCGAGCCGCTCGTAGACCAGATGCCTCACTTCCTTCGCAACTACACTTAGAGTGAAGGCGGCGCAATACAAAACGACCAAACTCGTCCGATCCCGCCAAACTCTCGGCCCACACTATTTACACGCAAGCGAAATGCAGATGAGAATCCACGCGTACATCTTATAATGCAATTCGAAAACCGGCTTTCCATACTAAATACATCGTGGTTAGCGTACCGATCCGTTATATAGTACTACACTATGTGTGCATATTTGCATAACGGCTGTAGATCTATAGCTATATATAGTTAATGACATTGATTCCCCTGATAGTTGCCCGGACTCTCACCCTGCATGTAACTGTATCTGATCTACAGTGGCGATGTTACGTGGGACAATTGGTTGTCGCCGATGATCCGGATCGCCGCAAGTTCGGGTTCTGTGAATCGCTAAGTTAACCATTGTACCCTGTAAGATGTCAGAAGGGTGGGGCATTGACCAGTTATGTTATACAGCTACGTTCTGATTGCGAGAGAGGTTACGGGACCCCTATTCACTACCTTTTTCATTTTCAAACTCTGTAGAATTGGGTAAATTCCGGCTTTTGTTACCTATACTTCCTTTGGGAAACAAAACCCGAATTTTACCCGCAGAATTTGAAACAGAAAAAGTTTAGTGAATATAGGTCCAGGGTAGATACTGTTATCTCGGGGTCCAACTTCTTGACCTCACCCATTGTATGCTTTCGTGCAAGGACCTGTCCTTGGACCTTCTCGACAAGGGTTGACAGCGTGATGGGTTCGTATACAAGGAACTCCTGGTACTTTGAAAAAACATACATTTCGAAATGGAATGCATGTCAGCACTTGATTTCATATCAAATGTATATATACATTGACATACATTTATTGAAAAACACCCCCTATTTGGACGGACACTTTCCCATCTTAGTCAGTTCGCCACTGCTGGCTCACTATATACACCCATATATACACGGTGCCTGGATGCCAGCCATTCATTAACAATAATTAATCTTCGCCTTTGGGGCATTGCACCAATGTTTCATCTGGGCCTTCCCTTGCGGGGGGCAAAACATGCGGTCGCGTTCGCTTCTCACGACGACTATAGGCGGCAGCACCGACCAAAACTACCACTAGGCCAGCAGCAGCAGCAACACCACCACCACCAGCACCAGCAGCACCAGCAGCACCAGTAGCAAGCAGCACCAGTAGCAGCTCGCGTTATTTATTAGCGACGGGGGCATCTAATAACTTATACTTACATCTCTAATACGAACTATGGGGCAAAACATGGTCGTAGAATGGGCGCACCTTTTTTGTTTGCTACGTAGATCTTGTGTGCTTTGAATCTTACTAATAGGTTGGACAGTGTGGGCAAAACGTTTCGTGAATTGAGACAGTCGAATTGATTAAATGTGTGTATGGTTCTTGGACTTAGTTCTAACATTTTGGGGAGCTTTGTGCCGATGAAGAATGGTTTGACACCGCGTGTTAAAATGATAAATACATAAAAAAAAACATTTTTGCTTTAATCAAACATATAAGTATGGACATTGGTCAATCTTTTCTATGGCCTGTACATGATATTATTATAATCTATTAATACAAATTACAACCCATAAAAAGGGGAATTAACAGTGAAAAATGTGTGATCTAGCCTATCCGAAAACTTTACAAAAAGGGATTTGTTTCAAGCTACATTCGTTAAGTAAAATATTTTAAAACTAGCCCCGAAAAGGTATACTTTGCGTAACATTGGCGTAGTAAATTAAACACAATAAATCACACTTTAGCTGTGATATTATATATGCGCCAATTTCACTGATTTCTTAAACGCGCAATTCTCGCAACAATTTCCACCCATCCTACAAGCCATCCTACAAGCGTTCTCGTGCCGCCTGAGCAAGCGAGCGAGCTGATGAAATTTCTGCGAACCTCTTCGCGAATCGCAGCCGAGCAAGTAGCAGTTTTCATTAAATTTAATATCCAGAAATGTGTTTTCCCATTTTCGCAACGACGAATATTTCCTCCCTAGACGCTGTCGTCTTGTGGTACCCTCGTCCCAGTTCTCAGCCACGTGCTTGCCAGCTTAGAGCCGCGTCTAGGTACTTTGGAAATGTGAAATGTGAAATGATTTTGTGTCAAAGAGCTCTTTGGCGTTGCGCAAAAAAGATAATGTCGAGAGTCTTAATTTATTATGTTTTTTGTTTTTGTTGTTGTGTAGGGCTTTATAGAATAGTGAAACAGTATACCGTTTTTAAATAATTAACATGTCGTAGAACCTCAAAAGACTACGAAATTTATGTATGCTTTAAAAAAAATCGAGTAACAAAGTAAAACTACAAAGAGGTCTCTTTGCAATCGTGACTTGGGCGAAATCTTCACATTTACTGGCTTGGCGTTTTATAATTGCATGCTGTTTTTCTTTGATAACTTGCTTAGCATGACTATGCATATGCGATGCGATGGTGTATCCATGTTGTGCGATTGACACGTAGCAATACACACATCATTTATTTCTATTCCGCATTGCTAATGTGGTGATACTTTATTGATTGCAAAACATTCGCATCGCATGAGAGTTCATGTAAAAGATTATGGGACATCGGATATGAGAGACATTTCAAATCATTCCCTTCAGAGCTAACATTTTCAGAAAAATATATTGTCATTGGTCATATAAGAACAAGATCATAGATCTTTTGATCTACAAAATAACATCCACAAGATTTATACTGCAGATATTAAATAAAGTAGTCAATATACAAAAACAAATCTTTCATGTTTAAAGTGTCCGCATTTATTATTTAACTTTTTTCCACCATGGCGTACACTTTTTATTGAGTTTGAACACGCTCAACAAACACAAAACACAATACGGCAGTTGCGTTGCGAGCTCTTCGCACGCAGCAGCTGTAAATCAAGTGGAGCGAAGATTTCGGTGCAGAGAAGATCAGAGATAGGATGTCGATGAACCATCAGTCGATTAATAAATCACACAGGGTTGGGGGGTGATCTAGTGGATGACAGGTCACCGATCCCATGTCTGATAGCAGCTGTCAGGGATGAAGGCTTTTTTAATTTGTACTGGTGACTGATATGCGGACAGTGCTGCAAAGCAGGGTGACGCTCTGGTGCGAAATATAGTATGACAGAGCTAGTCAGTCAAATAAATATATAATAAGTTTGAATGGCTGCGTCATTGTCGGGTTTTTTTTTTAACATACCCATCACACTGCTCAAACGTTGGAAAAAATAGTTAAATTAAACATTTTGCGGGAAAAAAAATCTACCGAATTGTACTAATCCGTAATCATGAACATTTCCTGGCAATCGGAAACGCAAACGCTCTAGAAACTCATTTAGTAAAATCAAATGCATGTCTATCGATTTATAAACACTTTTTTGAAAGGTGCTCCTGTACGTTCATGTTAGAATAAAATGAAAATAAAATGAAAAAATCGCAAGCTGCATCCTCTTTTCCGTGGCCATTTTTTTTCCGACCAACTCTACGTTATTCTAATTGAAACGTACACATGAACGTGTAATATGTATTAATGTGTAAAGGCTATGCGACTTCTGACGGCGTAGGGTTAGACTTTATAGCTATAGTGAAATCTCATACCTTGTAATTAAATACAAATTAAAACGGGCTCCGATGCAAATTTCCCGCTATATGTAAATGTAGATTTTCTCCCCCACCCTCACCCCCTACGACCCCTCGCGCCACTTTCAGACCAACTAAATTTCTGTGCTTGGCCCGTAAATTTGAGCTCGCAATACGAAAATAAGGGCGGAATAATTATTGGTAGAGTGGAAATTTGGGTAAACACTGCGTCAGGGCTAGTTTGCTGCTGCGTACAAAATGACGGTGCGCTGTATATAGCTTTTTGGGGGCACGTGTGGGGTGGTAGTCGGGGGATTTCGCACACTGGACAAAACATTCGATGCGCTAAAGTTAAACATGTTTGGCTAATTCCAACTTGTTTCGCACAATTACCGCTAGAGGAAATGAATTGGCTTCCTCTGCCGATCGACAAATTAAGCGCGACGAAATTATTGAACTCCGGTATGGGAAGAGATGAGTAAATTCACAAAGGAACCGTTCTAGTTATATAACAACGTTTGATGCCTACTATAAAGTGTAGAGTAGTCGAGGTTAATTCTATTTGTCTATGAAGTTAGTTGACCGGAAGCAGAAGTATAAAACTAAAAGCTAACAACCATCTGCTATTCTGCACAGAATCCACAGATTAAATTGTTGCCGAAAACCACGATAGCAAACTTTTTAGACAAAGAAAAAAGAACACAGACCCGGTTGCATTGGTGTGCATTCAAAACAACGGTCAGTTTCCAATGCTGTTGTCTGCTGTAGTAAGTGCGACTGTTTCGCGAAATCATTGAAACAGAGTGCATCCAATTGCATTTAATGGACACAGATCTTTCACATGCAAGCGTGCACATCGGCGGTAGCTCATTCTGATTCACGAGAATTTCTGGCGGATGCATGGCATACAAGTGCACTGCTACAGAACGCTTCACGGCTTTGTCTTGTTGAGAGTGGGGGAATAGTTTGAGCTAGATGCACAATTCAGGGAAATATCGTATTGAAATGGGTGGATTCCAATTTTTTTGTCGACTCTTTTTCTGTGCACTGGGTGTAGGTAGTTGCTTGTAGGTATAAGCAGTATAAGCTGTAATGAGGTGCTTCATTCGAAATTACCTCGAAGAGCCTCGTGAATTATTCGGCGCCGTGCATTGTAAACTGAAGAGGACTCTGACCGATCAGATGGATTTTTTCGTAGAAGTATGTAGTTGGAGATTAGCTATGGGGGGTCAGTTGTTACTGGAATTACCAGAAATTACACCACAAAAAATAAATAAGCTGGAAGATTGATAAGTTCTACTTAACCTAGATATTTTTAAATGACCTATAGTTCTTCTAATAAAGTGAACTTGGAGGTAGATTTTAGAGAGCGAGGTTTACTGGGAAGAATGGTCGCGAGTGGGCATGAAAAGCAAAGAAATGATAAATATATGGATTTTTGAAAAGAGTGTAGATGAATGGAATAATTTAAGAGTAAGTGTAGAGATGAAAGTATAAGGAAATTGGATGAAGGGTTGAGAACGGGATCAGAAAAAATGACATGTTAAAGTATAAATCTGATCGAAATAATAATAAATAATAATTTTTGTAAACCTTCGATATAATCGCTCATAGCATACGGTACAGGGTACACTTGTGTGTAGTCATCGGCTGTTATGTCCTCTTGGTTGCCCAGGGATGCTGGAAAACACACGAAAAGCTCGAATCAACGCGCTGGCTGTTGGTGGAAATATGTGCGTTTATGTTTTTAAAAGGAATCTTCTTCTTTAAGCTGGGAATGTTGGCAGCATCTTTCAAAAACGAAATATATTCTTATGAAGTGCAGGCCAGGCTCGAAAAGCAGAAAGTATGAAATTCAAAAACCTATTTAAATAAAATACTAAGGATGCCATTTCTAAGGGCGAGTTTTAACTTCGGAGGAACAGTAGAATAGCACTGCATGCCAATTGGGGCAGCTATGTAAGTTGTGTTCCACGCCAAAACCAACCCAGATCTATCTGAATATGGAGAAACACACCCTTTGTACATTTCTCTTGTCGTTTCTCACAACTGCTCTATACTAATTTACTCAAACAACGAATCCTGTACACAAAGTTCTCGAGTTAACGAAATACACGGTTATTACAAAATATAATTAGCACTACACATTTCGATAAAATCTTCGACAACCGCCGAGTGAGCCTCACTGCTGACGGCGTCCCCAAGTCTAAATATCTCCTGGCTTCGCCAACGCCCTAGACTTCCTCGACTGACGCCTAGAGAGTCTACATACCCACGGAGTGATTACTTGGCATCGTTTTTCTACTTCAGACGCCATACTTGCACTAAAGTGTATAACTGTGTATAATAGGCTGCCGTAATCGTTGTTTTGCGTGGTATTTAAATTGCCTTTTTTCCCTAAATTTCACAAAATATTGAATAGAAACAACCATATCGGACTATATATTAATAAAAATATGGCGGCCACGCGCCAGAAATGGTCTTCTAGCACCACATCGAGGCGTCGCATCTTGACGGAGTTTCCCACTCTCTGAGCGTGACAGGCTCGCAAACCGACGGCGCCGTCGACTTAGCGACGCCTCGCTAGCGACGCATTGCTTACAAACGACCTGTTCACAGCGACACCGACGCCGACGCCGTCGGTGACGTCTTTTCCACGCGTCGCGTTCAATCCCGGTGCGTGCCGCTTGGCGTTCGAACACGCATCGCATTCACGCGCCGCTCGCGGGAAATGCGATGCGGAAAATGACAGGCGAAGGGGGTTGGGAAGTGTGTGATTGTGTGTGTTTTTTTACTTGGCTCGCTATCATTTCTTTCCTGAAGATTGTCGTATGAATATATTTGTCAATCATTGATTATACGTTTTGAGAGTGTATTTTGGTGAAGTCGTGTGGAGAGTGGGAAGTGTGGGTTCGGAACCCTTGCTTCATACGTGTCAAGAGTTTTTTTTTTACTTTAACCCTTAAAATCCGATTTCTAACATATATCTGATTAACATACATCTGATTGCGACGATTAATAGTCCAGAAAGAGAAACTACTGCAATCTGATACTAACCGTAACCGTTCCCCGGAACCTTTTTCAAGAAGTCTGCATTTTTTTTTTGATATCCATGGCTTTTGCCTCTGACTTTGACAACTTAACCACCAAACATCTGTCTAACCAGGGTAAAGTTGCAACCATATAGGCCAAGCAATCAAGGGTATAGCTCTGCGATATCACTGGTGTCTTCTGGCATTTTGTTTTGCAAAACGCGAACCTTATAATCTAAAGCTTAAACAAAAATTAGCGGCGAGTTTTGGTCCCTAAGCACGCGCAAATCATGGCTTTTATATCCTAGCCGACGCCAAGGAAGCCAGGAATGGGGGTGCAACTGTCAGAGGAGAATATTTATTCGCATATTTTCTCGCCATGCACTTCTAAGTGTGGGTATACTCATTGTACTTTAGAGACCACGTCGCTTGCAAGTGTGCTTTTCTTTCTCGTGTGGCACTAGTTTTAGTTTTAGGTAGTTGTAGGCTTTTAGTTTCTACTCTTTTGTTAGTAAAGAAAGTGGATGGGCCCGATTTTATAATTGGTGTTTTGGTTTGGATGTTTAATCGGCCGTTATAAAGGCCGTTATACACGCTGGTGATGAGTATGGCGGTAAAAATGATGATGATGAGACTATAGGGCTTCGTTAATTTATTAGAGGGTGTTAATATAAGAATAGTATATTCCTAAAAAGCGATCTGCCAAAACAATTAAGTCGCGTTTTGAGCGTTTAGACTTGGACCGATGACGTTGAAGTTTCTCGTGTTATTTCAAAGTTTCTCTGTTTATGCGCAACTCATCCAATACCAATTTAAATATAGGAATCACTTACTTTTCAAAATGATTATTAACCTTGTTGCTTAACTCTAAGCATTACTCACGTCCACTCAAGTGGACGTTGCAGCTTCTTTATATATTTCACTGCTAGGATATTTATTTCTCCAGCCTATCCTTGAATATACCCATGATTCCACATCGTGAACAAGCCACTTTCCTAAAAATTGAATTTAATTTTTTTCATAAAAAGTATAATATACTTTTTATGAATCTTAATTTAAATCATTGAGAAAATCGTGAAAGTTTCATATTTTTAACTCCAACCAAAATAACTAGCAGTGAGAGGTTACAAGCTAACTTTTAAAAGCTATGATATATTTTTGATCAAAACAGAATTCATCCCCACAAAGTCTGTAGTACACTGCCAGAAACACTAGCCAACACAATACTAGCGCACGGCATTCCCTGAGAACTAAATTTCGGACACCTACCTCGAGCAAGAGGTAAAATAAATAACACAGTCCGTGCGAATTGGAATCGATGTCCGTGGTACCGTCCCTCCGCATACACCCCACGCAACGAGAAACGGGTTGTTTAAACCGAGAAACCACCCTCGCTTCTTCGACGGCGAAGACGGCAAATGCCATCCTGCACTCTGGCCTGAAGACGTTTCAACGCCGCCGATTGGTGACTGTCGTTGCCTTCGTCGTTGTCGTCGTCGTCGTCGACTCTAATTTGACAGCTTGATTAAACGGTGCATAATTCATTGGAGGCTCGGACGAGCGTGCCTACACGTGGAAATATTTGCTGGAAAATGGCTGCGACTGAGTGTGCCGAGCTCGCCGGTGAAAATTCAACCCGTCGCTGCTCTGAATTCTGCCCGACAGACCCGAGTTTTCTCATTTAGGAAGGTTTAAGCGAGCGTGGGTCACGCTTCTCCGTCTAGTCTGCATGCAATAGGGGTCGGTGCATGCATTTTAAATTGTTTTTTGTTTTTGTTTTTGTTTTAGTAAAGGTTGAACAATAGTTTTCATTTGCAGAGAAAAGTGATTGATTGGTTGGAGTTAGTGAGATAAAACGAATCTTCATAAGAAAAAAGTGGTAGATGTCATGAAATATGAATGTTTCTAAAGTCGCTCCGTTTGGCGATTCAGTTTGTGACCTCTCATCATCACCTGACGTAATTTCGTAGCTGCTTTACCTTTGTACGTTTTTGTGCCTATTTCATCTAGAGTTTCAACAAATTTTCTCAATAGTGCTATTTAATACTGAAGCTATTTCAAAAAACGTGAGATACTTTAAATCTATACATAGTACGTCTCACCCAAGCTTTCCGAAATCCCTAGTGTGCTCGTTTCGCAAATTTAAACAACGGGCCCCTTTGCGCCTTTATATCAATTCCCTTCCATGAGAAATATCAAATACAGCGTGACTATAAAATACACCCTCACATAATTTAGAAGATCAATTGTCGCAATACAGACCTAATTCTGATACTGAGCAGCATTCAACGAAATTTCTGTGCGTACATTTCCCCAGACTTCGACAACTGGCGTTGAGACACAGTGAATGCGCTGTGGAGCATAAATCAGCCATTGTCTACTTCACTGTATGTCTGTTATTTACAGCCAGCAAGTAATAAATAAAATAGTAGGTGACAGATATCCATGTATCTATATAATATGCATTCATGCGCGGTCAGAATTGATACTGACCGATTGCAATGCTTTTTTACTGTTTCAAGTCTATTCACGTCAATAGACAGCAGTGGCGATGACTTATGCATGGGAGAGGGTGGAGGGGAGGTCAATCTAAATGAGCGAGGAACAGAAATTCGCCTGTATCAATTAGCAATCCAACCTTTGACCCGTAACGAAATGTCTATAAACATGAACTGTTGAAAAGAACGAATACCTCGTCCGCTCACCTGTCTTTAAAAGTGTACCCTTTGTTAAACCTTCCTTGCGCATATATAAATTACACTCTGTTTTTTTGCTTTTTTTGCTTGACCTCACTCGAGCAATCCGAGTGGACGTCGCTTCGCCAAGTGCGAATCACACAGAGTGCGAATTCGCCGGAAGATCGCAGATATTTCGGCTATCTCGGAATTTCCGTCGATCGCCGATTCGTGGATTAACGTTTTTCGCAATGTTACAAAGTTGACCAAGTTGCAACAAATTTCGCGCAAGGCGTTTTTGTTGAGCGAACTCTCAGGCGGCGATGAAAAACGCAGCGCAATTCTGAGGCGAAATTCGCACTGGCTTTTTAGGGTCGACATTTCATTTTCTAGTTAATTTTTTATTCTCCAGTGAGGAAGAAAACAGGAGCAACCGATAGGTTGTCACCATGAAGATGCGTTTTTATCTGGTGGTTAGCCACATAACTGTACGTTGTAATTTCGGCTCTTAGAGAAATTCGGACTTTTGAGTAGCAAGATATTTAGAAGCTGTTTTTAAAGAGCAGATTGGACGAGTTCATGCCATGAAAGCTTTAGCAATAACAACAGTAACAACTCATTTTCAAAACCGATGCTACCCTGACTCGGTTGTACATATTTATTACATGAAAAGAAAATTGATTGACTTCAATATCGGGACGAACGTTTTCGTGGCCACCTGCTACCTCGATCCATGCATCCAAACTGCATTCACTACATGTTCTTGTCATCAATCTAACCATAACACCCAGCGCAGGCTTAAAATTCATACATTATAAAACGCACTTCCAGTTTTAGAAACAAAAGCATTTTTTTTTTGTTGTTTCGAATCGCCTTCAGTTCCGTCCATGTCAGCCACTTACGAGTAAAATATTGAAAACAACAATTATGAAATGACACTCAACAATATTACTGTTACATACCACTCTCCTCTATTTTGATATACGTCTGGAATAGCACCGAGCAAACACAATGGGTTTTCGCAAAACGAGATAGCAGACCAGACCCCGGTACCATATCGCATTTCCGATGAAAATAAACGAACGCCCACCACTGCACATGGTGAGTTGTGAATTTCGACATGCCCATGTTCAAATGCACTTCACATTATACGTTTGCTCCACCTAGCTGCTGTGTATGTGTGGATAATATAATTTGAGAACCATTTCCACATGTTTGAATCAACTTTTTTTCTGTTGTTTTACTATTATATTTGCAACGCGCAGGACAGACACGAATGCATGCAAACCTATTTAAAACTAGAACAAATTGAAATTTTATACGGTAGCGATGTATGCATGTGTGCAATGCAGTTTACAAGTGCATTTAGCCCTAGGCGCTTATGCCAGTTGTTAATTGTCCAGGATATTTGTGTAGGATAGAATCTAACGAGTTGTTAAATGCCCTGGCTAAACAGCACACGTGTACGAGTAAAGTGTTTGTCTGTTATATATACAAGGCGATGAAAATTACTGTTGCAGAGTTTTTTTTTATTTTTTGGTATAACTAAAAAGCTTTGCAATTAGTGTTGATTGTTTCATATCTGACTATTTCACGAAGGGAATTCATTTTTTAGCATGAAAAATCGAGAAACTAATCGGAATGTTACATTTATATATATAGAATTCGATGTGGTGCAAATGCAAAACTTTAATGAGACTAATCGGTGGCTTTTTGCAATAGAGAAAACATAATCTTCTGTAATATTGGTTTCAATGCACCGAGCAATGATGGGCGAATGCAAATATCACGACAGAGAATATTTGTTTGCAAATACCCACTTGTGCAAAAAGTAATTTCGTCAAACCATCGCCATATCCATCGCAGATCTGAGAGCCACAATAATCTGAGCCAAAAACTTCCCAATACCTTTCAACGAAACTCAGATCCCATGCACTTCTATCACGTGTAAAATTGTATAAAACGAATTATTCTAGCCACAATTCCGTTGGCTGATGCCTTCATCTCCTAGTGCCATGCCTTTCGGGTGTTCTCCACGGAATGTTCCACATTTCAATCAACAAAACGAAATGAACTTTGCTTGCGCCAAGGTCCTCCACTGTGCAGGAAAAGTAACCGCGCGAACAGACTCCGACGACACCAACGGACGTTCTTTCTCCTGCAGCCTCGTGTTATTGAGCGAGAAGGCTAAACAGGGCTCGAGTGAATTACCGGCAGACCCACGAATCCGTCGCCCCTATCCGACCCCCATTCTCACCCCAACCGTCATATTATGAGGGCGAACATTTTCATTCTCCAATTCAATTGCGCTACGCGAACGATGTGGCAAATTTCTCTTTCACTCACTCTCTCCCTATATTTCATTTCGTTCTTTTGTCTCTAGTACGCTCTTGTGCGATTTCGGTCCTCGGTGGGTTTTTTTTTTTTGATCATCTCTTTCGGGTAGTAAAAAAGTGTGCTGGAGCCACAGGAAAAGCTTTGAATCCATGCAGGTTGGACTGGACATCGCTGAAAGGATGACGGAAACTTCGTCAAGCTCGTGAATGTGTCTGTGTTAATACAACTTTATTATAGACGCTTTCGTGCACAGATGACGGGTTCATTTAATCTTTTTAAAGCATGTGTATAAAAGCTTCGGTTTTGAATGGTAAAAAGTTGGAAGCATGAAATATTCCTGTCTCCAGCGGTATGCTAAACTAAAGCCGCATGCTCGAATCAACTCTGCTAAGTAGGGGTGCGAAATTAATTTTTTACAGCACTGAATCGCGAACAAAGACTTGTGGAAAAATACCATCTTGACCCGCGCTGCAAAAATGCGCTGCAATAGTTCACCACACTCCAGTTTCAATGAATACTTGTGTAAGTCATTAGTTAAGTGGCTTATTTAGGTTTCCACTACCAAAAAATTGACTTTAAAATTGATGTATGCATGCTATATGCTACGCGCCTAACTTTGAAATACAGAAGGGCGAGCGACGGAAAAAAAAACGACAACGCAAACACAATTCGAACAACGCGTCCCCCGACCACAGCCCACCTCCACTCAACATTATGCAAATATCCGGGCAAAATGCGGACGCAGCGAGTTGAGAAAGCCACGACGACATCCCTCAACGGAGCGTCGCGACCTTGTGTCCGGGGGTGGGACTATGACGATAGTCCAGCACCGAAAAGTGGTGTACACGCATGGACTACCATCAAGGAGTGTGCAGCTACAGATATATGTACTTGCCAATTGTTTGCACGACATTATACAGTGCGGGCTACAAAAAAACGCCCGGAAAATCATTCTCGGTTCGTTTTCCCAAGCCATGGCTGGCTTACCGTATTGTTAGCTTTTCCAAAAGCTAGCTTTACTCTCAATCTGGCTTTACCATAAACATAGCTGTACACTCTAGCTAGCTTTTATACGCTCTAACTATAGCTTTACCCTGTACCTATAGCTACCAAAAGCTGGCTTTACCCTCTAGCTAGCTTTACCCTCCAGCAGGCTATTTCTTCTAGCTAGTTCTACCCAATTGCTAGATTCTTTTGATGATCGTTGCCGAAATGACATTGCACAGTAAACAAAGCGTATCGTACAAACACATTGTTTGTGAGCTATAAAAATTTCTACGACTTACTTTAACTAGGTTTTTCTTTCTTTAAACTGCAGGGATTGAAAGCTAAACCAGCGCCCATTTTTATCTTCCAAGAATCTAATTGGATATTAAGGGATAATTGAATCCAAAAGGATCTATGCGAGATAGTAAAACCGAGAGGCAATTTCTTGTGAAAATATTAGCTCTCTTGATGCCCTGCGCGCGCCGCGGGCCTAAGAATGCACCCCTTGGTCCGGCTCACGTTCCGGATGCTGGCACTGGCAGGACCGTGTCCAGCTCCTAGACGATCCTGAGGGAAC
This sequence comes from Nemurella pictetii, assembly GCA_921293315.2. Lineage (NCBI taxonomy): Eukaryota > Metazoa > Arthropoda > Insecta > Plecoptera > Nemouridae > Nemurella > Nemurella pictetii. The sequence continues at coordinate 6,654,775 of OV121122.1, forward strand.
TTCCGGTCGGGCAAACTGTCGGTGACAGGGCGAAGGGGTGAAACCATGGTAACCAGCCGCGGGGACGGTTGGAGGGCAGTGCTCGATGCGAGAGTGATGCGAAATGTAGACAAAGTTTTGCGGCCATGTTTGGTCGCAGTGTATTGTGTTTTTGCACCCATTTCTATGATAGCTTTCAAAGGTTAACGGTATATATTTCATACTTTTTGGTGGTAGTTTACTGCAGTTTATTTCTTTTTGCGCATGTATACATTACTGAGAGTGCATTTTCGCTGCTTTTGTGACCTAATAAGCAGATGCAAAGTAAATTACCACAAAATGTTTCTAAAAATTCATAGAGGATATATTTTCAAATCTTTGTGAGTGAATTTCGTGCTGCAGTTATCTGGCCACTCTCTGGCGTTCGAGGGTTTTCCGAAGGGGAAATGTAGGCTGTACGCATCAACACGGGGGAGAGCTGATACCTACGCGAGATCCTTTGTTTGCTATGCCGATTGTAAAAAACAATATTACACTGGACAAATATTTTTTTCATGGGGGGGTGAGACTGGAGAGGATCAATGATCTGCCGATTTTTTTTTAGCGTGGAACTTGCAGCATTTTCCAGATAGAATTTTCCAGCACACAGCTACGATGGAACGGTACACTTTAAAATGCCATGCCAACAACTACGGGTCATATTTCTTTGTGGGACAAACACGTGCATTTGAGGCCATGTCAGAAAAACGATATTTCTTACCCAAAGAGACTATGATTTTCTTTGGCATCTTTTTAAAAGTATATTATTTATAGAAAAGCTGGATTCCTGCAGGTCAGGAAGGCTATTTTCTGCCGTCGATCGTTTTTGAGGAAAGTGAACTTTTGGACAAGAACATCTTTTTCACGTCGAAATTTGACAAAGTGGCTTGAGACGTATGAGATTTTTTTCTTACTATTTGAGGGAATGTCATCCCCGTGAAAGGTGTGTGTCTTTCAACGCTCGTCTTTGTCGCGTTAACGTCCGTTTCAGAATTTCACTTTAGTGGGTCCAAAAGGGACGGGGTGAAAAAAAAGATCGAGTGCTACGGTCTATATTGAGAAGGAATAGATATTTGGTGATCAATCACTGTAATACCTTTCATTTTTAAACGATACATTTTCATTTTGGTCGATTTTGGTTTGATGTTGTCTGTGTTGTAGTCTATGGGGAGGCATGAGGGATGGGATAAGACAAAAAAGATAATAACTCACAACATGTTGCTCAGAGTTGGGGCGAGATGAGATTAGTTTCATCGCACGAATCATTGAGCACTCTACTCTGATGCTATTAAATACAAATTTATGCATTTATACATTTATACACCTGAGCGTTATCCCATAATAGGATACAGTTTTAATGCACTTTTTCGCCACTCCTGGGCCGGCTTTTGATGTAAGGCGATTAATTTGGGATCATAGCTGAGAACGAAAAACCGTCTCGGCAAAAGATTATTATAAGAATAAAAAACATCTTGGCGGCTAAGAAAATGCGATACGAGAAGATTTACTATTCGGTTTTTTCCTCTCAACTAGTGCGTACATCCGTTTGAGTTAAAAAAATTCCCTCGGCCAAATTTGCTGAGAGATTTATCGCACGTAATACAATTTTTAGCCAGCCCATATGAATTATCTCTGCTGTACTGCAAAAACTATTCATCCGATAATGTCATACCATGATATTTCCATGAGTCATGCACTTATCTAACCTCGCGACACTGTTTGAAGAAGACGAATGTATGCCCAATTTGAATTGAATCGTCTTAAAGAAAGCTCAATAAGGCTTATTGACAAAGCAAGCAGTAAATTTTGTGACATGACATCCAAAGCCTAATAAAATAACAACAATTCTACATGAATTCCTTTAATAAAATAAGCGAGTCTCTACAATAATAACTAAAGCAAGAGTTTCCGATTATTGCATAGTGTTGTTTTGATGTGTTTGACAGTGAAACACCAAAAAACTCATCAAGTGTACATATTAGCATCGCGCATTGCCTGTTGCTCGTCCACGAGGTTCGCCTAAAAAAACCAATGAAGCAGGTATATCAGCTGTTCGGCCCGACCAGCTGTTATCCCCCTCACACGGACATGTCTCTCTCCCACCGTAGCAATACCTGTACCTGGAGATATGATGCCTTCTCCTATCCAGCAACGCCTATCGGTTGCTACAAGCATCTGCACAGAGTTCGACGGAGTACGGTGATGTCATATAGCCGTCGTTTCCTAGCACTTTTGTCAAAGTCACCGTTGTGTTTAGTTGAAATGTTTCGCTGAGAGTTTACCTCGTCTCGGATTGTGATGGAAGATGGAAGGCAAATGGCAATCAATCGCAATGTAAGTACACGTTGGAATGACGAATATTTCTCGGTGATGTGGGGCGATGTTCGTTCGCTTCGATCAGAATTTAGGTTATGTGCCGTCGAGTCTCTATGGAGATACCTGTGGATTGTGGTTTGTTTATGTTGGAGTGCTTATACTAGGTTGGTAAACTTCAATTTGATTTAGACGTACCATTCGAATTAATACCTTTGGTATTCTATTCGTCGTTCTCTCTTGTTAATTAATTATTCTGCGAATGTGACGAATTCGCGAGCCATTCCGAAAAAGTCAACTGCATACCATGCCGATGACTAAAACAAATAAAGCACTGTTTAGTGTTTCTGAGATAATCTAGGGAATGTAATTAGTGTTTGATATCTCGGACCGTATTTCGCCGTAACGCAGGCTAGGTTCGCCACATGGTCACAATTTTAAATAATTGCCGCCTTGAGAGGCATTGGTCATGATCGTTCATTTATTAGAGCTTCCACTGTTTGTATTTATTCTCAAAGCCAATATGGAAACATTTTTGCCGCGGTTTATTCAAGTGCTATACAAATACTTCATGAAGGGAAAGGTTACTGTGATTAAGCTTGATTGCAAGACGAAACTGCACCACCCTTTCGCTAAAGGTAAGCTATGTAATGCAACGCATTTTCTTTACAATGTTTACTTTTGTTGTACAGACATCCGCGTAATTTCTAGCTCGTTGGTCGAAAATAGATAGTAATTTTGTAATCGTACAGAATATTGTGAGTTCTACCAACTCAGTTCTTCCAACAACGAGGTAATTACGAGAGAAAACACACATTGTGTTTGTACCAAACTAGCAGAAACAACCAGCGACCATTCTGTGTTTAAATAACAGTGCGTCCCGTTGCGTACGATATTATTGTAATCTCTCATCAATAGAATTTAATGACATGAAAGCCTATGCATAAGAAATGCATGAAGCGGTCAGCATTGAAGCGTGCATTTCCATTATGTGGCTGGCTTTGGATCCCATTGATAGCGGTGGCGAATGCAGGTAATTGCGTATGAATTCAAAGTTCAACTATGTTGATGGTTACAATTGGCTGCATGTCACTGTCATTGTTTACATGACTCGAACCTGTAAGCATCTTTATTCCTGTACAGAATGTGGTACTGATTGATTTGTTCTGTTCGTGAACGTTGGGACGAGGCAGTCCAATTGTTTTAGCTTTGTATTGGTCTTGGGATATCTGGCCCTCGAAAGGGCGTGTCTGGCCCCCAGTGTGTGCACAAAGATTGTATGGAACGTCGATGAATGGTATTACAGAAGGGTAATAAAATGTAACGAGATATTCTATATTTTGATAAAACATTTTCTGAATATTGAACACAAAGAAAACATCCTGGCACATTGCATGTTCTAATATTAAATAAAAGTAAAGTTGGCTTCAGAACCTTTATCTCAAAACTCTGTACATACATTTATCCAAACCGAAGATTTTCTATTCTATTCCTCAAACGTTGTCCGATTATTTTGAAAAAAAAATAGACGCAGTATATACATACATTTACTTGATTTCGGTGTGTTCATATATTCCTGCATAATTCACAACCGGTTACCATTTTATGTGCACTTGGCTGCACCATCCGGCCCCTGCCCGCGCATAACTTCTCGCTGAAAGCCAGGACGTTCAGGAATAGATTAAAAACATCTCAGACGACAGTTTATAAATATCAAACAAGGAAAACGCGGCGAAAATCGCGATCAAACGATGACTAGTCACGCTACCTTTTGCCCGCTTCCTCAGCAGTTGGCGATCTCGATCGGGAACAAATTGCTGTCGACGCCACTATAAATTCGAGATCTTGTTTACCGAGCCGAACCCCATCGCGCGTATCAGTCGCTGTATCCGAAATTAAATTCTTCTAGATAAACAAAATTTCCTTCGACTAAATAACGAGACTGCAGGAAAAACTGCACGGAAAGTAAAAGTGAAAGACTACCACATTTTCTAGTTTGCAGACCGCAGAGACACAAGACACACGATAGATGTGTCGGGGCAAAGAATCCAGTCGCCCATGGGGAAGTAATCTTGGATATAAGTTTGGATGTTTGGCTGTGGTCGGTTGGTACTGGGTTCGAGTCGGGGTGGTGTAGCGTAGGACAGTCTAGCGTGTAAGCGAGCATGCTGTGCTTCAGCATACAGCATTCAGCATTCACTGCATTCAGTAGTGGAGCGCCCAGGTATCTCCCAGAGATGAAAAGTCTTGAAAAAGGACAGTTGCCCACAGTTGGACAGTTGGACTGTTGCCCGTTATCGGTTGGGTCCTTAGCGTTCATATTCACAATTTGTCAGTTCACTTTGTAATGTTCTTATTTTTAATTATTTTACTAACAACATAGGAATTTGATATCACTTCTGTACAGAAATAATAACTTGTGTTCATCCGTAACCAGAGTTTTCGGTATATGTCAAAAAATAGGATATATTTTTGGTGGATGCAAGTAGGGCGTAAAGACGGGAAATTTTAAATGCACTGTATAAACCTGTAATTATCAGATTATGAGGAAGAAGAAGAGGAAAATCAAAGAAAATCTCAACTCTTAGAGCAGCGTCTAAGATTACACTTTCCTCCACTACAACCTATACCCATCATGCAGCCGCCCCGAAACCCCCTACCACCCCCACACCCACCCCCCGCGTGGGCGGTCAGCACCGTACCTGCGCCCAACGGCGCGCCCGCGGATATTTACGACGCATCGAATTCTTAACGAAACTTCGCCTGGCTGCGAATCCGACAGGGCGAGAGACAGAGTGGGTGGGCGGGTGGGCGGGTGTGCGGGGAAAGAAATAAGGGTGCTCGGTTTCAGTTCAAGTTGTGCCTTATTAGAAACTTGCCTCGAAAAATGCGTAGGAATGCGCGGGGGTTGTTTGTGGCCGGGTGGTGGAAGCGGGGAGTGTTTATATATAGGTGAGCGGACTAGTGCGTTTCGGACTCGCGGTTGCTATAATTGCTTAACATTGCTGAACATTGTTGAACATAGCGCGTATACATTGACCGGAAAAAGTAGCCATAACGAAGGTTCCTCGAGAAAAAAAAACTTGGCTTACAAATGAGGTTTTTTATACTTGTTTACTCAAATCGGGGTTGCTCGTTTCACAACGAGACATTGACGATTCGACACCAAACAGATCAGTGAAAGGAAAAATTGCGGCCATTTTTTGAGTATGACCTATCCTGGAAAGACTAATGCGCCATAGATCTGAGACTAAACATTCGCTTTTACAATCTCCAGTTAAATATTTAACTTCCAATTAGGAAGAAAACCAAAGCAACCGATAGCGATGTCGCCATGGTGATGAGTATTCCTCTGGAAGAGAGCCACTTACCTGTTCATTACATTACCAGCCCTTAATAAGCATACATTCAGCCGTTATACAGAGACGACTGCAAGCACCAGTCGGACTGCAGGCGTCGTTTCACATTCAACGCTCGTGCCGCTCGCCCGCTAAACGCTCTAAGCCCAGCTTCTGCCAATTCAGCTTCTATTACACCCAGCTTGAACACACGAGCAAACTTTCGCATGCCGCAATTTAAATTGCGGTACGCGCGCTTGTAATGCAGTACTAAGCCGCCGGCAAATATATTGGCTAATCCCATTTCCCTTATCGCATCAGACAATATGCCTGTGTGCGCTGTGTTTCAGCAGTGGGGGCGGCGGCGGCGGTTGCCTGCTGCTTGCTGCTGCTTGCTGCTGCTTTCTGCTTGCTGCTTGCTGCTTGCTGCTTGCTGCTTGCTGCTTGCTGCTTGCTGCTTGCTGCTTGCTGCTTGCTGCTCGCTGCTTGCTGCTTGCTGCTTGCTGCGGCTTGCTGCGGCTTGCTGCGGCTTGCTGCGGCTTGCTGCTTTCTACGGCTTGCTGCTGCTTTCTGCTACTTGCTGCTGCTTGCTGCTTGCCGCTGTTGCTGCTGCTGCTGCTCAGTGCTACACTTGGCGGTTCTGTGTGATATTGACGCGAGATAAGATAGGAGCACTATAAAGGAACGCGGTCGCCTCTGCTGCCTTGTGGGTCATACGTGGGGTTAGGGATGGGCAGGGACGCCGATCTGACGGCAGGAGGGGGGGGGGGGGAGGGGGGATTCACCTGCTCCCCGCAGAAATCATCCGCTCGCAAAAGTATAAAGTGATGTTTTCAATAAGTAAACAGTAAGTTTTGCCGGTGTGCTTGAAATGCATATTATGGCGTCCAGCGGAAATGTTTTATTTGCTCATCCTGAATACTTCTGCAGTTGACTGGTGATGGTACAAAGAATTTATAGAGTTTTGTACGTGCAAGGGTGCAAGTTTTCAGCTTTGCGAAATGTCAAGTTTTAATAATCCGTTTTTACCAATTTTACAACTTATTAGAAATAGGTAAAAAAATGTAACCATGCGATTTGGTATTTACGTTACAATCCTCAGTTGTTAGAATTACCTTTTTAAAATTGCCTAAGGACTAGTTTTCCCAAATTTTTTCAACTCTTATTTGCAGGGTAACCCACAGAAATAATTGCACTTCACTGGACGTGGAATAAAACGATGGAATAAAATCATTGACGATAAAAAATCAACACCCACTTCGACGCAGAGTTACTAAAACCGCCTAAAACTGTAAAACCTTTCATAAGAATTATGAAGACGTAGCCATGGACGCACTACCAGTTTTGAAAACATATTTAATAGCTCTGCTAAATAAAAAGGGGAGATGTGAAATCACAACTCGAATTGCCTCACCTCCTCACCGAGTGGGTATCATGACGTCACTTTGATTGATTTCTTATTGAATGGAATATGTGTATTCATTTGCATCATACATGATCGGCTTCACCTGCCTTTTGCCAAATTATTACTACCACCCTTTCACCACCCTTTCACCCCCCGCTCATTTTGTGGGTCACACATCGCCGTGGGATCGAAACTTTCGCCCGCGCACTGATCCACCCCCCACCCCCCAACCCCTTGCCACTGTTCTCAAGTCTGACGCCAGCAACCCCCCCCCCCCGCCCTCCCCCCGTCGTTCGCAACCCCCGATGAAATTGGGTTACCGATGACGGTCCCGCGCTTCGTCTCCTCCGCTTGGAATTGCCGCCGCGATGGCCACTAGGTCAGAACGCGCGGCTTTTCCGAGGGTTTTCCCGGGTTGACCCGACTGTTGGGATGCGTTCCATGTACGCGTGGTGATGAGATGGTGAGTGAGGACCGCTTTTCCGGTTTCCGGCTAAGAAAGAAGCGACTAGAAAGCGGCAGCTCATGGTCGTGATGTGGAATTTTTTGTATTATTGAGACCTATTTACTTAGGGTCAGTATTATCATTGTATTAACTTGGAGTTGAAGTGGGAGTTGAACTGGCCCTTCATTGGCTAACTCCAGATAAAAAATCATTTCCATTTCCACCTATCGGTTGGTTCTGTTTTCTTCCTTGGAAGATAAATATTTAACTGTGCCCCAATTCTTGTATGTTCGGCAAAGCAGCACTGTTAAATTAATAGTAACGGTCAAATATTTCGTCTTACTAATTTTAGATAGTATCCAGTAATCGTGCTGTGTGCATCTACTTTCTATACTTTTCAGATAAAACTTTGAAGTTTAAGCCTCAGTTACATAGATTCTCTGAAAACTTACCTTCTAAGATTAAGAAAAGACTCGAGTCTTCAGGAAGTAATACTTTTATAGGTACTATTAGGTCTTGAAACGAGCGCCATTTAACTTGCACACATCTTATGTGATAGCCAGCCAAAGTGTGGTCACTCTTATCACTGAGATCTTCACGATAAAACCCCGACAGATTCCGTATAAACCTGTAACAACTGTAGCCAGTTCACAGCAGCGTCATAGACGTTCGAACGTCGATTACAGATTGCAGACAAATACGTGCCAGACTGTCCCACGCCATCAATATAGTTTTAACCATTTTGCAATTTGGAAGCCAGTGGCCCGTTAATGGCTGCTGCTGCTGCTGCTGCTGGTTATTATTAGTGTAATTAGCAATGGCCGGCTATCAATCCATCAGCGGACTAATTTTGTGTACTAATTTATCCAGCCGTTTTGTCTATTTGCCGTGGATGCCTTCAGTTGCACTTTATTTATAGTCGCAGCGCATGTTTTCCGCTCTAACATGTGCACTGTGCTGTGGATTTTGCAATTATTTCACATCATTAATAGGCAAACTCTGTCCAGGATTTAGAGAAAGATAAAAAAAAAACTCTGTTTCATAATTATATTTGGTTTCAATCAGGTCGCACAACTAAGGAGCGAATCTTTATGACCAATTGGTTCACATGTATATAAAACAATTCTATTCCGAAGACAAATTTAACATTATTCATTTAAAAATATATTTGTGGCTGAAAAAAAACTTCATGCTCTGTTCTGCCACTTGCTTCTGATCAATTAAATCTATACTGGGCGATTTGCTGTTGTATAATATGCTCGATATATGCTCGATATAAGAGCACGATTCTGAATCTTCGAAGCAACAACTCGTATTACATCTTTCTGCTCGGCGCGCACACCATTTAACGATTAATAACTAAATTAACAAGTATCTGGCCATCCCCTTCCCCAGCACTCCACTAAACAAGTTTTCAAAAATTAATACTTTCCGAACAAAAGGCGGCGGGAAAATGTGCGGAAAATTGGTAGACTTTCGAGTCGCTGCCATTTTTTCGCCAACTCTCCGACGCGAAGCGCGTGCAAGTTTAATTCGGTGTGAGTACGAAGTTAAGTGTTTAATATAACATTCAACAACAAGACAACTTCGCTGGGCGCAGGCGTCGACTAATTCAACTAAATGCACATTTTCCCAGCTTGGCAATTTCCGCGATTATACAAGTTTGTCGATAGACTCTCATGTTTTTTTTTCCTTTTTTTTTAATTTCGTTTTGCGCACACAATTTGTAAGCTCGTTGATTTGTATTATCTTCTTCGTGTGCTTCCGTCTCCGCGTTTCGTTCCCAAGCGATTTCAAGTGATGCCACTTATTCCAAATCCCCCACTCCCGACGAATTCTGTTTGCTTTCAGTTTTTTTCCCTGCTAGTCGAGCTCTGCCCCCGTTCTGTTTGTACTGCAATAAACTCTGCAATAATATAGACGATAAAGTCTGAAAATCGCGCCCTAGAAAAAAAGGAAAGTTGCGAAATGAAGGAAATTGAATTTTCTTGTGCTGATTCGTACTCCCCTCCCCTCCCCATGCCACCTACCCCCGACTATTCAAGGACTATTTCTAGGCGGGTAGGTTGTAGGATCCCTACACCCCGTAGCAAGAGACAATACAAAATTTCAAGATAATCCCACAATCTGGCACCAATGTAAGAATTAAATAAATCCCATTCTTACTTCTTGATACTCAATCAAAATTACGCCTTGGATAGAAGTTTTGACAAACCATTCACTATAATAATAATAATAACAGTAAAAACTATTTACCTCGATCATTGAATGCTAAGTTTTAGCGAATTGATAAGTGTTCATTAACCCTGACGTTTTCTCTCGTCTGTTCTCTGTAATCTGAGGGTGTTTTCGAGCCCTACGCGCCCCTCCCCCCAACCCTTCCAGCTCCAGGCCCCTCATTAAAGTTATTGCAACCCATAATACTGCTTCTTTTAAGACCTTCCCGCACCGAAAAGTTAATGATTTCCGCCCCACACTGGGGAAAAAAAACACAAACACCGGTTTCACCATTCTCGCAGATTACCCCAAAACCGAATACTATGTATTTTTATTAATTTCCCCTTCGCAATGCTTTCACATCAAGTTTACTGTCCTCAAGCTCTGGCGCACCCCGTAAGCAATAAGGCGCCTGGACTGCCGCTTGTTTCGACAAAAAAAAATCAGCAATCACTTTACTTTAAGTTAAAAACACTAATAAAAGTGATATTCGCTATCTCAAAAATGATAACAATGCTTAAGCTTACCGACTGAATTACTTATTAAGGGTTACAAGTTTAAAACACCACGAGATTGTCAATTAGAACGCTAATTTTAAACCAGCGCAAAAAAACGATGAAAAACTGAGTGACCACATGGTCACCATAAATGAAGGCATCCCAAGTTGCGATGTCAGTTCTAAAATGTGAATCCCTCACAATTCGGACCGTAAATTCAGCAGCCTCGTGCCAAACACCATGTTGAAAAGTTAGAACTAGATATTATTCTAATTTACACCATTCAATAATATACTTAATACTAGCAGCAAGTGTCAATATTCAGCTGATAACGGCCCGGACAGAAGGATGCAGCCTCTGACACTGCAGTTGTCACAGCAGAGGCAGCTGAGGCCCTTAGCTAGCAACCAGAGAGAAAAAATCCAACCTCAATACCAGACTCATTAACTATCATTGTACCATTTTAACCTGCATTTACTATTATTAAAACAGCGTAAACTTAAGCCACGTCATTATTAGCAACTGCACCGCACCCCATAGATTAGTTAGTAACCAGTGAAGCCTAATCCACTCCTTCTCTAGTAACAACCACCAAAATAACCACCGCTTCAGCCTCCCAAACAACCCGCAGTCCCTAAAACACCTCAACACCAAATGGGACTCTACAACTTTTTTACCCCGAAGCGTAAAATATACATGTTTTTAAGCACTTTTCGAAGTGTTTTGTCCACGGCGAGGCAAGCCGGTGTGACGTTCCAATTTGTCAGAGTGCTAATTCTCATCGTGTCGGGAGCGAAACCGACGCAAACACCCACACACCCACTCAGAGGGCTAAACATTGCACCACACCGTCGCTGTGCTGTGCTGTTCTGTGCTGTTCTGTGCTGTTCTGTGCTGTTCTGTGCTGTTCTGTGCTGTTCTGTGCTGTTCTGTGCTGTTCTGTGCTGTTCTGTGCTGTTCTGTGCTGTTCTGTGCTGTTCTGTGCTGTTCTGTTCTGTGCTGTTCTGTGCTGTTCTTTGCTGTTCTGTGCTGTGCTGTGCTGTGCTGTGCTGTGCTGTGCTGTGCTGTGCTGTGCTGTGCTGTGCTGTGCTGTGCTGTGCTGTGCTGTGCTGTGCTGTGCTGTGCTGTGCTGTGCTGTGCTGTGCTGTGCTGTGCTGTGCTGTGCTGTGCTGTGCTGTGCTGTGCTGTGCTGTGCTGTGCTCTACCGTGTTCTAACGTCTTGTACTGTGCACTATTGTGCTCTATACTGTGCTGTACTGTGCTGGGAGATAAAACAACAATATCATCTCGCTGCTCGTCTCTGAGGGCGTAATACACTCCGTCATCGATCGCGTTCGGTGTGTGTATGTGTGTGCGTGTTATGTTTGTGTGCGCTGGTCGCTGGGGCCCCCGACGGGAAACATTCAAATTTATGACAGAACGGGACGGCGGATGACTGAGCGTTCGGCGCTGTTGCTTCGCTGCGTTGTGCGCTGGCTGCAGCCGCGTTGTTTGCTTTGGGGAAGACAGGAGTGGGTGGTGTTTGGCTGGAATTTTAGGCTTAGTTCGTTGGCGGTGTAGGGTGGGTTGGTTGACGAATTATATCGTGGGAATGAAGTGGATGTTTGAGTCAAGTTTCGTTCAGTCGTATTCTTGACTAAAATTAATGTATTTTTTGTTCAAAAATGCATTTGTTGTATGTTCGCCATGTTAAGCTTTTGTCAAAGTGGTGCATTTTGGTTCAAATTTAAGCGGTTATCGGTGTGTCTCTCCATTTATATCCACACTCAATCAAAATATGAACGTGCATTAAATATTTGTCATTCTTATATCACAGATTCAAGAAATCGAGTACCTACTTTTCAGTTTTCACCTATTAAAAAGTTGAGGAAAACGAGCAAACAAAATCCGACCCATGCTGTATAATGTATGCTGCACATTCCCCTACCCACGGATAAAATATCAATTTGAGCGTATTTAGGCTTATTTGGAACCGTCAAATGTTCATCCGATTTGTTTGACAGAACAAAGGGTTCAAATTGTGGAAACAGAATCCCCCGATTGGGCGGACGCGATTAGCTGCAATTGGATGAAACATGCGATCGTCGCAAATTGGCTCCATGCGGGTCAAACGAGAGGTTCATCATGAAAACCGAAAAAACGCTCAGCATCGAGAATATCGTCATAAGCACGCTTCGATGGAGATGACTGATCATGACTTTTCTGGCAATTGACATCTACTCTCCACTTGTGATACAGGTGTGGAAGAGACTAGGATACAAGGATAATGAAATAAGAAATGTATGTTTAGCTGGATAGTTTCGTCGATTCCACTTCGAATATCTTGGAGCAATTATCACAAAGTTGGATCGATCGACTACTGCTGCTTCAATACACCTGTTCCATTCGATCAAAAATCTATCAAAATGACGTCATGATACGCATTCGCTTAAAGTCAGGCAGAGCAATTCGGGTTAGGTTTTCTCCATATATTTTAGTATAGCAGAGCTAATAAATATTTTTCCCAAAATGGTAGTACGTCCAGTGGGTAAGTGACGTCATTTTTCTCTGAGTGGAATAGGTCTATTAGAAATAGACCGACTGCTGCTGTCACAATTTTTAGCAAATGTCTCTGAAAAACCACTGATTTTCTCCACTCTCCACCAATCCGTCGACTGCATGTTATAAACAAGTAATCATCGCTAATGACGACCAGCGCTCATTAATCCCGAGGAAATGCAACGATACGCTCGGCCGCGCCACGTTATTTCTATCAATCACGAGCATGTGTTTTCAATGTGTTCCCCAGTGCGGATTTTAATTTGATATCAATCGCCGGGCAATCTTTGTGCGCGTTGGTTCGCCATGCTGCCATCGGTCATGGATATCAATCACTGCTCGAAGTCTGGCCGATCATCCTTGTCGCATCAATCGCCGCACAGAGCTGACGGGTTGGCGTCCTAACGTGCACCCAGTGGCGTGCCGGAAGGGGGTGGTCAACCCCCTGTGATGATGCAACGCATACAGCGTGCACTGCTTTCTATATGCTATCCAGGATAAGGGTGCTCAGAAAATGGCCATTTACATTTTTTTAATTCATAAAAACTAAATCCGCTAGGCACTATTTCAAAATTTCGAAATCAAGCACCAGAACAGTGCCCAAACGCTCTATTTAAAACTCGCATAACTTCTGGCATTTTACCAGTAGGTATCTTATTTTTTGCAGATGTTTAATAATGCTAGAAATAAAGATAAGTTGGTGAAAGATAAGTTTTTTTTCGCATCACGTTGGTATTCATATTGACTACGAACACTGAACGGAGAGGGATATTCTTCAATTAAAAAGAGATGGAACTGTCTCGGCACACTTCGTTTCTTAGCTCTATAGCAGTTTGACAGAGTCAGTAGTTTCCTGTCCGTGTTTCCATCGTATTCAATTGAAACTTGAAACTTGAAACGCCAACTACATCTACAAAAGTGCAATTCCTTCGTACTGCATTGATGCACTCCAGTCGCACAATAGATGCAGCCAAACTCTTCAAATCCAATCGGCATAGAGTTGAAACTTGTGAGAGTAACTTCATCAAAAACTTAGCGGACCCGGCTACTGGAAAGTTAGCTGGGTTGACCTTGAAGACGCTAAGACGCCATTAGATCGACAAATAGATTAGGGTGGAAAACTTCCGAACGGGAAAACTCGAAAAGAGATTGCCTTTCATTTCAGCGCATTTATTGAAAATATTGCACATGTCAAGTTAATAGATTCATTCAGCAAGCGAATATTTTTGTAAAAAACTACTAACCATTTCTCTCATTGGCCGTTGTATTTGATTAAGCCGTATCACCCAATGACGACCGACGAGTTGACAACTCAATAACCATTGTTTACCTTGAGCTAACATTACCAACCCCCCTCCCCCCGCAATCACATACATCGAAATCTGTTGACTCATTGAGCTATCTCTCTGGCAAATGCACGAAACTGCTAAAACTGCCCCCAAAATGACTCCGAAATCGAACGCACGCGATGACGGCGAGTGCAAACAGAGCCAGGGAAACGCCCCCCTTGTGTCGCCCACCAGGCACGGCGCCGCGTTGGACGCCGACTCCGACGCTGACGCCGACGCCGACGCCGACGCCGACGCCGGTCGAAGGGTTGTGTGGCTTGTGCTAACACTGATAACGCCAGAGGGGCCGGCGGGCGCGCTGTTTGATCAGGATTATCAATGACCGGCCTGCGGTCGACTGAGGTTCGGCCCTTCGGTGGGGCGTTGAGCAGCCTGGACTGCAGCTAGTTTCACCTACACTTTCTGTAACGGTATGCTAGTCCGCTCCTCAAGGATATGAGAAAACCCCGAACAAAATAGCTCATTAAAATAGTGGAGTCCTTGACACAGCTTGAGCCATAACTAATAATTTTACTAGCATAACTGGCAAAATTTAGAAGTTCTGTGAGTGGAGAGATAGTTAAACTTCATAAGTGTAACGTACCAAGATATGTAAATTGCACCAAGAGTAAATTTCTAGACACTTATTTTTTTTCATCAATTTACTCCTTTTATATGTAATGGTTTCTTAAAGGCTGTCGCGGTAGTTAGATTTTTATTTTTGCGAGCAATCCTAATGTTGCCAAACCCGAATCAAGTGTCAGTGAAGCTCACATGAAGATCACACGGAGATGTACGATTATCGGGGATTTGAGTGGCGAATCGAGCGACTGTCAAGGCAGCTTAACACACGAACTAGTATTAGATAAGCAAGCACATGAGGGTGGCAATGCAATCGACTGTTGAGGCATCTTAGCAGCTTGCCATCGTGGCTAGAAGCTCTAGGCGTGGGTGGACAACGTCATGAGCTCACTAGGGGTAAAGCCCCGTCGGCTTAGTCATGTGTGCATGTTTTTAGGGTGCGGGGGCGCCTAATCCAGCGCGTACGTGTCAATCTCGCTGGTGCACAGGATTCGATTCCGGAGAACGTGGTTTGGATTGTGTAGGTCGCTTTCAATTTCTTTCGGGAGGCAAACGGGAGGAAATGACGTGTTGTACGGTGACGCGCGCGTTTTATGGTATATGTAAGGCAGTGCTTCCGCTGAGAAAAACCGGCGGAAAATTTCAGTAAAAATTTCGGATATTTTGAGCGCAATCTCTGGGGAAAGTTTGATTGAATTCAACGACAGTATCGTAGCGAATTTCGTTCACATTTTTCTCTTGGATACATTGCGAATCTACTTATTTTAACATAATATTTCTGGTTTTTCTTCGAGTCTATCTGTACTGACTTTGTGGAGGGTAATGTTCGTCTCTAAAATCTGAATCCAGACCGAGTTTCATAAATTCGAGAGTCCTAAATCGATAAATACTTGACGATTTCTGTGCCTGTTTATCAGAGCTCGCTCTGGCACTTGACATCAATTAAATTCTGCAATCACGTAACGCGTTTTAAGCGCGAATAATTCTCCAGATCAACGACCATAAATTCGCCGTCGGATTTCCATTGGAGCTGAATTAAAACAAAAACTGCGCCAGCTACAAATTCATGGGCGAACGTGTCGACAAAATGGATTACAAGTATTAAATGTACGTGAAGCTCCGATTCTTTGTTCGTCGATTACTCGTATACTCTAATTGGCGCTCGGTATCGCCCGATGCTGATGAAGGTAGGAACCCTTATGGATAGCACTAGCGGCTTGCTCCAGTCAAGGATATAATAGATGTAATAATACATTATTGTATCGCGAAGACTTCGTGCCTTCGTGCACGGTTAAGTGTCTCTTAAGTCCTAGGCGAAGCGAGAGCCGCCGGGATTCTAGGGATTAATTGCTACTATTGTATTTCTGAATAATATATTAAACCATTTGTCGTGGATTTTGAAAAGCATTACAACTTAAACGGAAATAGAAACACAGTGTCTCGTTCCTAGTTTTGAGCATTATTTCGGATCCCCTTTTCTATTTTCTATAGATAAATGTCTAAATGAATTAATTCAAAAAGTTCTATGTTATTTCGACACGCTATGACCTATATTTCTATTTTCAAATTAGTCAGATTTCAAAAGCATACGCTTGAAACGTATTTCCCATTTCCTTTCCCCACTAAAATAAAGCTGGGAAAGTAATTTCCACAAGCCAAACATAAAAGCATAGTAAACAAGGGCAATGATTTTCATTCCCAAGGTAGATTAATGATCGCCGGGTATTTCTTCCATTTATTTGAGCTGCTAGTGCTTCTCGGCTGCTTCCTCTCCTTCTGATTGTGTTGCTGGGCGTATTCAACATTCTGATGGAAGAATGGACTGGGATTAATCATGCGTCGACTGCATCCGTGGTATTTCTTATAAGAATAATTGTTTGTGACGGTCTCAGCGCTATGAACCATCAGCTCGAAGCTGCAAGCAGATGAGTGCAGCCAAATTAATGTAGGTCTCCTACTCAGAGGACAAATGCGAATAAATACTTTCGCATATAAATTTTGTCGCTTTCCTTTCATTTTGGTATGCATAGTTCACAAGTCAAAACGTAATCATTCTAGACACTTATATAGCTTTATCTCTAAAGGATTTGATGGTCATTTTTAGGTCTTTGGCAAAAAGGAAAAAGGTTTGTTTCCAAGTCGGAAAAACTCGGAGCAAGCCCACTAGCTGTACGTCATATTTCTCTGCACGCTGCGAACCGATTATGACTTTAAGCAGAGGGCGACCGAAATGTGAACTCGGGCGTGGAAAACACCCGGGAAATAAGAAAAGGGACACCGGGAGAAGATTACGGACAAGGGTGCAAACTTCTTTGCGAGGCGCCGGCATGAAAAACGAGTCGAAATCTTTTCCGACTCCGGCAAAATATGGCGGCTGTTTAAACCGTATCCGTTATCCGACGACGACGAGCTCTCTTTTCAAATCATCTCGCCCGTATTATATTTGTGTGAGCTGTGAGTTTTTGAAGTGTTGATTTTTTCTTTCTGTGTGTACGTGTTAGAGGGATAGAAAGAGAGCGAGGGAGTGCTTGGCGCAAGTTTCTGAATTTCTGACGTTGGAATTCGAGAAAAACTAATGCTAAAGTTTATTGTTGAACGGTTCACTTGTCACAATGCACATTTCTCAACTAATTCGAAGTACTTAAAGGATGAATGCAGGTTAGAAATATGTTTAAAATCGCGAGCAAAGTTTACGAGCGAAGCATTCTGATGGAGAACTTTTTCAATTGGCTTCACCGAACGTTTCGACGTCCGATCCCGACTGTAATAGGCGCTACAAATTCGCCCACATTGCAAGCCACAAAGGGCTGTGTGATGTGTGTTTCTTTTTGCAAACAGCGTCCGCGATTGAACTTCAATCTATTTCAACGGTCACTCTAGATATTTAAACTTTTCATCAAAGGAATCGGGGTTTTTGCCATTGTGTTGTTACAAAAAAAACAAACAGCTCCGCTGCTATCGGAGCTATCAAACAATTCGATCACGGCGAACAGCTAAACAGTCGTACCGCATGTAGATCCTTTTCAATTTCTGTTTGAAAAAGAAAATCTCGGGCAGCTGAAAATCGCTGGGTTGTATTTAAAAAACAAACAAAAAACAACAGGAAAATCTGTCGGTGTTCGGTAGAAATGCAGAGAGGGCACTCCTCCTGCCCCTTGTAAAACATCAATATCCTGGCCTGCCTACGAGGTGAATTCACTTGAAAAGTCTCGCCCTTCCTTGCATATACACACAGTATGAAAAGAAATACTTTAGGGGACGACCCCAGCATGGAATTTGAGTGGATCTCGATTTTTTCCACCCTCATATTTCCAGAATCTCGGCGTTACACGATAAAACAATTTGTTATCTCTTGATTCCGTTGGTTTCACTGGTCGGATTTTTTTTTAACTGTCGCTTCTTTTTATGCGGGGTGCATGTGTATAAAAGTTATACGAGCTTACGGCCTGCTAGCACGTATTCTGGGGTAATAATATTTTTGTTCGTACCGCAAGTTGCAGCCATGTCGGGCTCGGGCTGTATAAACTAAAGCGCACCCACACACACCCACACACATATATATATATATATATATAGATGCGCCCCAGATTTACAATGTCTAGACAATTTTTCGAAAAGCCATTTACCCTGAACCGCTCGCTGATCTTTAGACTAAAATCTGTTATCCGGCTTCTTTGCTATTCAACTAACGTAAGCAATAATCTATATACCACAAAGCCACCATTATCGTTCATTTTCAATTCCCTTTTTTTAAGCTTTCCTCTCGTTCAGCGGGCTTTATACAAAATTCATGACACAACTTGCGCCGATATATACTCTAACTACGCCCTCATTTCGCTAGGAAAGATCTTGATTTCCACACGCGTACATGCATTTTCGCGACGGCGAAATGGCTGCCTTTATATGCCATTTTAAGCCCTTTCCTCTAATCTCCTTAACCAGCAGGTCAGCTAGAAAAAAAGTACCGACAACTTAAAAATACTAACTACAAATTAACATGCATACAATTGCGCCGTCTAGCCCTAAAGCGACACAGAGGCTTTGCCCCGGCAGAAAACCGAAAAAACCCTATTATCACGGGTCAACCATCCACCCAACCATCACCTTCCGCTCTCCTCCCACATCTCAAGACCGCGAACGAACCCGAATCGATCGCCGCCCACCCCAAAGCAAACCCCTAGCAGATTCGATCTAGTGTAGGGGGGGGGGTAATAATTGGAAAAGCGAAATTTCATCCCCGTTCGTTACCGGTGACTGGATTAGGCTGGTTTGGGGTTGATTGAGGGTGGCGCCAGGGCGGGGGGGGGGGGGGGGGGTGAAAAAGCGTGAGTCGCCTTGACCCTTATCCCATCGGTGGTTGAGGTTGGGGGTGGGGGTTGCATGCACGCGGTTATTCCGCGTTGTTGGAAAATGCAATCAGCGAGCTCTGTTTTCAGGGAAAACGAATTACCTCTCTATAAGCGAAAGCGCGAGGGTTGCTGTACTTTTTTTAAGCTATCGCAATCCCTGTTCATACCGTCCCATTATAATCAGATTCTTTTGACACAAAACCTCGTTACTATGGTTTCAATTGTTGAAAGATTGTTGTTGCATTTGGTTGGAAACATTGCTTGTAATGAATTGGGCAAATGTTTATACCTATGTCATTGTAATCTATTTCAATCTTTTACAATGACATGGGGATATTTCCAAATTTCATTCATATCGCAACAATAATTCCTATTCATTGTCAGGAAAACTTCTAGATGAGTCGTTATGCCACCCATGTGATACTGCAGTGTTATAGTTTGCCATTCCATCGCAGCTTTTCCTTATCCCAACAATCGTAGCAGCGTAGCAACACTAGCAACAGCAATGACATCGATGTTTTCTGGCATTAGGCAAGGCACATAGCAATGCCAACAATCGTAACAGCGTAGCAACACTAGCAACAGCAATGACACCGATGTTTTCTGGCATTAGGCAAGGCACATAGCAATGCCAACAATCGTAGCAGCGTGGCAACACTAGCAGCGCAGTGACACCGGTGTTTGCTGGCATTAGGCAAGGCACATAGTAATGCTAACAATCGTAGCAGCGTAGCAACACTAGCAACAGCAGTGACACCGGTGTATGCTGGCATTAGGCAAGGCACATAGTAATGCCAACAATCGTAACAGCGTAGCAACACTAGCAACAGCAATGACACCGATGTTTTCTGGCATTAGGCAAGGCACATAGCAATGCCAACAATCGTAGCAGCGTGGCAACACTAGCAGCGCAGTGACACCGGTGTTTGCTGGCATTAGGCAAGGCACATAGTAATGCTAACAATCGTAGCAGCGTAGCAACACTAGCAACAGCAGTGACACCGGTGTATGCTGGCATTAGGCAAGGCACATAGTAATGCCAACAATCGTAACAGCGTAGCAACACTAGCAACAGCAATGACACCGATGTTTTCTGGCATTAGGCAAGGCACATAGTAATGCCAACAATCGTAACAGCGTAGCAACACTAGCAACAGCAATGACACCGATGTTTTCTGGCATTAGGCAAGGCACATAGCAATGCCAACAATTGTAACAGCGTATAGCCACTCCAGCAACAGCAGTGACACCGATGTATGACTGTATTAATAGTAATGCGGTAGTATTTCGTCTAACACTTGAAATTCTTCACACAATTCCGGAACGCACATGTTTAATGCGTGCACGCACGTTCGAGGAAATTGTGCGTGGGCCGCGTCTTGATTTAGTTAGTGTGTGGCGCCTAACGACGCACTTTACTGTCGCTGATTACGACTGATTGAACGGGCGGCGACTGCGCGCGTTGTTAATAGCTCGATTGGGAAGGCGATTCATTCGATTACCTGCAGCTAGGCGTGTGTCGAACGACGCATTCTTCTCACTGGTCTGCAGAAAGCGTCAGTGAATAGTTGAAGATAGTTGAAGATGAACTAGTTTCCCGACTGAGATTTGATCGCTGTTTTATGTTTTCAAAGATTTGTTTATTTAGAGTCTGTGATTTGAAAAATTATTGTTGGTAATTTAATTAATCTTCTATGATTTTTGTTTTTTTCAATGGACTTCTAGTCTTGATATAGCTTAGCTGAGTTGGAATTTTCAATTAAAAGGTTAAGCCAAATGAGATACAGGAAACGAGGGATGGATTCTGTTATTCAATTTAGTTTTTCTAGCCGAGTTTGTGCATGAGTTACTGGAATTACTGGAATTACTTGAATACCTGGAAATACTGGAATTGAAGAATTACTGGTCTTTAACTAGTAAATTTCAAAGATTTATTTCCATTAATGCATGCAATTCGTTCAAATGCACACACAAAATACAGTCCTGTACATTCATGAATCGATGACAGATAAATTCTGCAGATTCAATCACTTGAACAGTATGACGTCGCTACTATACTACCTATAAGATGCAAATACCTGTACGTTATTACGTTTGATCTTGCGAGTCGCTCTCTCTCGAATTCCCTGACAAACGTTGGACGTGCACACAACGATTCCTGTAATTCAGTTTTACCAAATTCCTGTCTACCAAGCGCTATGTAATGGTCATGCGCCCACTTTAGGAAATTGACCCCCCCTTTCAAATAAACGTCCCAAATGGAACCCCGACCGCCACCGGTGAAGTGGGCCCTCTTGGGGTGAACGGGTTTGGTGGGTGGTTTTCGTTGCGTTGGGGTGGGGGGAGGGGGGGGGGGCGTATAGATGTTCGACGAAGACCACAACATGCCAGTCCGTGTCACGTGAGTCGTGCCACCCGTACGCCATTTCCTCGGCACAATAAGCAGGCTTTCCTCCGCGCATACCCTATTCTGTTTGTGTGTGGGGAGGCTTTCCCGTTGGCGTTCTTCGTGGAAATGAAAATATCAGATGAATTCGAGCAGCACAGCGGAGAGAAGGTTCATTTTTCCCACAAGCCCTCGTAATTATCTTTTGAACTTCTCCGGTTTCTCTTTTTTAGAAAGTAAAGTCATCAGATATCTTTTTATAAGTATAATATTGTGTAGGAAATTCTGCGGCAGATTTTACAATTTTTCCGTCCGCGGCATTCCACCGGTACGCTTTCCACGAAAAAAAGAAAAGAAAATAGCAGAGCAATTGAACGTTTTCTCCTAAACGGCATAAAAACTCGTCGCTCCATAAAATGAAAATCTTTGCATTTATACAAACGCGCGCGCCAACTTTCAAAGAGCAATGTAAGACCATTTCCACACGCTCTTCCTTATATTTCCCGCGTAGAAACCAATTAGCCATATCGACGCGTGCCACACCTTTGAAATCACCTGACGTTATTAACTCCACCATTCGGTCTCTAATAGGATTACATCATTTAAACATGCACACACACACATAGTCACACGCTAATGTTCTACTATAGAAACTTAACTTCACTTCAACGCAATTTGCCGCTGACAAAGCTTTAGACATTAGCGTCGGTGTATTGACGGGACGCCGGCTTGGTGATTGCATTAACATGGAGCAAACATAAAGACATTGCTTTACGCGCCATCAAAGTTGTCGAAATCCCTCAATGGGCCACGCTGGGGGTGGTTCCGAGTTACAAAGCCGTGATACAAGCTTCATGGTATGCTATGTGAAGACGATATTTAATCGATCTATTATCACACTGCATTACACCGATGGATATACTGACATCACTGGTGCCGAACTTTTGGTTATCTATTGTCCGTGTAGAATGCAAATAGAGTGTGATGCGCTTGACTTGATGCGTTTGTTGTGTTCGGTCGGACTTGAGAATTTTAGAAATTGAGAAATTTAGTTTTTAAATTGTGGAAGCCATCTGGCATCTCCGTTGCTATTTCGTCTACATTGACTTTATTTTTGACCACGTCGAGTGTGAGATAAAGTTTCAATTTTTCCACCACGAATCATAGCGAGAGCATAGCGAAAAATATCTAAATTTTCAAAGACCACCAACTCAAATTGAAGACAGAGATATACAAAAACTAACAGTTTCAACTTAAAATAACTGAACCCATTCATAGTTTAACCAATGCTATAATCCCAACTATAGATAACGCATGGCACATCTGATAACTTTGTGTTCATTGCCTGCCTGTTTGATCACTGTCAAAAAATAAATTTTATTAGGTTGATAGACACTGGATAATTTACCGGACTCTAGCATTCCTGGACGATTACATCTATTCCATTCAATCAAAATTCTATCAAAATGACGTCATGATACCAACTCGCTAAAGCCAGGTAGAGAATTTCGGGTTGTGATTTCCTTATCTTCCTTTGTTATTTAGCAGAGCTAATTTTTTTCCAAACTGGTCCAGTGGGTATCTGACGTCGTTTTTCTCCGAGTGAAATAAGTCTATTGAAGTATACATTGTCTCGGTAAACGGCGTGTACCGTTGTCGCAAGCTCTGACCACCAATTATTTTGGCGATTCATAATCTTTAACCTACAGGAATTCGCAACTTGTTTCGCACTGTTTGAGCGACCGCCATCGGTAACTGCCATGTCATTGCCACAGTCAATGCCTGAAGTGGTGCGCCAGAGATTGGATGCGATAGGGGGGGGGGGGGGGGCAATGCGGGATGCATAATTAACTTACAACGTAGAGATACGGTTCGTTCCGGTTAGCATTGACGTCGTTCATGAGTCGCATTATGAATGCAAAGTGCACGGGAATCCGTGGCTGATGGTGCATTGCATCTCTGGTTGCATCTGCACTCTCGGGTGAATGTGCATGTTATAGTGTGTCCCACCGTCTGTTGTTAGAGTCGAGGGGTGTGAATCGGCCAAGGAAAATGTGAGGATACCCCGGGAAAAGTGCCAAGTGCCTTGGAAGGTTGAGCATTATCAATGATTAATTTATTTTTTAATGTAATAAAATACTTTGTTTAATAAACGGCTTTCTAAGCTGTACCACGTGAGGTGATGCACTGTTTGATAAGTTTATTGCCTATTTCACTCAGAGAAAAATGACGTCAGATACCCATTGAACGTAATACCAGCGTATAAAAAAAATATAAATTATCTCTGCTAAATAACAAAGGGAAATCAAAATACGAAATGCCCTTCCTGGTTTAAGCGAATGGGTATCATGACGTCATTTTGATTGAAAGAAATATGTGTATTTTAGGGATTTGTATAATAAGGGGTTTCATGAATCCAAAAAAAGGGTCGCTGAGACGGATTCGTTGAGAAAGAAGGCGACAAGCTTAGAGATGATATAATAATAAAAATAAAAAACAGTCCATCTCGAAAAGTGCTAAAATTGCGTCTCGGTTGAAGTAATTTACTCCCGGGCTCAATAACGGTGAGATGATTTGATCGTGTCGCCGGCAGTTACGTCACGTTGCGTTTTTCGTCGTTACACGGGTGGCAAAGTGCGTCGTTAAACGCCGAATTGAATGATCGCCAATCAGTGGCATCGTGCTGTCGTGGAGAGACTCGAAGTGGCTGTCGGTCTCCGCGTGGAATCACAACGAAGCGAACCCCTCAGCGTACGAACCGCCCTCATTTGGCTGCTATAAGTTTTATGGTATGCCTTGCCTTACTGTTTACATTCCCTTAAGCTCACTACGTTATAGTTAAATCGTAAATCGTAAATCGGTTATTGTTTTGTTACGTTGAAGTTATTTTGGGGTATTTATTATTGGAAACGAAATATCCAATCGAAAATTTGCATCCCGTAGATCTTTCACGTGCCTTCCGTGTAATTGGGAATTTGGGATATGACAAAAAAATAAAAATAACCGAACGGTTCGGCACGTTGGAAACACCGGTTCTTGTGAGATCACCGAAGTTAAGCAACATCACACTGAGTTAGGTGTTTGATGGGTGACCACCATGCACACGGTCATTTCTGTTCGGAAGAGAGGTTGGAGGGTTTGAAGTTGGTACGAAAACTTCACTCGCCTTGCTATCAACCTCTCAACAGCGTGGATTAGTGGAGGAATCCTTTTGTTCGAGTTGTACCGTCCTTCGGAAGGGACGTAAGGCCGGTGATCCTCTTAGTTGTTTTCGACAGGAGTAGGCTACGTGCCGGCACCGGATTTCCCCTCCACCCTTCGAGACTAGGCTAGATAATCATCACCCTTTCATTCACCGAGGCCATTAGACCAAAGGGCCAGTTGTCAAAACAGTGCGTCGTTTAACACCATGATAATCAATCTTAAAAAATAGCTTATACCTCATCTCAAGCGCGAATCAAATATCTATGACAATGATGACGAATGTGCAGTACTCTCTGAAGAGGCCTTCAAGGTATCTCTACCCCATCAAGACACCCCATCAAGACACCCCATCAAGACACCCCATCAAGACACAAACTGGCGGTGAGACTCCCACATCCGAGCATTCAACCTGGGCTGCTGCCGACCGCTTGGAGTCTATAGAAGGCAGTGAGTCAGTGCCCGCTACGAAGGCGCGCTGCTATCGATTCGCAAGGCTTGCCTACCCCTCACCCTCAACCCCCCACCTCCACCAGTAGCACCCCCTCGTTGGTGCTGCCCCTGCTAACCGCTTGTCTAGGCCACCCGGCCAGCATCGGCAACGCTTCCATGTTGCCAGCGCTTGCTATAGTGGCTCTGAATCCACCTGGCCAGGTGCACGGGATGTAACAGAGATGGGTACCACGGTTAACCGTGGCGGCACTTGGTTCCTGGTTACTTTTTGCGGCCAACTGACCGGTGTTACGGTGGCGCTACACAGCGAAAAACCGGGTTTGTCTGACCCTAAAGTGCATTTAATTTAATAATAACCTTGTTAGCTCAACGCTATAGTAGTCTATGATTTCCAACATGATGGCAAATAAAGTTGCACTCACCGATTTACCTTTATTTTTAACTGTATATAATATAACTGTGATAATAAAGTTGCTAGTAAAAAGCTAGAAGATTTTCAGTGGCAAATAAAACGGTTAGGCACTGTTGGTTTGATTTTCAAATTTTGAATTAGTGCCTTGCGGATTCAGTTTCAAGAGTTGGTGAAATTTAGATGGCAGCCATATTTTGAGTTTGACCTTATCCTTGAAAGACTATAAGTGGCCCTGACTCCACCGGGCCAGGTGGACAAGATGCCTCAGAGATGGCTACCGGATGGAGATGGCCGGTGTTGCGGTTGTGCTTTAGCGAAAAACCGGGTTTGCCTGATCTCAAAAGCAATGCCACACTAGCGCCGCCCGTTATTGCGGGAAATTCTGCCGTCCACCACCACGTTAGATGCCCGATGAAAAGGGTGGTAGTAAGTAACAACAGGATAGACCTAAGGGCACCATAGCCCCTACAAGCACCGCCGTGATGGCTGGGTCCCTATTCACTAACTTTTCAGTTTATAATTTTGCGAAATTGGTTGAAATTCGGCCTTCCTTTCACGTATACTCCCTTTGGAAACAACAGCCAAAATTTACCAAATTTCGCAGAATTAGAAACAGATAATGTTGGTGGAGCCAGTTGGCCGGTATCATGACTGTGCTTTTGTTATGGCAATAAGACTGTTGAAATTCTCTGGGCCAAACATAATTCCACCAAATTTGCATCGTAGAAACACCAGCTGTGTGCCCCATATAAGGTCCATTGGCCAGCAAGGTCGACGGTGCTATTGGTATCTTTTTTGAAATTATGTCCATGCCAACTTTAGCAGCACTAGCACCCGGTGTTTGGCCGTCTATAGTAAGGTCGCTGGGTGCTATTGAGAATTGTCAACACAATCCGTTTAGCCACCAGGTTGAGGCGTTCAATGAAAAGCTCCCGATGAAATTCGTAAATAGCCAATATACAGACGTTAGCATCCGACAATCCACGGACCGGATCCCATGGCATTGTTGAGATGAATGGTATTGAGTCTGCAAAAGCGGCGGATTGCGATACTAGAGACGGAACGACAACACTCTGCGCATCGTTTTCATCTTCCATCAACAAAGATGCAGGTTATACTGGAAACTAAAATCGCAATTGATGTTTGCCCATAAACGCACTCAGATTTACTATGTATAGGTTTGATGCTCCTTTACGTTTAAGTGGGTCTTCTCTGGTTTCCGTGTATCATCCATGCTCATTCATGTAGCAGTATTGATAACCACCCTTCAGACTTGGCCTCACTTGGTGCGATACAGCCATGTCTTCGTGGTTACAGGCGTAGGCACCGCCGATTTCAGAAGCGGCAGCGATGCCAAAATAATTCGGGGAGAATTTCGTGTTCGGTTGGTTGTGGGGGGGGGGGGGGGGGGGGGGTGTTAGGTGATTTTCTAGGTGGCGGGCGTCGATTGGAATTTGAGGTTTGGCGTCGAGGGGTGTGAGTGAGAGGGGGGTGTGTGGTACGATGTTAAGTGTTGTGTAGATACGGGGCTTCAAATATTCTACACTTACAATGTGGGAAACTCTGCCGAATAAGCATTGTTGAGCTGGCGACGGAATCGGAGAAATGAAAGCACCCTTGGTACAACTTAAAGCATGAATGAAAGCATCTAGGCCCGAACTGAAAACAACGTTACCTATGTCATTTTACCTAATTTTTTTGCAACTATTGCTCAAGTGTCAACCGATAGTTGACATATAAAAGAGTATATTTGCAGGTGATAACTGCACTTGTTTAATTTACCTCCTGACTTTTTCCGCCAGGTTCGCCACCAGCGCTTTGTCGCCCGTTTTCGCCAAAATTTCCCATATTTTAATTGCAAGATATTTGCTGTCACGAACTGCGCCGTTTTGGATCCGGTCACAGCCGACGAAACATATACCATGTTGCCTTTTAGCAGGGTTGATTTTTGTGTTTCGTGTTTCGACGTCCGCGCTCGTGTTTTTGTCTGTGTACACAGACGAGACGACGGCCCTTTTTTTACTGGTTTTTATCGAGAAATTATTGATGCTGCAGACGCTTGGCTCACAATGCAAACAAATAACCGATGTTGTTTTTACGCGCGCACGGGGTGGTGGGGGAGGGGGGGGGGGGGGCACATTTTTGACCCAATTACGTGACGCAGCACCTAATTGGCGCTCTCTGCCAGCGGCAGCGGCGACGGCGGCGGCGGGCGTAGCGCGTTAATTCTCATCAAATGTGACGGATTTCGATTACTGTTGACCTGCCCCGTGGTGGGGTTGGGGGGGGGGGGTGGGGGGTAACGTGACGACCGGCCGCTAGGGAGGCGTCGTGGTTTGCCCGGATGCTGGGAATCATCCCGATTGTTACGGAAGATTAACGAACTGTGTGTCGCCAGGATGGATCACTACGGCTTTTGACCATGGCAACGAGAGTTGTCATTTCGTGCGGGGGCGTGAGTCTGGTTAGAAAATTTGAAACAATATGAGGCTTGAGGAAAGGTATCGAAGTATCATTCTGTGTTTCTGGGTGATTCATCATCTAAATCATAAATAATGTTTGCGACTTTATTCGTTATAGGATGTGTTATATGCGATTTTAATACTTTCTACTCTGTTCAGAAAACCATAGGTTCACTGAAAACTTACACTAAAATATCTTTTCTATAATTGTAAAAAGGGTTGGTTAATTTCCAGCCGAGTTGTACTGATAGGAAGACAAAGATTTTCATGAAATCAAGGGATGCATTTTCCGCCAAGTGAAAGTGAGACGGAGTTTAGGTGATTTGCGTAAAGCGTGGCAGGGAGCGTAAACATCGCTCTTCGAAAGCTTCGCTGAAATCTTCTCATCTTGGCGCTCGCACGATCGCACAAAATCAATCAGTGCGACCACAAAGCAAATCTAGACTTTGCGAAAGCTTAAGCCAATCTACCAGCGACTAAGAGGCCTGGAATGCCACTTGTTTTTCCTACCGAAAACCAATTTTCACGAAAGTCCCTCGCGTTTTCTTTTTTTCTGTCGCAAAGTTTTTCATTTGGACAACGGAGCTTTCTTCGTTAGTGAAGTAAATTAATTTTCATTCAAACATGTTCATGCGAGCGTATTGGAAATTCTCGCGAAGTCATTGAGAACTTGGGCGAAAAGCGAAACGGTCGTACGGAAAGATTTCAATGCGAATAACTTCCCGGAGAAGAAAAACAGCAGTCCCGCCTCCTTATGCGACAGACAAAAACACCGCCGCCATTTGCCAACAAAGCCCTGCGAATAATTTCCAGCACCCCATTGTCGACGCCGGATTATTTTTTTCAAACCAAGCCGCCCATGAGCCTCGACGCGTCTCGTTTCGACGAATTGATATTTGCCGACAAGCCCTCGTAAATATTCAAACGGCTCTTTGGATGAACTTTCAACTCAAACATTGCTCCCCCCCTTTTTCCCAGTTTCTCTATTCCGTGCCCCCATTCCATGGAGCAACGGCTTCGCGGAACGAAGTTAATTATTCTGATAATTTGCCTCTCATTCCAACGGTTTTATTCATTTCCCGCGCTCGAATTTCTAAGCTTCACTAGCGAGATACTGTCTCGCGCAAATTAATTGGACATCTTGCCGAAATTTTTGCTTCCCCCCCGCCCTGGCCCCCCGCGGTACAAACTCGGAGTCGTTGCGTCTCCGAGACCAAGTTCTCCACGATGTAAATCTCTGTTCTGACGTATTTTGTCGCGACGGTTGCGACGGTCTAATGATATTAGAAATGCGACGAGTTGATTCCAATTCAGAAGCCAATCGTATCGCAAGCCCCGCGGGGGTGGCACCCTGTGAGGGAGAATTGTTAACTTTGATACCCACCTGTTAATGATGCCGGTAGGTTTGATACGGGGCAGGCAAACACCTGTGTGGTACACAGCACAGTGGTTTATAAATGGTCAAATAAAAGAATTTGAATTAGTGCGGGTATTCATTTTTTCAAAAAGGAGTAGGCAAGTATAAGTGTGATGTGGACCTAAATGCATATGCTCGGAATACTATTACTAAATACTATTTAGGAATGGATAATTCCAATAAAGTAGGCAAGTATTTTAATTTAGTATATTTTACAACTTGTCCAATATGCTTCGCATGGTGACGAGGTTAATTCAGTCATGCAACCACAATCTAACACAGTCATCCTGCCAATAAAAATCTTCCTTTGTTACATTTTCTTTCCTCTCGTGCATCTTCTAAAACTCTTCAGATTATCTTCTCCTTCAAAAATCTTCGCAACCAAGCTGTTGAATTCTCGTAACAAAAATAAATTTGTTTTGTGATCAGAACTTGCAAATTCTTGTATCCTGGATTACTTTTGCGTCTGTTTGACCGAAATCTTCTTCTTAACAATCCAAACAAACATTACCAGAAAGTTCTGTGACGTATAGTTACTTTCCTTTGCCACGGCAGTTCTACTTACAAAAGCCTAGCCTAAAACAAAAATTTAATTCCAAAAAGTAGCGAACGCCTTTAATCAGGCGAACGTAGTTGGAAACAAAAGGCAGCCACGTCGGGTTGTAATTGGAAATCGTAATTTCGATTCAGCGTACCTTGATTACGAGAGCAACAGATGCGACCACTGGCACCGGCGCCGAAGAAAGAACAATTTTTTTCGCTCCTTTGAAAAACATACAGATAATTAAGTGCAGAAAATGCCCTACACTGTTGCCAAATTGCCTCGCGTTGGAGGAACCGAGAAATTAAGATGCCAGAACCGTAGCTTATTTCGCTCTTAGTGTAGAAGTTGAATTATGCACCAATATATTGAATCAAATAGCCAACCCCGTAGCAATAGTCACTAGGATAGAGTTGTGCACACGTTTTGAAAGATAAGCGACTCCTAAACCAGGTTTAGACCGAGGTTGTTAAAACTGACCCTGTAACCTGAGATGTATGTGCCACATGGTGATCTATAGTTTTTACAAATTTGGCGCCGATACATTAATTACTTATGACGCCAAAAAACATGCATAAAGTATTTTGTTCTTAAAAACTAAATGACCGACCGGATTGTGTTCAATAACTATAAATCACCACGCTGGTTCTTCTCCAATATTTCAAAATTCGTTGCCGTTAAACTCAATGCATGTCCACAAACATTGCCAGCAATCTTGCCAGCACTTTAAGACGAACAAGCGGATGTGCCAGCTTTCTTAACCTAGCTCAACCTTATGAAAATCTTTTCAGAAAATATTGCAGAAATATACCTAAACAAGACGTGCGCCAGTAAGCGTCTCGCCTAACTCGACATCAAGGGGCCCTTTGCCCCATGAGCCATCTTATAAATCGGTACCTTCATTTTCCAAGGCCACCCACAAAATTTTCCAGTCTTGCCAGTAGTAACAGGAAAACCACCTCGCGCGTTTCCGAGTTTTTGAGATTCCACACCCTACTGCAACGATGCGCTCGAGATGTGAACTCGACACTCTGAGCAGCCACTGCATTCCTCGAGAAGTTTTCTTAATCCTTATTTTAAGTTTTCAATTAAGCGAACTATTTTCGCCGTGATCAACATACCTAAGCCGGTTGTTAAAGTTCTGTGGGTTCTCGGGTAATCTCGTCAGGACACTGAAGTGCTGGAGCTCCAGGTAATAAAATGGGATGCAGGGGATTTGCTGTAAGCTAGCATCACAGGAACAATGGAACCTAGGCATCGGCCAAGAAAATATCTATAGGTGCATCGATTTTTAGAAGTTTGGTTCCTTTCCCAAGAGTATCATATACCTTAATCTAAGAAACGAAATATCCATTTCAAAATTGTGTCTGTATCGGGAGTCAAATACAGATCTTGTCGGGATGAAGCGTTACTAATTTCATACTTCATAGACAAACAATTCATAGTCACCAAATGGACAACAATAGGATTGATCATAAGTTTATTTGGGGTTTTGTAGCACAACTGTAGCGCAAAAATTGATGTCCATTCCATGGTTGGGTGTACGCGTAGCATCATAATTGGTCCCGGCAATTGGCGAAAGACGGCGGAGGACACAATTTTGGAATGAGTGTTTCGTTTTTTATTATAAATATCCTTCGTACATGCAGCGAATATTTGCATTTATGTTCAAAGCAACACTCGTCATACCTTCATCGCAAAGAGATCTACAATTTGTTTGTAAGCTCGGAGTTTCCGCTTATTTTATTTTTTGCAGTCAAAAAAACTGCTACCTAGTCCTCTGAAAAACCAACAGTAAATTAACCGCAGCAATTTTCCACACTTTTGCCGCGCATACGAACTACGACGAAATCTTCATCATCAAACCTGGCAAGAACTGGCGAGCTTTAATGACTCGATTAGCACCTGTAAACTCAACGCAAGCTCGTTTTTTTTCTATCATATTTATTGCTCGAAGCTCGACGCCGCGTAGCGTGTAGGCGAGCAGCGGCGCTGCAGGAAATGTGTGCCAAGTTTCACGGGTTTCATTCGATTCGTCGCTGGCACGCTCTCCATGGATGTATGGCAACAACTGCAGGGTACTGAGTTGACGGAGCTGCAAGTTGCGACGCCTGGACGGCCGATTGCTTGCCGCGTTGCTTGGTCGTTGTTGTTAGTGAATGGGCATCGTACGTATAGGTAATGTTGTAGCAAATATCTTGCTATTCTTGTATGTGAAACTCGGCGAAAGCAATGCGCTGAAGTTAGAAGTTAAATTGAACAAGTGCAGTTATTACCGGCAAAAAAACTGTCAGTTGACACTTGAGAATGAGATTTTGTGGCAAAGAAGCCTCCTAAATATTGCGATGATGTGAGTAACGTTACTTTAAGATGGTACATATATCGCTGGGGGTCCATCCGTCTCGGCTGCGCTGACTTTTCTGTCTCCAGCCACGCAATTCAATTTCGGCAGATTTTCCTGCATTAGAATAGCAAGATATTTGGCGTAAGCGTGTTACAGATCTTTAAGCGTAGCGTAGGGACATGGGTACATAGTTTTCTGTGATATATATAACCCCAATAGGGTGAACTGATGAGAATAAATTAAACAAAGAAGCGATATTTAACATTGTATCCCTATTAATGCCAGTGTTCTATCCTTTTCGACATTTCTTGTGGCTAATTTGAGAAAAAATGTCAGAATTACGTGCTCAACGTGGTGTTGAAGAAGTTTAAGCTTGGCCATACCCATTTACAAGCAGTGAAATCCAGTTATTCCTCTTAAGTTTTCTTGTAAAATTTGATAAACAGGGCGTTTATAGTCTAAGATATATAGAAACTCGTTATTTTCTAATGACTCGATGCGAGTGCCAGATTCCATTCAATTTTTGAAGTCCTGCCAATGTTTCTTATCCTTGTCAAGTTCGTTAAGCTACCGCTGACGTTATTTAGACAATTGTAAGCTGTAATCGCCGTGTGCTTGCTAAACGAGCGGCGGTCGAGGCTGCTTGACGCTGGGCCGTAGCTTGCTGTTACAACTTCCTACCCGGACACCAGGTGTCGCCGGTTGGCAGCCATTACTTGTCGGCGCCGGCGAAGGAAACTCAATCGTTTGCCCCGATTTGCACGCCGGGAAATGATAGCTGGAAAATGATAGCCATCAGTCGAGGAAAATTGCAAGTTTGCAATGATAAACACCGTTGCTGTTCTCTGCGATTCGGAATTAGATTACGTCGATTGATTTTCCAGCGTTTTCCCATCAGTTTACGGTAGGAGGTGTTTAGGGGGCTAAGTCGTCGCTTGATTTTCACGTCTTCTTTGCATGGACATGCAATTGACGTCACATCATTGGAGGCTGTTTCTTTTCTGGGCCCTTTCAGCCATGGAAGATAGTGAAGTCACAATCCAAGTTGCTTTTCTTCACATAGGTATCTGACGTTATTTTTCCCTAGAAGATCTTGAACGTAGCCTTCAATTATCCTTATCTTGAGTGGGCCTAGTTTTTGACACTTCCCTATTAGAAAGTTTGTAATTGTTGAGTTTTGAGAACAATGAAAATCGATCATTCTAAATGGAACTGTCATTTAGGAAATGGAGTTATGCTTCGACTTGAACAGACCCTTTGTAAAGTTTCGGAAAAATATTAAGGTAAATGCAGCCAGGGGAGTTTTGGGGCGATGCTCGCTTATTTTCTTCCTAAGATTGTGGAAACCTTGTAAACGCTGGCAATTTGATTTCTGCGCTTTTCTTTTTAGCCATGAGAATGTGGTGGGATGTGTTTGATTTTCCCTGCACCTCACCGCGATAGCGTCACAGACATGAGACGCTTTGGATAGCCATGTCGAGCGCGCCCCCATGAGAGCTCATTAGAGGTAGAAAAGCCGCCTCGAATGAAGCCTCTATCGGGTAGCTGACACTACAAGATAGAGAGGGGGCAAAGTTCACGGCTAGCCCCGACGACACAAAGACTTGCAATTAGAAACGCGCACGGCGTTTTCTTTTTCGGCGGTAACTCCCTAACGATTTGCTAATTTTCAAACGTATGTCGATGAATGTCAACCTGAGTAGATCATATTTTTATGCAGCAAAGGTTTTTTTTTTTAAGGAGCGTAGTATGTTACGGTGCAGCCTCTATTGATTCTTTGGTGAAAGCTGCCTATACGAAATCACCCATAAACCCTGAAAGTATTAGAGGTGGCTGCCTTTTTCCACCGGTGACATATTACGCATATTTATACCGGCAATTTCGTTACTCCGCCGCATTTTCATGCTGAAATAAATTTTATAGATCCAGTTAGCGGGCTCACAATGCAATTTTCCACGCTTTGCCCCCGCACAACATCACGACGTCAGCTTTTATCTATCCTTATATCCATTCACTATGTATAGCCACATTGGGCGCAACGCATTACGAATGCAAACTGCACTTTAGGAGTTTAGCGCGCGTCGTGCACCATTCTGCATCTTATTTGCGCCCTCATTGCATCTCGAGGCATATATTGCGCTGTCATCTTGCTCGGCGCTATATGCAGGGTTAAGCTAGGTCAGCGCTGCTAGCTTTTGGTGCAATCCCGGGTCAAACGGGGTCAGGACATGTCACACAAAACTATTGTATACGCCGAAGTTTTTTTTTTTCTGCCTTTAGTGCTTTGTGTGACGCTTTTGTGCTTTGAGCCAGACGATTGGAATATCAGATGATTGGAGCAGACACGACATGGGAGGATAATGACATGGATTCGTTCTTTTTCTTTTTTGAAAAGTCAGCATTAAGTTTGATGAGTTGTTATAGTAGAGCTGTTAGTAGAACACTTGCTCATAGTTTCTGTCAGGAATTCAAATAAATAATTGATCCGGATGATATTAACGATATAGAATGTCATTACAGGTGTGTTCTTTGTTTTAAAAGTATTAATATCGTAAAGCGATTATCTGTCATTCTGTCATTGAAGTTTATGAGACGAGGCAATGGCAATTGAACAAAACTTTTCAGCTAAAGTAAACCAGGGATGAGATATGATTAAAACATTTTGTATTAATCACGTTCGTCCCAAGTTTTTCTCGGGTAAGAAAATTGGCCGGGAAATGAGGGGGGCATGGGCGAGCTTGCAATGAGATCGAGTCACGCCATCGCGAATGCATGAAGCGTCTTCGGCGAGAAAATTGTTGGCCCAGACTCGAATAAATGATAGTGGCGTAGTCACGAGTGTTTTTTCTTGAATCAAGGAAGGCAGATATCTTTTGAAAGTGCCGAAAAGCGCAGGCAATAATTCCAGAGTCTAGTCAAACCATTTCTACAAAAGCTAGAACGGGACGAAGCTAAAAGAAATCCGAAATAAGGCCACAACTTTTAAATTTATCACCATTTATTCACGATTTATTTTTTAAAGAACTAAAGTGTGTTATTTTTCCAAGCTACCTGGTAGGTACTAGCATTGATTTGAACCTAAAAGCATATGTGTCTCAGTATGGAAAAAAAATTTGGAATGGTTGTTTCGTTTCTAATGCAAAATACCACCTATTTGTGTGTAATAATTCCAATATTAATAAATGTTGATATTTTGGAAGTTTTCCCACTAAATGTGGCAAGATAGTTCTTGGAATAAGAAACAGCTTGAAGAAATTTATAACAAAGTCAACGTGTCGCTTCGTAATGCGTTGTGAGCATCACTAGCTGCCACTGCGCCACTGTAACCAGCCCACAAAACACGGGAGTTTGAGACGAGCAGGTTTTTGATCCCGAACCCATTCGCGTTGATTCATTAAAGCGGGCTTCATTAAACTTTGCCACGGCTAACGCAACTATTTAAATTGGCTTTCTATTAGCAGCTTTCACGCAGCCAGCCGACTGTGCCAGCCGAACTTTTTTCTTTGCGTTTCTTACCGAAAAAAGGAAATGAGGAACGGGACTCCTTTTCCAGTGGCGTCAGTAAGTCTCGGTCAGAGGGTCTATTATTTTAGTTGCATAACTCTTATGCACGAACACGAAGTGGTAAATATAATATATATATGCATACATAACATTTGCAAAAAAATATATATAAAAAACGTGTGACGCAAAGTTAAACATCCAATAAATCTTTACCTGAATTCGATTTAGGTTGTTTTAGAGTAGTTTTTCTGCTGCACTGAAATGGGTTAAAATGTTGAGTGGCAATTAAGCAAATGGAAACGTGAAGCAAGAACTTTTCATGTAGTGAAACCAAACGTTGCTTTCTTGAACACCGAAATCCTCTGATCTCCTCGTAAAGCTAACGCCATCCCGGTATTTACAGCTCAAACTCTTTACAACGCTGTCTTTTTCGGTAGTCAAGTTTGTAGGATTTTTTTTTTTTGTGGTACTCTATGTATATAATATATATAGTACCTTTTGGCATAGTTCTGACATCTTGGAAAAGTGTTTGCAACCTTTTAGCGAACACAAACAGACTTTCAAAGTTCGCCCGAGTGTATATCTTGCGAACACTCGACAAAATACTTGCAATAACTGAACAAATCCCAAACACAAACACACTGGTGACACATTCTTGCACTTTTTGCCAGCGCACGCGAACATCTTCAAGTCGTGAAATGCATTTCTTAGGCGACAGGTACTTGCCTCGCGCTTGAATGCAACGTTTTGAAACGTTTTGAGCTTTGTGCGCTGCGTGTGTCGCTCTAACTTTGATCCACTCACAGTCTTTGATCTACTAAGAAATTAAACTGAGTTAACCTAGTTCACCGTTCTCTGCCTTGCACGATGATAGCCAAGTCAGCCTTTACGTGATTTATGCTCTCGCTCAAGATTTATATATCCTTCGAAATGAATCAATATTCAATAACTTTAAGTAAACTCTCCGATAAATTAAATGGATCTCAACATATTCAGTGAAACTATTTGAAATATTCAAAACCACCCCTCTCCGGGTAGATGGAAGCTGTTTAGTTCACCGCCGGAGTCATGCCGCACTTCCGGTGGCTGTGGGGGTAGGAGGTCGTTCTGTTTTTTTGATCCGTTACGCTCGGTACCGAACCGGATCGAGCCCCGATGAATAATAAAACCGGGGCGGCGAATTGACTTTCAAAATCTTGTACTAAATTCTTCTCGGTCGTTTTCTCTCCCTCCCCAACCGTGAACCGGCCAGCCTCCCCGTCGACAAACTATATTACACGGTACCTTGCATTACTTTTAACTTTTTCTTCGCGCTCTCGCGTGCTATTTCCCGTGCTCCGTGTGCACTTTTCAATTTCACGGTGTAGTGCCGCGTGGTGCCTGGCCCTCGATACTTCGACCTCCGACCTGCCAGAGAACGCGGCGACGACGACGCAGCCGCCGCCGACGCCAAATGGCTGGAAAATTTGTGTTTTTCTTTGCCTCGCAGCACAATTTTCCAATTTATTGACTTATAACGATATATTCTTGGTTCGTCGGCTCGCGTAATATCGTCGGTATTAACCGCGGGAAAATAATCTTATTTCCCGTTTCGAAGTCGGATTTAATACAAAGTTGGGCTGGGAATAATTTCGTTTATCTTTCTTGCAGGAAAGCTGAATAATTGGTGATGAAGGCCAGAATGACAATAAAAAAAACTCGCGGAAAAAAAATCCCCTGCTTTAATATTCTTTGGAAGCAAACGTTTCGGATATACTTATTAAATTTATAACTAAATTAGTAACGCAGAAAGCCTGGTATTTAATCTGCATTTACGTTGGTGATCACCATGGCGTGTAACAGTAAAGCGTTTCCAATTCAGATAAATGAAAAGAACACGAGACATATGACCTAAAACTAGCAAACAAGACTCCATAGTGTATACTAGCAAAAAAGCGTATCAAATTCGTTGCCAAGTTTATTTTTCAGCGAACAGCAAGTATATAGTTTCTACCACGAAGCTGCCAGTGACAAATCTTAGCTCGCCGCTGCCGCTGCCGTTGCACTTGCTCCTCTCTGGCAATGAGTGTGCATAAAACATCTTTTAAAAGCGTTGGGTCGCCCCCGGTGCATCAATAATGCAAGGTTTCCACGAATGCCAGCATCCCTTAACTTGGTACCCACTACACACTACCCACACTACCCACTACACCCAGTGCAGGCGTATTGCACACCTATTTCTATTGCACACGAGGGTTTTGCTTGTATCTGCCTGCAGCGTTGGCTAGAGGCGTAAAAACGGTTCTGTCCCTGTGGAGTACGGGCAAAGGAAAAGGAGAAGAAAATCGCTCGTTTTCACTAATGATTCTGCCACCCTTGGCGAATTTATCTTTTAAGTTTTTATGTTGTGTATAACGCTAAATATATTTTTAAAGACTTACCGATCGATGGATGGCGCATGAAATGATTCACATGGATGTTTGTCGCTGTATCACCAGTTGTGTGGCAAATAATAGGAAAGAAAAGAAATTCAACTCCATCTTTGCAAGTTTTCCCGCCCTTGCAAGACATAAGACACACATTTATTTCGTGAAAATTGCGAAGTGGGGTATTCTGCGAAAGTGGCATAAAATGTAACGACAAAAAAAATCGTGTTTATATTAACGATGTGCTTTCAGACGTTTTGTATGCGACAGCAAAACGTCGTTACTCGTATTTGGGCAGGCGTGCTCTTGTTGTTTTCGAAATGCTGTCCCTGGTGGCGTAGGGGAGCCCCAACCGGGCAGGCGCCACTGTAGGGAATTGCACGGAACGGAATATTCTTTTTGTGAAACGCTAGGACGTGTTCCCTTTGCCTGCATGGGGCGGGGACTGTACGTTGTAGCGTGTTTCCTTTATCTCTTGTATGGATTAGATAAGACATGGAAATTGCTTGCCAATTCAATTTAAAATGCATTAAAATGACAATAATATTATAAAACTATGCGCACGTTTATGACGTTTTAACAAGAAAGGAGAAAATTGTACAATGTTTTTTAGAAACTAAATTACGATCAGATATTTTTACGGTCGCTCGTATAAACTGTGTATAATAAAATACTGGATGAACATACACATCTAATTAAAATTGATCGCTTTGAACAAAAGAGAAAAAAATATTCTTAGACACAATGGACTCCATTTGTAGATTTTTAATTGCCAACCCAGTTTTCTTTTAACGACAAAGAGTACTTATGTACTTTGAAATTTCTCCGTCGGAGCCCGTCTTAATGCAGGTAATGAAGAAGTTACTTCGACATTAATGCACGTTTCGAATTCTAATTAGCGCTGTGTTCTTCGCACGGGCATCAGCTCCCGACTGTCATATCCCGCTTGAAAACGAACGGCTGCACCGATAAGGTATTCCAGACATGCATTCTAAAGTTCAAGCTCTCTCCGCTTCAATCTGCGAGATAGTTTCTCTTCATCGTATTTTCCTATAACTTTTTGAGAATCTCGAGCAAAAAGGAAACGTTATCATTCTTGTGCGATGTCAAAGTGCAAACTTTTTCACAATAAATTCGAATCCAAGCCACTGTTACATGATAATCCGTTCGGATGACATTTCCTTTTGATCTAAATTTCTAGAGGTATTACACAGTCTAGCAAAGCCAGTACAGAGATAATCAAAACGCAGTGAATTGTCTCTAGAATTTCTACCCAAACAAAGATTGTAGCTGCGGAAAACATGCTTCTCAACTAAAAGCGTTTAACGAAACATATTTCCATAAGAATAAACTGCTTCAAAAGTTCGACTTCGTCCACAAACAAAATTTAAAAAAAACGACATTAAAAAAACACACCAAAAAAACTTAACAAATCGATTAAATATTCATTTGATTCGTCGCAACCCACGCATCATCGATTTTCATCCCCGATTTCCCGGCGTTTGGCGCGCTTTTCCGCCCGTCGACAGCGGCGCTGCAGGGCGAACATGTTTACGTATTCAAGTGGCAGCCGCCGAGTCGTTTTTCCAGCTGATCAAACGCCCCGGTGCAGCGTGGCTCCCGTCGAGGTAACGGACCGCGACGGCGCCCTCAGCCCCACGTTAGCTCAGCGTCTCGGACAACCGCATTGAGCGATGAATGCTAATTCGGCGCCGGCCACGTAGGATCCCAATTGAGGGGGCCATCGGCGACGCGATTAAAGAGCAGTCGCTGGCAATTTGGCTGCTCCTTGTTTGTCTTGCCTTTCGCAAAGCTGCTATTCTAGGATCTTTGAATGTTATCATCTGATCGTTGTTTTTATGAGTTACTAACATCTGCTGGTTCCTAAATGCTTGATTTTTATGAACTATGGAAACCATGCAAAGCGTGGATTTCCTTGAATCTTTGTTCGCAGTCCGGCTTTATCTACTGAATTTTTACTTCACATAAGCTGCGTTTTAGGGATGTGCTAAGCTGTAAAACGGCCAATTGACTCATTTTATCGGTACGTTTTACAAATGCATCTCCCCGTCACGCATAGGTAACAGAAATTTTCTTGAGATGTCACCCTCTAATCCAAGGTCGTTGAAAGCATCTTTCGCTCACACCAGCTCATACTAGTCTATATACTCAATGATACTATCTAGATTCTAGACAATGTACGCGGTGCTTTTAAAAACTACATTTTTCTTGGATGATAGACTTGGAAGGTATACACTATACATCTCCGCATTGCATGCTATAGCTGGCAGAAAGATTGACATTATCTGACGCTTCATATGAATAGCTTTGCATCTAAATTCTAAATCATACGTCGACTTCGACATGCGAGGAATTTATCATGTTTCACTTCAGAAGTTCGTCTATAAGTTCCGCGGGGAAATGTATACATGTTCATCTTTAAGAAGTAACTTCGCGATATGCCGCACGTGTACACGACTCGATTTTATTCCATTGAAATTTCCTTGTCGCGCGGCATAACGAGCTTTTCAGTTTAGCGCTGGTGTGAAAAAAAAACAGGCAGCAACAAGGGCAGCAAGACGATGAAAAGTGTCGGTACATTAATACCAAGGCATGCACGGAGATCCAGCAAACTCGGCGGCAGCTGTATACTGTACAGCTCGCTGGAGCACATAGAGTCGTGTCTTAAATATTCACGCTCGCTGCACTTCTGTGCATTAATTAGAGAAGACATAAGACGATTATCCTTGATTTTCTTGCACTCTGTTGCATTGCTCCAAAGGACACGAGCAAGGCATTTACGGTGCAGTGGCGTAGCTTCGTGAAGCGGGTTGCTTTTACCAATTTATGCAACTTCTAGTTGAGAGATAACTCTCATATAAGAGTTTGAATTTTACTGTACATTGATTTTAGGTGTTGCCAACGGGATACAGCTTTGTTTCAAATCCCACATGGGAGTAGAAACTAGGAAAATTCCCAATGGATCTATCGATTGATCCATGGTTGTCGTCTTCAGTTATTTAATCATGCAACGCTTTCTTTACAACTGAGTCCGATCTTGTTTCAAGTTCTCTTGTCACTAT
This sequence comes from Nemurella pictetii, assembly GCA_921293315.2. Classification (NCBI taxonomy): domain Eukaryota; kingdom Metazoa; phylum Arthropoda; class Insecta; order Plecoptera; family Nemouridae; genus Nemurella; species Nemurella pictetii. Next base: position 6,696,013 of record OV121122.1, read on the forward strand.
AGATTTTTTTATAGCACACGCCGATTTTTCTTTCAAGACTCGGTGTCATATTTTACTTATAGTAGCAAGTTCGTTTTGAAGAAAACAATTTTACATGGTTAGTGAAAGCCAAGCTCATCACAAAATGCAATCCATATTTTTTGCATAAAAGTTAACAAGCGTCAAACAAGTTTAACCCTCAGCTAGAGAACCAGTCACATGATAAAATTCTTAAGACTCATGTCTTTTCCTAATCTTAGCACGTTTTTCTGAAAACCAGTCACATGATCCAAGTGAACCTAGTCGCCAAGTGAACCACACGCTGCGTTACTCATCATCAGGAACCACGACACACTTCACACGCCACTGGTGGCCTACTATCGGGTCCTGCAAGGCGCGACGACTCCTGCCTTGCTCTTGCATGAATTAGTTGTGTGTATTATTATAGTTTCTCCCTCGCGTTGTTCGCGCAACTTGAAGGTGACATCTGCACTGCGGGGATGGCGCGAGAGATTTGATACTAGCTGTTCTGCGGTTCGCGCGCGCTGTCTCTCCCAACCTCGGCTAGCCGGCAGCGGCAGGGACACGATTCCCGAGGAGAGTTTCGTAGCGATTCATTTCCGCCAGCATTTTCTCATCTCGCGTCGGCGGGCGATGGTTTTGGGGTGTCGGGAACACAAGTTTTCTGATCGCCATATGTATGGTTGTATTTTTATTAACTCATTAGCCGTTGTTACATCAATTTTACAGCATAAACCTACATTACACAACATATTTTAACCTTCCTTCCCTAATCAGCCACATTAAACAGTTTTTCCTAAAATATATTACACATCAGTACACATTTTTATATCTCTTATGATTTGGGAGTTTGTCATACGCCTACATTCGTGAGAATGAAACTGAGACGAGGGCTGGACTTTTTTGGAGCGCTAAGTTAGGTCCGAGATTGACTTTTTAGATGTTCGCGCCCCAAGACAGTCAAATGCCGAGCAGGGGCGCAAGTATTCATATATTTGGCACTGTGAAGATATCCATCCAAACCCGTCATCTTTTAAAATAAAATAGAGCCGCTTTTCGCACCAGGGTCTTGTGTCACCGTGCGGCGAGGGAAACGCTCAGTCCAACCACGTCTGCCGACAGAAAAGCTACCCCTAACCGCGGCCGCTCCCTGGGCGTCGCTGGCTCTCTAACCCCCACGTAATGAGTCCGCCATTTCAACCTAACATGCCAATAACCACCCCGCGCGTCTCTCCCCGGGGGTGCCACACGGGCTGGCGGTAACTTCGTGGCGCTGCATGGCTATTTGATGCTTCCATGCGGCGCCACAAGTTCCGATGCCGTACGCTGTTATACGTACACAAATCTTTCTAGCTAGGGTCTTTCTCGGAGTGGGTCAGAGAGATATTCAAGTATACAATACGGGCTCCATTTAATTGGTGCAAAATATCCATCGATTTCACTCTATATTCAAACTTCAAAGTGCATTTTATCTCTATTTTTCTTGCAGAGAAATTGATTTGGCCGACATAAAAGTGTATTGTGCATGGACGTCTAGGGTATTCTAAAATGCATAGTTTCACAAACACACCAGCGACCAATTTACGTTAAAAGCAATCGATTTTGTAGGGGAGCTATTACAATTACCCATACGTTTTGATTTCGATTATAGAGGTATATACACGTGTATAGGTATAGGTCCTTATGCTGGATTCTAGTGATTTCCCTTAAGACCGCTCCCCGAGATGGTTTGCGGGATAGGATTGCCGTGGCTAATGCAGCTCGCGTTCATTTCTCTGGTCTTACAACCAGCCAGGAGCAGTTCAGCTTTACACGGCATCGTTACACAGAAGTCAGAACGGCAGTCAAAATTTTATTTCTGCTGGCACTCGAATTGTTTACTACTGCATTGTCTTACTAAAGAAGCACTAGCGCTGTTGATTTGTATTTAATTTATAACTAATGTGAGCTAAACAGCCATGCTGCTATGGTCTCGAAAGTCTATGAAATCGTCGATTCCACTAATAAAACACGAATGGAGGTGCTGTTCGTTTTGATGTAAATTAAGCATCCATATCAAACAAACTAATTACCGCAAGCTAACTGACCCAATTTCGTCGGCTGCAATTCCAATTACTAAAAGCATAGCAGGCCTTTTCACGAATGACCTAATTGCATAAAGCAAAGTTTAATTCGTCGAGTATTTCAGATAATGACCACTTGTATGGGGTTTCATTCCTTTGAAGCTAATTTCTTCGCCCACCCTTTTGTGTCATATCAGCGGAAAACATTGGAGGAATTAATAACGTGGATAATGCACTGGTAAAATGTCGATAAGGGAGTTGATTTGCACTGTGGTTTGGTAAATAAGAACGAATGGGGTTTGAGGTTTTGATTTTATTCTCTTGGCTGACCCCAATGTGAGATGATATAATGATATATTGAAATGAGATTTATGCGCTTACTGTTTTGCCCGACTATTTTCATACACCACACAATGATAATGTATTGCTCTGCTCTTTAGTAAAATATTCGAATATATACATGTTTTATATGCAAAGTTTATACGAATGTCACTGTTCACAGCATGCCCACCCTCATTATATTTATACGTATATTTCATATTATATTATATTATATTCTTTACTTTTCGAACAGTTCTATTTTCTCTGTTTGACTTCGTCAAAATTTCACGGACAATTTTTCAGTTGCGAACGATCAAAGTAACAAAGTTCTCCATCATTCACAATTGAGCATGCATTTCCTTCGCAAATTGATTCAATTTTCGTTCATTTTCCGGGAAGTGAGTCGGCCTCGTCTGCCGGGACATGCACTGCACATCCGCGTCACCGACGATAGTTTTTCCTCGGGGAAATCTACCGCTGCAGACGACTTTCCCGAAGTGGCGTCAAGTTTTCTGACATCACTTACCGTCTTAGACTTTATACCACACACAAAATTCACCGATCTGTTTCCAGCCTTTCATTTCCTCCAGTAGATAACATCTAAAAAAATACACACACACAAAAAAAACATCCCTGCCTAACTTTATATATAAGAGTTATTTCTGGTAGGATATCTGTCAGAGATGTATCTTGGAAAATGCTATTTGGTCGGGTGTAGTGGCTGATTATTTGTCTAATCAATATCGAAATCTCTAATTGGATCTTAAACTTGTTCCGTCGCAACGTCTCTCTACGTAATCGGGTTAGTAACGCGCCATGTTTTTCCGGGGTGGGGGGGGAGAGGGAAGGGGGCGTCTGGGAGAAAACAGTTCCACCCAGTTGCGGAAAAGTTGCCCTCCGCGAAGGCAATGTGGACCTTATCAAAACAACCGACTCTATTTTTTCTCTTCGCGGAAATAACACTTTTTAGTTCGCCCCGTGATCACATAACAAATAAAGCAGTCTTGCTGGGTTTAAGGGTGGGAAGGCTGTTAGCAAAGCTGTTAGTGCTTCTCCGGCTGGGGGTGGATTTAGTAATTTCTGTGCCACATAAACTTTGGTTTTAATTTGGTCGAAATTATAGTATACTAGTAAATCTTCACTGTGACTAATTGACTAAATATACCAAAATAATTGCTGGTATCTGCAAATATACCGCACAATTATGACTTAACCCACAATAATTTAGAAGCATTTTCCCAACTCACGAAGTAAACTCCTTTGAAAAGCAACCGCGCGCTATATAATTTATTCAAGATATAATTAACAATTTGAAACAATATAAACATAGCTTGTTTTATATTTGTTTAGCCCTGTTTCAGAAGTGGCAACATAATTATCACGTTGTTTCCCTATCCCACCATGTCACTGTTCCATTCGGTTTACCTAGAAATGTGTCGATATATTTTACATAAAACAACAGCTTGCCACGGGCCATAGCTATCCTACTTCGAAGGCCCAGGGGCCTCGTGGAAACGGGCCCCATGCCCCCGCAACCTTCCCCTACAAACAATTAAACCCGTCTAACAGTGCCACGGCTGATGCATCGATCCACGTCTCTCCACACCTCCATGCTTTCAGAATTCCATTTCACCCCCCTCCCGAGATTTTCTTCTCATATTTTTCCAACAAATGCGGGTGCATTATTATTGGCATTTCCACGCACCAAGAGCTGGGGCATGATTCCAGCACGTCACCCCTTCACACTTTATGAACGCCATCACTGACAAAAGATGCACCTCCATTTCTCTTTCATATTACTTTCTTTCTTCAATCCCTTCATTGCTTATTCAATACCCGACCTCGGGAACGCCAACTCTTACCTTTCCTTCTCTAGAAATCTTTACCGAACTCCGCCCGTTGCTCCTCTTAAATACCACGTCGTGTCTTCTTAAGAAAGCAAGCGGCGGTACGCGAAACTGTTCCGAATCAATAACTCGAGCTTGTTTTTTTCGAAATCATTCTCTTTCGTTTCTTTACATATTACTTGATAACATTTGTCAAAACATTAATAATATAGCTTCACCATTCTTCAATCAGCATCCATCCGACAACGCTCAGTTTGCCAGCGAAAGGATTCCATTAGGCAATGCCGCGTTTCGTTTCTGTAGTTGAAAAGTGCGTGGTGAAAAGTGCGTGGCAGCGCGTTTGTACGCGATTCCGGCGAATCTCTTTGTCTTCGTGTGCCGCTTGACAAACGACGCGGCGAATCCCAGGCGTTCTGTCTTGCTCGTCTGCCCGCCTAACCGTCTACATCCCGGGACGCTAATCCCGGATTAAAATCGGGATCTTTCGGGAACATCGTCGCCTGATTGTTGCTCTTGTGCGACCGACAATTCCTTATACACCTCGGGGCAAGACGCAAAGCCCCGTCTGTTCGTTGCTTGCTATCGATCATTGTTCTTCATTCTTAAGACATGTTGTGCTTGAATCTCACTGCAGCGCGACACGGCTGCGGTTTTAACTGTGCTGAGCTTCATTCCGGAATTAATTCAAAATACGAAGAGTTTGCATTTTTAGCAGATCAATTGAATAATAAATCACCGCTGCATTACCATAAATACGTTTCCATTGGTTCGTTTTGGCTTCAGCATATTTTAAAAAGCTTATTTTTCCACCATTAGAGAAATTTTGAGTGGGAGCATCTTGGCCCTAATACTTTATTCTTCTTCTCTGGGATGCTTGGTTTATATTAATTTCAGTCTTAAAACCATGAAAGCAAAATTTGAAGTATCCAAGCTTTGGGGCCAATTTGGACCAAACCGTAGACATTGTCTTCAAATAGTCGAGCGCTTATAATGTTTTGGTAGATTCTCTTGATGCGTAGACGATTTACCACAAAGGGAATGATGTCGTTTTGGTCAAACAATCACAGCTAAAATGGCAAATCGCATCAGCATCATCTGTAGCCAACATCTTGGCGTAAATGCGTTACACAACTCCCCTAAACTCGCCGCTTTATGTCTCCAATCTCAATCAAAAATGCATCATCTTCAAAAATTAATTTCCACCCCCGCAGCGGCGTGGAACAATCAAGTTACAACCCCTTGCGGTCAAAGGGACAGATAATTTACGACCTCTTAATGCATAACCCAGACATGGAAGACATCTGCCCTCCACCCACCCCCTACCAAGCTCACCCTGTAGATGTCAGCTCGTAAACTCTAGCACGATCCTCAGCTGGCTCTGCCAAAGCGGAATGGCGAGGGAATGGCCGGGTAACATGAAAGGGTTTTGAGCCACTTTAGAGACCGCTGGGTGGCGACGGGAAGGGTTTAAGGGCGGCGGGCGTGGGGTGGGACAGTCTCAAGATGTCGTCACGCTGGATTGGACGGGACGGGTCAAGTGTACTTTGGGGAAGATATGGAGAACGGTTGTAGTCGTTTTGACCACGACGGCGGCGGTCGTTTATCCCGACTCCGATAACAAACGAGCCCGGCACGAGATTGGGATGATGTGTTTGTGCTGTGTTTCGATGCCCCAACGTTCTGTTGCAAAGTGTGTTATCGTTTCGAGGGGGGGGGAGATATTTGTGTTGTTCGTATATAAATTCATTACCATTACATATTCAATGAATAGAAAATTCGATATTGTAGCAATTCGGAGCTAATCAGTGGCTGTCAGATGCAGAATCAGTATCTTGCATGAGCAGGCAATTTTGATAAGGATTAACGGTCAGTTGGCGGACCAGATTGCCCTTTATTTACTCTATACGCGAATTCAATAAATACGTGAATAGTGAATTGTGTATACTACGCTATATGTTTTTTGTATTGATTGCTAACTATTGATGCTGAAAATGGAGCCTGGCTGTGAAGAGAGCACTCTCGACAATCCTGTGGGCGTGACCTCGATTTCTGGTCGAAAAGTTCACCGTCGCTTTGTTTATTCGCTGCTCGCATCGCCGCTGTGAAAACAGTTGTGGCCTTTCCCAGAATTCCAGCATTTCCAGCTGTGGGTATCGCGGTGGGTCGTTGGCAAAGAGGATGAAAATTCGATCCATTCTGCGTTGTTTAAACCACAGAGATCACCTAATACATTGTTAATCAATAATAAATAGACTTATCTTATGATTTGTAGTGTTTAGTTCTGACTATTCGGCTTGGTTTTGAATTGTGAGACCCAACTCTCATCGCTGACAGCTGACAGTTAAAAAAGTGTGCCATACGAACTCGGGTTTTTTCATTTTAAGATTTCCATGACCAGAATTTGGTGCACGTTCTAGGATCATGCAGTCGCCGAAAAACGCTTCGCTGTTTTAGTTTTCACCTCTCGCGCCGCTCTTGTCTCAGAGTTATCTTTTCTCGCGAAACTTGCCAGCTGTCGATCTGACAGTTTAATATTATGTGCCGAGAGAAATGTCATGCTGTCAGTGCCACTTGGATCCGCTCCCGACCAATTGTTCTATTTACTTTCACACATTTTGGTTACTACAGCCTCAAATACCCGAGCCTGCTCAAAGCGGCTGGCATGTGATAAAAGGCAGAGGGCTCATTTTGACAAACATCAAAACGCGTGGCAAATTGGGGGTGTATACCGGGAAATACTTCACAGTGAAATTTTCATCCAATTTTCGTCGAATTGTTGGTAGATAAATGTGAAGCGTGTATGACGAATAGGAATGACAATGCAGATATTCTTTGAGTGACAAAATGTATGGTACTATATCAACGCAATGTATAAAACCATGGTGGGTAGCATGAGCGTTTTTAATATCCACACTAATAAAATCTAAGAAACGTCCACGGCTTAAAATAAATAAAGCGTTAGCATCAAATATTCATTTCTCATTGACCGTCAGCACGGGTAAAACAAGTATATAGCTGTCGGTTTTAAATTTTAATAAAGAAAATTGAATGGCACAAGCTTATTTGCGCTTGTCATGAACTGCCATGAAATGTAATCAGCTTCTAATGAAACGAAAAACAATTAACCCTCGCACAATAAACACTCACACCCGCGCACGACGTCTGCACGACCCTTGCTAAAATAACTACACGCCCTTTCCCCGAACACGCACACGGATCGCCCAGCTTAAACACGACGTTAAAATTTCCAAAACAAATAAAACGCACTCGATGGCCAACGAGTGAAAATTAGATCAGCGAAACGGAACGAAACAAATGGAATTAGATGGGCGAAAGGAAACGGAAACGGGTGCCGTGTTTTCGGACAGTTATTACACGCGAACAACGGTCCGCGAGCGCGACGCCGACGCCGGGCTGCTCGAATAACCGAGTTACCTGCCATCAACCCCGGCAGCGTCCGCTCGCACCCCCCCGCTATCCCTTCGACGCCGTCGGCGGCAGAAAATGGGCGCTGAACTGATCAGTGGCGTTGGGTATACTGAGCGTGCTTATAACACTGAGTTGCCATGATCGGCGGTAGCTTATGCCGACTTGCACCGGTGTCACTGCGCTGCTAGTACTGCTACGCTGCTACGATTGTTGGAATTAATGTGCCTTGCTTAATGCCAGCAAACACCGGTGTCACTGCTGTTGCTAGTGTTGCTACTCTGCTACTGCTATTGCTAGTGTTGCTACGCTGCTACGATTGTTGACATTACTATGTGCCTTGCTTAATGCCAGTAAACACCGTTGTCACTGAGCTGCTAGCTAGTGCCGCTATTGGTGGGATTTATTTTTTAGGCCCAACTTGATGACAATGGCATAACATTAACACAGCGGTGTCTGCTGGTCATGGTGAATGGTCCCGAGCAGTGGCCGACAGTTAATTTTGAAAAGTTTCACCTGTTCTAGCTAATTATTTGCTTGGGAGACAGTTAGATTCACGGTAGATGTATTGGTTCAAACTTTTAAATTAATAAAACATAATTATCTTTTACACATAGTTTATTAAAATTACTTGAAATTCTAGTAACTCACTCTGGGACACTCCGAAATTGCAACGGTGCTGTACACCTCGTGAAATATAAATCTTTCACATTCCATGCTGTAATTATGGCATTTCTATGAGGTAAAACAGTACAATCGATTGTAATCATGACATTTTTCTATAATTTAAAGTGATACTAGGAAAATCGAGCAATACAGCCAGCTGGAAATTACATTCTTTGATTATAAACAGCGCTACGAAGTCTTAAACTAAGCTATTGGATCTTTCAACATATCAACTCGTGCATAATTGATAAGTAATATGGGAATCTGTTTGAAAATTGTCTGCTTTATTTTCTGCATTTATTCATCAAGACCTAGAGATCGACTTGACGGCAGGACTTCACCTGTCAGTTTGACAGTACGAACGTGTTCATAGCTCTGTGAGTTTAGACTAAAGATTGGTCAATAGCTTGAACCCTGTGCCACCCCCGCCCCCTCCCCAAAGGGTGCGCCACTGCTCGACTTGATAGCTGTCCCGCTATTCGGCATTTGATCATTTATTTCTTGCCAACTAACCCCGGGTCAGCCAGGGTCAACACTTATCGTATTAAATGCTACATCGATTGTCCAGCATTGAAAGTATATTCAGGGGGGTAATTAAAAAATAATTGGCTATGAAAGTTGCTAGATTAGTATCGCTTTCCGAGTATTACATGCAGGTTAACTTCATATCAAGCGATTGTCGATTTTCTAAAAATATAATTAGCTCACAAAGTAGAAGTAATAAAACTTTAAAAAGTAATAAGTAGCAACATGGCGTATTTAGCAATTTAAGATGTAAAAAAATGTCACGATTTACACCGATATTACTCAGTAGAAATTTGTTTCGCTAACGTAACATGAAACTGTGTAAATACTCTTATTACTTTGACTTCACGATATACCTACAAGTCAAATACCCATTTTGAGAAAAGCAATCAAGTATACTCGCGGGTCCCAAATGCCTCTGTACAGTTTCAACAAGATTGATTGCTTTTCATGCATCCCCTGACCTTTGCCATCCCTCTACACAGCACCACACCACAACACATACTCACATAACTGTTAGAACCATCTGAGATCGATTCTCCAACATTTTAAGTAGCTTCCTTACTTAATCTGAGACCTGAGTGGTAGTATAACAATGAAACGCAATGCGATTCCACAATCTTTGCCATTCGAATCAGTCGCGCACGTTTATGCCATTCGCCTGTCAATTAACTAAATCCAGTTCAGAAAACGCACCCCCACAAAACGCACCCCCGTTGTTCATAAATAGGATGATAACAACCCACGCTCGCACGCACCCCGCCTGTTTATCTTGGCACACTTAGGTGCGCTTTCGACGCGTAGGCGACGAAAGTGACACGCCAAAATGCGACGGTTCTTACGACTCCCCACAAAAATCTTATTCCCGTTGCTATCGAGAGCCGTCATGCAAATAAACAGTTTAAAGCAGTTGCTTGCGTTGAAGAAACACACCCTATCGTGCAACTGTTCTCAAAAATCGAACCACTTCAATACTTATTTGCGTGGATGGACATTTTTGGTAGCCTTTGGGAGATTCATAGAAAATGAACTTGACACCGCACTAAACCCTCCTCAATGTTCGTCTCGACACTGACATTTAGGTGTGTGGGTAAGTCCAACATCGATTACCGACCATTGGACACCCGTTAAAATTCGTGTCTTAGGCATCTGGGCAAGATGATTGCCGGAGATGGTCGCCGTTCTTCAATCTGACTTCGGCTGTCGCGACTCGCGTGGGCTGGCGAGACGCCTTCGGGCATGAATTCCCTGAAAGCTCGTGCGAAAGTTTTAATTAGCGACGAGTTTACGCTGCTTCGCGTTGCCCTGGGGCACGAGCTTGTCCCAGTGGCGGCCGCCTTTTTCTGTGACGGAACTGCAGGGCCAGCTTTGAAGACAACACAAATCCAGTCTTTCATATTAAATGTGCCAAATTCAATTTATTGTAATTTTGCCATACACTGCAGTTAATCATAATTTTTTAATGTGATAATTATTTTCATATATATGAAACCTGTCAAAGAACGCTGTGCGCGTCACCCCTTTATTACATTGCTCTCAGGCCGCTAAACATGATGTTGCGTATCACGAGCTCGAAGGTATGGGGGCCTCGTACTAAAAACAACACCGATGTCATAATGGTGCTAAAATTTAAGATAGCGATCATGATAGGTTTTACTTCGCCCAATACTGAACGGTTCGGCACGTTGGAAACACAGGTTCTCGTGAGATCGCCGAAGTTAAGCAACATCGCGCCGAGTAAGGTATTTGATGGGTGACCATCATGCACATGATCAATTCTGTTCGGGAGAGAGGATGGAGGGTTTGAAGTTAGTACTAAAACTCCACTCGCCTTGCTTATCAACCTCTCGACAGCATGGATTAGTTGAGGAATCCTGTTTTTCGAGTTGTACCGTCATTCGAAAGGGACGTAAAGCCGGTGGTCCTCTTGCTGCTTTTGCGACAGGAGTCGCACCCCGAGTTTCCCCTCCTCCCCCCTAGGCTAGGTTAGGTTCATCATCACCCTCATCATCACCCTCATCATCACCCTTTCATTCACCGATGCCATTAGACCAGTGCCAAAGGGCCAGTTGTCAAAAAAGTCCGTCGTTAAACACCAATAATCAATCAATAGGGAGGGCATTAGGTAATGTTCTTACCATCCTTGGTCACCTTCCATCTATCAATAAAAAATCCCATGCTACCCGGGGTGTGACATGGTCCAGCCACCACTGTACTCATGAGCTTTGTGTCAACAATCGTTGCGACGAGTTTGACTGCAGCTAACACGAAAGAATAGCAAGGGGATTGTTGATGCGTGCAGCGTGTATTTTTATGTATACATGAACAACTAATGAAATGAGTATACACAGTGTTGTCTCTCTCTCTCTATCTCTCCCTCTGGGGGGTGTATTATATTTCTCTCGAGTCGCACACGATTGTGATTAGTACGACAAGGGGCGTGGGTGTTTCTAAGAAATGAATGCCTTTCGCTCTGCTGCGCTGGGCCGAGCAAAAACCCACACGATTGTAACATCCCCAAGCCAACCCTGGGGAACGGGCGTACCGCTGTTCAGCGTGTGCTGGAATTCCTTGGAAAATAAATTTTCTCGAATCTCTTTCCTTGCTAATTCACATGCAATGAAATTTGCAGCCTTTGAAATGGAAAGATCCTATAGATCTGAGCTGACGACAAATTTGAAATACACTGGAACTTTTTAATAACGAATAATAATAAAAGTTACAAAAAACGTATAAGATCAGGACAAAAAGTTAGAAAAAAAACTCGCAGTCGTCTTTCAGAAGATTCTCATATCGTTCCATTTTTCCCCGTTTCCTGTTCCCGTTAGGAAAATAATAATAATAACCCATGGCAAGCATTTTTTCCTAGGCGATGCTCTAGCTAGAAGCTAGATGTTTGAAATTACCCCGTGCTCTACCTTCCCTGCTCACTGCCATTCTTCCATTGTGCGTCTCGGCGACGTTCCTACACTCTCCAGCGATATTAAAACCCGGTAACCATCTAATTATTCCTCTCTTCTGAATGCATTTTATAATGGATATATATCACAGTCACCAAACGCACAGCTCAGTTCCTATAAGTCTTTCCCAAGCGCTGCTCGCTCGCTAGTTTAAAAACGACCCTTAAACATTAACGAGACACTGGATTTCATCAACATCTGATCTGCAATCTACGTTTTTCTTACACTGTAAAACTACAATAAAATAATATTTCCTTTCGCTTATCTGCTAGACTGGAAATCCCTTCGAAAACGATCAAAAAAGGGGCGTATATTTGCTCTAGTTTCTTCTGGAACGGAGGCAATAAACACAGATGACTAATTTCATTTTATTGCCCTGTCTGGAGACTGTTTATTTTACTTAATTACCGGTTCAATGACATTTGTTCTTCTTGCAAGAAGAGAACTAGCGAAGAATTAGATATGATTTCCCATGCTTCGCCTCCTCCGCAGACGTCTTTGTCTCGAGTTGCTGTAGCTGTGTTAAATGTATAATTATGTCCTCAGGGAATTCATCTTCCGCGAATATGTATAATCTACCATGACTTAGTTTGTTCAAACCTCGGCATATTTAAACACAGATATACGTGCCAAGTTGATTTTCTCCTGCCTTCCCGCGTAACCTTGCTAAATAAGAACTTCGTAACGACCTTGAGCCAAAAATACCCCTGATATGTTACCCTTAGAGACACGTATGTTTTCCGTGCCCATCATTCTAAGGGCTTGTTTTACCATGCATAGTTAAACAGCTATTCTCCAGTTAGGAAGAAAACAGATGCCATGGATATGGATTGGATTGAATACAACCATGGATTGTCACCATGGATATGCCGCCCTCATAATTCTAACACAGTTTTACTGTAAAGAAAATTTTAAAGTCTTCCCTTTCAAGATCCAAGCATATCTACCGAGCTCACGCACCCCCAAATCTAACCCGGCGTCTCTCCCTTCGCAGGCGCGCCGTCGGACAGGCCCAAGGAACGCCCCACCAGTCGCCGCAACCCTCGCCGCCCGGCAGCACCCCCGTGGTGGGCACCTCGCCGACGGCCACCCCCTCGTCGCCGCCGGCCGACTCGAGCGCCACCCCGTCGACGGCGACCCCGTCGACGGCGTCCCCCTCGGCTTCGAGCCAGCATGGACTCGAGCGGTCGACGTCGGCGCCGGAAGCAACGCCGACGCCCTGCGCCGCAACAATGCGACCTCCTTTGCAGAGGTCTATGTCGCGGTCGGAGGTTGTTAAGAAGTGAGTGCTTTTGAAGTGCGCCGTGCATGTGTTTGTGGTGGCGGTTGAATGTCTCGAGATCTTCGCACGAAACTTCTGTGAAGGGCTGTTATACTATGGCTGAGGTAGAGTATACGGTGAAGTTGGTTGCGAACGGGGCGTACATTTTCCGTTTAGTTCAGCAGCAACGGCATTGGTGAATGATACGCTATGATGATAAAAGCATATGGGTTCCGTACTTTAGTGGATGTAGAAACAGCGGGATTACTTCCCTCATTTCGAAGCCGTCTGCAGCCCCTCGATTCGAACACAATACTTCATGGTCACATATTCAGAAACTTCCGGTGTTTTTTGCCTATCGTAGTTGGTTCCATGAGAGCTGGAAGGTTTCCCCTCAGATTCTTGCATGAATTCGTCTGCATTGCTTGTTTAGTAACTGTATGCCCAAAGAAAACATCTTGCATTTCCACCCTCGCGGTCGGATCAACAAAGCTGGATCGGCAAAACCCCTCTAGGGGTTGGCTTGTTAACGTAACGATAACAGGCAATGAAATGCACCGGGAAGTGGCTGACAGTGATTGCCTGGATGAAAATTACCTTCGGGGCTTCGGAATCCGACCCCTGTACCGAAACGCCAAAAACACCCATAATTTTTCCCTCTCCGTTCTGTACGGTGCCCGTAGCACGCGGGGTGCGAAGCGGACGGTTAGGAACGTGCGACGCGTTCGGTGGGGCATTAAAATAACTGTAATCTGTCCGAATTGAGTGTTTTATTTGTAAAATGGTTTTCCAGAGTTTTCATTTTCACTAAACAAGTCATGAAACATTAACGTGTTACGAATTGGTCCGTACCTGTACTGTTATTTAGAAAACTCGGCGCTTATCCAAATAGCGTCTCATTTCAAACCATATTTTTTGCCAGTTGTCAAAAAAGAATATTCCAAAACTAAAGTTATTCTCTATGTCATAATATGCTGCTAAAGCGGATGGATTGTAGTGATATCATTTGATCGCCGAAGTTAAGCAACATTTCCCCAGGTCTACAGTTGGTTGGGTGACCATTCGTCCCGTGACTTAGTTATGTTCGAGAAAGAGGGTTTGCGCTAGTAAACCAGCTTCACTTTCCTCGAAGTCAACTCCTCGGAAGCATGGATTTATGAGGAATCCCTTTGTTTTCCCCTTGGTGCTTTCTGGCTCCAGCTAGCACCGGGTTTCCCCTGTTCATTTTCAGCTTCATCTTCACCCTCAAGACCCCATCATTCGCCGATAAGCACAATGTACGAACGCTGCAGGCCCTGTGCGCCATAACTAACACCACCAAACATCGGTGTTTCGGTGGTGCTAGTGCTGGTGCTTGTGTTTGTGGTGGTGCTAACGCTAGTGCTAGAGCAATGCTTAACCCAAAGTTAACTTCCTTGTGCACTGCTTGTTCTCGTGTTTTTACTTTCTAATGACTCATGTCTGTTCTTATAATCTTAGCACGTAAGACATTGTGCTAATATTGATTCAGGCTGATTCTCTACGATACATTACACTCGTACAGCTTGCTAAACCTGTGGTACTCAAGTCGGTACGTGCTGCCGATCATTTCCTGAGAAAGCGTAATTCACTATGAGAACCGGGTTTTGTCTTACCAACTTCGAAAAAATCAAAGTGTATATTTCCAATATTTATTCATTTTCAGGGGTGAAAGGTTATCAGTTCTTTTGATTTGATTTGGTTAATTTATTATCAGTTTCAGAACTAAGTTTTCACTAATCAGCTGTTCTTTCAGCCAGAAAAAGCCTACGTTTTAGTTACAATATTATCTCCCCGTGGAAATATGGTTTTATAGGAGCATGGTGCGTCCAAAAACGTGGCAATTTTTTGGTTTGGTATGCACAGTGCGTCGTTAAACGCCTCCTTGACCAACCAATCCATGTGCGCAGCTACATCCGGCGCGAGACCGCCGTCTTTTTCGGCCTCGAGCCGGACTGCGAGAAGAAGGAGCAGGCCATGTGGCTGGAGCGCCGGAAGCGGCTCGCCTGCCGGAAGTACGGCCAGCTGCGCGAAGAGTTCCAGCCGAGCTGCGCGGCGGCTGCGGCTGCGCAGCAGGCGGCGACGTCGGCTGCGCAGCGCAGCGGACAGATACACAGTGCCTATCAAGCGATGCAACAGGTGGGTGGTGTGGGGTGTGGGGCAGCCGCCCGTCGGGTGGCCGACGGCCCCAGCGGGGGGGAGAGTCGCGAGTTCGATTCTTCTAATTGGGCGTCGTAATTTTTTTTATGACTTGGTGTGGAAGACTGCTGATGATAAAATCTCACCTGCGATTAATATTTTATTTTAGTAATGGCATATAAAAAGTTAAAAATATATTGGTTAGTATTCTACATTATCTGGATTGCATTTGGCAAAGTTACATATATATTTTTTACTCCATAATTTTACTCTCTTGAAGCTGCACAGCTAAAGATATTTTCAGAAAAGTTCACCACGGTTTTCGAAATCGTTCGAAATAATAACTGGACTGGACTTAACGGCAGTAACAGAGAACTATGAAAAAAGTTAAAAGCTTTGTCCAATCTCGGGTTTATTTTTAACTCGGCTCGAACCACTGACTTACATTGGCGACCAGAGCGGGTTAGATATGTGGCCACGTGGGGCGCAATTTACTAACGCTCGCCCTTCAGTTTTGTGTCCGTCTTAAATGTCTCTCAAATAGAGACGACTTGAAATGGCTTGAAATGACTTGAAATGGGTCACCGCGTGGACCCTTGGTCGTTGATTTGTAGACGGTGAAGTTGAGAGGATCATCTTAGGACATTAAGGCGATATTTTCTGGATGCTGAGGTGTATTCTGGACCGTTGAGATGTTGTCTGGGCATTGAAGATGATGTCTAGACATTGAAGGTGATGTCTGGCCATTGAGGATGATGTCTGGACACTGAGAATGATGTCTGGGCATTGAAGATGATGTCTAGACATTGAAGGTGATGTCTGGCCATTGACAATGATGTCGGACACTAATGATGTCTGGACAATAAGGATTGTGTCTGGACGTTCGGGAGGTGATGTAAGGACTGCAAGGTGATGTTGTCTGGACGCTGAGAGCCGGTTGCTTGGACGCAGGCGCGCGACTCCCGACCGGATGTGTTGCCCGTGGGCCGCGACTCGACGGACCTCGGGCGCGACCTCTCGACGGGCACCCCGCGTTGGACGGAGCCGCCCGTGCGCCGGAAAGAGTCCGTCGCCAGGATGACGGTCGGCGGGCTCGCCTACGTCGTCACGGTACGTGGAAATGGCCGTTAAAGCAGTTAAAGTCTGTTTAATTTCAGATTATTAAGGTTGACAACTGTAGATAAATTATCATCGGTGAAATGATTCGTGGTCTGATTGATGTTGATTTTCAAAATAGAGTTTACTAGTTTGCTATCGCCACCCCATCATGACGTGTGCTTACACAAAAGCATTCGCTTCGCTTTTAATGCAGGGAATAGTTTGTAGCGGGCATTCATTTTCTTGTCTCGCGTTCCCAGCTAGATTGTGCAGTTCACATAATTCTCACTAAATTTGGCTTTTTTGTGACCTTACTTGCCCTAAGAAGGTCGGATTAGTCGGATTGGCCAACATGAATTCTAATACAAAATCTAACACAACTTTAATTGTGGTAATGACGGTTATTAGTTTATTTTATTACTTACGGAATTTTCCCTTAACATTTAGTACCACCCTTGTCTGTGTTGTGCAAGTGTGTGCATGTACATCTTGTCGAAGCCTCAGTGCTAGTAGCGTCCCAGTTGTACTGTTGCATACCACCAACTTGTACATAGTTGTACTTGTAAGTCAACTCCACATAACTGCTAGGAAAGATAAGCCTCGCCGCTCGAACTGAAAGTGATCGATAATATCCCCACAGCCACGAAAAAGTGAATTTAACGAAGGTGATCAGTTGGTAAGGTGAGCGCTCTGTAAACTAGTAATGACAGCTCGCTGCTCGTATGTCGTCTCAAGACGCAATTTAAAGTTACCAACTAAATTCTCGTCAAGTAAGTCATCATTAGGCCAGTCATTAGCGATGCTGTTGCAAGGCAAAGGTGGCTTCCCTACCGCCGGTGAGCCTGGGTCTGGGCTTTGAGACGAGTGCCTGAGACGAAGTGTGCGCAAGTCGGATGAAATCTTTGCTTCTGAGGCGCAGCTCCCTAATTGCAGCGACAAGAAATGCCCATTAGGGCGGCGCTAAGATAGAGGGCTAGAGGCGCCATTGAGGCCCGTGATTGCTGCCATGTCTTTGTTTCTCTCCTCTCGCAAGCTGGATCCTTGCTATCTCTGCAAAGTCCGTGACCGGGTTCCTTGATTTTTGTCTTAAGGATTAGAAAGTGGCTGTCATCGATTACTTTTTCTAAGACTATCAAGGGCCGGTTTCACCATTTTATTAACCCTGAGTTGAAGTGGGAGTTGTGAGTTAAATTCCATAGCAACGCCAACCACGCGCAGTGAAGGTCAAGTTTTCTCGCAACTATAGGTTGAAAAAATTTGGTAAAACTGAATCCAAGCGCATGGTGATCAAATTAAATTCAGCTGCCCATGCACACAAATTTAGCTCAAATGCATTTTATCACACACGGCAATGGTGATCTTATTTGCCAACGAAATTCCAGCGGCAGTCCAAGCACCTTAATGCACCCCTATCTGATTGTTGAGAGTCCATCTTTGTTTCTAAGCTTCAAACTAACTCACTAAAAGACCCACGAAACGAACCCATTGTTGTCGACGATTTGCTATTTAATTTCCTCTCACAATTTGTCTACAGTTTAACCCTCCCCCCCTGTTCCTCTCTCCACCCCCGTCTCGCGAAGAATAGATTTTGCAGATAGTTGTGTTTCGCTTTAATAGGAATTTGAGAATGCCTGCCTTCGCTTCTCTCTTTCTTTCACCATCTCTTCCACCATTTTATTCTTAATTCCGCGCGGATACAAGCGAGGAACTTTGCCACGAGCTATGCACCCAGTAGTCGCAATCCGCTCGCTGGATATCGTTGGTATTCAGTAAGTTTCGGCGCTCTTTCGCCGAGACAACATAAATATTCAGCGAAGCGTCTTGCAACTCTTTCAATTACCCGAACGCCAGGCAAATCGATTGGCCCGACATGCTCGACGCCCGACGCTCAAACGGTAATGAACGCGACGACGCGATGATATTCGGGGAGAGTTTCCGTCGATGTCGCCGTTGTTGTTGTTGGTCCAATTTCATCAATGCCACGGCATGGCTGGAAGTTTGGAGTGCGATCTCCTGGCTGGTTGGTAGACGAGTTTCGTAGGTCTTTTATTGGACGCCAAGTTTGGCGGACGTTCGTGAATGGGGCACGTTTTTTTCTATTCCGAAAGGGAATTGGAAAAGGGTGTACACTGTTTGCGTGCTTGGCTCGGAGTTGGCGTCACGTTTGTTAATCTTAATTTGATTCGAAAGGATCGGGGGTCCTCTCTCTAAAGTAAATAGGCTTCGGTCTAACTGCTTTCGAGCGGTCTATTATCAAGTTCTTGATTTTGAGATGGGAACCGAAGCGAACAAGTTAAGGAAGTAGATAATTCGCAATGAGATTCGCTTGTTAGGAAGTAACAAATTTCACGTGACTGAGTTCAATTTTGCTTCTAATAATGGTATTGTTTACGCATAACTTGAATATTCACAATACAATGCGATTTTTCATGTGTTGGCAATGTTTCGCTGTTTGTTTTGAATACGGATTGTATATTACAGAACCCCGCCATGATCTTCAATCATCTGTGATTCGAACCAGCCAGCAAAGCAAAACCCACTTGCGTAAAGTTTGCGAGCGAAGGCAAAAGTATTTGCGAAAACAGCGCAAAGTTTTCCGCGTAGATGTAAACGTTGGAATATCGTCGTCGTCGTCGTCGTCGTCGCCGAGAAATAACTTGGTTGAAAAGTCGAAAGTCGCAAGACCGAAGAAAAAAAAATGTTTCGAAGCTTGACGCGAACTAGGAAGTCTAGACAGCCGCTTGTTTGCGCCAAAGAGCGACCATCTTCGTCAATAGTGTGATGGTTTCGTTTCCCAATTGAGTTCAAACGTTAAATCAAATAATACACCTATTTCATTCAATCTAAATTCTATCAATATGACGTCATGACGTCACTCGCTCCAGCCAGGTAAAGCAATTCGGGCGTAGATTTCCCTGTCTTCCTTTGTTTTTTAATAGAGCTAATTTTTGCCAAGCTGGTAGTACGTCCAGTGGGTATCTGACGTCATATTCCTCTGAGTGAAATAGGTCTATCATTGAATTGTTTCAAATAATTCAATCAGTTGTCATTTAAAATCATTTGATATCGGAAATGTCCTCTTCTTTGTGGTGAGTTAACCGGACAGTCAGCCGCTTTATCTCAAAGTTACACAGAATAAGACAAAGCTTGCATAACTCGATAAACATTTCAAAATTTAATATCCATTTGTTTTTTAATCTTGGTGATGTGTTTTTTATGTTGTTTGGGCCTCGGATCCCAAATTTATTTAGCGCCACATCACTTTGCCGTGGAAAGAGTTCGGGAAGCAGGTTTTATGGAAATTAATGTGTGTAGGTATTGGGTAGGAACGGAGTTGAATCGTTCTTTGTTCGCGACTTGTAACTTTCTGCGTTCACTACCGCGATGAAAATAGTCGGAAATATTAGTCAACAATCTATTGATTATTGTATAAAAGTATAACTGTCAATCATTTAGTAAATGCCCGGTCTTTCAAGCTATACAAGATCGATGACTTCTCATAATAAAAGCAAAATAAAGTTGAAAAAAAACAGAATTGCGTTGACTTTCCAGGCAATTTACAATTAACAATTTGACCCGGACATGAAAGATGTCAAGTCTATTTTTTCAGGATATGTTCAGTTGTCCCTCCTGAAAATTGGCCGGATAATCGCGCCATATAGGGTCGGTGCTACCCTCGTTTCACCCTCGTTTAGGGATTATTTTTCAAAGTATCGTAATTATTAAGGGCGCTACGGGGAGGTATAAAAAGTAACAGCAACACTGTTATAGCCAACTAAATAACGCATCCATTTCTATTAAAACAGTTTTAAATTGGTTCAGGGATGACCAAGATATCGGTGATAAATGGTAAAAAAATTCAAAACTCTATTTTTTTGGTGTTTTATTGCCTTGAAGGAGCAGTTAAATTTCATCTCCATTAACGCATGCTAAATCGATAGTAACACCAATCATTTAGAGAGATTTTTTTATAGCACCTGTGACGAGGTTTCCGTCCACACTCTCTTCATCTCGCTTCCATACATCAAACTATATTTCCGCTAAGTCAAGGTTGAATGTGAGTAACCAGACACCGTTTCACACTCTGTTTTTGTTGCCGTCGCGGTTTTGCAGACGTTGACGCGACACCGGCCGCCGCCGGTTCCTCCGAGTCGGCTCTACACAAGGAGCTTCCAGCTTGACTCCATCCCGGAAACCAGCGCGCTGGTCGGACGCTACAACGGCGACCTGCAGCTGGAGGAGGTGAGTGACACGCCCTGCACCCCCCCTTCTCGACCGCTGCCTTCAGCGACGGTTTCGAAAATCCCCCCGCTGCCGCCAATGTAACACGGGCTGTAAATTTTCTTGGAGGCCTATCAAAAACGTTATTTTCATTTGTTTATGAGAGTTATTTTTTAAATGAGGATCTATCAAAATTTCTAAGACCATCCGTAGAACATTTTTACCTTCTTCCCATCGAGTACAGACCTTTTAAATTGGCCGTAAACCGTTATGGATTGGAAACTATCTCCACAATAGAAAATTTATGTTCACCTTTTCGGTAGACATTGCTGACAGTAAGTACCAAGCGAACAACTTCGTAAATCATTCGAGGTCTTTACGGTACACAGTCTTCAAGATTGCGAACAAAAAAATCATAAACGGTTCCCAGCCGCGGGAATCGAATGGCAATTCTTTCCTCTAATTTCCCTCGACGTGCCCGCAGCGGGTCGCGCGGGGAAATCACGCCCGACTGCCGCGTCTCGTGCGGCCGCGGGGTCAATAAAACCATTTTCCGCGAAGCAAGTCGCGGGAAAAGTGACGGGTGCCTTGGGTTAACGACGGAATCGAACTCTTGCCCACAACGGCATAAAAAGAAAAGCGACTTTATTAGCCGCGCATGAAACTAGGGTATCAATCGACCATCTGACACAGAAACGTGCTTAGCCACAAAGCGACGAACACGCTCCGTGTCTTTCAAATCGAACTCGTTACCCATATCCGCGCTCGCTGATCATTTCCGTATCCGGTTCGTCTCCGAGACAGTTGATTACCGCGATCCGTCGTTAGCCATCGCGCTGCTAATTTCACAATCAGCTCCACAAAGACAGCAGCGACGCCAACGCCGCACGAGCCAGGACGGTGTCTGGCAACTGGGTCACTGTCGACTGCCTTTCAGCCCTGCTGCTCTGCTGGCTCGCCACAATGCCGCGTCGAGCAGACAATGCAGCCGGCAGCCATTGAGACCCACCCTGCTCGCTCCACTGTCGTGCTAGTATTATTATGAACACATCACTTATTGACGACACCGGTGACGCGACAAAGGCAGGAACGTGCACGTCGTGTGCTGAGGTCTTTTTGGCTTGTTTTGCGAGCGTTGTGGATGTTGCGGAAACGGGCGTTGGCGTAGGAGGTTAAGCAACTCGGTGGATGGAACGAGTCGGTTGGGTGCCCATTCGTTGGGTACTCAAGTTGTGGTCATGTTTAGAAAGATTTTTTTTCTGTGTGATCGTTGCATGGTGTGTGGGGTTTCATTTTGAGAAATATTAAAACAGCTATCACTTATTTAACTCAAAATCCTAGTGATCCTAGGTTTTCCTTCGATAACACTAAGAATGTCATTTGAGAATTGTAGAAATAACCTTCGGTAGGGACTAGGGTCATTCTGAATCGGTGTTAACAACTTTAAAAACTCGATAACTCAAGAAATCATCTAATTTTACTCAATCAGCTTTACCTCAAATTGAAAGTAGTGATAAGAAAAGAGGAGACAAGAGAAAGTGTTATAATTGTTGCTCCTCCCCAAGAGCTACGTAGTATTGCACTTCGTGAATTTGTCCTTATATTCTACACGCCACGACACAAATCGTATCCATTACCACCCTTACTTTCGCGGAAGGCCTGATGCATTATAAGCGACACACAACAAGAACATTATTCTGCCTCTACATCTTCTCAGTCGCAATTTAAACGTCCGACAAAAGCCATAAGAAGCAAGCAGCCAATCAGAAGGCTGGTTGACATAAGACTCGAGAAGTTTTTACTGCGCTGCGTTTCTCAACACGAGTAGTATTTCCACACGAGTAGTATTTCCACACGAAAACAATCGCTGCGATATTCGCAGCATGCCAGTGCGCCATTAACGATAGCACAAAAAATTAATTTCTTAATGTTTTTTTAATGCAAATTTAAGTGATTTCCGCATGGTGCACTGATTTAGCCGTCAGCCACGTTCGATGTTCATTTTAGCATTATTAGAAATGATGGAGGCAGGAACAGCGTATCGTCAGAGACCAGCGCAATGTTAACATTGTTTCCCGCCTGGTCCAGGGCTTCTTCGAGCGCGAGGACACCGACGCCGCCCCCCTGAACATCGCCGCCCCCGCCGCGTTCGCCGCCCCCGCCTTGCAGCGGCTTGCCGGCGGCGCCGTGACGCCGCCTCCCGAGGGGGCGTCGGACGAGCCGACGCCAGCGGAGGGCGTCGGCGGCGGCGGGGAGGACGCCGTCGACGCGTACAGCGGCGGGTTCGGCGTGAGCAGGGTGCAGGTGGAGGAGCCGGCCGTCGCCGCCGCGGCGGAGACCTACTCGCGGCATCGGTGAGCGAAGCTGACCACACTTGCGAGACTCGCAAGAATTCGTGTGTTATTTGTCACAACTTTCAATGATTGTTGTGCAGCTGACATAATGGAAAGTGAAAATTACTTGGTTGTCGGCAAGTCACGCCCGAATATCATTATATCTTATCGAGAAAGTCTCGATATAAATCGAAAATCTCGATTCACCCTCACCTATGTTCCCCAATTGGGTCAGGGTGTGATTTCTTACGCTTACAAATTTTAAGCGTGCCACTTTTTTCCCAACCCGGAAAATTTTATTTTAATATTGCCCCTTCCCCCCTCTCTTTGTATTGGTTTAGCCCTACCTTTCTCCGTGTACAGATAGCACCCCTGTAGCTTCTATTTAAGTAAAGCTTGCCTGTACGAATAGCTACTATGTGCGGATAGCTTCCATGCAAGGAAAGCTTCCATGTACAAATAGCTTCCATGCAAGGAAAGCTTCCATGTACAAATAGCTTCTATGCAAGGAAAGCTTCCATGTACAAATAGCTTCCATGCAAGGAAAGCTTCCATGTACAAATAGCTTCTATGCAAGGAAAGCTTCCATGTACAAATAGCTTCTATGCAAGGAAAAGCTCCATGTACAAATAGCTTTTATGCAAGGAAAGCTTCCATGTAAAAATAGCTTCTCTGAAAGGATAGCGTCCATGTAGGTAAAGCATGCTCCTGTACAGATACCCTCGATGTACGGATTGCGTCCCCATGCGGACAGCTTCTCTGTGCGGATAGCATCTTCCTAGCATCCTGGTAAGGGTGGCCACCCCGCACGGACTGTCAGGGCTAATGACCTCCACGTGCGTTCCACGGACACAGCGTCGAGCGTCGGTCCGAGCAGAAGTGGCGCCGCGTGCCGCCGCGCGTCCTCGCCGAAGAGCCGGCGGCGCCCGAACCGGGACCGGAAGTCGGCTGCTCGCGCATCTGGAGCCGGGTGCTGGACCGTGTCTTTGACAACTCGGACCGCCGGCAGTACGGCATGGGCTTTGTCGGCCGATTCTTCGGGTGAGTCGCGGCGCGAGGCTTTCTCGTCGCTATCGTCGTGTCCGAGACGGTTGATTGCCGCGATCCGTGGTCATGGTCATGGTCATGGTCATGGTCATGGCGGTGCTGATTTCACAATCGGCTCGCCCAGAAAGACGGCGCGGTGGCGGCGGCAACGCCGAAAGGTGTCTTTTGGCAGAAAAAAGAAGATTCGCTTCTGTGTGAAAACTGAAAAGTTTTGGTTCAAGTTCAGAGTGTTTATAAGCCACAGGAAGATTACGTATCCGCTAAGACTGACGTTTCATTTATTTTGTGCGAATTCCTTTGTCATTTTTGCGTCCAAATCTCTATTATTTTTTTTTGGTATTCACGCAAATATAAGCAAAGAAAAATTCAAGCTTAACATAAAAAATGATGAAATGATGCCCTCGTTGCTTGTGTATGGGAAATGAAAATATTATAATTTACAAATAAACAACTTAAACAAGATGGGTAACACTCATCTAAGTTAATAACTGTAATAATTAAGTTACTAGTAAAATGCTAGAAGATAATATGCGACTGTTAAATAGAACGTTTCGGCACTGTTCTAGAGTTTCATTTTGATATTTTGAAACAGAACCTCTTCACGAGTCGGTCAAACGTAAATTCTGGCCAGTTTTCAAGTATGGACATGTCCTAAATAAAAAACGTTAAAACGCCTTCTAACCTTTGCTACCTGGCTACCACAGACTAACCCCACCTCCCTACGGTTGCAGACGCTCGATGAAGCGCTCGGTCCGCAACCAGGACACCGTCAAGGATCAGCTGGAAGACATCGAGGACTACCGGCCGTTCTTCACCTACTGGATCACCACCGTGCAGGTGCTGATCCTGTTCATCTCGCTGTTCTGCTACGGCCTCGGACCGGTGGGCTTCGACCTGGCCAACCGGTCCGGCGAGGTGCTCGTCACCAGCCTCTCGCTGCAGCAGGTCGAGTACCAGGAACCGGCAAACTTCTGGATCGGCCCGCGAGCGGTGAGCGATACTTTTCTTTACTCTCGGAACCGGTGCTACGGTGGTGCTACAGTAGCACCAGGTATTACTGTGTTACAAGGATGGGGAAAAACCGGTTTTTCACTAGCAACGCCGTAATTCCAGCCTGTTGGCCGCGCTAGGTAAGGGCCCAGGAAACTTTCGACGAAATCGGGCGACAGCGCGCCGGTGGTAAACCTCACTAAATTTTTCTGTTTATAATTGTGCTAAATTTATAGGAAACAAAGGCCAAAATTTACCCAATTACGCTGAATTGGAAAATGCACAAGTTGCCAAATACTAGCGGACTAGCTAGAAGTCAAAGTAAATACTTTAGCAAGTATAACACCTAAAAGATACTCTTTTAAATGTCAACTGCCAGTTGACACTTGAGATTGAGCATCAGTGCCAAATAAAGCTCCGTCAATAATACTTAATGACATGAAAAACATTGGCTGGCCCAACAATGCTATTTCGGCAGAGCTTCCTATATTCTACACAGCCTACTACAACTACTACTACAACATAGCAGCCATCTTCCACATATGTACCCGGCACTTTTACCAACCTAACACCCCTTTTACAAAGTAGCAAACCAACACACGTGGCGTGACGCGCGGTGTTTCCTTCGACCGCAGGGCGACCTGATCCACCTGGGCGCGAAGTTCGCGCCGTGCATGCGACGAGACGCGAAGATCATAAAGGAGATCGAGAAGGGACGGGAGAAGGAGCGGGAGACGGCGTGCTGCATCCGGAACGACGACTCGGGTTGCGTGCAATCGTCGCAGGCGGACTGTTCAGTAAGTTGCTGTTGATATCTGCCAGTTGCTGTTGATACCTGCCAGTTGCTGTTGATATCCGATTGTTGCTGTTGATATCTGCCAGTTTCTGTTGATACCTGCCAGTTGCTGTTGATATCCGATTGTTGCTGTTGATATTGGAAGGTTTCTGTTGATTGGTATCGGAAGGTGGCTGTTGATTGATAACTGCCAGTTGCTGTTGATATCCGATTGTTGCTGTTGATATCAGCAAGTTGCTGTTGATGCCAGAAAGTTTCTGTTGATGCCAGAAAGTTTATTGGTTCTGCAATCAATACAATCGATCATGATTGAGGAGTAGGTACTTCGACAGATTCTTTGAACGCCTGGGTATTTTTCTTCATTTATTTTTACATTTCACATTTTCTTTCATTCAACATCTTTAGATTTTATGCCCATAGTGACAGAAAGTCAAGCTTTTTTACCAAAATAATTGCAAAAAACTAGTAATTGTCACCCTTCAGTTTCTTATAGTGACGTAAAGATGTCATTAGTTTCAATCATCACCACCCTGTGACCTGGATAATCAATAAAAAAAGTCTAATCATTGTAGATAAGTTGGACTAGGATAGCTTAGAATTCTTTCGTCATGTATTCAATTTCGTTTGTTTGTATTTATTATTATTCCAACAAAGTAATTTCTTCATCAGCCCAGTAACAAAGTTACCAATTGCAGTTTAAAACTTATATTACATATTACCTTGTGTGGACAACAAGAGCCACTGAAATGTGTAATCTTAACAATCTGTGGTGTCGGTTTCACTCTCTAATCGCCGTCTTCTCTCCCTCTCTCTCTCTCTGTGCAATCGAAGGTACGGGGCCTTGGGGGACCTACGGTATGTGCTATTCGCATCCACACTGCATGCTAGTCACGTGACCCTCGTGTTACGTGTTGCATGTAAACACAATGTGTGTTGCAATAGCATTGACATAAACAAAAGCCTCGATAGTGCGTTTTTGTAATAGCATTGACATAAACAAAAACCTCGATAGTGCGTTTTTGTAATAGCTGCTTTTTTTTAAATCTTTTACAATCACAAACGCAACCATATTCGTAAAATAATCGGTGTTCTCATGAGAATATCACTGCAAAATCGCAGCTTTATCATTGCCTCTCACTAAATTCGTGGTGGGGAATCGAAGCTAGAGCGATTTGTGTAGTTTTTTTCTTACATTGAGTGTAAGCTGAATTACTTTTTTAAGACTTGTGTCTTTATTTTAATCGTATCACGTTAGTTTTCAGAAAAAATGTTTGGCTTGGTATTAAAAGCTAAGTCACAAGAAACTATTCGCGACGCTTCGCAAAGCTGTGTCACCTCGAGTATAGACCCTTGGTCAAGCAGGGAGCACAGCTTCGCGAAACGTCGGGAATAGTCTGAGTTTGGGACTTGGCATTCAATATCCCAGTTAAAAGGTTTTTCTGTAAGAGTTTGAACTGTATTTTTCCATTCAGCTCTATCCAAAATGATCCTAATATATTTTTTTCTCTGAGTTGCTGTGTCTCTTTCAAACGCTTGTACCTAATTAGTGCATGGGAGCCTTGTGACAACTTTATTCACTAAAAAAATAAGGTGCAGTTGTTATTTATTATTACCAACTCAATTGTGCGAGAGATGTTTTCCTTTCTGGTGTTTCTTACAACAATTTATGAAAGCATGCAATCATCTGTGCGTGCCGCCGTCGGCGGTGTCTCTGGCTCAAACTAAAGGGGTTTTCTGTTCTGGATAGAAGACCATATCAACATGGAAGAAATGGTCAAGTGGGGATTCTGGACCGGGTGGAAGAATATCCGGATCCGTTTGCGGCCTGGACCCTAAGTAAGTACAATGTCATTACCTACATTTCCACATATTTTATACAACCACAGCAACTCATTACATGTTGGTGCATCTAACGAGGCTATGTCACTGTCGTCGAGAGTTTATCAACTTGGCTTTGCGAATTAAATATTAACACTGTAATTCACTACTTATGTTGTAATTGTTCTCAAATGAGAACAGCTCGTGGACATATAGGTAAGGAGAGCTACATGGTGGGAGAAAAATATGTCCACTTATAGGTCCTTTAGTTCTTACAACCGTGGAGTTCTTATTTAACAAATTGCATAAATGTATCAACACAATTTTCATAGGTCATAGGGGGATAAAGACACTGCATTTCCCCTGTCGTCCTGAAAATGACCATGTCATCGTGGTCGAAACGTTAAACTGTGAACTGTTTTAGGACTGAAAATCGTTCATTTCAAAGCAAAGCGATACACAACATATACATAAATGTGATATTTCATCTTATATTATGGTATATATGTTGACCATAGGCAAATATTTTCAATCCAGCCCGCCATTTTCCAAAGGCACTTTAGCTAATGTCAGATTTTTTACTGGGAGCGACTGTAGGCTCACTGTGAGCCAGTACACCTGAGTTTTCGGATCGCATTCAATGTCATGTCATGAAAATCATGAAAATACCATGCCCTACACCATGACATTAACATGCCCTGTCCCATGTCAATTTCATGCTCTAGCTCATGTCAAAACCATGCCCTCCATCATGCCCTCCATGTCGATACCATACCCTCCCCCATTTCAAAACTATGCCCTGCATTATGTCAATACCAGGCCCTCCATCTCTAGCCACTTGGTACTAACCACTTGACGCTGACCACTTGACGCTAACCACTTGGCGCTGACCACTTGACGCTAACCACTTGTCGCTGACCACTTGTCGCTGACCACAGGCACTGCGAGTCTCCCGCGTCGGTGGCGCCCTACGAGTGGCCAGACGACATCACCAAGTGGCCGATCTGCCGCAAGACCAAGTCGCAGAGCTTCCGGCCACGCGACAAGGTGGCCGAGCACATGGTGTGCGAGGTGATTGGACACCCCTGCTGCATCGGCATCCACGGCCAGTGTCGCATCACCACCAAGGAGTACTGCGACTTCGTGCGCGGCTACTTCCACGAGGAGGCGTCGCTGTGCTCGCAGGTCGGTGGCTCGGCGTGCCCCTCTCATCCCATCGCATCACATCGTATCACATTGTATCCCATCACATCGCATCCCATCGCATCACATCGTGTCCCACAGCAAAGCATCACATCGTATCGCAAAGCATACGATCACATCGTACCCATCACATCCCATTGCGTCTCTTAGAATTTTATCACATCCCATCGTATCACATCGCATATGATCACACCCCATCGTATCCCAGCAATGCATCACAACTCACTACTTTAACTTCGCACACCATCGCATCCCATTGCGTCTCATAGAATTGTATCGCATCCCATCGTGTCCCACAGCAACACATCACATCTTATCGTATCCCATCCGATCGAAACGCAGCGTGGTCCTCGAAGGACCAGGTTAATATGCCTTTATATGTCTGGCTTGCGAGCCGAGACGCTGAAGTGTGGAAATCCCACCGCTGCCACCAGTGTCGTCAATACTTGTTTTCTTTCAACACATCAAGTCTTTTGTATTGAAACAGTATAAATAGTAGTAAAGTGTATTTTAGTAGACGATGTGACATGCTGATCATCAGCAGGCTGCGTGCTCCAGTTTGACAGGTAGATTGGATGGTTTTAAAATGCCATTGTCAAGTAACCTCCCGATATACTCATCTCCATGGTGGAAATCTCTCGGTTGCATCTTTTTTCTTACTTGCTAACTGAATAGCTCCTAATTAATTGTAGGTATGTATACATTGTAAAACCGGTCATAACTAGAACCAAAGTAGAGCTTACTGAAATGTTTGATTTACTGTCTATTAGTGTTGGTAAATATACAACTGATATGGTAAATATGGGGAAAGAGACGACGACGAAGAAGACGCAGAGGCATTAGCAGCAGGATTGGCCATCCGACTATGTCTAAGGAGGAGGTCTTAATATTTTTACGATTTACCCAATGTATGGAACAATAATAATTTTAATAGTACTATATGAATAGTGAATTTATATGCGGCGTGTTCTGAATGTTTGTCCGTGCGCTGTGCAGGTCTCCTGCCTGGACGACGTGTGCGGCATGATCCCGTTCTACGCGCCGGAAGTCCCCGACCAGTTCTACCGGCTCTGGACGTCGCTCTTCCTGCACGCCGGGTAAGTCGACGCCTAGAACACAATACACTCGCTGACAGACGTGCATTATTGGCTGCAATTCATCGACTGGCCTTTTTTATATTGCACAGAAACCATATTCTTTTAGTGCATATTTTATGTAGCTCCTATGTAAATATCAGCCTCTTGAAAGGTTTTCATATTTAACTCCGGTTATGTTGTATACAGGAGTGCATAAAACAGGAGGCGTTTGGGTTATTGGGAAATCCTGCTGATGGAGTTGCTTTAATGACGATGCGTATGACGCATTGTCAATAAGCAGATTCAAACCAATCCATCGGTAATCCAGCCAGTCTGTCACGTTGTGAGAAGTAATGTCAGGGATTCAATAAGTCTTGTGTATCGCCAGGAGGAATATTAATTGAATTAAAGTCGGCTCGTTTGGGGGGAGGGGGGTCCTGTTTGTTTGAAATTGATTATATAATTGAGTACCAGAATGGGATGGAAGACCGAACGGTTTGGCTTGTTGGAACCACCGGTTCTCGTGAGATCACCGAAGTTAAGCAGCATCGCGCTGAGTCAGGTGTTTGATGGGTGACCATCATGCACATGATCAGTTCTGTTCGGGAGAGAGGTTGGAGGGTTTGAAGTTAGTACGACAACTTCACTCGCCTTGCTTGTCAACTTCTCGACAGCACGGATTAGCGGAGGAATCCTGTTGTTCGAGTTGTACCGTTCTTCGGAAGGGACGTAAAGCCGGTGGTCCCCTCGGTGCTTTTCGACAGGAGTAGGCTACGTGCCGGCACCGGGTTTCCCCTCCTCCCCTCTAGGCTCGGCTAGGTTTATTATCACCCTCATCATTCAGCGACACCATTAGACCAGTGCCATTGGGCCAGTTATTAAAACAGTGGGTCGTTAAACGCCAATAATAATTATAATGATGAGATGCTGAAGCTGGGATAACATTGTGCGTTGGGCGGTTGTAGTGTGGGCCATCTGGTGATCACGCTAGCCATCCAGTGGCTGCTGATGCGCGACCTTGAGAAGCTGACGGGTCCGCTGCGCATCGGCATCATCTACATGGGCTCGGGAATCGCCGGGAACCTGGCCAGCGCCATCTTTGTGCCGTACCGAGCGGAGGTAACCACGTCTTTCCGTCATCTTGTCTAGTAGGAACATAGGCCGACTAGGCAAACCTAGGCTAGGGAAAATCTAGATCTAGGCAAACCTAGTCTAGGGAAATCTAAGCAGACTTCTTTGGTTGGTGATATTGGAGACATTTTTGACAGTTAATTGTCTACCTTGGTTAAACTTCAGAGCCAATAATAGATTTCATGTGGAAGTCTAATACGATACGGAAATCAAACCTCATGTGGTTTTTCTTGGTCAGTATTTGATATCAAAATCCATGTGACTTCTCTTTGAAAGTATATGCGTCATTTTTCTTTTAATGAATAGGTCCATTCACTATCATCTTGCAGTTTGCAAAACCAGTATAAACCAAACAACCAACCAAACAGAGGTAAAATTATAGGCAGATTGTCGCCAAAAGGTTTTGTCCCCTAGGAGACGTGCTCCGGGCTTTAAATATGCACAACACAAATACTATCCTTTGGATATTCCTGGAGCCGCAAGATAGTAATTCCTAACTCACAGAAAACCGACCGATTTCCTAATTGAGGCGTCCACCTGTCCTAAAACCTCCCTACAAAGCTGCCGAAGCCGCCAGCGTGCCCCTGCTGAACCCTCGCGTCCCCCGTCCACAGGTGGGGCCGGCGGGCGCGCAGTTCGGCCTGCTAGCCTGCCTCATCGTCGAGGTCCTGAACGTGTGGCCAATGCTCCGACACCCCGAGCACGCGCTGCTCAAGCTCGTCTCAGTCACGCTCGTGCTCTTCCTCTTCGGCCTGCTGCCCTGGGTCGACAACTACGCCCACCTCTTCGGCTTCGTCTTCGGCTTCCTGCTGTCGTACGCGCTCATGCCGTTCGTCTCGTTCGGCCCGTACGACCGGCACAAGAAGCGTGCGCTCATCTGGGTCTGCCTGCTCTCGGCGCTCTTCCTTTTCTGCGCGCTCGTCGTGCTCTTCTACGTGATCCCCGTCTACGACTGCGACGCGTGCGCCTACTTCACGTGCCTGCCGCTGACGCGGGACTTTTGCGCGAGCCAGAACATCAACTTCCGCCGCGAGGAGCCCGTGGTATGACGAACGTGGCCGCGGTCATCGGCTACCGTACGACGCCCCGCCGTCGCGACGCCGTCGCGTTGGATCGCGCTTTGTGTTGCACGCCGTTGTGCGGCGTCCAGGGTTTTGTTTCTGTTTTGCGACGTCCGGACGTCGCCCAGGCGGCGGCGGATCTCTCTTTTCTTAGATTCTCGTAGTTGTTGGGCATCGCCCGTGTGATGTTAATTTGTCGGAATTGCGGCGCGTCGCGTGCAGGATGCAAGCGTTATCCAATGTCGGGGTCTTGGGCGGGGCTGCGAACTTGCGTGGACGGTGGATCTCTTTGAAGAGGGCTGCTGTTATTTTTCTCGTTTGAACGTTTCCTGTTCGCACGGTGCGCTTGTGTAAGTTTGCGGATGTTACGTTATGCGGATGAGAATGTACTTATGTAAATAGTGGACGATATAGCGGCTGAAGTCGCGGACGCTTTCGATGGACGAATTCCCCAGTTCATAACCACCTGTACCCGTTTCTGTGAACAGTGCAGTTACAAAACACCTAATCGATTATTGCCGTAATAATATTTGTGTCAGATTGTGTATTTATTATGTGTGTGCAAACCCGAAACGAAGTTTCTTTATATTTAACTACGACGAATTTCACTCGACCCATGGCAGAATAATACTATTAAGCAACAAAAAAAACATTATTATCAATCAACTATAACACTCTCTTAAAATACTTAACGGTTTATGTTTCAAATCCATCGCCCTGTTTTTATGATAATATGATAATAACGAAGTCCAAGCTTTGTGAAATACTTTCCAATGTGCAACGACATAGACATGGTGGGAAATTGACACAAACGCGTTTGATCTCAAAGTGCTTTCGTTTCCTGTCCGTCTTGCATTAAACCCCGAGTGACGGTTCTAGATACCAATGTGTTTCGAGTGGAATCGACGGGTAGGAGAACAGTTTTTGTATACTTCAGTGAACGGCGATCGAACGAACATTTTATTGGTTACATAATGAATTTTCTTTGCTTCTATCTTTTCTCAATAATACAATTTTTGTCTCACCAAAATGGTAGTGTTAACTTGTAGGGGAAAAAATGTGGAAGGAAGCTATATATATAAAAAATATATGGAAAACATAAAAATTACACTTTTACCGTTTCGGAAAACTGGAAACTACCACACACACAAGTGTCTATATATAAAGCAAACAAATAATATAAATAACATACGTCTATAGAAAAGTATAACTAATTCATCATGTACAGTTTGTGATATTGATAATTATGTTTTTCATCCATTGGAAATCATCATTAGTGCTTGGTACAAGCATGTGATAATTGTAATCAGTGCTTGTTTCGTGAGCACCTAGTGTACGGGGTGCGATCAATTCTCGTGGATTCGTCATTGCGAATGCGACACTTTGCAAGGGTCGCTCGCGTCATATTAATATAATATATATATAATATATTATGTCCGTTAGCCATAAACTCTCATAAGGAAGTTCGTGCTGTCATGGTTGTTAACCTTCACGTGTAACATTTAAATATTATATCGATTGAAAATCGATTGACCATTTTGTTTGGAAGAAAGAAATAAAATTTCGACATGATATTGCTATCCTCACTTTTATTACGTCTCAAGGTAAGAAATTTCGCGTCCATAAAGATGGTACAGGTGATGACTTGCATCATGCGATCAGCGAGTGTGAAGACATCGGAGCGGGAGATACATCTGGGACATCGACAGGTAGGTGTTATGCAATGAAGGTTTAACAGATCATTGCAGCATGAAGCTGGAGGAACTTGCAGATGATCTCGAGGAAGTGTCGAGCTGAAAATGGAATGCAGATCAAAATCGCGCGTACAATCGCCACCTGGAGGCCAAGAAAGCAACTATCTGGTTAATCTTGGTACACATTGCGCCATCTATTAGCTAGATCTGAACTTGATGAAAATATGAATAAGGATATCGTTTGTCCCAAGGGCACATCTTTTCTAAAATATACATATAGGATAAATATTTTCTTCGAGTGGACTATCAGCGCCATCTAGATACTGTATGTGAACTATTTTTATCGAAATGATGCACACTGCGCCACCTGGTATCTAAATTTGAACTAAATGATTAACCAAATATCTGAGAAAATCCTGGACAAAATAAAAATAATAAAATAATATCCAGGAGCAGCTATCTGGTTGATCTTGGTACACATAGCGCCATCTATTAGCTAAATCTGAACTTGATTAAAATATTAATATGGAAATCGCTTTTCCCAAGGTTATATCTTTAAAAAAATATATATATTTATATAAATATTTTCATCAAGTGGACTATCAGCGCCATCTAGGTACTGTATGCGAACTATTTTTATCGAAATGATACACACTGCGCCATCTGTTATCCAAATTTGAACCAGAACTATCTGGTTGATCTTGGTACAAATAGCGCCATCTATTAGCTATATCTGAACTTGATTAAAATATTAATAGGGAAATCGCTTTTCCCAAGGTTATATCTTTAAAAAAATATATATATTTATATAAATATTTTCATCAAGTGGACTATCAGCGCCATCTAGGTACTGTATGCGAACTATTTTTATCGAAATGATACACACTGCGCCATCTGTTATCCAAATTTGAACCAGAACTATCTGGTTGATCTTGGTACACATAGCGCCATCTATTAGCTAAATCTGAACTTGATGAAAATATGAATAAGAAAATCGCTTTTCCCAAGGTTACATCTTTTAAAAAAATATATAAATTTATATAAATATTTTCTACGAGTGGACTATTAGCGCCATCTAGATACTGTATGTGAAGTATTTTTATCGATATGATACACACTGCGCCACCTGGTATCTAAATTTGAACTAAGTGATTGACCAAATATCTGAGAAAATCCTGGGCAATAAAGATAATAATAAAAAAATACCAAGAAAGTTTGGAAGCCTAATGCTCCCGGAGAGGGATTTGAACCAGGGACCTCTTGACAGGGAGCCAGCCACACTAACAGATCGGCCACGATGCTGCTGTGCTTTCCTCGTCATTTGTCATCCCTTGATCATTCCATATTCGTCAACTGAGCGGACCATTAAATTACGAAACAAAGCTCGACATTTATTATCAGTAGATAACGTCATTAAAAACCTGATTAAAAAATAAGGGTGTTAATCTTCACAGTAAAATCAAATTTAATGTCGATTCATGATCGAAACTTCAGATCCCGAGTGGATCGCGTGGAGGTGCCGGGTTTACAAGACCAAAACAGCATACATTAGATTTCATTATCGACATTTTTATCGACGTTATATTTTAATCAGCAAAAGATGGCGCTGTAATCTAAATCATTAGATAAATCCGCCACTATATGCGGTTTCTAACAGATTATTTGCAAAGTCATGATCATTTCGGTTGATGAAATGACTGGCAGACTTGCCAGCACTGCTCATGCCCACACGGGCCAAGCTCTGTCTGAACTTGTCTGCGAAGTTTCTCCCAGCGGAGCGCAGCGCACGTCGATGTTGCGTTGGGGACATTTTTGACATCTAATTGAAGATGTTGATCGTCATCAGTCGAGTATCTTCAAAAATTTGCAGGGTAGTAAGTTAGGTGTAATTGACATGTTTTAACGAAAAACTACAGACATGACAGCTGTTGCACACAGGCAAATATTTTTCCGAAAATTTGGCCTTAACACCAGTATCTTTCTAAAATCCATTTTGTTCCATTTAAACCCCAGAAATAAAATAAAGAGACCCGCCATTAATTAATTTAAATAGGGGCATCCTTCGAGGTCAGAAAAATCTATGAGAAATTAGCACAACTAATTACTAATGACGGCCACCATGGCAGGTCTTTGTTTTCAATGGCGAACGAGCAAGAAGCAATTTGTTCAAGAAGCAACATGTATCTCGTGGAGGTGCCACCAAAAGATGGCGCTGTAGTCTAAATCATAAGATAAAACCGCCACTATATGCGGTTGCTAACAGATTATTTTCAAAGTCATGATCATTTCTAAAGAATAATTACTTGCAGATTTGTCAGCACTGCTCATGCCCTCAAGGGTTAAGCTCTGTCTGAACTTGTCTGGGAAGTTCCTCCCAGCGGAGCCGAGCGCAATGCGCGACGCTGTTGCGCTGGGGACAGTTTTGACAGATAAGTATAAATAACTGATTTAGGCGAAAAAAAATGACAGCTGGTCAACAGTGGCAAATATTTCATCATAAATTAGATAGCTTCGCGGTGCTTCAAATTATCGAAACGACCCCTCTGAAGTGTTCTAGATTAGATTTGTGTCTTTCGAATATTTTATATAATTTTAATATTTAATGAATAGATAAGTATCAAGAGATGAATGGTCTAATTAACATTATATTATATAAATAAAGCAAATTTTGAACAAAGCGCCAAAGCACTAAAGTTTTCTTTCATATCGGTACGCTGCACCCCAGCGCCACCTAGTAGCTAAATTTGAACTGAATTTTTAGTAGAAAGAGCCACAAAAAATCTACTGGCGGCAGTAAAATAGCAAAACTCGATACATTCAATAATTAATGCCAAAAAGCGATACTGCCGGGATTTGAACGCGAGTCGCCTGCGTAGTAGGCTGGCACGCTGTCCACTGGACCAATGTTCCGATAGTATAATGCCTGGTATTAGTCATACATAAATCGCAACGAGCACCTCCCTTTTAATATTAAAAAGCACGGCTGTAGCTGCATTTCTACTCATCTGGCCAGGCCAACGAGCACGCTATCTCGTTGACCCAGTACGCTGTCTGTTACAAGGCGAGATATTTCCAAGTTCACGTTGAAGACAAAAAGTGGCAGGACCCGGATTTGAACCTGGGCCACCCGGGTAGCAGTTCCGGATGCTATACACTGCACCAGGCTGCCGCTGTGTTTGAATGTGGCATTTGTCCTATATGAAATGCAAAGTGCGACCTCGTGTTCCGCGTAAAAAGCACGTCTCGCTGTTGTATTTCTATTTGGCTGGCCAGGCAATGCTTGCAACTCGATGAAAGACTTGGAAAAAAAGCTCCCGAGCCAGGGATCGAACTCGAGTCGCACTCACCGAGTATCGTGGAGCATGCACGCAACCCACTGGGCCGTGCTGCCGATGAAATGTGATGATGTATTTGTCGTACATGAACCAAGTAATGTAGTGACTGTACCTCTAAGAACAGCTAAAAGCATGTCTCGCTGTTGTATTTTTTTTTGGCTGGCCAGGCAAAGCTTGCATCTCAATGAACGACTTGGAAAAAAAGCTCCCGAGCCAGGGATCGAACTCGAGTCGCGCTGACTGAGTATCGGGGGCCAAGCACGCTACCCACTGGGCCATGCTGCCAATGGAATTAGTAGATGTATTTGTCGTACATGAACCAAGTGATGAAGTTGCTGTACCTCTAACATGAGGAAGGTTTTGCCTTTGTAAAAAAGTAGTTCATAGCAGGATTTGAACCGTGATCATCCAAATAGCTGTGATTTATTGATGAAGTGACTCTTGCAATGAGCCATTTTGCCATTGGAACAATGGAGAAAAAATTTCTTCTATTTGAATTGCATGTCCCTTTTAGGGGCCTTTTTTTGGCTATTTCATCGCACCCTGCCGCATAATTATGATGCTACGGCGAGTGGTGAAATTTCTATTGGTATTGAATTACTTAAGAGTGTTTGTTTTCCGGACTTGATACCATGCTTCTAACATCGTAGCGCTGGGCACAAGTCCAGCCTGCCCCTTCCTGACAGACATTTGCAGCGTCAGTCTGCAATATGCCGCCGGGACGGGCAGGTTCGAAAAACTCTCAGCAGCAACCTGTAGCAGGTCGCCGAAGAGAAGTGAAGCACGGTGGCCTCCCTGCCGAAGAGGAGGGTGCCTATAAAGCAACCACTCCTCAACGAAGAGACGTGCAGTCTGTCCGAGGAATCGGCGACTGCACATCGAACACCGACAACTTGTTGTAAGATGCTGGTGGTAGGAGCATGCTCCTGCCTGAGATACCAGCATGCCCCTGGTATCTCTCCGAATGCCAGAGCACACATACACCTTCGGTTACCTACCCGATGCTAGAGAGATACCAGGGCATGCTCCGCATTCTAGAGATGGCATCAGGTATGTTACCGAAGGTGTGTGTGAACTAGAGTCCGAGAGGTAGAAGATAGTACTTAACGCCACCGATAGATTGTACTGTCGACAATTTGCTACACAAGCCACTAGCAATCGTCACTCCAGACCGTTTAACACAATCCGGATGCATATAATATAAGCTGATAAACGTGATCAGGCAGGAGCTCGCTCCTACCACCAGCAACTTACAACAAGTTGTCGGTGTTCGATGTGCAGTCGGCCGATTCCTCGGACAGACTGCACGTCACTTCGTTGAGGAGTGGTTGCTTTATAGCCGCCCTCCTCTTCGGAAGGGAGGCCACCGTGCTTCACTTCTCTTCGGCGACCTGCTACAGGTTGCTGCTGAGAATTTTTCGAACCTGCCCGTCCCGGCGGCATCTTGCAGACTGACGCTGCAAATGCCTGTCAGGAAGGGGCAGGCTGGACTAGCGCTAGTAGCATGGGTCCAGTCATAATAACAATTATAATTCAGCAATACATACGTATAGTAATTAAAACACTCGCTGCAGCATCATATTTATGAGCTAACGTGTGGTTAAATGGCCAGAAAAGGCCCCTAAAACGAACATGCAATTCAAATAGAAGAAATTTTTTCTCCATTGTTCCAATGGCGAAATGGCTCATTGCAAGAGTCGCTTCATCATTAAATCGCAGCTTTCGCTGATCACGGTTCAAATCCTGCTATGAATTACTTTTTTACAAAGGCAAAACCTTCCTCATGTTAGAGGTACAGCCACTTCATCACTTGGTTCATGTACGACAAATACATCTACTAAATCCATCGGCAGCATGGCCCAGTGGGTAGCGTGCTTGGTCCACGATACTCAGTCAGTGCGACTCGAGTTCGATCCCTGGCTCGGGAGCTTTTTTTCCAAGTCTTTCATCGAGTTGCAGGCAATGCCTGGCCAGCCAAATAGAAATACAACAGCGAGACGTGCTTTTTACGCGGAACACGAGGTCGCACTTTGCATTTCATATAGGACAAATGCCACATTCAAACTCAACGGCAGCCTGGTGCAGTGTATAGCATCCGGAACTGCTACCCGGGCGGCCAAGGTTCAAATCCGGGTCCTGCCACTTTTTGTCTTCAACGTGAACTTGGAAATATCTCGCCTTGTAACAGACAGCGTACTGGGACAATGAGATAGCGTGCATTGGCTCGTTGGCCTGGCCAGATGAGTAGAAATGCAGCTACAGCCGTGCTTTTTAATATTAAAAGGGAGGTGCTCGTTGCGATTAATGTATGACTA
Source organism: Nemurella pictetii (assembly GCA_921293315.2). Lineage (NCBI taxonomy): Eukaryota > Metazoa > Arthropoda > Insecta > Plecoptera > Nemouridae > Nemurella > Nemurella pictetii. The sequence continues at coordinate 6,735,357 of OV121122.1, forward strand.
ATACCAGGCATTATACAATCGGAACATTGGTCCAGTGGACAGTGTGCCAGCCTACTACGCAGGCGACTCGCGTTCAAATCCCGGCAGTATCGCTTTTTGGCATTAATTTTCGAATGTATCGATTTTTGCTATTTTACTGCCGCCAGTAGATTTTTTGTGGCTCTTTCTACTAAAAATTCAGTTCAAATTTAGCTACAAGGTGGCGCTGGGGTGCAGCGTACCGATATGAAAGAAAACTTTAGTGCTTTGGCGCTTTGTTCAAAATTTGCTTTAATGTTTAATTCTGATTTGTAATTTATAAAATTAATACTTGCGTGGATATTTTGTGTGTATTGTTAAATAAAATAAGTACGTATGAATTACATGGTCATAAGGTACATTACGCGAAAAATCAGAATATATGGCAGAAAAAAATCAACCAATGAAAATATAATCTGCTTCGCTGCTAGATCATCATCCCCATCGCTCATAAACCCAGCTGAGCTTAGCACGTGACTAATCCAACGTGACGTAGACGCACATTCACGATATTTCGAGTTCGACACGTCAAAGAAACGATCTCAAGTCCATCGTAACTTGACGGTCACTCAATCCCTTACAGAACGAACACGACAAGAGTCTGAAAACTCAGTTCCCTAATTGGTTATTTTGTTAGGAGTGTCAAATAGTGGCCAAAGCGTTGGTAAAAAGGATTGGAAGTGAACGCACTCTGTTGGTGGTTGATGGAACTGATGGTGTCAGTCATAAGCTGCAAGGTCGGTAATTGATCGATCGGCAGAAGCCGTTCTTCGTTGGACCCGGCACCTCCACGGGTCACGGCCCGTCGAGGAGACCTCGAAGTCAAGATGACAGAAGGAGGCCACGCACCTGTTGAGACGTCGCCGCGGCGGAAGCCCCCCCCCCCCCCCACCCATTGACCATGGAAGGGGGGAGGGTCATTTACCCTTAGGGCCAAAGTTAAAGCGAAACTTAAAGAAACCATCAAAATCGTGAAAAACGTACTAACGAGGTGATGCATGTAACAGGCTTGATTTAACAATTGAATCAAAGTTGTAGATACCTTTTTGCTCTAATTTCTAGCAGATTTATTTGCACGAATAAGCTATTTACGTATCGACTAATAGCTCTATATTTTTTTGCACTTGATTCTGCGTGTAGGGTGTGACTATGAATGGGGGGGGTCATTTAGCCTTAGGGCCAATGTCAAAGCGAAACAAAAAAAATCATTAAAATCGTGAAAAAACGTACTAACGAGGTGATGCAATTGAATCAAAGTTGTCGATACGTTCTAACTCTAATTTCTAGCAGATTGATTTGCAGGAATAAGCTATTTTTTGAAGTCGCTCATCGAGATGCTAGCATTGCCTGGCCAGCCAAATAGAAATACAATAGCGAGACGTGTTTTTTTCGAGGAACGCGACGTCGACAAATAGGACTAATGCCAATCCAAATCCCAATGTCCGCTTGCAGGTGTGGTTTTTAAGAGCAACGAGTGGGTTGGGGAAGCGATACATGTACGACTTATGCATGGTAGTTTCTCGTATGTGACGTATACACTCCGAACTTAGCCAAAAGGCTGAGAAGTGATAATGTGACGTATACACTCCGATCTTAGCCAAAAGGCTGAGAAGTGATAATGCGACGTATACACTCCAATCATAGCCAAAAGGCTTCGAAGTGATAACGTGACGAGCACATAAATATATAGATGAAAACTCTCATATAACAAAATTTAACTTCCTCCCGACTTGATGTCGGTGTCGTTATCAAACTCATGTCGTGACATTATTGCTTACAACACAAAATGTCACATTGCGACACAAATTGCTCATAACAATACATGACGGCACATTAAACATCACAGGACAACACAAGACGGCACAAGCAAGGACAACACAGGCAGACACAGAGCAACTCAGGGCATACACAGGCATACAAGGGCAGAGAGGAGTCAAGTGTTTCGTTGCCAAACGATCTCAAAAATGGAGTTGAACAAATACCATAGTAATTAACCACAGTTAAGTCCGAACTTCCCACGGTCCCTACGTGGCATGAGGAGCATAAAGACCTGAACGCACTAAATCTCCTACAAGCGTGGGAGAAAGGTCTTTTTTACCTTTCAATCCAACTAGGATCGGATGCTGCTGCGTTAAACGCGAAAAGACAGCCCAACAATTCCATTGGGGGGTACGCCCAATGGATCGGTTGCTGGATGATTGTCGAACAGATCTGGATGAATGGCAGTTTGGATGGAACGTCAAATAGTGCTAAGGCACGAGGAGAGAGAAAATGAGTAGTAGATGTGTTTTAAATTAAGCGGAAAGTGTTTACACCTGTTTGGTAAATGCACGGCTCTTCTATGTTTTTCAACTAATTTTGTGGTTTAATAAACTAACCCAAAAACATGCAAAAACGAACACAGAATCTGAAATGCGACAGCAGTGTCCCCTCTTGGTGATAAGGCGTATCTTTAGACTATGTCGATAACTGGTTAATATATGCATTTGACAAAGCGGTTGTCGCGGTTCTTTTAAACGTCCTGAGTCTATTGCCTTTGTAATGAAATTCCGAACCAAAATCAACATTCTTAGAGCTTTTATTTTTTATTTAACAAATTTTATTCTTAGCTATTTATCCCTCGAGATTCAAGTGGATGGTTTAGGTGCGATTACCTTCATACTCTTCCAGGTCTTAAATCTTACCGACCGACCGGCAGGAAGCCGTGCTTTGTTGGACCCGGCGCCTCCACGGGTCACAGCCCGTCGAGGAGACCTCGAGGTCAAGATGACAGAAGGTCAGGCACCTGTTGAGACGTCACCGCGGCGGGAGTCCGGCGTCGCGACGTCGATAGCAACGTCCGAGCTTATCGACTGTAGTTTCTGCGAAGCGGGACGTTAAGGGTGGAGGTGGCGGGTAGATTGGAATGTCAAAAAATAAAAGCTTCGTCATTTCAATTATTTATTTTTTATAACAACTAAGAATTCCAAAAATATTATATTTAAAATCTTTACACTAGGCTATGCGAACACTCATATAGTCATGTTGTGGGTGAGCGTAATATTTACGCTCACTTACAACGCGATAATATTGCGTGTCCGCATAGCCTAGAGGCTTATAGGATCAGTTTAAAATGCTCGGCGTTAATTTGCAGCTTTCTCAATGACATTAGTTACCTGGAAATATCATGATGTAGTCGTCGTGAAAAAAATTCAAATCGTTCTCTCACATTTGGGGGGTACACGACGTTAGCATGGCCACCCCCAAGCGAAAAAATGATGATTATTATTATTTCATATTTGGCTTTTTTTTTCGAATGTCGCTATTTAGCTAGCGAAGATTGAGCGAGATTGGCTTGAAGTCACAGGGTGCGACAACAAAAGTAACCTGTCCAAGTCACTTGTCTGATATGAGGCGATACCCAAGGGGTGAGTGGGGGTAACGGCGCAGCCCCTAAAATTGATCTACCGTCGGTCTGTGAAGACAAAATCTTCCCTAGAAATTACCGGATTGATTAAAATCCACGACGATCTAATGCCACAAAGCTACTAAAACAAGCGGCTAAAAACGGACCCCACGAAACACAAACTCGCATGTAGTGGTTGAGCAACATCGCACCGGTTCGGTGAGTGGATGGGTGACCGGATCCGTCGGGGTCGCCGTTTGTGACGCGACGAATAAAAAGCTGCAACTATATTAGCATTCCTGTAAACCATGTTCGACATGTTTTTCAACGGTTGATATAAATTCCTAATATAGTAAGAAATCACCATGCTTCAACTAGTGTTTCTTGTTTAAGTTAAATGTTGGCGATTTGCATAATTTCAAGGTCAAATTTTGGAAGACATTTACAGACAAACGAACAAACGAATAACATGTAACATAAAACATAAAACATAGAACATAAAATATAAAACATTGAACATTAAACATATTCATTCATACCAACGACACACAAGGAAAAGGGGGGGGAAGTGAGTGGGGAATGAACACCCCACAAGGATCACTCGCCATGTGCTTTTCTGACACAGTGAGTCCATGGTCAGGGGTGGCTTGTGGGGGCTTTTGGGATGGGATACCCTCTCATCCCACATACCTGGGCCAGGCAGTATCGGAGAGGGAGGAAGTGGAAGGTACCGAACTGTGACAAGGCAAGGGGTATGTACATAATATTTCATTCAGAGCGGCATTTAGTGATGGATGATTGGGCTGAATTACTAATCAGCATACTCTGGTGGCAGAGTACACCGTATGTCGATAAACGTGGGTCGGTAACAGGTGATTGCCTGATCATTATCAGCTCGGCCAGGTTGATAAAGCAGCAATAATCAGGAGCAATGATAAATGTGAAATACGCCGTGCATTGAAATCACATCTTCCAGTTTAGTCTTCATGAAATAAAAGCTCTGGCTATTAATCTTTGGGCGAGATCTCGTAGAAATATAATCTGTTGGGTAAGCCCTCCCAAAAAAGGGCCAATTTGGCCCTTTTTTGGGCCTTTTTTTGGCCTTTTTTTAAAATCTTTATAATCGTGAAAAAACGTACTAACGAGGTGATGTATGAAAAGGGCTGGATGCAGCAAATGCATCAAAGTTTAGATTTAGCTATTTTATTATTAAGCTATTTTTCCGAGTTTCTCATCGAGATGCTAGAATTGCCTGGCCAGCGCGGGCGAGCATCACGACACAACGCTCTCGATTTCACAATACTGACAGTCTGCTTTGTTCCAGACTGATTCGACGTCTTCACGAGAGTGTACACAAGGCAGGAGAGGAGACGCTGGCAGCTAGCGACTCGGAACTGAAGTCCTTCCCCAACGATCCACTTCACCCCACCCAACACCTCCGACCATTTTAACTTTTAAAGGATGACACGACCCGACCCAAACCCGCCCGCATTGTTTAATGGGTGGGGGGAGGGGGGGGATTTAAGGATGTAACGGTAAATTCTCAGTTTTGAATAACTTTTGAAATGTTTGAAATGAAATGTGAGCCTCCCTCTCAGTTGGGTCGACTGGGTACCAAGTTTTCCTGCAGCCTACGCAATGTAGAAACTTATCACCAAATTAATTGAATTGAGAGTAACCTTTTTCAAATTCAACGCTTTGTTGGAGCTTGTGTTTTGTTACGACGGCTAGAATTATGAGGCCCGTGTTCATTTTAAGTCGTAACACCGAAGGGCACCACCACAGACTTCGACTAATTTCAGCATATGCCATAAACAAGCCAACCTCGTGACGTCGATATGACGTATAATTTCACGGCGACTCACGAAATCAAGATATTTCCAGGTCGAAGCAAATAGACTAGGCTGTACTATCAGATCACTCATATAATCGTGTGAATTTTTTGACAGAAAGTATAATTGAATATTTCGCATCGCCCGCTTCGCTCGTTTCAATTAGGCAGTTGTGTAGCAGTTCTAACCACTTTGTCAACTTAGAATCACTATGATATCTTCGCGGTTTCATTGCAATTCTTCTGAAAAATCTTAAAGACCAATTAAAAGATTGGCCCGAATTAACAGCAGAGCAACCGAAATTCAGTGAGCCTCGCATCCACCACCGACCAACACCGACGTCACCACCAACAACAAAAAGATGTGAGGCACCAAGGCGGAATTGAGAAATGACACCCACTCATCTTTCGCTCGCCATGTGCTTGTCTTTACAGCAAGTCCATGGTCAGGGGCAATCGAATCGCAGGCTGGGGTGGGAGAGGTACCAACCTGGAGGGAGGACCCCACCAAGTCGGTGCTTTACAAGCTGATCGGTAAGGGGTATTGGTGGATTTTTTTGTCGGAACGCAAATTAGTGGTCTGATAAGGCTGATAGGCTGATAGCTAATTTAGGAAAACCTATAGCCAAAATTCTTATTATCAAACCTAACTGACTTAACGTTGATAGGGCAATAATTTTTTTTAAATCAAATTCAAAATTAGCCCCTAACCCAGCTATACCCAGCTATCAGCATACTCTGTCGACCAATTGGTTAAACCTGGTTGGAGTAGTACAGTGTATAATGTCGGTGTACGTAAGTCGGTAACAGGACGCGATTGCTTTGTCATCTCATCATGATAATGATAAAGCAACAGCAGCTTCACAATCCGGTTCTAGAACGAACATCGGCCGTGTCGGTGTATTCAATGATTAGACGTACGGCTTATTAAATCGACTTTATATACTTTGTGAAAACTATTAGATATTTTATTGTAAATATTAATTAAAAAGTAAATATTAATTAAAAAACACGACACATATAAAACGTGTACGTAAGACAATGTGACAAAACAAATTTTAACAAAATTCACTGTGTGCATTATCAATTGAAAAAAAAAATGCTGTGTTAATTTTAAGCAAATCAACGGAATGTATTTTCTTTAAATCGATTTTTACGTTTTTTAAAGTTCAAATAATTTCACGATGACTTCATCATACTTCCAGGTAACGAATCTCATTGAGAAAGCTGCTAAATTAACGCCGAACATTTTTAATTGATCTTATTATCCTCTGGGCTAAGCGCACACACGCAATAGAATCGCGTTGTGGATGAGCGTAAATACTACGCTCATCCACAACACGGTTATATGAGTGGCATAGCCCAGTTATAAAAATTCAGTGGATAATAATAATGATATCTTTTCCTTATTTCTAAACGTACATTTGGTCAAGGGGTGGAATGATCCACCTAAATCTGGGGCCTCAGGATAGTTAAAAAAATAGTAGAAAAATTTGTTGAAAAAATTTCTGACCCGCGTTGCAAAGTCTCGTGTGGATCAGACGTTTACTTTGTTCACAACTAAATCTTGAATTTGGGACTTTCTGCGGTTTTTTTTTAACGAAAAACACAAATTTTCTTTCTTCTCTGGTTGTTTTATCTCCCATCAGATCTCAATGAAGGTTTGCATCGCGGGTCGGAGTACTCTTCCTTAAGACACTGATTTTTTTTCAAAAATACTGGGATAATATTAGGGGCAGGAAAAGGGTTTACGTGGACATCTGCATTTTCGGCTTAAAAATTGGGCTAAGGCTTGCTAATGTTTGAAGAGTATTTATAACAAAGTACATTTTAATTTTAGCTAAGCTAAACCAAGAGGCTGAAATTCCACAAGATTGTAAGTATTTTGGCCGTGTTTTTTTGGCCGTATTTTGGCTTGCCTATGCAAAAAGAAAACCACTGGAGTGATTGGCTACGCATAGATAACAGCCACGGCCAATTTAGTTTCTACGAAGATTCAAACAACAGGTAATCTGAGCAAATGTATACTGCAGCACATTCACATGTGACGTATACACTCCGATCTTAGCCAAAAGGCTGAGAAGTGATAATGTGACGTATACACTCCGATCTTAGCCAAAAGGCTTCGAAGTGATAATGTGACGTATACACTCCGATCTTAGCCAAAAGGCTGAGAAGTGATAATGTGACGTATACACTCCGATCTTAGCCAAAAGGCTGAGAAGTGATAATGTGACGTATACACTCCGATCTTAGCCAAAAGGCTGAGAAGTGATAATGTGACGTATACACTCCGATCTTAGCCAAAAGGCTGAGAAGTGATAATGTGACGTATACACTCCGATCTTAGCCAAAAGGCCGAGAAGTGATAATGTGACGTATACACTCCGATCTTAGCCAAAAGGCCGAGAAGTGATAATGTGACGTATACACTCCGATCTTAGCCAAAAGGCCGAGAAGTGATAATGTGACGTATACACTCCGATCTTAGCCAAAAGGCTGAGAAGTGATAATGTGACGTATACACTCCGATCTTAGCCAAAAGGCAGAGAAGTGATAATGTGACGTATACACTCCGATCTTAGCCAAAAGGCTGAGAAGTGATAATGTGACGTATACACTCCGATCTTAGCCAAAAGGCTGAGAAGTGATAATGTGACGTATACACTCCGATCTTAGCCAAAAGGCCAAGAAGTGATAATGTGACGTATACACTCCGATCTTAGCCAAAAGGCCAAGAAGTGATAATGTGACGTATACACTCCGATCTTAGCCAAAAGGCCGAGAAGTGATAATGTGACGTATTATCAAATTCTTAAACATCGCACCTAAATGCTACACCTTATTTTCGGGTTCCTGGCATAGAAATTCGACGAGACAACGCATCGCACAGAGAAGCCTTCATTTGCCCGCCCTGCGTGTTACCTGACTTACCTGTGCTGATGTCTTGCTTGCTCGACGGAGATCTCTCTTCGCCGGTCGGTCGCTTCGCTGCCTCGAGGGCTGTTTGCGAGACAGGACAAAGAAGTAGAGAGAGGGACCAGACCACAGAACGTCACCAAAAAATCCAGGGGCGCTGTTAAACCCGCCAACCACTGGGTATTTTATACCTGCCAAGCGACTTGATGCTTCCTCCTAAGCCACCCTTCGTCGACTCTGCTAAGGACCTACTTAACCAAAGAAATAATCAATCAATTTACTGAAAATTTCACAATGGGAGTACTAACTACTAGACTAGCTATAGATACAAAATACAGCAAAAATATAGCAGCTTCGACGAAGGTCGGAAAGTTTTTTTTAAATTAAAATTAAAAGTGAAAATATGCAAATTTCCATAATTTTCAAAAACTTACACAGTTTTGGGAAACAGAGTTCGGAGCTTTAACAAGCTGTTATCAAACGATATCATGACTAGTGAACCAACACTTCGAACGACGTCCGACGCCACTAGGGGCGTCGAATTATTTGACCCTCTTAAAAATTATGTTTATAATTGAAAGCTTAGCAAACTGTCAATACATGAAGCTTTCTGCAGTGTGCATGATAAGCCTATTCCCGTCGCTTCCGCCGGAATAGAAGGAGACAGGGGCTGTTAGAGAGAGTGAGAGAGAGAGGCAAGCCCACCGGACGTTGCCAACAAAAGCCTTGCAGGCTGCAGGGCCTTATTAACTAAAACTAACTGACGTTTCGACTAGGTTAGATTTTAATATTTTGAAGAACTAACTGTATATACGATCCGATTCAAGATGAATGCATGTCGATGAAAAATTTTCGCTCTACACATTTTGGAGTATATTTTTCTTTATTAAAGTTAAGTACAAATTAGAATGTTCAAGGCACACTAACCTACCGGCTTCTTAGCGCTCCTCGAGCTGATTGCAGTTTCTGCAACAAAAGAATAAACATTTTATTGCATTTGTCTATCACGAAAATCCACAGGATGAGATTGCAAAGTGATCGATCAGGGACCTGCAAGTGCCCCTGCTGCTTTAGCGAGCTAGCCATACATTACAGGTCTGACACTTTACAGGTCTGACACCTTACAGGTCTGACACTTAACAGGTCTGACACTTTACAGGTCTGACACTTTACAGGTCTGACACCTTACAGGTCTGACACCTTACAGGTCTGACACCTTACAGGTCTGACACTTTGAAATCCTTGCATCAATGGTTTATTTTCATGATCCAACAACAACCGGGATTTCAAACGATAACGGCTCTGCATTTAACTAAGAATTATCTTCTCCCTTTAGACACCATCGGCTTCACACAAAGAGGATCGAACCCAAGACCCAGTCAACAACTAAGTCTTTCATCAAGAAATAGTGGCATTTGACAGATCGGCGATAAGCTGCGATGGGTTTGTTTCGTATTTATGACTGAGGGAAATCGGAAAAGAGACTGATTCACCGGATCGAGATATTTTTATCAGTGTCATAGCCAGCGATCACTGCACTCAAATGCCGACATCTAGGTAACTCAAGAAAATGCCGAAATCTATGTAACTCAAGCAAATGCCGACACCTATGTAACTCAAGCAAATGCCGACACCTATGTAACTCAAGCAAATGCCGACACCTATGTAACTCAAGCAAATGCCGACACCTATGTAACTCAAGCAAATGCCGACACCTATGTAACTCAAGCAAATGCCGACACCTATGTAACTCAAGCAAATGCCGACACCTATGTAACTCAAGCAAATGCCGACACCTATGTAACTCAAGCAAATGCCGACACCTATGTAACTCAAGCAAATGCCGACACCTATGTAACTCAAGCAAATGCCGACACCTATGTAACTCAAGCAAATGCCGACACCTATGTAACTCAAGCAAATGCCGACACCTATGTAACTCAAGCAAATGCCGACACCTATGTAACTGAAGCAAATGCCGACACCTATGTAACTCAAGCAAATGCCGACACCTATGTAACTGAAGCAAATGCCGACACCTATGTAACTCAAGCAAATGCCGACACCTATGTAACTCAAGCAAATGCCGACACCTAAGTAACTCAAGCAAATGCCGACACCTATGTAACGCAAGCAAATGCCGACACCTATGTAACTCAAGCAAATGCCGACACCTATGTAACTCAAGCAAATGCCGACACCTATGTAACTCAAGCAAATGCCGACACCTATGTAACTCAAGCAAATGCCGACACCTATGTAACTCAAGCAAATGCCGACACCTATGTAACTCAAGCAAATGCCGACACCTATGTAACTCAAGCAAATGCCGACACCTATGTAACTGAAGCAAATGCCGACACCTATGTAACTCAAGCAAATGCCGACACCTAAGTAACTCAAGCAAATGCCGACACCTATGTAACTCAAACAAATGCCGACACCTATGTAACTCAAACAAATGCCAACTCACTCAAATCACTCAATGTCACTCAAATTCCGAGACCTTTGTCACTCACATATCGAAACATATTTCACTCAAATTCCAACACCTTTTGTCACTCAAACATCGATATCTTTGTCACTCAAATACTGACGCCTCGATTTACAAACAACACGATAACTTTTCAATGGATTCACGTAGAATCTCGTGGTAAAAAATGATCTTTTACTCCTATGTAACTCAAGCAAATGCCGACACCTATGTAACTCAAACAAATACCGACACCTATGTAACTCAAGCAAATGCCGACACCTATGTAATTCACTCAAATGCAGACCCTTTGTCACTCAAATTCCGAGACCTTTGAACTCAAATATCGAAACACATTTCACTCAAATTCCAACATCTTTTTTCACTCGAACATCGATATCTTTGTCACTCAAATACTGACGCCTCGATTTACAAAGAACACGATAACTTTTCACTGGATTCACGTAGAATCTCGTGGTAAAAAATGATCTTATCAGAATTGAACGCATCTTTTACACATTTCATTCACACTTTTTCTGAATTTATACCACACGCAGTGAGAAAAACGGTAAAGTCGGTCGTTTTGATGGTTTATCGTCTAATTTTTACCAGATGCAATTTTACGATATTTTCGAAATTTCCGTCGCTAGTAATTCCGACCGCTGCTGCGTTTGTCAGTGGAGTGAACACATTCAGACAACGAGCAGCTGAGAGACTTTGTCCCTCGCCAAGCCCCAACCGTTACAGACACTCGCGTCGCAGCAAAACTGAACACCACACGATTTCCACACTTTTCCGCTCTTATCAGGGAAACTGCTTGACGCGTTATCACCGAACGATGTTTTCCTGATAACTGCTAGGATTTTCTAATATCACCCATGTTTTTTTACAATTTCTAGTCGAATTTTACCCGATATTTTAAACAAAACGTTTCGAAGTGCACTGCTGCTTGGATTGCTGTTTTGCTTGCACTGCCAACTGCCAGCGTCGGTTGTTCGAAACGTTTCCCTTCTGTCCGTGGAGTCGCCACTATCCACGCGATAAGCAATTATAATCGGTAGATTGGGAACGAAGCTTACCGACAGAACAACTCGTGTTAGCACGAGAAAACGACAGAAATCGCTATCGAAGAAAACAGCTTATTTTGAGGCCACTATTTGCGGTTCAAAAAAAGTAATCTTTGAGGTAGGGTGGTTCTTATCATCATAGTTATCGCTTCTCGGCCTTTTGGCTAAGATCAAAGTGATGACGCCCAGGATGACGCCCTCGGAAACCTGGCAGCGGGGTACGCCACGGTCATGGCCGCGATGGGGCGCGCCCCGGCAACTGCGGCTGCTCCACCTCGCCGCCGCCACGCCACCCACCGCCAGGGTCGGCGCGCTCCAACACCATCTGCTAGCTCGGGTAGCAGCCCGGAGCTGCTGCCAGGACCGTCATCATCCACTCGGCGTCCGCAGGCAGCCCCGGAGACCCAACGCCGCGTCACTCCGCGCCAGGCACCACCAACCGCCCCGGCGCCGGCTCCGACGTCGGCGAGGAGACCCCGCGGTGGGGCGAGGCGCCCTCCGGCTTCAAGCAGCAGTTCCGAGTCGTCGGCACCGTCACCACCCCCCGCTCCGACCCAGTTGCCCCGCCAGGCGACGGGTTTGCGGGCTGCCTCTCCACCCGGGCTGCCGGCGGAGCCGCTGACGGACTTCCAGGGTGAGTGGCTTGGGCGGCTGCGTGCTGCCGGTAGCTGGCCGGCCTTCCAGTCGGCTGTGGCAGATTTTGTGATCGGGGTGACCGAAAGCCGGCGCGGTAACCCCCGGGGAGGACGGCAACAGCGCCCGGTGAGGCCAGGTGGTGCTGCTGGGGGGGGCGTAGCTCGGGGGCCTCCTCCGCCGCCACTCGACTATGCTGAGGAGGCCAAACGGCTTCAACAGCTTTATCGGGTGAATAAAAAAAAAGCGGTGGGGAAGGTCCTGGGCGATGTCTCTCCCTACTGCGCCATCGAGCCGAGGGTGCTGACCGACTTCTTTGGGGGTGTCTTTGCGGAGAAACCGGCGAGTAGGGAGCCGAGACCCTCGGGACTGCCTCGTGCGCGAGATGAGGCCCTGCCAGTGCTGGATGCCGAGTTGCTTGTCCGGGAGTTTACCCCTGCTGAGGTCGCAGCGAGGCTGCGACGGTGCGGGAACTCGGCCCCGGGCAGGGACACGGTATCATATGGAGACCTCCGGAGGGCCGATCCGGGGTGCGTGGTTCTAGCCGAGATTTTTAACCGCTGTAGGGCAGAGCGGAGAGTCCCCGGTTCGTGGAAACGCTCGAGGACGATTCTAGTCTACAAAAAGGGTCCTCGGGACGATCCCACGAACTGGCGCCCGCTCTCGCTGTCGGACACGATAGCGAAGCTCTACAGTGGTTTGCTCGCACTGCGCATCTCGGGTTGGGCCTCTGCGAGTGGCAAGATATCTCCACAGCAGAAGGGCTTCATGGAGCACGAGGGTTGCTTCGAGCACAATTTCGTGCTTCAGTCGGCTTTGGACGACGCCCGCCGCAACAACGGGGCGGTGAGTGTGGCCTGGCTGGATCTGGCAAATGCCTTTGGATCGGTGCCTCACGGCCACATCCACAGGATGCTGGAGTTGTTTGGTCTCCCTAAACCTCTGCGGGACATTGTTCGAGACCTGTATACGGGGTGTACAACGAACATCAGAACGCAACAGGGGGAGTCGGACGACATCAGTGTCCTGGCAGGGGTGAAGCAGGGGTGCCCGCTTAGTCCCGTTATTTTCAACCTGGCTATCGAGCCGGTGATCCGGGCGGTCTTGACGGCGAGGGATGAAAACGCGGTGCAGTTGTACGACCATCGGGTCAACATACTTGCCTACGCGGATGACCTCGTTGTCATGGCCAGTACCCCGGACTCCCTTCAGGTCCTTTTGGACCTGGTGTCCTCGAGTGCCCGGTGGTGTGGGCTGGTGTTTAACGCTCGGAAGTGTGCGTCCCTTCATGTGGACTGCCGCAACCAGCGGAGGACCCTGCCCACACAGTTCACCATCCAGGGCTCTGCCATGGTGGCGCTCGGGGACGGGGAGGAATATCGGCACTTGGGCATCCCTACTGGGTTCCGTGTAGCCCAGACACCCCTGTTAGGTATTGAACAGATCCGGCAGGACCTGTTCAAGTTGGATAGGTCCCTCCTGGCGCCCTGGCAGAAGCTGGAGGCTGTGTCAGTATTCTTACTACCGAGGCTGGATTTTATTCTGCGTGGGGGTCGGGTGTTGAAGGGGCCTCTGCTGGCGCTTGACAAAGTGATCAAGCGCCTAGGCAAGTCCTGGATGCACCTTCCCCAGCGTGCGAGCCCCGAGCTGCTCTGGCTTCCATGCCAGATGGGCGGCGCGGGGTTGATGCCGCTGGGGGACCGCGTGGATGTGTCCAGCCTCGTGCACGGCTTCCGGCTTCTCACTTGCCGGGATGAAATGGTCCGGGACGTGGCGTGGAGCGCGCTTTCCGCGGTGGTGCGCCGTCGGATCGGCCGACCGCCCTCAAAGGAGGACGCCGTTAAATATCTTAGCGGCAGCCTCGAGGGCGAGTTCGGTCGTGACGGCGGCGACATCGAATCCGTTTGGTCGGTGACCCGGAAGGCGACGCGTAGACTGGCCGGCCGAGTGGGTGCCTCGTTCCATTGGTGCGAGGCACTCCGCGAGGTGCAGGTGGTCCTCCCGCGTCCCGGCCATGCTGGAGGTGACCTGAGGGTGCCGGAAGGTGCGCGACAGCTTCTAAGCCAAAAGCTTGGCGCCTCCCTGAAAGGGCTCTACTTTGAGAAACTGGTTAAGAAGCCCGATCAGGGAAAGGTGTTTGAGCTGTCTGCGCGCTGCCCGGTGTCCAACCACTTCCTCAGGTCTGGGTCCTTCACTCGCTTCGCCGAGTGGCGGTTCGTCCATCGTGCGCGGCTGGACTGCGTGTCCCTGAACGGTGCTCGGCGGTGGGGTGACTGCGATAAGAGATGCCGGCGATGCGGGTACGGGAACGAGACTCTGCCCCATGTACTGGACCATTGTATGGTGCATGCCGCTGCGTACACGCGGCGGCATGATGCAGTCTTGGGGCGGCTCGCCAAAGCGGTCCCGGCCCGTGCTGGCTCTCTACGCAAAAACCTCGCCGTCGACATCGGACAGGTCCGATCCCCTCTTCGTCCGGACTTGGTGGTCGTCGACGCGGCGACTAAGAGTGTCGTCATTGTCGACGTCACCATTCCGTTCGAGAACGGGTCGGAGGCGTTCACCTTGGCACGGCTGGCCAAGGTGGAAAAGTACGCCGACATCGCGGACCAGCTGACTCGCGCGGGATGGTCGGTGCGGCTCGACGCCCTGATCGTGGGCGCCCTGGGCTCGTGGGATCCGGCTAATGAGCCGGTACTCAGGTGGCTGGGGATTAGTCCCCGGTACGGCCGCCTGATGTCCCGGCTCATGGTGTCGGAGACGATCCACTGGTCCAGGGACGTCTACGTGGAGCATCTTTGCGGGGCGCGGCAGTACGTCTAGGCCGGTGTGCTGCCCGGGCGCTGGCCGGAAGAGTCCGTCGGCGGCAGGGATCGGGCGAAGCAGTCCTCCATCTGGACGGGCTGCGTGATTTTCCATCTGTGATCTCGACGAACCTGTGATATTTGGCTGTGACCGAGGAGCGCATTATGTATTTTTACCCCTTTTTAGAGTCGCAGGATTTTTTTAAATGTGGCTCGGTTCTTTTTAATTTGTTTTTAAGCAATTTGTGAGTATTTTTATGCTATCCCACATGTATGTATGTACCATTTTTTGGAAATAAACGCATTTATCTGTTCTTATCAGCTTAATATCTGGTACGGCCCACATTGTGAGCCCAGTATATTAAACTGATTTTTGGAAAATGACGGAGAGATAAGGGCTTGCTCTTCCTCTGTCACGGGTTGTCTCGGTATTGCACTACCTCCGAGTTCGGCCCACATAAATAAAACCATGGTAACAATCGTCTGATAACGATTACAATCGATTGATAACGATTTTCATCGTAAATCATCGTTTTGTCAAAAAACAATCGTTTTCGACATGTAAAATTTTATGCGTCTTTTGTTGCTCAAAAAGCGCGTAAAAATTCTACTTATATTTAACACGCAAATATCTAAATGAATGCATAATAATTGTTTAATTAAAAGTTAGATTACGATTAAATCAAATCAAAAGTTAGAACAGACGTCGATCTAAATCAAAAGTTAGATCAGACGTCAATCTAAATCAAAATGTTAGATTTTGAAACCCCGTGTTGAAGGTAAAGCATAACATCGTAAATTTCTAACAAGCAGGAAATAACAGATAATGTTTTGGAAACATTCCATACAAATATCGTCGAATTGTTTAATCGAACGTTTAATTAAAAGTTATTTCAAAAGTCAGTCAATCAAAAGTTAGATTATAAAAGCAGCTACGCAATATTATCAACAGCTACTAAAAGCTGAAAATCCAACGTGAAATAATCCATAACATATCGTAGAAATGTTCAATCTTAATAAAAAATCAATCATTACGTTAAAAGTTAGATCAATCGTCAATCGAAATCATAAGTTAGATCAATCGTCAACCGAAATCATAAGTTAGATCAATCGTCAACCGAAATCATAAGTTAGACCAATCGTCAACCGAAATCATAAGTTAGACCAATCGTCAATCGAAATCATAAGTTAGATCAATCGTCAACCGAAATCATAAGTTAGACCAATCGTCAATCGGAATCATTAGTTAGACCAATTGTCAACCGAAATCATAAGTTAGACCAATCGTCAATCGAAATCAAAAGTTAGATCAATCGTCAATCGGAATCAAAAGTTAGATCAATCGTCAATCGGAATCAAAAGTTAGATCAATCGTCAATCGAAATCAAAAGTTAGCTTAATCGTCAACCGAAATCATAAGTTAGATCAATCGTCAATCGAAATCAAAAGTTAGATTAGAAGTCCCATTCTAAGAGGTGAAAGAACATCATCAAGCTGATATCAAACCAGGATAGAATAGAAAATGTATTAGAAATTATCCAAATAAATATCGTTATAGAATTGTTAAATCTAAATGGTTATTATTGGAAAGTTTAATTTTAAGGTAGATCCTCCAGTTAAAATAAAAGTCTATTTTTAAAACCAATAATTTAAGGGACAAAGAAACCTTATCAAAAAATGCTAACAAACTAGCAAAGTACAGAAAATATATTCTTGTTTAATTGACCGTTTGGTTTTAAGTTTAAACTTCTTCAATCCAAATCAAACGATAGAACATGGAACTATCAGTTAAAACTATCTCATATGTATATAAAATTTTATTATTATAATAAATATATAAATATATATAGTCAGATCTTAAGATAGATCTTTAATCTTGTTACACAGTAATCAGATCTATATATATTTATATATGTAATTTAACGACTTATTATATTTATTACATTATATAAAATAAATATTAATCACACATGTATACAGCATACAAGCAGTTCAGAAATTGTTCTTTTGAGTTATTCAAATTTCAGATCACAGTTTTTAATGGAGACAGAAGTGAATGTGACGTGTCGAGTTCTTGTATTTGAAAGACCTACTCATCAAATGAAAAAGCGTAAATAAAAATAAGAATTGGCGTTTTTAAACATTTTAACACATTAAACGTAACTTTTATATCATGTTAAGCTTTATACGTTAAACGATAAACCTTATGTCAAGATGCATATGTTCATACATACAATATCTTGTCTTTTATTATATTATATTATATATATATATATATATATATATATATATATTATATATTATATTATATATGTATTGTATTATATCTTGGATAATATCCAAATTAGATTTTTAATATATATTTATATGTTTATTTTTAAATCTATTTCTCTGTTGAACAATTCGAGTCAAGGCATCAAACAGTGGAGTCTTTTCATCTATAAATTCCTCCTCTTTTACTATTTCAGCTTCTCCTCTCCAGAAGAAACCTCTCCATTTCTCATTATCGTACCACAATAAGTCTTGAAGAACTTCCTCCCAAATCTCTCCTGTAAAAAAAACATTGTTTTTATCTTCATCTTCTTCTCGGTCTTCCAGGTCATCTCCGTTCCTAATAATGTACTAACAAAGGTATAGACAGTATCCGATTCTCTCCCATTTTTATCATTAACCAAATTAAACCTTTCTTTAGCAGTCTAGGAACTTAATGTTTCAATACCTGTCTTTTCACTTCTTATTTCGTCCATTTCTTTTTCTTCTTCAATGCTGCTCATAGATTTCGTTTTTGGTGTCTTCAAGCTTCTCTCTTCTGGCTTCTCTACACCAAAGGTCTTCATCACTTTGCTGCAAGTTAGCTATGGTATATAATGTATATATCATATAGCAAAACTAATCTTCTTGGTGAAAATCATCTTTATATTCTATCTCCTAACTTTTGACATAATGTGATGATACAATATAAAATTAAATCTTTCATATCAATAGTTTTTTTATTCCCCACAGGTGAAGTACTTAAGATTTGCCAGAAACTTTAGGATTGAATGATATCAATCAGTCTCAACCAAAAATTGTTTAAACAGCAATTCACTCTGTAATTCCCTTCATCTGATACATATTTTCGCTAACGTCGAATTGTTTGGAACCATCTTGATCCCACTTTCATTATTTCAAGTCTTAGCATCTTGATTCAGCCGTTGAAGCCTGGCTACAGCTTAACACCTGGCCGGTGAATATTTCCCCCTCACATTCCTACGCTCCTACCAGCCAATGGCAAACAACAAGCCAGCAGCACAAACCTAGACAATCTCACGACCTCGCGCATATTTCCGTCCAGCTACGTCACAGCCGGCGTGACGTCACAGCAAGTATCGATTAACTCGATGCTCGGTGCTTATCACTGTTGATACCTTGGGTGCACACAGCGTATTTTTTGCCCAGCTGTTAAGCCGGGCATCCAAAAATTGTCTTATAGACTCATCATGTGTCCCTCTCCACGGAAATCTTTAGTAAAAGGCGAAAGATTTTTGCGTTCTGAAGAGAGACCAGAGTAATTTCTCCTAATTCGTCCAGGACGGTTAAATGAACTTTTGGTTTGAGTCCGAAATAGTGACAGCGGCGTCCTTCGATGACAGCGCACTCGTCGTGGTGCTGTTAGCACCATTAGTAGCACCATTAGCACCACAGGTAATAATTAGTATTAACTGGGAATAAGTTTTAATAAAGTTATTGAAAGTAAAAATAAATAAAAACAAAAAATAACGAGATTTTTAGTTTAATATTGAAAAATAATTTAACCAAGGCATTACACGTATTTAAAAAAAATTAAATCATGAAATGTTTTAAAAATTAAAATTAAAATTAATAATCAAAATGATATTTTAAAATCAATTATTAAATTTTTATATTATAATAAATTAAAATACTAAAAAGAATTTTGAAAACCAAAAATTATTGTTACTAATAAATCAAATCATCAATATCAAACTAACAAATAAGAGGAAAAAAGAAACGAGGCAGTTAACAAAAGCATTAAAAGTTTAAACCCAAAAAGAACGGTAGAAAACGTTACCGTTTGAAATTGGAATGCTTACTACTTCAAGGAAAATTATGCTTGGCCTTCTTTATGATGAAATAACACGTGTTGCTTTCCTTCGGTAGGATGAAATAACACGTGTTGCTTTCCTCGGTAGGATGAAATAACACGTGTTGCTTTCCTTCGGTAGGATTGAAAACACGTGTTGCTTTCCTCGGTAGGATGAAATAACACGTGTTAATCCCCAGTCAATGAAAACAGAAAGAAACAACCGAAATCCTAGTAATAAAGAAAATAGCTCTGTGCTTTGCAATCTTTATGACATAAGACATAGTTAAGCGGCAAAAAGGTTTTAGATTTTCACCCCTCTTTGGCACAAAATTACGACCTTTTAGTGATATAAGGCTCTTGTAAAAATCTGTCTGTAAAATGTGGATTTTCCACAAAGGGCCAAACCATCGTTTGAATTAAATAAAACTTTGTTTTGTCAGCGAATATTTGTAAAGTTTAAATAACCTTTCCTTTTTCTGCACCAATATCACTTGATTTGGTTGCAGGAAACCCGGAACTTGTTGCTAAACAGCAGCTTAGAATTCTTCAACTTTAACAACGGTACTTGGATGCTATTGATAATTGATATAACAACATAAACATAATAACATAAACTGTTCCAAATCACAATGATAAGTTTAATGCTTATAATTTAAGAAAATTGATTTTTTTTTACATGGAGAGAATGTCAAATCACTTTTAAAAACGTTTTAAATGTGCCCTGACGACAGATGATAAACCTGTTGAACATCGGCACAACTGGAACTTCTGAAGGCAGCACGCATTCCTGCCAGTGTAGGCAACCAAAGATACACGCAGGTCGTGCGGGTTGCGTCGCTCCACACAGGGGCAGACTTGCTGAACCCGTGAAGACGATCCAGTTGGCGCTGTTCTCAGCCAAAAGTCCAAGAAGTGATAATGTGACGTATATCTGATCTTAGCCAAAAGGCTGAGAAGTGATAATGTGACGTATACACTCCGATCTTAGCCAAAAGGCTGAGAAGTGATAATGTGACGTATACACTCCGATCTTAGCCAAAAGGCTGAGAAGTGATAATGTGACGTATACACTCCGATCTTAGCCAAAAGGCCGAGAAGTGATAATGTGACGTATACACTCCGATCTTAGCCAAAAGGCCGAGAAGTGATAATGTGACGTATACACTCCGATCTTAGCCAAAAGGCCGAGAAGGGATAATGTGACGTATACACTCCGATCTTAGCCAAAAGGCTGAGAAGTGATAATGTGACGTATACACTCCGATCTTAGCCAAAAGGCTGAGAAGTGATAATGTGACGTATACACTCCGATCTTAGCCAAAAGGCTGAGAAGTGATAATGTGACGTATACACTCCGATCTTAGCCAAAAGGCCGAGAAGTGATAATGTGACGTATACACTCCGATCTTAGCCAAAAGGCCGAGAAGTGATAATGTGACGTATACACTCCGATCTTAGCCAAAAGGCTGAGAAGTATAATGTTACGTATACACTCTGATCTTAGCCAAAAGGCTGAGAAGTATAATGTTACGTATACACTCTGATCTTAGCCAAAAGGCCGAGAAGTGATAATGTGACGTATACACTCCGATCTTAGCCAAAAGGCCGAGAAGTGATAATGTGACGTATACACTCCGATCTTAGCCAAAAGGCCGAGAAGTGATAATGTGACGTATACACTCCGATCTTAGCCAAAAGGCTGAGAAGTGATAATGTGACGTATACACTCCGATCTTAGCCAAAAGGCTGAGAAGTGATAATGTGACGTATACACTCCGATCTTAGCCAGAAGGCCGAGAAGTGATAATGTGACGTATACACTCCGATCTTAGCCAAAAGGCTGAGAAGTGATAATGTGACGTATACACTCCGATCTTAGCCAAAAGGCTGAGAAGTGATAATGTGACGTATACACTCCGATCTTAGCCAAAAGGCCGAGAAGTGATAATGTGACGTATACACTCCGATCTTAGCCAAAAGGCTGAGAAGTGATAATGTGACGTATACACTCCGATCTTAGCCAAAAGGCCGAGAAGTGATAATGTGACGTATACACTCCGATCTTAGCCAAAAGGCCGAGAAGTGATAATGTGACGTATACACTCCGATCTTAGCCAAAAGGCCGAGAAGTGATAATGTGACGTATACACTCCGATCTTAGCCAAAAGGCTGAGAAGTGATAATGTGACGTATACACTCCGATCTTAGCCAAAAGGCTGAGAAGTGATAATGTGACGTATACACTCCGATCTTAGCCAGAAGGCCGAGAAGTGATAATGTGACGTATACACTCCGATCTTAGCCAAAAGGCTGAGAAGTGATAATGTGACGTATACACTCCGATCTTAGCCAAAAGGCTGAGAAGTGATAATGTGACGTATACACTCCGATCTTAGCCAAAAGGCCGAGAAGTGATAATGTGACGTATACACTCCGATCTTAGCCAAAAGGCTGAGAAGTGATAATGTGACGTATACACTCCGATCTTAGCCAGAAGACCGAGAAGCGATGTGACGTATACACTCCGATCTTAGCCAAACGGGCAAATTTAATAATTGTCACAAAACCAAACTGGAAACTAGTTGAAGACAATCTTAGGGTAATCCACGACTCACTACTGCGCCCCGCTAGCTTATGGACGAACGCGTTCGATTACAACAATAAAGAACACCAGAAGAGCAGCACTCCCTGCCTTCCCTACGGACGCGCACCACCCCACCTCCCCTGTTTCTCAGAAATGTGGCTTCAATCCCTCCAGTTACGCTTTGGAAGGTTGACCCCGACCCTGTCGTAAAACACCACGTCTTTATTACGGGTTGACACTTATGGGCGAAATGTGAGCTTAGTTGGGTCAACAGATCCTTCTTCTTGTATCCTACGCGATGAACAGCCCCACCCAATACCAATAGTGGTGCACGAGTGGCTTCGATGCTGCGATTGTTGGCATTTGAAGTACCATAGAAACACTACAGCGCTGTATCATCGATGTTTGCTGGCATTAGGCAAAGCACTCATAGCAATGCCAACAATGGTAACAGCGTAGCAAAACTAGCAGCGCAGTGACACCGGCGTTTGATGGCATGAGGCGAGGAATATTATGGTGATGCCAACAATGGTAACAGCGTAGCAACACTAGCAGCGCAGTGACACCGGCGTTTACTGGCATTAGGCAAGGCACAAAGAAATGCCAACAATGGTAACAGCGTAGCAACACTAGCAGCGCAGTGACACCGGCGTTTACTGGCATTAGGCAAGGCACAAAGAAATGCCAACAATGGTAACAGCGTAGCAACGCTAGCAGCGCAGTGACACCAGCGTTTACTGGCATTAGGCAAAGCACATAGTAATGCCAACAATCGTAGCACAATCGCAGATTAGCACCACGAAACATCTCACTGTTCGTTGTTTAGAATGAAATGACACATGACAAAGTCGTTATAAAATTATTGGCATCCCCCAATTCAACGTTCGAATTCCAGCTTCTAGATGCGATCTAGCAAAGCTTACCCCATGTGATGGATCACCCACGAAGAAGTAACCCATTGAAAACACCGCACGAGCATCACGACACAACGCTCTCGATTGCACAACACTGACTGCTTGGACTGATTCGACGTCTTCGCGAGCGTGTAAACAATGACAAGGCAGGAGACGCTGGCAGCTAGCGACTCAGAACTGAACTCCTTCCCCAACGATCCACTTCACCCCCACCCAACACCTCCGACCATTTAAACTTTGAAATGATGACCCGAACCAAACCCGCCAGCAATGGTCAATGTATTTCTTGCAGTTGACATTTTTGGTTGAAATGTGAGCCTCCCTCTCAGTTGGGCGACTTGGAATCAAGTTTTCCTGCAGCCTACGCAATATAGAACCTAAATCACCACATTAATTGAATTGAGAGTAACTTTTTTCAAATTCAACGCTTTGATGGAGCTTGTGTTTTGTTATGATGGTGAGGCTGAATGAGGCTCGTGTTCATTTGAAGTCGTAACGCCATAGGGCACTATAGAACCACCACAGACTTCGACTAATTTCAGCGTATGCCACAAACAAGCTTACCTAGTGACGTCGATGTGTTGTGATAGATCGGAGGCATCTAATCCATTTGAAGAAAAATACAGTCTTGAAAGTACCACAGTACCACAGTTGCGAGAAAAGCTACATTCGATTGCACGCACAAGTAAACACTGACCGGCTTTTAGGGACACTGAATCGAAGCTTGCGAAGAATTAAAAAAAACAACAAACTCCGGCAGCCGGCAGCTCTGAACTGTCCTCGGGCAAGACAACAACAATGGTACCGAGAATCCGAGCTGGCAATCATAGTCTGCCTTCCACCACCACCATGTGCTTATCTACCCCGTCAGCTTCCCCTCGGCTTCCCCTCCCCACAACCTGATGCCGCCATCACAGACGCATGTGCCCGTGCATCGGCTTGCAATGCACTTTACCATGAACCTGCCGCTGTGTCTCCTGCTGGCTCAGGGGTTGGGTCGAGCGAGGGTTTCCGCGCGGCATAAGGCCCGGTCAAAGGGGCTGCATGAAGCGTCATGTTGGATGGTTAATCTGGTCGAGTACAAAGACATGTTTCCACAGACTTACAGCGGTCATTGCAGATGGCCTTCGTCGGCGGCTTAGGACACAAGTTGTCTTGCATTGCATACAGTGGCATTCGCTTCCTGCTTGCTTTTTACCGCGTATTGAGTATTATGGTTGGAAAATTATTTTTGATTATCATTCAATCAATTAATTCTATCATTATGAAACCCAATTTATAACGTGGTCTGTTTGTAAAGAACCGAGAAACTGAATTCTTAGATTGAACAACAATCAATTCTGAGATTCGCCGAAAGTCTGTGGTCCATTATCGTTCACATATTTTTATTGTGCTTTGACCAACTTTGACGTGCCTTTATCGTAAATATGGCCCTCTGTCCAAAAAGAACTTGCATAGCAAAAAACGTAATCTTTTCCCTCCTACCGATTATAATGTTTTCAATTTTCTAAAACATGATTATTGGCAACAAAAAGAAATATATAATCTGAGAGTGAACCGAGAGCCTGTCTAACTGTTGCCGGTACTGACAAGTCAGAAGTCTTCTGAATTCAAGTGTCGTCAATCAACTTGATCAAGCAATTATCCGGCTGTCTTGTGCTGTGTGCAATATTATGATGACTTTTCCCAGAAAACTAGCACAGTCTGGGGAATTCATAGCCAATCAAAACTATTGCCCTGCGCTACCAAGTTTCTTCACTTTTTACCGTGTGGCGTGAATCATGTTGTTTGTTTGGATGGTTTTATTTGCAAGGTCCAAGATTTGTTATTTAGGTGAAGATCGTTTCGTTTAATTACGATTTCGTTATGTATGCAGTTATGCAGTTGAACAGGCAAAAATCGTGAGCTGAAATCACGTGATTATGAAACTGATATTCAACAATCAACTGGGTGGCTAGCTTTAACCACGAACCAAGAATCATTCTTGAGATTACACCGAGCTTCACGTGCCCAATTGCGACAATAATGTTCGAGTTGGAAAGCAATAATCAACGATTTCTGGTGCAAGTGAGATACTATAGCAATTCAAGACGCGTGCCGAAGGAAAGGGTTGCTTAGCATAGCTTTGCTATTAAATCTTCTACTTTACTTACTTCAAAGAACTCATTGACATCGCCGGACAGCAGAATACAAATTCTAGGAAGCTAGAGCCACTAAACGCCCATTTTGGCTACTAGCTACTGGCTAGGCTGGGTGGCACCCGAATGCAATGGCTTTTTGTGGTTAGAGAATGGGTGGTTAGTTTTTTCCTTGGTTTCGCTGACGCAGAGCGCACAGCGAAATGATAGGACAGGACTTGTTAGTAATAAAATTAAATTTGGAGTGGCATTATCTATCAAAAGAATCTCACAAAGAGACCAATTATAAGCTGTACAATATACTACAATCAATTTTGGCAAAATGCGACAGGGCCACGGCGCAAGGCAAATACCTCCACCTCGCAACGTCGAGTCTTTCGTTTATCATAATATCCTCGAATAATGACATTGTGAATGAACGAATTACATTTAAATATAGCGCAGTTTAGAATATAATAATATTAAAAATGAGTATGAGGAGGTTTACTCACTACGGCAGTCGGCGACGGCATGCATATCCCAGCATCTCAGTTTTCGGTAACCCAAAAGTCAACCCAGAGAATGATGGTCACATAATATGTTGACTAGGAAGACCTCGATACATTTGCTGTCGACATTTGAATGATTTTAATCTATTGAAGACATAAGGTGCGCACACACATGAAAATGAAATCAATCAATCCGCATTCACTGATTAAAAAACACTGTTTCCTCGTGGAACGCACTAGAGAAACGACGCGAATTCCATTCCAGCGCTCTTCCCCATCGTCACCCATGATGTTCACAGCCGACTGCTTCGGAGTTCGGTGCGAACTTCAACCAATAGACACGTCGGAAAACGAATAGTAATGGCGGTGGCTGCGGGCATCGCTGCGGGGCTTGAAACTTTTTAAACTGAAAACCGCCAAACCCAATTCCACTAACCGGCCACCTACAAATTATTCCCAATGCTAATTTCCTATCTTTTACTTAAATTTGAGCAAAGAAATCAATTTAAACTTTCTGCGATATTCTTTGCTTAGGAAATATATTAAAAGGAGGTAGCAATTTTAATTATATGTTCATTAAATCGAGTAAAATGGGTTTAAAAAATTCCGGCAGAAGCAGAGACGATATTATGTTACGGTGATACTTGCCGCAAATACAATTTCTTCGGTTTATAAAGGCAATGCACAAAATTAAAGAGAAAACAACATGTTTATGGAACATTTTCTAGTAAAACAATGGAATTGGTAGTAACAATAAATAATAACAATATTTTCTGGTAATCACTTCTTTATGCATAATGACTTGATTGAAACACATACTTGGTAACTTGATTAACGACTATAACAATCAATTCGACCCAAATCTGACTCGCATTGCGGCAAACCGAGCGGAGAACAAATCACTACAAATAATAGCTAAGAAATATTAAAATTTCTATAAAATTGGTGATGCATAGGAACATTATACTGGCACGGCAGTAATTGGTAACGGAAAAGAAATAACAAAAGATTGAGGGGCGCACACACAAACACACAAACACACAAAAGGGGAACATAGATGGCCCACATTACAAGCTTGTTTCAAGCAGTTAAAAATGTTGGTACTTATCGGTAAAAAGCAAGAGAAGTCAACACTAGCCTACGAGCTTTTGTACTAGATTGGTACAAAATATCAGATTGAAACCCGCTGTCAAATGCTTACTTATAGTTATATCACATTATGATTAGCGAAGTAAAAATCCTACCAATGCATCAACAGCTGAACAGAAACGCCGTATTTTTTTAAAATGGGAATCTTAAACATCCCAGAAAAATAATTAGTTAAGAAATACCATGGATGGTACCAAGTTATACAAAAGCTTTACAAAGACTACTACAACATTTTAGAGAATAAGTTTAAAAAAAAATCTTCAAGCCTAAATCACCGCTTGTTCATCGCAAGTCAATGAATGATGAAACTCCATATCGGCGTTACAACATGGGGGTCACTATCATAATCCGATCGTTCCGATTGACTCATCGCCTACCAATCCGCAAGACCCGCCAAAGCCCTGCACCCAGCGCAACGATCTCAACCTCGGGCCCGTCACCACACCGAAACCCCAACGCCTCCAAAAGTCCCCCGCGTCCCCTCACAGATGCGCCTTGAGCGGATGCAGGTTACCCACGGCGAAGATGTTGTTCGGATCGAGCTGCTGCTTGGTCGACCGGTACAGCCCAACGCCCAGCGCAGACACCTGCTCGGGCAGCCACCGACTCCGCATCTTGCCGATGCCGTGGTGGTGAGACAGGCTGCCGCCCGACGCTAGGATCTCGTCGCGCGCTCGCTCCTCGATCAGCTCGTAGCAGCGCAGCGGGTCGGATAGGCCCGTCCACTTGAAGCCGAAGTAGAAGTAGACGCAGCAGCCGGCGTCGTACGTCTGCGTCACTCGGCACGAGATCAGGTACTTGGCGATGCCGAGCGCTGGAAACGCGCGGGGCCGTGTTAGCCGGGGTCGGGTTGGTTTCCGGCGGTCGGGGCGTCCGCAGCGTGGTCACGGAGACTCGTGGGACTTGCGTTTAGAGCTCTGGCCAGGTTCCTTGATTTAGCTTTGAAGTGTTTCAAGTAGGGATGTTCATTGATGCAATTTAATCGAATCGATTTGAGGAACAATAACTGAATTTTTAATCGATTTGGATTTTTAAATCAATGGAAATCAATCAAATCAATGGTTTCAAGTGTCTACTAAGGGCTTTGCAAATATGGTATATAATTTGGTATTTTGGTATATAATTTCTCTCTACATGAGTGAGAAACAAAGGTATTTTCAAAATTTCATCCAAATCAGTTAAGTTGTTTGGCCGGTAGAACGCAAACAGACATAATAAAAACACAGTGGATTTTTTCGGCTGCTTTGCTTCACTTGCTTTGCTCGTTACACTCATCAAAAAGAGCGTGTCTTACTTAATAAGTGTTCTGTAAATGCTGTCTGAAGTTTATTTATTATTAGAAACGAAATATCCATTCCAAGATTTTGGAAACAATATCTCCTTTCTAATAATAAAAATATCTACCATATATGCAATAACTATAAGTATTTGCATTTAGGTTCGATTAAACGCTGACCGTGGCATTTTTTGGTTCTTTAAAGTGAACCACATTGAACCACCCAACCTCACGTGGTCAACTGGCTGGTATAACGACGGTGTTAATTATTAACCGGGTTTTCCCCATCCTTTGAACCCAGTAACATCTGGGATATCTATTAAGGTGGCACCACCTTAAAACACCGGACATGTGGTCCAATTACAATTGGGTTTGGCCCCTGAATTCTAAGGAGTGTACTAAGAGTGTATTAAGACCAAAAATATTTACCTGTGGTGTCACTGCTGGCGATTTAAGATTTTACGAGGTACATCAGCCTATGGAAAACCGTGCTCCGTAGCCCAGGGCCATGGTCAGCTCGTGCAGCCGAGGAATGTGAAACTAACGCGGCAGAGGAACTCACCCTTGCACTCGACGCCGATTCGGTGCTTGACGTTGCGGCAAAGCGACAACGTGCGGTCCCACGGCACCGAAGTCTCAAACGACTCGGCCACGATGTCAAACTCCAGGCCCAGGTCCTGAGGGAAATGCAGCGTAACGTGACAGCTCTCGGATGGAGTCGCATTAGTCGGATGGTTGAAGAAATCTGGTACAGTACCACTACCAGCTTGCCAGCTACCAAAAATCTTCTTTCAATCTTCGTCAGCTAAGTGCACGTGGGTCAAATGATCTGTTAAATGGTGCCGATCATCATTCATGGAAACCAGAGGTCTAACTTAGCTATTTGATGATATTAAATCGTATAACGTAGCTCACGAAAGACTATTTGCAATTGTTTTGTTGAACAACAGCAACAAGTACCGGCAATACCAACAATCCATACTACAATTTTCAACAATACATGAGAGTTGCTAGGCAAAGTCACTGAAACAGGACAGTTCAGTTCAATGAGTTCAATACTCTTGGTATTTTCAACAACCTAAGCTCCGGCTCCGTTTGGAGAATGCCACAGAGCGATGCTCATAAAGCCAAACAGAAAACATAGCATTGGTTGCATTAAGGATGTAGGAAACAGAAACACAAAAGAGGAAGCTAAAATCTTCGGGTAAGTACCGTGTACGTAATTTGATTACTGATGATGGCAATTATTTTACTATTACTAATCTGGGAAACTCAGCCGGAATAGCATTGTTTCTCTGGCGACAGAATCGTCAGCGCCGTCTAGGCGGCAAGGAAAGGAATGAAAGCAGATTAAAAAACGTTAATTACATAATAATTAGAGAGCTTTGTTTGCCACTTATTTTCTATCTCAAGAGTCAACTGACAGTTGACATTAATGAGTAGGTTTTGCAGGTGATCACTGCACCTGTGAAATTTAACCTCTAACTTCTAAGACATCTAACTCTCTAACACCAGCCTCTAAAACCAGCTCTTTGTCTCCCGATTTCACCGAGTGTCCCACATTGTAATAAGATATTTGCGGAGGAAAGGCGAGGTGCGAAGCAACGCGACGTCCACTCACTCGTATGTAGGCGATGACGAACGTGAGCGTGTAGCCGCGCTCCCCGTTGGTCTCCCCCGCCGGCATACCGCCCGCCTTGACGGCGATCTCGTAGATCTTCTTCTCCTGGGCCTCCACCGTCTTGGCGTCGCCTGCCGCGCAAAGAGACAACCGGACGCATCAGCCACGAGTTGCACGAAGCCCGCTTTCGGACGAAACTTCCTAACCGTTTGCAGCGGTTACAACTGATACACGTTAAACATCGGCGTTTTTCCATCGGCATTGGCCGAAAGTTTACTTTACTACCTAAAAAACATCTACTGCATTCTGCTGGGAGGTTGGTTGCGATTTCTATTTAAAGAAATGAGTAGCGTAATAGAAAGAATCTAGAAGACACATCTCAGAGCAGCTAGAAAAATAGACTGTAGTTCAAGCTGGGACAGTTTAAGCTCTTGGCATGATTGACATGATTGACATGACATTGATTGACATGACCAATATTGAATAACAGTTTGACTACTCTGCTAGTTAAAAGCGGAAGAATGGAAGTTATTTCTTATATTCAATTAAACAGCTTGAGTAAGCCATGGAAGTAATCAAAGTCATTCTTAAAACTTAATTAAATAGCTAACAATTAAACAACTACGGTACAACAACTAACAACAGACTGCTGATAGATGTAATGGAAATTATATTTTAAATGCAATTTAGCGGCTTGACTACGCTCTTGGATGCAATGGAAGTTCATTTCACTACGCCGACTGCGGCGGCATCCACCCGCGCCGTGTCCTAACCTTCAAAGAGCAGCGTGGTGACGCACATGGTGTGCACGTCGAAGCCCTTGATGCGCGTCACGTAGAGCTTTTTGATGCCGTCGAGCACGAGCCCGAGATATCCGGGCACCGGCCGCAGCGCCTGGCCAAACTTGAACTGCTCGTTGTCCATGAGCCGGATCGACGACGGCTGGCACCGCTGGCGCGCAACCTCGCGCATGCAAGCGACGCCCGACGCAAAGTCCGGGAACACCACCGAGCCGAACTTCTTCACCTTGGGCAGCGGTCGCACCTTGAGCATCACCTCGGTGATCACGCCCAGGGTGCCTGCGGGAGGATTGATGATTGCTTGGTGTTTAACGACGCACTGTTTTGACAACTGGACCTGTGGCACTGGTTGAATGGTTTTGGTTAATGATAGGGTGATGATGAACCTAGTCTAGCCTAGAAGGGAGGAGGGGAAACCCGGTGCCGGCACAAAACAACAAACCCTCTGAGCCGAGCAAGACGCAAGGCAAGGCAAGTACTGACTTGACATGACGTGACATAACAAGAAATAACGCAAGGCAACACGACAAACCGTCCGAGTTGAGCAACATGCAAGGCAAGGCAAGCACTGTCGCGACAAGATTCGACGCGAGCCAACGCAACGTACCCTCCGATCCGAGTATGACGTGGTGGAAGTCGGGGCCACACGAGACGCGAGGCGCCCGGCACTTCTTCTCGAGGACGCCGGCAGGCGTGGCCATGCGCACGTGCACCAGCAGGTCCTCAATGTTGCCGTACGTGTTCTTCTTCATGCCGGACGCGCGCGTCGCCACCCAACCGCCCAGGCTGCTGAACTCGTACGAGTCGGGCTCGTGGCCTGCGTGCAACCGTCGATTGTTTTAAAACGTGTTTCTTTTTTTAATACTAAGGGGATCCGAGTTGGCGGGGAGTTGCCAGGGGCAATGGAGATTTTTTTGTTGGGCTTTTGTTCTAGTTGTGTTCCTTTTCCTTTTTGGAGAAGTCGTGTTTGAGGAGCTTCTCTCTGAGACTGTATTTTCCATTTCAATAAAAGTTTTTTTGTGAATTTGAATGAAGTAGTAATCATTTCACAACAAAACGAAACATTCATCGCAAAATTGTGTTCGCAACGGGAGTTGAACCTGGATCTTTCACCTTGCCGGGATGAATCACTATTAATTACCAATGATGCTACATGTACAACCGAAAGCCGTACACTAGTTCTAGATAATTCGGTCGGTTGTGAGATGCGGTACGAAGACAGGGCGCGGTTACCGGCGGTGTAGCCCCGCAGCGCCAGCTCTCGCTCCAAGTCCTGGCCGATGATGCCCGACTCGATGCACGCCACCAGGTTCTCCTCGTCCACCCAGAGGATGCGGTTCTGCGGCCAAGGACGCACATCGTCAGCCGTTGCAACATAGCTATCGGCCTCGCAATCTCTTTGCAATCTATCGCTGCCAGTTTCAACTCTCTACCAGTATTCAAAGGGTTAGTTCACACAATCACAAACTTTTTTTCCCCCAGCCAATGGCCATAACCTTGCTTATCAAAATATCAGCTCCACTCTACAGTTCATTTATCATTTACTGGGAGGGCGTTCTTTTCTGCAGGGAGTGCTAGTGTTATGTAATATGTATATTATCTATTGTGAAAACACAATGTACAATCTTGGTCAACCCATTCCTCTAACTTTTGTTTTTATCTGAAGAGCTTGCTAGGTACTTAGTAAAAATATCAACAATAGCAATAGAGACAGCGATTTTTAATTGCTAATAGCTTATACTAAATTATGCCATAAGTTAGCTAACTGTTCAGATAAATGATTTATTTGATTGGTGAATCTTACATCAGAATGCATCTCGTGAATGCTCACGTCATGCAGTTTGTTTGGATGGTCTCATCCTTGATTAGGTACTATTTGTCACCTTCAGCATTGACGCAATAAAGCATAATGCACTCGGATACGAATGAGAGACAACACATGCGAGAAAAAGAAAAGTCAAAAGTTTGGTTACGTATCGAATTAGCACTGCTCCGTCATTTCCTGTTCACCTAATATTGACATCAAATTCAATGCTTCAAAGCTGACGATGACAAATAGAAATGAAGGTAAGATAGTTTTCCTTTTGCATCCGATTCCCATTACATTAGCTAAAGAAACGTCACGGCAGTGTGACAGAATTACAAATTATGTCATTAACTATTTTCAGTAGGTATAATGACTGAGCACTAATCCATAAAAGTAAAAAAAATTGGTTAAAGTATTGCCCGATTTACATAATGGAAAAGGAAAACACAAGTGATGTAACCTTAACTGAGTTATGTAGTAGAGAAATGCAAAATAAATAAAGTAGGTACTGCAAATACAATACCATGTCAAAGCCATACACCAAATTGAAAATAATAATGTCTTTGCTGATGGCGTTTTGTTTGGCTGAGTTTCTACAAGATGATCAAGAGATTTAACAGTCCCTACTTGTTACAATAGACACAGGGAAAAATTCAGGGAAAAATTACATCATTTATAATACCCACTATACCAAGAAATGCCAGTTGGAATGAGATTTTCCTATCATCCTTGCTAAAATTACATAGCCAGTAATTTTTTGTGGACCTTTCTAACCAGAGTAGAGAGGGAAATCCCAACCAAGTGGCTTTTCTTAGTGGGTATTTGACGTCATTTTTCTTTGAATGGAATAGGTCTACTTAATTCTTTACTTACAAAATGCCAAGTGCTTAAAAGGGCTCTAAATTCCACCCTTGCACGGAGAGTTCTTTCAAGAACCCTATGTTTCATCCATTGTCGAAAAAGTGCCCTTGGACGAGCAGCATTTAGCACAAGGCAGCAGAAAGCAATTACTAGATACACATAACCCCTAGCAGAGGGAAAGCACTCACCATCTGCGAGGTGTCCAGAGAAATGATGGTCCGTTTCTCGTTCGCGGGACAGGTTACGCCGCCCGACACGCTAGTTCCGCCGCCGAACGGCAGGACCGCCACGTTCCACTTGTCTGCCAGCCGGACCAACGCCACGCAATCGTCGTGGCTCTCTGCAAATGCACCAAGCGGTCGTAGACAGTCAGCAACGGCCAGCAACGGTCAGCAACGTTCATGAGCATTCAATCAATCAATTTCAGTGCATTTTATTCATTCATTAAAAACAAATACAGCCAAAGAACATCATATCTTTGTTAATAAGATAATTAGTGATGATAATAATCTTATATTTATAATTACTGTAGATATATTTGAATTGAGCCAGATAAAACAAATGCTTAAGAGTTGACTGCATATTAAACCATAAAAATATTCTAACTAACTAACCAGAATAATTTCATTACACTGTAAAACACAATCAATAAATTTGAGTGCTAGAATTTGAGTAATAAATTCGGTGCTTTAAAGTGTGAATACAACATCCTTCGGCATGTTAAAATGAAAAAACACGAACTACGTCAGAAAAACCCTCAACTGACGTGTAAGGAGGATTGGGAAATGTGACCCAAATTGCATCACCGTGTATTTCTTTTCATTTCCGAAAGGTTCTAAATGTTAAGAAATATTCTGCGATTTTAGTTTTGGACCTAGACAGAAATCTGCCGGCGACTGAATGGACTTTGTTCTGCTCCTTACGTCTACGGTATGTGGCACCTGCTGTGCCGTCGCGACATAACTCACACGGATGTTAGAATAGCCACGACAAACAACAGTTAAAAAGCATCTGTTTGACTTGTAGAATCAACATTCCTGGAGAGTAGCATTTGGGTAAACAACAAACACAATGAAATCCTGCTCTGGTAACGTGCGCGTGAATTGTTGTCAGGGAAAGCTGTTGTAAACGTGCAAAGATGTATTGTGTGTTAATGATTGCTTCTCTATAGCTAGGTTATCAATAATAATAGTGTATAAATATAATAATAATTAGAATGTTGGTTATGTGTATCTTGATTCTTGCGTCTTGCAAGTAAATAGAGTTATCTGGAATCTATAATAATTTTTCATTTGCAGCTAAGGTTTGCTATTGCTAAAATTTAACCTGGAAAACAAAAGTGTGCCAACAATAAATCATCCAATAGAAAAATTATGCAATCATATTAATATACCCTTGAGTCTATGAATAGACACAGCAGAAAAATGGGAAATGTATGCTTGCACAAATGAGTTATTAAAGTTTACTGCCTTCAGATATTTGGTCATATCATATGGATGAAAATTGAAAAGAAACAAAACAAAAAAGATAAAAGGACAACAATTTGTTACTTTCGGTAGTTAAAATGAAGATTTTACGCCGCTTTATGTACTTTTACGCCCAGTAATAAAGTTTGGCATTTGCCAACAAGTAACAAGGTACGCAATCAAATTTAATTATCTACCTATCTGGGAGTGTGTACAGTGACAAACATTATTTCATAAATTTGCATAACGTTTGAATGATTTATTGATTTGCTTGTGTAAAAGAAGAAAGTGTGAAATTTGAAGGCTTAAAAACTCAGTCAAGTAATAAACTGAAAGATTATGATGAAACCACGAAGATTTAACAATTGTTTGAAGCACCACGGTGTGACCACAAAGTATTATATTTCCGCTTCATTGCTGTAGTTTTACTCTTCCATTTATTTTCAGTTCAGTTTTCAAGCTGTCATCTGTCATTACATCATGCATGACATTTAAAATGATTTAGAAAATATAAACCTAACATAGGTAGCCTATATGGTATATGGTATATGGTGTGTGGTATATAAACATAACAGTATTCAAAAAACTATGTAACTGGGTATTGAATGTGAAGCTATGCAAAGCTCTGGGAAGATAAAGCAAAGCTATTTTTTGTAAGAACCCAGTTAAATAGATTTTCTGAAAACTAACTTGCTAAGATTAGGAAAAGACAGGAGTATTTAAGAAAATAATATAACAGTAGGTCATTATTTCTTTCCCAAGCATGTATATAATCTTTCACACCGTTTAGTTATTATAATACTCAGATAACTAAAAATTTGCCTTATGTTCAAGCACTCAAGGGGTATTGCCAGCTGTAACTAGGTACCATCGAACAACTAGCAACAGTCGAAATGAGAACTCACCAGGCCAGACTACGATGTCAGGAATCCGATCGAAGTGTCCTTCGCGCAGCACGAAGATGTCGTGGAGCGTGTGTCCGTGGGCGCGGACAATGCGGTCCATCACGGCCAACGATAAGGGAATGCGCAGATCACGTAGCTCTGCCATGAAGTCTGCAAGTGGCAACATGTTGCTTTATCCATAGAGGACAAGGATACAAGGATACAAGGCTATGCAAGGATAGATTTCATTATTTGACATCGACAGTGGGCAAATGAGGGAGGAAAAGCTGCAGTGTGTGAAGCCAGGCAAGGTTTTGACCACAATTAATGGCATTTTTACAAAACGGGCTTCGCGTATTCACCGAGTTTTTGTTTTTAGATGTAGACTTTCCTTGCTTTGACAGGCCATATGGAATGTTTTATGGAGAGAACTTGTAAATGTTTTTCCAAAAAACATTTGCAAATTACACATAAACGTAAAACGCAGTAAAGGTGAGATTGGAGCCAACTGAAAATTTTGATGCATGCTTCTCTGGTTGTTGGAAATGGTGATTGGGGTGAAAAGGAGCAGGTCGAATAAAAGACAGCCATGTCCTAGGGCAAACAATAATTACCTAAATCATTGTTAGCAAGAAAGAATAATTCTTAAAAATTATTTTTATTAATTCTAAATTACCATCCTTGCTAAATTTATAATTATTAAATTATAAACATATAAGTGATGGTCGAAAAGAATAAGAAAATAGTAACTTTGCAATTATGTTATTTTTTAGGTATAT
The DNA here is from genome assembly GCA_921293315.2 of Nemurella pictetii. Classification (NCBI taxonomy): domain Eukaryota; kingdom Metazoa; phylum Arthropoda; class Insecta; order Plecoptera; family Nemouridae; genus Nemurella; species Nemurella pictetii. The sequence goes on from OV121122.1 coordinate 6,771,338, forward strand.
ATTATACTAGTGGTAGCCAGTAGGTAGAAAAGGAACAAGCTTTATCAGTCTTACTTAGAAGTTAGGTAGGTACCTAATGCAATTACTTGTGTAATGTTTTATTTTCTTATCTTTATGGCCTGTGGGTAATGTTTGCATGGCACTAGATTCCTATTCAACATACGATTTATTGATTGGCAGTTAACTGCCACTTTGCTTGGATAAGAACCCTAGTAGATGTTTTATTTTTCAGATATCATGTCATTTAGCATTAGGTAGGAATCCGACTATATATAATTCATAAAATACCAATGTATTTATTGTAGATTTTCTTTTGCATGACATTGCAAGTATAAGTATTAAATTTAAGTTAATTTATGCCAGAAGAACTTTGCCTAGATCTTTGTGCTGTAGACTTTCATCTACCTGGTACATCAAGGGCATAATAGCATAGAAAAACGTGGGTTCTGATAATGCTATTGAAACAAATCGTGGTCCTTAATTGGACGTTCCAATTTCTAAAATTTGAAAGGAATTATTTTCTGTCTATCTTCTTCCACAAGGGTGTAAGGATATGTTTAAGCCCTGCCCGCAAAAGTCAATTATATTATAGGTACTTGCGGAAGGGGATAATCTATTAATAGAAACAAAAAATCAATCCCGAAATTTGTAATATCTATATAAAAATTATACAATTATACTAATTTTGGAATTGATATTTCAATATTTCAATATTGCTTAAATTACCTACCTGGGTCTAAGACAGGATCAGGGTATTCCTTTGAGGTCGGCATTGGTTGCGGTATATTCTTTTTCTCGAGATCCACTTCGAACAGATCTAAGACCCACTGTGTGAAGTAAGGCAGGTCTACCCCACCAATTGCATATCTGTTGAAAGAGACAATAATATTGAGAAGAAGTTTGACTGTCTTTACCTCTATAGTCAAATGTTATGTTATTATAAAAGGCCAAATTGCAAGGCAATGCAAAATGGATTTAATTGACTTCAAGTAATACTATGCAAAAAAGATTTTAACCCTCCCACTTCAAGCTTTTATTGGTTTGACCAAAACACCTAAGACTTTCAAGATTTTCCCCATGGAAATTAAGAATTTTATAATTAATAAAGAGATCTATCAAATTTTAGGACCTATGGCTTGACCACAATAGTGGATATGGGTATTCAAGGGTCAAATTCAATGGTATAGGCTGTAGAATAAATATCCTATCCATGAACAAAATAAAGAAGTTGATATAGTGAGAGGGTTTATCAGGAAACATCTAGATCAATGCACAAAAATTGTACCTACTGCATACTTTTAACAGCAAGTGTTAGGGTTGAAAAGGGAAAAATGGGATTGATGCCCCGATTGTGCATTTTATCGGAAACGAGAAGTACGTACCGATTGCCCGAAAATGAAACGAGGCCATCGGTGACTTGGAATCCAGAATCCTTGTATCCCCAGCCATTCCATTTCAGCAGTTCTTGTCTGGAGAGGAAGCAAAGGTTGGTGATAACAACATCCTTATCTGTGAAAGTTATTGACACCTTCCTAGTCTCATAGCTTCCTACAAGAAACTTGGTGAAAGAGAATAGAATCTATGCATAAGCCTTTAAAAAATGAATTTGAAGCAAATGATAATAACTTACCTAATTTTTGGTATGGCACTTTTAAAATGTGTTGCTCGTTTAGGGTCGGGGGTAGATTTTTCTTTGGTAACTTCTCTGGAGCATGGTCCCAAAACAATATGTTTTGCTGGCTGGTCCGAACTGGCGGTTATGTGGCGTGTGATCGCCTTCAATCTATCGTCGGCAGACATAATTGAGTTGATAATCAATCAGATGAGAAAGCCGGCTGACATATGACACAAGCATACACGAGCAACAACAGAAGTTGACTGCAAAGCACGATACATGCGACTGCAGAATTCTGCTATCAGCCGATATCCCCACCACGCCTCTCACTTGGGTGAGTCAGGGAGTCAGGGGAAGTGGCAAGGGGAACCGATCAATGACCCGTACACTGGCACGAAATTCAAAACTAATTATTTATTCATTTCGGTTTTACCAAATTGTCAAAAATCAACCCCATTTTTACCACGATGCTAAATTGTATGCGACTTATATGTGTCAGATGCTGTAATTCTGGGCAAAATGAGTTTTTAATTAATTTTTTATGACCAGTGTTGACTGATAAATGGAAGAGCTCAATCTGGGGGATTAATATCGTAATAATGTCGTTTGAATAATATTATTGAATAATATCGTTTTTTTTTTGGATGAGCAAGCGAAGCGAGTGAAGACTTCAATTTGACCACCCGAGAAAAAAGTCGATATAATATATATATATATATATATATATTTTTTTTTTGCATGTATATTTGTTCGCACGATTCTGACCAAACGGCTGAACTGATTTGGATGAAAATTTCAGGGAACCTTCGAAGTCTTTAAACTTAGATCTGCTACGTTTTTTAAAAAGATATGCCAAACATTTTTCTGATAATTCGAAAAAGAAAAAAAATTGTCAAAATTTAAAAAACCAAGATAATATCGTAACCAAACTTTACAAACAAGTTCTCCTAAATTAATGGGATGTACTTTTCCCGAAATTTTTAGTTTCGCAAGTCTCCTCATATGTTTTTAGATCGTATTTTTCGATAAAATTTTCGTGTTTTTTTGACGTTTTGCTTTTCTAAACTGTAATTATATCCTTGCCTTTTCTTCACCAAACTGGTAAAAAATGGTCAGAATGTCTATTGAGTGCTCATCCAACAACGCGATAAAGAGCTTTAGCGAAGCCCTAGCTTGTAGTATTTTAACAGAATAAAAGATAATTGATGGAAATTGATGAAAATGGTATTTTAAACATGACAACTGATTTGGACACCCTTGCAGAAGAGTCAAGTGAAATAAACATGGCGTTGTCTTTGTGCCTGGTGCTCGAGTGAAAGTGGCGTTTTGTAATAATTTATTATTATTTTGATCCCCAAAGGGCTTCTCTCAAAATCGAAGTATTAATAAATTAAGGAAATAACTAGCTGCCGAATGAAAATGAATAAGTACATGTATTCCACCGCGAACCTCTCTGACAAGGAATTAAAAGACCAAGGCAATAGATTGTACAGTCTTAGAAAATTTGAAGATGCTGTCAGTTGTTATACAAAAGCAATTGTGAGTATTTCACACTAATATCATCAACATGCTTTGAATCAAATTAACAATATTAACAAATGTACAATATTTTCTTCTTCATTCGCGAGTAGGTATCCAGCAAAAAGTCGACCTGTCTGTTTTTGTAACGAGCTGTCAGTTATTTTCCTTGTGTTATTTTTGTTTCAGATCAAGAATCCAAACATGCCGACATACTTTACAAACAGAGCTCTCTGCCACCTGAAGATGAAACATTGGGAAGCCTCCTGTCAAGATTGTCGTCGCGCTCTTGACATGGATGTCAATTTGGTCAAAGGTCACTTTTTTCTTGGACAAGCACTACTTGAAATGGACAACTACGATGAAGCAATAAAACATTTGCAAAGAGGTATTTGATGAAATCGATGATCGACATTAGCATTTTGTTATCAAAATTCAAAATGTCTCTAAACGATGCTGAACCTCAAAAGTTCCGACGTCCAATCTGACTAACTTTTTCTGGCAGTCTGCTATGGTTATAGAAACTTTTTTATTTCAGCAAATGATTTGGCACGGGAACAGAAGCTGAATTTTGGCGACGACATAGCTTGCCAATTACGAGCGGCGCGTAAAAAGAGGTGGAATGTACAGGAGGAAAAGAGGATGGCACAAGAGATCGAACTACAATCATACCTAAATAAATTGATACGAGATGATACTGAGCAACAAATAAAGCAAATGAAACAACGAATGGACAACGACGGTGAAGATCTCGAAAGCCAAGTTGTGGAACTAGAGCAACAATGTGATAAGAACACCAGTGAACTCAATGATATGTTTGCTAAGATTGATGACAGGAGGAGGGCAAGTATTCATTTTAAATTTTTGTATTTTGTGAAACATAAATACCCAGGTAGAAAGATTACCGGTATAAACCTAGAGTACAGAAGATAGGCAAAGGATATTAAACTAGGCCTTTTCAACAATGTCTGCATTGTGTTTCTATCACCCTTTTTTAAACAATTCGATACCAAGCAAAGATGCCAGCCGATAAACTAGTCCATTAATATCTTTCAGAAACGGGATGTACCTGATTTTCTTTGTGGGAAAATAAGTTTTGAGATTCTTCGCGAGCCGGTCATAACTCCTAGCGGAATAACGTACGAACGTAAAGACATCGAAGAGCACCTTCAGGTAGGTAATTGGTAAATTAGTTGGCTTTGACCTAGTTATGAAATTGTTTTAATCCAATTAATGTTTAACTTGTAAGTTTTTCTACTGCGTACTAGGGCTTGGGATTAAGCATTAATTCATAGTTATGAATGTTCGGGGAACTAGACTGTAAAATGATACAAATCCATGCACCTAAGCCAATGGTTAGGGTGGTATAGTCACTCATAACAATATCAAAATATACATTTCTATTTTCTACTGTGAGAATTGTAGTCTATTCTAATGTTTCAAACTGAATTACAATTGAATCTACTATTAAAAAACAATCGAGATGCATGCCAATTTCGTGAGAAATTTATATATTTATGACATGACTACTGACAGAATTAGTTTAAAATCATGTTAATCTCTGACATTGTATTTTCTTTTTCAGAGGGTTGGTCATTTTGACCCAGTCACTAGGGTGAAGCTAACCCAGGACAAACTAATCCCGAACTTTGCCATGAAGGAAGTGGTCGACACTTTCCTCCAAGAGAACGAATGGGCGATGGAGTATTGAGCGCTCCGAGCTACAAAGTCACCGCCTCTTCACATACCAATCGCCTCTCTTGCTCGCCATAGCTTAACTATCAAGTTAGGCTCACTCACTGGGATGTTACCAGCCACTTTCACATTGATTTCACTTTTCTATTCATATCTTATTTCGTAGGTAGCTAAGTACACGACTTTATTATTATATTATTATTATTATATACGGTTGTATATTTTACTTGTTCCTTTAAAGAGATTTATGTTTTACCAATTCTATTTAAACCTGGATTTTGGTTGGTCCTACAGAAACAACAACCGATATCTTGCAACTTAAATCTTAATCGCGAGTCACGAACTCCTCAAATGAAGTTGATACCGCATATCGTATATATGCTGCTACAATTTGTAAATATTAGTTTCTAGATGAATATGCAATGCGATGTTAAGTTGATTGAGGAAGGCCTACCATTTAAATTTATCATGAAATGTAAAGTATAAAAAATGTATCTAATGAACATAAAAGTAAATAAATACACTTTGTTAGTTGGCCAAGCTCAATTACGTTTTCAGAGTTCATTTGTAACGGATGTAGGTACGAATGAAGGAAAAAAAATGGGTAGCACCTAGGTGTGTTGTAAAAGCTAGAATTCAAACAACGGGTTTTCCTTCATACTGTGGGACACGAAAACTGAAAACACAACCAGTAGACGTTTTAAACTAAATCAAAGAAGAAAAGAAATTAGCCTAATGTAGGCTGTACATACTGTAGCATTATCTATGTCTGGCTTTAGAGAATACCACAAATCTTTGCAGACCACTTGACTCGAGTGCTAATGCAATTAGAGAGCATTAGTCCAGTCTCACATCCTAGCAGGTAGGGGTCTGCAAAAGCAATGAAAGTAAACTTACTCACCAGTTGGCTGAATGGTTGTCAGGATTCTTGTAGACAAGCGCTTGCTTTGGATCAGAGGACAACAAACAACAAAATAGTGATGGATGTTAGGAAACACAACCCGTCAATCAAAAACCATTGTATAATTATTTTACTGGCTACTATTGTAAAACAATAGCCCAAACATAATATCTCGTTCAAACAGTATTGTATATGTACGATATGTCAAGAAAAAATCTAAATAGCTGGCTATTATTTTTTGCATTTCCATCATAATAGTACTATTAGTTCATACACATAGGTAATTTTTTGTTGTTGTTTATAGGTATATATCATTTCTATTTACAGCATTTGGTGTACGTTAACTTTTAGTTATAAAAAAGTTCGTTTCTGTTATTAAAATTTAATATTTTACCAATTTTTGGTAACAATAATGTAGCCCTTAAATTAGTGAGTGGTAAAATATATTAACAATATGGATTGGTGACTTAATATGGCGAAGGAATTCGCATTTAGTGCGAGGAAGATCGAAAACGAATGGCGCTTTGCGAGGGACAAGGATATTGCTAACTTACATGGATCGTTCAATTCAAGTAAGGGTAGGGGGTTAAAAATGTTCAAAATCTCGATCGGTAGCTTTCTAAACCGAAAACAAACTGTGACGTCACAATAAAAACAAGGCCGAGTTTGAACATTGCCGCGAGTTGCCGTGAAAATAGCCGATCAATATCGAGGAGGTCGTGGACACAAGGTCAGCGGCTGGCGCCGCCCGCGGGCAAACTACCAACTAGCGTATCACGCCCATTTCAACAGGCATTTTCAAAATTAACCGTCTTTAAACTTCGGAACCGCGACCAGTTAATTTGACACAAACATAACACAGACACACATCGACAACAAACACAACACACATTGGACACATGTAGAGAATGCAGCAGCATTTATATTCATGATGACACATTTAGCGGCTTGGTATAGTTTTCTTTAATTATCTGCAACATCGATCGGCTGATTATTATTACAATATATTTTGTTGGTATTTTATTTTTATAAAGATACCTTTTCGTAAACAGCAATTGCGTTTGTAGTTAATTCAGTAGCGGTTCCGAAGTTATTAGCTCATGTTTGCCGGTTTGGCAAATTCGTTTTCTGTCAATAAAACAGAAGCTATAAGGAGTGAGTGAGCTGTTTTTAGTTTTGGTCGAAGTGAGCAAACTCAGTTAAACAAGTAAAATGATTGTATAGCTTCGATTAGTCGTCAGTTAGAGACCATATTAAGAGCGAGATAATATATTTTTCGAATCAACGCACACGCAGCTATAATCGTGACGACTCTTTGCCTATATAAAACGCATCGTCGGTCTATCCCATCCACCACAAGTCCGCGAAACGAACCGGAAAGCAAACGAACAGCGCCTACAAAACGCAAAAAAAAAAACGATATCGCATTATTTTTATCCGACATTTTGCCGACCAGCAACAAAACGTCAATAGTCTACATTTTTCTTTTTGGAGCGAGATCTACAAGTGAGAGATTTGTTTTATGAGAGTATAAGGGAAAAAACAGAGAGGCACACCGGGACGATTTTGTATATAACCAACAAAATGATAACAACTTGGTCACACTTATCAAAATTCGAAGTCACTGCTCTCTCAAATGCTGCTGATGCAACTTCGACGGACTCAAGACAATCTCGCTCTTGAGCAAAGCGTCCACGTCCTTGTGTTTCGGCGTGCCGCTGCCGGCGACATTGGCGAAAGCCCGCTTCGCCTGCGCGACCTCGTCCTCCAGCCGCAACGAGTCCATCTCGGGCTGGACCAGTCCCAGACCGCGTCGCGACGCCGACGCCGCCGACGCCGACATGCTGCGTCCGTTCGCCGGCACGCGCGCCTTCGTTATCTTACTAGAAGTCTTCGGATACTCTTTGTGTGGATCGTTGTCTATCTGTAAAAAATCTTTCACCCGACCGTAGTCCCTGTGCGAGGCCACGTCGTCGTCCCTACCGCTCGAACCCACGCGACTCCCGAACTCGCGGTCGAACCCGTAGTCTGCAATGTCCATCTGCTGCAGCTCGTACTCCAGCAGGTCGTACGTGCCCGTCGGCGACGTCGGCTGCATATTCTGCGAGACACACGAGATGTTGTCGTCCTCGTCACTGTTGACGACAAAGTTCGGTATGTTGATCGTCGGTATCTGATAGTGACTGTTGTAGAAGTTGGCGACGTCGTCCTTTTCGTTCTGCAGGAACTTGGTCGTCGACGCGATGATCGGATACTGTTCGCGGGAAGAACTCGACGCCCTCGCCGCCGACGGCAAACTCACTAACTGCGGCGGCTGCAACGCCGACGCCGACGCCGACGGCGGCCCTTGCGCGCGTCCGCAACTGTTATTCCGCACCAAGCTCGCACTCTGGTCCACCAGCTGTATCTCCTCCACTTTGTTGCTCGTCTCCGGGAAGCCGTGCTCGTCGTAGCGCGTCAGCCCGCCGGCGGCGTTCTTGTGGCGACGCCGACGCTTGCGACGCCGCCGGAGGCAGCGCGACGGACAGACGCATAGGAGGACGCGGATGAGGCAGCAGAGGAAGCCGCTGCCGATCAGCGTGGGTCCGATCAGTCGCAGTTCGACCGTCTTGAAGCCCTTCTCGCCGGTGCCGACGAAGAAGATGACGAAGCCGATGGCGACCGTGCCGAGGCCGACGTAGAGGAGGGCGTTGGCGGCGGCGCTCTGGTGGCCGTAGAGTCCGCCGGGGATGTCGTCGTCGTCGGAGCTGCTGCCGCCGAACGACGAGTCGTGGATCTGGCGGCGGACAGAGGGAGGCGTTAGCTGTTTTGGGTTTGGAACGGATTCTCTTTGTGGTTAGTGTTTGTGTATCGAAGAAGAGATGCACACTGAATTTTTACCTTGTCGAGGTACGCGTATGCATATTATGCAAAAATCTGTTTATCATTTAAGGAATTTATGTTGCTCTCCAAGGAGATATAGTTCCAGGACTGTGTTGACTATAGAGGGAGCATGTACAACAACTCGACTTGCCCCTAAATCAAATCTACAATAAAACCAAATAAGTGGGGCTGGGTATTGCGGACTTGCATGTGCGGACAAGTAATTGGAACGGCTTTTTGAGATGTGCGCTCGATTTTCCGATATTCTAATAGATAGAGACGAGCGATGCGGGCAGGATTTAATATGGAGCATCTTCGTGAGTATAATTGCTAGCTGAAGACTGAGGCGTCTGCGAGAGTGGCGTATATATTCTTGCAAATGTTTCCTTGCCCATAACAACGCCCGACGGCATGGGGATCAGAATAATTTGGCGCTAGTTGTGAAGTTGTGTTTGAAGAAGAAGACAGAAACGAAGGGAATTTCAGACAAAGGAGCGGAAACTGAATTTGCGAGGATTGGCGGAAGTCATAGCAATCTAGGAATTAATCAAGACAATGAAGACTGGAGTAGCTACGAGTTTTAACATGGTTAGGATGGAAACACAGTTCGCTTATTTTCAAACTTCAAAATTGCTTGGCGCTGGGTGAAAATTTCCCTTGATTTACCATCATGTATAGCTGTATACCAATGTATTTAACATGCATATTCCGATGCGTGAGATATTCACATTGATATGCATAAAGCGTGCCGTCCCGTGAGCATGTATCGGATTAAAATGGATTATCCTTGAACTTTGACATGATCCATCACTGAACTTGGATTTATAATACAGGTATACCATCATGACGTCTAATGCTATGGACTGCAAAAATCTTCATGACAACATAATATCTAATATCAAACAAGAAGACAGTTTGATTTAAACTCTTGTAGTATACAGCTGCGTCTCACTTGGAAGTAGAGAGCTGCAATACAATTCCATAAAAAAAATAAACAGCCGGTGAAAATTTGAAACACATCTCTTTGCGAAATTGCATGTCGCATGAGATTGGCTGCGACACGCAATCATTCGATGTGCGGCGATCGTGATCGATAAAGCGAGACCATCGAGTGATTCGGGAGAGAGACGAAGAGATAGAAGTCGGAATTGAACTGACTCGCTATCCCAGGAAATGCTATCAAACACTCGAGCTTTTCCCAACGGGATGGCTCCAGCAATGGCCTGGTATCACTGGCATTGCGTTCACGAGCCACGAGTGGAAAAAAGAGATACTTTGACGGAGGTAGGCGGATTCGTGTTGTTATGTAGATGAACTGGCAGCTGAGGGTTTATTTTGGGGGCAGGCAAAGGGCGCCTAATGCACACGAGGAACCTGAACCAAAAGCGAGGTAATTGGGAAGCCAGTCTCCTAGGTAGGCTTAATATCAGAATTTGCGGTCTGTAGTGCTATTTCGATCATTTGAGTAGGTAGAAATAAAGCAAGGATTCCAAGAAATAATAATAAAGTTCCGCTCATCGTTAAAAAAAAACTTGACCCTGTTAGCTATCTCCGGGTGGGCGTCGCCCTGTCTCCCTCCTTTTCCCACCCTCCTGTCACCTCCAGCTGTGGCATCTGCTAAAATAAGATCGAGTAAAATCTCTACGGCGTTTTAAAATCCGGTCTGGAATTTGCACGGGACTCGGTTACTATCAGCAGTAAAGTGTGCGAACTCTCTCGAATGTTATTCTTCTCTTGAATAAGGTTAGAAGTTTATGCGAAGTCCAAAACTGCGAACTTCCCCTGGCATTTCGAACAAAAATAATAAAGATACTTTAAATCAATATTAAGGAATCATTTCATGCAAGATATTTATAGGAACCCCTGAACGGCAGCTCTATATCTTCACGACTTTATAAGTTAGATAATGGATGCCAGCACGATAGCTCTAATGAAAACAACATATCAACCCTACAAAATGCATCAACATACATGAATGAATCCAAGCATGAATCTTGATTTTTGTGTATTAGTAGCACAGACACACAAAACCAGTGCTATTGTTGATGATAGAGCTTCCATTGTTGGCTTTTCTAAATGTGCCTTTTCGAGCCTTATCGAGCCTTTCTTAGCTACCATCAAAATCATCCGTGTTTCGTGGAGGTATAAGAGTCAGGTAATTTTTTTAAATTTTATCAATTGAGATTTGTGATAAAGAGATTTGTTATCAAGGACAAAAATATTTTTTAACGAGAGTTTTGTTACCAGGGCATTTTGCTAAGTGCTTCTTACCAAGGAGAAGGATGTTGTTATCAAGGGAGTTGTTACCAAAAGCTTGTTACCAAGTGGGACTCGTTACCAAGTGGGATTGGTTGCTAAGGGCTTGTTACCAAGAGGGATTTGTTGGCAAGCTTTTTTTTCCAAATGGGATTTGTTGGCAATGGCTGGCTACCAAGCGGGATTTGTTGGCAATGGCTTGTTACCAAGCGGGATTTGTTGGCAATGGCTGGCTACCAAGTGGGATTTGTTGGCAAGGGTTTGTTACCAAGAGGGAGGGCGATCTGCTAGCAAGAGGACGGCGTCACCAGCGGCGTCCCCTCCACCTGTGTAGTGTGTACGTACTCGATTGCGCTTCATCCATCTTCGGTGCGCTTCGGTCGCCTTGATTCGGTGGTTGACGGCGACCTCCGCCACCGACGCCCGTCGTTCTCTCTCCTGCCACGCCGCCTTCCCTCCCTGCCCCTGTGAACACTGATACACGCTATCAGCCCCTGGCCCAAGGGCAACAAGGTCAGCCGAGGTCGCGCCAGCCCAGAGTGTCAGCCAGGGCTGCTGACAGTCTAGCCTGCTTAGCGACTCGTTTTCATGCGCATCCGGTGGGTGGGGGACTTGCTCTCTTTTGTGCACAGGGAAAAACGAAGGTTGAGATTTTGTTGACGATTTTTTTAAATCCTTGTTGGTGACGTACTCTGTTTTTGGTGCATGAATGAAGGACTATACCCAATTGGTGGCACCAGCTACTGCAAGTAAGTTGATGTAAGTTCAGATAAAGAGACGAAATTTGGGACTATTTTACTTTGTTAGTTTATGTAGTTAAGAAACACTGGCGCAATTCAATATTCTAATGATATTTTGAAAAATGTATGATAATATCAGAGTTATGTCCACCAAATAAAGCATGGATCTATAGTAATTTTGATTGCAGTGAGGGATGTGCAGCATGTTTCATGCCTTCGGGGCCCATGCCAAGAGAGGGGGGAAACGAACGCTGAAAAGCTTCAGGGTTTTCTTTGATCAACATTTCAGTGATTGCCAATTGTGCTGAGAGCGCGTGGTACATTTCCATTGGCTGTGGGAACCGCGAAGAAAACCTAACGCCGAGCTGAAGAACCAAGCTGTTCACGCCACGAATATATGCCGTGTGTGTTCAAGTAGACAAATCCCATAACTATATTCTCTGAAATTTTAATTACCTGTGAGGATATTAGTTTTTGTCCTCGTCGCCTTAAAAGAACCGGACGCGAACTAATTTCCTCGGTCAAAATGTCCGTCTAGTTCCGCTACGCGGGGACGCCAATTTTCCGACAGGTCGCAATTTTCCGAGCGCGCCACATGAAGCGTGGTGAACCGGAAGTGTGTTCCCCAGGGGAGGGGGGGGGGGGGGGGGGCTTGGAAAACACACATCTGCTGTTGCCCGGGAACAAACACGCGCGAGACATTCGAGTTTCCGGCAGGGATTTTCATCCAATCAAATCTCTGTCGATTCAATAGAGCACTGCAACGCGGACTGTCGCTTGCAATTCGATTGCATTAGCGACGATCAAAGGTCGCAAATCAAATGAATAGATTGATTAATAATTAGTTTCGCGAGGCCGGGATTTGACACTAAACCCACATTGGTCTAATGATTTAACAATATATCCCAGAGGGGTAAGAGGGTTAGTAAATAATTAAATATCCAGTCTAATTAATTCAGCATATCCAACCACCCAACGGATTGATTGTTTAGAGCCCGTAATGTAACAGCACTAAACGCTTTATGAATTGAATTAATAAAATGGTGTGTGTTCCATATTGTGCTAAAGGGGTTTCATGATGGTTCACAGCTTCACTCTTCAGCTTGTCTAGTCGCGTATGCCTGCACTGTCTATCTATGCAAGAAAATAATCATCTCAAAAGAGATTAAACTTTGTAATTGTATTTGCAGATAATATCTCTAGAGTAGAGAGTGCAGTGGACATGTGTGTTATTAAAAACGACATAAAGACAGGAGTAATGCACATAGAGATAGAAGGAGATAGATAGTTAGAGAGAGATGAGTACGGAGCGAACAAGCATGCAAGGCGATGAAACAAAATTATGACCGACGCCTTCCAAATGTAATTTTACATTTCTAGGATGTGTTACAAATGACAATACACATAGCTAGGAAATTGTATATATTGTGCTAGACGTGCGCTTTGTACTAGAATTGCAATGTGACCTTTACACATGAGATTCATTGTTGATATGAGCGCTAGTATGCGAGGAATTTCAAGTATTGCTATTATGAGTTTTGTGTATTTGGAGGTATTTTGGAGTTCTGCTCTGTATGGGGTGGGAGATGTGGCATTAGGTATTGATGCTGCATAGTGCTTGCATGTTGGGAGTGGGACGTGAATTTGGAATGGTCAGTGAGCAGTCGAATTAATGTTATCGGGGATGGTACATTGGCTGATGGTGTTTATGTTGTTGTTGATGATGATGCTGTATATCTGGTACCTGTGCTAAATTAATTGGTCGCTCTTCGTTTATTCGGTATGTTGTCCACGATGATGTGAGTATTATAGTTATGTCATGAATTCCATGCATTACGAATGTTTTACGCGATTTTATGTATTCCTGTAAAATATTTTACGAAAACAAATGTTTTTAAGGTTCTAGTGATTTAAAAAAAACTATTTAGAATATTTATTGCCGTTTTATCACCGAGGAAAATTCATATTTAGTTGAGACTCTCATGAAATGAAATAATTTATTATTAAAGTTATTGTAATACCTACAATATTTATTTCAGGTTAAAAGTGTTTCAGTGATTCTGTATTTTTTAAAATCTCATAATGCAACAAAGGCTGCATACACAAACCTACAGACAAAATACGCAAAGCTTTTTTTGAAATCCGAGGACATGATTGAAAAAATACCGAGTCACGCTACAATTTTGAATGGAATTCATTTGTATCTAAATAATTGCACTCCGCCAAAGTTCCTAATCGCAGCATTGTTTCCCCAAAACCCTTTGTCAATGTTGCGTACGCACGGTGCATTAGCCCGGACGCTACAACCCTTAAAGGTCAGACCCATAGCTAATGCACCCAGTGAAAGTTGCTAGAAACAGCGTCAGACGAGCTCGCTATATGAAACAGAGTCTGATATATAAGCTTATCAATCATTCATGTCAAAGACAAGGAGGGTGCGAAGCACGCAATGCACAACCCCGGTTCTCGCTATACAAACCCCCAAGTTCAAGTTTTATAGATTGTGCCTCGGATATGTTTCATTAGGTCAGTATACACTCGGCCATGTGTGGGGAATAGCGTTTTACCAGTTTAACCTTTAAAGGTAGGTATAGCCAGCAGCTTAAAGCGCATGTGTGTCTAAGCTTTTTGACTTTTAAAGCTTTTTGTGTTGAAATATAATGACTTTTGTAGTTTTATGTGTGCTGTGATGTGCGACAGGGATGACTTTATATATTAAGTGATACTGGAATTTTATATAAAGCTCTTTTGATAAATACCCCATTAAATGTGTCTACTTACTAACTTAGAGATATATTCGCGTGTCGTTGAGACCTAGGGGTTGTCCACCCCGAGCCCAGGGGTATCTTTCTGGACTAAGCAAGGACGGCTGTTTCACTTCGATTAACGATATCGTGATGTATCTACCATTCGTCTATTTGAACTCTGTTCACGTAACCTAGTTCTGTCGAAAAGCGGGGCATGGTTAGGGTAGAAACTAACGTTACAGAGCTATTGCTGACCGATTCACCCTTTATTCATCATCATTCATCAATTTTAAAGCAGCAATTCATTCTGGACGGTCAATTAACGTGACGGGCACTGCTACAAAATTAAGATTCCAGATTTGGCGACTGAACGCTTATAACTTTCTTACAAAATAGAACCGTAGCTGAAAAATTGATATTTTCTTGCAGTAACTTTATGCAAACTGTATGTGATAATTTTATTACTGACTTGTTAAATAAATAAAATGAAGTGGAAATGTTCTTGGACCACGATATTCAATTAACTGACTTGTATTTTTCTTTTTCACATCTCGTATCACAAGAAAAACTGTATATACCAACCAATAAAAACACTATCAAATTAAATTTTAAACGACATAAACGATACATTAAACGATATATTTATTTTGATATATATATTGTGACCTGTCTCTTGCATCGCATATATCTTCAGTGCACCTTCAGATCCCTGTGCAGAGGATCAATACCAACATCTGTGACACTACACCAACCCCCTTGAGATACATCTAGCATCCAGCATCCAGCATCTAGCATCTAGCATCTAGCATTTGGCATTAAGTCTTCTCGTCTAATCACTGCTGCTGGCAAATATTAGACGACAGTTGTACAAGTTGATTGATTTGCCAGGAAACGTTTCCCACCTTGCCATAGCTTCAGGGGGGTGGCAAATAGCAATCGATCTGATATCGTTCACCAGCAGAAGACAGAGGGAAAATGCTTGGTGTAGGCAACCGTAGGACCGGGCACTTTTATTAGGATGCAGACAAGCTTTGTCCTCAGGACGAAGTTTAGCCTTTCCTCAGCTCTCTTAGATTTGTTAAATGTGTCAAGAAGAAACCAATCGTTTATAAGATAAAAAAAAAGGAAATTTAGTGGCTGCTAAAGTAGGGTTTCAACTGAGCTGAGTTATGTCCTCACCCCTGTCCATGGATTTCATCTCCGTTAAAGGAGCCAATAGGTCTAGGGGTTTCAGCCAATCAATGTATTCGGGGTTTGAACTGTTACAGAAAATGCAGACTCTTTGGCTGCATGGAAATAAAAAAGTGGTTTGATATAAATGTTCAACTCATACGGAAAACTTGTGTTTTTAAGACCCCCAGACATTGAGAAGAAAAAATGAACAGTCCATACTTCTTGTCGACTATAGAAAGCCCGACAACCAAATGGTTCTGTTATCAGTGGGCCATATCAGCAAATTTTAAACTGCGCTTCATTATCATTTACTTGCCATTGCATGCAGCCTACTTCCACAAAAATTTGCATGTTTAAAAATATGAAAACATCAAGAGATGGTGTTGGCGCCCGAATGAGAAGTCATGGTGCCCTATTCCCAGTGTTGGGTCAATTACTTTTGAAAAGTAATTTAATTACATTACCAATTACATGACTCTCAAAATAATTAAATTACATTACAAATTACCTAAAACCAAAAGTAATTCGTTACATTACTAATTACTCACAAAAAATACTCAATTACTTTTCAAATTACTTTTTTTTTTGTATTTTTGCATATCTCTGCATATCAACTACCCATAGCAATATTCGGTTCTTTGAGTAGTTTCGTGTTTTTTACTTTTTTAAGACAATTGCTGCCAAATAAAATGGTTTTCACGTCAAGCCCGTTCAGAAAATTTGCCCAAGCTCACCTCATAGTTAATACGCGTAATCTGGCCATGGGAGCCTATTTAACGTGGGCCACCTCCACAATATCATCTAGGTTCTAAACAAATCGTCTTTTTCTGAATCAGACATGTTTGAAGCTGATCACTTGTCACTAGAGATGGGATTTTACGGTTTTCCGTTGGCCCAGCCCGACCTCGGCCCGACCAGTCCCGAATCCGGCCCGACCCGAAGCCCGACGGGCCCCCCAATTTTTTCGGCCCGATCCGGCCCGAAGTATTTTCCCAAAATTTACATCCGTCCGAAACTGTCCGAAGGCCCGAAGCTGTCCGAAAGTCCGAAAGTCCGAAAATTTTCGAAGATCCGAAAATATGTACGATCCAAACATAAAGAAAATCTGACTCATTGTGGTAGAAGATCTCATTCACAGCGCAGCAGGTGCAATAAATCCCGATAAGGCAGTTCTCCCTATCTAGTTTTGCTTCGCACATCACATTATCACATTGAAAAATACACTAGCAGTGACTGCATCCCGGTCGGCTCTCGGGTGAATACTGAATTAACATCGCGTAATATTTACGCATGGAGTGGAAGGAATTCGTAAGAGAGGCAAAATTTATTTTAAAAAACTTAAAAAACGAGATAACTCGTGACTAATTCTATTCTAATATCCGAATCCGTCAAAATGCCGACCGGCTGGCTGGCACCAGCGAACTCAAGCATAGTCTGCAAATCTCATGTCGAAAATTCTTCGAACTCATGAAGGACCAAAGGCCAAAGCCTCGCAAGGCTGCGTGAGATCGGTCTAACAAGCACATGGCATGGGAAAATGTTCACTATCGCTGTGATACAGATACAGACGTAGTATGGCTGTTCGGGAATTAGCTTCGACTGCAAAACGAGGGATAATGTTATTTACAGAAGCCAGCTGCGAGTAAAAAATATCGACTTGAAAGAAACATTACGGTTTAAGATATTGGACGGGAAAGGGAATTACGAGTGCACGGGCCACTCCTCGACAGCCCGACAGACCGAACCATCTCTACTTGTCACACTGCATGGAAGAAAATTTCACATGCCTCACCGCGTTAAAGCACGCAAGACTAAATCCCGGCAAACAGCAACAGCAAGGCGCTGGCTGGCCGGTGCGTGCTGGGGAGGAAGCGGACTTTGGGTGACATGTAGACGCCACATAGGAGAGCGGAAATTTAAATTATGCTAAAAATAGTTGCTTAATCCATCCATTGTTATAAAAATAATTTTAGGCAAGGCAAAATGTAAAGTAATTCGGGATTTTTATAACTTTTCAATTACATTACATAAAATAATGTAATTAAATTACATTACTAATTACCTTCTCTTAAATGTAATGCATTACATTACAAAGTACTGAAAAAAGTAATTCATTACAGTAATTCAATTACTTTTACTCAATTACTGCCCAACACTGCCTATTCCCCATCACGACGTGTCTTTTAAATTTGTCAACGACAGTGTTTCGGGCCTAATAATGTGATGGATTGCGCGAAGTCTGCCGCTTTCCGGAACACACCCCCAAACCCACGTCTGAAACCTTGTTATCGATGACTTGAAAGTCTGCAAGGAAACTCGCGCGTCGCTTTGATCGGTCAACTCATGGTAATTAGTAATTACTAACGCTTCGTCGAGGATCGCGTGTGAAGCCCGGCGATAATTATAAAGCAACGAGTTTTTTCACATACTTTTATTTCGATTTGTTTCTTTCTTTGGGCTCGCTGGACTCATAAATTATGTATTCGGTGTGGACAACACGTTTTCCCTGTCGATTTGCAGCGGTGCGTTCTCAGGCCGGCGCTTATCATTGCTTCGAAACTATAATATCACACGATATATGAAACTACGCAGAAAGTATATATGTGGTCCCGCTTGAATTTGGAAGTTCTTTGAGTAATAGATCTGGTTTCAAATCATTCATCCGAATGATCTTAATTTGCATGAACCTGTTCTTATATCTCAGTCCTCGTTGCTTTGCGCACGACTATGGTACAGAGAGTAATGGGATTTACAGACAGAAATATACTTCCTTCGCCTCTTCGTCCAACTACAGTAATAGAAAAAGTATTCCAGGAGATGGGTTATTTTCTCCATTCCATGGTCAACTGCTTACTTGAGTATTTTATGGTCGCAAGAAACAATCTTTTTTCCGCGCGAGAGATTTTATAGAATTGATAACGACCAGAAATGATTTATAACAATAAAAATAAACTGTGTTCGCTCATTCGTAATCGACCCATTTCATAGCTGTCTGTTTCATTTCGGAAAGAGGAATTTTTAACGCACCTCGACACAAACCAGCTTTGGCGGTCACTCACTAATTATTGGCGTCCCCCTTCCCCCAGGTAAAGTAACGGACTCGAGGGCTTTTCTTTCCTCGACTCTGATACAGTGTTCGGCCGGGAAATTGGAGACCGAAGCGTCGCGACATGGAACACAGTGTGTTTACGACCCCGACTGGAGTCGATAAAATTTATAGGCATGGACTGCAGAGGACGAAATTAACAAATGCATGCCAACCCCTAGATGTCATGAAATTCTTATCGCCCCAGGTGATTTCGAGTTTGGAAAAGTCGACCTCTGGCATTCTGAGACTTGGTCGAGCACCATAAACCAGCGACGGTCAGATTTCCCGAAATTATAAGATAAAAACAAAAGTGGCTAGGATTCGGAATGAATACGTAAACCATGCTGAAAGGAAATTCTAGCGTTTCTGAGAAGCGAGAATTTATTTCCAGCTAAGTTCTTATCTTTTTTAGTCAAAAAAGAAAATAAATGCGAATGGAATGAATTAATTCTTTATCCAAAAATGCGTCGCGTTGGATGGCGGACGGTCGTGCAGCAATTTATAATTGGTTTTAATCTTCGGGGCGCGCCGGCGGATGAGCAGGAGGTGGGTTTCACCCCCACCCTCGCTCCCCGACGGCGACGGGGTGTAATTGACTTGTGTCATGGGATAGATCAGGGCTGGGGGGTGGCTGGCTGGGAAGGCAAGTGGCTGGGTGGAAACTGGAGTCGAAGGAGCCAAATATACCAAGTTATTAATATTCTCGGGAAATGCACCCGCAGAGAACGGATTGGGACGAGGATTTTTAATGTAGGTTGCGCGAATGCGGTGTTTTAGCAATTTGCAAGACAAAAAAAAAAGAAAATCCATGGACAATATCGATCAGTGAAGCTAAATTGAACTGACGTTTTCCGTTGAATAGCGTCCACGACGTAGGATGTTTATTTATTCCATGGTAAAATATAAAACAAACCGTTTTAAAACTTAAAACAACTTAAATTAGCTTGAATACATCAGAATTTCATTATAATTTCCTCGCGTTTCCTAAAATGCTTCGAAGTAAATTTCTTGAACACTATTACTAATAGTAAAAGACATGGAGGTAGAAAAGTGATGTACCTAAGCTTGTCATTATTGTTAATTATCGGGAACGTAATTCCGAGAGTTTGGCGTTCCAGACTAGACTACAAGACTTGGTGGGATGGAAAATTCCACCTGGATTTATTGCTAGAGAAAGCCAATTTAAAGCCAGTACGTTATTCACCCTGGCTGGATTTGTTAATGAGATCGCACTCGCAGCCTGCCAGCTTCCCACCCCTACTGAGCACCAGGGTGGGATCGGAAGAGACGAAACAAGTCTGGCGGTGTGAGGAATTTCTCCAGGGGACAAAGCCTAGACGCTGGTGTTGCGTTCTAGATGCTTTTAGGTTAGCTGCTACGTGGTTATTATAATTTTTGCGCACTTAAAATGTCGCGAAAATTGTTTTTGATGCGGGGCTTTTTCGTCAAGCTTCCCGCTCTCATCCAGAAATAATATGCAAAGGCTGCTTAAATGAAGTAGCCATAGATTGCTTCATGAATGAAGTGTTATTTGAAACGATTATATTCTCTCCATTCATGGAGATGAGCAAGAAAATTAGAATGAGATGAGAAAAGAAAGCTGAATGCAGCAGGGAACAAAGATCCTTTTCGAATTCAGTTTTTAAATCCTTAATAATTAATTTATTATTATGGGTGTACAATGATAAGTTTTTCCCACCATTTTATGACTGCAACAATGTGGTTCTTGTGCTTTTTCCAGTGTTGGCTCTGATGTGAAAATAGTGGGAAATGGAAAACACCCGGAAAACCGACCCTAGGCTGTGGTTTCATGTGGTCACGTCCATAGCGGAAACAGTTTGTAACTGCACCCCATTTACCCTCTTTAAACGACTACAAACCCCCTGTGTGTGAGAAGCCCATAACATGCTATATCTATATAGGACCGCACCCAAAGAGGAAAGAATATAAGAAAGATAAAGTGAGGAAGATGACGGCAAGAATATTTCCAGTTCACAGCTCCTATACTGCCTATAAGTCGGATGCCATATTTGTTAGGTCAGAAAATGGTGAAAATTTGAAATTGAGAGCGGTCCGTATACGAAAAGATATCTGAGAGAATAAAGTTACATCCTACCGCTACGAGCAGTTTCCAAACCTCTTTCGTGCCTCAAGTTTGTTAGCAACCCAGTTAAGCCTCTGACGTTTCGATAGCGGCAAGTCCGTGCTTCCTCCCCCAAGCAACCAACCCCCGCAGTGAAAGAGCAAGAGATTAGGGTAAAAAATGCCCGGTGGCGGCGGCGGCGGCGGCGGCGGCGGCGGCGGCGGCGGCGGCGGCGGCGGTGGTGGTCTTGAGATATCTCGGATGTAATTAGTTTGTCTGCCTGACCACTGAGGCTGCGCCTGAGACAACATCCTCGACGCTTGATGGCCTCCGGCTTGCGGTCCAGGCAGCTTCTCAGTCCGTCATGTCCTTGAGACTTGGGTAGTATATCAGGGAACGCTCTAACGAGTATTCAGCTGATGCTGCTAAATTTTTGCGAAATTCAACATGACTGGCAGAGTTGGCGGAAACCTGACGCGGTTATGTTATAAACTTCAGATACCCCCGTCGAATGACGTCAGATACCCATTGGACATACTACCAGTGTGTAAAGAAGAAATAAGCTCTGCTAACTAACCGAGGAAGATAGGGAAATCAGAACCCATAGTGGGTGTCATGAGGTCATTATGAGTGAATGGACCAAGGGTTTTTGCCTCTTGAAAGCACATCTATCTCTGAACGTATCCGTTATTCCATTCCAAATTATTTCTACCTATTTAAGCTGTAAGTCACTCGATCACTCGATCTGCTGTATTTTTTTTTCATATGGTTGTCATGTATGATTTAAGATCTTTGAAATCTTTTCCCTAACTCTCTTAAACCACCCACTCCTTGCACCTCGTTATCTTATATCCTATCATATGTGTCGAGGCGTGTTTTCTCGTTATACCGAGCAAGTTGTGCGAAGCGTGAGTGCATGTTATTCCGACCTACACTATAGTCTAGCTGTGAGCGAAACGCGAAAGAGTAAATATTTGAACAAGTCGCCGCCATCCGATTCAATGATTGTTCTTCTGCAGACCAAGGCGGTGAGATTGTGCGTGAGACGTACGTTCACGAGCTAATTAGTTTGGATTAGTTTGCAGGACTTTGTCGGAAACGGAAACGCAACAAAGCCGGTGAATGCACTATCGTTATTATATAACAGGGTGGACCACAAAAACAGCATTAGGTGACCAGGTTTACCAACAAACAAGAGTGAGATTATTTATATGAGTTCTGCAATTGGAAAAGAGATTTTTATATAGTAAAAATGTCTATTATTGGGAACACTTCTTTTCAGAAAAGCTTTGCGGAAAGTAAGGAGATTATAGTGAAAATTCTTAGCGTTAAAATTCAAGTTTACGAATTATAGTTTACGTGAAACTCATTGGCTCTTTTTATCTTGAAACTTGTACGTGTATTCGGCTTTATTTAGCGACATGAAACAATGAAATTTAGGTCGTTGCAAAATTGATTTACCTTCGCCCCCCAGCCAAATTCACACCCGATGCCAATTTAGCTCTCTTCGTTGTCTGCACAGGCGTGATCAAGTTGAGCAATGATTAGCAATTACCTTGATTAAATTATTTTCTTGACTCACGAATAATTTTCAAAAAGGCGAAGTATTGTATAGCGCCGGTGCAACGTGGGATTATTTTCTAAATTAAACGCAAACAACATTATGAAAGAGCACTGACAAGAGAGCCAAGGGATTTTTAATTGGCTGTCTTTGAAAACGCTTAGAATTATTCGAGAAGGTGGAATCAAATAAGTTTGTTTTTCATCGTCTGCGTCGGAAAGGTTGATTATTTACGGATCACAAAATTAAGCCCTTTGAATTCGCCTCTTGTCGAGCGAGGTAGGCTTTAAGACGTGCGTTGGAAGTGAAAAATATGGAAAAAGAGACTGAAATATGATTCACAAACTTCGAGTTCTTAATTTTCTTCAAAAATTACGTTGTGGGGATAAAATTTCGGCGTGTGTCCTAGCAGATATGCCAGATTCTGGCACCAGCTAGCATTTGGCTAACATTTCCAAGTACTAAAGTTTACATATGTCACGCAAAAGGGCAGGAGAGTAATATTTAAAAAAATAGGAAAATTGACATTCTTGAATCTGCCAAATTTATAAATTGATTATATTATATGAGTTTTTTTCAGGTCGTGTCGAAACATTAACGCTAGCAACAAATTACAAACGCGATTCATTTAAACACAAATTATAAAAGTTTTATTTTTTATTTTTGTAATGTGAAGCCCACACAATTGAATTAAGTTCTGTTATCGGTGAAATACTAAAATATACCGATCTCTATAGCTGGTAGTGTTGAGAAACACCTTCTTAATCTCACATTTCTTCTAAACTCGGCACTATAAACGAGCTCTCCCAAAAGACTTCGCCATGAACCGAGAGTGGTAATGTCTACTAAAATGCAGTCCGCTCGAAAGACTGCGATATATATACGTGTACCTACTTGGTGTGATGAAAATGCCTTAAAGATGCAATCAGTTTGAGTGAGAGGCGAATGGCACAAGGAATCTCTTACACTCCTCCTCCCCCTCCTGCCTTCACGACTAGTGAAATATTAAATAGCCAGTTGGCAAAGCTTTCCACAGGGCGGAAGAGTGGCGTGCAAATGTGCACACAACTATTTGAAAGCGAGGAAAATAATAGATGCAATTTTATTATAGAGATGTGTTTCTTTTAGGGGAATGCGACTCGATTCGTTTAAGGTAGCAACCATTTTTAACCAGGATTACCTGGTTAAAGGTAGTGACTTTTTAGTGGTTTAGTGTCACTAAAATCTACGAACTGCTATCATTTAGTGTCTTCAAAATAGTCTCGATACCCCACTAATGATATTCAAATCTGTGATACGAACTGATTCGTGAATATAAGCTAAGAAAATTCGTCAACGCCATACTGCTTTCTTGGTAGCATGTTCCATGAACTGTTAGCTGTTAGTGGTTTTCAAAACAGTGGTTTGAAAAATAGTCAAAATTACTGGATGGTTGTAAGCTTTATCGGTCAGGAACAGATTCGAGAAAAATTTTCAACATATCTGCCATCTTAGCTCTACATTCTTGTCTTGAACATTTCAAATAGCTCGTTTCTAAGATACATTACTTCTCTATGGTAATTATTCCGACTGACCTACTGAATGTCTTAACAAAAAGCCAACACAGACATTGTGCATGTTACGGACAAAGTGTTCATTTACTCTGATTGCAAAAAATGAACTTCGACATTTGTTGGATTTTAGATGCACGTGGCTGCACGCTTGTCCTGTCGGCAGTAGGTATAAAGCGATGAGGCAATCAATAGGAAATTGTCTCGAGTGCATTTCCACGTTAAGCTGTTGCGTTGCGGGGGGTGGGTGGATTGCTTGATGAGCAGATATCTCTTCGGCTGCACGTGTTTCAATTACGCGAGGTAATGGCGTGGTGCAATTAAGGGATTGTAACGGTTAGCTAAATTACCGATACAGATGGAATTGGGCATTAAGTAGGTTTCTGAAAAAATATGGTTTGTTAGGCGAATGTTTTGGATTTTTTTAGTCTCCCATCGATATTTCATTATTAAATGTATAAAATACCTCAAATGCTACGATGATCAACAATTTGAATTGCTCCATAGTTTATCTAGGTACTTTTATCAGTAGGAAATGTGTTGGATTTGCTATGAAGTACATTATAATTATGAATTGTGAGACCAATTATTGGAAAAAGCGGGAAGTTATTTTTGTGGGGTTACACATTTTGATTTATTTCAACTTGTGTGATAGCATGCAGTAAAATAGTCATATCAAGTTGTCGTTCGACATGTTGTATGAAGCGGGTTCGAAACGCGCCACCGAAGTATACTAAATCTCATTTAAACCACGAACAAAATGTGTAATTTAAGGACCTATATATTTGCAAGCGTAAATTAATCTCTGTTTATTACCCATGGCCGTCGACGACAGCATAAAACGTGTCCGACGACGCAATATAACCGACCTACACACCAGCTTGGCTCTTTTCACGCATGGAAAAATCAATCTCAATCTAATAGACGCTCGCCTTCGGAAATAAAGTTCCAGACCGATTTTCCCGTGGCCCGCCGCCCGCGGCTGGCTTCGAGCAAAGAAGGGGCCCTTTGCACTGAGCGCCGCTAGTAAATTGTATTGTAATAAAACGAAAACAGCGGCACGCGAAATGCGGGGTCGGCCATTTTCTCGAGGCTGCACGAACATTGTGGGTGGTTTTTAGTGGGGTGAGAGGCGGGGGTGGGTGGTGGGGTGGCATGGGTGCCAACGTTTCTTAGCCGGGACGTGCGGCTGTTCAACAGATGTCGGGGTAAGTGGCCACTTTTCCGATGGCCACGTGGGCTACACTCGGTCTCACGTCAACTTGGTAGCCGATAGAGGTTTCTCGTTTGTATGTTTGAAAAACGGGAATGGAGCAAGGGACTTTCCTGATTTTTCACATAAAGACATTTTTTTTGAGAACGACTACACACCTAACTCAATTTGACCAAAAGTAGACTAATCTCACATTTTCTCTCCATACGGCCTTGAAACTACCATTTCAAAAAACTGCCGGATTATGGATTTTGAAACATGGTATTTTTACCTAGTGGTTTGCCCGGGACTTTCGCTAATCTGCCTGCGTATATGATTTTAGACGAATCATTTTTAATGTGTCAGCTGCTGGCAACTGGCGGTGAGACACAGCATGGAGGTGCGGAGCCCCAAAATCCCCAAGGTCATAACGGGGCCCAAAGGCCTCGCGACTAAAAACGGACAGGCAATTTCCACGGTTGTCGAACTTGCGAGCCATTAACCTAAATTGACCGATAATATTATTTTAATTCTGCCCTTTTTTTCAATATTTCTTAGCGTTCCAAGTGTTTCGTTCTGAAATCCATGAAAATGTTTACCTGATGAAGCGTTTGCCCTTTGCAAGCAATCGCCGACGTAAATGATATAATTATTCCGTGAATGTTTGTAATGCATCATAGCTGAGCGAAAATCAATGTAGATGACATGTCAGACGACATTTTCGAAGCGCTGTTTGCAATGCGAGCGCAAGGAAAAAGCGGACTAAGATTTTGAATTGAAATGCTAGGTGTTGTGGGCTTGTACAGGGTTGTAACGATCCAGTCTGTAATCGTATGTGGGACGTATTCTCTGCAGCCAGACGTACAACATGTCTGGTGCGTCAGATTACTGTAATCAGTATACATGTTCCCATGTTGGCATTCATGAATAGATTATACCATCGGAGCAATAAATTCCACCTTGGTTTCCACGGCAAAGGAAATCCATTTCAACAGCAGTGATCACATTAAGCACAAAGCACGTGGCCAATAAATCATTCGACAGGCGAAAAAAAAGGAACCTTAACACTTTAATCGAAGCTTGAGTAGTTTCACAAGAAACTCACTTCAAAATAAAGATATTCTTTGTCCAACTCAAATTGTTTGCCAAATGTTACTACTTGTTGATTTTCACACTGTCTAACAAAAATATAGAGTCAAAAGAAAATTCGCAACACGTTTCTCATTTGTCTGGGGGAAAAAACGTAAAAATGCTTTTCCAAATAAGTTTTCCTGTAACCTTCCTATGTATATAAACCTTATTAATGTCATGATCCTATAGCTTAGAAAATATACGCCCGGCCAGGCATCGCGGCTGCCCTGACTCCGCGCTTTGCCCTCGGCGTGAATTTACTGCTTTTTCCGCTTTCCCGCTGTCACTGGCGCGGTGGAAATTCCAAATCAGGTCATGTCTCGCTTTTCCGCCGTCTCCCCCTTCACCCCCATACCACCCCATATCTCTCTCTTACTCTCTAATCCCAGCCTTGGCCCTTAGTTTTTCAGCGGCAACGGTCTCGCATGTCGTTCATCAGCCGCCCACGAGTTTTCATCGAGTTTTCCCAGGGCCGGTCTATATGTGTACACGCCCTTTCGGAGCATCCGCGCCGGGCCGAGCCGGAAGCCAGGTAATCCTTTATTTCAATAAGAAAAATACTCTCCCCTTTGCGGTCGTTCAATCCACACCGCCAAGCACGAGATTAGCGGATAAGACAGATTTCTATTACTTTTTCACTTAGGCGAACAATGCAGCACGGGTTGTTTTGTCGGTGGTAAGATGTGTTTAAAAAATATTCGGTCAGGTCGTATCTGCCATTTAATTAGGTAGAGTGATCAATGATAATTGTATACGAACAGTGCTAAGTCTGTAAAACGTTGCCTTCTACCAAATGAAAAGGAGCGAACGGTTCGAGTAATTTATCAAAATGATGAAGTCTGGAGCTCTCGTCGAATGCTGGCTGCTTTCGTCTTAACTTTTCACCGAGACGCGAGGCGAGGGTGGGGTGTTTCTTTGCCGCTTCGCGGAGAATGCGGCGGGAAATACTTTGTGTGTGGGCGATTTTCTCGACGAGTAGTGACCTCAAAACGTCGAAAACATTCGGCGCAGAAGGCGTCTATTAATTTGATTGCGTATACATGGCATATTGAGGCGGCGAACTTTTTTGATCAAGCTGTGGAAAATGAACTCTTTGACTGTCAGCACGAAAGTAAAAAATAAAATAAAAATGGAGCAGCAATTTTATAATGACACATCGATTTCCACTCGACCAGCCTTCTGTAAAACCGTTTGACACACAATAAGAACCCTTATTAGGAAGTTTGCTTTAGTAAAAATATATACAAACAATTTCGTACAAAGCTCGCGTTGTTCAACCCGCTTTCGACAATGGTCTTCAACTGATCCGGCCGCAGAAACCGAAAATACCCGAGATTATAAATGAATAAACTATACTATACAGAAAAATACATGAAATGGCTGACGTCAGCTTAGAAATGATGACGTGATCGGAACGCAAACAAATCTTGATTAATATCTCCCCATTCCCATTCCTTCGGCCGCCCACCCGAAATAACTCTTTCACGTGGGTTCTGGGTGGAATAACCACCCCTTGGGACATGCAGACGTCCAGCAATGAACATCCTATAATACTTCGTGGGCAGCATAAGCAAACGGCTCGATACACACAGCAAGAAGTGAACGATTTACTTGTATTGACACAGAAAAATCCATACTACATAATGTCACCTGTCTCTTCAAGTTACCTGATACTTAAAACAAAAAGTAATTATATGCCCACTCTAGTTCTACAGCAATTTGCGAATCGATTAGATAGAAAAGAAACAAAACTAAAAAGGTAACATTTTGCAATATCTGATAATGTTAATGTGTCTGCTGTTAAATTGATTGCAAACGAGAATCGATAAGCACATTACGATTGATGTGTGGGTGAAGTGGCTTTTTGGTTTTGCATCGGTTGCCAAAGTCCAACCACCTGTTTTGACAAGTGTGTCGGGGTTGCATTACTATCGTACTTAGACAGGGAACGACGCTGTCCTCAACAAAAGCATCGGGGGGGATTTTCCCCATGGGGCCAGTCACAAAAAGTACACGGTCTAATTGGAGGTTATTGTAGCGCTCGGTAGGCTTGCGAGGTTTCCCATTGTTACTCTACTTTTGTAAAAGCTGGAAAAACAGTAACGGATAGAAGTGTAGAAGAAACTCAGTAATTCGGTAAATTTGTTTATATGTGACTGGTACATAATGTGAAAGTGTTATTGTTATCTCCTTGCCCGTGAGAGCAATTCGATGACTGTAGGTCTATTAATGATAGAACTGCTTTTACTTTGGTGGGACACTGTGTTTATAAAGATCTCATTTTGGAAAATACATGGTACAGCGATAATTATTTGGCATCGTGTTTAAACTCTCCTTGCTAAAACAGAAATGTCGGGTTCAATATCGTTGTAATTGTTACACTGTCATATACTAGGGCCAAGGGACTCATATAACTCTTATAATTAATTCATAATGAATTAATTCCATGCTGGCGAGTTCTTCGAAGGGAAATTAAGTGTGGCTTGTCCCGTAGGTGCCATCCCAGCGCTAGTCTGCCGAATGAAATGTCTCCTCGTCATTGAATTTCCTCGCTTTTACCCCATGCTAAACGATGCTTATTTTCTCACACAACTCCAGAAACACGCTAGAAATTTTAACAATCGTGATTTGGATTTTGGAATGCCATTGCCTTTTGATGATAAGGTTAAGTGAACAAAATCTTGAACCCATTCTACTTTAAAGCGGGTAATGTTCATCAACATCACTGAAATTAGCCTTTTATAATGTACCCTGATAGCAACACTCTGCTACAAATGGCACCATGAATCTATGTTGTATCTGTCTATCATTGATCAGGCGTATGTTCGTATGTATAGTTCGTTTTCATTGGTTGGTATATTGTGTGTTCTTGCAGTTTGAATTACCATCAACTATAGCGAGTCACATCGGTCCATGTTGACAGAAGTTAACTAAAAATGTAATAATACTATATATAATAAATTTAATTTATCTTTACTGCCCAGTCCCTATGTTCCTATGTCCCAGTTCCTTTGCCCAGTTCCTATTTCACACTTTCAATTCACGTAGACTGAAATCGGATCGGTCAAAGCTAAATTTTAGCAGACAAGATAAAAAAACTAATCCAGCATCTTTATCCACTTATCTACCTGAAACTGGCATCACTATAACATCGCCGATTTTCTTCCAGCCTGTATGTTTTTCCGGGGTTAGACTAGCTCGTGTCAAGCTGGCTAATTGGGCGCGGGGTTTGCGTCACTAGACATTACCCTCGTCAACCACACCCTTAGCTCGGGCAGAGGTCGGCAAACCCGGAGAACGACAGCCAAACCGAGATGTCATTGTTTATGATGGTCGCACACACCACGGCCTGAAGCTATTTTGCAGGTGTTTTGCGATATACGGTTTTCGGTCAGTCGTTGCTGTCGTATCGGCGAGATTTGAGCCGGTGATTTATTGAGTTGTTGGTATATCTTGACCTATTTGCATCGGTCACGTGGTCAGTTCATTGTGAGTAGCTATAGGAAAATTTATGAGGTTTTTCCGGGAGTGAAGTATGGTAGTAGTACCTAGTTTTATAACTGTGTATTGTGTTTGGCGAAGATGTGACGTGTGTGGTTGTTTTGAAGAGAACGTGTTAAACATCCATTTTCCTCGCGGCAACTTTTCCGAAAGACATCATAAAAGAAATGTATGACTACAAAAAAATTATGTAGGTCAAATCGGAAAGTCGGCAAAAATAACGGCGTTATCGGCTGTATTGTATGCGGGTTTCAAAGATTTCTGTAGCATCGACTCTGTAAAAATGTCATAATCTGTTCTAATCAACAGCAGTAGAGATAGCGATAACGAAGCGAAATGCATTTGACACACACACGCACGCACACATACAAAAATCTGAAAGCAGGATCGAAGCACAAAATTGTCAACAATTATGGCTAAGTTTTCTAAGCGTGTAGAATAGGTGAGATAGCGCACAAGAGAAGACACAGATGTTAGAGAAAGAGAGTGATAGAGATAGAGATAGAGAGCGAGAGAGAGATAATAGCGTTGCACCTGCGAACAGGAAGAATGTACAAGAGAGAAGTGCAGTTAGTGTGTGGCGCGATGCAGTTTTGTGCAACGAGCTAGTACAGCAATGTTGTTACCACCGCGTGCTTCGAATGCATTGCTAGAGACTCGGGGAATTCAACTTCCTGTGTCACTATTGATGGCCTAGTTTGTGGAAATTTTCTAATTAACAATGTTGGTGAAATGTTTGTAGATCTGGGTAGGGAGTTTCTACAAACGCTGTTGTTGTTTGCGTTATCTGAGTGGATGGTTTTAAAATGCAAGGATTTTCATCTTGGTTGTTTGCATTGTGTTGAGCTTTTTGATAAGCTTGCTCTAGTACCTGGTGACACTGGGATTAACTGATTTTGTTGAGACGGAGATTTTTTTTGTAAGATTAAAAAAAAACATTTACAGGGCTTTACAGTACTTGACTTGATAAAACAACTAGAGGCGACGAAATAAAATATTACCGTACTCCTGAGAGAGTTGAACAAAAATAAATCACAAGAAATAGCCTTTTCTAGCTGCACTTAGCGTGGGTAAGTAACATTGCTAGCTCGGTGCGATTGAAGCACAACGTTTGGAAAGAGATGAAAATCGACAGGCTGCATAGATATAGCGAGTTGCTGGTGGTGAGTGTTGATTTTTATTTGGTTGTTGTTGTTTTGAGTGCTCTCGCACCGGAAAACGCAGTTCACGCGGAAGAATTCACAGTGCAATGAGAAGAATTTTCTCCCGAGAGAGTGGCCTGGTAGGTATTTTATCGTAACAGCAATAGTTTTTTAATTGTCATTGGAAAATTGGTTCAGTCCATTTGCTGATTAGAAGCTTATTTTTTTCTAATTGAAATGCAATTTCTATTATCATTGACAACATTGGTTGGCAACACTAGAAAATTAAACTAAATCGATTGAAAAGAAAGAAAACTAAGAAAGTACTGTGTCAACTTGACTTTTACTTGTAATTGGCTTGCTATAAAAGCCTGTCCAAAGTGGCATAGTCAATAAGTAAGGCATAATTTAATATTTGATAGCCGGAGTTATTGGTACCTCGCTTGGATCAATCGCAATCCCACGTGAAACCCGACTTTTAACTCACAAAATAATTTGACTTTGAGTAGACGCGGGTACATTTTCATGTACATGTCAATGTTCCATGTCAAAATGCAAAATATGGACAGGTTGGGACAGCCAGGGGCTCACATAATGATTGACCCGGCCGCCCATTTGAATTGGCTCACTGTACTCTGAGAGACTTCAATTCCCTTTGCACAAACTGACCGAGATAACTCAGTCTGCGAGTTGACAGAAGAAAATATACTGTGCAGTAGATCAGTTGCAAATCTGTTGATTGCGTAGCTGCATATTTTGCGACAACAAGCACACAGAGAAGCAGGAAGGAGGCGGTGAGAGAGACAGTAAAACAGAGGCACAGAGAGAACACAGACTCCTGTAAACACTTGGAAGGGGACGGAAGACTTAAAATGTAACACTCATGGTGGGTTTTGAGAGTTTCAAGATGAAAATCTGGATTTGATTTACACTTTTCTGCTCTGACAGGGTGATGAGGTACTGGGCTGCTTCTAAGATCAGAGATGACGGTTTGGTTGGATTGATAAACGGAATTACGGGCAAACATTGATTGCTTTTTAGCGGAACGTCGTTTGACAAGACGGCACTAGAATTTATGCTTGGATCAAATGAAGCATGATGAAAATATGTCGGTATTTACCGAAGAATTACAAGTCATACGTCTGTGAGCGTACAGAAATGTGCGAAACAGTTATAAAAATGTCCTGAATTCTTTCAGGATAATGTTTTTAATGAGTTACAGAGCTTTTAAATCGTATTAGCTGCATTGTATGGATATGTGTAAGAAATTAATTACGCTCAAGCCTTACAACGAACCTATCAGCCGCTTTAATTTCAAACCTAAGCTTTAAAGCAAACGGCGCTCGCGAACCGTACCCGAAGAAAGTTAGCAATACTTTAAAAAAATCAAATTTCCAAGAATTTTCAAACTGTAAAGCAGAAATCTTAAAAGCTGAGACAACCTTGCCCAAAACGATCCAAAGAGTAACCCACTACCTCATCCAAAACCACAAACACGTCCGAGTCACAGATCTTTATAATATAAAGTGGATAGCCGAAAACAGCCGACCAAATGGCCGAAATAGGCCATGTTGCTATTCCCATATTAGCATTGAAATTATACAGGTGGTGATATTTCAAGGTTATTCAGGGCATTTCATTTTTGAGTTAAGGCCCAGTCGCTTTCTTCTGGGTGATCACAAATTAGTGGTCTGCCAAGGCTGAGATAGAACCAGCATACAGAATCCGCAATTCACTTGGACATACAAAAATCAGCGACTCAATCACGTGTTCACCCAGGGTGGGGAGTTGAGGACAGGGCTTTGGTGACCTTGACCTACCCATGTATTCGGGGGGTATTGCGGAAAGGGTGCTATGCTTTTAGTGGCTACATTGCTCGGCAATTCGACGCGGCCGCGCTTGTACTTGATCTTGCGTTGCTTCTGCTTCTCGCGCACATACAAAGCTGCCTGCATGCTGCCGGTCACTCTGCTCATGCGCGACCTTCACTAGCGGCCGGACACTTGCGCGCCATCCGGTGCCTTGAATCGGAATCAGCACAGTGGTAGTGACAGGCCTTAATGACGGTTACGAGGTGGCGTAGGGCTCTTGCCTAACGCCACGGTGATTAACGCCATTTTTTAGGTGGTGGCGAATATCTTACTCGGCTGTAGAATGTAGGAAACTGCCGAAATTGCGTTTTTGTGCTGGTGACTGAATCGTCAGCGCCACCTAGGCGGGGTGCGGTGAAGTGCACCACAGCCACTTTAACCGTTACTTATGTAACTCATTCTCAATCTCAAGCGTCACTTGAAAGTTGACATTTTAAAGAGTATCTTTGCATTTGATGACCATACTTGTTTACTTTAATTTTACGTTAGTCCGCCAGGTACGTCTGGTCACCCGATTTCGTTGAGAGTTTCCTATATTCTACGGCTTAGTAAGATATTTGACGATAGTATTGCTGAGTCGCTACGATTGATTGGCGCTGAAATGGGCTTAACCAATCGTAGCTCTTTAGCAACGCTAGAACCGCTAGAGCACCGACTAGTTAGTGGTATTTGGTAAGGGCTCCTTGGCTTCGGTGGCTGCGAATGGACAGACACTCTTTTCTAGGTCTGAAATATTGCGGCTTAGACGGCTGGACAAGATTTACAAGACATTGTATAGGTTAAATGCATTAGGAACTGTCTTGAGCGAACTATACGAGAAATAATGAGGAAAGATTGCCGAAAATGTGGGAGCCTGTTACATTTTTTTATGGCAAAGGGGGTTCTGAATTTGCTGGTTTTTTATTTGTCAAAACAGTGCGTCGTTCAACATCAATAATCATTGGAACGGGCAAGAATAATGTGTCAATAGTTTGGCTAAACTATGTCTAACAGCCACACGAATTTAGGAAAGACGTGTCCGCCGATTCGAAGCAACCGAAACAAGCGGCGATCTGGGCTACTTGTTATAGTGGTCTCTCGCTTCACCGCTAAATAAGATGCAGCGTTCATGTTAAACAAACAGAATCATACACCTTAATGGCTAACAGACATTAGTTTCACCAAAAGTAAAATTCTGAGTTGATAGATTTCGTAATACACATAAACAGGTGGGGAAAAGGTCACAGTCCTGGGATAATCATTCAATTCAGAATTTTATATTTTTGGTTAAACTGGCATTACAATGCTTAGGTAAAGTGATGTAATTTACTCGCGTGGTAACGGAGCTCTTGATAAAAAAAAATGAGAAACGACCACTGAGAATCAATCTCAAAAAACAATTACCTAGACATTGTAATGCATCACGAGAGATTTAGAGAGGCATGTGTACTTCACATTGTTAAAGTAGCTTTCTGAAAGGCAATTGATTAAAACAGTGAACAGCCGTATGTTTTCATGTGGCTAGCAGGCAACGCCGAAATTTCAACATTTTCAAGGAAATTTCGTACGGTTTGAATTTGCTTATTTGTACACTGAAGAGCGTTCTTTCTTTCTGAAGTACCCATGATTCTTCAGTGATGACATACGAACTATGCCCGATTCTTGGGAGGAGAATCCATCAAAACCCTAGGCGGTTTTTTTTACCATGAAATTGTGAAAACACAAAATGAGTGGGCGATTTCAACTACGAAAGAACTGGTCAATTTCTTGTCGACACACTTGTCGTCCTCGGGCTGTGTTTTCATCGGAAAACTCACCGGAACAGCTGAAAGGAAATCCAGAACGAGATATGACTGATGATTATTTCTTCGAGATGTCGTGATTTTGACTGCAGACGTGGCATTGTGCAGAAAGTTGAATCATTGCAGAGCAGATTTATCATTCTCTGTAAGGAAATTCGGCCGACTACGTCAAGTCACGTGACAGCTAGTGCATTATACAGTGTGATGACATATTGTAACAAGTGAATTTTACAGCTTTTTTTTGCAGATGACCACGATGCATTTTTCCAAGTACTCCGTCGGTAACAACACGTAAGGGCTCGTGAGTTGCTATAGTCAGGCTCATCCGCAATACACGATCGATGTCGATATATTATTAACCATAATGCGTCGAGATTGTTATCAGGATAAGTTGGCTGGCATTTGTCGATAGCATGCGACGGTGGTGTTGGCGGACAGGTAAGGGCATTGCCCAGCAAAACAGGTAGCAACCCGGATGTTTCGCGGGCAGATAGCAGGAAGACACGATCAAAAAACTGGAGGTTAGGTTGCAAAAAACATGAAACTTGTGTTGTCAATGCTATATATGCTTTGATCTCATTTGAAGATTCCACTTCTTGTTTTAGGTTAGTTGAAGATATTTACCATGGGAAAGTTAGGTCTCAGCTTTTGAAGAAGAAGATTAATATACCACGAGTGAAAAGAGATTTGAAGTGAGATAAGCTTTCTAAAATAATCTTTGCCTAAGTTAATAAATACGGACTGAAATTTAATTTAATATAATGGGGCATTTCTGTGTACATGCTATGCACATAACCGTAAAATCTAGCGTAATTCACGGATTTAAGTTTGTCGTGGAAGAAATAGGGGCAAGATATATTTTGCAGATAAGATGAGCAAATGTCTGAAAATATAACCAATGCTAAATTTCATGGAGAATTTTCAACAGGGTTGTATTGCGTGTGTGGGGGTGAGGATTGGATTTATATTTTACTACCCTTCATTAAAAAGTTCAAACATCCCTAATTTATGGCGCCAAACCGCCACGCACTTTGGTAAGACTGTCGTGTGGTCACGATTGTGCAATCCGATAACTAAATGGCACAATAACTCCCGAGATTTCCATGAGAAGTTACATTGTTTTTACATCGATGCTAATAAAAATAATGGCCACACTTTTCAAGTATCAAGTAGCAAGTGTTAGGAAGATATGAATGCGAATGAGAAAATTTATATATGCACTGTCTCAAGGACATGATGAAAATGATGAACGATAAGCTAATTTATTTTGGGGTTTCTCATATTTCGATCAAAACAGCCGTTTATTAATATAATTGACTTGATATAAAGATGCCAATCGACATTTAATCACTTGGCCTAAGTTCATGTGATATATAGAGCCCCAGCTTAAAATCAATGACCAAGAATATTTAAAAAATGCTTGAAAATCGGTTCCGACCAAATGCAATAGAAATAAGAACACAAATTTGAGTGTGCAATTTCCAGAAAAGCCCGTCCGTCACGACGCTTTCCCGATGCCGTGGCCTCACGTCAAGTGAACCCCCCCAGAGTGACCCTGGACTTCGGAAAATGTGGGCACGGATCGCGTTCGCCGCTAATGATATCATGTACTATGCCCGCTTTATTATGCCGATCGCCGGGATAACACGCGGGGAAATGGGGAAAACTCTTGGAAAATTCATCGTATCGAGATAACCTGCAGTTACGTAACGGTCGAAAAGCACAGCGAGTTTTCGGACGGAACGTAAGTCACAGCTGTAATATCTGTAATGGCATTAAGAAAATTTTATGAGAAAACTAACAATTAGAATCTTCATCACTGAACATTGCAGAGTTATTAAAATTTAAGGCAGTTTCATCAACAACCCAGTTGAAGCCCCCATTCAACAAGGTCATTTGTTCTTCAAGTGCCAATAAAATGAATTCCAGCTGCAATTAATTTGGGTAGTTAGTCTACAGGTAGTAAAACAAGGCACTTCCACTTTGTTAAGGTTCACGACAGCTTGTTACGCCCCTCGCAAAGACCAATCAACTCAACTGACAACAATCTGGGACAAGGTATATTATCAAACATGGTTAAAAAATCGTTAGAAAATATGCAAACAGTTGTTTCGGTGATAGCTTTGACCTGTATATTAAAAACATTGTGTACGGGCCACTTATTTCGCTTTTTATGGTAGCGAAATGCAGATTCCTTAGATTTCAGCTTCTCACCTCAAGAAGTTTAATTCTTCAGCAGCGAGGACTCGGTATGCTTTCGCCATCAAATAAAACATTAATAACTGTAATTAATTGAGTGAGTACGACAAGAAGGAACATAATCACTTGGATTCATTTGGTAAGTAACATAGGAGCGGCCTCCGCGGAAAGCGCACCGACAGAGATATTGTCGGCGACAAAAGACGGGCGAATCTGCAATGAAATTACCTTCATTAAGTCGCAGCAGCGCCAGATCTGCGAATACGTTTGCCGACGGAAATTACTGCGAAGGAAAATTAATGTCTTCTTCGCCAACATTGTTGGCTTGTTGCGTTGAGCAGCAGCGACGTGGCAATAATACCTGTTTTTTATTTATTCTACGAGCTTCGCTTCTGAAATTGAATATACTAGATCCCTTTGCAGGTTTGAAATTTACAGTTAAATTATTATTTTTTGTACAGTTTTTTCTCTATGTTTGAGAAATTTTCTGGACGAAGTTGTCAATATCGCGTGTGTGTGTGTTTTGTCTGTTGTTTCAAATAACCGTCTTCATTTTCACCTCTCTGATAATTCCAAGTCAAGCGTCTGAGAGGTAATAACGGGCGCGGAGATGTAATCTTCCGTCTGGAGCGCGGGGTTTTCTGTTCTTTGCGTCGGTGGATGATGGGCGATGGGGATCGTGATGATCGGTGCGTGTTATTCGGCAGAGTGATTCGCTAAACAGGCTCTGTGTTATTGGTGTTGCACTGATGCGAGGAAAATAGGAAGAAATCACAGAGAAACGAACGAGTTTTGCTTTGGGTCGAAATGTTACTTGATTTCTTTGAAACGAGAGAACGTTGAAGAGAAAGAATATTTGATGTAATTGTCGTAGTCATAGCGTAAGGGTGTAGATTCCCAAATCAAGATACAAAAAACGTCTCGTTCCCTTTTTTCAATTCAATTCCAATTAAAACAAGTCTAGACAGTTGCCAATTGCAGGCCAGATATAAAAAAATAACGACTCAAATGCGTATAAAATGTAAATTTACGGCAAGGTTGCCTCATTAATTCATTGCAATTAAGAAATATCAATTCCACTTCGGCAGATCTCGTTCGCATTCGTCAGTTTTGTGATTATTCCGGCTACTTTTTGTGTGTGGCTTGTGTGTTGTAATGCACAAGCTGTGCTGTGCTGTTCTAAGGTCTAAGGTCTAAGGTCTAAAGGTATGTCTAAGTAAGTACCATGTTCGCTCCGTACAGGGGCATGATGGGGCACACCGAACAATCCACTGTTATTGTACACTGCACGAGGAAAACTGCGCGCTGTTATCGAGGAAACTCCATTGAGGAAAACTCTTCTGTAGTCGTTCCGCTACCTGCGCGCATTTCGTTCGGAAAATCAACGTTGTTTACGCTGTTCAGAAACCGTATGGAGAAAATGCTTGTCGAGCTCACTGAATGAGAAAGAAACTTTGATTTCTGCGTTGATTCAATTGAAAACGAGTTGTCGTCCATCATCTCGCACGCTCCCATGAAAAAAGTCGCGCAACGTTTTTAAAAATAGACATGAATGAAAACGAATGAAAATATTGAAAAATAATAAGGAATAAAAATGAACCGCCGGTTTTCGTTCACAGAGCACACAACAAAAAGAAAGTTGTTGAAGTACAAACTTGTTGATCAGATAGAAACACTGTGCTCGCGAAGAGAGAGAGGCGAGAGAGAGTAAGCGAGAGAGTTTCCTTATGAAACAGCAGACCGAGAAAAAAAGAAGACCCACTTCGGGGGCAATGCCCAAAAAAGCGTCGCTCCACGAGGAGTGGGGAGTCGATAAAATCCTATTGCCGCATATTTCGCTTAAAACTCCGTCATTTTCCATTACTTTTCACACCCGCGTCGACCCGCGGGCGGCGGCACGAAACGACTACGCGAAGCGATCCGCCCACGCGAAACACAAAATACAAAATACATAAGCAGCGCGCAGCTTTATGCCCGGAAATTTACAACCACCCACCCCCATCCTCCCCCGGACGCAGCGCGGGCATCGCTTCTCAGAGTTCTCCCCAAAGAAGGCGCGTCCAGAAAACTGAACACTAAAGCCCTCTCCGGACATAAATACAGACACAACATCTCGCGGTATACGTCATGCTCAACATGCCACAAATAAAACCACATTTAAAACCTCACCAAGAGCAAAAAACCTCCTGAAAAAACCATCGGCCCCAACACATAACAAACCTCAGACATAAAGTCATTCGATCCAAAAGAGGTGATCCTGCCGTTCAGATCCGCATAGCTGGGCGGCTCTAGCGACTGTTGCCGCTCCTCGTGCACCCGAGGCAGGTGCCCCTTGTGATGCGGCAGGGTCTCTTGCAGCGCAGGGGGTAGCGGCGTGACGGGACGGTGGAAGGTCAGGTCGGAGGGGTTGTTGTTCTGGTGGCGGTTCGAGCGGTGGCCGTCGCCCGCGTGCTTCTTGTGGTTTGCCCTTTGGGCGCGGCTCCGGGCGAGGGAGGCCCCGCCGGCGGCGGCGTACATGGTCCGGAGCGACGGCGAGGCGCTAAGGCGTTAGGAAGGTGAAGATTGTGATTGTTGACGGCGGAGGGATGGCTGAGGTGTGGCTTGTTGTATTGTCTTGCATGATGATTGTTGAGTGCCGAGCTGGAAAGAGACGCATGGTCCAGAGATGGTGGTTTGGGGTCGTTTTGGTGGGGCGGGGATGGGGTGTTGGGGGGTTGGTGGGTGATAGCCGGGGGCGTTTTTGTGCGAGTTTTGTGTGGAGAGTTTGTTTTTTTCTTTGATTGAAATGCTGTGTGTTGAGAGTTTGAATTTTGGTATTGAACGCGGGGCATGTTAATTTGTTTTAGAATGCAATTAGAGGCTCGTTAATGTAACTGGTGTTTTTATTTTCAATTATGAAGGGAGGCAATTAGGGAACTTCATTATCTTCGCTTGATACAGTATCATTAGTAATTTGATACACTACAAGTATTATTAATGAAAATACCAGACAAGGAATTTTCTTTTTAAATGGTTGCAAGCTTTACGGTCTGCAATGAAAAATTAACTGCAACTGATTAGCTGCATTGCTGTGGTTATGACTTTGTTATGACTTAGTTACGTGGCCTGAGATTTGACCTCAGGTGTTGTCATTAATATAAAGTCATTCGTTGCTGTTTTCTTCAGTTCTTTGAACTGGTAAAAGGGCAATGCAATAGAAAAGACAGCACGCTATTTTAAAATTCAATCATTTTTCCAGCGGAGTCAACACAGAGCAATAGAAAAATCTCTTTCGAAGCAACCGTATAGAGAACTGCTCTCGTAGCAAAAATAGTGATGAATGGAAAATCTGCAGCGGTGAATTCTCCCGATCTCTTCATGGAGTTCTTGGGAGAGCTGCTAATCATGGTTCGATCGAGCCCGTGAAACGTGATAACATTCACGAGCTCGACGGTAGCAATCGCACAACGCAGCCCCGGCTATCGGCCAGGCCGAAAAACACAGAACAAGGGACTAATAAAGGGTTATTGGTAGGAGAACCGAACGTTACAATCAGAAATATGCTAATTTCCAACGACGCTAGAATTCGTGCAACGTGCTAAAAAAAGTTAGAGTACACGCAAGCAAATCATGCAAACTATATACTCGGGTGAGGGGATAGGTAATAGTTTTCATATGCACTTCAAGCAAGGCGTTGGGGTTTGACCACGATGCCAAACTATAACTGTGTGGTATGAAAATGTGGTCGCAAAGAGTATGTTCCCTCCACTACAGTCTACAGTGATGTTGCTTAGCTCTTGAAAAACATAAAAATAGTTGTTTTATATACAAGTACACCTCGTGCGGTGAATGTCTTGACACTTAAGGACATCACTTCAATACCCAAAAAGAAAAGAACCCCCACTAAACTGTAAAATGTGTTGGCCGTAGCGGTGAAAAATAACATAAAAATTTTAACTGCCCCATTTGAAAGAAACGTCTGGCCGCGTGAATGCAAGAGAGATGTTGTCAAATGTTATGCCTCTGCAAGATGATGGTAGGATGCGAACTTTGACCCATAGCGCGCGACACGCGGCGTGAAACTATGTCCCTCCGGCATAGTTGACGCTTACCGGGGAGTACGTGCCCTATTGCTTTCATTTTCTCTTCAAGCTGTGCACTAAAAGAAAACTTCGCCAATAGCGAGCACACCCGCGCTGTCTACACCAGAGGGCCTTGTGTCATGCCCTTATTAGATTCGTTATCTAATGTCAGTATGAACGCCGCGTTTGTCGATTACTGATTTACAAATTACTTTCTTGAAGGCTGAAGCTCGCTGATTACTTGCCTATCGATTTTTCAATAAAAATCAATTGCATGTTAATCGCTAGCATCATAGAGAAATGACGCGGTGCCGTTTTCATCGAAAGACTCTATAAAGTTCATGGTTTCGCCGTTAACTCGGATATTAGAAGCGAGTTTACAGTGATTACAGAACAATCGCCAGGCTACTTAAATGAAACAAGTAAAGACATCTTAAAAGCCGAAATATTTAGCAATAAAGTTTCAAATGACAATTGATATGAAGCTATAAAAGACTTTTAAAACTCTGTCAGCACTTTTGAAGGCAACTTAATAAATATAAATATTAGGTGAATTTTAGAAGAATTTTAGAACTGACTTTGATGATAGTTTATTGAGCTATTCGCATTTTATTCTGATCATCCGGCAGTAAAATAAAATTCACATAAGGGCCAAAATTAAAATGTCTTGTTGAGCGGCTAAACTCCAGATAAAAACTCATATCCTTGGTGACAACCGATCGGTTGCTTCTGGAACTTAACTATTTAACTGGATATTGTAATTTCGGCCTTAAGAAAAATTAAAATATGCAGACAAAACGAACGGTACGACCAGTAAAAGGTACAAGGATCGATTCCCTATAAGTTTCTCCATCAACTTTCAATCCAACCCCATTCGGCCTCGAAAACCATCCAAGAATACAAATCAATTTCGAACCGTGGCCTAACTGAACGATCTGCCGATGAACGACGCACGCCGACGCCAGCGCTGCATGCGAGTGCGTCGTTAACCCACTTTAGAACTCCCTCCGAAACCGAGCGACCCCCCCCCCCCCCCGCCCCACACCCAGCCCCTGAACCAGCCCGCTTCGTCGCCCACGCGAATTCAACTAGCTGAAATTTAAATTCCCGGCGAAAAGGACACCCGCGTCACGTCCTCGTCAAGGAACGTGAGTCAGGGCAGGTCCTGGACAGGTCCTTGTAATCCTGCACGTTGGAGAGGTCCGTGATGGGTAAAGACCGGCTCGAGGTATGGCCGTTGTGATGGCCGTTGTATTCGAATCAAGCCAAAATGCAATTATTTTGTATAATAAATTAAATGTCCGTTCGAAAAATTGTATTCTTAATCTGGAGGAATTCGGGATCGAATCTCTGGGAATCGATGAATCGGGGAATCCAGATGTTGGTCCAATTTTCGGGTAGATGTTTCTTTTATTTACAGTACATGCTGTACTGTCGCTGGCGATGCTGTATAAACTGTACATTGGCGTTTTTTCGATTCTCGCCTTAAAATTCTGGCATTGATAGCACATATTGGCTACAACATCGTATGAGGTAGTTAGATAATGGATTACAGTTTTATTAGAGAGTATATAAACAACTGTAGCTGGAGCTACTTGAATGATCAATTTAATTTAGTTGATGATGAGCGTAAAAGGGTAGTTAAATGCTTGATAATGATGAAATTTACTGATCTTGCAGGAAATAATATGGGGTGTTATTCGGAAGACTTAAAAGATGGTTTAAAATATTCATTAAAATCGGACCAGTTGATTGGGCATGGTGCAGCGCGAACAAATCCTTGTTGCAGTTCAAAGCCACAGTTACAAAATATATAAATGCTTACGAATCTGTGGTCACTAATGAGTTATACTAGCATTATGCTCAGCAAAATGCGTTCACTTTTCTTCTGGTACTCCCAGAACGACCAATGGTTTCCGAAAAGAGTATCCCAGAGCATTTCACAGGAGCGTACTTCCTCGTGAATTCGTGTGATTACTTTAGGGCGTGTTTTTTTAATTAAGTGATACGATCTTAGTGCCGAGCATTTTCACTAAGTGAGCAACGTGAAACCAGATGCCCTGCGAAATAATGCAGGATTTCTTGAACATTGAAAATTATGTTGCATTGTTGGGGTGGATGCCAAAGCCTGCTAATTCAGTAGCCTGCTAATTCAACTTTCAACCCTGCAAGTTAGGTATTGTGATGAAATATTTAAAACAGGGTAAAAACTAAGCGCGCGCTTACCTATTATTTGCAATATTCGATTCAAAAACCCAGTTAAATATTTTTTCTGTAAACTAATCTGCCAAGATTAGGTCGTTAAAATTAATTAGTTGCAATATATTGATTAAAAAAAATTGTGACATTGTATGTTGATGACACACTCCCTCCCCATAACCAGCTCTCTAGGTTCGGTTCCCGTACGTGCTGAACTGGCGGCAAAGTGGGTGTACGTGCTTTCCCGAGCTCGAACTCATAGCCTATAGTTTAATGCTGGCCGGAGCTCATAGAAATGCTGGAAATCCGCGCCAGATGTCGATTTCACATGCGATCACCACTGCCTGTCGTGGCAGGGTTGCAGAATACATTGCTGGCTTAGAGACAGACTGGACTGTAGTGACCCTAAGGGTGGCCACCATAGGGTGCATAGGCCTTGAGACTCAGCTGTGATGCATCCTCTTGGGTCGGAATTTCAATTTTCTCACACTGAAATAGTTCTGCTTGTCACCAAGAAAATAGTTTCGGTTGTCACCAAGAAAATAGTTTTGGTTGTCATCAAGGAAATAGTTTTGGTGAAGTTCAAGACTAGTTTTGCGCGTTGTGGTACAGGCCATGTACAGAAAATTGAGACATAGAGAATTTCTGCCATAATTTTGGAGGAATTGACATTTTTTTAAATTATTTTGTTGAGCAATGAATGATTATTGTCAAATAAAAATATAAGCAATACATTGATATTACTTTCTTGTGTTTCTTGTTGATATTACTTTGATTTAGTTTCACTCATTACTTTTCGATCTTAGCACTCAAGGGTTTCTGAAAAGAAATTGATATCTGTATCCTTATTCTAATTTTAAGCCCCTAGAAGCGATATGAAAACGTTCCTTAATTTCTTGAAGATAATAATAGTAGAAACTAAGGTTTTGGTGTCATCAAAGTATACATACAGATTAAATGAACACAATGAAATGTTTTCCATGTTTTCTTATGTGGAAATCACACCCATCCACCGGATTTACAGTTGGAAGAAAAGTAATGTCATTATTAAGGGTTGCACCAGCATAGAACGTAGATCCTGGTATGAGCGATCGAATGGCAGTATCGACGGACAGATGGGGTTGTTTCCAGCCGGTTGTTATGCCCCGAGTCCCATTTAGTTATGCCCCATGTCCCATGTTGTTATGCCCCATGTTGTTATGCCCCATGTCCCATGTTGCTATGCCCCATGTTGTTATGCCCCATGCCCCAT
The DNA here is from genome assembly GCA_921293315.2 of Nemurella pictetii. Lineage (NCBI taxonomy): Eukaryota > Metazoa > Arthropoda > Insecta > Plecoptera > Nemouridae > Nemurella > Nemurella pictetii. Next base: position 6,815,456 of record OV121122.1, read on the forward strand.
GTTGTTTGCCCCAGCCCCACATAGCAACGTGAAACAAAAGTCCATTGAATGCAGACCAGCCACACAATCCAATCGGTGCGTGAAACGTTGGCAATTTAATTGGAACTTGATTAAGTTTTCGGCGACAATTATAATTATTTACTCCTCTCTTCATCGTGTTAATGCTGCGAGATAATTGCGATCGGCTGTGAACCAATATCAACGTGATTCAATACTTGATTAATGATCCAATTCGCAAGTTTTCCACGAATTTGATCGGGGGTAATAATCATTGGTTAATATGCGTATTGGCGAATGGATTTTAAAATCCGCACCTCGACTATAAAGCCAATTTCAACGCCCAATACGGCTTGGCATGTGTGGAAATATGGAACATTGGTTTTCAGAAAACCTAATTAACTGTTGTATTGAATTCCAAGTCCAAAACTCAAACTTTTCCCGACGTAGACGAGTTTTCCCGACGAGTTTAGACCCTTGCATAGCTTTGTGAAATGCCGGGGAAAGTTTGCGTTTAGAGCTTAGCAATCACTATCAATACCCAGTCAAATAGATTTTCTGAAAACTAACGTGCTCAGTTTAGGAAAAGACACAAGTCTTAATGAAGTAATAATGCAACATTGTTGCTAATTCTTTGATCAAATTTCCAATTTCACATGTGAGTGTCCCAATTTGTAATCTGGACACCATATCAACTGTGAAACAATATGCGTTGTTTGTCAATCCATACTTCACAGTGGGTAATTGTGATTGTTATTCCCACGACTGACGATAAACGAGCGCGTGGGGCGCATTGAAACGTCACGTCCGTCATGTTGTAGCGTACGAAACCAATTAAAAAGCACGTTCAAATATTGATCGAAGGCCGGTAATGAGCTGTATTGATATTTTTTGCCCGACATCATTATCGTTAGCGTACAGCAGCTTCTCTAAAGGCTTGCTATAAGCTTTCTATGCTAGTACAATTATTTCAAACGGCATTAACTTCTGAATTCATGACAATTCATTTAGTGCGCGTCGGTTTCGCATAGTTTTCGTTTCTAGGAACAACCAATGCAATAATGGAAAAATGTGATAAACATGTAGGTACAAAAAGGGAATTTTTTTACTTTTGCTATTGCAGTTTGCTTCTTCAAGAACTTTAAACTCTTACAATGGTGAAAGACGAAGAACGAATCTTTGTGTACAAGAAAATAGGAAGAAGAATATAGAAGAAGCGTGTCCAAAGTCATAATTGGTTAGTCGAGTTGTTGGTGTGTGATTGCAGCACAGCGTCGCTAGATTCAGCGTCTTCTATTTTCATTCATAGTCCTGTTTCTATCTCCATGGAGCCCAAATACCCAAATAAATTTCAGTGTAGCATAACTGGATAGTGGTGAAATATCTGGGCTCAAATCCCGGTACGGATACAAATTTTGGAAAGTACATTTCGTTTCCAATAATATAAATATTTCAGCTTCTTGTGAAATCCACAACCCCCTCCCAACCAAAATAAGAAATCCTCTTGTTTGTACTTTCGAATGCCCACATCAAACGGCACAGTGTGTGGGCGTTTGCAGGGGTTGAGGGGTGGGGGGGGGGTGTGCGACTGACATTATGACAGGCATATCGAACCCCATCAACAGTCCCTACGCCGTGATCGACGGCGAGATCAATCATCGGTGATCAATCAGATCGGCTGACCATTCGACCAGGTCAGGGGGCAGCGTTGGCATGGGGGGCATGGGGGGAGGGGGGTTGGCGGAACCAGGTTAAGGCCCGGTTCCGGTGAATGGACATGCATGAAATATGGACTCGGCCCACAAATCTTGGCCGGACGAATTATTTATGAAGCCGGCGGACAAATCGATGGGTGACGGACGAGGGCCGGTGGGGTTGGACTTGCTGGTGGCTTCGCTCGATCGTTTCGATGTTTTCCTTGTCACTGGTTTCACTGGTTCGACGATAAGTAGATGCTTGCTTCACGTTTCGGCCGATTGTTCGACATGTTTACTTTTACTTTTCTTATTGATTATTGGCAAAGTTTCGCAGAAGATTTACTGCGCTTCAATAAAAACTCGTCACATGATGTGGTTTCTCAGTATTTTTTTGATTTTTTTCGTTCGTTTTAACTCGGTTTGTGTATATTATAGTGTTTGGTTTTGTGTGTATTTTTTTCGTGTTTGTATACTCTGTGTGAGTCATTGTGACAATGTAAAAGTGGCAGGGACCCGTTTTAAATTGTAAGCACCGTATTCAGTATAACTTCATTTGTTGGTCCTGAAAATATCCATGTTAACGTCCACGACAGAACCTTTTCAAGACCACAAAATTTTCACAACAGAGAAAAACCTTGTTACATTTTTGGTGATCTCTTGGTAACGCTCAACCTCGTATAACATGGCGTTCGCATGGAGTTCTATTGGACAAGTTCCACAGACTATAGAAAATTTTGGTGTATGCGGCTCAGGGCTATCGCTTCACGTCCAGTACTGTTTTATCCAGTCATATGTATTTATTCATGCTTATTATTGGTTGAGTTTCTCAAATTTCAATATGACTTTGTTTGAAATTTTGGGAAAAATGCCAAAGGTTGTAAGGGGATGCTGTGAGGAGCAAATATATCATTTTGGTGATTCCTGGAACTGCTCCGTATGAGCTGTCGGATAACACCCTCGTAGCACCGTATATTTTTGCTAATAGAACTTCTAAAATTGTCATTATCTGTGGAAACTTTGCACCCTTATTATACAATGTCATAGGCATTGCACCATTCTGATGCTATTTCATATTGCATATGAATAAATATTGTTCATTGTATGAACGTATATTCTCACATATTTGTATATAAAATGGAATTCTCGATCCAGAGATACCTGTTACAACATTTCCCAAGCCAATGTGGAAATCATTTCGCAATTTTGTTCGCCGAATACGAACTATTTGTCTTTTGCCCTTTGTATGCATAGTAATAAGTCAGCGTCTGCGTTCTGTCTGAATAGAAACAGCGCCACCGTGTTTGACTGGCACAAAGTCTCGCCATTCCAGTCTACGTTACACATACTTGATCTAGTGAGTGAAGAACGATGAAGGACAAAATGTTCCCTATTCAATCAAATAGATTCACACGAGCGCTTTGTGCAGCGAAACAAATCCAAAAACTCACGCATGTCAAACGTAATATGTTTGCCATACGCGATACGATGACGTGGCATCTATCAGTGGAAAATGGAAATGCTTCAGCGGATCTGACAGTGTTCTCAAATTAAGGCACATTGAGCGCTGCCATGGTTCGCTCCCTAGAAGTAGGATCAGGAAACTCAAATCCGTCAAATTCTCTACTTGCGGATTAAGTCAAAAATCTTGCTACAACAATCCAATTTGTTTTCTCTCGCGAGATTGATAACAGCAGAGTAAGAGATCGTGTTTCTAGGACTTTACTAATTGCAGTATTAGTTGAAGAAACAACGACTAACAGCTGGATTTTCAAAGGTCTAAGGGTCTATTGACTGCATTGAAACACGAGACTCCCAACTCTATTTGACGCCTCCAAATTTCGCGCCAACTGGTCTTATAATTCCGCAAATGAAGGATGCAAATGCACTGGAAATTTCGTCCAGCTGTCTCTTCATTTCCGTTTCTAATTCTGCGACCTTGGGACCATTTCCGCTTTTGTTTCCAAATGTGGCACTGTTGTTATAATGTGATCTCCTCCAACACCGATGTATCTAAAGCCTATGGACTTGAATTTCTGCTGAGAGTCTGTAACGCAGTTCATGGTAAAGTGAATATGAGAACTGCCCTATATATCGTTAATAGGGTAGCGCAACTGGCGGCCAATCCAGGCACCTTAACACCAATGTAGGCCGTCCTCCGTCCACCAACAAGTGGTGGCTATTGAATAATTGATTAACGACGTGCTGGCCCGGGGTGGCGGCCTGGGCGGGGGTCGGGGGGGGGGGTGCAGGGGTAGGGTGGCGAAGGGGGTTGAAGGGTGGAAAGGGGTTGTTAAGCCGGCACTGCCTTAGCCGGGATGCGAACGGCAAGCTCTGGCGGCGGCTCAGCTCTAGCGAGACTTTGCGCGTGAGAGAAGAGTTTAGGGGGAGAGAATTTTAGCTGCTGCGAAGTCTGACGGAATTTCTGATCAAATCTGGCTGTCGCGAAGTTTTGTCAACTTTGTACTTTGTTGATAATCATCGCGACTCTGAAGCAGAAGGGTTAATTTGATTGTGTTGATCTAATTTACTAATTGATCAAAGTATTTGCGAAACTCATTGCAATTTGGGTGCTTATGGCGCATAATTCCACTTTCTTCGTCAACTATGGTTTTAGAATTCTTGCTCATTAAAATTTTTATCTTTTGAAAAGTCAGGAATCAATGTAATCTGACGGATTTTCGTTAAATTTTAGCCCTGTAGAAATTTTTCGCCACTTGTTCAAGCCCATTTCCATATGCCACATATAATTGAGAGAATAAAATTCCGCTCCCTTTGAGGCTGTATTTAAATTCCACAAGGGTCTTGCTTTATTTGAAGCCGAGCACACCATAGAGAATGTTTTCTGCAATCAGAGTAAGATGCTACAAAAGACATATTGGGTATGCATAGGAACGGAAGCGCCCAACGACGCAATCCGAACGCGACGCGCACTGTATCTCTTGGGCATTGACGCTGTAGAATCTGTGCCCTGCACAATTTTTTGCGAAATTATTCTCAGTCGTGCTCGCCTTTGCGGCAACGGTAATCTAATCCTCACTCGAAGGCAAATAAAATTACTGTTAAACGGTTCTTTTCTAACGCACGAACGTTGAGTTGGAAAATGTCACTCCTTCGTTCATATTCTAGCTGGTGACGTTTTTTACCAAATATGATTGTAGCGAACGAGCGAGCGCAAGTTTCGATGTGTTGCCAGCCAGGGCCCAGAACAACTCACAAACCGAACGAGAGCACACATACAAACACACACAACATGAACGAAACTTGCACGAAAGTTTCGACAAGACTTTGAAACCGTACAGGTAACCGAGTGAATGTTTCCCAGCATCACAGAACGTTCCATCGGTTCGCAAGGGACCCGCCCCTCTCAAGTTTCTCTTGGCACAAGCCGATTTATTGTTGGCGTCGCAGTGGCGTTGTACTCCGTAGCACGTTGCGTGTAAAGCCCGTATATCACGCTGAGCTTAAGCCACGTAGCACGCTGAGTGCGAGCGAACGGTTTGCAGGAGCGGGGGTGAATAGACGCCACTGGGGCGCATAGTTTTCAAAAGCGCGAGCAGCCAAGAAGCACGGCTCGATCAAGCCGGCAAATGAAGATATCAATAATGCACGCCGGCTGCTTTGGGGTGGCCAGGGGGGTGGGTGTGGGGTAGGGCTGGAAGATATGGAGATTAGAACGTCAGGGAAGACATTACAGATGAATTAACCATGTTTTGAAACTACAATGCATGCCGGGTAAGGGATGGTTAGGTGTCTTTATTGACGCGGGCAGTCTGTAAAGTGTTATAATTTGGTTAGCAGCCGGCGTTACAGTTTCCGCTCCACGCCACAGAATGCACATTTTCGGGGTCACTTATTGTAGTTTTCATACTTTTCAACGGTGAAAAAGTAATGGGCTGAGATTTACATACGATTGCAATGGCTCATTGCGATTTTTGTAACATTAGCATTTTATGACGTAAATTTCAATACTCTTATTTACTATCCACTTCATCACTTGAAACTGAAACTCTATCCATATCCGTCTACCGGCATCGGAGGACGAAGAAGCTACCTAAATAGGTCATAAGACGGCAGAGAAGTTTATCGCTAAAAGATTAAGAGGTTACCATGAAGTTTACCTGACCTACAATTGATAACTGCATCATCAATACATAATAGAAGAAAAATATATCCACGAATGGCTACAGAGATATGCATGAAGTGTCAACTTAATCACCAAGACAAATATATAACAACGCTTCAACAATCTACATAGAACTCACGACACCTAAGAAAACAGAAGCAATTGCACCGCTCGCCGTCCAAGCCCTAGGCAATCCGCATAATATCCCTCGACAGCCGTTTGTCTGTCTCCCTGTCTTCTAATCTCGTCAGCATCTCGCTGTGTCCGCGCCACGTGCGAATAAAGATTCGCTCGCCACCCGGCGTCGGCGTCGGCGTCTTCGTCGGCGTCGTCGTGCTCGATCTCAAGTCGCTGATCTGTCTTGGTTTAGCCAACGGCCCGCTATCGATTCCGCCGCGAGTCCCAGTGAACTGTGACCTTAGATCGCCTGGCTGGCTGGCTGGCTGGCTGGCTGGCTGGCTGGCTGGCTGGCTGGCTGGCTGGCTGGCTGGCTGGCTAGCTTTGTGTTATCAAATGAGCTATCGAAGGAGTAAAAATTTGACTAGCTGGCTATCCAACCAGCTATCCAAAGCTTGCCAAAGCTATCCAAAGCTTTCCAAAGCTATCCGAAGCTTTCCAAAGCTTTCCAATGCTCAACAAAGCTATCCAAATCTAAGATATCCAAAGCTAACCAAAGCTAACTAAGCCATCCAAAGAGTGACAGCATGGAAGGCTGAATACCTATAGCTTTTCAAGAAGATACCCAAAGGCTGGCTGGCTGGCTGGCTAGCTGGCTGGTTAGCTAGCCAAGAATCTATCCAAATCTATCCGAAGCTATTTAAAAGTTAACACCTGGTAAGATCTGGTATGACAGGAGATGATCGTCGTTCGAATTCTGCCGAGTTTCAAAGTGATTTCCAAGCGCCAAAGAATGACTGTGGTTTTCTCTGACAATCAGGATGGACCTGATGAGAACAACGCCAGTAAGTCGTCGAGTTTTATTTTTTTAATTTTAGGCAGCACATGAGATAGTTTTGTAAAACCTCTACAAAGTTTCGAAATCTGACAGCGAAGCCGAAGCTTATTACACAGCTTATCCACGATCTTTTCCTAGCATAAAATCGTACTAAAATGAGTGGCGAACGAATGCATGAGACACTCTATTTTGGCTGAGGCACTCTATTCTTGCCGGGCACTCAAGTTTGGCCGCCACTCAACATGGCGTGTGGTCAAGCTGCACCATTGGTGCCCTGAGCGGCCAGTTTTAGCCACGAGATCGAGATCGCGATAAGGGCTGCAAATAACGGGGTTGCTGCCTTGTATACGTGATACAGTACGATACATATTTTCGAGTGTGATTTATTTCTCGAGAGTTCTATGTAACGCGTTAGTTTTATGTAGATCGAGGTTTATGGCTCATTGAGTCCGGGGGAGCGATTGGGGCTCGTTCTCACGTAAGGGTAGTTTAGACTCACGTGCCGATGCCTGCTTCTTACTATTTTATCACTAAGACCGTTCAAAGTGAACTTGCAGACTTATTTTTGTGGTCAGTTTGAAAATAAGTATTTAATCTAACTCAGCTTAACTAGTTAACTATTTTGTATCAATTACCTATATCCACATATATCTTATAAGTTATATCTGATGTTCTAAGTTACACGACTGTTAAATCGCTAAATTATTAAACTTTTTATGGTTCTCCGCTTTATACTGAATCATCATTGTAGAATAACCGTTCTTGACTAACTTTCGTCGAAGTTATAATCTACAAGATTTGATTTCAATTCAACTTCTGTTCAAACAGCATCTCTCAGTGGATCTGTGAAGTCTGGCAAAGTCTAGCGGTGCTTCGCGAGACAAAAGCAACAGCGTCCGATGGTAATTCGTCCGATGGCACAAGTAAAATCTCTCAGAGTCATCAGCCTAATGGATTTCTGAACTGTTGAGCTCTAAGATCGATGGATGGCATGGGAAAGAATCTAAGGTGGCGGAAATCAGACGGAGATTCGATCGCGTCTCGCCAGGAGTCGCCACCGTCGCTCGCCCTCAGAGCGCTGGGGGGTAGGGGTCTTGAGATAGGGGAAGTTGAGATAGCGTCTGCCAAAATTACTTGTTGCTCGGTGAGTAATTGCGCTCGGCGGTGAATTAGTTCCATTGGCTGCGCGGAAATAAAGGGCTTTTGAATGTAGAATAGTGTGGCGGCCATTAACGGGGATGGCTTTTGAAAAATAGAACGCGGAGTGTCGGACTGTTTTAACGAAGAGTTATTTTCTTTGAGCGATAAACGATTCGAGCGAAGTGGAAATGACTTTGCGTTTTCGGTTTATATATTTCTGATGCATGTGTAACTGGATATTCGTTTGAAACTATTGTGTATTACCGGACTAAAAGCAAATTTAAGTTGAGGTAATATATTTTCGGATTTTTCCAATTTTACAACTCACATTTGTTTTTTGTGTGAGCTTTTATGTATCCAAAGAATTGTTTGGCTTCACAATTTTATAACGGAATTCAGTCCAGTGGTCAGTTTGACAGCTTTTTAAAAGTTAGTCTTTCGCAGTCGAGCGCTCAGCACGCTGATGCTGAATAAACTGTGAGTTGACCGTGCGAATTAACTGTTCGCTGCAAAACTAAATAAAAAGTGCTGATTTCACATAATAAACTGGTGGCTCGTTCGTATCAAGCAGAAATGATGAAAAATGAATACCACGCGTACAGGGAGAGAGAGAGAGAAAGAGTGGAGGGCAAAATCCCAGACTGTTTCCGTCTGTAATAAGGTCCGTATCTTCATTACGTCCCAAAAACAAGAAAGTTACTACACATTTTTACTGACCATTATCCATAAAAAAAATGGATCGTTAAAAATATTCGCGGGCAAATATAATGAAACGTAATAAAAGAAATGAATTACACGGCATGTGTTGATTACGCCGGCAATTTTGCGGGACGTTATATAGTTGCGCTAGGTTTTACGAAGGGTTGGCCTACACGAATATAGAACCTAGAGTTACGGGGGATGTTTTAATGCCTGCCATTGGGTGCACACTACCGATCGATGTCGGAATTGTTCGGATCTTATTGACAAACATTACGGCAGCTGTCGATTTAGGTGCGCCTGCTTATTTTCCCGCTCGGCTAGTCCGTATTTAGCGCTAAAAAAAAACAACGCTTTGTTGGGATAATGCACGGGCTGGAATAAATACGCATTGATTTTTACTGGATGGCCGATTTATGGTGACTTTTTTTTTTAATCTTCATAAGTCTATCAACGTTTTACAGTCGTTTAGATGGAGAAAGATTTCATTAATATCTTTTCTTTATATCAAAATTCAGGGAGAATCAAAGGCTTGCTGGAAAAACTTAGAGCTTCTAAAATGGTAGTAAGGCTATGATTGCTGTATCCATTCCTGACACTAAATTATTTTTCCATCCAAACGCCCAGTAAAAACCACATTGTAAAAAAATCGAACACTTTCGAAATATCATCCAGGTGAAAACCACAATTAAAAGCAGATTAACAACCAACAATGTCCTAATTTCCTCGACAAGTGACCCAAACAACAACCGGATGACCGAACAGATAAGCTAATGCTTACAATTTTAACATCGCATCAATTGTTAATAGTCTTCAATTATCCAGAAAGAGAGCCAATCAATTCCAAACAGCCCGTGTGGCGACATTACTAATCCTAATCTGCTGCAACTCTTTCACACGATTTTTATTTTGGTGCCATTGGCTGAAATTATGTTAGCGACAAAAAAAAATCCGGCATGCGTATTACGTTTTTACACTGATACTGAGGTAAAAGCGCCGGTTGGTTCCAGCTGCCACCCTGCTGTCGGATTCTAAATCGCAAAACAAAATATGAAATTTGAATGTAAAATCAAATATCTTAACATTCTAATATGTGAAGCTGTCTCGGCAAAATCGGGTGACATGGGGATCTGGCAGCAAAGCTACGATTTAAAGTTACCAAGAGCTGTTATCACTTGCAAAGATACTGTTTTTTATGTCAACTGTCAGTTGACACTTAAGATTTAGCATAAGTAGCAAATAAAGCCCCCTAAATATTACGTACACGACGTAAGTAACGTTGTTATAAGTTGTTCTTAGATGGCTGTGCTGCTTTCATTTCTTCCCTGACGATCCTGTCGCCTGTTAACAATGCTATTTTGGTAAAGATTCCAATTGGTGAAATTCAAATTTGCTAAACGTCAAAATTTTCAAAATTGAAGCGGACATGTTTATTATCTAGCTTAGTTGGCCACTTCCGATAAAGCCACGGCTCATTTCCGACTAATTGTTTGTGAAAATTCCCAGCCTCGCTTTGCAGCAGGTTAGGGTAAGTAATGTCCCTGTCCGATGAGGGTCGGTCCCACCACGGACCGGCCATACGGTCTAATCCAATTCCATCTGGCTGACGATACACGAGAGACTTTGTGTGCAATGCACTGGCAATCAATAGCGCGAAGGTGGTGTGGATCCAGTGGCGTAGCCGCGTTGCCTTCGCCCTGCTAGCAGTGTTTCACGCATCTCTTAAGTTCTCATGATGAGGAATGGCGATTGTCTTCACTGTAGACACAGAAACGCGCCAAAAAATTGTACGTGGCGCGGTTTGAGTATATTTTGTCATCGTTTCATTGCTGATAAGTTATAAGCTACTACTTGTACCTAAATGGGACACTAAATTTGATAAATACCAGTAATTTAATTTGAAGAAGAAGAAGTACAGCTAAAATTTGAGGCAACACTCAATACAGTGACAATTTCAGTTCCTACTTAACCTCATAGTCGAAGCGTTTAAAAAGACTCTAATAGAATTTTAATTCACGCCATCTATTGGATGTGGCCACGCTGCAATTGAAGTTGTCCAGTTAAGTCGCTAACCTCCAGAGAAAAACTTATCCCCATGATGACAACCTATCAATTGCTTCTGTTTTCTATCTAACTGGAAGATAACTATTTAACTGGAGATTGAAAAACCCACTCTAAGTAGCTGCACCCGAACGCACAGATCCACGCAGAGGGTCCTGTTCGAGCCACGAGTGTCGCATGCGTATGAGTCCGACGCCGCCGCTGTGTATTTACGCGGACATTGTGTGTAGGCAGCCGGCGTTGCTCGCCATTAATAACGCTGAATGCTTGTCAATTGTGGGCCCCTGGGCGGGCCCCGGGCGGCCGAAGTGGTCGGAGCACAAATCATTATCAAATGTCCGCTGCCGCCGCCGCCAGGCAGTGGCTAGGTTAGGGTTGGTTGCGGTGTACCAACCGATGTGGTGGAGGTGCCGAGTTACATACGGAATCAATGTTTAAGCTATTCTAAGAGAATTAATTTAGTTAATTGGCGGATATTTTGTTAATTTCTTTGGCTGAGACTGTGAATTATGGGCTGAGGGGGCGGTGGCGGAAAATTTTGTCCAAAGGGAATTCAATTTACTTCTAATAGTGTCCACCTACACTGAGATTCGAACAAGTCTGAGTCATTAACCTAATTTGGCTTATACACTTTTATTTTATAAGTTCTACGATTGTTGGAATATGGGTTCATACCAAGAATCTCTTCTATTAAATATTCTTCTATTCTAACTCTTCTTTTTGGGTTCATACTTAGTTTCAACAATCCTTCGTAATAAGATAGACCAATTTTTGGCATAAGGGCAATTAAGTCAAACCCGGAATTTTCAATCTACGTGTTTTTGCCATTTTTGAATTGAAACAAATTGCGACACAAAAAAAACCGCCTCGCGATCCCGCAATTGACACGTTGACAACTCACTCAGTGTGAAAAATGGCAAGCAATTTGTTCGCTTTTAACTTGACATGATGTAAGAGGAAAACGGCATACGTGCCAATTCGGCACTGATAACATTTCTCGCTCCTAATCACCACCCGACAAAATGACATGTCACACGTGAACCGGCCGCGATGTAAACAAAACTGTACGCGTTGCGAAACGTGACGAGCTTTGACGGCCCCGTGATGGACACGCTATGGCGAGGAAAGCTGCGAGTGGTGGTCGGGAAAAGCGGCGGCGGCGCCACCTTTGTGGGCGCGGTGGGTCATGAATATAACAGCTGTCCGTCCGGCTAGACGCTAGCATAGAGCGAACACTTGGCGGAATGCAATCGACTTAATGGCTCTGACAAACAAATCACTTGGTGAGAGGTATACCTTGGCTTTTGATATGTCCTGCGGATGGTGTCGCTGCTTTGCTTAGATTATTTAAGTGTTTCCATCAATATTCGACAAAAATAACACGATATTTGAAACCTCGAGAACGTTTTCTGTGAATGTGTGAAAAAAAAATAGGGAAAAAAATTAACCGTACCTTACAGTGCTAATTTCCGAGATATTTAAGCATAAAAATCGTCAAATCGTCAACATGGAGGCCCTTAAAAATCTTTAAAAATCGCTAAACGTTCTGCACGAAAACAATTCGTGATATGAAACTAATCAGATAGCACAAGCAACTGCGTTTTAAGTGTGCTGAAAATTCAAATATTGTAGTTGTATCTGACAGCTTACGAATTATGAACTTAGTGGAGACTTTGACATGTATGGTTTTTCATTGAACGATAGTTGACTATTTTGCAAGTTCACTTCATAATTTTCTTTTTACATCCTAAGGGTTTGGGGTTTTCCCTCATAAACTGTAGGGCCAGACTGGAAAAATAAGTCAACTCCATTACTCAGCAATAATTGAAGTTCATGAACTGCCACGTTTAACATTCGCTAAGCGAACACATTGTGCATTGCAATTGACCGCTTGGCACAGACAGAAATAAATCACCATTCTTCTACACATATGTAAAGCTGTCAGTACGGCGCGAGGAAAAGCGAGGAAAGTGTCAATTTCTCGCGACGCGGCGTGTTTTACGACGTATCGACCGTCGCGTTTCACACGTAGGCGTCTGGGTGAACGCGAATAAATCTTTGTTTTGTCTTTTACTTTGGCATCGCTTGCCGAGATGATTTGTGGCTAGGCATTTTCTTTTGCAACTGTTCGAGAGAGTCTCGCTTCCTTTTCTTTTCCGCCGAAACCGTTTTATAATCCAGGAACGTGCTCGTCGAGACCAGAGCTGAATGTCATCAAAAACCATCAGCACGTTCCGTTTGTATTCCAGGATATTGCACATTCGCGGATGTCTCGATTCTTTCAGACGATACACAATTTTCCTCCCAATTCAGTCAGCAAATACAATTCGCAGAGCGATTTTCCGTGCAACTTGGTCTTAAATTACCCGAGCGAGTGATTGAATCAGAAATATCCGGAGTGAATCTGCGCGGGCATGATGTGTATATCAATTCTCGGCATCGGTTGGGATAAGAAAGCGCCGTCGGTTGTTGAATTCTTGCCAATTGCATTATCAAAATCCGGCAACGGAAATTAGTGAATTGTAATTATGCCGGCGGGTAATGGAGGGGGTGTGGAGAGAGGGGTAGGTAATAGCTTTTCCGTGAAGGGAGGACGAGAAAGTTAATGCTGTTCCGTGGTGGTGGTCGGCAGACTCGTAAGAAGGCCTCAGGCCCGAGATGTAGAAGCGACGTCTCTAAGTGAGTTTCTTGTGAGAAGGTATTTCACATAAAATGCGAAGGTGAAATGACCATTTTGATACTCTGATACTATGAATTGTGATACTATAAAGATATTAAACTATATTTAATTTTGAGGTTTGTTTTTGTAAGGAGTTTTTTACCATTGATGTACCATTTGTAATGTACTGTGACAAATAGCAAAATATGCTAAATAAAGATTTACTACTACTACATAATCACTCAAGATATGGAGTCTATTTTCTCAAGGGTAGACGGAAATGCCAATCGAACATAAATTTAATTTTTATCCAAATGAGTGTAAAAGTTTTAAGTGTTGCTGACATGTTTCACTGTTCTTGAAATTGTCTCTTGAATCTATGCCAGTCTACTGTATGGAAGCTGAGATGACTTGCGCAACTTGCAATATCAACTGTTGCAGCAGGCCGCACTGAATTCAAACACTGCACCATGGTGTATACGCAATATGGACCCAATCTCTCGATCGACAACTTGTTGCAATGGAGCCGGTCGCGGTCCGTAAATCCTGCTCCCGTCTACTTAGCCGGAAGAAACATGACCTCCACGTGCGATGTTTGTCATGCTAATTTTGACCTAATAAGAATGCACTTAATTAGAATTAGAATCTGCAAGACCACACGTTACTTCGAAGCCTAATTTCAACAACAGCGAAATTACTGCTGAATAAATCAGGGATGAACGTGGGACGTGTCGTCTTCGTCGGGGCTGATTTAAGATTCTTCGAGCAGCAGGCGGCGGGAAACTTTAAGAATCTTCTAATAACAGTGGATTCGAAGAGAGAAACTTGTAAACATTGCCTGCTTTTAACAGAGATGTTGTTCCACTTTTCTAATCTAAAACGAGATCAAGTCGTAATTTTGTTTCAATGACAGTTGTCGATATTTGAGGAACCTACTAAGAAATGTTTTCGAAATTCGTTCCGAATTTTGATCTTTTGGTGCACGATTAAACCTCACATCTTTGTACTCGATATTGAAACCTACTGCAATTATTATGAAAAAGCATAAGAAGTGTATGTAACCTCAGACAAAATTCTTCAAAGCGAGTTAACTCGAGCGCTCGTAGAAAAAAGCATGGCTCTAGGAAACACCGCTTCGCGAAGCCGAGCAAGCAGCGGACGTCTCGTTATCCTTAAATCCACTCGCGCTTCTGTGACTATAGCGCAAAGAAAAACTGCACAGAGAAAATCAATTTCGGCAACGTTAAAAGTTACCTATTAAAAGTTACCTATAGAGTTCTCTTGTCGATGGTGTCTTTACTCGATAACGATTTGTGGTACGTACAAACGTGAACACGATTGGTGTACATTTGTCATGTTTAGTTGACCTAGTTTAATGTAGGTACACAATTAAATGTACAGAAACAAAAACGTGGTTCATTAGAATATATACAGAACTACGCCAGCAACATGGCTAGTTCAGATAAAACGTGAAAGCGGGTTTTTTGTAGAGAGAAGGCAAAACAGTGCAGCACTGAACAATCAATTTCAATCTCAGCAGACATTGTCACTGACTGTGACTTTCAATTAGCAAAACTAATGAGTTTGCAAGAAGGAAAAAATTGACGTTAAATAAAATGTGTGTAATTTAATATTGCAGACCAACATAATGCAATCGTTATGTGGTTTGTTTTAACTTTAAAGGACCCTTAACTCTGGAAGGTGAGTCTTTATTTGGTCAAAGAGATAATAATGCAAACATTTACTTGTAAATGACACACAACACAGACTGCATGCTTTAACCTACTCACAACAAAAACTCCAATTGAAGAAAAACAGGCAAATATTGTAGCAGTGAAAACGCTAATTTCCCTCCAAAAGATTCGTGTGAGCCGCTGCAGTGACCTTCCTGACTGTCATGTGTTGAAAACACCGCTTTTCTACCCTGGCATTGAAAAGGAAACACGACATGCTGTGTCCGAGTGCGTATTACGCCAGTGATGTAGTGTGAGGAAGCTAGTGATTATGTAAATCACTTCGACAAGTCGCTCGCCTAGTGTCCGCCACGTTCGCAATTAGAAATCTGATACGGTATATGTAAATTGGTTTGTACTTGGATCAGTTTCCGATCATAACAGTTGATATTATGATCGAGTTGTTGCGGTAGAGAGGATAGGCAAATTGTCGCCTGTGTTACTGTGGGGCGATGAGGTGGATATGTAGAGCATTAGCAACCGTTATGTTGTCACTGTATATACATCCTTATCACTAGGATGAGCTTGTATTGAAACGAGCAAGGAAACATTAAACCAGGTGACTATATTAGTTATGGTGATTTTTAAATTTCACCTTTAAAGTGTCCAGTTACTAACGGTTGGTCCTGTGAGGAATATGGATCTTATGAGACCGTTTAGATAACTAAATTCATGGCAAAAATTGAGTGAAATGCGCTTGTTATTTCTGTGCGAGTGAATTGGTGAAACTTACGGAATGGACCAGGAATCAAGAGTACGGATAGCTATGATGGAAGACACAGAACAGATGGTTGGTTGATTGATTTTTTGCTGATTGTGATGCTTTCTCGGTGTCAGAGCGGGGCCTGTTTGATATTTGATATTGTATTGTTAAGCACACGGACCGGGTTTCTACGAATGGTCAGTATAGCATGGCATTTTGCGCTCGCAATTTTAAAGTTACTTGGTGATTTTTTCGAAACGTTTGTGTGTCAGAAAAGCGTCTTTAAGACTTTTTAGCGAATCAGTTAGTGCTGATGTGTATAATATAAATGCGGGTGTTGCAAATTTTTTATCAATAACGCTTTCATTTTTGATTTTGCTTATGTTTTAAAAAATCCTAGTATGCTACAGAACACACACTAAAAAAAGAGGCGCACATTTTTCTAGAAATTGGTGTGTTTTCGTGTAATCAGTGTTAATGAGGTTCACTAGGTAAGAAGATAAGAAAGGTCTTGATTTGTTTCGGCTGATTGACGTTGAGTACATGTAATTAACGTATTCAGAAGTAAGTAGACGATGAAAGCTTGAGATAATTGCGCGGAGTTTATCGAAGATATTAACTGAATTCAACATGGTCCATCAAGACGAGAGATGAAATGTTTGAAGCGTTTTCGAGTACTAGCTAAGAGCGATGAATGATCCAAATTCTAATAACAAGAACAACAAATTACGAGATGATTTCGGCTCTAAATCGTCTAGCTATGTTTTTATTCAAAATTGAATATCCATGCTCCAGAATAATTAAAATGTCTAAACTCTATCTAAGGTAAAAAAGTCATAACTCTTGCGAGTTAATCTAGAACAAAATCATTCATCTATATATCAATCTCTAGATCAGATGCAAAACTACTAGAATGACAAAGTTAGAAATAGTTATGCGAATATTAATTAAACTCAGTCAGCCTGAAATTGAAAACGTAAGACGCAGAACAAGTTAGTAAATCATCTCAAATCTGTGAAGAATCCAATCAAATCGGTTAGTTAATCGACTAGCTTAATGGCGCAGACAGCCGCACGCAGTGGTCAGGTGAACTGTCGCTATAAACAAAAGTGACAGATTTTAGTTGAAGAGATTCGGCACCATAAACACACAGCTGCGAGACACAACGCAACATCAATTATCTTCCTCAGAGAACCTGTTGCACTGAAACGATGGAAAAAAACCGGCCAAGCTATTTAGAGTAAAGTCCCTAACTAGCATGATATTGCCAAAAGACTCACCTCTAAAGCACCATCATTTAAAAAAAAACTTTTAAAGTACACGTCAATTACCCTACGCCGCGCATGTAGATTAAGACATTACTTTCTTCTCTTAAAAACGCACACAATTAGGCCCGACTTAATAAATAACACTATATAAACCGACGCAAATCAGTCACATGTTCGTCATCGCCATCAAATCACGGCGACGTTCACGTGAGCACGGCCAGCGCCGTCGCTGACGTCGACGTCGTCCTCGCCCCCCGCCGGACAGGGGTGGCCGTCGAGCGAGACGAGCGGTGCGCGCCGTCGACGACGGCGACGACGACGGCTTCGGGGAGGGCGACGCGATTGCGACGGGGACAACACCGACGTGCCACGCCGGCCCATTGATCGACGCCGACCATGTCAAGGGTATCGACGAAGACGCCCGCGACGCCGCCCCAGATGCATCCGACGGGCACGCACTCGTCCATCAAACGGGAGCCACGTCGGGGGGATGACACTCGCGGGAAACGCGTCGCACCGGAGATTTGTTTCCGATAGAAAATTTAGTAGCTATTGAAGCTAGTTATAAGCGGAGTGCGCGAAAAGCAAATCCTTACGAGCATATTTTTTGCGAAATTCAAACAAATAAGCGCAAAATCAATCACTTTTTGTTTGTTATCAAGGCGAAATGTTTTAAATTGAGCGTAAAAAATATATAATTTCATCAAATCTGAACGAATTTCGTCTTAACTTCCATAGGCCGTTCGCGACGAACTGTCTGTGAGCGTCTCTCAGCGTCTAGCTGCTGTCGCGGACATGTCTGTCCATGCCACGCTCTATCCTAGCCCGAGGGTTCGCACACGACGGCGTCGTTGGCGTTGGTGTGTGTTGGCTCTGTGTCCGGCGTCGCGCTGCCCGTGGTAATCCTCATGGTGCTGCGCCGACCGGCCGATACGAACTGAGGCAGCGGCGGCGTCGGCGTCGGCGTCGGCGTCGCTTCGGCGTCGCGAGCGTCGCGCAGATGGCGGCGTCGGGCGGCGCGGCGTTGGCGGGCGTTGGCGGGCGGTGGCGCGGCCGGATATGCAGCTGCCGCGTGCGAGTGTGCATTGAAAAGCTCGTTTGATACGGGAGATGGTCGCGCGTTGCATGGTGGGTAGTTGCTGGTGGAGCGATGGGGCTTGCCGTTCGGATTTGATGCTCCAGAAGTTGCGATGGGTTTTTTCTTTATTTTTAAGAAGGTAAAACAAATGTGGAAGATATTTTAATAAGTTAAGTACGATATTGCAGAACCTTTATGATAATATTGAGAAAACGACGTGCTGTACCATGGCAATGTAAAATTTTCTGGTTCGTGTCCTGGTACATGGACACACCATGATCTTGATTTTGGTATAATTCTTCTTAAAATAAACCAGGACATCTCTTTTCATTGTTGGTAATTTGATTTGATCTTTGAACTTGAGAACATTAATTTGCGATTAGTACTTTGTTTCATTGTTAAAAGGTTAATTTTCCCTTGTAATTTCCCATCCGAGCCGTCTACCTCACAACAATTTGCTATGGATGAAAGTAGTCTGAGTAATTGTTCGAGACCCATTTTTTTTTTGGTGTCTAACTTTTAGCAAGATTCTAGACGTGACTAAGAGGAATCTCCGAGATCGGTGCGTTTTAAAACTCATTTGGAAGGACCCACGGGCTTAGCGCTTTGCAGGGAAATTTGAAAGAGAGTTGTAAGTGTTGAACTTTTGGACAAGTTTTCATCAGATGAATGTTTCAAGCTTGAAGATCGCATAGAATGTTGTCTGCATGCTTTTTAAAACTAATTTGGCTGGATTTAGAAGGCAGGGCCGCCACTTCTAGCACAAACCCTCCGTTGAAAATTTAAAAAAACCTTTGCCAAATTTCCCAGAGTTTATAATAACCAGTTACAGATTGTTTTCATTTCATACCCAGTAATTAAATCAGACAAAATTCCTGTAAACAAAGATTGTTTTCCCCGAGTACTACGAAGCCAGCAAGAAAATTTCAAAACAGCTTGAAAACTAATTTCACCGCATCATAGAAGTCATCACGACTCGAACTCCAAGCACGTGGCACTTGAGAAAGAGTTTCATTTCTGTTCTTATCACCCAAGCCACAGAAATTCCATGTAATTCCTTCTGCAGCCTCTCTAGAAACGTGAAATTTCCTGGAACCATTTTCCACATCATCTGAGCAAAGCAGCAGATAATCTGGGGACGAAAACACCGCACGTCCGCCCACTAGGCGGCAGACGGAAGCCACAAAAGATTCCAATTGTCACGGATTATATACAGTTTGTGGAAGTGATATTTCATCCCTTAACCAAGCCGTTTGGGTCAACGTACCCAATTATAAATTTATAACACCCTCACAGCACTATTTCACCCTTTTACCTAAGCTCTATCATATGATGGGCATAGCTGATTTAAAAATAAACACACACATTTTCCTTTTAAACTTTTGCGACTTGCCTTGATGAATAACTCATCTGCGCATAAATTCTTTACTTGGAGTTTTTCAGTGAATTTGAATTTAGGTTTTATTGCCAGAAATAACCATTCCTGAATAAAATATTTATCGTTTCAGCAAAAAACAGTGTGAATAACTATAAAACAGAATAGAATCGGCGTCAGTTTATCCTGACGCATATCACCATAAACGTATTCCACCTCACGATACAATCTATCCATTCGCTAACAATTAAATTACAAAATTCGTTGTATCTCCCATTTTCCACGTGTGTTTCCCACGTCTCAGCTCTCTGCCGGCGACGGTTTCTTGCGACCACGTTGGTAGAAACGCGGACATTGCCAGCAATTCATTCGGTCCGCTGGTCGCGACAGACACGGAACGGGTTGCTAAGGGATGAGGGTTGCTAAGGTGACCGAGAACTACTAGCAGACGGGATAAAGTTGTGTGCGCTTGATACCAGCTAGCGGTTTGATGACTCTAGCAAGGCTGGGGTTGGTTCATGATGTGAAGAAACATCGTTTGAACATAACTACTTAGTTGAAACTAAGGTCTCCAAAAGTCTCTGACGATGCGAGATGGTTTTTCAAGATTTTGAGGAATGGTTGGATGGAAATTTGAGTTGGGTTACAATTTTTTCTTTACTGGCTGCAATCACAAGTCACGAATGATGGAAGATAATAGCATGTCCATGATAATTGATTTTTTCGTGACTTTTAAAAATG
Organism: Nemurella pictetii; assembly: GCA_921293315.2. Taxonomy (NCBI): domain Eukaryota; kingdom Metazoa; phylum Arthropoda; class Insecta; order Plecoptera; family Nemouridae; genus Nemurella; species Nemurella pictetii. The sequence goes on from OV121122.1 coordinate 6,835,685, forward strand.
ATTTGTCGCCTATGAGGAAGTTTTCCAAGTGTTTACTAGCGAAGCAAGATGATTAGTTGATAGTTGATGATGAGTAGTGAGTAGTGATTAGATGAGTAGTAAAGATTGGTTAAGCGATAAGATTGGTTACTTGGTTACGTTAACCATGGGAAATCAGTAACACCTGACGAAGATTTTTGTACGGTTTCAAAAGTAGACGGGTTTCACGATGGTTTATTTACTAAGTTGTTCAAATCGGTTCTAGACAAAGCGCTACCAGAAGAAACCGGTTCAAATCTACTAAACAGCTGCAAACTTAGAAGCAAGAAACAGCCTCAAATTAGGGAAATGTTTAGACAATCTCATAAAACCCTACTAAATCCAGTGTAAATTGAAGTCTCGATTTATTTTATTTTCTTCCTGTTAGCTCTCGTTGTCATGACAGCACTTTACATCACCGATGAGTCCAGCTGAGAGCGACATGACTTGACCAGTGTGCCGTGCAAAGTGCATTGGAGTGGATAGAAGCACTTTGAACTGGTCTGGACGCACAGCGCTTTGCCAGAAAACGCCAGAGTTTGGATAAAGCAGGCATTGTTAGGTGCGGATGTTCGCATAATCTCCGGCATGAAACTGTTGAGAGAACCAGTTGAGAGAAAGTGAAAATCTTTTGGTAACATTGAAAATAGTTTGTGTTTGAAAAGGTCTGAACCAAGAGGTAATCTGGTCAGAACAGCTAGCGTTAGGGGAAAAATTCCAATCACTATCTCTATCTGAAAATCTGTATCACTCGAAAATAAATTAGAAATGCAAGGACAGAAAACCGTCAAATTATCAAACACGAATCTTGAGCGCAAAAAATGTAAAAATATAATTCAGCGTTGGTTCTGTCGGACTTCTGATAAATTCAACTTCTCAGAATAGAAAAACTTGTGTCTCCTTCGATTGCCTCCTAAACGCAGCCCGCAGAGCAAATCCCGGCACCTCCACTTAAACTTGAGTTTGTCGCCACGAAAACTTTCGAATAACTGTAAGATGTGACTTCTCATTCTCAATGACAGTTCTAACAACCCTAGACGCAGCCCGCAGAGCAAAGCCTGGCTCCTCCACTTTTACCACGGGCTTTTCAAACATTCATACTAAAAACCTTCGAAACGCAATTTGATTATGATTTCTTAGCCTCTCCGAAAATTTCAACTTTCCGCCATCAAAAAGACCCAACTTTTTTCTGCTTTACACCCCAACGCAGCTCGCAATGCTACGCAGCACGATGAAAAGTTCAATAAATATATTTTTTTAACATGACGTCTACACTTCAAGCCCGCAATCCAGCGTATACCGTGTGCTGAATCATAGACTCTCTGCAATTCGATATCTTAGCTATACTCTCTCCTACAGCAAGATATCTTCTTTGCTATTACTTTCATAAGACTCAAGTCTTAAAAGTCTTCTCTGCTTCTCAAGGTGCAGCAGACTTTAGGGCGACAAGCGACTAGGGGTTCAAGGGGGTTGGTGTCTGAGCGCTAACGATAATGACTCCTTGGGGATGTCTTTTCGTGTCATCGCCGAACCTTGTCGATTTAATGGACACTTTCAGCTGTGTGTTTATCGAAATATTTATGTTGCTTAAGGGAAATGTGAGCGCTGAGAAAATGGGAGAAGGAAAAGTCTGGCGCTTTCAACTGGAGCTCTAACGTCTAGCAACGTTCATAGAGGTCCTACGTGAAAAGTGTTTTACCCCTTTTCTTGATATTTCTGACATTTTATACTCATTCACAACGTATCGGGAGTAGCAAAAGCGTTGCACACGATAAATTTCAGTGTTCACTTGCTTCAAATCAATCATCTTACCTACTGACACTAATTTTATATATAAAATAAATTTGTTGTGAAACTAAGATTTTTTTACTTACAAACTAGTCGGTTGGTACATACAGCTTAAGAATGGAGACTGTTGTAAAATGCGGTGAAATGGCCTGAACTTAGTCATATGGCTTTATCATTAAATATTTAGCATGTTGAATCGTTTTGCCCATATTCAATAAAACCATTAATCAATAATAAATCATAACCACATAGAACTTTGTCAAGCCAACGCTAATGCAGCTGAATTTGCAATAAAAAATAACGCAATTATCTCAATCACTTAACTTTAAGGAGAACAGACAGCCCATTTTATTCCACCTTTAACAACATCGATTCGTTTTCTCTTCAAGTGTAATATATTTGTAATTTTCCCAGCTCCGAAACCTCAACCGTAAATAAAACCCACGACATGAAACCACGCGGTCGCTCAGAAATACCCTGCACTCCCAGAGGTGAGCGAATCAAGCGGCAGTTAAACCTCCCTCCGCGGAAACCCCCATTTTCTTTCAACCGCAGCATTATTTGCCGACAGCATTACGTCTTATTTGCTCGAGCAGAGAACAATTTCCCGACGATTATATCGTCGCTGCGCTCGGCCACGAAGCAAACCTCCGCCTTGCCGTCTTGGCCAACAATGTGTTTGCTCGCGGCGTCGGCGTCGGCGTCGGCGTCTTCGATTAGATTGCTTATAAGGTCACCTGCCGAGCGGCTAGCTTATATAGATATTCCGATTGTGACGCGAGCTGTGAGTCCAAGCAGTGACGTCGGTTTATCGGTTAGCAAAAAGAAATCATGCTTGAAAGGTGTGTCACCGCCGGGGCTCGAGCACCAAGTGACGCGATGAAATCGTGAGTGTGATAACATAACGCCATCGAGCACCAAGTGCCAGGGTGAAATCACGGTGTGATTACAGCTTGACAAGGTGTGCCATGGCTCTTGGCTCGCTCGCTTCAAACAAAAGTGCAGCAAACGTATCGACTAACTTTGAACATATTTCTGCTGACAATGCATAATATTTTCAACTTGAAAAATATAGCCATGCGACTCCAGCATGGTCGAATTTCCGGAAACAAGCGACGGTTACTGCAGACATCGCCGCTTAAAACTTAAAATGTCTCAGGAACTCTTCGATCCGACTTATCTCAGCGCTCAGGCGTCTACTAGAGTTGTACTTCTTAACGTGAGCAATGTGCCAGCCCTTCGGCGACGGGTAGCAGGGGAATGGTAAATACTCTCAAGCGGAATATGAACCAATCTTGAGCCAGGTATGCATACGAAGCCCAGCCACGAAAAGGCCTCTGGGACTTGGCGCTAACGTTTTCTGTGCAGAGATGCACTTGAGCGATAACTCACAAATAAAATATTCATTTCAACCATGGAATTGAGCAATTCTCGTCTCTTCACATGAGCATGTTTTTGCGAAGGGAATAAATGAAACGAAAACTTGAGAGTTCTTAAAACGTAGTAGTAAGGAAAATGTCTTTGAGACGGTACCTCGGGCGGGCTTCCGTTCTCTTCTCTTGTCTTTTTTACGGTCGGACGAAGAACTTTCATGATATCAAAATGTGCAGAATTGCCAATACTCGGTGGGTTTTAGTTACATATTACATCAATTCCATCTTCTTTAATCAAGCGCAGGATAGATTTCGAGGAAAACCACTCATAACTGCAAAACAAATGGAACGCACAAAAAATATCATTTGTTCCACGAATGCCTTCTATTTCCCGCGCCATTCCTCCCGAAACGAGCGAAAACTCGTGGAAACCCGACCAAATCCCGATTCCTGGAACGGCGGCGTCCTAAATTTCTCCCACACTCCCCAGCTTTCCCCGCTCCTCCGCTCCCCCGCCCGCGAACCGCAGGGGAGTCGTTTAATTTGACTTTTACAGCTGATCCCAACTGCACGCTGGTAGCGAGCCACTCTGCCGGAGCTTACACGCTGTTTGACTGCACCCCTTCCCACAAGCCACCACACCCCCAAATCCACAAAGCAGCCAACTGATCGCGATTCAAACTCCATGCTCAGAACAGCGATAGCAAAAAAGCACTTAATAATGTGATTATTTCGATTTATACGTATTCGTTTTTTTCAGATAAGCTGAAGAGGCTGTAAAAACAATTTAAAAATCCAGAAGCGGCAGACTATAAAGAAGAAGCTCTCGCCCTAAGACTTCTTAGACCAGCGATAATCCATGATTAGCACACAAATGGTTTCTTTATTCAATGGGCAACTTAGCTCATAATCCTGTTAGTGCTTTCGCACTCGGTTCTCCAGTCATCCTTGGCGAAGTGTTTCAAGTCAACTTCTTTCAAGTCCCGGTGCTATTCAAAACGCTTCATGGAGCAAGGGGTAACCGAGTTTAAGAACAAACAGCGAGTTGTATAAATCACGACGATCGTGCCACCTGGATGGCAGCGATCGAACTAGGAAACGACGTGTTAGTTCTGCGAGTCGGCACCGGCGGCAGCACCGTCGGATCGCGAGGGGTGGTTGTGAGTTCGATCCCTTACAGCGGCGATACATTGTTGCCAGTGCGAGGGAAATTCACCGATTTGTACTGGGAAAAAATACCCACAGTTTTGGTAAAGGGCGTTGTGGGTTGTAAAAAATCGGCTGCTTAGGTTAAGGGTGCACCAGCCTTTTATATTTACGTCAATTCAAAAATGAATTTACGATTATAACAATTACTCTTCCCGTTTTGAGTCAAAGATCGGTGTAGATATCTGAGCTACTGCAAACTTAAATACTGAATTATCACATTCCTCACATCTAAGAAGATTAATTTCGGATAAACCTCTTACAATACTAGAATATTGAATGAGCTAAGCTTTCTACACCTTCTATCAAGCTTTATTAATTAATTCTACCATTTCCAACATTTGAGATCGCCGGCATCAAAGCTTGGCGTATTCAATTGCTAGGAAACCACAATTTCTATTTAAACACTGAAAAAATAATCCACGAGGTAAATTTCCCACCCTATCCAAGAAAATTTCCCGCCACCCAACGTCTTGCAACGCCGCGCTGCCAACGCTGCCGACGCTGGCAGCAGCAGCCAAGGTTCGCCATCCGTCATCGCCTCCTAGGTATTTTCCTGGGGGTGAGCCTGGCTACATCACCGCCGCTACGCGCGCCCCAGAGTATATGTGGGTCAGGGATGCATGCCACCCCGGCGCACTCCACCCCCCAAGGCGCTCTCATCTTGCCGGAGCCAGCCACCCAGCGGCTTCGGTGCTCGTGCCGACGTCTTCGCTTTGACGCCACATGCGACCCGAGAATCCATGCCTTGCATGGTTAACGGGGTATGGTGCATGGTATACAGGTGCTGGGCTTGTTATATTGATTGCTAACGGAGGTTTTAGAAGTGCTGGATTTGTTACATTGTTGTTAACTGAGGTTTTATAGGTGTTTTAACTGAGGTTTTAGAGACGCTGGCCTTGTACATGGATTGTCAACTGGGGTTTTATAAGAGCGGGCTTCGTTACATTTTTGTTAGCCGAGGTTTTACATGTGCTGACATTGCTTGTTAACTGAGGTTTAACTAGTGCTGGCCTTGTTACAAAACATCGATTGTTAACTTCTTGGTTTTATTACCATGTTGCATATACATGGTTAAAAAGTTTGTGGTGTACGCATGTATAGTAATGTAACCTATTTTTTCATGTTACTTGCCTTATGCATTTTTAATTGGATGAAAGACCCGGTAATTTGCATAAAGTAGACAGCTGATAGTGTTTTCGGGTGGGGCTCGGACGGTTATTTATTGGTCGGAGGATAGGATAATTCAAAAGTGGAGCTGGTCAGAATGTTAAGTGGAAGGCTAGACATACGTCGTGTTTTATTAAGGAAGTGTATTATTTAGTTTGTGGTGGTTGAGTATTTTATAAGAGCAGTGATACCAGTGGTCGGCTTTTACCTTAAGCGCCTGAAAGCCACGGGGAGTTAAGGAATGGGGTGCTTTGCTGTTTAAAAATTGATTAAGTATAGCTGGAGTTTTATGAGAGGAATATTCGCGGGGTTCGCGGATTATTAGCTGTTAATCAATTATAGAACATTTCCAGTGACAGGTTTGATAAATGTAAGCGGAGTTTATGCGATGGGAATCCTGTTTTTGGCTAATTCGCTTCTTTTACCTCGCAAAGAAACAAATTTTGACGAACGCTTACACAAATACGTTGCTAAAGTCGACCACACTGACACTTTGATGTATTCGGAAAACGTAACGATTATTCTCCAGCGTGAAAAGCGACTACGCGTCGAGCCCTGGCAGAAAAGCGATTTTCCTAAACGAGAACGTATCGGTCTACTCACTTTGAGAACCCGAACACGTATCGGGTCATGGTCCATGCCCCCCCCCCCCCCCCCACATCCGCCCATTCCCTCCCGTCTTCATCTCCAGCGTCCCCTTGGCATGGACCATCAGTGCACGTGCACCCGTGACATCGAAATGCAGTGATAGCTAGCATGACAATGTACTTGTCAAATGCAATTTTATGCAGGTCAAATTTAGCGCAAGTGCCAATATGCTGACATCGAATTCGTATTTGAATTTATGATTTTCTCGCGAATAAAGTGGCGCGATTGTTTCTGGTTAGTGAGGATAATTCGTATAACTTCATTCGGGCGTTTCTGGTCCACAGCCTTTAAAATACATGAGTTGAAAGTAAAGTTATTGAAGACTCGTTCTGTAGTAAAAGCTTTACAAATCGGGCATAATAATGAATGTTGTGTGAGCTCAGTACAGGTACATGTTAAGGCTCCTTATTGCAGCTTACAGTACCTATAACCTGCAGTTTTATGCAGAACAATTTAGTGCATTCATTGATGTGTGACTCGTTCTTGACGATTTGAATAGCTTCATTCAGTGCCTATTGTGCTTCTTTACTGTACAGTCACGCTTTGCTCTGTGAAGTCCGCATTGAATTGCAGCAATGAATTCTAAGCAGAAAGCTAACGTTTCCATGCAAAATTATGGGAAAACAAAAAGACTAACACTAATTTAATTCTTTTTTTTCAGCATCATTTTCATATCCGAGAAAGAAAATTTTAGGAAAACATTCATAATTCAACGAGTTACACATTTCGCATCTGACATTATGTAAAACCAGTTTTTTGCTGTCAAATAAAAATCTACTTTACATGCAATTAATTCGATATCACCGTGGCACCTACACGACTTTTTGTTAACGGTCGGTAACCGGTTGTTAACGAAGCTGTGACGATCTTGCCCTTCTCCGGCCGTCGCCGAAGTGATAAAACACGTCCCGGAGCACCACTGAGTGATGTTTTTGTCGGCCGTTCCAGTAATGGCCACGGGGCCAAATTGACAGGGCGAACGATTTGGCAGTGTTTGTCTTGATTAGCCCCTCTTCGTGGGGGGTCGCCGAATATTTATGGCTGTGTATAGATTGATACCGGCGATGTATGTGCGAGCGGAAAAATATAGCAATAACGCTTAGTATAACGCTTCAGTATACCGGGTTTCTATACTTTAGCGAACGAATAAGTGGGGATTCCCTGTGAATATATACGTTTTTTTACATTTGTTAAATTTCAGCTCAGAATCGGCGGACATGTTTCATCTAAATTAACAGCGCATACATTGGGAAGTTGTAAGCCATGTGGACAGCATGAGTAGAGTGAAATAGTTTGCCACCCCTGCCGCTTATGTATGTAACTCATAACCCAGGCTAGTTAATTTTGTTAAAATCAGTCAGAAATAAGTTTGATAAACTTGATTTTTATTGTAAATTTAAGTGGCACACTTATGACGCTTAGAGGTATAGTAGTTAAGGCATCGCAAGTTCACTATACTATAGTACACTATGATATACTGTTGTGAACTGTGCTTCCAAGCTCTAGCAAACGATGTTGTAGATTTTATTTAGTTTCTTCTGCTCGCTCAAGTACAGAGATATAAGCATGTGGCAACGACAAGCTTATCGAGTGCTATACTCAAAGTATCGACGCACAATTTAATACCGTAAACCCAAGTGAAATATTTTCCGACATTCCCCTGTATATTTTTCCGAATTTTCACGAGACTGGCTGCGTTTCATCTTTCCGAATCACTGCGTTGATGCGAATTGTGAAGCCAGTGTGAAGAGATTGGTTTGAAATGCGAGATAGAAGAGGTAGCCATTGAAATTCAATGGCAATGCTTTTGTCGGCAAAGCCCCCCTAGGGTGCCAGCAAAACTGTAGTAAAGAAGTCTACTAGGAATTGTCGCTTGCATTTGCCTGATCTGTTGCAAATGTCTCGTGGGCAAAACTAAGAGAGAGGGAGCGAGAAGAAAAAAGCAAAGAAACAGTCACACACACATACACACACTTCGATCCGATCGACTAGCTTTTCTTAACTCGATGCTAGGTGACCCAGTTTGGAAAGTTGAGTCTTATTTTTGTGTGTCGTTGGGAAGATTTGTGTCCCCGTCGTAAGCGATCTGTTGTCGGCAAATTGTTTGCTGAAGGTTAAAAATATACTTGCATGAAATGGAAATAGATTTGCAGAAACGATGGGCGAATTCTGAGCTCGGATCTTGATTGGAGATTTCAAGTTTAATTCCGGTGACTTCCTGAATCCGGTGAATTCACTTTGAGGATGTTGTGAATTGTGGGGCAAATGAATTTCAAGAAAATGTCTGATAAAAATGATGGTAACTATATCATCTCGATACTTGTTTTGTGAATTCAAAGCCAAAAGTGACACATCCGGTAATTAAGAGGAATGGTTGTCAACTTGTCTTTCAGTTAGCAACGATAAGAGCGTGTAGTCGCGCAGAAAAAATAATTTTCCGTCCGATTTGGAAGTTTATAGGGTACTATCACATCCTTCGCAAAATACTTCAACTAAGCATGGAACAAAAAACCACAGGCAATAAATAATCCGAGTTGCAGTCGGTATATATATATATATATATATATATATATATATCCGAATTCATGCAGGCAACTATACGAAAAGAGAGGCAAACTTCGATTCGTCCCGAGGTGGCTGGGGGGGGGGGGGGGCTAGCGGTGGGGTGAGAAAGGGTAGTTTTCCATCCCATTTGCCCACATTTCCCGGATGCATTAAGAAAACTGGCCCCGAGCGGGGCGACCGACGCCAGTGTATTACAAAGTATTCGCGAAACTTTCGGGCCAATTCAACGACGGCTAGTTTCCATTACACGAGAAAGATTTTCATGAAAATGAACAGGATGAAAAATTGTCGCCGTTATTCAACCGCTTGGCGATTGTAATTTTCTATTACGAGTGCACTAAATAAAGTAGTACGAGTTTAAATTACGTTTCTCAAGCAATTTATCAGCAATAGGTTCACTATAAAAATTACCATTGCACAATATGTCCACATTTTACCAAATAAAAGAGCAAAATGTCAATATCAAGATCTCCATTTCAGCCAGACGGACATTTTTGAGTTCATTTTACAAATTGTTCGCGAGGCACGATGTACCAACTCGTCTACTAATTAAAAAGCACTATGTCTCCCGTAATTACGTATGCACGGTCATTAACTCCGAGGGAATAGTATATAATTACCATTTTACAACAAAACAGAGTGAATTTGGGAATGATAAATGAGAACACAGAGTAGAAAAGTCACCGCGAAGAACAAACCGACCGAAGAACCAAACGGAATGTGATCGGAACCAAGTGATCACCCTCCCAACCGCCGGCCGATTAAACCAAACCAACGCAGACCACCGCGACCACTATCACAAAATTGCAACCCCCTTCGTCGCGTAAAATCTCAACATGCTAAATCACCGGCGACTACCATATCATCAACACCCGACACCCCGAGCTCAATCACACCCCGTGTGATTAGCGACGTGAGGGGGTTGGTGGGGTGGGGGAGGGCTGTTTTGGTGGGACAGGGTGGATATTTTCTGGCCACGTTTGCCAGCAAAGACCGGTGCTTGCAGTGGCGAGCGGGCGCGTTCTATGACGGAGGGTGGAACATTGATGTTCGTGTTGAGTGAATGTTTAATTGTCTAAAGTTATGAAAGAACCCAGCATATAAAATAGGGTGGATACGTGACGTCGACAACGTGTATGTGCTCGTATGAATCGTATGTTTCACGACTTACGTTTAAAGGGTTTTTAGGAGAGCATAAACTCAATCCCATTTAAGACCCACGGAATGATTCCTTTATTTAGTAGCTTCTTTAGTAGATTGAAGGAGAAAGACTCATTTAGAAAGAGTAGGTTACTTATTTTAGTTATTGCTTTTCTTAGTTCTTTCCTCATCCAACAATTATTGTAAATTGCGTTTAAATTCACACATTTGCCTCCAAGTTTTCAAAATTCATACCAATTGGGGTATGTAGTAGCTACTGTACGAGAAGAGTACTAGATATGAAGGGGAAATACCCATTTAGCAAGAGTATATCATGCAAATATTGAATAATTGAGGCTTTTCAGGTCATCCATTTGCTTATAAGGTTTTCAAAATTCATACCTTGGGGTGAACACTGAGTCCTGAGAGATTTTCGAGTGATTATCTTCTATTGGTCCAGGGTGGACGGCAAGTTCGTAGATCGGAAGTTCGAACCGCGGTCTTCGAGGTGGCAGGACTAGCCGGAGCAGAGCCGGGGGTTCACGGAGCTGGGTGGATGGAAAGTTGGGAGGAAATTAATTTCGGGATGGGCAAATGAACCGCCACGACCAAGTCTTTGGAGATTATTAGGTGAGTTTCTCCACCATTTTACAGGGAACCATGCAGAAACCTCGGCGTTAAACTTTGAACAGCCAATCCCAGTTAGCCACAATCACAGTTGTTCTTCATTGACGGCCACCACGACTGTCCAGGACCAAGAACCAGTGTTACCAGTTTGTAAAATTCCATGGAAGTTCAATTTTTTCTGTGAGTTAGCTCTCAACACAAATTGGAAAAAAAAATAGTAAAACTAGAAAAAGTTGGTAGAATTCATCCATCTGGACGGCTGCTCTCATCTCAACGGACCGCCCGCCACAGTTCACCTTCGCGTGCAGTCGGCGTCCCGAGAGGGAGCCCAATTATTTACCTCCCCCCCACGGCCCACCGACAGGCCGTGTTCCAGCAATGTGCTGCATTACCCCCGTGCTGACCCCGCGTGACCTTGGCGGGCGAGCGCTACGTCGATATCCATTGGTGCTCCAACACAGGAGCCCCCATCCTGACTCATCCTGACACATATATCCTGAGCCACCCCTCAGGCCCGCCCGAGCTCGTCAAAATGCTGCAAGACCTTTGCTGCCCCGCATGTATACGACAAACTATCGCTTTTTGTTGCATACTCTCACATATTGGTTCACAAGACTCTGTATGCCATTGGTTACAGTTAACATTTCCCTGAATTTCTATATGGAATTTATTCAGCTACGTTGTTGGGTGAAGTGTTGCAAAAAACGCCTTGCAAAAATATATTTATGGATAAAATAGAAAGCGATTGACAATCATAGAAAAACAGCACATTACCTTGTTAAACAACAATCAGAACCAGCAAACGATTGATTATTTACTAAAAGATATAATTGAAATATCCTGAGGTAGATTTATAACCATTCAATGCCAATTTAACTTGTCCCTATTCGACATCAAATATTTCAGTACGCATCAACGTTTGAGAAACTAGTTTGAAATTGTATTCACCAATATAGCATGACTCGTCAATGAGTATGTAAAATTATTTCTAAACTAATTTTCTGTACCAAAACTCAGCGGGAGCGTTCGATAAAGTTTTGTTCACTTCTATGGCAAGCGCTGATTTCTAGCATAACAATGAGTAACTGTGGTCGTTGGATTGTAATTTAGGTATCGGCATTGGTACTTGCATTGAATAACGGCCACTCGATTAACCTAGTTAAAACGTGATATCCGCTGAATTTAATTTAACTTTTACAAAACACACGCTTTGGTTGTTTGTGTTTATCATATTCTGAAAAGCAAGCATATAATTTTTGTCTCTGAAAAACTCTCTGGGTTTCTAGACCTAGGGTTGGATTTTCATCGGTTGCAATACTGCGTTGAAAGTGAAAAGTCATGAAAGAGGATGATATCGTATTATTTTCGAATACTAACTCATCAACTCAGAATTAAGACAAAAATTGTAAAACTATTTCAGTTTGGCCAATTTCTGTGAAGATTTTGACTAGATCATTGCCAACCAATTATTTCATTCAGCTTTCTTTAAGTCATAACTGAAAGTTTAAAACTGGTTGGTCCGATTCTTCTGAACTTAAAAGGTATAAATTATCGAGTTAGCAAGAAAATAAGCACTTCACTTATCACAACACCGTAATTTGCCCTTTTAGCTTCATTTCCACCTTTTTTCGAACACACACCGAGTTCCACGCAGAGTAAGCTGGTAGTACTACACAGATAATCTACATGGCGAAATTATGACGCACCGATAAAGTAAAATAATCAAAATGTAAATGTATGCCGCGACGCTGGCAGTTCATTATTTTAGGTCTGGCGAAAATTATGAATTGCTTAAATAGATTATATTTTGACACGCGCTCGTATGAATTAAAGCAGCCGGCTTTCGCTAGCCAAAAAAAATAGGTTAAAAGAGTCGTAATTTCGAACAGCTGGACACCCAACTAATGCGACCCCGCGTGGCGGAATATTTTATGTGTGAAAAAAATGATTGCGGTAGTTTGTTTAATGAGAGTTAGGTTCCTGGAATGGGGGAGGGGAATAGGTTTGATGAGAGGCAAATTGTCTCGAGAAAGCCTTGAATTTGTAACGGCCGTGACGGTCGACCTTCGAGCAAAGACCTTTCTCTAGCGGTGGCGTCGCCAAGACGCTTTGGCTACTAACAAGGTCATGAACTGCATATTCTCTCAGCAGCCACAGATAAAATCCGACTTGTTTACTAAAGAAATTTGCACGATATCTGTCGTAGGTGCACGAAGGTTGTCTGAAACTACATTGTGTACGCCTTAGGGCCGAAGTTGTACGTATAAATCAATTACTTTAATAATGCGAATTTAAATTAATTATAAGTGTCAATAATTTCGTAAGACTCGTGTCTTTTCCTCATCTAAGCACGTCAGTTTTCAGAAAAAACTGTATAATTATGTAAAACTATAGTTATAGTTAGCTATATAGTTATATAGTTAATTTAAATCTGAAATAGATTTTCTGAACAAAGATATTAGTGTCGTCAATGGATTTGTTTAGCAGCATTTGATTCGTGGACCGCAGGTTGCCGATCCATTACAGTCATTATATCTACTAGCGCACTGAATCCCGGATCATGTACCAGTTGATTATTAGTAGAGTTTGTGGTATAGCAGCCATACCTATAGATGCAAACCAGTTCATGATTCGGCCATCTGTGCCGCCTGCGTGTAGCCCCTGAATACCGCCCGCAGAGCAGAGCATGGCACTGCCACCTGGTGTTTAATTGCAAAACAATGGTTTGGAGCGTCAGTGCATATTTCATGATGCTGATAGGCAATCTGAGTAAACAACCAGAATCACAACATAATCTTCAGCATTAGCAGGATGTTTTATTGCCATGTTTTTGGCAGCGAGTTTTTTGATTTTCCAAGAAATGTTATCTTTTTGGCACAGTCAACGCATGAAACTAAATCATCGTGAAAGAATAAAGATATTTCCCACCAATATACGCATCGAACAAGAACGGGGCTTGCCCGTTTCCTTTCTTTCGCTTGCCTCCACTTATATCCAGAGTTTCTTTAAATGCGAGTCACGACACGAATAATAAACAGGAAAAATCCAATCTTCCAGAAGATCTCGCAACCTCCAAGGCAAAACATCTAGACGACGCAGGCTGAATGATCTTGGTGAAGTAACTCTTCACCCGAGAAGCGACGTCATACAAGCAACGCAAATCCAAGCAGTTCTTTTCAAATCCTCAACCCTTTTGATGTCTTACGGCGAGCAGCTCAAGACGTGGCTGTTGCCTTTGGCAGCGTGTCAAAGGGCACATGCCCAATCCCTAGTTATTAAATGACAAAACCACCATAATTCCCACTCGTCTAGTGAAGTCACTAATTTCTCATCACATCTTGACACCACCATGTAAGCTTCTAGTCACTTTTAAAATATACCCATGTCTGCGACTTTCCTACCCCCTTGCCCCTCCCATGCCACCCCTTCACTCTACTCAGCCCAACCCCCAATATACTGACTTTGGTGAAAGGACGATCAGTCTTTCTACAGATAGTAAAATGAAAGCCCAAGTCCAGAAGTATGTTTCTTGCTCGTATATAGCTTTAGCGTTCGATATGGCTTTACCCGTCGAGCAAGCTGTATAGACTAGAACTGCTTTCATCAATAATAGAAACCTATTGTCACGTTCACTTTTCTTTGTGTTTTTATCACTGCTGTGGCTTGTGTTGGAAAGTTGTGCATGTTTCAAAGAAATTACCTAGCGCACAACTTGGTGGATAGTTCTCTAATAGCTTTGTTCTCTGCTTGACCGTGGGCAGAGCTAATGAAGTCAACTATTTGGTCTGGCAAGCAAGTGCATGAATTATTGAATTAACACCCACATTGCAAACGATTTCACTTTCGATGAAGCCTATATTTCTTATGCATAACTTGGATTTCTGTTTTGTAATGTTGTAATGTTCAGTGGGTATTTTAAAAAATAACAGAATAAAACAGAAAATAGATAAAATGTTCCACCAATTTTCACTTGCAATCGAGTTCCTCGAAGAAAGAAAAATATACGTTAGCGTATTTCCACTGATTGGCTTTACTATGAGACGTTCGAACAGAAATCGTTGCAAGTATCCGAAACCAAAAGACAATACGCTACATTTTGCAACCGACAATAACATGGGACCTTTCGACTTTACCGACGACGATTTCGCGAAAGTCCGAAATTGTTCCGAACACAAAACAAGGTTGGCTTCCGATTCTTCGTCGATAACAAATTATTTGCCAAGCTTTCAGTTAGCCGAAGCGGCGAGATTTTGGCGAGCACAAAAAGCGGGGAGAGATTCGTTCATCAATAAAGTGGGTCCACGATGGGATGTAAACAAAACTGACCGTGGCGAGTGGTTTGGTGCTAAGAGCTGTCCACCGCTATATGAGGGTGGTAGGGTGGCAGGGTGAAGTGGGGGACGGCAAACCGGCGAACAAGGTAAACTGTATTTAATTTAAGTCCTGTCCGTTCAGCGCAAGCAGTCAATATTAATACCAACATGAGCTAAATATTGCAGTCACAAAATTACCTTCATTTCCAACTGTATTTAGTATATAACTGTGATAAAAAGTTATTTTAGTAAAATGCTAGAAGAAATGTGAGTTTGAAAGAAAGCTTTTAGGCACTGTTCTAAAGTTTGATTTAGATATTTTGAAAAAGTGGCGGCCAGTTTTGGAGTATGGTCTTATCCTGGATAGGCGATAGGTCATTGAAATGCCATTGAAGCAAAATAAGATTTCCGCGTTTTGAGAATAGTCGACTTGATCAAACACATTCTGGTCGCAAAATCTGGATTAATTACAAATTAACAAATCTTTTTCCAAGATAATTGATCTCTTTGCATTATGACATTAGGTTCGAGCTAGTTTTTCGGTAAAAACTTACAGCTCTTTGTTAAGTGGACAGTGCCAAGGTTTATCAATTTTTATACAGTGGGTTGCAAAATGTGAGACATCCATGATATAGTGAATCCACGCAAATGCTTGCAAATAAATGTATAAAAATCGAAAGGGTTCATTATAAAATTTAAGTAATTAAATAGCTATTTACCGTTGACTCCTACCGTTTATCGATTTACCGGTGACCGTTGGTTTTTCGAAAAAAACTGGAAAAATAATAGTTAGTTTGAAGAGAGTGCGGGTTTGCTCTGGTGGAAGGCGTTTGTGGTCCTTAAAAGGACCTTGACGAATGTCGACGTTTCGTCCACTCTGGCGTGAACATCTTCAGGACTGTGAGGACCACAAACGCCTTCCACCAGAGCAAAACCGCACTATCTCTAAACTACCAACCACGGCTCGGAACCACTCTGCCTATCCATAATAATAGTTCTTACAACCACGTTGGTCAACCAGCATTCATTCCATCCGCTGAGATCCCAACTCTCGAGCCTCTACGGGCTCTCTATCTGGGTGGGAGAGGGTGGCTACCATGTACACTCCCCACCCCCACCCCCAAACCCCACCGAATCAATTCAATTACTCATGCAGTTCACAAGTATAGACCAGAAATTAACTGATCAATAGCATGTGATCGGATTGGTCACAAGCGTCGCCCCAGCGAATCCTTGTACACGACGCGCTAGGTACGAGATTATACGATTTCAATGAAATCACCGCCAAAGAGCTGCTGTCTGTTTATCTAGCAATTAACCACTGGGCCGATTCATATTTCATGTTTTTTTTTGTTGATATATCTCGGTACTCGCTCGTCCTGTCCCAGTTATTGATCCGGACTTTTTTTTCTGGAAATGCAGGCAACAAAAATCATTTTAAATTTGTAGTGTATAAAGATTGTGTGGTCTATTCATGGAGAATCCTTTCATTAGAACGGCAGAGGTGGGTGAAAATAGAAGCATGTCCAATTATATGATCGATCACAGTTTAAAATTCTGATCCGATAATAAATATAATTGAAATGGGCATACTTTTTTAAATTGCTTTTTCGCAGAATGTAGGTGTATTCACCAGCGCACGTCGCCGCAAGTTAATTAAATGAAACAAATATCAATGCCACATGATATAATAGAGTCTTTTCTGAAATGTAATGAAGTGCATGCAACGCGGCTTGTCAACGTTATGTATAGCTGAAACTCTATCTTCATTTTAATTAGATTTCAAATGGTGGCTTTCAGCGGGGAGAAAAAAAAAGCAAGCCGGGGTTGTAAACATTATAACTCGATCAAGTCAACGGCGTGCAATTCATTTCGAGGGCTGTCACAGGGATTCGTTGCACCCCTTCCCCCACCCCCGTCAAGAGTTAAGCTCTCTGAATTTGTCGGGAAGAAATAGCGACCACTGTTAGAGACCCATGGAGAGCTATCGTCGCCGACAAAATTTTAATTGAATCGCTCGAATTGCTCGGGTGGGGTTGGCAGGGGGTACTAACATTTAGTACTCGTGGAGAAGTATGTAGTTTCAGTGACAATTGCAGATTAATCCATGTCTAGGGCAGGATTGTGATAAGGAAAATAAATCCATCTATCAGTAGCAGCGTTTGGACGGGGTTCAAAAGAACGTAACGCTTGTAAGCTAATTTATTCACAAACGGAACAATACTTGAAAACTAAAACGGACAACCGTATACTATCTAATAGGGCCGAAATTACAATTTGCAGTTCCAAAGGTATCCTTCAGTAAAGGAAGAAAACTGAAGAAGCCGATAGGTTGTCTCCGTGGAGATAAGGTTAGCCCCTGGACATTGTAAATTTGGCCCTAAGGTGGCTAAACTCCTGATAAAAACTCATCCATGGTAGCCAGTCGGTTGCCTCTGTTTTCTTCCTAACTGTAATATAACTATTTGACGTTCGCAAAATGTAATTTAGTATGTGTAGGTACTTATTTTCACCATAAACATTTCGGAAAAATCAGTATAAAATAACCATAACTGCTGCTGTCCCCATGAACCATACCCACATTGACAGTTTAAACCATGTCAAAATGTGAATGGCTTTCCATTTGCGACACTTTTTGTTGCTGCATGTCAATTTATTGTTCGTTCATACATGTCCGTCCACTCGGGCGTAAGGGTACACCGAGTGGGTGGACAGTTGTAAATGGAAATTAATTGAGATGTTAAAAAAATATGCTGAAGTAGCTCATCTCTGTACAGCTGTACCGAACCGTGCATCGGTAAAACGCTTCTGTTTAGGCGACATGGCGCCATTTCGTCGCTCGAACTCGTCGCCTGCTTTCCCGGCATTTTCCGACTGGCGCCAATGTGACACTCGAGATTAAGTCACAATTATTATTTCACTTCCCAATCAACTTGTCGAGGGCTGCTCTCTGTAGCGAGAGAGACGGAGGCTGCTAGACGACCCCAATGAGAGGTCGCCACTCAATTATGGATGCACGTGCATTGCAAACGAGTGCCGTTGTTTTTGTTTTGGGGTTGTCAAAAATTGATTGAAACACATTATCGTGAGTGTTGGTCAGTTCGTTGTTGGTCGCAATTATCTCAGTTCAACGTTTTGCACGGTGAAATGTTTTTCTGGTGAGTTTCACAACGGAATTGATTGATTTTTTACTTTGTATCATACCTGGTCTTCGTTTCTGAGCACAGAGCTTTGAATGAATAACTTTTTTGCTCGTTACGGAGATAATTTAATGCCATTAGCGTTTGTTTGAAAAGAACCAGGGGACGATGCACATTTTTTTACAGCATCAAAAGTTACATCAAAGCCTATCGTTAGACATTTTTAACTAGATTCTCAACAGCGTTCGTCGATCACACAGTGGAATTGTTGTTATTTTGTTAAAATACAATACAAAAAATTCAAACATATTATTACCTAGTATTGTTTGTTACCATTAGAGCTGAAATAACCGATTGTATTGTCATCCAACTTCCAGATAAAATCTTTGGTGAAACCTATCGCTCGCTTTGCAAGACCGATACTCCGTTATTTTCGCAGGGTCTCTGATCTTCCTCTCCTGAATTAGACAAAACCATGAAATCAAACAACTCTCTCACTGAACTTCTATGTAGTGGACATAGAATCATGAATTTTTTCACGACATGGATGGTATATATTCTACTCCTACCCTTGAATTACCTGTGTCCAGTATAGTGAAAAAGCCATACCTCCTTAGATTTGAAAGATTATTTTTACATGCCATAATTTAAGGATCTTGAGAGATTAAGATTTTTTGTCCCAATCTATCAATGCAGCAGTATTGCTAGAGGTTGAATCAAATTCAGATTCTGCAAGTTTTCTTCAGCTGTAACATAGCTCCGAGTTACAGGATTAAATTTTTGTATTTAATTTCACCACCGCTCGCAACACATCCGCGTCAAACCCAGCCCACCCCAACGCCAGGTCAACCCCCACCGGACATCCCCCGGCCCACAAACTTCCCGTCAGTGCCACCACCGCCCGGGAAATGCACCCCGGGTTTTCCGCGCGGTTTGCCCCGGCCAACCACGCCGGCTGCATGCTACACTCGTCTCGCGGTGGAACGCCGGGAAATGCCGGGAAATGCATTGATTTAGATCGGCGCATTTGACTAGACGTCGAGTTCCGGCTACAAGATTCCTCGGCTCGTCGCTTTTCTTTAATTGAAATTGTCATTTGAGCGGCAGCTTGTTGGTTTCGTCGGATTGGAATTTTAGAATGTGTACTATGTCTGCTGCTGGAAAGACACGCTCAATTTATACGAATATAAAAATAATATTTGTATCCCTTTTCATACCACTTCCAAAGCAACGATACATCTTTTTTTAAGGGTATGAGATGATTCTTATACATCTAGTCCGTAGTAGAATTGCTAGAATTATTAAAAATGTATTTTTGAAACTATCTTTATTATTGTTATCGTTTTTAACACTTCGATATGTACATTTCTTTTAGTTTTAACGAATTCTGTGTAATAAGAATTGCGGAAATGAGAACCAATTATATTAGTTTTAGATTTATTAATCTTTAAATTCCTCTATAATGGAAAATCTTTGACAGGAATAAAAACAAATTAACAAACAATATCGTTGCTTGCTATTGAAATCTTGTATAAAGTTGAAGTGGCTTCGGGTTGAATGTCACATATCACAGCTCTGAAGTTAATCAATCGTTTCTGGAGCGTTTTAGCGATGAATACGATGAAAACGATTCTAAAATAAGCTTTAAGAAGACTACTTGGCGAATAACTTACGAGTTGGAGGCCATGAATCCTGTGTTATGTCAAGAACAGGAACGAAAACGGAGGTAAATCAATAGTCAATATATAACTAAACGTGGCGCATTTCAATTAAATATCTTGTAGGGGATGTTTTAGTTTGACAGTAGTTCTTGAATAAAACTATTTGATGAGATGTGACTCGTTTGAAAATGTTCAACGCAATTTCCGTCGGAGGCAGTTTTTACTCTTTGGTAATTTTCCGAGTAATTAAGTAACGTGACGGCCGGCGTGTCATGCGCGATAAAAAGGGAGAAAAGGAAATAGCGATGGAGAAAGTTCCGGATAGGAGACATGGCCCTTAGGGAATAGGACTCTGTTTCTAAGTTTTGGCTATACTGTAGGATAACACCAAGATCGTATACATGATCTTAATTATGAACAAACCTTGTTAAATATGGCCATAAATATTGCATGGAGATTTGCCCAACGATATCTTGGCGAAGACTTGGGGAAAAAATGTAGGTTAGAGTCGAGAAAAAAATCCCGGGAAAAAAGCTAGTATCTGGATTCGACAACAAAAAAGATATCTTTTCCTGTCCGCTATATTTGCTAAGAAATATCACAACGAGTTTGTGGAAATCTCCTTGCCACGTGGCCACAACCCAGATAATCTAACAAGGGCGACCGGCAAAAAGGCGGCCCAAAAAAAGTGAACTCCATCATTTCCAGACAGAAATGATTCGTGGGACGTCAAAGACCTAATAATTTCAGACAGAGTAATTGAGTGTTGGACGAAGAGAGAAGTGGAGAATTCGGTTGGGAGAGAGAAGGAACGCGAGCCTTGAGCTCCAGACTGCAGGAATCCAGGAAGGACTTAAGACCATCAGCACCTCTCGGGGTAGGAAGGTCGTAGCGGGAAGCCAAGCAAAAACTTAGGTTCGTTCCAATATTCGTTCCAATAATTCATTCATGAATTTTCTATATCGGGAAATTTTGTGTTTCACTGTATTTTTTTTCTAGCTTCATTAATTTCTGTGTCAGATGGTAAATGATGCCGGTGATTAGCGCAATTTCATGTTCACCATGTTAACGACTGACAGTAGAGTCGTATAGAATGTTTTTAATGAGCGTGCAGTGGACGTTGAAACAAACGGTCCACAGCGGTTTCTTATGATTTTGTTTGTATTTCGCATTTTAGACAAAGAGTATGGAGAAATTTCTGCTGTGGTAACAAGTTAGTAAAATTTCTGCAATTTAACGTTTGCAATAAGAAAGAACTTTTGCAAGAAATTTACTGTTGATTTTCCAATATTCTACAGCCTCGTAAGATATTCAATAAAACATTAAAAAGATATCATTAGGAAATCAAACCAAACAGCAAATCTCTGAATGCCCGTAAGATATGTAATGTAATAAACTGATCAGTCGAGAAATCTTAACCCCTATTTAACATCGTGCTATATCTCATATTCTTAGATATGCATCAGGATAGGGATTTGATAACCCGACTGGATACATAATTTCGATTATAAATTTCGATTCAAATCATGAACACTGCTGTTACAGAAGCGATTCAACCCTTGTGTGATGACCTTGAGGGGTGACCTCGCAGCAAGAGAGTTACGGGATCTTAACGGGAAGCTGGATCCAAGGGAATGAGACGGGAATGAGACGGGAATGGGACTGGATAGACACGGGCTCGAGCAGCGAACAAGCGCGCGTCCCAAGTTTAATCCATGTAGAGCCATAGATTTCGGGAGTCTGTTTGGACGATGCTCCTTCCAGACTTGACGTAATGCTGCTTCTATAGGGAGGCTGGACCGCCGCCTGTTTCGACGCACAGTGGGATTGCAAATCTTTGCGGAAATTCGCACGGTGCTTAACTGTAGTAATCTAGTTTTTTTCATGGCTTTTACAGATTTTTTCAGAGCTTTTTGTGTGTAAAAGCCGTAACTGTATATCAACACTATTATGGTGACAATTGAAAGTTAATTTCGTTGTCATTGAGCAGTTTTATATGCAAATTGGGCAGTGCAGTGCCAAAATTGGCCGCATATCTTCGAAGGTCTAGTTCGCTAAGTAAGAACGCTTGCTCTGAAATACGTTATTTTTCTGCAAGACGTAACCGCCGCAAGTTGAACATAAAAATATGAGTCTGAAGTCAATAATGAAGCGAATGCCCAGCAACTCTCCCGGATATTGTTGCGTATTGTTGTTTCTGATTTTCAACAATATTAGTGTTGTTGATTGCAACAGTATCAGTTGCTATCTGACTTTCAATATCAGATTGATTATCCATGGAGATCGCCATGGAGATTAGTTTTATCTGGATGTTAGCCACATAACTGCAGATTTTAATTTCAGCCCTGAGATGTATAAAAACTTTGAAAAATCAGTTACTGTTTATATCTGTAAGGTAAATATAATCAGTATTATTTTATTTGTGTTAAGTCATTGGTATAGGTAAGGTTGTGTGCAAGTCCTGCCAATGACGACCTCCCCCGTGTTTTTCACTCAATCAAGTGCAGGTTCATTGTTCCAAACCGTCGCTTCGTCGATCGTGTGAACTAATCTTAATTTATTCCGAGATAGTGTTTACAACGTCGAGGAGGCTGCGTTCCAGACAATGAAGACAAAGGAAGTGAAGAGAGAAGTGAAGAGCGGCTCACCGATCCGGGATACGAACCCGAAGGTTCCTTACAAACCCAATACACTTTCCGGGTGTGGGTCACACACTTTTCCGGCGAGGTTTTCTTCCTATCGATTGTGCCCTGCTTTACAATCGTTCACTAGGGTATCCAATATCTCAGTAAAAGAAGCAGCGTTTGGGTTATAATTGTGGACTTCTATGATCAAACCGTCTCTGAACATTTAAACTTTGAGTGTGATTTAATATTTTGACTTGCTTAAATTGTTTAAGTCCTCTAGGTCGAGAAAGTATCATCTCATGTAATATTTTAACGGAGATATATTTTTAAGGACAAAAGCCTTTATTCTGGTTTTTAAAAATTATTGTACCACTTTCTCTAGCCATAGGATTATTTTCTGGCTTTCTAAATCCAGATACGTGATGAAATTAACTATAATCTCACACTCAATTCCACATTAAACACTTAGAGGGTGTTTTTATTGGTACCGCAGGATTTAAAACAATCAAAATGTCATTTTTTTGTCTACTAACTCATGAACTACGATGAACCAAAGAACGAAACACCAAAATTCTTGTCTCCTTAAGGCTGTTCTACCAAGACCCTATGTATAACGGGCCATAAGACCCAAACTTCGAAATATGCAGTTTTGAAAGGAAATAACCTTTGAACCTGAAAGAGTATAACACCAAAGTGCAGGATTTATCAAAAAATCATGCTCAAACCCAAATTTCACTGAGATACACGCATTTAAAAGGGTTAGATTTCTGGCGATAGCATCAGAGTAACGGTTGTAGATAGAAATACGAAACTTTTTCACAGCCTCGCCAACACCTTGCTCCTAGGTGTGGGCTATCAAGCAAGTCATTTTGAGCCAAGGGCTGTTTAGTGGAATTATTTTTGTCACCCTCTGCATTTTGTTTTCACGAAATACTAGTCTTAGAAACGTCATAGAAGAATTTTGAAAAGACGAGCAGTTGAAGAATGTTACGATTGGTTTGTGGTCTGATTTTCAATAATCTAGTGTTATTGGTTTGGGCAATGCTATCGCCACAAAATTTAACCCGTAAAACCAATACATGGCTGAAATCGACACCGCCCTTGAATGTCTCGCGATCTTGGCTCGCACTCGTAATCAGTGCGACAGTTAAGTTGTTTATAAACACAATTTATACGTTATAAGATTATAACTAAGCTTTTCAACGCTCATGCAATAAGCAAGTGCAAAAGACTGCTGATCACTTGATAGCTTTTCATATAAGCTCTAATCCTTTGCTAAAAGGCAATTAAATTTTTAAATCTTCTATGGAGTGTCATGAAACCACAACAATGTTTGTATACTCAACCAGATTAGAGAGAGACGGACTTATGCCCCGTTATACATAGCGTCTTGCTAGAACCGCCTTAACAGAACGCAACCAGTTCTTACAATACATAAAAGACAATCTGTCCACCCCTTTACCAAACAACACATTTCAACGCCGGTCAAACCACCTTAACAGCGTCCATGTAGCCCATACAATACACAGAAGATAGTCTACCTCTTAACAAACAATATATTTCAACCACCATGGATCGATAGACTACCACCGCGAACCTCGGGTTCCATGTCTCAAAACTAAATTAACATTTCATTAATCATCGAGTTAATTCAGGAACATTGCATTGTTGTTGCAAGTTATTTGTGCATGTGTGTATGTGTGTATGGGCCATAAGGTTATTAGATGGACTTCGTCATTATTAACCATCTCGCGTCTCTTAGAAGGATCTTTGTTAGAAGGATGAGGGTGAAATTCTGACGGGATGGAACGATTAATTTCAAAGCTGTTCAGGGGTGTGTACGAGAGGAAAATGGCTGAACGTGATTATGAGTTGCTACTTTCGGTACAGGGTGTCTGTGCGTTGGGAAGCTGCGTGCGGGATTCTCATTTCATACTTGACGCTATTTAGGTCGGATTGACTTGGTGATCTTGATGGACAAAATTGATTTTCAATTTTCAGATACACTATCTTACTGTTTTACTTTCATAAGAGTCTTGTCTTTTCATAATCTAACACCTTAGTTTTCAGTTAAACTATTTATAAGTCCCAAACTCAAACTTATCTCAACGTTTTGTAAAGCTTTGCTGCCTGCTTTACCAAGGGTCTAAACTCGAGTCCACGATATGACCAAAAATCAAACAAAATAATCAAAAGAACCTTACTACCCAACCTATTCCCTATTAGTACTATGACTTTTTCCGACGTTTCGCAAAGCTTTCTCTATTTCTTTCTTCTATTATACAATTACTATTGATATTCAACTATCATTTAATGTTAGAGCATAAGTTCTTATAGCACTGTTTGCCTACTGAACGAGATATCCAGCTATTGACAGATGAAAATGCGTTAATTTTCTGAAATAATAAAAAACACAACCGGATATTTCTAGCTGTTTTCTATGAAATACAGGGTCATTGAAAAACTTTTCCTCCCCATACAAAGCTGGCAGTATTGGCAAAGTTATCACGAAAGAAATGGCGAACTTTGTAACCCTGCGCAGTTAGCATGGCCATCTAGTGAATTGATTGGAGAAAACAGCAAACTATTTTCGACCACTCGTGCAACATCCGGAATTTTTCATCTCCCAAACAAGACAATTTTGCGAGTTTTCCTTTGTTATTTTTCCCGCTGATAGAGTTTCCACACGCAACGGCCAGTGTCTACCGTGATTTTAGAAACTTCCAGGTATTCGTTTGAGACTCGAGAGCTCGCTTTTTGAAGAGGGTGTCCCGGCGTGTTAAAGACGCGTCTTGGTTTGCTGGTCCAGAAAATGGTGTTGGAAAAATCTGACGGAACATAGGGGCATTTATTCTCCTTATAACAGCTTGTTTGTAAGCAGCTAAGGCTCAGTTGTTCAGTGGCATTATCGTTATAAATCGGCCTGTTAACGCAATATATAGGCATTTCATT
This sequence comes from Nemurella pictetii, assembly GCA_921293315.2. Taxonomy (NCBI): domain Eukaryota; kingdom Metazoa; phylum Arthropoda; class Insecta; order Plecoptera; family Nemouridae; genus Nemurella; species Nemurella pictetii. The sequence continues at coordinate 6,860,913 of OV121122.1, forward strand.
TGCAGTGGCCATGGTAACAACACATTTACGGACCGTTAGGATGTTAACGGATCAATGGAAACTAGGCCTAAGCATTTTGTCAGAATCGGCACCTCCACCACGTAAATATCCTACCCTCAACGCAGTAGGAATTACATCTTTGGCAGCATTTGGTTTCTTGAAATCCCTTATTTAACAATACTTGTTAAACTTTCGTTGTAATTAACTGTGCTGGTAACTGATTGTTATTAAATTATATATGTTTTAATGGTCCATGATCCAATCGGTCCAATTAGCTGATGACAAATTTATTCGATGACAAAATGCTGCATTTCTAAAGGAATCAGTATGATTTCTGTAGCAAACCCAGGCCCACAATTGCCAACAACAAGCGGTTAGACTGAGTGTAGCAAACCTCTACCAACAAATGAAATGGACGATCAAACATTGCTGATCTCTTCTGATAACCGCACAAAGAGTAGCAAGATGAGATTGAAGAGCCTCAGGCGATCGTTTGCGTAATCGGCAGCCTCTCGAAAGTATCGATTTCTGGAGATAAGCAGCCTGATGTATCTGGGTTGTGCTGGAGCGGAACTGAAGCTGAACTGAAGAATGTTATAGCCATGCTAGTGAAGCCTCACGGCTCACTTGCAGCAGATGTGTTGCTATTCCCAAAGAAGGGATATGGGATAGATGGGATCGATCTATAAGATGAGTCCATCGGGTCAGGTATCTTTTCTATACAATGCCTCTTAATTAGAAATTTGCTTGCTATATTTTTACTTATTTCATCATTTGTCTGTAAAGGGTAATATTTTCATTTAAGCAGCATCTTGAGAAAATCTTTGATCACCAGAAAAAATGGGGTTGGAACGTCTAGTTCGCAACGTTTCGCGAAGCTATATATGCTGCCTGCTGTGATCCGTGAAATGCACTATTATTTAGAGCTTAAGAATTTAGGCAAGTGAAAGCCCTGTCATTTATCGCATTTCAATTGTGCAGCATCTGTAGGTATTGATTAGATAAGCTGAAGTGTTTTTTTTGCTAATCCAAGCACCTCGGTCACGTTTTTACCCCTATAACCGCCACTGCAATTTCCGGTGGTAGAAGATTCTGTGTTCTATCAAATTCCAATGACCCCCGACCCAAGTCACTAAATTCCTGAAACGCGACAAACTTTTAATCAATGACTTCGTATAAGGACACATAAGAGCTCCATAATGTACCTCTCCTTGGCAACTGAACTGTGAAAGCCATAGATATCCTAGGACATATTTAACAGTCTAGCATAGCAGATGTAATGGCTGCAAAATCCAAAATTGCAAACTAGGTTTTTGGGGGAAATTTTTAGCGAATTTCTAGAGGAACGGTCCAAGAGAGCTTTGAAAATGCCAAGAGATATACAATATTCCGCAAATCTGTCAGAAACCTGAACATTTTGTTTTGTCTGCGTAGGTTTTGATTGGAAACGAAGTCACTTAGTAGTGGGGCACTCTTACTAAGTGGGGGAGCGACTGTGGCCTGGTCTAGATATTGCTAAACCGTTCGGCCAGGCTGACAGCCTTCCGCCAGGATAACATTTGCCATCTTCTGACATTTTCATGACCTTCAGTGTGACTTGAATACGATCTGACGAATCACCTTCGCTTGGGTTTTCTTTACCTTCACAGTTCCCCACAGGCGTCTAAAATATTTTAGTCATACCAGACAATCTTATCAATTATAAAACGCCCTTTAGACGGTGCTAAGAAACACATCATGAAAAACAGGGTGTAAAATTTGTGTTTTGCACCCAAATAATTAATTTAAGAAAAAACTGACTTTCAAAGGCAGTTAATGTACGCTCATACATTAGACGGCAGTTTAAAAATTTACCAACTGATATGCCAGAACATATATCTATATGTCCAAGATCTAGACAACACAACGCGTACACGCTCTCTATAAAGCCAACAAACGGCCTTACAGATTCCGGAAACAGATGATCTTAAGCCACTAGAGATGAAATTACAACTCGGATGAAACTGGTGCGGGCAGCCAGCGAGCAAAGAGGGTGGTTTTTGCGCGGTTTGGATGACTGCCATCGAGGGTAGCTGGCTGGCTGGCAGCGAGCGCCTGTCTAATTTACAGCATCACGCCGACATGGTAAATCTGCCTGGTGCTCGGCAACAGTTCGCTGGTAAAGAACAAGAAGCTGCAGCAAGTAGCAGTCGAGCGGTACCAGATGGGGGTTTTAATCGTGGCGTAATGTCTGCTTGATTGGATTAACACTCGGCGAGCTCCGCGAATAACTTGGCAATGAAAGGGATAAATCTTCTGTGGAGAGTTAGAAAAGAAAAATATGAGATTGCTCGGTTTTGGGTAAGAAGCCTGGATTGCTTTTTAATCTTTGTGGATGTCTGTTGCAGTGGGGGAAGATTTGTGTTTTGACTGGGATGCATGGATCTTGGGTTCTGTTGCATATGTGTTGAAATTAAGGAACAGGGTGGTTTTCACTGAGGAGTAGTGATGGCTTGATGACATTTTTATGACAGATTTTTATATTTTCTTGGTTATGAAATTAAATTGTGTCGGTTAGTTATCTCTGAACTTGGAAGTAGGAAAATTGAGTTCATTTATGTTCATGTTTAGTCGCAAAATGTTACCATATTTCTGGCATCTGAATGGTTTAGAAAATCGATTAATTTCTCAAAAGCTACTCCAAATGATAAATTCGGAGTTTTTAATTACATTTTATACATGACTTTTTAAAATATAGTAGTAATGTATTGCCTATTCGCTGTGATATTCATAACTAAAACAATATTAAGGAAAGAATTTGGCACTTAGCAGTTCTCAAAAACGTGTCATGTGGCACGGGTGAAGTCTTGTTGTTCTCCGTATTCTTAACCAGAAAGTCGAGATAAAATAGCTATAGCTTCTCCGGAGAGTGTCCGCATTAGCGGGAAGCGTCTGGTCTAGACGCATTTCCCGGCAAAAAGCTAATTTCGAGGGAGAGCTACAGGAAATGTGGCTGCTTGTTTAAGATGTATGCTAATTTCAATTTATTATGTAGAACAGTTTTTCGTGCCACGATCTGCTGTAATGGTAATTTTTTGAAGTTAATTAGCCTACATGCGACGATGACTCATGTTGTAATGTGAATTTTTATGTTGATTTATTCTAATGCGGAAGTGTCTTACGCGTTTTTTCTATTTTCTTTATCTTGAGTCAATAACTGTGCGTTTCCCTTGGGTTGATGTCAACTGGGACACTGGAGTACATTGGAGTACATTGGACGAAAAATTGGAGACTGAGACATTGTGAGTTCAATCCAATGCATTTGAGAAAGATATGCCGTTCTTCCTCTTTTCTACAGGACTTAAATTAAAGACTTCTACAGAAAAGGGTATTTTATTCTAGAGTATTTTTATCCTATATAAATATATATATATATATGTGTGTGTGTGTGTGTGAAGGGATATTCCATACAACTCTAGGATGCCAAAAGAAGTTTTCTAAGAATTTAATAAAAAAATATTTGGTAGATTTAAGCATGAGCAAATGGAGACTCTATATTAACTTTAAAAGAACACAGAAATATGCAACAAAAATACATTAAATTCTTCGGTAATCTACGCGCGGTAGCTATCAGCCAACGAAAACTGTGATCTCAAAACCAAAATTGGCTGAAAATGCGAAATATGCAGCAAGAGAATCGTAGACAAGCTTGCTGAGTAAGAAGACTATGAGTGCCTAGAGCCGGTGCAGACTTCCATAGCGCCACCGAAAAGGTCCCCCGCGCTATTTCTGACGTAGAAGATGTTTTTCTAAGCCAAAAATCCAGGTTATTGACCTTTTCTCCATCAAGTGCAGTAAAGCCATGGAATAATTTCTTACCTCTGGTATAAATTTTTGTTTTAAAAGGGTACCCCATTAAAATGTATATACAACAAAAGATTAAAGCACATTGTCTACCGTCTAGCCAGAACGCCGATTTCAAAATCGATGCTTTGTCAAGAATCTCTGATTATCTATGAAATATTCCAACCCCCGGTTCAATACAGCAGCAACACGGGCGTTCGCATTCCAGATTTCTCATTAAGCCATGCTGGCGTCGCGATTACTAATCGTCACCAATCAGAGAATTAGCCAAACTAACGATGTGGCAAATTCTTCCCTCACCCCATCCCCTGGATTCCCCGACACCCCCGACCGCAAGCAACACTATAGGTAATTCACAGTCAAGCGTGGAAAATCCACGCGCTAGCAAAACACCCCAGCGTGCACGGATGGAAAAATTCCTCTGGTCTCGCGACGCCAACGCCGACGCTGGCGCCGGGTTAACATAACACGGGATCGCCAATTTTCTGGAATCTGTTATAAATTCCAGAAGCAGCTAGTCTGTTCTGTCAGAGAGCTGTGGTGGGGAAGGAGTGGCTAACTCAGCGCGACATCTATTTACAGACAATTTTCTAGAACTCTTGATAAAGCAGGCAGGATAGCTTTGCGAGACGTCGTGTGTTTTTTTTTATGTGTAAAATACTTTACACGTCTTTATTTATTTGTATGAGTTGTACAAGGGTAGTACAGCATGTATAGCAGGGTTATTACTGGTAAAGGGGGTTGGTTTCTCACACTCCATCAACTCTGGGACTCAAAAACACCCAATTAAAAATAGTGACATTAAAAGGAACTAAAGCCCTTCTTTTCAATGGCTTGTTGATTATTTAGCTATCTGTTAAGTGTGAACACAATAACACAAACAACACAATAACACAATAACCAGGCATCAATCGAAGTAACCATGTATAGAAATATGTCGGGTCACAAAAAAACTAGGCTTTAGAAGATAGAGAGGTGTTCTCAATTAATTAGGTATAATACTAAGGCTATTAACTAAGTAAAGGACATTATGCAATTCAAAAAATTAGAAAAACCACAGTAACGAGACTTTGTGTCAAAGAACTAAAATGCAGCATTTGATCGCGCGTAAAACGTAATCCCTGTCATTCTCTCGCCCGAGCACGAAACAGTCGACAATTTGACAGCCGCCGCAAGCTGGTCACTCTCAGCATTTTCCGACTCTCTCCCTCCGTCGCCTATCCCAACGAGACGACGACACGGGCACAGAAAATCCCATCGCCCCCCCCCCCCCCCCATCCCCGCCCCCGAACCACCCCCTCAGCAATCCACAGCTGCAGCCCTGGGGTTCGGTCTTTAAAGACAAAAGCTATCGATCTGGCTCGACTACCCCAACGCCCTCCCCCCGGTCGTGTGGAGAACACATAGCGCCCGCGGTAACGTCAGATGGGCCCCGAGCCCGCCTTTGTTACCCCCCCCCCCCCCCCCCCTCCCGCGCTTATCGCGTTAAAAGATTAACTGTTCGTTAATTGTGGAGTAATTAGCCGGCGTTGGGTGGTGAATTGATTTTGTTGTGTATAGTTGTTGTTGTCGTTGTTGATTACCGATGATTTCGTTCTGGGATAGCTCGTGGGCTTTTTGCCGAATGTCACCGAATATATTTTGTGTTGCTCCGAGAAGGTTGCTGGTATTAAGCATAGGTAAATTACCTTGGATTAACAGGTTTGGTAACCGTTTACAAAAAAAAACAACGGGCTTATTACCTCCGTTTAACAATGGAAGCACCTTTGAAATACAATCTTATAACATCGAGTTGAACCGTAGCACCGAAATATTGATATAGTTCTGTGTGTTATCGCCTTAGAACTGGTGTTTCTGTGTTGCTGTATACCAATTGATGCTAGGTATTACTTAATTGTTAAAATCTGTGCACCGTGGTTACATTAAGGCTTCTTATTGTTCGTGATATGTTTACTCTTCAATTAACAGACGCATTGTTATGGATTTTTATATTGTAGAGACTATAACATAATATATTTCGAAATTAGAGAGTTGATGTCAGTTTAACGTTACGCACCCTTAGCTCCATTTATAAGTCACAGCCCACATTGTTCAGAGTAAAATGGAGATTGTATACCTACACCTCACTCAGTATCTCTCTCATTATCTCTCCCTCTCTGGGTAGATTGTTGGTAATTCTTGAGAGGACATTTTAAGTACGCCTATTTCGCAACTAATCCAGGTTTACCAACAGCCGCCGACGATTAGTGATGATCTCAGGCGCAATTCATTAATTCATTTTATACCAGCTCGCAGCTCGAAGCTCTCAGCCTCTCGGCTCGAAACACGGCAAGAAGCAACGACAGATCACGAACCACCCCGAAGTGCTATGTCGGATTCTCGTGTCTGAATTGCTTGCATTAAGGCTGCTACGAATTAGGTATGCCTACTTCAATTTCTTAGCTATGGGTAGAGTCTTTCCATGTTACGGTCATACTCATTTACATGTTAATACCGAAATGATGTGAAATATTACCATCTAAGACTCATGTCTTTTCCTGATATGAAATAAATTTGCCGTTACCAATTTACGTTTATTTCCAGCTGTCTTGGACTTTGATAGTAAAATTACTATAAAAATGCTAGAAGATAATATGCGAGTGGTAATTAAAGCTTATAGACACTGTTCCAGTATATGATTTTGATATTTAGAATTAGTGCCATGCGAATTTCGTTCCATATCGGTTAATGAAACGTGAATGGCAGCCATTTTTTGAGTATGACCTTATCGTGTACAGAGTGTGTAGCATTCCAGCATACGCAGGCTCTTGGAACACTGTCGAGTGCGCTCGTTTACCCAGGTCATTAGAAAGAGCAATGCAACTTGAACCGTTGCCGGGGTGACAAAAGCTCTCAAACATGAGGGCTCCCTCGGGCATCCACAACAGCTCGTAAAGGGAACTATAAACGCCAGGGCGCGGGCTGTAAGCCGCCCCTAACATGCGCGCTTTTAAACTGACAATAAAGACAAATACGACTAACCATGCATTGCAAACAAATGAACGCGGCTCGTACTCGCTGGAGGAAAAGGGGTGTTTTACGCGAGGGTTAAGATGTTGAAATGTTCACTTATTTACTGACAGCAACGAATAGACCGGTTCCACGCAGAGAAAAATGACGTTAGGTACCCACTGGACGTACTACAAGTATGGAAAAATAATAATTAGCTCTGCTAAATAACAAATGAAGATATTGAAATCGCGACCCGAATTGCTCTACCTGAATTTAATGAGTGGGTATCATGACGTCCTTTTAATAGAATGGAATAGGTGAACTGTAATACATAAGAAAATTGCACGAACAAGGCAAACGCTGGTGTTCAAACTCGTTGAAGGATGAGCGGACCCTAACCCGGGCTTAAGCCGAGGTTTCGGCCTTGTAGCCTGGTAGATTTATTGTTGTTTCAAATTTTATTATTCTTGTTACAAATTTGGTGCCGAAATATTTATTCCTTGTGGCGTCACAACCAAAATACTGAAAATGTGTAATATAGTATTTTGCTTGTAAAAACAAATTGGCTGAACGGATTTTGCTCAAAATCGATACAGGATCACGATGAGCTGTGACAAAAATTCTTGCCGAATTTCGTTAAGATATTTGACCTTTAAGTAGGCCCATTCAATTTCATAACAAACAAAAAATATTCTAACACTTTTTTCCCATTGTTGCACATTGAGGAATTTCGCTCGCACATCCTGGCCAACCAAATCTATGAAGTAGACGATTTTTGTTCCTTGGCAATAACTTTTTAGTTTTATTTCATTTTACAGTCTTATTTTAAGTTTAAAAAATAATAATAATGAGATATCACAAGAAATGAGTTTTAATGTTTATCACTATTTATCGGACCTCCAAATAATTACTTAACGAGTTTATCAGCCTGCAGAGAATATTTTTTAATCACTATGGTTTTTAACTAACTCCTGTATATCTATTCACAACGGAAATAATCAAATACAATACACTATAAACCACACAACCTTTAACAACATTAAAAACTATAAACTCGATTCAATAAGTGATCCACAGAAAAACTGGCGGCACGCACGCTCGGCATGTGTGTCGTGCTCAAATTGGACAGCTCGAATATGAGAAGCAATAATCCAAAATCAATATGCGTTCAATTCGGGAGTGGGTTGTGGTGGTGATGGGGGTGGGGCGGGTCGAGTCAGAGTCGAGTGCCGCTTGCTCTTCGCAGAAAACTTGGTACGTGACACACGATATAGGAGCAGCGGCGTCACCACGATTTAAACGCCCAGTGGCGAAGTTTTAGTGGACTATTTTGTTGTGATTTGCGCTGTATATGCAGTCTGGGCTTGGAAAATCCATTTAGGGCAGATATTATAATATCTAGGTGGCTAACCTCCATATAAAAACTCATTTCCGTAGTTAAAACCTATTGGTTAATTCAGTTTTCTTCCTAACTGGAAGAAAACTCATCTCTAAGATGTCTGCCAATCGGTTTTTTCTAGTTTTATTTCTAGCCGGCTGTAACAATTTACGGTCCAGCAAACTCTCGAAGACATCGAGACATAAAAAAACGGTATATAACAAAGCAGTAATCTTGTGTCAGTAGGTCAGAAGTGCATAAAACGAATTTAAGTATTACTTGATGCACCTCAAAAGAACATGAACATACGATACGGTATATGGCTAGACGTAAGCAGAGTGATATTATTATTATCAACACTAACTCATCCCATTAACTTCTCAATTTTGCCAATGTGTACAGAAAAAAATCGAGACTAGGTGTGTTATTTCGCACCTGCACCATCTTTCAGCCATCTTAATCGTGACAAAAACCTTTTTCTTTGCCTTCGCTGAGAAGAACCGTCACAAGAATGAAGAAAAATATAGCAGCGGCTGGCTTCCGGAAAAATGCCATCTCGTTTTGACGTGAATGGATTTGTGCTCGATGCGCCGTCATCGTTATTAGCGCCCGCGGGCAAAGTTTTGCGCGGTTCTGTCAACAATCCGCGCAGGGTTGGCCTACTAAAGCAACCCTTATTGCACTTCTTTGCCGCGGCAAGCAATAAGCTAGGGTTGCTTCGGAGGAAGGAGTAATTAGAATTGACTTGCAATGCTTTGGCTGGACGTCCCACCGATGGTTACTGTTTCGCAGATTTTTAGGTGGTAGACATTTTTTGAAGGAAGTATTTTTTGATGTAAGACGAAAAACTAACATGTGTGATTGGATTTGAATTTTATCCTTGAAATACACCTTTTTCATTCAATCAAAATGATTTCAAAATGACTTCATGATATCCACTCGTGAAAGCCAGGTAGAGCAATTCGGGTTATGATATCCTAATTTTCATTTGTTATTCAGCAGAGCTTATTAATATTTTTACAGACTGGTTGGTCATCCAGTGGGTATCTAAAGTCATTTTTCTCTGAGTGAAATAGGTCCATTCAAATTTCAGAAATTAAACAAATGAGATGGTAAATTATACACAAATATAATACAGCTTACTAAGAGTTTTGGTATACACATTTACGAGGGTCAAATATAAATTACTCAGTTCGGATCTGAGTAGCTCATTTGCTTGCCAAAGGAAACTCATCCCTCCCCAAAAGGCAAAATATCGAAAAACAGTTTCCACGAAACTGCAATTCGAATATACATGTCTCGTAGGTATATAGATTTCCTTTTGAACCCAAAGAAAATCCAAGTAGAAAAGCACTCAAAGTAACGCTAGCAAGATTCATGTAAACACTCGCAGCGATCGGCCCGAATCTTAACTCATATTACTCCCACACCAAGAGCACACCGCCGCCGTGTTTTGAAAGACGTTTATTGATCCCCCGGCGAGGGTTGGCCATCCACACCCACCCCCACGTCGCACGACATGCGGCGAGATGCAGGTGAAGACATCGCTGCGAGCAGCAGACTCATAATTATTTATAAGCAATCACGTGGAGCCTCTTAATTACTTCGATGACAATCAACCGGGTGGATTTAAGAATCGCTGTAGAGACGTCGCGAGATCGAATTCCCCGATCCTGTTGACGCCCTTCATGCATCTCAAAGTTGCATGCATGACCTACAGAAGAAGTTGCCATCGCTAACTGAGTTGGAAGTTCGTTTCACAAAAGCGGGGGTTGGGGATTAAAAATGATTCGGTGATAACTTTAAGGAAGTAGCTGGAGTATAATTAAAAATTTGGGTCACGGAGTGGATAGCTGGCCGGGCTCCTGTGTTGATATCGTTGAGAAGTGATGGGGACTATCTCCTAGTGTACATTAAAATATTGAAGAACGATTTTTGTGGCATTGCATTATTTGATTTCCATTAGAAAAGCGGGTGGAAGGACATCATTATAACACACTCAGAAGTACCAATTCCGATGGACGATGTTTCGGATATTAATTAAACGCAAATCTATGTTGCAAAGAGTTGCTCAAAAACCACCAGAACTTCAGGGGGCCAATTCACGAACTATTTAGTTCTGCTACGTGAATTGTCCAGGGTATAGAGTTATACCTAGGAGCTAAGGTCGGACTAACTTAGCTCGGGTATAGAGGGGTATAGCGAAATGTACGTGAATTGGCCCCCAGGGGTTCAGTTAGTTATCGGTCACCCACCCAAAGCAAATCCAGCGCAATGCTGCTTAACTTTGGTGAGATAAAAATTGTTGTATTGTTTTTTTCCTGTGCATTATTATATCCGGGCTTGTAAGAGAGAGAGGGAGGGGGGGGGGGGAAGAGCTGCGCTCTTGTCCTTAGAATATTACAGAAAATAGAGCATTCAGGACGAAGTACTTCATTAAAAGTTCGACGTCGCATTACGAGGTTCAAGCATGCGTTTGTGGTTTTATTTAACGAAAGTTCCGTGAAGTATATACGTATACCCGTATACTATATCGTGAGTCGGTTGTGATTGGAATTCAATTCATATTTAATCAACTCCAGCTCCACTCCATGTTAGTTTGAGTGACAGACGGGCGAGGGATGCAAGGGGTGCAGGCTGCTCGTTTAACGATTCCTTCTGTTTAGCTCGTCCAATCGACGGCTTAAAGGATCGTTAACGGTGTCATGATAGCTTCATTTCTCTAAACACTCAGGAGATATTAAATCTAGAGTATGTTTAGGGGTTTGATTTAACGCAGCGGACACGGAAATCTTGGTCGCGGCTGCAAGAATCTTAGCAGCATGCAAACATGGTTTGCCAGAGACAATTTGAAGCTGCTGCCAACAGCAGACCAAAAAGAAAAGCTGGAATTTCTCAACTGTTTGATCATTTGATTTCCTGTCGGAAATAGCTGTTCGCAAGCGGGCTCCAGCCCCGGTCGCTACCTAAAGCGGCGGGTGTTGCTCGTGACGACGATCAAAATAAATCAAACATGAGATGGAAAATTTTATTTCGATTCCCATACATTGTTCCGGCTATCCAAATACTTTCTGCGATTTAATTCTACAGTCGCAATTAAATTTTAAAGTTTCCCCGATGGCAGCGAACGTCCGAGTTTATACCAAAGACTCGGATTTTCTATTTATATTCTTCTCTAACTCTAAATTTACTGGTAATACTCAGAAACAACCGAAATTTACAGTTATACTTTAGTCCGTGATAGGTTTATATATATATCCAGAGTCCCATCACAGTAATCCCTCTGGAAATAACTCGTGGATAGCAACTATTGTAAAACTAGCCAACCATTGCAATAACTCGAACGATGGGTGATCACCCATCCCTCCCACTATCATCGTCGCAGCAATCGCCCATCGTCAAGGTGATAACGATTTGATCAATGCTAGAGAGAGCGAAGAATTGACCTCTGATCAATGCTCTACAAGCATGCATCGCTGATGCTACACACAGACCTCGATTCAGGCTATTTTCAAGCAGGTCGCCCTATTAATTTGCTGGGGTAATCGATCGTCCGAAAATATACTACTTAGTCGACTAATTCTCTCGAAGGCAATTGTATTTTGAGGGATATACGAAGTGTGAGATCACCTGTGGTTGTTGCTGGTGACAGTCGCATCATCTGTCTCTTAATAATCAAAGTGACGTCATAATACCCACTAGGTAATCAATTAGCAGGGCTATTTCTATTTTTACAAACTGGTATTACGTCCAATGGTTATCTAATTTTCTAAATCGCATCAATAGATTGTATAACAAACGCAAAATTAATATATAAATGGGTGCCACTTAAATTGAACAACACTCTTTGTACAAAGTGTCTCAAAGTACATTGAGAGAATTGGGTCTTGTTGCTCATTTGTCGTTGAAATATATCAAACTGTCGTTAATAAATTATCTATGATTTTATATGATGAATTGTCAATATAAAATGTATCATCCCTTCTTGTCAAGGGGTGTGTATTGTGTGTGTACTCGAGCCATGTTGGTAACTGGCGGTGAGACACAGTGCAAAGCTGCACGTGTATAGCATGTGGCAGAGTAATTGTCTGGGGGCAGCGGCATAGCGTGGTAACGTTCTCCTAGATAGGCTCTGGCTGGAATAATCTGCTGGAATACTCTAGCTGGAATACTCTAGCTGGAAGTATAAATAAAACTGTGTCGCTATCCGTGGCGAGGGCTGACCACTGCCGGTCATTCAGTATTAATGAGTTAAAAATAGGTTCGTGGAGTTGAAGCCGTCGCTTTTAAGGAAAATCGCTTTTCTCTGAAAATTAAGAGAAACCACTTCATCACTAGTTAAAATGTGCTTTCTGAGTGTTTCAACTTTCAGAATTTCTCTGGAAATTAGCTCAAGTGGATATTGGAAATGGTAATTGTGGAAAACAATGGAACTTATGAAAACGAATTGTGCAACCATGGAAATTGGCTCAAATCACCCTTAAAATGGGGATTAAGGAAAATTTTAGAAAATTTAGTTAAAATATGCTTTCTGAGTGTTTCAACTTTCAGAATTTCTCTGGAAATTAGCTCAAGTGGGTATTGGAAATGGTAATTGTGGAAAGCAATGGAATTTATGAAAACCAATTGTGGGACCATGGAAATTGGCTCAAATCACCCTTAAAATGGGGGTTAAGTATCCTCTGATACAAAAATATTTTTCACAAAATCTTGATACTTTAAGGGTCAACACACCCAGAAATTTTAATTAATTTATAGAAAACAGTCTGGCCTCTAATGAGTGAGAAACGTGATTTTATTTTATTTATTTATTAAAATTGAGAAAATGTATTTATAATCGCAGCTTGTGTCGAAAAAAATCACACATACACCCGGATTGTTTCTTTAGCAGAAAGTCTTATTGAAGAAATTCTCTTCACTCGCTCTGCTCGATCCCCTCAGCAAAATAATACTCCACGCATTTTTTAAATTAAAAATATTTTCTAATATTGTTTTATTTACTCGATGGAAATTGGTATTTACACAAAAATACTTTAGCCGCTGAATTTCATTCAGATTTTATTGGACTCGGTTGCAAAATCTTGATGAATCTAAATAATTTCCACACTCTATCGAAAGCTACATCCAGCCACCAGGAAAACTGTGCGGAAACCGTGAAAAGTGTCCGATGGCACTTTATTATAGGTGAAATCATCCGCCGAACGGCTGTACGAACGCGAGATCCACAAAGTGATAGCGAACAGTTATTACAAAATTCAACACCACCATGGGATCTGGCTGAGAGAGGAACGTGGTTTTAATTAAAATTTTACATTTCACCCCACAGCAATATTTGGCTTGGATTCTGTTCAAGCAAATCCACGGAATCATTGCGCTTGATTCTGATGCTTGTTTGGTGCCGAAGATGTACTGTGATGGAGGTGGATGCTGGCATTTGTAATTTAAGAGAAACTTTTTCAAATCTGAACTCGTGGAAAAATTACTTTCTGGCTGTGGTCAATTATCGACGCTTAGTTTTTAGCGATAACTTTTTTGAAATATCATCAGATCTAAAATTACCCAGCGAACACGCGACCGTATTTGTTAACCATATAGCCGAGTTTAACGGCAATCTTTCATGCCGGGGATGAAAATCGGGGCGAATCCACAATTCCCGCGCGATCAGCAAAGCCTGTGAATTTAGGGGTAGTTTCTCACAGCCAGCCATAGACTCATCCGAGCATGAGATCGGATTTAAGTGGCGGTGGAATAATAATACGATCGCCATGGTAACCGTCTCAATTATAATGCGGAATCAGCAAGGCTGTGGGTGGGAGATGAAAACACGCTATGTGTAAGTCCGAGATAAGAAGCCTAGATTGCCGGCTGTGTTGTTTCCGGTTAATATAAGCGGTTGCCGAATATTTCCGTGTCGGGTTGGTATCGATTTTTTTCGTTGGGCTGCATGCGTTGTTCACTTTAATGCAAACAGTGATTAGAGTCAGCGAGCGAAGCGAATGGTTTCAACTCTTATAACGTCTGAAGTTTCTTTGTTGTTAGAGCCACACAGCGTTGACGTGATGTACAGTGTATACGATCCAATTTTAACTTGGATGTGACTTAATTTTTGAGACCAGCCGGCTAAGTTTTAGTTGGTTGAAAATATATGAGCCCCCGTTCGGAAAGCACCAATTAGTATTTTGAATTATTTTGAATGATTGCGTATATTATGAGACAACTCATGTAAAAATTTGTAAAATTAAACTTATCATAAAATTTAATTTTGAAAACAACGCCAAGCAAAATGATGAATAATCAAACTGTTTAAATTTGTTCTTAACAAAAGCATGGTCGTTCTTTTAACCAACCGCCATTCCTGCATCGCGTTCGCCTGGATTTAATCTGACTCTGACATGATCATCAAAATATTTAACTATCGACTGAGCTCCGAAGCTGGGCTGTACCAGGGGCTGCGCGTAGTGCAGCTAGAGAGCGAATGGGGTAGAATTTCGAAAAATAAATCACCTGCTTTTATACCACTGCTCATAGAAATTCCTCTGTGTAAAACAAATAAAAATGAGTGATTTTCCAGAAAAGTGTTGTGGTATCAAATTGAACATTTTTATGCACCGGGTTTCCCAGTACCAAATATCTCATACCATGAAAAGATACTCTTTTATATGTCAGTTGAAACTTGAGATTGAGCATCTGTGAAAACGAAACCCCCTAAATAGTATACGTAAGATGACGTAATTAGCATTGTTGTAAGTTGTACCTATATGGCTGGGGTGCTTTAATTTCTTCCCCCGCCGCCTAGGTGGCGCTGACGATTCTGTCACCAGCTCAACAATGCTATTTTGGCAGATTTTCCAATAATAGAATACCTAGTAAGATGTTTGGTGATGTACAGAAAAGTATAATAGTGATTTCAAAATGGAAATTTGTAAATACGCCGGGTTTTCCTAAAGCCTGGTTTTTCGACCCAGTAGTACCAAACTGGTGAAACAGCCGCACCGTCGTAATACCAGACAGTCTAAGACTTCAGGCTAGAACCAGGCCTCAACGACACTTCCATCTTTTCCCCAAACCCCTTCGAACTCCTCCAAACCCGCACGACACCGAGTGTTTCCTCGCGGCTAATCGGGCGTTAAGGGATTCCAGACTGGCCGGATAACGGCGCTGATAGCTAATCAATAAAACGGGGAAGGCATCTGATCAGGAAACGATACACCCCCGCGGGGCGGCCGGGGTTCGAGTATGGGGATGGGGTGTTCTTCCTTCTGAAGTCTACCGAATTGATTCAAGTGGACGCATAGCGATGTAATGTAAGAGGCTCTGAAGGAAGCTATTGTCATGTTGTTGGGGGTGAATCGTGTAGGCTGCAAATGACTTTGGGTTTGGCGGTACTTTTTTTCTGAAGTGTTGAGCTTGGGTTTGCTTTCAGTGGAGGCTTTGTGTGCGATGATTCGAGCCTCGAGGTTTGGGCTTGAAATTTGGGTCTCTTGTTTTGGGGGACTTCAAGTGGATGGGTGCTGGAATTGATCAGTTTACTTCGGGTAACGTTTCGATAAAATAGATTACTAAATTCTCAAACTAAACCATGGCATTAGACGACCACGATTACAACAAATTTATTCCCATAACAAAACCCTATTTTTTTCAAATCCCTGTTTTGCTTATTGTTGCACTTTAATCGAGTGGAGGGTCTTCAATCTTCATGAGAACAATATACCCTTACCTAACCTCAAAGACAAACTTAATTATAGAAATCGCTATGCGTTTTGCTACTGCTATCTCAAAGGTACTCAAGAGTATAACGTTACACATATTTGCAAAACTGTATTTAAATAAAAAAACCTTTATATACGCTTCAAATTTAAAACTATTTCTCTTTAACAAAATTGAAGAGGTGAGTTTAATAACCAGTTCAGTTCACTTTTTTAGCTACACGAAGTCCTCATTAAACAAGGAATTTACATCGAAATGTGAAAAGTCAGAATGGTTTCTTGCTCCGCTCCCATTTTACAAACATTTTTGTTTCAACCTTTGAAAATGCTCCCACATCAGTTTCTCGCAGTTGGTGTTCATTTCCTGAGAAGTCTCACCTCTCAATTTCTCGCAACGTGTGTGAGAATCTCGACCAAACCTACGCGAAGCCATGTTATTTCTAGGTTTTCGTTATCGGCTTTATGTAGCATAACACGTAATAACTGTCATTCCTGTGTGGCGATTTAAATCGTCGTCCACTGCTCCACTTTTAGGCTCATGTCGAACAGCAATCAAAATAGAATCGTAAATCTTTATCGCCAATCAGACGATTTTTTTCCTTAAGCCAATCGATTAATTGTTTGTTCAATGTGTCACGGAAAACTCTTTCTAAGTAGGTTACTATGGCAGCAGTAGTCGAAAGAAAATGGATCGGAAAGGACAAGATTTACAAGCGAGTCAGGTAGATGGTTTTTTGTCTTAACGATGGCGAGGACATCTAGGAAAACGGCTGTCAGGGCCAGAAAATGACGGACAAGGTATACTTGCGAACTACACTATGATGCTGTTGCGTTCTTTACAGTATTCCCACTGGCTGCTCGAAACGAGGTAGAAACTTTAAACAAAAATAATTTCAATATTTCGAAATTTGGGGGGGCTAAAGGAGTGTGACTTTTGGTGAGGGGCTTCACCTTTACCGGCAGCAAACAATCTGCTTCTTAACGCAAAAAGTTCGGATCTCTGTAATGTGATACCCACTTCTTCGTTATCTGTAAAGTGATACCCGACGTTATTGTATTTAATTTAATGCATGTTTTCACATTTTCTTTCGGCTCTCTGTGTCGGCTAGAATTAAGAGAAGCAATTGAATTTCACTGCCGGATCGGTGGTTGCCTCGGCACTTGGCTCGGAACTTCCATTACCTACTTGAAGAAAATGCGACCACATGCACTGTAAGTTGAAAAGATATACATTTTCAACATTGTTTTTGTCGTTTAGAACGGTTAGAACGGTACTTTTTAGATAGGAATAGAAAGAAACATTTTTAATTTCTTAAGACGTACGAATTTTTGTAATCTTAGTTTTCAGAAATACAGGGTTATTGAATTCTAGGCCAGCAAACTTAGTTTACAGAACATAAATTTGGTAACTTAGCACTCAATAACCAAGTTAAATAGAGATTCTGAGTACCAAATAGGTGCTTAACTTCAATGGAACTAAATTTGCGTAGTATATACTCCTCCGATCATTTCCATCTAGAAATTTAAACCTTCTAATATCTAAAACCGATACTAATAGCTCTAAAGTGTAAAAAGGTCGCTGAATCGGGCTCTGAAATCCATCAACCTACAATCCGACAGCGTCCCATGCTGAAAACCCCTCAGAGCGCTACCAGCTGATCGGTAAATAAGCGTTTTGTGCAGTCAAAGAGATGTAAATGTCTGGCGGGGTTTGTTGCCCCCCCAACCCCGAACGAGCATATTGGCAGCAAAGCAAGCGTCATTGCCCAACCAACCCCACGGGCTAGCGACTGCAAGGGGGTAGACGAGAGGGGGCCCGTTCGACGTGAGCCTGTGTGGATTCAATCAATCATTCTTTTCATCTCCTGGCTTTTGTGACAAAGTAAGTGAGACTTGTTGGGAAATGCGTTGGTTGCATTTTCCGTTTGGTGTTGCGCTATAGCTGGCTGGCTGGCGCGCGCGCGGGCAGGATGTCTGACTGTTAGTTTTCGAAGGCCACCGGCCTTTGGGGTAAATGCATGGTGTTCCGTTTTCCCAGCGTTTGGGTGGAAACATTGCAAGGAAGTTAAATTGTTTCTGTCCAGTTACCCCTGGAAGATGAAACGCTGATCTCTGCAGCCATTGAATAGCGTTTCGTACAGTTAGACTTTGATGCCGTATTGAACAACTTTGGGACACCTTTTCTTAAATAAGATGTTCATCAAATTTCAACTCAAAATGTAAATTTGGTTTAGAAACGATTTAATAAGTGTAGGAATATTTTCAGTTGATAATTCTTGGTATTTCAGCAAGAAAATTATGTTTGCTTTTATTTAATTGTGAGCTGTAGAGGGTGGGTGTAAAAAACTGGTTACTAAGATAATAAATAAATAAATAAATAAATGTATAACTGGGGCGACCAGAAGGCGAAAATCTGGCTTCACTTTGCTTGACCTTGGCTCAATACGATGCGCTATCGATCAGTGAGATGAAATCAATAATATTGTTAAAATATCGGACCTTAAACATTTTTCATTGATAATCTTGGCGTTAGCATATAGAAGCAGCATTTAGCATAAAGTAGGATATATATTTATCTAATCGTGGATTTTTAACGACCAACTCCTAGCATTTCGCAAAGCTTTACTGTCCGCCAACTCAAGGGTCTAAAAGCTCGGACTGTCAGTTCGACTTCTTCCCTCCAAAACTTGGAATTTTATTTGAGTTTGTCCAAAACCAACCATCTCCCCTGACGGCTGAACCACTTGTGATGAATTTCCCAAAAGTCGAAGCAAACTTTGCCAAACCGTTTTCTTGCAAAGCGGGTTCCACGAGTTTCACAGAAATTCTCCACCATTAATTCTAATCGTTGAACGAACACACTAATTACGCTCTAAGATCACACTATGGCGCAGCGGAGAACTCATACACCAGGGAGCGAAACAAAATAGTTTCTGCCCAACGAACCCACAAATCTCCAGCGTATAACAGTTCATCTCACACACGCTGATTCATCGACGTCACGTCACACCTCGTCGACAGATTTGTGTCATCCAAACCGTCAGGCAGTGTAGGTGTCACCACCCCATTGTGTTCACCCGCGCCGCCCCCCGTCACCCTCGCCGTCGTCGACAACTTCCCTACACCCTGCCATGACGTTAGCTGTGAGACAGTCTATGTTTTCCATCGCAGAAAGCACGAACTTGCATGAGCCCTCTTGAGCACGCGTCGAGCCACCCCCTGCACCCTTTGCACCCCCCCGAAAAGAGAACGCCACCTTCAAGATTCTGTCACACTTTTTTATTGATTCTTTGGGCCGGTGGGTTGGCCGGCGGGCTGTGTAACACATTTTTGGAGGTTAGGGGGTTGGCGTAGGGGTGGTGGTGG
The DNA here is from genome assembly GCA_921293315.2 of Nemurella pictetii. Lineage (NCBI taxonomy): Eukaryota > Metazoa > Arthropoda > Insecta > Plecoptera > Nemouridae > Nemurella > Nemurella pictetii. The sequence continues at coordinate 6,880,197 of OV121122.1, forward strand.
GGTAACGGTGGTGAAATGTCGTGTGAGATGTGTGTGTTAAGGAGGTTGGATGTTGGCGTTGAGTTGTGTTGGTAAAGGGGTGGGTTTTTTAATGGTTTGCACTGCGGGATTTATGATTATTTAAGAGAAAATTATGTCCTTTTCAGTACACATTACTTTTTTTCTGGAATTGGTGATGGCACATTGAACTGTAGGATATGAAAAAGGTATTATTTTGTTTTTAATTTTCATTATCGTCAGTATTGTATGATTGTATGTTGTCTGCGCTCAGATTTTTGGCTATTAAAATGGAAATAGAATTTTTAAGGGATATTTATTGGTCTAACTGCATTGAATAGTCACAAACATTTATGCAGTATTTCTAGCGACGTTTAAAACCCCTTTAATGAAATCTCAATTTGAAAGGTGTATAACTGATTTGCAGTGCATTGGCGCTGACAACAATGACATCGATGATTAATTTAGTAAGCCAATGGGTTTTTCTCGCTAACGCCCTATTTTTTTTTTTCACTACGGCCGTTGGCGGATTTTCTAACCCAATTTGCCTTTGATGTTCAGTCGCGTTACACGTTGCCTGAATAACCAAGGTAACAACGAAATGAGAGGGTGTTAAAGGTACACCCCCGCTATCATTGGCTGATACGTGTGACCTCGGAGGCAAAAACATAGCGGTGGTTGCACAAAAAAGCACCCCTATCGGCGTCTAGTGACGATCAACTTTTTTTGGGACTTTTCTGACCGAAATTAATCGAATTCTTCCGGAAACGGTTGCGTCTTGATACTTAAATTAGTGCAAATTAGTTGTTTGCTGGAAGTGCATCGGTAACTGCTTGGGGCTCGGAAATTACCCGACACTGTCGTTGAGATTTGAGACACAGTGTTTAGGATTATTATATCGTTTGGAGAGATCATGTGAAAAGATCCGGGTGCAAATCACGGTACGGATACATTTTGTTCCTAATAATAATTAATAAATCATGTGATATTACACCGATTCCATTCAATGAAAATTCTATCAAAATGGCATCATAGTACGCACTCGGTAAAGCCAGGAAGACTATTTGGGGTTGTGATTTCCCATCTGCCTCTGTTATTTAGCAGAGCTAATTAATATATTTCCAAACTGGTAGCCCGTATAATGGATATCTGACGTCATTTTACTCTGAGTGGAATAGATTCCACTCAGTAAAATGACCTTTAGGTCTATTCCTGCCCATGATAACCGAATTGCAGGTAGCGAATCAGTGATCCAGCTATATCCTCAGTCTAGGCACCTGAGTCGGAGTGTTGTGTAAGATTGTGTAAGGGGGTGTAAGGGGGTGTAAGGCGGTAGGGAGGGGGGGGGGAATGATCGTGTCGACTCGCGGTCGTCTGGTTGGTCTTGTGGACTCAACAAACATCTGATGCGGGGTTTCGGGGGGATGGGTAAGGTTTTTCTTACGTATAGCGCGCAAATTGCATAAGGCTTTTTTTGCGGATGTATAGTGGATTTTTTTGTTGAGAGTCAAGTCTGATTTGGAGAGAGCGGATTTTTCTTCTGAAATGTTGGAAAAAAATGTAAAAGACTTGCGTGCTGAATCTTTATAGGGGTAGACCTACCCTGAAGCTTTGACTTTCGCATATTGCAAGGCGGTGAAAGGAAACAACAATCAGAATACTATAAAGAAATCAAGTTCATGAACTGTCCAAAAATAACGTTCCATTATTTCAGTGGCTTGTTAATATTTTAACGGTCTGTTAACACAATATCTAGGCATCTCATTGGCAGTAGCCATAGTGATAATAAATTAACGGGCCGTTAAGAATTTAACGGATTTTTGTGGGTTGGAACATAATTATTTTTAGCTCTATTGAATGTTTTAAGTGTGATATCGATAGAAATGTACTTGTGACTTCATTATGGAAAGGAACTTTAAGAATGTAACAAGGTAAAATTATCAGTGACACTTTAGTCAAATATTTCCTCTAGGTATAGGTCCTGTAGCGCGAGATGTGCAGCTAAAATGAAGAACGCATGAGTTCGGCTCAAGTGAAAAATCAGTAGTCATCCATTATGTCTTATCTATCGTTGGCAATGTATTCTGCATGGCAGAAATTGATAGGTTATGATCAATAATTATGAGCATAGAGTTTTTTCAGCCACATTTAGCAACGTCAACATGAAGTGTGCATTTTTCGTGACATAATTTACAACGTTGCATGGATATAACGTTTCAGTGTTTCACTGGATCTGCTTAACAACCTGATTCAAATTCTCATAGATTCTAATTTTGTTGCCTGTCCATAAAGGACAGACGATTGAAAGATGAAATCTGGGAGAACAAATGTCAGTTTTTCCGAGAGCAAATCTATCCGACTATGAACAGATTCCGCGGAAAATCTTTGTCGTAGTCGAACCAATTTCCATTCCACGTCTCCCAGAATGTTCCGATAGTTACCTACCTACTATTGTGTAATCTGACTCAAATGTCAATGTCAGTTATATATATTCAGGTAATGTGTGTAGCATGTAGCAATGGTTAGGGCATGATTTGTTTAATTTAACGAAATGAGAGAGATACTGTTGTCCCACTAGCCCAGTATACGGTGGCATGGTCATGCAATTATCATTATTACAGGTATACCTAGGTCTCATCTTGCATCTGCACCCCAATTCACCACAATTCTGCAATTTGTATATGAAATACTTGCCAGGCCAAGGGAAATGTATAATCTATGTATCCTAGACTGCCTTCACTGCGAGAATCTCCGAATATTCTACCTAATCGATTACAATTGTTCGAAAGTTATTGAAACACATAAAGATGTTCATTTTTCATTGGTTCCGCCACTGAAAACATTGATATGGTAGAAAGCCAGACAATTGAAACAAATTTGAGATAAATCCCTCCTTTGTCAGTGGTATTTCAAGCGAGTATTTCGTCTCCTCATGTACACAGATAACTGCGATAGGAATCCCCGCATGTGGTTTAATTTCGTATTGATTTTCAAAGCACTGTGCATTAATATCTAATCCTATATAATTCGTAACCGTTTGTTCCAAATGCCCCCGAAACAAATGACTTCGCTATCTTGACTGATTAAAATGATCGCGTATAATACACTTTGTGGGGATTCTACAAAACGTTACAATAAACTCTCTTTTGAATTTCCAGTACGACATAATGCCTAGTAGAAAATGTAGAACAAAAGTCGCGGTGTGTATACAATCACTACACTTTCATCTTGCGGTGCAAATGCCACGCTTTCCTGACCAACCCAACGTGACTTACTGCCCTATAATTTCCTGACAACACAAATAAATCGTCGGTTTCCACAATTTTCTTATCGTTATTCCACACCAAAACGAAAAAGAAAACTGCTCGGAAAATTCAGTTTTCAATCTGGAAACGTCATCCACATGCATTGGCAGCGTACGCGATTGCAATGGGATAATATCGGTAGCTATACGCTAACATGCATGACACAAGAAAGCATGCACATTGCTGCTATATTGTTGGTGAACCAGTGACATTTTCTCTTTGCCCCGGCAACGTGGGATGGGGGGGGGGGGGGGGGGGGGCGGTCGTGTCATACACAGTGATCTCAAGCCAAGTCTGTGGCCACTGTGGCCCACCCCTAATCTACTTTAGAAGAAGGGGTGGCGAAGTGTTATGTTGTTGTTGGTTTGGTTCATGAATGTTTCGTTTTTTTGGGAATAAGTTCACCACTTTCAAGCTTGTTCTTCCAGTGGCAATTTATATTAATATATAGAGACATTGTCACATACTAAGTGAGTTACCAATTTTTTTTCGTTGTTGCAATAGAACTTTGAAATTGATCAAAAACCTCACAGCAGAGACGATAGATTTTGGATGTTAGAATTTTGATTTTTTCCATGAATGGTATTTTAAAATGGTCAGAAAGGTGGCCAAATTATTTTTTTATACGCAGAATGAATTCAGTTTTATACTCTCCACCTAATAAGCAGACTTAAAAGGCAGTATAATTAATATTTCAGAGATAATTGTCTCACCTAAGTAGGCATAGGTTCTCTGTTTCCCCCTTCTTTTACTCCCCACCCTCATGTTCATAAATATTTCTATATAAGCTTGTCGGCAAACCCCTGTGAATTGCTGGTCTCATGAACAGATCCCTCTGGGAAATGTCCTGTCTCTAGACAGCGTCCCATTGGCACAGAGCAGAAAGAAAATGCACTGTCACGGAAAAGCGAGTTAAAACACACACTACCCGACTAGTTTTCATTCCAGCTAGACATGAGTCATAGCGCGTAGAGATGGACTGCCCCGAAGTGGGAAGCAATTAAAAATAATTACGCAACTTAATGAGAAAAATCGTTAAAAACATGCAGGAAGGCGCTATGTAGTAGCGCTAGGCGAGTGTATATAGAGGCAAAGCGTTCGCAAACACAATTCATGCCTTTTCTTAGGGGAGTGAGTGAAAACTAAGAGAAAAATGCTAAATGCAAGAAACGAGACGTGACTCACTGTTTTTTGAGGGAATACACTCCATTGTCCGTATAATTTAACGCAAATTCTCACATTGTTTGTTTGTTTTTTATTCCGCTACGAATTCACAGCTGCCGAAACAGTCTCTCTTTCCGACATTTGCGTGCGTCTCACGAACAGCCGTCCGGCCGGCGCAATCTCTTCGGTTTTCGCATCTCGTACGATCACGAAGATCAAAAACATATGTCTTCGCGTGGACGCCAAAACGCGCGCAAAATCAACGCTCGCTCATCGCTGATGTCCGGCCGAGCAGCCCAACGGTCTGACACACTTTAGTATTTTCTTACACCATCGTGACGAACCGCCAAACCAAATTCACTGACCTTCCCCAAAGCAAGAAAAATAAAACTCATCAACGAAACTGATTAAGAAGCAATTGTTGTCGCGCAACGTGCGTCAACGGTCACAAACGCATCCAAAAAACGCAAACACATACACACACACACACATCAAGCGGAATCACGTACAAAAATCTTCAACCTTAGCGGCCCGAAATTTATAAAAAAACGAAAAAAATTCTCGCACAAAATTTGGCCCGCGTGAAAAGGCAAGTGGGCCCCGAGAGCTAAGGGTTGCAGGGTGCGGGTGGTCGCGACGACGGGGCCGTGCTGCCGCGAGGTCGGCGCGATTGTAAATATCGGACGGGCGGCGGACGTCGCGACGCCGACGACGCCGACGCCCGCCGTTGGCGCCACCTGCCGTCTCCGTGGGGTGGGGGTGGTGGATTTGGGGGGGGGAGGGTAGCGGGGGGACACGTGCTTGCAAGGAGCTGTGTGTGTGATGGACGTGCGAGATCGGGGTGATGGTGCAGCTGGTGACAGGTGTGGATAGGACCTAATTTTTCAACTCCTATATACCCCATGACCAGAATATGACTCTTCGGTTTTTTGCGCTCTAAAATGTTCAAGAAGTGTGGTTTTATGAGATAACTCCAAAATATACTAATTTAGTCGTTATCAGCAAAGATTGAATTTCACTTTATTGGTATAGCGTTGGGATGCTCCATGGCCGGGATTTAGCGCCAATTCTTTTACACGAAAATGTAATAAGATCGTCGAAATCTAATCTGACGGTCCAGTGCTGTGTTCTCTCCTCCCCAACCCTCGCATCACATTAGAAAATTAAAATTTACATTCCCTTCAGAGTAAATATGTATTTATTGCTTGCTGTTAGATTCCCATAGAGCCAACCATTTATAATCAAGCAAAGCAGTTCGTGATTGTATGTATAAGGAGGCCAACCTCCATTTCAAATTAAAAAGTTTCAAGCATTCCTAGTTCCAATTTCCAATTTTGAAGAAGAACCTAACAGCTTGGATGTATCGTAACCAACTGATACTGTTCATCCGGGCTACAAACATGCTCAACTCATTAGCTCACTTCAAAAGCCACGATCCATAATTAATATCCCATTTTGTTTGCCATCCAATTTCTATTTGTTTCTCATGCTCATCGACCTGGCAACCTCACATGACAACATGCAAAGCTGAGAAGCGACACAAATTCCATGGCCAATGTCGAACGTCAACAAACATTCAGTTGATAGCGGTGAACAGTGTATTACAGGGCGCATATAGCACCCTTTGCTGCACTGGCCGACGGATGCAGTACATGCGAACTGCATATTGCATGCATGCACTTGCTTTTATCGCCACTATGCACGTGGCTTGATCAGGACTGTTCTATACATCACCAGCAATAACATACGACCACGTTTAGGTGTATAAATAGTGGTAATCTATTATTTTGATTGATTTATTCGTAGGGTGAATGGTTGATTTGTGTGACCCCTGGACGAAGGGGATCCCGGATTGGTAATGGACCTTATAAATGTATCGATAGAATATAGATTAGTGTTAATTGTTTTGTTGATCTAGGTCAGAAAGTACGTCAAATATTAAAATTGGGTTTTAATTGTGTATTGTCTATCGGCTACAAAGCTATTTTCTGGCGCATCATCACATACCTACATGTTTAAATCTCGGAGATTTTTTTTGTCTGTAAACCCATTGAAGGAAAAAACGTCGGCAGATCAGATACCCACTAAAATTAACCTGTAGTAGGTTGTCGTCATTAAGAAAATTTAAGCAAATAATATATTGATCGTTGCTGATTTTTTTTTTTGGATGTGGTACTTGACCCACAAATCAACTCGAGTAGCGTGTGGTAATTAAGAAAAGAAGGTAGAATTATTGTGACAGGTTTTCCTGGGTATCGCTTTATACAAGCAACGTCACAGTTTTAATCCTCAGTGACTGCTAGTATAATGACTGTGGTTTCAGTCCGTCATTCATAGTAAAAACGTAAGTCGTAATCCGAACACTTGCGTTTTTTTTTGCGGAAGTAAAGATGCAGATGTCGATATTGACGAAATTGGTTATGTCACACCTTCGGAATGTTACGCAACGCAACGCAACGCAGGTAGTAAAACTGTTGGCTAGTAAATTCAGCAAGTAACAAGTAGCTATAGTTTAAAACTGTGTACCTACCAATTAAAAATTACTTGGCGACAGACCTCCATCGATTCACACGAAAACACGCATCAATTTCCCAGACAATAAAATTTTTGTAAAATACTACTAAAAATTGGCGCCATGATCTTCGGTGAGAGAAGCAAAATGTAGAGGCGCCACTGATCGGGCGCCAGGTGATCCGAGAACCGAACTGAGACCACACCTACGCAGCTGCCGCAGTAGCACGCAGTTGACATGCTATGCGAAATCAAATGCAATGCGCAAGCCACAAATTCTAGACGATGTCAGTTAGTAATTCTATTTATAACGCGTTTACTGTATTGTAAACTGCATTCCCCAGTCCCGTAAACAAGAGAGCGTCGTTCATAAATGTGATCGCCATCCCGTATTCGCCATTGACAAAGTTCTAGAATCGTCAACAGATTGTTTTTTTTTGTTGTCGATACTGTGCGTAAGTAGAGAGAATAGAAACCACTTTCCCCACCTACTCTTTCCACTAGCTCCAGGTGTTGACTCATAGTAGGAGTCAGACTCAGACGCTCTGTCCTTGGGGTAAAGGCTTTAGAACAGCGGAAGAGAACAGTAACCAGTGCGATCACGTAGGTAGAGACAGGTGGTGCGAGTTGTGCCCATCGAGACAAAGGTCCATATTTGGGTAGACAATAGACACCACGTAGAAGAGTCGACGAAGACAGAAGCATTTTCGACTACTACCGAATCACTTAGTTGGTTTCATCAGTGAAATTCTACAGTGTTTTGGTGTGTTGATCTCACCATCTCACAGACATCTGTCAGATCTATTTACATAACAAGCACGATGCCTCCCAGTGGACCAGTCTACCAGCCGACTACAGTCACCTACGAACAACAGGACAACTGGGCACCCGTCAGTTACATCTCGCAGACCGTTAGCAACGTGAACCGTTCGAAATGTATCCAATGGTTGGTGTTAGTTACCGGGCTGTGTTTGTTGGCGATCGGTTTGATTATGATGATCGAGGGTGCCGTGGATTATGCGGATACAAAAGATCACGAGATGGAAGTCGATGGTACGACACCGAAGCTGGAGACTGAGAAGACGGGCGACCTGGTGATTGCGATCATCGGTGCGCTGTTGTGCGTGGTGGCGTTCGGATTGTTGGGACTCTACGTGAGGAATATGCGCCGGAGAAAGGGGTGTCCGTGTTTCCCCGGGAAGGAGCAGCGGCTGGCAAGGCAGCTAGATAACCAGGGCGGGAATGGCCAGGTGAGGAACGCGCCGCGATTGATCGGTGCCTAGTGGCTGGAATTGCCTAGATAGTTGGCACTTTAAAGTGATTCCGTTTTCGGTACTTGTGCCTAGTAACCACGATGATCACAGTGCAAGCTTGTGTAGAAATAATTTACCAAGGCCAACGACGATGACCTCGAAATTTTAATACAAAATCATATACAAACTTGAACTCTTCTATCTACTTGGTCAATGGGTCTTAAAATTACAGGCATTTCCTTCACACTAAATTTCTTTCATCTCATCAATCATTTTCCTTTGATCAATCAATGAACAAAGATTTAGGTCTATCAAAGATAGCAGGGTTTTTGGTCAGATCGTCAACTAAGCCGCTAATTGTGTGCCAGCAGATTCTAACGCTGAACCCATCGACCGATCTGCTTGTGACGGCTCAATACGGCCCGGTATCGGAGATCGCCTACCAACCTCCTGCAGTCTCAGACGAAGAAGAGACTCGTAAGCTTATGGGCAGCGACAACAAAGAATGGTAAGCCCTGCGTTCCATTTCCGACACTTGATACATCGATCATAGTTGACTAATGTTGTGATGTGTTTACTCCATCTAATCGACTTGATCTTCCACCTAGATTTTTAATTAACGGATCTAGCTAGTTTTGAAACGGACGAATAGACTAATGTACGCGTCAAGCATCGATCTAGAAGTTGTGAATAATCCTCTTCGTTATCTGTGATATTATGCTAGGCACAGAATATTCCTGCTATCTAAATTACTAATTCTCTTTCTGTCATTAGGCCAGCTACCTAGGTACTTCTAACTTAAATTGTACTTTTACACCAAAATAGGTATGATTCTAGTAATACCACAATCAGGGTGGTAATATTATCTGAAATTTGTCTTTAGCAACTAGTCTAGCTGCATTGATATTACATAGGTACCTGCATATTTTCTAATCTTTGATATTTACTATCCATTCTAGTTAGGATAGAAAGTAGTGATTACAGACACAGATTAGTGCCCTATGCTATTGTAATGTAGGTAGTTACTTGGTCTAACAAATGTCTTAGCAGTTAGAATTCTCAAAATTTGATTATTTGTAAGTTGTAGTAGGTACCATAAATAGGTAATTTAGAAAACCAGGTCACTTTTACTCAAAATTACTGCTATTTTTTATTGCTAGAACTTCTACCCACTCCATTGCCATTGAGTTTGTCGGTTTAGACAGAGTCGGGTTCAGTTGGGAATTGTTCTAGCTTGTTTCTAATCTACACTCCACTCACAATCTCAATCGTAAACAATCTTAGCCTCAAAGTCAACAGTAACCAATTTTACAAACTGCAAGTATCCTGCAGATCTTGAGCTATCCAGTGTTTTACCACACCAGAACAATTCATCCATCATCCCCACTACCACTTAATGTGTCTTCGAACGCTTTGATTCGAAATGCCAAGCGACTAAGTTTCGCAAGAAGCCACAATTGATCCAAAAACCCCAAAACCGACGACGACCAAACGCAACTAAACCTACAAACTTGATGCAACCCATCCATGTTGCGTGCGTACCTTCCGTGTGTGTTTGCCGCCGCCGCCAAGACTAACGTTGTGGCGCCCCCTTGCACGGCTTATTCCAGCGTCGATGAGTGCGACCGCATGCTTGAGTCGGACCCGCGGATCGTGCTGCGACCCAAGAGCCACGCCGACGACGCCTAAGGTGAGCGGGAAACGGACACAGCGTTAAAACGGGTTGCGTCGCGAGGCCTTTCTTGCCGATGAGCTTATTCGGTACGGGCAAAATTGACGTCTTAGCGCCTAATAAGGGGCCAATAATAAATGAAATATCTGTTTTAACTTCTTCCAAACAATTTAGAAACAACTGCTAACAATTGGTTGTCTCACTAGTCCAAATCTACCTATAGTTTCATTGGCACTTTGAATAAGTGGCAAGTCACTGAAGATGGGAAAATCACTTTCGATCTGGCTTTTCTTAGTGGGTGTCTAATGTCGTTGTTGGCTGGATCAAATTAGTGTGTCGTCAATGAGTTTCAAGGTTTAAATCATCTTTTCTCGTGGTGAGTAAGGCTACGCAAGCAACCCGAGGGAGCTTCAATTCTTGAACGTTGCCGCACCTTAAGTTAGTGTTCTCAAGTGGTTGGTAAGACATGGAGCTTGTAACTTGGTGTGCGTCAAGTGGTAACGCTTTCGGAATCGCAGTTTCTAGCTGGTTTCATCGATCAATCAATGATTTATAGATGAACCGTTTCAAAAATTTGCATCCACTATGGAAATCATAGCATTGCCTCAGAAAACACACTCAGAAAACTAGGAAAAATGTGTTTCTGCCTTTGCAGTAAAAATGTTTTGGTTTAAAATTTAAACTGGCAGTCTTGTAATGTCAGTAAAAAGTAGTTGTCAATAAAAATTTCACAATCGTTAAACCCGTGAATGTTTTAGCATCTCTGAAACAGTTAGCCCTTTATGTGGATTAGCATCTGTTTCTAGGCTTGGTCTGGGTTTCCCAAGGGGCATTCCAAGCTAAGTTTGGCATGCAGAGAAAATGAAACTGTTCATTTCTCTGGAGGTACAATTTCAAGAATTTACAGTTTGAGTTAAATTGAGCTAACAGATCACTATCAGACTTTAGGTTGGTTAACCCCAAGCTAAACACAGGAAAGTGTATTTGTGTTGCCATTTTAGTTTATTACATCTAGTTTCTTGTTTGCCAAACAATAAAAGTTTACTGCAACAGCAATCATTTTGTATATAATATTTTTTTATTGGAATCAAAAGTTGAGGATGCTTGTCTTGTCTTGTCAACGAAGCTTATAAAATCTCCCTTTAATGTAAAAATACTAAATAGATAAGATTATGGAGCACATCAGGCTTCATTGAGCAACACACTAATAATATACATCTTGCATAGACAGACTATTTTCTGTAATTGGAAATTCTCTTCACCACACCCATTAGCTGATTGCTGATAAGGCAAAATTGTTACATGATCATTAAGTCGGAATATTAACAAAACCAACTTAAGTTAAGCAATAAAAATCCCAGTTTGAATGGTGTTAGTTTTATTTATCGTCCATTGTAGCTGTTTCGGTGTAAACACAGCTTAGAATAGCTGCCTAAATATCATGATCACAACAAAACTCATTGCAGCCAAAAAAGTATTTTGCTCTGCACGACGCAACTGAAACAAACCGATGCTAACTAATTTAAGTTAAGCATTCAATTCCCAGTTTTATAGGGGGTAGTTATTTTTAAACTGTCCATAGCTAACATTTCAGTGTAATCCCAACTTTACGGAAATATCAAATTCTAAACGTTACGTCTTGAAAAGAAAAGTATTGCACGTGGGCGAGGCTACCAAAACAAACAGACGCTAATTATCGAAAGCTTAGCATCCACTTTCCCAGTTTTTATTGGTGGTTTGTTAAGTGTATACACATGTTCTAATCTCTGCCAAAATATCAAATAAATGTAGCACCTTGCCAAGAAACGTTTTCCCCTAAGCGATCGCGACGCTGCCGAATCAAACCGACTCTAACCGGCCGTCCCCCCCGCTTCCCGCAGCGCTCCGCCAGCCACCATAGCGTCGCGGATCCGCAAGATATCGTCGTCGAGCCGGTTCCAGGCGCGGCGTCTCACCGGGCTTGCCGCCCCGCTGGCCGGCGAGGAGGAGATTTCGCCGTCTCTACGCTCGTCGTTCGCCAGCGTCTACTACCCGATCACGCCCTACGACTCGAGCCTCTCGCTGGGGTCGCTCGAATCAGTCACGCTCAGGCATAGCGATTCGATCTGAATTACGGCTCGTTTTTTAGGATCGTACGATATAGGTTTGGTTGGTTTCCTATCGGAGGTTATGTACTGCATGTTATGCAGGTTTGCAAATGAAAATTGTGAACATGGGATCGATATGAGTGTCGGAATCTCCGGCGAAATATGCTGGTTAGGATCGACGTTTTGATTTAGGTTGTTAGTGTCGGTGGTTACGAATTGGAGAGAGGTATTGCAAACTTTGATTTCCTATTCTTGATGGATAGGAATGAGTAAAGTCTGATGTGTCTCGTGATTTTTAGGGGTGTGCGAATTGCGATTTCGTTTCGAATGTTGATTGATTGGGTCGAATATGTTGATGGAAAATGAACTTTAATTGGTCAATAGATGGTCAGGCTGGAAAATAGTAAGTCAACTTGGCCTGCATTGAATTATAATTATTATTATAATTCCCATTACAAAATCTTTCACCTTGTGGACACAGGTATTATTAAATCTCACTTTGATTGTGCCCTGAAAATTTGATCTTGAAATTACATGTATATTCAATTTGCACACCCTAATGAAAGCGTTGCGCTAAATGGATCTGAATTTACTTCTAAGCGATTGCGTGGAGCATGTATTTCTATTTTTTATTTTATATAATCTCGCGAATAGAAGCTGCCAAGTTACGCAAACAGTAACTAGTTTAGACTTTTATATTTTTATTTAAATTTAATTAGCTCCTTTCTGATAAGTAACAAGTATTGAAGTAAGAATTATTTAATTAAGAATTATTAACAAGGCATGCTATGAACTTTCCAGATCAGCTGAAATTACATTATTTTATATCATTGCAATAAATAAAATGCCTTTTCAAATGCAATCAAATAACAAATATGTAGATTAAAGAATTTACGTGTTTTAATTATGAAATTTAGTGATGTTACTAGTTGATTGTGTCAGAAATATGTATGAAGCCCACAGCAAATTCAACCTTAGAAAAGTCTGAATTTAGCTATTAGTAGCTTAGACAAGCCAAGCATTTTAAAGAAATACCTATGCGTAACTGTAGATGCACAGAGATATACTGATTTGCACAAATCCACCTCACCTGTTAGAGCCAGGTAGTACACATAGTTTATACCATGGCTGTCGCTGCCAGCTTATACTTGTTCTCTCTACGCCCTGTGCCCTTTGTGATGTACGAGACTGCATTCATTGACTGAGCTCGTGATACGTAATCCGTACCCAAACCCCGTCCGAAACTCGATTGTGAATTTTCTACGTTAGTTTCAACTCTAATTCTGTTTGTGAGCGGTCGTTGTTTTGCGTGATCCCTACCCTATGTGTGTAGGATGTTACATATTTGATGGAATAAACGTTGACATTGCGAGTTGTGACGCATATCTAGTTTGAAACACCACACCGTGCAATTGCATTTTGAAACGTTGAATCATGGCAAATGTCGATTGATTGATTCACAATAACTGATTGATTCACAGTAACTGATTGATTCACAAGAAATTTTGTTCTGTTGTTGTGAGAGCACAGGCTTGCTCAGCTATATTCAATTGCTTGCAATTTGCATGCTTGAGATTGAGGTACCCTAGGTACTCACCAAACACTACCCAATTACAATTAAAATACATTTACATTTTATATACACCTCCATTGTATAGATTTCATTCATTCAATGAAATAAATCTGCCTCTGTTGTCCAAATTTACTACATTTTCAAAGAAGATTTCTTGCCAAGAGAAAAATATAGCATATAGACTAAAAGCCTTTTTCAGGCAAATGAAGATTTCAAAAAAGTCCCAGGTTTATGTGAAACAATTGGTTTTGAATTTGAACCATGCTCCTCTAATAGACTAGTATACCGAGTTTGTTACGTTCAGTTTCAAATGTAACTTATGTATGTTAAAAATGTGAAAAGTAATAAACCTTTGAACAGATTCTCAATTTGCAAGTGAGTTTTGTTGGTTTTATATTGTTTCTGTGATCCCGGTGGGGTCAATTTCTTCACAATCCATCTTATTTTTTTTTCGCTTATGTTGTAATGTAGAAGCAATTTGATTTGATCATCAGGATTGGAAAGGAAATACATTTTTTTAGCAATAATAAAGCAAGTTTGTGTTGAGAAATGGCTGGATTACAGCTTGTTGGAAGAACAGAATGAGTTTGCTAAGGCACAACTTACCAAAGCCAATTAAGCACTTTGAAATGATTGATTACAATTCGGCAATCTTCGGAGCTCAGGTATGAAAATGATCACTGAATGTAAGTGTTTGATGGTTTGTTAGCGATTACATAAGGGCATAATTTAACAATGGTCGTAACTCATTTTCTACTTTCATGCCACCAACCGTCTCTTTCTGTTAGCGGTTACTGGTTGGCGGCATAGCTTTCAAATACGGTACAATTTTTGTCCTGAGCAGTTTCGCCAACTGCAAGAAAATAGAACATCCAGCTCGCCAATCAGATGGTTGCGTTTGAAGAACAATAAAAGAAAAAAAACATGGCAGGTGCAAGCGAATAAGCCAGGAAACATTAATAAAGTAATCAAATTACTTGGAATTCGGTGGCATTGCGGACGGGGCACCCTGCAAACTCAAGGTGAATTTAGTTATTGTCTTTTTTGTTTCATTGGTAAAAGGTGATCAATCTGAAATTATTGATAGAATTATGATAATATATCCGATCGGTTTCATCAACACTTTTCATCAATTTGGGCAACGAACGATATAATTTAAAATCTAATATTCGGCTGGACCATAAATAATTTCATACCGTAATTACTGCAGTCTTATTTCCCAATTACTTAATTTGTAGATTGCGGTATAGCGCCTGCGTTATTGAGTGTACTGTGCAAAAAGTAAGGTTAATATTACAAAACTTTACATCGACAGGACGAAACTGAGTACTCACAAGAAGAAAAAGTGCGTTCTATTAGAGAAATGGACGACGATATTCAAGCAATGGATTCACCCATCTTAATGACAATTGGATCTGATGTAACCGTGACTGCTGTCAACCCATCTACTCCCAGATCTCAGCAACAGCAGCAACCACCGTCCGTTCCCACCCCACCGGGACTCTCTAAATATGCCCAACTGCTTGCGGTTATTGAAGAAATGGGAAAAGACATCCGGCCAACATACTCCGGTAGCAAAAGCTCTGCCGAAAGGCTTAAAAGAGGCATAGTTCACGCAAGAATTCTTGTTAGGGAATGTCTAATGGAGACGGAAAGAAGTGCAAGACAATGACACGAGGGAAGCCGACATGTTTCGTTCGACACGATATTCAGCGGCCTAATTGAAGAACACTTTCCTGCACAGTAATTGGAATTACGTAGCCTGAACAGAGTCAATGACACGGTCACACGACAGTTTGGATCTCATAACAACTTGGAATACTTGAGGGTACCAATCGTAGAAAGAATTTAGTGATTTGTAACTTAAAAACAAGAAGACTGCAAGATAATTTTGCTTTTTCGAATGATAAAACTATTGTATCAATTATCATGCTGGAGATGAAAGACTTTGACAAATAGTTATTCTTTTGCAATAAGCCAAAATGCTAGCTTCTTCTCCATCCTTGACATACAGTTTCTCCATAATAGAAGCTGAATTGTAGATTTTTTTTCTCTTTATAACCACAGAATAAATAGGCCCGCTACCAAAGCGAATGACGTCACCGTCATCTACATGCCGTCGATAATTATAGTTACTGGACCAATTAGAAACAAAGATTTGTACCTAACCAAACACATCATCATATTTTTAACAAAGAAAAGGTATAATTACTGAAGCTGTTCTCTTAATCTGAATGTAGCACGGGTTGTTCCATTTGTCATGAATGGTTAATTATTATATAAAATACACACTAGTCTAGTACAAATACTTTGTAAACAATAGGGTAGCATTAATTTTCGTCTGGAAAAGCTGCCTAGGCGTTCTTTGCGATATTTATGAAAGAGGCGATTACAGAATGAATTCTAATATTAGTCTACCTCATGTGTATGCACGATCTTAATTAGCAATTAGCAATAACAAATAGCCTTGGAATGTTGACCTCTATTCTATGATGAAGTATTTTTATGGTGGAAGGGATAAAATAAACGTTATTGATTGATTGTAAGAGATATTTTGCAAATGATTAAGTGCAAGTTACTAAGATTGTTTAAGTATTGTAGTCATCTGATGATACCATGCACATGCTAGACTTACTAGAAATGTACTTTAACATGCTCAGGGCTAAATAACGACAACTAACGCAACTAAAACCGTAACAAGTCTTTTGATGGCATTATTACTCGCACACGGTGATTTCAAGAATAAAAATGTTACAATCAGTTGTGGAAATAAATTTTTTGACCATGTTATTTACAGAAATATTGAATAAAGTAGATTGATTTTCTAAAGAATAATTGTGAAAATTATCCATATTATATATTTATGAAATAAAAAGCCGGTAGAAGTACCCCTCGATTTCATGGCGCCGATTTTTTGCCCGTAAATCTCGAATCAAGTCGATCCAACGAAAGTTCCCGTCCCCTTCAAATCCTATCGACACCGAGCTCTTATTCCAGAACAAACCCTTTTATGCCCACAGGAGAGATGACGACCACTACCATCCGGATGCTCCACACTTGGGACACGGTTTACAGCGCTGATTCCGTCGAGTGGTGCCCTAGTGCTGATTCCCAAAACCTTTTTGTTTGCGGCACTTACCAACTCTCGAAGAAAACCAACGATACGCCCGGCGAAATTGACGACACTCCGGCAGAACGTTTAGGTCGCCTACACTTGTTCGCTTTGACTTCATCGAAAGGATTAGAACTCCTTCAAACAGTAGAAATGCCTGCCATTCTTGACTTGAAATGGTGTCACGTCAAGGTTGAAAATAAAACGTTATTGGCTGTTGCTAATGCCGTCGGTGACGTTTTGATTTACGAATTGAACGATTCGATTTTGATATTTGTGACTAGTTGTCAAGTTGGGAATGGTGCTGAAACGTTAGCATTGTCGCTAGATTGGTCTACAGGAAAGCTAGAAAATGAACCATCGATCACTGTTAGCGATTCGAAAGGGGGAATTTCGCTTCTGAGGTGGAATGACTCAAGCCTCATAAAATTATTGTCTTGGAAGGCTCATGATTTTGAGGCTTGGATTACTGCTTTTGATTACTGGAACACTGCAATAATTTACACAGGTATGTCGCCGATGGTTTTCACTTTATGAAACCGGATTAATTTGTGTTATAAATAATGTTTTCACTGGTGTTCAGGAGGAGACGACAGCAAGTTGAAAGTGTTTGATGTAAGAAACAAACCGATCGTTCCTGTACTGACGAGCAAAGTTCATGAAGCGGGTGTAACGAGTCTGCACTCTCATGCACAGCGGGAACATCTTCTAGTAACTGGCAGGTAACACTGAAGGAAGCTTTGAAATACTGATAAAAATATAAGTAAACCTTACTGTAGCCTTTTGGTTTCCTGAGACTTAGGAACTTACAACCATGATCATGTCAATCAGGTTAGATTTGATGTTAAGTAGGTATGTTTATGTGGGCACATTGGCAAGAATTTGCAAGAACCTTGGTTGTAGATTTTGAATTTCTATGAGGAAGCATTTAAGCTTGCCGCTTGATATTTCGTATTGCTCTAATTATTTTAGAAAATTGTGAAGAACAAAACATGTAGTTGATGAATTCTGTGTAACATCTTTCCCTAGTTACGATGAGAATCTTCGGCTTTGGGACACTCGTTCGATGAAGCAACCAACGTCTACAACAGCCCTTGGCGGCGGCGTTTGGAGACTCAAATGGGATCCTAACAACTCCGATCGTTTGCTAGCCGCTTGCATGCACGGAGGCTTTCATGTCGTAAACTGTGGTAAAGAATTGCCACCAAGCGTTGTTGCTAGCTACACAGAACATGAAAGCCTTGCCTATGGCACAGATTGGTGTTTCAACAACAAGAACCTACCAGATATGATAGACTTGGTTGGCGAAGACATATCTTTAGGTTACGAGTCTGCATCAATAATAGCGGCTTGTTCGTTTTATGACCACAAATTATCAGTAGCTCTAGTATGCTCTACCAAATCAACTTAATTAGGAAAGCGAGAAATTTACCTTGTTCGACGACAGTGATGTGAATGATATTTCAATAAATCCGCCATGAAGCCAGCAAAGTTGTACACAATCTTTCTGCAAGATGGCAGGGCAAGGATTTTAAATTAACTGACGTTTCCCTCTCCACAATCCCAGTTCTGCAGCTCCTCCTCGTCGGGATTCGGGAACCATGATGTTGATTGTCGAGTTTAGTCGAGTCGAGTCGTGTTATGTTGGTGTGCTGTGACCTGTGTGTGTAGTGCTGTGTTTTTGGACATTTCACATTCGCGAAAAGGTATTAGAACAATAATCAAATTTATTTCAATTAAGATCGGGTCTTATGAGCGTGTTTCGACGTTCTCTGTAAGCGGTTAATGTTAACTGGTTTCCAGTAGGGTTATAATTGTTTCAAATCCTTTATACCTGGCTGGTGGGTCTCTTCAGTACGCCCAGCTGAAAACATAGCGTTGCGTTCCGTCATTCTGAGTTCTAGACGGATAATTTATTTACTCATTTAGAGAGTTGATTTGTAAGCCTCCTTGCCATTTCGGTAATGAGAGGGTATGAGCCCTTTCTGTGTGGCTGACTTTGATAGCAAGAGCGAGTCTACATAAAGTGGATGAAGATTGCATATTCAGTTCGTGCCAACTAGCCCAGTGTTTTGACGTCTTGGATAGAAGCGGATCATTTGAATTGCCTTTGTTTCGGTGATGTAGATGAACTGTAATTAATTAAAAAGATAATCTGGTTAAACCGACGCATCATGGTTGGGCTGTGGTTTGAAATGTGGAAAAATTGGTGACAAGATCGAGAAAGGAGCATGATTATTGCCAAGTAAGCAAGATCAAGGCATTTTGCCACCTGCTGTTTTGGAATTGCTCCAACATTTTCGGGGGGGATAGAAAAACATTTTACAAATTCCTTCGTCGGTCTGTGCCCGATGAAATTTTCCAGCGAGATCAACGAAACACGCATCTTTCACACATAAACAAATAGATTCTCTGATGGTGCTCGCATGTGGTGCCAGATTGGGGAACGATAAAATTGATGTGCTCATTTAGAACTGTCAGATCAAAAAAAAATGTAAAGAAATTTTCCTGTAGCTTCTATTAAGAAAATAATTTAATCTGGAGGTTTATCTCCCATTTCGAATTGTGTAGGTACGCATAACCTGTTTTACTAAACCTAGAAAAGAATGCTAAAACAAGCATTTTGCATAAAACTTGTATTCTCCTGAATATCTAGTGTAGGTATGCACCCCACTAATAATTTGCGTGATAACATGGAAATGCTTACATTCTTTTCCCACATTTTGTAGCATACCATGTGGTTCATTAATGCAGCCCATTCGTGTACCCCAATAGCTGCATTCCCATTTAGCATTGAAGCCCAGCCTAGCGCATTGCCAGGGGTAATTTTATGCTTGATTGTCAGCTTGCTATTTGCTCGAAAAACACCACGATTGGATAGTCGCCATCAGACATACAATTTCGTAACCGGAAACATTCATTACTCAGTCATGTCAAACCTTGTTTCCATCACAAATCTTTAGATATTAACAGTTTTCATCCTGGAAAAATGTTTCTCTGACTCCAGAACACTTCCAAAGCTAGCTTATCAATCAACCTATTTATAGCCGCGATATAGCCAGATGAATCTCGGTGCTGACTGCAGCAGACAGGTCATTAAACAAAAATTTCACCTTCAATTCCAATCTCATCCAACAATGCATCTTAAATCTCGACGATTATTTGATCACAATTTCGATTAGATGCCTCTGCGAATTCGGCCGTGGCGATGGCGTGATACGAAGCCATTGTCGATTGAATTTTAGCCACTCCATAAATATTGGTAGCCGGAAGGCATTTCATCCTGTTTAGGTAGCAGTGGTAGCAGCATTCGATCAGACCAATCGACAGCACACGGGCAATTAGGCGCGCTGTACGCCCAACTATCATTACATGCTGCCAACTGGCAACCACCGAAAAACAATGGCTTTCTAATATCTTTATAACTAGGTATACACAAACGTTTCGGCTTCACCAAATACTCACCTAGTTTTCATTCATTGGGTCATGGTTATGCTGCTTAATTAATACAATTCCGATTGATTACGGTTTTAAAATCAGTCTGCAAAAATGCATAAGCAAACGTCGGTTTGTAATTTGTCTAAATTAGAATTCTCTTGAATCTTGAATCTTGAAGGGTGATTATGGATCCGCCTCGGCACCGCCGAAAATAAATTGCGCCTTTTGCTGAGAACTGGAAGACGGCGTATAACTTTGGCATTGGCATAAACAGACAGGACATTGACATTGTAATTAAATATAGCTTTGGCCGGTTGCTTTTTTTTACAGCGTAACTATAGCATCTCATTTCGGTTGCACACGCTGAATTGGGGTATTCGAATCGCTGAAAGTGCCACTTCTGGTGCATCTTCAGTTCATCGTTTATGAGTCATGGCATTGCCTCGCGTATATACTTGACTTTGAAAACTAAGAATCGTGTGACTGTGAGAATTGTGTGTAAGAATTTTAAGCGCTTTGTTCGCAAGGCAACACAATGTCGAATTGCCTGTAATCAGAAGTCAGATCTCAGAAGCAAAACAATGAGCGACCTGTTTGAGCAATCAATGAGTTATTGGTGCTAGGTACTGAGTACACTAAATACCCATTAATTTGTATTGTGTAAACAATTATAAAGTGGTAATTACTAATGCAAAGCGATCAAACACAAAAAGAATCAACAAAAAAATCTCTTCGGTATTCCTCATAATTTCTGTGTGCTCATCTCCGCAATGAAAATTTCATCATAGCCACAAGGTCATTGCGTTAAAAATCAATGTTCCCCTAGGGCCGGTTTTTAGGTGCCCCGTTAACTTCTCAACGCTCCGTAATGTGGTAGTAACATGGCCACTGCCAATGATATGCCCATCGAAATTTTGTTAACAGACCGTTAAATATCAACAAGCCACTGCATAACCAGGCCTCAGACGCGATGCCCTTGCCACCCTATGAAACGAATTTCGCTTTCCATGCGGCATAAATTTCGGGACATGGTCACATCGTCTGGCAAGTGTCCCATTGGTGCTGGCAATCGATGAGCGAACGCCGAACTGTCTGACGCGGTCCTCCCAACGGAAGTCCTGGGTTCGATGCCGTACCCTGGCTGACGTAGACCCATGGAAATATCCGCGTGTGCCAGCCCCATGAATGCCAACCGACGAAGCAGAGTGTTCGCATGTCGTGAGTTATGCTGTTCACTGCACGGAGCTGTATATAGGAACATTATTCTCGACGGCGGGACGACAAAGAAAAATTATGCTCGGATTGCAATCGGTAATTTTGTAATCACTATGAAGTTCTTTGCCCCGGTGTACGCCGCGTTACCCGAAACACTTTGTTCATGGAAACAAAACGCGTTTTTTTTGGCCATAAACTTTGATCGATCACGATTACGTGGTTTAATGTTGTCTTTCAATTAGGTTTGTGTTGACAGTTCGTCAAAATCTATTCTATTATCAGTTAGCAGTCATGTGTCATTGTTATGATGCGAAACTGAGCCTCATGGACACTCGGTGAGATAATTTTGATCTCTTTCGAGTATTAGAGTACCTGTCACTCTCGACTGTTAAGTCGAGCCATAAATTAACAGCGCTGTACACTGCAGTGGTACCACCATACCGTGGCATGGGCAGTTAAAGTCGAGCCAATTATGCAGTTGCAATATTACGTGGCGTGGTCGTTACTTTGCAGTCTGTCTGTCCGGATCATTTGCGACCATTTTTAATTTATGTCCGTCAAAAAATTGTGTGTCCATTTGCCGACTGTCGCGAGAAGATCATATTGATGATTCAAACTGAGTGTAAGCTAAGATGGGTGTAATCTGAACCTATTATATAATTTATATCAAACTGACTGGCGAATTAGCGAAGTTTTTATACAGAATCCAATCTGCATAGAAGAGAGTTTGAAGTCGATTTGAGCTGTCGGTTGATTGAATTTGGCTCTGGAGTTGATAGGCACAAATGGAATTGCCATCGTTTTGAGGTGTTTTTTTATCAGGTCATTTCGATTCGCAAGAGAAATTCTTCGGCGGGTATTATTTTTCGAGGGCTAAGTGCTTTTTTTAAGCAACAAAGACAATCGAGTTTCACAGTATAATTACGAACTTTCTTCTTCCTATCTATTGTGTGTGTTTTTTACTAGCGTTCTCTATCTGTCAAACTAGCTGATATCGACTTTGAGTTCAGAGTCTCGGGCTAAACACGCTGTCTTTTCGCGAAATAGCTAGGAAAGATCAAAAGATTCGCCAACATCTTATAGCTTAGCAAATGTAAAACATTTACGCGACCTTTTCAAAAGAGAAAAAAAATGCCCACCCTTACGACAAGATACTTAGTTGAAAAGCCAGGGAAATAAGTTGTATATCAGCTGTGTAAAAATATCTCTCTCCTGCACTGCAAGCGCTCGGGATTATGTTAGCTATCAGATCAGATCACACACGGGAACAGATGCCGTTCCCTACACACCGTGCCTATGGGGATGAAATTCCAAACACGTATTGTATCGATCCATGGTAAGGGCTGGAAAGCAGGCAGGGCCGGTCGTCAGAGAGCCGAGAACTGAGTGAGACCAAGATAAGAAATTGCATTGCAGCGACTTGACTCGCGTGAATATGCCGCAGTCCACCCCACGCCGGTCTAATGCACCAGCAAACACTGGCTAGTTTGCCAAGCCTAGGCAACAATGTCATGCAATGTTCATGCAACTTGCATGAGGGTGTAGCTGTTGGGACGGACACTGGCGTCCCCATTGTGTATTACCAAGCTGCATGAGAGACTTTGAAAGGGATTTATCGGTTATTAGTTCTAAGCTGCCTGGATTGACCGCATGATTCAAGCTTCACGCAAAGAAGCGTAAACTCTTCGATTAGCTGCTGATTTTGCGTGACGGGTCACTTTTTTAATTGGTTCACTAATTTCAAAGTTTTCACTGTCATTACAACCATGAAAATCGATAGTTTTAGTGAACTTTAGGACAAGAAATTGAGAGAAAACGGTCAAGGATAATTAAAGAGTGTGGCGGACTAAAAAAATCAATTCATCAAACAGAATTGTATAATTTCCAAACTAGCATGGCTTCTTCCAGGGTGTTCACAAAGCTAGAACAGTGATGCTGTCAGTTTGGGGTGAAACGAGCAGCAGTCTAGGCTGCTGACGTATTGTTAGCCACGACGGGGATGATTCGATTTGCACAGATGAGATGATTCAGAGGGTGTATTCGTCGGATTCGCCAGGAGGTAATTAAGTTAGGCGCATGTTCGGTGCGATCGGCGATTAGCTTTGGCTGGGCGTGCGTTTCGTCGTTATTTGAACTATTTCCGAGGAGCTGCAGGCGAAGTCATTACACCGGAATATCGATCGCGGCCTCGCTTATTACAGATAGTGTTGATCATAGTGATTAGTAAGTAATTAAACTTCGATAGATTTAATCTTGGGGACCATGCACAGTGCGCACACCATGTGTAGAGGTATTTCAGTGTAACTCTATAAGATTAGAGACATATTGGGGGATTTAGTCTAACATTGTTTGTGAGGAATGTTACCAAACTGTTTCTGTGTCCAATCTGTTACTTTGTTTTCGCTTGCGCCGAAGTCTGCCTACTATACGTATAGGATCTATAACAGGATTATGTAAATCCTACACTGCCTATATTGTATACCCTGTTTGTGGATCAGGCACCGATTTAGGGATTCTAAAGTTGGAAGCGGTCGTAGAACTTTGTTAAAAATCCGAATATCAGGCCCGAGTGTTCCTCACAGCACAATTAAAGGTGATGTAAGCGTCCTTACAGAAAGCACGCTTTCAATTTGTAAGAGTACATAACCTTGTCTCCTAAAATTGGATTATTTTTCTCAAAGGTCAGCTTTTATAAGTTTTATGTGATGGAACTAGACTCACTGTATATATAGTTCGTAACCTTTTGTGTTTGCGAGGGTTTCTTTTGATCTATGCGTTTTGAAAAAAATTACAGCGACGGCACGAAGCGGAAGGAGAGCAGATGAGGCACGAAATACGCATGAAGTTCAACCACTCTCTATACCCAGCCTTTGACATTTTAAATAGGGGCGTCGAGTTTTACACCCCATTGTCTTTACTGGTCGTTGGAGTAAATCTGTCGAAACATCGAGAATGTACATGCGTTTGAACGTTATTGAACATTGCATCGATTGAAGAATGTTCTGAAAGTGCTCCAAACTATTTGCTTGCGAGTCGTCGACAGATTCTTTATACCACGAAGTGGATCATGTCAGCAGTGGGTGCTGGGTTACAAGAGCAGGACACTGGATACATGGCTACAAACTTGAGATCCATGAGAGATAAAACGGATTATGCTCCTCAAAAAAAAAACTACTGACGTAGATTTCATGTTGGGAATCAGAGGAGGAAGGAAGACTCTTGTATAGCTTGTCGCTTCGCGGCCTTGCTTTGTGCTATGCGTTTCGCCGGTTACACTGGTTACACCACGTTACACAGGTTACACCACGTTACACCATGTTTCGCTGCTGTATCTCTTTTCTATGTACCATTTCTAATGTCGCCATGCGTGCAAGTGGAGAAACGGGATGCATGGGATGCTATCCCAACTGGAGATTGAGCATTTGATTTGCAAATTTGCAGAAGGCCTCACAAGGATGTTTTAACCTTTTGGCACTGATATTTAACAACCGCCCCTATATATATTAGCAATTAGTGAGAATATTGCCAAAACAATTACGTAATGCCTAATACTTGTTATACTTCGTATAAGGACCATATATGGACTTTTTTTCGCGTCAAACGATAGTGCCTTCACTTCAAACTGTAGTAAAAAAAAATACCTGTCACATTTAATTAGATTCATAGCCCAGCTTAATAGAAAACTGTCGCACTTAGTCGAATCTGGCTTCTTTAAAATGATGTCGGATAAATGGATCAGGATCAGAAATTGCTTCACAAATCAAAACCCGATCCACGTTTAAATATGAATTAGCATGGGATTGATACGATATCCCCGCGAAGGTTTCGTCCGAGTGGCGCACGCTACGGTTCTGCGGCCACTTCCTCCCCCTCTCCGTGCAATTAGGGGTGCTAATGATCGGGTGACATTTGCATGTCGCGTGGCGGCCGTCGCGAATATCTATCTACGATATAGTTGCACCCCGGAGACCCGCGTGATGGCGACAGGGGGTGTCCGTGCATCGGTCCGGTGTCGTACATTACGCCATGCGGTACGGCCCGGGAAATTTCACAACGCCGTGCACGCCGGAAATCTATACTGTCGATCGAACGCGTCGAGCGTCGGGCGTTGTGCGTCGTGCGTCGGTTTTGACGGTGCGCGATATTTCCTTCTGTGATAAGCGGCGACGTGTTATTCGATTCGAAATATCAGTAGCTATACACATGGCGCATAGACTATACTCTATTTATTTTAATAAAAACCCTGTACGCTAGTAGTCTATTCAATATTAACTTGTAGTCGGCTAATTTATTTATTTCCTTTACTGCATTTGTTAAAAACTTAAATTATATAAAGATGGAAGAAAATGCTCTAGAAAATGCTCTAGATAAAATGCGAATGGTAAATATAGAACGCTTAGTCACTGCTCTAGTGTTTGACCAAAGAATATAAGAAAATTCTTATTCTAATGGGTTGAAATTGATATTTTTATAGTTTGATTTTGAAGTATTTTTACTTTGATTATTTTATTTTCATGCGGATTTAGTCTTCTGAGTTTAGGAGACGTAAATGGCGGATATTTTTTTAATATGAATTAATCCATTCTTGCAGATAATCCATCAATATCACACAGCTCATCGAAATATTTGCCGGGTTTGGACCATATGCTTTGATTTTGAGCTATTTTAAATGGATACATTACATTACAAACGTTTATAATGATTGCGAACTGTTATTCGCACTGGAAATCACTGATTTTCATTATATGTACACACCGAAGTTAAGCAATATTGCAAGTGGCCATTTGTTGAACGGGTGACCATCCACGATCATCGATCACTAACCGCGTGCATTTCTGTTCGGTATAACGCTCAACACCATCTCTATCACCGCGTGTTAGATTTAAAAATAGAGTGCTCTGTGCTACACACAGATTTGTAAAGCAACGAAAGTTTACTTTCAGAGAGCAAGCGCCGGTGCCGGAACGCCGGGTGGCCCATGGATAAAGTCTTGGAACGACGTGATTTACCAAATTCTTCCAACAGCCAATCCATTCCTGCATCGTATAAATAATCGCATCCCTTATCTCGGCCAGCCCTTACCATGGCCAGCCCTCAGCCACCTCATTTATAAACATGTCTTCAAAAAACCCCCCAAAATCCAGACCGATTCCACACAATTCCGTTCCCAACGCACAGCGTCGCATTGCTAAATCCACGACCACATCTCTTGCGCTCCTACGGGACCCACGCCGGACGGTATTCGGGGCGTAACGCAAATTGCGAAGGGTTGACCCATATCCATCGTCCATGGAGCGGCACCAGCTATCCAGCATCCCCATTTCTAACCCATATACCGCGTCGTATCTCCGCTCCCCGGCCCCCACTCGGCGTCCCACAACCCCTATACCGGCCAGGCTGCGTCCCACATTGCAAGGTTACCGAGAGTATATAGCAGGGGGTCCCGCGCGCTCGCGTTTGCAAAAAGATCGATGAAGCATACGCCCGTTGCCCTGGGTAGCGGACGGGCGTACGACGCCCAAAACAGCGGCGGCGGCGAGGGTGAACGCGCGATGTAAACAAATCGGGGAAGGGTGGTGTTTTTCACCATGCTTCCGTGGACGAATTATGAGCTGGTCTGGCCACCATGTTTGTCTAGCGGGGATTATTAGTTTCCTGAGGTCTTCGCTGGGGGGTTTTCCGTTAGGTCCTCGATGGGAAGTTATTTTAGAGAGTGTTTATATACGTTCTGCGCGTTGTCAGCGCGAGTTGGGGTGGCGAATTCCTGGCGGGTTACACCCTTGAAATGTGGTATGGCTGTGTGTCGGAATTGTTTCGCTTCGCGCGCCCCCGCCTCGCCTGTCAAGGGTGGTGGACGTATAAATCAGCCCTAATTGTGACCTAGTTGAGGAAATATTAATGAACTGTGTAATAAGGGTCGTGACTCTGCGATGGGGTTCGGGAGTGGTGTGGAAGGATTTTAGTCGAGAATTATGTGTAAATTAGAGTGGCTACCTTTGCACCTATTTTGTCAGCAGGGAATTAGAAATGAAAATGAACGTCCCCGGAAGATGCTATCTGAGGCGAGCCATTTATTAGTTAGCCGAAAATATGTGCAGTGCTAGTGATATTTACCACCACTTTAAAGCATTTCTATCGAATAGATTCAGACAAATCATTTAATACTCCCTTGTGTCTTTATTTTCATATGATTGACACGAAAACGTCTGCCATAGTTTGCAGTGACCTTAATTTCCTGCAATTTGTAAAGGAATCACATTTCACTCTCAGCTGGCGCGTGGTGTATGCATTACTTGATAGATACCTGACATGCACATGGTGTACTTCGACGCGAACGCTTTAACGCGAAGCCAAGCAACATTTTTCAAGTGTCTTCTTCTCTTCGCCTCACGTCGAGGAATAAAATTAAAAAAATGAAATTCCTACGGAATGCTTTTATATAAAAGATCTAGATAATTACACATCCCGCCTACAATTCTCTTGAGTGGATACGCAGACCTGTCTAGCTCTCTTTCCATTCGTTAAAGAGTGGCTTCTTTTGTGCTGTTCTTGTGTTATGCGCGCGTGTGTGTGTATCTTCAAAAACTCTCTTATGCAAAGAGGCTTCCTGCTCTTTTTTATAAAATTATATGTGAGTAGGATGGTTGCGATTGTGTATGACGGAACAAATTCCGACCGCATGGGTTTTTCTTAATTAATTTCGGCTTAGTTTCGGCTTTTTTCATGAGAAATTCGCTCGTCTGCATGCTAATTAAAAAGTCTCTTCGGGAGCAGACGCGGACCGCAATTCGCTTCATGCGACAGTGTGCCGCTGCTGCTGACTTTGCCACGAGTTCTCTTTTTTGCCAGCCGATTTCTAATATAAGTTTCGCAAATTTGCAATATAGACGGCAATATGGAACGCAAAACTTAAGCTGTTTACAACTTGAATATTATTGATCTTTGAAATTACTTTGCTCACTGGCTATATATTGCATATCTATTTTACAGATCACAGCACATGCAAATTAGCTTTCACGCTCATTATTTTATCTTCGTAAATTTGGCTGTAGACATGGAGCTATAACCTTTAAGATATCCATGCCCAACATGAAATGTATGTACGTGCATATCAGTACCCTATACGCCAACGCACGTAGTATAGCTAGTGCGCTGGCACAAAGCAACGTACCAAATAACGTATTCATGACGAGTGCCTCTGGTGCATTAAATGCAAAACTCATTAGAGAAACACCCCCACCACCAGACACGAAGAGTTGAAGGTTGCCATGGCATCAAATAGCATCACGCATTGGCCATGTCCTTTATGGATTTTGACTCTCGCCCGAATGATTCTTCGTAGACAGTGTACTCTCTAATGCACTAATGCACCCTCTTCAACTTACATCTGAGATAAATGTCGGGCCAGATAAAAGTGTAAACAGACAAGTGTATTTACGGCCGAATTTAGTCATCTTATCTGTGAGATATCACATCCTTTCTATAGGAGGTGCTGTAGCATCTTTATTCTTTTCTAAGCTGGGAAAGTCACTTGTCCATGAAACTTAGTGGATCGAAGATAAGATACAAGAAATGGGCAGTAAGTTCGGTAATTTATTTGATGGAATAGTTGATAGTTATTTTTTTGTATCGACTCGCCGCGAAAAGGAGATAAATTAGTGAAAACGAAATTTTCTTCACGTGAAAACATGGACTGAGGAGCCTAGACTGCCACTTTTTTGGCGAATCCTCGATCGTGTGACGATGTCTATCGTTCCATGTTAAATATGTTAAAAATTCATTTCTACAAAGTTGTAGATTCGAAAACAAATTTCCACCAACTCCATTAGTATCTCATGCATATGTAGGACATACTATACTACTAATTAAAACGTAATCAACTGCATGTTCGTCCTCTCGTCAACAACGATCAATCAAACAGCAATCCAGCCTCCTTAACGCTAGCATATCAATAATTGAACGATTCGGCATGCATAGAATGTGTGGAAGTCAGTTGTCAGGAAATAGGCACACGACACACGATTGATTATCATTCCCAGCCACACCAAACACAGCTATAAAAGCTATAGCATGCTCGCTATACGCGCTGCGATCCATTGCAGCAGAGACCTGCGTTTTTTCCACACCGTCTTCGTTGTTTTTCATATCCATCTAGTCACGTAAACGTGTCGTACAAATTTATGAACTCGATCAATTGAATTCGCCATGGCCGGCCGGCGCCGAGTCACACTACAGCGCACAGCGTTCAATCGTCAATCTACCATCGCTCGCATTTTCTTGTCTAGATGAAAAATAGACGAGTTTTCCAATGCGGAAATCGTTATCGGCCACGCGGCCGGCGGGAATTGTCGCGTGGATTGGGCGTGAAACATTTTGCATGTGCGAAGTGAACGTCAGTTTGTTTTATGGTGACTTTACTGCGAACGTTATGAAAAAAATTGGAGTTATCTATAAAGCGATCAAAAATCACTTTGCTGGGACTTTAGTCCCCCCTTGGTTTTAATATCAATCGGAAAATTCGCTCCCCCATAGCAGCGCACCCCAAACGAGGGTCGTCCGTAGTTTGGCAGCAGATTCTAAGGCAGTTGCCTTGCCAACTTCCACCAAGACATACTTCTGCTGTGGCCAAGACCAGCTACCAGCATGGCCTGCTAAGCAGCTGGTATTAGGAACTACGTGAGCTAAGGGATCTGATGAAATATTTATTCATGACTGTTACTGACCTAACAGCAAAGCAATACCATGGTACAGTTGCCTGAATTCGATTTGCTTGGCTGTGTGCATGCCACTAATAACTAAATTGCTCTATTCCAGGAAGTTACCTTGACTTATTTGAGATGAAAATTTATACCATTTCCCATCATCAAATATTACAAACTGCTTTTCCTTAATCATCAGTGATAATATCTGCAAAGACATTAGGCAACGCGATTTCTCTGACCATCCCCGATCACCTTGATTACTTCCACTGATTGTACGTACACACACATGGTCTTAATTGCTTGCGCCATCGGCTAATGTTTGCTCTCGGTCTCGTTTTTGCAGCGTTTGGATGCGTGCGGTGACGCCGGTGATCGCAAGATGGTCTACGAACTGCCGAGGCTGAAGCTCAGTTGACCCTACCCTGGTAACGGCGGCACGATGAGCGTCCACAGGATACACCACCCCTCCGATCTGGGACTCCTTCCAGAGGTACGAGGCCCGTGTGTCGCGCTTGTATTTTTTTATTGTTTTAGTTGTCGAAACAGATTTGCTAAATATTTTTACTTTTCACGAGCTTCCTTTTCCATCAATCTTCATTCCATTCCTTTCTTCCATCCCCTTTTCTTAGATTCCTTATCTTCTCTTCCCATCTTTCTTGCATGTTAATTCAAAAACTTTTTTTTCATTGAATTTTGCTTTTTCTAACCCATACTACCCCAATTCCTTCCATGCATCCAATCCCATACATGCTTTGTAAATTAGGAATCCAGAGACATACAGCAATCAGACAAAACTGCAAATTTCCTGGCATCTACATTTTATTTACCTATCTGTTTGTATAGTCATCATCATCCATCTAAATTTCACTGTGGTTTTCTAGTTTCAAACCGCAGAGTAACGAGTCTTCCCTAGCTAATTGGTAGAGGTAATTAAAATTGAAGATGCAATTTTCCTTATTCTATGGTGCAATGTAGGAATCTGAACAAAGTGCAAATTTCCTTGCATAGCAGTACTTTTATTTTAGTCGGAGCCAAATACTATCCCCGTGTGGCCATTAATTTTTTATTGGATACTTAGTTTCTAGTCTGGTCTAGTAAATAAAATCCTTATTATTAATGTACCAGAAAATAGAGACAATCTATGAATGAAGTCATACCACTGGTTGCTGTTTAGTCAACTACATTATCCATCTAAATTTCAGCATTTTTGTCTAATTTCAAATCATAGTCACATAGAATTGACTTTTACTTTTTCAATTCCACTCTATAATGGATTGGAGGTAATGGGTTTTGGTCCTTAGGGATTCCACCAAGCATCTACTTTTCCTTACACTCTGCAACTCTACTTTCAGGGGCAACTCTGTTAGGTTGGCCGTCCCGATAAATAAATACTGCTCCAGGGTACTCAAATTCCCTGTCATCAATGACACTAACTGTCCACACTACAGCGATACAAAATTCACTGCCTCCTACAATCAACCTCCGATATATTATTCAGACAGATCAATAGCAGTTTCCGAGAGCGTACGTAGCCAAAATTTAATTATTCACTGTGTCTTCATGTGAGAAACTACTCAGCAGAACTATTTGTGAAGTCAAGGCCTGCAATTTATTGATCTCTCCCACCTATTCCACCTGTTTTATTTTATTTTGTCCAAGAGTTGAATTTGCACACCATAAATTACCAGACTATGATGTCTTGTGTATTGATTAAATGATAAATTTTATCAGCAAGGTCGCAGGAAAGTTTATTTCTTTCTTCTAAGAACCTAGAGACATGGAAATGTAGAAGCACACTCACACTTTCAATTGGAACAGTTCAGTAAACTGATGAACTTTTTTAGAACTGGGTACCTACTACCTAGATCTTTCTCCTCATTTTCATATAAATTTCATGAAGCATGTAGCCAAACTTTTGCAGCCGAAAGTTCCTCACAGACAATTGTCTTTTTATTTTCCAGCGGGAGCCAGTAAAGTTCGACATACACCTAAGAGGGGCGCCTGAAGAGGTGGTCCAACTCGTCGAGAACATAAAAGATGTAAGCGTACCTTCCTCAACCCCAAATCTTCTCACACATTTGCAGGTCGTGTTGCCTTGTAAACTCACCAAACGCAATCTTCTCTTTGAGCAGCGCCTCGGAGTTTACCTTGCTATCGTAAGCCCGGGCTTTACGATCAGGTTTTACTGTGTCCTCTTACCGTGATGTGAGCAATACCACTGGGCAAGGAAACAAGCTTTACTGAATACAATCATGTATATTATGTCTCTGATTCACTTGGGCTTGTTCTACCACATTGGAAATTTCTTGTTGCTAACTAAATGGTAATTTATAATTAGGTATTTAGTACATATAATTGCAGTTACATGTGGATAAATGGGTCTCATATACTGGTCATTGATCCATGCCTGCTATTAATAGACCTTGTCTGATGTTAATTTTACTATACATTATCATAATCACATTTTTCTTTTGGTAGATTTTAATGTTTAAATCTTTATCTCATGCCTACATGCCCACACTAACAAGTAGCAAACGGTCAACTACCTGACTTCTGTCTATTTACATACCTAGTATCTACTGTATCTTTATTCACATGCCTATCAGTAGATGCAATTGATTTGGCTTGCATTACCAAAATGTAATTTTTACTTTTTTTTTGCACAAAAAGAGCATTAAATCAGCAGAATTTGTATGGTAATTTTATTGTATTTTAATTTGTATTGACTGGTTTGTGTAAACCTAGGTACTTCACTGAACAGACACATGTCCTTTTTATAGCGCTTAAACAAATCTGGTTTACCTAATTATTAAAGAGTCTGAAACAATCCAGTTCTACAGGCCAGTGGCTTGTGTGACCTTTAGCTTTGGAGTTTTGCCCTTCTAGCAATGATTGATTAAAATTCAGCATCAACATCACGTTTATGCAACTATAAAGACCTAGCTATTGCAGCAGGGAATAATCACCTACTATTCAACATGATATCACATAAAAAAAAGGTTTTATATGCATACTCTCCAAAATATGTAACATTTTGAAATGTTACGATTTATCAGAAGATATAGATATAATAAAAGATTTTGCATATTTTGACCATGGTTATTTGAATAATGTCTTCCTTAGTTCAATATAAGAAATAATAACAAAGGATCGAAAGACATAAATATGTAGACTGTGGTCGAATTTGTAAGTGCAGGAAGTTAAAAAACAAAACGAGAAATAAAAGTTTAAAAAACAGAAATCTGGAGAGGACGAAATACCACATCACATCACCACCCTCAGCCACACACACCTATTAAAAATCCAACATCAAAAATCTTCCGACGTCACATCAACCCAGGACACCTCTCCAATCAGTTCCTCTGAACATGACACGACGCAACTCCAGCAACCCGACTTACCATCTGCCTGTCTCCCACCAACAATCAAAAAATCTCACACACTAACCTCACATTCCGCCCCGTCCGACACAGGTCGCCGAGCAGTTCCTCTACCACTGGCGCACGTTCCCGATCCTGCTGCCGCCGCCGCTCAACACGACGCCGTCGGGCGACGGCAGCCACATCGGCGCCGACGTCAGCGACACGTACCTGTCGTTGGGACGCAAGCCGCACAAGCACCTCAACATGAAGGACCTGTTCCTGGCGCCGTCGTTCGACGAGCTCGATGCCGTGGCCGTGGACTGCAAGGGCGAGCCGCGGAGGCTCAACAGCAAACAGCTCGAGTCGATTCGCGAGAAGGGGTGAGTTGGCTTTTGTTTTGGGCTTTGATACCTATGGGCTTTGTTAAATGTAATTGATAGACATAGCTTACTTTTGTTATAAGAATTTACGAGACCCATTCCACTCGGAGATAAATGATGTCAGATACCCACTGGACGTACCACCAGTTTGGAAAAAAATATTAATTAGCTCTGTCATTTTGATAGAATTTTGATTGAATGGAATAGGTGTATTATGATCTTTACTTATGACTGAAGGATCATTTAGTACCTATAGGTAGATTAGACAGATAAAATTTAATTGGAGTTTATTACTTCATGTAAGTCTTGATTAGTACTATCAATAGTTTTAGAAACATCATTGTGACATTATGTTGCACTGTATTGCAGTAAAAATGTAAAAAAATTCAGCTGGAACTGAACAACAAAGAAACTGGCACAAATTGTATGGCTGTCTGCATTCCCAATAACAATCAATTATAGTCAATACCAATACAATTTTCTTTCCATTTAATCCATACCCACCCCCAACTATTATTCAATGGGAATAGTGATGCAGATAAACTATTGTGCCAATGCAAAATCCTTAGCAATTTGATCGGCTTGCTTCAGCAAAAACACATTGAATTCTTTCCCTGATGTTCACAATCAGACAGTCGATTTTGTTTTCTGAACATTCAAGATGGAAATACTGGCCCCATCAAACAGGGAGGCCGAACATCATCGAATGGAATAAAGCCATTAATATTCTACCAAAATGAGAAACCATTATTAAGACCTATGGGTTTTGCGGCCTTCTCCCAGCGTATATACTTTAAAAAAAGAGGAAGGTCATGAGATTATGGCCTCGTTCCGAAAATGAAAAGAAAATTCGCAAAACCGGAATAGGACAGTATGCAATATAGGTTTATGCCAGTTTCTGCGTGAATTTCTTATTCAGTCCCGTATCGCAATTCGGCCTTTGTCCAGGTTTCACAACTGAGATCTTTTCGTCGTTGAAACAATGCCATCCTACTATACGGCCTTAAATATATTATACCTTTTTTTGGAAGTACAGGATCAAGACCACAAAACTTTTGGTCTTTTGGTAGAATAT
The DNA here is from genome assembly GCA_921293315.2 of Nemurella pictetii. Lineage (NCBI taxonomy): Eukaryota > Metazoa > Arthropoda > Insecta > Plecoptera > Nemouridae > Nemurella > Nemurella pictetii. The sequence continues at coordinate 6,915,043 of OV121122.1, forward strand.
ATTTATTGAATGGCTTTAATCCTTATGGTAATTCAGGCGCACCACATAAAACAATGTCTCTCGCTCTCTCTCTCTCTCTCTCTATCTCTCTATTGTGTGCGTGTGTGTGTGTGTGTGCGTTTTCTCTGTAGTCGATCGAGTAATTTAGTTTATTTCTCTCTTCTCTTCTCTCCCTGTCGTTCAAAGCTTGCACAAGGATAAGTACGGCAAGCCGAAGATGCTGAGTGCTCGGCAGCTCGAGAGCATTCGACGCTGGGGGTACGTCTGGCTAGCGGTAGTTTTGTTACCGCCTTTGTCTCGCTAGTCGCTAGTCGCTAACCCTCTCTCTTGGTGTCAGCTGTCAACTCATACGAGCCGCAAGCTCGCGAAGAAAGTGGAAAGCGTTTGCGTTGCGGATTGCCATTATAGTTAACTTACACAATTTTTGTTTAAAACCGTAATTTTTGTATGAAGATTTGTGCTACTGTCATATTTCTGACGGTTAAAATAATTACGTCCAGCTTTATGTAGGAATTTGAATATTTCCTGCGTGTGGAGGGGCAGAGATGTTAAATTGCAGACCCTAACGTTCTACTAAACGCCATCCACTTTTTTGTGAGCACAGCGTACATCGCAGCTTGTTTTACTCGTTGATAAGTAGGGGCACTTTGAAGCCTGTAATAATTGAGGCAAAACAGTGACTTGATTCATGTAAAGTGTCCATCCCTTTCCAAATAGCAAAACAAGTAGCTGCCTAGGCTCTTTAATCTTCTTGCTATTCTAGTTTAGCACGGGGAGACAAGCAAAATTGTATTTGTTGTTTCTGTCGAATGTCTGCCGTCAAAGAGAAATGATCAAAGGCACTGAGCTAATTTACACAATCAAAACAAACCACTTGCTTCTGTGAAACTAATTGATCTGAATTTGCTTCTCAAAATTAACAAGCACTTTGATGGAAACCAGAAATCAAACATGTGAATAATTTTGCATTATTCTGGAATGTGATGTGAAACACTAGGTACAGACAAAACTAGTGAGATTAACTTACTGTCGGTAATGAATGTCGGATAATTCAGTGCATTTTTGCTTGTCTCTCGGTACCTACTAATTGGTTGGTTAAATCAAATGCTTGTACTTCTATGGTTTCTTTTGTATATTTTGACGCAGAAAGCGAGAATTTTAATATTCCTTTGTAGGTGGTGTGTATTTCAATGTTGTTGCATGAATTGGTACTGGATTTTTTACCTGGTTGTTTTGTTCACCGATGTTAACAGAGTGGTGATTGGTGGTTCAACGAGGTTGCATTTTTAATTAACAATAAATTGTTTTATTTTGTTTGTGGTCGAATTGTAGTTACTCTTGGCTTGTTGACTATGTAGTGTGGTCTGTGTAGTGTAAATTAATTATCTATTACCTCTACTACCTATCTAATTGGATCATTTATTGGATATAAAGCAAACATCTGCTTAAAGAACACGAGAAAATCGATGTACACGACTGAAAATTGATCAAAATCCATGCTGGCCACTTACAACTAAATTTGAGCTGAAACCAATTTCTAGATATCTGCTAAGAAATCTACAAAAAAAATCCTAAAAATGAAATGGCCTCTCATCACTTCTAAAATTAATCACATATAGTGTTGTGTGTATGATGATAAAGAAGCAATGGAATTTTTTCCACATCATTGAACAATTGATGTCCGAAGGAGGAGAGAACATCAAGCATGACTTACCTAGTGGAAAATAATGTCGATGCGTCTTAGAGGATGACAAAACGTTTCGGTATATGTCTTGCCTGAGAGGTAATCTCCATCAACACAAAAAGGGCACATGCCAATACATTTTTCACGTCATTTAACATACTTCAACAGAATTTTTTGCTAAGTAAATCGTGCTTGCCATTCTATCTTCTTAGTTCTTCCTGTCAAATATCCTAGCCATCATCAATCACATTCCAATCTAAAGCTACATTAAATGTTTGCCATTGCGAGAGTTGCGATGTAGTTTCACTAGCGCCAGGTAGTTTACAGTGGAGTGCTGCGAGCTGTGCGTTGGCGTTTGCGAACAAACTTGTCAAAATTGGGTAAGAATTTCGATAAAGAATCAACTATATTGCTCGCTGCCCATTGTAAGATGAACAGTGTCTGAAGTGGGATCATGGAGGTATATGGTGGGAATACGATGGGATGAGTTACGGTTCATCAAGATGGCTCTACATAAAAAGATGGCTCAGAAAGAAAAGCAAATGGAAACATTGAACCAAATTATGCATTTGTGGCAGAGCAAATACTTTTTTTCACTTCACTGTAAGACATAGGAGTGTCAGACAAAAGTGGGATTGTAGCAAATGCCATCAGCAATCTTGATGATCCAATCCAAATGGAAACATCAAACCGAATTCTGCATTTGTGCGCTTCAAACGCAACAATCACACAGCTCGCAACGCAACAATCGCACAGCTCGCAAAGCTCCAAACCCCGGACCGTAGAACGCCACACCGCAAACCTCGCAAAGCTCTAGACTCCGTCTCCAATCAGAGAATGTCACAGCGCAAACATCGCAACGCACTGCTAACCCGTCTCACCCCGTCTGTCCTCCCGTGCAGCTCGTTCGAGGTCGACAGCCTGAACTTTGCCGGGCAAGTGCACAAGTGGCAGCTGAGCCAGCTGCTGCAGAAGGGGACTGAACGCAGCCGCGACTCGCTGCTCAACGACCTGGCGCTGGCGTTGCGGTTTTTGATCGTTACTGCGCGCGGCCGCCTCGTTTCGCACTTCTTCAGCGTGTTCCAAGCATTTCGCTCGCTCGTCACCGGCCTGCTGCGGATACTGGACATTGTGGTCGGCGTACCGTCGCTCAAGGCGGTCAACTTGGACGCGAAGATACGCGAGGAGCGGTGTCGGTATCTCGTTGCCGAGCTGGTTTGCAGGGTGAGTGGCGGGACGGTTTCGTTGACATAGGATACGTAGTGGTGTTCTATCTAAATCGACGTAACTTTACTAACCACGACAACAAACAAGCAAACAAGCGTAGTAAGACGCTTTGCCACCTCAACTGTATGTTTTGTAATGTATAGATGCAATATTTTACTAAAATTCATCAAAGTACCCCCATGTCTCTATCTAAAACGAAACATCATTCCCGACGCCAAGAAAACAAGCCATAAAGCGTGGTAACCTCACTGACGCTTTGCCCATTACAGTCGGAATTCGAAGACTCGCTGGAGCTGCTCTGCGGCTTTGTGCGCCGCCAGCTGCGCCGCGCGACGACGGAGAAGTTCGAGGTGGAGCGCGAGTCGTCGCACCCGCCCGTCCCCGTGCCCTACCTCTTCCTGACGCCCAAGGGCTATGAGCTCGACCTGCGGCTGTTCAGCCGCGACGTGATCCGCAAGGCGCTGCCCACGCTCGTCGGGATATTAGAGCGAGAGACACGCGGCTGGTTCCTGCACTTCCGCGAGCGGCTCATCTCGGAGCTGCGCAACCAGAAGCTGCCCGACGAGGAGATCGAGAGGGTGAGTCGGTGTTTCTGCAAGGCAGTGATTTTCCTAGTATCTGGTTGATCGGAGCTGTGGATTGGTGATTACGTGTTTACGATTTTGCTTTGGTGAGAGCGATTTTTGATCCTTTGGACCTTTGGTATTCCAAAGCACTAAGCAGTGATAAACCTATCGACAACTAAATTTCTGATCCAAAATGTATGCACCCTCAAGAAATCAAACCCCAAACCCTGGTTCTGACTTGCCATATCAAACATTTTTGAAAGGAAGTGAAACATTTATTATTTATTAACATGGAAATTAACCATTTTTTTACTGTTAGAAGTGTGAATTTAACCCTGAATGCAAATACTCGTGGCATGTACGGCAGACAATGATTATTAGTAAAGAAATATCAATTCCAAAATTTGTATCCAGACATAGATCAGGCAAAGATCTGGATTTGATTCGGCTTCAACCTCGTCAACTATCTAACAAACAACTAAAACCTCACCCTCCCCATCGCACACAGGAGGTGAACCAGGCGGTGATGCGCGAGTACCTCCAGCGCGTCTACTCCAGCATCCTCGGCAACGCCGACCTGGCGGCGCTCGGCGAGGGCATACCGCAGCTGCTCGTGCAGCAGGCGCAGTCGGTGGTGCTGATGCACCGGGCCGTCGAGAACGTCCAGCGCAAGCTGGCCAAGACAAAGCAGACGATCCGGCAGCGTATCGCGTACATGTACCCGGTGCTGTCGCGCATACAGCCGTGGATGCGCGACAAGCTGCGCCGCGCGGAGAGCGACTTCATCGACGAGTGCCAGTGGAGCGCGCACGAGGAGGCGTTGGCGTTGTGCAACAGCCAGCACCTGCACCAGACGGTCTACTTTCTGAATCGCGACCTGTCGTTTATGAGAGAGGTGGGTGTGGTTTTTTTGTGGCGTGCGGTTTTCGGGGTTTGGGGTTTTAGCCAACCACTTCATTGTCTCTGGTGCATTGCTTCACTTCAGATTGCACTTTACTTTCTTTGCTTAGATGTTTCTGTAATCTTTAATCATTCAGGGTGACCTAGAAGATAAGATTAGTGACTGATTTCATTTTAAATCATTTCTGATATGGGTTACCTACTAACTTGTAACTTATCTAAACAAAACATTTGCCACTTTGATGACATTTCACCTTTCTCTTATGTTTCAAGATTTGAGCGTCTTAATGTATTTTATATTTAGGTTCTGATTCCGATGGAATCGTAACACGCGGCAATGTGTTCCGTTGCAGAGAGAGCCCGTGCTGCTGAAGGAGCTGCGGAAAGACAAGACGCCGACAAGGAGTTTCCAGTGGCGGACGCAGATCTGGTTCCCTAGCCGCTGGATCGTCCGCCGCTCGTTCCAGGGACAATCGGAGGTAACGTCGTCGTAGCGCTAGGACATCTCTGCCGCTCCTGTCTTCATCTGATCTTTACACGAGTTTCAAACGCTCGAGACAACCGGGAAGCATCGTTTTGGTCGAAATCGGGATCACCCTTTTGTCTAGATGATGCTATATTTCATTCGAAAGTGTATTTCCATTGGGGAATCAAAGCTCGTGCATCCTTTTCACATTTCCAAACCAACGCCCAAGAGGGACTTTGAAAGAAGATTTAGAGGAGAGGCAACAGAGTTGGAAGAGGGTAGAATTAAAGAAATTGTGGGAAGATCGACAAGCATGGAAGGCAATAGTGGAAATGGAAGAAGAAAATCAGAGTGAAGAAGAGGATGAGGAACAAATATGGACAAGCTTGGCCAGGATGTCTTTAAGAAGGCCTTTATTTGTGTTTTATTTACCATCCCTTCTTCTCATGGGGACGAATAAAATTGATAATTACCCGTCTGTCGGCAGGTGATACCGACGGTGAAGTGCGTGACGGCGACAACGATAACGACGCCGCGTTCGGACCCGAGCCAGGCGGTGTTCCTCGTCGAGAAGGAGACGGTGCGCACAACCACGACACGCTGGCCGATGTGGCGCTGGATCAACTACTGCCATCGCACGTTCAGCTGGACGCTCAACGCAATCTTCTTCTTCGGGGTCAGTTGATTCGCATCTCGAGACCGGGAGTGCGACTACTTGACTTTTTTTTAAAGTGTGAGATGAGAAGAGATCTCCGCTTTTGTCGATGTTTTTCATGGAACTATTGAATGCTCTCATCTCATCTCAAAAAAATAGTTACAGAATTGCATTCTAGTGGGATGAATTTAGGTTCAAATCACACTAATGCCAAAGTCCTCGTACACGAAACGTTGGTCTAGGTCCTTTTCAGGACTAAAAACCAATCAAATCAGAGCAGACACCATCGAGCCACTACATCCAACCAGAGCTAACGTCGAAATCCTCCGATTCCGCCAGGTGGTTATCCCGTGGTGCAGCCCGGTGAGCTTCCGCGCGCTCCTCCGCTCCGAGCCGTTCATGCCCGACCTGGAGCTGTCCCAGGTGAACGGCACGCTGTTCCCGCGCAAGTCGTCGATGACGCCGTCGCTGCTCAGTCGGCTGGTCGCACTCTGGCGGCACATCTCGAAGGCGCGCACGCACTTCGAGACCAAGCCGGACACGGGCTTCATCGGTACGCTGCGCTAGCGCTCTGTTTTGTTGCTTGGAAAATTGCGCTATCGATCGCCAGAGTCCATTGTGAGACATTGACAGTCCTAATGAAGTGCAAAGTTGAAAACCAGCACCAACCATCCAGGATCCAGGATCAGGTCAAAGTCATACTCAAAAAATGTCTGTTGCCAGCTATTTGCTTGCACAATCTTAACCCCTGCAATTACCTGCTTGCAAACAAAATTCAGTTACTAATTTGTCCAGGTCTAGTTTCCCTGTCTAAACTGCACTATCTACTTCTAAACTTATTTTTTGCAGTTTTGTAATGCATTATGGCCATATCATTGCATTGGCCTAATGTTTAGATGTAATCGAACTCATCACAAAGGCTGACGTGTGTTCCCTGTCGTTGTCAGGCAAGGGTTTCACACGGCACGTGAACCGAGCGTGGAACTACGTGATCAAGGGCATGCTCGGCACGCTGGCGATACTCGTGCTGTTCCCGCTGGCGTGCATCGTCGCCAGCTGCGGCAGCCTGGCGATCGCCGCCACCGCCGTCTTCTGGTGAGTCGCCGTCAACCTCCCGTTGCCAAGACCACGTTTCCTGGTCGGGTCAAACCACGGTTGCAAGCTTACAACCTAAAAACCTTCTCACATTTCCATTTCATAGAAAATCAAAATAGTTGTTGGGGATTGTTGGGGAACAGAGTCAATATCCATTGACAAATAGTACATTCAAATTTCTCTAACAATTTGCCTGGCTTCTTGCCTGCAGTGAGATTCTGACAATTTTTTAAATGTGAGATGAGAGTGTTGATTTGTTCCATTAAAAACTTAGACAAAAGTCTCATCTCATTACTTTCTTAAAGACTCGTGTCTTTTCCTGTCTAATCTTAGTTTTCAGAAAAACTATAAAACTAGGTACCTATTGATTGAATGCCAAGTCCCAAACTGAAACTTTTCCTGACGCTTCACTAAGCTATGGTGCCTGCTTTATCATCTCATCTTAGCTCACATTAAAAAATTAACAGAATCAGACTTCAGAGAACCCTTTTCTTAAACAGGGTAGCATAGAAGCATCTCCCTGTTCATTTACAAGACCACTTGCTCTGAAAGAAAGCTGCCGTTTGGTTTCCTCTCCAAACCTGCCAGAATGAAGCCGATTTCTTAATGTCATTTTGCTGCCGTTTTCGCAGGATGCCCGTGGTGACGCTGTGCTTCCACCTGTTCATGGCGTTGATCTGCGACCTGGATTCGCCAAGCCCTGGAAACCGCTACCTGATAATCCTCGAGGGCCTCGTCTGGAACATCGGCGTGCAGGGCTGCATTCAGCCGATCGCCGCGCTATTCGTAGCGCTCGTAGTCTGTCCAGTCATCTCGTTGGTCGTGCTCACAGGTTCGTGTTGATGCTAGCAGCCGTGGTCAATACCACACAACAATTTTGATCTTTAATTGTACCCACACGGTTAGTTTCCTTCGGCATGTATCGTGCAGCGTACTAACGAAACTTCCTGCACGGTTGCCACGCTGGGACTTCACTGCAAGCCGGCTCACATCAAGAGGCTATTATGTTGATACCATACAACGATTTTGATCTCTATTCGCAACTACACGGTTAGTTTCCTTCGGCAAGCATCGTGCTAACAGTGCTCCGTTTGCCGCAGTGGGCGTGTTCCGCTACTGGCTGCGGCTGTTCTGGGACACGGCGGCGTTCCACCTGGTGATCAAGAAGCGCGGGCGGGTGCCAGCCAGCGACAGCTTCGTGGTGAAGCGGATCGCCGGGCCCGGCCTTGCCTCCAACTACTTCTACCAGGTGCGAGTGCGATACCGTCGTGACGGAGTGACGCCGTGCGTGTTGCGTTGCTAGTGATGGGCCGATAGGAATATTCCCCGGGAGTATTTTCAGCTCGAGATATCGTTCTCGTAACTAGGGACTTTTGTTACTTTTGTAAGACTCATATCTTTTCGTAATTTTAACACATTAGTTTTCAGAAAAAACTTCTGCTAAGTCTGCTAAGTCCCAAACTCAAACCTTTCCCGACGTTTCGCAAAGCTATGCTGCCTGCTTTATCAAGGGTCTAAATTTGAATGCCTAAAAGCAACAATTCAAAACACAGGGACAGGTCTTCTGCAGGCACAGGTATACTTTGAGTAATGCAACAAAGTGTTTGGTACGCCTAAAAAAGTGTGTAAAGAAGTGTCAAGAGTCAAATTTTTGGTTTCAACGTAACCGGATTTTTGCATCGTGCCATCTTAAATTATTTTCGCTCGAATTCTACGTGCGTGATCCCGTGGAATAGTTGCTGACGTGGTTTCTCCGTCAGATCCGGCCCGAGCAAGCGCTTGCGGCGTTCGAAGCCAAGATGGAGCTCGACGAGCTGGCCGCCTACCAGTACCAGATGGAGTCGACCATCTACCAGCCGCAGAAAGACTACAGCCAGTTTGTGGAGGCCTGCTTCGGCCCGTTCTCCGCGCAGCTAGCCAAGGTGGGTGCCGTCCTGCACGATATAATTACTTCCAGGCAAACTTTGTAGAATCTTACTTTTCTTGTACAAGAAACTCTCGGTGGAATCGGGTGAAAAGGCGCTGGTGGCAAACCTGGCGGCAAAGCTAGAAGTTAAATTAAACAGGTGCATTTATCACCTGCAAAGATACTCTTATCTACTCTTACTCAACTGTTAGTTGACTCTAAGGCTTCAGCATTAGTGCCGAACAAAGCCCCCTCTATATTAACTAAGAAGACTAAAGTGACGTTGTGTTAAGTTGTACCTCCTTTATGACTGTACTTTGCCGTCTAGGCAGATTTCAGATTCTATAACCAGCTGAACAATGCCGTTTTACCTACTGCCTAGAAAGATATTTGCTTGTTTGGCCCTATATCAATCTGTTAACAGTGTTACTGATGCTGATTGAGTTTGTTACGACTTTGACGAAGCATATTACTGCGTTGATTGAGCGTGTTGTGGCGCATGCGCAGGTTGGTCCGTACCGCGGGCTCGAGAAGGAGGCGCAGGATCTGATGAGCTCGCTGCACGAGAAGCTGGAGCGCCGGCGCAGGGACCTGCAGTCGGGGCTCGGCGTTAACGTGCGCAGCAAGATCAAGCTCAACACCATCGAGCTCAAGGTATGCAGGTCGATGCACGGATTCGCAGGGATGCGGTGGGGAGGCAGCTTTCGAGTCGTTACCATAGCTGTGGTTGGGTTTGCATTTTTCTTACCATGGCCTGATCATTCTTAATGTATTGCGGTTGTTCAGAAACTTATTAAAATTGAAAAACATACTTAGTGTTTGCAAAAAGTCTGTTTCAACTGTATTTTTTTATTAGCTTGGTATAGCTAAGCTAATGCTCACCAAAAAATGGACTTCACTGTTCTAGTGGTTCTCACTTGCTGGTGGTGGCACTTTTCTGAGATAATATAAGATAACAGAGATAACTGATAGCTAAGATAGCAGATTGGTTTGCATACCATGAAAATGACACAACTGTTTCTACATATAAACGTGTAACTGTGATCAAACTGTGACGAACTTGGTAGGCTCGACTCTAGCGTAACTAGCGCTAGCGTAACGGCATGACGGCGGCGTAACGGTGTCTTGTCGCCTGCGCAGATGACGATCCAGCAGGCGGCGCTGATGCTGGAGCGGTTCTACCCGTCGCACGTGCTGCGACGGCTGACCATCTCCGAGGACGACTTCTGGGAGAACAAGGGGCTGTCGGTGAACGACTGGTCGGGCCTTGCCGGCCTCATGTTTGCCGACATCTTCAGCCTCGACTTCCTGACGCCGCTCGACGACACCGACACCAAGTTCCGGCTCGAGGTGAGAAGCGGCCGCTTAAGAAATTATGTTTGGGCGGTGATTTATAGAGCCATGGATGGATGTAGTTAAGGGTTTCACAGTTTAGCTGTGATGTGAGAGTTTTGGTCATTCTAAGAAGGACTTTGTCACCTGTTGTTTCGGCAGCTCACAGTCTGCTATCTTTAGAAGGTTTTCGAGTGAAAAGGTTCTTCCTAGGACCACCAAACTCCTCAAATCAATAACAGTGAAACCCTCAACTACATAGAAGACTAGGTTGAACGTACAGATTTCGTCATAGATTTTTCTGCTAGGCATGCAATAACCAACCATTTGTTTTCTACCATGGCCAGTCAAACAATGTCTACTTAATTTTAAACTGCTTACAGCTCTCTGGATAGAAAGCAGAAGCCACCAAGCATAGGCTCTCCCATATTTCTTATGACCGTTTAAGCAGATTAATGCTTCTGTAAGGCTAAACTTAATGGGGCACATGGTTATTTTGATAGTAAAACACCATTTTAGAGTTAAAGAGTATTTGATGCTCTTTTGAAACCAACCTCGCATTACAAACAAGGTAACATCATTGTAAAACTAACCGATTAGTTTATATTTTGCAAAAAATCTCCCATCCTAGACTAAAAATGTTTGGAAGGCACAAACAGCCTCCCGACTAACCGCCCGATTGTTTCGCCAGCCGCACCAACAGGTGGACCTGTCGCGCTATGTGGCGCTGATCCGCGGCGCTGAACTCGGCGCCGCGGGGCCCGACCTGCTCGGTCCCGTGTACGCCCCGCGCGGCAACATCCAGGTGCACTCGCCCTACCTGGAGGTGGCCGCGTTCAACCCCCGGTGCCGCGTCGTGCCCACCGGACGCCGTCCGGACAAGCGGGGGTGAGTACCAGCTTAGCATCGTTGCTAGCTAGCAATGTAGCAAGCCAGAAACGTAGAAAGCTAGCAGCATAGCAAGTTAGCAGCATAGCAAAGTAGCAGCTTAGAAAGCTAGCAGCGTAGCAAACTAACAAGGTAGCAGCAATCAATCCAAACCTTTCAATCCAAAGCAGACACTGTGAAGCAACTACATACAGCAATTAAATAAAATAACTGTATTCCCAATGCGTAAAACCAACCGAACCACCGCGACTAACCCGCCTATTCCCCACGCAGCGAGACTAGCACCGGCCCGCCGCCAAACCGCCGCCACAACGCCGCCGCCGCCGCCTCGCTCGCCACCCTCTGGCGGCCGTGGAAGCGCCGCTGCCGCCCGTACAGCGCCGAGAAGCTGCTGATCCCGCTGCCCGTCCCGCATCCCGCGCACATCGCCGTCACGATACACAACCGCGACAGCGAGGACCCGATCCCGCTCGACTCGGACCTCTGCCAGAACATCCTGAAGGGCATCGAGGACTCGCACAGCTACGACGTGGACGTGGACGCCGACTCGAGCAACGTCGGGCGGTACCGCGGAGGCGGCGACTCGAGCTTCGACTCGCTCGGCTCGCAGAGCTCGGTGTCGGCGGCGGGCGCGGCGGAGGAGGCGCCGGCCGAGGCGGAGAGCAAGGCGGAGAGCGCGGAGGAGGCGGCCGACGAGGCCGGCGACAGTTTCACGTGGAGACAATCGGAGTGGCGGGGGATGACGCGGCGGCGGAACGATTCGGGGACGGTGCGCGTAGACCTGGCGAGTCCCGAGGACGTTACGCTGGACACGGACGCAACGCGCGTCGTGTTCAGCGCGTACGGCACGACGGTGTGAGCGGCAGCTGCGGCCGGCGGTGGGAGGTGTTTTTTTTTTAACGTTTAGTCTGTTGTCGGGATCGGATCGCGCGATCGCTGGCACGTCGTGGGAGATCGGAGCGGAACATTTTACGGAGCCGATGCGGGTGAGAAATACGACAAAACATTTGACCTCTGTTGGTTGTTAGGGTTTGTGTATTATTTTTCAATCATATTTATAACTCGCTAATTTGAGCCGCTCTGCTTTCCTACTTCGTGTACATGTACCTAAGCTAACGCTAATTGTTTTACCTTCGGTGGGTAAGTGTGCGAATGAAACTTACGAAACGTCGCTAAGTTCTCATCTCTTTTGACGTCGCGAGTTTCCGTTCGATGTGTTGCGATTTCCTATCTATCTCCTTCCCCGACCCAGTCAATAAACATCGTAAAAATGTGTCGTTACTATCTTCCAGCGCTCGGCTTTTGCCGACTAAGGTAACGCGTTTAGACTGTCTCAAAATACGGTGTTCTAAGGATCAATAAGGTTGAGTAGATCCTGCAATCCAGTGGCTTGACAGAGTCCTTGTTTTATCAAATGCAATTACGGGCAAGGATTTTAAATAGGTACAAATTATAAAAAGGAAAAAGATATCGCTAGATTAGTTAGCTTGGTAGGTGATTCGATGTAATTTAAACTGTGGATATTAAATTATCGAGTGTTAATCGATACAACGTAGATACACCAATACGCAACGGTCGAATAATGAAGGGACCGACTGCGATTCGTAGGCATGAAGACTTAACAATCAGCTTGGATTTGCTCTCTATTTTAATCATTGACGGTGTTAAGAGTGAGAATTTATTTGCTGAGAGCGTTTACCCTCAGATTTTTAAAAGAAACATCACAAATGTCATCAATTCAGGTTAAATGTACGTAAACTATATTAGGCTAGCTAGCAACCATATCTAATGAGACCGGAGAATCTATGAATCGATAGCCACTCGAATGCATTTTTTTAATATTATACCATATATATTATATCGCAGACTGTAAAGAAGTAATTACTTAGGCTGTACATTGATTGACGTGAAAATGGATATGCTAGTTGTGAATGTGGTGGTCATCTGAGTCAAAACTTATTTATAAGTAGTGAAATAAAATATATCGCGAAGAGAGTATGCTACGAGTGCCGGTGAAGTTTGTAAGCATTTAACCCTTGTTTTTGGAATGAATCTAAGTGGAATTTGACCGATTTATAAAGGTCAGGTCCTCGGGAGAAAATGTTTGGCTTTCTTTTTAATCGCAAAAATATAGCGCTGCTCAATTACTGGATACCGGAACTGTGAATTATGAAAAGAGAACGGTTAATCTTTTTACTTGAATAATGCCGTAATACGCAGATTGTTAAATATACCTACGCAGATACCTACAATGTAATAATAATTACGTTCCCCACTATACCCTCTTCCGTTTGGATCTTAAAATTACTTAGCCAAGAATAAGCGTTTCTAGTCATGCTTTGTGAATCTCTTTAATTGTCTGGTGAGTTGGAAATGTCTAGTAAACGTTTTGCATCAAATTGAACCACTGTCTGTTTTGTTAGACATTATTTTATATGTTCGTCCGGTTGTTATTTTGTTACTTTTTCACATTATTATAATGGATTAAAGATTATGTACCGTTTTCGATCAGTCTTGTTACGATACAGCTGTCATCCACCTTGGCTGAATCGTTCCAATACATGACCAATGTTTGTGTGCACAAAACGTCGAGACACTTCGTGGAAGGGAGTGTTTTGTAACTGGAGACGAGGCTGATTGCTAACCATCCCTCTACGGTGCACGATTTTCCTGGCGTTAAGACAATGTTGCCGTTGGTAATGGAATCGAGCTAACATGCTTTGTATTTCATTTTAACAGTAATCTGTGTAACATTTCCAATTAATTAATATTGAATTATGTATTAAAACTTTAAACATAAACCAACCAGATAATAGTGTGTGTTATTTTCCTCGATCAATCATACTTTTTTACCATTCTTGGAGGCAAACCAAAATTTTATTTTATTTTTATTTTTATTTCTCTATGTACCTAAGCTTAGGAATAATGAATTACATTGTATATCTCAACCTGCTGGTAGCTTCTCTAGAAAATATAATTTATCATCCTGTATCAATATTATTTATTAATATAGAAGAGAATTCCAGAGTCCTTTGCTAAATGTGAGTGGCAGGCAGATCTTTTCATGACCCAATCTTCCAGTGTAGGTAGCTCTGGCGATATTTTACTCTTAGTCTTTAGCATGTATAGTTTGGATTGAGCCTTGTACAAATTGAGGAGAATTATTGCTTGCATTCTCTTTATTTGGTAATGATGGCTGTTGGATGCTCTTGATGGATTTGTTGCTCTGAGTGTTGGTCCCAATATTCTAGCAAAGGTCACACCTTATCTGCATACTCATGTCTGCATGGTTTTTGGTTTGGCCTTTGCTTCCCATTAGATTTTTCAATTCTCATTATCAGAGGAGTTTACGCATTGCATTAGTTTCTGTCTTTTTGGACCTGACAGTTCCAAGAATTTACAAAAAATGTCGGTCTTCGGTACCAATTTCCCATTCAGTGTGTAATGCGAGGCATTTGGGTTTCGCTTGTTGTTGAAACCAGCGAAACTGATTATTGATGGATCAAGTTCTGTTTCCGTTGGCACCAGACTCGATTCATGCCTTGGCGCTAAAAGTAATTGCACCGCCATCTTACCGAAGAGCGTTACCTGCGCGATCGAATTGCGCAAAGGGTAGTTAGTTCACAAAATGCCGTCGGAATCTAAGAATTTGTTGACAGCTCAAACAGAAAAACCAAATCATTACTCGTAAGTCAAATAATACCGAATAATGCACACCGATTCCTATTTTTCCTATTTTTGCGCTTTAATTTCCACCAATTGACATGCAATTCCACTCGCTAATAACCTCCTAATTGTTACAGATATTTGAAAGAGTTTCGCGTAGACCAATGTCCATTGTTTCTCCAACACAAATGTACCAACCATAGGCCATTTACATGTTTTCATTGGCATTTTATGAATCAACGTCGTAGACGACCAGTGAGAAAAAGGGATGGATCATTTAATTATTGTGCAGACACATATTGTGTCAAATACGACGAGACGACAGGATTATGCCCAGATGGTGATGAGTAAGTGGCGGACATCATTGTTTATTGGCAGAGTTGTCAGTTTGCTGGGCCTCTCCTACTTGTTGTGCTGGTCATTTTGAATTTCCCACATAATATAACATCAAATTTATTGCGAAATCTTAAATCTGTCAGTGAAAGCACGACCTAAAATAACAATTCAATGATCCCTGCTCGATATCTGTTTTTGACTTTTGACATTACCTGTCAAGCACATATATCTGACAGTTGGCACCGACAATTTGTTTCAGATGCCCTTTCTTGCACCGAACTGCTGGCGATACAGAACGACGTTACCATTTGAGATATTTCAAGACTTGTATGTGCGTCCACGAAACTGACAGCCGTGGATTTTGTACTAAAAATGGGCCCCACTGTGCATTTGCCCACGGGCAAGTTGATTTGCGGCCACCTGTATTTGATATTAAAGAACTTCAGGAAATGGAAAATCCAGATTCTCAAACTAATATTGATATGAAAGGACCAAATGCATTGGATAAAGAAAGAAATTTAATGAATGAAGATCCTAAATGGCAAGGTAATTGCAATGAAGAAAAACAATTTGATCTATTCTATAATTTGTAGGTAAAGTTTTCGAATTGCAAAGCTTACCTACCTAATGCATGTAATAAGTAACTAAACTAGTAATTCTATTCACAATCCGACACTAACAAATGTTCTCCCTGTTTACGTAGACACAAATTATGTCCTATTAAACTACAAAACGGAAATGTGCAAGAGACCACCACGACTCTGTCGGCAAGGCTACGCTTGCCCACAATACCACAATAGCCGCGACAAGCGCAGAAGCCCAAAGAAGTACAAGTATCGGTCGACGCCGTGCCCCAATGTAAAACACGGCGACGAGTGGGGAGAGCCTGAGAATTGTGACGTCGGCGAGAGTTGCTCTTACTGCCACACAAGGACGGAACAACAATTTCATCCGGAAATTTACAAAAGCACCAAATGCAACGACGTCCAGTCAGCTGGTTATTGCCCACGGGGAGTGTTTTGTGCATTTGCACATTTAGAGGGTGAGTTCACGATGTTTACTCTGGAAATGAGATTAATATCCATTTTTGGGTAGAGTTTGTCAGTAGTTTCTTGGAACAATTTATGATGCACTAGTGCCAGCGCTATATCAATATGGTTCCTGGGCCTTTCTTGGTACCCGGTTTCTAGTAGCCGTGTCCCCGGCGCCACATGTTTATGTCCAGTATGTAACTGTGTGGTTAGCCTACACCTTATACCTACCCTACATCTACGCTGCTCTCACTTGAAACCTCCCTACGTTTATCTTGTTTTAACGTTGGGTCTTGTGATTGGGATTTTGTCAAAACTTCAGAACAAACTTCTTCCAATTTTTACTTAATCTCCAGCATTTCCACAAAGTCAGCCCAGGCTTAAAAGATCTACAATCCTCAAAGCAGTCCCCACAAAAATCTCTCCTTGGTTTCGCAGAGGAGATGGCGTTAGCCCGTGACTTGGCAGCTCGGATAGAGACCGGCACGAACCTGGCGGATTTGTTATCGAGCGCGCTACCGCCGGACAAGTGCCAGGAGAAAGACAAAGACTCGTCAGGCAGCGGGGAGGTGTCGGAATCGGCGTCCACGAGCAGCCTCGGCTCCAACAGCTCGCACAGCAAAGCGCCCGGCTCGCAGCTGACGCACGGCAAAGTTAGCAACCCGCTCGGTTTCAACAGTCAGCAAGATCTGATGCATGCAGTAAGTTTCTTGGCAGAAAGCCAAGAAGCAGAAAGCTTCTTGGCAAGCTTTTGTTTGGGGGAAATATTTTGTTAAGATTTTGCTACTTTTGTTCTAAAAAATTTTGGTATTTAAATTATCCGAATGTAGAAACCTACACCCAGTTGAATGGTGGTCTCCAGAGCTGTGGATAGATGTAGTGGATGGTATTACGGTCGTTCTCCGATGGAAAGCGTTTGGTAGTCCATTAGAAGTACCTTGTCACGGCCTGCCATCTTCAGGAGTATAGCTGTAAAACTATCTACTACAACTAACCTGTACTTGTGTTTACAATCAATGCAAGAATTTCTTATTCTACTGGTTACTCAGTAAATACTTGCGGATCACAATTTATTTTACTGGAACAAATTTTTTTGCTTGAATTTTGCTTGTGAGTTATTAACTTTAGTAAAATCTGATCCGATCTAGTGTATGACTGCTAGGAATTGGTGTAGGTACTTGTGATACATAGCGAATAGTTGAAAATTTTTCTCCTTATAACTTCTATTGCGTGCATTGCAGACGTTAATGAAAAAGCAATTGATGGGAATCGACAGCGGGATGGACTCGCTCTTGGAATCGACACATAGAAAGTCTAATGTTTCGCTCGCCTATGGAAGTATTAACAACGCCAGTCATGCGCTGGGCCCCGGTGTTTCGCCGCTCGGCATGCAGTTCTTTTCCAACGACACACTGGACTCGTTAGTCGGTGAGTTAGACCACCTGTCTTTGCATCGCGAACTCGACAATGTCTTTGTCGATTCGCCGGAATATTTTCAATCTTATGAAACCGTGCTGGTGATTATGTAGAAAAGCAAGTTTATCTTTTTCAAACTCGCATTTCTATGGTTAAAAAGTAACCGATTCCTACGCTAACTCGCCGATCAATCGCCAGGCAACACGCTCGACGACCTGCACCTCGACGAGGCGATCAACTTCTCGACGCCGCTCGACAAGGAGCTGGAACGCGACTCTCCGATCAACACGCTGTCGGCGGGCCTGGCCAGCTCCGGGTTCGGCATGCTCGGCAGCTCGGCGCCGATGAACATCCCCGGCAGCGCGCTCTCCGAACGCCAGCTCGGCAACTTCTCGCCGACTTCGTCGCCGCTACAGTCGCAGCCGTTCCTCACCGGCTCGTCGCGTTTCTCCTTCCACGACACACAGGAATCGGTGGGTTCATCTCTGGCGATGTATTCGTCCTAGTTATGGTTCTGTGATGATTTACAGAGCAGTTGGTAGATGTAGTTGACTCAGAAAAAGGTTAGATAGCATGTTGCCTCTGTTGAGCAGTTCAGTTCATGTTTTTAAAGTTTGCCAATTTTTAGGTTTCAGTTTACTTAATTTTGAATTCATTTTTACTCCCTCATCATGCTAAAGGCGGTGTCAGGGCCACAGATGAGAGTATGACGAATAGCATTCACTTATCATTCGCTCCCAGCTTA
The DNA here is from genome assembly GCA_921293315.2 of Nemurella pictetii. Classification (NCBI taxonomy): domain Eukaryota; kingdom Metazoa; phylum Arthropoda; class Insecta; order Plecoptera; family Nemouridae; genus Nemurella; species Nemurella pictetii. The sequence continues at coordinate 6,932,956 of OV121122.1, forward strand.
TCAAATAATTTACAAAGACAATAAACCCCCGAGTCACCGACAATCCTAACGCCGTGTCTCCTCTCTCCGCAGAATCTATTCCAAAGCTCGGCGTTCACCAACCACATCATGAGCAACAGCTCCCTCGGCAACAACATCGGCGGCAACGGCGGCGGTGGCGGCTACCACTCGTCCGGCCTCAACTCGGGCAGCCTCTTCGACTACACCCTCCACCCGAACGTCACGCCCCCCAACAACCCGGCCGGCCAATACGCCCCGCACGGCAACGCCAACAACTATGCGACACAACAGCAACAACAACAACAACCGACGAGCAACGGCGCGGCGTTCAGCGACTCGCAGCTGCGCGGGCTCATCGAGGAGGTCGCGATGAGCCGCAACAAGCTGGCGTCGTGGGACGAACGCATCGCGCAGGCGCGGACGGCGTGCGAAGCGTGGCAGCGCGAGGCGGAGGAGTCGAGCAGGAAGGCGAGCGCGGCGGAGAAGGAGCGCGACGAGGCGTTGACGCACTTCAAGATGCTGCAGAAGGAGTACGAGCTGATGCAGGGCAGTCCGTACTTGCACTGCGTGCGACGCACGTCCGAGCTGGGATCGCTGTCGCTGCAGATTCTGAAGCAGCTGCAGGAGCAGTTGAGGAACGATTGCGAGAAGATCGATCAGGTGGGTGTGAGGCCGGGGGGAAGGAGGACCTTGGAATAAGCATACCTATGCTTAAGAATAATTAATATGCTTATTCCACACATTAGTTACAGCAGAGCTAACCGTACCTGTTACTAACATCAACCCGCAGCTCTGAACCACTCCACCCTACCAATTAGTTTAGTTTGGCACTGTTGGTATTTTTATTTATTTTGTTACAAATTAGTCTGTGCATATTTCCGTTTTTTCAACTTAAGCTAACGGCAGTATGTTTTCTGGATTGTTTCAGGTAATCTATGCGCAGATGGCAAGCACGTGCATGGTCTGCGAAGAAGACAAACGTAGCATAACCCTAGGCCCATGTAATCACTACGTGCTCTGCACGAATTGTGCTAAAACGCAAAAAGAGTGCCCATATTGTCAAACCCCAATCAATGGCGGTATGAATTTATAATCAGGGCTTCAGCATTTCAGTAATGGATTTCTATAATGATTAGTGTACTTCTACTTAAATGATCATAAACATAATAATAATAAATAATAATAATAATATTAATATTAATAATATATTACATGCAATTTATCATCTACGGCACCAAATGATCACAAGGAGATTTGGAACTCAAAGACATTGTTTTATTAAAGATATAGTAAATCTATCCTGCCCTTCTGGACTGGCATTTCTGGTTCCAGCTGACATTTTTCCCGGCGTTGCTTTCACGTTTCTCGGCTTGGGGTTGCAGGGGCTTTACGTTTACAGTCGCTAATTTAATTTACCAACAGGCATGCATGATTGACTGACCAGATTTGCTTTTGTTTGAATTGTTTCAAGAAGCTGCAAAACTTTAATTTTTTCCTTGTGGGATCAGTGAATATGTTGGCATACTACCTTACGTGTTGAAAAACACAAATTGATTGGAAGAATCTGAGATTTTAAATCTATGGAATGTTTGTGTGATAAATTTACTATATCTTTAAATGTCACTGGAATAATATTTTGATAAATATTTTTATGACTTTTTTTTATCAGCCAAAATTTACACGTAATCTGAGCCAGACACAAAATTTTTGATTGAGATCATCGTTTCAAAGATTGGTGATAGAATCACCTGAATTACCCGACGTTATTATTGAATTTACAATTTAAACAACTGGTTTTTTTACATGTTAAAGTATGTTTATTCCTTGTAAGAGATATTTTGTCATTTGTAATAGTGTTTCTCTGTACTATCCTAGTGTGGGTTTGCTTGTATGAAAAGTCTGATTGTAAAGCTATTTGGAACTAAAGGGAATCAGGCCTAGTTGAGTGATATATCTACTTTAATTGGTTTAACTTTTATTATATAATATGATTATATAAACACAAGAAATATATCAAATCATATTTCATGATAGTGGTTTGTATCTTTTGTCGACATTCCAAGCTTTGATGAGAATACAAAAGTACAAATATATCTTCCTCGAAAATGTTGATGCATAGAATTATTGCATTTTCACTTGGTGGACCGTACAGTAATTATCTTAAAAACATAAACGTACAAAAGTAAATTTGCTTTCGGGTCTAATTGGTGGTTTCTAAAATCGGAGACTTGCAATGACTTGTACCTCGTTGTAACCTTAGCGTTTCGGCCGATGAAATTAAAAATGTGTCTGGATTTTCTATGCCAAGCCTAACTTTTGTAATGGTGTGAGATGCTTTTGGTACTTGATGATTTCGTGTGATGCTAAATGACTTTGTAACGTATTTTGAATAACGGGATATTGAAAGACTTGGACTTGACATAGAAAAACCTGTGATGTTTTCTTTGTTTCTATTGTAAATGATGGATTCATTTGTGATGGAAAATATTTATTGTAATACAATGTGAGGAATCACTAAAAATTACTTGGTAAGCAGGGAAAATGCAAAAGATATTTTTAAAAATTATTTTTCTCTGTTTCTCATTTCAGTTGAGCTGTTTTTTAAACATAATTACTTGTAATTGCTAATTAAATGCTACAAAGATATTGATGCCCATGTGGTAATTTCTTAAAATAAAAGTCAGTATGATCGTAATTTGGATTTTTTTCACTTGAACATTGTGATATCATATCCTTCAAAATGCCAACTCTAATTCCTCCCACCCTAAAAAGCTCCTGCATTCTCACTATTTGCCAAGAGCAGTGTCGGATAAGATCAGATCAGGTCATAGTGATTTCTTGGAGCTTGTCAAGGCGCTGAAATACAGATCATTTAGTGGAGCATCATTCTGGTGGTAAGAGTGGAACTAGTTAAAGTATCTACATCTAATTGGGACCCTAGTTATTTAATTAAGTTCCCTTGGATAATAATTGTTAGAGTAAAATATAGGTAAAACTTTTTAACTTTATAATGATATTATATCCTTCCATTTCGAGGTAAGCATGCTATTTACTCGGCTAGTGAGAAAATTTACAACCAATCGCAACAGGTCTTATTATGACCTATCACAGTACGCTAACGAAAATTACAACCAATCGTAGAGGTCGTTATTATGACCAATCACAGAGCAGAATGAGAGCGTCTCTAGCCGCCATCTTAGATTTGCGACAGTTGCTTCTTGGGTTCCGTGGTGAAATCGTCTCTCGTTCGTATATTGCAGTATCCTTCACTTGAAATCAGGTAAAGATTCTTCTTGATTACTGACAAACTACAAACAAGAGACTAGTTCTTACGTCCTGAACAAGATTATTCAATTGTTTCATCGTGCATTTCATTGATGAGATTGTGAATTCAATCATGCAATTAGGGAATTCCTGTTGGCTTTGTCGCCTGACGCCATGATAACAGTAGCGACGCTTCCCGTTTTGGCGCGTACAAATTTTACTTTCATTTCATTGTTTATTTAGGATTTCTTTCTACGAAGGTATAATGCCTTTGTTTGGTTCATCGTGTTCAAGAATAATTCGTTAATTTTGTACTGAAATTGATGTGTTTCGTAAGATACTCATCATAAGTAGGCCATGCTTTTTTTCCCTTGGGGGATAGTCGCATTGTTGACTGATACTTAAAGATTCAAATTTTGTTTTCCAGCTTGAAAGATGGCACGTACCAAGCAGACCGCACGTAAGTCGACGGGAGGAAAAGCTCCCCGTAAGCAATTGGCGACGAAGGCGGCTCGTAAGAGTGCCCCGTCCACGGGAGGAGTGAAGAAGCCGCATCGTTACCGTCCCGGTACCGTTGCGCTCCGAGAGATCAGGCGATACCAGAAGTCGACCGAGTTGCTGATCCGCAAGCTGCCGTTCCAGCGTCTCGTTCGTGAAATCGCCCAGGATTTCAAGACGGATCTTCGTTTCCAGAGTGCAGCCATCGGTGCCCTGCAGGTATTTTTACTGTACCTCCTGACAGAGCTTGTTATGCAGCCTCAAAAATTATAAGTCGGGTCTTTTCAGTTTAAATCAGATCGTGTTAAGTTGTCGACGTTGAAGGCTTACTCTTAAGATTCCTACTTTTAACTACTTGTAGCCTCTACTACCTATATCCTTGTTTCCATTGCCATCACCTTTTATGTCTAATGGGTCGTATTTATTTTTAGGCATTAGCAACCACTCCAACAATTTATTAGTCAGATTGATGGTTGACATGTTAATGGGCTTTGCATAGGCAGGTTTGTTGGTAAGAATGCTGTAATCAAATCAAAGCTCATTTAAGGTGCTTCTTAAATAGTCATTATTTCTATTTGGTTGTATAAATTTATTAGGTACATTTGTTTTGAGGTGATTGACCTATGGGAAGGTAGTTAGGTTAATATAGCTACCAGCTTGTTTTGAAATTACAATATCAGTTCAACTATCCCATAACAAGTTCACTGAAAGCAATTTGGGATGATGGCATAAGGCTAAAATGCAATTGATATTGCCAAATCCAAGGAACTCATGCGGACTGCAGAGGCAGGTAAACCAAGGCTTAATTGCAAATTTACTTTCACTGCTGGTGGACCATAGTTCATCTGGAGCCAAACAAACATTCTGTACCTAGTATAATTTTTTAAATCTGAACTTAATTGTTTTTCGAAGTGCCATGATTTCTCTGAAATAACTGAACGATTAGAACTTAGCTTATTGCTTCGACTAGAGTCTTTAATTTATCTTGCTCCTAAATGACATTTTTTAATTGATTATTTTTCTAAAATTAATTTATGCTGGGGCTAGAATTTATGATTAGAAAGATATCTTTACGAAGGCCACCTGGTAGCAATTTTTACGAGTTGATGTCAGTTATGTCAACAGCCTGGGAGGTTTGGCATTTCAATAGCCAATCCAAAAAATACCTCCAGATATGAACTTGCGGCAAATGGTTCGAGATCAAACTCGGCTTTTCAAAACTATTATTAAACTTTGATATTTATTCTGTCCTTTCCTAAAACTTCACAAGAGCTCTTTATAATAAAGAGTCGACTTGAACTAGCTCCTATGAGATTTATTGTCATCACAGCACTTGACCCTAAGCTGGATGTTAGGTTAAAAGTGGAAAGTCTAGTTTAATATCCAAAATTGCAATTTGGAAAACAGTTTTGGAGTTAGAATATTGTCTTAGGATTGTGATACTCATACTTCACAGGGTTGCTTTGAATTGTGGTCCCAAAAAGGATGTGGATGGCAGGACAGTCCTAAAGATAATAATGCCACCAAAGCCAACAAATAATTCAACCAATGCACAACCAATCCCTACAACTTATATATATTTTTTATTTGAATCTTACCAACTCCAGGAAATGTTTGGCGTACCAGCAGTACTAATTCCTTTTTTATTTAATTTAATTTATTGCTCTAAAGTCTAAGTAAATGTTCTTTTTTGTCATGAACTTATTTTATAACGTCTTGGGATCTGCTCCATTATTCTAAATTAGAGTGTGAACTCTTTGCAATGGGTTGCAAAACTATTGCAAACTATGTAGCTTTTGCATTTTTTGCATTAAATTCTTGTCTGGAGTCCCGTCCAAAGTGTGTCTTAAAAATTTGTTGATTATTTTTGCTGTTAACTGGCAAAAGTTACACTGTCTCGGCAACACCAAAAGTGTAATTTTTTTAAAAGGTTCGTGACCCGATTTGTCTCGTCACTAACGTGTCCCGTATTCTCTGGATTCAGGAGGCCAGTGAAGCCTACTTGGTCGGCCTCTTTGAAGACACCAACTTGTGCGCGATCCACGCCAAGCGAGTGACGATCATGCCCAAGGACATCCAGCTGGCCCGGCGAATCCGCGGCGAGCGCGCTTAAGCAGCGTAAAGTCGTAGCGAAACGACCGCCAGCCCACCTGTGGCCCCGCCTCGAGGAAGGAAAACACAAAACAGCTGCGTTCTGTAACAATCTTTGTTTTAATCGTCACGATCTTTATTGAAATTAAACGATGCGCGCATCTCTGACGTAGCTGGCTAGACTTTTAACACACTGCCGCCGACGTGGCCGCCAAGGCCCGTCATTCTGAAAGGAATAATTGTACGAGGCGCCGCGATAACCTAGCGGGTCGATGTGCAGTAAGTAAGACTATTGGTTTCACAGTTATTGGGGGCGCATTTTTGACAGCCGAATTAATTTTTGGGTGTGAAGTTGTCCATGTATTTGTGTTGTCATGTGGTAATTAATATATATTTAAAAGTGGCCGAGGTCAATTTTCTCTTTAAGATTTTTATCGAATTAGTTTAGTTTAATTGTAATTTTAAAATTCGGTTTCTCTTGGAGGAGGTCGAGTGTGCAGCTGCTCTTTTGGCGAACCATCTTGCCGAATGCGTGGTGTTGGCACCTCGGCCTTCTCGACTAGTTAGCAGTAGACCTTGTTTTTTCAAGAAGTAGCTCAAGCAAGACATTTGCATAAAAACTGTACTAACCGTTAAGCAAAACTTACGTACCGAGTAATTCACTAGAGTTTAAGGGTCATTCAAATCGGGAGTTACATTGTCTGCAAGTTGCTTATTTATCTAATTAGACTGTTTTTTCTTCAATTCTGTACATTTCTTTATTGGCTCGACTATCTGACGAATACGGAGCAAAAGATTTCATAGATTTCATCCAATGTAACTCGATGTCTGGTGTCTTTATGATCTCAGTTTTTCTTCAGTATTTTTTCACTGTAAAATTACAAAAAAAAATAACTAGTACAACTTGTAACATTTAATCCTGAAATAATTTATTTCCATCCTATTTTTCAGAAGTTGCCAATCCATCCTCCAATCCTTAAAGAAGATGCTCCTGTACTTGCTGGGATCCTAAACATATTCCCGAACATATTTTCACACTGGATTTGTCCGTCGGTCCATTGGGGATTGAAGATAAAGGAATGATCCAATTACCTAGATCCCCCAAAGAAGGCTAAACCTTCAAGAGCACTTGAGTGCAATGCATTTTCCCAAGATCTGTGATTGTGGTAAGTTCCCTCCATGAGGGTCATGAGGTGTATTGAACAAAGAATTAAAGTAAGAAAGGCATGATGCAATTGTTTCCTTTTTTGTCGTGTAATAAGATTTGAGAGCCAGTTGGGCTGTGAATTGAAAGGTCTTGGTAAATAGATCTGATGAAACTGGGCATTAAGTTGCGTGGCCAGGTAAAATGCAAGATGCTCTCGCATTAATGATGGTAGCAACTGTGTATTTATGATTTGACCACTAGCAACTTTTTCATCCCAGAGCTCGATAAATTATTAATTGAATGACGGCAGCTACTGGATGCTTGGCAATGCTCTCCTATCACAGTTACACAGTGAGGATTTTGTGTGAACATGGTGTGAAAGTGCGGCTGCTGCAAACGTTCTTGGAAGGGGTGAATTTGAAAAGTTAGACTGGACCTTTTTGTGGAGCACTTTAAGACAGCTCGGCAAATAAGTCCTCTTTCACTTGAGTGAAAAGGGATCCTCTGTTATATGAATAACATGCTGCACACATTGGTGGTTGTCTGCCATTTCACTGATATTCTCTGCTAGGATCTCCTAGCATCAATTGTGTGAAATGCTGCACATTTTAGACTTCATTCAAGAAATGGAGTATTCAAATAATATGGGAGACCCCCCATAGATTACGCCAGCAGGCTAGAATGTACCTGCCGTGTTCATTTCTTCTCCAGCCCCTGCGAAAATTGATATTGAAAACTATGATATTGTCATTTGGTTAATTTTACGCACTTGTACAATCTCCAGTACCTACTGGAATTCTACTAAATAATAGTGCTGATGGTGTTGAATCTTGCTCAGTTCCTAAAAAGTAATGTCTTTTTGAAGAAATAGATGTGACATGAAAAACCTGAGTGAGCAAGAAAGTTGAACACTTTTAACAAAGCTAATAGTTCTGTAGCAGAACTGCCAAAATAATTTGTCACAAATGATGAAAGCTAGTAAGGATAAGGGTATGGATTTTATTGCAATAGACAAATCAGAAAATCAAATTGCTTCAAAATAGCAGTAAGTCACACATCGAGTTGAACAAACAAGGGGAAGAGCTATAAATAAGCTCACATACACGGTTTATATCCTATGTTCCAACAAACTCATTGGTTTTGATTCCTGATAAAGGGATTTTGTTCAGGATTGAATTTTAAAAAAGTATCAATTACATTTTCGGTTTGGCAATGTGATCTTAAGGTTGGATTAACGCAATAATATAACGGCATTACAGCTAAATTATAACATTTATTGCACACAGCTTTTTACAAATCATGGTACCTTCTCAAGTTCTAATTCTCCCAGTCTTTTTTCAATTGCCTCCGTGTCCAGCCCGCGTTCTTTGTTGAATGCTAACGAAATCTCCAACTGTCGTTCTTCAAGTCCTTCTATCCGATCATACAATGTCGCCTCTAGTTCTTTGTCGATATCACTTTCCTCTCGAAGTATGCAAAAGTAGACTAGAAACACTGTGAGGCTGATGGAGATAATGTAGGGCTGAAACCACGGCATATCATCATCACTGCCTCCGCTACGCGTTTGTTTCGCTTGCCACGAAGCCGCATTACTTGTAGTATACTTCAAAGGATTTGAATGATTTTCCGCTTGCTTCTCACTCGAGTTACATCTGACGGTAAAGATGGGCGATGAAAATCTGAAATGAAGAAAATTGGTTACATAACTTACATAACCACAAATCTTTAATAATGTGGTTTGCAGTCGAATTTAGTAGCAAAAATTATAGAAATTGGCAGAAGGATGTACATTTTTCTAATATAATTGGTTCTAACTTGCTATTCTTCAATCATACCTTGAGAGCGGACACCGAAGTAAAATTCTAGATCTTGAAAGGTGCAACCCGAAATTTGAGATTGACGCCATTTTCTCGACTTATCTCCAATCGGCAGCTGTGTTGGTAACATTTGTCTATGGTAAATTTAGGTTGGTAGCTCTGATGAATTCTTGGGACAGTTCCTATGTCGGCAACAACGGCCGATACCTTCTAGAACTAAAATTGAATATTCCCTTGAAATAGAAACATTCCCCTACACAGATGCAAGAAAATTGTTTTTCAAACTTTTTGAAAGCTGACGGAGAGCTTTTTTCTCAATTTGTTGGTGCTGCATGACTATTTGAATGGTTTTAGCTAAAAATAAATATACGATCAATTTGCTACAAGGTGATCCATCAGAATTCTCAGGCAAGTAGAAACACAGAGAACATAAAACAATAAAATAAAGAAGCGACCCCTTTCTTTTAACAACAGCAGTACGTGCACCGTACTAGCTGTTTTGTAGAACGCGGAAAACCTGAAATCGCGTACATTTCCCCGGTTTGAGTTACGAGCTGTTTTCGAAGCCCGGTGCAGAGGTCGCACATGGTAAGGGGTTGAAAAGTCACCCCAATATGCCGACCCGGTGATAAATCGCATCTTGCTTATTATTTTCAAACGAAACACGTGTACATCACCTCATGGCCGAAGCGGACGTGATATCATGAAATTCCTTACATGCTTCTTTCAAAATGCAGAGCACACGAAGAATACAATTGATTTTTGGTAGTTCTTTATTATCTTCTTCGGTCTAGACAGGGTATCAGACTTCGTACGTTGCATGCTTGATTTATCTGGTTGTAATCTGCCTTAGTTTAGAAGTATTGTTATGTTATCCGACCATCCTTGAATCAAAACGTTAAAAACCATAATGTTTATCGCTGCAAAAATTATTACGACCACAGGCTCTAAAATTCCCGAATTCATATTCGTTGCCCATAATTGTTGTACATGGCTGTACATGCTACATTTAGTACCTAAATTACCCATGTATTACATTTACAATGATAAATGTAACTCCCCTCTCTCGGTTGTGTGTGATTTTAAACTGTTCGTCCTTCATTGCATACTCGATCTCCTTCTTCAGTAGATCTTTTTATTTTTTAGCTAGCGGCAGTCTTGCTTGCTCACAACAAAACACAGTCATAAAAGATCCAGACGCTTAGCATATTGTGTGCAATTTGCTGATTGCATAGCGTTTATCTTCAGGTCTGTCTCTGAGATGAGCGAATATGTCGTTAAAGGCCTTCCCTATAAATCCCTTTTAGTAAATAAACAAATAAAAAAGTACGAATTCAAATCTAAATCTAAATTAGTGAAAAACACAGAAAAAAAACTCAAAAATTTGCTGGTAAAGCAGTTACGATTTCGATTTCGTAGTCTCGAAAATGCCATTAAACGGCAAAATTTCAGCATTTGTTCAGATTATGGTTGAAATGTTCGTCGAAGAATAAATGTATTTTTTGGCAACTCATATGTACGAAAACGGGACTCTCTTTTTTGATTTGTATCAATCCAACCCTTGTTAAAATAAGATGACTGGGACAAACTCGCTGAAGATACACCCCCCCCCCCCCCCACCTAGTATTGAATGCTCGTGGGGGAAAAATAGATCGAAATATTCCGTTTATCTGTTTTTGTTGGAGAAATCATGGATTGGGATTCCTGTAACCAAATTTAAAAATGAAACATAGCCCTACCTAACAATCATCATATTATATTGCCCAATATAATTGACTGAATGATGGTGTGCTGTTGTCGTTGAATTATTTTATCTCTAATGGTACAGATTCCTCGTATAGAGTACCTTTGCAAAGATCAAGGTTGAAGGTTTGAATTCGACTTCCTTTGTTGACATTTTGATACTGCAATAGGTTGCAATATACAACGTTTGGACGTTGTATCACAATTTTATCCACATCGATAACCCAAATTATATTTTCATATACCTATCCCATTTACACCGCTGATATTATAACCAAATAACCTTATAGCTACAGGACGCATCAATTCATAGAACCCCAGTAAGGTGAAATTGTAGGGCTCATTATCCCTGTTTAAAAAGCACAATTACGATTTTATATTTCGTTTCTATTAATATAAAAAGTATCTACGGTGCATGTGCAACAAGATGTGGAGTTTGGGTAGGGGTTGGTTGACTAGCTAACATTTCATTTCAACTTCCAAATATACACACTTGCATTTTTGAAGGAGGGGTTACAGTGAGGGACTTTGGACCAAAACCTATTAGTTTGACAATCAAATAAGCAAGAACAAGAATCATTTCGTATTTTGGCAAATATCTGAGACTGTAAAAGAGGCAATTTTATACTACGCGATTGATTGAAAATTAAATACTGTCTTGTCAGTGTTCTGGTTCGTTGGTGCTAAAATCTTTCTATACTCAATAGTAGGCATAATCAGGCGTATTCAAATCTGTGCGTTTCTGACGAAAGGCTTCGAGATTCTTCAGAATGTCAAGCAGGAAACCAAGAGATACAGCAAGTGAAGCGATTTTCACTTGATTCTGCTTTCTGTATCGGCTAGCAAAACGATGCTTGATTGACCTGGTGGAATATTGATTGCGACTTGAAGACGGATGTTGCGTTGGATTTATTTGATGAAGCTGCAGAAATGTCTGACCATTGGAATGGTAAAATTGATTTTCAGATACCCACTTTGTATAATATTATTGCTTTAGAAATGGTTACAATGCCACCCACCATGATTCAATATTATTACTTCCACCATTTAGTATTTATCAAGCTTTATAGTATATTTGTAACGCCTACATTCAGGTTATTTTATACTATGCCCCTCTTCATTGCGAAGGTATCTTTCGGTGTCTAATTAAACATTTATAACACCCAATTTATTCAGACAAAAATAACACAGCGAACTTCATGTAATAATACTATATTCGATGGTCGTGTCAAGCAATTAGTTTTATGATCGGAATACGAGGTAGGTACTATACTATTAGTACTATGGGTTTCTGGTGACCATAAACATGCCACGTATTTTCAATCATATTTTCGAGACAAATATTGCAGTCATTATTATTGGCTTTAATTTGCAGTGGTGCAAATAATATATTCATGAAATACTTTAACAATCTGTGAAATAAATGTATATAGTTATTGTGCTAAGCGACAATTGTCAACAAACGGTATACAAAGTAAGAACAAAATTACATGACGCTTCTAATAAAGGAGTGTAAAATTTAAATTGCCTTGCATAACCAAACTAAAACTTGGTAGCAAGCTGCAACCAATATTTAGTCAGACGAATTAATTTCGTGCCAATTTTAGTGTCAACGTACCTATACACTGAACTCGATTTATTTTACCTATACATACTTTAACGTTCAATACCACCGGTACATCTAAAATTAAAAAACCGCACGCTATGATGACCATCATCGAAAACCATCACAATCCTGGCAAAGCATCTCCAGCCGCTCGACTTTCTCCACTACGCAAGCCCGGCATTGCCGAGCGGACGTCCCCCAACTTGCTAGGCGCCGTCTGCCCGTAGCTAGCTCAGTGTGCCGACGACCGCTGATAGCGACGCCCGTACTGCCGACGCCTTCCGAGCGGCGCCCGAAACACGCGACACGAGCGACCGTTGACATCGGACTGCATATTTTTTTTCGAACCATCCGAAAAACCGTTGTGAAATTTTCAAATATTTTTAGGTGTGATTTTAGTGGTTCAGTGGTCGGTTAGAATTTAATGGTTGATGTTTTGGGATGTTAATAATAAACGAAAGAAAAATACAAGTGAAGTTCGCATATTTTGGTTGGTAATTAGTCCGTGACTGGTTTGCCAAAAATTAGTGTCCCTCTCGCTCGCGACTTTCTTTTAATTTATAAAGAATATAATTAATTAAGTCCGTGATATCAATTTGATTGCTCGTGAGAAATTCGCGAATCGTGATTGCAGTGGTACATCGTAGTGAAAAAAAAGGAATACGCGTTAAATTGGATTATTTTAAAATCTGCTTAACCCAGTTCCATCAACGAGCGCTAACGATAAATCAGCTCGTGGAATAAAACGATTGATTGGAGTTGATTGATCTAATTGATCGCATCGAGCCGACGATCGGTTGCAAGTGACACTTCAGTGATGTTTGAGTGATTGGAAGTTTCTCGGGAAGTGAACACTTGGAGTAACAAAACCATGGAAACCGAAGAGATCACCAAACTGGTGGACGGCATTTACAAGGTAAAAAAACACACACGCAGAGAATTTCGTGCGTTTTAGTTTTATTTGCACAAAAGTTTCCTGGTTTTATTATGTTTGCCACGATGTGGCAAATCAGAACTTATTATAACTAGGAAGTTGAGGTCTGCATCTCATCAAACTCGGATTGAAGTGCCCTAGTGTAGAATGTGGATGTTAAATAGGAAGAATAACAAACCATTACACTCAATTTGTTTAAGTGCATTCTGTTTGAATTCGATAGAGCTGAGATTGACCAAGAGAAATGCATGGAAAATTAAATAAATTTTTATGAACAGCACGAGATTTTAGTTGTTCAGGAAATCCACAAGTAGATGTACAATGGATATGAAAATTGTCTAAAGTTGTCAAACTATTTTCTCTGTTCGCAAAGCCACCGATGAGCCTCAATTAAAAAACATCATTAACCCAGCAACAATAAAATCCATAAAAACACAAATGACACCCACTAAAAAATATCAAAATTTCACCAATAATTCCTCGTCGAACCTATCACTGCCGACCAAACCGATGACGACTGCACACATAAAATCTTTAAACACCAGCAATTTATCGCCAGCAATTCTCCACCGTCTCTTTTATTGCCCGTGCCCAAATCCTCGGCGAGCACCCGGGCATCGAACACGGTACCGCCTCACACCGCGAACACGATATCGCCGACGCCAAGACAGATAGGCACCAGTAACCACCCCAAAGAGATACCACCAACCTATATCCATGCCTATATCTTGCTCACTGGAGATGATTTCATGGCAGCCTCCCTCACAGTGGCGCCTATTTCAGATATTACGACCCATTTTAAAGAGGCCCACCCGAATCGTAAACTCCCCGCCGGCAAGTGTGCGTGTGAATCAGCTTGTAGCACTGTCAAAACGCCGGGAAATTCCTTATCTGCGAAAATGGGGGGCGCTGCTTTTCGCGAGAGCCTGCATGCGAATCATCGTAAAGTATGGAACACATGTTTTGATTTTTTTTACTGTCGAATATATTGCGCGCCTAGCACCTTGCTTTAAGGATCAGTCGAGTTGGTATAAGCTTTCGGCTCGTATAATGTTTTATATAAGAGCGATTTCGCGAAAGTCGACGCTTTAGATATGGTTTTGTCGCTGTGCGAAGACCGGAGAGATTGGAATTGGATTTCTTATCGATAGATCTTGTTAATTTGCCGGCGATAGCCCGTGAGAGAGAGAAAGAGCAAGTGTTATTGAAGACTCCCTCGCCACTTGTCTGTATCAAATGGAGACACAAATGCGTTGCCACAGTTCGAAAAACTCTACGAAACTCGTATAAGTATAAAATGTCGGAAACATTTGTATTTTCATCAGGCATTCTTTTGGAATCGGCCCGTGTAGCACGTAGGGGTTAGGGGTGTGGGGGTGTGGGGGCGTAAGAATGATACAAAAGTCATTTAAGTTCCTCGGCGTTTGTCTGCCATAAATTCCCGCATCGTTTTGTCTTTGGGCTCATGGCTAGTGTCGGGCGGATGGCGTTAGTGGGCCCCCCAATTCGACGGCGCTCGGCGATTTCCCGGCGAGAACACGTAGCTCTGCAGGGTTAAAAATTCTGATGGGGAGGTGGGAAATAAAACTTCCCGCAGCCCATAAAATATCGGGCAACCCCCCACCCCCCACGTACCCCACCCGCCCGCCCGTTACAAGCTATAGTACGCGTTGTTCATCCCCTTACAAGGTGAATTATGCCCCGTTCTTTGTCGGAATATGAAATTATCAGAAAGAATATAATATATAAGGTGGCTTTTATTAGGGTTTATTGCGAACATTAGGATCTTCGGTGATGTTAGGCGCTTTTATCGGTAAAGTTTTCAGTTTAAAGTACGTTTCGAAGCGTGCAGATGATTACCAAGAACCATTCAGAGATTTTACAAAGATTTCAATTGCATTTTCATAGCCTTACAACTTTTCATTGCTATATGTTAGCTTAATTTCAGCTTTTCTTCAACTCAATCGCTATCCACACGCTTATAAGTATTTATATTTTTTAATGAAAGCTTGGAAAATACCATCGCTATGCAGTTTTATGTGAGAGACCATTCATAGCGCTGCTAATGAACTTAACAGATTTTTTCTTTCACTTGACTCGCGCATAGAAAGAAATTACATGGCTCCGGTCTTGGGCAGATCAGAAATGTCTGGGCGACGTCGCGACTGAGAGATCGTCGAGATGTACGGGAAAAGAAGTGCATCGCACTTGGCGTCGCGCCGACACGGAGCGCTGGAACTTGTCACGTGACACGCGTCTTTAAACGGCCCACGCACGGACGCATGATACGCAAAATGCACGCCATTCCGTAACAAATGGATTGTTTTTTAAGTTTGATTTTTGGTGATTTCGCAGATCTCAGTGCTCAGCCGCTAAGTATAGTCAAGTATTGCTAGCTATAACCCAAGTGATTCGCTGCCGTTTCTTTGATGTGGAGGTCGTGAACGGTTTTGCCCTGTTATAATCGAATTTTGGTCCTAAAAGGGGCATTGTGGTGGAAGTTTCGACCACGATAGCGTGGTCATCTACAGGACTTTGTCCACCGCTAAGGGTCATTTTAAGGCCGAAATTCGCACGCGCCATCAGTAATACCCTTCCCACCCTCTACACCGATCACCTTTATTTGATGCCTTATCATGGTACATCCCAGACAAAATTAAAACTTAGTTACATAGCTTTCAACATAGAGTGTTCATCTTGTTTATAACAGAAAACACATTGTTTTGTAGATGCGATTTTGGACTTGGCAGATGTTAAGATGAGAGCCGTGCTTATTTGCTGTACAACTATCCTTTACAGAAAATAACTCTAGTCGAAAATCAGTGGAATCAAATGGCAACCAAGTGATCGAAGAAACCTTGACACAAGACAACATTTTCACCCTGTGAATCACCGATGATCGAATCCATCGTAATCCACGTATAATTAAGCCCGAGCATCTTAAAAATGCGGAATTCCATCCATTCACAACGCGGCAAATCTTGTGATTAGGTCGGATAATGACAATGGTCGGAGCTTGCAGCACTAGGACAGCACCTTTCACTGAGTTATCCGACTTCTCAGTGAGAGCGCTGTCCCTTGGGTACACGTAGCGATAGGTCCTGGGTTCGATTCTGTTGACCGCCTAGCCTGGTTAGATGAGTTTGTGTCAATCTGGTATCGACAGCTCCGTGGTGCAGGAAAGCAGATGGTTACCGTCTCTGTACCATTGTACAACTTTTATAGCGGTTGGGCTCGGGTCGTCAAGATATTGATAGCATAATTATGGGCCATTAGATGCATTTATAACCAAAAGTTTCTAGGTATTAAAGTGATATTTCACAAAAACGTACATTTTTATTGTACAGTACCTATAAAAGTATTGTTTATACTTCCAGGTATAGGCATATCGAGTAATTTCACGAAGAAACGAGGATTTTTGTTTTATTTGTTTTTTGGTATCAATTCTATGAAGCGAAGTTTGATTTTTATTAATATATTTTATGCAAAATCGTATGTTTTTATCGAAAAACTATGTAATAAAAGCGGCTAGAATAAAAGTTTTATATTTACTTTTATTTTTATCCAGACACAAATCAAAATTTTTGCGATTTAACTGACCTGGGTTTGAATAAATCACTCGTTTATTCACGTGCGTTTAATTTCTATCAAATTGGCATTCATTTCTCGTCTGGTTCTAATAAAAAAAAACTTCCTTCACAAGGCAATCCATATACAACCTCTGCTTATAATGTACATTGTCTTAGTATAGCCAAGCTTATATATAGACCTACATTAAGTACGCTATTTGTAATGTGATACTACAATACAAAACTGGTTAACATTTCGATATCTTGCATCAGGCAAAGTAGTTCTCATTCCAAAGAAGCATTGTTTAAAACAGGTAGGCTGTAATTAACGGTCAAACGTTGTCTTAAAAGGCACAGCTAGTTCTACGCAGGTGTCTGCAAGTAAATCCACAGCAACGATACACCAGTCTGTATCTCGTCTGTATCTGTATCTGTATCTGCCGAGAGGTAGCCCAGGCTACCGCCCAACGCAACTTGGGAACAATGCCAACCTAATTGATTACGAATCGCCTTGATTTGTGCATAATAACAATCGGAATGATTTCTTATCAGCGTTTCCTGAGTTTTGAAGGTGGATATAGACTTACCTATAGTTTTATAGCGGGCTTTATTAATGGACGTTTTGATATGGTCTGTCGGATTATAAGTATTTTTGTTCGTTGAATATGGGTTTATAATTACAGGTTGGGTGAAATTGAGATTTATTATCTCTAGGATAGTGAAGGGCATGTTTTTGGCTGGTTTCGGTTTTCGAATGTGTAATGGCTCGTGTCAAAGCCGTGCGGCGTGCAGGTTCGCTTTTCGTGGTGCCTTATTTTGAAATACTTTGGCATTGAAATGAATTGTTTCTGCGTCAAATTATGACGAGCGTATAAGAAATTGAGCGAAAACGTCTCACCTCAGCAAGAATCACACCCCGTTCTGCTAATATATCGTCAACTATTTATAGATATTTATTTATATATTTTTTATATTTGACATTTATTTATTAACAACTTAGGAAATACAAAGTATTGTTCTGGTGGTCGCTAGATCACTAGATGATAAATGATAATAGATGATACTGGTAACATGACTACTGGCTATGACTGAACTAAACATTGTCGAGTATCAGGCCGGCTACAGCCGAGAATTCCGGGAATGTCTCCATTGCCCTATTTATTCCTTTATTTTGTTGATTGTCGCTTACAATTTCTCGCACAATCCTCTCTTATAAGTGCTCACATTTCGTGACATGAATTAAAAAATGCCGTCATATACATTGTGGTTATATACAGACACACATCAAAACTTAAGTGATACAAAATGACATCAAGTGTATTTCGAACATTAACGTTGGCAGTACCAGCGGGTCTATATTCTTCCCATCACAAATTCGATTATCTTCCATGAAAGCTTTGCGCTGAGAACGCAAAGAAGCGCGCCGCGGTGCTATCGTTCGCACAATGTCCGTCCACACAGTTTCCCTTCTGTCATAGCGGCCGGGGAAAATTGATGCGCCAAGTTTTAGTGTCTCCAGGGCATTTCCCTTCACGCAAACCCCACCCGACCGCCCCGTCTATACCCGCGCGCCAAACTAACTTCCAAATTTGAAATCGATGCATGTGTGTTCCGAGTCTGAACGGGCTGGCTGTACACTGGGTCTCACCGCCAGTTTCCAGGATTTGGGGACCGTGAAAGCTATCTAGAAATTATGCACACTCACTCAGAAAGGATCAGAAACGGTGGTTTACTATACTGACAATATCAATTATTAATTAAGAAATTATTCGATATTTTCACACAACAGCTAAAATCGCTCGTGGCCTCGTGCTCTAGAACTTGCAACTGTTAACTCAGTTTATTACAATTTGAGTTTTCAAGGTGTGAGTGTTAAACATGAGTTTGTTTTGAAACCAAGAAACAGTATCTGCTGACAAGTGGGAGTGAGATGTAGTGAAGGCTCATAGCATGCGTGTCGCGCGAACATTATTTCTTTCTAGCCAACATTTATTTATAAGGGATGAACGAGTTTTATTTTCCTCATCTTTGTCAGCGAGCTGATGGTGTAGACGTAGCAGCGAGCAGCGAGAGCGAAAAGGTTCGGATATTAGACTATGTAAATGTTTAAAGAAAAGGTATCTATGTGTGGACGGCAAAGTTCGCGCCAGGAGGGGGTGGCAGGGGGTGGCAGGGGGTGAAGGGGGTTAAAGAGAGCGAGAGGCCCGACAAAAAGAGGAAAATCTATGACGTAGGGAAAACCAGATGTTTTTTTGAATAAATTTTCCGAGTTGTTCATGATGTTTTGTAGATTTTTTTGCAAGGAAACTGAAAAATTGAAACGCTGAAGGGCGTACGCATCGTTGAGATGAATCCATTAGAGAGTAGACTTTTTAAACCTTCGGTCAAGCTGTACCTTTGGGCTTTGAGTGGCACTAATTTTAATTAATTACGACAGAATGAGCTGCTCATTTCGTTCCGTTAGACGATGAAAAGGGCAGACCAGTCAAGTGAACTTTTGGTCAAAATATATGAGGCGCTTTTTTGCGGAGAATTTCCGCTCTATAATAGGGAGCAAAACATGTCCAGACCCTTAATAATTCTGAGCAAGTCACATCCAAAAAACGACTCATAAGCCCTGATGAGCTTGTCCGCTACGATCATTCGCGTCATACACACTAAACAACGACTCGAGCGCTACTTTACACCCAGTGACCTACTGTCAATCACAAAATCTTGATTTCATGCATTTAAACGAAATTTGCATTCATAATCGCACCGCATCGTCTCGAGTATCGCTTCTTGAAAGTAAAGCTGGAAGCGTGGTAGACGAAGTAACCATTGTCTTGCTCAATTACTTGTTCGCATTGTAATTACTGGTTACTAATTAGCAACTCAGGTTAGGAACTCCGTGGAAACTGGGTGGGAACGAGATCATTTTATCCAAGACGCCGTCTCGTTCAGGCATCACGTATAGTAAAGTAACAGTATCACTTCCTCGTCTTGTTCCTTGAAGATATATCAATCGTATCTATGAAATACCTTGTTTAGGTAGTTGACATGCTCAATTGCTAAGTCCACTGACATCAGCAGCAAGTAATTTTGTTCGATGGTGCATTGAATATGGCTACTTACCCATATATACGGTGATATGATCGAGTAGTACAAGACTTCTATTAGATCATATCAGGCAAATTTACACACTTAATATAGAAAGCTTTGACAATGCAAAATGACAAACTTTTTCCTACGGATTGGCAGCATTACAGGAAACATGCACGTCTCTTTGCTTTCTGCCTTTTTATAGACATTGATCGACTGATTTTTAAAGTTTCAAACGATTTTCTTGATCCAAAGTGATGTCAAGAACGCAGGCGGAGAGTCTAGAGTTGAACTGCGCGCTAGTTCTCTATGGTAAATGGCATCTGACGGTCATTATGTCACCCATTTTGAAAAACTGACCGGTTTTGCGTTTCAGTAGTCGGTATTGATCGAAAAACTCGCACGCCGGGTTTCGTGCGTGAATGAGAATGACACAGATATAATGTCGTGTTGGTTGATTTACGGCTGATCTTGTATTGCAGTATGTTGTACGCGGATATGCATTGTTGGAATGGTTTAGTTGGCGATAGGTTGCCTGGATTGCTGAGTGTCAGTGTTGTTTGCCCCGTAGAGGGAGGGGAGGGTCCGATCCGTGATAGGCCTCAGCGATGGAAGATCCGGGACAGGATGATTATTCAGTATAGGGAAGCGGTTTTTTTTCATCCAAGCTTATGAAAATTCAGGGAACTTTTAGGTTAAAAACTCAAGAAAAATCGATTCAAGGCTTCTTGTCGAGCTGAGTAATGAGAAAATGCAGTTGCTGTGCAAAAATGCGGTTGCATTGCAAAGTGCACAGTTGTGAAAATATTTGCAGAAGGTTATATTGAGTGAGTAATTTTACGTGATGCTTGAGAGTAAAAACGTTTATTATCATCTTTGCCGTCAGCTTTGTGGTATGGGGATTGGTCAATTTTGTTTTAATTAATGTATATGAAACATTTTATTATGGTAAAATAATTATTGTACTACAGATATTGCACTATAAACTTTTATTATATACGATTAACATGATGGTAAACATGATTACATTTTTACGAAACTTGCTCTGAAATTTTTTACTCGATTTATATGAACGAAAGTAAACAAAAATTACAAAAATGATTCAACAAATTTTAGCAGGCAATTGACGTGAAAGGAGTGAATATGACTGACCAAGGTCTTGTTTATTATAATTCATGGCTCCATTGCTTCCTCCTTACGAAATATTTAAATATGTATATATAGTACACCATGTGGAAAATGTGCATGATTTCTGTACCATAGATATGATCGATTGATTCATGAATCATGATCCCACCTCGAGGTTCCCCAATGATTTCGTCATCACGAACATCATCAAAATGACAATCCCTGACGCAACCAAATCTGACATCATACAATCACTGTCATTATACATCCGTAATTGAGATATTTCGTGGGTTCCTTTATACATTTCCGAAATCTTAATTAGATTTCATTTTCTCTCTCTCTGTGTTTCTAACACACTTCATAGAAAGTTATCTCATCGAGCTTTCATTAAAAAAGACAAGTATTCATAAACATTCGCGTCCAATTTTTTGCTAGAACTTATATACCCCACGTCTGGGAACTTACGTTATTAAAGAATTGGATTGCTTTGAGTTTAATTACGCAATGTTGAAATGTAATTAGGAAATGTTTGGCGAATGCGAATCCGACGCATATAAGATGATTTTCCGTGCGCCGTGTTCCTTGAGAAAAATGAACCGAGATAATGTTTTTCAGATTTTACTTTTACATTCTAATACCTAGATAATTGTTAGCAAGCACTTTCGTTGGTCATGAAGTTTAGAAGCAGTAATTGGAGTTACGCGAACACGCGCAGGTAACTTCTTACTTGAACTCGAGCTGCAGTGGCACGTATGCATAATTAATCACGAACGAAATCGAAATTAAAAATGCCAAAAATTATATTAACATCGGTCGCAAATTATTCCCAAAAAAAATTGAAATGATATAAATGAAAATTAAGGTCATCAAATCAATATTCGTCGATTCTGTCAAGGTCTTGGAATTGTCTTGGAGACAATCCGCCAGTGGCTGCGAGACACTGTGCTATTATTACGCGTTACATTACAATTGGCAGCAATTAGAATTTGCAGATCGATTCCACGCAGTTGGAACAATTATGCTGGACCGTTTTGTGGTTGAATATTCATGGAGCGAGAAGTACCACACTTGATAGTCCTTGATTTTCTCCAAAATAATCGAGTTCCGATAGTTTTTTCGAGCGAATTTGAAACAATTATTCCATAATTCTACCCATGCTCTCAATAGCTAACGATAACTTAAACTTATGTGTCGGTCCAGGATATTACTAATCTATTTCCCGAGGGAGCAATAAATTATGCAAAACTTGTCCTTGATTTCGAATAACACCAACAAAATAATTGACATTCAAATTCTTTATAATATCTCTTACCACCATCGCGATCGCCCACAGTTCCATCGCAATTATTCAAATCGGAACGGATCTCAATTAAATATTTTCTAAGCACCGCTTCAACCCAAACACGAAACCCACTCGCGAAAACACACCATTAAACATATTATTAAAAATCACCCACAACATGAACAAAGCTCACATACAAGAAAATCTTGCAGCAGTAAAACTATCCTATACAAAACAGGTGCGAATCGAATGTACAACGCAATTACGTTTTACCCATCACTAAGTCACACTTTCTCAAGACACATACGCAGATTACCCATCAAATTCTTTCCGGTTCCCATAGGTAATGTTTCCCTGAACCTAATCTTCGCCTAGAGCCTATAGTACGCTGTTAGTGCAACACCCAAACAATTGGGCGTTTGCTTTGATTTGAAAGTTGACTCGCTGTCCCATAGCGTAGTCACTGATTGTGATAAGCTAGGTGCGGTCAACAATATGCTGTTTATAATCTCGCAACAACAGAGTAATCAGGTCAGAGATCAGGCGAATTATTCGAGATATTAGCAACCTGTTGTCCTATCGACTTGTGTACCCCACGGAGCAAGTGCCGATCGATGAAATTCTATCAGCAATTGCGCTAACAAGAATTAGGCGTAGCTATTATTAAGTTTACTCCTTTGTGGTGTAAAACGTCGAAGGATTCTCGTTTATTATGTCTCAAATTAGTAGGCGTGCTGGCAAGGAAAAATTGATTGTGTAGTAGTTGGCCATCTTTTTCGACAAAAATGGGTTCATTAGGGTCAAGTATTAATGTGTTCAATGTCGTTTTCTAATTGTTGGGTCAATTTGTTCTGCTGATTGAAGGCGGATTCGTTTGCTATTTATGGTTTGTTTGGAGTGACGATGGTGTAATATAATCAAATCGTGGTCGTCTTTAAAAGTTACAGAATTACCGATTCTTATGCTTGTAGTTCAATGCTACGTGCGGAGATGATAATGGCTCATTCTTCATCAATGCTGCAAGTTAATCTGGTGGTTAAAATATTGAATAGGTATTCATTAGATTGTTCAAATCGATTCAGCTAAATCCATAAGTACTCGTGTTGACTGCACTTGCGTCCAAGACACTGTTTTATTTATGGCATCTTCGATCTTCCCATTGTGGAGGTGTTTGTGGGTTGTTCCTTCGAAGATTGGGGTCACAGAATGCCTCGTTCTCTGTCTTCTAATCTATTAACTTTCAATGCCATTTCGTCCTCGTAGTCAAATAATCATTCCACAGCTCGACGAGGAAAGTGTGAAAATGTTCTCTGGCTCAAAGATGACGTTAATATTGCTATTTTTAATCCGAAATTTGCTTAACTAATTTCGTACAAGATGTTCGCATAGTAGATTTTTGCTGTCATCTTTTGCGAATCTTGCAACATCTTCAGGTAATTGTTTTGAGTGGCGCGAAAAATTGCACCAGTCACTTAGAGTGAGAAGATTGAATTTGTTGTTGTTGAGATGGGCTTAATTTAAATCAATCACTTAGGTTGTATTAACATTCCAAGACCAAATTTGAGCAAAAGTGAATGGCTTCTCAAATTGATGAGTCGTGAACAGGTATGATATTAAAGCAACTCGCTGCAGCGTAAATGCAACTCATAAAGAGCTGTGAGCTATAAAATATGCTAAAGTGAACCACACGAAAACGTTTATTTTCCCTAGCACTTCTCACTAGCTAGCGCTCATAATCGTATCACACTAATACCAGAAGCGACTTCAATTTCATCAGCATCTAAAGAAACGTATGTTTTCTCAATTCTTCTATTCACGTTGAACTCGACCCGATGCAGAATCGTGTGGGCATCTGACATTTTATGGGGAGAAACCACAATGCAGCGAGAACTCTTTTATATAAAATGCAATCTTCGCTAGAATCTCAGCCAAGCGAAATTACTCTGTCCAATTATTGAGTTTTCCAGTGTCTGGAATCTCTTTGGTGATCGCACTGCTCCAAACAAGGATGGACCAAATGAGCTCTTATCAATTCCGTGATCGGATTCGTGATTCAAATGTGTAAGGTGTTGAGCTGACCCGTCTGATCTTTTAGAAAGGTTGCGTGAAAATTAAATTTCTTCGGCAAATTCGGGACGAAACGACTATAATTGTAAGAGCCACTTAGCAGGGTAAAAAATGACATGAAAATGAGGATAATTGTGATGTCTGTTTTTTGAAGGTCTTTTAAATTATGAGAAAAATGAGTAGCAAGCTGACAGATGTTTAATGTTACAATTGGATGTAAAATTTGCTTCAAACGACCTTAAATTATACCAATCAAAATTATGAAAGCAAATGAAATTTGTTTTACTAATTTACTTGGAAGCTTTTAACAACCGCTCAATTCAAATCATGCAAAGATTTATCTGCCAAGTAGCGTCTGAATATCATAAATTTCTCTTTTATTTGAAAGTATAATTCAAAGTCGATAGGGAATAAAATTAATGTAAAAGCCTGTAAAATTATTTAAAAATGAGCTTGACATTGGATCTCATTAAACATTTACTTTCTGCACTTCCATGAAAATCAAGTCACGAAATAAAAAATCCGCAATGCTTACACGCAAACACTGGAACCTCCCTTAGGTATGTAAACCTTCAGGTCCGATCCTGGTGATTTCCTGAAAATTTCTCTACCCTTTATTAAAAATTTTGGCTTACGCCTATCAAGAAATATCCACACTTTTTGTGTTTTCAACTAATGCAGTTAAAAAAAAATTGATTTATTTCGTACTATTTTGGTCCTATTTTAGAAGTCAATATTGACTTCTAGCGCTGGATGGACACAGTTATTTTTAAATTAAATAGGTATAATACAGAAGCAAAAAGCAAATAATCTGTGAAAACAGGGTCTCAGGTTCGGTATTCATCGCAAGTTCTTAAACTAATCTCAAGCCAGACACGAAAAAAGAGGATTCGTCTAATTTCCGCCAGTGCAATTAGCCGCGTGGACCAAGCAGATTTCAATTAACCTGACTGCAGCCGGATTATGAAACCGATCTCGTCCCAACTTTCCCCGCGTCCAATTATCAAATTTCAATCGCAGCACCGATTGTTAGGCGTACGGAATTCCTCGCAGACTCCAATGAGACTAATGATCACAATCTTCAACGAGCCTTGCAGATTTTCTGTTGGTTTTTTTGGGAATTTAGTCTAAAGTGTTTTCTCACATGTTTATGGAAAGTTTTAGGTTAAATTGCTGAGGTAATCAAGATACTCTTGGTTCAATATTGCGGCCGGACTTGGCGAATCAGAAACTCATTATGTGTTTGTAATGGAAAATAGTACTATCTCTAATCTTTAATGGTCACGAAAATAATCACTTCTTTTGATCGAAAATTGAAAACGCTTCATAGCCTTATTCCAAGATAAGATCTCGACAAATTAGCTGAAACCTATAAAATAACACATTAACATCATTTAAAATTCTTTGTTCACATATATCTCAACATTAATAGTTGGTATATTAAACCATAAAATCTTCCCACAATACGAAAACAGCACATCTCAATAAAATAGAAACATCGTTCAGTTTCATTTTGACCCCATATTCTCGATTGAAACTCAAAGAAGCCAATCAAATCGGATGGCGTCGACATTACCGTCTCGCCATACGCTGATAAATCTCCCATCTTCATCTGTGTTCAGAGCAGGTCTGTTGCACTATCAGCCTGAGTGAGGCTAGTATATGACGTGACTACTTTGCTGACTGGGTCACTAAGCTACTGGTCACTAAGTCACTCTCTTCAAGTCATGCATGTCTAGCATCAGCTACATGACGAGTACAAAATTTTGAAATGAACATTCTGATTTTTTTTAGTGTATAACGTATAACTAGTTCAGGGAGTCGAAGGAAAAGTAATTTGGTGAATCGTTTCACGATAAAAGTGGAAAAAATTTGTAAAGGTGTTACTGTGTTTTGTGTTTTTGTTTTTAATTGCTATAACACCGTCGATAAATATACAAAAAATGCTTTAAATTTAGCATGTTTCACTTCACTAAAGTTAATTGCTTCGAATAGAGCTATTTTTTGACACTTTTGTCAAAATAACTATCGAATTCGGTGGCCGGTTGCCCTTGCAGCACCGAGCAGGAGAACACCCGTCCTAGTGGCTCTAAGCAGCTTGCATCCCCTACTTCATCATTACAGTCAGAAGAATCTGAAGATGACCACGCAAAAGTGGCGGAAACGTCGAAAAACTAGGTCCTTTTAATGACCAAAAATAAATCTCACCGCTCACTTTAAAAGAAAACCGTTTCCACCTACACCATCAACTCAGATGTGTAAAATTTAAAATTTAAACCGCATATTTAGGAAAATCCTTCGAGTTATTATTTTCTTCGTACACATTTCTTTACGTTAGTTAGATTTCTTAAAAATTACACAACAGGGTTATTGAATTCTACTCATCCAAACTTTAACTTGTATTTTGATATTATGTTCCACTCTTATTGGACGCGGAAATAATAAAAAAATCATTTGAACTTACTATATTATCCAAGGGACATACGACGAGGCATGCATCTTCTTAGAATAACTTCAACAAGGCATCAAGACGTGATAACCAGTTTTTTTTTCTCAAAGAAAATATAAGGACCTTTTTTGCGGACCTTTCCGTGATCTATTTCAATTATCACATCATTTTGAAGGTGATAATTCACTGCTATTACGTAATTTAGTTTAAACCATAATGATACCGTCACGTGTCAATAAATAAATTCGAATTCCATGTAAATGTTGAGGTTTCGCTGCTGTTAAATTACATGCACTTAAAACGCAAAATTTTATTGAGATAGTTATGCAGTCGCGTGATCTGTCTCTACGGACCAGTTGGATAAAAAACTGCAGCACAGGGCCGTTGCTAGATTCGTGTTGTCTGGAAATCATACGCTCTTTCCAAAACTCCTCTCGCCTAATTTATAATCACGGGGTTCGTATAAATAATAGGGTTTTTAAATTAAACCGCTGGTGGAGTGCTGGTACACCAAGGGTAACGGATAGAGAGCCTCGACACGAACAGAGTGGCCATCTAGTCAATACCATCTAATTTCTAAACGTATTGCAATAAATTCAATACGATTTTGCAGCTCTAGCCTACTTGTTGCAGAGGTTTCGGCGCAACTTTTGACTTATATTAAATATTTCAATGACATTGTCAAAACAGTACTTGCGATTCGTGGAAAATATACGATTAACAGCGTTGAAAACTAAGAAAAATCGCTGGGTTTATGTTTCCATAGCTTGACAGTCATTAGGAAAAAATCGGTTTACTAATTACTTGATTTTTGCATCGCATTTCCACAAATTACGGATGTTTTTAAGTTTACCACTGTCTTCTCAAGTATCCATTAGCCTTCCTACAAAATAATATACCATGGTGGACTTCACATCAAAGGAAGATAAATTAATTTTCACCCAACATTTTGTTGAAATTACCCTTAAGAAGACACAGGCTATGGTTCAGGGGTGGTATATGCCAGCACCAAATAACATGGCCTCCACCCATGATGGTCTTTAAAAGTCAAGCCGTGGTCGCTCTCCATCTCCTCTGCATCTCAGCACACTTAACCTTGGAGACGCGCGGGCAGCAAGAGCGTACACCAAGAGACGCCGATTGGATCCGGTCGTGCTTGGGCGCACAAATTCCTTTCCGGTCTGTTTCACCCCGGGGCGGCGTCGGGCGTCGCGAGGCGCGTCGGATCAACAACGTGCGTGGACACGTGCGTAGACTGACACTCGGCGTGGACGAGACGTGACGCACTTCATTTAGACAGTGCGTTGATTAGATTCGCTTTTTGCAGAGTTCTCCGAAGACTTCCTTGTCACCTGCTTTGGCACTCGATTGTCGGAATTCGTTCGTTTCGAAGTGCTAATATTCGTGTAGCGTAGCACCGTAAAAACGTTTACGCCGAAGGAACACCGGTGTTACTAATTTTTGTGCGGCCAATAACAGTTAAAGTTATGTTGCAGCCAAGATTGCCAATTGGCAGCAAACCAGGAGTAACTGTTATGGTGCAGTTACATTTTTGGGAGTCAGGAGTGGCCTATACTCTATGGTATCAGTTCGTTTCGGTTCGTTTCGGTTCGTTACATGTTATTCAATCATTGAGTCACCTACTAACTATATTTTCAAGTACAGATTAATTTTAATAAAATGAATTACACGCAGTTTTGTTATAAACGAATGTAAAAATGATATTTTACAAATACCAGACAGAGATTGGGATAGCTGGTTGTTGGTGGACAATGCCTAGAGGACGAAGTGCCTACCTCGCGATTTCTGCGCGCTGAGGTTCGTGAAGTCTAAGATCGGCCAGACGCACACCTTGGAGAGGCTGGAGCAGTCTTGGCTGGAGCCGCCACACAGGCAACTGGAGAGGAAGTAGATCAGCAGCAGGGCGGCGGCCAGGATGAAGAACTTGGTCCAGAGATCTCCCACGGCTAAACTGGAACTCAAACACAGCGGATTCTGTTACTTTCCTAATACTCGAGTCTTTTCCGAAGCGTAGCTTGTTAGTTTTCAGAAATACCACTTACATTGGGTTAACAACAATGGATAAAACTATGAACCTAATTCGCAATGATTGGGGCCTCTAGGATCTCTTGGACGGCTTAAAAATAGGTCAAATTTCCTCGATCTTCAGTCAAGGGCGAGCACAGCCAGGGTTCGGATCTCCGCTAAGAATTTTTGAGTTGACGCGGATGCTGACAATTGTAAGCGAAAGATTTAGTTCCTCCGATCCTCAGGTTTCGAAAGGAATGGCTCTTGTCAAGGGTCTACGGAGTCTTTAAAGAGTCACGAGTCAAAGAGATGAGGACACGTTTGTCAGTTATCAAATTGCTCAAGTATACTTGGAACTTAATACGGACATAGTCACTCAAAATTTTGGATGTAGCAGACGACAAGGACCTACTGCCTTTTAATAGAATATCATGAATTGTAGAAATTGGATGAAAAATGTGCTTTTTGACTTTTAAGTACTAATTTCAGTATGAATGCGATGCCCGAGTGCAAGTATGATCTGTTGAAACTTGATATTTTGCTTGATGCGCTGATATTTTACACATTTTGTAGCATCTGCATTTAACCATTTGCAGAAATTTTGCGAACATCAACGATTTTTACCTATTAAACATTCCCGATGATGATGATGATGAGTCGCTTACCTTTCGAGTCGCGAAAATGTCGAGTAATCATCGTCAGCATTCGGATCTTCTTTAAGAAACCTTGCGATTTGATCCTGAACTGTCTTGATGACCGGACATTGCACGTGACGCACTTTGACGGCCAGCTCCTTAAGATCTTCCATGACCTTCGTCACCTCCACACTCACTTCTTTGGTTTCCACAGATGACATATTCAGCTCTCAGTTGACTTTTACTGGAACTTGGAAGAAACACGCCACTGCCAAAGAGATCATTTCGAGAAGTGTCATTTTGACAGGCGTCTGTTTTTAAAATTGACAAATATATTTAAATTCTTCAATTTCACAACATAATTATGTAAGAAAACATGTCACAACGTCAGTCTTAATCGATAAATAGCATCTTTTTCCGTATTTTGTTTTTCACAAATACACACAAAAAAAATTGTAGCGTCTGTCATGCAAAGTTCTCGGCGTCTTTCTTGAATTTTTCGATTTGTTCGCCGACCATTTTGATGAGTGTGCATTTGTGCTGGCGCACTTTGAGCTCGATTTCGCGCGCGTCCCCGATCAATTCCTCTTGTTTTTCC
Organism: Nemurella pictetii; assembly: GCA_921293315.2. Taxonomy (NCBI): domain Eukaryota; kingdom Metazoa; phylum Arthropoda; class Insecta; order Plecoptera; family Nemouridae; genus Nemurella; species Nemurella pictetii. Next base: position 6,962,893 of record OV121122.1, read on the forward strand.
GCCACCGAATTTTCCTCGCTTTTCACATCCTCGTACTCGGTTTGCTTTTCCATCGCCGACGCTTGCCTTGAGCGAATATCCACAATTTTACTTTAGAATTTTATAGGTTTGAAAATCACGTTAAAAAACAAAAACACACTGCCTCATTGATAACAGGAGAAAATCTTAGTCCCAATTGAAATTTTAAAATGAATAAAAAGTGCCTCGTGTAAACAAGCAGAGAAATTACATTTTCATCGGCCAAAATTTCAAATTTTATCATGTACATTCAACCAAATGATCTCTCTCGAAGCTATTTTCTGTTACCAAAATTGACCATGATTAACAAAAACAAAGACGGTACATTCAAAACATTATCTATCTCTCCAACTACCATGACAGATTCATCTTCACCAAATGACTCACGGCATTAATTAACACAAACCTAATTAAAGCACCGCCTAAAACTATAAATAAAACAGCAATGTAAACTTGCGAGCCCGTATCGAGTGAAAGTAAAAGTATCCAAGCGAAAGTCCTTCAGGGCAGGTTAGGCGCAAAATCAAAAGGCGGAATTAATGTTATAATAGTTATAAATATAATCAAGAGTAATCGACGACTTCGCAGTGCTACTAGTGCTTATACAGCCTCTCAATAGACTGGAGTCATCAGCTATAGTCTCTAGCGATTGTTCGATCGATTTCATGGTCATCTTCTCAATACATACCTCTCTCCACGGCTCATTAGCTAATCAATCAATCAAGCAGGCACGAGCATTATCATCACGCGGTCCATTAAGGCCAAGATTAAGGCTTAAGGATATTCATGAACGTGCCTAGCTGATATGGCGGTTATTATCCGTATATTTCCTCTACATCAAGGCAATTTGTGCGAATTTTATGGTTCACGTTGCTATCAAACGTTGGTATGAATCAAAACTTTTTATTTTCTGTGGTTTCGCAAATTCTAGCGATATTTTTGCATCGGCACGAAGAATTAGAGGTTAAAGTGGTGCTTTCATGGTCCACATGGTGCAATTAAAGTTATTAAAGCCAAGGGGAATCAAATGAACTTGTACCATTATAAATTCTCTCCCTTCACCCATAGAAATATGTTTGCAGTGCTTTTAACAACAAAAATTCCAATTTCAGCAAAATGCACACAAAATTAAGATATTTATCAATCACCGAAATCAATAACAAGCTCGAGCTTCGCTCAACCTTGGTGCCCATAGGGCACAGGCATATGCGCATAGCGCAAACATATGCGCATGGCGCAAACATATGCGCATAGCGCAAACATATGCGCATGTCACAAACATATGCGCATAGCGCAAACATATGCACATAGCGCAAACATATGCGCGTAGCGCAGACATATGCGCATAGCGCAAACATATGCACATAGCGCAAATATATGCGCATAGCGCAAACGAAGTGTAGGTAAGTGTGTTGGTAAACAATATATGCTTACTCAAGCTTACGCCCTTAAAAATACAGCCGCTCTGAGAAATATTTCCTCGTCCTATCACTATATACCTTGCTATCGTTACCAGTTTCTGTATTAGGGCCTACGGCCTACTACTACTTAGCGCAGCTGGCGCAGCTGTTTAATTATAAATGCGGTAGTAGAGATCAGATACCATTTCCAACCGATTTCAGTCAAAATTCTATTGTATAGGAAGACCTAATGTATAATTTGACAGGTTCTGTTCTAGATATTATTTCTAAGTATTTCAAATTCATTGGTTCAAGGAGGCAGAGGAAAAGTAAACAACATAATTGCCTGCTCATTTTACCATTAATTAATTACTTATTTACTGGTTATTAAACTATCGCAGCGCAATAGCAAATAATTAATCATTCAAAATTCTTCATTTGAATGTCAGAAACAATGATGAGTGTCAATTTCTATAACCTCAAGTTTTGACACGGCATGTTGCTACGATACGGAGCTCGGATCATCGCTTTACCTTCGCAATCACTGCTGTAAAGATACTTTACGCTGATGATGCTGCGCTAAAAATGCTTCGGGTTTTAGTAACAATGAGAATTGGTAAGGATTTGAATTTTTACTGAGCAGTGGGCAACAATGGGCACCATGTTTACCTCTAAACTTCAACAATGAATCCTGACTTATTTTTATCAGAGATATCCACTCTAAAATCCATACCGTATTGTTTCCAAACCACATTTCGTTACCTACCATAATTTGCAATTAGGTTCGATTCCACTTAACTAAATTGAGAATCCTTTTTTCTCCATTGTACACCGAACTAATCGACAGGCTGGTTCACTTTCGACGACAAATTGAACAAAAATGTTGAGTCGATTTCTTGCTTCAAGATGTCACGGTCCCCAGCCAGCAAACCCCGCTCATTGCGCGTAAAAAACTCGTAGCGAATGTTTTACAACCTGATCGATGTACGAATCAATCAAATCAACTCCAAGACTTGCCGCTCGCACGCTAAGAAGAAAAAAAACAACACACACACCAACCAGCAAGAACTGTCACATTTCTTACGTGCAGTAACAGCGATCGCGATCGAATCCGCCGTGCTTTTTCCCTGAAAACACGGTGCGAGGAAATTTGTTTTTCCATAGCACAGGCGATGTGATCGATATTATTCTACTTCTGGCGTTTCTTTCCGACGGCGACGCCCGACGCCCGGCACAATTGCGACGCCGGCGTCGGGTTCGGCGTCTTGTGACGGTGTGGAAATTACGTCGGTGGTAACAACACAATAACGTCGCCTAGCCATTACTGTTTGCCGGCTGTTAAGGAGGCTGCCTTGCCCTTTGTTTCCATAACTTGCTTCTACAACTTGTTAATTTTTAACAAGGTTTTGAACTAATTGATTTTGGCATGGAAACACAACTTAGCTGTTTTCGACATCAAGAAGTGGTGAAGTTAATGACTTTCTAGGTGTCTTTTGTCTTCCTTCAAGTTTGCTTCGAGTTTGACATTTGAAAATGACAGTTCTGAAGATGACCACACCAAAGTGTTTGAAACTTCGAATTAGGCTCTTTTTAGGGCCAAAAATCGATAATTTCAGAGCACTTTATCAACCACTCCGCTTAACGAACTTTTAAGCAGAAAAGAAAGTAACGATTCAAAAACTATAATACGCTGGCACGGAATCTCAGTTTGTCTACTTTTAATGATGTGATACATCGTTAAATGATGTAAAAAAAACATAGTAGAATAATCAGAGACTTTTTAACTATTTTAACCTTTGTAAGGTCATACCTACAAAGAGATTTAAGTACTTCAGTTAGGTTCTTACCATAGCCAATGGTCACAGATTTTTGGATGTTCCCACCTTTGCGAAACAAACGAGCTAGGCATCTTAGCAGTAAATTATACTAATTTACTAAATTATTGCGTTGTTGTCGCCGACTTCGCGCAAAGCATTCACACACCTATCCAAATGAATCCATTCCGACCTGCCGCCTGCCACAAATAACAGAAAACAATCAGTCAAAAATTTCACCTGAACTATTTTCGACCTACGTGCCAGCAGCTCACACGTCGTTTCACCGCACGTGCATTGTTTAACGACAATGTATAACTGCTTCGAGAGTGTTGTGACACAAGAAACAGAGGGACAAACAAGTGTTGTGTCGTCGGCGACACGTAGGAACCACATCAGGTGTGGCAGCTATCGCATATGCATATAGTTTTATTAACCACAGGCTTAAAGGAGTTGCTAGAAATTTTGTAATATGATTTTTGTCTAGACTGGGATGTGTCAAACTCAAATAGACAAGTCTTTAAGAAAGCGAATGAGAGTAGGTCTGGCCTTGGGGCTTTGGACGATATGGTCGATTTCGGCTGAATCAAAGCGAAAATAAATGAGGATTTTCTTTAAAATCATTTTCCTAAATACTCCGTTTCAATTAACAGGTAGAGTTATGACTGGTATGGACAGAAGTAGAGTTTTTAACAAATAGAGAAGTGGCTAATAGATGGACAGTGCAAAACGATACATTTTTTGCTATTGTTCTTCATAAGTTTCTAAAACAGAAATAAGAAACAAAATTAACACTTAAATCCTTCGCTAATTCGTAAACTGTGGCGAAACTAATGCTCTGAACACTGAACTGAATCATTTATTCTCATGTTTAACTATCTATCTTGAATATCTTCACCATGGTTTTTGACTGCCTGCAATCTTTTACTGCAGATATCACTAAATGGGTGGATTAACGATAATCTTACCAGTACCAGTACTATACCTGTACCAGTACCTGTACCAGTACACAGTGAACTTATCACCGGTCGCATTCCACATCTCCACCGAGATCACAATCAATACCCAGTGACTTACTCGCTATTTTTGGCATTGCCTTGTCCTTCGCGTCTATCGCGCATTGGGTGTGTGAGCTTAAATTATGGTAATTCTAACAAGGTGTCGCGGTGCCAGGAATAACAGCAGCGTGTCTCGAGGTGAGGCCGCGGACTGGCGACGTGCGCCACGAATTATTGCGGTTATCGATACGTAATTGTCGTACAAATGACGATATTTAGAGAAATTCACTCTCTGATCGATCGGTGTATCGTCGTTAGCGCTGAAGAATAATCGTCCGATTTGCCAAAGTGGGCAATTATTTTCAACGACATCACCGTTGACATATTTATTTTGGGGTAATTTAATGGAATCTGAAGATTAACTTCGCATTTCCAGGTCGATTTCGCTAAAAGAGTCGGTTGACCTCTCATTAGTACACCATTATTCCAATCGGAATTTTTATACTTAGTCTGAATCTCTCCTGGCTTGTGGAGACAAGTTTATTTGTTTTATATATACCTACCCGTAAAAACCTTCCATCAGAGCAACCGAATAGCAGACAAGATCCATCCAGGGAATAACCTTGAATTTTCTTTTTATATGCTTTGTGAAGTTGCTTTCACCCGAGTAGACTTAATGTCCCCAAATAAAACAATGGCCCATTCGACACTGAGCCGTCCGCTTTTCTCACGGCGTCGAACTGGACGTCGTCGACGCTTCTATAAAACGACGCCCAACTTTGAAAGACGTCGCGACGCTGCTTTTATCGGCGCTTTTGTTTCGGCCCGGCGATCGTAAAGCCGGCGATATGTTGATGAGAACGCCACGTTTAACGACGAACGGGTGCGCCGTTAAACGGGAAAAGGCGTGCGTGTCTGGATTATAACGAGCATATATAGCCAAGGGGATTGTCCGTTAAAAATATTGTCATTCGCGTTGTGTATGCAGTGCGTTGTAGGAAAGTACTGTTTGCAGCTGGATGTGAGAAGGAATGTCGAGGTGCTCCAAATGATTGGTGCCTTTTTTTGCTTCGCTGCATTGTTTGTTTCTTTTGTTAAGGTGTCGTGAATGACTTTGCATAATCTCGAAGCGATTAGTTACGCCGATCGGTGCCAGATGAACACCAACGTCTTTTATGCCAGACAATGAAATCGATATGATTTAGATATCAAAATTATGTTTTTATATTTGGTATATTTTTTATACATAATAACGATTCGATCCGTTACAATTGTGGTGAAATCTAATTAAATTACCTTTTACCAGTTTCGGTATCACCATGGAACGCTTTAATGAATGGTCTGATCGACAGTTTTGGAGTGGTTATACCTAGAGTTTGCGTAACACTTTATAATTGAACGCAATGAAAAGATTCGATGCATATACACATTTATTCCGCTCGAACTGTGGACACTTTCTTGCATGCGACTTCAGATTATTATCAGCACTATAGCGCACTGATTTCCTCAAAAGCAAAAACACGCAAAGCCGAACGCCGAGTCTCTCTTCTCTTCACTGCAACCGACCACGGCTCGTTACAGTTACCGTCTTCGAGCCGGACAAAGTGATAGCTTCTATTGTTACCACCATACAATTGCGTAATTTTATTGTAAATCATTCGAAATTTCTGCTCTGTTTCTTCCGATGCAAATGATCGGCGTTCGACGATCACGAATACAACTTCTGTCTAGACACGATAGCGCTATCATCCCCTAACAATCCACCCCCGCCAGCGGCCAGCCACCCGCCGGCGCTACTGAAAGTGATCTTATAATTCATTACAAAACAAGCCCCAAAAACCGAGACTTTTTCCTCTGACTTGCAAGAAAACTTTGAAAACGTCCCCCATAAAACTGGCATTCATTAATCTTTAGGAGAGTAGAGAAAAGGGAATAGCTAGCGCGAACGCTCCCCTAGGAAAGGGTCCACCCCTACATATAATATCACGACATCTTTACGATGTTTATCAGCGAGTTAATATTCCCCCCCGTGCCCCGAAACTTGGGGATACTCGGACCAGACGGAGGGCGGAGAAATTTTTGAAAATAAAACCTTCCGTCGCGTTTTCGCGTCTGTTTTCTTCGATTTAACATACAAACGACCGTCACCTCTCTTTAGGTGGAAACACTTCGAAAATCGAATCTCTGGACGCTTTCTAAGGAGCCTTTATCGAAACTTGTTTATTTTCCGTCTAAAATGTCTAAATGGATAAATCCCACAATACAGATCCTTGCATAAGTATACACAGATATTGATGTTTCCTCGTATGGGGCAGTAAACATTGCTTGCCTTATACTGACTTCCTTAGGAAAAAAGTCTCAAATCCATAGCTTCCAGTTATCTTCGAGTAGAGAAGTAATATTTAGAGTGAAAATCATCATAATTGCAAATACGTATTACGCATTTTACCCTAATTCTTAGGTAGGTGCTACATCAAGCAATCAAACTCGAAACAATCCAGGCTTCTTGCACGAAACAGCGTACTTATCCCCTATAACGACGCGATTTCGTTTCACTGCGTTGCGCTTCTGAATTTCGACTTGATTTCGTTTATTTTTGGACATTTTCATCTTCTCGTGCCCTCGCCAGCGAGCTTCTAGGATGCTGCAGATAATAGCCGAGGGAGACTTGCGATATTTGATTCTTCCCGGCCAGTCACTTGCAGACACCCGCGCAGAATACAATGGTCCACAGTGAAAATGATCTCAGCCTAATTTACCCAACTGCATGAGTCTTGCTCATTTTCATCTAGCTCGTGTCACTTTTAAAAACACTCGCCGAAATTACACCGGTCACAAGGATTATATGGCTGGCTTGATATGACATCGACCATGGTACAACCAAATTTTCTGTTTCAAATAAACAACCAATACAAGTTTACTAGAATATTTCATAACTAATGCAGCCAAAAGACATTTTCCATCCAAAGAAAAGTGGTGTCAAATACACACTAAGAGCCACTTGTGTTTTGATTTCCCTATCTTCGTTTGTTGAATAGGTCCACAAGAAAAATGTAAATTTAACCAAGGAAGATAGTGAAATCTCAGCCCAACTGGCTTTTCTTAGTGGGTACATGACGTCATTTTTCTCTGAATGGAATGAGCATGTTGCTAATAGTTCTACACATTAATAAAACATGGTGGATGATGACCATTTGCACCCCTTGCTCTGCAGCCAGATGATTTATGATTACTGCTCGGAGATGAGACAGGGGCTATTGTCTCTTTAACCGCATTATGGGGTCTAAATCATCGCTCCCGTGGCAAAGCCGTGAACACTCATCCCTTATACTTTGCTGAAACTTTCCGTGACGGAGCACTTTTATAATTAGTTCACCAACACCAAGAACAATTAACGCTGTAGGTGCGCTGTAGGACACAAATTTAACACTGTTTTCATAATTTTAGATTCTTCCTATTGGCTATTTCAGCTATACTAAATTTAACTCGACCTTTTATGAGAATATGGGAAACTCTTGACGAAATCGGGTGACAAATGGGTGGCTGTGAACCTGATGGCAAAGTTAGAAGTTAAATTAAACAATTATCACCTGCAAAGATCTCATTTACGTCAACAGTCAGTTGACACTTCAGATTGAGCATCAGTGGCAAACAAAGCCTCCTAAATCTTACGTAAGACGAACTAGTTGTAGTTGTAACGAGATGGCTGAGGTGCTTCAATTTCTTACCCCGCCGCCTAGGCAGCGCTGACGGTGCTATAATCGCCAGCTCAACAATGCTATTACGCCAGAGTTTTCGATGATAAGATATCTGCTTTTAGCTAATTTGAAAAACTTTGCAAACCTACGCGTATCACGTTCTTGCGGAGAGCATAAAAAAGCGACAGTCAAGCCTTCTCAAAGACACACCATCCAAGATCATTGCGAGTGAAACAAAGAAATGCGCCGCCACGTTAGGCCACGACCATTAGCACACACCGTGTTACATATCCCGGTTTCCTCAACACAATATAATCGTGCACAACACCTTTGGCTGGCCCATATATTAGCATCAACAACTTCCTACAGGAAATCTGTCTCGAGTATATTACGCCAGCTAGACTGGAGCTCGCCATCTAATGAACAAGGTGGCTGATGAAGTCTGACTTGGTCTGACAATGTTATCCTCTGCGCTGCTCTCACTTTCTTACGCCTTAGCCTTGTCCTAGCGAAATTCATGGCCGCGCACGACTTGAAAATTACCCTGCACTTGTCTCGAACCCGGGCACACAGAGATGGCGAGATGCTGCGATAAGGTGGTTTGACGGTCGCTTGATTTGGTTCGTTGCTCGGCTAAGTTGGTCCAGAGACTCGGTGATCTCTGTTAGATCTTGACCAATCAATGTTGTTTGTACGCAATGACAGTAAAAAATCAAATGCATGGCATATTTTAGGACAATTTTGACATTTTCTAGAAACTGTGTTTTGCTAGTTGTGCTAAGACAACACGCAATGACATGCAGTAAAATCAATTGTTTTAAAGTTGATTGATTATTGGTGTTTAACTACGCACTGTTATGACAACTGGCCCTTTAGCACTGGTCTAATGGCGTCGGTGAATGAAATGGTGATGATGAGGGTGATGATGAACCTAACCTAGCCTAGAAGGGAGGAGGGGAAACCCGGTACTGGCACGTAGCCTACTCCTGTCGAAAAGCACCAAGGGGACCACCGGCTTTACGTCCCTTCCGAAGGACGGTACAACTCGAACGACAGGATTCCTCCACTAATCCATGCTGTCGAGAGGTTGATAAGCAAGGCGAGTGAAGTTTTTGTACTAACTTCAAACCCTCCAGCCTCTCTCCCGAACAGAACTGATCATGTGCATGATGGTCACCCATCAAACACTTGACTCAGCGCGATGTTGCTTAACTTCGGTGATCTCACGAGGACCGGTGTTTCTGTTTTAAAGTTAAATTTGTACTCAGCTATGAAAAAAATTATAGTGAATCTGTCCCGTTTCACTTGCTGATATTGTATCATAATCTCGTTACTATGGTTACTTCTGTTGGGACGAATTTATACGCGATAGTTGTATGAACAATATGACCTTGAAAAACATAATTTAATTTTTTAATCGATGAAATTAAACCGAAATTATAACTTTTTTATCCCAAAATTTTGAAGGAAGGGGCACAGACTGAGATTCACTTTCAGAAAATGAATTTCGAATGATTTCCGAGCGTTTTCTCGTCCAGATTTAGCATCGAGCGGCGATCTAGGCTGCTTAGCGCTCGCAGATGCAAGCATCCTTGGCGTTCCTTAGAAAATAATAAACAAGTGAACTGGAAATATGAGCGACCGTGATTATGCGCTTTGAAATTGGCCAATTTAGAGTGATCTTCTTTTGTCATTGAACGCCAATGATTATGATGGATGGCCGATTCTTTTCGAAAATTACAATGCCGATCCGAGACTCTTTGAGATAAAAGGCGAACGATTTGAGATGTACAATGCTGCATGGTGAGGCTGAGGTGTGTTGGTAGCGATTATCAAGATAATATCAGCCTTGATCTCGAGGCTTATGATTCGGGAAAGATCAGATAGCCTTCTGGGTATATGATGAGGAAAGAGATGTCTAGATTGTTGTGTTTTTGGGTACACCCCACGAAGAAGCAATTTAGTTGAAGGAAGGTGAGATATTCGAACATGACTGATTGCATCATCAATTGTTTTTTTGCACAGCTCACGTTGGTTCAAGACAAACTTCAACCATGATATGAGTAAAAAAAAATTCGGGAATGCTATACAAATGGATTTAATAAGGTATATCACCATTCCTATTTAGGCATATAAACACACGGTAAAACGTCTGCAATTGCCCTTTTTGGCTGGTGCTTATCAGGTCTCGACGAATTTAATGGCAGCCATTATGTCGCTATATCCTTATTTTTTAATCTTGTAATTTATAGCCACATATTTCGTGATACAATCATAATTTTCCAGAATAAATGCAGCCAGCCATTCCAAGTTATCAGCTTTATTAGGTAGTAGGTACTTCGGTACCATAACTTTGCGTGGAAATAGCCCGTAAAACAGTCATAAAAGATTTCATTACCATGCAATGTAGAAGGGGATAACCGGCCAGCCAGATTGCAATCGGCTCATTAATTAGGTAATTTCTAGGTTACTAATTGAATGGATTTCAGTGAGCGCCAATTTGATTTACTGGTGCTGCCACGGAGTCGATTCAAGCGCTATCTTATACCAAGCGCGAGTAAGAAACTACTGAAATTCTCGAAAGAAATCCTCAAGAACCATTGTTATTTTGCTGTACAAGATGCACCGTTTCTACATTATTCACGAAGAGAAATGGTAATTTACATGATTTTTATAATAATGTTCATGCACCGGCGCGTTATAACACTTTCATAAGGCGATGAAGGAACAAAACTTTTGTTTATTGTTGGCTCAGTGTAAGTTCTCACTTTCAATGGAAGAAAATGCACATTTTGTGCACTTTGTCAGAATGCACCTGTCATTGCACCGTACACTAAGCTATTTTATTCGCTGCAATGTGCACACTTTTATTTATGTTTTTGCCAGCGAGGCTGATTTCAAATTGCTTTGCATCAAGATGTGAAATTGATTCAAAACGGAAATATATATGTCTTGTTTGCATATTTAATTTGTGCCGGCTTTGATGCTAGTTTCTATAACTGGTCATGCGACCTGGGCGAGATGATTGCTGGTGGCACCGGGTTCGATCCACGACGCCGGCAAAAACAGATAGAATGCTCACCAGAAATTAATTCACGATGTAATTTTGAGTAATGGGCATAATGCATGCAATGTAATTCCAAGAATTTTGAGTGAAAAAAAAAATCTATTTTTCAAATTTTAAGTTTTTGCAATGTTGTACTGTTTCTAAGACCCAGTTTTTTAGTGTCTGGTTAACTCCTTAACGGTCCTTAAATGTGTTATAAACATGGCCACTGCCTAGATATTGTGTGAACAGACCGTTAAACAATTGTAAGGTTGAATTATCAGTAGGTCCGTAAAAGTGACAGGCCCAGTATGAACTGGGTGAAAGAACATAGGTCCCAGATTTTAGAAGAGCGATCAAATTGTTTAGATTTCTTGAATTACTTTTTCAAACCCGTTTGGCGATAGGTTAACAAGAAATGTGACGCTAAAAACAACTTAATTTCACAGATTGGAAGCACGTCGTGATTTCCTGTCAATACTCTGAAGTAAAATAACATTTCCGGACTCCGCTCCGATTTCGTGACATTGCAGACACAAAACAACGCTATACTTTGCAACTCGCTGTAGATTTTCATTTCGCAAAATGTCAAAAGCTTCACAATGCACCAGCCACGATGGAAAACACGAAATAAGAGACACGGAAATGCACGTTGATTGAACTTTTTTCAACGTCATTTTCATCTGCTAGTTATAATAATAAACCTAGATTCCTAGGATCCTAAAATCCTAGAATCCTAGAAACAGAGAACTGCCAATTGGGGCAAACACACACCAATGTCTGTTCGCTAACATTCCGATGCTCCAATCCTATATTTTTTTTGGAAATCAATAGTTTTAGTAAACATTTGGTTACAAATACCCTCATTTACTGCGAACGGAACAAGCGACCGTCTTCCGTCTTTGTTATTTATGTCTCACCCTCATCTTGAATGTAGATGTCTATTGTTTCATGAATTTACCTAATGTGACCTTTTGTACTTTTGAACCTTTTTGTACCACAAACTGTGATATAACTTGATAACCACGTGAATTCAAAAAGCAATGAAGAACAATTCAGGGCTCTCAAGTGGTCCCTTTTTTCCTAAAAGTCCCTTTTTCTCAGTATGGTTCCTAAAAGTTCTCTTTATTGTGGTTTCGGTCCCTGTAAGTTCATACTTTATAAATTTAGTTTTCACTTTTAATCTGGGTAAAATTTCCATGGTCTTTATAAAAAAAGTCCCTAAACTGCCCTTTTTCAATCCTTCAATATGATGAGAGCTCTGTGTTAAATTAAACAGTAAATTGTCACGGTACTAACGAAAAAGCATGAATACAACAGTGTTGTTCTTCAACCAATTTCTTTAAGCCGTCTGTAACATTCGCTGAGTGACAACCGGCCGTGTGATACATCATAGGCATCCTTTCGCCAAAATTGACGCTACAACATCTAGTTCAACCGACGAAATTCGTCCACGAAAATCACGTAATTCGAAATCTGACACTCTGCACTCGACAGCGAAACACACCTTGCGCAATCCCACCAGTTTTTCCCAACGTAATCCACGTACTATTTACACCTTGCGGCGTAATTGTAATTAATATTCATGCATTCCTGATCTAGAAAGTAAGATCAGCCACTCTCAACCAGCTTGCGGTACGGCTATAAGAGTGAGCGGCATGCTATTCGGTCTGGCTACCTGCTATGCAACACAATAAACACATTCATGTGTTGGTCATAGAAATATTGTTAATCATACTTTTGCGTGGTGTGGATAATTTTTCTGCAAGCACCCAAGCGGCAAATATTATGGCACTTGCGTATTATCTAATTTATTGGTTTTGGTGCATGTAGTACGTGATAAAAGCTAGCTTTTTTAAAATTTGATTTGCTTTCTGGTATTGCTTTATCGATAGTAAGGAAATAGTTTTGCAATTGCATATATAAAAATGTTTGTTTGTTTATTAAGTTAGGAAACAAATGTGGATGTAATAATATTTTACTATAGTTCTTTTACATGCTGTTAGAATTGCTGACTAAAAGCTCAAACAAAACGAAATCGAACAATATACCCAGTCTTAAATAGCAAAAAATTAAAGAATTTACGATAATATTAATCAGTTTGATTGAATTTAAGAGTCTGAAATCCTGAATTTATTAAGACTTCTTTGAACAAAGAACTCCGGATCCCTCAAAAAGCGCTCAGCATTTTGCTTTTGATAATCTTCGACACAGATTTGCATCTCGCCTAATTGCTGCACATCACATGCAAAACCTTCTCATCTCCTTCATCTGCATCTGCCTCTTCATCTTCTTGAATATAATCATCATGAGTGCATCCAGTCGTCTAAAGTCTTAACCCACATTAGTATGCAATGATAATCACAGACTCCTCTCGAATTAACCGACTCAAGAATTTAATCAAAATTAAATTAACTTTGAGAGAACATTTTAAATGATAATCTAGAATTCTTGGCTTTAACAAATTAACAGTTTTTTTGGGTCAGTGGTCCACACCTGATATCTGAAAACACACACGAATTATGATACCTACCCCTATTCTATTTAATCAAAATTCAATTAAAATTAAGTCATGATACCCACTCGCTAAAGCCAAGAGAGCAATTCGGGTTGTGATTTCCTTAGATTAATTTTTTATTTAGTAGAGCAAATTAATATTTCTTGTACAAACTGTATAGTACGTCCATTGGGTATCTGACGTCATCTTTCTCTGAGTGGAATAGGTCTATTATGAACTCTGTGAACACAATAGCATCACTTCCGGCTCTGCGACCGTCTCCGTAAAACAGTGACAGAACAGGAACGATATGACCCAGCCACAAAAGTAGGTTCATTATTAGATAACACGGAGTTCATGTCCATATGAAAGCTGGTATCACCATAATCGTCTACCTGCCTGCATCGTCTACAAGCTCAATCCTCTCTATATACACACGGAGATTAAAGCCATGTAAATCGGACGTTCCGTGTTTACTTAATTTGCATTAGCTTAGTGAAATTTAATTTGCATATACTTATTCTTGTCTCACCACAAACACCGGTTCAACTTTTATTATAATATACGAACTACCGATCGTGCAGCCAGAGGCTTAGTAAGTCTTCTGCAGTCTCGATCCCGAGGCTTGAGTGAAAAGCAAGCACAGCACATGCATACACCTTTATAGTGGCCAATGCATTTGGTGGCCTACTTATGAGCTTGATACATATGTTTGATACATATCCAGTTGTCTGTGGTCTACTTTGCAATTAAAAACGTAAGCAATGTGCTTTCTCACTGACATTTTGACGCGAGATCCGAGAACCACACACACACAGGGACATGGTTTACAATGATCCGAGTTACCTTGATAGTTTTATGTTTTTATGATTGGTGCAACTGCATTCCGCTGTCAGTGACATTGAAAATGAGCCGTACGCAAATAATTGAATTCTTATGCTGTTGTGAATGTTTTAATTGGTATTAATGGTTGCGTGATTTTTAATATCGGCGGTTTATGGTGTCAATTAAGTCATGCCGCGAATCATTCATCCTCAGCTCTTGGTTTGATTGGAGATTGGTGACGGAATCATCTTCTATGCTGGTTACGGATATGTTATTTTTTTATTGAAACTGTTTATATCTTCACGGTCATCGGGTTATTTAGTATTCTTGACGAATACGTAGGTAGCTGTGTAATTTCTTATATTAGCAGTCTGTTGAATTACGAGTAGGTGTTTTTTTGGGTGATTAGGACCAAGAACAGTTTGAAAACGAAAGAGAAGTTACGATTAATTTATGGCTGGTCCATATTTTCTGGCTGAATAGAAATTGATGGCCTCAAATCCGGATCGCAGCTCGGTTCGAATGCAGATGAGAAAGTTGTAAAAAATTAAAGGATTATAATTATTTGACACAGAAAACATTTATAAAGAGAGGCGATGATTTTATTTTTTTTTCGAATTTCTTCGCTATTTCGCTGCTGTTCTTGTTCTAATTCCGAGATCGCGTTACTCAATCGGAGAGAAGATGAGTTCTAGAAGAGTTTCGTGAGAAGAGCAGACAGCTGGTGCTCGTGATGAAAAATATTGTGTCAGTATCACAAAGATTTAGCTGATTTCATCAAATTTAATTGGAAGATATTTTATTATTATTTTGCCCCCAAAAAAATAAACAGCGCTTTGCTGAGCGGTACAGATACAATTATTTGACGCGAGAATTTCATATCTGCTGCCAAAAAATATTTCTCATAAAATTTTGAACAATCGTCTGTCATCTTTGTACTGACACATTTTTTTATTATCTAAGCGAATCACAATAGAGACCGTCTTATATTCCCACTCAGTCTTTCAGATATTACATTTTTGTTATTATTACTGCTGCCGCCCTTTTCTTTCATTTACAAGAGAATTGAATGGAAAATTGGTCCCTATTATTAGTGGGCAAAGCACTACAAAGAAAATCGGCTCACTTTTTCCTGTCAAAGATTTCCCCGATGCCGCGCGGCCAGCTCGAGTCAGAGGGAAGGAAAATAGGGGGGAGAGAAAATTCATTTGGCTCGGAATGGGAAATCGACGTGACTGGAGAAAATGCGTGTAATTACAAAAACATCGGGCGAAATGAAACAGAGCACGTTAGAGTTTTCAACCGTTTCCCCAAAATTGCCCAAATCGGATCCGTATCTAACCACATGTAAATTCTTTCTTTGCAGAACATATTGGACAAATTCAACCCTGGAGCCAGACAGCTTATCAACGCCGGGAAGACCTATCTGAAAGCACTTCATGGTAAGCGCCGCGCCCCTGTCAGATGTGACATTTAATACTGTTGCTCAGACATTTGTAGCGCCATTGCCGGGTACTTGGTTTTTTTGTACCGAGGAAAAAGAATATTTATGCTATATTGTCAAATATGTTTTTGCCAAAGGGAAAAAGTCATTCGAGAAAAATTAGTGAAACAAATATGTTTCTTCAATATGGATGTCGATTGCAAGTCTTGCGATGCAAATTATGGCATGATAATCATAATCCATCAACAGCCGTAATGACACAGGGACACAGAAATCGACCTGAAAGTGCACTGCATGCAAAACGTCATTGCACTTTGCTGCACTTGCACTGCACTCGGACGCCGAATGCATTTTCCAAGCATTTCATAAGTATACCCTTGTGTCATGCGATATTGCTGCATATGTGCAACTGCCATCGTTATAAAAACCTATCATTATTGCTGGCAGAACACGCAGATTTATCTCACGTGGATTACGTTTCAGAGTCGTTGCAACATTTTGCTCTCGATTAATGCAGATATGAAAAAGTGGCGTTCGATTTATTCAGTGTGACTTCTGGCTGTTTTTATCGAAGCTACTTCTCTGAAAGCAACAGCCAACATAGCTAGCTACCAAAGTCATCTAAAAACGAAAATAGCATACAATTTTTGAAAAGTTGTTCAATTACGTTTGTCAACTGGGTATTTTGTAAATCTGACAAAATGTATCTCTTTAAAACGCTCTTAAAATTTCCAAGGGCCTTGAAATATGCCCACTTAAAAAAAAGCCACACCATTTAAAATGAAAGGGGATTTTCCTCCTTCTAAAGTACCCCCTAAGCCTTTCTAATCCTCCGTGAAATTTATCCCGAATCTGCACAGAAGGCAGACTTTCTTTCATCCCCAGTACAAACTAAGGGCTAGGAAGACTAAATTGACGCTAAAATTTCGGTAAAGATGGCTCGTTTACTTAGGAGTCTCGTATAGTTTTATTGATTTTTTCTTTAGAAATCATTGAAATGAGTAGAAGACTGAGGTAATAAACTATAAATAAATTTTCCATGAGTTTACTGTAAGTATACTTCGAGCTAAGGAGACTGTCTCTGAATTTCCGTATCAGAAAGCTCGTTAACTATCGAGTCTCGTACAGTATTCCTGATTTTGTCACTAAGAAATCATTGAAATGAGTAAAAGACTGAATTTATCAAATACAAAGAAAGGTTCTTGGTTTTCAATGCTGTGAAGTCCAGAGTCCGTGGCATTGGGGGAAGAACACGTGCCGGCAAAAGCCACCATGTTTCGAAAATCTGCGCGTAGTTAGTATTCAAAACTGAGCGCTCAATTATTAATTGGGTCTGCAAGAGAGGCGTGAGTTAAATTCAGACTCTGTGATAATACTTGTCATGCGAATTTAAGAGGGGCCTAAAGCACAGATTTTTAAACCCCACTTTATCAAGAGGATATCAACATGGCCACAGAGATAAACCCAGATCGATTGTCGAAAAGAAATCGAAAAGATCCGTGAAGCCTGCTTTGTCTGCAAGACATGTTTTCTACTATATACGATATACGCTGGTACCACAATTCCGATTGATTTTTTAATATAAAAACCCAGAGAAAAATTATATGTAATGATTAGTCAATATACTTGAAACCACATATGATGAATTCCTATAAAAATTAATTAACTGCTGTCAATTCCTCTTTGATTTATTTCGATTGGGTTATTTGGTTTCGGTAATATTAGTAACTCATTGATCCGGAAAAGTTAAAGCCAAGCGGTCTAGGCCCATTAAACGCGACGACAATGAAAAAAAAATGAAGGTTTTAATCCCGGCGCAATTTTTTTTTGCCCCTCAGCTGTAAAGTTGGTATGACAAGTCGCGGACGACCTGTGCGACAGATTAGTTTCACAAATTTGTTCTTTAGTTATTAGATTTCGACGAAAAGAACGGGCGTCTCGGATCGCTCGGCGTCGACGGCGCCGGCGTCGCGACGCTCAAATGGAGTAATTTGAAAACGTTTAATGGAACATAAATTGGACGAGACGGTTGGATTTCGCGCGGGGGCCACGTTTCTTTTGGCTGAGATTTTTCTAGATATCAGCGTCTGCGAAGTTTTCCATTTCCAGACGAGCTGGATGCAAATAAAACAAAAAGATACATTGCTTAAATACGAATTTAACCTTTTTAAGACGGGTTTACCTCCGAATGGGACATAAAACTTCCTTGATATGAATTAAAAAAGGCTAAGAACATCCTTTGCCTGAACAGAAACTCTTAAAAAAGACACTGTTGTTACTTTCGTGTGATGTGAACCTAAATGCAAATACTCGTTACATGTTCGGCAGATAAATTAGAAACGAAATATCGATGCAATGCAAGAAGGATAATTGCAATTTAATTCGAAATATCTCTGGTTCAGTTGTCTTTTTCGACATAAAAAAGAAAAAAAACGAGAAAAGTGAAAAACACATAGACCTAAGTAGAAAATCATTTTTATGATCAGAGTAATTTACCCATCCAAAACTCAGCCAAAATCTTCCTAAAATCCCAGAATGTCGTAGATCTCATTCACTTTGCCATCTCAGACTTACCAGCTGCATCCCCGTCTACACTAAATTTAATTTTAAGCGCGGCATCAACCCCCGAAGCGAACGGCAACATTTGATTAGCTATTTACAGAAGAGATATGATTTGTTCATGCGAAACGTTGCGGGTGACTCAGGCAGAAGAATAGATTGATGTAGAGCTCGGCAATCGGCATGGTGGGCGAAAATTCAGAGACACAAACAACACATTTAAGACACAAACAACACGATTCTGACTCAAATAGCACATGTATTTTCAACTCATTAACTGAAGAGCAAAACTGATATTTGAATATCGCAGGAAAATCCCAAAAATCTCAACGATGTATTTCGTAAAATATATTGCAAGCGAACTATTTTTGCCGATTATTTTTATGTTTCATTTGAACCGAGTTCATACGCATATTTTGAATCATGGGTTCAAGTATACACGAGAGGGGTTTCATTACTTTTCTCTTATAGTTTGAATAACTTTTGAAGTGCACTAAAATATATCCGAATAAAAATCCGATTAATTAGTTTCAAATACACGTAGAGTAAATCATTAAAGAAGTTCTACGAGCATAGTTATCTTTACTCTGATGTCGTATGACGCACAATTTCTGAATTGAATGTTTTAACTCTATACGCGGTATAATTACGACAGAATGGCAACGAACGTCTACAATAGTCGATCCCAACCCTCACCTGTGGCCATTAAAGACTCTTGTCGTATCTAGTACATAGTACAGCCTCTTCCACAGTCCACGGTCTAAAGACCAAAGTCCACGGTCCACGGCGATCGACGTGATGATAGCAAAGCTATCGATACAACTTAGCTGATATTAAGATAAAGTGAGCTGGTGTTCACGGAATTTCCACACGTCCACACTGCTTAGAGTATCGCAGTTCCCTTTATTGCGCCAGGGCTTTTCCAAGCCGAGGAAAAACTCCGCACGGGCATGTGGGGGTAATTGGACTACAGTGGATTTTCCGAAGGAAGTTTTCGCCTTTTTTTATGAAGTAGATAAACTGTTTTCCGCTTTCCCGGGTCTCGAGAGGAGTCGCCCTCGACGCGTCTCGAGTTTTCCTTTATGTATGGAAATTGGCTGAATTCATTATTTGATGACTTTTTTTTTTGGTTGGCTGGGCGAAGATGTTCTGATTTCGCACAGCTCAATCTGGGTGTAATTTTTCTAACTTTGCTAGGCTGATCTTGTCAAGTATTTCGTAGTCAATCATCTGAGCCTCTCAAGCAAAGACTTTATACATAATATGCCATGTATATACTATGCTTTGCTAGGTTATGTACCCATCGCCCAAAGTTGTAAATAAACTCATATTCTATTCTTTTCTATGGCATCACTTTAAAATATCGTAAATTATCGCTCACGATAGAAAACGGATTCTATAAGTTCGACATCAAAAAGAATAGTTTCATTGCTCTTGTACAGTGCTTCCCTATCTTTTCACTTCAATTCTATTATGAAACTAATGCAAAAAAAAATCCCCATTCATTTTCTCTTGAAGTCGCCAAAAATTGAAATCTGTCAGCAAGCAATGCATTGCACGGACTCCGACGCCAGCGCCAACTATTTCCCGGTCTGGCTCCGGACTGCAAACGCGAATTCGCTGCTATCAGAGCGAATAATTACCATGGACACAAAGAACACGAGAATTCAGTTACCACTCGCTCACAGCTCACAGCTCACAGCTCCCAGCTCACAGCTCACAGCTCACAACATGCCCGACACGACCGAAGCGACAAAATATCCAAATTGGCCGGCACCTATCGAAAACACGTGATTGCTAATTACATCATCCGCAGCTCCCCCTTGAACCCGGTGCTACCCCTGGGTGCCACCCTTCATTTCACATGCCAGCGATCTTTTGTCTGCCAGTCTCGAAAACCACCCAGGCAAAAGTAGCAATCAATATTAGCCAAGAGCAGAATCAAGTACTTGGTCGTATAGGGTTGATTCAGTGGCGGTTTCAGGTGCAGGTTTTGGTCGGCTCCACAATGTTTCTAACGATACATTGACGAATCATGGCTCAATTTTCTCCTTCATTAGTTTCCGCTCCCATTGGGTAGAGTAGCAAGGTGATTGAAGGTACTGAATCCCTGCTGGATGCGTTGACACAGGGAAGACAGCTCGTGTCCCATCCCCTGTCCGGCTAGCAGTGGACGAAGGGACACCGATCTGGCTGAATCCCTGCTCGATGCGTTGACACAGGGAAGACAGCTCGTGTCCCATCCCCTGTCCGGCTAGCAGTGGACGAAGGACACCGACCTAGCTGAATCCCTGCTCGATGCGTTGACACAGGGAAGACAGCTCGTGTCCGATCCCCTGTCCGGCTAGCAGTGATCGAAGGCACACCGACCTAGCTGAATCCCTGCTCGATGCGTTGACACAGGGAAGTCAGCTCGTGTCCCATCCCCTATCCGACTACCAGTGATCGAAGGTTGAGCTGTAAATGCCGAGGGTATCTGACCCGGAAACACCCAGGGAAATGCGCCACTGGAGTAGTTGAAATTATTCAGCGAAGGTGCTTGATGTTGGCGATGATTTCGCTTTCCTAGCGGCAAGCAGAGATCAAAGTCCAGGGCTTGCAGCTTCCTGGTACAGAAACGCCCAGATTTACGCACGCTACGCCGAGCATTGGGCGTGTGTTAGCTTAAAAATAAATACGCTTTACCTTCACGATGGGCGAATTTAAAAGTAAAATTATTCCAGTACCGATTCGAGAAACAAAATACGATACTACCCCTCTACGTTCTATTAAGCTTTTTTCCCTATTAACCTATGGCGCTATGTTTAAAGCTGACCAGCTACTGCATGTTTTTGACATCCTCTTTAAATGATAATTTCGTCTGAAGTGGTTTTTTATAAAATTCTAAAATTGATTTTCTTGTAAGCTTCGAAATTTCTTTTGCGGCACGATTCGTAGGATCTGGCATCCGATGGAAATGAAAATTGGGGTTTTCCACTAAGCTCTGGCAAACGTGAAGTGTTATATTTCTAAATCCACGCGTATGTGTGTATAATGCTCGGAATTCCATGATATTGCCGTTGACAAATCTTGTCTGATCTTGTCTGGCGAGTTTTCCCTATGTTGACATTGACACTTGTTTCACATAAGATCCATCTAGATACAGAATTAGGTCCCATAGTGCGAGATAACTCACAGAAGCAAGTAAAGTTAACTGATTTGAATCTAACCATTAACCTCAACTATACCACTTAATACTCAGAATCGAGAAAAGAGTAAAACCCACTCTTTATGAATAGTCAAATCAGTCAAACTTTCAAAACCGTTAGCAATAATCATATCCAAGCCACATTAAAAATGACAACGCGTCCACGCTTTCGTGCATCCAGCCGCTTTCCGTGCGCGCACCCTTACTTAACGTGCCACTCAAAAACCCCGCTCACTTATTATTCTTTCAAAACCCCGCTATTAACAGCTCAATCCCCGCTTTGTGATCCGACGGTGATTGACAAAGCTCTCTGCCCACGCCACGCCTAACGTTCCCACCGGAGTCCGCCAGTTTATGGATATTTTCCTCGACAACGCGCTTTTCCGACGCGCTTTCCCGCATTTCCCGGCGCCTTCACAACGGCCGCGGCGGTCGGCGCGCAGATAAGCAACCACTTAGCGGGTGACGGGCTAAAAATTATCAAACGCGTTTTTTTATTGTGGTTGAATTGTGGTCGGGGAAATGGAATTTTAATTTTTTATTCATGGCACTGTAAACTTTGTGGTGGATTTTCCTTGTCTTTTGGTATCAGAATAACGCGCTGTGATTGCTGACATTATACAATGCGTGTGCGTTGCTAATTAATAAAATGTGTAATTTC
Source organism: Nemurella pictetii (assembly GCA_921293315.2). Classification (NCBI taxonomy): domain Eukaryota; kingdom Metazoa; phylum Arthropoda; class Insecta; order Plecoptera; family Nemouridae; genus Nemurella; species Nemurella pictetii. The sequence goes on from OV121122.1 coordinate 6,985,040, forward strand.
TTAAATAAATAATAGAGCAGGTAAGCTTGTAGCACGCTATAGGTGTGAAGCGGACGGCTCGCAACTATGTGACGAGTTCGGTGGGGCAGGAAACGAGCAACAATCTATTAGGAATTCGTGTTTAAAATTTTAAAATGGTATTCCAGAGATGTTTCGTAGAAAATAATATTTGAAATGAACATAAGCTACCCTTGGGGTGCGATTTGAACGTCCGTGCGATACGCAATTGGAGAATTGAAGCACTGCAAGCTACGGTTTTGAGTGAAAATAAGTTCTTTTCTAAACAATATGCATGCATTTTGAAAAAAAAAACGAAGCGAAGGAATATCTCATGATATTGAAATAAATTTTCGTCCGCTCCAATTCCCCGAAAAACATATCAAAACTAGCCATCACCGCTCAATTTACTGTCACATCTGCCACAGACTTGATCATATTCCATAAAAGCCAACAGCGGTTTAATGCAACCCCATTAAATCGTACTATACCCCATGACGATACCATAATAAACATCTCCATTATTCTAATCTTTCTACCGTCAGCTCCATGACCAAGCATCCGCTAGAACATCGGACAAAACATTGGCACGCAACTCGCTGTTTTCCACTTCCAGATCACACCTCACCTACGTTTTAACCCTTTCATCCCCTTCCCCAGCATCCCTCCACGGCCACCCAGCGTTCCATCTCACAAACCCCCGAAAAAAAAACTCTTTGTACCAGCGAACATGTTTTTTCCCCAACCAACCCTACACGCTTCGCACCCACGCCGCCGCCAGCGATGTCAACTTGTTAGGGGGTGTGTTTTTTTGGCGCCACGTTTCTACCCCCGAGGCCCGAAATAGTCGCGCGAGTCGAGGCGATATCGCTTGGCGGCGCCGAGGTACACACACGGGCATGAGTGTCGGGGGTGTGTGGGTGTGTGTTGTAAAAATAGAATTTTCGTGGCCACACGTGGGTTGATTTATTCACTGGGGTATCACCGATTTATAGATCGAGGGGTTGGTAAATTTGTGAGGATGGCTGAACAGATTTTTAGATTCATGAGTTTGCGTGCTGCTGTTTCTCGCGTGGCGAGGGGGCACGTCAAAATTTCGGAATTATGGTGTTAGTGTAACGCTCTGTGTGCTTCAAGAATGATGGTAACATTGTAAGCCCAAAAAGCATGATTTTTCGTTAGTGCGGAATATGTTTTGCTGTTTTTTTTTGGTTTTTTTTTAAGAACCACGAAGGCTTTTGGATGCTAAGTCCTAAACTTAAACTTTGAGACCTAGAGACTTTGAGACTTTAGGACTTTGAATTTAATTCACAGTTAAATATTTTTTCTGAAAACTAGCGTGCTAAGATTAGGAAAGTAACCACGAAGGTTGTCTATTTTGACGCCAACGTGGTGTACCGAACTCAGACCGACGATTTCTGGTCAATTGAGGAGAAATCGAATAAATTTGTAAAATAACCGGAAGTAGCTTGCACAAATTGGCCTCGGCTGTCATCTTCGGAGACGACAAAATGAGTGTGGGAATTTCACAATTCCGCGCGGATTTCATTCTGCTGGCTCGCCGTCAAATTCCCGATCTTGCGTCGCGGATGTTGTTCCGGGCAACGCGACATTTTCATTCTCGTCGGAAAATTGCACCGGAAAAGCGCGCAAGATTTACCCGATCTTCCAGGAAGTATATCTTTTTTTCTGTGGCGAATTCACGGAATCTTTAGAACGATAAAATGGAATGAAACAGGCTCAATTTCGTTTCGGGGTGAAAACTGTGGGTGGGGCAACGTGAGTGGGATGCAATGCTGCAGCAGTGGGTATATAGGGTAGCAGGGTTAAGCAGACTAGACCGCCTCGTGATTCGATCCCTGAACGAAGCTTTGTATGGTTGTCGAGGAGGACGCATTGTGTAACGGTCCTGGCTGCTTATCGGCGCGTAGAATTGTTCCAATCGCAGCTGGGAATTCGTGCGATATCGCAACTTGTCGGTCTCATTCGTGTCGAGAAGAAGTCCACGATATTATTCAAATATCTAATAAAAACGAATGAATTTTTTCCTACTACCTGCAGCAAGAAGAGATCAAACGAGGGAGTTCTCTATTTATATTTTTCCTCGCTATGTTTTGCATAGCTTTTTATTTTATTTTGGTAAATGTCACTTGGGTGAATGAAAATATTCGCCACGTTCAGCTTCCTAACGCCGAAGAACATTTATTCGAATTGAATTCCTCTATCTTGGATATTCTTATCGAGTCTTCAGAGTATTTAGAGTCTAGAGAGTTTAGAGAGGAGCTATTACACTTGAAATGGAATTGCTTTCGAAGCGTGCTATGAGCAGACACCTCGAGTCGACCTAAAATAGACAGGACGAAGTCAGTTTAGATACACCAGTCGCTTGCATTTTCCGCGGTGTGACATTCCTTCCGTGCACTTTTCCAACAAACCTTTCACGATTTCAGATATGATATAGTGAATCTCTCAGACGCAGAACTTTGCCGACAGTTTTTTCCTCCCATTGGCGTCGCGTCCGAAAGAAGGGGAAAGATGCAGGGAATAAAACTTGCAGATATCTCATGGATGCACGGCCAGATGTCAATACTGTTGGCAACTTTCATAACTTGAATCTTCTAAATATTTTCCGAGGCGAAAAATATTAATCAAAATCCATTCGACGCATCAATAATAAATAAATTTATTTTTCGGTTTTTCAAATGAAACCGACTCATCAAAGTTAGTGTAATTTATCAAAACAGTCATTTTGTGACAGGCGATTTGAGAAGTTTCTTTATCTGCTTTGCCAAAGCACGTTTATACAAAAAGCACACTTCTGTGCATTGTACTTTGAAAAACAGTTAAGAAGCTTATTTTTCTATTCTCAGCTAACTGCTGGGAGTGATTTCCCTGCGAATTTTTAACCCTTATATATCAAACGTTGCGTGGCAGTTCCCGGCGAAGGAAATGCGTGCGTCTCCCAATAGAAGTGAGCTGAAAAGTTTCATAGAGAGAGAGTGTTATACAGATGGGGTTGATAAGACGAATAAAAAGTTTGTTTAGCTATAAAGATTCGAGAATAGGAAGGTTCTTTCGGTGTGGTAGAACGAGAGGATTTTACGCTCAGGTATACAATCTGGCGCGAGACAGGCCAGTTAATGCCACTGTTATTATTTACGATGACCTGATGAGTTATTAAATAGTATTAATTAAGCTTTGCAAAACATAGTGCAGTTCAAAATTGCAGCACATGCAATGAAAAGTGCAATAAATAATGCTAGTGACCAAATATGAAGAATTGCTGAGAAATGCTGCTATGGTTTTGCACAGAGAAACAGTCGTTACGGATGAAATAAAGTAAGGGTGCATCTAAAATTCATGAACAGAGTATCAACCTCGTCTTGTGAAAACGTTTAGCATCGTCTAGATTAAAACAGTCTCAAACTTGTTTTAAACGCCCGTAACAAATGCACAATAAGTTAAAAATGCATGCGTAACGGCGTCAGTGCTCGTTAGCAGCGACGAGACGAAACGTTTCACCCCCGGTGGGAAACTTTCCCAGACGCAGCCAGATAAATTTTCCACCAGCAAGTTTTGTCCAATTTCTTATTCACCGCACTGTATTAGCTTCGCTGTTCCCGACGCGTGCCTGCATGGTTGAAGATGAGAGCTGGGGTGGGGGTGCAGATACGACCACCTTAGAATGTTGTTGCCTCCCTTCTGAGCACCCTTAATAAAGCTGTGAACAAGAAATTTTCAAGTTAGTCTGTCTCAGAATAAGGAAAAAATAAAAATGTGTCAAAACGTGTAGGTTTTGAACTGGGTGACGGGGCACAAAAAATGTACTTTTCGACACGGTGACTTAGTATGTAGCGGAAAAGCTCGAGGGACTTTATTCCAGGTGTATATCGGGCGTTATGTGAGCAGAATGTTGTTTCTGCATTTTTGCACTTGTATCGTCATTTGGTTACGTTACCTATACGTCGAACAGAAATAAGCTCACATTTTTGAGCTGAATTTTAATGGTTCGTTAACATCTTAGCAGCCAGTTTAAGTGAAGTTTCCTTAGCGAAATTTAACAAACTGACTAAAAAACTAACAACCTGTTAATTAATCAGCATTTTTACCAGACTTCTGAACCGCGCCTCACTGTTAAAGCAATTGGACCCTGAATGTTGTACAGTTAAAGAAATTGGTCCCTGATTAAAAAATTGGACCTTAAAAGTTTACCAATGAAAGATATTGGACGCCCACCTTCAAAATAAAGCTTAATAACGTCTCATCCTCACCAAGCTGACCCCCGTAACCGATCATCCCAGACGTCGAGGCTTCCTTACGCGAGCGAGCAACTGCCTGGTCGGGCGACACGGTTAGCGGTTTTTCCGAGCCGCTTTCCCAAGCCGCTTTCCCGAGCCGCTTTCCCGCGTGAGAGCGGCCAGATAACGCCGGGGAAACCCGGTCACATTATCAGCGGAAAAACAGCGACGCGTTGTAAAATGGAAAATAATGTGATTTGAAGACGAAAGAGTAAAACACGACCGGAACGCTGAAGAAACTCTATAGGTATATATATATAGAGTGTGTACAAGATTGGATTTTCCTTGATATTTGTTGTCCCCTTACATTTTTTTCTTCTTCTGCTATTTGAGCTTCACGAGTGAACAATTATTGCCTAAGACAATGTGTTAGAAATCCGCGTCGTTCTCGCTCGCGGAGAGATGTTATATATATAATTGAATCTGTTTATAAGGATGATTGAATACTCGCGCGTTTGAAAGAAAATTGGAAAATCGAATTAGATTTCTTACGTCGGCGCGCTGTGCTGGCTAGATTTTCCTTCCATTCAAGACTAGAGTTTAAACCGATTGCTTTTCTTCTGTCCGCTTCAAGTATAGCGTTTGCTCAAGTTAATAAGTAACGTTGAACCCATTCTCTTTCCGACGTCTATTCTCCGGTCTCTTTTGTGCACATCTTTGCCCTCTGAACCCAGGCAATGGAAAAGGGAAGTGCGGCCAAAGGGAAGGGAAGACTATCCGCCAAATTTTCAGTACAAAAGACGCTCGCTTGCACTTTTGCTTGGATATTTCTCTGCATTTCCGAGTAGCAGCTTCACGGTTAAGCATTACCTGCAAATGCATTAATATCATAGTATACCATACCGTTAACAAATAAATTCGCTGATCTGTTACATCAATGTAGTGGTTTTGGTACGATGAAGTATTTATTAGACAAGTTTCAAGATAGACTGCAGAGTGTTCGGTTCTGCTCTGATTAAATGCGTTTGCGGTCCTGAAAAGGACCCTGACGAGTGTCGACGTTTCGTCCACGTTGGCGCTGACTTCTTCAGGACAGTCCACGCCAACGTGGACCACGGCTCTAAACCACTCCGCATTTCCAAGTTTCAAGATGTATAATTCTTTACCTTAGAAATTTTACACACTCTCAGCCATGTTCTGACACGAGCATTAAGGCGAATAGCTATACCATCTACACCTCAACCCAGTACACACTATTCTAGAGACATCTCCACACACAGAAACACAGAAACATCCCCCACCATCCACCCCCCCCCCCCCCCCCCACCTAGAGTCACGTAGACTCCTCAAATCATCTCACTTCTCTATTTCGACGCCGTCTCTTCTATCCGCTCCCTTTTTATGATCTCCTCGGCTTGGAGGGACCCAGCATCCCTTAGGAGATTGCACCTCGAACCGCGTGCGCCAGCCCGTCTCGGCTAGCTCGGTGCACCGTGACAAAATGGGGGTTTGTTATGAGAATTCGCCGCAAGATATAAATATAATTGATGGGCCAGTTACAAGGGATGGTATCTCCGTCAGTGCGTGCGTTTTTTAAGAAGGCTGAGATGTCGCTGGTTTCGCTGAGGAGCGGACAGTTGATGTGTCTTTGGACGCAACGCTATGTTATTTTTATTTATATCCCATTCAATTCAAAATTCAATCAAGATGACGTCATGATACCCACTCGGTAAAGCAAGGCATGGCAATTCGGGTTATGATTGCCCAGCTTCCTTGGTTAATTCGCAGAGCTAATTATTTTTTTTACAAACTGGTAGTACGTCTAGTGGGTCTCTGACGTCATTTATCTAAGTGGAATAGGTTCATTTGATAATAACCACAGTAACGAGGTTTTGTGTCAAGGAATTGGATGAAAAATGTGTACGTGTAGATTGGTTCAAGTCGGTAGAACGCTGATGCTGTATTATGTTATGATATTGCGGTGGAAATATCTCCAAAGTAACATTTTAAAAATGAAACAGGACATTTTCATAGATGATTGCTATGTGAGCATTTTAGTGTCCCAGTGAACGTTTCGCGCGTTCCAAGCCGTATGCTTAAAAAAAAATGCTCTACAATTTTGGACGCTTTGACTTCCAAGTTATTGAGTTATCGACGAGCAGACTCGCTCCGCCTAGCAGCGGCTATCTAGGCTGCTTACTCCCATCCAAAATATACAACTTCATCGGGTTGCGACGGTCGAGCAGTGGTTCGTTCCAACGGATTTAATTAACACTTTATGAGATAGTAACGACGCTCGTGATCGCCAGGATTTACGGCCTGACGCGTATAATAGTGCGTAATAGTGCGTACTGATTCCGCGCATAACGGCATCACACGCGGAAGCTGCGGAAAATCATCTTTTGATAACGCTCAGGTCGACGTCGACGACGGAGTCATTCATGTATCCACTGCAAATACAACTTTAATAGCGCCCCACATGCGCGTGTAGTAGCTTCTTTCTAAGATCAACCAAAGCACAGTTTGACTTTAACAAAAACAGAAAACAATCTTTGATCGTCGAACGTATATAGAGCAACGCCTCTCGTCGCTTACGACCTTATACCAGCGCAGCGTGCTTTTCCGGGCACGAACAAAAGATGCATAGTAAATTCACCTCCCTCTTGCCCTTAGAAAATTTCCGTCTAGCGTTGCGTTTTCGTGAATTGTAGCAGCACTAGTCGTGGCCGTAACGGCCGCCTAGTGTGCCGGTGCCTTGCCTTCTAGCCTATATTGTCATTTAGTCTTTGTGCCTATCTCGCATTATGTAATTGATGCATTCGGGTCGGCCGCCGGGTTTCCTTTGCCGGGCGAACTTAATTAAGGCCCTGGGCCTGATGGTGGACGATAAATTAGTGACTCTTACAGCTTCCATCGTTGCGGATAGGCTAGAAGCACTGATGAAATGGCTATACTGGCAACAACGGCGAATTGGAATGTAGGGTCTATAGCTGCTTGCTAAGACAAATCGGTGATTCTGTGTTTTGGTTTGGATGTCGACAGGCCCGGGGGTGGGATGGGTGTGTGGGAAGGGGGGATAACTGATTGGGGAAAATGATCGGAAAATACGCGATTCTTTGCGTCGATTGGCGAAATGGTTTATGGTGTCGTTTTGTAATCGACAGAGTCTAAAGAAATTTGATTAAATGATTGGAAATTGTTTAGAATTGAAATTGCGAGCCTCATTTCTTACAGTGCAATGAGATTGTTACATAATTAGTTACAGTTTCAGAGTTCACAGTTCGTTTTTAAGAGATTTCCTTTTGGAATGAACCACATAAACGGGCTGAACTAAGCTGCACTGGATTTTTGTAAAAAAAAAGGCTAATCAATTCTAGAAAAGCTTTTCGTTAGTCGCCTTCTTCGCAACATCCCCACAATCAACATCAAGCATACACGCACATTCTTCCTCGTGATTCAGCAGTAAAAAGTGTGTCCTCGTTTGCCGATTACAGGCTAGTATACTACTTCTTCTTATACGCACTCTAACCACCTCGTTACGCGTGAAACGCACTCCGAGTTCCCCGACAGGACTAACTAATCGTCCTTAAATCGCTTTCCACGATCCTGGCTTGACCGCAAGAGCTAATTCAGGCGTCCACACAGCATTTGCATCTCTGCCTCCTGCTCTGGACCAGAACACGTGGCCACTACAAGGGGCAGTCAGCCCTGGGTACACGGGATCATGTTAATGCTATGTCTATACAGAACCGATAGCGTGCTGATTGGATTGATAAGGGCTGATTGTGACGTGGTATGTGCTGGTTTAATCGGGACTCTTAACTGTAGCAGGCCTAGAATTCAATTTGAGACATGCAATCGAGGAATTAATGCGGTTCCAAATGAAATTAGATGAATTCTGCGAAACGTTTAATATCGCAACGCACGACACGGCTGTTTAAATGCTAGACAAATTATTTCATCACCATAAACCCAGTTACAGTTCATACTTTATACAATTAGAGATGTACGTAATTGGTTTTGCAAATTGCAATAGTATTTATGTTATATTATTAAATGTTCTTGTTATATATCCGTTTCGCTTGCAAATTCACTATCATTTCGCTCGTTCAACAAGTAACGAACTGCTGTAAAATTTGAAAGGTATACAATTGATTCGTATTATAGCATAATTATCACAGTTTCATGATGACTATCTTTCAGTTAAACCGTTATTTATCGGCTAATCGTGCGTTAAGACACGGTCCGTATCAGCTATCAGATATCGCGATGATTTCCCCAAAGGGTGCTAAACTACCCCCCGTGTCAAAGCGTGCTGCTCGAGGGGCGGACTTTTTTGTGCGGACACAGCGCCGAGGGGGCGCCAAGTCAAACGGGAAACCCGGGTAGCGTTTTATACTTGAAATTTATCTGTCAAAGAAAAAAAAAGGCGGGTGAAAGAGTTAAGGGTGTAATGAAAGATGATGCGAAGGGACTGTGTTCTCTATTCGTGGACACGGCAGCGTTGATCTCGGATTCGGCGTCACTTTCGGTTGATGCTCGAATTGTTGTGAGTAAGGAGCCTAAATTGCCATCTGTTTTGAATTATTGAATTGAAAATATCAACTCGAAAATTGTATCCACACCGGAAGTCGAACCTGAAGCTCAAACCGAAAGTCGGGAGTTAAATGTAGCACAGATCTTCTAAAGCATCTCATCAGATATATGCGAAAGATCCACGGGTTCAACTCGCGATATGGATTCAATCTTCAAGTAGCTAACAGTTTGGTTGCATCCCAATTTGAGGCAGCGCACCCTAAGAAATATGAGCATGGCTTTCTATAAGTCTTATTGTATGCGTCAATTTATTTCCCTTTTCTCTAACAATGAATCCAATGATTTGAACAAACCACACGGGGACTGCATACTCTGCAGCTTCTGAATTTGAGTACAGAGATACAATACGCGTGTCCCCCTTCTGAAAGTAAGAAGTCACTGTTTTGAACTTGTGCGTGGAGACTGTAAAGTTTATCCGGTTTCAATCTTCAATCATAACAATGACCAAACTTAATCATAATGCACGGGCTCGTAACAACACTAGGACAAAACTCGCTTTTAATTGACAATTATGATTAAGTTAAAAGCGAGTTTTGTCCTAGTGTTGTTACGAGCCCGTGCAAGCGACGCTTGCTAGCACCTCTGCTATAGGGGAGCAAATGGTGTTGTTCTGAAATTAACCCAGCTGGAAGATAGGGGTGGACGTTCATTTCCTCGTCGCAATCGAAAAGGGAAACAAGGGCCGGGGCATAACAATGCTGGGGGTGCGAGGGCGCGCAGACAATGGAAGTATCAAGCCGGAAAATCGACAAAATAATTAGGGATGTCCCCGATTGATTGGCGGTGGATTGTATACCGAATAAAAAATATCGATGTTTTTGTAAAAATATCGCAAAACATTTTCCTCTACCAGCTGATTTATATGGGCCCCTCGTAAACAATGACGGAAAATATAGAAAATCTACATGACATTCGATCGCGGAATTACAATCCCATCAGGCTTTTTTCTTTGTTCAGCCCAGCAACGTATGTCAAAAAAATCGACAGAACTTTTTTTTTGCATGTTAATAAACAAAATATCAGTTTTTACCATTAATTACATTTCCATGTGAATAGCGGTCGGCGCCAATATGCTTATGAGATGAACATTGTGTGCCGCTTTGCATTCGGCGAGACGTCAAAGAATAGCCGTCCAATTCCGACTCAATGAAATATCAACTCTTCATGATGATCCGTGTGTATAGCTAAACGCGTCGCATCGCATACCATAGTGGTGTTCCCGGTCGCATCAAAGTGTGTTTACTAGCGGCATATCAGCCCCGGCTATTCATGACTCAGCCCTACTTTGTAACGGATTTTGCATCGCTTTTTTCGGCCTAAAAGCGCACACAAAAAGATTCATTTGTTTTGTGCGATCTAGCACGGTGTCATTAGTTATACAGGAATGTGTAAGCCAAAAGTCGGAAAAAATCAGCCCGGTGTTGTTTATTACAGAATCATTGTGTCAACCAAAGAAAAAAGTGAAAAAATAACCCCACGTAAATAAGGGTGTAATTTATTAGTGTTTTTTTTTTTTCGTTTGTTGTCAGGAAGTTTGTGATATGCGCATGGGTACCTATAAAGTTGACAGATGACTTTTTATACGTTTCTCACCTTTGATTTTGATACGAAAATGAAACTACGAAATTCCAGCTACAATGCTTTTTTTGGACGTGGTTTTCTGTGTCTCTGCTCGGTCGATAAGCAGAAATAATTGTAGCCCCAAGCTCCAAAAAAAAAGGCCGACATCTTTACAGAAAACGAGCAGGCTCATTGCTCCTGTCACCGAAAACCATCCGGAGCATCTTTCAAAGTTCCATGTCCCTCCTCCGACTAATTTGTCAAAAATTTTAATTAAAATTCTCCGTTTTAAATTAATCCACACATTAAACTGGCAACCACCCACCAATTTAACAAACCCAATACCACAATTAATTCGAAACAAACACTATCTCGCGAAACACACCACCCCCACCACCCCCGTCCCCCCAACAACCAACCATACGCAATTCTCCCCGATTTTTCCTACCCACACACATCACCAGCCGAACACGCACTTAATTGCCATAGTTAGCGTTTAATTTACTCGCTACTTTGCGTAATTAATTACACTTAGTGCGTTGTGCTCGAGCAATTAATATTGGCTCTAAGCACGTGTATTTACGCACGCTAAGCCCCGGCAACACGGATGCGTGCACACCCCATGCAATATCACCTTACGCATCTTCCGCAGACGTAGCCGTTGCCAGCGCTTGCCGCTAATCTACCTTATTTGCATTTCTACCTATCTTAACACTCTGATGGTCTGCCTTATGCATGCTGCAGTCGGCACTGGCTTAACCTTGCCAGAGGCAACATCAAAGCAACATGTTTCAACTGGGAACAGTTTGCTAAAAGCAACATATCGAAGTAACATGTTTCTACTGTGGACAGTAAGCACTGGCTTAACCTTGATGGAAGCAACATGAAGCAAACATGTATCTACTGTGACATAAACACACACACACAAACACATGTCATATGCAGACAATTGCGTAGTTCACATAAGAAGTACAAGAAGTCTCATTAATCGAACTCACTTTCGCCTTTTTTATATGATTGTAAATCTATTGATCTGACCCATAGTTTCAAAACCAATCAGAGTTTTCTGGATAACTGTCCAAACAAATAAGACTTGATTTTCCGGGCCCCAATAACTGTTAATGTGTCCAATTTGTAAGGAAGCTGATAACAGGTGGCATATCAATTACGTTATCCATTTCGCGCAGACTGTGGCTCTCACACCACTACCATCGCTTGATTGACAGTCCATGCTTCGATAAATGCAGGTCAACTCTTTGACAAGTGCGAGGTTAAGTTTGGACCCACTCTAGTGGCACATAACTAGCTCTGGTTATGTCTGGTGTTTTTGCAGGTTAAAGTTGTTAAGGAGTGCTGGTAATATCTTGGCTAAAGAAAGACGTCGTCTCGGATGCCTGTGTAATTTAGTGGATTATGTGGGTTTTAGCGGGTTTTCGTGGTGCTTCCACCAAACGCGGCACCTCCACCGAACGCGGCACCTCTACCAAGCTTTTTAAGCTTTTTTTCGCAGTGTTTTAGTTTGGGGATACTGATCTTGTGTATCTTGGGTCTTGACTCGTCAGCTTGCTGGGGCTTTGTTGTTAATCAAGATGAAAGTGTGCGGTGGTTTAATTTGGGAATGTTGATTCAAGTAAACTTTCTACGGTCACAATCGGGCGTGCGATTCGTGCAAAAGCCTCAACGTCCCGACTTTTCGTTGCGAACTTCAGAATTATGTGTGAAAATGGACACTTAAAATGCTGTTTTTGTGGAGCTGTGCTTTAAAAAAATAGTTGGTTCTGTATGACCAGAAAACTTGAGGGTCTTTCGTCTGATCTGCTATGTTGCTATAAAATTATAGATTATTTCAATTCGCTGCCGTTTTTTTTAAAGCTGTAAGCAAATAATAGTATACTAACCAATTACCAAATGACCCTAGGAGACAAAAACCATATTATTTCATTTAGTGATTTCGATAAATGCTCAAATGAAATGTATATATTTATGTGAAATGCGTGCAAAATATTGAAAAACTTCTTTGAACGACTGTATAAACATCACATACATAAATACTAATTTTCAAACTATCACGCGGCTAGAAAAGCTATCTCATTACTATATTTCCTCATTGTATACACACCTTGCATTGACGTAGTTGGAATAGAGCGGAAAATAGTTGGAAATAGTGACGAGCCGTATCGGCAAGCAGGGAAAACTATAGAGCGTCATATTAGACCCTGGACACATGTCATTCAAAGTTTCAATAGTTTAGAGTGCACCTCCGCCTCCGTACCTCCCCCCCCAACCCCCCTAGCCGCTACGACCCTTGCCATCCTACCATTATCGGCTTGCCTATCATTTTGACAGTCGAGCGCCAAGATAGCGAGCGCGTTGACAAGAAGGACAGTACTTTTGACAGGTAGTTTTGACAGTACTTTTGACAGGTACTCTATGCTGAAAACAGGCCGGGAGTTGACAGTAATAAATTATCGAGGGAAATTGTTGATGGTTACGGTGTGTGCATCGTTTTGCCTGTGAACGGTGTACAATAATTTGATTTGTGTTCAATTTTATCCAATCGCAATATTTTTGTTTGTTTACTTTGTAAACTGCAGTTTAACTATAGCCTGATTATGAACTGTGAATAAAATCATAAAGGGTTAATGAAATAATTAGTTTGCAAATTCATCCTACTTCGTTTCAATGAATAGGTACTAATATATCCGTGAAATTCAATTTTTGTCTCCTATAGTTTATCTGTACAGCCAGCACCAATACTTAATCCCACAAAACTCGAAATATCACCGTCACAATCGCCAGCAGCATCACGCCGATAATTCCGATCCAAATTTCCGAACAGCCAAAAACGATTAGGCGTATTATTTGGCATTACACACCGCCATCCATTTCGCCGGCTTCTATATAATTCCGTCGATTGTGCCAATCGCAGCGAGCGACTCGCAAAAGAGTGCAGCTTTCAGCTAATGCACGGCATGCAATTATCGTGCACGGCTCGGCCGTGTGTTAATTAGCACGGGGTGTTTAGTGTGGCGCTGCCAGCGTTGGCAGCGCAGCGCGCCTCGTGGCGAATTATCGCGGCTCGCATCGAAGCAACGGGCGCCATCAGTGGCGTTGTGGCGTCAAAGTTTCAAAGTACAGGGTTTTTGTAATATGTTTATTTGTTTAATTGGAAACAAGATTGGAGTAAAAACACATGTTATCTTGTAGCTATGAAGCTTGTCACGTTTTCAGATGGCCACACGGCCAAAGGTACGGGTTTTATTGCAGCTTGCATTGAAATCGGTACGCATCAGTTGATTTTTGCAGAAATCATAACCGAACTCCCCACGACTGTCGCTTATGCCCGTTAAGTCCAATGCAAATAATATTATAACAGAAACATCTCACACTCAGTTGACAGCAGATGTGTTTGTTTTTGCTTTCTTGAAATTCTTTGTTTTGTCTGCCAAATTACGGGTCTTACTCTAAGCAAGGTCTCAAAACCATAGATTACCTAAGTAAAACCCTGAGATAAAAACATGAGATAAAAAAAATATATATATTTATTAGCATAATACATTCCATTATTAATAAAATGGTGTGCAAACCCATTTCTCAGCCAAATGGATTTCTTCGGCACCTGACAACTGTCCCAGCCCCTGACAGCTGTCAGTGAGACACAGTATAGTAGGCTATATTAGGTATAGTAGGCTAAAAATGTCTAAACACCACGAGATCGCCGCCTTCCTTACAGCATCCGTCGGTACGCCACTGCTCGGAGCCTAGGCAGTAATGCAAGTGCACTTTATGACCCCGGATGGATAGTAGCCAAGATAGTGCACGATCGATAGCTGTGTGTGTGTGTATGGGTGTGTGTAGGGCTAGTAAAAACTAGTGTAGCCTGTGCGCTGATTATGAAGATTATCTAGTGTTATGGTCCAGACATGGGTAGACATCGTCTGCTATTGTGTGAGATTGGAGTTTGTGTTACGAGACTTGTTGTAATTTGTATGAATGGCTTTTGGTTCGCGCTCGCCGGCGTGTATTGTTCCAGATTAGAGGGATGGCCGATGTGCTGCTGGGGGTGGTTTTTGTGTGCATTCAGATGCAGTTTTGTGCATTCGCTGGCAGTGGAATAGAGCGGTTCTGACACTTGATTTTTCGATAGTAAATGGCAAGTAGCAATGCATTATTTAGAAATGTTTTAGCGAGTTGGGGGGTTGCTTCACGTTTTCTTTATTTGATCTCGATGGTATAAAAGTTCCAAGGCCAATTGAGATCAAAGTTAAAAAAAAATTGGTGTCTTAAAATGAAGAAAAAAAAATACCTGTGACACTTTCTTGTCGATTGCTTCTAACAAATTACTACGAAATATTGAGAGAGAATATCCTTAACATGCAAGTTAAATGAGAAGAAAATGCTTGATATTACCTTCAGACAGGATTTCTTTTCGTCAGTTTGACGAAAAAAGCGCCAATTATTTGAAAAAACCCCAACAAAACTGACATTTTCACCCTGCTTCCCTTCGCTGTACCAAAGTTCGCCGCTAAACCGAACATGTTCACGACTTCCTCTTAAATCTCACGACGTTTACCACCGCGAAAACGCCAAGTTCAAACGTGGATTGGTTGGAAATCGGTCAGGATCGCGTGCGTATAGGTCAGCGGTCGCAGTCATGACTCTAACGTCTCGAATGCCTTGAATGGGTTACTGGCGGATTAGCATAGAGAGCGGCGGCCAGGGTTCGAACCCTGGACCATCAATCAGCCGGAATAAATCCCCTCCGAGCCCCGATATCTGTCGCAAAGCTAAGAACACGCTTGTCGGCCTGAGACGTGGCCCCCCAGATTTATGCCCGGCGTCCAAAGGGATGGAAATGTTTGATTAAAAAGAGCACGAAGCGTTTGCGAATAAGTTTTACCCTTATGGGTTTTTTACTCGCAGATGTGTATGTGTGTGTGTGTGTGTGTGTGTTTTTCGTTCTTTCAAACAGAAATCTTTTTGAAGTACGAAAGAGAGTAAAATTTAATCTTAGAAATAGCTGTCAGTCCGTCTGTCAGCTCGGAGGGGTCGGATTTAATTAAATTATTGTCTAATCCGAAAAAAATATCGAGCATTCGTATTGCACAGCTTATATGGAAGAAATAAAATAAGGAAGTGATTCAACTTCGGAGAGTACGGGAGGTATGGAGGAAAACAGCGAGAGGTAGAATTGCGAGAAACTAATTGCAAACTAATTTGATGCAGGACTGCCACTGACTTATTCAGACTTATTGGTTTATTTGCCATAATTAGCTAATGACTCAATCGAACAGCTGATAATTAATATTCAACCTCCGTGATATGAAAATGATTGCCAAATCAACAAATTCAGAATGAATACGACTATTTTTTTTAATTACAGTAAACATAGAGCAGAATAGACCTTTTCGATTCAGAAAAAAAAATGGTTGCCAAAATCAACAAATTCATAGTGAATAAGACTTATTTTCTTTTTATTCCTGATTTTTAGGTCATATACCCACTGGATGTACCAGTTTGTAAAATAATATAAATAGCTCTGCTAAATAACAAAGGAAGATAGGGGAATCACAACCCAAATGGTTGTACCTAACGGGTACCACTATTCAATTTTGATTGAATGGTAGGTATTCTCCGCAAATGAGCGGTTATTACTTTCCAGTAGGATTTTGATGCAAGCTGCATCCAAAATTCCACTCTAATTTTCACCGAATTCCTACGGCCGAACCATGTCAACCAAACACCAACTCTACCCTTCGCTTCCGACACCGCCGAATTGTTCCCATTTCCCACACACATTTCCCAGCACGAATTTTCCTATCCCGGGTGCGCGCGCACTTGTGCTGGTCCATTATGAAACATAATATCGGTAATGCGTTTGCACTTGTCATTCCGCAATACACCCCTAACCAGATGCGGTACACTTAAGCTAACAATGGATATGCGGAGAGTGTGGGGGTGTTACACAACCCCCCTCCCCCACTCCTCCTCCTCCTCCTCCTACACCCACCCTCGCAAACACCGTTCTGTGAATGTTTATTCTGGGGATTATGTATATACGTACTCAGTTTACCTCCCCTTGCATTAATCCGTACCTGGCTCATTACGGCTAACTCTCTCATCAAGCTGTAACTGTTTCTGAAACTAACGTCTCCGATTGAACGGATATACGTGAACGAACTTGACGTGGATGATATTTTTACACAAATGTTTATTGGTTCTTAATATTATTTATAATTCATAATATCTCCTATAAATATATAATGTCGGAATAATTCGTCAACAGTCAAGGCAAGTAAAATATCCGTCATTACCATCCTCAAAACTAAAGCAATTATTTTACTATGAACAGATAAGCTATTAATCAATTACACTCGAATCATTCTTATAATAAAATAAATGATGCTGGTACAACTGCTGGTAGGCGCTAGGTTAACACTGAAGTAAATCTTAAAAGCAAAAATGTTGAACAGGCTATGATGTATCAATAAAATAGTTTATTGCGTATCGATAATCAACTGAAAATATTTTGATAAAGCATCAACGCGTTAGGTAAAGAAGTAGCACCGTAGGGATACAATATAGTTAGTATAAATCAATAAAGTTTCAATAAAATATTGTTTCCTATTTCGATTATAAACTTATATGTACACTGGGAAATACCGGTAAGTAGAAACAACCCCCTAAATCAGCTAGGGGATACAAAGTAGGGAACCATGTTGTAAAAACATCCCCCTGAATAATTGAAATGCACTTCCGCACAGACACTGCTATTAATTGGGGATGATTTATTCTGATGGCCATAAATTGAATCTCATCCGACACGGCTATCAAGTTAACGGGGATTTATTAAGTTGTTGATTAAGTTATTACCCAGGTGGAAGTGTTCTTGATGAAAATGTGTTAATGTTTCAAAAACTCAGCTCCGGCCAAATTGCACGAAATGTGACCTTTTTTTGCACTATAATTGACCACATGTGCCGAAATGAACAAACTTCATGACTGTGTATATTCAAAACTAACGATTTCGAATGGCAGTATAGTGGTAAACTCATTTGCTAAGTACAAATACGATGGATAACGGGGAAAATGCAGTGCAATAAATCAAAAAGCTTTGATAATATGATACAAATATCAATGCAAGTTTGGGTGTAGTTATTTAGTAGCATCAAGTATCACGTGCGATGCCCGAAATCATACGCAGTTATTTGCTGTAGATTCAAAACTTTCCTAGAACTATTTCGGCACACATTTCATCACGTACAATATCGAAGAAAGCACAAACCAAACAATCACTATGCGACTCGGTTGATAATCGAATTGGCTAATCAGCCATGAAAGTTCTGTCTCATCATAATTTAGCTGCTTGACGAAGGCGCCTGTGGAACGAACCAAAGCCCAAAGACCTACTTCCAGTCAAAATCCTAACTAATCACAGTCAGAGAGCCACCGTAGCTAGAGAGTGGCCGCACGAATATCTTGTCAATGAATGCAACTTGGGATTATAGAGGTAGCCACTCTCTGACAACATTGTTCTTTTTCTGCATAATTTGCTGACATGATTGGGTTTTGAAGTGCATATTTTGCTACGCGGCATAATCGCGTCTAAGGTGCCTGGATTTCATCAATTCATTACAAAATAAATCATTTATAACCAGCAAAGACATTGATTACATTTTAATTTCTAAAACGATACTCATGACAGAAAAGAGTTGCGGAAGCCGAAAAGTCGGTGTATATTTTTCCTTCTGCTTACACAGGAAGTGAACCAAGCCTCGATCTAGGCTCATTTACTTACACTTTCATGTCGCTTTACAGTAAAATGCAGTTGTTTTTGTTCCGCCGCAAAGCCGCCGCAAAGCAAATGTGATTGTGTCCGATCGTTCGATATGTTTTTTTTAATCGAGTGAAGGGCGAGCCTTTATTGATCCGCGCGTCGGTGCAGAAAAAACCGCACAATTGTCGCTGCTCGACGAACGTGACGCGTTACATGTTTGCCTTAGAAAGCAGCTGACGTCCAATCGAATGGCTTTCAGAAAACGGCTTGTCGGAAAAAAAACAGTGTCGTTATTCATAGTATGATTTAGCGCGACATAAAAAAAAAATGAAATCTGCAGCTGAAATTTTTGTAATTTTGCGTCACATTTTCGAGGAAATGCGCGATGCGAGCAAAAAAACGCATGAAATACGCTAGACACAGGCACAATCGAGCAAATCTACAAGAAAACGAGCTCTTAGCGGCACCCCCATCGGTAAACACACATGAATTTTCCTAAAAATAGCCGAGCCACCGAAAAATTCCAGTCAAAGATTACATCTTTCGCTTCCTAACCCTCGTACAAGTTCATCACAAGTAATAAACGTAACTCATCTGCAAATTAACTCCGGCGCAAAGTTAAAGTAGCGGCAAGTAGTTTCCGTGTCGCGCTCTCATGCAAAGTCTTCAGCGCCAAGGTGGCTGCGATAGTCGGGGCTGCATTACACCCGTCTAGGGGTGGCTTACGGCCGCGAATAAGTGCACTTTGTAGTTTATACTGGCTTCACCCCCTACGCTAGCCACGCGTTTGCTTTACGAGGCCGACGACGCGGAGAATGGATCTCAGAAGGCTGGCCAAGAGAACACAGATGGTGTTATCGCTGGCAAAAGAGACGTCGTGCCGTTTATTGAGTTGTTAAATCTTTAATCGCTTCAGATAGCGTCTATTAAAATAGATTGAACTTGAAAAAATATTCTATACACTGTTTTTTTTTGTGTGTGTGTGCCTGTTAAATTGGGAATTTTTAAGGGTGCTTCTGTTATCTTTTGGGGATGCGTAAAAGTTTAATCATGCCTTTCTTTTTTTGTGGCTTTGGATCATTTAAGTGTCTCAAATTAATCAGCGCTGCTCTTTATTTTAGACGCTGAAGTGTGTTTCGGTTGTTAAATAGAAACTGACGTTAAAAAAACTTGAAGTGAATTTGGCAATTGGTCATAAAAGCGAACGATTTGACTGAAAGTAAAGCGGCAATGATGCGTCTCACATGAAAAATGTATGAAATTCACTTACATCACTCCGCCGAAAAATGTGTGATCCTTTTAGACCAGACTTCAAATATCTTAACGATCTAAATAACTTATACAAATCAACCGATCTTTTCGCTCGGCATCGTCATGCATTCTAACCAACCTCCCTTATCAAATTCAATATGAACACTACCTAAATCACACACAATTGTCTCATTATCTCTTATCTGGACGTGAAATTACCGACGCGACGCCGACGCCGACGCCGACGCCGACGCCGGCAGCAAGCATTCATGACGTCACACCGCCGGTTTTTAACGACGTCGTAAAACCGGCGTCGCCGTCGTCGTCGTTGAGGACTTACTCCAAGATCTCGCTCCGCTTGTGTTATGATAAAGACGCGCCATCCGAGTTTCCTTCCAGCTATGCTAATCCGTGGCCTCTCGCCCCAGCGAAGCGGTGGAAACGCACTGGCGGAAAACTCCCAGCTGAGAAAATTGATCTTTACATAGAAGAATTTTATATATATATTTTTTTTTAAGTTCGTTTACTCGTGCACGTCAGGGTGAGGTACAGTGAGCTAATTTTCATGGCTTACTTTTCGTGCCAGTCTCGTCATCTCTCAGGTGTTCCTTCCTTAAATTTGCTCCTGTGTCTTATCGTTCATCTGAGGAAAGGGAATTTGCCGGAAATCGTTCTGTTCCAGTTTCAAATAGTGTTATCCTTAGTCATTTCTCTTTGCCTTTCTTCTAGAATTCATTTCATTTCACTTGGCTTTGAAATTTTGACTAAAGGCTGTGTATACAATGTTATAATTTATAATGAGACACTAATAACATTTTAGAAAGAGCTAAAAGCGGCAAAACGCTAGAGTTTTCTCTTTGCTTTATAACTGTACGAGAAACAGTTTTATTAATTGTATCACATAATAGTGATCATTGCTAATGCTGTCGTTTAAAGTTCGGAATCTTGATGGTGGTCTTAAATGTATTTGAAAACTTTGTCCGGAAGGCACTTATAGATGCTCCTCTTAGGTCACAATTTGAGTTAGCTATTCACTGCAGCCATGCTTTTCAACTTTGAAGGCAATTTGTTAGATTAACTCGATGCATTCATGACATTCGCCATTTGCAGTTCATGAATCTTATCTGTTATGTTTGGGCAAACTCTTGACTTCCAAATAAGAAAACTAAAACCAATTGATAGCACTGAGTTAAACTATACCACTTCATAACAGTTCAGCATTTTCGCTTACTGATCTTATTCTGCTAAAATTCTTAGAAGTATGAAATTCGATTGACACGTTGAGCATAATCAAAACATACTTTTGCAGAATTTCTACCACTTCTTTTCTGACAGCTGAACAAGTGGATCATTCCAGGCTTCTAAATTCTACCAGCAGGTTAAATAAAAACGTCAAAATTCATTCATAAGATCTAACGAAACACAACAATCGATTGCTACTCTCGACATCGCTCATGTCTTGCTCGAAAAATAGCTTTTCCGAGTTTCCATTCGACAGTTTTCCCATCTGTGCCGTCAGGTACACAGCAGCGTGGCGTGTTTGGGGCCCACTAGTCACCGATGATTGATTGATAAGCCACCAGGAATGAGGAAGCACAAACTTGTGTTGTTATTTCAATAGATGCATATCAAAGATGGATTATTTCTAGACATGGCTTGATCGGTACAAAACTTTCGGTTGGTTAGGGTAACTTTTAGGAGAGGGTGCGTAGGAATTCATTTGTTTTTCGAGTTGTTATGGTTACGCTTTGACGGTTAGTTGCAAAGGCAATTTAATGAAGGTACATGCCTCCAGTTTCTTGCTGGATTTAGCTGACATGATGAGAATTGATATCCAAGCGAAATATTTCTACTTTATAACGGTGCAATAAACTTGTTCGCAAATATCATTCCCATAAAAACCTTATTCTCAGTTCGCGCCTTATAGTTTTCGTTGTCAGATATTTTGCACTTAACTCTTCAAACAATGAATTACTATACGTCCTGCCCTGCACTTTTCTCAATTGCTTCCCTTTCTTGCCCACCAAACCCGTCTTAGAATAGCTAAATTCAACGAGGAAATGCCGTGAAACGGTTGCAAAGCGTTAAAACAGTCTGAAGCGAAACACATGGCGACTGATTGATTGATTTCATGGACCGAGAACGATAAATTCATGTGACATTTACAGCGAGGGGAAGCGATCCTCTTGTGATCTTTAACAGTAAAACCAAGAAGACATATTTTCTCGCTCTGGGATCACCCAGAATATCTCGTTGTTTCGAATAGTTTGTGTTAGCGTTGATTACAGAATTGTTCTTTGGGGAATAAATGATGAAGCCAGGAAAAAAAAAACACCAAGCTCATGATTAATAGATTAGTCTTTTTTTCTTTGGGTAGGCGTCGGGAGAAAATGAAAGTGAAGGAGGGTGATGGAGATGATTAGAATTGTGAGGCGGGCGCACGCGAGCTTTTCGAGTGAGACGAGGTGTTTAGGTGTGCAGGAAAATGGGAAATTGAGTTACTACTTTGACTAGGATCTTTATTTCGAAATGGGGGTTGGCGTAGGGCTGTGTAATGCCATGCATTAGCGTCGCTGCTTGGATACACAGCAATTTTCTAGAGTATTTTATTTAGGTTTTTTTTTGTTTGGTTGTTTGAAAATATAAGAAACTTGGTGTGCGGTCTCAGCGAATGTTTCTAGAATGTAGATTTAACTGGTTAAAACAAGTTTTACGGTGAAGATATATTCTAGAAGTTGAATCCCTGGGATATAATTGCTCTGCATTTAGTTTCTTTGATTTAATAAGAAGTTTTCAAGTAGCTCCCTCGTTTGTGTTTGTGTTTCTTTCCTACTGTGAGCCAAGTGTATTTTTTTGCAAACTTTAATCTCGCTGGATTTTTCCCAAGAGACTTGCATAAAAGTTGCGCTTCTTTAAGTTTTCAATACGATCATAGAATTTTCCTTCAATAAACTTCAAACGTATCAGAAATAAATATACCTACTTATTTTCACAGAAAGAAAAATATCTTCTAGCAGCAAGAGGAAAATAGAATTAATTTTCCCAGAACAATATTACGCATCAACATAAGTGCGTACTAAAAGAAAACTCGCCACACTTACTCCTTGCAAATATGGAGATTTTCCGCTATAGACTTTTATGTTATTGTCTTGTCGTTCGCTTCCTCGAACGACACAAGGAAGCGAACCGAAGCAAAACAACATTACAACCCTTGTATCAATTTACTAAATTCCATCGTCCAAAGCAAGCGTCCTTAGGGTCAATCTCCCAGTAATGGCCCCAAACAGTCTTAACTGACCCCGTCGGCCGCGGGGCTCGAAACCTTCTCATGTACATAAAGGAAAACCTATTTTCTTCATCTCTTTCGACTTGAACACACAGGATACTAGAGTTTCCCGGACAGCCACGCGCTTTCCTCTCCTACGGACTCTGCTTTTCCATTTCCTCTTCTGGCACGTGGACACTAAGAAGCCTGGATCGCGATTTTCTCACTATCTAGAACAATCAATATCAATGGACAGGCAAACTTGCGGACAGAGATACCAGCGATGGCATTTAGGAGGTTCAGGCTTCTTTGCGGACAGGGAAACGAACGGCAATCCAGGCTGCCTTGCGGATAGGGAAACAAGCGGCAGTCCAGACTGCTTTGCAGACAGGGAAACAAGCGGCAGTGCAGGCTGCCTTGCTGACAGGGAAACAAGCGGCAGTCCAGGCTGCTTTGTTGACAGGGAAGCAAGCGGCAGTCCAGGCTGCTTTGCTGACAGGGAAGCAAGCGGCAGTCCAGGCAGCTGTGCTGACAGGGAAGCAAGCGGCAGTCCAGGCTGCTTTGCTGACAGGGAAACAAGCGGCAGTCCAGGCTGCTTTGCTGACAGGGAAGCAAGCGACAGTCCAGGCAGCTGTGCTGACAGGGAAGCAAGCGGCAGTCCAGGCTGCTTTGATGACAGGGAAACAAGCGGCAGTCCAGGCAGCTGTGCTGACAGGGAAGCAAGCGGCAGTCCAGGCTGCTTTGATGACAGGGAAACAAGCGGCAGTCCAGGCTGCTTTGTTGACAGGGAAGCAAGCGGCAGTCCAGGCTGCTTTGCTGACAGGGAAGCAAGCGGCATTCCAGGCAGCTGTGCTGACAGGGAAACAAGCTGCGGTCCAGACTGCTTTGCAGACAGGGAAACAAGCGGCAGTCCAGGCTGCTTTGCAGACAGGGAAACAAGGGACGGTCCAGGCTGCCTAGGGGATACAATGATGCACGCAATAAAGCACGTGGGTAATGCGTGGAAGGACACGCCCGCGTCGGCTCGGACGCCACGCATTTCCACGCACCGACACACACAGACGCACACAGACGCACACAGACGCACACTGACGCACACAGACGCATGGAGAGCGAGGAAAGACAGCAGAGTCAGCGGGAAAATGTAGGGATTTCCACGTCTAGATTTTCGTTATTGTCGTCGTTGTAAGTTATGTCGGTCACATTCTTTGATGAATGGACACTTTAAAGAAAAAAAAAAATGGCAGAAATATTCATAGGAACAAAAAAAAAACTTTCGATCTTACTAAATGAATGGTAACGCGAATGGCGTTGAAAATTACTCTTGATGGTCGATAAGAAAACGAGACTCTTTATGGGAATGAATTAGGTCCATAAACAATGTCCGCACATTCACCGGACAAATAGCTTCCAATGAAACGATTTTCTGTACCGCTGCACGAGGTTTTCGTTCGGTGTCCTGGTTCTTTTTCTTTGTCACTGAAACATCTCTTGTCGAGATGGTTGTCTCCGTTACCTTTAGATACCAGACTAAATGTGTGCCTCGCGTCACGTTTATTTATACATTTTTATCACCAGATTCAGAGACAATATTGTCATACCTTGGAAAAACAACACAATTTCGTCCCCGAAAACTTCAATTTTCTTTCATACACTCGACAGCACGTTCCGTCTCGCCTTTCTTCCTTTCAATCGCACAGGAAACAGTGGCGTACCGCGGGACACCCAATCCTTCGAGACATCCTAACCAAATATCGTCACTTCATCACTTCATGATGAATATCACTTCATCTTTCACCTTCCCGAGCTCGCCAAGCTTAAAATATCCACTTAAAGTGTGAATAAGTCCAAATTGACAAACATTCTTATATTTAAAAAAACTTTTCTGGTTGTAAAAAATCTGGTTGTATCATATTTCCTTGGAAGCTCGCTTTCCAAAGTGACTTTGTCCTGCCAAAAAAAAAGGGCGCTTGGTACGCCACTGTTGTTCGGCGCACAACACTGTAAGGTCGTGTTTCGGTGAAGTGGCCGTCGGCATCGTCGCTGCAGCGGAAAAACCCGGCGTTGCGACGGAAAACACGGCGTCGCGACGCCCGAAAAAATTACATACGCATTCCGCGAAGTGCGCCGATAAGAGAGTAATTTGCAGAAAATGTTAGATATCTAAAATTGTAAACAACAAAATTTTGGCTATGATTAATTCTCATGCCATTTAAATTTTGATGATTGAAAGCATTGACGTTCTCTCAGCTTGCAGCTTACCTATATCACCATAGACCATCGATTTTACTTACATGAGAGTTGGTCCGTATTGCCAAATTTGCCAACAATCGATATCACACAGCAAAACTAGCACCAACACCAGTGTTTGGTGGTGTTGGACAAGGAAAATAACACTTATCCTGAAAGTGAATTTGCGTGTTCTAAATCCGATTAGGTCCGGTTGACCAAATACTTGCCAAACTCTCGATTTCCACGTGTGATCACTGAAGTTAAGCAACATTGCGCAAGATCATCGCATCGGATGGGTAACCACTATGCCTCACAACAGCAGAGATGTCGTAGAGTGTTAAGCTGGCGTCACAGCTTCAACCACAAAGCTTATGAAAGTCTCAAAAATGCGAATTGTTTGCGGAATTCTGCCATTCACTCTGCCCCTATCGTCCCTTGGCGTAAGGATCTGACGTGGATTTCGCGCTGCGCGATGCAAGAATACGATACGCTGCGAGAATGCGTGATTCCGCCACGCACGATTTCGGGTGCGTGCCGTTGATAAGTGCGTAAATCGCTGAGCTGTAAGACGCGTCGCGTCTGAGATGTCGAGAGGCTGGATGCTGTAGGAAGAGTTTCGTTCAATGCTGATACGAATATGGAGAAATACAATGGAATTTTCATTCTTTATTGCGACTGTATTTATATTTGAAAATGTTTGCCTACGCGGGGACTTGAACACATGTATTTTCATTTTGAATGTTAGCATGCTAAGATTTAGAACATATTTAAGTCCTAAAAAAGTTCTATCGATGTTATTCAGGTGCTGCAACTATCAGCTGGGCAGGAAAGAGTAGAGTATAATATACCGAGAAACAATCTCGAAGGGAAATTGATGAAATGCATGCTCTGAGATTTGCAGTTTGGGTACAACAAAATGATTCGCGATGGTTTCCTTGAATCTGGAAGAGTGAGCCAGTTTTCTGGTCTTGTAGATTTCAGCTAGCTTCTCACTTCTCTCCTCTCCCCGCCAATCGCGTAAGTGCCGTCGTGGTTGCTTCTCCAGGTAGCGAAATGACGGAATAGGAAGCCTTGATCGACTCACGTTTCCCTCCCCGCAACATCAAGCGAAAAAAAAAGCTCAGTGCCGGATTTTTCCCAAAAGAACCGATTAAAATTGCATCTAAAAATCATAGTACACCCACAATTTGAGCACATATATATAACAATGAAGGAAAGCATAAAATAAATGCAAGCTAGATTTAAACGATAAGCTATTCTTGCAGAAGCAGCCACAAGCTTTAAATTAAACGTCGGGAAATTGTAATTGGAAAGCTTAGAATTTAAATCCCAGCGTGACAAATAGTTTTTGAACACCAGGGAAAATTTAGTAAACTACATTCCTTTGAAATTTAATGAAAATACTCTTAAAAAAAGATTTATACACATTTGAATGAGCACCCAGTATCGCTGTTCACACCGTGAGGGTGCAAGCGGTTGGATCACAAACCACCTCTACCCTGTGACACAGTTAGCAAATAACAATCGACGTTCCATGCACCCGACTCCAACCCCTGGCTTTGGGCTCGCCCCAGGACATCCTATCATCATCTCATACGCACTTTGTTGGCCTTTACGCACAGCCACCCCTCCCCCGCCACCCACTCGACGTCGCTCACGCATGCTGGCCACGCATTTGACACGCGTCGTGCGTGATGAGTGAATTGCTCGTTACATTAGCACGATGACAGCATTACCGCGCTGGCGCACAATAACCACAGATTTTTGTTGAAAATAGATTATACTTTTTTTTTAGAATACAGATGTGCTCATTTTCTAGCGGTGGTTTCATTTAGTTATGTTTATTTCAGAGGTCAATTTGTGAATTTTGGGTGGTTGTTAATAATTTGACATATCGTTGACAAGGTAACAACCAATTAGAAACAGATGGCGCGGGTTGATATTTCAATTCCAATTTTAAACGAATTGTAGCCATGATGAGATGACATCGTTGCACGATTTAAAAATTAAAATTTTAACCGGCTTTTCAGTGGCGTTTTAACCGCGTAACTATCCGTTTACTTTTTATATTTTCATGAAAACGCCAAATATTATGGCATTTTTTGTTATCAAATCGTTAAACCAGTGTAACATACTAACGGCGTACTAAAAACTTGGATATTATATACTCACTATTGAGCATGATATTTGAAATCGGTAATATCTTCATCAGACCCATCAACTCGACATCTTTTATCTATACTACCCCTAAAAGCAACCCTGGCACATGTCGGCTTGGCGATTCTGTACCAGGCACGGGCATTTCATCTCGGTTTCACAACGCTTGGTGCAGTGAATCCTTCGGGGATTTTCCCTGGTTTTGTGGCAGCGGCAATACACTCAGGTCGTTTCTGGCAGTTGCCGGTTTGATGCTGAGTCGGTGTGTCATCCTGAGGAGGCTGGAGCAGGGCCAGGATCGCACGGGGCTAGGGTATAGCGTGGAACCCGCTAAAGTGTATGCGATATGCTAAGGGTTGTTCAAAAATAAAAATTATAGATGAACTCAGGGTGCGTCACGGAAGCATCACATAGTGGAACTTAGCTGTGAATATTAGATGATTGCAACACAAAACTAATCAGAACTATCGAAACAGCACAACATGTCAGGGTGGATATTTTATTGGTCTGTTTTGATGGTTTTTTTTCTCATATTAAAAAGCTATGAACGGGTTGTAAGACTTGTGATTTGAATGCTACAAGCCTTTTAATTGTTAAAAATTCTAGATATCTTAAAATTTGAATGTTTTATTTGAAAAATAATTGTTTTCTAGCTATAGGGCTACGAGTAAAAGATTGAATTAGGTCACATTTGGGCCAATGAAATTTTCATTTGCAATTTTTATAGAAATTTAGGATGTAATTGACTTATACATTGAAGCAAGTAAAAAAAAAAGTGTTTTTGCATATTCTTCGGAGTGAAGCTTAACGGCTTATGTAAGAAAATGACGTGTATTTTTAATTGGCTGATATCGAAGACAAAGTCACCGGTGTTAGGCTGAAGAATTCAATGATATTTCCTTGTATTCCGGACCAAGTCTCGCCTGAAACAAGGGTAGTACACGCTATTCCACCCCACACTATCCTACCAGCGGCATGGCTTAAGAATTCCAGCTAGCTTCTCATCAAGATGGAAGCAATTGGACTCGAGACTCCCTCGATCTCACCATCCGAAGGACCACAGCTTCCATCTTCCAAACAGTCTGATTACATTTAAATAAGATCCCACCAGAGATTTATATAGCGCGTTAAACATTTTCAGTAATAAAATAAGCTTTGTTTGGTTTTAGAAACGACGGAAACATGATTAAATTTAACGAGAACAGTCAGCTTTTTTTGTGAGGGGGTTATGAAATGATCCGGTAGATATTCGGTTTGATTTCCATGGTTGTGTTTGTTAGATTTTATCATCGGCAAGAATGTTTCTCGTTTTTATGGCCATTGACAAATTTGAATGCATTGCTTCTTTTTATGTGGATCCTGAATATTACATAAATAATAGAGGCACTCAATTTATATGCAGCCATAACATGCAAAAACACAAGTTTGATCAAATCATCAAACAAAGGCTGCATATTTTGGTATGAGTACTTTTTTTGCTAGCTTTTATGAAGTGGATTCAATAGCATGACATATTCATATCATGAAAAATGCAATTAAACATTTTCTACTGATCTATACAATTTTGATTTTAAAAAACTGCTTCTATGGAAATCCAAATTAATTTTCAGTAGTGACACCAAAACATAATATTCTATTATGATAGAAGGTATTTATATGTCTATTACATGGCAGTTGCTAAAAAAATCTCATTGCAAATAATATGATCGCGTTTAATTTAATGAATGAACTACAAAGTACACACACCACGCAGTGTTTTTGCGGGCGCCTTTGACTTAGTTAATTAGATTCCATAGTCGCACGAAAAGGAAGAGTGAACAAGGATGGCATTTCCCAAGTTCACGAGTTCAGTGTTTCGTTGTCACAGCACTGCCGGAAAAGTTGGGAAACACGAGAAGTTGGAAAAGCGGAAGCGTGAAGAATATCTAGGTTCTCAGTGTATAGAAAATTTCATTCAGTAAAGGAATAAGTGAAAAACCATCTAGAAATTGTTGCTAACATTCTGAAGAGTGCAGGCATCTAGGATATTGTCTGTAGATTCGAGAACAAATACGACAAAACACAATCTTATTTAATCCTTATTTTTCAAAGACAAAACACAATGAAAATATGCTGATGGAAATTCATACAAGACCTGAGAAACCCACAAATCCCCTCCTTACCTCACTTATAAATAACCAAACTCCAAAACGACACATTTCTAATGACAAATTCAACTTATCTACAAATACAAATCACCACACACCCTCATCATGCCTTCTTAAACTTAAAAATAGTCATTCCTCCAAAGAAAAAGCATCTCTTCTCATCACAACACGTCAGGCTGTCGTGTAACCCAACACTTCGTGTTGTCAGAAAACACCACGGTGTTAGACGGTGATCGACGCGACGCAAGAGGGTGCAGTGCTGTGGGAGCGTTGGGGGTGCGTTCTTGTTGTCAATATCTTCGACATACAACCCTCCAGCTATTTACTTGTCTAGAAACATCACTCAACGCTTGGTAGCGAACTTCTTGTAGCAAAACAGTCTTATGCTAATCTAGCAGCGCAGCGTGCGATGTGCTTGAAGGCAAAGGGTATGAAAATGCCAGCTATTTGCTGTCTTGTAATTGCGAATGTAATTTGAGTTTTTTGGTTCATAAGTCACTGTGGTGTTTTGTCGAGGGCTTTTCTTACAGTATTTTGTTGATTTTGTTGCGGTTTGCTTTGAAGGGGTGTTTTTTTTCGCTTCTTTGATGAAATTTGATCAAGAAAATCGTTGGAAGTGATCAGAGTTGGTCAAAGTATGTAGTTCTCAGTATACCCTCAGTTAACCCTGTAGAATACACGAATGTCTGCATTTTAATTAATGTAATATAGCTGCCCTGCGTTTTGGTGCTGACCATTCACCTCCAATTAGTAGGAACCAATCATTTTAATTTCGTCTAGAAATAACCTTCAAAATACCGTTCCTGATTTTCTGCAGGTATTCCATTATTTTCTAATGAGTCGTTACAGTATTAACAAAATTAATCAATCTGATGTCTCATGTAAAATAGACCTGCAATTAAAATCATAGTCTCGCAACCAACCTCTCTCTCGCTCCTAACGAGCAAGTATCTCAAATCAGAAAAGAAAACTTAATTAAACCAATCAGTTCCACCAGAAAACTCATTGAAAATTAGTTTAGTTATTTCCCTTAATGCGATACGATGCACAATACCGAGAAGCTTTAGATTTTCGAATAAAGCTAATAAACAAGGCGAGGTCTTCTGGCCTCGGGGGCGGAACAAAATAAGGGTCATTTCGCGTCATAGGATGGCCACTGCCAAATATTTTCACGTTATTAAAATGTAATCTGCTCCTCTTCACCATAACTACCCTTGTCCCAGTGCCCGTGGGCTATTTGTTTAACATGTTGTCCGCTTTGTTTATTATACCAAGCGACGACTAAAACGAACACTAGGGTGCGTAATTTTCCAGATGATAATATAATTACAGATGCTGTGTAACGATCAAAGTGCGTAACTGGCTTGCGTGCCCTCAATGGGCTGACACTGAGCTTGTGTTAGGGATGACCCTTTTACTTTGGGTTATGGACGACGAAGAATGAAGTAGCGATTGTCCTGCTGTGTCATTAAAATAGTGGCTCGTCAAATACGGACAGTTGTCAGCATTCTGGGCATCGATGAAAATTAAATCAAGCGATGTGAATTTATTTTAGTCAATTTCGCATTGCTTGTTTGTGTTGGTTTGGAATAAAAAAATGCACGACACAGTTTATGATTGATTTGCAGCAACTTTTCTGCTCGATTAGTAGAAACGCCCCGTTTTAAACACGGTTCATGGCTTTTTAAATTTGTCTCTATTAAAAACAAATGCTCGTTGCACTTGCATTTAGATTTAGAAATGCTTCTAGTTATAAACACATCTCATTTCAACAAATTTAGTAAACTGACATAGTAGTAAATTTATTTTACGGCTGATTATTTTACCGCGCGGCTTGTATTTACTTTCATGTTTTTTTCATCCGGCCTTTCATCATTTGGCCTGCAACAATATCGGACCGAGCAGACCGCGTTTGACGTCTATTTACCCACTAAGCCAGTTAACCTGTTCATTAACCGGCGTCAAGCACTGCTTTTAATTGCTTTGGGAGGCGGCCACCGCCTCGAACCCCGCACCCTGGCCGCTAGCAAAAGCCATCACACAACATCATAACCTGTGATCAGCACATTTTCAGTCCAGCATCAGTCGACAGTTGAAACGGGCGGCTGCTGCGATGGCCGTTTTAAAATTGAAAATGAGGCCAGTAATTCGGACGGGGCTTTATTTTGTCATGTTTTTAATTTCGCGGTTAACGGTCGAACGGGGACGCCGAAGTCGTTTTATAATTTGAACGAGAATGGAGCGCGTATTTTTTTTTTGCGCTTCTCGCCGAAACTAGCGCTGCGACCGGAATTTACGGGCGTTTTTCACATCTTGCGAGAGCTTATAGTTTGAAAATAACAGCCATCGCGGAAGCCTTAGCTATAAAAAGAAATTATAATAAGCATACATCATTCATGAACCAACATAATTGCGGTAATTATTACAATGTTTTAACCCTTATCAATTAAAATTCTATGAAGCGACAATAATAATTAACCAATTTAAAACAGTGAAACGGCTTGGCGTTCACTCACCGAATCACAACACGTATGATAATACTGTCATCGAAAGAATACTAAACGGTTTAACCGGGTTTTATTGTGGCCACCGTCTGTTTTTACAATTGCCACCCCCTCAGAGGCAGAGTCGGGGGTGGTTCGTGCCTCGATGAAACAAGGGGTGGCACAGACGCAATGCGACTTTCATTGCTCGATATAATAATATATTCTACTATTGTATTTTGGTGTACGCATGGAAATGCGTGAGTGTGTAGTGGTGTTAGCTCTGGTAATGCTGCACGAGGGACGTCAAGGGTTAAGCTTAATTGATGGCACGAAGAGATCGGTAAGCTTTTGTACAAACCTAGACATGAGAGCCATTGCGTGGCCGATAACATGGACTTTGTTTTGGGGTTGGTTAAGGAGACTTGATTGTTGCGTCAAATTTAGCTATAAGAATTGGCCATTCATACGTCCAACGTTTTGCTATACCTTAGAAAAAAGTACATTGTTTTGTGACATCAGGAAGAGTCTTTTAAATAATTTTCGAGACAGCTAAATTGTTGTGCAGAGGCGTGCAAAAACAACTGAAAATTTGACAGCAACTCCGCGGTCGGATAACGTGAAACCAAAACGGCCAAACGGTAAAATAAAAATTCCGAGAAATCCCAACAGACGTGTCGTGTAATGCTTTCAAATTCGTGACAAGAAAATCTTTTCGCTCGGAAAAGTTTTCGGGCGGCACGAAAATGAGTTTCACGTGTTTTAAAAGTCATTAACGTGCGACCGATTTCCCATTTTCTCTCCATGCTGCTTTCGCAGGCAAATTAGTCAGGGCTGGAAAATCCACGCTTTCTCTCGGGCGAAACAGTGTTATTATTTTGACCCCTTCGTGTTCAACAGGCGGAACGTTGTCTGATAACGTTATTAGCTTGCAAATACAAAATGTCTTCCAGATATGTACCCATCTTTGGACGAGAGATTAGCATTTTAATTTGAATATTACTCGAGTCTGGGGGGAGAGAAGTTTCTCTTGTATGGAACGGCGATGGCGGCGATGGGAAAGTCATTTCGGATATTACGGGAACTGAACCGTTTTCAATTAATTTCACACAGTTCCAAAAGTTTAAAAAGTTATTTGTGAAAATAACTCGGAAAGGCATTCAAGTAAAAAACGGTTCGATTTTATAATTGAATATTGATATTTTCTTCAGTATTGTAGGTTCAGCGCTAGATGGTTTATTTAGATTCAGTACTTGGCAACTCGGTAATGTAAACAGAATTCGTCTTGTTATATTCAACAAAAGTACTCTAAAATTAACTTTTCATCTAATTTTATAGCACAGTAGGTAGTACAAATTTGAGCAGCATAAAAATGAACTCTAGTGCACTTACCAAATCACTCCAACTTTCATATCCAGTTACGGAATTGTCATTGTGACATAAATGTAACAATAACAGAGAAAAAAGGAAAAATAAATCCTGCGACAAAATAACAGCAACTGTTTGAGAAGCGGTAAAGCGATTTGGGATAGAGCTTATCGCTCAGATCACAGTTGAAGAAAAGCAACAGAAGAATATTGCAATTTGATGCTCTTTGAAATACCCACTTTTATTTCACCAGTTTGCCTCGTATAGGTACCTTCAAATATTTCTTGACTCGCTTAAGAAACATATATATACCAAACTACAGACAATTTTGTATTGACGCTCCATTTAAGAATACATATTTCATAGTTTTGCATGACAATAGATTGCACTGATACATGTTACTCTCATCAAAGTAATTTCAAATGGAAAAAATCCAGTCTATTTAGCCGACGAGAGGTGAATCCGGGGTTCGAATCATCGTGTAGCTCAACAGTTTCAAATGAAACCCATCTTCCTTTCATTCTTTCCCCGAAGAGCAATACCATCGCGGACCCCATCCGATTATACGTCGTTAACCTACATCTCGGAAAAACCCCGCATGTGCTCTCGGGGTGAGACATTCTCCAGGCCTCATAATATTCTAATGGCACCCGAGTTTTCCCGCGTTAGGACCCACGCGGAAAACTCAAACGTGGCAAATATATTCGCGCCACCCACGGCGTCGCTGAAGCCACGCGTGTACGCGATGATAATTCCCATCAGGTGCCCCATTTTCCATTTTCCCGCGGCCAGATGTCGCCAAACAACCGCCATTTGTTATTCCACAGTCAGGCAACGCACAGTTTTCTGCATAACACGTGTTAAGGGGCCTAGACCTGTTGCCGGCCGACTGTGATAGAATCTCTTTGAGGTCTTTTTCACTATTATACTATATTGTTTGAAGATGAGTAGTATATACGTAGCTTGATGTGTGTGGGACGGCTGGGAAAGTGTGTCGCGTTCGGTGGGACAGCCCGTAGCATGCTGGGTGCGAGGCGGACGGTTGGGAACGTGCGACGCGTTCGGTGGGACGTTGCAGCGCGTAGCACGCTGGGTGCGAGGCGGACGGCTGGGAACGTGTCACGCGTTCGGTGCGACGTTGAAGCCCGTAACACGCTGGTTGCGAGGCGGATGGCTCGAAATGTGCGACGCGTTCGGTGGAACATATTAATAGTAGAATGTAAGAGCAGGAGCTCAAACACAGCATGCTTCAGGCGTGAAACACGTCGAGCAGCCGACTTGGCAAAGTACACATACATTTAAAATATTAAAGACGTTTCTCTTACGATGTGAAAACAAACGGAAGTCTAGGCGCCTTAACGCATACTACACACATCCCTTGGCATTAATTTTCACAAACAGTTATTACGATGAGAGCACTCAGTTTTTTTTTGCATTATGACTGTTAGTAATCAAATGAATTCTCGCGTATATTTTTATATTTAGAGTTAATAGAACAAGTGCTACTACTGGGTTTTTGTCATGTTTATTATTATTTCCTGCCAGAGGGGTTGGTAGATATATTTAGAGAAATTCGCATTAAAAATTGTTGAGCTGCTGTCTGCGGTTACACTAAGGGAGGCGATGATATTTTCATTTTTTTATAAAAACACACTGAAATTTACTGTTTTACGAGGTTGTTTTACTTTCCCTTGCCAATTACTCAGCAGCATCATAAACCTCTGATCAATGTGGCACCTATTTGATATAGTATGGCGCTCTACCACCTTTTGGCTCAAACACCTGGTGAAGTGTTGTTAAAAGTTAGAACAGACGCGTGCCCATTCGGATACATTACACCAACACACACAGCCAAGCAATTTACAACCTAAAATCTAACCAAAACATTGCTGTGTCAATTGTAACATGCAAAATGCAGCACCACTATACATAACATCGTTCAAAGTCGTTTTGGCAGCTAAGTAAGGTTATGTTTGACTTCTTTCAGGCAAGTCGTTTCACCTTTATAGCTTCTACACAGCCCTTACATATATACGATTTAACTGCGCTAGTTAACATTAACTAAACCATGTAAATGCTAAAGCGTCATCACACTTCTCATTTCCCAAACAACAGCGTTTAGCCATGGCGCACTTGGCCATACTACATTTATATGCAAGATGAATATTGTTGGGGGAGCCAAACGCAGTGTGTTGAAACAATAAACGAATACTTAGATGCAGCTGACTTGGGGTGGGGGGATGTAGCCTTAAGGAACAAGGGATGATAGGCAGTGTATTCGCAAGGGACAGGTAATTTACAAGTCAAAATCATGAGAACTGTGTGGGGGGTTGCGGGAGGGTTGGTGAGGGTTGAGGCAGTGGAGTGCGGTTGGTGTTTTCTTTGGACCGAGAAGAACAATGTGGCCCACATTTCTCGGCTGCAGAAAATTGCGCGTCGCAAAGTTATGATCCAGTCTGCCTCCTAAAGGGCCCAAGAGCTGATATTCTCAAGGTGTACGAATAGTATTTGAAAGGTTTTGGAAACGCTGCAAAGTCTTCATGCCATAATTTTCTTAAAGTGGAAAGGACACTTAGAAATGCAATGGTTGATTCTTCTCCTGCAGGTTTTATTCAATAGTCTCTATGTCCTTAGACAGATAATTTGGGATGCAAAAACAATTTTTTAATAATGGAACCTGTGCTATCAGATTTGTAGGTATGCCAGTCATTTTTCTAAGAAAAGTGACAGGGTATTCAGAAATTCCCAACAGCGCGAGGTCATACAGACATTATCAGTTGGGATGTCTTAACAAATGGCTTTCCCGTCGTCGTACCATACCCCTAATTTTCACTTCACCGTATGTTGTCTGAGAGCTCGTCTGAGATCTCACACCTTGTCCACCCCGGGTGCATAGCGTCTGTCCCAGCGCCCGCCACTGACAGCTCGGGGGTTGAATAATGGCAAATGGCACCCCCTACCCATCCCCCAACAGCCCCGTTCGGGAAAAGCACCGCACGGTGCGCCCCGGCTGCCGTCGTGGGGGTTTCAACCCCCGGCGAAACAGCGAACTTGTTAGATCAACTTACTCCTCGGCGCGAGCGGCAATAATTAGGAAAGTTGAAAGCCTCAGAAATATACCAAGAACAATTTGCTGGTAAAAATTGTCTTTAATATGAGTGTGTGAGTACTGAAACTAAAGTTTGATCGAATTTCGAGATGGGTGTTGTGTGTAGCAGCTTTGAATTTTAGTTGATATAAGTTTAACTGTGTTTGCTTTTGCATGGCTCTCTATTAGGCGCGAAACTATCCGAAAGTTGGAGGAATCTTTCAAAATATTGTAATTCCTTCTAGCGCTAAGACTTGAGAACAATTAACTTTAAAACATTACCAAGTTGAACAGAAATGACTGGAAGTTTGCACGACAGCGGGGTTAAGGTTACAGAAGGAACAATCACAAAATTGGCCGGATCGAGTTAGCGATTTGTATCGCGTAACATTTTCAACTCGGACGAAAGTGAAATGAGAAATAAACTGTACAAAAATTTGTCATTGCCATGACAAATCCTGTAAATAAAGGTCCTCTATGAGGGCTTTTAACACACTGAAATAGTTCTAGCAGCAGTTTAACGATAAGGGTCGTTTGTATTTTGTCCAATTAATTACAGTCAACCATACTGAGGTGAAAAATCATGAAGTTCACGATTTTTATCTAAATATTTGTCTATTATTTATTTTTTTTATTTACAATCTATAGTGTTTAGTATTTTATTTGATAATATATTCCTGAGATTTCATCTGGTTCGACCACCACCAACAAACGAAACACAAAAATAGCACCCCAAAATCGCCGGCCAAAAACCAAAGCTTACAAACCAGAAGTGTTAATTAAATTCCACGCTGGCCAGACAAATTTGCAACATCTCTTGGGCATGTAGCTTCTTCACACCCTCGCTAGCAGAACGGCTGTCACAAGGGGTAGCAGCCACCCTTAACATCAGCCCATCCCCACCTCTAACACCCACCCCTAGGCCCTTGATGCAGTCATATCTCATTGTCAGCTGTGCAGGAGGCTGAATAATTAACAACTACACGATGTGTGGTAATTTACGCACACACACGCACACGCACGCACAGACACCCTCAGACACGCACATTTGTGCTCGCGCCTTGACTAAATAATTAGCAACTGAGTGATTCTGCGATTAACAAATAATTAACGCGCTCTTAGATTAATTTCACTGTTGCGCATTGTTGCAGGAAAATTGTGCGTCTAAATAGCTGGAATGGTTTTCGGAATTAAGGGATGAATTTGAAATTTCAGGGTGTTTTCGAGGGGAAACTGTTTAACCGACTAATTAACGTTGTGCCGATAATTGTTCCTTTGTTGTCATCACTTGGATTCAATCCGTATTCCATGCTGGAAATATTTAAAGCTAAAACTTATTAAAAACTATGTTCGACATTTAAGGAAATTGGACAGGGAATGCAATACTGTATTGCAAATGTATCCTGGTGGTTACGAAACCATGGTGAAATTACTTTCTCAATAGAACAAATCCTTTTGAAATTGGCTGAACATTCAATTCGAATGTCTCAAATAGTTTTTTGAATGCATAAACATGGAAAACAATCCAATGAAAGAAAATTTAACGTTATAAAATATAAAAATCGTTAATAATATAAAAAGAAAATATCATAGATTTAATATTGTCTTTGTTTCAGTACATTTTCTCCTACTGCATTTCAATAAAAGACAAATAATGCAATGCTAATAAAATTGTACGGACAAGAAATATATGATTTGTTATATCCTGGTACTTCATTGATTCATGTCGTATGTAAAGTCGTTACACCATTTTTACTTGGCGCTCACAAGACTTGAGTGATAGTCAGATGATATTTGATATATTTTCAGCCAAATTTTGTATAAAAACCCTCGTTTCATAACGTTGCTAATAATGTCGGCTCACATTTTTGTCAGAAGTAGGATTTATAAGCCTTAAACTGATTCCAGCATTTTCATTTCGACCATCTGCTAAAATACCACATCAACCAATTAAAAGACAATCAACAAAATGTCTAATAATCATCCGAAATTGTCACAAAAGCCTCCCCCAATGACCAGCGTCCGCAACACGCTCACAATGATCGTCATGATCATGATCATCATGAAACATTTGCGCCATCCTCGACTAGACATGGGCTTTAATTATTTTTACGCGCTGTTTTCGTTTGTGTTCAGGGGTAGTTTTATGTGTTTGTTAACTTTATGCGGTGTACTGCTTTTAGGGGTCGAGTGGGGTGAGACGAGTGTCAAAAACACATCAGGGGTGTCAAGCGTGTGGCTATTAAGGCTAGAATTAAAATAATGGGGTAGTTTTATATAAAGGGGTGCAGGTGGGGGAGAAAACAATTTGTTGCTTGAAATGGTTTGTGTGTTTCAATTGAAATTGCTTTAAGGTGCATCAAACGCAAGGCGTTGATGTAAATTGGGTAAAATTATTATTACAATTTAAAATGATGTTAGAATAGAAAATGAGTATATAACTGTGTATTCCATCATGGATATGGAAAATAAATGAGTCACACTTCTTCCGTTGGAGTTTGGGGTTAAAAAACTACTCCGTTTATATTATTTTGGTTTTTTTTTAGCGTGAATAGATAGAAAAACTTTAAAAAATAGTACAGGTGTTTTTCCAGGAATCTTTATGAACTTGGACGACTCAAATTGAAATGTTCACATTACCTAGCAGCGATTCTTCAATACTGCATAAAATATAGCGGCAAATTTGAGTTGATGCAATTTCACACGCCACAACGCCATACAGTTCCACTCCAAGCTTAACACTTGTTTTTTAATCATCCGACACGATTACAAACTTTTAATTGTTTCAAATGAAAATTCGATTCTATCTAGTTCTAATTCTACTAAAAACCTGTTTTTCACAGTGCGAATTTCCCAGCAACGGTACAGTTTGCCACAGAAATCGCTAGCAGTTCCACGAACGAATCGCACGACGCAATGCTCTCAATTAAACCTAAGTTTTGACAGCTCTAAGTATTTTAATTATTTCCGCCATTGTTTCATAATGAGTTGAACAATGAGCGACATTGTATCAGCGTAATTGTGTTTCATCTCGCGCGCACAGTCAAGAGATTATCTTAATCGTAACAAGCTTTTATCTCATCTCGAAGACTCGTTCCAGACATTCGTTCCGAGCCCGTGAACTGTGTGAATACAGCGCCGTTGAAGTTGCCAGATTTTTGCCGCTATGCGAAAATCTGCGAACGAGAATCTGTCTTGACACAACGCGTGGAATTGTTACGTTCATGGTGTCACAGAAATTACGATACTCCGTTCATTTACGACACCGACTTGACTTTAGCTGCACTGTATTTATATTTATACACTTCGGAAACGACTTGTTGACAGTCGGTCCATCAATTTCGCTTTTAAGTGTAGAGCTGACATTTTAAATTTAACTCATGCAGAGCTTCTAAAATAAATTATTCGTAACAAAAAATGTGAACTCAGTTTATTTCAGACATTATAACTGTATAAACAAATCGTTCAATTTACACAGCTAGCGCAGACGGTTTAGGGGTGGCACCCTTATTTCATTAACAAAACAAAACAAAATACTCGATTTTCTAATCAGCAAAGACTGTTTTAAGACTCTTTCTTCTTTAATTGCAGCCCAAACGAAAGTCTTATCATTGACCTAACCCTGTTCTTCTCTTTCCTGTCTTCAGGAGCCGCCGCTGCGTCCAAGATCTACGTGGATGCCATCAACAAGTTGGCTCGCCAGGCGCAGCAAGGCACCTGGGGAGGTTCTTCTGATGTCGGTAAGTCCCTGGACCATGGAGCCGGAGAAACTGAAGGTGATGATGAGGTGCTATTGGAGCAGATGGAGGTGCATATTTTGAAGCAGATGGAGCTATAGGTATCTGGATGAGTTGCTGATGTTTTAGGAGTTGATGGAGGTATTGTATAGTTGATGATGTTGCATACGCTGTAGAAGCAGATGGAGCTATAGACGAGCTAATGGAGCTATACACGGATCTGGATGAGTTCATGACGCCTGAGGAGATGTTGAAGCTACACTGTACAGTGTACACTAGATCGCAGAAAATCAGGCCTGTTTTGTAGCGGCCATGTTCGTGGAAATTCGTTAAAGAGGAAGTAGTGAGTCGAGGATGGAAAATAGGGTTGCGGAAAATGGGGGTACATTCTATGGATAGCGCTGTTGGCAACTGCAGGATGAATAACATTAAGAGAGTTATACGAAGGAAAAATGTTATGGATTTAGCGCACCGGTTATTGAGATGGCATTTATGTTTCAATATTTGTATGAATTTTTAATATAGGAGCAGATTTAGGAATTAATTACTTTACTTCTAACGAAAGTAATTAGTTTTGCACTAAATTGCAGTCAAAACGCTTTCTTCTGAGTTAACATGGCTCCCAAGTGGTCCAGCTTTTCCCCCTAAAAGTCCCTTTTTCTCAACATGGACCCTGAATGTCCCTTTTTTGAATCCCTAAAACTGTTGGAAGTCAAGGGCTTACAACTGTGAACTGAGTCACACACCGGACGAACAAGAAGTCAAAAATGGGTTGAAACAGGGACAATGGCTGGCCAGCATTTAGTATCCCAACACCTTCAAGCCTATTTTATTCTCTCGACGTAATGCATCGTCCTGACTGCCAGCTGAGAGCCCCACGTTCACATTATTTTCACTACGTTACCCAAACGACCAATTTTTACATACCAATTCGTAATTCCGACGTCATTTTGTAATTTTTTCTGACATTTTTTTATGCCATTCCCCTCAA
Organism: Nemurella pictetii; assembly: GCA_921293315.2. Taxonomy (NCBI): domain Eukaryota; kingdom Metazoa; phylum Arthropoda; class Insecta; order Plecoptera; family Nemouridae; genus Nemurella; species Nemurella pictetii. The sequence continues at coordinate 7,025,927 of OV121122.1, forward strand.
ACAAAAAAAATATCGCATTCTAATTCTCTTCCGACAGGCAAAAGTAAGATACTCGTAAATTTTATTCCTGACCCGCTATACATTTCCAGAGAGGGGGTGAAACGATGATGCATCGGTTTTTTGCGTGAAGGGGTGCCGGGTTCAAGTCGAGTACGTTTTGATTAAAAATACGTGAGACTGTTAAGCGTTTGCACTTTACAGCCAAAGTTTGCGTCGACCGGGAAATTTTGCGCGAAAGAAAAATATGAAAATTTAGATGGCACCTCCACTGAGATGTTATTTTAACAACGACGCCTCTCAACTTTAATATTTTGATAATTTCAAATTATACATCCCTTGGTATCAAAAGGCCACGTTGCATTGTTCTAAAAATAGACCTCCACCAAACGAGCTTGGACCGCCACTTGTTTCAACCCTTTCAAAGACAAAGACCCTAAAAGTCACACCATATACTTTTCACGATTTCCACTCTAAAAGTCACTAATACTCATATAGGCAAGAAAACCGAAATCAACTGCACTAGCAAACCAAATGTGAAGCACAGCACAATGCATTCGCTGCTCAACCCATCGACAGGTAGCGAAACAAGCAACGAGTCTACCTCCTTAGAACCAGAACGCCACTTCCAACTCCAACAACCAACACCTTTACACAACGTGCAGCCCCCAAAGTGCAATACGACGTTGATCTAGCATTATACACCCCCCGGCAAACGAACTCTTACACCAACCACACCACCAGCGAAATACAGGAAATCGAGTCAATCCCACAGGAATGATGTGCCGTTGCCTAGTGCTTTAATCAGAGATATGATACGGGAACGAGAGGACGCGATGGTTTTATTGAGATTTATAGCAGTCTGTCTCGGCTAGGCTCACGTTTTGGGTGCAGAGGCGAAAGTGGCGTCGGTTTTCTGCAAGTTGATCTTCCGGCGGCGGTGAGGGGGAGCGGCGACTGTTTTCTATGCAGTGGCGAAGATTTGGGGTTGATAGAGATGGCGGGCAACTCGGGGGATGCGGGATTTTGGCTGGATTTATGTGGATGCTTTGTGAGTGACCGTATATGAAAAATTTACAGCGAGAATGTGCAGTTCAAGTGGTGAAATTCATACTCGTCGCGAGGGTTTGCGTCTAGCAATCTTAATTGCTTTGTTCGTATCTCAATTATTCAAAATTCTTTCGACCTTTGTAATTATTTTTTTTCTCTGTGCGCGAACATATTTCATTCGACTTTAATGAAAGATATGATCAAATAAGCGAAATGGGATGTAATTTGCGCACCGAGAAATACTTGACTTATTTAATTGTCTGGCCATGCAGAAAAATGATACCCTCACTTTAAAGTTCTCCGTGATAGACGCTAAAAGCATATCTGGCTTTCGGTGTCGGTTGACAAGTTTGTACAACTATTGACGGTGAGATAAACAACCAAAAAAGGGTAACTTCTCTGGTTTATTATGCACTTGGAACGTAAATGCAGTAAGGGCCAGTTGGCTAACTTGATTGAAACTTGTTCCTAGGCATCGCTGTGGTGTATGCCAATCGGTTAGAGTTATTTACAAGAAGTTAACAGAACCATTTGAGTTCGGAGAATGTTAAACCATCCGTTAAAGGTAAAACAGGCTCTTAGTTAAAACAACTATCAGATCAAAGCAGATCATAGACTTACCATAAAAATCTCACGTTATCACGTAAGTTCTACAAAAAAAAAACTATTTAGTTGGGTTGTTCGAGGGTCTGAGATCATGTGCCAGATTGATGTTAATGATTGATCTGGAGACAGATTAGATGGGACTTGATCTTAGTCCCTTGATGAAGCTGTGAGAATAGCTTTGCGAAATGTTGAGAAAGCTTTATTGATAGCTTTGAGCAATCAATAGCCCAGTTCAATATACCTACAGGTATATTTCTTAAGTTCAGAGAGTTGTAAGTCAAGTAACAGAGGAAGATTGAATGGGAAAACGAGAAGGAATGGCTTCCTGGAAGGGCTTGTCGAAAAGGGTAACGATTTTGTTGATTGGGAAGGAAATGAAAATAGTACTCATGAAAACGGCCAGGCCGGCTTGGCAAGCCGGATTAAAAGTCACCCTAGATGAACATAGATTAAATTATACTATTAAAATCTTGACCCTGTTAGCGAAACAAGGAACATAGCGAAACATAAAAGTTCCCTACATTATCACAAGAATTCCCCACTGGTCAACGCAAGCAATCGATGAATTACGATCCACCACTGGCACCCGCCAACGTCCCGTCGTTTCCAAGGGAGGCTAGCGCCAGGGTGCAGCCATCACAGAGCCTCCCCTTGCGATGACTGCAAAGCCGACTCTCCAGCCGCACGCACGCACGCTGTTCGCATATGAAACGCACGCGTGATCGATGGCGAATACACTCGACGCTGTTTCCGCTGAAGCCGACGATTCCGTCGCACGGCCAAGACGATGCGTTTTCATTCGCTGAGAGATGTGCGGGAAATTATCGGCCGGGAAATGTCTAGGTGGCTTAATTCGCAGTGATAAGGGAGAGGAAATTGTTCGTTTATTATGTCGGGGGAGGAGGTGTCTTTATTTCGCTGTTGACACGTTGAAGGTTTGCGTTAAATGCCTGCATCAGTCAGTGTGGTCAGATGCGATTCTACGTGTGGTTTATCTTAAGTGACTTTATGTTACTGTCACCCTCATGACACAGTTTGACATAGAACACTTTCTCACAGCATAGCTTTGCGAAACGTCGGGAATTGCTTGAGTTTGGGACTTGGCTTTCAAGAACCCAGTCAAATAGTTTTTTCTGAAAAAATAACTGAAATTTGCGTTTTAATAAATAATCAAAGTCTGATTTTCAGACCATTTGGTCTTAAAGTGACCCCAATTTTGAGACCACCCGAAAGTCTAGTTGACAGAATATAAGAAAATGACAGACAATTTCACTTTTGGAAGACAATTTCTTCTGGACGAATAAAGTCTGATTGAAATCTGGCTGTGGAAATCAGATCTAACAACACTGTACGACCGCAGTTAGATCGAACTTCACTGATTTTGAGATGAATTAGTTCTGATTTTTAGCAACTGTTTTTGAAATATTGATATTATATGAGTATCCAGCTAAAAATGCTCCAAATTTCTTAAGCCAAAGGAAAACCCGAGAGATGCGCAAGGGTAAACAGGGCTTTCCTGACACGCGAGAGGGAGTCATACCTCGTCTACGTACTTTTACGACACAAACGAAAATGTACCTACATCTGAGACGAATTACACTATAAAGTGGCGCACTTCCACGAAACAATGCGTTAGTGCTTTGCATAATGCACGCGTCCCGCTGTGCTTTGCCCAGCGCCTCACATCCACTATACGCCAAATATAAGGCCGGGTTGCTACACAAGGTTTTCCCCAAAGTCTCTGTCCACATTTTCTTCCAGCCGCTGGGTTTTCCTAGGTTTTCCTCGTTGATTACTCTGCGTATATATACTAGACAACAACGGCGGCGTTATCGCAGACTAAGGTGCCTAGACTGCACCTGGTTTCGCAATTTACAATTTATGAGCACACGCATGTTGTCAATTGGCATTGGTCAATTTTTTCTGATTCACTGATATAGTTTTTTTCACAGTCTTATGGATCTTTTCTTATTGAAGTCATTATTTTTTAGCCTGGGACACCAAGTATAATCCGAAGATGTAAAATGAAAGAAGGCGTATAATATTACTATTTATAGTAACAGTTCTTATGGGCCATCATTTTCCAGGGGCTTAAAAAAGTTTTGATAGATTTTCAACGCGATTTTCAACGAGATTTTCGCGGTCAACGCGAAAAAAAACACACGAATTCACAAAAGAATATGACACAATTCGCCAGCTCTGTGCTTACAGGATGCAAACGAAGATTATGATCACAAATCAAATTAAAATCGTTAGCTTCCGTGAAAATACACTCGTCAAAGCTTAACTGATGTGGTATCTTCGGAGAACGCCAGTGCGTGCAGCGTAACAAGCGGCAGTCCATGCGTCTCATCTCACACACTCTACCATGGCTGGCAAAGGAACTATAAACCGATGAGACAGCCCACGGTACCGCTGGCCATCCAGTCTTAATACGAATTCCCGTTCCACCCTGTTCCTCTATTTCATCCCTGTTAACACTCATCCCGTGCTCATCAACCCCTGATTACACCCTTCCCCGTACACTCCCGTCCAGGAGCGATTGCAAGCCGCTCTGTGGCATTGTAGGCTAGTTATTTACCTAAGCACCACGCTACCGGACTCCTAGAAACTGGACTTTACCACTGAGAACAGTTAGGGGTTGTCTGGTTTTCGTTGCAGGGCAGTGTGATTTCATTCGTGTTAGGCTGTAGCAGCATCTAACCAAAGTTTCGAATTAATGAAAAGAGGATTTCAGTGAAATAGGAAAAGAGGTATACACTCTGTGATTTTGTGACATGTAACACTGGTATTGAAACGGAGATAAAGCTTACAGCCTTCTATTGTGTGTTACAGTTTGTACCGTGCTGTTTTTATGCCCCCGTTTTTTACTTTCTTTGGGTTTCTGTTCGCACATGCTAATAGAAAACCTACGACGTGACAAAGTTTTTCAGAAAAAGATTTAGTGGTTTTGGATGTAAGCGATTTTCCTCACAGCGTTCTATATAGAGTTCTTAAAGTTCGAGACACCTGTTAAGGAATTCGCGACAAGTATTGCGAAAGAAACCGCGAATTTCCCGCGAATTTCCCGCGAGTGTATCATCTCGGCTTCGCGATTCATCGCACGTCGCTAGCAAGATACAAAAGACGACTTCGGTTATATATAGAGTCTTTGTAACCGCGTTATCTCGCGCTAGCTAAATGGAGGACAATTGTACAATCCTATTACAAGGTGGCGAATGTGTGTAACGAGGTTTGCTGCATGGCCCTGCGGTAGCTTCTTGAAAAATAAAGAATTGCTCCTTTTTGGGGCGTCTGTGATGTACATGGCACGCTGTGCTCAAAGCGGGAAACTTTTAGATACGACCACTCATGGCTTGTGATGGTTTTTAGTTTAATTTTGAAGAAAAATGACTCTGACGTATACAATAGAAAATATCATAATTAGAAAATTATACTGCAGAGTGGCTACTTAAATGTGCCTTTCCGAAATCTTTGTTTTTAGCCAACAAGTGTGATATAACTTTTTTAAGAGTCGTTTATTTTCCTAATCTTATCAGGTTAGTTAAAAAAAAATAACTGGATTCTTGATGCCTAAGCAAGCTGTCAATAGGTCACACGTTTGCACGAAATTTCGGGCATTCAATAACGCAGTGAATTTGTTTAACTATTTGATGGAAGCGAGCCTTTCCAAAGCATCTAGCCACATGATTTAAACCAACCGATTTCCTTCAATAAACCCAGACACCATTATTGAAACAGTTAAAAATAGACTTAACTATCAAAGCCACCACACACCCTTTGAATTCGCATGACCTGTCGCAAGACCCTAACATTCCAAGCCATTTCCGCACAATTTCCCGTGACTTCCTACCTACAAAACTTCGAGGAATTTTCTCATTTACCTATCCGTTGTATAATTTACGATTTAATAAGACATACGGGATGAATAATCAATTGAAACGTTAAACAGATGACACAGAAAACCTCCCGGAAATTCCTTCGCGCGCCATTGTTCATTTTAGACAAGCGCAGATCGTTCAGACGTTACACAGCTCGAAACGGTGCACCAGTAAAAATACTACGTGTGCCCCGAGGCGTGAAATTTTACAAATAAAATGAACTTGCTCGCTCGTTCGAGCTCCGTACAAAGTCCGTGCAGAGAGCCCGGCCGCGGCATTCGTGTGCAGGGTGCAGCGCATACCGCAGTAATGGGGTGCGTTGGAATTCCGTCCACATATCAACCCCATCTCCCACACGGCAGCCCCACGCCCGGCAGGCTAGGCCGCAGCGCGTCCGAGGGGGAGGCTGAAAGCGACCACGCCGGGAGTGGAATTGGTCGAAATAATGTACTTAAAGGTCAGGCCTAGTTGCGGTGATGGCTGTGTCGATGAGAGAATTACATTGTGACACATTGTACATTGTACACTGTGACTGTAGATGCTTAAAAATGAAAATTACTTGGATGTCAGTAATTTTATTTAGATTGTTAGGTTTGCGGGTGTAACTGAAAGTCCACTCAAAGAAAAACAAATATTCCGTAGAAGAAATACTGTTTTTATTTATTTGCCCGAACTGCCCCGGCCAGCTCGAGCATCTGTAGATAACAGCCCTTATTCTAACACGTGTTTCGGACTCACCCTCGGCGTCGGGTTGGTTGTCTTGCAAGGGGGATACTCTGACACGTGGTGGTGCCATCATTCGCTATAAGATATCACTATTGTTACTCTGAAACTGTCTTAAAAAAGTATTCAAGGGCTTTAAAATATCAATAGCATTCATATCCGTGTGTAGGGACGGACATGTCTTCGCTAATGCACGTAGTTAGCCACTCCACAGCTACGAAAGCTCTCTGCCCGAACCCAGACGCCGGTCAGTCGGAAGCGAATGGATTCGCACCTCGTGCGCTGAGTTCCGTGGGTTCGAATCCCGGCAGTTGTCGCGTTGATTGAAGCCGTCCCCGCCTGTCATTGACACCTCGGTTCCACGTCGCGGTTTCCGTCGATCGTTCAATTCTCGTTGACATGCGCTTTATTTGTTTTTATGATTCCCGTGGGGGTAAGATTTGATTTTGAGAAATTATAGGCTTGGAATGGTTTGGGCTGGTGCTTGTTTTTGTGGGCCGCTATTTTTTGGATTTGAAACAAATGATTGACGAGGATTTGTGTTGCAAGACTGTGTTCTTTTCTGTCCTGTGTGATTAGTCAATTTTTTAGGCGTTTATCTTTGAAAAGCAGTGTTTGCTGTCCAGTTATGACTTGTAAATTTTGCTATACGGTGATGTTTCGACCATGCTTGAATCTCTGAGCATGACCACTAGTATTTAAACTTCATTAATAATTTCTCATCCACAAAGCCACCATCGGACATCCTAGTGAAGATGAAATTTTCGTGTCCGCTTCAACTGTTCTCTTAATTAGCTCCACTAGAATCTAGCATATAATTCTCTCGACGAAACTATAACAAACTACTCTCTCAACACTTCAATTTGCTGATAAACATTTCCGAAATGAACTTACAACACGACTCGTATAATAAACTTCATTAGAATATCATCGCAAATTTATGCAAATAGATGTCTGGCTTTCGTCGACAAGCTAAGCTTTTCGCATCGGCTCTCATCAAGTCAAACTCGAAAGTTCGTTTAATGATGTCAATATCAGGACTGGCTGGCAAAGATGATGAAGGTTCACTTGATCTAGGTGTTTTCTTTAACGCTATCACAACAACAACTTCTTGATCACAAATGCTGCAGCATAGTTTCGTCTTTGATCGCTAATTTCGTTTCGTCGACGACAAACTTTGATGCCGGCTGTTTTTTGGTTTCTCACGCGCCGCGCTTCTTTATATAATCATGTTATTTTGAACAAAAACTATCACATCGTGAATACCACACAAAATGCTTTCAACATAACCTTATACCTAAACGAAAATGTACTAAGATTGCCAAAAAACGCCTCACTTCGACTGTCAATAATGATTAACTATACAAGGTTTTACAAAGTTTTTTCTGCAGAAGCATGACTTATTGGAACTGATTAAGCTCTAAAAAAACAGGGGTGTAAGGATTTCAGCTCCAGCTAGTGGAAATTCATTCGCAAACGTCTAAATGCTAAATTGCGAATACTTGCGTGAATTGCAAATGTACGCTCCCATCCACGTGAACCGAAGGGATTATTTATTCAAGAGAAGCCCTCAAAATTAGCGATAAGAAGCCGTAAAAAGGGCCAATGAACGCTACCGTTTATACGATTACACTCTGCGAGTATAAATAATTGAATAAAAGCTTTAATCCCACCCCTAATCAAATTATCGAGTAAACACAGGGGCGACACCTTTCGGTTTTCAAAAAATTGCACAACCCTTATTCGCGGTCTCAATATGGTTCAAAAAGAGTCAAACACGGGCTAACTTATACCTTACCAGAAAACAGGAGAAGCATACATGCACTTGCACCCAAAAGAGCATCCAAAGGGACGATTACAGAGTAAAGCTTTAGCCGTATATATTGCTAGTCGGCAGAAAATAGGAAAATCTGTGTTCCACGGTAAAAGCTAATTTATTTAGCTTCACGTAGGGGAATTTGGTACATAATGGGACATGGTCACATGGTATATAGTGGGATGGTGCATAGTGGGACATGGTACATAGTGGAACGTAGGACATAGTTTAGTTTAGTTTATTGTCATTTTGTATCTAAAAACTGGACATTTGACAGTCAATGGGTTACAAAATAAATTTACAATGGGTTTGGGTCATGTCTGGTACCTATCTGGGACATTTTCCTGATTTTCCTGATTTACGGTTAATAAAATAAAGGTGGGCTAAATTACTAACTTCTGGTGGTGTTTGGTTATTCACCAAAAAGTAAAAAACGATAGCAAAATAGGGCATACCACGGGAAAGACATTATGGTACATAGTGGGAGAGTCCCATTATTTCCTCTTCTAAAAACATAGAAATTTCATAAAACTGCTAGAGGTTTGCTTCTAAAATGATAAGCAACTTCTGGCTTAACTAGATAAAAAAAAAACAATTTCAACCAAAAATGACAGAAATGAAATACGTAGCACTCTCCCCTATTAGCGGCCATCCATCCATGAGCATCCTGAGCACCGTGTTGCTTAACGTCATTTATACCCATGGAAACCTTTCAAATTAAAACCACCAAAGCAATGCGTCCGCCAAAGTGGTCTTTATCGTTCTGCATTTACATACACCTTTCTTATTCTTCACTTCAAATGCTAGAAACGACAACGTCTTAGACCGTGAATGTTTTTTTCTTTCGCCCCTTAATTCTCAAGTTATCTCTTCTCCGGCAAATGAGCACAAACACGCCGCCGCACAAGGCTGTAATCTGCACTCTCCATAATTAGTATTCCGCCGAGCATCGCGTAAGAGATCCGCGTACGGCATTTTCCAAGTTTTATATAACCCGACCACGAACGTGCGGCCGTCGCTATGGAAAGCTACACCAATTTTCCGGCAGTCTTCGAGAGTTTTTCCGCGCTCGGGGCGCGCTGTTTTTCCAGTGGTTTGCTCGCGTCTGGTTCTTTCGGTCGCGTTAATGCAAGTTCACTGGATTATCTAGAGGGGGTGGTGGTGGTGGTGGTGGTGGTGGTGGTGGAGGGCGAATATTTTAGACGGGGCCTTCAGATTATATGCGAAGGCGGTGGGAAGACGATTTCATTAAAAGCGTGCTTGGTGGGCTGCTCTGCTGTGTGTCGAGGGTTGGTCATGTCTGCGCTAGGGATGCTGGGAAACTGCTTGACCTTAGAGGTGGCGAATATTAGCATCGGAAAATTCTTTTTTAGTTATTTTCATCGAGAAATAACGTCGTTAAGGCTAGTAATAACTTATTATAAGTGATGGTTTTTTATTTGTATTCAGTTATTGAATCCGCAATTTATTTCGAATTTTTTTCTCACAAACACAACGGATGAACAGCTCAAACCTAGATTTCATTCAAGCAATTTTTCTACCAAAATATTTACAAACAATAAGCACTATTAAATGAGAAGATGCAAAAAGTTTTTCTTACTTCTGACCTTATTACATCGCAAAGTAGCTCAAAATTTAGTTAAATATTTAAAAATTCCACCAGTTAAAAGTGGATCCTCATCTGGTGAAAAACTAAAGCTATTTGCGCTGAATTTTCCGAGCGACAAGTTGGGGTTTTTCCTCTGTCGCAGCGCTTGCAGATTTCTTCGTAGCATAAATATTTGATCATGGCTTGGTGCAAAAGTTAATTTATGCATTTTCTCGACTGCTCGCCGTGAGTTTTGACAATTAACGGGGTTGCATTTGTTTAAGCTCGATTCACATTGTTTAATAGTAAAATATTCCATCAAAGCGACCGACTTTTGCGTTACTTTATATTAAGGAGTCTCAAACGTCGCTGTTTTAACTTGCCAATGCAAAGGCTCTGACTTGAAATGTCTGGCTTGAATGTTACCAAAAATTTACCGTAAAGAGCGCTTTCCGTCACTCGTCATTTACAGATATTAAACTGAGGCGGTTGTAGATATCGCATAAGAAGGCGATAAGAAGTTCGACTTAGGCTCCTGACTTTATGTTAAAACCGGAAAATACGGACAAGAATGGACCATGATTCTAGGAAGCGATAACATAATTTTATTATTCGTTCCACTTTTTAAAATAATTTTATTATTCTCGTGAATAATTGTGCTGTGAATGAATTTGCATATAGCTGCATAGCTGCATTTCTGCAAACAGTTTTGACTTGAAGTAATAAAACCAATATAAGCTTTTGTAAAGGAAAACTAGTGGGGTGGTTTAGTATGGGCTTGTCATGATGGTTATCATGCTATTAAAGCTGCCAGTTTTCAACTACACAACCGTTGAAGGGAAACCTGCTTAGAGCACGCTTTACGAGCTCAACAATGCGGTATCAAATGATATGAAGCGATTCTCCAATCCCTCTGAAAGCAAAACATATTTCTTCTAGTATGGTGTATGAAAATCAAATATGAATGTTGAATATATTACTCGAAGCATTAACCTAGATGAGACCGATCTTTACCGCGGCGCTTGTAGGTATCATCATGAGAATCTAGTGCTTCAGAAATTGCTAGAATACAATATAAAATGCAATCTCTGTTTTAAATAAGAAACCCTTACATGTTCCACCGAGAGAGCGTTTCTATTTTGAGGCTAAGGAACGAAATCAATATTTTGATGCAGTTACCCATGTGGCTGTACCAAAGTATGTTTTGTCAGCATCAGACAACAGATAATTCCACCCTAGTATTGTGCAAGATTTGGTTTTTGCTCACAACCCATGTAATAAATTGCACTAAACAATGCGGGACCCTCTATTTTTTTCTTGACGCTCTTTTTGTCTGGTCTCTAACCAAAGTAATGCTTGTTAAGTATAAGAAATGAATTCACCGTTGCAATATGCTATTATGTTTGAGGGTTTTAAGCGTTAGGGGAGCTAACAATCTTTTCACAAGACGCGCTTTGCTACACGATAAGGTTTTCACAATTTGTGCCAGTATTTACTAGACAGCGAATTAGTCCGAATTTTCTTTTGTATTTGCTGGTGCTGTAACAGCCGTCACAGATTACATTTCAAATTAGCAAATAAATATGGATTTAAGCTTTTTTTGTATCATAAAACCACATAAAACCAAGCATGCGATATGGATCGCAATACAGGACTCGCTATGATTTCACAAAAAAAATATATATCAGCTAAAATTATACATTTACTAAATCATGCTTTTAGTTAACTATCCATTACGAGCAGCTTAACGAAATGAAACACATTTTTACTGGAGCGTGTGCAAACGTAATCTCTGACGAAGTCCGAACAATACGCTTCGTCCGACTGTCCACAGCGACATCAATTCCAGCAAACTCTAATCTTCACCATATAGTTTCGCCCGAATATCAGCTATCGTAATTCCAGTGTCCATGTACTTAGTTTGGATTAACTACAGCGCCCTGTGCACGGGCACCCTTACAAGCTATTCTTATATAGAATTGAAGCTGCACAAAAGGCGGGCCTGTTTATACTGTAAGGTGGAGATTAGGAAGCCTAGACGCCTGCTTGTTTCGCTTCCTGCAGGGGAATCATGATTATTCACATGTCCAATCTGATTATATATGCGTTATTACCCCAAAATAAACAATTTTACCTGGGTTTTACAGCAAAAGAAAGACACATTTTTACCTGGATGTGTCAATTTTCTTTGCGAGCAGATAAAGAAACGCTTTTCAGTCTCCTGAGAGCTAAAATAGGTTACTTAAGCAATAGCTTAGCAGCGGGGAAAATACGAGAAACTATTATTTTGCTAGAACTCATATCTACGCATATAAATTGCAATTTTAATATAGCGTTTGTACACGATAAATTTAATTGGTAACTTATCAACTCTAGCATGTCTTTTAAAACAAAAGCATTTTCTTAAAGGCGTAAGCATTCGCGTTTTACTTTCGAATAGAAGGAGTCTGTACACATGGCTGCAAGGCGGGCAGTTTTATTGCGACTTGAACGCGAAAGGAGCAGACGAGATAAAACTAATTTGACTATTGCCACGACAGCTTTATACGTCGACGTGATTTATCCGACTTGCTTGTCTTGTCTTTATTGTTTGCGAAATTAATTAATTGCATTCTTGTTTTTCCCCACAGTTTTCCACGTTAGGGTAAGACGCGACTCGGGGATTTCTCTAGACTTATAGGTTAGAAGTGCACGGAGCGGAAGAAAGGAATAGATGTCGGTGATTTGGAGCCGTTGTTTTCATGCGATTGCTTACTTTCTACAATTCTGCTCAATTGGTCCAGGAATTCAAAGACCATTTTTTCCAACGTCCAACGACGATTGTTGCTATCGATTTAATATGAACCCACGTTTATGTGACATTTCAACAGTATTGATTGCAAAGAGAAACTTCTTATGTTTTGTATTGACTTACAAGTATCATAATACAAACAAAATACGAGCCTGCTACTAACAATGACTGATGAAACCAACTTTATTCCAAAATAACTTACAAGTGAACTGTAAATAATGAAACACAAGGTTAACTGTTAGTACTCGACGAGCCCCTAGCAATCCATTATAAATAAATTAACTTTTTGCACTCGCAATAAAATACACGCTGATTTTCTCTCCGTTTGTTAATAATCCAAACAGGAAGTGAGAACAAAATATGACACCCCATAAACCAGCGTCGAAATTAGCGTCTGCCTTCTGCTCTCCGTCCACTTGGCGTCGGCATCGGTTTTGTAATCAAACACAATTCTAGTTTCGGACTTTGTGACTCTTTCAGAACGAGAGCTCAAAAGATTTTCAAGGTGTTTTTATTTGGCACATGGCAAGTGACTTCACCGGGCGATTGACGCCCCGTCGAACCGGCAACGGGAAAATTGAAATCCTTAGAAGGCCAATTTCCCATTCCAACCCCCATCCTTCTTTCCTCGGAGTCCCCGGATCCCCCCCGGTGCCTAAATGTTCCCACTCTCCTTGCCACCTAACGCATCTTATGCCAAAACCACCCTCTCTGCTCGGCTATAGGTGAACACCTCTCTTCCTCTCTCCCTCTCGCTCTCTCTTACGTTCGGTGGCGACTTCTATGTGTTCATTCAATTACACCACCTCATTCGAACGAGGGAAATAGGGAAATGGAAAATGGAAAATTGGCTACATAAAGAAAAGTTTGCCTCACAAGAGGATGCGGTGATTTCCGGCTAAGAACACAGTAGTAAACTAATCAAGATGGATTCTCAATTCAAGTTAATTTATAATTTCCCGGCCCATGCCTTATAAAATGAAAGAATTTCAGATATTTTCGCTTTTGAAAATTCGCTTTTTCGACGGTGGGCTGCGCCTTTACTAAATTCACCTCGGGAGTTCATAAATTCAGGGAAGTTTTTTTTTTTAATTTCATAAAGTCTGCAGAGTTAAGCATGTTCATGAATAAAAAGGAGTATTGCAGGAAATTTGGCTGTGCTAAAAGTCGGAGGCTCATAAACTTGGCTTTATCACCACCACGGCGTTGTGGGTGAGGAAGAGCAATGAAAGTTGAAATAGTGCTCCGCGACCTCTGCATGCGCCCTTGCGCCCCAAAACCGTTGCCCCGATGGCCCGGTTTCAGCAACCTAGACTTCCACTTTCGGAAAATATCGAAAACTACCCGATGATCCGTAGACACTCTTCTGATATGTCGCGTTGATACGTTCAGCCTAACCGTTGTAACAATCTTGTTACAATCTTGTAACTAAATGTTAGTTTGATTACAGTAATGGGTCCGTTATTAGGCTGAGAGCGATTAACTAGGGACAGTCAAGGCTTCCTATTCGGGTGATATATCAGGAGAACACAAGCGCGTGAATTTTTCCTGGGTGTTTTACGTGTGCAATAATTAAGCACAATGGGATTTGGGTTTGAGAGGGTAACCAGAAATTTATTGCAGCCAAAATGTATAAGACAAACATTTTTGGGTTTTTTGTGTTGTTTAAAGTGTGGCGACTATACTTAAGGATGTTGGCCAGGATTTTTTTTACTTCAAAACGATGCTTTTCCTTCCCGAGAAGTATAAATTTCCAGTGATGTAATTTTAACACTCAATCAAATGCAACTGAATCGATTAATTTTTTTTGAATTGATCTCAAAACCCGTGAGTCTGATCCACTTCCATCACATTGCAAGCAAAATATGTATTCGAAAAACAAAAAAACGGTTCGTTCATTAAAATTAAATACATTATAGTCATCAAGAAAATACCCAATCGCCGCGCACCCAATTACAATAAATTTGCATAAGTTCCATCAACCAACCGTTCCAAAAACAAATTCGAACAAAACAGACTGAAATTCAATTGCAGAGAGCTCAAGTTTATGTGTGCGAGCGAGCAAACGACAGCAAGTTGCTGTCGGAGCAACAGAGACCGACTCGGAGTGCATGTAACATGTCCTATTTTAATTTATTTCCAACTATATAAACTCTACAAATTGTGTGTTCGTCGTGTTTTTCGGGTGCAGTGTCGGACAGGAAGTCGACGAGAGAGAGGAGGGGGAAACAGACGGCAGAGTGACACGACGAGTTTAATTTACTAACAATGCGTTTTAATCTGTACGCCGGCTAGAACGTGTGTACTGGTGTACGCATTACGCACTTTATAACGCACTAGCTCGTACACGCATAGAGTGTTCGGGTGTATGGCTATGATACGTATCACTCACAATTGTCGGCAGATGAGGTTTTTGTCTCGTGAAATGGTTTTAATAAACAGTCAAATATTGGTAGGTTAAAATGTCTTTGTAAATGTTTATTTTTGAGACTCTAGTCGTGAATATTTGAATGTGGTTTTTTGGACGGACATTTTGGCGAATTACTGAGAGTTCTCACTTCGAACCAAAAAAACCGACCCAGATTTTTCCTCTCAAATTAAATTGCCGCAAACCTTTTCATGGTGCCAACGTCAACTTTAATGAAAGGCATTATCAAAATTATTACCATTCCGTAAATCCACATGAACTACGAACATTTCATCACAAACCTGTACTTTAATTCTAGACGCTGACCACTCTGACCACACAATAAAATGTTCTCATCAAAATTTCCATCTGACCATTTCAGCGATCGTAACTTGTTTATATCATCCCCATATTTTAATTAAGCGGTCCAGAGAGTCTGCGGTAGGATTATTAAGCCATTGTTACGCGATATTCAATATGGGTGTCTCTGAAATGCCAAGATCGACTCTTGTTTCGTTTCCTATACAAATCACTCCCTTCCATACCTCTGTGCCAAAAATACAACTCACCATCACCAAATTTTGACTCGTTTATTTTGGAAAATAGCAACGTTCGTAAGACCGAGTAAAACAATCATAGTTTCGTGCAACTTCCCTCGTTTGCAGAGAGCGAGCCAAATGGCATTCGAGTCTCCTTAACTCAATCTAACACGAAACAAAACGTTAATAATGTTGATTGTCTTTGTCTTTTGCCGGACTATTTTCTATGGCGGGCGCTCTACGAGGGTTTTCTCCCGTCTGCATGCGGATGAAAACCACCATTATTATTTCCTAGAGCCCGTGCAGCCACAGCGGCAATCTCGCCCCTGGCCAGGGTCAAATCAGGCCAGAGTGTCCTTTAATAATACCTTATAATACAAAGCTAGTTGCGGACCATCTGACTTAGGCTCCATCTTCATTCTCATTGCAATTTTCAATTGAGATATCAGGAGGGGTGAGAGAAATAATTCAATTTCGCTAAAAGGTGAAGAAAAGTTGTTATGATTGTTATTTGTATTATTTTGTATTGAAAACGAGTAGGCATACTTAAAGATCACTGCGAAATTTGGCAAGAATTTTTGTTAAAATCCAGCGTAGGGATGTTTGAGCAAAATTGGGTCAGTATTTATGTTTTTATGAGCAAAAAATAGTATGATACAATGCATATATTATATATAATGCATATGCATATGATACAATGCACTTTTCAGTTTTTTGCTTGTAGCTTCATAAGGAGTTAAATTAAGGCACCAAATTTGAAACAAAAATGTATCAGAGCATAAAGTATAGGTACCTTCATCTCACGTTTCATTAACTTTGGTTTTAACCCGGTTTGAGCCCGGCTTAGATCTCGCTCATCCTTCAACGCGCGTGCACTCCGAGCGCTTCCCCAGTGCACAGAAAGTCAACTGCAAAAGACTTAACATTCTCGAAACAAAGTAATTTTTTTTAGATATCAAGTTCAGTTACCATGTTAAAAAGTCATGTCCATTTAGGTTGACGATGCGCAGCGCTTCTAGATAAAATGGTGAAAGGCGTGCTTTTATTCCCGAGGGGCAAGCCAATTTAAAATTTAAATCAAGTTTGACAGGACACTTTTTTCTGTCACCAATAGGGTGGATTTTTAACTTCCTAGCTGGACCCAGTTTCAGCGATTGTCATGTCAGGTCATCGATGATGAAATGGCATCTGTGGCATTTGATGATACTCTAGACCAGCTCATAGAGCTCATGGAACTTGTAAGAAAACTGCACCTGTTTTCGCTTAAAAGTCTCATGAATTCACTAATCGTTTGTTTTTATTTTGGACCATGATGAGTTTACTTATTTCACCAATTTACAATTACTTATTCCCAAGATCGCGATAGAAAAAGTTAATAAAGCTTCTGTTTAAGTCAAATAAATATCTTATGCGGTTCGGTGTCTGTCGAAATAAATTAGCTACGCGAAAAGCAGTTTGTTAACACGCTAATGATTTGCATGATCGCGTATTGCTGAGAAAGTGGTTTTCCGCTCCTCCCCACCTCCCTCCCTCCCCCTCCCCCTACCGCACCTCGTAAGACCACATTGTACGTAATAAACGGCTGTGAATTATGGCCGCGATGAAAGCCACCGCGAAGCTTTTCATCAATTTTCTCTATGAAGAAAATGGCGAGTAAAAAGCTGTAATTGACGTACGAAAAAAATAACATTCACTTTTCTTTTCATTAAGGGTGAATAAAATGTTAATCTTCGCGCGTTTCGTACACAGCGCTTTAGTAAAACACGGTGGGTTTTCTTATTCCACTGCCATGGTTGGTATGCGTGAAGTGTTGTGGTTAAATTGCCGAACTTTATGTGCATAGACCAGGGAGCAATTCACACATCGAATAAAAGTAATTGTTTTGTTAAATTTTAAAAATTGTTTGATATAATATACAAAGTGAACAGTCAAATTATCAAACTGCCAAAATTTAACAAATAGAAAAACACCTTTTCTCATTTTACGAGCTTTCTGCTTCTAAATGAGACTTCAAAATAACTAATAATTTGATCGCACGTTAAGTTCAATTTATAATTCTTCTTGGTTCGTGAACCTACCAGAAATAGTCTGCCTACTCGTTCGTCGAGTTGGTTCAATTGATTGACCTGACCTGTCCAGTCCTCACAAGCGAAACTCTTGACATGTCGCCCAACCCGGCACCTCCACCAGTCCGTGGTTTTCCAACAACCCCCTCGATCTCTGATCGCTGATTGGATCGTAGTTCGCGACCGACAGGTTTGAAAGTTGAGACTCGCAACGCGCGGACTTCGGCTTGATGGGTTGAAAGCTTTCTGGCCATCTCGACCGAGAGTTTATTTATTTTCATCGTCAAAGTTTAATCATCTTCGCGACGTTCGTTGCCAGACGCGCTCTACGATGCGAGGCCACTGATCTTCGCCGGCGAAAAGATGCTGCAGCACACGCGAATGGTTTCGAGACTTTTACAGCACAACTTTTATATGGCTCTTATTTTTAAAAGAATTAAAAAGTTATTTTCGTAATATTAATACGATCCTGGGGTTGGAAAGTTAGTTTTCAAATAAAAAAAATGACTCGTGTCTAGGAAACTATATCCATCTCCATCCGAGCTGAAACACACGTTAAAAAGCTAACCAAACGTTTTTAACTGCATAAACTGCCTACAGCATGACCAACGCCAAGCCAGTTACCACATTTTACTTGCAAATTGTGATGGTAATAATAATATCACCATCTTATTTTTCCACTAGAGAAACTTGATAATAATGATCATTCTATCAAATAATCGGTGGAAAATGCATCGCGTGGCTTTGAGCCAATCCCTTCGTTCGTCAGCCCTTGTTTACAATCATCCCCCCCCCCCCCCCACCACTCAAACACTCGACGAATTCAATATTGTGATATCTGCTTTCCAAATATGCTCACGTATATAGCAGACCCCTACATGAGCCAACCTAACGTGCCTAGAAGGCAGCTAGTTTCGTACAAATCAGAGTTACAATTATAAAATACAGTGGTATAAATACATGTCCAGGTACATTTCTAATTTAAATAGTCTTTCAAGTATAGTATTCAAGTATTCAATATTGTATTTTCTAATCAACATAGTCAACATCAATATAGTGTCGTGTCAGACAAGAAAATTCGTAGAATTTAACGGTGGTTTGACTTCACCAACGCTTTCTAAAAGCGGCGAATTTGAAACAAATTAGAAACAATCAACGCGGCAAAGCGGTTCGTTGATAAATCTCGCAGAAATCTATCAAGAAGTGCTCCAGTTTGAGTAGGGGATGGAAACAAGTAGCCGTCCAGGCATCTTCGTTCAAGCTGCAGCGCGCGTCTGATTGCGTCTGGTCCATCCTGCTGCGATGGTGTTGAAATGATGCTGGGTGGTGGCGGGGGCGATTTGTGCGGGGGCCGCCGCGACCGCGTTCAATCGTCCCGGGACCGCAAGTTGGATGGGTCACTTACTCAACCGGACCCCCATCCCCTCGGCTACTAGCCCTACACCGACCCGGCCGGACCCAGGGCGAGCGATATCCACGGAACACGGAATCGACTCGTGCAGGGAACGATTGTCCCTGGAGGATGGTGAACAGTTAGAGTCGGAGTTTAGCGGGGATGCGTTTAGAGCGCAGGAAAAGTGCGCAAGTGGATTTGCAGAAGTTGTGTGTTGTTTGCTTGAAGAGGATAGGCGCTACGGAGGATTTAAATCGTTTTATTTTGGGCTGTGAAGTATTGATGAGCAATGCTGGCAGAGTGATTGGAAAATGGTGATTCATGTTAATTTTTAACTTTGAAGTGCTGTTGCTAAAGTTTTCTACGATTTTGCTAGCATAGCAAGAAAATAAAGAGATAGGAATAAAACTCGCGAGCCAAGTTAAAAAGTACGAGAGAATTCTAGAAAGAAATACGGTTAGGTAAATTATTATTGAGATCGGTTATTAAATCTAGCTTTATACTCAGAAAAGAATAAAAAAAATAACAGAGCCAAATAACTTTATTTCTTACTAACAAAAAAAATGTAGCAAACAGTCATTTTATAACGATCGTACACATCAGAATTTTCTTTTCCAACATTAGATTCCCCAACTTTTCCTTGCAAACCAGCCGGCACCCACTCCACTCGCCAAAACCAAGATATAATTTAGCTAACTTTTCGGCAGTCGCATTTGCCATCTCCACGGTGGTGTGTTGTTAGCTTTCCGCACGGCCTATGCACATAACACTCCCACCACCCCCAGCCCTTGCATTAGACACCCCGCCCTGGATGGCGACATCTGCTAGAGACACGCTGCTGCTGCTGCTGCTTCTGCTGCCTCCTAGCATGTGGCGTCGGCGTCGGCGTCGGCGTCGGCGTCGGCGTCACCGCGTAACCAGCACCAATCTCTTCTCCAGAACGCAATCGCGAGGAAAACAATGAAAAGCTCTCAATGAAGCTGGAGCGCGTGCCAGTTTCCCGTGGTCGCGCGTTCCACGGAAATTCAACTCGGGGAAACGCGACGGGTTGAAGCGTTTGTTGATCGATTTGTCGGTGGATTGCTATGCTTTGGTAGAGCGTCGGTGAACGATAGGGGTGGTGATTAGGATGATGACGAGTCTAGCCTAGGGTAGAGGAGAAGGGAACATCCGGTGCCGGCACGTAGCTCACCCTTGTCGAAGAGCACCTAGGGAACACTTGCTTAGCTATACTCGATCGTAAGACGATACAGCACAAGCAACAGGAATCTAACTATGGTGCTCTATTTCAGATAGAACACTTCGAAATTTACAATTGAAATAGCAACACGTGACAAGTTTGTCTTGATCTATATATATAGACGAAATTTCTAAGCGATCAGAATCAATTCGAGTAGATCCACGAACTAGCAGCTGTGTATAACGTCAGAACTTCCTGAATGCTCGTCTCTAACTTTCTTATTTTTTGACTCCATTCCACTGGTGATCCAGACAAAGACAATTAGTACTATTTACTCAAAACCCAATTAGCTCTCGCTGCTTGCAGTGCACTGTGCAACGCAGCACAAAACGTATAACTATATCCAAAGATCAGATGCAGCGCAGTAGCCAAGCCACTTGAAACGTGTAACATCTTGCCCGGTCTTGCCATGGGCCATGCGCCAAGCCCGGCCAGCCGTTCCATGTAACTACCCCACGTATCATCCCCTATTATTTCGCCCACCGAAGCGCACGGCGTTCCCAGCGCAATACCATCACGACGCCGACGCCGACGACGACGTCGACGCCGACATGATATGACCGTCTCTGTGTATACGACCGCCAAGTAAAGCGCATGATGCGCTCAAGCTAACTTCCCACTAGCGTACGTGGATGAGCCGTATACTGGAAATTGCAAATATTATGCATGTTTTTTCGTTGAATCTACCATTTAAGTATTCAGCTCGTGTGTCTCATGATATTGCATTTGCCCTCTAGTTTAGTCGTATCTTATATATATATAGCGTGTCTTGATTTCTGCTTGGCGAGAGTTCCCCGTTGGTTGTGTCTGCAGCCGGGACGCTGTGGATGAGATGAATAGATACGGGGAAATTGCGAGAGGGAGTGAGATGGAGAGGGACGCTCGCTGTTGGTAAAGGAGATGTTTATTCAAGAGAGAATGGGGTGAATGTTGAACGGGGACGGTATTGAATGGCGCATATTGGCACAAAAGAAAAAATATTGAATGAGACTATATGTCTGATCTTGGGATAAAAAGATACTTCATTATTGTAGAGGGTCGTCAATGGATTAAGTTTACTTTAGAATTTGGTTACTTATCCGTTCGATGCTCATAGAGCAAAATATAAGATTTAAGGGTAGGAAGATAAGAAGTCTGCATAATTACAAAGCATATGTACCGCAAGAAGTACAGCGAAGACGTTCAACACAGCCGTGGTGAAGAAACGCTTACTATTTCCCCTGAAATGGCTCCAGTCACCAATGAAAAATGCAAAAGGAAAACTGACAAATAGTTTGCTATCAATGTTAATTCCCAGAGCCCGGTGTCTTTTACATCTATTCGTATATACGCGACTCGTATCCGCGGGCGAAATCACGAGCTCTTCCTAGCTGCGTCGCTTGATAACCGCGCACAGGAAACGGAAAGTAGTTTACTGGCGCGTCGCGAATGATGGATGAGCCAAATGAGAAGAAGAGGTGAAAATGCAGACAGGAGGAAAATTGGAATGGAAGGCGGCGCGCGCAACGCGCAACGCACCAGACGATGAAAAATGATCTAACATTAAATTGAACAAGTCGGTATTTTCTGCGTGCATGTTTTACATTCTGAACCGTCGACCTGTTAGCAAATTTTCTTTCTTCGAGTCTTGCACGGGGAATAGAGATGAGATGATAGTTACTTACCTGTTTGTAACGTGTTGAAATGAGCCGAGTTAATTGTGTGTGATGTAGACTGATAGGTAGACAACTTGAGATGAAGCATTGTCCATCACTTTAATGCAGTGGTCTTAAAAACCAGGATAGCGCATCGTTTTGAGCCAAGGTCAGGAAAAGTGAAGTCAGGTTTTCGCCATTTTGGTCGCCCCAATAATGAGGCTACATTAAAAGCCAATGTACTTTTCATGCTGTAATACCAAGAATTAGGAACTGAAAAGATTACTACAGTTATTAAAAATTTACATTTTCATGTACAACTAAAGGATTTGAATTTGATGAAAATGTAGAGTAGAATTTGTGTCTCTGGCTCAATATGGCATCAAAGTATCACTGTACGAAGCGCTATCCATCGCTATAGAGATAAGTGGTTTATTGATAACATGAAAATCCAGAAAGCAACCCCTTGAATATCCATGCATTAGTTGGTTTCTCTCATTCTCTATACAAATGCTCTGATAATTCATTTGACATAATTCATTTCACTAAAGTCTTGTCACAGTCTTTCCGGATTTTTTTTAACCCAGTTAATCAGTTAAACACCGTTATCTCTAAATATTTAAACAATATTCCGGGAGCAGAAACACCCCCCCCCCTAGCCCTAGATGACAGTGTCGTACTTAGAGCGTGATAACCGTTAAGTTATGAGATTCTAAGTTTGGAAGTTGTTCCGAGGACCCAAGTTTCACAGTTGTGACCAACAGGCTGCCTTTCGGCGATTTCCCACGATCATCACAGGCAAATTCGTGCATAGTTCCTCCGCTGAGCTCCCTCAAAAACACTATTGATTCATTCCAGGACACTTCACTCTTCAAAAGAATAAAGTTGTTGTCGAGATATACTCTATTGTTAATGACTTTCTGAGGCAGAAATGATTTTGAGGTGTCTTCTTAGGTTGAGCAAGCAACCGTTGTCGAAATTAACAAGGTTGAGCTTCGCTCAACCTTGGTGCCCATAGGGCACAGGCATATGCGCATAGCGCAAACATATTCGCATAGCACAAGCATATGCGCATAGCGCAAACATATGCGCATAGCGCATATGAAGTGTAGGTAAGTGTGTTGGTAAACAATATACGCTTACTCAAGCTTATGCCCTTAAAAATACATCCGCTCTGAGAAATATTTCCTTGTCCAATCACTATATACCTTGTTATCGTTACCAGTTTCTGTATTAGGGCCTACGGCCTACTACTACTTAGCGCAGCTGTTTAATTATAAATGCGGTAGTAGAGATACCATTTCCAACCGATTTCAGTCAAAATTCTATTGTATAGGAAGACCTAATGTATAATTTGACAGGTTCTGTTCTAGACATTATTTCTAAGTATTTCAAATTCATTGGTTCAAGGAGGCAGAGGAAAAGTAAACAACATAATTGCCTGCTCATTTTACCATTACTTAATTACTTATTTACTGGTTATTAAACTATCGCAGCGCAATAGCAAATAATTAATCATTCAAAATTCTTCATATGAATGTCAGAAACAATGATGAGTGTAAATTTCTATAACCCCAAGTTTTGACACGGCATGTTGCTAGGCTACGGAGCTCGGATCATCGCTTTACCTTCGCAATCACTGCCGTAAAGATACTTTACGCTGATGATGCTGCGCTAAAAAATTGAAAATGTGGTTTAAGGGTCGCCTATCATACAAAAGATACCAAAAACCATTAATAACTCTTTGAACCAATCAATTGTTTGTCAATATTTGTCATCAACCTATGTCTGCGTCCAATGGCCCGTACATGCACGGGGTAAGTCGCGATTGCCCAGAAGCCCGGGTCGCCCCCCATAGCCCTGTGTAGCCTGCCACGATGCCTGCCCGACCGTTACAGAGTAGCATCAATTTTGATTGGTTTTAAAAGCTCGAAAGTGGCCCCTGCCATTCGGCACCGAAATCAAATAAAACCACTCTGAAAGCTGATAAAATATTTAGCGCGTGAAATCGGTTTCAAGATCAATGCAGTGTTAAAAGTGAATTTCAAATCAATTCGCTCTTTTAAAAAGAAGCGTCTATCGTTTTCGTTTTTTTTCCCCGGAGTGATGTTTACTTTTTCACGAGATGGGATTTTGTCAAACGATTTTATTCCCGTATACTGTTGAGCAATAAAGCAGGATTAACGGGGTACAGAAGGACGCTTTTCACGAGCGCAGCAGTCGTATGTGGCTGGAAAAATAAGCTTGAAACCCTGATATCAAGTGGTATGATACTAGTCGCGAAGACAAACAATTAATTCGAGTTACTGTGGTCGGAAGGCTCGGTGGTGAGAGCACGTGCCGAGAAATGGTATTGTTCCAGTCTTCACCCTCTTCCTATGCAATTTTGCATGCTTGCTCATTTTTCCCCAAAACAAACCCATCTCTCTGAAATGTATTCATTATCAATCTTATATTCATTATTCAACTGTTCTAAAACAACCACCGGTCACTCTGCAAACGGTTCAATGATCAAATTTGTGTTGGTTATTTAATGTGTATCTTTCCAGTTAGAACCATCACTGTAAACCCCGAAACGTTGCTCAACGAGGGATTCTGCCAAAGAATCCTCCTCAACAACATATCTTCCTATGCATCGCCATCCCTGCAACAATTTAATAAGCCACCGCTGACTCAGCCGTGTTCAACATTAACTTACACTTTCGAATAAACGCGCGTCGAGCTGGGAAATTGACGGCCGCAACGGAACGAAATTGAGATGATTTTCGTTGGCGCGAGTTCATTGAATGGAAAAGATCACATTTGCAGCGTGCGGCTGATGGATGTTGTTACATTCGAGACGGTGGCGCGTTGCCTTCCATCAGAGACACCCAGGATGAGGTTAAGGAGCCTTGTACGTCGTATATTTATCCGTCGCAAAGGAAAGAAATCTGAAATTGTCAAATTCGGTGACAGCATAATATTCCAAAAGCGATAGTTTTCAGTTGTCTTCAGTATAGTGGTTCAGTAGTTTTCAGTATAGTCTTGCTATGGGCCCATAATCCATAGTCCATAGCTTTAGTTTGTTGCTATTTGGCACTCTAGTTTAGACCCCTAATAAAGCAGGCAGCATAGCTTTGCGAAACGTTGGGTAGTTAATACCCAGTTACGTAGTTTTTACTGAAAGCCATAGTTTTTATTTGCAGGAAAATGGAAATCTAATGTGATTTTGAACCATCGGAGCGAATACGGCGGGTTTTTGGTGGCGGTGTCGAGGCAGGCATCTAGGCGTCTTACACGGGATATAAGAGTTCGATCAGAATCAATCTGTATCAGCAAGAATCAGGCGTTGTTTCCTCGCGATGCGCTGCGGCTTAGCCTAACGTTGCGCATTACCATGGTAACTCTGTCGATATTCGCTGGAGCTGCCAAGGAAAGCTGAAAGCCAATAAGGAAGAGAATTGTCTCAGATTTCGGCAAAGTGTCGGAGCTTGTTGTTGATGTCAAGGCTTTTTTAAATATTTATTTGTTGGATTCGCTTGCTTCGTAAACTGAATTGCTAATACTGAAATACCAGTATTTTGTTTTGCCAAGTTAAAAACACTGTGCATGGCATTTATTAGTAGAAGCAAAATATCCAATCCAAAAAAAAAGGATTGCAAAAATTTGGGTTCAAATCACACTAACTGTTTGGCATGTTTCATAATTAGTTTTTGAACATGTTTAAACAGCCAAGTATTGCCAAAATGTTTGCCAGTATCGAAAGGCCAAAATGACAAACCCAAGACCTAAAGACCCAAATTTGATGATCCAAACGTCAAAAAGTAGGCTGAAAGGTCGCGTAAAAATAGTGAAATACAGTTAGAACGATATCATCACTCGAAAACCAGGACCCCATTTTAAGGTTTTGTCTTTAAACCAGCCGCAATTCCCTTAACCTCCTTACAAAGCGCCAAACTTTCAATTGAAACCAGCTTGTCCACCCCTCAAACCCCGTCGGCCCTCACATGGTTACCGCGCATTGTGCTTTCTTTGGCGAGTGCTATCCGGAAAAGCGGGCTTCTGGCGGAGTGATTTATGCCTCTTATCACAATCTGTTCGGCGGGGCGGGCGTCCCGGACGGGGACGCAACAATGAATAACTTGTTGGAGCGAGCATCGACCACAAATCAGTCGATTATTGTGCTTTTGAGCGAAGCTGCCGCGTCGGCTTCACGAAGAGATCGGAGCGTGGTAAATAAGGCGGCTTCCGAAGTTTCGCTAAGCTATACTGGGTCAAATTTGATATATGGTTTTTCAGTTTTTTTTTTTTTTTTAGTCTTAGATACTGGATTATGGAAAGCTATGCTAAGCTACCAAATTCTCTATCAAAATCAAAATCAAGCTATCAAAATCGCTCAGCTTTGCTCGGCCAAATGTGGTTATTTTGTGGTTTTTTCTTGTGGGGTTAAGGTAATTTTTGTGGTTCTTATCTTCGATTTATGATTTATTCTGGGACTTGATTTTCTACCCTTGACAAAGCAGGCAGCATGGCTTGCGGAACGTTGGGAAAAGTTTGAGTTTTAGAACTTAACACTCAATAAAACAATAAAATAGTTTTTCTGAAAACAAAATTGCTGAGAATAGGTCAAGACATGAGTTAAGAAATAAACAAAGCAGATTCTTGGTGGTGTGTCATGGTACAAGTTAATAAAGTGGTCCTAAACGATGCTTTTTCACATTGAGGGACGGTTTAATAATCTCAAACTTAAATAGCTCTTTGAACATCCGTCGCACAACTGTTACCACTTGGTTGTCACCAGTGCATTATTCGGAACAAGTCCAAATCGGGAACTCTTTGAAACTCCAAGTGTCTTTGCAAAGAGATTTGATATTTGGTTCAATTTCTACACAAGTAAGAAAGTCAAAACTGGTTTGGAAATAGTTATTCCCAGTCCCACACAACTGGCATTATTTCGGCTTATAGATTAGAGATATAAAAGAAGAACAAACAACTTATGATATTCATCTTGGCAATATTTGGTTTCAGTTGATACCGAAGCAATTAATTACTGTTAAGTGTTTAGGCGTCTTGAAAGATTGCATTGCCAAAACTTGCATTGCGGGTTGCATGTAGGAGTTCACGGATAAATTGTTTAATTTCAGCTATGTTAGTTCATTTTACACCATTATTGCCTCCTTTGTTAGATAGTATTCTTTATCCAAGTATATAAAACGATTTCTTATTGTTCGTAAGAATATTAATAGTTCAGAATATTTGTTCGTGGCATTGCCAAGTTCTGCTCTGCGGGCTGCATCTAGGGGCTCGATTCTATTTTAGCTCATTTTTTAATTCTAGATATTTTAACTGACAACGTGAACTGTTTTAACAACAGGTTCTATAAATTTAAGGCTCTATGTAAATACACCGCCAAAACCGTAAAATAGTTTATCGTTTTGACTTGAGCTTGTAATGATTGCTTCCTTCATCCAACAGAGAATCAAATCAGGATCAAATCACTTGACACCCTCGCTTGTATGCAAAGTTTCCTATCAGCCGGCCTCTGTTAATGAACTCAGTCCTCTGTCCCTCTTGTGTTTCAAATAGGAAGCCTAGAACGCCACTTGTTTCGTTCCTCTTTAACGAGAGAATAATTATCCCGTTTCATGTACCTAAATTCAAGTGACATTTCACATTATTTCCAGTAAAAAAAAACCTTCCATGTATTTTGATGGAAGTTGCCGCTGATTCAATGCGGGCGGAAAATCGAACCCAAAGGCAACTGATTCCCAACGTTGGCAACGTTGGTCATTGTGAGGTATTGATATTCGGAATTCACTCCGAGCACACATCAAAGCTCATCCGATTCGCTGCTATTGCCACGGAATATGCAATTAAATCAACTCGATTCTATGCCCATTGTTGGCTAGATCCATTTGTTGGGGTAATTGTAATTGGAACTATGGTTGACGGCACGTGACATGGCTGTTTGTAGACGATGCTACCTGTATGGTCGACATCGATTTTTGCTCTTGTCTGCTTCGGGACATGTCACTTAGATTGCGTGCGGCCGTTTGATGGAGAGCTTTGGGAAACTAAGATTAAAATCGGTCGCCAAAGCCGAGTTCACAGGACAAACATGATGATTAAGTCTTTGATGAAATGCTTTGATATAGTGTTTGTTTAGCGTCTGTTGGGAAGAGTTTACTGAAAGTATAATTAATCTTAATTTACTTGCAGGGGAGTGGTGGGATACTGAAGAAAAGCGGTATATTACACCAAAAATTTTGTTGATAAAAGAAAAATGTAATGATATATGGCGTTCAAATTGTAGAATATGTTGCCAATTTCTTAAATAAGCAGAAGAACGAGAGTGTTTTATTGCGGCAAGTTTGCCGAAGCGCGTATGTAGTTTAATACAAATGATGCACTCTGCCTCCAGCGGACAGCTTTGAAGCGAAGATCGTGACCCATTTGACCCAAGAGTATCTGCCAGCCTAGCGCCGAGCGTACTTGACAAACCAGGCCACTTTATAGCGGCGCTTCACATATAAACTGCCAGAAGTTTTTCTTTCTACCAAAGATCTGAAATTCAGATATTATTATAATACATCTTCAGCAAGGGCGGCCTATTTTTTCCAGACATCTTTTTTTCTTTATATACAGTTTTTTTTTCTTCTTCTTCTGAGACGCTTGAAAGTTTGTCCTTTTGTCACACAGCGCTCTTTTGCGCGGAAATCTATGGAATGCATTTGAATTTTTGGCTATAAACTCGTGCAAGTGGACGAGGCTTGCTGAGGAAGGAACCGAAAAGAATAGTATAGTTGGGCGAAGAAGAAGAAACGATACTGTGCCATCGCCCCACGGATGCTGCATGGAGAGGCGGGGATGGGGAGGCTGCTGGGAAATGTCTTTTAGTGCTTTTCGCTTCAAGAGTTTATCAGACATCGCGAAAACATGGCAGAATTTTTGAGCTAGACTAGAGGAATTAAGTCAATCTACTCAGTGTTGAAAGACGACAACCTTTTCTCTCGAGCCGCGATAGTTTGCGAACGTGCCGGCAAACTTTGAGCAAACTTATAGAAGCGGCCACTATCCCAACATTGTTCCTAGCGTCTATGGCAGTGCGAAGAAATCCTATTATAGAAAAACTCAAACAATCGCAGATGGAACGAGATCCTAGCAGAGCCATGAATGCCACGGAAATGAATAATGAACCCAGTGAAACCATTGCTAGTTGGTTTATTCCAATGTTTCCTCGCTCAACTTCATGTACTCATTTCGTTTATTCTCTTTTGTTTCAGGTAAGTGTGCAGAACCCAGCAGAGGAAATATGCAGCCTATTTCGGGATCGGTAAGCTCTTGAGTAAATGAAGGGTGAACTCGTTCTGCACATAGTTTAATAATTAATTAACCCTAGGGTAAGTTGTAAGGTCACCCTGTAGTGAGATGATAATAGTTCGAACGAAGTTTCAATTCTGTAAGAATTATCACTAATTTTTAGTTTTTGGGAAAATGAAATATGTAAACAGGCTCTTCACCTAGGCACAAAACACATGTGTTGCTATAGTCCTACGATTGTTGAACGATTGACACATCTTTTCAGCATTTCCACCATAGTTTGGTGCTATTACGGTTCTGAAACAGAAGCACCGATCATACAGACCACCGCAACGCAGCGTTTACGACACCAACCCCTAAATATCATCCATACATATTTTATATCGATACAATCCCATCAGAATATCAAATAACCATTAACATTTATAAGTAAACACCAAATTACACTGCAACTGCAACCTCCATTTCACCACCCTAAGCACCCCCGACGCCTCAGTGAGAACAACGACCTCATTTCCAACTCCACACCCACACACACATACACCCTCGACACCCACCCACCCGTATCCTTGAGGGTGACATTACAGTGTAGCACCCTTCACCCGCCGGCGCTGGGGTGCATCCCACGCGACAGCCGGCCGGAGACGGCGCTGCTAAAGTGCCCCGAGATAGCTGCTCTTAGGCGGGCAACCGACGCCGGCGATGCGTCGTTAAACAAAGCTGACGGCGTGCGAATGTCTGCGACGTGGCTGGTGATTACTGGCCAGGATGACGAGACACCAGACTCTTCAGACGTTAGACTCCAGACAGGGGGCGTTTGGAGGGACTTTTTCTGTCGTGTGGCTGATAAGAAGCCTCTATTGAAACTCTTTTAGACTGGTAGGTTAGTCATTGCTGCCTCGGACCGCTTTTTATTTTCTCGGGGAACATACACATTTTCATGTCAATGATCCATTTATAAGGACTGGGTCTCTTGAATATAGAGAATTTTTTCAAAGTTAACGGATTTTGGGATGCAAAATAAGCGAAAAATAAAGAGACCACATTAAAAATTGCCCATTCAAGGGCAACTAATTACAATAAATATATTCCCAAAAGAAAAGCATTGCCACACAAATTTTTACCGTCCCAATGTGGTCTATTACTGTATCAGGAAATTTTTTCTTGATATCCATTTTCCCCAGGAACGCTTCTCTAGGAAAAAAATTGCCGCGTTGTTGCGATTTTGTTCAAAGTGTTTTACAGTCGTTCGAGGAGGCATGAATTATTTTATTCCCTTAGCTCTCTCTTTGAGATGTTTAATTTTAATAATTTATATCTTCGTCAACGATATGACAATTTCTACCAAAGAAGTCGTTATCAATCGCAACAATTCACAAACCATGAGTCTTAGGTGTGATTTTTGTACCAAGGGTTGTCCAAGCCCTCCTAATTTATTGGCTGCAAGTAGCGCGTAACTGTTACGTGCGTCCAGGGTCCTTAAATCTCTACTGCGCGCAACGTGGGGCGGTTTAGTGTCGTCTGTGATCGGGGCTTTTGGCGGGCGAATGGACGGGCGGGTGGTTTGCGAGCGGCGGGGATTTGGAGGCGACGGGACGTTATGTGTCACAATTCACCGTGAGCCGTTGGGCCTGATTGTTTTCGACGATTGGGGGTTACGGGCGCCACGTTAGGGTGACTTTGAGCGTACAGATTTGGCGGATTTCTTTGCGTTGATCAGCACTTTTTTCGCTCAATTGAAGATTTTGAGTGTCTTTGAATTATTATTTATTTGATTGATAGATAACCTGCGTAGGCAAACATCTAAATTAAAAAATAAAATCACACGTACACAAGTCATATAAAAATAATAATTTGAAGCGTAGGAACATCGAATCTGATGAGCATGGTCCATGGTCGACAAAAAATCAAATTCAATCGTTTAACAGAGTAAATAAATGGGCACCATAAAAAGCTACTTTCTTATGTATTATAGTGCTGATTCTCTTGTATCTTGTTTATAATTTTCCAGTGTGTCACAAAGCTATGATGTCCGCTTCCCCTTGGCACTATTCGAAACTAAGAAAAAACCTAGGAATTTTTTTCTTCGAGGTTATAAAATGCACGGAATTTTAGAAATGCAGGAGTGTTTGGTTAGAAATCTCGTATTTAGCCCCAAATTTCTTTTGTATGCTAATTTTTTTCCCCAAAAAGTTTTCCTCCCGGCTTTTGTCATGCCTTGCTTATGTTTACTTTTATTTTGATTACTTTTCTTTGATAAACTTGTTAAATCCGTGTTAGCGATAACTCGGAAGTAAGCGTGCACTCCGCAAATCTGGCGACTTGCGCGGACTTCAAAGATTAGTTCTTATTTTCACTTGAAAGGGAGGAGGAGAAAGTTTCAGCCACTCGCATCTCGTCGAATCAAACGCGGAAAAGCGAAGAAAAGCTTTCCGACAACGCGAATGCCAAGAATTTTATGCATTCACGAGCATCGTTATTTTTTTCATCAAAAAATTAGCCAGACGTTTTCTTTAAAATGGAATGTGGTGCGAAAGTTTAATATACGGCTTTCATAATATATAACATTCGTCGGAATCTTTCCGGATGAAAAGAATAAGCCGTCAAAAAGTTACGTTCTTTGTGAAAACCTAATTTTCACCTCAAAGGGCTCGATCCACAGGGGCAAGCGCGTAGAAAGCAACCATTTCCCGCCACCCTATTTCATATCCAATCTCTAATAATAATCGCAGAACCATTCAACGACCGTCTCTATACATCAAACACACATATCAGAGACAATAAAACCCAAATAAACTCATAACCTCCCCTCACAAATATCTTCTTAATTTCCTAACTTCTCCTTCGGCCCAATACCCATCTCAGCAATTTCTGAAACCGAAAACACATTTTGGGCGCCACAATCTGGTCCGCATCACAAATTCTAGCAGCTGTGGGTGGAACCAGCACTGCTGTACGCCAGTACAAACATCGAACGGCTACATTGGACGTTATAGACGCACTAAATATTAACGACCGCTGCTAACTTGTGCTCAGCGCTCCGTCGAATTAACACAAATCGATTGTTGATATCTTCTTGATGCTAACACGCCCCGAGCGTTTAGACACTCGATCTTGCCGGGTCCGCATGCTAATTCTCAGCGAAGGAACTAAGACGGTTTCAACAGCATGCGTGTACTGCGTTTTGCAATTGCTCACATATTTTGAGTCGTGGAAACTTTTAGTTTGTTGGTTAAGTTTAACCAACAAATTGAAGCTTGCAAAACAATGTCTTGGTCAAATACGACGGGATTAAATAACGTTTGCTCTAGTTGAGAAAATTAATTAATGTTGATTTAACTAGGGATCTCAAATAACAAATCCTGCTCTAGGATATGAAATACTATCTCCGCCCAATTTATGAAGAGCGTTGATGGAAGTTCTTAATGACCTAAACACCGTGTTGTGATTTGATACGATTCTAAGCGGTGTGTTAAAATTAACACCCGTGTTAACGCCCGTAAACTTTGCGTTATACGACATTGGCAAACAATTTAGACCAGCCATTACCGTGTGATAAAGCCGGGAACAAGATAGCTTAGCGAGAAACTTGCAACGAACCGAATCGATCGGCATACAACCAGCTGTAACAACAGTTTCACTTTTGGTGGCTGCGTTTTGAACGACGACGCAAAGGGAATGACAAGTGCTCATTTTCAGAACGGGCAAATTATAAGGACCTGAAGTTGATGGCTTACTGCATTTGACTAATGTTAAGGTGACGCTTTTGTTATATATATATATATACATTAGTAACCAAAAAATGAATTCTGAAAAGGAAATTAGAAATATTGTGGACGTGAACATCTTTAAATTGTGATTTTAAAACAGGGTGTAACAGAGCGGAATGGAATGTAGTTTCATCATTTTCTTCATAGAAATTTTCCGCTACTTCACGCTACACATATAAAACCGCGAAAAACTTCAAAATATTTCGGCAAATAAATGTTCAAAGCACTAAACAAATGCCCAATAAAATTACCCACCCAAAAATGTACGAAGGCACCGAAACAATGTCTGGTATCTTGTCGTCTAGTCAACCGCTAAATACCAACACAAAGCCCACCCTTCATCTCCCATCTCCCCGTCATTCTCTCGGCAAACGTGCGACGTATTATTGCCTAAGTTTCAAGCACAATCGGTAATATCCAGCAGCGAACCGTCGCGGCTCCCACACCTGCCTCCCCTGCCTGAAATGCGCATCTTCGCTCCGCGTCCAATATTCCGCTCTCGGCGTCGGCCAGGTATTCACTTGCGTAATCTCTGTACGAACAGGAGGAACGGTTAGAGGGATGCGATGGGCAGAGCGTGGTTGAAGGCGCTCATGAACGCCATGTCGCCCCAAGACGAACAATGTGCCTGTGGAAGTTCATGTCTGTCTATAATATGTTTACGAGGTTGTGGGTGGATATCCATTGTACATACACCAACAGTCAGGATTTGTGGTTGATTTCTGATGCGTTGTCAATCTCCTCAATGATTGCTAAGTTTGTCACTTCGAAATTCCACAGATTCAATCCGCTGATTTGGCTCATTTAGGGCCGCATTTAAATGTCCAGTTAAATATTTTTCTTTCTAGTCTTCCTAGAAGAAAAACAGGCGCAGTTTTTACAGATGAGTTTTAATCTGGACTGGACATCTTAAATGGACATTGTAAAATCGATCCTTAAATTATCGTTTTTAACCATCCAAGGAGAAACGAAGTAGTTATAATGAAAATCTGTATTCCACAGCGAAACTATCGCATGCAGGATTACTTGGTAATGAGTAATTCGGCTAGATCTTGCGACGGATATAATCGATGGTATTTTTTTTCTTATAAAAAATATCGTGACTTTGCGTAGATGGCCACTCCCTCGCTATGATGGCTTTCCGGTAGCGACTTTATCGAGATACAGATCGCGATGGTTTGATGTCTCTGTATGGGCGGGTGGGAGAGAGTAAGTCTTCGGAGGCTGATAGAAACATCAAACGATTTGTATACACAACAAGAATGCCACACAAAGACAGGTAGATGATAGTAGATGATAGTAGATGATGGTGATGGTAGTTCTCTTGGCTGGATGGTAGCGTTGCTTAATCCTCGGTACGACGGTGAAATGCCGTGTTTTCGGGTGGAATTTGAAACAGACCGGGTTTGTGAAGGCGGCTAGACTGGCAATAGCGTCGCTTAATCCCTGTCACAGCAATGTTTGGTAATGCGCCTGTATTAATTGAGTGGGGAAAATGTAGCATTATCGGCGACCCAGGCTGCTTGAAGTTAGGATTTTAAGTTTATTTCGTAACAGTTGTATGGTTTTTGTGTGCTTGAGAATTTCTTACTGAAGTTTTATTTGCGCATATCAACTGGAAAAATGATTGAATGATGTGTTGGAATTTTCCTCTTCGAACTTCTATTGATTGAGTGTTTTTTTTAGATTTATAGAACTCCCCGCGAAAAGGAAACAAAATAGATCGAGGGAAGTAAATATGCCAGAAATCTTTTAGCAAGATTCTAAGAATACTAGACTGTATTTTTTGTACTTCTTAACCATGTGAAACACTTATCAGCTGGTGATATTAAAAACAAACTATTTTCAACCAATTGTTATTATTGAGGTGAACGTAGAAAATTTAACCCCGATGTAAACTGCATTCCAAGTGAGGCAAACCGTTCACAGGCGGCTTCGCAGGAAGTGGCAGTCAATGCTCCCACTTGAGCGTAATGGTCTCGCTATTCTTTCCGCGGAAAAACTAGGCGCGCCGAGAAATGTGAGGGCAATTGAGTATGGATGTGAAATACTACTCGATACGTCTCGAGCTCGGCCAGGGAAATGGGACATGACATTGTGAAGGGGGACAGTTTCACGGGGACTCTGAGAAGGGAAAGACATTCCCGCCACCAAGCATTCTCTTTTTGCGGATGAGGAAACATAAATATAAGGACTCGATTTTCGTTTTCTATCACGCATGTATGTTTCGGACAGGTTGTACGGGGAGACTGGCTAATGGGTATTGGATTGCTACATTAGAGTCTTTTTGGGGAAAATTTCGTGTGTGTTTTTTATGGAGTGTTTGTTGCATTTTCTTTGCTTTGTCATCACATTTTCTTACTATTTAAGTGCTTTTGTCACAACATTTGATCACAGTTCTTGCGATGAAAGTCATCATGAGAGTATTGTCGAAAGAAACACTTTCACAATAAAACCAGATTTCGTTGAGTACACATAAAATGTTTTAAGGAACTAGTTTCCGAATACTTTTAATGAATTTTTTGAAAATCAGACTGTATTTAAATATGTCCTCTCGCTTAATACGATACCAAAATAACTCTTTCCACTTTTATCGTGAACCTTGCTTAATTTGAGATCATGCTTGATAGAACGAAAATAAAATTAACCTTCGAATTGATATTTTACAATACATTACCCGGGAAAATACACTTCCAGTGACAATAATGTTCCGAGTCCCGTTTCAATTTTTGAACTTTTTACCAGTGCACAAAGATAATTATCTGGCAAACTATTTGAGAGTAAAATAGAGAAGAACTTAAAGTGCTGTCTCGCGTGAAGCTATAGATATATTTGTAAGCTGTCTTAGTAGACTCTAAGGATGGCCGTTTGAAATGAATGAAGTGGAATTCATTTGAAGTTATGACTTGACTGCGCGAAAAAAAGACTGTAGAGAAGGAAATTCATAGCCAACCATTTGGAAAGAATCCGATGACAAAATCCCGTTGTGCAGATGATTTGCTTGGACATCCAAGGAGACTTCCTTCCTAATAGGAAGTTACTACACGTCGATTTATTTGACTCTTAAACAAAATGAAACGATTTTATTTGCTTTTGCCAGAGTAAATAGCAGGGAAGAAAATAATCGAGTAAACAAGAGCGGATATTTCAGACTGTTGTGAGCATTTCCAGCTCTCGCCTGAACGCAGCCCGCAAAGCAGAGCAGCGCGTCCTGCAAGACTCAGTAAAGATTTAATAGGCACAAGGA
This sequence comes from Nemurella pictetii, assembly GCA_921293315.2. Lineage (NCBI taxonomy): Eukaryota > Metazoa > Arthropoda > Insecta > Plecoptera > Nemouridae > Nemurella > Nemurella pictetii. Next base: position 7,061,974 of record OV121122.1, read on the forward strand.
AGAATCACACAGCCTTTCCACAGACAATCACCTTTTTAATCACTTTTAATGTGGTTGTATGGGTGGAAATGCACGCTGCTCAAAAGGTATGCGTCATTCCTGGGATTTCTAAAGCGAAATTACGTTTCATAGCTTTTTCCCCTGCACCCTCAAAAGTAATTGCTTGCGCACAGAAAACAGTAGAACTCGATTGTAAAACTAAAAGAGAACATTTTGGCCAAAAACTAGTTGCGGTTGTGTAGAAATTATGCTAATAAATTAGATTAAGATCCAGAATTTTGCCAAGATTGACTTCAAGTTATTTACTGTAGAACTAACAATATTAGTCCCTGTCTTCTCCAACACTCCACGCTAGATCCCTAATCACAATTAAAAACACATCCCTCAATTTTCCTCGCATCTAAGCAACCAACTCCCAGCCAAATCATCCGACTTACAAACTTCCCCTCGGCATTACAGTGTTGCCAACTGTGCACTCCGCGCGCTCAGCAGCTCACAACGCCGTGTTGTTGCTCGTGCCAATAAATCTGCAAGTTGGCAACTTAACAAACCACCTCTTAACTCGAGTTAACCGCACGGCTCGGGCAACTTGAAACACCGCACACCTGCGAGTTGATGAAGCGACTTGTAGTGGTGCGACGAAGAATTGCACTGACCCATTTCGCAACTGAGCGTGCCGAGATACGACCCCAGCCCGGGGTTGCGGTGGTGGGGGGGGGGGGGGGGGGGGGGGCAAGGGTCAGCGGAAGACAGTAAAGTCTTTTACAATGGACATTCGTGTATTTAAAACATCTCGGATGTGAGCTAGATTCGCTGAAACACTGCAGTCCATCTCGTGTGAGCTTATTCCAAATATCTTACTTTTACAATATTGCAAACTCTGCTGAAATAGCATTGTTTAGCTGGTGATAGAAGCGTCAGCGCTGCCTAGGCGGCGAGGGTTGAAAATGAAGCACCTCAGCTAAACCCCAGCCATCTAGGTACTAACTAAAAACAACGTTACAAAATATTTACGGGGCTTTTCTTGTCACTGATACTCAACCTCAAGTGCTAACTGATAGTTGACATATAAAAGAGTGTATTTCTGCAAGTTCAGTATTAAAAGCTGATTAATGTATGATGTAAGCTTTAACGAATATAACCCAAAAACAGTGTTTGAAAAGTCAACAAAGCGTTCAATTCAATACAATTGTCATGCCAACTAACGGTCACCCATTCAGAATCTATCCTAGCACAACGTTGCTTAACCTCACCAATCGTGCCCCAAACCGTTGTGTTGAACCAGATGAGACCGTTCGATATGGAATCACCGCAACGATGCATTATAGATGCAGTCACAGCTTCCTCTGGCGCTCTATCCGTTATAGCGCGTCACCACTGCATTGTCTGGCCATAGGGGTGGTTAGGGCTGGGTAAGGGAGGGGATGGAACAGGAAGTGGTTACCTTCGGGGATATCGCAGTGTTGCAGCTTGTGTCAACGGGAGCCAGTGGCGGCGATTGGGGTGAAAGAGGGCTTTGGTGCAAAGATTGTTTGGCTAAACTTTTTTTGCCATAATTTTACTTTCGAGTGAACCGCAGTAACATCGGTGCTTTTATGACTTTTCTTGATATGTTCAGTCTCAGAGCATTCCTTTAATCCCCAGAATTGATGCTGGAAGGTGTAAAAGAATGAAGCATCAAAGTTGAATTGGCCAAAGAGTTTTTCTCTCACCACTGTAAAGCCATTTTATTGCTGCGAAATGTGGACCTCACCAAATTAATAATAATAATAATAATAATAAATTGTCTTTATTTTGTTTTTCAAACAAAAATGGCGAGGTTCACAATAATTAGACATATTTTACAAAGTAAAAATGGCAGATCTATGGTCTTCCACCTAACCTTCAATTAAACCTAAATCTATGAATCTATGAATTTTGTAATAATATATATTTTTTTTGGAGACCTAAAATAAACAATTTGCAAGATTCCTGAAAGCCTGTATAGTTTTGATTTTTTATAAAATTTGGTAATTTGTTCCATAGAATAGGGCCTAATACAAAAAAGGAGTTGCCACGTAAAGCTGTTGAATGTTTAGGTACCGTTATTAAATTGTTTCTCTCATTTTTTGATTTTTCTAGTTTTTCGAATAGATAATTTGGAGTTTTAGTTTCTAAAATTTTATATATGTAGGAAACTATATGAAAAATTCTTCTGTTTTCCATGTTCATGATGTTGTGTGAATTCATTAAGTCGGTGAGCGATCCATACTTCTTTATATTATACGTGAATCTGATGCAAGCGTTCTGGATTTTCTGTATCTTCTTTCCTCTTGTCTTGTTGACGTTACAATAAACTATGTCACAATAGTCCAGTAGGGATATTACAAGTGAATTAGTGATTTTCCTCTTGACATCTTCACTCAACATATTTTTGTACTTGTAGATGTATCGTAATGAAGAATATGCTCGGGAGCACTGCTTTTGTATGTGGTCTTCCCATGTTAATGTTGAATCGAAAATCACACCTAGATTTCTTGCGGAAAAATCAAAAGGTGTTTGTACTTCATTGATTGTTATTGCTGGTGATAGCTGACGTATTTTCTTGATATTTTTTTCAGTCGATATTGGAATGAGTATAGTTTTTTTCACGTTAATAAGTAGACAGTTTTCATTGGACCACTTGTAAATATGTGAGATATCATTGCTTAATTTAGAGGCCAAGCTTTCTATATCTTTTGGAGGACCAGACATATATAATTGCGTATCATCAGCATATTGATGAAGTTTTGAATTTTGAATAATTTTTGATATGTCTTTAACATAAATATTGAAGAGAAGAGGACCAAGAACTGTTCCTTGAGGAACTCCAGGACCATCATTTATTGTAATCTTCTCAGAGTTAGCCATGTTAGATCCCATATGAACAAATTGGTATCTATTTGAAAGATACATTTCAAAAAACTTTATGGCTTGTTCGTCCATTCCAACTGACTTAAGCTTCTGGATCAATATGCAGTGGTTTACCATATCAAAAGCTTTACTGTAATCAAGTAAGTTGAGGATTGTCAAATCTCCTTTATCAATGGAGTTAGTCATATCATCTACTATATTTAACAAAGCAGTGGTTGTGCTTCGCTTCTTCCGGAACCCGGTAAATTCTTAACACTTCCTTAACACATTTTGATCCCTTCACCAGGATTGTATCCCAACTCATCCAAAACTTAACTAGCAAAAACCTTCATAATGCAAGCGTACTTTCAAGTATGCACATTCAGTAAATGTCTCCAAGTGAGCGTATTTTACCGCCATCAGGGCGCCACTGGTCCACGCAGCAAGTTGCAATCAATAACAGTCGAGTGATCAATTGATCATCAAATCGAGACGCCGTCTGCGCACTCGCTTATCAATTAAACCCTTGCGCTGATATTAATACAACCCGCTCGCGCGGGCGTGTGTATGTGTGCTGTGACACTGATGAAGTGTGTTAATCATTTGGTCCAGACCACTTTCCGGCTGTGAAGTCCATACTGCAACGACATGCACTGATGACTGTCCGCCTGCCTGCCTGTCTGCTCATGCCAGCTTGGGTTATTGCGAATTGCCAGCTGACAGGTTGCTTGATTGCGAAAAGTGCTTCGATTTGTAGTTATGCAGTCGAAACGGGACAGTTTTTGGATGGCAGGAGGGAGGGGTGTAAAAATCTCTTGTTGTGTGGTGCATGGTATTTCAATCTAGTATAGTTTTGTTTGTGCTAGACGGCACTTGGTGGCTAGTTAAGAATGAAATGCACAGATGGAAGCTCGTTGTGAGCTGTCTGGTGACTGGTGACTGGATTCTGGTGGTCTGGTGTGGGACTAACTTGTCGAATTGTTGGTGCCGGGTTGAGAATGTGAGATGTCGGGTTTTTGGTTTGGCGCGATGGGTATATGGAGATGGAAGAGGAAAGAGGAAAGTGTGGGAATTGACTGGGGCAGCTGGTTTGCCGGCAACTGTGCTATCTGAACACAGTATTTTATACGCTTTGCTGGTTCAAGGATGGGCTCTTCAGAGACAGGGTTTAAGATTAACAAAATTAAACCTCAGTCTTTACCTAGATACACAGGGTAAAATTTATTATTTTTAGAAATTTTCTGTCCTTATTATCGAAATAAATGTTTGAAACAACCCACAAATAAACTAAAAGCTTCTCTCTACGTGTGATGCACGACGAAACATATTACAAACGCATACAAAAAAAATTAAGCGTAACTCTATCTGCAAATAATTATTTTTATTTCATATTACGAGCATCTCTGATAATGTATATGAGATAACAAGAGCTTGTTTCGATTTCTCAATTATTTTCATTTACAATGACCACGAGTATCCACCTATCTCACAAATTAATTAGCTTTCACGAGATCTATGGATACGGGATTCCCAGTCTGACACCCATATACCTATCTATGAAAAAAACCGACCCAATGTGATAAATGATATTTTATGAATTACTCATTCATAATATTCGCTCCGTCGTCATCATTTTGGTCGAGCGGGCATTCAATTTCAAAATAGAAATCTCTGTCTGGTTTATTTCCTTTCTCGAGAGCGTCAAGCGCGTTCGAAGCTTGATTTTTCATTTCGCACAAGTCAGCGACGAGTCCAGAATGCGCAATTATATCTCGCATCGACAATAGCCACTTATTAAACCCAGTGCCTATATTTTCATAATCAAAAATCTTTGCCACTGAAAACAAAAACAAAAAAAAACTTTCAAATTTTTTCTCGTTTTATCCCTCATCGTATGTAAAATAACATTTTCCACCTCTGAATTTCTCGGCTGGTAGCTCAGCTCTCCGCCCAGGGTTGAAATGAGTCCCGGATTTTGACCTCGGCTTCAATCCCGTCAAACTCAATTGCCGATACACTCTTCCCGATCAGAGTTCCCTATCCATCGTTTGTTCCTCTCTCTCCAACTCCCGCCCTGTGATTCCAAACGCTGTACCCTCTTCCATCCCGATACATCCCGGCTTTAGCCAAAAGCCTCTCGCCCCCCAGAATTCAAACAGCATATTACAGATAATGCCAAACTCTATTGGCCGGTATTGGAGGTTATAAAATTCCATTCAAAACCTGCTTTAGAAGCAGCTTGTTTTTTTAACTTTCTATGACTTTGATGAACTGATCTCAATTAAATGCTCGCGTTAAATCGATATCTAGCATACACTCATTAAATTAATTGGAATGCACAGGGTAGAGATAAACTTTAGGTAGAGGTATACACATACTTTGATAAAAATTTTCATATTTTTATTCCTTGCTTAACATTCCTCCACCCTTCCGAAACATCAAGCAAATACCAGACGCGTTTAAAATATCGAGCAAGAACAGCTTTTGGTTTTTAATCTTTGAGGAGAGGCATTCGACTGGTGTTTGCACAAGCTCTCGTGTAATTGATTTACAATTTAGCGATGCATCAAAAGGAATCTGTTTTACGGAAAAACAAATACAAACCCCCAATCCACTAATACTCTGTTGCAAAATTCCTTCCACTTGGTGAGTAAATTTCCCTGCACCAGGAGCTGGCCTCTCTTTCATGTAAAGTTTCCGACTAAATGGTTTTACGCCACGCTTCTGAGCCAACAGCGCCATGAGGCCATACACTTGTCGAATGATTGGCTTGCGTCAGGGAGGTTTTTGCGGTTTCCGAAGCCGTGCACCTGCTTTCTGGCTGCCTACACAATCTGCATTCCCTGTGAGTTTGCTTGCCAAATGGGCACACAGCTAGCTGCTAGAGCATCTAACGCGGCAGCGCAGGGTGATCAGCAAATAGCCTCTTATTGTGATTAGCTCGGATCGGTCTAGCTGATGATGGAAGAAGAACTAATTGAGAAATGCGATTAGTTCCTTGGGAAAGAAGATAATTATAAACACGCTATTTGTGGATGAACTGGTGCAAAAACTGTGTTTTCCACCTAGTGCTTCGTGTGATGTTTTAGTTTTAATTAAATCCATTGCTAATGATACTAATTTTACTAATCAATGCCTTGCATCAGATTTATTGTTTTTTCAAACCAAAAGTTATACACGGGCTTATAAGAAAGCAGCACTTTGACAAATTAACATATTTCCTACAATTTTAAATACGAAATAAATATATGATATTAAGCATAATCGAAAGTTTTCAAACATTAGAGATTTTCAACTTTCAAATAGCAAAGACAAACTGTTTTTGCCAAATTCATTGTATGACTCCAGGTTGGGAAATTGGCTAAAACAGCGCAACCAGTGTAACATAAACCAGTTCGCAATGCCACTCAATCACAATCACACGAAAAATGTTACTGTCGCTCGGTTTCCCGCAAGATCTTATCGCAAATAAACTCCCCGGCCCTTTTTGCTTGCATTACGCCCGAGTCGCTCCACACATAACGTCTCTGTTTTACCCCCCCCCCCCCATTCCCAGCAACTTTGCGCGCCACTATCGCCCCCTAGTTAGCCGGTCGCGTCGACGCTATTCACAACAACGGCGTCCCCGGAGCGTCGTGCCGTCGCCGGAAAAACCGACGCTCGTAATGTGGCGTCGGTTGGAAAAACAAGGGCGTCGGTTTATCGCCATCGAGGCAGTAGCAGCAGCGAGCAGCTAGTGTTGTTTGCTGGTCCGTGCGCCCTGTGTTTCTGGGGAGGCCAGCTAGGGTTTTGTTTGCCTTGTTGCTTTACATATTGATATAATTATAGACTTTGGTCGCAGCTATAGTTTCTGAATATAGACTTGTTTCTACCTCAAAAATTAAGAAATACATTTTAAAGCATAAAATAACTACAAAACTTTAATCCGAGTTATATTCACGCCGTTTAGCTAAACTTTGAACTCAGAGTTTTGTACTCAGAGTTTAAAATGCACTGGAAACAGCAACTTGGAATCAATGACTCCTTATCCGTTAAGTATTGAAGAGTTTAATTTCATTAACCCAGAGAATGAGATAGGTAAGAAAACCTGTCAACCCGACTCTTGTAGGGTTTCAAGATCAACGAACTATTGGTATTTAGGTTTTGTGATCTATTTAAGCCCGATTGTGTAATGTATTTGGTGGTTAAGTTACCATCTGGTTAAAAGCACGCTTAAACCACCAGAAAGATGCGTCTTCATACAAGCTAAGTTTAAGAGAACTGCACTTCTGAGGTTTATCACTTATCCAACTACTTTCTGCGTCTGCTGTAACAATATTGCTTGAAATATGTGCAACTTTTAATTTTACTGTCTCATTACATTCCATATCTATTCAATGACGTTAAAAGTCTGCCCTGTATCGCATGCAAGAGCAGACACAGTTCTTATTGTCTAATTATACCGGCGACGCTCGTAATCTCTGGTTAAGCATCTAATGGCTCAGTTAGCGTACGAACCAAACTACACGACCGTTTATTCGAGTTTGCACAAACAGTTAACAAGAGAACAAGCCGTTTCGCTTGGAATTATCATGCATTTTCATTATTACGCGAAACACGGAGAGCGTAGCTCTGTGGTGCGGAGCATATAACAGTGAAAGAGTGTAGCCATGGCTAATTCGGAGACTTGCCTGGCAAATGGTTTCGCTATTATTTTTGCTCAGCTGACTTGGTTGAGGGAATCAGCTAGTCGGTGATGGTTGAACTTTTTCTCAAGTAGTTTTAAAGGATTTTCCGAGCATTCGTTCAGCGAGGGGGTTTCCGTGACGTAGAAAAGTATACTTGGCTAAACAAAGTCTTTGCTACGTGGAAACCGAATGTTTTAAACTTTAAAAAATGCTTATCCTTATTTTGTTTCTGGTTTAAATAAGTTAACTGTGTCCTGCGTCTTTTTTCTTTTGATTCAAAAGCTTAGACAGGATATTTTCAAAGTCATTTCATCATTTTTCTCAAGAGTTTTGGATAAATAGAGATTTAAATAGTTTGAATGGTGAGCCAAAAGTAACAGACAAAATTAACTGAACCAAGTCTAATTCATAACACATGCCACTCTGTGTTTTCTTACAAATTGACACTCATTGCATCTAGAATCAAGCTTACTCACGGTAGACATCATCAAATGATATGAAGTGCAAATAATTCCGGTCTTCAACTCGCTCGTTTTATCTCTCCCATAGAAAACTGGCATAAAGTTCTAAGCCATGAATATTACTTCCGACGGCAGCGTTCCCTACCCGACTGAATGATGTATCCACGCATCGAATCCATTCACAAGCACATTAATTTCAAACGTGATTGTTAATATTAGTTGGGATATGAATAATTATTACACTGGTCCTGTGTTTTCCAGGAGATAAGGTAGAGCATTATGCTTCAGGAAGCTGTGAGCTAATAATGTGTAATGCGCTGGAGACTTCGGATGCTGGAATACAACACATTTGTCAGTGAAATGCTCTGCAAAGTTTCTTGTCTGTTGCGTACTTTGCTGGGAAATTCAGTTATGGAAGATTTATTGATGAATGGTAGTTATAATATTGGCGGTAGATCTGATTAGTGCCTGTGGTTATCAAGTTTAGTTCAGTAGATCATTTTGAGAGCGCGAGCTGAAATATTGGTGTCGCATCGGGTTGGGTTTGTCGTACGTTACCCAAGTCAACGGGGATATGATTTGATGTTAACACGGAACGATGATAACAAAGTAACACATGATTGTACCTTAGATGGTAAAAAAGCTAAAATACGACATAATAACATTGACCCCTGGATGCATCCCGCAGAACAATACTTGGCACCTCCACTGACGCTAAGAAATTGAAACAAAAATAGTTTGGAATTACAAAATTAGCAACTTAAAAACACTATAACTAATGGAACACAAAGATTGTAAAATATTAATTTGAAGCGTGTATAGAAACACTTAATTTCTTGAGATTATATTTATATTTTTCTATATTTCTACGCAACAATGCGTTGTCATATGACATTAATGTGTCTTCTAAATTTAAGTCATTTTGCTTCTCAGGTCAAAAAAAACACCCTTAACTCGACTTAATTGCCTAGTTAGTTAAAATTTTGATCTGCATTAACAGGAAACTATTGAAGTGAAAATCTTCTGACTAATAAGAAAAAAAACCCAATTTTATATTTTCGAGTCTCACGTTATAAGACGTTATAAGAGAAGTATGCAAGGAATTGTAACATTTTGTTCAAGTTCCCAGAGTAGAGTTTGGACCAGATAACTACATAAGTGAAAAACTACAAATTAAGCATTTATGTTATAAAACTCGAGTAGTAGACCGTCAAACATCGCTTTGATCAATTTCGCAGCACGCCACCGTGCCACGAAACACATCTCCCTAACTTTTGATCACAGCTACGACCTCTTCACCGTTGCCGTCTCCACACGTCCGCACAAATACACAATTACTCGCAAGCAAATTTCAATTACACTCATAACTAACCAATCATGGAAGCTACCCTCGAATGTTACCGTGCGCATCAAACAATCTGCATGAAATTACACCCTTGTTGATCAGCCGATCTCGATTCGGTTATGCAAATTGCGGACTTCCACTATTCGCAGAGACCACGCTTTTGAGTCTCTTCTTTGATATTCGATGACTACCACATAGGCAAAAATAAAACCCCGAATTCGAATTGAAAGCCAAATTTTTTGTTTTATTTTTCTTTCGAGCGCTTGTTTTACAAAGTCAAGTCAATAACCTAATCTACATTTGGGAATATACAGAACCCAGTGATTGACCGTTGTCAAAGAAATAATTATGTTTAGTTTGCTGTCCAGTCAATAGTTATCTTCCAGCTAGGGAGAAAACAGAAGCAACCGATATGCTGTCACCATGGAGATGTGTTTTTATCTAAAGGTTAACCACTTGTCTGGAAATTGTAGATCCTGCTCTAACAAGTCTTTTTAAAACTCACTGGTACAAACTTCACAGTTCAAAACAGAGATCTTCACACAACTTTCAATTGTATTTCAACTAGCTTGGAAACACACCTTTTTACACCATATCAAATTGGGGATTTCTAGCTTATAAATGCTCGTAATTTACTTAAAATCACTATTACTGGCTTTGAAGACAATGTCAGTTATGCAAATACACACTCTCGGTTAGATTTCAAGCCACTCGTCAGCTCCTCGACGCAAATAACACTTCACGGGAATCGAACGCAATCCGAGTCGACAGCGGCGACAAGCACAGAAGGTATAGCCGAGACGGACAGGGATGGTAGTTGGGAACCAGCCCTTATCGTGTTCGGCGTCCAAGGGCGCACAATTTAACCCGTCGACGAGGACGCGTTCTGCGTCCTGGACCGCGTCCTGGACAGGAATAGGGACGTGTGTTCGACGTGGTTTCACCGAGAACAGCCAGGAAGAGAAACTTTTTATAGCGGCTGTCTGATATGGCAGGACTGTTTTTATAAGGTCTCTGTTTTCACACTTGTGATGACAGTGAAATAATGTTTGCTTATGTGTACTCCTACAACAAAACTTTGATCAGCTATCCCATTTTTTAACCATTTTTAAGGCCATTTTCAATTACATGAGAGAAATTCCATTTGTATACCTGTGCGTTCTCGACTTTGCAACGAGAATTGTTAAAACCAGTCTTTGCTTGAATTTTTACTATAAAAACAAACACTTTTATGAACTTCAGCTTATATTCTTGGTAGTTTTATTCATTTGTAGCATAGTATCAATTAGAATTGAAATTTTACTGTGCCAATGCAATGCACCAAGTATTAATATGATGAAAATTTCTGCAAGATTTGCCAATTGGGAGGCAGACGTAACGAGGTAAAACAAGGCTGCTCCAGGCATCAGACAATCATTCGAGATGCAAGACGCAGGATCTTGGAATGCCCTAGAGTGATGCGAAGACAGTGTCGATCCACTCACAGACACGTACACATATAGACATCTCAGATTGAATTGCATAGCAAACAAGTAATCTTGAATCTCCTCCAAATTATTCCGCTTGTGAATTATTGATGACTTGACTGCCGACTTCCTTAATTAACTAATTATCTAATGTCGTGCGAGATGTTTCTTATGTGTGTGTGTGTGTGCGCTGAGGTTTGATAAGACAAACACAGAAACGAAGACACTTGGTGGATGGGAAATGTAGATTTGATGAGGTGGAATATCAAAGACCTATTAGTGGATATCAAGTCTCAGTATTGACTGCTTTGTTGGTAATTTCAAGATATTACTCAATCGGTTATCAAGATTGGCTAATTAGCAAGATTGTTTCGTCGATTATTAGAATCCAATTAAATTGCCGAACGTAAGGAGATGCTCGCACGATCAAAGCGAATGTTTGCATGAATATAAACACCATTCATGTTCTATGCCGTACACTAATGACTATCAAATACATCCTTTTTTTTAATGTCGTTACATTAAAACACCAAATAGTAGAAATATCCGTCACAAATAGTAACATCGTTACATATATTAATAAAGGGTCTACATGACATCACTAACACTAAACTTTCTTGTTAGTTTTTTTCTGTCACAATGTATTCCCCATTGAATTTCATTACTTTGAAATTCCGCTAATGAGTACACCAAAGTATCTATTATTTATTATCAAATAAACAAGAATCCATAAAAAATATCACTGACAAATTCCTCTCATCAAATACCAACATTTTCATGATTGCTGATGGCGATAGTAAACAAACTGTCGAGCAAAATGACAAATCATAGCACGCTACACTCCAACAGACAAAGGATTACCTTTTAATTAAGTATGAGAATTGAATTAAATTATCGCCTACCCCAGCGTTGGATTTCATTAGATTAATTTCAAAACGCGGAAAGCCGCCGCAGGGTGCAACCAGCTTTGGCAAGCGATCCCTCCCCCGGTCAAATATAATACCAATACAACGGGATTATGAAAAATCGATCCGCCGGTGTGGATTTAATCATAATTGTAACAATGTTTTGATTCTGTCTGTTTACACGCAACTTTTAGGTGTCTACTTAGCATGCCTGCTCCCTGAACAGGGGAGGGTGTTTAATTAAGGGCTAATCAACGGTCTGGATTTTAGTCAGATTATCCAAGCGTGCGGCGAGAGATTGATGTCGAGATCATCGTGTTGTTACAGGTAACGCGTAGCGTTCGTAAGGAGAGATGCCGGTGATTTTGCAGAATTTTGCTTGCTTTTATGAATTCTGATTAGGGATTTTAAGCGCAAGGTTGAACGTTGCTTACATTGAGTTGATTATCAAATGTTTACTCTAAATGATTTTTTTCTTCTTATTAATTGGTGTTTTAAAGAGGTTCCTTTCTTATACATTACTGTTAAATTTAGTTTAGTGTTTTATTGAATCTCTTTAGAGATATTATTGGAAATTTATATGCAATTATTCAACAGTCGTTAGAGAGGAATCACGTGGCAAAGAAAGAGCTATGTGATAATTCCACGTTCCCGTACACCTGACTTGAAAACAGCGAGCAGCTCAACGCATCGCGAAAAAAATCTCAAGAATGATACTATACATTTTCATACACAAAGATCAGCATATTTTCCGCATAAAATGTGAGAAAAAGCTGCACATAAACAGCCCTCGTACTCTCTACACAATATCGTGGTGTGGTGGCGCTCCAATACACCGAAGGGACGCTGCTGGCCCCAGAGATAAAATCCTAGGGGAAACCTTAGGATATACGCCACACAGCGCTGTGCATAACAAAATTCTTCACATATACACTTCTTCATCTTTGATGACATTTCCATTTTCCTTTGATAGCTGCCGGCGAACGTAATTTGTTTTACCACGCGTACGGCGCTTTCCTCCTGATTTTCCCGCTGCATTTTCTTCTCTTTTCAACGCGAAGCCGTTCATCTTTTGTGAGCATGTCTAGGTCACCACGGGTTCCGGACTCAAGTACTCTGCTGAGAAACGGGTTAAGAAGACAGAACCGCCCCTAGTTTCGCTTCACAGAGCAAAGGGAAGCTTAAGCCTAAATTTCTATGAAACGGTTCGTTATCAGTCGTTTGACTTAGATTTTAACTATGTCAAGTGTAAGACCATAATTTAAAAATTTACTCGATGTGTTTCTGTAGTGTTTGCGCTTTTAGGAGGTGAGCGAAACAAGCGGTGGTCCAGGCTTCTTGTACCAGAATGTATAAAGGGGGAAGAAGGCGTGGAAATAAGGGATGGTATGGGGATGGGATCAAAGGGGATGGAAAGGTGAGAGAGCGTGTGATATTGTTGATGCCAGCGCCAGGTGGTGGGAAATGTAAGCTTCACTCACACTTGGTTTTAGATATATAAAAAAGGGGTTGCCCGTTATTCATGGAAATGTACATTTTAAGCACATAGGTTTCGGGGACTTGGGAACGGTCATCTGATTGTACAGTTGGAGTGGAGGTAATATCTTCTGGGAAATTAGGAGCTTAATAAACGCTGCAGACAAGAGTCGAAACCATCTATTTTCACATAAATACAAACCCGGAAACAATTTATTTTCTTCTTTGTGTCCACAACTAGACTGAATTGAGGGTCTAAAGTTCTATAGAGAGAAGACTTATTTGAATTTGGTAATGAGAAAATACATACTGATGCCCGTGTCACCAAACACTTGTGTACCTTTGGTGCCACTGTAGCCGATGCAACGAAAGTCGGCAAAAGCCCTGCTGTTTCGAGATTTATACACAGAATACTTGTTCTCTGGCGATATATCATCAGCAAGAAGTCCAATGCTTTCCTTCTGTTACTCAAGCGTCGACGCGCTATTGGCTGAGTTTTCTTGATCTGTTGCGACCCTCAGAAATTTCCCTCGGCGAGCGGACTGGCCCCGCCGGGCCCCGAATCCTGTAGCCCGGATCACGGACCCCGAACGATCACGTGTTCCCACGCATCTCAACGCTCTTTGCCCCCTTTTCATGAGTCAAGTGGCGGATTGCTGTCAACTGTCAGCGTTGTTAGCAGCTCGGATGTGCTACTGTCATGCTTCATGTCATGTCTGACATGACTGACAAGTCGAGCCCACTGCTACAATCTTTCAATAAAGCGTTTCAAAATCACAAAACTCACCAAAAAAATTGTAACGAAAGTAATGTTTTTTAACATGATTAATTTAAATAGAGCGTAATCTTCATATTGGTAAATCGATACGAATGATTTCATTTTGAAATCAGTGCAATACTTTATTGCAATAAAAAACGTACCATTTTTGATTTTCGGTTACCATTTTTTGATAACCAAAGGGGAGCCACGAATTTATTTTTTCCTCTTTGTTTCACAAAGAATTGTGGCAACCGTTGTTATAGTTAATTTATCAGTCTTAACTAGGTTTGCTTGAATTTAGCGTAATATTTATTTTTTATGAGTACACACTTTCATAATGTTTTCATATGAAATCAGTCTTTAACCGATTAAGTATAAGGTACCTAGACGGCCTGATGTTTCGCTCCTCGCCAGAAGCTGTGTGGTACCACAACTTTTCAAGATCCTAAAGTCTCTTAATTCTCGAACAAATAACAAAATTTCAAACAAGTAAACAATTTTGTTCATATTATATTAATATATTGACAAAATAATCAAAATATTTTATCATGAGTTTTCATCAAACATCAATCAATCATCAATCATCAAACAAGCGAAGATTTAGGTTACATTTCCCAGACTTCCAGAGCTTCTTCCATATTAAATCAGAGATACTTCAGAAATAATCCGTATTCAGGATGGAATGCTCTGACCGAAGTGTTGTTTCCTTTTTTCCATGAGCACACAGCTAGGAATAGCTAATGGGTTTTCGCAGTCGTTCATATTTATAACTCAATCCTTGTAATGTCGCACTTTCAAAGCTGTAATTGGGCCATTAGCACGCATAACTATAAGGCCCGGTAATAAGGGTTTTAAAAAAGCGAGGGTGCGTGGAGGTTATTTCTTCGAAAGTGTCTTGTCTTTGGGGAAAATCTTTGCTTTATTCCGTAGAAAAAAAATCATATTTTCAGGAAGTTGAGTTTCATAATTATAAAGTTGTAGCAGTGAAAATGTGATTTTTATCTCAGCGAATAATTTACTCATTTTACGTTTCTAACGTCTGCTAAGCTTTATGGAAAACTATCCGTAATCCATCAAATACAATTTAATATTAGTATCGATTAGCAATGTTTCGTTATACACATAAGTCTTCGTTTATAGTATATACGCAACTGGATATTCATAAAATTCGTTATACTTCATTCTTAGCTAAAAAGCTTTATAGATTACTTTATTATAGCTAAGAGATTTTTGAGCTTAAGTATTTTATTTCTACTCTGTTAACTCTGCAATGAGTCATCACAGAAACAGATTATACTGCTAGCTATTTTATGCGTTTGGTACAAGAGCAGCACCCAGAGATAGGTTCTATATAGTGCGTTCAACGGAAGAAGCTCGTTTGAACCAAGGGCGTTTCTTTGCGAAGAAAATCAGTGAAAGGTTAGAACTGGAAAAATCTCGCTAGACTCTTGAATATTTCTGTTTTTCAAAAGTCCGCGAGTAAAGACCGAGCAGTAGAAACGTGAGTTTCAACAAAAATGTACTTTAATTTGAAAGTTAAAACACTCAGAAGGTTTATAAATATATGCTTTCAAAAAGTTCATGTGGCACACGATTGTTCAAATGTTTGCTTAATATTTAAGTCAATTATATCCGTTCATAAATCATCTTTGTTAACTGGTTAATCAGATGAAACCATCTCCGAATTACACATATCAAGTAATTTTTGGAATTTTGGGACTGACTTTTGGGATGTCTCTTCACATAACTAGCTTCAGAACTGGCTGTGCTAGAAAAGCAGACACAACTCAGGATCACATTTTCTCATGGTTCAATTCACCCTTCTAATCTTCCCCTGGCTGTTTCACCGAAAACTGAGCAACTGTCATCGTGGCCTGGTGTCTAAGAGAAATGATTTTCTTTCTTCTAAAATAACATGTGACTTTTCCGGAGATCTCGACGGAAGGGCAACCCGTCTCGTTCGCGACTCCCCTCCGAGACGTTTCCTTCCCTCGCAGCCCTCCAGAGATATGGGGGGTGGGTAGCGGGGGGGTGGGGACTAATCTGTTCATTATCACATTTACGGAGTGGTGTCAATCAGATTATGTGTCACGTTATTGTGGACCTTACGCATCGCCTGAGCGTGTTTTGTGATTGGAATTACGCGTTATCAATGATTAAGTGTAAGGGATGGAGTTTGTTTTTAAATAGTGGCGACGTGCAAATCGTTTTGAAAAGCCGCTTCTCATTAGTGAACTGACTTAAAATGATTCGATTTAAATAAATGGGGACTGGTGCTACAAATAATATAGATTAAGTAAGCTCAGCTTTTACTTTCTTAAGACTTATGTCTTTTCCTTACATTAACTTTTAGGCACATTCACTTTTAGAAAAACAGTCTATTGAACTGGGCTCTTGCATGCTTCTACCAAACTTTAAACGGGGGTTAGTTTTATTTTGTTCGTGAAACTGCCGTAATTGTTTGTGTTTTTGTTTGATTTTTGGTCAAATCTTGAGTTTAGACACTTGATAAGGCAGGCAGCAAGCATTGCTTCGCGAAACGTCTGGAAAAGTTTGAGTTTGGTAGCTTAGCATTAATAACCAAGTTAAATAGAAATTAATGCAACGCAGTTTTCATGTTTTCATAACAAATTTTCGCAAAAGAAAAACTTCTTAAACCAGTCCAAAACCCGTGTTCCATCCACGCCTGTCGTTTGGCCCAACCACCGCCCACAGCGCACCTAATTCTCCGAATGAAGAGTTAATACTTTGAGAGCATCCCGACATCCGGCGCTGTTTTCGCCGCTCTCCGCCCCAAGGGGTTAGTTGTCGCGCCCGCAGTGGCCCACGGATCAGACATGTTCAGGGGGTGGGTGGGTGGCGACAGGCTTTAAAACCACAGCTTCTTACAGTCTGACCAACTCGCCGTGGGCTGGTCTCTGAGGTTTGCAAAACATGTCGCGATGGTTGAGACCAGTTGCTATACTCTATTTAATTTCAGAATAACACTGTCCGCACAGAGCTAGTGGTAAATAAAACATTAAGGTGTTTTATGTCAATATTATGAAAGATAGAGCCATGCGGATTCAGTTTTATTGGTTGGTTGAACGTTAATGACGCTTTTTTTGTTGTTGCCAATTTTTTATGTAGACTTTTTAAGATAAAATATTCTGTATAATATAAAAGATTTTTGCACACTAGCGCTGAGATGAGAAGAAATTGATTTTGAGTGCTCCTGTCTATTGATAATGCGTGTAAATCGCATTGAAAAATATCCTATTCCTACATTCCGATTGAATTTAGTACCATTTCGCAATAGTCAGACCCGGTGTATGCAATTCATTCAGTTTTCAATTAATTTAAGGGTTTATTCTTTGTCATAAAAAATCCATCTGTTTCACAGAATTATAGCATGAAGGGTTATGACATTAGTGCCCTTCTAGAGTAGTGAATACGAGACGATTAAGTCTCACTAGCTTCGCGAAACAAGTTCGTGTTGCTTTTGGCAAAAAGTTTTGCTAAGCTCTCGGTGTAAGACGAGTCTCCGTTCATGTGACATTTTTACGATTTCGCGGTTTTTACTGGAAAGGTCCTTACCCAGGTTCTTCCGAGGACGTGAACCTGAGGTGTTGTTTCCAATTTCCATGGTTGGAATCAAGGATTGCTTGACGGCTTGCAATCCATGTTGGCATGTGTTTGTCTTTCACGGCCAACATTGGCTTTCAGAATATTGTTGTTGAACTCGTTGGGTTGGGGGCTTCCATCCTAACTTTTGGTAACTCATTCAGATTTCTTCAGACATAATTTCAGAATTTATATATATATTCAAGACGGTCCATCGATATATTTGACCCTTTGCAAAGCTAAGAATTTAAGTTGTACGCCCAATTTAATGCTGTTCAATAATTATTTCAAGCTATTAGTCAATTTTTTTTCACAAACAAGTTCTTCAACTAGGTTCTTATACATTCTCATGTCAATACCATTTAGCGTAGGAAATTCCCTAAGCAACTGGAATGTAGTCAAATTATTTTTTACTTAGAACTGTCGTCAATAATGTATAATTTTTTTAACTAGAAGGTTTGTCTGCTTTCAAGCGGAAGCTGAGATCCTGAACTCTCTTCCACTTCACGTTAAAAATAATTTAATTTTAATGCTCTCAAGAATTACAGCACGATGTAAGGTAGCTTTCTGAAATATGGGGCCGGTTTACTTTTAATGGCTACCATCTTCTTCGGGATTATAAAAGAATAATTCCGAATGAATTATTTAAAAAAAGCGACTGAGAAGTTATTATGGTCCAAAGATGAAAATTAAGTGTTTCTTACTTTGTGAAAAATGTTTGCGCGAGAGAGAAATTTATTCCCTGCGAATCAACAACGTTGTTGTGCAGATTAACAATTCCCATGCGAATATGCATCTTGAAATTAAATTGGTTCTATTCGCAAACATCGCGTTCTTCGGGAAATTGCAAACACGGGCGCTCTGCCGATCCGTGCAATTCCTGGGCTTCGCGGAAAAGTGTTGGAAAAGCTACTCCACGGGGAACAAGTTTCCGCTCGTTCTGACGTTGCCAATCTTCGTTTTTTCATTCCACTTGAACAGAAGTGTGGGTGGATTAATTTTGTTTAATGTTTCGTAAGGTTCATCGAGCATGGATTAGTCGAGGATTCATTGGATTTTCTTCGTTCTTATTGACATATTCGTTAAGATGATTCATTTTTGATCGCATTCGTTGCAGTACATGAAAATAGCGTCCTTTATATTTCTAAAGAAGTGCATCACATTTATTTTTTAAATGAGATAATTTTATAGTTCCCACACCTTCAGATAAATAGGTCAAATATTATGTGGTCCTATATCAAATTCTTAGCAATATTACTGTGAAAATTATATTTTAAGTAATTATTTCACATTTATACATTTGATTAATTATTTTGCAACTACATCTACTTGATTACTAATCAGTACTGTTTTTGTACGTTAAACGTGTTAAAAACTAGATACGCGCATTTTCTGTCATACAAGGACTTTCCATTACATCCCGCTCAAGAGCCCTAGCTTTAAACAGAATAACTTAATCCAGCACCCACTTCTTCAATCATTATACACTTGCGAATGAAACACGATTGTCGCCTTCCATTGAAGATTTCCCCGATTCCATTCTCCAGCCTATCTGAGAGGAAAACGTGTCCAAACTCCTTAAAAAAACCATCACACACACACACAATTCTCTACTTTGTTCGCCGAACGCGAAGCCTCCAAGTTTTCTGTAGGAAGTCATCTGGCGTGACCTTCACCTAACAGGAAGCGAAGAGACCGACCAAAAGCGGAAGCGAATAGTTGCAATTCGCCCCCACCTACGCCCCCCCACACGAGAAGATTACGTCTTTGTGTCCTTAATCCCCCTCGCTAGCAAGTAATATGCCTAAGACGACGTTCTTACCAATCATACTATAGATCAGACAAAATCCCTTCTCGGCACAAATTCCTATGTATTCCAAATTCCTAGTCTAGTGCAAATATCTTACTAGATTCTTCTCATGGGAAACCTGCGGAAATATATTCCGAGGTGGCTAGGTAAGGAATTGAGGGAACTTAGCCATCTATAGGTAAAATTTAAATTAACATCATCTTACGTCACTTATGCTCAATCTCAAGTGTCAAATATGACAGCTGACTGCTGTGATAACTGCACTTGTTTAATTTAACTAACAAATGTTCCGCCAGTTTCGCCTTGTCGATTACTTTCGCCGCGAGTTTCCCATATTGGAAAGAAAGGAAACAAGTGAACGCTCCTCTGAGAGGCGTCTTGAAATACGTGGCCGTCAAGCCACCTTACTATCAACTAATTCCCAAGTTCTCTCCTCCCGTCTCACCCTCACTTCCATTTCGTCAAGCTGACAGCTCTTAGACATGTCACTGGACTCTGATCCAGCGACGTTCATATCAAAAGTCGGTACTCCCGCCGCCGCCACCGTCGGAAAATGTGTCGGTTATCTCAACGAGCTTTTCGAGGAAATTGTTTCGCTTTCTGCGGCGAAAGTTTGCTGCAATGATGGAGCGGTCTGGAATTTGTCAAAGATCTTGTCGCGGGCGTTAAGCTTTTTTACTAAGCTGGTGAACTTCATCAAGAACTTTCATGTACTGGTGGATGAGTTAGTCAGCGCTGGGGAGTTTGATCCCGTCTTTTCCGCGATTCAATCGGGTCGCTTTGCTCGACACTTGTTTTTGGTGATCCATCAGAGAGATACTTTTTTTTCAAAGCGGGAACGAAACTCACAATTTTTAGAACCGATTCGGAACAAGATTTCCCTCGTTTCCTTTCACTTCCAGCTCGCAGGTATTAAAATGCTATTTATATTAGTTAAGGCGAACTTCCTTCCGAACTTTTCGACGCTCACAATGAATCGGGATTTTCGTTTTTCAATTAAAATGCAAGCCCCCAGGTTTTCCGGAGTCGCTCACTCCCCGCACTAGAGCCGAAACTTTGCCCACAATGATTTATAGGCGTATCGTACACATAGCAAAAAAAACATACCATTATCAACCTCCGAAATTTTCTTCGCAAAAACTCGGTACTTTTTTTGTCTTTCTTTCTAGCCAATTAAATTCACGCCTCGCTCGGAAAATTCACTTTCCTTCAGTTTCGTGTAATATTTTCTCTCTGAGACAACGCGCAACGGCTATCCCGCCGAGTCTACGTTTTGCTCACGCATTTCCCGTCTCCGGAAAATGAAGCACACGGTGTTGTAAGCGTTGTAAGCGAGTACCGTGGTCACAAAGAAAAGCGACTGACTAACATTTTCTCTTGCCTGTTCCAGGTTCGGCTTTGATGCAGATCGTCGAAGTCTACAAGGAGATACAGAATCAGCAGATGAACATCGTAAGCAACACACGATATTATAACTATCTGGCAGCTTTGTTCGCCTCTCATTAAGTTTGGCTTCTTTGCCAAATTGATTTCGAGCATGAAACCTAGCCTTCTCCAAAGATCATTTAATGACCCTCCGCGCCTAGGTTAGTCTTACTGTGCAGAGCCTATATTTCTTCTGGAAACGGAATAAAACAAAATATTTTTTCAGTGAGTGGGTCGATATAGGAATGATCTTAAATTTTATGCCAAGACTCAACCTTATAATCTCTATTATTTAGTTACCTTAACTATTCAAGGCGTTGAAAAAATAAATCGTTATCTGGTCAACTCTCAGTCATGCCCTAGGTCTTGAAACGAGAACCTTAAGGAATCTTAGTGCGGAATTCAGGAAATTTCTCATCTCACTGATATTTCCAAATCTCAGGAATGAGTTTCTAATAATAACAGCTTAATTTCCACTGCTTTGTCAATGAAAACCGATACAATTTCTCTCCCCGGGGCCACCGTTACATATTTCCAATACGAAATCCTCGTGCCAACAGCGCGCTTGCTCGTAGCTTCAATCAGATTCTTTACCAGATGTACTCTTAAAACTGGCAGCCGCCTGGAGCTACGAGTATCATACTCGGCATCTCCTCTTTGATCTCGTGTCATCTTGCACGAGCATTCCACCAGAAGCGTGTCTGACGCTCCTCTCTGCTCGCTAATTATGTATCACGTGAGATTGTAATTGAAATGACGTTCATTCAGCTGCTGGCGATAGGTTTAATTATCTTTTGAAATTATTATATTTAATTAATTAACCGTGGAGTAATTAGAATGAGATTCCCCACCAGGTGGTAACGCGAGTTCATTTCGATTCAGAGACTCTGCAGAATCAAGCGGTTTGGATAGCAGCTTTTTAAACATTGTTCTTATCTTAACTATTTTTCGTTTTAATCAAGCGGATTCATAAAGAAAAGCGCCGTGAACATATTATGCAAGGGCCAATTGACTTGAAGGACACTAAAATTAATCTGTGTCGTTTGGCATTTAGTTGTTGGCGAAATTGCAAAATATGTTGTCTTGGATTTGTAAGCAATTCATAAAAAAATTTAAAAAAGCCATTTTGCTATGAAATACGAAAATTTCAGAGTTTCCACGACCCGAACCACCCCCTTTAAGTAAAAAAATCCACAGGAATCACTTAAATTTGTGGATAAAAACAAAATAACTACTGCCGCAAGAAAAAAAGTCATCCGATTTCATCCCCTAAAAAACAAACACGCATCCACCGCCACCGAGCGTAGAGATTTTCTCGCCCTCCGTTCCCCCAACACCCTTTGTTTGCGCTTCATGACCTTAAAAAACTCAGCCGCCCCTCGGCAGTGGCACGCAACGCTCCTCGAGCAGTGCGTACAGTGCGTAGCAGAGTGGGATCCATTTCAGCACGCACAATATCTCAAGTTACGCACAATGTGTACACGCGTGCCGGGGTCGGCGCATGGCTACAAAGTAGCGGGCCCCGAGAGCACTAATTTATTGTAACTCTAGAATTGATTAATTAGGCGCCACGTGAGATAAGATGGTGTTAGGGTGACTCGATTGCACCTGTTTTGGCTGGATATAAAACTGCAAAGTGTAGAGACTTGATTCATTTCTACAATCTACATGAAAATACTAGTTGCATGTATATTGATTATTCAATATCTAAACTCAAGTTATGTTTAATAAGTTTTCAATATTAACTCAGTTTCCAAACTACATTTCGATTTAAGGGTAGCAACACTGGATCCCATCCATGCAAGGTGAGAGATCTGGGTTTGACTTCCGATACAGTATTTGAGATTTTTTCCCCCAATATTTGGATTTGATATTTCGTTTCTAATTATCAACGTATAGAAATTGTCTAAAAATACACTTCAATTCCAACTCTGATTGCGGCTATATAAATTTTTCTCAATTTTAGCTTACTGAAACAATATAATCTAGTGAAAAGGTGTTGCCGTCGTCTTCACTAGCTGGCATTTTGGCCCGGTACAATGATTAAAACTGTGGAAATTGGTAGTTATAAAAGAAATTCACGACTGTTAATAAGATGGGGAAATTATGTTTGGGTCACCACACAATCCATCTGCACGCTTCAATCCCGGAGTGTAACTAATGACGGTTTAGGCCGCTTAGACACTGTGCACACCAAGTTACAGATTTACAGGCTTACAGCTACAGGCTCTGCACACCGTGTATAAGAATCTTTTGTGCTCAAACAAAAGAAAAACTATAGCATCCGGCTGCTGATTTTCTTTGGATATTCATGCATTTTCTTTCCCTCAACCTTAATCAACTTTCCCAAACTTAATTTTGCGTTCAGCTTTTAATTAATTACGTTAATAGACACAATATAATTTTCATTAAAACAACTGTGGTCTTTTTTAAACTCGATTTCACAGTTTTGGACCAAAAACCAACAAGAGAGTGTCTCTGAAGTTATAGATTTTCTCAATTAATAAAAAGCTCTGTTAATAAACCCCGCGTTATTCGATTGAGCATATTCCTATTGTGAGGATTATGACGATGCTTAAACGCACAGCCGGCATTCGTTAGTCGCGAAAACACAGAACGTGCGAATTCACAAATTTGCAATGATTTTCATCCGCACACGCGCTCGACTGGTTGCATATTCGCGACGAAGGGTAGGCGAGGGAAGGGTGGTGGTACCGAGGGGGTGGTTTTAGCGCCACTTCAACACCGGAAACGCCGCGTCGGACCCGGGCGAGCGGTGTGAATTGGAAACGGAAGAGCGAGTTTAATGCCGACATGTGATTATTTCATTACCTATTCAAGCGGCAGGACACAGTTTTGATTAATTTATTCGTTTGATCGGCGATAGTTTTGTTTTGCTGTTGGTTTAGATACAGTTTGTGGATGCATGCTGTTGTGTGGCCGAGCGTGGAAATGGCAACGTATGAAATGCGATTAGAGTTTTTTTAAGTGTTTTGAAGCGTTTTCTACGGAATTTAGTGAATGTATCATTAATTTGAGTGTGGAATGAAAATATCTTCTCAGCGGCTCTCTATAATGGCATTTAAATTCCACGTAGAAACACTTTTAATTTTTATATTAAGGTTGTTGGTTTTTGAATACTGAAATTGTATTTTTATTTTTATGAACTTTTTGTGCAAATATTGACCTTTAATAGACGGAGGTTTTCTGATAGATGATAGATGACAGGATTTTGGTTCTGAAAAGGACCTAGGTCATTAATCCTCTCGTCCTTTAGGTCCGGTATCTAGGTCTCTAGGTCCTAGAACCTAAATGACCTAAGACCGTCCTGCAAAATTTATTTTTGTGCTTACGAACTTTAATTGCCAAATCAAAGACTTTTGATTAGGACCTAGGACCTTTACAAGACCAAAAACTGGTCAAATCATATCAGACACCACACAGCCACTACTATCATCAATGAATTTTCAATTACACGTTTTGAGGGACTTTTCAAATTTTTATAGGAAGTATTAGTTGTTTATTTACTGTGATTTAATACTCCCACTAAAAGTCTCGTGGAAACAGTTTACTCCTGCATGCACCTGACATATTTCAAGTTGCATACAAATGAAAATAAATGTTCTATCTTGGTAAAATGACGGTAAAGCAGCGCGTTCAACGATCCCCGTTTCGCTTTATATTCTGTCATAAAAACAGCACTCCAGAACTTTTCCTTTTTCCCCCCGCTTCCATTCCCATTTTCCTCGAGCTCGCTTTCCCCGCGACCCGAGAACTCGACCACGTGTTTAGCTAATTAACGCTAATTAGCTGGGATAATGGGATTGCAATATCACAATGCATCCCCGCAAAGCCTAAGGCATGGGAAAGTTATTTATTTTTGGAAAAAGTTTCGTTTTGTAAAAGTTGTGCTGCAATTAAATTCGGTGACATTATTACACATCATACTTCGGTAACTGTTGCGTAACTCTGCTACTGCTACTAGAAATTTCTTTGTGTTTTGCTGTTTTTTGGTCTGAAATAATTTTAATGTCGTCCAACAAAACTTTGCTCAGAACATATTTTTGTTGACAAATTTAAAAGTTGGTTATTTCTCTCTCCTGATTTTATTTTACATAAATATCTCGTTTTAAAAATACAGATGACTCAAGGATGTTCTTTTTGATTTTGTTTCCAGCTGAAAGCGTTCTACGTCGACTTGCTAGTGCCACTGGAGACGAATCTGGAGAAGGATACGAAGGTCGTCCAGGTCAGTACACTTTCAACTTTGGTGAAGCACATTAAAATATTTACACCAACCATTTATCGAACCAACTCAGGCATTATGGCATTATTTACTGGATAATATTCTTACATCCTAATATCCAAGATTCTAATACACTAGATAAAGATTTAAACATAATTATATTTTAACAATAACTAATATTTATAGCAAATTAAATATACATCCCTTTTATCACTCTTAGAGAAAGAAATTCCTCTTATTCCTCTTCCCCGCGACTATTAATTCAGCTTTTCCCTGTATTTGTCAATTATTATATTTTTCAGTATTCTCACAAGTATAATTTTTTTACCTGAATAACTCACCCTCTGGCCGAATGCCCTATGTTATTTATTCCAAATGTAATTATAAGTATTTCAACAGGGTTGTCTGCACAAAGATTTTGGTTTTATTATATTCTATTACATACCCAGTTGACAAATCTGAATATTTACCTTAAAACACTGACTGTATTCACACCATAATTAAGCCGAGCCTCTTCATTTTCCCGTACCCCCATCTTGTCGCTAGCGCACGTTAACTCAATTTCAACGAAATGCAGCGCTACCGTGTTGGTTACAATTATGCAGATCGGGTTCGCAGCATTCACGCGTGTCGCCTAAATGTGCGTGTATCGTCGAATCACGCGCACGCACATTTCGCAATGCTTTATTGTTTGGATAATGGAATTTGCTCGGCGTAGACGTACTCGCTGTGTAGTTCATATTTCCACGTGCTTGCTACTGGTTTGTCGTATGTCTAGTCGCCAGGCATTTGCATTGAAAATGCTTTCATGTAAGCTAGATATTTTATATGAGCTACGGAGTGGAATTAATAGCACTGTGCAGTGTACAGTGCGCTGTACTATACTATTTCTAATGCTGCCAAAGTATTTCACACGTGAAATTTTTGTGAAATTTAATTTCTCCTTGTTATAAGCAAATGTTTATCTACTGCGCAATGGGTTGACATAATTATACATTTCAGAGGGTCGGACACGATATAAAAAAACTTTTCATTGATCGATGACAAGTATTTTGTAAAGAATATTCAAGTTTCTTAACGTAAAAATCAAGATATATTTCAAATTAGAGCCAGTATTTCAATGGCTGTTAAATCATGTAAGAGTATTTTAGAATATTTATTTGATTATTATTTTGCACACCAATAATTTGAATGAATGGTCGAATGATTCTGATCTGACTTTTTAATATCCTGTATACATGTTATAAATGACACAACATTTTAAGCATGGATAATTTGTCTGTACTAATTCAGTACAGAAACTGTACGTGAAACTCGAATCATAAATCATTTTCAGTACCTAAGAACTCGAGGACGCATTTCGAGCTGTGTTTCTAGCCGAGACGTTGTTGAATCTTTCAGAGCGAGCAGAAGAGATTTCTGCAGCAGCACAAGCAGAGGAGCGAGTCGTACAGCAAGGCGGCGGCCACCATGAAGAAGCAGAGGAAGAAAAACAAGGGCACGACCAAGACCGGCCTAGCGATGGACAAGGAAGTCAAGGTACAGCCCCACTTATCATTGCTCGTCTTTTGATGCACAGTTTTTCTTTAACTTACCCGTTAGCTTATTAACGCTCCGTTAATGTTTCATTACCATAGACACTGCCAGTGAGACGTGTAGAAATTGTGTTTTAAAACTGGTAAACCGTCAAAAAGCATTTGAAAAACTACGGCACCTCCACCGCTATAGATTTTGAAGGCCATACTAGAATATTGATAACTTGTCTGTACCTGTTTCAACGATGCGTTTTTCGTTTTGTATCGTGCTCATTCAATTATTGTAGATTTAAAATTTACTTAAGACTTCTCTAGACGTCAATAGCAGAAGATATTTCTAAGCACAAACTTCTATTTAACTCTGATTTAAATGCTAGGTCTCCTATTTCCCGAATTTTCTCAAAGCTAAACGCTTTAAGACCCGATTTTACAATTTTGCCAACTCCAGGTTAAAGTGGGAGTTAAGTTATTTGTTATGGCAACGGCCAATGGGATGCAGTGGAATTCATTTGTTTCTAGGGGTTAGATGCTTAACCCAGAGTTGACAAAAGTTGTAATACCGGCCCTAAGTTATTTAATTTTTCTAACATTAATGTAAGCTTCTGGTTAACGTAGTGTTAAAGAGAAATGAGTTTATAGAACAGGTGGAGCCAACGGTTTTGGCCTGCGTCGACCAATTTCTCGAAATTTCGATCAAGTTGGCGTGGTCATCTTTAAGACTATGATAGCATCTGTCATATTCAGGAAATCTACATTCGTGGAGGTGGCCACTACGTGAACGTGATTATAACCTCGACTAACATGGTCATTTTATTACCGTTTTATGAGAAACCCCCATACACGCTTCTTTACAATATTTAACTGCTTCTTTGTTGATTCACTGGCAATTGCAAATGTCTTCAGAGTAATAATAGATAAGCATCTGATTCACCCTATCAACGATTCCCCGTTCATTCTGTCCACTCGTCGCTTCGTTTCCCTTCGATCTCTGTCCGGACAAGAACTCCGATTGATTTCGTGCCCGTTTCGCTGATTTCAGAACATGCAGCTGTTGGAGGAAGAACGCTCCAAGCTCGACGCGTTCTGCGAGCAGAGCTTGAAAACCGTGAGTACTTTTTAATTGAAAAATAATATTTACCTATCGACGAGATTATTTGTGTAATATCTTGAATGCTGGCAACTCGAATCTAGGTGGGTTCATTGGGTGGGGAAGAAATATCCCCGGGGATGCGCAAATATTGGGCGAATCGTTGTGAAATGGATGGTCTATCAATACGTAGTTAGTCATTGAAAATATATCTCGTTTACCGTGTTCACGAATGTATGTTTTTCATGTCAAAGAAAGAAAAAAGGGTTGTCCTCTATATAAACGTGATTTTCAATGGAAGGAGTTATGAAATATTTGATGTTTCTGTTTTCTATCTACAAATCGCATATTAAAGGATACTAAATTTTGAGACACAGATATAGTTCCTCTATAATATAACATTAAAAACTCTATATGTATGTCAATTTTCAGTGCTGTATTACAGTTACTTAGAAATCCCAGAAGATTTATGGCCCTCACTCTGTTCTATTACAAACAATATCATAATTTCTATATTTGTTGTGAAAAATATGGACTGCTGAACTCAGCGAAAAGTTTTATTCGAGCTAAGTTTTCACCTTCATTTATTTGAGACAGTCTTTTTATTTTGAATATAAAACACCCCCATTACCTCTAATGATGAATGCATATTGCCAACAAAATTTCACCCGAATTCACCCAGAGACCTTTCGCTGCATCTATTCCCACCCAGCCTAATAACCAAAATGTAATTTTCGCCCCGTGTTCTCCGAAGCTTAAATCTGCGGTTCTTTGCTCTAATCATGTCTCGAGTGGTCCAGACGAGGAGGCCATGCTTGGGATGGCACGCCGTGAGATGGTTTATTTGCCGAAGCCCCTCTCCACCCGTTAGAAGTCGCCCGTTCACCCGTATGCATTACACATTCAAACAAGAAGCAGCCAGAATCAATTTAGATCCCATTTGACCCGGAGAGCTGGCGCTAGCCGTTGGGTTGCCAGCGCCGTTTCAAAAGTCTACGTCCTTATTTATAACCACCACTGCTGTCAGTGGCGTGCGTACGAACACTAAGTGGAAATACAAGGAAATAATTTTATAAAAGTATTGCTTTTAAAGTTAAAAATAAACTCTCACATAAAGCTGTCGAATTTTCTTTCATGAATTAAGTCAAAGTAAATCCACACAGATATACGAATTTAAGAGGCAACACCTTAAAAGTATTACTTTTAAAGCCAAATTTACTTTCACATATAAGTGTCGAATTTTATTTCAATCGATCAATCAATTGGATAAAATAACCAAATAGGCACCAGAAAACATTGTCCCTGGACATCTTGTCTAAACATCAGCATCTTGAACAAAATTATAAATTCGTACAGTTCTAATTTCCAGCTTAACACTTTCAAATATGAAAGGAGACAACAAATTATCATTATTTATTTTCTTCCACACACAAGCTCTAGGCCAGTCCGTATAAAACCAACCCTAACTAGTGCAAACAAGACTCAACCTTTCCCACCAGATCGAAAAAAAGGGTTAGTTATTTGGCAGACGAAAATTATGCACGGCCGCTTTAAATTGTGTACTATGGATGCAAAAAATCTTTTGGGAAATCTGGAACATCCCTCGACGTCCCCCTACATTGACACCGCGCACTGCGCTTTCCCATCCGCCACTGACGTTCTTTTCTTTACAATGTTTGACCCGAACGAGCATCGCAGACACCGTTGTTCAACCTTTCTATTCCCAAACCGAACACCGCGAGTCCCGACCAACACAAACTTAACCCATTCGTTTTCATTTGAGGTAAAAGTGTCTAGGAAAAGTCTGCCAGCGAGTGACATTACCGGTCTGTTTGCAGCTGCAACGGCTCTGTGTTCACATGCAATAAACAAGCAGCCAAACTGCATACAACTATCTGTAGTTGAGCGAGTAGCCATTTCGAATGTACCAAGGCTCGTTCCCTTGCACTGTTTGTGTGCCAGTTTGTAATTTACAGCTTTTGACAAAATTATAGTTGAAAAATAAGGAGAGGAAATAAATTTCGGTGTGGTTAACATACAACTGTGTGAGCTAGATCCATTTGAAGCGTACTGCTGGGAACGATCTTCTTGCTGTGCAAGAGAACGTCCTATTTTACAAGAGAAACGATACCCGAAAGTTGGCCTTTCATAGAAACTGTCGTAAAAAACGTTTTCTGTGTCTTGGACTTCATAAAAATAACGTGTAGATCAAAAAAAAATTCTAGACACCGACATTGACAACGGACAGCGTTTTTTCGGCGATATCTCTTAATTTTTTTTCTATGAAGTTGTTCGATATCGATGCTGAGTCTTTAAATTGTAGATTGGCTATAAGTTTCTCAATAATTTAGGATCCGTTTTACTACTAATGAAAAGCAATCAAATGATTTGTATTGCTTAAAGCTTAATGTATAATCAACGAAACTTGACCGTCAGTTTTTCTCCAATATTTTGTCAAAGTCAGAAAGTCCCATTCGCATTTCTTAGAACTTTTCAGTCCAATTCTTGACCTACATCGGCAAACTGAATTCTGTCAGCAGCACTTGGGCTTGGACCACTTCATGGGTCTTTGCGTTAATCAATACGTCTGGAAAATAGAAATGAAACTTGTGGAATCACATTGACCTTATTTGTTCAGTCATATCTCAACGTTGAAGCCACCAATATTGATTAATATCATGCCATGTTGTACGCTTCAATTGTCGCAGTTTCATGGGACAGTAGGGTAATAATAATTTTGTAAAAATTTCATTACATCTCTAAGTAGCAAATAACATTGATTTTATCTAAAATTTAGTTATAGCGACACTAAAGAACCATGTCATAAAATTCTCGATGTTTTTTTAGACCAAAGATCCATATTTTATTACAACTCTAAAAACGAAAAAAAAGTATTTTCCTTAAAAGTAAGTTACAAATAAATAAAAGAAACATGTCATAAAATTGGCGATAGTATTAGTTGACAACTAAAATTTTCTAAATCAGTTAAACGAACTAATGAACTAAGATTGTTATTTCACCCCTGTCCCTTGAATCAAAGAAATATAGGTATACATGACTAAAAATATCTGCTGAGAATGATGCCCAATCAAGGTGACAGAAACCGGAGACGGAAACTGTTTAGAAAGAGTACCTACCCTTAAACAAAGTACACGCCAAACAATTACACCGCCAGCAACCCTCCTCTCCCCACCCGACCGGCACCCTGCAATCTCAATCTGATTACCGTGCCGCTGACTTATTCGATCAGCGTCTCGTTACAATCAGCGACGCTTGTGACGTCGCCAGCGTCGGCGTCGGCGTCGCGGCGTCTTGGCCGGCGCGGAGACAGACGCCGGCGTCGCTAATGCATCGGGGACTTCGCGATCGTCCCCATGCGGGGGACGACGACGACGACGACGCTTTCAAAATACTACACCGATAACATCTGCATAATTAATTTTAGAGACGACAAGATTTATATTTGCGTATCTGTGGTAGCAAGGGCTTGGGGTGTGGGGAGAGGTTGCGTTACGTGCACATTGTCTAGGCCTCGGAGTGCAGGGATACTCCCTCAGAGACAGTACGGAGGGACCTGGGGAGGCTGCAGGCCAGACAGGAACAGTTCTAGGGTGTGGAAATGGCGTGGGTATTTACAAAACTCTCGGACACTGAAGCTAGCAGCTTTTGTTTGGACTAGGATTATGTGCGAGAGCACTTCTATTTGATGACAATTAGTTGAAAGCTTGAATAGTTTGTTCGAACCGTCTTTTTAAAAGTCCTTCTCCACAAACCACGAAAAGGATGGTAGACAAAAGTGACCACTAGCCATAAATTAAAAGATTTTATTCCGATTCTTCTACTCGTCAGTGTCTGTAGATAGCAGCTGCCTGAACACCTATGATTTTAACTGTTCATTTATTATGAATGTTCCAACTAAAGCCTCATCAAATCTCTGTCATGTTATTACCCAGGGATTCGCACACCCCTAATTATTTTCCACCTCTCTTAAACAAATGTCTTCTCGCGAGCATTAGCCATGATGGTATTACATTCTCACCCGGTACCATTTCCTCTCATATCCTCGCGTTTTGTCTGCCATTAAGTCTCTAGATGATTTATATTTCTTTATCGGAGGCAGGGAGGGGGTAGGTTTCCTTCCCGCCGTCTAGCTAGGCGCCCTTGCTACCCTAAAAACTAAAGTGTGCGACATTTCGTTTGTTTTCTAAATAAATAACGCGTGACAAGCTGCGTGTGCAAGCTTCTTATATTCGAGAGGGAAATCAGTGCGCGGGGGTTGTAAATTAGCAGTAAAAGGGGTGCGTGTTGTGTGTGCGTACGCCGGGGGTTTTTACGGTGTCTTAAATGGGATAAAGGTCGAGACGGTGGCCCGGGCTGGAGATGTTTATGCTTTGGTGTGCATGTGAGGTGAATGATTTAATCTTCGTTATCAGTTGGTATGGCGGGATATTATGCAATTCATCTTTGGTCGGCTTTGCATATTTGTCATCTACAAGCTAATGAAGAAAATAAGTTACAAAAAAAGTCAATACTAAAAAGTCAACGTCACTTAGAAGCAACCTTGTGTTATGTAAAGATTCATGATTTGATCCAGAGCTGAACTAATTTTCCAATTTTTGAAAAATTGCAGACATAGATGGATTTTGAATTTATGTGCGACAAATATCAACATTTTACACGAAGGCTTGAATTTGTAGTCCTGAGGGGCTTTAAAAAAAGCGTTGGCTTTATGCAAATGCTGGGCTATAGTTTTTCCTGGAGCCAATATGCATTTCCCTGACTTTTTTTCACCTCTCAGTAATAATAAATTAATTCAACGGTTATCGGAACCAGCCCGAGGTCATCACTTGTACAACACGCAATTTTGTGTCTCAACCAAATCTATTTCGTGGACTCAAACCAGACATCTGAAGATTTCACGACCCCGGGCATTGAAATAATTGAGATATTTTCCTTATACTGGCGCAATGTCATCGCTGAGCTGTATCCACTTCCGCCGCCACCCTTTCCCAGCAGTGGAAAATGACCGGATGGCAGACGAAGTGCTCCCCCAACACAAAGAAATGCGCGTGGATTCGGGGAGTGGATATTTTTCAATCTCATCAGATCTGTGCTGGAGAGTAGACAAAGTTCGACCTCCCCTTCAAATCCAATTCACAAAAGAAAAACAGGGAAAAAAATAGAAGCGGACTGCATCTTTGGGTAAACACACGGTTTTCCCTGGTCTTGAAGCATAACAACCGAGACTTGCACAGTATTGTTTTTAGCATATTTTCTTGCTTGCTATATTTGTATATAGGTATAAATCTATATACGATACCAATTTTACAAAATCCTTTCAAAATAATAATCGAGATTGGTCGTACTGGTGATTGGTTCCGGTGAGAAAGTAAAGCCCTGCGACGAAAATATTTCTATTTCCACGACTTGGCTGGCTTCCCTGGCTGTGAATTTCGGTAATTTCACAGGAAAATGCATGGATAGTTATTCCAACACCAGACGTGAAAGAGAAAGGCGCACACAATTGTAGCCTCTCACCAGCCAATTCTCACTACTCACAAATATATCTACACTCTCCACCCAGAAAATCAAATATTAGTTGTCATTTCTCAAGACTAACTCAGAGCTGAAACTTCGCCCTCCACCATCATGCAATGCCCAGTTACTCACACATTAATTACTTTCATTTTCCTTATCATCCCACCACCCTTATTTCCCTTCTCTTTACTTTCTTCCTTATACTTTACTCCTCTTACATTACCCTAATTTCCACAAAACCAACAGCAATCCTACATCTCACACATAACCTCGCCCTCCACCCTACCCCCAGTAACTCTAAAATTACCCTGCTTTCCTCGATCTCAAATCCTCGATCTCAAACATTACTTCGCCCTCAACCTAAGAACACTAATATCACCCTGCTTTCCGCAAGACCAGCAGCAAACCTCCAGCTCATAAATAACTTCGCTCTCCACCAGGCAATGACTCAGGAGCGGCGTCGCTACGGCTTCGTCCTGGAGCGGCAGTGTTCCCTGGCCAAGCACTACCTGGCGTACCACACTCAGGGCAGCGTGATCTTGAACCAGCATCTGGAGGAGTGGCAGGAGGTGGCGCAGACGCGCGAGTACCTGCCCGACACAGTCGACTCGATTTTCACCAACCGGCTGCGGCAAGTCAGCTTCTGGCCCGACGAGGATGTCTACTCGTCACCGCGAAGTCCCAACATGGACGACGACAGGTGGGTTTCCTGTTTCGTTGGCAGTGTTTTTAGTGTTGGATTGTTTCACGGGTCTGTGTGTTTTCTGTGGGCTTTGCTTTGATGTTGCGTGGGTTCATATGCCTTACTTTTCTGATGTGGTTTACTCTCGGCGTAATCGGGCTACAAAGCGCTGGTGACGAACCTGGTGGACTAGTTAGAAGTTAAATTAAACAAATAGAGCAATCACTGCAAGGATAATCTTGTAATATAACACCGAATTTCACATAATGATTTCTGTAAAAATCGAATTTCTATTTCAGATAGAAAAAGCTTTAAAACAAGTTACATAAAATGGTATTATTTTAATGGTTTCTACGGTTATTCAAAAGGGATTTTCAGCCTCAACTGCCTCACGTCTACTGTGTTCAGTACTCGGTAATGTACTCGATGCTCGGTACTCGGAATTCGATGCTCGGTACTCGGTACTCGGTACCCGGTGCTCGGTGCTCGGAACTCGGTACTCGGTACTCGGTACTCGGTACCCGGTACTCGGTGCTCGGTGCTCGGTACTCGGTACCCGGTACTCGGTGCTCGGTGCTCGGTACTCGGTGCTCGGTACTCGGTGCTCGGTGCTCGGTACTCGGTGCTCGGTACTCGGTGCTCGGTACTCGGTGCTCGGAATTCGATGTTAGGTGCAAGGTGCTAGGTGCTAGGTGCTAGGTGCTCGGTACTCGGTGCTCGGTACTCGGTGCTCGGTACTCGGTACTCGGTGCTCGGTACTCGGTGCTCGGTACTCGGTGCTCGGAATTCGATGCTAGGTGCTAGGTGCTAGGTGCTAGGTGCTAGGTGCTCGGTGCTCGGTGCTCGGTACTCGGTGATCGGTACTCGGCACTCGGTACTCGTGCTCGGTACTCGGTGCTCGGTACTCGGTACCCGGTACTCGGTGCTCGGTGCTCGGTACTCGGTACTCGGTACCTGGTACTCGGTGATCGGTGCTCGTTGTAAACGGCGATTGCTCGGCAGGCTGTCGATCGCGTCGCAGCTGCGCAAGACCAAGTCGATGGACGCCTCCTGCCTGGACGTGCGCTGCATGAACGACGCCACCAGCCCGATGAAGCCGTTGTCCCGGGCCAAGTCCGACTTCAACCTGACGGCGTCCACGCACTCCCTCGCTCAAGGTCAGTGTCGATGGTTCTTACTGGAACCTCCCTTAACGGCCTGCTTACATGAAATTTTCATGAACATTATCATGAACACAATCAAATGTGTTTTTGATTAATTTAAAGGACACTAAAAGCCAACTCTTCGACACAGTTTCTCATGGAGCTTCTACCATAGCGCACTGCCAATGAGATGCCTAGATTATTGTCTTTACACTTAACAAACCGTTAAATAATTAACGAGCCACTGAAAAGCTGCACCTATCAACGGGCTTTCAATTAATTTGAATCGTTTCTCACTTTACCAAACTTTCCCAAGCTATTAACAAAATGTATTTTTAATTTTTAATTTGATATAAATCTTATGCTTTGATCTTTGTGGGGCTTCTTAATCAATTATTTCACGCTTTACAATGAACTTTTACTTTTTCAGAGCACTTCTTGTTGAACCTCTGCTACCCAATAAACGCCATCCCTGTACGATAAATCCCTCACTTTCACACCTCCTATAAATAAACCACCGCACCAATTTTATATCTTCCGCGTTCACCCTTACGGAAAATTTACTCTTAAAAGTATTTCATAGAAACCCAACACTCCCGCTACGCACCCTTGAGCTCGAACGGAAACCTCGCTGTCCAACCCCACGACGTCAACCCCTGTCCACAGATCGGATACTAAACTGATACTAAAAATACAGTGGCAATATCATTTTGCATACAGGCCGAAGTTTTTTTCTGTAGCCAACGATCAACGTATACGCTTCGTAAATTGAGGCCGATACGGCAATCTTTTGAAAACTCGATCTTTGTTCACCTTCTGACATGCAACCATCCTCAACCACCTTGCGACCCTCTAAGCTACAACCCCCGTCCAGTTTTCACCCTCTAAACATCAACCAGCGTGATTCCTCAGAGCAAGACTGCCACAAGTTGTCGACCCTGGGACTGATTGATTATTGGTATTTAACGACGCACAGTTTTGACAACTGGCCCTATAACACTGATCGGCGTCGGCGAATGAATGTTGAGGGTGATGATGGACCTGATGGTGATGATGGCGGAGGTGAAACCCGGTTTAAGCACGAAGCCTACTCCTGGCGAAAAGCACCTGACTTTACGTCCCTTCCGAAGTTCGGTACAACTCGAACAACAGGATTCCTCCACAAATCCATGCTATCGAGAGATTGATAAGCAAGGCGAGTGAAATTGTCGTACTAACTAAAAACCCTTGAACCTCTCTCCCGAACAGAACTGATCATATGAATGCTGGCCACCCATCCAACACCTAACTCAGTACGATGAAGCTTAACCTCCTGGGACTCCCAGTTGGCACGAGTGCTCTAAGCTCACCTCCACCCTCTTAAATTCAACCCCTGCCCGTTGTCCACCCTCTAAACGTCAATCCTTACTCGTTTTCCACCCTCTAAACTTCAACCCCCGTGCTTCCACAGAGCAAGACTGCCACACGTTGACACGGCGTCGAGCACGTCGAGCACGGCGCATGGGACTCCCATCTGGCCAGAGCCCCTACTACCAGGCCACCCTCTAAACTTCAACCTCTACTCTTTGTCCACCCTCTAAACTTCAACCCCCGTGCTACCACAGAGCAAGACTGCCACACGTTGACACGGCGTCGAGCACGTCGAGCACGGCGCATGGGACTCCCATCTGGCACGAGCCCCTACTACCAGGCCACCCTCTAAACTTCAACCCCTAATCGTTGTCCACCCTCTAAACTTCAACCCCCGTGCTTCCACAGAGCAAGACTGCCACACGTTGACACGGCGTCGAGCACGTCGAGCACGGCGCATGGGACTCCCATCTGGCACGAGCCCCTACTACCAGGCCACCCTCTAAACTTCAACCCCTAATCGTTGTCCACCCTCTAAACTTCAACCCCCGTGCTTCCACAGAGCAAGACTGCCACACGCTCACTCGGCGCCCCAAGTCTATCGCCGTCGAGCGTGGAGCATGGGACTCCCAGCTGGCACGTGCGCTCTACGCTTACCTGTCCAGCGGTGACAACCAGCTGAGTTTCCTCGAGGGCGACGTGATTGCGCTGATGGGTGACCGCAACAAGGGGTGGCAGTTCGGCGAGAACCTGCGCACGCACAACACGGGCTGGTTCCCGCTGGCGTACACCGAGATGATCATCGACGACATGGCGAGGTGAGACCGTGGTGTAGTTGGCTGTATAGTGTGTCTCATTTGTGCTGGTTGTTGGCGTTGGAGGAGAATTGGTTAGATGCAGAAGTTGTGTTGACTTCTCAGTTCGTTTGAGTTCAGCTCAGTTAAGTTGACGAACTGAAGAGGTGGGTGTAAAAGTTCCTTTTTGCTAAAAATCTGTTAGCTTTGTAGTCGTTCTTAAACAAGAAATTCCATTGATATGTGATTGTGAAAAATCACGAAAGTCTATTAGTCCGTTCCCATTTTACAAGATTTTTTTTTAAACTTTTCAACCTGCTACTTTATAACTTCCTCGCAGTTTTTGATATTTCCTCAAAATTAAAAAAAATGGGCTTAACTGGGTTTAACTCATCTCTTAACCTGTTGGTAATTCACTTTCTGAATCGTGATGATGACTCATCATCACCGA
This sequence comes from Nemurella pictetii, assembly GCA_921293315.2. Classification (NCBI taxonomy): domain Eukaryota; kingdom Metazoa; phylum Arthropoda; class Insecta; order Plecoptera; family Nemouridae; genus Nemurella; species Nemurella pictetii. The sequence continues at coordinate 7,099,588 of OV121122.1, forward strand.
CGACATAGCGAGGTGAGACGTTAGAGTCCATGCGCTGTCCCATTGATTGGTTGTATCATCATTGGTTGGTTGCAAGTGCCGGTGGAGAATTGGTCAGGTGCAAAAGTTTGTTGACCTTTGAAGGTCTTAACTGTCTGTATCATGATCATGAATCATCTTTATCACATGGTATTTATTTGTTAATTAATATACATGTGTGAATTTAATAACTGGGCAGCTACAACTGGGTCAAACAAAGCTTCAACAAAACAAGCCACAGCAATTTTAGCTCGTTTTGTTCGTTGTAGTACTGATGGTGAAGTGCCCACGTAACTACTATTTGGTGGTCTGTAACAATTAACTGCGTTGTTTGTTTGCGCTCCACAGGCTACAAACGTAGCCCAATTTTAATGAACATATCAGGACACCTTTGAAATCTCTCACGCTAGGCTCCATGCAATTTTCTGGGCAAACCATTTAAAACTTTAGCAAAAAAATATAAATCTAGGAAAAAATTTATTTTTTTTTAACCTTTAAGTCTTTAAAACTTAATAATGCTAATTATTTTTTCCCATTCCGAAAAAAGAGCCGTAAACCTAAGTTTAAACAACTCAAGCGCTCATACTACTTGAATTAATCTATATTTATGTAAAACTAAGCCACATTACCAAGATATTGCGTCGTTAAACACCAACGCACGTGTGTCCCACAGCTCGCCGACGCATCAACGCATGCTGTCCTACGACTCGAACAACTCGACGTCGACCGGCGGTGCGACGACGCCGGCGACGCCGATGAACGGCATGACGACGTCCATGTCGATGCCGTCGGCGTCGGCGGCGTCGGCGGCGTCGGCGGCTGCGGCAATGATGTCGCCCAGCTCGGGTAAAACGATCACCACCGCCCTGATAGAGACCCGCTCCGGTGGCGTCACCATGTTCGGCGACACGCTTTTGCATCGCTCCGCCGCTAAGCAGGTAGGCATTATGAACCTTGCTGATTATATTCCTTGTAGGCCTTGTAGTATTGCCCACTGTTCTGTACACTGCGTGCTGTTAGAATCCCGATATTCTGCTTGGATGCGTTACAACACATGCCATGCACGCTTTATCCTGTAAATATATAATTCCAAACAACGGAAAACATTTTTAAGGAACACTTTTTAACTTGGTATTGTACCAAGCTAAAACTTTTTCCAAAGTTTCCCAAAGTTTCCCAAAGAATAGTTTCAGTTTGGGACTTTGCATTCAATTCCATGTTTAATATTTTTTCTGAAAACTATCATGCTAAGATTAGGACAAGACACGAGTCTTAGTAAAGTAAAAAAACAGAAACATTTTTTAAAAGAATAGAATTCGTTAAATCTTACTATTTAGTTCTTAAAACTCTTGTGAAATTTTCACAATCATAATACGTTTATAGTTTTCAGAAAAAAAAACTACTTAACTTAGAAAATAGTTAAAAAGTATTTAAATTACATAAAGGTAAGTTTCTACAATTAAATTGGCTTATTTTAGAGCTAGACCTCTTTTAGTCCATCTTGATCAATATGTATTTTCCAACAAGCTTATCAACGTTAACAATATGCATTGTTTGAGTGGGAAACACAAATACGCTGTTTTCATGCAGTTACGCACACATACTGCTGACACAGCTGTTGTAAAAGCTACATCGCATTATATCAACGATATCATCGTCGAAACTGATCAAAATATCAGTCAAAACCAAAAATCTTGCGCTACACCAAAGTGCCTCGCCACCTCAACCTAATTAAAAACACCACCAACCACCCCATTAACTAATCACAAAACTTGACACCACCCGTTCACCCCCCACCGCTAGGTCCGTCGTGGCCGAGGCATTTCCGTTAGCGTCGGTCCTCCGCCTCTGCTTCCGGCGCCCGTCGTGCCGATCTACAAGACGCCGGGCAATGTCGCTGCACAGCGTCGCTTGATGCAGCCTCCGCCGATGCCGCCGCTGCCCACACATCTGGGCACGCCCGCCTCGAAGCGGCCGGGGGTGGCGGTCATCGGGGTCATCGGGGGCGGCATCGGCAACGCGAGTCTGCACAGCAGCAACGACAGCGGGTTCAGCAACGATCCGCCGCCGGCGCCGGAGGTTGACTACTCGGACGACGACAGTAATAGGTGAGTTTTGGCGATGGGCGCGATTTGGTGATGGGTGCTTGTGGCTATGCTGAGTTGGGATCTGTGTGTTTACGTTTTTTTTTTAATCCAGGTGAGATTATTATTATTTACCGATGCTACCGCGTGAGCTTGATTAATACCGATGATCCCTGTATTAAGGCATTAAAGTAACCTTCTGGCTTCAATGTGTGATCTTCGACAGCTGTTTTTTTCAGTGTTTGTTGGGAAAAAGTATGACTATGTCATATGTGCCAAAGCGGAACGTTCTTTTTAATTGTTACTGTGACGTCCAAGTGTCAACTTATTGACTAGCTTTAGTAAAAGACTTAAGAATGGCATCATTCCCTAATTGATTTCATCGTTTCGTTTAAATGTTTTTCATAGTGTGATGGTTTTTTTGTTGGGTAATATGCTTCTCTGGGCAAGGGCTTAAGTTCCCATTTTCATTGTGATGGCATCTTATTTACTTGAAACGAACGCTCGGGGATCGCGGTTATTGATATTGTACTCTTTAGAAAGCAGCGTTTAGAATTCTATCGTCGACTTGGTGCAGGATCGTTGATTTTAACTAGGAGATTCTAAAATATATCCGTATAGATAAGTGCACGAGATACTTAAAATTTAGGGTGCTATCGATGATAATGCTAACGATTCTTTTTTATGCTTTGTCACATTTACTTTCTTTTTCATTTAACATCCCATTAACTCTTTGTTCCACTAAATCGCCTCACGTACCAGCACTGCGTCATTCCCTTCGGCGCGCATGCCTTTATTGCTCAATTTCTCAAACGTATCATTTCTTATCGCCGCAAAACACCTTATCATTTTTATAGAAAAGCCAACGGTCAGCGTAAGCGTAACGGCCATAAAAAGCACGCCGGCGAAGACGTGACCAAAAGTCGCCTCCTCTCCTCCGTGCGCGGCTGGCTGCTCTACAAATCCGCCCTCGACCTCTGGGACGACGTCAACAACCAGGAGAACAACCTCAACACCCCCAACCACCACCCGGACAACCACAACCACAGCCACAGCCACCAGGCGCAAGAACAAAACCACAATGTACAAAACGAGACGCACAAGCGACCCCCCGTTTCGCGACAGGCTTCCGATGTCACTCGCATCAACCGCTCCCACGACAACCTTCTGACAAAGACAGAGCACCTCAAGATCGGTCAGACGGACTCTTTGAACGGCAGCATGATCAAGAGGAGCAAGTCGCTGTGGAGATTCCGCAAGAGCGACGTGGACATGGGGTTGGTGGAAGGCATGAGTCTGTGGCAGCATCGCTCGCTGGTCGACGTGCACGCCGAAGTCGAGAAGGAGGACGAGAAGAAGAAGAAAGCGGCGAAGGGCACGCCGATTATGAAGTCGAAACTGGTGCCGGTGAAATGCGACGAGGAGGACGAAGAGATCGATGACGATAGCGGGAAGGATTATCTGCACGGGTCCAAAGATGATTTGGGTTACGAAGAAGTGCCATCGCCGGAGATGAAGATTAAGAAGGTAAAGCTGAAGCGCACGGACTTCGACGACGACGGCTTGGTAACTGGAAAGAGAATCAGTCCGATCGACTACGAGAGCGACTTTAGCGCGCAAGGCGACACCGAGTCCTGCATCGTCGTCAACGACCATCTCAAGTCGGCCACGCTGAGGAACAACAAGAACAACAAAGAGAACGGATCGATTCTGCCGAGGACCAAGTTGTTCTCGAAGTACTCGCTGACGTTGGGGTCAAAGTCCAAGGTCAAGGTGGACCGAGGCGAGGAGGAGGGTTTGATGTTCTACGGACGGACGCTGGAAAAGAGGCTGAGCAAGCCGGAGAGGGGATCGCGATTCGATCAGATGTCGACCACGACCGGCAATATGTGTGGGCCGTGGTACGATCTCTGGGGAGTCGATTCGTCGGTCAAGAAGTAGTTGAGATGGTTGAGACATCTCTGGGGAGATGGCGGGAGCTTTATTTCGTGTTTCGGGCTTAGTTTCGACAAGGACGTCTTGACTTTCTTGTCGAAGTCTTTTTACTCACCAGCGCTGTAGTGTTTTTTAAAGATGTAGTCTATAAGAATACTAATCTTAGGCATAACACATATCTTATAAATAACTGTTATATTTTATATTATCTTTATTTTGTTTATGGCATTATTTCGTTAGACACTTATTTTTTAATCCGCATGTTTGATGTGTATTTGTGTTTTATTTTAATAATTATTTGTTACAGTGGTGGTGGTGCCAGGTTGATAAAGCTTGGCAAAGTTAGTTTCTAGGTTGGAAAGAGTCCCGCTGCATGAATTACACTGCACCAAACTCTGTGTCAAAGTTGAGTGCACTCCCAAAGCACATCCAGCCCATAACTTCTCTATCAATTACCATCGCCGCCAACTCGCCGCACGCGAATTTATGGCAGCATGCAAATTCTAACGAGAGAAAATTGTTTAAGCAAATGCACGCTTGAGAAGTGTTAAATTGTTTTAACTATACAATATCGCGCTCGCTAAACAAACTCATTGTCGCTCCGGCATTGCGTCTTTTTATGATTATTTTGTTTCACTGTCGGAGATATGCATTTTAAGCAGCTGCATTTTAATAGGTTAATCCTGTTGTGGACTGTGTGCTTCTCTTTATGCTTCAGTTTAGAGCTGCAGTCTGCATTATGCTGAATTCATTTCGGTTATAGTGCACCGAAACTATAATATGCACTTTTAGAATGGCGTTTATCGTTGAATTGAAGATGCAACATTGCAGAGAAACGCTTTTAGTAGGAACAAGACCCTATATAATTTGAAATTGAACGTTTGACTAATACAGTAAACAGCATCGCAGCTTTTTCTGACAGCTTCCTTCGGTGAATTGGATCAGATACTAAAACAGATACACCTTTTGCACAACACAAAAAACATCTGCTTCGGAATACAAACGCTATGAAATTGGTACAAATATGAACATCTCAACAGAGAAATCTGTCAAAAGAGACAGCATCCTAACCTAGATCCACCTAATTTTCCACCTTGCATTTCCAGATTGTTCTACCACCTCCCAGCATCTCGATCTGCGTCGCGCTAATGTCAATGTGCTTGATTCCAGGGGCAATGCGTTCGCGACGATAAAATTGCGCAAAACGAAAACGAACGACCGTTCTGCGCCAATAATCACCTAATCGGCTGCTGGTGGTGGTTGCTATTTTGCGCATCCCTGACCCTATATCGGTGGCTGGGGGCTCGTGAATGCATGTAGAGTGGTGGCGGGATGGCATTCCCCTTGTGCCCGAAGAGCTCTCTCTGTGCGAAGCTGACACCAAAACTAGACTTTCAGAGCGGGCGACAAAGCTTTATGCATTTTACAATAATGTAAATGTGTGGTTTACGAATGTCTTGTCAATCACATCGAAAGCGTCGCACGTTCGTTCCGCTTCACATTCAAAGAGCTATACGGGCCTTAGAACCATTTTGACATGCTAATAACTACGTGTCACGTCATTAATACATGTCGAGGTGTGTCACTTTCTGTTTCTAAAAGTTGGTATTATGACCCAAAAGGGTCCAAGATCTTGTTGCTTGGTCTTCGAATACTTTAGTACATAATGGCACACCTTGTCGAGCTGTTTTTACACCGTTGGGTGTCAACAGGCGGTGGGTGACACTACTACAAGACTTTCTATGTAAATACTAAAACACTCCATGATGGGATTTTGTACTTGGCTGGCGATTTGTAATGGTGTACGTTGGCGAATTGTAAAACAGTTTGGACGTGTTTATTGGGAGGAGTGCTTATCGATTTTGATGATGTGTTACGTTTGGATCTGGTGCTTGATGAAGGGAGATGTGAAGATGTTTGTTAACAGATTAAGGGCATGTTGGGCTGAGTAATTTTGGTATGGATATTTTGAAAAGTGTAGGGACATCATTTTCCAGTGTGAGTTTTTCATTTTTTTATGTCAAATGTTAGTGACAGTTCTGTTTGGATGTTAGAGCAATGTGAATCCACTGTTCTACCTAGATCTATTTACTACAATAATAATTATGTCAAACCATGGTTCCATTTTCACATTTCTATACAAGTGTAAAATCAATTAACATAAAGATAGGCCTACATGACATAAAATACATTCCCATCTTAGATAATTATCTCAAAACTATCATGAATCTTCATTGTTGTCTACACACGATTAGGGCCTAACGTACCATCCAAAATATGTGAGAAAACCTCTCAAATATTTTATTAAAGAAACCACTAGAATTACTTTAGAATAACTAAATTAAATACATACACGTATAAATAATATAACAAAACTATATCCATATTTGTATAAGATGGTTTGTACATAATACTATTTTATGTATATTTTTGTTCAATTATTATAACGACAACGATGTTTATAAATTTAATAGGTGTTTAATTAAGAGTTAAAAAAGAAAGAAGTATCAAGAAAAGAAATCCCAAGAGTCTGAATTTTTTGCATTGACAAAACTGACTTCAAAAAGTAATTTGGTAACCATAAGATCAAACTCGGAAATCGTCCCCAAATGCAATTGGTTTATTTATCAATGTATTGATTGGCAATTTATTGTTGATAATAAATATTGTTTTTAACTGTTCATAGACCGTATCCTGTCCCATGCTGAGAATGCATGACTGCCAAATTATATCAGGTCCATTCCTTCCTGAAAAAGATGTCATCTCGTCCAGTGTCTTTGGATGCATCCGCAGAAAATTGAGTACAAGATGAACCTAGTTAGGATGAGGCAACATATAGCCGATCATTAAAACCACATTCTATTATTGATATCAGTTTGAAAGGCAGGCCGTCCCAGGTTGTGCTTATCAGTGAAATACTTCGAAGAGAGAGGGAGAGAGAAAAATGCAATTAACCCTGAAACGTTCCCCCTCCCTATGACAGAGAAAACGTGAAACATGTTTGGGCCTGCAATGCATGATTACAAGTCAGTCTTGGGTCTATCCCGTTGCAGTGAGCGTCGGTCCACGTACGTCCAGTTTTTACACAATTATTCAACACAAAACGCGTTTTCTCTTGCATAAAGAGCAATTCTTAGCTGTAATCTATAATATACATAGTAACTATTGAGTTCAACTGTAGTTTTAGAGTTTAAATCGGCTAATTTAAGCGAAATATGTGCCAGACAGCTTCAACGGTCGTCGCACGATTCGAGCATGGAGCGGAAGCACCTGCTGCTTCATCACCAAGGTACGCACAGCTTGCAATTTACTTGTCCATTTCTCTCTTTAGCGAAACATGTTGGTCATACATTTGTGCACAGATCGTGTTCTTTATATTATTTGTGTAATCCGTCTTGTAACGGTGCGTCTGCCATCTTGTAACGTTTTACCTTGAACATAACCCTAAAACATTTACCTGTATTTTAAATTTTTATCATGGCTGAGCCAAGTTGAACAATTGTCTATACCAGCTGTATTCGTCAAATACGACTCCAGAGAGAGATCTATGAACTCGGTAGCCATATCAATGACAATGGCATCGACGAAAATATCGCTCGTCAAGTACGCTAAACGTCCAGCCAAAGTAATCAAATTATAGTAATGTATTCAGCAGTGGCCAAACATGCCAATTGATCGTTGATTGCCCCCTACCTATACGCATTCCCACGTGTATTTCTGAAGCAACCGGGGTATTGGTGTCATGTTTTCGGTCAAATTAGCTGCATAATGGCTCCACGTGGACTCGAGAGTAAATTACATCGCCAACGGTGACCCCCGTTCATGTATTAAGTACACAAGTGCTTTGGTGGAGCTGGATGTACGGTGATTAACAGATTTCGTAGGTCATGGTGGAGTAGCGGAGTGTAGCATAACGTAGGAGTTAATATTTCAGATGTGGATGCCGATGGCAAATGTTTGATGGTGCACTGGACCATAACATTGTGCTCGAGGGGGGTTAGGGGCATTGGCATTTATTGGACGCAAAAGGGAAGCGGTATTGAGTGACTGATATATTATGACCGATGTATCATTGCAGGTCGTTCAGTTTTATTGGGTTATCATTCATGCAACGATTTTTGGTTTGGACGAAATGATGAAATGGTGTTTGGGTTTTCAGCTGTGTTATTCAGTAGTTTGAAGTCAAATTTTATCTGAACGGGACACAGCATACGGAGGTACTTTGCATTCTGTGCTAATGGTATAAAAATGAGTAAGTCAAAGATGAGTATACGAGTGGTGAGAGGCATTAAAAGAGGTGTATAAAGTATAGAGGCATATAATATCGGTTTCTTTTTCTAACTGATCAAACTTGAAATCTCTAAGGGGAATGTCCAGTGAACACCTGTCGGTTGCTTCTGTTTTCTTCCTAGCTGGAAGATGAATATTTAACTGCAAATTGTTAAACCTGCCCTAAGTCAGCTGTATAAACAGTCGAAAACGTTTTAAAATCAAAATTTAAAACTTGGAACTTGGAACTTGAAATCACCATCCCGCTAATACATTATGAACCCGACAGTAAAACTCACACAGTTTTTACTACGCAATCCGCACCCCCACTTTTCATCCAGCATCCCCCGTGCTGTAATGAGCTGAATTTAAGCTCCATTATTTACGACATCCACTCTTTTGTAGCGAATTTTTCGCATGTATCAGAGCGGCCTATAAACGGATTACGCTGGGCTTCCCAGCTGAAATATGGAAAGCACACATTTTTAATTAACGTTTTTCTTCTCGTAGCTAGCAAAAAATTCCGCTATTTTTTTGCCGAAAATTTATAATATTCGAGTATAGAATTAATCTTTTAATCCGTGACGCCGCGCAAGTTTATTGTCCTCATAATTTGGCAGTGCGTCTGTGCCGGCGGCGGCGGACGCAAAGTTTCGTGTTTAGAGCTTGAGCTTCAGGGCGGAGAGCCGGTCCCTTTAGAGTGCAGTGACGGGGCGTGGAGAGAGGGGGTGGCTTGGACGCTGTATGACCCGAGACTAGCCGCTACTGGAGATAGCCATGCTGATAGGGTTCATTTTACAATGTAGCTGCTGCTGCTGCTGCTGCTGCTGCTGCTGCTGCTGCTGCTGGATGGCTGGGTGATGTTACTTTGTTAAAGTTATCCCAAATAAGTGAATACCTTCTTATATTTGACTATATACTTTGGTGCCATAAAATCATTCCACGTTATTTTTTAAGCTAATAAAAAAATCAAATCTGTGTTAATTCGTGTGAACCATGTTGAATGTGCGGATAATTATGAGGTATAAAAATTTGACACTGGAATGTTTTGGATGCATGGAGGTTTTTTATCTGAGGTTTGGAAAATTTGCCACGGAAGGCACGCCATAGTAAGGACATTGACAATGAATACATGGCATGGCCATGCACGCGACAAGAAACAGAAAAAAGCAGGGAAACCTGTGCATTTTGAGGATGGGTTTTGGGTTAAAAAGTGTGAGATATGAACTATGATCACTTCTCTCAAATCGAAATCGCGAACTGGGTCTTTCTTCGCGCTGTTCCCTCGTCGGCCCACTCTCCGAGAACCGTGGCTCTCGAGCAGCTGATGCTGCCGCTGTGAATTCGGTTACAATCTCTGGCGAATAATATTAACAACAATAAAGTGAACAATAAACTTTGTGTGCCTATTGTTTCCTATCTTGCGCAAGCAAGTCGCCGTCGGTTCTGGCTGTTGGATTTGTGTTATCGTGCGATGCCGAGCTCAGGCCCTCCAGTATCAACAAATTCGCTTTCATAAGTAAGGCCCGATTTAGGTATTTTAGACACATTTTCACTGGCACTGTTGCAAGTTGCTTCACCTTAGGAAGTTTCAGACAGCTATAGACGTAACTTTTTTGTATTTTTATGGCTAGTTTGATTGTGTGAGCACCATCAAAAACCAATTATTGGAAAATGCATGCATTTTGAAAATTTTTAATGATTAAATTTACTGGTAAACTAACTGTCAAGTTACCAAAAAGTAAGATTCTTTTCAATAGAATTTTCGCAGATTTTGTATTCATTGTCAGTTTAATAAGGAGGGATATGAAAGAGATCTTGCTAATTCATATTTATTTAATAATCTTCCGTTATCATTCGAGGGTAAAGAGCCTCGTTGTTTAGGAGCCGCCTTCTCTACCTTCGATGGAAAAGAGCGTGCAACTGCATTCCATATAATACAGAAATTCCTTTGATCAACATTCTAACATATTGTTCGAGAAGAGACTTGAACCATTGTGCTGTCGTCTTGAAGTAGGAAAGCAAAGCAGCAATGTCGCCCCACGTCTCATCTGGGCTTAATCATGCATCGGTAATAGCATGATGCATCCGATTGCACCGACCGAAGACCAGGGGTAAAACTCCCGACCGGGCATTCTCTTCATCTTATCATTTGCATGCTCGTTGCTGAATCTGACTTGACTCCATCGGGCCGGCTCGGGAGACTGGACCGCCGCTTGTTTCACATCTCGGCTATGGGCCAGTAGGAAATCCTAGTAACTTGCGCTAATAAAAATGTCTATGTCTGTTAATATTCTCATACAGGGTTGATTTTAAAATATTTTTAGTGGAGTTAATGGGAAAATTATACAAAACGATTGCGGATCCGTATCTGATAGGATGTTACCATGACATTTGACATTGACTTGAATCGAATTGGGAAAGTGATAAAATCGACTTATCTCGTTAACTGTACAGTAAAAAATAGTAAAAAGTCGAATCTTAGTGTTTTGGCACCTAAAATTATGACTTTTTTTAACACTTAGCCAAATTTCCTTCTAGTTAGGAAGAAATTAGACCTGTGTTCAGAAAAAAAACAATTACCTGGGGTTTTGAAATGAGCTTCTATAACTATGGGATTACAAAGGTATTTATAAGTGAATTCAGCTACAAAATAGTAAACACCACCTTAGTGAAATCATTATACAAACGAGAGTGAAACGTCGAGTGAGCAAGCCTCCTTAACCCCGCGGTAACGACGGTAACCAGCCGGCTCCATCAAACTTGTCACGTAATTGCACTTGTCTAAGATCTCGATGCTGAGAAACTCGGAGGAGCAAGTTCTAAGGGTTCCGCGGCCCAGGGGCGTGCCCCCACCCCCAACCCTATGTGGGGCCGAGGGCTTAACTTTGCACCGTCGCGTCATTAGGGGCCGGAAATCAAGTTCGTATCCGTGGCCCATGCCAAATTGGTGGGCACATCGCGCGGCTTGATTGACAACGGCTGCGATGGTGTGATTTCAGCTGCTGGATTTGTTGTTAATGTGCCAGAGATGCCTCAGATGCCTTGAGATGAGATGTGCGAATGGCTGTGTCATTTTAATGGTGCCCAAGCCGAATCCATGCAAATTATGATTGAGTTAAAATGGTTTTATTGTCCGAAATGTGTTCAGCTTAGCAAACGCTAATCCGTCGTTTAGCCGAAGTGCATTGAATTTTGTTATCAACACTTCACAGTTTCAGTAAGTTGCACTGACAGCAAACTTACAAAATAATATTTTAATTGTTAATAAAAATTAGACGCAATACACCTATTCCAGTCAATCAAAATGACGTCATGATGCCCACTCGCTAAATCCACGTAAATAAATTCGGGATGTGATTTAACCAACTACCTTTGTTATTTAGCAGAGCTAATTACTATTTTTTCCTAACTGGTATTACGTATGTCATGTTGGAGAATTGGCTCACATTTCCTCGTCGGGAATCGTCTTGGACTTTCAGAGGAGTTTAGAGTCTGACGTTCAAAAGGGCAAGGCCCTCTGTTGCTACAATTTTTGGAAGTCGGATTAGCTTATTTCAATTCCGCGACACATAAAGTTGTCTGATCAATTCCAATGTCAGTTTCACCCGGGGCAGGGGGAAGTCAAGTGATGTTCCAAAACGCACGGCACCGGATTTTCTCATAAAGAAAACTGCGCTGGTCCGCACAGAACACGCGGCAGGTTTTCCACTCCCCCCTATGGCTTTCCGCCCAGGCAAGTTTTTGATTGACTTTTCCCGCTGCATGTATCGGGGTATGTAGATTTTTTTGATTCGAACTCGCGCTAAAGTTTACTACTCTGAGAATCGCTCCGAAATTCTCCCTTGGGTCGAAAAGGAATCGGATCGCTGATACACAATCGAGATTTGCATTCTTATTGGAAATCGATGCTGCTTTGGGTTTCATGCGCGACAAAGAAGACTGACAAAGAAAAGTTTTGAGTGCTAGAATGATGGATTAGATAGTTGAACAATTACTTTTTAGTCAAAGCAATGCAAACGATGTATCCGAAAGTTATATTATTTCTCATAGTCTTACATTTAACTTAATTTTTATCGCTTTTTCAACTTATAATCTTCCAAATGCTATAGTCTTTTAAATTTCCCACCTCCCCATCTTTCACCTTCGGTCAAAGCCTCCAAGGTGACGACCCCTTTCATTTTCCCCTAGATTTTCTAGCTATTACCACCTCTGTCAAAATACCGTTCTCAGGGAGTGTACCACCGCACTATCTATAGGGGCCTTTTCAAAACCAACCCCAGTGCTTGTATCGATTCGAGCTCCCTCCGTTCCTGGAAGTAATCTGTGCTGGAAGTACCGCTTTCGAACACAGATGGGGCCAAGGTTGAGGAAATTTGAACTTGATTACCGACCGCCACGGTCGTTGGGTTAATAGCAGATAGGTGGCTGGTAAAGCGCTGGATTCGATGTGGTTTTCCTATAAACTTCAGATTGTTGAGATCATTGTTGTTTAATTAATATTAAAGTGATAATACGTAATTTCGCTTTGAAGTCTTCAATGTAAGCTGAATCAAAGTGATCCACCTAAAATTAGTAGGTCAACTTGCTTTGCGGGGTATTGGTAAATAGTTTTGAAATTTGAAATAAAATAACTATCTTGGTTCCTCAGTTTTAACTAGGGTTGGTTCCGTAAACCGATTACTTTGTAGCCACGGGTTATTTTTCAGATGAAATTAACTTCGATACAAAAAAAGAAGCTAACTCAATATTTTCGCAGCCCACCCGCCTTTTTCGATCGATTTCAAACGTCATTTGTCAAGGGACGAATCTAATTTGAGGGCACGCCACAAATCCGTACTGAAAAAGTTTTTTCCTTTTGAAAATGTTAGTTTTTCGCGTGATATTTGATTGGTTTTCACAAGACAGTCTTCGGGTAGGATCTTCGGATCAATCACTCGTTGCCGCGGAGTCGACTGCTGGGCCAGTGGCGCCCTTATACCGGGGGACAGACGGCCTTACTTAAACCCCCAAAACCCTCACTGCAAACGAGATAGTGTTTTTGTGTTTTGACTCGAAAAAAAAATCGATTAATTAATAGGAAGCCAAAAATGAATGTTAAGAGAACTAATTCGAAATTTGATTCATGCGAGCTCACACAACTGTTTCCTTAAGTTTGTAGAAACCACATGAAAGTAACGGGATGCTATGAATTCACCCAGAAAATACGAATTCTTACAAATTTTTAACTGGTACTATTTATTAATCTCGTCTTTTGCATAAAAACACTGCATTCGCAATGTTTTTGGCTTACTATCCTAACCCTTGGTGGCGAGGATTAACACCTTATTTTCATGTGATAGGTATCTTGTTTACATAAAAAATACAAAAATTTTTTGATCTCAAGGAAAAATATGAATAAGAGTAAATAAACAGCATTTACCCTTTGCAGCACAGTCGATATTTATATTTATAAACGAAATATCCATGCCAAAACTTACCTGATCGGAGACCGGGTGAGCTGGACCTTTTCCATTGAATTAAAAATTACTGCAAACCCGCACTAAGAAAAGCCACTGGGCTCTTGATTTTCCTATCTTCTTTGGTCTCCACGGAATCCAACTGGCTTTTCTTAGCGGGTACATGACGCCATACTCCGCGAATGGAAAAGGTCTGCTTTGGCGGCCATCACCGCACACCACTGGCTGTCACGTGGTCCACTGAGACGCGATGTAAGGACATGTCATAATCTCGCGCCTCGCCGCTTCAGGGGGTGGGTGATGGGGGTGGGTGATGGGGGCGGGGGGTGGCAATCTTCAGCCGGGGGGGGGGGGGGGGGGGGGGGGGGGGGGGGGGGGGGGGGGGGGGCTCGGCCACTGGTCATGTCACACACAGTCGTAGGAGGGCGGCCCGCCTCTCCTTTTTACAAGCGTTCGCGACAGTCTGACATGCGTTTTTTATGTGTCAGGAGAAAGCTGCGACCCTTAGCGCCAGGAAGATTTGCATAGAAATCACGAGAGTTTTTCTCAGGCGGTTGGTGGGTCCAGAGTTGAATGCATGTTCCACCGAGTTATTTTTTTAATCATATTTTTCACGCTTACATGTCTGTACAGTTTGGTTATTATTTTCATACCATGGCGGTATTTCTTTTCATTTTCATTTCAGGTGAATAATTAGATGAATTGCATAGAAATAGTCTTAAGGGCTGGTTTGACAATATCCATTAATGTGGATAACTTTCAGATAAAATCACGGTGTCCACAGCATTTTAAAAACGGCCATTTTTTAAAAGTATAACAAAATAGGTAAAGCGAAAATCCAAGAGCACAGTAGTATTGGTAACACATACAAAATAAAAAATGAAAAGATTGATATGAGTATCAACTCGAAATTAAAAAAAAATACATTTATTATTTATTGAAAGTATTGAATGGGAATAAGAAGTGTTCCAAAGCTGTGATACTCAATCCAGATTCAAACACAGTCTGACATCATCCATCAAAACACAGCTCCGGCGCACAGAATCGCAAGACGCAGACGATTTTAAAATTGATACAGCAAATAGATTTTTATCTCCTTTTTGCACAACGTCAACAAGACTTTTTCCTTACCTCCAGCATGACTCGCAAATTCTCTGAATTATGCATGCTGCACTTTATCAACCCCGGGGTTTGCGCGCAAGACATTTTCTACGTACACTCCGTCTGTCACTCTGCCACCCTGCAAAAGTTTCCGAATCGAAATTAAAATGTATGTAGTAGTACCCATCCCCGCCGCTTGACACCGTTTTCCCCGGGTCGCCCCGGGGGTGTTTCCTTCCTCGTTGCTCACCCGACACATATCTTGGCTCGACACATGCCAGCTGCCGCGCTTGGGTACGAAGAGTATGAAGTATTGGCAGCGCCGCTCGTAAATTGTACACATGTTTACTGGCTTGTCACGTTTTAAGGAGGCTGCATCGCTTGCGTGGAAGCAGATATCTTACTTCGACGTAACACGGGCTGGATTGATTATTGTGATCAATGACGCACTGTTTTGACAACTGGTCCTATGTCAATGGTCAAATGGCGTCGGTGAATGAAATGGTGATGATGAGGGTTATGATAAACCAAATCTGTATAACCTAGCCTAGAAGGGAGGAGGGGAAACGTGCCTACTCCTGTCGAAAAGCACCAAGGGGCCACAGGCTTTACCTATAACTCGAACAACAGGATTCCTACACTACCCACTACTCCATGCTGTCGAGAGGCTGATATGCTAGGCGAGTGAAGTGTCGTACTAACTTCAACCCCTAGAACCTCCCTCCCGAACAGAACTGATCATGTGCATGATGGTCACCCATCAAACGCCTAACTCAGCGCGATGTTGCTTAACTTCGGTGATCTCACGATGCCAACCGTTCGGTCCGCGGGTTGGAGGATAATCGGGCGGCGCTGCTGGCGAACTTGGCGGAAGTATTAGAAGTAAAAAATTGCACTTATCACATGCAAAGATACTCTTTTACATTGAAAAATTGAGATTGAGCATTAATAGCAAACGGAGGCCCCTACATTTTATGTAACGTTGTCTTAAGTTGTGCATATGTGGCTGTGGTGCTTTCATTCCTTCCCTCAACACCTATGCAGCGCTGATGCCACCCCAACAATGATTTTGTCGCCACCCCAACAATGCTTTTGCGTCCGGTATTCCTATTCTACAGCCTAAGCAGCTCGTAGAGTGAAATTTTGTGTAAATCCATTGGACTTTCCTCTGGTTCAACAACTTGACAAGGATGTGACAGCATTTAATTTTTGAATATATTTCTCCAGTCGACCACAACGCCCACATTTTCAGACGGGAAGCATATTTTTGGCTTCATACTTTCCCAAAAATACTGAGATATTAATCCGGCAATTTTTTCGAAACTTTGCTATTCCTTTGAATGTATTCACGAAACGTGTTGTATCACTCAAAAAATACACCCATTTTTATTCTTTGGTGGGGACTCAACCCCTTAATACCCCCGGTATGTTTTCTCGCGGGCTTTGCTTAAGGGTTCTCACTCCCTTCGCTTATGGCTTTGTTGATTTTTGATTAGTTTTGATTTCACCGCAGTATCATTTACTAATTAAACCCCCGAGGAGCGATCGTGAGCGAGACGAAAATTAAACCCTGTCAACACAAAATACGTCTAAATATTTTTTCTTGTGCAGAAGTAATTAAAAAATGAGAAAATTACCCTATTTAATTTAAGTACACCCCTGTCCGCTCAGCGATTTTATAGTCAAAAGTAGTACCTTCCTACCACCAAAATACGAAAAAAAAAATTCAGGCACCAATTAATTTATATTTCGAACAGAATTTTTTGAAACCCGTAGAAACAACGTTACTACAACACATTTCCAGAAAGTTTGCGAGTGGTAAAGAAAGCTTCGGCAGCGTTTTATTTTGATATTTTGAAATAGCGACCTGCAGATTTAGTTTTATGATTTTATGAGGTTTATGAATTTAAATGACGTCCGTTTTTTTATCAGCACATACCTTATCCTTTAACAGTGGTATTGGGTCCTCGAGGCACCATCGATGGTAAATATCCGCGAAATCGGTGTGGAATCCAATCGCCGATAGGCGCACGTCGTTTCGTACGTTGCAACGCCGCCAGTTAGCGCCGCTCCGGGCGTCTTAGTGACTCCGACGCCGTCCGACGCCGTCCGGGTCAGACGAGCGTCGCGACGGTGGCTCTATTTATTGTCACTCGGGTGAAATATCGGCAACGCATCGCGAGTGCTTTGAGGAGACGCGAGACTCGATTCTGTTATTATCGAGACGGTTTCGTCAAGCGAAAAGATTCAGCCCCGAGTACTTGCTGTCGAGTTGCCTGCTAATAGGGGTTATTCTTGATTAATAACGACGTTTAATATCCGAAGGTTTTAACGGGAGACTAGGGGCTCTGCCCCTGCGGCCTCCGGCCGCCAACCCCCCCGGCGTGCTTTGGGGCTTTGCCCCAAAGCACCATCTGCTCGGAGCCCCCTTGCAGGGGGCTTCGCCCCCTGTAGTTTTTTTTTTGTTTCTTGTGTTAATTTTTTTTTCGGTAATTGGTGTTTGACCATTATACTACGCTTACCAAACACTTCGTGTTTATCTACATGTTTTCGTGACTCGGGTACACGGACGTCCACTATCAATTGATTATTCAAGAAAAGAGGGTTTCCCCAACTTCCCAACCTTCCTCTGCGTGGTACAACATTTTTGATATGCCCAATCGTATGATGGTTATCTACATATTCACTGCATAAAACCAGGGTATATTCCCCCCCCCCCCACACCACAACTTATCATACCATTCCTGACCCGACCCAACTTCCCAACCTTCCTCCCGTCTTACAGCATCCAACACCCAGCACCCGGCACCCAGCACCCAGCACTCAACACACAGCACCCAGCACCCAGCACTCAACACACAGCACCTGGCACCTGGCACCCAGCACCCAGCATCCAACACACAACACCCGGAACCCAGCACCCAGCATCCAACACTCAACACCCAGCCCCCGGCACCCAGCCCCCGGCACCCAGCACCCAGCACCCGGCACCCAGCATCCAACACCCGGCACCCAGCACCAACACCCAGCACCCAGATTCCAACACCCAGCAACCAAAACCCGGCACCCAGAACTTAGCACCCGGCACCCAGCACCCAGCACCCGGCACCCAGCATCCAGCACCCAGCACCTAGCACCCGGCACCCAGCATCCAGCACTCAGCACCCAACACCCAGCACCCAGAACCCGGCACCCAGCACCCAGCACCCAGCACCCGGCACCCAGCATCCAGCACCCGGCACCCAGCACCCAACATTCAGCACCCAACACCCAGCACCCAACCCCCCGGACCCGGCACCAGCACCCAGCACCCAGAACCCGGCATCCAGCACCCGGCACCCAGCACCCAGCACCCAGCACCCAGCACCCGGGACCCGGCACCAAGCACCCAACACCCAGCACCAAGGACTCGGCACCCGGAACACGCCACCCGGCATCCAGCACCTGGCACCCGGCACTCAGCACCAAGTTACCAACACCCAGCACCCGGCACCCAGCACCCAGCACCCATCTTCCATTACTCAACACCCAGCACCCGGCACCCAGCACCAACACTCAGCACCCGGCATCCAGCAACCAACACCCAGCACCCAGCACCCGGCACCCAGCACCCAACACCCAGCACCCAGCACCCAACACCCGGCACCCAGGACCCGGCACCCAGCACTCGGCACCCAGCACCCAGCACTGAACACCCGGCACCCAGCACCCAACACCCAGCACCCGGAACCAAGCACCCAGCACTCAACACCCAGCACCCAGCTCCCTGGACCCTTCATGCAGCACTCGACACCCAGCACTCAGCATCCAGCAGCCGGCACCCAGCATCCAGCACCCGGCACTCAGCATCCAGGACCCAGCACGCGGCACCCAACACCCAGCACCCAACACTCAGCACCCAGCACCCAGCACTCAACACCCAGAACCCAGCACCCGGACCCCAGCATCCAGCACTTGAAACCTGGCACCCAGCATCCAGCACTCGGCACCCAGCATCCAGCACCCGGCACCCAGCATCCAACACCTAACACCCAACACCCAGCACCCGGCACCCGGCACCCAGCATCCAGGACCCAGCACGCGGCACCCAACACCCAGCACCCGGCACCCACACTCAGCACCCAACACCCAGCACCAGGCACACAGCACCTAGCACCCGGAAACCGGCACCCAGCATCCAGCACTCAACACCCAGCACCCAGCATCCGGCACCCAAAACCCGGCACCCGGCACCCAGCATCCAGCACCCGGCACCCAGCATCCAACACCCAGCACCCGGCACCCAGCATCCAGCACCCAACACCCAGCACCCAGCTCCCAGCACCTAGCACCCGGCACCCAGCATCCAGCTCCCAGCACCTAGCACCCGGCACCCAGCACCCAGCATCCAGCATCCAGCTCCCTGCACCCGGCACCCAGACCCAGCACCCAGCACCCAGCACCAAACACCCGACACCCGGCACCCAGCATCCAGCATCCAGCACCCGGCACCTGGCACCCAGCATCCAGGACCCAGCACGCGGCACCCAACACCCAGCATCCTGCACTCAACACCTAGCACCCGGCACCCAGCATCCGGCACCCAGCGTCCAGCACTCAACACCTAGCACCCAGCCTCGAACACCCAGCACCCGATACCCAGCACCCAGCACCCGGCACCCAGCACCCTGCACCCAGAACTCAACACACAGCACCTAGCACCCGGCACACGGCACCCAGCACCCTGCACCCAGCACCTAGCACCCGGCACCCACCACCCAGCACCTAGAACCCGGCACCCGGCACCCAGCACCTAGAACCCGGCACCCGGCACCCAGCATCCAGCACACAACACCCAGCACCCGGCACCTGGCACCCAACTCCCAGCACACGGCACCCAGCACCCGGCACTCGGCACCCTGCCCCTAGCACCCAGCACCCGGCACCCGGCACCCGCACCCGCCATAGTACCTCGCCATAGTATGTATTTGTCAGTGGCAAAATAATTTGAACTTGAAGCTAAAATAAATGAATTTTTGAATTTTTTTTTTCGTAACCATGGATACATTTAGTCAAGCCAGAGGCGTTGAATTGGTTCGAATTTTGTCTCGCCGCTGGACGAATTTCGGCCGCGTGAACCCAAATCAAGCCCTTTCGAGCCCTATCAGATCACTATCATGCCGCGCTCAAATCGCTGCCTAAGTATTGCAGCGCTCAAGTCCCCGGTGACACGACCACAACGCAACTTTCCCCGTGCGTTTTCGTTGCGTTTTCGCAATTTCGCTGGCGATTTACGCGGAGCCAAATTTAAGGATTTTAAAGAAGGTTGACTAGGGGCTCTGCCCCTGCGGCCTCCGGCCGCCAACCCCCCCGGCGTGCTTTGGGGCTTTGCCCCAAAGCACCATCTGCTCGGAGCCCCCTTGCAGGGGGCTTCGCCCCCTGTAGTTTTTTTTTTGTTTCTTGTGTTAATTTTTTTTTCGGTAATTGGTGTTTGACCATTATACTACGCTTACCAAACACTTCGTGTTTATCTACATGTTTTCGTGACTCGGGTACACGGACGTCCACTATCAATTGATTATTCAAGAAAAGAGGGTTTCCCCAACTTCCCAACCTTCCTCTGCGTGGTACAACATTTTTGATATGCCCAATCGTATGATGGTTATCTACATATTCACTGCATAAAACCAGGGTATATTCCCCCCCCCCACACCACAACTTATCATACCATTCCTGACCCGACCCAACTTCCCAACCTTCCTCCCGTCTTACAGCATCCAACACCCTGCACCCGGCACCCAGCACCCAGCACTCAACACACAGCACCCAGCACCCAGCACTCAACACACAGCACCTGGCACCTGGCACCCAGCACCCAGCATCCAACACACAACACCCGGAACCCAGCACCCAGCATCCAACACTCAACACCCAGCCCCCGGCACCCAGCCCCCGGCACCCAGCACCCAGCACCCGGCACCCAGCATCCAACACCCGGCACCCAGCACCAACACCCAGCACCCAGATTCCAACACCCAGCAACCAAAACCCGGCACCCAGAACTTAGCACCCGGCACCCAGCACCCAGCACCCGGCACCCAGCATCCAGCACCCAGCACCTAGCACCCGGCACCCAGCATCCAGCACCCAGCACCCAACACCCAGCACCCAGAACCCGTCACCCAGCACCCAGCACCCAGCACCCGGCACCCAGCATCCAGCACCCGGCACCCAGCACCCAACATTCAGCACCCAACACCCAGCACCCAACCCCCCGGACCCGGCACCAGCACCCAGCACCCAGAACCCGGCATCCAGCACCCGGCACCCAGCACCCAGCACCCAGCACCCAGCACCCGGGACCCGGCACCAAGCACCCAACACCCAGCACCAAGGACTCGGCACCCGGAACACGCCACCCGGCATCCAGCACCTGGCACCCGGCACTCAGCACCAAGTTACCAACACCCAGCACCCGGCACCCAGCACCCAGCACCCATCTTCCATTACTCAACACCCAGCACCCGGCACCCAGCACCAACACTCAGCACCCGGCATCCAGCAACCAACACCCAGCACCCAGCACCCGGCACCCAGCACCCAACACCCAGCACCCAGCACCCAACACCCGGCACCCAGGACCCGGCACCCAGCACTCGGCACCCAGCACCCAGCACTGAACACCCGGCACCCAGCACCCAACACCCAGCACCCGGAACCAAGCACCCAGCACTCAACACCCAGCACCCAGCTCCCTGGACCCTTCATGCAGCACTCGACACCCAGCACTCAGCATCCAGCAGCCGGCACCCAGCATCCAGCACCCGGCACTCAGCATCCAGGACCCAGCACGCGGCACCCAACACCCAGCACCCAGCACCCAGCACCCAGCACCCAGCACTCAACACCCAGAACCCAGCACCCGGACCCCAGCATCCAGCACTTGAAACCTGGCACCCAGCATCCAGCACTCGGCACCCAGCATCCAGCACCCGGCACCCAGCATCCAACACCTAACACCCAACACCCAGCACCCGGCACCCGGCACCCAGCATCCAGGACCCAGCACGCGGCACCCAACACCCAGCACCCGGCACCCACACTCAGCACCCAACACCCAGCACCAGGCACACAGCACCTAGCACCCGGAAACCGGCACCCAGCATCCAGCACTCAACACCCAGCACCCAGCATCCGGCACCCAAAACCCGGCACCCGGCACCCAGCATCCAGCTCCCGGCACCCAGCATCCAACACCCAGCACCCGGCACCCAGCATCCAGCACCCAACACCCAGCACCCAGCTCCCAGCACCTAGCACCCGGCACCCAGCATCCAGCTCCCAGCACCTAGCACCCGGCACCCAGCACCCAGCATCCAGCATCCAGCTCCCTGCACCCGGCACCCAGACCCAGCACCCAGCACCCAGCACCAAACACCCGACACCCGGCACCCAGCATCCAGCATCCAGCATCCAGCACCCGGCACCTGGCACCCAGCATCCAGGACCCAGCACGCGGCACCCAACACCCAGCATCCTGCACTCAACACCTAGCACCCGGCACCCAGCATCCGGCACCCAGCGTCCAGCACTCAACACCTAGCACCCAGCCTCGAACACCCAGCACCCGATACCCAGCACCCAGCACCCGGCACCCAGCACCCTGCACCCAGAACTCAACACACAGCACCTAGCACCCGGCACACGGCACCCAGCACCCTGCACCCAGCACCTAGCACCCGGCACCCACCACCCAGCACCTAGAACCCGGCACCCGGCACCCAGCACCCAGCACCCGGCACCCGGCACCCAGCATCCAGCACACAACACCCAGCACCCGGCACCTGGCACCCAACTCCCAGCACACGGCACCCAGCACCCGGCACTCGGCACCCTGCCCCTAGCACCCAGCACCCGGCACCCGGCACCCGCACCCGCCATAGTACCTCGCCATAGTATGTATTTGTCAGTGGCAAAATAATTTGAACTTGAAGCTAAAATAAATGAATTTTTGAATTTTTTTTTTCGTAACCATGGATACATTTAGTCAAGCCAGAGGCGTTGAATTGGTTCGAAATTTGTCTCGCCGTTGGACGAATTTCGGCCGCGTGAACCCAAATCAAGCCCTTTCGAGCCCTATCAGATCCCTATCATGCCGCGCTCAAATCGCTGCCTAAATATTGCAGCGCTCAAGTCCCCGGTGGCACGAACACAACGCAACTTTCCCCGCGCGTTTTCATCGCGTTTTCGCAATTTCGCTGGCGATTTACGCGGAGCCAAATTTAAGGATTTTAAAGAAGGTTGACTAGGAGCTCTGCCCCTGCGGCCTCCGGCCGCCAACCCCCCCGGCGTGCTTTGGGGCTTCGCCCCAAAGCACCATCTGCACGGAGCCCTCTTGCAGGGGGCTTCGCCCCCTGTAGGTATTATTTGTTTCTTGTGTTGATTTGTTTTTCGGTAATTGTTATTTGACCCTTCTGCCACGCTTACCTGACACATCGTATTTATCTACATATTCACTGCTCAAATGCGACATTATGGGTACTCCTAATGCTGGCTATAATATTCGTGACTCGGGTCCACAGACGTCCACCATCAATTGTTGCTCCAAGAAAAGAGAGTTTTCATGTGTTGCCGCACGTGCTGCTTCTAAGTGTTCCTTTACTGACCCAACCCAACCTCCAAACCCAACCGTGTTGTATGTTTCCTGATGCCTTTCCTGCCTTTCGTGCGTATTTTTTTGCCGAAGTAAATTCCCCCCCCCCCCCCTCCCTCCCCCCCAAAAAAACTAATCCTACCTTTCCTTACCCGACCCAACTTCCCAACCTTCCTCTGCGTAGTACAACATTGTTGATATGCACAATCGTACGATGGTCTGTACCTTGTGCACTTGTGCCTTGTGCCTGGACCCCCTCCCATCTCCTGGCTGCATGACAGACTTCCTTCCCTCAAGTTCACGTTCCTCCGATGCTCAACTCTTTGTAGAGAAGGCATGTCCTGGTTGTTCTTCGTTTTGTCATTTTCGGTTTATTCGGTTGTTCCTGTGTGTAGTTCGGGCCAGGCGTTGTGGCGAACGATGTTTTGCGGCCAGATCAGACCGGACACAGCGTAGCGTCGTCGTTCTCGGGTTACCGGACCCAGCACCCAGCACCCGGCACCCAGCACCCAGCACCCGGCACCCAGCACCCAGCACCCGGCACCCAGCACCCAGCACCCGGCACCCAGCACCTGGCACCCAGCACCCAGCACCTAGCACCCGGCACCCAGCACCCAGCACTTAACATCCAGCACCCGGCACCCAGCACCCGGCACCCAGCACACGGCACCTAGCAACCAGCCCCCAGCACCCGGCACCCAGCACCCAGCACCTAGCTCTCAACACCCGGCACCCAGCACCCAGCACCCAGCACCCGGCACCCAGCACCCAGCACCCAGCACCAAGCACCCAGCACCCGGCACCAAGCACCCAGCACCCAGCACCCAGCACCCGGCACCTAGCACCCAGCACCCGGCACCCAGTACCCAGCACTCAACACCCAGCACCCAGCACCCAGCACCTAGCACCCGGCACCCAGCACCCAGCATCCATCACCAAGCACCCAGCATTCAACAGCCAGCATCCAACACCCAGCACCCAACACTCAGCACCCAGCACCCAGCACCCGGCACCCAGCACCCAGCACCCAGCACTCAACACCCAGCACACGGCACCCGGCACCCAGCACCTAGCACCCGGCACCCAGCACCCAGCATCCAGCACCCAGCACCCAGCACTCAACACCCAGCACCCGGCACCAGGCACCCAGCACCCGGCACACAGCACCTAGCACCCGGCAACCGGCACCCAGCATCCAGCACTCAACACCCACCACCCAGCACCCGGCACCGAGCACCTTGTACCCGGCACCCGGCACCCAGCATCCAGCACCCAGCACCCGGCACCAAGCACCCGGCACCGAGCACCCAGCACCCGGCACCCAGCATCCAACACCCAACACCCAGCGTCCAGCACCCAGCATCGAGCACCCGGCACCCGGCACCAAGCACCCAGCAACCACCACCCACCACCCGACCCCCAGGACCCAGCACCGAGCAACCGGCAACCGGCACCCGGCACCAGGCACCAGGCACCAGGCACACAGCACCTAGCACCCGGCAACCGGCACCCAGGACCCAGCACTCAACACCCACCACCCAGCACCCGGCACCCAGCATCCAACACCCAGCACCCAGCACCCGGCACCAGGCACCCAGCACTCAGCACCCAGAACCCAACACCCAGCACCCAACACCCAGCACCCAACACCCAACACCCAGCACCCAGCACCCGGCACCCGGCACCCGGCACCCAGCACTCAACACCCAGCACCCAGCACCTAACACCCAGCACCCGGCACCCAGCACCCGGCACCCGGCACCCAGCATCCAGCACCCGGCACCCAGCACCCAGCACCAGACACCCAGCATCCAGCACCCGGCACCCAGCACCCAGGACCCGGCACCCAGCACCAACCACCCGGCACCCAGCACCCGACACCAGGCACCCAGCACTCAGCACCCAGAACCCAACACCCAGCACCCAGCACCCGGCACCCAGCACCCAGCACCCGGCACCCGGCACCCGGCACCCAGCACTCAACACCCAGCACCCAGCACCCAGCACCTAACACCCGGCTCCCAGCACCCAGCACCTAACACCCGGCTCCCAGCACCCAACACCCGGCACCCGGCACCCGGCACCCAGCACTCAACACCCAGCACCCAGCACCTAACACCCAGCATCCGGCACCCAGCAACCGGCACCCAGCATCCAGCACCCAGCACCCAGGACCCGGCACCCAGCACCCGGCACCCAGCACCCGGCACCCGGCACCCAGCATCCAACACCCAGACCCGAGCACACGGCACCCAGCACCCAGGACCCGGCACCCAGCACCAACCACCCGGCACCCAGCACCCGGCACCAGGCACCCAGCACTCACCACCCAGAACCCAACACCCAGCACCCAACACCCAGCACCCAACACCCAACACCCAGCACCCAGCACCCGGCACCCGGCACCCGGCACCCAGCACTCAACACCCAGCACCCAGCACCCAGCACCTAACACCCGGCACCCAGCACCCAGCACTCAACACCCTGCACCAAGCACCTGGCACCAAGCACCCGGCACCAGGCACCCAGCACTCAGCACCCGGCACGAGGCACCCAACACCCGGCACCCGGCACCAAGCATCAACCTTCTTTTCACTTCGTCGAAAGAACGAAAGCGAGGGCACGTTTTTTTTGCCCGCAACTTCTGCAGTTGTGCGATGTGTGTTGTCAGTATTTCAGTAGGTAAAGCTAGGATGCTTTTTTCAGGGCAATACTCGATTTCAAACGCTATAAGATTCCTATTGTATTGTGTGAAAGTTGCGGCAAAACTGACAGTTTACTTTAATCTCACAGTAGAAAATCTCGCAGAGTCACAGGCTGGAATAAATTGACTTTTGACTTTTTAAATTTAATTTTTTCGTAATTTTTTCGTAACCATGCACCCGGCACCCAGCACCCGGCATCCAGCACCTAGCACCCAGCACCCAACACCCAGCACCCGGCACCCAGCACCCAGCACCCAGCACCCAGTATCCAGCACCCAACACCCAGCACCTGGCACCCAGCACCCAGCACCCAGCACCCAGTATCCAGCACCCAACACCCAGCACCCGGCACCCAGCTCCCGGCACCCAGCATCCAGCACCCAGGACCTGGCACCCAGCACTCGGCACCCAGCATCCAGTACCCAGGACCCGGCACCCAGCACCTGGAACCCGACCCCCAGCATCCAGCACCCGGCACCCGGCACCAAGCATTTGGCACCCAACACCCACCACCCACGACCCGAACTCCAGGAAACGCCACCCGGCACCCGGCACCAAGTATCCAACACCCAGCACCCGACCCCCAGCACCCAGCACTCAACATCCAGCACCCAGCACCCGGCACCCAACATCCAGCACCCAGCACCCGGCAACCGGCACCCAGCACCCAGGACCCGGCACCCAGCACTCGGCACCCAGCATCCAGTACCCAGGACCCAGCACCCAGGACCTGGCACCCAGCACTCGGCACCCAGCATCCAGTACCCAGGACCCGGCACCCAGCACCCGGAACCCGACCCCCTGCATCCAGCACCCGGCACCCGGCACCAAGCATCCGGCACCCAACACCCACCACCCACGACCCGAACTCCAGGAAACCCCGACCCCCAGCACCCAGCATCCAACACCCAACACCCAGCACCCGGCACCCAGCACCCGGCACCCGGCATCCAGCACCCAGCACCCGGCACCAAGCACCCAGCACCCAACACCCACCACCCACCACCCGACCCCCAGGACCCAGCACCCAGCACTCAACACCCAGCACCCGGCACCAGGCACCCAGCACCCGGCACACAGCACCTAGCACCCGGCTCCCAGCATCCAGCACTCAACACCCACCACCCAGCACCCGGCACCGAGCACCTTGCACCCGGCACCCGGCACCCAGCATCAAGCACCCGGCACCAAGCACCCGGCACCGAGCACCCAGCACCCGGCACCCAGCATCCAACACCCAACACCCAGCATCCAGCACCCAGCACCCAGCATCGAGCACCCGGCACCCAGCACCAACACCTAACACCCGGCACCCGGCACCCAGCACCCACCACCCACCACCCGACCCCCAGGACCCAGCACCGAGCAACCGGCAACCGGCACCCGGCACCAGGCACCCGGCACCCGGCACACAGCACCCGGCAACCGGCACCCAGCACCCAGCACTCAACACCCACCACCCAGCACCCGGCACCCAGCACCCGGCACCCGGCACCCAGCATCCAACACCCAGCACCCAGCACCCGGCACCAGGCACCCAGCACTCAGCACCCAGAACCCAACACCCAACACCCAACACCCAACACCCAACACCCAGCACCTGGCACCCAGCACCCAACACCCAGCACCCAACACCCAACACCCAGCACCCAGCACCCGGCACCCGGCACCCAGCACGCAACACCCAGCACCCAGCACCCAGCACCTAACACCCAGCACCCGGCACCCAGCACCCGGCACCCAGCATCCAGCACCCGGCACCCAGCATCCAACACCCAGCACCCAGCACCAGACACCCGAAAGAACGAATTTCACTCCGTCGAAAGAACGAAAGCGAGGGCACGTTTTTTTTGCCCGCAACTTCTGCAGTTGTGCGATGTGTGTTGTCAGTATTTCAGTAGGTAAAGCTAGGATGCTTTTTTCAGGGCAATACTCGATTTCAAACGCTGTAAGATTCCTATTGTATTGTGTGAAAGTTGCGGCAAAACTGACAGTTTACTTTAATCTCACAGTAGAAAATCTCGCAGAGTCACAGGCTGGAATAAATTGACTTTTGACTTTTTAAATTTAATTTTTTCGTAATTTTTTCGTAACCATGCACCCGGCACCCAGCACCCGGCATCCAGCACCTAGCACCCAGCATCCAGCACCCAACACCCAGCACCCGGCACCCAGCACCCAGCACCCAGCACCTAGCACCCAGTATCCAGCACCCAACACCCAGCACCTGGCACCCAGCACCCAACAACCGGCACCCAGCATCCAGCACCCAACACCCAGCACCCGGCACCCAGCTCCCGGCACCCAGCATCCAGCACCCAATACCCAGCACCTAGCACATAGCACCCGGCAACCGGCACCCAGCACTCAACACCCAGCACCGTGCACCCGGCACCCAGCACCCGGTACCCAGCATCCAGCACCAGGCACCCAGCACACGGCACCCAGCCCCCGGCACCTAGCACCCGGCACCCGGCACACAGCAGCCAGCACCCAGCATCCAGCACCCAGCATCCAGCACTCAACACCCGGCACTCAGCACCTAGCACCCAGCACACGGCACCATGCACCCAGCATCCATTACCCAGCACTCAACACACAGCACCCAGCACCCGGCACCCAACATCCAGCACCCAGCACCCGGCACCCAGCACCCAGGACCTGGCACCCAGCACTCGGCACCCAGCATCCAGTACCCAGGACCCGGCACCCAGCACCCGGAACCCGACCCCCAGCATCCAGCACCCGGCACCAAGCATCCGGCACCCAACACCCACCACCCACGACCCGAACTCCAGGAAACGACACCCGGCACCCGGCACCAAGTATCCAACACCCAGCACCCGACCCCCAGCACCCGGCACCTAGCACCCGGCACCAGGCACCCAGGACCCAGCAACCAACACTCGGCACCCAACACCCAGCACCCAGCACTCAACACACAGCACCCTGCACCCAACACCCAGCACCCAGCACCCAGCACCCGGCACCAAGCATCCAACACCCAGCACCCAGCATCCAGCACCCAGGACACGGCACCCAGCATCCAGCACCCAACAGGCAGGACCCAGCACTCAACACCTGGCACCCAGCATCCAGCACCGGGCACCTAGCACCCAGCACCCGACCCCCAGGACCCGTGCCCTGTCGGCCGCTGCCTTCGTCCTCTCTTCGTTGCTCGTCGGCGTAAGTTTGGCCTGGGTCAGGCGAGCACGTTTTTTTGGCGGCATCTGTAGTTGTATGATGTTTTTCCAGTATTTCAGTAAAGCTATATACTTTCTGAAGAGCAAAACTCGGTTTCAAACACTGTATTGTATTTCTGGCGGAAAAGTGGCGCCTGATGTCGCCACTCGCCACAGCATGTGGCAGTGGCAAATTATTTAGAAACCTGATATTTGGAGCTAAAATAAAAGAATTTTTAAATTTAATTTTTTCGTAACCATGGATACAATTTTCGTCAAGCCAGAGGCGTTGAATTGGTTGGAATTGTGTCTCGCCGTTGGACGAATTTCGGCCGCGTGAACCCAAATCCTGCCCTTTCGAGCCCTATCAGATCCCTATCATGCCGCGCTCAAATCGCTGGCAAAATATTGCAGCGCTCAAGTCCTCAGTGACACGAACACAACGCAACTTTCCCCGCGCGTTTTCGTTGCGTTTTCGCAATTTCGCTGGCGATTTACGCGGAGCCAAATTTAAGGATTTTAAAGAAGGTTGACTAGGGGCTCTGCCCCTGCGGCCTCCGGCCGCCAACCCCCCCGGCGTGCTTTGGGGCTTTGCCCCAAAGCACCATCTGCTCGGAGCCCCCTTGCAGGGGGCTTCGCCCCCTGTAGTTTTTTTTTTGTTTCTTGTGTTAATTTTTTTTTCGGTAATTGGTGTTTGACCATTATACTACGCTTACCAAACACTTCGTGTTTATCTACATGTTTTCGTGACTCGGGTACACGGACGTCCACTATCAATTGATTATTCAAGAAAAGAGGGTTTCCCCAACTTCCCAACCTTCCTCTGCGTGGTACAACATTTTTGATATGCCCAATCGTATGATGGTTATCTACATATTCACTGCATAAAACCAGGGTATATTCCCCCCCCCCCCACACCACAACTTATCATACCATTCCTGACCCGACCCAACTTCCCAACCTTCCTCCCGTCTTACAGCATCCAACACCCAGCACCCGGCACCCAGCACCCAGCACTCAGCACCCAGCACCCAGCACCCAGCACTCAACACACAGCACCTGGCACCTGGCACCCAGCACCCAGCATCCAACACACAACACCCGGAACCCAGCACCCAGCATCCAACACTCAACACCCAGCACCCGGCACCCAGCCCCCGGCACCCAGCACCCAGCACCCGGCACCCAGCATCCAACACCCGGCACCCAGCACCAACACCCAGCACCCAGATTCCAACACCCAGCAACCAAAACCCGGCACCCAGAACTTAGCACCCGGCACCCAGCACCCAGCACCCGGCACCCAGCATCCAGCACCCAGCACCTAGCACCCGGCACCCAGCATCCAGCACTCAGCACCCAACACCCAGCACCCAGAACCCGTCACCCAGCACCCAGCACCCAGCACCCGGCACCCAGCATCCAGCACCCGGCACCCAGCACCCAACATTCAGCACCCAACACCCAGCACCCAACCCCCCGGACCCGGCACCAGCACCCAGCACCCAGAACCCGGCATCCAGCACCCGGCACCCAGCACCCAGCACCCAGCACCCAGCACCCGGGACCCGGCACCAAGCACCCAACACCCAGCACCAAGGACTCGGCACCCGGAACACGCCACCCGGCATCCAGCACCTGGCACCCGGCACTCAGCACCAAGTTACCAACACCCAGCACCCGGCACCCAGCACCCAGCACCCATCTTCCATTACTCAACACCCAGCACCCGGCACCCAGCACCAACACTCAGCACCCGGCATCCAGCAACCAACACCCAGCACCCAGCACCCGGCACCCAGCACCCAACACCCAGCACCCAGCACCCAACACCCGGCACCCAGGACCCGGCACCCAGCACTCGGCACCCAGCACCCAGCACTGAACACCCGGCACCCAGCACCCAACACCCAGCACCCGGAACCAAGCACCCAGCACTCAACACCCAGCACCCAGCTCCCTGGACCCTTCATGCAGCACTCGACACCCAGCACTCAGCATCCAGCAGCCGGCACCCAGCATCCAGCACCCGGCACTCAGCATCCAGGACCCAGCACGCGGCACCCAACACCCAGCACCCAACACTCAGCACCCAGCACCCAGCACTCAACACCCAGAACCCAGCACCCGGACCCCAGCATCCAGCACTTGAAACCTGGCACCCAGCATCCAGCACTCGGCACCCAGCATCCAGCACCCGGCACCCAGCATCCAACACCTAACACCCAACACCCAGCACCCGGCACCCGGCACCCAGCATCCAGGACCCAGCACGCGGCACCCAACACCCAGCACCCGGCACCCACACTCAGCACCCAACACCCAGCACCAGGCACACAGCACCTAGCACCCGGAAACCGGCACCCAGCATCCAGCACTCAACACCCAGCACCCAGCATCCGGCACCCAAAACCCGGCACCCGGCACCCAGCATCCAGCTCCCGGCACCCAGCATCCAACACCCAGCACCCGGCACCCAGCATCCAGCACCCAACACCCAGCACCCAGCTCCCAGCACCTAGCACCCGGCACCCAGCATCCAGCTCCCAGCACCTAGCACCCGGCACCCAGCACCCAGCATCCAGCATCCAGCTCCCTGCACCCGGCACCCAGACCCAGCACCCAGCACC
Organism: Nemurella pictetii; assembly: GCA_921293315.2. NCBI lineage: Eukaryota > Metazoa > Arthropoda > Insecta > Plecoptera > Nemouridae > Nemurella > Nemurella pictetii. The sequence goes on from OV121122.1 coordinate 7,131,603, forward strand.
CAGCACCAAACACCCGACACCCGGCACCCAGCATCCAGCATCCAGCACCCGGCACCTGGCACCCAGCATCCAGGACCCAGCACGCGGCACCCAACACCCAGCATCCTGCACTCAACACCTAGCACCCGGCACCCAGCATCCGGCACCCAGCGTCCAGCACTCAACACCTAGCACCCAGCCTCGAACACCCAGCACCCGATACCCAGCACCCAGCACCCGGCACCCAGCACCCTGCACCCAGAACTCAACACACAGCACCTAGCACCCGGCACACGGCACCCAGCACCCTGCACCCAGCACCTAGCACCCGGCACCCACCACCCAGCACCTAGAACCCGGCACCCGGCACCCAGCACCTAGCACCCGGCACCCGGCACCCAGCATCCAGCACACAACACCCAGCACCCGGCACCTGGCACCCAACTCCCAGCACACGGCACCCAGCACCCGGCACTCGGCACCCTGCCCCTAGCACCCAGCACCCGGCACCCGGCACCCGCACCCGCCATAGTACCTCGCCATAGTATGTATTTGTCAGTGGCAAAATAATTTGAACTTGAAGCTAAAATAAATGAATTTTTGAATTTTTTTTTTCGTAACCATGGATACATTTAGTCAAGCCAGAGGCGTTGAATTGGTTCGAATTTTGTCTCGCCGCTGGACGAATTTCGGCCGCGTGAACCCAAATCAAGCCCTTTCGAGCCCTATCAGATCACTATCATGCCGCGCTCAAATCGCTGCCTAAGTATTGCAGCGCTCAAGTCCCCGGTGACACGACCACAACGCAACTTTCCCCGTGCGTTTTCGTTGCGTTTTCGCAATTTCGCTGGCGATTTACGCGGAGCCAAATTTAAGGATTTTAAAGAAGGTTGACTAGGGGCTCTGCCCCTGCGGCCTCCGGCCGCCAGCCCCCCCGGCGTGCTTTGGGGCTTCGCCCCAAAGCACCATCTGCACGGGGCCCCCTTGCAGGGGGCTTCGCCCCCTGTAGGTTTTATTTGTTTCTCGTGTTGCTTTGTTGTTCGGTGATAGTATTTGACCATTCTGCCACGCTTACCTAACACTTTGTGTTTATCTACATATAGTCAATGCTCAAACGTGGACTTATTGGTACTGCTGATGAAGGCTAAATATTTTCGTAAATCGGGTACACAGACGTCCACCATAATGACGTCCACCATCACTTTGATGATCCAAGAAAAGAGAGTTTTCATGTGTTGCCACACGCCCTGCTTGTGGGTAGGTCCTTTACCCACAAACCAACCCAACCTTGTTGTATGTTTCCGTTTACCTTTCCTGCCTTTCGTTTTTTTTTTTGGCACTCCCCCTTTCTCCCCCCCCCCCCCCCCACCACTAATCCTACCTTTCCTGATCCCCCCCCCCCCAACTTCCCAACCTTCCTCTGCGTATGGCCCTCTTGCAGGGTGCTTCGCCCCCTGTAGGTTTTATTTTTTGCTTTTGTTGATTTTTTTTTCTGTTGTTGGTCTTTGACCCTTCTGCCACGCTTACCTAACACTTTGTTAATATAACTTATAACTTATAACTTATAACTTATTGGTAATACTGTTGATGGCTATATATTGTCATTACTCTGGTACACGGGCGTCCACCATCAGTTGTTGATCCGAGAAAAGCGAGTGGTGTGGTGTCGCCGTAGCAAAACAAAACAAAATGCATATGCCCAGCAAGGAATGTTTTATTATTCTAATACCTCAATTTACACACATTTACAATTTTAATTGTAATGATTTTAATTGCATGAAGGCCCTCCTTCATTATTTCTGTCTCTGCTTGTGTTGTCCACCAATAGCCGGATGTTGGGCCTGGTTAATCTACACGGTGTTCCTTCAAGTGTTAGCGCGACGTTGTTGACATGCGCATTCGTACGATGGTCTGTACGTTTTGCACTTTGCGCTTTGCCAGGAGCCCCTCCCCGCTCCCGGCTGCATGACAGGCCTCCTTCATTTTCTCTGTCCCTGCTTGTGTTGTCCACCAATAGCCGGATGTTGGGCCTGGTTAATCTACGTGGTTTTCCTTCAAATGTTAGCGCGACGTTGTTGACATGCGCATTCGTACGATGGTCTGTACGTTTTGCGCTTTGCGCTTTGCCAGGAGCCCCTCCCCGCTCCCGGCTGCATGACAGGCCTCCTTCGTTTACCCTGTCCCTGCTTGTGTTGTGCACCATAAGCCTGTTGGTAAGCCTGGTTTACCAACACTGTCCCCCGATGCGCAACTCTTTGCATAGAAGGCATATCCTTGTTGTTGTTCGTTTTGTCACGTTTGGTTTTGCTGTCGGATTTGTAGTTTCTCGATTGTGTATTGTTCTGGTTCGAGCGCGTGTTCCGGGAGCACGTTCTCGCAGAACATATCACTCAGCATCCTCAGGTCTTTGTGCAAAGCCAGACACGCCTTTCCGCCTGGACTCGCGTATCCATGATGGTTTCTCGCGTGGGAGTCAAACAGCCAGTACGTCCCATCGACCGTTCTGCCAATGGCCACCGACACAGACACCGCTGTTAGGATCCCGGAGGCCGCACCCGCGAGAAACGTGCTTAGTCCTGTGTGTAGGTCGGGCCAGGCGTTGTGGCGAGCGATGTTTTGCGGCCAGATCAGACCGGAAACAGCAGTGTCGGCGTTTTCTTGTTTGTTTATCCATGTGTTCACTCCCGCGACGGATATGTAGTCGTGTAGTTCCTGTACCGTGAGGTATTGCTCGTCCCTTGGCAGATTTCGCGCACTGAGGGTGTACAGTGCATCGCCGGAATCGATAATTCTGTCCAGTGTGTCTTTTTGCCATGTTGATGGACACTTGTTGTTTGCTAAGGCGATAGCGCAGGCAGCCATTGCCGTGCATTGCCTTCCTGCGTTGACAAACTTTCTGGCAGCATCCCCCTGGTGCCACGAACCACGCACGATTCTGATGTTCGATTCGTTCCAGTCGCTTGTGTCCATCTGTTCGTCGTCTTCGTTCAATGCTCCAGCATCTGCGACAGTTAGCTTGCTGAGTGTCCGCTCGATAACCTCGTCGTCAGCCTCTCGTGGGTCACTGAGACGACCACCTTGCGAGTTTGGGGCCGCTGTTGACTTTTGCGGGGCATGGCTTTCTAGCACCTCTTTGTACACGATGTTCTTTGTAAAAGTGGTGTTGCATGACTTGATCAGCTTGCCCTGCGCCTCGTTGCTGGTGACTGCTAGGAACACTGAGTCGAGGGACCGAGCTCTTGACAGCGCCACGTAGAGCTGGCCGTGTCCGAACACTGGTTTTTCTAGATTCACTCCCACGCGTCTCAAAGACTGTCCCTGGGCCTTGTTAATCGTCATGGCGAATGCCAGACGAATCGGGAATTGACGCCTGATCATCGTGATCGGCAGGCCTGCGTCTGAGGGCGTGAGGTTCACTCGGCAGAGAAAAGTCCTGTCTCCTGCGCATCGTCCTCCGATGATCCGACAATCGATCACGTGCTCGTAGAGTGCAACCACGCTTAGCCGAGTGCCGTTGCACAGGCCGGCTCGTACGTTCACGTTCCTCATGAGCATCACGACTGCGTGCACTTTCAGGCGCAGCTTGTGCGGCGGCATCCCAGACGGCGTCAGCGAGTTCAGGTACTCGACTGGGTAGTCGGTGGTCAGAGCGTCGCCATCCTCGCCTTCGCCGACGTCCACTGAGTCAGCGCTGCAGTATTCGTGCACGTCGCCTTCGAGTCGCTCGAGAACAGTGTCGTTGATGTTTAACGACTCTGTGTTCTTCGGGCAGAGGATTGCGTGATCCTGCATCGCGGCCATCTCGGCAGCACTGATGCTCTTGCCGAAGACGGCGTCCATGACGCAGTCGACGACGCACTGGTCGGGCAGGGCGATTGTGTCTTCTGGCAGGTGGTGGTCGTTCGTTAGTTCGCCGTTTCCGACGCGCAGCAGCCACTCCACGAACTCGTCCTCTCCTTCGTTGGCGCGCATGTTCGCGCGCAGTTCGAGCGTGCGGAACAGGGCCCAATGTGTGCTGCGTTTAATGCACTGTTCGACGATGGTCGTTCGGTTGCCGTTGCGGACGACCGGAAGGCACTGGCGAAAGTCACCTCCAATGACGATCACCTTTCCGCCAAACGGTCGGTCATCGTTTGTCACGTCACGCAACGTGCGCTCGATCGCGTTCAGGGCCAGCACAGGCGCCATGGGCCCTTCGTCCAATATGACCACCTTGGCCGCCCGCAGCGCAGCACCCTCGGCGGAGTTGGGCTTCACGCCGGACGTGCTGTTCTCCACGATCGGGACGGGCAGTCGGAATCGAGAATGGCAGGTCCTCCCACCCTTCAACAGCGTTGCAGCAATGCCAGTCCACGCGACGGCCACGGCTCGTTCGCCTCTGGCTCGCAGCGCGCTGATCAGGGTGTTGTAGAGGAAGGTCTTTCCACTGCCTCCCGGCCCGTCAAGGTAGAAACACCTCTGCTCGGTCTTCGGGTCGTCGATTGCTGCCATCACCGTTTCGAATGCCACGCGCTGTCTATCGTTGAGCAGTTTCAAGTTTCCCTCGGCCTCTTCCCTTTCGGCGGCCTGATCGAACTGCTCGTCGACAGCAACGATGACCGGCAGTCGGGGCGCTGGCAGACCCAGTTCGATGTTCGTCAATCGGTGCAGGGCGAGTACGGACTGGATGGCGTTCAGTGCCATCTGTTCTGACTCGACGGGGTCGTGGTCACGGGCGAAGTCTTCGCAGAAATCTTCCTTGAAGCGCTCCCAGAGTGACAGCGGGCTAATCGGCTGGCAGAACGCGCAAATCACTGCAAACAGTTGCCGCAGTTCGTTTGGCATTTGCACTGCAACAGCCTCCTCGAGCGACCACGTGGAAGTGCGCCAGGGGCACGCCCATCACGTGCTTCGTCGTGATGTCGGCCATCAGTTCTTTGAGTTTCAGTTGAAAAACTCGTGCGGTGAGATCGGGTCGGTCCTCGGCCCTTTCATACGCCGCGAGGTTGTCCTGTATTTCTGGCCACTTCGGGTTGCACGTCATCGTCACGAAGAGATCTGGCTTGCCAAACTTTGTCACGATGCTCATTGCGTCTTGGTACAGTTGTTGGCAATGTCTGGGACTGCCAATGAAGCTGGATGGCAGTATCACCATTTTGCCAACGTCGTATCCCTGCCGCTCGGCCCGGTGCTCGATGTGGTCCATAAGGCCGCGATACAGCTCGGCGCGCAGTGTTTTTTGATTCTTGATGATGAATTCAAGTCGGTTGCCCTCCACCTTGATGAACGCGTCCACCATGAACTGCTGCGTCAGCTTTCCGGCGTGCAGCACGGGGTTGAAGGCGCCGGCGCGCTCCTGGAGTCTGTAGCTGTAATACTCCATCAGTGTGACGACGTTGTGCGCGGATTGCCTGGTGTGCGGCATGTCTCTTTGGAAGCCGGCTTCGCCGCGCGGAAACAGCAGGGCGTAGCTCAGTGGGTCCGTGGATGGCGACAGGACGGACAGCTGTTCGAAGTAGCCGCTTCGCGTGTGGATGCGAATGTCGCGGCCGAGCGTAGGCATTCCACCGTCTACGCTCTGGTACACCACAGCCACTTCGAGCGCTGTCGGTTGCTCGTAGGTTCGACGCCTGTCTTCGACGACGCGCAGCTCTACTCGCGTTTCGGGTCGACCCTCGGCCGTGGCACGGACGCGCTCTTCGGCCTCAACCTGCCCCAGGGTCTTGAGCCCTTTGGCGAAAGGGTTTACTTGGCGAATCAGCGCGTCCAGCTCGTGCAGCAGGTCGGGCAGCAGCTTCGTGTTTTCGCGCCTGTCAACTCGATGTGTCTGCGCTTGCTCGGCGTCGAGGAAGTAAAGGTGTGAGTAGAGCGGCTTCTCCACCCCTTGGCCCATGTGCGCGATCCTGTGCTGAATGTTTCCGTGAACACGGAAACAATACGTGCCACGTCCCTTCGGTATATCGGTCTTGGCACCGACCGACGCGAAGGAGAGCGAACTGTTGTAAGACCGGATGTTCTCACGGAAGTTTGTCGAGTGGTAGTGGCCTCCCGTGAGCAGTTCGAACATGAAGCCGGGGTACGGGAGCAGTGGCTCGAGCGTGACGTTGCCCCTGTGGCAACAGGTCGTGAACTGGCGGTTGTTTGTCTTCCAGCCGGCGGGCCTTTCCCCTTTGTAGTGCAGGGCGCTGCACTCGTCGCACACTTCGTCTTGGTTGCCGCAGTAATGCTGCAAGACGTCAGCCACATCTTGTCTTGTGGCTTCCAAGTGCGTGGGGGCCAGGTCCACCGGCGCGAGGTCGGGCTCCATCGCTTCATCCTCGGTTAGCTGGTGTTGTTCGCGTTCTGCCTCTTCGGCACGATGGGTGGCTTCCTCCTCGGCGCGCTGGGTGGCTTCCGCTTCAGCTGCCGCCAGCCGGTCCCCTGCCTCGGCGTCGCGACGTCGCCGTGCTCGCTCCCGCAGGCTAGCTAGACGCTCGGCATGCTCGGCTGCAGTCGCGTCCTCTCGTAGTGTCCGATCGTGAGCGGCCGTCTTGGCCAGCCGCGCTGTCCGCTGGGCCTCTGTCTCAGTCTCCATGTGCTGTCGCTTGTAGCTTGCCGACTGGTCCAGCCGCTGGAGTCGCTGTTCTTCGAGCTCTTCCTCCCTACGACGGCGCTCTGCTTCGGCCTTCTGTGCGAGACGCTCGACATGCTGGGCCTCGGTCTCGGTCCCTATGCGCTGTCGCTTGTAGCTTGCCGACTGGTCCAGCCGCTGGAGTCGCTGTTCCTCAGGCTCTTCCTCTCTGCGGCGGCGCTCTGCTCCGGCCTTCTGAGCGAGACGCTCGACATGCTGGGCCTCGGTCTCGTTCTCCCTGCGATGTCGCTCTTGATTTGTCCATTGGGCCAGCCGCTGGAGTCGCTGTTCCTCAAGCTCTTCCTCCCTGCGGCGGCGCTCTGCTTTGGCCCTCTGAGCGAGACGCTCGACATGCTGAGCCTCGGTCTCGGTCTCCCTGCGATGTCGCTCTTGATTTGTCCATTGGGCCAGCCGCTGGAGTCGCTGATCTTCGAGCTCTTCCTCCATGCGGCGGCGCACTGTTTCCGCCTTCAAAGCCAGGCGGTCGACGCGCTGTGCCTCGGTCTCGGCTTCTCTGCGCTGACGATCGAGGCCAGCCATTCGCGCGAGGCGAGCACGGCGTTCGTCCGCGGACTCGCTTGCTCTACGCAGTCGCGCCTGCTCTGCAGCAACAGCGAGGCGCTGGCGGCGTTGTCTGTCTGGCTCGTCGTCCGGGCGCTGGCCACAGGCATTGTCCGGGCTCTTCTCGGCGTCCGCGTGGTGTACCGAGGCATCGTGCGAAATAGAAGTGATGTAAGGGTTGACGCTCACCGATTCGGCCACGGGTCGTCCTTCGAGGGTGTCGACGTCGGGCTCGGCAAGGGGCGGCAAAGCGAGCGTTGCCAACGGCGCAGTGGCATTTAGCTCTCCTGTCGCTTGCTTGGCAGCTCGCTTGGCCCGTGCCCTGTCGGCCGCTGCCTTCTTCGTTTCTTGGTTGGTCGTCCGCGTTTGTTTGGCCTGGGTCAGGCGAGCACGTTTTTTTGCCGGCATCTGTAGTTGTATGATGTGTTCCCAGTATATCAGTATACAGCTATATTATATACTTTCTTAAGGGCAAAACTCGATTTCAAACACAATAAGATTCCTATTTGAAAATTCGCGGAAAAACTCACAGTTAAACTCGTTGGAAATCTCGCAGAAAAATTTGCTGAAAAAAAATCAACTTCACAGTGCGATTAATTTTGTAACTATAGATACATTTAGTCGTGCATTGTTGCCAATTGTTGCCTCCAGAGGCGATGAATTTCTTCGCATTGTGTTTCGACATTTGGCGAATTTCATCGCTATGGAAATTATTTTGCACCTGTATTTTCCTTGCTGCCTGCATTATTGCCTCCAGAGGCGATGACTTTTGGCCGAGTGAAATGGCGTGTGTTTTTCGTTTTTTTTTACATCAAGCGCGGCTCAAATCGCTGGCCGAGTGTTGCAGCGCGCAAGTCCCAAGTAAAAGGAACAGAACGCGACGTTCCCCGCGCGTTTTCATTGCGTTTTCACAATTTCGCTGGCGATTTACGCCGTCAGTTACATAGTCACATGGCCACATCGCCACATCCCCACATAGCCACATCCAGGTACCGATAGTATCGTGGCAACGGGAAATAGGGATTTTATATAAGGTGGACTAGGGGCTCTGCCCCTGCGGCCTCCGGCCGCCAACCCCCCCGACGTGCTTTGGGGCTTCGCCCCAAAGCACCATCTGCTCGGAGCCCCCTTGCAGGGGGCTTCGCCCCCTGTAGGTGTTCTTTGTTTCTTGTGTTAATTTGTTTTTCGGTAATTGGTATTTGACGCCACGTTTACCTGACACTTCGTGTTTATCTACATATTCATTGCTCAAATGCGAACATATGGGTACTACTAATGATCGCTACATATTTTCGTGACTCGGGTACACAGACGTCCACCATCAATTGATTATTCCAGAAGAGAGAGTTTCCCCAACTTCCCAACCTTCCTCTGCGTAGTACAACATTGTTGATATGCACAATCGTACGATGGTTATCTACATGTTCACTGCATAAACCACAGTATATTCACCCCCCCCCCCCACAGCCAACACCACTAATACTACCTTTCCTGACCCGACCCAACTTCACCCAGCACCCGGCACTCAACACCCAACACCCAGCACCCAGAACCCGGCACCCAGCACCCAGCACTCAACACCCAGCACCCAACACCCAGCACCCAGAACCCGGCACCCAGCACCCGGCACTCATCACCCAACACCCAGCACCCAGAACCCGGCACCCAGCACCCAGCACTTAACACCCAACACCCAACACCCAGCACCCAACACCCAACACCCGGCATCCAGCATCCGGCACCCAACAACCAGCACCCAACACCCGGCATCCAGCATCCGGCACCCAACAACCAGCACCCAACACCCAGCACCTAGCACCCAGCATCTAGAACCCGGCACCTAGCACCCAGAACCCGGCACCCGGCACCCAGCATCCAGCACCCGGCACCCAGCACCCGGCACCCAGCATCCGGCACCCGGCACCCAGCATCCAGCACCCAGCACCCGGCACCCAGCATCCATCACCCTGCACCCGGCACCCATCATCCAGCACCCAGCACTCAACACCCAGCACCCAGCACCCGGCACCCGGCACCCAGAATCTAGCACCCGGCACCCGGCACCCAGCATCCAGCACCCAGCACCCTGCACCCAGCATCCAGCACCCTGCACCCAGCACCCAGCATCCAGCACCCAGGATCCGGCACCCAGTACTCGGCACCCAGCAAACAACACCCAGGGCCCAGCACATAACATCCAGCACCCAGCACCCAGCACCCAGGACCCTGCACCCGGCACCCAGCATCCAGCACCCAGCATCCAGCACCCAGGACCCAGCATCCAGCACCCAGCATCCAGCACCCAGCACACAGCACCTAGGACCCGGTACCTGGCACCCAGCATCCAGCACCCAGGACCCATCATCCAGCACCCAGCACTCAACACCCAGCACCCAGCACCCAGCACCCGGCACCCGGCACCCAGCATCTAGCACCCGGCACCCGGCACCCAGCATCCAGCACCCAGCACCCTGCACCCAGCATCCAGCACCCTGCACCCAGCATCCAGCACCCGGCACCCGGCACACAGCATCCAGCACCCAGGATCCGGCACCCAGGACCCTGCACCCAGCATCCAGCACCCAGGACCCAGCATCCAGCACCCAGCATCCAGCACCCAGCACACAGCACCTAGGACCCGGTACCCGGCACCCAGCATCCAGCACCCAGGACCCAGCACCCGGCACCCAGCATCCAGCACCCAGCACCCAGCACCTAGGACCCGGTACCCGGCACCCAGCATCCAGCACCTAGGACCAGGAATCCAGCATCCAGCACCCGGCACCCAGCAACCAGCACCCAGCACCCTGCACCCGGCACCCGGAACCCAGCACTTAGCACCTAGCACCCGGCACCCAGCACCCAGCACCCAGGACCCAGCACCCGGAACCGAGCATCCAGCACCCAGCACCTAGGACCCGGTACCCGGCACCCAGCATCCAGCACCTAGGACCAGCAACCAGCACCCAGCACCCTGCACCCGGCACCCGGCACCCAGCACTTAGCACCTAGCACCCGGCACCCAGCACCCGGCACCCGGCACACAGCATCCAGCACCCAGGACCCAGCATCCAGCACCCAGCATCAAGCACACAGGACCCAGCACCCGGCATCCAGCATCCAGCACCCAGGACCCAGCATCCAGCACCCGGCACCCAGCATCCAGCATCCAGCATCCAGCACCCACCACCCGGCACCCGGCACCCAGCACCCGACCCCCAGGACCCGTGCCCTGTCAGCCGCTGCCTTCGTCCTTTCTTCGTTGCTGGTCGGCGTTAGTCTGGCCTGGGTCAGGCGAGCACGTTTTTTTGGCACCCGGCACCAAGTATCCAGCACCCACCACCCGAACTCCAGTACCCGACACCCAGCACCCAGCATCCAGCACACAGCACCAGGCACCCAGCACCCAGGACCCAGAACTCAACACCCGGCACCAAGCACCCGGCACCCAGCATCCAGCACTCAACACCTGGCACCCAGCACCCGGCACCCAGCACCCGGCACCCAGCACCCGGCACCCAGCACCCGGCACCCAGGACCCTGCACCCAGCATCCAGCACCCAACACCCAGCACCCAACACCCAGCACCCAGAACCCGGCACCCAGAACCCGGCACCCAGCACCCAGCACTCAACACCCAGCACTCAACAACCAACACCCAGAACCTGGCACCCAGCACCCGGCACTCAACACCCAACACCCAGCACCCAGAACCCGGCACCCAGCACCCAGCACTCAACACCCAGCACTTAACACCCAGCATCCGGCATTCAACACCCAGCACCCAACACCCAGCACCCAGCACCCAACACCCAACACCCGGCATCCAGCATCCGGCACCCAACACCCAGCACCCAACACCCAGCACCTAGCACCCAGCATCCAGCATCCAGGGCACCCAGCATCCAGCATCCAGCACCCAGCACCCGGCACCCAGCATCCAACACCCAGGACCCGGCACCCAGCACCCGGCACCCAGCACCTAGCACCCGGCACCCAGCATCCAGCACCCAGGACCCGGCACCCAGCATCCAGCACCCAGGTCCCGGCACCCAGCACCCGGCACCCAGCACCTTGCACCCGGCACACAGCATCCAGCACCCAGGACCCGGCACCCAGCACCCGGCACCCGCCACCCAGCATCCAGCACCCAGGACCCGTGCCCTGTCGGCCGCTGCCTTCGTCCTTTCTTCGTTGCTCGTCGGCGTTAGTTTGGCCTGCACGTTTTTTGGCGGCATCTGCAGTAGTTGTATGATGTGTTTCCAGTATTTCAGTAAAGCTATATTATACTTTCTGAAGAGCAAAACTGGATTTCAAACACTATTATATTCCTTGTGGAAAAGCCGTAAAAACTCACAGTTAAACTCGTAAGAAATCTCACATGAGATCAGATACACCGATGTCCACCATCGCTTGGTGTCGCCACAGCGTGAGTTTGTCAGTGGCAAAATATTGTAGGTCCTGTTACTTGATGCTGAAATAAATGAACTTTTCATTGCGATTTCTTTTGTAACTATGGATACATTTAGTCAAGTATTGTTGCCAATTGTTGCCTCCAGAGGCGATGACTTTTGGCCGAGTGATTTGGCGTGTGTTTTTCGTTGTTTTTTACATCAAGCGCGGCTCAAATCACTGGCAAAATATTGCAGCGCTCAAGTCCTCAGTGGCACGAACACAAAACAACTTTCCCCTTGCGTTTTCATTGCGTTTTCGCAATTTCTCTAGCGATTTACGCGGTGCAAGTTACATAGTCACATAGCCACATCCCCACATAGCCACATAGCCACATCCATGAGTACAATAGTATCGTGGCAACGGGAAATAAGGATTTTATATAAGGTAGACTAGGGGCTCTGCCCCTGCGGCCTCCGGCCGCCAACCCCCTCCCCAGCGTGCTTTGGGGCTTCGCCCCAAAGCACCATCAGCACGGGGCCCCATTGCAGGGGGCTTCGCCCCCTGTCGGTTTTACTTATTTCTTGTGTTGATTTGTTTTTCGGTAATCGGTATTTTACCCTTCTGCCACGCTTATCTAACACTTTGTGTTTACCTACATATTCACTTGTCAAATACGAATTTATTGTCAATACTATTGATGGCTATATATTTTCATGACTCTGGTACACAGGCGTCCACCATCAGTTGTTGATCCAAGAAAAGCGAGTGGTGTGGTGTCGCCATAGCAAAACAAAACAAAATGCATATGCCCACCAAGGAATGTTTTATTATTCTAATACCTCAATTTACACACATTTACAACACACACATTGCACACATTGCATGAAAGACCTCCTTCATTTTCTCTGTCCCTGCTTGTGTTGTCCACCAATAGCCGGATGTTGGGCCTGGTTATTCCACACGGTTTTCCTTCAAGTGTTGGCGCGACGTTGTTGACATGCGCATTCGTACGATGGTCTGTACGTTTTGCACTTTGCGCTTTGCCAGGAGCCCCTCCCCGCTCCCGGCTGCATGACAGACCTCCTTCATTTTCTCTGTCCCTGCTTGTGTTGTCCACCAGTAGCCGGATGTTGGGCCTGGTTAATCTACACGGTTTTCCTTCAAGTGTTAGCGCGACGTTGTTGATATGCACATTCGTACGATGGTCTTTACGTTTTGCAATTTGCGCTTTGCCAGGAGCCCCTCCCCGCTCCCGGCTGCATGACAGACCTCCACTGATGTCTCTGTCCCTGCTTGTGTTGGTCACCAAAAGCCTGTTGGTAAGCCTGGTTTACCAACACTGTCCCCCGATGCGCAACTCTTTGCATAGAAGGCATATCCTTGTTGTTGTTCGTTTTGTCACGTTCGGTTTTGCTGTCGGATTTGTAGTTTCTCGATCGTGTATTGTTCTGGTTCGAGCGCGTGTTCCGGGAGCACGTTCTCGCAGAACATATCACTCAGCATCCTCAGATCTTTGTGCATTGCCAGACACGCTTTTCCGTCTGGACTCGCGTATCCTTGTTGATTTCTCGCGTGGGAGTCAAACAGCCAGTGTGTCCCATCGACCGTTCTGCCTATGGCCACCGACACAGACACCGCTGTTAGGATCCCGCAGGCCGCACCCGCGAGAAACGTGCTTAGTCCTGTGTGTAGGTCGGGCCAGGCGTTGTGGCGAGCGATGTTTTGCGGCCAGATCAGACCGGAAACAGCAGTGTCGGCGTTCTGTTGTTTGTTTATCCAGGTGTTCACTCCCGCGACGGATATGTAGTCGTGTAGTTCCTGGACCGTGAGGTATTGCTCGTCCCTTGGCAGATTTCGCGCACTGAGGGTGTACAGTGCATCGCCGGAATCGAGAATTCTGTCCAGTGTGTCTTTTTGCCATGTTGATGGACACTTGTTGTTTGCTAAGGCGATAGCGCAGGCAGCCATTGCCGTGCATTGCCTTCCTGCGTTGACAAACTTTCTGGCAGCATCCCCCTGGTGCCACGAACCACGCACGATTCTGATGTTCGATTCGTTCCAGTCGCTTGTGTCCATCTGTTCCTCGACTTTGTTCATTGCTCCAGCATCTGAGACAGTTAGCTTGCTGAGTGACCGCTCGATGCCCTCTTCGTCTGCCTCTCGTGGGTCACTTTGACGTATCCCTTGCGATGTGTGGGCCGCTGTTGACTTTTGCGGGGCATGGCTTTCTAGCACCTCTTTGTACACGATGTTCTTTGTAAAAGTGGTGTTGCATGACTTGATCAGCTTGCCCTGCGCCTCGTTGCTGGTGACTGCTAGGAACACTGAGTCGAGGGACCGAGCTCTTGACAGCGCCACGTAGAGCTGGCCGTGTCCGAACACGGGTTTTTCGAGATTCACGCCCACGCGTCTCAAAGACTGTCCCTGGGCCTTGTTAATCGTCATGGCGAATGCCAGACGAATCGGGAATTGGCGCCTGATCATCGTGATCGGCAGGCCTGCGTCTGAGGGCGTGAGGTTCACTCGGCAGAGAAAAGTCCTGTTTCCTGCGCATCGTCCTCCGATGATCCGACAGTCGATGACGTGCTCGTAGAGTGCAACCACGCTTAGCCGAGTGCCGTTGCACAGGCCGGCTCGTACGTTCACGTTCCTCATGAGCATCACGACTGCGTGCACTTTCAGGCGCAGCTTGTGCGGCGGCATCCCAGACGGCGTCAGCGAGTTCAGGTACTCGACTGGGTAGTCGGTGGTCAGAGCGTCGCCATCCTCGCCTTCGCCGACGTCCACTGAGTCAGCGCTGCAGTATTCGTGCACGGCGCCTTCGAGTCGCTCGAGAACAGTGTCGTTGATGTTTAACGACTCTGTGTTCTTCGGGCAGAGGATTGCGTGATCCTGCATCGCGGCCATCTCGGCAGCACTGATGCTCTTGCCGAAGACGGCGTCCATGACGCAGTCGACGACGCACTGGTCGGGCAGGGCGATTGTGTCTTCTGGCAGGTGGTGGTCGTTCGTTAGTTCGCCGTTTCCGACGCGCAGCAGCCACTCCACGAACTCGTCCTCTCCTTCGTTGGCGCGCATGTTCGCGCGCAGTTCGAGCGTGCGGAACAGGGCCCAATGTGTGCTGCGTTTAATGCACTGTTCGACGATGGTCGTTCGGTTGCCGTTGCGGACGACCGGAAGGCACTGGCGAAAGTCACCTCCAATGACGATCACCTTTCCGCCAAACGGTCGGTCAGCGTTTGTCACGTCACGCAACGTGCGCTCGATCGCGTTCAGGGCCAGCACAGGCGCCATGGGCCCTTCGTCCAAGATGACCACCTTGGCCGCCCGCAGCGCAGCACCCTCGGCGGAGTTGGGCTTCACGCCGGACGTGCTGTTCTCCACGATCGGGACGGGCAGTCGGAATCGAGAATGGCAGGTCCTCCCACCCTTCAACAGCGTTGCAGCAATGCCAGTCCACGCGACGGCCACGGCTCGTTCGCCTCTGGCTCGCAGCGCGCTGATCAGGGTGTTGTAGAGGAAGGTCTTTCCACTGCCTCCCGGCCCGTCAAGGTAGAAACACCTCTGCTCGGACTTCGGGTCGTCGATTGCCGCCATCACCGTTTCGAATGCCACGCGCTGTCTATCGTTGAGCAGTTTCAAGTTTCCCTCGGCCTCTTCCCTTTCGGCGGCCTGATCGAACTGCTCGTCGACAGCAACGATGACCGGCAGTCGGGGCGCTGGCAAACCGAGTTCGATGTTCGTCAATCGGTGCAGGGCGAGTACGGACTGGATGGCGTTCAGTGCCATCTGTTCTGACTCGACGGGGTCGTGGTCACGGGCGAAGTCTTCGCAGAAATCTTCCTTGAAGCGCTCCCAGAGTGACAGCGGGCTAATCGGCTGGCAGAACGCGCAAATCACTGCAAACAGTTGCCGCAGTTCGTTTGGCATTTGCACTGCAACAGCCTCCTCGAGACACCTCTGCCACTCGTCGTCGTCCATGAGCAGGTTGCGCGCGATGGCAGCCTCCTTGAAGGTGCCGTACACAACGCCGCGGTGCGTGCGCACGTCTTCGAAGGACGTCGCGCCTGTCACGTGCAACAGGAGCAGACGCAGGTGGTATCGCTCGATCTGGCGCGGCGACACGGAGTACATGCGGGCGATGATGGTGTTCGCCCCTCGCTTGCGCGTTGCCCACGTGCGATTGAACACGTAGTGGTACGGGATGTCGGTGTACTTGTGTTGGCGTGCTGTTGGGTTGTTCCGATTCAAGGCGAACCACGCTGTCAGTGTTGTCAGTGCAGTGCTGCCGCGTTCTGCTGCGGCTACTTCGTCTCCGGGCCGGAACGTGACCGTGTGTTCCCCCTCGAGGTGGATTGCGAGTCGGATGATGCGGTGCGATTTATCGTGCATTGCAAATCCTAAAATGCGCCACACTGCCTCTTGGGGGCTGACATAGCGCGAGTCGATGTAGTTGGACACTTCGTCCCATACCAACACGGGCTTGGCCCCTTGCGCCGGACGCTCGCCATGTTCACACTCGGCGGGAACAGAGACGCGCAGCTCCACCCTGGCACAGTCGTGTCCCTTGTAGACGTACTTGCACAGGTACTTGACTGTCTTCGCCGAGCCACAGTGCACCACGTTCAGATGGCAGTCGTACTTCGAGCTCAAGTACAGGTGTGAGTAGAGCGGCTTCTCCACCCCTTGGCCCATGTGCCCGATCCTGTGCTGAATGTTTCCGTGAACACGGAAACAATACGTGCCGCGGCCCTTCGGTATTTCGGTCTTGGCACCGACCGACGCGAAGGAGAGCGAACTGTTGTACGACCGGATGTTCTCACGGAAGTTTCTCGAGTGGTAGTGGCCTCCAGTGAGCAGTTCGAACATGAAGCCGGGGTACGGGAGCAGTGGCTCGAGCTTGACGTTGCCCCTGTGGCAACAGGTCGTGAACTGGCGGTTGTTTGTCTTCCAGCCGGCGGGCCTTTCCCCTTTGTAGTGCAGGGCGCTGCACTCGTCGCACACTTCGTCTTGGTTGCCGCAGTAATGCTGCAAGACGTCAGCCACATCTTGTCTTGCGGCTTCCAAGTGCGTGGGTGCCAGGTCCACCGGCGCGAGGTCGGGCTCCATCGCTTCGTCCTCGGTTAGCTGGTGTTGTTCGCGTTCTGCCTCATCGGCACGATGGGTGGCTTCCTCCTCGGCGCGTTTGGTGGCTTCGGCTTCAGCTGCCGCCAGCCGGTCCCCTGCTTCGGCGTCGCGAAGTCGGCGCGTTCGCTCCCGCCGGGTAGCTAGACGCTCGGCATGCTCGGCTGCATTCGCGTCCTCTCGCAGTGTCCGATCGTGAGCGGCCGTCTTGGCCAGGCGCGCTGTCCGCTGGGCCTCTGTCTCGGTCTCCATGCGCTGTCGCTTGTAGCTTGCCGACTGGTCCAGCCGCTGGAGTCGCTTTTCCTCGAGCTCTTCCTCCCTACGGCGGCGCTCTGCTCCGGCCTTCTGAGCGAGACGCTCGACATGCTGGGTCTCGGTCTCGGTCTCCCTTCGATGGCGCTCTTGCTTTGACAACTGACCCAGCCGCTGGAGTCGCTGTTCCTCAAGCTCTTCCTCCCTGCGGCGGCGCTCTGCTCCGGCCTTCTGAGCGAGACGCTCGACATGCTGGGCCTCGGTCTCGTTCTCCCTGCACTGGCGCTTGTAGCTTGCCGACTGGTCCAGCCGTTGGAGTCGCTGTTCCTCGAGCTCTTCCTCCCTGCGGCGGCGCTCTGCTTCGGCCCTCTGAGCCTGACGCTCGACATGCTGGGTCTCGGTCTCGGTCTCCCTGCGATGGCGCTCTTGCTTTGACAACTGACCCAGCCGCTGGAGTCGCTGTTCCTCAAGCTCTTCCTCCCTGCGGCGGCGCTCTGCTCCGGCCTTCTGAGCGAGACGCTCGACATGCTGGGCCTCGGTCTCGTTCTCCCTGCACTGGCGCTTGTAGCTTGCCGACTGGTCCAGCCGTTGGAGTCGCTGTTCCTCGAGCTCTTCCTCCCTGCGGCGGCGCTCTGCTTCGGCCCTCTGAGCCTGACGCTCGACATGCTGTGTCTCGGTCTCGGTCTCCCTGCGATGGCGCTCTTGATTTGTCCACTGGGCCAGCCGCTGGAGTCGCTGATCTTCGAGCTCTTCCTCCCTGCGGCGGCGCACTGTTTCCGCCTTCAAAGCCAGGCGGTCGACGCGCTGTGCCTCTGTCTCGGCTTCTCTGCGCTGGCGATCGAGGCAAGCCATTCGCGCGAGGCGAGCACGGCGTTCGTCCGCGTTTGTTTGGCCTGGGTCAGGCGAGCACGTTTTTTTGCCGGCATCTGTATTTGTGTGATGCGTTTCCAGTATATCAGTATACAGCTATATTATATACTTTCTTAAGGGCAAACCTCGATTTCAAACACTTTAAGATTCCTAGTGGAAAAGTCGCGGCAAAACTCACAGTAAAACTCGTTGGAAATCTCGCAGAAAAATTTGCTGTAAAAAAATCAACTTCACAGTGCGATTAATTTTGTAACTATAGATACATTTGGTCGTGCATTGTTGCCAATTGTTGCCTCCAGAGGCGATGAATTGCTTCGAATTGTGTTTCGACATTTGGCGAATTTCATCGCTATGGAAATTATTTTGCACCTGTATTTTGCTTACTGCCTGCATTATTGCCTCCAGAGGCGATGACTTTTGGCCGAGTGATTTGGCGTGCGTTTTTCGTTGTTTTCACCATCAAGCGCGGCTCAAATCGCTGGCCGAGTGTTGCAGCGCGCAAGTCCCAAGTAAAAGGAACAGAACGCGACTTGGGCCGCGCGTTTTCATTGCGTTTTCACAATTTCGCTGGCGATTTACGCCGTCAGTTACATAGTCACATGGCCACATCGCCACATCCCCACATAGCCACATCCAGGTAC
The DNA here is from genome assembly GCA_921293315.2 of Nemurella pictetii. Classification (NCBI taxonomy): domain Eukaryota; kingdom Metazoa; phylum Arthropoda; class Insecta; order Plecoptera; family Nemouridae; genus Nemurella; species Nemurella pictetii. The sequence continues at coordinate 7,150,014 of OV121122.1, forward strand.
CGATAGTATCGTGGCAACGGGAAATAGGGATTTTATATAAGGTGGATGATGCTAAATGAGTCCGCGCTCTTTGAGCTATAAGTTATGTAAATAAGTTGATTTGCAGCTTTTTTCTGTCCAATTTTGTGTTCTCAAGCTAAACATCCCCAAGAAACAACTGAATTTCTCTGCTGTTTCACCCCTATACAACTCATATAGTTGGTAAACTGGCCACCAAAAAAGCCCACTTCCATCCGTCACAAACATCTTTAGCCCAAAGTTTATTTTTGATAACTAAATCACTTAAAGCTAATTTCACCTCTAAATTGCAAATTTCGTGTATTTTTTTCATTATAATTTGCGAGCACAATAAACTGGCTGCCAGCGATTACATTTCCCGATTCATTTTCATTAAGACGGCTTTGGAAATATTCTCCGTAAAAAAATCCGAAAACGTTTCCGAGAGAATTAAATTTTCCAATTACGTATTCATTCTTAGGGTGATCAGTCTTGTATATTATTTCGCAAGAAACGAATCTGACATTCAGAAAAAAAGGGGGAGAGAAACTCGGCAAAGAAAACGAAAATATCTCGCGGCATCGTACACGAGCAGTCGAAATCTCCGCCGGCCAAGCCAAGCAAAGTTTTCCCTCCCGACTGAGAGAGAGAGAGAACGAGAGGCACAGTAATATAAGAAATCCAGTCTACACTGATAATTGGATAATTCACAAAGAAATATTCATCCCCGTGGTTAGAAGATGATTTTCGCCCGATCTTCAATTATCTTTTTAAACCCGGCCACCCTTGCGAGCTCGGGGCCTGGGAGTTGATCTAATATCCTTAACAGAAAAATTAAAACCATCCAGGCAAAAAGTTGGAGCGCGCAGCATATCCCCCCAGAGGCGGGTCTTAAAATTTAAAATTCATCTCGGGTAATTCCTCTAATTTCACCCGTTGATTTTCGTGCAGTGAACCGTACAAAATGCGTAGGCCATGTGTTTTTCCTTTTTTTTGGGTGGGGGTGGGTGTGGGGGTGGTGGTTTTTACTCGATGGTCTCCCTGCGATGAGGTTAAATATCAGTAAGCTAAGCAGGTACATTTTTCATTGTAATATTTACTTCCAAAGACAATGCAAAAGTTTCGCCGTGTCACTTGGTGCCAAGCGTTCGAGAGCGCAATGACACACCTTGTCAAGCTGTCATCACACCATGGTTTCACCGTGTCACTTGCTTCTTGAGTCCAAGTGGTCGAGTGCGCAATGGCACACCTTGTCAAGCTGTCATCACACCGTGGTTTCACCGTGTCACTTGCTTCTTGAGTCCAAGTGGTCGAGTGCGCAATGGCACACCTTGTCAAGCTGTCATCACACCGTGGTTTCACCGTGTCACTTGCTTCTTGAGTCCAAGCGGTCGAGTGCGCAATGGCACACCTTGTCAAGCTGTCATCACACCGTGGTTTCACCGTGTCACTTGCTTCTTGAGTCCAAGTGGTCGAGTGCGCAATGGCACACCTTGTCAAGCTGTCATCACACCGTGGTTTCACCGTGTCACTTGCTTCTTGAGTCCAAGTGGTCGAGTGCGCAATGGCACACCTTGTTAAGCTGTTATCACACCGTGGTTTCACCGTGTCACTTGGTGCTCCAAACCAAGCGGTCGGGTGCGCAATGGCACACCTTGTCAAGCTGTTATCACACCGTGGTTTCACCGTGTCACTTGCTGCTCGAATCGAGTGTTTGGGAACACAACGGAACGCCTAAATACAGAATATTATTCAACCCTAGCCCGTCCCGTCGACGAGTTCAGTATGTCGCCATTTCTCTGTTCCTTGGCCGACCGGCATAATTTTCCGCCGGGAATTTCCCTGAGGTGCTTTATAACGTCGTCGACGTTAGCTTTCGGTTTAGTTAATGCCGCTAATCTGCTAATAACTTGCAAGTTTGTGGGACGGCAGGGACTGGATGGCGGGCCCAGTTCAGGTGGAGGTGTTGGGAAGGCGCGGGTGGGGCGCTTAGCTTCATCTTCTGGTGACCGAAGTTCGGAAAACGTCACCGCGTTGATGCTGATGGATGGGGGCAAAGTTGAAACTGAGATTTACTTGACTGGATGGTGGGAGTGGTGTGTCGAGATCATCGCTAAGTTGGCGTTTGATATCTGCTTGTTATTCCTAGTGAAAGTTGATGAAATTTGGTAACTTAACAAATGCTTTATAGTCTGGTTAAATAGTTAATGTATAACATCTATATTTTTTCTATCCTGGGTCCATGTTTTACGGACTCGTGAAATAGTCCTGGTCTTGGATGAGACGTTCACGACCAAGGGTCGAAATTACAATGTCGAGACTTACAGCTTACCTCCAGATAAAAACTCAACTCCTTGGTGACAACCTTTTGGCTGCTTCTATTTTATTTTTAACTGGAAGATAAATATTTAACTGCAAATTTTAATACCGACACTAAATGTTGCCCTGACATTGCTGACCCTAAAACCGGAATATCTATCTCCAAGACTTCTTCACAATTCCACGCAACTCCAGTAATTTTATGCGATACTTTTAAACCCCACGTAAAACCTGGGCGTAAAACAAAACTTTGTACAACTCCGATAAGAGTGTTGAACACTGAAATTATCCATTGTCTTGACACCGAAGTGTGTAGCAACGTTCAGCGGGCGTTCACACGGTTAACGCCCCGTCGCCTGGTATACAATTCATCCTGAAACGCGTCGAACTTTGACAATGCGCGCTCCGTTGATGAAATATCTCCGGCAGAAACTCGCGAAACTCGCATGCGACGCCAGTGGATTTGTCGTTGTAACTCTTATACAACGGCAGAGAAAGTTTTTCCCGTCTTATCTCGTTGTAGTGTGAGCGTACAACCCTTAACAACATTCAACAAATACATATCCTACCACCAACCGAAATAACTACCCTCATTAAATAATTTTAAGATTAAATAACGAAGTCCGCTCAGCGCTACAATTAGATAAGATTACTAACTTAATGCCAAAAAAATGTGCCGTCACCAATTCACTTCTATTACTGACTGTATTTTTTTATAACTGTAATATTAATAACGTTACTAGTAAATGAGTTGAAACAATGAGTTGGTGTTGGTGAAATGTAAATGGTGGTATTTTTGTGTATGACCATACCCTTATAAGCTATACCGTTTCTTCTCATCTACCCCCCCCCCCCCCTTCTCATACCTATCAAATCACCCACAATTTTTGTCAATTCCTCTTTACTGAAAACAGCATGGTTTTGACAAGACAATTATTACGCTCTGTCCACAAAACTATACAATTCTATAACAATTTGACTGACATTGTCCAACTGATTTACGAAATATTGAGAGTTGTGGGTTAAAAATCATGCATCGCACGTTCCGGACAGTGGCAATTTGGATAATGTTTCATACTTTTCGATTTAATTTTCGTCTTTGATTTAGAATCGAATTTCACGCTTTTTCACAGAAGGGTATCTCGGACATGAGAAGCATATTCACTCCCAATAAGACCGACAACTCGTAGGTATTAAGTTATTTATCGGGGCCACCGCGCCAAACATAATTACTTCTCACTAAAGACGACATCGCTCTAATTGTTCTCGAATCGCCCGCGGACGTCGCTGACGTCGCCAGCTAATTCACCCCTTCCCCTTCCCCCCCCCCCCCACCCACTTGCTACCAACCCCGGGCATGCAGCGGGATATTTCAACAATTTCGATGCAGATTTTCGTCGTACAAGTTTCCGCGCCTCCCGCCGTGGCAACTTGAACATTTCGCGTTACAAATTAACGAATTACAATAATTTCTGTCTCCTCGCCGCCTTATATCTATATTTATTTCAACGTTCTGTTCGCTCGTTTCGTCAGCTGGCGCGTGGATAAATTTTAACTCGAGTTTAATTAATTAACTAACTAGTTGGCTGCGTGTTTTTCTTGTCGGCTTGGTTCGGGGACTCGCGAATGCGGTCGGGTTTTCTATGCAATCTCGCGTCTCGATATTTATTCATTACAAAACCACTATTTCGAAGACAAATTTAGACGTAATTTGTATTAATCTATGTTGGTTAATATTAATATTCATTCTCCTTATCGTAAGACATATGATAATTCACAGAATCTATATGATATTTTCTACCCAAATTACATATTCGAACAACACAAAATAAACGAAGAGTTGACCGTTCAATAGCATACATTTTTTAAAGTTTCTTTTATATTCCTTTATAAATCAAATTTTGTTTCCCGAATCTCAAAGTTTTGCAGATGCAAGCGACGTAAAGCTTGTCCGACTCAAAACAATAAAGTTTAAGACTTGGGCCCAGTTTACCCGCTAACTTCTTAGCGGACCGTTAATGTGCTATTACTATGGCCACTGCCAGCGTCATTCCTAGATATAATGTTAACAGGCCGTTAAATAATAGGCAAGCCAATGAAAAACTGGGTCTTGGAACCAGAAATAAGTTATGGTTTCTGAAATTGCCGAAGAGCCGAAATTTCAATGTCTAGTTTGGTGGCTAACCTCCGGATCAAAACTAATCTCCATGGTGGCAACTTATCGGTTGCTTCTGATGTCTTAATACCTGAAATATAACATTGTACTACCGGAAATAAAATATACTCTGTCCGCCCCCCCCCCCCCCCATGACAGAGATTGACAACTCCTTGTATTGTCAAAACAACCGTCGTACAGATGAGATGCCTCGTGCTACAAGACCCGAGACAATACCTAACCGAGTCGGAGTTACCGTCACCGAGCCGCTAACGAACGTGCATTGTCGACGTACACACGTATTCACGTGCAGAGAGACGCCGAGTCGACACGTCGCGTTGAATTCCCCGCGGTGCGATGCTTGACGCTAACACCAGCAACACGTAATTATCAGCTTGATGGACTTGACCTGGATCCAGCCACCGAGGTTCAGTTTAGACAATCGCGGACAGCAACTATTTTGTCGTTAAACCTCTTATACTTTATTACTGTAGCGAATGCGTGCGGATTGCTGTGTTTCGTGCGTTTTAGAATGGAAAATAAGTTTGATTGCGTACTGAAAAATATACCCTGGGCCAAAATTACAATGTCTAGGTCAATAGTTATCTTCCATAGGAAAAAAAAGTGGTTAGCCAATTGGACACTGTAATGGCAAAGAATAGGACTTGGCGTAGGAACTTGATGTTGGAATACAGATTTATTCCAGCCGGACTGGGCAAAGATAACCAAGCAAAAATAACGCAAAGCATTTGCAGAACTGTACCTCACCGTCCCTCGGATATCTGCGCACTGACGAAATAAGAATTCTCGGATCATAATACCAAATTATTTGTGTAAATTTGCGTGTTTTTTTAGTAATTCGCTAATTTTGTTTTTTTGTTTGAGAATGGTTTGAAAGTGCTCAGGGTCCATAAATTATCACATGTTTTTCTCTACTTCTCTACTTAACGTTTCTATGAGCAGAAGCAAAAACAACGATTTTATATCTTCCGGAAATCCACTACCTGTAGACATTTGAGATTTCAAGCACATTTCTAAAATATTTCAGTAAAATCTGATCAATAATGATAGAAGTGTTTGTGAGACGACTTTACCGCCAGTGTAGACTGCTAGGTAGCGAGTACAATGTCTCTGCTCGTGACTCGCTAATCTCAGCTTGCTCCGGTGATAGTTGTCGTTTAACTTTGGCCTTCTGACGGAGATTAGAGCGGCGGGGGCAAGATGCTCGAGTTTTCATCTCGCCAAGGGGAGGTCGGCTGCTTGGGAAAAACAAAGAGGTTGTTTACGTAGAGGGTGTGCTGCTCTCTTGCGGCGGTAAGCTGCTTATGCCGGGGATATTCTTATTAAGAAACTGTTCGCTGTTTTGGAACAACAGATTTTGTAGCGCACTTGCATACTGATTTTGTGCTTGCTGTTTTTGGTGGTTTCAATAAATATTATATTGAATATGAGCGAATTTCTTAGCTAAATGGAGGTTCAACGATATAACATCAGATACTTATTTGACCACAGCTTCAGATGATGCAAATGTTGTTTATAAGTATTGTCCACACTGCCAAAAACTTTCGGCTCTTCGTGTATTTTGTCTTGTTTTGAAATCAATCCGCCAACTCGAACAGATGTTTTCAGAGCTGGCAAATATACAATGATACATTTTATACGCGGTAGAAGCACTAGGTAGACTTGGAAAATGAAAAGAAAAGGACCGAAAACTTAAATTGAATGAATGCTTGTCAGACTCAGATATATTGAGCCTTGTAAACGGTTTGTGGAATCAATTGTGCAACTTTAACTCAACCCGATTGGCGAATTTATGACATTTTTTAAGCCTTGGAAATTGGAATCGGAATCGAAATTGCTTGCTAACCGCGAGCGATCGTAACAAACTTGAACTTTATACATGCAATCACACATTCAGTTCAATATCGTTTGGCGGACGCTTGACAATGGCTCGCTGCTGCTGCTGCTGCTGCTTGAGCACAGTGGTGGATCGGTCTTTGCTTTGCATCTGAATTATTCAAACAGCAGTGACTTATTCACTCCATTGAAACAGGAATTCGCAAATACCATGGTACATATTCGTTAGTTCCTGATTTGAACAAGGTTTCATCTCCTGTAACTGAATTTGTTTTACTCTGTGGTCAGTACAACTTTGAAATAACATATTTACTTAGTTTCTTTAGCAAAGAATGATAACTGACTTTTATTCTTACAAGGTTTTCCACAAACTCGAAGGCTTCCACAGAATCACGCTGCGGTAGTTCTGAGAAACTCCGTGGTCCATTGAAAGAACCTTATTGGTCGTCTGAACTAAAGTGGGACCGTTCTCACCAAATGTGCACATCTCCGACGTCTTAATTTTAATTTTAAATTATCTTCCAATGACACGATTCTTAGAATTCCGGCTTTTGTCACAGACTCGCAACGTCTTCGTCCGACTCGGTGGGAGCGACCAAACAGCCAACAATATTTATCAGAGATACTATTGAATGCTGAGCTTCCAAACTCAAGCTTTTTCCAACGTTTCGATAAGCTGTACTGCCTGCTTTATCAAGCGTCTCAGCGATAGTCCCAGAGATGAAAAAAAATCTAACAAAACAAAAAATGATCCAGGCCTCTTTAAAAACACCCCAAAACCTAATAATTAAACGTGATTATTCACTTGCTAAGATCTGGAAAAGACATGTGCCTTATGAAGGTTTCAAACAAATGTTACAATATGACTCGAAATTCTTAGTGTCTCCACCCTGTCCCCGAACCCTACCCGGCGTTCCGCCACCGTCGTCCAGACGAAACAATCGTCCCGCCATCGCACACATCGCACACACCGCACACACCGCACACACCCCGCGACCGCACGTCGTGTGCCGGACACGGCGAGACGCTCGCGCGCGGCGGGGAAATCAACCGCACCGCACGTCGCCGCATTTTCCGACGCGGCCGCACACATTTTCCGACGGTAGAAAATGCGTGATGGCGACGTCCGATTGATGACGACGCGACCGAATAAGCCGGGCTTTTCATCTGCGCCGTTTCCCTGGCGAGGGGTGGCGGCGGTGGGGTGGGAGGGGGGGGGGGGGGGGGAGGGGGTGGGTGGATTAGCGTGGAAATGCGTGGTTTTGTGGCGGATGGTTTGGACCGATTCTAAGTTGAGCAGCCGATACATGACAATGACTTATGGAAGACTAGAAAAAATTTCAGGACCTAAACCTATTACCACTGATATATTGGTGCTATGGTGGTGCTACTGCTATGTGATTCCAAGTTATAACTGGAATTTGGCTAGCCAACAAAGAAGCATCACAAGCATGGCATTAAAAACAATACACCTATTCCGTTCAATCAAAACTCAATTATAATGGTGTCATGATACCCACTCGCTAAAGCCTGGTTGAGAAATTCTGGTTGTGTTATATAGCAGAGTTAACTGATAATTATTCAAACTGGTAGTACGTCCAATGGGTAACTGACGTCTTTTTTCTCTGAGTATAAAAGGTCTGTTGGTGATGGAACTTGAAAATAAACTCAAATTTTGACGCCTTTGCCATTCGCTAAAATGTCGAAAAAAATGTTCAGTGGGTTTTAAAAAGCCAACAATTTTCGGTTCCGAGATTCGAGGTGTTTTCTATACAAATTAAATCAAGTGTCTGGGTAGTTAGTAAAAGTAAAATAATGGTGCCGAGTTTGTTCTGCGGGCTGCGTCTAGGGGTCACAATTTATTTGTGGCTGTTCACACAATATTCCGTTCTGCAACACTCGTCGCTTGTTACAACGCCGTGACCGAACCTATCCCCCAATCTTTTCCACCATCGTAGTCCGTGATGGTGGAAAATCGCAAGTAAATCGCAGCGGCAGCGAGTCTTGCCAACACCAGTCACCGAGTTTCTAGGAGAGCAGCATAATTCTAGCGCAGTCCACCGGCCTCATTGAGCAGGTTGAGCTTGTGCATGGCTTGAGTGCAATTTACACATTGTTTTTCACAATGAGAGCACCGGCCTATTGGGCGTTAACAATCGATCCGAAATCGATTGTTGGTCTAGGAGTTAGCGTAGCTTGGTTTAAAACTTAAAGTGTGCTGTACGAACTTGTTTTTATGCCTTGGTATTAAGCTTTCATGATGAGATTTCATCGACGGCTTGTTTTTGGAGTGGTTTCAATTATTTAATTAGCATTGATCAAGTTTAAATTGTTTTTTGCCCAGTTAATTGCCAAGTGGGTTTAGTGGAGGTGCCAAGTTTTCTCTGCGGGTTGCATGTAGGAGTTGGATTTAAAAACATTGAACAAGGAAAGGGACCGAGCATAATATCGAAAGCACGCTAGATATTCGCTTACCACACATAAGTTGCATTCTGTTATAAAGTTTGTCTCTGTATTTGTCAAACGACAATTTCAGGTATTGCATTACTTATTCATGTCAACTAGCAATGTGCATATGCATAATTCAAAAGGTTTCATTTAAAGTTTGAAAATTTAATAACGTCATATTTACAATAAGTACGCAGTATTATGCTAAGCAGTGAAACGCTTAAACAATTTGACATAATTGGAATCTGAATTGCATCTCTATTAGCACAAAGCATTAAATCCGCAAAAGATATTTTCATATTGCTTTCAAGTGGATCATAGTACAACCTACGACAATTTCAAAACAATAATCACCTGTTACGTTTTATTTTATACCGTAGCAAACGCTACATATTTGTGGCAAAGCTTAAATGCAATATGCGCCGTTATGGAGTGACGTACTCTTGTCTGAGTGCACCAAAGGGACACTGGCTTTACGTTTCTACCGAAGAACGGTACAACTCGATGCCACAAACTAGTGCTGTCGAGTGGTTGACAAGCTAAATGGGCTTCACTGATGCGCTGTCTGATAATCCTCAAACACACCACTTGTGTGCATGTCTTAGAGTTAACAAACAACCACGTCCCGTGAAATTTTGCTTAACCTCCATTCTTTTTGCAAAACTGACTTTTTGTCTATTTGTCCACAGCAGTGGATTATTTCTATGAACTGTTTTTATTTTCAGGGTAAACAGCGGCTTGTGGAAAAATAATAACATCTTCTTGATGATCGAATTTCGCAACGCCGCAAGTTTCTAGCTGGAAAAATTGCACGCGCAAAACATTTATTTTCCGAAAGTAATATTGTTGATATTGGTTTCACTATGTGCCCGCAGTGCTATATATGTTTCCACTTTTTATTACTTATTGAATACGACTTTTTTTACAACGTCTAAACCTGAACAGAAAACACAATTACATGTTACCAATTTGTAAAAAAAAGGCACGGATCGTCGTATGAAAGATGTATAGGGGAAAAGACCGGCTCGCTTTTCATTGGTCTTCCATCACAATTGCATTACTTCCCTCGTTGTAACGCATTTCACATTCTTTTTTATCAGCAAGTGAAGGAACGCTGTGGACTTATTGCACATAACAACCTCAATATCTGCCGCTCGTAATGTGTCTGAACCACGACTAATTTCGATCCTCCGATATTTTTGAAATTTTTGTAATTTTGTTTTCTCAAAAAAAAGAGACTGCGTTCGGGTTGGAAAAGCGTCTCGTGAATCTTTCACACAATGGCGTCTTAATAGTGTATTTCTCACTCGTGGCTTGGCAAATAAGCTACAAAATAGCCACCTCATTGCCCGCTGAGTGACTTTAATGATTAATTTGTTTGTTTTTTTCGCAACAGCAGAGCTCCACCAAAAACTTTTGAAAACCTTGAAACCTGGCGCCTCCACGCCCCAGTTCATCAAAAATTACTCAATCAAATGAGATTAGTCCTGCGCGCTCGATTCACACGATTCACGGCAGAGATGAAATAGGCTTTTTGACAGTTTTGTTTCAAATGTCACATCGCATTTATTGACTCCAACGCTTGTGTCAAATCTCAGTGGCTTTGATCACGGTTGATGGATACGTATCACAGATGAGAATCCGGCGGACAGTGTTTCCCATCAACCTGGCTTTATTGTGTCGCATCGATTTTGTTTCGAAAATTTCCGTTGCTGAGTTCGCATCACTTGAAAATAATCTGTACGTATATTCCTGTTTTTAGCCTGTTTTTAGCTTGTTTTTAGCCTGAAAAGAGCGGAAAGCTTTCGGTATATTCGATGAAATTACCGGGGTTCAACGACTTTGCACTCGAACGGTTATTTTGGACCAACCATCACTAAGTAAAATGCTGGTTATTTTGGTTAAATGAGGATTGACGGTTTATCTTCGGTTCTGCACACTATTTTAAAACATTTTTATAGTTATGGATGTGTCATCTCAAGTTTTCCACGATGCTACGTAACCCCTTACGTAGCATCGTGGAGTTTGAGAAAAGTGACAGGAAGTGCTTTCTGACACATGCTCTTTTCAAATGTCGCATGAAAATTAGAAAACGATTTGCCAGGTTTTCTTATCTACCAAAAAGCTCACAGTGAGTGATTCTACGTTGAATGTCCCTACTAGATAATGTCAGTAATTGCATTTTCTCAGCTGAAGAGTTAAAGTGCTATAAAAAAATGCTAAAATAGCGCTAAACTGACTATGCCAAATTCCAATGCCACATCCAATCACATTTTGGCGATTCAAATGGTATATTTGCGAGGCATCTCTCAACAGGCAGTTGGAACAACTGCAAAGCCCACTTCAATTTCAGGTTTTACAAAATGCGTTGTAGTGAAAATGATATAATTCCTTTAGCGAGCAGTGGGTAAAAATGTTAACTGTGATTTATCTTATCACGAAACGGTTATGAAATTGGTTACATTTCGGCCAACCTAGTAATATTCTTTACTTGGGATTCGATTTTTTAATCAAATAGAAAACAATTCTGGCTGTCGAATCTGATGGATCTTGAACCAAAGGTACTGCAGTAGTAACTGGATCAAATAAAATGATTTTTATTTCAATCAACTGACAGTGAGTAACGTGTTTCAACGTTGTACTTGAATGTCTGGGGTTCTCTTACTTAAAACCACGCCGCCTAGGCAGCGCACATGATTCTGTCGCCAGCGCAACGCTTCGTCGACAGTTTTCTAAATTCTACAGCCTAGTCAGATATTTGACTTTTACACTAATCCAGAGCTGAAATAGCTATAAAACCTGTCCCAGTCTCGAATCGGTATGAAACGCACGCCGACGCCAGCATCCCCTAGGCCACTGCGCCGACGCGCCACCCGATAGGGGTTGCCGGTAGGGGGTGCAAGTCGGTGACGTCGCGTGCTCGCAGCGGGCAGTTGTGAATCGCGCGGCGTCGCGGCTAGTCGCGTGCACCCCTGCACCCCTCTGCACCCCGTCAGTCTCGTGTCAGTGCCGAAGCGCCAGGCGTGTGCATCGGTCGTGTGGCTCGACACGGTGCGAGGGTGTGCTGGCGCCGAGTGGCTGACACTCGCGAGAGGTGGGTACGTCTGTTGTTGGGTGAAGATTGTTGAGATTTTTGCTAAGCGATTTTTTTTTTGATAATGTGTCGGGTTGGGGCGGTTTATCTACTTGTGCTATCACACTACTATCGTGAGAAAATTAGGGGTTTGTTTCACCAATGTCTGGTGTTTGGGTGCTAGGCTGAAGGTGATGGCATTACTCATGATTACTTAAATGTTTATTTGAGTTTACCCGCAGCTTTGAATTTGATTGATTGGATTTTGCAATTGACCTGCTCTTGGTGTTTGAGAGGTCTTGTTAGTGTTATTGTGTCTTCTATCAAAATTGGTGTCTTCTGCTTATTTCTGGTTTTGTACAGTTTAATCTTGTCCTGTCTCTGTGCCAGCTGTGCAACATTTTCAAGAGATTTTCAAGTTAAATGTTACATGAAATCTGAGATAACATTTTCTTCAATAATTAAAGAAATGCCATAATAAGGCTTGAGATAAATCGTGTTAAGAGGGCGAAGAGCAAAATATACCAAATATAAGTTTGTATGAAAATGTGGTTAGCAGACTCTCGCGTATTTTAGTGGAATTAAATTCGGTTGCTTTATGCAACGGATTTTGTTGTAAATTGTACCAAAAAGTGTTTTGCATTCGAATAGGTAAACAGCGGAAAACATTCGCTCTACTTTAGCCACCAGAAGTTGCCTACATGCGATTATTTTCGTCGATTTTCAGCGAAGTTGTAAATTTTGCAGCTGCTAAATGCAACGTAATTAGATTATAACGCCCGTGGCCGGGCGGTGCAGCGACACAGAGGAGACCTCAGTCGGGTCGAGTCGAGGCTGAAAGTTTGTCTGCAGGCATCGGGTAAATCACAGCTCGCGGGAGCTTGCTACTGTGCTGCTTCACTTGTACATGCAGATTAGAGCAAGTGCGTTTTTTACTCCAGCTAGACGGCACAGAATGTTATCGAGGAAATATCTGACACTGCTTTGCAAACTATGTGGGTCTAGTTTTCAGTCACATAACTATTTTGTCACACGTCTAGTTGGCCCAAGGAATTTATCACAACGAAACAAAAAACGAGGCAAAATGTTACATTTAAAAAATATCTAATTTGGAAATATTTTGTTAAATTGGCTGTAGGTGAACGCCCCCATAATGTGGTGGATTTTTACGCACGAAATATTTCTATGTAATCTCCATATTTTGTTGACTCAAATCGTCTGGCGCTCTGAATTATCTCTATGTTTAGCGAGAGAATGAATGGCGTGAACTCGCGTTTGTTACTCTTTTTTACATGTTTTAATTTCAATGCCAAGGTCAGAAAAAACGTGAGCCACGACGTGACGATATATTACATGGATCTAGAAAGTTTATAAAACTCTGCTATTTCCTTTAATTTAGCTGGAACGTGAAAGTTGTAGCACGTTGCCAGCATATTTGTGAAAGTTTGAAAAATTAACCTTGTTTCTAACTTGAATTGAGATAAAAATGTCCCTTGCTAGAAAAAACTTCTGTGTCAAAGTTCACGAAAGCTTGGAAGGCATCGGTCAATGGATCCATCATTTCCGACGTCTACTTTGATTCGCTAATCCTTGACATCAAGGAATTTCGAAACAAAATGAAATGAAAATTAATATGTGAGATATATACATAACTTTATTTTAAATGATCAGGAGGTGGTAGACTACATCATAGGCAAGGGTCAAAATTCATATCAATTTCAAAACATAAACGCGTACAAAAATATTCCAGTTTCCAACCCGTTAAACACATATCACAACCACAAACCAACCACCCCATCAAACGTACCCCCAAACCACCACAATCCCATCGCTTACAAACACCAAGCAATCCAATCACACCCATTGACCTGCCAGTCACACGAAAAAACCCCGTTGCCAAAACACATCACCCCCTACCTACCCCCAAAGACTTGTTTCTCGAATTGTATCACCCTTACACCCTATATCCAACCCTTGCGCCCGTGACGTGGCACCATCAATCTGTGATCAGTCCCCGCCTGATGGCTGTCGCAGCGCCGGGGACGCTCGCGAGGCCCCGTATCAATCAACTGATTGCTGGAGCCGATCTCTGCGAGTGTAATTGATGATTTAATGGCGTACAGCGGGCCGAGGTATCGATCACATATTCAGACGGTACAGCCGCGGTGACTGGGCTGTAATGGAACCGTAGCGATTGACGAATGGATTTGTCGTCGCTACATTGCGAGCCGCTGGTGTTTGGGTTTTTTTGGAACGAGTCTTGTGTGGAATTGAGACGGGGTGATTGGATTATCGTTTTGATGAGCGCTAGTTGTTTTTCGGTTGTACTTTCCTTGGCGTGTGTGTGTGTTTGCTTAATGAAAATGGGATGGAAAAGGTTTGAAATCAATCAGTCGGTGGGTAATATAGCATTGCTTTTCCATCGACACGGTGCGCGGTTACAAAGTGTCTGTGGTTCGCGTCGTTGCACAGAATTAATTGGTTGAATTTGCGTTTTTGTTCGGCTACAACGTTCGCGAAGATTATATGAAAAAGAGTTTTTCAATTAACACGAAATTTATAAGCTATAAAAATTTTGTCAAAAGAAAATAGAATGCAAAAAAATATTGGCTGCGAATCCCTTCTAATGGGACTAAAATGCATTACTGTATGTAAAATAAAACCTTCATAGCTGTCTGTTTTACATGTCACAAAATAAATTGAATTTTGTGAAATTTTAAATGCATGACATTTTTAAACGAAAACGCATCGCATCAAATACCGTCAATTACTGTCATAAGCCTGGTATAAAGGTATGACTAGGATGAAATACATAATTATTTTCGCACGCTTTTAGCATATTTTCTCCGACAGTATTTTCTCTCCGCTCGCCAGTAAACTCGGTGAATTGAAACAGATCTAACTCTGCTCTCGCCCTGGCGTGTGTATCGCATCGGCAGCAGTAACTTCTCTAACGGGCTGCCTTCGACGGAATCGTCTTCCCCCCGCGCGTAGTTTCATTGCTATCGGCTCAAATCATCTCCTCACTTAAGGAGACTAGACTGTCGCTTCACTCGGCGCTTATCAAACACAGTCCTGACGCTCTCCAAACAGCATCAATAGGTCCGAATTTGCCATCTTGTGTCGCGACAAAATCTTGTTTAGTTGGGAGCAACAAGTCAGGCATCGGCGACAGCTAAAACGTCTTGCCTGTCAAAATTTCACTTTGATAAAAGTGGTGTTCTTTCACGAGAAACTTTGATTTTAGTTTAGATTATGATATTAGCTAAAAAAACTCGCATAAAAACACAGAATAAGCATCCAAAAGTTTTCTCTTAAGTAGCAAAGTAGCTGCTGCCTTCTTCCTCACAGTTCTGAGAGTTTGCCCGTTTCAAGTTTTCATTCTGCTCCCGGTTTGAAACATATTTGTTTGAAAACTAGTGCTAAGATTAGTCAAGGCCGCTAGCCATGGGAAATGTTAGATCCCGCCACGGGTCTGTTCCTCACAAAGCGTCCAACGACCAGCATTCCAGGCGTCTCGGCATATATCGTCTCTCCCAGCTTCCCTATCGGTTCCAGCTTCCCTATCAGTCCCAGCATCCCTATCAACCGAGGCGATCCGCGGCGTGTGCTCACATTAAATCGTCGCGAGCGGACGGGACAACATTGTCGTCGTGCCCGGCCAAATTGACTTCGGAAACATCCAGCATCCAACTTTACACATTGTTTCCCTCCCACCCCCTTCCCGTGGCGTCTTCTTGGTCCCCAAACGGCGGGGAAAAGTGCGTTATTTCAGAGAGATGCATCTCAATGCGTTGTCAGGAAGTTGTGAACAAAGATGGGGGAGACACAGGGCCTTTAAGGGCCAGTTTTACCAATGTTTTTCAACATTGTTGATAAATATAGCCCTTGGTAAATTTTAAGTAAGAATTTAAGGGTATAATAATTCTAAGGATATTCACTATGCTTTTATTTCCTTTGCTAAGGCCAAGGGATATTTTACTGGGTCAGGGACAAAGGGATTTTTGTAGACAGGGACTTAAAGAAAAGATGTGGTACATCCTCTAAGCCTTATTTTTAAATTGAAATTAATTCTCAATCATATCAACTTGATCGTTATGTTTCTTTTCATACAGACCCTTAGTGATGTCAAGCAGAAAAAAATCCTCGATAAGACAAATTTGATATCCTGACCCCCTTTACTCATAACTCTGGTGTCTTATATTCATTTTCTTTAGACTGTTAGATGGAATTATCTCTTTATCGTCCCATCGCAGTTGCAACTCTCTTCGGGACAAGCATCTCTATATAGATAGATATCTACGGAGCCATTCCCCTTCCTATCCATAAGGAACAAAACTTGGGCCAGAGTTCATGAAAAACTTTTTTTTAGCCCCAGCGCCCTCCCCCCACACGCGGCGCTACTTTGGCGGTTTCGCCCTCCCGCAGTTTCATTCTGAAAAAGAAGTTGCCCCGAAGTTCGCTACACTTCTATTTGAATGTGTGATGAATTTCTTGGGCGCGCCGCCCGAATGATTCATGTTTGGGGTATGATCGTGGTGCGGTATAAACGTCGGCGATGGGTGGGCTGTTAGGGGGGGAGGTGGCAACCCCCCTCGTTTAAGTCTTGACACGAGTAGATAGATCAAAACCATCAACCACCACCCCCGAGAAGGCGACGTAATGCACCCTCGGCTTGGCAGAATTTTAGCGATCCACTCGCGCGGGGGAGGTTTATTAACAAGTGGAACCACCCCAAACCCCACCACGCATCCGAGTTACTGATTATCTTAATTAAATAACTGAATTTAAACTGTTTTAAGAGTCACCAAACTCGGCTTCTTGACTCTTGTCACTTTTTGACATTTTCTCTTAACATGTTTTTCTTCCTAATTATAATTTCGATTGCATTACCTAATTTTGATATATCTCACCATACTTATAATGTCCTTTCCCGAAACGCACATGTCTAAAACTTTAATTTCTGTATCGGATAATCGATGACGGTCTAGTTAAAACGTGTACTTGGGTAGCATTATGCCCTTAGTCGTCGGATGTGTTCAGTGTGCAGTCCTTATTAATGTAGAGCATGGTTGGTTTTGTACTATGGTAAATGTATAATGTGTGGTAAATGTGCTTCCTGCTCGCTTTTCACCCAAAATCTGCCCCTGGCTTTTCTGGCCCAAACAATTTAATATCTCTTATCTCGATAGGTTTTAAAGAATGATTGCGCTAGCGGAAAGGTCAGGATAAGATGAGGCGATTTCGGGGTTTCAACTGTAAAACATTACAACTCAATTAATTAAATATCCTCATAGATTTAATTATGTTTCTCTTTTACAAAAATGCTTCGAACAAGATAATCGTTGGGGTTATAACAGACCGATCAAGCCGAGACAGATTTTGCGCAAATTCGACATCAAACCAATTTTTCAATCGTCTGTCGCGAAGTGCTGCAAGTTCCAGCTCACTTTCTTCGCATAAATCATAGCGCCTTCAGTGCGAATTATGATTAGACCAGTCAATCACCTTTTCATTTGTCACCTAGAAAGAGAAAGAGAGAGGGAGAGAATCTGGTATTAGTCGGCGCCCTCTCGTTCTCGTCCTCCGAGCCTCAGATTGATTGATTGAGTCGGCGCCAATCGGATAACAATTCCATTTCCACCTGTCAGAGTCAAATCTAGAAGTTATTGGCTTTTCATTCGACTGCCCGCATTATTGAAGGCGATAGAGAATGTCTATAGCTGGGAGTTTTCACAAACTTTTCTTGCTCTCATTCTGAAGTGAGAGACAGAATTTAATTATTATCATATTCAAATTTAGCTATAACGGGGCTAAGGATTGCATAAAATTACCGATTAACCATATAGCTTTCAATAAAATTCGCTTTTTTCTTTATTGGATACTCAGTTTCTTTTCTCGTGTACTTCAGAGGCAATCTTGATAAACCTTCCAATGAAACGTTGAAAAGCAGGACTTTGCGTTTAAAGTCCGGACTCGGAAATATATTTTCTTTGATCATTAGTGCTACGATGTAAGAGAACGCTCACATAAATTAGTCTTGTGAATTATTCTACCACTAGTTCTTTCTTTTGCCGAGATTCTCACAATCAGCTGGTTCCAGGCTCTGATTTCGGTCCATACGGTTTTGTAAGGCGTGTTGCTATCTTCAAAGGAAGCCCGCTCCGAGTTTCTGACATGGTCTTGATTTTCTTGCTTCTCACCGCTCGCCGCCCGAGGCCATCCGTCCAGCACTAATTACAACTCAAATAAAACACAAAAGAACTATATCTAATTTTAATTTCCCTTCCCGCATCTTGAGCTTGTAGGGAGGAAGGCTCTAAATTCTCTAAGCACCGTAACGTGCGCGGTGTTGGTGCATTGTTTGTCAGAAATGCACAAACTTTCTTCCACACTTTGAAGGATGAAATTCGCAGCACATTTTTGAGGTTAGTTTCTTGCGATCAAAATAGCAGGGGAGTATCTTTTTATTCGACGATGCAGCTGTGAATTTTAAAACACCTGCGCTGTCATCGGGTTGCATGTTGCATTGTTTTGAGAGTCAGCCTGCAAATCAGACTGGCTGGACCTACGACGGATGTAGATTCGTAGATTGCAAAACGGCTTCACAAAAAAAAGGGGAAGAGTTGGAATTTGAAAAAGTGTACATAAGCAACGTTTTGCCTTGAAAATTCCTCTGCATTTGCTTACCAGTCGTTAGGAACATTTTCCGACGAACATAGTAGTGCAAAGATCATTAAACGCACACAGAGTCAATTGTCCCCGCATTTGCACAATTTTATTAGAAAAAAGCGATTCCTCTGCAGCGCCTATATTTAATCCTGTCTCCAAATCACGACCACGCCGCCGAGAACACTCTTGTAATTCACTGAACCCCTAGGCTGACGACGCCGCAAAACGACTCCAACCCCCCACCCCCCAAACATACTTACACACCCACACACACACACCCACAAGCCGAAGATCCCGGAGTAAAAGCGCTGATCGTTAGGCGCCAGTGTCTAATGGCCATCAGGAGGCCAGGGTTTATACGGGGGTAATGAGCACCAAGGGGGAGATAACCCAGCCCCCCGAACCGCGCCACGCTAACTCCACCCGATGCCGGTTAGACTTATCGTACTGCCTTTCATTCAGCCGCCCTGCATGCCTGTTAGCGCGCAGGGGGTGAATGTATTTCCATGTCGCGCCTAGATACGTTCGCCGGAGTGCACGCTCGCGCCACAGAGAGAATTGAATTCTTATCATGATACGTGGGCCTTGCTATACCATCCGCAATTCACTGCTTTAGCTATAGTTTTTTTTTCCCGTAACCCACCCCTCGCGTTCGGGTTCTTATCAGTATTTATTAACCTTTGTTCTGGAAGTGTTGCGAATGAATTCGGCACGGGTGTACAACGGGAAGGGGCAGGATCAGTTTCTTTGCGTGCATCATGCTGCAGGGTGTACCTAACGGTTATGATGGGTTATGGTTTGTTCGGACTGATCATGTTTGGGGAAATTGGAATCTATGTTTCATTGTCAACTCGATGAGATGAAATCTGTTTGGCGCTAAGCCGCTATTAATTATCGTGTTAGTGCTGGTCGTTATGCACGTTTGGATCGTATAGCTCTGTTTAATTGTAAGCCGTTTAACTGCTGCGACATTTGTGCAGAAATCTAATTGTCTAGACACTAGCTGCATCGTTTGAAAGATCTGTACCATCGATACCGATTTCATCGCGGATTAATAAACCGTGCAAACACCAAAGCAGCGCATAATCACGAGACCCCACTTAACTATTTACTCGAATCAAAATAATTTCAACCGCATCGCGCGGTCGTGACCAATTAGTCCATAACGCTAAGTGCAACACTGAATCCTTATCTAATCTGTATAAATCAAGTTTCAGTTAGCTCGGTGCGTTGCGCTCAATTTAGCCGGCTAGCTGCGGCGAGGGTGGCGGTGGGGTCGGTCTGCTCGGCCTTAAAACAAGCCGAGATTAATGCTTGGCGCAGCATTACGTTGATGGTTATCTCCGTTCTGCAGTAGCAAAACTCTGTCTTGCATTTCCGATCCATTACCAGGAGATCCCCTCCCACCCTGCCCATGCCATTACCATGTTACCGCTGGATGTGGTAGAGAGGTCTTACCACCGGTTAAAGTGCCTAGACGGATGGACATCCATTGAAAATTTCGTCCTTTAAGGAATCGAAAGGTTTGATAATTAACATACACACTGTAAGCATAATTGACTTATGCTACGTTTAGTGCTAGCCGAAGTGCTGCGGCTCGAGAATGTTGCGAGCAAACATCCTGAGCGAGCCGCAAAGTTTCACGTCACGGCGAACAGCTGACTGGAGTTTGTAAAGATGGAGGACGATGAGAGAGCTGTCACGCAGTGGCACGATGAATGTGTTTATTTGTGGCAAAAATGTTGTTACGATATTGCTGTGCGCCATCGGACAATACAGCTTAAATTAGCTATTGATACACTTGTATAGTATCGTGATTCAAAGAAACGAAAATAAAGCAAAATTATTATAGGTGCGCTTTCCAAAAAGTTTGAGGTTAAGCAAGTTAAATTTCAAGTACTTGCCATCTCTTTATGCCCGAAAATTCAGAAATTCTTTGCCAAGCAATAGCCAGGATCTCTCTGTTTTTATAATCTACCTGTCCCGCGTTCTATATGCATGGAAATGTTCCAATGCGGCAGTGAACGAGAAATTGCTGCCTGTCTCGTTGTTGTCCGCCATTTTTTTGAAGTAGTTCGCGCCAAATCACCGCCTTGCGAATTCCTAAACTAGGTTTAAAAGGCAGTGTCGCACGCGCAACGCTGCGCGCCGCGACAAAAAGTTCAACCGAGTTGAAGTCTGGGACGTCGGCGCTAAAGTCGAGCTGCATATTGTCACGTGACCAATTCTCGGCTTGTGATTGGCTGACGGCTGCAATTCGCACGCAACATTCTCGAACCGCAGCTTTTTCGGTTAGCACTAAACGAGGCATGCCGTGGCTGTGGATTGACGATTTTCATTGGCTCTGAGGATTGTTGAGTTTTTGATTGGACTTTTTCACTTGCACTTGCACTTGCACTGTCCAAGAGCACAATATCCTGTTTCTAGTTTGTGCGGGAATAATCAATGTTGTGTCGACTGTAATTGCACCGACAGCTTACACTTTTGCCAATTTGTAGAGAATATTTTGCTATAACCACGTTCTACAAGCACTATACGGTGCCATTCCTCAATGGTTTAAACTCTTAAGAGAGACCTCTCCCAGAAATAGATCATTTCACTAAATTGCCACTGGAAATGACTATTCCACTTCAAACCTGGGCATTGCTATTGGCCAAACTGTCCATTTGGCGCCACAAAACCTTTGGCCTTCTTCTGTAGCTATGGCTGTCAGTAGGAGGACAACCCTCACGACTGCCGCTTGGCTGTCGGCGAAGCCAGCGGCGGTCTAGGCTGCCTAGAACAATGCCACGTCGCGGCTGCACTATCGCGACTCGGGGAGCTGATATTATTATAGTTTATGTGCGGGAGTTATTAAGGAATTGGTCTTGCACACGATGTGGAATTGGTCGGAGAGGGAACCAAAATCGGTATCAGTTTGCGAAGATCTGCAGTAGTTTCGCGCGATTTATGTAGTGTGCAGGAAATTTCATTTGGTGTTCTTTCGGGTACGGATAGTTTTAGGTATCGTAGCTGGAGATTTCAAGAGTTTCTGCTTTTTTCCTTAAGTCTTTTCGGCAAAAGTTCCTTGCTATGCAATATGGAAAAGTTTAATCTAAGTCGCATCTTTGAGCTGCAGACATAAAATATGATTTAAATTCCAGAGTTTGATCAAAAACGAACACTACACAGTTCTGCAATACTTTTCGCCGATGATTGGATATTACACTTGAGTTGCAAATCCAAATCGACCAAGTCAACGCGCAAAAGCTGCAAAGAGATATGAACTCTTTAACTCGGAGATGAAGCTCCGCAATGATTGGTATTAAACACAAGAAAAGCTTGACATATTTCATACTAAAGGTTTGTGTAACCGCTAGTAAAGTTTAGCTACAAGATTCCGGCGAAGATTTTCCCGGTTCTAACTAGTTGCCAAAGCGGATATGAACACAGATCATCTCGACAAAGTGACTAGTGTTTTTCACGGCGAAACTTTCGTCGCCGACTCGGGAGTGGAAGTAACGACGCGCGGCGTCGCGACGTCGTATCTCCTTCCAATGAAGCGAAACGACATGTCGCATGGATCGACATTAAAAAGGTACACACGCGCTCCCTCGTTCGTCGAACGCTTTTATTTAAAATAGTAGCAAGAAAAAGAGCATAGCGCGGTAATCGCTTTGCAACTTTGCACGGGAAGCATAAAATACATTTTCTTCTAGTCAAATAACGTTAGTCTCGACCCAAAAGCCATACAGTTTTCTATTATAAAATACGTCTGCAACTAAAATATTATTTTAAAGTACTTGCTTTTGTCGTTACATTATAATAGGAATTGGCGCTCGTGCGGTTTTTCTTGTCTCTGCGTCTGGTGTGGCGCCTGTTGCAAAGTAACCGTATAGCATTCTTCGCGCTCGGTCTCTCTGTTCCTGTCCTTGCTCGCCCGGTGCACTTAAAGTATCCTGCTGCTATGTTATGCGATGCGGAAAAACGGGAGATTTTCCCTGCCGTCAAAGGGAAAAAAAGAACTGTACATTGAAAAGTGGTGTCGCTTACGACATGTTCGTTTAGTTCACAGATATGGTTTTCATCTCACATGGACTGTTATTTTTTGTAAGGACACACGCTTATAAATTATGATACATGTGCCATAGCTGTTCGCTGCTAGAAACGGGTGAAAATTATTCTAGGAAACAACTTTATTCCTATCGATAGAGACACAGTTGCTTTAGAGATAGAGAAAGGAAATGAATATTTTAAGAGTAAATGGAGGGTGTGTGGAAATTTAAGGAAGAGAAGGGGATGGGATGTGATAGTGGGTTTGGGACTCAGACAAACATGACGTTTAAACGTACTCATCTTTTCTAATAAATAAATAGACAATAATAATTTAAAATTCCGACATTCAAGCCCATTCTGAGACGATCTCTGTCTTCAAGACACAAGAAATATATCTCCCATTCCGATTTTCAGGCTCCGTATTGTCCATTCCTTTCCCAATCAGCACAGAGTCAGAGGTAACGCATATCATCTGGATCGCCAGGGAAAAGCGCACCAGCCATTTCTAAAACTTAATCCCAAGCGCAGCCCCAGACGGTCCAACTCCACCACACTAATCCTCCCATCAAATTAACCTCTTTTCCCCCGTCTCCTCCTAATATACTTAATCCCAGCTCATATAACCCACTTAACAACTTCTACACGTGATCGTATACGCGCTGCCGGTAAACTTATATATAGTTCATCAGCTTATGGATCTTGGTGAAGTTAAATTTCGATTTCAATTATTCAGATGTGGTTAGCGGCAGAAGCGGCGGCGTCGCGACTTCGGCGTCCACGCTCGAGCGACTTCCTGCCTTGACGGCGTCCTCGTCCGGGGGTATAGACGCTTCGGTTAAGACGCCTAGATCTTGTTGCTGATCTCAGTCAAGTTTTTCTTGAGTACGTCTGTCCGTTTCGCAGATAGAACCTATAGGCCACAATGATTTGCGATTTCAGCTTACTATTTCATCATTTGATCGAAAATATTGAATCTACCCTGTTTTTTAGTAGGGGTTCCATCTGTGACGAGTTATGTCCAAGCGTTTATTTACTTTTTTTGTCTTCCCCCCAAAGAAGCCAAAGGGGCTGCAAAGCAACAAAAAACGTTTTTCCGTGTTACCGAAACCCCTGACAGTTTCGGCCCACGGTGGGAGAAGAAAATGTAGAAAAATGGACTTCGAAAAATAACACTAACCAGGTTTAGCACTTTTTCGGAAACAAAGTCTATATTTTACTGTCGTGCGACCCCTCGCCAGGACCTTAAAGTTTGAACACAATTTTTAAGAATCCCCGCAGTAGCAAACTAAACGGATCCATTTTACTTCATCAATGAGGGTCCATTAAGGGTTCATTACAAAGACTCGTGTATATTCTTATCTCGGCATTTTATATATCAGCATAATAACCCAAATAAATAGTTTTTTTCTGTAAAATAAGGGACTATTTTTCCCAGAGACACACGCAGCTGCTCAAATGATGGAAAATACGCGTCTTCGTGTGTCGCTATCTTTTCGAGCTTGACAGCTCCATCTGCGAAGACTCCGCGTCCAGGCATCCTACCTTCGCGATAAACCCCTTAGCCGGACATTCGACCGTCTTAGCCGCGACGGCCGACGACGCTGTCAACGTCTCGGCGCTCTCAGCGTACGACGCCGACGCCGACGCGGGCAAAAAGTTAAGACTCTTGAGCTGGCCAGCCGTCAAAGGCTCGAGATGCTCCCGAGGGAGCGGCTGGACTCGGGCCGGCATCTCATGCAACGTTGAAACTATACGACACACACCGGGAATGTGCGACTAGGGTGGGTGGTCGGGGGTGCAGCGAGGGGTCGGTGGTCGTGTTGACGATGCGTTACGCTGCGGTGATGGCAAGGGATGGTTTGCCAATGGGCGGTGGAGAAACATACGGGTGCGTTACATTTGATTTACATGGAAATGCGTGTCCATGACATGTCAATAATGGAAGCAGCCACCCGGTTTTGTTGGGTCATGATCGGTGATTGGGAAGCGACCTTGATTGCAATTGGTTGATGGAAATGTAAGATTGACTGTTTTAAGCATTGGGTCGAATCTTTTTGCTTAAAGTTCAGCGCGAACTTTAAAAAAGTGCCTTTCTACATAAGAAAAAAGAAAAACACTGATCATTCAGCGGGTGTAGTATTGGATCAGCAGCAAAATAATTCATCTCTCAACCGATTTAATAACACCAATGTGACCCACCCTTTACCGTACTCTGGTGGAGCGCTGAGATTAAAGCCATTTCAACAGAGCATCCCTTTAAAACAAATAAAGGCCATGGTTATACTGCCATAAGGGCGGATAGTTTGGATTTTTCTTAAAGCGAACACAAGACTTGGATAGAAAGTCTCGTAAATTTTATAAGATTCTTGTCTTTACCTTATCTTTACCTTATCATATTAGAGTGTCAACACTCAATAACCGAGTTAAATATTATTGAAGCCAGTGACACATTTCCCCCCAACAAACAAATCAACAAATACAAGCACGTTAGTTTTCATAAAAACTTGGGAATTAGAGTTTAGAACTTTGCAATCAATACCCAGATAAATAGATTTTCTGAAAACCTTTTTTTTAAGAATAGAAAGTCCGTCTTTAAATATAAATGGACATTTAATAAGCGCGTGCAATCTTACTTAGTAAGACGCATGATAACGCCCATGTAAAGTTACTTGCGATGGTATCGACGTTCTTTGCCAAGGCGCCACTGCGCTGTCGAAGAAAACAGATCCTAATTTCCAATGCGGTCGGCCCAACGATCGAGCCGCTTCTCAAGTGACTGGTGAGCTAACGAAATTTGTATCCCGCTCGGCGACGACGACGACCACGACGGCTGGGGAGGGGGAGGGCGTTTTACCGGATTCGATGCCGAAGCCGGATGCTACAGTCCGACTCGCTATCAATTGTCAGCGGAGACGCATCATTGTCTCCTTAGTAATACATTGGGTTAAATTTCCCTACAACTTCTATCAAACCTTAAAGTGAAGAGTTTATAGAAGTATTACTTTATGGAGACGTATGTCTTGATTGACCCTTTATAAAGCAGGCAGCATAGCTTTGTGACGAAGTTTGAGTTTGTTTGAGGCTTCAATTAACCTACTTGAATAGTTTTTCTGAAAAGCTTAAATAGGTAATATGACCGTACAGAAGGTACACGAGTTGGCTGTTATATTATAGTCTATAGAGAAAAAATCCATATTAAAAAATATGCCTCTTTCATGTACCAACTCCAAGAACCACATCAACGGCGGAATTTCAAAATGTCAGCTGTGAAACTAATACGTATGCTATTAATAAGTCAATATCCATGAATTAAATACATTCATTGATCTTATTATGTGTAGGAAAACTTATAATAAATAAACTAACTCGTCTAAAATAGTATGTAACTTATCAAATTTCAGTTGTATGAAGTTGGTAACACAAAGCCTATCTCCAAAAAATAGCGCTCGCTGCGGAAAAGTATGCTCTCCCAGTAAACTAACTTCATTTAATGTTGTTAAGTTATGTTGTTTAATGTTACTGCTAAGATCTAATGAAAATATTTTCTCAAATTACGAGGTAAGCTCTGATTTACACGACGAATCGTCAATTTTCGAGCAGGCATGATTTATCACACCTCCGCAAGAAGTTGTCAGTGGCCATAGCACGCGTCGCTGACAACTGGCGGTGAGACCCATCGCATCAAGCGACCGCTTCACGATCCCCGTGGCCTGTACCACCCACACGGCCGAGTGTTTTTTAATCTGGGACAATCGGGAAAGCCGCGGCCGGCCTTTCATCCGACCTGATTGATTACGCGTGGGGGTGCGGGACTAGGAGTGGGGGTGCAGGGGGTAGGGACAGTTCACTACACTGATAAATCTCCTGCCGGCTCAACGATAGATTTGGGTATAATTAAAGAAATTAATTGATTCGGGAATAAATCTGTTATCCGAAAGAGGTAGATTATTTTTTGTTATTGTCTGTGTAAAGCTGAATTACGTGTCGTTTTATTTTATTTTTTTTCCCTTTCTGTGTGGGCTTTTTTCCGAATGACTTGACGGTCAATGTTGCAGCGTTTCGCTCTCCCAATTCGCAAACAGCCAATCGTCACGGCCGGCGATGCCATTTAAGCGCGATGAATGGAAAATAAACTAGATACCACTAGCTCCGTGTTTTTTTTTGCTGACTTTTTTGTTTAATATTCGCGCGCCCGATCGGTTCAATATTTACAAAACGGAAGAATTGCCCCGCTGCCGTGCGTTTCGCGTGCCGCGTCGGCAAAAAAATACATTTTTTGCAATTGCTTGGTTTCTGTTTGCTGAGGCGCCTGGACCGCCAAGGGTTTCGCTGCTGTCCCGCCGATACATCCGTCAATCAGTGTACTAATGGCATGTCTTTCACAACTGATCGTTTTCCGGCAATAGCAAGACCAGCAATCAGGTGGCGGTCCAGGCACCCGACCACCGGTACGCCGTCAAAGAAAATGCACGTACGGTGCTGGAATGTCGATGTTTTTCCCGCCACCTAGTGTCGTGGTGGAAAGCCCAAGCATTTCACATTGTCAGACGGCGGTGTAAGTCTTTTTCACGCCAATTTACCTCTCGGAATTCGCCCGGCGGCTGAATTAATCCTCTCTCCTGTTGGCCATGCTGGCTTTTTTCTTGAGACGCCGCGGCGGTGACAAAACCAACCACAATCTGGAATTTGTCAAATTTTAGTCGGTTGTTTGTTAATCTCCTGCTCTATCGCCGTTCCAAATGCGATTTCCACATATTTAGGGTGTTAATTTGCTGTTTTAGGTCGGGTGTTGGTTTGATTTTTTGATTTCACATGATTACTCTAGCGTTTCAAAGTCTGATCCTCTGACTAATGATGCAGTGCTGTCATTTATTTTGTTTACCGGAAGGTAGTTACTAATTAATGATGGCAAAATACATTAAATTTACTCTCGAGATTTGGCCGGAAGGATTCACTAGTTATTCAAACTATATTGGGTCTAGAAAACAACTATGAAGCTAGACAAAATTCGCTCTTTCTCTTCGCTTTAGGCGTTTCGTTTGAATTCATTTCCGATTTTCAATATTGTGACACCCTTTGAAACAGTTTACCAACCATATCAATGTTAAATGATCTAAAAAAAATTCCCTACATTACATTCCATAGTATAAGTTAGCTTCAAACGAATACCACTTCACTATGTGTTTTTACGGAATAGGGAAACACTTTTCAAAACATTTTGCACTGGAAATAGTTGACGTTTGAATTTCCTTGCTTGAAGAACACTACTTTTAAATACCAACACACTAAAAATAACGAATTTTAATTATTTGATGTCACAGTGTTTTGATAAAAGCATTATAACTATGTCGTAACAATCACAGTTCTGCTCAAGTACACATTTCTCTGCCAGGGAAATAAATAGTTAGCATATGAAGCCAGCTCTAGTTTTGTAGCTGAGTACAGAGATGAATGCAGTTTAATTTCAACCCCCACTGTGTTTATTTGCCGAGAAGACGTGGCTAGAATTTACAAATCTAGGCCAAAACAATAGCGGCACGACAGGAATTCTATTACAACAACTCATGCGAAATACGACCAAAAATATTTAACTCTCCAAATAATAGCTAATAAAATGTTCTTTATCACTCGATCCGTAATCTAGAGATTGTATCTGCGGATTGCGTCGCTAGTTATTTGGAAATAGGGGTAGGGGTGGATGTCTCGTTCTTTTTATTCGCTTGTGTTTCGGAATTTTTCATGTCTTCGAGGAAATTAGCTCTTGTGTAGGAAATGTCGTCTTGTTTTCAGCGGATCGGATCACTTCGTCGATCGTGGATGCTTGGCTGGCAGCACGAGAATTACTAGCGGTTGGCTTTATGTTTCATAAAACCAAAGTTTTGTTTGCTTTGGTTTCCAAAGTTTCCGCTTAGAGTTGGATGCAACACGCGGCCAGATATTCTCTGCATTTCCGCATCGTTCACACGAATGTTCACTCCTGATTTGATAAACAAACTGACTGTACGACTCGGCACGTCTTCCAGATCGTAATGTTTTGAAACGCAAATAAAAGTAAATTATAAAAATAGACTGCTGCGAATTCAATACGATTTTATTTTCGTTTCAAAATTGGCCAATTTTCCTTGGGCCCCATAACACGTACGCGTAGTGAAATAAGATCCTTCGCCGATACGCTCTCCGCCGATAATTTCCACCGAAAGAAACTACGAGAAAAACACATTCTCCACGAAAAGATTTATTCAGGGTAGTCTTATCAGTGGCCGTATATACACTATCTTTGTTGCCATCTTTTATATCTGCGGTTTTTCTTTTCCTTCTACACGAGCGCCGGCCAGCTAAAGAAGCAGGAAAAACGTTTCGGGCAAAGTTGCGCGTCGCTAGTCGATGTCGAGAGAGGCTCTTAGCGCCATGGCGAGTCCGGGGAGAGAAAATCGCATGTAGCAACTAATTGGTGCTTCAAGTTAAACCCCCGGCGCTGCCAGCAAAGTCGCTGCAGACAATCACGACGACTCTGTGGACCCGGATGCAGGGCGATGCCGAGATGTATGGTGCCGTCTTCTTTACCTTTCACTTGCTCGTCAATGGCCCGCTTGAACGTCACCTTACCTGCGCCGGTGGGAAAGGGCACACTTATTGCGTCTGTGATAGCAGATTGCTGGAGGAAAATGTCCACGTGAGACCTTTTCATGATCGTTTTTTTAAAGAAATTTAATCGTCGTTGTGTGTATCTAGACTTCAAGGAAAGTAGAGACTCATACCATAGAGTGGGTACTTACTTACTCTATACTTATACCATAGAATATTTATTCTATGCTTATATCCTACAGATTCAGCTCAATGTTGCATTTAAGGTTCTTCAAGTTTTAATCAACACTACCAAATCAGGAGAGCTTTTCTATAATTCGTTTTTACTGGTAAACATGATAAAGCAGTATAAAGTGTGTAATGGCATTTTGCATCTTGTCCTCCGTTGAAAATTGCATTTACTCTCAGTGAAATAAAGCCACCCTTCATCAAATAAACAACTATTTGTTTCCACATGGAAGAAACGGTCCATTTTGAGTTACAAAATATATACTTATTTGGAACGTGTCTCTTAATTTGGGCTTTTCAGCCTCTGAAAAGTCTCCACGAGAATATCAGCTTTATTTTGTTCTCATCCTCATTTTGTAACTCAGTATGATTTTCTTGAACACCACTTTTCCTGCTCGAGTTCGCTGG
Source organism: Nemurella pictetii (assembly GCA_921293315.2). Classification (NCBI taxonomy): domain Eukaryota; kingdom Metazoa; phylum Arthropoda; class Insecta; order Plecoptera; family Nemouridae; genus Nemurella; species Nemurella pictetii. The sequence goes on from OV121122.1 coordinate 7,179,791, forward strand.
TGCGTGCAGAATCCTGGAAAACAAGCCACGACAAAGATTCAATTAAGCGACTTCTTCAATTTCACTCGGAGAAAATGAGATCACATACATGAACGAGGTTGCATTTCCTTCTTTTGCTCTGTACTTAATAATGATTACTATGTTTGACGTGATATTTTTTTATATCGCTTCACTTTAAAGGACACGGACGTCGTGGTTTTATTTAAGACCTGTTAGTGCCTTGTTTGACACGAGCTCGACGTGGTTTCATGCTATTCCTACTAGTGGAACTTATAATTAAAAAATCGATAAAATGTTTGAAAGTGTAAAAGTATGTAAAGCGTCCTCTCTTGCCAGTTATTTATTTAACTATACGATCATTTCTGGTTTGTAACATCCGTTATAGCATATCATACCGTCTTCACATGGATTTTTTTAGGCCTGTGAAAATTTCTTAACTTTTCGCGTATGTCTTCTTTGTGAAAATTGCCTTCGTCAAACCGAAGAGGCTAAAGGAAAGGCGCTGGTCCTGAAGTTGACCATTCCACTCTTTAACCTGGACTCTCGAGCCGAACTGAAGGGTGCTTCGAGGATCGATCTTGCCGTGAATCGGCTTCGAGCGAAGCGGAGCGACGTAGCGCTGAATTGAGATCAGCTGACAGCATCCCTTGAAGCAGCTTTTCTTGCGAGGTTAATGGGACGGAATTTAAAGATCGTCGATAGCTCCAAGCAAAATTCTCGCGGATTATTTTTTAATTTTGTGGCCATGAATGTCTTTTAAGAGGTGTTTTATATTGAAGAATGATCCGTTAATTTGTTTGGTATAGATCCGGACATCGGATCAATGGTGACAACCTATCGGTTGGCTTTGTTTTCTGTCTAACAGGAAGATAAATTTTAAACTGGACGCTGTAAAACCAGTCCTAAGTAAAATTGGGTCCATTGTTTTTCATTTTCCCATCTCATGGTTTCAACTGAGAGGCTAAATTCCACAACAAAATCTAATCCCATGATTTATAAACCAATGATTTTTCTAATGAGATAAAAACGATTGGTGGAACCCGGACCAATTTCAACTTATGTACCTATCAATGTATTAATTTCGTGAAAAGTAACCAATTTTCTCTGCTTGTTCACAGACGCATCGCTAGTGACTTCCAGTTCGCACAAACACCTTTGTGACATCAAACGCACCGCGCGGTACTTCCATGATTGAACGGCGACGTCGACCTTGCCCGCTGACCACGATCAAATTACCGTGTTGAACTAGGCTGACTCGCGTTGCCAGTTGAGCTTTTCCCTGCACCGCATCGCACCACACAGCTCGCCTGCTCCGTTACAAATCAAACATTTGCCAGACTGGTGAACGCATCGCACGTCACATGCAAACGTGATAAATTATTCGCTTGTTGCCTGGATATATATATATTCGGACGGTTCGCCATCCTGTTTCGTGTCAATCATTCCGCGGCCAATGACAGTGCACACAAGTTGGGAAATTCGCGATGGCCGGATGAGTGATCTGTCAGTTTTCGCTCGTGCAATTGGAAACGGCCGCGAGCAAACTAACCAAATAAACAAACAAACAAATACAAAATAAAGGAGGTCGACCTGGCTTCTATACGTGTCGTCCCATGAATTTTAATTATTAAATAAATGTGCCAAACGTTTAACGAGCTATAAATAAACAAAGAAGTGCTAAAAGCCATGTGAATTTGCGAGCAAAAAGAAGCGCGCCGCAAAACTACGAGTGCACTGTGAAATAAAATTGTTCCAATACTTGACACAATTCGTTACTCGAATACAAAACGAACTCTACTCGCCTGTTCTACAGGTAACGGTGAAAATATCGGTGAAAATCCAGGTATACTTCGTGTCAAACAAAGTCCTTCATAGTGGAATAGCTAAAAATTCTTCGCTCACAGTGAACAACTTTTTGCGTAATATACAGTGCTGCAAAGTGACTCAACGCTAATTTTCTGCCCCGGCTTGCATTCAATCGTGGAAAACAGTGTCAATCACTACCGATTCTTTCAAAATATCCGTCAGGCCTCGTAAAAAAAAACTTTACGTACCACTGCCAAACACATATGCTCATAATTCGGCCCATCTAGAAATCAACCGTGGAATACAGTGAATGCACCATCATCAAATCCTTCAAAATATCAGTCACAGTGAAAAACTCTTAAAGCGCCCCACCCCGTGTGAATCCAGCGCCTCGATGGCTGCTGCTGCTGCTGCCAGCCCCACTTAGAGCCACCCAGCAGCCGGCAGAATGTGCTACGCTACATCCAGCACGGCGCTCTCGCGTCTCGGCCTGCTCTGGGGCCTGCTGGCGCTGGTCACGCTGCTCACCGCCTTCGTCAGCAACGTGTGGCTGTTCACGCGCGAACCGATGAAGTATCCGAACAGCGAGCAGCACACGACGGTCACGTTCCGCATCGGCCTGTGGCGCGTCTGTCCGAGCATCAAGAAGACCAACGTGTCGACACGTGAGTACCTCAGTCTGGGTTGAACCACTGATCTCTTTAACCTGGATAGGACTTGCCACTTTGTGTGGTGAGACTTTGATGCGATATTGCGGTGCTGGCCGCTATCTTGGGGGGTACCAAGAAGCTGTCTGTTTGTATCAGGCCAATGTTATTTCGTTGTGATTTCGCGTGCTTTTTCTGTAATTTTATTCGATTTCTTTATATTTAGTTGGTGTGTGTGTGTGTTATTAACAGAGTAACTGTTAAGGTATTCTGATTGGAACCATGGCATAAGAAGGCCTCTGCTGATGAATATATTATGTTTAGCAAATTACTCAAATTCCAGGAACATTAAATCATACGTGCCAACGTGCGTGGCTTTTAATTGAACGAACAGGAAGGATCTCCTGCCATCTGCGGTATTTAGAGTGACCAAGATAGCGAAATCTGGCTTCACTTCATTTGAAGTTGGCTCAATACGATGCGCGATCCATGTAATTGGGATCAGGGGGTTGATCTTGTAGTTGTTTCAATAAAGTTGATGTATCTGATCAGTAAGCTTCCATGCTGACTGGATGATCAAAAAAGTAACGTTTATAAAGCTATACATGGAATGGACTGTTGGTGTTTAATTGTTCATCTCAAAGCACAACCTACAGCAGCTGCAAATCCATGTTATCATTAATCTTGTCATTCATTTCGAATGGTTCGTGAAGTCGTTATTTTTGTCTGGACTCTCGGGATTAATAGAGTCAAGACGAATGTCTTGGTAAAAGCTACGGTGAATCATTCTTCTATACGATTAACATAAGTCGGAAGTTATTGTAATCATCTTTTCATTAATTTTGAATAATTAATTAACTAATTCTGCCTTCACTCTCGGAAATAATAGTCGGGACAAATGTCTTGGTAACATCCTATTGATACGGCGAACCATTCTTGTCTAGGATTAACTTAACAATTAGGAGTGCTTGTGATCTTCAGGATCTTGTGAAATTCTTCTAGGCTACTCAAACGCATTTGAAACACGGTGGGATGATTGAACAAGAATATAGATGGGCCACTCGCTGCTCAATTAGAACCGTTCTCGCCAAGCACAAATTCTTCGTTCGGCCGCCCAACGCCCCCACACCTTGTCAAGTCGTTATTACACCCTCTCAACTAAGCTCTGCGAACACGCCAAAACACTCGGTTATACATCGGCTAAGTCTTCCGACACACCACCCCCTCACTCCGTGTCCGCCCTTCGCGAACAATGGCATGAATATTCACCGGGCGTTCGACCCTTCGGCGTGACCCTCGAGCAGTCGAGTCCCGTGCAAGGAGCCACACGTGTCTCTCACGCCAGGCAACAGTTGTCCTTCTCACACTCGATGCTAATTCCGTAGACCGCGTGGCGGTGGCTTACGGCAGCGCAGCGCCAGCCATTTGCGGGCAAATCAGCATTTAATTACGGCAATCGATGCACGGTGGAGGAGGATTTCGATGGACTAGGAGATTGGATGTACGGCGGTTGCTGGATTTTGTGTGAGGTGCTGAGGGTCACTTGTATTGTTCTTATGGAAAGCAGTAATCGTTGTAACTTTCTTAAGACAAGTGTCTTTTCCTTATTTTAGCACGTTAGTATTCAGAAAAATAATTAAACTGGGTATTTCTTTTCTCAAAACTATGCTGCTATGCTTTATCAAGGGTCTAAACTCGAGTGCCAAATAGCAACCTATTCAAAATAGTAACAACAAATAGCAAAAACACAAAAATTTGTAAACAGTATTCGTAGTTTTCAGAATATCTTTGCAATGAATGCTATAGCAATTCATGATCATAATGGTCTTCATATATTCGTCATTAGGAAGTGTCTTGATTTAGTGGCGTTGCAAGCAATTACCCAATTGAATTATTTATCTGCAAACAACGTGCTAAGATTCAGAAAAGGCACGAACCCTAGAAAAGTAATTATTCGCGGCTGCTACCACCAATTTATTAACGAATGAATATAGAAATCTATTGATACCGATGCCTGATGAACCTGCTCTCCAGATTCAAGTAGGAATCTCAAAAAAACGACAGCACAACTCCAATAAATTGAAATTCAGTAGATTTCACGAGTAGATAATCTAGCTGCAAGAGTTGGAAAAAAGGGCAAAACCGAGGAAAAGTGAACCCATTGACAAGACACTAAGCAAATGAGTGGCCGGATTTTTTGTCGTGTCTATCCTCTTGTGCCGCTTACTTCAGTAAGCAGCTGAACGGGCTGCTTAACTGCAGGAAGCACGCCAAGGTGTAAGCTGATTATTTTGTAGGCGAATTCGACGTTCGAGCGTTATAGTGGCCGCCACAGCTTACTCAAGTTTTGCCGGAGGTGTTGCTAGACCAGAGCTTCGGATTATGTGCCTGGCTTGTTTGCTTGTATGTCTTTTTGTTTGTTAGTTTGTTTGTGCGACTGTTTGTCCTGTTGCATGCTGATAGTAAAGATGATCGTTTGTTAGAAGTTGTTGTGAATTGCAATGAGTTGCGGACGATAAAGACACGGCTTTCAAGTTGAAATTTACCGTGTGTGTTCACCCTACTAGCCAAAGGGATCAATTTTCTGAGATGGGCGGCTCTTTGCGAAGTGTATAGCACGTGATGTGGCTAATATTCAGGGTTTACACTCAGCCAATGCAAATTTCTCTAGAAAACGGTGTTTTCTACACGGAAAATGATGTGTTCTATGACCATGATAACATAAATATACTAAGCAAGACATGGTATGCAAATTTCAAATTTATTTTTGCTGTCGCATACATGTCATCAAGTTAATAGAAGACAATTAATTAATTTTAAATTATAGTCTTAAAATCCCTCGGTAAAACTCTTTCTATCGACTAAATCAAGAGTCAAAGGGGCTAGTTGAGCTGTATTCCATAGCAACAACCAATAAATTTAATGAGCTTTACAGTTTCATTAACAGTTAAAAATAAGAAAAATTCTTAATACCGAAAATGAAACCAATATTTCTCCCCTGTTCTCCCACGACCGGTGGAGGAGCCGTGCCGTGCATGCAGTAACTCTGTATTCATTCTTCACACGCGATCATTTCCCGCGATAAAGACGAACACCGCTCGACACGCTCCACCTTTTACCAACTTCTCGCTTCCTGGCAATAAAAATAAACGGGATGCACACGTGACTTCATTCAACATTGTTGTAGCAGCACAGAACAAAATGCACGTCCGTCAGTGGTAACTAAAACACGCCGCCGTCGCCGCCGCCGCTTCATATAACTTGAAGTCGACAATCTGCATTATTTATGTTAAACTCTCGAATATTAGCTCACCTCGGCTATCCTTTCTCCGCGCGTCACGATCCGCGGAGCGCGCAAAGAAAATCCGTGAAACGCAAGGAACGTGGCACGCTCGTACGCACGTGCGTGCAGTGTGCGCGAAAGAAAATTCATATTTTCCTCTCGCGGCGTGCTCGTGTTTTCACCGTAGCTGCCTTTCATCCTGGCTGCCTCTCTTTTTGTCGCTGTCTCTCTCTCTTTGACGTGGCTCACTCTGCAAGCCATGTCTCGAATTCCCGTTTGATGATTTTGTTCTTTTGAAAGGCTATATCTCTTTGCGGCGTGCGCTTTGCTACACGGCCGCCGTCATGGAGCATGAAAGAGTGATAGCGGCTACACTGTGTCTCACCGCCTGTTGTCAGTAACCAGAGGCGTGGGATGGGGCACAGAAATGTCTCGTGAGAAATAGCGAAACTATTGCTTCAATACACATATTCCCTTCAATATGGAATATTGGAATATTTTGAGGTATTCCTTATGCGGGCTTGACAAATTCTGTTAAAATTATAATTATTTGTAAATGTATTAGTTGCATTGCATTGTGACTACATGTCATATGCGTGAAAGCATCAAAATTACATGATGATACCCAATCGGTAAGCCCAGGTAAAGGCATTCGGGTTGGGATTGCTCCATCTTCCCTGGTTAATTAGCAGAGCTATTAAATTTTTTACAAACTGGTTGTACGTCTAGTAAAACCAGTCAGGTACCTGACGTCATTTTCATCTTGGAGGAATAGGTCTTTTAATCATCTTAATTGCCTAAAGTGACTTGTTTGACAATTTATAAGTGAGCCGCTTATAAAAACCGTGTACGACCCCTAATTAAAACCACGCCAACATTTTACAGCTAGTTAGCTTTGCTGGTCTTCTTTGTCCAACAATTTGTAGGTTCATTTCATTCAGAGCTTGAGGGTATTTTGAACAAGAGATTTAAATGTAACCAGAAACTTGCCGCTTTCAAGTGAAGGTGGGACTTAGTGTAGACGGGTGGAAAATAGCGGCCTCGGCTCACAATTCTCACGCTGCTGTCGCCACCCCCATCGCCACCGCCGCCAGCCACCCTTAAACAACACTCGCAGTCATACATACTCGCTTGCACCCTGCTTTTATTGTGCTTACTCGGATGTCAATTCCTTTTACTTCTTTTCGCCGACTCCTTTTCCACGTCGCTCGCATTCGCACCTTGGTTTCTCGCACTGATGGAAAAGCGCGTGTGCGTGAATAATGTGCGTGTATGATGGCGGCTTCTTTCAGCAAGAAAGAGACGCGATACGTTTTTCCGCCTGAAATCTCCTATCCGAATTGTGAGCTGGAAGTATTTTGAAGTGGGTACGTCATGATGAGCACCTACCGTCTCTTCGCCTTCCACATTCTGTTGCTGGCACCACCCAAACATATGAAGAAAATCCAATTGTCCCTTTGGGTACACAAACCGTGCGAGAGTGCAATATTTACCTAAACTGGAGTAAGAAACTTTATCATGGCTCATCTTTTTATTGCAGCTGCTTTTAGGGCTCATGCATGCATGCATGCATGCATGCTTCCCCTCTTAAAACGGTGTCATGACAATGCAAATATTTTCAAATAACTTTGTATGCTTAACGACGCACTTGTCCGCGCAAGTTTATTGCGTTGTCACGTGAAGTCATATCCGACTTGGGTGACTCATTGAGCGTGTGTTACAGCAACGGACTTCCTGTGTCTTTGGTCGAATTTAAAAAATATCGAAACAGTACTTTTTTAAAACTCTTGTCTTTTCAGTCGCTTTTGTTTCGGATTGTTGCTAATCGGCACTCGGGTTTAGACCCTTGATAAAGCAGGCAGCATACCCTCGCGAAACGTCGGGAATAGTTAGAGTTTGGGACCTTATAGCATTCAAGACCCCGTCAAATAGTTTTTCTGAAAAAAATCGGAATATGTTTGTGGAAACAAACGCTGTGTGAAAGAAACGCGGAGAGGTCAGAGTTGACCCGTTTTCGATGCCTTGAAGTGCGGCGAAAATATTATCTTTCATCTCACGGAGCACGGCTTAAGACATTTACTCTAACTCAACTTGTTCGATTCTTCGCCGGCGCGGTACGGCCGGACAGCGCGAGGAAAAAATCAACTAAACTTCACACACACACACGCACATAAACGACGAGGAAAAATCCGCTGAAGGCTTTTCATTCGGCGTGTCGCTGGGAAATTCCGATCACGACTTCCGGCGCGACCGCGCGTTTCACACCGCGGATCCGACCTTCGAACTCGGCGATCCGGCGGAAAAACTAGGTGCCGGCGCCGGTAACCGGTGCTGCAGTTACAGATTACTAAAGAAAACGCCCGCGAAAATCCTGGAAGCGTCTCGAAATATACGTGAACACACCCGGTGACATTTCTCTCGCGATTAAACAAATAGTTTCAGTACCTGAAGTGAAATATTTTGACCTGAACGGACTTGTTAAATTTTAGGGATCTAATGACCAGTTTTTCAGTGGGCCACTATCTTCATAACGGTCCGTTATAGTGTTACCTTGGCTACTGCAGCTATGAGATGCCATGAATTAACAAGTCACTCAAAAACTGGACCTAATGCCTAGTTTTTCTGAGTCTTGTTAAATATTTAACGGTATGTTAACACAAAATGAAGGTTTTCAGGTTTTCAGATAAGAAAAAGGAATGAATCTTTAGGAAGTAACAATTCAAGGTATATTATTGGCAGTGACCATAATAATAACACGTTAACAAACCTTTGGTAAGATAACGGGCCACTGAATAACTGGGACTAAAGCAAATAAAAAATCATGTGTGAGCGAGAGACGTGAAGCTTCTGCAAAGTAATTGGAAGCGAATACAGCAACTGCGAAAAATATCATTGTCATAAGACTTGGCAGGAGTTGTAGATTGTTGCAGTTGATGACAGTGTTAACTAACAAACATAAGGTTATATGCAATAGTTATCTCGTTTACTCCCAGCGTAGCCATAATTTTACTAACTAACTACTAACTTCAACTATAAAGACAACATTCTTCTGATATTACCCCAATGAACAGCAGGGCTTATCGTAAAACGCTCTTTCGGTTTCCAGCCACTCTGACCTATCAGGGTAGCATGGAAATGGCAAGTAATGTCCGATATGGCAAGCATAGCGAGCGTTGTGGCAAGTATAGAGTGCGTTATGGCAAAAAGAGTGGCCAGTCGAGTGCGAAGTGGATGGGAAACGGGCCGCTAAGCCTCCGGAAAACGGACGGGAAAAACGAGCTCTCGTCCGAAACAAAAATATTCGGAAAAGGCAAACACTCGAGCCGTGCTCGGCTGTCGTAGACTCGGTGACGCCGACGGGGTTTTCCGGGGTCGTTGGGACGTCGATCTTTGTTGTTTTTTCCTTGCTCTTTTGCTGCGACGCGCGTTTAGGGTATGGTTCTTGTGAGATGACAACAAACTGCGAGAGTTGGTTAAAGCTGTTGAAATTTTCTGTTTTGTGAGTTGATAAAATGCATCCTAATTGATGAATAACAATTATACTGTACAAAAATTAGTAATAAAGGTATAAATAAAAGCATTCAATTCTTATTTACAATCGTATGCAGTAATTTAAATTCGTCCGGTGGACGTCGGCGGTTGTGTGTATGGGAAATTAATTAATATAAGCCTTTACGCTAGGTTTTAAGCAGCTGTTTCACTCTACCAAATGTCAGTTTCCAATTATTTTAGGGCTTTGGGGGACGAGCTCGATCTCTTGCGTAAAAGACGATAAAAAACTGTTTGAATCATTTTGATTATTATTAGCAATCTATTTCTAACAAATAAAACGGCAGCGGAATTGCTGGCTCTGAATTGCTAGCTAAACATCGCATCACATCGCCGAAAAGCTCTTTAAATGTCATGTCATAATGTCTGCTAGTGAAAATCGTACTCTAGCTTTACGTAGTTTGCCTTATTCTGGTGGGATGACACCATAGAAAACGACAACACGAGTTTTGAATGGTTAATAATAGAGCGTTATGGGGACGATGTAAACTGGATGAGAATATGGGAAACAATGTAATGCCGCATGCAGATATTGTTTTTTTGGGGGGGATGTGTTATTGGCATACTGCATCGCCACACGCGTAAGTGATTGAAATGATTGGAAAAGCGATGGGAAAGCGACGATTTGCCGAAAACGGAATGTATTCGTGAAAGCTCTCACGTCTATGTCATCCGTCGCATTAATACACAACCGGGATTCTTATTATGTTGCAACAAATATTGGGAATCAGAAAAGTGATTGAATTTTGAAATGTTATATATTTTTTTATAATAATGGCTTTCATATTTTTTCGTATATGGTGATATTGCCTCGTAAAAACATGAAATTTTACGACGGAAACGGCAGCGAAAGATTGGAAAATTCCTCCTCTGTTAAGAAGTCTAGTTCATCGTTGGTTTTTCTCTTGGCGAAATAAAACCCACTCTCAGCACTATTTATAGTTAATGCTGTAAATATTAAGTTTTATAGTGATGCCTCCGATAATACGTCTAGATGCTTCAAAAAGCTAGTAGGCATGATTTTACATTGGTATCCATAGGTCCGCACGATCACAACCGTCTATTCAAATCCCAGCTGTTTCATTTTTCTTCCTAAACAGCCAAGATATTTTCGGTATGTGAACTAACCCTCATTTCGCGAGCCAGGCGACATCAAGCGGCAGTCCAGGCCTCTTAACACCCATTATCACGGGTTAGCAGAATAAACCCTCTGACGTTCGATCGCGGCAAGCAAAAGTGATCTCGCCGAAGCACCACACTCTGTAATTTTGATAATGGACACTCGGTTCCCATCATCGTTGCATTCGAGTATCTGTTGTTAATCTATTTTAAGGTTCGCGATCGTTGAGGGCACTCAAGCCGATAGACACTCGGTCTAAATCGAACGCGAGTGCGCTCACTCTGAAAAAAGAGCAAAAATGACTCTAAATCATTCAAAACAAAACATCGATTTTCACTTCTATGTCTAATTTACATGTAGACAATTTCTGCACTTATTCTGCGTATTGAAACATTTGGGTATCTCGCCGCTTACATTGTTTGCCAGCATAATACACCACTCAGAAAAAGACGTCAGATATTCACTGGAAGTACTAACGGTTTGTAAAAAAAATAATTAGCTCTGCTAATTAACTAAGGGCAATCACAACCAAAATGGCATTAACTGGCTCTACTGAGTGGTTATCATACGTCATTTTGATTGAGTGATTATTGAATGGAATATTTTCATTGGTCGGGTGGATGACAGGATCGTCAAAATATACTTTTCCGTTGCGCTGCTGTCATTCGTAAAGCATGTATGGATAGGGTACTCGCATTTCACCCAGAAAAAATTCACAGTTTATAAAATTATCTGTTAAGATCAGCGAATACCGGAATTGCAGTGCAAGTTTGAACGTACCTAATTGGTGTTTTTCTACGCTGAAAGTTATGAATGTCGGGATTTATTCCAAAAGGCTTTTACTTTGCATGTCCGTGGCCAATCATTACGATAATCTCGCGATGCCACCGGCTAGATTCGATACGCAAGTCGACGAAGTTCTGAAAGTGTTTCCATGTCTCCGTTCTTCGAAAGAGTGCTGGTTTCATAGATATCTGATGATTTTTTTAATGGAGCCAATTATGGAGCTAAATGAGATTGATTTTCACGTTAAGAAGAGCCGAGACATCTGCGCTGGTGACATGAATAATAATGGAACTGTATTCGATATGCTGACCTCCGAGTATGGAATCGATAGTCGGAGTTGTTTTTCCGTAGGCGACGGATACCGTTTTCTATTTTCTGTTATATTTGCGCCGTGGCTTATATCCGAAAGTGTGTGTGTGTGTGTGTTTTTCTTCGATCTAGCGCGCTGTTGGTTTTTGATCGCGTTCAAACAATTGGTTCGGAGAGAGCGTGGTCTTGATCCATATTCCAATCTCGACGAATGGCTCACGAGTCTCTAGCCGAGTCTTTAATACTGTCCGTCGAACAATTCAGAACGAAGCTGGAAAATCTTCTTGAAAAGCAGAAAAAAGGCACTCTAGAAATTCGCTCGGTTCTCAAATGAATCATTTATATCCATTTGTCACATTTGCCCGTCTTCTGCACTCAAATTAAGAATTCCATTTATATAGCTGTGATACCACCAGTGAGCTTTCAGAAGAGAGGATGATTTTTTGCAATTGCATTCACCACTTTATTAATACTTCTGCTAATTAATAAGTAGTGAACTCTCGTGCTTATGAATGTGACCCTCGACGAAAGTCTCGCGATCTCGCGCAGTGAATTCCAGCCCGGCCCTCGGAGATGTCACTCGCGCATTACTTTCGCCTGCTTCCATTTTTCGCATTAAAATGCTACATAAATATGGAAGCCAAATTACGAATTGAAAATTAAATTAAATTAAACCGTTTCGCAGACGGCTAAGTACTTGTGCTACGTTTTAAAAATGTAATAATCTTCTTCCATTCAAGCCCCCTCAGCTGCAACAGTGCTGCCGTAATGTGACATTGAACGCCACGCAATGCAAATATATATACTTGTGAAAATGATGTCGAGTTCGTGTCGACTCCGTGTCGAGTTCGCAGGTTTCACGAGCCTAGACCGCCGCTGGTTTCGCTCTCTGCAAAGTTGCCTGAAACGAATGTCCTTGAATGAATTTAAATCCATCCTCTATAATAAAATGCCATTTTTTAGGGTTGGCCTATACAGCTCTCCGAACACAGACTTCTTATAAGCGTTTGAGATCAAGAGGAAGTCAAACTAACACCAAATGACCACACACACAAACAGACAACAGCGAATGCAACCACAATAGCAGCGAGTCAAATGCCACATTGTGGCAAGCAAAACGGCGAACAGCTTAGCCTCCTTGTCAAACTATACGTGTTCCAGCACTTTGAAGCCACCCCAAAACTTTCGCGCGCCTCGGCTATTGGAAAAGCCTTTAGAAAATGTTACCACAGTGGCCTTTGGCGATGGAATAATATCCAAACTCCCAGAGACTGTCGTCATTAAGCTGAATGGAAACTGATAAAATCATGCTCATTATTTGTATCCACGACCGCGTATCGTAAAGCAGCCAGCTGCAAACATAACTCTAGCCGTGCGTGTGTGCGTGCGTGCTACGCCATTTTGTTGGTGAGGGAAAATGCCTGGAAATCCTTTGGAAAATCGGCGCGGGTAGACTCGATTTATGTTCGAATCCCACACGAGCTCCACTTTGATAACGATGTCGGGGAGTATGAAACGAAATAAATCCATCTGGTACTCGTGGTGTGTTACTCGTTTTCGGTTTTCGTGGATTTTTATTTGCCAATGTGTTTGGTTTGCTCTCGGGGAGCGTCTGCAAAGAGGGCATCGCAACTGGCTTTAATAATGTGCAGGTGGAATTGAGTGCAAACCACTTTGGTACTACCGCGTCACCCGTATCTGTATTCCGTGCGGGTCAAACACATCTCCGAGTTACAGCAATTTCACATAGCTTCGCCACGCTCAGACAAGTTAAAAAAAAACGTCACAAAAATAACCAGCGGACATAATGATCTTAAATCCAATTTTAATCCGTCCTGTAGGTCGAATCAGTTTCACCACAACACCCCAGCTAACTTTTGATAAGCGACGGTACGCTACCAACTGATCTCGCCGCTTCGCTCCCTCCTTCGACATCCTACCGAAATTCGAAAAGCACCAACACCTCAAACGCGCCCGCTTTTTGTAAACGTCTTCAGAGGGAGCAAGCTAGAGGGCGCGCTCGAGACCCCGCGCTGCTGTAGCCAACGCCGACACCCTTTGTGCCTCCGATGCATGGACGGCGGTGCGCTGAAAGAAGAATGCCTCTCCCACCCGTGCCTTTCCCGTGCAGCCGATCTTTGGATTGCCCCGAGGCCCATTAACCGAAGCCCGGCCTCCGCCCACCCTCCTCAACCGCGTACAGACCCACTCTTAGCCACGCATATCTTATCTGCTGCGCGTACAAAAACACTTAGGGTTGGCTTCGCGATGCCAATATGAACTAGACGGTTTTCTAAAGGTGTGTGAAGGGAAGGGGGTGGGGTACGCTGGTGCCATTTGTCATCTGGTCCGTGATTTAGGGGAGTTTGAGTCTGGAATTTGATTTAGTAAGTGAGGGGGTGGGGGGTTGTAAAATGTGTTCGTTTCGAGGTTTTATGAGTGTGATTCAAGACCGGTTAAAAGCGATGTTTGCTGCCTTAGGTTAAATCCAAATTTTTGAAAGTCATCGCTAAAATACACAATTATTAAAAGCCACTTTATTGTTCAATAAATTGGGTCCGTGTTCTATTAAGGCCGCTTTCTTAAACTTGGTCACAAAATACATTACGGGGGAAAATATTCCGCTATCAACATAAATACTGGGTGTGTTTTGTATACAATGCTGCTCTAAAAAAAGGAACAAATATAAAAAAATATACTATATTTTTGTGTGGGGGAGCCAAATTCTGCTCTGAGGGTTGCGTCTAGGAGACATCATTGCAAATGTGGATACTCCTATTGAAGATTCTTCTGGTGAATTTATGCTTATCACACAAATGATATGATTAGATCTATCTTGCGTTTCACGGGGGATAATTGAGTTTCACGGGGTTAACGGGGATAATTGAGTATGTGGAAGTGCCGGGTTTGCTCTGCGGGTTGCGTCTAGGATGCACATTTAAAAGATAATGCTGAGGAAGGAAAACGCTTCTAACCTACATTTGACACAATCTGGAGAAGAGCCAGGGCTGTAATTCTATTATATCTTTGGGTTTCTATGGTGTTTTACCAATGGCATTTTTTATGTTGTAGTTACGGCCTTTTTATAAGTTTGGGGGAAACTGAAAATGGAAAGGAATTCGAAATATAACCATGATCAGGAAGGAGCTAGGAAAGAAAATAATACAACGCGTATTCGTCACAGATGTTCGCAATACAAGGCTGACTGTTCTTATAACAATGCTAATAACTGCGTTATATTCAAAACCAAATCACATTACTATTCAAGTACATCACGGCATTTATGGTTTGCAGTCTGATGTTTATGCTGTGATGAAAAAAATCAAAATGACTTCTGCAATTAAACAGCAGCACTAATTAATTTATGATTTTCTGCATTGGATAAAGTACACCGGGGGAAACTATGTAGGTTGTATGCATGCATAATTGCAAATACGCATTAAGTTTTGACAGCGAATAAACATCGACGAGATGAAAGGGTATTGACAATGTTGTTGCCATCACTGGATGCTTTTATCTAATTAAATGCTAATAGTGGCGCGTGGACCTAATCAAATCATTAAAACGTGATTCCTGCACCGGCAAACAGTGATGCACGCTGCATTTACACACACATACTCTATTTTCCAGCGATTCGATTAGCCTTGTGAATTTCACAAACAACTCGTAATAATTTCTAGTTATCAGCAAAATCGAATTTTGCTAATATTTTTCGCGTACTACACTGCACGACCAAAAATACAAGCTCACATGCCACACATACAGAGAAGGATTCGTTAAATGTCTCCTGACAGCGTTAAAAAACAACAACATTGTGCATTGCAGTCATTTACGTTTAAGTCACGTCTAGGTTTCGCCATGTCCACATACATGCACGTGTGCAAGCAATTGAGCGTAGGGACAACCTCAGCAGGGCGCATCCTGATGCATTAACGCCGAAACGCCAACATAGCGCACGAAGCGACGAAAAAACTTGCGAAACGCGAGTTGGGAAACAAGCCACGTGCGAAATGCAGGGCTTTCCCGGATGGCTGCGAGGTGATTCCACGAAGGTAGACATAACCGGATATCTTGCATGATATTATTAACAATCTTGCTGCTGTCATCGGAGAGCTAATTTTGGAAACTGTATATGTACTACATTTGAAGCCAGATGTTACATATTATCTTGATTAGCATACCAGCAGCATCTTCCTCGGTTACCAGACACTGTACTCAGAAGCCTGGACTGCCTTTGTTCTGCTTGGATAAACTTACAGCTCAGAAACTTAATGATCAACATTTTTTCTAAATATATTGAAAAAGTTCCGTGAAAATAAACGTAAGCAAAGATGATAGCCTAACAATGCATTAAATGTTGTTTTTAGAGCTTTCTTAACTGGCGCGAAATCTATTTATTTGAAACAAGTTGTTCCCTTAAGCCAGTTGCGAAATGTTAACCCATTCATATTGACATGGCTGTAAAAATTCCTAAATACCAGCTGTTGATAAATAATATATTAGATATATATGTGTTGATTTTAGCTGTCGAAATATATTTAGTTTCTAACAATAAATATCTATACCGTACAAGCAGCGAGTATTTGCATTTAGCTTCGAATGCATTTAGCTGTTGAAGTTTGTGAAATATTATTTAATATCAACACAATATCGAAATTCATTCGTTGAATTGTTTCCGTGAGTTTTCCCTCAACTCAGACTTAGAATCTGGTTCATATGCGCCCTTGGGTAGCGAGAAGAAAAATTATCACCAGTCTCTAATCGTACCGCACTTCTATGCTATTTCGTATGATTTTACTTGAAACATGGCACGCTATGCACCTATTACACTTAACCTTTCTTCTCATTTAGTGCTCAGAGTGTATTTCGTGCAATGTGCTAAGCAGTTTATGTGTTTGTGTCTGTGTGGTGATCATCTCGAGATGCTCGGCTCGCTGGCGCGGCCCGAGTTCTGTGTCCCAGTTTTACTATATCAAGAAAAACATGCCGTGTTTGAGTTTCTTGTTTGAATTAGCGTTATCATCTTCCGCGTGCCGCCAGCTACACGAAGAATTAATTTTAATCCGACGAGTCAACGCGCTATCGAAATTTCAACACTTTTGCTACTAGCCTAAAAATTTTCTCCTCCCACAGTGACTGATGGAAAATGTCGGCATTGTGCTGTCGATTGGGTTGTCTAAATGATTTTAACCACTAGGCTATGCGAACACTCATATAATCGTGTTGTGGATGAGCGTAATTTTTACGCTCACCCACAACGCAATTATATTGCGTGTACGCATAGCCTAGAGGCTTTTACGATCAAATTTAAGTGTTCGGCGTTAATTTATCAGCTTTCTCAATGACATTGAATATTTCAAAACGAAAAAATCGATTTAAAGAAAAACTGTTTAAATGATTTCCTTGAAATTAACACAGTATCTTCCTTTTACGATGTTTAATGCACACAGTAAATTTTGTCAAAATCGGTTGAAGATAAAGTTGATTTAGTTGCAAAAAACTGCAAAATCGCTAAAAAAGCGTCATAAAAGCGCCATTTCCAAGAAAAGCGCTAAACAAACAACAATGAAATTTGTACACAAACATCTAATCGTGGGGGCCAACATATCTGGAAAGTTTCGTCAAATTATATTGAGATCCTCGGCCTCTAGAGTGGAAAACGTGTTTTGGAAAAACTGAAAAATTTCGTAAAAACTTAATAACATAAAATTTACTCGTCCGAATTGCTTCAAAAACGTGGCAGATCTAAGTTCAGAGAAAACGAAGGTCCACCGAAATTTTCATCAAAATCCGTTGTGGCGTTTGGCCGGAATCGTGCGAACAAACACACAAAAAAACAAAAAAAAAAACATTCCGGATTTTTTTAGCAGTAAAGTGAAATTGAAGATTTCGCTTCACTCGCTACGCTCGTTACGCTCATCAAAAACGCACGCTTTGTTAAGAGTTGATGGACAAGGGAATGCAAATCCATTTTAATTGGTTTCGCTGAATATCAAAAAAAATAAATCAAATTTTGACTAACTAAAAAAAACTATGAAAACAACATAAACATTCTTACCGCGCAGATTCAATCGGTTTCCATGCAGGTATAAAACAGAGCCGACGACCTCTCTGCCCCCAAAAACACGTCCACCCGGAGCGCTATTTCCCAAACGCGGGCCCTCGCTGATCCTATTGACCACTCGCAAGGATCGCCCATTAATCTGTTCGGCTTAATTTAAAGACCACGGACCACATTATTTAAACCTTCTTCTGATAAATACGCGTGTTTCATCCAATTATACGCATGCTTTGAGCCTGGCCATCCACCCACTCGCCCACAGAACGCCCCCCCCCCCCCTTTCCCCCCCGGCCCACCCTCAGTGTAAAACGTGCGAGGTTAAGATAATTTGCGAGGAGGCAATTTCAGCGTTGGCTACGCGAAACTGTGTGTGCTGTCTGCTAAAGTTTGTGTGCACGCGTGTAAAAGAGGCGTGGTATAGTGTCGTGCTTGTAGCGTGCACACAGCATCTACTCCACACGAGACGTCATTATTTATGTAGTACTTGTTTTAACAACCGCCAGACGTGGTGAAATTAGGCGTTGGAAGTGTGACATAATGAGATTCAATATTTAACACGCGGTAGTTGCACGGCTGGGTCTGTGGCTGCACTTGCTACTTATTTAGTTGGGTCATACGGATCTGTAACATACACAACTGGGTGAACATTGACTTTTCCGTCCAAAAGACTACAAATTTGATTTTTTCTGCAAGCAAAAACTGTTCTGAGAGATGAAAAACCTATGGGCAGGAAGCTATTCGAACAAAACCGTATCTTCAATGACAGATTTTAATTGCCAAAACAACAAGAACTAGGTACACCTATTCCATTCAATCGAAATTCAATCAAAATGACGTCATGTTACTCACTCGGTAGTACATCCAGTGGGTATCTGACGCTATTTTTCTCTGAGTGGAATAGGTCTCACGCAAATACTTTATTCTTACATATTCTCTCACTCTGCCAATTCCAATGAATCCACGCTACCTTCTAGAAAAATGGTCATGGACAGCAAGCCATCACATATAAATCTACGAATCTCCAATCTCGGCCATAAAGCTGAGATATTAGAACCGTGGACTTCTCCGACAGAATACTCTCGGGGGCGGTCGTGGCTTGGCAAGCTCCAGAAGAATTTATCTCCCATGTGGGTCAAAAGACGCTATTATCTTTGGGTACGTGGCTAATATTGACTCTCGGCAAGGACCTGGCCCCGCGCCGGGGATCGAGTCGTGGACCGGAAGCCGTCGGATAAGTGAACGGGCTTAGGGGGTAGCTAAAGCCAGCGACGTGTGGACGTGGTCTATAAGGGTGGGTCGGCATCGACGGCGCTTATTTCTCAAGTGTCCGCCTCGCGTCAATCTATTGCATATTTGATGGCATATTTTGTGCATTCAACTTTTGTCGAAGCCTCAAGGCTGTTTCTAGCAAACATGTCATAATGTAAAATTTGATATTATTTTGCCTTGAATCTGCTCACTATACTCTAGTAGTCAGTAATGTTTGCAATGGAAACAACTGCATCGTTGTTTGTCATACTGTCGAAAGTTTACGTTAATTAATCAAAATAACAGCAGAAACCTCGGGCTATTTACTCAGAACCGTAGTCTGAACACCACTTGCTTAAATTAATTAAATAACATTTAAAGTCACAGTTTATTTCAACGCTCATAATGTGTTGTGGACAAAATTGATTAAAATTACTTATCGGAACTGATGGTTTTGCCCGACAAACGAACCACCATCTGAGAAGTCCCGAAACCCTTCCGGGGCCAAAGGGCATCCCTGTTTTGTGCATCCTTCCCCGACGCAAGTCTTGCCCTCGGACCCGATCTTGGCGCGGCTCGGCATTCCACTCGCGTCGCCGTCCCGAGATCGATAGCTGAACCTCTACGACTCGTCTCCTCGCTTAGCCTGACCAAGGTTTTATGCCCACGATGGAGCCCCGGTGTTGCACAGTGTCCAGGACGCGGGGCCCACTGTCCTTGCACCCAATACCGCCAACACACTAATGATACTGGTTCCATGGTACTACGATATTGGGCTTTATATGCGCCTTAAATTGCAACAGCAAACACGGGTGTTACTGCGCTGCTGGAGATGTTCTCGTCCTAGGATTGTAAATATCATACAATTGAAGGGGTACTTGCCCCCAATGCCACCGAATATAAGAGTTACCTGTGCCATGGCACTGCGATCGTTTGCATTTAAATGCCCTAACATAGTACAAACAAACACATGTGTAATTGCTGTTTTAGGGATGCTATTGTGCACTTTCAGGTTACCGACCATTTATGCCAGTATTGCCAGCAAACACTGGTATTACTGGTACTATCGTAACGTGATCGTTGGCTTTATTTTTGACAAAAATTGTACCAAAAAACAGATGTTTTGCTGCCTTGTGCTAGTGAAGCTATTGTTCTAGGATTGAAGAAATTACTCTGAGTTTTTCCAGTAATCAAATACCGTTGCTGTTACTGATGTCCTAGAGTAGGATTGTAGGAATTACCGAGACAAACCACTGGTGCTGAAGTTGCCATGGAAAATGATGCTGCGATCGTTGGATGGTTCCCTTCTATTGGATTTCGTTTAGTAAATTAATGACGAGTATGTTAAATGTTCGCGAACGTTCGATTGCAGAAGCACGCGTGACGTTGAGCTGCTCGCTGGTGGCACGTAGTTGTCGAGTTGAGGTAACGCCAGCGAAAAGTTCCTTCCTTGGGGGGGAATGTTTACGCTGCTGTCAATTTCCACAAGTTAGTTAACGTTTTTCTACGAACAGAGCACTCGAGGCATTCTCTCGTCATTTACATAATTTCGCGTTTGTAACGAAGTAAAAGATAGTGAGTGGACTGTCTATTAGTAGTGCTTGAGAGTTTTATGTGTAAAGTTTTTCAGAAAGTTTGATCCTGACAAATTGACTGGTAAATCATCTAATATTTACGTCTGGATTGAGGCGACGTGTACCAAATAAAGTAAGTTGATAAGCTCGCACCCAAGACGCATTAATAACTGTAACACAGAATCACTCGCGTAGCTCGCAACTGATAAAAAAAAGTATCCAATTCTTTATCACCCACTTATCTATCAAAACTTTTCTGATCTTCATAGGGCCAACTACCGTAATAATTTTCTGCGATTTTCGCGCGATTTTCTCGCGATTTTCCTCTAGCCCCCGCGTTGGCCTATCGACACCAGTAATTCATCGGGTGCGATAAGTTTCCAAGGGAAAACGGGAGGCAATTTTCCTCGGGATGGGGTCGCCCGAGTTACAAGTTAATATCCCGAACAGCAACGCCTCGGCCTCGTGTGTTAAGCAGTCTAGAAGGACGCATTATTAGCTCCTTACATCCAGCATAGTAGCGGACCTCTTCTTGCCTAATCAAATGTCTTAGGCCCTAAGAGTGACAAGGTCGGTGGAACACGTCAATAAAGAATCAAACATTTGTCGTGTATGTTTCAATTGTTGCGCTAAGGATGATTTTCCTTCAAATAAAATACGAGCTCACGCAAGTTCAGGAAGTGTCCTGCTTAGAGCCCAGAGCACAGTTGGGATCTCTATGCCGTTTTCAAACCCTAACATTAGCTAACAAAAAAATACATATTAAAGTTTCAGCAAAAACAATGACAGCAAATACCCTGAATAACCGAACCACACTTATAAGCGACTCTTTTATGCTGTAAGAAAAACACGTGAGTGCTGAAACCAGCGGCAGTCCAGGCGACCCATCGTGCCGGCACGGTTAGTTTTTGATATTATTTCCCGGGCCTGGCTTTCATAACTTCTAAGCCGGGATGACGGGCGAGCGAGTTAATCACGGTGTCCCCGAGGGCGCGAGCTACATGGATTCTGGGTCTGCGTATCGATTCATATCCGCTGCCAATACACGCTAGCGTGCACTGCTATCGACGCTAAAGAGCTACGACTTTTCTGGGTAATAATGAATCGGGTGATCCCTTTTCACTCGGTACATAACTATGTCGGCATGATGTCCAATTTCTTTCTAGCAATTTTCTGGTGTTGGCGTGGTGCTAGTTTCGCTGTGGAGTAACAGTTGTTGGCATTGGTATGCGTCTATGTCTAAGTAAGCAATCGTAGAGACCTTGGAGAGACTAAGAATATAGCACCACACTGGCATTTTCTTGGCATTTATACATTTGACCTGATGACTAAACAACTGATAGAGAAATAAAAAATATTATTAATTACTTGATGAGCGTAACGAACGAAGCGAGTGAAGCGAATCATCAATTACACTTATACTGCTGAAAAAAAATGTCTGTTGGCGGTATACAGGCCAAATGCATAAAGGGAAGGATACATTTGTTTTTTTCTCAACTATAAGACCCTGTACTATTTTTAGCACATTCCACGAACAGTTTTTTGCAAAAATAAGTTTTTCAGTTTTTTTTTCAAAACACTTTATTATCTATGCTTCACACACACTCAATATAATCGTGTTGTAGGTGAGCATAAGCTCATCTAAAACCCGATAATATGAGTGTTCGCAAAGCCCTAAAGTATATTGTTCATACATAGTTCAACATTTTAAGAACGCTCTCCCAACATTGTCTACTTGGCGCCGAATATCATTCGCCGATAAACATTTCTACCACAAAAGTGCTAATTACACCGAAATAGCAAACATCACCATGCCCCGTCGTGCATTGCGCGTACAACGAACGCCAAGTGAGCATCACATTACCCAATTAATTGCAGTCGAATACCACAGGCGCAATGCATTAATTTAATTACAGGCTTCTCAAATGCAAATCAGACGACAGCACTGTACGCCAACATGCATGTACACGCACGCCGTATATGTGGCCGGCGCAGAATTGTGTGTTTGCACATGACATGTTATGTCAATTAGTGTTTATTTATTGTGCTTAATCGTTCGGTGTCAATCACCCAGCATTTATTGCCTGTAATTATTACCGATGTTGTTGCTAATAATCGAGTAAAATCGGCTAATTTCTTGTTTTGTGTCGAGACAGACAGGCGAGTGTGTTTTCATTTTCATGTCGTTGAAGCTCGGTGCTAGCGTTCGGTTTGGCCGGGGATAAATCATCGTGGGTGGTGGTGGAAAGTTTGTGGTGCACGGGGAGAGAAGGCGCTCAATTTCTGCTGCGATTGCTGGAATTAAACAAGTTAACTTAGCGGGGATAAGTGATGCCGTTGCGTTTGAATCTAATTGGCCTGGTGCGCGCTAGTGGCTGTTGAGAAGGGATTCAGTGATTTCTTTTTTTGTTTGCGTTCGCAAAATAAATGCACTTGCACGGTTTATAGCGGCCTCCGACTTTGGAAAATAATAGGCAGTATTTTCGAAGGTGTTTGTACACTTTTATTGCCACTAGTAGATAAAATTCTTGTCATTTTTACACAATTCTTCAACATGTTTTTGCAAAAGCGCCCCTTTTTACCTGCAACTTAAATCCAGTTGCTCTCATATATGCTCCAGTGAAACGCAATTGGTGTGAATTATACTAGATTGAAAATGCCATAAAATGCTTAGATCAACACGTCACTTAACCACGTGCGAAGTTCGTTAGCGACCGATTAAATGGCAGCAGGTACACAAACACAGAGCCGTTCATCGTTTGAAAAATTCCCCTCCCTCGCGTTTCGGCCAGGAGCAATTTCTAGCTGATAATGCATTCGGGGACGAGCGGCCCCCGGTTTGTGTGCAAGCGAGTGAAACCGGGTAATGATTATTTCATCTGGTGCCCGCGGACTGCACTGCCAGCGCTGCCAACGCTGCCAACGCGGGTCGCTGGCCAATGTTTGTTTCGAGGGCAGTGGCACGCAGGTAGTGGGCATCTCGTGGACCGGTCGGATGAACACACGCATGGGAACGACACCCAATACCTCTAATACTGAAACCTTGACGCTGTAGGCACAATTCACAAGGACGGTGTTTCTACGATTTCAACCCTCTGGGTGATCACTCGGTTTGTAGTCGAATAATAAATTAAACTTGTTCGAAGTGGGCCCAGGACACACCTTTAGTAAAGAGGGCCCCGCTTTAAAAAAATGTTTATGTAACGAAAACGGAGGTCTTTAGAAAACTAAGATTTGGTGGTGCGACTTTTTCAACCCTGTCATTAATATAGGTCAATCGGCTGAAGCAAAACTCAATTATTTAATGATTTTCTCATGACTAAGGATCAAAAACAAAAAATTGGTAAATATACTTTAATTTCATGTTCAACGGAATGAAAAACTTGGCATGACGTTCATTGGCGAGAATTGCTCAGGGTCGTTTCGATTGAAGGTCATTTAAGAAAGAGGGCGTTTGTATGCTACCCATAGTTAGTCTACATGTTTTCCAATGTATGGGATTACCATTTTATTAACTCTTAGCTTAAGTTAAAGTTGGGTTAAATTCCATGGCATCGGCCAACCACGTGGAGTTTTTTTCTGTGGGTTAGCTCTCAACTAAGGGTTGTAAAAAACATGTTAAACTATCCCTTTGGGCAGATAATCTAAAAACAACGAGCATGCCAACTGTCCAGACGGCCTGCGTTGGTCCAGACACTCTCCTGGTCGTGCCGGGGCTCTCTGACCCCCACGCGGGCGGGCAGGGGGGGGGGGGCAGGCCGGGGCCAGCGGGGCAGAGGTGCAATAGATTACACGGGACGGGCCGGCGGGGCGACCGCGCGAGCCGGACTTGCGGTGACCACGGTCAGCAGAATCCGAGCCCACTGGGTCACGCCGACGGCGAGATTAACACGGCGCGTGGCCTCCCGCGGGGTGGGTGGGGGCTGGGGGGGGTGCGTTCTCCGTGGGCGGACGGCCCTTCTTCTGGTGAGGGATTGAATTTTGATTTAAGTCTGTAGCGCGCCGAGTTTCAGCCGGACGGCTCGGAATGTGGGCGCTTTTTAGCTAGTGCTTTTCTATTTTAATGCTGTTATCTTTTGAGATTTGCATAATTTTCGGATACGGATCTGTACTCGCTAAATTATCCGTCGTGAAGGGGCGCTGTTGACTGCTTCATTTCACAGATCAGCTTCAACACCCAAGTTTTAAGTGTGCACGAAAGTTTCCAGGCGTCTCTAAATATAGTTGGCAGTATTTTTAAACTTTCACGTTTTCTCATAACATGTACCATCCCCCGTGTCTTCTCATTACCCATTACCGCCGTTCCAGTTCCTAAATTTCTCATTTAATACCAATTTACATTCATGAAAACAACCCCGTAAAAGATTCAGAAAAACGAACTATAAGCCCATCGCGACGGCAACAGTCACGTTCCTTTATCCGGCGGCGCCTCGCGAACGTACGCGAACAAAGTAAACATATTAACAAAGTTGTAATCGCGTCCATAAAACTATCAGGATTCACTTAATTTTCGTCGAGCCGTACGCGCGGCCAATTGCTGCAGAGTGCATGTGTACAACGAAAGTTGTGTGTGCTGTCGACGCGCGGGGGGTCGGCGGGTGTCAGGGGGGGTGCAAACGCACGGGCGAGGAAACCCTGCGCTTCCCAAGGCCCGATTGGCCGCCGCCCAAAACAGTCTACGATCGCATTGAAATCGTAAAGCATTGCGGGCCGTGTTTTCGCTCGGGTTCCAGGGTTGTTCTGCTTAAGTCTCGCGGGCTGTTGTCTTCAAGGCGGTTAGGGGCATTGGGAAATGTTGGCCGAGTGGTTGCTTGCTACAGTTGGTCATCTGAATGGCAGAGAGTTTCTAAGCCTTTGCTGGTTGTGTGTGTGTTTTTTCTCTGTTGTTGGATCGCTGTTTGCTTTCAAATGAGAGCATAATGTAGCTTCTACACAGCTACCGCTGTGTACGCGGTTTTATGCGGTTATATAGGGATACACACTTCCTCTACTATGAAAGTCATAGATAATTATTTAAATTTTCTCTGTATTACCGATTGTTTTAACTGTCTTAACTGTTATAACTTCTGGAACAAAAAAAAAATGTAATAAGGTTTAACAAGGATTTTTTGCTCAGCCCAGAGTTTTACAGCTGTTGCTTAATTTTCACTCGGAATTTGATATGATTCAACAAAACATACCATTCTACACCAAAATGGTAACTTGGCCTTCGTCAAAGCCCTAGGGAAACGTGCAACTATTAATCTCTGATTGTTACAGTACAGAATTAAGGGATGAACCAAAAAAAAAAATCTGCCCACAACTGAAAGCGAGACGCACAATAGTTGCCGAAGTTGTAGAAGTAGAACCATCATAACTTTGTCCCATATGCTGAATCATTGTCTGTGTATGTGTGTGCGTGTGCGTGTGTTTATGGGTTACGTTAGCTATCCATGGGACGGTGAACTGGGCAAACAAAAATCCATGCTCCTTCTCTCTCTCTGTCTCTCTGCCTACAAGTTCGGGGTTTCGGGGAGTCGGGGTTTCGGGGTTTGGGTGGGTGGAGTGAGGGGCAACGGGAGCTACAGAGTTCCACTTCATGAAACGCGTTGTGTAGGCTCGTGCTATCTGAACTTTGCGAGCTTACTATTAACCGAGATACTTCAGAGATGTGAGAGAGAGTGCTATATTGGATTTTAATAGTTTATGTTTTGGTTGTACTCTATGTGTGTTGTACGCAAGTGGAAAGTTCTACTCGGAATTCTGCAGCCGAATAATAATTTTGACCAGAAATGTGGCTAATTTCAGGTATGAAGTCGCCCGTAAAATATCTCATTTTTGTTTCGCATGTTTACGGGGGTCGTCGTAACATAAATTGAAAGTGAAACTTGAAAGGAGATAGCTTAATTCATGCTACATTTTAGGGTGAAATATCAGCCATCAATTTAGTAGCCATCGTATAGATCATTGTGCGGTTAGATTCGGTGGAACAGATTTTCTGAGTGCTTCGCTGTGGACACTGGAGAGGTAAATTGGGGTTGATTCTCATCAAGTTTGCAGCCCCAAATGTTGACCATCGTATGGTCACGAAATAAGTCTTCATCATCTGGATTCTTGTATCAAAATTCCCTGTGCTATAGGAAAGTTTCCGAAGATATCGTAACCACCAGCAACGCGATTTCGAAAAGCTAGCGGAGCAGCATTCTATTCTCGTTAATATTACAACGCTGAACACCGAGCAGAGCTTTATTGCAGCTTATACACGGCATATTCAAAGCGGTTTGTTGCGAGTTTTGTAAGTCGTTTTTAAGAACATTGTTTTCATAAAAGAACAATTCGTTTCGGGAGGAGAGATTTTTCCGGCGTCGGAATTTGTTTTCTCTTTCTGGCTGTGAAACAAATACTATTTGCGCCCAATTAAAATCTAGCAACGTTTCGGCGAGAAGGCTTAAAGTCCCGTGTTGCTTCTTTGAACATTCTATACGCTTCCATGCGCCATTTCACGTTCCTTACTTTGCAATTTTATCCGGGAACCTTTTTCGGGAACGGATTTAAATTCGGTTTGCTCAATTTTATTAGTGAGAAAGACATACTAGCAGTTAGGTCGGATGTACACAATTATTTAAACGTAGCTTTCCATCTCTTATGCACAATCCGTTTTGTGAAAAAACAAAGTTTATAATGAAACAATTAAAACTTAATACTGTCGCAACAAAGTATAACTGCTAATAATTAGCAGTACACCAAGCAAAATCCATCTACCCTGTGTCAATTTCCGATGAATAAACATTTCCGAAATACCTCTAACATAAGCAATAACTTCTCTTATTTGTGTGATTGTGCCCCCTAAGTACACACGGGCATTGTAAATGAATGATGCCATAAGCTAAGAATTCAAGGCACAACCTCCCTACCAAACATCCCTCACTTTCTTCCAACTGATGGCATTCGAATGGTATTGCCAATTGGACCTGATAAATAGGCTTCGGGACTCGAATCGAATGCCTCTCAGATAAAGCCACTAGTCGCCAGCAATCGATACGCCGATGGGTCGAACCCGAGACCCCAGTTCTAGAACGCGAGTGCAGTAAAGATAATGGGGAACTGGGGACCACTCTTTGCATGCCAGCAAACTTCTGCCGGCGTAGTATCTTCATTTTGTGTTGTCCGAGTCGGGCTTGTTGTTTTTGTCGCTGTTGCAAGTCAAATGTTTCCCGATGCATGAGGTTGGCGAGTTTATGTCTACATGAAGACCATGCTAACATTGTTACAGAGCAGCGAATCGTTAGCAGCGACTTTGGATGGCCGAATTCGTGACTGTTTCAAGCGTATAGGTAACCCTTTCGATGGATTCAAGGGTATAATATTCAAATCATAATGCTACAAAATAGGATCTACAAGATTTGTGTTGAGAAGCAATTAGTCCTGGCTGTCTTCTAAACAATGGTGACGGCCTGATATCCGTTCAAGAGAGAGGATTGGCTTCCCTAGTTTTCCTGCTTCATTGACGAGAAACCGCTCTCTGTTTGATGGAATATCCAGAGAATTAGAAGGTTCCTTATTCAATGGTATAGGTATCACAAGTATACAAAAGATAACTTAGTTGAAAATTCCATCTTGTTACACACTACTCATTTGCGTGACTGCCTTAAGTTGCAAATGTCTGAACTTTCGACAAAAGGTTGTCGTTCGATTTTGGTCTCTCTTTGTTAGACATTTGGATTTAATTTATAGAAGTCACCACACTCTAATGCACTCAAAAACAATTAATTCCATTTGATCCATCGTCTAACAGTATAATGCATTGACATAATAAGCGGAGCAAATAGTTCGTCGAACTTCATCAATAAATCAATTTGTCAATTTCGGTTCGCAATGTAAACGCTAATCAATTATAAAGGCGAATCACTCAAATATGCGAGGTTAACGCGATCCCCCAATGAGAATTCGCAAACACTTGTGGGAAATACTATAGCCACTTGCAGCGTGTTACTGGAAACGTTATCCTTCCGGGGGAACCACTCCTGGATCAGGAGCCTAAGCCGTCACTCATGTGGTCTTTCACTGCATCAAAAGCATTAACTGCATTTGCTAAACCCGAGTACCTAGTTTTTGCTAGTTAAAATATTCTTCTTGCATCATGCTGCCAATGTTAAAGTTCTCAAGCGGTACGTTTGTTTATGAGAGCATCAGCCCGGAAGCAGACGAAAATTTCAAGTCACTTGGTGACCCAAATGGTATTCTAGGCTTCTTACGTCCATACGTGTCGTCAAACGCCGATTTATTAGCACCACTTGAACTATGCTTACGTTAATTGCGAATACATTGCATTTCTAGTGCAGGTACATACTTATGTACACTCCTGGACACTGAAAACCGTCCACTAGAAAATTATACAAGTCCCGAGGGAGGTTGGCTTGAAAAATAGTGTAGGTAAGTCGGGTACACACCATGCTGTATGCCATGTGCTTTCTGAACCTATACCTCGTTATGATAAACCAGTTTTCCTTATCAGTAATGCCTGCCCAGTGAAATGAGGATCGACCAAGCTCACAAATATGATATCTCGTGAGTCTTGCACACCATTTCAGCACCCCCCAAATTCCTATAACTCGTAATTTTGAAGATGCAGAAATAATTCGAAAACTTCCTGCCTCTTCTCTTTACAGCAAACACGTTTATCTCATCACTTCTTCAGTATTCTGGAAAAAGTTTGTTTCCGTGGCACGTTTTAATTTTCTCTCCTTTTAATTGCTTATCTTATCTTTGGATCAAGTCAATGGTTGGCTCCGAGACCCGACCTTTTTGATGCTACCTTGTCCTGGCGGTTCGGATATATTATATCAAGTACGGGAGATTAGATAACAAATGACGTCTATTATTACAATGCAGTGGAGGAAATTCAAACGGTTGTCATTTTTAGTATTTTTACCATTGAATAAATGTTTTTTTTAACTATTAATAGGTATCAATAGTAAATGTAGTGTAGTTACAGCAAGGATATTGAAATTCGTCCAAACCGTCTAAATCTTCACCGGCAAAACTGTGACAAATGCTGGAGCTCGATCACGCCAAAAGGGCTACTCTGGTGAACGAATATTCGCAATGCACGGTTCATATGAATTGTTAAAAGCCCCACTGATAAGAAAACTGGTTTTCCATCATTAGGCAGCTTCCCAAGCAAGTGGTTTCATATGCCATGTGCTCAGCCTCTACCTGGCTACCATATACTATTTTCAAGCAAGACGAAATTGGGACTTGTAAAAATTTCAGGTGGACGGTTTTCAGTGTCCAGAGGTGTACATACGTATGCAGCTTTGATGAGTGGCATTGAATTACCTCCGAGACGGTCGGGGCTTGCAAATGTTTGACTTCACTTCGGGAGTAATCGGGGAATAGTATGGTGACAAGTATTAAAGCTTGCATAGTGGTTTGTGAACTATGCTGTTCGTTCGCTACTGCTGCTGCTGCTGCTGCTGCTGCTGCATCCAGGTGCTTTGCACAGGCGACAACAATATCAAAATTATTCTCCTGTACGACGAGTTGTGGCCATAGCATAAGTAGAGGAACGTGGACATTCACACGATTGCTTGTGATTATCGTTTTTAATTCAGAATTTATTTGACACTGATCGAAAATGCACATGTGGTTGTTCACCAGTCTTGATTCTTAACTTGTAAGAAAATAATTTGTTTCTCGGAAATGAATTGAAAGCTGGTGTAGTTTTAGAAATGTAAATACATGCAAGGAAAAGCCAGAATGGTGCAAGATTAAGAATAACGCTACATTTAAGTTTAAAAAATTGGTGAGGATCGGTTTACTTTGTAGAAACTCACTCAAACCCCTCTGGCGAATGCTCCAATGTGGCTCGGCAACGTGTCGCTCGATGCGTAAATTTCGCCCATGAATCTTACGGCGAAAATTGCTTAACAAAGCAGAAAAACCACATTCCAAACAGAACAGTCGCGGTCACCAACCCGCTTCCCGAACCGCCGCAACATTGCTCAACTCGAAGCATCTATTGATTCGAAGTTGTCGAGGCCCTTCGGCGTTGCGTCACACGGTCCACACGATCTTAATTGAGAGCGCAGCGCGCGTCTGCGTTTAATGGCGGCCGAGATCAAAGTAATTTCCGTCGATCTAGCCGACGCCGGGGCGAGCATCGAACAGCGAGCTTTCTGGAAAAAAGCCATTAAAGACAGGCGGGCGACAAACGACGTTCGGTGCCGGCACGGCTATACAGTGCGATCGTGAACATAATGTCCTAATTTTGATCACGATGGGAGGAAAAGTAATCGTGGGTGGGTGCAGCGATTTTTTGCGAGGACGCTCTGCTATGGGGGGGGGGGGGGGTGAAGTTTCGCTGCGAGTTTTGTACGCTGAAACGGAGACGACATCTACGCTCTGCATGTTATTTAGGGGATATTTCTCACCATCTGACATATCAAATCCTGTTGCATCACTTTAATAATTAGTTCAGTTAGCTCAACGGATCTGTGATTGAGATAGTATAATTGCATTAGGCCCAGTTTTTCAGTGGTCCGTTAGCTTCTAAACGGTTCGTTAATTTCTTATTACCGTGGCGACTGACAATAAGATGCCTAGCTATTGTGTTAACAGACCGTTGAATTCTCAACACCCAACAACAAATACTGCACCCAACAAGCCACTGAAAAACTGGCCCTCAGAAACCCCAAATGCACACATTATTGAATAGAAATGGCGCTGTCCTTACAGTAGTTGATTTGAGATGTAAGCTGTGGGTTTTATCACGATATTCGTCAGCGGATTGTTCTTCTTTGAGGGCGTCACTGGTGTCAGTCTAGCCAGCCTTGAAATGAAAATCAGACTGTATAACGCATTGTTTTTCTCGAAATAGTCGACGCGTCGCGTTGCTTTCGCTTTTCGCAATATTACCCGATCGAGCGATCGCACTGTGTATCTGTCAACACGCGCGACACTCCGCCCGTCTTTTTGTTGTTAATGAGCCGAAGATTTTCCACAGACGCGCTGGGCAAACGCGAGCAAATGAAAAGCGAGCGACTTTTCGCTGCGTTCGAGGGGGGGAGACGCGTCGGCAAGTCACGCGCCCGGCGCGTGCTCACGCACTCTCGGCGGGCGAAAATAATGAAAACTCGGGAGTGGTTTTACAAACGGGCGTTCATCAATTGGCGTTGGCATGAATTCGTTTGCTTTTTTACAGCGTTCAAATATTTAAAGTCACTCAGAGAGCATTGCAAATTGACATTGCGAGCGCTACAAAAAATTCTTTAGCCCGATATCAATACTTCAACTTATATTTGAGAGATAACTCACTGAAGTAACGTAAGTGCATTATAGAATTGTCATAAAACTAAGTGATTCCAAACTCATCAATTCAAAACATCTTGCTCGACATGACAATCCACATCAAATGTGACAACAGACTGTTACGAGTGCCCAACGACCACCATCCCCGAAACCAAGGCAGAGGACTTGTCGTGTCAAGCTAATTGTCAAATTGCAGGCACAAAGAGTTGTCCATTACCATTTAGCAAATCAAGCCCCGAGCCAACGGGCAGACCAGAGAGCGATGCCAGTGGCCAACGACGCAAGCTGAAGCGAGACGCACTGAGCCGTTGTGGAAACTTTCGCTATGCCCCACTATAGTTTTAATGGGAAATTGATGATGGCTCGTCACGCCGGGGACGATGGGACCGGAGTGACGTCGTGTCGACGGCAGATGTTGGCATGCAAAACCGTGCAAAACACAGGGCCATGATTGCCATTTTTTGCAGTCATGAGGTGGCGTAAAAAGTTGGCACGACCGAGGGGTTAGAGCGGGGTGCGTTGTGGACGGAGAGAAACATCACCGTGGGCCTGTTGTTTGGCGCTACACGGTTCGAGGATCGAGTGTGAGGGTGGTTGTGGGTGATTTGTGAATCGGTTTGTGTGTGGGGGGGGTTGGGGGGTTGGGGGGGGGGTGAATTTGTGATCGAATGCAAACACTTGGGGTTGAAGTTGACGCGAGGACGTTTGGTTTTGATTGGGGCTGATTGTGCTGTTTTTGTAGGGTCAATTTAGGGATGGTATTGCACTTTTCTGTGAACGAGGTTTGTTTCGGATGAACTTTATAAAAACAAGAGAGTTAAAAATGGTTGAACATATTTAATATTTTAAAACTCTCTAGAGAGAATTGCAAATAAAATAATTTAGTGCAAATTAAAAACTGCACAGGCGAATCGATTGAAATTATAAATATGAACAAGCTGAATCTTAAACGCTCGTTGTTTTTTTAAATATACCAGCCAGGAAATTGCAAGCAAACAAGCAGAACAGGAACGGGCACGTCCCCCCGCAATTTCCCGCACAAAGCCCGGCCCGTTAACGACAAGTTCCACTCCTCCCACCCATTTTCCGACGAGTTTCCCTCACTTAGCCCGCGTCTTAAGGGCGATGCATAATTTCGCACCCCCCCCCCCCGCAGTTTGATGACCGGGGCATAAAACGTTGTTTTTAGCAAACCACACTCCGCGCGAGCGATCAGCATAAAGCGTCGCACTTTACAGCTCAGCGGCGGCGGAAAACCGCGTGAAAAACTGGCTGGGAAAAGTCACTAGCGAGGATCAATCAAGTGTTAATAAAAAAATATGTTTCCCTTGGTGTAAGAGCGCCGGCGACTAGGCGAGGGTTTAGGGGGATGAGGGGTGTGTAGTTAAACGTGCGGGGAGGGGGTCGTTGGCGAAAAGAATCGTTGGATAATTTAGCGCGGGCATGACGGCAACATCATAGCTCTAAGCTGGGATCACATTTTTATGATCCTCCCATTAAGAAGGATTTGGTTAAGGGGGTCTCTCTCACTCGTATATCTCATTCTCTTTCTCTCTCTCTACCCACCCCATCCCACTCCAACGCACGGCCTAGAAGAACAAAACTCTCGTAAATTATTTCGTTTGTTTTTGGAGAGCGCGCGCGGACGAAAGAGCACTTTTGCAATTTTTCTCCATTCAGAGAGAAAAAAAAAGAAAACAAGTTAAGCTTCAGACATACACGGAAATATAAATGGAGATTAAAACAAGGATAAAAAAAAGAAATGAAGATTACTGGAAATATACTTTACAAAGTGAAGTGAACGTGCACACGAAAAATACACGAATGCAAATCTAGACGTAGATATTTTTTTCATTTCGCTTTGCCTTGATGTAGTTTAAAAAGAAATCCGACCCAGAAGAGCGTACTTCTAAGATCAAGTCTACGCTGCACCCAACTATCAAAAACACCCCTTGATGGAATGGCACGGAGTAAATACACCCATATCGGCGCAAGTGTTCACCCGATATTTATTTTAAAACTATCCGCTTAAAGCAATCCAATTTTCGAATAACTACCCTTCAAACCTTTCCCTTAAAACTAAATTCTGCTCTCGAGTAGTATCGCGTAATTTCCCACGTGACATTTACCCTTGGCAAACGCGCGGTTTGCAGCTCCAAGGGCTCTTGTAAATTATTTTAAGCGTCCGCGAATTGAACCCTGATCACAGGACAATAAAGCATGAGCAGAAGCTGCGCCAGCATTTCACCCCCTTTCACCCTCGTTGAAAAGTCCACTAGCCACGGTTTATTTCAACATCTGCACGGACTAAGTGAGATGAATCGGCCCCCGCCATTTTGGAGAGGTGTGAATTATATGGGAATCTTTTATGAGATGGGATATGGTTTATTGGGCGCCTGGAATTGCTGAGATGATGAAGGTGTGTTTTCAGAAGCCTTGACGCTTACCTAATGCCAGTGGTATCCGTGTGACCCAACCTTCTTTGTATTCTGTGGTGTGATTGTGGTGCTACGATTGTTGGAAATGCTGGCTCGTCTGATACGATGCCAAATAGTTTTGTTTTGAGACTGGTGCCAAATGACACCAGAAATCGGTGTTTCTGTGGTGTATCGTATTGCTATGGTGCTTCTATTATTTTAATTGTATTATTTTAATCGTAGCACCATATATATAAATGCCAAATAATAATTAGCTCTGTCGATACAGCCAGAATTGCTCTACATGGCTCTAGCGAGTGGGTATCATGACGTCATTTTGATAGAATTTTGACTGAATGGAATAGGTGTACTATTCCAGGTGTACTATTCCAGTGTAGGTGTTACTTCAGAAAATTCTTGTCCGACAGTCAAGGCTTCTTAACCTAAATTTTGCTAAAAGCAATCCAAATAAAAATAAAAGCAGCCATAATGTGACGCGTAACGCTTAGCTTAAGAATTAGACACAGTGCACTATAAATTTTAGAAATTATCGTGCGAAGGTAAAATGATGAATTACTCGATTGCAATGCTGGCAGTGGTAGCAAATTACACACTTTCTGGGACACTTCACTCGAGAAAATTAATATTGCTGAACGAACAGTTCTCTGTTCTGTGTTGCCTTTGCCTTCTGTTTATTCTCTGGCATTATTTTGAACATGCTTATCTAATTTTTCGAATACTTATTATTTCGTTTAAATTTTAATTGACGTCATACAATTTGTTGCTTCATAACTCTCGTCTTTATACCTCTCGTGTAAGGCTTAATTATAGGCTGGTATAGTGAGATATCATTAAATTTTAACACTGCCTATTTCATAAGCGAAAATTGCAAGTAAATAAGTATTATTACTTCTTAGTATACTTTTCACGGCGCGTTAGCTATTTTAATTTGGAACATAATCGTGTACCATCTCTTTGAACTTCACGAATCACGAGTTTTTTTTAAATCAGGCGAAAAGTCAACCTTCTTACTTAGGCCAGGTTAATTCAGTTTTCTTAAACTCTTTGCTGAACATTTACCATGAAATTGATGATTCAAAGTTAGCAAAGATTTTCTAAGATTTTCTCCCATTATTGCCCAATGAACCCTTAGCATGAATGTCTTTTCCTAATATTACCTCGAGTTTGCTGTCTAGCTGCCTGCTTTGCGAAATGTCTGGTAAAGTTTTGAAGCTTTGCATTCAATACCAAGTTAAGCAGTATTTCTAAAAACCCTAAAAATGTTCTGCCCCAAAACCACTGGATGTGACGCCGACACTCGCCCATGCGGATGTGTCCAGCGGGCTAGGTCCAGGGTGCCTGGGTGATGCTGCCCTCAGCCTCAGGCACAGTTTCCCTCGCCTAGCTTTTCCAACAGCAGCAGCAGAAGCAGGAAAAAAAACCCCAAGCGTCGAGTGCATTTGACACCGCACCACGTTCCACTTGAACCGTGGAAAAAATCGCAGAGATTTGTTCCTGACAATGTACCACTGCCAAGTTTTATACATTATAATAGAACCATGTTTCATTTTTACCCATTCTGCCCGTGGCTCATGGCGCGCTTTTTTCCCTCACGCTCTCTCTTTCGCTCGCAGTCGAATAATGGTTAGATTTACTTGTGAAACGACGGTGACTTTTTGAACACCGCATTCGTTTTTTGCTGCCAGATTGACATTGTTGAACAGCTTCCTGATAAATCTGTCCTATGCGTGCGCATTTTAGCGAGCGCCTTTTTATTCTTACGTTCCTCAAACGGCAAATTGAGTGTAAATCGAGACGGGGCCTGCAGACGAAAACGCGACGTGTGCAGTATAAAATTACGCCAACTGTTTTTTTTTGCTCCACTGGCAGAGAGATTTTCTTTGTAAACAGTTTTAATTAATTTCGACTCGTGTTGCTATTAATTGGCACTAATTAAAAGACGGGAGTGATATTGAAATAAGTAAAAATCCGCTCGCGAGTTTCTCGATGCGATGCAGCGACCTGGCGCGTCGCCTCGCGGGACGCCGGAAAATGGAAACTCGCGCGTCTGATTTTTCCGTGTGACGTGAGATTTGAAAATCGCAATTGCACGCCATGTGGCAGCGAGCTCGGAGCTGCAGCGATGACTCGAGCAAAGCGATTAAAACAAAAGTCCTAATCCTAAGCGACGTCCCGTCGACCGAACACGGCAATAACCAACCGAGTGAAAAATTACCCCTATACCGTTGGAAATAAAACGCAAAGTTTTTTTTTTTTTTTTACTTTATCCTCCCACCACTTCCAAAATTCACTGACTTTTAAAACAAGATATTTTATTCATCGTTTAGCTAGCGCGGTGCAAAAAGTTTCTCCCGCCTAGGCGGAGTTTTAACAAGATTTCCCGTCAAGCAGCCGGTGAGAATAAAGTAATAGTTATTATCTGAATACGGCGCCTGATAGCAGGGCGTCGCGGGCGTCGGCGTCGGCGTCGGGGTGCTGTTCAGGATGTTAGCTAGTTAAGTAGTGTTAGCGAGGCGTCGGAGGCAGTATTGGACATACGTGTAGCATATCATTATTAAATAGAAGCTGCAATTTCATCAAGATCTTATAGCTTGATAAGACTTTGTTAAAATTGGATTTGTTGGATTTGTAACGGGCAAAAGCATGATCCATCATGAAACCCACCATTATTATTTACCTTCGGACATTGAATACAAAATTGTTTCTTTGAAATTGAATGCCTCTCTGATTTTAGCAGATATCGCATACAGCCGATGGATGTTTATAATTTGGAATCAATGCAATATCGTAGACCGGAATCAAAATATCACGCGTGGGTATACTGGAAATTTTGATCGTAATCTAGCTGATGTTTTACATATTTAAAATTAATATCCAGTGTTGTTAGAGAATTCAAACGTAAATCACTGATGATGTAAAATTACCATTTTAACTCGAATTAATGCCGAGGTATGCAGTACCTACGCGTCGAATGTGATTTCAGGAGAGAGAAAAACAAAACTGAATGGAGAAATTCCGACGGAAAATCGTGATACGAGGAATTTTAATCCAATGTGTGATTAATATCTATACTATACTGCATTCATTGCAAGTGGAAAATATGCTGCAATTTTTGTTCATTTTTCATCAATTATACTGGCATGCCGAGCAAAAATGAAATATTAAAGGTTTAATTATTTCTGCAGCTGTATGTAGTTCAATTTCGTCTTATGGGGACCACTCCAGTTTTGAGAGCATTTTCTGTAAGTCAAAATATAAAAGGTGAGGTGAGGTAGTAGATTTTTGTTTCACCTGGATTTTGAACCTATGGCTTACGCCTAAAAACGCTTTGAACTAGGTTCAACAACCCTACACCCCATAAAATTAATAAACCGCTATTTGAAGGCTATAAAAATATGCAACTTTCTCTGCTATAATAATATATAAATCCTTTGCCACAACATCCATAAACATTAAACTTTAATAAAAAAAATAACAAAAAAAAATACACAAGATTTTCGAAATAACTTAGCCTTCCAATAAAAAAACCCGCGTCTAGAAATTTATTCACTAACTAAAGCACAACACATAAGTTATTGTTAAACTTTTATTATTCCTTTTATACGGCGCCAGAGGTTTAGAAAAAATCGCAGACATTCCAGCCGACTTATCCTCGGCAGAGTCAGCTTAGGATCAGGTAGGTGATGGATATTTTAATGCTTCTTATAAGGTGCGTTAGGGGGTGGCTTCCAACCCCCCAGACACCCACCTCCTCCCCCAGCAACCACCGCCACCACCACCACGCGATGGTTAAAAGGCAAAGCATGTCTCCATCGAGCTTAGCACTATTTTTTATGCGATGGGGTACCGCCCGTGCGGAAGGGTTAGACCGGGAGATTTTCATGCCCAAACACAGCGAGGCAACTTTGGACGGATGAGGTTTCGGACGCCATGTTTGAAACGCTTCGGTTCCCAGTGATGTTCGCCTCATAGCTTTACAGTTGGCTATATTCCTAGAGGTGTGTTGTTACGTTGTTGTATAACCGCTTTGTACTCATTTCCGAATAGAATTACAGGTCGATACGGATGAAATGTTCCCAGATGCAAAGTAATTTGATTCTCTGCTGTACTTTACTACATCCTGATATCTTATTTTCCACTTAGTAAAACCCGAATAAAAGCAGCGCAAGATTTAACCTAATTGTTTGCGCTTATTTGTTTTTCCCCTTCAATTATAGCCACAATAGCCATCTATCTGCAGGCAATAAAATTCTATTTAACAACGAGGTGGTCTTCGTGAAGCACGTGCATAGGGGCAGAGGGCGCTGGGACCGCTCGTTTAGCGCGCGAGGGGGCTAAACTCGAGCAGAGCAGTCGTGTGATGTCTCCGTTTACTGTGTGTTGAACACTTAAGCTGTAGTCGCCCCTAAGTTAGGCAACTTGCTCGCGCTCGGCTGCATCTTCATCTTGTAATTATTGCGTCTTCCAGTTAATTATAATGCCCGACTGTGGTGCGGCGGAGCGTTTGGAGCGAAGACACTGTCTTGACATCTCGGAGAACAATTATTATACTTCTGAGAGGAATTAAAGGTCGCAAGACGAGTTAATTTTACCCGTTTCATGGTTGTGTTGCGTCTGTGTGTGAGACTGTGCGTGCATTTTGCGTTGTGTAAGTGTATGGGTGAGAGGACATTGCTTATTTATCGAAGCTTTTTGCATAATCATGTTGGTGACATCCT
The DNA here is from genome assembly GCA_921293315.2 of Nemurella pictetii. Classification (NCBI taxonomy): domain Eukaryota; kingdom Metazoa; phylum Arthropoda; class Insecta; order Plecoptera; family Nemouridae; genus Nemurella; species Nemurella pictetii. Next base: position 7,218,619 of record OV121122.1, read on the forward strand.
ACAGAAGGAATTAAACCCAACTGTAAATCTCGTTAGATGAACGGTAGTTATTTTTATAATCGAACGAAATCATTGGTTACAGAGGAAAACACCGATAAGCTAAAGGTTCCGCGCTCACATCCCGGTCTTGAAACACATTTAACATAAGGTATTTTGTTTGTAATTAACAATGATAATTATAACTTTGTTGCCTTTTTGAAGTTTGTTGTTGTGTACTTCTCATTTCTTGATGACGAACTTCACCCTTTACAAGCGTTTCATTTCTTTGTGTTTCTCCTGGCGTTCGGGATCCGTTTGAAAGGAAAACCGTATCGAAATCAGTGTTCGAAGCTCTGCGTTTTGGAACTGCCCTCGGCCAAGAAATCGCCGATTCAAATGGCAAACTAATTTCTTCTACGTCGGTAGATAGTTCGCCTCCATACTTCCGAATTTCACGACTTGACATTCTTCGTATCTCAATAGAGATATTTACTCTTTGACTCCGCAAGGGTCGGGGTAGATGGTAATCATACTCTTATCTCCCTGGCATTCAAATATCTTCGCCGAGCGAACTCTAAGCCGCGAACTTAATACCTAGTTATTGGAATTTATCGACGAGTATGTGATCCTTGGGTGGCTGATGCAGCAGGTCGGAAGACTTTATCTTGTTTTAACAGTGGCGGGGTCTCGTGATATTGCTAGTTTGCATCGGGTGTGTCCCTCAAGTTTACAAGAGGAGTCAATGTGAAACGGGGTTCTCCGTTTTTAATGTCCGGAACCTCAATTTGGGCAGAGATCGTGTTGGTTAACACTCATTTTCTTGTCGCACAGTATGCTACCCATTTGAGAAAGTATATTTTGTACAAATAAAAGTCCAACAAGGCATGTTTTGTCTACGCTTAGGTTGAATTTTTACTTCTCAAGTTCTGTTAGAAACGTGAATATACTTCAAAATATCATAAATATCCAAAATGATGCCTTCAAAAACCACCAAATGATCACCCAATGATCACCCAATGATTCGTTAAATGACTAAGGGCCTGTTTTATAATGTCCAGATAGAAGCTAACCTCCAGATAAAATCTTATATCCATGCTACAGCTTTTAAATTTCTTCCGTTTTATTATTTTACATTTTAAAATTGAACCTAAGAAAATCATGACTTCCTACATGTATATCCGAGCTCATTTCATCATGTGATGTTATTGTTGCGTACAGTAAAAACAGAATCAAGCTGGCAAATTATATCCTTACCCCCGATCATGGGTTCTAAACGCAGATCAGCTCGATTATGCATATTAAGTTTCGCCCTAACAGCTTACAACACTGACCACTGCTCGTGATTAAAAGTTGCCCTACCCCACTGCTCGACCCCACCACAACGCTATCTAAGAAAATTACAAAACCAGTCCCTATACAGATGTTTTTCCCGGATTCCAACCCTACCCCTACGGGCGCCGACCCCCCCACCGGCTAAGGGCAGCGGCGCCACTATTCCTCGTAAAGCGCCCTCTCTAATGAAAGATCAGACAAAACTTATTGCCTCCTGCGAACAGAGAACATTCCGGGGGGCGCATCGCGCGCCTTCTCTCGCTGCTGGTTATCTCGCAGTTTAATCAAAACCTACGTAACCAGCGTCTAATATCGCCCAGGTATTGCTTCTTAGCGCGCCCGGCAATAACCTCTAAGCCCCGAGACGAAGGACGTGGAGAAAACTGTGTGGGTGCGATATTTTTTAATGATGATTGCTGGGTAATGGTTTTCGTCATTGTCTTTCATGAATGGGGGTTTGAAAGGGCTATTGGGCATGGTGGGTGATTTACTGGCAAGAGCCTATAAACATTTGAGACTAGGTATTTTGGGTGTTTGGAAAGCTTCTTTGGGCATACGGTTACGCTTGAAATCACGGTACAAATTCCACTTGATACCAGTTTCGTTTCTCTACAATTGCATCTTAAATTTTTACAAATGATTTCAATCGTTATTTTATTGATAAATAATTAATATTTAAAGAAGAAAAGAGAAGTGGGATGAAACTAGGAGAGAGAAAAGGTGGGAAGATGTTAGAGGATGGAAGAAAATGTGTGAAAAAGAGGAAGAAGAAGAAGACGAAGAGGAAGAAGAAGAAGAAGATTTATAAGAGCGTTGGTGTGGCTGGCCAGCGTTATTAATTAAAGCCTAAATACTTATGTCTGTTCAGTAACTTTTAAGACAATAAACGATAATTATTATTTATCACTTGATAGGTGATTTCTTTCCGCCATAGAATTCGAAAAGTGGGAAAAATTGCTCAATGCTTTCTGTCACAATTTGACAGTGCCACAGAGAACCCATAGCATGGCTATTTCAAAACTGATAGATTATGTTTGTGCTAACGACACACCAAGAACGCACTTAGCAGGCATTCATATTTCACTTGTAATTAACCTGCGATCCGCGACCAGCAAAACATAATGCTTTGAACGGACGGCGAATCGATACGTGAATAACACTAATCGCCAGCATATTTTCGACAACCAGCCAGCGTTTTTTTGTTGCCATTTTACCTGCACCGCGTGGACGTTGCAAAAACAACTCGCCCAATTATAACAGTTGAGCATACGATATGTGTCCCTCTGCGCGATGGAAGAATAACAGAGCACGCGACGACAGAAAATGCCATTAATGATACAGTTTTTATTTTTCTGTTATTGTTCCTCCGTGGGAAATGTAAATATTTATGGAAATGAACCAATTTTCAAAGAAAAAAACGCTGGTCTCACTCGCGTACAATGCAGCGAGCTTGTGTATAAAGGTAGTCACATATTCCAGCGGCTGATCATAATGCACGGTCATAAACCATTGCTACATTTGTCGCTCCATTTATAAACGTATAACGATATTTTATCGTTATGCAGATTTTATTAACGCCATTCTATCAGAATGGACGAGTCGGGCCGTTTATTTAATTGCGAATCTGTTTTCCCATATAACCTCATCCTAATGACCTCCGTGTGCGCGATTTAAATTAATTTTCCCGAAGCCAGTCGTTACTCCACGTGGTATGAAATCAAATCCACCCGTCACATCTAATTCTTGACGTCGTTATACTTTATTATAATGTGGCTGCGAATGAATTTTCTCTCGTTATTTCCATAAACATGGCTGTTTACAGAGTTTTGTTGCATAGTTGTTTGGTATACGGACCGCCGCGATTTTTTATTTCTCTGTCAGGGGTTTAAACTGTGTATATATTGAACTGTCTCTCAAACATGATATTTGCATGTGGCATTTGTCACAACGATGATATTGCTTTGCACTGCATTATCACCACTTTTTACATGGTAAATATATTCATGTTGTTCCATCATCTCATGCCACCGTTGGGGAAAACAATCATGATTATCTATACTTATTATTTCTCCCATATGCAAGTCACCAATTTAAACGGACACCGAACAGCCGGAGGCCTCCCAAAAATATTGAATTGAATCCTGTGGTTCTTGTGAAATAAAGTAGGGTGTCTGCCTTTTCTTCCAGCCCCTCAATAATGTCTGCAATATATTTATTTTCAAGAAACCCCTAAAAAAGCTAGACGAGGCAAGCTCACAAGCGTATTGTGTTTCTCCATGACTCCACACAGCGGGGGTCGTGGCACACCGAACGCCAAACAGGTGCACCTTCCAATACATTTCGTCGAAGCATATCGTTTTACAAATGCATTACGCCCAACGACAACAGCAACAACAACCGGCCCCCATGAAAGCAAACAATTGATATCACATTCTCGTGAAATGCGCGCGGATCCATAGAGCTTTTCATTTTCTTCTCGTGCGGCAATTTTCCGGAGGTTTTTCCCATCAGCGGATGGACGGAGCTGGGAATCTAATAAGCGGACTGGTGGGTGGGTTCCCACGGGGAGGATAGAGATGGTTTTTCTAATTCTCCCCGACTTCTAGTGACTTCAGTCTGGCACCTTTCCGCTCTCACGGCGGGATACTCCTCGGCGCTAGCAGATGGAAAATGAACGATTTTCAATCTATCTTTCTTTTATTTTACCCAGTCGTTGTAATTCTTCTCCCGTCTGTTATGCTTCAAGCTACAATTTAGGTACTTAGGTTCAGTGTGGGAAAATCCTAAGAAGCTCAAAACCATTCCACGATTAGAATTTGTGTGTCTAAATGTTTGTTAATGATTTTCCAAACCAAACGGTCATACTACCTTATCGAGGCTCCTACTTTGGCTTATCAGAAAATTAATAACATTATTTACATAATAGACGTCTGGCCAAACGAAATTTTTATTGTATTTGAAAGTTTATTAAAACATTTTCATATCTACCAGCGATCTGTCATCAGAACAAGTGAAGCTACAAATTTCACACGAGTCTAATCGTGCATAAGCTGAATTACGTTAAAATATATGTGAAATAAATGCCAATGACATGTCACAAGGCTTATGTTATTTCTTTGATCAAATCCCACCTATACTTTTAAAGCTTTAACTTAATTTAGTCTCAAGTCACCTAAGCTGCGCTTGTAACTTATCGGCGACGGCTAACCTTTAATCCCCACAGTTCACACAAAAAAAACAGGCACCGAATGATCAGTAAAACGTACCAAAACTCAATTCCACCCTCTCAAACCCCCCGAAATGATTTGCCGTCAAAAACAAAAGCAGCGAGCAGATTCGCTCATTCCCCGGCCATCTCACGTGGCACCGCCGTGCAATCTGCGCGGCTCTGGACCATAAACAAGAGATTCCGCGGGTTAATCCGTAAAAATCGCCGCACCGCCGGTTGAATCGCCAAAACCACTCGCCCCTATCAATCAAGGTGGCAGTTGCGGAGAGGCGACCGGCGGCCACGCGTTTGTTTGTGTTGAGAGGCCTGAATTGCCGCTGCTTTCGGTTCTTGGGGCGAAACGGAAATTTATAACACAGGCGTACATAATCATGGGACGATGCGACGCGAGGAAAAATTTGACGCTTTTTGAAAATAATACAAGTGTTATCTTTCTTAGGTATCATTTCTTTTCCTTTTCTTAGCACACAAGATTTCAGAAAAAGGTTTTTAAGTGGATATTGAATGCTAGGTCCCAAAATTAGTATTTTAACAGTAAGCATTTTAACAAGTTTGAGTTATGGGACTAAGCATTCAATACCCAGCTGAATGGTTTTTATGAAAAACATATAAATATGCTAATAGGTTCCTACTTTTTTAGACTAGCTACCATTCTTACACTTTTCATCACCTAAACTCTTCATCAAGGGTGAGGAAAAGCTTAGGTTTGGTAGCGTGAAATTACCAGTAAAATAGTTTTTTCTGAAAAATAAATGCTAAGGTTCTCTTTTTCCCAACCACTAGGACTGATCATTGGGTTTCAATGCGGTAAAATAATTACACCATAGATTTCTCTACATATTTATAGAGTTTACCTTATGCCTACTATGTATCTTTACACGGTGGTTCTATGATTGTTGACTTTAATATGGTTCCAACATTTCAAACGCCGTCCCTGAAGCAACCTAAAAGCACGAGCCATTATTAATGTGATTGGAACCTAAATTCCAATACTCGTTGCATGTACGGTAGAAATTGATTATAAGTATTTTTGTTGGCATCACTTTATATCAGGAAAAGCGGAAACCCAGTCAAAATGGCTCGCGGCCCCACTTTGAATTCCAGAACCTATTGTAGTTTTAAGACACAGTAACCTACAAGAAAAGCACAAGCACGCACATGCATAAGCACAAGCGATAAGAACAAACACTAGTAGCCATAATTCTTGTATAAAGAAATAAGGGACGGTTTATGCACTGTCCCAACGTGGCAACACGGGGTACTCCAGGCCGCTTAGCTGCTCGAGCGTGGGGGTTGCAACGAAAACACGGGGATGCCATGGATGGCGTGACACGGCGGTGACAAATTGACACCCCCATTGTAACGTAACAAACCACGTCTAAACAATAACCGTGATTTAAAACTAAGTGATATTTACAGTGTTGATGAGCGAATTGAGAGCGAGGGGGGTGCCAGCAATGGAGGGTTGGGGGGTGATGAAAACTTGGCCGTCATTTGTCATGTGGCTGTATGCGCGGCGGCGGCGGCGGTGGCTGTGATGTACAGCCGTGATGATAAGGGTGTGCTACACTGCATTATGCTCCTGTGATCTCATGCCGGGTGATCTGGTGCTGATATTTTTATTTGGAATTTCAGATGTGATTTAAAATGTTGTCGGTGTTTTCGGTGTGTGGATGTGCCAACTTTTTCGATGGTACATTGGGGTTGGTCTGTTCTCGATCGTGGTTATATCTGGATGTGGCTTCTATGTAGCTTTTTAGTACCGATAAAGAAACTGTTATTGCAAATGTTATAAAGTCTTATGTTAAAGAGTCAATCCACCTTCAGTATTTTTTAATTTAACTGAGAAATTAATATGCACAAAAGTGCTGCACATTTGTCGCTATTCCATTCAATTGGATTTCGTTTTATTTTACGATATAAGGCCTTATAATATAAGGGATGATATTTCTCGACAGAGGTCGTGAAATTGTTGAAATAGTTGGGTTAAATTCGCTTTCAATTTTGACCACTTTCTTAAAAGTTCTCCATGCTACATCAAAAGCGAGGCCGGATGAAATTATGCGCACAGAGTGTAGGGACCCTTCATCACGACTTTGTCCCTTGTCGCAACTTGGCATAGGTTGCGTGTACCCTTTGGTCAACCAAGCCCAATTACGGCTAATTGGGCAAATGCGGGTCACTTTGTGTTCGAGAACAAATCAATATTTCGAAACTTGATTACGTCAAGTTGAATGCCAGCGAAACAAGCCGGAAAAGCCGCGCGGAAAATGCAACACCGAGCGACGAACGGAAATTATAAGCTGAAAGAGATTTCGTTTGTGAAATATCAGATGGGCGAAACAATGTGCATCCATGGAGAGTCGAGCTAATATTTGCTTTGCGTGTTAAACAAGCATTTTTTATACCCGACGACAGCGTATCGACGGGAAATTGGAAACAGTGTGTCCTAATTGGATTATCGAGAGAAAGATAGCTGGCTGGACCGAACATTCATTTAGCTAATGGAGCATAGAGTTGTCTTTACAAATTATTTCCATAAATTATTTTACATTTTTCACGAAGTTTCACTGCCGTTTCGACATCACACGTCCCCCCCCCCCCCCAATTCCTCCCGTTTTCAACCCCTTCGTTGTTGCTTTTGCCTTGATGCAAATGGTACCCCCTCCCTATTCAGAAATATAATGGAACCGTTCCATTTTAGGTGTGTAAATTAGCCACTCTATAAAATGGAAAACACTCTTTTTGGAAAGTGAAACATACGAAGTGCCGTCGAGTCGGTATACACCGGCGCGTCTGCGTTGCCTCCCATACGGCAGCGGTGGTGAAGGATGGAGCGTTTGGCGAAAAGGTAGATTAATAACTTGGCTAATGGACCATCGACGAAGTAGTTATTTGCAGGATGAAAATGATGACAATTTGTGTGAATTGCTTGTTGTTTTGACGTTGTTTGTGACAGCTGAACGTGGCGTGTGGCTTTGTGTTTGTACTTTGATTATACTGTGTCTCACCGCTAGTTGTTAGGAATCTGATACTTGACGTCCACTGTGACGAAGAGTTGTTTTAAGGATTTAATGATTTAATTTCTCGAAAATTTGTCCAAGTTTTTATTACGATACCGATATCTCGAGGAAGCAAGTCTCAATCAAAAACCACTGAGGCAAAGATATAATTTTGATCATTTTGCATTGATCTTAAATATGTTTAAGAAACTTTAAAAAGGCACAGTTGCGTTTTGTTGATTTATAGTAACCCATCATTTGGCATTAAGTGAATTTCAAATTTTCAGAAAAACTATCGTCCTAAGATAATTAAAAGACGCAATTCTTAAGAAAGTAATGAATTTCAGGTCTCTAATTCTATACCGGGTATCAAGGGGATTTTATGAATCTGATGTTTTGGCGTACCCTGACAATTGAGACAGAGATCTACCATAGATTGATTCTGTACGGATATCAAAGGCAAACGGCGGTGTTCGATTCCACAATCGAACCAATTCAAGGCCATGTTCTACAATTTCAACGCGAACCATTCAGCTTTGAATTAAAATTTGATTAACAATGTGTAGCGTATGGTCGTTCGAACGACTGAATTTATCACTCGCCAAAACGAAAATGGTGACATTTTCGCTGGAATCGCTTGTCATTCTGACGCCTATTACGCGAATTTAATTATTCGCCCCGTCGTTTGCCGTGACGTTTTGGAAGGATTTGCGTGATTGCGTTGGAACCGTTTTGGCCGACGAATCGAGGGAGGCCTCGAGTTCTAGCATGGTCTAGGTGCCCGGTAGCAGAGGCTGTAGTTGCTGAGGTCAATTTGATTCCCTTGCCGGTAACATGTGTTACCAAACGGAGCGTTAAGTTCGCATGGACTTCACTTGATTAGCAGTATAATAAAGTTCCAAGGGAGATATTATTTACGAATCTCTTACTCACCCCTCACGCACTAATCGAAATAAACTGCCAAACTGTGGAAATCGAAGAATATGTTTTCGAGAATGTGTTATTTGGTTTTAGTATTACACTCGCTTTAGTAAATGTCACATCCCTCAAAGTATAACATGAAAACATTAAATATTTGTACATTTTTAAATGTATAAACATTGAAGAAAATATCGGAATTTGGTGGGTTTAAATTACTACTGATTACAAAATGTGATTCAGCTATTGCATGAGGAACTAGTGGGGTGGTATTTGTCAACCAGTTATAAGTGAACTATGATATTCAGGACGAATTTTCAAGTACGGAAATAGTTCATAGCTGTACATCATCCCTCAGCCAACGGATGTGCAAAATGTCTACACCTGACCCGGTTGTAAAATAATCACCCCCAAGCACCAACAGCAGCTGATGACGTACACAGCGCATAACAAGCACACATAACGAGATGCCCGTAAAACCTAAATGCAAATCACTAATCAAATAAGGAATCAATTCGCCCGAACACATTCCCACTTGCCGTATACAGCCTGTTAAATTCGAGCCCGCGTCATGTTAATTAGCAAACTTCTTGATTGGTTCGTCGAGATTGAGTCCCGGCGTTGTTTCTTGGTGTCGGTGCCATTGTTGCAGCATTCAACAGGCAGCCGGATATTGTCCATTAGCGTTGCTAACTTGCTTATGTGAAGCACTTCCGGTCGCGTTCTCGGCAAAGTCTAACTCGAGGTTGTGAGTGGGGTGGTTGGGGGAGGGACGCAGAGGGCGAAGGGTTGGTAAAAAAACGGCGTGATTCGATTCTGGTTTTATACGTGGCGACAGACAATAACTCCAGATGACGGGAAGAGAATTTCCTGCCGATATCTTAATAGAGAGAGGGGGGGGTCCATGTTTTTCTGTGCGTGGATGTTTGTTACCGGAGCAAAATGAATTGTGTATGGTAGCGAATTGGTTATGTGATTTTTATCGGCACCTTTGTCGGATGGGTAGTTCACGCATGCGGATATCGTGCAGCGTACATAAGGGCTTGTTCCCTTATGTAGCGATGAGGATTCGTGTGACTTACGGTTGAGGTCATAGGTCAGAAGCTGGCGCCTCAAAAATCTTTCTAAAATAAAGCCTAAATCATTTAAGACCTTTAAATCTGCATTTGATTTTCAGTTTTAGCTCTGAACAATATTAAACATAGACAACGTATATATTTCTTAGCATCTTTTACAGTGAGTGCTCGATATAAGAGATCGTGATATTAATATTTTTCTGAATAATCTCAACAAGTTTCTCAGATAATTAGCACCCGAATAGAAAAGCAGAAAATAAAAATGAAATGTAAAGAGTGCAACATCTCAGATTTTGAACTCTTTTAAATTAGAGTTCGCAGATTGAAATTCAACTCATTCAGATTGTCATCCGCCTATCGCAAAGAAAAATGTGACGTCAGTTTGAGCTAGAAAAGCCCTAATTAAACGCAAACATGATCGAGTTTCTAGAAAAATAAGAAAAACGCCGGGTACTGTTTCACAAACCGCCCGGTGTCAACTCCCGTCGTTGTAACACACGAGGAGTATTACAATTTTTCTCGACCCGATTTTGCCTCCCTGCTTCCCTGGCTGGTAATCGGATCCGATTTCTAGTTTCCCCGGCGGACGAGAAAAGAAAAGCAGTCGACATCGTGTCCTCCATTGTCTGCCGTCGGGTAGAAACATGCCGGTGAAGCGACGGGCAGAACGGGTTACTTGATCGGATGGGGGACACAATGTTTATGTTTCCTGAACGTCTTACTATTTGTTTGGCTGGCAGTTCGGGTTACACTCGGTCTTTTCGCGCATTTTCTAAGTGATTGAAGGAAAATCTTACCTGGCAACGAACGGCTTTAGTTTTTCCATGATTAGGTCATTCTCAAAATTTGGACGTTATTTATATTTGAGCTTAATCCGCAAGGTGCTCTTTAAGAATATAAAATCAAATACTTATACATTGCATACACTTTTTATTTACCTCTCACAACATATCTTCTATATTTTTACTAGTAACTTTATTATTACAGCTAGAAAAAAAGGTGAATCGATGTCTGCAAATTGATTTGCCATCATGTTGTGGGTATTGACTACTAGCGCTGAGCGGAAAAGGGTTTTCTTAAATTAAATTGACTTTAATGTTCCTGACCACAGATTTTTTTTCTTTCGATTAATTTAGCTTAACACCAATACCAATACAATAATACAACAGTTTTTTACTGGGCAGCACCGACACACTGCATCTGGTTCCGGGTGGTAATAAAAGTAAGAAAAAAATTGGTAATGCACACATCCAAAAATGCTCAAGCGTAAGAGAAAACTACCGGAAAATATCTATTTCCTGGTTTGAGATTGTTGTTTTAGTTGGCAAATGGTGGCAACACCACCACCATCACCAAACAGTTCATTGGTAGAAGGGTAGAAGCTATTCTAGTGGTTAATAAAACGGCCAGGCACTGTCCTAGTGATTTTGATATTCTTAAATAGCGCCTTATAATCAATATTGTCCATTGGTGTTCCTTTTTGTGCTGCCTCTTACCTTGCAACTTCTTCTCTGTCTGCAGATATCTCCTCGCCGTCGTGCTCGCTGGTCAACTACTCCAGCTGGGACGATGTGAAGCACACCGACCTCGGCATCGCGACTCCCTTGGACTTTACCCCCGCCTTCATCTCGCGAATGAGGTAGGTCCCTCCTACACTATCACAGATACTCACCAGCTTCCATGTGATGTGAACTCTTAGCTCGGTGCTTGTTGCGTCCATGATCTTCGAGCATTTCTGTCTCTGAGCTCGATGCTTGCTGAGAGCTGCAGCTTCCATGTGATGAGAGCTCAGAGCACATTTGTCGAGAACTTTCCTAGCTCTAGGCGTTCCTCTGTACTTTGACGACGAAGTAAAAACTCCACATTTTAAGTAAAATAAACGTAAAATATTAACCAAAATCTTTATTAAACCGAAAATACTAACAAAATTTGGGTCAGACATTTTTTTCTGGAGAGTGATATATCTTAGCTATCTGAAAATTGTGTTTTAATTCACTTAAGTCAGCGATGGCGAGGTCGTCCAGTATTCTTTGCCATTCAGTATTATAAACGTGCTATTAGCTTTTCTCTCCAGAGGTAAGTGCAAAAAAACTGTGGAAGGGGCTTATTACGACGCGGAGATGTTATTGACGGCCGAAAATAACTTGATTAAAAAAATAAATTGGAGTTTTTTTCTGGGATAAATTTGAGATAAGCCTGAGGATAATCCTGGGATCAGGATCAAATTATTGCTTTTGATGAGAATCTATTTTCTTTACTAACGAACTTTTTGGTTATTAAGGTTGACTTTTGAACATAAATACAACTGTCTCGGTCATTCATAGTTTGAATTGCTTTTATTCTCATAAAAAAATATCACCAAAATTATGATTGCAGTTTCAAGATGAACTAATATATATATATATTATTTATGAAACACCTCAAATAAACCTCTTGATTTAAGCTGCTCAATGAACTTAGTTAAAAATATGTTTTAAAATCCAGCAGAGTTTAAAATACCTTACCAACTCAGCATATGGAAGCTTGCAAATAAAGAAAGTTGGAAAAAAACAAAAATCAAATTTCTAACGCGCCATCTTGTTAATAATTCAAAAGAAATAATGAGCCTGGATTGATTCAACTCGCTCATTCATACATTTCACTCATTGTTCAATACGTACACTCAAGACCAACAACATTTGAGTAACAAATCAGTGCTCCTGTAGCACAGAGCGACACAAACAACAATCTAGGCACCTCACATCCACACTACCCTGCACGCCCCTACACCTATTGTTTTTGACATTATTTCACCGAACATTTCGCCCCAACACCTTTCGGTACAACATGCCGCCCCCGCCCCCGCCACCCCCAGCCCGCTGAACACTCGACAGCACGCTGGGGCGCGTAGCACGGCGGTAAATGGTGTCGCTTTCAAAGAGTCCACGGCTTTGGCGGGTGGTGCTTTCATGTGGCTGTCACCCTAGTCATTATGCACGGAACTTCTCACACCTTGTGGCTTCTGTCTCTTTTGGCCTCGTGAGCACTCGCTTACTACCCCTATACTCTCTCACCCCACCCCACCTCCCCATACGAGCCACCACAACGCCGAAATACGAGAGATCGGGAGGCTGGACCGCCGCTTGTTTCGCATGCGAGGAACTGAGAAGATGTCCTATACATATTTGAACACATGCTAGTTTAATGTTTTAGAAAAACTATTTATACTTTTTAAGCTAGCGTGCTAAGATGAGGAAAAGATGCGAGTCTTTGTAACTAATGCGAGTTACATAATCCAAGGAATTAACTCGCGAAAATATGCTTGTTTGGTGCAAGAAAAATGAAAACTTCATTGAAATTATTGACAACAATAAGAGAAAGCTTTAGAATCTTTGACGTGTATCAATTTTAAAACCTAATTCTTCAAACTGGAAACTTATCGTGTGATTTTGTCCTTTTAATGCTTAACTTCGCTTCCCTGGTGAAGAACGAAACGATCTAGGCCCATTAAATTCCACTGCATAAAGTAACCTCCGCTAAATGCAAGCATCCACGCGCCAATTTTGGATTCGCGGAGAGCACCTTGCTCTCGCGCCTTGATCTCGCTAAGTGGAAATTTAGTTCGTCGGTTTCGGAGGTGATGTCAACTTGCCCCTCCGTGTCGCTGGCTTCTGAGTTTCCTGCCCCCCCCCCCCCCCCCCCCCCCCCCCCACACACGAAGTTGAATCAACAACCCCCCGCGCGGATGTCGCGGTGCATCGTACATGAACATGACGGAGCGAAAAAAGATGTCGGCTTATTTCTGACAAATTTAGCATATACATGATTCAGAGCGTTTGTTTGGAAATATTTGAATGTGATGCGATGCAGAAAGCTGTCTGAACGTTCAAGTGACGCAGTAAATTGTTGGCATTTTGAGTGAGCGACGACACACGATCATATATTGCGAAATAGTTTTACGGCCGCTTTTTTCAACGTGTGTAAACGTTCCGTGAAACGTCTTCCACAGTTGGTAGAAGTGCAAATGTGGCCACCGTATGTTTCGGCCATTTTGCAATCTAAAATCTTCGTCGCAATTAAGCGTCAAAAATTCATTAACACAATGGCAAAATAACGCAAACCCGCAAGCAGCCTCTCGACTCTCGCCTTGCGACGTATAACACTTCAATTTAATTGAAAATCGAACTGGGCTCCATGGCCATCTGCACCATCGCTGTAATTAAACTGATCTCCTCCACCCTGCAACCCCCCACCCAACCCCTCGCTCCATTTTAACATGTACCAGCCATGTCGTGACCGAAGTTTGACCCAAACCCCGGACCCCGTCGGCGACCTGGCGACCAAGGTGGCTACACCAAGCACAGAAGAGGCCCTCGGTTCTTAGTAAGGCGCCTTGACGGACGACGGAGAGGTGGGGATGGAACGCGTCGTGTTCTTTGCTACGTGTGTTTGCTTTTTTACTCGTTTACTTTTTCGTGAAATTATGGCGTGAAAAAGCTTTGTAATTGTATGCTTTGCAAAAGTGCACTCGATGGCTTGGAATCAGCCACCAATAGACCTCTCGTATTCAGAAAAAATTACCTCAGATACCCACTGGTCGTTTTACTAGATGGTAACAAAAATTAATTAGCTCTCCCTTCATCTACTATTCCACTCAATCAAAATGACGTCATGATATCCACTCAGTAAAGCCAGGTAAGCAATTCGGGTTGTGATTGCCCTATCTTCCTTGGTTAATTAGTGGAGCTACTTGTATTTTTTTACAAACTGGTAGATCTCCGAGTGTAAAAGGTCTTTTAAACAAGGAAGACGGGGAAATCACAACCCGAATGGCTTTAACTAGTGGGTATCATGATGTAATTTTTTTGAATGAAATCGGTGCACTGTGATTTCCATTGAAATACCTACATTCTTACCTACATAAATATCTACATTAATTTTAAGTGTGGTATAAGAATTGGCGCAATGCACTAAAATAAATCAATTTTAGTGCCTAGCATAAAAACTCATAAAATGCGTTAACATAGAGGTTTCCAGAAAATCTAGTTAACAGGGTATTCAATGCTAATTCCCAAGCTCAAACTTTTCCCGACTTTTCGCAAAGCTATGCTGCCTGCTTTATCAAAGCTTTAGCGAGGGTTGAGTTGCCAAATTGTTTCATGTGTGGAGCACGTGGCGCTCGTGCGTCGGTTCAGGCTCCTTAGGTGTGGGGTTTAGGTGGTGACCACAGGGTGTGAGCAGGTGGGAGAATTACCACGCCATTAGAGAATCGATGATCGCCGCCGGGCTAATCGATTCCAAGGTGATGTCGCCTCGTCGGATATCGTCGGTGGCTGCTTTCACCCGCTAGAGTAATGAATGGCCGGGCCAAACGTGGACACAAAAGTGTGGACACTTCTTTTTTGCTGGTTTAATATATGCCAAATCGAGAGTTAAACTTAACGAGTATGTATCCTAGTATTCCTAGTATTCAATTAATTCGCATATCAAATTTGATCTGAATAACGAAAAGGCAGTTGATACCCCAGTATTAATAAATAACGAAGCATCTAATAACATTTTGAAATCTTCTTGGTGTAACCTAAACACATATAACATCGTTCCTCAATCTTAACCTTTCTCTATTATCTTTGAGTAATTTTCTTGTATAAAAAATTTAATGCCAATGGAAATAGCTTTTTAATTTGGTTCTTATCTGCGAAAAATGACTTGACATAAAATTCTTATGTTTAACAAAAAGTATTTTCGAAATATAGGTTAACCTCTCTTGATTGCAGCCTAGGTAAAAAATCGTTTCATATACAGTAGATATATATTTTCTGAAACGATACTTGCATTCAAATATTTATATTTTAAAATTGTAAATTTATTATTGTAAGGATACGATTTTTGGAATGGATATTTCGTCGTTGAAATTTTTTAATACACTTCTTGTCCCGTCGCGTGTGAAATGCCGCGTGCCTAAAATCAGACAAATCAATTTGCTCAATCATGCACATATTAGCATATGACATATTATTGTGTCCACATCGAACATGATCCGCACCACCGCTGAAATTCCCATCAAATCACTCAAATTATTAGCCGCGTAACGCCGCACAAAGTAAGTAATACCTGACCTAAATGGCAAGATAATGGGATTTACGCTGATATTTGCACTAGGGATAGCAAGTCTGCGGCTCACCACCTGATACCAGCCAGGCATTTGCCGACCACTTCACAAATGCCACGCGGCCGTTCTGCGGCCGTAATAATTCTATCGCATTGATATTGTCATTGAATGGCCATTGGGCGAGATATACTTTGGGCGGCTGCACTTCTGGTGCACAATGGGGCTCGAACGACGCACTAAGCCCACGTCGCTAATTGATAGGCTAACGACACAATATCGCGCTAATCTCGTCGGCCAATTGAATGGCCCAATCTGTGTGCCTCGCTAAATACTGGGAACGTGATTCAAGTTGGCTGGTGTATTGTTGGTTTTGGGAGAGGTTTGATGGAATCGACGATTTAGGCACGTGATCGATGATTTGGATTGATTTTATGTGTCTTTGTCGGTCGTTTTTTGTTGATTACTAGTTATTTAATCTTAATGCAATGCCTTTAGAACGATCAATTTATGTAACGTCGTATTATTTTTGTCCACTTAAATCTTGATAGGTATAAGAAGTAATTTGTAATATACTTTAATTACCACGAAAAAATCTTTTTTAATTTATAGAGAAATCAAAATAATGGTTAATCGCTTAAATAACGCGACGCCTAAGCCATAAACAGCGCTACAGAAAATAATTTTACAAATTTAAAATTTACTTTGGTGGAAGTGCCAGGTTTGCTTTGCGGGCTGCGTTCGGGGGCGAAATTGAAAATACTTGCGAAGTGGGCAAGCTGGAGACGCCATCGATCTGCAATATGATGAAAAGGCACATGAGTGCCATAAAATACGCATGTCGTCTGTGAGAACTGGTTTTGTTTGGTCATTTTTAAGTCATTGTCAAAATTGCTCTGGGGGTTGCGTCTAGGAGGCATATACAAACGATTTTGTTAGTTACTGAAATTCATCTAAAGGTATTTAAGCGGGTTATAATGTGGTCGTAACATACTTTATTTAAAAAAATGGATCACTCGTTAACAAAATTGTAGGTAATAATTATTATCTAGACATTGCACAACCACTTCATTAAATTAATCATAATATGCTATGCACTCAATCCCATACAGTGTGCTCTATGGATGCAGTGTATAACTTTATTTTGATTATAAAACGTAATTAACTTTGCTAATTGCAATAGAATAAAGTGGTGAAATATTGTGCGAACACTAAAGCTGCATAATATAAGTTAAAACAATATATGAAGGTAATTATTTGCAATTAGCTTTTGCCGTCTATTGCATGGATCTAGTCGACATCAGTGGCGTTACCACGATACCCTTACCTCATCCATTAAAACAATAAGGTCATGTCTTAAATTTGATCAATGAAGATGAATTCTATCCAGTCGTAAAGGCTCATTGAGTCCGCAGGTGTTCTGAAAGGAAATATGATCTGTCGATAAAATTTGGCCTTGTATTTATGTGAGCTCAAAAGATTTCGCTGAAATAATCATTTGAAATTATTTACCGAAAAATTTACAGGACCAGGAATTTCATTAATAAAATACTCCCTGTCAATTAAGCTATGGGAGAAGATAATCACTGATGAAGACCAGGTTTTGTCTAGATGAAAGCTTTGGAATTTGAAATAAGTTTCAGATATTGATAAAGCTATTTTTAAATATAAATATAAATATATATATAAAAATTTAATATATAAAAATTTAAAAATATAAATATTGGTTTGAATCTTGTTGATAGTAAGAAACCTGTTCGACTTTTAGCAACTTATGAGTATCACCTAACTTCAAATCATCTAACGCATTAGAGAGATTCTTTATTTTACTCTTCCAATATACATCCTAATTCCTTACATTAGACATGAAACTCATATCAAGCAACATAACCAATTCAGACATCAGATTAATTAACTATTTATGCAAGCTTTTGTGATAACTCAAAACGCTTGCAGCGTAACAAACAAGTCACCCTGTACACCAGCAAGTGACACGAGTACGACTCGACTCCGCCACTGCTGCCACCTAGCGTCTGGTAGCAGTCGACTTGCAATTACCGAGAACTAGAGCAGACTGCATTATCGCTTGTCAAGGCTGCACAAGACAAACGATAAGACACTGCTTGCATTTCCCCTGGATTAACGTTAAAATATTGATTACACTTCCTCGGGATAATGAACTAATTAGTATTTGTATCCGCGTTCTCAGGTGATTTAGAGCGCTGTGCGACCGTGTTTTACTATACAGTGAGTAGTTGCAGACATCGTCAAGGAAGTGTGTAGAGTAACGGCTCGTGCTTGTATTTCCATAAACGCCGAGTTAATCTACTCTGGTGCTCAGAGAATTGCAGGATGCATACTTGCAATCACCAGCCAACAGGCTTTTCAAAGGGCTTGCTTGATCATTCACAAAACTTCGGGCTGGAGAGGGCAAGGAGTGGGAATTCTTTCAACTGAAGTATATAAATAAATAAACTGAAGTGTGAATTGAAATGAGCTACACCCCTACGTGATATTGTACTCTTCCTGCGAGTTATCTCTCAACTATGTACACATATTTTTTGATCGAACCAATTACTGGGCTAGACATCTACAGTTTCAAACAAGCTAGCTGTCAAACTCATTGCAATTGCCAGCACTATTTAATCCCAGAATTAAAAAACTTTTTTATGCAAATCAAATCTACATATGTTGCTCAGAACGGGCCGGAGCAGAGGTCGAAATTTCACAATCCACACAGCCTGTTGATGATTGATTGTTAAAGAGATGTGTCGATATTAGTGTACGTGGCATTTATTTTTATTTCCCATACACCCCCGTCCGTGAAATATCACTTTTCGCGTCTGGGGCCTGCGTTTCTCCTTTAAATAATCCATTTATTATATGTTTCGGTGCGCGCCGCGACGGCCTAGGGGGGTTGCTAGCGGGGGACACATTCTCTATTTATGACGGTTATGGATGTGCCCCAGAGTCGATTTCCTGCCACCCCCCTTGGCAATACCCCTTCGATTTTCCGGAGCGCCCAAAACGCGGCCGGCGGAGCGCCGGGTTTTGCCCGGGATCGACAAACTCGCCAGGCTTTTTTCTAAAAAAAATTAAGGCAATCCACAAAAAAAAAATGCATGGCCGATTACGAAATTCTTAACGTAGAGAGCTTTTTAAATCCAATTGAATACGTGATAATTTTATGTTATCAAAGAGACAAGGTGTCGAAATCTATTTAGTCGTTGAAATGAAAATAAAATCTCATTGGGACATGCTTCACGACCACTGAAAGGCCTCGCGAAAAGCCATTTACTTTTAGTCATATCAAGACACGAAATGATCAATTTTTCCCATCGCGACGAAATAGAACTTCTTCTCCATCTGCCTGCCAATTCTGCGTGCGAGGCGTATAGCCCGTCTAACGCTCTTATCAAAGTGGCATGCCAATATTTCCCATGCTTATTGAATAATATACACGGGCACGCACATTTCCCAGAGTGCCTCTGCGCGGATCCGGCTTTCATTCCCGACTCTCTCAGGCCTGCAACGTTGCGGATAGTGCGTGCGAGCGTGCGTGTGCACACTTACGCACGTCATGTCGGTATTGACGTGGATTCGATACATATCGGTATAACGTATCGCCTGGCCGGGGGGAGGGAGGCTGGCGGAGGGTGGGTTACGGGAAAAGTGAGTGGTTGGGTCGGAGATAAAGACACTGGATTTTATTACTTTGGCTTATATGTGGAGGGCCTAGTCTGTCGGTTATTTTGCTGCACGCCCAGCAGAGAGATTTCTCGGTGTTAGCATTCTGTGCCAGGGAAGTTTTTCGGATTGCACAGTTTTTTTTATTATTTAAGGATAGTTTTACCATCTTTGTCACAATCGGTTGCACTGGGTTGCCATACACCCAATCACGTAATGTAGTATTCAATATTTATAGTATTAATAGTGAGTTGGAAATATTGGCAAAGCCGGCTCTTTATTAACTCTGGCCAGTGAAAATTGGTCATTCGCTTTTCGTAGCGCCATCGTCTGTGAAAGAATATGCAGCGCTAAAGGTTTCATTGAATTTATCAATTAGCTACGAAAATCCTAACTATCCCCTTTTAAGTCGTTCTTCACAATCGCTCCTTTCTGAGAGAAATTGTCTTTGACGGATCTCATTTCTTCACCTTAAAAAACGCCCCCTTTTATAAAGTAATTCTTAAAATTACCTCCCCAACTCCACGTTTATAAAATAACGCTACCCTTCTCTGAGTCATGTACTTGCTAACGCGCTTTCATCAAAACATCATCTTTTGCATTTTACCCACCGGGATAGCAATCAAAGATTCATGCAAAACTTGAACTCGCGGCGCCGACATCTGAACAGGTGTAAGGCAGGTCGAGTAACTCGCCGTGCATATTTCATAATCATCCTCCCCCATGCGATCTCCTGCAATGTTTACTTCAGGCAAAAACTCGGGCTTTCGTTACTCACCCCCATCTCAAGACGGAGAAAATAAAAACAAGAACAGTGTTCAACTAAAATTATAATCTTCCCCCTTTTTGTTCTACGAAAGTCTGCGGCTGTTTATAAAATATGAAAACACCGTTTCGCTTTTCGAGCTGTCATGATGAGCCGGCTATCCGATTAAGTAACGGAAGATTTTGAAATCTGTTTGCGCGAGATGTTTACGCGGCGAGACGTAACGCGAGCTTTGCAAGGCTGTCGAGAAAAATCCTCCGTCTGCTGTCAATATTTTGATACGCGAAGACCAACGTCCGGTGGTTAGTAAAAAAACGCGTCCCCTTTCACGCCATTGCTGTAGCTTGAAACGCCCGGAGAAAATAGGTTCATACAAGGACAAAAAGTTTTCATTTTTTTCTGCTCTCGTAGCAATCAAATTTAGGCGACGTCAGAAAGTTGTGAATTTCATTAAACAGTTCGCGCGAAAAGTCTCGTCGAGGTGACGTTTCGTTTGGCGTCGCGTCAACTCCGAGTGCATCTTCTGACGTCGGCGTCTCTCGCATAAGTTTACCCTCGGCGTTCGACGGAGGTTTTTGTAGCACCTCTATCTCCTTGCAGCGTAAAGCCACGGGCGAGCTGCGAGGCGCTGGCTCCGTTTTAAGATGCATTTAACCTAGATCAACGGCGTCTGGAATTGCATGACAAAACGCGCTTCTTGTAAAGTTGCAGCGGCGTGGGGTATGCGTTGTTTACAGACATTTTTAGACGTTTCCAAACATCCTTAAACGATCTATCTACTATTAACACTACCTAGAAACGTTCACTTTAGTGGACTTCAAATTCTGTATCTTCAGGGCTGGGATATTTCCTATTTCCTAGGATAGGACGTATCCACTAATGTGGACGAGCCAAAGGTCCTCAAATTTTATCTTTATTAAGAATAAATCTTGGTTAATATCGTTGGAACTATCGTGAAAGATTTAGTGAAACAAAAAAAAACTAGTAGTAAGCAGATACATCAGAAACATGGGTCAGTTTTTTACATTTTACAATGGTGGCCTGCTTAATAGTTCGGTACTCCCTTGGAGGATAATTAGATTCCTAGGATACTCATAAGAAATTTCAACAGACAACTATATCTCGGGAAAGTTATTTCATTTAAGAAATTATTTTCTTTCAAACACAGAACACGTTTGCTGAATGCCTGGTCAAGCCCCGATATAATACGCTGCCACATTTCTCCATTTTCTTTACATAAGAAATTAGTCTTCAGCGATGCATAGTTCCACATCTGAGATATAATAAAAGCCTTTGCGAAAAGTTTCTTGGCCGTCATTGAAATAGAACCTTTGACATTTTGCTGGCAACATTTTTTTTATCCAAACCGCGCCGTAGTCTTCAAGTACATTTTCTACACACATTACTTTCTGCCCACGCGGCTTTCCGATACAAAGGTATCAACGAAGGTGGCTTTTTCAATGGTTTCTCTCAATGGATATTATGTCAGACCGTAATAAAATTTCGTCCGATGTCTGTTTGTAGGGAAATTGGAGATATCAGAGCATCTCACAGAAACAAAATGATTTCACGTGGTTCCTAGAAAAGAGACTCATTACTAAGCAGTTGACAGTGCTAGTTTTACTGGTGTAATGTTATTTTAAAATGTTTTGCAAAGTTTATGAATAAAGTAACCCTAACAACTTCATATCTTCTGCCAATTTTTGTGATTTTACTAATTAGGCTCCTGCAGAACTGAATTGAATACATTTTCAGAAATTTTCACTATTTCTTGTCATTTACCGTGTTTCTCGTTCAAAGATTCTATGAATCTGACTGTTAAAATGTCAGATTCATAGAAAAAATCATAGATTTTTAATGTAAATATAAGATGACGCATCATGGATGGTGGGTTATCGAATATTTAGCAATAATAATCTTAACAGTTTATAATTTAATATCACAATCATAAGAATTTACAAACTATAGTCTAAGAAAGCATAAACTGAGTAAAAAGCATTATTTACTTTAAGAAATTGTTGGAATTTACATTTGATCCTAAGGAGCGCGACGGTCCACCACTGGATGCTGCACGTATCAAAGTACAGACCCCTTCCTGAGAAAGGCTGTCTTTTCCCTCGTATTTCCTCAGTTTGACGGCGGCATTATGCCAGGAAACTCTTTGAGCATCTCGGGAAGTGTGTTTCAATGTTAGAACTCGAACTATGTACGTACAGAGGTAGTTAAAGTTTCCATTATATTCGCAGGTAATTACCTCGTTTGAAATTAGTTTTCAGTATCAAACTACCTGTTTGGTGTATACCGTTTCCTGACAAGGCAATCTTTGCACAACGAATATTCGATAATGGGTTGTAAGAAATTATGTTGAGATATTTTATAATTATGCAATGTAAAAGAAAGGTTCGCGTCGAGTTCTGTGATAATTAGCTCTGCTAAGGACCAAAACTAAGCAATACTTTTTCGTACAAATTTCAAAGCTTCTCCAGTAATCAGAATCCAACCATCCAGCAATTGCTTTTCTTGATGGACATTGAAAAACAGCAGTTTGTGTTAGATATTGGACAAACTTATTTATAAACACAGAATTTTAGCTTTGTGTTAGCTACTTTTTGACGATCGTACAATTTTCGCAGCATGTGAAAGGCTTAACTTGAAACTTCGCTCATGTCATCTTAGGGTTTAAAAAGTGGTCAAATCCCCAAAGTAAAACTAGAAACGCCAGACGGATATTGATACCGAAGGAGTCACTCGTAAAAATTGATAAATGATTGTCATTTCTCACCAAGAAAACCGAATCGACACATTTTCATTTTTTGCACAGAAAAAGAAAATCATCTCTTTAACTCGTTTCAAACCTTGCCCCCAGCCTACCAATTTCCGACCAATCAAACATTCCCACCCTCTTCAAATGCATTTCCCACGGCGTCCCAAGGGCACAACTAGCTACATCTCGCAACCCCACCAGTCCCCCATCAACCCCTAAAACAGATCTAGTATCCCATAACAACCTCGTCCGAAAATCCACCCGTCAAAAAAAAAAAATCTTCGTTCACGGATGATGAAAATCAAGTTGCAGCCGCAAGGCAGAAAAACTCATTTGTCTTGATTCGCGCGTTGCTATTTTCCACCAATCACAATTCAAACCCACCCTCTTACAAAAAGACAACCCCGCACCTATATCTACCTACCATACCACCCACAATACCATTATTACATCCCCGCGCATTTCTCACCAACGCGTTCGCTTTCCAAAATAAAATCCCATACACAGTAACCCTCTCTTTTCCTACGTTTCCACTCTCAATCATCGCACCGTCTCCTTCCCCCTCGCATACCCTGCCACCGCACTCCTCGCTCTATCATGTTCCATCTTCATTGCGTCACGCGCTTTTCTTCGACGCGCACGGGTCCTCGCGCGCCCGTTTTATCTCCGCTTCACTTTCACACCATCTCTTGTCGTCACACTTTCTCCCATTGTCGCATCGTCTCCCATTCACGCGGCGATTCCGTTGCCGTGGGCGCGGTTTGCTAGGCTTGTTGCCGGCTCAGTGGCGGCTAGCTGGCTGGCTGGCTGACTGACTGGCTGGCTGACTGACTGGCTGGAGGGCCAACTTGCTCTGAAAGCCCAGGGCACACGGTTTACAAGTCGGTAGAACACTATATGATTGAAGCCCGTAGCGTAATGTGTTCGAATGCCTTGGCACTCAGGGGCCTTACCTATAATTTAATTAAAACACGGTTTTACTGCATTGATAGTGTCGCTATAGGTCTGCCTTCAGGATTCTCGAGTCATCCGAGGCTTGCTCAGACTTAGGACCTAGTTTATATTTATTAAACGGGCCGTTAAAACAATATAATATTCACATCTCATTGGCTGTGGCCATGGTGATAACAAATTTAAGAAGTTTTCGGGCCACTGAAAAACTTTGGAGGTCACATCTTTTCCAAACTTGGCGTGTTTGAATATTTTAAAGCCATTTTTTTTGTTTTGAACCTTAATATAAAACCGTGGAATTCTACAAACGTTCTGGTGCATTTCAGTCACATCAAACGCGTCAAAATTCACAAAGCATACACTGCTCTCTCGTGTCTTCATCGTCCATTCTCGTGTCTATATCGTGGTGTGGTTTATAAAGGATCTAGCAACGAATAAAATGTGATCTCTTTTGCAGTCTAAAGCTAGATGCGAGAGCAACACTAAATGAAACGGAGATGCATTATTTTAGTTCATCCCTCAAAGCAAGAGTTGAAGCAAGAGCGTTCGAAACTGAGGTATACTAAAAGGCCATGAGCCAAGCCATGGCACGGAGGAACCCCACGACGCTTACGCCTCTCGGATCACTCTCCACTTTTTTTTTGAAAGAATGTCAATAACTTTGCAAGTTTATAATTAGCAAAGTTGCATGGACGAAAAAGAGGTTGCGACAAGGCACGAGCTCGGCCAAATTGCTGCTGCGAGCACTGCCCCGATCCACCACTTCCTAACGCCCGCCTATATCCTCCGCATCTACACTCAATCTCTTTGCACCCCCACCACCACCCGCCATGGACCCTTTCTCTTGGCGCCGGCACGGAAATTTGTAAAGCGTGTGACTTCTCTCGCGCGCGCGGGGGCATTATTTGATCTCCATCCTTGCCGCGTTAGGGGGCGCCGAGACGCCATCCTCTTCCAATCTCTTGCCACTCGGAAAATTAAATCGATGGCTCGCTATTTGTGATTGTCTGATTCGTAGATCTTTGGGTCTTTGATCGGGAACTTTGTGCGATGAGAAGCAGATTTCTGTGCGAGCTTCTGTGACAACCCGTGGACTGAGAGAGAAGATAGGGGTGATTTTCGGCAGCTGAGAGGATCTCTTGATATTTGATACTTGATGGCGTGCTATGTTCTATAAACATTAATTGGAATGGTGCTTGATGACCGTGTCGCATTAGTGTCAGTAGGTCACGTGACGTTGACTTTTGCATAGTCTTTAAGCCCTCGACTTGTTTATTTGCTTGTTAAATTGTTGTATTATTTTCATTAATTAATACGTTTTCGGCGAATTATGCACTTCTGTTAATGCATTATGTGACACAGTATAAATTGACCCAGTTTCATCATTTGCACGGGTATATTTTCTAGTATTTGCGATATGACGACACAAAATCGCTATCAAGTACATTCTTCTACCGATAATGGAGGTTTTCGAGGAAAATGCGTTAAATTTGACCCAATTCAGCTGGTTTTGAAATGTGAATTAGGTTGCGTAGTTTTGGTTGAAATAAGATATTTTTTGATACAGATCAACCACAGATCAACTGTAGCTAAGATTTGAAAAACAGTCTATTTGCATCTTCACGCGTAATATTCGTAAAGATTAAGGTTTCAAAAACACTTCTAAGCTTGGGTATTGAATGCTGATGCTACTAAGATGACAGGACTGGGACCTGACAATGAAGCAACTCGGATAAAATTTTATTAAACTCGCATCTTCCCTACATCTCGGTCCACCTCGCTCTGTCCGCGAGCGCGAGCTCCACCAGCTAGCGTCCTGAAAAAAATCTGCAGGCCTGACAAAGATTAATTTAAGTTTTTAATGTTAAGTATAGCTTAGTTTTCAATAAGAGATTCTTCGAAAAAAAAGTTTATTATGCCACTTTATACATGTAGATCTGACAAAACCAGACAAAAAATGTAGCACGTTCAACCTTTTCTTGCAGCAATATTTGAATATAAAGTAATGTTAAATTAATTTAATCTTCGTCCAATCAAAGAGTCTTTCCTTCGCCGTCGCTCCAGACTCGCAGCGCGGCGCGTGACGTATTAAAACTAATTTCGCCGCCTGAAATGTTTATTAGAGACTCTACGGGCGGGCGCCGCGCGAAACTCTCAATTATTAGCGACGCGAATGCAAAGTAATAAGCTATTTTACGAGCGCCTCATTTTTGTCTCGGGCGGCCGGAACTGTTGCCGCGTGTGTATGGGAGGCTGGGCGCAGGGCATTCAACCCTTTGCTGTCGTCCGCTACCCCGCTTGAGAGCCGCGCGCCGGCCCGTGGCGGACGCTGGGGTTGGTTTCAGGGGGTGGAATATGGGATGGAAATTTGGAACTCGGCTTTCCTGTGGGTCGTTCGAATTTCGGGTCAAATTCTGTTTTTCACCAGTGCAATACTGAAAAACCAAAATATACCTACAGAAACCCCATTAATAAAGCCCCTTATACAAGACTTTAAATGATTTTGATATCGTGTGATATACTCTCCGTAATTTTCACACAATCTCAAACTAGAAGTTTAGTTTGTAGAGGAAAATTGACCCATTTACTATTTAGGAACATCACTAAACATTTTATCTTATGTAAGATAATGTTAAGCATTTGGATTATTAATTCGCACACGAGACCGCTTTTAAGAAACATTTTAACTACACACTTTTAATTTATATGTGCCTAATCGAAATTTGTGGCAATTGGCTTTTTGATTTTGCTGTCACTAGCAGTTTTACGGAATTTCAATTTGAACCAAGATGTAATAAATCAAAACCAAATTTCGCTGAGTATAAATTTTCACCTACAGTCTTTCTACCATCAAGCTTGCAATGCAACACATTTGTTAGTAAACAACCCTCAAATCAATTATTTCCCAGCCGATTACCTTCAATCCGCCACTGCCTTCCATGCAACCAACCCCCCACACCCTCGCACGAATGATTTCCCCTCACTCTCTCCCACGTCGGGGCCAGTTCCGTTTCGTCCCGGAATGCCCGAAGTAAATCCTGCACAGATAAGCCGGATCTCTGGATGCGGGTGAACTTACATCGGGACACGGCTGTGGCAGGCCATGCACCAAGCATGTGAGAGAGAGAGACAGAGTCCGGAATGTTTGGATTCGGGTGGCTTGACTGACACCTGTTTCGCACTACGCAATGAAGCATGACGCACTAATGTGTCAGTGTGTCTCGGTGTTTAGGCTGATATTACTTGTAGGTAAAACCTTTTAATGGCGGGGATGGTTCAATTTTTCCTGACACTTTTTCCACCTTGGAGCGTTCAAAGCTTGAAGTTTGATTAGTCAGAATGATTGCTAGGAGATCATTGGAACAAAAAATTTGGACAGAACAACCGAAGGTCCCGGGTTCTTGTCCCGGTGCTACTGGTGAGAACTTCCAGCAGACTACCAATTTTTCAAAACGCAATTCATTTGAGCTCACTTCCATGGATTCATTCAATTGTTTCTGCAAGTTATTTCTAAAATGAAGGTTGAAAGTTTGGTAAGCCAAGATGATATTTCAGATTACAATAAATATGTTTCGTTTATACTTTCTGATATAAGAGTTGATTTTCGTGCAAAGATATATCCGTACTAGAATGTTCGTTTTAATATTCATCCATTTCATCGCAAACTATAATCAATTAACACCGCATAAAAAAGACATTTACCCAGCACTCCGGACACCGAAAACCTAAATGTTCACATGCATCGTTCTATGCTCCTTAGTGTAGAAGTAGCTGGAACGAATTGGAAACTGGTAAAGTGCGAAGATATTTGTTAGAAATACGTTCTTGCGTGCTTGCGTGCGTGTGGGAGGGTGTGGCGGGCGTGTTACGCTGCTGAGAAAGTCTCGAGCTGCTGAAAACTCAACGTCGGATGTTTTCTCGCGGAATCTTCTACATATATATTTTTTTGTTTTTTCGAGTGCCTATCGTACCGATCAGAAATGTCACGTGGCGGCGTCTTGACGAAAAGCAGTTTATCTTCAACGTAATGCCATGTGGCTTGGCTCAAATGACAGATTTTTTACCCGTCTCCTGTTTGGTGGCTATGTAACCAACCAAATAAATGTTAACATGCGGGTCGTTTAGTTGCGGATCCATATATTTAAGATATATCACCCTGATTATGGATCTGGCTACACAATTTTTAAAAAAGTTGTCAAATTAAGGATTTATGTTGTATTTAATTAAGAATAAATCTTGTTGCAATCTCTGCTTGCCACTGCTAATCATAGAATCAAACATTATGTTTTACTTCCTTGTAAACCCAATGCGCGTATGAAGCTGCTTACGCTGAAGCTGCTTGCTGTTGCGTGAAGCTGCTTTAATGCTTGCACTTTACATGGTATATTCAATAACACTAGCCATCGCATAAGGAGCCGTATCTTCCTATCATGACCTGGACCATTATTCGGAATTGGGTAAAATTCGGCTTTTTTTTCCAACAAAATTGTAGGAACAAAACCGAAACTCAGCCAATTCCGCAGAGCTGTACAGTGGAAAAGTTGGTTAATAAGGACCCAGTGGATCATTTCCCGCCACTAGATTTATTAAAGCCACAACGTAACTCTTCGCGTCGGTGGAGGTGCCGCATTTACTTTTCACGCCTCCGCCTCGTTTCCGCGGCAACATCCTGCGCTCTCACATTCGCCCCGGGAAATTGGTGTCCTTAAGGAAAATCGAGCCATTTTCCTTCCCCCGAAACCATGTCTTCCCCCCCCCCCCCCCCAACTGGGGTCCGGGGTCCCGAGCACCGGCGCTCTTGAGCGTGAATTGTGTGCAGCGAGTGCTTGCAAAGACACTCGTGGCTAAGTCATCTTCTTGTTGCTGGTTCGCCCTGAGCTCAGTGGTGGCTTGGGACGTTGTGGAACAGCGGAGGCAGTGCACACTTATCAAAATACTCGGATGTTTGTCTAACCTTGGCACCAGTTGTGGGGAAATGTAGAGCTTCGCGATCGCTTTCTGTGTTGGCGATGGGCGAGCAGTGCTGTGATTTTTGCTAATATTTACTTTGGAAAAGTGCTAGCAAGTAACTTTGAAGCGGGATAAACAGTAATACAACTTTCGTATTTTTCTTGTGTAAAGAAGAGGTTGAACCGTTGATTCATTGCCTCTTGGATACCTATACAGAAAATAAATTCAAATATAGGTTAATTTATCATATTCATTTTTAGTTTGCCAAAAAACCAACGTAAATTTCATATTTCTTTACCCAAAGCATTTTTTAATGTCTTCTAACAGCAGTGGGTCAATGTTAAGATATTTAACAGAAATCCTAAATTCCGAAATAACAGCCATGCCTTATAAGATTATAAGGTAATGCTCCTAGGAAGCACCACCTCAAGTCTCTGCAATCCCTCCACCATCTTCATGAAAGCCCGAGAAGGGAGGAAATTAAACCTAACCATTCCACCACTGGTAACGTTTAGAAGTCTTCTTGTTGCTTGCTAAGTACATCGAGCAAAAGCAACGCGAGTGACTCTAATCGGGGGATGAACAAGTTCCACGACGCCGAATGAGTAGACAATTGCTCCGACTGTTTTGCAACTAAACGACGGATTGGTGGATAACGATGGTTGCGTTCGTTTTTTTTGCGGGGTTGCGATGAAAAGCGAATTGCTTTTTTGTCGAGGGTCAGCCGAAAATGCCTCTGGGCAATTGCTCGCTGCAAATGCGATGAATTTGTTGAAATTGCTAGCATTATTTGCACAACAATATGGAGGTTGGTTCTATTTACAATTTGTCAGAAAATCTGAAAATAAGTATATTTTTTTAGTTCGCGAAACAAATAATAAGTCTCCTTTTCAACTATTCGGATATTGAAATGAAATCGAAGCTGGATCGTTTTAATGGTTAAGCCACAACAGAAATATGAAACCAAACACTAGATCGCTTTTCAAACAAATAACAGTTTCAAAGATTTTAAGTTGCATTGACAGTTAATCGCAAATTTCTAAAGCGCCACACAAATCAAAAAGCCGCCATTCGGATAGCTTATATATTTCAATAAAATCACGAGGCTTTATTCGAATGCAAATACTCATGTGAATTTCACATCCTGTTCTAATACGGAAAGTATAAGCATGTCTTTGAATCAAATATAATCGTCTCGCCATTTAAACCTAGAAATTCCCAGTAGAATATGAGGTTGAATCTTTTGAGTGTTCAATGAAATGAAATCGCCAACTCTGATTGGACTCGGCATCCCGTACTGGTGGATGCATGCCGTCCTTCCCACCCAGCCCCCAAACACTCCAAGCCCCTAATGTGCCTGCTTGCCCTTAATTAAAACGAATACACGGCAAATGAACTGCTGCGTATCGCGGACATGCTTTTCATGTAGCCAATCCACGAAGGACAAAATGCTTCGTCGTTTGTCTACGATTGAATTAAGGTGGCTGGATAGTTTGATACACGGAACAAGGATCGAACAGTTGTTCCCGCGCGAACTGGAGTTGCTCTGTGTTCGAGTGTTGCTATGTCAGCTCCGATTTTTTTACATTTTACCATGAGCATTACCTTCAAAAATTGTTGCATCTTTTCACACTATAGCACCGAGGTTTCGATGTATTAATATTGTAAGAAAATGTCCTCTAAGGTTAGGTCCGTATTTGGTACCTGTTCACAAGGTCTACCAGCAACCAAAACCATTGTTGCAAGGGTTGAAATGCACATCGAATTAAACTTTGGCGATAAAGAAAAGAAAAGTCGCACACTAAAAACAAGTTTCAAAATATTTTTCTACGCACATTATTTCTCCAAATTAAAAGTTTCTGATTGCCTAGTTGTGTTTTAATGTACTACCTACCACTAGGTAAACGATTAGTAGAGCCTACACTCGTTGCAGGATGAGCGAGCCGTAATCTCCCTGAGGAAATCCAAACGGAAAACATTTGACAATCATATAATAAACCGAATATAAATCGGTATTGAAACCGTCGAGGCAAAAAAAAAATTCTGATTAGCAAAATACTTCATACACAAATCTGAAACTTAGGCAATTCGTTTAACTTGTTATCATATATATTCAATCCAAATTTGGTGTGGATCGGTTAATTAGTTACGAAGCTAGTACCAAAAAACTGAAAAATTTACGGGTTTTTGCTCATAAAAACAAAGTGGCTGAACAGATTTTGCTCAAAAACCATACAGCACCTCGCTGAGTCACCACGAACGTTTTTTGCAAAATTTCGTAACGATCTGTAGATATCATTTTCCTGTAGATTTCGAAAATAACGAAGTTATCAACGAATTCGACGAAATTAAACAAAACCGTACGTATCGAACTTACCTGTAGTTTGTTAAGTAACACGTTTGTGGTGCTGAAGCCAAACCATCGACGATTAAGGCTCCTGAACCGGGAAAAACGGAGTCTGTTTTGTTCCCTTTTACAATGGCGGCCTTTTTTGTGTATTTTTTTTTGCCCGCGCACACCGCTCTCCTCGATTTTCGCTCGCTGCAACGACGGAGGGACTCCGCTCTACGCTGGGATAGAAAAATGTAATTAAATTTCTAGAGACATTTGATTTTTCATTATTTTCACCGGCATTCACTGGGGCACGGGTGCAGTTATTTGCCCCAGCTACGTATGAACGTGCACGCCGTTCAACCAGATGATTCACGGGTGGAGTTTTGCTCAAACACAGGGTGGTGAAACGCTGGGTGGTTTCGGGGTTTGTTTTTAATTGTCAGTGAACGCTGTGTTCTTTAAGCTGAGAGCGTTGACGGGAGAAATCGGCCTTGAAATACAGACTTTTTTCAAGTTTTCACGTTTTGCTCACGTTTGTAATTACATAGTTTGTTCACTTGCATTATAATGTGTTCACTTTTAGGAAAGGTGTTGAATGTAATTTTGTGAGTGAAACGGAAATAATAATTAAAAATACTTCGTTTCGTGAGGACGAAGACTTTGAAGATCTCTGGGTAAAGTGACAGCGTTCATACACAGATATAAAAATAACGATTGCATGCATTTTAATATATTTTTAACTTCATAAATATTTTAAAAGCGTTCAATCCAGAAAATAAATTACTTTCTGCTTAACCTTTTTTTTCGTTTCTTGTTTATTTACTGTTAGTAGTCTTGTATAGCTGCGCAATAGCTTGGAATGCAAAGTTCATACATCAAATTTTCCCTCTTTTTCCTACTCGCAAGCAGTAATGACTTCATTTCGGTCCTTTCGCGAAGCCCACGCGAGGGTTTGACTCCGACTCCAACTAACTCAGATGCCATCGCCAGCTAATTCCAAACTTTTTCAGCCCCAGAAACGGACGATGTATCTTTTTTTATTGTCCATTTGCTCCCAATGTATTCGCATAAAAGCACGTATATAGCAAAGGTCCGATGTATTCGTTTTTTTGATAAACACACATTAATTCGTGAAAAGGGTTCACGAACGACTTCATCCTGTGAAATGTGAACACATTCGCGACAGTGGTGAAACTGCTTTTTATTTAAAAAAAAAAAATGAAAGCACGGTTTGAGCAGAAAATGCAGAGAAGCAAATTGTTGGTGTCGTTTGCTACTTGCCAGCAGCTGGTCGCGGAACACAATTGCATCTGTGCACTTTGCTTTTTATTCCGTGTTTTTGATATTCGGCGAAGCGGAATACATGATTTTGCACAGATATATATTTATTTGCTCGAACGAGCCCGACAAATTCCTTCACCGTCACATCAACATGTCGTTGACGATAAAATTTGTGTTATCACGTTTCGCTTGCGAAAATAAAGCCATTCTTTATATGGAAATTCGTGTCTGCTTTCGTCAAGTTAAAATGAGCATGGCACCTTTGAGGTAACTGAATAGACCTTTGCTATATTTTCATACCAGCCTTTTATCGCATTGCCTCAGAAAAGATAACGATCCCACTTTTTTATTTTTAAGTAAGGATTTTTTTTATAAAATTCACGTTTTAAAAGTTTGGAACTTTATGATCTTGCTAGAAACAAACGACTCGCTTGAGAATTGAGAGGCATTTTCACAGTCGCCAAATTTTCTCGAGTTTCTCCTCGGCGTTGGGAAAATGACTTGAGGGAAAACCGGTGAAAAACTGCGTACTTTACGCAAGCATAATACGTCACAGGACTCGCGATGATTAAAAACATCATCAGATATTCTAGAAGGTTCTCGAAAACAATTTATCTGGTGCTCAGTACTTTGAAACTTTAGTTTTCTTAGATTATCTTGCATCGTCACAATTATGTAAATTTTCCTTTCAAATTGTTCAAGCTACAATTGGAAAAACAAAACGGCACTGGTAGTGAAGTCATCGAGAAGTACCTCGAGGGATGAAATTGTACTAAGGGTTGCAACTTGAAGTTGTGTGAGTAACATGAACAAGATACTTCGAGATTTTACAAGAAATATCGGTGGTGGTTTGAAAAGGCTTCTGGTTGCTTAAATACGGTGTAATTATTTATATTTCAAACCTAGCAATGGATTTTAAAAGCGCAAATACTCTCGTCCTAAACGAGAGTATTTGCGCATTTAAAATCCATTGCTATGGACCATAACCATAACCAATAAGATTATTTTTGCCTTAAAGAAATTGAACTTGTCACTTACAAAAAATTACTTAGAACGAAGAGAATATGTTCATAAATTCCAAGAATTACCATTAAAATTTAAGCAGACTGGGTTTATAGGATCTTTTTTTATTTTTTTAGTGTGCTGCCAATTCAAGTCAAAGTTGTAGATTTCTCAAAAAATCAGGCGGTATTAAGTTACAATGAAGTTACTTTTCTCTTAGATGAGAAACGTTACGATTTCTTATTTTCAACTTGTCTTACTTAAAAATCAGGTTTCTAAGACGATAAGAATCTCATAAACTAAGATAATTTCTATTGCAAAAAGCAGATTGCAATATGTTTACTTGCTAAAAGTGGACATCATCGCATCGATGGACATTTCCCTAGACCCGCGACCACTTTATCAGTGCAAATATCACAGCAACACGAACGGGGGCAATATTTAAATCAAAGTCCCATCCCCCAGTCCGGGACTCAGTTGCCAGCTTCCTTGAGCGCACAAAGAGGAGGACGACGACCCCACCTATTTACTGACTGCCCCGCGGCCTTATGCAATGTCATTCATGTAGCATAAACCGATCATCCCTTGTTCCGACGAATTACCTCCATTAACACCCCGTTTGTGAACACGGTCATGCGCCCCTGCCCCTGCTCCCACAGGGTCCGTCGATGCCGGGCTAATGCATTTTTGTCGGATGCAATTAGTCCCAAAACTCACCCCCAGACCCACCACCCAACCCAACGGGCGTAGTGCGTGCAACGGGGCAACATGCGTTCGAGTGTGTACGGGAGGCATAGTGGAAAATTCGCATCAACCATTTTCGTAAATTGGAGCTAAATATACGGACGGTACAAGCGCTTGGGAACGGAAAATTGGGAATGTGATTTTGAAGGGCAGCGAACGGGATTTTTTTTTTGCTACTTCTCTTGTTTCAATGTCGTAGATCTCGTTTTCTACTAGCTTGTTTTGCTCAGCGTATTTTCTATGACTCAGTCATGTCCATATTTTATTTAAGTTGATTTTTGTCAAAACATGCTCCTCAGTAAATTTCTAGTTGGTCTCGCGACAAGATTGTCTAACTCCCACAAAAGGCTGCTCTATCTTTCATCTAACCCGACTCTCCTCTAAAATGTTCAATTACCAGCGAAACTAATTGAAAATTTTAATCGATTTTTCCTCAAAATTACTACGACAACGGTCACCCGGCTAACGTCCCCGGCACGAATTTAACGATCCCTAATTTGCCCGACTAAAGCGTTAATAGGTTTTAATAATCAGAACACAAGAGGCCAACGTTGAACACAAACGCGACAACACATTCGCCCGTCGGTTAAGCAATGCAGAGGCAATTTCGCAAAACGCTCGGTGGGCATCGGCGCTGCGGACGCGACAGATTGCGTTGACATTCCTTGGTAGATAACGGCCGAGCACAACGCACGCCATCGCACGGCGGCGTGCCGTGATAAATGCGCGGCGGCGACGACATGGTAATATCACGGGGGGCATCTAGAAATTACTGCCGGTCAACGGGGCTACTGCCGCCAGAGATTTCGCTCATTTCGCGCGGTAAGTTCGGTGTTTGGGTGCCTGGAATGACGCTTGTATTGTAGGTTTTGGTTAGAGAACCTAAATGCAAGTACTCGTTACATGTACGCTAGATATTTCGTGAGTATCTGGTTGTTTTCAGAAATATTAAACCGGGTTTTAGAATGCAAAGCTATCAAATTTTAACAAACGTTGTTACATCTAACGTTGCTAAGATAAGGAAATTTTATAAGTCTTTAGAAAGTAACAGAATCCGTTGCCTTTTAGTTAGTTCTATGACAACTCTGATTTCAATGCACCTAGTCCATTCAATCAAAATTCTATCAAAATGGCGTCATAACACCCATTCGCTAAAGCCAGATAGAAAAATTCGGGTAATGTTTTCCCTGTCTTCGTTTGTTATTTAGCAGAGCTAATTAATTTCGTTTCAAACTGTTACTTCATCCTGTAGGTGTATGACGTCATTTGTCTCCGAGTGGAATCGGTCTATTGCTATTTGTGAAGTCAGAAACTAGCTAAGAAAAACTAGGAAATCGCATTGCCTGGGTGGCTTTGCTATCTGCAATATAAAAATCTTAACATCATGCAAATAAGGACACCTACAAGATTACTTTATAGCGACAACGACATGTGATTTCCGATCAAGCAGCGTTGTAGCTGCTGTGTTCCATGTAGCAGCACTATATAATCAGTGACATCGGTTTGGCAATTCCTGGGATGATGGTCACAGCCTCCTTATACGCTGTATACGTGAAACACGTAAATTGTTCCAACCATTATCATTCAACGCGCAAATTGTATCCATCCTAATTCGTCGCGCGAATGTGTGTGGTTTTATTTCCTGTCGATTCGCCGCTCTGTTTATTGGTGGCGTCGACGACGGCGCGTGCCACTCGCTTTGTTTGGGTGAATCTGGCTGGACGTGTGTGTGTGTTGGCCACGCGCGTGCTTTCGGAACGCGTCAGTGGCGCCTGCCGATTTCTTTGGCTGTGACCAAAACCACAGTGAAGTTCACTGGCTGAGAGAAATTTGGTGTTTTAAATATCCATTTGTCAAATTATGATGCTAAAGCTAGTTATTGTGAAATATAATATTTTATTTTTTACCTTTATTTTCTATAATTTCATCTCCACCTACAATGCAAGACCACCGATACACTGTTTCACATTTGTGTACATTACATTGGTGGCAGTGCGGTGGGATTACGGGATAGCAAAGCTACAAACAAGTCTCTACCGCACGCCACAGGATCGGCATCACCACGGTGTCGATTCTCTTTTGGCGGCCAGCATTGACTGACCAAGTGAGGGATGTTGGGTGCGAGGGGGTGGGTGGAAGGGTTGTAAATACGAAGCGAGTGGAATTTCATTTCATCGGTGACCATCGAAAATGGGGCACATTGTTCTTTGAATTGCCCCGACAGCATTACGCTTTAATGGAATAATTAGACAAATTCTAGTTGCGGTCTGTGTTACAATCAAATACCTTCGCCTCGCCGACTGGAAAAAAGGGCAAAATCAATTTGTTTCCGCAATTTGACGCGGACAGTCGCAATCGCAAAAACATTTTTAAAGCTCTTTTTTTTTTGGTGCAAGCAAAACATAACCACAATCGTGCTCTTGATTTCATGAATGGAGTCTGTCCGCTTACAGATTAGGCCTTGCTGATGTTCAATTGCTCCTTATTGTCCCTTGAGATGGCATATACTAAGTCATGAAGTCATGAGTTACAAAATTTTTTTTGACAACAATGTCATGATCGAACTTAAATGCTACATGCTTATTGTTATTAGTAAACCGTATATGAACAACAGCAAACCACGTCAGACAGGCTCATTAATTCTTCAAGGTGCCTCTCAAAAAACCCATAAAAACAAAAAAACAAAAAAATAAATTTGACCCTCTAAAACCAAAACCGAAAATACTATTTGACTCTGTCCCCGAGTCTTCCTGACCACCAATTTACAGCCTGCTTATCTAATTCCTCCATTTATCCTATCTCAACGTCTTCTACTACCTTTTCTAATCTTTAATTTTATTTTAAAACTGTAAACCAACGTTGTTTTGATTTTGAAATTATGCTTAAATGCATCTTTCGAGCGATTCAAAAATCCAAAAGCCAAAATCTTATTTTGTGTCAATTATTCCGCAAGTAAAGTCGCAGCATCTGGACCACTTTGAACTACAATTCTTGTCACTCTCCCAGCGGCAGTCCCGGCAGCTCAGCAGCGATGCGTAACCCACCTTGTGTCTATAGGCAAATGCAGTGCCGTAGTTCGACGAATGCTTGTGTCAGATGCATTATGCTCACAACTCAGCGGTTGATGTTGATAGCGCGTGACACATTGATGATTTGGGACGCTGTACTGTGGCTTGTTCGGACGTGATATATGTGCGTTGGGTATTTGAAGTGTCATATTTGGGACTGAGTTATATTTTGGTTAACATAACTTGCGCTCTGGATTGGTGCTTTGGGCAGGGATGGATGGTTTGGGGCGAGACCTTGGGTTCGGGTTGGGAAGACGCCAAAGTGCGGGGAAGAGCGTGATATTTTATAGGTTAGTGTGGGGTAACATGGGCCGTTATATTTGTACCGTTACATACCTTGTTTCGCAGGTTTCAAAGTTAGCTGGTGTGAGGACTAAAAAAATGCATCGCCTACTTAAATATAAAATTTAAAGAGATGGCGTGAAAAATGCTGCATACCTATAATAATTAGATTTTAGTAATGCAGCTTCAGAAAATGCTGTGGTTAAAAGAAAAGTTACTACAGTTGGATAATTTATTTTATAATTTTAATAATATCGATACAAAATATTGCATTTTCTAGTTTTCAACTTCCTTGTGGTTAAAAGTGCACGAAATTTCCCTAAGGAACAGAAACTTTTGAGTTGCGTACAAAAATACTAGCATAAAAAATAGAATTATTTCAAAACTCCAATAAACAAAATTCTTCAGCATTAAAATAATTATTACCCAGTACCCAGCAGCACATTTAAATTAAAAACGCATTTCTTTGGCGACAAAAACCAACCCTTCTCGCATCTACCCACACATGGCTTCACGAGACCAGCCGTAAAAAACGGAGGACGCCAACCCACATTTTCCAAACCGACAAAAAAAAGCACACATAAAAGAATCCCAAATGCCAAATCCCTCACCGAAAACCAAGTAACACGTTTAAACACTGCAAATTCTATTCTGCACGCACTCACGCACATCACACACACACACGCACATATACGCATACGCACGATGCGTGCGGGGGGCGGGGGTGGCTCGTGGGGTGGCCGCTCGGTGACATAATCCAGTGTCCACACTCGCGCGAAGAGGAGCTGGGAGAATTTCGCGGCGTTTGATCTGGCGGCAGCCTCCTGACGCTGTTTGCCGAGGATACACACGTAGTCGACGTCGTCATCGTCGCCGGTCTTGTCGTCAACGCAACCGGGACAGTGGCGGAGTTTCACGCGCATTTTCCGAGTTTTCCGGCTAGTGTGGTCTGGGCCTTGAAAGGGGAAGTTGTCGTGTAGTTTTCCGAATGGCTAAACGGAAACGGTCGAACTGAAAGCTAGACACGGACTGTGTTTTGCCAGTACCTAAAAAAAAAAGCTTTTGAGACATCCGAGAATGAAAAGCAACAGAACTTCCTCTGTGTGATGCCTCAAATAACATTCAGCCTGTGAAGATGAGAAAATTTTCAGATTTATCCTGGTAGCAATATTTTTTTAGTCCTTTGGAGTGAAGAATTAGCATATGATATAAAACACATGATTAGGCCTGGTTTTTCGGTTGTTTGGTTAGCTTCTAGGTATAAGGAGTTATTCATGGCTACTGCCAATGATATGTCTAGATATTGTGTAAACAGACCGTTAAATAATTAACAAACCACTGAAACACTAGACATTCGAGTACGTCCGCCACTATTCAGGCAATAGCCATGACACACGACACGCCCTATGTACACAAATACACAATCTGCTCAGCATGCAAATGTATTCATAATTGATTGAAGTTCGCAGATACATTTTGACCAAGCTGTCTGTCCAACAATTCTATTTTCTTAGCTCTAGCTGCCGCACAGCGCCGCGCGTGCACGATCTAATGCAGACAAGTTGTGAGATTCATTTGCATGATGATATTAAAGCATTCGCCTGAACTGCGTGAGCTGACTCGCTGAATTCTGAACAGTGGTACACACAATTCAACTTTGTGATACGCTCGAGCGAATTAGTTGTTGTTGGTGTTTGATTTGTCTCAGTCAGCTGTGCTACATAGTTATGATTTTGACCACGGTAGTGAGTGGATGCTTCCAACTTTAGTGAAGGCACCATGGAGAGTTGTTAAAAAAATATGTCGTTTGTATGAAATCATCGTCAATTTTGATATTTTCACACTAAAATGCTGCATTTCTCTGCATTTAATTTGCTAGACTGACCATTTTTTATCTCAACATCGCCAAATATATCATAAAATTTGACTAAATGGCCTATTTCAACTGTTAATTATAAAGTATTTTGCCCCATGGAATAGATTTGAATTACCTCAAATTGTATGCTTTTTAGAGTTTATAAACATTCCCCTTCATTTGAGTGCATATAATTTTAATCGTATGGGATCTATTTGGTACACTTCCCAATCAAGCCACCGGGCCTCTGGGGCAAAAGAATGAGTCGATAAAACCAATCAATGTCCTATTGGCAGCACATTAGACCACATGGCTTAACATGGAGTACGCATGGGGAAACAGAAGTGCCCTCAACAACGAACACACTACACAATATTTGAAATGTTTTATCTGAATAAAGCAAATTTAATTTAAGAATAACCTCGTCCGATCAGCGCTAGTAGTCAATACCATTACCAACATGATGCCAAACTAATTTGCAGTCACCGATTTACCTTCATTTCTAACTGTATTAGTATACAACAGTAATAATAAAGTTACTAGTTAAAAGCTAAAAGATATGCGAGTGGTTACTAAAACGCTTAGCCACTGTTCTAGTGTTTGATATTGCTATTATAAAATGGAGCCTTACAGATTTAGTGGCATGAGTTGTGAAATGTAAATGACGGCCATTATTTGAGCCTTATCCTGCATAAACTATAGTTTGTCTTCAATACAATGTCTTTAAAAAGAGTTTAAAATCGGTGATTTACGTTCTCGATCTGCTGCAAGCAAGTTTCGACGGTTCCGAATGAATTTGCGGGAGCGTTCTGCTCATAGACAAGACATTTTAGCTTTCAACACCTGGTATCTACATGTTATCGCGGGAGTGGGCACCCTGCCGCACCCACTGCCGCCAATCCACCCAACTTTACCCGGGGGTGGCGAATTTATAAGTTTATTCAACAAATTCACTAGCAGCGAACTGAGCGACCGCTGCTGGGGTTTCAAGTTTCCCAAACGGGTTTATCCACTTACACCTCGCCTTTTTTTGCAAGTGCTTTAAATTTGCTCTAGTTTTATGAAGTAAAACTTTTTCGGTCTCACTATATATCCAGATTTCCATGGCAGACAGCAAACTCTCGTTACCTCCACCACCCTCGACGCGAAACGAGAGTTGCATACACATTTCCCACCCCCTAAAGAGGGTAGATTCGCGAAGTCGAGAGTGTGAGACGATCGTGATGTTACGGCCTGTATGGCTCATAAACTTGGCTCTAAATCTCGTGATAAAAATGAACCCTCCTTCCGCGAGGAATCCAGTGAAAATCTGCATTTCCTGTTACAACGGCTGTATGTCCATGTTTTTCATGCGGCTTAATGTAATTCGGGTGCTGGCTGTGTGTTGCTTTATCACGATTAGAGAGGCTGAACTGACGATTATTTTAGAGGACGTATAACTCAAGTCAGTAAAATTTTATGTCGAGCCACTTTGCCAAATGCGGTGTGTAAAATCATATTTTGGCGAAGTGAAAAATTAAAGATCCGTGAAATGGAGAACTAAACGCGAACTAAACCACAACGGAGGGGTTTGCATGGATCTAATCAAATTTTAACTGAAAATTATTGCTAACCAATTTGTAGCCAGCCTGTTTCGGCTAATTTGCCTAAATTGTTTTCATTATCAATTCAAAATGCACGTTTTAATTATTTTCTGCTCTGTTGATTTGTTTAACAAACACATTGTTTATTGAATCGAATGAATTTTGCGAACGGAATCAGAGTGAAACACGTGCGATATGCATTTGATTCGATGGAGTTTTCTACCGTGTACATATTCCGTATTTGTTTAATTCTGATTCAATATTGATCGATGCATGCATGATATATCTACAATGCATATATTATATTATCATAAGCTTCATTTTGTCGAATGGATATGGTATAGGTATATCTACGTTTGTCCTAGCCCTGGGATATGGGTCGATTGTATCTGAAATTACAATATTCCGTTTGATACTAAGCATTTTATCTTTCCTGTTAGGTTGATCTACAATCAAACAAGCAGTGAATTTTTATATTTTATTTATCTTTAACTGGGTAAAGTAAAGATATGTTATTAGCAATCAGTATTAAGTTTAATTGTATCATGACCCGTTTTTGTATCATGTGAGGCTAGTTGAAAATATCTTCAAAATTCAACTGGTGTCGCTTAACTTTTCAGTAAGGATTAAAATTGGTTATAGGTACGCGGTAAATATTAAAAAGTTAACAAAAAGTAGGAATGCCTTGGGGCTGCAATTTTACTTGATCAATAGCAAGCCATCTAGTGCAACTTGTAGTTTGCAAGATTATCTTCTCTGCGAAAATTGTCACCGGTGTCGATAAAGGTATAAAAGATACAAAACCTTAGCAGATATACGCAAAAGAAAGAGCCGACTTATCCGTTACAGAACTGACTTTGACAAATGAGTGCTCAAGACGAATTTCAAATAAACAAGACAGATTGATTAACGAAATACCAGTCGAGCGCGCATCTGTGCCACGTCGAGCTGGAATCAACTTAAAACGTAATTTCACAGGAGTGCAAAATGCAGTTCAAGGCGTGCACTGGCTGCTGCAAAATAGAATGCACCTGTGAGAAAGCTTGCACTTTACCGGCTAGAGACGAAGTACAATCTTCTGCCCGCTTAATGCATCATCTAAACAGATTGCATATGCAGCATCGTTTGCTAGCTAACTGCATTAAACCATTTCTTGTAGTGTCGGTGTTGTGCACAGAAATGTATGTAGGGCAGGTCTATAAATAGGTAAATGCGCATGCATTTGAAACCGCAATATTCCTTAGACTAAAACCTCAAAATATTATTCAACCCCTACTACCATCGTTTGCTTCAAGGAAATGAATATTGCAGAAATCGTCTTACAATCTCATTAATCGTGTACGTACACTGTACAGAGGTACAATCGCAAGTATTCAGACAGCGGAAGAGCAAGATTCTAGTTATTTATCTCTGGTTTTTCCGTTGTCCAAGAGGAACGTACTGAATAATTTGCCATGGAAGAGATTCGATCCTTTAGTCCCAATAACGTTTGACTGTACAATTTACATGGTTGCTTAAAAATGGTGTGAATTTTTATTAGTGGTGATCACTTATCTACCCGTCTTCTTGGGTAATCGCCATTTAAAAATTTAAGCTCGGCCACTACCTTGCTTTAAATTTTTTCAAATGAAAATGGATTTATATAAATCTGGCATAAAATTTACTGGTTTTCAGTGGGCTGTTAACTTCTTAACGGTTCATTAATGTGTTATTACCATGGCCACTACCAATGAGATGCCTAGAACGTCATGTTAACAGACTGTTGGCGTTTAATAAGAAACAAGCCTCTGTAAAACTGGGCCCATAACAAATTAAAACAGAGAAAACAGCAGTCGAACATCCACTATAGTCACATTCGACAAGAAATTGTTCTTATGGGTAATATTTTGCCTGCTTTACCTCGTCAAAATATTAAAATCTACACGTATCGCCGAAAATGACTTCCATCTCAAATACGCTGCAGCGATAGTTTCCGTCAACATCACGCCTAATTCCCGACGCTGTTACCTAAAATTATCTGACGCGCAGCTTGATGCAAGGAGTCATCTCAGCCAATTAGCCGCCTCGCACCTAACAGTGACGTCACTAGCGAACAGCGGAGTCCCGCAGGGCACGATTGATGAGCCCCCGCCGGGGAGGGCAATGGTGCGTAATTATGCGTGGGTAAACATCCTCTGCGTGTAAGGGTGGGGAAACAGGCGAGAATTTTTGTGGAACGCACAGAGCTTGGTGCCATGTCGACATTCTTACCCTCTGTTTAGTCGTGCAATAAGTCTTATTTACACATTTAAAATTGTCGGGCATCATTCAGCATTATTTCTTGGTTTTAGTTTGGTTAAACATTTGTTTTGCGTTTGTGCCATCATTTTTTTAAGGGCGTGAGTTGCCTCAATTATTGGAATTAACCCTATGACTAACTACGTCCTCTATCTGCGTAGCTAGTGTATTTTTTTCATGGTTAGGAAATTATGCCACAGTCAATCCTTGTCAACCTTTGTGATAACGGACAGCCAGTTTCTTAACATTTGAGAGATTTATTTTTTAATAAAAATTTAAACCATAGGAAAGATCTGAAAAGATTCAAATATTTTGCTCCAACCAAGAAAAGCTATTAATGAAAGGGTACACAAGCCATTTTATTGCTGAGTGGATATATTTTGGAAGCAATAGGGCCACAGTGGCCCCACCACAAATCTTCGAACTGCTGTCACTGACCGTACCACTGATCTCATTAACCTGGATAGTGCATATTATTTAACCAAACTCAAGTAAAGTAAAGCCAGATATTCGCCATCTTGGTCACCCTATTAATGCTCTTTACATGCTGAAATACCGAGAGTTACGAACTGAAAATATTCCTTCAATTATTAAATTGTTTCTACACCAAATTAACCATACATATTTAATGGAGGCCCGATGAGAACCTATGAATTTGATGAAAATTGTAAATAGCAGGTGCCCCAAAGTGGCTTAATATGGCATCAAAGTCTCTCAATACGAAGTGCTATCCACGGCTATAGAGGTAAGTGGCCCCACCGAATACCAACAATTGTCACACCTTCGTCTCGCAAGAACTTCCCGTATCACAACAACACCCATCAATAATGTTGACATTACGGTAATCCGCTTTGGCGCTCGTCAGGCCAGCCTCTGAGAGCTCCTCCGACCGAAGATGTTCGCCCGGCGTAGCTGGACGTGATCTTGTCGTCATGTAGGCACTAAACCGGCTCGGCGGAGTGCTAAGAGGGTTCCTGTCGACCGCGAAGTCGAAATGTCAGGGTGCACGCTCGCGTGGGACGGGGGGGGGGCGAGCGGGGGGCTATGCGTGGGCTAATGCAGTTTGTGACGTGGTAGGCGAAAGCGAGCGCGATCGAAGGTGGCGCGGATTTTTTGTTTGACTCTCTGGGATAGACAGGATTTAAGGGCGGGTTTGTCGCGATTAGTTGCATCTTGTGGGTTGTGGTTGGAATCGATGATTTAGTTAATGCTCTATACATTCTAGCTGATTAATTTGCAGTGTATTTGTTGCTTTATTTTTGACCTGACTCCAAGTTGAAGAGATTGTGACCTTTAAAAAGAAATGAGGTAATTTTCTTATCTTGGTCTTCTTGAACCTGTCCAGTTAATTTTAACTAATTAATGGTCCAGTTTTAAAATGGCTTTTTAGTTCTCTTACAGTCTCTTTTCACGATATCTAGGCATATATTGGCGGTGACAATGGTAATAAAACATAACGGACTGTTTAGAAGATAACGGGCTCCTGATAAAATGGACATGGTTCTTGTAAAATTCGTTCATTTGAAGTATATTTATTTTGATTAAGTGGGTCGAAAAATATTTGTATTTA
This sequence comes from Nemurella pictetii, assembly GCA_921293315.2. Classification (NCBI taxonomy): domain Eukaryota; kingdom Metazoa; phylum Arthropoda; class Insecta; order Plecoptera; family Nemouridae; genus Nemurella; species Nemurella pictetii. The sequence goes on from OV121122.1 coordinate 7,263,358, forward strand.
AAAATGGAAATGAATTGCTATTGTAAAGTAATTTTCAACTTCGAATAGGGACTAGAACGAAGATCAATAACGCCCTCACCCACACATAAAATTCACAGAAAAATTACAACCCTTGCTGCTAGCAGGTAAATTAGAAAATAAACATGATGTCATAATAAAGTTAAGCGATCCCTTTGAGCTTAGCACATTAACTCCAATATATTGGATGTCTATCGCAAAAACAGAGGCGCGCTTCGTGCGAATGCCGAGTGAAATTACCGAGCGTCGCAAAGTGAAACGCGCTTCGCCCGTGCACATCCCCTTTACCCGTCGCGTAGTTCACCGCACCAACCCCTGAGAACGGCGCACGTGTAATTTTATATACTGACGCACTCGACTCAAATTGATGGATGTTTGTTATCATTATTGTTTAAACATACCTAGTTCTATGTAGCTATGGCGAACGCGTCGCCTCGCCGACGAGCGTAATATTTCAGGCCAACTAATAGGACCCCCGAATTATTAATTACCACGATGTTACCTACCCACACCCCCCTCTCTAAACATCGCACGTAACTTAACAGCATTGGAATAACAGCCAGCATATTTATTAATCAGAACGTGCCATGGGGTACATCGCTCTGACGTCGCCGCCCCAGCAGCACTCAATGATGTTTTTTCATGAAAAATTAATTAAATTATTAATCACATTGCTGTTGTATAATTTGTTTTTACGTCGGAGGCACGTTTTGAAGTACGTGCGACGTGCTTTCATTAAGTCGCACCTAGAAATCATTCCATTTGTCGAGACAAACAATGTTTTAAGTGGAATAGAGCTGGAATAATGGAAGGCGCCACTGGAATCTCCTCAGGCAAACCTGCAACAATGAACGATGTCTATGCGTTTTTGGTCTGTGCTTTGCTGATATCGCGACGACAAATTAAATGTCATCATACCAGCCAATCAGATCTCGTGTAAATAATTTGTCTTTCAGAGACCACGGCATTAAAGCAAGAGTTGAGAAAGTCGAACTTTCGTTCATCGTTTTTATTTTCCCTGCGCTCTCCAACTTTCATGTGGCTAACGTTTGTTTCTCTGTTTTGCTTTAGGTAAGTCATCTCCACCTCTGGGGCAGCGGAGTGCGGTGGTTTTTGGGTCATGATTGACGGCCCGTTATTTAGTGCAATAAGGTACGTGCTTCAAGCTCGCATTTCCCCGGTCGGTTTGCAGAATTATTGATGACGAGATTTTGTAGCGCTTGCCGCCTGAACGCAGCCCGCAGAGCAAAGCTGGCTCCTCCACTTTGTGGTAACAGTAAAAGTTGCTAATGTACAGCCTTCCGTCACGTGATTTTTAATGTCAGTGCAACAAGTATCATACTTGACAACAATTCTACTGGCTGGATGACAAATGGGACACAAATTTCAGTGAAATCCAAAGTATAATTTTTAGAAATCTCTGTAAACAGCCTACAACTTTTTGCATTCTTAAGACCCGTGTATTTTCCTAATGTTAGCACGTTAGTTATCAGAAAAAAACTATTTATGCTTGAATGCTTAGTTTCAAACACTGAGAAAGTAGGCAGCATAGCTTTGCGAAACGTCGGGAAAAGTTTTAGTTTGGGAGTAAGCATTCAATATCCAATTAAATCGTTTTTCTGAAAACATACAACTTCATTACTTCATGGACATTCACAGTCTCTATCCCATTATGTCAGTGAAACAGTTATTATTAGGCATAGGTACGTCTTGTGATCCAGTATGCTTGGACGGTTTTCATTGGAAAGTTAGCTTAACCTGCAATATGTTGATGAGAGATTGGTATGCAGTTGCCGTAGGAAGATAATGAAAGCGACGAAGCAGAAGAGTAAAATAGAAGATGTGGGAAGGTGATTTTTCTATCTTAACCCAAGTTTTCTTTATGTTCTGAGCTAAACCTCCAGCTGACCCCGATATCGGATTCATGGAATGGATATTTACTGTAAAACCTACCACCAATAGCATGTCAATTGCATCACTTGCATATTGAGTTTTCGCCTCTGCCCAAGTTTACAAAATCGAGTCCAATGCTATTTATCAAACTCAACATATATATTATGCCAACAAAAGAGAAGCTAAAAACATACTTTTTTTACTTCATTTGACTTTTGCGCTATGAATAGATTAATCAAACCGGCAACTTGAAGTGAGAAGTATTAGTTATAGTTATTCAGACGTTTGTTAAAGCTAACATTTCTAAATTCTTCTTCAACAAGACTCTTGTATTATTTAGGAAGCAGGGAGTAAATTGCAAAAAATATTGCAGGTAGTTATTTTATGGAAAGGGTGAGCATTAATCTTTCATTTTAATAAACTGTTAATTTGAGAATAGTATCAATGCGCCGGAACGGCCAAAACGCCTGGGCACCCACGAAAGTAGTGCCACCCCTAATTCAATCCACCCAACCAAACCATAACCATACCCTCTACACTCAGCCCTGCGCCTATCCAATTAAACATTTTACCACGCACTCAAAACCATTTTAATCTCGAACTCTATTAAGATAATCTTTATTGAAGACCCGACGCGCAAGTCGCCCGATTTCGATTATGACTGCGTGTATGACGTAACGACGACATCTCCCGTCTTGTGGTATTCCGAGTTGATTATATTGCCAGCCAGGAGTCGTAAACGCTAATAGGTCTGCACGTTCCTATTATTAATTAAAGGCAGTGCCAGTTTGATGTGCTCATAACAATGGCTGTCGTTATGCGATTATTTCGCGCCACATATACTTGGTGTCTCGCTCTCGTACGCTCTCCGTCTCGGTCGTGTCGTTAATGCGTGAAGCTCGTCGCTAGAATGCGCTGTGAACAGTTGTCTTAATCTTCATTACACATTTTCGTTTCTCCTCTTCCGGGGTTTCAATGAAGTTGTCATCGAATGGGGGAGTCTATCCACCCCAATGTTGCCACGTTTTGACAGAATTCGGTATAACCTGGGCTTACTCTATTTAATTTAATAATTATTCTGTTCGCTCAGAATTTGCTGTCGATATGATGCTAATATGATGAGAAATAAATTTGCTGTCATCAATTCATTATTATTTCAACCTGTATTCGCTAAAAGCAGCAATGATAAACTTGTACCTACCAGTAAAGCTACAATATATTATGCGAGTGGTAAATAAAATGTTTGAACAGTGTTTTGGTGTTTGACTTCGATATTAGCGCCCTGCGAATTTAGTTCTATGAGTTGGTGAAACATAAGTGGAAGAATTGTTTTATATATGAACCTATCCCGGAGAGACGTAAGAACTATATCTTAATATAAACTATAAATTTTTCATCAAAACAAATTACTGACCATGGATTTGACTGGATACCTATAGCAATTGAAATTCAATTAGTTCCCACCGTCTTAATTTGGTGTTAAGAATGTTTACGGATAAATCTTTAAGTTATCTCTTCAAGAAAATGACAGACGCCCTTATGCCATTTGCAATGACATTAATTTATTTTTTTTAAGTAAAAAGTTCATAGGTATATATTTAAGTATGTTCTAGTTGTCTTTATGACTGAAAGTTCTTCCTCTTTTTATCGGTCTTGCTGCAAAATGAGTAAAATTATTTATTGTCCGTCTTTCCGTAAGCACGAGCGCTTGAAAAATATTATTCCTCCTAAAATAACCTGCCCGTAAAAAAAACTGACGCTGAAACTGGGAATATGAATGCTTCAAATTGCTCTTTGCTCTGGAACTGTTGATGAGGCAGGAAGCAAAGCAGAAACGTTGATCAAGATAAAGTGAAAATCATTAGCACTCATTATCCCATCTTAGAATGTTACAAAAAAAAATCACCAAAATTCTACACTATTTCCAACAGCCAACATCTCATCAGATCCACAACAGTTTTTTTCCTTGCCATCAATATTTAATTTCCTACCTCTTGTCTTCGGCGCATATCTCATTTCTCTCCAGTGTACATATTTAATCGCCTTACATTTCGTCTCCGCGCTTCATTCGTCACGACGCTGAGAACCCCGTCATCATCATCTCTATCTTCTTTTCCAATCTTTCTTATATACTGTCTCTAATTTCCTTCGTGCGACTCGCCTATAACGCTTTCTCACCCCTAAATCCCCCCCCCCCCCCCCCCACCCGTTCACCCTAAGCAGCTCACAAGCCAGCGAATGCGGAAAGCCATCAATCCCGATATTTAAAGCGTAATACTTTTTGATCTCTAGCTGACAGCGAATTTCTTCTCTTCCAGAAAATCGCGACTTTCTGCGCTGCCTCGTCTGGGTTATGCGTAAAAACAAATGTTTCTTCATCTTCACCATTATTTACTCTCTAGCCGAGTCGCTTTATTTTACCGCCTTTCTCTCTCACGGCCGATCTCTTGCTCTGTTCCTCACCCCCTGTCTCTCGACACTGCGAATCCCGCGCGCGCGCGTTAATGTTCATTTCCGTTTAATATCTGCTTCCGGCGTCTTTGTTTTCGTTCTCTCACTGTCATCCAGCAAACACCTTGAGACGGGAAACAAAGGGCGGACCCTGGATGGCGTCTCGCGTCTACGCGATAACCATTGCCCTTTGTTGGCCGCGCGCGTTGCCGACGACGCTCATTATGAAAGCTTATACTGCTGTTTTAATAAACACACAAAGTAGAAAGCTTGATTAATTAGATGGATTTTAGAAAAGGTTTATGTATAAATACGACACTGAAAATGAAGAAATCTGATAATTTTACGATTTTTTTCAAAGAGTTTGAGCAGCTTGACGCTTCTGAGAAACGAAATTGGTTGCCGGCTGGCGTGTTCTCACAGAAGGTTCGCTCTGTGTTGTTTTTTTTCACCCCTCGGCGTAAATAATAGATTCAGGCTGCTTAGAAAATCCAGACAACACGGGTTAATCAATTACAAGTTCAAACTTAGCGTTATGCGCTAACCCCATCGAGCCCCCCCCACCATCCCAGACACTCTCCGGAAACCCCTGAACCCCTCGATCCCTTTCGGAAAATGTTTTTCCAGAAGTCTTTTATTTCTGACATCATTCTGAATAACTTTGCATGACTGTTTACAAAGATTGAAGCATACGATATTTGAAAATGATAAACGAGCTGTAGTGGAGGACGGCATGCCCGTTTTGTTAAACTTTGTATGAGACTTAAGGTGCCTCAATCGTCAATTGATTCACACCTCATGCAGAGGGAGCGACATTTTCTCTTGGTTTTTTAGTAACTAATTACGAAACATTAATAGTACGCTTCAGACAATTGTTTTCGCTGTCAAACATAGAAAATTTTCCGTTTATTTTGAAAGCGTTGATATGGGCCAGAGAATAACAGCTCAAGAAGGACATTCTACCAACTATTTCGCTTGATTTTAGGCATCTTGGGCGGTAAACCAGCATATTTTTATGTTTGGAGTTTTTGTATGATTATTGTCCTTCCTCCTTGTGAAGTAAATGTCCAAATAATCCTTAATTTAGCTCGCAAAACTTAGGCCCAGTTTTGCTATGTCCAGTAATAGCTTTCCTCCAGATAAGAATCATTTCCATAGTAACAACCAATCGGTTGCTTCTGTTTCCTTCCTGACAGGAAGATAACTATTAAACTGCTCATTAACTGGTCCTCAATGTCAAACAAAATACCTATTGGCTGTACAAGGTTAGATTGTAAAATGCATTTCTCCAAAATTGCATGATAAATTAAGTACAGAAATCATCAAGCTGGAACCTGTGGCATCAAACTGAGAATGACAGAAACAGTAAAGGAGTCAACATAGAGCGGTTCAGGCTCCTCACGAAGGGCGAGAACGTCTTCCCGTCTGAGTAAGCGCCAGCCTGTTTCCGCGAGGAATATTGCTAGGATTAATTTTGCCGCTGATTGTACTTTTTGGAGTCGGATAGAATACGCGCGTTGTAAATGTGATGGTTGTGAATTTTTAACAAAGATTGATTACCACCGATGTTAATGGCTGCTCAGGAAATGCATATTGTTGCTGTAGATATTATGATGTCTTGACGCGAATGGGAAATTATGTTGAGATGGTAACATATTGTTAAGGGGCGCCCTGGGAGAGATGAGGGTGGGGAGCTGTAGTTGAATCATCGCCAGTGTGATGTTGTTTAAGTTGCTATACGTCTGACGCGGGGCGATACTTGAACAACATTTGGGGAAATGAGGGCGTCTGGTTTGATATTCACTTCGGCACGATGTTTTCAATCGGTGCTCATGTGATTCGTCTCAAAAAATACTGTGTATTTTACTGAACGCTATGTCTTTAATGTTTATCATTACGTTTAAGCAGTCGCCATATCATATAGTGAATGAAGAGATAATATTAATAGTGGAAACGTTTTTAAGTATCGAGCTTTACAAAAGTAGAAAACCAAGAAAGCACATCGGCCATGTCTTGATCATTTATAATCATTAACATTGGTATTGTTCTTGAAGAAGTGTAGAATGCACTTTTTAAATTCTTCATTCTCTCATGAGCGCATAATTATCAAGCAAATTTTAAGTTTGGCATCATGAAAAGTTACGACTATATTCTTCTTTGTAAAAATAAGTACATCGTGGCGAGAACTTGTACGAAGTAAGTACTCTATTAACAAGGCAGAACTAGAAAGTTTATCCAGTTGTGAAACTCATCGTCGAGTAGCGCATATTACTTGTCTAGAAAGTTTCCTTGGATGTTCATCAGATTTCTTAGCCTCATCCGACAGCTGAAGCATTTCTTTATTTTCTTCCTAGCTGCCTATCCATCCGTCATCGCTGTTTTGCAGTCGCGGCGAAAATGTCGCGTGTCGTCCAATCTTCATTTCTTGCCGACGCCACCGGGGGTAGAATCAGGAGGCGGAATCGCGTTAAAATACTAAAAGTTTTCCTCTCTGCTGAAGGTTACTTGATTCAGTGACGGTGGCGAATTTTCAATTTCAGTGGCGATTACGTGCGTGGAATCATTAGAAAACGTAATTATTAGTTTCTAATTTTTAAAATAAATTAATAATTTCATAAGTTCCTCTCTTAAGCCCGAGTCTTGACTAGGGCAGCTGATTCAACAATATTCGGGAATTCTTATGTTAAGTAAATAAACAGAAAAAATAGAAGGTTCCTAAAATGTATTTGTGACGATATTTTAAAACCAAAAACGATTAAATCAGAGCGGGGCGGGGGGCGGGGGGTTAGTTAAGAGATTTTGCAGGTTTCATGAAAATTTCATCAAAATCAGTCACTTTGTTTGGCCTGTAGAGTGCGGACAGACTAAAAAACGAAAACGAACAAACACCAGATTATTTTTTTCAGCAGTTGGGGAACTTCACCGATCAATAAATTTAACTGAATGACAAATTCTCGCCCGGAAAACTTTAATTTAACTCACGATAACAAAACAAAAAAGCTAAACATAGGTACACAGTTACATACAAACACAGTTACATACATACAACATACATATACACATACATACATACAACATACATAAAAACCGTCGAAGAACTCTCATCCAATGACAGTATAAATCACAGCCGCATCAATGTCCACGGCCTTCACCCTCGAATCGCACACAACCCTGAATATCCCCATGTCGCCCCTGCTGAAAGCTGGGATGACATTTCGCCGAAAGCCGCCCCCAAGCCAACGCTAGGCTCGTGAACTTGTCCTGCACTGCACACGTGGCTGGATGCTGGAGGCTGGATGTAATAATTCTCACTCAGCAACGCGATCTGGTTAGGACTGGCTCTCTGGAGGACTCCGGGAAATGAGAGGAAAATCGTGCGCTGTGGTCGCGTTCACTGCTGCCTTTGAATCAAAATAATTCTCTAAAATAGGTTTTAGTTGCTTATTATTAGTAGGTAACGAAATAACTATCATAAAATTTGTAACCGTAACCGTACCGATTACGGTTACGGTTATGGTTACAAATTTTGGAATTGATATTTTGTTACTTATAATAAATATCTAGCGTACATGTAACGAGTATTTGCATTTCGGTTCGCATCTCAATAAGGTTTCAGTTGTGTCTAAGCTGAGCCTAAGGCCTAATTATACTTTAAAAGCAGCTCATTACTTCCAAACTTACTAAGGGCCGGTATTACAACTTTTGTCAACTCTGGGTTAAGCATCTAACCCCTAGAAACAAATGAATTTCACTGCATCCCATTGGCCGTTGCCATAACAAATAACTTAACTCCCACTTTAACCTGGAGTTGGCAAAATTGTAAAATCGGGTCTTACGGAAACATCTTTTTAAGCGAGTTGCAGCAGATATATTACTATTCTAATATAGGAAGGCACTGGTGGTTAACCTGGTGGCAAAGATCCAAGGAAAATGCAAATGCAGTTATCACAATCAAAGATACTCTTTTATGTGTCGACTGTAAGCTGACACTTAATTGATGAGCGTAACGAGCGTAGCGAGTGAAGCGAAATCTTCAATTACACTTTACTGCTAAAAAATTCCGGATTGTTTTTTTTTTTGTTTTTTTGTGTGTTTGTTCGCGCTCTACAGGCCAAACGCCAAAACGAATTTTGATGAAAATTTCGGTGGACCTTCGTTTTCTCTGAACTTAGATCTGCCACGTTTTTGAAGCAAATCGGACAAGTAAATTTTATGTTATTAAGTTTTTACGAAATTTTTCAGTTTTTCCAAAACACGTTTTCCACTCTAGAGGCCAAGGATCTCCATATAATTTGACGAAACTTTCAGGATATGTTGACCCTCACGATTTAATGTTTGTGTACAAATTTCATTGTTATATGTTTAGCGCTTTTTTTGGAAATGGCGCTTTTATGACGCTTTTCTAGCGATTTTGCAGTTTTTTGCAACTAAATCAACTTTATCTTCAACCAATTTTGACAAAATTTACTGTGTGCATTATAAATCGTAAAGAGAAGATATTGTGTTAATTTCAAGCAAATCAATTGAATAGTTTTTCTTTAAATCGATTTTTAAGTTTTGAAATTGAGTTTGTCATTGAGAAAGCTGCTAAATTAACGCCGAACATTTTTAATTGATCCTAAAAGCCTCTAGGCTATGCGCACACGCAATATAATCGCGTTGTGGGTGAACGTAAGTATTACGCTCATCCACAACACGATTATATGAGTGTTCGCATAGCCTAGTATTGAACATCAATGGCAAACAAAGTCACCTAAATTTTATTTAAGATGGCGTCAGTAACGTTTGTTTTAAGTTGGACCTTGATGGCCGGGATGCTTTAATTACTTACTTCCCCGCCTAGGCAGCGCTCACAATTTTGTCACCAGCTCAACAATGCATTTTCGGCAGAGTTTCCTATATGATAATAGTAAGATACTTGTTAAAAGTTTAAGCATGAAAGAGATTCGAAAACTATTGCAACATTAGCAACACGTTCCATATGACTGTAATTTCGTTTCGACATTTGACAGTTGCCATCTTCAACAGGGCTAAGATTTTCACAAAGTTATCCTACCCTTATATAAAATTCGAATGGGGTACGTTGAAAATCATGCGATTCTTCTATGACCTTGAATCCCGTGCTTTTCTTTCTGAGCACCTAGACAGTCACCATGAAAAACCTTCAAGATGTCACCTACATTTTCACCGAACGGTTTGGCATTTTGGAAACACCGGTTCTCGTGAGATCACCGAAGTTAAGCAACATCGCGCTGGGTCAGGTGTTTGATGGGTGACCATCATGCACAAGGTCAGTTCTGTTCGGGAGAGAGGTTGGAGGGTTTGAAGTTAGTACAACAACTTTACTCGCCTTGCTTATCAACCTCTCGACAGCACGGATTAGTGGAGGAATCCTGTTGTTCGAGTTGTCCTTCGGAAGGGACGTAAAGCCGGTGGTCCCCTTGGTGCTTTTCGACAGGAGTAGGCTACGTGCCGGCACCGGGTTTCCCCTCCTCCCTTCTAGACTAGGTTAGGTTCATCATCACCCTCATCATCACCATTTCATTCACCGACGCCATTAGACCAGTGCCAAAGGGCCAGTTGTCAAAACAGTGCGTCGTTAAGCACCAATAATCATCATCATCACCTACATTTTCCTCAGTTCCCCGTTCGGCCGCCATGTTTTCCCAGAGTAGATGATTCCACCGCCGCCTAAATTCTTGTAATCTGAGCGCGTGGGATTTATTCACCCGGGCCTGCTGTATTAAGAGGGCTGTATCACGCGACACACAGCATCCTAGAACCCGGTCAGATTTATTGCGCATGTAAAACAGTGTGCAAAGGCTCGAACGCACGGCCTTCTGGAGATTTATAACCGACTCGATGGGATCCGAAGACTCTACGAACAAATCCGAGCGAATTTAGAGAAAAATTAAAGAGGCAAAGTCAATTTATTAGAACTCGAGATAGGAATGCAAATAAACGTTTATGTTGAGAATAAATCTGAATATACTCTCATGGATACAGTTCAAGTCTACTGTGCGCAATATGTTTTACTGTTGCTCTAGATGGGAACTGGTTTTAATCAATTGAAGTTATCTCACCCAAGTGAGTTTCATTTCGGTTTTCGCTCTTGCTACTACATTTGTGAAAATCAGGAATTTTGATATTAAATTACACATTTACGGAAGCACTGCACCCTATTTAAGGCAGCCGGCGACGGAATTTTACAATTAGATAAATATTTATATGAAATTTCACGGCGCATTGCACCTAATTAAATATCTGTCAACTATAATTCAGGAACGTCATATTTCTGATTTGAATACCGACGTCGTTCGCATTCGGTTGTTTTCGCGTAAAACTAGGAGCAATGCGATACGCCTGAAATCTGTAATATTTTTTTACGAAGACATTTCTTGCATGCCATGCTTATCACTATAACTTCTGGCAATCACACATTTTTTTCTTCCAATTGAAATAAAGGGAATTGGAAACAGATATTTCATGAACGGAATGAGGCTTTTTAGACCATCGGCATGTCATACTGTAAGAATATCTCACTGTCTGCATGTTAGTAATGTCAGGATGCCGGACCGAATCAGATGCCAGCATCGTCAGACTGACAGCCATCAGCAATGTCAGGATGGCAAACCCTATTACTATCAACTCTTCATCTGAACATCTGACTCATCTGAGGACAGACTGTCCTGAAGATGTCCGCGCCAACGTGGACGAAACGTCGACAATCGTCAGGGTCCTTATCAGGACCACAAACGCATCTTATCAGAGCAGAACCGAACATTCTCCAGTCCAAATGTCAGAATGTCAAAAACTTCAGCAATGTCAGCATTTCAATATTATGATTATTGATTCTTTCCTACTTCGCTAACCCACCACCAAATTGCCAGAAAGATACCAATTCTCACTTAAAAAATACTATGTAACTACTCATGACACTGTCATGTCAGCATCTGAAAATGTCAGCATCTGACATTGCCAGTATCTTAAACTGTCAGCATTTGAAACGGTCATCATGTCTGCATATCAGCAATGTCATACGACTATAGCAATGTCAGTCGGTGAGAGTCATTGAGTAATGTCAAAGTGTCAGCATCGTCAGCAATGTCAGTCAGCATGTCAGCCCGTCAAGACGTCGGCGACGCCGTGCTTCGACGGACGTCGCGACGTCTCCCCGGGGAAATAAGGCTTAGAGGAGCGTCGCGACGCAGTGATGGACGGCGCCGCGACGCCGACGGGAGCGTGCCTGCCGCGGACGAAATTACTCTGTTTCGCGACTAACATTTCGGTGATTTTTCTTGTTTTGCTGGAGGGTGGGAGGGCGCGAAACAGGGAGGGCTTTGCGCGTGATGCTTCGTTGTTTTTGGTTGCATTTGGTAGATTGCGTCTGTAGGTGCGTAGGGCGTGGGGTTTCTTCTTGTTGGGACTTTGCTGGAGCTGTTTGAGACGAAGAAGCAACTGGTCTCGGATTCGTGTCCTGGTCTGATTTCCGTGTACCATTCGCTTCTGAGCTAAGCCTCTTTCAGAAGCTTCTTTACCAGTCTCATTTTTGAAATGTACAATTTTCGCATGAAATGAGTGATTCAGAGATATAATTTGACGCCAGTTGTATATTATGTTGTCCGTTTCTTTCATTCGCAGTCAGCTTTCAAATTTTGTTCGTGTCATTGTGCGAAATCTGGATATTTTTTGCTGTCGATTTCTTGGAATATTGACTAAAGTAGGCTGCATAAACCATTTTGTATTTACGTTTCGCAGAAAATGTCGGCTACGTTAACGTCAAAGTATCCTTTGTGATCCTGTTTCATCGCATCCACGTACAAGCTTTCGATTTGACAAACTCCAAATACAGGAGAAAATTGTATGGTGTATTCAAAATCTTGATCTAAAACATAAATTCGATATATTAAATTATGCATCCGTCCATCCACGGTTCCCAGAGTGACCCTCTGCCCTCACAAAGCACACAGCACTTCAATAATCTCTTGCCATCCTACGTGGACCCAATTATCCCACAAGGATCAGGATCCGAAAAAAAAAAGATTAAATACCAGAGAATACAGTTCCAAACAGTATCGCTCTCGCGGTCGCTCTCGGCTTTCATCGGAGATTTATTACTGTCCGATAATCGGCGACCACGACTTCTTGCTCGCCCAGCTTTTCCCCAGAAAATCTGCTCTGGACAGGAAATAAAAACTCTGTCGATTTCGCTTGTAGCGCCACATATTGTAGCGCACTCGAATCGGGCATCGAGATTATCAAAAAGTTTGCTGGGGGTTGATGGGTTGTGCATGCAGCTGCAGTACCATGGCTACAAGACTCTTATCTGCGTAGATATTGTACAAGCTTCTGTCTAGACGCATCTAGAGTAAAAAAACTGTTTACTGGGTTATTGAAGTTTAAGTCCCAAACTCAAACTGTTTGCGACGCTTCGCAAAGCTTTACCTGCTTTAACAAGGGTTGAACTCTACCTGCTAACTAGCGTGCTTTAGGAAAATACATGATTGTTAATTAAGATAGATATAACAATGTAATGTCTGCAAAAAACACTTCAACTTGGTTATTGAATGGTAAGCTTTACCAAATGTATTGTTGTGGTACTTTTTTCTTGTTTTTTGGTTGATTTTAGTCCTTAGATAAAGCAGGCAGTAAAGCTTTACGAAACTTTGGGATCAGTGTGAGTTTGAGAGCTTTATCCCAGTTTTTTTCTGAAAACTAGTGCTAATATTAGAAAAATACATGCGTCTTAAAAAAGTAGGATTGTATTTTGTATAACAATTTGGGTGGGTTTTCCAAGGCAAAATTTCCAATCACGGCCAAAGATTTAATTGAGTGTCTTGATCGAATGTCATTTATTACAAAGTGTCGCTGATAATGATAAGGTTTGGATGCCAGTCATTACATTCTCTATCGAATAGTCTATCAAATAGCTAAAAACTTTGCAATTTATCCAGCCACAATGCTTCCTGTGCAATTTTTGTTGGTCATCATGACCTATTGTCAATGATTTTTTGGTAGTAACAATTCAAGTTTTACGATTCGAGTGATAACCCTCTAGACTATGACCGCCTAAGACCTCTATGGTAATCGTGCTCTGACCTCCCTTGAGATAAGGACCTAGAAAGATGTCTGTGGGTATTGTGGGCGGATCGTGGGGGGTGGGCAAGTAGGTTGTCAGCAGCAAGGGAAAAACCTAATTGCTCGGAACAAAACTTAGGCCTCCGTTGAAATCACAAATCGAAATGCGCGTTCGTCTTTCGTGTTCTCGTTCTTTTCTTTCTTTTTGCCTTCACTACGTAGAGCTCGGTGGAGAGTGCTTTTAAGCGGAGATAAGCGTGCGGGGATTCTTTGCCGCGTTCAAATGAAAGTCGATGGGGTTTTTCGATGAAATCTTGTCGAGCCGCTCGCTGCAAATCGCCGCGATGACGTATTGTTGATTGGAAGTTCGTTTTGGCATTTGTCAAAGGTCCGAGTCGTTTGACGTGAGCTTGTTCGGCTTCGCTCGGATCATAGGTAACGGACGTTTCGCGGACGATGTCAACAATCACAAACTTTCAAGACACGCAAACACTAAACTTCAACTTTGTCTGCTATAGAATGTGCCGCCAAAGGCTGATTTTCTTGCAAGGTTTCAACCTCTTTTCAGAAATGAACTTGAATAAACGATTTAATGTCACACATGGTCCGATCGACTAAATTAAATCTGCGGAAGTTATTAATAGTAAAAAGTGGGTCAGTATGATATTGACCTAAAGTCATAAGCCCATTTGGATAGACTCTAGTTTGACTTGCTTCATGCGGTATACACTGCTGGTGACAGCTCTATAAAATACACTAAAGGAAACCAAATACGTTTCAAGCGATCAGAGAAAATACTTTGTAAATCCGGTACCACAAACGAATTCTAAATATAACGTATTATATCCACCGCTAGTCGGCAAAGATGTTGCGAGCAGTACAGATTTTTACTGTCACATTCGATGGGTTACATCAAAGTTGTCTAAGCCCTTGTTGTCACTCTCGAAAAAATGATCGCGAGGTTTATTTTGTGCTCCGGAAAGGCGCCCCCTTGTTTTTCCGGTCCAGTAACCTCGTGCATTTCTCCGCGTGCTTTTCCGCGCGTGCGTGCGTGCGTGAAATTGCACGCAGGCCACACGACACGCGTGTGCGTGAGATGCGTGTAAACAAACATGACACGCCGCGCATGAAACGCTCTTGAATAATACACGCGCTTTGCGCTTAACGCGTTTTTGGTAAACACGGACGAATTTTTGTCAACAATGCACAGATTTTCGTTTACTGCCCGCCGGTGTCACATTTGCGTGTTGATTAATGCTTTTTTTTTGTACCCCAAAAAAGCTACTACGGCGTTTGTGACTCTTTCTTAGCTGAAGGTTCTTCTTTCAAGTTTGCAAAGGATAAGTTGTAACATTTACTTTTCTCTGGTTCCAAGTGGAAGCTAAATCCTATTGAAACACTATCACATGCAGGAAAATTCTTATCTATCTGTAAGTTATCCCTTAAGAATGAGTCTTATAAAATGTTTTAATTTGCAAATAACCTAAAAAAATGGCCCATGATAAAATGGCTTGCGAGACAACATTGTATAGTAAAGTTGTGTCAACAATATTGTAATGGCTTTTCATTGATGTGTCATGACTTCCGAATCATGGCGTGAGAACGGTGACATCACGATCGAGGTGTCAATTGTGCCAATAATATTATGCTAATTGTTTGGTTTATGGATGTTAATGCAGTGTGGCTCTGGAATCATGAATGCCAGCCGTCTATGATCATCATGATTTTAGATCCAATACGCTCGAAATCTGCATTTATAATCGTGAAATGGATGGACATTTTGTGATTGGAAATTACCCTTGAGGAGCATCCTAGACGAAAACCAGTTGCAATGCTACTTGGAAGAGAGTCTAGGCTACTTTATCAGATATCTACCCTTGGAATTGTCGCTGCGAAGGAAATTTAAAAAGCAATCTTCGAAGTGAAGTAAAAAATAAATCTGATTTTCTCGTAGCATGAAAATTTCAACTTCTCTTTATAATATTGTTAATTTCAAGGGATGCCGTTGGCCGGGTCCACGCCTTATTCACTGTTGAAAACCAGCGTTAGGCAAGGCGAAGCAGCAATGCGCCACAGCTCCTATGAATAATCCTCTCGCCCAACAACATAACAGCAATTTATTGCAAATTACAAAGATGGCAGAAAGAAAATAATGCAACGATGAGATTGTAGCGCACGTCTTTTTGATACGGGACGGAATGATAATAAAAAGCAGGCAAGTGGAAAAATTAAAAGTCTTAACTTTCTCTCGGTTTGAATTGCTTTTTTTGTGAATTTATTACCGCTATTGGGCACATCAGAAACACATTTTCTTTTCCGTGATTGCCGCGGAATTTAATCGCAGCTTCATTATATGTTTCGCAGTATAAAAGTTAAACCAATACTCGAGAAAGTCTGTGGCTGTTTTGTTTCTCTAATTGTAGTTACAATGCGCGGCATTGATTATCACCGGAACAAACGAATTTAAACTATTGAAGATGTTAAAATTACAAAATCGTTGCTATTCACCAATCTGGTTACTGCAAATCAAGTTTTCAAGTACTCCTAATTGTAGTTATACGATAGTAGTAAATGGTTCCTATATACCTTTTGTCTCTTCTAGATAATCTGCGATTGAGAGAAACTAGAGACTTGGCGCATGCAAAGACAATTAAATCACAAACTTGAGCATGGAAAACTAGAACATTGATTTGTAGACTCTTTTCGCCGCCTTGTTCTTCCAGAGCGAACAAGAGCTAATAATTATTGCGCGACGCTCCTTTTCTCAATTGTCTCCGCTCGCCTTTAGCAAAGCGCAATACATTCTAGAAGTCTAAACGCGCCGGGTCTGAAAGAAAATGCTAATGGCACGTCGAGACCATCTGGAAAATATAATTGCATTGACAATTATTTTTTAAAATTAATTCCCGGCTCTGATTCAATTTGACGAATCGATTTGTGTGCGGCACGCCGCGTGGCGCTCGCGTCCACGGCCGCTTTGTGCGGCGACGGAAATCGTGTCATGAATGTTAATTGCCTAACTTTCATCACTTGTTTTTAATTGAGATTGAAGCCGGAGGAGTAATAGTATAATCAGCTCTAATTAAAGATGTTAATATCAACAGCGGACGAAGATGAAAAAATAGAGGAATTAGCACATTGTCGGATGGCGAGCCATTGTAAATCACGTTTCAGGCATGAAAGTTCTTATTTGTTACGCGTACGACATTGATTAGATCACTTTGCTCCTTTTTTGTCTAAAGTTTAGACTGATTGTTCCATTCTGACAGTCTTTATGATCAAAGAATGTATAAGGGTCAACCTTTTCATCTCAAAACATCCAATTGTTGAGCCCGAGGTTTAGAAATCAGGCATGACAGCCACAATTGAACTGCCATGAATGATAGCCATCCTCACAATTATGTTTTCTGCAATACGACATCAAATGAAATCCACCTCATGCAAGGCACATACATTTCGTCAAAGACCATGCCTAGTGACTCGTTTCTCTCATTCTATCAGTTAAATGGACTCAATTTCCTCCCCCGATGCGATACCACGGTGAGGTAAAAACCAAAACCACCCTTCCCCAGTTGCCACACGTCATTTCTCTCTGTGCCAACCCCTGTGTGTTCATCCACCCCAGCAGCAGCATCAGCAGCAGCAGCAGCAGCACCACCACCACCACCACCACCACACGGCAGATATATAGATAGGTTCTATTGACGCAGGGAGATGTTTCTACATATTGGTTTCCAGTTCGTCGACTGGCTTTTCATTATATTGACATCTCGCACGACTCGTGTTTCACCCCCTCGTGCATTCGAAGGGGCGGGGGTGTAACAGCGTAAGGCAGACGAGCGTGTAGGCGAATTCTGTTAGGGCTATACCCTTTACTACCTTGCTCTTTACGCATGGGTATGCATGGTCGAGCAAGGTTACAACTTTGTTGAGAATTTTTTTATTTTCATCCTATCTTGAACTGGAATAGAAAATGTATCTTTGCAAATATTTGATGAATCGTGTTTACTCGTGGCCGCATCACACTATGGAAGTTTTCTACCAGCACCAGGGCTCTTCAAGCCTAGTTTATTTATTTTCTTCTCCCACCAAGAAAGTAGAAGTGCGTTTGAGCTTTTGCTACTCAAAACGAGTCCATATTTTTTGGATCAGACTTGCAAAATATTTCCACATATGCTGAACGCGTACATATACGTTAGACGCTAAGCAAACGGCACGAAACGTGCAACGCGTTCGGTTCAAAATGATCAAAATTAGCGCTGAATTGCAAAATATTATTAAAATATGTAATTTTTAAGCAAAGTAAAACATTCAAATTTACAAAATTTACAAGGTAGCACAATATAAACCCCCCGTCGCTCTTCTATAGTAGAGTCCATTCATCGCACAGCGCGTGACGCGTTTCCGGCGAGTATACGCGATAGTCTTTTCTACCCTATCCCACCACGTTGTGACCCCGAATCACGGGTCACGGATGTGCGGTGATAATCGGGAATAAAACAACCGCCACCGCCGCCACCGCCACAGCCGCCACCCCGATCCGAGGGCTTCTGTCAAACGGTTCAGCTTTGACAGGTTGCAATTGGGTTTGTTCGCTTTTCTCTCTGTTGGTGTTTGTTTTATTTTAACGTACAGCATGTGTGTGTGTTTGCGTGTGTGTACTTTGAATTAGTTCAATTATATATTTTGCGCAGGGGTCAGCAATGGAGCTTGGGGTTGCGATATGGTTGTATGGTTGTGGGTGTATGGTTTAATGAGATGTGGTGCATCACGGGTTGGTTGTGGATATCATGTTGCAAGATATAATATAAAACTTACAAATTTCATATCAAGGGCACAAGTTTGGTCAGTAGCCAAAGGTTACACTTCAAGATCTTAAATCAGAAATGCCCTCTTTTTTACAATATTTTAAGAGTGTTCAAATTCTGGATTACGCTGTAGTGTCTAAACAAAATGATTTATTTTAAGTTGAGATGGAAAAGTATATGGAAAGGCTGTGTTTAAAGTAGGAATTCGAATAAGCAACCATCTAATAGATTTCGCGATCACAGCCAATAAGCTCTGAAGATTTATATATTATGCGATTTTGAAAAGTGCCCTTAAAGATCCTCCAAAACTTTCTGTATGCTGTAAACGTAAAGGTTCCACTGAAATGTCTAAAATATGGGAATTCTCTTCTGAGATCACTTAGCTCATTTCTTTTTTCCAATAGATTAAAAAAAAAACATTTCAGTTGCGAATTCTATCACTTGATTTGTATTGCTTCTGTGCCACCTGTCAAATAATGTTGCCAATGATCAGAATATGCAAAGAATTGCAACACGCATACCAGAAATCAGCATAAATTCCCTACGTTGAGTCTTAACACGTGTACGCAGCGGCCAACACTGGCTTCGCGGTATTTTATAATAATGTGGTTGGAAATAAAACGTGGCATCGAAATGTGGAATCCACATGTGGTCGCTGTATGATTTTACTAATTTCTGCTGGTGATTTTGCTGTCATCGGATTCTGTTGTTGACCTGTTTTCTTGTGTCGCATGGCGGTGTGGACGTTGTTTCCACGGTAAAGACTCGTCGTTAACAGGCTCGTAACGTGCTGCTTGAAGTGTTTTCCGCGGCGACGGACAAGCGAGGAAGTTGTCGAAGATGATGTCCGACGACGTTTCATAAAATCTTTGATTAATAAAACGAAGACAAGATAATATAACCAAAATTATCTTTGATATTCCGTTGTTATATTTGAAACAAACGAGTAGATTTCTTATTACTTTAAATCGTGTCTTTTTGGTCTCATGAAAGACTTAAGCTTCGACCCTAAACCCAGCATAGCTTTGCAAAAAGTGTAAGTTTCAAAGCTTAGTATATATTATACATAATTAAACAGTTTCTTCTAAATGTAATTTCCTCATCTTTCACCACTCTAAGCTAGCCTGGAAATCCAACACAATGCAATCTCCATTCTTGCTCCATTCCTCGTCTCGTCTACAAACCATCCACACCAAAACGGTCGCACAATTCAAATAAATATCTCGCCTGACACGCGTTCTTGGACGCCCCACCTGGCCATCGAGGCTGCGGAAAATCGAGAAAAGTCGCGACATCCGCGCCACCGCCGTCGAACCTGGGACCGTCGAACAAACTCATGACAGACGCGCTCTCAATCTCACGTCGCCGTGATCGATCACGTTGACGCGGCGTGATCGATGGGGAAACAGAGATTTCGCTTGTCGTGTTCCCAAACAGTATGATTGCGAAAACTGCGATTTAGTTTTTCATTGCTACAAGTTTTTTCACTGTATGCTGGTGAGCGGCTAAAATTCGAGAATTTTTAAATGGTGTTCAATTGGATTTTAGGCACGATCAACATACTATTGTGATGAACATATGATTATGAACACAAGATATAGGCCTTGAGGAACACAGAGGACATAAGATGTGTGCGAGGTCAGCTCCATTCATAAGAAAGCTAGTGGATACGAGATGCAAGCTGGTGAGATTCACAGACCTTGCATTGAATCTTAGAGATCCTGCGGGCCCTGGCAATTGTCTTTTCTCTAATTGTTTCTGCTCGTCCTAGGCCTTGGATACAGACATCGATTCAGAGACATAAAATATTGTGATAAATGTGGCTGAAGCTTGGCATATCAGACAATATGTCCAAATCAGTCGTGTGCTGATTTTGTCCGACTGACTCATGTGTCTAAATTAATTGGCCTAGAGTTATCTAACTTGTCCACGATCAGACAATAATGTTCAATTATAAACTTAGCGAGCATTCATCATTATAACGGCTAGCTAGGAACTGGAACTGCACTCTGTGAGCCAGGGCGACTCGGGCGATGCCGAGCTGGTCCCTGCGCCGTGCCCCTGCGCCGAGCCCCCGCGCGTTGCGTTGTACTGGACAGCTTGTGTCGCCGTCAGCGTTTTCACGTCGGGAACCCAGCGCTTCATTCAGCCGTCGGCTCTCTGCGATTCTGGAGATCACGAGAAATACTCATATTTTGTGTAAAGTGACATATAAACGAGTATATTTGCTAACGACAGCTGAACTTCTTTCGTTTAACATCAGCTTTGTGTGCCAGGTTCGCCACCGCCACCATTTCAAAGAATTTTATAGTATACATTTTTGATGTGATGTAAAACGGTGCCCAAACGCAAGTTAGTTAAGGCCGTGATTCGTTGAACCTGTGGGCCCGAATCTTTGCACCCACTGCACCTTGCATCATCCACCCTCAAAGTTGCCGCGTGTTTACGAATCGCTTTCCGCTTTGATGGCAGTCACGTCCGCGTTCCCGGCGAACGATTCCAGATCCCTCTCCTTTTACCTACATCGTGAAACGATCCGACAGTCGAGGCATTCTCCCCCAAACAACAAGAAAAAACGCGGCGAAAGATCAGTCAATCCTGTCCGACGGTGACGCCCCTCAGATAAACTGTCAATTCCCGATCAATTCGTCCATTCAAGAGTCGATAATTCGTAACGATCTAATCGCAAACCTTTGCAGACATAAAAACCTACAGACCTTGACTTTATGTATTTTTTTCTTTTTGTTCCTCCGTGGCTGCCTTCACGAGACCGTGTCGACGCGATGGGGGTTGGCGCTTGGCGGAAAAGAGGGTGGGGGGGGGGGGGGGAGGGTAGGAAATGAGGAAAGATTTGAACCGATGCCAGTTGCGTATACGTGGAGGGCAAGAGTCTGCATTCGTGGTCCGTTGCACCGGATGTGATGATTCGAACAGGAGTGGGACTTCTTCCTTGCCGCGCACTTGCCTGACTTCCGGTAGTACGCCGCCGGGTTGGGTGTTGGGGGGTGTTCGTCGTCCGGCGGTCGAGCATTGATGTTACATCGGTAGGACATCGGCGCTCGCACGTTGGCTGCAGCTAGGGGTTGCTGGTTGGCGGTAAGGGGCCTGGATTGACGCTGGTTTAACTAAACTTCACTTAAAATCATCCGAATGTTTTGTGAAGAGGGTCAATTCACTGAGAGATTCTGATTCAATGGCTCCCTAATCTTATAGTAAACGTTAGTTTTCAGAAAATCTTTTTAACTGGGTAATCCCAGTTAAATACCCATCGGGTATTTAACCTAGTTAAAAAGTTTTTTCTGGAAACTTATTTCTTATTTTCGTTTTCCGTCTTATCTGTTTTGTTGCTACTATCCCGTTGTTCTTGTATTTACGTCAATAAAATCAGCTCAAATAAATCTACTCTGTTTTCGGAATTCTAGTAAACTATTTGGCATGCCAGGCTTGTTAATAATCAATCCACAACAAAATATAATCCTACTCACTAAATCGAAAAAAACCAGATTCATTTTCTGTCGTCGTTGCTAGTGGGACGCTTTTCAGATTACATTTCCTCGGTTTTAGAAATATAAAACTCATTGCATTAGATACATTTCATCGAATGTTTTACCACTTCTTCGACAGCAAAGTTTGTATTTGCTTTTATTTATTTTTTCTCGCGATAGTCATTTCTCTTCGGAAAAGCGGAGAGAAATTAATTTTACCCAGTTTTGTTTTTTATACAATCGTCTTCCATCTTTGACTTCTTACCGACACAATTCATTGAGAACGCCATCGTTAACGCTTTCATAAACGAGCCAAACACATCAATACTTCACGATATACGGTAATGCTAACGGTGTTTGCGAATCCCACCATATATAATGTCAGATAACGATATTTTATTTGATTGTGTACGATCGAAATTCAATTAAGTGATTATAATCACTGCTGATATAAAAAAACATTTTATAGTACGATGGTTCGAGCCGAGCTGCACGCTCGAATAGCGATCCGGGCCTCGTATCTCCGAATGAATAGACACTTTGGTCATTCATCTTCTTTGTACTCAATGCACCATGAATTTTCATGCTAGATCAGACAACTTGTTTGAAGTTTTCCATGTTTTCCTATTGGTCTCTGAAGGGTATCGCTGCCGCCACCATCCGCCCTCAGAACAATTCATCCCTCGTCCTTGTTACACATATGTGAAGTGATCCGACAGTGAAGAGATTCCCCTCGTCTTGTTTTTGAAAAAAAAACAAGATACCAAAGCTGAAAGATCAGAACATCTTGTCCGATGTGTATCGGTTGTGGAAATCAATGCAATACAGATGTGGTTCGATTTGTAAATGCTCTGCTGATTCACTGTTGCATATTGAATAGAAGGTGTTTTCAATGCTTCTTGCGTATTTGTCAATAATCTATCGACGTTTTTATGCGATCAGTTACAGTTAAACCAGTCGTGGTTTTTTGTTAGTATTTTCAGTTATTTGCTTACTTTTCCACGTTCATGTGTGAGGAATTTTATAGTAGCTGAGAGAAGAAGACTAAAATTCATATAGAAGTGCTCAAAACTCTTTATTATAACGTTGAAACTATTGTGTCGTAGCGAGAAAAAGAAGACTTGAAACGTAGCTGGTGTGATTCGATTTGGTGCACAATGAGGTTATGTAAGACTTTGACGCGTTTGTATATTCGGGTTGTGTAAATCTTGTTGCATTTTCTAGTGCAATTGGGAGTTGCCTCGGCGTTGGTTTCCAGTGATTTATCATAGCTGTTTGCGACTTTTTTCTTTCGTGTTTTCCGTGGTAAAAATAATTTGTCGGGTTATGAAAAGTAGGTGAGTTTTTTCTACGGCGTTATGAAAGCCATGTGTATGTTGCAGGTTAATACATTCACTATTACTCACCATCATGCAACAAAACAAAGGCGTTTTGACACCTCCATAATCCAAATCCAAATCAAACTACACAGTGAAAATTCGCACCGCTTTGCCGTACTTTTGAAAACAAAAAACTGTTAACTTCCATTTCTCATTTCTTCCAGGCTAACGCAGTCAAATTTTCGACTTCTTTCTTCCTCCCCTTTTTTTGTGTGACACATCGTATTAAATCAGACTTGTATTTCCAGTCCAGCTAACTGGAGAAAATAACTCTTTTCACCATGCCAAACATAAATCACGATAACTGAAAAAACAGAAACGAATTTGAATCCCACATTGGCAAATATCATCTCAATATTTCCATTGTAAACCACACTCATAACACATAACTGGAACCTCAGTTTCAAAAATAATAACATTTCCTATTATTGTATATACTTTCGCAAGCTTATTTCTTTATTTTCTCTTCATTTCCGCAAGCTGCACAGAGCCAAAGCTTTAAAACTAGATGCTCGAGATATTTTAGAACGCCAACCAAACACAATAGCTCCCTCAATATCGCACGTATATATGTTTCGCAATGGAATGGAACCTGGTGCAAATCCCGACTAGGGCACAGCGAACACACAAACCCTCACACATGTTAAGCTGTTGTCGCCCATTGAAATCTACGACATCCTCCACTGTACTTCATAACAAACGTCATCAACTTGCACACAAAGCATAAACGTCATAACTGCTAAAACCGTCAATTTTCGTCTAACTATCGGAATAACTTGCTCGTTGTGGTTAACTCTACGTTCTGTTAACTTAACCCTGGCTTTGTTATCGTAAGCGCCGAGAATTCTGTTTTGTGTGGTCATTCTATTTCTAGTTTTGTTCGCAACGCTTTTTGAAGCTTAAAACGAAGAGGGCAAAGAACTTGCGGTTTTTGCGAGTATAAACTATGAAAGCCAAGTTTCCGGCGACAGAGTTTGAAAATCGTCTGCAATTTTAATCTATTGCCAAGAGTACAACTACATAGGTTTTTTTCTGTCAAAAGTTTTGTATATATAGGTGCATACTTTTTATCCAACATTGTCGCTCACTTTGTTCTACGCGACGACAGAAGAAGTGGATGCGGTACTTAGAAATTCCAAGTGCGCCGATCTTTAAAGCTTTGCTGGGCAGATATTAATTGCGTCTTGCCAACTCTAGAAGTATGGAAGTTGTCAAGGCAGAGCGCCACACGCGGAAAAACCGAAAGCCGAGCCAAAAGACGAGGCGGCAACACGAAGCGATTGATGATCAACATTTCGTCACCTCGCGCGGTCTGCTTTCCGTCGGTTTTTGGACGATGCGTCGCGGGGATGGGGATAAAAAAGTAATCTTATTAATTACCGAGAGGTGCTGCAAAGTCAAAGTCTTCCGAGTTTGTCGCCAGCTTTGTCATGCGTCGCCGACGCGTGATTAACGAGCGCGATTGTTCTAGTTTCCAAACGTGCGGCGTTCAAAGCGCGAGTGATGGCGCATTCGTCTTAGTTGGCCCAACTTCCGGGTCTGCAAGCTGCTGGGAAAAATTAGCGACAGCTTGAAAGCTGTTTGACGCGATCTCGTGGATACTGCAGTCTAGTGAGCGGAGAACTGATTGTCTGGATTGTCTTTTGCTGTGACGGAAAAATGGAAAACTCTTCTCTTGACAAACGACTCCGAAGCAACGTCTTCTTCTCTCAAGTTAAATCACTTATTTAGTGCAGGAAAATAGAAAATAATATCACAGTTTATTATGTACTATACTGCAAGAAATGTTTTCAATAAAAGATTCTTCTTTATCAATTTCACCCTTACCCTATCTTCTTATTCCTCCCCATTCTAAACTGAACCACTAACACTCACCTTAAAGAAAACTTTTTCCGTCAGTAAGAGAATCGAAATAAACTATTTTACCAGACAATCACGTTTGTGCCTTACGAACTCTCAATCAAACCCACCTAAGAAAGGGTTTATTGTATCCTGCCAGACAGAAAATCAGAAAAAAACCAACGCTTCCCCTGTAATCGGTTGCATGTTTGACCAATCAGCATCCGGATGCAGACGAATCGCAAGACGCTTGCTGCTCCGCTGAGATCACAGCCAACTCACTGAATTCTTCACAAAACTCAATATGCAAAACCAATTTCGTGTAAAACGCATAGTGATGCAGAATTTCCACTCGGTTGACAACAAAATAATGCAGGCGACTGTGTAAAGCAGGCGTATATGTTTGTGTGTTTTCATGTCCCCGTATAGCCGTATGTTTCATAAGCACGCGACGAGCAAGGATCTCGTCAGAGGAGTCCCAGCAAACTTCATAAACGTGAAAACAAACGGCACAAAAGATCAAACGCGCGCCCTGGTTGGCGGGGACGGGCGTGGAGAAAGAGTCTGGGTTTTCTTTTTCTTCCTTGCCCGCCCGATCCCCTGATGAGATTGGAGCTCGAGCTTTCAATGACATCTTGACACAACCGTGCAGCGTTGGCGACGGCGGCTACAGCGCCTAGACTGCCGCATGTGCCCTGTCCTGGGGGCAGGATGGAAGCGCAAGGAAACCGAGAGTCTATCTTCTGTCGTAACGATGCATAAACATTCGGGTTTAAGTGTTAAAGCAATAACTTTAGTGGACATACTGGACTTCAGAACCATGCGCTTGGATCAATGCAATGGGACGTGCTAAGAACGTTTTAAAACAAATTGATAATTTTGAGTGCTTAGTACACATGCGCTACAAGAATGTTGATGCAATTTATATAAGTAAATAGATGGTCAAGTATCATGACAAATTCCACAAGGAACGAGAAATAATCTGTTGATTTTTCAAAATCCACCTGAAAGCTTACCACAATTTACAGACGGAACCAGAGCTGGCTTGGTACCCGATTTTCTCAACGTCCGAGTTAAAAAAAAAACTCGCAAAATCAACTGAAATTCAATTCATGTGGAACGTTTTTGAAATCTCCTAACACGAGTTAGAAAATAGTGCAACCGGCCCTAAATATCCCATTATCTGTCGCGGAATTTGAGGACAAAGACCTTTAGAGAAGTTAGCGACGGTCTAGGCATCTTATAGTCCCGGGCTTTCGGAGCAGAACATAGGAACGACAGAACAAAACTCGTTATTTCGATGTGCATTCTTTTAGCCGTTTGGGCGGGGGCGGGGGCGATTGCACTTGACTCGAGCTCATGTCGGTTGTATGGCATCAGCCGACAGGATGACAGACTGCCGCAGAGACGAGGCAAGAAAATCTAATGCACTGTACTCGAGTCTCGTGTTGTTGCCGCCGCGAGTTTTTGCTGGAAACTGGTTGCGGATTGGATTCCGCCCCGTTATTTGACGACGATGCTATCATTTGGCTAATCGGATGTGATTAGTTTTATCCAATATCCTTGAGACAGGTTTGAAAATTCAAAATCGGTGTAAGTTATGATTAAACTTGTTTATTTAATTTATAATCCCTTGTGAATTTATTTTCATCTCCTTCGCAGCACAAAAGAAGATATTGCCGAGAAAACAACCCAACCCTTCAGCTGAGAAGCATTGACTGCTTCTTGTTTCGCTATCTGCATAGAAGCACACATTTTGGGGTATATTGTTATAGCAGTTTTAGCTTATTCTTTAATCTCAGAAAGCAATTTACATATTTCACTGTTCCTTTTAATCAAAACGACAGATATACTGAGCTGACAACTAAATATCCATGCTCTTTTCGATCTTCGCCAAATTTCGATATCGAAACGAGCGGCAGTCAAGGCACCTTTGACCAATCGAACCGAATGCCTCTGCACATCTCTCTGCTCGGCAACGTCAAGCTGTCAGAGCATATTTCCGATATCTTTCCGCTCTCATCTCGGTCCACGTTCAATCGCATCCGTGTTTGCTCTCGGCCCAATCAAGCAGCCCCACTCTAATTGAAGAACAAGCTTGCTTCGGGCAAAAGAAGCCGGGTCTTCGTTTCGGTGAAACAAATTCGAGGAGATTGCGGCTGTCGAGATATCGGCGAATAAACGCACGCATGTAGAGAGAGGGAAAGGGATGAGGTTCACGGTTCGAGTTCCTGAGACAATCAAGTTATTTTCTGCAATAAAATGGAAGACAATTTCATTATTTGGAAAGCTTCTTCTGTTTAGTTATTTTTTATACGTGATCACCAATACGTAGTGGATGGCCAATGAAGCGTCATCATGTTTCGACAGTTTGAGGCAGAGCCTTACATTTAGTTAACTGAGCTGGTGAAATCTTTGCTTCTACTCAATATACAAAAGCTACTGGCATGGCAAATTGATAATATGCAGCACACTATGGGCCTGCCCAACAATTTTCCTTGTATACAATAGAAAAAAAAGCTTCGACTACAGGAAATATTATTGTCAAGCAAGCAGCAACATTTCGAATTGAAAGAAACGAAACGTGCCCGGTAAAGAGGCCATGCTTACGTCGGAGCGTACACAAATTAGAACGGCTAATTTGAATTTTATACCGGTGCACTACACGGAAACGCCGAGTGAGTGATTCGCCACCGCCATCCGCGACCCCCAACCGCGTTTCATCAAATGCGCCGCCGTTTTCTTTTCTTATCAATACGATTACGTGCTTATTTGCCAATGCTGCTGCTCGCTTATTATGCAGTGCCACTTGCCATTCCATACGCCAAAGCCTCTCCCCCACCCTCGCCATCCCGCTTCACACCACAAATTCCCTTTCATTTCAAGATTATTAACTTTGCAAGCTCTCGCGCGCGTTTCTAGCGACGCTCTAGCAGGCAAAGTGAATCTAAACGCTGCCGTTCGACACCACGCATACACACACACCCATCACACCATCACACCCTCACTATTCGGTCCCGATATTATTTTGCACCGTTCGGCTTGAATTTTTAATTCGTGTACTACCCCGTGTAATCCTGGGAACGCCGCGCGCTGTAATGTGCCGCGAACATCAAAAGGGCTTATGTCATCCAATTATCACAATTTTGACACCAATCATGTTGAAATTTCCCGACGTGGTTCCGATAAATTGTTCGTGCGGCGATGGGATCAGGCTGACGTCGATATAATTCCATTGCTCGTTGACGACTTCATTAGTTTAGTTAGAAAAATGAATCGTTAGCGTGGAAATTAATAGCTGCCGTGTGCCGAAATAAGCTGTTCAATTCGAGGCTTTGCCGTGAACTCTGTCGTGGGTACCTAACTAGGGTTTACAATTTCAATGACAGGGTTGCCATGCTGTTATAGGTGAAAACAGGACTGTAATAGGTGAAAACAGGACTGTAATCCTTTGTGTTTCATCCGTTGCGAAATAATTTTAATTTCCATGAATTCGTCGGTAAGGGGCTCAATAATGTGCCCATTATTTGCTTTTATCCGGGTTTTTTTCACGTCGATCGAGTCACAGCGGGCGTCGATTAAAATCCAACATGATTTCATTACATTTCCAGAACATTCTGAATACCATAATTTCCTTCGACATTTTCAACCTACTTGGAAATTCCTTTTCTATACCAACTTGCACACTTGTAAGAATGTACCTTTCGTCCCAAACCCTCAACCCCTAAATGGATGTTTTCCACTAACGCTCAAGGGATGTATTTCTGCATATCTCGCATGCTAAAATGATGATATTTTAGGTTTGACCCAAACAAAATCTGCAGAAAAAAATCATGTAATTTTAGGAGGTTTGATCATATCAGCTCCTTAATGTTGTGTTCCTATGTGTTCTGCAAGTCCCAGTGTGCTGATTGCACCACCATGGTAAACGAGCTAATGTTGTGTTCCAAAGGGTTCTACCCCTAGATGTGATTGTATGAGGTATCACCATGGAAACCCCTCTAAGGATCTGCATCTGTGTGTCCTGCAGGATATCGATGCCGTTCGAGGCGGCCAGCGTGATCCTGATGCTCCTGGCCACGATGTTCGCGTTGATTGGCCATTGCAACGGTGACCACAAGACTCTGATCGCGTGCGGCCTCTACGTGCTCGGGGGTGAGTCTCAAAGTCATCCTCCCTTCTTTTCATCCCTTCATCCCTTCATCATTTACAAGAATACAAGTCATGCTGTAGACTATACCACTGGTCTAGTTACCTGGATAGCGCATCGTATCGAGCCGAGCTCAAGTAAAGTGAAGCCACATTTTCGCAATGATGATTACCCCAAACATGCGCCTATTCATATATTTATATTTATTGGTATTTATTTCTTAGTTTAATAAGCCTGTTTTTTTCTACAGTTTTTAGTACATCATATTAATCAATATTCTTTAACCCACCATCTAGCTCAAAATTAAATGCACTTTTCAGGCTGAAATACCAAGAATTATTAACTGGAAATATTTCTACATTATTAAGTCGTTTCAACACCAAATTTACATTTATATTTGAAATTTTGATGATAATTGGGAGTAGGAGAAGATGCCCCTAAGGTTCACGAAGCGCAATCCATGGCTCTAGAGATCAGTGAGACTACGATAGTAGTTAACCGGTTTGGAAATTAGGAATTCTTAAGTTTTTACTTATCTTAGATCTTGGCTTTCAAGAAAAAAAATATATATTCCATAATTTAAATCGAATGCAAGCCTTTCTAATTTGTAGACAGCCGTTTTTTAGAAGGCCTGCTTTTAAGGGATATACGAAGGGTATTGGTATTATGGTATTATTGGTATTATGTACTACATTTTTTTTTTGGAAATTATTTGGCAGAAAATCGCGTTAGTATGGTTTCAACTGCCGAACCGTAGTTGCAAAGTAATTTTGTTGAATTTTCAACACGTAAGTGTGAGAAACACGCGGAGTCTCAAAATAATTATGGTTCCAGCTGAGTGGTTATTTTTTTATAGGTCATTTTTAGAAAAACATTTTTAATTCAGCTTATGGATGGGATAGAAATATCCCAAAATAGGTGGAATTATACGCAAGGCAGGGGCAAAATAGCAGGGGTAGATTATCCGCGATTTTTTTATCAAATTGAAACAGTGGTGTGCGCTTAAAAATGCAGCCATGCGATATTTTCTAGGATGTACCGACTGTTTATATATTTCACTTTTCAGAAGATTACTTAAAATTTATTTTCTTGACACGGCATTCATCAAACGAAAATTAAAACACAAGTCTAGGTATCCAAAGTAATTAATTATATTGTGAGCTATGAACTATAGAATACTAAGAAACTTAATATGATGCAGCTCTACGACTTAGTGGGAACTTAATCACCGCGAGGGTTTCCTATAAAATTTAACAATAATAACTTGATGTCCACTCAGTTCAACACAGCATTCAGCGCCAGTACATAAAATACACCGCGTGATGCTTTACACTTGCAAACATTTGACTTGTTGCTCACCATCTAACTTTCCGGAGCTTTGTTTTAGCAAATTATTAAACAAGTACACCTATACCGATCTGTGGTTGTTGCCGTTGACCGAGGGTTGTTGAAGAAGGGGGAGTGCTATTAGCTGATTGCAACAGCACGAGGCAGTGTACAACTTGCTAATGGACTTAGCTTTTGCACACAATATTCCGTTTCACGGTGTATTTTCCTATACAAAGCTAGATATGGTCAGGTGAAATTTTTATCAAAGATTGTTTTAATTTTGATGATGTTGCCGCGAGAGCACTTTGCTTAGCTAATTATCGTCAAGCCAGCTGTGAAATAGCCAAAGCGTTACTTTTTCGCTTTTAGTCGCGATAAATTGATGTGTCGAAATATACTTTTTGGATGATTGGTTTTTATATTTTTAAAATAACAAAAATGATTTTTTGCTTTTGAATATATCATTTTGGAAACTCACAAACTCAATGCATGATGTCCATCGATATCTCAATCATCATAAGGTTCTCATCGATTGAACCTCGCACCTTTAAAAGGTTTTTAGACATAATATGATATAGTTTAACAAGATTTCTTGTCTTCTCTCGGACCTACCCCTTCTAGAGCTAGCCCTAGAACAAACTAATCTCCTGTAGATAAAATCACTTGATATCACTCGAGTCAAGTTCGCATGACACGCTTCGGCAGTACGCTTAGTGACACTTAGGCTTGTGCGTTTGTTTCTGCTACCAGTGGTCGTTGGTTCTTGTCTCAGCTGCCCCACAGTTGTATGGCTCAAAGGAAATTTCTTTCATCCAGCATAATGGGGAAATCTCGCTTCACGTCACACGAAAAAAAAAACATAATCATCAGCACAAGAAAAGCGCCTTTTTCTTCCATATCAGTATCACAATTAAAAAGAGTTTTTGTCATTTTCCGTTTGTGAAAAACTTGTGCGAAAGAGTATTTGTTTCTGCTCTGCGTAGCTAATTACGTCCACTTGAGAGAAGAGAGGCTCTTAATTTTTAGAAAACATTTCTTTCTGTGCGTATATACCACTTGGAGTTTAACGGGCTAAGGGCAGGTTAAGTTTTTTGAAATAATTGGCAAGGGGATAATTAAAACAAACCCAATTAAAAATGCTCACAAGTGGAGGGAAAACTTACCGAGTGCCAGGTATATAAACACGACGGCGCACGTGGAAGAAAATACGTGTAACCAATTAAAACTCGGCTCTTTATTTAACTGGCCTTTATTTATTTATTGTCCAAGCAGCAGCTCCATACATCTCCAGCAGGACAAGCATTTTATCAGGTAGGTGGTATGTTCGGGAATAAACAGGACTATTAAATACGAGTATGTATTTTACATATCTAAATTAATGGGTTGATGGAAAGTCTGCAAATGTGTCTTCATAATTAAACTTCAATGGCCAATGAAAATACTGTGACAGTTTTGATTGGAAACCTATGTTGTTTTAAGCTAACAAAAAATGGAGCAATTTTGAAATACCTCACGATTGAATTGTGTGCGAATAAATCTAAATTTATTTCAGTGTTTCTGTAACTGATTTAGGGTTGGTATAAAACCATAAATATGCCATCGATGACGAATGTCGTTCAATTTAGAATGAAAGTCAACAGAGACGGGTATTTTGGATTATTACAGTGTTGCAAAAAGCCTAGATTTGGCAACACGCATTATTTCCAGCATCGTTCTCTAAGGTGGCCTTGCATAAGAAACCCCAGTGTCCCTCTTTTGAAATAAATGTTCTATCAAAAACTATGCGATATTTGCCTAGCTGGATCACAATGCTGGTGTGAGTAACCCACTTCGTGCGTTCGCAAGGGTTGTTACTTGTGTTATAGCGTTGTGCAGAAGTCCGCGCGTTCGACTCCCGTGGGGGGCATCATAAAACAGTGGGCTGTCGCCCCAAAAGCGCGCGCAGCCCATAGGCTTGTGCATTTTTTACCCGCCACTTTTCTTGTGTTTATTCTTACTTGGCTCGCCAAAGCAAGAAAAAAAACTGTGATTTCATCTAGAAACTTTTACAGTTTGCTGCAGGTTTTAAGGGAAACGTAACGTGAAAACATGAATTCTAGTGGAAAATTGTATTCGATTTTCATTGGTGCATGTCGGGCTTCGATGCGGATGAATATATATATGTGTGTGTGTGGCCTGTTGTATAAAACCGTTTACGAATGCAGAGGTTTAGCTAAATTTTTACATATTCTGATCTCGAAAGATATGTTTTTTTATTGAATTTTTATGGATGATTTTCTTTCTGAATACTCAATGTGTACTCTTTTCTCTTCGAATCTAATATCGGGAGCCGCGCTACGAGCAGGTCTCTAAGACCTGCCCTCGAACGTTCTAGAAATGAAAATGAAAACTGCCTGAATTCTTGTAGAAAATATCTTGACCTTTCCGTTCGTAGGCAGGCTTTGACCGCGAGTAGAAACACTGGAACGCCGGTTAGATAGATTTTAGATGATCAAACGCATTCTCATTTATGTTACTCGGTTTATTTATGACATAACACATAACTGCATTTTTTAATTGCGGTACTGTTAAAATATTGTATGGATTTCAATGGAAAGTGTATACAAAACAGATCATTGTTATCCAACCACAATCAAGCCAATAAATACGAGAAATTTTGACATGGATAGTAATAATATTATTTATAATAAATTTCCATTATCATTTTTATTATAAGCGATAAAATCTAATGGATACTTTCATACCATATTTTTATCTATTTTCATCATTAAAATAGCCCAATAAATATCGAAACATTCAATATTTTCTCTAGCGACAGGGTGCACACCACCATAAACCACCGACGTAAAGCTTGCAACGCGTTCTAAATCAAACCTCTTTTCAATGCCGCCGTTTTCCGCATGTCAACTCCAAACAATAACCTAATACTTCTCCGGCCTCCCTCAGTGTCAATATACCCGGGTCTATTGGCACGTGTAGCGTCTCGCGTAGCACGAAGACGTCGATGGTGAATCCTCCAGAGAATTGACGTCGTACAGGCGGCAAACCCTCGGCGCATAATTCAAAGAGCGGTGTCCTATTTCCCTTCGCACTCGTTACTCCTTGTTTGGAGCCCCGCTGTTAAAAATACTAGCCAATCATTTTCGCTTATATCTTTGGAGTCCCCGGGGAGGTAATTTCATAACAATGTTTCATTTTTTTTAGCTAGGTAGACATGTTTTTTTATCCTTATTTATGAGGTTTTTGTTGCCTATGGTTTTCATTGGAGGTGTCTCGTTAGTACAGATTTCACAAACTTTTCGCAAACGCTGTTAGCATGTACAAAAATGTCTACCAAAGCCAACGAAGAGCGTTGAAAGGGTATATTTTCAACCGGAACTTATTTTAACATGTAAAAAATATATGGCCCCTAATTTACTTCATGCAAATTGAAATATCTCTTTTGCCAACTGTCAAATAGGGGTAACATCCGAGTGAGATCGGCTATAGTACAGATCATAATTGAGACCGTCATCCAAAAACAATTTGGTCCACTGTCCGATTCACTGTATGAAAAACCTAAGAAAAACTCGTGCAATGCTGATGCTGATACGCAAAGCCACACCACTTAATTATCAAAGCAGTCGACATATCAGAAACCAGCCATCTAATCTGTTTATATTTCTGTTTCCGCGTTTCGGTAGCTCATAAAACGTTCAACTCACGGCTAGACATTAAAAAATACCCCCCGCATTTGATTCATTAACTCCGCCGTGTTTAGTAAAACATCCCCCGACACCAGGTGACACCGCACGCACCCTATTTCGGTGCTATTCGGGACATGCGTATGCGTGGGTATCGATACGATCTCTCGCGCATAGCAGCGTGCAGGGTGCAAGCGGTGCAAGTTTTTTAAAGCTGGTGGGAATAGAAAGGTGATGTGCGGAGATTGTTGCCAATCGTTGTTAGATCTTGAAGGGTGTAATCGGGAACGCAGGTGGTCACCCTATCGAATTGTCTAAGGTTGCCAATATACGTGAGTGGACACGCGTGAAAACTTTATGTCCTCGATTGATGGAAAGCAAATAAGGGTTGTCACTTTCTCATCTACGGAGTTCGAGGTTATAATCATAAACAAAATCAATGTTTCATCGATTAATATTTTTTCTGCCAATGCGAATACGACTGATTTTATATACATTCAATTCTAATTACTTTTTGGCCGTTGTATAAAATACAATTATTGTACGAAATTCATTTAAATTTCAGTGTCGGATTCTAATTTCTGTTGTTTTAATTTCGGCCCTCAGCCGTTATAGGCCCAGAATTTTCTATTAATTTAAATGCATTGTGTGGGTCGATTATTTCATTCAACTATATGAATAAACAAAATGGCAAAACTAGCCCCTGGGGCTCGTTTTATGCATCAAAGCAAAAGACCGTATTCGGTGACAAATAATATTTTCCGTAAAACAAAAAACTTTTACATAAAAACTTCAACTTTAGCTGGAAGGTGGCACGGAATGACGGCAAGCACCCACCCCCGCGCCACCCCCGCGCCACCCCCTCCCACGCAGGAGTGATGGTCGGAGACTCGCGGGCTGCGGCGCTATCCGGCGATGCGCGACGCGACGCTGACGGAGTTTAGGGGACCGTTACGTTAGGCGTCAGGGGGTGGCTTGACGTGGGAGGATGGATTCCGCGGCACGTCAACACCTAGCGACCTGAGGCCAGTGGCGAGCCGTGGGGTGGTCTCCCTGGTGGCGCTATTAACGTCCGGGGCTGCAGGGTTTTATCAGGTACTCTAATTGGAAGTGAGTGGGAGGGTTTGACGTAGGATGTTTTGGGAGAATTTGTATTATCGTGTTGTATCTTAATATGCTTTTTTCCACATTCTCCACTTTTTTTTGCACTGTAATTTCACTGTCATTAAAATCATGTCAGGGTTGTTAAGTGATTGGTGTACACGCTGCTTAGGAGGTATGTTCATCAGGCATTTTTCGCTTGAAAAATAGAACGTAAATATCTCCCCAAGGCAGGTAGGGGCAAGTAGGCAAGATTTTAGAGGAAAAAGCATTCCTACAGTAATTTGCTCCATTCGATAGCCTGGTCAAAGGTAAATGAAAGTAAATATAATGATTGAAATTGCAAGCTGGAATCATTAATGTGTTTAATCATTTGTTTTGATGACATCATGCCTGATCATTGCAATATCAGAGAGCATTCGAAATGAGCAAATAGAATCTAAAAGGACAGGTCCACAAATTGAGTACAATCGGGGTTTGTGTAGAAAAAGCCTTTGATGATTTGGATTCGACGAAAAAATCGCGAGACGGGCGTATAACCGAATCGACAGAGGGATGCAGCAAGGCAGGGAGACGTTGATGTCAGTGGTATGATAGGTGCACGCATGGTGTCAATATCGAGAGGTCGGGGTGTCAATGTATTGGACAAGCGTTATCGGTTAAGTCCTACATGGTCGCTGTTGCAGTCGTGATAGATCATTCTACAACTAAATTTAGTTGTGTTATTTTGTCTCGAGTTAATTTTCGCCAACAACTTAGTGATTCTGTTAAGGTTCTTAAGGTTTTCCATTAAATATATTGACCAACGTTCTCATCTCATCTCACGTTAAGAAATTAACTTACTCGCTCTGTTGCAGAAGGAAAGAGGAAAAAAGTTCAAAGCAACTGGTATAAGTATAGTCAAGTGGTTTCTGACCATTGGTTGTGCTTCAATTTGCATACTAG
Source organism: Nemurella pictetii (assembly GCA_921293315.2). Lineage (NCBI taxonomy): Eukaryota > Metazoa > Arthropoda > Insecta > Plecoptera > Nemouridae > Nemurella > Nemurella pictetii. The sequence continues at coordinate 7,299,517 of OV121122.1, forward strand.
ACGAATTTCCAAAGTCAAGATTTTTTTTCCTTATTTTCATTGGTAAGTTATATGAAACCGAGCCAAGATAGATTTTCCTCAATATACTTAGGAGAAGCGTACTTGTGGACCAATAAACAATGGAAATTGGTTCCAAATATTTAATAAAATCAGAAAGAGTTCAATGAAAAATGGACGGAACACTTGAAAATGCTATATGTGGGTTGTTTTTCCCCAGCTACTTATTTGGAGCACATAAATTGCAAAGACTGATTTTTATAACTGGCAATAATCATCTCCTACACCAAGACAATACGTGCTAGCAAAATTCTCAATGGCGCTTGCAGTGAAGTCTCTCTCGGAGGGGTTCTTGTGTTAAAAACGCCACCTTCAACCCCGCAGCAGCTGAGTTTTAAAACGTCAGGGGGTTGCCGCCTTCGACGCTTGATGGGCGGGGGGGGGGGGGGTGTATCAAACAAGTGGACGCTATTTCGTCTTGATGACAATCTGGTAATTAAATTTTAATTGCCATTTTATGAGGCGGCATTTCTCGTTGAAACGAGGGCGCTATAATTGAGTGGAATTGATTGCTCCCCGAAAGGGACTGTGGCACTAGGATGCCTGGATCGTCGCAGGTTTCTTTTCGAGCAACGTTCGTTTTTGTCTGAATTAATACTAATTCACTTACATTTAACTTGGCTTGGATCCAGCTTTAAATATGCTTAAATCTGCTCTTAAAAAAACCAATATTACCTCTATGTTTCGGTACAATACACGAAGGGAATGATCCGCAACAGACTACGCATTGAATCACTGATAAAGCAATGCTTCACATTTCAAACATACTTGTTTTATTTTAATTATCACCAATTAAAATAGTCTTTACACCTGAAATCCCTAAAACAGTCCAAGCTGCTTATAAAATCATCAGTCCTTTTGCAAACGATTGGAAACATTGGAAACAACCATAAATCAGTGGAAATTCATCTTAAAAAAAGTTGAAAACAGGTTTAGTTGTGTTTAATTGAAGCTGGTCCAGTGAGTGGTAATAAAAAATAAAACTTATCTATGGTAATCGTGAATCAAGTGGCGTTCTAGGCTTCTTACCGGGAATATTTAACGGAAATTTGCACCGAAACATAGGCAGCCAATAAACACCAAAAAAACACCTACACTTCATCAAATTTTGTTTGATTACATATAAATTGTTTCCAAACGGCGTGCCCCTCCAAAAACTCCGTGCAATTTGCAAAATATCTATCAATTTTCCAAACGGAAATAACACTCGTCTAGCCAATACCAATTTGCGCGAAAGCAATTCGCCGCAACCCCCCCCCCCCCCCCCCCTTCCACCGCACCCAACAACCACCCTGTCATGCCATCAACCCCATTTGGCATCGAACAACATGTTATTGTGTTTGTCCACGCCCGGGTGTATCTCTCTGCTGCTGCTGTGCGCTATCTTTTTTCCTTTGCTTCTTCTCCGCCGCCCACCCCTTCGCTGTTGCTTCTGTGTGCTCACCTGTGACTAGTTCGAGCGCGCTTCGCCCTCCTCCGGCCAACTTTGACCTGTTAGCACTCTAATGTTTACCCGGTTATATCGTCTCCGTCGCTCTGCGCGCTGAGTGATCATGCCATTAGCTTATGAGCCCTCGACCGTGTGATGTCCCCGGGAAGTACATCAAGACGTATTACGTCACGCCTTTTTGAAATTGCCGCGTGTAATGATGACAAGTGACTGATGAGTCGTCCTCTGTGCGACCTGTCCGAGCATCTTTTTGATGCGGGCTTGGCGATATCAAGATTGTGGGTGAGAGGTTTTGGAGAGCTGTGAAATAGCTATACTTTTAGAGATACTTGTCTACCTTTATTCTTTTGATAATAATCGCTTTAATGTTCAAACAAGTGGGTCAACATTAACAAGATATTGCTGGATGACCACTCCTATTGCTGATCCTTCTGCCTCTTCCCCTCTGTTATCTTAACTATGCACATTTTGAATAACAATGGAGCTAATGGTGTTCAGTTTTCGCCACCGCATTTCCTTGTTTTGGACAAAATCAAGGAATACTCGCCAAGTAGTTTTTGCTCATATTGAAAAGATACTCACATCATCGTATGCTTTTTAAGAAAATTACTGCTCACAGGTAAAAATTACTATGTTAATGATAAGGGAAACTTTTTTTAAATTCCACCCCATGTTGGTATTTTTTTAGCTTAGTGAATCTTGATTCCTTATATTAAAGGCATTTAGCGTTGCTATAACAAACAGTTAATTACAAAACACAACATCATAAATCACGCTGTGTTTTTTTTACCTCACCACGAACATGGTCTGATGCACCCTAATCCGTTAGCTATCACTATAAATATTTGTTTTTAGTTTCGCCTTTGACCGAACCCCACATTGTCCACGTGCTCCGCTAGTATATTTGTTCAGGAGTCTGAACAGGCCCGGAAAATCGCGGGCCCTGCTCCCTGCTCGCACGCACGGACAGACACTGGGAAAGCATGTTCTCGGCCACTTTTTTGTGTTTCCCTGCGTTGTGTCGGTTTTTTGCCACACACCAGACAGTTGTTTTTCTTTTCGAACGATTCTTTCTTACTCCGTGCAATGTTTTGCACTCACATCTTTATTTTGACATTGCTGTATAATCGGCCGCATTTTCAACCACGATTGCGATTTGACAAAGTTATAGCACTCTTCGCCCTAATACATTGTTCAGTGTGGGCAAATTGTGGATTCCGCGGCCACGGTTATTTTATGAGCGGTTGGACTCAGATTCATCATCACTCTAACGCTTAACTGCCCCTATGGTTTATTGATCGTTTGCCACTGTGTCAATAAGATGCGTCGTTAAACGTGAAAACAAATACCCAAAGCCGAACCACAGAGTAACGATGATCAATAAAATAGTTACTATCATCGCAGTAAAAATTAGCGAGTGACTTTAACGAGGGTGTTGCTCATTGCAGAGTCCTGGTCTTTATAATTTCATGTTTACTTAGGTTACATTCATAGTCGTAGTATTCAAGTCGCCTTTTAAGCCATACTATGTTTATTTTCTGACGTTTCCTAGAATTACATTTATTTGTAATCGATCTCAAGGGAAAATAAATAAATATCCAAAATAAACATAATAGAGTTAATTGGAGATAATCGATGCAGGTTTGAACATAATAGTATGGTATTTTATAACAACATAGAAAAACAAGAGATAAAACACTTAAACGTTAAAAACATCATGTTTTAAAGCTCACAAATGTTTCAGTAAGTCCCAGTGGGGATTTTAAGTGAATGAGGTGTTCTCTCTCCAAGACTAACGTCATTTATATCAGGGGTTTGACGGACTGAATCTAGTTTCATATGATGCAAGACTGAACTAGCTTGAAATTGTTAAGTCCACGTGTTCTTCGCACCCATCTGCGACTCATCGCCGGCAAATCCGCGGCACCCGGCGCTAGATTGGCAGCGAATTGATCGCGCCACGCACAGCGGCGGCGGCGGCGGCGACTCGAGAGCGGCCGAGGCGTAAATCAAATATTATGAAAGCCACGTAGCTCGCTTTTAACAACTCTTTTCTTTGGCCGCCCGCTCGGCCATTCTATATCCCACTTTTATACATCCGTTGTTGGTTTTGTCAAGAACTAGCAGCCGAAGTCTCACGCTGGAGCGCCGTTGGTGGTGCTTTAGTGTGCCTGGAATGCGACCACTTCGGTTCCAGGCGTCTCATGATCAGTTATTTCCGATTTGTCTAACGAACTTTCACTATTCTTATAGTATTTCAGGATTAAGTCATACTCAAAAAATAGCCACCATTAACATTTCACCGACTCAAGAAACTAAATTGGTAAGGTGCTATTTCAAAATTTCAAAATGAATCACTAGAACGCTACCCTAAACGTTTTATTGGCCATTCGCATTACTTCTAGCTTTTTACTGGTAACTTTTTTATAACTTTATTAGCGCTGAGCGGAAAAGGTTATTCTTAAATTATAAATAGACTGTAAATACTAAATAGACTGAAGTCTTTATTCTGTTGGTAGTGATGCATTGCCATGGTGGGAGCCGATAGGTGGCGATCCAATTTGGTTTCAGGATATAAACAGAGGACTATTTTAGTTGAATCAATTAAAAAAAGGCCTTAATAATAAGTAATTTGTAGTTTTAGACTAATTTGAATGCTCTTCCGTTATAAGTGCCGTCATTCGCGAACAAAACGAAAATAGAAATTCAGTTCCTACATGCATTCACGTGACTGTCTAGCGATCAAGTAGCACGTGACCCGATTGAAGGACGTCCCAGTCGAACTAGAGACCGTCTAGCCACTTTAACGCGGAAACCTATCCTCCGCGTGGTTCCGACTTGCCAAGTTACGCGGCTTTTCTTTTCAATAGACCCGGCTGGCGTGCAGTATAACGGCCATTGTTGTGACCGCGAAGCCTTTTATTTCTGGCTTTGGCTGGACGTTCTAGCGGTTTCTTGATGCGTTTAGCCATTGTGCTCGTACGGGGATAGAAAGATGAGTGAATCGCCGGCCTAGCCGTGGCCCTGCCCTGGTGGGGGTGGTGATGCTGGTGGTGGTGGTGGTGGTGGTGGTGGTGAGAGTTTTTCTGATTTCGAATGATATCGGTGTTCGTCGCGCCACGCGATATGATATACGGGGGTAGGAAATCAAGAGGAATTTAGATTTCGATTGTGTGGTGATGTGTGAATTTTCGATTTGCCGCGCGAACGAAAAGTGATTTATTCCTGGAAGTTGGAATACATACCTATATATATATTTCTCGGGTAAGACTCGAGATTTACACATATTTGAACTAGATATATATCCGCTGATGACCCTTCTTATATTCTCTTTACATTTTATGCGGGTAATATATAGGAGCGTCGTGTATCCGGCGGAACGGAACCTCGCTGGTGGCTGGTGGGAAATCGCATCCAAAGAGTAAAACACATTTAATCATATTCACACTTCTGGACATCACAGAAAATCAGCAGAATTTTTTTATGGAACCTTTTCCAGTTTGCATTAAAGCATGGCGCTTATACACTGTCAATTAAGAAGCATTGTTAAATTTTCAAAAAACTTTTCATTAAATGGGGATTCTTTATGGTAAGTTAATGTTTCACAATTTGCCTAACGGATTTAAAGATTCACCCACAGTCAAAATGGGCATAGGATTGCGCATAAACATAGCACATAAGCAAAGAGCACAAGCATAAAGCACAAGCATATAGTATCCGGGCATAGTGCGCAAGAATAGCGCACAATGAAGTTAATTATCAACCATTTGGAACTACACAGAATTGGCAAAAAAAAACTTTCTCTATTCTTGGAAAGAGCTTTTTTGGCTTCTGCGTTTTTCTGTGCTTCTGTGTTTTCCTTGTAATTATTATGAAGGTATATTGTGATTGTGGGCGTACTTTAAGATTCAACGAATTCTATTTTTTCAGTTGTTTTACTAACTAAAACCTTGTACTACCTGCGTTAAATTTTTATCTTGTCCTACAGTCTCTGCTTTATATTTTGCAAAAAAAAACCCCAAACATTTCCTAAAATCACCACCCCCCAGCGAGCCAGCTTATAAATAAATCAAACGTTTCCATCCCCAACAGAGCCGGGCAAACACACTGTTAACAAATCACTCCGCCAACTGCTATCCTGTCCATCTGCCCCAACCACCCACCAACCTGTAACCGTCCGCGCCGCGACATTTCACCACAAAGGAAGACCGGGCGCGCATTTTCTCACAGGTTTCCCACGGAACGTGCTCTAGGTGTTCCACAAAGAGCCATTGTTGGCCGACAATAGTGATGATGCCAGGAGATTGCCCGCGTATTGTCCGACGACTGACGGCGCGCATTGCACGATGCATCAAGCTTACTGGCTGCCGCACTGACCTAATTCAACCGCCATAAATTCGAATGATTTACTATCAACCGGCTATCACTTTTAATTGGCATCCAGCGCGTGGATAGTATTTGCATTTTGTATTAAGCACGATCTGATTGAATTATTGGCTGAATGGTTTCGATTCATGTTGTTGTATTTTTTTGCGGATCGTGGACAATACGTTAGTTTAGTACGTTTTGTTGATTTCGCGCTGTGTTTCCAGTGTTTGGTTTTCAGTGCAGTTGCCAGTGATCGTGGCGTGATGTTTGTTTTATATTTAGATTGTGGATATCGATATCAATAGTAATTCGCCTAAGCGTTCCATAGGGGCGTTTGAAAGTGCACTATTCTGCATGCATCTACTCATTCCTCTCGTCTGCTACGAAGGTGATGCGAAAAATGCTGACGTTGCTAAAATAAATGTCACGCCAGTATTGAGTCTCGAGCCACCTTACTTGAGCATAATAATGTGTCAGGACCTCTAAAAACCTGCTGGTAAAATATGAAAAATAAAATCCCACTGCTACCGCTACCAAAGTAGTGAAAAAATGTTTTTTTGTTTCCTTACCAATAGCAATTTAAAAAACATGATAAAATGTCTTTAGGAACCATAAATGAAAGAATCATATACCATTATGCGTCCATTTTCACGTTTGAGAGATAAAATAATAAAACTTAAATCCCACTTCTGTCACCAATGTAGTGGAATAATATAATACTGAGCGTTTTTGTTCCGAATGCCACATAAATGAGTTAGAAATCCAGTTATTAACCTTGATAAGGCTGGCAGCTTTGTGACACGTCGGGGAAAGCTTAGCATTCAATTATTCCCGATTAAAATAGTTTTTCTGAAAAATGAGGAAAATTTATGAGTCGTGACTCGTGAGAAACAAATAACATAGAAACACTGTATGATCATGGACCTTTCTCAGATTAATTTCAAATCTTCAGTGCTGGCCGAATCTTGTATCGTTTCCGATTTCACAATTGCCGTTCAACATTCGTCATTGTTTTGAATAAAACTTTATTAGGACAAAGTTAGCTTCTTCCATTGCTTATCGAATTCTATTTTTACGTTTACTTAAAACCCAAGTCCTCCAAGTATAAACAGGCCCTGGAAATCCGTATCGCACACAAATTGATGGTCAGTATGGTCTGCTTGCCAGCTGCTTTGTGTGCATTTCGCGGTACCACCGCTTAATGCGTCAGGGGAGACAATGAACTGAGGACGCGCTAAGCCGTCCTGACGCGCGAGAATTTCCATGCAAGTTGACCGGCATTTTAATTTGATTCTGTCTGCACACGAACGAGCCCGACTTCGCCCGACGTCGCCCGATGTCGCGGGCGTTGAATATTTGGCCGGCGCCATCTGGCGCTCGCTGCCCGCAAACATTTTTAATTAACTCTTAGCGCGGCGAGAAAAATGGGGGATTTGAAAAAATTCACGACCCGATGCTTGAACAAAGAAGTCGAGATCTTAATATGGCTGACAATTTTTTTTTGTGTGTTTGAGAGTTTTAAGAAGAGTATTTCCATAATAAAACCATAATTTCGGAAAACTAATTTCAGACGGAGGAAAAAAAGCGGACATGTTAATTAAATTCAGAAGAATTTAAGGACTGTCGAGAAGTTTTAATTTATTTCATGAACTTATCGTAATTAGAGAATGTTCGGATTCATTCTTTTTTTAACTGATCGACAAATGATATTTCAACAAATTAACTCTGGATTCTGCCAGCGCCAGAGGTTCAGATCACTAATGAGTGAGAATTAATACAGCAGCAAAAAAAAATACTCGTGAAATTATAAACATTGTGAACGTATAGTCCGAAATTGGTCCCCGTCCCGAGTATAAAATCATCTTCTTCACACACTGGTCCACTAATTCTCGTAGGAATCATAACTCTGTCTGCTTTTCGGCAGATATCTTCCAAACAAAGCACACCCCCGTATTTCCACGCCGCACGAAATGACGCACCCTCTAAACCTTTCCGTCGACATTACGACATGTTTTTGCTCCGTTTTATCAGAGCTACACACGGCACCGGGAGACAAGCATGGAGAGAAGCAGAGAGAGTGAGATAAAGATGCCGCGAATGACGTGTTAAATCATGGGTAGGAACGTGAGAAAGAGGGACACATTAACGAGCAACTATAAACTAGGCGGAAACAAGAAAATGGAACTTGCTGATATGGAGCAGATTTTCCGTTCATGGTAGCGGTATCGCGCGGCGCCTTTGCGAGTCGTTCTTAAATAATGCTAGGCTATTTTTGGGGGAGCGCGCGCTGTGATTTATGTAGGAAAATTGCAGCCCTTCGCGTAGATCCGCTGCAATATTGAAAACTGAACCGAATTTAGTCTCTCTATTGGTTTAACAATGTGAATATAGCTGTGCAAAGTTATCAATCAAATGTGTCTGCCTTGGGAGTAAATAATAATTTCTAGTCTTGTATTATGTTTGTAGTTATGGTAGCTTCGATATTTTATTCTTATGCATCTTTATATGCTATTTGCATTTTTCTAGCCCTTACAATAAACTTTCGGAGAAAAGTAATCTCACGTATGCAAATAGCGATCTTGCAAAATAAAGTGCGCAAAGATTTCTGTTTGCACTGGGATATTGCACTATGAAAATCCTAGTAAATTCACAATAAAGAGAGTCTAACTTTTATTCCTATTTCTTCTCTTATTTGCATAGAACGGAGTATCAACATTATTATGCTTGCTTTATGTTCTTAATAATCATATATGCACATATTTTGAGTTCATAAGCAGCGTGTCTTTTTTATTAGCTCGCTCGGAAATTACCAACTGCAAACGCTGGCTGAATCAAATTCCTTCATATGGAGAAGAAAAAAGAGAGAAAAAACTGTGTACACGACCGTAAATATTACCCAGCCATCCTCCCAAGGGGACCACACGCGTATCCCCGGAATAAAAACTGCTTCCATAAAGGTCAAATCTTACGTTTTTCTCCTTAGATAAAAGCTTCTTAAAAGTCGATAGATGGTGTTTTATCTGAATTTGTTGTTCGCTGGGGATGGGCTGTGAGGGTGGGGCGAGACTGAGAGTAGCTCTTAGATCCGAGGAGCTAAATAAGTTTATACGATGGTAGCTCTAACAGTTGCCGCAGGGTGGGTCTTGGTGTCGTCCTGTGGGGATGCGATTGTGGCGAAGACAATGCGAAATGGATCATAAGAAACCCGACAAGCAGCACTTTTTTTTAAGAGATTCCTGTCGAATTTATTTAAGACCATACTCCAAATTTAGGGGCAAAAAAAATAAATCTCTATACATTAACAAATATTTTTCGAGCACCAACCTAATTACAGTGCAAAAGAAAAAGGACATTCGCTCTCATGACAAGCAGCAATCAAGAATATCTGAACATGTAAAGCTAAATGTATTCAAGTTCGATAACATCTGGGTGCATCCCAAAATTGACGAATCAGACTTGCACCTCGATCAGACAACGGCACCGCCGCTCTAAATACATCTCGTTAAATCAAAATTTGCTGTAAAGCAACCTTCATCACGTGGAATTAGCTCGTCCTCTATGGCGGATGTGCATTAATTGATTATCAATTTAATTAATATCAGACTAAATGGGTCAGCTTGCCCCAACGTCACGTCACGTCGTGACATAGCAAACACTAACACGGAAGTATCTCCCTTTGAACCTTTGAAGCCGCGACTCCATCGGAAAATTGCACACTCCAAATGTCAATTTTCCACTTCCGCGAAAAACACCGCGACCTTTGTATATCCATACACGGTTGGACTTGAATATCTGTGCAAAACAGATTCGGAAACGTGCTCGCGCGCCGTTAAGGTATATCGGAAAAGTCACGATGTGTTTTCCATCTGCTTTTCCCGCCGGTCGAGTTTCCGCTGCATCGCACTTGCCGGCTGAGACATATTTAAGGCGCTCGATTGTGGCTCAGCAATTCGTGTTGCGCGACGGAAAAACTCTTTCCCCGGCAAGATCAAACATGGAAACTAACTAGAAATTATTCAAGGGTGGTGGCTTTTTTTATAATAGCTTCGGCTCTCTGTCGCGCGCGCGCTGGTAGTGTGATCCGCATAGAAATATCGAAGCGACTAGATCCGAGCCGTCGCCTCGCTGGATGGGAAATAGGAAAATGGGGCAAGTGCCATGGAATGTCTGGCCGCGAGTTTCCTCTGCGCTTGGCGACGAAAACATCCGGAGTTTTGGAATTTTTTTCCTCGCCGGCGAAGCCGTGAGGACGCGGGAAAACGTTTGGCTCCGTTTCGGCTGTACGGGGGTTGACGATGTTTGAAAAACCATGTTGCCCTTGAAAATTCGGAATATTTATAGGAATTACTTTTACCGACATTGTTGTACTCATTCAGCCACGAAAAATCTATTCATTTCGCATTTTTATACACAATCGTAAACTCCTATGAATGGTGAAATGAAAATCAATTTTCCTCCAATGAAAAGCATCAATACGTTTTTGTGCACAAATCTCACAACAGTGCAAGCGTTAAATTCCCATCATCACAAAACCATTCACCCTCGAAAACAACACAGCGTCACAAAAGAATCGCCGCCCATCCCTCCTTAACGCAATGCAATAGCCGCGCCAATTTCAACTTTTCATTCCCCTCCAGTTCAAGCGATTTCCAATTAATCACCCGATTCACCCAATAATTGCGAGCGCATTTGAAAGCGTTCAATCAGGGATCGACACTTACCATCGTCTGGCACGCACCACGACTTCGAGTGGGTGGAGGGGGAGGGGGTGGGGAGGGGGTTGAAAGAACCGCGGCCAGAACATTAGTAAAGGGTGGCAATGGTGAGGGATTTAGGGGATGGGAGGGCGCCCCCCTTCGTCCCGCGTAGAAGCTAAGAGAGTGAGCTAAAAGCCAGCACCGTGCTCAGCCGAGCGAGCTCGTATGAAGCCTGCGGAGAGCGTGGCTAGGGTGGCGGGAGGGGTGGGGGTGGTTGGGCCAAGGGAAGCTCCATAAAATCCCATGTCAGATAGTTGGAAATGTATATATAGTGAGATACATTCTGTAAGCAGTGGGATGAGGGGGTGAGAGCGGGAAATAGGAAGGAAAAAATCGAAATTTTAAGCTTTAATGTTGTGTGCTGACTATTTTAGTCGTTTTTTGGGGGATATAAGAGGAAGTTGGAGAAATGTTTTTGTGCTGGATGAACAGGGAGAGCACTAAATCAAGTGTTGACCAGTGGTTAATTTAGAGGGGCGATAGAGCCTTCTCTATATTGCATCCAAAGAAGTGACTACAGTTCTTATCTCATCAGACATGGAAACTTTGAGGCAACGCTCATATGAATAAGACGATAAAACGTCTCATGGTACTTTGGTATATCAGGGTTATTATGACTTCCTCGTAATCTTATTGCCACAGAAATTGATACCGAACTATATAAAAAGAACTCGCTTAAAACTCGAACCAGGCCACTCTAAAAAGTGATACGAAATCTATAAACCTGTTAAACTCTTCGATATAGTCAGACGATACTTGGGAGGGAATTCGTTTCCGGCGCGATCTCTCTAATGTCCCGGCGAGCTCGCAGAAAGTTGCACTGTTCTAGGGGATGTCGGGTGGGATAGGAAGGCGTGCGCCGGATCAATAGCAGGCCATGAAGTCGAGAATAGCTGATCTCGCTGGAGGCTCGAACATGGCGAGGCCCAGCAAATATGAATATCTGAATAACAACATCGGGCGACGAAAGAGGGACGTCGTGTGGACGGAGAGTGGCCATGTTCGGCCTGTTGCCGCCATTGTGATCGATCAGGGAGGACACGGTGTGTCCGCCATGTTTCTTGAGCTTTTGACAGAGTTTGTTAAATTCGTTACATGAGTCATGAGTCATGAGTCATGAGTCAAAATAGTCAAAGATTGATGGAAGATTATTTTTTATTTTTCTAAAGAACCCCTTGCTGTGAACAAATGGGTCAGAGAAAAAACAAAACTGCCCACAATTTTTACCCTGGTTTTTCTGTGATCGCATAATTTTTATTTTATTTTTTTAAATTTTTATTCATTTTATTCATGCTTGTATACAACTCAACTCATACAGTTCTTGCCGCCTATACATGCAGAAAATAATCGCACGAAGCCCACATCAGACCAAAACCTTGTGCGTGGGCTGATTAAACGTGAGTTAGTAATATTGCTAGGCCAGCCGAGACCGAAAGAAAAGAACAAACAGTTCGCTAGCATTTGATCTCCTTGACTACAGCCAATAAGATGCCACGTTATTCAACGCTAACGGTCGATTAGTTCTTAACCAGGGAAGTGGAACACGTGATCTTGATTAAAAAAAAAATTGGAATTCAGAAAAGGTTCTTGGATATTTATCCAACATTTTTTAGTCCACTTGCATGCACGCTGTCGCTGGGGTATGTTTATCCTGAAGATTTTCTGCAATTTATGTTGTTTTCACTTTTCTATTTCCGGGTACTGGAAGCTGTAAATGCTTGCAGCTTTAGTCTATGACGCAACGATTCGCGCACGCTCAAGCCGAGTTTCTTGACCGCAATACCCTATACTAGCAACCGAATCGGAAACTGAACACTCTTGCACGCCCAAGCGCCAATGAAAGCTTACTAAAACTCGATCAAACAATGTCCGCCGTGGATGGGTTCTTTCTGCCAGCAAGCGCCGCTCTCCGACCTAGGCACGGCTCTCTCGGACTCTCGGGTGGTGGGGAGGTGGGGGCGGCAGGGGGCGGCGGTGGCCGAATGGATTCCGAATTTAAAAACGTATTGCCGGTGTCTCGGTAGCGGCCGCACGCGAAGACGAGAGTAGCTGCGAAAATCTCTCGCAGGAATTGAACAAGAGGAGTATCTCGAACACGATGCGAATTCGTTTTAAAGAATATTCCCATTTTCTTTCGAATAACTTCATATTTTCTTGCGGAGAGGTTTTTAGTTTCATTTTCTTTACGTTCTTTCCGTGCCGTCGGGGCAAGTATATAAGGGAAGTGGAGCTAACTTTTTTCGCAGGGGAGGGACGCGCGGAGATGGCAAACACCAGTTGAATTCTTTTGCTGCGGCGATGACAGATAAATGGCGATCTTACCTTGCTACTTTGCAATATATGGTAAATGCTCTTTGGTATTGATATATTTCGGAAAGAAAGATGATCGGATCAGAATTCTTATGATGGTGTGCTTTACAAGGAACCGAGAGAGATACAGAAATATCGCAGAGTTGGCAATGTGGATGCTCAGATTATTTTCAGCCGCAGCGAAAGCCAAATAAAATTAGAGCCATACAAGAAAATTGTTTCATAGCCGCCAACAAAATTAGCAACCATGGTGAATAACGTAATTGAACTTAAAGCAAATATCTTAATATGATGTAAAATATAGGAAACTCTGCCTAAATTACGTTGTTGAGTTTGGGACAGAATCGTCAGTGCTGCCTATGCGGCGAGGTTAGGAACAAAAGCCATCTTCGTGTAACGTAACACAACGTTATTTGCGTCATCTGAGAGGCTCTTTTCATTACTAATGCTCATTCTCATGTGTAAACTGACAGTTGACATAAAAAGGTATCTTTCAGGTGATGACTGCACTTGCTTACTTGAACCCATGGCCGCCGGGTTCGCCAGCACGCTATGTCGCCCGATGACCCAGAGAGTCTTCTTTATTCAACAGCAAAGAAAGACGTTTGCTTTAAGTCACAACTATACAGTGAATTTGTACACAGCTAATTGGCAACATAATAAAACTCCACCCTGTTGACTTTCTCCATGACATGACATGATCGAAATGTGCTCGAGTGCCAAGCTAATACCAACCCCGCCAGTAACTCCCCCACCACTCACAACCCCAACCCTTAACGCGAACGCCACGATACCTCATCCACCTCGACAATCTTATCTACTCGCCGCGGCCATTGTCTAATTAAACGTAATAAATAAATGAACGAACTCGCGCCGAAGCAATTTAATTAATTATCACAATTTTAATGCTTTCGCGTTCGTTCGTTCGGCTTCGTCGGGGAAGAAAGTATTGCTGGGGGTGAGCACTGCGGGGCTCTACGGGCGCAAATGCGGGGACGTAAAACTAATGGGCGCTGCTCTGGCTCATCTAAATCACCGCTGTGCAGCCGCTGTTTTATTAATGCGCGACGCCCTGCGACCCCAGCGGCGCACGCCACTGTGTTGTGTCTCTTTTGTCTGTTTTGTCTGTTTTGTCTGTTGTGTTGGTTGCTGGGGGGGAAGGTGGCTGTGTCTTACCGCTAGCTGGAGGCATCGGGGGTCAGCTATAGAAATGTTCAACATTGATGAATAATAATTGACATCTGGTGATTTTCTTAAAATAAAAAATAAACAGCACGATCAAAGCCAAACCATTCGAAAGGTGAAAAGAACTTGCATTGACTTCCGGTAACATGAAGATTAGGAATTTCGCGCAAAAGCCGAAGATTTCTCTACTCATAATTTTAAGAGAATTGATAATGGCCCCAATATTAGCTTGACATGAGTCATTTCCGGGTCAAATCGTAGATTACCTGTACTTATACTATAGTCTATCAAAATTTTTCTAAGAATCGTAAAAGAAAATATTTGGATCTGCGCTTTTATGGGTTTTTCCGTTCTTTTTATTGAGGTCAAAAGTGGTTCACAAACTTTTATTTAAACATAGTGATATTTGCGACAGCAAAAATTGTACCTCGTCTGAAAGGAAAAGAAAATAATGGGACGCCTAAGTAATTGCCTTTGCAAAATTTTCCTTACGCCAAGCTTCTAGGAAGCAAATTAATACGTAGCTTTTTAATGTGGTAGCCTGTGAAAATGGCAAGGAAAAGTCGGTTCACTAGGAGAGAAGAACACGAGAATTGATACCAATCCTAAGAAGGAAATACTACCGATGCTAAGATGAGTGACTGCAAGTGATTATGGCTTGAAATTGCTTAATCCGGCCGAAGAATTCAGTAACTCGAGTCTTCGTCGATAATAATCTCAATTATGAACCACGCCATCGACTAATCATCCTGCTGTATTTCAGCACCGTCCAAGTTGCGATCCCAGCACCGAGCATCCCCGTCCCTGCCCGCGGCCAAGAGCGCCACTGTCTTCTCCTACCCTTATCCAACAACCCCCGCAACCCTACGCAAGCATTTCTGGCCTCGATCTCGCCCGGGATATTGGTTCAGGGTGGGGGGAGCCACGCGTAAATAATTATCGTCCGACTTTAATGGCAAGCCGTGCGTTAAATACGAACACTAAGTTAATAAACAATTCTTATAGGTGTAATATTTCACCCCGTCTGGCTGGCTGCTTGCTGGGTAAAGGGTTGCAGGAGGGATACAGTTCGTGCGGGATTAGAGTCGCAGACCGAAGTTAAGCCGTCAATGCTATAAGTTTGTCATGGGGGTTGGAATCTGAACTACCAACGAGGCGTCTTGTGGTTCATTTTCGTCTAGATGGGAAAACTATAAAAATTCGATTTAAGTA
Organism: Nemurella pictetii; assembly: GCA_921293315.2. Classification (NCBI taxonomy): domain Eukaryota; kingdom Metazoa; phylum Arthropoda; class Insecta; order Plecoptera; family Nemouridae; genus Nemurella; species Nemurella pictetii. Next base: position 7,314,856 of record OV121122.1, read on the forward strand.
CTTATAAATGATGGCTTGCTCTTGATGATTTAATCATGCACATTCACTTAACCGCCATCATGAAGGTACAGTTATGAACAGGTTGGCATAGTTGTAATTCATTAATGACATATTTTATATATATATTAATTAATTAAAAGTATTAAATGATGTATTTTATAGTAGCTCATGGCTCTTGGTCAAAGCCAAATAGCTCTGCAGCCAAAACAAAACTCAAAGTATCTGTATGACTTTACCATATGGCAATTTTAATTAATAATTATTGAACAACAATCCCCAAATTGGGAATTGCAAGTAATTCTCTACGTGCTCTAACACCAGCTCTAACACCATAAATCGTGTTTAAATTCACAGCGGTGGCTTACGACGAAGCAACGCGTTGTTGTGACTTGTTTGAAGCCCAATTCCTCAACGCACAGACCCCGCTAAGAATTTAAATGCGTCTTAACTGTTATTTAAATGAGGGATTATTAGCCCCGGCGTTGAATAAATCTCAATAACGGTGTGTGGTGTACTATAGCAGTTATGAGTCGCAATTACAATTCCGTGTCTCAAGACGGAACAAAGGCAAGCGCAGAGGAATTTTTTCATGCATTCTAGTGGAAGAGACAATGCAATAACGCAGTGACAACGGCAAGGAACACTCGACTTATTGTCTTCACGATTTACTCGGATAGTTCGGTGCGTGGGTGAATTTGTGGAAGCAATTAAGTGAATTTTTATTGCGACAACTGCTTTAGACCGCGTACTTTAGGGTAATTTAAGTGTATTTCAGTAAATTTAAGTGGCAATTTATTGCCGAAGGTCGGTTACGTTTTCCTTAAGTTTAAAAGCCTGTGTGCACCCGCTTGTGCATCCAATAGCCGCAGACACTATTTAAGAAAATCCGGAGATTCGATTTTTTGTACAAGATTTACGATTTCTGTAAGTCTCGACTCGGAAATTGATCATTGATGATTCACGGAAGTAATAAAATTAGTATAATGTAAAATGTAAAAAAGTAAAATGCATGAAATTAAAGTAAGTTAACTGCCCGTTCTTGGTATTTATTTCTTTTGCTTCGGCTAATAATCGCACGTGTCCTTGATTGATTAAACAGGATAAAAAAAATCCTTCCGTGCTTTTAGGAATTTAGAACTCGCATTAAGATTCGATTGGAATCGAACTCAAATTATTCGTTGCTTTCAGAGAATAGATACGTCGTATCTGATAATAATCTACTATATAATTCGTGTAGGATGTTTGCTGAATTGTGTACCAATTACGTACAAACCATTTTATTTCAATTGACTTAGCCAAAACTGTACAGTATCACTTTCAGTAAATTCGACGTATTTAATCAAACAGAACTTTCGCCGAGGTGCAAAATTAATTCTTCTCATCTCATTTGCACACGGTCGACGCTGGTGCGTAATCCTCTCAATTGTTAATAAGTTAACCTTCTAGCGAGATGGGCCATTCCGCCTCATCATTGTTCTGTCAATACCACGCCCGCATTACGACCCGGGTTGCTACCATTCTGTAAGTGAATTTTCCACCCTTAAGTAGTAGCAAGGGTAAGAGGGTGGTGATAGGAACTTCCGTTGCCTCTAATTAGACATCCGGTCTCCCCTAACAGCCCCCCCCCCCCACAAAACCTCCAGCCCATCCCCTTGCTACTGTTTCTTAGACTGCAGCAATTAACGGCACTAATTTGCTGAACCAGAAAATGGAGACGCTTTCGCTGATGATCAGTGAGCTATGCTCCAATCTTCACGCCCACATAATATTTAGGAGAGTTGTGGCCCGTGCCTCTATATCGTTCATCTCCGCCTCTCTCGCTCGCTCTTTCCCGACCGAAATTCACTTAATTTAATTCACTGTCAAATTGTAGCCGAAGCGTAAATTTTCGCCCATTTTCACGATTTTAAGCGTAAACTTTAGCTTTCTCATTTCGCTTTCCGCGGATTCGTTTGCTTTCTTAACAGAAGCTGCGCCGAATTATTTTCCTACTATGATTATGAACTTTGCGTATCTCTGGAAAAGACTTTTCATTGTTTTCGCAAGAGTTCAAGATTACTTTGTCGAGATTTTACTGCTGCAGCACTGTGTATTAAGCGAAAATCTTCCGTTTATTTCAAGCAATTATGATTTTAAAATCCACTTTTACTGTATATCCGTATCCATTGGTTTAAACTGATATTTTCTGCCCCGTTTTTATGACGTTCACATGCAAATGGCGTCAATTATTTTTTATCGGCGTCGTGCGCGCATGGACGGCGTTTTGCCGTCTACACCGCTGGTGTACTCGGCGTCGAAACGAGCATCGTTACCAGCTAAATATCTCCTGCTACGTGATAAAGCGGTTTATGGCATAACTTTGCAACAACTTTATTCCCTTTCAATGGACTTATTGTTGGAAATACTTATATCTCCCGGCAACGATCGCCGCCTGCGACTCGGGAGAATCTACCCCCGGCGCCGCCGACTTTAGTTTCAAGTTCTCCTCGCGCGACTCGTGAGGGAAAATCACGTAACTTTACTTTGTTTCATTCCTCGCAATTATTTCAACTGATCTTCGCGTTTTAAGTCGATAACTTTTATTCATAACGCAAATGAACGAGTCCGATTTCAATGGCATCAGAAGGTGGTGCGGAAGTTTAGTTTGATTTAAACTTATTTCCTATTGACTTGCGCTGATGGGAATTGTTTGATTCTGTAAAACGTAAGGGAATGAAGTTCGTTTCTAAACCGTGTTACGTCCTTTTTTTAAACGTAGACACTTCATTAAACTTATGTCTGGATCGAATAACGCTGAGCAAACACGTTTTCCGCAGACCAAAGTCGAAAACCGTGTGGGCAAAGGCAGAAGGCCTTCTGGTCTGGGAGAAAAGCAAATAGGTGGGAGCTAAGCCACAAAAGCTGGCCTAATGGTCAAACACTTTGTATTCTGCCGGCAAGGTGCTTTGTGCGGCGTCAGTATCATCTCTTTGAGCTCCTCGAAATAGCATTATCATATTCCCAAACTCGGCTCGCGCGCAGGGCCCAAGAGTTTCGAAAAAAAAACTTAATGTGTGTTATTTAGTTTGAGGAAAAGAAAATGGAAAACTCGTGTTTGCTGCTAAAAGGTTGGGACCGACCACATATTTAGAAATTCCCACATCTAGAGAGACGGGAAAAGTTTGATATAAAGAGAAAAGTTTTTATTTTTACAGTCGCGGCGAATGAAACGTATGCGAGATGAATATAATATAAGGAGATGACATGGCAGGAGGACAACAATATCGCGGCGGCTTGGGAGCACTGAGAATTCAACTTTCATCTATAGTTGGTGCAGTGGTACGACCCGCAAGCCACGAGACGTGCGCTTTTGGAAGAGTCGTAGCAAATTGGACCCTCGCAGACTACGACGCTATGCTTGAATATCTTTCACGTAATCAGCTTTATATGGTACCACCGTAGTCACAGAAGGACTTGATACATATATACCTGTAATTGGTGACATATAAATATATCTTTCGGGCCCGGTTTTCACAATATTATTCTACTCTCTGTTATAAAAGAACTTCCGTAGATGAATGAACTTCACATGCTTGTGATTGCGTGTTGTCAGGGATTTTAGACTTCATCCCAATTCAACACGAATTTAGATTGGTTAAGAATACATTGCTATGCTAAAAGTAGCTGCAATAGAGATTTTTCCACAATGACATTTACACTGTAATAATTTGTTTAATGTCTCATGTGTGATCATGTTTAAATAAACTAACATTAAAGTAAATACGGACTGTAACTCCTTCTCATCAATAAATCAAAATTAAGTTTTAAAATCATGTTCCCGGCTAAAATCTACCCCAAATTTTGTAATTTCGTAGTGTTAATTGCTCGTGACCCAAAGTCAACACATTCTTCTCCGACTCTAAGTGTATTTAGACCCACGGCATGCATTTTAACCGAGCAGCGTCGCGACGCGAGCGACACTAGCGCCGGTGTCAGACGCAGCGGCGGTGGCGGCGACGGCGCCAACTGAACATGACAGGCGACGAGTTTTAAAACAAACGAGGCACGACGTGAGACGTCGCCGCTCTAAGAATGATAACTAAAAAGACGAGGACGAAGTTCGGTAGTTACTCAGCGAGCGCGAGCGTGAGGGATGTACAGGCCTTAGTTTATTCTCTCATTAGTCATTACGTTGATTTGAGGTTGCTGGAGGTATAGTTCTGTTTGTGAGAGTCATATCTTGTGGTTCATTTGGCTAAAAGGATTAGTATGGGAATAATTTTGCTGTGATACGCCATGGTGAATAAGATGTCTGAGGATTATAACTTCTAGCATTGGAGAGTATAATATTGTACGACAAGAGACACTATAATATGAAAAGCCGATTTCTTTTCTAGAGAAGATGCCATGATCATAGAAAATTTAATTTTAGCGATGAAAGTTTTTGCTGTTAGGTATATCAACATGGTATTAATAGGTCTCCATGCCTTCCGTATTTAATTCCGATGCTGCGTACGTCAACTTTGAATCGATTTTCAACATCGACACAAAATTCGGCAATGCTTCGAAGTAATATGTCGACGAATTGTCTTTCGCACAACAGCGCCCAAAGTGATCGGGCCGAATCCGTCGACTCGAGTTTGCCCTGCAACCCCTATTGTTGTCAACGATCCCTTGTATATCTCGCACCAATTACTATCTTGTCTCCTCCGTTTGTCGCGCAGTACGTGGAGTTATGCAAAGTTCTTGTATTGTGTGTAAGTAGTATTTTGTGCAGCGAGCTTTGATGGATATTCTAGTTCGTGATAACGAACGAACAGGCAAACTGCGAGTAAATAACCTTAGAAAATGAAGGCACTATTTGCTTAACAAAGATGTTTGGAGTTCGGGCGCCATTCCTCATCTGAGTTGGCAATCAGTAAAGGTTGAAATTCATCTGACGTATAGGATGGAGAAACAAGCTCTCTGTTTCCGTCAAAGTTTTTGCTAAATAACCAATAGTTGATTGTATTTCCCGTTCCAATTTTCAACTTATTATTCAGCGCTTGGATATCCACGAAAGAGTCTTTGTGATTTGTTTTATTTATTTTTTGATGAAACAATTCCTGTAAATGTTTTCGCATTTCAAATGGACTCGGTTGGCAGTATTTTCGTCATGGAAATTTTGTATACGCTCGGAAATTAATGATTACATTTAGTTGAAATTGTGAAATTGCATCTTCAAGCAGATCGTGATTATAAAATAGAAGAAACTTATAGTCCTTCTGTTCTATAAATCATAATCAGGGATTTATAAGAGTAATAGAACAAAAGAACAGCATAATGGGTCCTTAACTTTAAGCTCGCTTTAAACTTCACGAGAAGTTTCAATTCCTAATGCGCCAGACATAGAAACTCTTATGGCCCTAAAAAATGGACGTTATTTACTCCGCGATTGTATCAAAAGATACATTTAAAGAAACAAATGATCGTAATCTTCCGAAATTTCTTCAAACCCCGTTGAAATCGGAACGGAACTTTATAAGATGTTACAAGAAACTTGTCATCTCTTCCGGCGCATTTTGTAATGGTTATAGTCTCTAATAGCTGAATGCATTTTCATGAAGCAGACCTTCGTTTCAAGCTCACAATACTGACGTTACGTCATTCACAAACCTCCTCAAGTCACATCTCAGCAGAGCCTGTCTCCATTAATGCATTACGTGAGTCACACTCAATAAACACTTTATCCACTTCATCTTTTATTATGTACATTTGACTCACACCGAGTCAGGTGTTTGATGGGTGACCATCATGCACATGATCAGTTCTGTTCGGAAGAGAGTTTGGAGGGTTTGAAGTTAGTATGACAACTTCTCTCTCCTTGCTTATCAACCTCTTGACAGCATGGATTAGTGGAGGAATCCTGTTGTTCGAGTTGTACCGTGCTTTTCGACTGTAGTAGGCTACGTGCCAGTACCGGGTTCCCCCTCCTCCCTTCTAGGCTAGGTTAGGTTCATCATCACCCTCATCACCCTTTCATTCACTGACGCCATTATACCAGTGCCATAGGGCCAGTTGTCAAAATAGTGCGTCGTTAAACACCACTATATTCATCATGTACATTTGCTAACACTGACCTTCAACATCCCTTTATAGACGTAGCAAAACAGTTGCATATTATTTCAAATCAAAACTCGGCACCTCCATCGCTCCTGATCGTCGGCGGCGCCCGCAAAGCGTAGCGCAACCATTAAACCACGAGGCTCGACCACTTCCCGGCACGTAATCGAGTCTCCTATAAATATTTAAATATAATAAAACCGAGCATTCACAAAGGGTTGGTTTTGTCGCGCCGGCGACGGCCGTTGAACCCGGCTCTGGAACTAATTAAAGGCTTCGCGATTAACACTTGTTTTAATTGAGTCTTTAAACTTCCACCTGACGAAACTTTCCTGGCGAGAACTTTACACAGAGTAACATCTTTCGTTGAAATTTCTCTCTACAACTTTCTTTTACTCTTGCTCCGTGCAAGATCAATCGCAGTTCCCGTTAATTACAATGGAAAAGCTGTCGCCTACAATGTTCTAGTCAAACATTTCGGTGTCGATGGATAAATTCGGGCTTTCGTCGATCGCAGGCAAGCGAAGTGGTGCGAAGAACCACCGAGGGGCATTAAATTGCAATCCCCTAGACGTGGTTTCGAGGTCAAAGCATTTTCTTTCCATTTTGAGTGTATACGTTTTATGGTGTCACTAAGTTTTCTCTTTCCTTGTATGCCATGAAGCTTTTGGTTGATGACCAATGATACATCTTAATCCAACAACGATTAGATTTGTTAGTATTTATGGCGACAACACTCGCAATTTTCATTGTACACTAAACCTTAAATTTGTATTCCATCTCCTGTAAAGTTTTGGAAAAGTCCCATTAGTAACTTTGCAATTAAGTCGCCAGAACGTAACCACAATCATTGCACTCGTACTCAGTTTGCTTGCAGCTTAAAACAGCCAATATCTCACGAGAAAGGGCGATTTTAAGTAATTTTCATTTTATTTTCGCTGCATTTATTAATCTGAGAATCACCGCACACTTCTTATCCGTGCAGATTTTTCTTTGAAAAACAATCCGAAACCTTCCATTACCGTTGTCAGGTCTATATCTATGCACTTGCACGGTGACCTAAAACACGACATTCAAATCATATTAACAGCATTGCATGAGACACGACGTGTATATCTATATATATATAAACAGAGAGGGAGATAATCCTTTAGTACTCGAACACCCAGCATCTCTGTTTGTGTTCCATCTCCATTACACCGTCGCGTACAATGCGGTGATATTTTTAATCCCAATCCCAACCCCACATCCAAGTAAAACCGACCTACATAGACACGTCGTGTGGAAGAACTAAAGGTGTACTTAGTGCTAATTTGAACTGAACTAGCTGTTGCATATATTCCATTATGCTAAGTACCGTGCTTGTTTGCTTTAGTTCTCTTCTTTGACGAAACGTTTGCTCCTGTACGTATGATGATGTAAAAGTTACACACTATCTCATACTCTCGACCCAGTCCATCCTCTATCTTTCTATCTCTCTCTCTCTCTCTCTCTCTCTCTCCCTCTGACACACACCCCGAGCTGACACCTCATTAACGCTCAGCGTCATTAGCAACATACTAATGACGTCACAGAAACCTAAGAGTTGACCTATAACATGGCCGGTACACCACAAGCTGTGAAACCGAAAACCTGTGTTGTATGTAATTAACAAAAACCGTTATTACCACATGGGATTGGGGTAGGTTTGCTGGCGATACACTTATGTGTGGTAACGCCACACCCTGGTAATCATGAGGAAAGAATCACTTGTATGGTATGCAGGGTACGTGAGCCAGACAATAAGGAGGGTGAAATAGATGTCTTATAAAGCTGGACGAACGTAATTGATAAATTGACGAAGTTAGATCGCTCTATCTCGACTGATGTATTGCAAAGTTCAGTGGGTCAACTATATTCTTGAGACACCCATGGGTGAAATACAAGCTGTCTGGAGCTCAAGGGCCCTAGACGGGCAGTGCAACATGGTTAATGTTCATGGAATATGAATATGCCATCTCTGATAAATGTTATTTGGAAATGGGGAAGTGGAGTCTAATTTTGAAATTAAATTGCACTGTGCATCTACAGTGCGCTTTGTTTCGTTTTCTTTCTTGTGATGAGTTGCTTTTTGTGACAGTTTGAACGCTTGTAAATATGTTAGTATTTTGTTTTCATTAATACAGTGAGCCACTTAACTTCCTAAGAACTTGGAATTTACGCTTACCGTTCTGAGTTCAGCTTTGCTCTCGACGAAAGTTTAAGAATGTAATATGCAGGTGCAATTCGCAAAGTGTTTTGCACACACATCCAAGTGGATTCTGTCGTTCGCTGGGAATACGAAACCGGGCTTAGCCCATGCATATTAACGTCGATGTACCAATCGATTGCAGCCAATAGCTATTAGATTGTGACCCATTTCTCGTCTAACCGATTCAGGACCTAACGCCAATTTTATCGCTAAAAGGGTTTGCACTTTTGCTTTGCTCTTTGCACCTTGTTATTTTTTATTTTTATTTTTTGTATTTTTGTGTGAGTTAAAAGATTCCAGCGAATGTGTTTGAGTAATGTTTGGTGGCGTAAAGTTTCTGATATAGTGGTTGCATGAGTGCCCGTTGGGGCTAGAAAACAATTATAAATAAAACTAGTGTGCTTATCTGCTGACCCCAAAGGCTTCAACTTTCGCATCTCGCGCTCTGTGTACTTGTGGGAATGAAATAGTACACAGTTTGCAGAGCAGTATTTTGCACGTTTTCACATAAATATGATGAGTTTTTTTTTGTCTGTGGTTAATGTTATGAAAATAGTGCTAGACCGATAAATCTGGGTACATAATGCAGTGATATTAAATATGTTGGCCGTTTCATACAGTCCGTCCGTCCTTTACATTCATTACTTTTTGATAAAAGTTCGGCACTAGTAAAATAATTCAAAAAGTTCACCACGGCAACTTGGCAGAGGAAATTATCATAAAACTCGAATATAAATTCGAGAAAATTCAGATTTTCTTTCTGGTAATATGGTAATTACCAGGTAGTTTATCAACTGGAGTTGAAATAACATTATGATCCAGACATTTATATTGAATTAAAAGAGATGATAATAATTTCACCTCGAAACCTAAAAAAATATTCAACGTGAAAAAAGTATCTTAACACAAATTTTCTCTCCGCTTTTCTTTATTATCATTATTATTTCCCGCCCCCAGTTACACCGACAACCGGCGTTCGACAAGCACAATGAATGTCGCGCGCGCGCGCTCGCTGTTTTTGTTTATACGAGATAAATTTGATTAAATTTTAATTTGTATTCCACGCGAGAATTCCATCTCGCTTGAATCCAATCTCTTTCCTAACGCACGATTGCATCGTAACGTACGAACTAGAAGCTAGCGCGGTCCCGTGCGTAACGTACAGACCCCGAGCCACGAACCCGGGACCCCCCACCCCGGCCTTGCTGGGAAAGTGGCCGCCATTTGGCCCGGGGTGCAGTCAACACGTGATCCCTCCTCCCTCTCCGTCCGGGACAACTTCTTGCACTGACCTCGCTGATTTCAACACCCTTAGTGCACACCATTTGAGACGGAAATCTTGCGCCAATGGATCTGGTGAGAGATTGTTCAATGCTGGGAAGAGATCGGAATTGTTTTCGATCGAAAGACGCTGCCACACAGATGTGTTCACAATTTTCAAGATACTCAATTGCAAAAGTTCCAATTCCTTATTATGACCGAAACATTTTATCCGGCTTAAGGATATTGCGAGGAGCGCCGATAAAATATATCTCAATTGTATTCGTTGGATCAACCACCCTCACGGATCAATTCGATAATCCCTATACTAATATTATCCCTGTGGTTCGGTGTGTTTTCATCACTTTCAGACATGTCTATGCACGCCTAAAGTTACCATCCGATTCTTATGAAATTTTGGAAACGCACTCGATACACCGTAAATGGGTGCAACGAGGGGGTCTCGCTGCGGTTTGACCAAAATGGGCCCTTTTTTGGGGGGGTTCACCTACCAAATTTGGACTTGGAGGATTGAAAATTTATACCCGTGTAGCAGCGACCATTTTCAATTCAAATTAAAATTTTCAAATCAGCCAGCCCAAAATTGGGCCCTTTTGAGGGGGTCATTTAGCAGAAACAAAAACTTGCGATTACACTTGGCAGTTATTTTCCTAACTTTATGAAATTCTGGAAACGCACTCGATCACACATTCTACAAGTCACGGCTGGGGTCTCGCTTCGGTCTGACCAAAATGGGCCCTTTTTTGGGGGGGTTCACCCGTCAAATTTGGACACATAGAATTGAAAATTTGTACCCGTGTAAAAGTGTTCATTTTTAATTCAAACCTATAACTTTAAACCCGCCAGCCCATAATTGGGCCCTCTTAGAGGGGGTCTTTTTCCAAAAACAAAAACATGCGACTCTACACTTGGCAATTACGCTCCTATCAATATGAAACTTTGAAATCGAACTCGATCCAACATTCTACACCTCACTTATGGGGTCTCGCTATGGTTTGGCCGAAATGGGCCCTTTTTTTGGGGGGGTGGGGGGGGGGTTCAACCACCAAATTTGAGCATCTATTTTTATTACAAATCCACGCCTTAAAATTAGCCAGCCCGAAATTGGGCCCTTTTTTGGTGGGGGTGGGGGGGTCTTTTCGCAAAAACTCCCGACTTGCGGTGTGGGCATTTTGGAAGATATTGAAAAGTGGATGTCCGTTGGTAGCATGGTAAAATTGCGCTCATATTGACATTATTTCCCGTCAAATGTATGAATTTCTTAAACTTATTTCGTTGCGTTCAACGCTGACAGCTAGATGAGCGCTGTGGTCTGTTTTTGAAGTACTTTGTCCAAAAACACATGGCCCCACCAAGTGCATATAAATCATCATGGAGAGAGGGGGCTCGCTACAGCCAGCCGCATTTCGGGGAAGTCCCGTGATTACGCAACTGATCATACACATTGAGCTTTTTTTTTGAGCACATTTAATTGAAACTAAAAATGAATCTGAAAATTACTGACGATATTGTGATTTGTTTTCGTAAGGCGTCGGTATCGAGAGTTCGCGAACATTGGTCAACTTTGCGCGTTACGACACCAATTTCGCGTTGGTTCGCGAAAAGCAGCAAACACACAGCAAACATAGTAAACATCAACCTTCAATCATCATCCACCTTAACTAAAATCCTTAAATTTGGCTCCGCGTAATTCTTTATAGAAATTGCGAAAACGCGATGAAAACGCGTGGGTCAAGTTGCGTTGTGTTCGTGCCACTGGGGACTTGCGCGCTGCAATATTTAGGCAGCGATTTGAGCAGGGCTTGATACTGATAGGGCTTTGATAGGGCTCGAAAGGGCTTGATTGGGGTTCACGCGGCCGAAATTCGTCCAACTTCGAGACAAAATTCGAAGCAATTCATCGCCTCTGGCTTGAAGTTGGGTTGGGTCAGGAAAGGTAGGATTTTGGAGGGTGGTGGGGGTGGGGGGGGGGGTGAGGAATTCTGCAAAACCATTCCTGAACCAATTGATGGTGGACGTCTGTGTACCTGAGTCACGAAAACATATAGCCATCATTAGTAGTACCCATAAGTTCGCATTTGAGCAGTGAATATGTAGATAAACACGAAGTGTTAGGTAAGCGTGGCAGAAGGGTCAAAGACTAATTACCGGAAAACAAATCAACACAAGAAACAAATATCACCTACAGGGGGCGAAGCCCCCTGCAAGGGGGCCCTACGCAGAGGAAGGTTGGGAAGTTGGGTTGGGTCAGGAAAGGTAGGATTAGTGGTGGGGGGGGGGGGGGGGGGGGGGAACTCTGCAAAACCATGGTTGGGAGGTTAGTTTGGGTCATGAAAGGAAGTCATAGAAGAAACACGTGTAGCGGCACGTGAGAACTCATGCTTCGGCGACACCACACCACTCGCCTTTCTTGGATCAACTACTGATGGAGGACGCATGTGTACCAGAGTCATGAAAATATATAGCCATCATTAGTAGTACCCATAAGTTCGCATTTGAGCAGTGTATATGTAGGTAAACATGAAGTGTTTGGCAGGCGTGGCAGAAGGGTCAAAGACCAATTTCCAAAAAACAAATTAACTCAAGAAACAAATAAAACCGACAGGGGGCGAAGCCCCCTGCAAAGGGGCTCCGAGCAGATGGTGCTTTGGGGCGAAGCCCCAAAGCACGCCGGGCGGGTTGGCGGCCGGAGGCCGCAGGGGCAGAGCCCCTAGTTTAAATAATATTGTTTCTACAAAAGCACACTACTGCTCCAATTCTAGATTATGACCAAGACATCGCACTCAGCTGGGACATGTCAATGAATAATTTATTTTGGGATATAGTTTGGCCGAGTGCTGTGCTTTTAAAACAATGACCGTGTCTCTGTCCCCGATGCAAAGATCTCGCTAGAGAAATTGTGTCTCGTTTCTAGCACTACAGCGATTGCCATAATGCCAGCCAGGCCAAAGAAGTAACGTGGAAAGTCGATGGTGTCTTCATCACCGGGGACATTGTCTGTAATCTTATTTTCGCCAAGCGAAATAGTCGCTCTGTTCTGTTCAAAGCAGTCGCCGCCGGCTGATACCGCGCACATTCGCTTATCTAACTAGAACTAGCGAGCCCCGGGTTCGCAGCCCGTGCCAAGCCCTATATGCCCTGTTGTTTTTTATGCGCCGACATGCGAATTGTTCCCCCGTATCGCACTTATCTCGGTACCTTCACGAGCGCCGATCGCAACAGCCAGACAATAAAAGAATGTCTGATTTTCATTCTTGCCGAGGAAAGGAATTTTCCAATTTTCTTTCTATACACTGAGAGACGCATAAAATACGTTTGGTCTGTAATTGAATGGTCGTTTGAGCTCGCAATGAACATAGCTCGTTTAAGCGTTTTATCCGTCGGGGAATCAATCGAATACAAAATATCTAATTATGAATCGACCTCTGCTTTATTTTGCGTTTGAGCGTATAGGGAACTATAGAACAACAGTTCCATTCGCCAAATTGCCACGAACCCACCGAGGGCTTTCCGACGTAATAGCGTTCAGCAGTCCTGATTACGAATTGTATGCAGTTATTTTGTATAGAAGTGTTTGCCACTGTGCTACGTTGGACGTAAACGCGTACTAGTGACTATCTTCCTCAATTCACTGATTGTAATCTTACTCGCCATCGCTCATCGTCATTCACCGACGATAGTAGGAAAGCAAGGGATCAAACAGAGAAATCAATGATGGAGAACACATCTCCAGATTGTTGTAATCTCTGTATACAGAGAAATATCTCGACGAAATGGTTGAGTTGTCGGTTTTGCTCTGTTTGACAGACTTTCTCGGCGAAAGATTGATAAAAATTTAGCTAAGGAGAAATTGACTTAATACCCCAATAATGATACTGGTACTTTCAAAAAATAGAAGCACGTGATAGTCCTTCACCATTTAGTGACCAATTGAAGACTCTTCAGGGACCATTTGAAGACTATTTAGGGACATTTGAAGACTATTTAGGGACCATTTGAAGACTATTTAGGGACCATTTAAAGACTATCTAGAGACCATTGCGGGACCATGTATTACCATTTATATATCATAACCAAAACGCCACTTATGTCCTTCACGCTTTATCAACCTGGGGTTTCATAACTCAATGAGCTAAATTTATATCACTATGGTGACCGCCAGTAACATCCACAGCCGTTCAAAATATACCCCATCGGCTTACGACCACCCCCACCCCCACCCCACGCTAACCCCTTCTAACCCCACCGCGTCGCCTTTGGGTTGCAGGCCTCTCACTCGGCGGCGGCCTGGTCGTCTTCGCCTCCGTGCTCAGCGACGCCTTCTTCGACCGTCCGCGTCGCACCATCATCATCGCGCCGCTCGTCACCCCCGGCGGCGTCAACCCCTTCGACTACCGCTACGGCTGGTCGTTCTTCGCCGCCGGCGCCGCCGTCATCATGGCCGAGCTCGCCGGCCTGCTGTCCATCACCGCCTACTTGCGCCGCTTCCCCACCGTCGAGGACATGGTCCGCGTCATGGTGCCCGGCGCCGACCGCCACCTGCGCCGCTACGCTGGCAGCGAGTGCCTCGTGCGCCACCCCAGCTACCGCCGCCGCCAGAACGGTCCGCCTAACATCTGGTCGGGCAACGCCGAGTACTTCGGCACCAAGTCCGAGCCGCTCGCGCCCTGCGACCTCGAGGGCGTCGACGGTCCGCTGCTGCTCAGCAACAGCGCGCCCGACATTTGCGCGGCGAACCCGAAGGGCAAAGAGAAGAAGGCGCAGCCGCCGCCGCCGGCTAACACCGAGGTGCAGATCCTCAACGAAGACTGTCCGATTTCTGAGGTCGCGCATCTTTCCGAGAAGGTCAAGAAAGGACTGCAAGAGTATGATAACGCGCTGATGGCGGAGCGCATCAAGAAGGGGTTGCACGACTACGACAACGTGCCCCTCGCCGGAGTCACCGTGCCGATCACGCTGATGCGACAGAACAACGCGAAGGCTGTCGACGTCGTCGGCCACCTGCCACCGACGGCGTTCGCGTACAACGTGCAGACGTTGAACCGCTACGGACAGCAGCAGCACTCGGGGGTGCTGCACCAGGGGGTGCTGGGCGTGTCGGAGGGTGCGTCCACGTCGTCAAACAGCTCGGGGGGCACGACGGGCAGTTGTCACAGTTCGGTGGGCAAGTACTCGACGCTGCAGCCGCAACACCGGAAGAAGAGCGTCGCGGTGAGCACGTTTAGTACGCTGGATACGTCGTACGACGGGGTGGTGGGTGGGGGCGGCGGCGGGGTCGGCGGGGGCGGCGGGATTTGGAGCAACAGCGAGGTATGACGGGTGGCGGTGGGTGAACGCTTGTAGCAGAGGGAGATTGTTGAAGAGGAGACGCGGTTGTGAGTCCGGTGACGGCGTCGTCCGGTTTTTGCTCTCTGGCGTTTCGGGAGTTGAGATCGTCGGATGGGATTCGGTGTTTTTTGGTTGTTGGAATGTTATAATGCGATGTGTCGTGTCCTTTTTGCCGTTAACAGTGAGATTTGGGGATGACACTAAGAAATGCTGTGGAGCGTGACGTAGCGGAAGTGAAGACTGAACGTTTCCTTGAAATTGGTAAATCGAATCATGAACGCCAGCAAGCGATTAGAGAGGACATGCGAGAATCAGCATCATGGATTATTGCCATTGTTATGAAGTGTCAGCTAAATGAAAATGAAAATGTTAACCTATTTGTATCAATGTATATTAGTAAAATACGAAGAAACCATATCTACTTAACAATTCGACAGGTGTATTTATTTTCAGATTTGATCTTAAGCGGAACCTAACTTCATAAATACGAGGCCTAGATCGCTGCTTGTTTCGCCCGGTGCGAAATTGAAGACATCTTATAAAATAATTCGCTTTGAAATACTGACTTATTTCTGTGAGTGGAACAAGTGGTGGTCCAGGCACTTTACGTTTCAAAAAGATAATGTGCCAAACACCCCCAAAAATTGTTGGATATTCTTGAAGATAAAATCCGTCTTCAAGGGATAATAATCTTACGGACCCAACTATGTTCGCCATGTTATATTTGTTGTCTACAATAACAACCCTAAAACGACTCTACAGTCCTTTCTTCTCTGCCAACCCTTATAGATATTAAAATATTTTTAATTATCCAGTAACAATTTCATAACCCGTGAAATCCCTAACGACCCATACACTTAATTTTTATCCTTTAATCATCGTTAAGACTTTAAAATTTAATGACACTTTTTAATAAAATGCTATTAAAAAATATACTAACAATTAATTTGCTTGATAACAAATTGGATTCTATGAAAACTGAATAGAAATGTTATCAAAACTGGCCCAGCCCACGAGAGCTTAGCATCTTACTACCCCTAAGGGCCCTAAGGGCCCTAAGGGCCCTAAGGGCAGGGCTGGACACATTTCAATTTTTAAATAAGGCTGAGCTTATATCTTAAGTCAAGTGAGTGAATGAAGTCTTATAGCTTATTTTAGTTACATTTGAAAATATCAGCTGGACTTTTTTAAACTCACAACTTCATTTTTGCTAATGAAGTACGACATATCCTAACCAGAAAATTTTGGGAAAACTAGAACTATTTTGAAAGCATAATATTAAGAATCCGAAACGTGGCATAAAAAATACTAGTAATTGTAATTTGTAAAATAAAAATAAGAAATGACGGCAACTCTGACTTCCTTCAGTTTCAAGCTTTTCAGAAAGTCGTAAGCTTGGTGAAAGTAGGTAAGGAAATTCTAAGTATTTAATTGTGGAGCCTCCCCCCCCAATTTTTTTGCCGCAATTTTATAAAATCGACTTAAAATAATCAATTTAAGTAATTTTTGAATGAATTAAATATTCATAAGGTTTAATTTAATTGATTATAAATTATGTATAATTATAGAATTGGTATTTTTTCGGAGAACTTGCAGAGGGCATATAAGTTTCGCGTCCTCGCAATTACGGATTATTAGGGTGTTTATCCTTGAGGAATCCGCCTTTGTTTAGAGGTAGCAACCCCAGAGGTAAAAAAACTTGTCGATTTTCCGCTGTAAAAGTCGAATATCGTAACCTTTTACTACGACCCACGCTTTTCAAAAGCCCTTCAATAAAAAGAGGGTGATTTCTACTGTACGTTTCTCAGATTTCTCGTATCATTTATATTTTGGAAGCTTCCACATTTTCCCTCCTCGTACAGCCATGTGGAGAAATTTCTGGGTCGACTCGTGAGGTAGGTCCAAAAACTAGGTTTTTATCTTTGTATTATGTGGAAAACTTCACATCCTCGCCTCATGCATTGCGATTAGAGTTCCTTTATATCTCTTTCAATTTCAATTTCTAAGGAAAATTGAATCAGTGTTGAAAGATGCGTATTGATCTCCAATGAAAAACCACCGAGAAAAATCTGCTTTAGATTTATAACTTCAACAACTTTTCCACAAATGCAAAATTTTAAACTGGATTATATAAGGTGTTATAAGCGGCTACTACCTTACCGATATCTGTAGGAGTTATTAGTTTTAATACTTTCTGCTAGGTGGAGTGCCGAGCTAAATGTCATTGGAACGCACATGGCACAATGGCCGACAGATGTATTGATTTGTCAGGGTGTTAACAGTATTACTTTACCAAATCATCTAAATGACAGGAAAGACTGTTTATCGTTCCAATAACGACAGTACGACGAAAAAAAGCAATGGAGGAAAGATATCGCGTGTTCAATCAAATTGGGAGCCAACGTTTTCAGTAATGGCATTGGCTTTGGTAAAACTGTGGTTAGATTCTTTGACATTACAAAGGCTATGAATTGAAATTTATCCTAAAAAATTTTAGTACTTTCAGAAGTTCAGATAGATCCCACAAGCAATGAGCATTCACCAGACAACCAAGTTGACAGGTCTTCTCAGACCACTGGGTCGGGAAGAAAGCTAGAGAGCCCATTTTTGAACATAGTTCACGTTCGAATCCCCTATCCCCGTTCGGATCCCCTATCCTTATCGAATCCTGCTTTTTTTACCTAAACTGTATACACCAGTCTTCAGATTTTTTCCCGACTGTGGCCTACATGCATTTCTTAATTTTCTAAAATGTTCTGTATGTCCTACAGGCTGGACGTGCGCCTTCTGATTTAAGTTCCAAGGGAACGAAGCTGACAACTACCAGATACATCCGTGGAGATGAATCCCATTCCGGGGTGAAGTTTCTTGATCGTAAGTCACAATTGAGTTCAGGAATGAGGCAAACAGGTGTCATTTACAGATGAAAATTTAGTTATCTTTGTTGTCGTTATCATTTAGTTAATTAGTTTGGTTATCTAAATTGTAATACCGTTACTCGGGCTAGAAAGAATTGGCACACTTTTCAAACAGGCAATCAATAAGCAAGGGGAGTTAGATCAAGAATAATTTTGATTAATGTAAATTTTTGAAGAAATCAGCTCCTTTTTAGAAGTCCTAACTGGTGACATCGAGTTTCTAGACAACCTTTGTATCTAATAGACATTTTCTTGTGTTTAGATGATTTACTGCACCCCTGTGTGTAGAGGTAGTATCAATTAGAGCTGTATGGGTCATTTTCCAATAGTTTGTCTGGCTGACCAATATCTGGTACTAATAACATTACTAAAAATTTAGCTAGCTTCAAAAATATTAGTTTTATTTTAAATCTTGCTATATATTCAGGAGCTGCAATAGCCAGCATTTAGACTTTTTATGTTTTATATTAAAAGTGACATAAATTAGAGTTGAAAATCAAGGAAATAAAATGTTAGGTGGCATATGCCAAGCAGGCTGAATTTCTGTGATTGCTTCTGTGATTGTATTGTTCTTAATTTAATAGAAAAGTTGTGAGCATAATGAGTTTTGAACTAGCTTGAATGAGTGAATTAGCTTTTCAACAGATATGGTTAATACCAATTCCATGTACTACTAGGAAATTGAAGCCTTAACACCACCCTTAATTAATTCCATGTACCAGCTCTGAAATATTCCAAGTACAAAATGTGCTAGAAATGGCGCTATACTTGAATTTATTCTTGTAACTGATCAAAAAATTAGCCTGTAGGCTGTCGATACAAACCAAACGGCAAATGTAATTTGTTTCATGCAGAGCACAATAGACATAATTATTATTAGAAGCGAAATATTCACTTCCAAATTTTATCCGTTTCCGTTCTGGTACTATTTTGGAAAAGTTTTGAATTTATATTTAATTTCTAATATTATTCAGTAGGCTAAATATTGTTAGTGATGATGTTATCTGTTCTCTCTTTTTAGAAACCACATGAAATGGTCGTGAAATCATGGAGAGTCCACTGGACCTTCTGGATTTGAAGTCGATGACAGCTCCTCCAGCAAGAAGAACACCATCCGGATGCAACGTTTATAAGCATGGATCAACAAGTCAGCTGTTGATTATTAGAAACGAAGTATCAATTCCAAAATTTACATCCGTACCGGGATTCGAACCCGGATCTTTGTCTATCCGGGACACTGCACTAACCATATGTGCTATACGGACAACCAACTGTGGAATTGATATTAAGTTTATTTGAGTTGTTGGGCTCCATGGAGATAGATTCAGGACTATGAGTGACCATAGAAGGCGCTGAATCTAGTGACGCTATGCTGCGATCACACACCAACAAACTCGACTAACCCCAATTATGACGTTGGGTACACTTGTATTAGTGTGAATTTAATCCTAAATGCAAATACTCGTTGCATGGACGGTAGATGATGATTATTAGAAACGAAATATCAATTCCAAAATTTACATCCGTACCGGGATCCGAATCCGGATCTTTGTCTATCCGGGACACTGCACTAACCAATTGTGCTATACGGACAACCAACTGTGAAATTTTGGAATTGATATTTCGTTTCTAATAATCATCATCTACCGTCCATGCAACGAGTATTTGCATTTAGGATTAAATTCACACTAAGTCAGCTGTTAACAACTTGAATGATTACGTATAGGACAGCAGTGTCCGTGTTTATTGCTTAGTGATAGCAATGTCTAAGTGGTCATGTTATAAAACATATGCACTTTGATTTTCAAATATTTGCTGGAATATTGTGTTTATCACCATTATTTAACTGGGTCCATTCAGTTCAATTTAGACCAATTTAGACCTTTAATTAAGGAACTATTGGGATAAATTTTAGTGAACAACTGTTTAAAATATTTGTGTATAAAACCAACCTGCTATGATGAGGGAAATCATGAGTATCTTAACAAAGTAATTGATGGATTTTTGCCTGCCTCAAAGGAATATAAAGATAAACCGATAAAGTTTAAATCAAAAAATATATCTAATTATAACACCACTTATAATTTTGAGTGATCTATCAATATTTTTATGTGACTCCAGCAATGAATGTGAGGCAAGTATCATAGGGGCACAACCACTGGTAAAGCGAGGGCCAATCCACCCACTGAAAGGCTTTGCCCATGTATAAGGGCCTCCAACCAAGCAGAAATGGGGAAAAAATAGGTTCATGGGTACGTAGCTTCGAAACAGGCAAATTTTTGTGGTCTTTAATATTTCCAAAGTATTTCCCCAAAGCATCCACCAATTCCAATCAAAAGGAATCAAGGTGAAAATTTTGGTCCATTTCTCTGAACGCCACTGAATTAGTATGGGTGAGGTGGTCCAAGCAGATCACGCAGGACATCTGGACATGTTTGTGTCACACCAATAGTCAAGAAAGTAACCGAGCAAGCTCCATTGTTCATCTGTTCATCATGTTCAATGATGAACACTCGTCATGTTCTGTTCATTTTCAACCACTAGTTGGGAGTCAATTCCACTCTAGAAATTTTAAATACCACATAGCCTGGTTGATCATGTATTAATTCCTCTTCATTTTTTCATCACAATATTATTTGTGAGAAAATAAATTATTGATAAGCAAAACGAGCAAAACAATCAACGAAGAAAATCTTCTACCAATGAAAAAATTCCCACTGTATGAATATCTGTCATATTATCTGTCGCAAACAACAACTGCAGATGAGTAAGAAATTTTCAGAATACCGTTGTTTCAGCACATTCTTTGTTAGTGCAACTGTTACGAATATTATTATTAGCTTTTTCATATCACTTTTGTTGTAGGTATCACTTTTGCCAAACCATTGAATATTATGTTGTGAAAAAAACTTTCCAGATATGTAAAGCTAAAAGCATGACAACCTTGCACATATTTTACTGTCTTTGGCTTTCAAAGCTTTTATGTGCTTTTTAACGTTTTTCCTGTCTTTTTGGCACTTTTTGCCGATTCTGGCAAACTTTATTGAAGCATAAATAATGTTCAATCAGCATCATTAAAATAACTTTAATCTACAACGCGCTTTAGTTAAGCTTGTTATGTTGCAAAGCCATAGTTATGTAAATTAAATCTTCTCTTTCCGGATTTTAATATTGAATTTATTAATTTTGTAGCATGTGTGAAATTTTAACATTTATGATTTATGTTCAAAGTAGTTTCAGTAGACAACGAGGATATGTCTAGGCTACAAATTCCATAGATAATAAAATAATAAGATATATTATATGTAATATTCCTTTTACCCTAGAAGAAATAAATCCTGGTTTTCCTTATTTTTGGACGATACTACGAAGCATTTGTTAGGATAGCTTTGTTCTCGTCTAGTATTAATTCCTTTAAACGCCGAATGATGGCGCTGTTTAAAAAAGGACACCGCTAGCACTGAAATGCATTTATTTCGTGCGGAGTCATACCAAAAAGACAGCAATGACGTTTAAGTCATCAGAGGCATGAGCTACAAGCTCATAAAATGCGCTCCGTCTCGTGTGCTGAGGTTCGAATACTCATGCACAATGGAACCAGTGATGGGCCGTCTGGTCCTTTTATAGCCGTCCTCATACCGATGACGTATAAGCGAGTCACGCTCCATGTTTGCATCTGAATAGTAAAGTAAAGCAAAGCATCACGCCGCACGTGTAAATGCTTATAGTAAACAAGTCATGATTGCAAATATAGCTTCGTTAAATCTTCAATTTGTCAATCAGTTCATCCTTCACTGGCAAATGACGATCAAAGACTGTAATATAAATATTGCTAAAATTATCTACTCGACACGAAATATTAGTAGCTCAATGACTTGCGCTCTCCAACGACAAGCGAACGGTCCATGATCAAATCCTGTCGGGGATATAGTCGTTGTGAAATTTTGCCTTATGAAATAGTATCCATGCCATCAAAAAGATGTATTAAGGACATCAGATATAAATAAAAATTTTACTGAGGACCTATTCACAAAATTATATTAACAGCCGGTCGTTCATGAAGATGAAAAATGCCTTTCAATAATACAAATACGTCAAATGCACACATTTTCTTCATCAGCAGCCTAGCTAAGTGCGAAGAACGCTAGCCTCACATGCCAGGGGTCCACGGTTCGCAACACAACACAACCGCTTTTTAGCAATATAAATTTTAACTGTCGATTTATTTATTTGAGAACAATTCAGTAGCCTGAACGATTTTTTTCCGAATCGACGAAACCATTCGTTAGTTCAAATTTAGCTACCAGGTGGCGTTCCAATAGTTCAAAATTGGGTGGCGTGGCTTTTTTTTTTGTTTTGACATTGGGACTAATTTGTTCACCCTTTTTTCCTGTATTAAGAAAATTTGTCCTTTTTTTGGAAAAATTGTAAATGCCAGGCAAAAATCGTTAACTCCAATCGGGGACGGTTACATAACGTCAGCTTGCGTAAAGCAATGTGCCAAGGATCACACGTCCGACCTTGGAACGAGAGCGATATAAAAAACACACATGCTCAGCGCTTGGTCCAGTGTGGCTCAGGATTACATACAAAGCACACGAGACGGACGGGGCGTCTAAGCACACTGCTCAGGTTTCCAATCAACAACCAATAACCAGCCGTTTTAAAGGTATGCCTCCACACGAAGTAAATGCGAATTAGTGATAGCGGGGTCCTTTTTTAATCCGCGCCATCACTAGGTAATTAAAGTAACCAATTAGCAGAAAATATCAACGCTATCTTAATTATTGCTATGTAGTAGCGCTGGTATCGGGGGACGTCGCTATCACTCTTTCCCGTTTGGTTAGACTAGAAAGGGTAGGTTGGTGACTTTCGTGATTATTTCCACAGTGCCGTCAGCTGTCAGTTTGTATGCTGCTCGAGTCAGTTCGACTCTGCTGCTATATAGACCTCGGCACACACTTTTTGCAAACTGCTTAGGAAAGCCTAGTATAAGATTAAAATGCCAGCTTCGTTAGGGGATGATTGAGACTCATTCCGTTCCATTTACGACCAATCACGTAATTGCTGGGGAAAAAAAAACGTTTTGAAATTTTAAACCAAAATAAAAAAATTATATTTTTTTCTAAAAAATTTAAGAACTGCCACTTTTTTTTGAAAATTTATGTGACAAGACGACACCTGGTAGCAAAATTTGAACTAACTAAACGCCACCTGGTTGCTAAAACTGAACTAAGCCTTTTTGTCGATTCTGAAAAAAATAATCGTCCAGGCCACTAAATGGTTTTACAGAAAAATATCGGAGGATATAACAATGTTGCAAAAAAACAGCTATGGCTGGTTTCGAACCGTCGATCTCTTGTACGTGATGCAAGCGTTCTAAGCACTTGGCTACGCTGCTGATGAATTATAAGCAAGTATTTGACGTATTTGAATTATCGTGGGGTTATCTCCATCTTCATGAAAGACCGCTATTTGTGACCAGGTACTCAGTCAATTTTTATTCAAAGCTGAATAATTTTTTCGGCCGTGGAAGCAAATTTAATGCACCTCATTTTCCTTCATATGAAATAGTTCGATGAGCTGAATATTAAATCACAAGGCAAAATTTCAAGTGGAAAGTAGCCCAGACAGGATTTGATCTCGGGACACCCACTAGTTGACGGTAGAGCGTAAACCACTGGGCTGCCAACATACGGTAATGAGCTGATAGTTTTGGTGGTACATCATATTCTGGTTTGACGCCGCGTTCACCAAAGAACAGATCACTGAACTAGAGATTGCTGTTTGCTGAATGCGGACATGTTTTGTACTAAACGTTACAGAGTTAAGATATAATTTGAACAATCCTGTGCGTCATACCAATAAATTTATAGCACATTCACAACCGTCATTCGAGATAGCTATAAAAGGATCACTTATCCCAATGTCTAGTCCATTGTGTCTGAGAAATCCATCCTCAGCGCACATGGCGAGAGGCACTTCACAAGCTTGTAGCTCATGCCTCTGGTGAGTTAAACGACTCTGCCGTGTCAGTTGTATGGCTCCGCACGAAATAAATACAAAGAAGTGATAGGGGCGTCCTTTTTTAATCCGCGCCCTCACTTGGCAATTAAAGTAACTAATTACCAGTTAATATCAACGCTATCTTACTAAATGCTTTCTAGTAGCGCTGATATCGAGGGACGCCCCTATCACTCTTTCCCGTTTAAAATAACTAACTAACCGTCTAAACTAGAAAGCCTACTTTGATGAGTTTCACAGCGATCGGGGTGAAGGTCAAGATCTGCCAGTTTGTTCGCATCACGAGGTAGAGCGACTCTGCAGCTACATCGGCTTCGGCACTTATTTTTGGAAGCTACTAAAGAAAGTATTGTTTTAAAAATTCATCTAAGCATCTCTAGTAGATGTTGAGACTCATTCCTTTCTATTAACGACCTTTCTCAAAGTTGGTAGTAAGCAAAAAATACGTTTTGAAATTTCAAACCAAAATCAAATTTTTTTTATTTTATAAACATTCAAAAACTGCCACTTTTTTGGAAATTTGGTCTTACTAGAAACCACCTGGTGGAAAAATTTGAACTAAACGCCACCTGGTAGCTAAATCTGAACTAAACATTGGTTTAGTCGATTTAAAAAAAATTATTGTTAGGGCAACTGAATAATCATTCAAGAAAAATAGCGGAGGATAAAATTGTTATTGCTAAAAAAAAGTACTGTCAGGTTTCGAACCGTTGATCTCTTGTACGTGATGCAAGCGTTCTATGCAAGTGGCTACGCTGCTGATGAATTATCATCATGTATTTGACGTGTTTGAATTACTTTGTGGCTTTTTCAATCTTTAAGAAAGACCACATTTTGCGACTAGGTCCTCAGTAAATTATTTATTCGCGTTGAGATAATTTTATTCGACCGGGGTAGCAAGTCAAATGCACTTCATTTTCCGTCGGCTTGTCTTTGATAACATAGTTCGATGAGTTGAAAATTTAATCAAAAGACAAAAAGTCATGTGGCTGCCATGACGTGATTTGATCTGATAACATCCGCTTGGTAGTGGCAGAGCACAAACCACTGGCCTACCGTGTTACGGTTGTAAGTCATTAGTTTTAGTGATATATAAATTTTCGGTTTTATTTAATATGTTCACCGGGGAAGAGATCTCTATAAATTTACTCAATATATTTGTCATAAATTTTTCTGATTTCACTGTTTATTTTCTTTATTACAAAGTTTTACAATTCCTAGTATAAGTGCAGGGATCCAGGGAAATTCCCGTATTGCGCGTGAGCGTGACGATGATGCTTGTTAATGAGCCGGATGCGTGCAGGGAACACGTCACATTATGAAATAAATTACCATGCAGCAAACAAACGCCTGACGGAAGCGTTTGCATCGACTGCCGCTTATATTTTGATAGCTCTGTGGATCACAGTGATACCAGAAATAGTCTGCACAGCTGCAGCTGCTACAGCAGCGTGCAACCATCTACAATCATCAGAAAATACACTGTCTATGACAATGAGACGGTAGGAGCCGGAATTAGTGACCGAATTATCCATCGATATCTATCACTGCGCTATCTTTCGGCGACTAAGAGACAACGTTGATATAATGTAGTCAACGATATGCATATAGGTTGGAACCGGTGAAATTGTATGCTGAACCCGGCACCTCCACTAGATCCATGTCTACCAACCTTCTGCGACTTTTCGTCAAGGATTTTTTTCTTACGCCTTACGATATGTGGTTGCCAGGAAATATTTTTTCCGTGGAGGATTAGTTTAATTAAAATTATATTTATTTTGAAATGATCATTCATAGAAACCTTTCAGCACAAACCTTCATGGTTATCAAAAGATACAATTGTTTGGTGCCAAATTTGCTTCTGGTAGACTAGGCCAAATATTCTGACCTAATTCTTACACGCATAAATACCAGACATTGAAAGAGTTCGAACACTGTTATAATCGCCTCAACTTCCATGGTCTGTTCGCTATAGCTATACTCGACCGTAGGTACCACTGATAATAATGAATTATCCATTAGTCCTTCCTCCAGTTCGTTTATTTGCATCCAAGAGACACGCGTCTTGTTTTTTGAACTTTTTTAAGGCGGCAAAAACGAGAAAAATTCCAATCCATCACTATCCCTCCAAGCGCTGTATGTAAATCTTATGCGCGCTCGTCTTTTAATTTAAATCTATGTAAAAGTTGCCAGTTCTCAACATAGGTAGGCCTAACCTATTCGTTAAGTTACCATTTCGATATGCTGATAAAAAAAAACTTACCAACTTTATAAGTCACCTTTTATGCAAACTATATTAGTCCCGATTTTGTAAATCGGAATTTTCTGGGCTTGACTGAATAATTGCAGAAAACGGTAAACAAGTCTAAGAACAGCCAAACTTTGACAACACTTAAGAAACAAAATCACCTTCTTCGCCTTAATTCAGTCAATTTTACTAACCACTCACGATACACAAGCTGTACGAACTATAATCAACGTCATTACCGAGCTTGATGTCAGCTGACCTATTTGCATAGCGCATTCCGACCAACTTCGATCGCATCGGCAGAAATTCCACACCAACATCCGAACTGTCTTGATCGAAATTAAATTCCACTGAAAAATGCCTGATCCAATGCGGGCTCAAAGTCGTGTGCTAAACCCTCAATCTAGCAGCTGTTTATTGAGGAAATAGGAATAAAATTTGTTTGGGAAACGTATAGGGATTAAGTATAGGAAGCAAGTATCAATTTCTTGACTCATTTGCCAGAATATTTCACAAAAGGTTAGTGTTATACAAAACCATAATGTATGAGTTAGTTTGTTAGTGACACATTTGAACAAAAAAATAAAAGAAATAAAACAGAAAACTTCTGAAAATAAAACATAGGCATGAATTCCTCTGCCTAACAAAACTTTTGTTGAGTAAGTTTAAATAAAACGATTCAACTGGACATTAATGCTGGCGAAATTAATGGGACAGCTTAATATAAAATAAGACAGACAAACTTCTGAAAAATATGTTAAAGTTTCAAAACAACCTGGGGCATTGAATTAAGGAGACAGCTTACAGCATCAAATCCCAGTAAGATAGTTTTTTTTTTAACTTAAATCTGTGTCTCGATCTGGGATCTCGAATCACAGATCGTAACGTTATTTCTGGCGTTCCAAACCTGGGTGTGTTGCCTAGCTGAGCGCAGCGACTGCAGCTACAAGAAGAGTTGCCAGCGCCGGAGTCAGAGAAGCAGCTCCGCCCCTGTGAACAGAAGACAAGCATCTTTAGCATTCAGTGCTCAAAGATGGAAAAGAACCACATTAAAAGTGCACAACCGAGCGTAATATTCACTTACGTCCATTTTCTTTATTTCTTAGGAAACGAAAAAAACTGTGATGTAAAGTGATTTGGTAGGTAATTTACAGTATGGCCCAGTGTGTCAGTGCTTAACGGTCCGTTAATATGTTATTAGCATGGCCCCTGTCGGTGAGATGCCTAGATACTGTGCTGACAAATCGTTAAAATATTAACAAGCTACTGGAAAACTGGGCATTTGACGGCGAATCAGAATGTTAATAGTTTATTTTAATTATTGACATGAAAATCCTTAATTAAATATGTATTGGAGTCGCGTGGTTTATACTCTGGATCGAGAAAACTAATTTAAAAAACATAATATTCACACGATTAATGACAGGTGTTTTGTTCTGGGGCCTTACCTAGCGCGGCCAACGTTTCGGTGCTACGGTGGTGCTACAGTAGCACCAGGTGTTAAAACTGTGTTAAAACTTAAAAGGATAGGAAAAACCGGTTTTTCACTAGCACCGCCGTAATACCAGCCTGTTGGCCGCGCTAGGTAAGGGCCCTGCACGAGGAAAATATGTTGGCAACTCGGAATATTCACGCCATGAGGCCGCGCTTCAGATGGTCGCATGGTCATGAGTCATGACTTCGCCAACTTCAACTGAGTTGACTGGTTCTTACACCAACAACCTTTGTAAAATGGAAATGGAGCGACGGACTTTCCTGAGTTTACACACATCGATGGACATTCCTTGACAAAAAGTGGACTTGATTGGTTCACCAACCTCTTCATTTGTGTTAAGCAAACGCTAGCAAACGCATACGCATTCAATCAAAATTCAAACAAAATTACGTCATGTTACCCACTCGACAAAGCCCGGTAAAGCAATTCTTGCGTTTGCCACATATTCCTTGGTTAATAACCAGAGCTTGTTACATATTTTTTATTTTACAAACTGGTGGTACATCCAGTGGGTATCTGACATCATTTTTCTCCGAGTGGAATAAGACTATCAAGTAAAAAAACTGGATGCACGCATTTTCCTGTAGAAGGAGTCAAGTGTTTCCTAGATTTCTGTCTATAACTCACTCGGGTGGTGGTACCGGCTGGGCTACGTCCGTCCTGCACCCGATGTCTTGTCCGAGTTCAGCCACCGTGATCGGCACCTCTACCGGCGTCTCAGCAGCCAAACTGTCTCGCACCTGAAAGCAGCAAGACGCCGGGTGAGAAACGCCAGAAATAGGACGTTTTTCGTTCTTTTCACATGCGATAATCTTAATACTTGCACGTTTTATTAATGCTATGTGGTTTTTTCATCACAATGTCAGTTGGTTTCACAGTTACATATTAAGGGTTGCCTGCTGCTCAGCATTAAAATTGAACGTTGATCGTCATAACACACACCTAGCTATTTTATTAATGAATTAAATTCTATAAGTATAAGTAATTTTCCCAAGTAAAATCATTTACTTCGGCCACTAAAGGCCCCGAGTGGATTGGCAAAAGAACACTACCAATCTGAATTCATCCTAAACCGTTCTTCCACCCCAAAAAGGTCACATGCTCGAGCGGATTCCAACCACCCTGCGTGGCTGGCTGGCACTTACCCTCTCCACTTCCTTCATCACGCGCAGCAGGTTCTCCCCCGACAACATCCTGAGCTCTTCGTAGCTCCAACCCGGCCGGTCGTCAACGTCCATCGCAAGACGGTCGAACAGGTCCGGGTACTTGGACACGTCCTCGAGACCCTCCGGCATCCTGCGGTCACAGGTCAAAGGTTACACACCAACGCTGACATAATGGCCATATACGCGAGAGGGTGCCAATACGCGTGGTGGATCAGAAGGATTGTCAATCCAGGGAAAGTCGCAATGACACGCTGATTATGATGATTACTGGTGTTTAACGACGCACAGTTTTGAAAACTGGACCTGTAGCCCTGGTTTAATGGCGTCGGTGAATGAAAGGGTGATGATGAACCTAACCTAGCCATAGAAGGGAGCTCAGTTCGAAAAGCACCAAGGGGACCCTTCCGAAGGTACGCGAACAGGATTCCTTCACTAATCCACGAAATCGAGAGATAAGTCAGCAAGGCTAGTGAAGTTCTCGTATAGGCTGGAGGTTGGAACACAACCGATCATGCGCATGGTGGTCACCCATCCAACACATAACTCAGCGCGATGTTGCTCAACTTCGGCGATCTAACGAGAATCGGTGTTTCCAATAAGCCAAAACATTCAGTAGCTTGACACGCGACGGGATACAGACGCATGTATTGGTTCCGACGGATGGTCAGCCCGTCGTGTGCATCTCTTTTCACTGGCAGCACGTTCGCTTT
Source organism: Nemurella pictetii (assembly GCA_921293315.2). NCBI lineage: Eukaryota > Metazoa > Arthropoda > Insecta > Plecoptera > Nemouridae > Nemurella > Nemurella pictetii. The sequence continues at coordinate 7,344,337 of OV121122.1, forward strand.
GCATGTATAGGAATTTGTTCGGTGGGATGGCAATCCGATCGTGTTGATTTCAAAACGAGAGAAGATAGAAGTTGGGGAGTTATCAGATATTAGAGTGCACGTAGGATATACGTGAGCTGCCCATGAAGATTGAGCAGCGTACATACGGCGTAAGTGACAGCTGGGACTGACTTTGACAGCTCAAATTGGTGTCACTTTGAGTGCGTTCGAGCGGACAAAAAAATTAGAATGCGACCGTCGGTTCGGGAGTTCCGAGTAGGTTGACACTGACTGTTCCATGCGTGTGTCAAGCTAGATTTAGCAAGGGTCTTCTAGCTTTTCGCCATCGTTCATTTGAGAGTACGTGAGTGGAAAAAGGTAACACACATTGCCCGGCACATGCGCTTTTTGTGGTCCACGAAATCTATGAAACGTTTTACCGGTTTTACCAAGTTGTACGCTACGATCTGCATCGACGAGAGCGTGCAGCGTTGTGTGAAATTGTAATAACGACACATAGCATTCTATTGTGAGTGCGTCAGCAGATTTGAGCGTGGTATTTGTCCGAAATAACCTGTGCGACGTGTGTGTATATTAATTATTGTACCGAATGAACAAGCACAAAATTGGGAGACGTTCCTATTTTCAAGAAATTAAAGGTGGTTATAAAGCAGGAAAAAGGTCCCTTTATCACATGCCATGCGAGTGCGACATACGTTTATGTGCTATCTTTACGTTAGGTGACATACATTATTTATTGGTTATTTAGCAGAGCTAATTAATCTTTTTTCCAAACTGGTGAGTATCTGACGAGATTTTTCTCTGAGGAATAAGTCCATTGAAATTTGAAACAATCATAGCAGCGTTTCCATCGCATGATTTCTTGTTTTCCATGATGCAAGCAATAAAGGGTAATCCAATGAAAATTTTGAGCATAGCTAAAGTCTTCCAATGCTCGGAGCACAATCGAGTGGCTTTGATTTCAACAAATTCAGTTAACACACGTATTTTAAGGCGAACTTACTCGTCGACGCCGTCGTAGTCGCCGCCGATGCCGACGCTTTCGACGCCTGCGATGTCCCTGATGTGGTTGATGTGCGCTGGAATCAAAACCGGGTGAGATTAGAGTCGGCAGACACCTCATAGCTAACAGTTAAAAAAACCGATGAAACTGCAGCCACAAGGAAGTTTTTGTCGAAATTTTAAGCAGCGTGGTTGTGGTGTTATTAATTTAAAAGTTAAATGTACCTATTACATGAATGAGAGATCGGTGTAACTGGTGGAAGCTTATGCCAGTAAGCAATTGGTGAAGGGAAAATGAATTCAGATTGCTACAAAAGGCAGTGGGGTTAAGATTTCCATATTTTCATTGGTTGAAAGTGGCCTGAAAGAGTTCGAAAAAATTATTATGGGCCTTTCATTTAACCAATGAAGTTAGGAAAATCACGACCAAGCTGGCTTTTCTCAGGGGCTTTCTGACTTCATTTTTACATGAATGGACACGAAGTCGAATAAATTTTCGTGGGAATTCAGCCCAGCCCAGCTAAGGTAAAAGTCAAAGGTCTAACACATTTTTATTAATTTATTTCTGCGAATCTAGCACGAAAAATCATTGCAAGCTGAAGACTTGGTGACATTGATCTAGCTTGAGATAAACGACGAATTGAATCTGAATTTTGTTCCATAATAATCCCATCGCTTACCGACAACATCCTCCATGGTAGCATTGACACCCGGAGTACACTGCACAAAGCCCGAGTAGAAGTTGACCATCACCAAGCCCTTCTTTTCTTTCTGTAATCACAGTAAAAAAGCCACCCGTTGATATTCGTCTACGTCCTCAACTATAATTTTAAACAGTTTAAGTTTAAAAAATGGGAAAAGATTCAAAATGTTTATTCCAATAGATTCATATTTGCAGTTTGTTTTCCCAAATGTGCCTCTAGCTATTCGCTGCACAAGTTCAATTATTTTCTTAGTTCTTCCCAATATTAACAAGAGTCAGGGGTGGCTCTTGGCCGTTTTGTGAGACAAAAATATCTATGATTACTCGACCCATGAAAAACGAACTTGCAGAAAGTAGGTACCTATCATGTTTGCATTGAACAACGAAAACAATTACAAAACCCACTCAATCAATTTACTTATTTGAAATAAAATTTATTTGCCACTCAAGCTTTGCGGAAACGTCGGGAAACGTTCAAGTTTTGCGACTCAGCATTCAGTACCCAGTAAAAAAGTTGTTCCGAAAACATGCGGCAAGATTTACAACTCTCGTTGACCTACCACAAGCTCCAAGACGTTGTCCTTGACGTTGCGATGGTGGTTGCAGATGGCCCAGGCGGAAGAGTGGGAGAAGATGACAGGAGCCGCCGAGATGCTAAGGGCGTCCAGCATCGTCTTCTCGGCCACGTGCGAGATGTCGACCATCATTCCCAGACGGTTCATCTCTTTCACCACAGACTGGAAGGGAGCGGCGGCATTTGCTAATGAATTCGCGCTTTGATTTGTGCTTCATGTCAGCTGTCTTTAGCTCGCCATGGACTTGGAAAATATTGTAGCGTTTCGCGAATGCTTAATTAAATCGCGTTGTGGATGAGAATGATATTAATGATGTTGATTCTTGGTTCAATACGATGGGACAGATTTGATAATGAATTCATAAAATAAAACACCAAATTTTACACAGTCATGTTACAATTTGCTTAACTTATCTGGAGAATTCTGAATGATGATAGCAGTACGTGTACACCATTTAGGTATAGTTACATAGTATCAACAATAACAAAGATTTGGTTTGATAGCGAGAGTAACTCACTATCAGCCTGCAAAAACCCAGACTGCCCCAAGCCGCTGTCCGACGCAATTGATTGAATCAGGCGACTGGTGAGTTTTGATAGTATATTATCAATATCGTACCTTGCCCCACGTGGTCAGGCCGTCGTGTCTCGGTTCATTGCTGCCCACAATGTCCATCGGCGAGCTGTCTCCCCTGCCGACCCAAAACACACGTCGTCGAGTTAAGCCTGGTTATGGCTCAATTTCTTGTTCACTTCTTGAACACAATCTTGTGCTCATCTAAAATTGATCCGTGTAAATACAAAACTTGGTCAAGAAAATTTGAACGGAATACTTGAGTTCAACTTTAGCCTCAACTTTTTTGTGTAGAACGAAACCTATTTTTCTTCCAGCCTGAGCGAAATTCAACCAATAAGAGGACACCATCAACTAGTAGGCTTCCTAGGCCGATTTCAGTCTGTTTACTGAATTGCCATCGACTTTGTCAAAGATCCTTAATGTGGCAAGACGTTGCTGGTCATTTTTTTGAGCAGCCACCATCAAAATAACTATGAATGCACAGTTTTCCAAATGACTGTCTGTTCCAGACGCCCTGCTGTTTTTCATAATTCCTTCTAAGCAGTGGTTCGAGCTGAACATTCGTAGTTTTATGGGCGAAAATATTAACAGAAAATTGATTCGTGTAAGCGGCGTTTCAACTTTTTCATTGGCTTGAACGAAAAATTGAACCTTGTAAGCCAGGCCTTAACCATCTGGACACAATTCGACGTCAACGTCAATAATAAACCATGCCAACTGTTGGCATCACTATCTACGCTCATTCCCTGATGATTCATTTCCCCGATTCAATCCCTGATTACATCCTTTATCGTTATGAGCATTCAATCAATTTGTAACTCCATAAATAAAAGATTCTTTACAAAAACTATGGCTTCTAGAACGCTGATTACAACAGCGTTTCTTTTTTTATTATTAATTAATGTTTTGTTGCTTTGTGATTTTATATTGGTTAAAAAATGGAATTTTGAGTATGTAAATTTAAGATGTGTATTGCTGAGCAAATTTACGGGATTCTTACGTTTTTTTTATGCTGTTTGAAACCGGAAACAGCTGAAAAAGGATCACCAGTTTTTCGCAAGATGTGTTCTTTACCGATTTCCGAGCTGCATTGCTGCCATTGTGTTTGACTACGTCTGTACATTCAATTAACAACTAGAAACTGCGACTACATGTTGAGGAATGTGCGTAGGGCATTTAATTGGTATACCGACATAAGCTGTAAGTATGTGGTATAGGATGCTATAGGCTGTATTTTTGTAGCATAGGATGGGTAAAGGCTGTGTTTTTGTGGCATAGGATGTTATAGGCTGTGTTTTAGTGGCAAAGGATGGGTAAAGGCTGTGTGTAGGCATAGCAGGCATGCCCCTTGTTTAAAATAACTTTTTCCTGGTCTGTTTATAATTCTGACAAATAATGAATAAGAAATAGAAAAAGCTAGTGAATAGGGGCCCAGGGGCTCATCTCGTGCGTCAAAGTCAAATGTCACGGACGTCACAAACGTGACATCCTTGTAATGTGCTAAGCTAAGGCTAACTATTTAAGAGCCAGTTTAAATTTTTTTTTAAGTTCAATCAACTCTCAGGGTTCTAACATGACACCAAGATATTCTGAAACACAATAGGGTGTTTCAGGGGTGTTTCAGGAACGTGTGAAGGTCACACGACTCGCCAGGGGTTGTTTCAGAACCGTACGAAGGTCACGTGACTCATCAGGGGGTGTTTCAGGATCGTGTGAAGGTCACGCAAATCGCCTGGGGGTGTTTCATGAACGTTTAAATGTCACGCGACTTACCAGGGGGTGTTGCAGGAATGCGTGAGCGTCATGTAGCGGGCACCCATCTCGTACATGAGACGCAAGGTGCCCAGACGGCTGTCCATGGAATGTCCGCCCTCGACGCAAATCAACGACGCGATTTTGCCGGCTTTGATTGCGTCATCAATTCCTGTGTGAATCAACTGTGGGTGAGTTTCGGACAGGTTTGGAAACAGTTATTCTGTTACATACTATAGCTTCAAACATAATCATAAATTAGCACATTTTTCCTAGAAGTATAATGCTGACCATGCAATACGAAGATGCCTGCTCACAGGCCTGCTTTTGTCAGAGGCTGGCAACCTTTCGAACTATAGCATAGCAACATCTCCTAAAATCTAACCTCCGTTATACACTATTTTGTAAAGCACTAACAAATAAAATCCATATATCTAATTCAAATTTTATGTGTAGTTGCTATCACTGACCCTCGCATTCCAATTGAATAGCAACATGTCTCCGTGTTTTGTGAAAATCGGTTGGCGCAAGGATGGTACGGTGAAAATAGTATGAGGGTGAGATTTGAGACTTAGATTTTCGCTCTCGACATTTTCTTTCCCATTATAGAGTACAGATAATTGAGTATTGACTCACCGAGTTAGGAATTAATTTTAATTTTACTTTCATCTACAACTAACTTTTAAAAGGTATTCTATGCTGTAAACTTACATGGGGAAGTCGACACCCGGTATTTTTCGCTTGTAATCTTGTGAATAACTCACAAAGTTTCACTTATGCCTGGTTTAAGTCACATTCCCAATATTCGACAAAACGTTTGGAACAACAATTCTCAATGCAGCCCTCTCTCCTGGAACGTTCACTCGTCTCTGCCTTTCTCTTTCACGCTACCTTCCTGATGGGCCTAGTTTCCCCCCTCACCCCTCCGTTCCCCATCCCCCTCCCCACGTCTCCCTCACCTAGATCAAAGCAGTAAGTATTGTTTTTGTTGGTGGGTTGACCAATTCTGAGGCATTTTATCCATTTCATTTTGTATTCATTCTATCCATTTATGTTATGAATAAAGATCTTAAGAATTGAATTGCTGTCTCGAGGTTTCCAATCAGCTAAATAGGCAAAATAAGCAGTAAATAATAAAAAGTGACTGTACAAAATGAGTCAGTTGTGTATTGTACCACAATATTTATGTGAGTGGACACTGATATCCATTCCAAAATTCTTCTGTGCAATCACTAATATCTCTAACTATCTACGAAATTTGCAGTTCGATCTACGTTCTATTCAATATTAGAATCGAAGTATCCACTTCAAAACCAGCATCCGTACCGAGATTTGAACTAGTATTTTTTCACCTCTCCGGTGTTATGCATTATGTGGAATGGATATTAAGTTAATTTGAGTTGTTGGGCTCTTTGTTAGATAGAATGAAATGAACGATGAACGATGAACAATGAACGAAGAATGAAAAGAGAAGGGCTGAATCTAGTAACGCTATGCTGCAATCACATACCAACCAAAATATATAACCATAATAATCTATACTGTACTAATATACCGTACATGTACTTAGTATTTGCATTTAGTTTCGAATCACACAAACTCTTCTCATCTCTGTTATCTTTTCACCAGGTGTGTACGATAGCTGAAAGATTGTTACAAAAGGTTCGCAATTTTAGCCTGTTGCACAATATTCTTGCGTGGAGGTACACAACACAAATACCATTATTTTCACTGTCCAAATCGGAACAACAATAATCAAGTGTAGTAATTTTAAATTCCTTGCCGCAATCGCTCCGGGCTTCGTGGATGGAGGGCAAATAACATATTTTTGATTTGAGCGCAAGTATTTCGATGCACATGCCTTTGCCATTGTCAATACTCTTCAAAATATTTGCCTGTTGAACTGGTTGGATACTCGTTTCGGGGGCTCCACTTCCAGGAGTGGGAAAAAATGTCTCTACCACCTCCATGCCCCCTTCCCCCATTCCCCTCGTGGACTTCAACTGTTGACTGGATATCAAGTCTTTGAGTTGTTGGGCTTCATAGCGATAGAAAAATAACTATGGTTTAATAGTAAAGCATCTGTGATGCTATGCTGCTATCACACATCAACAACTCGACAAACCACAATTATGACGTTGGGTACGCCATGCATTCGTATTGTTTGGGACCTAAGTACATGTACCGTTTTGCATGTACGATTTGATATTGTTATAAGGAACAAAATATCCATGCAAAAATTAGTGTCAAGAGGGGATGGCAGTTGAAACTGAAGGAATGGAATCAGTAAATGAGCAGAGATTTCCCCGATTACCCACCTTGAGCAGAGTCTGCGTACTGCAGGTCATTTGGGTAGGCCTTGATGAGCCGCTTGATGACATCGATTTGCTCGAGAGTCTGCTCGACGGCATCCTTGTACTGCGACGTGCACGACACGTACGCCACCCAGAACTGCGTGCGCAAGGTTAAGCGAAATTACGCCGGTGCGGTGGTTCGTGTGGGTGACCACTTGTTAAGAGCTTTGAGCTTAGAGCAGGGTAAGAGTTAGGTTTGTTGGGGTCTGTTTTACCGTTTTACCAACTTTGTGTTGAAGTGGGAGTTGAGCTTAAGACGTGCAGTGAAATTCAATTTATTCTGTTGGATATCTATCAACTCAGGATTGGGAAAAATGTTGAAAAAATTGGTGTCATGAAACGTTCGTCAAAGGGAGTGTGAGTGAATCTTTGTGTTTAATGTAGAGTAAAGAATAGTACAGTGTGGGACGGTCTATTTTTGGTCATATGTGGTTGAAATTGATCTTTTGGATAAATAGGTTAACCAGAGCTTAGTGGGGGTTGGGGGGGGGGGTGGCTCACCTGCGCGCCGACCTTGCCCTTGCGCAAGCGCGGGATGTCCGTGAAGCAGCTGTCGCAGCTCCAGACGGGGTCGGCGGACAGGTCGGCGTCGAACGTGAAGTTGGCCAGCTGGTTTCCGGTGAGCGCGCGCAGGTTCCAGGGGAGGTCGTTGTGGCTGAAAACGACGCCGTTGACGCACGTGACGAGGGGGGTCAGGCGTTAGGGTGTCTTCACGGCGAGATCGCCATGACAGGTGGCAATGCAATGCAATGGATGGACACGATTTTTGGGAAATCCTATGCTTATGCGGCCTCTCAGATTGTCAGTATGCAAATAGTTCTACAGACATACAGTTCTTAGCCATTTATTTGCTAACGAGTTTCTACGCTTGGGTATACCAGCTCTTAGACCTGGAGGGAAACTTTATGAAGTAGCACCCAAAAGCCCTCTAAGTAGTTAAGCTTGATTCATCCAGTCATTGAAAAACATACTCGTTACTGTGGTTTTAATGTAGTAAATGGTTACATGGTCATGAAATTGCAATTGTGTGAACAAAATATGTGACATAGCAGTGATTGTCACTAGGTTCAAAGCTGGTTCACATATGTGTGCCCTATTTCGATTTTTAACTCTCAAATGCATGAGAGATAACTGACACCTAACAGAAACAATAGATTTTATCTGCGTATTTCTAAGGATGACACCCTTGAACGTCCACTTCAACCCAGAATTTAAAAAAATGTGAAATAATTCTTCGTAAAATAATTCATTGCATCATTTCAGATTTCATAGTGTCAATCGAGTAAAAGATGCTTGCAGCTTCGACGTCTGTCTCACCCGTCAATGATCGGCATATCATCAAGAGCCGCGGAGCCGTTTCGGGGTGCCCGGGGTACGATTGCACCCGATACCACGGAGCATGCAAGGGCCACGACGATAAGCGTGGAAGGGTGCATTTCTGTACAGGGAAGAACATTTCATCGAAAATATAGTAAACAATATAGATAATAAAATATATAAAATATTAAATAGAAAAAATAATTGACGAGGTTGAGGTAGAAGAACGGAATGATTTAGATTCATTAGTGGTATGCATAAATAATAAGTAGATGTTTTCTTTAAGAATATGGTTTATAGCGATTAGCACTGAACTTAAGGGTGACGGAAACATCAAGATATATACGAAAGGCATTGTTTTTTGATAAAATCCCAATCAAATAGATTTTAATTCAGATACAATGTATTACATTTTTATCAGTATTGATCGCCACTTATGACTATCGCTTGACACGTTTTTGAAGTTGTACAAAAAACATTATCTCTGAACGTTTTCACCAGACAATAGAAAAAGCAATTTGAAATAAATCAAATGTAGTTGAGGCTGAGGACATATTATTATGGTGCCAAGATTAATTAAATTGTGTCTGGTCATTATACTTCGCAATGTATAACAAATATGAATAAACTATAAAATTATATAGGTTACTTGGTTAAAAAAATTGGATAATATAGTGATTGTTTTGTTATTCTCAAACGTGATTAAGTTGACTGTTACTTTTTACTCTGCTTGAGTGAATGCATACAATATGTCACGTATAGGTTAGAACGTTATTGCATTGTTCGCCTTTGGGCAAACCAGGTGGTACGTAATTAGCATGGATTGCATACTTTTTCCTTGGTCGCTCCGAGAAAAATGTGGCTGTTTCAGTTTATATCACTTAGCATCGCTGATTTGCATGTATAGGAAACAGTGTGAAGCAGAATTTTAGCTAAATACCTTCATAATTATATGAAAACCATCGTTTTGTTTATGTGAGTTACGCTTTGAGATGACAATGTTGAAGATTCCATTAAACCTATTCCACTCAGAGAAAAATGACGTCAGATACCCACTGGACGTACTACCAGTTTGGAAAAAGAAATATTAACTATCCCGAAATATCAAAGGAAGATAGGGAAATCACCACCCGAATTGCTCTCCCTGGCTTAAGCGAGTGGGTATCGTGACGTCATTTTGATAAAATTTGATAGAAAGGGAAAATTGCATTGGTACCTACATCAGTTATTGACTATTTTATTTATTTATTAAAAATAAATCGGTTGTTAGCCGACTTTTATTATTGAGTTTTATTCATAAAAATCTCTATCACACTCATGCATGCGTTGGTCTGTAATAGAACTGCTAGACCACTTTTATTACCCAGTAATAAATTTTTGTACAACCAAAAGTTGAAAAATTGTGATCTAGGTGTTAGCTACGTGTTGTGTTGTTAATTATGTATTCATAATTGCATACTTACTGAGAGTGGTGTCGCGAACGAACTGGCTTACACAGATTCTGAATGCCGACTGACTTCGGTGGCAAATCAAGTCCTGTAGCGTGTACCTGTCACTCTCACACTGTCACTACACTACTCAGCTCCAATCAAACCTGTTATCCAACATGGTGGTCATGAGAAAGCACTTGATGATAATATTATGACAGCAGACCGCCCGCCTTACAAGAAAACAGAGTAGAGAAAGACATGCGATTGGTTATAAAAAATGTACAAGTTTTCTTCATAATATATAATATTTTGATTAATGATACTATATATCTTTGTTTTGCCAGTTGTATTATAATCCTGGATGAAGAGCTTTTGATGAGGTAAACTTGCTCTTGCGAGATATGTCGTGCAATTTTATTAGCGACGGAAGATTTTTTTTTTCTTGTCACTGTCAAATTAATGAGATAAAAACTAATCATTGGAATCTGTGACCCACTCTGAATGAGGTCATAGTTTTTTTGCGACCAATATGGACTCAAATTTCCACGGTCAGTGTGGATTAGTAAAATTGTTAAATCTATAAATACAACTCATTTTATTAGGTTTTTATTTACCTATTTAAAAACAAAATATTAATCAATGTGTGATTTGCAGACAAACCTAATATGGTTCGAAACGAGTGCTCACAAATAATTTCAATTCAGTAGTCTGTATCTCTCTACCTAATAATATGATTAAATAAATGATAAGTTGCAAACGAATTTGTCTAAGTCAGAGCAATGCTTAAATTGTTTCTAACATACACTAACTGATTGATGGACATGCTGAAGTTTTGTGATCCGAAAATTGTGAATAAAGAAATCCAGGAAGTTATTTTGATTTAGTTTCAAGATATCAACAGCTCCAAAAAATGCATTTTATTTTTACGCTGGTATCAAACATACAAACGAGAAATATCACTTGTATCACCTTATAAAATATCGAATTTATTTGAAAATATGATCATTGCATATCATATTTAGCATATTGATAACACTTTGTATTTGCACAAACTGCGTCATCGCTCCGCTGAGATTTTTTGCTGAGAGTTAATTACTTTGTTAGAGGTAATTAAAAGGCTTAAACGGTTTCGCTGTTTCACCACTCGCCGGCTCGGTGGAGAGAATCTTAAACGCGATGAGAATGTAATATGTTAAGACAGGAGAAAATGTAATTGGCTTTGTTTCTAATTGTTCAAGAGATAAAACTTCTTGAAGGCCAGACAGTCTGAAGTATTGGCATGCGTCTTAATCGCAGAACAATTATGCATTACGATTATGCGTGAAAATTATTACATTAATCAGATTAGGAGACAATATGGCTAGCTTTGATGTACAAACACAAACATAAAAAAAATTCTGAGAGAGACAGTTTGCCGACAGTGGTGTTATATTAATGATTAATTGATTTGATGATTACTGGATTTCTGTAATCAAATATTTTATTATCATTTCAAGTTCTTTTTAGGATATGTCTATGCACATCTTTGAAAAGGTTATTGATGAGCGTAACGAGCGTAGCGAGTGAAGCGAAATCTTCAATTACACTTTACTGCTAAAAAAATCCGGAATGTTTTTTTTTTTGTTTTTTTGTTTGTTTGTTTTGTTTTTTTTTTTTGTTTTTTTGTGTGTTTGTTCGCACGATTCCGGCCAAACGCCAAAACGGATTTTGATGAAAATTTCGGTGGACCTTCGTTTTCTCTGAACTTAGATCTGTCACGTTTTTGAAGCAATTCGGACGAGTAAATTTTATGTTATTAAGTTTTTACGAAATTTTTCAGTTTTTCCAAAACACGTTTTCCACTCTAGAGGCCAAGGATCTCAAAATAATTTGACGAAACTTTCCAGATATGTTGGCCCCCACGATTCAATGTTTGTGTACAAATTTCATTGTTGTATGTTTAGCGCTTTTCTTGGAAATGGCGCTTTTATGACGCTTTTTTAGCGATTTTGCAGTTTTTTCCAACTAAATCAACTTTATCTTCAACCGATTTTGACAAAATTTACTGCGTGCATTACAAATCGTAAAAGGAAGATACTGTGTTAATTTCAAGAAAATCAATTGAATAGTTTTTCTTTAAATCGATTTTTACGTTTTGAAATATTCAATGTCATTGAGAAAGTTGCTAAATTAACGCCGAACATTTAAAATTGATCTTAAAAGCCTCTAGCCTATGCGCACACGCAATATAATCGCGTTGTGGGTGAACGTAAGTATTACGCTCATCCACAACACGATTATATGAGTGTTCGCATAGCCTAGTAGGTAAAAAATTACTGAGCATAATTTTTGCATTTGATTGATTTGTTTTCTTACATGATATCCAAAAGAAGTCCATAGTGGATTTTGTCAAAGAGTGAAGAGTGTAGCTTATCGGAATATTTACAACTATCTATTTCAATTTCTTTTCTTTCGTTAAGCTGCAAGCTTAATACGATGACAATGTCTGGCTCTAATTTGAGTTTCATTAGCTTTACCGGTCAAAGAAATTAATGCGCTGTACAATTGTCAATGGTAGGTATTAAATCGATCGACAGGATTAGTATGATAAGGATAACCGTCCCACATAGTTCACAAATAAACTGAAAACATTAATTTATTACCAGTGACGTGCAATCGATGTATAAATTTTTTTTCAAACCTTATTTTTACAATTACCAATTAATACGTTCCCCCAACACCTTCTACCGCTTGAAAACTATCGACTTCGGCCACAGTTTCGCTTTTTGCAGATTCTAAATTGTTATCGTTCACACTGGTACTGTAGCTAAAAGTCTTGTGTCCATCCGTCATATTTTCAACACTTTTCAAACCAAACCCGTTCAAGTTAACATCGTTTCTCGCACGTTCATCTTCACCCCTCATCCTCTCCTGCGTCTTCTCTTCCGCCAATCGCAAAACCTCAACCATCATCGACCTCCTATCATCACCACTCTCATCTTCGCTTTCCTCATGCCCATCACCTAAGCCATTCTCCTCTCCGCTTTCCTCATCCGCATCATATATTAAAACCTCGTGTTCTCTAGCCTTAGCCTCCTCCTCCCTCCTTTTCGCCTCCTCCTTCGCTCGTTTCAACGCCTCCGCCTTCGCCACCGCCGCCTCCGCCGCCATCCTCTGCTCAGCGGCAATCGCCACAGCTCTCATCTTCATCTCATCCTTATCGCCGAACTCGTACATGTAACTGTCCTTGATCCTGATCGTCAGCGTGTTGCCCGATACCGTGTCCTTAACGTCAAACGCATTTTCATCGCCGGAAAACTCGAATATATTTTTCTCTTTGCTGCGTAAACACTGGTTCCGTCTCCCGTCGGCCGGACGGCCTTGGTCGATGCGGAAGCGGAGAGTTTTGCTGTTTGGCTCCTTGTCTTTGTCGAATCGCATCTCTAGGGAGAAGACCGTGGCACCTCGTCGCAGGTTGATCACTTGCTCGCGGGAGTACTCGCTGTCGGGTGGGATCTTCACCTGGTGGAAGTTCCGGTCGGGCGTTTCGTTGCCGCAGAAGTCTCCGGGCTTGATTCGGGAGACGGCGGTGGTGATGGTGCTGGTGGTGTCGTTGCAGATTTTGAGTTGGGTCGAGTATGTCTTGCCCATAACTGGTTGGCTTTTTTATGTCGGTTTTGGCTTGGTACTTAGTTTTTATTGCTCGGGGTTGTCAAGTCTTCTGATGCTTTTTATGGGGTTTGTGTTGTTTTGTTTCAGTGCTGGTCAGGAGAGGAGATTTCTGAAAAAAAATTATGCATTTTTTCATGTGTTGTTTTGGATAATGTGTTGCAAGGTCCCCGGTCCTTTTGTCACTCATCATGAGCAGTAAGCAAACAGTGATAACAGATCGATTTGAGTGATTGCATCTCCATTAGTAGATTAGATAGAAAATAGATAGAGATAACAGAGACAATGACTAACTGATATTAATAGGCGTCATTACTTGAAAAAATAAAAATAATAACCGCAAGACCATGAATACAAATTTTCTGTTTTGAAAGCGTCATAAAATACAAATAAATACTATGTAATTGAACTAAATGGCATAATATTGTCATTGGTTGTAGCTCTTCTGTGATATCTGCATTGATATTTCATTGTTGACATAATTTACCTACAAAATCTTGTAAGAGCAAAATAGGCTTCTAAAACAACAGTTTAAGAACTATAATTTTACAAAACGGCATCATTCAAAGTACCTGATGAATATTCAGTTCTATTTTCGTGCAATATTTACCTTGACAAGTGTTAGCCGTCAGTTCTTCCGGCTTCACAGGAGTACGAACCCAGAACCGTTGAAAAATGGACACCTTAGAACTGATTGTGTCGAAACTCGCTCGAAAAGTGACGCGAAGCCATTGATAAGAGCAAATAGAAGCGTTTGCTTATCTACCTTCAGCCTGTGATTTCCATGCAGTGTACCTATTATCTTACAGCTCTAGCCGCCTTACTCAACGAAGAATACATAGAATGCGACTTGCAATTGATTGTAATCACCCGTTATCTGCAAAGCATCCTATTTCTAGTAGACTCGTCAAGATTAGGTTCGGTGGTTATTCACGTTGAGATTGTTTCTTCGAAAATTGGTCAAATTTGATTTGACGCAGTGCAAATCAAACACTGAACTCGGAATCATGTTGTCAAATAGGCGTGCAGTCAGACGAATTTGTTCGTATCGATAGCGTTGCACACGTTAAGCTCGGAATGTTGTTGATGGTGATTTCTTAGCTGCAGGTTTCGGGTCTTGAACTCTGTCACTGCTGCTGTTGTTGCAGCTTACTGGAAACTTTGCAGACTGACTGACAGCCAGCCAACCACACGCATGTGGCCGGTCTGACTGACGAATAACTTCCACGTTATCCTGAATATATTTCAAAATGTGTTTCCGTTCACGGACTATGTTTTAAATCACCATAAATGTATTTGGCCAGAAGCGCAGTATATATAGGACGAAGGCGTCGCAAAGGCAGATAAAACAAGCATACGAGACTCAATGGACAATTTTTTCTGACAAGGCCAGGAGATAATTCTGTGTGAATAATGTTTTTGTTTTTAATTGCGTTATTGGAGTTGGACTAATGATGCGGTAGCGGTGATGCCCAAAGCGATCTGGGATTTTCTTCTCTTCGCTAAACGAGTTTGCATGTTAAAACGTAGCGCACGAGTTTTGTGTTTCATGCTCAACGTTGTACACGTTTTACACCCAGAAGGAATTCGTTCGCTGTATTAATTGCATGCAGTGTAGCTTTTATTGCGATCAAATACGCATGAGAATAATCGAGGTGGGCGGTTTTAGATAACACAATAACACCGAGCATCGCTTGCCAGGCACAATATATACAGTAGCGTGTTTATATGTTATTCCTTACATATAACTTCAGGAATGTACAGTTTTTTCTGTGCAAATTGTACTGGAGGCGTTAAAGGCTTCTCTGTGTGCTTGAACTGTTGTTTTTTTCTTTGTGTGTATCATCAAAAGTAGATTTTTTCACATAAAGGCGAGCAAAAACGGAAATAACGGTTCAAGTCTTTTTACTAAAATTCCAATTCTATTATACTTGTGACAGTTTAGGTTTCTTATGCCCGTTAACCAAAAATTTTCTGGTTCTCGCTAAAGATAACAAATATAAAGAGACAACCCCCATTTCATGTTTGGAAGTGCAAGGAATTTGGAATAAGGTACACCGAATGTAAAATCAATGGGGTATAGTAAGAAATTCATAATTTCAACACTTCATATGGTTTTCAAGACGTTCTTCGAGCACAAAGTGTAAGAAAAAACACGCAAATCGCTCGCTAATCACGATTTTAATAAATAATTAACGCGTATAACATTATATTCGGTATTTTTTCGGTCTTGGAATCAAATCATCTCGTCTCTGTATTGCGCCTGCTCCATTGTGTTGCTGCGTGCAGTCATCGTCCTGCCAGACAGCCGTCTTTGTTCAGCTCCTTGAGATCCGCCGGAGGAATCCAATCTTCGTAAGGATCCGTCGCCAATCTCTTCAGTTCTTCCTTCACCTGCAACGCCCACGCTCTGGTTCATCTCGACGGGAACAAGACAGCATTCAAACATGATGCAAAGCGATTTCAGAAAGGAATGCGAACATCTTAGATCCACTAAGAGTAAAAATGTATTGCGTATTCAAATTTGCCAGCAGAACAATTTTCAGGTGGGAAATGTTCATTGTTTCATCCGCCGAATTGTGGGTTTCTTGCGACCTGGTTGACTCGTATTAGAAAAAAACATTACTTTCTGTACATAAAGATAATCCCGTGCCACGATAAGGATGCAGTGACACCCAGCAATTATCATCCCTACTCAAGGGGTATATGAAAAAATATGTCTGTAACTGCTCATGCTTGATGGTGCAACAGCTAACAGTGGTATCATGGCTTCTCTCTCTCCGAAGTAATTAGTTTCTGAATTGTTATTGTATAAAAGAACTTGACCTCAACTTTAACAATCGTATTATTTATCATCGCCTAGTTTATCGTTGACGTATTTTATTGCATGTTCGGTGCGATAATACACCACAGAACGCTATGCAATTAAACATAATATATAGTGCACAAAGTAAATAGAGATAGCTCCTCAAAAGCAGTGTATCGCAATCTGTTCGAGATGCAATGAATGACTCGGCCCTAGCCACTTCCTTCCTTCTTATAACGTCCAAATGTCATGTGTCATTTGGGGTCATGTGTGGTTTTGTGGTGGCTGGAGAGCCAGTTGCGATGCGAACGAGATTTTCATACCACGTGATATTTCAATAAGTCGAGTATTTTGTGTAAAAATCTTTTTATACCGCGCACAGCAATTTTGTTTTTGAATACACAACACCAGGATATGTGTCATTTGATGCACCGTTCTCTTATCTATAGATTCTTTGCTCTAATACTATACTTTTCGCTACTGATTTAGTATTTATTCAACTTAATTCAAATACTCGTTGCTAAACGGTAGATATTTCTTATTATTATTGTTCATTCAAGGTCCTGTTTCTATCTCCATGGAGCCCTTACTAAAATAAACTAAATATCGATTCCGTGGGTTGTCCGTGTAGCATTACTGGATAATGCAGCCCCGGTCGGGTGAAAAGATTCTGTGTAAGCCCCGGTGCGGATACAAAATTTGGAATGGATGTTTAGTTTATAAAATAATAAACATGAACTTTATTGTATTGCGGACAATGTTACTACATTCACAGTCTGTGCGACGAACGCTTCAAAGGGACAACGCATTTTAAAAAATGTAATTCACGCGTGGATGTGATTGCTGGGGGCAAAAAGCGCTTATATTTGCAATTGAAGGACTTAAAGCTTTTAGATAAAATAGTTTCACACGGGAAAACACGAGATTATATTTCAACACCATTATTGAAAAATTCCCCGTGGCGATGAATAAAATCTGCGTGCAGCATTGCATTTCATTGATTATTAAGTTTCTAAACCCAAAATAGTTATTTATAGTGAAAATGAGTCCGAAATTCATTTTTCATAGCGAATGTCTTCTTCTTTGTCAACTTTTTTTTTTGGCAGATTATGGCCTGATTTTGTCAAGGAGGTAGTTAAGGCGAATGGGAACATCCTGTCACAAAGTTATGGTATTACCTATAGTCCTTTATAGTCAAAAGTTATACAATCCAGGCCATAGATACTAAAACATCAAACAAAAAAGCATTTTAAATAGGCGTTTTGACAGACTGATCAATATTTGTTGACTAATTGGTCTTTTTTATTCAGCGTTAAACAGTTTTAAGAAAAGCTTCAAAACACCCGGTTTAGTTAAGGATAAACTGACCTACCCTGACCTAAGCATGAACCTAAAAGACGATCGCAATACACCTTTCCCTTCTCAATCAAAATGATATCATGATACCAACTCGCTAAAGCCAGGTAGAGCAATTCAAGCTGAGATTTCCTTTGTTATATACCAGAGCAAATTAATTTCTTTTTCCAGCTGAGCTTTTTCCTGCAGTGCGATTCTGTTAATTTTTTTAAAGGTTTGATGAGATGTGAGCGTTCATTTCTTCCATTTAAAACATTACAAACCTCGTCATCTCATCTCATCTAACCTTAGAAAAATTCACAGAATCGCTTTGCTGCGATGTCAACCGTCAACACCTACCTTCTCGACTCGCCGGAAAACGCGCAGGAAGTTTTTCCCGGCGAGTTTCTCGACCTGGCTGAGCGTCCATCCCCTAGATCGGACCAGCTCGGCGAGCAGGAAGGGGTAGCGGGACACGTCCTCCAGCCCCACAGGAACTCTACGTAAGGCGCAGGCAATGTTTTCATTAGACTTGGCAGTAAACTCTGTCGACGTTTGATGCTGTCCTTGCTTCGGGTTTGAGATACGGATCTCTATAGTGCATCATATTGAGCCAAGGTAGAGTATTGTAAAGCCAGGTTTTCGCTATCTTGGGCAATAAAGCGGCTATTTATTTATTTATGATAATTATAAGCTTAATTAAGCAGATTTTTAAAAGTATTCAGTACATCACTTTAATCAATACTCTTTAACCTGCACCCTCTAGAATAAAACCAAATCCAATGCACTTTTCTTGCTAAAATACCAAGAAATATGAACTGAAAATATTCCTACAGATTAAATCGTTTCTACACCAAATTTATCGTTTCATTTGAACACTTGATGAAAATTGAGAGAAGAAGGTGGCCAAAAGTGGTTCAATACGGCATCAAAGTCGCACTTTACAAAGCGCTATCTATGGCTATAGAGCGTTAATTTAATAAAAATTGTCCAATTGCCTCTAACTCTTAATGCATAGACGCCAGAATTTAAATTCAAAACAAAACAATGGTAAAAATAAAGTTTTTTATAAATTAAGTTGTTCACTTGTTTTCAATTTCAAGTGACTTATGATTTCTTTAAAACCTCCACCTTCTACTTTCAGACATAGCCATAGGTTCGTAGCCAATGCCAACATTCAATTCTGTATGCAAAGAACCAAAATTAAACCAAAGGCTCCAGCAAAAGACTGAAGAAAAATACCAAAACGATCGGCGTCTCATAAACGACGATCTAGGGTTCTTATCTGCCCTCGAGATAAACTCTTAAAAGCAGAACCCCTTCCCCACCACCACCCCATGTGCGTGCACGCATGGCCAGGGCAGCGGCTCGTGCATGAAGGAGTAAGGGTTGGGGGTGGTTATGCTGGGGGCCTACCTGTTGATCCCGTCGAAACCGGCGCCAATTCCCACGTGGTCCTCCCCCGCGACATCCCGGATGTACGTCACGTGGCCTGCGGGGGATGGGGGGAGAGCGGAGGGTAGGGATTATTACGATGCTGAACATTGTTGAAGGTGGTTGATTTTCTATAATATATTTGACCCCGAAGTTAAATTAAGCCCTGTACGTGTTAGTTTTACCATTTTTTTAACTCTAGGTTTAAATGGGAGTTGAGTTGAATTCCATGGCAACGCGCAAATGCAGTGAAATTCAATTATTTATGTGGGTTTTTTCTCAACTACGGGCAAAAAAGGTAAAACTGGCCCTTTGAAGTTAAGGTTCTCCGTATCTGATTGGCTTACGTCATGATTTTGAATGAACTCTTGCTGGAATCCAAGGTTGAAAATGTTGTTGAAACGGCCCTTAAAATTTTTGAAAAAGTTTGGGGGTTTGGCTTCAAGATGATGAATGCAAATCGAATTAAATTTGATTTTATAAAAATATGTGCGATGCCTTACAGCTAACTTTCATACTATCAAGGGCTCGATTGATTGAATCAATTATTTTCTCGATGGGAAATTGAAACATACTCTCAAAGATATGTACTGGAACATTAATTAGTGAGTTAAAATATACACATGTCTGAATTGAGTGCTGAATGGGTAACTTGTTGCAATTGAATGATATTATGCAGCAGGATAAACTTGGCGGTGAAATCGTGTTTTTGCTGTGAGAGCTACGAGGAAAATGTAAATTAATATTTGTAGGTTTTCCGGATCATTTCGCGTGACTTACTGATGACGTCAGCCATTTTCGCGGTATTGGAGCAAGTGAGGAAGTCGTTGTAGAAACTGACCATCACAAGACCTCCGTTCTGGGCCTGAAAGAAATGCGTTCCGATGAGACACTGATAAAAAATTGTTAGAACATAGCTTAAACATTTTGTGTGCACGAGAAAGATATGGAATGTATTTAAGATAAATCACTAGTTAGTGGAACGTGGTACAAAGTGGGACATTAAATTTGATATTCCTGCTATCTGGTGAAGAAAAACAGGTTGTGATGAAGAATTAATGACTGGTTGATTGAATTGAACTCTTGAACGTGTTTTCGAGGTGTAATTGTATTTGAAATATTGTGAAAACAAACAAAATGTGAAAAAAAAATAGTCAAATGAGACAAACTGGGACAGTCTCATTATTTCCTCTTCTAAAAACCTTGAAAATTTAATAAGGTGCTTCTATATGATAAGCAACTTCTGGCTTTCCTAGGCAGATAAAAAAATCGATAATAAACCACATTTGATCAAGAAATCCGCCCCACTGTTAACCACCCTATCCTACTACAAACCTTTTAGAATTGCATAACCGATTGATATAATAAGCTGAGGTTTGAAAGTCAATTTATTCCTCAGTTAAATTTAAAATAACCCTTTGTTTACTCATAATTCAATTTACCACCTTGAACCAATTCAATGCTTAATTTTAACCACTAACCAGGATGAAATCTATTCTTATAGAATTCACCTCTAGCAAAAGATGAGCACGAACTCAAAGAAAATTCTATAAGTGGCCAATACACGAGCAATTTTCTCCACGCTGGCAAATTCAATTAACACAGAATTAAGATGTCAAGAATCCAGTAATGCTGGAAACTGTAAGACATTGTAGATGAGGAATGTTTTCTCGCGGCGTCAATGCTTTGTCGTTTCAAGGGCTTGAATAGCAGCGGGAATTCTTGTCCCCGGCACAAAGGCTCGAAGAGAAATACTTCATTTCAAATCACAACAAAGACCTTGTGAGTTCCAGTAAAGAAGCGAATATATTTTTAGAAACGGGTTTTGGTTGATATAGGGGAAAAACGAGCACTAAGAGCCGAAATTGAAATTCCCATGTAAATAGTTATCCTCTATTTAGGGAAACAGGAGAAAACGATAGGTTGTCACGATGGAGATTTGATTTGATTAATTCAATCAGATTGTTTGTAAGCAGGTTGCATTTGTATCAGAAAGTTATCCTTCACTTTACACAATGACAAAACTCCTCATTTTACCCAAGCACGATTAAAATCAGGTTTGTTTTTTATAAAGCATAATAAAATTCTAGAATGAGATTTTGATTTTAAAAAAATACAATGTCCGTATCTGTGTCAATGGATTTTACCATCATATGTACCACCATTGTTACCACCATGTTGTTATGTACCACCATGTTTACCATTTGTACCACATGTACAGAAGACTATAAGCTTGATCAATTGTAAAGTTCGTTTAGCAACCATTACCATCCGAGGCCACACAGGACCCAACTAATGCTCACTGTCGCATGCTCATCATAGTTTTTATCTTTAGGTTAGCCACTTAACGGGACTAACGGGACTTGTAATTTTGGCCCTAAGCTAGATATTAAAATCCAAAGATAAACATATTTCTGAATCAAAATTTCGTGCAAGAAACTCACCACCAGCTTGAGTACCGAGTCCGGCACGTTCCGCGTCGTGTTGCACAGAGCCTGCGCCGACGAGTGCGAGAACATGACGGGGCTCTTGGACGCCTCCAGTGCAGCCACCACCGTCTCCAGCGACGAGTGCGACAGATCGACCAGCATCCCCAGCCGGTTCATCTCCTGGACCACGATCTGTACGCACGAGCAGCGTGGTCATGCCGCGAGGAGGAAGGCAAACACATGCGGTCGCTCGGGGTTGTTTACATTGAAGTTTAATTGCGCCGAGTTTAATTGGTCGGTTGTTGGGTTGTTTGGTGGTTAGGTTTACTTGCTTGTTGATTGTCTCAGACCAAGGTTAATGGAAAGATTCCGTGGGTTGTGGCGCATCCAAGCACATTGCAAATCGCTTTGTACTCGATTTTTATATTATTTGGGGCGGCAGTGTACAATTAAATATCTATCTTCCAGTTAGGAAGAAAAAAATCAGCTGTTAGGCTGTTGTAGGTTTGTGTAGTAGGTGTTGTAGGTGTGGTAGGTCGCCATGGAGGTTAGTTTTTATCTGGAGATTAGCCACTTAACTGTAAATTTAAAAAAAACGGCCAAAAACAGGTATTAAAACCGGTAAATAATGTAAGGAACAAGGCGTTTTTGTTTGATTTTAGGTAAATCTGGGAATTGAGTCAGCAGAGGCAGAGGGAAACAGAGTTTTGCGAAACGTCGGGAAAAGTTAAGTTTGGGACTTATAGCATTCAATAAAACAGTTCAATTTTTTTTCTGAAAGCAAGTACAGGTTTTATTTTTGAGTTGAAATTATTTTTTACTCCACAGAATTTTAATTTGTATGCGAACAACAAACAAACAAAAATAAGCTTCATCATCTATCAAGCTTCATTGGTTTAAGCAGCCGCGAAAGCTGAAGATGTTTGGGGGTCCCTGTGTTGTCATAGAAATGCATCACCAGAATTTGATCCGATATTGCTATACTAAGCGTGTACAAGCCAAAGTTGAAAAATTTGTGCCGTAAAGTTAAGTCAATCTAAATTTTTGTCGTCCTAACCGAAGTTTTAAGCGATTCAAATTGCCTGCTAAATAATAAAACGATGTCGGTGAAATACCTTGCCGAAACTAGTGAGCCCGTGACCCCCTGTGTTGGACTCGGAAGTGCCCCCAGCGGACGAGTCTGCCCTAACAGAGATTACACAAGTTAGACGCGTAGGGCTGCTGGACCACGTCCTCTTCTCAACACTGCATCTTGGTGCGCGTGGGGTCATCTCAACGCTGAGCAACGCACGCTTAGCTGCTTCGTTGCTAAAGTTGCTGTGTTGGAGCTGCCTTTAAGTTATGGGGTCTGGAATAATATGGCACGAAGATGATTAGGATCCTGTTTCATATTGTAAATTTGTGTAGCAGGTTTGAAGATGATTATGAAGTTCATCGTGAGTCAACGGATAAGTTGATGAGATCTTGATTTTTAAATGAAATCCTTATTAACAATACTTCCTGGATCAATTGTCTTGATGATCTTCCAAGAATCATCCACTGAAAACTTGGGAAAACTCGAAGAGAAAGCATTATTTGCAAAGTTGATTTCCCAACATTGGCTGTTCCAGAAATTGTGTGATTCCACGAAAAAATTAACTAGTCAGGCTTGAAATATATAATTTTGAGACGCGAATTCCTAACCTTTATCACGGTTTCCAGATCCAATTTGAAAACATAATTATTTTATTTCTTACTTTTATCCGCGTCACTGCACTTTGTGATTAAGTAACTCATAAAATGCAAATGCAATGGAAATTGTTTAGAAAAATGCTCAGAAATGATTCGGGGAAGCCTAAAATCACTTTAAAAGGAAGGAAAACTTGTGTTACATAGAATCAGCGATGTTAATTGGACGAGTAATTGCACTCAAGTTGTTTGACATGTTTTGAAATTAAGGCGCGCACATAGAGAGCTAGAGCGTGTTTGAGAGAGGGAGAGAGAGAGATAGAGAGAGAGAGACAACTTCACTGCCAGGCAAACCCACATTCCTTGAAATTTCAAAAGCTGGCCCGCTTAATTCTGTTGTCACTGCCACATTTTCATCCCCTGGAGAGTAAACAGGCTATTTTACTTACATATGATTACTTTTTGCCAACACCCTACAACCATAGCTACCATTATGTTGACATTTTGAAATCACAAAAAATTCCAGGAAACTTAAAACACGGTTACCCCTCAAGGGCAGTACAGTATGGTCACTCATCCACCCACCAGCATACACAAATGTTGCTTAGCTCCAGTGACCTACAGAAATCTGCGGTTTGTACCACACACAGCAACCGGGCCTGGAAACACCGGTTCTCGTGTAATCACCAAAGTTAAGCAATATATCGCGCTGAGTTGGGTGTTTGATGGGTGACCATCATGCACGTGATCAGTTCTGCTCCGGAGAAAGGTTGAAGGGTTTGAAGTTAGTACGACAACTTTTCTCGCCTTGCTTCTCGACCTCTCTGCAGCATGGATTAGTGGAGGAATCCTATTGTTCGAGTTGTAACGTCCTTCGGAAGGGACATAAGGCCGGTGGTCCCCCTAGGTTACGTTCATCATCACCCTTCATTCACCGACGCCATTACACCAGTGCCATATGGCCAGTTGTGAAAACAGTGCGTCGTTAAACACCAGTAATGAACCGAGCGATGCCTAGGCTCACCAAGGCGTATGGCAGGTGTGTGTGAGCGTCAGGTAGCGTACGCCGAGGTCGTAGAAGGAGCGCAGGACGGCGAGGCTGGAGCCGATGCTGTGGCCGCCCTCGACGCCGATCAGGCTAGCGATCTGCCCCGTCTGGTGGGCGTTGACGATGTCTGCAACCGGCAACATCACGTCAACAATTTAAACAATACGTCACGGTCAAAGCAAACGTCAACGGGATGCTGTTAGGTGTTTTTTTATTTAATTGTTCCAAGGCACTCTGATATAAATAAAAATATGTGTCTAAAAGGTGTTACAAATTGTCTTCTGTTACGCTGGGTTCATTGATATAACTTTTAAAGTCGATTTGCAAGTCACCCACAATGTGCCTTAACCACTTGACGTTTTATCTGTACCTCAAACCCCTAATATTGTCAATTGATCCACATTATATGGATTTATTTGACAAAATTACACGTTTTAAAGTTACCACTTTAAAGTTACCAAAGGTTAAGTTAATTCACTTCGCAAATATGTCTTCATTACTCGCAGAATCGTGGGATCTTTCATGCTTATGTATACCTTTTCACGCTGTTCATAATGAAACTAAAACAGTTTTAAGTAACTTTACAATCTGCAAGACGCGTATTATCCCACCGCCAGGCGCCAAGAAATGCTACCAAATCGAAACACCATTAGCAAAACTAGTAATGGACTCTGCTGCGTGCTAAGACTTCCCCGGCGTTCGGCATTACTGTGTATTCAGCCCCTGTCTTGCATCAGATTCAAGGGATGCAGAATAAATTATTAATCAACTCTTCAAGTCAGCAAAGCACTTTCTAAATCGAATCTAATCCCGTATCCGCGATCGTAACGCCAAGACGTTGCTAAGTTACATGCTCTAATTAATCCGGATTTCACCCGGCTGGAGAGTGGGGTAACTTTTTCACGAGTTTGTCGTTCAGACATCGACACTCGATGCGTGGGGGATGGAGTAGCTTGTGTAGTGGACTAGCGTGTACGTTCGTTGGTAGCGGTGTTTGGGTAGGCGACGCTAGAAAGCAAGTTATGCTTGGAGTTTTGGTGGATTGTTGAACATGAACCTACAGTCAATACAGAGAGAGACCAAACCATAAAATGGACGCTTTGTTGCGTGTCCCAATTTCTAAAACCAAACTTCAACGGTAGAGTTTCAAAATGTCAACAGGGAAACTAAAATATAGCTTTTAATATTTCAATGAACATTAAATTAAATTCATTCACTGATCAAATCATCTGCAGCAACACCGATGAAAAATTTACCAACTCAAATCTTAAAAAGTGTAGGTAACATTTCACATTTCAGTTGTGTGAAGTTGGTAACACAAAACCGGTTTCGAACAGTAGCGCTCCCTAAGAAAAGTTTCATCTCCCAGTAAATTAACTGTGTTCATTTGAAGCCCGTGGGGAAAAAAAATGTGTCTTTGAAATTGGTGATTTGACTCATTTCCGATTGCTGGCTTCTGAAATTTCATTGGAATTTTCCACCTAGAAACTTAACAGGAAAGAAGATCTGTGGAATGTTTGCTATACAAAACAAAGAAAAACCACCGCTAACTTTAGCCTTAACCTTGCTTCATGAGAAAAAACGTATAATGCAAGCCAGACGTTCACCTCCGAAGCGTACACGCTAGTCCACGTTACACCACACTCTAAGACAAGCTGAGAGGAAGCTGTGAGGGAAAGCGATCAGGATGTAGTGAAGGGAAAGCGCCGAGACGCTGAGAGATTGAGAGAAAATTTCCCGGAACCGTCGAGGAGCGGACGCGGCAAGGACAATGGATGGGACACAAGGACGAGGGGTGGCTGAGGGTGGGGCCGGAGGTATCGGCGAGGGTTAAATGTGGTGGTAATTAGTCATCGGTAAGGAGCTTAGACAGACGCTTGTTTTGCTTGGTGCTGAAATGAGAGTGTCACTCAAAATACGAAGAGAGATTTAAAAAAATATCGCTCAGAGTTTCAAAAAGATTTTCTTTGTTCCTTGAAAGAGAACTCATTACAGTGGATTTATCTTGATTGTCCACTTAACACTTTTTGCTTGTGCCGCGCAAAAATATCCTTAGCAATAACTTGCCTTAACTTTTACCAAAGTCAGAACCAATTTCAACTTCTAATGTTTGTATTTACAAATCTAGTATCATAGACTGTAATAAAATAATATGTGACGTAACCTTGGTGGTGAATAGTAGGACATATCTTGCTTTTATCTTTTTATTGTTAAATAATATATTATTTATTATTATTTTTATATATTTTATTCTTACTCTTATCATAATATTATTAAACAATTGTGGTTATCACCTGCAAAAATATACTCATTTATGTTTCAACTGTCAGAATTGACACTTGAGATTGGGCATCAGTGGGAAACAAACCTCCCTAAATATTACGTAAGATGACATACTACGTACCATTGCTAAAACTTGTACCTATAAATAGCTGTGGTGCTTTTCCTTCCCTCGCCGCCAATGCAGCGCTGACGATTCGAACACCAGCTCAACAATACTATTGTATTGTGTATTGTACAATAATAAGATATCTGATGATAGTACTTAATAACATTCAAAGAAACAATCGGCTGTCTAGACTCCTTATAGACATCGCAAAGAATTTGGCTCGACGATATTTTTCTTTCTTTCTTTTTTTTTTGTTAAGTTTTGTGATTAAGTTTCGTGCGGGGTAGCCCTGTGTGGGTGGTTGATGGCTGCTCTCCTCGTGGTGGGGGGGAGCGTGTCAAAGAAAAGAGTTCGCGTCGTTATTTAAGAGGTTTTCCGAATAATAGCGAGCTAGATTTTGTCTCATCAGCGGAAAAGACAACTGCGTAATGTAAATTTCCTTTTTATATTTTGACAAAGGATAAACAATCTTTTGACTTCAGCCGTTTTCGGGGGAGAAATTAATATTCTCGGCAACGTGTTCATTTTATTTTTTGAACTTCAAACTTCCTTTTCAAGATAGAGAGCTCGCCAAAGCTCGTGATAATTAATATGACCTACAAATTAACTTCATAGCAAAGTCTTCATTAACTTGTAATTTGTTGCCTTGGTGCAACAGATTCGAAATTTGATACTCTTCTCTAATGAGCCTAGACAGCCACTTGTTTCGCTCTGCGTAAAGTTTATAGCATTTCAACAAAACCGAGGCACTCTAATGAATTATATCTATTGGGTTTATTCAACTTTATGAACGCCAGATGGTCCATCGTGACTTGCCAAAACTGACCTTTCTTGTTAAACAAGTGGTTATGATGAGCAACCTAGAAGATTAAGAGAAATAGGTATGGGTAATCGGTGGCGGTCTTTAAAAATAAAAAAGTTCAAATTCCGAGGGAGGATACAACTGAAACAACAAGATTCGTAGCCCTAGCGAGCGGTGACCTCAAGTTTCACCCCCTAACGTCACAACTCTTAACTGTTGAACTGACATTCCTCCCTCCCAAGTTTGAAGATGATCGGTTACCTACCCAACCCCGTGAACTCGCGCAATATTGCTTAACCAATAAGTCTACAACTAATAAACACTAATCGTTCCCCACTGAAAAACTTATTGCAAAATTTAGAAATTTCAAAATTCCAAAATTTTTACATCCTATCTCGATAGGATTCAAGATAATTGGTCACCCACCCAACTCCGTGACCCCACGCAATGTTGGTTAACTTAACACGTCTTAAATATTTTTCAGAAAAAATCTATTTAACTAGGTATTGAATGCTAAGTCCCAAATTCAAGTTAAATTTTTATTTTGAAAACTAACACGTGCTAAGGTGAGGAAAAGACGTTAAGAAAGAAAAGCCTTAAATATTTATCGTTCTCGGCTGTACATTTTCCTGTATACAATTTCCAAGCTGCACTCCAAACAAAATCTCTACCCCGCCAAATGATGCTTATTTAAAGGCCTTAACTATTTATTAGTAATCTTTTCCCACAGAACAACTTCTGTTAAGATTTACAAATTTTCCAATCCTCGCCAGGTTTCTAGATGAGCGGCCACCCACCCAACACGTTCACCCCGCTCACTGCTGCTTAACCCTTCCTACCGTGGCTGGAAGCGGCGGGTCGCAGCGCGTCGTATCTGTCGGTGAGCCGTCGGATCACGTTGATCTGCTCCAGCGTGAGCTGCACAGCATCCTTGTATTGAGAGTCGCAGGGGACGTATGCTGACCAGAACTGAAAGCAAGCGCAGAAGACTTGACAGCCTGCAACCTGCTGACACGGCTGTCATACCAGCCGGCTGTCATACCGGCTGTGTAAACCATTAGTTCTGTTCGGGAGAATGGTTGGAGGGTTTGAAGTTTGAGGGGTTGAAGTAAGTACGACTACTTTTCTCACCTTGATTCTCGACCTCTCTACAGCAGTGGAGGAATCCTATTGTTCCGACATCAGTGCCCACCAGCTCACCTGGGCGCCCACCACCCGACCTCAGTGCCCACCAGCTTACCTGGGCGCCCACCATTCCGGCGCGCAGCCGGGGCAGGTCTGTCTGCGACCAGGAGCTCGAAGACCAGGGCGACATCTGTCGCAGGTCTCCGGAGAAGTTGAGCTTGTCGAGTTGGTTGTGCACGAAGTTGCGCAGGTTCCAGGGTAAGTCGTTGTGTCTGCAAGCGAACAGGGAGGGTGGTAATTAGCCAGGGCGGCCAGAATGGTTCCTGGGTCCTGCTGAAGGCTGTTACAATTCCAAGTAGCGTTTTGTGATATTATCCTCAGTGAATTCATGCCAATGGTTGCTTCTATTGGAACTGCGAAGCGTATTTTTACTGTAGGGCGATCATGTCTACAAATTAAGCCAGGAACCGGGTGGCCAGGGTCCTGGATCCTGGCTGTTGGCTGTTATACAATGCCAAAAAGCATTTTGTTTTATCCTCTGTGAATTCATGCCAATTTGGCTTCCATCGGAGCTTTGAAGCGTATTTTGACTGAAGAGTGATTATATCTGAAAATTAAGCAGGGGAGGGGGATAGCCAGGATCAGGGCGGCCAGGGCGGCCAGGTTGGATCCTTGCTCCTGTCGACGGTTAAAATGATGTAAAACGGGTTTTTGTGCTATGAACCATGTTGAATTCATGTTTATCAATTATTATTATTAATAAATAATCTCAAATTGGTGTATGCGAGGCTAATGTGGCCAGGGCGGCCTGGAGCATTACTCAGCGTGGTTAATCAGCCGATGCTTTCATGGTGATAATTTACCACCAGGTATTACTGGGTTAAAAGGGCGTTAAAGTGGTTTTTAACTGGAATCATAGTAACAATGCCGACCTCATTAGGTAAATGGTGCCTCATCATGTGTTTTGTGTTTTGAACCATAGTTTATTTGTCCCTTTGTCCTTTATGAAATTTCAATCGAGAGAATGAATTTCGCAAAAACGATCATGCAAAACGGTACCGAAGGTTTTTTAGACTTAAAAATATCAGAAAAGTGTCTATTTTATCCTAGAATTGTTTTGAGAGATAATGCATGTTCACTGAATTTTGTTGTTGGGCGTAACGAGTGAAGATAGAGAAGCAAATTGTCAATTACATTTACTGCTGAAAAAATCTTGTATTTTTTTCGTGCTCCTACTGGCCAAACGTCTCAACCGATTTTGATGAAATTTTTATGATACCTTTTTCCGCTCAACTTCGACCCTGTACTATTTGCAGCACATTCCATTAATAACTTTTTCCAAAAATCAGTTTTTACGAAAAATTTCAGTTATTTCAAATCACTTTACTCTCTATACTTCAAGGCTTCACGCACACTCAATATAATCATGTTGTAGGTGAGCGTAAATTTTACGCTCATCTAAAACACGATTATAATAAGTGTTCACGAAGTCCTAGTAAATATTTTTAACCTCTCACCAGATGTCGTCTCCTGGAATTGCTCAGTGTTTGTTTCCGTCAAGTAAAAGCTTTCCGTCCATGCGAGTTTCATCGGCAAACATATTTTAAGCAAATTTAAAATTGAATAACAATGATCGCGTTCCCAGCGTAGCGCTATCAAATAACTGGATAGCATAGCAATTTTCGTCTCACCATTCCAGGGGAAAATTGTTGTCGTTCATCCAAAAAACGCAATTATCTCCACGAAGAAGAGAGCATACGAGAGCGAATTTCCTCGAACACTGTCCTATATACAATTTTTAAAATATATTACGGCTCAAACGCATTTACCTATTGAAACTGAGCGGAAAATTCTGCCAAGAAAAATATTAGGTTGGCATGGCCGGAGGCAAGGCGAGCAGAGATCACATGGCTTTTGAAAAAATAATCTTCTTTGTAGTTAATCCCGTTAGTGCATTATATCCGTGACGACACCGAATTTGCGTCGCATCTTGTCGCATTTGCATGTCCCTCTCTAAGACTCTATACATGACTACCCCTCGTTACCCTAATTGTAAAAGCGCCCTACTGGCGTCTGTGCACGTTTGGGGGGTAGGGGCGAGGGTGGGAGGTCGGTAACTTTTTTAATTATGTTACTTTATTCCACTAACATATTTCGCAACACGCGAAAGTGGAAACTTGTATAATTTAGTTTCATTAAAAATGTAAATTTGTTGATTGGTTTCAATGCTGTACGCTTGGAGAAGCGTTTTCTCAAAGAGTTGAAAGAGTTAGTGTTTTTGAATTTCAAATATGATATACGAATATGAAAATGATGTTTTTTCTTTGTGGACATCATTGGAGGAGTAAATTTTGGGAGTCGAGTCGACCACAAACCGCGATTCAACGCATAATGGCGCATAATTCACAAAAGCTTTAATATAATTGATGAGCGTAACGAGCGTAGCGAGTGAAGCGAAATCTTCAATTTCACTTTACTGCTAAAAAAATCCGGAATGTTTTTTTTTGTTTTTTTGTTTTTTTGTTTTTTTGTTTTTTTGTGTGTTTGTTCGCACGATTCCGGCCAAACGCCAAAACGGATTTTGATGAAAATTTATATGGACCTTCGTTTTCTCTGAACTTAGATCTGCCACGTTTTTGAAGCAATTCGGACGAGTAAATTTTATGTTATTAAGTTTTTACGAAATTTTTCAGTTTTTCCAAAACACGTTTTCCACTCTACAGACCGAGGATCTCAATATAATTTCACGAAACTTTCCAGATATGTTGGCCCTCACGATTTAATGTTTGAGTACAAATTTCATTGTTGTATGTTTAGCGCTTTTCTTGGAAATAGCGCTTTTATGACGCTTTTTTAGCGATTTTGCAGTTTTTTGCAACTAAATCAACTTTATCTTCAACCGATTTTGACAAAATTTACTGTGTGCATTATAAATCGTAAAAGGAAGATACTGTGTTAATTTCAAGCAAATCAATTGAATAGGTTTTCTTTAAATCGATTTTTACGTTTTGAAATATTCAATGTCATTGAGAAAGCTGCTAAATTAACGCCGAACATTTTAAATTGATCTTAAAAGCCTCTAGGCTATGCGCACACGCAATATAATTGCGTTGTGGGTGAGCGTAAATATTACGCTCATCCACAACACGATTATATGAGTGTTCGCATAGCCTAGTTTAAAAAAAATACAGTTATTAGGAGTAAAATTTGAAGTAAAGAATTTTACCTTATTTATCTGGATTATTATTATTTTGAAAGGTTTTACAACCTAACAGCCAAGAACCACTACAATGTCAATCGGTAGACACTTCCAGGTTTGTTGGAATCATACAAAAATCTTTAAAATAAAGTCAATTTAAATTTTAAACTAGAGCCCAAGAGACTGGATATTTCCTGGCAAACACAACGTGGAAACATGGATGCAAAAGATTCAAAGTGGCAGAGCAAAAAAATGACCGGATCGCTGAGTCATTTACATCCATATGAAAACAGATTCTCATCAAAGGACGCTGCGAATCTTTTTCGACCATGTCATTTAATTACACTAACTAATTCGCAGAATCCACACAGTCATTTCTCAACCAACGAAACATCCCATCATCCAATCAGTACCCTCACTGTCGACCAGCAGGCACTAACATCAGCAAGCTAACCCACCATCACCAAACGGCACTTTCCATTAATCAGCTTCATTTCTTATAAACCAACGACACAATGCCTATCAGAAAACGATACTTTCCAACAATCAAAGGAACTTTCATCAAGCAACTGATACTTATCATCAAACGACGGCCCTTTCCATCAACCACCCGGCACTAAAATTAAACCCATCTACAAACTCACTCAACACCAACAAACAGTACTTTTCATTGACCAAAGGCACTCACCCATCAACAAACGGCACTTCACATCAACCAAGAGTATACTTTTCATTAGCCAACAGTACACTCTTTACAGCCAAATGCGCTCCCTCATCAAGCAACTGATACTTCTCGTCACCCAGCCCCCGGCACTCACCCGTCCACCAGCGGCACTTCTCGCAGCAGCCTCTTGATGGCGTGCAGATGGTCCACGCCGAGCGAGCTCCTCCTGAGGCGCGCCGTCAACGGCAAGACGACGCCGAGACCGACTAGCGTGAGGACGACCAGCAGCATGCAGGCCAGACACCAGGACCGGTGCGTTGAGCCTGTAACACCAGAAACCTCATTACCCCTGCGTCGGATTGAAACAAACCCATGCCTCTATCACGCTGTGTTGCAGGCCGCAGTGGCACGCTGTGTTTCAAGCCCGTGGCACGCTGTGTTTCAAGCCCGTAGCACGCTGTGTTGCAGGCCGCAGTAGCACGTTGTGTTTCAAGCCCGTAGCACGCTGTGTTTCAAGCCCATGGCACGCTGTGTTTGTACCCCGTAGCATGCTCTGTTTCAGGCTAGTGGCACGCTGTTTTTCAAGCCCTTAGTACGCTGTGTTGCAGGCTCTTAGTACACTGTGTTTCAAGCTCGTACAAGCTGTGCTTAAAGCCCGTAGGACGCTGTGTTTCAAGACTGTACAGGCTCTGTTTCAAGCCATATTGCGCTTCAAACCCTTATAGCACAGTGTATGAAGCCCACCGCATGCTGGGTTTCAAGCTCCATTGTGTTTGAAGCACGCTGTGCTGAAATCCAGTGCGTTCAATTGAAGTTCAAAACTAACATTTTTTTTGAAGTCCGTTAGCACATTGTGCTTAAAAGCCATGGCCTCTGTTTTTGGGTCGTAGCCCATTGTGTTTGCAAGCCATAGAGCACTGTTTGATACCTCCAAAAAGACATGCTGCCTTTGAAGTTAGTTGAAATCTCTGTTTGAAGCTCGTACGAAGCATGTGCGCTGTGTTAAAAGAGGTCGTCCCAAAATTTGGGACAAAGACAAAATATACCATGCGCTAGGTATACATGAAATCTACATGAAATGTATCTTGTGCATGGTTAATTTATCAGCAGTCCTGGCTTGATGTTTTGGTGCTTATCAATGGTATCACTTCAAGATTTCATCTGGATGGCTCGCTGACTTGCTGACCTGACCTATCATTTTATTTTTTTTACATTTCAGGGACACTGTCATGGATGTATTATGTTTCATTTTGTTTCCACACGTGTCATTCTATCTTTTAAAAGGATTCGGAAACAATATCAATTTGCTATTTTTTGCTCAAAATGTCTTTGGTCAGCAACCATGCGCTTTTTGCAAAAGTTATATGAGAATCGTACGCTCGGAAAAAGTATTGTACGCAGACGCTATTAATTGCAAAGGGTGTAATTAGATATGAGAAAGGCAGAGACTCAATTAAAACCATCAACATGTTTTAAAAGCTTAACTCTTGTTGAGATTAGGTTTTAGTGGTTAATAGAATTTGCTTTACTTGGTTAGTGAGCACAAACGCAACGCGCTTTGCATCAAATATACATTCAGAAACGATTTTCCATTAATTTTAAATATCTACGTTTTTTGATCGTGGCTCTGTGTAGTTCACGAGGTCGCTCGGTTTGTGGTCCAGTAGGGTCTAATGTCACGGAAGAGATTGCGTCTAGGGGTGTATTTGCAACCATTAATCTTGCATGTGGTGCATTCAGATTTCTGCGAAGAAATCAGGCAAAAAGCATGCTTTTAGTGGTGACAGCGTTCCGAGCTACTTGGCAGGCTGTAAAATATTAAGATATTCAGCCACCAATTGAATACTTTTTCATGTGTGTATTTTGCAGTAGTGAAATATCGATCAGGCACCAGATTTGTTTTTTGCTTTCAAAAGGTCTCGACTGTAAAAAGGTAAGCTCATGTGCATTTTCTTTTTGATATTTCTGCAGTTTTCAAAGCATCTTACCTTGAATTTGATACTCAAAGTGGAGTAAGGATTTGTATTACTTTAGGCAATGTTAGAGGAGAACATAATAACATTGCATTTGTGTCCAAACGTTTGAAGTTGTTTTTCATCCTTGCCCTGGATTTTTTAAATATAGCAAACTTCGAATGAGTTTATAAAAGTTTTAAGCTTTTGAGTGGGTCATTTGGACAGAATACCTGCTGAAAACGAGATGATTTTTTCCAAGTCCAGTAATAATTTTTTGTACTTTATTTCTATTAATCACAATCATTTTTAATGCGGTTATTCAATACAACCGCTAACCAGCAAGTATTTTATGACCTGCATCATTAAACAATCTCGATTCTGACGGATGGTTTTCCAATGTTATACAGGCAATTAACGTATAGTGATAAATTATGGACATGCTTTTAAAACTTGCCCTGTAGGGATTTCAGATTGATTTTGTTGGAGTTTAACTTTTTTATTAGTGAATCAAATGAAATATAGAGAAAGTTTTCAATAGCGGCTGAAAATTTCTATTGGCATCTTGCCCTTTGCGACATGAAAAACTGTGTCACTAAGTGGGAAAACTCACCTCTCTCGGTTTTCCTACGAAGAAAAATCGAAGTGCACGTAATAACCTATATATTCTCAAATGAAACTTTATCACAACTATAAAATGTTATCGACTACAGCTGTCAACTGCAATATGTCTCTAAAACGACACTTTAACATGGTTGGGATGAATTTTAGACGCTCCGTCGGCTTTTGAAGTTTGAAAAATTGCTGTGAAAAATCTAAGTACGATGAACACCTGATAACTTTGACTTGATATCACTCTAATGGACATAAAAATATGTTACATGATAGCAGAAAATATATAATATAGCGAGAGATTTACTATTCCAGTCAGCAAAGCATTCCCAAGCAATTTAA
Organism: Nemurella pictetii; assembly: GCA_921293315.2. Classification (NCBI taxonomy): domain Eukaryota; kingdom Metazoa; phylum Arthropoda; class Insecta; order Plecoptera; family Nemouridae; genus Nemurella; species Nemurella pictetii. The sequence goes on from OV121122.1 coordinate 7,379,499, forward strand.
CCCACCACTAATCTGCTTCCATCCGCTTAGATCCTTACCAGCTTACAACCTTAATCCCAAATTATTCACAACATTGAAAACACACCGCACCTTCGGGACGAACGGGACTAAAATTTCAAAACACCCCATTTGTTTGAACTGAATACCCAATTCCGATGTTTACCCAATTGTTATTTTGTTACCCAAACATTGACCCCAACATCTACGACTGTGGATAGGTATCACGAAACTTTCGCCACCGATCCCGCTGTGAAATGCAATCGAGTATTCACCCTTTGTATTGTTTTAACAAAGGGTGAACACTGACCAAAATCACGTCCGCAACGCGCATTGGGGTGGTGGGCGGCGCTGGGGTGGGCACATACAACCACTTCGACCGATGGCTTGGTCCACGGAGGCTGGAAATGTCTAGAGAGAGTTGCTCTCTCTCTAGAGAGACCGTGGCGGACTGGAATACTTTTAATGGTCGAGAGACAATCCGTGAACAACAGAAGGATTGTTCTCGTCGGCTTCCGGCCGTAAATTTAATCAAGTAATGGAATTTTCATAACTTTTGTGACATTTCACCATTTTTGATTAGCGATGTTAAATATTTGATGTTTATACCTGACACTTGAAATATAAATTTCAACTAGTGTTTATTCGTTCGTGAACCCTACCGGTGTCTATAACGGTGTTTAAAATATAAATTGTGATGTCCCAATGCTTTGTAAGCATCATTTTTGTAATCAAATTTTGGTGTTACGGCACAGTTTCCCTACAGCTTGTTTATCAGTGACAAATATCATACTTATGTACCATGGGTATAGCAAAATTCTTAAGGTTTATCCACCTTTGAGATCGTATGATTGAAATTTGGTAGAGATAACAATGCTTTGGAGTGGCCGACTTGTGACAACGCCTTCAACCCTGCCGTACGATAGCTGACTGGACCTACCAAGCATGGCGGCCATGGCGAGCCAGATAACTCATGCTCACCCCTACGACAGACCTCTAGTCGGCCAGCGTTGAGATATGTGGCTAGAATACGAGGGTGCAGTATTAAGGGATGAGGCCTGGTACCGCGGTTGATTCAAATGCTACACGCGGTGGGACAGGTCTGTTTGTGAAAAGTTTGCTTGGCGGATAAACATCACTGGCAGATATTATGGTAAATCGGCGAGGTTTATGCTGGGTTTTGTTGGAATGCTAATGAGAATGTGAAGATGAAGTTAATGAATGGAGATGTTTTTATTTGGTGGAGGTTGGTGAGTTTTTCTTGGTGACTCCTGGGTTGATAACAATATTAAATTTAAAACTAAAAATATTCTATTTCAAGTATTTCATTCGCTATTTTTTTGTGAAGGTTAGGAAAAGTTTTTCAATTTTGAAAGTGTGATTCAGGAAAGGTGTAATTCAGGTCAGGATCAGATGCGATGGAATTAATTTATTAATCCATCTTAGGGCCGGTTTTACAATGCCCTCCATGGTGGCAACCTTGGCTGCTTCTGTTTTCCTCCTAACTGGAAGATAACTATTTGACTGAACTTTGTTAAGCCGGCCCTTATCCGGAGAAATTATTTGGTTAATGAAACCGGTCATTTTGAAATCTAAAGAGTACTTTTTTCGACCTCTCTGATGTCAAAATTGGTACTAGCCCTCGGAAACAGCAAATCTACATAGAAAGCTAGAATTTTGTTCTCCCCAAAAAAAAATCAATCAATTTATTAAAAAGCATTTTGCATAAACCTCTTTCAAATTAGCCGAACAAAAGTTTCAATATAACTATGTAAATATGATCCGCCGTGTAATCTAGAGCGATTGGAATTATTTTCTAGAGTGCTGATATCGCGAGCTGACATTGTTTTCATGATTTCAGACGGGTAACACATACTTGTTGGTCACCCTTTGGAAATGGGTGACCAACGAAGGTCGTTTCCCAACAAACTGGCAATCGCCAAAATAATCATCACTTCGGGAGTCATTGCCATTAAAATTTGTAAAGTAAAGAAGCGCTTATGAATAAACTTAAATTTTCATTGATCTTTCAATGAAAATAAAACCCAATTACATCTTAGCATCATCATAGTCAAAGAAATGGCATTCTTTTCATAAGTACGAACATCATTAAAGCCATTAAATAAATAAAGCTCTAGCTGGATCCGTATCTATATAACCATAGGTCCCGTTATCTCAGATAAGTTTCTTTAACTTCATAATTCTATGGAAACAACTCAATCTGGTGTTTCTGTTGACAGATCATTAAGCCATTGAGGCGAGCTGCATAACCCAAAATGTATTTCCATTAATAATGCGTTTTAAGTCAAGCCTTTCGAAAACTTACTTTTACCCCAATTCAAAAGAATGAGAGATTAAGAATATGTAAATTGAGTGATCGCATGAAACCAAATACTTGTCTCTGCCGACAACTTGAAGTAAGGACTGTAAAACCATCTAAACGAGATGCTAAACCATCATCAGTCAGCATATATGGTGTGTTGACTGCCCTTTAGGATGATGGAAGGGGCGGGGGGGCGGGAGCAACCAAGCCCATTTTATCTGCCGCTCTTTTGTGGGCAAACACCTTGAAATTGGAGTGCCGACGGACACAAAAGCGCCACCACTGACCACCCGGCCTTTTTTCAAGTTTATGTGGCTTAAGCCTCGCGAGCTTTTACTCCTCAGTCCTCGGGGGTGCAAAAAAATACCCCCTTCGTCCTAAAGGGTTTACCATAAGCTGACCGGGCCGGGTGCTATATTGACCGAATAGGCACACGGGGGCGCGGAAAGGGAGGGTTGCATTAGATTATAGAATTCCTATAAAGCCCGATGTGCATTGTGTGTTGTGTGTGTGTGTGTGTGTGTGTGGGTGTGAGGGTGTGTGCGTGTATGCCTACCGATAAATATAATATACAGAGGCAAACACAGAATTGTATTTTCGGTAATGGGTTATTTTTTATTTTTTTGCGGGTGTGGGTGATTTAGGGTGTGGGGTTTGGGGGTTCGGGGGATGAAAGCTTATTGACGTAGTGGCTGATCCGTCGTATGTCGATCGGGAAAGTGGGAGGCTTAGCGCAGGGGGTGGGAAAGCATTTTCATTTAGCTTGATTGGTCTGTTCTTTACTTTTTTTTTCATTCCGGAGCTCGAAAAACTGTGAGTTGTTTGTGTTGGGTGTGTACTTTATAAGGTGCCACGATTGTGTTTTGAGTGGCGATAACTATACAAAGACACTCCGAAAATCTCTAGAGCGTTTTCCTTTTCATTGTTTACAGGTGAAATAACGCTGAAAAGATAGTATAACAATCAATGTTTACATTAAAACTGAAATTACTTGTTGCATGCATTGTAGATAGGTATTTGTTATTGGAAACGAAATTTCCATTCCAAAAGTGTGTCCGCACCGGGAGATTACTGGGAGATACCGTACAGGGAAATTTTGTCCCGGCACGAACATCTCGTTGGAATGGATTTTTCTTTTAAAATAATAAATATTAAAATCACTTCAAACTGTGAGAAAACTTCGTTTTTTAATTGACTGATTAATAATTGGTGAAAGTGCGCTCGGTGATGCTCTTTTGTGATCGATTTTTGGTCCTAAAAAGGGCGCGGGTTGTAGTTTTGATGTTTTCATGCTCATCCACGACGGATTTTTATAGCATTTAGAGCAGGATTACTGTTTTTTTCCCTTGACACGCCTAGGTATTATATAAAATTACATCCTCATATCTTAGCAAGTGAATTTTCAGAAAAAAAAAATAATTAACTGGGTAACTCGAGTTTAGACCCTTGATAAAGCTGGCAGCACAGCTTTGCGAAACGTCGGAAAAGTTTGAGTGTGGGTCTTGCCATTCAATATCAAGTTTATAGTATTTTCAGAAAATGACAGCCTCTTTTCTGAATATCCAAAATACCTTAAATTTAAAACAAACCAGTGATAAAGAATCAATGTTAACAAACAAGGATATGTCTACATCTGACGCAATGAGCAAGACCTTCTCAGGCTCCTTAGCAAACATATAAAGATTGCGCGAGAATATCTCCCCGTTGCCAGCAGAGGAAAATGCCGTGGAAAACCTCGACCGTTCGACGAAGTGTTCGACGAGATGCATGGTGTGGAAAATTACACGTTGACTACCAGGAAAATGTTCCGGGAAAGCGGTCGTTGATTTTCCGACGCTAATGGCAGCGCGATATTGCTACAAGTGTGTGTGTGGGTGTGTGTGTGGGGAGGGGAGGGGGGGGGGGGGGGTTGATTCTATGAGCACAGTTCGGTGCTCAAGTGGACGTGGCATTAGACTTAATTAAAAATGTAAATGTTCGTGCCATACGCGATTTATGAGGATCCCTTAAGGGTTTTTTCTTGCAGTGGAAACGTGAAATGATTTTCCGAGCCATGCTTCAGTGATTTCAACTGCAGTCTGCCAGAAAAATAAGTAGGATAATCTTAACGCCTGCTTTTGCAATATTTCTTACGTCTCGCGCATTATAACTCTAGAATCTGGTTGTTGATTTGATATTGAACGTAACTTAGACACGATCTCGGGTTTGATTTTCTTAACTTCGGTTGAAGTAGGCGAAATAGGCATACCCAAATAACACTGAAATTTTGTTCATGTGTTTATATGAGTTATGTTTGTAACTTTGGGTTGTAAACACGTAAAATAGACGGTGGTTTGGTGTTTGAAAATTTTGGGGAAATAATTTTGGCGTAAGTTTTCTGTGTCTGTAAATGGACACATAGTGCAGAGTGATTTGTAGTTTCGGTTCTTTCATAACAGGAAACAGTATTTTTAAAATTCTGTTCATGTGTTACCAATATGTAAGAAACAGCAACAACATGATCATGGTTTCAGGTTTACAGATTAAATTAAAATCAATGCATGCCATCGGTCTTACAATATATTAAACACTTAAGCTGGTCCCAAGCGAAATGCACATTCGTATTATTGACAATGAAAGCTTGCTCTTGGCTCCCTCAAGAAAGTTTCTCTTCCACTCCAATCATTTCCCCATCCCTTTCTCGGCCAGAGTTCCATTTTATTTTCATCTCGAGAAAATAGACTCACATAGAAAATACCTTCTTCCAGTCTGCTATATGGATACCAATTCCATTATATAAGTGTTCTACTTCCACCTTATACTTACAAGAGCGAGACAAAACACCCTCCAAATGATATAACTCGTTATTGAAAGTTCAAGATATACTTTTACATCTTCCTGGTTCAGCCTTACACAAAAGATTCGCAATGAAAATTTATACATAGTTAATATTAACATAACCAAATACCCTTCGTAGCTCGTTAGTTCAAGTGTATTCTGTAGCGATTCGTCATGCGAAAGTAGAACGAACTTTTACCGAAAGGTATAACGACGATAAAGATGTTTGGAGGCTGCAAGCTAGACCAAGAATTATGATCTTGTCATGCGTAAGATAAAAGATTTTACCGCTTGAACTCTATGGTTTGCTCGGTTATCGTTACCGTAACGAACAGAATTAATGATGAAATGACGTTTCCTTGCTAATTAGTCGCAGTCTCTCATTGAACCAACTAAAAATAGACCCTCTCTCTGGTTGCTGCGCGTGGGCGCACAATTTTCTTTAGTGTTCCAGTCTCCAGTAGTGTATAGATCGGCACAGCGCGAGCATTTTCGCCCAGTTGGCCAGCCGGCTGCTCGATAAAATGTTTCTATTAGGTCGCTAAGAGGAAAAGCGCTTTCCTACGATTTCCTAGCGGGCGATCTCGCTCCTTCTCGGCGTCCCTGCAGCTGCGATCTCTCTTCTCGGGAAATGGTTCTACGCTAGGTGATAGATTTGTGTGCAGAATGAACCTTGCTTTGTACCGGCATCAGCCTTTTATATGTATAGCTATATATGGCGATTGAGTATAAAGGTAGGGTGCGACAGAAACTTCGAGTTTCTTGCGTGGCCTTGAGACAGTGAGTTTATTAACCTTGAAACAAGGCTGCAACTTGGCAACGCTGGTGGGCATTGATTGAGTTTGGGGATTTTGCTGATCCCTTTGGGTGGAGTGGATGGCTTAAGGTAGGGTGGATTAGTTCAACAGGCGAGCCACTCTCAGCAGAAAGTAGACTTATCTTGCGGTGGGTCGACACTTAATTTGTTAGTTTCCGAAACAACAACAATAACACAAAACAATGACAGCTGTCTGTGACTTTTATTCACTTTTAGACTGCAATTTGATACGATTGTCATCAAATTGTATGGTAAAATTATATTATTTCGGCGGTTTATTTTGTAATAGCTATCAAAATCTTAGAAGCGAATTCGATTGCTTATTTTTCAATAGCAAGTAAAATTTGAGAAACAACCCCGATCAAATTTTGGAACAAGAAAACTTTTTTTTTCAAAATTAAAAAAATTGTTGGTATTTGTTAATTGATTAAGTAAACCGACTTGCTTCCAATTTATCACCTAGATAACTGAGATTATCTTAGACATGTAGTCATTTGATACTGATAACTATGTAGAGTTGTCGTCGTCAGCAACAGAACGTACAATACATACAAACAAATGTCAAAATATACATTTCCAAATAGTTACGATATCCACCATAGAAGAAAATTGTTTTGCATAATATGGCACAAAAAGCTTCAATCTTGCGACTTAACCAGGGGCTAAGGCAGAGCTAAAGCTAGATCCGTCCAAACCGTGCTGCTAGCTTTACGAGGCGGTGAAACGAAGAATGAACTGTGCGTATACACTGCGTATGTAAATCAATCACGTCTGGAGCACATAAGTCAGCCGGGAGTCGAACAGCTCGTCTACAAACACCCATCGACATCCATCAGCTCAACTTGTCACTTAAGAAGCCTTCACCGCCGCACGCCAAGGAGCGCTCTGTTGTTTGCGATTTGTTTGCAGAAAGTTTGCTGAACGTAGGTGACAGGAGGGCGCATTGGGATGGCAGTATCGAAACTAATTTGGCATGGGACTGGTTTTGCAAATCTCTGGGATGTTTTCAGAAAAACTCATGTTCTGACATATTTAGAAACTGTATAAAATCAAGTAAAATAGTTTTTTTTTTTAAACTAACGTTCTAAGATTAGGAAAAGATCATGAATCTGAAGAAATTAACAACAAAGGATCCTAAATAATGTAACAATTTTTCAGTGTAGCTTCACTGTGATTATACAAATGTTTGCAATACTTATTACTATGAGAAAATATCAACTATTATTCCAAAAGCCTGTAGTAAGCTATAGGTCCAGTAGTTCCAGTATAGTTCTAATCTAGTGCTTGTAGTTCAAGTAAACTTAAACAATTCTTAAACTAATAAAAATATAAAGCATTATTATATTTTTAATTTAATTTTTGTATCATGTTATCTCTTAATGTAAAAAGAGGAACACCAAAACTCTTTTCAGCCTCTATTTTTCTATCAGGGAGATATTTTTCTTGAAGCTCGAAAGGCTTTCTAGGCCCCTTAGTCTCGGTTAGGGTGAAATGTGAGACGCCGGTCGGATCTTGTCAGATAATACTCCGCGAGTCTGACGTGTAATCAGGACCCGTGTATGGAGCTAACTTTCGGACATACCGAATAGAAATTAGCTTTTTAGAAGGAGTTATGAATTTTTTGATTGGATAGGTATTGGATTTTTCAGGGCACTGTGGTGTGTGACAAGACAGGATTTCGGGCGGAGCGGATGGCAATTGGAATTGGGACCATCTAAGATAAGATGGTGGTATCAGGGTTAGTGTTTCTGAATAATTTTATGAATATTTAGCCTTGAGGGAAACTGTTTCTGAAATACATTAAACATTTCAAATCCTTTGTTATCAATGTAAGGTTCTGTCAATACGAAACGAACAATCTTTTGACCGTCACACCAGTTTCGCATCAAACAGTTTTTTGTTTGCCTCTACTTTTCTTGTCCGCCATAGCTCTTAGACAATTGAAATAAAAAAATAACAAAAACTTGTTTCAAATTCTCTCAACGCCGTCAATTTCAAATTCTGACACAACTTACGACAAGATCCGTGTAAGCCTCAACTTAACCAACTCGAGGCAAAACCGTGAGGCACTAGCTACTTGCAAATGCCCACCCTTTACCATGTTAATTAAGGGCAGAAACCCCCGGGCTATAATCAGTTGGGGCTTGCCGCTCTGTTATCCCAACGCCTCCCAGGGAAACTGGTTCCACCGTCCCTGTCTCCGCGGATTGGACACTTCGCCAGCAGAGAGATGCTACTTGTTGGATCAGACTACCGCTAAACAATCTTGGCACTCATTGCAGGAAGTGTTATCACAAGATAAGTTCTTATTAATCTAGATGAGATGAGAGATGGTTCTTACAAGAACATCGCCTAGCTTATTTTCTTAAGATTAATGTATTTTCCTTATTTTCGTGCATTAGTTGTCAGAAAAAATATTTCACTTGGTATTGAATTCTAGGTGCCGCCGACTCATTTCCCCTCGAGTTTAGACCCTTGATTAATCAGGCAGCATAAATTTTCTTTGCTTTGCCAATTTGGAATTGGCAACAGTATCCTTGCGGGAATACATTGCGTATATTGTAATTTATTGAAAACTTAAGTATTTCGGACGTAGACTCTTTCATGATAGCACTAAGCGAATCTCATTTGAAGCACTGATCTCTGTAACTTGGAAAGCCGCTCTCAGCCTTCAATAATGGTTATAGAAATCTATAGGACGTCTAGTCAAACAGGCGCTACCGATTTCTATGGACTACCCCAATCTAAGTCACTTGAATTATTATTACTAACATGTTCAAGCGACGTCAATTCCATTGTTAATTAGGCTGCTTTTTTTGGGCGACGTATTGATTGAGGTGTTCGTTTGCCGTTTTGCTGTTGAATCAAAATATTTGATCGCGAACGTCAGGGGGCGGAAGGATTTGGAATGTAATTGGTGTTGGTATGACCCCGTTGGCAGGGTTTGCATTTCCAGGAATTAGGAACTGCTGAAACACCATCTGATTGTTATTCAAATAGAGTGGATTCAAATAATGGAAGATGAATTTATTTCAGTTTTATTCATCGATCAAATATGATGCATGTCTTTGTGCATTGCGTTGATGGAGATGTTTTTAATCACCTTTAATTTATGCTAGATTTTAATGTATCTGTTATCAGCAAGGGCATATAAATAAATTTTGTGGTGAGATGAAATGATTGAAAAATAAATTGTTCGATTCCCCGTGATGATAAGGGCCAATATGCCCTTATATTGATAAGGGCATACTGGTTCGACAGATAGTCATCAAGCATAACAAGAAACCAAAACAAAACAAAAACCGTACATATATTTAGCAAGTTCCTTACCAAATTTAAATCTTACACCGAATTTAATTGTGAATTTTCCAGGCTATATTTTCCAGCAACCAAGTGCTAACTCCTCGTATTTCCGTTGAACCCTACCCAGCCAGCGCCAAGCAGCAGCAGCAGCAGCGGCAGTGTTTAATCAACCGGAAACGGAAATGTATACGTATACCAAGAGTTCCCACTCACTTTCCTGTCGCCCACTCTTCTTTCTCTTCCAGCCAGGATTTCTAAAACACCCCTTTTTTATGTGGACAGGACTGGCGGCGGTGAATTTTACAACCTCACATTTGCAGCCATTGATAGCAGTAGCACGATGTTGACTTGTAATACACGTAGAAATCGGTACCAAAGGCGATGATCATAATATTCATCTGCATTACGCTTTTTGTCATAAGCTGGCTTTACTCCAAATGTAAAGGGGCAAAAAACGGTGACAGCGTCCTCATAAATTTGCAAATAACATGATGTAGGATATCGTGAGGATGGTTTGATGTATGAAGTACATATTTTCATTGACAGTATTTGAGACTGGCTACTTTTCATATGAGTAATTTATCTTCGGAAAATGGGAATTTTATCAGTTTTGTAAGCTATGGGTTTTTGTATAACATATCGTCGCTTATTCGACAATACCGCGTAACTAACACTTTTTCCAAAAACGAGTTAGCCTCGATTTCGGGATCGCACATCCTATTGGCGCGTCCTCCGAAAGTATGAAAGTGATCTGACCAATAGAAATGGGTGAAAAAGCTAATTCAAATCGTAGTTTCATTACCGCGTACATGGGGGGCATCATAAAACAATCGTCAACACCGCGTATCTGCGTTTTCGAGCAATGGCTACCGTGCTAGATGGCGGGAATGGTAGCGACTTCTTTTTATTTTTTTGAGCTAATCAACAGATCGTAGGAAGAAGTTAATGAAATAAATCATCTGCACACCAATTCAGTTGTGTTTTCACCAACTTATTGTGTTTTAAATCCTAAATCTGTACCGCTGAACCCATAATAGTCACATCCTTTCCTATCGAAGAACAATTTATATTTTGCTTTTGAAAATAGCTCCAATTTTTGCTTGGTGCTTACTTTACCGACTGAGCTAATCACCAAGTCTGTAACACGAAGTGAAGATATATTTTACTACTGTAAACAATATCACTCGGCTTTCGTGCCATGGCGCCAGCGAATGCTGGCAACACCGCGTAACTAACAACTTTTCAATGGTAATAAAATATGCAATACCGCGTAACTGACGTATAATTAATACAACTACAGTTAAATCGAAATTAAGTAGTTTCTTATGTGTATATAAGTTATAAGATTACCAAAAACATAAAAAATAAAATATACAAAATTTGATGAGGAAGTAAAACAGTTTAAACTCTCCCCTGAACAATTCTAAAAATGTTGGTTACGCGGTATTGTCGAATAAGCGACGATATAGATTTCAGAAACATTTTGAACTGGAAGACAGCTTTTGTGCCTGAATATATTTCTTTGGCGCCATAACTTTGCTGCAGTAGCAGAAAGTCAGATAGTTATAAAATAATTGAACGAATTTTTAGAAACGGAATATCCAACACTAAATTGTACCCGAAAACCCCCGGTATCCCTGTATCGGTACGATCACCGATAATGATACAATTGTAGAATGAATATTTTCGTTGCAAATAATAAATATCTGCTGTATACTCATTTTGGTTCGAATCAAATTTATAATTACCCACACTGTTTAGAAATCAAAAATAATTAAAAAAACATATATTAAATTATAAGTGTGAGTGATTATATTTAATTTTTGTCCATCCTCAAATGAATTCTTAAAAAAACACTTTCGTTTGAATACTGTCATGGTGATATTTTTACGAATTCTGTCACACTATTTGAACACAGATTCAACACTTTTTTCAACACAACAGTTGATATAGTCACATACTAGTTCGGCATTAGGTATCGCAATTTGTATGCTGAATAGCACTCAACGTGAATAGCACTCAACGTGAATAGCACTCAACATTCAACATTGCACTCTGCAGATTGCAATATTGTAGGTATTGATTCGCGGTCAAGCCCTTGTTCATTCAGCATTGTACAGAAATGCAGTACCATACACTCTGCACAGGATATGGTCATGTACTTCAAAAATGGCCGCCATTTAGGTTTCACCAATAATCATGAAACTAAATCAGCATGGCTTTGTTTCAAAATATTAAAATCAAACGTTTTATATACCACTCGCATATCTTCTAGCACTTTACTTGTAACCTTTTAAAGGTTTTAACTGATGCAGTTATAAATAAAGAAAATTGGTGCATTAAAATATATTTCGTATTATGTTGGGATTATAGTATTGAGTACTTCATCTGAGCGGACTCGGTTATTCCTAAATTCAATTCTATTCAATGCTATCTTATCGAAACCACAGCTCAAATGCTCTTAGTGTATTGTATGCTGCACACACCAAGTACCGCATGTCAGTAAAAAGGATTTTTAGACCTGAGACAAAAAAAACTGCTAACGACATGACCTTATTTTCCGGTGGAATAGGTTCAGGAAAAGAAAAAAATCGGCTGCGGAATTTTTCCCCTTTGGGGCATTCCATCATTTCGATCCGCGAACGAAATGTGAATCGGATAATGCAGACATGGATTCCTTGGTTTTGTGCTAAGAAGGCTAAACTGCAGCTAGTTTCTCTCCATTAGAGTTGATATAACAATTGTTTCACCGCTAGAATTTAATGATAACCGCAAGCTAGATAAACTGAATCTCAGGAGGTTTCTGGAATTATCTTATTAACTCTGAGTAAAACATAAAATTGACTATATCAATGATAGTACATATGAATCGTAAGCTGTACTATTTTCTTACCAGTAAAGAAGAAAACAGACAACGTTGTCATCATCAATATTAAATTTTGAGTGGTGTTTAGCGGACTATAGACCTGGCTAAAATGGAATTCAAATCGTTCCTTATTTTGTAGTGGGCTATTGTGCTAGAAATCTTTGTTTAATTAATATGCTGCATCAAGTAACAGCCCTTCTCCACCAAGACGTTCGCTATAGAATTGTAAAATAAACCCATCCTTCTACCCCACAAAATCGTTTCTCAAGTAAAGTCTAGAATCTAGATGAACTGTAACCCAGTAATCGTTTATTTTGCTAAACGGCACCCCCTCTACTTGGCAAGTAAGTAGTGAAACGTGCGGCAGTCAAGACGCCTTACACCGAACAAGGGGTGTGTGTGTGTGTGTGGGTTTCGTTTCAAGCTATAAAATGGTGGGGTTGCCTTTACGATCAGCCAGCCGTCATCTGCCGGCATGTGCAAGCTCATGTACCGACCGTAACCCGGGAAAGACTTGTTTATCCCCCGTCGTCTCTCTGCATGTCTGATATGCTTGCCCCGTATTTTCCACTGGCTTCTTTGGTGCTATTTACATTTCTGTCGATCTGTGCAGTAGTAAATTTTATGGCAATGGTGTATTTTGCTGTACTTGCAGTAGTCAGACTGCTTTTTTCTGGATCAATGAACATCTAATTGTGCTGTCGTGTAGACGGTTAAAGATTCGTAGCTTTGATGATTTTGTGTATGCAGTTTGATGGCAAACTTTTTTGAAGTGTTTACGCTCAATGATTGCTATGTTGAAATTACGTTCGACTTCAGCCCTTTGTTAAGGGTAGTGAAGTGTGTGTATATCCAGAAGCAATCCAAGTGAAAATTTTCTTTCGGACAAAATAAATTAAAGTTTTGACTTGTTATAAATTACATATAGGGCAAGGGTCTGCTTTGATATAATAGAATCTAAATGGAAACCATTTGATGCCAGCGTTACTGCGATACATTTTGGTTTTTGCTCAAACTCGTGTCATTTCCTTGCAGATTTTATTTGAGTCTTACAAGTGTTTTGCTATCGAGACGTGGAGGGGGAATATCCCTTAAGGGAACACGTTGTCTGAGGGAAGGGTGAGATTGTAAACGACAGACTAAAGATATTATCATCTTAGAATCAGGTGTTTTTTCAGCATTATTGAACCATTTACTCACGTGAACTTACGACCCTTATAAATTGCTGAAACATTTGCTTAAAGCAAAGTACTTTTTGATTAATTTGATTATAGTAGTTAGAAGCTCAAGGGGGTGTTTTCCGTTAGGAACCGACCTCTGTGTAAAGTTGCGACTTAAAATTTATTTTTATAATCACAGATAATCGTCTAAATATTTGCGTTTCCACTAAAATCACTTAATCCAAATTCTAAAATATGGAAGATATCTGAGTCTAGAGCAAGGGGAAGTATTTTTATAGTTTAATACTTACAAATTAAAATATTTGGTTCTCTCTCTCTCTTAATATATCTCCTCATCTTAAGATACATTCTCCATGGAGAAACTATATCAGTGTCAGTAATTATAACTTATAACAAAACAAAGGGACTATTAATGTTAATATTTCGGTGTGTTCCCTGTTTCAACGTCTATTCTATTCAGTGCTACGTATTCCTAAAAGTTTTTACCTCACAAATATACTAAATTACTTCGCATGACCTGGTAACATGACCTGGCAACACGAGTTAATCATCAACAGACCTGATTGCATAATATTAAGTTTATTGGACCTAACTGACAACAAACAAGAAAATAATGAGAGAATTTTATTGAAATGAAACAAGAAGAGGTTTCTCTAGATCTCATAAGCATTGTAATCACAGCAAGGGGCAGTTAAGAAGCCTTGAATGTCACATGTTTCACTCGCCAAAAACGAACCACGTATACCTCGAGCGATTTAACCAATAATTTGATAAAAATCTCATTGATATGCTGTCGGTTCATGTGAAATCAAGTAGCTTGAATTGATGACTAATATTATGTTATCTCGACAAGCTGTAACTCTCAATAAATCCAGTTTTACCATATATCAACCAACTAGCCACATGCATTGAATTTAAATTGATTGTGTTTTATTTTAAATAAATTTGTTTCTTCAGACAATCATTAAAGACAAGTTGTAGGTATGGGAAAATTTAATTTAAGAAGTAAACGTAATAATCTTTAGTAACTGCGCCATCTTATTAGGTCTTCCCTATTATAGTTACCACTATTATCAACTAACTTTACTATCTATTGTATGATCTTCTGTCTACTATCTATAACTAAAGTACATCTAATATCTACTAAACTTCCAGAAATCTAAGCATGCATCTGTGCATCTGCATCTGTGCATGCAAAGAAAAACTGCACACTGGTCCAAATCAACACTGACATAATGCTGTTCCTTAACTGTCCTTTAAAAAAATTGCAAAATCAAAATATTTGCATCGTAACGAGCAAAGAAAAATATAGCAATTTGTGTTAATTAGAACCGATCCACGTCAAGTATATCTTCGAAGATGGAAAGGTCCCTGCGGTACCGGGAAGACAAACAATCAACCCCCTAGCCAGGCTGCTTATGTGAAGCGACGTAGGATATTAAGGGTCTTGCTTAGATCTACTCTCCAGCATCAGAAGAAAAACTCATCTTCTTTGATTAACGCTAAAGCGAACGTCCTTAAAGCAAACAGGCCACGGTTAAGCGACCGTCTTGAAAGCAAACAGGGCCACGGTTAAACAGACGATGTAAGACAAGTTGTTAAGAAGCAGACAAATGAAAATTGTGCGTGGTGAATGTCAATTAATTGCCACGGAAATAGCTCGTGGAATATATTTTTGAGCGTTTTAAATGAGCCAAAGCTACTTTGATGAATTTTCTTTCTGATCTCTCTTGAGTGACTTCGTAGAGAAAGTGTCCGTCCACGTAAATGAAGCCGGGTTTGTTTGACACCTTAGATGTTTAAGTTGGTTTGGTTTTGAGGGGGAGGGAACTCTTTCCGAACCCTATACCCTCTTTAGGACAGGAAATAGGATAAAAATATCTTATTTTAATTTCGCTTGCAAGTATATATACTAACTTTACGATATATTAACGTTGTTTATCAAAAAATATATCACAAAATGTGGTTCTTAGAGCAATTTTGAATCGTCGATTTTTCATGTGTACAATTCAGACTTCCAGTTGAATCATTTGCCAAAATTAATTTAGTCTTGCAACTCGGAGAAACTATAAACTCGAGTATCTGAACCCTGACCTCCTTCCACACCGCAGGTGTATCTCGTGGATCACCCCTTTGAATTGAATCAGAGTTGGGATCCGCGAACGAAGGAAACAACCCCTTCAGAGCGAAGCAACTCTGTCACTTCGATCCCAGAGACCAATCAACGTCCTCCCACACTCTATGCTGCTTGACATTTTCAAGACTGTTACAGACTATAGTATCATAAGAAGCCTTCAAGGAGATTCAAGGAGATATTTAAGGAAGAAGGAAATAAAACATGCCCCAATGTACAGGAAGTAGTAAAGAAGTTGACATTGTCAACACAGGAATTTTTAACTAGAGTGTCAGAAATCATGTTCATAATCTCTTCTTCAGAGGCAAATTTCAGAAAAAAAAAAAATCTTAAAAAATGGTTTTACTCAATTTCCAAGGATCACAACCCGCGTATTAAAATGTAATTTTTAATTTTTTCTTAGCTAATCATCAAGCTGTCAATACTTATCAAAACAAAATCAAACCAAAGTTTTAGTTTGTTATATTTTAGCATTCAATTAGGATCCAGATCTATATTTTTTTCTAATAACTTACGTGCAAAGATTAGGAAGATTATGAAACAGGGGTTAAACAAACCTTGTCATGCAACACTCTCTGACCCCGTCGCTGTCCAACCGTATGCTTGCTCATCCCTGGGACTTGAGTTTGTACCCTTGATTATGCTGGCAACACAGCTTTGTGAAACGTCAGGATAAGCTTCTAAATTCGGTAATAACCCAGTCGAACAGTATCTAATTACACAAACGAAGCCCTTCCTGGGTCCTGGGTTCGTGTTCCGGGACGGTCGCACATTTTTCCTGCTTAAATAGCCTACCAACAATTAATTTCTAGTGAAACCAATTAAGTGAAACCAATTTCTCTAACAACCCTTGTTGATCTAAGCATATGAAATTTTAGGAACTATTTACATAGCTTGTCCAAAACAGTACTTAGGTATTCATGGATAGAATAAAATATCCTAGGCGTGAAAAAATACAGAAGTTGATTACTTTCTTCAAATCAATTCCTAATCCTAGAACGTTAGCTTTCAGACAAATCTATTTATTTAGTTAACTATATTTAACTTTTAAATTGATTTTCTGAGATCATAAGGGTGTGTCGACTACAGTTGACGTGCGTAGAGAGAGAGTAAGGAGTATTTCTGAAAACTAACGAGCTGAGATAAGAAAAGACACAGCGTCTACAGAAAATGGGTAAAACAACCCCTACTCACTGATGCCGTCGCTGTCCGGAGTGCCTCGACCAGGGACGCTGCCGACGCTTCCGCGTTTCCCCTCACCCCCCGGCGTCGCCTTGGCTCTCGACGTCGCCTCCGCCGCCCCGTAACCCCGCGACGTCGGCGTCCCCGCGCCGCACTTGCCCTTCGAACACCTGGCCGGCGTCGGGACGCCGCCGAGAAGCGCCGTCTGAGGGTGGGACGGGGTTGGTTAGCGCGTGGATTATGTGCATACATTGAGATGTGTGGATGGGTTTTAGGGTGGTTTTGGTGGTGTGGTTTGCGGATTTTGGGGTGATTTGTTTTGACGGGTAGCATGTTTTTATTGGTGCTGTGTTTGAGGAGGAGATTTATGTCTTTTGTATAAGATATTTGCAATTTGGCAAGCTTGGCCATGTTAGTGGTGGTGTTAAAATTCAGATGGTTATGGTTTTTTACGAGTTTATTTAAATGTTATCGTCATCTTGATCAAGATTTGATGCGTATCAGTTGGGATTCGATTATTTGGGAGTGTTTCAATTTGATTTATATATATAAGACAAAAGAATTGTATTTAATTATGCCTTGCTGTATTATATATCATGCAGTCTCTTTAATTGAGGAGCTTAACGAGCGTATAGCGAGTGAAGCGAAATCTTTAAATTCACTTACTGCAAAAAAAGTCTTCCATATATACTTTTTTTTTTCGTGTTTGTTTTTTTGTGTGTTTGTTCGCAAGCTACAGGCCAAACGCCAAAACCGATTTTGATGAAAATTTATAAGGCCCTTCGTTTCCTCTGAACGTTTTGTGACATACAAATAATTTCACAGCGACTTCATTATGATATTCACAGGTAACTAATGATATTGAGAAATCTGCAAAATTCACGCCGAACATTTTCAATTGATCATGCTATGCGCAAACGCAATATAATCGCGTTGTGGGTGAGCGTCAATGTTACGCTCATCCACTACACGATTACATGAGTGTTCGCATAGCCTAGTTTATGTTAAACGAACGAGTGAAGGTGGTTTATTTTAGGTGGTAATTAAGATTTTCAGCTGTAAATTTTCTTGAAGATTGTATTATTCAGCATCATATTAAACGCTCAAGGTATCTCTGTATTTAATTCAACCATTTTCGTTTAAATGCAATCACAATCTCCAATACTGTAAATATTTTCGATTATTTGTCAAAAATTGTAGATCTTTCATGAATCTAGTGATGTACAGATTATTCTTCTAGCTGCTACGAGCTGAGAGCGCTACTGCATGGACCACATGATCTTATCAGTGCATATGCAGTGCAACTTGGCAACACTGATAACCAACGAGCTATACGTTGTATCGACGTATCGATATACTGTCAGTCAATATAATTTTTCTCCTGTATTTATTCACGAAAAGATTATTCTGATGGATACTTCCCCTTACTTCTCCTCTCAACAATTCGTCAGGGCAAAATGCAAACCTGTCATCTATATATATAGATGGGCTATTTCAACGTAAAATGTTTTGTCAGTTGTTGTATAGAATTTTTATGTGTACGATAAGGTTCTGTTAGCTTTATCAGCTGTACCAGTGACAAAGTCACACATTTCTTGAAACCATATTCTAAATATTGCCTGGGTCGAATAGGTATCTCATCGATTTTAAACTAAATTTAATTAAGTTCTACGAACTGACTATGTTAAATGTTATTATGGGTTAAGTTATATGTTATATTTTATGTATATTACTTATGTAAGCCTAAGACATGGAAGCTTGTTTCGTATTTTTTGACAAATATTGAAATTTTTAGCGGTAATTTAAAAATATTGATAATTTTACATTTCCAATCCAAGTTCAAATTTTATTTTAAATTGGAACCCTGGTAATGCGGTTAAAACTTAAAATGTAAATTTATTCTTCTTGGAATTTTAATGCTTAAAATTTAAATATTTTTTGATATTGATCAACAAATTTTCAGAAAACGCTCATCTAAACCGTGGATATAATCATCGTCCGCATAGCCTTTCTCAAATCAGCAAATTCGTATGGTGAAACTTCAAGGTAAGAAAAAATCTATCCGATATCGAACACCCTTATAATTTAACAATATGATATCAACTACCAAATAACCCAAAGTAATTTCAACCCTCAACCAGGAATACAGCTATCGGTCCTATACAGGGTCTCCAATTACAAAGCCGCGATGCAAAGCCAACGCATTCACTTTGTAATTGAATCTAGATGCACCCCCATGCACCTCAATCAAAACACTTGAGATACATCACAGCTTGGTATTATCCTGTTCCTCATAGAACACCTAAAATTAATTAATATACATGGCCGGGTATTATCCAGCAGAACTGTGACTAAGTATGGAACACAAATAAACCACGGAGAGCAGCGTTAGACGTGGAAAACACAAGCCGTGTAGGTATACCACAAGTAATCGTGCATTGTGTCTCGATTGAACACTGTACCATATTGTACTTTGTTACACCGTGGGTTATAATGGCTATACCAGGCTCGGGGCATTGGTCAGGGTTCAACGCTCCATCACACGATTTTATCATGATTATGGGACGGTGTATCAGTTTCGGAATTATCGCCACAATGCATCATTTTTATTTTCACATGGTTAATGGTATTAATATATCAAAATAAAAAAATGTTTTTATTTGTTTATTTTCATGTGATATTAAGAGAAAATCACTATGATTTTTCATTGCGATCATCGTAAAAACGCGATTTGGACAAAAGTATAGTCATAAATAAATATTAAATTATAAATTGTTTTCACGTTATAAGTGAAACCACATTTTGTTTTGGAATCTAAAAGGAGTTGAAGATGAATCAACGCAAAAGCGCGATTTGGCAAACAGTTGCAAGCATGTTTTGTTCTAATATCTTTTCCATTCTAATGACATCTCATCATTATGTCCAAGGCGTACTAATCTGGTTTTTTATGTAAATTCCAATATGTAGGTACAGCAAAAAATCGTGTGAACTTGAAAGATTCCAGTGGTTCAAATTGCTTTCGCCCTAAAAGCGATCAGTCATCAGTGTCATGGCGAGAGAGCATCATTGGCAGCATCCCGCCGGCAGTTTTGGACCGCGGTGGAGATTGCCTGTATTCGCCCCATCTCGATGCGCATCATGTGCCTAGCGGTTTTTAACCTAATTTCGAATCGAATTAGGAAATGAGCGTGTCTTCTTTCATTTCCAGCTGTCGCCGATTTTGTTTGATGTCATTGGTTTTTTTCTGATGCAATCATCAAACTTGTCAGTCGTCAATTGAGTTAATAGACTCGTGTTCAATGTATTGGCTGGCATATTTCATAACTGCATTTAGGACTTCAGGTTATTAACGATTCTATTTTCTCGGAATTTAAAGGCGGATGGTAAAAGTAATATGTCTTTTTGAGATATAATTCCGTGCTTAAAATCCCTTACAAGTCCATACGCTACGATGACGTTCATTCAATTAAACAAAACAATTAAAATTTATCACAAAACAATACAATAAGACGCAACCAAACGAACCGCAGCGATTACAGAAAACCTGACATCACAATAATCCACAAAAAATTATATGATACGCACAACTATATCGAAAAGAATTTCAGTTATTTGTTAGACGGCAATTTTTCTACCATCAAAGCCAAAAATATGCCCAACAGAACAAAAACTACATAAGCAAAACATATCGAGGGCAGAACGGAATGGCAAGTATTAAGGACTAATGACGGATACTGAAACCATCACTTCCCGTAACCATGGAAATTCGGACCCTTGCAGAAAAGTAAGCCAAATGGCTACCAGTCACTGCTCCGATTAATCGCGAAGATGCATTCCGAGGATCCGTCGGGGAGGAACCCCGCCAGATCTGCCACTTTTGCACTGTTAAGGACGGGGTTGTCATCGGTAAAAAGTTAGTAATGCCAATTTGGCGAGTGTCGGTGCTTCAATCAGAACTAGCTATCGCCTACTCTGGTGGTGATTAAAACTTGATCATCGTTCAATCAGCTCGTGATGTCGGTATTGGGTCGGTTTATCTGTGACTGTCTTATCATTTCGCCTCAGAAGGTTTCCTCAGTATTAAACCTGTTTATTTTTAACCTTCGCCCATAAGACAGTTTAAATCTGACAGAAATAACTCAATTAATTGTGATCACAATTATTATTCTGTTGGACTATGAAAACTAAGTAATGAACAGAGTACCACATTGGATTGATTGATGATTGATTGATTATTGGTGTTAAACGACGCACTGTTTCCACTGTGTGACAACTGGCCCTCTGGCACTGGTCTAATGGCGCCTTATGTAGCTATGACCCCCCTAAAAAATTGAATCCCTACATTTTTATCAAATTTCAAACCAATCCCTGGTCTGTTTTAAATTTTCCTTGTATAATAGAGAATAGAATAGTAGAATAGAGAGCAATGGAAGGAATTAGTAGAGAGGATGGAGGAAAGAAATGAAGAAGATGAAGAAGAAGAAGAGGACGAAGAAGAGGAAGATGAAGAAGAAACAAGAGAAGCGACCGGAGTGGCCACCCGGTTGTATCACCTGAGGCCCTAGATTTAGGTGGATTTTCCACCTCTTGACCCATGAAAATTTGGAATAAAGGAAAGATATTATTATTATTTTAAAAAAAAGTGTCGCCCACTTATATATGAGATTGTCTGCTATAGATGACAGAAAATAAACTTTGACTTTACCAGCTGAAAAATCTTAAAATACCTCCATGAAAAAAAAATCCAACGCATCTCAGTGACATATTGATCAGAAACTCGAAGAACAGAAGCGTGATGACACAAACAAAGTTTCTCTGCTCTTGAAAAACTTGTCCTATAGAAGTTTCAGGAAAAGAAACGCGAGTCATCGGAATTTTAAAGAGCGTATTATGCACATCGTTTCACATCGCACAGAGCAACGGGTCCAGCCACCATCATCTAAACAATGGGTAGGCCAACCCTCTCGCAGCACAACCCCTCCGGAGTCAAAACCCATACTCGAGGAATTTCGTGAACATAATTGAGGATGATTAGAGCAATCAGAAAGCAAAGAGCCGGCGTCTCTAAGATGCGTCACGGGAAAAATACAGGACATAGCACGGCGGCATCGAGGAAAATGTCGCCGTTGAAAGCTTGTTTCCGTCACGATTTTCCTTAGGAAGTCGTCGTCGTCCTGAGACGTTTTGCTCGCGTGCAGTAATGAAGTCTCGCTTTTCGGCAGCTGCAATTATGATGAAAGATGCTAGGAACAGAGACGTGCGTGATTGTCACTGCTCGATGAGACGGTGTGGGAAAGCGTGGAAAAGCGTGGAAAAGTGTGGAAAAGCGTGGAAAGAGTTGGTTGGAGATGGGAGAGTTCACGGTGGACAGTGAAAACAGACGTAAAATACATTCTTTCTTGTATTCAAAATCAAATACAAGAAATGTTTGGAATGTGCTTTGATGAAATGTTATTTAATATTTGTGAGGAGCGTTTTTGTTTTCAAAGAAAATCGGCGGAATTGATGGTTTTTGTGAGAAGTTCCTATTAATAATGGATTCGTTTTTAGTAACTCAACAAGAAATTGGTCTTAAAAACTTAGACATCGATGCCATATTGTACTCAGAGTAAATAAGGTGAAATACGATTTCCAGTAATTGTTTTATCAATACTGTTACAGTTTGCAGAAGTAAAGATGAAAATTTATCAAATAAATTTCTTTCGATTCAGCCATTATTTCATCACACAGTAATCTGATCATCGAAAATGTCCTGTCCTTCGTTCAGAAGTCCACAATTTCTCCCCATTTTCAAACGATTCTCGTCGTCCAGTATTATTGCGAGCCAATAAATTCTACTTTCATGACAATACTGCGACGTTAGCTACGAGTCAAAATAGCAAACGAGCAAAAGATGAAAGAAGAATTGCTCTTTCGTTCTCAAATATAATACATCATCCTGTGTTCGGTGCGCGCGATGGATGAAAGAACTTTCATGCGAATCAATGACATAGATTACAGATGAATCTTTTGAGGATGAAAATCAGACCACGGGAAATCAGAAGCGATTTCCTTTGCGCATCGTTGCACTGACTGCGAAACAAAATCCAATAATGTAGACGATTTTACCAGCGCTAAAAGTGTATGTAATCTCGTGTCGGTAATTCGTACTCGATGTTTCCGATGATGCTGCGTTCTCGATGCTTTTTGCAGAGTTGCCTACTTGATTTTTTTGTTGAAAAGTTTGGTTCTTATAAAGTTTAATGCTTTAGGAAAATGGGAACGACTGTTGCGATACTATAGTGCACCTAGAACGCTAGTTGTTACGCTCTTTTAATTTCAGCGTCCGCTCTGAGAAATCTACAAGAAAATTACATTTATTTAGTTTTTATAGTGTATCCAAAAGTTTAAAATTCACCATCTAATTTTTTATGAGTAAAAACGGTAAAATTTACCGAGTGTTAAATGCGATATTGTTTCATTAAAAAGCCCAAGAAATTGACCCGTGTTAGGCTTCTTAATTTATCATTGTGTAATATGAAGTAAAACTTTTATTTTAAAAATAAAACTGTAGTGATTTTTCTGAATAATAGGAGCGTAGAGTTGCGAACAATGGTTCGCGATGTCTTCAAAAAAGACAGATGCAAAGTTTTAATATCAGAACATACAGCCAAGCTCGACTGAATGGGCGTAGAAAACGTTCGTGTTCTGTAAATGAACGTATAAACGTAACGTTTCAGTAAACTAAAAGTTTATTATGATGCTTTTCTATGTTTTTCCTTGACAAATTACTCTACTTTTTCACACTAAGTGTACTTTAACTTGTTGGTAAAAGCACTTTCACAAATATTTTTGGTTTTGTGGAGTCGCTTTTCTGACACATTCAGCTCTGTGAAAAGTCTGTACACTTCATCACCGCGAATGTGTTTCTAGGCAAGGAGCATGAGGCTCTGAATGTACAGTGACTACCAGGACACGAAATTTTCACCTGGGGCATTTGCATCCGAGCACTTACAGCTAGCTCGAGCAATAAAATACGATTCGCATCTCTTTTCATCATGAGATTTTATATCTTCTTCTCCCGATGAACTCTGTTTGCAAAGGCTTCAGGCTTCATCGTATTTTCCAGGCTTACATTTTCACTTACCAAAATGCCAAGCATTTCTTAAATGTATATTTTTTAATTAGCTGGATTTCATGTCTAAGACCTCTTAAATTAAAGTCGAACAACGAAAGCCCTAATTTTGTATTTTATAATAAAAGAAGAAAAATAAAATCAGCGCACCTATATTAATTGTTAATTAGTTAAAAAGATCTGACTTTTACAGATCAAAAATGGATAGAGCATGGATAAGAGAAAACCTTTTTGGTATTTCAACAAACTTTAAAAAATGTTTAGTATATTATCGCATTATAAACGCTTTTATCAACGCGTATATTAAGGCTTTAGCAAAAAAAAAATAGAATCCAGCCAGAGTTGAGAAAACGATGTTACTCAATCTTTAACATGCTGTCAAGTGAGAACGATTCAACGGAAAACCAATCATCGTAAGTGTAAGATAGTTGATTTCAAATTTACTCAGTGGTACATATGGGTCTTGGGAGTCAATTTTCCAATCAGAGACACAGAAAATTGTGAGTTTGGAACCAGTATTCGTAGACTTATTTAACGTTTTCTCACTCAATTTCCACAAAAGTTCAAGTTCGTAACTTAAATTAAATATAAACGCTATGCAAAGGTTTTTTATGTAGGCACTTGTATGGTAAAAGCATAGAAGTGCTTAGAACGGTATGGAAATGTGTACATAGCCTAAAATAAATGTGTACAAGCTTCCGTTTTTATGAAACAGGTGTGTACACCTGTACTGTACTCTACAACTGACGCCTGTAACTGGTGAAACAGGCTTTCGCTTAAAACACCTGTAAAGGACAGGTATCCCTGATGTCACAATAGGCACAAGCTTGACATCAGAAGTAGAAAAATAATGTTGTTTAAAATCCATCAAGATAAAAGATTATATGAAAGATGTCAGGAGTTTATCTTCTTAAGATTGTGGAACTTCAAAAAAGCCGTCTGCCTAGCGTATTTTGTAAGTAGGTAAACTACTACAGTACTATACTAGTATATAGTACTATACTAGTACTATATAGTACTATACTAGTAACTACTATAGTACTATAGTAGTTATAGGTATGGGTAAGGGTAGGTTAAATATTAGGACATAATTTTTTACGTTTACATGCATACCTACATCTCTCGTGACAAGTGACATCCAAACAACCAACACAACGCCAAGTGGCTGATCCTGCTCCATCTCAAGGCCAGCCAGCAACAACCGACGCTCGAAATCGACGTCGAGCGTCGCGGCGCCTCCCTACAGATCACTTAGCGTCTGCCGCCGGCAGATTGCATCTCAGCGCGCGTGCGAGGAGTAAAACAGGTTGGAAGCCCGAGGGAATCGAAGGCACTAGTTTAATTTAGAGCTTGTCTGGCGCTGGGAGGTGGCGCTTTGACTGACATTTCACAGTGGGTACTTTGGAGCAAAGGAGGCTGCTGTTGTTTCCTTTGTCGTATTGATCATGTGAGTTGGTTTTACCGGTGGGTGATCTGAGGTCTCAATTGGATTTCACTCTGACGTTGCTTTGAGGCCTTGTTACGATGTCATCAATTAGCTTGCTACTGTCAATTGGCGAATTAGTAAAACTGTCTTAGGCGGATTTACATATGAAGTGTCTGGCGAAATGCGTTTCTCATACCTAAGGGTTTCTGGTCTTAACTCAAAGGCACTCCGCTAGAAATTAAGATAACAGCTAGATTTCTGCTAGATGCTAGATTTCTAGATGATTCTAGATTTCTATGGATATGAAAAACGTTGAGGTAATTTTTTGTTTTTACCTGCGTTTTCTTTGTGGCTCGTCAGGTTGGCTGTAATGACTGTAAAGCTTTTTATCCGTTGTGCAAATTTGTGAAAAAAAAGAGAATAAAATCAATAAATATCTTTTTCTTCTCTTATTAAAGGGTTGAAAGGTGGGTAACACGGGGCCTTGTAAGTTAAAAAATATCAAAATCAGACATGGCTAGGGAAGACTGAGCCATTCATCGTTTTATTATCACTTAGACACAATGAAAGCTATATACGACATAATGTCACACGGTGAACTATGACAACAAATTCGGAACCCAGGTCATACAGAAGTTGTACGACCGTGACACTTCATCACCGTTAACAAATCCACAGTTGAAATGATTTTCCAATGCGGCGTTCCAAATTAGTCAAGTTACACGCTCGGTATTGACAAGTCAGATATAGTTGGCAACACATGTGCGACAAAGAAACCATTCCACGGCTAATTGTCTCACAATAACAGCTGCGTACGGACTGAAACCTTTGAAGCACACACAGCCGAATGCCATTCAACAGAAGAAACAAGAAAATAGAAAAGTGTGGAAAAGTCGTGCGATTTGCAAAATGGTGAGTTTGTAATGCTGGCGTAAACACGTTGTTTTGCGAAGCGTTCCTATTCAAACCGAGAGAAAACGTAACATTGCAATTAAAAATGAAATAAGGAGATTATGTCGCTACTAATTTTGTTGAATTTTAAGAAAAACTATTCCACTGTGGTACTCCAGTTTAGTCAAGTTAGTGAGTTATGGAGTGGTTCAGAGCCGTAGATTGTAGAATTCAGAGTGTACGTTGTACGCTCTCATTAAATTTACCAAAAAACGTGACTCTATAGTCAAATAATAGCGAGAGGTATCATAGAATTTAGTAAAAACTACAAGCGACATTGTTCTGTTCGTACATGCTCTCATGATCTAAATCAATTTACACTGAAACTAGTTGATCCACTCAACGCGGATCGAACTCCGGTCCCCGGCTGCTCTTGTCGCTGCCGTTCTAGTTGATTCAACTCAATTACGTTACTTTGCCGTCAAGTTCGGGAACTCCGTCTTGCTCAGCGGTCTGAGCAACAGCTGTGCTGGCCATGAAGCCCGAAATTCTACTCCCCGGACGAACGTTTTATGATGTGAGAATTGATTCACATCAACTTGATTCGACTGTGAGCTTACATTAATTAAATCTGGATGGCTGTCACTATGGAAACTATGTTAGCGGACCCTTATTCCCACCGGCTGTTGACGTACCTGCTTTAATTCCATCGAGTTAGGCACAGTTTTTTAGTGGCTTGTTAGTTGTTAAACGATCTGTTGCGATCTGTAAACGATCTGTTAAACGATCTGTTGCGATCTGTAAACGATCTGTTAAACGATCTGTTGCGATCTGTAAACGATCTATTAAACGATCTGTTGCCAATATCGAGGCATCTGCTTGCATCTAGTCATTTATCTCATAAGCAGAAGCAGTTTCCATGGTAATAACACACTAACAGGCCGTTATGAAGTTAACGGGCCACTGAAAAACTGGACCATAGAAGACTTTTACTAGTGTGTCACCTATTTTTTTTTTCAGTGAAAACATTTCTAACAGTTGTTTTAGTGAATATTTTTTTAAAAATCTAGAAAAATTCAGAAGTGTTTGCAATTTTGCTTACACCACCAGGCGAGAAGAAAAACGCTAGCCTTTGGGCCCCGTAACAAAAACGAAGAGCGCGCGAGAGCAAAAAGAAAACAGCCAAAGAATTTCAAGAAAAAAAAATAGCTAGCGCACAAGAATAAACATAGCACCCAGTCGCGCCGAAGTCAAGAGCGAGAAAATTTGCCCAGAATTTCATTGAAATCGTCAGGTAACTCGCCCGCATAGTAAACTCGCTGCATGTTATCTTTGGCACATTCCCCTCCCACACGCCCAACCCCTGTGCACGTCGGTTCTATTGTTGATCGACGCGCCCAGCGCCGCGACGCCGACGCCGACGCCGACGCCGACGCCCTCGCACGTTCCGAACCACTTGTGCGAAAACGTGCCCCGCGCGCTCGCATTATGACGTAGTCATCGAAAACCGCTTTTCCGGCTCACAGGCCTGGCTGTTAGGCAGCCCGGACTGCCGCTTGTTTCCCTTCATACTCCACGCTGTTCCATTCTAGCATAGCAAAGGTGACTTTGGAGTGTTGGGCAGGAGCCTGGACTACCGCTTGTTTCCCTTCATACTCTCAGCTGCATAACCCTAGCAGAGGAAAGGTGACTTTGGAGTGTTGGGCAGCCTGGACTACCGCTTGTTTCTCGTCATACTCTACGCTGTTCAACTCTAGTATATAGCAAAGATGACCTAGAAGTGTTAGGCAGCTTGGTTTTCCGCTTGTTTCGCTTCTACGCTGTGTCACCCGCAGTAGCAAGGGAACCGCTTGTACACACTCTAATGCAAGAGCATAACAGGTGGCGGCTTAGGCAGCTTACACCGAACACCGAAGACGACAGTGACGGCGACGTTGAAAGATCACTGTGCTAGAAGCGGTCTAACAGGGGATGGCTGGCTGATTGGGGGTAGATGAAATTCTGACGTTTTTTTTTAATTTTTGTCTGTGTTCGATAGGAGAAATGAAGATGTCGGCGAGATTAAGATGGAGAGGCAGCGGTTCTTGTCAAGGAAGACGAGTTGAAAGCAAGAATTGAAAAGAGATATTCAAAACCCGGCGTCGGTTTATCAGCAATCAAATGTCATTGAGTTTATAGTGCGATAACTTTAGCATACTTATTAACTAGCTTATTTCAATTTCTATGTTTTGCTAATATAGCATTTATGTCCTGTTTTCATGATGAAATGAAACCATGATAATTATTTTAGATACCCGTAAATTACGAACAAAAAGGAACCGCATTCAATTCCCCAGGCATGAAAATAAAGTAGTGAGGTAGTACATTGAGTTTGTAGATAACGTGATTGTAAAGGTGAAAAGTATTTTTTAATAAAGGAAAGTGCGAAGAAGCGTTAAGTAGGGATAATAATGGTTTCATCATTTCAACAATGGTAGGGACTCTACCCCAAATATATGAAAATGTGTAAGCCGTTTACAATTTTTTTTTTTAAATTAAGCCTATAAAGATTTTAATGCTAGTCTGCTAATAGAAATAATCCAACCTCTCGCCAAACCGTTACCGCCTGCTTAGAGACATTTTTTTAAACAACCCTGCCAAGAAAATAGATGCACTTTATAAAAACAATCGGAAAAGTGTGTCGTTTGAAGCAGAAGCCACTTAACCGGCAGCAATCGCCAAGGGTGGCTAACTACTTGAAAATGAGCCATGATTTCTCTCCTTTCCCACTGTGTTCCCTGAATAAACTTCTTGTAATATCCTGGTTCACTCGCGTTCGCATACACGACCAGGCTATGTGAACACAGAAATTTGTTATTCATAAATTAGCATCCATATTAGTTCGCAAACCCATAGTCAAGGTGCCTTATGACAAAGTTGCCGTCTGGGAGGCAGCTTGGGGAAACAATGAGATGTAGAATAAGGCAAAGCTCAGAACGTGCCTACGCTATGAGCAGGCGTCTTGATGTGATTTACTTAACAATACTCTCACTTCTGTTTTCGTAATTTGTAATTTGTGATTCCTTTCGTTGTTCAATAATTGTACATTCCATATGAAATTCAAACACTATGGCTTAAAAAGTTGTCAGTCTTATAAAATTCTTATTGCAAATTTTTGCATTTATTAACAATTACAAACAGCTCAATTAAAAGATTCGTTAATACATTCAAAGCAATGCTGAGTCAAATTGATTTTAATATATTTTTTAAATGGTTTCCTGCTTTTTTTGGTGGCAGTAAAACTAAGTTTTCTCACTTTTTTTTTGTTGGAAAATTGCTTGGCCATGGATCAATCGGTCATGTTTCAAAGACATAAGGTACTGGTATTTATTCGTATAGCATCGCACTCTTAAATAAATTTTGTATTCGGTTGAATTGTATTATAAATATATATTATAATTTATGATTTATAGGAATAGAATACCATATAAGTACGATGCAGTCCTATATATATCTGAATAAGTGAATTAAAGCAGATTTTGAGTATCAAATAGCTTGTGAAATACAAAAAACGTATTAATTGAAAGGATTGAAGAATTGAAAGGAAATCTTTACAATACTCAAACCAAAAAGCTATTTACGTCGCATGGATTTGGTTTATTGTATGTGATCGTTATGAATTGGAGTCTTGTAAACCGCTTTTCCTGCATAATGACGTTTTAGTGCCTTGTAAGCTTAAACTTTAGAAGCGTAGAAATTGTTGAGAAATGTAAAGAAAACAACAGAGAGATAAGAATCAAACGCGAGCAGGTATACGGGCTGCGTGAAAATAAACAACTTATGCTACCACCATTTCCCGCAGCGAGTTTTCCACTTGGCCACAATTTTCCATCCGCCATCTCTCACATAACACTTGTAGAAAACATATTTCCATTTCATTCCTTTTTCTCCATGCTCACGAGAGATTTTCCTGCCAGCAAAGGCAACATTGCGAAGAAAGAGGTTTTTCTTTCCGCAATAAATGTGGAGATCCCTAGCGGGAATTACAGGCCCTGTCGACATCCATTCTTCTGAATTAAAAAGAAAGATCATGTTTTTTTAATTGAAACCTTCGCGGAATGGAAGAGAGAAGAAAAAAATGTCAGACTTTTTGAATGATTATTATTTTCTAAGCTAGTTGCTTGTCATAATATCATGGAAATAAGATGGCGCCATAAATTATATTCTTTCATGCGTTTTCTTCTATTCATTGGTAATAGTTAGAAGGATGTGAACCATTAAACGGAATTCAAGAGAAAGATACTCAGATAAAATTAAATGTGACCTCTATGGCTTGTGATCGGAGTGAACTTAACGTTTCTGTGATGGAATAGGCAGAATAAAAAGTCTGGTAAGTTTCTGTCAATAAAACTTGTATAAGGTAGTGTGCGAAATTTTTTGAAATTGAAATATATTTCTATGTATAGTTGCTTATTCCATTCACAAATTCTATGCGTGAAATAAAAATAGGGGTGATGCTTTGGATTCGGTTCCAAAATTGATTAAAAAAAGTAAGCACAGATTTTTATGCCGAAAATTTTTATGATAATTAATGAAAAATAGCTGCCTGTCATTGCTGCTTATGAGAAATTAGCGATCAAAAAATTTCAAAGCAAAAATAACACAAAATCATGTAGCATAATTTAAATGACAGCTGCCGTTTTCAATTCTGAACGGGATCGATCACTTACTAAACATGAACAAAGAGAACGATTCGAACTTTCAATTAAAAAAACATCCAATAATTTGACGTGTAAAACCGGCCAGACGTGTGCTTCCTGACAACAGAATCGTCGACAACGACACCTAGCGGAGCTGTCATTAAACTATTTTATTTGGCATCAGATAAAATCGCAGTCTTTCTCACTTGCGTACACCCTGACTTTATCTACTGTCTCATCTACGCCCTGTTGCGAGTCAAGGCAGCAGCAGAGAAGCGTTTGACGTTTACGATCACATGGATTTAACGATATCGTATCGCGTCACATGAACATCAGATTTTGTTACGTTGTCACGTTTTATCACGGCTAAGGCGCCTAGATTCCAGCCACGCTTGTCACACAGACCGTCCAATTTCTGAAACCCGCGGATTTTTGTCAAAAAACTGACACAAACACCCCTTCTTTAATGATTCAACAAACTTAATCAGTGATATGAGAGGACCGAAAGGTAATGAACGTGTATCACTGTCCCATTTACAACATTGAGGGTTTCGATAGTCATTTTCACTTATATAACTATGTCTTAGTCTAGGCGTCTTAATTCGCAGCGTTTATTTTACGACTGCTAAAAAAGTACCAACCCCCCAACAAAAACATGTTCACTTAAACTTAACGCCAAATGTTATGTTATTTGCTTTCAGACGTTGGCACGGTCTACAGAGAGGATCAAAAAGCACCTGATCTGGCTTAGTGGGGAGATAAGTCTCGAAACCAATTACATTACTATGTTTTCAGTCTCTTCAACGCGAAGGCTGGGTAATCAATAGATCGAACTCGTAACATTTTCGTGTTTCAAAAAGAACCCTTGATAGTTAACCGACTGACTTCCAGCAAATCACAGCAACAGTAACACGTCTATGAAAGTGAGAGCTGTAGCTTTGATCGCAAAAGTGGATTAATTCCGAGCAATAAACAGCGAACGTGTAGCCAATTAGATGCAGCACACATACACAGAAGTAACGTAATTATAAAAATGCAACTCGTGTTAAAAATTGCAGTATTACCGCTCATAAAGCACGGTATACTAACTCCGTTCACATATATTAAGCCTGGTTGGTGGATTTCGAGGTCGTTATAAAACTTGAATCTCGTGTTATCTCGTTTTCCACATCAAAGCGTTTGGAAATATTAAAAATTCAGCGCACAGCAAACACTGTTGTTTATATTCCGAAAGGGACCACGGTATCGTTTAGTCTTTAGAACAAGGGTAAAAATGGAGCAGTTATTTTTTGTTGCTGTAACCGCGGTTTTTTGTTTTTGTTGGCGCTCACTTGCACTTGGGGGGTTGGTGGTGGAATTTGTAATGGGTTTGAGGACTTGAGTCGGTTTCATTGGATTTTTAGAGTTTCTTTTTCATGCGAGAGCGAACGGGCGATTTCGTACTGTAATGCGGGCTTTACGGGAAGGAAAATCCCAGGAAATAAATTTTCCAGTGGTCAAATAAACCTGTACCTATCAACGAACAAAAAATGATGGCTTTCGTTTTTTTTTTCCAGTCAAATAAAGAAAAGTTAAAACAAATAATTTGTGACATGCAGCGGGTGCTAGTTGGGATTGATTTTTTTCATCGCGAACTATTGTTCATTTCAGATTTCAAGATCTAATACAGAAATGAACAACTAAAAATTGTCGAGATTCTTTGAGCCTTTCCGGTTTGTACTTTCCGGTTGGTAATATTTTCATTTCTCTCATTCCCGTCGTGGTTCTGAACAACCGCAAGATAGAACCGATTTCACAGCAGAAAACAAAACTGTGTCACACACAAAACAATCTAATGCTAAAGAATTCTCACGCGTCTAAGGAACAGAGCTTCTCAATAAATTCAGAGTTTCTGCGTTAAAAATCGCTGAGCAAGTTAAAGTTGTGTGTTCTTCATCAGACTGTATCTAGTTGATTGTGCTTGTGACACTGACATATCGCTGAATTCCAGCACAGACGCTCGCTGAAGAGTAAAGAGTAAAGAGTCGCACATTTCTACCTAGTGGTCTGTGTTTGATTTTTTTAAGCCTACAAAGACCAATGCAACAGCGTCTGCCAAAGCGCCTATGTTAATCATCTCGTTTCCCCCCCGCTTTCTCGCTTCACAATATTCGAGCGTTGCGTCTAGCTGTGAGAAATTAACTCGAAGTTGTGTCGAGTTGAAAAACGATATTGATTTGGACTTTTGTATTTTGTTACTTCCACAATATGGCACCTCCACAATGGCACCTCCACTACGGCACCTCCACTACGGCACCTCCACTACGGCACCTCCACAATTAAGGCTTCTGTGAGAGCCGTGAATTTGTCACAACTCATGTTGAAAGTTCAACATTTGAAGGTGTGGAGAATACTAATTCAGCACGTGCTGCGTTCGTTATCTTGTATCGAATACAGATAAAGCCTTCTTGCTGCCTCAGTTTTGCAGCACTAATTTCGCGGCTTACAGCACTAATTAGCACTAATTCAGCACTAATTCCTCACACGTTAAGATTACGAACTTTTTAAATTGGTGTCGCCAACTTCACGGACCTGCTTCAGTGTTATGATTGGATGATTAAATAAATTGGAATAGTTAAAAAATGTATATTTCCCAGTTATCAGCGACTTATAATTATTTAACAGTCTGTTAACACAATATTTAGGCGTCTCATCGGCAGTGGCCATGATAACAACACTTAAGTGGAACATCTTAGAAGTCAACAGACCACTGAAATATGTCGCACTTCAGTTTTATTAATTTTTGAATGGATATTTCTTTTTTTGGTAATAGATTTTTTGTATTGGGAACTATCGTTTGCAATTTAGCTGTCGCGGCTTTGAATTTGACAAAGGTGGCTGTGTAATTGATTTTCTGACGTGAAGAATTCAGAATTCAGGTGAAACGTATTTGTGAAAAAGTATGGAGCTTAGAGCTGATGGGTTCTTGGTAATTAACAATAGAAACCCGAGGTGAATGTGACAGCTCTGGGTTTAATTAGAGTTTTAAAATGGTTTATTTATCCTCCCAAAATAAAACGTGTCACCTTCACATAATAATCTCCATTCTAATGAATGTATAAATCATAAATCCCATTTTATACGAGTAAAGAAAAAAAGCGCAACCCCAGATGTATTTCTCTTTTCTGACTCGCTATCGAAACTTCATGCTTTCTTTTCTGTTTTCTATTTCCACGACTCCCCGATACCAGCTAGTTGGGGCTCTGAATTCAATTACTTTTCCTACATTAAGGTTATCATTCATGTTTATTCTGTTTCCACTTCCGGCCGACAGGGCAAACTGGCATCACTTGCTGCCAACGCCACGCAGTGAATAGATCGAATAAAAAATGCTAATTTCCGTTTTTTTTCCTCTTCTTAGAAGTTAGAGCACAGTTTCAGTAGCGCCGATGCTATCTCAGCCTACTCGGGGTCAAGTGTGCCCTCAATGCAATGAAGTGGAAAATAACAAGATTTTGCAACATTACCTACAAACTGAGATGTCAACTTTGAGGTGGTGAAAATTACAAAATCCAATCAGATGCAGAATCAGAATGCAGATGCATTTATCAAATAATTTAGGTGGAAAAAAAGTTTTAAGCGTCTCCACGATCACGGTGTTATCAGTTACATCTCTTGTCAAGTGAAAATGGTACCATTAAGTTAGTGGGTGGCTTAACACTTTTATATAACGTGAGGTTTAAAGTGTGAATTGCCCCTTAAATTATTGATGATACAACATTTGTAATTGTAATTCGCTGGTAAAGAACTAATCGACCGTTAGCATTTGACTGTCTTCGTTAGTCTATCACCAACGGTTAAAATAACTCTTTAGTACTTAAACTAAAAAAGTACTTAAAGTACTTAAAATAACTCTATAGTACTAAAACACTGACCTAACTCATCCTTTTATTCAAACGATGAAAGTGGTAAATCTTTCAATTTTAGCAATTTCGGGGGTTGATTACTATTTATGATACCTACTCGTTGAGCAAGTTGAAACTATTTTTCCGTAGAAAACCATACGGCCAAGACTATGTTTTAGATGAAAAACTTATAGCACTGAGTTGTATATAATTATGATTAAAGACTCGTATTCAAGTAAAAAAAATGAGGTTTCCACTTTCCTGGAATCCCCCGATTATTTGTTAAGCGGATCTGGATAAGAGGTCCAACTTTCAAGGCAATTATTGGGCGAAGCAACTGGCAAGCTTCCACACCAAAAGCCGAACTTCCAGTGTTAGACCCCCCCCCCCCCCAAAGCCAGCAGCACTGCAGAGTGTAGCTCAGGCAACAAGTCAAGATACTAGAAACGAAATTAATGTTATCCACTAATGAGACAATTAAGGTCCAAGGAGTGGAATCTAATTTGAAAAGTACGCCAAGAATTCTTGACGGTGTATTGACTTAATTTCAATTTCTGTAAAAAAACGTGAGATGAGCATTAAAAAAAAGAAATCGCACAGGAAAATTACTAGGTCTTAAAAGATCCACCCACACGAAAAAAAATGACGGTGAATAAAATTATACGGACGAACAGCTCGCGACTATTAACCCTTACTGACCTTAATCAACTAGGAACAAAGTGAAAAGTCAACCCCTCTTAATCCTTGCAAGCCAAAACCATCGACCACCGATCCACCACGCATTCTCCTACTCCCTCCCCACCCCCTAGGAATTTATACGCAAAGAAGTGGGCCGTCCGGCGCTTCGGCCTGCAGCCGATCCTTAATGGGTCAACAGGGATCCCGTTTTAAGTGCCCTTCGGTAGCCCGCCATTAGTGGGGCCTAATGAAAGCGCAAACTAATGACCCGCAATCCGCCCCACCTCCCCCCTACACCGGCGTTTGAACGCCCCGCCGGACAGATCTTTGCCCCCTTGGCTAGAGTTTGTCTCACCGTCAATTGTCGGCAGAGGCAATCTTTGGTTTGGTATATATTGAATTTAGAGTGGGTGATTGTTTGATTTTTTTTTCATTTTCTTAATTGTGGGTTGGAGTGGTCACGGGATTTCATTTCAAATGTAATTATTTTTAGATTTAATACCTTATTGCGCAAGGGTGGGAGTTTTCGTTTTTTTTATTAGATTTATGCTGCCTGCTTTATCAAGGGTCTAAACTGAAGTCCCAGATTTGAATTGATAAAATCAACTACCTTACCTGGGCGTTTAAGTTTAAACGTAACGATTGATTGCGTTAATTTTACGTATTAAAGTTAGTTGTAGTTATAATTTGTAGTATGTAGTTAGTGTTGTATTAGTTAAGTATCATAAAAATATTTTAAGATAACTTTTGACCTAAATTATTTGTTATCGTCGATAATTATGGTAATAAAATATGATACAAACATAAAATTCTCGCCAGTTGTATAAAAGGATTGTGTCTACCTCCTTCACACCTTCATGACAACTGGCGGTGAGACACGGTGTAGTTGCCAAATCGGCTCAGCAAACAGAATCAAATGCCCGTATAGGAAAGTTTTAAAGCGCTAATGTTCGCATAGTACTTTCAAGTCTTGGGTTAAGTCAAATGTTATGTTGTACTTTCGAGTTGAAGTTTTGGACAAGTTTCAATTTTCGATGGAAATAAGGGAGTTCGTTTTGTTTCCTCCGCTAAGCGAAGGGAATAAAAATTCGCAGCTGTTAATAAAATGTTGTTAATTAAATCCTAAAAGCTATCTCTCTGTGGATTTTCCGTAAAGCATCATTGGAAATGCTTGACCTGCATAGGTGGGAAGATCCGGGTTCGATTCCAGGAACTAAAGAAAATTATGAAATGGATATGTTTTTTGCTAATGAAAGTACATCCCGTTGGCTAGTTTATCACTGACGATTGGTAGGTGACGTCTAGGTACTGGTAGCCTCCCCCCCGGTGGAGGTCGCCTTGTCGCGGTGGGGGGGCTCACCCATGTCTAAGGGGTGCTAAACGACCTCCGGGATTATGATATGAACACTGAGAAACAAAAATTACCCCAGGGGGGTACCACGAAAAGTGGAGAATCCCCCCTCCTCAAAACATCGAGGAGCAGCTCCGTGGATTCTGGGGGGAGCACCAGTGTTGTGGGAGTTTTGGCAAGCGCTGAAGTGATGGCTGAGAAAGGTGCCATACTCCAGCTGAAAAGGGTTGGGGCGCGGGAGCTCCCTTCAGAAATTTTCCGTAAGAACCCGTTTGAGCGAACATCCGCTCTGAAGAGGACTCCTCCTAGCGAGGGGAGCAAGACAAAGACCTTTACCTTCCAAGGCACCCGGGAGGCTGTCCAGACATTCGCGCTGGATAGCTCCCCGGAAGAAGAAACTGGGAAGAGGAAGAGGCGGGACAAAGAAGACCGACAGGATATCGGTAAAATCTTACGAGAGGTCATCAAAAAAATTGCTGACCTTGACGGATTGATAAGTAATTCCTTCAACACCCGAAGAGACATCAAAGAGGCCACCTGGGCGCTTAAGCATATGACAGACGTACTTAAGAGAAAGGGGCTGGAGTCCTTCCTATCGGAGGCATCTAAACTCCTCGACCAAGAGGCCAAGATCTCGAGGGTGGAGGAGGCAACAGAGCTAGACACCACGCCAACAGATACGCGAGATGGGCACTGCGTCTGTTGCGCAAATGCAATTACTGTGACGAAGGCTGATACCAGCGAGGCTGGCTCCCAAACGGATGTGTGGCACGGAGGGCCATCACCTCCCAAAACGATCACCACCCTGGAAGGGGTAAGGACCTTCTCCGACTTTGAGGCCGTAGCTGACCTCAAGTGGGATGAGCGTGTCTTCACTAACGTGACGGTCAGGGTGGGGAACCCTATAGCAACTCCCCACGATACCGTCAAGTGTGTGTTGATAGAGCCCAACGACAAAGGAATGTTATTATCCATCCAAAAATTGTACCGTGAACGTTACCCAGAGATCGCCGACATGCCAGAGGAAATCGGTACACTGGAGGAACGTACAAGTAGGAAGACAACCGGTGGTGGCCTCAAAGAGACTCTACAGAGGGTTGTGAAGCTTCATCACGACGGGACCGAGAGGGCAATCTGGGACCGGCTCCAAACGCTGCGGAAGGAGATCGAAGGGGAAAAGACCGTGGCTTTGCACCACGTAGAGGTGCTGCCAGAGGCCAGGCTGAAAAGCCTGGTCCAGGCAGTCTTCCACGGGGTGGAAACGAAGATTGAAATTTTCACCACCGCCCAACGGCGGGCACGGGAGCGCAGTAGAACCACCTCGCTGCCAAAGAAGAGAGAAAGGGAAACCATCGCGCTCACCGTTGAAGCCAACAGGGCCAACTTCAAGGACATCCTCAAGGATGTCCGAGAAGCCCTCTCCCAGAAACCGGGGTGCGAGAGTGTACAGGCCCTTAGAAGCACAAGGGAAGAAAACCTCCTCATTGTGCTTGAGAAAGATGATGAGGCGGGGGCAAAGGTGACTAAACTGCTCGAGGCCCGGAACTTAAAGGTGAAACAGGTGGGCCCTCGTGAGAAAATGGATGCCATCTACCTGAGAGGCCTGGACGGGCTTGTGTCCCGGGAGGAGGTGGAGCAGGCGATCGCGGCCCTGGGTGGGCCCATCGACAACGTCACCGTTGGAGCCATGAGACCGCATCGCCAGAACACTATGGCGGTGACGATCAACCTCCCGAGGTCAAAAGCAGAAGACCTAATGAAGATCGGTCGCCTTAGGGTGGGGCTGACCTCTTGTAAAATTGATAGAAGACTGGATATCCGGAGGTGCGCTAAATGCTGGAGCTACCAGCACCACTCAAGCAAGTGCAATGCTGGGGATGCGGGAAGCTATGCTGGGGATGCGGGAAGGGAGGCCACTCTGCTCGGGAGTGCAGAGAACCAAAGACCTGTGCGCTCTGTGACGAGGACCACGCCCTTGGCACAGGGCGGTGCAGGGCTTTCCGCGCGGCTCTCAACAAAGCGAAAAAGGTACAGGAAAAGAAACAGCGCCGTCCCAACCCCGAAGACCAGGAAGAGGGATCTGAAGCCGAACCGCTATTCCGGCCGGGAAGAACCAGGAAGGCCACATCCAACTGGAAATAGCTACTACTCTTAAAATTCTACAGACAAATGCTAACAGATGCTGGGGAGCCATGGAGCTGCTCCTGGCGTCTGTTCAGCAAATGAATGTAGATGTTGCAGTGGTCTGTGAACCTAATATCAGACACTGTAAAAAAGGGTGGACCCTGGACGGGGCAGAGACTGTGGCCATTCGGACATTTGGCCAGGGGACTCACCCGCTCCGCTCGGGGGGGACCAACGGAGCGGTATGGCTTGAGACAAAGGACTATATGCTAATAGGGGCATATTTCTCGCCGAATAGGGAATTAGAACATCTGGACTTACTGCTCCACGATATTAAGCAGAGGGCTCGCGCAGGCAGGAAACCCACTATCCTAATGGGGGACCTAAACGCGAAATCGCCCATGTGGGGATCTCGCACTGAAAACCCCCGTGGAACAATGGTGGCCGAATGGCTCCTGGGGTGCGACATGGTTGTGGCAAATGTGGGTGACTGCCCAACCTTTGAGAGGGCGGGCAGCTCCTCAGTTATCGACACCACCTTCGTCTCACAGGCAATATTCAACCAAATTACGAAATGGAAGGTGCATAATAACTTGGAGAACCTAAGCGATCACCATTATATCACCTTTAATATTGAGACACCTGGCAACAACAGGGGGCCATTGGGTCATCAGAATACCAAAAATAGTCGAAGAACGTGGAGGATAGATGAGGATGCGCTTGATGCCATCGAGATGGCGATGAAAACAAGTGACTGCACGGGGAGCGAGGAAGACCCTGCGGCATGGACAATGTATATCCAGAAGATCCTCGATAGGACCTGCCTCTCCAAGGGGAAGCAGCATAGAAGAAAGCCAGTCCATTGGTGGTGTGAGGAAATTGACGTGCTCAGGAAGACATGCCTCAAGGAAAGGCGAAGGTTAACCAGGGCAGGAAGCAAAAAGAATCCTGATGGCCAAGAAATGGCTAGAGAAAGGAATACATATAGGATTGCCAGGAGAAATCTCAGGACGGCAATCTATCAGGCCAAAAAGACACAGTGGGGCGAGTTACTTGAGACAGTCAATGCGGACCCATGGGGGAAGGCATATAAGATTGTCACGGGTAAACTGCGCACGAGCATGGTCAATCTGGACGAGGTCGAAAGACTCCAAGTAGCACGCTCGCTGTTCCCGGTTCAGCCCATTGTCCGGTGGAGCAGGTGTGGGGAGGCGGGCGAGCTGGATCCGTTCAGGAACGCCGAAATCCTTGCAGCGGCGGGCCGCATCAGGACCGGGAAGGCCCCTGGACCTGATGGAATCCCGCCGGCGGTGGTCAGGATCTTCGTGCGGACAAAGATTGAAGCCGTAAAGACACTGATGAATTGCCTGTTAAGGAAAAGAATCTTTCCTGTTGAGTGGAAAAAAGCCACCCTTGTACTAATCCCGAAGCCCAAGAAGGCAGAGGGGGACAAATTAACATTTAGACCGATCTGTCTCCTCGACGTCCTCGGAAAGGTGTATGAAAGACTACTGGTAAACAGGCTGGAGCAGAGCCTCCAAGAAGGGGAGGGGCTCTCAGACGACCAGTATGGATTCAGGAAGGGTCGCTCGACAGTGGATGCCGTCTGCCGAGTGGTTCAACTCGCAAAAGTGAATGAAGAGAATATCAGGAGCTACCGCCACAAACCGGTAAGCGCCATGATTTCCTTCGATGTACAAAATGCATTTAACTCGGCACCCTGGACAGGGATTATGGACGCTTTAACTCGGAAGGGTATAAACCCACCCCTGATGGACGTTGTTAAAAGCTACCTGACCGAGAGAAGGCTGGAAGTCAGCCCCGGTACATTTATCGATGTCACGTGCGGAGTGCCACAGGGATCTGTCCTGGGCCCTATGCTATGGAACTGCTTCTACGATCAGATGCTTCGAGTCAATATCCCACACACCAAACTAGTGGGATACGCGGACGACCTTATCGCAGTGGTCACGGCGAGGAACAGGGCAGACTTGGAAGCTCACGGAAGCTTCACCCTGGGAAGGATTATGGACAAGGCAGGCGAGATGGGAGTTACCATCGCGGCCCACAAAACAGAGGCGATAGTTTCGCGAGGACGGAGGACGGTCCTAACAGCCAGCTTCCTCTATGAGGGGATTAGCATAACCACCAGGGAAGAGCTGAAGTATTTAGGAGTTTACCTGAATAGAAACCTCTCCCTGGCAGGACATGTCCAGGAGGCCACCCAGAAAGCCATGCGGGCTTTAGGGAAGATAATGTGCCTCTTGCCCAATAAGAAGGGCCCGGGCCAAAAGGCTAGAAGGATCCTGGCTACGGCAGTGTACTCCGTTGCCCTATATGCCTGCCCGGCATGGGAAAGCACGGTTAGACACTCCTGCCACATGGCAAAATTGGAGAAGTTGCAAAGGGCCATACACATCCGGGTCACCCAGGCGTACAGGACTGCGGCCTCAAGTGCCCTCTGCGTAATTGCAGGCTACCCCCCAGTGGCACTTATTATCAAGAGCCGCTGCAGGTTGTACAGGGAAGGGGATACTAGCAGAGCCGCCGCAGAGGAAGAAACCATGCAAAAATGGCAGGAAGGATGGAGTATTGCCAATACGGGAAGGTGGACGCAAACACTGATACCAAACATCAAGGCGTGGCTGGACAGAAGGGGAGGGGAAACAGAATATTTCCTTACCCAGTTCTTGACCGGCCACGGAAACTTTGGTTCCTACCTCACCCGGATTGGCAAGAGAAATAGCGCCACCTGCGACCACTGTGGTGGGGAAGATGGACCAGGCCATGCGGTCCTCGAGTGTCCTAGGTGGGCGGAACCACGGAGGGCAACATCGGAGGCTGTTGGCCAAGAAGTCTCGCAGGGGAACATCGTCAGCCTCATGTTGCAATCCAATGACAAATGGAGGGTGATACACAACTTCATAAGGCAAACCCTCGCTGGAAAAGAAGAAGAGGAGCGGGAGCTCCTACCATTCCATGAACTGGAGGAAGAGGCAGCTGGAGAAGAAGAGGACCTCCTCGGCTTCCTACAAGCCATCTTGTAAACCCAGAAGAAGCGAAACGGAAGGCGGAAGAAGACGGAAGAAAGAAGGGGGCGAGAGAAGAGAAGAAGGAAAAGAAGAAAGAAAAAAGAAGAGCAAGGCTTCTTCCCCTACTTATATCACGTCCCGCCAACAACAACCGGGCGGTAGGGGGGAGGACCTTGCACGATACCTACGGCGATTCTTCGGGCCACCAAAATGTGAGTAATCACATGAGGGACCCTAGAGGAATTGCCGGAATGGTCAGCCCCGCCCCTGAAGTAATGCCTAACGGTGGTTCCGGGGGCGTGTGGTGTGGAAGATGGAGTTTAGTGGGTATTTCAGATTATCTGACGAGTCCCACACTACCGGCCTCAAAGCCGGTGCGCGTAAATGCGTTCTCCATCTATAAAAAAAAAAAAAAAAAAAAAAAAAAAAAAAAAAAAAAAAAAAAAAAAAAAGGTACTGGTAGCCTGTTCACCATAAGTTAACCTTTTGTGTGAGCTATGAGTTAAGGACGCTAGAAGCAAAATTAAATAAAAAAATATAAAAATATTGCCAATTGCGAAACACACTATGGTCTAGGGTTCCTTTTAAAGGACTTAAGAACATCTGTTGTTGAGATTTTGATTATAATACGTTTTGACTCTGAGAAAATTATTCCAATTTCGGATAGCTATTCTTGTAAATTGGGTCGGGAAATTGTTTAACCTCGTTGTTGGTTAAAATCAGCAGTTTGTTTCAAAATTAAAGCGGGGTTTCCCTAACCCACTTTACCGGGCAACAAAGTTTCCAGCTTTTAGCTTTAGATTTCTATCCTGTCTAACGCATGATATTCATTTCGCATCTATAATATTCATAACTTTCATAAATTGCTTCCTTCAAACGATAAAATTGAAAATGTAAACCAATTAGTTACATAGCCATCCTCTACGATTCGTTCTGTAAGCAATAGCAAAGTTTTTCAGAAGTTTTTCAACCTGGGCGATTGGAATATTCAACTATCTGACAAATAAGAAACTTAATAACATCCTTAATTATCTTCGTAATTAAATGTTATAACAAACATGTTTTACAGAGAAACGATACAGATAGCTGTTGTAGGTATTGCCTGATAAAGGTGTAAGACATATTGTACGAACGAGTACATGATGTTCTATGTTTTGCGAAAATATTTTAGTGTTCAAAAAAACTGGCACATAGCTTCCAAATTATTTTTTTGATGGAACAATTAAGAATGGCATTTCCATTTCGGTTCCGCTTATCAATAAGGAATTATAGACTTCAGTATCTAATATGCAGTTCGTCATATGTGAAAAAGGGTGCATTTAAAACAATTTTTCATTTTACCGAGTTCGTTCATATTTTTTGTGGCACAAAAACCTTTCTACCACGTGTCACTGACACTTAATTTACATAAAATTCACTTTCTTCGCAGATATCATACGCGAAACGGTTCACTACAACAAAATGCGCCCAGTAAGAATTGTTAAACACAATTAAGATCCGTCATCTTCGTGGGTAAGAGTCATGACAGTACGTGCATGACCTAGCATCTGGATACGTTCATCCCTCAAGAACTCAATTGCTGCTCGCGGAGTTCGAACGCTACGCGAAGCTGCTACACTGCGTCTCACCGACAATTGAAAGCATCCTGAACTCCTGAAGGCTAATTTTTCATTTTTACAATTCAGAAAACATGTATTTTATTGAGGAGACTTGGTTCTTTGTTGCGTTTTTTGTTGGACTTGAGTTTCGACCCATAGTAATGCAAGTGGCTTTGTGATACTTCAGCAAAAGTTATGTTTGGCAGCATTACATTCAATTACACAGTTAAATCTTGTGCAAGGGTTCATAAAAATATATGTAAGAATATAAAACTTTTAATTTCTTTGAAACACTGTAGCTATAAGCAAGCTATGCCAGTTGAAGCGTGAAACGTGAAATGTGAACGTGAAACTAGTTGCTACCCACCGTTGGTGAAAACTGAAAAGGTAAAGGTAAACCAACAACTTGACTTTACACAGATAGTGATAGAGATATTGATACAAAACATCAAACCTATTTCATCCGCGGGCTTCGTTCCTGACTAAGTTATGCATTAATTTGCTTGGTCTTTGTATAACGAAGCATTACCTTCAATGTTGCGAATTGAAATCTTCATTTCGGTATTCAAATTTTCTGGCATCCGCATTTCAGTAGTTGGGGAATCCGATAGCAGGTATTGAGGATGTTTCGGTGACTGGTGATATCGCATATTTCTAGGATGCTCACGATTAAAGATACTTTGCTATGCCATACAAGAGGTGTTTTGAAAGTAGCGGTGGGGAGTTCATTGGACTTCGTTCGAGGGGATGACCTCTCAAAAAGCAGGTCACGTTCTTTGATATTTGCTCAACAGTTTATACTCTATATTAAAACATTTCTAAGAGTTCGTATCGTGTTCATGAGTATGGTAGAGCAGATCAAAAAAATATTAAAACATTACTTTAATTTTGAAGTATCTTGGAACTTTGTTTTATTTTCCAATTAAAATGTTATTAGTAATAAAGTGTGGTTTTTACAACTCTCAGTGAGGCGCTTCTTTTAGGAAGTGAGCTAAAGTGAACTTAAAGCATTTCACTCCATTTTTTGCCACAAGCTTCAAATAATGAATAATTGATGAGAGTTTTATATAATATTGAAAAGTTAATCGCTTGTGTCTAAGTCCATTGATAAGGTAGACATTCATTGAAAGAAAAA
This sequence comes from Nemurella pictetii, assembly GCA_921293315.2. Classification (NCBI taxonomy): domain Eukaryota; kingdom Metazoa; phylum Arthropoda; class Insecta; order Plecoptera; family Nemouridae; genus Nemurella; species Nemurella pictetii. Next base: position 7,424,031 of record OV121122.1, read on the forward strand.
CCGATTTAAAAGTAATTTACGCGAAATTGAAGATTCTTTATCGTACTACATGTCTTCTCTGTTAGGAATTCGATTACAGGAACGAAAAAAGGAAACAACGATCCTCGGAGTAAATTTGCAGCCAAACGACGTGTCAGAAATATTGCAATCAATTCTTGAATAAAAATTCAGAGCATGCAGATTTCAAGAGACTTGTCCAATGCGAGCGCAATGGGAGCCTTTTAATACAGTCATTAATCAAAAACTCATTTCCAGAAACGTTCGGACGATGAAAGAGTACGTAGCAAAAAAAAAATACAATTTGGGAAATTAAATTCACGCTTCGATCCCCGGACAATAGTTCATTTTCCGTCCTCACTGAATAACTTGGAGCTAGGCAACGCAATCAATTCTCTTTCTCGATTTGATTCTCAGCTAATGTGTGAACTTCATCTGGAATCGTACTTCCTTGTTCCTCGCACGCATTTACCACCCTGAACTCTGTCTCCCACAGAAAATCGTACACACGCAGAATTTTATACTTAAATGTTTTCGAAATGTAGAAAATATAATGTATCAAGCGTTATTGCTATGCGTGCGCGATAAATTTCCGAGAACACAAAACTAAACGGCAGATTTATGTCTCTCATTCTCTCTACCTTTTCCCCATTTTTGACACTTTCATATTAGCCAGTCTATGTAGTCCCATTGTGGATCGCGGGTGTAAATTATTGTTAGGGATTTCCCGCGCAATTTTCCTGTTGTTGGATGTTGCACAAATCACAATCAAAATTTGTCAGGGGGGACACTACGAAAGTGAATGAAGCGTGTGAAAATTGGACTGTGTTGAAGGTATGGCAAAAAATTGCACACTCTGCTGTATACATATCTAGCTGAGAGCAAAACTGGCTGCAATTGAATTAAATTCAAGCTCTAATTGGCATTTCGAAAACTATTTTCCTTATGCACGAAGAATCTTTAGTTGTTCAAGCAAATTATTTCTCAAATTAGGTAAACTGTTGCTAATTACTTAAAAGTTTCTGGCAATGATGAAACTGTAATGTTCTTGCTCTTTTATTTGTGGCGGATCTAAAAGTTATGTGCGAAAAAAATCACTACCCAGTAAACGATATCGGACTTAGACAATCAAACTATAATATGGTGCTCCTGCAAAGTTTTTTTAAACTGGTGCTACGATTGTTAGCAAAAGATACCATAATGCCAACAAGCCATCATCTTATCATCATAATCACACCCGCTGTTTGCCGGCATATCGTAAGGGTCCATGAGTGATAAATTTAAATAGTATCTCCAAACAATTTTCAACAAAATAATCCGCATTGTCATTTATCCAAGACTGCAAGAATACTATCTTCATCCCCAGTCGCATCATCTCAGAGGTACGATTCGCAACAAACAGCAAAACCCCCATAAAAAAGTTAAACAAAACCCAGTACAAACAAAACAAAACAAAAAAACAGAAACTTACCTCATCCCAATCCAGATAGTTGCCGTATCCCATGTGGTTACACGTGCACCGGCAGTCTTTGATATGTCTCAGCAAAATCTCTTCGTCCCACAATTCACCGCCGGGCTTCGAACCACCCGCCGCCATCGCGCACAAATCCTCCGGCTTCCTAATCCGCGTCATGAAGTTGTCGTCGCCGCCACCGCCTTCCGAATAGACACTCTCGCATTGCTTCGCGATGTTCCCGGTGGATTTGCAATGGGTCATGGGTTCGTGGACCTCGATGTCAACGTGGCGTCGGTGACGTCGATGGTGCCACGTGCTGTGGTGACCGCCGACGTGGCCGCTGACGTGCCCGGTGACGTTGCCGTTTGGTATCGTCTTTGGCACTGCGTGCATGGCGTTGCGATGCATTTTGACCGGTTTTGGGGTTAGTTTTTGATTCACTTTGGTGGTTTGGGTAACGTTGCCGGTTGGTTTTGGTGGAAGTCCATCGCTGTGGTGCGTTCTGAAATGGGAAATTTATAGTGTGTTTATTTTTAGATATTGTATTTTACGTTTTACTGCGTAAAGAAAATTAAGTCTGTTCCTTTAGCAAATATCTTACAAGAGAGCTTCAATTATTTTTCCATTAAATTAAATCCGTTCAATAAATTTTAATTGCAAGCTGAGATCTGTTCGTTGTAGATTTTAGTTCAACTTTGCGTGAATCTACAGTCACTTTGTTTATCTGCCATTCATGCCCGGAAAGATGCTTACTTTTCGTAAAAGCTTACGTCTGAAAATCTCTGAAATAAGAAAGATAGGAATTCACTAGGAGAAAGTTTCGAGTCGCGCCTTCCTTTTCTGCACGTTTATAAAAAGGTTGCTTTCATAGAAAAGAAAAAGGTCAATCAATACCTGCTCAATGGCACGTCAAGGTCAGAGGTAATGGAACAAATCAAACATTACTCGAATGAGTACTGGCCCAAGTATATTCGATTTCGGAAACCGCCCGATATTTCGATAGAACACCAATTCATTTCCTTTCCAACAAAAAGCCCTCATCACTCCGCCGTCTAAAAAGACGATTCTATGCTATCTACATTTTAAATAAAAGTCAATCAATACTTAATTAAATCCCAGCGATATTTAATCAAACAAAACATCACGAAATGTTTCCGTAGTGTACACATAGTATAGACTACCTATACACGTGTAATATTAGTTATAATTAAATTATACCGCCCTCCCTGCCCACCCCGCTAAACCATGTTAACTTTGCTGCACAAACAAAATTGCAAAATTTGCATTTCAACATCGGCGCAAGAGACACAAGCAAAGCGAACGTATGTACAGATCGACGTCATAACAAAATTAGAAGCGAGATAATTGCAAATTACAGCTGATTTAACCGAATTATTCGGCACCACCATTGTCAAACAAGAATAGTGGACTTATTTCGACACAATCTAGAGCATCTGCTTGAAAACAGTTGTCACCGTTACGCGTCACACGTTATGCTTGACTTAGATGCCTAGACTGCCACTGGTTTACTTCCTTGCAACGTATGACATGAATGTAGTTGCCTAAGAAGCCCAGACTGCCACTGGTTTAATTCCTTGCAACGTGTGGCACTAAATATTGCTGCTTGTTTCGCTCCAAACAGCATGTGGCATGGATATTTTTGACAAAGAAGCTTACATTAATGCGTATTTCGCTCTCAGCAATAAAGCAATATAGGTAATTCCACTGTTTTACTATCTTGCAAAGTTATCTTGTTACTCAGCCACGCGGGATTGTTTATTGACATACAATAATAAAATATATTTTATAGCTGAGAGTGGATGTAAAGCCAGGCCCGATACAATTCACTTATCGTTGGTGCCCGTGACTAGAATTGTCTACCTTTCCACACTTTTGCACATATACATCATACTTTCCCTTCTTTCACAGTGGTAAACACGGAAAATCGTTTGCTATAATATTGTGAATTAACGAAGAAAAGAAACATTGTCTTTATCAGAAAGAATTTTCTGGCAGCGAAACGTTTGGCGTTCCAGGCATCTTAACGCCACTTTTCGGATAAATCTTGAGCACAAAGCCGAACTGTCGAGTGGATTTTACTCAGTCCCAGAAACTTAGTGCGCGCGGCGTTGACGGCTGAATAGCGTAGGTACGCGAATGGACCGAGTCACAGAATAGGTAAATGAATTAAAACTAAATAATTCCAATTAGATATCAAATCGTATACGAGAATATTGTATATTATTTTGGTACACCACATATTAACGTTGCTAAATATAGCTCAAAATCACATCAAATTCTGTATATAACCCATCGCAGCTTGCAAAATTATAGCAATATAAATCAAAGCCATAAACCATGCTTAAATCTGTTTATATAAATTGAAATCCCCTTCCAAAAAACAATGGATTACCCCGAAACAAATAATTAATTATTTAAACTTTTTCCCCTAAAAATCTCTCCAGCCCTCTCGCGGTGGCCGCTAAGGTAAGACAAATGGCAAAAGATTACCCAAAATAAGCTTTTAAAACAGAATCTCCGGGTCCCCAGCTCGACACATCTACGATTGTCTAGCGTGCACATTAAATGCGTTATAACCGGTTTTAATGTGTTTCATTTGGTACGGGGTTGTTCTCACACATACACACACAATAAGGGATGCATTAGTTTACAGAAAACACCTCTCTTCCTCTCTTGCTTGTTCTCTGTTTTCACAACATCAGCAGGGAAAGATGTTCTAATTGCTACCAAACTCCACCGGCTCATTGCTTATAATTCCTCGCCCAAAAACGCGGGCGGGCCTGTTTTGGGGGAGAGGTAGCATGTCTGTGTAGCCGACGGTTTTTGGGGTTGGTTGGCCGGCGCTCACGGCGCGTGGTCTGAGTGTGGATTTATTGGTCCTCCCTCTGACCTGTGGACACTTAATCTTGTGCGGCTTTTGCTAGCAAATAACGGGTTGCATTATCTTTGTTATCAGCTGGTGTATTAATTTAGCCATGGTCTAGGGTGCGATGCGACCATCGTGGTTATAATGTCTGTTGTAAAGTAGACGCGTGGTCTGTTCTCTGGATTTGTAAGCGTTGAGGATTTTAATAACTTTGCGTGAATCCTTCGTGTATTGTTGTAGTAATTGTTGTTACTGTTTATTGAAGTGTTTTGTTTGTTTGATTGTTTTGCTGGAGAAGATTCGTGGAACGTGGAAAGTGTTTTAACATGAGTGCTTCAGCCAGTGATTGTTTAGTTTTGATGGTATTAAAATTTGTATTAAGGTTAAGGAATTGATTAGTCGCACAAACCGTTGCATATACACCATCTTAGTGAAAAGATCGAATAGTCGTTCCCACTATTTAAAAAATCACCTTTTGACATTGGCTGGTTGCTAGTTAATAAGCTGAATTTTTAGCATAAGATGGTTTACGGATCTACACTTGAATACCAAATTTCACAATCACGTATAGTACAACAGAATTAAGAATAACTTCAGCAACCACTAACCAGCATACTAATCAATTTAGTTGCATTAATGTGTGACCTGCACCCATATTGAAAAATCAGAAGTTAGCAATCTTATGGACCAAAAGTCTCCATCAGAAAGTAAATTAAACTTTATAGCTCTGTTTTCCTACACAACTGTCGTACAAAACCTAACCGAAACAATAACGTCCGATAGAACTGTTACCCCAGAACTCTCCCGTCAGTCAAATGAAACTAAACAATCCGTTATCACACCACAATGTCACTGCATGACACCTACTAAACATGCACCAGCAACTCATTATCGCTGCACATTTTGAATAATGCACTCAATCTAAACTTCCAGGCTCACGTCCCAGACTAGCGAATGCAATTCCCAGCCACCCTCCCATCCCAAACCACCCCCGGGAAGACGGAGTGTCAACCAAGCAGTGACGAATGTTTGCGTCATTGTTGAACCGAGCAGAGCTGAACCAATCGGGGGTTGCGCACCCCCCTGAGCGCTCCCGACGGCTGGATTTATGCAGAACTTCAGCACGCTGGCGTTACTAGGCATTCCAATTAATACAAAGTGTTTAGCGGTTATGCAATAAGCTGTGCAGATGGAACGTTTTAAGGATGACACTGAAATACAGGTTAATTAAGGGTAGTTTGTGTGCAACTGTCAGGCGAGGGTGTCACGCTGGGGTAAACTATGCTCTTGGGAAATTGAAGGGAGAAATGAATAATATTGTGTGTGGGTGGGAAAGGGGGTGGGAAGCGGGTGAGCGTTGAAAAATGGGGTGGTTTGAAAATAGGGGGTTGATTGATAGGTGAGATAATTGAGTCTTTTATTAACGATTCTTTCTTTTTTAGAGTAAAAAGAAGACGTGGGGTGAAACTACGTGCTTCTTTCTTTAAATTCAGGGCTTAAAAAAAATCACATAGGTATCAGCAGATGTTGCTATTCCTATAACAGCAAATAACTGCACTGGTGGTTGATTTTCTTGAAAAAGTACGGTAGTTCTCATTCAAAAACTTTAAAAAATTTCTAAAAAGTCTCATTGTCTTTCAATTCCAATTGACTTTCGAACTAATTTTGAAAATATTATTAGTTGCTCTAATGCTCATATCTGCACAAATAATTGAAGAATACACAAAAATATTTCCAGGTTGCTTGTGATCACTTTATATTAGACCCCAGTGACAAAACCTCAGTGTTTGATGATTTTGGGTAAAGGATCTTGTTTCTAGCAATATTAATCGTCACCCAAGAGATATTTTGCCACTCATCTTACGATTAGAAATTATAGAACGGATGCAAGCTTTTAACAATGCTTATTTGATCTGATTTTCGTTGCAATTCGACGAAAATACCACATGACTTAAAATAATTAAGAAACTAGATATCCATTCCACTATCCAAAACAATATTCAAGACAGTTTGGTTCCAATCAACCCCACTTAACTCTGTTTTTAACCCTCTGCGCCGACAAAAAAGTCACGTTTGAATCTCAAATCTCGAATCTAAGCTAGTAACCGATCACAGCAGCATGGTGTGCGTTCTGCGTTACCTTTAACCGAACGCTTGAACACGAAGGAATTTAATTTTAGCTGGTTAACTCCACGATGTTGAGATTTAACCAGTGGTTTACGATCAGACCAGCAGCCACAGTGGTGCTGGAAACTGGTGGAAGGGTAGGTTAGCAGGAAGCCCTTTGTTCCACAGTGCAACTCTTCGTAGGGGATGATATTCCGTCGATAATTCCACGGTAATGCGCCTACGCTGGCGCTTGAATAAAATCTCTATCAACTTGTAATTATTTTGTGTTCGCTTCAATTCACGTTCCCCTTTTTCTATATTTTTTTATTTAAAATTAATTTGTCTTTGTTATTTTAAGAATTGTTATTTTAATTCTTTTTCCACACTATCATTATTTGGTGGCCAAGGATTTTCAATTAACAGTATTTAAAAAATAACAAAAAATTGTGATTGAGGTAATAAAATGTCATGAAGGTATTTTATGGTATTTTTTCATTATTTGTCACTTAATTTCGTATGAATTCCCGTATTCTCTACTATATTAGCAATACTTTGCATATTTTTGTAACGGAGGTGGCATATTTCTTGAAACATGTAAATTAATTTATTCTTTGAAATGTCCATATACCACACTAAATAACGAATTTTTCGCATTTTTCAGAAGAAATTAATTTTCATTTTCTATCGCAAGCGCTTGTTTCGCTCCCCTCAAACTCACAGAAGGAACGCGAAATTGCTTCAGCAAGTAAGTGACATGGTTCTTTTCCAATCGACTTGCTGATAGCGCTTGCTTTACGATGGAAACAGCGTGAATTGATTGTTTTTCTATTTTCTTCCCATCATGTCAATGAAAACTCTTTAATGTTTTCAGACAACTGTTTAACTGGGTTCGTCAATGCTTAGCTCCCAAACTCAAACATTTCCTGGCGTTTCGCAAAGCTGTGCTGACTGATTTATCAAGGGTCTAAACTCAAGTAATATAAATAATTAAAGAGTCCAATATTTTAAATAGTTTAATAGTTTTTTTCTGAAAAGTAACGTGCTAACATTAGGAAAAGACATGAGTCTTTCCAAAATAATAACTCTTTCATGAAATTGAGTAAATTTCCATGGAAATCGACTTTAACTTCTGTTAAGAAAATCTTAAGACTAGTCGTAGTAGATGGCTTCACGGTGATGCTCTGATTGGAAGAGGTTGGTGGTCCTGTCGAAGCGTCGAACTAGTCGAAGCGAAATTTTACTCAAAAAAGCAATTTAGAACTTGGAATCAGATATCACTAGATAATATTGAAGTCATTTTGTGCCATGTTTCAAAACAAAAAGTTATCTAAAAAAACAAAATAACCCCAATTTCCATTTCCTTTCGCAAGATAACAAGCTAACCCAAAGCAATCGTTAATAACCGGAAGTTAAATTAGAGTCATAGGGACTAGAGTGAAACTAGCGGCGGTCTAAACGCCCTAATGCCAAACAAGTGTGGCAAGGAAGCGTGAGGTGTTGAAATGCGAGGGGGTGGGTGGGTTTGGGGGTGCAAGAGTTTGTAGGCTCGATAACCGGAAGACAAAGCGAGTTATATTAGATTGTTTGTACGAGAAACATGTTTGCGAGTGTGGCCATGTTATGCGAACTCTTACAAACGTTGAGTGAGTGAACAAAGCATTACAAAAATGCCAATTATATTGTAACTTTTATATTTTATATTTTAGGTTATATTTTATTCTAATATTTTTTTTTTGTGAATTTAGAAAAGATTCTTATGGTTAACATTCGAAAGTGTATTTTGGTGAAAATGTATTCAAGTCAACTCCTCGTGGTTTAAGCCATAAGATATAATCGCGATTATTCCAGCGATAAGCGATGATTCCAGATACCATTTTCTAAAGGACTGTCAACTCATAAAACAAATGTATGAAAGCATGTGGGAAAACGTAATCGCAGAAGTATGATATTGTTTTCGGGATATTTGAAAAAGCATGTCTGGAAAATTTCTTGAATACTTTCATCGTGTGTAACAAAATAAACTGTCTTTTTTGTAATTTGCAATGTGCGCATTCTGCAAATGGTATTTTTGTGTATACTATTTACCTACTAAAGCTATAATTAGAATTAAATCTGTACATAATATTGGTATAGTGGTATTGGTAAAATATAGAACGCATTTTCCGCATTTATGGCGATTTGGCTACCATTTATCGTTCAGATGTATCACTCTCTCTCTCTCTCTCATCAAAATGAAAAGCTGGAAACTATTTTCACCGTCGATTTTGGTCAAATGGTTAAAAGAAACTACAAAAGTTTTTAAAAAGTCAGAAACTCTAGTCTGGTCGTCTGATGGTAAAATCTGCACAGTTTCGTGGCCCATTTCTTTCATCTCATCACTGATCTCATCTTCAAAGGCTCGGAATAATATGCGGGCTGCATTACCGAGGCTTGCAAGGGAAAATTTTAATAGCTGCTAAATCGAGTTCCAAAGTTTCATTAAAAAGCTTATCAATATCCTTGATGCTCTGATCAAAATGATAAAGAAGCATCGTTTCAAATTTGAAAAGCTATCACTCTAGTTGATAGAAATGAAAATAATCATGGGAATAAAGTGTAATTATTTTCAAAAACGGTAAATTTTGCAATAAAAACGCATTTCGAGAGTTTTCCGGTAGACTAACAAAAACAAACAAACCAAAAAAACGCATCAACACATGAAAAGTTGCACACACAGTCAGAAAGAGAAAACTTCCAGAATGATATTGGCAGATTAATTTGGCTAGAGCTGCGGAATAAGCCGGAAAAAGCTTACTGAAATCACGTTAAGCTTTAAAGCTTTCCTAGAGCTGCAGAATTTCGGGTCTCGGCCGGCTTTCCCTAAAGTTGATAACGCTCGATGGAAAGACGCGGCTCCTCCACCGCGTTAATAAGTCTGCTTCATTGTAGCGCCGTCCCATGCTTGGTTATGCGGCACCTCCACTGCAATTACCAGCATTAATTCGCATTTTACACGTCACATTCTTTGTTTTCAGGCGCCTCCACTGTGCCATGGCACCTCCACCACAAAACCCCGCATTAACTCGCTTTTTACCCGTCAAACACTTTGCTTTAAGGCGCCTCCACTGTGCTATGGCACCTCCACCGCAATAACCCAGCATTAACTCGCCTTTTCCACGTCACAAACTTTGCTTTAAGGCGCCTCCACTGTGTCATGGCACCTCCACTGTGTCATGGCACCTCCACTGTAATTACCAGCATGCATTCGCTTTTTGGCCGTCTCACACGTGCATGTGTAAACAATGGTGTGTAAAAAAATTGTGTACCATGCTGACCCAGGGGCTGACAATTTGGGTGGATATACAAAACAGGTGCTTACTTTTTTCGACAACCATTTTAGTTAGAATTGGTTCCCTTGCATTGCTTAGAAAGTTTCACAAGAAAAACAAATAAGTATCTTTCGCTAAAACGCTAGCATTATAAGATAATTATATGGGAAACTCGCTGTTCAGAGCTGCATATTAGTATTGCTTTTTGACCCCTTTCCGTATTTGTAAAATACCGAAATAACAAATAGGGGTAATGAAAATTGATGAACCACTCGGCATACGAAATTTCCCGAGCAGGGACGGTTTGGGAATCGGGTGACTTAACTTAGTTATTCAGGTAAAGCATAAATCTTAAGCATAAATCTTAAAAAGCAAGCTGTTTTTCTTCGGAGCTTCGGGGGTAACTTGTGTGACTGCAAATGACTGTCTTAAAATGAGAGCGTTTTGGTGATTCTTGTGTTTTGAAAATTCATGTGCTGTTATTTTAATTTGCCATAAAGCGAACGAAGTAATAGTTCAGTAAACTTTTAGAGTCAAAAAATCTTACTGTGTGTCCGAATGTTTTGTCTTATGTTAGGCAAACCATTTCTAACAGAGGAAGAATTTGTTACACGCTTTCACACCCAACAATGATTGATGCTGCGTAATCTCTAAAATCAACACTAGGCGGGTGATTATAAATTTAAGCGTTATTTATTCCGCGCACATTTTACAGGAAGGAATGTGTGAAGTTAATACAATCACATGGCCATTTTGCCAATTAAATGTTGGAATTGTTAACATAGCAACAGAACATGAATGTAAATAATGTAATTTTGATTCATGCTGCGAGTATATTTCGAAATACCATGAATATTTCGTTGGGACCGAATGCTTGGCTTTTCACTTTACAGCCAATAATTTGGATGAGCCAATGTGAAAACTGTTGTAGATTTTTATAAGGAATATCATCAAAGTAGAGTGAAACTAGGAAAAATGTCACAAAAAATAAACGAGAAAGTAGAAAAGAAGTGACACTATACGGTATACTACGGGATTTGCAACGAAAATTTCATTAAAACTGACTTGCGTTTAAGAAAGTTAGGTCTTGCAAGGCGAAAAAATCATCCCAAAATATGATTTCAAATCGCCGGTAACAAGCGACTTCATCACGTTTCGTATAAAAAAAGTTTTATGTCGTCCCAAAAGTCCACAGACTACACACCAATCATAACGCGACAGATTATCTTGCCCAAAAAAAAACGAATTTTCTTCACGCAATAAAACCTGATTTATGTCATACTACCCTTATCCACAAACATTAAAGAAAAACAACTGGTCATTTTCACATAACTGTTTTACGGAGTGAAATGGCCCAGTATTGCCCCCCCCCCCCCCCCCCCCACCCGCCCAATTAGCCTCCAAATAACCCGATTATAAATTGATTGCTATTATTGGTTAAAATAATCGCAGTTTAATGCAAGCTGTGGTTTTAATAGGCTTATCAATATTAATTTTGTCGATGGGTTTATCACATTATTGCAACAAACATCAATGATGACGTTTTAATCGCACGGAATTGCCAGTTAAATCTACGTGCGGACTCTATTCGGAATTACCTATCCATTTACTTTCATTTCATGAGCTGCCTAGTACCTAAAGGTACGCATATTTCATGTATTCTACCATTTCAGAGCAATAAAAACCATCTGCACAGGGGTTCATTTACGGAAAAAAATTTATAAGGTGTAATTTTCTCTTTTTTAATGATTTTGATAGCCAGAGGAAATATATTTTTCACACCACCGACACAAAAACTAAATCAATCTGCATAGAAATGTACAAATTAAAAGTTCGAAAATCACATTAAAAAAAGTACAATACTAAACCCGACAAAAGCTATAAAACAAAATGTAATCTCCCGTCAAAATCGGGACGTGCACGGTTAACAAAATACCAAAAAAACCGTTAAACATAATTCCACATCCGCGAAAATCACGTAGCAACTCACGTAATTGTATCGGCGTCGGCGTCGGCGTCGGCGTCGGAGTCGACTTGTCCGCGTCGCTAGCAGCCACCAACTGGCCGCTACGCGTCTACCGGCGTCGCGACGGCGTCGGCGTCGGCGGCGGCGTCGGCGTCGGCGGCGGCGTCGGCGTCGGCGTCCAAGTTTAATTTCATGCCTGAAAGTGGGCAACGCACGGCTTTGTCAGTATCGGTGAGCGTCTCTTTTCTGTTTCTCTTCTCATACGTGTCGCGGCTATATACTGCGTCTCAACGGCGTCTATTAGAGTGGGGGGGGGGGATGGATTGCACCATTTGAGAAGGGTGAGGAGCGGTTAATTGACATCAGTTGAATCTAAATTCATTATCACTAGAGTTTGATATCACAACTAATAAAATTTTAAGCCCCTCAAAATGACTAGGGACGACATCTTTCTGTTGTTTCTGATTTGTTCAATGGTTTTAATATCTAGTCTTGTATGGAAAGAACCAAGTAAACTATTTGATATGTCCACTGTCCAATGTAATAATGTCGTTACTGATGCTATCAAGTCAATTTGCAATCTGTAATTTTACAGGGACTATAATAAATCTCAAGCGTAACTCGACCCTGTCAAAGCCAGTAGCGCATTGCATAAAGGGGTTGCAGCCCTCTGCAGATCCCAGGCTCTCACAAGACGCCGACCGTGACAGACTCGGTCACTCATCCAGTACCCGGTCTGGCGCGATGTTGCTTAGCTACTAGGCTTAAATGATAAATTTAAAGTGTTGGGCGTTAATTAAGCAGCTTTTTCAATGGCATTCGTTAAAGCGTGAAATTCTTTGAATATTTCAAAACGTAAAAATCGATTTAAAGAAAAATTATTCCATCGATTTGCTTGAAATTAACACGGCGTCTTCTTTTTACGATTTATAATGCACACAGTAAACTTTGTTAAGATCGGTTGTAGATAAAGTTGCTTTAGTTGAAAAAAACTGCAGAAAAGCTTAAAAAGTGACATAAAAGTGCCATTTTCAAGAAAAGTGCATACAACAATGGAATTTGTACACAAACATTGAATGGCTCAGCATATCTAGAAAGTTTTGTCACATTATATTTCGATTCTTGGCCTCTAGAGTGCAAAACGTGTTTTGAAAAACTGAAAAATTTCGTAAAAACTAAATAACATAAAATTTACTGGTCTGAATTGCTTCAAAAACTTGGCAGATCTAATTTCAGAGAAAACGAAGGTTCACAGAAATTTTTATCAAAATCCGTTTTGGCGTTTGGCCTGTAGAGCGCGAACAAGCGCACAAAAAAAAACATTCCGGATTTTTTTAGCAGGAAAGTGTAGCAGGAAAGAATAGTGCAGTCTCGCAATTTTTAGTTGTACATCCAGTGGATTAATACAGAATTTTAGTCCTCGTTCCGCCGAGAAATGTTCCACCACTGGATCCAACAACTTATAACAACTTATACAACTCGCTCGATCTGTTGACTTAGTCGAAAGCACCACTAATTAATACTACATGTTGCGTTCGTGCGTTTAATTCGGCGTTATTCAGCTGCCCGTTAGCTCCTTAACGGTCCGTTTATGTGATATGTCCATGCCCACTGTCAATGAGATGCAAAACTGATGAACGCTAATCTAAAAGAGGAGTTATCTCCAAGACGGTTGACCATTCATTTATTCCAAATCCAATAATGTGCCGCAAATCGGACGGACGGTTGTGATTCTGCTGCTGTTTTATCAACGAGATCGCTGTTATTGATTCACGTTTATTGACATAAAACCATGAAAGTAATCACCGCTGTGATTCATGCTCCATGTCAATAAACTATTTGAAGTAATTTCATGGACTCTACAAAAATTAACGATGGAATATGCATTGCGGCTCTGCTGCAACCCTCACTGCAGCTCGCAGCCTCTCGTTAAAACACTGCCTCGCGTCATGATAGGTTCGATAGTTTACGAAAAATATCCTTGGGGCTGAGCGCAATCACCTCTTACTTTTTGGGTTGCATTGTTTAAGGCAAGCCATGCAACACAAGCAAAATGTCAGATAATTTTTATTGGCCCCCTTACAAGGGACCGTTTGGCCATACCAATATAACGACAATGTGCACATTGTTTACGACATAAATTGAGATATGAGAGACACTAAATTTCACTCTTTAGCGCCGAACAGTTGAAAAAATGCCAAATAAATATTAAATGAGGTTTAGTGTGAGTTCAATCCTAAATGCAAATACTCGTTGCATGATTGTACGGTAGATACTGATTATTAGAAACGATTATTATTATTAATAAATGAGGTTCTTAAAACATTTTCTTACTCTCTTCTGGTCGGAATTGTATTTCAAACGTTATAGATTCAGGACGTTTAAAAGAGCAGCCCCTAAAAAAGAGCTCAACCGCTTTGTCGATGAAGATATTAACCAGTTATCGACATAGTCTAATCATAGGCCTTATCACCGAGAGGGGACACTGCTGTCGCATTTCAGATTCTGTGAAAGTTTTTGCTTGTTTTTGCGTTTTTGTATAGAACCACAATATTCGTTGAAAAACATAGAAGAGCCGTGCATTTACCAAACAGGTGTAAACACTTTCCGCTTACTTTAAAACACATCTACTTATCATTTTCTCTCTTCTCGTGCTTTAGCACTATTTGACGTTCTATCCAAACTGCCATTCACCCAGATCTGTTCGACAACCATCTAGCAACCGATCCATTGGGCGTACCTCCTAATGGAATTGTTGGGCTGTCTTTTCGCGTTTTAACGCAGCAGCATCCGATCCTAGTTGGATTGAAAGGTAAAAAAGACCTTTCTCTCACGCTTGTGGGAGATTTAGTACGTTCAGGTCTTTATGCTCCTCATGCCACGTAGGGACCGCGGGAAGTTCGTACATCTATAACTGTGGTTTCATACTATGGTTATTGTTACAACTTCATTTTTGAGATCGTTTGGCAACGAAACACTTGACTCCTCTCTGCCCTTGTCTGCCGGTGCCCTAATCTGCCCTGTGTTGCTCTGTGTTGCTCCGTGTTGTCCTGTGATGTCTTAATATGCCGTATTGTGTTGTCCTGTGTTGTTTAAATATGCCGTATTGTGTTGTCCTGTGTTGTAAATATGCCGTATTGTGTTGTCCTGTGTTGTTACAAGCATATTGCGTCGCAAGGTGACGTTTTGTGTAGTAAACATATTGTCTCATAAGAAGATACAGTGTCCTGTTAATAGATGTTGTGTGTATGATAAACTTTTTGTCCAGTATTTTATGAAGTTTGACAAAATTTGACCATAAAATGGGTTCTAAGAAATCTAAATTTTGATTTTTTATAGTTATTGTTAGTTATCCTGATGGCGAAATTAACATTTTTGTATAAGCTGTGGAATAAATACTGATAAAATTTTGAATTCAAGTTGTACGCAGGTATTTAAAGTTACGTGTTGCGGGATGCATCAGGAACAATCTTTGTCCGGTGAACATCGACGCAAATGTACATGGATCATCTACAGACCCTTGATCAAAAGTGTTCCCGGTTTCTTGTTGGCCCTACATTTTCTTTTCTAGCCCAGGGCGTGGGTGTCGATCTTGAACGATCCGGAAAATGGCACACACGTGTGTTTCTAGAACTGAGACCCTCTGGCAGCTGAGAGGGAGAAGGAAATGTTGGTTACCTAGTCGCTGGTAGAATACCAGCGATACCTAAAGCTGCCAGCACTGAAGCATCTGTCAGCTTAATCAATGTTTTTTAAAGTTTTGCTTGACTACTCGTGACTGCTTTCAAAGATGGCCTATCGACAAGCAAATTTACAGCCAAAATACTGTATATAACATACTCCTTGATACACAGTCTTTTTCTAATCTCAGCACATTTTTGTCATAACTGGGACTCGAGCTCAGACCCTTGATAAAGCAGGCAGCATAGCTTTGCGAAACGTCGGGAATAGTTTGAGTTTAGTAGCTTAGCATTCAGTTTTCTGAAATATTCTTAAATTTCCCACTGACTTTTAGCGAACATGCTTTCCATTTTTACTTTCTGACTCGTGCCTTTTTCCTCTTCTTAGCACGTTAGATGTTCCATCTCTTTTTACAGAAACTAAATCGACAAGACGGTGCATTTTCATTATGTTTATTAGTAGTAAAAACAACTCCAACTCTGTGCAGCTCAGTGCTTAGTTGATGCATTTCTGTTTGTTTTGTGGAGTTAGATACAACAACTTCATGTGCACACACAAACACACAAAACAGTCTGAGAAAAAGCTTTCATATTCTGTTGTAAAGATTCCTACGGTTGCTGGATATTTGGAATGTGCCAGTATTGCAGATTTGGGGGTAGAAATGATGATCGTAGACTAGACGATTCTGTGATAACATTCACCGACGAACGTTACAGAAAATCTACCATGGCTAAACATTAAGTGAGAAAATTGTTTCAAGTTTATGATAATGAACGTTTATAATGGCTGACATTAAAGATTAAAAAAGTTTTCTGCCTTTTTTATAGTATTTCGTTTTACTAAGTGGGTCAAAAATAATATAATTACTCTCATAATTTTGAGTGCGCGTAGACTTTGGAGAGTTTTGCGTTAACGGTAAACGGCGGACTCTCTTCGATAGAACTTTGGTTCGAAGCGTTTCGCGTGCCTTAATTTCAGTACAGACTTTATGAGCAGAATAACTGATTGTCTGGAAGGAAACGGCACAAGAATTCCAAAAGGTTTACAATAAATGAAAAGTCCATTCGCTCATTAAATTATTCTTGTAGCCTTGAAAGCCTTAAGCCCCCATTGATTCAATTTATGCGTCGGATTCATGAGCAAAAACCGTGACATATATCCCTGAATCACCAAAATTTCTCCAATTGTTTCATCTTAATTCAAGGCTCATCCTATATCCATAATATAGCTCAAAGAAAACTTTTCTGTTCAACAGCAAAGCAAAGCTATTCATTTAAGAAATAGGAGCCTAGCATAAATGGTAATTCTGTTTACTCTCGTCCAAAACATATTTTTCATACCGTCCATGAACAATTACAATTAGACAATGAAAACACATCATCAATAAGTCCACACCACTCTATCTCTCACTACGTTTAAGACAATCACACCTGACAAGTTATATTGCAACTAAATTGCAACCTATTTCGCCACCTATATTCGCAACAAATGTCCACCACGCTGTCAGAGCCAACTTATATGTTCGCGACACACGGGAAATACCAGGGTGCAGATAATTGCAGATGACTTGAGACCTAATTCAAGTTTGACTTGCTCGGTGCTTGCAGGAACAATTCCAGCAAGGTCCCAACTTGAGCGTAGAGCTCGTAGCACTGCTACTGCAGCTAATAGTTAACTGTCACTGCTAGTTTATCTCCACGCTAATTAATCTCGACGGGTTCTAATTACGTCTAAGCATTGTTCATTTGCTCGTTCTATGATGTAGACAATCTATAATTTGTGTCTAATCAATTGATTAAGAATTAATTAGGAATATAAACTAGATATTATCAAGTTAAGTGGTTATGTTTGCGTTGCTATGATGTGACTTGCTATTCATCGAATTTGGAGCATTTCTCAATTTTGTCAAGTTGAAGTTTAACTCTATGATTTATTTCACAAATTATGAATATTTAAAAAAGGAAATATAGGTATAAATATTTCAAAATTAATGTCTGTTCGCATTAACTAAGCCCCGAAATGACTTACAATAAAATGGAAACGGAATATATACAGGTGTACGTCGATGATATGCTTAAAGTGTAATTTTAACCCATTAGGCACAGAAATTCAACAGAGCAAACCAATTACGGGGCCACGAAAACTGGAACCTGCCGTGACAGTTTTGCGTTTGTCCTGTTAGTATTTATTTACCGGCTACGTGAATGTGCCCTGTAATTATGCATGCATGCTTTTCATGGTATACGCTTAGATGCGCTTCGTCTATTCATTTGAAATTGATGGTAATGTAAAAAATTGGCCAATTAAATTTTAGATCTCACCAAAATATCGCTCAGTCGGCTGGAAAATTATTTTATAAAATTAAATTAATTGAGTTTTTTTATATATCGAATGTATCGAATGTGTACGTTTCCTTGAAGGTTGCAGCTTCTTTTGCTTCCTCCAAATGTGCAAAAGGTTCTCATGGTATTTACTTTAAATTAATCCCAATCTTTGTACAGTAAAATAAATAAAAACTTTGATTTTTTTACTGATTTTTTTACAAGAAAAGCGAGAAATATCAGTCTATATTCAACACGGATTTACTGCATTGGTTTTTAAGCTTCATCCCAAAATTAACCAAAACCTCAGTGAAAAACTCTCCAGCGATTAAATTACAAAAATCTTAAAGATATTCTGTAATTTTCTTTATTGCCTAGATCTTGGTTAAGGTGGTAGGGAGGAATTGAACGGAAAAATAAACAAAGACAAATAAATAAAGAAGGTCAGTCATTGGGCAAATTCGAAAGTTTTTTATAAAATAATTCAAAAAATATCAGGAAAAAATTTCTTTCTCAAAGAAATGGGATGAGATTGAAAGAAGTAAGTTTGGAGATACGTGAAGAACGGTACGGTTACCTTTAACAACCAAACAAATTCTAGTTATATTACCTTTTCAGTTGATAAACCTTGCAATTATTTTTAATTTTTGTAATACCACCTATCTGTAGATTACTTGTAAGATAATTGAAAAACAAACAAATCAAATCACCCTCTCAATTAACTCATTCCTCGCAACGCAACACACAGCGAAAATCGCACCACGAACAACCCGGATCATTCGGAAACCACCACAAAACCACGCGGTCTAACGCTCAAACCCGCGTTCAAGACTTATCCTGTTGTTTGGACGCCGGGAAATGCGTCCCGTGGCATTTCCTCGTGCCGGGGGGTAGGACGCGCGTACGGGGTAGTATCGGAAACCAATCACTCCACGCGTAGCTGACAATGCCGATTTGTCTGTCGCTTTGTTTAGCTGTAATACCGCTGGTCAGTGTGCTGGCACATCGTCCATTGTTCTTATACATGTCGGCCATTCCTCCAAATGCACCCTGCGAGCGTGGAGCGTTTGCTGCTCTATGCGAATTGTCCAAAACAATGGCTCTACCATCGGACCACTCGTACTTGTGTCATTTTTATATGCAGCGAATGGGAGAATTTTTAATCAGGGAAAGCATTCTTCGCTGTTAGTGTTTTTTTAAGCGGAAAATGATGGAAATTCCGCAATTAAAATTTTCGTTGTCTCGAGTTCTCTTTTTTTTACGTGGAAATTAACTGGCGGTGAGTATTTTTTTTAACTTTAACACATGCACATATATTTTTGAACAGGTAGATTTTTTTATTTCTTATCGCACTTTCGAGCTTGGAAAATTAAATTTTGAACTGTCTAGAAATGCATGTGTACCTTAAATAACATTACGGTTTCTATGATTAAAGCAGAAAGACAAGATTTTAACATAACTTTGTCATGTATAATGGCTCTGTCGTACAAGAACCTCGTCATTATTACATTTCTAGATACATAAGATGCTTAGTCATATCTTGACAATAACTAATTGCAATTTGGAGTTGTAATACTTACTATAGCTCCTTCTTATTCAAAATCTGAGGAAATTTTATGGCTTTGGTAATATTCTATTTTGTCTACCACCAAGTAACACACAATAAAACCACAAAAATGTAGCAGCTTAAAAAGAAGTGTGAACCGCATGAATACGCAAAGATAACGTAGTGTTAAATTCTCTAGGAAAACTTTATGGGAGTGAGGGGAGGGGAAATCTCCCACCAGAACCATAACATCTCTTTCACTTTTCATCGCTGATCCTATTTGAAAATGTATTTATTCGCTGACTATGCTCTGAACGTAAGTAATAAGCCTGGAAAAGCATATAGCATGTAGGTACACTGGCGTCGGTGACTTGGAAGCCTTGACGGTCAATTGTTTGATACAATACGAAACAGAATATCTGGAGAGTGCCTGACAGCTCATCTTCACGTCAAACTGTTTTTACAGATTTAAGAGCAGAACTTTTGTTAAACAGAGTGGTTCAGGATGTTGAAGTCGTGTCCTGATTGAGTCCTGAAGAAGGCCACGCTATTTTGATCGATCCGGATCCATTTAGACCCAAAAATCATTCCTAACAGAGCACACCCGTATACACGACATAAAAATAACTTCGTTTTACTGTAGTTGGATGGCAAATAACTACTCCCAACTCACAAAACTATATCGTATTCAACCCCTATGACAAAAAAAATCTCCAGCACCCAGCAGTACGAACGTCAATAGTCAAAAAACAAAATTTTAGTTGTGGTCACGCTTAGAAACACATCTCCAAATGATACAAACTGGACCCTGAGCAACTAAAATTTTCAATGTTCAGAACAAATAAACAAAAATAGTGGAAAACTCTTTCATTTTTTCATCAGGTTAGAAATCATTTGGTTTTGTTATCAGGCCTTTCGTATAGACTTATTTATTGATAACAGTAAGATTGTGTGGTAATTTTCGAGCTTTTCTGAGCAATTTGGCGTTGATCGTGTTTTCAAATAATTACCGAGAAAATCCGAGACATAGATCTTTATTATCCAAGACAATAGATCCCCTTCCACACACAAAAAAACTTTTGTATATGCACGTATAGGCCCCCTAATATCGAGTAAAGCGGTTGATGGTTTTTCCCTTGCGTGCTGGGAAAAAGGAGGCAGTCTAGCCCTCCCATCAGCGACTAACCTGTGCGTTGATACCATCTCGTCCCCGACGTAGACGATGGCTCCCTGTTTTAAATATTCCCTTCATCCACCGAGGGTTTAGGCTTGATAATATTTTAATATCATGCTTTTATACGAGCTTATTTCGTTTCTCACCAGAAGCTTATCCCCCTGCATAGCTCGTCGAGTATACCCACATTCCGTTATTAGAAAAAACTAGAAAGCCACGAGAAGGAAATGGCTCGAAAACTGACTAACTCGTTTTTTTTGTTCACGAATCAATACGTATTAAATAATTAAAGGATACACTTTAACGTCATGTGGAATTCAATATCGTGCAACAGTGTCATAAGCTTCAAACTTTCTGTATACAAGGAATGTTTCGTGTCTGCTGGCTTCTGTTTTCAATAGTTTAGCCAGTCTGCGTATGTAGTTGTTATCTCCATTTAGATGGGGAGTATTGAAATTATTTGTATGAAATAAAGCATCGTAATGAATGAAGTTGCTATCCTGGAACGGAATTGGCGCATGCCATTGAGTTGCAAGTTACTTCTTTGGTATGAACTGGACCATATTATGGTGTTGTGATTCACGCAGTGCCGATGGCAGAGGAAGTAAAAAATCGAACGCTGAATTCGCAGAATAGTTCCGAATGCCTCGAAATCGTGCATTTGAATTAGCGAAATGTAAAAATAAATCATGGAAACATGTACATGTATATTTGAAAAAAATGAACATAACAGAGTTTACTAATATTCAGCTAGTTAATAATAACTTTTCATTCCAGTTAGTACACAGCATATTATTTTCACTGCAGTGGTGACCATTTCAAGCATAACCTAATTTTGAAAAGCGATGCATCAAAAATCTCTCCGCTAGCAAATAAATTAAAAAAGAACCTGAGTTTTTCCTCAAGAAGAATAAGAACATACTTCAAAAATCATCGACATTTACGTTTTACTAAATCGTACGATTTAATCTGCAAGGCGCTATTTCAAAACATCAAAATTCAACACTAGAACACTCGCACGTCTTCTATCATTTTACTTGTAACTTAAATCCTTCATAGGATACGATTGGATTCAATCTTTGAAGCAAGTCTGTCATTTTTTTTAATCAGTTTTTCACGAAAGTTTTATATTTTATCGACACAAAATTCTAGAATATTTTTCATTCAGTGTCCCACACTGAAGTTATCACAGTGTCCCATAGAGCTCTCAATCTTTGTTTGGTGGTGTTGGTAATAAGATGGTTTTCAGAGTTTCGGCATGTATGAGGGCTTTTTGGGGAGGCTTCTTAGGAAAATGTAACCGTTCATTTCCAAAATTTTAAATCAGCCAACCCAAAATTAGGCCCTTTTGGGGGGACGGTCATTTAGCAAAAACATGCGACTCTTCGCACATTATTGGTATATTTATGCAATTTTGAAAACAAAATCTATTCCACATTCTACATTCCACTGTCGGAGTATCGCTTTTTTTAAAATCAAAAACTTCCCTTTTTTGGGGGGTTAACCCGCCAAATTTGGACGCAAAGGATTCCAAATTTGTTCCCAAAGCGTCCATTTATAATTCAAATCCAAACATTTTGATCAATCAGCAGTCAAATTGGGCCCGTTTTGGAGGGTCTCTATCCAAATACTTTAGGATTCAATAGAAATGGGCGCCGTTGCATAGCAATCAAATAATTTACAACACACTTTCGGGGTCTCGCCATGGTGCGCAAAATGTGTGGAGAAGTCTTTTCTTCAAATTATGACGGCCAAGGGGGTCGGAGCACTGAGCGGACAGGGTCACAACTAGAAAGGGTCAAGCAATCAGCTTTTTGGACTATTAACATTTAAAAAGCATGCAATTCCTCGCAGCGAAGATATCAAATATCAAGTAAAAATAACGCTGTTGACATCCTCCCGGTGTAAACACAATCAGATGCAGCCCGTGCACCCTTGCCCATGCCAACAACGCATCGTTCACAATCCGAGGGGGCTGTCAGTGAAATGTGAAAGATCGAGTAGTGTGCAGGTTAGGTGATCGCTCCAGCGGCCACTCGTGTGCATGGTGCGTCGAGCAAACAGTGGCGGAACATCGTGGCCAATTATCACTGCTGTGGCGAATTTAGTGATTTTTATGCAGTGTCCTTGCCTCCATTGTCACTGATCTCTATGCTATGGATAGCGCTTCGTACAGTGAGACTTTGATGCCTTATTGAGGCACTTTGGGGCAAATTTCCAATTTTCATCAAATTTTCAAATCACAAGGTAAATTTGGTTTAGAAACGATTAAATAATCGTAGGCATATTTCTAGTTCATAAATTTTGGTATTTAAGCATGAAAAGTGCTTTGGCTTTTATTTAGTTGTGCGCTATAGGGGGTAGGTTCAGGAATTTTGATTAAATTTATAAAATGAACACTGTAAAAAAACTGGCTGATCCAAATATAATCGGGATAGTAATATAATAATATTAGTTGGAATAAAATGGGGAAATTCCCGAATTTAATATCAATTAAATAATAAATTACACAGTGTCAAAGACATTATTAACTCAAAAGGAAAATAGGCATTTATTTTAACACAAATGCACAGCAACTATATTTCAATTTGTTTCTTGCATAGTCGTAATAGAAGTAGTATTTTTTTTATTCCATAAATAACACATGGTGTCTTACAGGAAGGTCAGTGTATACAATAAAATAAAATATGATTCTAACATAGCATAGCTTGAAACGTCGGCAAAAGTTGGAGTTTGAGAATTCAGACTGAGCATCAAATATAGCCAGTTTAATATTTTTTCTGAAAAAAATATATTTCAAGTAGCTTTTGGTGGCTGGAGTTAGGTAATTTTACATTTCTCTACATTTTCTAAGCCATGTTGCCTGACCATTGTATGACATCGGAGACCTATCGAAGACCAAGACGTGTTTCTATCGGACCTCAGAAAGGAGTAAGAAAATAAAAGGCAAGAAAATGGCTTAAGGAAATGTAGGGCCGAGCTGGGAAATTTACCCGACGCCGGTGAAACACAGAACACTACTTCAAAGTTAATTTAAACATGTGTCCAAAGAAGCGCCACTGTCAGCAAAGTAACAAGCACTACGGCTGGAGCAGTAGTGCATCTAATTTATAATCATGAACAAGCCATGCTAGAGTTTGTTCTAGTTAGTGCAATAATATGTTTTGTAATGGGGTCGAAACCTTCGTTGCTTGTGGATTTGATATCCAGGTTGTCAAATTCAACCCTTACAAAATACTCAATTGCAGAGTAAGTTGACCCAATTATGGGTCAATAGGTCTGTTTAAAAATCAGAATGATTGACTGACTATACACATGATAATAATATCAATGGCATGCAATCAAATCAAGGTGGTACGTTGACATTTTTTACCCTTAATAAATACTGGTTTGTATTTCAACTATAGACCAAATAATGAGTATGTTTCAAAATCAACCCGATTCAGTGAAGGTATGATAGAAATTTAAATGGCATGCAATCAAATCCATGAGGTACAGGTAGACATTTTTAGACCTCAAGAAATACTAATTGTTGTATAACATCTGAGACCAATTATGGGGTAGTCGGTCTGTTTCAAAACCTGGAAGGTTAAAATTATGATAATACTTAAGAATTTAAAGGGCATGCAATCATATCCAGGTGGTAGGTTGTCATTTATTCAACCCTTAAAAAAATACTCAATTTCACAAAGACCCAATCATGGGTCAATAGGTCTGTTTCAAAATCAAAGCGATTCACTGGTATGATAATCATTTAATGGGCATTGCTATCATAATTTCCACAATCTTCGATTAAACGCGATTCGGAGCGACGCTGTTGGGAAATTGGCGCTAATTTCGAGCGGTAATGATGATAAACGATTCGCGCCGGTGGATGCTTTCAGAGAAGCTATGCGTCTCTCACGGAAATTTCCCCGCACATCCGTGCGTACAGTCCGCCTCAGTGCTGCTTGTAGCCAGAGCTCGGTGTTTGGTTTTGAGGAAACCGCGTATTTTAGTAACGACTTTTACATACCTTATCGTGTGATAATATTACTGTAAACCAAATGGAGGAAGCAAATAATCGGTTGTTAGCAGAACTTTCAATACCACGTTTTTCACTCAGAGTTCAAGCTTTTTAATACAGCACAACGAAATTTTTCGAATATGTTATCTCAATTCAGAATCACATGTTGTGTTAAATTTTTAGTGTGGAATGACAAGCGCTTTTCTTGAAAACGGAACTTTAATGACGATTGTTTTACGTTTTATTTTTCTTTTTATTCCAACGTAAACAAATATTGCTTAACGCATCTTCTCGAAATTTACACTGCAAGTAGGAAATATTAAAAAAAAAAACGGAGGATATTGTGTGAGTTTGAAACATCCTGAGCGAACAGTTTTCATTCAAATCGGTTGTTGCGGTTTTCAATATTTTCGTCGTGGAGCCCTGCAATAGGTACTGATAGAAGAGCCTGAGCCATAGCAATTGGGGTGCGCAATATTGCTTTACCTGATCCATGCATAGTGATGGAAAGCGGTAACACTTCTGTAATATTACCGGTAACGGTAAAGGTAATATTGCTTTGGTATATATTACCGTATTTTTACCGTTATATTACCGTTTTTAATCATTTACTTTTAAAATAGAACATCATTACATTTTTTTGTGTCATAGTTTTAAATGGTTTAAAAAAATAAAATAAATATATTTTACTAATCATATATTTTAATATATCATAATATATTTTTACATTTTTTATCGTCAAGTTTATCCTCTGCAAGTTGTACGCGTGACTAATTATAATTTATTTACAAATAACCCATTTTAAATTATTAACGGTAGAATTTTTTTTGCCAATCGAACCAATATTAAATAACCGGTAATTTCACATCTCTATCCATGCACCATGATGCCGGCAACAGGCGTCGAAGTAGACACCATCCACCGCACTCAAAGGCAATTGCAATTTGAAATAATTTCAAATTGTGATTTTTTGCATTTTTAAATGGTGCATTACGTTTTGTCGTTTTGTCAATAGGCAGTTGGGATGACATCGGTATTAATCCTTTAATCTTGCGGGAATTATGGTCTATGGGAAACGCATAAACAATGAAGTGCGAACGGCTTTCGCTGTTGGTGGATGAAAGGATGGTGGTGAAGTATAAACTGTCATTTCATGAGCATGACAATGGCCCAAAACAACAAATAAACATAGCTAAAAATACACGTATGCAAAATAGAGTCGGGTTTTTTTACAATTTCTGAAATATTTATCGTGGTGTTGGTGCGATCAGCGCGATTAGTGCATTTGAAAACACATCAGTGTGAAATTTAATTGGGTGTATTAATAAGTTTAGCCCCCAAATACGAAAAAAAATGTACTAACCGCTGTAAAAACTCATTCTATTGCGGATTTATCGTTTCTTACAATTAATTAATTATTTTAATGTTGATTCGCACCGAAATGCAAGTACTCGTTGCATTTACGCCGGATATTTATGATAAGAAACGTAACATCAATAAACTTTATATTCATTCCACAGTTGGTTGACCGTGTAGCAAGCTGGATGATGCTCCATCCCGGCAAGCTGAGAGATTGGAGGACTCCTAGTATGAACACACATTTTAGGATAGATATTTCGTTTCTATAAATGAATAAATACTTCTGTTATTGTTTAAATCACCTCAAATTGCTAATCTTTACACATTTTCTCAGTGAATTTTTCAAATTGTTTCCAATTTTAACCATTTTCTAAAAGAAAATCATAGCCATCACCTAAAAATGGTCAGGATTCAGATATTTCAGTGAGATATATCATAGAAGTTGACGAAAAACCCCTTGTCAAAACTTTGATGCCCTTTAAAAACTGTCGAAATTGAAACAAGCGGTGGTCTAGGCACCTTAATGGTAACTTTTCCGTCGCCACTGGCTTCCAGGGACCTTCCTCTACGCCACTGAAGTCCAGCAACGGCTCCAGACGCCGATATCGAAGAATAAATTGCTTCCTGGACCGTGAACACAAAAGTAAACGAATGCAATATTGCACATGGCGCCGGGGTATAGGGGGTAGGGGGTAGTAGGGAGGTTGGGGGGTCGGTCATAAAGTTATTCCGTTGCCGTTTGATTCGTGTTGGCATGTTGGTAAAGTGCGTTACTTTCTATATGTCTTTTTGGCTTGATTTTCGGTACCTCTGTGTTGCCGCAGGCAAAAATTGTAAAACAGTTAACAATTAGTATTGGTTGGTAGCGTTGAGCTTTGTTGGAAATAGCGGTGTCACCCATTCAAAATTAGGCCAGTGGTGTCAGATGTATAGTGTCAGGTTATAGTAAAGATACAGGTAGCTCAAGAGATGTTGTCGGTAGCAAAAATATTTGATTCCATTTCCAAAAAACTATTGAAGGTGGTTATTGAATGCTAATGCGTTTCACTCTTACTTTTCCGAAGCTTTGCGAAACGTTGGGAAATTTTCAGTGAAGAAAGCCAGCTAATGAGCTTTATTTTTAAGATTAGGAACAGCTGAGTATTACAAACTTTTAATATCTACGTGCAAATTCTACAGAAGAACTAAAAATTTGCTTTTTTCCATCCGATAGGTTCACATTAATACCCAATTTTCCTTTGGTTTTTTATATGATGAAATAACTGTCTCCACGAATTAAAGGCTTTCACATATGTGCGCCTAGTTTGAGCCCTTAATAATTTTGATTCGTTCAATAATTTCGCTATAAAAAATATACATAAATGTTGGTTGGAGTCCATTCATGGTGAAAATGTTTTTCCATTTCAAATGAGCCAGTGTCAGTGTAGTTGTATCACCAAATCACCAACAACTCAGGTGATGGTAGCTGAATAAAGATGCTAAATTCACCTTTTACCGTGGGATTACAGCAACAGCTTTTAAGAAATAGACTTTAGTTCAACAATTCATGCCAGGAAAACTCGATGAGGCGATGTATATTCGATGTTTTATTACAAAAATTCTTGGCCGTGCGATCGAGAAGTGAAATTCGTCAGATGAAAACAACGGAAGAAAAAAAAAATATTTCTGCAACGCGGAAGTGTGCAGAGAAATTTCCCAGAAAGGTATAAGGTGGATGGAAATAGGCGGGAAAAGTCAGCCGCGAAGCCCGTTGTAACAGGGTTATTTATTTCTTCTGTTGAGCAGCGAAATTGTTTGAATATGTTTCTTTCAGCACCCCCTAACCCCACCCACCCCTCTCAACACACGCTATGAGTTACTATAGTCTCTTGGATTTTGGCTAAGAAACGTTTCCACTTCTGTGCAAAGTGTAATTTAGGAAAAACTGAATAATTCATACTTTTATATTGTTAGAATTTTTTAAATTACACGAGGTGGTATTCTTTTCATGAAGCTATATTCTTTATACCTTTTATGTCCCGCTGTATATTCAAGACGATTCATGACTTGTGATAAATAAATAATTAAATCGTTAGAGAATCTTAAATTGCCTCCAAAATCCCGGGAAACACCTGTATATTTATACCTATACAAACATTACTCATTCTTTGCTTGCCCATATCTCACTTTATAACACCCATTTTCTCTTAATACGACACCCAAGGATTTTATAATCTCATACCTTTTCGTCTGTTTTACAGAAAAAGGAATATAAGGCATTCATAACATAATAATATCTCCCGCTAAGATCCGATTCTCATTAATAATGCACATCATTAATCATGAATAATGAATATCTTCTTCTTTGAAAAAAAGAGAAAACAATTCCTTTAGGTATTAGCTAACTAAAATATAAACGATTTCTTGAAGATAAAACATTCTTTAAAATTTTCTAAAGAAAGGGTATCTTATAAGTTAACTTTCTTATTTGAGATATAAAAGTCACTGTTGGTTTCATTTTTAATTATTGCATACTTTGATTATGCTTTGATGCTCAAAGTTTAAGTGATAGACGTTAGCACAGTCTAGCTTTAATTTAGAATTATCTCGACAAGCGAAAATGGTACTAGAAACTAGAAACAAGAACGACGGTGCTTATATTTCTTGCTAAAATTTAATCAGTTTGGCAATCCAGGAAAATTATAAAGCAGTTTTGAAAGTGGTATAGGTTCTCTCCAAGAGCGGAAATACTATTAGATACTATGTTTTGTGTCGTGAATAGAGGAAGAAAGCCTTAGGTGATGAAATCTTCATTACACCAGGAACTTTGGAGCAGCAGTTTCTATCGTAGCAAAAAGTGACGAGTACTTTCATGAATACAATGTAAACGTTTGATGAAATTGAGTACTACTTGTTTCTGTGTGTATTTAATGATACCAAAACAAGCTGGAATACCATATATTTTAAATGGTAAAATGAGTAATGTTTTGGCAAAATAAAATAAACCAAAACATGTGACGGCATTTCGAAAGGATGCACCTTTTCCAATTCAGATATTATGTCACAGAAAGCTAGTTATGAATCAACTTCTAAAACGACAAGCTTACAAAAAAATGAAACGCCAATAAAACGCACTGATCACAGTCCGACAGCATAAACCAACACTAAAACATTATCAAAACACCAAAAACTAAACGTGCCACCCTTGAAAATTTCAATCCCCCACGCAAATCTAATAAACTCCTCGCACAAAGATAACGACCGTTTGTAATTTCTCCCTGTAGACAGCCCCGCTCACCTTACCACCCCCTGTGGTGTCCACAGGGGCTCAGAGCTACCCGACTGTACATTATTAACATGCAGCAAGCCGGACAATCTTGTCGTTACAATGCTAACCCCGTAGCATTCTCCTCTATTTAGCTGCTCTGTGGCCCACCATGTACTACCTACTGTTATTTATATAGTTCCTAACACGTGTTCGGTACTCCTACACGTTGGCTGATGACCGAGCTAGCTGCCACCATAGCGCCATTATCAATTGAACGACATCTCGCGAAATTGTTATTCGAATAAAGTCGGCGTTTTGTTATAGCTGAAACTGTCCATTGTATATGGCGTACAAAGCGTTCATCAAATTTCTGTGTGACCTTTCAAGTACGAAGTTAGTTTCAGGTCTTTTACAAATTGGTTCAGCTTATTACAGTTATTTTTTTTGACAGAATCTGTGCTTGGACGGTAGATCTTTGTTTCGTTTAAATCCTCCGTCGATGGCGATGGAAAAATAAAAAAGTACTAGGTACATCAATGGAGCCAGCTTCATGTGCTTTCTCAAGTGCAGAAACTAAGTGATGGCCAAACCGATTAGAACTTAGACATTATTTGACTAGGTCATCAACCTACCACAAGTCAATTGCTTGAAAATGTCTGAGTTCGTTGCCCTTACACATCGAACCATCCCTATAAGTCAATTGATGGCAAGGGATGAAACGTAGTAAAATATTTTTACATGCATACAACATATGCATACAAAATAACTCGTATGTACTCAAATATTCTATAAACACATAGATGGATATTTGATATTGGCCCTGATTTATTGCTTTTAGCAGGAAAACCGAGTAAAGGAAACACTGTTTATCTGATTCGAGCGCATGGTTTCTTGTGAGTAAATACAGAGAGATACCCTTGTGGTTCTGTGCCCATGGGCTTCCTAGATTTATCTAGAACAACCCCCTATTTACCTGTCCTGCGTGTGCTACATCCAATACACATCCACGTGGGCCCATCTCTGATCCGAAAGAGTAATAATTCAAAAACACATTTCAAACGCATCCCACCCCCCAAAAAAAATCCCGTTCGCTTTTTTTCTTGTATTAAGTTTCTAGTCACAGTAAGGGGGCGACATGAAAATGTATCGGAGTTCATTTCATCGGAAATTCGTTTTCCCTTCGGCAGGATCTTCGTTCGCCTCTCGTCTTCGCCCTGGTCCGTGCAAGGGATGGTGGAAAGTTTGCACGGTGTACAAGAGGTGGGTGGGGGGATTCAGTGGCGGAGGAAGTGAAATTTGTGGCATCTTCATGTGTAAGGGGTGTGGGGAGAGGGTGGTGACCAAATTGAAAGCATACGAGGCATGTGAAACGTGATTACAAGATAGAAAATGTGTAAATGTCATGCAATTAATTATGGTTTGAAAGTAGGTATATGTCAGGATATCTCCTTGTTCCTACACAGGACAAATTAATCACAGTTGATTATGTTTTCAATATTTTCATAAGTAAGAAATACAGGCGTTCGCTTCCCCTATTTAACCACATTTCTTTAATAAACCCGTGAAGTGACCCTAAAACAAGCAGGAATGTTTAGTTATAAGAATTTTTTCCGATATTGATTTCTTAGCTTGAATATTCTGCTTAAAACGGGTACATCCATCACCAAAAAATACATTTTTTAAATGTAGATTGTCTTCGGAAATTCCCATTTTAGCTATTTTATCGAATTAGTAACATACGACAGTTTGAGCCAAACTTGGCAACCAGTAGTAAAACGTACAAAATTGATCTTAAATTTATTTAAACATATTAAAATCTCTTTTTTGGTGTTTCTGATCGTAACATTTTCACCGGCAAAGTTCAGGAAATGACAGTTTAGGAGATATCCTCAATAGGGGGGCGCCACTGCCAGATAGCCCCCCCAGTCGCATCTTCAATCGCGTTTCCGATGTTTTGAAATACGAGTGGAAGTTGCATTGACTTGCTTCGAAGAAAAGTAATACAGTTTGCTTGCTGTTGGACCTTTCAACTCTCAACGGTCAACAATGGGAATACAACTCTGTGTGCGAAGTTTTACGATCGCAAAGGGATTGCTTCTGAGTCCACGAAAACGTATGGCATCACACTCGTACAACATCGGGCGGTTATTGATTTAAATGTTCAATTAAAAGTGATGCTTTGTTTCACAATGGTTTGTAATCAGGAGTGATCGATTGGAATGGAAAGAATTTCGAAGTTTTCGATTGAAAATGTAATTACGTATTCTGAACGAATGGTTAAATGGATTTAATAGGGTCTTGAGAGTCCAACTGCTGAATTGTACGTATTTCTCGTGTGCTCGGTATCTTTCTAGTTTAAACGGAATTAATGCAAAAATGCCAAGATAACTTTCTCAATTATTTTGGCCACCTCGACGTTCAATGACTTTAAAATTGCATTGGAGATGGAAACACAATTTTATTAAAACATGTGGAGCTTTAGTTTAAGCGTTAAAAACGATCGGAATGTTTCAGTTCAACCACAGATCTAGCTAGAACTTATATCTGTGGTTCAACAAGATAATACACTGTCTCAACATTCAACTGCTGTCTGGTGAAAAAATGGCGAAATACAAGTAAACCCAAATTCAGTGGGCCTAGACAACTCACTTACTTCTTATCGTTTAGCGACTGTTGTGATGGCTCCTCTTGTCTGGCACAGATTAAACATCAACTTGACATATTATTACTTCACTACTTTGACAGTGACTCAAGATAAAAGAACTTTTGATCAACATCGAAAGACATCCACACTTCAATCATCTCTGCTTCAACCGCCAACTACAAAGTTCTGTTCTTCAAACCTTCAAACCATGGCCCACTAGAACATGTATCACATAGGCCATGTTCAAACTTTCAAAACGAATCTACGTTTAGCTAGCTGTGGATATCTACAAATTTTTGAAATATTTTACTCCATACTATTAGTGTTATTTATTAAATTTAATAATATAAACTTAATCAGGTTCTCCTGGTACAATTCCTATTTTTCCTTATCTCTTAATTATTTAATTAGTCTTTTTTGCTTTCTGTTTAGTGGCCAAATAAACCTGAATTTATCAGTTTTGGGATAATTTGTTGCAATGATTTTAGTGCATAGGTGGTTTGAAAATCAGTTCACATATCTGACAGCAGGTAGCGTGTTAACCGGTTATTTAATCTTGCGGGAAAACTAAACGAGCCACCGCCCTCTAGACGATAAATATGAACTAAATATTTTGCCTTTTTTCAGTTACATTTAGATATTTTGTCAACTACAACCGTTTTATTTGATTAAAAAATTCTCATTCGAAATAACACGTAGAATTTCAGAAATAACACCATGCCAATGTTTGTCAGAATAGCGAATTCGTGGGTGGCTCGGCCTTCACAGATATCGATCCGTTCTGGGAGCTGTCGACAACTCCCGGCAGATAGCCTTCTACACGTAATGGTGGACGTTACAAGTGCAAGCTACGAAACCGCAACGGTTTCTAAATAAATTCAGCGACGAATATTATTCCTCAAGTGTATAAAAACCATCCACCATTCCGTCATCAAATAATAGCCAGCCCAAAGGGTGGCTAGCTTCGGAACAGGTGAGTTATTAGTAAAAATGAGAAGAAACCCCAAATGTGCCTGTTAACAGTTCGTTCAGACGACCATGAGCACTTGCACGAGAGCAGTCACTAACGACTATGAGTCAGAGTCTTGGACCTTGACGCTCGATTTCATCAATTAAACACGTGATTTCTTCGTATTTCATGTGGCGCATGTAACGAATTGATTAACAGGCATTATCGAGTACTACATTTGGCTCGTTTCCAAATAGTATAGCTGGCTAATTCTTCCGAGTACGCCTGATTGCGAGTGGGCGTAACTTGGCCTATGCATTGGGTTGCCTCATGGTTCACCTACCTCATCTTCATGGTTGTCTGCGAAAAAGACCCGAGGCGTTATTGATTTGCGCCACAAATTTTCAGCAATCATAATTGCTTGTAAATGGTATAACTCAATCTTAATTACAACTTTTACCATGACAACCTATGGCTTATGTACTACCATTCACTACTGACTTTTTTATGTCCATCATAATTTTTGCTGACCATGTAAAGGTAGTAATTTTGCTATCTACATTCTTTCATCAACCACTTCCTGAGAAATGACCGCAACCAAGTCATAACTTGCCGATAGCCGACTTCTACACTACCACACATTATTTTGAACGGGATAGGAAAATCACACACGTGCATGCAATTTTTGTTTTTTTTTAGTTAGCCGATCTTGTATTTTTATCTAGGGTATGTTATCTGAACTAGCAATGCGGTCAGTATCTAGTTTGAAGCAGGAAAGGTCATAGTTTGGATTCTGGCCTGAATTGCGGTCCATAGACACATTTTGTAGCTCATTGCCATTTTTCATTTCGGTTTTTCATCTTTGCTCCTATCGTCTACAGGCTCAAGTGTCTAGCTTCATTGTAAATTCACTCCTTAAAATCATGCGTAGACAAAACATTCTTTTGCCAATCACATCTAGTTAAAATCTTTTACCCTGTAAAGTGACCTTTAAAATCATTGATAATCATTTGCAGATGTGTGTTTCTGTGCACACATTTAACATAGGATTGCTCGAAATGATGCAATATTGGTACTTGCTAGTACTTATTAACATTTATGTACGTAACTGTCAAGTGTTGAATGAAATAACGAACTGGTGTGAATGAGATAATGAGTAATTGTACGTTGTACGACTGATTTCCTAGTGCAAATGCAATTAGCGTATTGTTACACTTGTGTCAAAGTCAAGTTCACTTATCTGCAGATACGAACTAAAGTCACTTCTTATTAGCACTGCACAGCGCTTGCTATCCAGATTGCTTTTACTACGTATAGGTATAATAAGACATTTTTTTCCATTTTATACGATCATTGTGATTTGAGAAAAATAAATAATGTTCAAGGCTAAGAAATACTGTGTCTCCAGGAAAATTCCACTCGATGACACCCATTAAATTTCCTGTAGTTGATATTCAAATATTTTAAATGTCTATAGAAGTAATTTTTTGATGTTACATTGACATTGCATCATAATTCCAGGCATTTTACTAGCTCTGTGCTAATTATTTGTGTAGGCACCAAAATTTCTATGAATTGCTAAAAATTTCTGATTTGAAATTAATTAATTGAAATCATATTAATATATTATCAGATCAGTTTGTGCTGGATTTTTCAAGATTAATTGACTTGTTTCTTAATTAGCTTGACCTATTTCACGCGATCAAATTCACATCAAGTGTTTTCCTATCCCCACCACCACCACCACCACCACCACCACCACACTCCAGTTCGTTTAGTGTAAACTAGTTTCATGCTCCTTAGACTTAACACGAGTAGAAACATTGCTTGATACCGGTCTTCCCCCGCCACTTTCTCCCTCCTCACTATAAGTAGAAGCATATGACAGTGCGAGCTTCAGTAGACGATTTACAAATGGAGTGAGAAGTCGAACCAAGTCAAACTGCATCTTCGATCAGTTTCTAGAAGCCAGCCGGTGTCCTAATCTCGATTCGTTACTAGTTTCTGCCACGATCGCGTTGCCGAATCTTAGTAGGGTATTGAGATTTGACAAGTTTTGAGAGAGTTTAAATTCCTATCGTGTGGTGACCGGGGAATGAATTGTAACTTTCTCAAAAGCCGGCTGGTTTTTGAGCATTTAACTGC
This sequence comes from Nemurella pictetii, assembly GCA_921293315.2. NCBI lineage: Eukaryota > Metazoa > Arthropoda > Insecta > Plecoptera > Nemouridae > Nemurella > Nemurella pictetii. Next base: position 7,458,826 of record OV121122.1, read on the forward strand.
GAATCAAGTTTTGTGAATGAGATCACAGAGTTGCGGTCGAAACACCTTCGTTTCGGCTTCTGCCCAGGTAATAAACCATCAAAAATTCTGATAAATTTTTCTGCCTTGTAAAATTGAGTAGTCTTTTGAAAATCTACATCAACTTCATGTAAATGCTTCGGGTCTAAAAACTTAACATCACATTTTTAAAAAATCTGTCGACAAGTATTTATAGAGCTTAGTCAAGTGTAAAATATAGCAGAAATTAAATTTAAAGATTCTCAATACCTATCTATCCAGTTTGCCATACAGTTTTCTTTACTTCTTGGGGAGCTATGTGTTCTAGCATTGTAGAACTTTTCACAATTTATTTAGTTTTACATGGTACTGCTTCTACTTCATGAGTAGTTAAGCAACACTATACACCAGATCCATGTCCAAATGACAATTATTTTAAATGAGTCACTTCTACGGACAAACACTTTGGCCTAAAGTGGTCACATGAAATATCAGCTTAAACCAGACGACATAGAGTCCACTGACCGTAAAAGCATAGTCCAAGTTCGACATAACAGCTACAAATGCCAGCATTCATTGACTCAGACCAAAGCTATGATCTCTGAATAGTATTTTATTTCAACCTCATCTTTGGACTTGAGATATTAGATTCCACATTATTGGCCGTCAGCTAGCTGACCTAAGTACTAGACTAAAGTCCAAGTAGCCGCATGCTCCAGGCATTTGTTAGAACGAGAAGTCGTCATTTGTTGGACTGCATAGCAATAATATTTTTCCTGGCTTATGTAATTTACTTTCAACATCTCTAAAGGCAAACAAATTCTGTGTGGATTGATAGGAATGCGTGATAATGATTCAAGTGCATTTTGATTTTTGAAAATAATGTTACATGATTTTGTACCATCCCTCTAATCGATCTGACCTTTGTCTGTTCCTTTTATTTGGTAATCTGCTTATACTATAATACTTGATGTAATGAGCAAAAGATTTTTGCTTGCTGTCATTTTACCAGTATCCATTAGTTATATATCTGCACTTCCTCTGAGTCATCCACCTGTATCTACCTACATATAGTAATGTTATTTTTTAGATAGGTATACACACTGCTAAAATTCCTGCCCTTTACTAACCTTGAATATAAACACAACAATAAATACCTACTCTTTCCTCATTCATTACTGAATGCTTTGCAGCACCTTTTTGTTGGTTTTTACTAGGTCTCATTCAGTTTGCACGCTTTGTCATGTTATTTGAAATGCCTGGAAGCATGTTGATCATTTGACCATGTTCCCATCTTGAAATCTGAAATTTAAGACCCTTTATATAATTTTAAAATGATTGACAAACAGAGTGGTGTTTTTTAATTTATTTCTGATTTTTTGGGGTTGTATCACTTGGGTAATATGTGAGGAGTCGACCACAGGGCTAGTCCCTAAGTCTGCGTTGTGTGATTGCACTTTACTAGCCAACTGGTTGAAAGCAAACCAACCCCCCCTGCCAGAGATTATGTTGGCCTTGGTAGACACCCAAAGGGATAGGGAAAAATTCGGCCGGTTCTATTCCGTATGTTAAATGCTGTTCATAGTGAGTTATTTCTGATTACTTTGGGTAATTCACTTGAGTTATTATTGTGAAGTTGACCTCTGCATTCTAGCCTAAGGGATAGTCCTTAACCCCAAAACTGCTTTGTGTGATTGTATTTTATTAGCCAACTGGTTGTAAGCAAAGTTGAAACTGGTCGAAGAGATGTGAAGGCTTTGGTAGATACCCAAAGGATAGTTAAAAATTCGGCCAGTTGTATTCCATATGTTAAATGCTGTTCACCGTGAGTTATGGTAGGATCGCAGTTGCTTGATCCAAACAACAGGTTGCTCGACTAGATGAAGCCTTGCCTAACCTTCCCCGTGTCTGTTTCCCTTTGCCGCAGGGTTGCTCGACTAGCTGCGGACTGCTGTCTGGTCCGGCGCCCGGCTCGTGCCTCGACAAGATTAACTGGCGGCTGACGCTCAACGGCGATCCCCCCTGGCTGCGCCACCGCTGCTGAGACCCCGCCCGGCCGCACGTTTGCCGCCGCAGATAGCGTCGAGGAGCTCGGCGCACTGATCCACCCTGAACTAGGGCTGCCTCGTGAGTAGCTCGCCTTTCACCTCGTCGTACGTAGGTACCCTTTCTTAAAATCGCAGAATAACATTTTGATATTATACTTGTTGAACGTGAGATAGGGCTTCTAGAAAAAGTATTTATCTGGGTATTGATTGAATGCTAAGTCCCAAACTCACACTTTTTCTGACGTTTTGCAAAGCTATGCTCCCTGATTTGGCAAGGGTCATAACTCAAGTTTAGAGCCGGCAGAATAGCTTTGCGAAACGTCGGGAAAAGTTTGAGTTTGGGAGTTACCCAAGTTTGAGTTACGTGCTAAAGAGTCTTAAGACGGTAATATTGAGGGGTGCCTCATCAGTGCCACGCTGTTCACGTAAAACCAAAGTAAAACCAACTACCCGTATCACGCCCCTTACAACTTCTTGTCCGAAGCCGAAACGATTTCTATGCTTTTCATTTTTGCGAGAACTGTTCAACGTTGAACTATGATACTAAGTAGCCTCTGCTGTCTGCATCAGGATCTTCTTTCCCAGCATTGCAATTCTGTCAAGGTGAGATGAGTTGAGATTTCTTGTCAATGTTTTTAATGGAACAAAATTGAAAACTCAAATCTCATCTCACCTCAAAAAAAAATTACAGAAACGCACTGCTGTTCAGCCAATGCATTTCCTAGTCTTTCTCAACTATATATGTTAAAACTACAAATTCAAAAATCACAGGCTGTCTGTGTAGTCAGGAAATCAAGATGCTCGATCTGACACAGTCAAAGTTTTGTAGCATCTTACAGATTTCTAACATCTCTCGGCGCTGCTTGTGTGTTCCAGTTTGCTTACTCTCCCCTATCCCCCTCACCACCGCCGCCGCCATGAAGCTGACGAGCCAGGACGAGCGGATCCACGTGATCGACGCGGAGACGGACGTTGCCAAGGTCGTGCGCGACATCTGCGAGTCGGGCGTCCAGGAGGAGGCGTTCTACGTGCTGGACGTCGGCGACATCGTCAAGAAGCACACGCGTTGGGTTGAGGCGATGCCGCGCGTCAAGCCGTACTACGGTGAGTGGTTTCTTGCAGTTGTGCGGTTTGCGCAGTCGGTAAGGATATTGCTGGGCAAGAGGAAGGTCTGGGACATAGTCAGGAAGTACACGCTTAGGGTTGCAGTGATGCCCTGCGTCAAGTTTTGTTATGGCTGAAGTTGTGGGGCTTGCGCAGTCGGTTAGGATGGTGGACGGCAGGATCCCGGTAGAAAGGTCTGTGGCCTTCCTCCCAAAGGTGATGCCAGGCATCAAGCCGTACGAGAGTGGGTGGTTTGCGGGGCTGGTTTCTCAATTTCTGGGGCTTGCAATGTGCAGTGGGTCAAGCTGTGCGACAGTGGATGGTTTGCCAGTTGTTATCTTGTTGGATAAAATGTCCGAATAGTCTGTTGGGCAGTGTTGAATCAATGGCAAAAAGTTCCATCCTGAGTCCTGATGTTTTCTTGAATCTATTTAATCAATACCTTCCCTCCAACTTGGTGATACCTATTGATATTGATAGTATTAAGTTCACATACTTGTTATTTTATAGCCAAGTCTTATTAATGGTTTGCGTTTGTGTTTTGCAGCCGTCAAGTGCAACGATAGTCTGACCGTGATTGAAGTGCTTGCGTCGTTGGGCACTGGATTCGACTGCGCTTCCAAGGTAACCATTCTTGATTCGATATTTCATCCCACCGAGTATTACCAAGTACTATTCTACCATTTTATCGGCAACTTCTTATCGGCCCCATGTGCCCCAAATCTCCTACAACTTCCTTAAACAAGGAATGTCCATCGATATGTGACAAGTCAGGAAATTTTCTTGCTCCGTTCCCATTTTTAAAGCATTTTTAGTTCAACATTTCAACCTGCTACTATATAAATTCCTTGAAGTTTTTGTAATTTCCTCAAAATTCAAGAGACATATTATTACAATCATTTCTTCAATTCTATGCGACACAGCTGTGAACCCTTTATCGCTGTAAATCCGTCGTGTGTGCTGGGTGTCACGATCAACGGATCGGGTCGTCGTGGCAACGCGTGGTGACGGGAGTGTCGGTTGACAGGCGGAGATCAACAAGGTGATGTCGGTGGGCGTCGAGCCGGGCCGCATCATCTTCGCGAACCCCGCCAAGCCGGCGTCGCACATCCGCCACGCCGCCGCACTCGGCGTCGACCTCATGACCTTCGACAACGACACCGAGCTGCACAAGGTCAAGCAGCTCAACCCCAACGCCAAGTGAGTACCGGCTGGCTGTTTAGCTGCGATCTCGCCGTCCGCTCGGCTTCCTGAGAATAGACTTAAGTAATTGTGATGACAAAAACTTAAGTTAGTATAAATTATGGTTGAAAAGACCGAGTCAACCACAGGTGTACTGATTTCAACAACTTCCCTTTACTTACTGGTGGCTTCAAATCTACTGCAATTACAGGAGAAACTTTCATTTGGATGGAGCTTTAAAGCATCATCAGCTGGCTGCAGCCACTGTGTTGACTAAAATCGAGCACCATTAGCATTAGCTCCACCCTCAACACACAGGTTCTGTGAATCTGTTATAAATAGATGAAGGCATTATAGCGGTTAATGCTACAAACAAAACTTTAATTCATAAAGCCAACGTTTCCCTAGGCCTCCGCCTTGCTTCTTCAGGGCAAAATTAATAACTGCATCATCGGCATGCTCACCCATACAGCCCTTGAGTTCAATAAAACACCGACTTTAACATACTGGGCATTTGCTGCCGCCACTGTGTTTTGACCGAGTCGCCTGCCGATGCACTAACCCCGCCCCCGCCCGCCCACAGACTGGTGCTGCGTATCCGCTGCGACGCGGCGGTCGCCCAGTGCCAGCTGGGCATGAAGTTCGGCTGCGACGCCGTCGACGAGGCGCCGCGCCTGCTGCAGCTGGCGCAGGAGCTGGCGCTGGATGTGGTGGGCATCAGCTTCCACGTCGGCTCCGGCTGCGGCGACCCGCCCGTCTTCCGTCGGGCGATCGCGTCTGCACGCGCGCTCTTCGACCTCGGCCACGAGCTCGGCTTCAGCATGAGCGTGTTGGATCTGGGCGGCGGATATCCCGGCGACAAGGGCACATCGATCGACGCGGTGAGTTGGGTGGTTCCGTCGTCGGATTCGTCGGGTCTACGATCCTGTCGATGAAGCACACTACACAGTTCCCAGTTAACAGTTAACACTTTTCAGAGAAACTGTTTAACCCATTTATGCCCACCTTATGATATTTCGTACGTTAAACATACTGGTTAAAGGTTAACAAGTGGGTTGTTGAGTGCTAAGTTCCAAACTCTAACAATATCAAACTCAACACGCTAACAAACCCCGTTAAATCTAAAAATTCAAACAATGCAAACTGAGGTTTGGATGCGGGAATACCGGGTTGGGGTTGGGAAGCAGGAAATCTGCGAGGCGTGGCTTTATTGAGTCTTGTCTGCTACCTTATAATCACTTACTTAATTGCCATGCGATGCAAAGTATGGGTACAACGACAACCATCTATCGCTAGAGATGTCGGGCAAGAATATTCTTGAGTGAATCAAAGAAAAAGAGTACTCGACTAAACTGGCCTAAATAGGTAGATGGTAGATGCGTTAGATTTTGAAAACGCCGCTACATAATATGTATAAAACATACATAATAATACATCGTCGCCATCGACGAGCCGATGGCAATTCGGTTACCGTTTTCCCCGACTCATGTAGACAAAGTAGAGAGAACTATTTCAGTCTAGACTTTGCAAAACAGACCCTTCGACACATCTGAAGCACCACTCTAAAAAGCAACAAACTCCGCAGATCGCCGCCGTGGTGAACGCCGCGCTGGCCGACTACTTCCCCGCCGACGACGTCCACGTGATGGCCGAGCCGGGCCGCTACTACGTCGCCTCGGCTTACACGCTGGCGACGTGCGTGCACTCGAAGCGCGAGGTGGTCGACCGCGAGACGGGCAAGCCGCAGCACGTCATGTACTACATCAACGACGGCGTCTACGGCAGCTTCAACTGCGTGCTCTACGACCACGCCCACCCCGTGCCGATCCCGCTCAACGTGAGTGTCGAGGCGACGTTGGTCTTGGACTTGTCGAGCTGTCGTTTATCATGGCGATTATGTGCTTGGACATTGGATGAGAAGGAGGAGGAATTGATATGTTATGCTCTTTAATCCAAAATTCATTTAATTCATCTGTCCAGACTCCAGATAGATTATTTCAGAGAGAGCAGTGGCTCATTTCCGAATGCAGCTACTTATTTTTTATGAACCATCCATCGACTTACTGATATAAGCCTACTCATGCTCTGGTACTTTTTCAGCTTTTTACCAGGAACTACAACTTCTCACTAAGTCGCAATAAAAAATTTAATGCGAAGTCCCAACTAACAAAGTTAGGCTAAATTTGAACAAATTTCTGAACCTGCATCCTAGAATCAAGGCCACAATCAGGTTTATTGTTTGAAAGGAAGTATTTTTTGTTAGTACTTAACTTCTTGCGCCAGCATGCCGCTTGACCATGGGTCCCTTGGCTTGCGAGGTGTCCTTTTGCCCTATAAATGAAACAACTCAAAGACTTCCTACCTTTGCAAACTATCCTTACCATATCCGGTGCAAAACGTCAACTAAACGAGCTTGTTTTCCCGTCCGCCTGGCAGGCGCCCGCCGGCAAGCTGACGCCGTCGTCAATCTGGGGACCGACTTGCGACGGACTGGACCAGGTGAACGCCGACGTGCTGCTGCCGACCCTGCACGTCGGCGACTGGATCGTCTACGAGAACATGGGCGCCTACACGCTGCCCGTCGCCAGCACGTTCAACGGCTTCCCCGTGCCCAAGGTGCACGCGCTCGTCGACCAGGACATCTGGTGAGTGGCGGCGGCGGCGGCGGCGGCGGTTTGGTCATGGCTTTGGTTGCAGAGATTTGCCAATATGCCTATTCCATTCAATCGAAATTCAGTCAATATGACGTCATGGTACTCACCCGCTTAAGAGAGGCAAAGCAATTCAGCTTATTTTTTTTTACTGGCGTCATTTTTCTCTGAGTGGAATAGGTCTATTGTTATTCTACTAAGTTTTAGTTATCATACTAGAGTACCTGTGTCGATAGAATCATTGCAGAGTTTCGTCGATTGTTATTTTACTGTGTCGCGTCTGTGTCGATAAAATCAATGCATTGTGCTGTAGAAATGCATCCGCAACTATTTTTGCTTTCAAGAAACCTTTCTGTACCAGTTGGCAACCTTTATTGTCACCCTTACTATCTATAACATTTCCTACTTTTCCATTGCTAGTACCCTCTTTTCCATTGCCTCGAGGCTTTTCCGTTGCTGTTACCAAATTACCTTCCGGCTTTTTCACTGCCAGTACCTTTCCCTTGCTGTCAACTTCGCCTTCCAGCTTTCTCATTACTGTCGCTTACATTGTCCGCCAACATGGTAACTCGTGGTACCATGTAACATGGTAACATCTCACCATAGTGAGACAGAGTGGTTCAGAGCAACGGGTTGATGTTGGTGACATGTACGGCTTTTCTCTGTGGTTATTAGTTTGTGGTCCCGAAAAGGTCCACTTTTCACAAACTAAATACAACGGAGCTAAACTGTACACGTCACAACAGCTTCACTAGCATCGTCGGTACACTCGCCTCACAGCCCTCCCACTGCCGCCGCCGATTCTAAAACGCGCGCATCGTTTCCCCCCGGCCGCGCAGGTGCTTCATGAAGGACATGCCGCCGCTGACTCGCGCCCACTTTGTGATTGGCAACGCGCCCGCCAACCTGCGCGCCGGCCTCGACATCGGCGGCGGCGGCGAGCTGGCCGACCTCGCCGACTGGGCGCCGCCTCGCTTGACCATCGGCGAGCCCGACGAGCCGGCGGCGGCGGCGCCGTTCTGCTACGACTTTGTGCCCGTGCCCGTCGTCAACTGATCCAGGTAAGCAGCGGCAGCAGCGTGCCGGGATCGGAGGGAACGGGGATTGCACGCCGGATAATTGTTGTTGTAAACGATTAAGAAATACCCGATTGCAAATGAGGGTGCGGACACAGAGGCTAAAGTACACTGGAGAGTGTGTAAGAGTCGATGGGTTAAGGACGTGTCTGGATCAGGATTGGAGGAAAGTGGAACTTCATGAAGGAAATAAGGATATATTTGTAAACGGTTACAAAATACCCGGTTGCCAATGAGGGTGTGGACATGGGGGCGAAGGTACACCGGAGGGTGTAAAGGTCGGGGAGTTGGTGTCGGGATCTGAGGAAATGGGAACTTCATTATGGATATTTGTAGTAGGAAACAATTGGGAAATGCCCAAACACAAATGCGAGTGAGAATGCGGAGGCGAAAGTATCCTGGAGAGTGTGTAAAGGTCAGGGAGTTTGTGTCTGGACTGGAGGAAACGGGAAGTGCATGGTATTTGTTGTTGGGAACGATTACGATATACCCGATTGGCACGAATGCGTTTGTGGACACGGAGGCAAAAGTGCACCGGAGAGGGTTTAAGAGTCGGAGTTGGCTTCCGCACCTGGACTCGTATTTTCGTTTGTTTTCTTGAATGATAGAAATGGGAAGATTTTTAAATTCCTGTGGTAAACTGATCAAGGCCCGAGTTGGATCGGTAGGGACGTCGTGTGCGTCAACCCGTGGGGTAGTTGGTTGGTGGTGAATCGGTGCACGCTGAAAATCTCGGTGCATTTGCTGAATTACGATATAGCTATTTTGATATAGCGGTGTTTTGTCGAAAATGTGTGTCCGGTCAAGGATGTGGTCCAGGGTTCAGTGTTTGTGCCCCAGTTCGTTTTATGCACGTCGGATATTCATTAGGAAAATATGTGTAGACAGTAGACACCAGACAGGGTTACGTAAACACTAGGTGATTCGAGGTTCGGATTTTGTATCCCGTTCTGGATGTGATTGGCTGTGTATATAGCATGCAATAGTTGTGTTTTATATTTATTTGCGAAAGAATGCAGATTGATTCTGCTATAAAAAAATGTTTAATTGACTATCCCGATAGGCAAATTTTACGTACCACCTGAATAACCTCCGAAATAATTCACGACTTTTACCTATGTAGCCGCCATATTTCCGAATGTGATCAAACAAAATTTCGATGCCTATTATATCTGTTGGTGTTTGGATTTTTCAGCCTGAAACCATCGCTTGAGACCATCGCAATCTCCGTATGCTCTGTGTGTGACGAACGACTAAAGTTAGGACTAGCCTTTTTTTTTTTCTCATCGGATCTATATTTTTACAAGATCAACGCATTCCCGTTTGCCTGCGCGCTTCGGGAACGGCATTGACACAAATTTTCATAAAGTTGAACGTTTCTAAGAAATAACGAAAAAAAAACAATTCTGTATACCTTTGATTTTTATCGAACGACTAAATTTTTGTAAACTGTCCGCATCAACGGACTAGTTTTTTCACAATCCTGCTAATATTGCGCTTCACATGCGCTTAACGGCGATGAGAAAAATTATTCTAATTAGGAAAAACGATTTTATTGTTAACGATTGTCAAGTATTATTCCAATGAAGTACATGATTTTAAAAAAAGTATCTAGATGTTTTCGAGTGGAATTTAGCAAGGCGGGTGGCAATTAGCCACCGTGGGATATATCAATATTATAGACTAATCAATCAACTTTTTCGGGGCTAGCAACATAACGTAGGTACCTATACGGCTACAGGGGACTTTACAGCTATATAGGGGTTTCGAATAAGCAAAGAGGCAGCTGCTTGCAACACAATGTGGAACATTGCCTAGGGCAATAAATGATAAACTGAAATGTGCGATTTTTTTCTTCGTCGATATCACCTGCACTGTACCGCTCACGAAATCCAGAGTCACTTTCCTTGGCGAAGTTCCTGAAATATCGAGTACCTAACAATTGACTTTAGGTTTCTTTCTATTGCAAGTTTTCTTCTTTGTTGAAATCACCATCACTCAACCGATTCAGAAATCCTGAGTCATGTTCCTGATTAAGAGGGCCGGTTTTTCGGTCCATTAACGGTTTATTGTGGCCTCTGATTTGCTGCATCTGCACTGTAGATACTGTAAGCACTCTAGGTACTGTAGGTATAGATCCGGAAATCAAAGTCAACGCTTCTGACTTGTCGAGTAACTCCCTATTATTTTCAGAAAAACTATTAAATTTGGGTAATGAATGCAGTGTACCAAGCTCAAACTTGGCCCTGGGAAACGTCCAAAAGCTGGGAAAAGTTTTGAGAGCCAGTCATTGGTCGTTCATCGTATTTTCTTCAAGATTTATTTGAATCATCCGTTATCTTTTTGTAGGCAAAAAGACCCCTGACAATCACTTGCAATGACAATGATTTTGGTAGAGTTTGAATTAATTACTTTCTGCTACTACCAGCATATTCTTATAAGTTTCTGCTAGTATTTTTTTTTACTTGTTAATTATTTGTTCTATATTAATTTGCTGATAGATTTTTCGATGAACCTCAGTAGCCAGTTAGCACATTAACATTATTAAGTTAACGAGGTGAAGTATTCGAGTTCGGCTACGTCTCACTATCAAATATATTTTCTTTTGTCATGCTGTCATGCATAATTTTTTCTTGCTTTGAGCATCTCTCTATCTTTTAATTTTCCTGCTTTCTAATATTATTTTATAGTAAGTACAGTGGGTTTTTGGGACCGGGATGTTTTTTAACAAATTTCATGGCAGTCTATATTGTCTTAAGTATCCCATCTCACAAGCTTTTTCTTGAAAGATTGATACTCTTCATATATTTTACATAGTTTATTTTATTATTTTCTATATTCATACCAGCGCATTTATGCTAACATCATGTCATAATTACACGGAGACATGCTATTCATTTCTTATCAATACTTTATCGATTGAAAAATACAAACATTGGATTATTATTTTATATTTTTACTTTGGCAACTACGAACCATCAAACGTTTTGGCATTTTCAATATAATGTACACCAATGCAGTAGGTATAATAAACTAGGTACACAAAAGAAATTAAACATTTCACATTAAACAATTAGGGATACTAGAAAATGATACTTATCATCAGAACAATAATGATAACATTTAACAAATTATCAGATTATATGTTAGCATAATTAATACTGAATTGTGCTTTCCGTATATTTTTGTTTGGTTATTTACCCGGTGAGTCCGAACTCTTTAAATATCACTATGTCTTACAGAAAAGATAAAGAAAGAGTAGAAACAATAACACCAACCACTTAACACAAAAAGAAATACAATTGCTAACAATTTAATTTTTCAAAGAGGCAAATTTACTCTGCTGTATCTACACAATAATAATTAATAATATACATAGATCATTTCTAATGAAACATTTGTTATAATAATACTGGGAAACATTTCATTATAATTTCACACTGTCATAGTGCTTATAATATAACGTAGTTATTTTGATTATAATGGCTCTTTTCAGCTTTGAAATACAAATGAAATTTATAAACCGTATGATAAATATGATCAGATTATCCGATACAAGTAATTACACATTGATAACATACAGTGTCACTGCCTTTCGTACAAAGTTTCTGACAGGTTCGGTGAAAATAACCCACGTCAAACTTTAGATCGAACGGTATGAATTTACCAATACTTTTGCTTAAATTTTTCTGCTTAGCACTGGTCTGCAATGGATATCTAGTCAAGTCATCATTAAATTGACTAACAAATGTACAGATATCAGATAAATAGACATAACTATAATATTAAATCGACGCGTTCTATCTTCCCAGAAATATTTGCTCATTTGTGTCTGTATTTCGGTCGTAAAACCCTGGTGGCAATCGAATCTCACTGCATCTGACGTGAAATCGGCGTACCACGACTGTTTTATCCACGCAGAACTGAGAGAATGGATAAATATGGCACATTTAACTCAGCATGATGCTTTGAGAACGTGGGACGCGTTCGGCAATTTTGTTTTCAAACCCTGGAATGGTATTCAAGAGCTTATTTACTTCTGCTTATTTTCTTAGTGAAATAGAAAATCGACACGCATAGAGAATTCTGATCTGAAAATACTAGTGTTCTTTTTTTGAGTATCAGTTTCGAGTGCAGTGTGCTGTGAACTTCACCAGCTCTAAATCATATTTGCGGCCAGCATTTGGATGCATTCTCATCCTGAAAACATCTGTTCCTGAAAAAACCTTCATAAAATCCTTGCTAAAACTTTCCAAATTCATATCATGCCTGTCAATTCGACTTTTTATATGCTGCGATGAAAATTTGATCCATATTATATGAAAATTGTATTTTTTTCTGCTTGAAAATGTAGTCACTCAGAATGGGTCGAATTCTAACATTATCCATGAAATTAATCCAGTCATGTCAAAACAAATGAAAGCATCAATAGCATTTGCAAAATCTTACAAGTACTTCCCCTTCTTTGAAATCAAAGGTTTTTTTGCTTACAGCTTCTATTTTCACATCAATCACCAAGTGTTTTGATGCAGTATGATCTTCAGATGTGTGTTCAGCAAACATCAGAACTACACACAGAAATAATTGCTCTCGCCAAATATTTTTTTGATATCACTTCTAAATCTTCCCTTACCAGCGGCATTGACCAAACATAGTTCGCCTGATAATTCTGGCATCAAACAATCGGTTAGCTAGTGACAGCTAGCAGTTTGTTAATGTTAGTTAATACACAAATGATTATCATTGTACATGACGGATTTACAGTTAGTCACATTTTTTTTGGGATGAATTATACTGATATATATAAGCCTTCAAAAATGCAAGGCACATTTATTTGGGAAAATTGGACTTGGTCATTCGATTTGATTTGGTCAGTACATCGATTGGTGCTCACGACACATATTAATGTTGTTGTTAATATTAAAACGATGTTATTCTAGACAATTAACAGTGGACCCTATTAATTAGATATTTGATTGATTAGTTATTCGAAATGCATCTAAGCAGTCAAGTTAATTTGCTAAAGGTAATGATTTTTCTTATGTAAAATTGGAGTATGGCTAAAAATCACTTCTATCTTCTGTTTTTTTTTTTTGGAATTTTGTTAATTTAGTTTTCTTGGAAATGTTTGCCAAATTCTGTGATTTTCTGAATATATATTTTATTAAAATCATTTTGCCAAAGTATAAACATTTAAAAAATTCATCGACGACATTGATATAAGATATAACATCCAATATTAACAATACAAAAATTACAAAAATCATACAAACACAGTAGTATACTAATCTGATACAAACATATAAGTGATGAACAGAATTAAGAACATTTTTTAAAATAGGTACTACGACATTTTTTTTTATTTTTTGATATTTTTAAACTTTTATATCACATTGATTTTTTGGTGTGTATGTATATAAGGTTCTTCGGTTTGAATCGCTAACCATCTAGTTTTTACAATTTCCTATTAGAATGCTACTAATTTCAAATCCTTTTTTGCCGACATCTTTTCTCAAAGAGCCACAACGCCACGAACCATCTACCGCAACCAAATTTCCGCGTAGCAATTCGTAGTGACAAACTCGTGCACCGATATAAGTCAAATTTTCCGTCAAACTGCCCAGAAAAAAACGTCGCCATGCAAGACCACAGTTCTGGTTTCAAGAAGCCACCTGATCTGTACAATTCCATTTTCAAGCGAGTTTATTGACTGATTTTTAGATTAAGATAAACGATTTTACTTTTGATGGCCTAATCTTTTGTATATCAACATTTTCTTCTGAATAGAAAGTTAACTTACATACATTTTTTTAGGGTGAAAAATCTTTTTAGTGCATGTTTTGATAAAACTAGAAATTAACATTCTAAATACAAAACATTAAATAAGAATTGAATATAATAAACAAACCAAAATTCTTAATTTAATGAAACATATGACTGATATCAATAAAAATATTTTAGTAATTAATGTTCTTAAGTTTCTAATAGGGACATTCAATTGGTCATTATTTCCGATAACGATAATCTTTACCACTTAAAAATCTAACAGCTATAATTTCATCAAGATCAATAACTAACATTCAAAATTCTTAATAATTATTTACACTATTTTTAAAACGTTTAAATTATTGGTATTAACGTATTTTTAATAACTATACATTGTATTCACAGCTTATTAAACTGGAATATTTTGATTATATTATCATTTAAAAACCTCAAGTAATTGATATTCGAATTCATGTAGCTGGTTTCCTATCAAGCAGTTTGGCACGTTACTGCCTTATTGCATTCATTGCACTTCGATCACAAAAATCATTTCCCAATCACCTAAATTTCTAAAACCACCCATCCCAGTCGTTAAATTTCAAATACTAATTGCCCACATCTCATTAAATTCCATTCTAGAAACAAACCTCTCGATTTCGCGTTCAAAAATCCATTCTATCCAATCCCATTTATTTTTTCGTCGGAAGATATTATACATGACGAAGTCAAAATAACGAGTCTTTGTATTACGATGGACTATCTTTGATGAATTGAAACCATATTCAGTTTGGCTTTTCTTTACTTGATATTGACTAGTCTCATCAGAAATCAGCAATTACTTCTACTGGACAATAGACGGCTTATATAATACAAGTACAAATACTTTTAAATATGATACTTATAAACACTAATTTCACCTGCGATTTAATTGGCATTATTTAATATCAATATCGACTATCAATATGGGAGATATACACACTTTAGCGGGGCTATACAAATCTTAACGGTATTTGCCAAGTTGATAATTTTCAACTAACGTTTCAGATTCCACCAACATCTTTTGTCAACCATTCACAAACTCTCAAAATCCACCAACAGATGCTGCAGCACCCCACCAAAATCAATCAACCCTGGCCAACCACCCCCTAACAAACCACAAAATCGACCATCTCAATTACAACACATGCAAATTCTCGCAAGACTTCGATTTACTGTCCCGCGCCCACACTTTACCGATGAGACTTTTCACCTTGAGACTGGTCGAAGTTCTGCTGCCCCTGTACGGCTTGTGCCCGCTGTTTGCCTGTCCCGTGCCTAGCGGACTCTTGTTCCGGTTCTGTCGCTTCCGGGAACAACTGCGCTTGCGGAACAGGTCCCGCGTGCGTTCCGGGTTCTCCAGCTTCAAGCGGATCTGGGAGAGGATCCCGACGAGCAGCTCGTCGACGTTGTGATTGATGCCGACCGAGGTCTCGATAAATTTGCAGTCGTATGCCGTCGCCATTGCTTTGCCCTCTGTGAAAAAAATGGAAGTTTGTTGATGTGGAAATATTTCAATTTGTTGTGTGACGTTGCTTTGCATGGGAAATCAGCTGGCGTGGCTTGTGAAGGAGGCTGGGGCACATTGCAAATGCTTTCCTTTCAAAGATGCGTATTCGTTTTGCTCAGCCTTCCGTAAACCGAAGTTACCTTTTGGTATTAGTCGGGGGTTTGTTTCCTTGGTGAATAAATAATGTTTGATAAAGAACATAAATAATAATAAAAAATAATCTTGAATTTCCTTAGACAATAAATTGCAAGCATACAGTATTTTGGGTATTCCAGTGCGACAATTAAAGGAATTTGGACTTCAGTTGAAGTTAAGGGCAAAAATCGATTCTATATAGAGAAACTGTACACCGATACCCACGATACCGCGAAATGTTTTGCTGGTATTAATTTTTATTAAACGTCAGTAATGGCTATACATCATTTAAACACAAATTTTATTGAACTTTGTCGTTCTTGGAATCGCCAGATCATTGAAATGTAACATCGAACATCCAAAGTTAATTGTACAATTTTGTTTATATTTTCCATTTCTGAATCCATTCCACTTTCATTTCGAAAGTCTTAGCAAATTGGCAAACTTCCAAGTCCGATATCCCCCCCCCTAATTCGAGTTAAATTAAACCCACCCCTTCCACCTACACCCAAGTCATCAACCCTACGAAGAAATAACAGCAAACTACGGTTGCAACATGAATCCATCTTCCGCGATATTAACTTCACGATGCAAATTATTTCAACCCCTTTACGCTTAAGGAGGCTAGACTCACAAAAGCCACCAAACGATTGTTAAAAACCGGCTTAAATTTGCCCTTTTTTGCATTTGGTATGGTCTAGATCGGCTGTAATATATAAAAATAATGACATTTGATGAATATAATATTCATGAAAATATTCTATTTTCATGGCAAATTTTCTGGCGAAACCCGCACAATTGTGATCTTCAAAAATGCTTGTATCGCTAACAACTGGCGGTGAACACAGCTAATCAAGAGACGCGCTCTAGCCCTCTTAAAGCCGACCAAAATTAATTAACGCACGTCGTAATGCGTACTAGAGCGCGCTTTGGACCGTTTCGAAGACCGCGACCGCACACACCTGAATTTCGGTGAGACCGCTGAGTCGGTGAGACCACAGGGTCGGTGTGCCCATTTCGGCAATACCCGGTGAGACCACATCAGCTGTTAGAGTAACAGGGCGGCGTGTGGTAACTTCGAGGTTATTTGCGAGTCAAATGCATTCTCTTCGAATCAATTGGCCACTGATGGTGGTGAACCATGAACGTGACGCATTACAGATGCAACCGCTATACGCAGCAGATTGCGAGTATTGGTATGTTTACTAATTACTTTTTATACTTTTAAAACTGAAATTTATTTTCTTTTTATGATTGATATTATGGCGTCAAATGTAATATTTTCTCCCAGGGAATGTTGTCGAAGGCTTGTGCGTTCAAACTAAAAGAAGTCAAGTGCACTGTATTTATTTGCTCTCAACGACCATTAATTGTTACTCAGTAATCATCGTTTGTTTAATCATTGTCGGCATGAAATTGTTCCAATGACATCTCGTCAAGTCACTATAACAGCGATCAAAGAGTGGTGTAGAGATGCGAGATCAAAAATATACTTTATACTCTTTCATGCCGTATGTCATTTACTATACATAAAAATATCGTTTTTTATTTTATTTTTCGAGCCATTAAACGTGAATTCGTATGCTTGTCGACATTACTCGGAGCATTATGTATCTCGTAAGAGACGCAGCAGCCCGAAATTTTGTCCAAGGCCTCAGTGCTGTATTTCAAAGGCACGAGACACGCCCGGTGCCCGGTGCTGTGTGCTCTTGGAAATGTTTCTGGACCGTTTGGTTCTTGAAGAGCGTGTGGTGAGTTGAGGAAACGGATCTAAAGTTGTGATCATTACTCTCTGTCGGCTTTAAATTCATAACTTTTCGCCTTCATTCCAACTTCATCTAAGTTCTTTATACGGTCCGAATTTCCACTGGTGCCAAAATCTTGTTTATTTTATTCGACATTTGAAAATGTATTGTTTTAACAATGGTTGCACTTTCAACCATGCGTAATTGGCTATTGAGTCATCCGTTTTGTCATTAATTATGACAATGACCATACATTGATATGAGGTTATCAATGACATTGAATATCAAACAAACAGGAATCTACATAACTTCATGCTGATAACCATAATTAGCGCTTATCCCTTATTTCTGCTCTTCGTCATATGTGCAACACACATCTCCCATCGTATTAATTATTGTATATGAGTAGGAGTATGACATTTATACCTCTGTACGTGTAATAAACACAGCTGTGAAGCTTTGTTAGCTCTGACATATACCTACCGCGAGACACATATAATTTGATTAGCTCGTCATTAGATGTATCTAACTAATTTATCATAGTTACAATGGTTGGAGGCTTAAAATATTACACGAAAAAATACGTTCTGTGTACAGTACGACCTTTTTCAAACCGAATTTCAAAACAATAAAAAACGAAAAAAAAAAATCCATAGACAATGGTATTGTCATTCTTCTATATTATAGTTTGGATACAGTATCGAATAACGCAAGTTCTCGACCCATTGTCCTATTTTACAATTGAATTGTCATAATAGATGGCAACCTGCTATATATTTGCTATAGCAATGAATAGCCACAAACGTGCACAAACTATTAGAGCATCTCCGTTAATGCACCTCCATTTGTCAACAGTCAGCCACTGTATCTACAAGTCCATCTCAAACCACAGAGTGACAAATCTGAAGTTCGAAGCGGGTTAATGATCGTCACGAGCTAATTACAATTGTTCTATATAGTTGACTGCCTGTTACATAATACACCCAGTGCAAAGCAATTCAGTTTCAACTGAGAGATTGATTGGAATTCTCTATACCGCCTGGAATCAAACTCTGCAGCTCTCAATTATTAATTAAAACTTTGTGTTATTGACAGATAAAAGACACCAGCATTTCTGAACAGAATTCATACACCTGCTTTTTTTTGTGTATTCTGTACGGGATGGCATAGAAATATTCATATTAGAATAGTTTTGATATATTTTTTTGGATATTGCAGATGTATGTAGAATGCGTCAGTTTTTCCCATCCGTTACACAAACGGTGTTTTTGTTTTGCGCACAACTGGTGATTTTTGCACATATTTCAATCACAATTAAGGTCAGCAAATGTTGGCGAGGTATTTGTTTTCGAGTTCATCCCGTTCTTTTATTTCGATTTTGATTCCGTTGATTGAAACGACGGCTAATTAGAAATGGTAAATATTTTAGTAGGTAGTACATGCAATTGCTTTGTTTTAATCGGTGTGTTAATTGTTTTGAAAGTTTTTTATAGGTCAACCACAGAAAACAAATAACTTCAAAATGATTTTGTATTTAACGCTTTATGGTATCAACCTCTTTTCAGCATTTATTTTGAACGTTGTGAATTACTTTCAAATTACTTTATTGCTAGTTTAAGATCAGTTCTCTGCCGAGAGACGAAACGGATTCCATTTTAATAACGCGTAATTTGTTCAGCATTGAAACGTCTCGCATAGCAAACACAATGAGAGGATGAGATATGCATTACATTAGTATACAAAGCATTATCTCTGCCATTTAAACCCCAACTTCAAAGACAATCTGTGTGCCCGTTTACAACAGAAACAATGTTGCTTTACGTGCCACAAATTTATTCGACTTTTAACGTTTCAGCACACGCAAACCATGCTTTGTAAGTACCACCACCAGTGCAGACGCAAGATGAATGATGTGTTGGTTTAACAAAGTCGCGCAGATATCGAGAGAGAGGAGCGTTATTTGCGCACACACGTCTGTCAACCGTGTTGATCTTTTACTAGCGAAATAAAAATAGAATGTATCTTTGAATATAATTGAATGCAGTGTCAAAAGTTTCCGCAGACTTTTTGACAGTAACAATTGGGTTAGTAACTTAAGGTCACTCGCGATGGACCATTTTCTCCCCCGCCAATATCTGGCGCATGGGCTTGTCAAACACTGCTCTCTCCAATTACTAAAAATAATTGCGAAAAGCGCCCAGAGTCTACAAAGATGAATGGGAGCCCCTTTATTTAAAAAAAATCCTTCAGTGATATTCTTTCTTATAGTCTCGTTCTGTTCCCAATTATTCTATAATTGGTAAGTTCATGATCTGAACTTTGTACGCTCGAGTCTCTTTGATATAGGCCCTGATCAGTTCATGCATGTAATTAATATTCGCTAGCCCAACCACCCCCCCCCCTCCCCTTAGGCCCTTGTAATCATTTTCTTAGAAAATTAAATCTTTGTTCTGACTTCTCGTTAGATGAAACGAGAAATTGGGTTGTCTCTTCGACAAGAATAAACGCGCAAGAATTAAACACAATTATCTCCGTTCGTAATAAACAATCTCGCGATGACAGCTTGTTTTGTGTTGTCGTTCCATGTTAAATAATAATATCAAGGCCGTTATTGTATTCAGCTGCTTCGATCAATTACCTAGTACTATAATCTGACCGAATTGAATATTGCCTGTGACGATAGAGAAACAAATATTATTTGAAACATTTTCACTGAAAATCTTTACGAAATTGTTTAGAGCTGCAGTTGCCGATGATGCTCTGTTAAATAAGTTATAAATCACTGATTCTGAAAACTCGTCCCAATTCGAGTACCAAACAACACCACAAAAAAACACACATTTTCCGGTGCATTGTGTCCTTATTATCAGAATTCTGTTGCTCAATCAATGTAACGATACAAATCATTGATCAAATCAAGGATATGATTTGTCTAGAATTCAAAAGATGCTGTAGTTTGTCTTAGAACTATTTGTTTGCCACATCAAACTTTATTTCCAATCAATTGTGACCATCCACCCATGATATAAACCCCAGTTTTCACATCGTAGATTTGATATTGATAAAAATTTAAAATCCGAGTGCAGTTATGTGCAGCTCCTACATTATATACAAAAGAATGCACTGCCAATAGGTTTTTTTTTGCAATTTCAGTCACAAATAAGCTCAAATAGAGCCCAGATCCCTTTCAGTTCTTGGCTATTTGCAGCGAGAGCACATCCCAAAACATGTTTCGCGTTGGTTCATTCATCAACTTTGGTAACTGCTGGAATTAATTTATTTGGGGACGGTATATATCATAGATATAACAATTATGCAGTTGAGTTAATGTGTAGTTATAATTAAATAGTTTGGGAAATTTAACTTTGGGGTTAAATCATGCAGCCTATTTGGTAACAATAATGAAAACTAGAATACCACGTGTGCAAATTAAACACCAACAATATCAATAACCAACAATGGCTCGCGGCTGCTCCAGCTTGTGTTGTATATTTTTGGAAATTGTTTGACTTTTTAAAAATATACTGTCCTGCTGCTTTGAGAGTTCTTCATAAGCGCTGAGAGCGAAACGAGTGCAGCAAATCTAAATTTATACTTATATTGTTCAAATATTCGTGCATGTTCTTATTCATTTATTTTTAATTGCTATGTATTTTTGTTCGCGCTCTACGGACCAAACGACAGGACCGATTTTGATGGAAATTTTAGAATACCTTTGAAATCTCTCAACATAGATCTTCTACTATTTTTCCCTACTATTTTTGAACCAGTTTTTTACATAAATTACCAGTTTTTTTCAAAACGCGTGTCCCACTCGAGACGCCTAACTATTTTTTAAACTTGTATTAAACTTTTCAGTTATCCTCATCATTATTATAACGTCATTATTATATTTATTATTATAATCATTATTATAACGACTGTGTAAAAATCTAATAGATGTAAATTTAGTATATTTGCTCTTATAACGATTTTTCAACTTTTTTTATAAATTAATACCGGCGCAACCAATTGACCCACTAGACCTTGAATATTGTTCAATCACCCATCACCCAGCCAACGCTCATCCAAAAAGCGTTTAACATAAACTTCATCGATACCAGCTCGTCCGTAATTTAAAAGCTTCTTGCCCCTTTGAACTCACCATCCGTGGCGACCACCCTGCTCCTCACGAGATCAGCCTTGTTGCCGACCAAGATGACGGCCTTGGCGGAAATCGAGTCACTTTTCCAGAGACACTGCAACGTGTGCTCGGCACAGCGCATGCTGGCGCGGTCCACGGTCGAGTAGACGATGATGTATGCTTGCGGCTCGTACGTCGTGATGCAGTTTTCCGGCTGGAAAAATCAGATGGCAGCGCAGCCGATTGTAGACATAGATACAGTGCATGGAATCGGTTTGTCCTAGTGGTTCAGAGCCTTGGTTTAATAGTGAAATTGTGCGCGTTTTGGCCCTAAAAAGGGCCCTGGTCGACGTTTCGACGTTTTTGTGGGGAAGAAGGAGATGGATGCTGCAGCTATTGAACGGTTTGGCTTGTTGGAAACACCGATTATCGTTAGATCACCGAAGTTAAGCAACATCGCGCCAAGTTAAGTGTGTGGATCATCATGCACATGTTAAGTTCTGTTCGGGAGAGAGGGTGGAGGGTTTGAAGTTTGTACAACTTCACTTGCCTTGCTTATCAACCTCTCGACAGAACGGATTGGTGGAGGAATCCTGTTGTTCGAGTTGTATACCGTCCTAAGTGACGTAAAACCGGTGGTCCCTTTGGTGCTTTCCGACTGGAGTAGGCAACGTGCCGGCACCGGGTTTCCTCTCTTCCCATCTAGGCTCATTATCACATCACCCTTTCCTTCACCGACGCCATAAGACCATTGCCATGTCCATAGGGCCAGTTGTCAAAACACCAATAATCATCATAATCTTAGTCATCATGGACGCTGGGTAATGTGTGCAAACATTATCTTGTCATTAGTACTGCTGAAGATGGTTGACTGTAATCGGCTGGGTCCTTTTCAGGACCACCAAACGCTTCCTATCAAAGCACAACCGTAAAACCATCTACTGCAAAAATCTTTCAAACTTCTACACTTGCGGATCGTTCGCCATGATGCAGTTTTCCAGCTGCACATCCCCTTGTACCGTGTATAGTCACCCTTATGTGGATTTGTGTGAAATAACAATTCAAATTTCCAAACAAAATGTATTTTTTCTCAGAAATTGTTATTTACTTTCCAAAAATTTTGCTTTTGCATCCATTGCCTGTGCCTGGCTGAACAGCTAAATTTCCATTAAATTCTCGCAAATTTCAACTAAAAGAAATGTGCCAACTGCGGAAGAGGTACATACCTAAACTTGCTTTATTTGGCTCCTCCGCATGGCGTAGGATACATAACTTTTCGAAAATCTCGTGACCATACTCCCTCGCCATTTCGCCCATACTACACGAAAATCCCAGAG
This sequence comes from Nemurella pictetii, assembly GCA_921293315.2. NCBI lineage: Eukaryota > Metazoa > Arthropoda > Insecta > Plecoptera > Nemouridae > Nemurella > Nemurella pictetii. Next base: position 7,481,536 of record OV121122.1, read on the forward strand.
GGTTGCAGTCTACTTTGACATAATAAATAAGCACTTAACCCACACATGGATCGAAAATACCTGACTGGTGCAAGTTAAAAATTTAGAAAAATGTACCCGAACCCTTTCAAAACTAGGGGTGGTTGTCGGATACAATAAGCTGGGAAGAAAATCTATAAAATGGATGCATTAAACATTCAGTGTGGGCGCAGGGCGTTCTTGTGATGTGATTAGTGTTAATGCCATGTTCCCCTCTGGGAGCGGCTCAGGATGATTTAGCTTCCACGGATTTTCAAGTGCATGGGGATACGGTTTTAGCTGTAATGGCTCGTGTCATGACCTGTTAAACGGAGTTTCACTTGAGATGGGGATAATGATGTTTGAAATGCCTTGGACCAAATGCAGGGTTACTATTAAGGTTAACCTATGGTGGCAGCCAGTGGAAGATTGTCAGTGGAAAATACGCCAGAGGAACATGTGCCAGAGGGACTTTTGCCAGTGGAATATTAGTCAGTGGAACACTTGCCGGTGGAAAATTTGCCAGTAAGTGACCACTGGCAAATCTTCATGTAGTACTCGAAGCATGATGTCCTATCCTATTTTTTAAGTAATTTTTCGGGAACAATTTGATCGCCTGCTTCATGGTTCATGGTTCATGGTTCCTGGTCGCATTTGAAATGCAGCTTTGAATATTTTAACGTGATCGTGACTGAAGCCTTTTTTCCGTGGCAGTGATTCCCTGTGTAGATGAACATTTGATTTTTGTGATAAAATTATTCAATTTAAATTTATATACGTATCTTCGGAACATGAGCTTAAAATTAATTTTGATTTTAAATTGGGACGCATAACATGTTCTTGTTCGAAATCGAATTTCAGATCCGTTCCTATATTATTTAGCCAACAATTATGATAGATTCTACGTCCATATCTGTGCCGTACACAAATAAATAATTGAATTGATTTATGCTGCATCACATTCATATTTCACGACAGTCTGCTAGCTATCAGAATTCTAACAATTCCTGTTATTTTCAATAGATTTTCTCTATGAATGTCATTTGCGAATTCCTATACCGTTGCTTATTGATGAGCGTAACGAGCGTAGCGAGTGAAGCGAAATCTTCAATTTCACTTTACTGCTAAAAAAATCCGGAATGTTTTTTTTTTTGTTTTTTTTTTTTTTTTTTTTTTGTTTTTTTGTGTGTTTGTTCGCACGATTCCGGCCAAACGCCAGAACGGATTTTGATGAAAATTTCGGTGGACCTTCGTTTTCTCTGAACTTAGATCTGCCACGTTTTTGAAGCAATTCGGACGAGTAAATTTTATGTTATTAAGTTTTTACGAAATTTTTCAGTTTTTCCAAAACACGTTTTGCACTCTGGAGGCCAAGAATCTGAATATAATTCGACCAAAGTTTCAGGATATGTTGAGCCTTACAATTGAATGTTTGTGTACAAATTTCATTGTTGTACGTTAAGCAGTTTTCTTGATAATGTCACTTTTATGTCACTTTTTAAGCGTTTCTGCAGTTTTTTGCAACTAAAGCAACTTTATCTTCAACCGATTTTAACAAAATTTACTGTGTGCATTAAAAATCGTAAAAAGAAGATACTGTGTTAATTTCAAGCAAATCAATTAATTAGTTTTTCTTCAAATCGATTTTTACATTTTGAAATATTAAAATAATTTCATCATGAAATTTCCAGGTAACAAATGTCATTGAAAAAGCTGCTTAATTAACACCGAACATTATAAATTGATCATAAAAGCCTCTAGGCTATGCGCACGCGCAATATAATCGCGTTGTGGGTGAGCGTAAATATTACGCTCATCCACAACACGATTATATGAGTGTTCGCATAGCCTAGTAATGAAGAATGCTAGTAGCATCAATCTATGCGCATAAAGTTTCTCCAAAACAACACAATTTCGACTGCGAACGCATATCCATGTTCTCAATACTTGGAAGTTAAGCAATCAATTGTTTCCCACTGCAAGCCAGGCATACTCATTATGCCTACAGCCTACAGCCCCCATTATATACCAGTTGTCATAGACTCGATCAGCGAAGCTTCACCGAGCATTCCCTAGGTATTTCAATCGCTGTTTTCCGCATCCGCAAATAGCGTGAAAGTCGTGGAAATCGAGGAAAAGCCCTGGCGAAACTTCTGAACAATATGTCATGTGTTTCTTTGTTACAACGTTCCTGCAACTAGGGAAAACACTGACGACCGTATTATAATATTGGCGGATTGATCCGGAAAATAATCATTGTGTTTCAAACTTTTTTCGATTTATTTTTAACTAGACGGTGAGTGGAAGTCGTTTGCAGTTTTGATGAGTTCATCATTAAACAAGTTTTCTGGTTAAATGTTTTATCAAGCGTATAGCCAACTTATGGGCGGATTTGAAATTTAATTATTTTATTGACATGCTTTGGTCTCAATTTTCTTCTTTTCAATCCACTGTGAATAGTAAAGTTGTCGACGTACTACATTCACTCCGATGTGGCCTACAGTCACTGGTCCATTGTCTTAAGCTTACGTCAGAAGCTGTTATCTTCCAAAAGGCCCGATTTAATCTTTACATGTATAATTGTTATCTTTTTAGTATACAACATAAATCGTCTGTGTTTAAAGCTCAAATTCTGGATTTTGATATTTAAAAAATAAAGCCCCAGTAATTGGACTATTTTAATGTAACTCCCCGACAGTTAACAGGTAGCACAACCCGATATCCCGTGCAAGCCCCATAATCCAGCTTAACTTTTTATCTCACAAGACTCACTCTAATCCTATAAAAAAATACAAAAAACTTAAATCCACCCTATCCAGGTTTTCTTGATTTCAAGTATCATTCATTACGCTACAAACTGCGATATCGCTCATAACTTGCGCAACTATTTGATTTGTGTGAATTTTGGGGTGAGGGGGTGTTGAAGCATGATGAAGCACGATTATTGGTATCTCCTGGTGCTGGCATTCGGTATGAAACCATCGAAATGTGGCAAACCAAATGCCAACCACACCTCATATCCAGTCTATCCACACAACAATAGGTCGGTGGACCACTAGGGGAGCTTTTGTCGTCCCTTGGGCTTAATATTAATAAATAGCCGATGGCGGCCGATGTAATGTGTATTGTGCTTGGAAGTGTGGTTATGGGTTTAATTAATTTCGGGCGGTATTCTCGACGCACCGACGCGTTTACTGCAAAGCAGGGCAGGGTTGAAATCGGATTGAAATGTGTGGTAGCGATTGCGAATCAATAGCTATGTGATTTCCGCGATTTGCGAGCGAAAGGGTGTGTATTTCTGGGCACTGTGTTCGAATGGCCGCGTGGCTTAGTGTTGTGGTTTTTTGGATTGTTTGAAACGTGAGGCATTCAATAACAACAAAGTATAAACCTTTGAACGCGGACAAAAGATATGGGAACAAACGAAATTTAATTGAAAATAAAATGGAGTTTCTGCCGCTTTTGAGAAAAATTGCACTATACATATTGCAGAGTATAAAGGATTTGCTTTTGAAATTTTGAAATTTTCATTTTAAATCCTACTTTTTCTCTGTCGTCGACATAGTTTTAGGGTCGTAGACTCAGTTTTAGGATCGGTTTTATCGATTTTCAACACTTTTAAGAGGTTACTCAAACGAAAGACTGAATTTCCTTACATATGACAAGGTGTCATCATGGAATTGACCTCAAATCCCTGTTCAACTCAGAGAAAGAAAATGGTCACTGGCCCTCGATTATTTTTGGTGCTTCAACTCAGTTTTTCTACAGAATTAATCACTAAACAAATATAATTCGCTCCATAATACCTGTGTATGCCTCATGGTATGTGTGTGCTTAAACGTTTTAATTAATTTCGGTTGGATTTGGCGTTCACTCAATTGTAATCTAACGCACGAATCAATATTGAAACATTCGAACATAATTGTATTCGAATAGGAAATCTGAAACGTGGTACTATTGCATTTGCACTGCACAATTTAATATTGCCTGCAGCTTTCTAGCTGTTTAATTGAATTTTCTGCTTCAGAGTGCAAGATTTTTTGTGAAATCGAGCTATCGGATGTGCTGATTTTCTAGTGTGACGATGTCACCGGAAGGGACACTAGGTCAGGTTATATAATTTAACAGAACCTCTGGGAGTTGGGGGATGAGTTTCCCTGTATCACTTGGGACTGCATTGTAACACGGTATTCCTTAGTTCTCTCTTCTCTGATTGTTTTGATTTACATCGGATCTCAATTTAAGTTTACATCGCGAGTCGGAGTACTCTTCCTCTATACACATTGATTTATTTCAAAAATATTGGGATAATTTTAGGGGCAAGAGGAGGTTTTACGTGGACCTCTGCTTTTTCGGCTTAAAAATTGGGCTATGGCCTGTTCACAATGCACCACATCATTTTTAATAGATTTCACATACACGAACCCAATTAAAATTGTCTAAAATTGGGATTGGGAGCCTTTGCAGCAATATGATTTGTTATCGACGCTTGATTACCATCGTCCATCGATACTAATGAACAAAATAACGATGGCTGATGTCCGTTAGCCATCGCAGCCAATCACTGAAAAGCGCTAATTAAGGCCTGTTTGGTGCTCTAGCAAAATCAACATATACTATATAAATACGATAACAAATTAAAAATGTTTGTACACCTCTGGATTTATCCTCTACGGGCTTACCCTCACGCCGGTTTCAATTAAAACGCTTCGAGAAGTACGTCGTCATTAAAATGAATCTCGAATACCCCACGTATACAGATAATTCGTTCTCGCGAAACTATACCAAAAAACGTAAATACCCAGAAAAAAAATGAAAAACCTCATGCGCTCTTTCAACAAGGTGATTATTTCGATGTAGGGCATTAAAACTGGTTGTGGGAAAAAGGGTGGCTCGGGTGGATCATCAGGAGATTATATGGCACGTCTGATTCCGTCGACCCATGGTATCCAGGATAAATATAATTCCTGGTTCGTTTCTCCCCGGGGGATGTTCTGGTGGGATGGTTGGGTAAAGAATTCTTACTGCTGAGTGGACTGTCGTAGCACGGACTACGATATACTCTGTAATCTCACAAGCATTTCCTACTAGATATCATTTCTAATCGACCAATGGTACAATTTCGGGTGTATTTTTTATGCACTCTATGTAACTTTTTTCAGTCTCTTTTATTTAAGAACACCCTTGTCCGCTCAGAGCTAGTAGTCAACGTGATTACCGACATGACCCAAAATAAATTTTCAGTCACTAATTTACCTATTTTGGCACTACAAGCTACAATTATTCAAATCACGCATACATTCATTTTACAAATTACAATGAAACAAATTTCCGGTCCTACACAAACAAAAGTTGATTTTGTTAGTAGTAAAATTATCAATTTTCGCGATACTGACATGACAGATGTTAAGCTACCATTCTCCAGCCCTCTGCAAAAATCTCCCTGCGCCTAAAACCAAGCCCTAAGACCCAGAAAAGTCAAAACACTCAGCGCGAGTCTACATCTCACCCAGACACAATCCCGTCTAGGGCCCCTACTAGCCGATCGCGCAATATGGCCGAGCTGATAAGATGACATGTCAGATGTCAGCTGGTCCAGATGTCAGGGGAGCTCTGGACGTCACATGCTTATTGTCTCGGCAGGCATGCGGATGTGGAACGCGACGCGACGGCGACGCCGGCACAGGGTACACCGAGTTATTGGGTTTTGTCGGACCGCGTCCCGATGCTGCTAATGCGATCTAGCGGTGGACAATGGGGTTGGGGAGTTCTTTTGATGGGGGGTGGAAAGGGGATGCGCTCTTTGATGAGCGTGATGTATACGAAGTCCTCAATTTCGCGTCAGTTATTTTTTTTGCTGTTAATGGTTGACCGGTCAAAGGGTTGGCTTTGATTTTGATCACGTTTTTTGATTGCTTTTGATATCTTTTAACGAAGGTCCATTGTTATTTGCAATGCGATACAATCATAACTTTTCTCAGAAAAATGTAAGTTTAAGATTTAAAAAATACGAAAAATTTCAAACCCATATTTTGGCTGTTTACACCCTACTAAAGTTAAGCCAAAGTTAATTTTTTTCTTATTACTTGTAAAATAATGCCATAATGCCATACGCTCATTACTTTGCTCATATAAATCTTAATTCAATATTTATATTAAAAAAACATATTTCTAAACGTGTTCGTCTTTATACTAGCCAAAATAATTGAAATAAAATTTCAGATATTCGCTAAATACTTTCTGAGTTTTGCAAGTAGTGATTTGGCTTTGATTTTTTGATGCTTTGTCGATAAAAAATTCAGCAGGCAACATGGCTATCCTATATAATATTACCGTTTGTGCGAAGCATCGAGTAGGATTCATGCACGTTACACACGGAAATGCATTCCATTCACCATTCCATATCAATGTCGCGTGCACTTCCGTTCGGATGTCCATGCTTATGGAATTCAATGGGCATTTCCTTTTTTTGGAATATGAAAACCATTTTACTGTTGTTGTTGAATGCCTCTTTTCATGCCTTTTTTCAAGGTGAAGCAGGGAAATTGCGTTTGCGATGGAATCATTTCAGTCACAGAAATACGCAGAATGTCCGAGTTGAAATGCAAAGGAACGCTCTGGTTCGAATTCGAATAATGCGGGCCTTTATCAATATTCAACCTTCTTCGTCCACGAAAATTACGATTTAGATTATTTTAGTTTGCAAATTTTACATTTTTTCTTACGAAAAGCTTTTGCGTCATTTAGTATACATTTTCTTTTTGTTGTATGTCTATGCGCATAGCATGTGTTCAAACAAGTATAGGCGATGATTTGGCCACTTAGAAACGCACAGGAAAATGGCTTGCGTGCCGGAAAAATGTTAGCTGAATTTCCTTTTTTGAGTGGCTCTTGAACACAAGGGACTGCTTCCGGGATGAACAAGATAAATCTTGTCTACGTTACTTCTTTTTTTGCCTATTCATCGTCAAAGTTGTGAAACACTTACAATGTAATCGATTTGGTAAGATTCTGGTTTTCAGATCGCGTGAATTGATGACAAATTGATGACAAAATTGATGACTTGCTATGTGTTTTTGCGCTGTTAATTCCACATGAAGGCTTTGAGTAGGAAGCCCCGAGGCTTACGTGTTAACCATGTCGATAAAGGTCAATGGTTGTCTGGAGATGCTGACCTATTTTGCACTGGACGAGCATCCGTTACGGATGCTGCATCGTTTACCCTGAAGACACTGACTCAAACATCCTGAATCCGCTTCTTTCAAACACACACCCGCTATAAGCAGCCAAATTCAAAATCGATTTCGCCCTGTTTTGTACACTGACAGCTTGCTGTTAGACGGACGAAGTTTTTGCAAGATTCCTTGCAAGATTGGATTTAATGAAGGATTTAGGACTTGAGTAACTTAGTTTGAGAAATTATAGGCGTAGCCATTATCTATATTTTCTAGGTTCGATGTTGCCTTCAAGTTTCAACACATTATCATATTATAGGTACTTTAACTGGACTGAAACTTTCATATAGCTAGTGAATCATCCAGTATACTTATCGTCATCAGCCGATAGCTTTAACTTTTAATATTATTTTTTAAAGCTGTTTAAGCATAACTGGGTCCCTTCTCTTGACAAACTACGGTGTGCGTCAAACAATTCTTCTCCGTCAACTCTGTAAGGCATCTACCACGTTATCTTGCCACAAGGAAGGCTGCAAAGTGAATGATGAGGAATTTACTTGATTAAACCTAATAAGAAATCACTAAGACTTGATTTACGAGCGAACTTTGTCCAAGCTTGACTATGTCAACTATCTTCCTTGGAAATTGATGGCCACAAGCTTGCCTAGCTCACACTTTGCGTGGCTGACATTCGTTTGCCAGCAGAATTTTCCGACTTACATCGAATTATTTTTGTATGTCTTGATATTTTTTAATGAATCTCGGATGTTTGTATCGGAATTCTGAAGATGCCATTGCTCCAATTGTATAAATTTATTAGCCGTTTCACCTTGCATCGTCATGAGAATGATTACCTACAGATGATAAATAATTGCTGACTTTCATCAAATTTGAATTTAGATGGTTAAAATTAATCTTTAGGTTCAATAAAATTTATTGCGTAGGTATGCTATTTGAACCGCCATTCAATATAAATAGGCTCAAATTTAAATAAACTATATGGTAACGGAGTAGTCGACATAGCAGTGATACCAGTATAAGTAAACCAATGTCTCAATTGGATTTAATTGAAATTTGAAACCAACTTATTTGAAAGTCCCAACCGAGCATTATTTTGTCATTGTTTCAAACGGTCTCGCAGCCTTATCCCTTATCTTTCCCTACCCCACATCCCCTCCCACCAACCCCTCCATGGACCACGATGACGTTGCTGCAGGCTGGAGACAGTCTTTATATAAATACATTCCAATACTTCCCGTCGGCAGAACTCATTAGCCGCCATATAGAAGGATAACTTTTGGGATCCAGCCCCTAATTAAGATAGATCTAGTATTTATGTAGACTGGCTTTAAAAGGCATGGACATATTTTTCTTGTCAACTTAAAGAAAAAAAATGCGGGCTCATTAACCGAAGTTTCTATACGAGCAATCGTATCGCGCCTTTGGAAAGTTTCCCCAGTTTCTCTTATTTTTCTTTTCAGTTTTTTTTAATCTTGGCTCTTTTAGAGACAAGCGGTCGATATCCGAGTCACACATGCATGAAATTTGCCAGGCTGAAACTTGCTTAATGCTCTTGCCTTTGCTTTTAATTAGTGAGAGGTATAATTGCGCCTAGAATGCGGCATGTCGTATCTTGTAGCTCGTCGCAAAGCAGATGAACTCTAGGTCTGCCTAAGGAAGTTTGCCTTTCCTTTGTCGTATTGTTGACAAAAGTTAAGCCATTCGTTCTTATGATTGCTGTTTCAACTTTATTAGACTGAGGGCCTAATTCAGCCAATTGGACTCCATGCACCTTTATTTTTGTCGCTAGTTCACAAACAAAATATATTAGCTGAATTTACATTTCAACCATTAAGGGCCGGTCTTACAATGTTTAGTTAAATAGTTACCTTCCTGTCAGGAAGGAAACAGAAGCAACCGATTGGTTGTCACCATGAAGATGAGTTTTTATCTTGAGGTTAACCATTTCTGAACATAGAAACTCTGAAACTCTGCCGAAATAGCATTGTGGAGCTGGCGACAGAATCGTCGGCGCCTCCAAGGCGGCTCGGTTAGGCATGAAAGCACCCCAGCCACCAAGTTACAACTTAACACAACGTTACTTACGTGATACTATACGTAATATTTACGGCGCTTTGTTTGACACTTATGCTCAAACTCAAGTTTCAACTGACAATTGGCATATAAAATTGTTTCTTTGCAGTTGATAACTGCACAGATTACTTAAACTTCTAAGCAAATCCCATACCAGCGCTTGTCGCTCGATTTCACCGAGAATTTCCTATTTTCTTCAGCATATATTAAGATATGTGCCTTCAGCACACTCTGTGTGAACTCACCGACATCTCTGCAGACGCGTGGTCGATGAAGGTCAACTCTGACTCTTCTCCATCAAGGAGCACGACCACGGACTTCTCCCCGTATTCATCATCTGCAAGGACAAAACCAGGACATATTCCCATCATCACACTTGTCAGAGCTTTATGTTGACAACTCATCAGGAGTTGGCACAGCTGGTCAAGAAACTCATATAACTTTGACCTCTTTACAGTGCATTTATAACACATAATAATGTATACCTCCTATCATTCACTAACATGCATGCCTTTATGGCATTGGAAATATAGCCTTGATGGCTTTATGGCTAAGGGTGGTGCTATTAACAAGTAAAATGCTTAAATTAAATTGTGAAACTTTATGATTTTTAGCATAAAGCATAATAAAAAAATACCATTTTACAATTTATAAACATTTTTGGCGATTTTGACAGTTGAACAAAGAAACTGATTTAGGTACTTTGAGTTCCTACTATAAATTTTATCAACCTCGGCAAATATTAAAAAAAAATACAATTAAATTTGTGAAACACCATCATGTCCAATAGATTTGATATTGTTTCTCTTAATGCTTTTTTACGAAATACTATGGGCTCCTTCACAAAAGCAGTACCTATCTTATTTATTGCACAAATCTGTGTCCTGATTTTCTAGATACTTCAGAAGAAGCAATAAGTATTTACTGCTCACTTATTTTCTAATTGCCATTGGTATTGCAATTTTATAGAATCCAGCGAAGCGATAATGATTGCAATTACAATGCAATTGGAAACAAATTGCTTGCAGCAAATGCACAACTGTGTTTTCAATTCGCGTTGTCTGTCATTCGAAAAATACTGTATGCGCCCCAAAACTTTGAATAACTTCTTGCGGTCTCGCCATTGGAGCGTGGACTCTGATAATTTTCAATTAATTGCACTCAATCAATCTGCTCAAAGATTCTTCAGCGATAATGATGAAGCTAGCATTGGACGAGGCAGCTCCATAAACAATTTATTCGAGTGACTCAAAAAGACTTCCGTGCGAGTCGCAAATAGATTTAAATAAGAAATAGAAATAGAAATAGAAAAGAATAATTACGTTTCTATTGATTAACAATCCACAAGCTGATTAATAATTCGCGCTCCGGTCAGGAATAGCATCTGGTCTAGAATAATCAGCAACGTTCAGTCTTGAAAACAACTCAAAATGACTACATGTGAGCGTTCCGTCAAAGTGACAGCTATTTTGTCCAGGCTGTCCCTTTATTTTCTCTCTGCATTTGAGACAAAAGTAACAAAGAAACACAAACGTTTTTCGTTTTTAAAACTTTTCACAACCGTTGACCGAAAATGAAAATGTAGTTGGCTAATAACTCGAGGTAATACCATGCGAGCCAATTTATAACAGTACGTCGTACAGAATGTAATGGAAATTCTGTTTGACTTTGAAGTGTCTTGGCTCCCCCACGGGGACGCTGGGCCGATTGGACCGACAGGTGAAAAGGCCAGAAATGTACGTGTTTTTGGCATTATTGACTTTGCTGTAAAGTGTATCAAATGGAGAAACCCCGCGAGAGACTTTTAATACTGGCTCGCAATTTCCGTGGACAGCGTGGATTACAGAGGAAAAACATTTTATTGGATAGTCCTGCACCGGATGTCCTGGCGCCCCCGGAGTGTCACTTTCAACTGCAATTGCGGCTCTCACTTTTTTTAGCACTTCAAATCACATCCATGCTACTAATGATCACATCACAATCATAAACATACCTTTTCTAATACAAATTCAATAAAAAAACTGTATGAAAAAAATCGTGTATTCTAGAGATGTCTCACAGAAGCTATTAAATTTCTCAACAGTTATTATAATTAACTTAACTTCCCGCTCAAACCTTGATAGCGAAATAAGTAAAACTAGCGCAAAGAAAAATTTAAACAGTCTCATATTTCCACTCACGTCTCACTGACACCATCTAAAATCTAGTTCAAATTTCCACACGAACCACCATTAGTTTCCCCTGCTCAGACCCCCGGCGTACACAATGTCCCGTCGAAAATGATCTCCACCACACCAGACTTCACCGCCACAGCTGGCACACACAGAAGTCAATTTAATCCAAACTTTATAAAACTTGTTTAATTCACCGCGCTGAACGAGGGATGCTGCTCGTTTGCCAGACTGCTCGCCGCCAAGTTATCTTGGCCATGAAATATGCGAGCCACTATCTCCGCTCGACACCTTGATCAACAATTGCAGTGGCGGCATTCACAATTTTCCAGCATCTTCCCGCCTGCATCTGCATTAACCGTGCACGAAGTTTGCACCATATTGTGTAGGTTGAGGATTGAATCCGTTATCCCAATCGGTTTTTTACATGGGTCCGTAAAATTTCACTATAGATAAAATTTTACAAGCTCAACTTTTAGAGCTGAATTTTGCCAAATCCTAGTCAATTTGCATCCCGTTCTAATGAATTTGTATGCACTTTGCTTGTGCTTGTATCCCATTCTTTTGCATTTTACATGGGTTTCACAAAATTAGTTGGATGAAATGCAAGAATGAGCCAGAATTTGATGTCTTTCCGCACACATTTACACTATATTTTTTATGGGTAAAAAAATGCCATTCACCGATTTAATGCAAGCCAGTGCAGAATTTGAATTCTTAGCGTGCATTTACTATCATCTTGTTGCGGGAAATATACTGAAATTAACAGCATTTGGTTTCATGTGAGTGAATCATTGCATTTCACCAGAAAATGCCAGCTGCCTGCAAGTTTGAAGACAATTCGCATGCACCTTTCGCTTAAAATCTTACAGCATTACGTTCATGCTCTGCTTAGAGCAGATTTTCACCCCTAAAAAGGGTAAATTATAACAGTGAATTTCAACCAAAACACCCCAAACCCCGGTGGCCGTAACGCCACTGCGCCGCTAGCGTTCGTACAAGATTTTCTTCACAAAGTTAACTTGAGCACTTTCTCTAGCGCAACTTTCAAAGCCGCCGCGCGAAGGGTGTACCACCTTGGTAGTTTGCAGTCGGCCCACCCCCGACTTGTGATAATCATAACATCAGAAAGATGAATCTTTGCGAGATGTGCCTCTTGGTGAGTTGTGCTAAATGCTAATTTGACAATGCCTTCTGTCGCAATTAATCACAGCACCGCGGTTCACGAGACTGCAATATAGGGCTTTGTTTGCTGTCTGAGATTTATAATACAAGACGAGGATGTCTTTTACTGGTACTGTCAGGGAAACATATGGTTGAAAACATACTTGTAAACGTGCGTTTGCGAGAGTTATTGGTACAGATAGTGTTGAAATGTTTTACTGCAGTCACAGCATCAGATTGCATGGTTTCAAATGAAGGAATAGGGAAAAGTAGACATATGAACTCCAAAAAGTATAATAATTATATGTACATAATAATGTTCCCATGTATTGTGCAAATAACTTGGCCCTGATGGAACTTCTTACAGTAAAATTGAGCTCTGGACTGTTTTGTTTTCTTGTTTATTTTTGCTTTAGAATAACATTTCTCATTTAAAACGGTGCGACGAAAATTGCCGATGGGCTATGCAAATATTGCATGTGATCTTTAGCCAATCTAACAGATAGCTTGCTTTTGTGGCGAATTTCCGTGCGATAGCATCCCCATCATCTGGACCATTCCCGGCCGGCCCAGTGCTCTTAGCCTGCGGCATCCCAATTCCCATAAGAGAAAAAATCTCCCGCTAGGACAACGATTTGACATTGTCTCTGAACTGTAATGAATAGATGGTCAATGTCCGATTCTGAGATTTTTTTTTACTAGGCAAAATATGGTCTTTTGATATGAGAATAAATCTGTTCGGCATCTGTAGTGTGTCTCACAGCCATTTATCAGCATCTTCTGGCATGGGTTAAGGGTGCAAAAATGTTGCATACCCTTTGAGAAAGAATGGGGAGAGATTTCCTAGTATCATTGTATCTGGATCGTGAAAATTGATCGTCTAAATCATATTTTAAAACAACATGATTCTTAGGATACATGCATGTATCGCATCGCAGGTAAATGCCAGAATTTATTTGGAAACATAAAATAAATGCGGATTAAATCCGCTGACAAGTGAGATTGAGACTTAGCATACATATTTCAACTTTTATCCACATGCATGATTTATTCATGGTGTCTCCTGAGAGAGCATCGTCTCCGATCGCTGGTCTGCCGAAGAATAAAGTATAAACTGGCGATGGTTTTGTCTGTAAGTTTTACGATATCTCGTCGGGAAAATCCACTTCGGCGTCGGGAAAATCCGCGGTTAATCTCCACCATTGATCAGTGGAAAAGCTCCGGGAAATTTACTACCCCTGCGCATCTTGAGCACCTTGCTAAGGTACTTAAACGTGAAAGGGCTGCAGCGTAAAAAAGATTATAAAAAATAAAATAAGGTGTATTTAATATCACGGTGATTTAGGTGAATATTTTTTGTGTAAGAATGAGAAATTGGACGGCTGTCGTATAAATCACGGTCCACTGTGAATAAAATATGAAATAGTTCTCTTCAAAATAATACGTTACCTTCTCGCTTTCTTTTAAATAATGTAAATGCTGTCTCTTTTGCATGATGCCACACAGCTTTACAGTAAGAATTGCGATTTCCTTATATTTTCTTACATGACACAACATTGATCAGGCATCAGATGAAACCAGATTGGACTCGTTCAATCGACGAAATGAAAACTAAATTAACAGCTGCACCCTGATTTATTCTCAAACCACTAAGGAAATAGCAATTGGTAACGCAACCACGTAGCCTCCAAATGAAGCTTTCCTTATTTATTTTTCAGGACTTATGGTTGCTGTCTGCATTGCGGCTGTTTGCAGATGCCAAGAGTCCTTGCTCCTTAAGGATCTTGCCGCGTGACGCAGCGGGCCGATTGAGATTTTAATCAAGTAAGAGAATCAACTTCAAAATACCCTTTTACAGCCTCCTTTAAGATAAAAATGAGGAATTGCAGGAGGCCAATCGTTTCACAGCCCTTGTGCATTTTTTTATACGACATCTGGGAGTTTACTATGGAAGAAAAGTATCTTTGAAAATGGATTTGAGCTATATATTATTGTCAGCTGAAAAGTTGAAAAGTTGAAAAGGTGAAAAGAGACACAAGAAACTGATTACGTTACTTTGGGTCTTTTCGAAAGAACTTAGAAAAACGTTTAAAATGATTAAAAATTGGTGTCCGAATTGAACCCTTCGAGTCGTCTTCTGTTCGGAGTTTGGTATGAAACTATAAAAGACAATTCGAAGTATAGTCGTGTTTCCGAAACCGAAAGCGGAGAAACTTATACGGGCTACATGGGTTTCTTTCACCCAACTTTGCCGTCAAATGACCAATTCCTGTCGAAACTTTTCACAACAATTTCGGAAATAACATAGGAGATAAAAGTAAGCTAACGAGTGTAGTTGACTCATTAGTTTTATAGTTATGTCTCGGATAGTGTTGCTAGTAAAGAACCAATTACAACTTAACATGGAACAGCTTTACGGGACAACGAAAGGAAAAACGACAGAATATATATTTTCTTATCGCTGACATTTTACTTCGGAAACTCCTTTATGAGTGACACTTTTCCGATTCGAATGCCTTTTTACCGTGACTTCCAGGTCTTATAAAATGATTTTGTCGTTTTACTTTATTTTTCAATAGGTACTTAGTGCTGCACTAAATTTCCGTCTAACTATTTGTCGATAATATTTTTATTAGGGCAGAATTATTTTCACAAGAAAAGTATTGAAAACTTCCTCTAGTATTTAAGGAATGTCTCACCCTTGGCTAATTAAAACACGATTCTTTCTGCAAGACATGGCCGAATATTTTGTTTATCGCAACTAATTTTGTGCTGGATTGATAAAGTGTAGAAATAGTTTCTACTATCCCAAAAAATCACTCAATTTTTTTGATTTTGTGGGTTTAACGGCGAGTCAGCAGCTATGGCTATTTGTGCCGAACTCACTCAAAACTGAGACAGAAGGTATACATCATTACCAGCAGTGCGATTCTAATATATTTTTTAAAAATGTGAAATGAGGAGAAAGCGTCCATTTGTTTAATTAAAAACACAGACAAAAGTTCTCATCTCATCTCACATTTAAAAAAATGTAGCAGAATGACATTCCTGGCTTCCAAATTCAAGTTTGATCTTAATTCAGCATACACCCTATAATCTAATCCAGGTACTCTAGCTATACTGTTTCACCCATACCATCTGACCTCCCAGCCCCAGCTACCAGCTCCGCCGGTAACACAACCAGCCAGCATTCCAGCATAATTAAACAGATATAATGACGCAGCTTGTCAGAATAGTTAATTTTCCTGTTGTGTTTATGTTTAACGAGGAACACAGAGTTCTCTATTCTCAATACGGCTCGCACCCTGCGTCGTATAATTAGGTTGTGCGGTAGCTCATAATCATATCCTATTGTTCACATTGCTTCTGAAATACGATCATAATGCTGTGAAGACTGGATAGAAACGCTCGGGGGTCCGCAGAACTTGATATTCATCCGCTGCGAGTTTCTTACGAAACAAGTTACTGCTGAATGCATGAAACTTGTTTTGTTAACAGCAGCGCGCCTAGTTTTGTTTTGATAGACATTCGTCCAAGCGTTTCATTGAAAGTTTCTTGAACATTTGTTTGTGACGGTTCTCAGCGGTTTTGGTGGATTACAGGTAACTGCGTTGCTTCTGCGTTGCTATTTTTCTGTATTAAGAAGAAATGCGGTTTCAAATTGAATAAATTTTCTTTGGTTGCACGCTTCACCGAAAAGAAAAGTTAATTTTTTCCAAGCAATGTTTGGTTAAGTGCTTGCAACCGACAATTGTCTTGACTCCCAAAACGTCTCTCGTCGATTGAACGGGAATATTTTTCAAACAATATGCTTATTCATGCGAAAGACATGCATATTTCATGTCTCAAGTTCTCAAAACTGTCTACCAAGCTTGTTTAAAAGATATTATAATGCATATTCAATATTCAGATTCTTTCAATTCGAGCTGGAAGTGATATTCAATTTTCGGTGAGTTTTAAAAACCTGTAGCAAAAAAAAATTGAACCAAAAACCAAAAGAAGTTTAGCTTCAAGAGTTGGTCTTCGATTTGGGGCCGTTTGCAAATAGGAGTATTGATAGCGAGCGATCAGTTTTGACTATGGTAGCCAAGGAAATATCTCACATCAGTCCTCGTCTGTATCTAGGTAACAGATCCGTATTTCTGCACAAGATTAAATTATTAAATCCAATCAAAAAGACAGAGAAACTCGATCGGATATTCCTTTTATCTCCCCTCGATCAATTTGTTGCTACGTCATATAATCAGGCCAGGATGTTCTGCCGTCCTTGCACTATATACCCCATATTTGCTGACCAAGTTTATAGGCTGAAGCGGAGGCTGAAGCAGAGGGAACCAATAAAATCTCCAGTGAAGATTCGCTTTAGTCGGCGCTCTTCAGATATGTGTCCGGTGGCGTCGCGCACGCTTAGAGAAAACGCTGCGAAATTCGCTGCGTTTAAGTTCACTCATCCCTGATTGGCCCTTGAAGCCATTTTGCTAGTTATCATTTTCAAAGCGTAGCTGTAATTGAAAAATATGAACCATCATCATCCTCAAATACTTATTGAGTTATGTAGCTTCGTTCTCTCACTATCGATTCTTACTGGAGGCATTGGATCATTGGTTCTTAGAATTCAATATATTTCTTCACTTGTAAACACACTGAGTGTGAAGGGGACGGCTCACAACGTACGACGCTTTCGACGGGAAATTCAAATAGCAAGAGCCCGTTAGATTATCGTGTTTAAAATCGAAAATGCTAAATTATTTTCTACTCAAAGGAAAATCACTCCCCAGTTCTGAAGTAGTCCTTCTCCATTGTGGTCCATTTTGACCATCGTTTATGTGCTTTATCTGCCACCAAACACCGATGCTATACCTGTGTTACATGGTGCTATTTCTGAAAATTGATCAGTCCTCATATGCCAACAGTTTCAAAAGCATTACAATCCATAGCCCTGCCTTATCAAAGACCCAAGCAGTGATATAATTATTTATGCAAACACAACACAAAACAACCTAAAACACCAGTGTTTCTGTGCTGCTATAAAGGTGCTACGATTGTTGGTTTTAACTTGAGCCGTCCTAAATTCGAAAAATTTAAGCTGCTATCACTAGCACCACTAGCACTATGACTGCATTGGAGAAAAAGTGCATTGGGGTGTAAAGTGGCTAAGAAAAGAACCCGCTCTGCACGCCGCTGGCATTTCGGGGTAGCTGCAGTAGCAAGCGGCAACGGATATCTAGCGGCGGCGACGGCGGCAATGGCGGTGGCGGTGGCTGCGAATCAATACGCAAGATGCTGCTTTTGACTCGGACCCGCATAACTCCCAGCGAGCGACGACGATACACCCCGGGTTTCGCGCTATTGCCAATTGAAAGAAAGTTTTACATGCTTTTCAATTCTCCGTTTCATTGCCATGTGCAGTCGTAAGAAAAAATGCTCTACGGGTTTTCTTATAAAGTCGAGTGTTTGAGAGTTTCTCTTTGAGTTGCGGTTCGCGGGATCTCTCGCGGGGGCGGGAAAGTAAGTTGCGAAACGTTTCTGTGAACGAATGTTGAGGAGAATTTTATCCGCGTTGGTTTTCACGTGCGATTCGTTTTTTATGAAATACCTTGTATTACTTTGTTGTGAGCAAATAGCTCGAAGGCAAATGCATTTTTTTTTTGGTCGCATGAAAACCAAATTTACTTTACATATTTGAAAAACGTATGTTTATGTTTGATTGAGTTCATAATATTGTATGTTGTGATTGAACCAAGCGCATTGCTTTTTTATTGTGTCTCTAAATATAGGTACTGACACAATATAGACAAAATATTTATACTTTTTAAATTCAAACAGTCCATGCAGATTCGGCAAACAAAACGAAACCAAAAACGCTAACATCTGTTACCACAGGAGCCGCGTAACTATAAAAATATTTTAGAAATATGTAGGCCCGTTTGCATCATTTTCCTTTAATTGAGAGAGAAAAGACTCATCCCATTAATCCAATAAAGATTTTAATTCCTTCTGCAAATCATCAACTTGTGAGCTCTGCCAAAACCAACCCACTATTCATTTTTAACATCTCCCAAAGTCTTTGCTAGTCTAATTAACAGGATAATTTGCATGTCAGACCCTTAAAATTCAGTTCGAGATGGTTCAAGTTAAGTAATATCAAGAAGCATAAAATTGCCTCTTGCCAAATCAAATAAAGTAGCGTCCTCAACCATGCTGGCCACGATCAATTCACGGCTAATAACTTCCTACAAATCACGTTATAAAATATGCAAAAGCTTTCGACTCATATTTCAAAAGCTTTTGATATCAAATAGCAATGCTATATAGTAAGCAATCTCACAGATTGCAACGTTTATGTATCATCGCGTTTCCAACGATGGCCAGTCGTTAATGTTCCAACCGTGACACGTAGATTTTCGACCCAGTTCGCATTGTTTGCTTACGCGCGCCCAACTATTTTTGGACACATAAACACGGCGGGGCTCCGGTATTTTGGATTGTTACGGTAGGCCATTGTGCTGCCGCGTGGGAGGCAGCTATTTCCAAACTGGGCTAACGTCAAAAAACAAATTACTATTCGCGTGAAAACGTTTGACAATTCTGGCGATTAGTAATGTAAACAATTTTCTATTCTGATTGGTTTTTAAGTAGTCAATATTCATGGGTCAAGGCATTTGAAACAAAATAGCGTCTGTATACCTCCGCAAAAATATTATTTAGGGTCACGATTTGGGTCGGTGTGAAACGTTCCTTTTCCGGTTCGCAAGCTGGTGGAAAATATGGGGCTCCATTTCCTCGTGATGTGCCAATGTCAGCACTTAGCACTTACACTAAAAATATCAAATAACGGAACTGAAAATATACTTTAAGTGTATAAGGTAAAAAATTCAGTGACACCAGTTGTATTCCGTACACCCTGATTTAATAAAGAGCGAAAATGTTAACTTGCAATATATGTACCATCAAACATTTACGACTCAATAGCAGTACCCTTAGCAATTGCACGAAATCAACGTCAGATTGCACAATTTTTCATCTCGGCAAATCTCAGCGACGCTTTAACCTGCCAATATCCACACATTTCAACGCACCCTTCCCGCAAGAGTGAAGAGTGACGACTGCGTGGACTGACCAAGTCACTCGCCCATCATTCTCTTCAAGACGAAACAATTACATCGCAACACTCACCCACAGTGACGAGTTAGGCAGCCTAGACTGCCCTTCATTTATCGTATCGCAAAGGAGAGTATCATTATTACAGCCGGGTGGTGGCATTTGGTTAGGGACCCCTAATATCTACTTTGCTAATACAGGAAACTCTGCGAAATCAAGCGACATAACGCTGGTGGCGAACCTGGCGGCAAAGTTAGATTTTAAATTAAACGAGTGTTTAATATGTTATTACATGCAAACTCTTTTATATGTCAACTGTTGGTTGACATTTGAAATTGAACATCTGTGGAAAACAAAGCAATGTGACGTAAGAAATGTTGTTTTAAGTTGTACCAAGAAGGTGGGGCTTCTTCCCTCGCCGCCGGCGACGCCCACGATTCTGTCACCAGCTCAACAATGCTATTTTGGCAGAGTTTCCCATATTTATCTGCTTTGACCTTATATTCCAACAATCGTAGCACCTTAGCAAGAAGCTAGCACCACGGTATATCGCCGACACGAAACAATCGCCAGCCAAGGCGTCTCGCAGCGAAGGGTTTTCCTTCAGCAGAAGCGATTAATTACAGATAAGAGCGTGGCGGCAGCAGTAGTCAATCAAACTGCTAAACATTTCACGCCTTGATCTTGAGTTTTCGTGGAAAACTGTTTCCCCGTGCGGTTCCACGCGCTCCCGACTGTCTCTCAACGAGATTTCCACGAACACGCAATGTGGAAAACCGATTTTCCCTGGCGATACGAACGGACTGAGAAACTACGAAACAATGGTGTGTGTAAATAGACGCTGATAGTTCTTCGTAAATTTCGTTTGTATTTTCTGGTACAATAACGTTTAATCACGTCTTTAAGCACTTCTTCGATCAAGATTGCTATGAATGGCTGCTCGTTTTTCTTGAACAATGAACTGTGTTGAATGTAAATGTTCAATTCAATGCGAGCTTGTGAAAATTAAAGTACACACTTTATACAGTGTACGCTTCGTCCCAGCAATTATTTTCTTCCTATGCGTACATTTTCACTGTGACACTGCGTCTATTTTCCTCTTTACTTGAACGTAAAATGGTGTCTTGATTAATCCAACTATAGGTAATCTTTTCTCAGCTTAAATAGGTATCATTCTGCTTTAGATTAACTTATAAACAGTAGCGTAGTCGGCTATCTTGATCAGAGGTCGACTCTGTAGGTGTACCAGGTGTTTTATTGACATCGAAGGTAATTATTTGTTCGCGCTGAAAGGCAATAGCCATTTGTATCAATGAACTCCGAAAGATATAAACTAACCAATAAAAGGTTTTGTGGGTGTTTATATTATCTTCAAAGGAGTTGGTTGCTTGAAACTAAAGGCTATCGATTTTTATAGCTCCTTTTTTCAGAGGAAAATAGGGTGCCATAAAATGGAAATGTGGATCGAATGGGTGTTAAACTCCAAACCTGGCTGAGGCTTTGGTGCTCCAAAATATAATCTTTTCTTTTTGATAATTTTATCTTGGCCCTCATGGCCCTCATTTGGTTTACATAGAGATGTAAGCAAATAACAAAAAAACAAATTGCCGGTATTCACTGGCTCTTTGTTTAGTGTATTTGAAGCGTGCTCACTGCTTTCGAAGCACGATACAAGCAGAAGTCAATTCATCAACATAATCAACAACAGCGTGTAAATAAATGTATTTTAAAATAATAAAATCATCAAGTCTTCGGAAAACCGGAACACTCGGTAAATTATGATTATTTTGCATACTTCACAAAAACAACTTTTTTACCAAACATTTTTACAATTTCAAACCAAATATTTTACTCTATTGCTATTTTAATGCCCCACCGAGCGCGTCCCGCATGCAAAACAACTACCCTCGGGCTCCAGCACCCAAAACTCAAATTCTCATCAATTCGTCCTTAGGGGGTATGGCTCATATTTTGTCATGCTGTCGTCAACCTCCTCCAACCAACCAGGTGGAAATTTCAGCATGGACTCGGTCATAGAATGATTAATTTCCGACGCCGAGCATCTAGCATTTTATAGCAGCCACCGCCACCAAACAATCTATCAAGTGTTCACGGCGAATTCATACACGTTAGCTGCTAGGAGTAATAATTCTAAAACAACCAGCGTGCAGCCCAGATGCTTAGAGGCGTAAACACCTTCCTAATTTACCATTTTGATTAATGATTTAATTCGGAATATTATAATGGGTGCTGGGTAACTGGTCGGTAGCTGAAATATAGGCGAACTATTAGTTTGTGTACACTGCATATTAATCATTCTGCTCGGATTCGCTTTGCTGGGATGTGAGCGGGAAGCTATAAAATTGGGTCGCAAGGGGTGCATGACATTTAATATTTTGTCTGGTAATATATTAACATAGGCTGCTTTAAATATTTGGCTTCAAAGAAATTTTTGGAAACGAATAACATTACTTTCAAACTCGGCTAGAAGAGGTGTAAGTAAATTTATGCATTATTTTGGTAAAACTCTCTCAGCACACAACATATTTACATGGGAATATATAATACCATCACATGTGGTTTTGAAATTTTCTTATGTAGATGGGCCACTGATGATAATAATGACCACATTTTTTACTTTTTGATTGTATAAATCAAAAAAACTATAACAGAATAGGGCTACAACAACTAACAGCTCAAAACAAAAATCCAAAATGCCAATTTTCAAATGAACGTTGGGTGGGACTTATTTGAATAAAAATCAAGTTTCATCATCCTAGATTAAAGAATCTTCTTTTTGACACTACATTTTCGCCATGACTCAAATATAAATAAGAAATTTAAATGTCCCTTCATTGGCCGACTCTATGCCACACATGGACAGAGATTTAGTATGCTGTCAAATCAGAGAAAAACTTCACTGAAACACTTGCCCCTTTGTTATGTCCACCACACATACCTAATTAACAACAAGTACACTCAATTTCAACGCTAATTTACGAAACAAAGCAACCATCTAAAGCATGATTACTATACTGTCACACCATGTCACGCACTTGATCATTTGCACGCTGTTTTACGCCGGTTTGGCACATTTTTTGTGTTCGCAGTACGTAGCTAGAACACATAGGGGTTGGCGTTTTGCGCTGCGCACAAAATTGCAATGGCCCGCGATATGAAATCGTGGCTCACATGATATTTTTTTTTTTGTTTCGGCTTGGCGTCCGTCAGCAAATTGAGTTAGCTTCACTCAGAATTGCGCAGGCTTGTGTAGCTATAGTCCTGCATTTTTAAATGTCAGTGTGTAGAGATCATGATGGGGTGGGTATCCATATAACGAACATAATCCTTAAGGCTTTGAAATTTTCAAGCTTTTGTTCAAAGTGGACGCTTGAATCCAACGTTTTTTTGCAGAGGATTGTGATACTGAGGGCTGATTCGTCGTGGGAAAAGCTCCCCGGTTTAGTTTTCACTTTTGATAGTGAAATTTTTTCTTTCTACTTGTGCATGTTTGCTTTTACACACATTTCTGACGGGGGAATGTCACGTTATTTCGAATATATGCATTTTTAAATGAGAAATTGCTTGCTCGTTGCTATGTGAGCATTTCTTGGTAAGAAAATATACCTTCGAGAGCTATATTTTATAGAACACATTTAGCGCCTACATTTTTCATGCAATAAATTTTTTTTTTTTAGTCCAGTGGAATATTCATAGGTGGAACACAATTTCAGAAAGTAATATAAAAAAATATCCCTTCGCAAATGGCCCACTAAAAGCGTTACAAATGACCATTCAAAATCACGCAACTTAAAAAATTATAAAAGTTAATGTTTCTATAACCTATCTTATAAGCAGATTTTCACAGTCCAAAGGTTGAGTTTTCCTGAGACACGTTGAGTTTTCCTGGCACTGATAAAGGGCCGGTATAACAGTTTAATATTTATCCAGTCAGGAAGAAAACAGAAGCAACCGATATGTTGCCACCATGAAGACGCATTTTTATCTGAAAGTTAGCCATCTGGCACCTATAACTAAAGACATTGTAATTTCGACCCTAAGTTATAATAAACTAACCTCAAGATTTTGAAAACCTCGCTTTGTGGATGCAACCCCTGCAGAAATGACGTTTCTCCGAAAAATATATGGTAAATTCGGCCCATTGACAAATCCATAAGACCGCTAAACAGATTTTATCGAGCGTTGATGCCCCATTTCTCGCAGCAAATTGTGCTACTGGCCCTAAAAGTCTGATCGTGTCTGGATAGTGATTGATAGGTGACTCGGTGGCATCACACTGTTTAACGTTGCAACTGCCGCGAGCCGTGCTTATATTTTGCAGGGGCTAGGGCTGGGGAGGTGAACATCGGTGGGGGGTTGTCGGCCTCGCCACGATCAAATTATGCTGAGAGCTTTCGCCGATCGAGAAGATCAATCTCGAGTGAGAGGACTAGTCGACGACCTTGATTTGTAATGATCGGGGTGTCTTAGGGGTGGTTATGTCAAGTTGGGTGGCTCATTTTGTGGAGAATGTGAAGGAATTGGCAGCTCTTAACTTTATGAAATGTTACCAGTCTGAAAATTTTCGTTATACAATTTCTTTATTCCAATAAAAAATGATTTCACTTCAAACCAAGATTAAATTTCAGCTCCGAGGAAATGATTTAGTTCTTAAAACAAATGCGTTGAGCTGTATTTGATTGGTTTTGTTTACTGACATTTAAATTAACGATATTCGATATAAACTTCAAGCGAACAATGAGGCATAATGATGAAGTTCTAAAATACGAACGAGTCTTACTGCATTTGATTGGTAATGACGCTTTACTGACGTTTAAATTAACAAGTTTTTACCCAGTTTTGAGATTGTTGTTGAGAAAGATAGTTCGATTTTATTCTAGAACTAATTTGCTAAGAAGCTTATCCATAACCTTAACCATTGTACTTTTATTACTTTATTTTCAAAAAAAAATTGACTCTTGGCGAAGTCCACTTAGTGTTGCAAACTAGAAACTAGTTTGATAAAAAATCAGTGAAAACGTCGCTGTTTGAGCAATCGGATGTAACGTAAATCAGTGAATAACTTCGAGAAAATGCTACGATTTCCTACATTTTAGCCTGGCACTGCGTCAAAAGGCAGCAATCTCGACATATACGAATTCTTCAAAAGCTATTTTGCAAACTCTGCCCGTGCTTTTTTTTTTGCTATACTTGAATTTCACTTCACTTCAACCTCTAGAAAATCACATCGCAGATCGTAAATATTTTTACTTTATTCAGCAAATTTCCACAGGAGAAATTCGAAAAAAACTCGCTGGAATTATATGCAACGGCACGAAAGACTCGGAGTTTTCTTTGGCAACAAAAAAAAGTAGAGATTCTAGATATTTATTTTATATAATTCAATTCGTTATATTTTACACTTCTCAAAGGCATGTCGAGTCAGCTTTACACTCTTTTGGCGCCAATTAAGAAGCCTGCATCGCCACTTGCTTTCACACTTCAGAGCAAAATAAAAAATATATGTCTCTACTTAAATTTGAACTCGAATTAAAGTTCTTCAAAAATATGTACCAAATTATTTTTACTTAATAAGGATCACATTCCTTGAGGTCTTGAGTGCACCATGTGCGAAATCAATCCTTGCTTGCAGCAAATAGTTTTTCAATTAATTAAATGATTTTAGATCCGAGGGTACGTTAATTCATAAGTATTCAATTAAACCCCAGTTTTAAAATAATTTCTAGTATTTTTGTATTGTTCTCACGAAAATCGATTGCCTTGTGAGCAAAGATTGACCAATGCTGGCAACCACATCTTTCGCAGCTAAACAGTCACCTAGACAGCCTCCTTATTTCCAGACATAACAACTTATTCGATATCACGTCTGGAACAAATGAAGCTTGAAACTGATAAAACTAGAAAAGGACGCATCAGACGGCAGCGCAGCAGCAATATGTTAGAAAAGAAAATCGTCCCTTGTGCTCGGTGAATATTATCTTTTGACGCCGAGGAAAAATATCCGGGAAACTCTTGTATTGTCAGTCGAGTCTAGTGCAGCTTTTCAAATGAAATTTCCCACTATTCGCATCTATTTTATGCTGTCTTATATATCCACGTCTGTTTTGAGGACAGAAGCGGGACGTTATTTTACGATGCAGCTCTTGGATTATTACGAGCCATGTACTTTGATGAGATATATACTTTAGGCCTTAGCTACAGCAAAAAATTTACTACAGTGAAGTATTAAATTTGGCTGTACGAGTCATTAATATTGAAGAGAAAATAAAAATTTTGTTACGGAAAAAATCCTGTACTCAAATGTACAAGTAAATGAACCATTGTTCGCAGATGAATATTTGATTTTTATTTTCAAATTAAAAAAATAATAATTTGATATTCGAAAAAATATAATTGATGAAGCTTTGCGAAAGGTAGGAAAAAGTTTAAATTCCGTCTCAAAATCATAGTTCTCTATTTATTCCTTAAAATTCGTGTCTGTTCTTAATCACATCACATTAGTTTTCAGAAAAGAAAACTAACTAGGTAAATGAATGCTCATTTTTCCAAACTTGCTTGGAAAAGTGTGAGCTTGGGACTTGGCATTCAATACCCAGTTAAATATTTTTTCTGCGAACCATATCTCACTCTTTTATCAAATATATCATGTGTCAAGCGTCAACAATAGCAATGACAATAGCATTTCCTGGTTAACGTTTTGTACCCACTACACTGTGGTAATTAACCCTGTACCACACAAGAATCATTGACATTTCGTACCTAATTGAAACCCGTTGGAGCAATCTAAACCGAGCAGTTGCACAGCTTTTTATTTTCGCTAGAGCAAGTGCTCATTCGAGCCCCGTAAACGAGGATTATTCGACTGGCAAGAGATCAATCGGCTTTGCAGACCAGTCCTCCACCCCACCACCCAACCCACCCACGCTTTGGACTGGTGAAATAAAAATGTTATTATATTTGCGTCAATGGAGCGCTTTATGCGTCCGGAGGGATGGGATGTTGAAGTAGGGGTGGTTTGACGTTTTCGTTTCCTCTGGCCACGAGGTTGTTTTTCATGGCAATTTTTTGCCGCGATGGCAAAATGCGAGACAAAAGTGCAACAGAATAATCCTCAATTTCTCTGCGCGTGATGATATTTTTAAGTTTTTCCCTGAAAGATATACCAATCTTCATTGATATTCTTTTGATCGATGGTAAAGGCTCTTAAAACAAATTATCTAATGCATACTTTAATTTGCCTATCGTGTTTTTCACATTTACAAATAAATCCGTGACTGACGGTTTTTCTAGTGATTCATGCAGTCTACTGGACCCATTGTATATACAAATGTTTTCAGCGTTTCGAGTATCATGGAGTATTTAGTATTTATCCAATTTGTAAAAATATGCAAGCGCTCGTCCCTTTGTTAAAAACAGGACACGTTTGAATGCATTTTGTTCCATGAGCAATATTGAAATCGTTTTAATAACGGGGATTTGTACAATATTCGTGCAAAAAACTCTTAATAATTTTTTTATATGTAGTTGTATTAGTCAGAACTGCTCCATTTTATCATACGTTCTTGACCCATTTTCTCAAACGTGTTTTCATCCGGAATAAATATTGCTTTCAAACACTTCCTGCTGCGCGTGTTGAATTATCACCTTTGTCAGAGCAGCTAACGTTGCAGCGCATTTGAAATTCATTAAAACCGCGTCGACGCTCGTGTGCGAAACGAGCGAAGACTGTAGCGTTTTATCCAGCATCAATTTTAAGGAAAATCACTCGTTACTACATGCTAGGCAAGCTGTCCCAGAAAAGCATACCAACACGAAAACGAGTCATAGGATCACAAACCCTTCGTCAACTGGATGAGAAATGAAAATGTGCAACCGGTCTAGGAAAGTACTAGGAGGGTTTCATTGCATTGTGGAATAGTTTCGACTGGTGTTTCACTGTGTGTTAAGTTCAAAAAGATGTTGAGCTAACTTTCATTAACCTGTCAAAGATAAAAGACCATTAAAACTACCCCTACGGCTCCGTTTGCGCGGCTATCGTTCAAAGATTTTAACTTTTCGTACAAGTTTCAAATGGACACAGCGCAACGCTTCCAGTTAATTTCCGAGTTCCAGTTGATATTGTCGAGAGATTCCCAATGAAGGCAATAATTTTTCTTGGTTTACGTAAACATATTTAACTTGTTTATCCTTAATTTCAGCTAGCTAGTGGTGTGTTTGTGTGTGGTGATTTCGACTGTTCTCGCTTTGTTTTCTGATATTGCTTATTTGTCTTGGACAGTGAAATGAAGAAAGTTGTTCCTGTTTCAAGCTTTTTTTAGCAAAGAATTTTTAGAAACGGAAATGGCCCAAAGTATATAGAACAAGTGATACGCCAGGCAAGGAATTAGTTAACCCCCAACCAGTCATGGTTTTTTCTTAATTTCAACTTCAGAAATCTGTTAAATCAAATCACTATTGAGAATGTTCTAGAGGAAAAATCAAATAATTTTACAAAAACTACAGCGGATAAGCAAATAGAAATGCGGTAGTTTTTCAATCTTGCTGATTTAAGTAATTTCAAATAGGTGGTTGTACCATCATTGTCGTCACGACCAATCAATATGAGATGAGATCTCAATTTTTCTCGATGTTTTTAATGGAACAATATAACGCTCTCGGACCACCTTCTAGAAACCAACACTCACCAATCGAAGTGTCGTACGCGTGTAGATATTCAGAGGTCATGAACTGCGAGATGAGCGATGACTTGCCCACGCCCGCTGCCCCCAACATGACCACCTTGTAGGGTAGCTGACCCTGTGCAGAGGTGCTCGACTCCCTGGACGAAGCCAGGGAGGTCGTACCACTCGTCCTCGCCGATCCGGGGTGTGAGACGCTACCGTTGACGGCGCCAGTAGTTAGCATCTCGGTGCTGCAACAGTTCAAAGAAGGGTGGTTGAGAGCCAGTTGAGGGTGGTTTTAATTGCAATTCCAGAAATACCAAGTCACAAGCTACTAGCTTAGTTGTATTTATAAAAGGCAGCTTCTCAGGCAAGGAATCATGGTTGAGATTATCTAAGGGGTGGTTAACATTGCAATTCCAGAAAAAAATAGCTTGATATTCGCATGATCATTATAGGCATGATATCCGTGCTGGAACAGTTCAGAGAAGGGTGAGATTCTGTCGAGGGTGGTTAAAATTGCAATAAATATACCGAAAAACTGGCTTGACTCAGTTAAGGGTTGTTTAAATTGCAATGCCAGAAAAACTAGCTTGTACCTTGCATAGCCATTACAGTTAGCATCTCAGAGCTATAGAATAATTCAAAGACGAAGTCGTGGTCCATGGTAGTTATTGTAATTGTGTGAAGGTTGACTCGCTTCTTTTCGCATCTAAAGATAATGTCTCTTGTGCTGGAACAGTTAAAAACTGGGTATAGATTCAGTCGAGGGTAGTTTGCTTGTGAGGGTGGATAGTTGCGTTGAGAATTTAAATGCTGCAATATTCATAATTGTTATTATGACATAAAGCGCGCAAGACTTCGGTGCTAGATGAAAAATGCGAGTTTGTATAATCACACAGACTTTATGGCTGAAACTGATATTTTATCACGTTTTTGTTGTTTTTATGGAATAATGTATATCAAAAAAATATCGTTGAATTATTTAAATTTTTTGGCTTGTTTAAAAGCGAAAAAGGTTTATTAAAACATGGAGATTTTCGGAAAAACCTGCTTACCTTCACTAACTTTGTAAGGCAGACTGCAAGGTTATCACTCTTCAAACCCTTCCAACGCCGCAGGTCTTTGGAAGAACCCACCCCTAAAGTTCAGGCTCATCTTCGAATCTACACTCTTATTACCCTTTGCAAGACATTTTCTAGACACTAATAACACTCCAAAACGTTGCCCAGAGCTTTATGTTAATGTTACGGCAGAGGAGATTATTAAAAGCCGCGGAAAATGGGAAAATTCGTTAATTTTCATTGCCACTTTTCACGGAGCTTGGCAGCCGGAGCAAACTTTTCTTGCCTGCTCGAAATATATTTTTTAACTGCAGCCTTATAAATGTGAAGTGACTCTTTCTTTCAGAATCACGAAATTTGATTATAAATAATTACCGTGAACCACTCTTGTGGATTTTCTCTTCTCGGTTTGATATTAAATTCTAATCAAAAGTTTTTTGAAATGCAAACAAGAGACGGCTCTATTTAAGACTTGCTTGGGAAATAAGAACCAAGTAACAGGGGTCGTCGGTCAAGCAGCAAAAAGAAATAAACTAAATTTCTCAATGTCTAGCCTCGCTCGAATTTTTTTGGTCAAATAGAAACTATAACCATTTTCACGTCGTTTCTCTTTGTAAAGCTTTTACCAGCTACATTTGGTAAATCGTTTACTATTGTTTGTTTCGCTGCGCGTGTTCATTTTAACGATGATGTTATATTATGTCTGTCCATGGTCGTTACTGTTCGTTCGTTTCGGTCTGTGGAAACGCGAGAAAGCAGTTAATTTTTTTCCTCGACGGGAAAATGGGTCGTTGATATAATTCGGTGAGAGTAGTAAGTGTGACCTTTGTGCACCTGGCTGGGTGGGAGGAAATCGGGAAAATATGTCAATGCGAGAAATCTGTTAATAGCAGCAAATATAGACTATTTGTGGAATACAAGTGGGATGAATTCTGTAGGGAATGAATGTATTTTAAGCATCTACTTTAGTACTTATAAATAAATCTATTTTTATCTTTTATCAAGAAAATAGCGGAAAAATAAATGCATAGAAATAAAATTTCCTCGTCAGTTTAGGTAGTACGCTATCGACTATGGAACGCCGCTTATTACCAATGCACAGAATCAGTATTTTTATCAAGAAATTACTGACAGTTTATACTATCAATTCATGGACATGAAGTCAAATATCTTTAGCTACATCTTCTTATCGGATTACAGAATGCAACTGGGCATTAAAATTATGGTTGAAATTCTTTCTCAGAACTGAGGAAACGGGGTTGTCAAGTCGACCAATGGGAAGATGGATGCGAGGGGAATGAGATCTGTCAGTACAATCAAATCAGGGCACGGAAGCAGCCACCGAGTGGGGTCGAGGATTGAAAACACCATTCGGTTGCATCAAATCCATAGATGCAACCAAGACCAACATTGAAGTGATCACAGTAATAATCCGGTTACTTTCCAAAAGAACACTTAGATTAGCCAGCTTTTTCAACTACTTATTTTGAGAAAACTTGCAGAGAAAAGTGATTGGGAACGCACATAAAATTAAGCTCCATTCCGATTTCAACCCACAAAGTGGAATTTTTTTCTTGATTTCCATCCATCCATTTCCATCCATTGGAATTAATGAAAATAAATTTTTGACTAGAAAAAATGTACTCCCAGGCAAAGTATACTTTACCATTTGATGATATCGTACAAAAATGTTGAAACCAGCTAACACTTTATACCTCTTCGCCTATGTCCAATATAACAAATAAAATGTAATCATCACAGTGCCAGAAGTATGTACATGTTGCCTGATGCACCATGCACCATGCTGCAGCGTCATTCCCTCTATAATCGTGGACCATCACCCCAAACACATTCCCAGGCTCCCGGACTCGTTAACCACATCTTACTCTCACTTGTCAGCAAAGAAAACTTGCCAAATTTAGGGGGAAACGTGTAAAGATATAGGTAATAAGTTAACCATTAATTGTGACAGAGGTCCTTTTCAGGACCAAAAGTCTATCCCATTAGAGCAGAACCGCCGGCTTTATACAATCATCTTTCCATGACTCTGAAACACTCCGCCAAACCATTAATTGTTTGTCTATCTAAAGCTAACTATCTACGACACTGTTAAAAAGCAAAGAAACCAATGAACCATCTCTCTCTGATGTATTATACATTTCTGTATCCGACCTTTGACGCTAACAATTGGCGGCGAGACACAGTATATAGCGAAAGCCAAACGATCTCGTGCTAACGTCACGCTGGCAGCACCTGGCATCCTCTCACATTTTATTATTCAACTGAGAACCCACTCAAGTCCACAACTCTCAGAGTACTTACATCCAAGACAAGAATTTCCCGCCAACGTCGTCGTATTATCGAAAGTGCTTGGATATGCCGTTTCACAGTAGGGGATAGCTCTTTATAGGTCTTTACGCGAACTCTGTCGTCTGCTATGACGACTCCTCTTCAAACGTTACGCTCCCGGTAGTTTTGTTCTTGAAATCGCATTGGCTGTGAAGGGTTTAGATTGCAATGTAAGGAGACTTAATCTTTGATGTAGTACAGAGCTGGCTTAACATCTCAAAGGTCAAGTCACAGACTTGATATCCAATTGTGAGGTGCTGTAGTTTTTCAATTCGCGGATGTGGTTTTGGAGTTAGCAATGCTACTGACTTTTCTTGACAAATCAAAACAGCTTTTAATACGTTATTATTTATTCACTTTGTCCTTGTGTCTCTCTACTTACATCGCCTTAATTCCACAAGAATTTGACAATTTTCTTCCAGACCACCAAATGTATTTTTGTTGAACCTCAAAATATCTAATCAATGTTTGTTCTCACGAAAACAAAACATCATTAAGTGTCAAATATCATCAAGATTTGTTTGAAAATGAATTTGAGTCCGTATTTGCTGTATATTCATGGATATGAATAATTATAATGTCACCTCCATGTGTGGCAAACTCATCAACAAGTTGTCACCTAATTGGAATTTGTAAATCCTGGTCACCACCCAAAGGAGCAAAACATCCCCTGTGACATAACCCTGGGGTGGCGCTGGTCAAACAGGGTTGGATTGGTATACTTTTCACTGCCTATGATATCTAAAGGTGCTTTTGAAATTGGCTAAACCAATTTTATGATCAAAGTGTATTGCGGATAAAAGAAATTGTAGAAAAACATAAGCCTCACGAGCATTGGCAATTGGAAAAAAACATCAAAAAACTTAAGGGAATTAAAAAAAAGATAAACCGTACCTTTCTGATTTTTATTCTGTTAATATTGCCATTAATTTTCAAAGCTGTCATATACCTCATCTATGCAATTAACTTAATGTTCGCAGCTTTCATGTAGCCCTTCTTTTAATTATTACTTGTCTAACCTGCTAGCCTATATTTTGGTAAATGATTAATTGATACTTCAAACACGAGGAAATGTATAAACCCGGTTAAAAAATGCAGTATAGCCGAGTCTCATGTCTTTATACTGCAATATTTTTTGTTGTACAGAAATAATCCAGTCCGCTCAGTGCTAGTAGTCAGCATTAATACCGACTTGATCCGAAATAAATTTCCAATCACCAATTTAAATTTAAAAAACTATGAAAATGCAGTCGCTTGTAAAATGCTAGAAACAGTAATAAATATAACTGTTGGAAATTGTTCCCTGTCTTCGATGTTGATATTTTGAAGTAGCGCCTTCCGGATTTATTTTCCATGTTTGGTGGAACTTAAATAAGGCAGCTATTTTCTTCAGCATGACCTTATCCTTGAAAGAACCTAGCAGCACATCAAATTGAGACTGCGCTTAGCCAGAGGGAGGGAAATTCTCGAGAGCAGCAGCTCACAGCAACGCGAATGGCTCGACGAGGTGGCACGTGGGAAACTCGATTCGAATTATACCTGCGAGAAAGAGTTTGATGAAAAATGATTGCATCTTTTGTACGATTCCTTCACGCGTTGTCAAATCCCTCTTTTATGACCAGGAATTGGCTCTTTAGAGTGCTGCTAGCCTAGAGGCGGTCTCAATTCGAAACAAAATGGAGAATTGTCAAATTCATTTCCACTTTGTGTATACCAATCGTCGTGTAGATATTTCAGTCGAGGAGTGATGTTTATTTGGGTAAATAAAATGTTGGAGAACGGGCGTAGATCTATTATGATTCCTTTATGGAAACATTAATTTAATTAAAACTCTGATTTCAATAAAGCGTATAGGCAGTACTGAAATATGCAAGCTTTGGGTTTGAACAGACAACCGTTTTTTATAAGCTTATGAAATACCTTTATACTATAAAGTATAAAGTGAAAAGTAATGTACAGAAATATTCATTAGATTCTGTTTCACATTATTTCGAGTCCAGGAGCTATTTTCTCGTTGGTTGGCGGCAGACATTCCTATATCCAATAAGTTGCTTATTAATTCCATCCTCTGATTCTCGAAGCTAAGAGTATATAAATCACATTTTTAATCCTGAAAATGGGAACCTCAATACGTCAAAACGCTAATGAGCATTCTCTATAAAAACATTTCAATTGAAATATGCAAGATAATGGCTAAAGACAACATAAAAAACACGTTCGCTAATCAGAATCCAATTACCTGCCCAAAAACTCAGCCAATAATTGAAGGAAAATTCCTGAAAAAAAGCTGCGATTGCAGAAGGAAAATCTCCTAGCTTAACTTTTAACCCGCCTCTTGCTCAACACAAAAGCCGATATGTCGCTATCTCCAGTGCGTTGATCAATGCTAATTATAACTCTACCCGACCGCCACAACAGTTTCCCACCGACGCGAACAACCTCGCGTATAATTTCCATTTCCCGCGACTTTCCTCCGTCGCGACGTTTCGTTTGTTCCTCCACTTTCCGGCCCTTAGCGAATTGCGAATACTAATGACTACACGACAAAACACACCTAAAGCCCTGGCGTCTCGCAATTAAATACGCCGACTGCTATATCTGGCTGCTAGAGTGCGTGTACGCAAAGTTTCCCTAGCAATGGCCATGGTTTCAACAGTGTTGGTGATGGGTGTTCAGTATGGTTTGGTTTCGGATGAAAATACTTGAAAGCTAACTCGAAAATTGCAATTTTCACTCTCTGTTAAAAGAAGACTTTCTGAAAACCTGAAATCTTAACTCTTTCTGTGAATTTTTCACAACTTGTAGCGTAGAATGAACAAAAATCCATCAAAGTAGATCAAATGATAACTATTCTCAATATACAGTGTAAAATAATCTACGTCAGTTTCTAGTTTCGTTAAATTTTGGCAAAAATCGTTGTTGTATTACGATGACGCTAACATGCCGGGTGTATGTTCAGTATGTTCATATGGGATATGTTTCAATGGTACCCAAAAATGTTAATCAAAATCGGATTAACCGTTTGGAAAGAAAAGCTTGAATAATTTTGGGTCCGTTCGTTTTGGCGACATGTCAATTGAATTTCCTTGGTAGCTCTTCGAGCCCATCCAAATTGCAAATAACTTTTTCATTAGTGTTGATTCGAGCCTAAATGCAAACACTCTTTGCATGTACTTTTGCATTAGATGAAAAACATTTCTTTCCACACATATAAACGCTCCAGTGATCAACCTTGTAATTACCATCCACTCTGTATCTTGTTACTTGAGGGGAACAAAATGCGAACAGCATCTTGTAACGGCAGCGAAACTATCTCAAAACATCAAAATGAAACTTTAGCAAGACTTTTGGGCATACGCTTATATTCGTTAGCATCCGTATCTTATTTATTTATTTAATTTCGAAACCGATTTGTAAATATTCTTGTCAGAATGCCTGTGTCCCTACCATTACTACCCCATTCCATTCTCATCCGTTCTCTAAGCTTCCTCACTCTATCCATCATCCCTTCTCTCACTCTTAACTCACTCCATTCCTCAAATTCCTTTTCTTAAAATTTTCTCTTTCGCACTATCCCTTCCTTATCAATCCAGTTTCGATGTGATACTTTCAACCATGTTATTTTAATTTATGTTCTAGCCAATCGCTTACAAAATACAATATAACCATGAAATGTGTCAAACATAGCTAACAGAGTCAACGCAAACGCAGTAATTTCAAAGATTTCAGTAGAAGGCCTGAGCTGAAATCCTGTCTAGGCTACAGAGGCACTCAATATTAGCCAACCAAGGGAGTGCATAGGGCTTTGTACCCCCGTTTATAATTCATCCTTGCGCTCCTGTGTTTACATGAACATAATACAGTAAATAGTAATCCTTCGCGACCTTATGCATAACTTACGTATAGCCTGCTGCGTTAGCTACTTGTATTCTGTGAGATTATGCGCTAGCAGGGCTGAGCTCGATTTGAGAATGGCCCTTGGGGCACAGCTACATTATAATGCAGTTTAAGGGTGGGGGGTGGGGGAGATGTGCTC
Source organism: Nemurella pictetii (assembly GCA_921293315.2). NCBI lineage: Eukaryota > Metazoa > Arthropoda > Insecta > Plecoptera > Nemouridae > Nemurella > Nemurella pictetii. The sequence continues at coordinate 7,517,368 of OV121122.1, forward strand.
TCTATCGGGATTGTAGCATTAGGCCGTGTTGCGTGGACTGTGGCAATTAGACTAGTCAAGGAAGTGAATTAGTATATCCTGGAATTACTGGATTTCCCGATAGACTTGTTTTGCATCTGTTTGTGTTGTCATTTGAGTGTCTTGACATTTCAATAGCTTATAAATTTAAAGGTGTGCAGACGTATTGATGGTAAATCGACGATTGTATGCATTTTCATTAATTGTTGAAAGTTATCGAATACTCGTGTAGAGTTTAGCTGGAACATTATTAATTTGGAATTCATCCATGATAAAATGCAATCCTTTACTGATTTTTGAGCAATCGATAGACCAAATCGGGAATTTATGGGTGAATTCGAAATCTCTGCTAGTTTTCAATTATGTAACTCGTCGTTTATGTTATTATAGATATTATGTGTGTTACATAATACAAGCATGATAAATTTTCCAGTAAAGTATACATATCATAGCATGCAGTTGGTTAGTTAACTTGATTTTCACTGAAGCTTGGTTTATTTTGATAGACATACAGAGTTATGAATTATGAACTGTTCGGAAATACACACAGAAGCACTAGATTTAGTGCTTGTAATTTTGAATTGATGCTGCTATAGTGTTTATAATAATCCATGTGAGCAAATGGTGCGAAAATTGTTGCTTAAAAGTCGTTTTAAAACTTTTTCGGGGAACTTTTTGTCAGTGTGCACCGTGTTGGTGGAGGTGCCATGATGAAAACATATTCCCATTTTATCAAGTAAAAAATATTTATACAAGCAAGTTCCTAATCTTGATCAATTCAACAGGGAAACTTCGAGGATACTGCTCCATAAAAGCAACTATTCCCGAAATCCTGCCTTAGATGCTTTCAATCATCTTAACCTTCCCACCCAAAGATACCGTCTATATGTAGCAAGTTGACAAGCAATCAGTCCCCCCGCTCGTCTGATTGAATCGCTAAACGTCGCTTTTCTTAGCCCGTCAAAGTTAGCCTTTACCAAAGTAATTCCCGAGCACTCGATCGCATCGCTCAGCTAAACTGGTTCGCCTCGCGTATCAAAATCCGAAATTAACTTTCAGACAGTTGACAAAGGTGGATGAGTTTCCTTTGTTTGTTGCTTTTGTGCGCTAAACGGGCGCGTGCAGGCACCCAAATGGCAAACATCGTCGACGGGACTGCAGGAAAAAAATCCAAGCGCAATTTTCTTTTCTCACCTCTCAACGTTATTGTCGTTGAATCTAATTACGAGCGAGCGAGAGAGAAAATCGTTGCGTATGAAAATATTCTTGCCGTGATTAAACCCTTTTTCTTCTAGACGTATATATAACCTCATTATTTTCGGGATGGAATTTATTTCGTTGTACACATCCAATCTCGCATATTTTTTAAAATGAATCCCCCATTTTGTCAGTGTTCTACCTTCACGCTGTGGCAAACCTGACCATGATTTACTTGTTTAATCTCACGCAGCACGCCTCCAACTCCGTCAGCCAGTCCTTATTTTGATTGAACCCCATTACCCTATCAAATCCCAGTGTGCGTAAACAACTTCGATCCAACATCGCACTTATAAGCGTACGTACAACCACCAAACTCCGCGCCAATTTGTTAGTTTACGCAAACCACGCACGCAATCCGAGTATATAAACTAACAAAACACCGGCATCAAATCATTTATAATTCAGTTAAGCCACGAGCACGAGAGAGCACGCGTCTCACTTACAGCTAACTGCTTAGTTAGCCAACTTCTAGCCAACCATAACCTTTGCAAAATTGACACCGAAAACTTTGCAAGCCGGCGTGTATATCGTACATTGTGATTTTACACGCTCCGCGTGCTTTTGTTGCCCCTACAGACAATTCGCACGTATAAAGAGCGTGCCATCAAAAGTATAACCGCCAGAATGTATGTACTCTGCAGGCAGAAAATCACTGAAATTCAACATACAGCACCTAACGGTGTGATGATTTTAAGTTTTACGAAGCTCCAAAATGAAATCAAACCCATTTCAACAGCGTGGACTGTGGTAAAAGGATATAATATACAAACACAATTAAAGTTTAGGTCATATACTATGTATACGTCTAATTTAACCAAGGAAAACATGCCGCCAGCATGCATAGGATGCCACTTTTCCTAGAAGGTACTTCAGAATAAATTTAACCATCTAGCTACATTAGCATATCGAGTGAAACTACACAGGGTTTTAGTGCTAGGTCGCACATTTAGGCTTGATCCGGCGTTTCGGTCTAAACAATATGCTTGCATGCAATTATACAAGCAATGATAGTACCTTGTCCTACCAGCATGATTACATCGGGGCGTGTGTAATTGTAAATTGCAGTGCATGTTGTATTGGTGCTCGCAAACCTGCCGAGGTTCATGACTGGCATATATTAGTACTACCTACCGTGGTTGATCGAGCGTGATTGTTTCTAATTATAACAGCTTTCGGGGAACGAGGGTAGGTATCATGATTAATGTGAAAGGGAAACTTCGACGTGGTGTTTTTTTTGTGTAATTTTTCTTGGATTTGTTCTTGTATGAATGGTAGCTCGGTGAGTGGAAAAGCGTGGACTTAAGCTGCATAAAAATAAGAAAAAAACTTCCCTAAGATTTTGATCACGTTAAGACGTTTCCTCTGGAGGGTATTTTTTCTTCAAGCATGGTCGCAGGAGCCCACGAGTATGACGGCAGTTTTCTGCTTAAAAAATATATAAGTATGCTGTGTACGTATTTTTTTCGTGTCTGCATCATTTCTCAAGAGCCTTCTTCTGCGAGAGCTTTTTTGTTTTGAGTTGAGCTCTTTTTTTTACACATATATAAATATAACCATGCTATCGGCAACCTGGCCCTTTTTCTTGCATCTTTTCAGGGTGGCCTTTTTATCTTTGGCGTTGATTAAGTACGACTCGGAAAATACGTTGAAGGAAACCGTGTTTCTTGAGTGAAATTCACTAAGATATATCACAGCTGTTTGCTGTCTCTGCTCGGTTTAATTGCGTGAAAATGCTAATATGCGAGGCGTGTGCTGTACGAAATGAATGGCATTGATTTTTCCCCGCCGTGGAAAGCGGAAGTAAAGGACTTTGTTTTGCATTTTCCCCTGACATATACAATGGCAGTGAATGACTTCTGCTTCAGCGTGCTCGTGAATATCTGTTTCTCAATTCCCATTTTCTCTCCTTCCATGTCATATAGCTATCTCTTGTTCCTGGTATTCTGGTGAAATTGTATTCATCTCGAATTTCCCTTGATTCCTGCAAGCTCGGTCACTTTAAATAAAAGGCCGCTTTAGAATTATTATTATACCTAAACCTACTCGCATTTTTCTTAGAAAACATATTTTACCCTTGCTAGTAAATCATTGCCACATTCCGAAAAAATGCTACAAATTACTATTCAACTAGGAAAATATTCAAGGAAAGCTTTTAGTCAAATTCTAGCTACGTCCAGAGTATTTAAAATCTCGAATTTTCCTATGAATAATACATTTATGCTTCGCCGCACCCAGATTGTAAAAATTTCCCTAAGCCTCAAATAATGTGATTTTGAAACAGCGGCTCTAGACCGCTATCACTTCAAAAACAATCCTCACGCATTCCCTCAACTATTTATTCTTCATTTCCTCTAGTCAAAATTGTATAATGCCTTTAAACTTTCTCCAACGGTGATTTAAGCCTGCATTTTTGCTATTCACTTTCCTCTCAATGAACACAGTAAAATAAATGCACGATTCTTTTTCTCGCCAGAAATCAAAATGTTAATGAATAAAGTTTGACTGCCGGATGTATTGTTCTGTCAACGAAAGTGTTCACAGACGTGAGAAGGAACACCGAGAAAAACAATTTGTAATACCTTATTTCTCTCTTATATTTCATTGTTTCAAAAATCCAAATTTAGAGTAAGTCACGCGTGAAGAAATCTTCAAAATATAATATATGGCCATGACAAGTTTTTGAACGGAAATATTTGCAACGTCCGTTGGAATGTTACTTAACTCTTCTCAGCTTCATGAAAATATTGTTAAGAAAATATTGTGAAAATATCTATAGCAGCAAAAACTTTCTCACCAAATTCTCAACCCTCTCTCTAGCCGACTCCAATTGTGTAACCCATCTAACAACCCTATTGTACTCCGCAATTTCATTGTCATCACCCACACACACATTCGATTCCTTCGTTCGATAAACGCTCCATTTCTCCCCAACTTATCACCCCACGCTGACTGACACCTACCCAACAACCCCCCGAAAGAAGAGCCCGCCGCTAGCCTTAGCACCTTCTTGGTAGAAATCAGGGATCAATAGCTAGATGGGGTTGTCCACCCCCTTTCTTCCCGTACCCCAGAAGCACCCCCCGCCGGCGCTAGCCTACTCCACGGATCGACGGGGACAGGGGGTGACGGGGCTTAGCACGGAGTGGCAATTAGATGTCTTAATGTCACATTGAACAAGCGTTCATTATTTGAGCGTGTAATTTTCTAGAAGGCGTCACTGGCGTCCCGAAGCGACGATTGCTTTTTATAAGATTTAATTTTCAAGTTTTTTGGGAGTACGATGTAAAAGAAGATGAGTTTTTTTTTGTGTAGAGGATCGATGCTTTGCTTGAAGGAGTTTCGTTGATTGAGATTACATTTTATTTACATTTAACAAACTGCCGTGATCTGAAATTGAATTCACATCGTGTAAGCGTTTGCTGCGTTCGCTTCTAGCTTACGCTGATGAAATCTATTTCTTATTTTCAGTGGGTATTTTTTTTATTATTATTTTTTAGTACTTGACATAGTTCCTATTACACATGCAGCGTATCACAATCCGATATCATGCGAGTGCTTAGCGAGTAAATCGAGTAAAGAGACGGCATAATCTATATCAAATTAATTTCAGCGATATTTACCCTATAGCTCTGGATGAAAATAGCGATTACTTACTTCATGAAAGTCATAGTAAAAAAAATGAAATATGTAAATGGAGTAAATAGGTACTCAGCATCGATTTTTTTTGCTCTTTGACGTAATTCTGAACCAGAACCCACTCAAAATCAGCTTCGTTAACAGCTGCAAGTTTCGCTTTGTGCTTTACGCTCAGCTCCATGTTAAAATGATGCACATCAAAGTTGGTCAAACATTGTAGCGAAAATAAAACAGCTACTCAACATGGAAGCCAATGAGAATCCGACGAAAAATAATCAAACATTTAGAGCAACTTATTATCAAAATCTCTCTCGCAGCTAACGCCATAGCAGTCAATACAATCAGCCAAAGTTTCTCTTCTCGTTTGCACGTCTTCCATTCTATACGAAAAGGATAAAACCAGATAAACCCGGCTATAGGGAAAACTTTGCATTTTGCATCAATCTCCGCGACGCTTTTCCTTCTAGAGCGCCAGCATTTTCCCAGGGTGAAAGTTAGACGCCAGTTTAAGTGAGATAACAGTCGGATGCTGCAGCAGGAGCAGCCGTCTCCTAGGACTCGGCGCGAACAAATCCCCAGCCGACGGTTAACCGGCGAATTAAACTTCTAAATCAACCCCGTGTTTTCAATTGCACGCACAAAGATGTGCTGAGATAGGGTTGGTGGGGGTTGGTGGGGGTGGGGGAGGCTGTCGTTTGAAACTGTGTTTCTTCTTACAGAGACGATGTCGCGATGTCGCGATGTCGCAGAATATACTTACACGATCATAAATAAGATCTGGGGTTAAGCTCGATCAAGAATTGGAAATAGAATGTTTCTGTATGATTTCCCCACATTTCGCAACGCCAAAGATGTCTTCTGAGTCCAGAAGGATCTAAGAGCCATGATGAGCAAAATATCGATACAAAAAATCTATTTTTTCACTATAGCTTTAAGAAAAACTATTTAGCTTTGCTTTAAAGCTTACTGAGCAGACTTAAGCTTTTCACGACTTTTCGCAAAACTATGCTGCCTGAAGGGTCTAAATTCGAGTCCCACATTTTACCATTAGGAAAAGACACGATTGTAAGGAGCTATACAGCTTCAACTATAGCTACAGCCTTATTAAATCTAGTTAATTCCACATCATTTCTTATATTTAAATAGTATGGTTTTTTCATAGAGCAGGTTACCCGCATGAGACCAATTCAAAAGAGTGCGTCCATAAATTGAAAATATTCCTGCATCTTTTATGTCGTGTCGTAATCATATTCAGTGCCAAACGAAACGATGCTCCATAACGTGCCTATTTCACAGCATCTCCTACCACCGTCAACCTGCCCCCTACTTTGAATAATTCTTGGTACAGACACCTCTGACAGCGTCGCTTAACCCAAACTGAGTGCATGTCGTCAGGTTACAAAGAGCTCATCTAAGCGACGCCAATCTTCATTTCAAAGCATCCCTGGCCGACTCCGTGCGCCATCCAAAGACAATAAACTCCAAGACTGTCACCTGGTATTGTGTTTCAAGACCAAGAGAAGTATATAGCTGCATGTATAGAGATAGCAGATTGATTGCTTGTTCCTTTTGTTGATTGGCACTGGGTGTGTAAATTAATTGTGTGGTTTTGGTGTGCTCAATTCGCTTTGTTGCTACAGGCTAGATTGGCTAGACTGTCAGGAATGTGTGATGTTTGTGTGGGGATGTTTTGACATTGGATAGTGTTGACCATCATGGGTTCATTGTGTCAATGTTGTCTATATGTTCATGAAATGTAAGCTCCTTTGAGAGTTGCTGCAATTTACTAGCCAGGAAAACGGCTGATGCTGCAATAGAACGGTCGCTTTCCGGTGGAAAGTTTTATAAAGTTGTTGAAACTCTTTTTCCAATCATTGGCGATTCTGTAGATTCGGAATCCACATTTATTGAACTTCAACTATTAATTTAATTATATTTGTTTTTCCTTCCCTTTTAGACGTTTTGTCAGTATACATAGGATGTTTTAACAACACCGCGCGTTAAATATTTAAGCACCCTTTAGGGCACGATACGGGCTGACTAGTTTTTCGCCCGAGGTTACCTGTCTAACCAAATATTTTAAAGCACCAACGCTAATGAAACCCAGTGAAAACAAATATATCCAAGTTAAAATATTTGAATAAGCATATATGTTACTCTTAATTTTCCTCTTAGTCTGCGATAGTGTTAAAATATGAGTGATGATCTGTTGAAGTCAGTTGCCATGCTATTACAGATGATGGTTTTCATACCCTACTTGCCTGAAAATTAAAACATCCATGTCGCTAGACGACGGAGGTTTTTCCGCACACATTCACCACTGTCGCTTAACCTGCGATACGCTATGAAAACCTAATGTGCTCAGAAACAAAAAGAAAATCTACGTCTCGCGAGAGTTTTCTATCCGGGTCGTAATTCTCTGCTCTCTTTTTTCATTTCAATCTCTTCCCTGGATCAGCGAAATTAACTTTTTGCCTGCTAGATTATTAAAATCATGCCTGTTTTCGCAAAAACTCAGGCACAAGAAAATCTAATTTCATATCTCCATAACCTCAGGTGATATTTCACACTTATCTCATTATATGTTGCCAATTAATAACGCATGGCGTCTCTGAAATCTAGGTCATTCACTAATGCGGAAAAGAAATTTCCATCCAGACCGAATTTATAAAACAAAATTGACAGCTCACAGCTTTCAAACATATTATACAAATAATCCTAGCTGACGATAAAATAATAACGTCGTCACCACTAGCCGAACGTAAACCTAGCCTAGTTTAATAATTAATTGGTGCCTTTTTATCCAAACATGGCACGATCAAACAAAAAACATATCATAAACGAATTATCGACCTGAAAAATTTCCCTAGCAAGCAGGACGTGTGCAAACAAGCGTGAAGCAGACGCATTGTTGGTTTTCAGTGCGTAGCGCGTATTATACACGTCAATTGTATGACTAAATTGTGCAAACACAGAGTCGAGCCGCCACAGTGGTGGTGCCAGGAAGTTCCGTTTTGGCGGGACTCACCATGAGCAACCCTTTCGCGCGATTGCTTTGGTGCTATTGGCTTAAAATTGGTGGGAAAAAATGGATCTATTGGCTAGAAGTTTATCGTTAGCACTAAACTTCGATCGCTATCTGCTATGATCTGCTTTCAAATTCAGAACCACCAAAAAATGTAAAATATCAAAGAAAAATTTATATTTGTATAGTGAACAAGCAGTAATTTTTATTGTCGAACTTCATTTCTGATCAATTAAATGCAAAAATCCAAGCATTAATTATCGGCAGGTAAGGGTAGTAATATCATGGAGGTAAAGCATGGTAATTTCACATCTAGGGGATAGGGGTAGTCCATGTCAACCCAAGGTCACCTGACCAAAGCCCCCAACCCGAGGTCAGCGTGACGCCACTGCACCCTGTCAAGCTCCCTCCCCATCGTGGGTGGGGGGGTGCACCCGGAATGGGGGGGGGGGCAAACATTGCGCGGGTCGACGCGCGTGTTTCGCGGAGGATTCCGTGAATTAATGATCGCACCATGTGCCCCGCTCTGTGAGACCCACACGTTTGGCCCCGAAGCGCCACCGAAATGTGTGTATGTGTGTGTGCATGTGTGTGAGATGGGTCTCACGCGCACTTGGCCGCCGGTGTCGTCAAACCTTTAATGGCTCACGACCTTTGAACTCGCAGTACGGCCTTACTTATGGCGGTCAATTTTCTGATGTGACCGCAGTGCTTAAGAGTCCCTGGTTATTTTTATGGGCTTGGTATTAGTTGCCGATAGCTCGATTGAATACCAATGTATCGTCTAGAAAATTGAAAAAATATACTGTTTTTCACCTCCGTTAAGCGCGACGCATTTTCTTATCCGATCTGTACAATTTCTTGTTCCACTATGGATTGCTACGGTGATCACAAAACACAAACGAAGTTTTCTAACTGTTATCAATGCCCCACTTCCTTAACCCGCGCATTGTGAAAGAAGAAAATGTAAAATTAGACAAAGGAAACAGCTGAAATTAGTCGGCACTTCCTTCAATGACGATATTGCAGTGAAATCATGTCGTTCATCACACTCTCTCCATGAGTAATGTCGCCACAATTGGCGGTGAGACTGAGTGTAGCGTGCGTTGTAACGCAGTGGGTTCCGCTGGAAAATATGCACGCCTGCTTCATCATTTATGCACGCATTGTCGTATGGGTATGGAGGAAATTCCAGCGCGAGTTTCTTTTTCTGACCCGATATACCGTGTTCATATAACTAACCAATTTTCCGGCTGGCCTTTGAATGCTAAGCATTTTCTTGCAGTTTCTCCTATACTCAGATTGAAACCATACCACACGAGTCGAATATCAGTTGCCCCATTCCAAAATACTATTTAACTGGGTTATTGGATGCTAAGAGCTTTCCCGATGGTTCGAAAATCATGCACGTACATTTTCCATGAGTTTAGCCAGTAAAAGAAATTCTAAAAATCTAAAAAGACCATTTATTTCTTAGTTTTGATATACGGCACCACTTCTTTGTTGCTAAAAATATCATTATGTCGATCCTAAGTATAACTTCACTTTCGGGAAATTGCTACAACGTAACTTGCTCCAAACCCAAGAAACTTTCAGCGATCCTCATTATATTGAATCACCGAAATAGATTTCACAAAATCAGCACTATAGAAAAATGATACCACAACCTGTGGGCTAGCTCTGGCGATACTTGAGTTCGAGACCAGCCGATTTCGGATTGTCGTGAAAAGCCACTCCAAACTAATCTAACTGTTCGACTCCGTCAGGTCAAAGGATCTCTCTCTAACCCAGTTTCACCGAAGGCCCACGTGCTCCGCGTCTAAACCTCAACCCCTCGGCACGATGTCAACCGCGGCATGGGTTTGAAACCATCCAGTGAAAGTCGAGCAGGAAAATAGGAAAATGGGTCACAATCCACCTCATCCCCCCCCCTTCCCACTAAAAAGCGCAGAATATAAGGGAGAATAGCGAGGGAGAGTAACGGGCCGCAAACTGTTGACATTGCCAAAATTGAGTTTTCCCCTTTTTTGTCCAGAGTTCTTGTGCCTGTTGGGTCGTGGTGGGGTTTTGATTGTGAAACTTTTGCCCAGCGGGGATGTGCTTTGGCTGAATTTAAGGGGTTGGTAACTCATAAAATTAAAGTTTCCTGTTACACCATTGAAAGAAAGTGAGTGTGGAATTTTCTTGGGATTTATGAGAAATGACGGTCGATTATTTCTCCGATTTGGTTTCATTTGGAAAATGCTTTCACTTCATGCTTGAAATGTCGCCTTTTGACTTTCAGTAAATTTTCTGTATGGCTAATATATTTTTTTACCTTTTAGAATGCCTTGGATGGTGTAAAAATATATTTAGTTTGAATAGCTCTATATAGATAGACATTTTCTTGCTCAAGAGATGAATGCCTTTGTGTCCAGCAGTAGCGACATTCATTCTAAATGCTACTTGCGAGTTAGAGCAATCCGTCTTATCGCAAATCGCAGTGAAGTTTTTGCTAGCTGTTAGCGTGTAGTTTATTTTGTTCCCGTTTCACTAAAGAGAAGTTATTTCTCCGTGCTATCTCAACACATCTCTTAGCAATTATCTGCAGAATTGAGTGGGCATTTTCTTGCATCGCACCAATCTTTCCTTGCCTGTAATTTGTCAAGTCCCGGTATTCGTTTTTCAGTGCCTATATCATCGATTTTCAAGGCCCATTACAGTTAATATTGCGTGGCAGAACTAGAGACTGTACATTGAGATCGATTGCGAATGCACTGCATGCAGTTAGCAGCAAAGAAAATGCAGGTTTACTAACAATCATCACCCAACAAACGATTTACATACAAGAACAGCTTTGCAAAAAATCCCATTATTACCATCTTGATTGTAGAAATTTCCGCCAGCACAGTATTTAGAATGAAATTAAATTACCATCCACTTCGTTGTGTTTTTCTACCGGATATAACTATCGCAGTTTATTTCAATTGCAAATTAGGCAAAGTACACATTCTCTGAAACGTGTCACAGCTGAATCCCCTCAACACTTGCATCCGCAATTTTCCTTTCAAATTTCCTTTCACGCTTTTGTTACTTCGGCTCGACCACATACTTCTGCCACGCAGTAATCTTACACAGTTACAAAACAAAGTAAACAAACAATTATCGCAAGTATTTCTCGAAGACGGCAGTTGTATAGTTGCTCTTTGCAACTAGTTATACCAACTGGAAAAATGCCAGAGGAAGTCTGTGTCACTAACGACTTCCTTGTGAAACTGCGATTCTCTTAAATTATGCTTTAAAAAAACTTTATAAAACAACATTTACCTCGTCAAAAATAAATGCTGTTTGGCTAGTCTTTACCGCAGGTGTATTTACTGCAGTGCAGAAAAAACATCTCTTTGCGATTTCAGCAGCAGGTCAACGGTCAACATCCTAGTAAGGATTTGTGTTTAACGTCACCGGACCATTTTTTTAAACAAATACGAAGCATCACGTAACGCGTCACCCTTGTGATACAAGGGTACATAATCTGGATTGATATCACTGATAGGTCATTACTTTTCATGTGATACATTACGATTCCTTGCTCTATGGATTTTCATCCATCCGCGTCACAAGTTATATGACAAGGATTAACTTAATTTTATGTTTTTAGTTTTAACAATTTATTATGTGTCTGATTTTCCAGTGCACATGCCGATGAAATCGGCTTAGCACCTCTTCCAAAGGACGACACACAGCTGAACCATCACAATCACCGGCAGCTGATACCCTTAACGTGTCTATGACCAAGGTGAGTGACACTGTAAAGCAAGACCCAGTCCTGCAAACTTTCCCAAACATGAACACCTATTCAAAATCCGTCCTTCCACAATTTTTCTCAACCTAGTTCACCACAAATGTCACTCTTCAGAAAAACTTTTTAGTATTGAATGCTAAAGCTGCCAAACTCAAACATTTCCCGACGTTTCGAAAAGCTATGCTGCCTGCTTTCAAGGGTCTAACTCTTGACTCGAGTTTATACCCTTGATAAAGCAGACAGCATAGCTTTGCAAAACGTCAGAAAGTTTGAGTTTGGCACTATTCAAACCCCAGTTAAACAGTTTTTGTAATTGATAAGGAAAATACACTAGTCTTAAGAAAGTAATAATGATCGTAACTCACCTATGACTTGAGTTGCTGGAGCCGACACTGTTGTTGGACCTCGACCTCCTGCTCTTGAGAGAGTCGCCCCTGTTGACGACTCCCTTGCCCGTGATGCTGAAGTGCCGCTGCCGGTAATACTCCTCCTCCACGCCCGTGTTCGGCATGCTCGCCACCCTCGACCGTTGCTGGGGCAGGCAGAGGTAGTTCGGTCGGCCATTGTTTGAGCGGCTGCCTGGTGTCTTCACAGACTGGGAACGGCTGTGGTGTGGACTGCCGTATCTGCATTGTGAGGGGAGGAATGCAAGGGTTAATGATGAGCGTAGCGAGCGAAGCGAAAACGAGCGAGGACTACACTTGCTGCTGAAAAAACCTAATATGATTTTTGTTTTATATGTCTGTTCGCGCTCTACGCGAACAGGCCAAGCGCCTTAGCCGATTTTGATGAAATATTATTTATACCTTTGTTTTCTCTCAACTTAGACCTCCAAAATTCAGTTTAAACGAAAATTTTCATTTTCACTTTCACTTCAGGGCCTAAACTCGACTGCCAATTAGCAAAAAATTGAAACTAAAGAACCAACTAAGACTCCTCAAAAAATCCAAAAACCAAACCAGTTGACCCTGCAATTAAAAAACTATACCCGGAAAACTATTTGGCTCTGCCCCTAAGTCTTCTTGACCAACTATTCCCAAAAAGTTTGTGATTGGGACGGGTTGGTGAGTAATTTGACAGCTGCATAGGATGGCCGTGATAAAGTCAATAATAAGAAACGTTAGAAGTGCTTTCAGAATGATCCTACTGCAATACACACAACAGCTGATTCATTCGCAGATTAAACCGACAATAAAGAGTGGGAAGGTCGAAAATTAACGCCGTGAATTTACGAAGCCATATTTCTATTTTGTTAGCTTGGTGATCTGCGAGCTTTGCCGTCCGTAAATCTTCTGGCGAATTAAGATTTAATAAATAAAACCCGGGTGTTCTTAGAAAATATATAGCAATCAGCTCATAAAATCTCTACAGAAGAAAATGAACTAGCAAATCTTTGACCATTGTTTTATTTTTTCCCTGTATATAAACGATTTTTGTATTTTTTAATTTTAGATTTTGTGCTGCGTTTGTTTGGTATAATCCCGAAATAATTAAAGCTCTAGTCCACCCCAATAAAACACAGTCCAATCATAGCAGTACATTTTTCACAGTGATTCTTAAACGCTTATATCTCACGGCGCATCGTAATTAAAATGTAAAACGGGTAATTTTCTGCTCGCAATTAATGCCACGCCAGTGCAACAGCCCCCCCCCCTTTCCCCCCCACACCATGTGAAATATATCTCTCGGATTGCTTTTTATTCAAATTGTTTTCCATTGTACGCCCAGAACAGAACGACACCCGGCTTTTAAGTACCGACGGGTAATTTATCACTTTGAAAACGCTAAGTTAAATAAAAATCGCGTGCAAATGTGTGACCGTAAGTCACTTTTCACGATAAGCTTGTACAAGATTCAAACATGATTTCAGCTTTCCGTATCAAATCGGCGCGCAAATTTTTCCTCTACGTCGTTGACATTCCCGACCCTGGATTGTCTTAGCATCAATTTTTAAACGAAATTCTCGTTACGAACGTGATATATCCGTCTGTTGCGAATAAAAGCTTGATCTTTTAGCTTATCACAGATTCATGAGCAGCTTGGAAAAACCTTGCAAGACGTGAATCATTTTCCCCGACGGCGCGAGAAAAGCTCCCTTGGACTTTCGACGATAAAACAAGAAAAGCTCTGGGAAACGGGAAAATGCGCTGGCGGATAAGAAAAACTGTTACTACACACATAAAAGCGCGACCGCACTTGTTTGTGGTTAAGTAGCGTTCCAGTAAAATTCTGTTCCCGACAACAGAAGTATTTTACATTTTATTTGACAGTATTTATCTGGATTTGTTGACTCGTGAATGTTACTTTAAAAATACATCTTCAGTTTTCAACTGGTTTCTATTTCGTAACTTATTTAGATTGAATAACTGGCGTGTCACATTTCCTACAGGGTTGACCATTGGGTTTGTTCGCAGTAAATCTACCCCAATATTCCGTGCGCCACTATTTCATCGCGTACTCTCGTATATTTGCCACCTCACACACAGCTTCTACACACCAAAGTGCTGATGAAAATTGTAGGGGCTGCCACGCCGTCACGTTAATTCTAAGCACACCAGCCACTGACGCGTATGACAAAAAGGTCGTGCATTAACTAGATTTTCGCGTACGAAAACTCATTCCCAGTTGATTAAAGTCATCATCAAACCAAAATATTCTGAGAATGTTGAATAAACTTTAGATTAAAATGTCTCTGCGTACCTTAAAATATATATATACACCTACACCTCACTTCCTTTGATGTGTGAAACAACTTATGCTTATGGAACAACAAAAATAAATAACGTCGCAAAACAATATCAAATTCTGAGTGCGTTACGTTGCGTTGAGTACATTTCAAGGCGTCAAATTACGAAAAGCTGCTATATATTCTGCTCTTTGAGAAGCACGTCATTACTTTACATATACCATATATCTGTCGTTTGGCAAAGCGATTTGAACTCATGATGACGCATGTTTGGCATGAGGCGTCGCGACGCCCGGCGCTAAAAGCGTCGGTACATCGTGTGTGCACACGTGTCCTCTGCATTTGACAGCGCCTGACAACGTGCCACGTGGCTCGTAACCACATGCTCGATATACCTTGCAGTTCTCTCGTTTGCAGGCGTCCTGCTTCTGACAACTTTATATCTTAGAATATTATGTTTTTCTTGTCGAATGGAGGTTGACGTGATCACATAAGTTCCAGAAAATTTCTGCGAACGCGTCTCATCATAATAATCTGTATATACAGGCAATGTTTGAGTCAATATTAAGGTTAAGATACAAGCTGATGCGAAATTTGAAACAAAAACTCTTAATTTGCGTCAGATTCAATATTTGTCTGGCTGATTGTTACGAACGCGGTTCTTAAGAAGGCTTAAGTAAATACTTTTAGTAGTTATAGGCCCAACGAAAACTCAAAGAATAAATTTAACTGAACAACCAAAACTTGGTACCAATAAATTTTCGCCATAATCTTATCTATATTGCGGAAATTAGAGCCGCATCTTTGTTTTTCTTCCCGAAAACTGACCCACAGAGCACTGCAATAATATTTATATTCTTATTTTCGGTTCCTGTATTTTTTTCTGACGTCTGTTGTAGTTAGATATTTTTAGTCGACTAGGCCAGCGTTGTTTAGATTCTAAACTACATAAATAGTTCAAATTGGACCAACATTTGCGATGTGTATCCCGAAATAGTTGAAATTGCAGTTAAAATAAACATAGTAGTACGGCTAGCTATTCTCGGGTCGCTAACACTCGGGGAGGCGGTGGAAGCCACCCCCTTTTCGCACGCGACCTCTCGGGGGGTTGTGAGAGTCACTCGAGCAAGCCGAAGCCAAACAGGGAAACTTGAACATTTTCCGGAACCGGGAAAACCGCAGTATTTTCCTAACCAAACTGCCACAGAGTTTCGAACATGTGGCTGCTGCTCAAATTCGCAAAAGAAAAAAACTTGGTTACAAGTTATACACCACGTCATTTTTCTTTTTACTTTCAAATTTGAATTCGCCTGCCGTACAATTCCCAAACGCGGCGGGTTTCTGTGCTGTAATTTGTGAAGCGTAAATAAAGCTGACTGATTTCAATCCGTCGGAAAATATATTTAAAAAAACAGCTCAGTCTATATCCGACATTTGTACGCTGTTTATTGTTTCAAAAGTTATCCGTGTTTGTACTTCAGCAGTTACCACTTTCGAAATACTTATGCACATATGAACTTTCAATGTGATAATATTTTCCTTTCATTGTATCTAACTCTACTAGCATCGAATTCGCATCCCCCACTTATTGATGCTCGTTACATAGAGTACAGCAGCTACATTTTCCGACAAACTAAATTAATTTCACTTCCATTTTTTGCCAGTTTTGAACTCGTGCGATAATCCGGATAATGATGATACGTGCTGGAACTGCTGAACGTGATACCTCTAGAATTTAATATAAGCGATCAAACAGATCCAAATTCACACCCTCGAGACTTGTCCGAGATGCCGATATATCTCCAAGAAATTGACACCACCTATACTTCAATTTGCATGACCCCAAGTCATCGCTTGTTTCGCTTCCCCTCAATAAGAGGCTGCGACAAAACCAGCGAGAGGTAAATAATCAAACCGACGCTAATAATAATCACGACGCTATCTTTACTGTTACAAAATAAAAATAATAGAGTTTTTTAATTGCTTTTGCCAGTTCTTTTCGCTTCTATGATTTGTTGCCAGTTGGTATAATAAAATCAAAACAACTACCTGCCCCTTCGTGGCAAGTGACCCTCAACACTCAATCAACACAACATACTCACACACAAAACAACTCACCTCATCTCGAAATCGTGCAACTCTTGCAACGTGTACGTGTTCGACACGTCCAACAACTGCTTCATATTGTCTTCGCGCAACTGCCTCGTCTCCGGCGTCAAAGTCACCCCCGTCTTGTCACTCTTCAGCAAGACCGTCGCGACCGTACTGCCCGTCACACTCGCCTGCTGCACCACAATCGCCGTGCCTTTCGCGTTCACCAGCTTGGTCACTCCACAGCAGCCGTCCAACGGGTTGGCAGTCGTGTTGATTACTAACGCCTGCCCGCCGCCGTTGCCAGCATTTATAACCGTCGCCGCCGACGCCGTCGTTCCCCGTTTCGCCGAAATCGTGCCCCCACCCGGCGGCACGTCCAACACTTCCACCGAGTCTTGCACGACCATCTTCACCCCTTCGATGAAAACATCTGGCCCGAGCACTTTGCCGTTGATCTTCCGACGTACCGAGCCACGTTTCTCGCCGTCGTGCACCGTCGCCGTCGTCTCGAATACGGTGAACGTCTCGGCGCTGGGCGTATCGTCGTTCGCGAACACGAACTGGGAACCCCGTCTAGAGTTGCCGATAATCGGGGTGGGTGGCGGCGCTTCGGGGTTAGTCTCGATCTGCGTGACTTCGTCGTCCAGAGAGAGACTGGTGCCGATGAAGTCGTCCAGGTAGTTGGGTTGTGGCTGTTCGACGCCCTCCTCGCCGTCCGTGTTGGTGATCATGGTGGCGACGGTGTTAGCGGAGTCGATGCTCGTGTTGATGGTGGACGAGTTCGACGTTGTGCTGGCGCCCATGATGACCACCTTTGGCACGGGTTGCTGCTGCTGCTGTTGCTGCTGCTGCTGCGGGGTTTTCGGGGACTTGTCCTTGCCGCGGCTGCCGCCGGTTGACTTGAAGTGGAGGCGACGCAGCGCCGAACTGGCTGTGGAGATCAGGTCGTGGTCGCCGGTCAACGAGTTTCGGCTCGGGGAGGGTTTCGAGGGGGCTGGGCCCGACCGCTGGAGCACCGTCATTTTCCCGATGGTTTTCGGTGACTGGGTTTTTGGTGTGACCCCCTGGAATTGAGAGAAACAAATGTTTGGGTAAGACGCGACGGCGGTGGCTGGTTTTTGAAGGCCACACTCATTTTCTATGGATTTTCAATCGGGATCTTGCGTACTCTGGAAGTAAATTTTAGTTCTGACAAAGGGGAAACTTCGAGGTTAACTTTGAGTCTTACAGGTTTATACTTTAAAAAATCTTTTCACAAAGAGCTCCGACGATTTTTTAGCTGTAAATAATTAAGTTTTCTTGCGGTGATTGTTCGGGTCTTTTATCTTATTTCTCTAGGGGTTTGATTAATTTCGAGACAATCACAAGAGTCATATAGTTGGTAATTGATTTAATTACTTTCGCTTCTGATGAACAATGTCTTACTTTAAGCAGCAGCCATATAACCCTCTCTCAGAACGTAATTAAGGTGTTGAGATCTGTGATTTTGACTGATATATTGTGATCTTCAAAGACTAAACAATTGGAAGACATAAATCTCCGACGTGCTCCTGCAGGCTGCCACGCACAGATAACAAAACGACAATCGCTTTACTTGAAAATATTGAGAAGATAAAGCGAGGCTCGGGATCTCAGCTCAAGTCCCGCATTGCGATCTAAAGAAAAAACCCTTAGAGATAGATGTCATCTCGACACTCTGCGGTTCTTGCGCGGAAAGAAAAGAAATAACTACTCAGTCAAAGTGGCTCAATTTGAAGCTTCGGTTCGAACACCTCTCATAATTTTATGGCTTCTCCGAAAATTTCCACCTTATGAAACGTGTGTGACTATGTCGCTAAAGAGAATCCTTAAGGAGAGAAGCGGCGGCCCTGTGACGGTTTCGCGGAAAGTGCTACACGGACCCCCCCTGGCGTTTTCCAGGGAATTCTAGACTGTAGAGAAAATTGCATTCAAGTCTTCCACGAACTGTGGTCGGGGGAACGATTTACCGGGATCGGAAAATTGTATTTGCTTCCGGAGCAGCCAATATCGGGCCAGCTACCACTAATGATGTTATATATAATAAAGGATGTTCTTTCTATTTTCTGTTAGTTGAAAATAACACAATAAACGGTCAATTTTTATCCGCGTATAGATTTCCAGATTTGTTTTGCTTTCTTTAGCGGATACAACGTCAATACAAATAATGAAGAAATGTTCTCTTCTCATTTCCCGAGATTTTCCCCTCGAAGCAAGAAAGAAAATCCGGATGTATCAATTACTTACGGCAGCTGTAATTCTGCTGGCACCACGTGACGGAACCGGAAACGGCTCGTCTTCCAGATTTATCAACTCTCCTGTCCGTTTCCTCCCCGGCTTTCTTTTTATTTTTACTTTTATCGAGTTATCCACATGTATTCGCCCTCTCGTGTTTTCACCAGAGTAACATATTCCGGGGGAAAATGTGGCGGAAAATTGGTTTTCTAAATCTGAGTTATGTGCAGTTAAACAAAATGCCGATACTTTGTTGTGAGAAATGAATCGCATTTTCTGGAGCAAAACATATTTGTCCTTTTGGAAAAAAGGAGCGGCGGTTCATTTTCCTTTAGTGAACTTTCCTTACTCCATGCAGCTTTTAATTCAGCATCCTCGCAGAGAAAAGCTTCCACGCATCTTTAAACTTCTCGTGAGCTTTTTTTTTGTAGTCACATACGGATTTCGCCCAATTTTATCCTCGAATAGAGCCAAAAACAAAGGTGACTTCAATATGGGGATCGGATTATAACCTTTCCAGGACTATATTCTCCTAGAAAAGTATCTTACGTACAGTGTCGGTGCTTGTGTATAAGTGGAAAAGCAAGATACTTAACAGTTACCAGCAGTCACTAATCGTCGGAAACCCAACTTACAATGCAAATTAAAAACAACAGCGAATTCGATACACACAAATTCGCAACACTTTCACGCAAAACCCACCGTGAAACATCGCACTTCGCCAAGTGGTCGCGCGAGAAAACCCGCGCGAATTTCCTCGAATCGCGGGTTAAATGGGCCATCGCAACAGCGTCGGCCAAACACCTCCGTGCATCGCACGCCCAATTAAACCTCCGAATTAATTCGCGCGCGCACAACCTAACGACACGGGTATCTATCTTGGAAATCCCTGACCGCCTGTTTTCTAAAACTCGCTCCTTTCTCCCTCTCTGTTCTCGTGCTAAAAAGCGCGCAGCACATAACAATTAATTAGTGACAATTGGAACATCTGCGCGAAATTAAATCGGAGGAGGGGATCTTTGCAGCGGATGTCATTGCTTCTTCGCCGCGTTCTTTTTCTCTTCGAGTCAGCACGTGTCGCCAGTGGTGGAACCGGCGTCGGGCAGCGATGTGGTTGACCTCCGCCCATCGACCAGCAGATTTATTTGTCTTTGTGGGGGGTGATAGTGGGGGTAGCTTTTACTCTGCTTTGGCTCAAAGTCCTGTTTTAGAGCGCAAGCAGGGGATGCGATGGGTTTGAAGCCCGTACTTGAGCAGGTTGAATTGGGGACGCTCTAATAGAGCCTTCCAATTCTATACCAACTATAGGTGCTCGATGACTTCTGATAGTTTTCTTTATTGATAGTGAAATGACTAGCACAGTGTTTTGGTATTGAAATACTGTATTTCAATACATCTTGACTTTGTTTATAATCTCATCAAACGCGTTGTGGATTCGGTGTGACAAAATAAAGCTAAAAATAAAAAAATCTTCAAAATTTGGAAAATTGTCTGTCAGAGTGATTTTTCTACAAAAATTGGACCCTGCAAACTCTTAAGAGCACTTTTTTTGTGAATAACACTTGATCCTCAACTATAATTGACAAATTTAAGCCCTGTAAACGGTTTTTGACCTGATTTTAAATCGTGAATTCAAAATAAGACAACAAATTTAACGCTCAGAAATCAGTATTTACAAAACATTTAATAAAATCACTTGATCGTTGCTGTCTGACGTGGCTGCAACGAGGCGACGCCACTGCAATCCGTCGCGACGGTCGTACGGCGAAGCGACGCCGACGCCGACGCCGCTTTGCGGGAAAACCTCGTCGCAGAATGATTCGGCGTCGCGGCCCGGGGCGGTGGGGGGAGGGGGAAGAAGTCACTGTTTATTTCCGGATTAACAGTTAGTTGCATAACCCCAAAACTCTTTCCGACGAGGGTCTAGATAATGAAACGACGTCGCGACGCTTTAATTTATTGTCTCTGCAGTTTGGTGACGCACATGGTCTGTGTTTTTTATGTTGGCTTAGAGAAAAGAGTTGCGCGATCAGAGCTGTTTTTTGTGGAATTTAATTTGTAATGCGGCTGAATTTTGGCGTCGGGGTGGTCTGGATACCGGACGCTTTGTCGTTCGTTGTAACCGAACGCAATTAAATTTTTGGTGATTGAATTAAAATGCGGTGAATTGATGCGGTTTGTGCTGTGGACGTACGACGCATGGTGCTAGGTTTCGTGGTCCAATTGACGATATTGTCGATAGACTTCATTCGAAATTGTTCGAGATTGCCCATTCTGGGGTCAATAAGTGATACAATATGAATTTCCATAAAAAAAAGCCCAAATTCCACCCAAATTTGAATCGTTCCAGGAATTGAATTTTGAATTTTCTATTGAGAACGGTATAGATAGTTGTACCCTTTATATTTATAGATGAAAAACAATTATTTTACAATTTACATACAATTTTGCCTTCTCCGATTACACAAATAAAACTGCCGGCAATTCCCTAGAAACAATTTTTAAATTTACGGGAAACTCTTCCTGATTTAAATACTTGAAGCAGCTGTTAAGTAAATCGATGTGTTCCGCTTGTTTTTACAATCTCATCGCTTTGATGCCACTTCCAATTGAAATAATTACCTATGCCCATATAATTCCTCGATAATTATTTACTGTTATACTATGAAGTATCATCAATTCAATTTATTGCAACTCCCTCACGATACGGCAATCCATTATACCTACAATACATTGAAGTGGTAACTCGTGTCAGCTCTCCGCTACGTGCCCCAAGCATTCCACTCATTAGTCTCCGTTTACTCGCTCAGGTATACTGCTGCAAATCGCAATTTGAATAATTCACCGAAAGAATGTTTTCTCTGACAATCACTTAAGCCTCTTAACTCAAGGCGTTCAAAACTCGGAAAATGCGTTATAATGGTGGAAATCTCAGCGCTTTTTGCGCGACGCCTCGACTGTTCAAGGGAAATTACTTCGAGCTCGATGCTATGAGTACATAGGTAAATTTCCCGTCAAAGTTACATCCAATGGTTTATTATATTTACACTTGCACTTTATTTGCGAGAGGCGTTAAGCTGCCGAGACTGCAGCTGCGTTACAAATTTGACGAATTGGGGTTAACCCGTCAAAGTTTCTCCGACTTTTTCCATCGAAGCTTATACATTAAGGGCTGGTTTTACAATGTCTTCTTTAATAGTTATCTTCCAGCTAGAAAGTAAACAGAAGCAAACGATAGTTTTTCATCATGGAGATGTGAATTTTTATCTGGGGGTTAGCCACTTAACTGGCATTGTAAAACCGGCCCTAAGTCATCTTCAACAAAAATATTTTGCATTGTTTACTCTGGTTTACTCTAAATCAATGACCATGTTGAAGTAATTCTATAAAAATTGTCATTGGTATAATGTTCCTCCCTTGACGTGAACGAAACAAGCGGCAATCTAGGCGTCTCAGTGATGAAGAGACGTCGATTTATATGGCGGTGAAGATAGGCTCCAAACGACATGAAATCCAGACGATGCAAGATTTCTGGAAGGAGTCTTGAATATAGTGTACAACGGACTAACTTGTATTCCCGCTACCAGACGATATCGAAAAAGGATGCAGCACGTTTGCGATTCATTCCCGGACCAGTACACGAAGAATTAAATTCATCTCTCAACGGATCCCGCAGAATCCATTTGGTAAACTGATCTTTCTATCTCATCTTTTTCAGCCTGCATATCTGTAATCTGTGTAATATTTTACCTGTGTCAATGCTTTTATTTTGATCATATTAACATCCGATGATTGTTTCATGATATTAATGATAAGTGCCTTCAGAAAATATACCAGATTTTGATCTCAGGTCATGAAACAATCGAAATTCTTTGCCTGTATTTGAGAGTTGCCATAGAAGTAGGTAAAATTGGACAAACACCGAGCCACGTTGAATGTAACGACAACAGTTTAACAATATAACTTTGTTTTCGATACAGAGCTCAAAAAACTCATAACTCATAATGAAGCAACCCATAACAAAATATGGCGATATTTGCGTGTTCGCATGGCAGTATGAACTATCCTCAGCTCCGCAAGGTGATTACCGAATCTCGTTTAGCGCTGGGAAATGTGTGTTTAGTCCCACCCATCTCAAATATAGTACATTATACTCTCCATGGCTGCACACAGTAAACTTCTAAGGGAAAATTTTGCATAATCTTCACGCTCGTCTCATTAAGAATCAATTTATGTATATCTATGATGGAATTTATGCACAGAGTACACTCACTGACTAGCACAAGAACAAGCACCAAATAATTATTTGGATTATGTATTTTGCTGTGTATCTATTGCAATTTGTGCAGCTCAATGTCTGCGAATTATATATAAAATATTTAAATGATCATTTATATAAAATGAGCACGGTTTTGTAGTTTAGGCGGCGATATAGAAAATATAGCTCCTTCATCTTTAAATTCGTGTGTTTATTTATTTCAGATAGCCCAGCTCAGGGCTGATATGCGGTGATACAGCCATCTTAATTTTCATTTATATCTTACCATAAACTAACGTGCAATCAAAATCTCAGAGCTTAGCTCAACTGAGAACCATACCTGAAATTAAGATACACAACGAAATACAAATTTGACGCCTTATTGCAACGTCCTCAAAGTAAATTCATGTAGTAACTAAATCAGCTCCACGGTTGGCACATAACTTACATTTCGAGCGTCATTATGTCATAATGTCATACTTCTTCAGCCTGGAATAACCATACCTTCAAAACGCACAGGCGTTTACTAAAGCATGTTCAGACTTAATAGTTTTTGGCAAATATCCCCCAGATGAGAAATCTCTCATCTGGTCGCTATATAACGTGGAACGCCCCTCTTAGTCACAACATGTTCGTAGAGAATATTCACTTTCGAGTTCAACGAGGGACACTCTACGATTTTCAGAATATGTCTGCAACGAATCTTTGATGTTGTCTTTAAAAAAAAAGTTGAACCGCTTGTTTTTCGTAAAACTGTCTTTTGTCGTTATGTATGGTTTCAAGAAATTAATATAGAACACTTTCAATTTCAGTACCGAAATAAGGAATCTACGAAATGCCGGGAAAAATCGAATAATGTCGAAATTTTTTGTCGCCGGAATTTTTTGTGAAATTGCATTGTGGCGTTCGCGAAAGAAACGTGTCCTGAATTCGGTGCGGCAGAAAATTGAAGAAATCTTAAGAGGATAGGTGGGAAAGTGACTTCCCAAGTGATGTCCCAATTAAAATTTTTCCTTTTTTTACCCTAAGCCTCGTTGGATGTATGATGTCATCATTAACGGATAGAATCATTCTATATGTAAAAATCTATGTCGTTTTTAGAACCAAAAAAATACGGCACCCATACAAATTTCAGTCGATCCCCAAATAATTTTTTACTTTTATGATAGATAAAAAAATGCAGAAAAAAAAACCCACAAAAGCACCGATGAAATCTCACTTAGCGACGAACTTTTCGCTCTGGGCGTGCGATTGCCACGGTTATCTCGCCATCGCGTTGCCCCTACGCACGTTCCCCGCAGCAATCTCTCACGCGTATCACAGCGTCCCGACGCCTACTTCCCGCTCACGTGTTCGAAATAGACGCGCGGTTAACTTATCTGGCCGACACTTTCTCTGAAGCGTCGGCGTCGGCGTCGGCGTCGGCGTCTTGGTGAATCACAAACGCCGAAGCGTTTCCAGACCGTGGTGATAAATACACGAAGCGTCGGGCTCGCAGTTGGCAAAATGTTAAATGTAAATTATGTAACAGACATTTATTAAACCCATTCACTTATAAAAGTTAAAAATTCTCATCATAATAAATATAAATTTTTTATGCTTGTGAATTATACGGCTGTCAATTTAGCTATACGCTCTATTTAACAGCCTGTTTTTTAATTATTTCTATGAAATGCTTAAATATCCTTATTATTAATGAAATTGGGATCGATATTGTACGGTCACCCCACCAAGAAAATTGTCTTACGTTTAGACAAATGGACAAAGAGAGAGGTGTTATTAAAATTTGGATAAAATCTCACAAGAATGTCGGTTTTGTCCGTACATGATTAAAAATCCGCAGACATCAGGCTATTATTATTTGACCCATTTTTATAAAGACTATAAAACTAATTTCAACAACAATTATAAACGCTAAAATGTTACTAATCTACGCGTAGGAATTATTAGTAACGATAGTTGCAATGATATTCTCCGAATAATAACATCCCTGTGTGCCAAACTTTCCAACAAACACGGTTTGTCCCTTCCCCTACGAGATGTCGCCAACGTAAAATTAATCTAACGGTCAGTTTAATAATCTCACCGGTATTGTTAACTCCCGTGTAATCTTGTTACCTTGCAGATAGCGGAAACGTGCTCTGGGGATGTCGAATTTCGGTACACACATCGTTAGAGCCGTAGCTAGCTGCCTTGTAGACGGGGGAGAGGAAACTCGATTAGAAGGGTAGCAAGCGTCGGTGAGAGAATGGAAGCGATCTGAGAACACTAATTATCGTACCGGACAGCTCGTTGCGTAATTTTCCGTGTAGCGGAATGGACTCGAAGTTGGAAACCACAAGGGGTTGAAAGTTGACGTTGAAATGATGCGACTAGATGGGTATAGAAAAAGAAAAGTTTGTCTCGTCTTTTGGAAATGTAGTGTAGACGAAATTGAAAGTATCGTCTGGTGAATTGTGAGTTTTTGTTCGCATTCTTTCATGGGTAGACGTGCAGAGGAAATTTATTCAAATGGAAAAGTCAAACGTGAGACACGTAAGGACGAAAGAACAAGTTTGTTTTCCAGTTCTTTCGTGCCGTTGCACCCTTTGCGAAGTGCAGTGGCGAACTGTTGTGAGTGGCGATGGCTGAACAAATTCAGACAAATTCGTTGCTCTTTGTGTCGGAGTTTCTTTTGAAATTTGTCAAAATTCCACGCGAATTTATTTTAACCTTAGCACATACAGTCAACAATGTAGATGGTTCAATAGAATCATAGATTGATTTTGAAAAGTTGTATTTTTGCAGTACATGAGGGATATTAACTTGATTCTTATCACTTAAAAGTTACTCGAATATATATACAATTCGCCAATCCGCGAATTTTCTCGATTGGATTTTGTCAATGAATTTAGCTCAAATCCCTCTTCAACTCCACGACGAGAGATTGTGAAAACTGGTTCACAGTTTCTAAGGGTAGTTTGTAGAAAAATATAAAGTGGACCTGAAAAATTTCTTTACATTCAATGTCGGCAAATAGTCAGTTGGAACGACTAGGGAAATATTTCAAACTATTTTTTATAAGACACCACGTGGGAAAATGTGCGGATTGCAATGGGAAATGTATAAGGCAACGCTGAAGATGTCGCCTGAAATCGGATAAAATCAAGTAGGAACTCGTAAGGGTTCAGGCGTGATCGAGAATCAGTGACAGCCAATTATATATTCAAAACATTCAGACGCCAGAGATTTGGGAATCTAATAAAATATTCACCGTTGGTCCTGAATAGCATCAAGATTGATGGAAATGTTCGTCGCGTTTTCTTTTCTCTGTAAATATTCCGTTCGGAAAATTAGGTATCCGGCGTCGACATAACATAAAAATTCACATCTTGTTATTTAATGCTGTAGACGTGACAAATTTTCTTTGATTGTTGAGAAGGAAAAGTCTGAAGAGTGAAGAGTTGATCTGGACACGCCTTGCTAGAAACGAACTTTGAACGTGGAAATGATAAGGAAAACATCAATTCGAGAGCTTTTTCTTTTACTAGACCGCTATAGCGATGACATCACTAGCGAAATAAAATCCTGGTCTATTTGACTTGAGAAAAACCTCGCCCGCTCTGCGCTAGTAGTCAATAAGATTACCAATGCCTAATAAATTTTCAGACACCGATTTACCATTATTTCTAACTGTATTAGAATATAACTGATCTAGTAAAGTTACTTGTCAAAAGCTAGGTGAATGCGAGTGGTAAATAAACCGGCTATAGGCACTGTTCTAGTTTTATCATTTTGAAAGGTTGAGTTAGCGCCTTACGGATTAGCGCCTTTTCATGAGGTTATTGAAATATAAACGGGGGCCATTGTTTGAGTACCTATGACCTTATCCTGGAGTGATGCTAAACGAACGATATTCAAAATCCACTCTGAACTTTAATCATCATGATTTTATTAGCCTGGCGATTTGGTAACTTTTATCACGGAGAGATGATATGAGAGCGTTAATTCACTTTACATTAAAAACAAACAAAAATTAAATCTACTTCCAATTATCCGCATCCGTTCCTGGTCCGGCACCTACAAAATCTCAGTGCCTAAGCCCCAAAACTCCCTCCGTCGTCAACAATAGCATTGAAACACAGTACAGCGAAACACGCGCTACGCCCGGGTTCAAATCACAACAAACTTCATGCGGTCTGTTGCATCAATCTAATTATCTCATCGACTATATTTATTTGTATCGTCAACTGTTGGCGGCAGCGCGTCTTTTCGCAGAATCGTCCAGCCCACCGATCTCGCACACAGGCTGCTGATTAATTGACGAGCTGGCAAGTGGCAGGGAAATTGTCTCTGCTTCCCCCCAACTCCCATCCTCCATCTCCCGTCTTGCTCGACACTGTGCGGGCTGGGTCAACGATTCGAGAGAGCGAAAGTCTCCTACGAGTTTAATTCATAGAATCGACTCCATTATTCACTCTCGGCGCCCGCAGAGCGTGGAGCGTTACTCGGAGTCCTAACGAGGCGCTCGAATTTCTTCTCATCCAATTTCTTATGCCTTTTTAGCAGCGGGTTTAAGTTGGAGTTAAGTTGAAGTGGAAGGGCATGGTAACTGGCACTGATAGGAAGTTTATTTTTATTTTTATTATCATATCATGAGAAATATATATACTTCCCCTAATGACTTGTTTTACTCAATTTATTCAACTTTTATTTGGCACATAAGTTTAATAATTACAGAAAAATATCAAAAATTCTCTCTACGTCAATCCAGAGTTGAGAAAAAATTGTTCTATCCCCACAGAAACCAGGGGCCCAATTCTCGAGTTTAAGTCCATTGACTGATCTGATAAGTAGAGTGATATGCAATCTGCAGCTTCCATAGGCGCCCTGAAGGGTTCATTTCAGTCGTAGGACATGGATTTGAACTCCCGAGGGGGCCGCAACCACAAGGATGGGGTGATGACATTCAAAAACCGTCGTTGTTAATTGTCAAACAGCTAATTTTAAGTCGGCCTACTGTCCACATTTCATTGGCGGTCAATAATGGTGATCACATGATTTTATACCCGGGGCTATGAGTTAATCCAGCTTTGTAGATGTCGCCACTGGCTTTTAATGAGTCAAGCCACATATAAAACGTTATCTACTAAGCACTTAGCGTGATTGCCTGTATGGGATGTCATTCAAAGTAGTGACATTCGTCGTTTTACGCGAAAATCGTGAAAATAGCCCACTACCAATGTTTGCTGTGGTGACAAGTCATGGAAACTACAATTTTTAGTCCAAACTTTCGCATTAAGGTTTAAAAATATCTATAACCAGGATATTGAATCCTAAGCAACTTCCATTCTGTATTTATTGACTCGTATAAACTATGATAAAGCAGACGCTACTCGGGAAACATCATGGGAAAGTCTATTTATTAGAAAACATAACATTCAACGTTCATTTTGTTAGGTCCACAATAGCGTGTATAGGTGTAATATTCGTACATAAAAAATAAGTATCAAAAACATATATTGTATTGGTTTTTGTAGCGTAAAATCCACTGCACTCAAGGCACCGTTCCCCCCAACCCCCCCACACTCGCGCATTGGCCCGCAGCGAACTAGTCTGGACACCGTCCAAAATCCCCCGCCTCCCAGCCAGCAGCGGACACACAATCCCAGCAGCGTGCCAACTCGGATAGGCCTTGAGCCAGATGCATGGGAAAGCGATTGTTTTTCCGGGGAGGCTCGGCGCGAACCTCGGAAAATTAGTCGCCGGCGAAACGTGTGTGTGTCGGCCGCTCTACGTGCGGGGAAAATGAGGGGATCGATTTCTTTCGGCAGGCTGCGCTCGGGTTTCTGTTTTTTCCAGAGCGGGGTGTCTGGCGTCGGCGGGTGTTGGGAAGACGCGCGCTGGTATTTTGCTGCAAGGGTCGTTGTCTTGCGGGTTGGGGTTTTGGACGCGTGGAGGAACAGGGGTAGGATTGGATGACTTGAGAGATGGGGGGGTTCTCTGGCAGGGCGCCATGGTCTAGATACGAGACGGTGCAGCGGCTCAAACAACATGACTCATTGCGTTCGCTGAACAATTAGGTGAGTATACAATTTTACGGAGAGGTAGCCAATGTAAATGAAACGGTCAGTCTGAAACTAATTGCTTGAAGAATAGATTTTACGAGAAACGTTATTAAAAACCCGAGCACTATTAAAAACCTGTTAAAAATCGGAATTGAGATTTTTTTCATCTCCCAAGTGTACCGTATTTGTTCAAGAAGACAAACTCAATTTTAAAATTATCAATCTAGTCAATGAAACGAAATGAGCGTGTCCGGCTTGTTGTGTGCTGTGAAAATTTGCATGGAAAACCACGTTCGTTTGGAGATACCTGATATTCTATCCCACAACTATCTTTTAATCCACCACAAAGAGTTCTTCAAGCAAGTTCATCGCAAAACAGCACCCTATTATACATCAACTTCACTCGCAAATGTTTTCGAATTCCGAATCGAATCAAGTCTCCAACTTTGCCATGCCCGGAGCCTCCGAACGGGTATATTCTCGCGCTCGTCACTGCAACCCCAACCCCTAAACCCCGACCCCGTCACTGCGTCGCACTTGATCGAGCGCGCTGACAATCTACCCCCGTGTGACGAGCCATACACCCTGCCACCCACCACCCCCATGAGCCGCCACCTGCAAATGTCGCGCCACGGACGCCAGATGGAACCACCCTTAATTAACCAGTGGCGTAGCGGGTAAACCCGAAAAACACATCGAGCCTCAGCATTTATAATTCCTCCCCAAATTCCCGGATTAAACAGCACACAGCCCAACACCCCCAGTGGCGTGCATGGAAAATGATCAATATAAACCAAACCCATCTTAACCTGGCTTAGAAGAAACACCCCGAAAAACACTTCTATAAAATCCCATGATACATCCTAAAACACCCACAAAACTCAAGAATATGCCATGTATTAAGCTACTTGCAGTTTGATCAAACTTTACGGTTAAAAAACAAAAATTTAAAAGTCGAAAATTTTTGAAATGAATTAAAGATTTAATGAGTATAATTTAATCTTGCCATCATGTCATCTGTATCACCATGAATTTGATCTTAAATATCCTTAAATCCAAGTTAAAAATATGCTAAAACGTTGCTTGTTCAACGTTATTGTACATGATACCAGCTCCTTTCATTCACTCCAAGATTCTACGACCGCTGCGAGTTGCATCTCTAGACTTGGCTAGAGCAGCGATGACGCGTCCTATACGACTCTTTGGACAGCTTCGGCGTCGGCGTCGGTGTCGGCGTCGCGACGGCCGAAGTGTCACCCGGGTCTTCCTAGTACGTCCTAGCGCTGACGGCGTGGCCTAAGAATAGGCAGCGACGACGACGGCGTCGTTGTGACATCACGCCATGATGCCCCCGGGGGCGTTTGATGTTCGGCGGTGGCAGCCGGCTTAGAAATGTTCTTGAAAAAAATGTTCATTTAAAAGATTATCCAAAGGTGGACAAGGAGCCACCGGGAAAATCAGTCTGTTTTTCTTTTTTGTTTCTACGGTTTTTATATGGTCTTTATATCTGGTTTTCTCACGCCCACTTCCACCAATTTTGATTAATTTTTCGGGATATATGTTTTTAATCTTTTATCTTAGAACTAATGTTATTTTCACCACTATACTTATGTCGTAAATTACGAAAATATTCCATTTTCCTACTCCAATTTCTTCAAGTTTGGTCAAATTAAGCGGAACAAACAACGTACACTCATTGACAACGCGATTTCTAGAAGCGTTCCAGAAGCCCAGTATGCTAATATTGCCTGAATTCTTCTACTGTGTCCCACCGCCAGTTGTCGGCGTATTGAGGCATGTCTCGGGTATAGAGAAGCAGGAAATGGGTACCTTACTGACAAAATTTTAACTTGCCTATTTTTTATGTTCAACAATGATACCTAAAGCTGTTTGGCAAGACCAAATCAGACCATTTGAGTGAAGCAACATGTAGGGATTTGGTTGTTTATTACAACGAGAATAATTGAAAAAATCAAAAACTATCAAAATATATCATTTGACAATCAAAGCTATAGTTGAGCTTACCATCTTTTCATTGATAGGAAAATTTTGAACATTATAAATCGATTATAGTACTAATATTGTAGCGTTTAACAACGCCCTAGTGCTAATTGTCATTATTTAGTAGATAATGACTGGCCATGTTATGTCACACCGAGAGCTAACATGCATGTGATAGTGATCACCAGTCACGGTCCCCACCAACGGTCTGTAATAGAATGATCATAAAAATTCTAGCGAAATGGTATAGCTAATCTTTCTATCTGATAGCTCGGTAAACAGCTATTCAAAAATGACTGCAATGATATAATAGTGACAATTATATTGTTTTATTTTTACAGTATTTTTTCTTTCTATTCCCATTTGATAAGCGCGTGTCAACCACTTTGGAAAAATATCACTGATAAGCATGAACAAACTCATTAGCAATGGTCATCAACTCGAAATTGCATGTTTTTAGTCATCCTAGAATCTAATAGCAGGTAGCTACTATAGCTAATACCACGTTGCAAGCAAGGTGACTCTTGTGAAAAAGACAAAGGAAAACAGCAATGATGTAGAAACACACTATTGTCATTTTCCTGCGCAAAAAAAGAGATGGGAGGACACCATTACTGAAGAAAAGCCGTGTTCCCGTCAAGCTGCATAATAACAAATCACGGTGGATCGAGTTGGGTCCGCATTAGCATGTTCTGTGCGCTTGATAAGGAGCCTAGACTGTCTCATGTTTCGCCCCTAGTGCCATTATGTGACAACGACGGGGACGTTTTACCTCAGCCAGCTTTTTTCTGAACTGCAGCCCGATTTTGTAAGACCTCGTTAATTAATTAACACTATTTAAACAGATATCAGATCTGATTGCATATTTAATGTGGATGACTTATAGTTGTGATTATCGATTGCAAAATTGGGCGACAAAGCGCTGATGGAAAGCCAGGCGGCAAAGTTTGAAGTGAGATTAAACAGCTGTGCATCACCTGAAAAATTACCCTTCTGTTCTTCAATTGTTAGTTGACACTTGAGATTGAGTAATGGCAAAAAAGCCCCCTAAATATTAGGTAAGATGACGTAAGTAACGTCGCTTCATGTTTACCTGGATAGCTGTGGTGCTTTAATTCCTTACCTCGTCGCCTTGGCAGCGCTAACGATTCTGTCACTTGCTATTGCGACAGAGTTTCCCATATTAGTAAAAGTAAGGTATTTGATAACACCCCTCTCAGTCCGCCTTAACTTTACAACGAAACACGCGAACCTCTAGTCTCCTTAGTGCACGAGATTGCGTTTTCCGGGCAATGAAAAGCATGCAGCCGCGACGCGCTTCGCGCAATATCGGATAATGAAAATGCTAAACAATGCACCGCGGCTAGTTCTTCTTTTTCCCGGTGCATTTTCCAATCATGTGTTCACATCTCTGAATAAAAATTACAATGCGTGTGATTTCTAGCTGATGATGTCACACAATCTGTGCTCTCACTGGATTCTACATGAATTTGGTGTTATGTTTCTCATTCAGCTATGACTAGTCTGTAGATAAATGGACCTTTCATCAGTTCTAAAAACTACTTTTACAATGAGGAAATTTTTGGCTGTTCGATTTTTGGCTACCAATCCTTCCTTATCATCACATTTTGTAACAAGCAACGTTCTAAGCTCTTTTAAACATCTACCAGTAAAATATAAAAAATTTGTCAACTGAAAAGTATATTAATATAATATGTTATGTATGTTATATATATACATATATTCCAATACAAACATTTTGCCAATACATTCCAACGATTCGCAAACAATGAAACTAATCCTTTAGGGGTATTTTTTATTTAAAGCTTAAACAAAAGCTACACTTATTAAAAAGCATTGTTCCTGTATCACACATTTTGTCTATAATCAATCAAATGTAAGCTGTTATCTCTTCGGAAAAGCTGCGAGTAAAAATGATCATGAAATTTCCATCGAATTTCCCTTCCTCTCCAGGCATTCAATGCTCGTCGAGCTTTTCCACGTGGCACCCACCCTGCCAGACTAGTTCACTGTTGACGGAAACGCGACAGGGAAATGCGGGGAAAAAACGAGAAACACGCGTGCAGCCGGCTTGAAATCAATCGATGGTGCATTAATATTCGAGCTCTGGCAGAGAGACGGAGATGTCAACCGGCGATTTATTGATCTTACCTGCTGCGTACGCCGCGGCCCACTATTTCAATTAGGGTCGATTTGTATCTGCAAGTCTGAAGGGGGTTGGTTTGACGCAGCAGCGTCCATTACTTTTCCTAATGGAACGCGGGTATTTCTCCGATGTCGTTGCATTGAGTCGCCTATCAAATTGAGAGACGCTATACACATCGGTCGCGTTATAGCTTTACCTCGCATAGGTATTTTTATTGTATTTATTTTGGCTATGCCTTTACTCTTGAGCGTAAACGCTTGACTCTAAAGCTGTGGCACGGTAAAACTACAAAATAATACGGAAGAAACCTAGTTGTCTTTCGATGAATGCAGGTTTTTATGTGTGTGGAAAAAGCGACCATTTAATTCGTCTATTGCTTCAATCATTCACAGACAGATCCCGTGATCGTTTTTATAGAGCGTAATACGCATCGAATCTCTCATGTTCGTATTGCAAATCCACAAGTTATCGCTCGTCCGGCTTCGATTACGTTCTCTGATTCGATCAATTCGCGAACCTAGCCGTTCGTTTCATTCCGATCATTGCATTAACAGCTGCACTTAGCACAGACTTGGATGCTTTTAACGGCGAACAGACAACTAAAATAGCCAACTTTGGACGCATCGGTCGGAACTAAAGGCCAGTGCCGCCTCGTAACACAAGTCACTACAAGCTAGCACTAATTGTGCGCCCTAGATTTTAGTGCCCTACCCCTAGTATATATACCTTGTCCTCGATGTACACTATAATTACATTTAGCTTACATAATTCATCTCGCATCTCCACGCTTACTGAATATATCGACACCATTTTGGGGATGCTTTCAGACGTGGCTAACTTGATTACGGCATGCTCTCTCATTCAATGGTGAAAATTCGGGGTAATTGAATTTGCGCTGAGGAAATTCGCTGATTGCATTCGGCTGACGGCGCGAGTTTGACAGGAAATCTGACTCGATTTCCGCGGCCACATATGCATGCCGTGTTTGTGTCTGGAGTGGGGAGAGGGTGGGAGTGGGGGGTGGGGGGCAGGGAGGTCTGTTTCGGAGTCAGTGAGTTGTTTTTAAATTGGGGATGTTTGTTTTGATCCAAGTGTTTGCTGTGATTAGCTTATACTTTTGACCAGAGTCGACTTGAGTGTCCATGGGGGTGGTCTGTAAATAGAGGTGGCGACCGCTTACAGATTGAAGAGATGATTTCACAACCAGCTTAGTACGAGTTTTCGACTAATTACAGTAATTTCAACACATCACACGAGCGATGGTTGACGACGCTCGACATGCCTAACTCTGACTTGAAATATATCTGGATACATATTATGTTCTAGATGTGGTTGGGGTGCTGGGTTGGTGGATATTTCCACCCTCCACGCTTCGTCGATACATCTGCTCTGATGTGATCTGATATATAACCTTTTTATCTCATTTCTGAAGCCTCGAGTTCGTTTTCAGGCCTTTATATATATTTTATATGAGTATATTTTGTGCAATCTACTTATAGTATATTGATGATTTCTGTTGCGAAAGTATATTCACAATTTACTTCTTTTTATCCAATATATATATATATATATATATATATATATATATAAAGGTATATAAAGGTATCTATCTACATTTTAATATTGAAGTTTTATTTCTCATTTTCTCTTGATATGAAAAAAAAAACATTCTACGATTCTACCCTGACAGTAATAATTAATGTTAATCAAGTAAACATATCAATACAAACTCATTTCCATTTCTTTAAAAAATCAATTTACTTGATTCAACTATACTAACAACCGAAGTATATATTTTTTTCTTTTTCCAAAACATTTTTAAACAACACCATGTGCAAAAACAAAACATCTTTCGCCGAAACTGAGTCACCCAGACGATCTCTATCTCGCCTCAACTAAAGTAATCCTTTAACGAGACCAGATCTACGGTCTACCACGCGCGTCTATGTCAATGACTCGGTGGTCCATTTAGCGAAGATCTGAGATCTGAGAAATCTAAATGGCCTCTCCACCATCACGAACAACAAGTATTTCTGTCACGTCAAGACGAACATCAGTAGGTCGCAGTTCAAGAAATCTAGAACAATGACCGAACCCCGCTTGATATTATTGTGCTTGGTAGAAATGCAAATCTGTGTTGACTAAGTCGCAAAAAAATGGTTAAGCATCTGGGCAATGAAATCGAATGATGATGAATCTATGACTTTGGCACTAGTATTTCGTGGGAGGTCGTCTTCTCATTTTGAAAGGCAGCTAAGTGGTGGTTTGTTCGGGGTAGTGATAGATGGCTGCTAGGTCTTAGGCCAAGATTTTGATCGATGTTATGTCAACATTTATAAGCTGGTGAACTGACGGTTAATATATCTTGTCTCTTTGGCTCTGCAACATCAACCAAGTTAGCGACGGATTTGATTTCAAACATATTACAAATAAACTAAGTCAAACAAATTAATTGTATCGTTTCTAATTTCACTTGATTGTTTACTGACCAAATTTGAAAATCTTATTCCAGAAAACCTATTTAATTATGGTATTGAATGCTCAAGTCCCAAACTCAAACTTTCCCGAAGTTTCGCAAAGCTGCTGTCTGCTTTATCAAAGGTCAAACTCTAGTTACTCAATGAAATGGTTTTTTCTGAAAAATAACGTACTAACATTATGAAAAGACATGAAAAGCTTGACAGATCAATATGAGCATCAATATAATTACAAAGCACATATAAATTCTTATATTCAAGCAACTACACAGAGTAACGTCCGTAGGCGCTCTTTTTCTATAAATATTGCCCTTCGAGACTGAGTATTTCAATCAAAAGTGAATTAAAAGAGCATTTTCATCGGGAAAACTTCAAGATTAAATCTCCGTTCAGCACAGAAACACGTAACAGGATGGGATCACCGACACCCTTAGACCAGTGCCATAGGGCCAGTTGTCAAAACGGTGCAACACCAGCAATCATCGTCAGGAAGACCTAAATGGAAGTCGCCATCATCAACATCATACCAAAGCTTTTAAAAAATATAAAAACGTCATATCTTGTCTTTTGTTTTTACCTTTATTGCATTATTTTCAACCCAAATTGTTTTTGTCATTTTAAAATGGCTGTAAAATTAGTCTAAAGCGCTCCACCTTTTCACAGGCCCCATTTGCGTATTACAGCCGTCTCACAGTTTAAAAAACCACAACTAATTCAATTATATTCTACATTTGGAACTCCATCAAACTTTTGCACTCTGCAAAATGAAATTACAATTTTTTCTCTCCACCAAAAAAAAAATGCACGCTTAAAAAGTTCACGATGCCACCGTTATTTTGAAAAAATAAAATACTATGGCTTTGGCCTGTTTGAAACGAGGTTCCCGTTATTAAAATAGTTTAATACGTTGAAAGCTTTTCTGCTCAGCGAATTTGGGTAACCGGTGAGAAAGGTGGCTCCGCTGAGCACAAACGCGCCACTTTCCTAGAAATTTCCACCGAAATTTATGCCTAACATTGTGAGGACCGCACGGTAGCGTTGCGCTATCAATTAGGGAGCCTAGAACACCGACAGTTATAGGATAGTGAAACTTACTTAATTAATTGTTAGTCAGAAAGTTCGTGAAAAGATTCGATTTTTATTATAATATTCTGTTATCAACATTTCTTCATTACGAAATAACTATTTTGTTATTAATAGTAAATATCTACCGTACATCAAGTGCAACGAGTATTTGCATTTCAGTTCGAATCAACACCGTTGTCAACATTATTTTCAACCAATTTATGATTGATGTAGGCATAAAGCGCAAAATTAAAACAAAATTGTTAGCAGTGCGAATATATGGGCAGCATAAACTCATGACCGAACAGGCTTTCACTGCAAAATTTTCAAAAATTTTAATCTATAATTCAAAATTCGTCAAGTTCTTCAGAGAGAGATAATGTTGAATGTCATAAAGTTTCAATCCAGGCACTTTAAATCAAATTATACAACATTTCTATCACAATTAATCAGAATTGAATTACAACAAAAGACAGGCGATTCACGACTTCATCAGATGAAAATTCATTGTCAATTTGTTGATTAATAGAGCATGGCCGTTCAGTTTTCAGGCTCTGCACAAATCTAGCGGAAAAAATTTTGACAAATTACCTCCGTACTCTGCTAACGATGCAATCATTTGTCGGGCGCAGCATGCTGCTGGTAAATGCATTAAAAATACGCTACCTGTTTTATTTGTGTCGCTCTTTTTCCAACACATTTCTCTCCTGGCGCCGTGTCGACTAATTGACGGAGCGTTTATAATGAATCTATCGGGAAATTAACTGCGATATCAAATCCAGTCGCGAATCTGTTACATAGAAAATTGCCATTTCGAAAGTCATTTTCTATATCTCCCCGCCGTTAGTTCTATTTTGTACTTGATTTTTTGTTTTACCAATCAATTTGTTCCTGCAAGGTATGTTTTCTTTTTCATCGAGCCTTTTTATATAATAAAACTTTGCCATGAGGGATCCAATTAAGCTAGGCGTTTTTTGCTCACAAAATATTTATGTGACACGTTACTTTACAGTTTTGTTCATTGAGTATAGTTTTGGGAAGTTACACGTACAACTTTTCCAACTCGCCAAGTTAAAACAAATAACTTGAAAAACTAAAGTAACATGTTGCTGTCTGTTTACTCATTTACTTCGGCAAATTTATCTTCACTAAACAATTACCTATTGCCATGATTTCTGATTCCTGAACCAAGCGCTATAAAAACCAGTCCAGAACCATTAGAACCGCTGAATTAAATTAAACGCATTAAATTCCCGTGGCTTAGACACACTAACAGACATATCATCCGATTGACACGTATTTCCCGCATTTTCCTTGTCATATCCCATACCTCCTCACCTAAACCCCTATGCAACTCTTTTAATGCTCCCCCAGCGACCAGACATCCCAGACTCACACAACAAGAACACTCAAACATTCACACAGCCACATCACTAAGAGTTCCCAAGACGAAAGCTCGGCCGCTCAGCCGTCTTTAAACAAATTATCGCTTCAGGGCTTCCCTCTCGCAAACTTAGCGTATTAATGTATGCCCAAGTTTACCCTGAAAGTCCCGGGCTTTGGGCTGGTGGTGGTGGTGACCGCCGCGGCGTGCTCGGGATCCGAATCCGCTCCACGGCAACTCGAGTGATTCCAGCGGGCCAGCAAACTTGGTCGTTCATGTTTAAAGATGAGCGCCAGGGATTTGTGGTGCGGTGTTAAGGAGGCTGCGTCGTCGCTAGCTTCGGCGTCATCACGGTAGGGAATTAGTGGTTATGTTTTTTGCATGGTATCTTCGTTTCGTTCAAGAAAATTTTTGTTTTGGCGTCCACTTCATTGAAAATATTGACAAAGATTTGAGGCACGTGTCATTTTCTATGTAGTATAGAGAGCGAGAAACCGGGGCAGTTTGACCTCCTGAGACCCATTGACTTGATTTCTACCAGGACCGCTTTAGTCTGTCGATTGTTTGTCCTTGTTTGTAGGGGATGGTTTTGGGGAAGGGTGGGTGATGAATTTCAGATAACCCGAATTACTTTTAAGGGTTGGTTTAGGCTTTGCGACTGTGTCTGCGGACTCGCTGAGATATTGAATCAAATGTATCGGCTTTTCAGATGTGAAATGTTATGAGCGGTGTGCATTTCCAATTGCCATGTACACGTGCAAGGTAAATATATACATCGGGATACATTGATTTCAAAGTTAGTAGGTGTCATGTTTGGAATTCTTCACGGGCATGCACGGGGGGGGGGAACAATTTTTGTACATCTGCTATCTAGGTCATGCAATCAAGGGTGTCTTGTTTGAGACGGCGTAGGTTGATTACCGCCTGAAGATGCTATTTCATTACCTTAGACGTGGCTGTCTGTACCAACTGAAAATATAGGTTATGATAACAGAGCGATCGTCTCGAAGATTCGCTGCTCCATGATTACTTTTTGATAATCGCGACCAATTTATGTGCGCCGTTATAATTATAAATTATTAATTAACCTTCATCTTCAGAAAATCCTACGCGAGAAAAGGAGGAACACTTGGAAATCTGTCAAGTCTTATAAATATATCTCGGTTGAAATCCAGAAGCTTTTCTTTAAAAAAAGAAGCAATCCATTCATTTGCTCAAGTTAAAAATCACCCGGTATTTTCCCACTTCTGTTCTCATTTAAATAAAATAACGCTTAGCTTAAAGGCATTCTTAAAAGGTCAATTAGTTCGTTGATTTTACATTCCCATTATAGAATTATTTTCTCGTAATTATTAATTTCACACATGTTTTCGATTGAACGGAGAAAAATTGATTTTTCATCGCCATTAATCGATTGTGTCATATAAACAGCATTAAATAATACTCATTTTCCTAAAGTCCTTCCTTCCTTGCATATCTCGACGAATCCCTTAAAGTGATTTTCCCTTTCGGAGCGCGATGGCTTTTCATTCGAATCGAGTTCACCGTGAATCACGGAGTAGGTGGAATATCGAATTGGCTCCGAGCGAACCGCATTTCTCGCTTTCTCGTCTCAGACTCCGGGTGAAATCTCGTTTTCTTGCGCATCTTAGACGTGTAACTCGGTGTAACTCGGTGTAACTCGGTGTAACTCGGTGTAACTCGGTGTAACTCGGGTTGGAACGTCGTTGAGAGATCGGTATTGCAGTCGAGTGAGGCTGCCACTATGTGTCTTCAGACAGGCAACGATACGCCAAATGACACTCAGACCGCGTGGAAATTCAGTTACACCACCATCGTAACAATCCGGCACAGAGATGCCTTTGGTCCTACCTACCTACCTCGCATTTTTTTATTAAATCTATTTGTGCTTTCAAAGATACGTCGTCTCTTCGTCGCAGGTAGAAACGTACATAAACAAACCAATATCAAAAATGATATTTGTTCCGAATGTATTTTTCTAGGAAATCGCAATAAATAAACATGAATCAAAGCTGTTTTGGTGGGATTTTTCAAGTATTTCACTTGGAATCTTATCGTGGTTGGTTTATTTTATCATACTTCTAGGAAATTCATTATTTAAGTTTTCATTTTTACAAAGTGGACGGAATTTAATAAAAATATATAAAAAATAGTCTCAGGAATGAATTTCTTGTCGTTTAAAATAAAGCAATATTTATCACAACTTTAATAAATTTGGTTGTGAAGCTTGCGGTTCTGCTCTGATTTGAATGACTTTTGGTCCTGAAAAGTTAATAAATTTCTAAGAATATTAAATGCAATTCAAACTTACAGACAAGCATATATATATACTCATATTTACACCCTCCATTGTAAATAAACCACCATACGCAATAAAGCGTATAAATTTCAACCCAACATGATACATTTGCAAATGACACGCATTTGCCGAGAGAGCATGTACTTAACATTCCGCACGTATCCTTTAAACGGGTAGGTATTGATGTAATGTTTCCACCCTTATCACCATAGGCTGAGGTCCCGCATCAAACAGCCCCATATTACCGAGCCGTACGCCCCCTGCGACCGGCATTAAGGCACCTAGCCTGGCCTGCCGTTGAATTTTGGCAGTACGTTTTCAACAAAGCGGGCAGAAGTGCGCGGTGACCATTACTAATAATATGTCAAAAACTTGAGATCAGTGATCTTTCTGAAAGTAGCATCTTTTTATTGCCATTATCAGTAACATTAAATTTTTGAATACAGAACAATAGCTGTTTGTGTTTGGCAAGCAATGAGCCTTATCGTTTCCCTTCCGCCCCCCCCCCCCCCCCCCCCACCCAATACCTATTCAATATTGGCACACGCAGATGATATGTATGATCCTCCCCACCCAACTAAATCTACTTCCGGCACCTCTGTGAGCACAGCGCCAACGCTTTACCGTGAGCGAAACAAGCAGCTCCCTGCTAATCGTCTCCCGCCCGCCAAGTCCACGTCCAGACAGCCCCGTGGGTCCAGCGTGGTGGTGGGGGGTGGGGGGGGGGCGCGTGGGAACCGCGCTCCCGGCGCCGAGTGCCTGTCCCCGATAAGCGCACTTCTTCATCGGCGCCCCCACGTCCCGGCCTCCGCGGCACCCGACATGCACCCTGCTAATGAAGAGCACGACACCCCCGGGGTAGGGGCGGCGACGGCGACGACGCCGATGCACGCCCGCCTGTTTGCTTGTGTATTTATGGAGATCGTACGGGTGGATATTTGCTCGATGTTACTCGTGTTCGTTTTTCGCGGAAGGTTTGCTTTCGATGTTTATCGCTAGACTGTGTACTACAATTGGCGCCCGGTGGTGGATACTTTTTGAAACAAAACTTCAATTTGGAATGGATTTACTTGTTTTTTCCTGGGATATGAGTTATTTCTATTACTCGTTTAGAGAAATCGTGGGTTTTTTTGTCAAGGCTTTGTGTAAATTAGTTATTATAGTATACGTTGAAAAAACTGATAACAGCTTAGGCCCAGTTTTTTAGTGGCTTGTTAATTATTTAACGGTCTGTTAACACAACATCTAGGCATCTCAATCTCATGGGCAGTGCCCATGGTAAGGACACACTAACGGACCGTTCAGATTTTATAACGGGCCATTGAGATACTGGGCCAAAATCTTTTAAATTCATTTGTACTTATCCTAGTATTCCTTATTTTTCGTGTCTACAGCTAGAATTCCATCAAACGTTTGTTTTGCAAACCTGTCATTATGTCAGACAAACGACCTAGATTTTAAAATTCTCGATTGTCGATTGT
Source organism: Nemurella pictetii (assembly GCA_921293315.2). Taxonomy (NCBI): domain Eukaryota; kingdom Metazoa; phylum Arthropoda; class Insecta; order Plecoptera; family Nemouridae; genus Nemurella; species Nemurella pictetii. The sequence goes on from OV121122.1 coordinate 7,559,321, forward strand.
ATGTCTGCGATCGTGTAGGTGATTGGGATGTATGTCAGCTGTAGATTTGCAAAATGTGTCCGAGGTCCGATCGTAGGTCCGATCGTAGGTCGGATCGTAGTTGTTCGAGCGTGTCCCTGCAAAACCGCAGACATGGAGCAGGATCGTTTCCTATGCCATCGCGCTATGGGGGAAAAGGCCGTGTAAACAGAATTGCAAAGCTGCACGGAAAACCGCGAATTACAGCTGCGCGAATGTTAGGAATCGAGGAAAACCACATTCGTTCGTCGGACGCAGGCTTCGTGCGAACATTCGGAAACCAATAAAAAGCTGGTGAAAATCACTAGACCGAGTTAACTGCATCAACTAGCGGATACTGTTGCAGTCTCTAAACTATCCCTCAAACATAGTAAAACATGCTTTTATCGCTGCTAAAATTTGTTTTCCTCGATGTATGGCTTTGGTGTAGCTTAAGTCTTAGAAGGCAACAAAACAAGTAAATAATATTTTCCGGGAATTTTCCGAATGTATGTTGATTTTGGTATCGTGGCGTTGCGATCGGGGTAAAACCAACCAGAATACGCAAATAATGCATGCTCTGATTCTAAGCCAAGATAATTTGGTTCTGGTTGGTAATGGATTACAAATATTTTCATTCATGTATCCGTTACAAAAGTCGTTTTCCTATAGACACGCCAGCTGAAAACTCAGCGCTTTTTTACCATATCTGTACTGTCACATTTTTGCACATGTAGTGCATTTTTTTACCTCCAAAACTCCAAACCATGTCATCGTGATTAGATTATAAACGAAAAATTTCCCAGAAATAACCTCATTATTGTTGCTTTTTTGCCATCCACTCTGCTCCGGGCGAAGCGATGTCAGCAGCTCCAATCAATTCCACAACATCGGCACCCAAAGTCCAACACCAACCAAAAAATAACGAAATAAACCCTCACAAACCGTGCCTACCAAACGCGCCCCCAATCCGAAGCATCGCCGCATCCTACACTCTATGATAATGTCTATCCATCCAGCGTGACATAATCCTTGTATCCATAGCGACACACGGACCCGTTGGGCCGCAGCTAACGTGCACGGGTCGATGCGATTTGTGTGCGACACAAGCTGTAAACGTGCTCAAAAGAGCCCCCCCTCGTTCGCCGGGGCCGCTCGTGGCTTGGTGTGAAGCGAGCTATGTTCGCTGAAGGTATCCGGTGAGAATATACTGGCCTTTTGATCATATCGCTGTAGCGCGTAGCCAAAGGACGATGTGTGTGCGTGTGTTTTTTTTCTTTTAGTTTCAGTGTGTTTGTTGTGTGAGGTGAGGGGGTGGTCTAGTGTAAGGGGTTGTTGTGTTACGAGCGTGGCTCTCAGGTTTTTGGATGGCAGAATCCGCGTAGAGGATGCTGTTAGTATACTACGTCGTTGAAGGTATCGATGGGTTAACAGTTTTTGTTTGCGTTTAGCAGCAGCTCGTGTCCAAAATCAAGCAAAATTATGCAAAAAATACTTATATTGCATTAAGCGTGCGAAAAATGTAGTAATTTAGCTTTCTGTGAGGTAAAAACCACTAATTGACCAATTAAATATAAGAATAAGTACTTCCAAATCCAAATTATTACTTTTCATATTTTAACTTATGAAAATCTTTCGCTGTCCAATTAATTCTATATCCGTCGGCTCGGATCTTCCGCCTGTCCCAATGTATTTTGCTGGAAATTTTCCGATGAACTCTATAGATTTTCCTACAAACCTCCACTCAAAAATGACCATTGTGGTAAAATCTTGTCTTTACGGCCTGTATTTCATTTAAAGTATAGTCTACTATGGCGTTTGAAACCTATTTAGTGAATACAAAGTCGTTTTTGTTTGATTTGAATATGGATGGACCAAGCAATGAGTAGGGTTCGAGTCTTTGAGTCAATTTGCGAGGTGTCTTGAGAAAATATAGCTGCCATTTGAGTGAGATGGCTAGTAGATGTTTTCTTGTGTTTATTTTCTGTGAAAGCGGATTGGGGTGAATAGCTATGAGTCTGTAACGAGCTTTATATTTAACTATTTTAATACTATCTCACAGAAATATTTTTATATTTATTTATTTTCTTGCACGTACATACATTTACATTTATCTTTTAGGGGTGCATAATAAGATTGCTTGGCTGTACAGTGAATCATTTAGAATTCTATGCATTATGCAACTGGGTCAAGTAATATTCATACATGTTAGATTTTGACAGGGTTACAGGAAGGAATTTCCGACGGAGATATTACTCTATTAGCTCTCTGCAAAAGTCCCCTGGCAGGATACCTCCCCATCAGGATACCTCCCCATCAGGATACCTCCCCATCAGGATACCTCCCCATCAGGATACCTCCCCATCAGGGATGGATTCCTTGGTGAAGGCGAGGAAAATATATCGTTTTTATTTATTTTGTTACTGCGCGACATACATTTGACATGTCTTTTTTGCCTTGCAACACATAAAAATCAAGTGATAAGAAAAGTTTGTCTGTGACTACTTTGGGTATCTCCTACTCCAGTTGACCTCGCCGCGGTTGACCTCGCCCCAATTATAATCACGAACCTCCAATTAGAACAATTGATTCAGCTCGCACGGTACACAGTTTCAAACAATGACATGGAATTTAAGTAGGAACTAATTTCAAATCAAAATGTCTTCTAAAAACGCACCGTCCAAAGTTCATTGTGCCACTAATGTAGCCTTGACTTTATGATCACAGCTAACGAGTCAATAATTCCGTGTATTGGGATGTAATGAGATTATTTCTGATCAAGTTTCTTGATACCTATTACACAAAAGATAGTGTGACTCAACTTTATCGAAGCCCAGTTATTAGTATTTTGCGAAAACTTAAAAAGCCAGCATGGATTTTAAAAATTGCATTCATTACTCCAACGAAAAATAGTGTTAGTGAATTTTTTTGGAATAGTCACGCGAAAATTGCAGCCCTCAATAGACACAAATAATTCTTAACGTCTGCCCCCCCCCCCCCCCCCACTCGCAAGAAACTGGGCGTGCGAAACACTTAGCCTTGCAAAGATTCACAGCCGGGGGCGCCACGAGAATTCATCGACACGCGAACACCCCCTCCCCCCCCCCCCCCCCAACAGTTTCCAACCCCCGGGTCGTAATTTCGTTTGACACCCTCGGGATTTATCGGCGAATTAGTTCGTGGCTGCTGACCAAGATGATTGCACCGGGGCTGTCTTCTCGATTATGACGTATTCGTGGGTCAACTCCGCCCAATCCTCCCCCCAACCCCACTCACCCTCGTCGAGGGTGCGAGATAACTAATGGGAAGATGCCACGATATTCTGCGATGTAAGGGCGAATAATGTTTCCGTGTTTTTTTCCTGCACCGGTGGTATTCGTTCGTTTTGTTTCGATATTTATGAGTTTAATTCCAACTGCTGTTGCATATAAATCATGAGTTGGACATGAGTAGCATGCGGTCGAAACTGACAGCTTGCAACGTGCGACGGAAAATGGCAAAATTCTTTTAATCTTTCAGGATTATGCTCGCTAAAAAGAGGAGTATACAACAATTTTGATTCCCGCAAAAAAAATGAAACCGTAGCAAGTTGTGTCAGTCTGGAAAAATAGTGAGCTACGAACGTAGATGCTTTACTCACAGAACTTTTTACAAAATAGAAACGGCGAAAAACAATTTCTCTCAAAGATAAATAGAATTGCGACGTAGCAAAACGCAGAGAGCATCTCGGCCAATCAAATTACCAGCTACTCGCTAGAAGTCCTCAGATCGAATCCCCGCTATTGAAGCCATCGCCGAAGACAGCTAAGAACAGCGAACAACTTTCTGCAACATCAATTCGTTGGCCAGATACCAGCTAAGTTGACAGATGCCTGCCTAAAACCCACAAGCAAACAAACACACGTTACCGGGCCCGGGCTTCTTATGTTGGTTTAGACCGTTGGGGGATTTGAGGGCATAATTGAAACAGCCAGCGCGTAACTTGTGTCAACGAAACATTTTGGGCAAGGATTTTGTGACCGGACACCGTCGTTGACGCGTACAAGACTGGAGACCGTTGAGGCTGAAGAATTGAGGTTTAATTAAAAGAGAAGCGCATAAATGTAGTGAACATCACAGGGCGCCATTTCACCTAGGAGTCCCATGATATTTAATGTAGACGCGTCTCTCTCTCAGTTGTCAGCAGAGATTATATTTGTGTTTCATGACATCCCTTATTTTACACAATATAATAATTGAATAAACTTCTGGGGACTCAGCCTGCATTAACATACTGTTTGAATATATTATTTCTGACATAGTTGGTGTTAGCTTTTCACGATTCTGATAAGAATTCAGTGGAATTAACCGTTCATAGGTCATTGGGGTCTTTGAATACCTATTGTTATGTCTGACCCACAAGAAACGGGGATACACAGAAAATACACAGAATAGGATACACAGAAAATTTGATGTAAAGCCATTGTGTCTATGAAAATAATATAATTTCTTTGCGGTATTGCAAATCTGAACGGAAATTCTATCTAAATAACGTGGTAAGCCATGAAAATTCTCTCCAAGAGCGTTAAAAAAACACAAAACAGATGTAAAAATATCGAAAAGCCATTTTTAGAATTTTCTCGTATCTGAGCTTTAGTGGAAATTATGCGTCCAATGAAATACATTGGTTTTTGTGAGTTTTTCCACGAGGCTTGCACCCTGTTCGTATGAACAGGGTGTGATTTCGGGTGATTCTCTGTTCAGACTCCCCAATCTTGTGAACTCTTTTTGAGTTATGCAGAAATAGGTAATACCAGCATATTATTATATTTTTTTATTTGTTTCCTTTTTCTATAACATTTACCATGTTAAAGTTATTAAATCTGTGTTTAGGCGCTAAAAATTCCGAGGATACTCGCCACTTCTTACTAAATCTCAGTTTCATACCGCTCTCCTTTATTCGTCATACGCATTTCATCTCTCTGCATCTTTCCACCAACTTTATTTCTTCACCACTTCCCATTATTCCCCTCTTTCTTCTACATCTCTCCTCCACAAAAATGAACTGCAAAAATGTTCAGCAGTACACCGTAGAACTGCTAATTTAGTTCCTAGCCGTGCGGCATGCAAATACAGATGTAAGTATCACCACAACTTATCCATCAACCCACAAACAATGACTGCAAAGACACCCTCTTAGGTAAAGCGATCACGTCGAGACCCCAATATTGGGGGATGCCGACCGCAGGTCTCCCGCGCCTCACGTGATTCGATTTCGAGCCTCGGACGCGAGGCCATCGACCGTCTTTGATCCGCCCGGTAATCCCCGCCGAGGAATCCAATTAATTACTTTATGCAGCGCGCGCGAGACCACGATTGCATGGCCTCCGACGAGAAAATGTCACCTTTAAGCGACGTCGCGACGCCGGTGCAAGCACAAAGAAAAGCTGCGAGGAAGACGTCGCTACTTATGAATTTTAAACCGGCGGTAGTTTCCTTTTTTTGTTTGGGTTTTATAAGTTGATCTGAAACTATCTCGCTCGTGCGATGGCTCGTTGTTTAAGAGGTCTGGACCGCCGCTTGTTTCGCTTCTTTTCCTTGGAGAAAATTTGTGTTCCTAGCAATAAAAAGATGTTATTTTTTGCCAACAAAGCGTGTCGGTTTTACACGCTTTGCGTGTCATAGTATTTTGGGGGCGGTTCTATGAAAATTTTCATATTGAAATCACCTCTTTAATGTAGGCTTATAGACTATGTACACTTAAAACCACAACTGTATAGACTATGGTAAATATCTTACTATAGTCTACAGCCACTAATTCTCTGAAGGCCCTATGCCCGATGCCTTAAGAAGTACAATATTGTGCTTTATTTAAAAAAAATGTATATAATCATCCATAATATATGCTCTTCAAATTATGACAAAGCTTAATGCATTGAGGAACAAAACTTGTGTAGCATAGTTTTTAATTATAAGCGTTGCCTCTTGCCCGCTCCAAATGGCAATTCGCATTCACGTGCTCTTGACATCGAATACCAGGTTGAATCAAAGCGAGCGGGCTCGTGGGAGGGTAAATTTGAAACACGGAGAGGACTGCATTGGAGTAGATAGCAGCTCTGACAGCAATTCACGGAATGTCACTTGCCACATGCCGCTCGACACGAAACAAGCGACAGTCCACGCTCCTTATTCAAAAAACCCTTTTCGTAATGGGAATCGAGAGATAGCTATAGCATGGCCGCCGAAAGCTGCCGGGAATTTTGCTCGTTCGAAAAGAGGATTTTCTTTTGTTACCGACGCTATGAAAATTATTAGTTCTGCATTCATTGATCGGTCCACGGGAACACCACGGGGCTTGCCTGCTCTCCGCGACTTTTGTCTCGAGTTTGAATAGAGATGTTCCATCCGACACGTAGGGAGAACAGAATAGAGACGCATGGATTCCGGTATTCGCGACTCTTTCAGTAGGGAAAATGTTAAGGAAATGGTGATAAAATATGATAAGTTGGCCATTCTCTATTCTCTGGGTGGATATTATTGCATTTATATAGACTCTTCAGGCCCAGAAAGAAGAGGAATTGACAATATGTCAGTTTGCATGTGATAGTTATTTAAACATTTGGTTGAACTGTCATACGTACGGTGACTCGGTGATTCCCATTAATCATTAAGTACCTATAATAGTGTATCACTGAGATTGTGAGACGTTTGAGTGGGTGGTTTGAATTAAACATGAAATTGTCACATTTTATATTACCTCAACAGAAACAAGTTTTTAAGTTTATCATTTCCTCCAGAGCCTTCGTCGACATTTCAGCCATGAAAGCTGATGGAAACAGCTTACAAAGCTCTGAACCCCGAGTTCAAAAGGGATTCAAAAACTCTCTTATTTTGAGGACTGCAGAATTTCCACAGCGAAAACAACACGAGGCGGTCGGGAGAGACCAGCGGAAAAGGATGCGCATGCGCAAATAAATCTTTATTTTTTTGTGATCAAATTAAACCTGTTAATTTCTAGCAAAACTCACCCCCCCCCCCCCACCACTAACCCTACCTTTCCTGACCCTACCTAACCACCCAACCTAACCTAACCTCCCAACCTAATTTATGTATTTGAATTATCTGTTGTCAAATCGAATTCCATAACATGGCAATATGGCGGCGACCATTTTGACAAGTCGAAAATAGATCAAAAGCGCATGCGCATCCTTTTCCGCTGGTCTCTCCCGACCGCCTCGAAAAACAACAGCCTTCTATAAATAGTGAACTTGGATCAAAACTTAGATGCCTAAGATCCAACGGGTGGTGTAAAAAACAAAATAAGTTCATTGTTGTGAAACTGAACAGGAAAAATCGCAGCAAGAACCGACACGAAAAACGCGAGCATTTTCACACCGAGCAAAGATGGCATTTCAGAAGAGAGCTGCGATTTCGGCGAACCCGCAAGTACCGTCAGTGGCTCGCAAGATTAGCGGGCCGAAATTCGAATTGTCCGAGTCGCAGAAAGTCGACATTCGAGAGGCTTTCGATCTGTTCGACTCGGACGGCACGGGCAAAATGATCGCCAAGGAGGTAGCCCTTGCGTTCAGAGCGATGGGCTTCGAAGTCGAAAAGGTCGACGAGTTTAACAAACTTATCTCTAATTACGACAGAACGAACACAGGTATTATAAATGTTTGATTGTGATTGATTGATTTGCTCATTTTTTTCGACCGGTTAATTTTGAGCAAGATTTTTCATTGGAGCCAGGCTGGATCTCTTTTAAAGTTTGGTTGTAATAAAGCCAAAATAAAAACTCTACTAAATGCGTGTAATGAATTAAAAATTCACTTATTAAAAATTTTACATAGCCTGTGATTCCGCGGGGATATCATATTCGAAAAAATTCGTTGAATTTAATTTATAATCTTCACTAAAGTGAGAAATGTGATATTGAATTGACTGCTAAAAAATCGCCTTTTGCATGCTCCAATTGGCATACAGTTATACTTTATCACACGATGATGAAATCGATCAAATACCAAGATAGTTATAACTAAGGGTAGGTACAATATGAATTTCCCCTACAGGGATGATTTCCTACGACGACTTCCTCTCGATCATGACCAAGAAGATGTCCGAGAAAGACCCGAAGGAAGACCTCCTCAGAGCGTTCCGCCTTTTCGACGACGACAACACAGGAACAATCTCGCTGAGGAATCTGAAGAGGGTCGCCCAAGAACTGGGCGAAGACATGACAGACGAGGAGCTGCAGGAGATGATCGAAGAAGCAGACAGCAATGCAGATGGCGAGATCACGCAGGAAGACTTCTTCAGGATCATGAAGAAAACCATTTTCTGAACTAGCTTTTAATGTAGATTCGATGACGAGAAAGTAAGATTACAACATATATTTAATTGAATTTGAGCGGACGTCTTCTAAATAAAGCTTATAAGTTCTTGCATGAGATTGTTCTGAGTGCTTGTCGTTTTTCTCTGAATATGATACGATGTAGCAGCTCTGTATGATCACACCAACGTTATCTAGTCAAACCACTTATTGGATCCGAAGATTGCCGTTGGAATGAAATCAATTCTAAATTAATGAATATTCAATATTAACCCTTCTCTGTACACCCTTTTCAGTTAAAGGAGAGAGAAACAGTAATTAAATTGACTGCTTTTGTCAACAATAATTGTAAATATAGTGAACGCAGTTTTCTATAATATTCGTAGGGCTAAGACTTTGAATTGCATTGTTCTTAATTCGTACCAGGTTCAGATCTTTTGTGCAAGGTGTCCGCGTTTAACAGAGCACTCGACAATCTTGAGAAGAAAACTTTGCAAAGTGTTCGCTTTAAATTACCTATCCCTACATGCAGTGCAGCGTCAAGAGTTTTCAATTTGAGGGCACGTCTCGCCCGCTTTGGCAGCTTTATTAAAGCTTGCTGCTTTAGGTAATGGGTTTCAAATTACAAATATCTAATAACGTTTTACTTTTTTACCAGGCATCGCTTTTCTCATCAATGTTATAATTGGTTCTTATAATCATAAAACCGAACTTAAAGCAGTAGTAGTACCTCGTTCGCATCATTAGACAAGTTTTAATTACAAGGAAACCAAACATTGTAATGGGTTTAATGTCGTGAGCGTGCGAGATGGATCATAAGGGAAAAGTTGCTGGTGCGAAAACAGTTCACAGTAAGTTAATCGCACGAAAATAATTCGTAGTTCGTGTGAAGCTGAGAAAAAGCGACCGAACTCGAGATGGATTCAAATATTCTCAATTATACGTCTACCTTTGCTTTCAGAGTAAAAAATTAGAGTAATAGTAAATAAGAAGGGAAAGGATAAGAGTAAATAAGAGTAAAATATTATCACCATTGGTACCTAGCGTTGCCCTTGCTATTTATTTGACGCTATATTAACATAAGTAGTTTTAATTTATGCAGAGGTTTTATTCAAGTGAAATTGTGAAAGTCAACCCTTTGAGTTCTGTGTAACTGTCACGGTGTAAGGATTAATTATAGGGTTTGGATTTGTAAATTCTTGGACTTGTGTGATGTCACTTCTTGAGATTGTTTGGATAGTTTGTTATATAATTTAAAAGCTTTTATAAGTTTAATTAAACCATTTTCCGAACCATTACGACGGAGATTAAAATTAACGTTTCAGGAAACGTCAACTCGAGTAATTTCATTTCACTTTATTGCAAACATAGCTTCAAAAAAACTTGGCAAGGAGCCTCTCTTCAGTTTGTTTCGCTTTTCACAAATTAACACAAATTACAACTAAATTCTACAAACTATATTGTTTCATTGCGAACAGTCGAAAAACATATTTTACTTGTAACTTGTAAGACTAAAGCAATGGAAACTCTATATCAATCGAGAGAGCAATAGCCATCTTATTCCAAAGATGTAATACTTAAAAAGAAGAAATAGTGGCATGTCAGATGCCAAAAGTATTCTTATAGCATCCGCAGGCTTACATTTGTTATACATTCTAGTCTTTTCTATAACCCGCAAGCACAAATGTCCATATACACAGTGCTATTGCTTTGCAGAGTCTACCCTCTGTATTTCGAAGGCGTTGTTCTAGCTCTCAACTGTTGACTGACATATGAAAGCACATCGGTTGAATTCGGTGACAGGCATCAGTATCAGCTATGCTGGCTGTACCTGAGCTGTACCTGCAAGCTGTAAACACGCAATGCTGATCAACGATTATGAGATTGCATGTTACAGTGAACGTTACATAGCTTGTAACAGTATTAGACATTTGAACACAAGCAATTGCAATCCAAACAGAGCTCAATGTTGAGTTCAGTTTTTCATCCCTCTTAATTAAATTGACGCTTCATTTTCAGCTAACTCTGATAGCTTGACCTTTTAACATATTTACCCAATCATTGTCGTCTATTCTATATCAGTATCAAAGTGGTTGCCGAGTTTATCAGTTGTTATCAATAAGCCTCACTTCAAAATCGGATAAAAATAAATTGATAAAGCATGTGGATTTGAGTGGCATTTAAACAGAGACGTACGACAGGCAAGTGCAATGCGTAATAAATATCTCGGAAATGGAGATGGCATCAGTTTATTGAAGGCACCTGGAAACGACAACCTGATTATGGCGCTTGTTACAACTTCAAGCCAGGGTAGCAATTGTGGTTAAACCTGGAGTTGCCAGTCGCATTTAGTTCCTCCCTACCTCACGTTGAATTGCAGGTACACAGTATTTTAATTCTTGAACAGTTTCTTCTGCATGTATCGAGCCGTTTTTCAACTTTAAAGCTCATCGACACTCGTAGGTTTCCCAAAAAAATACGGTCCTCATAACATTGACCAAGAATCACAACTTTGAAAGTTGTACTTCATTGGTTTTCTTTTATATATCGATCCCCACATTTGCCAGTCTAGGTTTTCGAATATCAACAACATTTCTGCAAATGTCGTTGAAATTTAGTTAAAGTTCCTTCGAGGTTCTCACCAAATCCTTCTACTAGAGCTGCGGGACGCCAGTAGATGGAAAAGTTGTGTGCAAATGTTGAGAAGTTAAAAAAAAACTTTCAAATTCAATTTTGCATTTAATAAGCCTGTGGGAAATGCAGGAAAGAGCATGCAATCACTAACGCTGTTTCGTCACTTGGGCGTGCATCGGAGCTGACAGCTCGACGCTGCAGACTCCCACCATGGCATCCATGGCACTCTCCCTAATGTCTCGGGGGTAAACGACGTTCGCGGTGCGTTAGCGGTGATAACGCATGCAGTTTATGCGCGTCACAGGAAGTGACAGTCAGTGACGTAACTAGCGTTGGGGCCCTGGGGCTTATATTCGCCAGACGGGCCCTGGCCCTGTGGGTCCAAGCCACGGAATTTAAAAAATATCTCATTTCCAATCCAACGCTTTCATTTACCGAAAAACACATCGAGCGTTCATAATTTTGTTGTGGTTTCGATAAAAACAACCAAATTTATCAGAATACCAACCCAAGCAAACATGTTTACAGTTTGATTCAGAAATCCTAATCTTTTTTCATCTTACAACCGAATTTACAATCACAAACCCCCAAATCTCGATGTTCCAAGGTCAAATTATCTGCAGCCAATCACAGACAATGACGCTTACATTTCCATGGCAGTCGCCATTTCGATCACCCGATCACTCCTTAACGGAAATTGCACCCCTCGGGCTCCTGAAACCTAGCCACGCCTTTTCGACAGAAGCAATGATACAAGGCCTCGCCAATAGCAACCAACTCACAAGAAATGAAGAAGAATGAGGTCCACTTGAGCTCTCAGAGGAGGCCAATAATGAAATAATCTCAAACCACCAGTGACAGTCTGCCGACGGGTGTCAGTAAATCTCAAGGCCATTCAAATGAGTGCAGAAGAGTGACAACAGTGACACGGGCATGCTCTGAGAAGAGATTCACGGAAAAATCTTACCCCATTGCCGCTGAAAACCAAACTACGCCACCGGTGACAGTCACAGACTGGTGGTCTTCGACGAGACACCAAGGTCATACAATAAGAAAAGTATAAAGAAAGCATGACAAGGCCACGAGCGCGTTACTCACATGAACCGGCGACGCTTCCCTGGACGCCGGATTCGAAGCACTTCCGCTCCTCGTACGCAGCCGGGCCAACGCGCTCCTCAGCCCCTCCGTCGCGAGCTGCCGCTGGCACGCGCCATCTACGCGCCTAGCCGCGGCCCGGCGCGCGGCGCCGTGCACGTGCCACGTCGCCGCGTCGACGCCACGTGGCCGACGGCGTCGTGGGTCGCATCACCGCTCGCCGAGGCGGCGTGTCGACCGGGGCTATCGATTCGCTGACAGCTGGCGAATGGCTAGCGATCGCGTTGTGAAAGGTTAACGCGGTGTTGTTGTTGTTGTGCGTTGCGTACGGGTTTGCTAACGCTACATAACGTGTTTCTTACGAAAAAACAAGTTTTTTTTAATTGATATATTTGGCAAAGCTATGATTCTTATCGCAGTAAGCGTGAATTCTCAGACTTTTTCGTTTGTTTCACTGAGAGGATAGCTTAAGACTTAAACTCACCTACTAAGCTCTGTGTTTTTGTTTTCCTGGGGCTGCTTTCGGAATCGCATTAAAATCCCCGATACGAATTAGTAATCAATTCCAAAAGCATTGCTTTCGACAAAATGAATTACCGACAGAAACGAAACGGACAACAAAATCGGAACAAAATAATCGCGCGGTTTTTACCCGACCGGTCGTAACTCGCCGACTGATATGAAGTGTGCGTGTGCTTTGTTTCGCAGGGTGATGCGTCGTCGGTGCGTCGTCGTTGCGAGCGCTCGCTGTTTCCCGCGTGCTCCGCTCGTTGGCAGCGTGCGTACCGTGCCAGCAGCGCGACGTTAGCCGTGGACTGGCCGCTTTCCACTGACGCTTTCCCGACGCTTTCCCGACGCTTTTCCTCACGAGCGTCGCCCCCCCACCCCGCTCCGAGGGGCATGCGCAGTGCTGCGATTGGCGGATCACGCGGCGCCACGCGGTGAGTCGGGGAACTAGGTGGGAAGCGATAAGTTCGAGTCGATCGTGAATTTTACATTATGTCTGATGGCGTCTCCGGTGATCGTAGGGTGGATGGGGTGTAATTAAGTTAGTAGCAGAATGTTCGACATGAAGTCTAGTTAGTAACGAGCTGCGCATTATGGGCATGCTTGTTCCATCGGCCTCAGAAGGCCTGAATTAGCTGTATCGGCTCCATTGCTGTATTCAAGGGAAATTACCATAAAAAATCGTTCATCATAAGTTTATATGAAACTGATTTTCTAGTCGCATGTGCCCTTACTGAGAGTCGGAAACGTATCTCTGCCTTTTGTGGGCACTACTTTACTAAAACCAAATTGAACGAGGATTTTTGATTTGAGTAAACTGTCAAGACGCCAATAGATCAGTAGTTTGGTCTGATTCCTCCTACGTCCGTTTCCTCAATTGGCCATCTGAATTTCGAAGCCCGTAATATGTCTGTCCAGTTGCTGGAGATTGTGTTTTGATTGATGCTCGGTCTCTTTTTTCTTTATTTGTAGACCTCCCGGAGTGACGCAGACACGGCTACGGACATCGATTCTGCATCTCCATTACCGAAAAGGGGTCATTCGTCGCTGACATTAAAATTTACTCTACAACCTTTATGATTGTTTAATTATTAAGCCATTATGAATATATTATGTCAATCACTAACTCATTCCCAAAACCAGTTGGTGGAGATATTGTTTTGTTTTTGTGTTTTTGGTATAGAGGCGCGTCAACCAGTTGGCCATTTTGCGCCTGAGAGATTGGTTACAAAATTTAAGATATTTTTCTTTTTTGAATATAAGATGATATTCGTATAGGTGTTGACGACTTGCTTTTATTTATCTAATATATATAATGTCCGTCGATTTGGTTGCCCCGGGATTCCATTGTTGGCTATGTTTCTTTGAATTCAGTAGTGCAAATTTAGAAATCCCTTTCATGAAACATTCACGCACTCTCCACCAAACGTCTTTGTCTAGAATTAAAACACAGCTAATTTTCTACTGTTAAGGCTATGTTTCCTTTGAATCACTTGAATATTTCTACCAGAAAACTCGGTCGAAACGTTCGCGGCCCAGCCTAGACAGCTACTTTGAGTTCAAGTGCAACCTTAGTGCACTCATTGACTTTTCAATTTAAACGAAATAATAATAATTACACATTCAATTTGGTACGTACATGCATTACTGACCATTTGGAGATGTCCTTCATCGTTTCATAGTGATTTTTTGTGCCAAAACGTGATAAGAACATTTCTGACATTTCGTCAATGACAGCTGGCAAATTATGAATTTCAAGGGCTTAAAACTCAAACAGGCACTGACTACCAGGATACATTTTTTCACTGGGGCTGTTCCAGAGTTGATGGAATGAATGAAATCAAAAGTTGCCGCCAATTCGCAAAGATTTTGGCCTATAGGCCTTTGGTTTGGAACGTTCACTCACCTAATCTGCATTTTACTACTTTATATTCACTAAAAACAACTAAATTCGGGTACTTTCTTGATTTCTCTACCATTTCCCATCGTCTCATGTATTTTTTATAGCAACTCAAATTACGAAAACTTGAAATGAGCATCAACGAAATGTCACCATCTGACAGCTGGCAAAATAATTAATTTCCATCTCTCACAACTCAAAGATAGCAAGCAAGTAGTTAAGTAAAGATTTCATTCTGCGCCGACCGATTCAAGTTCCAATGCAATCAATTGATTATTTATTTGTGAAAAGTCGAACGAAGGTATTAAAGTCCAGCATAGACAGCTAACCCGAGTGCAACGCGCACTCATTGACGTGACATGTTACATTTTTATTTAATAAGAACGGAAAATCTAAGGTAATAATCTAATAATCTAATTAAAATTGCGATAACTTGATAACAGCACATGGCCGAAATTTCGCCATTAAAAAAATGGTTAAAAACGAGTTTATTTTGCAAGAAAAACGCAACATGCTCTTTCCACGAGGACAGCATGGAAGTGTCAAAACAATCACACGAAAAATTCTACAAGGAAAGGCGATCGAAACTTTGCACGTCCAGCCTAGACAGTTAATCCGAGTGCATCGTCCAATCATCGTCACGCCAATTTACAGGTGATATTTATTCATACAAATTCTCAAACGTGGACATGTTTCTTCTTTCATTTGAAACAATTTTTCGTCTTTTCAATGCAATTTAAATTGAGAAAAATAGTGAAAATACATAAAACAATTCCGACATTTAGTCAATTGACAGATGGCTAAGAATGAATTTCTAATTGCTCAAAACACAAACATGCATTATGACTCAAGAGTGCAACACACACTCATCTACACTGCAATAATTTACGCGTTATTTTTTAATAAAAACACACAAATAAGGGCATGTTCGCGTACCAACTTTCAATTGTAATCATCAGGCTTCATTTTTGCATTTTAAATCGCGAAAAACCAAAAGCAAAATTGTCTTCACGGCAGTATTTGACTGCACTGGCAAAAAATGATTTCTATTCAAAACTCTATAAGCAGTGACCTAATGGATACATTTGTCACTTTAGACTTTTGAAGAGTCAATGCCTTGAATAAAATTATAAAAACGTCGCCAAACTCACGTAACTTGAATACCCGAGAGCAAGGCAAGTCGTACTTACAGTATCTTAAATAAGAAACGGAAAAAATTTCAACTCAGGATAGGAGCAGGGTAGGGGAAGGGTAGGTGAGTAGTTGGGAAGGGTAGAATTAGGGTAGAAGTGGGGTGGAAGTAGTTTATCAGTTGGGTAAAAGCAGGGTATTGGTCGTGAAGCGGTAGTGTAGAAGTAGGTATGAGTACTTTAACGGAAGCTTAGAGGTAGTGTAAGGGATTGAGTTAAGGGTTTACCTTATGGGCTTATTTTTGCCTTACGGGCATAGGGTTTCTTCTCAAGAGTAAGGTTTTTCCTTATTGGCATACGGTTTTGCCTGATGAACTACAAGCTATGATGAGCTACAATTATTCAACGGATGTGGTTCAAAAGCTGCTACTCAAAACCAAAACATTTTTAAATCTTCATTTTCTGTTAAATTATTACTGTTTACTGATGTTGATAGAAATGACCTACCATAAAGTTGTTTCATGTTAATGCGAGTCTAATATATCGAAAAGCCTCAAAAACAGTTTTATTTGCAAATTTATAAAGTATACATTGACAAAATAGATGTCAAAATGATTGCCTGCATTTAAAATGGAGGCATGGGGTGCATCTTGACGAGGGCTTAACTAAGAAATTTAGTCACTTTACCACGGTCAGAAGCTAGATCGCCTAAATGTCTTAAGGGAATCAGCAAAGAGTATGAAAAAATTGGACAAAGTAATAAACGAAAATGTAAAAGGCAAAGAAAACATTGTACCTAATGCCCAAGGTACATCAGTTTAACCCTTATACTGCGCCCAATGGGCGAACCATTACTCTCATAGGGCGAACTATACGCCCATATGGCAAACCATACGCGAACTATACGCCCAAAGGGCAAACTATACGCCCATAGGGCAAACTATACGCCCATAGGAAAAACTATACACCCATAGGGTGAACTATACACCCATAGGGTGAACTATACACCCATAGGGTGAACCATACGCCCATAGGGCAAACTATACACCCATAGGGTGAACTATACACCCATAGGGTGAACTATACACCCATAGGGTGAACTATACGCCCATAGGGCAAACTATACACCCATAGGGTGAACTATATGCCCATAGGGCAAACTATACACCCATAGGGTGAACTATACGCCCATAGGGCAAACTATACACCCAAAGGGGGAACTATAAGCCCATAGGGCAAACTGTACACCCATAGGGTGAACTTTAAGCCCATAGGGCAAACTATACACCCATAGGGTGAAATATACGCCCATAGGGCAAACTATACACCCCTTGGGTGAACTATACGCCCAAAGGGAAAATTATACGCCCATAGGGTGAACTATACGCCCATAGGGCAAACTACACACCCATAGGGTGAACTATACGCCCATAAGGCGAACCATACGCCCAAAGGGCGAACTATACGCCCATAGGGCGAACCATACGCCCATAGGGCGAACCATACGCCCATAGGGTGAACCATACGCCCATAGGGTGAACCATACGCCCTTAGGGTGAACTACACGCCCAAAGGGCGAACCATACGCCCGTAGGGCGAACCATACGCCCATAGGGCGAACCAAACGCCCATAGCGTACTATACTAGCGAACAAAACAATTGGCGAACATTCACCCGTATTGCGAAAATTAGGCATTTAAGCTTTTTGTTCGCCCTATGAGCGAATTTTTGTCCCTATGGGCGGATAATTCGTCCTATGGGCCTGTGGTTCGCCCAATGGTCGAATAGTTCACCCTATGGGCGTATAGTTTGCCCTATGGACGTATAGTTCACCCTATGGCTGTATGGTTTTCCCTATGGGCGTATTGTTCGTCCTATGTGCGTATAGCTTGCCCTATGGGCGTATGGTTCGCCCCATGGTCGTATGGTTCACCCTTTAGGCGAATGGTTCACCCTAGATACGTTTAGCGAACATTCACCGGTATTGCGAAAATTAGGCCTATGAGCGTATTGTTAACCTTGAGCGTATTTTTCCTCTATGGGCGTATAGTTCGTCCTATGGCCGTATGGTGCGCTCTTTTGGTGTATTGTTTGCCCTATGAGCATGTTGTACGCCCTATGGGCGTATATTTTGACCTATGGGCGTATGGTTTGCCCTATGGGCGTATTTTCCACCCTATGGGCGTATAGTTTGCCCTATGGTCGTATAGTTTGCCCTATGGGCGTATAGTTCGCCCTATGGGCGTATAGTTCGCCCTTAGGGCGTTTAGTTCGCCCTATGGGCGTATGGTTCGCCCTATGGGCGTATGGTTCGCACTATGGGCATATATTTCGCCCTATGGGCGTAAAGTTCACCCTATGGGTGTATAGTTCGCTCTATGGACGTATAGTTCGCCATATGGGCCTATATTTCGCCCTATGGGCGTATAGATCGCCCTATGGGCGTATAGTTCACTCTATGGGTGTATAGTTCGCCCTATTGGCGTATAGTTCGCCCTTTGGGCGTATAGCTCGCCCTATGGGCGTATAGGTCGCCCTAAGGGCGTATTTTTCACCTTATGGGTGTATAGTCCGCCCTATGGGCGTAAAGTGTACCCTATGGGTGTATAGTTCGCCCTATGGGCGTATAGTTCGCCCTAAGGGCGTATAGTTCGCCCTAAGGGCGTATGGTCCACCATATGTTATATGCATCAATTGCATAAATCTTTTATGCATAAAGGGAAAAATTCACTTAAACTCCACCACGCGTCTTTGTCTAGAATTTAAACGCAGCTTATTATACACAGCAGAGGTTTTTTTTCCCATGGAATCAATTGAACAGTTCTATTTGAAAACTTGGTCGAAACTTTGGGAACCCAGTCTTGACAGCTACTTCAACTGCTACGTGCATATTTAGCCCTAATGGCGTTTGGTTCACCCTAAGTTCTATAGGTTCTATTCACGCCCATTGGGTGAACTATTCGTCCATAGGGCGAAATGCACCCCATGTCGTTAAAAACTAAAAGAAAAAGTCGTAAGTATTCTTTATGTCTTTTGGGCATAAGTTTTGCCTTATGGGCGTAGGGTTTGCCTTTTGAACAAAGGTTTTGCCTTATTGGCACATTTCTGCATTATGGACGTACTTATGCCATATGGACATAGGATTTGCCTTATGGACATAGGGTTTGCCTTATGGGCATAGGGTTTGCCTTATGGGCATAAGGTTTGCCTTAAGGGTAAAGGGGCAGCCTTATGAGCTTAAAAAAATTAAATGAAAAAATATATTTAATTATAAGTAAAAGGCGTAACCACATAGTGCCGGAGGCACGGGCTCCGCTGCTAGTTTATTAATAAAGGCAACGTGTACGTAGAAATTTATTGTACAGCCTCATTGTTCCCGATCCGTTAGATTCCTTTCCAAGTATTCCATCCCATCCCAATCTTAGAAACCAATCACATCACACATCTCCTCGAAGAAGCAAGTATCATGCTTGCTGAGGGTCAGATTAACAGATAACACTGAATCTTTGTTTCCCCGTGCTTTTTTATGGAAGGGAAGTTAAAAAAACGTACTAACGAATCAATTCATCATGAATAATACGACCCGACGTTCAAGTTTAAAGTTCGACAGATTGTCCCAACTAATTTCAAATAACGGGTGAAAGTGAACTTGTAGATCAATCTAGTGATTGACTTTCCCCGGATTTAAGTTCTTCAAAACGATAGGGGATAGCGCTGATTTCTTAACACGCCCCTATCACTTCTGGCCGTTTAGACCGCCACTGATGCCTAGTTCGTTGACGACAAACTTGCGTGTTTTCAACTAGTTCAATTTACGCTCAACCGATTTTTAACAACCCTACACTGAGGTTTTGAAAACTTACAGAAATAAATAAATGCATACATCATTCATCATTCATTCATCATTCATTTCATTCATTAGGTCCTGAGAAGTCAAAAGATATTAGCACTTGTCGATGCGTTCCGGTGGCTGCGATGTCAACATGATTGAGTCACGTGACAATGGTCTGGGTTCGAACTTAAGATGGATCAATAACGCAATCCCGCCTATCTATTTGGAGTCGATTAAATCTATTACCGGCATTGCAGTTTCTGATTGATATCACTTAATTCGTTAAACCACCAAAAGAGTGCGCACGCATTGAATCCGTGAAACCAACTTCCTTATCACTATTTGCAACTCCTATCAAAATGATTGGGTAACCGCCTGAGTATTTGCAGAATTAAATGCGTTGAGCCTCTAGTAGATTGTAACGTCGTATCCTTGAGTCGTTGAGACATCGGGATTGCTGGTCCTAGCCGGTGGTCTGCGCATGACCGGGATATTTTTCGAAGGGGTCTGGACGGTATTTACGTGGTTGTGATTCGGCCGGTGATGAAGGTATGTGTGAATTTCCGAATGTAAATTCTACACCAGCGAAGTTCATTTCATGGCTTCCAGTCAATGCTTCGCGCTATTATCGTTAACAATTTTTTTTTGAGTTCGAATGCAACTCAATCTGTGCAATATTCCAAAGCTGCAAAGCACGCAATATTTCTTTCAATCGGCGCTTTAGTTTTCGCCGCCATCTGTTAAAGGACAAAATTCCACAATAGAATCCTAGCAAAATATAAAAAACAAAATGTAAAATTTCTCAGCATTAGTCGTATTTTTAATGCAATCTTGTTCCCCGTAAAAACACGTTTCTCTGTTTTATTTCTATTTGGCTGACCAGGCAATGCTTCAATCACGGTGAACGACTTGTCAAAAAAGCTCTCGAACCTGGGATCGAACTCGAGACACATTTTCCCAGCATCGTGGAAGACGCTACCCACTGGGCCGTGCTGCTGATGAAACAGAGTCTCAACAGGTGCGTAGCCTCCTTCTGTCATCTTGACCTCGAGTTCTCCTCGACGGGCCGTGACCAGTGGAGGCGCCGGGTCCAACAAAGCACGGCTTCCTGCCGGTCGATCAATTACCGACCTTGCAGCTTATGACTGATACTATAAGTTTTATCAACCACCAACAGAATGCGTTCACTTCCAATTCTTTTTACCACCGTTTTGGCCACTGTTTGACACTCCGAACAAAATAACCAATTAGGCAGCTGAGTTTTCGAACCTCATCGAGCTCGGTCTATAAAGTATTAATGAGGCTATTTAGATACGATGGACTTGAGATTTATTTTTTGAAGTGACAAACACCGATATTCGTGAAATTGCTTTTACCTCACGTGGTGGTAGTCACGTGCTTAGCCCAGCTGGGTTTTTGAGTTATGGGGATGATGACTTAACCACGAAGCAGAATTTATTTTCAATTTTTTAAAAAATATCTGCCATTATTTTGATTTTTCACAGAAATATGGCAAAAGACTATTTAATTGAGCCACATTTACTTATTTTAACAATACTCCCCAAATACCCACGCAAGTATTCATTTTATAAATTACGATTCAGAATTAATAATTAAAGAAAATTTTGAACTATGCGCCAAAGTAAAAGTTTTCTTTCAGATCGGTACGCTGCACCCCAGCGCCACCTAGTAGCTATATTTGAACTGAAATTTTAGTAGAAAGAGCCAAAAAAAATCTACTGGCGGCAGTAAAAGAGCAAAAATCGATACATTCGAAAAAAAAATGCTAAAAGGTGAGCCTTTTAGGATTCGAACGCGGATCGCCTGCGTAGTAGGATGGCGCGCTATCCACTGGACCACTGCTCCGATGAGATTAGTCCTTGAAATAGTCATATATACATCGCAACGAGCACCATCATTTTACTATTAAAAAGCACAGGTGTAGCTGCATTTATGCTCATCTGGCCAGGCCAACGAGCCAATGCACGCTATCTCGTTATCCCAGTACGCTGTACCTTACAAGGCGAGATATTTCCAAGTACACGATGAAGACAAAAAGCGGTTGGACCCGGATTTGATCCTGGGCATCCTGGGTCGCAGTCCCGTATGCTAACCACTGCACCATGCAATAGATGGCTTGTTATATGACATTAGTCCTATATGTTATGCAAAGTGCGACCTAGTGTTCCGCGTAAAAAAACACATCTGCCTGTTGTATTTCTATTTGGCTGGCCAGGCAATACTTGCAATTCGATGAATGACTTGGAAAAAAAGCTCCCGAGCCAGGGATCGAACTCAAGTCGCACGTACTGAGTATCGTGGAGCAAGCATGCTATCCACTGGGCCGTGATGCCGATGAAATGTGATGTATTTGTCGTACATGAACCAAGTAATGTAGTAACTGTACCTCTAACAACAGCTAGTGTTTTCCTTTGTAAAAAAGTAATTCATAGCAGGATTTGAACCGTGATCAGTCAAAGCTGCGATTTAATGATGAAGCGACTCTTTCAATGAGCCATTTCGCCATTGGAACAACGGAAAAAAAATTTCTTCTATTTGAATTGAATGTACGTTTTAGGGGCCTTTCTGGCCATTTTACCGCACGCTAGCTCGTTAAAATGATGCTGCAGCGAGTGATTTAATTGCTATTGGCTTTTAAATGCTGAAGAATATTTGTTTTCCGGACTTGACACAAGCTGCTGACGCTGCGCACAAGTCCAGCCTGGTCCCTCCTGACAGACATTTGCAGCGTCAGTCTGCAAGATGCCGCCTGGACGGGCAGGTTCGGAAAATCTCAGCGGCAACGTATAACAGGTCGCCGAAGAGAAGTGAGGCACGGTGGCCTCCCTTCCGAAGAGGAGGGCGGCTATAAAGCAACCACTCCTCAACGAAGAGACGTGCAGTCTGTCCGAGGAATCGGCCGACTGCACATCGAACACCGACAACTTGTTGCAAGTTTCCGGTGGTAGGAGCGAGCTCCTGCCTGATCACGTTCATCAGCTTATATTATATGCATCCGGATTGTGTTAAACGGTCTGGAGTGACGATTGCTAGTGGCTTGTGTAGCAAATTGTCGACAGTACAATCTATCGGTGGCGTTAAGTACTATCTTCTACCTCTCGGACTCTAGTTCACACACACCTTCGGTAACATACCTGATGCCAGCTCTAGCATGCGGAGCATGCCCCTGGTATCTCTCTAGCATCGGGTAGGTAACCGAAGGTGTGTGTGAGCTCTGGCATTAGGAGAGATACCAGGGGCATGCGGAGCATGATAGAGCTGGCATCAGGTAGGTAACCGAAGGTGTGTGTGAACTAGCGTCCGAGAGATAGAAGATAGTACTTAACGCCACCGATAGATTGTACTGTCGGCAATTTGCTACACAAGACACTAACAATCGTCACTCCAGACCGTTTAACACAATCCGGATGAATATAACATAAGCTGATGAACGTGATCAGGCAGGAGCTCGCTCCTACTACCGGCAACTTGCAACAAATTGTCGGAGTTCGATGTGCAGTCGGCCGATTCCTCGGACAGACTGCACGTCTCTTCGTTGAGGAGTGGTTGCTTTATAGGCGCCCTCCTCTTCGGAAGGGAGGCCCCAGTGCCTCACTACTCTTCGGCGACCTGCTACAGGTTGCTGCTGAGAATTTTTCGAACCTGCCCGTTCCGGCGGCATCTTGCAGACTGACGCTGCAAATGTCTGTCAGGAAGGGGCAGGCTGGACTTGTGCCCAGCGCTAGTAGCATGGGTTAAGTCAGAATAACAAATAATCTTCAGCAATTACATACGTATAGTAATTCAATCACTCGCTGCAGCATCATTTTTATGCGAAAGCGTGCGGTAAAATTGGCAGAAAAGGCCCTTAAAACGAACATGCAATTCAAATGGAAGAAATTTTTTCTCCATTGTTCCAATGGCGAAGTGGCTCATTGCAAGAGTCGCTTCATCATTCAATCGCAACTTTGGCTGATCACGGTTCAAATCCTGCTATGAATTACTTTTTTACAAAGGAAAACACTAGCTGTTGTTAGAGGTACAGTTACTACATTACTTAGTTCATGTACGACAAATACATCACCACGTTTCATCGGCAGCACGGCACAGTGGATAGCGTGCTTGCTCCACGATACTCAGTCAGTGCGACTCGATTTCGATCCCTGGCTGGGGAGCTTTTTGTCCAAGTCGTTCATCGAGTTGCAGGCATTGCCTGGCCAGACAAATAGAAATACAACAGCGAGACATGCTTTTAGCTGTTGTTAGAGGAACAGTCACTACATTGCTTGGTTCATGTACGACAAATACATCATCACATTCCATCGGAAGCACGGCCCAGTGGATAGAGTGCTTGCTCCACGATACTCAATAAATGCGACTCGAGTTCGATCCCTGGTTAGGAAGCTTTTTTTCCAAGTCGTTCATCGAATTGCAAGTATTGCCTGGCCAGCCAAATAGAAATACAACAGATAGATGTGTTTTTTACGCGGAACAACTGGTCGCACTTTGCATAACATATAGGACCAATGGCGTATCAAAACACATCGATAGCATGGTGCCGTGGTTAGCATACGGGACTGCGACTCAGGATGCCCAGGTTCAAATCCGGGTTCCACCGCTTTTTGTCTTCATCTTGAACTTTGAAATATCTCCCCTTGTAAGATACAGCGTACTGGGTCTACGAGATAGTGTGCATTGGCTCGTTGACCTAGCCAGATGAGCAGAAATGCAGTTACAGCTGTGCTTTTTAATAGTAAAATGGGAGTGCTCGTTGCGATATATGTATGACTATTTCAACTATGAATCTCATCGGAACAGTTGTCCAGTGGTTAGCGCGCTAGCCTTCTACGCAGACGACCCGCGTTCAAATCCTAACAGGATCGCTTTTTGGCATCAATTTTGGAATGGATCGATTTTTGCTATTTTAATGCCACCAGTAGATTTTTTGTGGCTCTTTCTACTAAAAAATTCAGTTCAAATTTAGCTACTAGGTGGCGCTGGGGTGCAGTGTGTCGATATTAAAGAAAACTTCTATGCTTTGGCGCTTAGTTCAAAATTTGCTTTAATTTTTAATTCTCATTTGTACTTTAAAAAAATTAATACTTGCGAGGATATTTTGAGTGTATTGTGAAATAAAATAAGTGTATTTATCGCATGGTCATAATCCATTCTACGTGAAAAATCAAAATTTATGGCAGAAAGAAATCAAACGACGAAAATAAATTCTGCTTCGTGGTTAAGTCATCAGCCCCATCACTCAAAAGCCCAGCTGGGCTAAGCACGTGACTACCACCACATGACGTAGAAGCACATTCACGATATTCGGATTTCAACACTTCAAAGCATCGATCTCACGTCCATCGTATCGAGACTGCCTCTCAATCTTCTAGAGACAGGGCTCGATTAAAGAGCGAAAACTCACTTGGCTAATTGGTTACTTTGTTCGGAGTGTCAAATAGTGACCGAAACGGTGGTAAAAAGTATTGAAAGTGAACGCATTCTGTTAGTGGTTGATCGAACTGATGTTGTTTATCATAGGCCGCATGGTCGGTAATTTATCGACCGGCAAGAAGCCGTGCTTTGTTGGACCCGGCACCTCCACAGGTCACGGCCCGTCGAGGAGACCTCGAAGCAAGATGACAGAAGAAGGCCACGCACCTGTTGAGACGTCGCCGCGGTGGGAGCCCGGCGTCGCGACGTCGATAACAACGTCCGAACTTATCGGCTCTTGTTTCTGCGACGCGTGACGTTTCGGGTGGAGGTGCCGGGTTCATTGGAATCTCAAAAAATAAAAGCTTCGCCAACTGTTTTTTTTTTATAACTGTTCCAAGTAAGAAATTCAAACGAATTTTTTATTTATCTATATATTTATCTTATAATGTTAAATGGCCCATTTAGCTCTTTGAATTTTCATGATCCTTATATTTAAATTGAATATTTGTAATATGGAAAATATTCGAAGGACATGAACTTAATTTAGAAAATTTCAGAGGTGACGTGCTAATAACTTGACGCACTGCGAAGCTCCAGGGCGCAGACTCCGTGACCTGGTGGACCTGGAATCCAGGGCGTTACCGTTTCGTCCTGGAATCACGAGAAACAGGTTGACGGTCAGGATTGCACAGTAATTATGATGCACACCCCAGATTTAACGAGTTATTCACGTTTATCGCTAAAAATTTAAACTTTGAAATGGTTTCATATCTTGGACGTGCATGGGGGATGTTAATTTGGGATTTAATTTGACAAGGAATCTATCGCATCCCTCATATCGTGTCTCACTTTAAAACTGAGCACGATATAGATAAAATTTTGAGAGAAATATAAGAGTTGCGCCAAATCTGACTTGCCCATGTTGTTGGGGGGGGGGGGGGTTACTGCTCCCACGAACCCTTGGCCTACCCCACCCGTCCTCTCCTTGTCCATAAGGGGGGGGGGGTCAGTTACCCTCAGGGCCAAAGTTAAGGCGAAACTTATTAAATCATCGAAATCGTGAAAAAGCGTACTAACGAAGTGACGCATGAAATGGGCTTGATACAGCAATTGAATTCAAGTTGTAGGCACCTTGTTATTCTCATTTCGTCAGATACCACTGGACGTACTACCAGTTTGGAAAAAAATATCAACTTTCTCTGCCAAATAACAAACGAAGATAGGGAATTCTTTGTTGTAAGTTTGGCAATTTCCTTGAAAATGGCGCTTTCATGACGCTTTTTATAGCGATTTTGCAGTTATTTTGCAAATTAATCTACTATATCTTCAACTGACGTTGAAAAATTTTACTGTGTGCGTTAAACATCTTAAAAAGAAGAACCTGTGTGATTTTGAAGCAAATTAATTGTACCATTTTTCTTTAAATCAATTTTTCGTTTGAAATTTTTCTAATAATTTCACGGCGGCTTAATCTTGATATTACCAGGCCAAAGCAAATAGACTAGTCTATTGTCTATATGAATGTTAGCATAGCTGCGAGAACATTCATATAATCGAGTGTCTTTTTTTCAATCAAGGCGGAATTGAAAAATGACACCCTCTCATCTTTCGCTCGCCATGTGCTTGTCTTTACAGCAAGTCCATGGTCAGGGGCAATCGAATCGCAGGCTAGGGTGGGAGAGGTACCAACGTGGAGGGAGGAACCCCACCAAATCGGTATTTTACAGTTCGAGCGGTAAGGGGCATTGGTGCATTATTTTGTCGGAACGCAAATTAGTGATCTGATAAGGATGTTTGTTCGATTAATTAACAATCAGCATACTCTGTCGACCAATTGGTTAAACCTGGTTGGAGTAGTACAGTGTATAATTTCGGTGTACGTAGGTCGGTAACAGGACGTGATTGCTTTATCATCTCATCATGATAAAGTAACAGCAGCTTCACAATCCGGTTCTAGAACGAACATCGTCCGTCCGATGGGCCGTGTCGGTGGATTCAATGATTAGACATGGCTTAGAACGACTTTAAATACTTTTAATTAAAAAACATGAAACTGTAATACGTGTATGTAAGACAATGTGACAATGACTATTGAGTAAAAGGGTTCGACTTCTTTTCGATTGGCAGTGTTGCTGTTGCAAATGTAATGTGTTGCAGTGTAAACTAATATTTAAATGTAAAATAGTACAGCAAGGTATAAACTAGATAACATATTTTATCCAAGCCGGGGGGGCTGTAAACAATAAAAACAAATATTATCATGTCATCACCTCACAATTCACACATAAACATAAGCATCTCCACCAACACCCACACTATACCTTGGAAAAACAGCTCAAGGCGATCAAGTGAGGAGTCTGATGTTACGCGGCCCTTTTTTACACCTATTCCATTCAATAAAAATTCTATCAAAATGACGTCATGATATATCCACTCGCTAACGCCAGGTAGAGCAATTCGGGTTGTGATTTCCCTATCTTCCTTTGTTATTAAGCAGAGCAAGTAAACATTTTTTTCTGAGCTGGTAGTAAGTCCAGTGGGTATCTGACGTCACTTTTCTCTGAGTGGAATAGGTCTATTGTTGCAGTATGTTGTTCATTCCTTATCCTGTAACGTTTTATTTCTCTCACACGCATGAGAATGCCTTTTCTTGATGTCTTCTTCTTCTTCTTCTTCTTCTTGTCTTCTTCTTTCATCTTGACGTATTGTATGTATAGTGTATACACTCTCAAAACTGTCATTAACAATAGATATTTTATATTCTTTAATGTTCATTCGCTCTAGGTATTTCAGATTTGTGTACATTGGTTCATAGCAACTTTATCTTGAGGGAAATCTGGTGACCAGTCTAAATAATTAAATGATGATGTTTAAGAGGAAAGCAAAGAAAAGGTGAATAAAACTAACATACTTCAGCTCTTAATAGTTATATTAGCTCATATTTCAGTAACATCATGCAACCAAAGATTTTTATTTTTACAGCAAAAGCCA
Organism: Nemurella pictetii; assembly: GCA_921293315.2. Classification (NCBI taxonomy): domain Eukaryota; kingdom Metazoa; phylum Arthropoda; class Insecta; order Plecoptera; family Nemouridae; genus Nemurella; species Nemurella pictetii. The sequence goes on from OV121122.1 coordinate 7,587,148, forward strand.
ACTAAACATTCTCCTGAAGACTAATAAATAACAGTTTACTTACATCAAAAAATGTTACAATTTAAGCAATGTAATACGAGACCGTGCTTGCTTCATGTTCAAAATACTTGAAGAAAGGAGCAAATTATCATTCACAAATTTAATTTCTGTTCAAAAATGTCCATCTCATAATAAAATACACCTTGTCCATTTCAGAAGATCCTACCATAATGCTCCGAATAGAGCCGACCAAAAAACAAATTACTCAAGCAAGATTAAAGTAAAGCACTGATAGAGGCACAGCTCACTGAGAACTTTTACAACAGGCAAATGGAAATCACATTCATTATATAAAAACAGGCACGGTGTCAAACGTAGGAATCGAGCCAAACTGCAAATCTTGCTGCATACATGGTACATAATAATTATTATAACTTATAAGAAATGAAATATCTAATTGAAAATGTGTTTCCTGATGGGTATATGAGCCCGACGCAAAATATCTCACTAGGTACTCTAATTACTGAAACTCTCGACGAAATCAGGAAACAAGGTCAGTTATCAACTGCAAAGATATTCATATTTATGCCAACTTGAGATAGTGAATAAGTGGTAAAAAAAGCCCCTCAATATTACACAAGATGACATAAGTAAGGTTTTTTTAGTTTGGTATCTAGAAGGATGGGGTGCTTTAATTCCTTACCTTGCCGGCTAGGCAGCGCTGACCATTCGGTCACCATCTCAACAATGCTATTTCGGCTGAGTTTTCTAAAATAAAATAGTAAGATATTTGCTGAAACATGGTATGGATCATGTTAAGGCAACATGGATCTAACCCCTCTGGACATACATTATCGATCAAATATTTCGCTTCTATAAACAAGGCACAGCGTTGCCGCAGTCGGCTCATAGCCGCTCGAGCAAGAGGTTCGGATAGAACCGCAGTCCTTGTATCGAGTCGTCGCGGCACGCTCGGCCAAACTGCTCGGTGGTGCGGAGGCGTTCGGTGGCCAGGAGCAACGAGATGCCGAGAGACTGCGCCATTTCGGCGGCAGTAAGCGATCCCGTCTTCGTCAGCTGCAGCAGAGGAAACAAATCCTGATTGGTGGTGCCTAAATTTTAAATTACCTTCAACTTAAAAATGTTATAGAAGTAGGTTCTTTATACCAGAACTACTAGAACCTAGAAATATATACTATTACGGGTCCAGTACATATTATAAGAAATATAATGTGTCCATCTGTAGGTACCTAGAATACAACCCAACCTAAGCAAATTAAATAACTCAATCATCAAAACACTTATCATTAGCACATAGATCAGCATTTGAAATTGTATAATACATCTATTCCATTCAATCAAATATCAAATGATGTCATGGTACCCACTCGCTAAACCAGGTAGGGCAATTTGGGTTGTGATTTCCCTATCTTCCTTTGTTATTTAACAGAGCTAATTAATATTTTTTCTAAACTGGTAGTACGTCCAGTGGGTATCTGACGTCATTTTTCTCCGAGTGGAATAGTGGAATTGCTGTGCGTTCCCACCTCGTCCTCTGTGCTGCTCACGATGAACGTGTCGTCCTGCGAGGCGAGCTGCACGACGATCACGCCGCTGTCGAACTCGCGTAGACGCAGCGGCCGCTGCAGTAGTCGGCAAGCCTTGAGCAGGTCTTCGGGAGAGAGCAGCTCGAGACCGCGCGCTCGGTTCACCCGACAGTAGACGTCCGTGAGACACATCATGCCCCCGGCGTCCTGCGCACGACAACAACTGTTGACACGTACTCCTAACGGCTTGGTTCAGGAAGCTACGTTTGATGTTTGGCGTAGCGAGCGTTGCGTTTTAGCGTTACGAGCGCTGGATTGTTTCCAGCAGAGCTTTGCGTAATAAAATAATAATAACAAGCAGACTAAATTCTTCAGCATTGGAACAGGGTAATTCGGTTTTGCTCCGTTCGGAACGATTTGTGGTCCAAAAGATGAGCTGTACCGACATTTTGACCAAATCTGTTAAGGACCATAAATGTTTCCTGAACGAGAAAGACTGTTTTCACCGGTTCCATCCATCCACAGCTCTGATCCACTCCATCTATCACGGATTAAGCCATAAAATAATCCTATAATAAGGACCAATAATAAAGGTCTGCTATAATAATAAGGGCCAAAATAACAATTATGGGTGTTTAACCACTAGAAAAAAACTCCCTATTGGTTGCTTCAGTTTTCTTAACTGTTTACTACTGGCCCTAAGCATAAGTATAAACATGTGTGTTGTACTGTAATTGGCTCCAGCAAGATCTCCGAGAGTTGATTGGCTAGGCCTTGGTAGTATTTGTTGTCACTCGTAAAGTCTCCTCGGGTGACTGGATCCTCAATGCCGAGGCTAAGCAGATAAGACTTGAATCTGACCGTCTCATCTTCAGTTATGTCTCCTTGCTTATCCTGAAACATGGACATTCAATCGTAGTTATTCCCCTTGGCTGCTAGGAAGTTCACATGCACTGATGATGATTAATATGTTGACTCCGATGGTAATATACACATATCTTTGATTTAGGCATTGGAAATATATTTTGATTCACTCAAAGACTTACTCTGATCTTTGTCGATATATTTTGGGAGAGTTTGACCATTTCCTTAGCCATATTCATCAGCTTGCTAAGGTCTTGGAATGCCATTGATATACTGTCGTCTGTAGCTTTCTGTTTTTCTTGAATACCACGCTCAATTCCTAGGATTCCTGTGCGTTGTTTAATCGGCGGTGGATTTGAAGAGGTGGACGGCTCTGTGGTATTTTCAGGAGTTAGGCTCTCCCATTTCTTGCTTACAATTGCAGCCACAACAGAGTTGATAAAGTCATTGTCCATGCCTTCTTTAAACGAGATTTTAATAAATGCATGTTTGCTCTTTCCAACAGGACCAGGCAGTTTGTCTGAAAGAATAATTGAAAATACGGATTTTGATAGGTTTTAATCGGCCCACATCTTAGAACCAACAAGATTTAGTCTTGTTATTTTCGAGAAAAGATACTACATTGTGCATTTTAGAAATTTTCCTTACTAGACAATGGTTCTGTTAAGTGAATGATGACTTTCTTGCTACGATTGAAGCCAAATCCAGCTGGTTCATCTTCAGCCATAACAATATAACGCAGCGACAACGATAGACAAGTGAGGCCCCGAGGTATATCGCCTGGTCTGCCCCAAAGTATCCGATGAGATGTTAATACTAGCTCTCCACTCTCAAAAGAAGTCTGAAAATTTTTTGGATTATAGCAAATATAATGGTAATTATGTTTTCAGTCACCTTCCTTGCTCTAATAATAAAACTTACCCCTGAGTCTCCATCATAAAGTTTGATTCCCTTTTCTCTTAAAATATAGTACTCGCCAGGCCCCATCCTTGCGTCGGCATACTCAAAACGATCCATTAGTATTTAAATAAATTCTTCACTTTTACAACAATTTCAAGACCGATTTGTCTTTCGCAGAACCAACCATTTAACACCAGCTGACCATTTTTGACAGCTCACATTGACACTGACAGTTGGCAACAAAAGAAGCTTATCGAACCCGGGACGTTCGCCTCCTTTGTTTGCAGAGCAATATGGTTCTGGTCGGGACATCTGCGAGTTTCGGTAGGATAAAAACGTACTTCTTGAAAGAAAAACGCAACAAATAAGGCCGATTTTGCTCTCCAAGTACATTATAAGATTATTTGAAAACATATGTCTTCATTTTGATTCCCTGATCAACTTGTTTGTTTTTCAACTCCATGCCAACCCTTGCAAAATAATTATTGACAACTCTGGTTGCTCCTTACTAATTTACTTTATTCTTGAATTAAAGGTACAGGTCGTATGTGATCATTGGGTCATAATGACTGACTTGGAGGAAAACAACTTTGATCTGAGCTCGCTGGAAACTGAACTTCAAGAAGCGATTGAAGAAGACTCGAAATACTGGAGAGAAAACGATGCTAAATTGCGTGCTGTCAATCAAGGAGTAGCTACTTACGCTGAGTTTAGAGACATTGTTAAGGCTTCTCATCTGAAGCCACTGGAGAAAACTGAAAGGGTGAACAACCTTGCCAAACGGGGAAGCATTTGGAACAGTATAACATCCAAGAAAAAATCGGGCGACGAAATGGACTCTATTGTCAATCAACAGAATATGCCTAATGAGGTAAATTATAATAGAGATTCCATATTGTTTAAAGTTCATTAGATAAAGAATCGTTCATGTTTGTTGCTTCTTGTGTCAATTCCTTAGAGTATATCATTTTACCTCTAATTATCATTGATAATTGATGTGGGGCACCTGCCGCAGACCATTTCTTATAGCTAGGTAATAAATCCTGCTTATCCTATTCTAGGATGAAGATCGCTTACCAACCTGCTGCAACGACTTTGTAAGGCAGTGGAAGAAACTGGACGTGTGTGATAAATTGAGTCTGTTGAAACAAATTGGTCCTGTTTGCCTGGGGCACATGTTTCGTCCGGAGATCCCCGTAGGAATGTTGGGAGAGTTGCTAGAGACGCTTCTCGCATTCCCATCCAACACGGAAGACATTGTATTCGTTGTCCGGCTTTTGCAGGCTTTGGCTGAAGCAAAACGGTAAGAACTAATCTCTCCGAGTTTTTACTAGAAAAATTTAATTTTATGTTTCTACTTTAATGCCTAAGGGTAGGTACAGTTGACACTTCAACAAGGGGTAGCAGTTAAAAGCTGAACAACACAACTTACCAAGGTAAATAAGTAGCAAACGCTTTAGATATTGAGGGAAGAAAAATGTTAAGACAAGTGACGGCTGCCTTTTTCAGTGTCGACTGTCAAGATAGCATAGAAAATAGCAATACATTTGTTTTTAAGTCACCATGGCCCTTCCTGACCTACAGGCTGGTTTTAAGACGGTTAAATCCGGGTTTTCCCTATCCTTTAAACATTAGTGTGGTGTTAAAATAGCGTATGCCAGGTGGCAGCAGCAGGCAGGGCTCCATACCCATTTCCTCTCAATACAGGGAGAAGAATGTGAGAGGCTGCAGTAATAAATAATCTCAGGTAGAGCTAACAATACTTCATTAGGTACTATATTCACTGATCATTTATCATATCTTCTAACTCACCTACCAATGTTGTTCACAGATTCAATCTGAGCTTGACGTTTCTCAGCTCTATCGAAAAGTTTACATGCAAGGAACTGATGGAAAAGATCAACAGCAGCTTCCAGAATCGGCAACAGGATCTTGCCGAGGAAGGGATCACCGAATGGACGCTGTCGGAATTGCGCAATAAATACAAAGTGTGAGCTCTTCGGACTTTGCACTGGCGTTTTTGCAAACCAAGCGATTCGTGCAACTTCTGCATCTTTTCAAATATCTGCATGTACCATATCAATGTTTTTGTAAAAACCTTGAGAGGTTATGCTCAAACTGTCTTAATTAATTTTAATATGGATGTTTCATGTCGGCTAGTAATGAAAAAGTATACCCAATTGTTCCTAACAAATTTTTGCACCCAGCGGATCTTTAAATTATGTGTTGCAAGGCCTGTGTACAGTGGAGGTGGGATGCATTTTAATTAATTGCTAGTTTTTTTTTTAGTTTGAGCCATTTTTTATAAAATCTATAATAATGGGTAGTGATAAAAAGAAATCAATTTCTATTCTCATGGTTTAAAAATGTATTTTAACTTCAAACTCATATTTTCTATCGAACATCCGTTCGATTTGGTTTGGCGGAGGGGAGGGGTTCTGCTTTTAATAGCGCACGTAGGCGCTACACTACGTAAAGACGGCCTATTTTTGGTGTCGCATACTCAAAATAAAAGGTGTCTAATAGAAATATGGGGGCAATTTTTTGTGATATTTTCAAGAAATGAATCCAAATTTGGTTACATTATTTTCTCAAGTCAACTTTATTGCAAGTTTGTAGCCAAATTTAACAAGACTTTTATTTTTACTATACTAATAGACGCTCATTTTTTTATACATTCCTCACGCATGATAATAACTTTCATATATATCTAAGAAAATTGAACCGGGAATACGGTTGATTGGAACAAATAAATGTGAATAATTTACTGGAAAGTGTGGTTCAGTTTTTTGGTAAGCCTTGGACATTACTGGAATTGGAAAAGATTAATCAATCGATAAACATGTAAGTACAAGATCCTGAGCTAGATTTATGTTGAAAATTGAATCTGATTATTGCCCTGATTCATTGCTTGACAATTGACAATTATCTATCTTGTGAGGTGAAAAAACATTCCCTGGCATAATTTTACACATCTAGTAACTAGAGAGTACATAACTATATTAATATATATTTTTTAAATTCTTTGAAATGCAACTTTGAGAAAATAATTTTATAAAGCTATCAGAAGTTTTAATAAAGCTGACAACACTTAATTTTCAACAAGAAAACCTACACAACATCAAATTGGTAGAAAATCAGTTCAACCATTAGACAAAATATAAATTTCTTATAAACAATACAACTGGAACTGTATGTAGTAATTGTCTACATAGTTTTAAATTTTCTGCAAAGTTATATTAATTCAAAAATTTGCTTAATTCAGTTAACGGAAAAAATATGGGAATAGAGATGAGTAAAAAAATCAAATCAAAATTCAAAACAAATGGAAATTTAGATTCTAGAACGTAGGTAGAAACCCCGAGGTGTACCATTTAAAGCAGCTACCTACTGGCACAGTTATTCCTCAATGAAGCAATTAAATCAATTCAATTCAATTGAATCAATTCATGATGCAGCAGTTCTAGAACCCAGGTCAGTAATCTTCGTTAATTTCTTTTCCCTATGTGGATAGCGTAGTTGTTGCTTGGCGGAGGAAGTTCGGTGGATGTCGCTAGACGCCTGCCTACTTACGGGGTTGCTGGATGATGTTGGGTTTGGAATGAGCCTGGCGAGCATCGTGCGTTGGCGCTGGCTTGTCGTGGAAACTTTGCACTGCTTCCGCCGGGAAATCGGCAAAGCCACGTACAGGCGCCCCGGAAACCGTAGTCGACTTGGGAGGACTGCACAATTGAAACAGAACAGTAAATTACTTGAAAGGGAAGGAGCAAACATAGCTTATACTAATTAGTATCAAATTTTATTTTTTGCAAATTAGGTACCTAACTGATAAAGTACCTTTTTTGTCATTATTAAAACATTAACCATTTGACATTTATCTACATGATGAAAAAATAAAACAAAACCACCATGCTGGATGGAAGTTGACTTTAAAAACCTCAAAACCAATATAGCATTAATGGGTAACCTTGGTTTAAGATCGTAACTCAACCCGGCTTTGTTCATCAAACTTTTTTTCAGTATGTTAACTATAGAGCACATGATGTAAGCTAATAATGGATGAGAAGGTGCTAAGTAATAGGAAAATTCCACGATATGAAGGTATATGGTCGACACATACTCATGTGAAGGCATCGGCAATGCAAGCTAGTGTAGATATCTTACCTAGTTGAAACCTTCAATGCTTCATTGACAGCATCATCCAATTCTCCCTCAGGTTTGGAATCCTTCGACGGTTTGGTATCGTCTTTGGGAGACTTATTCTGAGTTATTCTCATTCCACCAGCCTTGACTAAAAAATAAAACGCGTAGTGTTCTTAGCCATCACATGAGGCACACGAAAACATATTGCAAAACAATGCAATGACCAGGTGGTATTCCAAATTATAACATAATTACCTGCTGGAGGGTGTCCACCTTTCAGCTCTGTCTTTTCTTCGGAAGAAGACATTTTGATTCTAGTTTTATTGAACTGGTGATGTTTATCTTCTATTTTATCGGACTCGGTGTCGCGTTGGCAATTGATTCTGATAGATAACCTCTAAGCTCAACTCGTCAACTTGCCTGACAACTACGACGTTGCATCTAACACACTGATTGGCCTTTCACTTCCAGTCGGCCCACAACAATTCCGTCCATGATCATTATTGTAATCCAGGTATATCCTTGGGTATATCGATGGTTTTGGTCAAACCTTTATAAAGACATAATTTTCAAGTTTAATTTTAATATTCTACCCAGCAAAATTCCTAGCACTTGATGAGATTTAAAACAAGTTCAATTTTACTGACCTCTAACTTTATTTCACATTAGATAAATACCGTTTATTAAACATAGTTTTATATACAGGATTTTTATTTTCAAATAAAAGATGAATAGAAATGAATGATAATCTATAATAACCAGCATTTTTTTTTATCTATAATACATTTTGCTGTGCTGCTTTCGCATGATTTCTCCACTCACAAATATGAAAGGATGTATTTCAATATTTTTTCCATGTAAACAATACAATAGTTTAACTTATTCACAATGACACAATGTACAGTAATTCAGTATTATTTATTATTTAAGCATATTGTTCGAACTGATTCGCTATTGTATTATCTTACATATAGTAATGAATTCAGAATGCCAATCAACATTATTTTATTATTATTGACACAATTATGCAGTATTTTGAGAATCGGTCCTGACAGTTTTTTTTTTCATTTTCTTTTACCATTTCAAGTGATTTTATTTATTTATACATTATACAGTATAACTACATTTTATACCACTAACAATTTGCAACATATATTCAACTTTTCTTTGATATTTTTTTTATCTAAAAACTTTCAAACTTATTCACAAATACTATTTTCATTGTAAAAAGAAAGCTGATTAACGTTACGACAACAAGGTATTTTTTTTTGGTGGTGTGGTGGTAGTGTGTGTTTGGGGGGGGGGGGGTATAGGGTAGGTAGGTACATACAACTTATTGAAAATAAAAAATTCTTTAAACAATCGCCACATTCTTTTTTAGAAAAGGTAACGGAAATCGTGCAAATCGAAGATTCCCTCCCAACTATAAACGTTAATTAATTATAGTAGTCATACTACACATTAGACACAATTTAAAACCTGTACAAAACTGGCTGAAAGAGCTCATTTTTACAGCCATTCACTCGAATCCTTCCACGCACGCAACTTAATACTCGGTTTCGCTCGTGCCCGACTTGATATTAGTGACATCGACACGACACCCGTCTCAAGCAAACGCCTCGTTCAGCAAACATACGTAAACATAACAAAAATATAGTCTCGACGAAGAGAACTCGAAATCGAACCTCTCGAAACGGAAGTCCGGGGCTTTAAGACCGCCTATCTTGTTGGCCAAGTGTGCGTGGTTCTTCGGAGGTAGACTCCACCGTACGTAGCATTGACCGGCTTCGTTTGAAAGTGGGAACAGCGTTTCACTATTTCTCCTCGCACTCACACAGACGCACACAAACGAATAAATAATTAATAAGACTTATAGTTAAAGATCGACTAGCAACGCAAGTTTTTTTTTGTTTGTTTTTCGTAGAATAGCATTTTTTTAAATATTATATTTTGTACAAAAACTCTATATCACGTGAGCAGATAAGCAGATCACTATTTTTTTGTTTTTGTTTTTAAAAGACATTTAAAAACTACTGAAAAAAAAATCGACAATCATTCGTCCATTCATTCCAAGATCGGCTCGCGTCTAGAAAGATTGCGGAGCGAGTGGTGCTCCCGAAACCGCGGGCCCCCGCAAACGATAGCGGGCCGCGAAGTTGGGGGGCGGGGTCGACGCGGATTGTGCGGCCAATGAAATGCTTCGCGACCTCCCGAACAACCCGGCAGAAAGTATCGCATACCGTCACTAACCACCAGAAAGTTAACGCTAGCGCTAAAATGGTTAGTTTTATTCGATAACCAATAAAACTTGAGATAAATTATATACAGATCTTCAATTGGAAATTTGATGCAAATGAATTGTACTTAATTAAAATTCCTAAAAAGCATTCGGAATATTAATAAAAATATATCTAAAAGCGTATCATCCATAACTACGATCGATAAAATGTGTTAAGCTCTGCTTAGTTCCTCTTTGGAAAACTAAATCCACGTTGAAGGAGAAACCTAAAAGACTGGAAGGCCGATAGACTTTGAAACAAAAATAATAAAGCTCTCGTTGCAAAACGTCTGTTAGCGTCGACGAAACGTAAAAACAACCGACGTAAATTCCTACGACACTTAAAACCGCTATCGAAAACAACGACGACGTATCCAGCGAAAAGGTCCGGCGTGACGGCGTTAAACTGACTCGTTTGTGCATTCCGCCGCCGCCTACACGCCCCTCACACGTTCCCGACACTTCCGCCACCGACTTGATACCAAAGAACACAATTTATTTACAAGGTAAAGTATTAAAAATGCCTCGTCGTGCAAAACGATCCGTCAGTGGTTCCTTTTTTAGTGGTAGGTAACTTCTTATTTTTTTTTACAAAACATCCCTGCTCTCCCTGTCCGCATTCACCTTAATCTACATACGCTATTATAATTAATATATCCAACAAGTTTAAATAATATAATATTATACTTTGATAACAATGATAATTCTTATGTAAGTCGTGATTTTTCCATTTTTTTTATATTTTACACTCACCCCGGGACGTAAGTATTCCATAGCGATCGCGCAGCGGACGAAGCGAGCCGAGAGAAACCGGCAACTGGCCTGAGAAGCATTCAGGACAGCAACCGGAAGCCCCGCCAGCTCCAGCCGACAATCAGAATTCAGAATAAACCTCGTCTGTTGATTATGTGAAATGTGTGCATTGTTACTGGGCTCGAATAAATATACCTAGCACGTGTTTCTGAGACACAAACCCGGAAGCGAAACGTTTGCCGTTCACGATCGCCACCGCTCTGCCTCGGCGTTCAGAGCCGAGGCGGAGAGATTCGGAATCGTCGTTTCGAAAACTCACGTTCGCGTTGCGTAAATTAGTCAGATTTAGACTAGACGACCTCGGATGCAAACGCGCGGCGCCGTTAACGGGGCGTATCGTGACCGGTGAGAAAAGAACTAGTCTCGAGTCCGGTCGTTTCGCTTCTCTTCAATCACCGTGTCTTGGCGGGTAGCGTTTTGTATTACGACCAGCATATAATCTTCTCACCCACTTTGTACTTGTGCCTAACCCTCTCGAATAAGAGCATTCGGTGATTTCCAGTAGTTAATATTCTTTGTCCGTTGAACGGTAAAACGAAAAACAAAGCTTCTCTTATCGAATCATACCTCACATCTTCCTAAGGGATCGCTCCTTTCGGTTGGGCGCAAACACAAAATCTACTTTACTGCCGAGCAGTTGCTCTAACAAAGCGATGCATTTCTGACTGTGGACCGACGTTTTAAAGCTAATTTGCCAGAACTGCGTTCTCGTTTCTCATCAATATTGACACGAACATCCATTTAACATTATACACCGAGACGTAACGTATCCTTGCATTCGGTTTGGTGTTCTTTCCAACAACAAGCTTGAATATCAAGTTCGAAAGTGTGCTGACTGTTTTGTTACTCCCGTCCCTTGGCCTCTTCTGGCCGCTTCGACCCTTTGTGATGTTCCAATCAGTTGGCTATAAATTATGTGCATTGCGTTAATAAAACAATATATAAATCGTTACTGGCAGTGGACTTGACATCTCTCAGCGATACATACGTTAGTTAAACAAACAACTTAATTGTTGGCGTTCGGAAAAGAAAAGGAGCTGCGACAGTTTCTTGTTTGCCGGCGGAAATTTCGCCTAATTGGTTGAAGCTCTGTCGTTGAGCCGGATATTTCGGATATCTTCGTAAAATATCCAACTAGCAAGGCGCACAGAAGGAAAGGCGCTTTACCAAAAACTATCTTGAATAGAATATATAAATATATGCATTGAAATCAATTTCAAAAACTCAATTAACAAAAAAATAAAGTAACAAGTTGAACAATTTATCTACATAGAATAATATAATATATAAAAAATCTGAACGAAAAGCGACGATAACGTTTCCATTACACACTAGTTCCCAGTCGAAGTTTAACGCTAAGAAAAGCGATAGACTATTCGGTATTCGACGTACAGAATCTTCACCGCAAAGCGACGATTCTTGAGAAGACCATCGTTCGAAAAACAACTTTGCAGGACGTCGTTTGAAAGCTAGCTGCCATCCCGTAAGACCGTCTGCCGGTAAATCGTTCCCGTCTTATTCCCGCCGAGCTCGATCGGCGCTGGATGTCAATTGGCTTTCCGACAGCCGGAAAAAGCAAAATACCAAAGTCCGCCGAACAGCGGAAAATTCAGGACCGTAAGATACGCCGTAGACAACATCTAAATGCTATGCGAAAAACATATTTCGTTCTCAAGCCGAAAAAGGAATCCAATTAAAAAAAAAAACTATTTTTTGACAACTTAGAGAAACACTTAAACATAGTCTCAGGCAGACCCAGCTGCGATCTTGCCTTAACCTTTGATAATCAACCGTTGGCCCGACGATGACCAAAATGACGGTGTCACGTGATCGTACTCGGTGCTGAAGAGGTTTCTGCATCGCTGGTGTTCATTGTGGGTTGCTTGGCCCACTTCAAATCTTTACATGACTCCCAGGTACATGAATAACATTATTCCACTTGGCTTGGCATTGCTTCTCTCAATAGAACATTTTTCTTGATTGCAAGTATACGGTCCTTCTTGTCCACTCTTTGGAATTCCGATTGCAGACTACACCCTGATACGTTCATATTCAATTAATTACAAATTAAGTCAGTTCAAAGGCCCAAATAATTACGCAAAAATAGATAATTCAGTCGGATGCATTAGCACAAGTTATTGCGGAATAATCATTAACGTATCAAAAGTACCGTTGACATTTCAGCAAACCTCATTAGCACCAAGTACACCACGACACCTAAGATAACTGCTAGCCCGATTGGGGACGGGGCGGAAAGGGGGAATTCCCTGTGGGAATCGAGCGATCATCAGGCTAGGTCTGTGTTGGTCTGTAAACTGAAATTGCACCTCGCTTGAATAGGTTCATCGCGAGTTCGCAGTTCCAGCACTGCTGGTGCATCCCGAGATAGTATTCAACGTAACAAAGGTTCCTGCCACCCGTTTCACCCAGCAGAGAAAAGGACTCTCTCCTGCGACAGTAGTCGCTAGAAAATTTCCACCCAAAAGTCCACTAGTGAAATTATTCCCAGCTACGAGAACCACGATATTAGTGGATCGATTGGACAAGCAGGATGATAGTATTGAGGCTAAGTGCCTTCACTCCCCGAGGGGAAACAAGTGGCGAGTTTTGCTGAACACAGACCTAGCCGAATGATAAACGCTCAAGTTTCTCCAAGCGATCAGCATAGAGAACTACACCTTGATATTTAGACATGAATGCACCGTTACAGAGTTCTCTAATGATTTTGTGACCTAATTTGTGGCTTTATATTGCTGCGGACTGGTAGTACCACCAGGCATTTCTTGTCGGACTATAATTTGGTAACGTAACATGTTAGTTCCCGTTCGTAGGTGATAATACCGCCCAAATAAGCCACGTAGCCGAGAGCGCTATTGCCGTAGAAAATTCACTTGGACATCACGGCTGTGCCGCTCGTTTCCTCCCCACCGATGTCTCACGACCGCGTTTGAACAGGAAACGAAGCGATGTCTCTCATGAATTTTTTTTACAATCAACCCTCGGGCTACCAGAACGACGAAGCATTCTTAGGTCCAGTTTTACAACTCTTCAGAGATCCCAGATACTAGCTTGACCTCTGATTTAGGTCAGAAACCTTCATAAGCTTTTGTTTCTGGAGGTTACCTTGTAACTGGGAGTTAAAGAGTTGTAATGGTCAAAGTTACAATATCTTGATAAATAGTTATCCTCCAGTCAGGAAGAAAACAGAAGTAACCAATGGATTGTTACCATGGAGATGAGTTTATATCCAGAGGTTAGCCACTTAACGGGACATTAAAAAACCGGCCCTAAAACAAGCTTTACCATTTTCTCAACCGGGTTGGGCGCCAACCAGCATGAACGCCCAACGATTCGACCGTTTCCAGCCGAAACCCGAAAGAAAAAAAGGTAAAACCTCTCCGACTCTGTCGCGTGCGACCCATCTCGCTCGAACCAAGGCTCCGCCGCCGCCGCCCCCCGTCGCGCCGCCCCCTCAGCCGCGTCCACGTTGTCTCGCGACGCGGCATCACAACAGCTCGTACTGGCGCAGGTGCATCCGCTGGATGATGTCGCGGCAGTCGTTGAACACGCGGCGGATGTTCTCCGTGTCGACGGCGCACGTGAAGTGCGGGTAGCAGTAGTGCTTGCCGTCGCCGCTCGCCGTGCTGATGCGCTGCGCGGGGGCGGAGAGAGAGTGAGGTTAGTGGCGGGAAAATTGCGTATCTCTTTGTATGGACGGAATTCATTATTTACTATTAGAAACGATTGTGACAGTAAGACAGGGCTTTTATACCCTGTCTGAATACAAATTTTCAGTTGGAATTTTTGATTCTAATTATAAATTAAAACAGAAACTAATCATCAAACTAGGAATTTGCATTGCAATTGGGTGTTTAATGTAATGGGTCACAGCAGTGATGAACCAATTTGGATTATGCACCAAACCATGGATTAACACTCAGGAAAAGTGATAATCATATCGATTGCTTCCCCATTTGTTTGCTGAGCTTTTATGGCTTAAAAATATGAGTTGTCAATACAAGTTTTCTCAATTTTTTTCTAGATTAGTACTTTGCTTGGTAATTTCCACACTATCTACAACTTCAAATTCAAACTTGCAGGTTGCCTACATGTCACTGATTAAAGGACAGAATTTCAAAGATTTTTACACTGACCATGTACAAGCTATGATTAATTTCGGGCCTAGCATGTACCGATTTCAAGAAAAACTTACATGTTACAATGACAATTTGCAAACTATGATTTTTTTACTTTATGAAACTCTGCATTAAGTGCCATATGCCAAGCATGTACCAATTAAAGGACAAAATTTCAAAGATTTTACTATGACCCTACACACTCGACTGTCCATTTCTTGCGGCCCTGTAACAACGGCCAAACGCCCTCCCGCCCGGCTCACCAGGAACTCTTCCCGGATGAAGTACTTGGCACGAATGACCTCCGGCTCGTCGCCGGGCTCCACCGCCGCCTCCATCGGCGTCTGGTAGCGCGTGAAGTCGGCAAAGTACTCCTCGAGCCGCGACTTGCCCGCCTTGATCTTCTCGGCGAGCAGGTCCTGCTTGTTGAGGAACAGGATGACGGAGATCGTGCGCAGCCACCGGTTGTTCCAGATGCTCTTGAACAGGTCGAGCGACTCGCGCAGCCGGTTCTGCGTCGGGTCCTCGCGCAGCACCATGTTGTAGCTCGAGCAGGCCGTCACGAAGATGATGGCAGTGACGTCGTTGAAGCACTGGATCCACTTGCGGCGCTCGTCGCGCTGCCCGCCCACGTCGAACATGCTGCGAGGCGGGAGAAGCCGAGACGTTAGCGGGGGTGCTGAGATAGATCAGTGTCAGAGGAGGGCGGCTTCAACAGAGGCGGGCCGTGAACGGTGAGCAAGTCGGAAGGACACTTACGCCATTATCATATCGTCCTATTTGAACACGTTGCGAGGCGGGAAAAGCGGAGACATTAGCGGGGGTTCTGTGATGGACTTTGATGCCGTCAGAGGAGGGCAGCGTCAACAGAGGCAAGCTGTGAAAGGTGATGGAGTCAGAGGGACACTTACATCATTATCATATCGTCCTATGAGAACATGCTACAGTAGTAGTCAAGGCAGGGACGTTGTAGTAGGGGTTCTTTGATGGACGAGAGCATGAGATGGCGGCTTTAACAGAGGCGGGCGTCAACAGTGACAGAGTCAGAAGGACACCATTACCATATCGTCCTATTCGAACATTCTGCAAGGGAAGAGAAGCGGGAGGTGTTCTGAAATGGAAGGTGCCGTTCACACAGGTCAACAGGGGGAGAGTCTGAGGGACTCTGACACTCTATCTTCTTGTCCACAGCCTGAACGTGGACGAGGCGGAGACGTTAGCGAGGGTTTTGTGGCGGAGGGAGACGTCAACGGTGAGAGTGTCAGTCTGTGTCCGATATATCTATTCGGTCTCTTCGAACATGCCGCAACGTGTACTAGGATGGCGGGGGTTCTGTGATAAGTTAGCGGAAAGAGGCGTAAGCGGAGGGCATTGGCGATTGGAGACGTTAACGTTGGTGGGAGACTCTGTGTCCCTGTGGCCCGCCCAATGAGGACATTCATGTTTTTAGACTAGAGCACCTTTCTGAGACTGAAAATGACTTCCACCTCCATGCCGGAAAGAAAAATTTCTAGCTTAAATCTGATTTGAATACCTCTGTGCAATTTCAGCACAGGAAAACCCCTCTTCAATCTAACTATTTCACATTTGAATCGGTTACAATGGACCCAAACTGCCGATTGTGGACGAGAATCGACCACTATCGGCCGAATCAACGCCGCCATATGGCGTGATGCACCGTGATGGGATTCAATGCCGTGTGCGATATCGGCAGCGGACGGATCTACTGTCATAGCGGGATCGGTACTCACTGGAAATTGACTTTGTCGACTTGAAACCTGGTCTCGAAGATGCCGGATGTGAGGACACGACACCGGAGGATGTCTTGCTCCGTCGGTGTGTAGTTGGACTGCTTTATTATGTGGACTTTGTCTAGGAAGCTGCGGAAGAGAAAAACAGAAGTTGGTTAGATGGTTTTCGGAGTTTGATTTACCTCATTCCTTGGCCATCTGAGTGCTAATGTATTATTAATTATTGCTTTAAAACCCAAGTTGCCAATAAGCAATGGTTAAAGTTATTGGTTGATTATATAAACAGACACAAAATCACAGCATTTGTGAACAGCAATACCAAAAATGCTTGTCAGCAATCCGATAGCGAAATCTTTCTATGAGTTGGTTTTACTCAAATGACAAGATTTATCCACCAATTCCTGTGAGCTTACTGACCCTGTAACATCTGTTTACAATGTCACATGGTCACCCATTCAATACTATGGCCAGACGCAATAGTGCTCAACTTCAAAAAGTGTTTTAGAACTTGCACAGTTTGGAATTAGGAGTTTCAACAAGGCCAACTCTTTGCCTTTTAGAACCTAGAATCATTATTTTCCTACCAGCAAAATTCGTCAAATAACTGTAATTTTCAAAATATTAACTCTTTACAGTTTACACCCTAGGATTTCGAGATCTATTTGAACAGAGAGGATGAGTAATATGAACTTGAGTGTGTTAAGCAAGGAAGAGAGGCTTAAAAGAGTTGTGAAGATAAGGCACAAATACACAAATAGATGTAACAACACAGGGTGAGAGATAAAAGACCGCTTTGATGCAAACTATGGCGACCGATAGGATAACAAACACAAGTTTTAACCGCCGATTGTAACCTGCTAAACAAAGGCGGGCGGATTTCCAGTATCATTGAAACCCTTCTTGAATCTTGAAACGGTTAAACGCAAGACTTCCAACATTAAATTTGCGTCCAAGGCAAAAATTGGAACACATTAAATTCATAAATTTGAAGCTTCAAATTATTAAATTAATTTCAAATGCGATGTGAATTTGAAATATCTGTCATTTCAGCACTTCTGTATACAATAGACACCATGTATGTAGGTCCAAATACACTGCACTCGATTACCTCTCAAAGCAAAAAAAAAATCCTAACTTAGTTATTTTCGCGACGAAATTAGTCATTCTCAAATGAAGTGCAGAGTACACATGTCGCATGTCCAATAAAAAAGGACATAATTATTCCGTTCGACGTCGTGAGAGAACAAACATCAGCCCCCACTCCGGCACATATCAGTTACCCTTGCACGACAAACAAGAAAAAAACACCATCACAAAGTCATTAAACCCACCCCTAATCCATGGTGGCTTGTGAAACGAGCCTCGTCCCCTTGGAGGGGGGTAGGGGTGGGGGGGATCGAGGGGGGTGACCTTGCTTGGCTAGTCACGCGGCAGGGGGGGGGGGGGGGGGGTTGTACACTGCACCTAAAAGGTACATAAATTCGAGCTAAGAATAGGGAAAGGCTACAATGTAATGGGGAAAGTGTGGTTTTTTTTCTGAGGCTGAATTGATCACGCTATAAAGGATTTTCGGAAAATTCCATGTTTCGTGAGTTTGATGGGTTCCATCGTGGTTTGAAATTTGAAATTCTAATCGCAGAATTTTGGGCTGAAATTTGGTTAGGCATGAGACGTATTAAAATTGAGAGTTTAACATCAATAAACTGACTTTAAAAAACAACTGGATGGATGTAATTTTGCAGCCAAAACATAGCTTTAGCCCCAAATTTTTCAGTAGATTATTTTTTTCGTAAATTTCCAGATTTTCGCGATAGTAGATATTGGATATAATACATAAATAATAATGTGATAATATAATAATAATATAATAAAAATGTCCACAATGGCTGTTTCATTAAATTGCGGCAAGCCCAAAATACATTGAACCCCATCCGCAGAATAATCTTCGAACACCATTTTTATTTTTTTAAATTGAGATACCTTCACCCTTTAATCACCCCCCAACTAATCAACCCTACTTTAAGGCACCGGCATCTCATCACATTCAAACATGAAATAATCCCAACCACCAGCTCGATTCTCCCTTAAAACATCGCGCCCCCAAACACGATGTTTATTTCTTAACGGGCGATGCCATTTTTAGTGGTGTGATCTATAAATAGAATCCGACGCCGACGCCGACGCCGACGCCGACGCTCAACGGCACGGCACGGCAGAGGCGGGAGCAACGTGCCAGCGGTACGGCCCGGTCGGCTTGGAAGCCAACGTTTTGACAACATCACGGTATAGCGGCCGTTGTGTGATCATTGTGTGGCCATTGAGCGATCATTGTGTGATGATTTTGTGATCATTATGTGATCATTGTTATGATCATTGAGCGATCATTGTGCGATCATGAATCGGTCATTAATACTATAAATTACGAGTTTCTAATTAAAAGCATCTATCATTATGGTTTCGATTATCTCGTTACACTAAAAGACAAGAAACATATCAATGGAGAACTTTATAGCGGTGATGATTGGATCGACGACATCTGCAGCGATCATGGATTACGTTTTAAACTATAGTTTGACACTTATAAGTGTCATAATATACTATCATCTCGATTAGGTATTTCTTACACTCCACAGTACCTGAAAAGCAAAAAACAAATAAACAAAATTGGGATGGAAACCGGAGCGACACTGAATCGGTTTGCATCTGCGAATTTCTTTTTTTGCAATTATTAACTACGACGAAATTTGTGTGTGAAAATATAGTAAGTTGCTGCTTTGTGTCATTTTTAAGACTGCATCAACTTCGGAGCTGGGATATTGAGACAATGACGCCGTATATCGAACAAGGCCCACAAGCATCAGACGCGATGCAGCCAAAATTTCGTGAAAAAACTCCGTCGCGTAAACGCTGACGGTTTTCTTGGGGGATGAAGTGGTGGTGAGAGGGGTGGGATGGGAAGGGGGGTGGGATCGATTACGCGGTGACCCCGCGGGGCGCTTGCCCCCCCCCCCCCCCCCCCCCCCCCCAAAGTTCCCGAAGAGCGGTTGACCACGGCGGGGCCCCGAGAACCCGCCTGCCCGAATGTCACGTCCTTAGTCATGACCCAAATTGCTCGCGTGGGGGGGGGGGTCATAGCCGAGCGACGGGGGCGCGGGAGTTTGGGGGTGGGCGGCAGTTGAATCACACGTGGTGGTGGCGCTATCGGCGAAACAACAGTCGTGTGGAATTTTTTGTGTGCCGGAATTTGGGGAAGGTTTTCCTATATTAGCCTCAAAATAATGACGCGGGTGTGCGGAAGTTTGGGGTGCCGGGTGAGTGACAGACGAAGGTCAGTGTTGGCTCTATCCACGAAGCAACCTTGAAATGCTAGTCGTGTACATGTTTTAATTTGCTGCAATTGTTTGGTGGGTCATTCAAATTTGTTCCTTAATAAGGGATGTAACGTTTTGCTAGTTTGACGAACGCGACAGGGATTCCGCATGTAAAAAAGTTTGAAGGTGGGTTTCTAAATATTAAAGTTTTTGGAAAAATAATTGCCAGTTTGATTTGATAATACTTGTGAAGGAACAGAAAAATAGAAGTGGAATTGATTAGAATTGTATGTTCAGGCTATATTTAGCATTAGCTCAAGTATAATTGCTAGTTTCTTAATTCAATACCAGTGATGGAACAAAAAATTCGAATTGGAACGGTTATAAAAGTTACTATAACTTTCATAAGACTTAAGGCTGGTTCACAATCAACTTAGCAATAGACATAA
This sequence comes from Nemurella pictetii, assembly GCA_921293315.2. Taxonomy (NCBI): domain Eukaryota; kingdom Metazoa; phylum Arthropoda; class Insecta; order Plecoptera; family Nemouridae; genus Nemurella; species Nemurella pictetii. The sequence goes on from OV121122.1 coordinate 7,607,319, forward strand.
CTTAAAATTAGCAGTAACTTAAAATTTTGACATGGTCAAACAATATGTTTAAGTCATGTCTAAGTTAAGGTCCTTATGTTTGTTGTAGACAGTCTGATGGAGATCCATATGTCAAACTTTTAAGTTACTGCTTATTTTAAGTTATGTCTATTGCTAAGTTGATTGTGCACCAGCCTTTATGTCATGCTCATGAGTAAGTAACGTATTTTTCTCATCTTTATCACGTTACTTTTCAAAAAAACCATTTCACTGGGCAATACATGCTTTGTCCCAAGCTCAAACTTTCGTTAACTCGAGTTAAGCACGTTGATAAAGACAGGCAGCATGGCTTTGCGATAGGTTGCGAAAAGTTTGAGTTTGGGTTTTAGCATTCAATAACCATGTAAAATAGCTTTTCTGCAAAGGTTAGAAAAAAATTTCCTTGTGTTCTGGCTAGATTGAACATTCGCTCAATTATACGGTGGTTACGTGATTTCTTTGAAGTAACGTATTATAGCAGCATTTCAGGAACTAGAGCTTGCCTATTTATTTATTAGTTACATTTCGAAAAAGGTCAAATGCTGCCGTTGAAGTCGCCTCGGATTCTCTTCCGGCTTCCCAATCCAAAAATAGGATTGATTACTTGTGTATTTCGGGGAGTTTTTCTGTGCGGGAAATCTTACGAGGACGCATAGACGACACGTATCTGACACGAGTTATGAAGTTAAGTTTATGTATGTAAATTGGAAGAGGAAAGATCCGGTCAACCGATGAAATTTCCACCAAAACAGTGAAGTATTTATATATTTATAGCAACATCCAGTAATGGAGAAAATATATCACTTCATCGCCTTTTACACCTTATATTTTTGGCGTATTTTGTAATTATTAGCAGCTACGGATTGAAGGATTTGAGGAGTTTAAGATTTTTTAACCGCCTTTCCCCGTCTCAAAAAATACTATTTTTTAGCCCAATGTATCGAAAAATACATTTGAAAACCAATAAAACGTGAATTGACAGCACCAACTGCACCGTCTTGAAATCAGTCACAAGAATCAACGGCGTAAAATTTGCATGCAGACATCAGCAATCGGCGGCAAAGTGAACAAACAAAACATCATGCGTTCTGACGAAAGTTCAAAGAGCATGTTGTGACACCTAATTGTGCAGCAAACTTCAAATCTTTGTTATCTGCGTAATCGGATTCGCCAATCAAGTGCCTCGTGGTGCAAAACATCTTGGGCAAGAACACGATCAGCTGATGAACAAGCTAGAATTCGGCACAGAGCGCCCGAAATTTTGTTGAATTTCAAACGATTGCGAAGAAGAGCTGCTGTGAATGCAATGGCGACAAAGATGTGATTCAGATTGGGATTGCGTGGTGAAATGCGATAGGGATTGGGGTTTTTTGAACACATTATGAACTCTCTCAGCATTAGCTATTCACGTGAACCTTCACTCAAACAAATAAATATTGTCAAACTATCAGCAAAATGCATGATCATTGCATTGGACGTTAGAATGTTGAAAGTTTAACCATTCAAATTTTTAGTGGTCGCAGGTATAGGTATAGTTCTAGGCACTGACAGCGTTGACACTGACAGAATTCAAAATATGCTAACCAAAAATGTGTTGACATAAAGTCTGTTCAGTGAAGTTACAAAGAAATGTATACGATCATATTTTTGTCATTTAGGTTAAGTAATCGTAATTCGGTTACAGAACACGTATAATCGCCAAAACGTGTGTCTTGTCCATACATTTGGAGTTTTTTGAGATAATTTTCATCGAATTTTTGAAATTGGCGAAATTCTGCTATGCGAAGTAGGAAGTAAAACATTATTTGCTTCGAAACTTATTTCAAGTCATACCTACGAGACAATGATGACGATAAATAATAATAAAATATGACGTTATACTGGTTATCCAACATTCTACATAACATTACTACTAGGTGCTTTTCCTGAAGTTTACAATTGTGCTACGGATTACACGCTAATCCGATGCGAAATTACTTAAATTATGTATTCGTTGTGGTTAACACCTTCAGCAAACAAATTATTTAAATTAGATGTATCCCTCTAACCAGTTAAATATATATAAAAAAAAGGTAACGACAATACAATGACATCAAAAAAGTTGCAGCAAGTGCACATGCTATTCTTCTATCTGCAACATATAATAAGCCGAGTGACAAAATCAGCTTTTCCCTACACCTATAGATTCTTATCACAGAATCCACATTGCCGCTCGAAATAGATGACACCAGCAACATTGTATAACACCTCGCTGAAGCCTAGCTGGTGTAACAATTTTCTCGATCGGTGCGGCAAAAAGCATCGTGCCATGCTATCACAATCAGATCATAAACGATCCGACTTTCTGCCTCTCGCTCTATTTCACTGTAGTATACCCTGTATAGGCTATATACCTCTGTATAAATAATCCGCATGTGCTATTTTTAGTCCAGGTTAAGGCTGATGGCTCCTTTTGATATCAAACCAAATAACTATAATAATATACATCACAATTATAGATTGGAGCTGGGTGATAACGGGGCGTTAAGTGCTAACTTGACGATCGATCAGGGATAGCCGATAGTGGGGAGTAGCACATATCTTTACCCACGTACATACATATACGCTTGTTAATGGAACGAAAATATAAATGAAATGTTTGGCTGACAAATAACTAGATACAGATGTACATTTTTTTGAATTTTTTTTAAATCTTGAAATTAAATTTCAGTGCACGGCGCCAGGAACCACACATCAAGCATGTTTTATTGGTGGCAATTGAAAGTATGAAATTTCTGGCAAATGACACAGAAAATTGGCGAGTTTTGGTCGGAGCGCTGTACAGTTTTTGATTCGTGCGAAAATAGTCCTCGTTTGAAGAAATACTAGTTTTTCGGCCTAATCGCAACTGTGTTAACCAATAAACCATTTAATTGCTCAACATATGACGACGTTTGATATCATCTTGTCTAGATGCTAAAATTCTAAGCACCCAAATCAAATTTCCGGCATCCGGCAATATTTAGAGATGAGGACTTACTGTTTTTTAAATTGACCCAATGTATTGGAACAATAAAAGTGGTTATTATTGTTATATCGGTTATATAAACACATGTACATTTGCATGACAGTCCCTATACCATTAACATCCCTTCCCATTCTCATCGCGTCTCTAACCTTCCTCAGACTTTGCCCCACTCTTAAATTAGCTCATTCAATCCACAGCTTAATTTTATAAAATTCCCATCTTTCGCATTTTCATTTTCTTTTCATGTCCATTGTAAAATCATGCCCATTCTTCCCAACTAACCTTGCTCCATCTAATCTACCTCCCAGCACCCACATTTAACAAGTAAAATAATGTATTATAGGAGGTGTATACATAATTGAAGGACTAAAATTAATTGTAGCCTTCGTTTCTCCTATGCTGAATCTAAATTTAATTAAAAAACGTCCACTCAATCGGTCTATACTGAGATCCCAGAGGTGGCTTGGTTTCGATAATGAAAAAATTCATACTGTCAAATGCAAAGTTATTTGCTGATTGTATGATGCCTCAATTTCATTTGTTTTTTCTATGGGATGTATTTGTGAAATTTTGGATACGGACCGAGTCAATATGTTAGTGTGGCAGACAATGAGTTATTGGAGAGGTGGTCTTACTTTTTGGGGAGCGAAACAAGCGGCAGTCGATAGCTCAGGTAAAGAATATGTGGGAGTGGGATGCGATGTAGCCTCACAGAAGCCGAATCGAGCAGGTCAGAAATTAATTTAAAAATGAGGGAAAAAACGAGCGTTTTATTTTGGTCAAGCGAACGCACGCCACAGTCGATACAAATCGAACGTATTTTCAGAAAATTCCCCGAGGAAATTGGTGTTTCCAATGAACCTTACTCCAAGGCAAAGGTCAAGTGGTCTTGTCAATTTTATCTGTTTTCGAGTCAGGCCTTTTGTATAGCGTCAAGATTTGAGAAATTTTCAGTCACTGTGAGATTTTATTTTTATAATTGTTTCCGATTTACCTGAAATATTGAAATATGCAACGACATAACATTTTTGAATCAATGTAGGATTATTAGCAAGATATGGCTATCTATTTAACTGAGAAATGAAACGTGTAAATTAATATAGTTTTTATAGAGAGATACTGTCGTGTAGCCCTGAAATTGCCCAAACAATCATTGACATAACCAATCGTAACAATTATCACCTCAACTGAAGAAGTTATTTTAGTTTTAGCACATAGTTTTCTAGGTTCCATGACTTCGCTCTTAGGGATATAGTTCCTTGACAATGTTCTATTATCCAAAACACTCAAATATGGCTTTTTAGGAATTCCAAAGTTGGAAAGTTGGTGGTGAAGTCCAGGGCCTCTGGTGTACAGACCCATGGTGTTTAGGGCCATGGTGTTTAGGGCCTATGGTGTTTAGGGCCATGGTGTATAGGGCCTATGGTGTATAGGGCCTATGGTGTAGTCTGGGTGCAGGGTTTAGGGGGTGGCCAGTACAGGGGGGGGGGGGGGTGCGAGGGAGGCGGCGCGAAGGAGTGAGAGAGAGAGAGAGAAAGAGAGAGAGCACGCGAAGGGGATCAATAGTAGGTAGGGCAGGCTGGCTAGTCGGCCGCTAGGTGACTCCCTCTCTCTCTGTCTCTCAATCCAGCTCCCTCCACCCCCACCCCCTGGAAGGCCACCCCGCGGGCTCAACCCGGGGCGGCCACGGCACTAACATTGACCCCGAAGTCAAAACAAAGCCTTCCCGACACCTTGCGGGGGCCGGCGGGGGCGGTGGGGGTCGGGGGCGCCGGGGGCACGGAATTTGACCGTCTCGGACGCATGGCTATTTGTGTTTCGCAAAGCCGATCGTGTGCAGTGTACAGTTTACAGTGTAATGTGTGCATTTTACAGTGTGCAGTGTACAGTTTACAGTGTAATGTGTGCATTTTACAGTGTGCAGTGTACAGTTTACAGTGTAATGTGTGCATTTTACAGTGTGCAGTGTACAGTTTACAGTGTAATGTGTGCATTTTACAGTGTGCAGTGTACAGTTTACAGTGTAATGTGTGCATTTTACAGTGTGCAGTGTACAGTTTACAGTGTAATGTGTGCATTTTACAGTGTGCAGTGTACAGTTTACAGTGTAATGTGTGCATTTTACAGTGTGCAGTGTACAGTTTACAGTGTAATGTGTGCATTTTACAGTGTGCAGTGTACAGTTTACAGTGTAATGTGTGCATTTTACAGTGTACAGCGTACAGTTTGCAGTGTACAGTTAACAGTGTACAGTGTGCAGTGTGCACAGTGTACAGTGTAGTGTGGATAGTGCAGTGTGCAGTGTACAGGGAGCAGTGAGCAGTGCACGGTTAGCAGTGTACAGTGCCCAGTTTACAGTACACAGTGCAGTTAGGTGTGTGGACAGTGCAGTGTGCAGTGACATTGTACATTGTCCATCGTGGATGATCTGAAAAGAGATCGTTGGTTTGGGAAATTGAAATGCACCCCGAGTGTAGGGGATGGCAGCTTGAAGGGAGGGAGAGCGACCGAGAGTTTGTGCACCTCTCATTTTGACCTATACTTTTTTTGTGTGTTTGAAAACAGAAGGGTACATATTATTTTTAAACGAATGTCGCTACGCTAGCGAGCTAAAGGCTATCGTGTCATTTCGCCGGCAGACTTTTCAGCCCGTTAACAGAGCGTTAGCGGCCGACATCCGTTAGAGCGGCTGACGAATGAACCGTATTGCAAAACCTCGTCCAATTCTCATGCATAGAACGGCTGGCATTGCTACAACTGGATATAGATATCCCGAACCATCCCCGCGCTTCACTCCCTTGCTCCCTGCCCCCTGCACCCACAGGGCCGGAGGTTAACATTGACCCTGGAATCACAACCAGGTCATGCCGGCACCCAGTTACCAGTCGGGGAGGCGAGGGTGCATGGATTCGAATCATTTCTTGGCATGTTCCGTTAAAATTTGGAAACTGGCAAACGCATTTGTTCAGAGAATGCATAGGACAGTGGGTATGGACATTTTATGACACTATTTTTTTGTGGAAATTTGTAAAGATGCAAAAATGCATTACTGCTGTATAGGAATCAGTGCAAGATGCTTTGCAGGTTGGCAAAACGAAGGAATGTTCAATATATGTGAAAATTATGCAAGATTTGAGATTTGAGAGACGACAAAGAAATGATAATCAAGATTTCCCAGTGCATGGGTTGGACCAAATTTCCCTCCGACATCGGTTACAGATTGCTACGATGAACGCGATGTACAACGCAACGTAATTTACACACCTGAATTTACATATTCCCAAAAATATCCTTGCAGAGCGGCGAACAAAACACAAACAACCCCTCCCCACCTCCCGACAAAACCGAGCGCAATGTTTTTCTTGGACATGTCGCGTGTAAACAAACGCCGGTAGGTGGGGGGGGGGGGGGGGGGGGGGTCGAGGGTGAAACGCGACGGACTCATGGCAGTGGATGAATCGCACCCGACGCCGACGCCGCAGCGTCAAAGAGAAGCTCGGTGGGCACGGGAGCGGAAGGATTGCCCCGTGCACTTTGTGCCCCCCCCCCCCCCAGCCCTCCCAAACCCCGCGACCCACACCGGCAACACCTTGGCGCGGCGGTGCAAGTCCTCGTTGAGAAGAGGGGTGGGGGGGAGGGTGGGGCGCCAATTCTCGAGGAGTTTCTGCGGGGGAAGGTTTCAGTTGGTATAGGGAGGAATTTAAGGGTGGGTGTGTAATGGTTTTGAAATGGTCACCTAAGCGTCACCGAAAGGGTGGGGGAAATGGTATCCGTGGCTTGATCGAATTTGTTAGTATTAATGCGTAAAATGGACCATCTGGGCAAAAAACTGAATTTAATTATATCTAAATTATTTTATTTTGTTATTTTTTATGTTTATTTATTTTTGTAACGCGAATGCTTAGGTTCAATATTATTATACGGACTTCTTGCCCATTTTTGACTAATTTCCCCCAGACTATATGTTTGCGTGAGTTTTGCTCGTAATTATCATCAAAAATCTTGAAAATATCTTCGAAAAGATGTCAACATATTTGAATAAAAATGTGTCCATATTGTTAGCCGAGTAATTTGTTCAAAATATCAGAAAATCTCCCGAGTAGTACCATTGACCCCCTCCATCACTCCTGTGTATGAGAGCTATGTATGAACGGCAGACCTTTGAACAAAAATTGATTCGAGACAAAAGATAAAATTTAAACTTCCAAATGTTCGAGTGTGGATCTCCAGATGTCGTTACCAGATTCCATTGATTGGTTTTTAATCGGTGCTGGAAACGATTATCTTGTCAGATATCTTCAGATAAGAACGATAGACACACATCTTGTGTACCACGTCAGGTCCAATGCAAATAATGAGCGAGAATTTCTTGAGAAAAAATGCCCAGATTATTTTCAAGTGCCAGTAGCCGAATCTTATTTAATTTAGCTAATAGCAAAGAATCTAATCGATCGGAAATACGTTCTAATCAAACACGATGTTCATTGATAACTAGAAGTATGGCATCTTCTGGTGGTTGGACAAGTGTTTCTGTGAACAGATAACATTCCTGAATATCTCAGCCAGCAATTATTGAACTGAATCGTGATAAGGCCGAACTCGAAACAGAAATCACTTCTCCCTTCTTCTGCGCTCCATGGGAGGAATGTTCATTTTATCATTCAAGTTCGACTACCTGACGTTTAGCATACATGTATTGATTTATCGACATTACGACCATCGGTCCCAAGGGAAATTGGTTTCGCGTGTTGTTACAAAATGAAACAAGATGCTGTATAAAAAAAACAGGGCCGCTCTGATATCTGATGAGTGATGGGACTTTGTTTGTTCATGTCGTTCTTTTTGCTTGATATCAACTTTAATCGAACATTATTCTGATTTTTGACAGGTGCAAGTCAAAAGACGTGGTCAATTGTGGTCAATTTATCGATCAAACCCAAGAGTCGCGTGTATTTACGCCCCACAAACAACCCTTACGAGTCAACCCAGCTTTGCGTGGAACGGACTGTAGTCCTCCATTAGGCCCATGCTTTCAACGACGCGGACTATATAGTTCAACAAAGCATTGTGAAATATACGTTTAATTTTTGGTCTATGGTGGAGTTATCATTGCTTTGAATGCCACGAAATTGAGCCCGCCATTCTAACCATGTTTTGAATGATATTAATTAATTGAAACCGGACTTCGGCGCATTTCTCACATTATTAGCCACGAAAGTGGGAAAAAAGAAGCATTTGTGGTGGAATGTTCATGGTGGAACGGTTCATTCGGGCCATGCTTTGTGTGACATGAGCTTCAGTCCGCAATTCTGAACATAGTTTGTATGACATTTATTAATTTAAGCCCGGATTTCAGCGCATCTGAAAGTTGGAAAAAAGAAACATTTGTATACAGTCCACCATGAGGACCACGCTTTGCGTGGCACGGACTTTGCGTGGTACGCGTCCTGCCTGGCATCTGCTGCTGCGGCGATGCATCCCAGCTTTTATTACCTAGCGGTGGTATTTATTTTCTCTGGCTAATGTCACTATAGGAAATCTGGAACGAGAGCCACGGCGGCGGCGGCGACGGCTCGGCGAAGTTTCAGCGTCTCGACCGCAGGATTTCGGCAGCGCTCCCTGCATGCTAGTGTATAGTCCATCCAGGGTAAGGTCAAGCTTCAAAAATGGTCGTCATTTTCGTTTCACCAACCGATAAAACTAAATCTGCGTGGTGCTATTTAAAAATATCAAAATCAAACGCTATAACAGTGTGAAAGCGCATTAATTTGTCACTTGCAGGTAAATTTTAGCATTTTATTAGTTATTTCCATATTGCAGCTATTAACTAATACAGTTAGAAATAAAGATACATTGGTGTCTGAATTTTTTTTCTTATGTGATGTTGGTATTAATATTGACTACTTACGCTGAGTGGACTGTGTTTTCCTTGAATTAAATAGGGTGGTCAGTCTATACAGGGAGAGATCATACCAAAATAATTTACACCTTTTTGCTCGTACTAACTTCCAAAACGAAACTTCAACAGCGGAATTTCAAAAAAAATCTCTAATGAAACTAAATCGTATGCTTTTAATAATGTCAATAACAATCAATTTAATACCTTCACTGATCAGATTATCTGTAAGTAAACTGATAATAAATGAATCAACTCCGATCTATTTCACATTTCCGTCGTGTGAAGTTATTAACACCAAGCCTATTTCGAACACTAGCTCTTCATGCGGGAAAGTATGCTCTCCCAGTAAACGAACTGTACGTTTCAGTGTTAGTGTGCATGTTATGTGCTGCGGTTTCGGTGAAAAGAGAGCCGGTATTGTTGCAGTTACAGCTATAAACAAGAAGGTCGTCATCTTGTTTCGATAGACAAATCGCGTCACATCGCAAAACTGGATCGTCTGTTCGGTGGATCTCTGACGGGCTCGGGAGTAGACTGGGAACAGATGTGCCGGGGTTTTGGGGAAAGCTAGGTGCACGTGGCTTGTGTTCCGAGAATTGGTTGGGAACGGATTCTCGAGACGTTTGCATGTGTATCGTGTGTCTCGAAACTCAGCATTTTTAAAAGCTGCGGATTGCTATGGAGAAAAGGCGTTAAGAATTGAACTAGAGTGTCAATATCTTTGGACTTATATGGTTCGATTCCTTCACTATAGCAAACATTCAAAATTAAATTCCAGAGACGATGGAAATTTGGGTGGCAATGTTTTTCTTATGGGGAAAACATTATTTGTCATTACTTATTGTCCCTGTAATGGGCGATTTCGAATGTGGTCTATTGCAACGCATCTTACGTTGTAGGTATTTGGCTTCAGTCAAGTTAGTTGTGTGTTGATGCATTGTTTTGCGTTGCATTGCATTTTTATTTGAATGCCGTAGATGATCATTTTTGTCCAGATCTATTTTATTTGCGTCCAACAATGCAAATACGTTTCCACTTCTCATAAGAAAATTGCATCCTGCAAACTAATAGTTCAAATGGTAAGAGAATGTCGGGGTTCGACTCCCGTGTGGGCATGAATTTCCAATGCAAGTTTATTTTATATTTTACGATCGATTAAAGATTCGATGGCTGGTTACTTTTTGCTACACTGTGTCCCATCGCCAGTTGTCAGCGTCAGGAAACATAGGTCATGGTCGTTAAATTGTGCAAGTCCCATGGGCCATGTTAAAGGGTGAATGACCTGCATTCTCATGAATCAAGCCCCATTTACACGGTCACATATTTCGTCACCCTTGTATAGCAGTCTGCAGTATAAACATTGCACAAGGGTTTGACGAAACATGTGGCCGTGTAAAAGGGGCTTAACGTAGCAATCATCATCGAGAGCTTGTAAGCCATGCAGGCATCAATTGATTACTTCCGATTATAGAGATATAGTCACTGAGATGTTCAGAGATGTTGAGGATATCGCATGCAATATCAATAAACTGCAATTAATTTTATTGCGATGTGGAACAGGAGTCAGGTCGTTGCTTGATAAAACACTACGGGAATCACGAAAGAAAAATGCAAATTATGACCAGAAGCATGCCTAACGCAGAAGATTCACATCAATCTATCGCTAGCATGCATGAGCGCGTATCACCGTTTCCAGTGCCTTTTTTGAAGAAACTCTGGGCACCAATGTAGTGTCCAGTGACCTTGAATATCAAAGAAAATCTCTGGTATTTTAGTGTCAACATTGACACCCTTATGTCGGCAAGATAACGGAGTAGTACTTATAGTTTGTGAGTAAAAATATCTTCTACGCACGCGGGGGTTTGATCGCTTTTTTTTAACCTTGCCAAATTTTGTTCACGTCCGGTTTAACACTAGATGATGCTGCCCTACTTTATCACAGATCACAGGTCCACCGTTTGATGATTTTTCGAGTATTTCTGGTTCGTATTTTGCAACACGGAGAGCAAGTTGCAGTTTCGTAGTGCGATTGTATCGCGGCTCCAACCAACTAACTATGACGATCAGTTAACAGATTATTCATTGAAGTGTTAACTGCCTTTCCATTAAAATGCCGTGCAAATATATTTTGGTCCTGAAGTTTTTCTTAACTCCTGCCACCGAAGCGACGTGAAGCCAAGATTTCATTATACGTGAATTTTACCTCAAGGGCCCTGAATCATATTTGAGCTTAAATGACACTCTTCTTGCCTTTGTACTCTTTGCGCCAAATGATACATTTTTTGGGCTTATCCTAATAATTTACTAGATTTTATTTTTATTGTATTTTAACCAAAGAGACTAAAGAGATTTGTATAACATTGTTACAGTGTTCGAGTATACTCATTTTAAATGCGAATAATTCATTTCCGAAACCTCTTGAAACTCCCCATGATCATCAAACCATTCAATTTTCAGCCCCCTATCTCCAGTGCATTAAATTTTCCATTCCCTTCTTTCTTGCACCATTGAAATCATGATCATTTCCCCACAAAAAATAGCTTTTTCGAACACATCCCTCATTTCCTCCACGCCGCCTCTCCCCTGAATAGGTACATTGTAAATCTAATGATTCTTTGTACATTTCCTAAAATCCTGAAAAACTCATACAACCAAAATAAATAATCAAACTCTCCGAGCCCGCCAAGAGCAACTGGCACAGACCAGCACCAAGTCGAGGGCACCACGTCCACGCCGAGGGCGACTCTCCAGGAGACACACCCACCGCACGCACTTCCTTCGTGGCCATGGCAAGAGGTTGAGGAAGTCAAGTCACACTCCGCGACCACCGCCCTAAGGTCCGCGTCCCCCAAGCACGCTGCTAACACCACGCGCCGGCTATCTTTGGCTGCATGCTGGTGCCAGCATGAGCAGCAGCAGCCAACGTCTCAAGACAGCGTCCACTCATATTCTCACCCAATGTCTAATCCGAGGTACCATCTAAAGTCTCACCATACGGCCTCAACCAGGGTTGCTCTCGCTCTCTCTCTTAGGTTGCTGTCTTTTTTAGTGTCTTAATGTCGTGGCCAGTTTTCAATAAATTGAACAGATGCAATGAAGATGTTTCACTACGCATTAAAGCCCCAATCTTTCATCTGAATACCTTTACGTTTGTCAGGCGATATCCGCGCTATAGTCCTAACTCCGCATATTGTTGCTTAACTTTCGTTAATCCGCGAAAAACACGACACTTTCGGTTGTTTTAATCGAGTAGTGGCTAGAGAATAAATCAAAAAGCTTGAAAGCCTTTAAAGCCATGCACTTCTTCAGAAGCAATTTCTAGAAGTGGCTTCAGCTGTTACGATAAATCGGTGATCACCCACCCAACCACTGGCCCCGCAAACTATTGCTTAACTTCCCACGATCAACGAGTAAACGTCAGACGTTCGATGTCGTGATCTGATGCTGCGCACGGAAATCTAAATCCTTGCAAACGCGAGGCAATATCAGTCGCGTTGTACGACGGTCACCCTTGTTGCTTAACTTCAATGATTCAGTACTCACTATTTGGCGCAGTCGATTAATTGGTATTCGTTCGATCTCTCGAAGCAGGATTGCACTCCTCGATCCTTCCACAGGATCTCCGTGTGTTCGTAGAATTCCTGGGAAAAACCAAAAGGAAAACAAACAATTAGTTATATATTTACGCCATCTTAATTTTCGCGATTTTCTCACTGTTCTATGGTCGGAAACCCCCAAGTAGTTCAAGTACACTGTTTGTTTAGTCTCGAACACTTCAAACGTGGACATACAAACGTAAATACTACTAAATACTAAATCTAAACACATAGCTATAAAGGTTAACAGACTAAAAATTGTTCAAATTACTTCAATTATTTGTCCTTCTGCAAGGTATCGATTGATATTAGTATTAAAAAATAATGTTAATGCCTTCTCAGGCCTTGCTGTAGGTATTGTTGCTGAAATAACATCGATATCAATGATACCATGTTTATGGTCGCAATGCCAGCAGAGAGTTCAAATTGGGGATGGTCACACAGTCACACTCGCAATCTGGCACGTTGCAATGTTGCTTAACCTGCTTTCTCAAAAGAGCCGGTGTTATCACAACACGAGTCACGACAGGACCCATGGGTGAGGTAGCGTAAAATAACTGTTAAAGACCGCCATATATTTTGTCAGCTTTCAAACGTAACACATTTTCGCTCATTATTTTATTTTCGCTTCATCGAATACCAGGTTTCAAATTTGAATTTCGTGACCTGCTATCAACGAACCAATTCCAGAATACCTTTGCAAATCAGTATATCACTTAAATGGCCATAAATCATTATACCTAATGGAACAGGGTCGTCATTATGCATAGCTATGGGTGCAGCTGAGATCCAAAAGAAATTGCTAAACTCTGATTTAAATAAGTCATTAAAACAAAATGTGTTTGTGGCGAGTGTACAGATCTAAAAATAGTTGGTACACGATACTAATAAAATCAGCACACATGGACTTGTTCATATAGCCCGTAACTGTCATTTCCTAATTTCCATTTGCTCATCGACAGACCTTGAATTGTTTTCGAAACATAAAATGACCGCATGTATAAATATTATATCATAGAGGGCGAGAGGAGTGGCAGACACCCGCTCATAGTAAGATGGCCAAACACCTATCAATAAAAAGATTAATAGTTGACATTAGACAATCCTGTCGCGTCCACGGAGTCAGCATCAATATCTGCTTATAAAACGGTACGCACGACGAATCTAAGGTACCTACTACAATTAAATGCGAAATTCACGCTCAAGCAAAATACACGATTTGAAATGCACAAGAACCGCACAGATAATGCAACAGATATTTACAGAGGTGGATGGACAAGTGTGAGAATTAATTCGCAGGTAACATTGTGGCTGAAAGAGTAAACCTGATGGAACAAATGATTGGCTGTTTGACAGGTACGAAATGTTCAAGCATTTGCAGTTCCGCATCGCTAAATCTTAGAGCGAATTTTGCAACGACGAGGAATTTTTGAAATCTGAAGCCGCTAGAAGTTAATGCTAGAATTATTTTTAAAGTAGTATTTATCTATACTTTTATTGAGCTATATAATAATATAAAGTAATTAGTAATTTAGGCGAGGAATGGAATAGTTTAAGCCTAAGTGGAGTACCTAAGTGGAAAGTGTGGCAAAATTTAAGGATTGGTTAAATTTGAGATGGGATGTAAGGTTAGCGACTCAGACCAACTGACGTGTGAATGTACAAATCTGATAAAATAAATAAATAGATAAAAAAAAATCTGATGAATCGTTACTTCATACAGCTACCAAGACTAAGTGACAATAAATGTCATAAATTTCACTATGCAAATGTCTGTTGTCGACTTTCTCGAACTAGCCACTTATAGGGCTAATATCATTGGCTCAATGGACTCATTTCTAAGTATTGATCATCTTTGACATCGCACATTTAGGACATTATCATGCAATTAATTACAAAATCAAGAAAAGCGCCAGCATTAGGGCCGATTTTTCAATGTTCATAAGGTGGCTAACCACCACAAATCAAATCATGGTGACAACCAACCGGTTGCTTCCTTTATGGTTGATCATTTCGCCGGGATGAGCCATAACTCCAATTACACGATGCTTAATGAGCTGACCAATTGCGAGAAACAAGCCAATTGTAATTTATACCAGATTTACCTTCAAAAAGGTGTAAAACAAAGGACAACGATTCGTTGTCACTAACCAGGATATGAGTGTTTCATATCTATGTGGAGGTAAGATTGTTAAAGTGGCCGTTAGCCGGCTATAGGTTCGTTATCTCCATGGATACTGACAATAGGCTGATATATGCTAATTACATAACGGTCGATAGCCGAATTAAAAATTAAATCGCAACTAATGGTTAGAAAAACCATGATTTGATAGCAAAGCGACAGACTTCATATAGTAGTAACGTATAATAGAAAGAGTAGTATATATAGTATAGTATATACTACTATAGTATATAGTATATAGTAGTAGAAACGTAGTATAGTAGAAGTATACTATATACTTCTATAGTATAGTAGAAACGTATAATCGGTCGATTTATTCGTTAACAATCAAGACAAATCGGGAGAGACATATTTTATTTCCTTCTTCCTTTCATCTTTTGAACGGTGGTCATGAAGAAATAAATGAGAGAAATTCCGGAATACCAGGCGCCATACATTGTCCGAATTATTACAAGTAACTATTATTATTTTGTTTCTGTATCATCATTTTTATAACTGGTATCCCATCCCTCCATGCATATAGCAGAACAATTATCAAATCGCACGAGAAAGTGTTCCTAAAAAAAACATATCGTGCTCGCACGTGTGTCTCTCTGCCTATCAAGTACCATCGAATTGACTCGAGCCATGGTCATCTAGCCTCATACATTGCAGCAGCGTGCATATCCATCTGCCCGCGACACTGTATTTTCGCTTCCTTATACGCTGGGGCACCTCCACATTGCCAAACATAGGCATACGCTAATGACGTGTTATTATTTATCATTACAGTAATTATGAAACGCGAGGGCTGTTACCGAGCAGATGTCTGGACGGGATTGTGCTTATTTAATCACTTGATCTCGGTGATAGATTGTTGGTCTCAAACACATTCACTTTCGGTGTATTCTAGCTCACCTGTATGGTATTGGTAATTAAGAAATTAAGTATCGGCATGTATGCCTTTAGATGGTAACAATTTAAAATTTAATTGAAATAATAAATTAGCGGAGAGGGTGATGGATAAGGTGGGACAAGAACTACAAAGTGAACGACAGGAATTGAATGAAAATGGGGCAAAGGTAAGATAAGAAACATGGAAAAAGACATGTTACAAGAGATGATGTGATTTTTGTGGTCGATATTGAAGGAGTAAAGGCGAAGGAGATGTAGAGGAAGATGTTTATGGAAGTGCAAAAAGAGAAGAGAAGGGAAAAATGAAGTGGCGATGATGCATATATACAAGAAACAGATTTTGTTTGAGAAAGAGTACAGAGATAGTTTAGGGACTCGGACGCACTAACAGGAAAATTTTATAAATGTTTCAAAAATTAAATAAATAATAATAATTTCCGTTAAGCTCGGTTGCACACGTGGTTGAATGTTATGAAGAATCTCAATAACGGATGAATTGAGGACCGGTGGGTTGTAAAATATGGTAATTTGTTTGCCTAATGCAGTGATAGATGTCTTTTATGATCAACTTCACGTTCACAAACAACATATCCGCTAGATTAGTAAGCGAGGAAATGTAAGACAGACAAACTGAACACGGCTGTCATTCAGAATTGTATGACAGACAGACTGACAACGTCTGTCAGTAAGAAATTTTGGAAAGACGGAGAAGTTGTACAGGCCATTGTTATTGTTATTTTTTCTTTTATAATGAATTTTCTAAATCCACATGGGTCATTTTACAATCATAAATTTTGAAGAGTGATGGGAAACGAAGGATTGAAGTGGATGCTCCGACAATGCTCCTGAATTACAACTCGAAATGAACCTTTGGAGTAAATTATCAAAACTTGTTCCCACATGCAAAAGCACTGATCTCAAATCGTATCCCATCAAACAATTAGTTTCAACTAATTAAGCAAGCAGGCTTACAAGATAATTTAGAGAACGATAAACTTATTTGAAATCCAATTTTGTACTCCAGAAAATCGATTTTTTCCTGATGGTTTGAGACAGAATATGTTTCCATAATTTCTGCCTATGCACCTGTAGATAATCTATACAATTTTGTGCTGTATAAGTGTGAAGCGTGCAGAACATAATAGGGAACCAATCTTGTCACATAAAGCTATCTTAATTAGTCGGCTTGTGGTCAAAAAAGCAATAAGTTACGAACACGCGAACACCCTAATCGCTACCGATAGCTTTAACCAAAAAGAGACTTATCCGTGGACACTTGTATGTAGCCATTAATCAGCTAAAAGGTTTATCATAATATATAGCTATCAACGAACGGAGCACGGCGATATTCTTAAACAGTTAGGCAAGTACAGTGTACACTCTATTCAATTTTAGAATAACACATGTCCTCTCAGCGCTAGTAGTCAACATAAGCTACAAACAAAATTCGAAATAAATTTGAAGAAATCAACTTTAATTTCGAACTGTAATTAGTTAAAAACTGTAAGCACACAGTTACTTAGTGAAATGCTATAAATATACGCGAGTGGTTAATAAAGGGTGTATGGGCACAGTTCAATGTGTGCGATTTTGATATTTTAAAATAGCACCGTGCGGTTTTAGTTTTATTAGTTGGTTAAGAGTAAATGGCGGCATTTTTTAATACTTCTGACCTTATTCTGGATAGACTGTAGTGTCTGCAACTAGTCGAGGTGTTAAATGGTAAGTCGCTTGCTAGTTAACGCAATCAAAGGTGTGGAGGTGTGTATATTTCTGTAGCCACACTAATTGGTGTATAGCTTGGCTAAATTACTGGCTCCGATACCAGTTTGTACAAATGGGTGCACGATAGGTTGTCAGGATTGCTACAATTATTACTATCTTGTGTTTATTCAAATACACAAATTGACCCTCGGCGGATAACGAAGGGCGACAATCATAATTAAGTGACAGCAAAGCTTTGTCGTATGTGTGGTCGAACGTTTAACCACTCAAAACCATAAATATCAATTTAACGACAGTAACTCGTGGTTTGACATTTAAAATTAACATATGTACCTATACTGAAAGCTGAATTGTATGCAAAATAGGATAATTTTCTGGAGCCTGTAGTTCGTTTGCCAAAATAACATCGAGTTATTCCAGATTTTTCTCTGCAGAATAAGGGCACTTGTTGGAACAATAAAGAGATTTTTATTATTTTACTATAAGGTAAAAATATTTCAACTCGAAATTATTTGCACGCAATCAGGAATTTCAATCGAGCTTCGTGATGGAAAAAAGTCCACCATGAAAAGCGACTACAGTTCATTTACTCATTTACTATTTTTTTTCTATTTCAGCAGACTTTTCCGTCGGGTACGCTAGTGTTCGAAGCAGGCTTTGTGTCACTAACTTCACACAAATGATTGACGATTGATTATAAGTGTTTAACGACGCACTGTTTTGACAACTGGCCCTGTGGTACTGGTCTAATAAATGAAATGGTGATGATGAGGTGATGACTAGCCTAGAAGGGAGGAGGGGAAACCCGGTGCCGGCACGTAGCCTACTCCTGTCGAAAAGCACCAAGGGGACCAGCGGCTTTACGTCCCTTCCGAAGTTGATCCGAAGTTGAGTCATGATACAACTCAAACAACAGGATTCCTCCGCTAATCCATGCTGTCGAGAGGTTGATAAGCAAGGCGAGTGAAATTGTCGTACTAAAATCAAAACCTCCAAAGTCTCTCCCGAACAGAACTGACCATGTGCTTGATGGTCACCCATCAAACACCTGACTCAGCTCTATGTTGCTTAACTTCAGAGATCTCAAGAGAACCGGTGTTTTCAACGTTGGCACAACTGAATGTGTATATATTGCCTATATTAATTCCTTTTCAGCGGTGAGATGATTCCAACTACCTTTGATTTGATTTGGTTAATTTAAAATCATTTTTAGGTTATCAGTTATCAGCTGTTCTTTCCGTCAAAAAAAAACCCACGTTTTAATATCATTTTTGATAAATTTGGAATTTCCCCGTTGAAGTTTGGTTTTAGGAGTAGGTACGTCTAAACAGGCGGCATTTTTTTTGGTATGGTCTCTCCTTGTTAGACTTTAACTGTCAATACCAGGTTGCGGAAAAATATATAAGAAATTAGAACGAGCTAAGCGAGTGAAGGGAATCTTCAATTTTATCCCATGCGAAAAAAGTATCATGTGTTTTTTTTTGTGTTTGTTTTGGGCTTTACAGACCGGACGCCGAAACCGATTTGGATGGAAATATATGAGAACCTTTGACATTTCTGTTCTTCAATCTCCAACGTTTTTGAAGCAAATCGGCCAAGAAATTTTTATGTAAATCAGTATTTACGACAATTTTCAGTTTAAGTTTAACATTGCAAGAGGCCAAACATTTGCAAAATTTTCCCGATGATATTTTCACTGTTGCAAGTTTAACAATATTCTTTATAACGGCAAATGCTTTTTCAATCGTTTTTCCACGAAAACAATTTTGGCTCAGTCGGTTCTGACAAACTTTTACAAGCACCTACTAAATCTTAAACATCAGACACTGAGAGCGTTGGGAAGTTTCTTTTAAATCGTTAATCACATTCATACATTTTTTTTTAGTCCCAAAATACTCAAATAAATTTCAACCAGCATCACCCTAAACACCGCTCATCCACAACGCGATCACAATCAGCACCCGCGAAGCCCAAAAGCAGTTAAAAATACCCTCCCTTGTCCCCGTCAACACGCGTGCACGCTGATTGAAATGACACACAACACCCGTGTGCACGGCACGGGCCGGCCGTGATAGCACGCACGGCGCGCTCGAACCCGTGCAAACCAGCTCGCGTGGCGACAAGCCGTAGATTATAGTACATTTATCGGATGGGTAATCAAATCACAGCCGCGCACACAGCACCGCCGTGTTGGGCCTCGATGGCAGCTCGCTGTACGTTCTCAGATGTACATGCTAATGTGCCTGGACTGCCGCTTGTTTCGCTGTCTGCAAAGCAGCCTGGACCGCCGCTTGTTTCGCTGTCTGCAAAGCAGCCTGGACCGTCGCTTGTTTCCCTGTCTGCAAGGCAGCCTGGACTGCCGCTTGTTTCCCTGTCTGCAAAGCAGCCCGAACTGTCGTTCGTTTCGCTGTCTGCAAAGCATCCTGGACTACCGCTGGTTTCCCTGTCCGCAAAGCAGCCTAGACTTAACATTATTTCACTCCTCTTACAAGAAGTCATAATCCGAATGGCTTTACGATAAGCTGTATTGTTTTTACGGTAGTCGAAAGAGAGATGATTCAGGCTCCTTATCGCGTATCATAGGTAAGTAACGTGAAGCTCGACCGAGCCAGACTGTTACGTAAGACACCCGTCACCCGCGTCGAGGCGTTTGTCAACAACGGTGGAGTCTGCGTCTACCTAATTGTTGGTAGCTGATTGTATATGCGTTACGCCGACGTGATGCGGGCACATGGATTGCCTGGCTTTAACACCGCGCCAACTATAACCCCAAAACAGCCAGATTCCCAATAATCCGAAACACACAGTTGTATTTAAGATACCTGATTGATTTATTATAGGTGTTTAACGACGCACTGTTTTGACTACTGGTCCTTTAGCTCTGGTCTAATGGCGTCGGTGAATGAAATGGTGATGATGAACCTAACCTAGCCTGCCTATAAGAGAGGAGGGGAAACCCGGTTCCGGCACGTAGCCTACTCCTGTCGAAAAGCACCAAGGGGACTTTACGCCCCCGCCAAGGGGGCTTTACGTCCCTTCCGAAGGACGGTACAACTCGAACAACAGGATTCCTCCACTAATCCATGCTGTCGAGAGGTTGATAAGCAAGGCGAGTGAAGTTATCGTACTAAAATCGAACCCTCCAGCATCTCTCCCGAACAGAACTGATCATGTGCATGATGGTCACCCATCAAACACCTGACTCAGCGGGATGTTGCTTAACTTCGATGATCTCACGAGAACCGGTGTTTCCAACATGCCAAACCGTTCGGTATAAAGATACCTTCTTCAAGGTAGAGTTAGAGGGTGTCACCATGGAATAAGGAACCTTCTTAGATGCTAGGTACATCTTCTTATTCTTATTTGTGTTACTCACCGCCGGGTAGTCGAAGATGGGCTGCGAGGCCACGTCTTGAATATAATCTACTCTGTGCTGATTGGCAGGTCGCTCCAGCGCGATCGGTGGCGTCAACGTGCTCATCGCCCCGGTTATTGTCTGCAAAGGAGACGTGGATTAGAACATGGCCAAGTATAACAACACTGGGGTGTTTGCCCCAAAACGTGGGGGCAGCAGAGAACACGAATAGCTTACAACAGGACTAGCTTACAACAGAGGGCGTTTGAACAGAGCAGTTCCAATATTCTTACAACAATGAACACGGGCATTAGAATATGGGGCACGGAGCACGGGGCAACAGAAGGCGGCTAGCGTACAGGGCTATAGCTGGAAACAGGGGGCGTTTGAACAGAGCTAAGTTCCAATAGTGGTGTTACAACTTACGACACGTGGGGGTGGAACATGGGACACAGAACACGGGGCAACACAGAACATGGTAGGTTACAACAAGGAACGCACAAGCTATTTCTGAGGAAAAGCTTTTTCTAGGTCCACAAGGTGTATCAGGGACAGTGACCAAGGTCTGTAACTGATGTATAGGAGCAAAATTTGTGTATATCTGTCAACTCAGTCGCGCTGTGTTGTGTGATGTTGTGTTGTGTTGAACTGTTGACACAGTTGTGTTGATTTTGATGTTCATATGACACGTAAAAACTCCATCGCCAGTTTTGTCGCCTTGTGTCGCTATGTCAATTGTGGGCAGTCCCATACTTATATAAACCATGTTTTAAATTCGTTGTGCGTTGTGCTTGTGCTTCTAAAGATTGTGAGTGGACCTTTACGACACCTGGCTTGAAAATATAATCTTGTGTGTGTTTCTCGTACTTTTGACCTATGGTCACCCAACCAATGTCTGGATTGGCGCGCCGTGTTGCTTAACGGTGCTTGCAATACGCCACTTTTCGCGCCTTTCGAAAAGTTGCATTCATTAATCGATCAAAAGGCAACAAGAAACCCACCACTGGCACGTTGATAATATTCTCCTACTGATGTTGCTTTGGTGCTACGGGAGTTGGGGTCACCATCACAAGCGTATAGATCACAAGCGTATAGAGCACCACAGCGACCAAAAACCATCGGTGTTTAGGGTACTTGGTATAAGGGCCCAGTATCGAGCTTGGGACCGTACTACAACTATAAACAACAAGACCAGGCGCTAAAGCCAAGACCCGGGAGGTGGGTACCGAAGATGAACTGTAGTCGGTGGGTATCAATCAACCGTGTGAAATAGGTGCATTCACGTCCCATAGACGCGACTCGACACACAACTGGTCGGCGCTGCATCTTTATTATGCACTTCTCATGTCACGCTGACTTGGTCTGTACTTATTTTTTGGTAAAAAATATTGAAATTCAGTCACTGTTTTCAGATTTTTCGTGATGCTGTTACGGATTCTGACTAAAATTGTATGCAAATGTCTATGTAATTGACTATCTCTGACAATCTTTTGACTATCTATTATTTATATTACATCTTTGGAGTAAGTATTTAAAAAAAAACTATGAAATGTAAAATGGACTCGTTTCTATGTATTTACCTTTTTGACCACTGACCATTTCGGTATTTATTATGAAATATATTAAAAATTTAAGAAGAAGCGTGTCAACTGCATGCATTTCTGTGTGGTCGAACATCGCGCCGTACGACGATGAAGTAATTACTATCGCACGCCTTGGTTTACACGCAACGGTACAAGCAATGAGATTTGTTAGCGATCAGAGATCTGTTTGCCTTGCGGTGAAGTCTGCACGAATTAAGGCGCCTTGTTCGCTTCGCGAACTATAGCGTAAGCCACAGTCGGAACTATAGAATTCGGGACCTTTATCTACAATCAACCTTATATAACTTACAAGAGGGTTGATTTTCAACTGTTTTTGTACCTATCCGGGTATCTGGGTATCTGGGTATCTGGGGTTGTCTTCCATTAATCTTTTATAGAAACGGTGAAAAATGGACGAAAATTAGTATGTTTTTTTTCAAAACCTTTGTTATTCTCTTCCCAAATTATTTTTCGTTTTTGAGCGAGATCCGTGACCTTTTTCTTATTTAATTTTAAAGAAAACTTATTTCGTCTAGGCTAAAAAAAAAACAAATGCAACCGACGGCCGGCCAAAATACATCCACTATAAAAATGGAAAATATCACTATAGCACTGGAATATTCAACAAGTACACAGTAGTTTATGATTTCATGCAATAAAGACACATTGCGTCACCAAAACTCTTGCCACGCACGCACATTTTGCCCTATGGGCATTTAATTTGCCCTATGGGCTTATTGATGTTGTTTTGCATGGTAATATATGCCCTATGGGCATATTTATGCCTTATTGGCATAGGGTTTTGCCCTATGGGCATATTGACATATAATTTGACAGCATTTTGCCCTATGGGCATATCGTTTTGCCTTATGGGCATAGGGTTTTGCCTTATTGGCATAGGGTTTTGCCCTATGGGCATATTGATATATAATTTTGCCAGCCTTTTGCCCTTTGGGCATATCGTTTTGCCTTATGGGCATAGGGTTTTGCCTTATTGGCATAGGGTTTTGCCCTATGGGCATATTGACATATAATTTTGCCAGCCTTTTGCCCTATGGGCATATCGTTTTGCCTTATGGGCATATTGTTTTGCCTTATGGGCATATAGACATTTTATTTTGGCAGCATTTTGCCCTATGGGCATATACATGCCTGATGGGCATATTTTTTGCCCTACAGGCATAGTTATGCATTATGGGCATAGGGTTATGCCTTATGGGCATACTGACATAAAATACTGCAGCATTTTGCCCTACGGGCATATCTTTGCCCTAGCGGCATATCTTTGCCCTATAGGCATATCTTTGCCCTATGGGCATATCTTTGCCCTATGGGCATATCTTTGCCCTACGGGCATATCTTTGCCCTATGGGCATATCTTTGCCCTATGGGCATATAAATTTGCCCTATGGGCATATCTTTGCCCTATGGGCATAACTTTGCCCTAGGGGCATAGAAGCTGCCCGCAGGGCCTAGCTGGGTACCAGCTAGTCAACCTTATATAACTTACAAGAGGGTTGATTTTCAACTGTTTTTGTACCTATCCGGGTATCTGGGTATCTGGGTATCTGGGGTTGTCTTCCATTAATCTTTTATAGAAACGGTGAAAAATGGACGAAAATTAGTATGTTTTTTTTCAAAACCTTTGTTATTCTCTTCCCAAATTATTTTTCGTTTTTGAGCGAGATCCGTGACCTTTTTCTTATTTAATTTTAAAGAAAACTTATTTCGTCTAGGCTAAAAAAAAAACAAATGCAACCGACGGCCGGCCAAAATACATCCACTATAAAAATGGAAAATATCACTATAGCACTGGAATATTCAACAAGTACACAGTATTTTACAATTTCATGCAATAAAGACACATTGCGTCACTAAAACTCTTGCCACGCACGCGCATTTTGCCCTATGGGCATATTGTTTGCCCTATGGGCATATTGATGTTGTTTTGCATGTTTTTCTTTGCCCTACGGGCATATTTTTTGCCTTATTGGCATAGGATTTTGCCCTATGGGCATATTGACATATAATTTTGGCAGCGTTTTGCCCTATGGGCATATGGTTTTGCCTTATTGGCATAGGGTTTGCCCTATGGGCATATTAACATATGATTATGCCAGCATTTTGCCCTTTGGGCATATCTTTTTGCCTTATGGGCATAGGGTTTTGCCTTATTGGCATAGGGTTTTGCCCTATGGGCATAATGACATATAATTTTGCCAGAATTTTGCCCTATGGGCATAGTGTTTTGCCTTATTGGCATAGGGTTTTGCCCTAGGGGCATATTGAAATTTAATTTTGACAGCATTTTGCCCTTTGGGCATATCGTTTTGCCTTAGGGGCATAGGGTTTTGCCTTATTGGCATAGGGTTTTGCCTTATGGGCATATTGACATATAATACTACACCATTTTGCCCTACGGGCATAGCTTTGCCCTATGGGCATATCTTTGCCCTACGGGCATATCTTTGCCCTATGGGCATATCTTTGCCCTAAGGGCATATCTTTGCCCTATGGGCATATCTTTGCCCTATGGGCATACCTTTGCCCTATGGGCATAGCTTTGCCCTAGGGGCATATATTTGCCCTAGGGGCATATCTTTGCCCTATGGGCATATCTTTGCCCTAGGGGCATATCTTTGCCCTATGGGCATATCTTTGCCCTAGGGGCATAGAAGCTGCCCGCAGGGCCTAGCTGGGTACCAGCTAGTTCTGCACAACATAACTTTCGAAAAGGTTTTATGCATTATAAGGGTAGTTTATGTAAATTCTCTTTATTTCTTTCAGTTTATCCCATGTTCACCTTTGGATAAGAAAAAACGTCATTTAGTGGTGGTATTTATCTGTATTCTGATCTCACAGTTAACTTTCAGTTGGTGATGTTGAAATAACATCAGAGAAATGAGCGCCATAGGATTCTAGTCAACCTTATATAACTTACAAGAGGGTTGATCTTCAGCTGTTTTTGTACCTATCTGGTTATCTGGGGTTGTCTTCCATTATTCTTTTATAGAAACGGTGAAAAATGGACGAAAATTGATGGGGTTTTTTTCAAAACCTTTATTATTCTCTTCCCAACATATTTTTCGTTTTTGAGCGAGATCTGTGACCTTTTTCTAATTTAATTTTGAAGAAATCTCATTTCGTCTAGGCTGAAAAAAAAACAAATGCAACCGACGGCCGGCCAAAATGCATCCACTATAAAAATGGAAATTATCACTATGGCACTGGAATATTCAACAAGTACACAGTAGTTTATGATTTCATGCAATAAAGACACATTGCGTCACCAAAACTCTTGCCACGCACGCGCATTTTGCCCTATGGGCATTTAATTTGCCCTATGGGCATATTGATGTTGTTTTGCATGATAATATATGCCCTATGGGCATATTTATGCCTTATTGGCATAGGGTTTTGCCCTATGGGCATTTTGACATCTAATTTTGCCAGCATTTTGCCCTATGGGCATAGGGTTTTGCCTTATTGGCATAGGGTTTTGCCCTATGGGCATATTGACAAATTATTTTGGCAGCATTTTGCCCTATGGGCATATCGTTTTGCCTTATGGGCATATTTTTTTGCCTTATTGGCATAGGGTTTTGCCCTATGGGCATGTTAACATCTTATTTTGGCAACATTTTGCCCTATGGGCATAGCTTTGCCCTATGGGCATATGGGCGTATTTTTTTGCCCTAGGGGCATACTTATGCCTTATGGGCATAGGGTTATGCCTTATGGGCATATTTACCTAAAATAATGCAGCATTTTGCCCTAGGGGCATAGCTTTGCCCTATGGGCATATTTTTGCCCTCGGGGCATATCTTTGCCCTAGGGGCATATCTTTGCCCTATGGGCATATCTTTGCCCTATGGGCATATCTTTGCCCTATGGGCATATCTTTGCCCTATGGGCATATACATGCCCTATGGGCATATACATGCCCTAGGGGCATAGAAGCTGCCCGCAGGGCCTAGCTGGGTACCAGCTAGTCAACCTTATATAACTTACAAGAGGGTTGATTTTCAGCTGTTTTTGTACCTATCTGGTTATCTGGTTATCTGGGGTTGTCTTCCATTAATCTTTTATAGAAACGTTGAAAAATGGACGAAAATTAATGGGGTTTTTTTCAAAACCTTTCTTATTCTCTTCCCAAATTATTTTTCGTTTTTGAGCGAGATCTGTGACCTTTTCCTTATTTAATTTTGAAGAAATATCATTTCGTCTAGGCTGAAAAAAAAACAAATGCAACCGACGGCCGGCCAAAATGCATCCACTATAAAAATGGAAAATATCACTATAGCACTGGAATATTCAACAAGTACACAGTAGTTTACAATTTCATGCAATAAAGACACTTTTCGTCACTAAAACTCTTGCCACGCTCGCACATTTTGCCCTATGGGCATATTTTTTGCCCTATGGGCATATTGATGTTGTTTTGCATAATTTTCTATGCCCTATGGGCATATTTATGCCTTATTGGCATAGAGTTTTGCCCTAAGGGCATATTGACATATCATTTTTGGAGCGTTTTGCCCTATGGGCATATCGTATTGCCTTATAGGCATAGGGTTTTGCCCTATGGGCATATTGACATATAATTTTGCCAGCTTTTGCCCTATGGGCATATCGTTTTGCCTTATGGGCATAGGGTTTTGCCTTATTGGCATAGGGTTTTGCCCTATGGGCATATTGGTATATTATTTTAGCAGCATTTTGCCCTATGGGCATAGCTTTGCCCTATGGGCATATTTTTGCCATATGGGCATATTTTTTGCCCTCGGGGCATATCTTTGCACTATGGGCATATCTTTGCCCTATGGGCATATACATGCCCTATGGGCATGTATATAGGGCATATACATGCCCTATGGGCATATACATGCCCTAGGGGCATAGGAGCTGCCCGCAGGGCCTAGCTGGGTACCAGCTAGTGCTACGATAGTCTGCATTACTATGTGCCTTGCCTAACGCCAGCAAACACCGTTGTCACTGCGCTGCTAGTGTTAGTACGCTTCCACGATTGTTGGAATTGCTACTAGCTTTACTACTAGCTGATTAATGAAAAACTTGAATGAAAAATGAAAAATTGTTTGGACAAACTGTGCAAAAGACTTGCGACGAATTTTTTGGGACACATAATTCGATTCTTTACAACGCTTACGATAATGCACATCAATCGCCATTCTCTGAGAGTTTTAAGGGACTATTTTGCCAAATCCGTGAACATGTTCCTTTTGCAACCAACTATTTAGATAATCCTTCCCTCTTTCCGATATTAAACCCAAGATTAAGGACGATGTCTTTTGGCGTCGTCGCAATCTAAAGTGTGTCTGAAGTGTGCGCCTGTTTGTTTGTTTGCTTGCTTGCTTGTCTTGGCCTGAACTCCTAAGGGATTTAAAGCAGCTATAACGACAAAGGCACGGCGCTAACAGAGATGCAGCGAGGCCGTGTGAACGATCACAGGAGCAAGTTTTGCCCGACATTCACGCGGATCTCAATCATCGATTGGTCGCACCTGTGGGGGTGGGGGGGGAGGAGGAGGGGTACTCAACCCAGCTGCCATCCCCGAAATCTGTGTCAGACACTCAGACGCAGAGGACTATCTGTTGCATGTGTTCGGTAATTTGTAACCACATGGGGTCGGCTGACATCAACACACTACACGATCACCATCTCTGCAAGCGACGACAAGTTTCAAGCGGAAATAATCGAGAATACTTACTAATATTGCGTCTCGTATGTTTTTTTTAATATCTTCTATTTTTTGTTTTCTTTCCCTGGAACAAATGAACTGAATTAGACATCAAACATACAGTCATCAGATGCATGCAGCACGTTGGGTCTCGACTCGCTGATAACACATTTGGGGTTGTTTGATTACTTTGACAATCCTGGGTGCCGATTGTGTAACTTTTTACAGATCGGTATCTAGAGATAACAATCGGCACCCTGGACCCTGGATCCTGACAATCCTGGGGAAGGTTAGGTCAAATGTCATGGAAACAGGCTACAGCCAATCAGAATGGCGAACCACAAGTGGTTCCTATAGTGCCACAAACTCTGGACGTAAGAAATATTTTATAAAGATCGGTCTTTAGAACACAAAAATCGCTCTTTACGAATCAATCTCTTCGCTGAGATTGACAGTAAATATGTATTTTAATTTCTTCTATCATCAGTTTTCCTAATACAAAGATCCAGACAATTTTGAGAAGATATGTTACACATATTCGCAGTAAACAAGACTCAGTCGGCAGAGACGAATGATAGGGCATGATAATACAAGGATGAAGTTGGATGGACTTTGGGAAAACGGCACGTAGCCTATACTCCAGTCAAAGAGCACCATAAAGGTCAAAGCCTACACGTCCCTTACCCATGCAGGACAATAACTTCTAGAAAAAAAATCATTTGAGTATAATATGCAGACACTATCATTAACGACTAAACACTTTTGTTCCTCTTTGACTACTTAAAATAGTATGGAAATTGGCCCATATTTATTGAACAATAAAAATATATATTATGAGGAATGTCATGTCAATACATCTCGTAGTTGTCAATACATCTCGTATACAAATACATTTTAAAATATAATTAAAATGTAAAATGTATACCTACACAATACCATAATATATGGCAAATCAAAATAAACAAAATTAAATCAAAATTATGCCATTATATACCCACACGGTAAAGTCAGGTAAATAAATTCGGGTCCTGAATGCCCTTCCTTCCTTACAAACTGGTAGTACTTCTAGTGGGTATCTGACGTCATTTTTCCTCTGAGTGGAATCTATTCAAGTAGCCGTCAATCTGGCCCGAATGGGGCACAGAAACCGGTGACTGGTCACCCGTCCAAACACATGGTGTTGCTTAACCCAATCAATCTCGCATGAGTGGAGCGGTTATGCCATTCCCGAGTCTACATCTGCACATGGGGCGTGTAATGCATCTAACACAAAGACGCCATGGCTGAAATTGAATCCAAAAGTAACTGCTGCACCTTATCTCGCCGACCGCATCAAAATGTTGTTATGGAATTAGCATTGTTACATGTTCTACTTTGTATGCTGCAGCGACGGCGACGCAGGGAGCTATTTTGGATTCGATCCAATCTTGACGGCAAACGGTGACTGGGACAAGTTTAATAGATGTGACAAAACGGCTAAACTACACGGTGACACGATGAAAAAGTGTCATAATATTACGTTGTATTGATAACAACGGTCATAAATGAACACAAAGCGGCGGTCGTTTTTGCTTAGATTTTGATCGGTCAAGTGTCAAAAAAAAATAACTGTGAATTGAGCTGAGGATATATAAGTTATGAGGGAAATGGAAGCGCTATAAACACAAATAATGTGTACTATTCGGAGCCAAGAAGCAGAGTAAGTATCATGATGCAATAAGAGTGGTAGACTCAACAGAGTTGTCAAGCTAGGGCGGCCAATGGTCTCGAGTCGGCTAAGAGAGTCATCTTTTCGGGGAATAGATCACTAAGAAGTGAATGGAATGACTGAAAAGTTACTATTTCGTCTAAATGATCGAAATTATCGGCTGGGTGAATAGCCTGCTGAAATTAAATGGTAAAATCAATTATCTGAAAGGTGTATCTTTGAGTAACCGCGTCCGAAGAACATCGAAAAATGCGATGAACATTTTTTTCAAATTTTTGGACAATGGAGGCTATACTTTTTTCGAAATTTGTTGTAAAAATTTATGATTTTCTGTAAGACAAGAAGAAATGATAACGAAGAGAGGAAAGGTGGCAGGAAAATATTGAAAATCGAGTGTAGGTATAGTTTTTTTCGCGCTCTATGCAGGCCAAACAATATAACCGATTTTAATGAAATTTTCATGATGCCTTCGATTTTTCACAATCAAGATCCTGTTCTAATTTCTGTTCATTCCATTAACAACTTTCCTTAATAATCAATTTTTTTAATTTTTTTTGTAAATCACGTTTCTCATTGTTTTATGATTAGTTATCCTCATGAAACCCCCGGGTCTTTGAAACTTTTGAATCATCACAGATTATTTTTATTTTTATTTATTTAAAGACATCTGTAAATTTTCATTTCAGACTGTCCAATTCACTACCATTAGCCATTACCATCCCATTCCATTCTCCTTCCTTCTCTAAACTTCCTCACACTTTCCAGCATCCCTTCCCTCACTCTTAACAAATTCCATTCCTCAACTCCCTTTTCTAAAATTCCTATCTTTCGCATTCCTTTCCTTTTCATATCCAATTTCGATTTGCTACTTTCAGCCATATTCTTTTAATTTAACATTCGAGCCATAGATTACAAAATAAAATGTAACAATATAATATCCCAAAACAAAGCTAACGGCGTCAACGCAAACGCAGAAATTTCCACGACTCCAGTGCCGGAACCCCTGCAACCTAGATTGATCAACCAGCATCACCCCCAAACGCAATAAAAACCAGCGCGCGCAGAGCCCCAACCATCACCACCGGCGCCAGTCTCTCCACAACTGTCACGTGGCCACCGGCACGCATCGTCGACTTCCGGTATCGCCGGTCGCACCAACGCACACGTCATCGGCGTCCGCTAATCGGCCACTGAAATTCCCCGGGCACGTCGTCGCCGTCGACCACGCCGGGCATTGTCTTCCATCGACGCTGGATTCGCCGCTGGTTGACGGGTGTGTGCCGACACCCTCTATAGCTACTGTCGGCGCCTTCCTTGTCCACACGCCGGCGTGCGGAGAATCCGTGATTCATTGCCGGCAGAGATGGGACGGTTTAAAGTGCTGGAGTTGGCTGTGAGGCCAATCTTAGGTCGATGATTGAGTTTTTGGTGTTTAACGACGCACTGTTTTGACAACTGGCACGGGTCTAATGGCGTCGGTGAATGAGAGGGTGATGATGAGGGTGATGACGAACCTAACCTAGCATACAAGGGAGGAGGGGAAACCCGGTGTAGCCTAATCCTGTTGAAAAGCACCAAGGGAACCACCGGCTTTAAAGTCCCTTCCGAAGGACGGTACAACTCTAACAACAGGATTCCTCCACTTATCAGTGATGTTGAGAAGTTGATAAGCAAGGCGAGTGAAGTTGTTGAACTAACTTCAAACCCT
Source organism: Nemurella pictetii (assembly GCA_921293315.2). Taxonomy (NCBI): domain Eukaryota; kingdom Metazoa; phylum Arthropoda; class Insecta; order Plecoptera; family Nemouridae; genus Nemurella; species Nemurella pictetii. The sequence continues at coordinate 7,638,692 of OV121122.1, forward strand.
CCAACCTCTCTCCCGAACAGAACTGATCACGAGCATGATGGTCACCCATCAAACACCTAACTTAGCGCGATTTTGCTTAACTTCGGCGATCTCACGAGAACCGGTATTCCCAACATGTCGATAGTTCGGTAGTATAGTACAGAGCACTTTACGTATGACATGGCACACCGGGGTTGGTGAGGAGCTGGTGTGATCATGTCACCATAGAATAATTAACCTTCTTATGCTATGGCGCTACTATTGATGGTATGGATACGATGGACCAGGCACTGAGGTTAGGTACTGTGGTGCTATGATCATGTACCATGGCCGGGTTGGTGTGGTGCTGGTGTGATCATGATGCTGGACATGCTACCATAGAATAATTAACAATCTAATTCTACGATGCTACTTTTAATGGCATGGATACTATGGGACCAATACTACGAGGCACTGAGGTTATATACTGTGGTGCTATGCCTGCCTGGGCCTAGCCTACCTATAGGGCCTATCTAGCTAGCAAACACCGGGTTGGCGTGGTGCTGGTGTTAGTATGGTGCTGCGATTGTCGGCATTAAATTATCCACCTTGTATCACACGCAGGCGTGCAGGGAATGCGTGATACATTGTCAAGAGAGATCGGATGGTTAGAGTGCCAGAGTTGGCTGTGAGACCAATCTTAGTATCGGTCAGAGCACTTGGCGTATGCCGGCGAACACCGGGGTTGGTGGGGTTATGGTGCTGCCTTAGAGTTGATAGAGCCCAAAGTGTGTTCCTGGAAGCTCGGAAGTGTAATGCTAACAGATGGTGTTGCTTGGACTAACTCTATGGTGTTAATAAACTGATGACATGGGCCTACTTGTCAGAACTGTCGGGGTTACTGGGATAGTGCTGGTGTTCTATTGGGGCATATCAATTGCTACTAAATACTGGGGATACTGGGGATAGCACCTATGCCACCAGAAACTGGAGTAACTGTGGTGCCAAGTGCGACAATTGTTGGCATATTACTTTGCTCCCATGGGTTCCTCATGGATGTTCAAACACACCACCACCATCAAACACACGGGTTTGGTACCGTGGTACTATGGTGTTGCATGGTGTTCGATATACAGCCTGTACACGCGACGGGATGTCAATCCACGCTTTGAATCTGACGGATTGTCAGTCCGTCGTGTGCTTTGCCAGTCCGTCGCATTGGCAGCACGTTTATCGTGCAGACATCGACTCTCTAAATTCCATAAATAGCACTCCGAGACAAAACCCGGGTCCAATCGGTCGCGTTTAAATGCATTTAATCTTATGTCAGTAATTTTGGAGTAACATCAGTGTTTGGTAAGGGGCTCAGAGTGCAGGACCCTTACCTAAATACCACCAACACCGAGGTGTTACAGTGGTGCTATGCGTTGCTACCATTTTTCGACTTTTACACGGGTCTTTATATACCTAATGCCAACAATCTTTGCACCATAACTACGCTAGCAACGCGGTAACACAGGTGTTTTAGGGTAGAGGTCTGAGCCCCAAAAACACCTTGGCTACTGAGTGGGATAAGAAAACGATTCGAATCCTCATGGATGGTTAACACGATACTCTCACAGACGTCTAGACTCGCAGTGATTTTGAGCGTTGTTTGTTCAAGCGGTGAATGTTTGTTCTGAAGCTCACGCGATGTGGTCTCAACCGGTGTTAACTGATTGGGAAAAGTATGTTGTGTGGCTTTAGTCGACTTGAGGTCGAATCTAGGCTCCTTAGTTTTGTACAAGGAGCTCAGTGCTCTCTGCTCCAAGTAGATGGTGATGGTTCGAGGCAAAACTGCTGGAAATGTTTCAACCTTTTGTAAGGTAGAGTCGGTAACTTTGAACGTAAGACCCTAAGGGTAAGACAAATTAAAGGTTTTTTACGTCATACCATGACTTTTAGGTTAAATTAGTGCGGTATTTTTGTAATTCAGGTTGACTTTAGTTAATATTAACAGCGTAACGCACCCACGAAAACGTTGCAGCGAGTTTGAAGTAACCACACTGCCGAAGTTAAGCAACATTCAAGCGTGTCACATACAGGATGGGTGACCGATGAGAAAGAAAGGTGCCCAGCTGGATTCTTCCGAATAATCCAATCATGAAAAAACACTAGCAGGCAGTTATCCCGAGAAATTTATCTCTCGAAATCGACCACATCTGGCTACGTGACCTTGGGACGGTAACACATCCGATTCCGGATTCATTGCACTCTTGCTTAACGTCAGCGCTCTCATGAAAGACATTCAAACGCATTAATCCCTGCTCGAGATTAGACGCAGACCCACGTTTTGTTACAGTCATTATTTAGATAAGAATCTTTTAATCTTTGACTATCCTTATTACTTAACAACGGAACTTCCGTCACAGCCTCCTGCCCAGTACAAATGTCCAGGACAGATACATGCCATTTACCTAAACTGATTGATTGATTATTGGTGCTTAACGACGCACTGTTTTGACAACTGGCCCTTTGGCACTGGTCTAATGGCGTCGGTGAATGAAATGGTGATGATGAGGGTGATGATGAACCTAATCTAGTCTCCCTAGTCTCTCCCGAACAGAACTGACCATATGCATGATGGTCACCCATCAAACACCTGACTCAGCGCGATGTTGCTTAACTTCGGTGATCTCACGAGAACCGGTGTTTCCAACATGCCATACCGTTCGGTCATTTACCTAAACTTAGCACGCTAGTTTTTCTGAAAAAGACACATGCTCTTGTCCTTCTCAGGTGTTTAGAACGATAAAAAAATTCAACGTAGATATCTGACATCTTGAACACCCTGCAATGATGCACCATTGTATCTCTCCTCCAACGCATTATCGATACCACCAACAAAGCACTCGACTGATAGCGCGCTGCGGCCAGCACTGATTACAGACAGCGCAGTCGCTGATAACGTGATACCAACTTCGACTCTGTCACGACGCGGACATGGATTCGATCTCTCCCACTCTCTCATCTCGATCACTCGAAATCACTCGAAATCACGCACGTGCGATCCATTGTTCGGAGAATCACCATGACGTCACTGTGTTGCACAGATTTTTCTGATAATAACACCAAGCAATGAGATCTCAAAAATCAGACCGGATCTGTTCAAACGAGATGCTTTGTGAGGACATCGGTAGACATCGGTTTGTCGCACGTGTGACTTTCGGCTAGGTGCAACCGCGATAATTACTATGCATAGGGGTGCACTCGGCGAGCTATGTCAACAGTTGTTCTCTCTGTCGTTGATCAATGACACGCTGGTAAACTTAGCTAAAGATTTTTAAAAAATCGTAAATCTCATAATACGCAATGCACTGTGTTATATCTTGAATTCACACAGACCCCATGTGCCTACGCCTAAGCTTTTTAATGGGTGTTATGTTGTGCATAACTCAAAATAATAAAAATGGTTCTTAAATGGTTAATCATAGTATGTGCCACCTATATCGGTGTTTCTGTCAGTTTCACCATCCTTGGTTTGACTATTTCTAACTCTTGTCTGTAATACCCCTCAAGGGGTCAGAAAATAATCAATCAAAAAAATGCCACTTAATAGCTCCCTCATCTTTCAACGAGCGCCTAGTTTTCTATTGAAATATCCATGGCGCCAAGCAGGCGAGATACCTTCCGCTTAGCCACAAATTTGACCGCAAAATTCTCGGCACAGTTCCAGCCTTTGAATCACTTTCCACGCGAATTTTCCGCAATAATACACCCACTACCTATACCATGTCAAGAGTCAAAGATTGCAATCCACTTCTTTGAGATCTGCACCTCAAATCGGGGCAACAAATCTAGACATCTGTGAGACATGGAAATGTGGCTATCAGTCCAAGAAATCAATTCAGGTCTGCATTGTTGCGTTGGCTTTGGACCACATCGAATACCTACAAGTGGTCGAATTAAATTATAGCATCAGGTAATTTATCTGCGGAATCACAAGAGGAAATCATGATCTGTGGTTAAGATTATCTTGTAGACTGAGCCCTTCACTGCCTATCAGATTACGAATGGATAGAAATTCTGTGTGTCACACTATGATGCAAATACAACAATGCATGGAATAAAGTCGGGAGAATAATTTAATAGTCTGTGTGGTCTATGGCTTCTTTTCAAACACAACCGTCTATGTGCTTTGACTAGTATTATAAAGTTTTTATACCAACATTATACGTTATATGCATTAAATACCTAGTTAATTGTAAGAATTTCGATATGTTTTCAGTCAAGATTGCTTCGAGCATGGTCCAGTTACCACAGAAGTAAGAATCCGAATGAAGAAATTTGGCTAGGGGCAGTCATGTCAATAAATAATTTGAACAAGAAAATAAACCAATGATAGTTAACTGTAACCAAATAGACTTAAGTAGTCCATTTTTAGGATGTTTTGAGCTGAATATACATGGAAGTATAATTATAGGTATCTCTTTAATTTTATCTAAATAAACCATCATTCACTTCACAGTATTGATGTCAAAAGCACCATAATTTCATATTAAAACTGTTCCTTGTCATTCATTATTTCTCTCAAGAGATGTATGAAAGCAACACAAGAAAATATTTTAATACCTGAGTGGGCAGTATATACAGTATCTCAGCTTTATTATGTAAACCACTACATAAACACAACAAACCGCAGGACAATATCGTATTTGCCCTTCATGACCTCTACTTGATAACCACATGGGTACCTTCAATATTAGTCCTATTTCCTGGAACTAGAAAGATTGAACCATAGTAATTCCATAAAATTACACATGGTAATAGCACTAGTAAGTGTCGCAAATTAAGAAAGGGGCGTAGGCTACTTAGGGCCCAAGGTTTTGAAAGAGGAGCCTTATAACGTAATTGTTTTAATTGCTGTGAATGCACACAGGTGTATTACATGCCATTCCTTACAGAGAAGATGTTACTGGCTGCTCAAACAATCAGCAGGTGACTCCAAAGAGTGGCTTACTGCCATTGATTTGTAGGTAACATTAGTTAGTTGAAGGTATACTGTATGTGTGTGTGACTGATAACTCAATCAGTACGACATTCATTGGTAATAAAATTCAGCTGGCAGAGGTTGGATATTTATGTAGGAACTTTTAGACAAACTGAATGTTGGCCTAGAATATTAATAGATGCTTAAAATAACTCTAAATGTTCGCCCCCACTTTACGGTTGCCAACAAGCGTCAAATAATATTTAAAACGAGATTCGAGAGACAAAAAATATCCGCCAATTTTTGCTAAATGATAAATTACACATGACATGTCAAGAAAAAATTATTTTACTTACTCTTCACTGAAGCCATTGACGTGAAGTATCCTCATTTGCTTGACAATTGTGCTTTTCCCTGATTCACCAGCCCCTAAGAGAACAATTAAATTAATACCTTTTCTAAATTATCTCGGGATAAAATCAAAAAGAATCCTCTCTCTCTCATTTATATAGAGGTAGCAATATGGCTGACTGCAATAGGCCCTACCGAATAAATCTTTAACCGTATCGCCAGTAATATTTACCTAACAACAACAATCTGTGCGTTGCTCTGTACACTTGTTTGTCCCGTTTCAATTGTTTTTCTATCTTTTTGTGCTGATTTTTGAGGGCTTGCTGCTCTGCTTTCGAACTCTCATTGCCAAAACAACCCATGACATCAAGGAGTATGGTCGGCAGGCAGCAATGGGCCTGCCCCTCGGTCACAACGATATTCCCTATTTTGTTGGTGGTCGCATACACACACGCGAGAAAAAATACTCGGCCGACACACGGGTACGCACTTATTCGCACATATTCCAAAGCTTGTCGCGCACTTTTGTCACCAGTTAAAAACACAAATACAGCCCGAAATTAAACACTCGCCTAGGAAAATCGCACCTTCGCTCACCGAAGATATTGCACTCCACTGCCAAGGGTGGTACCGCGTTGCACTATGGGAAATATTCGGTTGGCGGCTGTCATTTCGAGAAAAACAAGTCGAACTGTGGCGAAGCCGCTTGCCGTACGGTCTTAAAACGCACCGTGGGGTGATCTTTACCGTTATACATAGCTAGACCAGTGTGGCATTTTCTTGATAGTAGTTTATTTAGCAGTTTGTTACTGGGCCTAGACTAGGGTCGTCTGCTTCGACTCTACAAGTTCTCTAGAGAGTGGGGGAAATTTCTGACATTTCGTCCATCTAGCGGAGAAGAGAAGAAGTGTCGTGCGGCGAAGGATTTTTAGGTTATGTCACTAGAAACGTCATTTTGAACTTAAACAGCGCGACGCACGTGAGAGTGACTATAGCAGGACTTAATCCTAAATCATTGGAGATGACGGGGTGTTTTACTCGCACCATCATAAAAACTTCACTGTCAAGAAGTTTTCTCCATGAATTTCTTTTCAAAGGTCATGTCAGATTATCAAGCAAATTTCCGTCTGCACTGGGTGCACCTGACCCTACCAGAGAAAACTTGGTTAAGAAGAAATTCGCCGACCTCATGCAATGGTATGAAGAGGTGACAGGGATGGATGAGGTGCGAAGGGCACAAAATCGAGTGCTCGAGGCAGAAACGAACTTCGTTTCCGCTCAAGAGAGAAGACGAGAAGCAAATAAAGAAGTAGCGGCCATTCAGACGAAGCTAAAAGACTTGCATGGAGAATTAGAAAAAGCTACTAGGGGAGAGAAACGGTTTGTCGAGCTTATCACTGCCGAGTTACAAATAATACAACAGGAGAGAAGATTAACTGATGAGTTTTCGCGCTTCGAACGAGAAGAGAGGGATTGCTTTTCTACATTGTCTACAGCAGTGAAGGATAGCCACGAGAAAGAAAGAGCACAAGCTGAAAAAACCAAATACTGGTCAATTATTGGTTCAATTGTTGGAACTGTCATTGGAATATTTGGCAGTTCGATCAACAATGAGATGAAAATGAAACAATTAAGGAAACTCGTGAAAGATTCAGTGACACTGAAAACAGATTCATCGGGGCTTCCTGAAGCACTATCAAAACATGAACGAGAATTATCCATACTTGTCAGTGAGATAAAGAATGCAACAAAGCAGCCAGATGATCTTGTTTTAGGCCAACTCAATAAAATCATCCACAATCTCGACAACAAACCTTCTTTAGCAAGCACGGAGGGCGACTGGCTGAAAAATCTACATGGAATTTTGAAAAGTCAAGAAGTTACGACGAATCAACAGTTTGCGGAGCTTAAGACTTTACTAAAAACTCAGTATGCCTTGCCTGAAATGACAGGTGATCAATTGTTAATCATGCCCACAGGTTTAGAAGAGAGGTTAACCGAACAATATCGAAATACACAGTATGCAATGATTATATGTTCTACTGTTACTGTTGTTGCTATTTCGTTAGTCAGTAGATATTTTTCTTAGCATTACTTCTAGTTATGAGATGTTGGGGTTGTAGGTAGTTTACTAGTAGATGCTAGTATGAGTGAAATGTTGATTATTTAATATTTGTATCAATATTTTCAATGGTTATTCTGTTAAAAAAATCTTGCTTGCCAAAGTTTCCATGCCTAAATGTGGAATTTTCTGTTTTTTTAATAATATACACCGACTGTTATGCAACACTAGTAAGAAATAAAACCATAATTATAGTTCTATAAATACAAATTTGCTTGTGGTGAAGTAATAATTAAATAATATGAAAATTATTTATAGCAATAGAAGTAAGCAAAGCATTCCTAAAATCATCTATTATAGTTACCCATCTCTACCATAAATGTACCTAGACAGACATATGGTATATTAGTCACGGTGGTACATGGAATTGGAATTTATTGGTAATTTAATTCCTAAAAAACTAATTTTAGCCATTGGTATTGAAATTCAGAGGTTAATTTTATTTTGTTTGCGGGTAGGTATAGAAATTTCAATGATTAACAATGTTGAATTAAAATGTAATACTACTAAATACTAATAAGTAATAATATGTAAATTCTGGACGGATTTAAAGTTTTTTTCTGACTCTTAGGTCCATATCCATGCAAGACTGGCATATAGCGCGTAGGAATTGAAGCTTTTCCAATAACACATTAAAAAATCCAAATTTCACTAAAAATTTGTGTTAAAAAAACCAAACGCCTGCTTTTCATGACATGTTCAATTTGTTCTTCGATTTATACACTATTACATTTTCCTCATAGCCGCAAGGCTGAGTTGAGCCACCAGAATGAAAAAGAGAATATCTCCTTAAATTATTAATTGCCTAACTAAAAATATAAAATTATTATAACTACTTAAGACAAAACTTGAAATCAAAATGAAACTAACAGAACCCCAAATGCATTACGAACCCTTAGGCTTGAATACTAAAAGACAATATATTAATAATAAACTTAAGCATCCATACAGTGGACATGATTCAAGAACGCATCTCCAGCAATTTTCGTTATCAGCATTTTCTATATTTATACAGAATTCCAGTCTTATTATTTTGGGACTAATAATCCCATGTTAGATGGGAAATATGCCAGAAATGCTACTTCCCTTAGCTGTTTTTCTTTGCATTGCTTTGTTTAGGTAGATAGTAAAGCCGACCCTCACATCAGGATCCTCTCTCAAAACCTCCGTTGCAAAGTTTTTGCCATCAAATCATAAAACTTGGCCGTCAAGAGAATTGTAATATCATGAATTCATGCACCTATGATCAAATATGATCATCAAAATACATCTCCCAAACAACAAAAGGCATTGCTGAAATAAACACAAATATAGGATAAAAGGAAAAGATGGATCATAACATCACATCGAGATTGATTACTCAAAAGATTTTATTATAAAACAAACATTTCTACCTAGATTTCAAACTATTATTTAACTGTATAACTCGAATAAAAGTAATAAATTGCTATGTACCGTACCGTCCTTGTCCACTGCATTATTACTTAGGTACGTACCTCCTAGAGGTACTTAAAATTTTAAATTAGGTACTACTACGTATATATTTTCAGAACACCAATAATCTATTGAAATTTGTTAAAATTAAATTGTAATGCTCGGTCCTCTAATCTGATAAACCCAAACAGATTATGCTAAGCCGTATAAATGAGATCATTTTATTGCTACCTTTTGCCAGTCTCTTCCCACTAAAACGTATCGGCAAACAAACCACGCATCGTTTCCGACACTTATTGCCCTCAGTCTCAAACAATGAGCCAAATGAATAGTCTACAGTTGACTAAAATATACTCGCTACGAGCTCCGTATAGATGACACAAATACAAATTTCAAAAACAAATAGAAAGATCGGAGATAGAAAATGAATAAAATATTAGATTGAATATAAGATTGTGAAGTTGAAATGCTCTTCAAATTAAGGAGCCAACAGCTGAGGGAATTCTTAAAGGAGAATTTGAATAACATAGTGGCTATAACATAACGGCAAGTCACAAGCAGTGCTAAGGCATTGACTAAGTTAAGTAACCTTTAATAGACGAAGGGTGCAATACTAAAAAAAATCCGTAAGCAATTGTGTAATTTAAATGAGTGCGGGTTGAGGGCGATTTGTACAGTGGTTTTAAACAACGGCAGTTACAGTTTTTCTCGATGGCCCCGACTTTGCATCGTAAAGCAAAGCTCTGAACAAGTCTCGCATGCCAAAAAATCAAGCAACCTTGTAGTTGTATGGAGTAACCATAAAAACATGCTCAATAAGGGCCATCGAGCAAACTGAGACTGCCATCGTTTAGAACAAAGGACTGCAGCGATCCAGGCATAACTCATGGTGAACTGCATTTAACATCGGAATGGGACAGACTGATTTTTTCCCTAAACCTTTGGGCATCTACCAATGAATAAATTGTCACAAGCACTTATTGGTGAACTAATAACTCAACCAACCAATGCATTGATAACTGATTGGCTGAACAATCCAAAAATGAATTCACTATCCTAGTAAATTTTCAAATATTGTGTATTTCATCATGTCATCCTGACGGCGATATTGCGAGTATGAATTAGTTTGTACCGTACTATTCTATCGACACAACATTCACCGGAAACTAAATTTTTATTTTCTGAACCTCAATCACACACATATCAATGCGCGATCGCTTTACGAAATAGCTTCACATAACCTGCCTAGTTTTCTCAGATTACCTATACGTACCGAGCCAACGTCTATTCTCTAGCCTTCTACATTTTACTAGCTTAGAATCCTTCCTGATCAAGAATTCTCTTACTATCCAATCAAAAATTAGGTCCTGAATGCAAGACATAATAATTACCAACAACAATAAATATGCAAAAATCCTTACAATTACCCGTTGTGCAAATAGTACTTGTCAAATAGGCCTACCGCCTACATTTTCAACGAAGACGATGGTTTGGGGAAGATTATGTAGTGTAGAAATTAGAAAACGATTCCTAAATTAGTTTAAGCTAATAAAAGGCTGGATCAAAAATGTTAGTATAAGAAGCCTTGACCGCTGATTGTTTCGTTCTCTGCAAACCAATGTTCCTATCGTGCTCTGCAAATTCAGTGATTGGATCTGTTTCGTGAGTCTTCAACACACAGCATTGTTTTCACCAAAAAAACTGTTTAACTGGTCTTTAGGAAGCAAAGCTACCAAACCAAAGCTACCAACGTTTCCTCCAAACCTTATGTTTGGTATTCAATGACCCATTTAAGTATTTTTCAGAAAAACTAAATTTACTAATTTTAGAAAAACTATCTAATTGAGTAATGAATGCCAAGTCCCAGAAAAAATTCAAACTTTTCCCGACGTTTCGCAAAGCTGTGCTGCCTGCTTTATCAAAGGTATAAACTCGAGACATGAGTCACACAAAGTAAGACAAAGCTCTGCAAGCTCAACAAAGTAAGAACTATTTAACTATGTTCAATGCTAAGCTATCAAACTTAAACTTTTCCCTGGTTAAATAGCTTTCTTTTTGAAAACTTGTTTGCTGAGATAAGGAAAAGACATGAGACTTCAATCAATCAAGACCAATCAAGACGCAAGACCACTAATTGGGCGCTAGTCCTACAACTGAGTGCAGCAGTCACCAATCGGGTACAGTTGCGTCCCATTTAATATAATAAAGTTAAGACAAAAAACTTTTACTTGGCGATTGTCAAAGATGCAAAATAAACCCGACGAGAACAATCGTATCCTAAGAGCAAAAAAAAAACAACCAGCGATCAAGGCTTCCTGGTTACGAGCTACGTCACAGGAAGGAGTTATTTGTATTCGGATTTCCCCTCGTCCATGTCGAGCAATAGGCGGCCTCCGTCTTTGAACGACTGGATTCGGTTTGCGAGTTCCCGGTTCTCTTCGACCTTGATGTCGTCTCGAAGGAGCGACTCCAGGTTGACGTTGTCCAAGTTCACCCCGTGAGCCGATCCTGGAATCAAGATGATTGTTGCTTTTATTTCAAATCCAAATCTACTCTTTTTTACGGGCAGTATGTCAACGAACTACAGGTCATTTCCTGGGGGAGCGTACTTTTCTGCAGTGTTCGAAACAGGCTTTGTGTTACCAACTTCATACAACTGAAATGTTAATTTTTCTTACTATTTTCGATTTGAGTTGGTTAATTTATCATCAGTTTACCTACAGTGAATGAATGGTTATTGAATATATTAAAAGCCTACGCTTTAGTTTCGTTTCTGACATTTTGAAATTCCGTCGTTTAAGCATGGTTTTAGGAGTTAGTACAAGCAAAAAGGCATCAATTTTTTTAGTTTGGTCTCTCCTTGTATAGACTGTAGGTTGCTAGTTAATTAGTTAATTAGAAAAGAAATATCCATTCCAAAATTAGTATCTTTATCAGGATTTAAAGCCAGATAATCAACTTTATATTGATTCCACGGTGTGTTTTCCGTAGGCTATAGAGCATAATTGGATATTGCTTAGCTCTAGAGATATAAGCTCAAATCCCGGTACTGATACAAAAGTTTGGAATTGATATTTTGTTTCTAGTAATAAATATCAACCGTACATGTATTTTCATCTCGTATCAAGTTTTTGCATTTTGGTTCAAATCACCCTAAAGTTGCTTGCTCACTTGACTGAGATTGGCATTTGGTTGGTAATGAAAGTACAATATTTGTAAAGCTCTAGTGTGTTGCTAGGTCTACAAAAAATTGTATCATTATTTTTGAATTTCAATTGTTAAAACAGGGCAAAATATAAGAAGTGTGCTTTTCAAACAACTCAAAAAATAATAATTGAAGTGACAATGTTACAAAACATTATAAGTTACCTACTTTATAAAATTGAAATCTATAAGTTCTGCCTCTCAGTGAACCAAATTCAACCAGTGATGGTTTCAGGGACGTTATTGTCTATCCGCAATTGACCTTTGAGATAATCGTTTAATATACGATACTTTTAAAATCTTTTTTGGGCGATTCTAAATTTCAAGGTCACCCAATCCAAAAACATCCAGACAAATATGACATAGGTGCGAGTGCATATTTACGTGAACACCTTCGAGTAGATATCTAACATTGTTTTTGATGCTGCTTGTGCATGACATCATTGTGTCGAGCTAGGCTCTTTAAATTGACCATGTGGTATTGCATCATCACTCTCAGGGCATTACCATTGTATTAGTCATACCTACAATTTTATTTTCAGCTTCCACCCATAAATAAACCACACTACCTAGCACCTAATCGCACAAATCTAATTCAAGAATGAATACTGAACTCTTGAATAAAATTCAATTTACTACCTAGCATATTAAATTTCCTTTAAAACTCATATTGACTTGGTTATCTTACCGGCATGGGCAAGAAAGAGGTCTTTAAGAAAACCCAGTTCTTTCGACAACATCTTTATCTTCTCTTCCAGCATTTCATTCTCCGTCTTCAATTGGTGAACCCTCTCTAACGTCTGCTGTGTCCTCAACTTTGTTTTGACGCGACTCCGTTTCACGGCCTGGTTGTTGCGGTCCCTTCGGCGTCTGTAGTCGTCTGGAGTATCACCTTCGCCTGCGCTGCTGCTTGCCTCCGCTTCTTCTTCTTCTTGTTGCCTTCTGCTTTTCTGACCCCTCTTGGATCTTCCATTGTTCTCTTTATTCTGAGGAGCCATGGTCCAGGCAGGTATCTGGGCTTTTGCCAATGTGCTTGCCCTCAAAGATGTCAATTCTGGGTCAATAACTTAGCTGAACTTCTGATTAAAACAGTACCAGAAAATCTGTAAATGTAAAATGAATTTGTTAGTTACTTTTGCATGACCACTGAATCAATATTTACGTGAGATACGAGACTAAAATAACATACAGCCTAATTTGTGTCTGTGGTGCAACCTGTCATTGAAATGTGATGTATTCCCAAAAACATTTACAGCAAATCAACTGTGGAACAGCTTTCCCCAAAATTTGAAGGTAAACAAAAATCAAAAAAAATTTAGAGCTTACTTTTCTGCACACTAGAAGACCTCTGTTAACCCCAACACAATATTGACGTAAATTAATTACTTGCGAAGTCAATAAACCATTAGCAGATGAGTTCACTGATTTGCTGGCGCAATAAGTATGTTAATTGAGCAGAATTGAACCGGATGTCGCGCCATCTTAGAATTGTGATGAATACAGAGAGGAATTTTTTTATGACTCGTCAGTGCTAGTGTCAAAATTCCTATGTTGTTTTATATAGATTTCTAGTGGTTGGGGCGAGAGTGTTCGTTTATTTTTGTACAGGTGAGTGTTTATAAATAAACTTCACGCTCCATTCAACTAAATTTTTAGCTAGGGTGTCATATAGCTCACATTTGACGAATAAACTTAAAGGGGCAGGTCCAGCTTCTGACTTATCTTTGGTTATGTAGTCGAGCTTCTAGCTCAGGGACATATTTCGTAATTTGACACTTGTTCTCGTCTACCCTTGGGCACCCAGTTTCAGTTATATTATTTGAATAATAATCACATCCATAAATATACTCATGTAGTCTCAAAGCCGCCTGCAAACAAAGTAGGTTACAATGCATTACCATTGACACCAATAGTCAATGTACACTTAACTTCAAACCTATGGTAGGCAAGTCTAGTTGGGCTAGTCTCTGGTCTAGTCATGCCATTATACTTTGCTTGCTCTAATTAACTTAGTCACGAGCTGTGAAGGGTCGTGAGTGAATAATGGAAGCCGAATAAGTGCAAAAGTAAGCCCAAACTGCTGATTCAACGAGCTAATCATGTTTGCTAGAAGCCCCGACGTTTCTTGCGTCAGTTGGCATTTTTTCACTCTTGTGCAAATATCCTCAATATGTCAATGTCAAGAGGAATGCTACTTCTCCTTGCCTGCGAATAAGACACTCCGATTGATTTGTATTGTGTTCTTTTCAGACATCAAGCTTTGGTCAAAGGCGTAGACCCAAATTAATCGTAATTTTAAAATTCAATGTAAGTAGCCAAATACAATTTCACTTTGTCAGTTACTAGTTTGTTAGCTTACAGCTCTGCTTACATCATTGTGGGGTGTAATATATTAAATATTTTGTCATAAAGACTACCTCCCACTCATTGATTATTTGGAAACCCTAGGTCAATTTTGTTATCTATTCTAAGAGGATAATGAGTCAACACAGAAACTTCTAGATAGCATTATGAATGACAATTTTCCTTACCTAACAATTACAATATTACAGATGCGGCGCCAAAAGGAAGACACTATGCAAGTGAATGTGGCTGGATTTAGAAGAAATATAAAAAATTTAGCACACAACTATTCCGATGCACAGGTTAGAATCTCAATTATTTCCGGCTAGTTATTCCGAATCCATTGTGAGGAACCAGTGCTCGATTTTGTAACTTCAGTCTCAAATTCTTGCAACAACTTAGGGTTAAAAGCAAGCCGACATTTCCCTCAACTTACTAAGTAGGTAGTTAGAACGTTACTTGAGTTTAGACCGTCGATTAAGCAGGCAGCATAGCTTTGCGAAACGTCGTTTTGAGTTGGGGACTAAGCACTCAATACCCAGTTTAAAACGTGCCAAGATTCGGAAAAAACACGAGTGTTAAGAAAGTAATAACCACGACGTGCGTTTCAGAAAAAGGTGCGCGAGGCGACCAGCAACGACCCATGGGGACCGAGCTCCACGATAATGTCGGAGGTGGCCGACCTGACGTACAATGTCGTCGCGTTCACCGAGATCATGCAGATGGTCTGGAAGCGGCTCAACGACCACGGCCGCAACTGGCGCCACGTTTACAAGGCGCTCGTTCTGCTCGAGTACCTCATCAAGACGGGCACGGAAAAGGTGAGCAGTTTGATGTCGTTTGCTGGCTGCTCGCTGGTCGGAGCGAAAGATTTATTGCGGATTTCTGAAAACTAGTCGAAGAAATAGTTAGTTGTCCGGTTTTGCGCTGTGATTGGCTCTGAAAAGGGCCTGACTCAAAGTTAATTCTCAGAGATAAAAATCATTATGACATAGGCTATCTATAGCACAACTGTAGATAGGTAGGTACACTACTTCTACACTCCGCTTAACCAGTTTTAGTTAGCGTTTTTTTTTAATGTAGTTCTAGTTGATACTTGTAGTTCTAGTTGGGAATTGGATGCGTAGTCGGGTAGTCTTACATTGTTTTTTTGGTTGTTAGACGGAGCAAGGTGTTTTCTTGGAAAAGTTTAATTTTGCTAACATTTTTTCCCGGAGTAAAATATAAACCATTGATGCAATTGTAAGTAGGTAATTGAAGGAACTGGCATTCAATATCCGGTTAAAGAGCTGCAAACAATTGAGATTCATCCATACCAAAACACATCCCTGGATACAATTTCTTTCCACCAACTTTTCCACACTTTCTTAACAACCAAATTCCAGCAACCACATGTCCTTACCTTCTAAAGACCGATGTCGTTCATCAAGGGTCTCTTAAATCAAGTTTAGACTCGAGTTGGACTCGAGTAAAAGTCAAAGCAGGCAAAAATGTAAAGCAGGCAGCATAAATTTGCAAAACGTCGGGAAAAGTTTGAGTCTGGGAGTTGGGTTAGCAGTTAGCATCCAACCACATCTCCTCTTCTGCCTGCTTTAACAAGGGTCTTAACTCGAGTTTGGACTCGAGTAACAGTCAAAGCAGGCCAAAAAGGCTTGCGAAACATCGGAAAAAGTTTCAGTTTGGGACTTAGCATTCAATACCCAGCTAAATACTCGTTCTGAAAACCACATCTCTCCGCCAGGTCGCCATGCAGTGCAAGGAGAACATCTTTGCCATCCAGACGCTGAAAGACTTCCAGTACTTCGAGGAGACCAAGGACCAGGGGCAGAACGTGCGCGAGAAGGCCAAGCAGCTGGTGCTGCTGCTCAAGGACGACGAGCGGCTGCGCAACGAACGCGCGCGCGCCCTCAAGGCCAAGGAGCGGTTTGCTCAGGCTGCGTCGGGCTTTGGCAGCGACGGCAACGGCTTCGACACGAACATGTCGCCGTCGAGTCCCAGCAACTTCCCGACGGTCGGTGCCGGCTTGCGTTTTGGCAGCTAACTTACCTTTTATCTTAGTGTGATTCAAGACTAAGTTCTGTTTGGGAGGGTTTGAAGTTAGAGCGATTACTACACTCGCCTTGCATATTAACCTCTCGAGAGCACACATTAGTAGAGGAATAGTGTTGTTCGAGTTGTACCGTCCTTCGGAAGGGACGTAAAGACGGTGGTCCCCTTGGTGCTTTTCGACAGGATTAGGCAAGGTGCCGGCACCGGGTTTCCCCTCCTCCCTTCTAGGCTAGGTTAGGTTCATCATCACCCTCATCATCACCCTCTTGTTCACCGATGCCATTAGACCAGTGCCATAGGGCCAGTTGTCAAAACAGTGCGTCGTTAAACACCATTAATCCATCAATCATTCGAACCTAAGTGTGTCGAATCGACATGATCCAATTGTCGACATATAGAATCGAATGCATCGGTTTGAACACCAAACCTTCCGAATGTTGATCTGAATGTCACTCAAAGTTATGCTGCAATGGTTGACTTGCTTCAAACAAAAGAAAATAACTGTAAAAAGTTATAGCTAACAATAATTCTTACTTCCATTAGGTACTTATTGATTGGTTCCATTGGTTCTTATTCTTTTCATGAATTGCATCATTTGATCATAGGATCGTAGCTTTTGAAAATATACAATGCAATTTTAGAAATGCTTGAAACTCATTTATATTAATTCTCATTAGTTAGTTAACTATTTTTCAGTGAAGCTGGTGCTGTGCAGATAAGCAGTAGATAAGCTTATATCACGAGCAAAATCACAATAACTGTCTGTTGCCTCAGTACTAAATTTGTGTTCTTATCAAACCAGGAAGCAGCTCCAAGGCATAAACATGTTTAGCGTAGGAAATACCAGCACTAAACACCAGTTTCATTTAGCTCAGCAGGCAATGCAAGTGCCAAAGCCTGTTTTTCTAAATATAATTTTGCAAATTAACAGTTCCTGACAATGAAATATGCGTCTTTGCAGGGATTCCAAGATTCCTGGTCGTCATCTGAGGCAGACCCCTCATCGCGAGGTAAGTAACGTGACTTTACCGAATTACTTCTGCGAGCTTTAAACCATAGAATAAGAACGTTCCTTATTCTATGTTTAAACTTTGCTCCCTCTACATCTCAGGAAAAAAACTTTAAATGTTGATCTAAACTTCAAACATAGAAATTTGGATTCCTATTTGTGGACATATCTTTGGGAAATGTTTGAACTTGCAGGACATTTTTGGGGCACACGGGACAGCGTTTAAACGTTCTTGAGATTATTTTGACATATTTGGGACTTGAATTACAATGTGGAATCGCGTGGATTCGTCCCAACCGTGTTTGTGGCGGCGAAATCTCGCGAGGCTTCGCCCCAACCGCATTTAACTTAAACATTTCATATCTCACGTCAGTCAGCGCTAACCGCGCCAACCGTGTTTGCGGCGGCAAAATCTCGCGTGGAATCGCCCCAGTCCCACTTGCGGTGGCAAAATCTCGCGTGGAATCGCCCCAACCGCGTTAGTGGCGGCGATATCTCGCTACAGTCAGCGCTAACCGCGGTTGTGGCGGCGAAATCTCGCGTCAGATCGCGTTTCCATTGGCGTCGTACTTACCGCGGCCGGCGTTTCAGAGTCAGCGCGGCCGCAGACGGTCGGCGAGGAGGAGCTGCAGCTGCAGCTGGCGTTGGCGATGTCCCGCGAGGAGGCGGAGCAGGAGGAGCAGCGGCGGCGTTCGGACGACGTGCGGTTGCAGCTCGCGCTCTCGCAGTCCGAACAGGAGTTCAAGTGAGTCGGGAGTCGATACGCGTCGCGTCGCGCCCGGGATTGCGAGAGTTACGGTAGACGAGTGGGAACGACTTTGGTTTTGGTGGTTTTGCTCTGTGATGATCGATTTCTGGGCCTGGGTCAACGTTTCGACCACTTTGGCGTGATCATTTTGTGAACTGTTCTCAAGACTAGGCTATGCGAACACTCATATAATCGTGTTGTGGATGAGCGTAATATTTACGCTCACCCTCAACGCAATTATATTGCGTGTGCGCATAGCCTAGAGGCTTTTATGATCAATTTAACATGTCCAGTAAGAATTAAGCAGTTTTCTCAATGACATTTGAATATTTCAAAACGTAAAAATCGATTTAAAGAAAAACTATTCAAATGATTTGGTTCAAATTAATATAGTATATTCTTTTTACGATTTATAATGTACACAGTAAATTTTGTGGACATCGCTTGAAGATAAAGTGGCTTAAGTTGCAAAAAACTGAAAAAACGCTAAAAAATCGTCATAAAAGCGCCATTTTCAAGAAAAGTGCTTAACATACAACAATGAAATTTTTACACAAACATTAAATCGTGAGGGTCAACATTTCCTGAAAGTTTCGTCAAATTATATTCAGATACTTGGCCTCTAGAGTGCAAAACGTGTTTTGGAAAAACTGAAAAATTTCGTAAAAACATAATAACACAAAATTTACTCGTCCGATTTGCTTCAAAAACGTGGCAGATCTAAGTTCAGAGAAAACGAAGGTCCTTGTAAATTTTCATCAAAATCCGTTTTGGCGTTTGGCCGGAATCGTGCGAACAAACACACAAAAAAACAAAAAAAAAAACACAAAAAAAAAAAAAAAAAACAAAAAAAAAAACATTCCGGATTTTTTTAGCAGTAAAGTGTAATTGAAGATTTCGCTTCACTCGCTACGCTCGTTACGCTCATCAATAACGATGAATTCCTGGTTCCTGAGATGATTCTTGCGAAGATGACCAAGCCAACGTGGTAGAAACGGTGACCATGCCAAGTAACGAATAGACAGAAGTCGCAAGTAAGTAATAACAACGCGGAACGGTTTGGCATGTTGGAAAAACCGGAGATCACCGAAGTTAAGCAACATCGTGCTGAGTCAGGTGTTTGATGGGTGACCAGCATGCACATGATCAGTTCTGTGTGGGAGAGAAGTTGGAGGTTTTGAAGTTAGTACGACAACTTCACTCACCTTGCTTATCAACTCCTCGACAGCACAGATTTAGTGGAGGAATCCTGTTGTTCGAGTTGTACCGTTCGTCGGAAGGGACATAAAGCCCGTGGTCCCCTCGGTGCTTTTCGACAGGAGTAGGCCACGTGCCGGCACCGGGTTTCCACTCCTCCCTTCTTCTAGGCTAGGTTAGGTTCATCATCAGCCTCATCATCACCCTCTCATTCACAGACGCTAGTAGACCAGTGCCAAAGGGTCCAGTTGTCAAAACAGTGCGTCGTTAAACACCAAAAATCTGAATCTTAATAACACTGCGTTGTGTGTGGCATTGGCCGGCTTGCAGACAGCACCTTCCGCCAATCCAGGAGAAGCAGAGCCACATGATGGACCTGCTCGACATGAGCCTGGGTCCCCCGGCCGGAGCCGTCGGCGGCGCCGGCGCCGGCGCCGCCATCGACCCCTGGGGCTTCCCCGCGCCCGGCCCCGCCCCCGCGCCCGTCCCACACGCCTCGCCGCCCCACCGCCCCCAGGTGAGTCACGTAGACGACGTCGCGATTACCGCGGGGGGTTTCTCTGAGCGACGATGGTTGCTTTTCAAATATATTATTTGACGGAGTTTGAATTAAGAGGGCTCAATATAGTGTGGCGATTGCATAGCAGAGCACTGTTTTGGGAGTCGTGTTGGCCCTTATTTGGGACTGTGTATCAAGAATTTCAATGTCGTTGATGTCGGATGATGATATCCGATATATCTATATATAAGTTAACATGTTTGAAAACTATTCATTGCTAAGCGTACAATGTGCATTGTTGTCGAGTCACTACAAAATATTTATTCAATTTTACAAATCAGAGATTTTACGCTGCTTCATTAGCGATCAATGTACGTTCTAGCTACAAATGTTTCTGTATAGAATTTTACAACATCAGATGAGCCGTTGAGTATACAAGTGGTGTATTGTGATATTTTCAGAATAATCATAGATCAGGTTTGGTAACTTTGGTAAACTCAGTGGAAAGGCTCTCAGACAAAGTGCCACCTGTTAGGTTAAGAGATAATTAACTCTGTCACCACTTTCGTGTCGATGAGCGAAGAGCGTTGTGTTTGTGACACGTTGCGTTTGTGTGCCGGGCTCCAGACGTTGGACGTGTTTTTCTCGTGCTGGGACTCGGTAAGCGCTGGCGTCGACCCGTCTCTTTGTCCCGTCCTTGTTTGTCTCGAGTAACTTCTTGTCGGTGCCGAAGAGGCTGGATTCGGAAGGAGGGGGAGAAGATCGCAATGCGAAACGCGTCGCGTAGCGTGCAGGAAACTCTGGTGGCGAAACAGGCAGACTAGCTTGAAGTTTTAGTAGACAAGTGCAGTAACCACTTGCAAAGATACGCTCTTTTGTTGTTGACACTAAAGATTGAGAGTTACTGCCAAACAAAGCCTCCTCAGTATTACATAAGATGACGTGAGTAACGTTGTTATAAGTTGTACCTTGATGGCTGGGGTGCTTTAATTTTTAACGAAGCCGCCTAGGCGGAGCTGTCGATTCTGCCACCCGTTCACCAAAGATATTTTGGCAGGTTTTCCCGTATTATACATGATAGTTAGATATTTGGCAATACCATGGCTCACTGTTATGTGTTCCACATTTTTACTCAAGTCTGTTCCTATCTACTTTGGTAGGTTCTTTGCTAACAATGTACCAAATATAAATTAAAGTCGGCTATGGCAAAACCAAAGACACTAGAGTGAAGCTGCGATGGTGGGGGCGTGTGGCCAGTATCTTCTTCTCTTCCTTCCAAATCTTAGGGTTACTAAATTTACAAAGCCTTTGTTGCTAAAGCGTGAGGCATCAACAAGTCGGGGTGAAGTAAACCTAACATTGGCGTAAAGTTGACTACCCACCAGTATTAACTCTGCTAGAGCTTGTGTATCTTGCTTCTTGCGGTGTCGATAACCGTTTTCGTTGAGAAAACGATCTACTATGTGTATCGGCTGGTTTGTTTGTTAATTATGCTGCTATTGAAGTATTTTACTAAAACATACTTACCGTGTTGTTCATCGTAGCTTGGAGGCTTGCGTATCTCTGTGACTTATGTTTATTAACTTGATTTCAAGGCCACTATCAATGTCGACGAATACAATTCTCATCAACAATCTGCCCCGAAAGTCTGCATAATGCCATCTGCACACCGTTCTCTGATAACCGTATCATAAATATTCGTCAATCAGTCAGAAAAAAGGTGAAATGCCAAGATTACCCCACTTCTACGACATTTGTCAATGCATTTGATTAATTTCTTATTTATCATCTTTTTCTTTTCAATAAAAAAAAAACGGCAGAAATTTTGTACATGGGCAAAGCATTATTAAAAAAGGTAGACCAAGAATCCTCCTACATTCATGAAAAGAAAAATTGCTTCAGGCTATTTTTTGCACTGATAGCTGAAATACTCACGTGCCATTTTGCACCAATTCTTGACAAACGTCCTTTTGAAAAGCATCTAATTCCACCATCAATACCCCTTGACTTGATTAGTCAAATTTCAAAAACCATGCATAAGCCCTGCACTTTCCATTCATAAAATGAAAAATTGCTTCAGCCACATTTTATTGCGCTGATAGCCGAGGTGCTGACGCGCCGTTTAGCACCAATTCATGACAACCAGCCGTTCCAAAAGCACCCATTCCCACGGCCGAATAACCCGTTTCATCCCAATGAATCCGCCCCAAATTGATTCCGCCACACGCAACCGTCTAACCCGCCGCCCCATCCGCCGCCCACAGCCGCAGCACGACGTGTGGAGCAGCCCGGCGTCGGCGTCGCCAGCGCAAGACCCCTGGGCGCCGGCGCAGGCGTCGGCGCTGGTGGATGACCCGTGGCGGCCGCGCCAGGACCCGTGGTCCCCGTCCACCGACCACACGGCCAGTCCCGGCGACCTTGACGAGTTTGACGTCATCACGAATCGGGAGCGGCCGGCCAACAACGTCAACAACACCAACAACAACAACCACGGTGAGTGAGCGCTCTCTTTCGACGATTTCTGGGATCGGTGGCACGTTTTTCGCGATAAGCGTCGGTTTTACACCATTTATAACAGCAACAATCACAGTGAGTGGCAGTCGCACGTTGCGACAATGCGCTCTCTTCCGACGATTTCTCGGATTGATAGCGGATAGTACTTTTTTTTTGCTTCGTTTCTCTTTCACTCAAATTTGTGGCCAAGCATTATCTTTTGATTTCCCATTTCTTCTGTTAAGTAACAACCACACCAACAACAACCACAGTTTGTAGAATAAGCGTAACCTTATGCTGCTTGTCTCAACTACAAAAAGCGTAGTTTTGCAGCATTTGGTCATCTGATGTATGACCGAACTATTTAGAGATCCAATTTGATGGGGTATATACTGGATAGATTGAATATAGTTAATTCCAGTATCCTTTGTTATTTATATTTTAATAGTTTGTAGCATCATCGTTGGTTTTCCGAACTGTTCAGCCTGTAGTCTAGCCTTTTATCTGGAAGTCAGGCCCAACATAAAACAAACAGTGTCGCAACGAAACAAGCAAACAGATGTGAAATAAAATACTTGTTTTGCTTATCTATTGTTCCACTATTTGCTCCATCATAACATGAGGCCAATAACATACTGTCTGCAACCAATCCATTAGCAAGATAAGAAACTGGTTGCCACCAGTGGGTGGTGGTGGTGACAAGGGGGTGGGGGGGGGGGGGGCTGTTATTGTGTGCTGTCTTGTTAGCAATGTATGATTGACTCCGACAATTGAAGCATGAAGGTGGTTGACCTGAGAACTTGGCAGTGAAATCAGACATGATGCTTGTGGGAGATGAGTTGCTGAAATGACAAATTGTTGTTTTTGCACCAGGCTGCAATCAATATTATCTTAGTCCTACAGTTTAAGTTATTTTTAGAAAGGCTGATTAACTAATCACATTCGATTTAGTCTGATGAATTTTGTTTTTTTGTAACAGAAACTAGCTACCTAAACAATGCCAATAATAATGCAATCTTAATATGTTTTTAATTGCCTAACAGATGAATTTTTCCAATAGGTATAGAGGAATATGTGCAGATAGAAACAGGACTATGAATGAACATAGAAGGCGCTGAATCTAGTGACAGTGGCGCTTTTCTTCAATCATCGCTATGCAGCCTAACAACTCGAATATATTTAATATCCATTCGAAAGTCAGTTGTCCGTGTAGCATAATTGGTAATGTGGAATGCCCGATCCCAGCACCGTGAAAGATCCGGGTTCGACTCCTGGTATACACACAATTTTGGAATGGATGTTTCATTTCTGAAAACCAAAATCGACCGTCCACGCAACGATTAATTGCAGTTAGGTTCAAATCAACTTGAACTCAACTTAGTTTGATCGATAGCAACCAAGCAACTCGATCGAACTTGCTGTTTTAACGCCCGATCTTGTTGCCAGCAGCGGGGCTGCAGGGTCTCGACCCGTTCGACTTCAACCTGCTGGGCGACTCGCTGGACACGAAGGCGGACGGCAAGAAGACGCCGCACAGCTTCCTGGGCGAGAACTCGGCGCTGGTCAACCTCGACAACCTGGTCCCGGCCAACTCGAAGCCCGCCCAGCTGCAGCCCCAGCGTACGTTGCATGCATTGCCCGCCTTGAATACGTTGCTTACGTTTCCGGTGTTGCTTTAGTTGTATTTAACTCATACGCACATGCACATGTTGTCTCATTAGTTATAATTGCACATGCTTCATTGCATACGTTGGATATTTTGCGTATTTTCCATGTGATTCAAACACTCTGCATTGCATACATCATGGTTGTTATGTCGCATACATTGTAAATGTTGCATGTATTACTTGCTTTGAATATTTTCAGTAGACTGTACACGTTGTGTTCTCTAACCTGGTCACTGCCAGTTTGATGTGAGCTCAGCGCAAGCCACACCGCACATTGCATTGGTTTCATTCGTTGAAATTTCCTTTGATTTCTTTGGATTTCTTTGAATTGAATAGATCTATTTTTATGAAGGGATAGGTACTGAGCTTATGTAAATAGTTGGTTTGTTCTTGTCCGAAACAATTCTACCCTGTACTCCCGAGTAACAAAGGGCCGACCGTCTCCTCCGCAGTGCCGACGATGTCGCTGGCGACGGCAAACCCGTTCTCGGCAGTGGGCGGCCCGACGCAGCCGAACCTGTTCCAGCAGCAACAGGCGGCAGCGGCCGCCGTCCGCCCGTCGATGAACGAGATCCGGCAGCCGTTTGCCGCCGCCGCTACCGCCAACCCGTTCCTCTCGTAAGACCGCCGCCAGCAGGTAGTGCCAACCGTCCGCCTACCGCCAAATGTCTGACTGTTGCAACGTGGGAAACTAGCTGCAAAATCGGGCGACAATGAGCTGGCGGCAAAGTTAGAGGTAAAATTGAACAAGTGCGGTTATCAGTGTGATTCGAACCTTAATCGTTGCATCGTAGGGCAGATATTTATTATTAGAAACGAAATATTGATTACAAAAATTCAAATTATGGAATGGATGTTTTGTTTCTAATAATAACTGCGGCTATCACCTGCAAAGAATACTTTTTAACATTTTTATGTGTCAACTGTCAGTCGACACTTGAGATTGAGCATCAGTGGCTAACAAAGCCCCGTAAATATTACGGAAGATAATTTCTAACCAAGCCGCCGCTGACGATTCTGTCGCCAGCTCAACAATGCTATTTCGGCAGAGTTTCCAGTATAGAAACAGCAAGATATTTGCTACCTCCTCTTCGGCTCGGTCCACGGTCGGGCAATGCGGAGGAATCGTTCGTTTAGCAGTAGGTACCAAGCGGGTTGCAGGTTTCGGATCAAACATGTAGATTGTGAGCATCTGGGATTTTATCGTTGGGAATATATGACGTTGACTATATGGCTTTTTAAAATAGTGATAACATTAGAAATATTTCCTAAAGGAATTTAATTTAAAAATAAAACTCCAATAATAATTTTTAATGCAACGATAGAGCAACGATCGGTTAGCTCAGCTGGTCCGCTTGAGGTTCTTGGGTCAAATCCTTAACCAACAGCTCGTTATGATGAATAATTTTTGCCATCCAGCTTTGTACCAGTGGTGACTTTTTTCATGTTGCCTTGCCTGTCTCGGTTTAGCAGCCGCAGGCAACACGGCATCGGACCTAATTACAGGAAACGGCCCTAATTACGACAAGCTCATTCAGTCAATTACAGAATTATTAGCTATACTAGTAATAATAGAAATAGTGTCTACTCTCTACTCTCTAGTGTCGATCTTAGTTGTAGGTATAAACTTTCGATGGTCCCAGTGATAGGAGAAAAAAGTAAAACGAATCATTTTAGTGAATCCATTTTCGGACAGTCAAACGTTCCAATAACAGAGCAGAAAGTGGCGGAAATCGGACGCCGGTGCTGTTGAAAATGGCACCGATCGCAAAGCGACAGCCGGATTCCTGCCAATGCCGATTGCAGCTTCGATCCTTCCCCTAAACAATACCCGGGTGCAGCATTTACTACCAGGAATGCATACCTTAATAGCATTCATATCTCAATGCAATAATTGTTATTTTGAATTGTACCAACAGCATGAAATGTTTTTAAGAAACCATATCTCTGACCCCATCTCCGTAGATGTTGCTTGTTGCTACGGCTGGTATCCATCGTCTTGTGATTGGCAGTCAAAAGAGAACAAAATTGATGTTTTTGTTTCTTATTTCTTACACAATTCCAGCACTGGTGGATCTGTCTTGTCTTTGTTGTACCCCCATATGACAGTTGTCCCAATGCCAACTACCAATGCTACCAATTACTATCTCTTTATTACATTGCAAACTGTCAGTGCAATAATATCAACAGAGTTTTATTTTTATGCATCCCTAAATTTAAATATTAAGGAATTTGAAAACTTCTTTACCCTCCCTAGACGTATAAAAGCAAAGATGAGATGAAATTTGAATGAAAATGACACGTCGAAAGTCCTGAAATGCCATGAAACCGTTAACGGTGATATTAAAGTGACGTTCACCTACGACGCGAAACCTAGTAACAGTTGGTACCTACTTTAAATGTTGCGTGCCGTTAGATCGTAGACCGTTACCTCGAATCGTGGCGGCCGGAACTTGCAATACACCGTCAATTATCGGCGGCAGCTGTCGGAAAGCAATGTTGTTTCTTTTTAGTTCGGACCCGGTGATAAGTTACGTTTTTTTTTTTTAATTCCTGCATCGTAGATGTCTCGATTTGTTTTTTGCGACGGCTGCTGTCCGAAACTAGTATTTTTTTAGTGTATTAACTTGGCGATCGCACGGCAAGGATTCGGGTGGTCGTGGACGAAGCCGAGAGGTTGGACGCTGCGAGAAGAAACATGCCTACCTAACCTAGATTATAGTGGAGCGGTGCTAGACATGGTGGAAAACGTCCGTGATTGCCAGGGTGTGGGGTCACCGTTCAACGACGCAGGTGTTTGTCGTCGTCTTGGCCGAGTCGCCTACGACTCGTTCAGTCCAATCTATTTGGGGCGCGACGATGCATTTCATTTATTCACCCTTATTGTTGGTAGCGTGTATATTTATTGATATATCGGCTGATTATTC
Organism: Nemurella pictetii; assembly: GCA_921293315.2. Classification (NCBI taxonomy): domain Eukaryota; kingdom Metazoa; phylum Arthropoda; class Insecta; order Plecoptera; family Nemouridae; genus Nemurella; species Nemurella pictetii. The sequence continues at coordinate 7,665,662 of OV121122.1, forward strand.
TAGATTTGTGGTGTAGACGAACGACTATTTCTGTAGAATGTAACATAATTTACGACGTTGTGGCACATCGATATATTTTCTGGATATAGGTTCTTATTGTAGTTGATTAGAGGTATGTAAAATAATTGTATTGAATCACTTTATGATGCTTTTCAACCAAATTTTTGATGAACGTTTAAAGACTTTTTCGCCCTCACAAAAATCACTGCTCAATCCCACGGCCTGCTTATTAAATTCCATCACCGAATTTCACGCTCTGGCTGCCATTGTTAAATAATTTCTAATTGCTGAATGTATTTGTATTGCCTATAATGAAATTTAAATGTAATGGATGGTATACATTTTTTTATATTTTGTGTATATTATCAAATGTGACAAAAGTGCTAAGATATTGCTGTTGGCAACTAATCATTGGACTAATGAATTTTTGTATAATATTTATTACTGTATCTTGTAATTGTTAGGATTTGATACAAGCTAATGGAGTTTTTTTGTGCTCTGAATGGTTTATTCTCGTGATATCTAACACAGAAGTTAAAGCTTTGATTTAATAAGCTATTGAAGACTTTTCTTGGGTGGTATGAGTAAAATACCCCTGATCTGTCAAAAAGCTATCATTCAAACTTGGAGTTGAATTTGCCATGCCATTTTTCTATTTTATTCTGATTTTTCACAAACTACTGTCTGTTTTCTATGTGTTTATTTAAATGAATAAATAAATAGCATTAGTTTTCCCTTGTATAAGCACATGAGAAAATAGGCAGTGTCGTTTGCAGAAAGTCGGGGTAAGCTAGATGTATTCCATCCCTAGTTTGAAAAATAGTTGTTTTGGAAACTAGTGCTAACATGAGATAAAGACGTGAGTCTTGGAAATTTGATAACCCTTGATCACGGTTGTTTGGGTGTATGATAAAAGTAAAAACTATTATCAAATACAGTTAATAACTGCGTATTAACATAAAATTGTATACATTTAAAATATAATAATATATTTAGACCATACACTTTGTGTGTATTTTAAATGAGGAAAGCAGAGCAGCACGACTTACAAAGATCAAAAGTTAGCAAACAACGTTATTTTGCATAAAGATAAGTCTTGCCTCTGCTTTTCACCTTTACCTCCTTCGTTGTTTCCGACCTTTAGGCATATTTTCCAAACATCAGTATGTTTAATACACCAATTTCATTCAATCAAAATTCAATCAAAATGACGTCATGATACCCACGCGCTAAAGCCAGGTAGAGCTATTCGGGTTGTGATTTCCCTATCTTCCTTGGTATTTAGCTGAGCTAATTCATATTTTTTCCAAATAGATAGTATTTCCAGTGGGAATCTGATGTCACTCTTCTCTGAGTAGATCTATTTGTGTAAAAACTGATATTGTCTGGCTTTGCGAGCATTGGGCTGTGGCGTTCTCCAATCAGAGCTGGAGTTCGGAGCGTTGGAGCTTTACGACTGCTTGGTTCACTGTGCCACAAATGTGAATGCGGTTCAACGTTTCCAACTTTTGCGCTGGGTTTTGTGCCTGCTCCACTCACGTTTATATGCAAAGCCATATCGATGAGCTACGATCTGACCAAGATCTGAGTAGTTAGATTGATTATTGGTGCTTAACGACGCACTGTTTTGACAACGGGCCCTTTGGCACTGGTCTAATGGCGTCGGTGAATGAAATGGTGATGATGAGGGTGATGATGAACCTAACCTAGTCTAGAAGGGAGGAGGGGTAACCCGGTGCCGGCACGTAGCCTACTCCTGTCGAAAAGCACCAAGGGGACCACCGGCTTTACGTCCCTTCCGAAGGACGGTACAACTCGAACAACAGGATTCCTCCACTAATCCGTGCTGTCGAGAGGTTGATAAGCAAGGCGAGTAAAGTTGTTGTACTAACTTCAAACCCTCCAACCTCTCTCCCGAACAGAACTGACCATGTGCATGATGGTCACCCATCAAACACCTGACTCAGCGCGATGTTGCTTAACTTCGGTGATCTCACGAGAACCGGTGTTTCCAACATGCCAAACCGTTCGGTCTGAGTAGTTAGAAAACTGTGGCTTCCGATATAATAATTGTCAATTGATGTTTCAAATATAGATATATCGCTTTCGTGGAACCGTTCCTGCCGCGTTCCTGCCTGTCAGTACGAGCAGAGCCAAAAAAAATCTAAACATTGTACTAAACGTCTAGCAAAACACAATGTTCCACTGTTAACAACCCAGCGCTAGTAATAGCTACAGCGTGCCGCTCACAAAGCCAAACAGTAAATGTACCTTTAATATGTCCGAAATATTCTAGCATTGGATTGGAGCCAACAAGCACCAATAGATTCTAGCTTATTAAATAGCATCTAACATAATCCTTTTCCTATTTAAATACGACTCATCATTTTCCCGCTCATTTTTAAGATGCATTTGAAGTCTCTTGGCATCTGTAAATAAATCAATATCAGTTAGTGTCGGCTTGTTTGCATGTATTTTTTGTATGGCAGGAATCTGGGACCTGCCCACATTCGAGCGGCTCCCGCCATTTTACGAGTTAACGCACTTGCCTGCCCTTGAGTCGAGTCACCGAATCAACCACGAACAGACGGTGACAGATTGACTTGTTTTTAATGAATTTATACGTTGCACACTGATTTTATCGAAATAAAATTCACTTAAAATGAATCTAGGTATATCAAATACTCATGGGAATGGTTTATTATATGCAGGATTCAATCAAGACCAAGGTAAATACCTCAGAAATGTCAACTTTGACATTTGGTTAACCTTATATATTTTGTAACCTGCCTTGGTGTTTGCAATCGTCTATTTTATTAACTAATTTTATAGGTTGTTTCGCGTGTGGCATGGAAAATGGATTTCGGGTGTACAATTGCGATCCACTGAAAGAAAAGGAACGGCAAGATTTCACTGAGGGAGGCCTGAGCTACGTCGAAATGTTATTCCGTTGCAACTACCTCGCATTGGTCGGAGGAGGAACACATCCCATGTATCCACCAAACAGAGGTACTTTCATCTATTGCCTATATCGTCGGCTCTGGGATAGTAAGCAATTTCATCATGTTGATAATGATTATTTGTTTTGTTCAGTGATGGTATGGGATGACCTTAAGAAGACAACTGTCATTGCATTAGATTTTAATGCACCTGTAAGAGGCGTTCGTCTAAGAAGAGACCGAATCGTTGTCGTTTTAGAAGGCGTTATTAAAGTGTACACATTCACGCAAACTCCGCAACAGTTGCACGTATTTGAAACAAACCCAAACCCCAAAGGTAAACTAAAGATAATTTTACAGAACCTTAATTAGGTACCTACTATCTATACAGATTACATGTAGATAAAGCAGTGATCCAACATCTACTCCCACAAACAATTCTATCTAATGATCCTTTAAATTCTTTTTAGGACTTTGCGTATTATGTCCAAACAGCAACAATTCGTTGTTGGCTTTTCCTGGACGCAAATCTGGTCACGTCCAAGTAGTCGACTTAGCAAATACCGAGCGAGCACCTCTAGACATCATAGCGCACGAAGCGCCTCTCAGCTGTATCGCTCTCAATTTGCAAGGCACCCGGTTGGCGACTGCCTCCGAGAAAGGCACTCTCATCCGAGTGTTTGATACCGCCACCGGATCAATGATCAACGAGCTACGGAGAGGAGCGAATGCAGCTCATATTTACTGGTGGGTTTTTCTGATATCTTGATATGAGATCTCTTGTCTCGTCGTCTCTCGTCTGCTGATATCTTCTGTTTGTCTAAATCATGTTAGCAAAATCTTAATTATTTATAATTTCTTTCAGTATAAATTTCAACCACGATTCAACATGGCTGTGTGTATCGTCAGATCATGGAACGATTCATGTGTTCTCGGTCGAAGACCACAAACTTAACAAACAATCCAGGTATTAAAAAAGATCTAGGTACCTAGTTATAATAAGGCTTCACTGAATAGAAAGCGTCATGCGACGGAATGGTATTAAGTCAATGGAAAAAAACGTAATGGAACTGCTAGATTTCATAAGATTAAAGCTAATTCATTATATTCTCCGGTTGGCCTTCCACTTGATCAGTGATGACGCCGCCGATGTTAACTGCAACGTGTTTTCTTTGCAGCCTCGCGTCTGCAACGTTCCTCCCTAAGTACTTCAGCTCGAGTTGGAGCTTCTGCAAGTTCCAAGTGCCCGGGGGGCCCCAGTGCATGTGTGCCTTCGGTGCCGACAACAACTCAGTCATAGGTAACTCACGGCAACGACGATATCACCGCTTACATTTAGCCATTGGGTTTGGAGGAGGGTAGAGGCTCAGAGCTAATGGCAAGCAGTGTAGCTGTTGATGTCCGTCAGGAGCGCTCTAGAAGAAATGATGAGATGCGGTACCCAGCTAAAAAGACCGGCTCAATAACACGGTGACAAGACGTTGCTGTTCTCATGTGAACCTCAATTACATTTCCTAAAACTGGATGTCTGGAGGCTGTGCTTTCATGCTGGTCATTCAAACTCGGCGCTGCATCTTGGATCGATCCACATCACTTCTTCTACAGCAGTCATCTTAGACATCAATAGGGTACAAGCCAACAGTTTTCCGTAAGCACTGAGCCTCTTTCAAACTCAATGATTTAGCATTGCTCTTTCTGAGGATTGTGGGTATATCAGGATAGTGGGTATATTATAATTTACCAACTACTTTATACTAAGAGAAGAGTAAATCTATAACAATAAGGTAAATAGAATGGCAGTCTACTACCAAATTTATTGAAATATATACTAAAATCACCTACTATAGAGTTCATTTATTACATAACTAACATAAGACTAGAGTATTCAAATTTGACAAATATAATATACCCATGCTGCATGAATGTACTCTAATTTGAATTACTTTTGCCAAAAAGCTAGTAGGGAAATCAGTGAACAAGGAAAATCTGTTTCAAATCTTGTAATATTTATTATATCTTATATTATATCCATTGTAATTGGAACATGTAATTTATTTATGCAAGTTTCTTTTATTGCAAACAAAATGTGCCACATGAAGTACTCAGAAAGCACATTTCAAATTTGAAAATTTAGTCATTTAGATGTAGTATTGCCAAATCATTTGTAATCTTGGCCAACTGCCATTTCCAAGGCAAGTTTTAGACCAGTGGACAAAAGGCAGCAAAGTGAGTTGTCACTTTCAGGGATATGAATATGCAACAGAAGCAGGTTAAGCAGGTTTGTTAGACATTTTTGATGGGATAGACAAACATTCAATCAAAGTGAAATGCTTAAAATTACAGTAATTTTATCAATGCAAATCATGTTAAGGCAGATTGGACATGGGCCTGAAATAGCTTGGAGAGGTGAAGAGTTAGGGTCCACCAAGTTTGAAAAGTCTAATTGAAGTGTCTCAAACTCTTTTTAACATAAAATTAATGAAAATTAACTGAATGGGATTAAGTAATAAATTCTATGGGTAGGTATTTACTTCTTAACACTTAGGTAGGTACTGTTCAAGCAGTACTATAGCATTAACTATTTCAAGCAAAAATTAATGAAGCCATAACATGACGTTCTGTTTGTTTGCAGTTATCTGTGCCGACGGCAGTTATTACAAGTTTGTGTTCAACGGCAAAGGGGAATGTTCGAGAGACGTATATGCTCAATTCCTTGAAATGACAGACGAGAGAATGTAACGGACACAAGCTATATGCGATATTTTTTCTACGCAATGCGGTAAGACCTAAGGATATCAATGTGCAAAGGTACCATGCTTAATTAAATGAAACTGCAGGAGCCATTTTATTGAATTTACTCGATCAGACAAGGTGTACATTATAGAAAGTGAAACAAACTGCAAATTCATTTTGCATGGGGTTTGTTTTATCAAGCTTGACATCATTTGATTTCTTTCTTTATAAAACAGTTCTGAATGTTCATTGAGTTTGACAAAGGTACTCTGAAACTAATGCTTATGGCCTGTGGTCAGCAGTAGGAATGAGATAAATGCAAATCAAAATGCAGCTTGCTTTTGCTTTGGTATTATTTGCTGACTATTCTTTGGTAAGACTGAGGCTTGGCAATTTGAATAAATATACCCAAATATCAATAGCTTGGTAACAATGTTGATTTGTGTATATGCCGATGCAGTCAAGTGGATGGAAAATTGTTTTGGGTTCAACAGTGTCCAAACTTGTACCTGGGACAGGTAAGGACGGTTATGAAATGAAAACTCGGTTGCTGAGTTATGAAGTGAAATTGATAGCTGTTGTTTCCTCAGTATCTTGATTATGATTAAGGGTCACCATAATATATAATTGCCTTCCCCTACAAACTCATAACATAGTTGTTAAAATAATTTCTAATTTCTGCACACAATTATTTTCGGAATTCTTTCAGCAACAGTGGTGGATTTTATCTGACCAAAGAAGTATTTTTATTTATGCAGGAGTAATTGAAGCTATAAAATTATTCAAGGGTCAGAGCAAGTTATGGCAAAATAATTTTACAAGTAGGTACCACAAGAAATCAGGTTATCAAAGGTATTCATAAAAGCAAAAACTGACAATGGTTATGTTAATCATAGATGCAGGTTTTTCCGGAGTATTTTTTCTGCCATTTCTTTCGCATACAAATCGCAATTCTTTCAAAATAATGCAGGCTGCTTATAATAATACACAAAGAAATAAAACTTTGCCATCTCTCTCCTGGGTGAAATGTCAGTTGGTCGATTCAGTATTTTCAATCCGGCTTTCGAGGGTCTGTAAAACTTACCGAAATTGAAACTTGTGATGCTACAGCCGAGTATAGACAGTGAACTTCTAACTCATTATCCGTTTCGGTAAAAAACAGAGTATGCTTCCAGCGTTTATTTAATTTTATCGGAAATCCCGGCAGTTTTTTGACAGAAAAATATTTAAAAATCTCTATTTTATTTCTATCAGGGAATTTTTAGGTCTCAAGCCAACATCAAAATATATAAATAAACAAGAATTTCATCTGCCCTCAGATTAGAGCCCTTATCAGTATGTCTGAGGTTTTTTGGAAATAGGTATTTGCTGTTCACAAATTTTCGTTTAAATTGGGTTTCGTTTTCGTCCATGTGGCTGACTGTTGAATGTGTAAAAAAGTGGGTGACTAGATCACCTTGTTATCAGCTTAAAATGTAAAATGAATAATTTACATAACACGCAACCCTCCCAGCTTTAATAGATTGAACATGCTTGCTTTGTGTGTTCAATATGTACAGGCGTTTTTTAATCTAGAGAATTTTAATATGTATCATTGAAATTATTATTAATCTACCACAAAAAGACTTTTGAATCTTGTCTGTAAATAATTTAAATAAACTGTTCCAACAACATCATAAATTCATAGGTAATTGACGCTTTGATCCAAAGTGTTTATTCAATATTATAATCAACTTCAATTCCACATTCCTAGCACATCACTATAAAAGACGTTACGAAAACGTATTAGATTGTCCAGAACTCTGGTCAACATTGGCTATAAACCACTGGAAATCCCATTCCCAGGGAAAGTCTCCTGTGGACCAATCCTTGCATTTTTCACATCCAGCTCGGCAAGAAAGGCATGAGAGACCAGGCGCCCCCTTCCTTCACAGTTCACATTTCTGTCACATATTTCTCACTTCCCCGCGTTCGCCGCGACGGTTTTGTCGCCAACCTGGGAGCCTTGTTTTATTGTGTGGGGGTGGTTTTTTAGGGGTTGCATAGAGTGTTTACTGTCCTGGGAGAAAGTTAAGCTGGGGGTCGCGACAGGGGACAAAAATGGCCAGACAGGCAGTCACAAGCTGTGCATTTTGTGATTGTTCTTTGCTGACTTGGACATACTTTCGAACAATAGGTATCTGATATTGGAGAAGTTTTTTTTTGTTTTCTATAAATTCATAAAAAAAGGTCATATACTAACCATAAAGTTCCCAAGTTTGTCATTATTTTGCGTGATTCACAGACAAGTTGACCAATCTCGTGCTATTACTAAAAGAAACATTCAGTTCAATCGGAACTGAGAATACTCGTCCATTTTTTAGCCTTGGGGGGATTTCTGCAATGTTTACATTGGTTGCTATAATTGCTATCAATTTATCATTTATGGTATTGCCTCTACAAGTAGTTATTATTGTTTTACACAGGGGCGGCTCGTGAGGGAGGTCTGCAGGGCTGCAGCCCTCCCTAGCTTTCCGGTGTAACAACATCAAATAATCTCTTTCTTAATATTTTTTCGTGGAATTTAATTTTTAAATTTAATATTTATTACATTTACATATTTATTTTATAGACGTATCATACATACATTTAAACCAGAAAAATATTTACTATTTAGTATTGAATCGTATTGAATCAGCGGTATTTGCTACGGAACGCGCGGCGTTGCAATTGAATAGCGAGCGGAATGCCGCGCGCCATGGCAGCAGCACGCTTCACACGAGCAAGCGCGCGGGCTGGGGCGATTGCAGCCCGCGCTAGCTATACGGTAAAGCCGGGAGACTCGCGGAGCTACGTAGTTTGCCAAGGTCACACTCTGCTTGCTTGTGGCGCGATGCTATAACGAATCTTCGGGCTGCTCGCAAGGCAGCTCACTGCAGCTCGATTGGGTGTCTCCGACCGGGAGTCCCCGGCCGACGAATTAACTAGCTAGAGCGATAACGCTCCGCGGCCCGCCATGGTATCGTCACCTCGTCAGTCATTATGGATACTAACACCTGTATACTCAATGCTAACACCGTGACGGGGCTGAAGAGTTGTTCCATCCGAACACTAACATTAAACCAAAAAATTGCCATAAAAACAATTGGACGAATTTTCGTTTATTTGAAGGGGGGGGGGGGGGGGTATACATGCATTGTATACTATATATTTTTTTAGCAGACCCTCCCAAAACAACCGCCACGAGCCGCCACTGGTTTTACAAGTATGCAAGTTCTCTCTTATTTGAGGGACTATGTGAACCCTTATTTCTACTCCCTCCACCCATATGAGTTGGAAACCTGATTTCAATTGAACCCAAACTGTGTGAAAATAACGAATTATTGGTCTACGTTGGTATATTATTAAAGATGCAGATTACCTCCGTAAAAATAAAAGTGTGTGGCTTCATTTTGAACTTGCACAATGAAAAAACATAAATAATGATACAACAACCGGTTGGGTGAATGGTATTTTTCACAATTAAATTTAAGTTACCTCAAATAGATTATTATAGACTAGCTTTGTGTAACCAAAACGAACGATTCAGTAAATTGACTGAAAATTACATGTCATACCTATCAACATTAAACAGGCAACTAATAATATTACAGCATATTCCATGATTATAACCCACCCAAACCCACAAAGTTTCTACGCTTGATACCAGGTTCGTCTATCACCATACCCAGTGGAGTGGGGGTACAAGACTCATCTTTCCCACATCCTCGCAACTCGGCGTCTACAAAACCCAAGAACACCGGTGTGGGACGCACGACGCAATCATGCTGACAACAGCTGGTGGTGATTTGCTTAGTAACATCCCCCCGACGGTGTCAGTGCTGAAAATCGAGGTGATTAACACGTGTGTACGTTGGCAATAACCAGGTAATTATCACTCTGCGTATTAAACATCGCATGAATGTAGATTATCTCGTTTATATCTGACGAACCGTTGGTCGATTGGGGACGACAGACTGTGATGAATTGACAGCATATACCTTTAGCATGAGGAGTAATAAGGGATGATGATGCTGCATTGCAATACTTATTTTTGTATGTGGTCATGGGTTTGAGTGGGTAAAATCGAGTTGAAAGGGGAGAGTGCTAAATAGTGGGACGGATTTGTTTTCGGTCTTAGGTATTTGTGGTTGATATTGTTTTTTTTTTGTATTTTTTAGGTTAGCCAGAAATTTCTTATTCTATCGTAGCACACCTCTAGTATATTTTTTGTTGTGAAATTTTAATGTTTTTAGAAGAAGAATAATGGGACTGTCCCACTCTAGTGGAACTAACTCTATAGTCTAACTGGAACACGACTGTCCCACTATGAACCATAGTGAAAAAATTCACCATAATTTACATTATGGTACATAGTGGGACAGTCTTGTTCCAGAATTTGTCTCATTTTGACGATTGCTTTGCACATTTTTGTGTAGTTTCCGATTTTTCAAATACAATTTTACCTTGAAAATACATCCAGGAGTAGTAATTCAGCAAGCAGTCAATTAATATACTTTATTTCACTTTTTTTCGCCATAAAGCAGGAATGTCAAATGTCCCAACACGTACCGTGTCCCATCACAATCCTCGAATTAAAACTCACCCCATGAAATTTCACTGTGTTTACTATTGCAACTCTATTTTTTGTGAAGTCGGAAGTTAGAGAGTACTATAAGGTAAATTGTGAAGAGTGATATTAATAATCAGGTATCATACTGTCTTTTTTATGAGGTACTCAAACTTATATGTTGTTTTTCTGTAAATATTTAGTCTGTAAATATCCTGCAAACTTGTATAATATGTTACTACAAGTCAACAGACGACAGGTGGATGTTATTTTCGAGCAGCGAGATTCAGGAATCTCCATTCCAATTAAATATTTCACGTTCTCTAAGTGGTCATGTTATCTCGCAAGCTGAAGAGGTCGAATTTCAGTCCATCCGACTGAGCTAAAGAACCCGGATAAATTGACCAAAAGACAGCAAAGTAATCCCTTCAGGAGGGAGACCGTATATATAGTACACATCTTGAAACCTCACTCGGAAAGTTCTCAAAGATATTACCTAGCTATACCTACCTGAGGAAACGTAGGAGACGATACCACTCACATTATTTAAGCCTGCACTGCAAGATGCATCACGATGAAGCAAACTGCATTAGAAAAGACGCCACTTTTAAATATTTAATGCTAATATTACATGTCTAAAAGCTAAAAGACATTTGAACGAGTACTTTGGCCAACATTTTCTTGCGAGTTGCTTTTGCGGTATGGTTTTTTTCGTGAATTGGAATCCTTGTCGAAATATACGGCGTGGGCGAACGTTATTTCAAATTGAAACGCAGGAGAAAATTGGTTTTTCTTGCATGAAAAAAAGGGGCCAATGATTGAAAAAACATTCGGTGTCTGAGGGTATTGAAGTGTGTTCTCATATAAAGAAACTAAACGGTTTAGAATATTAGCTATCACCAGGAGCTTAGAAAGAGGGGCACGGACACCATATCATCACGTTGGCCTTTGCCACATATTACCGTTTATTTTTTTAGTTTGCTAATGGAATTGCATCAAACAATCGTAAATTATATTACAATGCAACTAAACGTTGAAATGGCATAGGTATTCGCTTCTGGCGTTTGCTGTTATTTGATATCCGTTATGCCAAAGAGCAGAGATGAATTCATAACATACTTAATAGTGAATCATTTAGCCGATAGCTGGAATTAAACCTGACCAAAAAACTAAATTCCATTTGCATTACATGATCACAGTATAAAAGCTTTTAGTATATCAACATCCAACATTTCAACCTTCTCATACAAAATTTAGCTCAAGCGTGCGTGGACGTTTTTCCACGTAATTTTCCCCCCACGAACGGTAAAATTTGCATGTCAAATAAAAAATTTATAGTTATATCTTCACGGAGGAGATTTCAATTTGCCACTATTGTTCAGATCCAATTTCAATCAAAAATTTCGCCTGTTCACCGCCGCAGGTTTAGCATATATGCTACGTACTTTGCTACTGCCCCAGGAGGGAGGAATGGTTCATGGCTTGGTTACCTGCAAAATTATACCATTTCAAAGCATTCAGTATGGACGTGGACTGTGGAATAGAGATGAAATCACATGAGGATTGCTATTGTAGCGCCGAGCATATTATCATAATAAATGTACAAATTTGAGTTAATATTTTCGCGAACTCGTATAGCTATATGTGAGGTGATAAAGCTAACGGCTGGTTATTATTTTATGCTAGTTTGGAAGGTCACAGCATTGGAATTCGTGACATTCAAAGAAACAGAATTTGTGACTCAGCAAACGAGTCTGATTATCACAGATAGATTAAAGATATTCAAAATTATCGAGAAAGCTTGGCGAGAAACTAACATCCATTGCAATTTGATTAGGTCCTAGATGGATTCACTTTTCTAAGATTTTTTTCCAAAAACTTGCCCTTCCCGACCATATTACAATTATAATTGCCCTTTAGGCATATTTAAGTGTGAAAAAATCAACCTTCAATTAAATACCATCAGAAGCCGAAGAAATTCAGACAAGTCTATTTATTTCATATAAAAAATATGCGCACGTATATTTTTTTCATTTTTGGACCAGCCACTAATTCTCAACCCCGACATAGTTGTTCACAAACTTCGGCTGGCCCTTCATGTTGCTCTCGCCGTCTTCCTTGGCGTTTCCATCCAAAAGTTTGGTTTCCTTCTTCAGCTCGTACAGCTCCTTCAACTCGATCTCGTCCACCGACGACGTGTTACTGCTGTCAGCACCCCCAACAAGCGAGTCAAGCGAATCGACCGACCTCCTCTTCCTTTCATAATCAAGCGAAATCGGACGATGTACCAGCACGCTAGGCACTTGGCTGATTTGCGAACGCGTCCAAAAAAAGTACGAGTACAGAATTATCGCATACAGCATGAAAACGACAAATATCAGACCGCAGCCGATAAGAAGAGAGGCAAATTTTGCAGCTTCCTTAGCAATTTCAAGTACGCAAGTGTCTGGATAGACATTGCTTGGGGTGCACGGACTTGTCTCACAACACGATTCCGGAATCTTTCCGATCAAACGCAACCAGTCCAAGTAATTACCATCCGCACCGCAACACCGGAACGATTTCTGAATGACGTCCATTGTTTCTTTGGCAGTCAAATCGGAGTCGTACTTCTTCATCGTCGTCTCCAGCGCATCGAGCACACTCGATTTGTACGGAGACGGAAGTAGCCGCACGTCAATTCTCTGCAATGGCAGGGTGACAACCTCCAAAGGTATCGACACACGGGAGGCAACAGCGCTGAGCGACCCCGCCAAGGTTAGAATCGCCGAAAAGCAGCTCAGAACTAACGTCAGAATCAACTCATTGCGCTTTTTCGTCCGGTTCCTCATCAGCATCTGTAGGACGACGGTGCCCAAACCGACCACAAAGCCGAGCAGCACGGCAATGCAATCGAAAATTATTTCGGGGCTAGAGAACTTTCCTACTTGGACAACGACGTAGAAAAGTTCGTGGTAGATGAGGAAAGGAGACCAGATTGCAATCGTGGATAGGATCATTGTGATGCTGATTAGGCTGAGGACATCTCTGAAGAGGATTACTAACTCGGTGACGTCGTCTACGGAATGGCTGATGGGAACGTGGTAGCGTTCTCTTCCCTTGATGATGAACGTTTCGCGATCCATGGTGGATGTTGATGCTGCTGCGTTGCTGGTGTCTGGCTCGAGGGATGATTCACTGTTCTAAAAGTTTTATCTGACGCGTTCGAGTCGCCGATCATTGTTTTTCAACAATTGATTGTGTTTATTGGGTCCATTGTTGACTGTGAGGTTTGGATTTCATCCAATAGGTTGCTGGTTGCTGTTTCAGCAACCAAGTTCAGCAACCAGCAAGGTTCAGGGCTGCTGGTTATTGGTTCTTAAAACCTCAGCGCCCAAATTATTATTAATATCTATATGAAATATATGATGATAATATCTATGACATCGCTTTGACGACGACAAGGCGAATTGTTTCTATGATTATCCATGGGAATTTATTTCAGTCGTCTCCATAATCATGACTGCATTGCATTTAATTTTTTTTTTGTAAATTTTTACGATTTGGCTTTCAATCATAATGAGAATTTATGAACTGCGATAAACTTTAATTTACCACAAGTAATAGATTTGAATGAACATATTAACATTTTGTGCGAACGATTTTGAACGAATAACCGGTTATTGAGTCTGTAGGCATCTATTTGAGGCGAGATGATAAGACAGTCGCAGATATACCGACCCATCTCTTACCGACATCATGAATTGATTGAACGATGATCAAGTTTTAATCACCACCAGAGTAGGCTGATTGCTAATTCCGGCTGAAACACCGTCACTCGCCAAATTGGCATTACTAACTTTTTATCGATGACAACCCCGTCCTTTACGATGAGTAAGTTGCAGATCTGGCGGGTTACCTCCCAAAGAGATTTGCGGACTGCGTTTTCGCGATTCATCGCGGCAGCGAATGGTAACCATTTGGGTTACTCTTCTAAAGAGTCTGAATATCCGCGATTGCGGGGAGGGGATGGTTCCGGTATCCGTTATCACTTATCAGTGATACGTTAAACCAGACTATGTCCCAAAGCCTGCCATTCCCTTTTGCCATCAATCTATTCTGCTTGCGTAGTTGGTGTCAGTATATATCAGTATGTCTAGATTGATATCTGGGTATTTAACCCTAATATCGCGGGTAGTTTTGTGAATGGCAAGTGGTTTTAGCTTAGCTGATTTTGTTAGTGGCGTTTATATCGGCACTTCGTTTTTAACGCAATTAATTCATTTACATCGTGACATCCTATCGCTTCTATTTTATTCCTAACTCCGATTATAGAAGATCTTGTGAATCTTTTTACTGCAAGTATATTTGAATCAAGTTTAAATTTGTGTGAAAATGGTGCTAATTTTCTTTCTGCTCGCCCTCATTCGCTTGTACGTAATTAAAATATTCATCCAATGGACACGAACGGAACTGCAAATCCTCTCAGTTTCAATTTCTGATCAGTAACTTCCACATTGAAACGAGGAGCGTCCATTCTTGTGCCCAGAGCTCGTTACTTTTCTTAAAAGAATGTGTATCGTTCCCAGCAAGGTGGAACAAAATATGACCGATGTCAAATACGATTAGTGTCATCACATTTTAATGATCTTTGCGAAACGCATGGGAAAGTGGTAGCAAAAGCTTAGCGTTCATTACTCCAGTTTAGCTTTCAAAATTTCAGATTAAAGTCGATATGCTGTCGTGTAGTACTGAAGATATCTATTGGATAGAAAAATATAAATATACAAAATAAAGGACAAAAGCTACGCAGGACAGTCGAAGGACTTCTAAAAATATTAAATTCAAAATCAAAATCTTCATCTGAGTTTCTGTTTGGCGTAGAGATGCGAAAGAAGAACACTCACACAAAACCATTGTATACCTTGTATACCAACAAAAATCCGATCCTATTGTGGTTTTTACCAACATTTTACTTTAAATGTCATCCTATACGCTACATGCAGGTAAATTAACGTGACTTTCGTTCTAAATGATGACACGGTATTACCAGTATTTTAACCACCCGAAATTTAAAAATAATTATAAGGAGTGAACATGTGACTTAAAATGTAAATTATTAAAATTTAAAATTTAAATTGTTTTCTTATTGGACGTGGATCTAGCGATTTTTTGTACAATTTCGAGCCATAAAGTGGCGCCTTCGACCGCTATAAGCCACAAGAAGCATCCTACCGACGAATGACTAAAGAATGCGATCAATTGATTATCAATCGATACTTCAATCCCATTTCAATTGATTTGTAACTCCCGGGGTTGTCAACTGATAAGAAAAGTGCACCGCCTTTGGCTGATCTCCGCTATCAGTTACATAATAACATACTAACTACATTAGTCAGTGGGAGGGACCATGAGCTGACAGAAAATCGATACGTCGATTCGGAGATCTGATTGGATGACCGGGTTTGATAAGATGAGGTGGGCAATGCAGTGGCGCTTTTTACGTCAAAGTGGCCAACGAAACAACTTGTACACGATTAGAATGTACTTCAATTACAATTAACAAAATTATAAACTATTTTCAACATTATTTCGAGATCAAAGACTCTAGAACACTCTCTGAACGTTTTATTTACCATTTGCATGCCTTCTAGAACTAAACAAGTAAACCTTATTATCAAAATTTTAACCAATTCGGTTAGAAATGACGATAAATTGGTGACTTCAAATTTATTTCGTATTATGTTGGTAAATAGGAAAATAAGAGTATCGGAA
The DNA here is from genome assembly GCA_921293315.2 of Nemurella pictetii. Lineage (NCBI taxonomy): Eukaryota > Metazoa > Arthropoda > Insecta > Plecoptera > Nemouridae > Nemurella > Nemurella pictetii. Next base: position 7,681,676 of record OV121122.1, read on the forward strand.
GACCAAAAGACAGGTGAAGTGGTGTTTTAAAGAAGATTTGGAGGAAAGGAAGATGATTTGGGAGGAGCTTGTCAGAGGAAGATTGTGGGAAAATGCGAAGGAATGGAATTCAGTTAGTAGAAAAGTATGAAGAATTGGCTGAAGGGGAAGGAAGTGAATTTAGAAGTGAAGAAGATGGTGTGAAATCGCCGGCTTGCTAAGCCGGATAAAAAGTAACCCGAGATGCCCCAAGTTTAGTCTGATGATTGAATCTAAAAACTCGACCCTTTATTTAAAGGAAACAATGATAATAAAGATATAATAATAATAAATAATTATCGTTTATTGTCTTAAATATTATTGAACAGACATTAGTATTTAGGCTTTAATTTATAGCGCTGGCCAGCCACACCAATGCTCTTATCCTTATAAATCTTCTTCTTCTTCTTCTTCCTCTTCGTCTTCTTCTTCTTCCTCTATAAAGATATAAAATTACATAATATTAATTTGGCATGTTGGTATGTAGTAAACTCACCTAGTTATAGATTTTTTTGAATTCCAATTATTACTAAAAAAGAGATATTTGTGTGCGGTTTGATTCGCGAATTGTAGGATTAAAGGATAAAGTTGTTAAGGGGTTATAACAGCTATCGACAAGGAATCTTTTAACATTTTATATTTTTTGAAACTGACGTTACCTAGTGAAATGTCGTGTACCAGCTCACGAATCGAGCTCCTTTGTAACTTCAAGTTGATAATTACTATAAATACAAGATCAGCACTGCCATTTTGAGACTCAGTTTGTTTCAAACAACATCTTGGGAAATCACCATGTCGTCTTCTCAAAAACATTCGAGTCGAATTACTTGAATGGCAACGAATTTCCCATTGTTAACGTCTTGTAAAAGCACGCTGACGTATTCAAATCGGTAGGGACAAGTGAATTCGCTGGCTGTACGTATACGCGTGGGAAAGCGGATGGAAAATGGTTTTTCCACGCGACCAATGCAAGAGTTTTCCGCGTAGGAGGCGAGTTAGGGAAACGATTGTGTTGTAAGAACTGCTAGAGATTGAAAGGAGGGCGAGATTTTACTGGATGCTGCATCAAGTCGTGTTTCAACGCTGCTGTAGCAAATTGAGCATCCCGTTGAATTGGTTGGAAAATATTTCACCGATCTCTTAAAGAGGATCTTTTCGGGGCTAGATGAGTGGAAAGCACACATTATTAAACTCGGTATCAATGACCAAACTAGAATAGTGCTCGAAAAACAATGCCCAGTTACTTAGTTTTTCTGGATAGTATAGGTAGTTCTTTAAATATGTTTTAACAATTCTAAAGGACAATAGTAATTTTACGTTACAAACTAACATATCTGTAACTATGACTCGTCTTATACTTTTCTTCTTCAACTATAAATCTATTTTGTTGCATTTTGTATCAGGAAATTTTAATTTAGTTAAGAAAATCTCTATTCAAACTGTGAAATTGAAAGTTAAGAATTTCCACTACGTTTCTTTCCAAAAGCTTTGTGCGCTTAAAACGATGAAAAGCTAGGCAAGCTTTGTGAGCTGAGCAATCCGTTGGGAAAGGGAAATTTAATTTCTATAAAATAATAGTATATAAACCAAAAAAACAAAAAACATTTTTCATACTGGGAAATTGAATGCTAGGATTTTTCTACTATGAATTTTTCCTAAAGCTTTTGTGCATATAGAGCAAAGAAAAGCTTGCAAGTTATGAGCAGGCCGTCGGGAAAGTGTAGCGAAAAGCTTCATTCAATGTGATTCCTTTTTAAAATAGTTAAAAACTCTACAGAATAAGGAAAAGGGTAAAATTCATTTCTCACAAACTATTTTGATCGGTCATTGTTTTACTGAAAATTTTAGTACCTAGATTAATAATATTCAAGTGATCCTCGTCAAATGCTATCAGAACCGAATAAGCTTTAAGATTATTAATTTCATCGTCAAATCAGAGACCGAGTACTCTATTGTACACTGTTACTAACGGTCGACTTTCAAGATGAAGTCATTCGTGGTCAAAATCGCGATGACCGTCAAGTTGCTCTCTCAAAGTTTTCAAACCAATCGAAATACAAAGAATAGCGCTTCTAAGTTTCAAATTGCGAAGAAAACCGAAAGGAAAGTCTGTTTTTGCGATGTAATTTTCCGGATTGTCTCCCCGCGTAAGTCATCTAAACCCAGACAAGTGTAAGAGTGTTTAAAACTTTAGCGCAAAAAATGTTGTGTAAATGTAAAAAAATAACAGCTGACGGCTTGCAATATTCTACAGTGCCACCAACCGAGCAAAATTCTCATTTCGATATCATCTAAATTCTCTCACAGCTGCTACTCGATTGCTTTAAATAGTTAACAAAACTATTAAACGTTCCTAATAAAGCAAACAGTGAATTAGCATCCTCCAATTTCATCCCCTAAAATAGCTTATCTACCCTCAATGGGCCACACCACATGCGAGAGAAGTATTTGATATTTTTCTCCATCTCTGTCATAAGGGGGGGAATTCAGGATAAACTCTTTTTTGACCTCTGGTTTTTGTTTTCATTAGAATTTGTTTGAAATCATTTGTCAGGGGAGAGAATTGGAGATAATTAATTGATCGCCTCGTATTTGATCAATGCCAACCTGTGCATCGCTCTGTTTACTTTAGCCCATGGAATTTGATTCGAGTCGGAGTCCAAACAGAAACGTTATTAAAAAAGTAGCTCCATTCGACAAATGAAGGTGCAAATGTAAACAAAAAGTTTCACAGTTTCATTAGTTTCATATGTGTACACGGCAAAACATAATTATTTTAATGACATCAAATGTTCTTTCATAATATAGAGAGAAGATTTTTATAAATGTTGATTACATTTTTCAATGATGCTCAGCGTTTTTATAACAAATCTAATCTAGCACCAAATTTAATTTCTCTAACGAACTTCATCTGTAGCTGCTAGCAGAATGACTCTCTCAGCTTACAAGGAGGCTGATACCGGTGATTGTTCCCTGCTAAATTGTTGCCAATTACGTCATCTATATTGGCCTGTCACGCTGTCACAGTTTAATCGAAGTGACAGCTTAAAATATAATTAATTAATTGAACCTTTTGGGTAAAAAAGAACGATGTGTACTTTTCGGAGACCTTCTGCTCGAGACGAGATACGAGACAGTCTTCTTAATCATAACAAAAAGTTAATCTTAAAAGCTGATTACTAAATTACTAATCTGAGCTGAAGCATGAACAATATATCTCGACAAGTAATTTTTCTTAATTATTAATATCAGGTAAAAGCTCTAGTTAAACCCATATAAAAAAACAGCATACGAAAGTCTCTTGCAGATTACAAGAGTCACACAATATGAATATTATTCGCGCACAAAACTCTTAAAAACTTTCAACATCGTAATATCCTCGACGGTGTTAAAACTTTCCCGCCCTCCATGTAAATTTCCCGAGCTGTTATCTGGCGAAAACTGTGGTGTTGTTACCCATTCCCCGGGAAGCTTGACTTTGTCTCTCTATATTCGATGAATGGATCTTTATATTCCTGCACAACGGCCGCGCCTGCTTTGATTTGCGTCTTAAAGACGCTGGCGGGTTTCCTCTCTCGCGTGCATTGACGATGATTGATGAAACTAGCCCATAACTTTCCCACTTTCCTAGCAACAATATTCTCTCGAAACCTTGCCACGCAGCGATGAAATTCGGGAAAAGTTTCTGATTTAATTTCACAAAGGTACAGTACATGTATAAAAGCAGCACTCAATATTCTTGAAAGTATTATTTTGAAAATACGGGCGATTTTAAAAAATGGCTTATATCACAAAAAAAACGCAAGAACTGAGCATATATTTTTGACAGGATTTTAAAGAAAATCCATAAAACACATTAATAATCGTCAGACGTTTTATTTCGCAGATCAAGTTTGTGCTACGGTTGAACTTAATTTCGAGTAACTTTCTATAACATCATCGAAACTTTTAATGCTGTTTTCTTAGACGCAATGCTCGTGGCATGTGCCTCATTTAACTCAAAAAGCCGTCAATTTACAGTCGCTCCGTATAATTTGGCTGGAGGGGAGTACAGAGTTGGGTTGGTGGAGCACGGAATAGAAAGAAATGTCAACAATTCACAAGGCTTGGAACTTCATTTGCTCCAATATTATTCGAGTAACCCTGTACCAATGCCATCCTTTTTCTGTGTGTTTTTTTTGCTATGCCCCCGGTTGAAGGGAGAATCAGGCTATCAGCGAACTGACAACAATAGTTACTTTATCAAAAGTTCAATCTAGAGTGAAAACAATATTGGAAGTATAAGCACGGACTTTACATTTGACCAGCGTTACTATTCGAAGAGAATGTTTAACTGTTTTGATTTACTCTCGTAACCCTAAAAAATAGACCCTCGTCGATAACCTGGCTGTTTTATGAGAATAAATAAAAGTAGGTACTGTAAAATTTATTGATTCGAACCTAAAAGCAAGTACCCGTTACGCTAGATATCTATCATTACAAACGAAATGTCCATTCCTAAATTTACGGACACAATTTTGAAATGCATATCTCATGTTTAATAATAAAAAAACTCCTGGATTTTTATACAGTAAACATTTTACTATCGAAATGGGAAAAAATAAAAAGCACAAATGCTATACCTATAGCTTCTCCGTAATTTTTCTCGTCCATATCGCCTCCTTCTCAGTATACACCCTTGAGTTTGTCATAACCTATCCGAAGCCCCGTCCCCTCACCCCAATACCACCGACGCCGCCTCCGCCACCGCCGATGCCGACGCCGAAGTCTAAATTAAAAGCAGATTCCATTGCGTCCGGACGTCTCTCCGTTGAATAAAATATCATCTAACTCTATAGAGTTTGACTCAAATCAAGGTAGATTGCACGGGCCCCATGCTCGAGCGGCGAGACCCCAGGGTAGCCTCAAGCCACAGCTTGCATGAAATTAGTAGCTCCCCACTATACAGCCGACGGCGCCGGGGGGTGGTTTTAACCGATACAGAATTATACAATACCTTTCTTGGTTGAGACGTTGGCACGGTGCTCCGTGGCCCGATTCGGAATCTTTGAGAGCAGCACAAGTTGCCAACCGCATGAATCCTTTGCCACCTGTCTGATCGTTTGATTCCAGTTGCTTTGGGTTTGGGGGTTGGTGGGTGAAGTTGCGCCGAATTTCGGGTGCAGAGGCGAGCAGACCGCGACGCCCGGGCGTTGGTTTAGATTTAGGGGATGCGGGTGAGGGAGATAGTTACGTTTGCTTTTAGTCTCTAGAGCAAGATATATGGGGAGATAGGAACTCAGCCAAATTGCAAATTGCTTTTTGTTAATGTTATTATTTTCTATTTATATAGGTATGAAATCTGATGTATTCATTTTTAAATGTAAGTCTATTCAATTGGACAGTCATGACCTATACGCTTTTTTTAGTGGAAATCTATAGGTGATAGCTAGATATGGTACCACAGGATTGTTATACTTAGAATATTTTATAATCGGATACGAAATACGATCTTACAAATTGGCGACGTGTTTTTTTTGGTCGTTAAGTTAGTTTCCTTTCAGAAATTTTCTTTCATTCAAGGTCTTACCAGTCTTACGTCTCCCTAAAAATATTTCTGTAAAAAATGTCATGAGAGTGACACGGTATATTTAAAAGACTAAAATAGGATGTAGCATGTTCCTACCGGTCAGAAAACTAATACAATCTGTGAACTGAGCGAATATACCGAGGTCATATTGATAAAGCAAGAGACTTTTGAGTGTGTGGTTCGTGGTGCTACATTGTGTCCCCCACACAATTTACATGCTTGAAACGTTACCCTCGGTCTCAGATGCCTCCATCGTTCGCCACTGGCTCAAGTCTTTTATTTCTCCCGTGTTGGCGAGAGAACTGATAAGCTTCTACGCCACTAGCAAGCGAGAGACAATGAGAAAGGGCTAGGTTAGGTATTGGGCAAGTTCGTTTGTCTTTGTAGTTGAACCATAGACAAAGAGAGAGAGAGAGAGAGAGAGAGGGAGAGAGAAGGCGAGAGAGATTGGCTGTGGTGAAGCTAGGGAAAGTTTTACTTTGGTGGAGCAACAGGCTAAATATACTCAGCGTTCGGTGATAAGACTTCGATTTTCCGATACACACCAGGTCTGAGACTGTTATCTTAACAATTATTGTCTTGACAAGGGTGGAATGGGTTTCGCCGAAAACCTAGTGTTGGATGGTTCGTTCTCAATGAGTACTTAGAAGACAAATTAGTTATAAACCATGTACAGTTCACGGCAATTTAACAGCAGACTAGAAAATTGTCTGGCCTAACGGCAAGTAAAATATTTACATGGCACGTTAATGTAACATTTATGAAAGCAGATGAGGGTTGGGACACTTCTGAGGGCATAATTTTGAGCGCCACGTATCGTCATCATTCTGTTTATAACCGTCATTGCACAACCTTTCATTTCATTTATTTATTTGTCCCGCTAACACATACAAAAAACACAGTATGGAACTTGTCATTAAATGAACACATTAAAAGATTCAAGACAATTAAAAACAATAAAACACCTGCACCTATATAAAATGTAATACGTTGTACGTTCGCAATCAATAGATTTTTCAAAAGCACTTATACACGAACTGTAAAAAGATAATCATGACATAAAAACGTACAGTAAAACTACATAAAGCAAAACTCGAAAACAACAACCAAAAATAAAAATAAGAACAAGCGATAACATTGTTCACCCTTATACTCTAAGGAGCAGTCATCGTCTTGGCTGTCTTACACCTTGCAAGTATGGTATGGAAACAGACGGTGTGAATGTATATGCATGCATACCGTGGTGGCCATACTAACATCACATGTGCGATAAATCTTCATTAATTCACACGCCAATTATTTATTTATCTTGCGGATCGTAAGGGTCGTAAGGGAGTTGTGATCGGTGGTGGTCTCTCAGAGAGGGCTATACGATGGTCAGAGAGCGGCCGACAACATCTAGCTGTTTGAAGACAGATCGTGGATGTACTACCAACTGGGATTATACCATGCTTGCAACAGAAGATTTTTTGGTTTGTCAAAAAGATTTTACTCATGCTTTCTTGGCTGGATGTTTTATCTATATTACCCACATTTTTTTTCGTGGTGTACATTCACTGTAGAATTCACTAACGTTTATTTTGTCCTAGCTTTAATAAAAGTCTGCTCTATAAATTCCTCTCCTTATTCCGACCAGTAAAATTGTCAGACCAACATACCCCGTCAAAATTCAAACGGTAATGTATCGGTTTTTACGCTTGATTCATACCAGAAACTATTTTCTCTACAACCCATTACCGACGTTGATCCGAATTTAAGATTCAAACCATATTTTCTCAAATATTCGAAAAAATAAACTAACTGCAATGAAAGGTATTATGTATCACTTTAACGAACCAGCCAATCTCGTGCCATTGTATGTAGATATTATTTTTACTAACTAATAATACTCAGACACATTTCATGAAACATTGTGACCTCTTTAACTTGACCAGTCTGCCACTCTGGCATGGGTCAAGCACGGTCAATAATATTCTGTCATCCTGGAGAGATAGGCATCCCAGCCACATAAAAATGCATGCCAATGCAGTCACATACTTTACTTCAATTTTTAGTAGATGTCAGTATAAATTCCGAAATAATCAATCCATTTCACATGTTTACCCTGATTTTTGTTTTTACTAATATAAATACATTTCGACCGAAATGTGGTCTATCAGTGATAATCAACCACAAAGACATGCCTTTCAGGCAAATTAAAACAAATGTAAACATGAAAACATAGTCATTGCAGACTTGCCAACGTTGCTAAAAGTTAAGTTAGCTTGGCGTTCAATAGACATATTACACTCAGAGAAAAATGACGTCAGACACCCACTGGACGTACTACCAGTTTGGAAAAAATTATTAACTATCTCTGCTAAATAACAAAGGAAGATAGGGAAATCACAACCCGAATTGCTCAACCTGGCTTTACCGAGTGGGTATCACGACTTCATTTTAATAGAATTTTGATGGAATGGAATAGGTGTATCAACCGTCAAAATTATATTTTTTTTTTCTGAAAAATATAACAAAGACATGATCTCCAAGGGCTCAAATTACCAATTCTCTCTTGCCCAGAGTTGGCCACTCAGCACCCACCCCGCCTCTCTCTCTCTGCTGTCTGCATCTAGCCAGCACTGTGCGGCTTTAGATTCAGAACCCACCCGACGGGCCCTCCCCCATCCGAGCTCACTCAGTGTCGCTTCGAACTCCGAACGAGGAGCAACCCACGTCGCCTGCTGGCTGACTAGACGACAATTTGTAACACGTGCGCTCTCCGCCGTTTAGTTGCTAGTGCGTTGTTTGTTAGTGTTTGTGTTTGTTTGTGTTTGTGCGGTAAAGTTTTAGGGAATTGTCGCAGATTGCATTGATAGTGAGAGCAAGTAAGTTTATTTTCTATCTTTTATTTTTTTTCTCGTAATGCGGGAATTGGTAACAGCGGGGGTGTTTTTCGCCAATTTGGAGCGGATCGCCGGCGGGGATGAAAGTGGGATTATGTTGTCAGCGGGTGGATCTGTGTGATTTTGTGCATCATACGGGATATTTTTTTTTGCCGAAGCGATTAATTTGGAAAAATTTTTATTTTTGGACACCTTTATCTGGTGTATGACTAAAAGTGTTTTGTAGATATTTGGTTAATTAAATTACAGAGTAAATTGCAAAGCGAATGCTTGGCAGTTTTTAGTTGAACAGAAACAGCATATTAAGGGCGTGTTCATTTTTGTTTGGGATAGGATATTAAAAAAGACCAATTTACACTCGAGGGTCGTTAGTAACAGTTTGTTGAGTTATAATTTCGTGTCTGTCAAGGAGGTATTTTTGTTCTTCAGGTATTAACGCAGTTGTCTGCTGTAGAAATCTACTCAGCTTTACTTCCGGATTCATCTACACCATATTGAATGAGATTTAAATAAAACGTAGACTTTTTTTATGCATACCTATTAACTTTTGCTTGGAAAACAATATTTCTTAAAAACACATTTAAGGTATTGAGTTCCTAAAACAGAAATGTAAGTGAAGCTAGGTATACAAATACTACACCCACTTATCAAAGAATTCGGACCACATCATGAAATCAACTTACTTTAATAACTATTTAAAGAACTCTGTCCCATCGCTAACACACAGAAAATCACAACTTTACCAAAAAACTTAACAGCGAACCCCCCATCTCTATTGATTCGCAGGTGGTGTCCATACCCGAATATGGAAGAGCAATGCAGTGACCTATTGGACAACCTAGAACCCGATAGCTACGCAACAGCAAGAGACACCGCCATCGACGACAGCAACGCCACGAGCGAGATGCAGCAACAACAACTCGCGTTGCACGTCAAACAACTCATGGCCGAGAAGATGTCTCTGGAAGATAAAAACACTGAAAATCAGTTCTCGTTGACGCAAAAGTTGCTGGTGAATGGTGAGTTACTGTTTTGCTGCGCAAGAGAATGGCATTTCACAGAGACGGGGAACATTAACATTGTGCTTGCCACGAACAGAATTCCATACCGCCTCCCCATCAAATGGCCCTTCACGAATTTCTTGCGATGGATGGAGAATTCGGTCGGATGCGTGGTCAAGTAAACCCATTTCATACCTCAATGCGTTAACGCCATCGTCATTTCATCGCACTTTACCTCGATTAATATCCAAAATTAGTAATTTAACATTGAAAACTGAGAAGGAGAATACGATCAAGTTTTAGTAAAGCCCTCAAAAATGTTTGAAACGGAATGCGAGTCGTCTCTTTTGACCTCGCCCAACCTATGGCGTATGGTTGGATACCTGCAAAACCGACGCATAGTAATTCAAGTTTCACATTACAAGCAGGCAAATTGAAACAGGGTTTCTCTGTACAGCATTGTACACTAGCGAGTAGGCCTCATCGTATGCACGTGCATAGCGAGTGGTAGACTAAACTGCTACAAAGCTTTGCAAACATTCGCTACTACATATACACACACGGCTGTATTCGCAGCATATAGAATTCACTCTTCCTCATTTCATGTTTAATTTCACCTCACTTTTCAAGTGCGTAATGACTGAGTATTCGCTCGCTAGCTCTTGTTATTTAGTTGTCCATGGCTCTATTTAATATGCCGCGTCCTCATTATCCATCTGAAAGGCGGGTAATTCTCTTCACACACATTTGATGTAAAATATTAAATTACGCCAAAACTAAGTCGAAATGTCTACACTGTTCAATCCACTATGGGCAGCAGCATACTACGGAGGTAGGATGTTTCGCAATTCGAGAGGAAAATTAATACATTTTAACATTTAATTTCAGTTTCGCTTTCAGGTATACCTACCGCATGTAGGTTTACACAATTCTATGTGCATAATGTCCAAATGCTAGAGGTAACCTATTACGAGCACTAATTTGCAATCTGAATTTTACATTAACCTGGGCCCGAAATTGCCCGCGCCGCTTTCGGCGATCTACAAAGAGGTCTCCCCGTCCGACTGAAATTGTCTCGCTTGCTTTTTAGAGCGTGCTACTACCCCTCCCTCCCATGTGTAGTATATACAGCGTTGTACATCTTATATGATGTTCTTTGCACATTGCAATTCGCAATCTGCATGTTACATCACTTGTGTCTCCCACATGCTCGAGACGGGCCAACCACAAACAGATTTCCACGGTGACCGACGTGAAAGGGTGGCGGGCGGGGATTTGGGGTGGTGGGTAATCCAACTGGACCCGAACCCGGTGGAATTTTGAAAGTAGGCACACTCCGAGCACGCTGCCTTCGCGACCGCCGCGGCGAACTCTCAGATTGTCCCCAACACATCATTTATTTAGGGAATGCCGCATGGGTAACGCAAGCCCCGCGCTCCAGACCGCTATATAGGCGTTCTGTTTTATTACTTCGAATAAAGCAGTTTACAGCGGCGTGCATGGTGATCTATACTCGCAATTACCTGTCAGTAATATGTGAATCGCATGAAAGTAACTGGCTCTTTAAGCGGTGGGTGCTCGGAGTGTTAAAAAATTGTTTATTGCTCTGCATTTCTGGTTTAAAGTTGTAGAAAATTCATAGCCGACACACAAATTCGAACCTTGAAGAGATGCTTTTAAAATTTTAACATTCTCGCGAATTGTTATTCTCGCGAAAAAATGCGAGTGAAAAGCGATATACTTCTGAAATTTGATGGATCTCACTAAAGGTCACATCCAAAAACATCGAATCGCCTTTTTGTCCCCATTTGACGAATTGACAATCAATAATCATGCAAATTCCCAAGATTTGTAATTGAAATGTGTGGTAACTAAAAATGGTTAAACAGTTGAAAGACTCACGTCTCTTCCTAATCTTAGCGCGTTAGTATTTCTGAAAAGTTAAGCCCATTTTGTGACAGTTAAAATGAATTAGCATGTGTATCATCCTGGAACAAGTAATGCCAATCGACCAGTGAAAAATCAGGAATGTCCCCTCCATTCTCTTAATACTTTTTGGTTCGAAATTCACATAACATTACATAACATTACATTTTTACAAAACTTCCTCGCAGTTTTGTTCATTTCCTGAACAGTTAACAAAATTGACTGGTTATTGCACTCAACTCTTCAATCAATACTCAATTTTGAAGCAAATATAACGGTTTATATCTACAGGTCGTGAAATGGTCGTCTTAAACATTGAAAACTAACTGGGGATGAAGTTAAATGATGAACAAGCTTCTGCTTACTGCATATTTTGGATGTTAATTTTATTTTTAAATCATTTGATAGTTTTCTACATTTTATCCACTGTATATTTTTTTCTACATTTTTTCCACGGTATTATATCTATAGAAGTATTTTCTTGTCTTAAATTATAGCCGTAAAGCCGAAATTACAATGTCTAGTTAGATGGTTAACCTCCAGATTAAACTTATCTCCGTGGTGGCAACCTATCGGTCGCTTCTGTTTTCATCTTCACTATAGATGCACTATTAAACAGCATATTTGAATAGTTTTTGCTGCTAATTTACGCTGACAACACAAATCTAACCATCTTAAAACCACACCGACAGCTACAGTAACACCGACACCCGTTCCTTAGCAAACATCCAGGACTCCCTCGGCCATGAAATGTGTCGGTCGTGGCTCGCACCGCCAGGGTACAGTCTCGCCGGTCCATGCGACTTCCGTTCTCCCGAGAGTGTGATTACAGCGAACGGCACGCGTACATCACTCCTCCTGCCCTTGCAGCTCGATGCGCCTCCCGGGACACCCGGTTAACTATGTCTTCGCGGTATATTAATGACCACCCCCCCGCCAAACATCTTAGACGCCACACCGATGGCTGGACCACGTTATAGTCTATCTCGGAGACTGATCTCAATAACATGGATAGCGCATTGAGCCAATGTCAAACAATGTGAAACCGGATTTTCGCCATTTTGGTCACCCTAAATACGGAAGACTGAAGATATGGCAGACGAATGATCCCACCTGTTAGTGCAATTAAAAGCCACGCACGTTGAATGTATGCTTTGATGTTCCTGGAACATGAGTAATTCACAAAATTTGACAGCTAAGATGTTAGCCAAGATGTTAATTGTTAAACATAATATATTTATCAAAGAAGGTCTTCTCAGGCCATGGTTCCAATCAGAATACCTCAAATTAATAACAGACACCAACTAAATGTATAGAGATCGATGAAAATTACAGAAGAACCTCGCGTAATCACAACGAAATGGCATTGGCTTGGGACAAACTGGCAGCATCTCATGGTACCGCCAAGATGGCGGCCAGCACCGCAATATGGAATCAAAGCTCTCCATACGAAGCGCTATCCATGTCATAGAGATCAGTGATCCAGAATACGGTCTTATTTTTAAAAAATGGCTGCAATTTACATTTCACCAATTCAAGAAACCATATCCACAAGGCACTAGGTTTCAAAATATCAACATCAAAAACTAGAACACTGCCTAGACGTTTAATTTACCACTCGCATATTATCTTCTGGCTGTTTATCACAGTTATGTACTAATTCAGTTAGAAATGAACGTAAATCCAGTAAATCGGCGTCTGCACATTTATTTGCTATCATGTTGGTAAACGTCTTGACTACTAGCGCTAAGCTGGCGAAGTTATTTTTAATCTAAATAGACTTTACTATCGTAACCATGGCCGCCCCGCGTGACCCTTAGGCATGACTCGTGGTGACGTCATTCCGAATTGATGCTTCAATTTAGATTCAATAGGTAGTATATTAATAAAGACGAAATTCGTTAGTTTTTTTTTCCGGCAACGTTTTCGTTTTAGTGTCTAAAAATGAAATGTTTTTGATGAGCGATGGGTACCGGTCGTGTTTCTGGCGTGTGTACGTGTGTGTTTTGGGCGGGTGGGGGGGGGGGGGGGGGTGGGGGGGGGGGGGGGGGTGGAAATAGGGGTTGAGATGAAAATGTAAGTGGATTTCTTGCAAGTTGCAGGGGCTGTCGGCCGTGTCGGATCGATTGTGTGAGATCTTGAAAATGTTCGCGAAGACAGTACATCCGTGAGGTCTAGTTTTTGTCATTGTTCTTTTTGTTGTCGTTGTTGTTTAGAAAGGCACAATATCGGATTGATTTGCGAACGACATAGCTCACGGTGGATTAGCATCTCGTTTGGGAGCATCGCCCCCCCCCCCCCCACCCTCCCCGAATATCGTGCGCAACGGCTTTTCTCGATTTCCATCTGACTTTTCTTCTTTATGGCGTAGATTTCGCAAGTTGCTGGCGGGTTTTTTTCTTTAAGTAGCTTTACCTTCGCCAAAAACGAATCTAGTCGATTTGGTTCTGTGATAACTTTTCCGGTATCGATTCGTCGATGACAATATTTCGTGCTTATGTATACAGGCTTCAAATGCAGGGTTGGTTGCTCTGCGGATTAACAACGAACGAGCCACCCCCCATTTTTTCTCAGGGCTTAGGGTGAAAAGCTTGTGATTTTCCGAATAAATTTTTTGGCGAATTTTCCGGCTAGAAACGTTGGGGAGTTGCGGAAACATGAACGTCAAACGGGGCACGGAAAACAACATGTCGCTATTACATGGGCGTATATTTGGGTAAATTGAGAGCATACATTTCCTTTTGTAGTCTTTAAAACATGTTGGATAAGATAAATAATTAATTTAATGAAAATTCCGAACATATGATCATGAGAGGTTTACAAATAGACCGAAGACCAACCAAAATCAGTTTTTAGAACGTAAATCTGACAAGACAAATCTGTAGCAACTTTGCCTTTCGATAAACAATCTTAGAAGGTGCAAGGTGTGAAAAGCGTACCACTTGAAAGTATAAATAAGAAATACTCTCCGTTATAGTAACTCCAAAAACTTTCCCAGCAAACACAAAGACGTTATTGCGTTACCGAGGGGCAAAAGTTTGCAGCGCTAATAAATCGAGTAGACCCGACAATAAATGGGGAACTATTAACTTTGGTTATTTTTGTTATTGTTCGGCAAACACAGAGAATGAACGACATTTAAGCACTTTCTCCGACACGCAACGAACGAATTAAGGATAACTCACGATAAGATCCCATTTTGGAAATAATCCCTAAACCATTGATAACAAGTGAGATCTGATTGAAGGGATAACAATGATAAGGAGCCTAGACTGCCGCACATATCGACCCCAAATTCTTATATCAACTTCACTGAATATAAAACAACTCAATTGTCTCTAAAAATAAAATTTCTCATAACTTTATTTTAAACCTGTATACACAAATTTTGTAAACCTGGATTTATTTTTGCAATGCAGGGTGCCCCTGTTTTGCCAGCATCGAAATATGCGGCAATCTAGCCTGCTCACCGACAGATATGACCGAACGCGAAAGTAATTGATCCTGCACCAAGAAGTTCAAAAACTTGTAAAATCAAAGTTTTCGACATTCGTCAGGATCTATAATGCTCGTAACTTTCCGAACGTTCTGCATACAAACTTTGTGTAGTCTGTAGTATTGACTCCTGGCATTGCATTTATCCTAAGCGTATCCAGCTGGGGCCGTATTGATTCCTGAAGACTTAGAGGTCGTACAAAATAGTAACTTAGTCATTTGCTATCAGCGAGTCAGTTAAAAAACCCAACTGGTCATTCTCACTTCTGAATCATTTTTCCTATTCTTCGTCATTTTCTTTATCCGGCTAAGGGTCGGGGGGTCACGGTAAAAGTTCGAAAAAAGAAATATGATGGTCTATATATCTATGAAGCCATTTGAAAACCTTACGTTAGAAAAATACTCGCAGCCCGGGACCTTTTAATTACAGCATGAGAACAATTATCTCCCTTCACACCCAGCGTGCTAGGGCATGTTATAGCCAACACGCCTAGAATTCCGACGCAAAACTGCATAATAAGGTCACGAATTATTTATAACAGTCAACAAAATGCTACAGACCCAAAATATATTTCGATTTATCAAGCGTATGGCTTGGTACGTGCGTTGATTGAAAATTTTTCCTTTCAGTTCTTTTTCTGCTAAATTTCGTACTAAACTGTAGCAAAGTACGTTGTGGAAATTCCGCTGAAAAACTTTCGAAGAGCATGCTGCCATATTTTCAAAATTGGTCGAGTTTTTCTTTTCTGAAAGACTTAAAAGCTTCTCTAAGATATCTCAACAGCCAGCTTCTTGGTGAAGTGATCGGTTGGATTCAGGGGTTGTTATACCACCTATAATCTTGGAGATTAGTCTAGTGGATTCCATGGACCCCATGGCGTTCGAATATGCACACAGCCAAGCGTCAATCAACTTACCGTTGTTTCGCCTAGTTACTCAGAACCACAGAAAAATCCATCACATTGTGGTTGTACCTGACTTTCAGGAAAAAATAGTTGTCAATAGTATGCAACTATAAGAAATTAGATTATTAATTTCATTATTAATTTCATTGATTTTTTTATTTTTCGCCAAGAAGCAATCTTACAATCTTACAAACTTACAAAAATGATTTAAAGCATAACCAAAAATAACTTTCAAAATTCCTCGATAGCTATGGTTGATAGATTTTATTTGAGGGTGCAGCTGATTGGGAGCCGAAATCTCTGGAGATGATCATTGAGTGGTTGCTAGATCGTAGGGTAGAGCAATTTTTTTTCGTAAAGTTTTTGCTAGCACAAATTTCAATGGCAACAGCCGTATCATGTTTAAAACACCGAAACGTCGAAGTTGAGCAACTTCAAGTGTGGTTAGTACTTGAATGGGAGACCGCTTGGGAACGCCACGTGCCGTTTTCAATGTATATACCTATATGTGCGTTCATTTTTCATGCGTAACAAGATGGTACTATTTCACACTATGTAAGGTTTTATCCCGAGGCTGGAAATTTGACACTGTTGGTACTCTAGCACAAAGTATCATCACTTGGTTAAAAGGATAGGTTAAAAGTTAAGACCGAGTTTACCCTGCACTGCCGCAACACCAGCCAGCGAGCAACATTACAGCTAAGATCCCAGAGTAAACTTTGCATAAAAATAGTGGACATTTGAGCTCATCAGCCCTAACAAAAGCATGCAATTAAAACGTTAGCAACGTTCCCTAAATTGGCATCGCATGCGTGGCAAGATGAAGCCAAGCTCTCTTGGGCAACGGCAAAATTATGAGCCACACTGTGACGTGGACACCACGTGATTCGACCCGGCGAGTTATGCCCTGGCCCCGGGGTTAATTTCCTCGACGTCTTCGGGTCAAACGGGTAATTTACGATCGCTTAATTAGCTCGGGAGTTTGAGTCCATTTAGAAGTCGAACATGTCGCGCTGCGTTGGGTGTTGAATGACGGGGTGACGTCACGATTACACCCGGTGGGGGGGGGGGGGGGGGGGGGAGGAGGGGGAGAGTTTTTTTTAGAAGGAAATGTGGCGACGTGCATTAAAAGGGTGTTCATTAATTGGGATGGATAATTTGATATGCTCATCGGAGTTAAGAGCGTGAATTAATAATTTATGAAACACAAGTTTTTCGTAATTTTTTTTTATGGTCTGGTGTTTTGTCGGGGTTATTATGTTACAAATTTGTCCTTAACTTTTAGAAACTTGTTAGCTTGAGGAATTAACACCGAAAAGTGTTGAAATTCTTCAATTTTTTAACGAACAAGTAAGAAACTTGAATTTAAAGTTTGAAAACGCGATTTTTTCAGCGGTCTCACGTTTCTTTATTGCGTAGATGAGAGAAGATATGGAACTTTTGATCGTTCTAACCCTCAGCTTTGCGACGTGTTGACACTGACATTAAGGAGCCTAAAACTCGTAGCACGCTAAGTGCCAAGCAGCAGATGGCTCGAAACGTGCGTCATTCATCCATTTGGGTGATTTCAATTGTGAAATGTTGATGCCAAATTAGTATTTCAACAAATTCATTAAAAAAACCATCACAAGCTATCTGGGTATGTCCGATTGAAAATCCCGCAGTTCATGCAGCATATACCAATGGCTAAGTCCTTCACTTGCATCTCCGAAACTGAAGGGACTATACGGACTCAAATTTTGGGATGGATATTTTCGTTTCTGATAATAATCGGCCAGACATTGTTTCCGTGCTCAAATTTCATTACAGCGCGTCCTTCCCCACCGATCCACTGTGTGATATTTTAGCATTGACGTTGAAGGAGATGAGTGGAGATGACGCGATGAAGCGCGTAGCGGTAACTGGTGGCGGTTCAGGCGCCTTAGCGACTTGATTGGAGCACTGCGTATCGGATTGCAACGTGCAGTGGCGCAGCGCATAGAATTCAGTCGGTGTTCGCAATGTGGAGTCTCAAAAGACCTAAGGGCCAGAATTATTATGTCCAGTTAATTGAGTAACCTCCAAATTAAAACACAACTCCTGGTGAAAACCTATCGGTTGCTTCTGTTATCTTCCTAACCGGGGGATAACTTTTTAACATGAACATTGTAATTTCGGCCATAAGAGATAAATGACGGCTAATATACCCACTGGACGTACTACTACTAGTTTCTACTACTAGTACACTTTCATTTCTACTAATAGTTTGTAAAATAATAATTAGCTCTGCTAAATTCTGCTTAGCTTTCGGCTTGCACGATTCAATTTTTCTTTCAAGTCGTTGAGGTCAACTAACTTGAATGAAAAAGTTGAGACACCGTTTAGACAACTCAATTTTCTGTCAATATATTTTACGCCCACAAAACTACGAATTTTCAGTTAGAGCCACTGCTTAGAAGGCAGTGAATTATGAAAAACAACAGGGCGTCTGGAAGCGACAGTAATTTGGAAAACTGTGCATTTATAGTTATTTTGAAGGTGGCTGCTCAATACAATGACCAGCAACGTATTGCCACAATGAGGATCTTTGACAAACTCAATGACAATTCAGTAAACGGAATAAAAGTCGTTGCAACTCATAGCCTAGGAACTAGGAAGACTAAGAGTTTATGAATTTACGCAATTGTCCTCTGATTGGTTGATTTTCGCTCAAGTTGCATGAAAGAAAGGTTTCGTTCTAAACAAAAAAGTTGAGGCAAAAGTTGAACTCAAGTATTCAGTTCAACTTTTCTTGATCAAGTTTTGTGTTTACACGGATCAACTTTGGGATTGAGCTCATGACTTGAACAAAGAATTGAACCAGGCTTTACACAGGTAGGTAGGGAAATCACAAGCCGAATTCCTCTACCTGGCTTTAGCGAGTGGGTATCATGACATCATTTTGATAAAACTTTGATTCGATGGAAAAGGTGTATTTTAGCTCGTATTTTTAATATTTAGCAACATAAGGGTGGAAAAATCTGTTTTCTTTTGCCATTTTCGTATTAGTAAACAGGCGTACAGGTCAAGTACACTTAATTTTCACTCGGTAGTTGCGGTAGTCCGTGTAGCATCGTTGATAATGCTTCACCCTGGCAAGGTGAAAGATTCAGGTTCTACTCTCGGTGCGGTTGCGATTTCGGAATGGATATATCGTTTCTAATAATAAATAATCCACGGTGCATGCAATGATTAAATGCAGTTATGGTTCAAATCAACAGTCAGACTTACAGGCTTTCAATTTCCTGAAAATGATCCAACTGACGTTTTTTATCATCATGATGATCATCATATTTCTTGTGAGTTTATCACCTGAATAAAAATTTTAGCACTTTTCGAATCCTTCTATAAAAGCGAGAAGGTACTACATGCTTCAAATACATTCTACATTCAACTTCAACCTACTCAACCTTCAAATTAAAATAGAAATCCATATAAATCGCAATCATTTTCAAGGGAAATGCAGGAAACTGAAGTGTTTAAGGATAACCACCCCTTTCAAGTGATTCAATAGTTACGACGTTTCAATAAAACATGTTTATTATTTAAGTGCGAATTTCAAAGACTAGACATGTTTGTTAAGGAAAAATCAAACAGGGTTTCTAGCATTATTGCATTAATGCATTACGGGTTTACGGGAAGCAATAAGCTTTCAATATCCCACGGTTTGAGGCAAGTAATTTAGAATGTCTTAAAATGGGTCTTAAATCGTGTTCCGTAAAGGGATCAATGTACTGCGACTTAGCAGCTTTAGGCACAGCATTAATCTATCCCCCGTAAATTAGCGTCACTCGCTTCAATATGAAATGTACAAGAAAGATGCACCTCTCTGTTTTTCCCCATCCCTCCGAACAGCCACATTCGGCCGGGACGCTACATTTCTTATCTCGCCATCTTCATCATGCTCTGTTGTCTTAATCTGTAATGTTTTCACACAACATGGCTGACATGGATGTGGGAGGAAAATTGAATGGCGAACTTACGCTTTCACGTTTGCCACCATGATTCAATCGCTTTTGTAATCATGAAACAAAATGCGAAATACACACGTACCTATAATTTATATTTGCAAAGTTAGACCACCAATTGAGTCAAAATTGAAACAGGAATCTCCTTTTGATAACTTCGTCTGTCCCGTCCTATAGCCGTTAGACATTTCCAAGAAAATATATGCACAAATTCCAAGCAACACCCCGTTTACATTACTGCATTACCGCAGTAACAAGTGCGCATAAATTCCTCATATTATTCATTTTCAAGACGCACCTAACCTCATTTCCTTCTACTCCTGAGTCAAACGAATAACGTTGAGTGTGAACGCACAAGCATTTAGGCACCAACTTAGGTTGTAAAGCTGAGCAGTAATGTAAAGCTGGTGTAAGTATAAGTCGCAGTCGGCACGCCGCTGATATCAAATATCCAAGCAGTGATCGGTGTCAAGTGGCGTTAGCCCAGACAATGGAGAGAGATGAAAATATTGATGAGAGCTGCACAATGCGCTGTGTGGATCGCTGAAGATGTATTGACGATGCACGAAGTGTGCAATATTGGAAACGGCAAATATGCAGCTAGAGCAGCTGCAGGGATTGCTACATTAGAGCAGAGATCGGCGCTTGCAACTCCACTCCAGTTCATTGCGTGTCTGCAATCAGCTTGTGTAGACCGAAATTTCTCGGGCAAAAGTTTACAAACTTTCCATGTAAAAGATTCTACGTTTGGTTCTCAGATGCAACCGTTACAAGTTGAAAAACTATAGGCATTTGTCAGGAAAATTAAACTACATTTGTCTCTTGACGTTTCGTCCAGTCACTGTTCCCATCTTCATCTGCACATTAATGGCGTTTACTTTTTTCGTCGTTTTTGATATCGTCACCTCCTAAAAATTCGTGTTCACATGCAAATCATGGGATGACATACAAGCCAGCTCGAATTCGAACAACTATATTTGATTTTTGTCGATATCGATATTGTGTCAGGGCTTCATAACAAGCAAATGATCATTGCAAACCTGTTCAATCCTGATTTGACAAAGAACAAGGCAATCAATCTCAAAATGTAAACAAACATGATGGTTTATTATGTGCGCTTATTATGTAATGACTAACATTAATAATGTGGCTTATTCATCCTTCATATACTCGTACGAAAACAGTACACTATTTTAACTACAACGAATTTCTTCTATACTATATATTTTGGTATCGTGTGGTTATTTTCTGCACGAATATTTTGCCCGACGAATCCTTACAAATTTCAAATTATACCCCAGTGCAAGGTGCAAGTACCGTGCAAAAGTAACCGAGCCGGTGGTTTACGTTTCAACGCAAACCACTTCAAAGCTCGAACCAATTGCCACCAGCAGTAAATAAACTCATAACATTTTATATACAGCAGGATTCGCAACTGGAAAATTGTGATTCAGTCGATTTTTCCACCTAGCTAGGTGCATTTCTCAGTTTCTGTTTGCATTCCATGGAAAAGCGCACAGTTAAGTGTCCTAGACAGACACTCGTATCGCTGCACTGACCAAGAAGTGATATACCTTTCCTCAGCATGCCAACATTGCTTGATCCGAGAACTTTAGCAACCCACTAAGAAATGATCGCTGGGGAAATTCTTGGTGGGGTGTAAATTTAGGTACAGGCACAAAGATTTTTAACGCATCACCCAAAGAATTGAAGTTTTTGGAAGTCAATACCATAAGAAAAAATTGAAAGAGTACTTGATTAACGAATGTCTTCTACTCTGGTGCACCTTTCTGGACGAAAATAATTATGTGGTGCTTTGATGGTAATGTTTTAGTTTAGTTTTAGTACTCTGGCATTATCATAAAAGAATTTTAATTCAAGTATTTAAAAAACGATTAATTGATATCAGATGGATCAATTTCCAATAAATTTCATTAGAACTTCAATTAAATCAACTAGTCTAGCAGAATTTCGGGAAGTGAGCCACTCAATTGCGGTTGTATAATAACCACGACAGTCCAGGCATCTTACCCACAATGATCCATGATTTCTAATTAGCATTCAATTCACAACTGGCTGCTGAAATGAGCTCAATATACTAACTATATGCGCAGCGTACACACACGATAACACACAGGCGAAGCCAGCGCTATGCACGCAAACTATGTTATTTGCAACGATATTTCACCCCAATTGCTCCACTCCATTCCATCGAACGTAGACGGTCAAGTGTACATTCATTCAGCGCCATTGAATCATTAATTATTTGCTACAGTTGGAACTTTGGCTCGTATAGTATATACGCGGAGAGTGACTTTGCGTGGTCCAAGTGAATAGAATTTGATACGCCGTAGTTGCATATGCTTTAGGCTGCTGAGGGCACTCGACATGGGACATTCGCAATGGAATTTGCTTTCTTGCAAGATTTATTAAAGCGTGCGCGAATTGTTTGAGTTTTGCAAGGGTCGAATGCTAGGTTTTGGTAATTAGTGTAATTTTCGTTACATGGTCGCCAGTTTTCGGGTCGGATTTATTTTTGATAGAAAAAAGGCACCTCCACCGATAAGGAAATATACATAGTTTTTATTATTTTATGTAGATTGAACCACTGGCGAATTGAATTTTGCCCACCTCCGAAAGTAGTGCTATACTGAATAGCAAAAATAGCATAAATCGGCACGTAATTTGAAGGAAAAGGGAAGAAAATGCTATTTATTAAAAAAAACGTCTGGCAGCAAACTTCAGACATTCTATATAACCAGGTATATCAAATAAAGAAATCAAATCACGAAAATAACGAAACATTTGATAGTTTTCGACAAGTCTTATACTTTTCTTACTACATGCATAGTTGGCGATTTTTCATAGTATACCACCATGTAAAAACGTCATCAATAATTCTAAAATTAGTTCCGGTACCCCCTATAGTTTTTCGCCAACATTTTGCACGCGAATAAAGTATCTGTTCTTATGCAAATTTTCACTGTTTTCCATCGCGTAAAGGCCCTTTCAAGTCTACGAAATCAGAAATTCACGTCTACCGCAAATTAGCCATCACTCGGCGAGAAGTTAGACACTCTGCAGCCTCGAGTCAACAATCCGGCGCACATTCATAATCGAGTCGCGACGCCTTCGCGAGAACAATCTCCGTGAATTATCCAGCGTTAGCACTCGTAAGGAAGCTGGCATGGGCGCTAATAGACAGTCGAGAGAGAATCTGCCGCCGACTACTTACCGTTCATTAGCGAATCTTTGCTGGGAAAATTCCAACGATCCTTGCAGACAGTTGCGTGAGAAGTTCACCTCGAAACGCTGGCTGATCTAGGGGAAGGGGGGGGGGGTTATGATGTCGATTTACCCCACCCCATGATTACTTATTTGCTTGATTAAAGTAACCATTTCACCAAAACATTGATCCTATATCTTGCTACTTGGCAGGAGTTTGTATCTACGGCAAGTAGATTTGTTCAAGATATGGCCTTGAAATTGGGGCACTTCCGAACTTTCGAAAGGCCCCCAAATTTAGGGTCGCCTTATTTGTTCACAAACTCATACTTGATTAAGTAGAGAATAATATGTCTAGTAAAAATACTCGATTTTGGTGGTTAATTTAGCTATTTTTTGTTGTCAACTATTTTTATCTTTCAGTTAGGAAGAAAACAGAAGAAACCGATAAGAAAATAGTTTTTTTCTGCCTTTCTACTGCGGCCCTTATGGAAAAGGATTGGTTCAACTGAAAATCAGCATAAAACGGCCTATTACCACTAGATACTGTCCATAATTACTGATTTCAACCCTCCCTCCACCTCTCCACCCCTCCATGAATCCGCCCCCGTCTTGCATACCCATCTCAGTCAAGAACTCGCTGATATAGTGAACGTCGGGATTATGGAAATCGGACTGTGTTGACCCAATTGCTTGAGTGCTGGTAACAATTAATCTGGGATGCTTGTTACATTTCCCAGCGGTGTCTGGCTTCGAGAAACACGGAAGTCTGAAGTTGAGCAACATTGCACCGGTTTATGTCTAGTGGATGGGTGACCACAAACTGTCGGCTATGATTATCTCGCTTATACCCGTAAGTTTCTACCTGTAAATGTACTGTGATTAGAAGGGCCACTTTGTAAGTGTTAGGATCGCAAATATTTTTGCATAAACTGTAGATATTTAGAATTTAAAACGAAATATCCAATCGAAAACGCGAGTCTAGAATCAATGCGGCTAGTCCTTATTTTTATATAGTTGTACCATATAGTGAAGCTCATTCACACAACTGAATGTGTATATTTTGCCAATATGGACTCATTATCAGCGGTGAAATCAACTATTTTTGATTTTATTTGGTTAATTTATTATTGCAGTTTCAGGAATAAGCTTTCAGTTATCAGCTGTTCTTTCAGTCAACGTTTTAGCCTACGTCAGCCTTCGTTTTATATTTAATTTTTAACATTTTGAAATTCCGCCGTTTTACTTATGTTTGTAATAATATTTGTCAATGAAGTACAGCTTTGACTTGTGTTTTGATAGCTTCAAAATATATGCATTGCAATCAATTTTGACGATCCTCCTATGATAATGACCATCGCATGAGATGCTTTATTACTAAAATTTCCATCTCATTGAAGCTGAGTAAGCTATATACGAAGCACTCTAAAACCCAGAACACAAAACGCCTAGAACTCCTAAATTTAACAACGTCATTCGTATGATAATGCACTCAACAGCGCTGCATCAACTTTAGTGCATCTAATGCGGCTAATGCAACTAATGCTAATTGAGTTTGTCGATGTGCTCACTGCTCGCCTAACCCTGGTGCATACTCGCCTAACAATGGCGCCCACGTGTTGACTTTCGCTCCTATCGCGGATGTGTGGGCGCAACCAAATTGTTGGTTCAGCGATATCGATTTGCTCTCATGAATTTCGGGCTCGGAATTTGTGGACCGATGTATTGGCCAGAGTTGAATAAATGATCAAACTAATTGGCCAGGTTGCTTAGCCGTCCCCTTAGCGAGAGGAAACACCACGTGATGTGGCGTTTCTTACCACCTTGATGTGTTAGATGGGCTGTTTTCCTTGTCCGCGCCTGCTGTAATGTGTTTTTTAAAACATCCACGGCGGCTAGGGAAAGCGACTTATTTAACACAGATGGAATTACGGCATTAGATCAATGCATATTCATGTGTCTAAAGATATATTATATTCTTATCGGTTGGTTACCTTGTATTTTATTGGGAGCAATGGAACTCGTGTTACATTGTATGGTAAGGATCACTGATCTGTTTTTAGCCATGGATAGCCTTTTTTGATGCCATATTGAGCCACTGATCTCTATAGCCAAAGATAGCGCCTCGTACAGTGAGACTTAGGCTCTTTGGGGCAACTTTCCCACTTTCAATTTTCATCAAATTTTGAAATCAAATGTTATTTTGGTGTAGAAACGATTAAATAATTGTGGGAATATTTTCAAGTCATAATTCTTGGTATTTCAGCAAGAAAAGTGCATTGGCTTTTATTTTCTTGTGAGCTATAGAAGGTAGGTTACAGAATATTGACTTAAGCGATAGACTGAATACTGTAAAAAACTTGCTGACTAAGCTAATAAATAAACACAAATAAATAAAAATAAATAGCCGCATAATTGGGGCGACCAATATGGCGAATATCTGGCTTCACTTTACTTGACCTTGGTTCAACACGATGCGCGAACCAGGTTCTTGAGATCAGTGGCTAGGATTCGCGATTATAAAAAATTTGAACTCATTCAGTCCTGAAGTAACGTGTCTGCCTGATAACAATAGCGCCCATGAATGAACCCTCAAAGATTTTGTCACCCGTTTAACTGTCAAACAATTTCTCCCTCTCCCACTCAGAATTTTAACGATCCAGGAACACTCGCGTATCTTCAAGTCTAATTAACGCACCTACGCAGCAGCGCCACTAATTACTTGAAAATTTCACCGTGATTTAATACATTCTGACAAATCAGACGGCCTCGGCAAGGTCTCAACAGCACGAGCGGTTATTAATATACACAGGCAACGCCACGACGTACACTTCTTCGTCCATTCAATTTCTAACTTTATCATTCAATGATTTATTGACTCTTATGAACAATGGGTACACTCATAAGCGACTTAATTCGGCTTTTCGTTAGCACTGGCTCTTCTTTGATAGGGGCTCGCGCGCAGCTTAAGGGCTTAAGAAATTCTAAGCTCTCGTTGATGGGAGGCTTAGTAACGGTTCCACTTTGCCCGGGGGGGAACAAAAACTATCATTCATAATATTTCGAGTGTCAGGGCGCTGGCAAACTAATCCCGTTCGCCGCTGTTTGCAAGTCTGTTCTCAAGTCGCTACGCGGACTTATAAAGTTTAGGGGTGTTAGGCTGTCGATTTTTTGCATGTTTTTTTTCGTGCAGGTATGAAGATGCTGTATGTTGGAAAGTCGTGATATTTGAAGGGTGGTTTCTGTGAAAAGTTGACAAGCGAGATTTATGTCTGTAACATTGGTGTTAGTCGGTCATTTTGTGCGAACAGTTCTATGCGTTCGTAATTGGAGATTCCCGAATGAAATACTGCGTATACTCGCCCTGTCATAGATCATAGATGCTTCTTTTGTGTATGTTTACCACGAACTGATAATATTCCCGATCTTAGCCGTCACTTTAAAATATTTACGTTGGTCGAACATTAAAATTGTCCGTCAATTTCTTAAATGTCGTATTTTTATTTTTGGTCAAGTTTCTCTGGCCATTTGCTGAATCTTCTGACTGTTCCTGAATATGCTGAATATGCTGACTACGCTAAATTCCCCGACTGCTGTCTGCTGATCCGTTTTAACTGTGTGACTGGTGACTGGTGACGGATGACGGGTGACTGGTGTCCCGGCTAACTACTGATGGTGCTGACTGCTGATTCTGCTGACTACTGATTCTGCTGACTGAGAACTTCTGTTAACCGCTATCGTGTGCTCATGTCACATATGCTGCCTTTGCTGCTGGCGGCTTCCTCAGACATATGCTAACTGTGGGTCCATCCATCCTGGGTTGCAGAGCTAGAGCGGCTGCAGAACGGATGTCGCCCCTTCACCGGGGGCGGCAGTGGCGGCGGGGGCGGAAACAAGCTGGGACACGAGGAACGCCGGTTTGCCGACATCATCAAGGACAAGCCGATCAAGGTCACCATACGTGTGCTCGTGCCGGCCAAGGAGCACCCCAAGGTAACGAACGGTCTAGGTCCTTAGAAACAGGTACATCACCCTGGATTTCCCTATTTTAAAGGTCGAACTCTTCATGGCATTCGTTTGTGCTTCGTGCTTGTCTTTGAATTTATTAATTTCCTTTATTTTATTTATTAATTAATTAATTTAATTTATTGTCCCTTTGATCCTTAGATATAAGACAGTCACACTTAACAGATAAAAGAAAATCAAATTACAATCTATGGCTTTACTGGCTTTTACATGCAAGTCAGACAAGTCTGGCAACACTGACACATACATTGTGTACCTATATATTATATGGGAATCGGCTAAAGTCTACTATTTCCAATTGACTTGGTTTTACATACAAAAAAATAACATTACACTTGCTTGTTAGTGGTCGATATTCTGTAGTTATTGCTCAAAATCGTATTTTTCCTCTTCCCTTACGGTTCGAGCACTAACGTCTGGATATCCAGTATACAATTGAATGAACGAAAAAATAACAATTGCCAGTAAAAATGGTTCGACTATTAACATTGTAGATTTCAGGGTAATGGACCTCTTAGACAGTCGTCTGCATGCTTTCTCGAACTGTACGTCACGAAGGATTACAAATCCTCGCTTGGAATGCAATTCGCGGAAGAGATTACGATTTTCTGCGCGACGAACAGGGATTCTACTTGATTGGATTGACTTAGAGTGATTTTTTGTCCCTTATTCGTGTCCATTTTTTCATCTGAGCTAGATCCCTTATTAATAGTCATAGATTTTTGTGCGTTTCACAGTAAAATCTATTGTCCTCAAGGGAAATAATTTAAGTTGCACACTTAATGTAATTATGAGATTCCAATCTTCTCGCAGAGATCAGAGTAACTCTGAAATCTAAAATAAAGTCAGATAGTAAGTAACTTGCAGTCTTCCCGATAACTTATTGATGTTCAATCACTTGTCAGGTGATGTCAATGCGCGGTTACTTTGCCGACATCGAATCTATTCACGCGTTGCTTGTCCGTCGCGTATTTTAGTGTTACTTCGCGAATTCATCACTTTCAATCTGACTTTGTGCATCAGCAATGAAAGATAAATTACAATAAAGTATTATTCAATATTTAAAGCGGCTTTACGGCGTCACGTGTAACAAAATATGAACTCGAAACAAACTAAATATAAAATGCCAACAAGCTGCGAGCTAAGATCATGATTCCACGTCGAATCTCAAAGCAGCCTCGTTGTCCGGCTCCAATCGTGATAGGGAGAGACTCGGCTGAAGTCTCTTCACCGAAACAGTGCGAATTTTCAGAAAAACTATTTGGCTATTTTGGTTTTTTTTTCTAGAATGCTTAGGTTTCGATGCCTTCGTTTTTTTGCCATGCGACACTCGTGTTTAGACCCTTGAAAAGCAGGCAGCAAAGCTTTGCGAAACGTCGGGAATGGTCCGAGTTTGGGAGTTTCAAATTCAATAACCCAATTTAAATTTTTTTTTTCTGAAAAATATCGCGCTAATATTAGGAAAAGACGTAAGTTTTAAGAAATTTTAACGACGGGAATTTCTTGCTAGACCATCGTTTTGGGCCAATGTCTCAACTTGTAAACGTTGTCGTAGTTGAAATCACCACGCGCAATACGTGCAACATAAATTGATTTTAATAAATTTCTAATGAGCCTCTGAGCTATCTCCAAAACAAGACCAAATAAAATTTAAAGAAAAAAAATTAAAATTTGTGACAAACCAAGAGCTGCAGGATAACGATTCGCCAATCCTAATAGCTCCATAATAATTAATAAGTAACACTTGTATTATAATAATACACCATCACGCCTAAAAAATTTTATTCTTATGCTAGCCTAGAACATATATTCTTTCCACCACTTAATCGTGTGATTTAAATAACAGAGGCAAAATTTGTTGAAAAAAAATTTAATCAATCAGGGATTTTGACTAACAAACGCGGTTTCCAAGGTCATTTTTTCAAGGACATACATCTCGAGCTTGAAAATCTCGAGCCAACAAACGAATAGGGAAACAATAATTTGGGAACATACAGCAAACAACACCGTGTTAAAGAAGTATCGCAAGAACGAAACAAACTTTACCCCGCTAATTCACCCCCCCCCCCCAACCCACCCCCTCTGGCGCCCTGAATTGGGGTGTCCCAATCTGTTCGCAACTCGGTCCAATTAACGTTGCTGTCGACTACCCCCCCACCACCCCCTTACCACCCCCACACCCCCAACCACCATCCGGGTCGCGATAGCAACCACTAAATCAGCTGACGCCATCGTCGACGACGATCCCGGAATACCGAATGTTGCCAGTCTTGTCGGCAGAGGGGTCGTGAACTCTGCAACGTAAACAATAGCTGGAGATGCAGTGTGCATTTTCTCTATTAGTTGGCTAAGAGAAACAGCCATGGATGAAAAATTCCGATTGCATTCTCAGATAGCAATATCAAGCGCAGTTGTTTGCTGGTACAGCTAACTTCTTATCTTTGATGATGGCACCATTAATGAATTGAGACTTAATTATTTGAAAGGAATACGAACATCCCTTATCCACAGCAAGTGGAACAGCAAAAGTCGGAATCCGAAATTTTTCTGTACTTCCGTGCTCAAAAAGCAAGCGTTATGTTACACGGGAAACTTGATGGTAGAGCACAGAAACCAAAACCGTGACATATTCATTAAACTCTGCTGTACTGTACTGAAGTAGTTTTTGTGATCAGAGTTGGTCAGATTAATTCGGTATATGCGGATTACTGAATGATTGTATCGTATTGTTAGACAATTTACACCCTTGATAAATAAATTTTTGATCTGCAGTCTTCTTCGTTGCCAACTAAGACCTACTTAGTCAACCCAAAGCACAAAGAAGTGAAATTTTAACGCATAAAGTTCCATTTCTAAGGTCCGAAATTACAGTCTCCAGTTTCATAGTAATCTTCGCATTTAAAAAGAAAAGCGGAGAAATCGATAAGTTGACACCTTTGATATTAGTTTTTACCGGCCCGTAGAAGTATCGTGCACATGATGATGAATGATGATAAATATCTTGGAGCTGGTAGCAACACCCCTTTTCAAACGGCATGAATTTTTAATCTTTTATCATGTAAAATTTTTCGTCATTTCGCTCAATAACATGGGGCTTAAGCCTATTATTCTTCGCACAAGCAGAATCCCCCTTCTGAAATCATTTCACCTTCAGAAGATGATAAATCTCAACGCATATAACGCCATAAACAAAGTCATCAATAAAATGCTGCATTACACCGTTGATACGAAAGTTAACATTGGCACAAGATGGTCGTACACATTGAGCCTGAATTTTATGACAGAAACGCACAACTTTGTCAAACTTCTAATCATATTTCCGTGAAACAGACTCTATAATAAAGCTTGTAGTCGAAAATAATACTCGAGTCGAGCTTTTAAGCGTTGCACTGGATTAATTAAGCTTCTTGAGACGTGTATGATACGCTGGAGAGGGAGGGCGGCGTATATATTTAAGGGATATTCGAGGAGGGTTGTAGCGGCACGGATGGAAGTAGGCGGCCTGGACCACCGCTTGTTCGCAAGCAGCTGAGAAGTTCATAATCGTTGTAATTCCCTGTATCTTTGCCTCTGAATTTTTGCTTCCACCGATGAGACTATGTGTTTGTTTTTCACTTTTTCTCATCAGTAGGTATATAAATCTCATATCGCTCATTTTTTACCACTTATCGTAACCGATTTAGGTTTCTTAACACTGGTTAAATCGAGAGAAGGAACCTTTACAAAGATCGACATGCTTTTTGGTAAAATTGTAATTTAATGGCATCATTGAACTGATTGAATGTATCATTTCCTGATCTGCAATTGATTTACATTCCCATTTGGTTACCGGCCAATAGACAGCAAACAGCGAAACGAGAGGAAATATAGCCTCCTTAATCGCGAAAAAAGCTATGGGGTGGGTAGCTAGCTACTGCTCGATTCCTAAAAGTCAGTTTACATTTTTCCGAAATTGAAGAATGATGATATTAGCATGAGCAAACAGATTGTTTAAAAATGAGATATGAATTGTTAGAATTCCCCTCGTTATCGATTTCAAACCAATTACCAAGCGAAAATTTTTCCGTATAAGGTCAAGTTTTTCAGTGTCCCGTTAACTTCTTAACGTTCCGTTACTGTGTTGTTACCATGACCACAGTCATGATTATATTTTAACAGGACCGTTTAATAATCAACGAGTCATTGAAAGCCTGGTCTTAGACTATGTCTTAGCCTAGTCTTTCGTAGTAAAGACTACTTGTCTTTAGTAAGAAAAACATCACCAAGGTGAGAAACAATCGGTTGCTTCCGTTATCTTCCTAACCGACTGTTAAATATTTATGCGAACGCATGGTTTAGCCCTTGTCTGGTCCGGTTATGCATTGAAAAAGATCTTTTGCTAAAACTGCCGATTTGATGACCTTGCGAAGATTCTCATTAAAAGAATATACCACCCTGTTTGCTACAAGCGTTGCAAGCGACATTTAAGCCCCCTTATCCGCTCATTTTCCCTAGGGGTAGGTTATTTTCAATTTTAAACCACGATTATTTTTAGTAAACGATCGAATAAATTATAAAAAATTTACTCACCGTCCCCTCGTCGGCTTGGTTAGCGAAACAAGCGACAGTTTGGCCCCTTGTCCACGCAAAATCACGAGGGGTAGTTTCTTCATATCGCTAAAAATAATCGCTGCATAAAGTGGCTTAGACAACAAATAAATGTCTGTTATTATTTTACATCCGGGAGCACTTTGGCAATTTGAGCTTAACAACAAGCGACCATTTAGCTTCCGTATTCTTATCACAAGGGGAAATCTTTTCTCATCGTTCAAATTAAATCTTTATCACGCGCGACCTGACATCAGATGACTATCATCAAAACCGTGACCCCATGAATTGACATATTCTCTGAGATCACACTGACTCCAGGGTCCTCTTATTAGCTAAGCAAATATCTCATACTCATGCTGTATATTAAACCCTCAACGAAATCGGGCGACGATGCGCTGGCATCTGACTGACTATAGCTAGAAAGCAGTTATCACCTAGAAATATACTCTTTTATGATCTAAACTGTAAGTTAATACTTTATAAATTGAGCATTGGCGCCAAACAACCTCACAATATCGTAAGATGACGAACGTAAAGTTTTTTAAATTTGTATCTAGTATTTTGTCGCCAGCTTGGCATTGATATTTGCATTTTGCTCTCAATTTTGTTCCCAAGGACGGGGTTAACAATTTCAATTCAAATAGTTAACGTTCCTTTTGGAAGAAAACAGTTTAAGCAACCGATAGTTTGTAACTATGGAGATCACTTTTAATCGGGAGGTTAGACACTAAACTGGACATTGCAAGACCGGGCCTTTAGGCCCATCTTTAATTTTATGAGTAATGTTAATTTTAAATTTTAACATGTAGTTAAAATAGTTAAAAAAACGAGGTCAAATATTCATCAATAGGGCAAAGAGTTTCCTGTTTTCTACAGCCCTGGCCATTCACTAACTTCTTCAGTTTCTAACTCAGTGCAATTGAAAAAAATCGACTTTTATTTCCAAATGAAGTAATAGGAAACAAACGCCAAAATGCCCCCAATTCTCCAGAGCAAGCAAATGAAAAAGTTAGTGAATAGGCATTCACACTAAAACCAGCGAAACAAGCGACCGTTTAGCCCCCTTAGCACGAGGAGTAGTCTCCCTAGCGTCAGACGGGCAACTGGTAACAAGTTTAATTAGGAATTTGACGAGGACAATGTTGGCAGAGCGGAGTGACGACAGCAACGGAGACGCGAAGCTCCTTCAAGCGAGCGGAGAGATTTTTATCGCGGCGTCGGGGAGCCCATGGGTTTCACTCGATGAATACTAAGCGTGCTTAAAGAGAAGATTATTCATTTAGCTAACCTGCGGGGGTGTGTATGGGTGGGCAGATAGCAGATTAGTGAGCGAAGGGTTGATTCGCGAGGGGTTGTTTTGGTTTTGTCGTCGCTGCATGGATGAATGTGTGAATTGCGTCTTCTTCTTGTTTGTACATTGCGTGAAGATGTATTTAAGTTTCTTGACTTGGCTTCTAATGGGAACTTGTGAAATTTTACATGGGTGTATGTGAAGGTTTTGGGAAACGAGATTATAACTAGGCAAGACCTTTTCTACTCAGAGTAATTCGACGTGAGATAATAGATACCCACTGGACGTCCTACTAGTTTGAAAAAATATAATAGGCTCTGCTAATTAACCGGGGAAGATTGCGCTTTCACATCCCGAATTGCTCCACCTGGCTTTACCTAGTGAGTATCATGACGTCATTTTGATTGAATTTTGATTGAATGGAATAGGTGTAATGTTAGAAAAATTTTCAACAGTTTCGCACCATTTCAGATCAGGTAAATTTATAACCTGTTTTTGAGAATTTTCTGATTAAGTGAGTAAAAATATATTGTACAACATATCCCCCAACCCAATGTAGTCAACGAATATAAAACTCAAATCTGGCCTCCTAACTTAAGGATATTTATTGTGAGCTTACAGAAAAATGAAAATCCCATCGGGCAGAGTATTTGTAGTGGTACAAACATTTTTTATGCGTTGAATAAATTCAAAATATAAAGAGCCAAAAGTTGTGCCATTTTCTTCAATCCACTCGGATGATAGGTAAATCTTTTTCAAATCAAGTACAGTTCACTCAAAATGCACTGGAAAAGGCGAGGCAAAAAGGTTGTCTATATATGTGTGGTGTATAAAAATAGAAATCGGTGATCGAGAAAATATTGCTCACAAATATTGTGTAGAGAGCGAGAGAGCGCGCGGGTAGATGTATCGCAATCTGGAGCAAGAAGCAGAAAAATCACATGGAATACTCTTTTTTTTATCGAGGTACTAGCACCATTGTGTAGTCCAAAATTCACTTTGCGTTCTTTTTGGGCATGCACTGTTTGTGATCGAATTCTCGTGCACAATGCATTTCGAATCGAGTCTATCAAGTCCGATAACACGGGGGAGTGAATCTGGCGAGAGCTGGGCGATAAAATGTCACATTTCCAGTCTTATGCACCGGCCCGAGGCAAACAGCTCGAGATAAACATTTCTTTTCAAACAGGACTATAACCACCCTGAGCTACAGAGACAATTGATTTTATTAAAATTGATTTTATTACAAATATACGTGTTTGTGAACGTGGCTATACAATTGGTAATTTTTATACGAATGTATGGCAAAATTATCGAATACGTTACGGAATTCGAATCTTTCTTAGCTGTAATCTTATTTCGGATTCTACAAGTGGGTACAGTGTTAAACCCCAGGCAAAATAGAAGTTACATTTCAGTATTGAGTTCTTACAAAATGTATATGCAGAATCTTTTACAATCCGCCTCAAACGTTCCAGTTTATTACTTTTTAATCTTTGGTTTGGCGGAGTGTTTCAGAGCCATGGAAAGATGGTTGTATAGCTGGCGGTTCAGCTTTACAACCAACTTTTCAATCTTTTTCTATCAATTTCTCTTAAAAAACAACCCTGAAAGACTTTAGACCCACCAAAACAGAAACTTGTATTTACATAACATTTGATTGATTCAACATCAAAATCCTATGCCGCGAGCCCTTGAGGTAGGCCAATCGATTAAGAACGCAAGCTTTTAAGTATAGAAATATTAATCAAGTCAACATCTGCAACAGCAGCGGAAGCCAGCTGTGGCCCGTGCAAGATATATATTTACATATCTCATAATCGATTGCCAGCCCTCCTTGTAACACCCGCCATTGTTGATTTAATGGCCACTCGAGGAACGATTCTGGTGCCTTAACTAACTACCTTAAGTAACGAAGACAGATTAAATTTCGAAATAACGACGCAAGATTCTAATGACCGTTAAAACACTTTGCGCTTCGCTGCTGTTAAACGCTGCACTGGGCGCAAATCGCGAGCAGCGACCGCAGACGGAGAATTCGCTTATAGAATACCCAGTTAGCGATTTATTGATCAGATATTAACCGCGAATTCCACCCTAATTTACTTACGTTAAGCTGCGTTTGCACGAGAAAATCGCGACGGAATGCTGTAGAAATGTCACGACTTCCGGTTATAGCTACATCAGACAAATTTCTTGACGGTTTCCTTACGTGCCTGCTATCTGCAAAATGTGTGACTTAATTTAATTGGGTATATGAAGTAAACTGGAAAAAATTAATTAATTGCAATGAATTCACAATTCACTGCATTGGAGTTACCAAATGACATGGTATTCTCGCTGGCATGCTATTGGCTCAGCTAAAAATTATATTTAATTTCCGCTAATGTCTGCTCAGAGCTAGTAGTCGATATTACTACCAACATTTATACGAAATAGATTTTCAGTTATATTTTGTTCTATTAGGAATCTAAACAAACAGCTAATCTAGTTTCATACTTGATAGTCATACCTGTCTCCGATTTATGAAGAGATCAAATATCCAGTATGTACACGGACCCGGCAACAGATGTCTAGGGGTTAATTTTTTAAGATTCTCGTCTTTTCCTGATCTGAGCACGATAGTTTTCAGCAAAACAATTTAACCGGATAATGAATGCGAAAAGTTGAAAGCTAAGAGCTGGAAGTAATGGAAAAGTTTGACTTTGGGACTTAGCAATCATTGCCCATTTAAATAGTTTTTCTGAAAAGGGTTTATATACTTCGGTCTGGTAACAAATTCTTGTTGAAGACCGACTCAAATTTACTGTAAAATACAGTCACTTTTAAAATCCACTTTTATTGACACTCCGTCTCTTCCAAAAATCCTCTGCAACAATAAAGACTGGTTCACAATCAATTCGGCAATAGACATAACTTAAAATTAGCAGTAACTTAAAAGTTTGACATGGTCAAACATTATGTTTAAGTCATGTCTAAGTTAAGTCCTTATGTTTGTTGTAGACAGTCTAATGGAGATCCATATGTCAAACTTTTAAGTTACTGCTTATTTTAAGTTATGTCTATTGCTAAGTTGATTGTGAACCAGCCTTTATACTTTCACTAGTCTTTCCTACCCCAGTGCTAGCTTGATTCGGCGGACACTACAGTAACCGCCTATAAATTCAAAACTATAGATAACATTCTCGATTGATAGTTTCCATCCAAATGAACAACACAGTGAAATCATAAGCCATTCATTGATCATCATTGAAGACTAACGATTGGTGTCGTTGTTTGTTCCAGTTCAACTTTGTCGGCAAGCTGCTCGGTCCGAAGGGCAACTCGCTGAAGAGGCTGCAGGAAGACACGATGACCAAGATGGCCATCCTG
This sequence comes from Nemurella pictetii, assembly GCA_921293315.2. NCBI lineage: Eukaryota > Metazoa > Arthropoda > Insecta > Plecoptera > Nemouridae > Nemurella > Nemurella pictetii. The sequence goes on from OV121122.1 coordinate 7,717,965, forward strand.
GGCCGCGGCTCCATGCGCGATAAGCACAAGGTCAGTCGGAAGTAGAAACGCACACGTTACATCCGGCCAAATATAGCCGTGCTCGTTGCGTCCCGGTGTTAAGCAACATCGCGCTGGGATGGGGTGACCGCTGGATGGGTGACCGTTCCTGTTTGGGTTGGAGTGTTTCAAGCTTGATCAGCTGCACTTATCTCGTCGGGAGCTCAGATTGGTAGAGATCCTGGGGTTTGGTTTAGTGTTTCACTTGTACAGCGGTTACAAAAAATGTCAATATGATACTCTGGCGAAAAGGCTCCGATATTTTAAAATGTTTTCTTGTGTGTGTTTGTGTGGTTTCTTCCACAGATCTCAATTACCTGGAAAACGCATCGTATTGAGCAAAGGTCCAGTAAAGAGACAGATTTTCACCATCTTGGTCGCCCAATTATGCGGCTAATTATTTGTTTTTATTTGTTTATCTATATTTGTTAGCTTATGCTCGGTTAGGTATTTTTTTTTAGTATTCCATCCATTGCTTTCACTAATATTCCTTTTAAGGCATCATCTATAGGTCACATTTAAATCAAAGCTGAAATACCAATAATTATTAACTGAAAATATTCCTACAATTATCAAATCGGCTCTACACCAAATTTACGTTTTGATTTGAACATTTGTTAAAAAAAAAAATGGAAGCAAGAGAAGGTGCCCCAAAGTGTCTCAATATGGCATCAAAAACACACCGATCGGAGTGTTATTTATGGCAATAGAGATCAGTAGTTTTTTCGCGCTGTAAGACCTAAAACAGACTTAACCCGATTTTGAACGGATGAAGTCTAAAATCACGATTGAAAACTATATGGCCACTTAAATAATTTGAATAATTTAGACGAAATATTGTTGAAATGTTTGTAGGAAAAAAAACCTTGTCTCGCAATGTGAAGTTTCGTTTCGATCCAATGTTACTCTGTAACAAGAAATGTCATTAATTTCACTAGGGGTGGCCTGTGAGGTGGCCGAATAGAACTCCGGTAGCACGTTCCGCCAAGCCACCCCTGGCGAAGCCCCTGTCCATACACAACAGTGATCGTAGCATTGCTCGAGTTCAGCAACATCGCGTCGCTTCACAGTGCGGGCGGGTGACCGTACCGGCTGAAACCCCAGTTTAACATGTGACGCTTACCGTTTCACTTTACAGGCTTAGCGCTGAAACAAAATCACTCTCGCAGTGTGATTTTGTTGCCAAAATCTTGTTGTTGGTTACTGGAGGATAAGCTAGGGCTGTCCAACAGACCGGCACAGCACGGGGCCAGCAGTCAACACAGTGCGTCGTTAAACACCGGGAGTGTGATTTTGTTGCCAACGTCTTGTTGTTGTTGGTTGCAGGAGGAGGAGCTACGACTGTCCAACGACCCGAAGTTCTCACACCTGAACGATGACCTTCACGTCGAGGTCACGGCCTTCGCGCCGCCCGCCGAGGCGCATGCGCGGATCGCGTACGCGCTGGCCGAAGTGCGCCGCTTCCTCGTGCCGGTCAGTACCTTCACCTTCACCTTCACCTTCACCTTCACCTTCACCTTCACCTTCACCTTCACCTTCACCTTCACCTTCACCGTTACCTTAACTTCCGTCTCCTTCACCATTACTTTCACATTCAAAATAATCTTCAGTACCGTCACCTTACCCTACCTTCACCTTCAGCGCCATCACTTTTTGTGCCTTCCTCTTCAGTATCTTCTTTAGTACCGTCACTATTTTCTTTATTATGACCTCCAAACAGTCTATATAAAGGGAGAGGCCCCAGAAAATGGACGGTTTTTTGCACGTAAACCAACTCCTAAGCCCAGCTTAAACGGCGGAATTTCAACATGCCAATAATGATACTGAAACTCGATAGGCTTTGAATTAAATGAATTAAATACACCGCTGATCTGATTATCTGTAGGTAAGCTAATGATAAATTAACCAACTAAAATCTAAAATAGTAGAGCCATAGGCAGAGTAATTAAACGTTTCAGTTGGGTGAAGTTATCAACACAAAGCCTGTTTCGAACACTAGCTCTCCCTAAGAAAAAGTATGCTCCCCAGTAAACGAACTGTACGTGAACAGTAAAAGAACTGTAATACCTTAAAAAACCTTATGGTTCCTTCGTCCCCGCTGAGTACCTTCGAAGATAGGTTTCTTCATTTGTACGCGTCTCTCCTTCATTGGATGGTCATACCAATCGTTAGAATCTTCCGTTTCAGTATACCTACATTCGTCTTGACGTCTCCAGACTTATAGAGTATACATCCAGGTCCTCCGTCAGTACCTTCATCGGAACCTTCAACACTATTTCTGCCAATCGCTGGCACTAATACGGTTGGCTTGTAATTGTAGAAAAATGCCTGGAATTTCGCTATATGAAACTCGTTCAAAAGCTCTCTTAGAAACGTTAAGAATTGGTTCTTGAAAGTTAGCAAAACTGAGTCGTGTAAATTGCTGGCGACATTTCGCGTGGGCAAACTCAACGGCCAGATAAGCACCGGTTGCTGGCATTCCATTTTTCAAAAGACGCTGATAAGTGCAAACAAACACGAGCGTTTAATTCAAACAAAACCGTGTCAACACAACTAATAGAAGCAAAACTAAATTTTAGCTGATCCTAGTGGCACAGGCCTCGGTTTCCCGAGAGGCTCAGAGAATTACCGGCGGATGCAATTTTGTTTGTAATTGAAATCTCGCGTGGTTGGTACACCTGATGTGGTAACTGAGTGTCAATCTATTTACTCCCATCCCAAAGCGTTTATACGATATGAAAACATCCCATGTTTTGTTTGCCATTCCTGCTGGCAGAACTGCCAACTTTCTGGGCAGGTAAACATTTGCAAACTAACGTTAGTACACAATATCGCAAAAATTTTGCTGGATAGTTGGAAAGCAGTGTCTTTCTATCTTTCGTATGATTTAAAATCACTCCCTTTTTCAACATTTGTTGCCTGCACGCACATATAAGCGTACCGTCATCGGTAATTGCTAATTACTCTGATATCGCGCGCTAAACGCATTTACCACGGCTATTAGCAGAGAACAGAGCACACAAAGTGCACTAATTTAGTAATTTAGTGATTACATTACACGCAAAGCATTTACACGATTTCGCGTTTTGCTAGTTCATAAAACTAGCGTAATTTCGTTATTCGGTCTGCACTGTGTTTCATCGACAGTTGTCAGCGTGGGGCGTTTAAATTTTGTTCACCCCTCGAGAATATATTATCTTATGTAACATTTTATATAATTAAGAACAACATTCGTAAGCTATCACAATATTTTCCATCATCCACATTTCAGCATGATTGCTATGAGATTTTTTGGGGTATGATAGCAATAATGATTCCGATTGAAGAAGTGCCTATACGCAACCATTTAACACGGATAATTTACGGAGTGCTAAAAAGTATGATGCCAAAAACATTGAAATCACAGACATCAAAAACAGCCTCTGCATACAAGTGATAGTGAGACATACTAAAGTTTCCCCAAACTCCCATGCTCATCATCTCAGTAACTCCAGGATAGTAATCAAATATTAATACATTTGTCCGTGTAATCAGTCTGCATTCGCGTAATGGTGATCAACTCATCGCTCACATATCAACACTGTGGTCGACCAGACTTTGGTCTAGCTATTTGCAGACGAAAATAATTGGCAATACATTTATTTTGAGTTCGGGCAAAGCAACGCACTGCCTTCGTGGCGTAATTACAGCCATTCACGTTTGCGCCGCTGTTTTGTGTTTAATTTCCCCCACCCCCTTGGTATTTAGCTTAATTAAAAGAGTGCTTGTTTTGCGGAAAGGTTAATTGATATGTAAACATGAGTCCGGTCTGGAACCGGCAGAGAGATTTTAAAGCGTGGGTCGGACCTGTGTTTGTGTTTTGAAAGTGTGATTTTTGTGTTGGGATTTGTGTCAAGCGCGAGTTATTTGACACGGTAGCGTTAGTACTATCACGGGGTAGGCTCAAATCGATCAATGTGTCGTTTGGTGTGACTTTTTCGAGAGAACAAACGCGAAAGTATTAAAATTTTATTTTATTTTAGACTCTAGGATTGGCTGCTTTTTTCGGGGCTCGCTTAGGGTTTGTGGCAGCTTTGGTTTCATCATTTTCTTAGCTGGGTGAACTTGCCTAATGCCAACAAACACAGGTGCGATAGTCTGTCCAGGATATGGTCACACTTGAAAAATGGCTGCCATTTACGTTTCACTTACTCATGGAACTAGATCCGCAAGGGGCTGTTTCAAAATATCACAATCAAACATTAGAACTATGCCTAAACGCTTCATTTACCACTCCTAGCATTTCTTACAGTTTATAACTTAAGAAGTTCGAAATGAAAACCAATTGGTGTCTGCAAATGTATTAAGTATTTTATTTGTATTTTTTGTATTTGTATTTGTATTTATTGGGTCTGTAATAATACATACATTAATAATGTGTCGACCACGTCAGTGTTAGATACACAAAATGTACAAGTAAGGTAGAGATTTCGAAAAGAATTAATACATTAGAGGTCAAGAGTAATAAAATCGTTAATACTATAAAACATTTTGTCAAGAAGGAACTGTTTCAGTTGAGTTTTAAAATTTTCTAAGTTTTTAGCTGCTTTGATTTCGGTTGGCAGCGCGTTGAACAAGCGACGGCCCGATTGGATGACGCTGGTAGAGGTAGTTTTCAGTCGGCAGAAATCGTGGGCCAGGTTGTCTGCTCCCCTTGTCTGGTGTTGGTGGGTGCTACTAGGTTTTGTAAAAAGGCTGAGGTTAGAGAAGGTGAACGAGCAGACGGCTAGGATGTACAAGCAGGGTAGGGGTAGGATCTTGAGTTCCCGGAACGGTTGTCTACACGAGGTCCTGTTGCTGAGTCCAAGCATAGACCTGATGATCCTCTTCTGGGCCCTAAAAATTCTTAAGCTCTCTGACACACCACCCCAGAAGATCAGGCCGTACAATAGAAGTGATTGGGCACTAGCGAAGTAAACCATTCTGACAGCCGGGAGATGCATATTACGGGCTATGGTGCGGATCATGAAATTGACCTTCGCAAGCTTGCCAAGCAGGCCGTCGATGTGGGGGGTCCATGCGAGCTGGTGATCGACCGTGATCCCAAGGAACTTGGCGCTGGTGCTGGTTTGGATGTCGGAAGGTAGGACGACCTTCTTCCCGCGTAGGTTGAACACTACGACTTCGGTCTTGGCGTCGTTCATCTGCAGGCTGTTAATTCTAAACCAATTGGCCAGGTCCTGAAGAGTAGATTTCAGTCCTTGATCAAGGGCTGCAGCGTCCACCCCTTGTACCGAGGCACTGGAGTCATCGGCGTATTGGGTAACACCGCGCGAAGGATTATTCGCACAAATGGCAGGCGACAGGTCATTCACAAGAACCGAGAACAGCAAGGGGCCGAGTATAGAGCCCTGTGGCACGCCACATTGCAGGGACTCCCAGGGAGATTTAGTGTGCAAGTCCAGCTGAACGCGCTGCTTGCGGTCCGACAGGTATGAAGTAAACCAGGAGCCCAATGCACCAGACACCCCGTACCATTTGAGTTTTTGTATCAGCAGACCATGGTCGACTGAGTCGAAGGCCCGGGAGAGGTCACACAGCAGTATCCCAACTTTGTTCCTCTCCTCCATGGCAGTAGTGACTCGTAGCAGCATTTCGAGGGTGGCCGATGTCGTTGAAAGTTGCTTCCTGAAGCCGTGTTGGGAGCTAGAAAGAAGTCTGCCCGCATCCATATGCTTCATGAGGTTAATGTACATAATTTTCTCGCCTACTTTGGCAAAAGATGTGATCAGGGAGATAGGACGGTAATTAGAGCAGAGCGATCTGTCACCTTTCTTGTGAATAGCACGCACGATTGCTAGCTTCATTTTTTGGGGGAAAATACCCGAGCGAAACGAATGGCTAAGGATGTGCGCCAGCGGCTCGGCAATAGAGATTCCGCAGTTTTTGATAAGTCTCATGGGAACGCCATCCCATCCAGCCGAGGTCTTCGGGGCTAGTTCACCAAGGGTAGTGATGATGTCCCTAGCAGTAACTACTGGAGGAGTCATCTGATAGGCAGACGGAGGCCGGGCAGCGTGCAGCATGGCCAAGCTTTCATCGGTGGTGCTGGCATTGAGAGCCTCACCGGCTAGAGGTTTGCCTGACGAGAGGAAGTGTTGATTTAGCAGAGATGCGACTTCTTGCTGGTTTGATACAGTTATCCCGGCAACCTGAAGACTAATGGGTGGTGAGTCGTCACATTTTTTGGCACCATTAAGCATTCTAGCGATCTTCCAAGCAGCCGCCTGCTTGTTTCCGGCTTTCAATATGAGTTTTTCAGTAAAGAGCTTCAGGGCACGAGGGATTTCCGCGCGAATGGTGTACTTGAGGTTCCGGAGAGCAACACAGATTTGGTCAGATACGACTTTTTTGGATTGCTGGGCTAACGATCTTTTGCTACCACATAGAACCCTGATCTCGGGGGTTATCCACCCTTTCCTGTTGCTAGTGTTCGGGACCCTAGAGGATTTTAGCGGGAAGTGGTGCTCAAATAGTGGGAGAAATAGACGAAGAAAGGCATCGAACTTGCCATCAACAGTGGAGTTGAGGTAGACACTGCTCCAATCTGTAGCTTCGAGATCGAGGTTGAAGTCTTGAACAGCCCAGTCGGGAAATCTTCTTTTTAGGGTAGATCCCCTTCTCGATTTGTTGCAGTTGGGGACACGGTCCCTGGACATCAGGCAAGGTAATCTGATAACCTGCCCACTATGGTCGGACAGGCCAGGGTCAACATTCCCTTCGAAGGAAACATCAGTCCAGTTAGTTAACATCACGTCGAGTGCTGAGGTAGAGTGGGCTGTCACCCGAGTGGCACCGCAGTCAATTATCGAGATCCCAAGGCTAGTGGTGACCTCCTCTAGACGCAGGCGTTCAGAGTCGATTAAGAGATTGATATTGAGATCGCCGCAGACGATTAAGTACCTTTTTGACTTGGTTAGCAGATCAAGTAGATTCTCCAATTGGATAAGAAAGGCATTGAGGTTCGCCAGACTGGGGGGGCGGTAAATGGTTACTAAAGTGATTGGATAGTCACCAAGGAGGTCGACTGCGCAAGCCTCGAAGATGCCCTCGATCGAGTTCACCGTGCGTTCCTTGAATTTGATCGTGTGCTCGGAGGGTTCAATCCTGACGTAGATGCAGGACCCGCCGCCAGCTTTTGAAGTCCTCGAAGATTTCACCGCTAGGGAGAAGTCGCTGATCCAGATGTCCTCGTGAGTCTGCATCCAGTGCTCCGTTAAACACAGAATGTCAATAGGTTGAGTTAGTGAGTCCAGGAATACCTCAAGTTCTTCGACTTTGCTTCTCAGACTTCTTATATTCAGATGGAAAACTCTAGGCCCGTTAGGGTGGATCCTGCTAGCTTTACGGTGCATTCGAAGGTCAGCTTTGGATGTATCCCGTGCTAAAGAGTGTGTTTTGGGCAGGGTTGCATGTTCCAGTGGTGGGCTGATTTTAACAACTGCTAGGTTGGAGTTTGTTTCCCTGTTCGAGGAAGAAAAAACCTCCTTACGACCACTCCTTCCGCCCAGAGCTCTGGATCAGTAAGGTTAGCTAAAAGGTGGAAGTTAGCAGAGACTTTGAAGGATGCCGCACGGGCCCCCTCTTTGGAGATACGCTCACATTCGAAGGTCTCCCCCGTGAATTGGGAAGCAAGGTAATTTATTACCTCATCAGCCGTCGTTGCATGGTCAAGACGGCTTATGTGAAGGTGCGCCCTCCGGGGGGCAGCACGTAGTGCACCAGCTGTGTCCTTCTTGCCAGTTCCCACCGTGGCTGGGTCGTCCCTGCGTCTTCTGTTCAGGGTACCGGCTTGAAGGGCCGGCGCACCGCCATTCACGCATCCAGCTTCCTTGGAGTGCCTGTGCTTCTTTTTCTTTACGACAGTCGAATAACCGTTGGCGTGTGAATCAGAGTCCTCACTGCCTTCCTTGTTGTCATCATTAGAATTCTGTGTCCTGACTATTGTCAGTGGTGAGGTTTTGTTGACAGATGAATGGGTCAGATCAGGCTTTTTTATAGCTACCTTCACTTGGTGATCACTCGCAGTAGGGTTAGGATTGCTTGCCGTCTCAGTCCGCTTATTGGTCTGCTTATTGAGAATAAACTTTTCTTTAAGCAGACTATTCAATTCTTCCAGAGTTTTAATGTGTTTTTCCTTTTCCTTGACAAGATTTTCTTTTTCACTGATGATCGTGTGCAGTAGTTCTGTGTTTCCGTCCATTACATTACGATCGGCGTCTACGCCCACATTAGGGCCTGCGACGTCACTGATGTATAGACCAACATTATTCACGCACATATCAATGATAGAAAAAGTCGCGATTCGAAGTCTTTCGACCAGCTCTTCCTTGACGCCTTCTTTGTTCATACCGGCTTTATCTAGTACCTTTATGAGGTCGCGTACCTGCATTTTCTTGATTTTTTTCAAGACGGTCTCCTCGGCACGTCCGGCTTCGTCCGCCATCTTGGGCGGATCTATTAAAAATATTGACTGCAAGCGCTGAGCGTACAAGGTTATCCTTAAGAGTCTACATAGGTTGTAACCCGATACGATAACGAAAAACATAATAATCTGTGGCAGTAATCATAAGAAGCCACGGATTATAAACGCTGGCACTTATCTGCGACTCTTGCATAACCAAGATTAATCATCAAAATGAAAAAAATCTGCTTTTTCTCGATTTTCGTGATTTAAATGACACGGCTGGATTCATATTTGTCAGCAGATTGTATGATACTTTGAATCAAAGTTCTAGTGCTCTTATTGGCTTTACTGCAGCACATTTTCAATCACGGCAAAGAATTGGTAGTACGTCACGTTATAAGCCGCTCTAATCCTGTGTCGAGTTTGTTGTAAACATTGCTGAACAGCATTCCGCAAGCAAACTTTCATTGAGTAGTAGATGCCGAGAATACAAATCAATCAGTATTTGTTTGCGATTAATTTTATTGATACCATCGTGTTTTTGATGGAACACATTTTTTTATTCGATCTTCTGGCGTGATTTTTACCCATAACATAATGAAAATTAATTTTTTCCACCATGGTTGAAATCACATTCTTGTGACGAACACTAAGAAATAACATGGTTGTTTCTTCAAAAAAGTCTGCCCAAAGAGCATAACTAGACTTAGTATGCAGTCATCGATGCGTCGTTTCACAATGCTTGAACGCAGACGAACATTTTAACGCCACAAAAGTGTCATTTTGAAACTTATCTGATTCCGAACAAAGTAACGAAATAATAATTATATTTTTGAATACGTACTACATATTAGTTTCAATTAATATACATCGATTGCATGGAGCCATGGATCGGAAACACTCCGTTGCCGATTTATTTGTTGGCTGTTTGCGCCTTCGCACTTTTCCTCTGCAATTTCGCGGCGGCTTTCATGTCTTTGGCGTTTTGAGCCGCAGCACGGGCTTCAACAACGCATCGCGGATCTCGGATCTCGGATGTCTGTCTTCAACATTCGTTTACTGTACTGCGGGTTGCAAATTTCAATGACTAGGCACTTGTTATAAAACCTAGAACAAACAAAAATTATAGATTCATCAGCGTCTACCAATAGTCACTCCCAGCAGAGATCGAGCATATATTTTTTCTCACTCACCAACAAAGGCGCGCTTCCATCTTCTCAAGCCAGAAGTCCTCGTTCCTTTCAACACGTTCGAATGTGAACCACTTCGTAGTGTATATAACAAAATAGCACAAAGACTAACGGGTTCGCATGTCTGTGCTGTATGAACTGTTCAATTAGGTATGAGTGTTACGCGGGCTTTTGCTATTTTCATTTTTTTTTCTACCCTGTATGCATGCTTGTGATGCAGAATAAAATGAAGATGAAATTGAAATTGAAATTGAATTGAATACAAACGATGATGGTTAGTTTAAGCAACATTGCTTTGTTTAGTGAATAAAATATACTTTTTGATCTATAAAAACACTCTGTCTCCACGGAACGAGCCTTCATCGGCCATATCTTACGCCGACTAAATTTTATCGCTAACTAGCGTCAGCATGCCGAGTGCCGACTTCCTAGAATCTCTTCTCTTCCGACTTGACAATCATGCAATTCCGAAAATTACACAATAATACAAAATAACTATATTTGTTAGACCCAAGCAAGCAATGAAAAATATCGGACACCCAATATATCGATTTTCATTATTATCGGATTTCCTTCTAAGATCAATACAAACGTGCGTAACACAAGTTTCAGTTTTAGAGCACTGATAGATTGAGTAAAGTTGAGTAGAAAAGTTGAGTGAGACCCACCCAACTAGGTTTACAGAGCAGTGGGTGAAGGAATGATGCATATTAATCGGTAATTTTCGTCGGATTTTTTCATTTCAACATTGCTTTTGATCTGCAAGCAGAGACGAATCCAGTCGTATCGATAAAACAGTATGAAACACGGATTTGTATCGATATCCTTTTTTATTAACTTTCTATTGAACTCGGTGTCGGGTTGTGCAAGTATAATCTCCACGAGTGTTTTTATTTCTCATGCTGATAACGAGGCAGTAAAACTGGAAGATTATTTCCATCGGGTCTAATCCGTGAAAGATTAGCTTTCTCACACGGAAATTTTTGGTAGTGCAGAGGTCCACGTGGTTACTTTTCCTGCCCCCTAAAATGTTCCCTATATTTATGAAAAAAAATCAGTGAATAGTTGAAAAAATTTCTAACACGCGATGTAAAGGCTCGTGTCGATCGGACGTTTACTTTGTTCACAAATAGATCTTGAATTTGGGACTTTTTGTGGGTGTTTTTTAAACGAAAACACCACTTTTCTTTCTTCTCTGGTTGTTTTATTTTCCATCCGATCTCAATTAAAATTTACTAGGCGGGTCGGAGTACTCTTCCTCTACACACTGATTTTTTTTCAAAAATATTGGGATCAATTTAGGGGGCAGGAAAAGTAATTACGTGGACCTCTGCATTTTAGGCTTTTAAGCTGACTTTAGCTGGCTCTTAAATTAAAAAGAGAACAGTGTGGTGCTGGTGTCTCCTTGGTGTTACGATTAAAAGAAAAAAATAAACACCATCTGTTCCCACAAGAGGTGCACAAAAGAATCACTTGCCCTGCATTTACATCATATAATATACTTCTTAAGTGTAAATTAAGCTCAATTCCATGACTAGCCTTAAACGCTGCACTAACGCCAATTTTTTCCACGAGTTGGTATTTAAAATTGATCAAATCGGGCCATGTTATCAAGTTCATATCCGTTTATCGGGAAGCGAATCGTAAGCAGAGGAGTAAGAACCACGGAGAATAGGACTGGATCCTGAGATTCGCGAAGATCTGTATGTTCTATGAAATAATTGTTAAATCCTACGTTTTTATTTTTCATTGTCGCCAGCTCTAATTACTATGATCCAGACGAGATGTTTAAATTAGAATGTTTGCCTGTGCGACTTTCGTTGCCGCGTATCATACTATACACGTGCGTCACTCTCATTGTCTCAAGCCATTATGCAAAAGCAACGACCCTCCTCTTAAACGTGACGTTTGAACTTCGGGCCACTCGAGAGAAAAAAGTGTGCCATCAGGTGGAAGAAGTCGCCAGATTGTCGCTGCGATATTTACAGGGAACTCAACCGACTGCGTTGCAGCATCCTTAGCGCTTGATTATCCGGCTTGATGACGGCAAAGGTCACAGTGTTTGTCGGCGTTACGTTGGTACCATCCGCGACCCGAAACGCTTTAGCTACCCGGGCCAAAACTTGACCCCAAACCCCATGAGGATGTTGGTACGGGTAGATGCCTAACGAAACTTTGGATGGTTTTGAGGATGCTGTGATTAAATTAGACAAGGTTAGGGCTGGGTTTTTACTTACTACTACTACTACTAATTAGTCATTATCACGATTATATTGTTGACTTTTGCAATGCAAATAATAAATACCAAGTTATGGCTTATCGAGCATCATTAAGTATCTGGTAAATCATAGTATATCTTATTATCTTGTAAATGTAATGTAATTGTAATTGTAAATGTATAATAAAGTGCTGTCGCTACCAGTACCGTTGAGCATAGTTAACAATGCATGAAAAAAGGACCCGGTTTCACCAATACATAAAAAAGTGCAACAAACTAGGATTTTAATTAAATGGTGGACAAGCTTGTATACCCACCATGGAGAAAACAGTCAGCTTGATAAAATGCCGGAGCTCGAACTGGTCAAAGGTTTGGCCTTTCAAATTCCTATCTCTTGAACCTTCCCCGATGAAAATAAACTGAAACGGCCCTCATTCCTCCACCCCACAGGACTACAACGACGACATCCGTCAGGGTCAAATGCGCGAGATGCAACTGCTCAACACGAGCCCGATGTCGCTAGGCGGCGGCTCGTGCAGCGACCTCCCCGACCCTCCGACGTCGGCGTCGCCGCAGGTCAGTCCGGCCACCTCGCCGCCGCCCCCGCCCCCGCATCCGATGCAGACGTCGCCGTCGTCGGCCGCCGCCGCTGGCCCCGCCGCCGCCGGCGCCGGCAAGCCGAACGCCAGGCATCTAAACTACGCCGGTAATCCGCAGGCCTCAGGAGCAGCTGCTGCTGCTGCCGCGGCGGCGGCGGCGGCCGCTGCCGGCAGGAATTGCTTTCTCTACAACCAGCAACAGCTGTTGGTCCATCCGGCGTTCAGGGGGATGGCGCCGCGGGGGCACGACCTGCAGATGCCCGGCACGACAGGTGAGGACGGTGGATGGGGTGTCGAGGAGCTTGTGGCAGACGTGTGGGCATCACGGCGCACCGGCCTGTGTGGAGCACGGTTATATTTGGTGTGCTGTTGTAAGGGAGATCGGTTGGTTTCGAACACTAAGTGCAACACGGGATAATCAGGGTGTGATGACAGCTTGACAAGGTGTGCCCCCGACCGCTTGGATTCGAGTACCGAATGACACGGGGAAACCATGGTGTGATGACGGATTTACAAAGGTGTGCCATTGTGTACACTAACTCTTGGATTCGAGCACCAAGTGACACGGTGAAACCATAGTGTGATGACAGCTTCAAAAGGTGTGCCATTGCGTACCCGATCGCTTGGATTCGAGCACCAAATGACACGGGGAAACCACGGTGTGATGAAAGCCTAATAAACTGTGCATGAACGAGCACTAATTGACTAGGAAGACAAATTTAACCAATTCATTGTGAGCAATGATCATTCCTTAATATTATTACATCACTGACTGGTGCAATTGTTCTCAATCTATTTTCATCGATGCCTGCTAAAGTGAACATAAACTCTGACTTAAGAGAAATATCAGTACAGCCATTGTTCCATTATTATACCAGGAACCTGTCTTCATTGACATGGCATATAGCTTTAGCCAAAACTAAGCTGACTTGCTTCGATTGTGAGATTCATACGCCGACACCTGTAAATAAGCAAATATCTCTCCTCTCTAGACTACTAGTATGCCTGTTGTTTTAGGTCACTCATTGGCGTAAGCAGTTTCACGGTTGATGGCTCGATCGAATTTGCAAATCAAATCGTTGTACCTACTGGCAGTGCTCGCTGAAGCATGATGCTGCCCGGAGATGCATCTGCTTCGCAAGCAGCAGCTCCCAGGCTCGGTCCTTAAGGCATATAACCACGTGACAGATCGTAGGATATTAGCGCACGAAATGGCTCGACTGATTCGTGTTCAACGACGCACTGCTACGACAGAGGGTTGCATCGAAACCAGCACGTTGATGGTGGATGCGGTAATGATGAGGGAGATTTAAGTGATGATGATTATCAGTGATGGCACTCAAGCCAGTCCTATCGAAGAGCTTGCGTTTACTTTTCGCGCATTGCATTAACCTGGCACTATGCGTAAGAAAACTAGCAACGCTATCCAAGGCAATTTTATCGTACTCCTGTCAAGTCAACCGAATGGAAATTATTAACTTTCTTAAAAACTTACTTTATAAACCTACTTAATTATAACTATTCAAAGCAATTCTTGAAAGTACCCCTGATATTTCAATGACCTGATTAACTTAAACTGTTAAATGTACCAGAATAATGAGATCTTTGCGATAAAAAAAGATGAAATTCACTGCCACGTGGATTGCCAGTTTCCGTTTCCGTTTCTGCCACTTCTTGTTATCCAAGATGGCCGTCGGTCACCAAATACACCGAACCCATTAACACCACACAAGCCGAGTCCCCCTGATGCCACACGATGCCAGATCAAACCGTCGCTTGGACAAACGACACAGCCGCAAAAAAAACTAATTCCGATCTCGCTTCGCCCACCCGTCTAGTCTACCGCAACAACGGCTCCATCTTGAATCGGCTGCGACCGCCGCACCACCTATCGGTCGCCACCTCGATCAACAATAGCCGCTTGTCGCCGACAGCGCTCAAGCAACGCGGCGGCAGCGGCGGCGGCGGCAACGGAAGCGGAAGCGGAAGCGTTATGGCGCACCACGGCAACAGCATCCTGTCGATCCTGGCCGGAGGACCGCGCTCCTTGTTCGCCGATCAGCTGATGAGCGACGCCGGGCTCGGTGCCGAAGGCATGATGCTGTGCGGCGGCGGCGGTGGTGGCGACGGCGGCGGTGGCGGGATGGGAGGCGGCGGGGGCGGCGGTGGGGGCGGCTGCGGGGGCGGCGACGAAGATGTCGTCAATGCGGCGGGACTGTTCGGGGGGTACGGCGAGTACGTGGCGGCGGCGGCGGCGGCAGCGGCGGCGGCAGCGGCGGTCAACGGGAATGGGTGAGTTTGTTTGGATTTATTTTTGGGTTGGTGGGTGGTGATCGTGTTGAGGATGAGCGTGACTGTTTATTTCGTTGTGGCTAAATTACTTGATAAATCAGAGGCATAGTGACGGTGATACATTTCCTTTAACGTTTATAAAAAATATAATATTGGGTTCGGATATACTATGCAACTGTATAAATGCATGACATTGGAAATGGTTTTGTTCAACTAGTGGTATCTCATGAATATGACACATTATCATCGGAAGTCCTCGTGTCGGGCAAAATAATATTGTTGAACACCAACTTCATGCCTCCTGGGCAAACCAGAGCGAATGTAAGTTGAGAGGCGCTTGCTCGCTGCATTTGGCCCGTTATTAACTTAATTTTTGTGAGCCATGTACAAAACTTGATGCTCAATAACACACATACATGCATTTTATTGTCATCCACTGTGTCAAACTGTGAAGTACTTGAAAGCAAACCGACTGTCGCTGCCGCCGCTGTTGTTAACGCTGAGATACCAGCACTAAATAATATCTTGGTTCAGAAATGGAAACAGTTCATCACCGAACCTAGAACCTTACAAACTTGCCAGTAGTCCGACTCAACAGAGCCAAGTTTCAAGTTTAGTTTTGGGAAATTGTGAGCGCTCATTTCGTCGTCAAAAGCTCTACTGACTACCGCCGGACGAACTTTGTTCTAACAATTCGAAATCGATGGACCCGGAGTCGCTTAACTTGACAGAGGCTCGGTATCAACGGTCATACTTTTACTGTGACGCTGGGCGAAGAGATTTGAAATGCGGTTACAAAGCGATTCAGGCATGAAGCGGTTCAGGAGCGGCGAGCAGAATTTTCGTTGATCAAGTTGAAATCGACGAATAATTGTGTTTTATTCCGATGTCATTTTGTATGTGTGGCAATGGCAAGTGTGACGAACTTGTACCAAGGCATGTCACATCTTGTGAGTTCGAACACAAGTTGCGGACATTGTCGTGCTGTTAAGTATAAAATCCTCTCCAGTTTACTCTCCATTTCCCCCGAGATCAAATTGTGGCAGGACACTTTTACAAATGAAATTTGTCAGTGTCGTTGTCACATTTCACTGTGTGTTATGATAACATTTTCAATTAACTAGCTTCGGAACAAAATATTGAGTGAGGTAAAACTAACAGAATGTTCGAAGTGTCGATGAGGGTCTAAGCTATATATAATTTAAACTTGCTGCTGAAAAAATTCCTGAAAGTATTTTTTCTGTCTGTTTCGCGCTCGACAAGCCAGACGCCTCAGCCGATTTAGCTGAAATTTTATGAATTACACTTTTTTCCTCTCAACTCTGACTCTGTACTATTTTCGGCACATCTATAACTTCTTATAAAAATCCGTTTCTTTGACAATTTTTAGTTTTTTCATTACTCTAGGGCTTCGCGAATAATAATAGAATCGTGTTGTGGGTGAGCGTAAGAACAACAATCATCCACAAAATGATTACATGAGTGTTCGCAAAGCCCTAGATTTATGTTCATAATCGTTTGGAATTCATTCAGATATTATATTGACTTACAACACCATATATTTGACCTCGAAAGTTGCGAGTCCAAAATCATATCTTAGCGACGAGAATTTGGACGAAATCGTACGGTAACACCTGCAACTTTGAAGAACGTTTCATACAAATTTTATTCAGGCCCAGAGTTCAGTTACTTTTCAACGATTCAACGGCCTGTTTACCCAAAATCTAGGCATCTCATTGGCAGTAGCCATGGTGATAACACATTAACAGACCGTTAGGAAGTTAACGGGTCATTAAAAAACTGGGTCCCTGGAGGTTTGAAAATTAAAATATTTTTTTTACCAGTTACGAGCATTCTTGGTCGGAAAAGTTGCTAGGAAAGCACGGCGTTGCCGGAAAATATGCCTTTAGGCTCTTTGCGTGGCCGTTATTCCAAGGGGCGTGTTTCTTATGAGCAACTTGTATTTGCCGATACTTGTGTCGCAGTTTCGGGGGTCTTCATTTCGCCGGCAAAGTTTGCTGGCAATGGACTTTTTCTTGCATGTTTGAGACTTGAGAGGGATCACTCTCAGCTCGCTTTGAGTGACGAACGCAGGACCCACTGCTCTCGCTCCCTTTCAAAATGTCGACGGGACATTATTTGTCGCCGATATTAAAATTTGTTTTGGGAACCTTTCAGGGCCCACAAGCGTCTTAAAAAGTTACACGACTTCTGATAAGCAATTACTTTATCGAAAAATATCTTAAAATTTTATGTTGATGCTTATTTAACTGAAGAATAACCTTTTCCACTCAGCGCTAGTAACCAATGCGATTACCAACATCATGCTTAGTAAATTTGCAGACACCAATTTACCTTCGTTTCTAACCGCGTTAGTAAATTACACTTGAACAGTAAAGATGCTAGTAAAAAGCTAGAAGATGAGAGTAGTAAATATAGCGTTTAGGCATTGTTCTAGAGTTTGATGTTGATTTTTTGAATTAGTGCCTTACGGATTTATTTTCATTAGTTGGTGAAACGTAAATGGTGGCCATTTTTTTAGTATTATCTTATACTTCTTATACTATCTTATATATATACAATACTCTTATACTATACTGAATCAATCTTAAACTCTTTTATGATTAATAATTTTAAAAATGCCGATCGTTAAATTGTCTGGCATTGTACATCTTAATCCTTATGTATTGTGGGACACTATGAAAGTGTGGCGGTGCCGGGTTTGCTCTGAGGGTTGCGTTCAAGATCAGGCTAACGGGCAGTTTATGTGTTATTACTATGGACACTGCCAATTAGTTCCAGGTTTTAATTGGCTTGTTAATTAATTAACGGACAATAATTAGGCATTGCATTGGCAGTGGCCAAGGTCATGACGTGTTAACGGATCGTTAAGAAGTTAACGAAAGTCAACGAAAAAACCGGACCTTAGATGCTTATTAATTGTATTTACATGCCGTTAAATAATTAACAAGCCACCGATTAACTGGATCAAAGGGTTGCAAAGGTAAACTGTTAAAATGTCCGGTTTTGAGACAAAAACCGGTGACATTCGCTTTGCCTTGCGGTTGCCTTGTCTAACCAAGGCACTTAGCCTAGTGTCTAAGTTAGTTTTATGGCTGCTGGAGCGGGTTTGGTACGCTGCGATTTTCTTTCTATTTCAATTCATTTTCATTGCGAATTTCCCGTGCCGACCTGGCTGTGAAGCTGTCGGTGCTTCCATCTGGCGAGAGATAAGTGAATGTGACGTTTATGAGCTTGTGCGGTGGAGGCGCCGCGTTTGTTCTGCGGGTTGCGTTCAGGCGTTGTAGCATGAAGTATGTCCTGGAAGTGATTCTCGGAAGGAAGATATTTCACGAGACTGGAAAACAATTTCCTTGGAGTTCGGAAACTTATTGATTCATACCTAGGAGTGTGTTGAGAGGATTTATTATTTAGCGTTAAGTTTCGCCCCTAATATTGTGTTGAGTGGTTGCTAACTACTTAACAACTAAAACTTTTGTGAGTTTCTTCCAATATATTCGTACCTATTGCACATCCCACTTATGTTAGCAGGTATATTTTATTACAGTCTATGAAATACTTTCGGTTTTACCTGTAAACTCCTATAGCTGCAATCTTTTCCAATTTAAGTCGTCCGATAATTTAAATGATATCGCATACCTACATTTATTTTGGTTCAACTATACCTTTCGTAATTTTTTTATTATTTATGTCGAAAATATTACACAAAATATAAATTGTCCCATGCCCAAAAAGTTTTCCCGCGAAATAAACCCTTCCTCACCTCACCTACAGTCTGTACAGGGAGAGACCATACGAAAAAATTGTCGCCTTTTGCTCGTACCAACCCCTAAAACCAAACGGCGGAATTTCAAAATGTCAATAATGAAAATAAAACGTAGGCTTTTAACATTAACCATGAATGAAATACATTCAATGATCTTACTATCACTGAAACTGATGATAAATTAACTAACTCTAATCTAAGATAGTAGATAAAATTCACATTTCAGTTGTGTGAAGCTGGTAACACAAAGCCGCTTTCAAACACTAGCGCTCCCTGCAGATAAGTGTGCTCTCCCAGTAAATGTTTTTCTGTAGAGACGTCTAAAAACTTTCTGAGCCCCAAGGCACCGAAATGTGCCGATGAGACCCAGTATAGCCATTTTTCAGCGAGACACCCTGTAAATACATTATCTACGACCCGCCACAAAGAAAAGAAAAAAACCCGCTTTCCCCATACTTGTTTTTCATTCTCTCACATTTCAATTTTCCGCCGGTTTTTCCAACCCAGCGCTAGGGCGAAAATTATTGTTTTTTGTTCGTCCTTTTATCCCGTCACCGTGCATCGAAATAGGACGGCTACTCAACAACTCGTCCTCTTTACCCAACCAACATTTTGTCACACTTTTTTTCCGTATGATTGGATAGGAAAGGTATTTAAATTTTAATCTAGTAGAGCGTATGAAATTTGTGAAATTGAATTCCGCTCTTGTACTTCTCTTGCCAGTTAGTACAGTTTTTTTTTTGTTATTTTAAATTGCCAACCATTTGCATTTTTTAAATCCTCTTTGCCGACGCTATATTCTAATTTATAAAAACATTCACACATAAAACGTTCGATGAACGATGAACATTTTTAACAAAATTCAACAGTTAACTGCCTAAAAATCTTATTCTCAACCCTCCGTTAAACTATAGCGTTAGTATTTTAAACATCGTCAATGACAAGCGCAACAACAGCAACAAATATCAATGCAATGCAACAAATCTTACCTAGATATCTAATGAGACACTTTATTGGGGATGTTTTTGACTGTAGGAGCTGTTGCTATAAGATGATCACACACTTTTTCACCGGGCACTTTTGAGTCACCTCTGTCCATCTAACGGTGGACCGGTGGCAACAAGCGTAGCATCAAACCAATCGACTTGTAAAAGTTTTCCTTTCCCCCAAAACAATGCCCAAATAGCCAACATTTAAAAAAATTAATCATTTTTATGATTCACTGTCAAACATCGCTTCTAGACTGGTAAAGTTCCTGTTTCTTAGATAGAGAGAAGTCGACATAAAATAAAGATAGATCAAGATTTACAGAATGACAGAGATCAAAGCACCGTGGTGTCCGTGAAGTGGACCCCACGCAAGTAAACCAAAGACTGAAGATTTTATTGATTAGAAAAGTCAACATTCAGTTCGGAGTGGTGAATCGCTGATCTCCAGGATAGCGATTGTATTTCGTTTTTAAAGCTGAGATGAGATGGGATCTCGCCACTTTTGTCAATTTTTTTCACTGCATCAAATGAACGCTCTCATCTCATCTCACATCGAAAATCGCATCTGAAAATCGACCTCCAGAATTTTTAATCCAATTTATGGTTGAAATAATGATAAATTAATACATTTTAACGTGTTCTTTTTCATTTGAGTGTTTTGTAGATTAGACATTGTCAACCGTAGCTAGCCATTATCTCGTTTTAGCTTTCGATTCTTAGTAATTTCCTATTTTTTTTAACGAGGGATGCAAATTGTTGAACAGGTTTGAGAAGTGATTAATGAGTGTAAAGAGCGAAGCAAGAGGAGCGAAATCTTCAATTACACTCACTGCAAAATTTTACTGTGTGCGTTAAAAATCTTAAAACGTAGATACTGTGTAATTTTGAAGCAAATCATTTCAATAGTTTTTCTTTAAATCGATTATTACGTTCTAAAATTTTCCGAGTAATTCCACGGCGGCTAAATTTTGCATCGAGAAAGCTGCTTCATTATCGCCGAACATTAAAAATTTGTCATACACGCCTCTAGGCTATGCGCAAACACATTATAACCGCATTGTGAGTGAGCGTTAATATAACGCTCATCCACAACACGATTATATGGGTGTTCGCATAGCCTAGTTTAGTGTTAAAAGACCGTTAAATAATTAACGGGCCACTGAAAAACTGGGTCTTAATCCATGTCCGAGCACTAACGACAAGCCACTAACGAACTCAACCAATTAGATCAGAAATGAGAGACCAACCACCTTTGACACAGCAATCGGGTTTGTCAGACTGGCCGGGGGTTGTGCAAAGGTATAGCGCAGGGTGAGAGCTGAATATTTGAAGCGGGTGAGAAGCGAGCTCAGTGCAGCCAGGCGCCATGCATTATGTATGGCGCATTGTCTTTGCGATAAACGCCACCTGTCACCATGCGCGGTATCTACTATAATCGCCGCGTGCCCCCCCCCCCCCCCACCCACCTTTTGCCGGGCTGCACCCCTATCGCGAACCTAAGCCACGATATGACGGGACGTCGCTAGGGGTAAGGCGCCTGGACGACCAAGTGATCCAGAAAAAGAGTGAAAAATAGTAAAAAAATAAAATCTCTAAAATATCTTCTAAAAATCGACGTGGATGTCACCAAAAAATAAATGTCAGCAATGGCAGAGTCAAATTTGAATGAGCTATGATATGCTAAGCTATGATATGATGGAACTTCGTCAGTTTAAGGTGCTTAGACAGGCGCGTGATCCCTAAGGCGAGTGAATATTAGTAAAAATAAATAAAAAATCTTGGGGTAAGATCGTTCTGAAAAGCGATTTAGATTACCAATCATTATATCTCTGTGATGACTGCGTTAATTTTCAATAACTCTTGAACTATCACTGTAAGACCTTGAAGGTGTGAGGCAGAATTGCTTTGCGAAACATCATAATTTAAAAATACCTACTTCGTATTCAAATTGCAGTTTAAGAAGGCTTTACTATCGAAATATCCAGCAACATTGTGTCGGGAGTCGAACGAATGATTGCATTATGATTCGAATCAACACTAGAATCATCAGAGCTCATCTCAAAGTCAAGAGATTGATACATAGACACCACATTTAGTCACATGAAATGCAATACTGTCTCTGAGTTTACTCTTAGCTAAAGAGTAAAAGACATTGGTAAATTTTCGCAGATGGTTTGTTTCAAAACCTTCTGCAGGGGGTTCAGCTAAAATGTTCTACGTTTGTAGATACCAACAAATGATAAAGGGTGAACCCAAGTGGAAACCAACGGAGACTGCAGTATAACATCCCCTACGCCGGAGGTAGCCTCCTCATAGTGTGCCCCAGTGCAACAGGCGGCGGTCTTGGCGCCCTAACGTGTGCTTTGTCCTCGGCGAGGTTTATGAAAATGTTGAAGAACCAGGAACAATGGAACAGCGGACATGATTTGAAAGAAATATGCGTTTTTTCCTCGCTTAGGACTGTATGGGCGAGCGTTATGTTTGAAGTGCGTTTTAAATAAATTAGGAGCCGCCTAGTGTGCGTATCTCTCTGAATTTTTGGGTACTTTTCTACAGGAACTTGTAAAGGAGGGATGCAAATTATGAGCGGAATTCTATCAAATATTTAAGATGGTTAATACATAATTAAATCGGAGTTTTATGTACGAATCTCTCTTCTTTACCTGGCATAGTAGTATTTGCATCATGATTCGAAAAATAAACTCAAAAATAAATTGCACACAGCACGTTATTTTCTTTGGAGTTGTGGCCCGTGGGGAATCTGTCTGAATAGTTTATGTCTTTGCTGGTTCGACTAGTTCGATTACATATATGACATGATGCAACTACTAACACTTTGCATAAGTTTTAGAACAAGTTTTGTACACTCTGCAGTGCACTAGTTCCCGAGTCAACGTCGCGTTACGGACATTTGCGATACAACTAGAGATACAACTAGAGATACGACTAGAGATCCGCAGGAGTATCTTCGCTCAGCTGTGAAGCGAACTTGTTTCTCGTATTGTAATGCATTTTCGGCACAGACAGCTGTTGTAGCCGATATAATTAATAACAGACCTGCGGTGCATTCGGTTGATTTTTTAAATGTGAGATGCACTGATCTTTTAGATAGCGCTGCGTACACTGAGACTTGATGCCCTATTGAGCCACTTTTTCCCATTTTCTCCTATACTTTCAATTTTCATCAAAATTTCAAATCAAATGGCAAAATTTTTGTAGAAGTGATTTGATAATTGTCAGGGATTTTTTTCAGTTTATTATTCTTGGCATTTTAACATGAAAAGTGCATTGGCTGTGATTTAATTTTGAGCTATGGAGAATGGGTTACAGAATATTATCTATAGTGATGTACAGAATACTGTAAACAACTGGATAATTAAGCTAATAAACATTATGTATAAATATATCTGCATAATTGGGGCGACTAATAATGGCGAAAGTCTGGCTTTACTTGACTGGATCAATTGGCTCAATACGATGCGCTATCCAGGTAATTGATGAGATCCCTCAGGTGAGATGAGACAAGAGCGTTCATTCACCTATACCATTAAAACATTGAACAATGTTCTCATCTCATCTCACATTAAAAAAAATACAGAATCGCACTCTTGTAAAGTGCCATTCATGGTCTTACTATATACTCTTTACACTGTTGGGGCTTCCCTATTTGTTAGCAGAGTAAAAACTTTTGAATATTCCTCTCTACATTATTGCCCCATTACCGAATACGAATAAAATTATCAAGTACAAAATGCACTTAAGATTTTTGTATGTTAAGATGTGTAATCGGAAATCATAAATCCTTCGACCTTACAATGTTGTGATGAACATTCCAATGTTGTAATGAATTTTGTTACGTAAAATGATTTGTTACTTTCATAATTGCAACTCAAGTCTTTTTATAATCCTAACAGTCGAATCTGCTAATCTTAGCTATACCTATAATCTTGCTAATCTTGCTAATTGCTAATCTTAGCAATCTAATCTTATCTTAAACTTGAAGTTTCAGCTTAGGATTTAGCATTCAAAACCCGGTTTTTCTGAAAAATGATTTGTTGTTTTATATACGTAACTTATTCAAGTAACGCAATAACTTTTGTCGATATTTGGAGTGTATTTTACACATGCATTGCCTAAAATGAATTTTCCTGGGGTAGTACACCTATGCCACCCAAGGACGTGTGACGTCAGAGCGGCCCAGATTGAGCATATGTAGGTAAAGTAAATATGGCTTCCATCTGTCAGTGGCTATACAAGTTTGGAAATGAAACGTCATGGGTCATCACTGTTGTGTTCCAAAATGCAAGTCAACTACGAAAAGTTCACCGGGCGCGTCTTTTCATTCATTTCCAATTAATGTTAAGGTGAGGACGAAATGGTTGCACAGTGTGAGAAGAAACGCGAGGAAGTCGTCGAAAAATCCTAACCCCTTTATCGTACACATCAAAACTACTAAGGTAAACAAACTCCTTGATATTTTAGTGTTGCCAAACGGAATCAATTGTACAGGGAGTGCATCTTCTCGTTCTTATTTTGACCCGGGTAGCATTTACCCCTTAAATGAATTTCGGTTCCTAATGAGCTTGTCCAAACGTCATGAACGAAGCCCTCAGAAAAAAACTTATAATAACCCCGCTTTATATTACGCTCTTTTCGGCCCTTGGACTCGAAAAAGTAGTCCGCCAATATAAAATTACATTCAGAAAGGTCCACCAAACTTTTGTCGTCAGAAAACATTTTAAGAAACAGTATTAAGTTGGGAAGTTACAATGACAATAGGCTCATGCTATGGCGGTCGACCACGAGGATTACCAGCCCGTGCGCGGAAAGACGAGTGCGCCAGTGAAATAAGTGTATTGCGAATAATTAACGAGATTGAAGCCCACCTTTGTCGGTAACGATTTTCGTAGGTTATGTTTGTTGTTTGTGACTCTGGATTTCGGCCCAGCATTTTGTGGACCTTGTTAAGGCGCCTTAATTGTCCCCAAGATATGAGTTTAAGTGGCTACACTAGAGTTGCAGAGTTCACGACAATGGAAAAAATGCATCGGAAACATTGTGATATGAAGCCAAATTATAAGAGACAAAAATATGTGGCGAAATATGCACTGTGTCTCTATTTACACTAGAAATTATTAAAATAATTTGCTATTGCGTGTGCTAGACCTTGAAAAAAAGATCAGATAGCTCTGCTAAATAACAAAGGAGGATAGGGAAGTTACAACCCCAATCGCTCTGCCAGGCTTTACCGAGTGGGTATCATGACTTCATTTTGATAGAATCTTGATTGAATGGAATAAGCGTCTTTTATACATAATAACATTTATCACATGTGTTCAATTGATTTCATCGAAAGTCATCGAAGGTTGGACAAAACAAAAATTTAGACACTCCACTTTATATTCCGACTGAGGAACGTACGAAATGTTTGCGCCTGGCCATATCTACTGACGTTTCGACGCGTCATTCTGGTAATATCTCGACTCTTCGCCGCGCACGCACCCGTTTTCGCACAATCCAATACAATCTCGATTTTATCGCGTAGCCATCAACTGCGACAGACGCGTCTGTCAGACAGATAAAACGCTGGCACACGCGTATTTGCGGGTTGCAAAGAGTTAACGCATTTTTATCCACACTAGTTCGGCGGTGTCAATATAGCGCCGAGTTATAACTCGGAGCTCACGACGCCGATGTTTACACCTGGTATTTTCGAGACACTTTTGGGCCCGGTGCAATATGGCTTTCTTCATCTCGCCGTTATTTGGTTCGCGAACAGCCGCCAGCGATAGCGAGTTCAATGTTTAATGACGGATCATTCAGATGGCTGAACGGATCTTTTTATGGGGTGAATATTGTTTTTATTTGGCTCTCCTTGCGCCCCCAAATTTTTCTCTCACAAAAATGAAAAGGGAAATTCTATAGAGATCCAGACAACCTGATAACATTTCTACCTAATCAGGGCAATTGGATCCAATAGTCTTCTGCAATCAAAAGGCTTTTCAACGCTGTTAAAAATATTTTCATCTAGTTAGGTCAATGATTTGTTATTCTCTTTCGCCGCTGAAATCTCTCCAGCTCCTCTAACTTGTTTATCTTGTCTTAAATACCACGCTTAAAACATCTTCACTGTAACATTTAGGCTAAAAAAACTACTTGCTTTAGGAGAAGTCAGCTGCAAATTGACTTTCATCTGCAAAGAGCTCATACTGAAGCAACCGGCCGGCATTCAAATTCTGATTAGAGCTCGCACCAACTCTTTAGCCCTTTCATCGTAGACGTCCGTGTTTTCGGTTTTTTGTTCACGTCTCTCTCTCTCTCTCCAAATGCAGCTTCTGCATCAATAGCCGAAAAAAACTTTTTCACTACCTACCTCGTTATCGCGAGTACCTATACTATAAAAGCAAGTACATATACATTTTATTACCAAGTATACACACACATACACAACAAAAAATGTTCACATTAACTTTGCGCGGTTAAACTTTTTAAACTCTAGTGACCGAATATGCAACCCCCTTACCCCCACAACCCCCGACCCCCCCACACCATGCGCTGCGAGGTAAACCACGGCAGAAAAAACAACACATGGAAAATAAATACTAGCAACTCGCTAGGTTCTTTTGACTTGTCGTAAAGTTCTTTCTGTGGGTTTCTGCTACCGTGGCTCCGCGCTAGGACGCTCTGTATATCTCTATGTATATCTCTATGTTTATCTCTACGTATATCGCTATGTATATATACCTGTAAACCAACGCGTTCTCCCTCGAGCTACGTCAGCCACTAGGCATAAACCTGTGAATATTTCAATGGAATAAACCACTACCGACGCCGACGCCGACGCCGACGCCGACGCCGACGCCGACGCCGACGCCGACGCCGACGCCGACGCCGACGGGGCTGATGTCACGTATTCACAGAGGTGGCGTCGGCGGCGGCGGCGGCGGCGGCGTCGGCGGCGTTTCTCATCTAGCTAATATGATGCATGCATGCATGCACGGTCAGTTTTGGGCGCCTTAAGGGGCCTGGAGTGTCGCTGGTTTCGTGAATGTGGTGACAATAAGGCGGTGGTGATGTGATGCCATACATTGATACGAAATGTCATTTCATGATAGGAAATTGAATTTAAATTTTTGTTTTTGTTTTGGTGGAATTCTGCAAGAGGGCGTGTGATAATAATTCGAACAATTGCTTATATTTGTCAACACCATATCTGGTAGCTGGTTGCGGGAATAAGGAGTGTTTGCTGATTTTTTGGAAAATACGTTCTCTTGGATGACTAAAAAAAAGGCCCGAACTTGCTTGAACTCCAAAAAGTACAAACGGAAAACAAGTTTCTCCTAAGGGCTAGTTAGGACTCTCTCTTTCTCTCTTGCTCTCTTCCTGATAGCGAGGATAAGGGTTTCACAGTGAAATGGGGGCAAGGAATAATAATAAAGGCCAGACTTAGCTTTACCAATAGTAATATAGTACTAGATTAAACTAAATATAAAGCTAAATAATCCGTAGGTACGCTGTTACTAATGTATACCTAACTACAAACCTGAGGATTTCACAAGAATTGTTGGGCGCCATGCTATTCACATATAAAACCCCGAATAGCGAAGAGATTACAAGGCGGGAAGGAAAAAGTAGGTGAGGATTAAGAGACGATCGCGGCGGAGACTCCCTTCCGTTGATTAGCAATCACTAAGCAAGCTCTCTGCACCTGCACTCTGTTCACTTGGTCTATCTTATGCACACGCTTCCCAGTCGTCTCGCGCTCGTTCGCTCGCTTCCACTGCATCCCTGAGCTCGACTCTCCTCATTCACCGCATACCTATCCGCGTCAGCAGCATGACGTACAGGATCGTACGATTATTAATTACTCCATGAAAGCATTGACCCACCACACAAATAAACAGCGTCGCATTACGGCATTGTTTCAAATATTTATTATTTCTTCCAACTATTTTCAAACACTCAGAGAGTAAAATGCCAGAAATAATCTTCGGAGCAAGAATTTATTCTGCTGCCCGTTGATACAAGTTCATCACGCGTGACAATGCGACGTATTTATCGAAGTCAGCGGCGATCTAGGCTGCTTATCACGTAGGCTCGGTGGGAGCTGGGGTCATGGGTCAGGTCGGCACGCACGCCGTGAAATAAACACGGTATTGTCATTAGAAAAAAAGAGTGCAGACGTCGACCACCACCCTTCTCGCGTTTCCACGCATGCATTACACATGTGCCCTGCCCCGAAAACCGAGACCCGAGGACCGTATCATTTTTGCGGCGTGTGTATTTCAAAACACCGCCGAACTCCGTTCTATATGGCAGCGTTTTAAATTTGTTTTTCGTCTCAATGTCAAGCCCCGTTTTCTGCACGTGAAAATGTTATCTTTTTTCATTTTCTTTTATACGCGGGTTCGCATTAAATTAGCCAGTCAAATTATTTTTTAAGCCTCCATTTTCCGTGTTCATATCTGCATCATGTCGTCAATATCGTTATTGTAAATTACGCGGCACATCACCGCTTAATCCGACGAGTTTACTGTTTCATTATTGTAGCTAAGATTTTACTAAACTTTTCCAGCGTTGCTCCCCGCCATCTTTCTAGTTTACCATCTAATTTATTCATATGCAGCCAATTCGTCTTCTTCAAGTTTACTCCCATTCTCTGCTCATCACCAGCGCACGTCTACGGGGACAACGTTTCAGCCAAAGTAGAAAACTTTTCGCAGGCAAATTTCGGTCACAACGCAAACGAACCGTAACAGCTTGAATTGTTTGCCACCCAGGTACGCAATGCTGGACGGATTCGCGAACGGCGGGGGGTTGATCACACCCGAACATCTCGAGGAGCTCAGCTTGGGCCAGGACGCCATCAACTCAGGTAGGAGAAACGTTGAAGCGTGCACGACGCCTGCCGGTTAGACGACTGATTGCATTTAAGCATGGCGCCTTGGTTTAGCGTGCAGCTTTAAGCACGTGGGCATGACCGTGCGATGCAACGCGCACCCTGCTTGAATCTATGAATGTGTAATGAAATGCCATGCGTCTGTTGGCTGATGATTTCATGCGGCTCGTTGCTTTGAGTTGTGCCCTGGACATGCTTGCCCTTATTTTTTGTTCTTCATCCTGTAAGTTATCTCCCTTTATGTGACAGCTTTAAAGCTTATGGATTTTCAACTGCTTGATTCCAGGCGAGAAGTTTAATTTCCGTCTGGCGTAAATTCAAAATTCAAATTCTACGACACGGCATTATTATTTATTTTCGCAATAAAACGTCTGGAATATAAATATATTTACCGTAATTCATGGCGCGGCACGGTACAAATTATTGCCGGCTTTAAGAAGCTAGGCCGATATTTTATGCCCCGAGGATTTAATACAAAAAAAAACACAACAGATGGGGCCGAGAAAAATAATTGATCATCAATTTGCTTCAAATTTAACAACCTTTCATGGAAAAAATAGATC
Organism: Nemurella pictetii; assembly: GCA_921293315.2. Lineage (NCBI taxonomy): Eukaryota > Metazoa > Arthropoda > Insecta > Plecoptera > Nemouridae > Nemurella > Nemurella pictetii. The sequence continues at coordinate 7,746,987 of OV121122.1, forward strand.
GTCTGCTGCAGCTCTTTGTTCATAATTCGACTAATTGCACTGATTATTTCCTGTTGAAGATCTCTGTAATTTCATCTTCACTCTAAGGACCGATAGCTCACGTAATCTTAGAGATTCGGTCGCCGTTTTAAATCCAACAATTATCCGCTTCCGCGTCGGAACTAGGTCGTCAGATTCATTCGATTTTAATTAAATGACGACAAATTAATGCTTTCTTGGAATACGCTTCCGTTCCCTCACTCGTCGAAGACTATTCTTAAACTAAATGTTAATGATTCATGGCCGAACAATGTTAGCGTCAAACTATGTGTACCAAACGCCGCTATAAATTCACATTATAAAAGCCCGGGCTTTAAAGTTTAAAGAATGGCGCTGACTAAATAGAGACCGGAATAGCTTTTTGCTCGTGGGATTTTCGATGGTTGTAATTGGAAATAATTACTGGCTCTGAAAGCCAATATTTGAGAAGAGCTTGATCTGGCAGAGGAGGGATTAAAGAACGTGGAGATTGCAAGCTTTTCAATCGAGAGACGCTCTCAGATGCGACGTCGAGGAAATCGTATAGGAACTGCGAGCGAATATCAGATATTTTCATGTTAGTATTAAACTCCTGGAATTCGGCACGTTAAACATTTTCCACCTCTATTTCACTGATAACACATGTACACGCTAACACGGTGAAATACGTTGCCTAAATGGGCACTTCAACAAAATTATGGCGAAATAATCGCTGCTACTGAATTTGAGCATATACTGTGATATTCTACAGGTCTTTTTTGGAATGAATAGCAGTATCATTCATCATGCTAGAACCTACTGCAATATCTAAATATGCCAATCTGTATAACGGTTTATAGATTCGACATGATATGCAGTGACTAATTCTTCTGGGTAATGTGTGCATAATAGTGAAGCACCTGCTAACATATTACTGTGGCCTCAATTCTCAAGTCAAAATCCTCCGATGAATTTTACCGCCAACATTTTCCTTAAAGAAAATCCCCTGCCTTTAAGATTGGTAAAGCTTATTACCAAGTACTGAATTATAAAGGGTTTCGTTCAACCTCTCTCTCTACCGCCTGCTAAAAGTTATGCCGGAGAAGTGAGCAAGAGATTCCATCGATAGCTGAACAGCTTGCAGTGATTACCCCAGAGACAATAGGGAATGCGATCCAATTTTGATGTTTTTATTGTGTCCTACATGACATTTTATCGATGCAAGTTCTTTTTCTCTCCTCGTTCGATGCATTTCAAAGTTATTACATGGTTGCTGTTAAAATACCGAAACTAATGTAGGTTCCATTTGAAATGAGTTCTTTTCGCCGACACATTTTATCATCATAGGTAACTAGTACCTATACTTTAGGTTTCTTATCAGGATCCATCAACCACGCACCTCAATTATAGTTAAGTGACATGTCCTTTATCTTCCATCCACAAAGTCTTCCATGTACGACCATTTGGCTGCATCTGAAAATCGTAGCGGTATCGTCGGACTTTTCACAAATCCTCGGCGGAAACCCAGCGCCTTTTCTTCAAGTAGAAGCACATCAAATCATTATAATTGACCCTGTTGCACCCTGGGTGCAAAGCGGACGGCTGGGAACGTGCGACGCGTTCGGTGGGACGTTGAAGCCCGTAGCAGCGCGCTAGGTGCGAAGCGGACGGCTCGGAACGTGCCAAACGTACAGTTTGACACCCAATTAACACGAACTGTTAATTGACTGTTAATAATGTTAGTATTTCATCATAGAATTGTTTTGTAATCACACAGTTACTTTAGTAATCCGATCTGTATGCAGTACATAGCGCTTCGTAGGTAACAGTACGCTAAACGGGCTTTAGTAATTTAAATGATGAACATGTTTAATTTCTAAAGCTGTAAAAAGGTGACGGAAAAACGTGATGTGCAGCAAAACTATCAATAGACTTAAGCGATCAGCGTGCAACCTATAAGCTGTCCATTGCAGAGCATGTCGCGATCGAACACCGCGCAAGGAATTGAGTCGTTCTCTTCCGTGCATCCGCCGTGCATGTGCATCGCTGTCTGGCCGGCATCGGCCACGTCACGTGCGCTCGCTTAGCGCTACGTGCCGAGCTACGTGTCGGGCTACGTGCCGCCGCGCGCAGTCTCCCGCGGCACGTACGCGAGCGCCAGGGAAATTGGTTTCGACGGGCGAAAGAAAAGCGGGTCGGGTTTTTTTTCACTCCACGGTGTCTGTGCAAGGGTTGGTAATGGTGAATTGAAGGTGTATAATTTTGACAAGCTTTTGAATTCGGTAGGTGCGCGCGGTGCACGGGAAGGAATTGTCGGACTTTAATTGGGCTGCTGTCGGGGGGATTTTCGCGTTGTTCTTTCGGGAGGGCGTGTATGGAAAAAGGGAAAGCCCTAATTGACAGGCAAGTCGTATTGCTTTGAAGGGAAACTATTCTGCAGCCTCCAACTTTCTACGTCTGCCGCTTTACATTCGCTAGCAACTCGCGGATCTTTTTCTAGAACCTTAAAGAGATGCATTCAGCTCGTCCAGCCTCTCCGCACGGCAAAAAGCGACTAGAGATGTTATCGTCTAAATAGCAAATCTCTACTATACACCCTCAGGAGAGCAAAAAAAAATCCATAAACTACTTCGCATAAAATCTACACACAGCAATCTAACACTTCGCGCAAACATGTTCAGATTATCCGCATTCACACGCAGGACATCCACGGAAATAGATCGACGAACACTCAGCCGCCGCGTTAACAAATGCCCGCTTCTTCTGCGTCCTCGCGTCGGGTCCTCGCATCCATCTGGTCCGCGCAGCATCCGAGGAGAGCGCGGCCACTTATGCCACCACTTTGTGCCGGCATCCCCGCCAGTCCGCCCATCGCCCGTCCCGCGGTGCGTCTCCCTCCCCAGAGAATATCGTTTATTGAAAATCTTTAACAGGGAGACCGAGCGCGCCTCTATAATCTCAGGACTCTGTGGCTGATGCGTAAAAAAAGGGAGCAAATCTCTGCACGTACACAAATCACAAGCAATTTCTTTTCAAAAAAATAAAAAATAAAATAAGATGACACAAAAAATACCGTATAACCACCATCAAATCGGCGTATCAAGCATCATAATATTTTCACGTAAATAGGCGACATTTCACACATTAGATCGCGTGCTAAACGGAATGTCTCCATCCCCTGATGCTACACGTGTGCAGTGCTGTAGGTTATAAAATTTGCCTGGCGCGCGATTTCCCGCACCGAAATCACCTTCTTAAACTGATAGTTTGTGTCATTTCGTGGCCCATTCGCCGTGTCATCGCCCTTCGAGCCCGGGGGGGCCACATCTCTTTCGATATCTATTTAATTCCATTCCTATCATGGCACATCCATTCTCTGGTGCTGTTCCCTTTCAACTAGCTAGGGGGCGAAAAGCTCTTTCTCTCTCCCTCCCTGCTCCCCCTGCTCCTCCCGTCCCCTGATCCTGAGGAGAGAGTCGCTGGGACGCCAGGAGATACATCCTGAGCTTGTCAATAAAACGCAGCCAGTTTCTCAGCCTGGCTGACAGAATGAAAGGAATTTCGGGACGCATGCTATTCTTTACTAATGTCTTTGCCTTGGTGAAAGCAATAGTCTCTTTCGATTCGATGTCCCAAGCCCGGACCGTGTTTATATTTAGCTGTCGAGAGCGATGTGGGGGTGGAACTGTGGGGAATTCACCTGGAAATTAGATAGTTTGTAATATGGTGGACCAGCTGTCGTTGCTTTCGAGATTAATCTTGTGATATTTCAGTTGAAATTTCTTATCTGGCTTTCAAATCGATTGAGCTATTCAAGGTCTCACCATCGTAAGAGTTTATAAATGTAATTCAATTAGAATCACTACATACACTATTGAAGAAATGGCGAAATATGTGTTCGAATAATTAAAGAAGGACGACTCTTTTTTTCTCTCTAATTTCTCTGTAATGGGTTAAATATCGCGAAGAAGTGCATTCCAATCAGAGAAAAATGACGTCAGATACCCACTGGTCATAATACCAGTTTGCAAAAAATACTTTCAGCTCTGTCTTATTAAACAATAAAGATGGGGCAATCACAACCTGAATTGCTTTACCTAGCTTTACCAAATGGGTATAATGACGCCATTTTTAAATTAAATGGGAACACAGGTATTTTTTATAGCATATTGACCCTATAGGAAATCGGCACATAGGTATGGTAAATATTACAATTCAAATGCCACTTTTCGAAGTTCCAGCACCACTAACAAAAACCTCGTGTTGCTCGTAGAACAGAAATACCCGATAGTTGTAGAAATCTCCAGAGTAGATAGGTACTTTCAAATTCTCTGGGCGGCCAGCGACACAAGATGCCAACCCACACCCTCGGCTACCTGTTTAAGTGCCACGGGGCCTCGTAAATGATATCTTCGCGCAAATGTAATTCTCACTCAGCATATCGATTGCGAGCGCAGCGTCCAGGCTGAAAGACGGACAAGTGCTGGCACTCGTTTTCACGACGCCTCGAAGCCCCTTTCACAATCCGGCCGGCCGTATTCATGACCGACGCCAAGGCATTCAACACGTAATACGAACAAGCAGCATGGTCATTGTCGGCGCTCTGGGGGTGTTACGAGCAGCAGCGCATTGCGAACAACTTAAATGATGGCACTTTGAGAACTTGCATGGTATAACATGATGATATGGCTGTTATAACGTCCGCTTTTTTTTATGTTATCTACATTCGCGAATAACGTCACCTCATATTAATATTATGGTGTTAATACGTGCGTAAAACGGTTAGTATTCATTGCTGAGATTTTTCGCAGCGTTCAGTTGAATTATTTTCCATGGTGAATGAAATCTCAGCGTTTCGACTTCGGTCGTACGTAGCTCGCGTCTGGTCCACAAGAGATGACGTTTTATGCGCTGGTGGATCTGCATCACGAGACAGAAGGAGAGGTTTTGGGCAAAACACGAACAGAAGTGTTTCTTTTTCTGTCCAAGTCGCTGAGACTTACGGGAGATGGACGAAGAAAGTCGGACGAGTTGATTCGCAAGTCATCAATCAATCCAGAGGGACTTACGGCGTATTGTCTTCTGGCCGTAAGATTAGGGTAAATTCGAGACGGGGAGCTACCAACACAAAGTCGCTGGTCTAGCTTTTTATTCGGGCTTACGGAAGATAGTCTGGGAAATTGGTTACGTGGATGCTTTGAAATACACATGGAAAAGGCTTTTAGATAACGGGATGTCTGCAAAGGAGGAGAAAATGGGGACGAATTTGATGTTATTCGCTGTTTTCAAAAAGTCCATTTGCTAAAATAGGAAATAAATGCAAAGCTTCTCTAATTTATGCACCCTGACGTATAAATACTTGGAAGACTTATAATTTAATTTCTTGTCCATCAAATAGATGTTTAAGTTTGGTAGAAACTTGACATTAAAAATTTACCATTACTTTTTAAGTTACATCAAAACTTCGCGCCAAATTGAAAAGTCGCTAAAGACGAAGAGAGAGTCCAACTTTTAAGTTATCAATTCAAGTTATTCTTTATTATTGTTAGCTGATAAGCGTTTATAAATCATCTGACCGCATTGCATTCACCTTCGAGGACGTAGTGACGGCTGCAATCGTTTACGAAAAAGCCGAGAGAAATTTCCCCCATATTTCACAGACGCGTCCTCTTCAATAAAACCCGTCAAAGAGAAACTTCAAAAACTCACAATACCGAAACCGAGCTCGGAATAATTTTTCTCACAAACGCGCGATAAGAACTGGCATGGAGATTTGCGGCTATGTGGCTTCAGCTTTCCACGCTTTATATTAGAAGATATTATAGTTTTTCGCTGGTTTTTCGGGGGTGTGGTAGGTGCATTCGTTTTTTTATCATCGGCGCTCTACGATTCATCACCGACGGACACAGATGCGCGCTGGATGCCACCTCGTTATGCCTCGGATCGCATCCATCTCCTGTCCTTTTTACTCACAAGCATCGTTAATCCACGTGGCTTACTGGCACATTTCTTTAAAAGAGAATTACTTGCAAAATCCACGTTGCCTTTGCTTCGAAGGAAATATCTATGCACAAAGCCCGACTCATTTCACCTTGCCATGCCACATCCCTAGGACAATTTCTTGCCGTATTATGCGGCCAGAAAGGCGGGTTCTTGTTTTTATTTTTGCTGTTTAACTCGGTTCCTATTTGTGCTTGTGGTTAGTACATATTTTTACGATTTCCTTCATTACTTTCCACATTTCTTCCTCATTTCATATTCACTGTCCCGTTTTATCCCCACCCTACTTATATGTATTTATGTAGATTCGTTTCCCCCTTGTTTATAAACTGAATAAAATAGCATCTTCGTCTCTTTCTCTTTGGGTCATTTTTATCAAAAATATTAAGAAACTTTACCCCATTTTGGGTACAGCAGACCAAATTTTGATATTTTAAAGCTCTCTCAGCTTGCGTACCACGGCATCTCGTGTTCAAGAGAAATTTCAAATAATTTCTACAAGCTACATGCCTTAGGGATGCATTCATTTTCCGTGTATTTATTGCAGCGTTCATAATTTCATGATGCCATCAACCACTTCAACCGCCATCAGCTCATTTCACCTGGAAAAATCGACGACGACGGTGTTGATATGATAATCCATCATCGTTCGCTTTGAATTCCCCGCCCGACAGTGTCTCATAATATCATCTGTTGCTCCACACACACACAAACACACACACACACCCTCACACACAAGTAAATTGCACTCCACTCTGTGTGTTCCTGTTCCTTTTTGCTGCAAATATCTGCTTGCTGTAGTTGCACAATAAACTGCATTAATGCGCACGTTAAGCACGTTGCATTGCACTTGAGCGTGAAAGAAAATGCACGGAGAGGAAGAGGAAGCTGTTGCATGCAAGTGGCAACCACGTCATGGCGGTACGTATACACAGCACAAGACTGAATAACTAATCTTTTTACCGTTAGCCATTCTTTATGGCGCATTTTAGCGCTCTTAGTCACATTATTCGTGCTTTGTTATCTAAATTCTAAGCATTAACTTGTGATAATCAGTATAAAATGCACGTGTCTGAATGACTAGCGAAAGTAAAAACGTAATTTTTCCGTATTTCAGGCCTGTCCGTGGATATGTCAGGCTCGCGAATGGAGGGAGCGGGTTCGGTGAAGCTCGACCGTGCCCGATACAGACATGACCCGTACGGAAGATTCACAGGGGTGAAACTACCCCTCTAAGCTCGCGCACGCAGACAGACAGACCACGGACAGACGATTAGGTCATGCTTCGCCACGCTGCTGCGACCAGCTTTCAACGCTTGGTCGCGCTTAATGAGCCGTGACATTCCTGAATCGCGTCTGATTTTCGATAATCGTTGGTGGTAATTTACGGGCAAAACTGTTTTCTAGCTGGATGGTCGTCTCGTTTGCTTATTTCTCACAGTTTCAATGACAAGGACCTGGGTGGACGCTATTGTTGAAATCTCTCGAGTTTTAAGTAGCTGCATTCCCTGGCACGACGCTGTCGACTGAAACCCAAACATCGAATCCAGCTTGGCCCAAACGACTGGTTTACTCCAGGTCATAAATCAGTTTGTTGCTGATGCTTTAAAATATCTTGGACTCATGCACACTGTGAAACCCAGCCCAGTAAAACAAGTATTCTATTTTTTGCCATTTTCGACTAGAACTTACTATCAGACATCGTTTTTCCTGTAATTTGTTCTCATTTCAAGTTATTTCCCGCACTTAACTTGCGAGAGCAAAGTTAAATTAGAATGAAATCAATATTAACTCGAAGGATTGCTTTCCAAAAAGCGCCTCAAGTCGTTTCTCGTGTCGCAATTGATCAACGCCCAGAAGACATCCGGCAAAAATAACCCCCGATGACCCCTGTTGGACGAAACTAGTGCATTTCGTCTCCATTTTTCGCGGTACATTATTTACAACGTCTACACAAGGAAAGAAGAAAATGATCCGACCGACCGGTATCGACATTTCCACACCTCAGACGAGCTTAGTTGCGGCAAGCTCAAGGAATGATGTTCGATATGGCAGAGAAACGCAGCTTAAGTAAGCTTATCGAATGACGGTACTCGTCACGCGCAATCTGACACGTCGCTTCTGTCGATCGGCGAACCAGACGAAGAAATCCGACAGAGATACGGTGTTTCGAAGTGCTCTTACCTTCACAGAGATATCTTCTTGAGGAGCCGAGAATCAACTCGGTACGACCCATTCGAGATGCAGGAAATACATTTTCTTTCCTTTTGTGCTCATAACTGTTATACCTGCAGCGCCAACATCAAACCAGGTTAAATTATGCACTTTACGTACGTTTTATGGAGCACTTTAATTATAAAATGGTACTTTACTAAAAGGTATTTGCAGTGCATGGCGTTCTGCTTATGTGTGTTTGAGTGCTTATCAGAAAGGTAATGGACAAGCGATGGTACTCTGGACTATGGCTTATGGTGAATGGTGTTTTAATGGAACCATTAGCTATGGGATTTCACCCTTATATTTTCTCCATTTTTGTACTTTCTCACGTACTGTTGTATAATAATGGGAAGGAATTTGGTGTTTATTAAGAAAAGAAAGTCGGATTGTGTATGATCTATGTCATAGCTTCGGGTTGTTTTGAGTATATGTCTTGAGTTGATAACATTTGGGTGCTACATTGATTCCTGTGCGACTAAAAATGATATTTTAACATAGCGTATTGGCACCGTTCTATAATGTTGTCAACACGTAGCATTAGATCCATCGCTAACTCAATCTAGTAAACGAGCAGACAGCAACAATCATTATGTTTTCGTCTTTCACATGCGATTTCAACGTATAAGTGGATCAGATTTCATTGAACGAGAACAGAGCATCAAGCTAATAATAACAAGAAATCAGACACAGATTCGAAATTCGCTCCATGGCTGTATCCAGACACTGCGAGATGACGAATCCATATTTCTCATTTCGTTCCAGATGAATATGATATTATATACTGCAAATACGAAATATTCACTTCCATGAGTGTCTCAAATACTCCCAAAGATTTACAACACATTTATATCAAATATTTCATATCCTCAATAACTCTTTCAGCAGACATACCCTCCTCTCGACAGCAATATCACCTATATTTCCCATCAGCTTTCGCACGAGACGTCCTGGAAGAAGGGTAACGTCCCAGTCGGTGCAGCTCCAAACACCTGCCGCTGGATTTGTGCCCCACCTACCCACCCACAACCCACCCTTTCACGGCACCCCTTGCCAGGTATATCTGCATTTCAAACACTTGCCGACTTTCCACGCGGCGAGTGGAACGCTCGCCCGAGAGAAGTGTGCTATACGTCACCACTCGGAAAAGCGGTTTTCCTTCGGTCTCGTTATCTTTGTGGGGGGGGGGGGGGGGGTTGTAAGTAAACAGGCGGCCAGCGAAACAGTGCGGCTAGGATGGATTTGAATGGGTATCTGTGGCGTGCAGGATGTTATGTTTCTAGTTTTAGTTATGTGTGATGCTTATGATTAATGTTGCGGTCGCGTGGTTTTTGCTATACTACGTGTCATTAACTTTGTGAGGATATTTGCGAATTTTGCAACTTTTTCAATCTGCAAACAGGGTTGGCAATACGCATTGCGACCCTGTAGATATTGTTTCTTCAAGTTCTTACATTGATTAGGACGGAAAAGTATTAGTTGGTAACTTTTTTTGTGGCTAAACTTCCTATATCGCAATTAATTCAAAGCAAGCCGCTTCCTGCTTGTAATGGATTGTGAAATGCATCGAAACATGCCTCGAATTACATTGATGTGTATTTTATATAAAGAAATCGTAGAGTAAATCCAATAAAAATAAAGGGACCACTAATATTAAATTCCTGACAAAATATCTTCACACTGCTATTTTAATGTTCATTGTGTGTGGTATATCGTGTAAAAAAACTCCAAAAAAACTATGTTTAAGTCTATAAAAAGCAAAAGCAAATTTAGTTTACATTTTTCACGTATTATTAAGGAGCCTTGAAATGCACAAGAGTGGTGGAAACAGCTTTCAAATCCCCCGGCGGTCCTACCCCTAAAAGTTTGCTAGAATCATTACATTTTAATTCAGCGGAAAATTAATATAAAAGATCAGAAAACCAACGCGTCCAAGGTCCATCGACGAAGACAGCACCTTCTCCTTTCCTGGTCTGTCCAGGCTCCTTAGTACACTCGCAAACGAAGATTCAAGAATTGATGTGGTTAATGTTGTAAAAATAACTAAAAAAATAATTGTGCACTTTACAAAAGCCTTGTCATTGTGAAATATCTCTAGAATTGATAACATGATGCAGCATTGTCTGAGATTGGGTAAATCATAGGGTAAACTATTGCAAACATAAATGTTTAGAGCTAACACATTTTTCATAAAATCTCTTTCACAAAAATGCACAACGTGCTTCCAGTGGCAAGAACAAACAATTACTAATTGTTGGAAAATTACCTTTTAATAATGCTTTTTCTGTAGCTGATCCATATTTAATGGCAAGTTCTTACAATAATGTTGCAATAGAATAAAAAAATGATAATATTTGTTATCTGGCTGAAATCTACTGACTAGATATAGTCAGTTTTTTTTTGTGGCGATTGCAAATGATTTTTCAACGGAAACTGCTTGTATTTTTACATGTTACTTTCAAAATATCAAAATAATTGACATTTACAATACAACACAATATTATATTTTTTAAGCTTGATAATTTAATGATTTGTAGCTTTATTGTATTACGGTTGATGTCGAATAGCACAGTATTTAATACTTCAGAGAAGTAGCTTAAATGATATTAATTAATTAATTAATATTAACTTCATTATAACACCACTAAACTAAAATATCAATCACATAATAACCTAAGTGTGACACTAAAACACGGATTGTATTAATCACATTAAAAAAATATGTTTCTCTATCTGAGTATCATTAAAACACTATACATGCTTAGCAAATTCCATGCATATGTAATTCATTTTAATTGAGCATTAGAATAAAACTGTAATTGTAAGACAATCAATATCTAGCATGTTTGCTTTAATTAAAGCTTTGGCAATGTTTAGTTGTGTTATGAAAACCAATGAAATAAAAGTTACTTATACTCTAAAATAATTAAAACATCTAATGTAGTTAATTATTTGTTGTTTTGTTTTAGATTTTGAACAATGACCTCAATTGGTATTATGTTATAGATTACACGGTCGTCCCTAAATTTATCCATTTGAAGCTGCCAACATAATCTGAAGTTGGAAAATACATATTTTTATTTTTTTTAGGTGCAGGATTCAAGTTGGCATTTAACAAGAAAAACCGATTTTGAAATATGTTCACAGCATTGCGCTATGCTCCACTACTCTCATTGACAGTCCTGGAAATGTTTCTTACACGTTAAAAGTTATTGTGTAAACCGGCTTAAGCTAGCAGCTCTTTGCCGTAACTACATCTCTAATCTTAGTTAACCGTAAGATTTTCATCTGAGAGATTGCATGCATGTCTCATGGCGCGACTAGAAGATAAAAAAACACAACTTAAAACGAGAAAAACAACTTACGCTTCTATTTTCCCCAATCTTTTATCTTAACCACCTTTTCATGAACACGTTAACAGAACCAGCTAGGTTTCAAACGCGTATAATACCCGTAGAAAAAGAAAACACAAGAGACATAAAAACAAAGCCAAAACATGACACCCATGTTATCTTTGAACATTGAAAAACATTCGAATATGTCTCGAATCCACTTCCGCTTTTCCTGATTACCTCTACCCGATCTTAGTAAAAGATGATCTATCTTTTGATATATTTTTATGAAGTTACTCTTTCCTGTTTTCAGATCGAAAGAGACCACGTTTTAACCGTGACGCTCGCTGCCAGTCGTGAAGAAGATTTCGTCACTATCGCATGGTCAATCTTCACCCCGGACGACGTTCCTCGGTAAGACAACCCTCAGTGTAACCTCAGTGTGACCTCAGTGTGACCTCTGTGTGACCTCTGTGTGACCTCAGTGTAGAAGAGGATGCTGTACGGAAGAGCATCCCCGCTTGAAACCAAATGCAGGCATTCAGGCAAAATCATTTTAACAATTTTTTTATGTTCCGAGAAAATCTGAAAAGACTGATGCCGTTGTCAGTAACAACGGTAGTGAGTGATATAATGTGGCAGACCTACGCTCTAAAATTTTTCTTATACGCCTAGCAAACTGCTCAAAAATCAATTAAAGTATTTTTAGGCTGTATGTTGTATTAAGAAAATTCGACCAATTGGGCGACTTCCAGCCATAAAGAAAACAAGTGCAAAGATACTCTATTAAGTCAACTTGAGTGACACTTGAGATTGAGCCCACAGATTGAGATTGAGCTCCAAACAAAGCCCCAAAAGTATTCCATAAGATGACGTAAGTAACGTCGGGTTCAGTTGTAACTCGATGGTTGTTGATAATTAATTTCAAGCCCGTCCGCCTACGCAGCGCATACGCTTCTGTCTCCAGTTTAACAATGCAGTTTCGGCAGAGTTTCCTTTATTTTACAACCAACTAAGATATTTAGTTACCTACTTGGCTTTGCCAATTTTATTTTTACTTGGTTTTCAATGGTTAATAAACTTTTTAACGGCCAGTTAAAGAAGTCATAATCCCAAATTTGTGTTATCACATAGTTAGCCGGCCAATAAGAAAACAAGTAATCAACACGCTATTGCGAATTGTTGTTGTAGAACCAAAATAAAGCTGCATGTTATCAGTAAAATACTGCAGTTGATATGATGGTATCAATTTTGGAAACACCCAGTGTTACGTCTTGTGATGTGGTGTTTGCAATTAATTTGGATGCATCTTCGACCCCTAGCGATGGCGATGTCAAATTTAGGTCAAAAACAGCAACCTCTATATAGGACTCACGTAAAACAACGATATGTGTATAAGAAAAATGCGTCTCGCAAAAACTGTCTAATGGGTAAACGCTTGAAGGTTCGGTCCTCCGATAAAAAATTGGATTATGATCTTTACGATGTCATTCAAGTTGCCGCTTTTAGGCCACTCAACCTATACCAAAGGTAGTGGGTGGTGTGTCGTTGTTTATACAATCAAATTAATAACTTTACATTATACTACGTAAGAAACAAGGTTGCTCTTAACACCGCATATGTCGTGGAGGTGCCGGGTTGACTTAGGCTGACGCTCGACTGAGAAATATGAAAATAAATTATTCGACGTCACAATTTAGTTCTTTTAATTTAGTGACAGGTGTCGCTGTCTGAGGAATTGTTCACTCCGTGGACGTTCAGATGACCGTCATTGGTTAGTTAGGGCAGATTTGCGTTTCAATTATGAGCGAGACGAATAGAGCCCGACAGTGATTTAAACACGTCCAGTGAACTCTTGCTTAATTTTTCTATAATTTTCCCATGCTCTTCATCTAGCTCCTAGAAGCACTTTTGAACATGATGTTTGCGTCACTAGACACGTTTTGTTTGTTCGCAAGTGTATCCGACTTTATGATGGGGATTACCCGTGATAAAGTCCACCAGTGAGTGGTCATAATTTATACCAACGCACCAGTTCTCGCTCCTCCTAACCTTCAATGCTTGGGCAGTGAAAAACTCCTGCAAAAGTTCAGCGATCTTATCGGCTTTTCTAACAGTTACTTGTTTCAATTTCTCCATGATGGCGCTGATTTCGAAGGATGCATCTATCACTTTTTGCCGTTTTGATCCAGTCGTTGGTACTGGTTGGATGTGACAGCGACGGGTTACATCGAAGGCATGAGCTATAAGCTTAACAAGTGCCTAGAGCCACGGAAGTTAAAGACACGGTGGAGTGGACCAAGAAGAAAACTACAAAGTCTATTGCAAATACGCGCGTTCGTCGTGCGGTTGCCATTATCATGGTCTCATGATCATGTACTCTTCTAGAATCTCGAAGTCCAGAGATTAAATCCCTGCTATTATTAACATTTCTGTCCAAGTGATAAGGAGTTTAAACTGCAAAACGATGCAAACGTCTTCTCAATAGTGTCATGGGATTTGATTAGTAAGAGCCTTCCACTGGTGAGGAAGAAATCGCGACATGGATGAAGTCAGTAGCATTCTCATTTATGAGGCGATTATTACTAAGTCTTGAATTCAAGTACATTAAATGCTTGCAATTAATTTATCGGCAGGATGGCTGGGTGGTTGGCATGCTAGTCTGGTAATCATGAGGTAGTCGGTTCGCAACGAGTGAAGGGAGCTTGTTTTTGTTATCACCTTTTTAGTTAAAATATATTTCAATAAACCCACCCTGGGCTCCAGTCCAAAAAAAATGGTATCGGGGAAACCAATGCTTAGTTCAAAATTAGTTACCAGGTGGCGTTCAATCAGTTCAAAACTTGCTACCAGGTGGCGCCGTTATGGTTTTTTATTATTTAAGAGGTTTTAAATTTGTTGCATCAATTGTTTTTTTGGTGTACATATTCTCCAAAAATATAAAAAATGCGATTTAAGAATGCACGAAATAAAAAGCTTCACGCTGTGCACACTGGCATAATTTACACAAGATTCATTAAAATAACGCTCGCCGATAGCAACTAGAAATCAGGGAGCGGAATAATCTTCACCTCATTGATTCACACCATCCCGCCAGAAAACACAGTCCGTAATCAACTGCTCACAACCATATGATACCAAAAATGCCAATCGTCACCATTCGATCTATTTATCAGCACACACGCACTGTCGGCATGTTCCTGATATAATTATATTGAAGAAATAACCCTCACTATGACGCCATTTCGGTAGGAGCCTCAAGGAGTGACCGAATATTTTAACACTTTCGATTACAGCGCCATCTTTCACTGAATGAAAGCCCCAATGCGGTGATGAAAGGCGATTTCATATCGCCTCTCCATTTTATCGAACTTATTATTTTTTTATTCACCGAAAGATGGCGCTGTCTTCGAAAACATTAGAATATTCAGTCACTCTTTACGGGTCCTATCGAAATGCTTTCATAGTGAAGGTGTTTCCCATAGCTTATCCCGCATCTGTGGCATGCGAAACGCACGTCATTCTGGATCATTTGATTGGCATTCAATCTTGATAGGAATTTTTTGAGTATATCGAATTGCCGGGATGATGTTAATCATAGAGGTAACGATTAGTACGTTTCGCGATTGCGTTATTGCGCAATATGGTTATCAACCGATATTTTTGAAAAACTTCAAAGCCTTGTGGTGGCTGTTGTCTGCTAAAAATGACTAAACAAAAAAAGTACCGCCGAATTTAAATTCGGCGGTACTTGTACCGCCGAAACTGGAAAAACTTTAAAACAAAAAACGACGCTACCTAGTGGTATAATTTGAACTTAATAAACGCCACCTGGTAGCTAATTTTGAACTAAGCAATTTTTTTCTCAATTCAAAAAATTTATTGGTCTGGCAGCCTGGATGGATTTATTGAAATAAATTGTTAGTTACGCTGTAGTGACAAAAAAATAGCTCCGGTGCCTCGTTGCGAACCGCTTACCTATCGGTTACCAGACCAGCATGCTAGCCCTTCAGCCACACTGCCGATGAAATATATGCAAGCATTTTATGTACTTGAATTCAGGACATACTTATTAGCGTTTCATAAATGAGAAAGACTTAAGGTATATAGGTGACTTGATTTTTTCTTCACCATTGGAAGGCTGCTCCCCATCACTGGATCCGTGACAGATTTTATCTCTGATCCCCAGGGTTTGGAGAACAGATCATAAGCCAATAGGCAGTGCCATCGGGATTCTGTCCTGCGATTTTAAATTATAAAGAACCAGCGACCTCTAACCATCACCACTGTTCTTACCCAATAATATTATTACTTAAGAGTATCGACAACGTCCCATGTATTGTGGCTTACGTCGTATCTCCTGAATAACGTTTACCAGCGTTCGCTGCTGAAAAAAATCAACCTTGTGACTTGTCAAGGAGCCATTTTCAGAGTTGAGTGCCCACCTATTACAGAGCGCCCCGGCTCTAGGCACCTAATTGAGCTTTTAGCTCAACCCTGCTATGAAATTCTTATTCACCATGTGCAACCAGTGCGTCCGACTCGATCAAAACGTATAAAAGTGATAGGGGCGTCCTCCGAAATCAGCGCCATCACTGAAAAATTAGAACAACTAATTTTTAGGAATGCCGATAACATCATTGAACTGGCAAAGGAGATTTTTCACCGCCTGCGAGCAATGGTGCATGGGAATAAATTTTCAACACTCATCACACCATTATAAATACGGACACACCGGGTGAACCAATGCAGTACTTGATTAGGCGCCAGGTTTAAAAGTGCTTGGAGGAACCGGAATTAGCGCTTAGATGTTAAAACAAAAACCGAGCAAATTGTACGAAATGTCTAGCATTCAGTCCAACCAATATTCGATGACAATCCTTACTGGCAGTGGCATCGCTCAATCTTCGAACGCAAATATGCACCAATTATGCAATGAGGGTCATCAGAACGTCCACGGAGTGATATACCTACACTTTTTTAAACAGCGACACCTGTCAGCGTATTATAAAAACTAAACTGTGACTAGAAATATATATTTATCATACCTTTATCTTATTTTACTCTCTCGCAGCCTTGTGAAATCTCTGTTTTATTTGTAAGTAACGTTCCCATCGACTTGTGTGAGAAAACTTTACCGTTTCTGTATTTATCTGCTCCATTCTTATGGCAATGGGACTAGATACTTCAGTTTTTTTACCTTTAATATTATATTCATTTATTTTTCAAAACATATATAATACGAAGCAGTACAGTACAAGAACAACTCGGTTATTATAACTTTGTTTATGAACCATGTGGATCTGATGACAAAATAAGCAGTAAAAGCTACTGGTTTGAACGTGCTCCCCCTACTACGACAAGCATCAGAACTGTTTTTATTTCTTTTCAATATTGTAGATACAAAAGCAATGCCCTATGCATCTGACAAAACAAAACAATAAGAATTAACCCAAGATACAATCAAACTTCGACTAACATGGTACGCTACGAGCTATTTTACTTTGTAAAACTAAATAAGTAGTAGGTACAGAAAAGTACAATTACAAAAACGAACAGTTGTAGTAGGTGGCGAATCTAGTCTGAAATCACATTTCGTTTATTAAGAAAAGTCACATTTTTTTAGTCATGTAAAAGATACTGTTTTTAACGTAAAAAACTCATACCATCAACCGCATTACCATTGACATGCATTTTATCCCATTGCACACTCGAAATACATTGTCGTCCTGTCTTTATTTTCTCTGTAGATCTCGCTGGTCGAACCCGTGACCATCACTGTGACGTCACAGCAATGAAAGCGCACTGTCTGTTGCGCAGTTGCAGTCGGAAAGGAGAAGCAGAGTCCACTGGTAGGAAGCTGTTTGTTAGCTGCCAGTGAAGCCGATTCCTCGGCATGGACAGCACGTAGCACGGGACAGCACGCAGCGAGCCGTGGTACCAGTCTACTTACCATCTACCATCTACGTAGTCTACCTGTGAAATCAGTCGCCACATATCGGTTGTATATCTATTCTAGGATTTCAGAACGGTTAGGCAGGAGTAAGAGAGAATCCCAAATCATACTCTTAGCCACTGTCGGATAGCATAAGTAGCTGTCCGGCTAAAAGCTTTACAGGACCTTGTTCCCCATTGCCACTGTCTGTTTTATGTACAACTCTAAACTGTCAAGACTTCGTTAGGATGAATTGGCACCGGCCGGTGAAGTCGAGTACTCAGCCAGCAGAGCACGCAGTCGCAGTGAGACGCAGGTACTTACCCGTGTACTTACCAAGCTTCAAGCATCGCCTGCATATCCCTTCTAGGGTTTCAGAACGGTTAGGCTTCGGGGCCGGGGAGGACGGGCTTGGAAAGGCCAGGAATGCTGTTCTGATTAAAATCAAGCGTATTGAAACTATAGAAACATTTAGGTACGCTAATATAGGGTTGTGACATTCAGTTTTTTCAGATGCGATTAATTTATAAGCTTTATCATTTTTAAAATTGAATCTGCGAATGATGGTTCGGTAAACCAAGCTAACGGAACTAGGGACCAGTTTTACCATTTCGTTAACTCTGAGTTAAAGTAAGTTAACGATCTTAATATCAGGGTAATGGCTAACCACGTGCAACCACGTTTCTCAACTCAGAGTTGGTTAATATGGTAAAATGGTGAAATAGTGAAAGAAATTTTAAGTGGTCTAATTTTTTACCATTGGAATTACCACTAACCCATTGCCATAGCTATTTTTGCTCTGGCTCTCATTCATTGTTCGTATGTAGTATATGCTAAGAACTAGAGTAACAAAAACCAAAACAAAATATTTACCATCTAGATTTCATCTCTTATTCAGGCCTGAATCTCTTTCACGTACTTACACAAATATATGTTGGAATATTTCTACATCAAGGCTGCCAGCCCGTATCTGTTCAGTACGGTAAAGAAAGAAATAGAATCAACCTCGTTTTATTTGCCCTCAATTTAGACAGACACGCATGGAATTTAGAGGGTTACATAAACAGTTCGTACAGGGCTGAGTTCAGGGTGCGAGACCTTGGACAGTCCGCGTCTGCTCAGGAGCTGTACGGACGTCCCTCGACAAAATTACACCCTCTCATGTGGAGTTCGAAATAACTAGCGACTGCTTAGAGCTATTCACAACTTTCTTAAACCATTGCAGTGTAATGTTTCAAGACAAGCCGATTAGTGGATTGTCGACGAGGCTGGTGGCACTATTGTTAGATTTAGTTGCGAACGGTCGCGTATCGATACCGATGCAAATCGAACTGTTTATTTTACCCACTAAATTGCGTTTGTGTTTGCCTCAATTGCGTTGTGTTTGCCTAAATTGAGGCCAAATGCAACGAGGTTTAATCTATTTCTTATTTTATTTTTCAAAGTTATCAATTTCACTTGGCAAATTCCACAAACAGGAAACAATTAAGGCTGCTTTTGGGCCAAAACAATTAACAACAAGTAATTTGCTAAATTAAATCCCATATATGTTTTCATCCCAATCCTTACTGAGAAATTCGAGATTTAATAGACTTGGACCAATGTAATTACAGCCCAGGTGAGTCCCCCTAAAATCACCAGGATATTGAAGAGAGTTTTTTTACCATTTATGCAACTATTTCCACTGCCAATCAAGACTGGCAGTGGCATGCCCCCCCAACTTTTAGCAATGTACACGGGTCTTTTAAATATAGCCATGTTTCTTTCATTTTAAGGCACATTTCTAACAACATAATGATTTGTAAGCCCCTTCATATTACCACAAGGATCTAGAAAAGGTCCTTGCTCACGTTTTGAAGTTTGAACTCTCCGATCATTAATTGATTTGAAATTATAATCTTTACAAATTTACAAGAATTTTCGAAGACACGAGTTCCAAAGTTGATAATTGCAGCCAAGTATGGCAAAACCTTTTGGGGGCATCTGCCGCGTACAACTTTGAAACCATTCATTTTATTTTTCCCAGTTTCTAGTGGAAAAAACCGGATTTGATAAGCTAGGCTAACCAACACATGTTTGTGCCAAAAAATGTAAAATATATTAATAACATGCCTAAACTGTAAGGACCAAGTACAATTATGTCACTGTTAGATAATTGACTCATACACAGAAACATTAACTGTAATATGAACCAATAAAAAGTAATGCGTGATTGCGTTCAGCAACAATTCGCAAACCCAGCGAGAGGATGGGTCACCGGCTTATTAAATACTTGAAGGAAGAACAAATTTAAAAATAAACATTTTTCAATGTCACAGGAGTCAGGAGGTAACGGAAAGAATTCAAAAAGTATAATTGTTACAGTAGTCAGATAATTTAAAAGGTCAAACCATTATTATGACAATTTTTTTTCTTTATTACTTTGTAAATTTTCATAGCAGAATAAACGAGCCCTTGACTATCCCATTCCCCATCCCTTCTCACACATTCCTTCCCTAAGGTAAGGTTGACTCATTCCATTGCATCTTTTGCACTCCTTTTTATATCCCGTTTTGAATACTAGGCATTCATCCCAAAAAACCTCGCATGTCTTAAAGAGGTGAAATAAAATATCCCAGTTTTTATATTCATTATCATTTGTTTATTTATTCCGTTTTTGATTTTGTTGGTTTCTAAAGGAAACATGTATTTCAAGGCCAAAATATCAAGGTCAAAGTAACATTAAAATTTTCAAGTGTTTGAATAAATCAAATAAATGTTTCAAAGTCAATTATTAAATTTCAAGGTCACCCAGTACATAACCCAATTTTTTCAAGGTCATCGAACAATCGCAAAGTCATATTGAAATTTCAAGGTCATTCGATCGTCTCAAGGTCACCGAGGAGTTTCAAGGTCATTGCGCAACTTCAAGGTCATTTGATCATTTCAAGGTCATTGTGCAACTTCAAGGTCATTCGACCATTTCAAGGTCATTGTGCAATTTCAAGGTCAATGAGAATTTTCAAGGTCATTTGGTCGTTTCAAGGTCATCGAGATTTTTCAAGGTCACCGTGAAACTTCAAGGTCATTCGATCATTTCAAGGTCATTGAGAATTTTCAAGGTCATTTGGTCGTTTCAAGGTCATCGAGAAATTTCAAGGTCATTGCACAAATTCAAGGTCATTCGATCATTTCAAGGTCATTGAGAATTTTCAAGGTCATTGTACAGTTTCAAGGTCATTTGGTCGTTTCAAGGTCATCGAGAATCTTCAAGGTCATTGTGCATATTCAGGGTCATTCGATCAATCCGAGGCCATTGAGAATTTTCAAGGTCATTTGGTCATTTCAAGGTCATCAGCTTTTTTTGATCAAGGTTGTCTCTAGGTCACGTTTGCTTCAAATAAATATATAAAATAAAATTTTAATCTAAATTTGGTGATTACGATGAGAAATCTTGAAACAAAAAAATCTGTTTGAGCTATCGGGATAATATAACAATGTCTACAAGGATATCAATCGAGGAATGGGTTACATGAAAAATAATAAATAACATCATTCTTTTCCTCGGCAATTGCATATAAGATCTCGCCGTGACGTCGGTTTCTCCGCCAGCGCGCCGGCGCCCCAGCGACGCCCTGGTGTCGTGGTCCAGACTGCTGATGCTGATGCTTCTGCTGCTCCTGGTTGGGAAACAACAACAAACAGCTGCAGCGGTTGTGTTTATTTAGAGACGAATTACGTCAGATACCAATGGACGTTTTACCAATGATGTTTTACCAGTCGGTAAAATAAATATGTTTGTAGCGTTTTTTATAATTAATCAAAAAATAATTACCCATTAAGATAGGGAAATCACACCTCGAATGGTTTTATGGCGTTGTTTTGATTGATTGGAACAAGCCAATAATACAGCAACGCTGACACGATGCTTAGATACTCAAGATATGTATGTTTTGGCTATAAACAATGTTAATTCACTTAAAAAAATATAAACAAGTTGAACATTTTGAATTGGGGAGCAGAAAACATTATTTCTCACATTCAATCACGTGTCTTCTTGCAGCCGACTGTACTTTTTGGAAATCGTAGCCATTGAAAAACTAAAACCTCGAGCCAAGAATTTTTTAAAAAGATATATAGAGAGAAATGCATCGCTGTTTACCTGTTACGCCATGGCCAGGAGAAGCTGGGTTCGAATCCCGGCGCAGAAACACTTCCTCCGCGTCGTTGTCGTGGGTCAGCTTTCGGCAGCGACGCCGACGCCGAAGTGTCCGCGAACATGTCTGAAAGCAAAGTCAAGATTTCCCAAGATTTTTGCTGTCTGCTAACTGCTACCTGCCGCTTACTGAAAATCGAGATAGATAAGTCGATTTGATAGAAGAAGACTCCAACTTTTGGATCAAGGCACCCCGAAGTGGGGCCCATTGCTGCAATAAGTCTGGTCTGCAATAATTGGGTATGGGCTTAAAAACTTCCAAGTTGCCTCAGTTTCGGCAAAAAAATCTCATGATAGTTAGAGCCATGTATTGAAACCCCTTACTTTCGAATTATCCTTGAAGCTAAGGGTCTCTTTCTGAGCAGGATCCGTGCTTGAGGGTCATTGACCTCTACGACAGGGAGGAGGCATTAGTAAGATTGAAGATAATATGCATTGCCCCAACCCATCCCTGTCATGCCCTCTCCAACTTGAAAATAATCCTGATACAAGATGACAAGATGTGGAATTTAGATGATAATAATGACTAAAATCCTTTTCTGAAGTTGAAATGAACAATATTGACAAGACATATTCAGAACTAGCTTGAATTCATGTTGCAAATCCGATAAATGGGGTAAAAATTTGAAAATAGTCCACTATTAAAAAAATATATAAATTAAATAAAACTGCACGTTCGCAATGCACATGGGAACTAAAAAGCCTAACAGTCTAGGATAAGGGAAATGGAAGAACATGGCTTGCACATTTGTCTATAGTTACCCCATAGCGACATGCCTCTAACTACTAACAAATCTCACTAAAAATATGCGAAGCTCTGCCAAAAAAGCATTGTTGTTCTGCCGACAGAATTGTCGGCAACCCCAGCCATCGAAATAAGACTTAAAACAACGCCATTTACGTCATATTATACAATATTTAGAGGGCTTTGATGGACTGATGCTCAATCACAAGTGTCAACTAACGGTTGAGATATAAAAGCGTATCTTTGCAGAGCGTATCACATGTCTAATTAACATTGACCGCCAAGTTCACCACCAGCGCAGTGTCGCCTAAATTTGGCGAGAGTTTCCCATATTGTAATGTAAGATATTTGCTACTATGACACACCGTGCACACAAACACACTCACACAGCAAACAACAAACACGAACATCCAGCAGCGATCGAGGCGCCTTAACACTAACGAGCCAATCATGCACGACTCACGATGCCGGTGGTGCGACGGTCGCCCGGGTCCGACGCCGTGTCGAGCGTGTTCCGAGCATGATGAATTGCAGGCACGCCGCGGACATCCATTATCGCACGGCGGGAAATTTAATCGAAATTGCCACCGCCGACGCCGACGCCGACGCCGCGCACGGCAAGAAGAATTCCTGATTGCCGCTCGCTCCCTCCGAGCATGTGTCTTAGAAGTAAGAATGCCGCGTCGTCGATCTTCTGCTCGTCGTCGTCGTCGTCGGCGCTGTCGGAGGGTCAAAATTACGCTGCTCCGGCCGGCGCTAATATGGGTTTCGTCTGGGCCCTTTTTCCATTATCCTCCCTTCGCCAGTGGTGTGAGGACACGAATCTAGATACCTGGACCACATGCCACCAACATGCTAGGGTCACGATGGTGTTTTTCAACATTCAAAGAAATGAGATGGAAAAGAGATGGAATTGAGTGACGCCCGTGTTAAAGGTAACAATGTTAGCCACGTTAGAATTACAAGCACCGCAGTGTTTGGTGATTGTACGTGCATAAACACCCGAATCTCGAATGTCTGGAGCTCGTTTGAGAAACAAGACTATATAATTGAACATGTGAAGGCGCTGAATCTAGTTCCATAAGACGTCATGAAGTGACGCTTTGCTGCAATTACACACCAATCCCAATCATGGATCCTGATGCCGTGTGTTGCATATGATACAGGTATTGCTAAGTTGCTAAAACTGTTGAAATTAGGAGAGGCTCATAGTACTACTGACACTGCATCGCACAAGATCTCCACAAGGAATTTTGACGCTGTAATGTCGACAGACTCCGCTTCCCCTTGCTTCCGCTCCTCGGACGGCGATTGAAGTATAGAAACTAAAACGTGATCTTCACAATCAATCGTTTCGGCTGGGGGGTAAGGGAATGTAAAAGGTCGCGCGAAATTTCCAATTAATTTTCCGTCGGTCCAGTGTGTCGAAAATGTCGATTGGACGGCCGCAGAGGCGTGACTTCATTAAGGCGGCGTCGCGACGCCCGTGCGACGCCGGTAGGACGCACATCGACGCTCAACTTATTACGCATTGTTCGGCCAGAGAGCGGCTCGTGCGGCGGAATTAGTTTTATCAACGTGCGGTGGGGAGATGTGCTACAGGAGTTATTTATGTGAAAATTATACCTTTTTCGTAGGTGATGCATAAAGGGTGCGGTGCCACGTGGAATTTGAGATGGATGGTAATGTATTTATGACTTTTTTTTAAATTTACTACCACCCTGGAATATGGGTTTCACCTCAATTACCCTCATGTTGTAATAGAAAAAAATTACAAAGCAATAAAAAGACGGACAAAAACCGATGGCCAGAGAAACGCATTTCGTATTTTTAAGATAAATGCGTATTTTGCCCTGTATTTGGGCTCTAAACAGCTGTTACTGCCACTTTATTCTCTATCGGTGAAATCTCTTCTAAAAAAAATAAAAGAATACATAGATATCATGAAATATATACGAAATAGGGTACACATTAATCAGGACTGACATTTTAAAGTGTTCCATCAATAAACCTCAAACAGAAACAAAACCACGCTACGGCCAGCGATAGCCGAGAGTAGCAGGAGTCGAACCCGAGTCCACTGGCCTGTCAATCACCTTGTTCGTCGAACACGTGGACCTTGCAGGTCGTATCAATCAGTCGGCACCCATCTATCACACACCCTCCATCCATCACTTGCCGCTGCATGCATACACAGCCCGTCCGACAGATTGATATGAGCAATTTGCATGGACCGTCTTGGCTCAGTTATGAGACGTTTCGTTGGCAACTAGTGCTTTGGCGGCGATCTGGGTCAGCTTTGATACGTTAATGTCTGGGAAATGTGTACGAAGATTCGCCAGAGGGTTGGGCGGTGGTCACACCTGGGTCGGGGTTGCAAACTGCTAGGTCTTAGAAATCGAGTAGCATCGTAAGCAGCTAAACCACTCGGCGCTGTTCCTAAGGAACCTGGACTCGCCTACCATGAAACAGAGATAACGCCGGAAAACTCGGACAGTAACGGATATTTTTTCCAACTAATTCAATTTTAAAATGCATTACTTCGCTGCTACACCCACAGCTGGCAAGTTCATGCACAGACACTCTTAGCACATTTCGTGGTAACAGACATTGCAAATTTGCAATTAAGCTATTCAAATAAGTACATGCAGTCCAGGGGTTGAAGGGGGATACTCAATAAAACAGATGACCAAATTTCGTAATTATATAGTACACAACTGTTTAATGCATGTATAATATCTGTTTCAAATCATATACGCTTTCAATAAAATCTTTAATAAGCATAAATTACGGGAAGGTTTGCCTAATTCACAACATGGCTTAATCAACAACATCCAACAAATTAAGTGTTATTAAATACATGTGTAATGCATAAGAAATCATTCGAAACGAAAAAATAGTTGTGCAAGAACCAAATACTTTTGATAAATCGTGTGATTTGTTCATTATCGTTTTGGCCACGATTTAAGTGAAGGTTCTGGAATTTTGGTGGGTTAGTTATGTCCATAAAGGTATTTTGATACACTCGGACATGACTTGTTACTCTTAAGTTGGTGCCCGTTTTAAAGACAACATTTCTGTTGTTATCGGCCAGACAACCGACCTTTGCAAGATCGCCAACAGATTTCAAAAAGAAAACACTGCCAAGTTAATGCGTTACCTTCGTAAACTTTTTTTTTAAATTTAAAGTCAATTTATATATCAGTCTTGAACAAGCAAAAGCTCGGATAACCTTTGCATATAAAGTTTCAAAATTTTATTTCATATTGAGGTGATGGTATTAGATATTTTTAAATTTTGTTTTAAATTCATCTTTTCAGAAATTAAAAATCACGGTCGATAATATTTATATATTATTTATATGGGCATTAATGCATATATTAATTTCAATTGTTATCTGGAATATAGCGTTCAGAAATAATAACCACATTGATCGGTGCGAAATGATGGTCTCACGATTAATAAAAGTGCATTATTAATTAACTTTAATTAACAGTTAACAACGCTACGACAAGGACCCAATTAAGTATGTAAAAGAAATGACAACAACAACAATTATCACTTAATAAAGCCACTGTACATTGATTGAACGTGTAAGTTGAATATTATGTAGGTACTCAGTATAATTACTCATTGATAGAAATTGAAGAATCTACTATCGGGTGCATTCTCTGACGGATATCAACTCGCGAACAAACGGCTTATGTGCACCTTTTTATCGAAACTCTATCGCTACAAACGAAAGAATTCTAAACACCGAATCAGTTTTTTTTATCAGTAAAATTATAATATTTCAACACTTCTCCTTCGCCATAGAAAACAGTTAATAAATTTCGTATCATGCATCTAACACTTATAAATATTTATGGAGAAATATGAAATTATTTGAAAAAAATCGTATTGATTGCACATGGCTATATATTTTGAACCACGATTATGTTCTAGAATATTACAGAAAAAGATATGTGTTCTTTGATGCTAAACTGTAAGTAGACAGGTGTTGAAATGTTTCCACTCTAGGATAGCTGTGTGTGTCGCCCATGTAACGAGGATCAAACGAGTGCCAATATTGTTGAGAAGTTGTTTCGTAAGACTTGTAAATGGAGGTGCCAAAGACCTCGTGTTGGTGAACGATGGAAGAAAATAGGCGTGGCATCATCTTATTTAATAGTGCAGCTTACATCTGATTTTTAGATATTTCAGTTTGATTATGACATAGTTATTTGTTTATTTGCGTTTTAATTAAAATTCACAGCATCGGAGCGATGCAACGCTATCAACTAAATCCAACGCACGGTATTATGGAGACCGAGTTTTTTTTTTCTTGACGAAGCAAACGCTAAACTTGCATGGTGAGTGTGAGCTTCGAACGAAGTGTAGTAATTTTAGCAAATGGCTACACATAAAATCTCCAAATATTATAAATAGTATTTCTATTTTCATTTTCATCATTTTTTTGGTCCAAAAAGCAAGATATTTATTCTAATATCCGACGGCCGTCACGTATGATTCTGCAACGACGGTTTCCGGAGGCCGTGTAATTGATCACTTCCGTTCCACGCAACGTCACATTTATAGCGCAGTATCAAATCACCATTTTCATTCATAAAATGCGCTCATTTTCACACCCTGGCCGCTGTAGCAGCCATGTAATGACAATTGTAGCCAGTACAAAATGGTACAGACAATATAGGATACGAGCCTAGCATATCTAGACATGCCTACAAGTTAAGTACACAATCTGCAGTTCGTGGAGGAATTTTAAGTAGAAAGCATCCTTGACCATTACAAACAGACAAGTGATATACACGGGAATCAAGTAATTCCAATGCCCAGCGTGTATTGTTTTATAAACAACCTTTTTTTGAGTGTTACGCTACATCCTTTTTATACAAAATTCGCGTACACATCTCTTTGATACGAATGTCGCAATTCAATTCTTAAAACCATACATGTTCGTAATTCGTGTAGTGTCCGTTATCCATATAAAGTTACCCCACTTAAACTTATTGACTTTATTCATTGGTCGCGCTCGCTTAAAATATATTCACCACCCTCCATTTTTATCAAAACTTGTATCTAATCCGACTCGCCTGCCACCACAAATCGTGCATACCCCCAGTGACATCCACCACCGCAAGCAATGACACTTTTCCTGGAAAGTATTTGCCCAAAAATTCGAAGACAGACGTCACCCGCCACGTGGAAGTGCATATTTACTTACAGATTCTTGTTCCTAGAGTACAAAGATATACGCGTAGACTTTTATGCCAGGCCGGAACCGGAAATGGCGTCTTCGCGCAGGATTGATATCCCGTTGCCCCGTCTGCAAATGAAGAGAGACACACCGAGAGATTAGTAGGGTGGAGGTAGCGCCTCTTGTGGTCTAGGAGCTGGCTGCAACTGGGAATTCTCCTCGATTCCATAACTCAATTATGATCATAATCCACTTCACTTCAACTCCATAATCAACTACATATTAACTCCATACTCAGCTCCACGATAAATTACACAGTGATCTAAATTCACTGCACATGGTTTAAGCAATGCTTCTAATCGAACATTCACATTTCTTGTGGATATTTTTTTTAACAATCTTATATCACTTACAAATATCTTCAGTTTCAATCGGCTGAAAATGATTTGCATGTGTTTTGATCGTTGATTCGTTGATTCAACCCAAGGGATGATAGTATGTCATGGAAACGATTTGGCATACCATGCAATAATGAAGTCAATCGCTTTTAGAGGCCAAATATTTTTGATTAATCAAACTGACACTTGATCGATGAAGATGCATCTAAGGAATAAAATAAAAATAGTAGATAGCCTGGTTTTTCATGCAGAAATTTTTACCTAGTCAAAATATTGGAGGTAAAATCCCATCATTTCCCATCTAACGCATTCAGTGCGATGAACTGGAGTTTGGATGCTTTAAATATTTTGTTCGAATCTCTCGTGTATAGGCTCTTGAGAAAGCAAGCAGCATGTTTTGCATAGCGTTGGTCCGCGAACGGTAAACTACATCATCTTTTCATTTCACCATGTTTCACCCTGAGTGTGTAATTGGAGAAAACGAAGTTGCACACATACTCATGCAATAAATTCTAAGGTGGTAGAATCGTTCCTAGCGCACTAAGTCAAGCCTAAATGAAACCACTAGAGTCTAATTTAAATTACATCATTTTCGATGCATTTCGATGCTTTTAGCGCGGAAACCACTCGGAGTAACGTGCTCCAGCTCACAGCTAGTGCATCATTAGCACTAATTAAAGACAGCTCGCTACGCAAACTTTCCCGCTGCATGAGAATATGCAGTTCATTTTGTTCGCTGCGTGAAGTACTAGACTTACACGTGAATTCTAGAGTAATTCCGAAGTATATAGGTACATGTTATTAATTAAGTTATATCGAATTTCAGGAAGTTTACTGAGTTGTAGACACGATTTTGTTGAAATTAAGCTCTTAAACTTAATTACTGCCCTAATTTTGACGTGAAAATCAACTATTCAAGTCAGATAACAGCCGATGTTTCGCATTAACTTATTTCCTGCAGTTTCCTCTGGAAGTAAAACATTTGTGTAGATTGGAAAGCGCCAATTGTTTCTAGAGACTGATTTTACAATCTTTCTGACGAGATAATCCTAGAAAACAAATTGAGTTCCCGTTTCTTATTAGCTGTTACCATAATTTTTCGGAAATTGATGAAAATGACTACCTACTCATATCCACGCAATAACAATGCAGGAGTCAGAAAAAAATGAGGCGATTGCTTGGAAATCCGCTCGAATGCTCCTACCACAAAACTATTTTCATGTCAATGTTGCTAGATGACTATAAAAATATTTTAATATATTTTTTACTGGGCTAGGTTCAAATAGTTCAAGAGTTAAAATATATTTTCTTATCCACGAGATACTTTTCAAATCACCCATGGACAAACACAGGCAGCGGATAATTCTTACATCTTTTTTTAGCTTGAATCAATTCCTGGTATTAGATAAAAACGATAGAAGAATATAAAGAAACCGGATACGCATGTTTCCAAGGCAGCGCACGCTGCCTACGCATAGCGCACGCACCAGCAACACTGCGTCAGAACGCCCACGTGACGCGGCGCGGAACAAGTTTCCCGCGGCGCGGAAAAGCCGCTGGAAAAGCCCACCAGGGAGCGCGCAAGAAAACCGCATTGAACTACTAATTGCAGACACCGGGCGGTCGGTCCAAGACGTCTAGACCGCAGTTATTATGTCGCTAGCGTCAAATAGAACGGATGTTCTACAATCAACTATTCATGCAGTTAAACGTTTTTTTACTGATATGAACATCTAAAAATTGTACCTCTTCATGTGCCATTGTTACTAGAATCTTGTTCACTGTAAACACGAACATGTGCTGTACTAATAATGATTTAAATAACAACAATACTCGATTCAAAAACCAAATAAGCCCTAAACAACACTAGGATGATGTTATATTTGGACATTTACTCAGCGCCTTTCAATCCGAGATTACCTAGGTTTTAAAATTGTATATTTTATATCGAAATCAATTAACTATATTGTATTATTAACTGTAAACTTTTAATCATACATTACTTGTTTTACGTATATATTTCAAAAAATCAAACTGGAGCAACAAGTAAATATACCCTGAACGAAGGCACTAATTCAATTTTATATTACCTAACCTAACTTACCGCAAGATGTCAGTATCAAAGCCTATCGCAGGGTGAGGTACAGAAATTTTAAAATCTCTTGAGAAAGGGTGACGCGGTTACTCACAATCTAAGATCGTATTAACTTATGAAACATTATACGATTTTTAATGACACATTCATTATAAATCACTCTGTGGTTGCGTGTGACATTACCCAAGCGAGATTCAAACCCGAATGTCATTCCAGAAAGACTTATTCATTCGCCTCGCAGCGAAGTGAAGCTAGCAGGCAGCCCGCGGCCTCAATTAAGCCTTCTGGATTATTTACAAGTGTTTTTTTGTTTGCTCTCGAGCCTATACCTCGACCCCGTAACCACACCGGGCATGCGGTTGCTGGCACCAGGAAATTGGCGAGTTTCGGGGGCTGTCAGCCGAGTTTAATGGCGGACCATTTCGTCGACTGCTACACAGCGTCATTCGCAAGCATAACCGAGAGTTGCGAAATTCGTCGGCGGCATCGAAAATGATTGTCTAGTCCATAAATTGGTGCAAAAAAAACAACGGTTAGTTTCTGTCGGTTCTGAAGAAACTCGTTTAATCATAGAGCCAAGGAAACTTTGGCGAAATGTTTACCGATTGGCGTATAAAAGAAAGAGCACCCTCATTTTTAGGGCCCGTCAAACTGCCGGCTGCCATCGAGCGTGTGCTGAAGTTTTCCGATTTAATATCCGCGATAAGGTTTTTTGGGTAAATTATGCTGTAAATAGGGGTGTGTACATAGTGCCAGCCCGGAAGGTTATACTGATCTCTAAAGTGTGACGCGCCAATATATTCATCGCCAGCTATAGCAGATGTATCAAAGAACCAACCGCAAAAATTGACCGGGCTCAAATTGTGGAGTCACAATTAAATAGCACGCGTCTGCGCGCAATAAATTCGCGGGAGCGTGCTACAAATCACGCCCTAATAAATGCCGTGTGATAAATGCACGCGAAAATTGCATTTCGCCGGTGCATTATGCACATGTGTGTGCGATCATCGCGGCGGAATACAGATGAATTGTAATCAGGCCGCAGCCAGACGAACGTGTTCACGGCATGTGTGACGGTCGATCGGGGGCCAGGACGGTTCGCTCCACGAACACGCCGGCGTCGCATGTTTCATATGCATAGATAAATTTAGTCATCAGGCCACATTTAATGGAGATATATTAATTTGCAGTTTTAAAATGTGTACATTTTTGCGGGAAATTTGCAAAACGATGTGAATTTGGCCGAATAATTTATTACATTTTGAATAATTTAGTATTTCATGCAGTTGATATCATTTTAGTTTCTCTATTTTCTTTACTTTCACCCACAATTTTTCCAGTTAGCAATTGCAATTTATATTTCAGTGAGAATTCAAATATATTTTTTTTATAAATAAACCATGTGTAGTACCTAAAGTCTTACGATTTAGGGAGTCGTAGTTTTGGGTCAGTAGGAACCTTCCATTGCAATTTACGCGACGCAATGCTTTTGAAATTTGAAAGTCCTCTCTGCGTCGAGCTCTTTCCAAAAAGCCAGCTTAAAATGGCCGATGAATTTAGGGGTTTACTTTGTAGTGAACTTCCCAGCCGAAGACGCCAACGAATGCCACCCACTACCGTCTCATAAACACACTATCAAGATAACCAAGCCTCACCGCAAGACTTTCAAAGCATCAAAACACTTCCATTTCGGCCGGCAATTTCCCGCTGCCTGTCAACCCCCGTGGCCCTCACGTCTCCCGGCGCCAAATGAAGTTGCACCCTCAAAGCTGTGACGCGGAGAAGAATTGCTTTCTGGTTTGCAAGGGGCGCGCTTTCCATGCGGGGCGCAACCTGCGTCACCCCCGAACTAATCTACCCTTGTAATAACATTGGCCGCGACGGGTGGCAAATAGGACGGCTTTGTCGCCGCAACAGTCCTACTTAATAATCTTCAGTCAACTATGCGCAGCGCCATTTGTTTCCGGTGAAACCGGGGGCGGTTTTTCCTCGGGCGTGGGCGGGGGTGACTTTTATCGGGGCTGCGGCGGCTTGGGGGTGGCTCGGATGGGTGGGATGCATGCTTAGCGGGTTTCCCATGGGTCTCGGTGATTGGTGATCATGGTTTTCTATCATTGTTTAGCGATTGAGAGATGAGTGTGATGACCAGCTTTGTCCATTTTCTAAGTTTTTCCGGAAATTTATCAGAAATTCATGTGGAAGCAGGTGGAATTGTTGAACCAAAAATATTTGTAAAATGGGAACGGACACGGAGCAAGGAACTTTCCTGACTCTTCACATATCTTTGGGAATTCTTGTTAAACTGGTCGAACTGATTTTGACCAAAAGTGGACTTAACTGATCATTAAAATCACCTCTTCAATTATGGGTAACTTTAGCGACAACGGTTCTATTCTATAACTTTCTTACATTAAAACGAGGTGTTTCTGTGGTGCATACAATAAAATCCCGATTTTATTCTCATATTGAGACAGCTCTTATTTGTTCCCGATTAAAAAGGCAGAGCCAAATTATGTTCATGAAACATTGCCAGTTCCTCGAAGGATGGTCCTTGGTCAGTCAGTGGTCAGCTAAGTTCGAAACGCAAACTAACAAATACTGAGACGTGCCCTGAACGCCTCACGCGTGTGCTGCTGGAAGCGCCGTATGATGCGATTCTGAGAATGAGACATGAGATACATCTGACCGAGTGGTGTGAGGCTGACAATACTTGTGGCAAACAATCGATCGTGTAATATACGCATATAGGTAATATTGGATTCTATTTCCGTACCATATCCGCTCTCAAATATCACAAAAATTTCCACGGAAATGTCCACCATTTCCTCTCCGGTTGTCGAAAAGAATGTGGACGTAAAGCCACGTGACGCATGAATGTGAGTGTCTCTTGCGGTTTTCGTGCGGTTTTCTTGTGTGGCCTGGGTTTCTACAGCGGGGCTTTATGTCGATGTGATCAGATATTTTTAATATAGGAGAAAGATTCCAAATGGGTTCATTTTTTAATGTCGATTTCGGATATAAATTAAGGGAAAATTGCAAAATTGTTCGAGGAAATTTAAAATTTTGACCAGTTCGCCTGGGCTTGCTTTACATCGGGATCTCGGTGTGTCTAAGACACCGCGACAATAGTAGCAAGCTCACACACAAAAAAAAAACGATACAAAAATTCCAGACAACGATTTGTAGTTCTGCAACGTGGAATATTACTTAGTTTCATTTTTGAAACGTCGCGCTAAAATTTACAAAAATATATTCAAAGTTGCAAACTATAAACTGGGATAATACGCTGCTTCCTCGGAAGTGCTAATATCAAATCCCACTTAAATGCGTCTTGGAAAAGAAGTGATAGTGGTGATGTCCCTCATCTTTGCTACGCTTCTCCCTCTAGTTTCACAGTGTATTCAAAAAGAGTTGCAACTTGCAAGAGCAAGATTAAACGTGGCAACTGGCAACCTCCAGCAAAATCTTCGACCGAGACTGTAGGATGGGATACGTAGCTCGAGCTTAATCGCATCTTGGAACCGCTTCCTACATGTGTATGCAGTTTGCAGTTTGCTAGAGTTGAGAAGCTTGATCTTCAACGAAAATACACGTGACTGTTGGCTGGAATGTACCACGTTAGATTCCATGTAATTTTAGCTATGTACTGCAGTACATCCTAATGCTTAAATGTCTCTATTAAGGTATCATTTAATGAATTACTGTAGCTTTCGGTCAGGGCTGTCGGAAAATATGAAACCAGACGAACAACGCTGTACGCAGAATCCCTCTAACAGAAACACACAGCTATCAGGCCGCTAAACGAGGCGTTTGCTCGACGACATGGACAGTTTCCCAGCAAGTCAAGCAGCGGCTTGCAAGGAGAGATCTTGTCACGACAGTTGGACGCATTAGTCAAGTTTCCCTGCCTGCAAGATCACCGCACTAGCAGCGCAAGAACCTACTTACACCAACCGTCTTCAATGCTACGTCATAAATATGGATCAGTCTACCACGCGAGGTGAACAGGAACTGAAGAACAGGAATTTATGGCATATTTTTCTCTACGGTTTTTGGACTTGGGGGGGATAGAGAGTCGAGAGGGTCACCGTTTAGTTGTCAGACAAAAAATGCGCCGACCACGGCGGGAAAATAACGAAGGCAATTTTTTCCGTCGCCGCTCTGAGAGTGATAAGAGAGATTCAAGCTTCATTCACACTCGATTCGCAGAGCCGCGAGTTCGCTCGTTCGAGAGGGAAACATCGCTCACGGCCTCGGGAAACTTTACGAGGGTTATGGAAATAAAATATTATTTCAATTATAAAGTCACTGGTTTGCCGTGTAAATACGAAAATATCTAAGCCGAGTACAGATATATAGAGAACGCCCAGGGGGACTCTTTTAATAGCTAATCTGCTTTATATTTTCTTTAGGTTCCATCAAGTCGTGCTGTTTTCCTGAGAATCTCTCTAATTTCTTCTGCCCAGGAGGCTGGAGGGTTGCTGGCAGTAGATTCAAATGCGCAAGTCGAGCGAGATTATAGGTTACAGTCTTTGTTTGCGCCCAGCTTTACGGATAACCTCATTTGCGACCGAGTTTTTCGCAGAAGAATCGCATTTTGATTCATCTGTTTTGACGTTGCGTGTCTTTCATATTCCTGTCGCTCCCTGGCAAATGTAATATATTAGTCAGCCGCTGCTGCTAAAGTGGCAGGAAACGACTTAGCGCCAAGATCCGGTCTGGCAGCTTACAGAAGACGAGCATACACGGGAGGTATTTGGGAATCGCTAGGTCGAAGAAAGTTCAGTCTGATTGAAATAAGCCTATCAGAGTTTCAGGTGAAAATGAATAGCAACGTCTTAGCGGACATTTGACTAAAAAACAAGGATAAAAAATTGCGTCGCTCCGTTTCCCTTAGGCTTAAAAATTCCGCTGGTCGTTTCGATCAGTTTTTTTTATATTCATTTGATTCGTGGTTTCATCGGTACAGGTAAAGTTTTTGGTGTGTACGTCCGATCTAAGCAACCTCGATGAACCTTTCGAGTCTTACCAGCTCAGTTATCACCGATAATTGCATGTCAAATGGCTTTCTTTGCCACTGATTCTCAATATCAATTGTCAAACTGACAGCTGGCCTTATAAAAGAGTATCTTTGCATGTGATAATTGCACGTGTTTAATTGATGAGCGTAACGAGCGTAGCGAGTGAAGCGAAATCTTCAATTACACTTTACTGCTAAAAAAATCCGGAATGTTTTTTTTTTTGTTTTTTTTTTTTTTTTTGTGTTTTTTTTTTTGTTTTTTTGTGTGTTTGTTCGCACGATTCCGGCCAAACGCCAAAACGGATTTTGATGAAAATTTACAAGGACCTTCGTTTTCTCTGAACTTAGATCTGCCACGTTTTTGAAGCAAATCGGACGAGTAAATTTTGTGTTAGTATGTTTTTACGAAATTTTTCAGTTTTTCCAAAACACGTTTTGCACTCTAGAGGCCAAGTATCTGAATATAATTTGACGAAACTTTCAGGAAATTTTGACCCTCACGATTTAATGTTTGTGTAAAAATTTCATTGTTGTATGTTAAGCACTTTTCTTGAAAATGGCGCTTTTATGACGATTTTTTAGCGTTTTTTCAGTTTTTTGCAACTTAAGCCACTTTATCTTCAAGCGATGTCCACAAAATTTACTGTGTACATTATAAATCGTAAAAAGAATATACTATATTAATTTGAACCAAATCATTTGAATAGTTTTTCTTTAAATCGATTTTTACGTTTTGAAATATTCAAATGTCATTGAGAAAACTGCTTAATTCTTACTGGACATGTTAAATTGATCATAAAAGCCTCTAGGCTATGCGCACACGCAATATAATTGCGTTGAGGGTGAGCGTAAATATTACGCTCATCCACAACACGATTATATGAGTGTTCGCATAGCCTAGTGTAATTTCTAACTTTGCCACCCGGTTCGCCACCAGCGCTTCCCACGATTTCATTGCAGTTTCCCTAATTGTATAATAAGATACTCGGCCGTGATGATTAGAACCGAAATATCAATTCCTAAATTTACATCCGTACCGGGATTCGGATCCGGGCCTTTGCCTGTCCGGGGCACTGCACTTATCCATTATGCTATACGGACAACCATCTGTGGAATCGATATTAAGTTTCTTTGAGCTGTCGAGGAGTCGTCGTTTCTGATAACCATTGTCTACCGTTCATGCAACGCGTATTTGCATTTAGGATTAAATTAACACTAAGATGCTTGGCCCTACTAAGATATTAGCAAGTAGTTTGTGACTGTCAAGTAGTTGTAGTTGTCGCTTGTCTCACCCGTTGGACGAGGCGTGGTAGTCGGGCAGCTCCTTGGCTTGTGCGGCGCGTGCGCGTGCCAGGATGGACAACACGGTGCGCTTCGTGGGTGACATGGCCAGCCGGGCGCCGCCGGCAGCCAGCAGGGGGCGCTTGCGACACACGCCGCTGTTGCCTGGACAAAAAACAAACATACGTCGTTAGCAACCCTCGTGCAGACTAGCTGTCAAACTCTGTTGGCAACAATTTGTTAGCAACAGTTGCCTGGTGACATTGTTAGCAACCTAACTGTCAAACTCTGTTGGCAGCAATTGCTTGGTGACATTGCTAGCAAAAGTTGCCTGGTGACATTGTTAGCAACCTTACTGTCAAAGTCTGTTGGCAGCAATTGTTTGGTGACATTGTTAGCAACCTTACTGTCAAAGTCTGTTGGCAGCAATTGTTTGGTGACATTGTTAGCAACCTTACTGTCAAAGTCTGTTGGCAACAATTGTTTGGTGACATTGTTAGCAACAGTTGCCCGGTGACCTTCTTAGCAACCCTAGTGACTAGCTATAAAACTCTGTTGTCTGTTGACATGTTTAGCAAAGTTGTCTGGTGACATTGACACCAGTGACGTAAAAGCCAAACATTTCGTTCGAATCAACTGCTGAGGTGTCTTCTGAAACTTCGGGGCCTACAGAATGTAGAGTCAAGGGAGTATTTGCAGGGCGCCCCAATGTTTTGCTGTATTCTATCGTGACACCCTTTCACATGAATTTGATTTTCATAGAAAGGAATTGCAAGAATTGATTAAATCAGATCAAATTCGTTAAAAAGATGAGAATTTTTCCACTTCTCTTTTGATGAGCCTGACACAACATCGTGTAGCATATGAATAGCTTTGATGTTGTCAGCGAGGGCCGAACCTCAAGGACCCCTCCCCCTCCCTGCCAACCATCGGTTAACGCTAACGTATTGTTATCGTGATCGATGTCGCCCCGGCGACGACAAGAAAGATGTCGGTGCTCTGACCGACATTCCGTCCGCGATATCCGCCGCGTCACGGGGTCATTGTTATCGGTCATCGAACAGCATTTTGCTTGGCAAGAGAAAAAACAACACCCTCTCCGTTGTCATATCTATGTCACGCTCGTGTCACAGTTCACAGCGCATTGTTGTGAGACGTGCAAAGCCCGTGTATCGTGGGGGCGCAGATATCGAGATGTAGGGGTAGTTTGTGGCGAGTGAGAAGTCTTCCTTCCGCCGGGGTGGGCAATGGGATAGGGAGGCTGGACTGGCGCGCGTTTCGCTCATAAACCTCGGGTCGACTCGGTCGGGATTTTAGAATTATGTGGACGGCATTATGTGGATTATGTGGCAGAGGGACGGTAAGAAGAGAATTGAGAGGGAAAAAAGTGGAGAAATTGCGGGGTCTCGAGTAATTTAGTGTTTTAACCCTTATTATTGGTGTGTTTCAAGCACTTTCCTTTGCTTGCTTTCCATGTGGATAATATCGGCAGTTGATAAAACCATATTAAACTTTATGTCAAACAATGCGATCAGTAAAGGAATTTCGGTCAAGTCCTGGCGATGTCTAACTATTCCTGGCCAAGGCAAACATATCATATTTATTACTGGAATTGTTAAGTTAAAAAATGGGTTGGTTTTCAAGATAATTTCCCTTTGTTGATGTCCAACCATTCATGGCCTTTTGTTAACCAAATCCTGAATCCAAGTCAACTGAGTTGCAACGACGAATTTAATCTATGAAATAATCTGTGTCGGACTAGCTTTCCGACTGTCGGAATCGATTTTCCGAAGTGCAAATAGGCCAATTGTAAGACTTCGTGAAAACACCCTACCACAGTTAAAATAAACTGCTTGTTTTTTATCCTGCGAGGTGAAAATACTAGTGCGAGGATTAACAAAGTGACCAGTCCACGTTTAACCTCGGCATGAAGCGAGTCCCGACTCGGACATCTAGGCTTCTTAGCGGGGTGGGAAAGGTCGCGAACTCAAGATAGCGCCACGGTGCAAAACGTTGCCCCGTCCACAGCGCACTATATCCTGCAGGGCGTAATCCTCAAGGACGTAATCCTCAAGGACGTAATCCTGCAGCCTGGATTATCCTGTCGTCGTGCATGCGAGCGATGCGACAGACTGCACGACAGGAAGAAAATGCATTCCCGCGTTGATTCAGGTTAAGCAGGGATTTTGTTTTCTTCCAGATGTATTTATACATTTATAAATATTTGACATAATGTGCTTTTTATTTTTGCTCGGTTCTTTTTTTCAACCTGGAGGGAAGGAAATAGATTGGATCGGGAGAGATATGGCGGAGAACACATCATCAACTAGCGGAAATGAAAATAGCCAATCTTATCAAAAGATTCTATTTATTAACTGCGCAGAGTTTCATAGGGGAAGAGAGCGAAATTCGAATGGCAACAACAAAAAAAGTGCACGGTATGAACTCATTTGCGGAGTCCTGTGGTGGCTTGAGGTATGGGATGCCGTGGGGTCCATCCATATCTCTCGCTGGATTTATAATGATGGTTGTACCAGCGCCAAATGCGTCTTGGTATTTGCTTTGTTACGGATGATTGTTCATTTTTTTAGGGTGGGGCCTAATGTGTATTATACAAGAAAATTTTCAACCATAGGGCAAATATTTCCGCATCAGTAAATTATTGTGCCATTATAGTTATGTGTTTGCTGTTCCCAGTGTGTACAGATATAAATTATACACTCTGTTTGCGTTCGACGTAATGATATGAAATCCATGAATTATTAGCTTAGGAACTTTGGTCCACAAAGCAACGGACATCAGGGTAATGAGTATGATCCGTCGACTGAACTGTAAAGTTAATTGGAATAATGCATTGTTCTTGTGCGGGGTATTAGGTAGATCCAAAATGCACACATTATCAACCTTTCTCGAAATTAATTCTCGTTTGTGAATGCTGTGCCGCTAATGAACACACGTCCCCCTTCGTTTATTAATTAACTAGTGACAATTCGGTGAATTTGTGAAAATTAGTGAAAACTGGGACTCGAAAAGGTATAAGAAAACAGAAATGAAACCCACGCTTTGAAATAAGGGTGAGATTCAACAAATGCCAACGTGAATGTCAGAAAACATGTGTGATGCTCGTTCCTTAATGAAATTAGACAATAAATTAACCCAATTTTGTTCACTTCTCAAAGAACAGGCGGACAAGGTCACACGATGAAGGACAGAGAAACAAGCGTCATGCATTGCAACCTTGAAAGACGAGGGTTTTTTTTGAGAAGGAAGGTCCGAAAACTTTGAAAACTTATGAGTTTAATAGGCAAGTTAAGTCCCTTAGGGCCTCAAGTTAAAATGTTACAAAAGCCAATTATATGTTTGAACCTTTCCATGAGACCGAGGACACTATTTTGGGTCCACTATCCTATAGCTGTTCCACACACAATAAATAACTTTGGAAAGCATGACCTCAAATTTTTAGTACTCACGGGTTAGAGTTAATTCAAACAAATCATGGACCGCCGATTGGCACGACGTTAAAAAATTATGACGCTTTAATTTAAACAAATATTCCAAATTCCACGTGTTACGGATTCTCGAGCGAACGCGATTAAACGTGCGTGAAACGCGTAAGCCATTCCGCCAGCGAAACATTCATCTGCGAAATCCCCTCGGTTTCACGCTTCATCTCACCGGTCCTACTCGATGCTGACTGTCCCTGACAACGTTGGACGCTTTACGTGAACCGCACGCACGGAGCTGTAATCTTCGCTGGTCACGCGCATACCTGGCGCTATCCTTCATTACTTGCCCCTAAACATGACGCACTATCCTTCATTACTTGCCTCTAAACATCACGCGATCCTCCATTGCTTGCCCGCAAACATAACGCATATTTGCAAAAATGTTTGGTGGATTTCCCAAGGCATCAGGGAACGCTATTGTTGAAGCCCCCACCCCTCATTATTAAATCAGACGTGGCTATCACACCCGTAATAAGCATTCCCACTGACAGTCGAGCCGGCACAAACAATGGTACTGACAACTGGGTTTTGCAGGCCATTGTTAATTGCATTCCAGAAGAAAGTTCTTCCAGAGCAGGGGATTTTCACCACAGGAAAGTAAAGGCACTGAGCTTTGAACTGTTGAATTGTGCCCTTGATCAAGGGAGTTTAGGGACGCTACTAATGGAATTTGTTATTCCAATAATCCACAATATTAGATGAGGGACAACGTATCGAGATGATGGAGTAGCAATGCCCACAGCTAAGGTTCCCTTGTGAAATAAGCGATTCACGCTAAATAATCAATATATTATGGTAACGCCTATGTCACCCTTGGCAGCGCAAAGCTGCCAGTTTTCGGCCGCCTGTCACAAGACTTTTGAACGGTGATCGTTCGGTGATCGTTCGGTGATCGACGCGACAGTGATTCCTCCCCCGTGGGGTGCACTCGGTGCCGCCGATGTCGCCGCCCCTTGGGTCGAGGGTTGTTTGCGCCCGGCGCTCAGCCCTGCATGGCCACCCCTAATCATGTCACGGTGTCCCGCGGACCAGCCGGGGGTGGGAGGGTGGGATGGGCAGCCATGAAGTACAACAGCTCTCGTTTCTAGGTATTTTAACGATATTTTTGATTCATCTCCATTGAAAATGCTTCTGGGTTTAGTGTGGACATACGTTCCAAATGTTTGAATAAAGTGGTACACTGTTTGATCATTTAGGTTGACTCGTTCGAGTGGTAAAAGGTGTAGGTTCCTTATTTATAAAATCTAAAAAAATGACATTTAAATTCATAGTCCTAAAAGGTGATAAATAGTGCATTCAGAGTTAAGAAGTGTCTGAACTGAATTGTGTTTGAACTATGTCTGAATTCCTTTGCAGAATGTGAAACGTGAATTCAAGGCACACTATCACCGTAATACAACTGCATGATTAATCTAGAATGTAGCCCAGTTGGCAAAACAGCGAACAAAACAGAGCACGATACGCACATACCGCGGATTGATGCCAGGGAATTGTCTACTCCCTGGACCGCCGCCGCTGATGATGATATTATTTCCACATTTTATTGACGCCCGGAACCGACGGATAATTCGCACGCTTTATTATTTGATACGATGCGAAGCTTCATGCAACATGCAACATGAAACATGAATGCAATCGCCTATAGCATGGCACCGATGGCACCGCGAACGCGTTTAAATCATGCATACAGCGTCACGGCGTTCGCGCGAAGCTCCATCCATCCAGGATGATTGGAGCTTAATTTAAATTGGGCTGGGGCCGGAGGTGAGATTGATTAGCTCCGTGTGTGTGTGATGCGCGAAAGCTCCATGTAATATTCAGGTAAACCGCCGCGTAATACGTTAATTGGTCTAATTGAATTCAACGAGAATGCCGTCGAAGATTGACCGCTATGCGCTTGTTTGCGAGGCGGGCGTGGAATGCGCCGATTTCAGCATGCGTAACGAGAGGCTGCATTTTTTGCTAATTGTAATTGGAAATGTTTTTTTTTGTGTGGTCGTGGATGCTGGTTCGCAATAATGGATAGATCGTGAATGGGGTTGCGTTGTTTTTTTGCTTGGTCCGGCATGCTTTCAGCGGTGCATTTTCAGTGATATAAATTACCTAGCGGGTGATTTTTTCCCGTAGCAATTACCTATACAACAAGTAGTGGTTCGTGGTACGCGAGGATGTACAAAAGTAGGAGCGCGGATGGGGAAAAAAAGTAGCAAGGTTTGTTGCAGTAGAAGAGGTTCTTTCAGCAAGGAGAAACTTAACGAGGGGAAATAATCCGGAGACTGATCAGTTTTGTAGAGCGCACGGAACTCTAGCAGCAGCAGCAGCAGCAGAAGCAGATTCTACTGATTGGGAGCCAAATAAAAATAAAAATCCAGCTATAGATTTGTAATTGGTAATAGAAGAGTTCATTTAAAAGTAATGATCACGCCGTTCAATGCAGCATCGAGCGAGGCTTGCATGCAATGCTTGATGGCTGTGCGATTACTTGATTTATGACCGAGTGTAGGTCATAAATATCCACGTACCAATTTAAAAGTAATGATGTTTACATCATCGACAAATGTTGCATCCAGTTGGATGATTCCTCTTCGACAACCACATTTCCAACCGTTTTTTTTATCAATTTATACGCTCCTTTTCCAGGCAATACACGCAGGTTGCAGGTTTCAAAATAAGAACCTAGGCCCTGAGCAGCCACAGTTCTAGAATTTCTGATCGGATTTTATTCTTGAACAAGAAAAGATATTAAATAATATTTCTCTTAGAAAAGCAATGCACCTTTTAACAATTTCAACTCTAAATTCTAAAAGATAACCGCTATTATTTCTTCCCACCGGACGCGTCGCACGTTTTCGAACCGTCCACTTCACACCATATATACATAGCGAACTACGAGCACTAGTCACTTGCAAGCCAAGCTAGCAAAGGCCTGCAAAAGATTCCCAACAATTCGCGAATGCTTGCCACAAAGAACCCCCACCTCTTCGCCGCAGGACGCCGCGCGAGCTCATCTCTCCCGAGGCCCCCGCTTCGAACCCGGGCGCGCTACGTGTGCTTACGTGATTTCCCCCAGCAGCCGAGGAACACCGGGTTCGAAACCCCGGCGAGACTAGAGCGCAGAATAACCACGCAATTCGGCTCGCTCCACATTCCTGTGCCATGGCCGGCTAGCGCGCGATGTGCAGAAAAGCACGAAATATTGCGGTTACTATTGTCTTTTTATTTTGCAGCTTGAAGAGAATGGGAAGGTTTCCACGATTTCATTGTAGTTAATTGTCCAGCGTGCTGCTGCTGCTGCTCTTTTCAACAGTGCATTTGTTCCGAGCATCGTAATTCGTAATATAACCTATGTTTGACTTGCCCGTGAGGTCCGTGGGGCAAAGGTATAGAACGCAATGCTTTTTAGACTAGGCAATGGTTTGGGATGCAAGGATTTACCCGAAAATAATCCGTATTCGTGGAATGAACAGAAAATGAAGCTTTTTGCTTAGGTGTATTCGACTAAACATCACATATAAGTGCGTGATTAGAAGCATTCCATGAACGACAACGCAATCCATAATGTGCAACGCACGATACATCACAAGTTAATTATATGAAGTAATTATAGATGAGCTACTAGTCTGAGCGCCATCTGAATCGATAGCAAGTTTTGAAGACTTTCTCATCGATACGCGCATTCCATTCCAAGGAATGATCAGCTCATTATATTCCACGAGCCATTAAAGTTTCCACCGGTTACAGTGACGTCAGATTCCCACTGGCCGTACTACCGGGCATATAGAAAATATAATTAGCACTGCTAATTGACCAAGGAAGATAGGGAAATCACAACCCGCGAATGGCTCGACCTGGTTCGACCCTAATGGGTATATCATGACGTCATTTTGATTGAATAAAATAGGTAAAACAAGTAAAACCTATGCGCAGCGGCCACTCACCCGAGTTGTTCTGATGTCCGTGCTGCACCCGCTGCTCCAGACACCCGCGCAGCGCCGGATGCTGCAGCAACTCCTGCGCGACCAGCATCTCGTTGCCTGGCGGCGGCGACGACGGCGAGCAGCTGCCGTTGCGACTGTCCGAACTTGTCACCGAGCCGTGATTGCTGAGATGATCGCCACCGCCGCCGCCTCCGCCACCGCCGCCGCCGCCGCCCCCGGAGAGGAGGTCGCCGATCAGGCCGGCGGGTTTGCGCTGCGTGTTGAGCACTTGCATCTCCCACATCTGCTCCTGTCGGATCTCGTCGTTGTAGTCCTGCGAGGGGGCAGAGAGAGCACGGGCTTGTCAGCGCAATGGGAGGCGATCGTTGGCGGTGGGGAGGGGGGACTGCCGGGTTGTTATCACAGTCAGATGGGTTTGTTGATATTGAGATAAAAATCAAAACAAATCTACCCGGGGAGCTACGAGATTGCCTCGACAAAACCCCTCAACTCTGACAAACTATTGGAGCATACTAAGCAATGTAACTATATTAGATTCAGAGAAATATGACTTCCTGATACTCACTAAGTTTGTAAAAGAATGGATTAGCTCTGCTTATTAACCAAGTAAAATTACAACCCGAATGGCTTTACCCATGGCATTCATTGACTTCATTTTGATTGCATTTTGATTGATTGGAATAGGTGTATTGCCACATACTTTTCATATTCTATATATATATGCATCATATGCCATAAATGCAATGACAAATCGAATGCAAGGAAGAAAACGAGAGGACATACCCAGTTCCAAATAAAACAATAGTATTTGTTGAATTTTTATGTTCACTTGCACTGTTCAAAGTTCAAACTTCATTGTTCAAATAGACCACGGAGATCTAAATGCACGATTGCAATGACTTGAAGTCCTTATAACTGAAACGGTGGGCTCAAATCCGCTACGGTATCACGTGGTATCACCTATATCAGCTACAGCATCAATACAAATGTGTCCTCATCAAAGCAGCT
Source organism: Nemurella pictetii (assembly GCA_921293315.2). Taxonomy (NCBI): domain Eukaryota; kingdom Metazoa; phylum Arthropoda; class Insecta; order Plecoptera; family Nemouridae; genus Nemurella; species Nemurella pictetii. The sequence goes on from OV121122.1 coordinate 7,791,848, forward strand.
CCGATGACAACGTTAAGAAGTGCATAGCCCAATGAAAGTAGAAGAATAAGCAATTAGCAGCAACATCTCATTGTTACCTTTAAACACGCACTCGCCGCCGTCAAAGACTAATTTGTGTAATAAGATCAGCCCGCTAATTAGTTTCGTGATAAACATTCGCAAAGCTCTCCGTGTCGCGACTCGACGCGTATCGGATGGTAGAGAGTGAAGAGTGAAGAGTGAAGAGTGGAGAAGGTGAAGAGTGGCGTGTGAAGAGCGTCTTGAACGCGAAGCGCGCGTCGTAGGACAAAGTCGCGTCGAAACAGCGGAGTCGTCGGGGGGACTTGCATCGGAACTATGCCACGTCACACTCACAGTTGCCGGCAGAGAATAGATTGTTTTCATGGAAACACCAATTGTGTTTTACTACCCCTTGTGACTTTGATAGTTAATGCGACTTGCGAGTGACGGAATTATTGAATTACGGACGTCCCAGCTCTTATGAAGCGAAGAACAAATTCAATATTTTGAAAGTTAAGGGGGCTTTGCGCCAACTTCTTACCCGTTTTGAAACCCTTATATTTCGGCGAGGGATTGAGCTCAATATTATTGAAGAGTTGCACAAATTCAGCTCAAAACGAGCTCTTTACGTTCCACGAAAAATATTCAAGATTTCGAAATATGGGAGGCAACTTGACGGACCCGAGCTGGATTGGTTTTCTACATTACAGTTACATTGAACAAACAGCTGCGTTACATTACATTGTACTTAGATCTGAATAGATCTACATTGTACAGTACAGATACACTGTACACTGTATATGGAACATAAAGAAATCCTACATTTTAACATGAAATTCTTCGTGATTGTAAATTGTCACAATGTTGGCGAGAAATTAGTAAAATCAAACATTCACAAGAGTCAAGCAATATTTCTGTCCTCAACCCATGCTGCTGAGAAGTGACGGGGATGACAAGTGAGGGTGAGACACATTATGGTCAAAGTCGACTCCGAGCAAACGAATTTAGCACCCTAAGTTTTCTGTGCAAGTTAAGGACTTGTTCGGAGCAGTATTCACGCTACAAGTTTCTTCACGCGATTGCTAATTGTAGCACGCTGTGACTTCCAACGATGAACGAGTCGAGCAGAGACAACCCCTTTGATGCGAACCCCCCTTTTTAAGGGCTGGAAAAAGTTTGGTCCGAAGCCTACTGCTCAGAAAGAAGTCACGATGGTCTAGGCTATCGAGGAAACGAATACTTCTAATTATTATTAGAAGCGAAATATACAATCCAAAATTTGTATCCGTAGTTGTATCAAGTAATTAAAAAATAGGGTTAGTCGAGTTTTTGGTGTGTGATTGCAGCATAGCGTCACTAGATTCACCGCCTTCTATTTCATAGTTCTGTTTCTATGGAGTCCGCCATGGAGCCCAATAACTTAAATAAACATTAAACATCTAATAAATATCCATTCCACAGTTGGTTGTCCGCATATGATAGTTGCATAACGCTTAGCCCTGGACAGAAGAAAAGATCCGGGCTCGAGCCGGGACACAGATTTTGGATTTGATAATTCGGTTCTAATGATAAATAACTACCTATATTTGTATTTAGGTTTCGAAACAACCAAGACCTTTTTCTTCAGGGAATTGCTCGAAACTTCTCAGTTAGACGGATAAGTGGGACAAGTGACAACACAATTCAATTCTTACTTTAAAAAGTCTCGAGTCTTTGTAAGGCTCGTGTCTTTTCCCAATCAATACATTCTACAGCTGGCTTACCCGATCTAATCTAAGTTAGGATAAACACCAATGGCGTTTCAATTTTGTCCATTGTGTTGAACAGTGTTGGAAACGAATAGGCCCTATACTGTGTCTCACCGCCTGTTGTCACCGCTGGGGAACGCGCGAAGGTCTTATGCACATCAACAGTGGTTACATGTCAATATAAAATTGAGGCTCCCAATATTTAACTAATTTTATGTTCCCCGACATCCACTTCTAGGTACGGGACTTCGAATCAAACTGGTTTGATATTGATGATGAAGAAGCGCAAATCGCCCTTAAGCTACACAAATTTGCGAAGGCAAGATGGAAGAATTGTTAAGAACAAAAAGGAACCAATTTTTAACCGCCCATTCTAAAAAAATAGGCTTATTCTGAACATAAGACAGTGATTTCAACAGCAAATATAGTGGTTTCATCGTGGAAGGGTTACACAGAACCCTTATTCACTTACTTTTTTATTTTAAAATTCTGTGCAAATGGGTTAGCACGGATTTTGAGTCTCATAATTTCTGTGGAAAAAAAATCGAATTTGTTCTCAATTCCACAGAATAAGAAACAGAAAAAACTAAGTGGAAAGGGATACTCCAGTCCATCGACCCCCAAAGCTACGCCGCTGCGCCCAACGTCGCCAAGAAGCGCGGGACAAAGTTTCGGCGCCGACAATTAGCCGGCGTCGTGCGTCGCGACGCCGGCCAAACTTTGACCCCGCGTGCAACAAGAGGGTGAAAGTAATGAAAAAGTGTGCGCCAGACTGCAGGAAGCTTGACGCCGCGTTGAACGACGCAACGTCGCGTCTACGACATGTACGAAATGTAGCTTCGTCTTATGCGGGAGGGGAAGGGAGGGGGGGGGGGGGGGGGGGGAGGGGGGGAGGTGGGGGAGAGCGAAGCTGTTTGAATCTGTCGCCAGACAGATAAAAACACACCTCTTAAAGGGACAACCTATCGGTTAGGTCTGTTTTTTTCCTAACCGGAAGACAACAATTTAACCGGACATTATTGTAAAACCGGCCCTTATGAGATAGAAATTTTAATTAGTAGTGATTGGAAAATAAGTGGGTCATACGTTTGGATTTTTACACAAAAGCCATCCAGGTTCTGTGTTTGTTCTGGTTTATCAACGGCATTGGTGATTGATGATTGATTCTCAGAAACTGGACTCCCCAACAGCTCATTAGGACACATTAGGACACAATCCGGTCTCCAAAGTAATGTTTCTAAAGCAATTGTGCATTTTAAAAAGTATCTGCCAAATTCATAACCGATTTAGTTATTTATTTTATAACTTTCAAGCAAAAAATAATACTAAAATGTAAAGGCACACGGCATCACCCATCCAAACTGGTGAAATTTAATTATTTCAATCGAGTTAAGATTAACGTTACAGCCGTACACCCAGCCCAACTCCCGACTACTCGCATTCAGCTTGGGGCCTGGGTGACCCTCCCCCCCCCAGTCACCACCCACAACCCCGTCCGTATCGCAGTGAAGTTAGCATCAATCATTCACTGTCCGCGGTTCTACAGTGTTTATCTGCACTGAATGCAACCCATGTGTGGACTCGACCTGGCCGACGAAACGAATTGTTTAAATTTCAATGCAAGTGATTGACACGGGCGGGCGAGCAACTTCGTTCCAACTCTCAGCGTGATTGTTTTAAACATGCAAGTATCCCTGTGCAGTTGTTGCCGAATGGGTAAAACGGGCGCTCGGAACTATTGTGTCAGCCAGGTGGTTTTCTGTGCCACATTCACGCCACGTAATTAGTAATTAACCTGATTTTGATCAGTAAAATATTAGCAGGGGGTGTATACTACTGTGTAACACCAGCATAGATTGGTTAATTAGTATCACTACTTTATAACAGCGTACGCCATGTATATAGCTCAGTTGATCATTCACAAAAGATAAAAACACAAAACAGACCGAGCATTTGGAACACAGCGCCAACTGATATTGTAAATATTAGCAAAAGCTGTTAGGGATTACCGGAATCTGTCTAAATATCAATAGATTCGATCAACACACTTGTGTATATCAATCGTGGAACGCTAACGAGCGATCGGTCACTGCCAACCAGTGGACGTGTGTTTATGAACTGCTCGACATGTTTTTATTTATACAAAACAATAAAGTCGACGGAAACAATGGCGCTAACAGAGAGCTGCGTTGGGGATGGGCGCGACATGGTCGATGGCGTTTGAAAATGATTCGAAATTGTGGAAAGCAATCGGTAGAGCCCATGGAATACGAATCGGAGGGGGGCTGTACATATTGTGCTGCAATCGGAATGCTGGAAACGCGACACGCAAAACATGGCTAAATGAATATGCATAAATGGGTAACTAATGAGCGTTGAATGAATTTAGATATATTTTTGTTTTAAAAAAAAGCTTACATGCGTACATATATTCGAATGCTTTTTCCCATAAAACAATTCACAAAAACACAGTTTCACATATTTTTTGTTGCGTTAAATCGGTCGATTGGTGTACATATTCTATTCCGCATGTTAATAAGTCCATTCCGAAACACCAGATTGTTGTACAGTTGTTTGGTGCTTCACTATGTGTCACCGCCAGTTGTCAGCGAATGGGGAGAGAAAGGAAATTGGGAAACACGTTTAGAGGTTCCAGTAAGCACCGTTTCTCAGTTTTACTGTGAAAGTCAATGTGAGATCAAATATCTTACTCTTACAATATGGGAAACTCTGTCAAAATAACATTTTTGAGCTGGCTAGGCGGCGAGGGAAGAAATTAAAGCACGTTAAAACAACGTTCTACTCACTTCATCTTATACTATATTATTTACGAGGCTTTGTTTGCCACTGATGATCAATCTCCAGCGTCAAATGACAGTTGACATTATAAAAGAGTATCTTTGCAAGTGATAACTGCACTTGTTTAATTTAACTACTAACTCTGCCACCAGATTCTGTGTCACCTGAATTTTCCGAGAGTTTCCCGTATTGTAATAAGATATTTGGTAATATTTTTATAACGGAATTGGCAGTGATTATTAAAGATGAGAAAGTAATAAAGAAGTAAATTAGTGGATGTATGTTAAGCATCACTATCCCTGGCGGTACGTGACTATGAGATATATCATACGATACAGAGGTTAAATTTTAATCATAGGCGGTGGAGGCGCCGTGCACGATACTCGACGAGCCAAAATTTCGCCAACAATTCCAATATCCCAGCGAAGAAACGACGCTCCAGCCGTGTTGCTAATAAATTGCATCAAAACAGCCGCCTTATTAATTTGTTGATTATTACCAAGCCAAGGCGCGGAAGTTGGGTAATAATTTACCCGGCAATTCCTTCCTGTTGCTTTCCTCGATGCAGCAACGTCTACCAGCTCCACTTTCTCCCTCCGCAATACCTTCAACACCTTTCTCTTGAACCTCTCGGTCCTAGCTTTTACATCGAACTGGAGGTAGATTCGAGGTAACTTGTTATAAATTCAGGTTTGCTTTAATGGAAATAAAATGATTGAATGCGAGGATTTTTTTACTACTGCTGTATGTGCTCGTGTGTCGTTCAATAAATATGGACGTAGTACCTACTTCTCAATTTTCCTGTGAACATGTTTTCAGGAGAAATATTATGATTGCAGGAACTCGAGAGCGGTGCCTTTTATCGAGTAAAGAAAATCTAGGGAAACGCGTCGTATTTTATATCCAATATCTTTTATATTTTCACTGCGATATTGCAGCAACAATTCTAGAGACGTGGATTTTCCTTTTTTTAATAACCCCACCATTAGCTATAACAGTCTTATAATCATTGTTCTCCCTCTACGTGAATATAATCATACCTATCACATTGCATTGCCGTTCTTGTTTGGAATTATGATATTTTTCTGAAAGCAGTCAGCTGTAAAAAGTAACAAGACAGCCACTCAACGTCAAACGATGGTTTTTTGCCAATTTTATGTGCGTTATCAAAAAAAAAAAATAGAGAAAAGAAAGAAAACTGTTCAAGCGTAAACGCGGCCATTACAGTTTCTACGAAACAAAAGGTATCATATTAATCGTTCTTACACACACAAAAAAACGAAAATATGAGCGGAAATTTAATCTCAAAACCATTGCTTATTTTTTGTTTGCCCTCTCCGTGCTGCTTCCCGAAAGCCGAGGCGTAGAATCCTTGTTGAAAAACTAATTGAAAGCCAATGAATAATTGACGATCCTCCACTGGCAAGCAGATAAGAAGCTACTAATTACTATTGATGTGAGACGCTGCCAGTTTTCTCAATCTCTCCTAGTCGTGACAACATAGCGATGTATACGACCTACTCACTCTAGCCGAGTGCCAACCCTTTGAGTTTGAGCTTAAGTCTTTCCTAAGGAGAATAATTAATTCATCGGACGGCATCTTGATGAAGTGACTACTGACGAGAAAAACCACTATTTGTTCGGTGTGTCCTGAACCCAGATCCTGTGCACTTTCCAGGACGTAGCAGCAGATGCTGTTCGAAGATTCAGCGTGATCATTTTCGGTATAGAGCTAGGGACATTTGGAAAATATTCTCTTTGACATTTAGCCATTGTATAGGTTGCCTGTATTTTTTGATCAGAAGTTTGTAATTATACTGTGTACCTACAGAAGTTGTTTTTGTTTGTTTTATAATTGGGAAACGAAAAAAACACACAAGAAAGCAATTATATCTAAGATGTACGGGGTTAAGGACCTGAAGTTCTTAAAAAAAATAAGGACCCTGAACTTTATACACGAGTTCAGGTGCTTTGTTTAGTTGACAGAGCAACTCTGATCAAATTGCAAGTTTGTTTAGTAAAATTCTAGCAATTATAATCTAGGTCGTACCTTAATGAACGCTGTATACTAAAGTGGCTGAAGTACTTAAGATTATCGGAGCATGAAACAATAATTCAAATCTAGCAAAGCCAAAAGCCACTGAGGATAATATGACACGAAAGTTAACAGTATGGTATTTAAAAAACGCCTGTGTAATGAAACGAGATTTTCTTCTCGGAATTAATGAGTTGTAAAGAAATTGGATAAAATTTGCCAATAGTTTTAAAATACTAACTTTACTTATTAAATCCATTAAAACTTTCCGTGTTCCGGCACGGGTAAGATAGGAAAATATGGGGCAAAATTAACACTAGCAGAAAATGTTAACTTACACCACCCTTTCACCACCACCACCAGCCATCAAATACTCCAAAGCAAAGTTTTTATTCGTTATTAATAATCGTTATTAGAGAAGTGCAGATAAAGTTTTTACTGTACTACTAAAGAAATAAAACAGAATAATTAAGAAAAGTTTCAAATCATGTTCATCCCACGTTGGTGTTCAAGAAAAGAGTTAAACTTCCGAACAAATACAGCTGTTTGAAAACTTTTCACACTTGCTTTTACTTCCAGTTGCGTTCGTTTTAATCATCACGAGTAAAACAAGTAGAACAAGAAAAGAAATATTAAGTATATCTTTTGAATCTCTTTGACTAAGATGAGCCATCCACAAAACGTATACTTCCTCCTTTGATTTACGATTCCACCATCTCGAGACGTATTATAAACTGTCTTAATCTCTTAAACTATACGACAAAATACTCCGGATGGAAAGTTTTTGATTCGAAATAATAAAAAGCGATTCCTCGGACGTGTTTCCAACGAGAATTAAAAAGCTCTTTCAGAAAGATTGATGGCCCATGAATCATCTGAGCCAAGTCCGCTAAAAAATACGACAGCACCTCTCTGCCACCCCTCGAGTTCCTATTTATGTCAGCGATCACTCCAAATCTTTTTTTTTTATGACACGATAAGCTTTGAATGCAAATTTTAATGAAAATGTATTTCCGTTGCTGATAATAAAAGTCCGATTACCGGCCAGCAGTAAAAAGCTATGCAAAGATTGGGGCCAGCAGCCGCCAAGGGAACCTTCAACCCCCGCATGTTATACGAGTGTGTCCGGTGTCGCATCGGTATCATCCAAAACAGTTGGGATGGGTCGCAGAGTTTTATTTTTAACAATCTGCTAGTTCAGAAAAACTTCTCTACGATAAACAGCATTAAAATTGTCCAGATTTTTCTTTTCCTGATCTAAATACCCTGTGGTTTATTTAAATTTATACACTATTTAATGGTGCCGGATTCATACAGAATTCGCCGTGCGAAATTCTCCATCGCGACGTTATAAACTCAACCTTTAGAAATGAGTAACTTTCTCTTGAAGTTATAAACCACGAGCAGCAATACAATACACTAAACCAAATTCAAAGAAAACAGCCTGCTGCGAACAAAAGCCTGCTGAACCCATTTCCGATTTGCAAAAGCCACGAATAACAACATTAGAATCAATATCATCTCGGCTTTTAAATTGTGGCCCAGTAAACAATTTACGTCAATACCCGAAGGAAATATCCGCTAAAATATGATTTTCTGAACACATTTCCATTATGATTGCTGATGTTTTTAGTGGTTCCAAAACAATACTTAATGCTCTTGAGGGAATTTAGCTTTGGGTATTACCTTTCAAAAAAGCCAATATAAATGCTAATTTCAGGCACGTCAATGTTTGTGTGTGTGCGTGTGAGTATGTGTATATTGTTGAGCTAGACTGCAACTGATGCTTTTGCTATCCTCTTTCGAGTACACGGTATTATTTATACCTAAAGCAAGGATTGGGGCCAGCATGGAAGAGGTTTTTGTTTGCACTTGTGGGAGGGAACAGCGTTGTTGCTACTGCTACTGCTGCTGCTATTGCTAGTGCTGCTGCTGAAGCTACTAGTACTAGTGCTAGTGCTAGTGCTAGTGCCAGTACTAGTACTAGTGCTAGTACTAGTACTAGTGCTAGTGCTAGTGCCAGTACTAGTACTAGTGCTAGTACTAGTGCTAGTGCTAGTGCTAGTGCTAGTGCCACTAGTGCTAGTACTAGTGCTAGTGCTAGTGCCAGTGCTAGTGCTAGTGCTATAGTGCGAGTGCTAGTGCTAGTGCTAGTGATAGTGCTAGTGATAGTGCTGCTGCTGCTGCTATTGCTATTGCTAGTGCTGCTGCTGCTTATGCTGTTGCTAGTGCTAGTACAGTACTAGTGACAGTGCTGCTGCTGCTGCTATTGCTATTGCTAGTGCTAGTATCACTAGTGCCAGTGCTAGTGCTAGTGCTGGTGCTGATGCTAGTGCTAGTGCTAGTGCTAGTGCTAGACTGCTAGTGCTAGTGCTAGTGCTAGTGCTAGTGCTAGTGCTAGTGCTAGTGCTAGTGCTAGTGCTAGTGCTAGTGCTAGACTGCTAGTGCTGCTTGCTTGACTGTGTTCTGTGTATAACTAGCGGGTAGCTGCGAGTACACTTGTCGCATCGATACACCTTCAAAAGTAGTTGGAGGTGTCAACCGACGCGTGAATTCGCGGAAAAGTAGATTGCGATTCGATAAGAATTTCCCGGGAAATCTATATCGCGCGCACCGATTGGCGCAGGAGTAAATACGAATTCTGGGTATAATCGTAGAAAAAATTCATACGATAATTACGAGTGGAAAATTTATTCATTCGGTGGTAGATTAAATAAATCCAATGGGTTACGCACGATTTTCCTTTTTGGTTGGGACATAATACAATTCAAAACATTATTTCATTCAAATCAAATCTGGGGCTTTGCCATCCGTTACGGTGCAAAAACCCATGGAGTTTTTTTTTGTAGTTCTGATCACGTTTCTGCTGAAGGTCTGAAAGAGGCCCGGAACAGTGAAAATATACCGAAGGTAATGAAGGTGTGGCAATGGAATTGGATTCGATGAATTCATTGATTAAGGTACTGAATGCCAACAACTAACGGTTCATTTGAAGATCCAAGGCAAAGGTATAAACAATGTTTTACGGGTGTATAAGAACAGGAATTTTTATTGTTCCCTTGAAGGTACTTCTTAAGGTAAGGGTGAATGCAGTAAAACCAAGGCGCATAGTTATATGAAAGTAATTATTAACAAAGATAATGACAAACTATCAACGGTGGTGCAGTAGGTGCAGTATAGGTGCAGTAGGTAATGGCAAGATGAAGGTAGTGAAGATGAAGGTAGATAAGTTGAAGGTAAAGTGAAAGTGAAGGTGAAGATGAAGGTAGAGAAGATGAAGGTGAAGGTACTGACCGGCACGAGGAAGCGGCGCACTTCGGCCAGCGCGTACGCGATCCGCGCATGCGCCTCGGCGGGCGGCGCGAAGGCCGTGACCTCGACGTGAAGGTCATCGTTCAGGTGCGAGAACTTCGGGTCGTTGGACAGTCGAAGCTCCTCCTCCTACAACCAACAACCACAAGACGTTGGCAACAAAATCACACTGCCGGTGTTTAACGACGCACTGTGTTGACTGCTGGCTCCGTGCTGTGCAGGTCTGTTGGACAGCCCTAGCTCCTCCTCGTCCTCCTGCTACCAAATAATAGCACGACACAATATTTGAACATTGATTTCAATTTACCGTCTCAAAATCTCGATACACTGAGCAATGGTGTTCATTTTGAGTTTTCTATAAATAAATGTTTCGAAACTTTGATGAGAAAGCGTGAGACAGCGAGGGATTCGCTCAAAGATCTTTGAGCGAAACGCAGGGACAGTGTATTTTATTGGACAGCTTATTATTTAAATCCTAGTTAAGAGATTAAGAATTGCAAGAGTATTTTGCCCGGAATGTGAAAGCTTGGACTCGTTGCCAAATTGCGCACCCACCCTCTGCATTTCTGCAACTTTTCGGTAAGCTTTTATTCCATCGCGAACATTTTCTGCGACAGGATATTTATAGATTTTGGATTACTTTCATCATTGTTTCTCGTGTTTCAAACTCTGAAAATATATTGTTTCGGTTAACTGAGAACAGTTCGTGGAAAATGCTCATGGAATGATTTCAGAGCTGAGAGTTGCCCAAGTACAAAACTCTCGTCGATCATCGCACAATCATTTGAAAAAACACGTGGGACTCTACGCCAATCTCCGGCCAGCCATTCAGCGACACGCACATAAAAAACGTTTGATCTCTGTAAAGGAAACTCGATAATCGCAAATCCTAAATTTCACCTCATTAATCACATTGGAAATCCAATATAGCTCCAAGTCGGCCCAATAACAGGCTGCTTCCTCATTACCACGCCGTAACAGCGGCCTGCGCTGATGAATAGATACAATCCAGCATCCAGCATCCAGCATCCAGCATCCAGCAGCAAACATACACAAACAAACTGCCGCCTACGCGAATCGACTCCAGTTCCATGCTACAGACAACATCATTGGCTACCTCGACGCGATCGCTAGCACTAATGCGCCTAGACGGCTGATGATGAGCGTAGACCGCCAAGCCTTATCCACTGATCTCTGAAGCCATGGGTAGCGCTTCGTACAGTAAGACTTTGATGCCGTATTGAGCCACTTTGGGGCACCTTTTCTTCTTAAAATTTCATCATTGGCATCATTGGGCATCATTGGGCATCATTGGGATCATTGGTAGTTCTATATGTTAGGTAAATTTGGTTTAGAAACGATTTAATAATTGTTGAAATATTTTCAGTTTATAATTCTCGGTAGTACAGTATGGCAAGTCGATATTACATCATGAAAAGTGCATAATTGGGGTGACCAAAATATAATTGGCATCGCCTTAATACGATATGTACATGTTTTTTATGTTTTCATGTTTTCTATACAAGCGGTCGAGACGGTCGAACGAGCATTACGGATAGAAACGAGTAGAGTGGTCAAAAATTTTCCCTGGTTTAACATCTCGTGAGCTCTCGGTTAAGACGGAAGACACGACCCAAAAATCATTCGGAAAGTTTTAACTTGATATCACAAAGTTATCGCACGGTTTTGACACAGAGGCAGGAGTCCGCAACTCTGCCGGTAGCAAACCGTGACAGTGTAGGCGGCTGAAAATCAAACGCCAATCATTGCATACTGTGAAGCGAGCGTCACAGCTTGATGTCAAATATGGCGTGCTCGTTCACGTTCACTAACAAACACACACACACAGTGTTTGAGGAATTATGTAGTCGCTGTTTTAATCGACTTGAGCTAATGATCGACTCAGGTTATGCATGGCCAGAGGCTGGATGCTGGATCACATGCATCAGGCTCGATGGCCGATCTGTGCTGTTGGCTGGTATTCGCTGAGGCTTTGTGGCGGTGTATGGAAGCTGGTGATGGGATCAGTCGGGTGTACTCGATCGGCGAACGATCAGAGAGTGAAGATAGTGAAGTGACGTTGGAGGAATCGAACGAGAATGCAAATATCTTTGGATTGACGGGACTTTGAGACCGTATAGTTCAACTGGCGCCTGGTGTTATGAACATGTGTCTATCCATATCAATTGGAGAGAGCAGAAAGATGCAGAAATGTGCATTTGGGAAAATAAATTAGTTTTATATTGCTTTGCAAGGCTTTTCACCAAGAGACACAGTACAGTGGCGAGCGCTGAAATTTTCCACATGGTTAATTGAGAAGAATAGCCGGACAATAGGTATTTTATCATCATTCTTATATTTTGCTTTCCGCGAATGCTTACATTTTCCGAATGTAATTTTCTTTTTAACGATTTTTCTTTGTGTTTTCTCCATAAGTTTCTCATAATCGTGATCTCACCTAGGGTGTGGTTATTAGTGAGTGGGTGTTATCTCTGGGGGGAGCACAAATAGTTTTTGCGCCTTGGGACAGCCCCGCAGGTTTTGGTCCCCGCAAAAAGAGTACACCGTAGATTGCGGGCAAGTTGCAAGACGACACAGTACTTTATCAGCGACGAAAGTGTCGAAAGTTACCAAAAGTCTGGTTCGTTAATTTTGAATTGTTGTTCCCGGATTGCACGGCGGACAAACTTCGGTAATTGGTCCCTCACTAGGAATAAATGACGAGATAATGTTGTTTGCCGACTGCAAAGTATGCATTGTGTGCGAAAACAAACTGGGAATTTGTGGAAATATAGTTAGTAATGTAAATAGATTAAAGCGCAGTTTGGCTGATGTCATTTAGAGATATTTTCCAGGCTGGTGTTTCGGGAAATTGCATCGGGTGGATAGAACAAAACGAGCAGTATAAACTTCACATTTTCAATCAGTAGCAAACAGTAAGGGCTGCTCTAATGAGATGTTTTAGCACTAAAAGCTCACCGGGACGGAATGTTCATTTACGTATAGCCAACTCCAATTACAGGTCCATTAAATATAGATGTCTATAATCCAGAATGTAAAGTTTCTGTCTGTTGACACGTGCAATATGTTAGCAGTTAGCAGTTAGTCGTAGAGCTTTTTTCCTGTGGAAAAGTTCAGTGTTGATTCGGCAAGGAAACTCGATTGAAACTTGGTCTTTTAGCGCTGCTTTCATGATAGCGAATCTTTGCTTATAAAAAAAACTATGAAACAGCGCTACTATTACTTCCAATCTAATAACATCACGACTTGAAGTTGGCGGATTATCTGATTTGGTGTAAAATTAAACTAAAAATTAAATAGTCTTCAACACAACTTTTGGTAACGTGTACCTGATTAAAAATTCACCAAATGAAGTATGGGAATATCTCTCGCTATAGCTCGCAATATAGGACAAAAGTGTTGAGCAATAATGTGTTACGCATACTGAAATTATGCTCGGAAAAGATGTCAGGGAAAAGCCAGCAACAGGTTAGCACACTTTCCTAATCAACCCCTCACAAACAAAATTGTGGCGTTTAGAAGAAAACCTAATCGATCTCAAATTGAGTCGTCCTTCTAGAGTGGCGCTAGATCCGTGCTACGTCCCGGTAAAGGACTCGGCACCCAATCTCCATCTCATGCATTAGCTGCATCATTGTCATCCACCACCAAAACCATCAGGCCACTGCCACAGCGGCCACCTATCAAAACAATGCGTCGTTAAACACAACAACCGTAGAAGGTAGCGCAAAAAAGCAAGCCGTAAAACGTACGGTGGGCCGACAACAATAACCACGGACCGCGCCTTGCCACGTCCTAACGCCAGCAACTTTATGAACTCATTTCCTATGCGGTCGAGGCGGCTCTTGAAAAATGTGCATGAAACAACGGTTATGACGCGGCCCATGTTTGATTTATTCATGTATCACTAACCATGTGTGCGAGCATCTGCCGCCGGCGATTCCATGTAATAGGTATTCGTAATCAGGGTGCGTTGTGTGTGGGGATGGTGGGTAGGTGGTGAGGGGCGAGGGGGATTTTACGGTCACCAGCGACCTGCGATCGTCTACGAAACCCCTGGGCTATCAAATATTTTAAAGATACGTCCCGAAAGGATTGTTTAGCCATCAAAATATTAAATTCTGAATCTCCAAATCTCCAATCTCCAAGAAAATCTTGAAAGATTAATAGAAAATCCACAAAATTATCATTCTTCTTTAAACGCAACCTGGTGGAAATGAAACAAAAAGCATTTTCCAATTTATTAAATTGTATGTGACATATATTTCATCAAACAACCGTTTGCCTAAATATGCTACTCAAATATTCCAGCACTGATATTAATAATCATTCTCTGAATGCACGTGCAATCCCCCTAAACAATCTTCAAGCCATCTGTTAGAACAGATTTGTTACCAAATCCAACTGGTCGCTTGTGCTATGGCATTTCTGATAACCATTATTACGACAGCCTCTAAGACCGACGCTGGCAAAAACAAGATCCCGACATGCCATAGATTCGTTGCAAACCACCTAACAGTAGTATTAATAATGAGCGACCGGTAATACCTGACCGCAATCGTCATGATTGTGAAGCATAGCAACGTGCCCAATGTCCACCGCAGGTTTGAATAGCAAACACGACATTAGCAATCACGGGCAGCCGACCATCGAGCGCTTTGAAAAGGGGTAGGCTCGGCCGGGCAGCAGGATTGGACATGTGGACGAACACCCCATTGATTACCATCAAGATACAGCTTACGAGGGTCCGGCCCAGGGTCCACGAACATTGCCGGCTGGATAAACGTTTGGCGAAGGGCTGCCATGTGGACGTTACGGAATTGTCAGCTTTAATTTTGAAGAAATCAGAAACAAATGTACGGGTATTCCTTTGAGAGTCGTGTTCCACGGTGCTGTTGATAATTTTAGTAACGGATTTCAGCTGCTAAGGGTTGATTCTCGAATTTTTGATAGCGACAACTATTTTCTTAAGTAAAATAATTGAAGCTATTTTAAAAAAACAGCCAAAGCATCAGCAGAGACTTGTGAAATACTTGCTGCTTTGCAGGGAAGAATAATATGTAACAAATACAAGTGAACAAGTCTGGTTGCTGAATAAGTTGGATACATGTAAAATAATACACAAATAAATATCTAGCAAGAAGTATGTGATATCCGAATAGTTAATCTACGCAATCTAGGCAGCAAAGTGCCAATCCATGTGCTGTGGAATCAGCTCGAGCAGAGTCGGACCCTTTAGAGAAACACTAGCCCACAGCGCAGACGAAACAACGATAATTGCGCCCTGTTATGCACGATTTGGCCAGCGCGCCGCGTTAAAGCGGCGAGGGTTTCGGCTGCAACTGAGTCCGTGTGACCGACAAAACGCACCCCGGACAAGCCACGTTGCCAACCGACGAACAATCATTGTCGGACACTGCGGTTAATATCTGTCCCGATTTACAAGAACATGCAAAAGTTTCTCTCGGTAGTTCGTACCGTGCATTGCGCTGAAGGGGTTTGTCGCAATGCTCTGTAGGCAAACGGACCTTGGTATGAGTGCTTTATTTTGTTAGTTGCTGTTGTTTCGTAAAGATCTTTTATTTACCATGGTGAGTGCATGTTAGTTTAACTACTATGAAGTCAATCCACATTGGCGACTGTGTCGGGAGGAAATATATCCAGTTTGTCTCTCTCGCTGTCACCAATGGGTAATGAATGTTTGATTGGCGACTTTACATAGAATGTCTGCATGAGAATATAAATTATATGAAACATTTACAAGTGTAGACGCGATTGAGTTTGCGATAGCTTTTATGTAGTCTTTGGAGGAAGTTTGTTGCCGAGGAAATTGACAATACGGAAAGACACTCAGACAACAACAACGATCGTAAAAGGGTGCTTCATTTTTTATCATTAGAAATGAAATATCCAATCGCAAAATGGGTGTCAAGGCGTGGAAACGAAACCTGAATCTTTAACTTGCCGGAATAATGCAAATATTATATTTGAACATATTGTCTGGACTATTGGATAGTCAGTTTAAAATAATAAGTCCCTCTAGGTATTGTCATGAAGTGATTAAAATTTGGTAACGCTTTGCTGCCACCAGCTTATGTACAAAGCCCTAATAAGCAGGCTGAGCGGTCTAGACACTAGCAATTTGGGTTCCTCGAGACGAAACTCGAGTGGATGTTTATAAATGAGGCGAATCGAAGGAATTGGTACAACGCATTCTATTGAACATAGAAATATGGCTTTAATTGAAGAAATATATAAACTTACATGATATCAGCAAGAACCAGTGTCCTCCTCGCAAGAACCAAGAGTAGAGTGTGTCCGAGACCCTACACCTCGAGTTGGTCTTAACCCTGCGTGACCCAGTTACATCCCCTCTCTTCACCCTTAGCTGTCCAGTTAGGGTTAGCCTATAGGTGGAGATCGACGATGGCTTGGTGCCGCAAAGATAGGAATTCAGAGTGCTGCTAAATTGGCAAGCTGGTAAGAAAGGTATCCCGTTATGAATGTTATAATTTGGGCCATTGTGCCTCAACAATAATAGATCTCGAGAAGAAATAAGAATTTACACCCGACATGTAGGCGCCTTGGTTCTGCGTGTATAAGGAATGATACCTTATCTAATGATCTTAATGATAAATAAACATAAACAAATTAAATACAAGATAATTCTAACACGAAATACTAATACACAAATACATTAAAAATAAAACATGATATCTCATTGAGATATCATGACACACCACAACTTTCTCGGAGTAAAGCATATCCCTACGGATATGCTTTACTACACAAAATAAAACATACCCATTTTATTGACCTTAAATGTAGACAATCGAAGAAACAATAAAAATTTAGAGAAAAAATTTTGGGCACAAAAACGTATTAACGAGAAAAAATGCTTTGAAAAATGACGGAGAACGAATGACAAATGCGAATAATGACTGGCCCTGTTCGGTCCTTTGAACTGGCGTGAAGTCTGGCTGGCCCTGTTCGGTCCTTTGAACTGGCGTGAAGTCTGGCTGGCCCTGTTCGGTCCTTTGATACTGGCGTGAAGTCTGGCTGGCCCTGTTCGTTCCTTTTGATACATGATGGGATGTGCAAGCATTTAACACAAAACTGTTGGGTATTTATGCCATTTTTCAATGATGGTTTTGAATATATTTTTGTGTCCAACCAATGACTCCAAGAAATCAGCCTAAAATACATTATTGTACAATAAGAGAGTATAAATCTAATCTTATATGAAATGAGGTACACAAATAACCTCAAAAATGAACCAAACATAGTATAAATCCGTCTATGAGTATATTCAGAGGGGCGAAAAATTACATTGACTGGCAAAACATTTTGAAGGAACCACGTTTTTGTTAGATTCTCCTCCGTCGGCATGTTACTTAATGCTGAATAAACTGTAATTGAGTCAATGGCTCGATTCTTTGGGCTGGCTTTCAAAGTAAAAATTGATTGGTTGATAAAATTGATACACATTAACTTTGCCCAAATAGTTTTAAAGTTACATATTAATATTGCCAAGACAATAATAGCCAACACCAATGAATTTTTCTTTCCACTTATAATTTGTTTCAGTTCTACAATATTCAGAGCTTTCAATGGGCTTAAATTTGCTCTATTTATGTTCTGGTTTGGGTGAATTGTGCTTACATCTATATTAAACGGTGACATTTCTTCTGGGTCTGCCTTAGTTAAAATGGTAGATTCGTCAATGAGATTGATTTCATGAGTAAAACAATAATTATCATCAACATTAGCTAGGTGGTCTAAGCTTACATCAATATTAAACAGTGACATTTCTTCTGTCTCTGACTTAGTTAAAATAAAAGGGTCCTCAATGACATTGGTTTCAGTAGTAAAATTATCATTATCATTTAAATATGCTAGGTGATCTAAGCTAACATGTCTTTTAAATTGTGACATTTCCTCTGCCTCATTTGCCTCTGCCTTAGTTAAAATGGTAGATTCGTCTATGAGATTGATTTCAGGAGTAAAACAATCATTATCATCAACATCAGCTAGGTGATCTAAGCTTACATCAATATTAAACGGTGACATTTCTTCTGGGTCTACCTTAGTTAAAATGAAAGGGTCCTCTGTGATATTGGTTTCAGTGGTAAAATTATAATTTTTATCTAAATATGCTTGGTTATCTAAGCATTTATCTGCTTTCAAATTAGAAATTGCTTCTGTCGTTGCGTTAGTTGCAATGAAAGGTTCCTCTGTGACATTGGATTCAGTTGCAAAATTATAATTATCATCTAAAATATATGCTAGGTTATCTAAGCATTCATCTGCTTTCAGATTAGACATTGCTTCTGTCTTATCATTAGTTGCAATGAAAGGTTCCTCTGTGACATTGGATTCAGTTGCAAAATTAAGGCTACTTTGATTTGCTGATCGTGAAAACTGCCCACACTCGTAGTTAAAAAATAATTTATCTGTAAATCCTTCTACAGTTTTTGTTGGCAAATCCACCGATTTGGATGTAATGTTGACTTGACGGGTTGTTTCGCGAGCCTCCTCCTCTTGATATTGAATAACCGTTCTCGCTTGTGCTGAATCTAATTCTTTACAATTGCTAAATATCTTTGCTAATTCCAAAGCTTCTTTCAGAGTTTGCGGCCTTTGCATTCTAATCATAAGTCTGCCGTTTTCAGCTCGCAGTCCATGAAGGAAACGTTGAAGGACCATCCCTTCAATTAGTTGAGTTTGGGGGGGTTGACCTGGTTGAGCGATTGCCCTGGCCGCTTTCTTACCCAATGTTTTCAACCGCAATAAAAATAATGAAACGTTCTCTCCTTGTCTCTGTTCACAAGAATAAAAGTCAGCAAAATGGTCAATAGTTGAGGGCTCGTCATCAAAATATTCTCTAAACCGAGCCTTGATTTCAGGCCATGTCGCCTGCTCTAAATCTGTATTGGCATCGAAAAAAATGGCTGCTGGTCCTGCTAATCTAATCTGCATAACTGTTATTAGCTGGCTATGGGTCCACATACCCAGGAATGCAGCTGATTCTAAAGATTCTAAAAATTGTGAAACAGATGTGGAGTTAGGCTCCCCAGTGTAATATTTCACAATGTGTATGACACCCGCAATATCCGCCCTGGCCATCGCTGCCGCTTCTTCTGCACCTACTTCAATGAACGCTAATGGTTGCTGAGCCATCTTCTTTAATCAATGATAGTGAGTTTAACTTGATTTTTATGTACTTAAATATATAGAAATTACCGTGCATGAGAGTAAAAGAAAAGTACCTTCTACAAATTCAGAAAAATAAGTATCTCATAAACAAACTTAGCACAAAAAATAGTAACTCATACGAACTCAGACAAAAAAAAATCCTCAAATTCAGAAATAAAACGTACTAACTCTTAACTCTCAGCATAGAAACTCCTCAAATTTAGACATATAAAAAAAAACGTATCCATAACTCAGCACAAAAATAGTATCTCGTATAAATTCAGCACAAAAATAGTATCTCGTATAAATTCATCACAAAAATAGTATCTCGTATAAATTCAGCACAAAAATAGTAACTCCTACCCGCACTTACTCCTGGTACCCGCGAGAATCACAAAATTAAAACAAAACAAAAAAAATACGCATTGATTGAAATAATGACGCGAATATTCCTTTAATTCCTCTCATATCTTACAAATGAAAAAATAGAAATCAAGTCCGAAAATGAAAGAAAGATAGCAAATTGGTAACAACCAAAACTACATTTTTTTAAACTACTACACCCCAAAAAAAAATTTAGCTGCTCGACACATTAAAATATCGCGAAACAAGGGAAGCCCATCTTGCCGCCGGGTTGGAGCAAGAGGGTCTTAGAAAAAGAGCGTCCGTTGCTCGAAATGAAATTGAAAGGAAATACATTTATCGTAATGCATGGTGAGCGCAAATATAAGATTAACCTACGTCAATGAATTTTGAAATGTTCGAATCATAATTTCACCCCAACTATCTCATTTTAAGCCGAAAAACAAATAAAAACAAATCCCATCGCTGGCACCAATTTTGTCATGAAGTGATTAAAATTTGGTAACGCTTTGCTGCCACCAGCTTATGTACAAAGCCCTAATAAGCAGGCTGAGCGGTCTAGACACTAGCAATTTGGGTTCCTCGAGACGAAACTCGAGTGGATGTTTATAAATGAGGCGAATCGAAGGAATTGGTACAACGCATTCTATTGAACATAGAAATATGGCTTTAATTGAAGAAATATATAAACTTACATGATATCAGCAAGAACCAGTGTCCTCCTCGCAAGAACCAAGAGTAGAGTGTGTCCGAGACCCTACACCTCGAGTTGGTCTTAACCCTGCGTGACCCAGTTACATCCCCTCTCTTCACCCTTAGCTGTCCAGTTAGGGTTAGCCTATAGGTGGAGATCGACGATGGCTTGGTGCCGCAAAGATAGGAATTCAGAGTGCTGCTAAATTGGCAAGCTGGTAAGAAAGGTATCCCGTTATGAATGTTATAATTTGGGCCATTGTGCCTCAACAATAATAGATCTCGAGAAGAAATAAGAATTTACACCCGACATGTAGGCGCCTTGGTTCTGCGTGTATAAGGAATGATACCTTATCTAATGATCTTAATGATAAATAAACATAAACAAATTAAATACAAGATAATTCTAACACGAAATACTAATACACAAATACATTAAAAATAAAACATGATATCTCATTGAGATATCATGACAGTATGTCTACCACGTGCATGTAACAAGCTTTGCTGTTTTCAGAAACAAAAAAACTTTATTTAACTGGGTATTTATTGCCAAGTCTTAAACTCAAACTTTAAGACTTACACTCAAAAAAAGTTTGGGCTTGGGACTTAGTATTCAAAACTAACGTGGATAAAGAAAAGATACGAGATTTAAGAAATTAATAGCTCTGCTATTGGGTTACCTGTTTGGTTCCTACAAAAGTTATATGTAATAACGAGCGTTTTTAAACAATAAAATATAATCACAACCCAGACTCTAACTTAATCTAGAATCGCTGAAAAGTTTACCTGTCATGTACGAAACATCACGTAGCACCTTGCGTTAAATCGGGCTCAGCCTACAACATTTTGACAGCGTGAAGTGTGTTAATTAATTAGAGCGATAATAAGGCAGCCTTTGCTCGATGTCCACGTGTACTACCTCCACGTATTTCACGAGTGTGTGTCGTAACATTCCACCCTGTCCCCCACCACCCTAATACCACCGGGAAGCTGCTTGTTCGGTCACTCGATCTATGCCGAGCGCGCTTTGCTGGCGACGTGAAGCCGATAGCCCGTTGATTCTAAGGGTTGTTAGCCACCATCGAGCATCTGCGCGCGGACGTGTTCAAACTCGATGATATTTTGTTCGGTCAGCAGTGGCAGAGATCAACTTACGGGAGAATGGACCCAGGCTTCCACGTGCTCGCGGATTACCGGGAGGGGGCTACGCGAAATAATTGCTAGCACGTGGGAGATTACGAGTGAGATTAAAAATAAATGTAAAAATGAAAGGATAGAATGATCAGCGATGGGAAAATATATATTTATACACACACACACATACACACATATATATATATATATATATATATACCGTTTCCATGTTCGTATTAATTTTGATACCATGTGGCAGAATTCTTATAATCATTTTTTCCAATTCCTATTTTTTTGAAAAATACCGTGTTTTAATTCAGTTTTAAAATTTGCCCGGAAGAAATCAGACGGAGGCCCAGCGAAACGTTGGCTATTTAAAATAAAGCTTGTCTCATCGTAGCACTAACCGCAATCATGTGTTTCAATTGTCTTTCATATATATATATGTCTGCTAGACAGGTTATCTTTATATAGATATTGGATGGTTTAGGGCAGGATTAAGTTTAAAATCGACGAATTTTAATGAAAACGTAAAAAAAAGTTCTTTGTAATAGTAAATGTTCCTAGCGCCCCAAAATATTGTTCAGCTGACATATTGCGGTCTCACGTGATTCGATTTCAAAAGCTCCATTCGGCAACAAAAAATAAAATAAAACGAAACAGAACTTTAATAAACCACTCGTGTAGCCGCGTAATGAATGTTGGGTTGCGAAGGTGAGACCAGGTTGTAACGAGTCGGAAGATAATTGCAACTCCAGCTTTTGTGTAGTAAAATAAAATCTATTTCCAGGTCATCAATGTCTGATGAACAAGTTCAGTGTGAAGCTGAAGCATTCATTGAAACGAATTAATGTATCGTTAAATATCCCACACCGCAATGGCACCAGAAGTAAGCGAGTATATGCTCGCTGCCATCGGACGTAGTAGGGACAGGGTCGGCGACAGTTGAGTTGGACAAAGAGCAGCGACTCGGTCTGTGACAGTTTGTGTTGTATAATAGCAGAGACATGGCGTTGTTTTAGATTAAGAGCATGGACCAGCCCAAGTGGTCTAAATTTTTATGTCACAATTGGTTGAAAGTTACAGGGAAAGCAGCCAAGCAGCGACTCGAAATTTCTATTGTTTTACAATTTTTAAACATTTAATTTCAATCCAGAAAATATGTTCGTTTTTTTCCCCAATCTCTTAACTTATTAACTTCCCAGAATTCCACTAGAATCTTAGTTTTATTTCTGTAGAACCACTAAAACATGGTTCTAGAGATGAAAGTAATTCATTCTCGCACAATATCGTGACCTCTTCAGGATCATAGAGTCCTAAATAACCTACCTCGTCCTGTCACCAAACATAAACGTGCCACAGTTCACAAAATGCCCGGGCGGGGACTTCGATGACGGAAGCGCACCCGTCAGACTAAGAGACATGTGAAATCCATATCCAGATGCCCGGCGCAAACAGTGAGCAGTCTGACAAGCCCTGACCGTAACAAACAACAGCAAACAAACGAAACAAAACAGACGGGGGAAAAACCACGCAAGCCGCTCTAGTATGTAAAACGTCAAAACTAAATTGGTGATCTGACGATAACCGCTTGGCAACTGGAAACCAATAACGAGTCGAAACTTCTGCCCTTTTTTCCCTCATGCTAACTCCACCCCACTTCCCCCCCCAAAAAAAAACACCGTGAATTATTAGGCAAATTCTCTCGAAAAATGTCAGTGTTTGTGTGAAATTGACTCGCACATTGTTATAACTGTAGAGCCCCCGGAAGGCCGATTGAAACGTACGCATCATCCTCTTCGAAACCCACCCCCCGAGATCGATCGGGGGTATTTGGGTGGTGATGGGGTCGGGGGTGGGGATGGGGAGTCTGCGATCGCAATAAGCCGCACACTTAGCGCGCCCACTTACAACGGACATCCTTCGAAGGGGGAGGGTTGGGGAGACGTGGGGCAAAATACCCATGACACTCGCACACCTACGCGCGAAGAGAGCGGCGATACCGCGAGAGAGGCCAACGTTGCGGTTACTCTTTCGGCTTGCCGAGATGTCGGCTGCTAAGGTGTTGTCAAGGAATCGAAACAATTCGTAAATCAATTCGTCATGACAGATGATGACAGTAAATATTATTTGCTGGAAAGTACATTTTCAATGATAATTTTTGTTTCGGTTCTTGATTCTGAATTGATTTCTGAATTGACTTCTAAATTGGATTTCTATTGAATCTATTGAATTGAATTTCTAAATTGAACTCTTGATTCTAAATAAATTCTGTCTCTATTTAATCGCCACGGTTGATAAAGCTCGCTTTGATATGAAAAACAGGCATTGAAACTAGAGGAAAATCTACCAATATCTCAATTAATTTCCTCCAGAAATTTACAATTAACCGGGCAATTACCGCAACCACAGCCCACCGATTACTCGACTGTTGCGCTGGATCAGCTTCATAAATGGAATAGGCGTGTCCGAGTGGATATCAAACAATTCCACGGGACTGTGAATTGAAAATGTCAGGTCAATGCAAGCAAATGTGTGCTTAGAAACGGTTTCCGATCATTTGGAAAAAAACTTTTCAATGGATCCTTGTAAGACTTGGTGTTAGTTGCCTTTGAAGAGCTAGCAGGAAGTTCTGAGATATAATTTAGTTTGAACATTGCATACCCGGAACTAAATATAATATCTTCATGAGTTTAAGAAAGTAATATCTTCATGAAGCTTGGATTTAAACTTGTTCTCAACGCTCTGAGCTTGCTTCACCGGAGCTTATGGGGGGGGGGGGGAGCAATCGACCTCCCATCTCTCATTACAAGTTTTTTGCTTAAGGCAACCATTTCACAAAAAACCCTTCTCTATCTGGCCTCTTGAAAGGTTTATTTTCTAAATCGTTTTTAGAAAAAATGGAAATGAAATCGAAATCTTCTTTTGGGCTGTGGCTCCTACCTCTCTACCATTCGGACCTCCTTAGCTGTATACAAAGTGGATAATATATCAGAGTAACAGATGAAGGAAAATTTCGTTTATTTTAGGGGGGACCTAGTTTACTAATGAAAATTTACACTACTACTGATATCAAATCGCACCTCTCCTCTCTTTCCCCCCCACGAACCCGCGGTCTAGTTTATTATCTGATCCAGGCTTAAAAATATCATAAGCTGCAAACACGGCGTCCCCCCGCGAAATTGGCCACTCTCTAGCTATGCCGAGACCTTCCACCCATTTATACCAACGACCCCAAGCCGCAGCGAACGCATGGTTCATTGCTGGTCCATTGCCACCACCCCCCCATATTCGGGGCCCACTGCCGGAATCTACAGCCTCCGACGCCGCTTTAGTAGCAGGACACAATCAAGCGGCGGGAAGTGCGACCGTCGCACCGTCTGGGGAATACCACATTCCATTATGTTTCTACGCATCCTCATAATTAGCAAGAGTCACAAATGAATAAAACCACGCTAACAAACTCACGCGGTCGTGCACGTGTTTCTACATCTGTGTGTGTGCTCGTGTGGGTGTTTTGGCGCACGAGATTCTAATCTGTGCTAATGCTGATATATGTAATGTTTCCACCTTTCTCTGTACGTTCTCAGATGCTTTAAATTGGCCGGCAAACATGAGACAATGCACGTTATTATGCTGGTATAATGATATGTTGTTTGCGTTGGGGATATACGGAGTGGTGTGCATCGTAAAGGCTAATGATAACTGCACGTGAATTCCGCTTTACGTCTGTGTTTTTGGTTGAAATACCGCTGTAAAACCGTGTGTCGTTAAAGCGTGGTAGTTATATAAAGGCGATGTCGCGTGTACTAAAATATTTAATATTTAACAAGGGATGATTAAATCGAGCCAGACGATAGTGTAACGAATGGACAGGGATGACTAGTATTGTGTGGCCGAGGGATAATATTTTCGCTGCTAGACAGACTAATTTAAAACAAACACGTGCGAATGTTTTTATGATTGGAAATAAAAGTGCACTCCTTCTGTGAAATAACGGATAAAGATAGAGTTTTTGATTGCAGAAAATTATACCAGCAGCTAAAGCGCAACGTATATAACAAAAATTAATGAACATTGACTTATTTTTTTTACCGTCAAATTATTTTTGAAACAAAAAAGTTTATATGCGAGCTAAATTTATAATGCCCGCCGAAGATCTAGGATAGATCGCTATATCAATCGGATTTATATAGACAGCTATGGTCTGGACATCATGACATGTCTTCAATGAAATCCAATCAGATTTTTTTGACCATATTTACAACAGGTGGCACCAGTCTAGTGGCGACAGTGATTTGTGAATGATATGTTGTAAATTGAGGGTAATGTGAACTTGTGAAGTGACCGTTTCGAAACAGTAAACCTCTCATACACCAGGATCTCTCCACCAATTTCTGCTGGTGATCAGCTATATAGCTTTAAACACTCCAACACAAACACGAACGGTCACCCATCTAGCCTCCGACCCCACGCGATGTTGCTTAACACCGGGAACGCAACGAGCACGGCTATATTTGGCCGGATGTGAGGTGTGCGTGTCTACTTCCGACTGACCTTGTGCTTATCGCGCATGGAGCCGCGGCCCAGGATGGCCATCTTGGTCATCGTGTCTTCCTGCAGCCTCTTCAGCGAGTTGCCCTTCGGACCGAGCAGCTTGCCGACAAAGTTGAACTGGAACAAACAACGACAGCAATCGTTAGTCTTCAATGATGATCAATGAATGGCTTATGATTTTACGGATTTTATTCATAAGTATAGAAACTTTCGATCGAAAGTTTGCTGCCAGACCAAAGTATAAAAGTCCTGGACATCTATGTTGCCACGGTAGTGTCCCAGATCCGTAAACATATTAACCATTGAATATTTTATCTCTTCGAGATCTTATATAGTATATCTTTATGTATGCAACAAGATTTGCTGTTTGAGATCCCTACATATTACACTACGGTATTCTTTATTTACTTGATTTACTCCCGCAAACTGCATTGGGTTTGCAATGTTTCCACACCAGCCCCAGAATGTTAGCATTACATTTTGCCGAATCAATTTGCATCTCCGTGTTACGCGCGAACCAATCAGTCGAAATCCCAGCTGAATCACCGCAAACCGATCAAAGAAGACGCCATCAATTTGCCGCAAACGAGCAAACTTTGTCCAGACGTCCGAGGCGCTGGATGTGACCCAGATGACCATCGAAGTGCCAACTTGCAGCTTCCAGCTTCCAGCTCCAGCAGTCCGTTGGGACACTTATAGGCCAGACGGGGCCGATTTCACCGATCGCTCGCGCCTCACGAGTTAGCGAGCGATAACCCCGAGACACGAATAGCGTTGCATTTGCATGCGATCCGCAGAAGCCATTACACTCAGCTAGAGTAATACTTAAGCTCAAGGTTTATAAAGTTGTAAAACTAGCTTAAGGAGTCTAGGCGGCAACATGTTGCTAGCACGAAAGCAAGCTGCGTATATATCAGACATGATTTTCATTCAAAAATCGAATTAAATGTATACATTTTTTAATCAAAGACGTTTGAAGTTGAGTTCCAGGAAGGGAACCCATTATAGAAGTCCCAAACCATATTAACTTTCGATACTTGTGGATATTAATATGCGAAATCCCACTTTTGCAGTGAAAATGATGAACAAATTCAAAAACCATCTCGCTTGTCAGAGAGCTTGGCACTGTGTGCTAAGAAAACATCATGTAAGAAACCCTATTTGAAAACAACCCGTCATTTCCACGAACAAACGTCGCTCCAGTCTTCTTATTGCTGTCGGCCAAACACGGAGAACCTGACCCCGATGACCAAGCAGACGTGCAGCCAGCATCCGATCCTCTGGGACACGTCTGCCCCGCGCAAAGACATACGCTCTGCCGAGATCTTGAGTGGGTGGGAGGTGGCCAACCCTCCGCCCAGCAGCGCCTCAGGATCGTCGGGGGTTATTAGGTAACGAGAAGAGTTGCGCTATATAGGGCTTTGCGCGCGAGGGGTGGGCGTGGGGGCGATACGCCAGTTATATGTGCAGGGGGCTCCACTTTATTACGGGCAAGTCAACGGTAAAAGGTTATTCTTGGCTCAGCGAGCAGTAGTAAGTGCTTAAGACATTACGTTGAAACTAGCTCAGTTTGTCGAAGATAAGAAATGTCTTTTGGAAAACAGAGTGAATATGCTTTAAATTGGAGCGGTTTTGCTCATTTATAAGCAGTGAGATGTTGAGCGGAAAGCTGAGCGAATGTAGTCGTTGTGGGATCCGTTACACGAAGATGTACGCGTAGCAGGAAGCGGAAGAACCGCAAGCTCATTATGTATTCTCTTAAAACCATTATTAGTCGACGCATAAAGAAGATGGAATGCTTTCAATTTGTTTAAATTAAGTGGTATTCTACATTATCTACACTTAGCAGGTGACGTTTTAGACGAGATGATGCTCCAGCCATGGTTTCAGATGACTGGCAATTATGATTTCTGCGCAGCGTAGTAAGCAGCGTTGTAGCTTACGAGTTCACTTAATTTATTTTCATTTTAAACTCGTTTTTCAGTAGTCATAAATACTATTTACATTGCAAGACAAACCGGGGTATTCCTACGTGACTTCCTAATGAATATGTAATTTTTTGATAAAAAGTGAGACATCTTTTCATTTTAGTGAGCTTTAGACAGCTGTTCTTTGTGTAGATATGCACACCGCGAACTGTTTCTTCATGCTGTGAGGAAACGAGACGCTAAAAAACATTCCGCACACTTTCAGCCGGTTTTATTGTTCCAAGGGAACGCGCGTGAATGCAGATTCTTGGCGCTGAAATCACGTTCATAATGCACGATTTCGCCCGTCAGAACAATTGCACAGTACCTTTTGTTCCACTTCTCGCGTCGACTACCAGAAAATAAGCCAATCGTGCCGCATCTATAATAGTAACACATTTACTCGCAGAGTTTTCGTTGCCGCTTTCGACTCTTCATGACGCTGTCGTCAGAAAATCTGACAAACAAAACACCGTTCCCTTTGCCCAGCTAACTGTTGATTGAGTAATCATGGAAAGGGTGTGCTGTGTGAGGGAGTGTAGGGGGCGAACGAATTTGACGCTCAATCTGTCGACGACGTAACAGGAACGACCAAGGGTGATTAGCCCAAGCAATTCAAGAACAAAGACTCGGTCGGAACGATATAAAGTTTAGTTACGGCCGAAAACTTTGGTATCATCAAGCTCCACTATTATGACACCTGTAGCCAATGCGCTGACGGCGAAACTTTGAAGATGTCTGCGAGTTGTGACGTTATCGAAGATGTTGATTTAAACTTGGGCGTGTTTGACGAGATGTTTGTTGGCGATGGGGTTTGTGGACAATGATGACAAGAGGAACAGTGCCGCGCTGCTTGTGAGTTCGACTTCCAAGAAATGGTTGCTGGAGGGAGCAGAGTGCCCTTGCTGACCTGGATCTGTGGTGGGACGCCGGGGGAAGGGGGCGAATCTTATCTCGAGTCGTCTGGTTGGCCGATGGGATATTATTGTGAGAATGTTTGTGCTTGAACTTTGATGCTAGACGGAAGCATTAGGTTGGAAAATGTCCACGTTGCGAATCTTTGGCGAAACTGTTTTCAGGCATAAGATATGATAAGGGGGGGGGGGGGGGGGGTTGGAGTATGAGAAAATCTTATTGTGGAGCGACTTAAGAATGACATGCTTGAAAACGGCAGTATTTTATAAACTGAACCGAGTATTTTTAGTATGTTGAAAAATAACTAAACTTAATATTTGATCCTAGCAGTTTGAGGGCATTTCATATAAGAAAATCTTGAAACAAGAGAACTGGGCGAAAAAACAATAAGTCATGAGTTTTGATCCCAATTATAATTATATCCCCATCAACTCATTGCCATTGAGGGGCTGCGCTTGGAAGCATCGCTGGAAGGACATATAATGTCGAAAAAGTGCATGAAACCAATACTTAACTGATATAAATCAGAGTTACTCGTGCTAAGTTAATTTTTAGTGGAGGTACCAGGTTTAGCTCTGCGGGTTGCTTTCAGGAGCAAAACTCAAGAGGGCCCGGCTTAGCAATATTGAGCATTTAAACTTGCAAGAAACGAAAGTGCACCACTTATTAGTGATTTTACAACGGCGATTCCCATCGTTAGATTCCCAACGTTCACCGTGGTTGGTGGATGTGGTGGTGGTGGTGCCGGGTTTTATGCTCTGCGGGCTGCATTCAGGCGCGTACTCGTGAAATCGGTGTTTCTTACAATTTAGAGCATTAGCTATGGTATTAGTCAAGTGCGAAAAGGTTCAAGCACTGTATTCTTCTCAAAACTCCCCAAAAACTAATTATTTTAATCATTTACAAATGGATAATCAGTCCCCCACCTTACTTGAACATTAAATACTTTTGGAATTGTTTTAACCAGTTGATCCTTTCATTGCGGACATGTTAACTTCCATTACCTGATCACAAAAACATCTCTACTCTCTTTGTTTTAATTAACATTTCAATAAGCCACGATAAGCCTCGAGCCAATTGATAATATTTCTCGGATCACCCCCCCCGTCCTCCAAGTTTGCTGGATCCACAATGACTTCTAATTAATGCAATGATCCTAGATTGGCCGAGCAACCTTTTAACGTCCCATTCCAGGTCTCATAATTAGCCAACGCTAGCTACCTGCCCCATGCGTAGAAAGCAGCCAGGGCAGCAGCCGACTACAGCTTGATTGCTAAATAACTGGCTGCCAGGCTAATTTCCCTCCTGAAGCTAAGTGCTTCGATGGTAATATGCTGCAAATTTCCACCGCCGCCGATGCCGTATTTATTAATTCAACCCCCGGCTGCATTTGCTAAACACCAGCAACGCAGCGCGGGGTGAAAACAAAAAAATAGCCGAGATATTTTGATGCTGGAAATGCGTATTTTCCTTCCCGTTTCGCCGCCTTGTTTGGAGATAATGGCTCTCACTTCTTTATGAAGGTGGAGCTAACTTTTAAGGTAGGTAATCAAGAGTGGTTTAATGCTCTCCTGGGAAGGTACCTGCAGGCCGTTTTCTTCTGTGCAAGGCGAGAAAGCCTTCCTCTGAATTTGATAGCGATTTCAGATTGGGGGGGAATTTTAGATTATTGTGCTCCTTTTGCCAGATGGCTCATTTATAAGCTTTGTAGTATGATCAAGTGATTTCAAGTGTCAAATGTATTGCACTGACCTTGTTAGTAAACCTAACTTGAAGTTAATTTTGTATCTTGACCCTTTTTTTTTTTTTAAAGCCTGTGCCTTTATTTAAATTTGTATTGCGACTTTGAGACAATTTTGAGGAGAGACGGTCAGCTTTACTGTGTCTCACTACTAGTTGTTTGTCCCTTAGGAGCATGCATTAGGTAAAAGAGTGAGAAGAAAATAGTTCTCAACGTTGTTGTCAATATCGTGAAAATTCACCGTCAATTATCAGAAAATGTATTCAGTTTATTCAAACGCTAACTTTGATCACACCCACTTGTTTTATTGGTAGTAAAACACGAACCAGGCCATTTGGGCTCGGTTTGTCAGTCACCTGTTAATTATTTTACGGTCTGTTTAAACAATATCTAGGTATCTCATTGGAACTATGGGAATAAAACATTATCGGACCGTTGAAAATATAACGGTCCACTGACAAATTAGCCCTTAGCGGAGGCTGAACACGTTACTACCATTTGGTAGTTACTTCTGAAGTAATTACTATTGAAATTTAACGGACATATTAAATAATATACTTTCAATAAAATCAAAATATTCCTGCCACTATGTGGATGAGTTGGTAAGGGCTCAACGCGAGTAAACCCTAAAATACCCTGCGTGTACGGCTTCTAAAAAATAACAAAATCACCCATTCGAAGCGGTGGCTCAAAATGTTACACGCACGGCGCGTCCATTTTCGCACGCGTGCATGAAAATACAAAACGGCCGGAGACCGAACGGCAGGAAAATAGCCGCGAAAAGATCAAAATCCCGGTATAAGTAAATATTTACTCGGTGCATAATATTTTCCGAACGGTTCTGCGAATAATAATATCAACACGTCGGCACAGGGAGCGGCGACGCGTGGTGAAAGATTCAGGGGAGCGTGTGTAATGCAGAGGCGTGTAGATCAGCCAAACCCTGCCTCGGTGGGGTAGGGTGGATGGGCTGAAGTGGACTTGCACGGTGTTCTTGGCGGGTTTCTGTTTGGTGTTATAGAGATAACTTGCTATAAATTCACTATAGTGAGTAAACCTCGGATCAGATAGTGAAAGGTGAAGCCCGTGATCTTTTTCTTACATAAAATTGAATTATTAATCGTTAAGTTACAATTAGTTGTCAATTCTGATAGCTGAAATTACAATGTGTAGGTAACCTCCAGTTAGAAACTCATTTCCATGATGACGGATTGTCGGTTTCTTCTGTTTTATTCCTAACTGGAAAATAACTATTTAATTGTATGCATAGTAAAACCAACCCTTAGAAATAAATTAGCTCTGACGTTAACGGAATCAAGTGGTTTAAGGAGGGAATAGAGAAACATGGATGAAGATGTTAAATATAATGGACTTTGACGGTGACATTGAAAAGTCTGAAGTTTCTGATGGTGGCAGAGGAAGATTGACAAGTATGCTTGGAAAGGGTGAAATGTGGAGATAAAAATGTAAAAATTATTATTAAAAAAAAATGAAATAGTCCGGTAGAGTTCTTTGTTAGTATTTAAGACCCTCTAGCCAGTTAGCCAAAGAGCTACGGAGATTTTTGAGAACTTTTATGTCTTTCTATGTAAATAATTTGTTACACCAATGCGTCAAGGTTTTTCCTAGATAAGCTTCTCTTACAAATGACCCTACTTCGTTAATTACCTAGATTTTGCACCGATTTCTTGATAGAAATTAATATCGCTTTCCTAACTTTTTCATTCCACAAGCTAGTTCCGTGTAAACACCCGTAACATGTTATTCCTTCAAGATCTAAGCCATTAATCCGGGTAGAAACTTTATGAAATGGTACGAGGCTAGGGTAGGGCACAAGTTTCCGTGTTACAGCGGTAACAACGTGAAACTAACGAGATATTCCAGATCGACAAGTGGGGGCGAATGCATGCAAACCAGGTCAAGCGTGGAATACCTGCGCCAGAATGCAGCACAGATCAGGATTCCTGGATACTCAACTGGAACATTATCCTGAGGACTTCAAACGTCAATGAATGCGTCATTATTTCCCTAAACGCTGCAGAGACGGGATTAGCTTTCGAAATGCGTTCACAATGCTCTCAAAAAACTAAGTGCGCAAAAAACATCAAACAAATGTATTGTTAATTGAGAATTTTCTTATATATTATCGTGAATGGCGCTAAGTGTTTTTTCTAAGCGTTTAAAATATTCTTTGATCAACACACTTACCTCAAACGCTAGCATCAAACGAAAATAACCTGCAATTTAAATGCGTCGCGCACGCTGTATATATATTTTTTAAAGAGGTCACCTTTGTCGAGAGGCAATTCATCTTTATACTTAAAAAAAACTTTCGTCCTGGAAATTCGCAGCGAGCATTTAAGACTCACGAGCTTTTCAGTTTCCCGCTAAGCCCCACCAGACTCCCGCGGTTGTGTACCAAAATGTATTAAAATCGAGTTTTTAAATCTCTTTCATACAATCTTTAGCATGCTGTGCTATTCGGGTCAGTTAGTTTTTCATAAATTCTGTTGTATTAAAAGAATATCTCGTGTATTTTCCGTGGCACTCTTTCACCTGGGTGCCTAGTACATGAATTTCCATTACAGTGGAGGGATCAACTCGGCTCCCGTTAAATCCCAAACATTTATAGTGGGACTCGAATGCATTTGGATGATGTATTACGGTAGAATCGGGGCTGGGTTCATGCCCTGCGTGTGCCATTATTTTGTCGCACTGTCGAATAAAAAACCATGAAACTAAATTGCATCACGTACCTGCAATTCGCCGCGCACGTTTCAAACGCATCGAGCTTTCATCGTAATTAAAAGTGGCTATATACGAGACGAAGTAATTATTATAATTCGCTCGCCCATGATTATAAAGAGCTAACTTTGTGGGTTTGTGAAATAATTGCGTTTTTATTTCGCGCCCGGGCGTAAAAAAAGGTGGGCATCGGGGGAGTTCGCGGTTCACAGGGGTCCGTGCCGTCAGGAATTTAAGATTGAAATTTTGGCGCGCCTCAAATATTTTCTTGTGGTTTTTAAAGGGTGACCGGCGCATTGCAGAGTTTAATTTATACCTTACCCTTGTTTCCGGGGTGGCACGGGAATTGTGTTTGTTCCGAATGTAATTTAACAAAAATGATTATTTTGTGCATATTTTGCAACGGCTAGTGTGGCTATTTTGGCAGTGTATACAGACTGCGCAAATGGCCGTTGGAAAAAAAGGTATTTCTATGTTTGTTGGACATTATATTAAGCAAATTTTCACAATACTGTTTCATACCTGTGGTAAGCGCTATTTGACATGATTATCTGCTTGATGAACGTCATTTTAACAAATTGTAAATTTTAAATAAACGGCGAAAGACCAACGTAACGATTCAGTGTGTCCATGGATATTACAATTAGTACAGAATATAAAGTTTTGAAAGGATCAATATTCATTTAGCTTATTTGACTACAGTAAAACATGAGAAGAAAAGATAAAAACCTCAGTCTAAAGATTCAAATTCAATCCGTTTTTTTAATGAATTATCATCAGAATTTGAGTCGAGTTTTGCGGTTGGTAATGAAACAAAATTTTCAAACAGCAAACCACTAAAGAAAAATTAAGCAGCATGCATTCTCTCAAAAACCTGATAGTGTTCAAGTGTGGCCAATTAGTCGGAACCAAACGCTTAGCACAACGCATTACCGTTTTTCTCGTTGATCCATTAAAAACGAAAAACGAAATTAACGAAATTAAAAAAATATTACATCCAACAAATTCTCGACCATACTTTATAGTTGAGAACATACTAGGTAAACGATTAGTAGAGCCTACACTCGTTGCAGGATGAGCGAGCCGTTATCTCCCTGAGGAAATCCAAACGGAAAACATTTGACAATCATATAATAAACCGAATATAAATCGGTATTGAAACCGTTTAGAGGCAAAAAAAAAACTATTTTTCCAATTAGCAAAATACTTCATGCACAAATCTGAAACTTAGGCAATTCGTTTAACTTGTTATCTTATATATTCAATCCAAATTTGGTGCGGATCGGTTAATTAGTTACGAAGCTAGTACCAAAAAACTGAAAAATTTACGGGTTTTTGCTCATAAAAACAAAATGGCTGAACAGATTTTGCTCAAAAACTATACAGCACCTCGCTGAGTCACCACGAACGTTTTTGCCAAATTTCATAACGATCTGTGACCTTTAAGTAGGGCTGCTCGTTTTTGTTACAAACAAAAAAAAAAAAAAAATCCAAATGCTTTTTTTCCCCCTATGTTGTGAAATTGAAGGATTTCGCTCGCTTCGCTCGCTCATCCAATAATACACTAGATGAATAACTTCAGAAATATCTTATAATGGAAAATAAAAATGGAGAACAAGATCCAAAATGGATTTAACGCTGTATTCAACCACGTCATAAAAGAAACAGGTCACCGAAGGTAACATTATAAAAAAAAACACAGTTAACTATGCATTGTACATTTTATTGAAATTAAAAAATAAGCGTTAATAGTTTCGTTGGTGTAACACGTGATGCACGAGCAACTGAATTCCCGCCGCACGCCTTAACCATGTACATCGAATAACCTGTCAATTGCACCGCTCGCCTTCAGTTTCCCCAAACGTCCCGACGCTTTGCACGCACGCACGCACGCACGCACGCACGCACGCTAGCGAAATGAAAAGCCTAATTCCCTCCGTCCCCCATCTTTCACCAAGCAGCCGCTCGCGAATTTTCCTCGCGCCTCATTCACAGAATTCCATGATCAAGTGTTTGTATTATGTGTATCGGGTAGTTTTTGCGATGGCATATTTATTTAGAAACTTGTCGGAAGTGCAAATGACTTTTCACTGAATGTGGACGTGTTTTCATCTCGATTGGTTTATTCGTCGAAGTTGTTGCTGCATTAGTTGTTAATGTCATGTCCTACGCTCGGTACTACGTGCTCTAGTTTTACTATTTTAGGGTGTAATGCGCCCTGACCGGCCATTAAGAAAGAAACTTGGCGCAATAGTGTAAAAAATACAGGCTACGCAGGGGAAAAAAGCGAACAAGTTTTCATAGTCTCTCCAATTTGCAGCGGGTATTTTTAGTACCAATCGTAAATGGAAAATGTTGACGCTTGATGTTCACGTGAAAATTAATCGGACATTGATAAAAACAACGGGGCGTCAATAAAGACAATCAAAGTGTCCGTTTAACACTTGGTGTTTGTGTGCACAGCGTGTCCGAAACAGCGATTGCCGATAAATAGGGTGGCTTGACTGGACTAGTTACACGGCATGGAACCAACACCGGACACATTGGTTTTGCCGAACCATAGTAAATGAAGTGATTCGCAAACCAACTTTACAAAAAAACACTTCAGATTGTTGTTGTCTGTTTTTGTTCACAGATGTGAAGGTTTGTTCGCAGCTTTCAAAGCAAAGAGCGTGGCAAGTTTTAGAGAAATTTCCAGAATTAGCATTCCCGCCATAAACATAGACAATTCTGGCATGAATATGTCCAGCGTATTTTCAAAATAATTGTTCGCCGCAAATTGATATCGAATAAAAAAATTAAATATTTTCAAATTATTAAGTATCAAACTTAATCAAACAAAAACCTAACAATATTCGGTTAAATATTTATCTTCCAAGGAAGAAAAAAGAAGTAACCGATAGGTTTTCAACATGGAGATCACTTTTTATCTTGAGGTTGGCCCCTGTAAGACCGGCCCTTAGACAAAAATAACTCGTTGTGCTCCTATTGATGATTTCCGCGTTTTCTCTCACAATTTTCTCACCAACCTTCAACGCTCACCCTCAACGCGATTATAACAAGCCTCCGCAAAACCCTTCCGCCCGTCCGCCCCCAATCATCCCTTCAATCGCGCTGCCTTCCAGCCACCCTAACCCTCCCAATGCCGCTCAACCAGAGGGTGAAAGATCATCGCTGACGGACTCTTGAAAGCCGCAGCCGCCACCACGTTTAGGAGGTGACGGTCGAGCCGATTTGATGGCGATTTGACGCGCCACAAACAAGCCTGTCGATCCAGGGGGTTGGAAAAGGGTGGGAGACAAGCGAGATAATGGGCGACAGATGTGACGGATGGATTGCTACACGCGGGGGGTGCGCTCTGCGCGATAACTCTGTGTAAGGTGCGCGGGAGATTTGGGGTGGTTTACATCGTCATCTGCGATATCGGTGGGCCACGCGTTCGCCGAATTCACGCGGAATTCCGCGTGAAATTTGGAGGAAAGACAAAGTTAATTAGCTCTATGGGCTAAATGAGATCTTTGATTATGGCCGTCGCCAGAATTACTTATCACTTATCGCTAATTGAGTAAAGAGGATCGAGTTATCCTAATCACCAGACAGCGTTCTATCACTATAAAAAAGAGTTCACCATCTACGAATAACACATTAATTCCTTCCTAACTTTATTTTTGATGTTTTGTCTTGAATTTAGCCCCAGATATATTCAGACTGCTTCAATTATAAAGCATGCCAGTAAACTTACTGCTGGTTAGTTTGTCATTTAAATGCAAACAGCAATTTTGTATCACGGTCCTCAATGTTAAGTGAAATGTGCATCCAAATATCTCTGCAAAAGTAACCTTCAGTCAACTTAACTTCTCGTACGACAGACACAGCTGAACGAGATAGTTTGCCATCACTTAGTTTTCCAAGACAGTTTTCTTGTAGAACCTGAAGAAGCAGGTGGCGCAGAGCTTTACGAAATGTCGGAAATAATAATTAAATGGCTTATGATGTTCAAAACTCAGATTGATAAATAGTTATTTTGAGGTAGTTTTCTCTTTTCATAATTTCAAACGTAACAAATTGTGAAGTGACTCGGCGCAATCCAAGCCCCGAGTCTGGCAGCCTGCACCTTTGCCACTCCCCCGTTGCCGCCATGCAGACTTTTAACTCCGCTCCTTTATTTACACCGTAAACACTTTCAGCCGAGCGATTGTCAAATGCGAAGGAATTGCAACGGATTTAGATTTCGTTTCGTTCAGCACAGCGTGTCGCCGTCGGAGTTCCGCATCCGCTTTCCCTGAAGCCGCTTTGTGCCCGAGTTTTACACTCGGCTATCGGAAATAAGGCGTTGATGAGGTTGTTGCTGCTCTGAACTCTGCTCAGGGATTCGATTCGATACCGGCAGCAGCAGCAGAAGCAGCGGTAGCAGCAGTCTTGTTTCATTTTATTGGTGAATCAAGGGACCTTCTGAGCGATAACTTTAAGCTCTTCAAAGGGGTATATAAAAGGTACTGCACCACACACACGTGTGCTTTACCTTTAAAAGTTAAATTAAAGTAAAAGCAGATACTCGAAGGGAATTTACTGAAATTGCATCATTAAGATTTTTAGAGCTAAAACTGTTGGTGCTAGGGTGCCATTAGTTTCCCATTTGTGTTTCCCATAAACTTTATTAATAAAAATCCAACAAGTAGCTTTGTGGGTATACCAAAATAATAGTGCAATCATATCATACAATAGTGCTTAGCCACAGTAAAATAATAATTATTAAAAAAGCTCGTTAAATTGCCCTGTTCGTAGCCACGCTTCCTTAAAATTCACAATTAAAACCCGAAATCGTGTTTGTTTTCTGCAGGCAACGGTCTGGTGTGCAAAGAACCTGGACGCAAAAAACTAGTTTTAACTTTCGCAATCAAGCCGAGTAATGCATGCACTCAGTGGCACGCTGCATGCAGATTTTTCTCCGCTTGATGCACGCGCAAAGTTTGCCTTTGTGCTCTAGAAAGGCCTCATCAGTTGGTCCATCAGATCGCTGCGCCAGCCTCCCAGATTGCACGCGTTCGCGGAGGATCGCTCACGAGTGGCATGCAAACGTCGTGGAACATTTTTAACATTTCAATACGAAAGGGGCTTAATTGTATACGGTCCACGAAGGTTATCTCTACAGGGTGTTTACTGAGAGGGGTTTATTCATGAGGCTGTACTCTTTCCCATCGCTAGTTGTTAGCGCCTGGGGCCATTGATCAGGTATCTTATCATCAGTATCATTATGAAAAGTCAAAATTATTTAACATAATTGATGTGATGTAATTAGCATTACACAGAAACTATTAACAGAAAGAAAAGCAATTACGGAACAAGTTACTTAATTAAGTGAAATAATAGGTTCCATGGCTCAATAACACTTGTAACAGGCGGAAATTGTTCTTGAGATAATAAGCAATTCCGAATGACACTGCTAACATAGCGAAACATGCTGCACTCCAGGCATCTTAGCACGGAGCATTCTCGGATGCATCAAATTGGAAGTGGGGATATTTAAGTCATGAAAAATGCAGATCCCCGTACCGTTCGTTCTTGGCCCAGCATATGCTAATGTCATATCGTCAGTTAAAACCGTCAAACCGAGCGTTCGCTTTAGAATTACTGCAACACAAATGTGACGTTTATTTCTTCGCCGCCCGATTGTTTCTGTTCTACGTACACGTCTGCCTTTTTATGAGCACTTTTTAAGGTACAGTCGCCGTCGAAACAGAATAGCTGAAACAACTTCACGGATAACGATTGCATGCAAAAATATATGAAGATAAAATGCATGCTGTTTGGATGATTACGAAATGTGCATACACCACATTTTTGCAGTTGCTGTTTAATCAATTCAATCAATCTCTTTCGAATAAAGCGTCTGTCAGATTACATGAAATTAAAGTAATCAATTAATTAAGTTTGCGACTAACCCAAAACTTTTCAAATTAAACTTAGTTATAGTTTTGTGTTTCCTGTTGCGAAATACAGAGAAAAACCGATGCACAGTTATTTTTTTAATTTTTGATGTAACTAAGCTGTAAATAGAGCAGCATTTTCCGCCAGCAAGCGACCACTGTTGCTCTGAATCATCATTCTCAACTTCATAAAAGGATGCTGTAAATGAACCGGATCTCTCCTCCATAACACTCTTAATATCAGTGTGCAAAGGTGGAGCAAAGAGCGGCGCACATACGGTTTCTTTGGACTGCTTCGGACAGCTGGCACTGGCTTCAAGCAGACTTCAATTTCAAGCACTTACAAGACGGAGTTGAAGCGCGAGACAAGATGAGACATCACGGAACAGACAGATCCAGACTAAGATATAGGTAGGTAGGTATATGCAATCCAATATCGGAGAATTGTTTTGATATAACGGGGACTTCTTTTACGATTTTTCTGGCTGCAATTTCATAAAGCATATTTCCTAATGCGCCTCAACTGCCGCTTGTTGCGCTGCCTGCACAAAGATTCGAGTTGTCTCGAATGCAATTTCGCGAATTAAATTGATATACATTACTCCGCCTATCCTAAGATCAATACGAAATATAACAAGTTGATATCTTTTAAATATCTTTCTAGCTTTTGTAGCGCATCCAGAAACATGCTAGAGTCCTTAACTGAAGGAAAATGAGCTCGTATATAAAAATATGAATGACAGACTTTGACAGTAAATTCAGACAATACGAAGAATTCTTGTAACGATACCAATAAGGGTTTTTAGTACTTTGGTTTGACACTAAAAAAGCTTATTTTATTGATATTAACTTGGTGGCATTTTCAAATACAATCTCCCTAACGCTGCCATAAATCAATGGCGTCAGCAGCGAATATTCAAACTATTTCTGTGCGATCATCAATAAATCGAAGCTCGCTTTTACGGTTAATAATAACAGACATTTTTTACACGGGAAACCCCGTCTCTTCTATCCCGTTTCCTTGCAGACAGCTCTCGCGTTGTCTCTGGCTAGATGTGAGCTGGTTCCACCGTACCACCAATCTACCCAGGAAAACATGCCTTATTGATACTCGATAGCAATTTATATGGCTTATAACCAATTTCCTTTGTTGCTTCCTTTACCGCGACATCTCAAACAGGCAAAGTTTATTTTCATCCCTTAAGAGCCAGCTAAAGGCAGCTTAAAAGCCGAAAATGCAGAGGTCCACGCCATTACTTTTCCTGCCCCTAAATTTGATCCCAATATTTTTGAAAAAAAATCAGTGTGTAGAGGAAGAGTACTCCGACCCGCCTAGTAAACTTTAATTAAGATCGGATGGAAAATAAAACAACCAGAGAAGAAAGAAAAGTGGTGTTTTCGCTTAAAAAAACCCCACAAAAAGTCCCAAATTCAAGATTTATTTGTGAACAAAGTAAACGTCCGATCGACACGAGCCTTTACATCGCGGGTCAGAAATTTTTTCAACTATCCACTGATTTTTTTTCAAAAATGTAGGGAACATTTTAGGGGCAGAGAAAAGTAACCACGTGGACCTCTGCACTACCAAAATTTTCCGTGTGAGAAAGCTAATTTTTCACGGATTAGACCTGGTGAAAAATAACTTCCAG
This sequence comes from Nemurella pictetii, assembly GCA_921293315.2. NCBI lineage: Eukaryota > Metazoa > Arthropoda > Insecta > Plecoptera > Nemouridae > Nemurella > Nemurella pictetii. The sequence goes on from OV121122.1 coordinate 7,832,652, forward strand.
TTTTACTGCCTCATTATCAGCATGAGCGATAAAAACACTCTTGGAGATTATGCTTGCACAACCCGACACATGGTTATATAAAAGTCAGTAAAAAGGTAAATCATAAAATTCCGCGTTTCATATGGTTTTTTCGATATGACTGGATTCGTCTCTGTTTGCAGATCTAAAGCAATGTTAAAATGAAAAAATCGGATGAAAACTATCGATTTTTTCGGTAATATTCATTCGTTTTTACGTGAGTAAGATTAGAGCGGCTTAAAACATGACGCACATACAAATTCTTTTCCTTGATTGAAATGCGCCACAGAATCATCAATAAGTGCACTAGAACTGTGGTTCAAAGTATCATACAATCTGCTGACAAAGATGAACCCAACCTTGTCATTAAAATCACGAAAATCGAGAAAAAGCACATTTTTTTCATTTTGATTATTAATCTTGGTTATGCAAGAGTCGCAGATTTGTGCCAGCGTTTTTAATCCGTGGCTTCTTATGATTACTGCCACAGATTATTTTGATTTCCATTATCGTATCGGGTTACAACCTATGTAGACTCTTAAGACAATATTTTTGCCATCCCCCGGCTGCAAGGAAGCGCTATACTGATCCGAGCCTAGTCGTCGGTATCAACGTCGACGAGCGGGGGATGAAATCCAGCTCGCTCGAGGAGAAGGAATAAATTGAACGATGACTAAGGGATGACGCGAACGACAAGATTTTTTCCGACGTCGGTTTTTTAACGGTAGCGTCGTCGAAGTCGTGGTCAAAAGAAAGAATTTATCAATTTTATGTCGTCTTCTATCGTTGTCTGTTGTCAAAAGGAGCGGGAATTTTTCACTCGTTTTGTCTTTCAAAAGCAGGCTTTTCGGAATTAAAATGAGAGAAACGCTATCCTTTGCGAAAATGATTGTTAAATTTGTAGTGTGGGTAGCTTGATGATCTAGAATTTATATGTATCACTCGAATAAATTTTCCACCGAGACATTTTGAACGAATTTAAATCAAAATAAATATGTCTCACATAAAATGTACTCTCGGAGATAAAATGGTATGGAAAACTTGCAACAAGCTTCACAGTTGCACTAGCCAATGTCACAATGATTGGCATTACTTTAATCTTAAAACATCACCAGTCGCCGCTAACATTTCCCAGCGAACAAAGAAACAATGTTTTTTGAACTTCCCGTTTATAAATCTGCCTTTTCGGCAGAGTTTTTTTTCTGGCAAAATCCTAGCCGCATGTTTTTCTTGTAGCCGAATACTTGTGAAATCAAATTCAAGCCAGCTTTAAGCTATTTACATAAAGTACCATCAGCTACTGAAAATCTAACCGACATACGCCTAAAATTCCCATATTAAACATAACAAGTTAACAACTCAACCATATGAGACATCCCATCAGTTATACCTTGGGAGAATTGATTACACATACTTTCCGCTCCCGAAACCATCCATGAATGAATTTCTAATTAGTATGAGGTAAATGATAATACGGTCCTTACACCAAACTCAACCAAATCAGAAATATTTGCCCGGGCTTAGAAAATATCCATACTAAAAGCAAACATTTGCGTCGAGCAAAGCTGGCAGCAATTAATACGTGGAAAACAATCCTAGCTCGCAGCTGTACGTCTGACTTTGTCTGGATCGAGCAGGAAATCTAGGCCCACAATATGACACCTCTTGTTCTGGAAAACTACTTTCTGCGATCTAGAGCCGTCCGAACGTTCCATCGAGCGTGGCGGAAATTGTCAACTACATTCTGTCGGACAAGCGTTGCGTTGGAGAAAGCAGCGTGCGGATACTAGGGCAGCGGTATAGTTGGGAAGAGCACATAAATGCGTACTTTTCCGGCCTTTTCACAATCCTATAAGTTGGCTAGGCTGTTCATGTCCGTTTTAGTTTAGTTTCTTGTTCGGTCCGCGTCGAAAGAATTGCTCAGAGTAAGGCTGGAGCACAAAGCAATGAAGTTGGAGTGAACAATATGTTGACGACCTTGATGTCCTGCGAGAAATGCGTTTGTGTCGCCGAGAATGAAGGATTTATGTTTTGAAGCATAAAAAGTTTCCCCAAGCTCTTGTGCTAGAAACTATAGCACAGTTGTAGTTGATATAAATGTACTGCTTTTACCTTACTTAATAATTACATTTTTCCATCATTTATATTTTCATGATGTTATCGTTTTCTTTCATTTGGAAATCTGCTATTGTTATTTGCTATTCCATCTCTAAACAAGCACTGGTACGAAAAAGGAACAATTCAGCATCTACAGTCAATACTAACAATCTTACGGTACATTTTTTCTAGACTGTTTCAAACTAAGATTTTTGCTTATCTAAATCGTATTCGCACGCTACCTTTCCCTAATCTCCTTCGCACAGCAGTCAAAACGATACACAACCGCTTAGACATGTCACCAGCAGTCGTACGCGCCACGCTCCAAGGAAGCAGCGCTAGAATTTCCCAACACCGTGCTGCCAGCATCTCGTCTCCACGATCTTGGCAAGCCAGCACCACCGTTCAGTGCCGCACAATTCCGAGCAAATGTTTGTAATGAAAATATTATTGCGTGCAAGCCGCACGAAAGGGAATTATAATTACTTCAAGAAGCGCCTTTCAACCCTTAACTTTAATCAAAACGCATTGTATATGTTTCACAAGGAGAATTTCTACAAACGGAGACGGAGAACTGAAAACTCATCTTAGACCGTATAGACGAACATTTTCGAAATCCTTCCTCGCTTTTTCCGAGCAAATCGACTCCCGTGATGATTAACCTCCAGCACGAAGACGCGCGCCACGAACAACCGAGCTCGAATTCTCGGGGTGGAAGCAACAAGCTAGAGGCATGGAACAATGTGCTACGTACAGTTACAACTTCTGCATCACACGACGAATGGAGGGCGATGATTAAACTGAATGTTGATAGCACTACATTCTCTCGATCTACAATTATCATTCCGTGGCGCATTAGCAAAATGGCCATTCCGTGCGAGTTGGGACAGACCGACGATTCAAGCGTTCACCAGCGATGCAACGTGTCGCGTTCGTACATTACAATGAACGTTCAACACGAAATTTCGCATACGTTCCCCAAGCCGTATAACCAAAGTATCGGACATAGTTTCGGAAACCGTTAATGGATATCACCTCTTATGTCTGTGGGTGCAATACCGTAAAAAAAACAGTTTATACGCTGTACGTCCTTAACGTATAATGGTTAATAACTGAAAATCTATTAAATTTAAACATATCTGGCGAAAAGTAATAGGCACGCTATTGACTATAAAATGTGATATTATTATCACGATCACGAGGGAGTGTTTTACGAGTGGCGAGAGGGCAGTGTCGAAAGTTAGTGCCCGCTCTGCTCGTACGGCTTCATCCGGCGGGCACGGCGGCGGGCACGGCGGCGGGCACGGCAAATTGAGTGCTCAAGACATTAGCGCCGTCGGAATCGTGGATTTAACGCTCGGTGCTAATCGCACTTTTCCCGACTTGCTTCCTTGGTCGTCTAGCAATTGTGTTAAGGTGGCTGGACGGCCACGTGTTTCACCCACGCGTAGGGGCGGAAATACTTAAGAAATGAACGGACATTCGAAGTTTCCTGGTTCGTTACTTGACGGAGTTGTCTCGTTCCATCTTCGCCAATCATTTAAACTTTTAAAGCACGTAATAAAATTTTAAGATCGCAAGCGAGAAGCATGAAACTATAGTAACGATTAAGGCGTTTTGCTAATTTCACTCACGATTCTAAAGCATTAAAATAAGAACTGTGTCGGCAAGTTTGAAATGTCTATTGCATAGAGGGCTTTTGTACGGTGAAAATTAATAGTGTAACATAATACGATATCTTTCAGAGACAATAGATTAGGTTGGAGAGGCGGAGAGGTCTTTTATAGTTTGGAAGTGTAACTCTAACCCCCCCGAGGGACCAAGTGTTGACTGTTGTTTACGGCGGAGGTGCCGGTCCCGAATTGGCTGGTCATTTCACGAACTAGTATATGGCGCAACCACCACAGGAAACTGTTTAAATATAGCTTTGGAAAACTCAAAACAGTATGGCTAATTTAGATTAATGACCGTTGAGGTTTTTGTAAAGTTAGTTGAAAATTCATATTCACCATAAAAACTGGAATGTAAGATAATGTTGGCATATGAAAGATATGAAATCTTGGTTAGAGATAACTCATCCAAGAAACCTCTCGCAAAACATCTACTTTAAACTATCACTTCAATCGCCGTCTGCTTTCCAGACTCTCCAGAGAATCCAGGTTCAACAAAAAAAAAACCCGGGCACATAACAAAGAATTCTTAACTAAATTCAAACAGAGAATCGGGGCAAATTGCGCAGAGAGCACGAACAACGCGCGGCGTTCCAAGTGTCCGTGTGTTCGTCACGCTTCGGGCGCGGTTACTCGCAGAGAAAACTGCAAACAAACCCCAGTGTTTCGCAGAAAACCCCGAGCCTGCGTTCACCCTGCGTCCCGTTGACACCCCACCCCGACATCGCGCCCGAACAAGACGGAGAAGACGGAGAAGTAGCCAAAGAATGCAATGCAAATATCGTGCAGCATCAAAAAACAACACAAGAACACACTTTACGCTTTACAACGGCTCATCCTTTCTTTGTATACCTATATCTACACGCCACTTCCCCGGGAATACATCACGAATAATAAAGAAAAATAAAAGAAACAATACAACAACAACAACAACAAAAAAAACACTTTAAGAGTATTGTCTCAACTGAATAAGTAGACGCGGGGTGTTATACATTTTCCGCGCACATTCTACAACTCTTAAAACCTGACTATACGTGTACACACACATACAAAGGTCTCTGCGATACGTACACAATACAATGCTCGAGGCGGTTTTTGGGGTGGATTCTCATTCCGAAGGGGTTGAACATTTCTGTGCCGTCTCTACTCCACCGCGCACTGCATGCAACAACTCGTCTCAATTCCACCCTACCTTGCCCTCCCCCCCCACCCCCCGTCACCCACCGTCCCATCCCGTGCGAGCGTGTAACCTAATAAGTGTTAACAACTGTGTGTCTAACTACGTTACCTAGGAAATGTTAACTGAAGGAATAACAAATCCTTTGTAATTACTCGCGATAGGTTTTAGATTAGTTCTGACAGCAGCAATAGCGGCTACATAGTGGGCGAGGAGTGAAAGATGGCCGGTGCGTGAGAAGTGGGCGGAATTAAAGTTCAGGAGCCACCATATGTTTTGAGTTCTCTCTTTGGTCCATTTCCGTCGTCCACTGTACGATAATCTTGCGACCGTTTGTTTTGGGATATTGTGTCCGAGAGAGATCATAAACAATAGATTTTCATAGCTGTCAACAAAGAACACAATAGAGTTTGTGAATCTATGGATGGGCTACATGCAGATCCACCCCGTATTTCAGGGCAGATAAAGTATGCATTTGAAGGGTACTAAACAAGCAGAGTCCTAGGCTCCTTTCCGAATTCGGCGCCTGAAAATCGTGTTCCCTAAAGTTGAAACGCAGGGTACGATTTTAATGAGATTAGCAGTGATAACGACTTGTTTAGGATGATGATATATCGGGTAGAAGTTGGGGAGGGGGGGGGTAATCAGAAGAGAGACGGTTGATCAATCTGACAGTTTCGCTTCTTTGCAAGAGTGAGGTTATGTAGAGATTACAACATCGCGTGGAAGTTGGCACGCGAACAAGTGGGTGACGGATCTACAGATGCATTTCAGTCATCGTTTTGATCAAAGGCTTCGGTTGCCCAGATGCGATGGCGTTCTTTGAAGGTTTATACCGATGACACTTTAGATATGCGAAGTTTTATTTGAAGTGGAAGTTGACTCGATGCTTTACGTTCACTCGAAGCTATTTTTTAAACTTTTTGAAGATGTGCTCTTTGTAAAAAGTACCTAAATAAACTTCGTTGTGTTTGTTTGAATAAATAAACAATTATGAAAAGACTGGCGTGTCAAACTCTCAGACGAGATTTTTAAATTTTTCTTCAGGGCGCAGTCTGACCAAAGTTGCCAAGGACTCCCAACGGGTACGAGGTGAAAGCTTACTTACTCTATGGTGAAAGTAATACAATTTTCTCAGTGCAAGTATACACAAAGAAGTTATACTTCATCATAACACAATACCTGCTCATTATTCAACACGAATTATTTTTTTCTATCTTCTCCCGGCACCATTTCTCATCTTAGTTGCATAATTTCTCAGACAACGTTACCGTTGCTTTACCGCCTCCGCATTAAATTTAAACCCCCGACGAGAAGTAAAATTTTGAGACCCCAACGAGTGGGCCAGCAAAAAAAGTCTCTTATAAAATTAAAACGAATAATTTCCAAGTTAAATGCGCTCAAAGCAGAAGTTTGCTAATCACCGTCCATCCTGAGAGCTGGCCCTCTTCGACCCGGCCATAGACGTCTCGCCCTTTGACTAGACAGCCCTGCTTCAACATCCGCTGTGTCCGAGAACAGCCATAAATCCCTAGGGGTAAAGAACCTCATTGAAACATGATCCCATCAGCGTTGATTCCTCCAAAGGTACACACGCAGGTGAATAGCAGATTCATTCAATTTGTATTGTAGTGGGACGCTTTGATCTCAACTAATCTATCTAAACTTGACAGACCGTTCCACTCATCTCAAAGCTAACGGGGACCAGCAATATGGCGATTGACCCCTGTTTCAATCTCGTGTTACCGGGAAGTGCGCCACTCTAAAGCAGCAAAATGTGTCGTGAAATATGTCAGCTACCGGGCATTAGCGTCGTAAAATGTATGAGGCTCTGCACACCAATTCAGTGTGTTGCTTAAAGCGTAAGAAGTATTTAGTCTTGAGCACGATCGTGGAGTGACTCCCTGCTGCTTTTCCCTACAAATCTTGCAAAGATGAAAGATTCTTTGCACATATACCTTTCCAACGTCAAAATAATTAAATTTTCCCGCAAAATGTCAAGTAATTGACAACGAAACATTAGTTAAAAAGAAAAGGTGTCAACTATTATCCCGAAAACTGGAAATATTGTTGCTTTTGACAAAGTGCATTTCATTTAACCTAGCATAACGGTGACTGCTTTCGTCTTAGGTAAAAATACGACAATTTTACTCGCCCTCTGTATCCATTCGTTGATGCGACCTCTATGGCTCAACGGCCCCCACTGGCTCTGCGAAGGCCTCGTTGACTCCTTATTCAATTAGCCAGAGCGACAAGCTAAGATTCTTTCCCATGGCCTCGAACGCTTCTACTTCGCAGTTTCCAGATATAGGCACCTGCATTACGAATCTCCTTTGATTGCGTAATGAAGAAACAAGGGACGAGTCGGACAAAGTAGTAAGGAAGAATGTTTTTCACGTTTCTTTCTATTACATTGTCTTTCAATTATAATAAGGAAGTTCAAGACCTTTGGGTACGTCTGTTTGTTTGCGAGCTCGTTTGTTTGTTTCTGAATTCGTTTCTTTTCCCCCTGCGCGGGAGAGAGAGATGTATAATAAAGCGTTTTTGTCGGCGATGATATTATTATCTTCAAGACCTCTTCTCGGCGCAATTATGTGATATTTTCCACTCGCAGAGAGCGGGAGAGGGAGGAGCTTGGAATTGAACTTTCATTAACTAGATTGTGTTGGAATAGACTGGGTTTTCGGGAGAGAAAAAAAAATGAAAAAGATTAATCTGTGTTGATTTGAAAGGTTTGTTCGATCACTTGATTGAAGTATAGATACTTTCAAAGTAATATCGGGGAATGACCCAAGGCAAAATCAAAATCGCTCTATTTCTTACAGAATAAATAGTGAAAGATACATGGTTAAAGGCGTAAATTGGTAATTACTTCGTATAAACCTCAGCGCTAGCATAAATCACCTACTGACCAAGCGTCGACGAAAGCGTAAAAGCAGTAAGCAGTGGTTATTATAACAGGGGTAGAATGAATTTCAAAATCACAGTTAAATCACGACAGTTATTTTATTTAGGATCGAATCAAAATATCTTCAGTGTGTGTGAATGAAGTAACTCAATATCCCATTTTTCAAAATAGCCTCTTTCTGCCTGATTATCACACATATGGCAATTTGCTTAACGTGCATTTGAGTATCGTTACTATAGACATAATACTAAGAGTGTGGTAACAGCATCAATATTTCACCATCAAAGTTGGTCCATCTTTCTTCCATAATGCACAGCCTTCGTTAAACCACACTAAGCGGATCAACGACGCATTATGTCTTATTTTGCCGACGTGACCTTGCGGTAATTTTCTCGTTGATCGAGTCGCCGCCATCGTTGCGCGCTGCGGTCGAAATCTTCAATCATCCATTTTCTATTATTTTTTTTTATGAACGCCCAGAAAGTTAACGTATTATAAGGCGCACTTTCGCATGCCGTTTTAGAAATTCTCTCCGTACGCCACTTAGTCGCGCAAAAATGTAAATCCACGGGGTAACAACCCCATTACGGCGCAAAGTACCAACCCTTGCAGCGCGCAAGAACGCTATACGCGAAGAATAAAAGGCAGTCTGCTCAAATAACGCAGAAATTCGCAATTTTTAACATACCTTCACAGTTCTTTAGTGGGTGTTTTTATTGTAATGAACTTATCCTATATAAACATCACTTGAAAATTATTTAAATTACACTAGGTTGACAGCGATGTTGACGTTGCTGAGGCCACTGGTATTTTCGAATCACTTCACCCCTTTGGTACAATTTTTCTGTTTCCCGTTTACTTCCTAACGGTCCGTATATATGTTATTACCATGCCCATTGCCAATTATATTATACCAAGATATTGTGTTGAAAGACCGTTAAATAGTTAACCCACTGAAAGCTGGACCTGAGAACTAAATTCTCATGAAAGCAGTCGAAACCTTTCCATAATGCCTTATTTGTGGTACATACACAAAGCTTTTGTCCATTAGGTGCTAAATATTTTCATATTTTCAAAGTATGTAATAACAGAAGCTCTGTTTGTTAAATTGAAGTGTGACAATTCACAGCGTCCAAATGCAGATAGTAAACCTGGACCGTACCACACACAACGCACACAAAGCAATTGTTGGCATCTGTAGCACGCCGATTGTCTGCCCTCCAGTCTGTCTGCAGCCCAGCTGTAGCTAATTCAAATCATCAGGACCATCATTTCGAGCAATTTTCCACCGGGCACGCGCGAAAGCACGCGTACCGTACACGCACACACCAAGCCAGGTACACTATATACGTCTCGGCACTAATGGCATTACCCCATCACATTTATCACGCACTGCGAATCGTGCCGCGGTCATTCGTCTTCGCAAAGTGCGTCGTTAAACACCGGATAATTGGCGCCGGCTAGGGGTGACCACGACAATGACCGGCGCTCGACGGGGGGTGTGCTTGTCGCGGAAAAACCGGTGTGTTGTTCACCCCTAGAGGAAGTTTATCACCACGGCTAAATAAAACGCAGTGTTTTTAGGTGGTGTACTTTAAAGCTCTCTGAACACCGAGCACGCTGGTTTTCTGTTAAATGTTGTCATGTACAGATTATTAGTTCTCGCTATATGTGCGTTGTCCACCCCCAAGAGAAAACAAATTATTTTTTACACTGAAACGAAATTGTGGGTGGCGCGGTTTTTCGGCGATTTTTTTTAAGCTATATACAACACAGGACGCACATACGTTTCTATTAAGCTCCGCGGATTATTTATACGTTCAAATGCGTTTTAAATCTGGCGCTAATTGAAATTGAGTGCGGCACTGTGAACTTGTGAACTTTGACGTCCATTTTGACGGCTAATTCTGCGCGAAACGCGGGCCGACGTTTAGCTCGTGCCACGAACAGGACGATGGCAAACAACTCCGAAACAAGTTCCGGCCGTCCGTGATCCTTAGGACCTTGACACAGCGGTCCATTGGCAAGATCCTTAACTCCCTGTGGATGATACTTAGACCCTGTCACTAACTATGCGGCAAAGCCCATGCTTCCATCACACTGTACAAACAGTTCATAAACCTATCAGACCACTACTCCATAGTGCACTTGAATTTATCAAATTCCATCGGCAAAATTCGCTAATATAGTGATTTAAAACCGAACTGTTTGCCATGTTGGGAAACCAATTCTCGTCAGATCACCGAAGTTAAGCAACATCGCGCTGAGTTATGTGTTTGGTGGGTGACCATCAGGCACATGATCAGTTCGGTTCGGGAGAGAGATTGGAGCGTTTGAATTTGGTGAACGACAACTTCACTCGCCTTGCTCTTCAACCTCTCGACAGCATGGATTAGTGGAGGAATCCTGTTGTTCGAGTTGTACCGTCCTTCGGAAGGGACGTAAAGCCGGTGGTCCCCTTCGTGCTTTTCGACAGGAGTAGGCTACGTGCCGGCAATGGGGTTTCTCTCCTCCCATCTAGGCTAAGTTAGTTTCATCATCACCCTCATTATCATCCTAATTCATTTACCGACGCCATTATAGATCAGTGCCATAGGGCCAGTTGTCAGAACAGAGCGTCGTAAAACACCAAAAATTATTAAGTCAAATGAGCCAATATATAGGGGAAAATGACGGCCATTTTATTTCAATGACCTTGGCACCGCCTTGTGTATTCTGGGTTTTTGAACAGCTAACGCAGCCTGGCGGAATGCGCGACGCACTACACAATAACGGACCCCCGCTCTAACAGACACACTGAAACACACACACACACACACACTCAAATACCAGCCATTAATCAGGGCCAGACACCCGAATTAGAATTACACGTGGCCATTCATCCGGCCGCTCACGCAAAGTGCGTCGTTACGCACGACAAACGGCTTATCGCCGGTGCGACTAATACCGCGGCACACTGTATTAATATATAATTATGTTGTACTTTGTTGCTCTAGACAGAGTCGATCTACGTTGGTAGGTCACTGTATTTCTCCGTTTATCTACTAGATAGCGACACTCTCCCTCTTTACTCGGCTTGTTTATGTAGTGTTTATGGTCTGAAATTGTCTGAGAGGCGGTTTGGAACTTGGAAGCTGGCGTACTGTCAACATATCTATCACAAAGTTATTGAATTTAGTTTTTGTGAGAAATACTCCTCAATATAGGAAAGTTATAAGCACGACGAACAAGTCTTGTAAAAATCACTCATTGGCCCAAAAAATAAAAACTTTGTGGCCCTTCGTCGGTTGGATTCACACTGGCTCTTTATCTTGAATGTGACAGTCGAGACTATTTTCGAACGCCATGTTGGGAGTAGATAGTTTTTTAACATTCCAACCCAGCACAAAGATACTTGCTAACTTTCTTGCAAAGATACAGCTAAACCCGTGAAGGCAAAACCGATTCAGTGGCGCTCTTATTCTTCTTGCAGTGGATCGGCCTGCAGTGCGATTCTCTTTACAGTTTTTAAATGTGAGGTGAGATAAAAGCGACCATTTGTTCCATTAAAATAACTGACAAAAACTCTCATCTCACCTTAAAAAATAACAGAAACAAATTTCTGGCATATCTGACACTCACCTTCGGATGGTCGCGCACCGGCACCATGATGCGCACGGTGACCTTGATCGGCTTGTCGCGCGTGATGTCCACCATGCGGCGCTGCTGTTCCCCCTCGCCCGCACGGCGTGCGACCAGACCGTTCGCTGCCTTCTCGCCGCTGATGCTGCCATCTGGGGACGGAAAATGCGGGGTTCAAGGTCTTGAAAGTGGCCTTGATACAGTGACGTCACTTCTATGAACGGACAAAGCTAGGGATTGCAACGAATGTCGCCAGTTCGTCACTGTGGCGATCCGTTCGTCACAAAGGCGAAAAAAATTGGTCAACTTACAAATTATCTCGGTTACAATCCTATGACGTTTCATCAATATAGGGTCAAAAGCGGTTTTTTGATCAGTTGATAATTCATGAACAGCCTTGCGCTGCTAGACTTCAAGTGTTCATGAGAAGTTATTACGGATGGGTGAAATGAGCAGAATAAGCATTTTTATTTAGAGGATATTTCTTGGCTCCATCACATTTTCATAACTAGATTGTAAGAAGAACTGCTTCCAGTGTTTGACTATGTATGTTTATACAGCGTATTTTTGATTCGATTGTTGGTCTATGAACCTAGTTTAATATTATCCCAGTGATCACGTTGATGAAAGTGCACAAAAAAGAAAATTTGTGTGAAGCCTCAATCTGTGTCAAGTCATTTGAAATCAAAGCTGGAGTACACAGATAGGTAATGGTTTTCAAGTTATGGGTGTATTCCCTGAAGGCGTTGTCCACCAGCTTATTCCGATCATACACAGCTGTCACTGGAGTCTGCTGAGCTACATTTTAGTTTAGGAATTCGCCGGTTGGGTAAGAGACAGCGCTGTTTTGCTTGATGTCAACGTGATTTGCAGCTTTTCGTTGTCCTTCCATTCGAGTTCGGTGAAAATGTTCAGTTTCAACCTGTCGCAAGTCTGGTGCAGCCTGATTTATAAGTTTGTAGGTACTTCTGAACTTCATACTTTGCTTTAAGTGCATTATATTTTTATCGTCTGACGGATGGCAATTCTATGATAAATATTCAAAAATATTTCTGAAACTAGTGTTCAGGTGAGCTATAAATTTTTTATCGTGCTCTCTTTTTGTCTGTTTTAATACAGTATTATAGTATATTTTTATGTCATATGTGTTATTAGGCCACTTAAAATTGATCGTGATATGCCCGATTTGAAGGGGGTTAAAAAGTTTCAAGCTCACGTATGGCTGGTCACAACTCTTCGCAGATTCATTGTAAGATTAAATAACAACAGCAGAGATGGCAGAGCCATCTTACCAAGGTGGTACTCTGGTGTCAATGAACTTGAAAAGACATTGGTGTCGTTAAGAGAACAAAAATAGTTCGTCCCTCCAAAAATACTTGGCTCTACGAAGTGTTTCCAGTTTGGCACCGCCCAAGACGTTCCTTTCTTCTTCATCAGCTTAATTTTAACTGAAAACTCGGATGGTCGGGGGACCTTTCTTACCTACGCTGGTCCCGGTATGTAAATTTACTTGTCTGAGCACATTATTAGAGGCACGGTCATGAATCGGGTTTTCGGGGCAACATTTTGTTATAAATTTCAGTTTGATGTTTCGGGACGTACACAAAGTCGGTGAATTATTGCTTAATTGGGAACTGGGGCTGGCATGTTTTAGACAAGCAGCTTAGTGGTATTTAACAGGGGAAATGTGTCAGAGTTATTGAGGAGAGCCGATGCTAATGCGGGCGGTTTGAGTGGGTGGTTGGGGTGGGATATAATGCGGGGAACAACGGGCATGCAGCGAGGTTTGTTGCTAAGTTGGAGGGAGCGGTGCCCTGTCAGATTGGAACAGAATTTAGTGAGCGTCCAGTGATTGTATTGTTAATGCGAGATGTTACACTTGAACGCTCAAGAATGTTTGTTGTAAAATGGCTTGAATTGTGTAGCAGTGACAAAACGTAAAGAAGATATTTGATTTACATTTTTCCGGTTTCATTTCTCTGGGAAATCTTTGTCACAAGATCGAATGGAATTTACACAGCATCGCGGCCGAAAAGATCAAAGGACAGCGCTCGCAGACACTACAAAAAATACATATTCCGACGAAATGTCTTTCCGAGCGGGAGACGAGAAAACTGAAATGCCAACTGCACAAACAAACTTCAGCGCGTATGTGTTTTTTATACACAATATTTCCTCGGGAATCAAGAAAATTTATCATTTTAACAACTTTTCCCCGCTGCCAGGATGGTGTGTCTGTGGGGGGTGGCTTTGAGGATTCAGTTTTGACTTGTGCGGCGGCGAGAAGGCAGGGTAAGACTCGGCAAGGCACAACACCGGTGGAGGAATGGTTTACCAAACTTCTGTTTCTCTCCCCCCATCCACCCCCAGCGGCTTGCAGATAACAAAAAGTGTATAACGTGAGGCGAACACGTGAATGCGCGGTGTGCCGTAAACAGCGTCCAGGGATTTCGAGGAAAAGTAACTATACGACGAGTCCCAGTCCTTCCGAGGAGATTTCATTGTGGCAAGTGTTTCATCATCTCCGAGTCGCCTTCTCGGTTATAGGAATATCGTAAAACACCGCTATTCGAGTCTTCTTGCGGTACTTTTTTGCCCGCCGCACTCGGGATGGAAATAGATTGAATGCCTAACCTTTGAAACCACCCGAAACATCTAAAGAAAGAGTAGGAGGCTATATTATTGTTTTGTCTGCTATCTAAATCTTTGCTTCGAGTTAGCCGCTAACCACGAGGACCGTGTTTGATGCGGACGTCTCAACAGAAGCAGGTCGACGTTGAAAGGAAACCTGGTCAAAGACAAGACAAGAAAATCAGGGAATCCACGTAGCTTCCAATAAAAACAAACCTCACTTGAGGTTAGAACATCGACTCGAGAAGTAACCCATAATTAGATTATAGAGGACACAAAACAAAAAACAAAAAAAAATCGCTTAGACAAAGCCATAGCAAACACAAAAAAAGTTTCCAATTTTCACAGTCATATCTTATCGTAAAGAGCTTCTCGGCACAAACTAAAACGATCAAAACGTTGAATATGCAAATGCGAACGTAGAAAACCACAAGCAAAACCGTAAAGCCTATAACGCAATAAAGAACTGTTCAACGTGAGCCGGTCATGCCGTACATTTTCACAAGAAAACTTAAGAGAAGATTTCCCTAAAGTCCGGCCAAAGTTAAAAGAGTCCTTTGCCACCCCTTGTCTCGTCCATGCCTGCACCGCTGTTTATTATTATTGCAACCCTCTCTTCCCCTTTTACCCCCTAATCAACCCACGACACGCTTAACGGTCGAGCTCAAATGCCTGTGAAACCCAAGCTCCTGCATAATGACCGCCTAAGAGCATTTCCTTGTACAGAAATTTCGACCGTTTCACTATAGAGTTCAAAACGCCACGCGGCCGTCTTTATCCAAAATATTTCGACACGCAGCACGAGTTGCGTTACACAACAGATGAATAGCGATTCGCGTAGTGAAATGCAGTTTTCAGAAAGCGAAAAGTGTTTCTTGATATCGGAATTATACAAGAAAAGCCTGCGCTGAGAGCGTGAGACAGCTTTTCTTCTATCGATGGGTTTTGTTGAACGTCAATGTCAGCGCTGTTTCAAGGTCAGATACAGTGGCGGCTGGCAGCGGCCAAATTGCAGCAAAGGATGCCGAAATAACACTAATAATAACACTGAGATAGTGGAAACATTTGTATAGATAAAATGAAAAACGTTCTCATGTTTCGCAAAGGAATTTGTCAATATGTATTTTTAATAATCAATAAAAATACTTTAAGATTGCCAAAATCCCAAAACATTAAAAGAATAAGCTTATGAAGCCAACACTGATTGCAAATCAATTAAATTATTTTCAAAACCAACATCAAATCTTGAAACTGAAATGTCCCGTCTCAAGTTTACCTGCTGCGATTTACGAATAAGACGTTCACAAAACTCGACATTGAAATGCATCAAGTTTCTTTACTGACATATACGTTTCTGAAAGGTAATTAAATTCGGTCGAGATTGCTGTTACACACAGTTCTAGACTGTTCGAGAATGTTTCTCGAATGTTTTTAGTCGTTTCACTGAAGGCAGTTGCGGTTGTTGGCAGTGGAAACAATTCAATTTGAAAAAGAAAAAAACGTTTATCAAACGTAGAATTGAATGCTAAAGTCTTTCTATGTTTGTCGAAACGTAACGGCTTACAAAACTTGTAGCCTGTTTCCATGAGGGTTTAGTTTAGCTCAAGCTTAATCAGGATCTTAGCAGCCTTAGCAAGACTTAGAGCAGTCCATTAAAATTTGATTATGCAGCTTGTTATCAAAATAGCCATGGAATTTTATATGAGTCCACTTCTTTGATGCTTACAGTTCGTTTCAGAACTTTTCTCATTCAGTTTGACTGCTTTCACTAAGACTTCCTCTATTTGCGTATATGCCTTAGTATCATTTAAACAGTGTAACAGCAAATTCAACGCATCTCGATTATTACACCACGCGTCACTATAAGCACCTACCCTCATTTCAAAATATCACCCCCTTTCACATTAAAACGCCCTTTGGCGATGAATTTTCCTCGGCTTAGAAATTCGCACAACGCACTGCATTTTCCGGCACGCATCGCAACGAGCTAGCTGTCACCTTGATAGCCGGTGTTAAAAGTGAGAAGCCTAGACTGTGGCTTGTTTAAATCACATCAAAAGATCGAACAATCTCTTGAAATTTCGTGGTAGGTTACTCGCGATGAAAATCAAGGCTCGTTTATAAAATAACAATCGATTTCAGCTATTCCTTTTCAGGAAATAAATCGCTTTAGCGAAGGAGTTGGGAAGGATAATGGTCGATACACACGACGCAATGCGAAGAGTATAGTCTGTCGCACTACCACAATTGTCAGAGATGTTCGTCCTTTTAAATTCCCTCTTAGATTTTTTTAAAACACGAATAGCAGTATGAATAACATATCCTCGAAACCATAATTAGTGGTTTGTCTTCACTATCATCACCAGCTGTTAAATTTTACAATTGCACCCATAATTTAGACGATGAATTGTCAAGATACAGACCAAACTGATTATAAACCATTCATCATTCCTCCTCTCATGGGGTATGTAAATTTAATAATTACCTGACCCAGCTGTGTCCCCAGATGGCAAGACATAGTAAATTACTGCAGAACCAAGGCCGTTAACGTGAAACGGGCGAAATCAGTGCCGATCAAGGCTTCCTAGTCGGAAGCTGGAAGCGAGTGTCTTCATGGTTAATAAAGCAGTTGGTAGCGCGGTTCCCGTAACCTGCGTGGCCCGCGTAGTCGGCGCACAATGCCAATATTTGGTGCAAGACCAATATGATGAAGTGGGGGTGCTCGGAGGGCGAAACCAGTGTATTAGCAGAATGCTAGGGGAGGGTTTAGTAAAAGGCAGAGTGCGACACAGTTGCAAATGATACGGAAATCAAGCGAGCTTCTGTGCTCGTGGGGAGGTTTCCCGTTTATTATTTACTCGTCTGCTTCTTTATGTGTTTTATAGTGTTCATTTGTTAAGGGAGATTTAACGCGACGTTCTTCAAAGACGTTTCTTTGACAAAGCTGTGAAGTGCAAAGGAGAAATCACGTCGCATTGCATTTAATATAGAATGATAGTTGCGTGTCTGAAGATTCTGTAGATATTTTGTGGTTCACTTATTTTCGAACAGTAAAATATCATCAAACACAAATCGTGGAAAACATATCCCAGATATAAGGAAAGCGTGTCCCAGATATATCAAAAGCGTGCGTTATAACATTTTTCATACACTTGTGGTCTCTCCTTAGAGTCATGTGAATTCGAAAAGCTTCTTTGTACGACAACCTATTAGCTGATAAGCAACTTATGCTCTCAGCTCGAGTTGTAATCATGTCGGAGTGTCATATTTCTGCTGCTCTCAAGTTTCTGAGTAAAGAAGAGCCGGTCTTCCAACTTGGTTAAATGAAATGCATGCGAAATTTGCAGAATAATAGCGACATTACTGCAGATATATATTATAGATAAAATGTTACGACTTTGAACAGTTTATTATCTTCTTAAAATAATCCAGTCACGTCTTAGCGTTCAAATTTCCCAGAGATTTAAGTGGATTTCATTTCAATTTAGAACTTAACTGCGACATAACAATTTTATTTCTTAGAAACCTACGACGAGTCGGTTTCCCAAGTCAAATGCCTCAGAGGGACCACAACTTCAATTGCAACCAGGAAAACCAAGTTCAATAACAAACCACCTACAGTTTCCCACCTGTACTTCACCATTTCCTTAGCACCGACTACGCAATACAAAGACGCCTCCAATGCTCACAGCAAATCGATAAAACTGCGGCTAAGCCAGCTCTACCAATGGCGGGATCATCTCAGAGGGATGCTGCTGCTACTTCTGCTACGTCTAATTAAGCTCTCGGGCCTTCTGGTCCATGCGAGGAGAGGGCATCTGTGGCTAGCGATTCCTAGGGGGCTGCTCCGGTCGCCCAGGGACCGGCTGGGGCTGAGTAACTCATTAACCCTCTCGACACGGGTCATTTGCCTGCGCCGTGATTAGATTAGCAAAGATGCGCTTGCTGCTGCTGCTGCTGCTGCTACTGCTGCTGCTGCTGCTGCTGCTGCTGCTGCTGCTGCTGCTGCTGCTGCTGCTGCTGCTGCTTCTGCTGCTGCTGAGGAACGTTCATTACCGGATCGCGCTGCAGACTTTTTCTCGGATTGGATTGAAGACGGGATGCATATGGGTTGAAAGGTAGCAGTTTTAGCGAAGCTCCACATGTAAAAAACGGTATAACCATGTTTTACATGGTTATATCTGTGGTTATATGTAACCATGTAACCAATGTAACCATATGTAACCAACAATAGAAATTTGTAGCTGCTAATAAAAATCAGATTCGAACAGATGAACTCGTGTTTAGACCCTTGTTACAGCAGGCAGCATAGCTTTGTGAAACGTCGGGGAAACTTTGAGTATGGGAGCTTAGCATCCAATACCCAGTTATATAGTATTTCTGAAAACTAACGTGCCAAGATTAGGAAAAGACAAGATTATCAAGAGAGTATAAATAAGATTTCTTTATGATGGCACTATTGGTTGCTGCTTTTTGATTTGCTGCAAAATGGCGAATTAACAATGCTATTTCAGGTAATCCACCTACATAACTCATGAATAATTTAGGTTGTGATTAGAGATTAAAATAGCGAATGTGAAATCAATGTGTTGTTTAGGGGTATTTTTCATTTACTAATCCCGCCCGGAACTTCACCCTATTTATAGAAACAAATCTCAGGGAATAAAAACAAAACGAAACTCTCATACATGATATCTCATAAGAATTTTGGGAATTTGCGGCCAAGAATATAGCTCGTAACTTCCATCCCATTTGCATTGTGCGTTACTATAAGAAAAGCGGCCGCCTTCCGGGAAATCATATTTACGCGTATAGGTGAAGCCAAAGTTTCCTCTGCTTGGCGGCGCCCGAAAACGTTTACTCTGCACAGCTGGCTGCGCATGGCCTTTTTATCCGCAACCCCCCTACCCACGACCGGCACTGGAAAAATATATGAATCTGAATGATAATTTCGTCGATTTCCATGCAGCGCACGCCGGCACGGCGGGTGGCACTAACAGGCACGAAAACAGTCAAAGACAGTCAATAAATAAATGATATACGAATTGAAACATTCCTACGTGGGCTATTGACAAGCGTGCACGAATCCCGTGAATTATGGCATGCAGTTTTTTCTTCTTCTTCTGCAGCGTTTCATATTTAAGTGACTTTCTCGACAATTTAACTTCTGCACGATCTGATAGCTCCGTGTTGTTAGTGCCATACGTTAAATAAAAATACCTTTTGAATATATTGCATTTTTCTAGTTGTTTTCTGTATGGTAATATATATATATATACCTAACCGTAACGTCAGATAAATTTACATTTTGCGCGATGTGCCACGGCAATTCCTTCACCGGAAGCGATCACGGGTTGGAGAAAAAGCGACTTTTCAGTGGAGCGTCGTGTAGCGTTCGCGTGCACCCGACGTGCTGGCGACGTTCCTCTAAAGTGTCTTTAAACGTTCGAATCTTTCATCTTGAAACTGTTGACAGCTTTTAAGGATTCGTTTAATCATGCGGATTCGAGGGGAAGCGCGAGCGGTAACATGTCACGTTAGATGCTCCTAGAATATACTCGAAGACGCCGGAATTGTGAGCTTAGACTGTGCGTGATTTCTTAGCGGCTATTTCGAGAAAAACCGGCAGTGCTTCTCTTTAACTTCCCTTCAGAATGACGATATCATTCATTGCTTTTTGTTAAAACGGCATCAAAGAGCTTTTATCAACGTTTACTTGGACATTTAGATAAGTTAAAAAAGCAATATAAAACAGAATTAAATCTTAAAATCTGTTTAAAAATCTAAAATCTAAATCTATAACGATTTTTTCTATCATTGCTTAGAAGTTGACGTAATAGTAATAATAAAGATCAGTCTCTATCTGGCCACATTTTCCAGCGTTTGCAAGTTTCCCTCGTCGCACAAATAGCGGACAATTGGCGAAAATCCGCATCGCGGCAACAGGTGCAGCTTTCTTTTCGCCAACAAAGAGAGCAATTAAATCAGCTCAACGATTGCAAAACTCCCTCCACCAACCCCTTGCCAAGCATTATCAGCGCCGCCATGTGTTTTAAATGTGTTCGGTGGGACGTTGAAGCCCGTAGAACGCTGGGTACGAAGCGGACGGCTGGGAATGTGCGACGAGTTCGGTGGGACGTTGAAGCCCGTAGCACGCTGGGTGCGAGGCGGACGGCTAGGAACGTGCGACGCGTTCGGTGGGACGTTGAAGCGCGTAGCACGCTGGGTGCGAGGCGGACGGCTGGGAACGTGTGACGCGTTCGGTGGGACTTTGAAGCCCGTAGCACGCTGGGTGCGAAGCG
Source organism: Nemurella pictetii (assembly GCA_921293315.2). Lineage (NCBI taxonomy): Eukaryota > Metazoa > Arthropoda > Insecta > Plecoptera > Nemouridae > Nemurella > Nemurella pictetii. The sequence continues at coordinate 7,853,076 of OV121122.1, forward strand.
GACGGCTTCGAACGTGCGACGCGTTCGGTGGGACGTTGAAGCCCGTAGCACGCTGGGTGCTAAGCGGATGGCTGGGAACGTGCGACGCGTTCGGTGAGACGTTGAAGCCCGTAGCACGCTGGGTGCAAAGCGGACGGCTGGGAACGTGCGACGAGTTCGGTGGGATGTTGAAGCGCGTAGCACGCTGGGTGCGAAGCGGACGGCTAGGAACGAGCGACGCGTTCGGTGGGACGTTGAAGCCCGTAGCACGCTGGGTGCGAAACGGACGGCTAGGAACCTGCGACGAGCACGCTGCGGTTCAAGCCGACATTTACGCACCGTACTCACGCTGAACACGGGCTCACGTTGAAGCACACCGTGCAGCCATCCCGTTCAGGGTCTCGGCCTCCCATGCTGCGTCAAATAGACCCACTTGGCCGTCGCCAAACTCCTGTCTGGCGCACGGATAATCAACTTCCCGTCACACGCCACGACCGCTTGAAACACATCACGTGACAGCTCGACGTCGCCGAGATCGACGTCCGGTCGGCGTCGTTATACGAGTGCGAGGCGTCGACAGCACAGTGGCGTGCCAGTCGTTGAAATTATGACATACAGTCCGCTCTCTCACAGATTTCAATTGCATCGACTTCATCGGGATAGCAAAACCAAACCTGACAACCATATTAAGGAAAATGTATTACATACCTTATTAAAATACGATCCACGTCACAAATTATTCAAGAAATGTGTAACACACGATAAGTTTTGTCATCAATGATGGTACTGGGCGAGAACGTGCCATTAATTGACAAAATTAGTAAATTAAACACTGGAATAAACGAACGGTAATGTTACGGTCTTCTTAGTCCGCCATATTGGATTTAGGAGGAATGGAGGGGGCAGCGGCGGCGATGGCAGCGCTGCGACGGACGTTTTCAAATAAAAACACTTTCAAATTGATCATTTGAAAATCATGAATTTTTTTAAGTTATGGGATTAGGCATTTTTGTTAATAAGACTAATAAGAGTACATAATATGGTGTTAAATGATGTTTTGGCACTTCTAAGGCTTATTATAGCTGGACTCATACTTTTATAACCTGTGTGGTTTTTTTGGAGCTAAAAGTGTGTGTCATTTCATTTCAAAGACACACATGACTTTACTGTGGTAATTTTAATATTTTAAGATTTGGTGACCCAATGTCTTAATTTTTGCATCGCACCAACACCAGAAACACAGAACAGATCAGATTGTTGGTGGAAAAAGGCAAAGTTCTCCTGGCACTAAAACAGATTATTACCATTTTTGCGTTACACGTTCCGAACTTTCGTTAAAATCTAAAAAAAAATAACCATGCAAATACTGTGCCCTATATTGCTATCACCACTAACTTTCGCGTTGTGCTGTACAGCTGCATACTACTGCTGCATTCTCAGAGATAGGAAAAATTATGAAAGTGACAATTTCTCAAGCACGCGTGCTAAGATTGGGAATAGAGTAAGACAGAAGTCTTGGGAAATTAACACGGCCGTTTCAATGGTAACCAAGCCAAGCCAAATCACGCACCGTTGTTTTTTTATTGCGAAGCGTTTTAGCACACGCCTCCGCCACCGCCGCCCTTCCAATTCGTAGCGCACGTCACGAGAAGCGCATAAGACGGATGATTATCAAGCACATGCCAAGATCTTTAACTCTCACTCAGTGACAGCAAGGTTTGAAGTATGCTGCTCTATAGTGTTGCATGCAGCTTGCGTCCGTGTACACACAGATAAATATAACTTTGACGCGCTTCCAAATGAAGGTGTCAGTGTTGGGTAGACATGGGAAAGAAGAGAAGACGGGATGAGGCATTGGCTGGCAGAGGCAACGTGTCCTCCCAGTGCGGAAGGAGATGGATGTGGAGGAAGGAGGGAGGACGGAGGGAGATCGTCTGTCAGTCGCGGCAATTGGGTTATAATGAGGGAGTGGTGGGAATTTGTCTGGCGATTTTGCGTGAGTTAGCACACGAGGCAGTTGGTGGCGTTTATAGTATGAAATGTTTGAAAAAAGTGCTATATTTAAGCTATTTGCTTTGATATAAAGAAGTGACGAAAATTGGACAAAAATTCAGTGAATGAAAGTGGCCCGATAGGTTAAAAAGGAATTTAGATTCACAGATTGAGTAGTACCTATAGCATATTATGCATCCTTTTTATAATGCTTGCAGCTGTAAGTAAAGAAACGTTATTTGATTCACAAAGCATTAAAAATAATTATGAAAAATGTATAAACGTATTTCGTTTTACTAGCTTGATTACGGAAAATTAATTACAAACCAGCTCTGAGCGGGAATAAAATATACACAGCTATATCGTTCAAATTGCCTGGTTCTCCAGTCTGCTGATGCATTTTAATAAATGAAGTGTTTCAGGTGAAATTTAAGGAATTCGTTTAATTGAAATTTCAATTTTATGAAGTGGTTAAGTAAATTGCTCGCTCGATAGTTACATGTAATTTATTATGGTTGGCGAATCCAAACATTTATTTGCAATCTGTGAAGGTAGATATAGCAAAACTAAAAGCGCACGTAGCAAATCTAAAACCCGACGTGTATTTCTATAGAATACAGCGCTTCATCTTTTAACGCCACTTGTTTAAGGGGCACAGAAACTTGCAAACCAGATATGAAGGATGCTCATTGACGAGCGTAACGAGTGAAGCGAGAGAAGCGAGTCTTCAATGACACTTACTGTTTGAAAAAAAACACAGTTTATATTTTCATGTCTGTTTGCGCTCTACAGACCAAACGCCTCAACCGATTTTGATGAAATTTAAAATGTCACTTCGTTTGCTCTTATCTTAGACGCTGTAAAATTTTCAGCACATTCCATCAATTTTTTTTAATAAAAATCAGTTTTTACGAAAATTTCAATTTTTTTGTTCTAGGGCTTCGCACACACACAATATAGAATCGTGTTGTGGATGAGCGTTACTCTTACGCTCACCCACAACACGATTCTATGAGTGTACGCGAACCCCTAGTTAGTAATCATAGTAAGTATTAAGTAAGTAGTTATTAATTAAAAATAATCATAAAAATGAGTTAATGGTAAACAAACAAAAACTTGTCTCTATTGGCGTACCAAAATCTGCACTCAAACGCTTCAATGGAGACAAACACCAAGCAAACACGCTCGGACACGACAGCTTGCGTTGAGTTGTAAACCAATCGTCATTTCCATTGCATTTCCATTGCATTTCCATTGCATTTCAATTGAATTTCAATTGCAGTGCCTGCACCGTGCGCCGCCAGACCAAGAATAACAGAGAGCGATGGGTGAAATTTACCTGCACACCACAAAGCACACAGGCACGCAATAGCAATAGAGTCGGAAGCGTTCACTCATGGATATGGGGATGAGGGTGCCAATCGCATGGCGTGGTTGTTGTTGTGTGGGATTGTTTGCTGTTGCTGCTATAACGCGATTGATTAGCGGTAATCAGCATTGATTGTTAAGGACCGGTGAGCCACTCAACGCTCGGTAGGATAATTGTTTAAATGTGTTGTAATTATGAATTGAATAAATACTCTCTCGATATATTTGTTAAAAACTTCTTTCATGGATATATATTTTTAAGTGCCGCTCTTATACGGTGTCCAGTTAAATATTTATCTACCAGTTATGAAGAAACAGAAGCAACCGATAGGTTGTCACCATCCATGGAGGTTCGTTTTTGTCTGGAGGTTAGCTTCTTTAACTGCACATTGTAAGACCAGCCCCTATATAATCTATGCAAGAGATTTGATTCGGTTGGATCTACCCATACTTTACATATTCTATGTCAGATTTCAGGGTCATTGTACAGATTTACAGCAAATGTCAGTGGGGTACATCGTGTTCTTCGGGCTATAAGTTTCTGCTTGCACGTTACTCCAGTCGATAGTTTTTGCACTTTATAACCTTCAGGTTCATCAAATAACTCGATATGCTAATACATTGCGTTTCTTGTCTCGAAATTCTTCTTGACTTGCATTAAATTGTCTATCAACTTAATTGATATCTCAATGAGATCCAAAAAACAAATTGAATAGACAAGTATAGTATATGTAAACGTCGAATGAGTCCTGGTCTTAATATTCAATTAGGTACGTAATTGCCACCTGTTCCTGCATCCGACCGTACAATTATTGGATGCTGGTGTTTGAACAACTAAATTATATTTCCAATCGCGTAATAGCTAATCTTCTTGCTGCATTTAAAACAATGCACGCGCGAGCACAAGCAGGGACAGAATTCACCGCCACGAATATTCATAACAGAAGTTCAACTCAAACTCTCAAGTTTTTCGAGAACTGAAAATTCATTTCAAGTTTGGCATGGGTATAACGTCTCTTGCTACGCTCACAAAGACCAAAAAGAAATCCTCAAGCAAACTGGCAAAAGTATTACTATACATAATTCCATGACAAAATAAGCCAAAAGTAAAACGCTGCACACAGTTTTATACCCAGCACCGAAAAACCATCGAAGTTCGCAGCAGGAAAAGCCGAGTAAACTATTTTCCAACTCGAGCAGCATGGTGCACCGCTTTAGAGTAACATCAAAGGGCGCGACGTAACACCTGTTACCGCATAGCGTCCAGCCACCCTCAAGTTTCCAGGGGGTGGGAAATGCGGGTGGGGGGGGGGAGGAACTACACCCCATTTTTCTCCCGGTCATGTCTGTGCGTAGCGTAACATTCCATTAAATTCCACGTCGCACAATTCATGGTCTGCACGACGAATGGCCTGACGAGTGGCGATGCATGGCTGACAATCCGTCGGAAACAATTCGCGGATTGGCAATCCGTCGCGTGACAAGATTGCAAGTAATTAGGCGTGGAAATGTCCATTTCAGCCTGCGTATGGCAACGAAATGTTTCGGAAAATAGTTAGAAAATCACTTTACAATCTAGAGCCATTTAAAAAAGTGTACTTTAGGTATAAAGAGGCGCAAACTTATAATAACAGCATAAACCCTCAGAGAGTGGGACAAGAGCTCCTTCGCCAAAGTTTCCAACTTTCATCACCCTCGTATTATCGCCTCGCCTCTCGCGCTGGTCAACAAAGATGCCTAAACTGTATCAACGTGATAATTAACTGATTACCAGGGATGAAGTGGCCCCAGTTTCATGAGCCGAGAGCAGACTTAATGAACATGGACGGTCACTTTGCCAGGGCTTAGCATGCGTTTCTGTGAACCGATGCACGATCTGGTCGCTATCTCGCCAAGTTTGTAACTAGGAGTTTAGGTGCGGTCGCCTGGTGTGATACCTTGTATTACAGGGTACAACACTTCGGCGTAGCGCGTGCAGGGCGGTGTTTTGTTTGTTTTATTGCTAGTGCGGGGGCGACCGCGAACGCTTGAATAGTTAAGTGTCGCCTAATTGGCAGTTAGCTTGATAGTTAACAGCACGGGCGGAATGTGCAGGTGAACACCGTTGGGGATCTTAGTCTTACCGGCACTGATTGGCGTACGAAGACGATTGTGTGGCAAAGTATTGTTGGTTTAATTGTATTTTTCTTTGCATTGTAGACAGTGCATTGTTGAGAGCTTTCAAATTTCAAAATTTGTTTTTGCATTTGCCACAATATTTTTTATTTATTTATTTAATAAGTACATTCACATGTCAGTTTGCCTGAGTCCCAAACCTTCCATCCCATACCAATTTCCACCATTCCTTAAATTTCTCCATACTTTCCATCATCTCTCTATTTACTTTTAAATTGATCCATTCCTCGACCACATTTTCTAAAATTCATATATCCTAATGTCTTTGCCTACTTCCAAATTTTTCTAAAGCGACAAAATAATGCAAAAACATACAAACCACTGTCATATAATGATCGTCTTCGTATTTTATTTGGACTAGCAACCGTCCGAATATAATATCTCCCTAAACTAAACAATTTCATGTTATACCTTCCATAAATAGTTGCCACCACATAAACTTCGAGCACCTCGTTACACAAGGCATGAAGGTATTACCAAATTAATTCCAAAACCTTGTTATCAAAGTTAATGCAGACGGAATTAGAATTACTCTTCTAAAGGAATCAAAAGTTTTCACCCACTAAAAAAGCCAACCCTTAACCCAACCCCACCCTCTCACACACACCACCCACACGACGAGCGAGCCGCATGAAAACCCGTGAAAGTGTGCCAGGAAATTGCTAGCACCCCCTCCCCTCCCTAAAGCATTACAACCCCCGCGCTATGGGCGCAACCCACTACAACATCTCACAAACTTTCATCCCAACTTGCCAACTCGCTAACTTGTTTGATGTTTGACTTTCGGCTCTAATTTGATTCGGAGTTATCCGAATCGGTTGTTTGCAGGCGGTGAAGAAAATTTCGAGGGGTTTGGTACGACTACCTGTGTGGCTGACGGGTAGAAAAGCTTCTACCCTAACAAACGCTGGCGTTATTGCGCGGTGAATGGGTGGTTATGGTGCTACGATTGTTGGCATTCCACGGCCTTACTTACGGATACAAATTTTGGACTGGATAATTAGCTTCTAATATAACAAACCTTGTTTAAGATGGGTTTTGGGTTGAGTTTTCATACATAAATAACAGTAATACGCAATGTTTGACTTGACATTTTTAACATAGTATGTTTTTAATATACTATGCGACAATATTAAGGGACTAGTGTATAAATAGACTTGTCGATAAACTTGAAGCTAGCATCGATCATGCCTTCCTCAACTCCCAACTTCGCGTTCCAATCAGTAAACTGTCAAAATCAATCAAATTCCTGAATGCAAAATCTTCCGCGCGCTCCCTGTTCCCAAAACTCTCCTATTATTATCGTATGACAGATCGCCAACCCAGATAGTCTAACGTATTATCATTTACGCCATTATATATAGCAGCCTATCAATTTAAACTTACGTTCCACGGAATTCTGCTATATATACCATATTCCCCAGATTCTGCATTACTGCTAGCTACCCATACCTCTCGCTGGGTCCATAATAACTAATCATTCATACCGCACATTCGACTTGCAGCCAAGCAGCGTATATACGACTCCTGGAGACAAAGTTAATATCAACGTATTGTGGCTTCATTATATTTGCCGATCCTGCACACAGCATTACATTATATGCCGAGCATATATTTGCATTCAAGCACATAGCAGCGCATAGTATAATTTATACGCTTCTCTCCACACATCCGCGGTGGATGCAGGGCTGTAGTATTATGTACTTCCAACTATGGAAGCGAAACGCAGAGAACTTCGCCCAGACGGAGGTACCATCAAATCGCAATCAAGCTAATTTAATGAACTGGCTGACTATGGAGCTACGTCACTGCTCGACTTTCTTAATCAATTTGACGCGTTTTGCGGGCTTTGTTTTTGCTGGTTGAGTGGAGAATGAATTTCTAGGTGTGGGTGGCACGAGGCGGGAAAATAGGGTACGGCTGACTAATGAAAACTTGTCTTGTTCTCGGTAAGGAGGTCGGAATACGGATGTGTGGACTATGAGATGCGATGCAGCATCCCAAGTCGGTTCCGTTTCCGGGCAAGTGCTCTCGTACCACGAAGTCATCCGTTCGCATTTGTGGCGTCGATGGCCAATGAACGTCCGTCCTTTTGGGCAACTACTCTTTTAATATCACATATCAATGAATCTACGGCCTTAGTGGCCTTTTCGGCAATGCCACAGTTTGAATTACGACGCCATAACAGTTTCGTTGTAATTAGATGTGGCCCATTATAAATGGCAACATTAGGAGCACCGCCACCATAAAGCAAAAGTATAGTACCTCAATTCAACTGGTTCCTATAGGTGGTCGGTGTGCTTTCAGAAGCTTCATCCAAGTTGTATGTAGATTGTATAACGGAGAATGACAATTACACCTCTTTTCCGTGGTACACTATTCTAAAGCTTCATTGGCTGCTGAGATCTGTGCTAGAAAGGTAAATCCCATCGAGGACTAGCTTAAGTGAAGTTGAGGAGCTTACTAATTCTATGATGAGACAATGCACCATTGTTCCTCAGGTATCTTATAGCGATTTTACGCTCTCTCTCTTTCTCTCTGTTACTCTCCCACCGTCTCTCTCCTTCTCTCTACACGGAGGTAGACGACTTTGTTAATTAGTATTGTGGTTCAAACTCAGCAGTCGAAGTAGATGGTTGTTTAATGTGCGAGACCGAAATACTTTCCGTGGAAAGTTTCTCTTAGAAATGCTGGCTGTTTTCTTTTGTAGCGGGTGGTATAGTGTCTTGTTCACTTCTTCCGCGGTTTCCATTCTAGTGAATCTTTTGGCAATTTTGAAGCAATCTAGTTGTAGCGTTTTCTATTTGTGAATGTTCGTTTGGGAAAGTTAAATTTTGGAGCAATCTATTTGTATAATTAGCTATCATGGTATACAATTTTAATAACGATATTTCCCGTGGTTTATTTTAGTTATAATTAATTCTGTAGTATATGCTCTGAAGTGAATGGAACAAAAAACGTGGGAATGCTATCCAGACTCTCCATCCACAAACCTAACTAATTTTGAAATAACCATACACAAATCGATGCACGAAAAAACTCTATTTTCAGTTCGCAAAACAAACCTGTATTTCGTTCTCTCTTAATTATGTAACTATTTCATATCAAAACCAAACAAAAAAACCTTTCATAATTTTACTTGCTTTTTGTAGCGTTCGGTCCAGTGCACGATACAAAATACAATTGCAATTTGATAACTCAAAAGCTAATTTGTACATCAACTATCGGCCACCTGGAAGGATTCCCTCCAAATGCTAGCTGGTAAAAGTTTTAACATTAAAATGTATCATTGATTTTTGAAAACTGACTCTCTAACCTATATAGCCAAACATATTTCAATCTCTAATTTCACTGACGGCTTTGCAATTTTCTATCAACATTTTGAAATTTTCCTTTGTAGATTTTTTGTCAATCGGAACTATAGTTTCAAAAGAAAAAATCTCTTTGCCAGAACCTCACCATAAAAAAATCACGAATTGGAAATAGCCATCAATCTGTAATTATTCTGAACGAAAATTAATCGCTTTCAAGCGTGGGATCGAGTTTCAGATTTAATACATTGTGTGCTTTTAGGTTTCATAACGTCATACATGCTTTTCAATTTCAAACACATCGGAGAGACTTTTCCGCTATGAAGTACGTCAAGTTTTTCCCGAGAGTTTTCCGGCGTTGAAGCAACAACTTATCCGGGACGTCTTAAACTAATTGCTTCGTGATTCACCTTGAGGGGAGTCGAAGAGACGAAGATTAATTATTCTTCTCAAACTCGATACATCGAACACTTCAATTTAAATAATAGTCCCTTATTATCGGAGATGTTAGAATCTTTACTATTGTGTAACAAAACTTGCAATACAATATAAATTAAAATTTCATTATGTATAATATAAACTACATTGGATTGATTGTCACGAGCAAAGTTCCAGTTTACAACCTGCAACTGCTGTCAAATCTACTTCATTAATAAAGAAAATGTATTCGAAAGATAGCATGAAAGACTCGTTTAAATAGATATATTATGAAAGGTTTTCTTGTTCTTGTGATATACTTCGCTAATTGGAAAGCCACTAGTATTTTTTACGATATGGATAAAATGCTAGGCATATTATACAGCCTTAGGAGAAGTTTATAAAAAAATTCAAGCCCCTAGTATTATATCCAGGATAAAGTGACACTAAAAAAAGACGGCGTTTACGTTTCACCAACTCATAAAACTAAACCGCGAGGCGCTTAGTCAAAATATTGAAATCAAACACTAGAAAAATGTCTAAACGTTTGATTTACCACTCGCGTATCAAATTCAAAGCCATTTACTAGTAACTGAATTTTCACAGGTTTTACCTTACACTGTAAGAAGCAAAGGTTAATTGATAACTGTAAATTTATTTTGCATCATGTTGGTATTAACATTGACTACTATGTGCTGAGTGAACAGGGTTATTCCGAAACGAAATAGACTCGTAAAAGCCAAACTTCGATGAGATCGCATCAACGACACCATCAAGGACTCAGAAAACTCGAAAAAACAATTCACCGTGTTAACCCCAGCCCCATAAAGTCATTCAACCCCCGAAAAACAGCGAGGATAAAACACAGCAGCGCATCCCTCACAAGCAAAGCCGCGACCACCACCTTTATACAACATGACCACACTATCACCGATAGCAACAAAATTGCCATTTCCCGGTCGAGCGGAGCTCTTGACAAAGTAACACCAGCACGTCTCGACCTCAGCTTTGGCGATATGATAGTCGGGCTCGACTGACCCCCCCCCCCCCCAACCCAACCCCCAACCCCAACCCCCGGGGCAACCCTCGGCACGCGACGTAAGCTGACTTAAGCTCGCTGTTATGAGCCGCTCGGTAATATATTTACGGAAGCGTCGCATAGAGGACGACGGGCGAGTGTCACCCTCTACACCTTTCGCCCTACTACACCCTACACCCAACACCCTACACCCTGCACACACACTCACACACACCGTACATTTTAATCCTGGCAGCAAACCCCCAGCCGAAATTCTCAGCCGCTCGCTTTTCAGTTTTCACTTAGCGTGCGCTGTTCGTCGCTAAGATAATATCACGTGTCGATTGGTTTTTCAGTGCGGCACGTCTCACAATCACTTGCTATAACGGACCTGTCCTGCGACAATTTGGAATATTTTTCTTAAAAAAATCCCTTCACTCATTTTTGCACGCACTTGCACTTTTTCTTACCTGTGCGACTCATTTATTTGAGCCAGTTTTTAGGTATTTGACCTAAAATTCTCTATCTTATTATACGATAAAAAGCTATTTTTCGCTTTATATATAAGAATATATGTGTATGAATATATGTGGAATATATGTGGAATATGTGGAATATGGAATATATGTGTGGTTACCATTTAATTGAAATATAATTTATTTCTTCTTCGGACATTAGAAAATAAATTATGAATTATTTGGACACTAGATGATAAATCCATAAATGCATCCAGGTCCTGACAACGGAAGGTGAGACACACTATATTACACAATTTCGAGTGGGAGATGAGAAAATATACACCTGCCATCGCTACGAAGCGCCAACGCTATATCATATGGCATGAATTAAAACCCGGCATGTATAGCTTATATATTCTAGAAACATCTTGTGTAAATACACGCTCAGGAATTCAGGGGATGGTTCGTACAGGCGAGAACCCCTGCAATCACTGTACACACAATCACACACCTACACGTTCAAGTATTTCAAGACGAGCAGATAGTTTTCTTTTTCGTGCTGCAAAATTGACGCCAGTGAGAAATGAGTGTACATTAGCTAAAGCATGAGTGAAATAGGTATGCATGTATTCACTTCACCGCGAATACGTTAATCACCCAGATGCTTAATTAGTAAAACATGATGCCACAGTTTCAAACTATGCGCTATCAGCTATATCCATTCCAAAGTGTTTTAATAAATGCATGATAGTGTATCCGATTTTTTTTTCTCTAAGGTTTGCAACTATTTTGCGTCTTGTCTTAAGCAGCGAGAGAGTTAATAATTGAAAAGCATCGGCCAAACAGTGCAAGTAGCTTGTGCTGATCATGAGAGACGCACGTCGCGGGCAGACCCGTTTTATAGAAAAAATAATCCGGGGTCATTCCCGTCCTAGAGTCAGGTCGACGCCTGATTGGATACTTGAGTGGCCCAGGGGCTCCTACACGACGAAAATTAGCGGAAGAGAATGCATTCTTGTCTTCCTACCCCTGATCAGTAGGATATGCAAACCAAACACATGTTTTTGTGAAGTTGGTTCAGAACTATTTTGGCATAGTTAGTCGATAAGCGTTCCAATTCTTAATAAGCTGGTTAAGAAGTTAACAGACCGCTTAAGGACCAGTTTTACCAATTTTTTTAAAGTCCTGAGCTAACTCACACAAAAATTGAATTTCACTACACATAGTGGCCACTGTCGTGGAATTTCCCACAGCTGAGTTAATAAAATGGTCCTGAAGATGTCCGCGCCAACGTGGACGAAACGTCGACGAACGTCAGGGTCCTTTTCAGGACCACAAACGCATTTAACCAGAGCAGAACCGAACACTCTCCAGTCCACCAACCACAGCTCTGAACTACTTCGCATTTCCAACTGACCCTAAGTTTCATACACTCCAGCGACCAAGCAACGTGCAGACTGTCATTTCATGTTGTCAAGTTGAACAACTGTAAATTCGCAAGAAATTGCTTCGGCCTTCACAGATTTTCTGCTACTTCACTGCAAATTAAAGCAAGGCCCTGCTTCAAAATTCGCTAACTGCATAAATCTCGGCTACAAGCGTATATACACGAGTCCACGTAAAGCGAGTTTGTTACCGCGCTGCCTCGCATGTTACCCCCGTTGGCGCCCACCCCGCGTGTCTTTTGACGCACAAGTAATTACATCTACGCACACACACACACCCACACATCGCGAGCGGCCGCCATAAATCCATCTCTCTCCACCAACCACCTTTGTGCCAGCGCGAGTTTTACGCGCCTTTTCGAACCTTCGCCAACCTCTGGCCACCGGCGTAGGAAGCATGTTTTATAAACAATAGCTACATTTACGCACAAACACACCGAACCACGAACGCACGGCGTCTGTGCGTGCGTGCGTGCGTGCGTGCGTGCGTGCGTGCGTGCGTGCGTGCGTGCGTGCGTGTTACGGTGTCTGTGTCAATGAGTAATCGCGTTTGGCGCGCATCCATTGTTTGGCATGGTTTGATTTAGTTATTTCCGACGAGACCGGTGCTAAGCAACGGAGCCTGGGGGGGGGGGGGGGGGTAGGGGGGCCGTGTGGGTGGCCCAGGTGGGATAGTTCGGGTCAGGATGATCGCATTTCGACTAAGTCATAAATATAACTGCGTCAAAAATTCTGAGCCATTCACACCCTAGGTTAACATTGCCCAATGAGGTGAACTTGTTAACCCCTATGCAAAATTTCACCCCGGGGTGGTAAAAATCACCCTGCTTAGTGGGCCAGGGCCCAGGGGCAGGGGATGATTTCGTAGGAATTAGGACCGGTGAACGATTTGTACGTCGAACGTTCTCATTCTTGGGAATTTGTTGAAAATCTTACTGTACTTGTGGAGGTACTTGTGTTGTGTGAGACCAGCTTGTGAGATGCTTGGTCTGTAGCCTGAGATGCCCGTATAAGATGACTTACCTGCAACAAAGAAAGGTAGACGTTAGACAACGGTTAAATTGCAGATTTGTAGAAAACAAATAAAATAACATTTCACATTAAAAGAATGCTGCTTTGGTCTTTATTTAACTCTAATGACAACCACACGAAGTGAAGTTCCGTTGCTCCTCTAAGTCAACCAACGTCATGTGTTTTGCATCTTCTGCCAGAGAATTGTTGAAGGACACAGCACATAAGAAAGTAATTATTCGATAGCTGCTGTAAGTAAAGATAGGAAACACTTTAATGTAGCAGGTTATCGAAAACAAGACGCTGTCTAGGTGCCTAAAAACAGCTATATGTCGCTGTTAGAACAAAGTGAGCATATTTAACCGAATAAAATACACCTCCATCCCCTTTCTTCAGATTTTTTACACGAGCCCCATTATGGTAACCATCGGAAGTGGTTCGAAAACAACAAATGTTTCGACACTGGAAAATTGTGGAACACCTACCCGCACCATACTATCTTTTCCCGAGAAAATCAGCCACCTAAAAACCATGAGGTCCTCGCTTCCCGAAGACCCCCGGGGCCCACGACGCCGCTTCGGTCACACATTCGGCAGTTCTTTAATCGGCTACGCCAACCCCTCGACACGACGTCGATACCGCCGGTGGTGGGGGGCGTTGAACGGCCCCGCCACGTGTGTTACACGGAAAGCAACTGTAGTTGAGATTTGCACCAACTTCATCCTCGGCACCCACACGCTCAAAGGAAGCTTTGCTTTGATCACGACGCCGGTTTCGCTAATGTGCGGAACTGAAACTCCCAGTCAAATGCGATCGAGGGCGTTTCCGGAGGAATTCGCGGCATTTCCGATCCGTGTGCACATGCATCGCGTGGTAGTTTCGTTGGCTGGGTGAATGCAAGGCGTTTTAATATGGTTTGCTTATTCGTGATTGCATCGCTTCGCTTGATGTCTTAACGTTGACTATGGATCGTCTCTAGTAACGGTGCTTATACGAATCGATGTAGAAGTGGGAGAGTCCGATTTCTACGGCAAGCTTTACTGAAATTAACCACTTCAGTAATTTTCAGATCCAGTTCTTGGAAAGACATCTTTGAAAAAAGTAACGGTATTTTTCGAGCGAAAGAATATACATACATACATACTGGTTAAAAAGGTGACACAATTGTGATTACACCTGTTCAGAAATCATAGCTTTGTTATATTTTACCAGCTCTGTTATCAGAGCATTCTTGCAGCTGTGGAATGGAGTTGCGGATGGCTGCAGATTCCAAGATATTTTCTTAGCGTACTCATCTCTTTTTGGGTGTAACAAGTGAATTGAGTACACACCAATCGAAATCTACCACAAAGTTAATAAATTCACAGAATATTCCAGAAAAAATTGCCTCAAAAACTAAATCAACACTTTGTTTTCAATAGGTAAACAACCTTTTCAACGATTTGCAGAAGCAATTTCAGAAGCAGCCAGCTCGCCATCTCATTCGCTGGCTATAAACTCTTTGTATCGTGAGGCAATCAAAACTGTTAAGTCGCCGAAACAGGGAGGCGTTTCACTCATTTGAAACCAAAATTTCAGCTCTAAACGCAGTCGCTCCACCGGCAGCGGCCATTTCCTTTGTGTCGTGTCAAAAAGCTATTAGCCCGGGCATCCAATCACCTCGCGGACTAATCAGCGACGCCGGCTGCCAGTAACTCTATCATTTCAGCAGACTTAACGCACCTAAATAACCGCTTGTTTCGCTCCGGCGAAGAACTGGACATACATTTATTTTGAAAGTCTGCCAATGGATCACATTGGGGTGTGTTTTTGGGAAGAAAGTCAAATGTAATGAATGGTTTTTTGTAGGCTTTATAGCTGACTGTCGTGGCTCTTTTTTTCAAATTTAGTATTTATCTGACACTTGATGTTAGAACCTTGAAGAAAGCATAGCTTTGTGAAAAAGTCGAAAAGCTTTGGTGAATAAGCTTAGCAATTATAGCAAGAATAAAAAATATGCTATATTAAGCTTATAAGCATTTAGGCTTATTCCAGTTTTTTTTGTAGTTTTAATTGACAATCGTGCTTGCAATGATAGGTTTTCAAATAAAGGATATATTATTTCCATTTTGACAGCCACCTTCCTGACACAATATACTAAAGAGTGATGTGTCCAATTGATAAATATTATTCTAGTTTTCAGGAAAACTATAGCTTGAATGCCAAGCTTCCAAACTTTAACTTTCCTTAACCTATCTGGGACTTGAGTTTACACCCTTGATAAAGAAGACAGCATAAGTTTTCGAAATGTCGAGTTTTGGTAGCAAAGCATTCAATATCCGGTTAAGAAGTTATTCTGAAAACCGACTTGCTAAGATTATGAAAAGACACAGGTCTCAAGAAAGAAATCATTCCAGTTGTTGCGAATAAAGATATCGGAACCACCTGAAAGCACCTGGTTATCGGAAACAAGACGACGTCTAGGCAACTTAAAACAGTCACACGTTGCTTTCAGAATACCGACCGGCAAAAACTACTCGAAAAACTTTGATTATTATAGCAACAAAAAAATAGAACACATCTAGTGAAAAACATTCCAATCCGAGATTCTCCATTTCTCGTGTTCGTGTCCGCACAATAACTGGTAGTAAATGAGAATTTACACGCTGGTAAGCGTGGCGCAAGCAGGCAACAGTCGATTCACGAAAAGAACAAGATGAACAAGAAACTAGAACACGACTGGATTATTTCAACGAACGCTCTCCATTCTCCCAGCACAAATCATACCAGTAGACGTTGTACAACTCGTACTGATTTGAGATGTGTCTAAAAGAGAATAAATAACTGAACAACTCAATTGAAAAATGAGGAAACTAAATGAATATCTAAATTAGATACACGAAACACTTCGAATGAGAGCGCAAATCTCTCCGAACAGGAGCACTTTCAGAATCTGGGGTAAGCAGTAATAAACAGTTAGATCAAACAATTGTCATTTCTTAACCGTCTACTGAAAAAAAATAAAAAATATGTAATGCTGCCTCATTTTTTCAACATCTACAGACTTCGTTTAAACAGTATCAAAAGCTTTAAACAGCACATCTTCGCTGAGAGGTCTTGTTAAAACCTAACAAACGCATCAGCAAACATGAAAGTAATTACTTTCATTTACAATTTCCATCTTCTACAGTCCCAACCTGTAGCCAGTAGCAAGGGTCCCACGTCCAACCCCGCTCCCACCTCCCCAAGTCGCCTAAACCAACGCTAGGTGCCAGCAAACAGAGTGGCAATGTCGAGAGAGGCAGAGACAGAGACTGAGAGAGTGAGACGAACACGACGCGCGTGCGACGGACGGAGTGAGACAGATCGCAACACAACACGCCATCGGAGACGCGGCTCGTTTTGACGAGCAGCGAGCAAGAGGGCTCGTAGATAATGCAGAGACGATGCTATATCACTTAGCAACACGCATATTTCACGTGGCTACCACTGGGTGGGGGTGCACCCATCCCCCCCACCCTCCCCACCGACATCCAAGCACCCGGAGGTACGAAATGCTAGCGTGGCCGGAAGTGCTGCGTGATTGGCTGGCCTGTCACTGCTTTGCATGTGAAATTGGAGTTTCGCTTTCATTTGGTGGCAGCGGTGTGGGATGTGAACGCGGCGCCTCCACTGGAGAACGGTTTAAAACTAGGTGAACATGGTGTAGTCCTTAAGCAAAGCTGGGGAAGGCATTTCTGAAGATCCAGCATTAAAATGAGCTGAACGTGGCACCTCCATTTATGAAATATTAAAAATAATCTCTACTTGGCACCTCCATCGGAGAAAGACACAAATAAATGAGCTGAATTTGGAACATCCACGAGAGAAATTTTAAATAAGCTGAACAAAGCATCTCAATTGGAGAAATATTTTAAAAAGCAGAACTTGGCACATCCATTTGGAGTACTATTAAAAGTAAGCTGAACGGCTCAAAACAACAAGCTTAACAGCAAGCTGAATACAAACCCTTCTGTTCAGGTGCAGGTGTCAAATGTTAATATAGAAATTAAATGGTTTTTATTCATTAAAACTGTCAGTCTACGGAAATCTCGCGTTGTCAAAGTGTTAACAACAGGGTTGAAAAAATTCATAATTCATTTTCCAGTACATTTTTTTTCACTTTTTGTTCGATGTGTTCCGAGAATGCACTGTTTGAAGTGAACGCTCGGAGCGAACGCGCGTAGCGGAGTGCTCGGACTCTCAAATCCAAGCGGGAGGTGATTTTATGTTTTATTCCAAAGTAAAACAACTAAAAAAAATACCGTCTGTAGAATTCACAAATGTACTATAGATTCTTGCTATTTCTTTGGCGCACGTTCCTAGCCGTCTGCCTTACACCTATGTGCGCTACGAACTTGACTTTCCATTTTATTTTCAAGTGTACACATTACTTTTGAATGAACCGTGCAGGATCAGTATAGTGTATTGACAGGCGGATTGTCTCTAGCGGGTTCGATGCAAGCGACGTTGATGCCGGGTATAATACGGATTGTGTTGATTGTGTGGGTCGAGATGAGAGCCGGTGCCGGTGCCGGTGTCGGTGCTGGTGCCGGTGCCGGTGTCGGTGCTGGTGCCGGCACGTAGCGTGCGCAAGTCAAAATACACCAGAGGGACGACCACTTAACGTCTCTTCCGATACCCGCAGCACGTTACAATCGCACTGCTGCAGCTCTTCGGGAACACCATCCGCGTTGAATTCACAATGATTTTTTGTAGTCTTGTGCATAGCGATCTGTTAAATGATCTTTAGAATCATACCATTTTATTTTGTCACAAATATTCTTGGGATATTTGGGCGATTTTATTTTTTCAGATCCGTATTAGTGATGGAAACGGTATACCAGAGAACCTTAATTTCATGTAATGATGTTTCCAAGTTGTTTTTCGTGAACTTTTAGTGGAGGGAGAGATAAAAATTATACCTCTTTTCCACTCCGCTTCAAAAGCAATGCTCTGAAATTGGTATGGATTAAGTTTTTTTACTTTTCTGCGTTATCAATGCAGCCATTGTTTTGAAATATTTAACAAAGACCTTAGATTACTAAAAATGGAAATTAATTACACATTTACTTCTATATATTTTGCTGAAAATTTTAGGCAAGCTTTTCAAGTTTTGGAGCCTGGCAACATTAACTAGCAACTAGCAAGCAAGAAGGAAGCAAAAGCAAGTAGCAAGCCACTAGCAAGCCACTAGCAAGCCACTAGCAAGCCACTAGCAAGCAATTAACCTCGGCCACCCGAACGCCTAATTGGGGGTGGGGGTGGTAGTGGATTGGGGGGGGGGATGGGCGGACAAAGAGCTCGTCGTGTCTAATCGAATGAGCTGCGAAGCCGATAATCGAGAAGAGAAAACTAAGTGAATACAGTCTTTCTACCGCCTTTCTTACGACGAGGCCGCGCGTCAATCCTTTCAGCCAACTGCTCGCCACGAGCTACGCTGTGATAGGGAACAGCAAGCTAGCGTCTAGGCTCGCATAGTGTTGGTTCCCGGTCATGCAGTATTATTTTCACTTCAAGAATAATAAGGATAACGTACTCTCAAAGGAAAACGCAAAATTCTATGATTTCCATTGGCCAGTGCACGTTACATAACTCTGGAGGAAACACCAAATATATTTCTATTTGTAATCTTGTAAATCTTGTATCTTAAGTAAGATACCGTATTAAGTTATTTGTTAGCAACCAATGTAAGATCAACGTTTTGACGCAGTGCGTGAAATGTGCTCAAAGCTGTTTTACTGGTTTCCTACTGTTGTTGCTGACTCAATTCATTGTATGCTTGTAAAGGTAACACTTTTTTTTTGTTGTTATTCTGATTTCTTGAAATTTTAGGTCTCAAGAGTAATGTTTGCCAGTACAAGTGTCTTGAAAAATAATCAAGCTATGTGGCTCCAATATTTGTAGACAGGCACCGACATGCTCGCACAAAATTTCGGATAACAAGTCAGATGAGCTGTTCAACTTCAAACAGTTATTAAGGACTTGAAAACAGATAGATTTTTAATTGAAATTGACAATGTAATGCAGGTAGTGTACTTCATATTCCATTGCCTCCTACTTGTCTACCGTATTGCCTATCACTTTGAAAAAGGAGTTGTTAAGCTGTTCTTTGCCTGTCAACTGCCATGCGTATTTCTATCACGTGTTCGATTTCAGGTATTCGCTAGTCGGTTGTTCACTACACTATACCTCCAGCGTTTCACCGTGGACTACCGCGTCTCAAATCGTTATCCTGAATCATGTTGGCTGGTGTAAGGCCACACAAGGCATCTAGTTAGCAAGTCCGGAACTCGATTTATTGACGCCCCGCTTTTCCCTGCCACGTGGTGGACCCCAATTTTGACGGACACTGGCTGATGATTGTCTTGACATTGTGCAGGGTCACGCGTCGTTAGAATGAAATTAATTGTGATGAAAACAGTCTTGGGACCACGGATGATGATGGCCACATGTAACTCGTGGAATTTATAGTGGCACGTTTTAAATGAATGGTTAATTTTCTATACGAGCTTCCAGGAAAAAAATATAATTCTGGAAGAAACTTTTTTTGTTGATACACAACATGTGGTCGCGTTGTCAACAAGACTGGAAATAAGACTGGACATCAGCGGAAAGTGAACATAACATGCTGTCACATTAGAAATTGAACTGCATTTAGTTGTCCTGAAGTATAAAATTTCTGAATTTCCAGTAAATTTTCTTTTGCAAAACTAGAATCTTTCAGTCCTTTTATAAGTCTGTCTCCAGTGTTTGCAGTAAGGGTTGGTGAAAGATTGATGGAGCAGCAGACGACGACGCACTAGATGCTAAAAAGTCTCGAATTGCCTCTTAAAATTGAGATCACAGAATCCACAGAAAGATAAGTTTCAGTTTCCAAGAAGAACACACAAGTCAATGAAATCATAGGACGCAGGACTCGGCTCGTTGCTTTCTTGTAAACTTTTCGTCGCCGTCAATACCTGCATCCTACCCACTTGAACCCCCCTCCCACCCCAACGCCCACACCCCCACGATCAGGCAGCGAAACCACGTGACGCGGCGCTAGACTCACACGCGGCCAGAAATGGCAGACGGAAATTGAATATTTTCCTCCACGAGCTTTTCACTGAAAATCACTCTGATTTTTCTTTGCCTGCAGCGCGCAATTCGCGGCCGCCAGATCAATTGGAAATCTGCTTTGAGCATTTTCGCGCGTCAGAAGTACACGACACATGCGAATCACGCTCGGGCCCAGCTAACCAAACACAGTATATTTAGGGGGTAGGTGTGTGTAATTGTAATGACGGACAACGAGGGGATTCGCAAAACTCCCACCCCCTACGCTATTCCAGGTTTTAATTTTCCGCAACATTCCGCTCACCGACTAAACAATCAACCGGCAAATAATTGCCAAATCGTCCGATGCGGTTAATTTTTGGTACAAAAATCCATCGACGATTAACGCACAATCGCCGTCGCTGTTGGAATTGAAAACAAAAATCAGAGTTGATTTCTCGGCCGCTCAACCCTCGCCCGCGCGTGGTGTAATCAGAGGTTATTATCGACATGGCCGATTGTATAGCGCGCTTAATACCTCCACGGGGCAAATGATCCAATTACACGACTATAGCCTGCCTATACCATGGTAACCACCCCCGGCCACCCCCGGCCGCCCCCTAGCTTCGCTGAAAACTACATCCATCGCGTGCGGCAGACCGCTGATTTTTGCCAATCATTCGTTACTAAGAAGCCTAAGTCACAGCTGCGTCAAAGACAGCCACACTAAGGCAAAACAGATTGTCCCTAGTTTTTTTCTTTTCAAATAAAAATTAATTTTTGATTGCAAAAATTACCGGTTGCTTCTGTGATCTCTAGACTTTTAAAATTTAACAAGAAACTGTACGAGCAACCAAATATTTCGCAGAAATAAAAGATTTCGAATGCCCAGGCTGAAGGACCAAATGCCACCACAATCCTTAATCAACCGCTAGCCAAGGTCAACCATGAGCAAGGTCAACCATTACAAAGGCCACTGACTAATGCAAACTTCATTTCTTTATCATAGTAAAGTCATAATAAATATCAGATACGATTCATATTTTTTAATTGAGCTTTCCCAAAAACTTGTCGAGTAATGTAGCCACACGGGACATTCACTATTCATGGGCAGCGAAGCTAGCGACGATCGAGGCACCTCATCGTGGCCCACAAAACGGATGAAAGCTACATGGGAACGTGAATTCCGGACCCGAGTGAGGGGTGTGGGGGAACGGGGACGAGGACGGAGGAGATTATTTTCCCACCAAACATTCGGTAGGTACGGTGCAATTACCGGGCAAACAGGCCATCACGGAGACTGCCAACAATCAATGTTAAACAGGCGACCAGTGATTGCTTCTCGAATTCATTTAGCGTTTCACTCGGCGTGCTTTTTAGAGTGGATCGCGCTCGGTTCGCCTTCGGACGGTCCATCAATTTGCAGCGACGAGTATCCCTATCGCTCTCTCCTTTTCTCTCTTTCTGTCTGTCTGCCTCACTCGCGCATTATCCGGCCGGAGGAAATTTGGCCGGTGCGCGTCCAAAACCCGCCGGGTGCGAGCTTGTCCGTCCCAACCCAGTTGGACAAAATCAACGCACAGTTTTGTTGATTACGAATGAGATTTACGAAAATTGCGCTCGCATTCATAGCTTTTCAAGAAATATTAATGAATTTTCTCCGCGTGGGAAACTAACGAGCACGTGTATTTCGGGGATTTTCTTTTCGCGCGTTTCTACATCTCTGGCTGAAGTTTGGGCGGATTCCATGAAAAGACCTGTGTTATCGTTGGAACATGGCGCGTCCCTAATGTAAACCAATCGGTTGAGAGCAGACCGCGCCGTCCGCTTTTCTCGGTCACAGACTTGACTCGGAAAAATAGCTTTCCCCATACTAATCCTATTATTAAGCCCAAATCAAAGTACACCGTTGGGAAGTTCGACAAGTAAAACGGTTGAATCAGGGGTACGATTGAAAAGAGCGTGCCCCTTCCCTCTCCACCGGCGAAGCTTGCAAATGAATTGGACGTGAAATGCAGGGGTATTTTCCCCTAAATTACAGGCCGATCCGATTAGAGGGGTGGGGGCAACTCCGGCTGCAGAGAGGAAAATGACTCGGACTGGGAAATCTGAACACGCGCGGCGATCTGGCTTTTCCTATCGCTCTATTGTCTGGAATAAGGGCACTAGACTTTCGCTAGCATATGGCCGACAGAGCAATTGAAACATTTTTTTTTAACAAAATGACAACTTTAACTTCTCTCCAATTGGCTTTTTTTTTCGAACCTGAATAATAACCCTGACTAAGGGCCGGTTTTAGAATGTCCAGTTAGGTGGTGACCTCCAGATATAATTTCAACAATTGGGTTGCTTCTGTATTCTTCAAGCTGGATGATGAAGGCTGGTTCACAATCAACTTAGCAATAGACATAACTTAAAATAAGCAGTAACTTAAAAGTTTGACAAATGGATATCCTTAAGACTATCACAACAAACATAAGGACTTAACTTAGACATGACTTAAACATAATGTTTGACCATGTCAAACTTTTAAGTTACTGCTAA
Source organism: Nemurella pictetii (assembly GCA_921293315.2). Lineage (NCBI taxonomy): Eukaryota > Metazoa > Arthropoda > Insecta > Plecoptera > Nemouridae > Nemurella > Nemurella pictetii. The sequence goes on from OV121122.1 coordinate 7,875,850, forward strand.
TTTTAAGTTACGTCTATTGCTAAGTTGATTGTGAACCAGCCTTAACTATTAAACTTCACATTGTAATTTCGGTACTAAGTTAAAATATTTCTTGGTATAAGAAAGCATTCAAGAGTTTGCCCATAGCAAGAAATTCAAGTGCAAGTTAAAGCATATTGGGAAATAATCAAATGATTTGATTGATTCTTATTTGATTTCTGACTTCATTTTAGCTTGATTGTGCAGGGGAATGTACGGCAACGCAATTTTAGCAAATCGAATCAAGCGACTATCGTGGCTCATTAATCCTTAGTGTCTCGTTTTATTTTTGCATTGAATGCAGGCAATAAAAATAACAGAGATAATGCAATTATTATAGTTCATATACGTCGAGTTTAATTGAAAATATTATGAAGTCCGCTCAGTAAATAAATGATGCGCAAATGTAGGGAGTGAACACAAACAGTAGCATTGATTGACTTTTCAATTAGTTGCTCCACTCAATCACACGGATAAAATAACGAGCCATTCGATCGGGCGATTGATTGATTGATTAAGGCCAAGTTGTCTGCGCTTTTCAAAACGAACTCATGGGTAAATAACCGGGGTCGGAAGTCGCGGGAAACTTGGAACTGAAAGGCAGAAAATCCGTTCGTCACAACAATCTGTGAAGTTGTTAAGAAGAGACCTGGGGATGAGCTGAGGAATGAATGAAGCGAACATGGGAACGGAATCAGGATGTAATTCCTTATACAAATTGGATTGAATCCCCTCGAAATAAATCTAAAATACTGTAATTTTCATCAAATAAAGGTCCTGGGAATGACGTACACCACCGAACAAGATGCTTCAACCTCTTAACTCTTGGAGATTAATGCCAGGTAATTTACCATTGATTAGGGGTATTTTCAGGTTGAATCCTTAGTTACTAAGTCTTTGGCTTCAATCAATTACCAATATTCTTATAAATTCAACATCAACATGACATCTTTCCGACGTCTTGAGATGTAAAACAGCTTGCCGACCATCTTAGTGAAATGTCGGAGTGCGACACCCCAATCTGAGTACACCATGAAATTAAATCCTTATACGGTATTCCAGTTTCAGTCGTAGAAATGATTTTATTCAAAGATATTTCATCTACTAGAAGAAAAATGTACGAGGAATACTTGAAATTAACCCTTAGTTATTGTCGACGAACATTACATGCCTTGAATACCGAATATTATTCGGTTTCATGTCTGAAACTGGTATTACGACTGTACCATTAAAAATCCCTGAACTGCCATTTCATTTAAGCCCAGTTGTACCTAATGCTACCGTAGAACGACCGACAAATTTGCGTATTTTGGTCGATTTCACAATATTTTTAAAATTCTAAGTTGGGATACTCTTAATTAACAATCGATGTTCTCTACTGACCTGTTAAACACAAATGTTTAAACTCTTAATATTAATCCAGGGCTTAAAAAGTTGTGAAACCAACCCTTAATAGGGTCCCCCAGTCAACAGCAAACCCCAGCAACAATTCCATCAACCTTGACCCGCAGCGCAGTTTAAATTCATAACCAACACCGCAACCGCCTGCAAGTGAAGGAATCTCACACACACACCCCCGCACACTGGAACACACTGGAACACACACGCGGGTGCACCCAATTCCTGTCACCCCAGCGCGGATTTCTCTGCACACGCTTGCCAGCGCGAGCTCTACCCCCAATTTCCCGGCACAAGCAAACATATCGCATATAAATTAAACTCCCCCCACCACACACACACAGTCGAGTGCTTGCAGTGTTCGTCTCGGGGCCCCGATGCCATGCGCCCATTTCTCATGGTGGGCTCATATTTTATGAAATAGCAAAGAGAAAGACTCGGCCAGAGCGTCGAGCTGGGACTTTAGGGGGTTGGGTGGTGGGTTTGGTAGAGAGAGATTATTCAATTCCGTCGCTCGGGGATTTCTTATGTATAAGAAATGTTATGAAATGCATGTGTGGCAGCATGTTGCGCTGGTGAGCTTGTTCAGGGCCGGCGGTGCTTGCACGAAAAATTGAGTTTTAATGATTACAATCTATGAATTCAGCGAGGCATGGTACGTTGAATTTTCAAGCGTTTCAAATAGTAAAGAAAATTTTAAAGATTGCAGTCATTGATCAGAAAACATACTCAAGCGCACACAAAAAAAAGCCCCTTCCTATTTTCCCTGTCCAAAAATTCGTCTTCCTACGGCATGGATCACAATTTTAATTCCTAACGGTTTTGCAAAAGTTTCTTTTTGTTCTCTCAAGTTGGCGTGTGCTTAAAACTTGAGTAAGAAACCGAATGAAATTTTAATTGTGTATATATCTGCATTCATTATTGACTCCCCTGTGCGCGAACGCAGCTCCCCTAATTTGCGAATGATTGCCACCCTCCAGATGCCACCCCCCCCCCCCTCCCCGCCACACCGCAGAGGCATCTTATGTCGAGGGCTTCGACGCCAAAGCAGCCTAGCGAGGAAATTCAATTCAACGAGGGTATTTCCCGCGAGCAGATTTTCATCCATTCAAAACTGTCGCTTTTCTTTGAAGGTAAAAAATATCTTCTTTTAGGTGCCCACACACACACTTTATACACATCTATCGGCTTTCGCCTGCGTTTGTAGGTATCATTTGTGATAGCGAATTCGCTGTGACAGGTTTATTTTATCCATTGAAATCATATTTATTGGAATCTGCGCTGGAATGCTTTCAATGCAGACAGCCGGAGCGGTTTTCACGTATCTATTATTTGCGATTTTTTTTCACACATTTTCAAGGATTTTTTTTCGACATTTCTCTAAATTGCGGAAGAGTTTATAGTAATTGGCTCGCAATAAAATAGACCGTTACTTAAAACCCTTAATGCTAACGGAAAAAGAGGAGTTTTCTTCAGAAAATCTTCTTTCGAAGAGCTTTTTCGTTCAGTTTTAAAGTACCTAGGTATATTGTTCAATGTTGAGCTATGCACTTCATATTTCTACCATTTTTATAACGTCTAATGTAAAGCTCCAATTTTATTAGTTTTAGCATCAAGTGGGTTCGACTTCAAAAGTGTTAAAACGTATTCAGAAACCATGAGCGGGCTTTTATCACGTCATAAACAATCCGAATCATAAAAAAGTAATATGCATACATTTTTAAAATTTCCCTTCAATTATATCGTGAAAAACATGCGTTGGTATATAATACTAAAATATGATGATTATAAAAAGTTAGATACAGCGGCATCATCTGAAGCGCTCGTCAAAAAAACAAAATTAAATGTCAATTTCGCACCGGCAACTAAATTACATCCACGTACTTTGAAAAGATTCTACGTTGAAAAGATTTGATCGTCACACCATCACCGGCAAACATACACAACACCGGTATATTTCAGCAAAAAATTCGCCAGCTATTGTTGCGACTCGAGCTGCGAAAAACAACACGCGATCTCTTTTTATCAAAATAGCATTTCCTTCATCAGCACCGAACGTAACGCTGGGCGCTGAGAACAAGAAAAAAAAACAGTGATCCTATCGCATAGACGTTCGCGATACACTTCTTTGAGCAGCGTATAGAGGTTTGTTGGCGGTGTATTGTTCTATTTTTTTCCCCACAAACCGAACAAAGCGGTGCGCTGAAACATCAGAGAGCAAAGCGGGCGGAAACTAATGAGCTATGTATTTATAAACAATTGGCAACTGTAAAAATATTAAGATGTAGAATGTACGCCGAGAGGCAATGTGAGGTGAAGAAACTCGTGATTTCGGGTTTGAATTGAGATATAAATCGATTTGCCTTCCAACCAAACGTTGTATAAACTAGAAATGTCAAAGAGTCACAAGTCCCGAGCTACAGCGCTAAGATGATACCATAGATGATACGTCATAGTGGACCGACCGCGCACTTGCAGCATGTGGTATGACGATTACAAAATAAGTTAATCAATTTAAAACATCCTTGCTTCACTGCTAAGATTTACTCTAAAATAGGATATAGAAAAATCTAATAAAATTAAAACGCCACCACGACAATGATAGGTATACATTATTTAACAATGATATTTATCCAATTTTTTCATTAAGTCACCCATTGCGTTTCTTAGCACCTATTAATACATCCTTAGAAGCCTAGACATTAGCCAGAATCAAACCAAAGTAAATATTAACTGTTTTTTTATTCAGAGTTTAAGAAAATAAACCTGAACTATACATTTTTTACAGCATGCGTCTTAACTGACGAAATTGACAAACCTCCACCAACTTTGAAGCAAATCTCGGCAGGGCTCCTAGCTTAAACAATTAGTAAGAGATCACTCAACGTCAGTTGAATGGTAGATCCGTACGAAATATCGCTTTGACGGTGGTAACAATCCAAGACAAACATTTAGCAAGGGCGACTGCTTGCGACATCTGGACGGCTGTGGTTAGCATCGAGACGGCCGAGTGGCAACAGCTGAGCATAGCTTTGCCGATAATTACCCCTTGGCCTTTGGCAATACCTTGGGCAACACCATTCTCTTAACAAATATCTTACTTTTAAAATTAAGGGAAATTCTGCCGAAAGAGCATTGTTGCGCTGGTGACAGAATCGTCAGCGACGCCTAGGCGGCGGGGGAAGAAATTAAATCATTCCAACCATCTTAAAAACAGCTTTAAACAACGTTACTAACTTAGTCTTACGCAATATTTATGAAGCTTTGTTTGCCACTAATGCTCAATCTCAATTTTATCTGACAGTTGACATATAAAAGAGTATATTTGCAGGTTATAAATGCAATTGTTTAATTTAACATGTATCAATGCCGCCAAGTTCACCACCAGTGCATTGTCACCCGATACCGCCGAGAGTTTCCCATGTTGGAAAAGTGCGACATATGCTTATAATCCCGATGTCCCGAGGGAAGACGTTAAAACAGGTTATTCGGGACCGCTCGCCATAGCTCTAGGATACTGCCAGGAGACAGACAACCTTTGTTCGGTGTTACACAATTATAAGTGTCGATTTGCATTTGGTTCCGTGTATTTTATGCTGGCGGGTGCATTTGTGTGGTTGTTTTATAGTTTAGCTTAAGGCGCCTAGAATGCCGCTCGTTTTGCCAATTTACGAGACAGCCCTGTAACATTGAATTTATGAGTGCGCTTTACTTGTTTATATTTTGTCCCATTTTTGTGAGAAAGACTAATTCATTTTCATAATATCACCATAAGAAATTATTGTTTCCGATATTAAGCATTAAATTTATTATTATGTGCGATTATTAGTGTGATACGAAACTAAATGCAAGTACATGTCGCATGTACATCGGTGGATAGCTCCAGTAAATGCGCATCTTTTATTACTGAATCATTTTCCCTTGGAAATTGAAATTGAAAGAGATAGAAAGGATTTAGTTTTGCTACCTACCTTATATATTGATAACTAGTAAAGAAATATTAATGCTGTTTCAGTGATTTTTTTTAGTTCGATTGCAGTATTTTTTTATGGGACTGGTTCTTATGTAGACCTATGAAGAAGCAAGCTCATTAGATTTGCGAAACTTCAAGTAATAACACGTACAACGTTGTTGGTTATAGATTTTATAACCCGATCATAAACTTTGTATGTTGATTGCTTTCGTGAACTAATTGGGCCAAACAAGCGGCAATACAGCCCCCTTAGCAGAGAGCCATAACAATTTAAATTGAAAACTGTTTCAGAGATCTTGCGCGATTTTACAGTCGACAAAGTGAAGGGTTAAGAAAATTGCGTCGTTAAACAGACCTCACGACAATCGCGCGCCCGTCGTCAGTAAAAAGAGATCGGGCCCGCAAAGCTGAAAGCGGTAACTTTAAATAATTAAAAGTTTTTCCCTGGGACAAAGCGAGAGAGCTTTTAAAAATAAGCCAAATTGCTTTCATTTTGTTTATTTTCGCTAATGAGACTTGAGCTTAAAACAAAAGAGACCGACCGTGAAATAATCAACTTCCTCATTGTGTGCGGTGCCCGCCGCGGTCTCAGCGTGCCGGTGACGTCGGGAAAATCAAGCTGTCCGCTTGTTTTTTTTCCGCTTTTTTACTTGATTCCCGTCTTTTTTGTTGTTGGGTTAATTTTGACTTCATTTGCGTGAAGTGAGTTTGTGGGTGTGGTTTAAGAAGCCTGCACTGTCACTCAAAAATCAATCGAACTTGTTCGACTTGCTTGAAATCGAAATTTATTGGCTTTTCGCAATGATCATTTGCTATCGAACTTGCCTGAAGAACCGTTCTGTCATATATCCTATTTTTAAGCTGTTATTTGTATTCTAAACCTAAAAATTAACATTTCCCAAATTTGCGCAAAGCTGACTAGAGCCTGTAGTAAAATATATTTCTTAACATCAATTGCAGAGACTACAGCTTAAGACATGTGTATTGGAAAAAAATATTCTGTCATCTCTTTCTGCGAGTTTTTTCTCTTTGTAATAAATAACCTCGACTGCCGCTTATTTCACTAAATTCAGTGGAAAATCCGCGACTTTTCTTTCTCAATTTATATTCAGTACATTTTCATGTATAAGGAGGGATGACGGATACTCTAGAGATCCCCACTTTTTCCAAGGATTACGAAACAAGCAACAACTTAGGCTGCCTAATGAAATATAGCGCCGCCAATGTTTATATCTATTGTTCCTTCGCAAACTCCTCTGGCGGTGACGTTCTGCTTTCAAAAGTGCAATAGCTATACACAGCTTTATGTTTGCTATTTTTCACCGGACCGAAATTCTGAAGCGATTTTCTAATGAGCTTAAGAGAACAATGGTTCGTTAGTGATGCTAAACACTCGGCCGCGCATCCCGGAAAGTATGACAAACAACAGCCCTCACCATAATTATTGCGCGCGCGCGAAAGATTCAATTGGCAAACATTTGAAGCCTCTGCGTTCAACAGTGGCGGCTTTACAGTGTAAGTGGTACAATAGGCACCACAGGGGTGTTACCTAACCTAATATCACCAAACTTCACCGATTAAGGAAGTTACTATGCCGCGCGCACTTTCGATTGGATATTTTAAATATCGATCTAGCTAAGTTCAGATTCTTAGCAGAATCGGCCGGAGGGCTGGTTTTACAATGTTAAGTTAAATTTTTGTCTTCCAGTTAGGAAGAAAAGAGAAGCAACTGATTGCTTGGCAGATGAGTTCTTTTATCTGGGGGCTAGCCACATATCTGGACATTGAAAAAACGGCCCTAAATCTGCTAAATCTACATAATTTTGTGGTATTTTTCTTCTCGCTTGGTCATTACAGCCTCAATTTCACTATTATGGAGCCAGTTGTTTATATATTATTGATGAGCGTAACGAGCGGAGCGAGTGAAGCGAAATCTTCAATTACACTAACAGCAAAAAAGTCACTCGTGTTTGGTCGCGGTCTACAGGCCAAACGCCAAACCCGATTTTGATTAAAATTTATATGGACATTCGTTTTCTCTTAACTTAGACCTGCCTCGTTTTTGAAGCAATTCCGTCGAGCAAATTTTATATTACTAAGTTTCTACGAAATTATTCAGTTTTTCCAAAACACGTTTTGCACTCTAGAGGCGAAGCATCTGAATATATTTTGACGAAACAACCTAGATATGTTGACCCTCAAGATTCAATGCTTGTGAGAAAAATTGTTTTCTGTGTAGCAATTTGCTTGAAACTGGCGCTTTTATGACGCTTTTTTAGAGTTCTTGCAGTTTTTTGCAACTAAAGTAATTTTATCTTCAACCGTTGTTAACAAAGTTTACAGTGTGCGTTATAAACCGTAAAAATAAAATGATGTGTTAGTTTGAAGCAAATCAATTTGATATTTTTTCTTTAAATCGATTTTTACGTTTTGAAATATTCAAATAATTTCACGACGACTTCATCATGTTATTTCCAGGACACTAATGTCATCAAGAAAGCTGCTGAATTAACGCCGAACATTTCAACTTGATCATATAAGCCTCTAGGCTATGCGCACACGCAATATAATCGCGTTCTGGGTGAGCGTAAATATTAACTCATCCACTGTTGGAGCCACTAGGGCTGCTTAAACTAAAACGAGAAAAAGTGGACTGTATATTGGAGGAAATTCCAAATTTGCCTACCTTGTGACGCGCTGAGGGCGCCGGTTAATGTCTAGAGGTAAAGGGTGAATTAGGTAAGGCTTATAGGGAAGGAACAATAGGAGACAAGAACTTAGCTTGCAAGATGCGCAGACTTGGAGCTCCTTCGAATACACTTTCGAGCAAATACTGATCAAAACGAAAAGAGAACTCGCGATAATCGAGGGTCGCGACCTGCCTCGACAGACTACCTGTCTGAATCGAGGTTCAGAGTAGAACGGATAGAACAGAACTGAAATGAATAGAAGTAGAACTGGCTGGCTCACCACCTCGTGAGGAGCGTGTCAAACATGACAACGGGAAAAAACCTAACTAAAAAACCCACCTGAATCGAACAGGTAACCAACTAAAATAAAGAAATTACAGAAACAGAAATGGCGCGAACATACCGCCCACCATGAACTAACCTCAAGTTCATTTAACTAAATGATACGAAAACCTAAAGGAACGATTAGGCAGGGGGGAGAGTGACCAGTTTATTCACTGGTCGCACCGTAATTCCATTAGACGTGCGAATACTGACGACGCGTGTAACGCCGTCTTGTCCAGGATGGAGTTCAATTACACGCCCAATGGGCCAAGAGAGAGGGCTAGTAGGGGCAACAAAAAACACGACATCTCCTTCTCGGAGATTGGGACTTCCACGCATCCACTTGCCGCGCTGCATCTGAGTATGAAGGTACTCACTAGACCACCGTTTCCAGAAAGCTTGATGCATTTGGCGAACCCGATGCCAACGGGAAACGTGGTTTGAATCGTCGGGCAAGGTTTTTTCGGGGGGAGCGATGAGAGGGGAGCCAATCAAAAATGTCCGGGACTGAGGTAATCAGGACCTTCCGCCGGGTCGGAGGGGGTGGCACAGAGGGGGCGACTATTGAGCACTGCCTCAATGCGAGCAAACAAAGTAGCATACTCTTCGAAAGTATGAGGAGTATCAGAAATAAGGCGATGGAGAAGTGATTTTGCGGATTTCACTCCCGCCTCCCATAGACCACCAAAGTTCGGAGCATAAGGAGGATTGAAATGCCAAAAAACGCCTCGTGCAGCAAGTGCGTCTGTTACAGCCGGTTCAGATTGACGCAACAGATCGTGCATCTCACGCAGGTGGCGAGCGGCTCCGACGTAGTTTCGGCCGCAATCTGAATAAATGTGCGCGGGAAGACCGCGTCTCGAAACAAACCTATCGAAGCAGGCTAGAAACGCCACGGTGGATAGCTCGGAAACCATCTCCAAGTGTACGGCTTTTGTGGCCATGCACACAAAGAGGCACAGGTAGCCCTTGCTACTGGGAGCGTTGCGTCGGCTACTGAATTTTACCGAAAAAGGACCAGCAAAATCAGTCCCAACATGTGAAAAAGCGCGCGAAGATTGCACACGAGCTGCAGGGAGATCGGCCATGGGAGGTTGAAGCCGCCGGGCGCGAAACTTGTGACAAGTGATACACTTGCGTATGCGTTGCCTGAGCAAGCCGCGTAAAGATACGATCCAGAAATTCTGCTGGATGAGAGCCTGGACCGTTCTAGGGCCGGAGTGCAGTGACGTGATATGGAAAGAGTCACATAACAGCGAGGACAAATGCGCTGTTTTAGGTAACAACACAGGATGTCTAGCCGATTCGGGAAGAGAAGAGTACCGCAACCTACCGCCCACCTTGAGTACGCCATCCGGAGTGAGAAAGGGGTTCAAGGAAGCAATCTTGGAAGAAACTTGTTTCCTTAGAGTAATTTTACGCATCTCAGTATCATAGTAATGCTGCTGCGTAATACTAATGAGGAGGTTCAAAGCATCCTGCAATTCCGATGGGCATAAGGGGCCAATGGGTGCAGGAGTGCGATTGCGACGAGACAATAAGATTCGAGCGAAACGCACAACGTGACCATAAACGCGTTGAGCACGGAGGAGGGTGGAGTACTTGCGAAGCGGGTCAGTGAGGTGTTGGTCTTGATCAACGCGAACAGCGAGAGTTGCAACCAAAGGCTTCAGCTCGGGAAGTTCGAAATCAAGATTGCAGTGGGGCGTGGCTCGGGGCCACGTGGAGATGGGTGAAGACAGAAATGAAGGACCACATTGCGACAGAGGATGGGTCAACATTTCGGATGCGGATACGCCACGGGAAGCGCAATCAGCAGGATTGTCATATGAGAGAGCGCGCGCTTCCTCGGCGTTGAGCGCGGCACCACGATTCGAGCCCAGATTAGAGCGCGCAGGCTTGAATGGAAGGGCGACTGAATAACGCCCAGTCAAGTCGCGCTTATGCGTGGCGAGTAAATGGTCCTCACAAAGCTGCGAATCCGGATCGACTTGAGGAGGACGTGATATTTCCTCAGATTCGCAAACCAATCGAAGGGTGCGCTCGAGCTCAGGTGAAGCAACCGTGAATAGAGACAGAGGCTCTGGAGAGTCCGCACGCTGCGATCGCACCGGACCAATCACAACCCAACCGAAGACAGTGTTGAGGGCAGAGGGAGCAGTGCCAATCATCATGTCTCCAGTCCTAGCCAGGATGTCTGGATATAAGTCAGCACCGATTAGGAACTCTATTTGATCAGGAACGTGGAACCTATCATCCGCGAGCAAGAGGCCACGGTAGCGATCAAAAACCTCAACGGGAACTTCCTGAGGGGGTAGTGCGTTTGAGATGGAGGACAAGACGAGTGCTTGAACACCGAGAGACGTTTCGGAGTGGTGACGCGAAGAGAGAGTGCAGTGCACCGTTCCGAATACGCGAACAGTCGAATGGCCGATGCCAGAGAGCTCCGAAGGACAAGAGCGGACTTTCAGACCTAATTGCTGACTGAGAGCATGAGTGATAGCGGATATTTGTGATCCAGAGTCAATCACTGCACGCACGGGATGAAATTGTCCGAAAGAGTCGCGTATCAACGCACGAACCGTTCCTAACAACGCAATGGGTTGATTTGCAACGATTCCATTCGCGCGACATGAGAGCGCTTGAGGGTGAGGGGGTGTATCAACTCGAGAGGGATGGTTGACAGTGGATGAAGCGACGATGGGCGCCGAGACTTGCTTCACATGCAACAAGGAATGATGCTCTCTGCTATTACATGTGGAGCACGCACGCTGAGAAGCACATTGCGAGCGCATGTGCGCACCTAAACAATTGAAACACCGTTGCAGACGTCGCAGGGTGTTATATTTGTCGTCAACAGACAGCTTACCAAACACCGGGCAGCGATAAAGCGAGTGCGCGTCTTTGCATAAAACGCAGGCAGTGGATTTGACGACATTGCCGTGACCCACGGACTTACTGTCGTAACTAGTCGACTTTTCCGCCCTTGCCGTTGTGGTTGTCAACAATGAGTTGAAACGTTTCTTAGCGACGGGGTGGTTGTCAAGTCCGCACAATTCAAGAGTGCGAGTTGCCTGGGTTACGAACTCAAGCAATGACTCAAAAGTAGGAATGTTGATGCTGGACGCAGCTTTATTTTCAAATGCCTTACGCGTCTGCATGTCCAACTTCGAAAAAGCTAAAGAAAATAGCAGAAAATTGGCTAGATCAAGGTTGTCAATAGCTTTGAGAGAATCAACAGCCGTTTTGTGAACCCTAACAAAATGTTGTAGTTCACCATGAGACGAGGATTTCAGCGGAGTGAAATCGAATAATTGCTGGATGCTGAAGTTAGCAATCAAACGAGGATTTTCATAGCGAGTCGTGAGCGCTTTCAGAGCAAGAATATAGTTTTGCTTCGAGATAGCAAAACCCGAGACCGTAGCTAGCGCAGTTCCAGACAAAGTGACGCGTAGATAGTGAAATTTCTGTAGATCATCCAGAGAAGCGTTATCGTGAATCAGGGAAGTAAACAGAGCAATATATTCTGTCCAACGATTAATGTCTCCTGAGAACACCGGGAGATCAATTTTCGGTAGTGAGGTCAACGTCATAGGATTTGACGTGGTGACCGTTCGATCAACTACACGCGAAGCATCGAGTTGCTGCAATAGTTTTAAGAAGTGACTTTGTGCGGCATAAAACAATGTCTCGAAACTGGATTGAATGGCTTCGACTTCGAGCGGTTTATTAGGCGGTACAACTTTGGAATTCAGTTTGATTATTTTAGCCTGTAGGGTATCGAACTCGCTTTCGATCATTAACATTCGTTCATAACGAGGTTTAGCTTGATCGACACTGTTGACATCCAATTCCAGAAATGCGTCATAGCACCGCTGTACGCGAGCGAATAATCCTTGGCGGCTCTCCGTAAAAGCCTTCAAATCTTGCTGCTGAGATTCCATTGCAACTACACGAAGTACAAAGAAATACGAGAATGAAACGAGAGAAATCTGAACACGACGAAAATGTGTACAGAAACGAAACAGAAACAATTAGGCCTACGTAAATTACGCAACGAGCGTGCGTACAGATACCGAGAATAGGCCAAAAAACCGGTGACTCACCGTGCCGAGTGACGTAGCAACCACGAGGTGGAAACGAGACGAGAAATGCCAGTGCAAGAAAAAGGGGAAAAAGCCCTAAATCGCTCCGGCTCAAGGGACCAAATGTTGGAGCCACTAGGGCTGCTTAAACTAAAACGAGAAAAAGTGGACTGTATATTGGAGGAAATTCCCAATTTGCCTACCTTGTGACGCGCTGAGGGCGCCGGTTAATGTCTAGAGGTAAAGGGTGAATTAGGTAAGGCTTATAGGGAAGGAACAATAGGAGACAAGAACTTAGCTTGCAAGATGCGCAGACTTGGAGCTCCTTCGAATACACTTTCGAGCAAATACTGATCAAAACGAAAAGAGAACTCGCGATAATCGAGGGTCGCGACCTGCCTCGACAGACTACCTGTCTGAATCGAGGTTCAGAGTAGAACGGATAGAACAGAACTGAAATGAATAGAACTGGCTGGCTCACCACCTCGTGAGGAGCGTGTCAAACATGACAACGGGAAAAAACCTAACTAAAAAACCCACCTGAATCGAACAGGTAACCAACTAAAATAAAGAAATTACAGAAACAGAAATGGCGCGAACATCCACAACAAGATTATAAATGTTCACATAGCCAATTGTTATAAGGAATTTGATAATACCGACACATTGCCATGCTGACAATTGAGAGGGGCAAAAACAAATACAATTTCTATGGTAGTTATTTAAATTATTTGCTAAAAAAAATTGTTCAGACAAGCAAATAGCAACGCAGAAATTTAGGTGTTTGGTATTCAGTGGAATTTGCTCACAATTATAGGATTTATAGTTGAAATAGCAGTTATACCCTTAAAACCTGTCATTACACGACTAAAATGGAAATAAATATAAAAATTTTATCGTCTACGCATTGCATTGTATGGTCACTGTGCCAATACAAGACATATTATTTATTGGAAGTCAATATATAGCACAAAGTACAAAAATATTTTTTATCACTGCACGCCGCTCGAAAATCGTAAATTGGTAATAATCCCCCCGAGAGAGGTCACCCTCAGTCAAGGAAACTACAGTGAAGTTAAGCCCTTTGACAGCTGGTAATTATTCGCGAGCTTCCGATGCTTCCCAAACGCCACCCCTGCCCAATGGGGTATTGGGGGCGGAGGGAGACCTTTTAACGCAACGAACGTAGAATTCAAATATTTAAAACAGAGGTCGACGATTTATTAATATTTACTTAGCGCCGCATACTCTGGCTACGCGAAGCTTTGAAGGCTTGTGAAAGCCGCAAAGGGGAAAAAATATCCACTTTGTGTGGGTATATATTCACTACGAGCGAGTTTATATCAAAAATCGATAGAGGATATCAACATTTTGTTTCGGTTATATGTTTGTTTGGGGTTATAGATACATCCGGATAAAAGAAATCACATAAAGTATTGACACTCGTGCATTCCTCGATATGTTTACCGAATAGAAAACTGTATCCTGTACTATGTTTGCGATATTATTGTCATTCGCCAGTCCGTTTCGCGAGGGAGATTCCCTGGGAAGGCCACAAACAATTTCCTACATATTCTATTTCTTTCCCACAACATGCCCACAAAATCGTTATTTTTATGATATTATTCCCTGCTCTGCAAATACGATTCGGACGAACAGAATTTAAAGCAGACCTCCGAGCCATACAGGCCGATGTGTTATATGGAGAGGTTATGCTACCGAAGTGCTGTAAACATTTACTAAAGAAAAAAAACTTTATTTAACTGGGCTAAAATTTTCCTACATTTCACAAACACAATTAAATTTAAATAAAGTCCAAAGTCATATCTAAATTATCTAAAGTTAAGTTAATCTTAAGTTTTTATATTGTGAAATAAATTTGTACCTATGGGATCCATCGGTACTATAGGTACGAACAGAGCCATATAGAAGCACTGGCCCCTTATTCTCTAACTTTTCTAGTAACTAATTCTGTGGAATTTGGTGGATTTTCGCTTTTGAAACAAAACCTGAAATCTTTTCAATCCCTCAAAATTAGAAGCTGAAAAAGTTAGTGAAAAGGGCCACCACATTGGCCCTTAATGTTGGTCACCTGATCAACAACCAATTAAAATTGTCTGCTTTGCAAAGCGTGCACAACAGCGTGAATATCTAGGCGTCTCAACACACACAGTCTATGGCGTTGCTTTTACTTCCGAGTACATTTCCGAGTTGCCAGCCAGCCGAACGATGAGAATAAACTGTCCGGCAAAACTGTGTACCCTCGGCCATTGTTTTCGCAAAACTTCCATATTATAAGTTTCCCTAAATCACCCCCACGACCAGCCAAGTCCATAATATACTTACTTAAACCACCTGCGTGGCACGCCATAAAGAAATAGATACTATAAGGAAAAGATTATGGGCGCAAACGAAAATAAAGTGCGCGCCCTCTTTTTGCGCGGGGCTGTTTGTGTGGTGGCACGCACCAAAGTGCGTGGAAGTCTGGTCAATAAATATCCGGTTAGATATGGCCAATGATGTACGGTGTGGGGAGTAGGGGGCTTACGCTGTGGTTGAAAAACGCGGGCTTGTGTATACCAAAAAAAGAAATTATGGTGGCGCTTTTGACGCGCGGTGGCTGAAGGAAGGTGACAATTTGACGGTCGGCATCCGGATGGCGCATGTAACTGCATTATCTGCGCAGTCGCTTTCCTCATTTTTTGACACTTTATATGAGGTGATGTATATTACACTGCACAGCGCGGTGTCATCTTTTCTTCAGCTTTCTGTCGCTTTGCTTGTGTTGCTGATGGCAGGATTGAACCAGTTGTTATTCACTGTCCGCTAAACGCAAGCATTTTGTAAAATTCTTAAACCAAAGGGAATGAAAAAAACATCAGGAACGGTAAGTTTCCACGAGCAATTTTTGCGGATTTTTCTTATGTGCATTTTTTTTTTTACTCCGGGATTATAAAGTAACAGGTCGAGCGTTAGAGCCCTTAATGGAAGGATGTCTGTGAACTGTTTTAAGCGAGCTACAGAAAAACGAACAGCTTCGCGAAATTTGCATCACCTCCGAACGACCTTCTGCGCCAATGTCTCTGTTTTGAGTTTCTGACAATGCAAACACTACTCTGCTTGTGGTTCCAGGAGCGATTGATGGTAATGTACTATGCGCCTGACCTATATTTGAAACAATTGTAGCATATTTGTAACATCGCACGGCGCACAGCAATGCTGAGAGTTTAGTATACCGCATTCCCATGTAATGCCATGGGAAAATGTGGTGTTTCCGTTTTTTCTACACCACCTTGAATCGTCTGCAGAAAAGCCAACCAGCAAACAACAAGCCGACAATCGCCAAACAAATGGGACAGCCGCACGCATTTGCACACAACGCAACGCGTTTCCCACGGAAAATCACCCCTCTCATTTCCCCGTTGATTTCGGCGACACAGTTGGCAGAAAACTCAACGCTTACAAAGACTTTTCCTACAGTCGCCGTCACCGGCCGATGGTGAAATCCTTAAGCAGCAGGTGGCACTTAACTCTTCGCAGTCTTACAAGATGAAGTATGATTTTCTTTTTCTTTTTCTTCTTGGCTGGCTCGGCAACGACTCGAGTGAGGAGCTCCGTGCGAGCTGCGATTTCGCGAGAGTTCGAGAATAGTGTATGGCGGACTAAGATGTAGTCGCTTGTCATTTGGAGGCTTGCGTGCTGCAGTTGTCCAAGGCTATCATTTCAGTCCATGTGGCAATGTATTCATGTTATCTTTACGCAATGTGGATTTATTATGGCGTATCATGACGTTTATAGAACAGAATACTCCAACACTGACGCGAAGAAATCAATTTTTATTATCAGTTGTTTATCCCCCGGTCTGCGTAAACTTCTCAATACACTTATTCCATTCAATCAAAATTCAATCAAAATGACATCATGATACCCACTAGCTAAAGCCAGGTAGAGCAATTCGGCCTGAGATTTCCCTATCTTCCTTTGTTATTTATCAGAGCTAATTAATATTTATTCCAAACTGGTAGTACGTCCAGTGGGTATCTGACGTCACTCTGAGTGGAATAGGTCCAATTGACGTATCGACGTCGGAGACTTGCCAAGTTATTGTCAATCTTTATCTTCGTTCCCCACTTCTTCTCTGTTCACAAACTCAGAAGTTAACATTAAAAAATAAAATGCCACCAAAAAATGCTTGCCTTATAGCAATTGATACTGTGTAAGGAACATTATACCATATCCCCAGTGTTATACACGTTACTCTGCCCTACGCTATCTCAGCGCACAGCAAATCGCGGCTATGTCACCCCAGGGACGTCATCGGCGTCGTCAGCGTCGTTCCGCCGACGTCGCGACGCCGGGCGTCGTTCGGTCGACGTTTAAACAAAACGTCTTGCTATATCTCTCAATTTACCGCGTGGGCCCTTCCCACGAAACAGTTGGCAGTATTAATAACACCACCGTAAAGCACTGCTTCACGCTTCACGCTTTATTATTTAGGTTAAATAATGCATGAAGTTCACGTCGTAATTAATTGCATCTATAGTCGAGAGCAATTTGAAGTTTTACGTTTTATAATTAGTGATGTTGGAGCTGATTAAACTATTGGTGATATGGTTGGGGGGGGGGGGGGCGAGGTGAAGGTAACGTGCGCTCCGTTTTTATTGGAGTTTTTGACTAATTACACATTTAGATGCTTGCCGCGCGCCATGCCCGTGTAAAAGTTGGGCGAAGGCGGGCACGGGGCCATTGATTGATGGCATCCCATTAGCTTGTCTCTGCCAATACAATTAAGCCAGTTAGCTATAACTTTCTTCTGCATCAACTAGACGCAAAGGCGGAGTAAACATTTCATGTTTGAATTTCGCGAATTGCAAGTTTGTTGTTGCCCATTCTCTTTGCAGAACGCGTAACACAAGGTTTATACCGTCGAAGTTAACAGTCCAATTTTTTTGCACTTTGTATTTGTATGAAACGGAGCCCAGACAGTTCCGAAACAGCACCACGCTGTTGTTTATTAATTTATTTAGTCCGTTTAGCCCTGCAATTGTGCTCGCCGGTCGGGCGCACTCTCAAAATTGTTTTCTTTGATAAGCGGCCAAAATAATTTTAATCTCGATGCCCGACGCTCGCGAATAATTGTCTCGCTGCCGAGCGGCGCGCCGATGATTAATGATCGAGATTCGCAAATAGATAGCGCGGGCGCACGCGCGGCCGACGGGGCCGGAACCGCCGCGCGGCTTCCTTTCCGAGAAACGTGCAAAAAGCGTCGCAGCCAGATTCACGTGCGACAAAAAGCCCGAGTGATGGTTGCGATTTCTGACCCGA
Organism: Nemurella pictetii; assembly: GCA_921293315.2. Taxonomy (NCBI): domain Eukaryota; kingdom Metazoa; phylum Arthropoda; class Insecta; order Plecoptera; family Nemouridae; genus Nemurella; species Nemurella pictetii. The sequence continues at coordinate 7,893,663 of OV121122.1, forward strand.
ATTTCTGCCGCCCGGGACCCTATCATTGAGCCAACAACCAATCACTGGGTTGTTTCGTTCATATTCATAAATCATGAAACCGTTGTAGGCTCTTGCCCTTATACCACCAGACGCCTGTGTTACTGCCGTCGTAGAGTTGTTACATGACATTTTTCGATTGTTGGGTGTCGGTCCGGTCTAACAATAAGTGGAATCACTGTTGCCCTAAGTCTCACTATAACACCCCCAAACACCGGCGTTACTGCGAGCGTTGAGTTGATATGACTTGTTATACGATTGTTGAGTGGGCTGGTTCTTCTACGGTGCTACAATTTTTAGCGTTGCTATTGGGTCACATGCTTACTTTTGGGCGAGTCAAATAACTCTACTGCCTTACTATGGTGAAAAATCTTACTATATAACAAAATGGGAAACATATGTCGAAATGGCTTTATTGAGCTGGCGACAATCGTCAGCGCTGCCTAGGCGACGAGGGAAGAAATTAAAATACCACAGCCATTTAGGTACAATTTAAAACAACGTGAATTACGTCTCGTTCTCGTGTATGTAATATTTAGGGGGCTTTGTTTGCCACTGATGCTCAATCCCAAGCATCAACTGACAGTTGAAATATAACAGAGTATGTCTTTGAATGATATTGTTGAATTTGACTTCTAACTTTGCGGCCATGGGAAAGCCACCAGTGCTTTGTCACCCGATTTCACCATCCCACGTTGTAAGTCAGATATTTGCAACGATGCTGTGTGTTGATTGTTGGCGTTTTAGTGCAGTTTACCTAATTTAAACAACGGTAGCAGTATGGCAACACTATACACCGGTGTTTGCTGGCATAAGGCAGTGGCTTTACGTCCGTTTCGCGACCTTTGCATTTACATTAACTTCCCCTGAAAACCCAGCGAGTCGACCCCGAGACAAATAAAGTCCGACGTCGCGTCCGCTACGAACGAGCTGCTCTGTCAATGCAGACCGCAGTCGTCATTCGGGAGATCACAAACAGAATTATCTTCGAGCGGTGTAAACATCGGTCGAGAGGAGTTAGCTGGCTGCTGTTTCATTTTCATCTGCAAATTTGCGTTCCCTCTAAAGAAGGTCGATGAGGGACTTAAAATATGCTTTAAACATGCCAATACCTTCCAAAACCTACAATACACGATTGTTCGGTCACGATTTCAAGGTATGCAACGCTTCCGATTTCTTTATTGTATTGTGCCGTTACACTACGCTAGCGCCTCAATTGATTGAATGATTTGTGCCGTTTCATGGCGAGTTAACGTCTTGGCTGTCAAATGTTTTTTTGGTGGTTTATAGAACCAAGCATATGAATTTGATGAAAATTGTAGGTAGAAAAAGGTGCCCCGAAGTGGATCAACATGGCATCAAAGTCTCACTGTACGAATAGCTACGGCCCAAACAATCTACTTATGCGACACAAGTTGACAGAACCCAACGTATCCATCAGTTTCCAACAGAATATGCTGGACGCTTGCAGCGTAAAGCAGAATAAGGGATTCTGCGAAAACAAAAATAGGTGAGTGGACTTATCATGGACAGGTAGAGAATAAACAATTTGCATGCGCCAAATGGACGCCTCGGGCCATTGCAAAACGAAAAGAAGAACATGCAGCGTTTTCGCAGGTTTCAGCAAGGGCTTTCGCGCGGCAGATCTGACAGACGCAGTAGTTTCAAAGTCGCAGTTGTTTGCATCGAACAAAGCTCGGGTTGCAGCGCAGTTGGATGCAAAGCGGCTAAGTGCACGGTGCACTGCTCGCTAGAATATTCACCGTTACTTGTGTATACTATTGCTGGAAAGTGGAGAGTACATGTCCATTGCGCTGTTCGCATGAATGCAGCAGGCAATTGTCGGCAGACGGAATTCACCGGTGCGGCGCTCGTATATTTATTCAAAGAAATTTTATTATGAAAGATTCAGTGAATCTTAATTAGGACTTCTTTTCTTGGGTACCAATTAAAAAATATGCGAAAGTATTTCTCTCGCCGCGGCGGCAAGTAATCAAGGGGTGGATTTTTATCTTATGTATAGGCCGAAGTGGAAAATTTTGAACCACAAAACGAGGTTAAATCAAGCTTAATTAGATTAGAGGCTATGCTGTGGAAGTGCCATGTTTCTTAATTTATGAAAAAAAAAACTCTTTGACATACGCTTTAGCTTCGTAATTATTTACTAGTGAAATGCAAATTTCGGATGCAGATCTCATACAACACCGTCACATCACTGTCGAGAATCGGCAACGAAGCGCTGCTAAATAATCACACTAATCAAAAGGAATTCCGCGAGGAGATCATGACGTCTCAAAAGCATGGCAAGACACACAACTTCTTTGACGTGCAGCACCACGTCTCGCCCAACTACACACCTAGTTCAACAAAACTACGCAGATTAGCAGCAACTTCCCCACGCGCCACTCGCTCACACAGATAGTACAGCAACACCAAAGTTTCGTGCAGACAAAACAAAAAAAGCGATGGCATACCTTCACTCCTAGAGCCGCCCAGGGGCGTTGTAGTGGCATAACCACAGACTTCACCGTGCGCCGCACCAGCCACCTTCATACCTGTCATGCAACGGGGGTACGCCGCCCCCACCCGCGATTGTTTAATTAAATCAGAGCGTAGCGGTGAGATGTCGCACTTTGCGAGCTAGCAATTGGGCGCGGCGCCTGCCACGGAGCTAACGAGTCTATTTAGAGTTTCCCTCGGTTTCCCGGCAAGGTTTTCCGAGCAGCAGACAAGTGGATGGCTAACAAGCGGGTGTTGAGGACGTCGTCGCCGATCATATGCGCTAATTCCGAGGATAAACAAGGTAATCAGTACGGGATGTGTTTAGCGAAATGTATTCTGAACACTTCTGCGACTGGTTGTTCCGAGGCGAGGTAGGTTTCGAGATGTGTCGTGTTTGAATAAGGGGACAAGACAATCGATGAAGAAAGTTTTGGGTTTAGGCACTGGAAACGTGCAGGTTTTGCATTTTCTCAGCCCTGGGTTGAATTTCCGTGGGAAACACTGGACAAACAGATGGCGAAGGGCATCACGCCTGGTTAAAATGGAAAATTGGTGGCGTCGGGTGAGTAGTTGATAGATACGTTCGTTCTTATCGGGCTTTCTTGCCCGTAATTATGATTATTCCACTCTTACATTCACTGATTGCAAGTTGAAAGTGTAGTTTCACCCAAACGAGAAAAGCTACTTCATTCTTAAGAATCCTGTCTTTTCCTCATCTAAGCACGTTAGTTTTCAGAAACTATTAAAATGGTAACTTAAGTTGATAAAGCAGCCAGCACAGCTTTGTGTAACGTCGGTAAAAGTTGAGTTTAGAAGCTTAGCATGCATTAATCCAGGTTAATAGTTTTTTCCGAAGAGCAAGCTTCTGCCCTGGTTTATTAAGAAAATTCGAAACACACATATTGTGTTATTTTTTTTGCGTCTGAATGATTATTTTGGCCTGTCCATCTTGTGAAAATGTTGTGAAAATGACCTCGATGGAATTATGTAAGGCCCAGCATTTCAGTGGCTTGTTAATGATTTAACGGCCTGTTAACACAATATCTTGACACCTCATTGGCGGTGGCCATGGTAATAAAAAATTAACGGGCCATTTAAAAGTAAAAGGTCCACAGAAAAATTGGGCCTGACAACTTTCGGGTGGTCAATTCCAATGAAGTTTGTTTATTTGCGGTGACGTGGAATTTGGGTACAAAATCTATAAAAGTGCTCGGAGATAAGTGAATTAGCAAGTATGCGCTGGCATTGTTTGCGAAATCGACGCAAATAACAATGCCAACTCTATTCTAGCGGCAGGTATTTAATTAAAATCTAGCTGCCGGAGCTTAGGTGCAGCCGGCAGCTCCCGGTGAAACTTTCATTTCAATACAGATCTATCGTCGGCGAGACGCGCGTTTTTAACAGCCCCCATCGCCAGTCATTCGCGAAAAATTCATGCGTAGGAGGAAAATTACCAATTTAGAGCCCACGGAAAGCTTCTTACAGGATCTTAGTGAAAGATACATGCGTACGACCGCCGCGTTTTGGAAATTTCAGATGATAAATTTACAATCAGATTTAATTTTGTGAGCAATTCATGGTCTGACGAGTCGGGAAATGGATTTTTGAATTCTTTCTAATTGCCATATTTTGTGGAAAAGCCACTCAATGGGATATTATTAACAAAAAACTTATTTTATTAGTACCTTCCCCTGAAAAAAATGATGGTCCAAATTGAGTGAAATCTCCCTCTTCCATCTCCGGTGAAACGTTCCAAGTGATTTCGAACCTCGTTTTAGCCACTCCTTAAGTGGACATTGTACAAAACTGATGGTAAAAAATAGGAAAATTAAACTTCTGTGATTTCTGACCAGCTTCCTAATCAACCGTTCCTTCTATCGTCACGAACATTTCAATGGCTAATCAATGTCCCTGAACGTTGACAACTAGCGGTGAGGCACGGTCCAGTAAAACATCCACATTACCATCACGTTAAGGGCTAAAAATAACCGACCACCCCTTTTTTGTACAACGTTAAGCCCGTGGATTTTACAAGCACTTTTCATAATTTCTTGACGGACGACCCTTGTCCGCGTGAACGCCGGCCAATTGACATGCACGCCGTCGGTCTTTTGTCCAGCGACGCCGACGCCGACGCCGACGCCGACACGAGTAACCTCGTTAACGTCACCCTCCCTGTCCGCCGCCCCTCGTCAAGTCGTCGACTAGCCCCGGATGCCGGGACACGTTTTTCAACGCCGTGTGAATTTCCCGGCCACGATGTGAAAGTTAGGAACATATATATGATTCATAAATAATGATGGAAACTGAAAATCTTGTAGCACCGGAAAAAATTGTTACAAGCAGCGAATTTTCCAATCGAAATGCGTGTTCATATGGAGATATGAATCAGCTAGCAAGGAGCAGGACCGGGGTGTATATCCCCATCTGTGCCCTTATATTCGATTGAAAGTTGTTAGTAAGTATGTAGTTTTATGATTTTTGCACGCAACAATTTTCCAAAGATTCAGGACCATACTCCTATTTGAACAAATCACCAGTGTAACCCTACGCTGCTAATATTACTATTGCTTCACCATTTTTAGCTTCTAACAGATGGATCCTGATCTAGTGATAGCTCAATTATAGCAAGGCGACACCATGTACCACCACAGCACCACAATGTTGGCGATATGTTGAGGGTCCAGTAGTCCTTCCCGGACAAAACCACTGCAGTTGTCCGTCATCTCAGTCCGTGGACCACATATTCCGCTGCGTCAATCTCCTCGGCACCACCTTAGCCCTGTTCGCTACACCCCCTCCCCCCACCCCCTCCCCATCCTGAGCGTGGGACACTGTTAGTGTTCGAGGACGCCACCCCTCCCCCGCTTTAACGCACACGCACATTTTCCACCAACGCGCCGCGTTTTCCGCGACGTCCCACGCACCCCCGGCGTGACCTTTTCGTTGCCGGCGTCGGCGTCGGCGTCGGCGTCTGCGTTGGCGTCGGCGTCGGCGTCGGGCCCGACGGCAACTCTGGAGATTGCACAGAGTGAGCGGCTGATGTTTGCTTGTCGACTCGAACAACGCCGCAAGACGAAGATGAGGGGGTCAATGTGCAAGAACGTCGGGTCCCTTAGCAAAGTTTCGGCAAACCGGGCGAGTTCAGTTGCCAGTTTCTAAACAGTTGCGTAAGTAATAAGGGGCGGATTTTGAGGGGGGTTTGGGGTGGTTACGCTCTCGGCGGAACGCGTCGTCCATGCGGGGTCCCCATGCTTCGAGGCAGCTGTTTTCTAAGATTTTCTTAGCACTGGCTTGCAAATGTGAGTGGGGATCTGTGGGAATGTCAAAGCATGCAGCCAAATTCAACTGTTCAGTCCCTTTAAGTTTCTCAAAGGGCCGGGGTGGTTATGGGGGGTGCAACTCGTGTAACTTGATTCGTGTCGAATTATGCACAGGAAAATACTACGGTTTGAAAAGTTTTTCATTGGTTCATTTTCTTTTATGTACTCTGTCTCATACAGCCGATTTAAGTCCCAGGAGACATTTTCTACCCTGGGTGGAAATTGTGGTTGCGCCGCAAGAATTTCTAATACTTCATCCTTGAGACTTCAAGCTTAGGGATCATAGTTCGATGCCAGCGCCGCGCTGGCAACGGACAGGGCATTATTTTGTTGAAGGGTGGACTAAACAAGGTCAGCCGAGACCATGATAGCCCTTCAGTGATAAGATCCACCCTTCCGTGCCATCGACAATCAGCCACAGTTCCTATTACTGTCAGTCAGTTAGTGGAATGCGCCACCACCCTCAACAGCCCTAACAGCTACCCCAAGCGTGCGATCTCTGGATGTGATACACAATATAAACCCGCCTAGACGCTGGCAAACACTCTGCAAAACGTTGTAATCATTTCTGCCAAGTTTGCAATAAGTGGGCGGGAGGATTTCGCCGGCAACTCGTGGTCAGCCCAATTGCGTTGTTGATTTGATGATGATTATGTGTCTGGTTGCAAACACGACCGCAAATGGGGGGTTGGGGCTCGTTTCGGTAAGACGGTAGGCTCATGGCTTCATCCGTTTTCGGGGGATGAAGTAGCTGTACTACCCTCTGTGTTCTAGTCTACGGTATTTTCACCCTTTATACAAGATTCTGCGTGGTTCGCTGCTCCTAGCCGTGATATCAAAAGAGAGCTGGCCAGATCTTTGTGAAGTAAGAAAGGCGCAGAGTGTTGCGTGGGAGATAGTGAGTAAATTAAGCTCGATGGCATGTTATCAAGGAAGCCGGTTGAGCGCGGTCGAAGTTGTACTCTTTGGTGAATGACATACTACTTGATGCGTACAGGGGAAAGTAGAGTATAGTCAAATCTGGGGGGCAGAACATAATTGCACGAAAAGCAACTCGGCTGTCGAATTAAGATAAAACGAAAGATAAATTGTGAAGGAACTATAAATTTGTGTTAAAGCTTCGGTTTCACAAATTTTCATTTGTTGAGCCGTATATTAATGTAAACGTTTACGACTCCAACAACAAAATATCTTAAATTAATATCACTCGCATTATTTTTTAATGCCAATTTCCGCTCACTTTTCTACCGGTAAATCCACGCCTTTAGGGGTGGTCCACGTACAATGCGCCCCCCCCCCCCCCCCCCATCCTCTAATCCCTCGTTAATGCGTCGAGTGATGCGTGGGCGTCGCAAAAAGCACGTCGTCGCCGTCGCAATTGTGTCGCCTCTGTGTTCACTGTACACTGTGCACTGTACACTGTACACTGTACACTGTACACTGTACACTGTACACTGTACACTGTACACTGTACGCGTATTACATTTCCCACTCGCACGTTTAGCGGCACACAATGTGCGGGAAAGAGCGCGAAGACAGCGAAATTTTATGTCGCACAACAATGTGGCGGGGAGAGAGAGAGAGGGTGATAGCGATGCGTAGGCGACGGCAAATGATTGATGAACGAGAGAAGCGATCAAGATCAAAGGAGATGGGCATGGAGAGATGCGAAGCGCGCGGGATTGCTACACACAGGGAAAATGTGCTGGTCACGAGTTAATTGGGGCGATTAGTGTCGTTTTATGAAACAACGAAGCTGGATTTGATGGATTTGTCTCCGTCTTTGCTTCGATTTGGGGGTTTTGCTCGGTGCTTTTTTTTTCGGATGGGACTCGGAAAAACGAATCCAATTACGTGGGTATTTACTGGCTTGTGGCGCGGTCTGCAAAGAGAATCGATACCATCGGAACGGTTTTAAACACTGACAACACCCTATGAAATTCTCTCAATCCTTGCTGCGATTGACTGTAAGAAGACTAGCATACAGAGGATTTTGAAATTGATACACGTGGTCTAGCAATTATGCTGGCAACAGTAGAAGCACGAAAGCAATTATAGTAAATCCGACTAGCTTGTGATCTTGGATACAGCCCCAAAGCCTAATGATGATTAATACACGTTTAAGGGTGAAACATGAGTGGCTGCCCTGTATACGAACATAAAACAAGTCCCGTCCCCAATTTCCCATCGACAGAACTCATTCTAACACACGAATTATGTCAACCTGTTGACATATCAAACTATTAATGAGAATCACGACGTATGCTTTCACACCTTGCATTCGATGGCCCTCTCTTTCTCATCCTCTCTCTCACACACTTCCTTCAGTTCAAAGCCGAGTGTAGACTCATTAACGCAACAGCGCCGAGAACACATCAGCTATTCGTTGGCCTGTATTCGGCGGCATCTGCGCACGAAGATGTTATATTGTATACACACAGCCTTGCCAAGTGTTGGAGCATTGGGTTGAATCTCACCGGCAACGTAACCGTGCTTTCGGGCGAGCTATAGAAGAAGGGTGGAATAGCAGGAGCATTCTCCTCACGGAATGCCGTGGGAAATCTGTGGAAAATAATTGCCAGCGTTCTGCGAAATAGGCACGCCAGGTTGACTCAGCTTATTGCGATTCTGTCGAGTTTCACAGTTGTGGGGCGTGGGGTGGGGAAACTAATTGTAGGAGCGAATCAATCAAAATTTCACCGCCCAATATTGACAGACGAACGCCGCGTGTTTGATGAAAACTGTTTGTTGTATAGTTTCCGGTGTATAACATTTAAAATTTGATTGACGCTTTTTTTCTCTCTTTCAAACTCGGGATTAAATATTTTGTTAAGTTAATTAACAATGTAGTTGATAACGTTGAGCTCGTGTTTGTTATTGCAGGCCGTGACGCCATTTAGTAGAATCGGCGCTGGTCAGGGAGAAACGAGAACTCATTAATATTGAAGCAACGAGAAAACTCGGCCAAAAGCGACCGATGAAACGCAACTTCCCGGGGCAGCAAGCAGAAACTTTCGGCTCTCGCGCACACAAGCGCGCCAAAGTTATGGCCGTGGAAACTTTTTTTCGATCCCTTTTCCCCGATTTCCAATTCCCCGCGTTGATAGAAAACCAGGTTGAAAACATCTCTCTTTGAAGCTGGACAATTTTACCAACCCGCGAAAATTCACACAGCTTTTGCTTAAGTGCGTGGCTGTCCGGGCCCAGTGTCAAATTGAAAAAGTCGAAATACCTCAAATGAAATAAGCATTAGTTGCCTACGGCGTCCGGCTTTTGACGATCGCGTCGCCCTCACGTGAAGATCGACAAAGAGAATGATAAAAATGATGAGCTCTAGAGCTGACTATTTACTGGACCACACATTTCGACGCCAATGGGGTGGTAATAATGCGCCTTTGGTAATAAAGCCGAAATAGCCCCGTGGATATTTACTTTTCACAATGAACGACTTTGGTCGCGATTAAAAGCGTCAATTCTACTTGAATTGCTAGTTAAATGAGTTAAAAAGTGTGCAAGTTCTGTGTTAGATGCGCTTAGGTGTAGCTTCATTTCAAGGCCAGTCGAAGTTGAGCATCATTGCGCCGGATCAGATCCAGGTTGGGTGACCGCAATTGAACATGTAAGTGAAACCTTTCCTTTAAAAAGGTAAGACGAGCAATTGTTTGCAAAGTTTAAGGGAGAATCCTACTCTACGAGTTGTGATACGTGCTTTGGTGGATTTAATTTCACACAAATAGAAAACAGGAAACAGAAGGACCATCAGCCATGAATCGTAACAACGATAGAAATAGCCATCGGCCATCGATAGCAAACAGAGTGGCTGCCAAATTACAAATAATTTCGGCGCAATTGGAGTATGACTGTAAATGTCGTGGCATGATGCTATACACACGCGAATGTCTACGTTGCTTTTTTATCGCTAGACACTCTTAAACTTAAACTTTCACCGCCCGAAGCGAAGATGCATATCGCTATTTCCCGCGCCGGAATTGCACATCTTAACCGTTTCCTGTAAGCTGTGGGCGAAGAAAAGATACACTCGAAAGTGTAGCACTGATATCTGTTCGTAAACTCGTAAACTTTGTCGGAAAATCGTCTACCCGTCTCCGGTGAGCATATACTCGGCGCGCCAGGAAACTCCAATTAACTTTATCGGATCAAGAAAATTCCATCAAACTTGATTACGTTTTTTTGTGAGTGTGTATGTGTGTGTGTTGTGTGTGTGTGTTACGCTCCTCCAGTTCTTATAGACACCGATCTGGCTCCAGATCACCGAGGAGACTGCGGACGGGAGCGTCTTGTTTACACCTTTACAGCATCGCTCCGCATCCCGAGCCCCACTGTCGGAATTTTGATTGAAAACTTCGCCCGACGCGATTCGCGGATCGCGCCCGCGATCAGCTCGTCCGATCGCGAACAAAATCTCCCCAAACGTGTTCCAATATTTTATACAACTTGTCATTAAATTCTTTACTGCGATTTTTTTTTTTATGTCTGAAGGGAAATTATTTCGTGCAAGCAAGCGAGAGATCGCTGCGAGATGCCTGTGCGCTATACGAGCTGCACGTTGTGTATACCCAGCTGTTCCAACTTCTAAAGATATAAGAAACATCAATTACATCTCGAGGATCTTTTAATTAGATCCTCTCGCCTGCGTGCGAGCAGATGATCCACCCGCCGCGTGCGTCGCCTCCGCATCCAGCAACATTGTTTCCCGCAACGCAAGCCGTAGTTAAAAAAAATCAAAGTAAACAGATTTCGCACTATTTTTATACCACGATATACCCTCTCTCATTCGCGCGCGCACTCTTGCGCTAGCTACACTCGTAACAATCGAATCCAGTTCACACAGAGCGCGTCGAGCTGTTCAAACATTATCAAAGCAAATGAAACTATTTTCGCAACAAACTTGTAAACATCCCCATGAGCCACGATACAGCAAACATCCGCGCAATTTTCACGTGAGCGGGGATGATTCGGGACACGTTCATAACCATAATAATCTCTCCTCTCTCAACATAGAGCCGCTTATCCGTACACAATCAATCAGAAATTCCTCACAGCAAGGCGTGTCTACATAAATCTAGCCTAGATATCAGAGATAATCCTTCGTAAATTCACACGCTCTCGCAACAAAACATTTCGGTGTTCAATGCATGTGTGTTGCTGTCGCGCCTACTGAATATTAGACGAATATAGTGCGTCTGCCTTCTGCAAAGAGCATCCCGATCTCTTAATCCCGCATGCTCAAGGCGACACGGCGTATGTATTGTTAATAAACACCCTTTCATCGTCAAGACTTTGCCTCGGTGAGAGTCTCGCACGTCGCACGTCTCGACTTTCAGCAGTCATGTTTGCTCGATTGTCGGGACCATTGAGATCAATTACTTGGCAGCCTCCAGAGAGCCAACTTTATCGCGACGCCCGAAAGCGAGGACCCCAAGGTATATACTGCTTCGAGTTGAAGTTATAGAGTAAAAAAGAAAATGTGTTGTTTTTATCTGATCTAGTATATATAATAGTTAACGACAATAGTTTATTGGCTGGCAAAACTATCACTTGATCATATAGATGTGAGTTTCGACGCCCTCAGAATCTTTGTTTGAATTTGAAGCGGACGCTCCAAGCAGACATATAGCAACTTTTCAGAAGTTGTGGTGTTTGTTATGACATTTGGGCGAAAAAACAAAGCCGGCGTATTGTTTTTGCTGTTGCTACAATGTACACGCAAAATTGTATCAGGGTTTTGCTGTTTTAAGTGCCACATGGTTCCACCGAAGCGTCCGCTCCCAGCAGCCGTCCGTTTCACCCATCGTGTGACATGTTCCAGGCTTTTCTGTTAGCAAAATATGATTCGCAGTGGAAATGACCCGGGAAGAAGCAATAGCAGTCAATTGAAGAATCCCACCTCACAATGCAAGGTTGACGAAGTCATCTAGGCAAGCATGTACTCCATCGGCACTTGTTAGCAGTTTCAATAAATCAACAGTTACTGAAAAGGCCGAAACGTCCGAGAACAATATTACCAAACCAAAACCTAGTTGAAGGAATAGATGAACTATCCCAAGTATTACCGGCCGCTATGTGCCCTATCCTATACGCGACATCCCTACGCGACAATGCAAAGTTAACGACCTTATCTCGTCAATCGTGAACCCTGTCTATATACAACACTACACATAGGTAGCTCCATCTGCATCTGATAACCTGTCTGTAATGAACTCCACTCACCGGCTGCGTTGCGACCGTGTAACGCCTGCAGACTATTGCCGGCCGGCGAACAACCACTTGTGCGATGGTCACGTGACAGCAGCGCGGCGTGGTGCAAGTACTCTTCCACCCCTTCGGCGACGCCGCCGCCGCCACCGCCGCCGCCGCCGGCGTCGTCGTCCCTGGCACCGGCCGCACCCGACAAGTCCATGTCAGACATACTCGACGTCGCGACGCTGGGGACCGTTTAGCGATCAGATTTTGTGTTCCGGCACTCGGTCAGACCGGATGGCCAGGGGGGGGGGGGTTGCACGTTTCGGGGTTTTATACCGTGCTCGCGTGTTTTATGTGAGAAATTTTCGGCGTGGAGGGGCTTAGCTGCGAATAAACCCGAGTTTTCAAACAAAGTGTCAGGTCGTCGGATTTATGCGGACGCAAAGTTGCAGGCGCGCGCTCCGTTGTGGTGCACGCTGGCTTCACGCGACACGTTTAGAAAACTTTCTTGCTGCTAGAAAACTTGCAGCAACGGCAAATCGCTGGCGAGTGAATTTACTGGACGCGCTGTCGGTAAATTACAATATTGTTTAGACTGTAAATGTTGCTTGTTCGGCCGGTGCCAAAATTTCGAAATACACTCCGGTATTGCCGAGTGACGCTTGTACAGTAAATAATGTTCACAGATTCGAAGTTACTAAGTTACTGTCTCTGCAGCTTCTCTATAAGCGGCCAATTGTTGATTATTTACAATCAGATTTAGAAAATTATATCAAGCGTCAATCTTCTCTTGAAGAACACACGGTACAATTCACAATGCAGATCGAGCCTCAAATCACTCACGTACCCTTAACTTGCTAACGGCTTGTTAAGAGTTAACACAGAACACAGAACGCAGAATCTGTTCACTTGTTAAACCGTGGACCGACGCTGTGCAGGTCCGCACGCTATCCGAGCCGGAGTCTGTATGAGGCTGCTAGTGTGCAGCACAGGTATGCCTCGTTTATCAACTGGCCCTATCAAACGCAGCCGAACAAACCTAGCAACCAGCTCTGTCAGCGCCACAGGTCAACGCGCCTAACAAACAAAAGAATTGAATTGCTATCACCGATATACCAATACACATATTAACTATCTATTAACATCGATAACAGAGACCATTAGTTCTTTTAACAAGTATAATATGTCGTAGCGTGGCTAGTTACAAAGTACTGGCTCTATCTTGTTTTTGTGTTTTATCGCGTCCCCGTAACCGACGTCCTAAACAGGCGTCGCGCGCTTTACGTACACCCTAGTTGCCGGCGAACGGAGCGTCGTGTGTCGTCGTGTTCGGCGTCCGTACCGCAGTGCCGTCAGCTACCGACTGGCGTCGGCGTCGGCGTCGCTGGATGCAGCGTCGCCCCCCCCCCCCCCCCCGTGCCCCGCCGTACCGACGCCCAACCCGTGGGAATAGCCCGTGGCGACGCCATCTATCCTCGGTCGTGCGAACCACACGCTCCCAGCGTCCCTCCGCGAGGCTTGCACCCTGTGTGCGGTGGAATTAGATGAAAAATTGATACTGACCTCGCGTCTATGCGATACCCCGAAAGAGGGTGAAAATAAAACGATTTTATAGTTTGTTTTTTTCTTAGGGGTTGTTGGTTTTCTTTTCGCGGTAGTAAAGTGCTGGCGGTCAGTTCAGTTTTCGCGCGGTACGCGTCGTCGGTGCGTTCGTAAATCTTGCTTGATTGTGTTCGGATATTCCACGAAGTGGGCTATGCACGGTATTTTTTTTTGGCGGCTGCTGGCATATTGGGCGCACGGGGAATACAAATTGAAAGTAAAGTCACCCATTTCTGTCTGTCTGGGGGGGCTGGCGCTCCGCGATCGCACTCTGTGCTTTGAATAAATTCTGACTTATCTATTTTTTATGCAGCCGGTCCGATTTTGAAATGTATTATGTACAGTGCGCAGCAAAAGCGCGACACGCGAGCCTTGCAGACTATTTTTGTGGCACAATTCCGATACGTTGCCGCTGTAAATATTGCACGGAACAATATGCACTGGCGCGCTAGTTTTTAATGGTCTCGTTTTACGATTTTTATCTGTGCGATACAGGGAAGTGTACATAGCGAATACTTCGTTTATTCATTGCCCGTTGTTATTTAATTTCGATCGACGCAGTTAAATTAATCTAATTGTGTTTTAAATAACATTCATTCCATCTTTCATAAAAGATAAACAAATTAATTTCAAACATCCACATCATGTGTAAAGCATAAACCATGCCCAAAGCGTGTACAGTGAAACGAAATTAAAACTCGATTCAACAATACGAAGCGTCTACAGATTATTATCATGAAAATGTTTTGTTTCCACAAAAAGCACACCCCCTCAAGCGGCCAGCTATAAGCTGTGCGTAGCTCCCCATGAACGCACCGAACGCCCTCCATCTCACATAAAGACTCCGTCAAAGGAACTGGTCGGACATTGTTTGACTTCAGAGAAATCTTCGCCCGGGTCCAAGTTATCTCTTCTCCGGCGGGGGAAATGAGTTCTGTGTTTGACTTTGTTCCTGACTAGCCAACAGCTTCCTAGACGTTCGCGCACTCGCCAGAAGATCCAAGATCTGGCCGCCTGCGGTATTTGCTTTGTGAATCCGCGAATTGTGACTTGCGGGGGTGGGTGGGTGGGGTGGTTCGGGCCTTGGCTCACTGCTGCCAGCTGCCGACGACGACGACAGGACAAATATGAGTGACGGCGACAAGGGCGATAGCCGCTAGCTGGACTTGTCTGGCGTCAACCAGTTGCAGATGAATAGGAGGGTGGAAATGAGAGAAGAAATTCCAATACAATTTATTTTCTCGGTGAACAATGATTTTGTGGAGATAGTGCGCCAGAGTGGGCAAAAGCGCGTGGTGTGTGTTGAAATTGTAACTGACTCCGGCGGAGACGTGTCACAGGTACGCAGTGCGTGTCGAGATGGATCTGCGCGTTGAATTCGATATTGACTGCTGGAAATGGTTTCCTAGAATGACATCCCGTGTGATTTGTGACGCATGAAGAGATCGCCGTCTCGGGAGTAAGCTGGCAGTTGTGTTATTTCTTCAAGCAAGACGTTTTCGCGCGTTGTTAGCGTGAATTTTCCTCCGTCGTGCGTCGATGGCTAATTTGCGCATCGCAAGGAAATGGGAGGTGGAAGGGAACGGTGTGAAATTGAGGCGCATTCAGATTGTGATCATTCAAATGCTAATAGTCGCTTTCAGTTCTTTCGCTTGGAATATCAATTGCCGATCAAAATAACTCGTTTCTCGTGAAATTCGCGCAGCATAATCTGCTTTCTTCGGAGTTGCTTACATTTATTCGCAGAAGCTTCATGTTAATCGTAGATTTGCTTCCAATTATTTTCCACAGTTTTCCTTGTGTTTTTCCTGCGATTTGTTAAGAAACCAAACGCTCTAGAAATTTCAAGTTTCCAAAAAACAAACTAGGTTTCCAGAAAAAACTAAAAAACTAGAAAAAACTAAATTCTAAAGCAACAACTATCACTGTGGAAATAAGTTAAAGGCAACAATTGAAACACATTTCAACAACACAACCACCGCTTTTGCAAACGCACGCTTGGTGAAATGGTTACAGCTCTTCCCTTCCAGCGAACCGAACTCTACGAATCCATTCCTCTTTTTGTCCCCTAGCACTCCTCGCCGACGTTCCAGACTCTTTCCGATCTCCTCACCCGACGAGTTTCCTTACCAAAAATAAAGAAAAGCGCGCGTCCCGATCGCCACACAAACGCCTTGCCCTCGATGTTAATCTTATGCAACAACCCCTCGCCAGGTCGTGCAAATGAAGTACCGCCGCACCTACCCCATGGCTATACAAAACAACCGTCATTCCCCAGGATATAGCCCAGGCCCCGCCACGGCCGCCACCCCTATCGTATTATTCGGCCAAGAAAGGGTAGCGATGGCAATAATTCAGGTAACCGTATTCCGATTGTCTTGAGGTCGGTGCCCACCTGATTTACTGCCCACCTCCACGGAGGCGAAGAAAAAAGGCTGCGAGTACTCGGGTATAGGACACGGCGGCGGCGGCGGCGGCGGCGGCGGCGGCGGCGGCGGCGGCGGCGGCGGCGGCGGTGGTCGAATTTATAGCAATGCGGTGTACCTAGAGTGTGCAGGGGTGGGTAAACGTTGTGGATTTGCATGGCGCTGTCGGTGGCCGGGAGTCGCAAAGCATGAGCGGGTTGGAAAGTGGTGCCATGCCGTGCGAGTAGTCAATTTACAGCTGGGGGGTTGCTTTTCTCTTCTATAAATGGGCCAGTTTTATCATTTTTTTGACTACTCTGAGCGAAAAGTCATAGAAAAATTGGATTTTACTGTACGTGGTTAGCTTTTGCGATGGAATTTTTCTCAAATCCCACTTCAAGCCGGAGTTCCTTATTCTATGATGATCATAGCTTAGGTTTCTAAGCTGTAGATTTATTCCCATAATATTTAATTGAGAACATAGATAAGAAAATAGCATTTGGACACACATGGTTCATCGCATAGAGCATTCACACCTTAAAAAAGTGCAAGGTAGTTTTTTGTTCTTTCTATAAAATGTAAATTCGTGTATAGAACGGTAGGAAACTCGGGCAGTTAGAAAAGGGACCGGTGGCGGAGCCATGAAGCAGAATCTTTGAGCAGGCGAGGCGAGCTGTTGCCCTCCCCCCACACCCGGAGGGCGGGCGCCCCGTGACAGATAGGGGTCAGAAAGCCCCGCGTCCTCTCGGCAAAGGCGATAGGGCATGATATTAACACGTCACAAAGTCGCCACATACACTTCTGTGTGGTCGAGTGGCTTTTTCTCGTCTTGTTGCATATGCTATTCGAAATATACGCGAGCTTATATTTTATAATATAAATATGTATATGTATATACGTGTGCTATGTTATAATTTTACTTGTTAGCACTAATGCTTTTCAATTTTTACTTCCTTTTTTTTCATGAAACGTGAAGCAAATAAAATATGCATGGGTGAGTTTCACGTGGGGCGTGTGCTGTAATTAGATTAGTCGACCAAGTAGACAAGATTCGCATTGCGTGCTAATTAAGTTGCCTAGAATGCCGTGCGTTTCGCTTGCAGCAAATATTTACATTTCAATACTTGTTACGTGACTTTTGCGTTTGCTCTATGTCCATCCGTTGTCATTCTGTATAGTTTGTTGCCAAATATTAGTTGATTGTAAAGCGGTTGAAATTTTAATTTTAGTACAGACCGATGCTTAAGGAACGAATAAGGCATCTTAAAAGGCATCACAGAAAATGTTCTGGCATCCCTTGTCCGTGTCCGGCAAGCTTGTTAATATTTAAACAAATTTGCTATGGGTCACCGATTTTCCCCCTCTTTCAATCCAGCTTGCTTTACAACAAGAAAAATAATGAAAGAAATACGCCAGATTTTTGACACGATCAAACGTATTTCATAATTTATATGAGTTGTAGAGATGAATTCCCTTTCTCCACAAAACTCTCATTTGCTTTTTAACGGCATCGCCATCACTAATTATACAGTAAACGATACTGCACCTTGTGCCAATGCGGACCTATATCAGTTGCATTCGTTTTGAACGAGCGTCAGTGACAATACAATTAAAAGTTACAACTACATATTTTTTTGCAATCGTGGATTCATAATATCAAAGGGGGTTGTCTTTGATCTCTCCATCATTAACGGCGAACACGATTTGGAGAGATATTTGATCTGCTAGAACGTGTTAGCAGTGGACAAGTAATGAAAGATCTCTCCCAATCTCTCACATATCGTTGCCCAACGATATATCGCTGCAACGGAAAATGCAGCTGTGACGCTGTGCAACTGCACTTGGTGCATCACAGCTGCCTGGCTGTAAATCAAAGCAAATTACTGTATTATTAGTGCTAGGAAAGCTCGGTCAAAGCTCTACGGTCGCCCCTTTGGTCTCGACATTTTCATTCTCGTCCACTCAGAGCGCTTTGCCCGGGAAAAACTCCTATTCAAACAACTTCAAACGCAATTATAAAATGTTTGCCGTCTTCAAATATGAATCATTTTTTTCTATTGGTTCCTGTAAGTTGTTGAAAAAGTCATGCCAGCAATTATCTTGTTGGCAAATAAAATTCAGCACCCCAAAATGCAATACTTTTTCCTACTTTATCTCCGTTTGCGAATAATTACTTAGCCTTCCTTGTCCCAAGCGCACAGGAAAGATGCAATCCCAACTAAAAAAGCAGCATTATATCTACATCACACACTCTTATTTCACATTTACAACCCAACCTTAAAGAAATTACCTTTCAACAATACTGTCTCATTAATGTAGCGACCAGAAAAAATTACACGCCTATAAATTACTTCCTTAAGACGCCGCTCACGTGATCGCTCCTATATACTCAAACATGACAACGTTCCGTACCCGCGATTTTTGGCACGCGCAAATGCTCGCTATGTGCAATTTATGTGCGCTATTTCTCGGCGAACCGTGCGAACCGTAAATCATGCCGTCTGGCTGCACTGCTAGTGCATCTGTTGCACCGGCGACGTGCAGTTTAAAGGGGAGGAGGCGACGTCGGTGCAGGCTAAAGATAGAGCTTTAACTATACACTAAAAACACACGGCGACTGTCGTGGATTGCTGCTCGCGTTCTCCGATTTCAAAGGGGTCCAAATTTAGAGAAAATGCGTGTGAGTTTTTCTCTGGGGCGCTGTGGGGTCAAACGGCCGATCATTGGCTGTCAATACAAGGAGGTTTTTATTGTCGGGAAGAATAAACAATGACTTATAGTGTGTTACATGAAAGCTGTAGCTATTATCGCAATCCGATTGACTATACGAGTCGATTGTTAGTTTTATGGGTATGTTATGGTAAAGTATATAGTGTTACGCTGTCAGTTGTTACTGTTAGCGCCTCGGGGCATGGATCACCCCAGAAGGAGAGTGAAGAAAGTTTGATTATTAATAGGAATATCGATAGTTTCATGATTATTTTTCGTCTATAATATAAATATTGTTTGCATCTATCAATTCATAGATAAAACATCGGAAGAGAGACCTAAGGCATTCACCCGAGAACAGAAACCACCAGAGATCAGAAACAAGTTAAGCACATTACTTCCTTTTCCATATCTTAGCACATTAGTTTTCAGAAGAAATATTTAACAGGGGTATTGAATGCTAAATCCCGAACTCAAACTTTTCCCGATGTTTCGCAAAGCTATGCTGCCTGCTTTAACAACTGGGTCTGGACTCGAGTTAAGCAATTTCGCGTATCACCGTATCCACCAATTTGAACGTTATTTTACTTACACGCAGAGTTAAAAGAGAGATAAAATCGGCATTTCATGAGACCAAGAAAAAAAAATCTGCAGACAAATAGGAATGCGCCGTATACCACAGGACCGAGTTTCAATTCGACCGTTTCTTTGATGGTTCAGTTCCGAACCGACGTCGACTGATTTTGATAAGATTGATTTCAAGAAAGCCCTTTAAATCCGTTATTTCCTTTCATTCCGCAGGCAAGACCGAGAACAAGGCGGCTGTATAGCGGCTGTATAGCGGCTGCAAAGCCCGACATCTCGTTCTTACCGTAGACCGACGTAGTTTTCTTCGATTGCCCTTGAACGTTGTAGAGTAGTGCAAATTGAAAAGCATCGTGTGACGCGATCATTATACAACCGATTTGCATCATCAACCGCCGGCTTGGCAAAGAATATTTAATTAATTAAAACTTCTATAAATATCCGGGGTCCATGCCGCCCGATCGTAAGCGTCTAACCGTTGGTGACCTCTAGCGTATTCGTTGCAAGACATGCACAGGTTAAGACAGTTCATTTTGAAACAATATTTCACACAGAAGCGAAATTAATTGCACGGGATTTAATTTTAAAGCCCCGGGTGCAGTAAATTTAACGTGCTCATTGAAATTTAGTAGGTATACGCACTCATGTGATGATACATTGTAATTGCATTTGCATCTTACACCTGTCTAGGTATATTTCTCGGAATTAAACCTATTAATATAATAATTAATGAGAGATGTGAACGCGATTAAGATAAATTTCTTGGCCGGAACACATTCCAGTGCTTGTCTGAGAATGTTTTCATTGGGTGTTTCTTCTCCCAATAAAGCTGGTACAGGATGCAACCCAAGTAAATTCTACGGTTTGGCTTGAATTGGGATGCATATATGCCACTCTGCACAAGCATAGAGCGCAATACCGCATTAATCTATGGCACAAGTACTTGCATTGTCTAAGCGGTGCTTTTGAAGGGACAATTCTCACGTTTTCACAAAGTCCCAGCACTCTAACTCCGATTACGGACCTTGGCGTATTTGGTTAATTTATATATCGTTCTCAACGTGAATCGATTCTTTGTTTGAAAAGTTACAAAAAGGAAGCAACGAATTGACAAGATCTCGTTTGCACCGCAGCAATGTGCACCACACCTAGATGTAAGGTCATTAGATCATTGACAAAATTATTGAGTATATAAGTGCGACGTTGAAATGTGATGAAGAGGAAGTTACCTGGTCAGTCCTGCAGATTTGATATTCCTTGTTCACTGGCCGGGTTCGCAGTGGATGTCCCTGTTGGTCAAAAATTTAACATTATAGTCACAGATCGTAAGGCACAAAAGAAAACTTTGAAGAATAGCAAAAATCATCCCCACGCCACCTACAGTACTCCCACAATTATTTGGCAGCAAACATGAGTTTTTTGGACAGGTTAGGGGGCCGAAAGTCATGAATTTTTTAAAATTATTTTGAATTAAGTAAAAAATTGTGTTAAATGCATAATACATAGTTTTGAGGATGTGTTTTTAGGTCAATTATTGCTTTGAAAACTGCAGCCTTGACTCACACCTCATACAATAACTTGACAGTTATGTGAATTCCATCCTTAACAAACTGCCTTATAGTGTCTGTCCTCGAAATGATTCAGCCACGATAATTGCCTGAGAACCATTAATATGCCTTCATGACAATAAACAACCCGTGCAAGATAGCCATCAGGGATCATTGATGCACAGTAGTAATTCGTGAATCTTACTCCGCACTATATCCCGAACTCTCAGCGCAGAAAGCAACTGACAGCGCAGAGTGAAATATATACAGAATATATAATAAAAGTTTTGGCCATCAAGCTGAGTGGCTCAATTTATAAACACCTACCATTGCTCTGATTGCCAGGAATGGCTGAACTCTGTACACCGATGCTAATAAATATACGCTAACTTGCCATTATTTACTTTTCAACACGTTCATTTTGCACCCGGCAAGCTGATTTATTTCAGAAACATAGCTTTTTTTCCGTCGTGTCCCATAAACAATCTCCCTCCGCCCCTCTCAACCCTCCCCCCCTCTCCAACCCCCTCCAGGCTGCAAGGTTAGAGGACACCTCTCTGTACTTGTGCGGCGGGGGTGCACGTATTCCTGAGAAACTGCTCTCGGTGCTGCTACCGCAATGTGACAAGGTTTAAATATGGGCTGAGCAAACACTGCAGAAACATTCAGCAAGTATATACGATTGATGCCTTCCACCAAGATGTTTGTAAAATTTAGTTTTCGTAAAATGTAAGGCAAATTCAATGATAGTTTCGGAATTCGTTGTATTTTCCGAGGTTGGTATGCTTATAGCTTTATATTTACCACTAATCAATATTTATTTATGTTTTGATCACAAAAGGATTCTCTGGCTCATCATTGTGATCCGTTTTGGGAAGATTGATCTGAGTTAACCCTCGAGAAGACCGCCTGCAGCATTCAATCCAAGAGTATTCGGTGATAAAAAAGTAAGAGATTAGAATGATGCTTCTAATTTCTACTAAGTGATGGTGGTAAAAAATGTGTGCCATTCGTCCAAAATATAATAGAAAATAACAGAAAAGTAAAGAACTAATAGCACATGCTGTTAAGGGCTCGAAACACATCGTCCATGAGGGTCTGAAATATTGCGTGCTACGGGTTTGCCAAGGGCTCGAAACACAGTATGCCAAGGGCTTGAAACACAGGGTGCCCGGACTTCAAAAATTACTATGGGTTTGAACTTGAAACTTGATGTGCTTGAAACTTGAGTGCAAGTCAGAGACAACTAATTGTGTTACAACACACAGCGTTCTCCTAGCTTGTACATGACAAAATAAGGACTACACACTACCTCCTTATTAAACTGGGAGGACAACCGTACGCCACTGCCCCCGTGAACCCACTGACACGGCCTGACAACCCTTCAGTGACACGCACGTGAATCACGCGGCCGTCGGAAAAATCGCCGGAAAACACGTGAAAACCGGGACAGAGCGCGCTCTTGCTGCTGCTGCTGCCGCTGCTGCTTGCTGCTTGCTGTTTGCTGCTGCTGCTGCTGCTGCTGCTGCTTGCTGTTTGCTGCTTGCTGTTTGCTGCTTGCTGCTTGCTGTTTGCTGCTTGCTGCTTGCTGCTTGCTGCTTGCTGTTTGCTGCTGCTGCTTGCTGTTTGCTGCTGCTGCTGCTTGCTGCTTGCTGCTTGCTGCTGCTGCTGCTTGCTGCTTGCTGCTTGCTGCTTGCTGCTTGCTGCTTGCTGTTTGCTGCATTTTGCTGCTGCTGCTACGAGGCATAGCTTCTCATTACGCTAATGTGTTTATTCTGAGCTGGCGATTGGCGGAGAGGATGGCGTCTGGACCGGGTTATTGTGGAGGTGTCATAGAGATTGGACGCGGCAACTGGTCACTAATAAGAGAACAGAGCACAGCGTCTTTGTTTTGTGTCCGTTTAATTTATGGTCTACTAATGTTCACTAATTAGCAATCATATTGTTGGCTCAGATACTGAGGACCTCGATTAAGAGATGATGGTTTGGGGGGGGGGGGGGGGGGGGGCCATAAAATACACAAATATAGCATGTGTGTGACACTTTGACCCATTTTTCTAAACCTTCGACAGCTACAAGATATAAATCATTTAAGTTCGGTGTAAGCAGAAAACATACAACAAATAATGTATGTTTTTCTTGGCTTAACTAGGCGTTAGGAAATAGGAAGTTATATTTCCCCGTTAACAAATTTAAAAGATAGTTGGTATATTGAAAACATGTAATGGGTGCCGTTTTCTTGAGCCGAATAATTTCCCAGTGTTAAAATCTACTTACGACACGCAAACATCCAATGAAATCATTTTACAACGAGGTCCCTTCAAAATTCGCGGCCTTAGCGGCATTTATTCGAACCTATCAATCGCACACATCGCCGCGGCCGACTCTGTTCACCCCTGGCACGTTTAAATGCCCTGCGCGTGAATCCAGCCTCCGTTCGATAGCGCTCCTAGCGGCCGCCGCGCACAACGCCCGCGAGTCGGTGGCTCAAAGCCAGGTGTTGTGAAGGAATCTACTTCACTGTACGTGAGACCGGTGCGCTGTGAGCATCGACTAGCCGACCAGCCCGTGGCAGAGTGAACCTAAATGGCGATTTCCTTATCACCTTCCAACGGAGAACACGCAAAGCTACCGAGTTACAACGCCAACAGTGGCATCAAGGCAGACCAGGCGGAAGGCGAGAACAACGGTGGTGACAACTTGTTCAAGATGATGAGTGACAGTGAGGTTGACATGGACGATTGCAAGCCGTCAGAAAAGGCCGGTGAATATGTTCGCGAGCTACTCATGGAGAAACAGTCGCTGGACTCGTCGCAGTGGCCGAACGCTTTGCGTCTGCTGGACCAAGGTAATGATCTCGCGCCTAGCCGCTCGTTTCGCGTTTGTCATATCGATCTCGGCGCCAGCGGCTTTTAATCCGCGGTGTCGAGATGTAAACATCAGATGATGCTGGCGGAGAGAGGTCGAGATTTTTAGAATGAATAGGTTCCTCGTGGTGGTGGTGGCGCCTGTAGGGCGGCCGGCCCGCAAGGCAGCTGCAGCGAGGTTTGATGAAGCGGGTGGTATCGTGATATCGTGCCATGCTGCTGCTAGTAGAGAGTAGTGCACGTGGGCGGTGGTGTCGGATGGATGAGATCCCAGGGGAGATGTACGAAGCACGGGGGCACGGTGTATAGAGCGTCGTGCTCGGGCTCAGCTTGCTCGGGGATTATTTTCGAATGAATCTCGCGAAATGTGTGGGATTGCATGCAATAGCAGGTTGTAAACACGGACGTTGCTGTGCTTTGCTCTGCAAGGTTTGCCGGTGTGCCATGTAGTGTGATCGGTGTTGCGTTTGCTTGTTCCGCTGCCTCGATAGCACGGTTTTCGTGAAGTGATTTATTGATATTTTTGTTGGAATGCTGGCGACAATGCAGACCTTGCTCGACCAACATTTAGATAACAATACTTTCTAAAAGTGGTTGGTTCCAATTGTTGTGATTTGCTCGAGATTCGTGTTCAGCATTATGCTGAGAAATTGGAGGCCGAAGAAGATGTTGCCTCTCATGGACCACTTTGAACGAAACATTTTTTACACTTGAACATCACTATTTCATTTGAAAACAATACATCTCATTTAATTATCCCAACATTATTATCTGCGTCAGATTTCGTGGGTATAAAATTAGGTTTTTAAGGTTACGTCCGTAAAATTACTGCTCGATGTTATGTAGCTAAGAATGGAGATCACTCGCTAAAACGAACATTTCTAGAACAATCTGCCGGAAGACAATGTGCTATGGTAGTGAAACTGCGAAATGCATAGCTGACAAACGGTAACGTGAAACGTCATCTGACATCTCGTTTTCTGAACGACTGGCTTGTTGCAGCTTCCACAGTTCAATTTCGCGAATTTCATGAAAATGTGAACTTCTGTTTCATTGTCGGTACCATTGTTGTCGCGGACGAGTCGTATTTACGTCTCCATTGTTTGAGTTCGTTGCATCAGATTCTGCAACGACCGTTGAAGTGTCAAATGAACTTTTGAACGGAATTGTGAACGTTTGCAATTATGTGGCCGTGTGATATAGCTGTGTGAAAGTACAGGCAGTAAGAATGTGTGACATTCTAGAAGCGTATAGCCGTTTGCCTCGTAGCATTTGTCCGAGCTTCTTTTTTATTTTCCAGTATATATCATTTTCAAAGTTATAATCCCAAGGGGTGGGGGACTGGGGTGAAAAATAGCCACCAAAGCCACCGGCATCGACCTAACAGGATTACAGGTCCGTTCGTGGCCGAAACTTCAGCGCAGTTCCTCTATTTCGAGTTGATTTCACTTGATAAGATCAGCAGATCTCACGATACCTCTAGGCTTAGAGTGGTCCAGAGAAACAGCTTTCACGGGGCTTTCAGGTACGATCAAGGATCAAGACGGGATCTGTATGAAAGATGCTTCAAAAAATGAATTGAGATGTCGAGGATGCTGCCTCGGTCAATCCCTATCACGCCAAGTGGTGAACAACAAACTCATCGGATGAAGAATAAAACCAATGTTGCAACTCGGGAATAATATTGCGATTTTTTATTTATTAAAGTGTTCGAAACCTGACCCCAACCACATCAATCAAATCAATTAGTCCAATTAAAATCCCCGATTTGTGGTTGGCTGTTGCTTGACGTCGGCAACTTCGTTCCGTTGCAGGATGAAATGATTCTCACCCGATCAAATTAACCACTAATGGAAAATAAAAATTTCTTTAGAGGGGCAAAATATTTACTCGTCTCTGCCAGCAAAGTATTTTGTGGTATACGCATCAGGCGAGATGGCTGTTAAATTCCTCGCCTGGCATAAATAGGTCATCTTCGCTTCAATACGAGTTCAGCAGCATAAATATTCATTGCGACGTAAAGCAGGGCACCATTCTCGCACTGATTTTTATCGTCAACTGCCACCAACGCGCCATGCGAAATAACCAGTTACTTAACACGACCAGATCGAAAAATCTCTCGCTTTACGACGCGACGTCAATCACCTCACCACATGGGTATTGCCCGCAAAAAATAATCCGCCAACAAACCCCGGCATGTTATCCATCCTAAAAACCTCGGGCGCAACTTTGTAAGCCGACTGACAGCCCGCACAAAGGGTTCATTCACAGCCACCCTTAGCTGAAGATCACCCCCTGCCTAACAGACGCTGTATAGAAAGATGTCGAGCAGCAACGCGCAAGCTAGCTCTCTCTGGGGTGGCATACGCATGGCAATGTGTGTCGCATTGGCATCGAGGGGTGGCCGAAGCAGAACATGTCATCTCATTGTTTCGCCATTTTCATGACCTTCTATAGTACTCGTTCTGGTAAGAGGTTATACAAGATTGTGAGGCGCAACCCCGAAGTAGGACTGCTCAGTTCTTCGAGACGACACGCTTAAAGGGTCCCTCTGGTGCCCATTGGCCTACAATTTTCTCTCTTCATAGAAAGGGTGTGTTTCCGACACGAGCAAAAATTATGGGCCTAGGCCATCCACTTCACGACACGCAAATGTACTTTTCAGGATTCTGCTAGACATGAAAATCGCGATGATTTAAAATATCATACAAAAATAAACATCTCCCTACTACACTTAGTCGGTAGGTACATTTTTTAAAAAACGCATTTCAAATTCCTACATCCACCCTAAACTTTTGCTAGGGGTAGAACGGTAGCAGACTACTTTTCAACCCCACTGTGCACCCCTACCCGCCCACCCCGACCACACCATGCACCACGCGAATAAATATAATGTCACACCGCTCGTTCAAGTATTTAACCTCTCTCACCGTGCTCTCATAACGCCTCCCCCGCCCGCCCCTCTTTCGCTAATTATTCCAGTGTAATTAAACCACCATTAGGGGTGGCGTTTCCCCGACAGCCCTGGCAGCCATTAAACGGCGCACGGCCGAGTGGCGTCGGGGCCCATTGTCAGCCCGGGCGTGTAGGTGTGTGAAGATTGCCCCTAGCGGTAAGCCATCGTCGTGGCCATCTTTTCGACCAATGGGCCGTAAAAGTTGTACCCGCCTCTAATGGTCACAGCTTAGCAGTTTCAATTAGTACTGTACTTACCCCGGGGTTTGATGTGTGATATATGTATCGTCTTGTGTGGCGAACCCGCAAGGGGTAGTGGAAAACAATAATCAAATTAGTTGGTCTGCGAGTCTTGGGGGGTGGTTTAGCGTACGCTCATTCGATGTTTGACCTGCAGCTACGGGGTTGTTTTATATATGTGTTTGTTATGTATATTTAGGGCATTATAAGGTAGCGCGCGTGGGTTCTAGGTATTGTAAATGTGTTGTCTATACTATGGTCTGTTTCGGTGCTAACTTTCGGGCGGATAAGTTTCAGCGTGTTTGGGGTGGTTGGTTTCTGGGGGTAGGAAGGAGGTGAATGCAAAGTTCAGGGCGCTGTGTGTGTATACGGTTACTGGAGTGTGTCTTGTTGTTTTGGTGGTACTGATACTGATAGGTGGCTGGAAAGTTCATGGGTCCTGTTATTTCTGTTAAAAACATTAGACATTTTAGTATTTCATTTAAGTGATCAGCTTACTGTCTGATATAGCCATAGAATTATTCTTGAGCTCCTGGAAGTGTTAACAAACAACCGAACTTTGAAAAAAGGCTTTTTGGTAAAAACTTTTTCAATAATATTTACTCCTTAAACCTGATCCAGAACTCCTGGTACTTTACTCTGTATAGGGTGCTCTAATGTACAACCTTTATATAAAATTTGTTGTTCGAAATCTCAACAATACTATAGTTGTTAAAATAATTTAAAAACTGTCCATTGCAAATATCTAGCTGGTACAAGCTGAAAGCAGACATTTTTATCACGTTTTCCAACGTAATAACTTCCAACTACCAACAATAAAAAGTATTTGTAAAATTTATCACAAATGACATTAACGAAGATAGTTTACGTACTGTTTATTTTCAAAAAATGTATACGTGCAGATTAGCGAACTGCACAACAAATATATATATATTTTATAGCGTGCCATCACGCCGGTGATAACATGTCACATAAAAGTAATGTTTTTATGTGAATGTTGGCACTTCTCAAATTCTAGTGAGGATGTTGCTTTTGGGAGTGTAGTGGCAAAAAGTGAACGAGCGACCGAGACTATCAATGACTTCCTTTTAACTCAAAACCAGAGGTTAAAAAAACGTTTATCTTTCTATTTTGCTGTTACTGTTCCGCAAAGTTCCAATCCGCAACCAGTAGTCACATTGCCAGCTTCAAATAAACAGTCATCATAACGTTGTTGCACCAACAAATGCACACCCCACTCAAATATCAATCAAAAACCCCCCAAACTCCTTCCAAAATCCGCCTCCGCCACCCACACAGCCATACGCTGACGGCGAAGAGGAAATTGTGCAATTCCACGCTCGCATTTCACAACAATCACCCGCTTGAATTGACGAAACTGCATATCCGGAACCAACATGGCTACACGAGCTGCGGCCAAAATCAATTACAACCGCCGACACGTGAATGCAGGTGTGTTGCACTTGCGTTTAGGTTTGCTGCAGGCGACACGTCACGTGCATGCACCGAAATGACAATGCAGTTGCAGTTGCAGTTCACAGAGACTGTGTAAACACGTGAGCATTGTGTGTCGCTTGCCTGCAGGACAAATTTCTATGCGGCTCTGTGTATCTTTTGGCAGGTATATAAGCTTTAAACGGACACGCAGCAGAATAATATATATTTTGGCGTGTCGGCGCGTGTGAATACAATGGCGGATTGGTACAGAGAGGACGGAATTGTCGACGGAGGCTGCGATGACATGTTTATTCCTGAGGCTTGTGTCAATTCGACAATGTAATTCCGTTTCCGTTCAACTGGAAATTTGACAATCGCTCGGAATTATAGAGTTATGGAGGGCTGGTCAAAACTACCGAGAGCGGAATGGTGCTTTGAACTGTGTAGCCTATCAGCCTGTGATCCACCAGATAATTTGGGAGAGTTACGTCAGGCTTAGAGTGCAGATTTTTTTTTTGATTTTGGGTATACGCTCTGTGTTGTCTTTCAAAAACAAAGCAAAAAGCACAGTTATCTTACTAGCTTAGTCACGAAGCTTACTTAGCTAATCTTCTAAGTCGCTAGCAATTGTAGCTTACTCTAGAGCTTATAAGATTTCAGTACAACATGGTTTTTCTCTCATTGTGTGAACTCTCAAATCACTCTATATAGTGTTCCGTAAAAAGCTCAGTTGTTATATGTAACACCCATTATCCAGACACTTCTGCAGAAAACAAGAAAGTTTTGCAATTTTCTTACATTTAATTATTTTTGATATTAATATTGGTTGCTTTATTCATTTATTTGGGGCTGAACAACCTTATTATAAGAACGGTATTTTAACAGTTCAGTGTACTGTACTGTGTAGTGATGTTGAGTGATAGACGCAGTGATCAGCAGAACACAATCAATTTAATTGAGTTCATTAGCCATGCAGAGATGGCTTGAGATTGCGTGCGTTGTGATATTTTGTTATGATGCGATAATATGTAACCAAAACACTAATCGAGTAAAAATGAATCTTTAACCTGTTGGGACTGTTTTGAATTAATAAGCGACAAGCGAATGAGAATAATGTTCCTGGCTGCAAGGTGTACTGATCCGTGGTTCGTCATGTAAAAACTTTTTGTAAAGATTGATGATTAATGATATATATATATATTTATATATATTTTGTGTTTAGTTTAAAAGTTTTGAATGCCAAAGGGGGCAATGTGACGGTTCAGTGTACTTGTCGATGTGTAGCATCATCAATCAACATGTAATATTGTCAGGTCACTTGGCCTGGGCTATAAAAGCAGAGGTTAGCCCAGGTGAGGGATCACTTCTTGTTGAACGACGACGAGGACCACAAGTGGCAATAAACATATTCAGTTTGCAACTTCCAATTACTCATTCCTTATTTTGAATTTATCCTTTAAATCTTAATTTCAACAACACGAGAGCCATTGCACCAGGCCCTTAGCCTTTTAACAAGAATCATCCTTATGACGGCCAGCCGGATCTCTCAAGGAAGATATCAAGACATCCCAGTATAGCAATGATGATAGCAAATCAGTTCAGTTTATCACGATTTTTTTACTAAATTCACCAACAACTAGTCTATTTCGGAGCTTATGTATTTTATATCGCCAGCCCCCAAACGGATTTCCAAAATGGCTCTCCAACGAATCCAGCTTTTCCCAGCTTTTCCCAGCTTTTACCCGACCAGAGTAAACGCCGGTAATTACGAGTCCCTGACGAGAGTGCACATGCCGTGCATTGTCCGCGAATTGATGCACACACGTGCATTGTTGCTATCGCCCTCGTAATTGACTGTCACATTTAATGCAGCCCCGAGGGAGCATAGTTAATCTGTGGCCTTCGTTTTACATTTATATAGAGCGCTGCCGTATCGTCAGACGGCCCCGGCTTTGTCCCTGCCGTTGGCTGGCTTTGATAAGTGAGCAGACCTTTATGTTTATTGATTGCATACACATATATTTATTGTGGTGTGATTGAAAATTAATACTGGGCTTTGAAATTGTGTCCAATGATTTATGTGGGGCTACTCTTTTTTTTTTGCAAATTGTCGGTGGAGGGTTTGGTTATGTGGCCTATAATATTGACTGCGTCTGCAGCTCTTTGATGGTTTAAAAGGGACGAGTTATACATTGCCTCTGTCAAAAATCCGTGTGATCTCTCACACGGATTTTTGACAATGAGTTCGCTAAACTACAAATTTTTATTGTGCTTATATACTTTAAACCATCGATGCCTTAGACTTTTGATTTTTTTTTTAGAACCTCACTTTTTCGTTAAATTGGATCACGCATGAAAATATTCGCGTTTAGCGGAATAATTTTTCTCGTTTCTGTTCATAAAATTATATAGTTTCACCGTTTCACGAGTTCGAAATAGCCTTGCATATACATTTAACCGGCGATCTCAATAAATAATATGCAAAAAGCTTTGTTCGGAATGGCATTCGGTATATATAGGTACATAAACACAAATCGGCAGTAATTTCAAATTAATTTCGTTCGACGGATGGCTAAACAAACGTGGGCATTGCTGATATCGGTGCAGGATAACCCCAGAATCGACAGTGTATACCGGCGTTACGGACGTTGCAGGCGTTACGGGCGTACAACATAAACTACGATGCTGTACACAAACCCAATTCATAATTGTCACGTCTGCCACCGAGCTGTGCACAATAAACTTGTAAATTATTGCAGAAACTAACACTTTTGTAGAACATTACCGACGAGTTATGGCAGTCGTAAATCGACTCCCAGACAAGATTTAAATCACGATCTATTTGAATAAATATAAATTTTCGACGCTTTTTTGATGAGAAAATGTCGCGGCCTTTAAGTTTGAAATTCAGATTAATTGTCTTCGCTTTACACCTGCGGGAGCTTCCTCTAATTATTCCGTTATTTATTCACCAACTAATTGATGAGCGTAACGAGCGTAGCGAGTGAAGCGAAATCTTCAATTACACTTTACTGCTAAAAAAATCCGGATTGTTTTTTTTTTTGTTTTTGTTTTTTTTTTTTTTTTTTTTTTGTGTGTTTGTTCGCGCTCTACAGGCCAAACGCCAAAACGGATTTTGATGAAAATTTCTGTGAACCTTCGTTTTCTCTGAACTTAGATCTGCCACGTTTTTGAAGCAAATCGGACGAGTAAATTTTAAGTTATTAAGTTTTTACGAAATTTTTCAGTTTTTCCAAAACACGTTTTCCACTCTAGAGGCCAAGGATCTGAATATAATTTGACGAAACTTTCCAGATATGTTAAACCCCACGATTTAATGTTTGTGTACAAATTTCATTGTTGTAAGTTTAGCGCTTTTTTTGAAAATGGCGCTTTTATGACGCTTTTTTAGCGTTTTTGCAGTTTTTCGCAACTTAATCAACTTTATCTTCAACCGATCTTAACAAAATTTACTGTGCTCATTATAAATCGTACAAAGAAGATTCTGTGTTAATATCAAGCAAATCAATTGATTATTTTTTCTATAAATCGATTTTTAAGTTTTGAAATATTCAATATGTCATTGAGAAAGCTGCTAAATTAACGCCGAACATTTTAAATTGATCATAAAAGCCTCTAGGCTATGCGCACACGCAATATAATCGTGTTGTGGGTGAACGTAAGTATTTCGCTCATCCACAACACGATTATATGAGTGTTCGCATAGCCTAGTTATTGTTCTGAACGCGCTAATAATTTAACAGATTTTAATTAAGTAATACACGCTCGGGCCGCGAAGTGCTCGCGCATAGATTCACCCCCTCCCAACCCCCCTACCACTCCGTGTTAGCGTCGCCGATTAATTAAATACACGCGAACACACCGTGCGTGCGACAACAATGCAAACTGCGACACACAAATTTTCACGCGATGCGTCTTTTTTTGCGAAATTCGCGCGTGCCTTTCACATCCCATGCGCAGCGATCGGCGGCCACGAATTCGACGGCGTCGCAGCACACGACCGTCATATTTTCAGCCTTTTCATGACCGCCGCATTGTTTTTCTTGCCTGAGTTTTGGAGTTTTGGGGTTTTCGCCCCGGTGTACGCCGGCCCTCGCGGGGTTTCCACCGGCGCAG
Organism: Nemurella pictetii; assembly: GCA_921293315.2. Classification (NCBI taxonomy): domain Eukaryota; kingdom Metazoa; phylum Arthropoda; class Insecta; order Plecoptera; family Nemouridae; genus Nemurella; species Nemurella pictetii. The sequence continues at coordinate 7,926,194 of OV121122.1, forward strand.
GCTCGACGCGCCGGCCTTTTCATTTCCAAACAACGGCCGGCTCCGAACAGCCATCCATTTTTAAACAGACACACTGTCGCTCTTGCCCGGGGCGGTGCGGGGGACGGGGGAGATGGGGGGATGGGGGGGCTCTGTGTCCCCGTGTCAATTGCCCTTCAATTATTCCCAGCGACGTGCGATGTCGCGCCGTGTTTTAAATACTGCCAAACGACTCCGACGTGGCGTCGCGGGGCGGGGGAAAAAGTGCGGCGATCGCTGGAAGTGTGAAGCGAGTGTACACTGTGCTTAGGGAGAGGGCAACTGGCGCATGGCCGCCATTTTTTAAACGAGGAGCGGTTTTTTGACTCATTAAGGGCGGGTGTTACAATGTCCAGCATAAGCAGTTGTCTTCCGGTTGTGAAGAAGACAGACAGTCCATGGAGAAGAGTTTTTATCTGGAAGCTAGACATTGCAAACCGGCCATTATATCAATTTTTTAATAATTTAATTCTTGCCTATACCTATACGGGTTGAAATTTGAACTAGCCTTGTAACCAAAAAATCGTCTTTTCGCGACTCTATCCCAATTACTACACAACTTTGACACAAATTACCACAATTTTTATTCGAAAGAAAAATTCTAAACACTTCAAAAAGTGCTCGCCACACTCCCAGTGCTTAAAGATAGGTCCACCTCTAAAGCATGGAGTCCACCGAGCAGTAATTCAGACGATAAAAGCAGATGACCACTCTCTCCATAGCTCACTACAGCTGAAAGAATAATATGTGCATCACAAATATGCCAGCAGAACCGGCGGATTATCCGCAACGCTGATGCATCTGATCAGTTTAAAAGCAGCGACGCTTCTACCCCATTGCCTCATTTAATCATTGCCAGCAATTTTAATCAATGGCTAAAATCATTCTGTTTTAACTGCTGCCTATTTAGCTTATCGCAAGCGTTTTAAATTGAAAATTTAATTATCTTTTCGCGGTCGTAAACTAGTTTCCTCTCACGCCGGTAGCCAACACCGCCGAGTACTTAACCGCACCACATTTGATTTAATTTCAAATTTCATCTCCCTCTTTTTCTGCCTGTCACGCGGTTGCATCGAGTATTATGTTATATCGACACGGTCGACGCAGTAACGCTATACGCACGTTAAACGCCGCCGTCGCTTTGCCGCCAGCTTCGCCGGGGCAGGCTTTTGAAACTTGTAAATTTTGAGCACCCTCAGCGTGGCTCTCCTAAACGGACGGCGTCTGTGATACCTGATAGCAGCAGCGCACCCTGTCTTTACGACGCGCAGGGCTTACTATGCCCGTGGCAGCGATATAGAGCGCTATCCGCTGAATATCTAGCACGGCGCTAGCGAGCGGAGAGCGCTCTATATAAAGGTGTCTCAACTTTCTATAAAAAAAGAGTAAGGTATATAAGAGCTACTTGCAGGGAGATGGGGTACTAACGAAATTTGATATGCCACGCGGAGAGTTATTGGCATGTGGTAATACCATTTGATGGTGATTTCTAGCATGGCCATGCAACGTAAGAGATGGTACTGGCTTTGACAATGATGAAGGAATAACGGCTAAGCCTACATTTCTTTTTTAATCTGCAATATCATGATGCCATTCCGTTTCATCCTTGCATTTGAAATGTTCGCGTAAAAGCTACGTTTTTTGCATGCTGCGCGTAGCGTTCTCGTCTCGTGCCCACAATCTACACTGCACACGTAATTCTTCATATTTTCTTCTCTCCGCTTCGAAATACCGGCGCGTTTTTCCACATTCGGTACCCCGTAAGGGCCACCAGCATTTTGATAAGCCCGGTTAATTAATTATGCCATTTTCCGACACCTCCGAACACCCTCCCCCCTGGCAAACCTGAACACCAACAGCTGGCCATCCACGCAAACAACCCACGCATGTGAAAATTATTTCCCCCATCCTTGCCCCCCGCCACCCGTCTCTAAACAGCAAACAGAAAGAGACATATCCCGTCACTGTCCACCGCCTAAACCGACCGGCGAGACAAATGTGACACGAGAATCGCTCGCGAGACCATCCATCAGGTATTATACGACGCACAATTGGCCGCGAGTCGCGAAAACAGACGTGGCATATTACACAACAACGTAAACCTCCCCGAAATAATCCGACAACTACCCCCCCCCCCCCCCCCACCCCGCCCGCAACCCACCCAACGAACCAATGACCCTGTCGTTAAACAGGACCGCAAGCCACATGACACACCTAGCCGCAAAATGTCCCCCTCAGCTACCCCCCCTGCGCCAACCCCCTGGCAATGCGCTCATGCCCAAGTTTCTGCAGAGCTGCTTATCTGGCGCCGGCTATTAACTATTTACCCTGATCCTGGCGTTCGAGCGTTCGGCGTTCGAGCGGTGGAAATCTGTCGCTGTCCCCGCCCGTGATTAGTCCGCTCTGTTACTTGTCGCCTGTGGGCCATGCGTGAGCCGGTACAAGAGCCGGTACAGGAGCCGGTACAGGAGCCGGTACATACAAAGGGATTATAGCGTGGCACATCGAATATTTACACGGTTTTTCTCGGCGGATGGATCGATAGTTTGCTGAAGGATTTTTGCTAAGTGCTGTTCGTTCGTTCACGCTTAGCTGTAGACGGTTCATTGTGTCAGGTAAATAATTGATGTTGGGGGATGGGGGGGTTCGTACGCGATACGCAATGTTCACTACGACTTGCGAGTGAATTTTCTTTGATACCGTCGATAATCACTTATTAAGGAGCGATTTTGCCTAGCGAAAATTTTTTAGTTCTGCTACACATTACTTTTGTTACAGAAATGGTAATTGTGTTTTTAATAGCGTAAGTAAGAACCCTTTGATAAGCTTTAGTCTTGAGATTTTTCCACGCGTTACAACGAAGCTCTCTGCGCAAATATCTCCGAGAAGCGATTCCAATTAACTCGTCTGGATTATTTATTCAGTTTACAATACGAGAAATGCTCGCTGATTGAATCCGCCTTTTGGATAAATATCAAATGATGTGTTCTGACGAATGAGCGCCATTGAGCGTCTTGCTGCCGGGGCATTTTCCTGGTGGGAACGCAACGCTTCGTCTGCAGCGAGCTGAGGAGGAATGCACATTGAAACCCTGCTTGTCTGCAATGCACTCGACTCTCTTGTCTTAGCTCTCAGTAGCTCCTCTGCAAACCATCAGCTATGAAAACAGCAAAATATTCATAGCTCAGTGCATCGCCATTCATTATGTTTAGATATCTTAGTCAAGTTATATATAAATACTCATTTTTAAGTCAGTTTTCTTCTATGCAAATATTCGGCGGAGTATGGTTTACCGACATGGTCTTTATACAGAGTAAAGACTCGCAAAGGAAATATATACATATAATATTAAAACAAAACAAAACGAACACAGCTCCTTATGAATAAAATATGTGCTCATTCATCGAAGTTACTAATTTAGGTTTCCAAGAGTCACCCCATAGCGCACATTTCTCATTCGGTACCGCACGCCAGAATCATCTTTAACGAGTTATGTATGTACGAAGCTGACCAAAAGAACTTTTTCACCCCCCGAGCCCCCAACCCTCATCGCGCCGCGTCCACTAACTTGATCAACGTCTCGGCTACCAACTAAGACACAGCCCCTAGAGCACATTCCCATTCTTAACTCGAGCCAACTGTAATTTGCTATTTAGCTTTCATGGCCCACTCAATCTAGTTCAATATTTAATCAAACTCCTTTCAGTAAATGATGTTGAAAGGTTGGCTAAGACAGTTGTATACTTGCGTATATACCGTCCTCGCCAGCCTATGGAACTCTCCCCCTTTCTCTGTCTGACTAATGCTTGGACAAGACGCTAATGCAGGGAGAGAAGCTGCTTAGTCTTCTAGGTGGAGGAGGAAGAGAGACGAATTTTGGCAAGCCTCCACCTATACAAGCGAGAGCTATAGAGCAGCCAGACATCCAACATTGACTTTGTCAGAATTAATGCCTTCCCCTTCCTCCGAAGGAACCCAGCTATGCGTCCCGTAATTTACCCTGGCTGCGGTTTAGATTTGTCATTTTCTTTCGAATTGACGATGCGTGTTTTGTCAAATTCAAACTCTTGAGAGATGACTTCGGCCGGGATTATTATGTGTGCTTTTTGTTTGGTTTATGATGTGGCTGGTGTGCCCCCGGAATTGCGTTGCCAGAGCGTTCGTTTTTATTGGTCTGTTGATACACAGCATTTGATTTCTGTGTGTTTCAAAAATAGGAAATGCCATCTGAGCGGATTAAGTTTTCCACTACACTCATACATACAATTTTAACATAAACACATGACGTTGCACGGTATACGTAAAAGAGAATTAGTGCTCGGCTTTTCCGTCGCGGAAAACTTATTTATCATTTCCCGTGTTGTGTATGTATGCGCTGAGCTCGGAGACGTTTCCTTTCCCTGTAATTTCCCCACAAGCCGCCATCGCATATAATGTCATCTTATCAAATGAACGGAATATAACATTGCAAAACCACGTCGGTGGAAATTCTTAATCCCATACACCACCCCCGCGATGTCCCCTTAAGGGATGGAAATTCCCGCCACAAGATGTATGACTTGTTGGGCGGAAAGTGAATTGAATCCCACATTGAAATATCTCCGTCGAGCAATCGAGTTATGACAAATATATTCCCACGATGCCGCCCGCTTGCAGCAGCTCGCGGGGAAACTACGGCGATAAACCAGCAAGTTATTTCATAACTGTCACGGCGCACGCGAAGCTCAGCGGCGAGGACCTGCGCTGGATGAAACCGAAATCGGAAAGCCGAAATCGACACGGCTTGTCCGAAAAATACTGGGATCCGTCTTTATTTACTTTTCGCAAAAAGTCATAGATTAGTGGTAGATTTTTCAGTTGGTTCGTATATAAGAAAACAATTAAAGTTACCATGGTAGTTGCCTCTAAGCGTACATTACACGGGAAAACCTATTCACAAATGTTCACCACTGTAGTCTCTCTTGTTACATTTAGTCAGAACAATTCTGCAAGTGACTTTCTTGAAAAGATCTTCTATTTTTATGGTGTAAGCCTTTCTGTTATAAAAAATGACAAATCGACCTGTCATTACGCCACCGATTTAGCGGGTAGAGTAGCTACTTTGTCAACAGACGATGTGGTCTCCTTCTCCTTGTGTATCGACAGCACTTTCAATTATAAGTTGCAAACAAACGCAATAACGCTTCCATTGCGCAAAATTCCTCGCCTTGCCAAACGCGCTCATTTAGCATTGCTTTTCACTTTTCCAACAACTGGCGGGTCGCTAAAAAACTTCTAATCGCCGTGTAAACACGAACACCACGTGTTCGGCGGAACATAGAAACAAGACAGAAAATCATTTTTCATTCACGTAACGCGGCCGGCGTTGAAAGGGAAAATATTAAATCGCGTTCGGTACGTTTGGATATTTGCATAATTTTTTAATAACGTACCCCGTTCCAGGCCGACCCTGGCCCCGTGCGCGGGCGAAGAGTTTGGGCAGCGGTGCTGGGGCTGGGGCTGGGGGGGCTCCTCGTGGGCCTGTAAGGATAACAAGACATTGAATTTGAAAGACATTGAAAGACTCTTAGTTTAGTAACATTCGTGGTGAAATATTGACTCTCGTATATACACTCAGGGATCTTTTTTCTTAATTTAAAGTCAACCGTTGGTCGTTTAATTATTCCGAGCAAATATGAGATCACGAAAATATCGTGTACATTCATGCTGCTTCCTTGGACAGAGCGCCTAGACGCAACCCGCAGAGCAAAACGTGCTTCTTCATCAAGCATTGGTTCACTGTCAAGAAATCTCTGTTAATTTTGCTACCACGTTACTCTCAACCACCGGCTGGCGGGGGCGACAAGCCTCGACGATTTTCTTTACATTTTTTGTTAATTTTCGGAACTCAGCCCCTAGACGCAGCCCGCAGAGCAAACTTGGCACCTCCACCGAACACAACATCGCGCCACGTTCACCGAACCGACACCGAGGCACGCCACTGCGGCGACGCTAATGAAAAGCGTGAAAAAAAGCCTCGCCCCAACCGAAATTTTTCATATCAAATTACACAATCTGCGCTTTATTGTTGAACGAGTTTTCTTTCATGACTTAATTAAGTTTGATAGTGTTTATGTTTAACCAATATTAAACCCCGCGTGTGTTTTAATTAGCTTGTCTGGATTGAGATAAATGTAGCAGGCTGGTTTTCCCATGCCGACAGCGGAGATGGAGGAACGGTTCACTAAGCTTGTGTTGATTTTCAGTGCTATGTCTGGACATTTTAATCAAGTTCACTGATCAACTTCCTCTTTGCCTTTGTGCAAGACGATGCTTGATATTAATTATGTATTACCCTCTTGGATCAGTGGAAGGGCTACAAAAGGCTATTCCACTGGTCAATATGACCGAAAAATCGTTGTAAATTTCCCTCGCGGTAAATTAAGAGTGCGAAATAATGCATGGCGATGTTCATAATTCACCGCCAGTATCCATTACCCGACATACGGAAACAAATCTCTGTGATTACTTAATTGAAAGAAATGGGGTTCTAACGCTTACCTCCAAACCAAAGGGTGGTTTATACTATGTGTGTTTTTTATTATACGAGATTTCACTAAAAACGAATCGTTAGGTAATGTGCACAGTAAATATTCATAATCCAGCTAAAAATTGGATAGCATGAAAGTGGTAAACGCTTCATAAATTCCACGCTACATTACTTCTCGGGTCAAATAAAAAAGCACCCAACTATAAAGTAGAGATTTTGAACAAGGATTTTCAGCTCGCAGAATAGACAAACATAGTTAGCGCCGTGTTCTCCGTATATATATATAAGTATCCATGTTTATCACCAGGTGTGCTGCATAAAACATCAGCTCATGTGAGAGACCGTATTACGGGTAATACCACCGGGGACATGTCACATTAATGCATGCGGCGAATGCATACAGAACTTTATAATAAATAATGTGGAACTTTTAATTGCAAAAAACTTGCTGTTCGTTAGTGCTTGGTTTTGCGTGCAGGGGTGGAGGGTGGCGAACGATAATCCTAAAATATGGCAGCATTGTAGTCGAATTAAATCTCGGCGGAATTATGTCACAAAGGTTCGGCTTTTTATTCCCCGCTTTTTTTTTTCTCGGTCCCAACTTTTCAACTTTGAACAGTCGTAGTTTACGCACAAACGCGTGTATTTCAATTAAACTCTTTGCGCGTGCGCGTGGTCTGATGAATTCGCAACGGCCGGAAATAAAAATCGTACGAGCTAGCTCTGCGTAATGTGATTATGCGGTTTGTGTGTTGCACGGGGGTGAACACGTTGGGGTGGCGGCAGCGGCGGGGGTGGCTGAGGCGCACAATCTTGTTTGGTACAAAGGGCCAAAGTGTACATTTTTAAATTTGATTGGATTTGTGGGGGAGGACGAGAAGTTTGTGTATGATGAGATCAGATGAGTCCGCATCTGTGTTCATTTTTCTCAAGCGTGAATATTTGGTCTGGTGGGTCTAAATAAAACCCTCGGGCAGCTTTTATACAATATCTAAAAATTTCCCGTGAAATTAGGAATATTAGGAATAGGAATATTTATTGTTTCTCTATCAGCAAGCTACCATGCTTGTTCAAGGATTAGGGACATTAGGATATTTTTTTAATTTAACGATTTTTCATGTTAAATTTTTTTAAAGAGGACAAACATAAAACAAATTAACAAACAAACATAGGTTATCAATGCTTTTTCAAGGTTAGCTACTAAGCTGGACATTTCCAAACGTTTTCTAAAGCAATAAGTAAGTAACTAAAAACCAGCTAAACAGCTACGATAAGTATTCCACTGTTCCTTCCCTTGTCGAATATGTTTGCTCACAATCCGCGCTGCAGCCACCTCAGCCCGCCACCAGCAACAGAATCCAGGAGACAGCAATCGCACTTATCTTGGCGAGCCCTAGAGCCAGCCAGCCTCATAGAATCGGTCGCCATGAATGATGAGTGAGCGCCGATTCACTTGAAGATCGCTTCTAAAGCCAAGCAGCGGTCAGAACTTCTGGGGCCAGCGAACGCATTCAACATTGTTAGCCACCTCATGAAAACTGAGCGCCCGCGTTTGCCACCGATAAATTCGCCAATTTTCAGATGTAAGGCTGATCAATAAATCTTAGTTTTTTTTCTGCTCGTTTCTTATATACCCTCGGCGTGTGGCTTGTGAGGTATACCCGTGTGTGGGCACCACGCGCTATTAGGGGTAGGAGAGAGCTAGCTCGCCAAACGCCCCAGACAGATAAATTTTAACTGAATATATTTTTTTTTTTTTTCGGGAGTTGAATGTATTTTTTCTCCTTTCCTTTGCGATCGCATCGAATTTATGTGCGGATATTTAGCGGAATAATCTGCTGTTGGTGCATCTAGTCGAGTTTCTGAGGCAGAGCAGGCAAAACTGCGAGATGTTTTCCTTCGCTAGATAAGCAGTCGGAAAATCAGGCGGACGGCAAATCACATTACCGTAGCTTTGGGATGCAAGAAAAGCGGCGTTGGTCGGTTTGCAGACTTTAACCTGCCCGCCGGGCTGGTGGAAATCGTTTCGAGTCCATATTTCCTTATTCGTGGTACGATTTTTCCCAGCTAGACCTTCTTTCACAAGATAAATATCAGTGATAGATCTCTTTTGGCGCATTATAGATAATTGAAGGAGGCATTAAGTATTGTAATTTATGATTTACGACTCGTATGTCTAACTGTACGAGAGCTAATAAAGAGCCAGCACTTGGTTGGTAGTAAGAAATCACGAGTCGCGCAAGAAAATTTGTAGCAGCAAATTAATAAAGATATGCATTATGATTTAAAATCGCGCAAAATCTCTCTTTATAGATAGCAAAAAGCGCGTGGTCCACTCACCAAGCCTCACAGTAATGCAATATGATATTTTTAAGCCCTCGAAGCTCTGCCAATTAGTCAAGATGACTTCACCCGGAGCCTTGTGGCACCCCATTACGCTAATTAAATCCCTGCGATCGCTGTCGTTGTCGGCTCTATCCCGATGCCTCGACCGACACAGCATCCCAACACGCGATGTCAGATACTAGATGACGATGTAACGATGCTGCCATCCATCCAGCCAGCCAGCCATCCAGCCAACCAGTAATCTGCAACGCCAGTCGCGCCACCATCAAAAGCACCGCAAAGTTTTAATGCATTTACGTATATGGATGTGCTGCGTGATACAGATATTCGCGTTTGGTCGTCTATCTATTAGTCAAATTGGTTCGCATGCATATAGCTTGCCGTCGACAGCGCCATCATAACCTAACCTGATTATGTCCGTGACTGCCAACCACGTTTCTCTCTATCTCTCTCTCCCTTACTCTCTCTCTCTCTCGCTCTCTCTCTCTCTCTCTGTCCTGACACACATTATCAGATGTAGTCGGATATCGGGATGCAGAAATGTGCAGATTCGTGCACGGGAATCTGCATAAAGCCGATGCAGGTTATCTGTCGGCGAATTTTTGACACCGCATTATTTATATACGAAGCTTTCGAGTTTCGGGGGTCGTAATACGTTTCAATTTGGTATACGACTTTGGTAGTACACCGCCGGGCATGCTTACTTTTCTAGTTTGAAATATGCGCGGGTGGTAGTTCGGTTATTTGCATGTGTTTATCATGTTTAGGGGTTGATATATAATGGGGGCCATGTATGTATATAGGCGGCATACATCGGGGCGCACCTGAGAGTCGTTATGGGCCCGCACATATAAATACAAAAGATACTCCCATATCGCCGGTACCCGGAAAACAAGGACACAAACAACAATAAAAAAATGGAAATCTTCACTGATTCCGCATATAGACAGCTAAGAAACTGCACGTCCGTGCGCTAGACATGAATAATAAAGGCGCCTTTACTCAAATCGAATTGCTCTATTTCTCTGTTCCAGGTACGTTACACAGCAAAGCAACAAACATCCATTTATTTATGGCGGAAATCCTACGTGGCGTTTACCTTTGCCGCAAGAAATATCACCCAGTCGCGAGACACGGGCGGTAAGATTACCGGCTGAATAACCGAACACACACACAGACACTACAATCAATTATTCAACGAGAGAATGGAAGAATAAATAGCCATGCTGTTCGGCCAGGGAAGGCACCTCGCGTCGTTCCCGTGTAATATAATCCGGCATTGATGAGCAGGTTAAGAATGGGAGATCGGAGTGATGTCCTATAGGAGCTTCCAGAGGCTGCGTCGTCAGCATGGGATTATTTAAGGGCCTGCCGCTTGTGCGGCGATCCGCGCGGTAATCCGGGGGTGGTGTTTTCGGGGGATTAGAGGGTATAGTGGACATTTCACCGCGTTGTTAATGCCCGTGGTGGCAAGCCGGGCGCGTAGTCGGAATTATTTTTAAGGGTTGACGGGTGCGTAGAGGTATGCTAATAAGTTCACATGGGTGTGGGGAGGAGGTGTTACACGGAGAAATACAATTTCGCGCTTATGATTTGTACATGGTACTGTTCATACAAGTGCTACTCGGAATTACTTGTGGGAAATTCTGTTATCGTTGATGTTATCTAGGTTTTCTGGTATTGTTTTATTTTATAGTATACCTGGGGAAATAAAAATGTATAACTTTTTTCCATATCTCCAGTATGTTGTGTCACAAGCAATTTGTTTTTGGTTTAAAGTTTTTTTTTCGTTTTTGTCCACAACACTACTGATATTACCCAATTGCCGTCGGTACTTTCCTATTTTTCGCAAATTAAATTGCTTTGGCTGTTCATTTTCTTTAAGTTTTCATTTATTTTCGACAATGCCCTGCGCACCCCAGGGAAACTCGGGCTCCCGCCGGCCTGCTTTCTTCGAAGACATGGGCACTCAAAGAAGGAAGTTAATGTTCATGCAAAGAAAACATCTACTCTCGTTTGGCGAAACTCTTACTGAATAAGTCTTTTGTATATTGCTAAGAAATAAAGGCGGATGTATTTTAATGGCAAATATTTAGGGCCCAACGGTCAATATAATCAATTCAGTCAATATTTCCTGTACTCAGAATCATATTATGATTCTCAACAATGCAAAGAGAAAGGCTTGTTTGGTGGGCATTGTTAATTAAATTGAAGTCTACAAGGTTTTTTGTAAACGCTCTTATGTGTATATAATATGCCACTCCATATTTTATCTTATGTCTAAGTTGTAAACGAACTTTTAGGACTTTTAGAAAATAAAAGACAGCATTGCTTTGCGAAACGTCGGGAAATGTTTCAGTTGTATAGTTGAGCAACCTTTTAAGGGCCGAAATTACAATGCACAGTAAAATAGTAAGAAAACAGAAGCAGCCGATAGCTTGTCACTGACTCACTGTGAAGGTTAGCCACACTAGGCACTGTATTTTCTGCCCTTCGACATACTTTACACGTACATATTTTTTTTTCTAAATGTTAAGGTAAGAACAATAAAACGAGTTAAAAAAAAGTGATACGGCCAAAGTTTGTAACCAAGGAGCTGCCTGCCTGAGGACTCAGTGGCGGCGACCGAGCAGTTAGCGTGCCGGCGACTCATTACTTGGCCGCAATTAGTGTTGCTTTCTGCGCCCCAGTGCTACATTAATGATGCGATCCGATGGCCAACCGGACGCAGAGCTCGCAATTCACCAGCTGGGGGGGGTGGAAAACGAACGTTTGCCCGCCGATTCGGAGATATTTACAAGTGACAAGTGCGCCTTTTGTGTGCATGTAGGGGTGGAGGAGTTCTTTAGGGTAACCTTGGTGTTTTGGTGGCCAGTTTCGAATGCACCGCGTTGCCGAATACATGCACAGGACGGTGATATCAGTATATGGACTGCTTTTTGCTCTGCAATATATAATGAGCAACCAACCACACGCTGAAATCTGTAATACTATACTTGTTCAGGTTTGCACCCCTTTTAGTTATCCTCATTATTGCACACGAGCCCGCATCAACATAAATCGATAACTCTTCCGGTGAGGAAACAGGCAGCAAAGTTTTGTCGAAAGCCGTACAGGCTTGCCATTTGTGTTGATAGGAACCAAACTTCAACTACCCGTTGCAATGAAGAGTAGATAGATACTTAAAATTTGAAACGAATAATCCACTCAGAAATTGTGGCCGTGTACCGGGATGGAGCATTACCGGTCATGCAACACCGAAAAACAACTTTGATAACGTCGAAAGGTCCTGGTTCAACTCCCGGCACGGACACATATTTTGAAAAGGACATTTCGTTTTTTCTCAATTCCGTACACACCTATTTCGATCGAAAGCTAAGTACTAAAGATTCAAAATAAGACTCCCGAGGCTCAGAAATGTTCTTAACTACGTTTTCTTTCAGCCTCCCGCCATCCCCGCGCTCGCTCAGAGATGCTAAACGCCTAGCAAAGTCACCTGATCCCATCCGCGTAGCGCCAAACACCTCCCGCTTTCTCATCAGCCATCGCGCTAATCTGAGTGTACAGCCTCTCGAGTAGCAACACGGGCTACGGCTCCCGTATATACACACACACACACACACACACGTAGACTCGATCCCCATTAGCTCCATGCTCTAGAAAATGCCTCGCAATTTTATCCCACCCCTGCTTTCTGCTTTGCCGGCGTCGCGTTCTCGTGTACGAGCTCCTAATTAAGTCCCGGCTACGTTAATGACCTGGCAACGTCGACTTACTTATGTTTTGCCTTAGACGTCTAACTTAGTTATTGCTAGGAGTACGCGAGAACTTAGCGAGTACCAAGTGTCTTGTTACATGGTACACTTGCTTGTATTGCGTATCTACACGCGGAGTATGCTTTTCTGAACTGCAGGGCTCGTTGGATGGTGGTAGGGAGACTAGACTGCTGCGTGTTTCGCTTTTCCTTAAGTTCATGACACTATTTAAAGAAACAGATTTTTGTAAGAGGTGTTTAGAGGGTTTACAGTCCGGTTTAACGATTGTTATCTATTGAAACATGTCAATTCATTCAGCTAGAGCAAGAATCAAACGGAGAAATTTCCATTAGAGCCCATGGACCCTTCAGACGACATAATAGCATAGCTTTATAAAATGCAGGTACGCATATTATCAAACAGGTAGCATTTCAAACCATTTTTGGCCAAAATTGGTCAAAGGCATAGGTCGTATGTACTTGAAATAGCTCACATTTTCTTGGCGTAGCTATCCAACCGACGTTTCTTAGTGAAATTACTGAATTACAGCACCCCTCTGGCCCTCGACTACAGAAAAGCAGCAGTCCAGGCTTCTTACAACATGTTTCTCTGTGTGTCTACTTGACGTGTGCTCGGCGCTAATTGCAGTGTTAAGACTGTTCCTCGGGGAGACAAGTTTAGTGGCACGCCGGCGCCCTTCTGCAGCAGACTGGTCGTAGCGCAGCGCTGCGCAACGCGGCGCAACGCGGTGGCGAACGGCTTCATTAGTTCTTATTTTAAATAGCTGCCGGTGTGAATTCGACGGTCGCTGGTTGATTGCTAGCAATTGCGAGCGCTGTGTAGCGGCTAAAGGAACTTGCCGTTTCCATGGGCCATGGTTTTGCAGTCTTTGGTTAACGGCCAGTTAGGAAGACTTACCTTGTAGTAGGAACAGAATAAGTTTAGTTGCGTAGTTAGTCGCCGCCATTGGCGTTTTGCCTCAAACTTACTGTGGCTTGAAGTGTGTGTCACGCGAAATTCTGATCACACATAAGAAATTTGCAAAACAATCCATCAACCCTGGGCAACCGCGGCTAAATTTCCCACCGAGCAACGATCATCCGTGGCTGACGCCGCTAAATTTCCCACCATCTCAACGACCAACCCTGGCTAAATTTCCCACCGCTGCGAACACACAGCCGACGCAGGTTGGCCAACTAAACTTGCTCGCAGCTCACGCTCGCTTCCCGCTAAGTCGGTTTCTAATTAAACTTGTATAATTGATACGACGCCGGCTCGTGGGCGGCGGGACGTTGGACGGGGAGCTTCTAGCGTGCGGGAACTCGACGCTCGGTTAGCCGAAAATTCGCAGCTATAAGAAACTGTCGAAGGCGGTTAAGTGTGGGCTGCGAGACGCTGCGAGACGCTGCGACGCCGCCCCGCCTGACTTGCCCGCACGTTATGTCGCTAATTTGATGCGACATGCCCTCAGTGAGCCGATAGCGTTTTGAATAACTTGTCAGCGGATGGCTTTCATGTGTTCAAATTAATTTGCACTGGAAATGGCCGCGTGGGGATCGGGGATAGCTACTTTAAAGTCACTAGAATTTAGGGCCACGTGTTCCTGTCTATTCCCGATAGAATTTTCTTTTAGAACCGAAATTACAATTTTCAAATAGTGGCTTACCTCCAGTTGAAAAACACAAATCCATGGTGACAACCTATCTGTTGCCTTTGTTTTCTTCCTTGCTGGAGGAGAGCTCCAATGGAGGAAATCACAATTGGACATTGTAATTTCGGTGTTTTTGAAATGTTCCAAAAACCTTTATATTTGATAAGCGCCTGAAAATGGCTGTTTTTACCAGTATCAAAGAAAATCACACAATTCCTACAACGTTGCCTTCGTCAAAAACGAATGAGAACGTCATTTTGGTAATCGGACAAACAATTGAACGCGAACGCCAGCTAAGACACATCCCCAATCGTTTGCATCGTCAGCGAGCACCGAAAAATCGATCGTTTCGGCCGCCTGTCGGCCTGTAAAGTCGAGGACTTTGGGGAGAGTGTCCCTTCACACTCCCCAGCGCGTGGTTTGCGCCCCTTCGCACGGCGAGGGCACGCTGGGGGCACGCTGGGGGCACGAGCGCCGTGGGCCGGACGGGGAAACGCAGCCATCGCTAAGCCTGCCCCACTGCCGCCGCGGTTTCACCTCCACGGTTTCACCTCCCACGGTCTCACCGCGTTCGGATGCTGTGTGCTTTGCCGAGCGGAACTGGCGGTTTCCACCCGTATTTTCCACGCTCACCTCTAAGCATGCTGACCGAGCCTGTGAACTCTACCCGTTGCACGGTAGAAGCTTTAAGTATACCTCCGTCTGAGTCTAGGGTTGAATACCGTTTCTTGTAGTTGTCCTGGATCTTACATAGATATCGCTTAAAATGATCGAACGCATAGTTTTACCAGAATCATTGTCGAGTGGGTGTAAAACTTTCGTCAAAAAGACGTTCGTCCAAGTATTGAACTGAGCGGCTTATAATTGAAGAGGCGTTGCAAGAACCATTTTAGTTCACTCTTGGAGAAATGAGTTAGCATGTGTAGTCATCCTTAAACAAGGGATGTCCATCGATGTGATGTAAAAAGTCGGGATAGTCCGTAGCTCCGCTGCCATTTTACTAACATTTTTGGTTCAAAATTTCCGCCTGTTATACGACCTTCCTCCCGTCTTATAAAATTTACTGAACATTTAAGAAAATGGACTTGACTGGTTTATTACACTCGCCTCTTGAATTCTAGGGAAATTCCAGTGTAATTTATTTAGAGCTGGGCTGAGTGGTCATTGATAAAACGCCTTGTGAGAAATTGACCGTGGGCAATACATCTTTCTCAAGAATAGGAACGCTCTCAAATTGCCAGCGTTTTAATCAAATTAGTTGCCCACCCCAACGAGTCGCGTGCGCCCGCTAAATCTAGTGCTTTTCCAGAAAAAAGAAAAATGCGTCGAAATCCGATATGCAAAACGTTTCCCTCCACGCTCGTGGGACAGGAAATTTGACGAACGCACGCGACGCACCCTCAACCGAAAAAATCGTGCACCCCGCTCACGAGATCGCGTGCAATTAGCTCTAGCTATGCTGTGTCTCACCGTCGGTTATCGGCGCCATGGGTGCGCCGAGACCAGCGTTAGGCGGTGTACGGTTGCTCCACAGCCAGGCAATGCACCATCTGAAACAGATAATTAATAAAAAATTGTTAAAAGTCTGCTTAGCACGGTTTAAAAGCTTGACACCCACTGGTATTGTGTTTGATTTCAGACCCGCTGAATGAAATCTTTTTCTGTCACTCTGAAAAAAATATCTTCGTCTATAGAGGAAGAAACTTCTGAACCACCTTCTCTATTACTTACAAATTCTATCTGTTCTTTCTATTTCTAATTTTTAAACCTCCTCAAGGTCGCAAAATTGGGTAAATTGGGGTTTAAACGTTATAAAGTTGACCAAATTACCAAATAGACCTCATTTCTACGTTTGTTAGCTATGTTTGTACTCCTGTCAACAAGATAGTTTATTTTCATAAGACCAAAAAAACAAACAGTTCTGACAAGTAACCGGTAAGACATTCCAGAAAAGCAAGCCACGCACCCATACGCTCGAACAAAGCCGTACTGCACACTTACAAGTCGCACTAGCCCCAGCCAACCGACACATTGACAACCCTAAATCCAGATTGCCATCGCCACCCGACTCCTGTTCCCATCCCAGCTCGTGTCGTGCCCTGCGACAGTCCCGACAGCCCCCGTCCACACTTTGCCGGGTTGACTGGCGTACTATGTGTGCGCCACCTAACAATCTAATGAATATGTAATGACATACCTATGCTAATTACAGTGTAGTCACGGGTGTGAGGAGTCGGCACTGGCAAGAGATCTGCAGAGACAGTTCGCAACTCGTGCGACATGCTGTCGCGACTTTGAATATAATGCTGTTTGTTTCGCGTTCGCATTAATCCGTTCTGAATCGTCTGACAGACAGTCGGTGTCGGGCTGCTGATGTACAGTCTCAGCAGCCTGGACCGCGCCTTAGATAGAATCAGAGAGTAGAGAGACCATCAGTCTTGTGACCGGCGCAGGGAGCGTTGGCCTTTCGCTGCATCTTTGAGAATAATCTTGTTAGTTTATCACCGGAGATACCTCACATATCAACTCCTACGCCTTATGTAGTTGTGCCCATAGCTCATTTGGGCTGTGAACATCTGTTTGGGCTGATCAAGAAAAAACCCAAGTCCAGAAGGACTTTTAAACAAATAAATTTACCTACTTGTTCCCTCAGTGTTTTTAGGATGGAAATGGGAACGGAAACAGATTTGAGGCGGTCCTCTTATAGGTAATTTGATCACAGAGAGATCTATTCCTCTGCTGGGAGTGAATCTAGCGACGATCAAAGCGTCTTAGCGCAGCCGGATAAAGGTGAGGGTGTAAGTAGATTGGCGCGGTGGTTCAGTGGGGGTCGGTTCAGTTGGCTAAATCTAGGTGGATTGTTGCGACGGCGCCCGGGGATAAGCATGCTGGATGCTGTAGATGCTGCAATCTGGGTGGATTAGGGGAAGCGGGTGACGTGTCGAATGCAACGTTAAGCTGATTTGAATTGCAGCGTGCGAGTGCATTCTAAATGTGTGGAGAAAAGTAAACGACACGTGTTGGTAAAGTGTGTAAAGCGAATTTGCGGCGAGCGCCATCAGCTGTTGAATAAATCCTGCAACATTTACGGTGCGACCGAACAGCGTTAGAAACGTCAAATTAACGTTCACAATAAAGTCTTTATCATTGTTTTACCACCGATTCACACATATCTATAACTATACATGCCAGATTTATACTGGAATTTGCCAGAAAACAATACCTCTAGCTGCAATCTTACCATTTTTCAAATCTTATTTTACGCTAGGCATCTCCGGTAGTGCAATTCATTTGTATTATTGAGTTATTTTTGTTTTTTAGGTTAAGAAATTAGTTTAACCAACTTTCGCGGATTCCTATTTTGAGAACTAGTCTGAACGACAAACACATTTCAAAAAGCGCCACCCTGTAGCCATCCACGTACCCCATACAGCCTAGATCCGTACACAGCATCGCCTTTGCCCATGACCAAGTCTTGCTTCCCTTTCAATTTCTCTGCAAGTCGCAGCGACCCAACGCCAACCGCGCCGCATTTTAATATTTCAATTCTCTCATTTCTCAACCGTTTCGGAGATCAGAGCCCCCCACAAAACCTCACGGCAACGGCGCGAGAAACAATGCATTCATATTTAAAACGCGAATTCAGAAAGACGCAGCGCACTTTTCGTAGCTGTCTTTTCACACACACCCACCCACACACAAAAAAGTTCGCGATCTCGCAACTTGACGTGGCTTGTCAAATGAACAAGAACGGTTCTGGCAGCTCGGTAGGAGACCGACGGCGATAATATTTTATGAAGCCGCGGTAGATGGAGTTACAACGTGTTCGCTGAACGTGCCACTGCGATTGTCATGTTTGGAACGAGAAACATAGCGTTAACAATTCGTAGGCAGAAATTCTGTCTTAGGTAGGTTGAAGTTGGTTGAAATTATACATTAAAAACTTTTATATTTTGGATATTTTAGTCTTACTGTTGGATATGAGGATATAAAATTTGTAATTCATTATAAAAAGTGTTTATTTCACATGAAGCTAACACGAAAATACAACAAAAACAGTAAAATCATTCCCCTGTAACCTACCCAAGTGCTTCAATAACAATCGGTGTGAATTGGAGCGTTCGGAGCAGCCATTAGAACATGGACACTACGGACACAACGCTGCAGCCAGCCCGTTGAAAAGTACTTAGTTAGTTTATTGATTGCCCCCCGCCTAGTAGCTCATTGCATTGACGTGTCGTCCATGCGGCTGATCTATAGCTGTCGGTGAATGACAGAACGATAATGAGGACGGTGCGAGACACATGGACAACACGCAGAAAATAGGTGAATCGATGTGCTCATTGCACATATCGCATTGCACGACCAGCCGCTTTCAACCGAAAAAAACAACGCAGTGACCCCCCCCCCCCCCCCATGTAAATACCGAGCGCAACACCCCGACTCTGAACCGCGGGCGTGCGAAATGAACAAGTGGCAAAGAACGACCGAGAGATATGGCGCCGGCATGCATGCATTCATGATGAGACCGTCACGAGACGGCGAGAACGCTCTGTTGTGGTGTACATAACGGTGTGCTCACGATAGTTTAAAGTATGTGAGTTCTGGCGAATAAATCCGTTCGTCCAATCCGTGACACGGCATTGATCACTCTGTCAGGGCTCCTGACGGTATCCTGAACATGGAACGCTGTATTACCCCCCTGTCCATGCAGCGAGCATGCGAGCTTTAATAATTCACCACTCCGTACTTGGCTTTTGAATGTGTCGGTACTCGGATGTATATATACGTATTATAATACGTGTGTATAGATATCTGTCCTAGAGTCTGCTGTTAAGAACGAAGAGGTGCTTGTTATGTTTCATATACAATACATAAAGCAAGTCACTATTTTCATGTTCACGGTTTGCTGCACACAACTCGGCTCGGATGGGAAACTTTTCTAGAGTGTACCGATGGCTGGTGGCTGGCTGGCTGGCTGGAGATGTATGGCGTTATCTAAATTTCAGGACGGCTGGCCCCTCATGGTATAAATACACGATATACCCTCCTTGCATAGTCGTTGGAAATTTGTCGGTTAGTTTCCTCAGCGATCTATCAATCTGGACTCGCTTACTCTTGGTAGCCGAGGAAAAGTTTCGTCGTGCCCCGGAAAAACTTTCGACGAAACTTAAGACTAAGGAGCGAGTGCATTTTATGCCATCTTTCACTCGCGCCGCTCGGTGTTCGGCGTTCGTTGTAAGTTCGTGCGAGCTCGTATACACGGAACGGTCTCGGCAAATGGCCGTGCATGGTGTTAACATTGATGGATAATGCCGAAAATACACACGCTAAATAGAAGATGGATCATTGCGAATGTGTTTGCAAACTCTACTGAAAGTATTCAGCATTCACAGCCCGGGGTAAACCCCTTTTATACACGCAGCCGTGGCAGACCCAATTGTACCCGGTAATCCTCACCGGCGTCGTCAGCCGTTCTGTCCGTCCAACCGAAACGTTATAACAAAGATCTCACAACTCGCAGCAACGCCATCTAGCAATCGCTAGGCGCAACCTTCTCAATCACGTCCGCCACCTATTGTTGCCACACGCAAACCCTTTTGTTTCCATCCTTGTTACGCCGGCGATCCGTCGCCTTGTTCCCTCTCTTATGGCCGCCTCGGCGCCTATAGCGTCGCCTCACTTCGACGACACGTACACACATACACACGCGGAGAGCGAGAGAAGTCTGTCCCTGGCGTCTCATCCATTACCGTGTCGGCCCCGGCGTCACCTTTACCACCATAACCCGGCTCATAAAAAGCCAGTAGCTCTATAACTCATTGCCGGCGTCGCCTTGTCGTGGGCGACTTCGTCTTCTGCAGGGGGGGGAGGGGGGCACGGCGAGCTACGCCGCTATACCAAATGAACAGGCGCCGGTGAAATATATGTGTGTGTGCGGATCGCTCGTTTGTAGCGCGGATGTTTAGTTTCATCTGGCAGATGAAAAGTGTGTGCATAGAATTGGATGTCTTGCTCGTGTGGGCATTGTCACGTGTACACGTCTGTGTAATAGCTGTCAAGCTATTCGTGCTGTTGTGTACACGTCTTGGCGTAGGGTCGCTGCGCACTGCTGCATCGAATGCGTCTGTAGTGGATGAAAATTTCAAATTCCCCTTCGTCGCACGCGGTATGCTGCGCGCAATACACGCGTTTCTGGCAGTGCGTGCAGCGCTGAGGAAATGCCGAGGGGACGGCGACCACTATTTCATTCATTTCTTGTTAAATTAATTCGCGTTTGTTTAGTATAGTGTCGAGTGGTGGGGGGTTAGGGGTAGGGAGCGTGGGTCGCTTTCACATCGTAATTGACATGGATTGCACTTCGCCGCGCGATGATGACAATATTTTTGACGTTTTCATTATACGCGCAAGCATCGCGGTTGATTTGCATAGAAAGAGCGCTGCTTGCCGCTACCAATCTCCCATTGTTTTATCAAGTGAAATCGCTCCAGAAAGTGGAACCGACTTTTCACGACGGATTTCCCACCGAATTACGCCACTATGATGCCCTGGCGCAGACTTTCTGTCACTTCGCGTTGAAATGCCCGCCGACACGCTACCGCGTCCTCGGACCACAGCCTCTGCCACACACATGATTGTGCGATCACCAGATTTCCATACACAGGCCAAACTCACGCGTCACAAACACAAAACGCTCTCGAGTCGACCTCGCCATCGCCTCCGGAGACACAGCGCGCGTAAGACAGATCACGGAGCGTATAGTGTAACGTATACACAGCATCGCAGATGGGTTCT
Source organism: Nemurella pictetii (assembly GCA_921293315.2). NCBI lineage: Eukaryota > Metazoa > Arthropoda > Insecta > Plecoptera > Nemouridae > Nemurella > Nemurella pictetii. The sequence goes on from OV121122.1 coordinate 7,947,288, forward strand.
CGGCAGGCGAACACCACCCTACGCATCCACCCTCTGTCTACCCGAGCCACCGGCCGGCGAGCTCCCCCGGCTCCCTCCGCGGGTCGAAGTTCAAACAGATTGCCAGCAACGAGCGGTCGTCATTTAGCAAAGTTTATCCACTTCCGACGACGACGACGACGACGTCGTCCACGTCCTGCGGAGCACCCGCCGTCTAATAAACATGTCCGAAGTATACAGTGTCCGAACGGGCGGCTCGTAATTTCAGACATGGAACTTGTTACTTAGGCTCGAGTAGTCGAGTTTGTTGCTGGTTCGTTGACTTTGCCCCCTCCGTCCCCCGCTGCAGCGTCGACTCGAAACCCGCGTCTCCGCTGCTAAGGTTTAGTGGGAAGAAACTCGGGCGCTTCCGCGAGATTACACGTTCTGGTTCAATCGTGTGCGATGCTGGAAGGAGTTTCCCTCGGCGCTCGGCATTCGGTGACCGGCGGTCAGCGCTGGGCTCGGTGCCTACTGTGGCTGGTTGCTTGACGCCGGTCGCACAACATTAGGTGGCGGCGTCGGCGTCGGTGGCGTCGGCGGAAAGTTTCTCCCATTAGCCGCTGCTAGTGTGAGAGCGTGCAAACGCCGTTAACACGATCGAAAACAAGGAAACTTGAGCCAATATAAATCCATCCATTGCGCCGGGGCCGGGGCCGGGGCAGAGGTTGCGCTCTCTCGTGGCTGGCTGAGTTATTGGAGGCCCGGCCACGGTTTGTTACTCGTTCGCCACGAATGCGATCTTTCCTCGCTGGTGAGCGCTGCTCCAAGTTTTAAGTGCAGAAGCTCGCAATATGTTGTGTGTGTAAATGAGAGCTGATTAAGGGGATTTATCTGCGTGTGTGGTGTGCGCGTTGGGGGTAATCGTTTGACTGTAAAGTAGCGTTAGGGGTGGGAAAATTTAGACGGCAGAGCGATGAAAAATCACGAGTTTTAGTTGGATGTAGTTGTTGACACCGTGTTCATGCTTCGCGTGAGTCTCCGAGGAAATTACAGAAGTGGAAAGCGGCGCCTCCACCGCGCCGGAGCGCTCATGAAAAAAGCTTTCAGCTGTAGCGCAATCCATCAAAAAACTCCTCGCTTGGACAGTAAAGTGCACAAAGTGCACTGTGTCTATCTTCTCTATCGCAAAGTACATTTATTATTAGACCGTTCTCAGACGGTTATGCTGGTACTTTGCGCACAGCAAAGCACAAACAGAAAACACACCTCTGTGTTCTTCGTCACACTCTGTACGCCACCTACACATATATAATTTGCAAACTAAACCAGTCGGCGAATTATTTTTATCCCTGCGCGTGTACCTGTCCTGTGCATTGTCTGAAATCTAGTACACGCCGCGGCCGCGCGTAAATAACACTCTCTTGAACTTGGCCTGGCAACAAGAAACACGGCGTCTCACAAATGAGCGGCGTGCCAAGACGCGAGTCGTCCCGACTACTATTAGCACCGCGATTGCCTCGCCGCTCAATGTTAAACTGTTGGCTGAGCGACCGCCGCCGCACGGACGCAGCAGCCGCGGTCCACCCTCCGGCGAAGACAGATCCTAGAGGTCGGCCTGTTATTCCATGCTTGGACAGTCCTTACCAATCTCAGACATTTATTATTGTAATTACTCTCGTCGAGATGGTTTCGACTGGGGACGGCGAGGGAAAAACATTCGACTCGTTAATTGACCATGTCGCCTGACATTGTGCCAATGACGCTACATTCTCTCTTTCTCTGTCTCTATCTCTCTCTAGCTCAAAGAGCGCCGCCGTATTTGAACGTCGTTCGTTCGCGGTGGGCGATGAAAAAGTTTTATATCAGATTGAGCCGCGCGACTATTTCGGTGGTCTCGATGGAAGGTCGCGTGGTCTGAATGATGCTGTTGTCTTTCATTGTCTTACATCCCGTTGGGATTCTGTGAGTTATGGTGACAAAAGGGATAACTTGAAGTTCTGTCTTTGTATTTTAAAGATAGCCGAGGGTGTGATGCGTTATCAGTGCTCAAGATATTGATTGTTGAGTCAACCATTAGGCATCGCGGACGCGTTATGTGTAGGTCCAATTGATTGTAAGCGATTTGCAATCAACTTCAGAACCGACCAAATTTCTTAACGATGACTTGATGCTGGAAATTTCAATCAATTCCAAGAACCAGTGACACGAGAGATCGAAATTCTGTTGCAAGAAATATAAAATGCCATTTCGTTATTGTCTTCGATCTCAATTCTCCGCTTGGAATTGAAATCCAGGAAATACCATGACCTGCTAAGCGAGGAATTGCAATCGCGAGACGATAGAATGCCAGTCTCTGCAGTTGTGCTATCAGTGATTACTGCCCTGCAAAATTCCGATGTCGGGTAATTCGATTGATAGAGCGTTTGTCAGTGGGACGTTGGTCGGATATCGACTTCAGGCAGCCGATTTTTTTAATTGTTTTTGTTCCCCACTTCTAGCGCCACAAAAGAATTTTGTGTAGATATTGCAAATCATCCATGTTCCACGGGCCTCCGTTCTCAAAACTCAATGCTTTTCATAACGCGTAATTCCGTCATTTTCCAGCAATTTGGGAGACGTAATGTTGTATAACAGCACTGCCGACATTTCATCGAGAGCAAAATATACATGTGTTTGGTGGCAGTTGATGTATCGTGCGTGAGTTAAAAATAGTACTCTTCAACATCTCCAACATATCGCTACAGTCGAGTGGGATTTGGCAAGGCGAAGGTGGGGGTAGTTGGATAAAATCATCGTATACCCTGTCTCGAGTTGGTTTCGTTGAACTAGGCTAATGATGTCGTTGTTCTTCGATGTGGGGAGGGAGTACCATACACGTTCGGATGATGTATTTTCATTGGCTTCACTCTCGAGTTGTCTGCTGCTGAGTCAAATAAAACAGCACTCTCGCAAAGGTAACGCAGGGACGGCGAGTTTTCCTGCACTACTTTTCCGAGCGAGTCGCGAACGCCGGAGGTTTCACGATAAATGCGCCGGGTATCAAATTAGGAATGCCGCGGATAAAAGAGCGAAATTCCAAACCACCTGGTACAGCGTAACAAAAATACGTAAATCACGTTCGGTAAACCGCCGGTCCAATATCAAGGTAGAACGTTAGAACGTTAAATCGTAGAACAAAAAAAAAACGGTGGCCTGTGATGACTAAGCTATTGCGAGCGGGCCACGAAAGCGGGCAAGTTTTCGCAGTTACCCAAATGTTTAGCAAACGGCGAAGCAGTTTCGAAAAGTTGAAATGCAGCAAAGTGTTCGCTTTTTTTCTCCACGTCTTTCGCCTCACTTTTATTTATGGATGTGAACCAAGTAATTGAGCTAAACAATTAGCCAGTGTGCCATTTGGACGTGCTCCAGCTCCTAGCTCAGCTCGCAGCAGCGCCACGGCGTCCAACGGTTCAACTCTGAACTAGCAAGGCATATAGGTAATTTGTCTGCCCCTTTGGCGTTTTCGCGTGGCTTGGGCTAGACTGAGCGGATGGGATAGCTCGCCCGTCTACCAGGAATATCAATTGAGTTAAAGCGACCCTTGTTTGGAGATTAGACGCTTAAGGGTTGGACCTGGCGGGGATGAGGTCATCGTTCGTTGTGGTGGAATGTTTTTAAAGTATTTCGGACGGAAACGACAGCGAACTTTAGTGCGTATATTTTTGTGAGAAAATAATTGAAATTTTATTTCAAGCGAGCGAGTTATAGTTCGCCATAGAAAATTAAATCCAGTCGTTAAAAAAGCACTAAAGTTGGCAATTGTCTGCCTTTTAGGGGATTTTTTCCCAACACGACACGATGTGCTCTCGGTATTATTATCGACAGAAACACCCACGTGACCACACTCCCAGAAGTGTGGTCCTTTAAAAGAATCAAAAAGTCAGAAAATGCACAGAAGTGTAAAATGTTATCCAATGTCCTAATTCCTGCAAGACATGTCTATATTCTCACGTGCTGCACTACAATCCCTTTGATGTTCTCTTACCTGCAGCATAAAAATCCCCAAGTCAATTGATTTGTTTTCGAGATGAGGTTGACGTTGTACAGAACCCTTCCTCCCCCCTCACCCTTTCCGCCCCGTGCTCATCTCGACTCTAGGGCCACTCGAAAAAAAAACCCACGCGAGAAGAACGGCTAAAAGATATTGGTCGAAAGAGATGAGAATCTTGCCTAAGCCTCCGCCACTCTCATATTGGACCCTTTGCTGACTACACACTATTGTCTGACTGCATTTTGCATAGAAAGATAAGACTCCCGCACGTCCTGCATCCCCCATAGTGTTGTTTACTATGCAATTTCAACATTTTAATATTTCATCCTTCCTTTGAAGTGTGCATGCATACAGTACGTAGTACGGGCGATATGAGCATGTCGCAGGCGAGCACAAACGCTGATATATGCAGCTCGAAAAGTGCATCGTGGACATGCACATTTTCCCAAACGCCCGGCCTTTTTTCCCGCTGCGCCCCTAAATGCACTTTTAAATGCAAAGCTTCGCAACTGCGCAGTTGCTATTTTACAAGAGGCGTGATATATCAAAAACGCAGATATACATGCCTATACACACACACACGCGCGCGCGCATTCTAGCACACGTGGAAAACGGAAAAGCCGTTTCCATCATTTATTCATGCTGTGTGTATATATATATACGAAGAGCTGGCCCAGACAGATTTCCGACACAGCTTATTTTCGTTATACCGTCGTCCCCATATATACAATTTTCCCAATGTGACCTAACACTGGGATATGGCTTTTCCTCGTTCTATAGATAGAGACGCTGGGGGTGGAAAAAATCCAACAGGTTTCTCGCTCACATAAGGTCTCTCTGCTCACGCAAGTAAAATATATAAACATAAGAAGGCTGGTGAACCATCAGGGCTTTGGCAGCGGCCACTGGGCGCTAAGATGCCTAGACAGTCGCTCGTTTATCTCCCAACAATGGAAGGGTACTCCCAACAATGGTTTACAAGGTCATCGTTTGTAGAAGACTTTTCCGACAGGGAATCTGTTTTGTAGGCAGAATGAAGGCACCCGTTTTTTGAAAACCACTTGGGTCCATACCGTCTCAATGTTTCATCCCAATATTTCGCCAGATATCTCGTTGAAATGGTGACTATCATCGTTCGAACGCGGTTGCAAGTTTTGTGGGAAGAGGATATGAATAAAAAATGTCACCATTAACAACATGCTCAACGGGAATTTATTGGTACTGGAATCGAACAAAATTCGACAGAGCTCCCCCGCATTTCCATTCTCAATTAGAAATACTGGACACAAAGAATGATCGAAAATACATTTATTATATTAACCGAGATTTAAATTTTCCGAGCTTCTTCAAGCGTACGAGACTTAAAACACGGATAAATCCGAAATTATTTTTCTTAACTACGAAGCGTAGATCTGAAAATGAAGCCTGTGTCATCAAAGTGGTGCACACTTTTACTCAAAACGTCATGTGAACGTGTCACCCCAAGGTAGGTAGAACCTACCTTGGTTTCACCCTATCCGCGACCGGCAGCAACCCACGGGGCAGTGCAACCTCCTCAGGAGCCCTCCCCCGCCCCGGGCCCAACACCGGCAACCAGCAATCCAACGTTTATCGCTGACTGCGCTCGCGTATCCCGTTTGACCGCGTGGCACGCGCTCGTCTACGTCTCTATGTCTGTGTCTGTGTCTGTGTCTGTGGGGGTGTCTGTGTAAGTGTGTGTGTGGGTGCGTGCGGTTTTTCCGGGCAACTCGGCGTGTGCGTGGTCGTTGGGAAAGTCGAGCGCGTCGGGCGCGTGCGTGCGGTCGATTGGTCGGGAGCCCACGGCGGTGTACAGTCCACTACATCCGAGACGCTGCGCGCTCGAGCGTCGGCCGACTTCCAAGAAGTCGTGGTCACCGCTGGACTCTTAACGTGTTGCTATAAGCGTTTGCTGTTGGTGGAGGTCAAAGGCAACTTCAATTCAGACAGCCTTTTTCTATCTTAGTTTCAGTTAAATAAAGAAAACAACGATTACTTTCTTAGTACTTGTGTCTTCTCTTAATGTTAGCACGTTAGTTTTCAGAAAAAACTGTTTAACTGGGTGCTTTATTGTGACTCCCGTGACTTTATTGTGTCAGTTTTTTTAATGTGAAAGAAGCCCTGGAAACGTAAGCGTCGGACGAAAAGAAAATATCTTTTACAATGTGGGAAACTCTCTTGCGAAATCGGGTGTGAAGGCGCTGGTGGTGGAAAAGCTACAAGTTACAAGTTAAATTAAACAAGAGCACAGCTATCACCTCTGCAAAGATACTCTTTTACACTACTTCAACCACAATTGAGATTGAGCATTAGTGCCGAACAAAGCCCCCTAAATATGACATCAGTAACATTGTTTAAGGTTGGGCCTAGATAGCTGGGGTTCATGCCTTCCCTCTCCGCCTATAGGCAGCGCTCACGATTCTGTCTCCAGCTCAACAATGCTATTTCCGCAGAGTTTCCCATATTGTAATAGTACGATATTTGCGGAGAGGTCGCTTGGAATCGAGTGTACGAGCCACGCGCCATCCTTCCAGAGCCATCAACATCGTGGACCTAGAGTGGGTATGAGGGGGGTGGGGTCTTAGCGGGGCCATAACAGACCTTCCCGCGCTGAGCCTGCACTGATTGCCCCGCACGTTCCCGCAACCCCGCCGAGCCCCGCACGACTCCATCGCATCGAGAAACATTGCTGGCGAAAGTTTCACAACTCTACGGCTTCACCGTGTAGCGCTATCTATATAATATGGATCGGGGCAGGAAACTGTGGTGCGGATTGCAAGATAGAGTATAGGGCTCAAGTGATAATGGGATTAGGGGTATAACTGAATGTTCGATAACTGTAGTACTGTGTGTGTGTCTCGATGGAGGTATTTTCCATTTTCATTGCAGCTGGGTTTTGTTTCTTAACTGGTGTGAATTGGGGATGTGGCTTTAGATAGGGGTACGTGGAAAGTGGATCAGGCTTTGAAACTGGAGCTGTTGCATTTGAATAAGAAGACGTGTGGATCCTGCTAGGATGCTTATCGTAGGGCAGTGGATTTTTTACCGGATTTTGGCTAAGTTTGCATATGGTTGCCTGTTTTAACGTTTTGAATGTCTATCGAGATTTTTACAGTAGTGAAATGTAAAAGTCTTGTCAAGTCATACGAAGCCAAATTATTACATTACTTTCATTACATTTTTAAGACTTGTGTCTTTCTGATCATAGCAATAAATAAATAAAATAATATAACTAGGAAGCTTACAGCCAAGCATTCACTTTTTTGAGATAAATTGTATCCTGATGATACTCAATCTAAAGAGATTACTACTAGAGTATATGTTACAGACACAACAAACACAATTTATAACAAACCCGTCATTAATGGCCACGGCTTTCAAATCGAACAATCCATCGCGGAAAAACCGCTCGCCACAAACGTGAAAACCCAAAGAACAAAGCGACGCCGCGCGCGGGGCCATCCATCTTAATAGATCAATTACCCGAACGCCGGCTAATGCCGCGCGCTCGCCGCTTTCCCGATTAGTCGGCGCGAGGAAAAACCCCGCCACCGTCGCCGTCGCCCGACGACATAAGCCCGTCGCGCAGATACCGCGGAAAATGCCGGCTGCAGACAAAAACGTCGGCGTCGCCATCGACGATTGTGTCGGCTTTCCAGGTCGTCGGGGGAAAAAAGGACAGAGTCGTCGCGACGCTCGGTAAGGGGGTTGAGGGTACCGTGGGATGGGTGGGGCGATTAATCTTCATTTCGTCGGACAACCGGGTTTAACATCAATTCCATTCCAATCTAATCTGATAGAACGCCTCCGCCGTTCGTGTCGCGGCCGTGTCCTGGACCCACGCGCATTCCTCAAGTTTATTCGCGATGTGCTCTAATGGATAATTGATGCAATCATTATATCACGGGCGTTGAGCGTAACGAGAGCGAGCGCGGTGTACGGCCGACCGTGGGTTTTGGCGGGCTTTCTACGAACGCACTTTTTGGGCGGCTGGGGGTTAATTTAATTACCGTGGGTTTGTCGGGATGTGTGTGTGAGGGGGTGGTAATTTGGTCACCGAGGTTGGAAGTTTGTGCGCGCGGAAAATTCTAGACAAACCTCGGCGGACTTAATTAAACTGGAGAGGGATGATTCAATTATTGGTCGAGACAGGAGTTGTGTAATTTCGGTGATATTTCAATTTTCACTTGACGGCGCCGCGCGCTGTCAAGGAATTCCTGCGTCGGATTTAGAGGCGGCGTGCGGTGGGACCGCAAAGCGTTGTGCGCGTTCGTTGCCGGCGTCGCTCATGCGTCGCTGACGACGCTGTCCACCGCCAAATATGATACAGTTTGCCCAAAGATTGCACCTTCGGGAATGCCTTTGCGGATCGACACCACCGACTTTGAAACGTGACGCGTTTTGGGCGTGCGAAAATTAACCTTCTAACCAACCCCAAAGTATATGTACTTATCAATTTTATTTTATATACGTTCACTTGAAGTATACAGCTACTGATCATACGATTACCATATCGCCAATTAAAATTCAGTCAGCACAAGAAAATATCATGTCGTTGATTCACTTATATAGATTGAGTTTCCTAACCCAACACAGCGAATTTGTGACTGCTGCAATTTCCCAATGTTCTATTATTACACGAAGGGAAACGTATAAGATGCCATGTGCAGTTAGGATGGCTAGCTGCTTATATACTAGACGTTTAATGCTTTAGTTAGCTGCGGTCAACTTATGACCCACGGTACAGCTGCTGCTTGCACACTCTCATGCTCCTGCCAAGCAATTTCAAAAAGTATAAGCTCTCAAGCATTTTTAATGCCACGGACATTAGTGTAAACCATTTCGACCACACAGTACTCCGCTTTGGCTTGCCCGCGTGCCTGAGAGCCGTTATTTCTCCCGTGCTTAACGAAGCATTGTCCTACATTTTTCTGTTGGTTTTAACGCCGCCCGTTTAGCGTAACGTGGCTTTACGGTGGCGACGCGGGCAATAACGCCGGGTTTTACGCCCGACAGTGTTACGATAAATCTATCTGCTTAAACATTTTTTTATAGATCGGAGATTTATTTGCACTGCAAGTCTTGTACGGTGTAATTTTATGTCAAGTTAACGACCCGCAGTTTTTTGTACATAGAAAATTCCTTAAATCTTCGTAGATATACCTTACCCTGCCCATATATTTTTTTTTCTCGGTGCACTGCACTGCACCCAGCGTCTATGATTTGAAAGCAAATCGTAAATTCTTCGAAGCCCCGTATCATGGGAGTAAGATTTCCTCCCGAGGATAAACGACCATGCCGTCCTACTACGGTCCAGAACATCATATTCCCGTTTAATCAATATCTCTGTAAAATTAAATTAGTGTTGTGTGGTCATGTTACACAGAGACCGAGACAGCGGAGACACTCTATTTGCTCAACCATTGACCCAAAATATTTGTTTTGCTGGAAAACAAAACGTTCCCATCTGAACATTTTAGCGCGTGCTTCGCGGATTGCACAAATCCCGTCAACCAAAGATCGCCCGCGCAAAAAGGACAAGCAACCAGATAGCTACCTCGGTAATACCTAATTCCATCCATGTTTCTACTTGCCCCGAGGTCTCGGCTTCGATTCCCGCCAGCCATTGACCTGGATGCTGTTTTTCCGTGATTTGCTATCGGCGCCCGGCGCAAAGATCCAGCATCCGCGGGAATTGTTCTCGCGTGTCAGGAGACATCTTTATTATTCCACGCTCCCTCCGCATCACGTCGCGGGAAAAGCCATTTCTAATGAAAATTCTCGCAAACATCTGACTGGCAGGTCTTGAGCTAGCCATTCATTTGTGGATATCCGGCCAATTTAGCTACTGACCAGAGAGATCTCGAGACTTCTGGTGGATAATATTGTTGAACATAACGTCTCTATTTCAAGCCAATAGGATATATACCTTCTAATATGATTGGACTTTTTAAAACTAAATCTAACCACACAAATTTTAGTGTCATTGTGCTTTTCTTTTCAACTAGAGTGCTATCACAGTGCTATGATTTAAAAATAAATAGTTAATATAAGTCATCCTTAATTTCAAATTAAATTCAAAAACCTACGCACTTTGCATAACCAATGCTGATTAGCAACGAGTGGCACTAACAAAGTAAGCGAATAGCATCTCCCCAACCCTAACCCTCACGCTTAACAACAACAATGACCTCCCCCCTTCAGCGAAAGAATCGTACGGCATATCGCCCGATAATCGACGCCGAGCGTCGCTACACGTCGCCGGGTTCGACTCCCCGCCGCGTGATTGATGCCCGGCGTCGCGACGTCGAGACATCTGGCAGGCGGCGTCGTCGCTCCCTGGCCCCGGCGAACCCCAACCTTAATGACACTCTGCGCCCCTGGTGCCCCTCTGTACCCGGCTTGACACGGTCAACTGTCAGTGCCCGGCGTTTGCTGATAACCCCTGGACGTCCTCCCCCATTGGTCGTGGGCTCGCAGGTCGCTTAGGGGCAGTGGCGGACCGAGACACTGGACACCACGACAGCCAATGTCAAAAAACTACCTATTTTTGGCGTGGAAATGACATTGCGTACTTCAAATTTCATATTTACCATCCTAAATATACTTGGTACGCTTTAACTTCAGTGGTAAACCTTATGATTGGACTGCAGCCCAACATGTCATGAAAAAGCCGCACTCTAGGAGTCTTTATAAACCAATTTTAACATGCAATTTTCAGATACTGTTGCTGTTTTTGTCGGAACGTGCTACACGCGACCTAGTATAGGCAAGTCGTGCTCGATTTGGCAGGACATGGATTTTTGACAACATGTTGTGCCCACTTGCCTGAATAATAGTGAAATTCGTATTCGATGTGTTTTTTGCCCCGGCAATGGCTTTGGTCCGAGCTTTGTACTGATCCGCGTGTAATGGATTTTTTAAATACGAGAGCAGGCGAGCTTTCTAAATGTGTGTCATCTAATATTGTTCTAAGGCTGCTGGGAAATGGAAAACTCGGATAGTCCTTTGCATGCTATCACATCTGTTTACCTTTCCCGCTGTCGTTTCGAACACGTATAGCGGACACACCACTCCAACTGATGTTGATTTTATATTTCATTCTGTTAGGTAAAGCAATCTCGTTTTATTTAGCCTACAGTCGTGTGGTTTTTAACGCAAAAAATACATCATGTAATATGATAAGGGTACCGAACCCTTCGACTGTACATCATGCAATTCGTCGTATCGCCTGGCGTTGGTTATGTTTTAACAATCCGTTAGTGAATCATGTCATTTTTACAATCCGAAACTATTTCCCAAGCTAGGACCGAATCTACAATGTCAAGTGGTGTCTATTTGTTTCTATCTAGTTGTGGCTCACCTCTAGATGAAAACCCATCTGTATGGTGACAATCTATCGGTTGCTTCTGTTTTCTTCCTAACTGGAAGATAACTTTGTAACTGTCATTGTAAGGACTGGTTTAGCTTTCCCCAACTCTGAGTTGGCATATTTGAGAGTTTAATTCGAATGCTATAGGAAATGCTGACTTTTTTAACACTGTAGAATGAAAATCTCGCGCCAGATCCTGTGTTACACGCACCTTTCCGTGCCGTCGGTGCCAAACTTCCTGCAGAACTGTTTAACAATTCTCTTCACGTCGATATCGAACTTACACTGTGCACTGATGAAAACATGTCCGTGTCTTCATTATCCGAGAGAAAATCAGTAGCAGACACTTTTAACGGGACACAAAGTTTGACAAACAGACCATTTGGAACGTGAAGGGGATGTTTTTGTAGTAACGGTTTTCCATGTAAAATACTATAATTTCTGAAGCGAAAAACCTTGACATTTAACAACAATTATCTGGCAACCGAGCAAGTTCGCCGTCAGTATCCGAGCTAAACGCGTCTTAACCCGTTCAAGTCACCGCAGGGAAGGTGCAGCGGGGGGTGCACAACCCCCGCGACGCTCGTAGAGCAAACTTTTTACCCTTGGAGCACAACAAGATTGATACAACTTTAATCGCTGATTATATTCTCGAGGCAAAGAAAACACCCCCTACCCCCACACCGCTTTAAAGCGGAAGCGAAACCGTCATCCATATCAATTCCATCTTAATAAACACCGCACCCCACAGGCTTTTCATCTCTTATCGCATCGCACCCGTTCAAAACCCAGCACCTTCATTTTTTTTTTTTGGATCGTTTTACATTCTCTCGCGTGCAAATCCGCACAGACAACAGGTGCGACGAGGACCGCCGCGCGACACTACGTGATAAAGAGCGAGAGAGCAAACGCCGGTCCACATAATACAGATGCAGAGCGAGACAGACATGGCGTGCACTTGCCAGAGCCAAGAGGAACCTTGTGTGATTCAGACGGTGCCTAATCCGTCCGTTGTTCGCTCGGATTCGACGCTCGCTCGCCGTTTTATCAATAGCCGTGTGTGTTTTTCCAGCCGCTGAGTTTTCCCGGCGATTTTCCCCGGTTCGGCCCGGCTCGCTCGGCCAAGAAGCGGCGGCGGATCCACATTACATAACGCTTGCCTGGCTGTAGTTAGTTAGTTAGCTAGTTAGCTAGTAATAATAGTACACCTAGTACATACAGTTGCTCGCTGGTGGCGCCTGGCTATGCACGTATACCGTGTTCGTCCAAACGTGGCTATTACTGTGAATATACCGTGGTGGTGGCTTATACTCTCATATGCAGTGCAAATATTATCTTTTGTTTGCAACCATACATTTGAATGGGCACTCCCACGTAGAATATTGGATTGAAGTTAGATATGGACGGTGCTATTTGCATGTGCCGGGGCTGCCTGTTTGATTTTGCACCACCGCTTTGGAGGATGAGGGGGGAGGCGTTTACCGTTCACCCCGCATAGAAGGTATAAAGTAGGTACATCAAGTTATCAGGGTCTGTGTCTAATTTCGCTTGGAGCATTTATGTGAGAGGGATTTGAGTGGAATATCAGATTGTAATAGCATTTCACTGCTGTTCGCGGTTTCGACAGGTTGTTTGTTTATTTGGGAGATGGGAGATGTTTTGAGAAAGTAAAAACGATTTCCGAACATTAAGCTTGGCATCTGCATTGAAAGTATTTCTCTGATATTCTTTACCATATATAAATATTTAAGCTAGCAATAGCGGAAAGTTCCTAGGAGGAAAATACGAGATTTTATTTTAATTCAAATTTTTTCGAATGATGCAAATACACAGATTTCACCAATTGCATATGCCGTGGTTTGGGTGAAACTGCATCGTCCATATTTTTCGGCTGAACTTCGATTGATTTTGATACAAAGCAGTGCCGTGCTGACCTGCATCCAGTTCACCGGGTCCGAAAAACATCAACTTGCATCGCTCAAATTCAGCCCCCTCCAAAGTCGCTCTTCAAGCCCCAACCCCCCGGCCGAAAATCTCTTTCATGATCATTTCGCCGATCCGCGCCGAGCCCATTCCGTGCGGATTCAGATGAACGACCCTGTTTCAATATCGCCAAAGTCCTCCGCCCGCCCCTGCACCACTCCCTCGCCGGCCAAAGCTGCCATAGATTCGCGAAACGACGCAGACACATTAGCCACGCACGCACTGGACAGAGACGGATGGAAATATACGCACTAAAAAAAATTGATGAATAAAACGCTCAAAGCCAAAGACAAATTTGCGCCGAACTGTGGAGCGGCGTCGAATTTTCTGTTTGTCCAGCCCAATCAATCTCGTTTGTAAAACTCAATCCGTTCACCGTCCAACAAGCATATTGCGAGCATCGAACGTGAGATACATTCTCTTCCATCTGCTTTCAGTTGCGAGTGGCCGAAATCGTGGGATTCGCAGGGTTGTTTTTGTCGTGCAAATAACCAGGTATACCTCCCTGTATTTGGTTTGATTGTTTGCTCAGTGCTTACTGTCATTGGCGCTCCAATATTTGATTTCAAGCAGGTTTTTCGGATTTGTTGACGAAAGTGCGTTGGCGTGAATTTTAGCCACCCGAGATGACCATAAAACGTCTCAAACATTCGGCCTTTGCTGGGTAAGGTCATTTGGAGAGGTCATGCGGAGTAAAGTGTAGAGGTTTTCCCCCTGTGAAGTCTCCCAGTAACGTCCCGATGCTGATCTTAAAACACCGACGAGACGCGAGGTGCATCGTAGTGAAACATTTAGCGTTGGCTGGCTCTCCGTAACTCACGAGCGAGGGAAATTATCCAGGGAAATGTGTATGTGCAGCGAGGCAATCTAAAAGAAAATTAGATTCCTCTGCTCACTTCTAATCACTACATAGAAAGCAAACCACGAACCGTTCCGTTCCGAAATCTGTTGCACGCGCGAAACATCATGCACCCGATCACTTAACTGCATTTAATTGGCAATCCTCTGTCGTAATTCGTGCTGCACAATGAGCAAGGAGCTCGCACGAGAGACAGATATTCTCCACCCCATTATTGGAAGCAACGCGTGCTAGTTGCTAAAGTTGCATCTGCTAATGCAAGCGCCATGACTTCACTAAAGACAAACGCCTCGAGATCACCCCGGGAGCGTCTGGTTTTCGGGGTTAATGATATTTACTATGCACTTTGACAACAGTATGTTTGCACACATAACGTCTACACCCAACCCTCGTGCTACACATAGCACCCTACACGTGCGATTAAAGCAGCCGAAGGTATTTGCCACTTGTTTGCACTTTGTAGTTGTGACTCCCTTTGCCGACAATGTTCTGCTATCTAACGTAAACTCGTGGCAAAGTGCCTTTAACAAGATAATGTTATTAGATGCTATATTATAAGATCAACGGGCATTAAACACTTATCTTGCGCAACAGCTGACTATATAGGGAATGCAACGGGGGATGTTGTGTACACCACAATAGCGATTGTGAATATTGTTTGCAAGTTTAGAAGTTCAGTGTGAACCGGGTGTGGTGCAATTTTCGTTTGCTTGCGATATTGGCTGGTTTGGTGGTAGCGTGGGTTAAGCCACTAGCTTCTTATGCTGCCGGATTAGCTAGAATTCTAGCCGATTGCTGCTCCGTATGCTGTTGATTTCAATTTGAAAGGGGCTAGGAATGGTTATGTTTGCTACACGATTTAGTTCGGAATCATTACCTTGAAGCTTATATCGCATACGATTATCGTTGCAGAGAACACTTTCACTTGTTTTAACATTAGCAGCATCCCTATGAGAGGATTCACATGCAGATTGAAATGCAAGTACTAGTTCGCTATATAGATGCAACGGAACCGACCGCATTCAAAACAATTAAAACTAACCTCAGTTCGGGTCTCGAGTCACCACCAGAGAGCTGATTTCCAGTTCACTTTGTGCACTAATTGTTTCAATCACTTTACTAACCACTCACTAATTAAAACAGTAATCAAGACGCAACAGTGTACTGCACGTGAAATGCTTGTCACTAACTGCACAACGCGACCAGACTCAACGCGAAGTTACTTGAATAACGATAAAAATTGACCGTTGCGTTTGAAATTAAACAGAATACTGGCACGTTACCCCCACCCAAGGTATACCTGGACCCCCACCACACCGTCTCCGCCGCATACCTCGGCCGCGTAACCATGGCGACGATGCCTGGAGGCAGTAAATTTGTTGATAACAACGTTCAAAATGTACTCTATGCTTTGTACCTCTGCCAATGTTAAAATATTTAATACGATTCAATTGATTTTTTTCAGCTAATTACCAGCGATTTTTGGCTATTAAAATTTGTAAAGTTGTAGATTATTGTCTTGGGATGAGAATTATGGCATCAAAAAAGCTTATAAAACGAAATAACAATTAAAAGGTACTATATATATGCTACCCATTAGCTAAAAGTAGTAGCAAACTCAAAAACATTGATCAAGTCTTTGCTATAGGTCTCGTAATGCAATACAGGTATCGAGATGAATAAAAATCCCGACCTCATATGGCCCCGACTGGTAATTAAATTAAAATAATGTTAATATTCATGAGTAGCAGAGTTATAACTTATAAGACATTATGGTTTTAAAATAGAAACCAATTCCGAATAATAACTGATAACAAATATGAATTATGATGTCAATTACCAACTACAATCTCGTTTGTAAGTAATGTTTTGTAGTTTGTAAAAGCATTTGCGCCACATTGGATTTGTCGTTCCTTTAGCTTCTACGATTTGATACGAGGAAAGACCCAGAAAGCTACAAGTGCTGGATTAGCGACAATGTTAGCAGCGAGCTGTTGATGCAGATCTCTAAGATAGCCGAATGGAAAAGTCGATGAAGTGATCCGAAAGGATGTTCACGTTATGGGGAGGTTTTACAGCGAAGGTGCTTCACAGCTCGTGTGGAGGGTGCGTTTAAGCTGTGCAAATTGATACTGCTCGTAATGATTGTTAGGAAAGGAGCTTTGCAAGATGAGTTCGTCGACAAACTAGGGAAAACCCAAAGTAGTTTTTCTCGGCTCAACCAAGAAATGTAGAAAGTAAAGTGTCTGGCATGGTTGCTCTTATAAATGAAATAAGGCAATTTGGTGTTACGCTAAGGTATGAACAGATCTAAGACCTAAGAACTGCACAGAGCTAAACCACATAGTTGTATAGAAATCTTTACGGCCATCTGACGAGATATCTACGGTTTTCTTCGATTACGGGATGGATATTAAAAGGTTTTAGTGGCTGATAACAGATAGTGATCATACAATTGAAACTAGTAAAAAAATTGTTAAAATACGCTAACTTGAGTTCAGAATGAATAGATATAAGGAAAGATTTGGGTTTGACTCCCGGTACGGATACAATTTTGGTATTGAAATTGCGTTTCTTACAATCTAATGAGAATTAATTCTAACAAACTCATCTAACTTACTGATCTAATCTAACTAATTCCAACAATCTAACAATAACTAATCAACTCAATATTATTCCGAAATACGATTTAACTGGTTAGTGAACTGGTTAACTGGTTCCCTTGATAAAGCAGGCTTTGCAAAACGCATGGGAAATTTTGAGTTTGGGGCTTAGCATTCAATACCCAGTTAAAATGGTTTTTCAGAAAACTAACGTGCTAACATTTGGAAGACATGGGTCTTAAAAAAGTTATCTCCTCGAAATGGTGTCATTAGTCGAATCAACTCGGCATTTCTTCCTTCTTTGCGGGTAACAGCAAACATGACGATCAAACCCTCTTAATAGGATGCATGGCCGCGCGAGGTCACAGCAGTGTAAAACGATATTTTGATTTGATGACTGCCCGATAAGAAGCGTGAACAGCTCCGTGTGACATGCTGGTGGCATTGTACACAGGACAATCTACTCGGCGTCTGGGAAATTGAAATGTTTGCAACGTGCCGGCTTCAATCTCCGGGACGACGGCACCGTGGAAGATAAGGTGCCGGTGGTGCCGGGGGTGCCGGGGGTGGAAGGGGTGTGGTTGGCGGCGATATCTTACACTTCCCAAGGTGTCGTTCACTTGGGGGGGTCGTTGCAGTCGATATTTTCGCTACTAGTGGCTTGTAAACTTAATTTCTTGAGCCAATGTCTGCTGAGATTCGAAATCACGTAGGAAAATCTGTGTTTTGGCACGGGGGTAGCGTGGCTCAATGCAATTTCGCGCTTATAGCTCCTTTTTTATCCGTTCTGTTAGCAACTGATGAAACTCACCAGGTGCTTTGATTTCTGAGCAGTGAAAATTAGTTATTTGTTGAAACTTTCAACAAAGAACTAATCTGAGAATACGTTTTGAAGCACGTTTCTCTACATTTGAAGCCCTTGGCTCAATGCCTCACATAATTATAATATAAGACACATCAAGCAGACAATGGTGTTTGATTCTATATGCAGTTTTCAAATATCACTTCTTTGCCGCATAGTTTCTCATCAATTCAGTTTCAAATTTCAAATAAGCGTGTTCGATGGCTTACCAATGGCTTAGAGACAGTGACAGAAACATTAATCGAAGACGTCGTTTTAGTGGAAATGATCTGTTACCCAAAACTCCGCAAACATTAATGCTCTGAACCAGATTCGAGACGTGCTCATCCGTCCACAAGTCAATAACTAATCCCGTTAAATTGTATACCATTGTACTCGAGCTAAGTTCCCAGCATTGCACTTGCAATTGTCCGTTGGACACATGACAAATGTCTGGAGCATTTAACAGCGTTCGCTCTGAATCAGATTTCAACTGTATGAAACAACTTAGCAACACAGTCAACTAACTACACATAATAGTTTCCGAAAGTATCCGTTTGTCAGTTGAAGCTACCCCCTGGCTTCTGTCCTTGTGGCACGTTATTCAACCATGCTAGACATGAACTACCACATTCTTAAGTAGCTCATTTTGTGCTACGTTTAACTTCCGTAATGAATTATCAGTTGGAATAAGCATTTGTGACGTGGCTTCCTGGTTCTGAAATAGTTTCTTGTTTCGAAATACTAAGTAGTTTGTGTGTCGTACTTGGTTTTGCTAATTGCGAAGAGCGTCGAGCATATTTCTTGTCTTGGAAGGAAATTATGTAGTTCATAATAGTGCTGGCCATTCATAGGAAGATGTCTGCCTTTTTTTTTGTTTTTTTCGTCCAATGAATATGCGATTTTATGTGAAAACTCATTAGTGTTTCAAGGAAAAGTCTTGTCACGTAAATAGGGGAAAAGGAAATGGATTGTCTAGACGTGGTACGTGGATTAAAGTAATAGAGACGCATTGCTGAGCTAAATACAAACTATATACGTGGCCTCATCGAAGATAACAAGGCAAAACGAGCGACACTCTAATGTAAGTTATAGGTGTAATTATCTTTGATAATCAGTCTCATCTAGGTAACGTTGCGCTAGACATAAGTTCCCTTGGCTCGAAGAGAAGTATTTTTGTCCGTAAATTTTTAAACTTTCCGCTAGCAAGCAATTTGGTTTTAAAATGTTAAGTTGGCCGAAATATCTTAATATTTTGACAACCAATTTGAAACTTCGTAAGTTCGTGTGGTTATTGTAGTTTTATCTTGTATCGAAGAACCAAAACGCCCTGTTATTTTGTACATCCCCAAATCAACGAGGAAAAACCGATAATTTTTACATCCTTATCTTGTCCCTGTTAAATTGCAGCTAAATCCTTGTAGTACATGGCCATCCCTGCTGTACATATTATACGTCCATTGAAATATAGCTGCTAAAGCTCCCTACCAATCGGTAGAATTTAGTAGCTTGTTTGGCTTCTGCCCTACAAAAACATTTATATCCATTGCAGCGATGCATAATTAGAATGCAAGCAAGAACGTTCAGCTAATCACTAAATACTGCAACAGCCACTAACTAGATGCGACCGGCTGCATCATTTATGCATTTCCATGCACAATTTCCAAAACCGACTTCGAAATAAATTCACTCATCTCGTGTACTGCGCGTTCGTTTCTGTAATCAGTAGTTATAGTAATTAGCATTCATTTGTTTGACGTTCGTGCATTCGCTGATTGTATATTAATTATTCGATGCACTGATTGATGTTGTAAAATTGTTATTATTGTAGATTCGGACGTGGTTCTCAGTTAATTAGTTGTGCAAATTTGTTGGTCCAAAATTGACAAAATGAATTATATTTTTTTGTGCGAACAATATTTGCTATTTCGTTATTATAACACCACTGACAATCATATTTCGCTGTCGAGTCGGTGCATTAGGGGAAAGTTTTGCCACCACTTCAACCCTGAATTTAATTGAAATTTAATTTAAATTCTTTGGCAATCCCTGATTAGGTACAATGAAAATCGATTGTTTCTGTGAACTTTTTCAATCATTCAGAAAATGAAGTGTTTTATCATGTGATGACTCATGTCATCTGGTATTTTCAAGTGATAGCACTGGGACAAAAGTAACGTTTTACCATAGAATAAGAAAGTTTCGTTCTAGTTATATGGTTTTACCTGGCTCCACGAGCCTTTGCCCACGAGTACCCAGAACTCAAGACATCGCCATCCCTACGTATGAACGTCACAAGCAGTAATGAGTCCAGCACATCTCACCAGCTGTTCTTGGCTATCCGGACGTGAGACGCGATGCCAACACCAGCTGATACGGCCCCTGCAAAGTTGCCACGCCAGCCCCCGAATGCAGCCCGCAGAACAAAACTCGGCACCTCCACCAAACATGTTATAAAACGGCTTTTAGCGGCCAGAGTGATTGTAACAGGCCGAATATCTTATCTTTAACGTTCTTTACGACTAGCTTGCTTACTAAAAATATATTCATAGCAAAATGAAAAAAACATACTTGTTTATTTATGTTTGTATCAAAACACACATTATTTTAAATGAAACGCGAATAATTTTGATTCCACCTTCCACTCTCATTAATTTCCCGTTTTTAATTGACTTCTTTTCACATGGACACACACACAAAAAAAAACACTCAACTGAGTTAATAACCACCGCCCACACGTCAACTCGCATGTCAAGAACCGAAAGAACAATTTCAAAAATTTCGAAGCTCCATTCGGAAAACCTTCCCGCCCCTTGTCCTCCATCCTCCAGCCTCCACCCTCCAACAAGTCCATTTTAATCGGACGCAGCGTGTCGCAAACATCGTCCGGCCTCGCTTGGTCTGCCGCTAGCACGGGGAATCTCGCGTCCGTTCCCAGTGGTGGCAACAGTGTGCAATACGTAGAACACTAGAACAGTGGCGTGCTTGCCGTTGCGCTGTGAGATGCAGCGTAGCGTGTGTTTTTAACGAGGCGTCGCGTAGAATGCTCCTGTACAGATCTCAATATAGAATTTCACCTTATATAGGAAGAAAATTTCTCAGTTTTTGTGAATCTTTTCGACGTCTATTCATGGGGGCTGTTGCTTACGAAGTGCGGACTACATCAAGCTGCCAAGCATCTCAAATTTAAATCAGGTTCAAAAGATTTCTACCCCGGTTATCGAAAGTTTCTTCTATGGAGTTCCAACTATATTATTTTTCACTCCGATGTCTTCGCCTTTAGTTTTTCACCCTTCGTAACGCATGTAACGTCTTCCTGGCGTTCGATTGCACTCCTGCCTGCCCTCTTCTGAAAGTTTACTCAGCTGACTTATGGTCATCTTTAGTTGAAATACTATAATCTCATTCGTCGAAAACAAATCTTCCAATTCGGCGACTCTTGCTGTCGTTCCCCAGCCTTTCTCATTGGGTGTATCAAGTATCTATATAGCTGGCCCATGCCTGCCCGGTGCTGCCAATGGGCATTGAGACACAGTATAGCCGGCAGCAACGCCCACGCACGCTTTACCAGCACACGCATCGCGCCCGTTTGGCCGTGTGTTTTTTTTTAACAAATTCCCTCTAATTCGCGCCTGCCTTGCAGCAAGCCCAAAGCCCCGAGCTTTGTGGTGGCTTTTCAATGAGGGCCGGTGCGCCCGGGGGTAAAAATGTGCTGGGCACAATAAACAAAGCTTGGTCGACATGACGGTCTGCGTAATTGCAGTTTTCTGTTTCTGGCAGCTGCATCAGCCTACGTTGTGCATGCAATCTGATTGCAATTTTGGGACATTCTGCAGGTGTCAATTACTATTCTCTGATGTCTATGATGGCTTGCGCATGGGTTAATAGTTCTTTCTTGTCATTGATCCTTCTCTGCTCATAATTTCTTAATCGGTTGGTCAAATTATCAAATCCTGTTTAACTTTATGGCACTGGGAAAGAAAGTCAGTACCTGTTTTAAATGGGTCCCAAAGAACCTGCGACGGATGCTTAAGATTTCACTATTATCAGATATAAATAAAATATATAGCACACACGTTGAAGTTTCACTAATGAGCTCAAAGCGCTCGCTTAAAATGAGCTCGTTTAAGTATACAAACTAAATTATCTACTTAAATGGGATTTGGAAAATATTGAAACCTTGTAATTTGTTCCAAAATCTCAACTGGACACCAGTGAGTGGATGAATGCGGTTTCCCGATTCCGAGGTTTATCCACGTCACTTTGTGTGTTGCTACATCACGTAGAGCCAACCGATCACTTCAACTTATTCTAAATAAATAAAATAACGATTTGTAACCACGTCGACAGAGGTCTAGATTCCGTCCAATCTATCATCGCGTGCCGTATCCATCTGTCAGCGTCCTTTTAGCGAAGACCGGACGTTTAGCGACAGCAGATCTCAAGACATATACTAGTTCGTGCACATCAAAGAGATCCGATGTCCACGCGGTACATCAACCTCCCAGCATCCATGGCAGCGAACGATGCTTCTCCGATCATCTCTTCTAATTCTTTTAAGTGCAAGAACGGTGCTCAATCCACGTGAGATTCGATTAGGGTGGGTTTTTTTGATTTCAAATGTTCGGTCGTAGAATGTATACACCAGAGGAACTATGCCGGGTATGTTCCAAGGAGGGCATTTTAATACACCTTTCCTATAAGAAGTGCTGCTCGCGTCAAGGAAATGACCAATTTCCACGAGTAGCTTGGTTTTATGTGCAGACTGTCTCCTAAGAGGGGTGAGTAAAATGCTGTTTTGTTGTTGGAGATTGATTAGTTTTTTTACACAGTCGAGCCAAGCCTGCTCGACAATAGACGAGTGTTTAGTTAAAAATAATTGTATTGCAGCATTTTCCCGGTGTGATGAAGTGCATGGAGAGACGAAATTTTCTTTCGAGGAATTTTGATGAGGTAAGCTCTCTTCGCCTCTTCGCTTTGTAACTAAGTAATAAACTTGACGCTGGATATTTCCCCGAGCGAGGAAGAAATTCAATCGCAGGATGCCTGTGAATTAGTTGCTTTTACTCTGATCGAACGAACACTACGTGCTAGCAATTGCCAAAGGTTGCTCAAAGACCAAACTATACGAAATCAAAGAAAGAAACAATACTCGAAACACAACCACGCCGAGATGTGAGAACAAAGAAAAGATGAAAGAACAGCACACAATTGGAAATATTTCACATATTTCGTTCGCTACGTTTACCAAAAAGCATAAATATACCTCAACATTTCATTTGCCTATTACATCTCTGAATTTCGAAAGAAAAAAACGAATATCAATTTGTTCGGGCGCACCGTGCATCCACGAGTGTTTTGGAAATATAATCTACCCCACCCCCACCCCCACGAAGGGTGAAAGGTAATTGAATGGTTCAGACAACTGTACCGGCCAGAAACGTATATCAATAACAGATACACAAAAAAACACGGGGAAAAATGCACTCCCAGAATGTAGAATGGCCCAGTTACCGTCCGCTTCGATATTTCACCTGTCGCTTGCTATTCGAGAGTTATAAACATAATTAACTGCAAGTAGAATCGAGTTTTGTACGTGACACATACCATCATGATTGGTCTGATCTGGAAATTTAGACTGACAGTTGATATTTATAGCGGTTCGATCAGAATTCTAATCAAATATCCGACATGCGATTGCGTGTATTCGTGTCGGCATCGGCGGCAGCAGCAACTTTTATCGGAAAATCGAGCGGAATTCGAAACATCCCGTTTTTCCCGTCGAACTGTACTCGAAATAGAGTCGGATCGATTACCTCAATTCGTAATGCGAGACGTCGGTAATAATCAGGCTATTTGTTTCTGCCACTCGCGATCAAAGAAAACTTTTCCATCGCTTGAAATATGCTTTTAGCTATTTTATATCTTTCGCAGTATCTGCTGAGCATGTAAAAGATTGTAAAACCAATTTGACACCAGGCTCAGTTGTTAAATTCATTTGTTAAGAGTACATCAGTCTTTATCTCAAATGATTGGACCAGACGATTTCATTTTCATCTACCCGCAGCCAAACTCGTATAGCATGCCTCATATTCAAACACAAACTAATCCTTATTATCATTCACCATCTCCCACGATATCCTTATTGAAACAAACGTTTCTTCACGTACAAATGGAGCCATCACCCACCCACCACCTACCCACCACCCACCCCGTTCTATAACTGTGGCACAAAACCCCGCTCTAATCAGTTTCGTCAACATCGCCTGGCATAGCATCGGCCCCGACTGATATGCTATTTCCTAGGGTCACGAGCCACGGCGCTTGCTCTACGTGATGTGCTCGATGGCACGAGACTTCGATCAGATGCCATGTCTCATGAGAAGTCATACGTCGTAATCACATTTCATGTGCCACGGATCAGAAAGATGAATTGAAATCGTCTCTCTGCGCTAGTTATTCGATGTGGTGGAAGAAAGTAGGACAGATTTGCAATTCGTACAGATAGGGGGACGTCTGTGACTAATTTAGTGGGTGATCGTGAAAATTTATATCATACTTATTTCATATACCCACAAGACATGACAGCAAATTACGAATAATTGAAAGTTTCAATTCAAAGAGTGACTGTCATTTGCTTTAGTGACAGAACTTTTTATCCACTAATTAAAAGTTGCAATCAGCAATGTTATAATGGTAAACGCTTTCATCATAATATTTGCTCGCTGATAAAACTAAGTGCAATGGATTTTTCAAATGGTTTCAAACTGAAAGAATGCAAATAACTTTAATGTATGCAAGTGAGTTTTTGTGTCACGTCGTCTAACTAATCGACTTTGCACAATTCGAATGCGATTTTTAACAGTAGATAGAATTGCCAATCCTTTTAGTCCAACTAGAGATGCCAATTATTATTTTTTTATTCATAAAAATGTAAATTTAGCGAGTTAGAGAGGTGGAGATGGCGGATTGGTTGAAATTATTGGATGGGGAATTAGAGAAATGAAATTGTAGCCTGTGTGTGAAGGCATTAGACTTAAGGATCCTTGATCGCCAAGAGTTTTCCTCCTCGTATAGGGGTAGTAACATTCTGCATTAATTCACCATGAAAATAATCAAATTTTATGGCCTTTAAGAATGTAAACTGTGTATTCCACTCCTTTTTGCTTTATAGTCATAATATATTTTAATAAATAGTTACGTTCTAACGGAATTTGATAAAGAGTTTTCTATTATATTTCCGAGTGTTTTAACAATATTTTAGAAATTTTAAGGCCTCCACCATAGAACTATATACAAGAAATAACATATAGTAGGATAACAGAAAATCAGGCAGACAGATGCAAATACCAGTTCAAAAAACAGTTTATGTGAACGCAAAAAATTATAGTAGAACCCCTGGTCTGCCTCACTTCGTGCCAAACAAATGTCCAAGCCTCAAAACAGCCATCCCCAAAGCACAGAGGCAATTAATACTGTTCTCCCCTTTGCGCCACCGTTTGCAAATCAAGCGACGATCAAGCCTCCTTACATCACACGGATCGCGCAGAATGGGGGAAATTTCTGCCGGCACCGGAATTATATCTCGGTCCGTGTATGTGTGTGAATGAATTGCCAGAGATGATCACGACCAACAGCACGCCAACTAGCCCCCATGATGATGTACATTTTGTTTATTGATGCGCAGTTTCGAGATTGTTTTGCCAGCATACAGCAGGCTTTTTGCTGGCGTGATTTTCATTCCGGATTAGGACCTCGCTGTTGCTTGCTGATTGCAAGAGCATGTGTATTTTTTTAGTGATCTGGCGCCGCTGTTTTAATTTAAATTTGATTTGAATTGAACGGAGTTTGAATCAATTAATCATTGACGGCCAATCGGATTTGGAGGTAATCAGCTACAAGTTTGGAGTCGTTGATGTTTTTTTCATTAAACTACTGAGTGTAGATCGATTTGCGAAAGCAGTGGCGTCGGGCTTATAGTAACAGATCCGCAGGAAATGCTTTAGATATCCGAAAGCTTTGACAATGGTTTGAACATGAAAGCAGTAACAGCTTTTATACCACCTTCCATCGACTCTTAGGAACTAGATAGGATTCGAATCCTTAATTTCCATTACTAACTGATATCAATCTAAAGAGTTTCAAAAATATATAATATATAAATATAAAAAGCAAATCTTTAGCAATAACAATTTTTATGGTTTCGTTAGAATAATCCATACAATCGCATAAAAATATATCCAGTAAGAACGCAAGCCTAGCCGCAATGCAAATCACCCAACAACATAAAGATGTAGCAACCAGATCCCACCACCCAGCGCCACTGGCACACATTGAATACTCCACACATAGAGTGAGTTTCGCAAATTCACACATCGCATTGCTTTGCGTGTAAAGGATTGATAAACATTACGCTCGCCTCTCGTGGTAATTCGATTAAACAAATTAGCTATGTAACTCAATTACGAGACAAATAGTCTTGTTTATGTTGCTACTGCAAATATTGAACATCCCACTCGTTTGCGATATCATCGGTTAGCAAGTTCGCACACACATACAAACATACGCACACCCTCACACACATACCACGCCGAAGGGAAACTTGCTGGCGTTGTTTTGTGTTTTCCGTGTGAAATTATTGCCCCGCAGCCGAGCTGGTAATGTTTCAATCAGTTGATTTTGCGTGCTGCCCGGGTAAAGTTATTTGGTTTTGTAAGCTGGGTGACTATATTGTTATATCGAAAAGCCTGGCTCCTCCACCAAGACGTCATTTTTTGTTTCTTGCGTAGCAGAGTTTAGTGATTTTTGGCATCCTAAGAACACTAAATGCCTCAGAAGGTTTTTGAAAAACTGAATATTTCACTACAGAGAATATACCTTCCGTAAAAGCTTAAAACTTGGCAGTTCCAAGACTTAGTAGTTGTTTCCATGCATATCCATTTGTAAAGACCTAACGACAAAAGACATACTTTTTTGAACCTGTCTATTTTGGAAACACTTATAGAAGCTGAAATTTTTAATTAATCATTTGTATACTATTTGTATTATTTATTACTTTCAAAAGCCTGAAGGATGCGCCGCCATGTGTTCCCCCCAACAAGGATCTTAGAGAAGAAAATAATAATTTGAACATAACGGAATGATATTTTAAAGCTGTAAAGCAGGGTTGCCATTTGGTAGCAAACATCTGCAACAATCGCACGTTTATTTGCGGTGTGGTCTGCACAGGGCTGATTGGTTGAAAGCTTAGAAGACGTCTTGGTATTCGCTCGTCAAACGATGTTCGTCATTCATTGCGAATCTCGAACACGGCAAGTTTCATATAATTAAGCTTAAATCGACGCTTACGCTTCGAAATGAGGTCGGCTTGCCACTGTCCCTCTTTGTTTATTTTGCAATTAAACTTAATTAATTTCCATGTTGTGTAATTACTATAGTTTCCGTATTCTGTTTCATAACTATAAGCTTAAAATGATCCTCTTTTCAATTCTGCACTAGAATTCACCGTATAATACAGTTGTACGGTAGTTTGTAATGAAACTCCTATCTTACATAGTACATAAGAAGAAAAATAAGGCTAACAACGAAATAATTTTGCAATCACAACGTTAAACCAGTTATGTTTAAACAAGTTTATAGGTAAAAGATAAGATTCCAGCAGCAGTAGGTACAATTAAAACGTAAGTGCTCATGATAATGCAAATGTAAATGCATTTTCGCTGGCATAGTTTGCAGGGAAATGATTGCATATTACACATAACAAGGAAGACTACCCACCTTGACGCAAGTCTTCATGTCTTAAATTCTTGCAACGCACAGAGAAAAGCCAATTTTACAAGAAGGTGTCGGAAAACTATCCCCTCAGCTATAGATAAGTGCGAAAGCTAAATCCATGTGAAAGTGGCAATTGAAAGTACGAAACAGCTGCAAGTGAAATTATCAAATTACCCCACTTTTCATTTTGGTAACTGTCTTCATTCCCCGAATTATTTCTAGCAAATAAAACATTTAAAACATTCAGCGTCCTCCCACTTTTTCAAATCGCAACACACAAACCGCAAAATCGCAAAAACACGAAAACAAATACCGGACACAAAGGTCCCATTGTAGCGCCACGGCCGACACAAAACGGGGCCCTTTGCACCGCAAGGTCGGACTTCCACGCGACCCAACAGATCCTGATTTCTGCCCACGCGGCACCAGTCAATAGATAAGGGGCCAAGCTGACACAACAATCCACAGTTCCCAGCGCCCCTAACTTGATCACTGATAAAAACGTCGGTTCCGGTTCCCGGCATAAATCGGCGCGCTGCTGTTGTTCGGAAACTGACTCAATTAGTCGAATGCGCTTTCAGCCGCCCCCTCCCCGCCCCCCACCGCCCCGCGCCCGGGGCGCTGAGTAATTAGTCCACGGCGCGATTTATCGCCGAAAGTCGCCAGCTAAAAGCTGCAGATTAATTATTAAAACAATACTCATGGGCGCGCTTTGCGGGGGTCCCGGGGTGCTCGGACGGGTGGGAAAGAGATTACCCGGCTGCGGGGAGGAGGCGTTGAAGAATATAGGGGTTGTTCTTTTCCCGACCGCGTTGCGTGTGGTGCGGCGGTCCGTTGGCGAGGAGATTGCTTGACCACGCATAGAGAGGTGCGTGCTGGCGTGTGAGAAATTGTTATATGCGTTTGGAAATGAAGGGTGTGATCGTTTGAGGTCGGTTGAGGGTAGGTTGTGGGTGTTATGGGTAGTTGGATGCGGTGGTTATGCATCGCGTGGTTACTTGTTGTAGGTGACGATGGTGTTGTCATATTGTCCGTCAAATCAACAAGGAATTAAGTGGTCTGGTCGCTATGAATGGAGTAGTTGTCGCTTTTAATTTGTTATGGATGTAATATAGATGTCAGGAGAGCCTACGATATATAGGTGTGTTTATAAGGGGCGGTTTTACCAATTATATGAACTAAGTAGAGTGATAATTGACGACAACAAATATTCACTGCTTGGGTGTTGCCAAGGAATTCAGATTAATTCGATTCGGTTTCACAACATGCTCGCTCAATGTTTGAGTGTTTGATGATCACGTCAGACTCAAAGTTGCTCCGAATGACACGGCAACACAACATGCTACCTGCAATCAAATGCGTTGAACATGATATTTTAGTCTCTCAGACTTAACACACTCGTAGCCAAATCAAAAGGCCCAAATTTCACAACAGGTATCTACAAGCAGGACGATGAAAATGACTGTAATTTCCTTTTCGCCTGGGCAAAATGCAAGGTTTCGTCCGGTTCCTTTTATGCAAAACGTGCGAACAAAGTCGAACAAGTGAATTTTCCGCCGCTCCTTGTGATTTCCCCGTGACGCCGCCTGATCTCTGCTCGTACTTTTCCCATCTGCAAGACTGCAGCATCCAGCAGCCGTCCCCCAACTAAAAGCATTGACTGCGTTGACTGTAGTGGGGTAGGGTGGAGGGTTAAGGGTGGGGGGGCAACGGCGCCTAGCGAGCAGAATATTTTGCTCAACTTTTTCACGTATGTAATGTAATTTTAATCCTTACGCGCACCCGAGGACTAAAACTTTAGCTATGTAAATTGGTAGCTAGATCAAGCGTTCTAAGCTTTAAAGCTTTTTTTTTGTGTGTACATAGCGAAATATATTTTGCTATCGTGATATTAAAAATGCGCTGTTTTGGGCACTCATCCGCTTTGAGATTTCGTTTTGCGAGTTAATTTATGTGAGCTTTGATACAGAAGAGTCATGTGAGATCACTGTTTCTTCTACCTATCCTAGAAACTTGCTGACGCATTTTGCTCGCTTTTATTCATTTCTCCGACGAAGATCACATAAAAAGGCAGCGATCTTTTTCGGAAGCTGCGATCCTGAGCAACTTTCACACGATCCATCTCTTGGTTTCCGATTACAAAAGTTGCATCCGCGATTCTTTTTAGGTTATCGTCAATATTTGGGAAATCATCGAGATGCTTTCTTCGCGATAACGGAGAGAAATCTCTCGATACTAATGGATAATGACAAAAGTTTCCTTTCTATATTGCTTGAGAAGCTGAAAATCTTTTTATCTATAAACTTGTGCGGATATATTTCCTATCAAAGTGCACTGCCTGAATCATCTTAGAGCGGAAATCTTTTTCTATGGAAATAATCTCACCCAGGCTTCCCGCTAGACGTCAACTTGGCTTCCTTATACTTTGTATAAATCCCGACTCTTACCATGCAGATTAGCGTCTTGGATTATTTATTAGTTTTTAAATCGTTTTTGGCAAAGTTTTCACTATTTTTTTGTGCTTCCCAAGTAATAAAGCCTAGCAGATGGCAATTGTGTATGTAATAAAATACACTCTTTGCTGTTCTACCGTTGAATAGCTTGGCCATCGCTGATAGAAATTCCCCGCGATTGAAATTTAGGGATTTTCTGTCGTTTGATCTGGACCGAGTTTATCTCACGTGTTGTCAGGTCTAACGGTTGTTTTCTCCAATTGTAGCCATCTTTACGACACCATCCATCTTTTCATCCCGGATTAAATAGACAAATTACATTTTCAGAGCGAATTCTTTGCATCATTAACAGATTATTTGTAGTGTGGTCCGCTGCCATTACTCAAATTGAGAGTTAGTGGAATTTTAGGAACCCTTCTTGAACTACCGAAGGCGGCTATTATGATTTATGGCCAATTTCCTCCTATATAAATGTCCATGGCTCCATCTCAAGATAAACTTGATACGTGTTTCCATCGTGTTCTGCATTTTCTTACCGCTGTCTTACGCTTGAATTCTTTGTTTTAGGTAAGTCATCTGAGATGAATCGCTCGCCGTGGACCAAACAGTGATCCCACTAGCCGATAGAACAGCAGCAGCGGTCTGTATATCGATAACCCAAATAAAGCACTGCTTTAATCTCAGTCGTAGAGAATGCATCGCATGGACATTGCATCCATTATGCATCGCAGCCTTACATACTGCGCTTTAGAGCGCATCTTACTCAGAGGCAGCGGCTATTACAGGGGCACATCGTTACTTTTAACTCCATTTGTTATACTTAAAAAGCAATTTAAGAGGATTACCGGGTAATATTGAAGCACACCGTTTAATTTCGCCGCTCGGCGACTGTCTTCAGATGCAGTTAAAATCCACCAAGACCATGCTAGATTCAAAAAGAAAGCGACACGAACGATAAACCGACACAAAGTCGCACGCCAAGCAGCCATCTTGTCGAACGTTCGAAAAAACGACGCGAGTAAATTAAAGAAGTGTGAACGTTGTCAAGAGGCTTGTTAATCTGGCCGAGCGTAGATCAACATAATGGATGATTTAATTAGTGAACGCGCTGCGTTGCGCTGCGCTGCGTAGCGTCGGACGACCGCCGGTTCTGACAGACTTCGGAGCTGCGAACAGCTGTTCATCGGGCTGAGATCGCCCGCGCTGGGCCGCACGCAAATAGCCGGGTCGGTCGGATCTATTCGCGGCGTCGTTCCCAGCTTCCTAGCGTCTGTTTCTCTCTCAATCGCTCTCAGCTCGCTCCCAGTGTCTCTCTCTCAATCGCTCTTAGATTCGTTCTCTGCGTCTCTCTCACAACTTGAGCGATTCTCTCGGAATCGCTCCCAGCTCCGTTCCCTGGACCCGAACTTACCAAACCGAATCGTAAACACCGATGTTCCTGCGGTGCTAGTGTTGCTATAAATGTACTACCGTTTTGGGCATTACTAACTCCAAACAATAGCTGCACCATACAAGCACACGCACCACCGAAGCACCGACGTCTGTGATAAGGGTTAAGAAGTCTTGAATATCGCTCCGTGCACCAAAGCATCAACACAAGCATCACCTTAGCACTGCACGAGCACCACCGTAGCCAAGTTTATCGTTTGGCTCGGTCTTTTACTGAGTTTTCACTGTGAAAAATATAGCCTGGACAGGCAGATTGCTTCGTGTTTAGTGAAAACAAGTCTTACACTGATTTTTGACCCTATCTCCGCTAATTTCCGGTTTACATTAGCTACATTGAGTGGTCAACATTGTCATTCTTTTATCGAGTTTCCATGACGTGGGATTCTACCCAAGAAAAAGGGCAAACCTTTCTGCAGCTGAGGTGCTCAAATGAGAGCCCTTACAGAGCGACCATGTACAAAGAGAGCACTAATTCAATTTACTTATGTACAATGATAATTGCTTAAAGCCCCCCCCCCCCCAAATAAACAAGCATAAAAGCATACGGATAAAACCCTCGGAGACGTCGCTTTGTAGTATACAAATTGTGTGGCCATGACTTATGAAACAACCTACTACAGAGCAGGGCGTTCATTTCCCTCGAATAACCCACTCTACCGGGGCTATCAACTCCCTACCCTCCTATCATCAACGCCTCTGGCTGGGCCACACATGGCTGCAGCGCCTTCTAAATCTGCGATTTGCTACCGTACGCGATAAGGGTGCAGTGTGTTTCAGGATCGCGACTGTCCTGGCCGAGGTCTCCCATCGCACGCTTGATCCTGACTAATGCCACCCCCCCACAACCCCCGTCGACTGGGCTAAGGGTTGGGGATTACACTGCGAGTGTGTTTAGCGGAAGGCCGTTCGGCACTCAGCGCTCGGTCTCGGTGGTTTTCTCGGGAACGTTGCTCGTGTCTCCATGTTGTGCCCTTCCGACGCTAATCGCACATTGTGTTTGAATGATGGGTGGTCTGTGCTGATTTTGTATCGGGTTGTGTTTGACGGTTAACGTCGATTTCTTGATGATTTTGACGTTTATCGATTTCACGCATTGCTTAAGAACGTCCCGTGTGTTTTGGAGGGATGAATCAAATTGCAAATTATTATAATCGAACTCTCATGTGGAAAATATGTGTCCAGACCGAGATGTACGAACCAGAGCATTCATTTTTCTATTAAAAATTAATTTTTTTGTACTTTCGCTGGAAAGTTGAAACGGATGTTTCGATTTTAAAGAAATTTCAAAATCTGCTAACTTGAATCCATCGACGAACAATGAATGATGCACAATGGATGAATCCATCCACCCAAGAACAATTCATGCAGAACTATGGTTAAATATCAAAATGTAGCTCAACGTTTTCGTCAAGCGACTACTCGATATTTTAAACTACTCTGTGTTGAGGTGATATAAATCACGAAATAAAATTTCAGAACTCGACTACTCAATTAAAGAGCTGAAGCCATTTTAACTTGAAACGTCGCAAGAACCATATTTATAGACTTCTCAGCACGAAATGTATCATCCGAGATTTGACACATCATACGATGCACACAAATCCACATTCTATCTTCCGTTACGAAAGAAACCAGATTATTAACATTAAACATTGGGCCCCTCCACCCCTCCGTTTCCGCTCTTGCATCATTGCGCACGCGACCTAGTTGCCAAAATATAGTTGCCGATCTCTAAAATATCGAAATGTTAGTCATCACCGCTAATCCTTTCATGTAGAGTGCTCCACTCGAGCAGCCTCTCATGCGGGCGTCCCTGTGCCAAGGTACCCATTACGCTAGCTACTCCAAGTACCCAGGCCCAAATTATCCGACAGGCTTATTCTTAGCTCATCTTCGAAGCGAAAATAAGTGGAAACTATTTTCAGCACCTCTGCGTTCTGGTGTGACGCAAGGAGAAGAACATGTGGGACTGCGCTTTTTAAATATTGTGCCCTGTACTCTACTTTTCCTCGCTGCATACATGGCGTCCCACGATTTCCCATTTTTCCCTGGCAGCTACATTTTAGCCTCATTTCTGCGGGATAGGATAGGTGAGAAAGCTATGGGAAATCTATCTTGTCATTTATGTCGTAATCGTTGCAGCCTCAACGTCGATGTGCTGCTTCGATGTCATTAAGATTTAAAAAATCATTGCAGATGTCATATTCATTTCTAGCTCAAAAGAAGCCTATTTCAGGATATACAGAGCCTATTTCAACCGCAGATGCGGTGTCTTCGTTTACACAGCACAGACCAGGAACACTAAAAATTTCTTATGCTGTTTTTATAAATGTTCCGTGTAGTTTTTGAAATCATTTAATGTTTTTTTTTTTATGAGTCATAAGTATATAAATGCTTGCAGACACTAACAGAATACTCTTTTTCAGTTGAAAACATATTTTTCTCGTCAGTGAAAACATCCTAGTAATCGTGGATGGACAGTATTTTTTCTTTCACGAGCGGACAGTGATGAAGCTAGACACCGAGCACCCTCGTCATACTGTGGTAGCTAACTTCTTTGTAGCAACGAACCACCCCAGGCCGTCCAATTGATTACTTTACCCCCACATGTCCAGGAGAAAGGGCTAGTAGCTGTTTTTACGATTGTGTCTATAAAACCCTTAAATGGCATCGTTTCATTTTGGGGGGGAACAATAAAATTCTTTATGAAGTCAATTTTTAGTACCGACAGAAATGGTTAAGATTAACTTTGGCGCATAAGAAATTTGGCCGTTTTCTTTGGATTTGATACACGGTTTTTTTATGTTCAGACAACAAACTTGGAATTTATAGCGAATGAACTAGACATTGGAGGGTGATGCCTGTTAAAAAAAATATCGTGGCTCGGTTAGCAGCATTAGCCAGAACACAGTCTCTCGGGCCACACGCAAAGCTACAACTCTTTTTGACCTAATAATACCTTCTAAGTCTAGCACTGTTGCAGCTGCTGTTGCTGCTTGTTTCTGCTGCTGCTGATGTTAGTGCTAGTGCTAGTGCTGGTGCTAGTGCTGGTGCTAGTGCTAGTGCTGGTGCTGGTGCTAGTGCTAGTGCTGGTGCTGGTGCTGGTGCTGGTGCTGGATGCTAGTGCTAGTGCTAGTGCTAGTGCTGGTGCTAGTGCTAGTGCTAATGCTAGTGCTAGTGCTGGTGCTGGTGCTGGTGCTAGTGCTAGTGCTGGTGCTAGTGCTAGTGCTAGTACTAGTGCTAGTGCTGGTGCTAGTGCTAACGCTAGTGCTAGTGCTAGTGCTAGTGCAGTGCAAGTGCTGCTGCTGCTTCTGCTGCTGCCGTGCAAGTGTAGCTACGATTAACACAAATGACTCCCCCTTGTCCTAAAAATATCACCAGTACGACGGTACATTCGAATCAGCATAACAACACTTTCACCACACTGCATCACATTTACATCAAATCACATTTGCATCATATGAATCACAGTTTTCTGCAAATAATCCACCACCATTCCGCCACTGCCAGCGCTTCATTGATTGCACCCTCTGGCAGATCCGGCGCTCGTAATGAAAACACGATGTGCCCCTGTCCACTCCAAAGGGGAAAAATGTCAGAAAACGTTTTCCCTTGTTTCGAGCGTGTCAAATGGCCGACCGCGTGCAAAGGACAGCAGTTCGAATCCCGTTACCACCCTGCCCCCCACTCCCCCCCCCCTACCCTAACCCTAGACCACTCAATTTTCACGATAAAAATATGCTATATATATTGTAGCTAGAGAGGTTGAAATAAGCAGGCTGGACAGTTGTCTGATTTTTTCGGTTCACTGTCACACAAATCGAATGTCTAGGATCATTTTTTCGCAGTTTCCCATACATGGTTTCCCGAAAAACATATGAATAGTATTAAAGAAATCTAAGATCTAAATTTTGTTATTTCACAAAGTGTCTAAATCTTAGGTGGTCTTAGTCTAAGTCTTAGGTGTCAAAGTGTCAAAGTTTTCTAAGATCTATATTATGTTAGTTCACAAAGTGGAAAGAGATTGTTGATTGTTTCTGAACTCATGAGCTTAAATAAAGAGGCAAGTAAAATAACACTGCAACTCTTGTATAGTTATATAGTTAAATTATTGTTTGAGATTTCAATTGTAATGAATTATATTTCGTTTCGTAAAACTTGTCACCTTTCTAAACACTATTTGAAAGAAAGTGTAGGGAAAGCAGCATGGGATTTTGGAAAAATAAAAGTACATGTTAAAAAGTGATTCGTCACAATCCGAAGTATCTTTGTGTGCTTGAAGTGAATCTCGCGACGATCTCGGCACCTTAGTGTGTCCAACCATCGAAGCATTGCGTTGCTTCGATGACAAGGACGTTGTGTCTTACGACCCAGCCCGCTCTATGATAATGTGAAAGTTTTGCTATGTGGTGGTTTGCTGCGACATACGCCGTGTTCAGCTGTCGCTGTGGAACCGCCGGGGTTTTCTCGTTTAGCAATCACGCTGAGTGATTGCTCAGCAAGTTTCCCGAGCAACGGGAAAACTCGCGGCTTTTCCGCGGAGATCACTTAGGTTAAGTCGCGAAACACCTTTGGGCTGACGTCGGCTAGGCTTTTGGGGACGAAAACAATGTTTTTGTGCCGGCGTTTTGAGATTTTCCCCATCCAAACATGGTTTTAAAGTTGTAAAATAAACTCTTTACCCTTGCGGCGAGTTGGTTGCAAATTAATGATCAATATTGGCATAGCTTCATATTTGTTTGTGGTGTAAAATTTATTGTGTTTAATAATGCAGTGATTCAATTCATCATATTTCCTCCATGTCCATAAAATCAATGTTATTTTCGTTTGCATAACGTGCTTGTTAGCCATCAGGCCAGTTAAGCGGGGTCCAATCAGCCACCACATCCTGTATATATAGGTACCTATAGCCCTTTTTCGAAACAGCCATTTTCCGTGATTTCCCTCGAAATAGTTCAAACATTCCTGTCGAATTTCAATTGCGTATCTTTTCGCTCAAAAGCACAGTCCATAGCTTTAAAGCGATGTACAGGTAGGTAACTGAATTCTGTTGATTCTCCCTTAAAAAGTGTGATTTTAAAAACAGGCATGACGATTAAAGCGGTCTCATCATACGTCAGAAACATAAATTACTCTACATACTAAAATTTCACCTACATTGAATCTAGTTCTCACTTGTCACCAAAAACATGTGTTTGTCCAATAAAGTCCATTTTAACATACTTTTGTTACCTGTCACTTTCGTGAAGACATATTATTGGTCTTGAAACAAATTCTTGCTACCGTACAAGTGGTTTGACATTCATCTCGCTAGCTTTTATTTCTTTTAAATAATCAAATTGATGATTGAGACAAAGAATTTGTCAAGATACGGATGACCCGGTTCATAAGACTCGTCCAACGCATGTGCGCACAATGACCCATGTTGGCCAAGACGCTGGCAACAAGCAGCGAGACACAGTGAAGCCATTCGGCCCCAGACGACGCATTTGTATTCGACACGGGGGCCGACTCTTGTTTGTCAATTCCACGGCAAAAAGTGTTTTCGTGTCGCCTACATTTTCAATTGGACTACAGACACGCGTCTGGCCAGAGTGCGGCTGCGTCGCGACGCCGACGCCGACGCCGACGCCGACGCCGACGCCGACGCCGACGCCGACGCCGACGCCGATATCAAGATTCGAGGCGTCGCGCGCTCGCAAAAAGCGGCCGCGTTTTGTTTGCATGCAGAATTCGGTGCGAATTCGCGGTGTTTGGTGGGTGGGGGGGGGGGGAGCAGCGGCGGCGTGCTCTCGAAGAAAATACTAGCTTTTCTATCTGCTGTTACCAAGTAACATCATTTTTCATTTTACCTAACAACAAGGGTATCCTATTGGTCCATGTTATAGCAGTCTCACATCTGGATTCCCGTTTCCTATGCAGACCCATATCCGAGCGTTATTTTCACGGTGGACACAATCTTACAAACGATTAGTTCCTTTAGTCATGATTAACTTACCAATAATACAAAGAATGTGCTTAGCTTCATATCTGACGGATTATATGCCACGATTGTAATTTACCTCGGACACTTTCCAAAATTAACTAACATAATTAACAGTTCAGATCTTCTTATTTTCAGCGTTGGATTGCAATAATCGTAACTCATGGCACAAAGTACCAGAAAGTGATCAGTCCTGTTGATGATCATTAAGAACCCTAGAGTGAACAGGGTAGCAACTATAGCTGGTGTCAATCGGACGAGAGTCGGTCATTGTCTATACTCTTAATCACTGCGTGTTGATATCTCCTTGTTGATATCAAGAGCTTAAAGAGCCCATTAAATCCCGACACACTGCTTTTTCTTTTCGCACTAGCCATGGGACCTATAGCATCAACCTGACATCAACCATGGCATCAACCTAGCAAGCATCAACGTGGCATCAGCCAGCAATACCTCCAGCAAGTCGACAAGTCAATACGAGCCCAGCATCCCTCAGCCCAGCTCCCGACCACAGCGCCACACAAACCAATCCCATGAAGACATAACATTGTAGCCATCCCTTATTCAAGAAAAAGCAGATCCGTCCGCTCGCGTGATCGCTTTCGCATAAATCACTTTTCAATTTTCATCCTATATACCGTGAGATCGAAACGACGCCGTCATATACGTACAGGTCTGCCATCCACCACATAGCAGCATTTTTTTGTTTGTTTGTTCTACGCTGGTTTTTATGCGCTCGTGGCTTTTTGTTTTTACGTCCCATATTCGACAGAGTTACACTAGCGTTGACGGGGTCCCGGCGACGCTGGATTGAGTCGCCATATTTCAATGCGCTGCAGAAGCGAGCAGCGTGGATAGCGACAGCGGCGGTAAATAATGAGTTCCGTCGAGGTTGCGCTCCATCTTTGCAGGCTGTCACCGCCGGCAATAACCATTCGTGGCCAAGTCAATTGCATCCAGCGAAACAATTTCATTTACCTATGCTGCTCCATTGAGTTGTGCACGACATTCCATTCGGCGGCGTGTCAGCTGGCTGCAATAACTTGCCGGTTTGTCCCGGTCCACGATTTATTGAAAGCTTTTCGCAACAATCTGTGTATATATGTATCAGCGGATAAAACGAAATACAATATCCCTTACTGATAAGCATCTATAAAAGCAGATGAAGTTGAAGACGGTTTGTGTTGGCATAACATTTTACTCTGTAGCTCTATGGACAGAGCTAAAGTGAAAACCCTTTATTGCAGTATACGGCGGTCGGCGATGTTCAAGCTTTCGAGTGGCTCTTGCGAACTTTTCAGAAACAAAAGAGATGTTCTTTTCGCTTTAAAAACTCGCTATTACATTTCGAACATGGTCGGCGCCGGCCGTTCGTCCTTGAAACTCTACTTAAGGTCATTTTCCCGACGACTTTTCCAAGCTGCTTGCATGACGTCCAGCGTGTGTGTTTCGTCCTCCTCCGTGGTGCAATGCACTTCTATAACTAATTCAGTCCACGGTCAAAACGTCCCCAACCCCCCACGCCTCGCCTCATACCCCAAAAGCCACGTCTCTGTGTGATATCCACTATCATTTTCATTCCATGGTTATCCCCAGGGAATGCCTGGGAACACAGGCCAGACCGCTATTAGGGATGAGAGCGAGAGGGATGAAGCAGGCACGCATCATTTCAAAGAATATCCGGTGGCATTTGTTCTTTGATTTCCTTTTCTCGATTCGACTTCGGAGACGAAGAAGACAGAGAGACAGAGAGAAAAAAAAACGGGTACAGTTCCATTTAACGTGGTTCTCTCTATGTAAGTTTCATATTCTACCTTGCAGCTTTTCTTATCTGGAATACTCACATTGGTGGCTTTAAGCGGCCGCCTCGGGATGCGGGGAATTTCAGGATCGGCTAGTAACGCGTACCTAGAAAGGAAGGAAAACATATTAAATTCTATATAAAGAAAAGTGTATGGCAAAAGGAAAACCTTACCTTTTCCATTTACAGTTGGGAAATTGTATCGCACGTGGAGCCGTGTGTATTCGCGATGCACGAACTTGGAAAGCCAGTGTGGATAAAACGAAATGTTCGACGGCTTGGGGGTTTTCACTTTTTTTTTGCTACTTCGTTGACATTGAGTACACTGATCTGAACGGCATGGCCACTAGCAGTCGATTGATAGAAACATTAGGATAAGGGCACTGGAATTTAGTACAACACAGGCTCCGCGTATGCGGGGACAATATTG
This sequence comes from Nemurella pictetii, assembly GCA_921293315.2. NCBI lineage: Eukaryota > Metazoa > Arthropoda > Insecta > Plecoptera > Nemouridae > Nemurella > Nemurella pictetii. The sequence goes on from OV121122.1 coordinate 7,986,845, forward strand.
ACTGGAAGCTGGAATGGACAGGATACATGCAACTGAACTGCTGTTTGTTACACTCTCCACTGTGATGCTACGTTCTTTCAAGTGTGCTTTTCCGATAAAATCATTTTTTAAAGGTCATTCCAGAAACCGTACAATTTTGTTTGCGAAACAATTTGGTTAAATTTGTAAAAGTCCATTTTTATTCTTATTTTGGAAATATATAATATTTTGTCAGTTTTTAAGATGTGCTAAGTAACAATGTCATAACATTCAAATGCAGTGGCATTTCTTTACTTGCTCGTTTCAAGACTTTGACTCGATTTTGATAAAATGGTACAACAATGAGTGGGTTTTTGGGCAAATAAAACAACCATCCGACCTCTGTTGGGGTTGGAGAGTCGAGAAAAGTGACACATTGGGTACAGTCTAGACTCTAGACTTCTTAGCATCGGTCCCAGCCGACAATAGAAATATTTTCGACCGTGGAACTCGGTATTGCCACGTCGCTGAGGCGTTGATGTTTGCACAAAAGAACAATTCTGTTCACTATCGCACTCGCGAACTGAGTTGCTTGACACCCCTTACACCCCTTACCCCTTACACCCCTTACACCCCTACGCACGCCGTGCATTCAACTGTGCAGCATGGATGTAAAGCGGAAACTTTTAAAGTGGTTCGTACCATGTACTCGCGAGAGATTTTGCACAATTTTTTGCAGATTTCACACGTTTTTTTTTGTGTGTGGCGAATACTTGTCAAGAGTATACTTCGGCGTGTGTTTTTCGGTTTTGCTCGCAATTTTAGTGGCTTTTTTATGCTTATAAAATGGCCGTGCGTCGCGGAGATTTTACCCAGTTAAAAATATTAAGTTTCTCGAATATTACTCGCGAACTGGATGTCTGAACGAGGGCCGCTTTTGGCACGACCGATAATGGTGCCTATAGAATGTACGAAAGGGCCCATAAAATTTATACGTCTTGTAAGAAGAGTCTTATGCTGGGCGTCATTTGCATAATACCCTTGCATTAATAAAATGGCTCTTACCACTCCAATTACCTTATCAATATATACACAATTTGGCAAATTTGTAGAAAATTAATTAACTTCAAAAGAAATGTGGATGTCCTCATGCATGTGTACACATGTACACGTGTACATGTGTTGTGTGTTTTTGGACACAAAAAGTCGTCTTCATTAAGATGCTTTCAACCATCTGACCATCACTATGGCCTATAGATCAAATTGAAAATTTGTGCATTTGGCAAAAAATAATGTGTCAGCCAAAGAATAGAGATTTCTACATCCACATTTATCCATAATATTCTGCCTTAGAACGACAATTTAATGAGTTTCAAAGGGCATTCGCCCCGAATACTTCCAAAGACAATTATTTCAAGAGCCACACTTGTACAGCAAATTATTCTCTGTCATGCAATCCACGAAATCTAAGTGATGGCCGCTCGGTGAAATCTTAATACCCACGTTTATCAGTGTCTGCAAACGCGTCTGCACGCTTCTAGTTAATGAATTCTTAACTTAAACGCCGCTAATCGTAAGTACCTTAGTTACCATGGCCATTGTTCAACAGTGCAAACGTATAACTTCCCATGGTATACCGTACATTATCCATTCGCGAAGAGCCATCAAATATGAATTCTTAATCCTTTGTCAACGACATGCTTTAACCACGGCAGAACCCTAGATTAAAGAGCTTAGACTGACTATAGTTTCAGAATGCCAAGGAGGGAACACGCTTCTTTATACCTAATGTTTAATCGTTGAATTAGGTCAAATTTTAAAATTTTAGATGTGGACTTTGTGCAGATTGCAAGGAAACTTACATTAAAATCATGATATTTGCAATGAAATACTATTTTTTTCTGTAAGCCTTCTCTCAACTGAGATAAGGAAACTATCCCCATATTACTCCTGGAATCATTTGATCCTCCAATGGGTTGTCGCTTACAATTTCATTTTTTTCAAATCAAATTAACAATTTTCAAACAGCATTCGCTTATGGATAGGTAGAAGGTACAATCATACACTGATATTTTGCGGGGTGAAAGCAACAAGAGGCGATGTAGACTTCTTAAACTTGCGCTAAGAAGCGAAGGGTAGTCAAAGTGGTGGTACAATCAAAAGTGATAGCACCGGTATGACGGCTGGCATTCTACGTCTCTAGTCGGTCGCTCCTGAAGAATGAAAAGTAAGCCATCATCCCGAGCGTGTTTTCCCGCAGTAAGATGATGCACGGATCATTTGCCGACGAATCTAGGTTGCGATTGCATCAAATTAAATTACATTCGTCGCACGGTCACGTGATCTTAAATATGCAGCATCCAGTGACAATGAAACCTGCACGGACACCCTGTCAACTTGTGTTTGTGGAATGAAATTATGAAACTTTGCTCCACTTGTAGTATACTACGTCGGGGAAAATTTCCAGCGCGTTTGAAAACTTTTCGAAGCCGCTCTTTTTATCTGTTGAAAGTTTTTAGTTGTTTATTTTCTTTCGAACACTTTTTTGGTGACATTTTCCAATTTTCTAGATTGCATTTTTTAGCTGCCACGTACACTTACATGTTTTATATCGCTCCCAACTTGGCACGGATTGCAATCCCCTCGGTATTCACGTAGCAAAATTCATCGCAACGCTTTTTACGACATTTCAATAACGAACCACCCAATCACCGATTGGAGCACCCACGGCTGCGATATCTGACCCCGGGCGTGCGCTCGCATTCAGCGCAAATCACGTTCGCCTGCCAAACCCAACATTGCAATTATACACGTGATCTCTGAACTAACAAGATATTCCGCGCATAAATCTCCATCCTCCATAACTGACACCTCTTGCAATGAAATTCTCCAATTCTCGCATGTCCCATTGTGTCACGCTCGTGAATTCACAGCCAGCCTAAAAGTCGAAATGGTACCGGCATTATCAATTGATGCGGCTTTCGAGCGTCGTCTATAGTATACTCCGATGTAACCGTGCGTGGCTTATAAATAATAACAGAAACTCCGCCTTAGCTTGACACTCATTTCGCACCAGACTGTAGCTCTCACACTACCTTTTATTGGCTTTCATAGAGGTCTTAGTGACCATGGTGACTGTTCATTGTGGCCTATTGGCCCTCACTTATCTCTATAACCGATGGCAGCCGACAAAGATGGACGAAACCAAAGCCAAAATGCCCCCATGGATAGCGAAGTAGCAAGAAAACTGGTGTACTGCATATAGCTTACTCGGGTAGAACAGCGGAGATCAAAGCGTCCACCCAGATTCGATACAGTTGACAGTATCTACTCTCTATGCGCGATAAAATCCCGTATTTTTCATGTTAATGTTTGTACAACGGACAAACAATCCAAATCGCAGATTGGGTCTCTACACTTTAGGACAAGAAATCCGCCATATTTGAAACGACATCAGTGTAGTTGCGTTAGGAGGATTACATTTACATCGGCTAAGCCGCATTTCGTTATTATTTAATCCTATTTTTGGTTTGTAATGCCACCATCTGTCAACGGCTGTCTATTGCGTTAGGTCGAACACGCAACATTAAGCTACAGTAAACTGTAGTACCTAACAGCTTACAGAGTGGATGTGCTTAATATGAAGCAATGACAGCAAGACAGTTGTTCACTTACTCTTAACTTTGTCGGACGCCATTACAGCTGTGATCATCTACCAAGGTAACAAACAACTTGTACCTACATCATCATTAAGCTAGAAACTACTCGAGAAAATAAAACAGCAGCCAAATACTCTTCTTCTTCCTCTTCATCCCAGCTATGATCTTCTTCCAAGGTCACTCACATCTTATAGGTCAACAATGAGCTGGAACCTACTATACCTTACAGAAAACAGAGCAACAGCCACAACGTCTTCTTCTTCCCCTTTGGTAACAGCTGTGATCAACTACCAAGCTCACAAACATCTTAAACATCATCAATAAGCAAGGTCCCACTGTACCTAACAGAAAACAGAGCAACAGCCACAAAGTCATCTTGCTAGCTCTTCGCCAACGGCCTTGCCGGCTTCAATCCACGAATCGCTCCACCGGTCGTTTGCTCTCCGATGCAACACATGTCTGGGATGCCCCCGCGCAGTGGTACGTGCCCGGCATTGATATCGCCTCCTTAGCTTGCGCTGCTTTGGCACACCGCCCCCACCGCCCCCGCCTCCGCCCCCGCGGTTTAATCCGCGGCGCGCTGGGCAAACTTTATCCGCGTTTATTGAATGTCGCCCGCTCGCGGGTTGTTGGTAATTAACGGGTCGCGTTTTAAGGGGTGGTTTCATTTCGGAATTAACTTTTTGTGTGTGTTAACACTCCGGGAAGCATCAAGTAAGGTTAAGATGGTAGAGGAAGGTATGGCTAGAATTTTCCGAGGGCTTTTCGAAATTATGGTTGATTTCGGCCGGGGTGCGTGGTTTATAATGTGGTTCATTTTGGGTGGGCTTTGACTAATTCCTGTGTCTTGTTTGTTTTTCAGGTATGTTTACGAGGTTCATTAAACTAGCAGCTACGCGATCGCTTGCCGAGGTAATTACGGAATGTCTTGGTGCTCTAAAGTATTGCTTTGATTAAAAAGATCGATCAAGATAATGTTTATTTAATTAAATCTATACTTTTGCTGATCTCAAGACAAATGGTTCGGAATTCGTACACGTAGCACCTGAGACACATAAGCAATTTACATTTATTTTCATTCTGAATTCTGAATATGTGTTACATCCAATTTATAAAATAATATATTGGTTCGATTTTGTTCGCACATACTATCCTATCACATACTATCGAGTAAAGTTGTTACCGCGAGACGTTCATGATCGTGCATCCGCGAGCTGATAAGAAGCACGCCAAGCACTTGTTCGGCACGTACCACCTACCATACAATGTACAAGTTGCTTGAAGTTCAGTTCATCCGCGCGCTTGAATCAAAATAATGAGCAGAAAGTGCGCCGACGGAAGGGTAATTCGCAGCGTCGCAGCCGGCGACCTCGCCGGGGCTGAGTATTACTTTGCCGAGGCGGCCCAGACCATGCACCGGCTCTAAACTTATTTGGCGCAAACTTTAGCAATCACCTGCGCTTTAATATTACGGCAACTTCTGTCACACGCAGACTATTCGAACGCTGCGTTGCGAAAGCTAACTTTTCTCTCTCTCTCTCTGTGCTCTCTCTCTGTGTGTGTGTGTATATTTATACCAAGCATGCTTCAGTCCTAACGACGTTAGAATAATGTATATATACACTCACAAGATATTCAAAGTTTTCTTCTTATATTATAAAGCTTTAACTTTTGTCCAATTTCTAGAGTTACGCCAAAGAGCGAAACTTGTCTCCTGTCATTTACTTCCAAAGTATGAAATGAAATTCCATGTTTCTGTGCTGCACATAATTCGTAATATTTTGGTCTCGTAGAACGCGAATTTAATTGGTCAATTAAAATGTTATCTCTTAGTTTTTCGAGTTAGTTTCTGCTTAAACTAGAAATAAATCTTTGTTTCATCGCGCATTCGGCTCCGGGCGCGAGACGCTCGCGGAAACAGTCTCAAACTTCGTAACATTCGCACAGAGCTCAACAGAAAATGCTCTCTCCACTCTCCGCCCTGTACACGTCGCTGCTTTACAACCAGATATAAAATCATTTTATCGCGTGGCCGGCATCTTTCAACACTGCTAATCTTTGTTCGCCCAGCAAAACACCATTCACTTAACATATCACCCAGGCAACACAATCGTTAAACTGTCTCCTCCAACACGACGACAGACTCTTCTGGTAATGAAATCGTATCCGCTACAACCTCCATCCCCCATCCCTGGGCGCCCCGAAATAAACCCAATCGCTAATAAATTCGCGTCCGTCGCCGCCGTTGAGAAAGACGGATCTACAACACGGAGGAACCGACAGCCCGCCGAGAAGGAACAAGAACAAGACCACGTCTACACTTGGCGGCCGCGACGGGGCTCCGAAATCCTGCGAATGAGCTGAATATTGATGGAGTCGCCACCAAACGCGATTCACCAATGTTATTGATTCGCTCTCTATCCATTCACGTCACCTTCGATGTTCGCTCTCTGCAGCCTCACAGATACACACCCTCCTCCCGGCTCTCAACACCCCACGCCGACACACACACATGTATACAATTGGATAACACGATCTGGCCACGTCCGCTCTCCTGGCGCTCTAGCTGTCGACGCCGCGGACAACTTGCACGCACGCGAACGCCGGGCTGTAAAACGCACAACGCGCGCCCCCGCTGCCTCGCTTTAGCAATCAGATAAGAGACTTTATGACCGGCTGGACCATACATCTTAACGCAGCTCCCGCATCTGCCGTGTTTTATCCACACGCTTTTATAATCAGTACTCTTTATCTTAGCCGTGCGAGTCACGTGGCCACACGTTAATGGCGTCCGTTTTAATTAACGAAAAGTGCTCGTTATTTTTTTCAGGTGCGAAAGTAAGAAAAAAGCGCGTGGCTTTTCTTTTTACTGTCTTGTTTATTTTTTATGGTGGCCGTTTAACTGTCGTGGTTCAATTATAATGAAAACTGGGAAACCCATGTTTACTTAACGATTGTTTTAATTGGTTGTCGATGGCGCGTCGTCACCGGCGGCGACGGCGACGACGTCGTCCCCGCTCGGTTGTGCTAATTAAGCGACACGGCGTATCGATTTGATTAATATTCATAGCCGCGTCTCATCTGACATTGCCGGGCTCGTCGTAGTAGCACACTCGTCGTACACCGCCAGTAAATTCGCCACAGTCGAAATTAACACGTGCCGCCACCACCACCGCCGCCGCCGCCGCCGCCGCCGCCGCCGCTGCCGTTCGCATGACACACAGAGCTGACAATTTTGATTGGAATCAGTATGATAAAGCGCGCGTATGCGTTACCGTCCACCTTATCGCAGTCACGCTCTGATACGCGCGTTGCTATCTCGTGTGCGTTCATGTCACGCTGCCGCCATTGTAGTAGACCATCGAACATTTCGTTAGTCTCTCTCTCTGGGATTGCGTGATTTTTTTTTCATGGGTCCCTGCTGGGATTTGGTAGAAGTAGAAGTGTGAATCGAGAGGCGCGGCCGTCGGGTATATAATAAATACTGGTGGAAGTAATTAGTATTGCCTGGCGGGGTTTTGCGAGGCAGCCTCCCTCCCATGGAGCTGCAGGCCTCGCGTTCGTGTGCGCGTATCGTGCCCGACGCGATACGCGACGCGAGAAATACGAAATTAGATTTTTTTGTTCAAGCCGGATTGAAACAGATGGAGTGTTTCCTAGGTCGACCCTCGGGGGGGTTTTTTCAGGTGTGCGACCGACGGGGTGGACGCCGCTTGCGAGCCGCCCTCGCGACCTAACAGATCGGAAAATGGAAGAATGATAATTGAAAACGAATTTCCTGGGTGGAATTCTTCGCTCTTTTTTTTTCTCGTTCGGTTGCCGCGAATCGATTTTACGTGCATCGGCTGTGGGTGTTGTAGAGGTGCTCGGGTGTGGGGATTTGTAGGGGTTGGGGGGTGGGGGGTTGGGGTTGGGGGCGGATGGGAGACGGGGCTTATACGATTCTGAGCACTGGCGAGGAAATAGAAAAATTATGTCTAGTGAAGCGATGGCGGCCGGAAATCAACGTGTGCGACGCACGACGACGAAGATTAGCGGTGTTTAACGGCACACTGTTTAACGGCGCAATTTATGGCTCACTCTTTCATGTCTGCAGAGATAACTTTTAAGTTGTTTGAAATTCTAGTAAATACTACCGAACAGTAACAACTAGTTTGGATAGGAATATAATTCAACGCATTCAATAATATTAAGTTGTTCTGTTGAACTTTTAAGCGTCATTAGGAATTGAAATACATTTTCTATTTTCTATTTTGTTCTTAAAATTTAGTTTGCTTGTTAGTGGCTTGCTCCATGATGAAACTAATGTCTTACTATAAACAAGAGTGCGCAGAATGAAATGACTGACGATATAATTTAATATTATCAAGATTCGGGTGCTTCTCATCTGAGATGTCTGACGAATTCCAACCAGGCACCAACAGTCGCCATGAGACATGAGACACAGTATTATAGCATTGCGTTGGTGAATGATAGAGAGTTGATCAGGGTTATGAAGCACTAATCAACGCTACAAATACCTACTAGAAGGGAATAGAGGTAACTACCATGTTGAGAACACCATGGGGACCTCTGACGCTTAACCTCGTCGTCCATCACAACTCCATCCGCACTGAATCCTCCACCCGTGCTTGCCCCCGTTAATACGGCCCCAAATCCCAATTTCAAACCAATTTTTATCGATAATTAGTTCCATTTTTATCTCTCTGTTGAACAACAGACGTATCAGCATTAATTACTTTTTTGAATACATTTTTTGTCGCGTGGGAGTCGATCGTATGTTTGATGCTAAGCTGGATATATATATATTTTTTTTGCAACAGATACCTGTTAATTGTGTTAATTATGAATATTCTACGCTTCTGTGAAGCTACCAACGGTTATATATCACACAATGATATCGTTTCCTTCTCTCTCTCTCTCTCTCTCTCTCTCTCTCTCTCTCTCTCTCTCTCTCTCTCGTTCTCTCGCAAATTCGCTGCAAATTCACTCGAAATAGGATGCAATTAATGAAATTTACTCGACTGGTTTTATAATAATTTAATTACGAACACGTGTTTACCGTTTCATCCCCTCGTGCGCGGGGGTGGGCTGGAGGGTGGGCGGTGGGGAGGGGAATTAAGTCTTTGTAGATTTTTGTTTTCGTCAGCAAACTTCTTGCTGCAGCGCTGGGAATACGCATCGATTAAGATGCCCTGATTGCCGCCTGTTTCGCTATCGCTATAAGCAGATACACTATCTATAAATCATTTTTTTTCAATATTTTGTCAAATCGGCTTCGAAAGTGGGCTTGCCAACTTCACGGACACCAAGTAGGTTTCTGAAGCCCGGTTTCACAAAGTCCAGTTAAGTGGCTAACCTTGCCTCTGTTTTCTTTCCAGTTTGGAAGATACCTAAGAAAAACATTAGTTTTTCTGATAAAACAAATGTTAATATTACGTTTACCATCAATTCAATTATATCCAGAGACGGTAGGTACCCACTATCAAGCCTTCTTGAGACTCATGTCTTTCAACTATCAAGGCTAATTCAATCTGATACATTTTCTTCTCCATCAATACGTCCAAATGATCAAACGTATTTCTGCTCTCGGTCTGTCACCGGTATTCCGAACCAATCCGCCGTTTGTTAGAAGAAAAAACTTCGTCTCTCCAGCCTCCTTAACCTGGAGATGCTAGCTGGCGTGAAGTTCGGGCTGGGCGGTCGGGGGTAGTAAGGTGGGGAGGGGGTGCAACTCGCTGCTAGCAGCACTTGCCACCAATTATCGCGTCTGGCTTGTTTTGCTTTACGCTGATTGTAACGAGACATCGGTTTAATTACTTTAATTATACGACCCTGTTAAGAAAACTAATGGTTTCTGAAAGGCAAATACTCCGACATCACCGTCGTCGTCGTCGTCGCCGGTCTTACCATGCGCGGAGTCGTAAAATGATGCTGGTAGTTGTTGTGTTAGACGGATGATTTGGAAAATTCATCGAATTTCTATTTATTGTTGCTGGGAAATATCTAGAATCTCGGTTCGATACCCCCAGGTCGTTTGGGTCGGTCTTAAATCATCTTCAACTATAATCGAGCTTGCTTTAATAGTCGGTTGATTGTGATGATGGAGAACAAAGGTTTCTGCTAGATTAAACAAAAATATTGGTTCCTTGTTGTACTTGCAACGGGCTGACTTTGTATGATACGTAACCTTGGAAAATGAAACGCTTTTCTTGCGGAAAATGTAAATGTGTTTTGAAGATATTACTATGGAGTTATTTTCGCACCAAAGGATCCAAAAAGTATTTTTCATCGTCAGGTATATACGTTTTTTTTGTATCCTTGATTCTCCGAAGGAAAGTGTCTTAATTAAAATCTCTTTTCGAGTCCGTGGCATGTTTAAAAAAACATAAAAGCCTGGCTAGAAGAAAACTTGCCATTATTTCCGTTCTCCGTTTCGTTCTCGCTCCCGTCCCTCCGCCAGTGTTTGGTGTTAATTTATTGCAGGCCAACTCGGCTGTAGCAGGCGAAAAATAACAATCTGAAAAGAGCCTGGAGATTTTTTTTTGCATTATTCTCTTAAGGGACACGTAAATCCAGAGCTCACGCGAGCTTCTCCTGTTCATGCCTTTTTTTCTACCCCGTCGCCGTTTCTCAACTTTCCGCGAGCTTCCTTATGAGAACGGATGAAAACTTTTTCCAGCTTTTAAAAGCATTGAAAAAAGCGTGTCAATTGGTTCCGAGACAAATCTATTCGCACGAGAATCCCCAACCGCGCCGATGGCCATTTCTTTTTAAGCCATTAACTAATCGAAACTTTTTCCTATTTGAATTCATGGCGCAAAAAAAATAATACGAAAACTCCGATTGACTGCCATTATTTCCCGGTCATAACCAACCATCAGTTAAGATTTATCTGGCAGTAAAAACAATAAAAAAACGTAAATATCGCAGTCTCACAGGCCTTTTGGTCAACTGCATTCATACACACACACCCAGCACACAAATTGTTTATGACCGATGCGCCATAAACAACACGTTCATACCATCAAACCCTCACAGTGTCGCAGATAGCTTCCATCTATTTCATCCCCACACCAACCACAGAAACCTTTTTATTCATTCGAATATATTACCCAGAATTCGCGTTATACCCGCGACTCCATCCCCCATAATATTTCCTGGCATACAGAAGCAAACAGCACACACACTCACACAAAACACACAGGCGCTCGTACACCAAAGTCTCCTACAACAAAAGGTGCTTCTTTTTTCCCCTTTTAGAGGTGATCAATAGTGTTGACAGACCAAATAGGTTTCCATGCCTTACGTCCCCGGGATACATTTTCTGTCCCACTATATATACCTCCCGCATTTTACTCTTCCCCACCAATCCTAAGCTGGACTTCTCGTTTTTATCATGGCAAGTCGCATTTCTTGGTGGTCGGGGAAGTCCTTCCTCTACAACCACGTCTACGCAGTTGCACAGGGATAATAGCACTGGAATCCACCAGCTTATGAGAGAGCTTCGGGATGATCAAGAAACGTATGAGCTAGGAGCTAGCCATGGCCAAGGGGTGGATCCGGGGGTTGAAGAAACAATCAAGAGAATTGTTGGTAACACTGCGTCGTCAGTGAGCATAGAGTCAGGATGTTCAGGATATAAATGTTTGTATGTTGCGTTCCGGGTGTATGTATGGACAACTTTGTGATCGCTGTTTAGAGGAGTTTGGTTATGTTCGCTCGTGATGCTTGTATTATTTGCGACATCTAATCTATTTGCGTGTCCCCGTACTTTGTGGAGCGCTGCTGGTGAGCGTATTGAACCTATTCAATTGCATAGGTAATTATGTTTCAGGGTGTACGTCGATTCTGCCCTAGGCGTGTGTTTGTGTGTGTTAGGGTGTGTGAATGTTAGTGTGTACCTATAGTGCTGCTTCTGTGAATCAATGTCGAGTTTCTGTTGGATTACAACACGGTTCTGCCAATGAATAGCTGGGGGTGCTAGGCGTGTGTTGTTGTGCATTGATGTGTTGTTTTGGTATAGTGAGTTACCTGAAGGCGTCGTTGGCATTGAGTTTTAACAACAAAGTCATAATTGTTTTCCGTTCAACGGCGGTTTGTCGGTTGACTCGTGTCGCGAAAATTCTCGAGAATGTGGGATCGAACTTTGGCTGGTTCAATTTGAGCATTTCGTTTTAAAAGAGGTGATGCTATTCGGGCGAAATCGTTGAAATCGTTGAAATAGCACACATTTTGTGAATTTTCTACAGTACAAACACGAGAGATCATGGAAGAAAACGAAAAAGTGGGAAATTTCTACGGCAGATGAGTTACGTAATCTAAAAATGCATGGATCTGCAGTTGTTATCATTCAACCATTGATAATTATTGAATTATACTTCATTCGGGGTCGTAAAGTGGTGCTCTGCAGTAAAACTGTGGGACTTAAAGCGCGATGAGAACGCTCAGAGTAATTAATATGTTGCGTGCGCATTGCCGTGGAATTGTTTTGGGTCGTAAAGTCAAGTTAATGATTTCGATGCGAATGTTTTACTTTTCGGGACGCTGTTTGCCTGCTAGCTGCCGGATGTATATCTAATCTAGTGGAGGCGCCGTGTTTTTTTGCTCCCTACGTCGCCCCGGCATTGCGCTCCCTAGAGTCTCCCCGCTCCCCATTCTCTCGACATTTTGAGTCGGGTCCTCCTCGTGCATTTTCGGGCAAAAAGCGTGGGATAAACACGGTCGAGTGGAGAAGAGATCATTGATACACGAAGGCAGAGAGACCATGGCTATGCGTAGGGAGGCACTGTTTGGCCCAATACAGAATGTCGGGCATGTCTTGGATGTACATGTACACTATTTTAATAGCAAATTTAAGTGTTTAATCTGCATATTTCAGCTTATTTTTGAAGTATTTGTCAGTGTATTTTGGAGCAGACAAAACGTTCACATTTCTGTAGAAATCCAGCAAACAATGGATGAATATTTTGAATCGAAATGATGTTTTTTTTTCTCGTAAATAGACGAACACTTAACTGTGACTGCAACGAGACGAATTGAAAGCAATACATTATTGCCATTTTATCACACTTTGAAAGAAAGTTTTTATAACTTGCTTTTATTCAATTCCTAGCAATTTGCATACGGCAAATCCAGTCCCGAAGCAAACATAGCTGCGAGCACGACGTTCATACATTCGAAGAGCAACACAAGAAACAAGCAACAACCCTACGGTAGTTTTCCTACCGAAACAAACGGGTTTTTTCCCGAACCCATGGCGCTCCGTGCCCAAACGCACCCCCTCGTTTGTCAACGTTACGCACACGACGGCAGTGCGTACGTACGCTCATTTCCATTTCAAACGCCAAGTGCGTCGCGCATGCTAAAGTGCGTAACACCGGCAACTGCAAGTGCCAGCGAATCGAGCATTGTGTTACGGGATTAAAACACGGGAAAGTGTCACGCTGTAATTCGCGGTACAGACAGACGCAGATGAATTAGCATGCAATTATGTCTGTAAGGTTTGGCATTCAATGCTATAGTGTATGCCTATACACAAGAGCACACACGTTATGTGTATGTCTATGTACTCTCTCTCTCTCTATATATATATTTGTGCACCGAAATTGCATGTACTAGTTTTGCTACATTGCATTTTGTATATTGATTTACATGAATTGTTTCTGGCTAATTTAACATGAATAGAATTGACTATAGAATTGAATAGAAAGGAGAAATGATTCTATTCCGTAAAGGGTAAACGCTATGTGGCGGATAGGAAGCTGTCCCCAAAATACGTTAGCGATTTTTCTCTTTTCTTGTATGCAAAAGTTCACATTCAATGTCCAGTTGGAAGTAACTTCAAGTTAAAGGAAGAGAAACGGAAGCTTCCGAAAGAGATGACTTTTGGAGGTTGTAAAACTGAAACTATCGATCAATTTCGTAGTTCCCAAAGTGTTGAACAAAGAAATGGCCATATTGGAAATAAATTTGTGAATTTTCTTTAAATTCTAAGCAGGCGAGTAATTGTAAGCGTGGTCAGCTCCACGGGAAGCGGAACTATCTCTACGGGAAGCGGAACCAGCTGCCGTCCATGGCTCTATAATCTAGGTCTAACGCAACAACAGGGCTGGTCCACCGGCACTGGCAGATCAATGGGAGGCTGTCCTGAGTTCCATCGCGAGCGCGCCAACAGCGGATTGCCGCTGGAAAACGGCGCCAAGTTGGCTTTGAAGATCAAAGGAGTTTGCCTCCCTGCTTACACATCATGCATATATAGCTTATAAATAGGGGAACACCGGGTAGATGCTGGATTTTCCTTGCCTCCGCATATATTCCCATGTTAGATATTGTACTCCATGTAACATTAGGAATTCTATAGCGAATAATTCGGTGGCAATTGTACACAAGTATAAAATAATGCATTATTTAGGTATAGTGAATTGTGTCTGGATGTAAGCCTTTGATGTAGATTTTCAACTTATCCGAATGGCACAAGTCGTGTTCGTAAATGTATTATGATAATAATAATGGGTGAATGTTGACTGCGATTTGGCGAGCTCTCAGGCAAGAGCGGCTCGCGCTATGTTTCCAACTTTGTAAATTATTCATGCGAAATAAGGAATGATGATATGTGTTATAAATATTGAGTGCGTGTGATCTCTCGGATGTCTAGAAATAGCATCTTGTGTGGATGCAGTTTCAGGAGAGAATGCTCTGTGTGATTGATATTACTGCAGTGATGGTCCAGACTAGTAAAGTGCATTTCTAGGAAATGTGAGTAGGTATATAGATCTGCCAGGCCCAAAACGACAAACTCTATCCTCGCTATCCGTTCATTGTTTAACATCGAGGTTAAACCTTGATCGCTTCTGACCCGATGAGCATCAACTTTAACTCCTAGATAAAACACAATGAAATAGCCGTTGTATTGCATTCGATTCGCTAGTTGCCGAAGGGCGATTGTGATACTGTCATCACGTTGGGATGGTAGGAGATCTATATTTTGTCAATGTTTTAATGGAACAAATTAATGCTCTCATATCGTCTCACCCTGATAACTGTTACAAACTATATACACGTGGATTAGAGCTAAGTTATAAAATACAAATGCATTAAATGACGTTATGACAGTTTCAACCATTCCGCTCGACACTTACCTCATAAAACAGTTGTTGGTTATGTGGGGTACCCATCCGATGCGAGATTCAACGCGGTTTGCTTTAGTTAACAATCATATTAACTCGTCAAATTGTTCCCTATTCCATTTCTAATGTGTCGTGGAAGCACATGACTTCTAAAGAAACAACTGTGAATTTATGTCTGTATGTCACTTACAAATACAATTGTTTAGCGTTTGTTTCTTTGATGGTTGAACACTATGGCGTTAAATGGTCCCAGTGATGCAATTCACTTGTCGCTTCCGATTAAAATGCAAGCTACATGGATGCAAAGAGCATCTAATTGTTCTCAGCATACTCGTTGACATGAGAAATAGCATACTACAAGTTTTCAAATAAAACTTATACAACCGTGAATGACAAGTTAAAATGTTCTTTGAATAAAGCTTAACTCATTTTTCGTCGGTGTTCAAGAGAGAAAAGGACTAATCAAGTTAATGAGTGCCGTTACGAGCATCGTTAACGGTCAGAATTCATTGCGTTTTCTTTTTCTATGAGCTGTAAGTCTTCTTTATTTTTCCGTTTCACACTTGTCGATTGAATTAGCGCTCACAGCTCTACGTGCATTCATACCGACTCCTCCGTTCTGTTCTATCAACTCGCAAGTGACGCCATTTGGTAAAAATAAAATAAAAAACATTCCCTCTCACGTGATACGATGAGCAATGTCAAAGGGAACTGCTTTTCCAACTCAGAAATATTTTATTAGCACATGGACTGTGAGTGAAGTTTTTTGTACCACTGAACTCTAACATTTGTGATGCCTTCTCCATTGTCCTGAAAAGGTAGCTTTTCAACGAGAGATGATTACCAATTTACATTTTGCGAGTTCTAATAGAAAGTTGAT
Organism: Nemurella pictetii; assembly: GCA_921293315.2. NCBI lineage: Eukaryota > Metazoa > Arthropoda > Insecta > Plecoptera > Nemouridae > Nemurella > Nemurella pictetii. The sequence continues at coordinate 8,002,471 of OV121122.1, forward strand.
TAATTATCTTTATGTATGGTGTACTTATTATTATGTTCGTGCATTCATCGGCAAATACAATTTTAATCTTCTTAAATTTCAATGAAAACTCTCGGCAATCATTTTCAAATGTCTCTTTAGAGGTAGAATCATATTTCCCGATACTCAAATTACATTCGTAAATAATAACACGATTATATATTATTTTCCTAAAATTACCCTCGCAAAAATTTTCATCCAATTTATCCGGCACATGATCACAAAAGAACCCATTTTCCTTCTCAGCAAACAGTTTATGCACAATTGAGACGCTGCGCATAAGAAAGCGCACCTCAACCCCCACCCCCAAACACACTCACAGACTAAGATGCATCCCTTCTTTTCACAGAATTGCTCACAATATAATAATGGCTTCGCTTAACTTTACCGTTTCCCTTTAATCTCGATCAAAATTACCTCCTTTCACCAACTAAATCTATTGTTGCAAGCATATAATAGCACGGGGAGCACACAAGACATAAGGCTTCTACAACGATAATTCGCATTTACCACCGACTTAGCACTGTAGAATTTCCTCGCGAGCCAGCCACGCAAATATGCAACACATCAACGCAGACGTTGAAGACACGAGGCATTGTTTGCTGATGTCTCGGGAACGGATCGATCAGTTCAACGTTTATGTTTTCGACAGGCCAGGCGCAGCGTACAGCGATTCAGCGAGGGGTTGCTTATATTGAATGTGTATCGTAAGATGTCTTCAGCCCATATCAATTTCTCCTTACACACCGGAAGTTGGATGGGCGCCGAAATTGTTTCATGATATTGTGTTTTGTTCTATATGTTAGGGGGGGAGGAGATCATCTCTGGGCAATAGGCTCAGCCGAATTTAATGCAGCTCGTCTTTGAGGTTGCGGAGATCTTTTTATATAAAGTTGGATTGATTTGATTGTGTTTTTGTTTGGCAAATATAGCAAGCGGGCTGCCTCGACACGGTAAGCTGTCTTGGATTTGGTTGCAACGGTTTGGGAAATGAGTTTTCGATCTGGGTTCTTCGCCCCGTGGGAAAAGTGAATCAAATTATCAGAGATCGTTTACAAATCCCCAGTCAATATTTTCATATTTTATATATTTTAACCTGGGACTGTTAGTGAAATGGTGCAATGCTTGTTGGTATTACTATGAGGACAGATTCACAAACGGTGTAGACTACTTGGGACCGGTCTTATACAATGCACAGTTAAATAGTATCTTACAGTTAGGAACAGAAGTAACCGATAGGTTGTCTCCATGGATATGATTTATTATCGGGAGGTAATAGCGCCTTGCTAGCTCTAGCTAATCCGACCCATGGGTTTTAACGCGTAGGAAACCCGCAGGAGCAATTAAGCGCTAATGACAAGACGTCAATATCATATTTCTAAGAAGAAAAAAAATTGAAACGAAAGAAAAAACACACACATTATCCCTCGCAGCTCCCATACGTCATCTATCAGCTGCTAAAAATTCTCCAAGAACTCTTTCCAATTGTTCGATCAGCCCGACGTCTGGAGACACAAAGCCCCCTCCCCCCCACCCCGGGCGGAGAAGCGTCGCGACGCCGCACGACGCCGAAGACGCCGACGTCGGCCGTCTCGAGTGCGTTCGACGTATCACCTCTCAAACAAAAGACGGGTCGATCGGAAAAGAGTGTCTCTCCTAGACGTCTTCGCTGGCAGGCTCCCGTCAGCTGCTGGTTTCCTGCGATGAGGTGGCACGATGGTCGAATGCTCGGCTCAGCGCTAAGGGTGGGACACTCGGGGTGGACCGGACGTGCTCACTTTTAAATAAGGGTGTGCAGCGGAGAGCACGTGTCTCTTGGAGGTTAACTAAACATTGCAGAATTCTAGCGGCAGGTGCCTCATGTATCATGCAAGCTAGTGTATTGGCTATTTGGCTAGATTTGCAATAAATTAACTTTGAAAGAGGTATTCTGATGTGTTCTTCGCTGAACTAGAACTAGATGTAAGAACACGCGGTTATTGGAGTCAGAGTTAGGGTTTGCTAGCACCGAGTTGTACGACTTAAGCTACATGCCATGGAAACGCCCAATTATGCTGCAATTTAACTCCTTGATGAGTTTTAATTCCTGTTATTTTCCAGAGATGTCTCATTTACCCAGAGCATTCAGGAAATATCCGGGATAATGCAAACCGAGCCCATAGCTCTTGACCACCGAGATTTTCTCTTATTCTGTTAATACCCAATGGCACACATAAAGCAAACGATTTTTAAAAGAACGCATGACAGAAACGTGACACATTGTGTTAGTGATTTTCCTTGACGGGTAGTGAAACCAGTGACGGTTAAGGCTCCTTAGAGCGCTGATGGCTCATCGGTGACAAGGAACCGGCCGGGCCTTGGAGTGATTAACTCCTTTACGATTTCGGTCGGGCCGTCGGAATAGGAACATGAATGGTGAACAAGGATATTGATGATGATTTGATGATGTCAGATGATGTACCTACTCATCGCTCGGATATTGATTCGGCACGTGATGAATGATCGAATGAAGCTTTCGTTAGGGGGAAATGCGTATGGCTTCTTTAGAAAATGAGAAAAGCTAAAAAAAGGACACGAGCGAATGAGACTGCTTTTTTTTCTGTATGCACACATCAGAACGTGTTTCCCGTCGAGGCCGTAGAAATTCGACAAACATGGACTATTATGGCTTGCAGAAGGGAGCCTTCTTAATACGTCAATGTTTCGTTGAAGATTTTCAGTTGGTCACTCCGGCTAATGTTTCACTTTTCGGAAAGTCGACTTTCGGTGAGCTTTCTGTCACAAATTTCAGAAAACCCTCGCCCTGGATTTAATGAGAGACCATGGCTTTGGCTAGTGTAGAGTCCAATTAAATTCATAATTTAGCTGAGGGCCACAATTAAAATGAATAGTTACAAATTTATCTTCCATTTAGGAAGAAAATAGCAACTGAAAGGTTGTCACCATGAAGATGAGTTTATACCTGGGAGGTCTATCTAACTAGACGTTGTAATTTTGATCCAAAAAACTAGTTTTACATTTTCTTTCAACTCTAAATTGAAATATCACGCACAGAAACATTAGAATTTCTCTTCACATGATGCCCTTAAGCTCAAATAACTCTTCAAACTCAGAGTTTATGAAATGGTAAAACAGGCCCTAAGGGAAAAAATAATATGGAGCTTTTCCTTGGTATTGCGACATCCACGATCCAACCTTGACATTACCCACGTCTCATCGACATCCTTGAGAGCCTCGTCAAACATTCTGACAGGAAATCTTCATCAACAACTAGTGATTTCCACACCATCCCGTAGCAGCGAACCAGCGTCACCCTCTCTCCGTCGATTTGGAGCCTTATGCAAATCAAGCCAATTTCCGGACGCTGAGCTGAGAAAATTGAACAAAATATCATCTCTAATTTCATTTTTCGTGCGTTCAGGGAAAATACACGTTGAACGAATCTCGCTGGGTTCTGCAAATGGTCCATTACCGGAGATGGGGAGGCGTTCGTTACGCGCCGTGTGCGATATTCCTGGGTCTTTCTGCCCCAGGAAACTTGCTATTTATTTTAACGAAGTCTCCGAAAATGCCGAGTTTCTTCGTCGCTTCGTCGAGAGCGACTAGGTTTTCTTATTCCTTGCATGATACGAGCTTAGCGCAAGGTGTTGAGTCGAATCTGATGATTGACCCGCCAGAAGCGAGCTGTCCTTGGGTTGGAAAACTTACATTCAACCTTGAAACTCAGGGTCTGCGCTTTTGACCACAAAGAATTAGATTTAGTTCCGGGACTATTTCTGGAATTGACACCCCTTTGATTAATAGTAAGATCGTTGTCAATCTTGCCCTGCAAGAAGGTATATATATATGGTTGAAAATATTCAAAAGTGCTATTTGCAAACTTTTTCATCAAGAGAAAACGACGTCAGATACCCACTTAGAAAAGCCATCTACAATGGTAGCAACTGTCCTCAAAAAATATTATTTGCTCTGCTGTTAAGCCAAGGAAGACACAGAAATCAGAACCCAGCTGGCTAGTCTTGGTAGGTTTCTTACCTCATTTCCCCCGAATGGAATAGGTCTCTTTGTGCACAACTACATTGCCTATATGATACTGCAACCGCTAGCTTCTAGCCACTCTAAAAACTCAAGACTAATTCAAATTCAGACGGAATAGACGCGTAGCCCGCTCTCGGCAAGTCCACAACAAGTCTCCACCCCCGCCATCAGAAACTTGTTCGCCATTATTTAAATGCAGTCTCAAATAAGACGAGCATGCGAATTTCTCCTCCGAGCATCACAAGTTATTATTCATATCTGGTCCGGCCATTTGTTAGCTCCGCGTATAGTGTTGGAAAGTGATGACACATCCCCTAGTACATGCTGCAAGGTATAACCTACTCGCTGGGAGTAGTTGGCGCTAGACTTTTGCATAATGCCAGGTCGGTAATAACCAGCAAGTACAGACCTCATTTACACAGCACTAGAGGTCGCCTCTAGGGTTATGTTACGATAATTTATCAGTCTTACTCATTGAAATTCAAGAACGCCACGCGAGGTAAGGGCTGCGACGCGCGACGCCGGCCAGGGGCGTGCTGACGGGGTTGTTCACTGGGAAGCAAACTTTCTCGTTAACTCTCAGAGCAAGAGTTACTTGGAATTAAACGCGACTTAATTAAATTACTGTAATTATTTATCAGTGGCTTGAGTGACGACAAAAACGAGAATTCTTAAAGAAATTACTGTTACGCAAAATCTTCGGATTTCGCTTTGGCCGGCTGTTTGGAGGATACCCAAAATGGCCAATGTCTTTATAATTTCCTCATCGAATGCATGCTTGCAGGTTAACAATGTCATCTGGAGCACCTAGCAAAGCCAGGAAGTCCGGGGAATTGATATGAAATCCTACCTCATCTCATCATTGAACACACAAGATCAACTAGACGTATCTGAATATTATGTTGACACAGATTTGCATATTAAAAAGCCAGGGCAAATCACGATGACACCAACAGTGGCGTGCCATGCCTATGATATCGTGTAAAAGCAGCGAGTAGTTGATGTGGCCGGCCCGAGGCAGACACGCTCTGCACGCCACTGAACCAAGCACCGGGCCTCCGCTGCGTGCTCCGTGAATTCGCTTCACCGGGCGTCGGGGGGCGCGGGCGGGGGCGGGGGCGGAAGATTTTGCATAATAGTTTCTACGATGACACAAAGTGTGCAATATCTTAGAACTTGTTATGCTGATGACGTGAAAGGCCTATGCTGTGCCTTGTGGTTCGTAATTGTTTTCCCCGTTGGAACGGATGGAGGCGTTGGGGGGTGGGTGGGTGCGGGGGCAAGGGGGTTGGATGGCGAAGATGGTTTTCTGTGCACTCGCGGGAAAGTTTGTGGTTTATAGTTTATTTTTTGCTGCTCGGGGTGAGATAGAAAAGTCGCGAAGGTATTGCCGAGAGGAACTAACTATAGTCGAGTTATTTCTTTCTTTGCGAAACGGCGCGGTTTGTCGTCGCGAAATGCTAAAGCGAACGAGTTTCTTTTTCTAACTCGCCGGCTTGTCGATTCTAACCAAATGTCAATATTTTGTGTTTAACTTTTCGACTAAAAATAACCCTTCGAGCAGAGTCAAAGTAGTAGAAAAATAATCAGATACTCGTCCGCGTGAGCTACTCTTCTAAGCTCGTTAAAATCACAAGCATTCCGGTCGGCGAATCGCACAGAGAGATCACGCAGAAATCCAGAGAGCGTGCCGCATCAAATCGGTACAGATTTTCCGCGAAAAGTCGACCCCTGGTCGCGAACGACCCGGTGATTTTCAGCGACGTCCATATCTACGCTAAAACACTTTAAACTTCGCGGATCTGCAGGTGATATTTCCCACTTGGCAACCCCATAAGGAGGCTAGACAGCCACTTATATTGCCAACTCCAAACAAGCAGACGTTTTCTTCGTTAAAGCGATCATACAGACTGCAATAAAAATAATAATGGGACGCGGTTATATCCTTAACTATAGACTCTATCTTACATTAAAATTACTTATGAAGTTATGACACTAATCGGGTAAAAGGTCTGTTAGGGACTGGGCCCTAATCGGCACAAATAGCCTAGATGCTGGCGTGCCGTAAAGCCCCACAAATCATCATCATCATCACTGGGCCCTAATTGGCAGATATCTTTGTTATCCATCTTAAACTATATATTACTTACATGAAAAAAAAACTTACTGAGAACTTCAACAATATTCTTCCACCATATATACCGTCGTTTCTGCGGTGCGATAGTATTGCTAGGGTTGTATACGGTTGGTCCTTACCTAAGGAAAAAGAGAGAAATAGTTAGAGGTGACGGTAGAGCGTGTATTATGCATTTTTATACTTTGTTGGATAGAGGTGTTGAGGTTTGAGTGTTGAAAGCACATTCGGTTAATCACATTAGCCCTATTTACCTCATAAAAAGTATTCCTTATAGGTGCAGTTTACCCTGACTTTGAATATTGCCTGGGGACAAGAGATACGGAGTCAAGCTGTGCTAGTCAAATCTTTGGAAAGGAGCGAAATAACGACAATCTAGGCTTTTAGTTCATACACACACACACCTCAAGTGGAAATGCGGAGGAAATGGCGCCGAGGAAGTTTTAATGCACTTGGTGGAAAACTGCAATGTTTATGGTTTATCGCAGAATGAACACTTGGCGAGTGGAATGTGCTGCTATAGAATCATATGGTGTACTGGCCGCTGAGATAGCGTACGCTGGTTTAACGTGTACTTGACCAGTTCTCAATGCGTGTACAACATTTTGTGTAAGGCAAAATACTAACGTCTCAGACGTTGACGAGATATCTGACCATAACGACCATTATCTGACCATAAAACACCATCTAGCTTCTGTAGTGGATCTAATCTTGTTGACATTGATATGGGCTTGCCACAAAAATGGTAGCAAATATCTTACTATTTTTATGTAGGAAACTCTGTCGAATAGCATTGTTGAGCTGGCGACAGGATCGTCAGCGCTGCCTAGGCGGCGTGGCAAGGAATTAAATAACTCCAGTCATAGATACAACTTTAAGCAACGTTTCTTACGTAAAATTTGGGGGGGGGGGGTTGCTATTAATTCTCATCTCAAGTGTCGACTAAGAGTTGACATATCAAAGAGTCTATTTGCAGGTGATGACTGCAATTATTTACTTAAACTTCATACTTTGCAGCCAGAGCTTTGTTGATACTTGATGATATTTTACAAGATAGTTGCATATCATAGCAATTATAAAGCTATCAATGACATGTTGGTAGTATCCATTAGTTCTATTGACTGTGGGCTGTGGTAACGTGTTCTTCCAATGGTTCACTTTCTCCAAAGAATATCCTCCATTCCACTGCCAATGCAGCGGGTAGACGCTAGGTCGTTCTACCCCATCCTGTTCGCAAGGACCACGTCCGCACGTGATTGGAAATAACGCGCTCGCTGTCGATAAAACATAAGTGCAATATCAAATATAATGACCGCGGCCGCTGCACTGGCAGTGTCTGATCGCTTTATAAATAGGGGAACACGATCCGTGCGATCCGCTGGCCAACGATTTACGATTATGATCTTCGGCGATAAAAACAGGGCCACAAATCGTGCTCGAGTTCGCGTTTCTGCGAGTGGTTGGACCATTAAAAATTTTATTTCACGGATATTTATTTCGCGTGCATTTAGGGGTTGATTTGAAGCTGTTCCTTTCTGCGGAAAGTGATTGATTCCTGTATAATTTTCATTTTGGTTCAGCTTGGAATGTCTCAAGTCAGTCTTTCGCTTTTCCTTTTTTCGTCACATTGATTGAGTCATGTAAATTTTTAATTTTTCATATGTAAAAATCACAACATTTCTTGGGATTTCATTTAAATTATTGTTGATACTGGCCGGAGCGTGGCCTAGCGACTCTACTTCGCGAAAATACCCAGAGAGTCTCAGGAAAATAGCACTAGTTTGACACTAATCCGCGTACTCAGGCTCAAGAATAGGCTCTGATCACAAAACCAAATTAACTTTCTTCAGATGAAAGGTTAACCAAAAATTGATTTTTTTTCCTGGCCAGAGAGATAGTCTTAAATGCAGGGGTAGGAAAAATTATTCTGGCTATTTCTATAGTTGCAGATGTTTGTCATAATAGTGCACTCAAGCCTATAATTGCGGTTTTGACTATTTCTCCACCGCTTTCTGCCTATGCTTTTTGCCTTCTTAAAATCATACAGGCTAAGTACATTTCTTATGTCTCATAAGAACAAGCCTTTCAAGTGGTTGTTTTTGGGTGGACTTTGACTAATTCCTGTGTCTTCTTTGTTTTTCAGGTATGTTTACGAGGTTCATTAAGCTAGCAGCTACGCGATCGCTTGCCGAGGTAATTACTGGACGACTAGGTGCTCTTACGTGTTATTTGATGGAAATTTAAAGACTGGTTAATTAAAACAAATCATTTTCCTTCTTAAAAACTCAAAATACTGCCTTTTTAGTATAATCATACAATATGAATTTGGTACGGCACAAAATATGTAAATTTGAAGAGGTGTAACAATCAATAAACTTCATAAAAAATGGCAAAATTTAATTTCGCATGTGCAGCATGCGATAGATTCAACGCTAACGACTTTTTTCCATCCCTCACACCGTTAATATATGCAGCCGCAACGCATTACTATCCGCCGCGAGTAACTTTCCACGTAAATTCAGATTTTCAACATGCACTTCCGCAGCGCTGGCGTCGCCGGCTGATCTCGAGCCGCCCCGGCCGTGTGCCACACGCTTAGCATGATAAATATCCCACTCTTTATGATAAAACCAAAACAAAGTCGAGATATTTTTTATTACTTTCGCCCTCCGCGCGCCCGTAGGCGCGCTCTCACGTCAAATGATAAATTACCTCTCGAGGATATCAAAATTTTGAGCCACGCTCGACACGGGAGACGCGAGGGAAAATAAGAATCGCATTATACGTGCTTTCGCACTCGGGAGGCTGGACCGCCGAAAAGAAAGTTGTATTTTAACGGTTATTCGGTTTATTTACAGGGCCCTTACGTGAAATCAAGTGTGACGGTGGTGCTAGTGTTGCTAAAATATACTTAGATTGTTGGCATAAGGCGCGCAACAATGGCAGCGCCTTAGTGACCGTAGAACTGCATTGTTTTTGGGATCCTAAGACTGAATCACGTTAATGTAACAACCCTCTCCCCCCCATCCCCTTTGGCGATGGCACCGTAACCCACGAGCCCCAAAATTTATCCGCAAGTACAAGAGGCCGTCGCGCCTTGCGGAATATGTGTGCCAACTACTTTCCAGTGCATTTTCCATAAATTATCTTTGGTTAGCGGTTAAAAGAAGCATCCGGTTTTAATGGATTGAAATAATAAAAGGGAAGCCGGTTATTCAGTAGCACCAGAGCTGAAAGCCTGGGCTGAAAGGGTGAAAGAAACCCGGTTATTCACTAGAATCAGGGTTAGAAAGTTAGAAAAATCCTTTTCTACAACAGCACTGTCGTAGCACTGAGACCGTACGTAAGGCTTGTTACAATGTTTCAAAAACAGACATTTTAATATTTTCATTAAGTCTGAAACGTACCTTCAAATTTCTCTGACGTTAGCTTTCCGTTCTTGCTCTGTATATTATAGCAGGTGTATTTACAACAGCGAATTTGATATAATTGTATGCTCCATTAAAACTAGCTCACTCACAAACGTTGCTTCTCTATTACAAGATAAAAATACAACAAGCAGCAGTGCTCAAGCAAAACGATGAAAACGCAAACGGAAAACTCTCCGCTCCACTAACTACACGAATTTGAGACGTGAAAATTTCATCGGCGACAGGGCGAAATTGTAGAGTTTTCTTTTGAGTCGCGTTGAAAAAACAGTCTAAGACCGATGAAATTTAAAAATTTTAGTCATCGTCTTCGGTGGCCATCGGATGAAAATCGGAAACATTTAGGCACTAACGCACGAAGGACAGGGTGGCGCTCTGTAGGGGCTGCCTTCATCAACTGACTAAACTTGCGCTACAACGGCTAAAGAGGCCAAACAAGATTTTATTTCTATAGGCGCCTCCTCAGATGGCAAGTTTGTGTGACCAAACTGAGACGTGGAATTATGGATTGCAACGTTCTTGCGTTGTCAGCATTTACGTGTAGTTTGTCTGTAAAATTGTCACTGAGTATGACCTGGATACAGAAGTGATAGGATATTCATCACACTGGATATAAGAAGAGCCAACTAACTACACTAAGTACCTAGGCATTAATTATATACAACTTAATTAACTTTGAAAATTGTAACTGTTTCAATAAGTGCCAGAAGGTCTTTACAGAAGTTAGCGATGGGATACTCCATGTGAACTAATAAGTAATGAAACACAAGCAGTCATTAAGTGCACTTAACTCGAAGTTTGTGTAACGTTTGATCGTTGCTGGGTATAGTTTGCAGTCTTCCCAAGACACCGATATCATTGAATTAAGTACGAAGAAGAGAGAAAAATGAAAGATGTCGAAGCATTTTGCACGAATTGCTGGATGTTTTTTTTAAACGCTAGTACGTTGTCACATTACCTTTCAACGACGCCATAATATAAGTATCTGTTTGAGATTCATGTTCATCTGCTTCGTAATTGAACAAGAAGCGAGAAATCAGCGCACTTTACCGTATGCAGGTTTTGATGAAAGAGCTGTTAGCTAACGCGGGGGCAATTTGGGGGCAAAAGGGGGTGGAATGACTCGGGTAATACTGCGAGCTGACTAGCTATGTGTGCGTGGAAATTCAGGGGTTGATTTTGGATGTGTTTACCGTTCAGCTTTCAGTGGCACAAGTGCCGTGAAACATGCTCAGGGGTTTTACCCGAAACCTACAGATTCTCTACCTCTGGGTTGTTAAGAAGGAAATACGTGTACTTGCGTTATATTTGTCATGTGTGTTTATTCGTTTTATTGTTAGGTATCTGCTTATTAAAAGCAAGCATTGCGAAACGAGATAAAATTTCGTAGGGGAATTATTTAATGCTTCAGAGTTAAATGAGATTTTAAGCTTCGTTCAAGTACTCTTGGAAAATTATCTTGTCACCCGACATGTCATTTACCAAATTTAATGGTCAATTAGCAAACGATGAATGGAAAGTACATGAAGCAGAACATATTCATGACGCCTTTTCATCTCACAATTTGACTGCTTTTCGAGCAAGTGTGCGAGTTAAGTGGCATAAAATCGCAACTCTCACAAAAATTGTTTGAATGTTTGTTAGATTGACAGACACTCGTAGGGTGTAAATTTATTTTTGAGTCAATGTGGAAATGGCAGCAGCGCATTCATGTCTATTTTCAGACCGGTGGGAAAAAAGAACGTCCGTGAGTGTCTAGTTACAGAGATTTTTCAGACTGAAATCAGTCTCTAGCCATCGCATATTTTTCAGAAATTACATGAACGAGAGAGAAATATTTCCCCGGAAATAGATATTCCTTTCCCGGAAACCGTGTATAGAGATTATTTAATAATTTCTTTGAAGTTGTTCGGTGGAGTGAACTTGCCATGGTTCTTTTTTAAACAAGTTGGGCAAATTTAGAGCAATATTCTTGCGCTCGAGACTTGCAACAAGCCGTAACTCAAACTTCCCTTCCGCAGTTTAAAAAACTATTCCCCTCTTTGACGAGAGACTGCTTGGAAACTTGTCCATTATCTTGACGGGCTCGCGTCGATACTGTTTTACTTAATAACTTAACCATGTTATATTTTTAAGTACATCCCGCCCCGTATTTAAGCATATTTCACCGAGCAGCTTTCAAGCGTTTATAATAAAGTTTCGCTAGACATGGCTCCTCCACCTCTAGCTTGACGTTTATCGAGCAGATTTTCGACCCAAACGCGCGCAGCTCAAATTTCGTTGCCGAATAACATTTATCTGCAAGATGCCCTCCTAACCATTCACTTGAATTGAAGAGACACCACTTAAGCTTAACCTGGCACCTCCATCTTCAATTAAAGCTATTGCATTAAGCCTTGCTGTTTCCTAGAGAATGGATAATAAAACAGCTATAAACACAAAACAGCGTCTCCTTATACTAAAGAACGCGCATGTATGCGATTCTACATTCTTAGAGCAGCATTCCCGCTTAAAGCCTTGAAAGAAACGTCAGCATCATCATGATTCTTAGATTCGTGTCTTCTAATCTTGGATTTGAGGAAACTAGTTTCAAACAAGTATTAAATAATACGCTAGCGTTAGAAAATTATAATCAAGGGCTTAGAAATGACAAATCATACATTTTTTAAACAAAGTCTCTGGATAACGTCATGCATTGTCATTATACCTACCCCATAAAAACCCTTTCCAATAAAAATCCTTCCACGTCCGACGCCCAATAACATCAATCTTAAAACAAGCTGACGACGCATCAGTTCCGATTGTTATTCAAACTAGCATGGCGACAGTTCGTGAAACTATCCGCCCAGCATCCGGACAGGTCGAAACTTTTCCACCGCCCTCGCGTCGCGTTGCCCCCGACCGGAACCAGGCCAACGCGCCGCCTGTGTTTTCGACGTCCAACTGTGACGCGGCCTCGTAACTATCCAGACCGAGCGACGCCGACGCCGACGCCGACGCCGACGCCGGCGGCCGATCTATTCCATTAACCCTGCTGGGTCATTAGCGTCGGTTTTTGGAGCAACGGTCGCCGCTGGTCTCTGTGTAGGTTAGCGAAACCACGTGGCACGTTGGCATCGAAGAGACGTTGGGGTGGTCGGCCATGTTGGGAAGACCGAGCAACAAGTTACGTCATGAGGATAAATAGGTACTTCATAGAAATAGACTATTTGTGCTGATTTTTTAAAACTCTTCGTCATATTGATCCCTAGTTTCGTTGTGCCTAGAAATAAGATAGAAACTGTATCCCTTTTCTATATCAATTTTCTATCGTCGACGAAACCATATGAATCAGTACTGAACCCAAAGTACTTATAAATGTCTTTTGAAACCGTTTCAATAAAGTTAAAGAATATGGGTAGGAGGAAATCGGACTGCGTATGATTTTCAATGGTCAACTTCGCTTAAGATTGAGAATGAGAGAGCAGTTGAAAGGAAATAAAAACAACACAGTATATTTTATCGACGCGAGTCATCGCATATTTGTCCCCAAGACAGTTGGAATCCATATTCAAATATGTCTTGATATACCGTCTCGAAATCTACCCTTTTGGTCGGCTATTACTCCAGAGAATGACGTGGGGCGCCGTTTTTCTGTTAGCTTTAGCCCACCTAAGTTTTCTTTGTGCCACGCTAGATGATGTACAGCCCTGGGCGGGCATGGTCATTCATACAAACGCCGCGCGTGCATTGCGGGGTAAATTATCGACTTGTTTACAACCCGATGCGGACTTGATATTTGAACTTCGCGGCGAGCGAGTATATAAATCCGGTGTGTCGCGTGTGTAGTTATAACTTCCAATTGTTGTGTTGCGTGCTGCGTTGTTATTGGTTAATAATGGAGCTGTTTACGGGAGAGGTTGTCATCGATACGGGCAATCAATAAGTGGCTAGGTTTTTCAGTTTTGTTTTTCTGGTGAAAGAAAACGGGTGAATTGTGTACATAATAAAAATTCCAGGAAGCCATTTCGCATTGAAGAAAAAATCGCGAGACTCACACAATGGAGACCACTGTCGCCATAAACCAAGACTTTTCCTTATTATTTCACAAAACTACTTGAAAAAGAAAATTCTTTGTTTGTTTTCCGCCCACAAACTTTCTCGTCGTCGCCGTCGTCGCCGTCGTCGTCTTCGATTCAGTCGACCTTGGTGGCTGGAAAAGCTCATCTCACATCCCATCGGATATCCAATGAAATATATCCAAAGAACTAATAACTATTTCTCAATTCCTCCAGCAACGCGTATAACTCTTGGCTATCCATGTGCACTGTTAGAGCACGAATGTCTCGCGCTTTCCACGGTGATCGTGTATAGAGAACAACGGACTAAAGTTCACTCGGCGTTGCATCGGCAGGGAATATCAAACTTCACGCTAGATTTTTCCGAAAAAAACTAATCTGGACGATGTGTAGCTTTTCACTAAATCTTTACCCACCATTAGGAAAAATTTAGGAATGATTGGAGTGTTAAAAATTTAATGTTGCAAAAGTTTGTATTTACATATTTAGTATGAGAAGAACTACTGTTAAGTTGTATGTGTATTTGGATTAAAGCTGTTAAAACTACAGCTTTTGGTTTTGACATTTATTCAATGTCATTGACTTGTTTTGCTACCACACAAAACTTGGATTTTCTTTCTGGAAAATACACCTCATTAGTTACTGTTTGGCAAATTTCCTTGAGTTTTTCCACGATCTCACTTAGCAGTGTTCCACCTCGGCTGCTTAGCTTTTCTAGACCATATTCTAAATTATCTCCTTTCTCATACGGTCAACGGGTCTCGTATGTCGGTATAACAGACACTTTGGCCCCACACCTCGACTAAACCCTCATGGTAGAACCCAATCCTACCGAAAAGACGCAATGAATATACTGACACCCACCATACTCTATAACCGCGAATCTATATTTCATACAAGCTGACAGATTCCTTTTATTCGCTTCGCCAGCACCCGCGCCGCAAGAGAGAAAAGTTGTCTGCCGTCGCCTCTTTCCAGACTCTCAAGGTCACCCTAAGTCCAAAGATGGCTTCCGTCGCGGGTGAACGATCGTCAACTCAAAACGATGAATCGTTTCTTTAAAATTCATGTTTTACAATGAAAAATCCGAGAAACTTTGTCAATTAGAGAGAATTTTACCCCTCCAAACGACTAGCGTTGACTTCTATATCGGACAATATCCCTAATAAGCGTTTAATTTGTATTTACTTCAGTAAATAATCACTTATTCCATACCTTGTGTTAAACAGATTAATGTTATTGTTACGTTCCACCGATTGCGCCGCTTACAGCTTCTGCTACACACGTCCTCATCAAAGGAGAACGTTTTCTTTTGCGACCGCATCGGGGTACTAAGACGCCTAATAACATTAATTATTCCCAATGTCATTGTACAGGTCGCTTTTTGCGGCGGCCAAGTGAACGTTTACCACCCCACGGCCACAACCACATCACGCGAGACCCAACCCTCACATCACCCTTAAAAAGCCTGAGCCACTACAGCCATCATCCGCGTTCGAAGGGCCACAATAGATTCGCAAACTTGTTGAGGACAAGACTTAACCCGCTAGGGAATTGTTCCTCGTCTGTGCTAATTTAAACCGCACATTCCCTGGATCAAGCCCCTTCTAGTTATCTAGCTCCTTGCACCGCATTTGATCCACCTACCCTGGTAAGATAATCCCCCCCAATCTTAGTCCCCGGCCAGTCTGCTTCAGAACGAGCCATTACGCCGACTGGCTCGTTACATCGCAGTGCCGCCCGCAAAATTCAAAATAACGCTGTCTTAAACCCTTCTCCCCCCCCCCCCCCCGAAAAAAGGGGGTTTCTTTTCTGCCCCGTTAGGCGGTTTGCTCAGACGGAATGCTTGCAAGTATGACCGGCCTAGCACGCATATATTTCACGGTGTGTACACACAAACACACATAGCAGTTAAAACCTTTCCGCTATCCGCGTCGACAGTTAAAGAAAAACTTTCCCTATAGGATAGATAGGTATATATATATATATATATAGCGAAAGCTCACTTCGAAAACTCCACGCACAAGGAAAGCATATAAAAAAGAACGACAAGACATTGTAACTAAGTTTGTTAACTAAATTTAACAGTGTTATTCTTGCTCCCTCGCAATCTACTTGCGGGTTTTAGGCGACTGCAAAGAAAAACTGTGCCGCATGCTAGCTTTTCGGAGAGTCGTGCTTTCCCCAGCGGCGATATGTGTTCGCTTTTCAGCGTCCCTTATTGCGAAGAACACGTCACCGAGATCGTGTCGTTAACTAGAATTCCGTGCAAAAAGAAACGCGTTGAATTTATCCGCGTAAGCAGGCACGGTGGTAATTCGGTTAAGGGAATACGTTAGGATACGGCAGCTTTAAGCAGCGTGCAGCTTCGTACGTGTATAGTCAACAGCTTTTAAGCAATTCATTAGGTGGGCGGGCTGGGAATGGGCGCTGCTGCTTTAGCCTTCTTAGCGTGTAGACGCAGTGAATATAATTGCATTAATCATGTAGGGATGTCTAGGCCTCTACTCGGTCTACGCCTGGGCATATCTACTAGAGCGAGAGTCCTTAAACGCTGGTACTCTGCTCAATTCCGATCAAAAGATGGAACTCTCTGTTATTTGGGGGCGATTCGCATTTCGCAGCCACATTGAGAAATTCTGTGATCACATTTTATCGAATGGTTTCGCGTTATTTGTAAAGAATTCAACTCGACACTGTCGTTGTTGCTGTTCGTGTTTCCTATTTTCGTTTCTCTGTCGTGTTTTGAAGCATGCAAATGATCACCTTGGTGTACTCTTCACCAAATAACGGTTGCGATGAAAATCAATGATGCCCCACATGTTTAGCTTTTAAGCGAGAACAACGTAGGAATCGCACCGAGCTTCAAATATCGTGCACATATGTGTTATACATTATTAGCGACGGATACCACTCGAAAGTTGTATCTTATTCCAGGAATCGTACCCGGGAATGCGTGGGTCCCGTGTTCGATTACCGACATGTATATACAACTTTCGAGTGGATGTATCGTTCCTTATAATATAGCAAAGCGGCTGTATTCGTTTCTACATGGAGGTCTCTGTCACACTAAAATTACCATGACGTATACGAAAAAGTCAAATTTCTTGAATCTTGAAGCATATAATCGTGGCCCATTCATATCTGCCCGAGATTTCAATGGAAAGGTCACAGATGCCATTTAGACCGTTTAATAATTAAAAAACTTGGCTCGCGCAACTTTTGAGTAATGCTTGAAAAAGGAATTTGCTCTCTCTCTCCCTTTTTTCGCCGACGTCGCGAGTAGCTGAGACGTCGGATTTGCGACGCTGCTTGAAAGTGTCGGTTTGTTCGACGTCTCCAGTTGGCCAATGACTGAGAAATGCAGAGGCAATCTCGTGGTGTATCGCTACGAGTTACCGGTTTTCCGCAGATGAAGTAGCTTCATCCCCAAACAAGTTATATTCTTATCACCTGTGCGCCTTGGGGTGTAAATATTTCACACGTGTTCGTAACTGATCTTTGCGCGAAATGCGCGATGCTTTCTGCGTTAGAAATTCTATCAAAAAATATGGCGTTTTGTCGTTCAGGTGACTAGATCGCTGCAAGTTTTTTTTTCCTTCAAAAATCTCTTAAACTTATATTTGGTTGCGCAAGGCTCATTCGTAATCCATAATTTAGACTATGTTGTACGATTTCTTACTTATCATCCGAATGTTTGGACCCACAACTCAACGATTGCAAAAGTACCGAAATCTTTTATAAAAAACCAGGGTGAATTTCTTGACAGTGTAACGACGGCCATGGCGCATCCAACGTCTCTTTGGCAACCCTGCCTTTCCTCTCATTCCGTCCCGGGGTGGAACGGATTAAAGATGGATTGCAAGCAATATTTTACACCCTTGTCGTAAAAAAAAAAACGCGACGTTTTAGTAGCAGACGTGAAATTTGTGTAAAACTTGCTCGGAACTTTTATGAGTTTCCAGCATGACGATGGTAAAACTTCGCCGGCTAATTATCCCATAATTAAACTCGGGATGTTAAATGATGAACATTGTGCTAATTTTTAGCTAGAAGTCTCATTATTACTACAGTTTTCGTCTAGGTGTTTTTTTATGATCGTTGAAAAGCTTCGGAGAAGAACGAGAAGTTTCCCTGAATCGTCTCGAATGTTTTAATATCTATTTTGCTGTATTTTCTCCATAAACGTTTAACAACCAATTTAGTGCTGGTCTGAAAACTCAGTGCCAATAAATGACATCCGGCGCTGGATGTTTGGAATAAATTTACTGACCATTTATGCTCCAATCTCCTTGGTGAAAAAATCGAGTAAATTCCTTACCGAAAAAACCACAAAAAGAACGCATGACACCATTTATAATGAGACGTAGAACCAGTGGCTATAAAGCACTCTTAATTGACGTAATAAGCGAGCGCGAGCAAATATTTGCCGACCTCTTCTCCAATGCCTCTTGTTTGTTTTACTAGATTCGCTCCACAGGTTTCTAGCTGACCGATTCCTTGGAAATTCGCTACCATTAAAACAACGTCATAACTCTCCTGATATCGACTTGGAATGGAGCGCCTCAATATTCCAGCTCTGCCGGAAAATTCAGCGCACACGATTCACGATTGAAAAGTTCTTTAAGATTTCAAGTAGGTTTTTACTTAAATCTATTTATCTTGCTCTGATTTCCATGCGGACTTGATTCATAATTCGAACCTGTCCCCGCCGTCTCATCCGAACAGCCCTTGTGATCCGCAAACACAAAACATTGGACCTCTTTTCAGAAGCTCGTGTCTATATAAAAAGTTAACAAGCCAGAATGTTCTGCCAAGAAAAAACCACGCCCGCAATTGTCAAAGACAATCGCGCTTGCGACGTATTGTACATGGCGACCACGTGCTAGGCACAGCACATTGCAGTGTACAGCGACTCTGTGATGCCAGCACTACAACAACGCAACCGTCGCCGCATTTCTTTCCCATCCGCCCGCCTTTCAAAGTTCTCTCCATGATAACTCATCAAAAAACCCCCCTAGCTGAGATTTCTTTCGCGCGCTAGGTAATTGAAAGATGATTCGTTGTTTCGTTCCTCGAGCCCTGTTTGATAATACTGACACGTGCCCCCATCGCCAAACTTCTCTTGGTTACTTTTTGACTTGGTTCGCACGTGGCTCTGTCTTCCATTTCACTTGGTCGTCGCTCCATTATGCCACTCTGTCTTGCTCGCACGCGGGCGTGCCGGATAACCCTCTCCCTTCAACAACGCTTCAAATCATTCCAGCTAAGCCCTCAAATGCTTGGTTCACCCCGGCGTCTGAAGCCCATGGAAGCGACCCCGATATGGCGCTCAGTGCTCTGGGGAAGCGAATCTCAAATAACTCATCTATGAGGGTGGATTTTTTTTTCTCTGCCCTCGCGTAGACTAGGAGAGAGTAAGGCCGCAGCGAAGTGAACCAAAAAATTGAATGGCATCGTTAGCCTAGCCGCTAAACTGTTGGCTTGCAATTACTGTGTTGTGTACGAGGACATTATTTCGGAGAACAGCACAGATTTAATAAAATTCGCGCGAAAAAAAAGGCTGAGGCGTTTTTTAATCGTGAAGCGCGAGATGTGTTATGTTGTTATGCGAAAATGAACGCGTGCTGAATTTTTCGTTCTGCGTCGCGAATCGCTGAACAATCCAATTTAAAATGCGAAATATATTTTATTGCTGACATTGTCGAAGAGATACCTGGTATGAGTAACGGAATTAAAACCCCTCGCGTGGTGGAAAACTGCTATACGAAGCAATATTTCCCGCTTTCCCGGCGCCGAGTGTGGCGTACTCGTCGCAGCTATCACCTCGCAAGAGAACGCTCGAGAATATCCGACGCTCTTTCTGCGCGAATTCGAGGCGACGGCAAGATTTGTGTCGTGTTTTTTTCCCTCTCGTGTATTTCGCTGATATCAAATGGGGGAAAGTGCGTTCGTTACATGTCAGACCGTGGCCGCAGAGATCTCGCCCCTTCCGAAGCAATAAAAAAACCTAAGTCGAGAACGATCAAGTATTGAAGTCCAGTAAATAGGAGCACGGAATATGAGCTGTACACCTAGACGTAAAAGGTGGGCTTTTTTCGGGTTTTATGGATGCAATAAATTTCATGACAACTGTAAAAAATATTATATACATACTAAAAAATCTCGATTTGAGTCGCCGCCGAGGGAATAAGGAAGGAAGTCTTCTCGGAGAGCAGTCTACAAGATACGCATTATATCTCTCTTGAATCTGAGATTCATGGATTATGTAATGCTATATTTACATTATATAATAGTTAAATATGACAGAAAAGATTATGTTCTTGTTGGATACATGAATAAATTCGAAATTTTATCATCAAATTTGAATCTTAATATATGCACCCTATAAGCTCTAGTAATTTTGAACAAACTTGACTATGAGATTTTTAGCCAGATCATCTTTGTCTGAATTTTATCACTGATAAAATTCACTCCGCCGTATGCTACTTAGCGTGATGGCAATTTCTTTTCTTTATCTTCTGGATCCTTGGCTATATTTTTTTGGCGCACACTTGCTTCAGCCGTTCGCCACACATTCCTTGGCAGTCATATTCAAAACAGGATGCTTTAGGGCTACGATATTTTGTGCACTTTACCTCTTAGAGAGGCTTAATATTCGAAGGAAAATTCCTATTTATATCATGCAGAGCTGCTTCTCTCTCAAAAGCCTAGACTACCAATTGTTCCGCCCCACCCAAGGCGAGAGTGAAAATAAATTATTAATATTTGGTATTAAAATTCACTCTAATCTCATCTGAATTGAATTCATGCATTTGTCAACCCCTATAAAAAAGCAATATTCGCAAGGTATTGGAAACTAGTGATGGCAAGTTACTAAAGATGAAGTCAAAAATCTTACACTATGGGTATTCTACTCCACAACTGTCATGAAGACGAGATTGAAGCCAGAAGGTGTCATTGAGCCCGTTCCGGTTTTTTTTTTTTTTTTTTTTTATTGATTTTTTTCCACTGTAGAAAACACTCTAAAAACATGTCAAAACATAAAAATGAGCATAGAAACAAGTTAAATAATAAACTAAACATAATTTAAGTGACCGTATTTTCCTAACCATACTTTCTTACTAGACTACTTACAGTAATAATACTAGCACAATCCTTATTTTATTTAGCTGACATTGAGATCAGCTGGTCTCCTTTCAAGACTTCACAGGCAGCATATTTAGCAGAGATCCAAGCAGATCCCAGATCCAAGAGATCCCACTGGTGCAATATACTATCCACGTACGTGCAACAGCTATAGAAGCAGGTACAGCGAAACCAGCGGCACTCCAGGCACCCTAGTCCGTCCGAGAACGCACATTGACAACGTGGGGGCCCAAGGAACTCGTTTTCGCGCTCTCCCACTCGGGGGATAGTTAATAACCCCCGCATGCCCGGGAAAGTGTTAAGGTATGCCCCGTTGAAAGTGTGGAGGTGTTTTAGAGTCGGGGATTCTGGATGAATAAAATTCCTCCGCCGCCCCCCACCTTCTCGCCACATGTTTGCTTTGAGTCTCGACAGTGTTAGATAATATTCTAGCTATGCGAAACGGAGCAATGGGAACGATGATCTTATTCCTGTATTCCTCTAGTCCCGAGAGATTTCTAGTTTACACCGTGTGCTGTTGCCTGCACAACGCCGGAACGTTGCTGTGGTATTTAATATCGGTTTGCGTATTTCTCGCGTTGTTTTTTTTGGCTTCTAGAGTTACTTTGTGTGTTTTTTTGGTACGGATGGCGTGAGTTGAGTGGAAATGTGAGATGATCGCACGACGGCGGGCATTATTCGGCGTTCTTTGGTGTGCGGGGATGCAAAACGGGGGGGGGGGGGGACGTTGTGTGCCTGAACTGCTGAGAAAATGATAACGTGTCGCTATACGCTTTTTGTTTGTGTGAGGCATGTTCTGTACTTCTGTAAATGCTTAGTTTTTTATTGAGGGCTACACGTAAACGAGTAAGCAGTTGCTAGATTGAAAAATTGTTACTGGCGATGGTTATTTAAGCAAAAAAATAATTTTAATGTGTTGATAACATGATCAATAGAGCTTAACTTTAGATAACTACAGTGGGAATCGCTCTTGTACTAATTACTGGTTGATGGTAATGGAATTGATATACAATAAACTAATGCAGTGCTTATAAAACGCTGCGTTTCGAACGATTGATGTGCTATTTGAAATCGCAACGAAAATAACCTTCTACAGCTGCAGAATATATTGCCACTTCAATCGTGCGCTCAAATTTCCAGTTCCAATGGAAACCGTCCAGAGTTGCACTATTTTCTTTGTGGGTCAAGAAAAACCCGAGTGCCTTTGTTGACCTGTGATATGAATGGAGACAGCCAACAATGTGGTGGAAACTCGAGCGCGAGAGGTCAAGAGAAATATCGGTATGATCCTCGCTGTCAATGCACAATGCTAGGTAATGGTTTTTCTATGTACCATCGTGCGGCGTGCATTTCACATGGAACTGTCACGGATCGTTTGGCACCGGATAAGATATGCTGTTGCTAGCTAGCCATGGCATATGGTAAGTGAGTGTCAGTCTCATAAATTTTGGCGCCCATCTTCGTTTGCGAGCGTTGCATTAGTGTCTAACAAAATAGACAAAATAATCGAGGTGAATTGCGAAAATTCGAAATGTGTAGAGTGCTACGGTGCAGACTGTTTTGAAGACTTTGCAACGAAAATGGCCTCTCTACAAGAAAGTTTTTCCTATGCCGTCTACGAGCCGAAACCTAGATTCCACCTCTTTTGCCTTTTTCGCTCACAGCTAGTTCCATTCTCATTGATAAAAGTTTGTGACCACTCTAAAATCGGTCGAACATTAAAATCAGTTCGTTTTTCTCTCTGTTAAATTGAACTAGTGATCTTCTGGACAAAGTTAAAAAAAAAAGAAGAAGAGTCCAGCGTTCGTCAGGTTACTCGGTGTGAACTCGGTGGTATCATTAGCCCGTTCCATCCGTGCATCGACTGGTTTTACCTCCACTTTTTGTTTTTGTATTGTTTACGTTGTGTTGTTGTTTGTGTCCGCGCATCGTGCTAATGAACGCGTCGGTGTTCGGCGTTCATCGTTGCAGCACGTGGGAGCCCCGCCAGCTGAACTATTTCATAAATTATTTCGCACAGAATTTCGCTAACAAAACAAAATCTAGTATGAATAAAATATACGATCGAGCGAAGGGGGTGCGGTGGGGGGTTGGTGGGGGTGGGTGGTTCGAGCCGGGATGAGGTATGGTCGGCCCTTCGAGAATACTCATGCAGAAAATAAAACATCTAGTTATGCAAGCAATTTCGTGAAAAATAGAAAACACATACACCGACGAAAAAAAAGTGATTAAATATGTAAATATGACCACCCTTCAGGCAACGGATAGGAGGCCTCAATTTGCATTCTAATTGTTTATGAATGAAAATGGGAAAATTTATTTTTAGTAGATGGGGAAATAAACTGTTGAATTACATGGCTCAATCTAGCTGGTGCAAGCTCTTAGAAGTGAGTGGCTTTGCGAGTTTACCAGCACACAATAACATACCATCCGCTCCACCCATTTGTACAGTATTCACTCCGGGCAATTTATTACCCAGCCCTTTTCCCTAAACACTGGCTGGCTTCCTCGCGAACAAATCTGCGTTTGAATACTAATTTTGGAAAACGACGCCCGCAAAGTGTTGCTCGGGGTGAATTCAGGGCGTTCCGAGGCTGTTCAAGTTGCCGGGGAAATTCTAGGCGAGTGAAGCAGTTTGCTACGTTGACTCCATTAACAGTTGGCTATACCTCGAACCAAGTGTTTTTTTATTTAATTTATTAATGGTGGAAAATTAATTTCCCTTCTCGGTTATTTTATCTAGCTGTAGAGCAGACAATGAGGGTTCATTAGGTTAGAAATAATTATACATCTAACGACAAGTTATTTATTAATGTCTAGAACCTGAAAAAACAAAAACTTTATCTCTAAGAATTTAAATGCAAATGCCAAATGCCTTTGTGTATGTAACTTTTACACTTGCGCAATTAAGGCCAAACTTGGATCAAACCCTGTCAGAAAAATCGTACCTGCCATCAAAAATGTCATATACTGATGAGAGTTTCTATACTCTGATCAAATTTAAGCTTCCTTAGGTAACAATTGATTAAAGACGACAGCCTAAACGCTCCCCTTCAACAACCCTTCTTCCTATGTTAATTTTTGCATAGAAATTAATTCCGAAAACGAAAAGACTTAGCATTCCACACACACACACCCACCGAACAGCCGTCAATAATAAACCTCCCGCCAATTACCCCCGCCCTCCCTGCTGCGCTGCGCACTTCCGAGTACTCTCTCTCCATCTACAATTAACGTCACCACTCTACAATCTACACCCTTTCACGCTGTCGCGTATTAATGACCGCAGTCTTCTTCGAGACGCCGCGCCCGGCCGACTAATTAAAACACAGGGGTGGGTGGTGGTTTGGGGCTGGGGGTGGTCTCCCGTAGGGGATGGATACTCTGCATAAGCGCCGGCTTTCCTCCTTTCACCCCGGTCCACGTCTTGGGAACAAGCTGCCTCGCCAATAACTGAGCGGTGAATTGTGACGCCGCTCTCATATAGATACTTTGGTGCCAGTGGTGGGATTATTTAATCCGAAAGCGTTTGATGCTGTTTAATGATGCGTATGAGGAAATGTTTGATGAAGTTTGCCTTTATCTTTAGATTTTGTTCTTCTGTAAATGATTCAGAGGCGTTTAGTCAATTTTCATGGGTTGGTGTCGATATTGACGGTGACCATGGAAATAACAACAAACGGACTGTTATAAAATTCAATGAGCACAAGAAACGCCATGAGTCACCTTTTCGTAGCTCCACTTAATGGTGCCTAACTTCACTTCAATTTCTCATATTTTCTCGCTCCCATGAACTACTTCGCCCGTATATATTTATAAACCCCAAATCTTCACTCGAATATGTATGTGAATTAGGTTTCCAACCAATCAAATATACAGCCTTCAGCGCAAAGCGACTAGCAGTTCGCTTCGCAACTAGCACCGTCTTTAAACTCTGGTGTAATTACCAAACAGAACTCGAGATCTAAGTCCCGGCGTACGCTACCAACTCCCGCCTGCTCAGAGACGCCGCATTACCGCCGACGCCGCCGCCATCAGCCCAGCTCTGTACCGTCGCTCATACCGCGGCTACATCTGGCGACAGCGGTGGGATTTGCCTACTCCCACTTCTAGAGCGAGCACGCAGCCACCGCCGCTCATGAGTTTATCACTGCAGCGTCCTGCCTAACGCTAACTAGCGCTACCTACAGCCATACATCCAGCCGAGACACTAATTAATGTAGGATGTCGAAGTATCTTTAATACGGACTGCGATCGCACAATGTATGCATCGCGACGCGACGCGACGCGGGTTTCCTATTCGAGAGCCCGTCTAACTTTCCCACGTATACTAGCTGGTAGAGATATATACAGTTAAAATCCCAGAAGTACCCCATTATGTTTCGCTAATGCTCGAGTGGGATGGTGTGGAAAGAAGAGTGTATACGTATTGGTGATGAGTGTATATTACAAGACTAAACGAAATTCGATGTCGCGCCTCTCTCTCTCTCTCTCTCTCTCCCTCTTTCTCTCTCGTGAGCGGGCGCCAACTTTAATCACGGCGTATCTCTACTTTGTTACATTACCGTATAGGTATCGTGTTCGTTAGGAAAGTGGTGATAGGCATCAACTAAGGGAGCTAGATTGCTTGAGGCAGTGCAATGGGAAGCCGACTCGTTTTTTGGATTAAAAATTCATTCAAGTCCCGTTGATTTTCTACTGCACCGATGAAAGCAGTGAACTAAGCACGGCAATAGGATAGTTTTCAGCTCCGACAATCACTAATTGACAAAAGATGAACGCTCAAAAGCCCAAGTGATTCATAATCAGTCGCCAAACTTCGCGTGGCGTCTCACGGTTCTTTAAACACCCCCTAGCCCTCTTAACGTTGCCAAATCGCGCTACGAGCAATGCGAGCGTCCGCACAGGTAACTCCGACCGCCATCCCGGCTGTGTGTTTTGTGTGAAACTTTCGCGTAGGCATATCCGTGACGCCCCCCCCCCCCCCCCCCCCTACCGACACATAGCGACAGAATGAGGGCTTTTAACCGCGGAATCCCTCGAGTATGAACGTCATTACGTAATTATTATACGTCCCTCCACCCCCGGCCACCCGGCCTAACATCCTATGCCAACAGCGTGCTGGGAAAAGGGTTTTTGGGAACGCCGGCTCGGGTATGTACAGCAAAGCGCGCTTTTTGGTCTCAAGGGCTGCCCTCCGTCGTGCTAGGAAACGTGTTCCCGAGGAGATCGGCGACATCCGCGTACCCGTTCCGACCAGCCGAGAGAGATAGGCGGATTATTAGACGTAGGGTAACTTTGACACTTTTGTGACAGCAAATTTTGTTCGCCGCTTGTCCTCGAGAGGGTTGAGATTATCTGTGTGTAAAATGTGTAGAAGGGTTGCGTTCGGAATGGTGGTGGGTATGGCGTATGATTGATGTAGTTTTCTGTGTTTAGGCTTGTCGTATTGCTGTGATTAAGGGATGGTGGTATACATAGTGGGACATGGTACATGGTGGGTTATAGTGCATGGTGGGACATGATGCATAGTGGGACATGGTACATGGTGGGTCATAGTGCATGGTGGGACATGATGCATAGTGGGACATGGTACATGGTGGGTCATAGTGCATGGTGGGACATGATGCATAGTGGGACATGGTACATGGTGGGTCATAGTGCATGGTGGGTCATGGTGCATAGTGGGTCATGGTGCATAGTGGGTCATGATGCATAGTGGGACATGGTACATGGTGGGTCATAGTGCATGGTGGGTCATGGTGCATAGTGGGTCATGGTGCATGGTGGGTCATGGTGCATGGTGGGTCATGGTGCATAGTGGGTCATGGTGCATAGTGGGTCATGGTGCAGAGTGGGTCATGGTGACATTCCTGCTATAGTGAAGAAAACAATGGCGATATGAAATATTCATTGACTGCTTTCTAAAATACTATTTCTGGATTTATGTATAATTGTATTTGAAATATACACCAAAATTTGGAAAACCATAGTGAAATGGGACACACTAGGACAGTTGGAGAGTCCCCTTATTTCCTCTTCTAAAAAAATTAAAAATTCAATAAGATACTAGAGGTGTGCTTCTATATGATGAGCAACTTCTGGCTAACCTAGATCCAAAACAATCAATATCAACCTCATATGACCAAAAAAGGAATATATCCCACTGTTTGCCACCCTCCCCTCCTAACAGTGTGACATGGGCAAGTTTCCATGTGACATGTGGCCGGTCTGTCGCGACTCGCGTGGCTAGACCGCAAGATGTTTTAAGTTGTGTGTTTCGCGGGGATTTTTCGTAAGAGGCTGTTGTTATTTTTCATTCCCGGACGACGGCTTGTTCGAGTGTCGCGCTCGGGGAGAAATTAATTAAATGTGTTGTGAAGAACTGGGGCCGGCGTCGGCGTCGGCGTCGGCGTCGGCGTCGCGCAAAACATGTTTGCCGCGGTACAGTGACACGTGCTGGCGCGAATATTTACTAACATTTTTTTAATTTTTTTCATGACCAGTCTTATTGGCAGAGTGTGAATCAGAGTTTCTTGCGACCATATTTTAACAATGCTTCGATTAATTGTAAGTCGTAACTCATTATCATCTCACCCTATACTTGATAGCGTCTCTACGCCTTTCACAATAACGCCTCAATTCATTTTTGGTTATTCATGTACGAGATTCGCATTAGGAACTCTGAATCGCATGAGATCTCGCCGAAGTTAAGTAACACTGGCATTGACCACTTATTGGTTGGGTGACCAAAACCAAATGGTGGAAATATAGGGGGCTTCTCCTCCCTTCATATTTTAAGGGTGGATCGATAATCATCACAGTGCTGACAGTGCGACAGTGCGACAGACGACTGACGCATCCGTACCTGTAGGTATATTTAATTAAATTCCCGAAAAGTGCACGGACTAAACGTACCTATTCAGGTTAAGTCATCATCTTCTACAACATTCATGTAAGCGGAGTTGAATTTGTATACGTCCCATTACTCTGGGTTACTGCTTAGAGTCAAAATAATGTAAACTACAAAAAAAAACTAAGTGGTATGACACCAGAAGCTAGAGGAAGAGATATAAATGGAGACAAAATGACTGTGATAAATTTGACGAATGTAGCATGAAAAGAAAAACGGAAAATGCTCGCCATTTCCACCGCGTAGTTGTGTCGCGAATAAACCGTGCCGTCCAATAATTGGTCGTCTTTTTCGCCAATTATCTCGCGCTCAATGACAGAAACGGGCGCGCGAAAAATATATATAACGGAATATATAGGCAATCAATAAAAGCAAAGCCGTCGACTCTGCTGGACGTGTCAAATCTGTGCCATTGATGCCGAATCATAGTGATCGAAAGTCCTCGATATCCGTCCCACTCCCGCCCGCCATCAAGTTATAGAAATAAGATTTCCTTCCACCAGACTTTCCACTCATCCGCGCGATCAAATAACCACGGCGTCGCCGCTTCTCAAAATAATCCGAAAAGATTTCGTCTCGATGAAACTTTGCCGAGTTCTGACGCTGCCAAGCGAACTTAGCGAGTTTGTTTGAGCGTATCGACGTCCGCGTGACCGACGACGAAGTGTCCCAACCCCCGTAGTAGACGCGTGCGACCCCTGGCCGACTTCTCGCGCAGCAAGTGCAGCGCTAATCCGAACGAATCACGAGATAAATCTGCCGCTCCATAATCTAGTTGGCTCGCGAGAAATTGGATGTCATATCGGCAGACGCCCGCCTCGCGCCACGTCGCCCTCCAACCTCTTATTGCATTTCCCGACTAGCGCCACTAGCGGGGGAAATTGACAATTTTCCAGCTTCATTTTTTCCTCTCTCCTGCTCGCGCTGTCGCTCTCCCCACCCCCCCCCCCCCCCCCAATCCCTTCGTTTGCTGCTTATCCTGCTTATTGGGTCAAGTTGTTAGCAGCTTAATACCCCCGCTTCACTCTCCGCGTTCGCCACGACCCTTCCCCTTGCGATCCTCAACCCTCGTGTTCCGTCATTGCCGTGACTTCATCGTGCTCCTCAAGTCTGTTCGTCCTTGAGATACTAGACCCGGTTCGTTCTTGAGATGTAAAACATGGTTCGACATTGATCTGTACGCCCATAACGTACAGAATGTTGTGGAAACGGAAGGAATATAATTTTCCGCCCAATTTGTGACAGAGATATTCACCTGAATTTTTCTTAAAATATTTATACAGCAGTCCTATTGAAATTGAAACTGTAGGAATTTTTTGAATTAGGTTACCAAAATTACTGTCTCTTATTTTTCTTCAAGCTATCGTCACGGACAGCGACAAATTTCAGATCGGGAAAGTATGAAAAGAGTGCGAGCTCTGCCGTGAGCTGAAGGATCCCCCTGCGTTGTTTCCTTGGCGATTGTCCTTCCGTCCCCGCGATAATCAAGCAGCCACTCGTTTGCCTGCTGTCCAGCGAGCACACACGACCATAGAGTAAGTAATGACACGACCCTTTCCTCCACTTCCCACGCTGGCGTGGCACGTGACGCCTGTCTCGTCGCATAACTCTCAACGGAGTGCACCTTTACTGGCACTTCCGTCGCAGTCGCGCAAATTAAAACACGAAATTGCGATGCAAGCGCGGCTCTATTGCACCCGAGCTCCGTATATACCACGCGATAAGTAATACTTTGGAAATATATTATGCTTCATTGAGACATATTTTTAATTTCAAGTACAAAGCGGGAAGTTATAAACTATAATTATCTCTCGACAGTTTTCGCGTTTGAAAGAAGAGTACCTATATGAAAAGCCACGATTATGGTACAGCGCATAATTACAACGAGTGGTGTGGGTACTCGCATTGCACGTTGCACTGAGTACCTGCTCTTTAAGAGCGCCGTGAAACCAGTGCCACTTCATTTCCAACATCAGAGACGACTGCTTTTCTTTTCGGGTTTTCACCTTTGACGAAGCCTTCAAAGGGATTCCAAGCCGTGCACGTGGCACTGGATTTCTTCGGCGAATCGAAAGCAAATTTCCCCCAGTTGATTTTCTTGTTTTTCCTCGCGCGCGCACTGGCTTGGTGATCCGATCGAGGAAATCACCCGATAAGCAGTCAGTGGCACGTGACTTTTCCAACGGCCGTCGTAGAGTGGACTTCACGCTGGGATAGGGAGCCTTGACAGGAGGCATGGTTTAACAGCTTGATTAAGTGTGACATGGTGCACCCGACGGCTGTGATTCGTGCACCAAATGACATGGTTATACCATCGTGAAACCAACAGCTTTAGCATCCGATCGCTTTGTTTCGTACATTTCACGGTGAAACCACGGTGTGATAAGAGCTCAAAAAGGTGTGCCTTCTGACCATTGGGATTCGAGCACAAAGTGACGCGGTGAAATTAGGGTGTGAAAACAGCTTGGAAAAGTTTGTCATTGCGCACTCGACCGCTTGGATTCGAGCAGCAAGTGACACGGTGAAACCAAAGTGTGATGACAGCTTGACAAGGTGTGCCATTGCGCAACAGACAGCTTGGATTCGAGTACCGAGTAACACGGTGAAAACATGATGTGATAAGAGCTCAGTTCGATTCCAAAATATGATATGACAAAGCTTAGAACAGCTGCCGACAAACGTGCCTCGCCTTCGCAAATCCAGGGACAGACGATCTAGCCTCCTTATCCAAACGATGCAACGGACTTGTCTTTCCTCCCAACATCGTGAAGGAACTAGCTCCAATAAGTGGCATCTAAAACTCGAACAAGTGGACAGGAAAATTGCTCGGACGCTCGCGTACGGGCGTCCGGCGGCGGCGGCGGCGGCGGCGAATGCCGGGCAAATTACACTAAACTGCACTTGCCGGCGTCCGTGGGGACCGACGTCGGGCGTCGCGACGTCTGGCATCGCCACAGGGTGGACAGTAAAAAACAACAGCTTGGCGTGCTTCGTTCCGCAGCATTCCGCTGCAGGGACACGCTGATTTTCGCACCACTTTGCGATTACTATATTATCCATTTGCTATTAGTGTTTGATTGATTGGTTGTCAACTGTTTGGCTTGAACTCAAAGCTGGTGAACCTGAACATTTGCCCTTTAGATAGGTTGTCATTTGTCTAGATTGGCGTCAGCAATCGAAGCAGTTAAAAAAACTGTTCGTGAACTTTAGCTGATGATGCTGTGAATCTCCTAAGAGAGTAGGAGTCTCACTACCAACCTTGTAGGTGGAGTGAGATGTAGGCGTCACTTCCTGACTTTTTTTCTTTGATTCGAAGCCAACAAGGTTGGTAATTACTGTCTTGCGGTGACAATCACATCTTTCTTTGTAACAAGGGTTGACGTTATTCGAAAAGCAAACGAATTCGACGCGAAGTTGCATTTCTCTGAGCTCCTTTTCCGAGCTAGCTCATTGAGAAACAGTTTATCAAACGGGTTTCTATTTTAGCTCGAAAACTTCAGTGGAAATAATACACCTAGGCTTGGGAAAGCTTCGCAGAAATTAAACACAAATTAAAAAAATTGGTTTGGTTTCGGTTAGATTAACTTTCCCAGCTTAAGCACTCAGCATCGATTCAATGCTCTAATTATTTTCTCACCCAGAAACGAGATCATATCTCTCTGGTTCAGATACTGTGTCAAGTTGAATGTTGGGGTATAAGCGCAAAGACCCACTTCTTTTCAGTTATCATTTAAACGCAAATTTTCCATTCATTTTCCCATTTTCATAGCAATAAATTCAGCCACCGTACGAAATTGTACGGTAATAATCCCTAAAGATGATAAGTTTCTTGCAAAGCTACTAATAAATCTAACTCGGGCCAAGCTACGAGCACAGCAAGGTTATCTGCGTTTAAAGTGGCGGTAAACTATAACGCGGCCGAACTAAGTATAGACCACGAATCTGTGTGCTAGAATCAATGGACCCGTGACTTTACTCGGAAAACTTTGTAGGCTTTTATTAAACAAAAGTATAGGGATTATGAGAGCTTTTTTATTGCTGTACTGAAAATGTGTCATCGACGAAACTTGGATTAACAGTGGAACTATTCAAAACTTATGGAATAAACAGGTGTATTCTGATGCACGGATGTATATTTTTGAATTGATATTTCGTATCTATTAATCAAGCAGTAAGATGGTGCATGCTAGTTTGTCAGAAAAGTATGTCAAAAAAAATCATCTGGAAGATTCAAATCCGTCCGGTTTACTGGCGAGACCCAGTGGCATAACACATCCAACTCATCCGATCAAAAACGACTCGTCAAACGCTACCAAAATCCGAGTTAGCGACTCCCCATTTCACAAGTAGACATTTACCATCACTTTAACGCCACGAGCAGTGTTCAAGTGAGAGGCCTACCCCTTGCTTAACAGATTAACATCGCACTAGCGGACTGTTTTCCCTTTAAGGACGCGATATTAATGACATATTGAGATTAATGACGACTTAACCGGGGCTCAGTGCGCGCAGCGCTTAGCTGGAGTTGACAAGCGGAGCCCAATTATGAATCTAAAGAACACGTCCAACGGGGCAAACTTTTTGGCAAATTTAGAGACAAGTTTTGTGTTGATCAAGATATCAACGTTATTTGCGTATCACTTTGACTGGGATGCGCATCATGTTTATCGGTTGGATAATTAGTTTTATGTAACGATGGCAGTCGCCATTGAAAATCGTGCAGGAAGTCGTGAAATCAAGTTTGAAAATAGATAAAACGTTGTAAAGTTTTCCCACAATTGAAACCGATTGAAATATTTAATTTGAACATTTACAAAAGTGTGGCTGTGTGTGAAATTCCATAGAAGTCCATAGAATAAGCCACAAACACTAATTAATGATGTTCAAAAAATGAGAACAATGTCTTGAATCATGCATAATCGCGTACTCAAATCGTAATCGCATTTCCAACTCGCGCGTTATCATCATACAGCCTGGAAGTAATTACCAACGACATCTCATTAACCACCGAAGTCACACAATGTGGCGGTAGCTAATTGGCATCGGCTGCAACGCAACGATATGCATCGCACCTACACAGACGACGTGACGTCACTATTATCTCATTAACAGCATCCCGTCCAAACAAAGTAACCACCCTGTCGTGCCTTCCTGCCTGGCTTGCTGTATCCCTGTCACCGTGCAGGTACCATGCCCGCATCAGCAACTGCATCAGCAGCAGCAGCAGCATCAGCAACTGCATCAGCAGCAGCATCAGCAACTGCATCCGCAACAGCAGCGCGTCGTCATTACCATCATTGCAGTAATTAGCTTGACGCGATCGTGCCGAGGGATGCACTTGTCTCCAGCGTTATTGATCACCGATGTACGCATACACGAATACTATGATACATCCCAGTGTCAGTTTTCAGCAGAAACTAGATTTGCATTAGTGAATTCCTTATTTTTCCTACTTAAGCCGTCAAATTTTGGTTGCGTGTAGTCTAGCTACACCGATTAAGGTTAGTTATTCTTTGACAAATTACAAATCTGGTAATCCGACAACCGATACCAGATGTCGGTGACTGACTCATGCCTCACAGCACTGTCAACGGGCGGCGAGACACAGTGTAGCCGTAGCAAAATCCTCATTTACCTACTCTGTAAAATCCATACTCGACCCGCGAAATGTTGGTTACGTGCAGTCTAGCTAAAGTGATGCGATATCGTACCAAATGTCAGCAAATGGCTAACAGCACAGTCAACAGGCGGCGAGACACAGTGTAGCCGTACAGCGTGCTGCCTGCAGCTTTGCACTCATCTGTCACTGTCGTACGGTCGGGGCCCGCGCCTAGATTGTCCGGGAGTCAACGCGGTACCCTCGGGATGGGCGCCCCCGGGGTGTCCGCCGCGCGGAAAATGCCAATTGCGAGTGCGTCTCGCGCTTTTCCGAAGCGTTTTCATGCGTTTTCATGAAGAATTTCATGCGTGTGATTTGGGTTGACACGTGACCCTGGACGTCGGCGCCGCACTTTAGTGTCACCACATTGCGTGAAGTTGGAAATAACAGAGCGACGCTGTTTTGTTTTGAACGTCGTCAATTTTTCTTGGTGAAGTTAAGCGGCATTCACAAGAAGAAAAAAATGTCGTTGGTGTCGGTTAGATGACTTGAGGTTTTTCCGACAACGCTTACGGGAAACGAGCTGCGGCTCTAATGTCGCAGAAGACGATTGGAAAAACCACGCGGGGACGGAAAAGATGGCGGAGAAGAAAACAAGGTCATGATTACGACCTTGAGAATTCGGGCGCTGGTTCTCTCTCGTAAAATCACGTGACCCGTTCCAAGATAAAGCGAACCATGTGTAGTTTGCAGGGAAGCAAATTGCAATTCTAATTGCATGTTTACTATAATTCATGTTTGAGAACTTCAAATTCGGTTGAAGAATGTATTTAATTGTGATGGGAAACCATCCCCCAGCATAAAGCGGTCTTATTTCACAGAATAGCCATGCATTTTTGATTTAAAATTAAGTATGTATGGAGTTAAAATAATATTGCTTAAATGTATTGTAATTGCATCGCAATAATGTGAATTTCATTGTACTTCGGTACACTCCCCTCATACAAGTCGATGTTGATGTCCGAAGATGTCTTTGGTTTAGTACCTTGTGGTTTTGGGGAGCGCTGACGATGCAGCTGGCGCGCGGTCAATCTAATCCGGGTGCGGTGAGATCACTCCTTCTCCTGGTCCATAAAGCGCGGTTGGACCACGTGGTGAAACCACGCGCCACCCGACTCTTCTTCAGCCTGAAATAAGGGAATTAACTATTGGAAAAAAATTCACACTCCAAGACCAAAGATCAATAAAGTAAGCATCTTAAACAAGAGACGTAATTTGCGTCAAGAAACGCAATTTTAAAAGATATATCATTCTCTCCACATGTTGTCAAACATAGGATTCTTAAATTACTGTGACTTCACTGATTGAGGTGAGGTTTACATGACTAAAGCAAAAAATCGTGCAGACATCTTGAGCGTATTCTATTCAGGTAGCAAGAAACGAAAATATTGGGAGGAAACTGCAGCACCAACCAACAATTCTGATCAGCGTCGATTGAAAAAACAAACAAGCTCAATATCAACAGCATGTAAAGTTTTCAGTGGAAAAATAGAGAGCCCCTCTGTTCAATTCGTTTATAAATGTGCAACAACAAATGAAACGAGGAAATTTGAGGTTAGCTGCACAAGCAAATCAAAACTCCACAAACATGCGGTGTTTTTACTATGGTAATCGAGTTGGCTGGGGAAATAACGCAATAAAATCACGCGACGGTAAACGGTTATGGAACCCGCCATCAAGTTGTCACTGTGTTTACAGCGACATCAATTCGATGGCATTCTTCACCGCACAATATTTCTGTATCGACAAAATTACAGTATCCGTTCCGAATCGCCGGGCGTCGAATCGATCAAGACCATCAGCTGGGTTCTACGGTGCGCGAAACCCATTCCATTTTTATTGACACACCATTATCTGTAAATACAATTCCACCGACGTATAAATATAATTCCACTTGCAACGCAAGTTCTTCTAGCGTTGCTAGACAAAGGTTTAGTAATTCTACGTGCGCTCCACTATATATATAATGCAGTTCTGTAATTTCTCTGTGTTTGAATTGTCAGCCAGTGGCTACGCGCTAGATAAATATTTGAACTAGACAACTAGCAGCCCGTAGTTTTTCCGCCTCCGCCCGGCGTGGAAAATATGACGTGTTGTTCGAGTGTAGCGTGCTTGAATGTTTGCTGTTCACAACAATACACAGTGCGATGTGAGAATGTGTTTGTATTTGTAGTTGCTAGGAAAACAAGCGCGAATTATAGCGGCGATTTGGAAATGAAAACCCGTGTCGGTGATACGCGCTAAGGTGGATGGAATCTCGCTTGTTTCCATCGGGGGGAACGGACGAGTATGTCAGTGTGTTTTGGCCATGTGATAGGTTTGCGAAATTTTGCTCACGCCTTGAGGAATAAAGGAACAGTTGATTTATCTGAATTATTGACTATTTATCATTCAAATTTTTATATAATTACATATAAAAACATGTTGTTAAGGTTTAAAATCAATGTAAAGCCATGCTGAGCTTGTGAAGTGAAATGTTAACAATGCGTTCTAAATAAATACATAAAATGCCTGGTATCGAAGTTTCCATTCCGTGTTATACATAAAAAGCACTTGGCGACAAAAAATCGGTGCATTTCAGGCACATCATGTACACGCAGTTGTATCTGTAAGTGGGTATATAGATGGTAGGAATGATTGCTTAGGGAACAATAGTTGTAGGAATTGAGTGTTTGGATAACATTGTACGCTCAAAGTTTTGCCGTTTGCAGGAAAACTAGGATGACGCTGTTTTAATTGAATGTTCTGCAACGCGGGATGAGCGTTTGCTGAAGAGTTGTTAAGCGAACATTTCAAATTTACATTCACTCTATTCGAAATCTGGTAGACGATGTTTAGTCAGCCAGCTCGTTGAGTATACATGCTGGGGCTCGAGATTGAAAAGGTGATTGAAATTCATCGGTTTTAGAAGAATAAAGTGGATATTTTGTTTTTTCCTATATTTCAATTCCGTCGTGCGGATGAATTTCTAAGTATATTATAGTTTTTGAAAATTGAAGAGTAGTTGTTCCTTTACATTATGGATAGCGTGTACATTCAGAGCAATGCTATCAACGTTCGTACGCGTGTGGAACGCCAGCTGTTGCCTATGGCAAGGAAAACATTAACAATCGACTATTGATCTTTATGAATTTCCATTTTCATGTTTAGCTCGTTGAATAAACGTAAGTTATTTCCTATCGCATTGTAAAACGGCGTCGTCATTTTCTTTGAAACCTTTTTTTAAAGTTGAGACAAAGCTGAGAATGTGATCGTAATGCAACGTGACAAAACGTCGGAAAATCAGCTCTGAGCGTGTAAACTATCTCAATCCAAAGACCCTGTGGTCTTTGGACCACGAAACAAACGTGTCTCTTCTTGATGTCAGGTGTTTACTTCAATCTTCGTGTGTCCGTCCACAGTTAATCTACATTCTACCGTCATCGGATCTCTGAATACGCTGAAATCCAATGTTTTCAAAGCTCTACACACTTCCCTTAAAACTACCAAACGCATCGCAATTCTCGATTAGTCCGACAAATCAGTGACGCGACCAAAGGGTGGCATTGGCTCTCCCCTCATCATAGACACTCTCTTTTATGTGGCAATAATCAATGTTTCATCCCCGGCCGCACCCCCCCCCCCCCCCTTGTGCAGTTGTTGCTAATTGCCGGGTAGAATGATTGTCGAATAGGAGGTAAATCGAGTGCACGCTCCGATATGTGCAAGCGTTAGAGGCAGACAGTTGATACGCGAACACGGATCTAAAAGGGTGAATAAATAGGGGATATCTTGTTCGAGTGCAATTTAGCTACAGGGATGATCAGCTTTTCATATACGTTTCGACATTATCGACAATGGAATATGTATTTTGTTTTGTTTGAATTTTTTTGCTGTTGAATGTGAAATATAAAAACTTTTTTGTTTGTTGTGTTTTGTAAGAGCATGTGACACTCTCGAGGTTTGGATTGTCATTGCAAGGCATGGGAAGCTTTTGTGGTGAACTAGAATTCCGGGTTCTAGCTAGGATTCGAACACACGAGACGGCGCTAGGAATTATGACTTGGATTTTCTTTAACCACTACTCGTTATTGTTGTTTAAGTAAGATTTAATTAATTATTTGCTGAATCTCGCTTTCAAATATACCCCATGACCTCCCACCGAAATGGTCAAAGGGTCTTAAAGGGATATGAAATTGTTAACCCTTCCATTTATCGCATTCTGCCTATAAACGATGCACACCTATACATGTATCACTAATACGCGCCCGGCCTTTCAGCAACGAATTCCTTTGAAGTCGCTACTTGGTGGTGTAATCCAGTCGAATCATCCCCATTCGTTCCACGTGTCCTGCATGTAACCGCGCGCTCGCAGCCAGCAGTTGAAACACGGCGCATAAAGCACCAACCCTTTGACAACGCTCCCTGAACCAACATCGCCGACAATTAGAGCCATCGGCGAGCGTGCTGCTTTTTCACCCCCGAGCTCAACAAGGTACTGGGGTAAAAAACACGGCGGCTCGATTTTTTCTGGCTAAAAAACACTGTAATTACGTTTTCAATTAAATTTCAGTTTTGCTTCTGAAGAAATTTTGAATTTTTTCTTAAGAATAGTGTCTGTTACCACTTAATTGAAGTGATTTTTCTAGTTGGAACTGATATTTTTTATCTGCGCTCGGCTGTCAGGGGGTGCGATGCGTCGATGGTGATTCGAAAGCCAAGGGCCAGGGCTTGGTCGCTGGGGGGTGAAAGAAATGTGGGGTCAGGCAGGAGGAAAGTGACCATTCGTGTGGAAAGAAGCGCTGCGTTGGTCCCATCAACAGTTACCATCTGTGCAGTTTCTGAAAAGCATTACTCACGGAAGTGGTGGAAAGTAAATTTAAGTTACACTTGAATTGAGCATAAGTACTTTATGAGGTGAAAGTTGGAGCAATTGATTGTCTACCGTTGACGATAGCAAACGATAGGGGAGTACCCACACCGGTTGTTTTGAAAATAAGTTTTGTCTATTGCGCACTTTAACCCATATTAAATATTGACAATGTTTAAAATCCACCGACTTTTTTGCTAGTTCTAGGAAAATATAAAAATAGAGAGCTAAAAAATAAGCTTTGAATTTCCCGAGCGGCAACAATCGATCACGTGCTGTCTCCGCTGTTAGAGCCAAAATACACAACCAAACATGCTGTCTACTCGTCGAAAAAGCCACAAACCCTCACGATGCCTCACCATATTTACTTGCCAACAATACAACTAGAACACCTCTCCAACCAGCAAATTTCCACCTCTGGAACCCCGACAGACGGAGTTCAAACTTAAAACACAGCCCACATTTGCATTTAAAAACATCCATCCCATCAGCCCACTGACGCGAAACGTACTGCCACTACTTTGTGCAAAGCCCATGTACATTTTAATCAGATTCCTGCACAAGAAAAAATAGACGAATCCCGAACTTATCTACTCTGCAGATGCATGCAGCTCCACTATAAAAAAAATATACGATGGACCAGCTTCCTGCACGTTGCGCCTCGGAAAACACAATTTTTTCTCTCTCACTCTTCAAGCATGTCGACGAAAAAAGAACCAGCAAATGCAATTACACGTATAGTTGCATAAAGTAAAAATAAGCGTCATTGTTCCTCGCCGTGTTCCCCATCCAACTGCTGGGTTCAATGCCAGCAGCAGCAGCATCCCAGGGTGTGTGCATTATGCGTACACTTTTTAATGAGGTGGTCGGGGTGTGTTTTTTGCACGTTGCAGAAGTGACTAAGGAGGTGGCAAGGGTACAGGCGAGCGGCAAGCCGCTGCCGAAGGAGAGCAAATATGTCGATATCTACCGAGAGAAGCCGATCAGAGTTGCCGTTAAGGTGCTGGTACCAATCAAGGAACATCCGAAGGTAAGTTTTACAATGCTTTACTTGATCTAAGTCAGCTAGCGTTGGCGCCTATACCTTGTTATTGCACCTTGTTATTGAGCAGATTGATTGCGTGGGAGTATTGAGTGCGTGTGGATTGACAAGTTTTACAACTGCTAGGGGTGGTATTCATAGTCGGCCCTTAGTGAATCCATGAAGTTGTCGAACAAAATATGATTTTTGCCTGGATTTATAATGGCTGTTGAGCTTACATCCCTTTAAAAATCGGTTTTGACCGTGTCATTTGCCTTACATAGTCACAGTTGAATTGATGTCAAAGAATTGTTATACTGACACCACAACCCCTTTACCTACATGGGGGAAGAAGAAATTTTAGGGATTTGCTAGGAAAATTCGACAGTCCAGGTGGAACACATCTTTAGATGGTAGACCTAATCACATCTTGCATTTTTTTGATACCGAAGGATAAGGAATAAATTGGATTCGCCAACCTATCTGTATTTTTTAGTTGGCGTTCTGTTTTCCCAAATCCCACCGTCGGAATTATCTTACATCCCTCACAATCGAAGAGGAAATCTTCGCAATGTTAGGTTTTTGGATTGAATAAACCTACGTTTTCAATTGCTAACAGCACGATTCGTATAGCAGAACTCTTTTTCCAAACTTATGAATGTTTTCATACAAGTTTATCCAGATGCAACTGTCTCCGTTAGTGTTAAAAACAGTGCTAAATGGTGTAAAACTAGAGTTTTCCCTATTACACTTTATAGAGAAATAGCTACACGTTCATCGGCGCCAGTGGGGAAATTGCAACGGACGCACTTGTATCTGCTTAGCTGTACAGAATGTGACTGT
The DNA here is from genome assembly GCA_921293315.2 of Nemurella pictetii. Classification (NCBI taxonomy): domain Eukaryota; kingdom Metazoa; phylum Arthropoda; class Insecta; order Plecoptera; family Nemouridae; genus Nemurella; species Nemurella pictetii. Next base: position 8,042,581 of record OV121122.1, read on the forward strand.
AGAGTGTGTCGAAGTCCTCTTGAAAAGCTCGGGAAAGCTCGGAAAAGCTCACTGGGTGTCATGTTTAAATTTAATCACGCCGAAGTGTTTTGCTTCTTTGTGTGTTTCCTGCTCTGAGATTTGGTTGCATGATTGGTGGATACTCCACTTCAAAGGACACTTTTTTTCAATTTTCTTTTGGACAGATTTTCTGTTAGTTCTCACCACCCCGGTAATGTTTCATTAAAAGAATCACCACGAGGATGTCGAGTCGTTAGCATGGGAACATTTATGATTAAAAAGTGACTCTTTATTATAAATCTTGTATGTTTTATACAGAGTAAAGCATGTTCGACTGTATCCTACGTCGATGTCGGTACAGCTTCTCAATTTCCAGGGTTCTTGTCTAGGTCAAATAATCCGACAACTTCCCCTAAACCACGGCCAACCACCCAATTTTCTTTCCTCTTGCTTTATTTTTTAATCATCCGCCGCGGAAAAGAAATGAGCGACATTTCTGTCACAATATAATAAGCTCGCCCTGTCATTTATTTGAGACCACCCTCCCCCCTCAACCCCCAACCAACCCCTACACTTGAAACCACGCAAAGAAGCCACCACGAAGCTGCGCGTTCTTCAATGAATGTGTATTCATTAACATAACGCTATTAAAACTTCATCCGAAGTGTCATCACAACTGTAAAGGAAAAATATTCGCTTCCCCCGTAACCTCACCTCTTTAATTAGCAGGGTGCTACATCCAGCGCAATCTTGACTTTTTCTCCCCCCCCCCCCCCCCATTCCTCTCACACCCTTTTATTTAGGGCGCACGCGCGTGAATATTTCATCTCTAGACGTCCACTTCAACGTGTTATTCCGTCTTCCTTGCTCGAGAATAGTACCTAGAGCTAGAGAGCTCTGATAGCCAGAGAGTGGGCGAATAGCTATACCTTTGTCAGCTGAAGAAGGTGCAAACAGATCTTGATATCAGCTAATGAGAGACCGAGAGAGAGTGACTTACTAGATCAGCTGGATTGTAAAATAAATCGCAGTTGTGAATCTTCATCTGGATCGTTCCAAGTTATCTCGGATTCTCCGCTCTATTCCTTGCTAACGTACTTATACTGGCTGAAATATTTTCTACTTTGACTGTAAATGAAGTCTCACTGTCCAAACTCTCCTACCCCAATCAAGGCTCTCCGTTAACAACCTCCCACTCCACATTGCCCCGTGTAATTTGGCGTTCGCCCGCACGTCCAACGCCCCACTTGAGCAACAGACACTTGGTACTGTGTTTAAAGATGGCGGGGAGAGGCGTTGAACCTCTGCAAACACACTCTCTGGAAAGTGGGCCAAAAATTGAAGAGTTGAGTGTAATAACCAGTTAAGTAAATTTTCTTAAATGCTCAGGAAACGACAAAAACAGTAAAGAAGTTATGGTGTTAATGTGATACGAACCTAATTGCAAATACTCGTTGCAAGCATGGTAGATAATTCTTATTAGAAGCGAAATATCAATTCCATAGCCCCGCTACGGATACAAATTTTGTAATTGATATTTGGTGTCTAATAGTAAGTAAAGTTATGCTGTAGCAGGTTTGAAACGTTGTGTCAAAAATGTTTGTAAAATGGGAACAGAGCTATCCTGACTTCACATATCGATGACCATCCTTGTTAAAGGACAACTAGCTAACTGATTTTCACCAAAAGTGGACTTATCTGGTAATTACATTAATCTCTTCAATTACTTGTAAATTACGCTCAAATTCACTGGCGATGGCTTTTGAAAAACGAGCAGTTCGGGTTGCGCGAATGTAAATAAGTGACAACGACCGCACACGCGGTGTAAGATTGCTCCGCGCGCAGCCTCTCGTAGTGTAGCTCGTCGGAGAGCGAGTCTGCGATTGTCTGGCGCGCGGCCGTGTGAATTGTGAATTGTTCATGCGCTTCGCTAAATATAAACGCTGTAAGTTGTGACGTCGCTTTGTTTGCCGCCTCTATGTACGTGTATGAATGTGTGCGCAGCGCGCTCAATTTCCTCCTACTCGCGGTATCCGGCATTGTTCTGATTTTGGTCAGCGTTCAATTTCCCAGACGAAGCTCGCTGGCTTTTTGTAAGCAGGCTACGTGAAGAGCGTGCATGTAGTGGCTGTGTTTATTGGTACTGGCTGACGTGCTCGGATGGACGTACAGTTATCGCTTGAGAAAATTACTAACGCCTCGATCTGGGTATGCAAAATAATTTTCCGTTTAATACGAGATTGTTCGAATTCTTCATCATGTTCTATATAAGGACTAGGTATCGTTTGATCGTGAACTCCTTCTAATTATATCAACGACATGCTCTCGTATATCATAATTGCAACAGCATGTTCCAACAAACAAAATTTTTCGGACAGTCAGTATATATTTTAAATTATTTTTGTGTTCCTTTTTAGTCAAGACAAATTTCTCGTCTAAAATAGTGTCTGACTATTTCCTGAACTCGCTGAATGGAAAAGATCGAGTCACAAAATATAAATTCGGGCCCAAGTCAGCTCCCACCTCTATCGTGGGAAATAAGCGACGATCTAGTCTCCTTAGCCCTCAGGTAAAACGTAGCAATCACCCTACCCATGTTAACTTCCCTTCGGGCGTCCATTGTTTTGGACACGCGCTCAAACTGAAAAGCGACACTAGTTTTTTATAAATAAAAAATCACGACAATCGCTACATTTTTTTCCCGGCAAGCTATATGTGTAAAGAGGGTGGGCGGACACATCGTGGAGGTGGGGGGGTTAATGGGGTGCTATGGGGCTGCTACGGTGCAACTCCAAAGCAATGAGCGTTAGGGGATGCATTAGTGAAACAAGCTTTTCCATGGGCCCGCCAATAAACTATGTTGGAGGGTGTTGGGAGGGGGTGGGAAAAGAGGCCTGAATATTGTCGCCCGTGTTGCTCTCTTGCTGTGTGAAGCTGAGGACACGTTTCATCGGATCTGTGCTCGAATTTTACCTTCGCGAGCTCAGCCCTGACGACAAGCTAACCTTTCCGTTTTCTTGCTTACTGGATGTTAACTATTTAACTTGAAACGTTGGCCATATTTTATAAGGGACCAGGCGTGGATCTCGAAACGCAACAGAAATTTAAGACTAGCACATGAAAAACTAATTTGATTAATTTAATTCCTGCAATATCAGGACTTAGTTAGCACCTCACTTCATCATTAGACTCGTTATCTTAAATACCGAGCGGTCAAGTTCATCTAGGAAAAAGAAGTGGAACCATTTTTTACTATAAAAGAAATATCCAATCCAAAATTTGTATCCACACCTAGTTATTTCACCTGTCCGGTTAAGCAACATCCAATAATGCTAGACGGACAATCAACAGTGGAATCGTTGTAAAGTTTATTTGAGCTGTTGGGTTTCATGTGGATGGAAACATGACTATGAATTAACATATAATGCACTGAATCTAGTGTCGCAATGCTGCAATCACACACCAAAAATTCAACTAACCCCGATTATGACGTTGGGTATACGCTTTTATTAGTCTGATTCGAACCAAAAGCAAATACTCGTTGCATGCGGTACATATTTATTATTAGAAACGAAATATCCATTTCAAAAAGTGAAAACATTTTTTGTGCCTTTATCATCTAAGTGTAATTGAGTTAACATGATTTATGAGAACGTAAAGCGGCGGTTTAGGGTTCCTAGCCGCCTGAACGAGCTGTGAATGACTGACTCCAGCAGCCTGCTCCAATGTGTTTTACTAGTCCTAACCGTAAAACAAAGTAGGTATATTTTTTATTATTTTTACAGCGAGACACATATTTCCCAACGTGCCGTTGCTTGCCGCAAGCTGCAGCATAAAACACCGTCAGGGAAAGTGCAGAGGAAAACTATATCGCGCTCTGTGTGCTACGTGCGACGGGTTTTCAAGGAAATGTGAAGAAACTAGCGAATTAAACTTAACGTTGTTCATGGAGTTATTGCTTTTTTGTTTCGTCGGAGAAACTAGAATCATTTTGTTAAGCAGTAAAATAAACGTTTATACGATTTGGAAAAATGTTAGTTTTACGAAATAGCTAGCTGTGCGAAATCGTTGAAGTTACTATAGTTTCGGAACGCTGTTTTCTTGCATATTATCATTGTTACCGGTGTCTCCGAATCTCCTGCTCCGGTCGATGTCTTATGAGCTTCGTTATGATCACCGCTTGTTTCCCACAGGTTTTCCCCGAAAAGACGCAGAGAAAACTCAAAATCTTGCGCAGCGCACAACAAAATAATAATATATTCCCAGTCTAAATTGGATTTAAATATTTAAACTTTCCACGTCCGCTTCAATATTAATGGAGGGCGTTCAAAGAAAGCCAGATGCATGCATCTAAATAAACAACGACAAGTGCAAATGGATTTCAGTTTTAAATAGGTAGAGCGGCGCCTCAGGTTCGTAGTTCGTAGTTCGTCGTAGCAGACGCAAACACGATTAATGTGCTTAGCATGTGCCTATATGTGCCTATGGGCCTAAGCCCGCTACATTTTGCATGGTAGCACTCGGACCACTTAAGCTTGCCACCCACTACCCTCAGAACGCTAGGGTAGAGTCCTCTTTTAGTAGCTTCGGGAGCGAGGACCCGGTATTGTTGGAGGAAATACTTCTTGCTAACGAATGGAATCACTGGAACAAGCAGACTGGGTAGTACAGAGTCGGCGCTTGGCCCCGTAAAAATTCGAACATTTCAATGAATTTTTGGGAAAAAATGTCATCACCCGGGGAACGAAGTAAATGTTTGCTTCAAATATGGCTGCTCGAATTAAAATAGACACTGGGACAAGTGTGGGTAATCATGGAGAGTGATTGTGTGCCTCTTTCGCTAAAGTTGTATTCTCGACAGAGATTTTATTTTGGCGATTCTTGCATGACAATATCTCGAAAAATATACCAAATCGCTCTTAATTCATTATAAACGTCAGACGTTTTATCATCTCCTCTGCTCTGGATTGAGGTTGGAGGGGAGTTTGACGAGACATTGGTAGCACCCAATTTTATGTGGGATTCTTTGGCATCTGCAAATTGTTTCATCTGTTATTTAAAAACAAGTCGAAATTTTGGCCAAACCGCACATAAAAATGGTTTGAACACGTGACACTATTACAAATCTGCATTGTTTTAACCTAAATTCCAAGTGACCAGTGACAAGAGTCACCTGCCAATTCACCAAAAACGACATAATAACCCAGGGTCACACGCCCTTCAAACAGAACAACATGCGTTTAGCCAGCCACATCTGCGCCATACGCACTTCAACAAACACACAAAACACACAACACGCTGCTCAATGGATTTTCCCCGGGCCGGGTTTTCCCGCATTGCTAAGTATTACACGGCTCGTCGGGGAAAATCTTTCTGCCGCCCGCGCGCGCTCCGAACGAGAACTCATTTCATTCGGCATTTACGCCCGAAAAATACGCGCGCTTTTTGTGATGACGCGCGGCGGGCGCCGGGCGACGGAAAAGTGCGTGGGGTTTCCCCGGGAAAAACTGCTCGCAAACCTTTAGCTGACTGCTCTATCAAGGGCTTAAACTCAAGTACCAGATCTAACCAAACAAAGCCATTTTTAATGTTATTTCCAGTTTCTAGGATGCCTAAAATCATCTGCAAGGGGCCCGTTGGTTGTGGAAATGCTGTAATTTAACCCTCTCCCTATCGGCCGTGGCTCTATGTTAGGGGTAAAGCTGTGGACATCGCCTAGAAGTGTCTCAAATCTCAATGCAAATCAGCGTGCCATGTGAAAACGTATCATTTGCTTTGCAAGCGAGGACTCGTAGAGGCTTCCTCATTCAATTCAGAAACTTGTATCACCCGCAAGCAGCGTTTCAGTGTTTCAGATGCGATTTTTTCTCCCCTCGGTGTTCTTATTTTCTACGAGATTTGTATGGTTCTAAGCTGCGATGAGATTTTGCGAATAACTTCGAACCGTATCGGACGGCGCCGAGTTATTTTCCCTTGCGAACGAAAAAATCTGATTACTTTTATTAATTTTGTCTGTGAGATGCTCTCGGGCGCGACGCGGCTGAAGTACTCGGACTCGTCCTTCGTTCGTGACCTGCCGAAAATCTCTTTGCTAATGTGCCTTGACTGCCGCTTGTTTAACTCACTCCTCAAATGCACGACGGCTTCGAAAATCCGATTTGATAAAAGCTGATATTTCTCAACGTTCACTGAAACAAGAAAATTGAATTTTCTCTGCGATGAGAGGATGCTTTTAAGGAATAATTTGGTAAATCAGAGATTTCACCCGAAAAATTGGTGTTATAACCATTGGCATGTCAATCGCTAACTCAGCATTGCACACTTTGTTAACCAAGTACCTTTATAAATAAGTTGTCGTTAGCTTTTTGCTGTGCGCGAAACCAACGAAGTTCTAGCCTCGTTAAACGAGTAAACTTCCGACAGAACTCTTTTGTATCACATTTCGCGAGCCGAAAACGTGTCAGCGATCAAGATATTTAATAACAAAACTTTCCGGCGAGATCAGGAGACAAGACTCCGTGTAACAAACAAAAAATTGTCTCGAACCATCTCTCTTAAGAAATCGATGCGACCAAAAGTAATTATAAAACACTGTCAAATGTATTGTTTTCCCAAAGCGTCGCCGTGTCACTCTTTAGAAATATCACGAGTCGTTGCAGGCTGAGAGATGAGAAATGATGCTTTGCCGGGGCGACGTTGTCTTTCATCTGTATACCCGGCAATCGCTCAGATTGCTTGACAATGCAGAACGCGGGGCGCAGACAAAGACAAATATTGTCGATAGATTTGGGGCGCGCTCGGTGACCGAAACGGAGAGGCGAATCAGTCAGCGTCTTGGACATGAGTACGCAAATTTGCAGTCGGAGCAAAACTTACATTGAGATGTGTCTTGTTATTGACGTATGATGCGTCTCAATCACTTTTGTCTTCTGATACAAGGTGGATTGCTTTCGTGAAATCTAGATTTTGGTCATTTTTCATAGTTTGTGATCCTATGATGCGCAAGTGAGTAAACAATAACTTGACCTATCAAATGGATCATTTCTATGCTAATAGATTATTGTTCATTCATTTGTTGAGAACATGCAGTGTCATCAACTGTATCTTAAAAATGACTGAAATCAAAAATATTTCTAAAAGGGTTCACATGAAAATATATAGTCTACTGCCAATGAAAGGCACAGTAAATGCGTTACGCTGAAATTCAGTATGAAATTTTGACGTCTCATTGAGTGCAAAGTTTTTGTGGGTTTTTTTTATGGGGGGGGGGGCTGTAGGCCCTGTGTGCCTGCTCTAAGGGTGGCCTCACTTTAAGGGTGGCCTACTGAGTGGTGGCTGTTGAATTGTTGATTGGATCGCGCCTCCTCGCGTCGCGGGCCACGTGAAATTCAATTTCATTCGAGGACCGTTGCATTGAAAATTGACAATTAAAATGAAACTTCTTGGCAATTTTGACGGAACCGACGCTTGAGGGGGAGTTCATTAAACGGGCTTGTACAATGGGTTTTTGCTCGCCCGTTCGCCATTGATCTATCAATGCGCTCATTTAATGCTATAGCTCAAGTTTTTGATTAAACCCGTTTAAAACCGAATAAAATGTTTGAATTGGACTGCGCTAAATGTAAGAGTTAAAAATCTCGGCTATTGATCACACGAACTGGTATTTTTTGTTATATTCTCAAAAGGATAAAAAATAATAGACATTTGGAAATGTTTCCCCATTAAACGTTCATTGACAAGCATTGAAAAGGGCTGTGTCAAATGTAGCTACAAGAAATCCATCATTCAACTATTTTCTCTCATTTTCTTTAACCAGAGCGTTTCTAATACTATTTGTTGTAAATCGTACAGAGCAAATAAATCCATTACTGAACATGAAATACGCAAATTCACCACATTCGGGACCACATTATAGCACTCGTGTATATCAGGCCAAGCTAGTCGAGTACCGATGGTAATCTAGATTTCCTTTTGAATGGAAACAAGAAAATCGCGAGAAATTCAAACATGCATGCAACTTTTTCAAATTTTACCTAAACACAAAAAGCGTCGATATACGGTTACTGCAGTTGACGAAACGGTTGAATTGATAAAACGCAATCAAACTTTGAGCATGGAACTTTGATGACGGCCCTATTCACGTGAAATGACCCCCAGCATGGCGCAGCCGCAGCGATACAACACTTTTTATAGGCCAAATGCCAAGCCGAACTGAATATCGAACACCGTGTTTTTTTCTTCTTTTCTATCACTGATACAGCGCTCACCCAAATCCCTCATGTCGCCTCGCTAGATTTCTCGCATTTTTCAAAACTAGTACCTACTTCTAGTACGACAGTCGTGAAAGTTTCAATCAAATATCCTCGAGTGTCGCTGTTTGATGGTAGAAATGAAACATTATGTCTGGTATTTCTTACCCGACATGCAGCTGAATATGACACTTTAAAATAAATGCATCTTTCGTTATTGTGGAAGAAAATAAAGATATCCGACAAAAAGTCGGGATTTGAATCGATTATAGCATATTTTTGAATATTGAATATTGAATTTTGAATATTTCCTAACAATGTTGTGATTTATGATACGTATGTATAGGGCACGTCCATGGGCTAGGTTAGTTCCCAAATTATACAGCACACTCATGCATTCATGTGAAGGTTAAATTCAACCTGACCAGTTGTACTTAGCAAATAATGACGAATGAGAAACCTATCAGAATTACAAATATCACATGACATTTGTAATTAATCGATGGGGTCAGGAGGTACAGACAGATTCAAGTTACGAAGCGCTGTGTTTAATGTGTGATACTGCTAACATACCATTGCTGCTCTCCGTCCGCATTCCAATCCTCACACTTCTCACACGAATAGCTTATTATAACTGTGTTCTCGCACATGTCGTTAGTTTAATGTCACTAGATCACTAATTAATCAAACACACGGTAAACACTGCACGAACAATGCAAATAATGTTCCTTCGTCACCACGAACCTCACTTGTAACCAACTTGCAACGGACGAAAAAAATACGCCCATCTGGCCAATTTGAATCACCTAGGCATACTGGCTTATTAACCTAACGCTCGTTCAAGGGCCCGTCGATATGGCAACTTACTGTAGTAGGTGGTGACCCCTTGTGTTGTCAATCTTAAATTAATGGAACCACCAAAACAGGGTATCAAAATAATTAATTCAGTTGAATATTTGATGTAATGACTGAGATGAAATATGAAATGCTTTAGACTAGTGTTTTATTAAAATGGTTTGTTTTCGTAGAAACATCCTTCGTCCAGAAACAGAGTGAAATTGTTTTAAATTATTATGGAATGCTATGTATTATTTACTCCTCAACGAGCGATGAATGATTTTGAAATAATAAGCCAAAAAGAATTATTTTTGACATGATAAAATTTTTTTAGCTCTTCAAGTGGGATAGCGCGAAAAATTGCTGGTACGTGCGATTTACACAAATTGGTTGAGGATTATGCTTACTGCATACTTATCGTCTAGCCATCGACTAAAAACATGGATCAATTTAATCGATGTTATACCTGCATCACGTCGAATTGATCAATGAACTTGACGTGATGTTCAGCAGAGGTCATAAGCCTGTACGCCGAAATAAATTCCTTGTAATTATTTGACGAAGTTTGACCATGCCCGGTGGAGGGGAACAGCATAATTTGTGGCTGGGTTAAATTGCCGGGTTAATGGGCTACGAATGAATCACTGATAAGCCAAGCCGAGCGCACTAGAGTTCGTCCAATTCTTTGCCAGCCGAACGCTTTACCAAGCAGTTGATATGCTCAAAATTGCACTTACAGTTTGTTTTCGTTGCAGTGTTCGTAAATTCCGAGTATTTGGTCCGAATATACAGGCAGACATTACGCAGATGTTCTATTTCCTTAATTGACTTTGAAAGTTTACGATAGAAGTTCGTAGGTTATGCAGCGGGTTATACCTATACTTTTACCGGTATGCATGCAAATGATGAGAGATTTTGTCTGGATCAACTCGAAAACACTCCCGGAGGGAGAAATACTCTCAATTTAAGCCATGCATATGTTTTCATAATTATTTCATGCATCTATCTTTTGTATTTAGGAACGTTGGATATTTCCTTACAAAAATCTACACGACATTCATTCTAAATATTCGGAGTGTTTTATACAAGGAATTTTTTATAACCATTTGGCTGAAAAGTGTGTATACATAATATGTTTTCATCAGATACGCGTGTAGCAGAAGTTTTCTGTTCGCCCTCTAAATTTCTATTTAAGGACTATTTAGCCGTCATATTTTTCCGACTAGAAGATTACATCCCCTTAAAACTTGTCTGCCTTGTTTTATAATCAGTAAGCTGGGGCTATGATTTATTTACCACCCAACCATGTCGTTTGCAAACGACCAGCGAATCGTCCCGTCGTATCTCCGTGTTAGAATGGGGTTGCACAACTTTTTTCACCTCTCGTTTTTTTGTTAAATCAGCGAATATTTTTGCCTCGTGGTCGTTGTTTGACTTTTACAAAACGCTAGTCAAGTAAGTTTTCTTTCGTTTCTTCGCCGCGCAGAAAAAAACGAGTGGTCGGTCGCGGTGGTGGCCGTCGTTTTCACAGTCTCGTAGTTTGATTTGCTTTACCAAATTGACGTCTGCTGCTTTTTGTTCCGCCTGCAGTTTCACCGGGAAATGCACCTTCGGAAAAGCGAGCTTGAACCGAGCAGTGTACGGAAAAAGTCTGATGATTAATTGCATTGCAGTAAAGTTTTCCCTTATTTTTACTTTGGTCGAAATGAATGGACGATTTTCTTTGACTTCGCCAGCGTTCCATCCATAACTAGTCAAACAAAATTGACTACTTTAAGCGGATCACCATTTTCTCAGACATTTTGTTCCTTAACACACAAAAAAAGTTTTGACAGAAATAAAAAAATAAAAATAACTAATTTTTTTAAAACCTTCATTCCATCTTGATATGTCCCTAGGGCGAAAAGGTAAATACAATTAGGCAGGAAAGCAACGATTGTAAAGTTCCTGATTAACTTCCCTTGAACAAGAAAACATATAACTTTAAAGTTATATCGCAGAATTTCCTAGAACCCCAACACTTGCTCTATAGCTGCGGTAGGAATTTGAAATTTAAAACTTAATAACCTAGTTATTAGTTCGCATGATTAATGCAACCTTAACTAAGACGGAACTAACTTAGTGATGTCTGGATAGTTCGGCGAGACCAGCCTACAGCCAAGCCCGTTATATTACGAGGATGATTATACGTGAATTATTAACGTGGTGGTGAAATGGGTTATGGGGGTTGTGGTTAAACTTATTACAACTCAACGTATTACTGGTATCACCGTCTTGGAATATTCGAAAAGCAATAACACACTACGAGTGAGGATCTGCGGTATCAAGTACAAAGTTATTTAATTACTTGGTTTTATACCATGTCGAAAAGTACCTCGATTTTTGTTCAAGATAATTCCAATACTTTGTGCAGCTTTAATAACTTCGCGAAAAGCATTTGCGAATAAAACACTGGCGATTCTTTGCCAGTTCTCAATTTGATACTCTCAATACACTTAAGAGCTGAGGTCATTTTAACTTCATCTAACCCTTTATAAACCCCCAAAAAGTAATCAATTTTTACTGGCAAACTGTTACTCTCTGAACTTTGCGGGCGGCGAGGGGATGAACAGAGTCAACATTGTTCGTGACAAATGCCCTGGATGCATATTTCCTCCCTGTGTGATCAGACAGTGACGTGGAGCTCTGTTATTGTAGCTCGGAATTTGGGTCAAAATCGAGCGTTGCACCCTTCATCCCCACCTTCCGGCACTCATCCTACGGCTTTATTAATAATGCATGACATGCACTTTTTTAATTACGAACATTAAAGCTGGGCAAATACTGAGATAGTCGAGCACGCGACTCTACTCGAACTGTGGAACTCTACCGTGCAAGCATAGCGCTGGAGCGATGGTACAGAGTGATACGGGTGGTATTCATGCCTCCAAGTGTTTGCACAACGTGTTCGACCACCGCTCTATCATACTCGTGGTTTATTTGCATTACCTTTTTGCGGAAACGCTCGGTATCAATTTTGTTTTGATAATTTTTCAATTGGCGTTGTGAGACTCTGTTTTTTAAAACTGGACGTGTGACTCCTGTCTGACGAATGGGTAATGCTGTTAAAGCTGCCCAAAACAGCCTTAAAAAAATAAAATGTTCGGTCACCCATCCATTACCTGCACGCTTTGTCGCTTAACTTCGGATCAAACCAGCCGTGTCTGCTTTCTTACCACATCTGTAACATAAACACGCGTAGCTAATAACTTTAGGCAACATAATATTGCTACACGCCTTTCCTTCCCGTTTACTCATGCGAGTGTTTGCTGTTTGCTAACAATTGTCTAGAGTTTTCGTATCCAACAGCAAACATGGTCTCGTGTTCCAAGGTAAAACCAGTATATAACGAAAGGTAAATGTTATTCATATTGATATCTTGTTCTACACAATTTGTTTGTATGTGTGGCAGACAGGCAGGCGGACAAATAAACATTTCCACAACCGAGTCACCCTTAGCCATCACATGTGTTTTTTTCAACCCCTATTTTGAAATCATCAATCTGCTCTCTGCGTATTTTGCTTGGCTTTTGCTCTGAGAGCAAAGAAAGATGTTTTTGTTTCAAGTTAACGAAGTGAGAAATGGATTTTGAGTCCGAAGGGTAAATGCTCCGTCCGTGAGAGGGTTCTCTTTGCGCTTCCCTTGCGAACGCTACGGGGTTGTTAAGCCTACTTCAACCTGCTAACTACGCATTGCAGTTTTCTTTATCGTTATCTTTGCCGGTTTCGCGTCCTTAAGTAGCTTGGCCTCTCGTTGGTTTCGCTGCTCGCAAAGTTGTGGATACTCGAATCCCGTTTCCTTCTGGGGTTGCTGCGTTTTAAAGTTTCATTTCTTGAATTGACTTGGATACCACAACTAAGTATATATGAAAAGAAAAGTATGTTATTTGCTAATAATTGATATAAATTTTAGTAAATTTCGACATCAAGACCCGATTAACTACAAAAATATTACACAAAAACACGTTTAAAAAACTACACAAACTGTTTGTCATCTGCTTGCTCTGGCTAACGAATTATGTTATCAAAAAATTTATTTATTTATGTTACCTACCTGTGTGAAACATTTCTGTACGATGATATTTAAATATGCTGCATGAGATATAGGTGCCTACGTAGGTGCTAACTGCTAAGGCTCCAAAAAGCCTTGTCGAAAATTATAGTCTTGCAAAAATTTTACTTGTTACCTTTATGCGGCAAAGTATTGTTTGCTTTCATAAACGCAGTTGCCGTTAACATCAATTCCGAATTTCGAAAATACAAACGCTTTGTGTCGAGAACTCATCATACTAAAATTGCTCAAGAAAACCATTCGTCAATATTTGAATTTCACCCTTCGGTGTGTTCCGTCCGTTTCGCTCAAGACAAAACAAGCGGCAATCCAGCCACCTTATCTCCAGTGCCAGTCTAATTGAGTGATTTGGTTTTATTCCATTACAAGACCCGTCGAGCTGGAAAATGCTCCAGAGAAAATGCTCGCCACGTTCACGGGGGTTTTCCCTCATCTCTTTTGTTCATGACAAACGCTTTTCTTACATCGCACCGGGTTTCTCTTTTCTTTTTTCCTCGCGCCTCCACCCACACCTTGCCCCCCCCCCCCCCCCCCTCTACCCTCCTGCCCAACCCCCACCCCACCGCGGGTCCATAAATCTCGGGTCACATCTTCCATGCCCTCTCTCCATCGCCTTTTCATAACGATCTGTTCGAATAAAATATTTCGGCGTGATTCTCTTTTATTTTCCGTTCGGCCATTTTATTTTTCCGCCAAGTGATTTATGAAAAATAAGTAAAATAGATTGTCATTCGCACCTTTACGCTTTGATGTGCGTCGGACCGGACTAATCATTATCAATCAAGGTTTCTTCTTGAACTCTCTGAAGAAGGGGCAAACGCTGCTGCTTGTTTCGCATTTTCCTTTGAGCTCTGGAGTCTAGAAGGCTAGAGTTGTGTAGACTGTACACGAGGGATAAAGTTTTGGGCGTGAAATTCCGCGAAATTCTTTATTAGATTTCCAGAATTTTTTTAACAGGGTTATTGACGTACTAAGATTAGTGAAAGACATCAGTCTTGAGAAAGTACTTCTAGTAATTCTTAAGAATGGCAATTGATTATTTTCATAACCTGAAAAGAAGCCGAAGCGTGAAGGTTGAATTATTTCGAGTTTTGACGACAGGAGCATCAATAATATTAACGGACTACCTTTTAAAACGTTCAACTGTCGTGATACTGTCAGTATAAAAACACATAAAATTCCAGACATCTAGTTTTATTGTAGCGGACGTTACCGCCCGGTACAGGCTCCTTATTCAAGTCGTAGCGAATCAATCTGCCAAATATTAGCCGACCCATCATCCACCTGACAGTAACATCGCGGATTACACCCCCAACCCAATTCAACCCCCTCGTTAGACTCGCGCGTCATTTTTTCCTTCCGCCCCCCCCCCCCCCTACCGCCACCACCCACCCGGAACTCCACGAGTTCCAACACGTTTCATCTCATCCCCTATTTGTCTGCCCGACTTGCTGCTCTAGCCAGCCAACACAATTAGCAATTACCCGACTTGTTATTTGCTGTAAATGATTGATGAAAACGCATCGGATGAAAGGGGTGGATGGGCGGGTGGGTGGTGGAGGCGCGGAGTCGAATCTCTCGACGTCAGCGTCAAGATGGTTTGGTGGTTGTAAGTCAACGCACTGTGAGAGTTGCTTGTTGAGGATGGTTTCCGTTAGAAATTCATTCTGCGGACGTCAGGTTTCACCAAGGTGTACATTCTTTCGTACCACGTGACATGTTTCGGTTCTTAAAATTTTCTTTTAGTTCTTTTTATTTATGTGCAAACGTTGATCAAAATCTAGTTTTTCGGAGCGCATCTTGGTATTGATATGGCGGCCATGTGCACCTATAAGAGCGCATCTCGGCAGAAACAATGTTAACACTGCTTTCAGCATTAGACGTGTCATCGTTTCTATCTGACTGACTTGCTGAACACTTGACCCGTTACTTATACCCTTGACATGCCAAGCTCACATGATTCTGTGTTTATTCTTACACAAATCTTGTAAGAATAGATTGTCTACAACTTAGCAGATAAATAAATACAAAAAAAGTGTATAAAAATTAGTGCTGGTTCGAACTAATCGTTGAATGCTCTAAAGATATATAAGAAACAAAATATCCATTCCAAACTTCTTTCCGTATCGATACACAGTTACGGACACAGTTTTGGGATGGGCATTTCGTTACTTATAATAATAATATATACACATACTTGGCGTTGATGTGCCACAGTGTAAGATAAACTTATCGTAGCACATCCCGGCAAAAACATGGTGTCCCAGCACCAGTTAGCCACTCTCTAAGCACCATCAAGACTCACTGGTGGGAATGGTCCAAGGAGCACGGACCGCGGTTTAGAATGCTGTGTGTGTGTGTGTGTGCGGTCAATGTGGCTGGCTGGTTTTAATTGATTCGTTTAACGGCTGATGACACTGCGTTTCTTTCTCCTTTTGTCTTGCAGTTCAACTTTGTCGGCAAGCTACTGGGACCAAAAGGAAACTCGATGAAAAGACTACAAGAAGACACAATGACCAAAATGGCGGTGCTCGGGAGAGGCTCAATGAAAGACAAGCAAAAGGTAATTTATTTTTTTGTTAAACAAATTTAAAGTTTGCTGAAATTAGTACTACTAGAATTGGCAGACAAGAATGTTCTAAATCATGTTCCAGGGGGGAAACTGGGCCGTTTTATTTGTTTTAAAACAGTGCACGTGATTAAATTTACCGGTTATAGAGATAGTTACTTAACTAACTTGGCACTTCCATCAACACGGCACTTCCACCAACATGGCACCTCCACCACTTTATTATAAAATTTCGTCAATAATTTCAAAAAAAATTATAATTGCGTTAACGCTCAACCCCAATCTCATTCCTTTCGTAACAGGTTATAGCCTCCCATGTAAAGTGTCAGTTTTGTAATAAAAATATCGCAACACTTTCTCAGTGGATGGCTCGTCTTGACTTTTCATTGCAATCCATCAAACGTTTTGATGAACGACAGCAATGGAAGTGTCTGGAACAGCGCAAGTCGCACGCATTCGCCGTTCCATTATTCCACGAGCGTGGGCTTGCGTTATATATTTCTTGCAAATGAAAATACCGTCTCTATTCGCTTCGAAGCGTCCTGCTCGCGTCAATCAAACTTCTATCTACACTCTCTCTTCATCGTCATCGTCGTCGTTGTCGACGTCGTCGTCGGCATAACACTCCTCTTTATTATCCGAGCTGTTTTTCACAAGTTTTTCATATTTCCGTCGCGTATTTTAAAGAGTGGCAACAGCATGTTTCCTACTTCTTTTTTATTACATGGCCTTGTTCAAATTTCGATGAAATTGATAAAGAAAGAGAAGATTTATTGTATAGGCATATTTATGTGAAGATGTGAATTTCCGACGTGCAATTTTTTTCTTTGGTCCTTTTTCGCACGGTGTATACAATATGCAAAATTAAAAGCAACAGTCTACCTAAAATGTATATTCAAATTAAATACTAAACTAACGTACACCGTACACAAAATAACATAGTTTTTGCATATTCATGTAGTTCACTCGAATCCCAGAGTTGTTTCTAGCTTAATTCTAGCTGCAATGCACGTAACTTCTCACTTGTAAATGCAACTGAACTGCATATAGCTGAACTTTAATGTAATGCATGCATCACAACAATTGCTGTACGTAATACGGGGCAGGTGCAATTGCATTATACTGCATTTGAATAATTTCGCAGACTATCGCAGATCTAGTGACACGAGCTGGTTTTTTACAGCTGCCATTTCGATTGTTGCACATGAATAAATAAATAGTGACTCCACTAGCATAGCTGCTATGAAATCATGATGCGATCAACAAGTAAATTACTAGGATATAGTAACTCTCTGACGTGTTCTCGCATACATTCATGTAACGCTAGGTTGCAGCAGACCTCCCAACCGTTCTCGCTAATTGTAATTGATATCTGACAGATTTTTCAAGCTCGTAATAAATTAAGCGATGATGTTCACCTCTCCTTCATTTTAATTTTTGAATTCGTAGCGTTCGGTTATTTCGCTTCCCAATCGAACGCTCGTTGCACGCAATTTCGCAACTTGATTGAGTGGCCATGCTCAAGTCGATATCCAATCAACTGAGTGGATCGTTAGTTTCCTTTTGTTAAATAAGAAATTTCATTTTTCTCTCTGAAATATTAATGTTCACTAAGGGATATTTTTCATTTTACTCGCTGCTGTTGCAACTTAATTAGCTCGACTCTTACCCTGTGTGCTCCATTTATCAAAGAGGCCACCCCAGGCTAGATATTGACGCCAAATATTTGTTGTTTCAATCTCCTTATCTTACTCGCTGTAACTGTAAGCTTATTTACTTTATTGCCTGTAGCAAGCAGCTTGCAGCATTCCAGCGAGTTATTGCTGACGTGTACCATCCGATCACGTCGAGATATCGGCACGCCCCAGTAACTCACGATCAATGTGCAAAACGATGCACACGACTACTGTCAATGATGTTGTCACTGATACTGGCGCCACTTTGTGCTCCCTTCATTTAGACATTCGCAACGTGAAATGAGAGATTGGGAATTATGTTCAGCTTTATAATTAAGCTTCTCTTAACAAGGGGTGGTAATTAAGGAGCCCGTTAGCGTTAAATAATAAACGGTCTGGCCGTAGAAAAAACAAGTATACCTACTACAGAGACTTTGGGGAACTTAAAATGATCGCTGAAATTAATTTTCTCGGTCGTTTTTTTTCGTTTTGATTATTATGTATTGCCACATTGCTTATATATTTTGTTAAATCTTAGTCCCGAATCATTTAAAAAAGCTATCTAATTTAAAACCTAACAAAAATCGCTTGACTACCACCTGTGTTTGTTACCACCTGTTAAGATTCCATGAGATCCACTCATCACTGGTTGGCTAACACTAATCCATCATACATCTACTTCTACTTCCTGCTATAGCCAATTCAGTTTCAAACCCAGCCACATAGCCTCCACGAATCGGCGTTCCGTTCCTGAACGACCTCAGGGCCACAAGGGCACAACGAAACATCCCCCTCGCATCCATCCATCCAGCCACTCATGAAGCCATAACGAAACTTATCAACGATTCCCTTTAAATAGTTTACCCAGCCTTATCTAAGCCCGTCACACGAAGAGCTGTCAATATGCCATGCACATAATCCTCTGGTCAGCATCAGCATCAGCGCTAGCAACTCAATTAAGTTCCGCGATAGCGTCGGGATGATCAGCGCGCAGGGTCCGGCACCGAGCCGTTACTGAGAAACTAATGATGCATCGCACCCGAGAGAGTTGAAAGTCGGAGGGTCAAATTACCCACCCACCGGCTGCCCTACACCCCCAGTTGGGGAGGGCGCGAAGAGCAAGTTTGAAAATCTGCTCACGAGCATGGATTGAATATCTGAATAGTGAATGGTGAGTGGTTTATCATCGGGGGACCTTGCGTGTCCGATCTTAACGGGGTCTCGGCGAGTCCGTCGCGTTTCCGGGTCCGGGCGGGTCGTTGGTCATTAAAGACGTTTTTCGGATGACGTGTGCGTTGCGATTGAGTGCTATCGTAGGAAGGTGAAGCGTATGGATTGCGACATTCAACATTTCTCGACATATCTCGATCAAATTTATAACGATTTCCCTATATGCTTGGAATACGAGAGGTAAGAAGATCAGCAGTATTTCTTTTCAAATCTTAACCTCTCTCGTATTGCAATTTCTTAGGGTGGACAGGAACAACCCTCGTTAGCTTTGATTATAAAGTCAAGATGAAGAAGCCAAAACAATGTCCTTGGGATCTTTAGACATTGATAGATATACCCTACCCACAAAATTTAAAATAATATTTATAAATTTCACCATTTCGAGCAACCAAAACGTTCCACGAAGGAAATTTCGATCGCAAGTTCTAGACACAGCTGGCCGCTCTTGCGACAACGTCCCCGTCCCCAGACCACACCAAAGACACCTCACTTTTCCCTGTCACCCGCGTGT
Source organism: Nemurella pictetii (assembly GCA_921293315.2). Taxonomy (NCBI): domain Eukaryota; kingdom Metazoa; phylum Arthropoda; class Insecta; order Plecoptera; family Nemouridae; genus Nemurella; species Nemurella pictetii. The sequence continues at coordinate 8,061,764 of OV121122.1, forward strand.
CAAATTCCCCGCACGCGCAAAGGGCGCGACGGCGTCCGGTTTCAGTTAGCGGCGTCGCCAGGACGCCGCTAGGGATCGCCGTCAAATAACGGGTCTAGGATTACGGTTGGGACAATGTCCGCTGGGGGGTTTAACGCAAAGATGACGCCTGCCTGACTGGCTGGCCATGTCCTAGCTGATGGCAAACTAGGCAAACGTGCATACCGTGATATGCTTTGACAAGCGTGACCTCTCATCCAATGCTTGATTCTCGGAAAGGGGCTTCGTTGCGTCGAGCGAGGATTTTCCGCCCGGTATAATGGTGCGTGGGTCGTTATCGTGGGGGATGGAACTGGATGCTCGATATTGATATAAGTTTTTGGTGCGATTCTAAGATTTCGAATTTGTTTCCGAATTTTCGTTAAAAGTTCGGGAATATCGAGCGGGGTTTGTTTTTTGGTGGTTCTGAAGCTAGTGGCGTAGTGCGGTGGTATTTTTTATCATCACTTTTGTGATCGTGGTACTTCAAAGACAAATTCTATTTATATGATAAGCCAAAAGTGCAGTAGAAAAAAGTCTCTTGTGGCATGCTCAACAAAATTTTTCTTCACGTAAAGTGGCAGGTTTTTAATTTCACTGCATTGGATTGGATGATGCACGGAAGCTTAACTCCCACGTATCAACACAGCGTCGAGAAAATGGTGAAAATAAATAAATCTTCCTGCTCTCTAGAATCCTTTTTCGACCTCATCGCATTTCTTTTACTTAAGATCCTCCCATTAAACCCGTCAGTTACTTGAAAAGCGTTAACACTAAGCGGCGCTTCCACGAAATAATCGCAGCGATTTTTCCGTCGCCGCAAATCCAGCCAATCACCGACGAGCTTACTCTATAATGTGACGTCAAACGAATTTCACTACAAATAAGCAAACATAAAAATGCCAAATGCTTTTAACTATCTCTCCCGCTTATCTTTAAAATGAATTTACAGTAATCGTTACATACACAGTGTATTTTATGATAAAGTGTTAATAACGAAATATCCCAATCAAGCTCTTTGTAGGCGAAGAGACAAACACCTACAATTACCTTACCTGATTTCTTAAGCGATAGACCTTATATCCATTCAAAGAAAAAAGTCGTCAAAAACTCCACTTGGGTTTTGATTTTCCTATCTGTTTGGGCTATAAAGGTACACGAGAATTATAAATAGCTCTGAAATAATTCCAATGAATATCTCGATCCCCTTGAATGAAAAAGGTCTGTTGAGCTAACTTTTCAGTCGATCATTTTAAGAACAAGCTAAATATTATCCATGCATTTCCCGCTATTTCCTCCCCCACCAGGAAGAAGACCTCCGCGCCTCCCTCGACCCCAAATACGCACACCTCTCCGACGACCTTCACGTGGAGATCGCCGCGTTCGCGCCGCCCGCCGAGGCGCACGCACGCATCGCGTACGCACTCGCCGAGGTGCGCAAGTACCTCATCCCCGACTCCAACGACGAGATCCGTCAGGAGCAGATGCGCGAGATGGAACTGATACAGACGGTCACCTCCGACAGCCCGACCGGCGCCAACGGCACGCAGGCGATCCCGCGCAAGCCGGTACGTGGACTGGCTGAGAGAGGGCGTTGATTTAGTCAACTTGGTTCACTCGTGACCGTTTGGGTTTGGTTTATGGGTTATGTGTTGTGTATGGCTTGTTTTTTTAATGTGCTGACTGTATCGCACGCAATGCTGGTATGTGGATTGGACGATAGAGGGGGTTGGTGGCTGTGTAGTGGTCTACTTGGTGCACTGGTGGCCGTTTTGTTTTTTTGTAGCCTTGTTTCAACGTGTTGACTGTATCGCAAGCGGTTCTGGTACGAGTATAGGCTGCTAGCGAGCGTTGATGATTGTGGATGATTGTGGACTCATGTGGATGTTTTGTTTTCAGGGATAGAATGAGAACGATTGCTTTGTTATCAGCTAGAATCATAGAGCCTTACAGTTACTGTCTTGTTAGTCTAAAAAAAAATTTAGAATAGCTTCCAATCTCAAAATTTGGCGCAAAAAAAAGACCAAAACATTGCATTAAATATCGTTCACTCGATAAGCTTGACATTCAGCTTTCGGCCCAAATGCCCTGATCCCACCACTCTCTGTCTATCACGACCCTCTAACCTGGGTGTCATCAATCTTCCTCGTCGAGCCCCGAACACTCTCAACGCCGCCCAACCCCCCCTCCCCCCCCCCCCCATCCCTCCCATCGCGGCCACTCATTGCGTATTGATGTCTGGCGGCTGATGGCCGTCCAGGCTTTGGTATCGGCGGGGGGGGGGGGGGGGGGGGGAGGAGGGTGGCTGGGTGCCCTTTGGTTGTGCGACGGCGATGACTGCAAGATTTATGTCCTGCCATCATCGAGGAGGTGGTCCCCGTTGGCCGAAATCACCACGTACAGTTCTGTTGGATGTATTGTTTAACAATTGCCTGATGCTTTCACTGTGCTGCCAGTGTGATATTGTGCGACGGCAGAGGTAGAAGCGGATGGGGAATTCAGAGAAAAACTAACGCTATTGTCACGTTATGTTTTTTTTTCTGTTGGTTGTGTTGTTTAACAATTTCGGGATGATTTAACGTTTTGAATTTTATGATAAAGCGAGGAGAGGGCAACAAAGCAATTTTGGGACAAAAAACATCCTGCAGATGCAATCAAGAATTTAAAAGTGAAAGGGGGTTACATTAAATTAATTGTGACTCATTTTAAATTTGTGTAAATCAGTCAGGTGTATGTCAGGTTTCATACAATGCACAAGAATACGATCACGGTCAATTTATATCATGAGTGCACGCATGAATCAGAGTAATTGGTGTAACTGTACATTCATGTGTAGTGCACTCCTCAATGGCATCCCCAAATTTCCGTGTCACGCTTTGCTTAGTGTCCAAGAGCTGAAAGATATTGCTTTAATACAACTTTCTTGGTGTGTACGCTCGATGAGAGACAAAATCACAACGCTGTATGTGTCAAATAACCAAACCAATTGTGCTCGTCCATCTATAATAACACTGTCGTTGTAATATCCCTCTCTCTCTCTCTCTCTTCCATGCGCTGTGTTTTTCATTTTAATCTGCATTTCCTCCTTCATCGGTCCGCCACATTATAGTTTAAGCGTTCCGCTTGCCCTCATTATCCACTCGCCAACTCACTTAAACACACACAAAAAAATCGCTAAACGCTTTTATCCACCCCCCAAAAAAGACCCCACCACTCCCATTATGATTTCGTTATTATTATTTCCCATTTCGTTTGTCCTCCCTTAGGCCTACCCCGGCAACGGCAGTGGCGTCGGCTACATGCACGCCGTGGGCCACCCCAGCCGCGGCCGTGGTCACCCTCGAGGCATCGGCCACCACCCGGCCTCCGCCGCTGGCGGCAACCACCACCACCACCAACACATGAACACCGGCGACACCGGCCGCTTCCGCTGGCCGACGCCCGGCTCGGCATCGGCCTCCCACGCTCAACCCGGTTATGCCCCTCAGGTGCGTGGTCGATTGGCCGCCCGGGGCACGTCCGGCTTGCGCGGGGGCGGCGGCGGCGGTGGCGGAGGAGGCGGCGGCGGCGGCGGCGGCGGCGGAGGTGGCAACATGGCACCGGCTATGCGGCCTTCGCGTGGCCTCTTGACCCCGCCCTCCGTGCGCGGTCGAAAACCTCCGCCGCAAGCGCTGTTGCCGCGACCGACGGCGTCTAAGACTAAGGTGCTGAGTATCTTGGATAGGGCGCGCGTCGCGATGGAAGAGAGCTATGGCTACGAGGAGGAGTTGGCGGGGACGGCCGGCGGATTCTATGAGGCGCCGGCGTACGAGTCGTACTCGACCACTGGGTACGGACACATCTTTTATTTCGGATGGCCTGCTAGAGGCGAGACCTCGCTGTGGTGTAGGGCGCACTTGTGGCGCTGCGTTTTTTGGGTAGTTTTTTTTTTTTTTGGGGGGGGGGGGTGGTCGGTGAAGATAAGACACTTCACATTTTGTTCTGGACTTTTTTTGTCGGGGTCATCACATACCTTTGATTGAAAGTAAATTTGGCTCGAGTTTTCGGGTGCTAAGTTGCTGCTTTATATAACTCATGGACACCTAAGCAAACCTTCGTAGGAAATTTGGAGAGTTTCCGCTCTTTGGGATGAATACATATCCTAAACACATGGCCAAAATAATTTTTTTGGTATTTAACACGAGGTCTCGCCTCTGGTATACCGGTATAATGTAATTAACATGAAAATACTTGATATAGCATCTAGTTTTTGGTATTGGGGTACGAATTTCTTATCTAGAAAACACTTGTCATCATTTTCTACTGGTCATCACATTATTGTGTTTTGTCACTCTATCTTTGCTCGGAACGGCATCACATTTCACATATTCTTTAGTAATGTAACAGAAACTGTTCGGGAATGGAGCCTCCATGGATGAGACGGACATAACGTGGCACATAGACTATAGACGAGGTCACAGCCAAGGGTCACTGCCATTTTAAGCGACCCTATGATAAATGGATGACGTTGTAAACCGCACAGAAGGCAGTGTCTGTTTTCTATTCGCACCCGCTCCTCGACCCCAAAAAGCCCATCCGCACCGAAGTTAACCAAGCGCGGTCACCATTTATCAATTCGTTAACCCTACTCGAGGGTGTCAAAAAGTTGAAGACACGGCTTTTCCGACAACTCAAACTCGATAACTCAGGAGGCGATGGCTGTCTCTTGAAATTGACAGTCTCTCGTTCGGCCTTGAAAGTGACAAGTCCATCGTAATCGCTCACGCTGGCACCATTGTAGCCGCGATCATTGCTAGCCGAGAGGATACGCGACTCATATTCGCGCCGTCTTGTTCGCGCCCTGATGTTTCTTTTAACGCCAAGTCAACTCGCGTTGCGACGTAGACAAGTTTCGCAGAAAATAATACAAAAAGCGTGAACGGAAACATTTACAGGGCAGCACATGAGTGCCAGTTGTATTTTTATTTTTTGTTAACGCAAAAACCAGATAACTATGAAATGTTACAGATATCCCACACCATTCCACCATTGTAGTAAGATTCAAAATATCCCACAACCTGCCACCAATGTTACAGTGCATGTATAAAACTAAAGCCACAATCGCAGCTGTACGTTAAAATTAGAAAAACACAATAATATATCAAAGTCCAACCGCGAGAAGACCCAAAATAACTAGCAATGACCGTCGACCACTAAACACCGACCACCACGGGGTGATCTTGAAACGCGAATGCCACGACCACATCCCAGGACACCATCCCTTGCAATCTGCTTTCGTGTTTAACGCACCCCATGTCCGATGCGGCTGTGTCTTGTCTGTGTATTCCCAGTGTCTTCCCTGTCCCCTGCATGACTCGTGCATGTTGCGTGTCAGTGGTGGACACAGCTGTTTTTTCTCTGTCGGTGACAGCTTGTTGGGGGTGCGCTACAGAATTGTGCGTCGGTGACACTAAGAGTGTCTTCGTGTTGAAGTTGTGTGGGTAGAAGAAAGATTCCACGCGAACAGAGAAATGATTCTGTATTTTTTCACACCATGAACGTTGGGATCTTATCTCAACTATTGATGAAAAAATAACGGATCGTTTCTCTTCTCGCATTGCTAGTTAAGTGATTTGGAAGATAATAGTAACGTGAAAATAACTTATTTCCTTCGCATGAAGGAAGTTGTTTAGAAATTTTCAGGCACCGATGCTGTCTCTTTGTGAAAATATTCCCATTGCTTGTAGTTTGAAAATTTGTAACGTGTGGCGTTGTTGTCTGAACGCTGCGCCCTTCGATTACAGATACAGTGGCGGTTACGACGACTTTGAAGACGCCTCCGCAGAATATTACGACTCGGCCGAGGCGTACCCCGGAGGTGAGTGTTGATCTGCAGACGCCAAGACGATGAATGGACGTGAAATCGTTGCCGGATAATCACGAGCATTTACCGCTATGAATGCATCATTGCCCAAAGTAGTTACACTTCGACAAATCTCTGTAGGCAATTTGCCAGTTATATGTTATCTCTTTTAACTTTCCCCATGAGACGAAACAAAGAACGTGTGTATATATGTTCCAATTGGAAACAACCGATTCGTCCTCTTGTAGTGTAGTCATAAAAAATTACAGAACAAACCCCCTGAGCAACCTTTTTGAGAATTCCCTCAAACGCCCAATATATTCACACGAGAGTGTCAACATATACTCCGCAATAAAAACCATTGACAATCTCGGAATTTCCACGAACGCGAGTATGGGAACAGTTATATTAGGGCGTTCGCCTAAATGATAGACATCGAGCTCTCGCTTTACACACTTCTGTTTAAGGGCCAAAATTTGCAGTCAAATATACTTGCCCACAATGCAAAGTGCATGGACCTCTATCTCGATAATTCATGGATACTTCTCATGTGGGCACAAGTTTCTTAACAGCAGTTTCTTAACAGCAAGTTTCTTAGCAGCAGTCAGCTAGCCGGAAAACTAAGTTTTAAAACTATTTAACAACGAATTAAAGGTTATTTTGAAATAAACGTACACTGTGAGACAACTGAGGTCTCCGACAAGTCAAGTGACATCTAACCACCCACTAACCTACTAAAAAGTGTAATTTTTCTAAACATGGCGCCCTTGTTTCAGAAGAGGCGAATCGTTGGAAGGGCTTCAAGCAGACCCTTGGCCCCCGATCGGAGCGTGCCCAGTACCGCGCTGCCCCCTACGCGCGACCCACGAAGAATTGAGCCCCCTCCCCCGCGCCGTGGGCGCCCCGTGATCCCGAGCCCTGGCAATCGCCCCCAAACCCTGATTGCCGGCAGACGCGACACCACCCCTAATCACACACGATCTCGCTGCAATGACGAATAGGGGCGGGCGGGTTGCGTGTGTGTGTTTGTGAAAGGGTTGGGTTATTTTTTTGTGGGGGGTGGGTCTTTTTATTGTTGTCTCTCGCATTTTGGTTTGCATCGACGGCGGCGACGGCGGCGACGGCGACGACGACGAAGACGACGGTTTTTGTGTGGGTGCGCGTGGGTGAGGAGAGGCGTTGCTCGACAAGTGTGCCAAGAAAATCGACGCCCCCGAACGTGAGTGAAAGATTCAAATGTTTTATTATTCATTAGATTTTTCGTAAAGCAAAAATAATATATATAATGGGAATTTTTTTATTAAAAGAAAAACGAAATAAAGTTAATATAAAAAAAATGTGGTTGGGTAATGAGCTATATTATTGTATTGTAAATAAGTATAACTAAGTGTCAATTCTTAACTGTTTCTCCGATTTCGGTTCTTATTGCGGTTTCTACTGAGCGGTATGATGAAGGGAGGTACTAAATTCAGGCCGTTTCTGCGAAATTTCGGGCAGATTGTTTTATTTTCACAAACGGCTATGAAATCTTTCAAACCATGCTTGTAAAAAGACCAGTTTTTTGATTACTTGTTTGGCTCTTGAGTTGCTATCCAAAGATATAAATGTTTTTACGGTTTTGATCCGAAATCTTCGAACTTTAGTCTTCCCTTCATCTGGTGTCCAGACAAGCTTGATTACTTAGCGGTTTACAATCCGTCCTCTCTCTCTATCGCAAATAAACTGGTACGACCAAACAAACACAAAAAAAAACATGTAAATTTTCTTCGTTATCGAAAAAAACAACAGTAAAGAAATACAAAATTTGAGTATATACGTTACTGAGTTTGTCGTTTTCCTTGCTTGCATGGTGTCGCGATTTGTGCCGATTCATGTGTTAAATTTACAGCACTGCATAATATAACGTTACGTTTTTGTGCCAATTTTACTTTCTAATGGTGAAAACAAAAAGATTTTTCGACAAAATACTTTCACAGGACCAAGAATGTTTAATCAGGAAGAGACAATCAGAATTATTTTTGGAAAAATGGTGCAGAGCATGAAGAATTCCGATTGATTGGTTTACTTTGTTCTTGTTTTACACCAAACAACAGAGTGGCCAGTTGTGGTTTCGTTTTCCTTTTGGTACTTACAATGCTGGAACAATACTTAGTGGATGAAGTCATCATTCCATAATCAAGCCTGTGTGACGATAAATATAGCTCTGATTTCGTTAATTCGATAAGTAGGTATACATAAATGAATGACATTTCGGATTTGCCTTTGGTTTGTTTTTTCTGTAGACATATTCGTAAACAATTGAAGAAATTATAGCAAGCTGAGGACGAGTAGCTAGACAAAGAGCGGCTCGTTACAAGCTGTCGTCTTTGACATGTAATTTACATCTTAAGCAGCCTAGATCGTCGCTATTTTCGTTTTCCGCACAGCAGGGACGCTCGGTCCTCTCCGTGCTGAAGTGGCGTGGTTTATATGTTGTAAGTGTGCAAAACGAATTGAGCTTTCGCCCATTTGATTCCGGGAAACGGCTTGTGTAGTATTATAAGAGTGTTTTCTGCTCTGCTGGCAGCGAAACAAAGTGCGTTCTAGGCTCATTAATCCAACTGTTGGTATTACTTGGAGTACATTGCTTTTTTGAGTCTTGCTTTTTCTAGCTGCTCGAACTTAGAACGTCTTGTAGATTTAAGAGAAAGGGAATGAAGCATTTGAGAGAAGCCCTTTGGTTGATTAAAAAAAGGAAGAAAATGCCGTAATGCGTACGAATAAACGTTTAAATAATTCATTAAAAGTTGTTCTTTTGTTTTACTACGTAAATATCTAAAACTTGTGCGTCGCAATTGGGCGCTGTTCATTAGGGGTAAAACCTCCCCGCTAGGAAAATTCCTCGAACTTAAATTACTGCTGAAAAATGCTTAAATGTAAATATCTCTGACTAGATATTTGCAATTGAATGTTTCTATTAAATTAATTATAATATACTTAATAATAATAATGTTGATAATTGCTTTCTTAATATGTTGTTAGTATTTAAAAAAGATGTCTTAAATATGTTTAAAATTGAAGTTAATAATAATATCCATAGAAATTTGCTATCGTATAGATTAATAGTTATTATTTCGTTCACTAACAACATAGGAATTAAATTCTAATCTATAAACCTGTAACTAGATCTATTATTTCTGAATGTACATTTTAAAAAACGTTATCTAACTCAAATTAAATAAAGAAAATGTATACAAAAATTTACTTTTGTATAAAATTATTTATATTTTTTCCGTTACTTTCATGATATAAATAATTATTGTTGTAATATTTGTCGTACTTATCCCCCCACCATTTGATTCTAAACAACCACCCATGATATTCAACCTGTACCACCAACATACATGAGTATGTTATAAAACATTCTCTTTTAATTTCTTAATCTAATTTTGCTTCTTCACACAACTCGCAAGTAAACGAGCATAACCGAACCCAACGTCGAAAGCTACTCGGCCATCTCCGCCACGACTCGTCTACCATTCTCCGCTGCAGTTTCACGACAAAATAACACCCCCGCCCTCATCCCCAGGCGAAGCTTTGTTGCCCAACGCCCGAAAGCAACAAACCCATTGTCTACATTCTGACAGATGATCACTTCTGTCAGGTCAGAGGGCTTTTCAGATAGCAAACTGACAGATCGTGCAGACTTCAATCATAGAGTCAAACTTAGCCTTTGATTAGTAGAGTTTTCAAAGTCATCTGTGATTGGATGCATTAGAAATGTTAGCAGCCTAGGGGTTTAGATGAAAACGTTGACTTTTCGTATGGCAGCTCTGTGTTACGCGTTTTAACCCCTTGATTACGGGTTAAATTAGTAGAGTTTTAAACCCCAGCTGTCGGTAGATGCATTAACAATGTTGTTAGCATCTGTCATCTATAAGTTAGTGGGTTTAATGGTAGCTCTTTTTGAAGCATACACACTAGGTATGATGCTATACTAATGTTTGCTTTAGGTTTGGCCAATGGTAGCAATTTTAGAAATACAGAGATCGCTAGCATTTTATACAGCACCGTTCAACTTGAAGAATTTAAGGCACTAAGTGGACACGGTTTTGTCGACTCTAACGCAGTGTTAAGTCTAGGTATTGGCAGATAAAGACAGTCGTCAATTGGCTTCTGAATTTAACAGGTACTAAAATTCTTAACCACGCACTGTAAAAACCAGCCAGATGAGATTAACCCACGATTAGCCAGACCGCAATTACTATTCCAAAGCATAAGAAATTCCCATCATTCTAGAATCATTCGTACAATTTATTTATTTCATCTCGGAAATCAGGTTATATAATTTTCATCTATTTTCTGCTAAATAAGTGCCTTGAGAAAGAAAGCTTCGCTGTTTTTTTTCCCTGAACTTAAGCTAAACGTTCATTATATTTCTTTTTGTTGTGCCGTTTTAATTTCATCCGATTAATTTGCCCGTATGACCCGCTAACTGCTAAGCATACTTCCAGCTAACAAACCGTTCCAGTGGTAGGCCTTTTTCTCTGTCTGAAGCCAAGAGTGATTTCCCCCAAGGGTGCAATGCGTGGCTTTTAAGGGTAGCGAGGTTGGAGGTATGGGGTGGCGCATTTTTTTATCGCAATTATGATTATTTGTGCGTGAAATTGCGTTTATATGCGGGAATGCGTAGCGTAACGCGTAGCGGAGATGGAAGGGTGTGTTTATGCAGTCGGAGCAGAATTTGCTCGGTATTGGAAAGGCGTCTACGTAAAGAAAATCAGGTAATTAAAAAACAAACAGCTTACAATTTCGTTAAATAAGTTTCTTTGTTTTTTTTTAACTATAGTTATTTTTGTTGTAGTTTTGTTGTCTATATCGTAGAAATCGAAAACAAACAAACATGCTAATTATAAATTCATCGTCAATGTACACGATAATGTTTTGTTATGTAATAAACGAAGTAAATTTTGTATTCTTAGTTTTATCGCAAGGATTTTCTGCGCTTCGCGTCTGAAAGCTTTCCTCCTTTTTAATGAAATTTTAAAATTACTTTCTTTTCCTTGTTTTCAATGTGCAGAGAAAATCTTCTGTCGATATTTCTAGGAATATGAAAATCTAATTGATTAAAAAGGCAAAAAAAAACTTTGTAATAAAACTATAATCAAATTTTATAAAAACCAATTTGAGAACAAAATTCGATTTCGCTTAAATCTACGATAAAATTTAAATCATTTCTACAAACAGTCATCTTAGCTTCTATTTATATTTTTATTGCTATTTATATTTTCTATTACTATTCACCTAACCAAATAAATTTAACGTCTTAAACCGCGATGTCTCAAGTTCGTCCAAATCAGATTTTAAATGAATTTATAGTTAGCATACACAAGTAGATTAGATTAAATTTTCTTTAATCAATTTTTAGTTGATGTCCTCGGTAAAAATGTACAAAATAACTTTTGCCAACGGAAACTGCTATACACACAGTAGTTTCCATTCATAAGTCACTACAAAAAATATGTCAGACATCTTATAAATTCAACAAATAATAAAGCTACAAATATTTTCTAAATTTTTACCGTGGTCTTAATGTTTGCAAAAGCCTTTTGATTCATGGTTTAATTTTTAATAATCTATGTAAACAAATAGAGCCTCCGTCTACCCTTATCTCGATGTTTTTGCATGCAAATCACATTCAATGGTCTCCATGTCGTATCCGTATCACACTTGCTTGCCTCGCTGTGTCGCTCGACAACTTTATAGACAACGCGGCGACGAGCGTTGCTCATAAAGCCTGATCACCGCTCCTAGGAGTAATGAAATGTTCAATTACCGACACCGACTCACATGAACAACGCTTGTCCGTGCTCAATATCGCCCGGCGAGATAGCTGCTTGAAAAGCGTTACGCCGGAAAGCTGGGTGGTCGATACCCTTTGAAGCCTGCACTGTGTGAATGCAACTAGAGTGTTAGACCCTTCTCTGTGTCTACTGGTCTGCAATGGACGATGCATTTTCGAATCAATTTGTTGGTAGAACATGGACGTGAATTTGAGTACCGGTACGAAATTGCTTCGTCGTAAGCTTGTCCGAACTACGAACTCATCAACTGCCAATTACGCTGGATCGGCACTGTGTTCCCTACCAACTCAATAATTGCAGACAACTTGGATTTCAAATTCGCGACGTTGATAACCGTGCTAACTAAGACCAGGCGAGAGAGCCGTTCGAAAATAAATAAATAATAATCTTTGCATTACCCTTGTTTTACCCTTAAATCAGGGGGTGCTATTTAGCTGGGTCATTGAATGCTTAAAGCTTTATTCAAATGGAACTTTACTCGGCGTTTCGCAAAGCTGTGCTGCAGCTGCTTTATCAAGTATCTAAACTCAAGTCCCAAAATGACCAAAAATCAATCAAAGGACACAACTAGTCTTTACTCACGACGCCTGTCTAATCTGGTATCATATCAGGGATTTGAGCTAAGACTTCTGATAAAGCCGCAGGCTGCATAGCTTTGCGAAATTTCGGGAAAAGTATAAGTTTGGTAGCTAAGTTAAATAGATTTTCTGAAAACTTTGACCTTGTATACGCTACGCGTAACGGTCACGCCTTTTTCTTTTCAAACTTCCGTTCAAAAATTAATCGGCCTCACGTTCATGCTAGCAGTGACACGAACAAAATTTCATTTTCTTTCTACAACCCGATATAAACACTTTACCAATGGTTTTCCGGGGACAGAAAAGCAGACAACAGCGCCGCCCGATTGTCACGTTGATCTTTCGCGTAACGACAATCGCCTCGCTAACAAATTCTATAACCTTTTCAACCTAAAGAGAATTGAAGAAAAAAAAAAGTAACGTCTCACACGATTCAAATATTTTTCATCCCTCAGTTTAACGGCGAAACGTGCCGCGAGTCTCGCGTGCACCAATTGTAAAACCCAGCGTCGCCATTTCAACCGTTCTTAATCATAATAAAGAATTTTACAACACACCGTGGTATGGGAACTTCACCCGTGTGCCCTTGCCCTCCCTGGCCCCCGTCAGCGGCTAGGATAGAGCTCCCGACACTACCAGATATTTCACTCGGCGCCTCCGACGCCAGCATCTTTAGTCGTGTTCATAATCTGAGGGCGCCGTGTTATTGCCGTGTGCGTCGCGTCTGGGGCAGGCACGACGCCGTTACCCGAAGGGGTCGCGGGTGTGGGGGGTGGGGACGTCGCCGACGCTTGTAATAGCGCGGAGACGTGAGAGGAATAAGTGACATTCCTTGCGGGATCCATATTTAGGTGAGGGAGAGGTGGCTGGGATAGGGGACGGTGCTTTCAGGGGTGGTATTGCTGCGCTAATGATGTGGCGTTTTCGGGACGGTTGTTTGAGTTTTAATTTTAGTTATTTTGTAGGTTGAAATTTGGTTGTTTGGAGTTGAGTTGCATAAATAGGAGGGGTTGTCTTATGAACATAGCTTTTCCGATAAACGTAAGACCACATGTAATCTTATGCATTGTGCAATAGTATTTCATTCAAATTTCTCATCTTCTGGTTGTGTTAACTCACAATAATGATTGAATAGGAGTTGTTGTCAAGTAACTGAGCTCTACTCCCTGCAATTTAACACAGAGGTACGGAAAATGGCAGAACTGACTTTCTGGTCAGCTTCAACTTATATCTTCCATCGAGTAGCAGTGAAAGTTAAGTAAGATTTTATGACAATAGCTAATCAAATTCCACGAAACTCCTTTGTTCCCAAGGGTATATTCAGAGTCGCTATATTTCCAAGAATTTTGTACCTTGTTAAAAAGTTGTTGTGCGCTAAAAAAAAATCCGTTTTCTTCCATCGTCCGTTTTCTTGAAGCCGGTCCGACCGCTTTAAAGAGCGATGTGTTAATTTTTCCGCCGCCTGCGGCCTGCCAAGTGTAACGAGAGATTCTTTGGAAATTGTTGCATAACTTACAACTCGCTGGACGAGGAGCGTTCACGCACGTCCACTTCTCCCCTAGAAATAGCTTAATTATTTCCCCCCAACCCTCCGCGTCGCACCGACTTTTATACAGACAAAAGTTTCAGGACGCTGTTTGGCTTGGATGGGAAATTAAAATCTGACGTGGAATTTTAATATGCCGCGATTTTTCGACCAAGTTTCGACGAGGGAAAATGGTTCGGTGTTGTTGTTTTTTTGTTTTTTTTTCTAACGAAATTCCGGCTCTAGTTACCGAAACGCACGAAGCGCGAGGCACCGAGATTTCAAAAATTCGCTGTCGGAATTTTTGTAAGATTGCTCAAGATGCCGTCACCGTAATGAAGTTAAAATCAATATAAGACACGCATAACAAAAAAAATTAGCATGCTCGATAGTGATCGAGTTGGCATCGGCCCCGTGCCTGTCATCACACAGCCTCGTTACCAGTTAGCGGCTGATATTGGAGCCGAACAGGAGACAAAATTACAGCCGAGGAGTCCACCCCCACACCACCCACAGCGACCTGCCGGAATTACCGCTGCCTTGCAAATCTCGTCCCTATGCTAATAAAAAAGTTCCTCAGTTTCCTTTTTTTGCGGGGGGGTACGGCAGAAAAATGTGGACTGAACCGATAAAGCCGTTTAATAAGAAAACTTCGTTCGTTTCTTTTATGTAAAATCGTCCGGATTAGCATTTTTATGCAATGCTACTTTGCATGTGACATCAGTTAGCCTATTTGTGTGCCCATTCTTTTCTATTTCTCTGTCGCGGATGGCCCTTACTCACAGAACCCACGCAGCTCAAGGTAAAGATGAATGTAAGCTAGGTCAATTCTCTAATCTTTATCGCTTGGTGCATTTTCCGCAAACTACTTATCTGAATATTCGCCAAAGGCTCGCAGTTAAGTTGGCAGACAAGTTCGTGTCATCCGCAGACATAGTCAATGCAAGCAAAACACACAGCGCGCAAAAATGCCAAAAGTTTCCATTTATTCTCCATCTGTTCGTCATGAAAGCTGAACGCATATCGCTCACGACTTTTCACGCTTTCCCTGGTCTCAAACTCCCTGACAAACCGATAACTTTTGAAGTACAACCAGCTCGGCACGAACGTCCGCTAATACAAACTAATTAACATTCACTTTTTCCCGCATTCATCAACCGATGAGGCCTTCTCCTCCGGTTGCTAATGACACAATCGCCACCCCTCCATCACGCCCTGGCTTGTCTAGCGGGCAGTCGCGATATGCTGCGTCTCATTCCTACTTGTCGCCAGCCACTATCGTCTTCTAAAACATCCCTTCACCTCACATTGAAATAAACTGTAACATAATGCATGGTATCCGGAACATGTTTCGATATGCGGTTGATTTTTTTAACTTGATCAACAAGTGGTGAACGATAGAGTTTAAGTACTCTGAAGTCATAAAAAATTGTGTCTTACAATTATGCACAACTCTGGCTAATTGAGATAACCCAGATACCAAAAATTGGATTTATTTGGCAATAACTTGACTCGGATTAAACTGATCATCAAAAGGTTATGGCTTCAGCCTAGTTACCTGTCGTTATCAAAGATCACACATAACATATTTGTCAGTAAAAAATATCCTAGACGATCAACTGTAAAGATGTTAATGAAAATTTTGCTAAAGCATCCGTTCCTCACACATCCCAAAGACCCTACAAAATTCTATACTGTCAACTGACGGCGAGACGCAGCACAGGTAACCTACACCTATCAAAAGAATTCCCCGTCGCTTCAAAATATCGCCCCCATCCAACCCCCCACCACCCTCGAACAGACAACAAACAATCCACCGGCAGCATCGAGTTATTGTTGTGTTTTCGAAAAACAATCGCCTCGTCAGAATTAATTACCGGATATTGTAAGCTGGGGTGCGAGCTAGACCAACGCCGAGGGCGCCTCTCGCGTTCCGTTGGAGTGGGAGGGGTGGGAGGGGGTGGCTTTTCAAACGTCGGACAAAAAGGCTTTTCACGCCAAAACATACGTGCTGGATAAAAGTTGGCTAGCTATACTGGCTGCCAGTGCCCGAAGATAATGTGCCTGGACGAGTTTTTGAAAAAACACTCGTGAACCTGAGAAGTGGTTGCTTTTCATTGCACTTTGCCCGAGTTTTGTGAAAAGTATAGTGCAGAGCTTAAGGCCAGGGGCGGCTCGTCCATAAGGGCAGGCAGGGCGTCGCCCTGGCGGGAAAAGAGGGAAAGGAGAGAAGGAGAGACATAATTTTTTGGTGGAAATTCAAATTTTGCAATTTTGGGCTGATATTTTGCAATCAATTTCTTAATATCAACTGTCCAGATCAATTAGGACGGTGTTTCGCTCGTGACGCCTGGTGGCGCGACGCGGAGCGGCGCCGCTAGCGCAACGCCGCGCGGGCTCGTCCGGACCTCGGGGCCACATTTTTTGGCCCCGACCGCGCCAATGCTATCGGTATAGGAAATCGGCAGGCAGCGCGGACGGTGGATCTACGGTTTAACGCTAGGCAAGATGGGCTTTATGGGGAGAATCCGGCGTCGCCCCGAGCTTGCACGTATTACACAGACCAAAAACATTAGCTAGGCTGGCTACCTTTGCTCTCCACCAAGGTCGTAAACGGAGGGTGCAGACTCGAGAAAATATGAATATACAACCCAACCAACTAGTCACAGATTATGAGTTCGGCAAGGTATGTTTTAATTTTATTGCAGACCCCAATAAAATCGATTTTGTTCCTAAATGCCGACACAACATGCGATTTGAAGTGTGTGTTCTTACCTCGTTTTAAGGAATCATTTTGCAGTAGGAGACATCAACTACGTGTTTTAGAAAGGTCTCCTGGCCCAAATTTATTTACTAAAACGCATAGATTTGCGTCTAAAATGACCTTGAATGCAATTTTTTTTGGGGGCGCAGCCCCCAAAACCCCCTTCTTTTTGGGTTGCCTTTTTAAATAAAATTTACTTTTGCCCCGGCTAAAAAAAAAGTCACCAGCCGCCACTGCTTAAGGCAACCGTTTTCCTCGTTTTCATAAGGATATTTGTTAACTATTTCCCTAAGATTAGAAGTTTCTGCACTTGTTCAATCCATATTGGCGCTGTGTTGTTATTTTGTGGCATGTTTTGCATTTTATAGCCGTGGGGCATCTTTGATCTCAAAGAAGTTGTCCGAAAATGTGTGTCAAAAGTGTTGATAGTCTACGTTCAAGCCACATACAAGCACATTTGGCTCATCAAGATCTTCCTTTTTAAATAAAACTTTAGTGCAAGGAAGTTTTTTTTAGTATACATGAGTTATTATTTGATCACCACTGACGTAAAACAGAATAACAACTCTTGTTTAGTGTCTGCAAAGGAAATTTACGATGCTCCAGATTAACATTTGTATTCACATCTGTGAAGGGATCGCAATAGTGGCGATCGAGGCTCCCTAATTCATCCAATTTCTGAAATAATGAACCACGATGGCAGGAGCCGCTACGAAATACTTGACTAATTATTACACTGGCTTGTAAACGTGGAAGCTTTACGAACAAAGCAGTGAGGGGCCCGAATTCAAACCTAATGGAACAGAAAATTAGAAAAATTGTTAAATGTTTCTGTTTTTTCCTGTCCGAGATACAATCTGTGTTTATCGTTAAACAATGTTATATGTGGTGCTGACGAGTCGTAAATGTGCGTGTTACGATTAGACATTGAATCATCATGGACTAGGGGGCAGAGAACCTTTTGAAAGTAGATGATGCCATTAACAAATTCAATCTCAATCAGACTCATTATACAATTTGTATGGTCTGATTATATAATGCAACCCCTATTGGCGTGTTCCCATTGAATTCCCGTATGCTGTGTCTCATCGATTGTGCAGATATATGGCCGACCCCTTATAAAAGTGTAATTAAGTTGATTTTACTGCATTATTGTATCGGGACTATTTATAAAAAATTTATGGGAGAGTACAATTGTAACGCAGTCAAATTGCTAGAGAAACGTAACTACTTCTTGATATTCTATTAAAATGGGTTATGGTACATTGAAAATAAGGGATGCTGACAATTGAATTTGAGACTTACAATAGGTAAACCGTAAAAGTATCCAACGAAGGTACTAAACTAGACCAAGAGCTAGGTCTTGATTTGTGTTTTATGGTTCCAGACTGTGATACACATTGTACATTACATTGTAAACTACAATGTGAAATACATAGTGCAGAGTGCAGACAGAAGTTCTGATTATGAAAAACATCGAGAAATAAATTACCCAAGTTTTCGCAGTTTTCCCAGTGTAAAACAGCTGTTCCACCGGCAATGGCTGTCCCGAAATTGACAAGCCTTTTGAAATTCCGCCAAACCCGCGCACGAAAACTACCCCCATAAAGCTCCAACTTTCAGGTTTAACGTGTGCGAAATTCGCGAAACTCGATATTTTTATTTTTATATTATTAGCCAGAACAAGAGTTGAGTCGGAAAAAAAGGAAAATGCAAAATCGCGTCTAGCTTATAAATTCCCCGTAAGACCTGGCGATGCACGACGCGAAACATTGAAAACTGTTCGAAAGCGATTTTCTGTTCGCGTTTCATGATCTCCATTTCCTCGCGACTTCCGTTCTATCGCGCGTATCGCCAGCTAGAGCCAGCAACGAGATTGCTCTGGGAAAAAAACTACTGAAATCCTAATAAACTAGTATTAAAGGCCGACACTTCCTGAATCCTGAACGACAAAGATGAAAGTTTGCTATCTCCAGTACAAAGTACCATTTTTCTTTCTTTCTTGCCCCGGTATGTCTTTTATTTCCTCTCTCTCTCTCTCGCTTTCCCCCACGGGTACCAAATCCTTGACGCAGCCTCCGTCGATGGCGTATGCAAATTTTCAATAAAAGGTAGCATCTCTGGGACTTAGTTTTGCGATATTCCGTCGCTTGTATTCCCGGGACGGGCGCAGGGAATGGGAAACTAGGCTGGGACGGACTTTGAAGCCGTGGAAAATTCTGTGAACCTGCAGCTAGTACGCAATCAGTAAATAACTCGACAGATCTCATGTGTGTGTGTGTGTCTGGTTTATTTATATTATGTCGCTGGGAATTGTCTTTCTTCTTCGTGGTCTCATCACAATCTGAAGACAAATAAGTAGTAGCTAAGAGGGTTTTCATTCACTTTTTTCCAGATTGGTCGTTCTGCTAGATTGGAGTCTTTCATGTCTGTTTTTTTTCTGCTTTTTTTGTTATTTCATATCCATGGTTCATGTCTTCATCGAGGCTCTCTGTTTCTAGATGACAAACAGCTTGAAGACTTAGCCCATGAGTTCAGATGACCAAAGGGCCCTTTCGGCCTCGCGTCTTTCAGCGTTATGACTTAACCAGGCGCTGGGGATCAAGTTTTCATCTAAGCGCGACAGAGGAACGAAGGTAAGACGGATCAAGAATCCAACTACTTATTTTTTTCTTGCAGGAAAATCTAGTTTGTAAATGACACCCATGTGTGGGTGTGTGTGTGTCTCTCTGGGAATTTAAATGAGATGTCTCAAGTTTCCAGCCAGTGTCATAAAGAAAGAACTTTTCCCGTGCTACAAGAAAGGCAGAAACCCTTTCGGCTTTTCACTTTTCGTCAAATGAAAATTCAATTTCCTTTCGTTGACATTCAATGGAAGAAAAAAAACTTTTGAAAAAATAACTTTCTTTTAACCTTCTTATATGCTGACCTCGTATCAAAAAAAATAATAATAAAGAGCAAGTGAAAAGTGTATACATTTATACGTTTTCGGAGAGCGATTTATTTTTTCTCGAAATAAGATCCAGCTGTTGCAGCCAACAAGATTCGTTTCATCGAGTCGAAACTTTTCTTTGGAAAAAAAAGAATTACGGTGACGCCAAATCGCGTTTAAAGATGACAGTCTTCTAGTACGCACATGGAAACGCCAATTGCAGAACCCCTTATCGAAAGTGCGCACACTAATTACAACAAACGACTAAATTATTTTTTAATTATGCTCCCAAAAATTGGCAATTATTCCGTGAAAATCTTTGGGATTAAATTTGCCAATTCACTCCAAGATCCATTTCTTTCTTACCCTGAATTTGTCCACTGAAGCAAAAATGTCGTTAAGATCAAACTTTTGCCCCCCACCCATCATCTCCATCGTCAAGTAATAGACATTCTTAATTGCAAATTAATATCCATTTTAAAAAATCAAGCATACCACGCCATAGCAACGCCGTTCGCACTTTTAAAACTACCCTCAGCGCGATCCACCCTAAAAACAGAACCTAAACTCAAATCGAAAACACAACCGCGGGCACCTATTTAATCCCCACACACAAGACAAACTCGCCGCAGCTCACACATGCATCCCATAAACTGCATAATTATCTCTTCGGCTGTAATAATTACCGCCAGCTACTCATTAACCATCAGCCACATTAACCCACGGATATATGCACGCCTGGTTAACCCATCCCGTAATTACACCCACGGCTCGAATTCATTTCCCCCTCCCACAGCGAAAAGCGGCTATCACAATCTGCTCATGACCTGGACTCTCTAATAATCATCAACCAATTAACTGTTTTCACGCGTATTATCGTGGCATGAATTAGTGATTTTAATCATCAGAATCATAATTAGATCTGGTGTAACTCATTCTGTTGTGATCACTGATCATGTGTGGTTAGTGGTTGTGGCGTGGAGCTATTCGGCCTGGATGGCGTTGCATTTATTAATGAGTTGTTTCTTTATTTTGTTCGCTTTTGCGGTCGTTAAATATTTTGTCAGCTGCAGTCTATTCCCACGTATGGGCAAGAACCAATCGAGCTGTGATTAATATCTCTGCTAACGGGTACCAGAAGTATCCTGCATTTTATTTTTACCTCGGCCGTACGGATTTTTTACTCTCACACTAATGACCAGAATTACAAAGTTCAAACTGAAATAGTACGCAAAATTATTACTTTACTTCGGATACAATAAAAGCAGCATGCTGAAGCCAGGAAAAAAGTCCGGATTCATTTTTCACCATTAGTTGTCTAAAAGTTCACAAAAACCAACTGTGAGACTCATTCTAAAATTACAGAAACCGAACGAAAAGTCAAGCGACGAAGCAAGCTCATAGTTGATCTCTCCAATGTTTTTACTATAGTCGGTAAATAGTCGCAAATTGGACCACCCCACTGCCTTTATGTGGGCCCATAAACAAAACCCAGCACATTACAATGTCTTAAAATGTACAGCACCCATTAACTTTCACTTGCCCGGCTATAATCTGCCTCCAAACACAGTATAGCATGATGTTTGCTATAACCAAATTTTATTCCCTATCCCCTTTGATCTCCACCTCGCTGTTTTCGCTGGCCATTCACATTCAAGTGCAATCAACTATTAACACGGTGCACCGCAACTGCGTCTCTGCCACACTTTGTTTGTTTGTTTGTTTGTTTGGTCGTTGTCGCGTCCGGTGGCCTCTCGTTCCTGTGGGAGCATCCAGCTTCCGTGGCCGCCCCGTTTGCTGGTCATGTGTTAGCATTAGGTATTCAAGACACGGTCGCTACCAGCTGAGCAACTTTGCTCTCCTTAATTCTCTCTTCTCTGCGTGAGGCGGGCACAAGCGATGCGGTACTGGTGGCGGTAGAGTGTCGTAGGGAAGACTAGCGTGTAAGCGCAGGTTTTGTTTTTCTAATTCATTACTTATTTCTGTTATGATTCTTGTGTCCGATCGGGGATTTGAACGCGGGACTACAAATCTATAATACAGAGGACGGTTGCATTATTTATCCAAACAATTGCGTCCACGTTTCAAAACTAGTTCTTATAAAATCACAAATGAATGAGGTGACATGTGGATTTCCATAAAATATCCATCATTACTGGACTCAATCGACCAAAATGCTGGTTATGATGCTCATGTCCAGAAAAAAGGATTTCGAATTTTCTTTAAATAAAAGTGAAAACATTAACAGCACCTAGGCACCACGGGCATATGGGTGGAGAGCACTGAAAGGCCGGAGATTTCAACCGATACGTTGCCATTTTAAATAGTTTGTAAAATCTGATCTTCAAAAACTTTTTTATTGAAAACTTAGAGATAAGACTTTTTGAGAAGCGAACGCGAACCTTACAATTTTATATTCATTTTTGATACCAATTGAGATATCCGTGAATTTCATCTTCGGAAATTTGCAAGCAAAGCATAGCTTGCAACTTGCCTGATATCCGCTACATGTCAGCAATCTCCCAAGAAGTAGAAATTAGTGCGATCTACCCTGCTCCATCCCGCCGATGTTTGTGTGTGAGGGTCACGCGTGACTGATAGCTAGACCGTCCGGAGGGTGCGACGACGTGGGGGTGGAAGGATGACGGTGATATTTCTTTTAACTTTGTCCCCGAACGCAGCCCGCAGTGCATGATGCGCATTAAGGGCAGGGACGCGAGGGGGTTCAAGGGGTGGCTGGGTCCCTGGGATTACTAAGTTAGTCCTGGATTTAATTTTAACAAGATTTGGATTATGTGTTCAGCATCAAACTCAGCTGAGTTCGGTTTGAGGGGAAAGCTATGACAATTTTACATCAAAAAATATTTTACTGACCAGACCCGGCTCTGGACTGGGAATTATTTATCATCTGAGTACACTTAACGCTGACATTCTCTGTGGGCGTTCTGAACATAATTGCGCCATCCGGGAAGTAGGAGCACCCTGCTAATATCTTAGTCGACCCTACTTTCTTATATAGACAGCTGCTGGAACACGATCAGAATCTGCAAATTACAGTTCTGGTCGAATTCCGCATTGTCAATGGTGTTTTGCGCTCGCGACTGCTGGCGCCGTGGCGTTAAGCGAGATGAACAAACTTCAAACCCAACTGTTTTAATCCCACTAATGAGCCTGGACCGTCGCACGGACAAGGACACACCACAAAAAAATAATCAGTGGATACGTTTCCCTACTTTGTTTCAAGAGAATCGGTAGGGACATTAAAGCTCAAACTGGCAGTATTTGCTTAGGTAAATTGTACAACTATATTAAAGCGTGAGACAAAGTCCACGATACTGGTACTGCAATACTTGCTGCTACTGTTTCTTTGTATCATGTTAACACCTCATCACATGCAATGGATCTGATACTAGAAATTTTAAATCTGAGTTATCAGATTTTGAATTTAAATTTGTTAATCTACCGTTCGCGCAGGTTTTACCCATTATTCCAACTAATAGTTTCTAGATTAATCACGGACACGACAAAACATCGCTGGCCAAACAACGAAGTTATAGAAAATACCAAAACTAGCGACACTCAAACCTCCTGAACCCCCACATTCGCCATCCCCTGCCAAACCCCCTCTCGACTGCAATGTAGCCGTCCCGAGCTCTAATTAGTTCGTTAGCTGTCCGGCTAACGGCCAGCGCCAAGATGCATCGCTGCAATATGCCGCTGCGTCGCTGCAGCTGCGAAATGCATCGCTGGCGCGCCAGGAATTCACAGCGCGACCACGGCGTCGGTGCTCGAACCCATGGACGCTGTCGCCGTCGCGACGCCAATTGAATCTCGCTGCAGATTCCCACTCGTGCCGGGTCACGTTGGCTGGGTGTGCGTTTCCGGTCAAAGTGCATTCGCTTCAGAAGTTCAGAGGACTGTGAACCAAGTGGATTCCGCAAAGCTTCAAAGCGTGAATGCTGCAAATTAGCTTTTAAATTAAAATGGTAGGTCGATGTATGCATGGCTCAGTTGACCGTATAGCTTAGCGGCTCGGTACAGACCTAAGGTCCCTTTCTAATTACAAGTGACTAAATGAATCCACAGACAATTTTTTTATGCACAACCGAATCCTAGAGTTAAGAGGCCATTGTGTGCAGATTTTCAATTGTTCAGCGGATATTTATTTACTCTTGACAACACGGACCGTTTACTAGACAAACAGGGAAGGGGGAACGTGCAGTTTTGGCTCGTAGCCTGCTATTTCGATGGGCCCAAAGAGCCAGTTTCGAGTAAACGTTCATCAGATGGTACCATTCTAACAACAGGATACGCCACCAGTTTGTTATTCAAAATTAACTTCAAGGAAACTGCGGGATCTATTGGCCTCTATTTTGAATCAAATCACTCGTTTGAAACATCCAATTAGAGTGTAAAAGTATTTCAGTCAACAAGTCGTATCGCGTTGTATTCCATTTCTCAACAGACTAGCTAAAATTAATCCCTTGAAAACATGAATATCGGCAAATCTCCATAAAGCGATAATCACTATTTAATGACTTCAACAGAACTAATCCAACTTTATTTGACTTAATGAGCGCAACAGCCATTCTCCACCGGTGAACACTGGATCAATTGTGGATTAGGCCGTGTGAATCGCAGGCAGATGCGCTTGTTCTTTTGCCCATTGAAAGCGGTCGGTGCTAGCTGTCTATTTGTGCTGGGACTGGCACCGGTGTTTGGGGGCAGTGCTTGCCTGGGTGCTTGCCTGGCTGTTTGCCTGGCTGTTTGCCTGGGTGCTGTTAGGCAGGAGGCAACGTCGAAGCTATATCCTATCTCACGTTATAATAGAACAATGCACGGCGCTAGCAGTGATAAGCGAGATTCGAGAGCGAGTGCGATGGAGAGGGAGAAAGTGGAATTCACAGATAATCTTTAGAAATCGGCGAACAAAGGGGGGGTTGGGGAAGGGATGTGTTTGAATTATTATGATTATCCTCATTCGCGTTTGCCGGGGGGCTTTCACCGCCGGTATTATCAGGGTGAAAGGGGTTTTCGTGGGACGCTTGATGGAGGGACGGTTTCTGTGGAGATTTTTGTCCCCGACGAATTAACTGATGTTTTCGTTTTGTTATGCGGAGGATATTTAGGGAAATGAGTCGCATTTCCGCTGGATTGGCAAGGGGTTGACGGAGCTAGCTCGGTTAACTAGGTCGTGCCGCGATAAGGGACAAACGGGGCAGAGTTTGTTTGTTTTATATGTCGGTGCTTGGACGGAAACAATTACGAAGCCTCCGCGTTTGGTTTTTAAGAAAAATGCATTAAAAAGATAAATTTTAAATTGAATTATTCTGTAATCATTTCTTTCCGCTGGTATCAGCATTTTTTTTAGTACATTTTTCAAGCTCAATTAAACGAGCCTTCCGTTTTCTTCCTTTCATTTTCGATTAAGGTTCTATAAGACTTCTTTGATGATTCCTTGGAGCGCTGAGTTACTTTTTCTTTCAATGCTAATGATACCCTTTCATGTATTTTCGAATTCAATGTAAATGCATTATTTGCGTAAGCCCCAGTCCCTACCCCATGGCATAACCGACTAACTAACAAGATAACAACGGTGCTAGGGGTGAGGTCGAAGACATCCCTACATCTTCACTGTTCCCCCTAATTAGCGGATATCGCTACACTCGGGAAACATTCATAGTTTCGTCGGCAGAAAACATTCGTGAAATTTCTAACTAGAAACAGCTTTAGCATCCACGGTTTACAATCGCCATTAGCTACCGAGCTAATGTCAAGACACAAGGGGATACATGCGTCAGATCGGGAAAATGATTTTCTCTGCGCGTTTATTGTTAAGGTTGGTAGAATCGTTTGTTAGTTTGAACTGAATGCGCTCGCTACGCAAACTCCTATACGCAACCCGCAGTGCAAACTAGGCGCTTCCTTGCTTTATTAGTGTGAATTATACGGTGACTTCACCCTAATAAAGTTATTATTTTGAGTAAACAATAATTATCTCATTTTAAATGTGGCATTTGTGTATAAATATATGTATATAAGATGACGAATGCATTAGACTCGTTAATGGCCGCGCCTAGACGCAACCCGCAGAGCTATCACGGCGCCTCCACTGCAAGAAGTCTGCTAGCGATGAATAAATACGAGCAAATTAAAACTAAACACTTGATTTAATTTAATTAGATAGTTGTCTGCTTCTTAATGAGTTTTAAAAATGCAAGAGTGCGCTTTTTTGACGCGAAACTCTTTCGTGCAAATAATCATTTGGCTGCTAATTAGTCTGCATTAGTGCTTTATGTTGTTTTTTTTACGTCTAAATTAGTTTCTACAGAGCTTGCTTGTCATCAGGTTTGTATAGTGTAGAACTTGCAAGCTTTGAAATATTTTCATTATTATTTCCATGTTCCATATAGGCTCAATCAATGACTCTAGTTCAAACGTCAATTCGGAATAATGTGCAATCCGCTTTCAAAAGCAATATATATGATTAAAGGAAAATAACTTTTTGGAATTCTATGCGAACATTCCATCTCCAATGAGAGCAAAACATCAAATATCAATTTGCACTGACTATGGGATGAATTTTCACTAAAATAATCAACATTCACCGGAGCTTAATCAGCTATTGACATGAGACTTCCGACTCGAAGGTATCGTTAACAAAGACCCATCAGCAACACACATCTTCCCGTCGGTTCCCACCTCCTAAGCTCCAAATCGCGAGCACGTGCGCTCCAAATCAAGCCAACTGCTGAGCTTCGTTTTCGATAGGCACAGCGCGTGAGGCTGCAGAGGGAGCGAGAGGGATGCAGCCGCGGCGGCAGCAGTGGGATGAAAAGAGTCAACTAGTAGGTAGTGTTATTGATTGCCACTGGTCCATGAACCTTTGCAATTTAACTTGGAGGCCGGATAGCATCAAGTAACCATGACTACCGTGCTTACCTAAAAGTAGAGGGCTGCGACTGGTAGAGAGTGGCGCGTGTGTGGCCGCCATGTTGCACCTGAGACAGACAGGGAGAGGTCGTGTGTTAAAAGTAAACTAGAGGCCGGTATTACAATGTCCAGTTAGAAGATAACTATTTAATTGTACATTGTTAAAAAGGCTCTATCTCTGAAGAATATTTAAGTGAGAGTGATTAAGCTAAGAAGAACCCTTAGTTGCCACTTAGAGGCTGCTTACAAATATTTTTAAAATCCAGTAAGAGATACTGTTTGCCCCAAACCACTAGGAAGAAATTTTCCCAATGTTTGAGTTGATCGCATTAAAGCATCGTTTTTTACTGTATGACTCATAAACTCTAGACTATTCTTTGCCTACCGTTTTACAATTTAATCAGGAAATCATTATAAATTTTTGGTTCCTATATGTACGGTTCATCAATGGTTATGTCCCACCCACAAATTAAAACAACGACAGTGTTTCCCTCGCTGCGTCAATCAAATTTAATACACAAACAATTGAACTGTTGGTAGTTTTATAACGGTTTAAAACGATTTATAAATTCACGGTGGTGAAATCCAACATGGCGTTCCTCTCAGCAATAAGAATAAGAGTCTGCCACTCTCTGTCAAGCAAGACACTCACTTTCACTCACTCTGGTTAGAAGCGGACGCAGAATTACGCTTTCCTACGCATTTCCTAGCGTCTTAAGCTCCCTCCCCCCCGGAACCGTTGGTAGCAGGCCTCCCTGCACATCTTGGCCAAGGTAACACCAATAACAGGTGTTTGAGGTTCACCGTTGGTCCGATCTTTGCGCTCGATAAGTCACGGGGCATCGAAGCTATTGGTGGCAAACGCCTAAACGTGTTCGACGAAAAGCTTTCAGAGAGTTTTAGAGAAACAACCGAGATTTGGGCGGCACAAGATTGAAAATATCCCCATGGTAACATTTCAATTAGGCCACGTTGAAAACAGAAACGTGTATTTTCCATTACATTTCTATGTTTCTTTGGATGGTGGCTCCAAATTTTCGTTCTAATTGCACCGTTATTAATTTCGCAGTTCAAAAATAATGTTATTACTGCCTAAATTAGGTGCCACCTGAATTTAATCATTTTCCTGGTTCGTACGCTTGATTTTCTTTTTGAACTCTGCGGCCAAATGGTCTGGGTCTCTGTTCTCTCATTAACTGGCCGTATTGCGAAGAAGAAAATGAATCCATCGGCTAGGAAAATTTATTCGAATATTCGTTGTCCTTGACCAGAAACATTCAATTTCCTAAGGGCTAATCTAGCTTAGAAACAACGGTGACACTAGAATTGCTGGTCAGATGCAATGCATGCGAACTTAGTGATTAAAACATCTACTTTGACCTGCTATTCCAGGTAGCTAACGTAGAGTGTATGAGGTTGATCCTGTGATTCGCACCTTCCGGCCATCGGTACATGCGTCTGCGGTTTTTCATACTAATAAGTATGCAGGTCTCCTTCGCTTTAGTATCGATTTCTGTTCGCAAGTATCGGAGATTTGCGGTCCTATATTTAACATACACCATCCCTATAACTCCGGATTTGAATCGGCAGCAGAGATGGAGAGTTTCAACGTGAAGCAACTATCCCTAAACTTCGGTGCCGGGCAGATTTGCATTTTGCCGTCTGAATTAAAGCAAATTAATTCAAACAAACAGGCGAATCATTGGGTGGGCGCGTGAGCGAGAGAGAGAGACATGCGAAACGCACGCCTTGCGTTCCGAAAAGAATACCGTTTCGCTCTAAATTAAATACATTTGTTACAGAGAGTTACTTTTCGGCAAGGCACAAAAAGGTTTATTGAAATTCCTTTTTTTTACCCTTGATTTAATCAGTACCGAGACCAACCATAAAAAAAGCAAACTCCCATTTCGAAACGTAATTAAATAATGTACATTTACCGAGCATGGAAATTGTACTGTTCCTTTATTATCCAGACGAAATTCATTGTTATATTCTACAAAACAGCTGTCAAACATTAACAATTTAATTTAATTAATTAAAAATGTACACCAAAACCAAAGGACGAAAATTTCTCGCGACTCGCGAGAAGTTGGTTTGTATTTTACAACATCCCCCCCCCCCCTCGTCCTTCAACCCCTCCCCACACGCCCGCGCCTCCGCGCCCCTAAAGGACGTCATAATGAAATTCTCATGACTGCCGTGAGCTTAGCAAGTTATGACAAGCAAAATCTACTCTAATGAATCTTCTAGAGGTATCTCAGAGCTCGCGTCTTCTGCTCTGAAACCAACCCCCTTCCAGGCGCAGATATTCGCCCCCCACCCCCTACACCACAACGTCGCACACATCGTGTATATACACGCACATAGCGAACGCATCTATATTCGCACTTTCCCTATTTGTTCCGTTAGTTAGTCGTGTGTTCCGCTAATCTGCAATACACGTGTCTCAGAGATCCGATTAATGAACACGAAGGCGAAACCGCGGGCGTGCAAATTTCATTTCGCTGGGCCCGAAAACTTATTTGCCAGCGATGAAGATGTATTGCTTGTTTAATACGTTTACCGCCGGCAAAGTTTTCGGATTGGTGGTGTACGTGTGTGCGTGTGTGTGTGTGTTATTCGCGGTATAGTTGTGGATGCGAGTTTACAAAGTGCGTATAACCTACGCGGCGTGGGTGAAGCTAAGAAATTTTGCGTGAGGGTTTCATAATTTGAGGTATATGCGAACGGGGAATTGTTACCGGTGAGGCGTGCCTTGGATATGCCCGTAGCGTTTTTTAGTTACGGCTCCGAGGAAGCTGTTAGTCGCTTAAAACGCTCACGGAAGGGAGGTAGAGTGTAGATCACATTCACGAGACTATTTTGTTAAGAAAAACAGATTCTCGCAACGATAAACCTGATTCCCGTAGAGATTCGCTATAAAATAACAATAATTTTGGATACGCGAATGATGTAACTTCTCTAACGACTTATTTTCAAACAGTAAAGTAGTAAAATAGTTGCGATTATGTTGATACTGGTCTATTAAGGGCATGCCCGGTAGTGGTCTAATTGCGCGTCTGGCCGCTAGAGGTCGTTGCTCACCGCCACGGTGGAATACAGTGCTCGTAGCGGGCGGTGTACTCGGAGGCGGCGGCGGTGCACGATGGTGGTTTACGACGGTCATCAGCGACTAGCAAGTCGTTTACGTGAATACTGGACGAGGCCGCTTGAATTATGATGGCACTTTCAATGAACGTGTCTCCCACCGGCCACTTGCTGTTAATGGGAAAGCGAGATCGATTTCCTCCGCAGCTTCGCATTGCTTTCAATCGCTTTGCACACAACAGCTTTATTCTTTTCCAGCATTATAAATGATGAGAATTGTGTTGTTTTTTATAAGATTCTTGCGACTGTCGGGTTGAGTTTCGTTTTCATTCATCCACTCGAGTTCTTTTTTTCCTCCCAAGTAACCAACGCTCATGGCGCAAGTAACCAACAGCGCGGTGTCCTCAATTCAATGAAAAAAAAACGCTCCCTACTTTTGTCGCGAAAACGATTAGAATAAAATCAATTTCCACACATTTTCCGACTCGTACTTATCGGGTCACATTAAACACACGTCGCACAAAGCAACTGTTTGCGTTCCCCCATCCCACCGAAAATCGCCCCGTGATTTCATACCAGGACACAAAGGCGCTGCGACGACGACGACGAGGAAAAAAGGTCTCCCAATTTCCACTCAATTTTCGCCTCGCGCCCGGCGTCCCCGTCTGACGAACTCAAGGCCCCAAAACTACCTTGCCTTTCGTGCACCACGCGCCGCCCCAAAGAACATTTCAATTCCATCTCCCAAATTGCCTTAACTTTCCAACAACTGTTACAATTTCTATTATTACTCTCGCAGCGTCTACGTGGCGCACACACTTTTTCTTTTTTGGCGTTGAGGCCGAGGGTGGGTGGGTAGCTCGGAGAATAATTCGAAAGATTTGTTAAGACATTAGTTCCTGTTCAGTGGTTCAGTGGAAGACAACCGTCGAACTTTCTCTTGTCAACGAGAGGCGGTATCGTGACATCAAAGCAGCTGGGGGACAATCGATATTTGCTAGCTGCTAGCTGCGAGCATTCGGCTAGGCAGGGTGCGGGCTTAACCCTGCTGCATGTCAATCGTCCTGCCGATCCTGACGATCTGGAAGAAATTGATCGGCGGCAATCACGAGATGGTTCAGGCGTTGAGTCGGCTGTCATAAGCGTTTGTGCTTCAACGTTTGAAAGCTAAACGAATTAGTGGTGCTTTCTTGAGAAATAAAACGCTGCGATTTTGCTGTCACGTTGCGTTGTTGTTAACTCATCGCTGATTGGTTGGGAGCAAAATATAGCTGCCTGTCAGTGTTGATTCGAACCTAAATGCAAATACTTGTGGCATCTATGGTAGAAATTTATTTTTGTAACGAAATATTCATTCTAAAATTTGTATCCGTGCCTCTATTTTAATCCGGATCTTATCGCCTATCCGGGGCTATGCATTATCCAATTATGCTTCGCGGAAAACGGACAACACATACAAACTTTAGGTTGGTTATTTCGTTTTTAATAATGAATAGCGACATATCAATTCATTTCTTTGATTAGAGAACTACTCTCTATTATGATTTGACGGAGCTTAGACACGACACATGCATAAAGTTCAAGATGGTGCTATTTTATTTGAAAAAAAATGAGTCGTTCGTGGTGCAAGGTTTAGCCTGGTCCTACTCTACCCTCGGGTCCGCGTATAAGCAATGTGTTGAACCGTGCAAAGAGATGTCGGCATTGAAAAGAAAGTACAAGAGAAATTCTGATTCACCGATGGCCAGGAAGTAACCATAGAAAAGATATTGAAGGAGATCTGAATATATGGAAATATTGAAGGACGGAATGTCTTGAATTTTGAAGCATATAGATTTCCCTTCGTATATTGTGTACGAGCCCGTAGGGATTCTTTATGTGTATATTTTGTTTGAGATGGCTGTAGGGATCCGCGAAATACTGGACGCATCGAGAATATAATATTTACATTGGCTGCGAAGGATATCATTCAAGCTACAACCAAGTAGAACATTGTCTAAACAATAAAGCAAATATTCATTATATAGTAAGTTAAATATCTCTTGGCAAAATTGTACGAGTTTCCTTGTAAGTTTGCGTGTCCTAGTTATTAAAGAGAGAGCAGTGTGGTGACCAGACGAGACTTGAAATTCCAAGTGCTGGTCGTTTTAAGTGACCACTGCACTTAGCTTAATAACTCTCTGGGGATTACGCTGCTAAGATCGATAGCTGTTATAACTTTCTCATTGGTACTCCTAACACCAAGTAACAATCCATAGGCTCTAGTGAAACACTTGAGTTGATCCTTACTTTTTAACTATCACATTTTTAATATTTTGGGAACTGACGAATTTCAACAACGCTGTGGGCATATTTATTAAGTATAGAAAACTTTATTTCAATTTTAAAGCAGCGATTCTCCTGAACTAGGAGTTGAAACGCATTATTTTACTTTTCAGTCAACTTTCTTACTTGCGATTCAAATGGAATTGTGAATTACACCGTCGTATCAAAATAGTGCCCCTCAATGACTTAGTAATTTCGATGCAATTAGTAAATGCCCTATTTTACTCTAACATTTCTATACAGACTATTATCTCACTATAGGGAACAGGGTGCCGATGTTAAGTTCCAACATCCTCCCCTATAAGCATAGGAAAACTTGTTGTTTCATTGATTTTAAGCGCCCACTAGTTGATGAAATCCTGTTCACAACAAAGATCCTTCCTCCATGTTGTCATCAAGAAATAGAACCAATTGATTCTCTCCATCCGCTCAAAACTACCCTCCGAAAACTCAATAATCATGTACCACAAAATAATTCCGGGACCACTTCCCAAAACCAACCAGATTGAAAATCTAAATAAAACATCTATTCCATATACACCAGCCTTCTAAATTCTACCCACACACACACACACACAAAATCAGCCCACCCCAACCCCTCCCAATCTCGAATTCCAGCAAATTTGCTACACTAATTCCAAGTCTCCACCGCTACTAAATCCATCCGCAAACAGCACGCCATCGGGCCGAACTTTCCTCTCAACGCAGCATCCACCATTGCGAGCCTTCTTCTACTCATGATTTAACCCATACATCTCGCCGCTGGGTACAGCGCGGTCGGGGGTTCCGCGGGGGGTGGGCGTCTGCGGTAGAGGCAGCGGGAACGCCGATGATGAAACATACCACTGAATTATTGAACAACTTAAACGAATTAATTCGCCGTTCATTTACCAGACCTGGCATGTGCTTTGGCTGGTCGGCATTCAATCATACAAGTCATACAACCGATACAAGTCTTGATATCTTCAAACACTGGACAGAAGTAGGCGTAGCTAGCTTCTAAGGGAAACTTATGCCACCTGTGTGCCAATTTATAACGTTTCGCTGTATTAATATGGTATTACCAGTGTGGCCAACAACGGTAGCAGTTGCACCATAGCTACACTAGCATCACAGTTACATGGGGTTTGTTAAAATGGTGCCTACAATTGTGGGAATTAGCTAAGGCTCGTTGTAATGCCAACAAAGTTAGCACCATAGCTACACTAGCATCACAGTTACATGGGGTTTGTTATAATGGTGCCTACAATTGTGGGAATTAGCTAAGGCTCGTTGTAATGCCAACAAAGTTAGCACCATAGCTACACTAGCACTGCGATAGCACCGGTCAGTTTCTCGCTTCAAGCACTCGGCCTTTCTGCGAAGAACCATCCGAAACTGGTAAAGATTTTCTATTTTAGTATGCGGAAAAACTATCTTGACGTTTTTACCGATAAGCGCATGACATTTCTAATAGATGGCTGCTATTTTTTTCCGTCGCACGTTCCGCGCAGTCCCCGATCGCACCTGGCGCTACGCGGGTCTCGAAACTCATCGGAAAATCTCACCGCGCAATCGCACTTGCGCCCATCCATTTCCCAAAAGCGGCGATGCCTGCTAATTAATAGACATGTTTTAATAATGACTCGAGCTGTGTGCAGAGATTTAATTAAGAGTTTCTCTCTATCTGACTAACGGCGTCGTCGTCGTCGTCGTCGTCGTCGTCGCCGGGCCACCGCCGAAACTTTGCAATAAGTTTTGGCCGAAATATGGGCGTCAGATTGACGCAGAGAGGATTTCAACTGGCAAGAAGATGGTTCTCCATTGAAAACAATTAAATTTCGGTCGGTCTCTCGTTCTCCTTCTTTCTCTTTCTCTCTCTCTCTCTCTCTTGAGCTTTATTAGGCGTTTGCCCCTTTCTATCTTGTTGGCTAGTGATAAGTTGTCGGGTTATTTATTAGAGATGTTATCATGAGGTTTAATTGCTTTTGGAAAACTAGAGTAGATTTGTGAGGAAAGTTTCTTTAACTTTCAACTTCAGGCGGTAGATGTTTCTCGTTTTGTGTTTTTTTCATTAAATAAATTGTTTCTAATTGACGTTTTATTAGTATAGCTGCAGCGTGCAAGTTTCTAAACGGACGTTAGGTGCTAAATTCCTCTTCTCTTTGAAAGGGTAAGTTACCGGTAGAGAAAAACGACACGGGGACTTTTGTTGAAATACGCCGAAGGAAAGTTTTGAGTGATTAAAGTGTTTTACGGAAAACCGTGTTCGTACGACAACGGTGTATTTGCTCAAGGCGATCTGAATTTACTGCACCTTCAGGAGAAAAACCTAAAGCTTCCGTCAGCTTCTCTGTCATCGTCATCATTAAGATGCCTAGACGACCGCTAGTTTCGTACTCTACTAATGAGCGGTGATTCTGAACTTCGTATATTTATTGTTTCATTTTTTTCCAATACACATGCATTAGAAAAGTATAAAATCACCGTCAAGTTTCTTAGTTTCGTGCCCCAAGCTAATTCTGTCACTAGTTTTCTACATTGAAAGTTGTAAACCAATTACACCTTGGAAGTAGATATCAAAGCTTTGCAGGACGTCTTCAAAAGTGGTTTAAAGCAAATTCAGATTCTGACTCTATAGAATATATTTTCACCTCCAATTGAAACACCGGCAACTTGTCATTCGACAGAAAAGTACTCCTAAACAGATTTTCAACACAGACATCATCAAACGAAGCTTACTATACCCCCAAAAGTCTACCTTAAACCCTCACAAACAAACACCCATATCACCACCTAAACCAAAACCCAAACTTGCCACCAACCCCCCGCAAAAGTTAGCTCGCGAATTTGTTTTCGAAACCAGCGAATTTCACGAAAGGAATATTTTGTTTGTTCTACACGTTCGCAGATATCTGCGATACATAATTACCCGTCGTTGCCCCTCGCTAGCAAGCAACAGCCGCCGCCGCCGCCGCCGCCGCCGCCGCCGCCGCCGCCGCCGCCGCCGCCGCCGCCATCCACGAGTTCAACTTCGCCTAGCAGATAACAACGCCGGAAGGCATACAAAGTATAAATTGGAAGATACAGCGTCTTCTCACAACCCCCCGCCCTCGTACTCTTCATCTACAGCTCCGCGCGGAAAACTTACCCTTTTGATCCGTGCGCCCTCCCGTCTCGCCCCCCTCACCCCATAAAGTTTCTTGGGCCAGTGGCGACACTATAAGGACCATGCAGGCAACCCTTAAATATTGTTTTAGCCCTTCCACTGGCTGAATTAATTTCGAAATCAAATGTCTGTCCCATTGGCATGAACCACTGCTGCTCTATATATATTTGGAGCGTTGTGTTAAGTGACTTAGTGTTATTTTTTTTTAATATGGTGGAAAGGAACTTGCTGTTCTCTATATTGGTTGATAAACTCTTCATCGATGCCATTATTGGTATCCTCATGTGAATTCTACAGTTCGCAAAAACTTATGTCACTTATACTTAAATATCGAAGAATTGGAACTATAACTGGAGATGTCAAGGGAATTCATTGCATAGTTTGATCATAATTTGAGAAAACTCCCCACTGAATGCACATTTAATCTGTCAAGCTATCGCCAGCCTTCGATCAGGCTTTTTGGGCCGTTGTTTGCCAATCAAGGCAGAAATTATTCATGTCATTCAACAGGATGGTGTTTGTTTTTTTGCGCATTACAAATTAGGCCTATTTCCAGCAATTACAGCTCCATTTAGGTCAAGTTCCAAAAAACACCCCGTCGGTAAATGAACCCCCCGGGTTTCCGGCCGTCTCTGACGCCACTGCGACCTGCTCGACTAGACAAGCAGACGTCTCGCAAGACACAAACACGCTGCACGCACACTCACACACCTAATTAAGGGCTGAGATAATGGCGTATCAAGTTATCAACCATCAATATGCTACGCACGGTGTGCACGTTTCGCACGCATCATTTAAGAAAACAGCCCTTAAAGAGGGGTGTAGCTTTGAAAATTATGTAGCGCCGAGATGCCATTATCGCAGGTCTAACACCAAAGTTTACACTAAATTGCCTCAGTGTAAATCAATATAAGTTAGTGCGTTTCATGTGTTGTTTAATCGGGGAAAGCCATTTAGCAATTTTCAATTTGAGATCAAAGTTTGTGTAACGGAGCTGCATTCCCGGCCTAGCTGCTCTAAGGGAGGGCGGTCGACGCCGGGGGTAGGGTGATTTGAACGCAGTTTTGTTTAGCTCGCTGCTAAGAGAGGACACTCTGAGACCCATGTGAACGATGTTACTTGTTTTTCTTATTGCTTGATTTATTCAAGTGGTACTGATTTTGCATGACACTTCTTTAGCCAAAATGTACATTCCTTGCGATAAAATCACGCTTTTACTGTCACAATTGTTGAAATTTGGTGATATGGACTGGAAAACGAATGAATAGTTGCATGATGAGTATATTAAAAATGGTTTACTGTGTACTTTTAGACATGAAATAAATTCATGAAATAAATTAAGCCTAGTGTTAAAACAAAAAAGGTGAATGTTGGGATTTGAACATTAATTTCTAATTTTAATAAATAACCAATGTAATGTCACAAAATTTCAGTCGGTAAAGAGACAATGCAACGTGTTCGCTTTTTTACTTTGCGTGGAGCGAAACAAGCGGCGCTCGTGCCTCCTTAATCGGTCCGATATGTGTAATAGTAATAAGGTTCTTGTTATGCCAGAGACGCCGTTTAACACGAAGCTATTGATCGAAGAAGATGCTCGATTTTCTTTGTTGTTCGAATGAAACGAGAATGGATGGTAGGAAGCTGTACTAATTACTCCCTGAACACCAAATGGCATTACGATATTCTTCAGTAGAATTCAACTTTTCTTCTGCGATGGGGGAACGAGGAAATGGGAAAATGTCCAAAGACCTTTAAATGTATATATATAGTTATATAGCCCGCTATAAAATAGTACACAGTAGCAATGCAGTGGAGAAAGCGGGCTAATCTTTTCTTACCAACTTTCCTTAACATGCTTTTCTATTAAGTTTTCCCGCGGCGGAAAAGCTGACGCGTCTGTCTCCCGACGGGCTTTGAATTTCCCCAACCGGCGCGCGGTGCTCGCGGAAAATTTCACCCCATTGCCACCCGCGATCCCGTGTTTAATAACTCTGAGGAAAATCAGTCACCCTCTCTTATACCCTTATAACCCATTCCCATTTTCACCTCCTGGAACCGCTAAACGCGTTCTGCAATTATTTGAATGGCGCCCCCCATCCCCTCCTCCCCTCCTGTACCACCCCGTGAATTGGTGGTGAGAAGAATTGATTTCCAACTCTAACTCTCTGGGTGGGAAAACATTTTTCTTTTTGGTTGTAATGATATTGTCTTTAATTTTCCGGGCTTGTTAGATCTCTGGTGATAAAGACAAGCAAGGTTGCACATCATGAATAGTTAAGCATGAACAGTACGATATGTCATGCCTTGTTCACTCATGAGAAATAATGAAATGTTTGGATATTATTTTAACTAGAAATTTGCATACTGTTTTCTGTGCTTCTTGACTCGAGACGATAGGAGAGAAATTACAGGGAAAATATTATGCCAGCACCTGTTCCTATGTGTCTAACATAATATTATAGCATTGTCTAGCAGAAATATCACAATGAAAGAAAAGATGCGAAATTTTGAGCTCATTGCGTTTTACTACCAACTTGGGGTGCTTTCGGTAACTAGGGCTTCGAGGACTCTTAGTATTATACCTGCGTTGATGATGAGTGTACTTTGAAGTTGGTATACTTTGAGAGTTTGTAGCATGTGGATTACCAAAATCTCGGAGATACACAGATTTTGATTTTGTGAACAAGTTTTCGTTCCATATATACCTATTTAATTCAATTAAAAATTCTGTCAAAATGACGTCATGATACCCACTCGCTAAAGCCAGGTAGAGCAATCCGGGTTGTCAGCTCCCTATCTTCCTTTGTTATTAACAGAGCTAATTAATATTATTTTCCAAACTGGTTGTAGTACGTCTTGTGGGTATCTGACGTCATTTTTCTCTCAGTGGAATAGCTCTATTCTAAAACAAAAAAAAGTTTGCCATTTGGCATTTAGAGCGAACATAACAAAAATAAACTAGCCGACCAACAAATAAATCCACAACACTATCTTGACAAGTGAGACAAATTGAAGTCTCCAATTCACTCGCTTGCCATAATCTTACTGATAATTTCCACCGCAAGCAATAAGCCCACTGAATCTCCAGCCCAGCCTCCACGGTCCACGAGCCCTAAGTGTCTCCGTCTCACATCGCCCATCATTCTTGTGGCCACCCCTCAAACACCTGACCCTGCCCTTGCCCTGGCCCCATCTGCGTTGGACGCAGACGCCGCGCGAAATAACCCCTCCGATAAGTTGTCTACTTTAAGTACTACTAACTGTACGCACCGAACTTTCAAGTCCCACTTACGCAAACACCCCCCCCCCCCCCCCCCCCACCACCACCACCAACCGAGACGCATAATTACAGGGCTGGATATAGTGGGTTCGGTGCTCGAAAGGGTTGGTCGTTTTACTAGAAGAACGATGCGTACTGAACGAAATGAGAGGCTTTATACTACAAGTTTCCTTTTGATTCGGAAAAGTATCACATGTTGTTCCATTACTCATTGTTAGCCATTATCGTTGTTTAAAAAAAATGTAGAAAATTAGATAAAAATATTTCTTGAAGCTCATTCTTGAAGCTCATGATATATTATGAAGCTCATCTAATGTTATGCCCCGTTTGTATCGGATTTTATGTTCTGTTTGTTGCTTCTTTATTTGTTTGTTTGCGCTGATTTGGGGAAAGCGAGCTGAAGACTGTTGTTGAAGATAAAATGTTTTGCAGAATCTTGGGAAAATTCTCAGTTAAATCTGCAACATATTTAGGTCTAAAAAACGACCGAAAGGCAATAAAGAAACTCAATAAGATTAAAAACAAACGGAGTTCTTTAATGCAAGCCGGCTTCAAGAAATGTTACACGAGTTTTCCGCTATATACTTCAAGCGTTTATTTTTACTACTCTTAAGTAAAAGCATTAATTATATTCTCAGTTCTTTCTGAAGCGAGTTTTCCATAAGTCTTATAAAATCGAGTTGCTAGCCGATAAAGCCGTTGCGACCAATTTGCGACTCGACTATTTCACCGCGTTCTCGGTTTCCCGATTCAGAGAAATTTCTTTCTCGGAAATAACCTGCGGTTTTTATTTCGTTTCTATCGAACTCGTTACCTCGTTGGCGAAAGGAAATTTTCCTTGGTTCTTTCTTCCAGTAGAATTACATGTCAAGGTTTTTTCAGCATACAATTTGCCAATTGGAACAGTGGAAAACTGAAAACCTGGGCAAGATAGGTTGTGGGAGTGTTTATACAGACCCGGGGCTTGTTTCTCGAAGTATTTTTATTCTCTTTCCGTGCTTCGAGCTTTAATATTGAAGGTTCGTTTTGAAATGTTATTACTCTGACAGAATATTATAATAACAAAAATAAAGCATCTCTACTGTATATAAAAACAAAAACAAATACCAAAAAAGATTGATGTTTCTATATTTTATTTCTAAATGAGATTTCCCCCATGTGTTTCGTGCAAATTACTAGATGTGCTACATTTTCATCTCAGTCAGCACTTCATTTATATTATTTCCGGCACGGCTTCATCGTTGAAATCGTTTGCAGATTATTATCTGTCGTATTAAACAAATTACACAAATCCCTACGTTCTCGCCTCCACCTTCACTGGGAAATAGCTGTCGCACATTTTCCGAGAGCGTCGTGTTTTTTAACATGCCGTTGCTTTTTTTGCTTTCAGAATCAGCTCTGGGAGTCGGCACTACCCGCATCAAATGAACACCAAGCGAATCGACAAGGAATTCCGCGAACAAGCCTCAAAACCCTCAAATACTCAGTGTTTTTCTACATTCATAAAATAATACGCGAATATGAAAATGAAAAAAATTATCTAGAACCAGTAGACCGAAAGAAAATTCTAATTAATTTTATCAAAAGCTTGCACGTGAACAATTTCCGCTATTCCTCAGTAACAATTACATCATTTCAATTAATTACCAGCATGAGTTTGATGTACAACAGCACAAACATTAACAGAAAAAAAGCAGCAACAACTGTCAACCGAAAATGTAATTTGGATTAATAAATATAATATAACAACGTCAATATTTTGGCTCTATGTGTGTGGAGTGTTTGAGTTTT
Organism: Nemurella pictetii; assembly: GCA_921293315.2. Lineage (NCBI taxonomy): Eukaryota > Metazoa > Arthropoda > Insecta > Plecoptera > Nemouridae > Nemurella > Nemurella pictetii. The sequence goes on from OV121122.1 coordinate 8,101,830, forward strand.
TTTGTGTCGGTATGAAATCCAAGCCCAGTGGACTTAACGCTGCATGCATTATAGAGAGTCGAGAATGGCAAGGGTGGAAAAAGGGTTGGAAACACGCCCCTCGATTCACCGGCCGTGTTCCCGTGGCGAAGCCATCAATACACATCAAGCAGAATTCAGCAATTAATCATGATTAGATTATGCCGTCACTCTCGCAAATGACAACAATGGAAAAGAGAGGCAATGTTTACTTAAAATAACGTTATGGAATATTTAAAGTAATTGATGAATGGGAAGATTCTTATGACAAATGGCATAGGGTATGGTTTTATTTTATACTTCGTAGTTCGTTTATAACCATTCGCTCCCTTGATAAATCTAACCTAACCCAAAAACGCCATAATGTGAAATCAATATATAGCAACCTATTTTATAAGGAATATTTTTCATCAATTCATAATACCACTTTTATCCCTGAAAATATAAATAATACACAACACTCAGCTAGCGATAAGTCGTTCCGTACGTCGAGCTTTCATTTCTTTCCGACAACAGACTCTCTTCGTCCTCCTGCTTCTCATCCACTTCCGGTTCCGCTACCGGCACATAGCACATCCACGCGATGAAATAGCAAATCATGTTGAAGCTCTTACCCACCATCGACAACAACATCATGTAGAAACTCAGCTGCGAGTTATCGAAGACCAAACACGACCCCTTCCCGTCTTTCCAGATCAAACATGTAGCGTCGATCACAATTCCAAACAAAATCGGCGACGGCGTCGAGCCCAAAATCCTGACCGTCACCCATTGCAACCCGAGCGCGAACGACCTCTGATCTTCCTGCACACACCTCAAACTCGCCGCTAACGAAGGCATTGCCGTCATAAACGTAAAAAACAGGACCAAAACTATCAAAACCGTAAACGGTATCAGATTCTGGCAATCAGTTTTACACTTTCCTTCAACCGCCTCGTGGTCTGGAATCTCTTTCACCTTCCTCGTCTCTCTACCTGGCTCCTCCTCTTCCGGCGCCTCCTCGCTACACGATTCATCCGACCCACCCACACACTTGCAATCTTTGTAATACTTATTCTTCCCACACGTCAATTCCGTGACGCATCCCGCAAAGCACGGCGAGTAATAGATAGTGTTGTCGATGCCGCAAATGGGATCGTAGAGCTTCTCTGAACAGTCACACTTTTCGTTGCAAGTCTGGTTGAGCGTAAGATTCGCGCCGTCCGGGTAGAGGGCGGTGACGCCGGCGAAACTCTGGTTCGGACAGGAGAAGAGGAAGGCGGTGGAGAAGATGAGGGCGAAGAAGGTGGTCAGGATGCAGGACTTGAGGATGCCGGGACATCGCAGCTCGAACCGTCGCACGAGGTAGCCGCCGATGAACGTGCCGCCGCCGCCGGTGGGGACGGCGATCAGCCCTGGAGGAGGCGGAAGGAGGTTGGTGTTGGGTTGGGATCAGGAGGGCTGCAGGTATTCTACTAGAACTAGTCAACGACCAGGCCTGGGTGTCAGGAGGCTGGAGGAGGTAAGTGAGAATTTGGCAATTTATTGGGATTAGGAGGCATTACAGGTTACTAGAACTTACAAGGCATGGAGGCTAGAAGAGGAAGGTGAGAGGTTGGCGTTGAATTGGTTAAAGAAGCACGTCTAGAACTAGAATTAGACCTAGTCTGTGGCTAGGCCTGGTTGGCAAGCAGTTTTGAGAAGGTTTCGCAAGTTTCAATTGAGTACGATGAGTACCAATTATGGTTTTCTATTTTTACTCGTCTAGACAGTGGTCTTAATATTCGCAGAACTTTAAATGGTGATTTTGAAATCTGTAGTTGTGGTCATTGTGGAGTAATCGAAACAAAACGCAAATCACTGTAGATGGATGGGCAATAGTTTGTTTTTTAGCTATTTAAAAAATAATTTTTCAATCATAAATATGTATTTTAATTTTCGCTCGATGGGCTGTAACTTTCTTTACCGAAAACCCCGTGTGAAAAACCTGGGTGAGAACATAGCTCAAGTTTGGTGCTTGCAAGTCATGCATTTCCATTTTCCAGGCATTGATACTGGTGGGAAAATTGCTGGGTGTTAAGTCGGGCTCAGCAGGAAAGTTTTTGAGTCTTGTTAGCCACCTGACGAAGTTAGATAATTTTTCTTTTGCCAACTAATCTGTGGCAGTCAACGCGTATAATGCGTAGCCAATGACGAGGTGGATGAAAACTCTTTCCGCGTGCGAACCCTGATTGAATATCAGCCCTTAATTAACAGCGAGCTTACGGAGCCCATCGACAGAATCTAATAATACCGTTAAGTCCCTCAGATCGCTTTTTTACTCGTGCCACTTTCCGTCGCCTTTTTAATTGATTTTAGACGCTCTTTTGATATTATTTTCCAGAATACTACTGATTTTTTGACATTTCCGTGGTATTTTCTCATTATAAATCAGTATTTTTGTTTTGTTCGTCAGGCTTACGGGAAACATCATTTCAAAATTCTTATCTTAAGATGGCACAATTAGCAACGTAAGAATTCCGAGTCGATTTTGCCAACTACTTCTTAATCACTATCCATTAGGGCGCCTTCCTTTCAATAATTTCTATTTACATCAAATTTGTTGCTTCGAAGATTTGTTCGAAGTAAAACAAACTCGATCACCGAATCTTATTCGCTGTTATCACAACATTTTCCTCGCTCAGATCCTAGTTCAAAATATTGTGAAAATTTTAAACCAATATCGAACAATATCAGCCTCCGAAGCAGCATCTCACCCATGATCAGCGACGTCTTAGTCGGGTTCATCGAGTACTGGTTCTCGATGAACTTGGGCAGGAACGCGATGAAGCCGGAGTTGATGAAACCCTCGGAGGCGGCCGCCAGGTTGATGAAGAAAAGCGTCGGATTGGAGCACAGATCCAGCGTCAACCGCGCGAACCCCGGCGGCTTAGCGACATGAGCGTCGGCGTCGTCGTCAGCGTCGTCGGCGTCGAAGTCTTCCACACTCTGCGAGCCGGAGCACCCACGTCAAACGGTATTCGTCACATGATGGCAGCAACTTCTTAAGCTGGGAACTGAATCCTGCAGCCTTACCAAAGTTTTGCAAAGCTATTCTACTAGCTGCCTCGAGGACCAATTAATTATCGATGCCATTTTAGGTCCTTAACCCATAGGTCGTGGTATTTACACAATTATGAAACCAACGGACCCAGTTGTCAAGTCTCAAACATTACTGTTTCGTAAGCTTTTTCAAGCAAACACATAGAGGTAATCAATTATAATTTCGACTGGCTGCAAGATTTTCTTCACCGATTCACGAAACTCGCGTCGTTCTCGGCTCCTTATACCGAGCATAACTCTCTGGTAACGCAGAAGCCGAACAAAGAGCGTGGCCTTGAACTCTGCCTGGTCCGTGACCTCGCTGTCAAAGACACGATTCCGCAATAAACTTGCACCTCTCATGACTAGCTTAGTTGAACGGCAAGATGTCAAACGCAGCCACTCGGTCCGCAGCCTCACAAACTAATTAAATCACCCGATACGGCTCTCGGCATCATCAAGCATCACGAATAGCGACACGACGTACCTTGCCCAGCAGCGCTCTCGTGCCTCCCAGTTTCTCCGCTCGCAGCGCCGGCGTGTCCGGCAGGTAGGGCGGGAACGCCAGCAACCACACGGCCATCACGAGACACGACACCGCCGACACCAAGTAGCCGATCCACCAAGCACCCACCCACGCGGCACTGTCCGGTGTCAGCCCGAACTGGCTCGGGTCCACCGACAAGTTGACGAACACGCGCAACAAGAGCCCTCCGAACAAATAGCCAAACGCGGTGCCCACAATCCCCATGGTGTAGTAAACCGCTAGGAACACGGACGAGTTGAGCGTGCGGACGCTCTCGTCGATGTAAGTGACACCTAGCGTGAAGAGCGGCGACGTGCCCAAGCCGTGCAGGAACTGGCCGAGAAAGAAGACCCACCAGTAGTAGGACAGGTCGCCGGACGAGACCGCTTCGGTGTCGACGTGCTCGTCGTAGCAGAGTGTCGACAGGTTGCCGTCGACTTTGTACGACGGCACGGAGAAGTGCGGCACGGCGAACACCAGCGAGCCGAGACCCATGATGAACACTCCGCAGCCGAGCCACTTGGGCTTCGAGGCGCCGGCTTTGCCACCGAGGTAGGTGATGGGGATGAGCGAGATGATGGAGGCGATGTCGTAGGAGGCGGCGATGAGACCGGTCTGCGCCGAGTGCAGGCCGAAACGGCGTTCGATGGTGGTGATGTCGATCGTGTAGAACCCGTTGATGACCATGCCTTGCAGGGTGGAGGCGAGGCAGAGCGCGAACAGCACCCAGGGGCCGGTGCGGCAGCATTGGAGGAAGCCGGGCCGGAAGCAGCACCAGCCGCAGCGCGGAGGCTGCTCGGTGTCGACGGCGTCGTCGTGGTCGGCGTCGACGGCGTCGTCATAGTCGGCGTCGGCGGCATATTCGTCGGACGCGTCGTTGACGCTTTGTTGCGATGGTTGCGGGGGGTTCTGGTTGGTTGAGGAGTGGAAATGGTGTTGGTTACAAGGGTTGTTTGTTAAATTTTGCCATTGCGGACAATAAATTGACATTATTTCGTTTCGACAGAAGTAGTGTGTTAATCGGACGATTCTCATCGTAAGATTTTTGATTTAAATTAATTTTTAATGCGCGAAATAGACGGATGTAGCAGCATCGGAACTGACAGGCTCAAACTGTCATTCTGCTGTCAAGTTTCAGCTGTTTCCAGCTTCGTCTCATTTCTTATTGAGCAGCGCTTACTTTTTGCTGACTTTAAAGTGTAAGAAAAAGAAGGGTCCTTGACAGTAATTTGTCAGATGATGCTCCACATGGAGATTCACCCCAAGAAATCAGACACGATCGGAATCAAAGTGTATATTCGTTGAGCAAGAGAAACGTCATTTTGACATCTAAAATGTTAGAAGATGCAGTGAAATTGTATTGAAGACAATTTACCTCAGGGTGTATTTCATCGAGATTAATTTCTTCTTCGGTATTACTTTCGTCAATTGAAAAGCGTTGGTCATTCAATTTTTGGCTGCTTGATCTGTAAGGACGCTGACCGCTCATTTCATTACAAGCACTAACGCATTGAACCTCTATAGTCTTCCGCCATTAAAGCGCAAACATCAGCCAGATTAATTCGCTCCAAGCTGCTCGTCGATAAACAACAAGTCTCGCTGCGAATGTTTGCGTGTCTCTTAAAACTTGTCAATCGTCTGGGGAAAGTTTACTCTCGCTTTCCCGTGGAGCTCTCTGTGATTTGATCAACGAGGCCTTTGTCTCTGTCAGTCTCAATTGTAGACGACATGGCCTCTTGGATGGAATAGAGTGCAAACCGGAGTCGATGAAGAAGATCATGCCATCAGCATCAGCTATGATGACGGCTTCGACGTTGACGCTGGTGAGACGCAGGAATTTTAATTATATTTTCCGACTTTCTCATTTTCCGTCTCCGAGAGCATTCGTCATTAAAACGTGAAACAACTTCAGGGAATAGCACGGTACGCGGCCCCTGCGAATTTTAACGACACTTCCCTCCCAGCATCTTTTAAATATTCATTAACGAACGGCTGTCGTTTTTAAGTATTTATGTAAGTATATTATAATTTCACACGAAAATACGCTTCTTAATTTTCGTTCCCAAGAATCGCCGTCGCTCTTTCTATAGTCTTCATAAAACGTCTAGTCGTTAAAGCAATTTTATTTTCATCTCAGATTTGCGCGACTTCGTCCATTATTCCCGGAGGATGTCGCGTGGATTCGGTCACATGTCGCTATCCTCGGGAGACGAGCGGCTATAGCACCGTGTTCGAAGGATGCTGCATTATGCAGCAAGATGTAGAAAAGAAGTGTCTGGTGTACCAAGCATTAACCTGGTTGCGGCGAGTGAGCATATTGAACGCGCTGGTCGCTTGATACTCGGGGCGTTTTGCTCTAAAGTGATTGTGATAGGAAAATGTTTGGCTGAAAGGTGTCATGATGATAGTTGGCTAATTGTATAAACTCTTTAAATTTTAGATCTGGATTTTTTTTTCGACCAAGATACCTCATTCTCTCTTAAACACCTTTTTTGGCTGCATTTTTAAACCTTAATCTTCGACATATATTTTATTCCATTCAGAGAAAATGACGCCAGATACCCACTAAGAAAAGCCACTTGGCCTATGATTTTCCTATCTTCTATGATCCTATATGGTCGTACCTTCTATGACCAATAATCTTTTTTGTGTATACCCTATAGCAACTATAAAAGATAGGGATATCACAACCTACGTTTTTTTTTTGTTTGTTTGTTACCTGACGTCATTTTTCGCTAAATGGAATATAGGTTTAATGACCGATCTAATGTTCTTCAATCCAAGATTATGTTTGATCCAAGATATGATTTGAAATGTCGGCTGCTAAAACGTAGCTTTACCCCTACTTTAAGACGTCCGATCTCTTCGAAGAACTCTCCAGTCGGTGTCGTCGCAATTGAAAGGGGGTGAACTGGGACGGAGTCGCTGCACCCCCGAGGGAAATAAACAGAGTGACCTTTTTAACGATGCTCGCCCTCACTCCATCTCTCTTCTGCTTGCATCTTCCGCGTTTTAATGTCCTGGGATTGAATCTCGAGGATCTTTCTCTTAGCTTTGAAGAGCTGGCCAGATGGGACAAAGTTGTGAAAAAATATAGGGTGTCTTTTTGGCGTGATGTTTCCTCGTGGCTGAGTAAATGAGATGAGAAAGGGGTGAGAGAGTCAAGAGGCATTGCTCTCAAATTTCGTTAAGCGATTTTTGTGATTCTGTCATCTAGTGTTTATATCGAGATGAAAATAAAAGTTAGATTTTATATATCAAGCTTAATTTTCATTTCACTCAGGGGTGCTCTAACCGACAACACAAAGTTATTTACAAATTAGTCGTTCCCACAGAGTTATCTTGCTTGTGAGCAGAGGAAATTCACTTCTTGGTATCTTTACTATTGGATGCAAAAACAAATATTTAAATTAACCAAAAAGGGTCGAGGTTTTTCAATAAAATGCAAAGCGGCGGCCAAGAAAGCGGCAGGATGAAGAATAACATTGATAAAATGTCAACGACATATTTCGCCTGCAGACTATTTTAATTATATCATCGAGAATGTAGGGGCCGGACCGCCGGCATCCGATATTACACAAATTTTCCTTCCCCAAAACCAGGAAATCGCATCACGGAAAAGCTCTTTACGAAGCGGCGCTGTGCTTGGAAAAATGTCTCGCTGGCAAACAGCATTGCCCGCGGACGATTTTCAGATTGCTTTTCATTCCGGTCAGTCACAAAATGATTAATTGACATCAGAAAAACACACATCTTCACACTGCGCGGAGTGTAGGTATATACAACGCAATTTGACAACTCTGAGGCATGGAGATAAACACTCGAAAGCAAATGAGTTTCAGTGGCATTTATTTTGCGTCTCGATTTAATTTTGTATCGTCTTGAGAGTCAATAACCCAGTTTTAGGTACTTGGATTTCCTGGAAGACAAGAACCATTTCTCGAATATGCTTACACTATTTCCAACTATTTCCAATCAGTCTGCGTATATAAATGTAAGATGTTTGATGTTGCCAATAAGCTAAACCAACTTTCAATATTCGCTAACGTTTCTTTGTGTTTTTGTATTGAAACAGTATCTGCTTCATTCAAGATATTCCTCTCTCCATCTCTGTAGCAAATATCTTCAACATCCAATCTAAAAATGAGTTTGTTTCCCGATTTCCATGTTGACAAGAGTCTGAGATAACTATATCAACACAAAATTTATCTCATACTACTTCTCCTTCAGCATGATCTTTTCATCACCAACATACAATCTAAATAAATATCCTTTCACAACAGTTCACAACAGGTCACGATCGCGTCCTTCCTCCCCTATACCTATTCCGCCCACATTCAATAATGCAAGCATCTAACCTCATAAATCAACGATGGACCGTCGAACGCCTGCGAACGCGCTTCTTGCAGAATATAGGAAACCCATCGTCCGATGGTATACGGGCTACCGTGCGAAATGGGTGCAATCTACTGGCCAAGGATGACAGATGAGTGGTCCATAGCACGGTCCATACAGCCTCCGATAGCCATGGCCTGGCTGGACCGAGTCCCCAGTGGCGGCGATGGGTGAAATTTGAAGTGGTAGAGTTTTGTGCAATGCGATATGCTTGCTATATGATTCGAAATATTGTCATAGATTTAGCTTTGGACGGTCAACTATTCATTTGTGTGTGGAGGGTGAAGCTTGATTTAAGGGTGTCTTATCACGTGAATATCTCAACATTTGTATCCAAGGGTTTTGAAAGCGAAGGAAAAAGCAGTCAATGGCCATATAAGTTTGAGGCACATACATGATTGAGTGTTCAAACATGAGTGTTGATCATCAAACTTCATCAAAAGCATTCCCACGAAAACAAATAATTGATAAGAGTGAAACCATACTCTTCAATTTGAGTTTTTTGTTTTAACCCCCTTTTTGCCACAAACATTAGAATGGGCCCCATTCGACTAAGGTTAAGTCGAATATCATGATTCAGCAACCTTCTAGAGCAACCAATTTAGCAACCGATATAAATTATTTTTTACAGAAGCCTCAATCTAGCCACTCATAGTGGCGGGAAAGTGCGTCAGCTTCCCATGGACACTTTCGCAAGCAATTTCAGCTCGCATTTAAACAGTTCCACAAGGAAATAGAATGCAGAAGCATGAAGCTCACAAACCTGGACCCTTGCATCAGGACATTCGCCAATCCCTGCACCAACCCACCGCCACTGCCCCACACTCACCCCCTCCCCCACCACCACCCCCACCGACCACCCCGTCTCGTCTCAATGGACAGCTCTGCACGGACGTGATATGAAATATAATAATACGTTTCACGTGCACGCCGGTGTACGACCACTGGCCGGTCATCGCGCACCGCCGTATGCCGTACGCCGTACGCCGTACGCGCGGTCAATCTCATCAATCGGCCGTACGCCGAGAAAATGCCGGGGAAAATGCCGAGAATTCATCCGGTCGGTCGCGTTCTCCTGCAGGGATGATCGCGCTCGTGTGGTTTCCGATAGCAGGGGGTTGCTGGGTGGGAGGGGGGAGGGGTTGGTCATCGTCGGAGAGAATAGCTGTCGCGGAATGATTTCCGGTGATGACCTTCGCTGGGTAGGGGTTGGGGGTGGAATCAGTGGTGTTATCTGCGGCTGATTGAATGGTTTTTGGGGGCACTGGGACGTGCGAGCTTGTTTCTACCCTGTTTTTAGCTGGCATGGCTTGGGAAAAATGTCGGGGGTTGGGTTTGTGTTTTGTTGGCTTTTGGTTGAGTTTGTGGGGGGTGTGAATCCCACCGCGAAATAGTCAGATGTTTTGTTGTGAATCCACGCGCTGACTTTTTGTTGTGAATTTACTACTTATTTGCCTATATTGCCAATTGTCCTTTTTTATAAACTGCTACTCGGCGATTTTTTTGGTACATTTTCACTTATTTTCTATTTGGCTCGAGTCGAATGTTCGCTAGTAGAAATTGCCAATTCTTTAAGTCACTCAGAACTCCCGATGGTCTAGGCACAGGTTTTGTAGCCTTCAGTATCAGCAGTAAGCTCTTAGCGGTCCGTTAAAGTGTTATTACCATGGCTACTGCCAATGACGTAACTATAGATATTTTTTTTAACAGAACGCTAAATAATTAACAAGCCATTGAAAAACTGGGTCTTAAGACGAATTAACGAAGGGGGTGTGCATATAAACTGTTTTGATCTATAATGCAGTGAAATAAGCTGTTTCACATCTAATTATCATCAAGGGGTGTGTAAGAGCAGCCGACCCATGCCGGCCAAGGCGGCGGCGCCGATGTCAGCTGGCGGTGAGACACAGTATAATGTGTACGACGAAGCATATACGACGATGCAAAGTTCCTTGGGAACTCTCAGATCTCCTGGCGTCACCTCGCGGATGCCTTAGGTACCCGAAGCACGACAAACAGGAACAGGAACAGGAACCGGAACAGGAAGAGGAACAGGAAGAGGATTACACGAACTGGATGTTGTAATCCAATCCATTAGCACAATGATATTAAAATGTAAGACCCGTCGCAAAGTCTAAATTCAATCTCGCTCGATCTGAAGCAGAATTTCACGAGATTGCTCCGCAGATCGGAAATCTTATTTTCCATATTGCAAAAAAAAGGGAAAATATCTAATATCATTCGAGACGCAACTGACTACAGCCATGGGCTTATATAAGTGCAATTTATAAACTCGTTTTTGGTTATTAAATTTGACTTTTCCATCAGCTATTATACAAGAGGCCATCGTTCAAGTAAGTCACTCTGTCACTGTCTTCCATCCTCCTGTCTCATCCGCTCTCGGTTGCACTTTCCCGGCCGCATATTTCCCATTCAATAACGCAGCCGCCGCCGCCGGAAAATGGGCGGAAAACTCGAGCTCATATCAGATGGTATTTTTGCCTAGGGTAGCTAAGGTGTGCACCCTTACGCGTGGGCGCGGTATCGAGAAAAATATGATCAATTTCTCTCAGCAGATAACTAATAACACCGCGTCCGAAGCCAAATCGAATCCCCGCGTCTGCTTTTCATCGAAAAAAAATGACTTTTCATCTTTCTTTGCCAGCGGTGAAATATTATGAAATTATCTTTCCCGTTCCCTTGTCTTTCCTGTTTTCTTTTGTCAGCATAGGTAGATACGATGCGGATGAAAATTCTCTGTGAATATTATACAGCCACGAAAGCTCATTCTTTTCGGCAAGTTTTTATCATCTATGTTTTTTAAATTTGAATATACTTCATCCGCGTGTGGTTTATCATACTTTTCGGTTAGTCTATGTGCATGATGAGATATGGATTGGCGTTTGAATATCTATCTTCATCGTTCTCTTGCCAAACTCTAAGGCAATGTAAGATAACATCCTCTCAAGTTGCAGCCAGAGTCATTAATTTTCGGAAACACTTTTCGATGCTCAATGCATCATGACTCACAATAAGCGGGTAAAATAGCGTGCCAAAAGGCTGAAGAAACGCTGGCAATTCGGCTTGTCTCGCTCTCTATACAAAGTGGAAGACACTATGGCCATTGTCTTTGAACTAAGACTCCGTGACAGCGTACCTACTCAAGTGCTGTGGAGTGTATAGTGAACTTTTGGGCAAAAAATAGTGAAATACGGTCACTGAATTCACGGAGAGAGTCCGGTGAAACAAAGGTGTAAGAAAATCTATAAAAACTCACTGTTAAAACTGTCATTTTTACGCTCGTTCAGTGCTATCAAATGCAAATTATGACATTTTCCATAAATTGGGAAATATCTCATTGTTCGTAGTACTAGGTATTAGAAACTGACAACTGGCAATGCCATAGGAAAATATCGTTGAGTGAGATTAGACGATTGTATAGTAAAGTACCTGCGCATCTGTCCGATGATGAGGACAGTTTATACAAGGGTGCATGTCACATTTGGAGCCATATGTTATCAGCAGAGCACATTGCAGATAATCCTCTGATAGCCATACTTTTGTGTTCCGAAATGACACTCGAAAATGTCGCTATCGCGGGGATTAAACTAATATATTTTCTCTCTATATATATGTGTAGACAGTATAGCTAATATTTCCACACTAGATTAAAGTTCATTGTCACATGAAATGCAATAAACACATAGCATGTGTGCTTCACAGGTGGTATTCAACATTTTGCCGCTCACAAAATGTGATGGGCTTTAATAATAAATACAAAAATAATAATAACTTGAGGATTGGAACATGTGAAAAGTTGTGATGTTCATCGAGTGGCCAACTCCAAACATAATCATGTGTTTTTCTCGATGGCTTACTTCAATGATATATACTCTCTGCGTATTAGAGCTTTCTGTGCCTTCCCTAAATTGACAACATACAAAACTTTCGAGTCTGAAGTTTAAGTAGATTAAGGAAAAATTGATTTTTCAAGACAAATATACTTCTCCTAGCGCGCGCTTGGCGATAAGTAAAGAATATTGATGGGTTTCTTGTGGGGAAAATATAAGTTGAAAGATGGCAAGATGGAAAGGTATGATAAGTCTGACATTTTATCAATACTCGTATTTTGTTTCCTACGCTCTGTCAAAGAGGACGCGATCAAATTTAATCAAAAGTGATGGAAATGGGGCTGTGTCCTCCCCTTCCCCCCCACCTTCCATTACCGAAAACCCTCAGATCGACAAGAGAGTAACATTCGTTTGTAGAAGTCATACTCAATACCCTCTCAGGAATCATTATTAAAATGGTTTTCCTAAATAAATTAAAAGTTCAAAAAACTTGAGGTTTATTTCTATGCAAGCCAAACATTGCCAACATTTTTTTGCACGTTACGCGTTACCAAAGCTTTTTTAAATGTAAAACAAGGCCTACAAAAGTCTTAGCGTTCAGCAAAAACCTAAAATTTATTGCCAAAAATATGAACTCTTGGTAACAAATGTTAATTCAGTGTTCTTATGTTCCTATACTAGCACAGCTTTTTTCTCAGCATTTCGGTGGAGGCAAAAACTCAATTATTTAGTCCGGACGAATGATTATCCAATATCCAGGATATCTGGCTGTGGAAGCCCAATGTACAAGTCGAACAGAACTTATCAATGCATGAAACTTGTTACAAGCAGACAGGTTTTTTAATTTTGAATAATTTTTCCACCTTGTTCACTCAAATTAGCTGTTGGGGCACCAATATTCTGTCGGTGGACTGTGGCAGAACAAGCTTGAGTTTTGCAAAAAAACATTGGGAATACTTCATCTAGAAAATTTGAGTGTGTGTGTTTTTTTTTCTAATATAGCGTACCTACATTCAAATATTTGGGACAGTACAAACTTAATTAAAGTAAATGGAAAATGAATTGTTCATTCCATCTATTTCCTGTAGATTTAGAAATCACCGTAAAGCCAAATTCTTCATTGGAGAATCAATGCAGGTACTTATGTTTTACACATAGAAATAATTAAATGCAACTTGCCTTAGCCATCTACCAATTGCAAGCAGTGTAGTAAGATCAACAGAAACATTCATGGGAAGAAATGGACCATCGTTTTATCTTTGCCCCAACGTACTATGGTCATGTGCTTGGAGAGATACTTTCATAGTAAGTACCTACTAAACTCAAGTTCCTTTTAGCCTTTTAACTTGTAATCGTAAGGATTGTCGACACAGTTTGTGGTTGTACTATTCCAAACGTAATTGGTGAGCTAGTTATATAATTTTTATATAAATAGCTATATAATGAGTATATTTATTATTTAGAACTTGTTTCCTCAATAGCCTACTGTCTAAACTAGTTTTTTTTCATGCTTTTATGTTGGGTAGGTTTCTTAAAATCTTAAAACAAAATTGCATAAATCTGTAGCAGCGTACCTACCTCAAGCTTTTCGCAAAGGCAACTGGCTGTTTAAGATTCTCTTTGGTCATAAACGAACAGCAATTTCTTCTCCATCCGGAATGTTCACCCAGCTTTGTTTGAATCATCGATTGTTGGTGTCAAGAATCTAAAGGAATGCGGAAAAAAAACATTGTACCATTAATTCTATCCAATACTAATGCTTCTATCTAAAATTGACTACAGGATTTGAAGAAAAAGAATGAGTCTTTTGGGTGTTTCAAATAAGTAGTAAGCATTATAAATAATCTGGATAAAAGGAAAAGAAAAATTTATAGGTATGTTATTTTCTGTAATGTTGACTGCTTGGTTGACTGAGAATGCAGATACTGTAGAGATAAGATTAGTTTTTGCAACCACATAACAAGCCAAAACAGATTTATTTTGTCCAATTGAATATGATTTTTGATATTTAACTCAGACCGTCTATTGTATGCCCAAAGGTACGTGATAATTATCACGTAATAATCACGTAATAAGCCGTATAAAACATTCTGGACAGAATAATGTTATTTGGCATAGCTTTATTGATAGTTGGATAAAAAGATGTCCTATTTCTATAATATCAACTTTTATAGTTTTATTATCTCTAGACATGGAGAGAATGAATATCCAAGCATGCTGTAACTAGCAGTTGAATCGATTTACACGTAATTTACCTTTTAAGTAGATTAGAGAAACCGAGATAGTAACTTCTCAACCGAAAAATGAAAACTCTGGTAGTTCGTTATGGAATCCTAAACTTGTTCATAGCTTGAAACTGCTAGAAACGGTGGACAGTGGTGGATATATTTTCAAAACTACCGACTTTTCGTAATTATTTGAAATTTCGCTTCGTTTTGTCAGGCTGGCAACTTTGCTCGAATGGAATGCTGGGTATTGTCTCTTGAGAGATAAAAATTTCAAAATGGCGGAGTATCTCGGGAATTCTCCCAATCAAATAAATCAAGGTATGTTTTTCTCTAATTTACCCTAAACATTGACCATAACCGACTCAATTTCAGTAAAGTGCATGTACTGCCTCGTTTTTTGACGTGTTTCATGTATGTTGAATGTACCTTCGCCGTCAAACTGTCCTAAATGAGAGGTGTCAAACCCATGAATTTGCCATACAAATGTCGTCAGATTATAATTCGCAGCATTACTCTCTTCGCAATCTATTTATAATCTAATTCGTGTTTTATTTTTCTTAGGAATGTCTGGAAGTAGTAGACCATGCATTTATCAGACGCTGGACCTGAGGCCGACTACAGACAACGATTTCCAACACACAGATTTGTCAGGTAGGGCACTAATGTCATGTCAACTATTTACCTATTGTCATTGTATTACCACTCAATTTGATTTAGTTAACAGTTAATCAATAACCATTCAAAATATCTTGTTGACGTACGGTACATTGTAATAGCTTTCATTAGGAGGCCTATATTTACATCCACTTATTATTGTGGCAAAAAGTAGGGCTTCTCTAATGTTCCGACTTCCGAGTAAATTAAGTAACAGCCTAGCTGTCACTTGAATGTGACCCACGGCCACAGCACAGTTATGAAGCTTGTTAGATCAGATTTAAATATGACAGATTGGAACTAGAGTAATTAATGACCACTCATTGGCTTTATGGAAAGAATTAATATTGGAAACAATAACCTAGGGCTAATCTGGTCCTAAGGTGCCAATTTTGATTATGATTTTGTTCTGTCTACTCCTGAAGATAGCTAACCGAAATCTGCCAATAATAAAAGGCACCATTTATAGGCCATACGATCTGGTCTCATCAAAGATAAAATGTATAACACATTGCCTTAGTCACCCACCAACAAACTACCACGTCAAAATGGACCAATTGTTAAAAACAAAGTAGTACAATGACGGTTTCGCCTTCCAGCTGAGAGACGTCGGCTGTTACGACTTAGCCTTGCTGGTGCCAACCCCGCCACCATGTCGTTTGGTGGCCCAGCCAGCCTGTCGTTCGGCGGGGCAGGAACCACCAGCTACCAACCGCTGCCGTAAGTCACTTGAAAGTTACACTTCATAGTCATTACAAAAGTGCTTGATCCTCAATTGACGTAAGAATTAAGCATAACACACAAGGAAATAAAGCATGGGTTGCAGAATAGGATTGCACAAAATTGACTTAGCACTAGCAGCAACCAGCAATACAAGATGAACCTAAACATCAACGGGCCCTTTTTAGGGCCAAAAGTTGATCTTGACAGCAAAACTGTGCCCAATTTTACCATCAAACCAAGGCTTTGAACCACTCCATGAAACCAACGAGCTTTACCCCAAAAATGATTATGAATTTAGCTGTCAATTGTTGCATTGACGGTAAGGCTAATTGACCGAATCACGACTCAACTAAACTGAATTTCTGACGTTTGTTCGCTTTCCAGAGGGCGAACGGCAAGCCCCGGCGGTGAAGATCGTGCGAGTCCGCCGCGACCGCGAACAAGTCTACCTCGTGCGCGACCGTTCAACCAGGAGTTTGTACCGGACAAAACGACGCGGTAGGTGACCACCACCGCTCCACCTACTATGTGACCTACCCGGCTGATGCAATGATGTTTGTCGGTACAGCGGTCTGCTATGCCATGGCAACTTTGCTTTTATTGTTTGCCAAGCTTATTGTGCTTAACCTCTATTATTTCTCATGTTTCTCCAGTTTGGTCAATATCTTTTGATCACTCTATAATGTATTGGTGCTTTGTTGAATCTCCTTTTCCTCTTTCAAACGTTTATACACCTATTTACTTTTTTAATTAACTGTCATTTCATGTCTGAGACTTGCATTTCGACGACCAAGTAAACCACGGGCTGTGTCTAATTTCCAAGAATCAATGAAAATATGACTGTAATTTCTGAATGGCATCAGCACACTGCTATCGATTCGATACCATTGTACCAACAAAGGTCATGAACATGTTAGCGTGTACAATAGGGCTCAGCTGGGTGTTGGTACCGAACGCTTGCATCCACCTAGCATTGTAGCGTGGAACGCTATGCTTGCCGGTGTCTCCTGCGCTTGCTCCTCGCTATGTCAGACCGCCAGCCGAATGCGGCAGTCGCGGCCGATTGTGATATCCCCGTGTATTGATTGACTGTGAAATAACCGTATTTTCTTAGTCAGTGTCTGACTTCATATTTGCTTGACTTGAATAAGTCATTGCTTGGCGCTGTGTCGCAATAGTAGAACCCCAAAACATTGTGCTTTTGCCAAGATTCACCACGAGAAGCACTTCAATTCTATTTCTAGGCCTTTTGTTGACAGCGCTTTTGTGAAACGAGCATTTTGCGGGCAAGAATGGTGCGTCTGTTGTGTCTACACCCGCATAGTTTTGGTAGCGCCGTGAAAATGGAAACCGACGTGAGATCGTTGTTGAAGCGCTGTTGACGAAGGGTGACCAAGCGCGTTGCATGCATTTCCCTGGCACCGATGGAAGTCACGACCCCTCTCAAATAGATGCGCTTTTGCGACGGAGAAAAGGGAATATGACTCCAGCTTTAGCCACGCTGCATATTTGGTAGCAGGTCGCACAGCTAAATAGTTTTTCTAGTTGAATGTGATATTATTTCTGCTGTGCTTCAAAATAATTTTAAGCCCAGAGCTTTCTTGTGCTTTGATCAGTATCAATTCCAGAGTTTTTATCTTAAATATAATCGGTAATCATAGCTTACACACAAGTGTAAAGTTTATACAAGTTACCTAACAAGTTTTCACAAGTTTATATGGATGACGTAACTAAATACTAACAGTAAATACCTGCGATACACAGATAAGCTGACTAGTACATTTAGCATTTAAAATAGCTCTTTGACAGCCTATTTTATCAGTTAATCACATTTGTTTTTACACTGAACACATTAGTCGTTTTGAAAAACTAATAGAAGCAGAGCTAAAATCCATGCGGTACGGAGTAAAATTGGACGCGGAAAAAGAGCTTAAAGTAGCAAAGCGAGTGATATTCCCCGTTGTGCAGTCGGGTTGGCAAGCCTGAACGTTGCCGCTTGTGTGTTGCAGCTACGGGCCATCAGAGCGCACCAAGCTCAGGTAATTCAGCACGCTTCACTTCCTCTTACTCCCCCATTTCCTCTATCCGTCGCCAGCGAGCTTTGTGACTTTGCTGTTGGGATGACTTCTAGTGAGAAACAGTAATCTGTGCCAAGACAGGAAAGCAATGTTTCAAATTTTCTTAAAGTTTTGATCGAACAGAACTTTGACATATGTTTTTCAATCACTTCTGTTGAACGTGTATTGCGACTTGCGAGATAACTGACTTTTACCACTAAGCCAGCAATGGCATGGCAATGGCAATGATTTATGAACCTGGTGATACAATATAAACAGGACGTAGCATTGGCTAAGTGATTGTGACGGCAATAAGTTTCAAAACTACAAAAGTTTGAAATATTTTGGTGGTTACTTTATTTTCACTCGAAGTCATCTCAGGATAGCATTTAAGCTGATAACTCCTGGTGTAAAATAACCTGCTTGCTGCCTGCTTGCTGCCTGCTTGCTAAATGTGCATTGCCTTCCTGTTAATGTGGCCCATAGGAATGTCACAACTCACAGTGTATTGATTTGTGTTGGTATTGTATAGGTTTCAGTATTGAAGACATCATTCGGTATCCAGTAGGTATATTGAACTTGTTTATGTTAATTTTCTGTGATCTGTATCATATTGTAAATACAGCAGCAATTGGCTGGCATAAGTGATATTATTAACTATTGGTATCTAATCACAATTATTTTTAAGTCAGTAAGTGATTGTTTTGTGAACATTTGCATCCGTATAGGTTCTGACATTGGGTCTTTCTATTGTAATTGTGTTTGTATCGATGGTTTTGACTTCTAAACAGCGATTTTTTGGCAGATTCTTTGCTGAATTTAACTGTAATGAGGTTAAATGAGGATCACTAGATTATCAATATGAGTGACTTCATAATTACTAAATTTCATGGCAAAAGGGATGGAATTTTTGTTTGTATTTGTTTTGTTTCAATGTTTGTGTGTTTGTGTTTTCTTATGTCTTAAGTGGAGACAATTAAGTCATGTGGTTTTTGTAATATCCTATTAACTGTGTTGTACATTTTGTCGAAAATTGAGTCGCTCAGTTAGGTATTTGCTTCTTACATTTTCTATTACCTTAAAACATTACGTCTTAAATTACATTTTGGTATATTCATTTTGATGAGAATTGCGTGCCCACACACAGATGCCGAATGACCGTTACCACAAAGAATTACTTCACACAATTCTCTGACAGAACAATCAAACACTACTGGTCCATTTGCAGCCTTGCTGTGGCTTGGGTTGGTGTCAAAGTTTCAAAAGAGAATCCACTACACGTAAACAACTAACGCCTACAGAAATTAGTGATTTCCAGGTGAAAACTTTTTCACAGTCGCCCCGCGACCAAACGAACGCACGCGTCTCATCGCGGCGTTTTTTGCAGGGAACGGTTCAAGATGTGCCAGAGCATGCAGTCGACGGGCAAGCTGCAGGTCTCTCCCGAGCAAGTGTTCGACTTCACCAGTGACGACCTCCACGACCTCGGCGAGATCGGCCGCGGGGCGTTTGGCTCCGTCAACAAGATGGTGCACCGCCGCAGCAACACCGTCATGGCCGTCAAGGTAACCACAAACAACGTCAGGGTAACACTCACAGCAAAGTCTCGTCGCCGTGTTTTCGTGCTGGTCAGTCAAGCCGGGCTGAGATTTAGCATCAAGCAGGGTGGTGCCACATCTCGGCTCAAGCTACACCGCCTTTACTACCAGTGTCCCCTACAGTTACCTGCACGCTACAAGCACCCTGCTTGCCGTTAGCGCCAAGCCTCTACCGTGCTTCAAACCCAATGGCGGTCATTTGTTGAGCACTACCTTTTCCCGAGTAGACTGCATCGATCGCTAACGAGACTTTTCAATGGGTTTGCAGCGAATCCGATCGACGGTGGACGAACGCGAGCAGCGGCAGCTGCTGATGGACCTCGAGGTGGTAATGCAGAGCAACGAGTGTCCACGCATCGTCCAGTTCTACGGAGCGCTCTTCAAGGAGGGCGACTGCTGGATCTGCATGGAGCTGATGGACACGAGCCTTGACAAGTTCTACAAGTACACGCACGAGGAGCAGCGCGAACGCATTCCCGAGAACATACTCGGCAAGATCACGGTGGCGGTACGTTGGCGGCCGGCAGGAACAGTCCAGTTCTCGTAATCTTGTTGTTTGTTTGTTGTTTTATGGTGTTTAATGACTCACTGGTATGACAACTCTGCCTTTGGCACTTGTCTAATGGCGTCGGTGAATGAATTGGTAATGATGAATGAACCTAACCTAGCCTAGAAGGGAGGAGGGAAACCCGGTGCCGGCACATAGCCTACTCCTGTCGAAAAGCACCAAGGGGACAACCGGCTTTACGTCCCTTCCGAAGGACGGTACAACTCGAACAGCAGGATTCATCCGCTAATCCTTGCTGTCGAGAGGGTGATAAGCAAGGCGAGTGAAGTTGTACCAACTTCAAACCCTACAACCTCTCTCCCAAACAAAGCTGATCATGTGCATGAAGGTCACCCATCAAACAACTGACTTAGTGCGATGTAGCTTAACTTCGGTGATTTCTTGAGAACCGGTTTTTCCAACACGCCAAACCGTTCGGTTGTAATCTTGTTGAACGAGGGCTTTTGTTTTGCTGAACAACAAACCACCCGAATCCAACGTTGCTAATTGTTATCCGTGTATCCAGACTGTGCGGGCGCTCAACTACCTCAAGGAGAAGCTGAAGATCATTCACCGCGACGTCAAGCCGTCCAACATCCTGCTGGACAAGCGCGGCAACATCAAGCTCTGCGACTTCGGCATCTCCGGCCAGCTGGTCGACTCGATGGCGCGGACACGCGATGCCGGCTGCCGTCCGTACATGGCCGTGAGTCGCGTTTGCTACGTTTGCGCATTGACGCTTTCACTGCTGCCAACGCGTCGGCTTGCTTATACGCTTGCACATTGACGCTTTCAATGCTATCAACGTTTCACCGTGGTTCCGATGCTCGCGCATCAATGCTACCAACTCGTCAACTTTTTTCTATGATTGAGGCTTCATGCTTTCTCTGCTATTAACGTGTTGACGGGGCTATCATGGTTGCGCTTTTATGCTTTCTCTGGTATCAACTCGTTGATTTGGCTATCACGCTTACGCATTGATGCTTTCTCTTCTATCAACTAAGGATGCCTTAGGTTAGTAAGACCGTAACGGGATAGCCGTCCAAACTATCAGGATAATATCTAGATCCGAAAAAACATTTTTTTCAAATACTTTCCGGATAGTTCAAACTGTATCTGGATAATGTCGTAACCGTAAACCCAGTTAACCGGACAACCGCCGGCATCCCTACTGTGAACTTTTTGATGTGGTTCGTATGCTCGCGCATAGATTTATCTTTGATAAAAAAGCGTTGATGTGGTTTTCACCGTACTCTTCTGAGGTTTTCACCTCTAGAAGCAAGTTGCCGCATTTTGGACGGTCACTACTTGACGCTGTCTTTGCCGTGAAAGCGTTGACATTGTTCTCACGCTTGCGACGTAACGCTTTCACAGCTACCAATGGGCTGGAAAGTGTTTGTCAAGTGTTTATCTCGCCCTGCCCTTGGTTCTAACGCCGCGTTCTCACGCTTTCGGCAGCCGGAACGCATCGACCCGCAGCGGGCTCGCGGCTACGACGTTCGTTCGGACGTCTGGTCGCTCGGAATCACGCTGATGGAGGTTGCCACCGGCCGCTTCCCCTACCCCAAGTGGAACTCAGTCTTCGAGCAGCTCTACCAGGTAAAGATTGCCGTGTCATGCTTGAGTACTTTTTTTTCGGCACTAGATTCTTGGACCGCTGCTGTACTTTCACGCTTCTATGGAAAAATTGTTTTCTGTCACGGTAAGTCACGTTAGCGAAGCATAAACTGATAGACACGAGTTAAATCAACTTTAACTAATGCTGTTTGCCGTGATGCGATTTGTGACGTACTTGGGCTTGTGTGGCCTACTGGTTGGTACTATGGCAATGCTTGTGTACAACCCTTTTTTCCCTATCCTTTTACCCCAGTAATTACTATTTACTAGTGCTTCAGTAGCACTGCTCTAATACCAGAAAATTTACCAAATTATGTAAGACCCTGTAAATAACCAAAGTCCAAACTAGCAAAAAGTATGGCCCGGGTAAGTAATACAATACCCGATCATTGCATGGTAGGCGAACTCTTTTTTGATGCGGTGTTAATTTGATCCGAGCGCATCCGAACGCAGTTGAGGATGGACCGCGGCCGTCCGGTCGACAAGTTCTGTCCTGCCGTTGAAGTATCGCTTGTTTCTGTCCGCCAGGTGGTGCAGGGCGAGCCGCCGCGGCTGGCGCCCAACGAGAACGGCAACCACTTCTCGGCCGAGTTCGTCAGCTTCGTCAACACTTGGTGAGTCTGCGTCTGCGCACTCTTCCAACGACGCATTCATCTTCTACGCATTCGATTAAGGAGTTGGATTAATATTCTAAACCTGGGTCTTTTTTCAACTGATAGATGCATTTTTTTGTTTCAACTTGCATTCTTGTTGAGTTATTGTAGATTTTACTTACCTAGCTATGCAAAAAATTACTTATCCAACCTTAGCTTAAGGAAATTAAATGTCATTTTCAAATTGGCTAAAAGCCACAGTCAAAAATGCACTAGCAAATAATTTTGAGTGAGTAAGCTCCAACTTATAATTTCAATCTTGTTCAGCAAATAATCCTTGTGTGGCCAGCATGAGCCTTGTAATAGGTATGAGCCCTTGTGGGCCTGTTCCATAGCAACATGAATGACTCGCTATCAGATGGCAGGTGTCAGAGAGAAAAAACTCGGCACCGATCATCCATAGAACCTTCGACCAAGGCTAGGTTGGGATACGCAGCTCAAGTTCTAGGAACCGCTTCCTACCTGTGTATGCAGTTTGCAAGAGTTGAGGGACTTGAACTAGCTCTGCATCTGTGACGAAAGTATACATGACTATTGTCAGAAATGTACCAAGTTACATTCCTTATCATTTTAGCCAGGTCGACTGCAGTAAATCAGTGATCTTTAAATGAATTACTGCCACATTCGGTCAGAGCTGTCAGAAAATATGAAACCTGTCGAACAACGCTGTGCACGGCATCCCTTTATTAATTTGCTATGAGGCCGCTAAACGTGATTTTGCGCATCCCAAGCCTTGCTCGAAGGTAGAACGATGCATCGTAGTCTTAGCAGACGCGACCCAAGTGCCAACCCGTGCGCCCCGCTTCGTCCGCAGCCTGATCAAGGAGGAGACGGCGCGGCCAAAGTATAACCGCCTGCTCGAGCACCCGTTCATCCGACGGAGCGAAAGCAACACGGTGGACGTCGCGGTCTACGTCAGCGCCACGCTCGACTCGATGGCCAACAACGGGGTGTCGGCGTTCACGACAAACCAGCCGTGATGTGCCGACGCCGACTTTGCCCGCTAGCCAGCCGTTTCATGGTGCCGTTGCGGCGCTGGCTGCCGTGCCCCGACGCTCGTTTCGCTGCGCAAGTAGAGGGTTGCGTGGATTGCGCAGTAAGGGCGGTGGAATTTTTAGTCCCTTATAAATGACAGTGGCCCATCTTATTACCTCTGCAAATGCATTTCTTTAGCTTTGTTCGTTTGTGTCGAATAATCTTGCCTGAGTGAGGCAGCATAATGAGCAAGAAAGTTTGGCAAAAATGAACAAAGCTTTTAGTTGTCCATTCTATACGAAAAAACATTAACTTATCATTGCCAATGGATTGTATTGCAAGGTCCAAACTAGCCATAACTTACTGATTGGAATACTGGAATACTCTAGGATTTTTTGAGTTGACAGTTATCTCTGTCCCACAGTATAGCCTTCTGCAGCATGTCAGTAAAAGCAATGGCCGATGGGCGATGACAAACCCAGTTGAAGGCTAAGGCTGTGATATGGGTGACATTTCAATGCAACCGTAGTTGTCTATACTGCATTTGAACAGTTCGGTAATAACTGTAGCGGATTGGTTGACACCATGGCGTTTTGTTGTGATACCTTATCCGGAACATGATCATACATATTTCGGCCTTCGGGCATAGTAATACAAGCCGTAAAGCGATCTATTTTTACAGGTCTTAGCAAAAAATTAGAATGGACAGTTCTTGAATCAATTGACAGTTCTTGTCATGAAATTTAAACAACGGCAGCGAAACAAGCGTCGGTCTAGACTCTGTAATCTGCAGATACAGTAATCAGAGATAGACCCATTTAAAAAAAAAAAACAAGTCTATCTCATGGAAAATATATAAAATTGCATAAAAAATACGTAACACAGAGTCTGTAATGAAGGTTTTTTGAGAGATTTTGGCGTAGCGGTATGGCTCCGTAAGTTTGCCAAATCCTGGCACATCTTTCCTCGAAACGAAAGTACAACTGTTATTGCAACAAGGGCATGAAACATCAAAATTACATTCTGCAAATTTTTCCACTCACTTTCATTTGTACAACGCTTTGACATTTTTGAATCTTCGGCAAGTGAAAGTACATAGGTTTTAGTGCAATCGATAAATCGGCAAACTCGATTGGAATTGGCAGGGGGTAAAGTCGCCAGCAAACGGCTGGATTTATTGAGAAGTTTTCGCACGGGTTGAAACGGAATTGCTGATTAGTGATTAGTGATTGGCTGAAATGACAGAGGCAGCAAAATGTCAGTCCAGGCTAAAAGGATTTGTGCAACGTTATTCCAAACCACCTCTCGGTGCAATCTTAAACGTCGGCGGTAATCGTGACAGTTAGCTCCTTAGGACAAACAGCAAGAGATATATTATTAATTATTATGAATTATTATTATTATTATTATTAATATTATTATTATTATTATCTACCATGATTGTGATTGATTGATTCAGTTTATTTTAAGTTTGGATGGCGACCATTTTTTTCAGACGATATTTTTTATAATTTCTGTACATAGTTTACCTATTTCCATAGTACTTAAATAATTTCTATTGTTTCTTATATTTAATGGTTAAATGAATGTCAAGGGCAAAGGCCCGGTGGTATGCGTGAGAATGAACTGTAACTAGGTAGAAGTGATGAAATACAATACAAAAATTAGGTAACAAAATCTAAATTATGATCTAACTTCTTCTGCATCCTTTACAAATCCTGACATCTGAATGAGCAGCTCCTAATTCCAAAATAAATTTGAAACCGAGTAATTTTAGATCTAAAAGGAAGGATTTACAGAAGGAACAGAGAAGATTGAGAACCTCAATTAACACCCATTTATTCCATGGTCGGTAGTAGTTTTAACAAAAATTGAAAAATAACTTAATTACCAAATTAAATTGAAGTTATCATAGTATAGAATGCAAAAATATCCTGAGAATTTTCAGGCCAGACCAGGAATTATTTTTTACAGATGTTAAGCTCGTGATGAAATAATGTTAATTGTCGGTTACTTGGCATTGAATCATTCCTATTTTAAATTTCAATACAAATTTATGACATACCTGTTTAATTTCCAACGCCATCACAGAATGACTCGTGGCCACAACGCCATTGTGTGCGCCATTATAACAATAAATGGAATTCGATTCGTCACCCCAAGATAACACTAAACATAACCACGTCACGAGCGAAGCGTGGCTGAAAGCGAGCATTTTATTTGCCAGCCAGCTGGGCGTAGAGCTTGGGCACGTAGTCGTCCCACTGTGCCTGGTACAGGTTGCCGGCAATCGGCTGTCCAAGGTCGTGTTTCTTGGCGAAACCACGGATCGAGAAGCACCCGCGGTGGTCACCACACCTGGAAGTATTCATTATAGGTGCAGGACCTCTGTTCAGGGTACTTGGGAAAGCGCACTTGATCGTGGCAATTGCTACTTTAGAAATAGGTATAGCTTTTACTATAGAATAAGCTTGGTATGTTACTCTATGCTTTTACTTTCTTAAGACTCACGTCTTTTCCTAATCTTTCAGATGGGTTTCAGAAAAACCCATTTAACTGGGTTGTTGAATGGTGTATAATTCATCTGAAAGGGTTATCTGAAAAGGTACCATTTTTTTCCAAGAGAAAGATGGAGAGAGAAGATAATAGAGGATGTCGAAAGACGTGGAAAGTGGAGTGATGTTGATGATAATAGATTGTTGAGAATAGAGAGCAATGGAAGGAATTAGTAGAGAGGATGGAAGAAAGAAATGAAGGAGATGAAGAAGAATAAGAGGACAAAGAAGAGGAAGATGAAGAAGAAACAAGGGAAGCAACCGGAGTGGCCACCCGGTTGTATCACCTGAGGCCCGAGATTTAGGTGGATTTTCCACCCCTTGACCCATGCAAATTTGGAAATAAGGAAAGATATTATTATTATCAATAATGAAAAATTGATATATGGCTGGAAATTGGGGCTAGGTCAAGTCATGATATCATTTACGAAGGAATGGCTAATTTTAACAAGAAGGTAGGAACATAGTTCTACGGCCAAGATCCTGTAGGTCTTTGAATGTAGCCACTTACGTGTTGGTAAGTCGTTTCTCGTCAAACGTTAGTTTTCCCGGCTGCTTGTAGACCAAGAATACATAGCGATGCAGACCTGCAAACACAACCAGTTCTTTGAAAAGTGTGTCTAAAAGATGAAAAATAAACATAGACCCACAAATAAAACTATTCGGTTTTTTAACAAAATAAAAGTGAATGACATTGCATAAATGCAGTACTTTGATCATTGTTTGAGATTAGATCTCATATGAAGTAATGTAGAACAAGAGATAGTTGATAAGTTTGCAAAATATACAACTTGGTAGCAAAAGGAAGGTGATTAGATAGCTAAGGTAATTATTTGCATACCAGAGTCTTTGGGAGGTCCGGATCCGACGTAAGCAGACAGAACTTCTCCCTTCTCAATATTTCCTCCCGGAATGTTTCCGACCAGCCAATGGTGCCACTCACGGAACTTGGGCTCCTTGCGGCTCGGAGCATCGGGGTCTTTAACACGAAGAAACCAGGCTCACACAGATCTCATTAAACATAAAACTAGTACACTAGTAGATAGTAGATGTACGCTAGTACATCACTGTGGCTAGTCTGCAATCTGTCAAAATTTTATATTTGTTTCAGAAAATATTACTTTCTCTCTCCATATAAACTGGTATAAATGTTTCAGAGCCTTTGTAGAATATAGTAAAATGATAAGTGCTTCAAGTCTAGAGTGAAAACCTTGACAATTTAATCACAACTGGCCTTATGTTAAGCCCTTTACAGTTAACACATAAATCAACTTTACAATAGACTATTACAATAGACTAAGAATAGACTAAGACACATACCAGTCATGCAGAGCGTGTAGAAAGATCCTTCGTCGGCTGTCCACTTCACAGAGGGTTGTTTTTTCACCGCAGTCGGAGTTAGTTCGTTGCCGAGATTAACTTTAGCTGCGCCGTAAGACACTTCAAGTACTGCTTGTGGGAGTGTGTCCAACACATCAGGAACCAAGCCGTGTTTTTCCATGGTTGACAATGATCTCTATATTATGGGAAAATAAAATTAATTAATTAATTACTCTGCAGTGACCATAACCTAAAACCAAATTATTGCTAATTCAGCCTTTAGGGAGAGCACGTTGCTTATTATGTATACTTACGAATAGCGATCTCAGTGGTGTGAAACTGATAAAACGATTGAAATTACAACCGGCTCGTATCATTAACGAGAGGCAATTAAACACTTCACCGTAGTTTGATTTGATTAGACTGCTTGTCCGCTGGCTCAGCCTGTAGGAGGTATGCACTGCAGTTCCCCCTCCCCCTCTAATGATTTTCCCTCCCTCTGTGTAAATTTGACAGATCTTTGAAAGTGTGTCCGAAAACAAATTTTGAATTTATAAAATAATTCATCGTCGTTTGGAAATAAACGGAGCCTACAGGTAAGAGTAAGAGCATAGAGAAAGATGATTCCTGAAATGTATCTGTGTACCTAATTGTTTATTTTCGTAATGGTCATTCTTTGGTAATTCCTGTGAACTCTGTAGAAGCTCTGATAATTGAATCTGTGATTCTAGTAGCACTGCCACTGATTTTAGAAATGGCCAATGGTTCTGATGGAAGGCCAATGCCTGCTGGTTTATCGCTCGTCGGACAACGCGTGCTGATGGAAGTACGAAGTTCTTGGATGAGGAAATATCCTGATTTCGCCAGCGTTCAGAACTCCGTAGTGAAATCAGCCAGCCACCCAAGTCTGTCCAATGCTAGTCGGTATCCTTCTTGGGACACACAGATTGCCAATATTTCAACGCAAGAATTACACAGCAACTTCGACACAATCTATGTTAACAGGTCACTACTTTTCTTCTTCATATTGTTAATAGGTACCTATGTAGTTTTTACCGTTTTTGACTTAATAACACTACCTACTCACTAATTGCTTATCAAATTATTTAAGAAACTTTTTTTTTTGTTGTTGCAGGGATCAAAATTTGAACCCAAAAACTAGCAATAATTTTACTAGAATTGATGAACTATTTCATGCTCAAAGACCAGTTCTCTCCAATCCTCCTCAAAGCACACAGGTTTTTAACCGGTCTCATGAAGAAAAAAATGAAACTCAACAAGAAAACAAGAAATCATGCAGCACACAAAATTCCATCATGCTGTTTGATGACGATGACGACAGTGAGAACCAAATGCCAAAAATAATAACGGAGTACAACCATGAATCGGGTATCTTCCATGAAGACAAATACTATGAAGATGAAGACATGTTTGCATCAGCTGGCTGCGAAATGACCTCTCCACCAATCGAACTCGAAACCGAGCCAAATTCACCGCCATTTCACTTCCAACCTGTCGTCCGTACTTCCGAACGAAACTCCGACGAGGTCAAATGCAACACCCAACAGACGTTTCAGTTCAAAGTACCACAGAAACCCATGGAGACCAGAGACCGCAGAAGTGATGAATATCACTCTTCAAGTAGGCAATTGTTTACTGCAGAAACAAAACAAAATGATGAGGTTTGCACCGCAGAGTCAATGTTTCTCCTACCAATGTCACGCTCTCGTGGCATGGTTGAAGAATTTGACTCTAGAAGAGATCAACGCTTTCAACGCGACAGCCGTGATACTTTATTTTGGAATTCAAACGCGTCCATTCATGGCTTAAGCATTGCCAACGAAAAGGCAGATTTGATTTTGGCTGATCGTGCATGGAAAAATGAGGATAATGTTAATGAGGAAAGCTTTTCTTGGGAGCCCATAATAGCCGTTGAAGCCAGAGATAAAGCCGAGGAAACTGAATTTAACGCAGGTTCTGATTTCAACGAGAATGTCAGCCAATTTATTGAGGAAGCTGTTAACAAACCAAGTTCTCCTATTGCCAATAAGAAGGTGGACACGGCTTTCATTTCTGAGCTTCTTTACAAGCTAAACAATCTGGCCGAAGATATTGCAAGACAAGAAACCGAGGATATGATGAACGTAAATACGACAAACGACGACAATTTTGCAGTTACTTCAAACACTGATGCAACTGCCTTTGAAATTAACCAAAACAAGCCCTTGGCTAATTTCTCTGTATTTAAACCCCCGTTGAAGAGATCAAATTGTGACGCGGAGTCAAAACGGAAAGTGCAGAAGCGAGATTGCCTCTCGGATTGCAGTGGCTACGTAGGTGGTGAGAATTCGAAGTCTGCAGTTGTTAACCTCATTGACGGGTTGGACAATGTGACGCTCTGCAAGGAAAAAGAGAATTTGCCGGCCGGAGATTCCTGTTTTGTTCAAAACAAGAAGGAAACGCGAGTGTGCGATCGGAAAATTCCAGAAATGTTTTTAAAGAGACAAAACGTTTCGATTTTGAAGAATGCTGCTGAGGGAATAAACAAAAAAGTAAGTCTCATTTTTGGCCAAAAATGTTTTATGATAGTAGATTCAAAATTAATGATTTGGGTAGTTTTGGGTTGTGCTCCTAAAAAATTTTCTCTGTCTGAAATGCCGTGTTTCGAATTGAGCTAACATAATGTTTTGACTGATTTTTGAAGGTGGTGGGCTTACCAGGGGAGTCAGTCCACACCTCAATGATTACCAACTTGACCGAGGTAAATCTGCCTGAAATGGAAACCCAACTCTCCGAGTGCCAACTGGAAGAAGTTACCCTAACAATCATGTACAAGTAGGTCCACTTTAAAACAGCCAGTTCAGCCAGTTGAAAAGTTCAAACAGCCAGAAAAAAAAACGCTGTACATACAGATTAACGTTAGCGCAGGGTGCCTGCACCTAATTGCTATTCGATGCGCAGGGAAGGAGTGAGCCAGCTGAACGCTGCGCCGGGAGCCGTGCTGGTCCCGCGCGGCCTGCTGCTTGGCCTGCGCTACGCCAGCGCCAGCCCCAGCGCCAGCCCCAGCGCCAGTGAAACTCGGTTCTACTTCCTACGCGACCTGCAAATGCAGTGGATTCCCGCAGACACAATCACGTAAATACAACCGTTGCTTCACAGCTAGACTAAGACATTGCGTTTCAGAGAATACAAGTAACATCCACAGAAGTGATCAATAAATGATTTTTATCAACTTCTAAACACAATTTGCTTTTCTTTTCATAGCTTCCTACAAATTTACCTTCTTTATCAATCACTAGTACGTTTTAATCATTTTTCTAATTATTTTGGACTAGAACTCCGTTCCTCTGCGTACCTACTAATCTAATCTATCGCCAACCCTGTGACCTGAACATGAACCAAGCAAGTACAATGAACTGGCGTTGGTTTCCAGACGCTTCCTGTCGCTCCTGTTCTCCCGGCCGTGTCCTGTGGTCTGCGTTGACGCCCAAGCCATCTTCATGTACCTCGTTGACAAGTTTGCGTTCACGCAGCGAGAAGGTCCGAACTCTCCTTGCTCTGTCCAAATACTAGCGTTCTAGAGAAGCATTCAAGTCGAAAAATTAAAAACACACCTAATATCCTTTCAAAAGTCGGCCATCCACAGTCTTGATAGCTGAGCGGTAGGACATTATCCCGGCGTAAAGGTCTCCATATTCTGAACACTTATTTCCAGTTGGGTATTAAGTTTCTAATAATAAAAATAGACTGGAAGGTATTTGATACGTCATACTACTGAGTCTAAAATCCTATTTTTGTTTGAAAAATGCTATAGAGTTTCCTAGCTCAACTGAATATCCGATTTTAATCGATTTTATACGGAGTGTTGACAGCCAGTCTAGCTTCTCATACTCTTCTTTCTGATGACAGGGCTTAAAAATGTTTGGTTTTGATCGATCTATGACCACCCCAAATGTTTCTAAGCTGTTGTGTAATACAAGAATAGAACACAAGGTAGTTTACAATAGTACTATCAAGTAGGGGAAAGTATATTTAATGTACCATTAAAACAATTAAAGTCGTTAATTGTACGTCAACTTGTGTCCACAGTAAATCCGGACTACACTTGCGTGTTTTACTGTTTACTTCAATCCCGAGAGACAATGCTAGGAATCTTTTTCAACTATTACACTGCTTGAAATGCAGCCATACTGTGTCACAATGATAACTGTGCTCTATGTCTCATCAGTATACAGGGAAGATTGGATGTTTGTCGATCCGCTGGTCGGTGGCTGGTTGCTGGACCCCGACCACCCCCCCTCCGATTTCCGCCATCTCGTCGACACTTCGCTCGGAACCCAGGTAATCGACGGCGAGACGCAAGCTACGGCCCCGCTTCACGCTTTACGTCGGAGCTTTCACTCGATGGGGCTTTTGTACCAAACAGTTTGGCTTGTGGGAAACACCGGTTCTCGTGAGATCACCAAAGTTAAGCGACATCACACATGGATGGGTGACCACCATGCACATGATGCGCATGCCAATTGCTTATCAACCTCTCGACAGCACGGATTAGTGGAGGAATCCTGTTGTTTGAGTTGTACCGTCCTTCGGAAGGGACCTAAAGCCAGTGGTCCCTTGGTGCTTTTCGACAGGAGTAGGCTATGTGCCAACACCAGGTTTTATCTAGGCTAGGTTAGGTTCATCATCACCCCCATCATCACCATTTCTTTCACTGATGCCATTAGACCAGTGCCATGGGGCCAGTTGTCAAAACAGTGCGTCGTTAAACACCATTAATCAATTGATGGGGCTTCTAACGTTTCTGCAGGATCCGATCGCCGGGGGAAGCACAGAGGAGCGAGCGTGCCGACTGTTGACTCGACTGTCTGACGTTGCGGCCGCGGTGGGTGGCAAACTTCGGCAACACCGACTCCTCCCGGTTTTCACGCAGATGGAAATGAAGCTGGTGCCGTTGCTGGCTGGTACGTCTAGAACTAACATAACTCACTTTTTATTAGCGAATGGGGCATTTGCATTTTCACTATTCCATTTACAAACTTTGCCTGTGTGCATGATAAATGATAATGCAGTGTGCGGAGTGAAACTCTTGATTTTATTTATTCATAGTTATTTGCTTGCCAATGCATGTGATTTGTTTATAAGTTCATACCTACACTATAATGCATTAAAAAAAAAAAAAAAAACTAAATGTTTTTTAAAAAATTAGGAAGACCCATCTCTTGCCTCTTCCTCCTTAAAGTACATGCCTTAAAATACATACCTTAAACATTGACATCAAAATTTAAAAACCTCTACTTAAAAAAGAATTGATATGGATTGTAGCGCTGCCTGGAAGCCCCCGCTTCTCTTTTATATTTACAAGATAATTGAAACTAAATATGTGTACTTATGGTACTTTTACAAAATTCTTTCACTATCTTTGACACATTTACTGGCGACTTACTGGACTGACACATTTACATTTAATTTGTGAAATCGGTTGGTAGCTGAGGTCTTCTCGGGACATGCGAAGTCAAGTAATCGGAAGGTTTTCATCCCTTGTAATCATGACCGAACAATCGTGAATTGTGGTGTTTTGCGATGCATATTAGCATGTTAACGGTATATTCTACGTCCCTCATCGACTTCCTTTAGGGGGAATGCAATTTTGCAGATGACAGTCGCATGTCGCAGTCGCTTGACTTTGCATGTCCCGAGAAGACCTCAGCTACCAACCGATTTCACAAATTAAATGTAAATGTGTCAGTCCAGTAAGTCGCCAGTAAATGTGTCAAAGATAGTGAAAGAATTTTGTAAAAGTACCATAAGTACACATATTTAGTTTCAATTATCTTGTAAATATAAAAGAGAAGCGGGGGCTTCCAGGCAGCACTACAATCCATATCAATTCTTTTTTAAGTAGAGGTTTTTAAATTTTGATGTCAATGTTTAAGGTATGTATTTTAAGGCATGTACTTTAAGGAGGAAGAGGCAAGAGATGGGTCTTCCTAATTTTTTAAAAAACGTTTAGTTTTTTTTTTTTTTTTTTTTTTCACATGTTTTTGTATGGTATTTTTATAAATTACATGTTGGTGAGGTATAACTTACACCAGTGATGTGTAACCATTTTCGCCACTTTGCAATGAAAATAATACCTAAATTATCAAATATTGCATAATATAATAGTCAGTAGTTTTAATAAGTTTTCAGCGATAGGGGAAGTCAACAGATGATCAATACAGATGATCGACAATAATCAAGACATCTCAAATCCTTACTTCAGGGCACTGACGCACTGCATGTAAATGAAGTCATAGTAGAATCTTTTCCTTGTCTGAATCAACATCAGCTTCAAAGGGCAACGAAAGCATTGGGTACGACGGCTCATGGCATCAGAATTCTTCAAAGCGTTTTTTAAATTAATTCTGTAGTGATGATAACTCTGTGTAGCATATTTAGATAGATCAAATTCGATACTGGCGTTTTCAGAATCATTTTCATGCAATATAGGATAGTGGATAGTTTTGTTTTGCTGAGCTGCCTCATGCCACAAGCACAATATTGTTTCAAATGGTTTGATTTGCTCGAACAGATTGTTGATCAGTTGATCCTTGCTTTGGAGCTTTGATGTGTTAAGTTGGCACAGTTTCTGCGTAATGTCGATCAAGAAACCAAAGTCGCACACTTATTTTAAACTCAGGTGTTACCTCGTCCTGCATTTCCATGAACAACAGTCAACTCAATATCAGATTTCAACGAATAAACGCGATACAACAGCATACCTCTGCTGGGCCAACGAATCTCAGAATTAGTCAGAATACGCAGCTTAGATGCGCTCACACGCTCGTTAGCAGCGAAAGGATTATAATCAGTGAAAATAAGTTTTCATTATTTTTAGCTGTAAATTAATTTAAGGCAGAAAACATTACACCAAAGAAATTCACTGAAATACCTTGCAGGCCCCAGGTTGCACGTATCACTGACCTTACCTCGAGTTTAAACTACTATTATTATTATCATATTTTATATAATTTATTTATCAACTAATATCATATAAATTTATCATAGGCCCATACAATTACAATGTATTTGTCAGCAGCCAAATAAATAAATAAATAAATAAATAAATAACACTGTCATGATTTAGGTGCAGATCTTTCAATAGCTATGCTGTGGGCCTCTATTTGGAGTAGGTAGTTCAGAAGTATAGTTAACATTCTGATTTCAAGTTTGCATGGTACCTAATATATTTTATTGTTTCATAACATAATGTATAATTCATTTAGGGAGATTTGTTATAGAAGGAGATATTATTAACATAAACACTTGCACCAACTTTAGCACCAACAATGACTAAGATGTATCAAAATTACTTCCCAAAGCGTTGAGTCTATTTAATTAATTATTTATTTATTTATTACTTTACAATTTACATATATTATGTAGGTGGTAAAGTTACATGCTACATTATTTATTTAATTCATAGTTAAGGCTTTTCTGATTTTTCAATTTTTCTTCTGAACTCTTTCACATCCATTTCTTCATTCTCAAATATTTTCCTTTCCAGCAAATTCCAATCTCGTCCCGTTCTTATCACGAAGCAGTACTTTCCAATGTCTTTTCTTGCTCCATTCACTCTTACTTTTCTTTCATGGCTACCTCTGCATCCGTACCTCAAGCTTTCCATCTCAATTTTTTTATTTAATTCTTTCCATCCTCCTCTTCCCATTAGTACTCGAAAAAAGCAACATAACCTGTCCACTTTTCTCCTCCCTTCTAGTTTCATCCATCCTAACTCCTTCACTATTAGAAATGGTCTTTCTAAGACTTCTTCCAGTTCTCCTTTTTCGTTTATCACCTTCTTCCTTCTTCTCATTTTTCCGGTCACCCTTCTTGCCGCCATTCTTTGTACCTTTTCAATATCTTTAATTTCTCCTGTTCTCTACGGATCCCACACTGCTGCTGCATATTCCATCATGGGTCTTATCATTGTGAGA
The DNA here is from genome assembly GCA_921293315.2 of Nemurella pictetii. NCBI lineage: Eukaryota > Metazoa > Arthropoda > Insecta > Plecoptera > Nemouridae > Nemurella > Nemurella pictetii. The sequence goes on from OV121122.1 coordinate 8,136,586, forward strand.
TATGCCTTTTCTTTAATTTCTGTACTCATCCCTTTTAATTGTCTCATGATGAAGTTCAGTGCATTTATTCCCTTCTTTGTTATTTTTGCCACCTGTTCTTTCCATCCCAAATCATTTTTTAATATTACTCCGAGGTATTTATATGTTTCTACCCTTTCCAAATTTATTCCCTGCATCTTGTGGTTATGTTCTGAGTTTTCTTGTTTACCACCAAAACTCACTGTCTTGCATTTATTTACATTTAGACTCATCTTATTTCTCTTAACCCAATCTCCTATCATATTTAAGTCTTTTTGCATTATTTGCTCGTCTTTAATGTCGGTTATTTTCCTATAAACAACACAATCGTCAGCAAAAAGCCTTGTTTTCGATTCTACTCCCTCGCTCATGTTGTCAATAAAGATGTCAAACAGCAATGGCCCTAACACACTCCCTTGTGTCACACCTGATGTTACTTCCCTCTCATCCGACGTGCAATTTCCCACTCTTACTTTTTGCGTTCTATTTTTCAAAAAATTTCCTATCCAATTTACCATTTGTATATCGTCAATCCTTTCCCATAGCTTTTCCATTAATAAATCGTGGTCAACCTTATCGAATGCTTTCTCGTAATCCAGAAACACCGCATCTACTCTTCCTCCTCTATCCAACACCTCTGCCAGGTCAGTCACAAAACCTAAAAGTTGAGTTTCACACGAATACTCTTTTCTAAATCCATGTTGCGCCTCTTTCAATCCTCCCAAATCATCAAGTTTTTTCTTTATTCGTCCATCTATTACCCTTTCAACTATTTTGCATATGGCTGATGTGAGACTCACGGGCCTATAGTTTGTCAGTTTTCCCCTCTCTCCTCCTTTAAAGATTGGAACTACCAATGCCTCCTTCCAATCTTTTGGCAGTTTTCCTGTTTTAATCGTTAAATTAATTATTACCTCTAAGTAAGGAATGATAATTTCCCCTGCTAATTTTAGTAAGTCATTTGACATCCCATCAAGTCCTACCGCTTTGCTATTCTGAAGCTTTCGAATAACCTGCCATATCTCTTCCTTCGTCACATAATTCTCATCTCCTTTCCTTATTTGTCCCTGCATTGAGTAACGTTCTCTTCCTCTCTGTGTGAATGTTTCCCCATAATGATTATTTAGTGCTTTTTCTTTACTATCATCTGTGTCCCATTAATTTCCCTTTGCATCGCTCAACGTTGGAATAGTCCCAACATTTCCCTTCATACCATGAAGGGTTTACCATACCATTGTGTATGAACTACACCTTTTCAATGCAATGCAATTTAATGAGTCAACTGCAATACTCTTAGCATTGAGGATATTGTATAGCCTAGTCAATACTCTTCGAAGAATAAAATCTTTGCACGTTTTAATGAAATGTGTTGAAAATGTGTAGGTTACAATATTAAAATTATGTTTATACCATTCGATAAAGCGCTCACAACACAGTCTCCAATTTTATGAACACTTGCCATTGAGCACCTGCCCATTTGTCTACTCCTGAAGTTGGTGAAGCGCACAAACATCGAGTATCAACTGATCTATATGAGGTTAAATATCGAAAAACTTTGGGTCTAGCCGCGCAACCACACTTCATCCTAAGCGGACCTGGAAACATACCTACATAATACCTACAAATAATCATTAAGATGTTTGATCTCTTAATTCTACCCTTTATAAAACAGTTGAATAAGTTTGTCAGAATTCTCTTAGAATTGATTTGAAAGCTGTACTCTGGGTTGGAATGTGTGAGGCATAAAGGTACCAGAGTTATTTAAATAAAGTAAATAGATTCGATGATTGCACTTGCAATGACATTAGGTCTAAATACACAGTTGCAATGTCGTAACTCAATAAACTAATACACTATTCAATTACACTCAATAAACACAATTCCACTGTAAACTCTACATATAACTTCCAAATAATAAAGTGGAGAGAAGTGAGTCAATATAGATGTGAAGCTATTCGATTGTTGCTCACATCAAAATTACACTTGGTCCTGAAACCCAATTGCACTGTCACCTCTTCACGTAAAATCCTATTTAAGTGGAGTAAATTAAGCAAATAGATTCGTTGATTGCAATCACAATTACACAAGGTCCAAAAACACAGTTGCAATGTGTCTTAAAACAATCACGCAAATAAACAATAACAATGTTCTCTTGGCTTCTAAACTTCGTCCATCTTGAAATAGCACGCAGCTGGGATCTGCTGGTAGGGAGCCCGTCAACTTATCGCATTCCTAACAGCTCGTATCCGCGACTTGCGAGTTGTGAATGCGATCACTTGGTAGGTTGCCCAGCTGGGATCGGCTCAAGGTCAGCTGAATTGTCGAGAAGAAATCTTTATTTTTACCATTGAGTCGATTTCCACGCCATTGGATTACTATATTAGAGACCCATTTCGATGATGAGACATAACAATTCTGTGTCGCTGGTTCGCGGGCAAGCGATTGCACTTGTTTTTAACTCTGTCCGTTGCGTACTATCATTTATCTCAGAAAACTATTTTCGCCGAATCACTACGAGCTGTACACTTAGCAGTCAGCCCGCCGGGAGCACGGACGCCGGGACGTGGGGGTGGGGGACTACGTCATCAGTGACGCGCGCAACTTGTAAGGGGTGGGGGGCTACGTCGTCAGGGACGCGCGCAACTTGAAATGAGCATAATGAGCGTAAAACAATAGAGATTAGGGTCATTATAGGGTCGGATTAAGGGTCTTCCGCAGGCTGACTAGCCTGCGTGATTAAGTTTTTTTAGCTTGGCAAGAAATCAGAATAGGGTGTTTTTAACACAAGATTGTTCGTGTTTGTAGTCATGGAACTTCGAGGGATTGCCGTCGACACCGAAAAGCTACGGCAGATGCAGACTCTTTTAGAGGTAAACACTCTCAAAGACTATGAAATCCCGTACCATCTTATACACAAATAGAACTTTAACAGCAAAAGCTTTGGCAGTTTTCGTAAGCACCAATTGTATAAGATGCAGTTTTTAAACGGTCAGTAGCCCGTCGTAAAAGGCCTCACGTAACATTTCTACATCGCGCAAACAGCGTCGGCTGAGCGCGGTGTCTGCGCAAGCGTATGTCGCGGCCGGCCGGAAGTTTGCGCTCAACTCAGCGCCTCAACTTCGCGCGCTGCTCTACGAAGAGCTGCGTCTGGACGCCGGGCTGCGCATCAAGAGCACAGCCGCGCTCGGCGCAAAGTCCACCGCAGAGCCAATGGTGACGGTCCACAACATGCCCAATTATTATCATATCTAGATAAATTATCTAGATAGTTTATTTTATTTATTATATTGATAGAGATAGAATTTTGGATTGTAATCTTTATCTTTCTTTTATTACTTTCGATTGCAAAGAGGAAGGTGAAAATAAATGGCGCAGTGCGGATCAGAGCTGATGAGAATAAAGTAGAAACGAATCGAAAAATTCTGGTAACAATAGAGCTTGCTTATATTAAGGAGAATTCTATCACATCACAGTGTTTGCAGAAAATTCAAACCCAAATCCCAAACTCAAACTAAACAAACGTGCTAAGTAAGTAACATCACAGTGTTCCTTTTGTAACCTTGTTGTCGTTCCAGCTGCTGCTGCTTGCGCCGCTACACCCGTTGCCTGCGCTGGTCTTGCGCCACCGCCAACTGCACAAGATCAAGGCCACCTACGTTGACGCCATGCTGCAGCATTCCAACAACGGCACCATCCACACTTCCTGGTAAACACAATGCGATGACCATGCGATTAATTTCTTCCTAGCGTTAAACCACATGTAGCACAGTGCGTTTCAAGCTAATGACTGTGCTTTGACTAGATACAAGCCAAGTAGAGGTTGATAAGGTAGTCTCATGCAGTCATCTTTACCATCTACTTACCTTGGATACAAGCCAAGTCTGGCAGAGATTTTGAGCATTAGAATTGGATTGATCACCATGAATCACAATAATCTGTAGATAATTTTTTGAGAAACAATGTAGAAGTAATTTGCATCTAAACGGAAAACCTTTGATCGCTTCTACTTATATGTGAAACAATGTTCGATGGTGCGCCAACAATTTAGGGGCAGGTGTACTATCTGAATATGTAAGTTGGAAATTCAAATGGTTAATCCAGAATCAAAGGACTCTGATCTAATTTACCCATTAACGTAATTTGTACGTAAAGTAAAAAGCTAACGGTAGTGTTGTCCCAGGGAACAGACGGGCTGCGCTACGGGCAGGATCAGTTCGAACTCTCCGAACATGCAGAACATTCCGAGGTCTCCCGTTACCGTCTCTTCGGACCAAGAACTGCTCGAGACTTCAGAAGCCGGGGATAGCGGTAATGTATCTTGTAGTTTCACAATACTTTGCATCTCAATGTACATACCAACGAGCGTAGCAAGTGAAGCGAAATCTTCAATTACCCTTTACTGCTAAAAAATTCCGGAATGTTCTTTTTGTTTGTTTGTTTGTTTTGTTTGTTTGTTTTTGTTTGTGTTTGTTTGCGTTCTACAGGCCAAACGCCCAAACGGATTTTGATGAAAATTGCTGTGAACCTTCGTTTTCTCTGAACTTAGATCTGCCACGTTTTTGAAGCAATTCAGACCAGTAAATTTTATGTTACTAAGCTTTTACAAAAATTTTCAGTGTTTCCAAAACACGTTTTGTGCTCTAGAGGCCACGAATCAAAATATAATGTGATGAAACTTTCTGGATATGTTGACCCTCACAATTCAATGTTTGTGTATCAATTTCATTGTTGTATGTTAGCACTTTTCTTGAATATGGCACTTTTAAATCAATTTTTAAGCGTTTCTGCAGTTTATTGCAACTAAAGCAACTTTATCTTCAACCGGTTTCAACAAAATTTACTGTGTGCATTATAAATCGTAAAAAGAATATGCCGTGTTAATTTCAATCAAATCGATGGAACATTTTTTCTGTAAGCCGATTTTTACGTTTTGAAATATTCAAATAATTTCACGCCGGTAAGGAATATCATTGAAAAAGCTGCTAAATTAACGCCAAACATTTCAAATTTATCATATTAGCCTCTAGCACCTCTAGGCTATGTGCACACGATGTGTTTTCATAGCCTTTTTGGATAAACAACTGTATCAAAGAGTTTTAAATATTAAAAAGGTATTTTTTCTATCTTTTCTTTCTTTCTTCTCATCTTTATGACCTGTTCACATAACAGTACACTGTTTCAACGTGAATAAATGTATTTATTATTAAATCTGTTTGACGGCTTATGGCAAAGTTTGAAAAGTAACATCATTACTCTTTGGTAACAGTATGCGAATGTTGTCACTGCACAGGATCCATTCACCTGCGCAGCGCTTTCGTCGCTCGCGCCGGCTTCGCGCTGGTGTCGGCCGACTTCTGCCAGATCGAGTTGCGCCTGTTTGCGCACTTTGCGCAGGACGAAACCTTGCTGCATGCGTTCAAGCAGCAAGGCGACATCTTTGCTCACCTTGCTAGCTTATGGTAATTACATAATTACAAGACTCTATCTCATGTTGAATCTATTTGCTTTGAGAGAAAAAATGTTTTAATTTACATGTAACTAGCTAGAGCAACACCTGTGATTATTGCAGAGAGCATTTTTTAAGTCCTTACGTTGATGGACACTGAAAAATTTGAAACAGTTTTTCTGGCTGGGTTTTTGAATGCGCTCCCAAACTCAAACAATTCCCGAGTTTGGTAACTTACCCAGTTAGATAGAATTTCAGAAAACTTACCTGCTAAGATTAGGAAAAGAAATGAGTCTAAGGAAAATAGTAAATCAGTTTGTCTAAAATAAGAGTTGTGACTGACGTGTCCTACCATTTTTTGTGCACATTTTGCAAATGAACTCATCATGAACACCACACAAAATAATATTTTACTGTAAAGGCAGAGTGGTTCAGAGCCGTGGTTGGTGGAGAGAGTTCTGTTTTGCTCTGATGTATAACGCGTTTGTGGTCCTGAAAACACTCGTCGACACTGGTCAAGGTCCTTTTCAGGACCAAAAATGCGTTATAACAGAGCAAAAACCAAACTCTCTCCATACTAATATTTAACTGATTTGATACTTTTTTTTAAACAATGCATCAGCATCTGGGTTATTTAATTTGTGCCAAAATTACTACCTACGTAGTCAAAAGCCAAATCCAAAAATCAATTAAGTTCCATCAAACCTTTGATAAAGGTTTATCAAAACCATAATGGTTTTCTCATACTGTTAAAGTGGTGCCAGTAATTTAACCTGTCCACGTTGGGCATACAGCTTCGGGTGTACGGTAGAGCCATTATTTCCACTGCTTGAGTTCCGCCGCACGTCAGGCTCGGCACGGGAGCGGGAGCCGGTGATCAGGAGCAGCGGGAGCGGCGGGAGAAGACCAAGCGCGTGGTCTACGCGGTGATGTACGGCGCCGGCACCGGCAAGCTCTCCGAGTTCCTGCACGTCTCCAACCAGCAAGCCAGCGCCATCGTTGACAGCTTCCTCGGTACGGAATTATCGGCACACCGACTCAGTCATCCATCGGTCTTGATTTCAACACGTTCATCATAAATGTACGAATATTGTTTGCTGCCATACAAACTTGAACCTCCTACAAAAAACCTTGATTCTGAGCAGCAACTGCTGAGCAGCTCTGCTGTCAGTAGAGAGATTTTAGTCTGGAACCGAATGGTTTGGCATGTTGGAAACACCGGTTCTCGTGATATCACCGAAGTTAAGCAACGTCGCACTCAGTTAGGTTTTGGATGACCATCATGCACCATCATGCACATGATCAGTTCTGTTTGGGAGAGAGGCTGGAGGGTTTGAAGTTAGTACGACAACTTCACTCGCCTTGCCTATCAAACTCTCAACAGCATGGATTAGTGGAGGAATCCTGTTGTTCGAGTTGTACCTTCCTTCGGGAGGGACGTAAAGCCGGTGGTCCCCTTGATGATTTTCGAAAGGAGTAGGCTTCGTGCCGGCACCGGGTTTCCCCTCCTCCTTTCTTGGCTAGATTGGTTTCATCATCACCCTCATCATCATCCTTTCATTCACCAGTGCCATTGGGCCTGTTGTCAAAACAGTGCGTCGGTAAACACCAATAATCAATCGATCAAATCTGATATGATTTTATCCCTGAAGCAGCCACCACACTTTATTTAATTTAAATTTAGATTTTAGTTTTTTTATATTATTTTATATTTTTATTATTTATTATTTATATAGTAACCAAACACCGGTGCAAGCCTAATCTGAAATGTAAATTAATTACTTAATAAATCTCGTCTGCCACTCGTTCATTGGGGCGCAGGTTTGGTGCCGGCTCTGCGCAGTTTCCCCCAGCGCGTGCTGGAGCGTTGCCGGCAGCGCGGGTCGCTGCGCTCCCTCTCCGGCCGGATGCGCTGGTTTCCCGACATCGCCAGCACCAGCGTCGGCAAGCGCAGGCATGCCGAGCGCCAGGCCGTCAACTTTCTCATACAAGGTCAAGCATCAGCCAGCGTCAAGACCTAATCCGTTGAAAGAATAAAGAAACTTAGGTTTTTCCTAATCTTAGCACGTTAGTTTTCAGAAAAACCATTTAACAGGGTTATTGAATGCTAAGTCTCAATCTCAAACTTTTCCCGACGTTACGCAAAGCTATGCTGCCTGCTTTATCTAGGGTCTAAAAAACCCAGAAACCAAATCAATATAACTTAGGTTTAAGCTTAGGTTTTGATTTCCCTATCTCCATTGATGCAGTTAAGCCAAGGAAGATAGGGAAAACTCAATCCAACAGGCTTTTCTAAATCGGTACACGAAATAATTTTTCCCTGAATGAAAAACGTCATTTGCAAACGGTCGTTTGTCTTTGTTGTCGGCGTCGTTTAGGCTCGGCTGCCGATGTGTGCAAGGCGGCCATGCTCTCGACGGAACGTTGTCTCCGCGGGAACGAGGACATCGGTGGCCGGCTGCTGCTGCAGATTCACGACGAGCTTGTCTGGGAGGTGCCGCGTTGCAACGTTCAGCGGCTTAAAGGTCGGCGGGAATCGACACGCTCTCTGCCGTCGAGTCGCTCTCTTGTGGCTAGGACACGTCGTTTACTAAGATTATCGTTTTGTGATGGGATCGGTGCATAGCCAACCTCTTCTATGGCAGTTGATAACTATGTATAGCCTCAATTTGAGTTAAAAATCTATTTATCTAGGAAGAAAAATCAATACCTGATGTTAACAGATCAAAATTTGGGCATAAACAATAGGAGAACCTACTGCATGGCTCTGAAAAAATGATAGAATTTTATTTGGTCTTGTTTGATGCTATTTTTGATAGATTTTTTTTAAAATTCCCAGTATATTTTCTGAATCGGTCAAGTTTAGTAATTAACTATGTATTTGTAAACCAGTTCATAGATGACCTAGGTGTGAGTTTGCAATCAGCCAGTTACGTAAACTCTTGTGTTTTTCTCGGCAGCGCTGGTGTCGGACGTGATGCAAGACACGGACGCTGTTTGCGGGGAAATGGGTCCGTTGTCCGTCAGTCTTCCAGTCAACGTCCGCGCGGGATACTCGTGGGCTGATGTCAGCTGAACGCAAACAAACTCGATGGTGACCGTTGCGCAATCGTTGTGACGGCTTAATTTTTTCACTGACAACCGGTAATATAACTCCACAGCAACTAGCAAAATATAATAATAACAAAATATTCACATTTGAACACATTTAACAAGGCTTACGAATTACGTGTGTTATTGTTATTCTGTTTGTTAATTAAATTTTAATAAGCATTTTTATTGGTTGGCATATTGGTTTCAAATAGTAGAAATCCCTTTGGTTATTAAGTGTCACAGGTGTCACCCTTGCCCCTGTAGGCAAATATCCTGTCGTTGAGAATAAGCTCAAGTTTCATAATAATAAAATTCCTGTTCCAGGCGACATTTTGCGTCTCTGAGTAATTTGGCTTGAAATGCAGGTAGATATATTGCTAATAAACAATATACATACAAAATTGAAATACCAAAATTTAAGAACCCAGTCAGGCTCGAATGCCCCTTCACAGGTCATCTCATTTCCGTGCAATACGGGCCTATATGCGAGGCTCACCCAGAGTCTTGATGGCAAACATGTTGGCTGAACCATAAAATATGAAGATTTCAGATTTCACAAATAATAAGAGCTGAAGACCTGAAATGTTATTAAAAATAAAGTGTGTGACATATAACTCAAGTTGTATGATGGTTTTTTCATTCATAAATACATGTTAAGGCATAAAAATAAATAAAACTACTATTTTCCTTATGGCCGCATCGTAAAAGCTAAGGCCGCAAGAATGAAAATGTTGAATAACTCATCAAATATTCCACAAATCAACGGTGTCAATACGTTTTTGGGATCTTACGATCAAACCACATTCTATTTGATCATCAATATTCATTATGCAGTTAATTTTCAAGTAAAAAATGTAGTTAATCTATGTAGTTGCAAACTATACGAATATGGCTTGTACTGAGTATTTTTAAGATATCAATTAAATAATGATGTGAATTTGCCATACATAAATTAAATTATTATTTATTGAACATGTGAAAATATGGCGTCAAAGTTCTGAAAGACTTCAAGTCTGCAAATAAAAATTTAATCAAGTAAAATATTCAATTTCTTGGAACTTGTTGTTGAAACTAGCGCCACGTCAAGTAGGCAAAATTCAATCCAAAATGGCCACCGCCGGGTGTCAAACTCAAAGCATCACAGAAATATCTTTGTTGTCATTTTAATTATTTTATTCTTTCTGCGAGCTTAACTACGACCAACTACAAATCTTTTTCAATCTCTTCAATTGATCTTAACGAATGCTGGATTTGATGCACGATCCATTGATAAAATGGAAAAAAATGCTAGACTGACATAAACTCTGAATCCACATCACAGAATGGATTACCCTTCCATATATGACCTGGACCCCGCTCAGGCCGAGGAATTGCTAAGTAAGTCCCTTTAGATCCCAATAACTGAGATTTTCAATTGTAGACACTTGTCAACCACCACCTTCCACTGACATCTCTGATACCAAACATATTTCAGTGTACGGCAACGGCACAACACATTACGCCGACCCAGCCGACAGTTATGCTTTGCCCGAAGAGGATTTTGAGGAGACTTACGCAAATGCAGAATACCGGGAAGCTCATGTCATTCTCGCCGACGGAGGCGACAGGTTTGGCGTTTCGTCCATCGCTTTCGATCCACATGAAGAGTTGGTGTGGATGGGCAATCAAGGGGTAGGTAATCATTTCACCATACTTCACTCAATTCACAGTGCTTCTTATCAAAATAATTTTTAATTTCAACAGAAAATTGTGTTGGTGTACAGCCCAAATTCACTGACTCAAAACTTACTCATTCACAAATCACAAGCCACAACTACCTGCAAATTATGCAAATTACTTTCAGTTTGGATTCACCTTTGACAGACTGTAGAAAAAACCTGTAGAGATTTGATGATATTTTATTAAACTAATTTTTGTAAATTTTTTGTTCACTTCATCTCATTATCATCTCAGTTTCATTCATTCATTTTCATTCATCACGTTAGGTAGTAGGTACTCATTTCTTTACAATGCCATTTCTTTCGAATGTGACAGCACCCCGATAAATGGTTCTCTTGACAGATACGCAAATATTTTAAAACCAAAACTTTGTAAACTGTCCCAAATTGAAGAACTAGGTAGACTGTAGACTGTATTTGTCCCAGTTTGCTAGAATAATTGTCTCTAGTCTTCTCTAAACATCTGACCGGCGCAAACAGCCTAGGTACCGACGTGCCGTTAAAACACAGCAAATCAATCGATTGTTCCATCGGCTAGGGTCATGTGACGTCGTACGTCGGCACCTCGATGCAGAAATACACGTCGTTTGCGGTGAGCCCCGAGCAGAGCGAAGTGCGCCACATGCTCGCGCTGTCCGATGGCGTGCTGATTCTTACGCGCGACACGCTGCGCTGCCAGCTCCGCCGCGGCCTGCCTCTCTTCACCCACGTGTCTCCGTCTTTGCGCGACATGCAATGCCAGCTGCAGATAAGCCAGGACTCTGTGCTGCTGGCGGGGCACCAGCCGAACATGGTGCAGTTCAACCTGACAACGGGCACGGAGACCGCACAAGTGAGTTGGTGGCGATATCTAAGCCTCGTTGCTTAAAATTTTTAATCCTGTAGAATAATCTGTTAGTTTCTTTTGTTTTATATTGGTTTTGATGAATAGGTAGCCCTGTGGTATTGGCCTATTAACGCTGATGAATGAATCCGACTTAGAAAAGCTTATGCCTTTGTCAAATTCATAGAGAATCAAGACACCAGTAGCATTACTACGTTCCCTCTGTAGGATACGCCGAGAATCGGTTCTCCAATCCAAGCTCTACGAAGTTGGATAAACATTATTACGGTGACTTTGTTGTACTTCTTTCAAACCCTCCGGCGTCTTTAAAAAACATAACTTACTTTCGGCAGAAATGGTCACCTCTCTAACCTTCTACCTAAGACAGTTTAACGTTGCGTAACTTTGTTGATCCCTGAGATCCGGTGAATCTTCGATACTAGGTACACATATCTTGTGTCAAGCACAAAGATGGGTAAAGGGACCACCTATTATTAGAAACAAAATATCTATTCTAAAATTTCTATCTGTATATCCGTATTTATATCCGGTTTCAAACCCCGTTACGGATCTAATTTTTGGCATGGATAATTTGTTTTCTACAGTACATGCAATGAGTTTTTGCATTTAGCTTGGACTCAACACTAACCAGTGACCTTATTCTGCGCAAGTTCTCGGTGGGCGAGGGTGGGTGCGCGATCCTGCGCAGGACGCAGCGGTTTGTGTGCGCGGGCTCGGCGGACGGGGAGGTTACGTTGCGTGATCCCAGCTCGCTGCGCGTCCAGCACTCGGTGCACACGCACTCGGCCAGTCTGTCCGACCTCGACGTCCACGGCAACCTGCTGGTCACGTGCGGTCTCTCCAATCGGTGAGTCTATCAAGACTTGAGTCTCTTTGTTGTCGCTGCCACGGGGTGGTCAGGACTCGGGAGTCTGCATCCCGGAAAGGCTTAAGTTGCTCTACCGTTTGATCACGTCCAGACTCCCCACCAATTTTTTCCCTTCGAATTGTCCATTCAACAATGGAAGCTTGTTAGGCGTTGCATCATGCATCATTTGTCTACAAATTAACACCCAAAAATAAATAACCCCCGGGGCACCCATGGTCTTATTTTGTATGGCTCATAAAACTACACAGGTTTTGAAGAGAAAGCATAATATGAAGGATTCTCAAGATATTTGGTTCATAGGCGGTCTTGCCATACAAATGCCATAGCCAGCTAATTGTTTTAATTTGTCAAATTGCGCTATGCAGTACTCCTTTTTTAGCCTGGTTTTATTCAACGGATTTAATTTAAGAAATCACGGCATTAAGCCGTATCATGCCATATCAATGCCTTTAGATTATTTATATTTTCCTTCTTATTTTGTCTTCTGTAACCGCAATCGATGCGACCTTCAATCTGCGCAGCCACGGCGGGCTGTCGGTGGACCGCTTCCTGATGGCGTACGACGTGCGCATGATGCGCGCCGTCGCGCCTATCCAGGTGTCGCTCGAGCCGCTGCTGCTGCGCTTCCTGCCGGCTTTCAGCTCGCGCCTGGCGCTGGTGTCGGCGCATGGCCAGCTGCAGCTCTTGGACACGGTCGTCTCGTCAACGCCCAGCCTCTGTCTCTACCAGGTGTGTTTTGCACGACTAGTAACTGACCTTTTTCCCTTTTTTGTATTGTTTTGGTCTTACTAGGGCTTTGCAAATGCTTATTTTAATTCTGTTGTGGATGAGCGTCATTTCGAAATTTTGGGCATTTACATGTACCTACCATGACTTGTGCTTCTAGTAATCCATGTTTTTCATGATATATCCTGTGTGTGCTATCAATCCACAGAAAATCGGTTTGTTATGTTTTATCCTATCGATCGCTGGTATTTCAACTTGTAAAGCCACGCTAACCCTGTTGGCCACTGCCACTTGTTGCAGCTGAACACCGGCGGCTCGCAATGCCTGTCGTTTGACGTCTCGTCGTCGGGACAGTGCCTGGCGTTCGGCGACGCCGCCGGCAACGTTCATCTCTACACGACACGCGACTCTCCACAGGTGAACTCGTTCTCGCGAGACACGGAGTTCGCGGACCCGCTAGAGGTACGACTAACCACTGCACCCACCTACATGTCATGCAGCCGTGCCAGGCAAACGCTGAGGAACAATTGTGAAAAACGTTTCATTTTCATTTCAATGTTTTCACTCAACGTTTCATTCAATGTTAAACATTACGACCACTATTTATCTAAAATCGGCATTGAAATGAAAAGTAGTAGCTTCTTTTTGCACTTTTTACACAAATCACCCTCCTGGAATGGCGTTAATTATATTAGGGTTTGGTTTTACAATCTCTTAGATTTGAGTTGTTCCGAACAAAGTGTAGCAATGTGGATATTTGCAGAAGTTTGGAGAAAGTTTGTAACTGGAATGGTGTTGTTTTGATGCGAGTCAGTCTTACAATCTCGAATGAGTTTGTTCTGAACAAATTGACGCAATCATTTGCAGTAGTTAGGAGAAAGTTTGACAGCTATTTCAGTTGGATACATATTTTCAATTATTTCTAATACAATTCTCATAGATTACATACATAAGATCAGATCTGTTAACAGCCTTCTCGCTGCTGCGTTTTGAGATCACATGTCTTGGCGTAAGTCGTGACGTTTGAGAGATATTTGTTGCTGTAATGCAGGCGCTTCCTCCCCTGGACTTCGATGACGCGACTACTCCGCTAGCGGCGATTCCGTTGCCTCACTGCTCGGGTCCCTTGCTTTCTGACTGGCCGTCACACTTGCTCAACAAAGTCTACAGGTAACCATCATTCGACGAATCAATCGCATGATTAAACCAATCAAAGCATCTAATCGTTTTTCTACATCTACTCGAGAATAGGTTACAGCTGCTTCTAAATGGTAGCATTTGTTTACCAGGTGATTTGTAACATTGCAACTTCTCAGGAGACTGTAGTTTGCAGTTGTAGACTAGGTAGAAGATCAGACTGGATGTCAAAAATTGACTTGGGCCATTTTAGGGCAGTAAGTCATAGATATTTGAAAATATCTAAGTTCAGACGTTCAGAAGTCCTTTCCTAAGTTAGTTTGCATTTGACATGTTTTTCTGCACCCAGCATTGCAAACATATCATCTAGATATGTAATACATAACTGCAAAACAAACCGAGATACAAATAAAATCAGCAACGAAACGCCTGTTAAATGATCATGGTTTTGTTTTCGTTGCCACCAGACGTTCTCCGCTGATCGATCCCGACATCCTGCGCTCGATGAAGCTGCAAGGAACCATCGGCTACGCACCCAATCCGAACAAGGCCCGTCGAAACCAGGTACCCTCCACTTGCCAAGACTCCGAATTTCACCTTGGTACTTTTATGTCTGGTTACACTACCTTCACAGAGGCAGCTGCTAATTTAGTGCAACCCCTAAAGGCAAAAGCGAGTAAACGTCTTGACGTTTGCGCCCTTGCTCCCAGGTCGGCTACAAGCTACCGCGATACGACGGCGTCGGAGGCGGCGTCGGCGAGGGACCCCGTTCGCGCGGTCGCGTTCCCGTGCCGCGACGGTACCGCAAGCAGGACGTGCGATACTCGAAGGGGGCTGAAGAGGTGGACGTCGAGCAGCACAACAAGACGAGCTTCAGCGGGCTGGAAGCGACACTGCCCAACTCGTACTGCAACCCCATGCTGCAGGTAGCGTAATGCCTCACTTTATCGGCATTTGCGGTTTTAAAATACGATAGATGTTGAGGGAAATGAGATTCTAAATGATGTGAGGTTGAACCAGAAGTCAGAGAAGGTGCTGGTTTACTTAACTTGTGGCCAGTATTACAGAATACAAACTAAAAAAGTTCTCTGTATTTCATTACACTTCTAAAAAACTCGGAAACAAATAAATCTTATTGGCTGTCACCATGTGGTTATTTCTTAATTGGAGAAAGGTAAAACTTTGTTTGGAGATTGGAATGCCGCCCCTTAGCAGAGAAAGCAAATGTACCTTTTCTTGCTTTTGGTATCATAAAGTAAGACATTCTTGAGTGTGTCACTGTCAAAATAATATTGTACTTTAAATTCTTATCAAATTTTTAAATTTTGTAAAAAGGACGACAATTACTTTTGAACAAACCTATGTTCTTCACCAGCCATGACGATGCTTCGATGTAAAAAATAAACCTAACTACAAAAAAAATGGCAAGACAAGAGTGGTTCAGAGCCGTAGATGGATGTTACCTACGGAAGTGCACAGTGTTACTCTGTTTTAACTTTTAAGTGGTTTGGCTAATACCTAACGCCAAGCTCTTTTGTAGGACCACAAACCATTACAACACAGCAACACCATACGCACACTAACAAGGTAATCAATTTTCATATTTATTTTGTTTCTAACAAAAAACTCCGACCACCAGGTTCTCTACTACATGCTGCCGCTGAAGCAACTGCTCGCTTCGCACTCTTGCCCGCGCGAGTTCTGCCTCAGCTGCGAGCTCGGCTTCCTGTTCCACATGCTGGATTCGGCGCAGGGCTTCCCCTGCCAGCCGAGCAACTTCCTGCGTGCGTTCCGCTCGGTGCCGGAAGCCTCGGCGCTCAACCTCGTGCTGTCCGATTCGCCGCACGACAGCAAGCGGCACAACATCACGCGGCTCATTCAGGTGGCCCAGCGGTGGTGACACCAAGATTTATTTGTTGCGTTGCTCTCAGGGCCAGTTGTACCATTTTATTAATGAGTTGACGTGTCATTCGAGATGAATGGGATAGCAACGGTCAACCACGGGCAGTGAAATTCAATTGCTTCCTCAGGGAGTTCTCCTCTGAAATTTTTTACTAGATTTAATTTTCTGAATGAAAAGCCAAATAATCCACTATTTTTATTTTATTTCTAAGATGCATTTTTCATTAGTGCATAAACTCAACTAATGTGCTTAAGAATAGGAAATGACCCAAGCCCCAAAAATAGTAATGCCTCTCTCTAGCTGCTCTTCTACAGGTCTGCAATTGCAAATAATTTATATCTTACTTAAAAAACATGTGGCTATAAATGCCACATTTTGGGGAACATGAGAACCAATTCGTACCTCTCGAACCATTCGACGTACCTAGAGGAAAAACTGGCTAACGACATATTTTAAATATTTTTGAAATAGATACTAATATTTTATAAGTGTGTTTTGTTGGTACCGAGTATATTTCGACAGTCTTTGATTTTCTTTTATGTTCAATGCTTGTAAAATCAACCATTTGCTTACCATTAGATAACAGAAACGCATGGTTCTAGACGAGGTCTCTAACCGCCACCGCTTGTTTTCAAACCGGTTGCAGAGCTGGAACCGGTTCATCCTGCACCAGGCGCACCAGGAGGCGGTGGAGACTGCGCGATGGCTCAAGGCGGGCGCCACCGAGGCGTTTGTCTTCCAAGAGCGCGACTTCCCGCGAATCGGCGCCGCCGATAACCGACATCGCGAGCCGGCTGCCAGTCAACCGCCGCCCGGTAGGACCACGCGCCGTCTGGTTGCCCGACCTGGCGCTTCTAGTGATACGCTCTAATTCACTAGTTAGATTTAAAAAAAAAAATTGATGGTTATTTGTGTGTATATCATTGCAAATTTTGATAAATTGTCATGGAATGCATAGCATTTGATTTTCCAGTTTGATAGTAGCATTTCTGACGGCTGATTGTCGTTGTCCATGATCCGTTGAGCATCGTTTCTGACAGCCGATTGTTCGTTGTCCGTCAAGCAGTGAGCGCGGTGCCGGTACCAGCCGACCGGGAAGAGTCCGAGGTGAGCGCGCTGTTCGGTCTGCCGCAAACACACGTCCATCGGTGTCTCAAGTGCCGGCACGAAGTCAGCAAGGAGTCGACGCAGCTGCTCTGCAACCTGCTCTATCCGGACGCAACGCAGCCTAACGGTAAGCTCTGCAACTGGAACGTTGCCGTCTTTATGACATGGGAAACTTCTTAAATATGTTTTGTGACTTCCTCCCCACCTGCCATGAACCAAACATGTGAACCAAATATCTTACTAAGCTGTGCAGCGTGGTGAGGTTTAAAAATAAAGCATCACAGCCACTAAGTTACAATTTGACGCAGTGTTGCTAACGTTATCTTATGTAACATTGAGGGGACTTTGTTTGCCACTAATGCACTTGGTTTCAATTGACAGTCGACGTAGAAAAGAGTTTCTTCCAGCAGTATAGTATAACCAACTTCTTTTATTTTTTTGTTTGTTTATTGTTTATTTATATAAGCTTTGTTTTGCTGTTAGATACAATGTTACATTCTTTTAAATTATTATTAATTAAATAATTATCTGACATTTCAGATCATTTCTTCTGTACTCATCTCCATGTGACAACCTACTGGTTGCATCTGTTTTCATCCTAACTGAAAGATAAATATTTAACTGGACATTTTAAAACTGGCCCTAACAGTATGAACTTAATTTCTACCATTTGCTAACCTAAAACCAACTCTTTCATACGGCAACGGCGTCATAATCCTTTCCTTAACCACGTCCTATCCACATTCTTCTAGATTTGATACACCTTATAGATACAATATATTCTGAACATCTTACTTGATATGATGAAGAACGGCTAGTCTGTTTGTCCAGACGGCGTTTGGTGATCATTGTGCTTGCGTTGTTGCAGACAAAGTGGACGAAGTTAGCTTCTGCAGCGTTCTTGTCAAGAGCATCTGCCCCGAGACGGTCACCCCCGCTTGGTGTGCGCAGTGCGACAAGTTCACCCCCACGCTGCAGTCCCGGAGGTAAAATATTTTTGACACAACCTATTGCAACCAAAAGGAAAGAAATGTGCTTTATGTAGGTATCCATTGTCCAATGTTGTAAATAAACCACTATTCTATTCTATTCTAAACACTCGACCAATCTAAACTTGCTATTTTCGGATGAAACCCTGCAGAAGTTACTCCAATAAAAAGAAAATAAGTTAATTTATTGATTCAATCCTAAATTCCAATTCTTGTTGCATGTTTACAGTGGATATATATTATTAGAAACAAAATATCCATTCCAAAATTTGTAGTCGTATCGGGATTATTCCTGTTTCTATCTCCATGGGGCCCAACAACTCAAATAAACTTTATATGGATTCCACAGCTGGTTGTCTGTATAGCATTATTGAAAGGTGAAAAATCTCTGTTCAAGTCGTGGTACGGATTTGAATTTTGGAATGGATTTCTTTTTGACCAATGAATATTTAATGAATATTCATCATAGATTATTTGCATTTAGGTTCAAATCACACTAGCTTAGCTTATGTTATAATTACTACTCAGTAGTCGAGGGCTATTGAGATCGGTCTCACACACGCAAAACTACCCCACGATAATCGGCAGCGGTAGTTTCTGTGTCTCAGTTTATAGTACAAGGGAGACGGAAAGAATAGAGAAATGCACACAACTTGAATGTTTGGTAAAAGTCATGGTATGGTGATGATTTAATATTAATAGTAGGCAAACGCAGTAAACGGTACAATTATTGGAGCGTCCACAGAGACCGGTGTTGTCTCTGTAACGGTACGAACTAAACTGCCTCCAAAAAACCAAAAATATGGTGGGGTGGCACCCTCACAAAGTCAAAATAACAACTAAATTGGCAGTATTATTAGCTACCACTTATTTATATCTTTGCTAATCTATATCTCAACAAATCAACCTTCAAGTTCCACAGTATCATGCAGTACTAACAAAAGCTGCGACCGCCAACAGACTGAAAGCGCTGCCGCAAGTGCTGGCGCTCAACTGCGGCCTCGACTCCGAGCCGGACAAGCGGTTCTGGGCAGCGCAGACGACGCTGGCTGCGTCCGGTCAGCCCGGCGGCGGCGGTGGCGGCGGGGGCGGCACGCCCGGCCTCCCGCCCGGGCTGGGCAAGCCGTGTCGGTACGGGTCGGCTTGCGCCCGGCCTGGCTGCCGGTTCCAGCACGCGGCGCCCACCGTCCAGGACAACGACGTCGGTGAGCACCGCCTGAAAGAGCTGGAAACAGTTATCGGCATGGGTCGTGGTTCGAACAGAGATGCAAATACTCGTTTGGAATGGATATTTTGTTTCTTTTAATAAGTTTTTGGTGTTGTAGGAGTCAAAGCAAACTGAGGTTCGTATTATTAGATTCGAAATATCACACTAATTCAAGCGTACCTACCCAACGTCATTATTGGGGTTCGTCGAGTTGTTGGTGTGTGATTGCAGCACAGGGTAATGAATGAAAATGGAAGGCACTGAATCTTGCGATTCAACGCTGCAATCACACATCAACAACTCGACTAATTCCAATCATAACGTTGGGTACGCTTGTATAAAAGTTGATTCATGCCAAACTGCGGTTATTTCTTGAATGACTTGTATTACTGTTACTAGCAACAAAATGTTTACTCCAGAATAGCATCCTTATCAGGAGTCAAACCTGGATCTTTCACCTTACTGGGGCTAAGCATTACTTGAAGTTTGAACTCAGACAACCGACTTCCAAGTGTCACTAGAAAGTAGAAACGTCTCGAGCATCACTAGATTCAGCACCAGCTATGTTCATTCATAATCCTGTTTCTATCTCCATCGAGCCCAACAACTCAAATAGGTTTAAAATTCCATTTGAAGTCTGCGCACATCGTGTGAAGATCCTGCGTTATTTGTTTACCACGGTGTTTTGCCTGGACGCAGGGCCGGGCATCGGAGGAGGCGGCAAGACAGGAGAGGCGGGCAGCGGGGAGCCGTGGCTGCCCCTGCACCTGCGCATCGCGTTGCTTGCCGAAGGCGGAGTCAGCGTGGATCGGCTCAACGACGCGACTGTGGCGGATACCCAGGTGAGGTGTTGATAGTGACCAAAGATTCCCAGCAGTTCTTTGCGGCTTTGTCTCACGGGCCGGCCGTTATTTCGACGTCAGTAACACAGTTTGTATTCGGAAAAACTATTTAACTTAGTACTGAACTGGGTATTTGGGTATTTCAGTACCTAGTTATTTTTTTTTTTTTAACTAACATGCTAATTGATAAGACACGAGTCTTAAAGTAATAAGTATTAAAATATCCCAGTACGGATACTAATTTTGGATTTGATATTTATTTTGTTTCTACTTTCTAATAATAAACACAGTTTGTAATATCACAGGTCAGTACAGTATCGTTCTTTTACGTGAATTAATTCAATAAAGAAGTGCTTGTGTGGAAAAAAGCCACCTTCTGACTGAAGAAAACTTCCAGCTTCTAATGTTTGCTCTAAGTCTGAAGACAATTTTTGTTTTCATGTCTTCTTGCATGCCTGCCCACTATGCTGAGATAACAAAACTCGGAAATAATTCATAAAAATATGTAAATATAAACGGGCAATGAGTTTGATTTATAAATCTTCAGCTGACAAAGGTTTTTTCCTTTACTGAAACTTAATTTCCGTAAAAAATGTTTAACCACTATATTCGTCTCCAGTTTGTTCGAGTCCATTGTTCGTTGAACTCAACGGCTGGTCGTGTTTGTCTGCAGGATGACGCGGTGCAGTCGGTGACCTACGACCTGTCCGCCGTCGTCTGCTTCATCGACGACGACAAGAAAAACCTGGTCGCGATGGTGAACGTCTCTCCCGTCTATCACCAGCGGGCCGGCTCCCCGGTCTCACATTGGTACATCTTCAACGACCTCACGTAAGTTTCAAGCGCTTGATACAGACTTTCTAAAAGATGCATGTCTTTTCCTTAACTTAGCATGTTAGTTTTCATAAAAAATATTTAAAAATGCTAAGTTAATAAACTTAAGCCCAGTTAAATAGTTTTTCTAAAGATTTCCTACTGTTGCTCAGCTTGAATTTCGTCAACGCTGCACTGTACCACTGAAACAGTCAACTCAAATGTTGAATCATTCTCAACGTAAACTACCTAAACACTGTTACATCTTCAACGACGTAATGTAAGTTACTCGAGTATCCATGAGTTATTTAGCTGTATCACCTACATATACCTTTAATGAGTTTTGAGACAACAATTGATTTATTCTATTTCAACATCAACAATGTAGACTTGTGTTCAGACCCTTGATAAATTAATCAATTCCCATTAAAGCAGTTTATGTATATCTTCAAAGATCTAACATCGAAGAAAAATTGAAATCGAAAGTAAATTACCTGACACTGACAGCATTAAGAAGTCCAAAAGGCAATCAGATTTTAAAACTTCGTTAAAAAACTTCAGCGATGTCAAACATTTTTAAGGTATTGATGATGAATGTTATTTACATTGACGACCATGTAGCACTCCATGTAGCACGACTTGATTGATAACATGTAATAATTTTTATCACGAGTAAACAAACAATAAAACGTCACCGCCCGCTTACAGCATAACGCCGGTGTCGGCGGCGGAGGCGTCGTGGTTCCCGCTCGAGTGGAAGGTGCCATGCGTGCTCTACTTCACGTCGCGACGGTGGACCCGCGAGGCTTCGGTCCCCGCGCCGCCGCCGCCCCCGCCCCTCGACATCTTCACCGAGGACGAGTGTCTGGCAAGGAACGCGCGCAAGCTCATCACGTTCACGCCGCTGGCCCGCGACGAGATGCCGGGGAAAGGTGGGCAAGTCGCGCGACGAACCGCGCTTGAAAATGACGTCGGATACCTTCTGGACGTACTACCAAGTTACCACCAGTTACCCACTAGTTACCAGTACCAGGTAGCCATTCCGTGATGCTGTTGCTGACATCGTCGGTTTGCAGGTGACATCGTTGCGATGGACGCCGAGTTTGTGACGCTGAACGCGGAGGAGGCGGAGCTTCGCAGCGACGGCAAGATGTCGACGATAAAACCCTCGCACATGTCCGTCGCGAGGATCACCTGCATCCGCGGGTACGTCACCCGCTTCTCCTCGTCGCAACCTCACCAGGACCTCTATTCACTAACTTTTTCTGTTTCTAGTTCTGCGGAAACGGGTGCCGAAATTACTAAATGCCCAAAAAAAATACAAAATGCAAAAGTGCCAAATGCAGTGGTCATTTCTGATTGACGTACAATATTTTATGAATATAAACAGGTTCATAGAACTAGCATGCTAGCTGGTTTGTTGCTGTTTTAGGAAGAGATAACTTAATGCTCTTCTCATGCTCTCATGCTCTGCTCTGCTCTTCTCTTTCTAGTTAAAAGGGATTGCCCTTTTAACTAGAAAATTCGTTAGACCCGAAAACATGTACGTATGATTCAAAATCTGGCCTTATCTTGCACTGAACCCACTGTTGTTTCTATTGGGAGTAAGTGGAAGAATATGGTTCGAGTTCACAAAGATTAATAAGAAAAAAATGCAAACCGACCGAACTGGAGGGCAATTGTGTAACTTTTTCCCCGGCGAGATGAGATGAGATGAGATCTTTATTTTTGTCAATTTTTTTAATGGAACAAATAAATGATCTTATATCATCTTGCAGTGTACACAATCACCCTCCTGTTCAATGGAGAGAAGAGAGAAAATCAATTTGATAGAATGACAGCTATCCAAAATACAATTAATAAGCACACCAATGCTGCTTTGACATAAGTGAGAAGCATCTCAATTTCTAGGCATGTCTATGCGCTGGACCGTAGCTTGAACCGTTTCTCCGTCCGGCAGGCAAGGCCCGCGCGAGGGCGAGCCGTTCATCGACGACTACATCTCGACGCAGGAGCAGGTGGTGGACTACGTGACCAAGTTCTCCGGCATCCAGCCGGGCGACCTGGACGCAAACTTCAGCTCGAAGCACCTGACCACGCTGAAGGCGACCTACCGCAAGCTGCGGTTCCTGCTCGATCGCGGCGTCATCTTCCTCGGACACGGCCTGAAGACTGACTTCCGGTGGGACGCTTTGCATCGCTTGACGTTACCTCGTTGTTGCTAGCCTTCTGTCCGTTTATAATTCTAAACTATACATTTCCAGACTGGGATACGCATGCAGTTTGGTTTGATTCACAAATAATTATTTCTGTCTATTATTCGAAACGAAATATCTATTCCAAAATTAGTATCCGTACCGGTATTTGAATCCAGATCTTTTCCCCTGTTGCGGGTTAAGCCATAGAGTAAGTAGCCAGCATCCAGTTATGCAACGACACAACCAACTGTGGAATCCACTATAAGTTTATTTGAGTATATAGCATAACTGGATAAATAATGCATAGCCCTTATGCAGAAAATATTTCCCAAGTGATTTGGTCACCTTCTGATGGAAATTCGCAAGCAGTTGATTTCACGTCTAACTTAGTTGTTTTTCGCGGTCAGGGTGATCAACCTGGTGGTTCCGCCGGAGCAAGTGATCGACACGGTGCTGCTGTTCCACTTGCCGCACAGCCGGATGGTTTCCCTGCGCTTCCTTGCTTGGCACTTCCTCGGTAAGTACTGCTGCTCTATCGGTAAGTAATGCTGCGTCCTAGGTTAGTAATGCTGCTTCCTCGGTAAGTAACGCAGCTCACTCTGTTATTGCCACCAGAAGCACATGCAAAAACAGGAATATCCTTTTTTGTCCTAGATCCTTTGTTTGCTTTTTTTTAAAGAGAAATATTAATTTTTATTGGTTTTGGCTTGATTAGAAGTTTTAGAAGAAGAAGTCCCACTTTTTTATAGTCTTCCTGTTACTGCACAAACATAGTTGAGCTGAGAACTTCCATAAAAAGTCCCAAAGTCATTCCAGTTAGTAGAGACATCACGTAATGCAACAACCTTCCTACTCCGACGTCATAACTAACGGTGGCACGCTAACTTACGTTTGTAATTGATTATCTCTCGGCAGACCTGAAGATCCAGTCGGTGACCCACGACTCTATCGAGGACGCGCGGACGGCGCTGTCCCTGTACCAGCGCTACTGCACCTTCCAGACGCAGGGATGCACCAAGCTGCGCCTACAGGAGATGTACGCCGCCGGCAAGCGCCTGCAATGGAAGATCCCCGAGTAGACGCCGTTGCGTTTGTTTGCTCTCGCGTGGATTATCACGTCGTGCCAGTCGGAAGTGCTTGGGAACGATCCATTGCTCGTAACTCTATCACTTCTTGTGTATTCCAACCGTTCTCCGTGTCAAGTTGTCCTGGGTGTTCGTTCTGCAAGACTGCAAGCGCGTGCAATGGAAGATGTCTGATGTCTGAAACCGTTGCGTTGGATTTGCTCTTCGAATATGCCATCATGAAAGTCGGGTCAAGTGCTGGAAAAGACTCTGTTGATTCTGAGCCGATCGCTTTGTTCCAGTCATTCTCCTTGTCAGGTTGTCGTTGGAGCTCTTCTAGACTGCAAGCAACTGCGGTGGTAAAATCCCAATTCCCCGGTATTATTTAGTTCTATTGTCAAGGGGCTTGTCTCGAATCACGCTGCCTTTCTCAACGAGTTATCACGGGAGTTCTGCGTGACAGTTCCGATTATGCAACAATTCAGATACAGTGATATGCATTTGTCTATTTTAGCCAAGTTGAACTTTTTGTTGATGCAGAAACGTGAAGTTAGACGATTGGCTGTCACCATGTTCCAAACATGTTTTCCTCTAAGGTTTTGGACAAACCTTGAAAATGTGGTCTGCGGATTTTGAGACATGGAAAAATATATACCTATAGTTACTTATATTATATCCTATGTAAATATGAATGAGGAAGATGTGATATCTGACTATCGGTTCTGCCTTCATGTGATAACTCCCATTTCGGCGCATATTCTTAGCTGGTATCTTACAATCAGCCAAACAAACATCGAAAAGTTTAAAGTTTAAATTCTATTCCAAGGTTTTCCGTTGGTTTTTCAATCAGGTCACTTGGTATTCAAGGGTGTGATAGGTAGCCTAGGAATTTCTCAGAATTTCAAAATCTTAACTTTGGGGATAGCCTCCAAGTTTGCAATTTTTTATTGCTCTGTACATTTGGTTTCAATTTAGGTGGTTTGGTGATTCTGATAATGATATGATATGGGATGGTCAATATTCTTTTGTCTCTCTTCTGCATTTATTGA
Source organism: Nemurella pictetii (assembly GCA_921293315.2). Classification (NCBI taxonomy): domain Eukaryota; kingdom Metazoa; phylum Arthropoda; class Insecta; order Plecoptera; family Nemouridae; genus Nemurella; species Nemurella pictetii. Next base: position 8,161,608 of record OV121122.1, read on the forward strand.
AAGAGTTCTGGCACAAATATTCTAATGCCGAAAATCAACTTGCTGCTGCTCTCTACATTAATTTTATTGCAGTCCAAGAGTTGATGATTGATCTCTTTTCTTGAATTATATTTCCATTATCTTTAATGAATAAAAGTACTGGAATTATTTTTGTAAACTGGCTGTTTTTTTACATAGTTGAAGCGAAATAAAGCAAACCGTTTTCTCCAAGGCTCATTTTCTTTCTACTCAAAACATTCCTTTCACTTGAATGGAGTTCTGCTAAGATTGATTTGGTTTTTAATGGAATTTAGTTTGATATTTGAAGAATCAAATAATGGTGTAATTTTTTCTCAGTGAGCAGAACTTACTAAAATATAATTTGATTTTGTGGGTCTTACGGCGCATCAGCAGCTGGGCTATTTGCGCCGGTCTAAAATATAATAAGAGGTTGGCAGTCTGTTTGGTTTAAGTAGTGAAGGTCGTAAAACTAATATACTTTACTTAAGTGATAGTAACAAGTCACCGAAATAAGAGATTTTCATGCTCTAATGATATTAAATTAAAATTTATTTAATGTTTGTAGTAGTATATTCTAAGAGCGATTAAAATTAAAGGCGCCGCAACCGAAGTGGCCTTCGGTCAATGCCTTGGCCTTCGGCCAGCTTCGGCACTTTTCCCCCCACCACACTCATCTTCCACTTTGACAGCTGACTGATGATGTTTAGCAGATTTCGGATGTGATGGAAGATAGAGTGAGTCAGTGGTGTGGTTTTGAGTTAAATATGCGCCTTATAAAGAGAAAAATTTGTTCTTGATGTCCAATTTACGCTTAGTGTTTAATTTACAATCATGGCGCCTAGTAGTAATGCTAAAAACTGTGATAATGAGAAGCAGGTTCTCAAGAAAAACAAAGAAAAAACCGGAGCTGACAACACAGATTTCGCACCACATCATTTTCATGTCATCAATTTAGACATAATCGTGTTCTTAGTGTCAATTATTAGTCATATTATTGATATAGCGTTTGATATACATTTAGCATTTCGCTATTACCGTTCAGAACAAAAGATGTATTTCTACCTAACCGCACTTTTCATCTTATTCCCTGCTGTTGTGAACACTGCCATCAGTTTAAGAATGTAAGTACCTATCAACCTCCCTGGACTAACCTTGCCATTTCCGTCTTTACAAGGATTGCTTAAACAGCGCTTCATTACATGCTAATTACTTGACTGTTTTGATCATTATAGGTATGTCATGGACGAGCAATGTGTATCAGTCTCAAAAATGTTGACTCGAAAATGGATGATACGAATAATAGTACTCGTCTTTCAACTGGCTCCTGTTCTGCGATACTGCGATTGCCTGGATTATGCCCTGAAGGCTCGGCGAGCTGAGAAGGCCAACGATAAGCTAAACCAAGAGATTTATTACAAAATGATGCTGAAAGAAGATTCGGATGTAGCATTGCTGAGAGTATTTGAGTGCTTCTTGGAGGCTGCCCCACAGGCCATTCTTCAGACTACAATTTTGCTGATGGATTTCTCGGAATCGAAGGACACTTTTCTACGTGAGTGAAATGATATGAAAGTATCGATCTATAAACGCTTTATGTTCTCTGCTCGGTTTGTTTATCTATTGATAAGCATCAAATCATGGAAAGCAACTGATTTACAATGTTACATGATTAACTTTATAATCAACATTTTTTTCTTCTGTGGGAAACAACTCACATGGTACTTGTAAACTTTATAACAATATTAAATTGAAATTATTAGTGAACAACGAAATTAAAAGTTGCAACGATTGATGCCGTACAGTTTCTAAAAAATCTACAGTGCATACGAAACAAGTACCTAATTCAACTATCAACTGTAATCCGTTAGGTCTGCTTCGCTATAATTTATTCTTCTGTCCAGTTGTGCACCAGACTGGCTCGATCGCAAGTTCCCTGCTGAGCATGGCGTGGTCGATGGCATCCTATCACCGTTCCATTCGCATGGTGCAAGCTGACAAAGACAACATGAGCTACTCTGGCACCGCAATGCAGTTCATGTGGCACTTCAATGTCACTGGTAAGTCTTCTTTCACTGCTAGTCTTAAAACACAAGTATGTACCCAACTCTGTGATCTTTTTTTGTCACTGTGTCATTTTGAAAACAGATCCCAGTGGTTGGGTTCACAACAACAAAGGTTTTACAACAACAAACATTAGGCAAATTCAAATGTGCACCGACACTCTAGGCTAGCTTCCACCCACTCCTAACCAATGTAATCAAGAGTGACAAGTAGATATCTTATATAGGTATTTAGAAACAAAATGCCCAATAGGAAATGGATCTGGTGTGATTCGAACCTAAATGCAAAAACTCTTTGCATGTACGGTAGTTATTTATTATTAGAAGCAAAATATCTGTTCCAAAATTTGTATCCGTACAGATATCTGTATTGCGTTTCTAATATAGGAAGTAAGGAATAAGAAGTTATTAAGTTAAGCTATATTGATTCTGCATCTAGCCTCCATCTACTATCGTAGCTGTTGGGTTCGATCCGTGCACAAGACTAGTGTGTGTTCCCGTTCCGCGCAGTGTCCCGCATCCTGTCGATCAGCATCGCGGCGTCCATCTTCCCGGTGTGGACGGCGTTGGCGTGCGGCGTTCACTGGCTCATCATGACCACCTGGCTGACCTTGCTGGATCGCGTCGCATTCTGCGTGTCTTCCGCCAACCACCCGTTCAACCAACAGCTGGTATGTGGCATCTACATCACGTTGATCTCGGTTACCTTGACGTTGTCACTCAATGATGTTTTATAACCGTAGCAGGTTAGTTATCAAGAAAATCTGTTTCATTGGGTGAAAGCTGACGTTACTCCCCATTTTGTTCTTGGTACTTCATTACATGGATGGTACTTTGTTATGTTCACATTTCTCCTCAATACCTTGACATTACCAAGAAAATAAACGTAGCCCTCAGTTCATGTAGAGAAAAGGAGAATATAGCAACAAACTTACCTTGTAAAAATTCATTAGACTTGATAGTTAAACGTTTTGGCAATAGTTTTCTTCAGTGGTTAGAGAACCAAGTAATAAATCTTACATGTAATTTCAATTGTTCAAATGGAAACAAGAATCCTACCAGTAAATATAAGCCTTATAAAGTGTAAGACAGGTTGTGATGACAAGTGATGTCGTACATCGCAGGGAGAGCTGATGTTCTGCGGAATCCTCGGCCTCGTCTACATCTTCACCTACCTGACGCCGGGCGAAGGTCGCACGAGACAGCGTTACGTCGCGTACTACCCGCTGTGCTTCATCGAGAACGTGTTGCTCGCAATGATCTGGTAAGAGTAGAGACGTTATGGGGAAATATTACTGAGCAATTTCGATATAAAATTGGGATTTTTTTTAGTTTCCTCAAATGCTCATTACAAATGTATTACATTTAGTGAGTTATTGGCCAAGCAAAGGGATGCCGTGCACAGCGTTGTTTGACAATTTAATTTTTTTCTGGCAGCCCTGTCCGAATGCTAGACTAATTCATTAAAAAATCACTTAATGAACATATCTAAACTTTATGGTTTACTGCAGTGCATGGCTGTACATTTCAGACAATAGTCACATATCCTTTTGTTGAAGATGCAGAGCTAGTTAAAGCCTCTTAACTCTTGCAAATTGCAAACTGCATACACAGGTAGGAAACGGTTCCAACATGTCATTAGACTCGAGCCCCAACTAGCCTTGGTCAAAGGAAATGGAAAAAAATGGTTTAGTATTTTACAATTCCACAAATAAAATTTTTAGCTGTACCTTTTTTTTAATTATAAATGGACAATTTTCCTACTCTTTGGTAATAAATTACCGTTATTTTTAAAACTCCAGGCACGAGTTTGCACCCGACAAGAACAAGTGGTACTACTACGTGCTGTTCGTGCTGGCGATTGTGCCGTTTGTCATGGGCATCGGCTTCATGCTGGCATACTACCGGTGCTTCCATCCGAAGAAGAATCCGCCGCGAGCGCCCACCGTTAAGAGTCTGCCGATGGCCAACGAGAGAACGCAGCATCTGCAAGAGGGTTCAGAGGCGGAGGATTCGGCGGCGTGAGTTTTGTCGAGCGTAGGAAACGGTTTTGCTGCCTTTTGAACAAGTGCCTATGCAATGAAATGGGAAGGGTAATTTATTGGTAGGTTTAGTCCCTGTGCTGGTACTGTTAGCGTTAAGTGTAGCTTTAAATAAATATATTTTTAGGAACCAAAGCATATACATAACATAATTCAGCTGTTGTCTACACCAATCAAATATTTATTTTACTTTTTAAATAAAATGTTGGTACCTAATCAGTAATTAGTAATAAATCTTCCTATTTTATGAGGTGATGCACAGTTGGCAAATATATTTTTTCTAAGGGCCTAATCAAACATTTGCTTTTTCATGTTTTGGGTTTGTGCTTTACAAACTGATCTTGATACTCAGAATAGTGCTTAGTTTTATTTTGATATTTTAATTTATATATTTTTTACCTCATTAGCCTACCTGCTTGCTGAGTCTTACACTAGTTCTTTCATCACTGTTTTGATGTATGTATTACCTGTGACTTTGCCAGTTTTACCAATTTTAATTTATCTAGGGGAGTAAAAGTTCACGCAGGGAAATTCTCAACACATGCAAGAATTCTCTGCTGAGCTCTGCTGACAAAATTGGTGGAACTGGCCCTCAATAATGCTAGTCAGTCATTATACCTAGTATCTATATCCAGAGACTATGTAGTCATTGGTAGATGCCCAAAAGGGTAGGGAAAAATTCAGTCAATTGTATTCCTATGTTAAATGCAGTTCACTGAGAGTTATGCCAGGATCGCTGCAGTCGCTTGTTTGAAACAACGGCAGTCCCAGTTAGCTCAGTGGTCCCCGTTCAGCATATTTTGATACTTACTTACAAGGTTGCTTGATTAGCCGGCAAGCGAGACTCGTTCAGAGAGTTGATTTCCAATGCAAAGTCGGAGCCACAGAGAAAAACTGTAACCACCGTCCTAAGCACCATCTACCCGCACTCATTTAAATTACACAATTTTTGACTGAACTTTTTAGTATTGCACCCTTTGTCTACCAAAGGTTACTTAGTCTATTCTATATTGAATATTCATTGGACAGGTACATGGTACCTTCCTACCATTCAGTTTGTACCTACTAGAAGAGAAATGTCAAATTATTAACAATATAGGGTTGGTTTTACGACATTCTAAAACCTTACACAATTTCTGTTCAAGAGACGAGACAAATATCATGCTTCGACTGGTTTCTATTAACCTCAGAGGATCTCATTGCAGTTTCCTCTTTGTGTGTCCATTAATGCAGTTGATGGAAAAATCAATAAAAAATTGGCAAAATATTTTGATTTTTGTAACTAAGTAATTTAAGTAACTAATAAATAACCCAATCCAATAAAGTTTTACCTTTTTTGAGGAAAATTTGAATATCATCATTGGAGGGTAAGGTGCAATTGATTCTCAGACTTCTCAGACTTTGCTAAAATAAAGTATGTTGGCAGTCTGTTTGGTTGAATTAGTTTTTAATAGTCGGTAAGAAAGTCGTAAAACTAATATGGAATTAATTGATAACATGTCACAGAAATGATTGTCTTAGATGGTGTAATGTTAATAAATAGATATTTATTAATTTTTTTTGTAGAACAAATGTACTGTAAATGGGAAATATTCTCCCACTGTGATGCACAATTATTTAGTATTTAAAAAATAAAAATTATTGTTAAATTCACACAACTTATCTTTAGCAAGTGGAAATAGTTTAATTATGAAATGTTTAATAAAGCTGTGCATGAGCTACTTAATAAATGCATTTTTAATCTGTGGGATTCTGAATGACGAAAAGGAAGTAATCTTTATCAGGAGCAATGAGTATTTCATGTTTCTTCGAGCGAACTCGAAGGAATGTAAGTTCATCTGTGGGGTCCAAGTCTCGGACAACGCTCCTTGCCTTGTTGGAGAGTTGGCTGATGAGGCCAGCATATTGAAGTGTTGTAGCATTGTCCATGGACGACTTTATAGGTGTGCCTGGATAGGAAATCGTGATACGTGTGACTTGGTTAGCTTTTATTAAATTAATCTACCACTCCCACACAAAGGTATGTCTTTTTGAGGTTATGATGATATCTTGCATTGATTCTACTTTAGTCTAAGATTCTACCCCCTATAAACTCATTGATTCTACTTTTTATTAAATTAGTTGCAAGTCTCATATTTTTTCCCAGGAAAATACCACTCAAATAAATAGTTAAGATGACTTTATACTCATAGTACCTTCGGCATTAACAACAATAGTGCCAATGACACCTTTTAGATTCTGCATTCGTTTCATGATTTCTTCTACTTCACTCGCCTGTGGAAAGAAAATACATATTAGAATACATATAAAATATCAATAAGATATTTTTGGGGGAGAGAACTTCACTAACCATTTTAAAAGAGATTGAAAATCGGTTTCACTAGATATAGCTATCGAAGAATTCGATGACCAAAGCACCAAGTACCAACGGCCACCCAATGATCCTATTCCTACGAACTATGTTCTGCGCATGTGTCAAATCAGAATCATCAGGAGCTGTCATCCGAAACGTGTGACGCACGTGGGAATACAACTGACACAATCACAAGTTATTTAATCTAAAAATGAATAGTCGCACAAAAAGCTCGGAGGCACGTGACAGCCATGAGTCATTCAGTGTTTTTGTTAAGAATGCGTATTATTACATAATGTGCGTATGTTACTGACCCGCCCCCATGGTCCTTGAATGTTTTTGTGTGCAAGGAACAAAGACAAGAAGACACATGCAAACGACTTGGCTTGTATTGCATCATGCTATGAAATTGTGGTGTAGCTAGGTAGCAGAGGGCAAGGTGTGCGTGCATCTAAAGATCCTAGGATATTACAACGAATTGATTTTAATCTCTGTTAAGTGACTGAATGCATATTGAAGCATATATCAGAAATTATTAGGTATTGATTAATACCTACAGGTGGAATTGAGATAAAAATATAACTTTTTATCTACCTTTTATCAGATATTCAATCACAATCATACCTAAATATTATCTCAAAAGTCCTATTAACTTTTATCTTTGAAGTAGGTAAGAGATGTGAGCATAAAAGAGATCGCATAAGTGCTGCATTTGGTACAGTTAATATAAACTTGATCGAAGTGTGATCAAAGTTTGTAAGGACCAAAACTGTCTTCAAGGACATACTGATTAGCACTTGGGTTTAAAGTCAGAGAAAACCGCATCCATCCAGTGAAGGTCGGAGCTAAATGTAGTGGGTTTTTTTCAATTTATAATTTTTTTCTCAATGTCATTCTGACAAGTTGTCAAAAAAGATATTAAAGCATCGACCAACACATTACACAACAGTGTGAGAGGAAATATTTAACAGGTCAGTTCAAATCATTACCAATTATTTGGAAAAATCGAAAGTGAGTAAGCATTTCTGTTACAATGTACCAGAAGATGCAATAAATATTCTCCAGTATTCATGAATGCCTTAGATGAAGATAAATAAATATATATATACATAATTATTGCCTGGAACCAATTGTGTACCTTGCCATTTTTGTATTTTAAAATAAAGACACTTTAATTATTATTCAATTAATCATTGCAAATTCATTTATGAGTTTGTGTTTGTAGCATCATGTGGTGGGTTTACTACTGCCTGGCGGCAATCGTCGCCCTCTTCACGTTCCTCTACTTCTACGGAACCAAGAACTATGGCCACTTCAAGAAATTGCACTTCCCGCATATTTTACCCAAAATGCCGTTCTTCGGTAACTTCACACCAATGATGCTTGGGTAAGACTAATGACGATTTGATTTCATCATCAAATAAATTGCCACCTTAATGAGTTAAATAAAAAAGTGAAATGTTAAACCACAAACTATTTCTTAATTTAACATAGAACTCAAGGAAATTTTAACTAAGGTACCTAAATTAGTGTTACGAATACTAGGCCCGTGTACTGTAGATATTTATTATTAGAAACGAAAAATCGATTTTAAATTTGTATCCGTACCGGGATTCGAATCTGGATATCTTCGCCTGTCCGGGGCCAAGCATTATCCCATTATATTTATTTATTTATTTATTTATTTATTTATTTATTTGGCTGCTGACAAATACATTGTAATTGTATGGGCCTATGATAAATTTATATAATATTAGTTGAAAAATAAATTATATAACATATGATAATAATAATAGTAGTTTAATCTCGAGGTAAGGGTGTACCGATAAATGCTAATAGTTAGCCCTATTCTGTGGTAGGGTCCTTAATTGTAGTGGTTTAATTGGAGTGGTAGCATCCTTTTGATAATATTTAACATGGTAATGAGAATAATAATAGTAAATAATTGTAATAATAAAAATAAAAATAAAAATAAAATAAAATAAAAAACAATAAGAAACAATAGGAGGCCCACGTTGTTGGTAGAATGGTAATATAAACGTAGGGTAGTAACGATGGTTCTTTTAATAGATTCTTAAAAAAGTATTATATAGGTATATTTTTAGGATTAGTAACTGTTAAACGGCTTGATCGTGGTCCTTGATCGTATAGGATATATTTTAGGATACAGGTATATTTTTAGGATTAGTCATTAGTGATTATGGCTGATAAAGAAGTGGCGCATTGGGGTATGGGGACTAGGAATTCTTGGTTAGTTGTTGAGGTGAGGTATTCCTCGATATTGTAGAATGGGTTTTGGATTAGGAAGTTTCTTAGGCTAGAGTCGAAGGAGCTACGTTTGGGGGAGTCCTTGATGTGGGGTGGGAGATGATTATATATTTTGGCACAGATGTGGGAGGGGCTGTGGGTGAAGAGGGTAGTGTGATGTGTGACAGTGCGTATTTCCTTTCTCCTTCTGGTTTCGTGTGTGTGGATTGAGGAGTTTAGCGGGAAGAGGTGGGGGTGGGATCGGACAAGGGTGCTTGCTATTTGAATGAGGGTGCATGTGAGGGTAAGGATTTTGTGGGTGGTGAAGTGGGGCTTACAGGTCTTTCGGCGGGAAATACCGGCAATGATTCGTACCGCCTGTTTTTGTGCAAGGAAGATTCTATGGGCCGGGGAGGAGGTGCCCCAGAAGAGGATGCCGTAGGATAGATGCGAGTGGAGGTGGGCGTGGTAGACTAGCTTTAGGGTGTGAAGGTTGACTATACGTTTAAGACGTCGCAGTAAGAAGCAGGTGCCTTTAATTTTGGCGAGGGATTTTTGGACGTGTAGGGACCAGTCTAGGTTCGGTGTTATGTGGAGGCCTAGGAATTTTGTTGATGGGGATGTGGAGATTACTTGGCCGTTGACGCTGATCAGAGGGGGAGGGTCATGGAGGTTGGCTTTAGTCTGGAAATTGATGAGTGAGGTTTTGGCTGTTTGAAGTGCTAGTCGGTTGCTTAGGCAGTAGGTTGACATGGTCAGGATTTGGGAGTTGGCGATTTGGGCGAGGGTGTCGATGGGTTGGGATTTAGGGTTGGTCAAGAGGTGGTTTGTGTCGTCGGCAAATTGGAAGAGTGTGCCTTGTGTTATAAGTTGTGGTAAGTCGTTAACGTACAGGAGGAAGAGTAATGGCGAAAGGACCGAGCCTTGGGGTACGCCTTGCATGATGAGGAGAGGGGTAGAGATGGAGGGAGGCTGGTCCGGAGACAGGGAGTTAATACGGACCACTTGGGAGCGGCCGGCGAGGAAGGAGGCGATCCAGTTGTTGGCAGTGCCGCGGATTCCTTGGGAGTGCAGTTTGTGTAGGAGGAGCTTGTGATCGATAGTGTCAAAAGCTTTGCTTAGGTCGTAGAAGAGACCGATGGCATGGTCTCCTCTGTCTAGGGCTGTGTAGAGGGTGGAGAGGAATTGGAAAATGGCAGTGATCGTAGATTTATTTTTTTGGAAACCGTGTTGGCAGTCGGCGAGGATGTTGTTAGCTTCAACGAAGGATGCGAGGCGGGAGAGCATTATTTTCTCGATGAGTTTGGAGATGGAGGATAGTAGGGAGATCGGTCTATAGTTGCCGATGTCGGATTTATTTCCTTTTTTATGGATGGGGATCACTAGGGCTTGTTTGAGTTTGGAGGGGAAGGTACCGGAGGATAGGGAGCTATTAATTATGAGGGTCAGGGGCTCCGCTAGGAGTTCGATGTTTCGGGCTAGGAGGGAACCTGAGATTCCGTCAAGACCGCAGGAGTGCTTGTGCTTAAGGGTCAGAGCTGTTAGGGTGATTTCTGAGGGGTTGGTGGGAAGTAGAAAAATTGATTTTGAGGTGTGTACTTTGGGAGTGAGAATAGAGGGATGGGCGGCTGGGGCTGGTGAGCAGCCAGATTTTACAAAGTAGTGGTTGAATTCCTCAGCAAGAGCAGGGGGGTTTGTGATTTTAGTGTTGTTGATAAGGAGTGTGGGAATTGAAGCGGGACGTTCTGGTTTGGAGCTGGAGTCGATAATGTTCCATGCCGTTTTGGCTATGTTTTTGGAGTTCGCAAGCTTGTGGTGGTTATGAACCTTTTTGGCGGAGAGGACGTTTTTGAGGTGTTGCCTTTTTTTTTGGTTGTAATCGTGTTTTAATTGCGGATTGGGGTTGGTGATGGTTTTGGCAAGGTCACTTATCAAGCGCAGGTCATTGCCGGCTGCGCGTAGTTCGGGGGTGATCCATTCGTTCTTGGTGGGGCGTTTTGGTTTGGCTAGACTAAGGGGGAAGGCAGTGTTGAGGTGATTGGTTAGCTTGGTTATGAATGAGTTGTATAGTAAGTCGGTTTCTAGGTTAGGGGAAAGGTCGGACCACGTCACTATATATTCTACTCGGACGACTAACTGTGGAATTTATATTAAGTTTATTTGATTTTTTGGGCTCCATATCTCAATGCATAGCCAGGGGCAGGCGAAAAGATCCGATGGATATTTCGTTTCTAAATTCTAATAATAGGGACATTAACTTTTTCGTAGAAAACAGTCGATGGCTGAAATGCTCAAAGATCTCTACAATCAATTCGAGGGCCTGCCACTCGTGGGCATGTTTGAGTTCACATCGCCGGTGATTCTGCTTCGCGATCCGGAGCTCATCAAGCTGGTGACGGTGAAAGACTTCGACCACTTCGCTGACCGAGTGAACCTCGTCACGGAAGACATCGAACCGTTGCTTGCGCGCAATCTGCTCGGGCTACAAGGTACAAAGGACACTACACAATACACTACACTGGACTTTTTGTTCCTTTTTGTTCGAAATATTTGTTTCACTTGATGGCCCAAAGTCATTAGCAGCTTGGTTGTGTTCATTACAGTTTTGTCACTCATAAATTACTCATACAGCAGGGATACCTTCATAAAAACACCATACAAATCAGCATCATTTGTTTTTTAGATGACAAATTACGTAAATATAAATATACTATACTGTCTATTGCAAAGATAAGACAGTTCATATATGACAATCATCTAGAGCTCATTTTTATTCCCTCACATTTTACTTGTGAAATTGTAAACATTTTGTTCATAATTTCACAATAATTTATCTTTATTGCCAAAACCAGTACAATAATAATATTGTACCCCCAAATAAATAACAAGACGGATTAATCGGTTGCGCTTGTGTTACATGAAAATTGCCGTTTGCAGGGCAGAAATGGAGGGACATGCGATCGATGCTGAGTCCTTCGTTTACGACGAGCAAGATGAAGGCCATGTTTAACATGGTCAGGGAATGCGGCCAGCAGATGGGAGACTTCATCGAAGAAAAGTGCAAACGTAAGGGAAACCCAATAACGTTCACGTCTTAGATTCGATTATTCATTAAAATCTCTTTTGAAAGAAGGATTCTTCTCCCGGGTTACCGGGTTCCATTTGAGACAACTAAAAAAAATAAAAGACATATTCAGCAAAAAGAATATAATAGAAGTTGGAAATGACAAATAAGACACTGAGAATTTGCTGTATATACCCCTTGTTACTAAATAGGATATCATTAGGATATCATATGTCAGAAAGTATTGTCGTAACTAGTTTTGACTGTGTACAGAGGAAGAGAGCGGGACGTTTGAGGCGGAAATGAAGGACTTGTTTGCGCGATACACCAACGACGTGATCGCCACCTCCGCTTTCGGCATCCACGTCAATTCCCTGCGAGATCAGGAGAACCAGTTCTTCACCATCGGCAAAGACCTGATCAAATTCTCGGGCATCCGGCTGCTTATCTTCATCGGATACCGGATCAGCAAGAGGTTCATGAAGGTTTGTTTATTTCATTTTTAAATACCTACATTTTAATTTTATTGTGTCCGACTCCATACCATTTCAACTACCATTCTCATCCCTTCTTTCAACTTCCTCACACTTTTCATTATCTCCTCACTCTTAACTCATTCCATTCCTTGACTTCCTTTTCTAAAATTCCTATCTTTTGCATTACTTCCCAACCCATCCCATTCTTCAAATATATCTTTAAATATCTTATCAAATATTCGTCATTATTTATTTGCTAAATATCTTTTGCAATTCTACGATAGTTGAGTACTTGTACCCCAGATTTAACTCATTGAAAATTGTATCACATTGATGGATTGGCTACATTTCAACTTTCAATTTAGCCAAAGTGATCATGTGTAATTAGTATATGTTATATAATTATTAATTATACACCACTTGCTATTACTAATCTACTTGGTATCTAATTTTGATTGTAACACTTGTTAGTGATACTGATTGCATTATCACACCCAATTAATAGAAGTCTGTACTCTATGAGTATGACTAATTGTTTGTTTTCTCCAGCTCCTGGGAGTGTCTGTGATGAACCCCAAGTCCAAGGCATTCTTCAGTTCGTTGATCATTGACACGATGGAGGAGCGAGAAAAGAACAACATAATCCGACCGGACATGATCCACTTGATGATGGAAGCACGTAAAGAAGCGCTAAAGCCTGCCAAGGAAAACGAACGTAAACTTGACATAGGTCAGTAGAAGGTGGAAAAATAACTCCTTCAAGATTCTTATCTCTGTGTCTGCTGTGGAAACTAGGACAGTTTGAGTGAGATTTGGCAAGAATTTTTGAAATGTTGCCCGTCTTTCAGATTTATTAGCTTTAAAACCAAAACTTAAAAATAATTTGAGATTTTATGAGACAAACTAAAACTCTTTTCTATTATTAACTTCTAATTTATAGGATATAGTTATGTAAGCCTCCTATTATTATTTTTAATCTATTTCTATTTTTAAACTACTTGCCCATACAATTGCTCACTGAGATGCAATAAATATTTCAACCAGCCTGCTTGCCGTTGGTGCTAATTTCCTCTACCACAGAGCCTCTACCCTGCTACAAACTCGATGACAAAGGTAAAGAACATGACAAACATAACAAAGCAGAAGCACGTAATTAAAGTAACAAACGTTTGCAGACCTGAGCGACGAGACGGTAACGGCCCAGGCGCTGATCTTCTTCCTTGCCGGGTTCGACACGGCGTCCACCAGCCTGTGCTTCCTGTCGCACATGCTGGCCGAGAACCCAGACGTCCAGCGCAAGCTGCAGGCCGAGGTAGACGCCGCGGTGCGCGCCGACGACGGCAAAATCTCCTACGACACCATCGCCTCGTTGAAGTACCTCGACATGTGCATCAGCGAGGGCTTGCGGTGGGTTTCGCCGCTACTTTTTCGCTTGTCGTTTTCGATCCAATTATGGTGGCACGTTTTAGGTTCTTGCGCTAGGAAACGAAGCCAGAAGTATTCCGATTCTGTTAGTTTATTTTAAGATGAGACTAGGACTTTTGTTGCCTTGTTTAGACCCTTGGTAAAGCGGGCAGGCTTTGCGACACGTCAGGAAAAGTTTGAGTTTTGCGACTTAGCATTCAATGCCAAATTAAATAGTTTCTCTGCAAACTTTTTTCAATGTTTTTAACTGAACAAAATTAACGATCTCATCTCATATCACCGTCAAAAGAGTAACAGAATCACTAACAGTGGGCCAAAATCATATGTACTCTGTTCTTATAGAACCAGGTAGAAAAATCAAGATTTTTCCAACAAAACTTCAAGGATCTATGAATTAAAGACCCATCATAAGCAAACAAACACTTAATTCCGCTTCAAAAAACATCTTGAGTCTGTGAGAGGTATTATCATGTTGAAAAACTACGTAGTAGAGACTATTGCGCTAAAATCATTGAAACTCTGCCGTGGAACACAAAAATAGATATATATTGAAAAATATTAATTCAGTAAAATTTTTAGGTACTGATGGTATAATAGTACGCAGAAACGTTTCATAACCCCACATCATTCATAAAAGAGCATCTAAATACTACAGGTGTTAATTTTTCCGATAAATTGTTTCTATTACCATCTCGCAACGGTTTCAGCCTGTGGCCACCGGGGGCCGCCTCCAACCGCCAGTGCGCCATAGACTATGAGTTCCCTGCTACGTCCTCCACGCCCGCGTACAAAATCAGCAAGGGCGAAGGCGTCTGGATCCCCCTCTACGCCCTGCACCGCGACCCCCTGTACTTTGAAAAGCCCGACACGTTCGACCCCGAACGCTTCAGCGACGAGAACAAGGACCGCATACAGCCGTTCACGTACATGCCGTTCGGCACGGGACCCCGCAACTGTATCGGTGCGTTTGCGGCAATGCTGAAAGCATTGTTGCCTCTTGGTGTAGTTGTAGCTGTACCTGGTTTTCAGAAAAAATATTACTGTGGGCTGTGAATATTTTCCTTATCAGCCATTAAGCTCTGTATACTGTTAGCTTTGTGCAGTGGCTTTCTCCGAGTGAAGCCTGATTTTGGAGAATTTCAAGCTTTTAAAATATTTTTCTGCCAGCCTGTAAAGCTATGCTACTGCTATGCTAAGCTACTGTTTGGCTTTGCGAGCTTTGCTCTGTGGCATTCTCCAATGCCTGAGTTTGGGGCATTTTAAGCTTTACGATTGCTTCACACTCTGAGCGTCGCGCTGGGTTTTGCACTGTCTTCGCTCATCTTTTGATGTAGAGCCATCTCGATGAGCTATTATAGAGTGATCCCAATGTAATTCGATACCAACTTTGTCTTGGTAGTGGGAAATGAAGTAGATTATTTTTCGAAATTTTGTCTGAATCCCGTCCGTGTTGTTCTCAAACGTCAAGGCAATGGTAAGCAACCCAGAGTTAGTCATAGCTACAGCACAAATCTCACAATACCAAAACATATAGCTTGAAAAATTCAGATTGAATAGGCAAACAAATTATAATTTTTTTTAAGTAAGCTTTTTTACGTAGGTATATCTTTTTTTTTCCCAGACTTGACATGAATCATCTTCGTAATTGCAACGATTGTTTGTTATGTCTACAGGAATGCGATTTGCGCTGATGGAGCTGAAGATAGCAGTCGTCTCCATTATGTCCCGCTTTGACTTGTCCCTTTCGGAGAAGACGAAAACTCCGTTGAAGCTCGTCAAGTCGTTTGTCATGTCCGTCGAAGGAGGGTTCTGGTTGAAATTCAAGCCTCGCGTCGTTGAATAATCAGTTGACAAAACTTTGTGTGTTGAAAGGGAGCGGCAAGTTTCGGGACCAAGAAAGTACAGAATAATGAAATGCATCTCTTTTTAATATACATGATACCAATGGCAGAATAATGCACAGTTATTTGTAAATGTTTGCTTGTGCTTGCAGTGGTTGCAATTGCGCCAAATATTTTTCAGCTTTAATGCAAATGGCTTAGTGGGTATGTAGCAAGTATTCAGAATTTGAAAGATAAATGTGAACTGAAAGAAATGTATTCATGTCTCTTATAAAAATTTCATCTGCTATGAATGCAATAAAATCTTGATCTTGCAATCAAACAAATTACAAGAACCTCCCTTCCTTGTTCCTATCATTGGTGTATGACATTAAAAAAAAAAAAATGCTGGAAAATATTTTAATGATTTTACACTATAATAAATAAACTAATGGTAAAAACTAAAACTCTTTTCTAAAACAAATAAAACTTTTAAGATCCCAGTATGTCTGATATATTTGAAAATATCGCGCCTCGCGTGCCTAGGCGGCCATGTTTGTTTTATTTCTGGCAGGCGCGTAACCGGACCGGTCTGTAACGGCGCTTAGGTTATAAGTTTTGCATTTTGCTCTTTGTTACAAACAGTAAAATAGCATTAACATCCTAAATAGCCAATCATCTCTGCAAACTTTTAATTATTCTTATATTTGAGGTGAGCATGAATGTATCATTATTATTCGTTGTAAACTAGATGTTTACTTCAGCTTTTGGCACATGTCAAGTTTCCAATCTTAACTGTCTTGCAATAAATAACTGTTTTTTCTTTATTTACAGGTAACAATTTAATTAGAAATAATGGAGTTGACGGATGATAATGTGAGGACACTCTCACAGTACCTTAACAGTACTCTCAGCCCGGATGTAAATGTCAGGAGGCCTGCAGAGAAGTTTCTCGCATCGGTCGAAGCCAATCGGAATTATACCGTGCTTTTATTCCATTTGATTGACAAGCAAGACATGGATATGACTATACGTATTGCTGGAAGTATTGCATTCAAGAATTGTGTGAAGAGGATCTGGCCTGCGGTAAGAATTACAACCCGTTAAACGCGGTCGTGTTCATCGTTACGGGCTGTTCTAGCCTGATTAATTGCTATACTTGACATCATGACATATTAATCAATGTTTTAGAATGAGGATGAGGACATCAAAATTCCATTGGAAGACCGGGAAGAAATCAAGAAGCAGATTGTAAACCTCATGTTAAGATCTCCAGAAGCAATTCAACGCCAGCTCAGTGAGGCGGTTTCTATCATGGGAAGATGTGACTTCCCCGACAAATGGCCAGATCTCATCACCCAACTCGTAGAAAAGATAGGCACCGGGGACTTCTACGTCATCAACGGAGTACTTCGGACCGCAAACTCGCTGTTCAGACGTTACCGCCACGAGTTCAGCTCGAATACGCTCTGGGCCGAGATTAAATTTGTGCTCACAAACTTTGCTGCTCCGCTGACTGACCTGTTTAAAGCGACAATGACTCTGACCACAGCTCATGCTGATAATCCGGAAGCTCTGAAAGTTGTGTACGGATCATTGTGTTTGATCAGCAAGATATTCTACTCTCTCAACTTCCAGGTACCACAACAAAGCTCACACAGTGTGCCTATCCAATCGTGATTCTTTGCTTACAAAAAAAAACGCATTAGAGTGTTGGACTTCTTTAACTTTGTGGTTGTTTTTCTAGGACTTGCCAGAGTATTATGAAGACAACATAGAACTCTGGATGACCAACTTCCACACACTTCTTAGTGCTGAAGTCAAATGCCTTCAAACTGATGTAAGTACCATAAGGCCAAGATGGTCCTGGAATTTAACTATTGGGAAATTGACGGCTTGTGCAGTAATGCATAGCAAAATATATGAGTTGTATGTAATAGGACAAACCACTCTGCCAATTGTATTAATTGATTTGATACAAACTTCAAGGATATTACCGTTTTTAAATTAGAATTGTACTAGGTACTTAATTTTTTTGGGCTCTGATCATGGATTGAACTTTGAACAAAGATTTTAAAGTCTAATTTGTACCAAAGTTTCGAAAATTATAAACTTGTTTGATTGCTTAGCATTCTATAACCCAGTTAGTAAATAGTTTTTTTGAAAATTAGTGTGATTACATCATGAAAAGACTGGAGTTTAAGAAATTTATAAGGCTTGAACATGTTCCCAAAAAGGAATCACCGTGGTTTTATATCCGATCAATTGCAGTTGCATAAGAGGGAATCAATTTA
Organism: Nemurella pictetii; assembly: GCA_921293315.2. Taxonomy (NCBI): domain Eukaryota; kingdom Metazoa; phylum Arthropoda; class Insecta; order Plecoptera; family Nemouridae; genus Nemurella; species Nemurella pictetii. The sequence continues at coordinate 8,179,389 of OV121122.1, forward strand.
TTTTGAAAATTCCAAGTCTTGGCTACATTGTCTCATCTCAAATATCTGACCAAACTCCACCTCCAAACCGTACATTCCTCATCAATCCAACATCGTACCGCCGAACGCACAACTAATCCTCCCTCCACGACAGGACGAAGAGGAGTCTGGGGTGATGGAGCAGCTCAAGTCGCAGGTGTGCGACAACGTTGCGCTCTACGTCAGCAAGTACATGGAGGAGTTCGAGCCGTATCTCGCGCAGTTTGTCACCGCCATCTGGAACCTGCTGATGACCACCGGGCAGCAGCCAAAGAACGACGAGGTCAGTCAGAAACATATCATCGCATCAACAATGATACTTTTAAAATAGCATCAATTGCCATTAACAGACACACATTTTATGTAAATGTCTCTTGAATGGAGTTTTAAATTGATCTATTATTTGCCTTTCACCATCGGAAATGTGGACACAGCTGATAAAGCAAATGTTGTTTGGGATGAGGATCATAAGATGTCTTTAACAAAGTCCAACTGCTTGAAATTTTTATTCATGGAATTCTGTTTCTATAAATTATGACTAATTGTGGTTCACTATTCAACCATTAATATAGTCTTTGCATGGGTGCGTGAGCTCGGTTATTTATTGCTTTTTTAACAGCTAAATTTACTTGGATCAGTCCCCAGAATGTTCAGTTCTATGCGGTTCTATGTTTGCTTATTTGGTCAGTTGTGGTCTTGTGACAGTATTGCACGCATTCAAAGCCGATCTTCAAATTATAATCGCTGTCGGTGCAGTACCGACCATTTTACCGATCATCTATAGTAACTCGCGAGTCTTACGTCCGAGCGCGCCACAAGGAAAAGCACGCCGCTATCACTCCTGGAGACTCAGACCTAAAAATTAACTCTACTACCCGGCCGATCCACGCTGTAGTCAAGACTTTACTTTACAGGATCATTTCTGTAGTAATCTTCATCTAACATTGTATTACAAATACTTTGTCAGAATCAACCATGATGATGAGGAATAACATCCTTCTCTGAGCGTGAGGCCGGCCGGGCGACTTTCCTTGTGGGAGAAACCCGGCTTACGATGATCGTTCACCCTACCCTCGGGTGGGGAGTGGAGAGGGATGTCTTCTGAGTGGCTTTTTAACACCTATTTGAAACTCTCATGTTAAATCAGCTCACCGCTGGGTATGCGAATGTGACTTAACACGTTCGTATAAGTGTGTGATGAGTATGACCCTATAAAGTAAGAGCATATGGCTTGGCCTAATCCCATGTTTTGTTGGTGAAAGCCGACACCTGTAATATTAGTATCGTTTTTCCATGATCCAAAAAAATTCCTATAACTTCGTAAACTTCGACAGAGAATGGTACAAAATATTTTATAAATCATTTGCAGAAGAGAAATATTTCTAAAAAATTGTGTAGGACTAGGACTGAGTCAGAGTTAGATGGTTTGATTTTTAAAAAATTTAGGAAGCACAGGCAGAAATAGGAATGTTTCAACACAAACACGAAAACCATTTTTAAATTGAGATCTAATACATGCAAACAACAGCAAATTGTTAAGAAAACTTTCTGATCATCACAGAGTTCAATTTAATGAAAAAAATTTAAGATGAGGGTGTTGGAAAATAGTGTATTTCATGAACTGTGTTGCCTAACGAATGCGTGATGTTGCAGCTGGTGAGCAACGCGTTGCAGTTCCTGTCGAAGGTCGCCGATCGACCGCAATGCAAACATCTCTTCGAAGACCCCGCCGTCCTCAGCAGCATCTGCGAGAAGGTCGTCATCCCCAATCTCGAGTTTCGCGGTGAGTTGCTTGTTAGCCCGGGGTGGTTCCTAGTCTGCTCGTAATACAGCATAAAACACTTTATAAAATAACAGTTAAAAGTATGTGATAAAATTCAAGGAGTGAGTATCAAGATCTGAGCCCAGAGCAGTTCTTGGAACGGTTTTCAAACAGTGAACCTCAAGATCTGAGATTCCCCTCAAAAAATTTTTAAAAAAATGGTGTTGGTAGACACCAGTTAAAACTTAAAAGTAAGTGAGTTATTTCTGTTTTGCGCAATTATCCCTATCTAAGGTTTAACTACCGTCTACCTACATAAAAAAAAACTAATATTTTGGCCCTAGAAATGGTTTTACTCTTTATGTATCATTACTCATTACTCATTGGCACTTGGTCAAGTAAACTACATGACTGAACCTATCTCACAACATAAAATGTACTTACACAAATTTTTCTGAAACACCCCTTACTATTTCACATTATTTTTTGCTCCAGATTTTCCTAGATATATTTTCCTATAGATTCCTATTTTCCGAGATAGAATATCCTAGAGATATTCCTAGAGAACAATATTGAGGGTCTGGTGTTTACAATAAATATTAGATGAAATATCACATTAATCCAGGGCTTAAAAAGTTGTTAAATCTACCATAAAAATATTTGCTTCACCGTTCAATGTGGGCTTAGCCAATTTTTGTTAGCAACAAAACATCCACAAAAATACCCACTTTAATCTGAACGTTTGTTTCCGTGAACTGGTATCTGTTCTACATTCTGCGCCGTTGCCGCTGCCGTGTGTTTCCAGCGGTGGACGAGGAGCTGTTCGAGGACAACCCCGAGGAGTACATCCGTCGGGACATCGAGGGCTCTGACGTCGGCACGAGGCGTCGGGCGGCCTGCGACCTCGTTCGAACGCTCTCCGACCTGTTCGAACACCGCATGATGGAGATCTTCGGGCAGTACATCCAGGTAAACACACATATCAGTATTATTTTGTCTGATGACATTTATTACCACAGATATGGCTGGCTGAGCAGTTGTGCCCCCATACAACAAAACATCATATCACCTGCAAAGATATATTATCTCAAGTGTATGTTGACAGTTGAGATTGAGCATTAGTACCTAACAAAGCCTCCCCATATTAGGACGTAAGTAATAATGAGCTAAGCTGTGGTGCTCCCATTTCGAGCTGAAAATTCTGCAGCCAGCTCACCAACGCTATTTTGGTACAGTTTCCTACATTCTACTGTCTATTTAGATGGTTTTCGAAGATGATTCGGAAGCCGGTTCGGAAGATGGTTTCCGCGAGTAACCGACCACACGTTCTGTGTTTGTTTCCGTGCAGGGCATGCTGGCCAAGTATGCGGAGAATCCTGCGGCGAACTGGCGATGCAAGGACGCTGCGCTGTACCTGGTGATGTCGTCGACCATCAAGGGACAGACGGAGAAGCACGGCATCACCAAGACGTCCGATCTGGTCAACCTGGTCGAGTTTGCCACCGCGCACGTCTTGCCCGAGCTCGCCAAGCCCGACGGTGAGTTTGCTGGCGTAGCGCTGGCAAGCTTCAACAGTTTTCACACGAAAACCGATATCGATTGACTCCATAACTTAGTTGAAGTTAAAAGTTTAATGGTTTTGAATGTTCTCTACAAATTTCATGTCCGTCTGTGTTTTCGTCTGCCTGGTACCGTCTGAGCAAACATACTACACAGAAATTTGATTTGGATTGATTTTGCGGTAGCTTTGCTCATTTTGCTCATCAATTAGAAAGAAAAATCAGAACTTTCTGCACATCCTTTGCTTTGCTTTGTCTAGTGTTGATCTGTACGTATCATTCCCAAAAAGGTGCTGGAAGGCTTTCACCATTAATAGTTTTTTCTGAAAAACTAACTTCCTTAGATTAGGAAAGTCATGGGTCTATAGAAAGTAATGATTCAGCACTCTCTTTGACCATCAATCATCATAATTCATGCTTGACAAAAGATTTCAATCCCCCTTATTTGCTTTGCACGTACATTTTGGTACAAAAATTATGTTTCACCCAATCAAATCCGATGTTTTTTGCGGCGCGCAGTGAACGCCAACCCGGTGATGAAGGCGGACGCGATCAAGTACGTGATGATCTTCCGCTCGATCCTGCCGATCGACATGATGTTCGGCACCCTGCCGCAGCTGGTGCGCCATCTCGGCTCGACGGTGAGCGTCGTGCACACGTACGCGGCGTGCGCCGTCGAGAAGATACTTGCCATGCGCCAGCCCGACAACTCTCTCAAGTGAGTGGCTCGTTAGCTTTACTAAAGTATTTGCTTGTTGTAAAGAGGGAAGCAAGTCTGTTAAGCGGCAAGGCAATACATACCCGGAAGGTACTGTTCATTCGCCAGCCTGGCGAGTTGCTGAAGTGAGTGGCTCTGGCTCGTTATCGTTTCTAAAGTATTTGTGTGTCGTAAGGAGGGAAGCAAGGTGGCCAAGACTTTCCGAGTAGATCAAGAATCTTTCAAAAAAAGAGGAAAGAGAAAAAGAGAAACATATTTTTTTTGTCATTGTAATTTTAGATTGTGTGTCATCTTCCCAAATTGATCATACAACCAACCCTCCCCTAATGCAGTTAACCCCCTAAATCATGACACTCAGATTCAGGTTGGATCAGATGTTTCATAATTTTCAACTCTTTATAACAAAACAAACTTGGTGGTTTGGAATTCAATTGCCACATGTGCATGTATCTTGCCTCTCACTTATCCACTGCTCTGCCCCACTCGATAAGCAGCCCTACTTTCTGCCCGCTATTGAACCAAGCATTCTGTCGTGCAGAGTGAAGGGCAACGAGCTGGCCCCGCTGGCCGGAGACCTGCTGCGCGGACTGTTTGGAGCGCTGGCGCACCCGACGGCCCACGAGAACGAGTACGTGATGAAGGCGGTGATGCGGTCGTTCGCGACGCTGCAGGAGCACGTGATGCCGTTCCTCGCTGAGCTGATGCCGACATTGACGCAGCTCGTGTCGGCGGCCGCCAAGAATCCCAGCAAGCCGCACTTCAATCACTACCTGTTCGAAACGTTCGGCCTCGCCATCAAGTAAGATCTGGTTCGAGTAGATTATGAGTGTTGAAGGTTTTGATGGTTAGATGCTAACTCTGAATGTTTCAGACATTTAGAGTTACCTTTTCAAAACGTTACGCTTAAGACCCTGTTCAAGTCGAGCTGATTCTCAGCGTTGTAGGCAATGTTTTGTAGGTTAGACGCAAATTCTGAATGTTGCAGAAGAAGACAATATACATACCGGTTCGAAGCATTTGGCGTTACCATCAAGTAATGCTGAATTCCGGTCAAACAGATTCTGAGAATATTGGCAGAGTGTGTGTAAAGTTCCAAAAGTTGTAGGCAATGACAATGACGCACTCAACTAGATAAACTCAGGGCGTGAATTTTTTATTCCAAATTTAATGAGAAAATTGTTTTTTTTTCCCCCGCAGAATCGTTTGCAACACCAACCCTGCTGTGCTGACACAGTTGGAGCAAGCTCTGTTTCCGCTCTTCCAAGACATTTTACAGCAAGACGTTGTCGGTAAGTAATATTTACCACTCAATACTACACCGATCGAATTATCTCAGCAGTCTTGAGTACATACAATCCGAAGCATTGATTTGATGTATCAAATGTTTTTTCCATACATATAGGACTGCTTTTTGTTTGTCCTACCAACTTATATAAGCAGACAGATACAACAAGCTGCAATCAAATTCTGCTATAATTACAGACCGTGCAGTTTTCTAACAGGAGTGTGTCGATGTTTCATCAACAGCTACCATAAGCTTTACCACAGCTACAGATACTGCAAGCTACCACAACAGCCCCCACAAGCAGACAGCCACCACAAGCTGCAAACAAATACTGCTAAAACGACAGCCGGCGCACATTTGTAACGGTAACGGTGTTGCTGTTTCAGAGTTCATCCCGTACATCTTCCAGCTGCTGGCGTTGCTGCTGGAGCACCACACGGAGGGCAGCGTTCCCGAGCCGTACATGATGCTGTTCCCGTGCCTGCTCGCGCCCGTGCTCTGGGAGCGGCCGGGAAACGTCAGTCCGCTCGCTCGGCTGCTGCAGGCGTTCATCGCCAACGGCGCCGAACAGATTGCGGCCACGCAGAAAGTGGTGGGTGGACGGAGGCGGGGCGTTGTGTGCGTCGTTCGGACGGCCAGTCGGACAGGAACTTACAAGACGTGATCAATAATATCAGGGGCTGCTTCGATTCAAGCACCGCATTGTCCAAGCACCACTTGGATTCGAACAGCAATTCACAGTGTAAAATCTCAAGCTGATCCATCTCTTTGGAACTCGAAAGTGTGTGCTAACTGTCGCTGTCGATTGTTTCAGACTGGGCTGCTGGGCGTATGGCAGAAGCTGATCGCTTCCAAGTCTTACGACACCGTCGGATTCTCACTGCTTAACTGCATCATCGAGCACATGAAACCGTGAGTGCCGCTTAGCAGAAGTGTTGGTTACGCTAACAGTCTGCATTTCACTGTCATTCCATGATTACAGGCATCACAATGTCTCTATAAGTATTACAGTCGGACTTGGAATTGTTTCCGAGATATTAGGAACAAGTTCACAGAACTGTTCTAGTTTGAACTATTTAATGTTGGCTGGCCAGAAAAAGTAGCTTTTGCTCAGTGTGCAACAAGTGAATTTTGATAAATTTCTAGGCATGTGAACAAGTGATCAGAGCTTTGTTTTGAGAAGGTGAGACGGCAACCCTAATCAATATCACGTCTCGCCGCTTGCAACTCTTTATTGCGTCCTGAGTAGGTTGTGACTTGCGAGCCGGCACTCCAGCTACACATCTCCGACGACGCAGACGTAGTGTTTTCAACGTCGCCCGTGGCTTGTTGTTCCAGCGAGGTGCTGGCACCACTCATGAAGCAGGTGTTTGTGCTGCTCTTCCAACGCATGACTACTTCCAAGACGATGCGCTTCGAGCTTGGACTCACCGTGTTCATTGCACTGTACGCAATCAAGTACGATGCTTCATCCGTCATCAAGATGGTCGATAGTCTACAACCCAGGTGAGTCCACCTTTAATGTGGTGTCATTGACTAATAAGTAACTGTTAGCTGTTTGATGAAGAGGAGAAACAAGCTTAGCAAGCACTTCATGTATTTAATTTTAATAATTTTTATTTGTGTACCCTGAGTTTCACACATCAGAGTTTCTTATTTTCAGCATGTTCGGCATGGTGGTAGAAAGACTGATTAACCCGAACATACAAAAGATATCTTCGCCGATCGAGAAGAAGATTGTGATCGTCGGAATCAGCAAGATTTTGTGCGAAGCCCCCGAATTGGTTTCGCCCCCCTACGCAAGTCTCTGGTGAGTCTCCTTATTGAACATTAATCCTAGTCCATGAATCGGTGCGTCGATTTCCGCAGTTTTGCTAATGCCTTGGTCACCGCAGGCTCGGTTTGCTGGAGACGATGGTCCGTCTGATCGAGTTGAAGACAGACGACTCTGAATTGCCCGACGACAACTTCATCGAGATCGAGGACAACATCACCTACCGAGCCGAATACTCACCGCTGCAGTTTGCGAAGGAAGTGCCACGCGATCCGATCAAAGGTAGAAAGAGAGCGGTTCGCCATGTAAACTAACCTTTTGCTAGCAAGCTATCATTGCTTCCACTTCGATCCCTGCTACCATCCTATTCTGTTCTTCCTGTAAATTCTAGTGTAGTTTTTCTGCCAATTATCAAGCTTCTGTTGGATAAAACTGCGGCTTTCAAGTCAAATTATTATTAAAACTCTTATTGCAAGTAATCCAACCAAACCTTGTATGCAAATATTCTACTACCTACATTATTACTAATAATTTAATCCGGTGACCATGCAACAGATAACAAATTTTTGCTATTTTCCTCCAGCCATTCCTGATGTCCGAGTGTTCTTGGCTCAGAGTCTGTCGAACCTATCGCAGGCAATGCCAGACACAATCTTGCCGCAGCTCCGGACGTTTCCACATTTGCACTTTGTCAACGAGTACTACAAGGCAGCCAACCTCGCGCCTGTTGTCTAGTTTCTTGGACACGGCGACATACAGGGTGTGCTGTGTTGCAAGGGTGACGGAACGTTAATCTTTGCTTTAATATTTAAAACAAGAGATTTTTATGCTGATCGTGTTTTTTTAATATTTTTGCTCCACGCACGTCAATGCAGTTGATCGAAACTACTGAAACTAAATGTAATAATATAGTTTAGTTAGATTTAAAACCAGTGAAATATGTTTGTTCTGTTAGCTTAAATCTTTTTCTAACTACAGTAGTGAAAGGAGTGAGGAGTGGCAGGTAGATATCCTAGTTGGATCTGTGTTTATTCTTCGTTATGAAAGTAAATGAGAATTAAATTGTATTTTGATGGAGATTGCTAGAATATTTTTATTGTTTACTAGTTACTGGTACCTAAGATTTATGAAAGTAAGTTAGACAATGACAGTATTGTGACCTATGAAAAATCTACATGACATCTAATCTACACATTCAAAATATTCTCCCTTGCACTCCTTCTACATCTTGTTGTTCATTGACTTCCGCTTTCAAGTTGATGCAGTTAATTCTGAGTGTTGTGAGAGGTGACCGTACGAAGTTTATCCTCATGTATTGTTTCCTTCGTTTCTTCCTGAAGTGTGTTTTCAAATGCGACAGCGACTTTTCAATTACGGTTGCTTCAACGGAAACTAGATCTCTGGATAATATTGGTCTTCCAATCAGCGTGAAATCGGAACATCCGGCTAATAGCACTTTCTCTAGTTTCAGTTGGTCACCGATTTCCGGGGGCCAGTATCCCTCGATGACGATAACGTCTCCGCTGGTGATTTTGAACTGCTTGCCACAGACTTGAACAATGGCAAATAATCTGCCTTCACTGCCTTGTCGAAGCTGCTCATTGACGTTCGAAATGACTTGTTGTCCTAATTCTTTTTCTTCTTCAAATGGATCTTGAACAATTTCTTGCACTGGTTTTTTGGTTAGTTCCCAGGAAGATCTGACATTCGTCCGAAGACACGCCGCAGATATGATGTTTGGCCTGAATAACGTGGTTGAACTCTTCAATAACGCGGTGTTCATGCACTGGAAAACATTCCTGGGATCTGTGGACCGGCAAAATGTGGTCAATGCGCCCTCAATAGCTTTTCGCAGCGTTGCAGAGGCTGCCATTTTCGGATCGAAACTAACCTTCCTTTACAAGCTGGTTCACCATCGACCCCTATTCAAATCAGGGAAAATTTGATTTTGGATTTTTGGATTGAGATTGATATTGGGTCTCTCTTAACAACCACTTATCTATATTCTGTCAATTCGCGTCATTTAATCCCCAGCAGACCAATAAGGTTGATACATAAATAACTTAGCTTAAAAAATTAAAAAATAACAAAAGACAGGATTAAACCAGCTGGTTTACTCTCTTCTACTTGTTGCCTTGTTGCCAAGCAAATAACTGTGGATACATTTTAAAGAATTACCCTTGCATAAGTATAAATTACATTCAAAATATTTCATAACCACAAGTACAAATTCTTTCAGTAGTCATCATAGGCAGGTCCTAGTCAATATTCAGCGGTTTACATATACAATTTTACAGCTCAATGTCTTGCGGGAATTCCTTATTTCAGCATTATTGTCTCATCTCTCCTGCACCATAATCACGCATTTCCGTGTCGAATCAGGCGGCGATCTCTTGCTTGAGGGTGGGCAACGGAGCGTCGACGGCAGCGGCTTCCACGCACTTCCAGAGGCCGTAGGTCTTGCCAACGGTAGTCTGCCAGAGGCGCAGCGTTCCGTCTTCCGAGCCGCTGGCGTAGAGTTCGCCGTCCGGAGAGAAGCTCACGCAGTGGACGGGGCCAAAGTGACCCTTGAATGATTCTGAAATCCAAACCCAAATTAGTGACGGCCTTCAATATGTGAGTACAAGTGTCTCACTCTGTTAAGGCCCGAATGTATCGCACGACACGAATTTATAAACTTCAAATAACTACAGTGTATACCAGGTCAAAATGAACACTTTTTAACCAATTAAATCTAATCCTGCTACTGGTGCATGTCTATATCAAAAAATTATATATCTTCATTTGATAAGACGTCGGAGAAATCTCCAAAGGACCTTGATCACAAACAATCTAAGACAAGCCTTAGGTGATCATGATTGATTATGAGTTAATTTTAAAAAGAATGTACAACAATTGAACTTCTGATGCAGTGTTAGTGGTACCTAGATAATTAAACAGATCATTGGCCTTCACTGACTCAGTTTGGACAATTGACCTCGAAAGTAAACAAAGCAATGATGCATACACGAATGAATTTCACAAAAACATGCATACCAGATTGGTTGAGAACAAAATGTGAAACCAGGTAAATTGTTACAACACGAGATTGATGGGGAACGTTTCCGTCGGTCGATTACTCGGTTGCAGCACTTGCCTATTTCCGCGCCCGTGGTGTAATCGAACTTGTACATCTTCAAGTCTTCCCCGGCGCAGATGAACATGGACTTGTGAGGATGCAGCGATGCCGAGTTGACTTGCGTTGGCACCGGGAACTCGCGGATCTTCTCCAGGCTGGAGCAAACGAGCAGAGACATTGTGAATCATTCATCATTTACATTGTACAAGGATTCCTACCCAAGAAGCTTCGTACTGAAAATCATTGTAATTATTCTGGAAGGAGTTAAATTTCAGATAATAAATTATTTATATTGTGTCATTTCTGTCTGTTGCATACTTTAACAGAGCCAAATGAATTAAGGATATGCAATGAAACAAAAACGCAACATTACAGACCACAGAATCGCTCAAAATTAAACTAAAAAATTGCAACATATTCTTAATGACATGGCCACTGTCAAGGTTATCTGCTCGATAGGAAAGTTTGACCCATGAAACAATACCCTCGCGTGACTGGTTTCGGCTAATATATTCGGGCGTAGTCACTTACGTGGTCGCATCCCAGAAGCTAACGATGTTGCCATGGGCAACGGTCAGAGTGGTCTCATCCCGAGAAACCTCCAGACTGCTTGGCACCGCGTTGAATTCGACTTTCTGCACCTCCTGATGTGAAAATGGAAAAAGTTCAGTTAAACAGCACATGCTAGCCACTAGAACAGCTACCACTAGCTACTAAATTATTTCTGTATTGTGTACTAAGGTAAAAAACAAGATGATGATGAAAGGTGTTTCTCTCACCTGTCCAGAAGCGCGGTCCCAAACTCGAAGTGTTTTGTCGTCGGCGCACGTGACAATGTTGGCGTCGTTGCGGATGAATATTGCTTGTCTGATTCCAGAAGTGTGGCCGGTGAAGACTTGAGGTTCTGCAAGATGACATTCAAGATAAAAACAAATGAGAATTGAAACTACAATGATTGTTCTGTGATTGTATGGATTTAATTATAAATTAATGAATTGGAATGCTTTTGCATTTTAAGAGTGAAGATATCCAGAAAAGGTATGAAACAATGACGGCAAGGATCATTTTTAATTTCTTACCCCCTTCAGGCTTGTTGAGATCGAAAATCCGAACTAATTTTTCGTTGCTGCCAGTTGCAAAAAGTGTACTGTCTGACGAGAAGTTCACGCTCTTCACGATGTGTTTGTGTTGGAACGAGTGCATTTCCTCACCGGACGAAGCATCCCAAACCTGGAGAATAATAATCCGTCGTCACTTGACCTTTATCTTAAAATGTCCCTGCGGGCAAGGCTATTCGTCTAACTGCATTGATATTTGAGCATTGAGATCAAAGATAATTTACTGATGCTGTCAATGTCATGCAGCTTTCCAAGGTAGCCACATGCATTCACGACAAGAAGGTCGGAGAAGTGCTTCCTGGTATCAGTTCCTTTCATATTTTTAAAGACTTTCAAGCCTTGGAAATCCAGGAAAATTGTGTATGTGCCAAATGGGTTTTAAATCAAGAAATACACTTCAATCAAATGACAAGATATCCATTGCTCATAAGGTCTCTGGTTCATTAATTTACCTTTGCGTTAAAATCTGCAGCGCCAGTTGCGGCTCTAGTGGCGTCGCGGTTTAGAGCGACCCCCCAAACTGCACCTTTGTGCCCCTCGAAAGTTCCAATCCAATCACCAGTGTCGCCTTGTCTCAACATCGGCTTCCCATCTAAAATCCACACCAAACAGCTTAAATTTACAAGACATGGGTAGCAAGATTATATACAGGTCAAGGTAAAATTAGTGAAGCCTACCTTTGCAAGCTGAAATAAGGAAATAACCACACTCGGTGATGTCGCTGAATGCTAGGTGCACAACTGGTCGAGTGTGGCCACTGCAGGTCAACGGTGTCTGTCGCAAGTTGGCCATTATTAAACTAGAGTAAACTGTGAGGAATTTAGTTTTCAATAAATTAAAGTTTGAAGAGCGAAATAAATACTGAACTTGACAGAACCGATCTAAAACAGACACAGCACGCACGCTCAGCTGACCAAGGCCAGAGACGGTCACTTCCAGGATGGGTGGAGCCTAATCGACGGAAATTGTCGATCTCTTGCTCGTGATATTCCGGATTTATTGCTCAGACTTCAGACTCGATATTTTTAAATTTGGAGTTTTATATAGTATTGGTGGTATTGGTCTAACAGATATGGTTTCTTAAATATTCTCTTTCAAAAATAAAACAAGGAGCCCTAAATGCAAGTGGCAAAAATAGTTTTTCCTTTTGAAGGCCTACGTTTGATCCCATACAGAGGGGATCAAATACATTTGTCAGTTCAAACATTCAGTAGCACGCGGTTCCAATGGAATTAATTTAATATCATGTTTTACTAAATAACTTCAAAAACGATTTATTCAATAGTTATTTTCGTACGTTACGATACCATACCATGCTTTTAGTTCCAGCTGAAGTTTTAGTTGTAATTTAGAATCGCCGCGTATTTTTGTAGCCTCGTAAAATCTTGTGTGACGTCACTGTGAACTCTCAAATCGCCGCTCTCAAGGTCGCTAGCTTGTGGCCTAGCAGAGCGGCCATGAAGCGAGCATAGAGCTCGGTGGACAAGTCGGCGTTTGTTTGTGTATTAAATTTTGATAAAACACAGTTATTACCCACTATTAAAGGGTAAAACATTATGTTATAAGTGTGTGAGAGTTATTTGGTCCGTTTCTTTTACTCTAGTGTTGTGGGTATTGAAGGAGAGATCTTTGCATCGTCAATAATTTACTCTTCACGATGTCATGGTGGCCTATTGGTACTTGCCAAAAGATTATTTAATGTTTTACACGAGTTAGTTACTAAATAACTTACTCGTAACGCGTAACTCATAATGTCAGTACACTACAAATTCAAGTCGGCTCTTGAATACGACACGGTTACCTTTGACGGTCTCCATATTTCGGTTCGCGACTTAAAGAAGGCAATTGTTCATCAGAAACGAATCGGTAAAAGTACCGACTTTGATCTGCAAGTAACAAACGCACAGACGAAAGAAGTTTACACCGACGACAATTCGTTGATTGCTAAGAATACTTCATTGATAATCGCTCGTGTGCCGTTAACGGTACAGCAGAAGAAAGCATGGGATCGTTCAGAGGCGAACCAACAACGGGAGGGGAAAGGAGATGGAGACGGTCAGGATCCGGCAATGAGTCGAATGTCAAAGGTAAGTCCACCGATTAAGTACCTCTAAGTTTATTATAATTTTCTATCAGAATTATTCTACATCAGTTACTATACCTAAATGTATACCAATAAAGGAAAAAAACGTTCTCTACCCAGACTTCACATTTCGAATAACACCATAAAAATGCCATTTATAATCTAATTATTGACTTGTACCCAGAGAAAATAATTTTTCCAAATCTTGTAGGTAGACCATAGTTACCATTTGCCAGTGCTCATCTGTAAATGTAAAATATTCTGTTTGCAACATAAAATTCTTTGTGCTGTTCTGTTATTATTAAAAGTTTAATATGTAAAGTCAACCATTTGAATCGTGGTCGCAAAAGTTTGTATTAACAAATTGACAATTTTCTGTTTCAGACACTGGATTTGGCAAACTCCGATGCAAGCGAAAAAGACAAAATTTTGGCGATGATGTCTCAATCTACACAAGATTACAACCCATCCAAGTATGTATTTTTCAAACAACTTCTACACCAAAAAATCTTTGGTTTGATTCCTTTGACTAATACTAGATGAACATTATCTTCCAGCTACATAAAAATTCGCGGCTCAAATCAAATGGGCGAAGTCCCGGCCAACTACCGGTGTTACAAGTGTCACCAGCCGGGCCACTGGATCAAGAACTGTCCGCTGGGCTCGAATCAAGAGCCAGTTGAGATCAAGAAGTCGACGGGAATTCCACGCAGCTTCATGGTGCCGGTGGATGGACCCGGCGAACGTGGAGCCATGATGACACCGTCGGGACAGTTTGCAGTGCCTGCAGTCGATCAGTAAGTGTCATGCCGCTTCTGATTCCGATTCCTGACCCTTCTAACCGCTAACCTCATGCTCACCCCACGCTAACGTCACGCGAACCCCACGCTAACCCCAAGCCGACGTCACGCTGAATGCACCGCTCTGTCTGCCCGCAGCCAGGCGTACAAGGAGTGCAAGCGGGAACGGCCTGCGTTCCAAGCGGAGCCCGAGCCGGTGGCTGCTAAGCCGGAGATCCCGGAGGACCTGCTCTGCTCCGTGTGCATGGACCTGCTAACTGACGCCGTCATGGTGCCCTGCTGCGGCGTTTCATTCTGCGACGAATGTGAGTCTCAGCGGGAAAAGTTGACATGCTTTTTTCTATTTTCAACTAAATGACGGCTGATTTCGGACCTTAAACCGTTTCAGTTTTTCAAGCGGTCTTTCAACTTCTTAGCGGTATTGTCATTACCATGGCCGCTGGCAATGAGATGCATTGATATTGTAATTAAAGATGGTTACTTCAATAATTAACAAGCCACTGAAAAAACTGGGCATTTATACATAGGTGTGTATACTGTATAGTGTATACTAAAGTTGTAACAGTATAAGGCCATACTTCAAAAATTGCCACAATTCATGTTTCACCGACTAGTAAAACTAAACCTGCATGGGGCATTTAAATTTTTTTAAAGTCAAACACTAGAACAGTGCCAGAGTGTTTATATTTATCACTTGTATATCTTCAAGCATTTTATTAGTAACCCTCTTATTACAGTTTTTAACTAATGCAGCTACAAATATTCGTAAATAGGTAGTTGAGAATGGAATTAATATTGACCACTGGCGGTGGCGCCAGGCGAACAGGGTTACTACTCTTAAATTAAATAAGTATAGCCTGGCGTAAACCGTAAACGTAAAGGCTACGTTTACTTGATGCACCCGCTAGCTTATCAATGCTGAGCAAGATTGTGCTGGTTATACTTTACTAGATTTGACTGCAGCCTCCGAACGGCATATCGTTAACGCGAATGCGCGCGTCGCTTTGCAGGCATCCGCACGGTCCTGATCGAATCCGAGGACCACGAGTGCCCCGACTGCCAGAGCCAGAACACGTCGCCGAACACGCTAATCCCTAACCGCTACCTGCGCACGGCCGTGAACAACTTCCGCAACAAGACTGGCTACATCAAGCCGCGGCCGAAGCCGCAAGCGATCGTCGAGCCGCCGCCGCAGCTTCAAGCTCCGATCGCCGCGCCCCCACGTAAGGCTGAGTCCGAGACCGTGTCGGTTTGCGTGACTGAGGTTGAATGGTCACGCGGGTGTGACCACAAAGATTGCATCTCGCGGCGTTAATGGTGGAGGGCCGCTGCAAATAGCTTACTGGGCTGTGCAAAATGGGAAACTGCAGAAAAAAAATTGATGAATCCTGGAGTTTGATTTGTTCCATTTAAAACATTGACCAAAATGGGGATCTCATTTCACCGTGATAAAAGTTACAAAATTGCCCCCCTGACCTAGCATGAGAGTTGCCTTAACTTAGCCCTGTTGCAATATTGTCATATTTTGTCAGCGCCCCCCACCTTATCCTCATCAACTGTCTTAAGTGTCCTTTACATTAAAATTTTCTTAGCCCTCGCCTGTGAATGAAGTGAATCGTGTGGCCATCTGTTTTTGAGTTGTAGTTGGAGGGATGTAAATTGTAATGGTAGGTAGGTCAGCAAACACAACGCTAACACTTGTGATTTTGCGGTTGCAGTGGAAGTGCCTACGGACACTGTCTTGAGGGAGTCGCTGGAAGTAGGCGGAGCTCTGGAGCCGCCTGGCTTGCCGTTGGCTGCCGATGTGGGAGGAGGTGAGCTGCCGATGGAGGGACAGCCAATCACGCAGCTCGAACACAGGCCACGACACGGTAAGATCAAGTTTCGATAAACCATCGTAAATCCTCGGAAACAATGGACGTTCCCCATATTAGATTGTCTTTTTCCATGGCATTTGACTTGGCTCCGAATTTATCCAGGGTTGAAATGTTATAAATTGACCCTTCGAAGTTACAGGCTGTGCTAACAATTTATTGGGAATGTTCATATCTGTCTCACTTACTCAACCTTCCTGAACCCATAAGACTCTTCAATATATCAGCAAGCATGTAACACATTTCTTCCGTTTTGTGTGTTCCCCGTGTTGCCTTCTTTGGTGAATTTACCTTACGGACGTAACATAACCAAACCTCCCCGAAACCCACAAGACTCTCCGAGATGCCGGCTAGCCACCCTCACGTCTCTTCAGCGTCGTGTGTTCCCTGCGTTAAAAGGCTTTGTGACTGACCTTTGCCCCCCGTGCTTGCAGGTCACCACCCTCCGCCCCCGGGCGTCCGGCATCCCGGCCCCCCCGGCTACCTGCCGCCCCCCGGGATGACGGCGGGGCGGCCGATGCCGATGCCGCTGCCCCCGCACGTGCAGGGACATCCCGGCAGCTATCCGCGTTCAGGGTGAGTACCTTGGCAGTTAACTCGGTCGACATTTCGACGCCTGTGTTTTTATTTTTAACTTAGTACTCCTGAAGTTGGTAGACTCTGCTGTGTTTACACATTCAAATCTATATT
Source organism: Nemurella pictetii (assembly GCA_921293315.2). NCBI lineage: Eukaryota > Metazoa > Arthropoda > Insecta > Plecoptera > Nemouridae > Nemurella > Nemurella pictetii. Next base: position 8,196,188 of record OV121122.1, read on the forward strand.
TTCTAATAGATTTTCTAATCGTAAATAAATGCCCACATACACACATACATACGTATAAGTTAGTAAGATAGTTAGTATAGTATAAGTCAGATATCAAATAAAAATAAAGACCTGGCATCAATGTCTAAAGATTTGCAGTTTGCCTCAACTCCTACAAAGATATGTACGTGCGTCTATACCAACCGTGCTAAAGATGGCGGTCGGCTGTGTATTATCTCCGTAAACGCTGACGTTACTTTCCCGTGCAGCCCGCGAAGACACTCGATGGAGGACCGGCCGGGAACGCCAACCATCGACGAACGGCTAGACGCATTGCCTGACACTTCGGTGCCACCGCCCAACTGCATACCGCCCGTCTACCAGCCGCCTGCGATGCCGCCCGCCATCCCGCCGCACCCGCACTACCCCATCGAACACAGGTACCTTCTGCCCTTGTTTGTCAAGGGGCAGTGCAATCGATTGAGTTTGGGAAAATATTCAACGAACCACAACGGCGTGACTTCTTCCCTGTCGGTACGCGCCGGTCGTTCTGTCGACGTTGGACTCTCGTCTTCGTCGGTCGGCTCTCCGCCCGTCGCCAGCTTCCTGCCGAACGTCCTCCTTCTCGCCACATCTCCACGAAACTTTCCCAGATACTCCTCGAACCACGCCACGCCATGAGACCAGTGCCATAGGGCCAGTCGTCAAAACAGTGCGTCGTTAAATACCACTATCATCAAACCACGCCGGGCGCTCCTCCACCCAACAGATATCATTCTCGGTGGCAGACGTTGTCTCTTCATGGTTTTCTGCACAAATCGGCGGCATTGTTTGCGTGGAAACATCGGCCACGCCTCCTTCTCCCTGCTGGGAAACGCATGTGACGCTCTCAACTGCGCTCTTGCTGATTTTTCGCACAACATTTCTAACAGAGTGACCGACTTCCGACGAAGTTTTCAGTTTCTCTTGTTTGTCCGTCATTGTCGTATCGGCCTCTAAAGCTACAACATTTTTATATGACGTTGATTTGCGAGATTGTTAAAAGTTCCCCCGGCAACTTAAGGTTTTTGGATGCCAGAATCAAAAGCAAGAACACACTGGACGTGATGGAAATTCTGACCAGCACTGTTTGGTTTGCTTAGCTGTGACTCAATGTAAAATGTTATAATCATACCTTGAAATAATACATCTGACTGGCACAAATAGTCTTGCTGGTGAATCGCCGTTAAACAAAAACGGAAACAAGTAGAACTAACGTGACGTTTGCTTGTTCCAGGGGTTACGGTCCGGGCCCACCAGCAGGGCCAGGTTACGACCCCGGCCACATGATGCCCTACCCCCACGACCCGAGTAAGTACACAACCCTTCAAAAGAGCCCGCCATCCATGTCCCACACAATAAATAAACCACATCAAAGTTAATTGACATCAATTGCCAACAGTTAGTTGATAGAGAAATGACTTATAATTTTAAACAAACATTAACATTTTTTGTGTTGGTTTTGAAATTTTTTCAAGCACAAGCACAAGCTAAAAAATGTATATATCGAATTGTAGCTAAAACCGAGGTACCTAGTAGGATGGGCGTTGTCGATGACGATACCCTATCTATCTTCCATGGAAAACCTGGACATTATTAGCAATACATCTTCTAAATCTGGCAAAATTAATTAAAAAGACAGTCGATTTGTTTTCAAGTAAAACAAAAGAGCACAACCTAACAAAGTGAGGATCATTCCCAAATGACAGAGCCATGGGAGTCTATAGTTTGGTCAGTGAAACTCAACGTACAAGGCAGCGATAGCAGCGACTTTACTCGCCGATCTAGAAATGCGGCAGGCCAGCGGACTCGTCGACTGAGCGTGCACTCTGTTGACAGACATGGTGGCCGGACACTACGCTGGTCCCGATGCGGACGGCCGCAGCGGATATCGGCCGGGGTATCACGGACGCTCGCGGGGCCCCTACCCAGGTGAGTCGCCACGTCAAACAAACCAGTTTCACGAGATGTAGCCGAATGGCCGAGCGGGAGGGCTGTAGGATATAGGAGTCGACACAATAGCACCATCCTCATAGGCCTTTTTTGTTCCAAGGGAATAAAGCCATATGTCATTATGGTCTTATTCTGGTCCTACTGGATTAAAGCCATATTGCTAGATAAGTTTAACTTTATTCCAAGAAGAAACATACATTTTTTGAAGTCGGAAGATGGTGGTGATACTGGCGGACCAGGTTAAAATTAAATTAATCAAGTGCAGTTCTCACCTGATATTGAAAATAATTGCAATATAAATCCTCTTTGAAGTTATGTAAATGGTGGAAGCATGTGGAAGGTTTTAATTTGTAACTTTAATTTGTTATTAGGCATTTTTTAGTTCCATGGGAATAAAGCCTCTGGCAATGTTATTTCAGCAGGGTCTCTTACATTCTACTACAGCTTAGTAAGATATTTGGCAAGTGGTAAAATTGGAAACGTCCATCTGGGTGTCACAATAGTGTGGTTATTTTAAAGTTAACGAACAATGTTAAAACCTAACGTCATTATCTCAATGTATTACGCCACTAATTTTCCATCCTACTATCACCATCTTACTGTGTCACTACTAAGTTAGGTAAACAAACTACCAAACTAGGAACTGAGAGCTAGACAAAAATATGAATTTACTTGAGATATCCAAGTTACGACGGGCTTCTTCGATGTTTTAAAGGGGTGTGATTCGAAAGCATAGCCGGCGTTGCGTGGAAGCTTTGTGATTGGTTGTTTGCTGACGTCGGCGTGGTGTTTGTGCGCAGGGCCGTACCGAGCGGGGAACGGGGCGGCGCCGCCAACACGACTCCCTCCCAACGGAACCCAGCCAGGAGGGTAAGCCACTTTTCCTACGTTGCTTCATTGCTTTCTCTGTTACTATTTCACTGTTTGTTTCTAACCGTGAAAATTTTATAGGATCGCGCTTATCAATATCTGACTGATTCATTAGCTAGTGATATTAATATCCAGTTTTTCAGTGGCTTGTTAATTATTTAATGGTCTGTTAAAACAATATCTAGGCTTCTCATCGGCATTGGCCATGGTAACAACACATTAACAGACTGTTATCGTTGCGATTTACTGCCTTATACATGGCATGACTTAAATTCAAAGGAATGTAACTTGGTACATTTCAGACATTAGTCACATGTACTTTTGCCAAAGATGCTGAGCCTCTCAACTCTTGCAAACTGCATACACAGGTAGGAAACAGTTCCTACATGCGATTCGACTCGAGCTGCGTATCCCAACCGAAGGAAAGGTATCAACATTCGTGCAGTCGTGAGGAAATTTACGAACCTGAACACAAAAATTCCGGTAAAAACCGCCAAGTCTGACCGGCTTTGCGTTTGCGTGTCTGCGCAGCCCCCCCGCGGTGATCGAGGACACGCTGGCCGTGTTCGAGCGGATGCTGCGCGAGAAGGACGCGCGCGACCGGAAGCGGAGGGCTCGGCGTTCGCGCTCGCGGTCGTACTCGCCGCGGTCGCGTTCGCGCTCCTACTCCCGTTCGCGCACACCGCCGCCCAGGAAGAGGGAGCGGTCGCGCTCGTTCAGCATCAGCAGGTGGGTCGCAGCGTCGCTCACGCCTTGGTCGACGTTGGTTGAAAACAACGTGCTAAGATTAGGAATAGACAAACGTTTAAAAAATGTTATAGCAATTGTTGCTGATTAGTGATTATAAACTATTTACCAATTACTTATGTCGTGCATTTATGCAGGTTTTGTTGTAAGATTTTCCTTCCCCCATTCTCAAATGGTTATGTTAAGGGAAGCATAAGAAAATTATCTGAATTTGTTCTGCTATTGGTATTTCAACTCATGTCAAGTACTATATTCTGACATATATGCCCTTGTATTTCACCGCAAGTATTCAAGATGTACAATGTATTCCAGTGTCTAGTTACTAATATTTTTTCTTGTAAATTCTAGTTTTTCAGTATCCAGTTATATAGTTCATTGCCTCTCAGTTATATAACATAAGCAGCTGATTCACAGTCGTCCTTGAAATGAGTCTTGTGTTAGGGTTTGGGATTTGGGGACAATGCCGAGCATGTAATTTTTGTGTTAACCGGGACGAACTCTGTCCTCAGGTCCCGTTCGAGGTCATACTCCCGGTCTCCTGGGCCGCGGCCCCCGCCCCGCGACCGCGAACGAGAGCGATCCCGCGACCGGGAGCGCTCTCGCGAGCGCGAGCGTTCGCGCGACCGTGAGAGGTCGCGGGACAGGGAGAGGTCGCGCGAACGCGAGAGGACTCGCGACCGGGAGCGGGAGTACTCGCCCCAGCGGCGGCCGGAGCGCTACCGCAGCCCGCACCGCTCCCCGAACAGGTACGCGCGGACAAAATCTAGCCTCGATTTGTCGCTGTTTGTTGCTACTTGGCACTCGAGTTTAGTTCGTTGATGACGCAGTTTGAGTTTGGGAAGTAGCTTTTAATATGCAGTTTAATAATTTTTTCTGAAAACTTATGTGGATTGGGAACAGACGCCGCGGGTCTTAAGAAAGTAATAGGCTCGATTTGTCGCTGATTGTTGCTATTTGGCTATCGAGTTTAGATCGTTGATAAAGCAGGCAGCATAGCTTAGCAAAACGTCGGGAGCCTACATCTATATTTTCATTTGAACATTGCTTGCCTTTGCTAAGCTATTATTACTAGGTATTCAGTTTGATTTTTGAACAAAAACATTTTTCAAAATCAGCAGCCCCTGAACATGATTTGTGAAAACTTTTTCCGTTTCAAAATATCTATATCAAACGCTAGAACGCTGCCACAACGTTTTACTGACCACTCGCATATCTTCTAGCTTTTCGCTAGTAGTTTATTATTACAGTTATTGTTGTATAGTTATTGTACAGTTTATTGAAGGTAAATTGGTGACTGTTAATTTATTTGGCTCATGTTGGTAATTGTATGAATTGACTATTAGCAAAACCTACTTGAATTGATTACTACTACTTGACTACTAGCATTGACTGCTACAAATAGTATTGCCTAGTGAGTGGCCAAGGTTATTATAAAATTAAGCAGACTTCCTTTGATGTGCTGAAACATCGTGGAACAGTCGATAACCGTTTATCCCCTCCCCCGTCAGATACCACCAGGCGGTCCCCGGCGGGCGCGGCCGAGAGTTCGACTACGACGAGCCCGAGTTCCCGCCGTTCGGCGGGCGTCACCGCGGCGGCGGTGGCGGCGGCGGCGACCAGCGCTTCTCCGCCGACAGGAAGGACAAAGAGTATTTCAACAACGCGGGCGGCGCCATCAGGTACACCACTCTAGCATTCCGTCTCGCTGGTAGCCTGAAGGGCGCGGCGCGACGCAGCCGGTGCTCGGACAAGTTGGGGGGGTCGGCGTGCGGCGGTGGCGCGGGCCGGGGGGTGGCGGTGGGCTCGCGGTGTTTTTGCGACGGCGCCCAAGTCGGGGGGTTTTTGTTGAATTTTCGGTTGCATTTTCTGCTGATTGCATTAGCGAGTGGTATCCATCAATTTTAGAATGAGGGATTTTTTTCTATTTTTCTTGTTGGTTATGAAAACAAGTACCTAGGTCTACTTGGAGGACTCGGATCTTTACGAAATTTGGCAAGAATTTTCATGACAGACCGGCGTGGTGCTGTGTATTTTTTGAGCAATATCCATTGTGCCATTTGGTTTTTAGAGGTAAAATACTTAACATTTTTCAGTTTCTAGGTTGTAGCGCGACAAGGATTTTTTTATTTCGGCACAAGAATATAACATTATACTAATATATTATCATGTAGTAGGTACCTATATCTTGGGTTACAAGGCCAGTTGCATCAAGCTCGGTTTAAACCTGGGTTAAGGCTCATTTTTCATTCAACTGTCAATTTTTAATTCAACTGGGAGTTGAAATAAATCTGAAGGGTCGAAAAGAAGTGCACTCTCTATTGAAGCTAATGAATGAAGCCAATCTTAATTCTTAAAGAGAATTGAACTTTATTTGGTTTCTCTCCCTGGTCTTGACGTAATCCGCGAACCCACCGGCTTCCCCAGTACGCCACCGCTGATCACGCGGCTTACAGTTGGAAGCGCAAGGTTTTGCAGATTTGCAGAACTCTACCTTTGTTTGCAAATAGTTGAGTTCGACCTGTGGTTGTTTTTTAGGATTCGGTGAACAATCGATGATAGTTTGATGGAGATTGTTGTGAAGTCTTACTTTTTAGCAGAGTTGGATGGAAACCTTGCATTTTCAACAATAAGCAATTTGAATCCGACGTGTTTTGAATTTTCCGGAGGTCCATTTGAATGAATGGCATTCTTGTCAGTTTCCAAGAAGACTGGAATTTTGGGGGTGGCCTCGCCGTAACTTTGAAAAGCATCCGGCTGCTCGCAGGCAAACGTTTGTAGAATCATTTTCTGCGGATTTTGTTGAGAGAAAATTATTTCAATCTCATGGCAAAGAACAAAAATATTTCTATTGATTTCCTTGGATGAAATTAAAGTAATTTAGCAGTCAGAAATAAAAGTGTTTGACTTATAACAACAGATCACAACAGAATCAATTGATAATGGCACTAAGAAATATTTTTCTCTCAGATCTTAAAGGAAATCAGTTTGTTGGAATGAAATGTGTGTGTTACTAGTGAATGTTTCATACATTGAGCTGAATTGCTTCGATGTTTCCTTCTATTTCTCTCCTGCAACCTGCAAGGGGTTTTCAATTGACTAGAAGACCAACAGCAAAGCTTAAGCAATTATTTATTTCAAATACAATTAAAATTAAAATGTCTGTTGAGGATCTTTGTTTGTTGTTGAAAATCCTTGGCAGGGAAAACATGCTGTGAAATTTTGTATTATGTTTTTTTGTTAATCTAGTAGATCATCTCATTAGATGAAAGCAAAAGCATTTGATATTGTAGTGTTTCTGCTGTGCATTTAGATCTTTAGCAAATGATTTATAAAATACCATGTGATAAACTAGGTTTGATACATTTCTTGTTGTCTGTGATAAGGTCATCAATTAACTGACAAGTGATAACAAAACGCTGTGATTTAATCTTAGTGGACGGGATATTTGGTTTGACCATTTTTTCAACGTTTTTGATATTCCATGAGTTTATAAATTAAATAAATTTTCTGAGGGCTAGGGTTTGTTGTTATTTTTATTTGTGAAGCATTTTTATATACGCTCAAGCTGGATATTCCTTTAACTTTTTGTTGTTGGATGTTGATCTTTGATATATTTTTATTTTATATACTTTGATCCGAAAAGATGTCTTAATAATTTGGAGCTATCAGACACTATTGTCTCAGTAAAATTTTATGGAATAAAACTAAAAGACTGATTATGTTCACTTATATAATATGCAAGAAATTGACACGTCGACTTCAAATCTTTAATGCTCTCGACCAAAACTGGTGCATAAATTAACAAATTCATCGACCCTAGATCAATTGTCGTTGCTTGGTTACTTTCAAATTGAGGTAATTTCTCAAGAATTATTTCTTAAGTACCAATACCATTTTATTGGGATGGTAAATTTCTTTCTAAAAGAATTTAGAACTGTTCTTTGACAATAATAAATTTTCATCGGCAAAGCTATTGAGATAGTGATAAGGTCACAAAATGTGTGTTATATAGTCATAATTGAAATCTATTTTTATCCATGCCTTGATGCCTCATTGATTTGCATTGTTTCCTATACAAACTCATTTTCAAATAATTTGCAATAAGCATGCTTATATATAGAAATTTCACATTTCAAAATGTATCCACTAGGTAATGTTAAAAACGAATTTTGGGCACTAAGGTCCAGTAAAGGTCCTTAGCATATAGGTCAGGAAATTTAAAAAATGTTGCTCATGATTTTTATAAAAGTTAGAATCTTATGTCCAGAGAGTAACTTCTTGACTGAGAAATCTGATTGTTCTCTTAAAATGTTTTGCACCTCATAAAACATAACTATTCGGTAATCTAATGATACTATTCAGTGACGCTAACTGATCGATAATGCAGAATGTACTTTAAAGGTACCATCCATAAATATGCTTATAACATTGTTTATTACAGTGGTACCTCAATCCATAAGTGGCCAATTGATCAGGGGAAGCTATTGATTTGGAGATATTTGTGGGTACAATTTTTGGACCAAAAATGATGGAAAACCAATCAACTCACTATGATGGATTCAAGTGCCACCGTAACATAACTTTTGGAAAACATTTGTCAAAAAAAATTATGATTTCTTGCACCTAGTTATTTAGTTTTAAAACAACTGAAGATTTTTATTATTTTTCATTGCCAACATTCACTTCTAAAATTACTGGAGGATCTATGCCGTTTAATTTAATTTTCACTTGACTTTGTAGGCTTGCATTTATAACTACTTGCAAGGCAATTTCTTGTTTAAAGATAATCGATGCTCGAAGTATTTTTCAAATGATCTAGCTTTACTGGTGACACTTTGGATCACCAGTGGGCAGCAACTGTAAGGGGAACAAAGGGAGAAATTTTTATCCTAACCTGGACACAAACCCACCCAAGGCAACAATTTCTCCCCTTTGTTCCTTCTCGACTGCCGTTCGCAAAACCGACTCGAAAACCTTGCTGTTCACGCGGCACTAAACCGGAAATAGGGAATTCTCCTCAACTCCTAACTGCCTTTAATTCGCTGCACAAATGGAGCAATGCTTCACGATTCTTCACGAACATGTCGCTAAATTTCATGTGGGTGTTTTTTTAATGATCTTATTTCACTCGCAAATTTCATTAGACTGAACGTTTTGCATTGCATTGGAATGATCAGGTGTGCTGATGTCACTTTCCATTTTGATTTGTTTTTCCAGCCAATAGGAAGACTGTATCCTCATGGAAAAAATTACAACCTTCCCACTAAGACATCATGATTCACTATGAAATTGTCGGTCATTTTTATTGTCAACATATTTTCACATTTCCAAACCAACAAAATTCAATGAAAATGCATCTTAGAAATAAAATCAAAACGGTGATTATTGGTTTTTTATCGAGAAAAATCAAAATTTTTAAAGAATTAAAAAATTAGAGGAGAATTCCCTATTAATTTGTTAATTTGCAATTTGCCTTTGTCTTCCCGACCAGTCTGGCTTGTAAGACTTGGCGGAGATGTAACTGTCACGACCGTTGTAAACTTGTAAGCATTATGTAAAGCTGGAGTTGGATGGTGCCATCGCGTGGACTACGATCCGAGCCGAAGAGAAAACAACGGTCACTGGCACAAGTTTGATTACACGTAAACCATGTACACACTCTTGGCATCGATTGAAACTTTCTTATTCTTACCATCTTTGCGGTTGAACTTCGACAAAGGGTATATCGTATATATCGACAGAAAAGTTTTTTGCTATATACTTCTAGATCTCTATCTCTACATAGAGATACACTTGGTCTTTTTTTAAACAAAAACATAAACGGCTAGGTAAATATTGCCAGGATAATTTTGTGACTTTTTTTCCAACTGTTCATTGCAGAGATTTATTTTTGTTGGTCTGAATTAGGGTATTTTTTTCTGACTGAGGCAATAAATAGGAGTCAAACTAAACTGCACCCCTGTCCAGGTAACCCTGGCAAGATTTAGGATGGGGGTTGGTTACCCCCTCTTGGCTTTTGCGTTACTTGGAAATTCCATGTCTAAAAACTGGTTGGAAATCAGTACTCTTTGAGATTCAAGAATTGAAGTCTGAAATTGGGAAGACTTTTTTAAATATTAAGCCATCTTTATGCCAAATAAATTCAGAAGTTTTGAGACGAATTCGTTAAGAGTCCTGACATATTTGGACGGTCAGAAGATATTCGTCGATATTTCGTGTGTACATGGTCTACGTTTTTGGGCTTTCAACTAACATAGATTTAAATCCCAGGAATCTCGTCGCGCTTTGTAATGTTTTAACACTGTCTAGAATTGAGCTTATTTACGGGGACTTTTTTTAGACAACTTGATTCAACATTTATTATTTCATTCAATTTTCGCTACTATTTCAAATCAATTGTCCTCTTCTGTCATACGAAATGAGATGACAGCTAGGACGTTAGGTTAGCTAGAACTTAAAATGATAAACATTTTGATCCACTAATTTTCCCAGCAAATTATCTGAAGATTTGATTTGAGAATTGCAAGTACATGTAAATGCAGGCAACTTTACAAAAAGTCCCAACTAGTCAAGTGGTCAACTAGCAAGTGGAATGAAAACAAATACAAGCGCTCGTTTCCTGTTCCTCTTACGAACTACTCGGTAACACATGTAATCGTGCCGGTCTCGCAAGCTACCAGCATTTGGTAAGAAAATAAACGTTATGCTTAAAAAGATGATGATACGTCGTATTGTGTACTGCCCGCCAACGTCGAGTCCCTATCTAACTGTCACGTCGACGGTAAGCCACTCAACACCAATCAAATTGTAACCTAATTGAACGCAACCTGTGAGAAAACACCCAGACTGCTTCATATGCGACACTCTTTATTGCTGGGCATCGTGAAATGTGTGAGTCACCATCACGTTATCAATACGAAATGCAGAAACGAGTCTCATGTTTTGTTTACTATCAGCCATGTTACAATTTTTAGTATTCCACTTGCGCATCGTACCCTGATATGTCTCCACACTTGCTAAAATCTTGTAACAAGTATTTACAAGGTAATTTAAAACTAGTCCAGGTTTTAAGATAGGTTTCAAGTCCCTAGTACACTGCATCTAGTACTTATAGATGTTTTTCATGTAAAACAAATCCTGAATAAACATCTTTAATCACTATATACAGAACGCAACATCTAGGAGCTTGGTTTCTAACACAAATCCTGGGCGTTTGTTTTTATTGACATATCATTTCATTCAGACCAATGCCAAATTTACAAAATTCGATAACAACCTTCCTCAAAGCAGAGCTGAGTGTAAAACGGCATGCAATCTCGCGCCTGTCCCCCCGTTCTACGGTCCCCGCGCCAAAGTTTCACCGTGCGCTGCGCTTGTCCGTTGCAGATATCCTCCCGAGGAGCAGCCGCGTTTCCCGCGCGACTCCCCGAACCGCGAGCTCCACCAACGCGGCGCGCTGGCTGTCCCGCCGGTTCGCTACGACCGCTACAACAACCCGATAGTCAGCAGCCTGCGCGGCTACGACGGGCCGCGCAACTTTGGCGTCCCCCGCCCGTTCGACGGACCTCGCCCTTTCGACGGTCCCCGCCCGTTCGACGGGCCGCCCCGCCACTTTGACGGGCCGCAGCGCCCGTACGACGGCCCTCCAAACCAGCGTCCCTACGACGGGCCGCCCGTCAACCCCCGGCCGTACGACGACGGGCCCGGCAACCAGCGTCCGTACGACGACAGCAACCAGCGTCCATACGACGACGGCCCCAATGGCCAGCGGCTCTACGACGGTCCGATGAACTTCCGGCCGCACGACGGCATGGCGAACCAGCGGCCGTTCGAGGGCCCGTCGCTGCTGCGGCCGTACGACGCGAACCCCGCGAACAAGCGGCCGTTCGACCGGCGGTTCGACGCGTTCGACGAGGCCCCGCCCGGCACGGGTCCCGACCTCCCAATCCCGGGCGCCGGGCCGGGCCGCTACGACCGCGACTTCGAACGCAACTTCGAGCTGACGCCGCCGGGCGAAGAGCGGCCGCCGTGGGACATCGTCGACCCTCGCCAGAGGGACTTCTACGATATGCAGAAGCCCGCGGAGGAGGCGCCCGTGTCGCGCACGCCTCCCGGGAAGCTGAGCCGCGAGCGGGAGGACCGGCGCGAGCGGGATGAGAGACGCGGCGGGGACAGGGAGGAGAGGAGGGGCAGGGACGAGAAGAGGGTGGAGAAAGACGAGAAGAGACCTGCGGAGAGAGACGAGAAGCGGACTGGCGAACGGGACGACAAGAGGGTGGGGGAGAAGGAGGAGCGGCGCGGGGGGAATCGAGACGACAAACGAGGTGGGGACAGGGAGGGGAAGCGGGGTGGCGAGAGGGATCAGTACGGGAGTGAGAGGGAGGAGAGACGCGGAGGGAACAGGGACGAGAAGAGGGGCGAGAGGGAAGAGAAGAGGAGCTACGAGCGAAGCCGGCGGACCAGCGGCAAGGATGAGAAGCGAGCCGAGCGCGACGAGAAGCACGGCAAAGAGAGGGATGAAAAGCGGGTCGCGGACCGGGACGAAAAGCGGACCGAGCGGGAAGATGTTCGATCAATCGAGAAGGAAGAAAAGCGGAGCAAGTCGTCAGGCAAAGAAGTACAAAAAGAGAACGTTCCAGAGCAGAAAGAAGTCAAAGAAAAGGAACAGGAAGCCGTTAAAGAGAACGACCTGTCGATAGACAAGGACAAAGATCGGAAGAAAGACGACAAAAAGGCCAAGGACAGGAAGAAGAAAAAGAAAGAGAAAGAGAAGGGAGAAGAGGACAAGAAGAAAAAGAAGCGCAAGGGCAAGAAGGAAGGGGTGGAGAAGAAGCCGGAGAAGGAGAAGAAGCCGGGCGGCGAGGAGCAAGCCGCCGTGGCCGAGCGGACGGAAGCGAAGCCCGACCCTCCGAAGACGGAGCCCGCCAAGACGGAGCCGACGCAGAGCCTCTACGACGACATGGAGGACGCGCCCATCGACACCGGGGTCATCGCCACCTACAAGGAGGTGCACGAGACGGAGGGCAAGGCGGAGGAGCGACTTGCCCCACTGCCCGAGCTCTCAAAGTGGGAGATGGACGACGAATTCACGTCGCCGTCGGAGAAGAAGCCGGCCGAGACGAACACGCCGGACTCGACGAGCAAGATCGTGACGTCGGAGGTGCTGAAACGCGCCGAGAACGCCATCTTCCAGAAGGCGATCAACGCGATCCGGCCGTCCGACCTCGCCAAGAAGGTCGACAAGGACCGGAAGTCTGGCGACGGCGAGCCGGTCAAGTCCGATCGCGACAGGAAGGAGGCAGACCACGCGAAGAACCAGGAGCGAGACCGGAAGGGCGAGCCGACGTCCGGCCGCGACCGCAAGAACTACGCGGACAGGGACGACCAGCCGCGCGGCGGCGACCGCGAACGCAAGGACGCGAAGCCGGAGCGCGAACGCAAGGAGCCGTCCAAGCCGGAGCGCGACCGTGCCGAGGGCAAGCCGGCCGAGGACGGGCGGGAGGCGCGCAAGACGGCGCACTCGATCCAGATCACGATCCCCGTCGAGATACCGTCGCTGCTCGACCTGTCGCTCGAGCCGCCCGCCAAGATGAAGGGCAAGCTGGACCGGTCCAAGTTCAGCACGGCCAACTGGACGCGCAGCGACGAGCTGACCTCCCCTGTCCGCGTCTCGGCCAAGGAGAGGCTGGGCGCGCGCGTCGACGACCAGAGCCGCACGGCGACGCGCAACCGCAGCAAGTCAAAGTCGCCGCCGAGGAAGGTGTTCAAGGCGGCGGCGGCGGGGGCGGAAGGGTCGCCGCAGCGGAAGGTCTTCAAGAGCGCGGTGGAGTCGACGGTGAAGGCCGGCGGCTACGGCAAGCCCCATTCGCCGCCCGCCAAGCTGTTCAAGAGCGCGGTGGAGGTGAAGTACGATCAGGGAGGCCGGCCCGGCGAGGGCTCGTATCGGTCCAGGTCTCCGCACAGGGACAGGCGCGGGGAGAGGCCGGACGATCGACGGCACGACAAGCCGGCCGATCGTAGGAGATACGACAGCAGGGAGAAGCGCGACAGGTCTGAGGAATCGAGGGACACCGAGATCGCCAAAGCGGAGAAGGAAGAAAAGGTTGTCGAGGAACGTAAAGAGAAGGAAGATGATAAGAAGGATAGGAAGAAGGATGATAAACACAAAACACACAAGAAAAGTGATAGTAAGAACACGAGAAAGAAGAGCACGTCGGATAGGGAAAAGAAGAAGAAGGACAAGAAGCACAAGAAGGTTAAGGAGAAGAAAAAGGAGAAGAAAGAAGACGAGAAGAAGGAGAAGGATCCGTTGCAGGAGCGCGAGCTGGCGGCGAACCCGGAGCGTGAGAGCGATGAGGTGGCGGCGCCGAAAGATGCGGCGGAGGAAGTGGCCGGTAAAAAGCCGCGCAAGGCCGATCGCAAGAAGTCGACGCTGGACGAAGCCAGCTTCGAGCCCGACTACGACCTCTCGACGGAGGCCGACACCGAAGACGAGGCGGAGAAGAAGTCGGCGGCGGCGGTGGCGCCCGCCAAGGAGGAAGCCAAGGGGGCGGCGGCCAAGAAGCGCTCTCGTTCGCAGGACTCGGACTCGTCATCCAGCTCGGAGTCGAGTTCCGAGTCGAGCGACCACCGCAGGAAGCGGCACAAGCGGCACAAGCGGAAGAAGTCGAAGAAGTCGACCTCGGGAGGGAGCTCGTCGGGATCGGAGTCGAACGGTTCGAGCAGCGATTCCGAGGGGAAGAAGCGGAAATCGAAGAAGCATCATAAGAGGAGCAGGACCAAGGTAAATAAAAAGAAGAAGAAATCCAAACATTAGCAGATTTCGTGTGGTTTTGTAAACACAACGGTGTCGACGTATCTTAGGCGTATTTTTTTTTAGTTTTTTTTAGTTTGTGCAATCAATCGACCTTTTCCACTACGGGAAAAATGACGTCAGATACCCACTTATTAGGAAAAACCAGACCAGATTAGGAAAAAATATTAATTAGCTCTGCTTAACGGAGGAAAAAAGGGAAATCACAACCCGAATTTTTCTACCTGGCTGTAGCGAGTGGGTGTCATGACGTCATTTTGATAGAATTTTGATTGAATGGAATTTATGTATTTTTTGAACTGTTTAAAAGTGAATTTTCTATTTTCTTTTGACTGCTAGATGTAGAAATAACAACACCCTATTGTACTATTTCCTTTTTTAAGTGTATAATAATTTGTGTACTACCTATTACCATCTACTACCTAATGAAATGGACAAGTATCAATATCACAAAAACTGAATGCTGATTCCTAGAGATGAATTTAATTTTACCAATCAATTAACTATCAATTATTTTGATCTTTTGGGCAGCAAAAAGAAGCCAGAAAATCCTACAATTTGTAATGTATATTTCGACAATATATTTAAATCGTGAAACCATGTACAACATTGAAATCTTCTCATTTTTAGCTGTCCGAGCAAAGACCTCTCCCTCCGATGTTCATTCGAAGTGCAAATTCCTGGGAAACCCATCATGCAAGAGAAAGATCCTATCCAAGAATTATCTTCCCACCTAGATTACGTCAACATCGTTCCGAATTGTTTTTTCCCTTAAGAAGATTCCACAAGTATTGATTGATGTAGTGTGGAATATGCCCTCTGTTTTATTGAAGGCACCTCACGATATTAAATATTTTTCAATTGCTTGTGGCGTCTACTTGAGTATTGTCATAAGTTTGAGAGACTGCAACCTCGTTTACCTTAGGGAAATAAATATTATTAACAAGCCGTCTATTTTGAGACGCTATGCCAAGAAATAACTATAGTTCAAATATATAAGATAATAATTTGCAAATATTTTTTTCTTTGATTTGAAATTAATGTGCTGAATATCCCCATTCCGATTCGCCGCCGGCGCCTGCAATCAGCCAATAGCAATGGCGGATTCTCATATGGTCGTGCTGTGAAGTTTGTGAATAAGTTTTTAAGTGTGAAAAACACAAAGTCGCTTCGAAACTTTTACTTCATGAATAATCTGTTCCCCAAGACTTGGTTTCTTAATCTGGCATTGAAAGTTTCCAATAGGCTATTATATTCGTCAAAAAGACCGACACCTAACCTCAAAGAATTGCTTCTAACCATGCCTAAGGAACCTAGATTTACTGAAAATCTCCAGAAAACACGCTCCAAATTGAAGGAGAAAGGTCAGAAATATGTACCGGGAACTGTAACATTGAAAGTGTTAGGTAGCGGTGCGAATGGAGCACCTCGGTCCCTCTATGTTTTTACCGATCAGTCGCGATACTTGTTCAACTGCGGAGAAGGGACTCAACGCCTTGCTCATGAGCACAAAATGAGACTTTCTAAGCTAGAGCAGATTTTCGTCACGTACCCTTGCTGGGAGAACATTGGAGGACTGCCAGGCATTTCGTTGACCATTCAGGATGTCGGTGTTCCAGAAATAACACTACATGGTCCAGCTGGCTTGGTATGTACTAAATTGTCTTTTCGTTTGTAAATACCTACTTAACTATGCAGGTATACACACTCTAACAAAGTATAATTCTTTCAGGATGAGATATTTCCAGCTACTAAGCGATTTGTTGTACTCAAAGACCTACGAGTAAAGATGGCAGACTGCTCCGAACAGAACCAGTTTGAGGATAATGTGTTGACGGTAAAGTACGTACACATTCACGGAATCAAGCCGCCTCAGCCTCTCGACGCGTTGACCGAGAGTTCGGCTTCTGAGTGTGAAGACGACGATGTGGATTACTACCAACATGAAAGGAAACGGAAAAAGAACACCGACCGAGTTGTGGGAGTGAAACGGAGCCGCGCCGACCACGAAGATATCGCTATGACGTACATTTGCACGCTGAGAGATCGGCCGGGCTCCTTGTCGCTGGAAAAGTGTGTTGATGCCCGGGTGCCGGCTGGACCAATGCTCGGACAATTGAAGGCCGGTCACGATATTACGCTTGCTGACGGCACGGTGAGACAAATGCTAATTTTGGATGATAAATTCTAACCCTGATGCAAATTTTCCTCTTATATTTGTTTGTTAAAAAGGAAACATTGTCTGTTGATCTAAAATCGTAAAGTTCCCATTAAAATTCCATAGGTATCTTAAAATTCAACATCAAACCTATAGTCAGCATCATGCTCATTTCATCTTTATCTTTGTGATTTCATCATCATTTTTCATTTAATTATTTTGCCAATTTAACTGCAATGGAATTGCCTTGACTTGATTCGAGGGATTAAACCAAATTGTTTACAACAAATTTTGAGTTGAAGATTATTAATTCTTGTCATGTAATAGTAGGTACATATGAAACGAAATATTGCAGCTGCTATAAAATCTTGCTATTAATGGTTAAATGGAATTTGGTTCACAGCCATGGTTGGGTGGAACAGGTGAATCGACAGACCTGATTCTTTATAGCCCCACAAATCAATCAAAACAGAGCTAAAATGCATTCAAATGTAAATTCCATTTTTTAGCTACGGTATATAGGGCGATGTAGGTAACTTATTCACTTCCTCTAAAGCTCGGTGCTAAAAACAACGCCCTGCTTGCGTTGCTGTCCAGGTTGTGAAGTCTGCTGACGTATGCTTGCCCACCGAGCGGGGGCCAGTGTTCGTCGTGGTCGAATGCCCGACGGTGGGACACGTCCAGTCTCTGGTGGACAGCGCGGCCTTCGACAAGCACACCGCTGCCGCCACCGACGACGGGAACGTCGCCCAACTCGTCGTGCACTTCACTCCGCACGTCGTGATGCAGGATGCAAGGTGGGACGGGTGACTCGGTGGAACCACTCTGCGGTTAGGTTGTGTGTTGACTCACGCAAGCCCCGTTTAACCAACGATTTACAGGGGTAGACCCGGCTTGTAGATTTTCCATCCAAAATTTTAGTTTGAAACTTACCTACTATTCTTGCTTAAACTTCTGGAATCCTTATAAGTGAGTGCTCTCACTAGAGATTGTCAGTGAGTCATGCTCACGACTCATGATAGAGGACAACATTTTACCATAGAATCCTTAGAAACCTTGCAAAAGTTAGTGTCTTCTCATTGGTAAAATATTACCATTACTACCTCTCAAGGACAAACATTGCAGAAGGCTTTGGGAAACTGTTATTAACTCAGCTTAGTTGTAGTATAATCTTATTTATATGCATGGCTAATTTGTGATAAACTGTGTAGCTCAGTCTGCTTTTTGCAGCTCTCTCCCTGTCATCATCATCTAAATGTCATCATCCTTCATTAACACAGCATACTTTATTTTCTTCTGACATACTACTGTTATCACCAAGATAATACCCAAATACTTCAAAAAAGCAAAAAAAGCAGTAATCCAGGTTCAAACCCCACCTCCCCATCTGTTCCAGGTACCGCACCTGGATGGAACGTTTTGCGCCGAGCACCAAGCACCTGGTGATGAACGACGGGAACCGCTGCATGGGCAGCGAAGCCGTCTTCCGGATCCAAGAGAAGCTGCATCTGCTTCACCCGGAGGTGTTCCCGCTGCTCCGGGATTCCGGGATCCCCGACGGCAGGCCGGAAGATGGGGCGGCGGCGGCGGCGGCGAAGGGGCTGCACTCCGATTCGGTGGCCATCATCGAGGGCCGGACACTCTGCAGCTTCCATCTCCGCCCCTTCAAGGGCCTTGACAGGTGGGGTTTGTTAGGGAAGTTAATCTCATATCTCATAATCTTGGGCTCCTAACAGACCTGTTCCATTGAAAGAATAGTGGATGTCAAGTACCTAAAGCCACTAGTGTTTTGATTTCTCTATCTTCTTTAGTTGAAAAGGTCAACAAAAAATAATATTAGCTCTGCAGTTTAACTAAGGAAGACTTATTCAACTTAGTGGGTATATGCCGTCATTTTACCCTGAATAGTAAAGGTCAATTGGTCCCTTGATTTTGTCAGCAACCAATTGTTTACTTTAAAATTTTGTTGAGCCATTGAGTTTTAGCATCCATCCAAACTCAAAATGACTTTGCATTGATGGTACTCAAATACATTTTAAAGTGACCAAGTTACATGTTATTAACGGTGGTCTTCACAGGACATAAAGTATTTGCTTCAGCTTTCTGTTAAATTCACAGATCTACTGTAGTATTTAGGTGCCAGAAACAAATGACAAGTTTTTTGACATTTTACACATTTTTGGCACATGATCATGAACATGAAGCAAAGTTTGTTTCTAATAACAAATATCTACCGTACATGCAACGAGTATTAGCATTTAGGTTTGAATCACACTAACCAAGCAAAGTTACTTTATTTTAAATTTAACTAAATGCCTACATCTTTTCTGTTGTGTATTCTTCAAGACGGATATTTCTGCTGACCTTGCTGCCGATCAATCTAACTCGTGCGCTTGCCAACAGAACGGAGGAGCTGCGTCTGACCCCGTCGGTCTACACCGACGAGACGATGGCGGTGCCCGACTTTGCCGATACGCTAGCAGCACTCAAACAGAGACTGCTTGCCGCAAGTCCTCCGCTGCCCAAAGATTCCTGCTATCCCAACGTCGTCTTCCTCGGCACTGGCTCGTGCATCCCCAACAAGACCCGAAACACCAGCGGCATCCTGCTCAACATCAGGTAAGCTCGACTCTGCAGAGTTGCGAGATAACGGACGGAGCAGATTTACACTTCTGTTGCAAAAACGACATGCCGCTACCACTATGGCCTACCACTTAACAACAGTGTGCTAGTGTTTCGACAGTGCAACCGTTGTTGGTGACTTGCATAAATTAAAAAAAACATAGCTTCGTTTTGAGACAGAGGTATTTGATGGTATTGCGTATGCTTAACGTTGCAGAACCCTCATTAATTTTTGTTTCACAGTGATATTATGAAAATATTTGTTTTCAATGTCAATTATTAACTTTTAAACTGCCGATGTCCAATTCCCGTCTGAGACAGTCTGGACCAGATGTCCCATACTGCCGACAACTCTTGTTAGAGAGGACATTATGCCCGATCCAGGAATTTTAGTCCCATACGGATAATTTTCATATACATCCCACTTGATAAAGCGTGGAAATGCATTTTCTTAGTTGTCCATTGATAGTGAAAAAATAAATTCAACATACTTTCAGCGAGACGTGCTGCATCCTGGTGGACTGCGGCGAAGGCACTTACGGCCAGCTGGTGCGGTTCTACGGCGGCGACGTCGGGAACGTGCTGCGAAACCTGCGCGCCGTCTACGTCTCTCACTTGCACGCTGACCACCATATCGGTAACGACAGTTCCATTAACACACTCTTACCGTTGCGCTCACTTCACAAACAAGCTAGCTATCTCTGTTTCGATGAGCTTATCTTTCTATCTGTTCGACTCCAACTGACGAGATGCTTTGATGTCTTTATGATTGTCTCTAAAAGGCTATAAGAGGTGAAAAACTTGTTATTTTGGTTTTGAATTGGGTTTTAGATTGATTTGCCTTCATTTCAATAATTGTAAGCTATGAACGTCAAAGTTCACGCCAGAATGGTAGTATGTCATACCGGACAGATAAGGTGAGGGGGAATAGTGTGCCCCAGCCGGCTGGCGAGACCTGCTAGGCGATCGGGAGCGGCATTCACTTTTATTTTATTCGTTTTTGTTGTGCAATGTGCAAGACTTGTCATCTTTTAATTTATGATCAACTCTCTTGATGATTCGATGTATCAATACAAGAAAACTCATAGTATCAAACTGTACTAAATTCGATCGAGTGGGGTCTAAGAAGGGTAAAGACGATGCGTATTGCTGGAGCGGCAATCTTTCTACTTCTGGTTTGACTTCGCAGCAGACCCTGCGCAGGGAGACGGACAGGCTAGAACCAATTTTCTTCTGGCTATCATAGTGTGATTTAATTTATTGAAATTTGACAATTGTAGGTTAGAGAAGCCGTTGATAGCCAACGATTTTGAACGTGCCTGGTTTGTTCATGCAGGACTGATCGGCTTGCTGAAGGGTCGTCGCCTGGCACTGGGATCTGCCGACGGGACCGAAAAGCTGTTCCTGATTGCGCCGAAGCAAATCAAGTCCTGGCTCAACCTGTACCATCGGCGGTTTGAGCCGGTCGTTCAGGACATCAAGCTCGTTCAGTGCGGATTGCTTGTGAGTCGACGCCTTTCATTTCAAGCGAGATTTCAACAATTACTCAGAAATTAGCCTTTTGTTTTGTCTCTTCTTGATTATATTTATAAAAAGTTATTAACTCAATTATCGGACTTTGTTTTTTGTTGATTTCATGAAAACTTGATTTCAACTGTCAAGTGGTAAGTAAGTACTAAGCAGATATTCCTTAGAAAGATAACCCTTGATTTTTATAGCAAAGTGGCTAAAAACCTTATGGCTAAAAACCTTGGGCATCTGAATCAAGAATTTATTGGAATGCGTTATAAATTTAATATTAATTATGTGACCAATAGATTGTCGAATGGCAATGATTTGTATTACTCTTTGATTTATCTGATTATATTGCGAACGGTACGATTGCACAACGCTCTGATCGGTCTGATTGCAGTACGTGGACGATCACCGCCTGGAGCCGGACACCGAGTCCGACTTGCTGGACACTCTGTCGCTGAAGGACGTCAGCACGGTGCTGGTCGACCACTGTCCCAACGCGTTTGGCGTAAGCTTCACGCACGCCGACTGGAAGATCTCGTACTCCGGCGATACCATGCCTTGCGAGGGATTCGTGCAGCTTGGTCAGTCACATTCTCTCATCCCAGCATTCCCGCATTCGCACTCGTCTTGCTTACAACTCTTGTGTTGCTTTCTAACCCTGGCACTAGTTATAAACACAATCCAGTAATCAATAGACCTATTCCACTCAGATAAAAGTGACGTCAGATACCCACTGGATGTACTACCAGTTGGGAAAAAATATTAATTAGCTCTGCTGATTATGGAGTGGGCATCATGACGTCATTGTGATAGAATTTCTATGGAATGGAAAAGGTGTATTGGCATTCTTTCATGAATACACACTATTACTGTCTCTACAGGGAGAGACCATACCAAAAAAATACCTTACTAAAAGCAAACTTCAATGGTGGAATTTTAAAACGTCAATAGTAAAACTAAAACTGAGGCTTTTAATGTCAATACATACTACATTCAATTGTCTGATTATCTGTAGATAAACTGATGATAAATTAACCAACTCAAATCTAAATTATGAGGTAAAATTTCACATTTCAGTTGTGTGAAGTTGTTGACACGTAGCCTGTTTCAATCACTGGCGCTCCCTGCGATAAGTACGCCCTCCCAGCAAACGATCCCGCTCAATCCCAACGCTCGGCTCTAACGATCGGCTCGATCGCCCCGGTGGTCGCAGGCAAAGGCAGCGACCTGCTGATCCACGAAGCCACCATGGAGGATGAACTGGAGGACGAGGCGCGGTTCAAGCTGCACTCGACGTCGACGCAGGCAATCGACGTCGGCCGGCGGATGGGCGCCGGCTTCACGCTGCTCACGCACTTCAGCCAGCGCTACGCCAAGTTGCCGCGGCTCGACGAGAAGGTGCTCGCCGCAAACGTCGGCATCGCATTCGACAACATGCAGGCAAGTGGCGGTGGAGGCGGAAGTTGCGTCGGTTAAGGTTTCACCATGTGGCTTGCTACGCTGTTGAATGTTAAGAACTGTCGGCTGAATTGGGTGGAAAAGCGATTAGGCCTGGCGGACTTTTGTGAAGTTTAAGTAAGCAGTTGCATTCATCACCTGTAGATCTACTCTAATTATTTAACGACTCTCGGTTGGCGCTTCAGTTGAGATTGAGCATCAGTGCCAATCAACGATCCCTCAATATTACGCAATTAACGTTGTACCGAGATGACGGTAGCTCGACAATGCTACTTTGGTAGAGTTTCCTATGTTCTACAGCCTAGCAAGATGTTTGGTTTTGCCTTTCTTTCAAGTTTCTTTATCAAACTTTCCAACTAAATAATGTCGACACGCTCTGGACTTATAGCTCTAGTCTCCTCCGATTTTAGTCAGTTTGACTGGTTTCTCACCAATGGACTGAGAAGTGAATGAAAATTAATATATTTAACGGTAAATCTGATGCTTATTTCCGCTGTTGCCGAGAGTATTGTTTTAAAAACAAGCTAAAAACTTCATTATGTCCGCTTTCCGGCAATCTACAAGATCGACATGTGCCAGTCAGGATTTTTCCTTCTTTCCTTCATTGTCATCCTTACAAAGATCCAGCCACTTATTATTCTAAAAAATTTCTTGTTCTCTTTTGCATAGTTGCATAGAAAAGTGTCAGAAAATAACTCGTTTTTATTCGGTTTCCAGGTTAGCTTAAAGCAGTTGCCCATCTTGCCCCTCCTTTACCCGTCCCTGAAACTCATGTTCGCTGATCACCACGAAGAACTCGAGCTCAAGTCCGTGCGAAGAAACATCAAGAAACAACGTGAGCAGGCACACGTTAAGCCGCCTATTGTTGCCACGTAATTCGACTGCAGGAATGAAACGATGAGGTAACGTTTCAATCACTTCCTGTGACTTGTTTTGTGATATTTAGCTCTTATTCTATGACCTTTATCAATGCCAATTATTTTTTGTTTTTTGATAATGCATTGTATAAACTGAAGTTACTTGTCATTTATGAATATTGTTATGAATCATGAGATGGTTTAAGTGTTTCAATTCAAAGGATAAAATAATTGTGAAAGCAACGTGCACTCTACAAATGCGGACTTTAGAAGACCTCAAAAGAATTTGTTGTATATTATTTTGAACTCATTAAAATTTAGAGATAAATTCCCTTAAA
Organism: Nemurella pictetii; assembly: GCA_921293315.2. Classification (NCBI taxonomy): domain Eukaryota; kingdom Metazoa; phylum Arthropoda; class Insecta; order Plecoptera; family Nemouridae; genus Nemurella; species Nemurella pictetii. The sequence goes on from OV121122.1 coordinate 8,219,540, forward strand.
TTTTTTCCTACTAGTTCAGAATGAACCTTCTCCTCCATAAATTTTCAATATCACATTGATTTTGACAAAAACATAGGGAATTCACGTTCGATGGCAAAACATTTCGTAGAAAAGAATTAATATCATTTTGAACACATCGAAATCGACCGCCATATTTATTGTAGTTGGTTTCATATTCTTCCGGTAGATGGCGTCGCCATGCGTCGGTATCGCCGAGCATGCAGTAGCTTGATCGGGTTGAGAAAGTGATGTCTTCTCTTCTTGACAATGAGTTTGCTTGGCGTCAATTTAGTTTTTAATACTTGTCATCGATAATTAGATGTGTATTTATTTTATATGAATGTATTTCGTGTTGTTTTTATAATCTATCTTTTGTAACGCCTTTAGTTTGTGACCCTCAACATGACGTGTAGTGTTCCTGCAAAATTTTATGAGCTCTGCCGTCTTTGTTTATCCTGCGATGGTGTGAAATCATCTATTTTCGATGATGAAGAAACTGGACATAACTTTCCACTTAAGATTATGACGTGTCTCTCTATACTGGTTCGTAAAACAATTACAAATTTCGTGCCCAAACGCACATGGTTCGTTATCAGTTGTATTATGACACTTTAAATCAGTTCGATGGTGGATTTAAAGCTGAGATAAAAGTGATAAGATTAGAGATGAGCTGATAACAACATGGAAGCCATGTTAGGCCTTCGAGCCAGTTCTTCAAATCAAACCTGATTCACATTCCTGGTAATTTATTTCTCTTCAGATGACTAATTTAATTTTGCTCTCTTTCCATTCCAGGTTTCTAATCAAGATTCATTACCGCCTTTAATATGCAACCGCTGTGTCTACAAGTTAGATGTTTTATACGAATTCAGGGAAGCGTCGAGGAAGTCGGATGTGATTTTAAAGCAATATCTCAGTTATACTGAGAATTTATCTGAAGAAGCTCAGGTAAACAAGTGCTCTTATGTCCTTTATTTACATTCAGCCTAAAAAATAGAGTTGAAAATCAGGTAAATAGTGCAACATGTGGTCCTGACAGGATCAGAAAACACCATCACTAATTCTAACGCTTTCTGGTCGACAGGAACAAAATGTGAAGAAAGCTAAGGAGTCTCTTGATAAGGCAATGAGCAAATCTAGGAATGGAACATCAACTGGCCATGCCAAGCAAAGTGTCAAAGTGGAACTCGACGGAAATGGTTCCGACGCGTCCGAAGACTGCTACAATGACCGGGGCCTCGACATGTCAATGGATGTGCGAGAAAAGGCAGACGTGACAATGGACATTAATGACAGTTATGTCAAGGATGAAGACGACAGTGACGGAGAATCAACGGGTGAAACCGAAACAGACGAGGAACACTGGCAAGCAAACAACAGGTACCAACTGCCAACTAATTGTTTTGGGGTTTAAGTTCTTGGTCATATATTTCTCAGTTTGAATCTGTTTTATGAAGCCAATACAAAAATCACTGGTGGCATGATGGTCTTGGTGTTATATTAGTTTTTGGGAACTTACTCGACAGTTTGGAGCATTGATTCTAACCTCTGTTCTATCAAAGACTTGCAAGAAATACATTACTAATGCCAATTTCAATTAACCTTGAGGCCAGATCTGCAATTTTATTAAAGTTGAAGTGTTATTTGAGCCAAATGGCATGGCAATGGCCCACCTTGTGCAGTGAAATTCAATTGTTTCTGTGAGATATTTCTCAAGTCAGAGTTGAAAATAAATGGTAAAACCAGCCAATAGACAGTAAATACCTCACGTAACTGTATGAAATAGATAATACGAGCCAAATTAGGAAGAAGGGTAGTTGTTCATGTACTCACAGACGAGGAAAAGCGTTTGTTTGACGAGCTTTCCGACTGCCTTCCAGACCGGCGACGATCGAGATCGACCTGGGCACGGGCGGCGTCGCCAGCAACCTTCTGCGCACGCTCATCTCGTGCCGCAAGCTCGGCCTGACGCCGTCGGAGGCCGCTGCCAACAACCGGGTGTCGCCCGATCCCGTCTCCCTGCAGCACTCGCTGCTCAAGTCGCGTGGGAAGCTGCTCTCTGGCGGCAGCCTGGACCTCGTCGACATCGCGGCACACTCGGGGGTGCTCGGTGAGTCAGCCACCGCCTAACACCTACCCCGTTGCCGGGCAAGGCTAGAGATAACGTTATGCTGCGGAACTGCCAATTAGTTAAAATTACTTTGTTAGATTATTAGATTAGATTGGAATACATACTCTTTGTCTGAAATGAATAGTATTTATGTCTGGCCATTTTCTGGCCATTTTCTTTTGTCAAATTTGTAATGACCTACATTAAGGCCAAAGCCTGGTCAGAATTTGCTTCATGAAGTTGAACCGCTGCCCCAAATACAAGGAAGCCCCGAAAAAGTCTCTATCTCTAGTACTTTTTTCTTTACTACACCGCCTCCACTACTTGCTAGGTATCGGGAAAGTAAATTCCCTTGTTTACTTGTTGCAATAATGTTTGTCCCCTTGCTGTGACAAACTGCTATTCCAAACAAGGAATATTAACAGTTACATTGGTTGCATTAGTTGTAGCGGTTGCATTCGGTGTAGCGGTCGTTTTCTTGTTCGGAAGTTTATCAGCTGAAAAAAGTTAGCAGGTAAACAGTATATTTGCCCACCATTTATTGACAAGTCAGTTTTTAGTAGCTCGGAACAGATACCAGCAGATGCCTGATTGCTGATTGTTTGAGCATGGTTGGCAGCAACGCAAACCTTGTTTCTAACTGCGCCGTCGTGTTTTCTTTGTGCGCAGGCAACCGCACCAACCTGCCGTCGGAGGAGGCGGCCACGGCGGTGGCGCTGGCGGCGCGAACACTGGAGGCTGCGGCGGGCAACCGACGCAAGCAGTGCAACCCGTCGCGCACGGACGCCGAGGCGCCCGCCTCGCCACCACCCTCCGCCGTGCCCACCGACTACCCCGACTTCACCGGCAACAACCCCTGGTGCAACATCGCTGCCAGCAAGAGCGGGAAGGTGAGCGCGATGGGAAGTCGATCCGGCGGTGCGATTCTCTTCGAGAACTTTTGTCAATTTTAAACGCTCATCAAATAAACGCTCTAATCTCATCTAACCTTAGAAAAATTACAGAAATGCACTGATGGGTAGGGTCTTATGACAATGGATTGCCTTAAGGCCAGTGTTACATTCTCAGAACTGAAACAGTTAGCTCTGAACTTCCCCCAAACAACTCAGGAACAACTGCATCCGATTGGTTGTCAATCTCCAGACAAAGTTTTGTACTACTTTGATCAGAGTTACAGTTGATGTTGGTCTGCTGTACATTTTTGTTAGTGTTTGTGCAGCACTGTAAACCCAGCACCAAACATCTCCCCAACATTAATATAGGAAAGCACTGGGGGCTAACCTGGCGGAAAAGTTAGAAGTTACGTATTAAACAAGTGCAGTTATCACCTGAAAGTTGAAACTCTCTTAAATGTCAACTCTGTCAGTTGACACTTGAGATTGAGCATCGGTGGAAAACGAAGCCCCCTAAATATTACATGACATAAGTAACTTTTTAAAGTTATTCCTAGATCATTAGGTTACATTAATTTCTTCACAAACCGCCTAGGAGGCGCTGACGATTCCCTCAGTTGTAATGCTAATTCGGCAGAGTTTCCCATAGCGTAATAGTAAGATATCTGACGCCGCCAACATTAACTAACCGGACTTCTTGTCGCGCAGCTGGCCGCCAAACGCATTGACCTCGCCTGCTCGAACTGCGGCACGATGACGACGACCATCTGGCGGCGAAACGCGGAGGGCGAGATGGTGTGCAACGCGTGCGGCCTCTACTACAAGCTGCACGGCGTCAACCGGCCGTCGACGATGCGCCGCGACACGATACACACCCGCCGCCGCCGCCCAAAGGGCGAGAAGGGGGAGCGGCGTCGGCACCACCGCAACCGTAAGTCTCTTTCCCCGTATTGCCCCGCACTTTCAAGATCATCACAAGATTCGACTGTTTTGCTAAGCTTTCGTAACTACTCGACTACTGTCGTTAGGTTACGGCGTGTTGGTAGTGGCTTCTGATGTGTTTACACTCGTACTGTTATATATCGGCTACCAAATTCTTAGTTTCTCATGTTTTGAACTGATATTGCTTCTGAGGAATTTGCCATCTTAATATGATACCACACCTACGGCAATCTTTTAGTTCTACATATTGGATGGAACTATTGCAACACCTGTGTAACACCTTGCTAACAAGCGTCAAATATCGAGTCATTTTTGGGAGTCTAAATGGCTTCAGATATTTCACAGTCACGTTTCTCAAAGATATTGGAAATAAATAAATCACAGTCATTTAATATGCAACAGTAATTTTACGATATTATGTAAATAAAAATCATAAATATTATTTTTAAGATTTTTGCCATGGGCAGGAAAACTTGAGGCAGCAGTAGATTCATACCACAATCTGTTTGCTTGTTGCAGGAGTAATCTTGCCAATGCCAAGCGACATGAATACAATGCCGCCTATGAATACAGGTGAGAAAATGATTTAAAAAAAAAAAAGTGCATTACACTCTAGTTTGTCCCCAGCCCCTGCCAGGAAACCCTTCTGTCAACGTTTTGCTAGTTAAAGAGTCAGAAGTGTAATAAAATGTAGATAATAATGGCATTTTGACAGGATGTAACTTGCCAGGAGTCCTCAATATAACAAAAGGTTTAATTTTAAATAGACTCTAAGGCTCGTAAGGCCTTACAAGTTCTGGTTTCCCTCTCCCCAAACCCTGGCCAACATGAGTACACCTCCGCCATTCAGATATAGCCGACGCTGACGACAGGTTCCTCACCCGTCACAACTCCAGCGGCAGCTCACCTAATCCACCGCGAGCGGATTCCTTTGTTTCGTAACGACTCAATACTTTTTCCCACAGCCGCGATGTGCGACGACTCCGATATGGATGCGTACCGTCCGCTCTACATCGCGCTGCCCCCCTCGCCCGGCAACGACATGCACATCAAGCTCGAGCCCGAGATCAAGATGGAGCCCATGGACTCGGACATGTCCGACGACGAGGACAACCTTTCCGAGACGCCGCTCAACCTCGTCTCGACGTCGCTGGCCGAGTGAACGGCGGAACGCAGCGGCGCGTCGCGGGATGCCGTTCGGAGACTGGCCGGACCGGAGCGCGGTGGGAGAGGACACGGAAAATGAAGGAAAAATATCTTACTAGACTCGAGAGTGTAGGAAACTCTGGCACACTGTTGACGTAGCGACGAAATCGCCGTTAGTCAAAAGCCCCGTAGCTGACCATTGCCATCTAGTTACAGATCAACTCATTGTTAATATCAGTTACGACTTATGTTATCTAGCGTTATATTGAAGTGGCTTTATTAGGCCTTTATTCATATTCACGGGAAGATTCTAAATTACGTTAATGATCCTATATTCTACAGCCTAGTAAGATATGTGTTCAAAGGAAAGCTTTACGGAGACCATTAGCGGGTGGGGCTATAAATCTCATCGGCTCAATTGTCTCTGGAATGGGAACGGTCCAATTAAATGCTCGCTGGCCCTGTTAACTGCGAGGTACTCGAAGATCCTGATCTTAAGGCTCATATTTTTATCACCTTGCCAACTAAATTGACTGTAGACTGATGTGATTGGATGTTTGTTCCAAGGATTTTTAGACTCTGCTTTGTTGGTCTTCATCACGGTAGGGTATTCAAAGGGCTGCAAACCTGTTGAGCCTAGTTAGTTGACCTAGTTTAGGTTTGGCAAAAAATATGATAGGGGAAAAAAAATTTAAACTGTGTCGGACTGACGTTTGTTCAATTCCCAAGAAAATTAACAGAAATACTCTTCAACGTACTCAGCGCAGCCTAAACCTGGTCACACACAAATCATTTGGCATCTAAGAAAGAAGTTGTGTTTGTTTCGAGGGTTTTACTTAATTTTTAAACACGAAATTCTGTTTTAACAGTTAAATTACTGTGATAAGAAACTCGAGACGAAGCTTTTAAAATATTTTAGCCAACAACGGGGAAGTGAGTATCTGGTTTTCACCGTTAAAATCAGGAAAGTACAGGATCGGCTCTCTGGCAGTCTCTCAGCGGTATCGGTTCGAATGTATTGTGTATTTTTAAACGCGAGGAGATGCTACCGTCTATGCTAACACCAGTCCTTTTTCTCGGCGAAGCATACGCCATTGCCAGTAGCTTTGTACTCACTTAACAACTATCTACTTAAGTATTAACTAATTATTATCATTATCATTATCATTATTATTACTATTATTATACCTTCTTATTATTATCGTTAGAACTGTTGTGTTTAAGTTACATGCGCTAAAGTATTTATCAAGCTAGAGGCTAGACACAAATGTTTCTAAGTCCAAAATCTCTCTCATACCATTTGGTAGCTATTATTATTTATAAATTTTGTTCCATTTGGTTCCAAATTGGTTACACCATATTTTGGATTAGAATTTTTTTAACAGTATTGTATATGCCCAAAAAATGTCGATGAATTGGTGGCCAGACACTTTTTTACGTTTAGTAGTGTACTCACGATGCTTGTAAATCGAGATACCTAATTGGTCATCGACCTTTTAATTTGTTGTCTAGCCTAGCCTCTAGGTAGCTTCTTAGTGATCTGTTGACGTAGTATTATTTTGCTCGATAGAATCCTGTTTCGGACACGACATGAAGATATTTTACAGTGTCTGCGTTTCATTTTGCAAACTCACTCGGTTACTTTTGTACACCCGGTTCGCCCAACAATTGCGTTTGAGCTGTCCATTTTTTTTAGTATTCCCTTTGCGGTATTCTCCGCGGCTGACTCAGACGTCTGAGCGGTCTTTCTACGTGCCGCCGCGCTGGCAATGCTTAACTTATTTTAGTGTTTAGTTCCGGTTCGCCGTCCACCTTTCCTGTCCGAGTCCGGACAAACGCAGGCTCTCTAACCTCACACGACGGATCGGTAGACGCGAATCCCAGTCGCATAGTTTGTAGTTAGCCCCTACACGTTATACGAAGTTTTTAACGAAACCCCAGTGAAAGCGCTAATAGCAGCTCGGTATTTATTTCGGAATTGATATTATTACAGATTACTGATAACTACTAGCATAATAATACTCCTTAATTAAGGTTAATTGATTGATTAATACTCGTGTGATTGAGTGAGATTATTTATGTTTACTATGTATTGAGCAATTTTTACTTACAACTTTTAGTATGATTAATTTTTTTAACCGCCTGTTTTATCTTTTTCTATTTGATACTTTATTGACAGACATGATGTTGTATTAAAATCAAATTGTTGGCGTGCTGTTTTCAGTTGCGTCGGAATCTCATGTTTGTCGCTATGTGTGGCTAGTTGTATGGTTTAGTTGTAATTTTTGTTTGTTGCGATACCTAACGATCTTGATGGGATGCCCAAGTCTTCACTGGTCTGAACGTAAAATACGTGTTGAGGAACTCCGTACAAGTGAATTTGCGGGTGGCGTGAATTGTACGCCTCCTTCGACAGATCCTTGCTCTCTAATTGAATCTTCGGTTGAGATTATAGGCTGGTTTCAACGACTAGCTGCGAAATGAATTGAAAAATACTCAAAGATAGTGTCACGTTGTTATTAATGAGTGAAGCAACTAAAAAATTGAATTGCGTCAAATATGCTCTCGAGAAATGATCTGCCAATGTTTCTGTGAAAACAAATAAAGCTACATCTGCTAACATTAAAAAGTCTGATGTTTAATTTTCCTGTGTTGCCAGCGGCAGCAACATTCACCTAAGCAGCGGTAGAATAGGTGACCGGTTAAGCAACATTTCAGCAAGGCGGCAGTCGGATGGGTCACCGGTTAAGCAACATTTCCCGAATGCAGTGATCGAATGGGTCACCGGTTAAGCAACATTTCCTCAAGGCAGCAGTCGGATGGGTGACCGGTTAAGCAAAATTCTCCTAAGCAGCAGTTGGAAGGGTCACCGGCTAAGCAACATTTCCCGAATGCAGTGATCGAATGGGTCACCGGTTAAGCAACATTTCCTCAAGGCAGCAGTCGGATGGGTGACCGGTTAAGCAACATTCTCCTAAGCAGCAGTTGGAAGGGTCACCGGCTAAGCAACATTTCCCGAAGGCAGTGATCGAATGGGTCACCGGTTAAGTATCCCTGGTTAAGCAACATTTCCCGAAGGCAGTGGTCGAATGGGTCACCGGTTAAGCAACATTCCCCGAAGGCAGTGATCGAATGGGTCACCGGTTAAGCAACATTTCCTCAAGGCAGCTGGCGGATGGGTGACCGGTTAAGCAACATTCTCCGAAACAGCAGTTGGATGGGTCACCGGTTAAGCAACATTTCCCGAAGGCAGTGATCAAATGGGTCACCGGTTAAGTATCACTGGTTAAGCAACATTTGCCGAAGGCAGTGGTCGAATGGGTCACCGGTTAAGCAACATTTCCTCAAGGCAGCTGGCGGATGGGTGACCGGTTAAGCAACATTCACCTAAGCAGCAGTCGGATGGGTCACGGTTAAGCAACATTTCCCCAAGGCAGTGACCGAATGGGTCACCGGTTAAGTATCTCGGGTTAAGCAACATTTCACCTGAGCAGCAGTCGGATGGGTGACCGGTTAAGCAACATTTCCCGAAGGCAGTGGTCGAATGGGTCACCGGTTAAGCAACATTCCCCGAAGGCAGTGGTCGAATGGGTCACCGGTTAAGCAACATTTCCTCAAGGCAGCTGGCGGATGGGTGACCGGTTAAGCAACATTCACCTAAGCAGCAGTCGGATGGGTCACGGTTAAGCAACATTTCCCCAAGGCAGTGACCGAATGGGTCACCGGTTAAGTATCTCGGGTTAAGCAACATTTCACCTGAGCAGCAGTCGGATGGGTGACCGGTTAAGCAACATTTCACCTAAGCAGGATAAGCAACATTTCACAAAGGCAGCGGTCGGATGGGTGACCGATTAAGCCACATTTCACCAAGGCGGCTTTCAGGAAGTTGACCGGTTAAGCAAAATTTCACCAAAGAAGCGGATACCCATCTGACGTAGCATAATTTCGCCTAGATATATGAAATATGTGACTAGGTGACCCGGCACGTGTGGTGTACCCGTGGAGGTGCCGGGTTGACGCATCGAAATCACATTTTTGTCTCTATTTTTGTCGCTATGATTGCTTTACTTAATTTTTGTAAATTTACTGTGTGCTTCGTAGAAAATAACATTTTATTTTTGATGAGAAACGTTAAAAACAAAACATCTTTACGAACCAAACAGTAGTTTCGTTTGAGTCCTTTTTTTCTGGCGTTACTTTCAACCAAAGGCATATCAAGTAAATGCTATGGCACAGACAAAATTATCGATGATAACTTTATCGACATTCAATAAAGCTTCTTGCAATCAACCACTGAGTACGCTGTTGTATAAATCGATGATTTTTGCACCACTCCGAGAAGCTCCTATCCAACTTTTCTTACTGACAGGGCAAACATCTTCAAATTACAGTCAAATACGGGCTAACATATTGTTTGCGCTGATGAATTCGGCACCCGGGTTTTACGCTTATTGCCTAGGGGTGCTATGTAAACGGCTGATGGCACCTGAACAGGTTCGTCCACAGTTTCAACAACCAGTGAATCCGTCAAATTATTCTTACAAAATAAAAAAAGGTATTAGGAACCTAATGTTTAGTTAGTTATGTTCTAAGCGTTTATCACGCCAATAGCCCTAAGGTTGAAAGCAGGCAGAAATTCAGTCAATCAAATCGAACAGACAAAATGATCGATAATAACTTTATCGACATTCATTAGAGCTTCTTGGAACCGACCGCAGGGTACGCTGTTGTATAAATCGGTGTTTTTTGCACCACTCCGAGAAGCTCCTATCCAACTTTTCTTACTAACAGGGCAAACATTTTATTTATTTCATCCTGTGTCACGGGTTGACGCATCGCAACGCCGGTTGAGCTGAAAAAGTGTGGTGTTAAGGTGGTGCCAAGGACGTCTTTGGCCCAGGGGTGCTGTGTTAAATCTGTTGACACCTGAACATTTTATTATACTTAATGATAGTCGAAACGACCACCGCGCTGCGAAAATTTCAACTACAAAGTAATTACTTATTTTCCCAAAGAAAAAAATCTAATGGTAAGTAATTAATGCCACGAACATTATACGGATTGCTTTACGGCTGGATATTTATTCACCCGCGACAGAATTTTTCGTAATTGAAGCGCCAAATTTGAGAAATAAAAAATTTACCCGACATGATACACAGCGCGCCACCTGGTTGCTAAATTTGAACTAAGCGGGGTCTGCATCGGGGCGAAATTTCAGAAACCAATCCGGCTCGGCAGTAAAAATTCAAGAATTTAAACAAAAATTGCTCGGATTGCCAAAAAGCGATTCTGACGGGAAGCGAACGCGGGTTTTCTGTGTGACAGTCGTACGTGCATTGCACTGAGCCACGCTGCCGATGAGTGTAAATTACGCATTAGTCGTACTTGAATCGCATGATGACCCAACTCTTACATTTTAAAAGTACAACTCGGTGATGAAATTCTACCAGTTTCACCAGGCCATTGCCCAGGATGAAGACCCGTTGGACACTGGTGTCAACAGATAGTCAAATACTTCACCCAAAAAGCGGTCGAGCCGCGTTTTGAACGTGAGACCATCACTACGTGAGTCAAGCATCTAATTCACTGGACCACGCTGCCGTTATTAAAACAGAGGCACTCTATAAGGATATACAAATTACGTATTACGAGCTCGTCCGTCGAGAATGGTTCAGCTCCACACTCGATCGCTCGAAATTAGACTTTGATTTCTTTATTTTTAGGACTAGTATGTTCATTCAGCGGTGATCAGCAAATACAAGCCGTCGTACCTCAGCATGCACGGCAAATGTTGGCAACAATTGACCAAGTGGCTATGATGTTACTAACAACGCAACCAGGCCTGGAGACGACAATGCTCTAACATACTTCGCGAATGCCATGCTGCTTTCAGTAGGGCACCAACGGTGCGTCCTACGCTCTACAACAATAATAGGAAGATGCCATTGATACTCCTAACGATATTTGATTTTAATTCAAAATAGTGCCGGAATTACCTACAGTTTTCGAATGCAGCGCAGTCTTTTGCCTATTAGGTGAACTAATAAAAAATCTTAATATTTATATATCTATAATTTATTTTGTGGGCTGATAAACCTGATCGACTGCTTGACCCGGCACCTCCACCACTCACGTGATCTGACATAATGCCATGAGAGGATTGTAGTTGACTTGGCTGCCTGACAAGACGTAACAAACAAAATTAACGATAGTAACTTTATGGACATTCAATAGAGCTTCTTGCAACCGACCACAGAGTACGCTCTGTGGTCGGTTTCGACTTCAGCACGCTCAGTTGCCTATCAGTTGAACTCATACATAATATTAATTTTCGACAATTCGACATTCGACAAATCGATAATTTTTTTGTTGGCCAGTAACCTGATCACTACTCGACCCGGCACCTCCACCACTCAAGAGATACAAAAATCTGACTGAAAATCATTGAATGAGGAGTCGACCACAATACCGGATTGGAAGTCTCCGTTGGTGAGTCTGTTCAGTCTCACGACGTCTGTCTTCAATGCTTCGTAAAGCAAGCGTCTAGTATACTAATTCAACGAATATTTATGTCAAGTAGTAATTGCAATTTCTGAGGTGGAGGTGTAGGTGCCAGAAAGTAGCCACTAAACAGAAAAATATCCACATTTCAATATTCTACAGCGACAAAGAAGGTCTCTGGTCGGTGGTAGGATTCTGTACGAATTTCAAACGCAGGGAAATGCGTTCAGTTTTTCTTGTCTTTTTAATGCTCTTGGCCTGTTAAAATTTTACTGTTTTCTATCTTGGTGTGTTTATTCATTTGTTGTTTTCTTCCAATTTCCAATTTCGAACGGTTCTCGCCAAATGCACTGAAGAAACAGTGAAAGACATGAGATTAGATTAAAATCACTGAGGTGATTTACACCTACACATCGCAAGACACGTTTTAAATTCATAGTAGGATCACTAAAGACTCGTGTGAATTGAAATAACTGACAAGGAAAGCTTTCATGAGCTTTCACTGAGTTTTCAAGTATTATTTTTAGTTTTTAGGACTAACGTCCAGTTAAATATTTATATTCCAGTTTGGAGGAAAACAGAGGCAACCGATGGATGGCACAAAGGAAATGAGTATTTATCTGGGAGGTTAGCCATCTTAGCTGGAAATTGTAAGACCGACCCATAAGATAGGAAAATATATGTATCTTAATGCATGACAAGGAATTCTATAATAATTGAGATCAAAATACGCTGTGAACATACAAAACAGTGCCGATTGTTGCATGGTGAAAATTACCGTGGGCCTTTCGGGGTGAGTTCTTCGCACGGCACGGCGTGCATGACGTCCGGCGACGCGGACGCCGAGGGTGCATCTCGGTCGAAGGACGACACCTCATCGCTTCGCACCTGGCTTGGGCTTGTTGTGCTCGTAACCAGCGCACTTCGGGATGTGTCTGTCGGCAGCACGAGGTCGCCATCAGAGGGGGGTGCATTTCCAACCCTCGCCCTTGCGTTGCGTAAGCATTGTTAAACATAGGGGATGCGATAAAAAAATAATCTTTGCCATTGGTTAAGAAAGGAATAGTGGATCGAAAGATCTGATATGTTGTGTGTTATCAATGCTTGTCAATAATTACAGTTAAAAGCACAAAAGCTTTGAATCTAGACTGTAAGTTGTCTAATTCATCTGCTAATTTAATAAAAAAATAAATGAGGGATGCTTAGGACTGTTTCGAACTGTGTTTCCACCTATTTTGCATACGCGTCTTCGAGTTGGACTGTGTTCTGATTCTAGTAGACTGTGTTTAAGAATGTGTATAGCAGACTTTGTTTCGCACAGTGGTGGACTCGGACTGTCTTTCTGACAGGTGGACACTGGACCGTGTATAGGAATGCGTGACAGACTGTGATTCATATTAAATAGTGTTTTCGTCCAAGGTTTTATCCGCCGTGAGTCTCGCAGGTCGCATGGCTTGCCTCTCGGCCGCTGCCTCGTTGAACTTCCGGTGACAGTGCGGACATTCCACGTAGTCCGAGTAGTCCGAGCGCGGCGGCGGCGGCAGGTCGGACAGCTTCCCGCCGGCGGCGACATGCTCCTTCATCTGCTTCGCCGCGCGGATCGTCAGGATGAAGTCTTCATGCTTGCGTCGCCAGTCGTTCTTCTTGGCGGAACCCTGCGATGCAAGTGAAGATTCTTGTCGTTAGCGACTGTTTTTTTTTTTATGAATACAATCTGATGTTGGAGTTAGCTAGGGCTTGGCGAACACGATTCTATGAGTATTCGCGAAGCCCTAGGGTAATGAAAACACAAAAAAATTCGTAATTTGTCAATGGGATTTGCTGAAAATAGTAAAGGGTATAAGTTGAAAAGCAACCTCAATGAATCCATTAAATATCTTCAAAATCGGTTGAGGCGTTTGGCCTGTAGAGCGCGAACAGTATAAAGTGTAATTAAAGATTCGCTTTACTACTTTTGTATCGCAACGCTCATCAATAAAATACCAAATTAAACATCTATTCCAAAGACAATTAAAATGTATGTATCATTGCTAAATATATAAATTTTCACTTGTATCCTTCCCACAGAAAAGCTTCACTAATGTGGGTATTATCTGTGAAAACACGTGTGTCCATCATTGCCAAAGTGAAAATTCGACCACCCTCCAGCGCTGACCTTGCGCGACGGTGGGCGTCCCTTGGCCGCCGCCGCCGTCGACGCCCCCGACTTGGACGGCGCCGGCCCCGTGTTGTACTGCGCTGCCGGCGTGCCCATCAACCGCTGCTTGCGCGAGTCGAACGGCTTGCGTTTCTTCTGTCCGGCTTGCGCGCAGATCGTCTCGTGCGTCTGGATGCGGTCACCTGTGAACCGTCTGCCACACGTGCGACAAGGCACGAGGTCGTCGCGAGCGACGGCGCTCACCGTTCGTACACCGGCGCTCGCTTTCGACGACGTGGCCGACGGCTGGGGTCCGCGTGGGGCAGGACCGGGTCTGTTCTACGACCGGGGTGGATGGAAGTTGTTTTTATTTTAATTTTGTTTACTTATCTGTTCCGGATTGGTTTTTGGTGTGAGACATTGGTACGTCATACATAAATTGATATTACAGTTGCTTTTTACATTGTTTATACAATTGTTCTAGTTCTTGGTTGCATTTGTAATTATAAAAATATATCAATGAATAAAAACATTCTTTCAATCGGAATCGTCGTGGTATTATGCTTTACTAATATCTTACCACGTTTGCTCTTTATAAATATTGGTTTAAATGATTTAAAATCTTCGTACCAAATTAGCAAGTGATACAATAGAATAGAATAGAATAAGATTATTGAAACGACCACGAATGGAACTTCGAATCCCTCTCACAATGAAAGCACAATTACCGAAAGGCCTGGCCTCCCCTAAATTATCAGCCCTTGTGGCCCGGTTTCGTAGACCTATTTTAAGTGGTGGCAGCATTGCTATATCAAGCGGCCGCTAATTCCTCCGGTGCATGAGTTTAACTCACCCATATTGTTATCGTTTAATACCCAAAACCCGCATATACCTTCCTTACTCTATGGTGATAGGGATACTGGGTATTAGGTTGAGTTCCAGGAAGAGCAATTGATATCACAGTTCAAAGTACTGATTAAAAATTAGTTTGCAAGCTCAAAATTTTCACGCTCAAAATTAACAAGCTAAGAATTCGAAACCTGTAAGACTCATATTCACGCCCGTGTTGTCATTATTTTAGTATCATGGTCACGTCTCGTGGTTCGAAAATGGTTCGAAAAAGCTAAATTGGACTTGAAATTTGATGATCGAGATGATCGGAGCGGTGATAAGACCACACTGGCACGTGTGAGATTGGCACTAACCTACCAAGCCTTTGACCGATTAAACTTGAGACCGATATCGATCCGGGATACGTTTTGATATCAGTAAAATGTTATCAACGCATCGGGTGCAACGAATTCCATCGATTGATGAATTAAATATACATCCGAGGACATACAATGACGGTAACTCGATGCCGAACTAGAGTAGTACCTTATGTCCCTAGCACTCGGAATCCCGATATACACAATCAACTACTCATGCAGAAGAGATTTAGGGCCTAAGGGAATGGCCCGTGTAATAACAGTGACAATACACACGGCAGATCTGTTGGGGATGGAACCCACCAGATCCGCTACTTATACGTTGTAAAGGACAGGGTAGTCATTGGTAAAAAGTTAGTAATGCCAATTTGTCGAGTGACTTCAGTCAGAATCAGCAATCAGCATACTCTGGTGGTGATTAAGACTTGATCATCGTCCAATCAGTTATGGATGTCGTGTCGGTAAACGTTTGGGTAGTCGGTATACTCTCAGACGGCTTGATACGAGAAAAGTGGTAATTTTAAACATCGATTCACCATTAGGTCCACTTGTATTTTTTCAATACGTTTTTGAATGTGCAGGCACGTGTGACAATTGAATCACGAACTTGATAGTATGTGTACGCATTGATGCAATTTAATTACATTTTTATCTTTGATATACATACAAGGTCTATGACACATAAAATGGTCTATAGAAGAAATTGAATGGCATCACCGTGTCACTTATTTTCAAGCCGAAAATTTCGGAAATGGTTTAGTGCAAGGGCTGAATGTGGTGAAACGACTTGAGAGTGCATTGTAATTCCATGAAAGAAAATATTTCAACGGGAAACTCTGCTCTAAGTGTCAACAGGCGCACGATGAGCAAGTTTGGGCAAACATTCGTATCAACTCACGCTCATTTTGGTGTCACACTGTAGCTAATGGTTGACGCCGAAGCCGCGCCAGCGTAAGTGCTGCCGCACTATTTCTGCTTCATGTTTTTTTCGCCCATTTGTTGATTCCACGCCAAAAATTTTGAAAGGTTGACAAAAACACGGTGCATTTATTCGTTTCCACGGTAATTGGCTAAGTAATATTATCGACATGGGAAGAAATTGTTGGAGACAGCCAAGATGTCAATACAGTTTCACACACGAGTTTTTATTCTGATAATTGAAGATGGATTAAGCAATGCGGAAATCAGAGACTTTGATCGCTGGCACAACTATTTCAAATCAATGAGTGCCAATTATTCGCAGCTGTGTTGCAAAGAAAGTGGGGGGTAAACGGATGGACTCTTTGACTAGGATGGTGCCAAATAACAAAAACGTCCCTAAATGCTTTTTGCCTCTCTGCTTTTGGCATGTTCTTCTTGGCTCTGTGATAGTAAGTGAGTGATAAATTAGTACCCCTTACGTTTCTATCCACTCCACCTTAATTGGAAGTTTCCTTCCATTTCTTATACCTTTCCATCAGATCAAATAATTAATTGAAAATAATTGACATACCTATTGTGATAAATATTGATGAATTTGGAAATGAACACATGGGCAAGGCTTGCAATCAGTAAAAAAAAATACAAAATGCAAATTTATTGGCATTGCTAAATAAAGTACAGTCTTGAACCTCAACCCTAATTAGACCAAATTCCTAACTCCATTCCTGAGGTGATAAAAATTTAGATGGCAATGCCTATCATAAGAAAATACATTTTGTACTGTAGTAAAGCTAGATCAAGGAGCGGCAATTTCGACTGCGGTCTACTGCCACCGGCGAAAAATTCAGACACGCGTTGCGTAAGGCGAATTCCAGTCGCGAAGGAAAGCCTCCTCCAACTGGCCGCGAACGTTTGCCTCCTTCACCACCAGCCCGATACCGGCCGTGTTGATGAAATAATCGCCCGACCAATTGGACGTCCCGATGTACGCCGCCTTGTCCGTAACCATGTACTTGTTGTGGTTCACGCGACCGAACGGTATCTTCGCCTGGTCCGCCGTCGCCGGCACCTGGAACATCCTCACCTCCACCACCACCCCCGGATACGCCCCCGTCAGCACCTCCAGCGACCTCAGAAAGTACCCCAACGAAGGCCGCGTGTGATTCCAGTGGCTCGCCATCACCCTAACATTCACCCTCCTGTCCACGGCGGCCGTCCGCAAGGCGTCGTCGATCACCGCCCAGTACTTGGGCCTCCGCCCGTAGATCTCCAGCGGGAAGTAGTCCATGACGGCGACGTAGACAAAGGCGTCGGCGGCAGCGATCGTCTCGAGCACGGCGTCGATGTCGCCCGTCCGGCCGTCGGGACAGAAAGGCGGCGGGGAGCTGGCGACGTAGACGGCGGCGGCCGAGCCGTTGAGCGGCAGCGACAGCGGGTGCGCGGCGTTGATGCGTGTGGAGAGCGCCGGCGGCCAGTGTTCGGGAAGGACGGCGCCGGGGGCGCCCAGCGCCCAGTAGACGTCGAACAGCTTGGCCATGTCGGCGGCAAGGCAGGGGCAGTTGTAGACGACGGCGCCCATCTCTTTCACCTGGCGGGGGCGGGGGGATTGGTCGTCGGGTTACATTGGCGGTGGAACCGTTTGGTGGAATCGTGCTTGGGGCGTGATTTATTCTGGGACCCAGTTCACTAACTTTTTCAGTTTCTTATTCTTTGGAATACACCTATTCCATTCAATCAAAATTCTATCAAAATGACGTCATGATACCTACTTGCTAAAGCCAGGTAGAGCAATTTGGGTTGTGATTTCCTTATCTTCCTTTGTTGTTTAGCAGAGCTAATAAATATTTTTTTCCAAACTGGTACTAAGTCCAATTGGTATCAGTGGGTATCTGGCTTTTGATTGCTATGCTTCCTTTGGAAACAAAAGCCAAAAATGTTCCAATTTTGCAGAATTAGAAACTGTGAAAGTGTATGAAATCGAATACACAAATGGAATATAGACAAAGAGGCAAACCACAAATCTTTAGCTTAACAGGACACTGCTAAGCAATTTAAGTACCTGCAGGGTAGCAGTTGGATCATTGTAATCACTGCAGAGAGATGGAATGCATTGACAAGTAAAGAAAAGGGGGATGAAGATAGAAATAATTCACCACTAAAATACAAAATTGAGCTTCATTATCACCACCAGTTCACCACTTTTGGGAATTTTAAAAATGAAATATGACTTTTTTAATCACCAAAAATACCTGCCTCTGCTGTGGAGTGTCAAATGTCTTCAAAATATCCATAAAATCCAGCACATAAAACCTGTAAAAGGCTTATAATTATATTATATTACAGACTACTATACAAGGGTTTGACTAAACATGTGCCCGCGTAAACCAGGCTTCAGAACGCCGCCGAGACCACCATACCTGCGTTAGCGACCGCCAGTCCATGTTGGCGCTGCCCACGTAGAGGTGCGTGCGATCGACGAGCCACATCTTGGCGTGCAGCACGCCGCCGCCCATCAGGCGCCTGACGTCGACGTCGCGCACTTCGGCCGCCCCGCGCGCCACCAGCGTCTGCGTGTCGACATTGGGTGCCGTCGCCGCCGCCAGGCTCTGCACGATGCGCACCTTGAGGCCCCGGGTCGTGCCTGCTGCAAGCAGCGCCTGGAACACGTCCTCACCCTGCGCAAGGACAAGCGCAACGGCGTTTAATACGTTAGAATAACCGAGCGGGGTGACATTGTTACCGTGGGTGGTGATTTTAATAGCGTTGGTGGGTGAATGAACAATGTTGGAGGTTCAATGGGTTGTCGGAATTGATTTGATGGGAAGAAAATGGATAAAACATTTGTAAAAAGCCACATATGACGTCGTTGTTATTTTAAGAGATTATTTTAGTCGCGCTGTGGATCGCGTGAATGATATGATTGAACATTCTTGATGGTTCAATGGGTTGTGGAATTGATTTGGTAGGAAAGAAATGGAAAAAACATTTTTAAGAAAGCCATGTGACATTGTTGTTACTATACGCAATTGTTTTGACTGTTTTGTGGGTGAGCGGTGGGTGAGTTTAGTGTGAATTTAATCCTAAATGCATAATCACTTCCAAAATTTGTATTATCCATGCAGGGACTTGAACCCGGACAACCAACGGTGGAATTGATAAATAAGTTTATTTGAGTTGTTGGGCTCCATGGAGATAGATTCAGGACTATGAATGACCATAGAAGGCGTTGAATCTAGTGACGTTATGCCCAGCAAAGATCCGGGTTCAAGTCCCGGCATGGATACAAATTTAGGGGTTGTTATTTCGTTACTATAGTAATAATCAATCTTGAAGGTTCTTTAGGTGGTGCAATTAAATTTGGATTCGTGTCCAGTAACTGGAATTGAAAAGCTGCCTTGCTTAAAGTCTGCCCATTATTTGGCTGAGTACAGAAACGTATTCAGTTATCTAATCTACAATCTAGTTTTTTCTTCCAAATAGATTGATCCATTGTTTAAGTGTTACATTAGCAACCAGTTAATTGGTGACCTCAACTGAACCAACTAAATTAACTAGTTGAATCTGATGAGTGATAATAATTGAATTTACTGAAAGTTTTCCTTTCTCCAGATATTACTGACTAATTTTAGCTAGATTAGTGTTGCCACTCAGATTCCATCTGTTATGCAATATGAACCTTCATTATTGGTTCACACCATCGCTAACCTGCCAAGACGAGGGGTGTGGGTAGACTTCCGAACTCCGCAGCGTCCAGTAGAAGGAGGTGATCTCGATCGTGTGTTGAGCCCTGTCGATGAGATTCTTCCACGTGTCGTACGTGGAGGGATGCGTTGCCGTCAGGTTTATGCCCTCTGGGAGGCTCTCGACCAGGCTCACGCTGAACAACAACAAGATGCAGGACATTCGTGTGAAAAACAAAAAAGTTCACATCATTTTTAAAAAGTCATTTACTATATGCACATGGCCATTAATTCCCCTAAGGCCTACTGCCAAAACTAGCATGGAAAAAAGCCCAGTTTTTCTAAGAAACAAGCTCTTTGAATTAAATGCCTATTTGGATAAGTCTCTCTTTCCAAGTTTTGTTTGGATTGCCATTACAGGCACTGTTGTCCTGAACAAGATTGAGAGAGATATTTGGAAATTGGTACATTCTGTGTATTAATTCTGTGTATTTAAATGTATTGATCAGATATTTCAACTAAATAAAGTGGTACATAGTAAGTTACATTCTGTATGTCAATGAATAGTATTGGATTAAGGGGGTTTAGGGGATGTACCTGCATTGATCGCTACACTGCGGGGGAGCAGAGGTCGTCCGCAAAGTGATGTGTTTTGGCCAGTCGACGGAGTGCAGCAAGATGACGGGAGCCATGAAGAATATCACCACGCCTGCTCCCAAAACCGCCCATCTGAAACAGTTTCATTTTACATTGAAAAGTGTGTAGGCTTCATTGGAACTATACCTACTTTGAACAATGGAAATTAAACGGTGTATGATCAAGTTACAAATCTTATTTTTTATTGTGAAGTTAGTAGGTAGGTACTTATTTGTTGTTGGGCTATATATGCATAAAAATATATTATAAATTGTGTAATTGTGCACTTGCAATCATATTTTTATTACAATTTGGCATGGCCCACCTGTTGATCATACCAATGTGCGGCACTTTGTCTTGCCTACCTCAAAATCGGGGTCCGCCCAAGTGTTGTCCACATCGAATCTGTCGAATCATTGAGTCCTGGGTGATAGTTTTCAGTCCCCAAATATACCTCGTTGCCCTTAAACACATAAAAATTCCATCAATCAAGTCTCAGGTATATAACTAAAATCACTCACAGTTAAGGGTTCATCTTTAAAATTATAATTTCCTATCTATGAAACTAACCAGCCTCAACATATTTCAGAGTAATTGTAAGTACAATACCTCGGGCACGAAAGACTCTTTACTTTTGTAAAGGTCCATTGACACGTGAAGACCTGACACCTCTCCAACGCTAATTATCTTAAGACTGACGCTTTCAAGATTATAGTTTAATAACTGCTGATGCCGCCAAATGCCTGACGTATCGTTATCGCCCCGGGCTATTGTTCCCCCACCACATTACCACCAAGGCGACGGCAGCAGCTGCAGTCGCTGCAGCTGACTATGATGATTTGAAATAGATGCGCCAGCTATCTTTAGTGACGAGTCGCCGGTTTGCAATATGCATGCTTATTACGATATATATTTAAATACGCTGAAAACTAGCATGCGATGTGTAGTGTTGACATATGGCAAAAATATGTTAATTTACTTTGATCGGACCATGATAGTAAAAAAATTATATAGGCACACCAACAACCATGTGACTTGTTTTATTTCCTTTCAAATTGGCATAGCTAATTTGGTAGCTAGCATAATATATAGAGTTTGTAAATACATTCTAATAAAAAAAAATCGTGTTATAGGATGGGGACTTTGCTTTATGCCTTATGGTAATGATTGAGCTCTAGTACTATAAAACTGAGAGAATAAATCAGTTTTTTTTCTAATCTAAAGTTTTCTTTCGCATATGCAGTGTGTATTACATTATATGCTAAACACAAAAAAAAACATTTGTTTTTTAAAAAACATATGAGGTCTATCACATCCCCCACCCCCTTCAAAAAAATAAGCATGTTAACGGCATATTCTACGTCCCTCATCGACTTCCTTTAAAGGGAATGCAATTTTGCAGATGACAGTGGAACAGCGATTGCCCAGCTGCACTGCAACCCTCTCTACAAATCGCATCCTCTCCGAAAACACCGATCAGGGTCGAAATAGGCTCGGTCACCCATCCAGCCACTGACCTGGCGCGATATTGCTTAACTCCGGAGACTGCTCCGTCTCGTCGGATTCTCGCGTGTCTTTTCCTAATCTCTGATAGCAAATTTAATTTTAAGGAAATATAAAATTAAGGAATGTACACTTCTGGACACTAAAAACCGTCCAATCGAAATTTTAACAAGTTCCCAGTTCATGTTTAAATTGGCAGATTAATGTTTTCCAAAGCCAATATTTTGGTCATCCCTGAATTGAATTCAATCAAACCGGATATCACTGACTTTCTTATTTTGTAAGCTAGTACATTGGTAGTTTTGCTTTCCTGAATCCTGCCTTGGATTCAGACTTGGAAAGTCTTGGACTTGACTTATCAGTTGCTATCAGTGATTCAAGAAGCTTAATTTAAATCCACGGTGACAATTTGTCTTGCATTGTCTTGATTATGATTTGTGCAATCGAGGATATTAAATTACCCTAGTTTTAGTTTGTAATTGTAACCCTGTGTATTTTCCTGAAAAACTCTACTCTAAATAATATCCACTTCCGCATGTTTATAATTAAAAAGCTACAGTTCTCAAACAGCTCAAACAGCTCCACACTTGCCAAACAGACTCAAGATAGTACCCAATTGTTATGTTGATCGATAGTATGATTGATGTAGAAAGATTAGCAGAGGGTGTAGCAGTCAGAATTCTTGTTGTAGGTAAGTGAATATAATCGTTATAAAACTATAGGATGGGAAAGTGTGCCGAAATCGCAGGAAAACTCTATGTAGTACAATGTAGTCTAGTAGACTAGATGGGATGAATTAAGTGCTCAATTCTAATAATAGGGAAAGAATGAGACATTACCGTAAGGTAGACGCAAGATGTACAACGGACGGAGATTTGTGTCAAATTGGCACCTGGCTCTGAGAGATTTATGAATAATTATTAGTATGAATGAAAGCTCCTGTCCTCACTGGTTAGTTATTACCATAATCAGCCGTTTTGCAATTTAGAAAATGTTGCAGTGCAGAAAATGTAGAAAAAATGTAAAACAATAACTAAAAACCAAGATTATATTGTACGTAGCAAGAAAAGTTTTTACTTCAATATTTTAATCTCCTAATTGATGCATCTTGGGTAAGTTTAATCTTAATCATGGTAAATCTTAGTTAAGCATCACTTACTTGTTGTACAGAGATTTTCAACAAGTTGTTTGGCAGAGAGAACGAAGCTGCTGAGGATACGTTCAATCTTAACTTCGACGGATCTCCGTTGAGCTGCGACAAATTCTACCAAGAATTAGCAACTGTTATCTTGGCCAACATGATCTAGTTCCAAGCACCTTCGGACTTCATATTCGGCTGAATTATCGCCGTCATCACTATCCACAAAACTGCGGATCATTTACACACGCTTTTTTTGCTGATAATTTTGTAAATACTTTAATTAATTAATATTCCTTAATATATGTGGAATAAATTGAGTGTGCCAGTAAGATTGAGGTTTTTAATTAACAAATAAAAAAACAACCAATACCTACCCTATTTAAAATTATAAATAATTCCCTTATGAAAATCTTAACGTAGTATCTGTATCTCTGTGGTACCTAGTCGATTCACTATAGAACAAACATAACCGTGTGCCTGCAGCAGTACAGTGCTATCAATTTGATAGAACAATGTTTTTTGAAAGCTAGACCTCTGAATTAGGCATTAGTTTACCAAATCCACAATGAACTTCCCTTTAACCCAATATTCCAAAACAATCTACAACAGCTGTTCAACTTCAAATCCCTGAATCTTCCTCCCACTCTCTCATACCCAGTGTGATTCCAGACTGGCTGCTCTTGGCTTGAAGGGCTAGTGTGACACCATTATGATCCATTAGAAGTAAAATGGCTATAAGTAAGATAACAGTTTTGCTGTGGAATTCAACAGCTCTACACATGATATAACTAGTTTTACCAGATAATATTGATATCCATTCAAAAATTTCCATCCACATGGACCATGGTGATCAAAACCCAGTTTCCATCATGGGATATTGGCAATAGTTTAAAATTGTATAAATAATCACCCTTATCCCCCTTACATACCTTTAAAAATATAATCAAATATCTTACAAGGCTGTAGAATGTACGAAGCTCTGCCGAAATAGCATATCTGTGAGCTGGGTACATTATTGTCAGCACTGCCTAGGCAGTTTGGCTTGTAATTAAAGCAGCCGGCCATGTAATATTGAGAGAGCTTTGTTTGGAACTAATGGACAATTTCAACTGTCAATTGACATTGGATGTATAAAAGAGTAGGTACCTACCTATATTTTTAGGTGATAACTGAATTTGTTTGCCACCTAACTTTGATGACAGATTCCTATAAGAGTAAGATATTTGATACCACATAAAAACCCATCTCTTTCTAATTTAAATTTTAAACACCTTCCCCCGGTGAAACCCGACCGACCTTCCCCCCCGCGATCACCGCTCCCTCCGCGCGACCCGCAGCATCTCGTCGACATCGACGATCTTCTCGCGGGGCTTCCCCACCACCCGACCCCTCTCTACCTCGAGGGTGTCTATCGCCTCCCAGCCCGCCCAGTCGGTCCGTTCGACGTTGCGCTCGAACAGCAAGTCTTGCAGTCGCGAGAAGCCCGGCTTGCTCGGCGCGGACGCTGCGGAGAGGTCGCGAACGATCGCGCCCGCCACAGCAAACGCGTTGCTCATCGTCGAGAGCAGCACGCCGACTGGCCCCGTGCCGAGCCAGCCTGCTACGTAGAGACCTGCGTGTTTAGGAACACTCGGTTGGTACGGGATTATCAACTAGATTTCAAAATTTTAAAAATTTAAAAATTTGTTATTTGTATCTGTTCATCAAGCTGGAAACTTAATTTTTAACGACACATACGGTGCAACCAGGGTGTGATAACAGCTTGAAAAGGTATGTCATTGCGCACCAGACTGCTTGGATTTGTTATTTGAGCACCAAGTGACACGGTGGAACCTTGGTGTGATAAGAGAGAAAATCAGGGTCTGACTATAATTGATCAGATGGATTCTTAATCAAGCGACACCGTGTAACTTTTGTGTTGAAAGTAGCTTAAAACAGTTTTTCAAGGACCTAAATAAGTAATTTATAAATTTCTGAAGAACCTAAGTGAACAATGGCTTGCCAAAATAGAAACTACAACTACAGAACTGCAAAGCTTGATTTTCATCTCAGCTGGCTGAAATTAACAGAGGGAGAATGTGGATCTCACCTGGTGCAACGAGCCCCTCCTGATTGGGCACGAGGCCGGCCTTGACGTCGAACGGAACGGTGGGACAGGCGGGAACGCTGCGGTATCCGACGCTGCGGAGCACCAGGCCGCAGTTCAGCGTCTCCTCGCGTCCTGGTTCGGACACCGCCCGGTCCCCGTCCATCCGGTTCACACCCAGCCGGATGCCCGTCACCTAACGGCACCAGGCCAATGCAGAGACAGTCAGACTTGTCCAGCTGAGCGGCTACGTAACTTTCACGCTCAAACAATTCAGTATCTTTTCCTTTAAAATACAAAATAAATTAATTGATGCTTTCCCTTGTGTACTGTGTTTAATTATATTCCGTCTATTCTCTCTGGAGAGACCCTTTCTCTCCCGACAATCAGCGATTTCGTTGCCATGATGTAATTATTTGTAGAGAACTTTGTAAATAGTCGAAGGATTTTGTCCCACATTTATCCTGCTTATCTCGTGATTGATAGCCATATGTCTATCTATTATTCCTCTAAATATTTCACAACCTATTGATTTTTAAAATTTCAATAAAATCAACATCTCACCTTCTTGGAAGAATGGAGGATCTCAAGCGGAGACCGAAGAAAGACGGGCTGGAAGACTTTGGACGAGCTCGGGTTTGGCCTGGGATCGAGCGCAGTTTTGCAAAGAAGCTCGATCAGCCTCTTCCTCGAGCGTGGGAGAGCTGCAACATATCATTCGTGTGACAATTAAGACGTAAAATAAGATCGGTAATTAATGTCATGCAACCAAAATCATCGCACTAATCGTACAGCACGATTCCTCCACTTATCCATGCTGTTGCAATGTTCATTAGCAAAATGAGTGAAGCTTTTATTATTAGAAATGAGGAAACCATTCCAATATTGTAACTTTAATGGGTATGCTCTACACCGGCAAAGTGAAAGATCCAGGTTTGATTCCTGGTATGGATACAATTTTGGAATGGATATTTTTTTATAAATTTGTACGTAGGTAGGTATATATTAAATATGTAGAGTGCATTCACTGAATAATTGTAGTATAGTTGGAATCAACCCCTATAATACTTCTTCCATCCCAAATTTAAGCGGTTTCAGCAAGAATGGTCATCCATTCAACCTTTATGACCCAGCACAATGTTGCACAACATTGATAATCTAGCTGGCGCATCAAATAAACGCATCCGTTGGTTTACGCTACGCCACCGCCACCTACTGGGTATGATCTCAGGTATTGCGGTGAACTCGGCAGCACTCATGACGGTGCTGCATTGCGGCAGATTGACCATCTCTCTCAGCTCCTTGATGGTGAACGCGACGTGAAGCGGGCCCCTTCGTCCGACGAGAACGACCCGTTCCACGCGACTCTCCGCCAGCGTTGCCAGCGCGTACTCCGTGATGTCCGTTGTTCTGTGGACACGGCACATTTATTTAGAGCGAGAGATGAACGTCAACCTTGTAGAAAATACAAATTTCAGTGTAGACTTTGGCCTTTAGTGACTGTCTGGCTAGCTGGTGACTCTACCAACTGTTTATTTTTTTACTCTAGCAGCGGTTTACGGCTTTTAGCTGTGTTTTTTTGCCGGATAATGTGTTGAATTTAAAGGCGCATGGGATGCACATTAAATGAAGCGAATTCGTCAATTATTTCATGCAGAAAAAATGTCATTTTCACAAGTAAATTGAATATTCAAAATTTCAATCGGGTGGGGTTCTCACAATTTACATCACTGGGGCAGCTCCAGAGGTGATTAAAAAGATTCAATTTCAGCACTGTAATTATTTACTTCAGTAAAATATAGTGTAGGCGCAAATAAATAGAGCCGGAGGCACTGGGTAGTACTCCCGGTAGAATGTGTAACAAATGACCTAAGCCTGCTTGAGCTTTATGATTTTATATTTTAACTAGACAAATATGTACCTAACTTAAGCCATAATATAAAGCCACTGTACCATTGTGCTACCTTCATGAGGTAAATGACAAAGTGTCAAGACCATTAATCAAGCAGACCGCCCAATGTATCCACCACTACCGTCGTCAAAGAACGACGCCGAACTTTGCAGGCACCTGAGCGCGTCGACGGGCGTTAGCAGGATCCGCGCGACGTCCAGCGCAACGTTCCCCTGGCCGAGCACGGCGACCGTGTCGTGCTGCAGATCGAGCGGGAGACTCGAGTCGGCGGGGGCGCCGTTGTACCAGCCGACCACGCGGCGCGCCGACACGCAGTTGTCCAGCGTCTCGCCAGGCACACCGAGCTCGCGGTCTGCGTCGGCGCCGTACGCCTGGCACGGGGATTGCGATGCGTGCGTTAAGTTGGGTTTACTGTCCGGCTAAGCGAGGGTCGCGCTGCGGCGTTCTCCAATCGGAGCCCGAGTTTGGAGCGTTGCGAGCTTTATGACGGCTGCGTTTGCTGCGCTACAAGTTTTGAATTCGGTTCAACCTTTGTTCAAGTTGGTTTTGCGAATTTTTTATGCAGAACCATTGTGATGAGCTACAAACACAATTTTATCTCAAGGTTAATAGAAGACTTCTTCTTTAAGATTATATATATTTATAATCAAGGAAAAATGCAATGCTCACTGCGTGCGCAACCCTCCTCTGTAAACAACCCGGCGCTAGGAAAGCTTTACACAATGCTCTCAAAGCCAAACAGTAAACATGGCTACCTATAGGTTTACATGTTTCTAATATCAGCGTTTTTTGCGCTCACTGGCCAAATCCGTGGAACCATTTGGATTAAATATTTTGGATGCCTTCTAAATCTTTCAGCTTTGACCGTATATAATTTTATGTTTATTTCATTCAAACCTATATATTCTCAAAAATATAAATTTACCTACATGTTCACATTCTTTCAAGTAACAAGTTCTCCAACTGCTATTGTGATTGCTGTTGCAATCAAGGCTCTCAAAAGCTCAGTACTTGTTGCTAGCTTAGGAAAACTTGAAACCAGTTCTGGCTAGGAGCTTAGCTGTTTGCTTTGAGTTAGTAGTAAGTAATTATAATTCACCAGGAGAACAGCATTGTATGCGTCTTGTAGCTCGGAGATCGAAACGTCCTGGCCTACATCCACGTTGCCGGTGAATCTCACTCTGTCGCTTTGAGCTGTCTTGGTGAATGTGTTGATGACGTTCTTGACTTCAGGATGGTCCGGAGCTACCCCATAACGAACCAGACCGAAGGGAATCGGAAGACGTTCTAAAATGTCAACCCTAGCTTCTGGCAAGTGCTACTGGAGCAGATAGTACAATCAATTAGTTATTGGCTGAGCAAGTGTATTAAAATGTTTGAAGTTTTTTTGGGATTAAGCGTAGAAAATATTATGTCACCAAAGAAGGTACCTTTATAATGTGTTGAGCAGCATAGAAGCCCGCAGGTCCACTTCCGACAATACATATCTTAGGTGAGTTTAGAGTTGAAATATGTCTGCAAGTAACTGTCGAGTTTGGTCGTGAATTTCTTGCAAAAATTCGAGATAGTATAGCCGTTTTCATCATGTGTCATATAATATAAGAATACATTCAAGTGAATATAGAAAAATTTGAGATAACCTCCTTGCAAGCTGTCAGAGTGGCCGCGTTAGCGCTAGCTTCATTATTGCTGGAAGCCTGTCATTTGTGTGTGCGTCAACCTATTTTTAGAGCGTGAAGCTATCCAATTAACTAATTAAAATGTTTGTTAATATCAGAAATCTCTTGATACATTTACCGAATTCAAAATAGTCATGCCATCATAATATATCATAATTTATTCAGTTTCTGAAGTGATAAAGTGCAGGTGACATAACCTTATTTGAATTAGCTGACAGCTTGGAAGATGAAGAAAATAACTGGTCATTTTCGTAATGCTACGACTTGGGACCCTTGTTTGATCATATCTCAAATAATCGCGTTGCAAAGCGTGATGTATGTTGGTCTTGGAATGTGGACTGTTCTCATGGACCTTCTGGTTGGCTCGTCACGCTCCCTTGACCACTTGTTCAAATACCAGGTAGGCAGTATCTACAATTGAAAATTTTTGAACGGCACTTCACTCATTAATGCATCTCTAAAGACAGCAATTTTTTCCAGGAAATACACGTCCGAGACTTTGGTGGCAAGCTTGTTATCACCGCATTCGTCCTAAACGCACTTACAACGTAAGGAATCGGCCAAAATTTTTCATCTCTTTTTGACACATTATTATCCTGAAGATACTTACAAGATATACTGATGTACTTGACTAATAGTTAACAAAAACTTTCCCTTTAACAGAGCACTTGGCCTCTGGTTCATTGTGCAGAGAACAAAACTCTGCCTGGATTTCTCTGCCACCGCCCACTTGGTCCACCTCATTGTCTGCTGGGGCTACAACTCGAGCTTCCCGACGTCGTACTCGTGGTGGCTCCTGAACGTCGCATGTCTAACCGTCACGTGTGTGCTGGGCGAGTTCTTGTGCTTACGGACAGAGTTGCAAGCGATACCGCTCGGCATGGGGCCCAAAACGGACCTGTAGTGTTCGACGGCGTCCACCGTTTTTTTACTCGTTTTATTATCATCGGCGATTTCGATTGGTTGCGCTAAGGATATGCTACGGCCGATGAGGGCTGCACGTTACATCAGAGAAGCGAGAGTGCGTTGACGAATTCGATTCGCATCTCTGTAACTCCTAGAGAACCCTTCTGCTCCCATATTTGTGGTATCTCTCGAGATTAGTTCTCGTTGCAACTTGCTGGGGATTGCGAGTCTTTGAACTCCGAAATGGAGTCAGTGTTTTTGGAATAGTTTACCTTAGGGGATGGATGACAATCGGAATTGCCAGAGAGCTACATGTGGTTGTATGTTGTAACTGAGACTGGTTAGGCATTATTACTCAGTGGAGCTTTAAAAGTTTGGGTGCTGGATATTGAATTGGAAGTCGATGTTGTTTGTCCAATAATGTTTGACTTTCAATCTATTGGCTAATGATTAATTGTGACACGATCATTGACCACTACTACTGTTGTAAATATTGTGCTAAACAATAATATATTTATTAAGTATATTTATGAAACTTGGCAAAATTATCAATTAATTACAAGTGATTAAACTCTGAATTACCCAAAGTCTGTGAATTCATACCTTGATTATTCAAAGTTTCACTAAAAATTAAATTTAAAAAATAAAGTCTGTTTAATCATTATTATCAAGGGAATACTTGACTGCATTCTGGAAATCTCCAGCGTTTATATTAGTAACGTGATCGGATGCTTTCCACATTTATTTCAGAAGTGAATAATTTAATAATATATCTTTTTTGAGTGGATGATTGGGACATGATCAGTGACGTCAAGGAATTGAAAGAAAACAGGTAACCAGTAAAACACATGTACACAAATTGGAGGTTGAAACAATGATAATTAATTAATTAACTTTTGAACAAATTTGGCTTACTACATTATAAGCGTCAAGCTTGTGCAAAAATGGCATGGGTATGAAACATTAACATGGAGTTGGCTACAACATAATTAGAATGTTAATAACTAGGTAGGTAGGTAGGTAGGTAGGTGATAAGTCGTTTAGGTAAATTGGTGTAGGTCACTAACCGGGACTGGATATTGGGCGATCCATGGATTCAATCGTGTCGAGGAATAACAGGCTCCTGCCAACGTCGTTGTCTTTCAAAGCACTACCTAGGTGTCACTAAAACTAACATTACACTCGAAATGTTTTTAGGCCAAGTTGCGGTTTCGTGCGCTGCTCACCGAAAGAATCGGCTGAGGTTTATGAACGAGTTAATACTTTCGTTGATGAGTTTCGTGAAGATGTCGATATGTTCAGCAATAAGCCACTAAAAATTGCAGTGACCTAAAAAACTTGCGTAACATTACTAACGTGCGCATACATAACCTATATAAAGTCAATCACGGAGGCGTTTTAAGCTCTGGATTTTATATTTACTTTGGTGTTTAAAATACTTGTCGTTTGACTAATTTATGTTTTACATCTTTCGTTCGATGAAGAATCATCACGCTTGCTTGGCAAGGCTGATTCGTAATACGTGTCGTGTCATTTATATAACATTTTTAAAATCTCTTTTAAACATTCTCGTTTATCACTAACCACGCGGCTAATCACGCTAATGCTATTAACAGAGTAAACTCTTGATCAACAAAATATTCTACTCCTAGCTAAAACATACTAAGCTCTGCTACACTCCGTTGCAAAGTCTAGCTAAGCGATGAAATCTGGCCTGAAACAAACACAGAAGCGACTAATACTTGAGCAATCAATTTAACGAGCTAATCTTATCATGTACTCACTGGCATGTATTTTGCCATCTATCTCCGCTAGCCTTCGATATCGGCTAGTTTTCGAGCAGTGCTAACCAATGGAGGTGATTGACTAGCTGACTTGACAAGTCTTTGTTAAATAGACAGAGGTGCAACTTCTGAATACCCAGCCTGGGTATTTGGAATCTCACCCCCGGACTTAATTGTGCAATATCAACGGAGACATTCATGTTGGTTTGGTGCGTGTCAAACGGCTGGCATCCTACCAAGTTCAGATGGTGTTTAAAGACGTAAACACTAGTCAGTGATTGATATTTTGGTGAAACATGAAAGAGGTGGTAACGATAAGATTTTGACAATAGATGTGACGTGAAGAAAGGTACAAGTCAAAACGTTAATCACTCAGATGCATTAGTTAACAATGACACGCCATCTGGACTTGGTATGAAGATTCTTTACTATCGGCATCACCATTGAGATGATCCATAGTGAAGATTTAATGCCAAGTTTTGAAGAATCTTTCTAGCTGTAAATGAATTTGCCACATCACTTTTGAGGCAACAGTCAAATAGGTACTATCCAAAAGTGTTACTGTTTTGTCAATTGTGATCTTCATAGAAGCTCCTTCTCTCTCCTACAATTGAATTCATCCAGTAATTTGCCACACCAGTCAAACAAGAAAATAACCTAGTTGTTTTGTACTCAAAGACACTCCGGCTAGCAACTGTCGAACCGTTCACATTTCACTACCAACTAATGAAGAGAGAATTTGCAGCGCAAAACCGCGATAAACTAGCCTAGATGCAAGCATTCTGAAGGTAAAGCCCAGAAACCAAGAGATGGAGAATTCGGAAGATGAATGAGAGAGTTTCGAGACGTCTAGTGGGGCGGCGGTTAACCTTGATCGATGCTCGCTTGCGGCGAAAGTTCCTCGTTGCCCTCCTCGATCACCGAGTCTTCTTCGATACGTTTCCTCTCCAACAACAGCTCCCTCCGTTTCTGCGGGAAGACATCCATCACGTTTAAACGAAAGCATGAGTGCCAGGAGAAAAAGAAGTGAAAGGTAGCAGAGGTACAAGACGAACAGAGTGAAAAATGTGGCGCATAACATAACATAAGACTTCAACTGGTGCTAAACATTTCGGCTAAAGCCTCCTTTGGTATTACCTCCTTTGGTATTACTATGGTATTAATTCAGTATAATTCTCAATGCTCAGCGTTGGGCCGATAGTATGCACTAAAGACGGGAGTTTTTGTAGGTAATGTGCGGGTTGTGTCATGTGTTAGTTGAGGAACGAAATGAGCCAAGGGGGAGAAGCAAATTCTAATTATTTTGCATGTGTATCTATGATGGTACAATTCCGGCCAGAAGAAAAAAATTATCAAAATGAAAGTTTTTGTAAAAATTAAGTTCTAGTTCAGACCTGTCAAGTTTATTGAGACAAACTGGCAAAGTAATTATCCAAAAAACAATAAGATTCACTCGGTACATGTTTTAGAATGCAAAATTAATTGCTTGGTTCATCGAACAACGAAAACCACAGCTACTTGGATCGGCTAATCAAAGAACCTTAAAAACCAAAATTTAAATTTAAATTAATAACCGCACAAGACGCGCATCTCACGACGCGTTTCTAAGTCCCGGCGGCCAACCGCTACGCTGTTACTGACCTCGTCGTCGAGCTGGACGATCCGTCCCTCGATGCGCGGCGCCAGCTGGCACGAGTCGTGCTCGAGGTCGTCCAGGCTGGCGCGCCGCGTCAGCTTGGCGCGCACTGCGTGGTGCGGCCCGTGCGGCATCCCATGACGCGCCGCCGGCGGCTCCTCCACCATGCTGCCCCTGCAGCCGCACGCAACCGTTGGAAAACACACTCGATTTGCCGCCGGTTTAGCGTTCACACTCGAATTGCGGCTGCTTAGCATCCACACTCGACAAACAGTTTAGCATTTGCGCATGATTTTCAGTGGGTTAGCATTCTCACACGAATGAGTGCAGTTTTGCATTCACTTGATGGCAATGATAGGCCCCAGTTTAGCATACACTTTTCACAGACAGTGAATTAGCAACCATGGGCTAGTATTTAGCATTCACACTAAAAAAAAAAAAAAAAAAAAAAAACAGTGGAAGATTTACACTTAATGGACATATCAGTTAAGCTTTCACAAACAATCAGCACCAAATTATCAACCATAGGTCCTGGTTTAGAAATAAGTAACAACGATTAACTACCGCTAAGAAGTGGCGGCGATTTTTGTCTTCAATTTCTAAATGATTCTGAAACTCTACATTCTTTATAGATATACTAGCAGGCAAAAAATTAAAAATGTTAAGCCCAAAACATCAAAGAAATAATACAATACAAGACCAGTAGCACCAGAGAGAAAAAACCAACTAACATGCTAAGGAACAGTTTCTGGGTTTGAATCGGAGTTAATATGGAAGCAGCCACATGCAGGGATTCTGCGAGTCATTTGCTAACTGAGATCGAGAGTAAAAACGATTTTCTCCGCCTATGATGAAGAAAATACAAAAGCATTAGAAAATTGAAGACAGTATCCCCAACAGAGCCGGACAGATCCGAAGAAGACGTTTCACCTCGTCCCGCGCGGGCCCCAGTGCCCGCGAGACTTGCCTGGCAAACTGCGCAATTGCATGCGACACGATGCTAAACCGCGCAGCCACTTGCCTCCGCAGTGGCGGCGGCCCGTCTAAATCGGCCGTGTCCAGCAGCTTGACGAGGCTGTGGCGACGTGAGAGCGTCACCAGGCTCTGTCTGTGCTTCGAGTGCCGCTTCGTCTTGCCCAGACGCATGTTGATCGCCGTGAAGTGGTTCTGGATGGCGAGACCAAGGTCTGGGCACTCCTCCTCCGACATCTGTGGACGGGTGATCGGAACGGGTGGGTACGATTTGTAAGGTAACCGTTTCGGTGTGGTGTATAAATTTCCGTGGCTGGCTGGCTTTCCAATATATATATATAAATTTTTTTTACTCCAGCAGAAGTTTACAGCCTTTTAGCCGCATTTTTTGCCGTTTACAGCGAAAATAATGTGTGGCAATCAAAGACGCAAAGGACAAACTTTAAGCCGAGCGAATCCGTCAAGTATTTCTGCATTTTTATAGCAAGTATTTCTATTGAAGACGGAACTAATGTACAACTTAGGGTCAGCAATCTCCAAGCTAAAATAGTTCTCTGAGCTCCCTCCAAACAGAGAGCAATGGAAGGAATTAGCAGAGAGGATGGAGGAAAACAAAGAAGAAGAAGAACAGGAAGAAGAATAGGAAGCCATAAGACCCATTGTCAAAACAGTGCGTCGTTAAATAAATACCAATAATCATCATCATCAAGAAAAGGAAGACAAAGAAGAAACAGAAATGTCCAGAGTGGCCACCTGGTTTTACCACCTGAGGCCCTAGATTTAGCTGGATTATCCCACTCCTTGGGGCTTGTCCCATTGTGCATTTGTACAAACGAGGAAAAGATGTTCATTTATCATCATTTGATAGATCGATCCATGGAGACGCTCACGATGGCCAGATTTTACATTTGTAAACAATGAAAGGACGTTCATTTATCATTATTAGATCGATAGATTGACGTAGACACTCACGACGGCCGGGGCGTCCTTGAAGACGGCGTACCCGTCGCACCCGGACCGCACGTACATCTTGGTGGCGAGCCGGTACGCCTGGCTCGGCACCAGGTACTCGTCGCCGACGCGCACCAGCGCGGGGTCCACGCGGCGGCCTGGCGGCGCGCGCGGGTCAAACGCAAACGTCACGCCCGCCACCTGCGGGAACCGGCCCTCCAGCTTCGGGTGCATCGACACGCCGTTCTCGAGCGCCGCCAGGATGTCATCGCCTGCGGGCAGGATTCATTATTGTTCATTGATTCGCATTTTTCTGACAAATTTTTCTGATTCTTAGCTATTTATCCCTCGAGATTCAAGTGGGAGGTTTAGGTGCGATTACCTCCATATTCTTGTAGGTCTTAAATCTTATCCTCAAGCTCTAAATAACTACGCTCATCTACAACGCGATATTGAGCGTTCGCAAAGCCCTAGTAATATTGACTTCCAGACTCCATTTGCTTATTAAAAATTAAGCATAGTTAATTTGTTGATGGTGCTTTCTACGCTGTCTGGGGGCACTGACTGTCACCAGGTCAAAAGCGCTTTCTAAATGCGTTGGATCCGTCACATGATGATTTTTAAAAGATAACTTGTCTTTCATTCTTACAAGATGTAACATGACTTAAAAAGTATTGTTTTTCTTTTTCCTAATCTTAGCTGTTTAGAACTTACCAGTCACCGAGATTACAATCAGAGGGTCCGTCATCGGAACGATGGTAACCAGGTCCCGCATCGTGAAGTCGCCTGTAATCACACAAGCAACTCTTAGTCAAAGGAAAATATTACACGATTATTGCCACATATTCTGCTTGCATTCTGGCTTTGATTTAAAAAAAATTGTGGCACCACGGTAACACTAGCAGCACCTTATCGGTGGCCTGGTTATGTCAGGCCCCATAAAATTACTTGGTGGTTTGTGGACCTACTAATGTGTAGTCGATGCCCATTCTTTTAGCAACAACTGGTGCTAACTCCAGGGAAGGTAAAACCAGCAGCAATGAGCAGTTTTGATATGGGTACTTTTTTTGTGGCTGATCATGGGAGGCAACATATTTATACTTGACAAATTAAATGCCCAGCAAAGCAGGGTGTAGAGCTGAAAGAAGCTCAGCAGTTTAAGAGTTAAGTTGCTGGCACTAGTTGGATGGATTCATCATGGTTTCAAAGATCAGTTTATATTTTAATAACTGTACAAGCTTGTGCAAGTGTAATCTTTTAGAAAATGTTTATGCTACCTACTCTCTTTAACTGCTGGATTTAGAATAAGAAACTTTTATAATTATTTTAGGCTCATCAGCAACTGAGCTTGTAAGATTCGTGTAAAGTTAAAAGGGTCGTCCACAGTTTCTTGCTAACCCGCCACCGCCGAGGTAAGTCCGGCAAAACCAAACAGCATCGGTCTCACGAAACAACGCAAGTGTATGGAAGAGAGTCAACGGACGTTAGTTTCGACGGCGAGCGCCAGCAACTGCCGCCGTCCGACCTTGCTACCGACCTTCGGGATGCACGGTGTCCGAACGCAGCGTGCCGGAGTTGATGATAACGAGGTCGGCGCCGGTGGCCGCCAGGATCACGTCGCACACCCAGTTGCCGAGGTTGCACTCGGACGAGCGCAGCGACTCGAAGCGGCCGTCGAGCGGCACCGAGAACGTGCCGAGCACGTCGTCCAGCCGGCTGTTCATCACGCCTGCGAGTGACAGAGTGCGGTTAGGGGAAGTGTTTCGTGTGTATGTTGTTTTCTGGGCGTGTGAGTGAATGGAAGTTCTCGGATGAACGTTGAATCACTGGCCGGACGTGTCATCGTGGCTTTTACAAAATAATTAAACCAACACCTTGCTGCTTGTTGTCTCTTGTACAATAAATATTACGGATGTCGATTTTTATCTTGGTGTTTGTGTAGTTCGTAGTGAAGGAATCACAAAGTTGCTGAGCTGTGAAAAAATTGATAATGTGTAGAAGCTGGATATTTTTGTTGGAATTAATTTATCAATCATTGGCTAAAATAAGGGTAGGTATCTCATTGGTATAGGGACCAAGACACACAAAAAAAAATAGGATTCTTGCTTCTGGAAATTGCCTCTGAAGCAAAAATGAATCAATAATTTACACACCTTGCTATAACTTTTAGCGGTTAGCGGTTTAGATACGGTGGTTAAAGGTTAAGTGGAACGGGGGAAAACCTGAACTGCGCCTTTTACAAAAAAGAGAAAAAAAAAATTAAGAGACAAAATTACAACATGTTTAGCATACTGCAGATAAAAAATCATCTCTATGCTGAAAATCTGTAGGTTGGTTCTGTTTCCATCCTGACCAGAAGATAACTCTGTCAAACCGTCCCCATTTATCCAGGATTTTCCTTCCCAATCCCGACATCGCAGTCTATACGCAGAAGTTTTGCTACGAACTCCGTTTGCTCACCTGCGTACTTGTCGAGCTGCGCTTTGAGCGTCTCGTCCTCGTCGAACGCGGCTGTCACGTCGACGGCTTCGACGACGACCTCGACGGCCGCCTTGTCGAAGTTGAGCGTGATCTTGGAGAACTGGCGGAAGTCGGTGCCGCTCTTGATCACGTACTTGCCGTTCACCTGGCGGGGGCAGGCAAACGCTCGTAAGTTAGCTGCTCGTGACGAACGTTTGAACAGTTTTCATAGGTAGTTTTAGATTCTACTATTTAATAATTTAATGAATTGTCAGTGATAAGTTTTACAGATTTTTAGTTTGGTTTGATTCCTTACTGGATTGAGATGCATTTATTAAACCTGATGTCAATTTAAAAAATGTCCGAAGATGTTGTATCTGTCGAGAATGAAGTCAATTCCTACTAATAATAATAATAATAACTTTTATTACAATCATTTTATGATCATTTTCTGATCTTACATTGAACGAGTGATTGTTTATAATATAAAGTAGGTACCTATATATATATATTAAGTTACAAAATTGTCTATTTTGTCAAAGCATATCAGGTAAACCTGTGCAGCTTTGAATTCATTGTATTTTTGTTTTTTTATACATTGAGGCAGACTGTTTTAGAGCCAGCAAGCTTGGTGAAGAGGATTCAAGCAAGAGACAGCACATTTTTATACTCTTCAGTATCCAGCCCTAAACCCATCGCACGTCTAGCAACTCAATCGTTTTCCCACCTGCTGGATCTCGTAGACATGATCATGCCCGCCGAGTATCAAGTCGACCTCTTCGCAGTTCTCGGCGAGCTTTAAGTCGTTGGGCGTGCGCATGTGCGTCAGCGCGATCACGTAGTCGCAGCCCTCCTGCTTGAGCTGCGCGCCCAGCTGCCGCCCAGCGGTGACAAAGTCGATGAACGTCACCTCGTCGGGGTTGATGTTGGCCAGCGTGTCGAGCCACTCGCGCTCGACGAGGCCCATCTGCAACGAGACGCACAAGATTAGGGGGTAAGCTCGCATGCTTTTCGAAACGTTTGACTCGAGATCCGAGGGTTGCCGGTCACAGTAAACATTGAGATAAGCGGACTGGTTAAGGTTAGTCTGTTCAGGATAAAGTCACACTTAAAAAATGTCTGCTATTTGAATTTCATCAACTCTTTGCATGTTGCTATTTCAAAATTTCGAAATGAAAGACAAGTAGGTGCAAGTAGGTACTTGCAAATCTTCTTGCATTTTGCTAGAAATTTGGATTTTGGTTTCTACAGTTTTTAGCTAATGCTGCTAGAAATAAAAATAAATTGGAGTCTTGCATATTTATTTCATATTATGTCGGTAGTAATATTGACTACTAGCGACGAGTGGAGAGGATTTTTCTTAAATTAAACAGAGTGATTCTTAAAATTGCACTTGATTTCAAGATCTATATTCATGGTTAATGTATTTAGTTAGCTGTTATGAATATATCTTTATTTTATAAAGAGTGACCTCACATGTTAAGTACCTGGGCAAGAAGGGGGGCTCATGATTTGTCTAATGAAAATGGTAGAAATGTGGAGAGTTGAAATGAAGACATTTTGGCTTGTGTTATTCATCTCTAACTATCAAAGGCAGACTACACATGCGGCATGCCTCTACCACACAACTTTTACTACGTTAAAAAATATTTTCAGCTATCTTTAGGGGTGAACCGTGAGGGCAGACTTGCTGCCAAAACACACAGACACCAAGAGTGCAATTTCGTAAAAATTTCGTTAGTGAAGTCACTCGTCTTCTCGACTAGAGAGTTCATTTGTTCCATTAAAAACTTTGACAAAAAAGGAGATCTCCTAGTCATATCAATTCACAGTGGTAAAAGTTACAAAATTGCCACCCAGGTCCTTGTTAAAGCCAACAATCTCTTCTACACATAGCAATACTGTTAAAAACAACAAAAAAGAGATGACCATGCAAGCCCAGATATAACGGCTTGAGCAAGGGCAGCAAAGGCAGCTAGCAAGCCTCACCAATCCAATGCGTTTCCCTGCCCAATCGACGACGTGGGTGATCCGGCCGTCTCCTAGCGGCCGCCCAGTTTCCTGGTCGATCACGTTGGACATGAGCCACGGGAACTTTGTCTGCGACACCCACTCGCTGAGTACCTCCAGTCCAAAGTCTGCAACAAAACCCCTCGCGTCGTAATGTCATCCGTGAAAACCACTCGAAAGCTCGCTGCTGAAATAACTTTGTATCTACACACCGAAGTCATGGTTTCCGAATACGGCGCAATGTGTTCCGATCTCGTTTAAAACTGGAACCATTTGCTCTCCTTTGGTGAATGAGCTGACTGAAAAACAGATTTTTTTTTTGTAATTAATGACCAGACACATTTTGTTTCGGCTAGAATGGTGCCAAGGCATTAGTAGTAGGTAATAATAAATTAGGATCAATCAAGCAGGATAAGTACTCTTGTCAATAATTTCTCATGGTTAAGACCATCAGGTATCTACTAGGTAAATACTAAAAAGGTAATTTTTTACATACTGCAAGATAATTTTAAATGAACTTAAGACAATTATATAAATACGTAAATCAATTATTATTCTACAACTAAAAGGCAAGACACTATACTGAGCAGTCGCTCAATACTCACGCATGCTCGGAGAGAAGATGTCGCCTGAGAAAAGTATGAGCGGATTGAGCGCAGAAAACGACTTGACTGCCGTGCAAAATCTTGCCGCGCCACCGATTGGCTCCTTGCTTCTCGACTCGATGTTGTACACATCATTGTAATGAATCAGCGTAACTGTAGCCATTGCGCCTCCTGACAGGCTGTGTAGTGTCCTTAGTCCTGCCTGTCGTACTTCTAGTGAAGCCTGCGAGGTAAATGTTAACTTTAAACATTAAGCTATCACGTTTAATTGCTTGTCAAGGTAAGCTCTAGGGATTTTGTATTTTGTTAGGAGTAGGTATGTTATGTGACTGATAAGCTTACAAGGCCGCAGCCAGAAGGGAAGATAAGCACGAATGAGATTTGGATGTAATGAAAAATGTTTTCTAAAAGCATGCAGTTAGTAGAGTTAAGCATGTTAACCTGTTTCAGCCATCCTACAACGCTCTTCACACCCATAGACACATCGGAGGCAGCAGGAATGTCGAAAGTGGTTGACGATTCAACGAGATCTGTCCAAGTGGATCTTAAAGCGGCCTGAGCCGCAAAGCCAGCCATTTTTTGCGAAATTCTTGTTACACAAACAAATTTCTTGCAAATTCACTCCAAAATGACAGGAAAAAGCATGAAATACAGCAAAAGATGCATTTGACCCAGATTGTGAGAAGTGGGGTTAGTTACAAAAACGTACCCGGAGGAAGCAGATATCTAGGTAAAACAGATAGGTGAAAATTTGCCGACGACTGAGAAATTATTCATAGCGTCTCAAGGATCAGTTTATGGTCGACATACCCGAAGAAAATAAATAAATCTCTTGAAGTCCTGCTCCCATAGACCCAATGTTGACAGATACCAAATGACTAGATTGCCTCTCAAACGTAGAATAAGGCGTTGCACTCATATATAGTGCAGAAAAATAGCTATAAAGTCATGGTCAGAATACATGATTTCAGAG
Source organism: Nemurella pictetii (assembly GCA_921293315.2). Classification (NCBI taxonomy): domain Eukaryota; kingdom Metazoa; phylum Arthropoda; class Insecta; order Plecoptera; family Nemouridae; genus Nemurella; species Nemurella pictetii. The sequence goes on from OV121122.1 coordinate 8,260,332, forward strand.
ATAAAACACTTTCACTTTCTGCATAATATAAAACTAGGTCAGTGACCGATTTTCATTAGTGCTGTAGGGACGGGTGTGAATCTAGCACCAACGTGAAAACAGAATACCACAAAAACAAATCCACCAAATCTTGGGAAGGAACCAGAGATTTACATTTATTAATTTATTTATTATTTTTTAATTGATTTGGCACTGAACGAACTGAGCCTCCCAAATTACCAAATTTGCTCGTCGGATTGTTGATGATCAGAGACAGAAGTAAAAGCATATTTGTCGGCTTGCTTACGTGTTCCCTCACTTGCAATATAGAAATTAGATTTGAATCGGCTACGTGCCTCCGTAAATGAAAATGTAAGGACACACACTTTATATTTTTATTCAGAGTATTTTATTAAGCATGCATAAATGCATACCACAGTAATGCTACAACAGTTTTGTGTTAAAAGGCCTTAGAGTAAAGTTTTTTCCTACATTAGTTGTTGTTATGTTATATGTACAAGATGGACAGATAGTATTGAGGTACATTACGATTTAAACCACATATAAATATTATTTACAGATCACTACAAAATGTGTTTAAATTATTAGACTGTCAATGATCAACATCATTACTCATTAGTCATTAAAAATTGTCAACGAGACAGTATTTCCACCTCACATTTTGATTTACGAGTACAAAATAATGTTTCTGAATTGCTATGGAATGGAAATAAAAACTTGTAGGTATGCTATAAATAAAATAATGAAATGGAATAATGGCATTTAAATCTATTGCTACGTACATTAGTTATATAATATATATACTAAACATAATAAACCCCATTAAAACAATATAAATATTGATTATAAAGGCCGCAAGAGATGATTATTTGGTATAATGTAATCTCTAAAGGCAAAGATAAAATTAGTGGCAACACAATTGGCACAAACAAACGAAAAGGACGGCTTACGATTTACGAACAGAGTAAAATGTTAAATCTGGCATCATGGCACTTTCATAAGAAATCTACGCCTCATTCTTACGGCTGGCACTTCACAATGAGATCTCATATACCTCACTTTCAGCAGCCAATAACTAGATAAGGAATTATCCAACAATTTAGAACACCGATTATGAGAATGCACAGTGGAAAGGACCCAATACAAAACAAACGCAATTGCTTGTATTTGCACTGCTTGGGATGAAATAATCTCTTACCAATTGGCAATTCGAGGTCCCACTTTGCAATTCCTTCAATTTAACAAGACCATTCCTGACTCTCCAATTAATATTCTTAATAAAATCATTAGAAATAGTATTACAACATTTAATATCTTGCCTTGACAACTACAAAATATGGCTGCAGTTTTCTAGGCCATTTGTCTGGATGATGTTCAAATATTCAGGCCCAAAACACAAATGACAATACTGCGAGATATTCTGAAATTGCGAGGCAAATCGGCGTTCGAGGTTACAACTGTACAACTTCCTTACACGTTACAACTAATTGGACAGATCTGAGGAGACCAGAATGCCGTTTGTTACACGAATCAAAGCAACAGTCCAGCCAGCCTAATCTTTTCGGAGCTGCTTGTTTCGCTCTCCGCAGAGGAAGAATTCCGTCAGTGCTCCCAGTTCCCCGACATTGCACCTACTGATCAACTACTATGTCACGTTGCATGCTGGATGGCTCACGCTAAGATGGAGCAATAAAAAAGGCAATAGTCATATTACGTCGAAACGTTTACTGTAGACATCTCTTTCAAAACAACCTGACTTCTTTTGATCCATATGAAATTTTATCTCTAATTGAAAATCAAATACGATCTACTTTCTACTTGAGGATTCAAAACTCAGGCTTCACCCGAAGTCTAAGTTAAATGGATGCTGCTGTCAAATTAAAATTTAAAACATTCAAATTGTTTGTCTCCCTCACCTTCAGTATTAAATGTCTTGCCATCAACAGCCATCAGTTTGGTTGTCTCATCTCACAAGGAAAAAAAATTCTAATCAAAAATATATGCCAAATTGGAGGATTTTCATTTGAGATAAAATGCACTGTCAATGCAAATTGAGTTACGTATCGGTACGACTCGTTTGAATTCCTCCTCCTTCCTTCCAAACGAACGTAACATCGAAGTTGATCAACTTTGGGTACATTTACCGCTTGGCTATGCAACCTTTGCGCTGTGGCTTCGCCGTGTAACCAAATTCAACACTTACGCCGAAGCTAACGCAGAAATCGTGACGCTCCGTCTCCGAACGGAGAACGCTACGACAACAGCAGCGCGATGCTCGCACATCCAAACGGCAATCGCACCAGCACGGTGAGCGAAACTAGCGGCGGTCCCGCCCGTGGACGTTTTGTACTGGTTTCGCGAGGCATCGCCGTTCAGACGTCGACGTCGAGGTGTACGTGCGCGTCCGACACGGCCAGCTTGACCAGCGTCTTCTTGACGCGCAGAACGGGCAGCCGGGCGCTCGCGTTCGGGTTCCAGCACTCGCGCATCAGCTTGGCCATGCTGGACAAGGTCTGCAGGAACAATACAAATGTGTTAGGCTGTTGTCTAGCGTACTAGTCTAATGCACGAGGATTTTTGTTCAGTTTTTGGCAGTTAATGTTTATCAGAACAAGCTTGAGCTTCGCTCAACCTTGGTGCCCATAGGGCACAGGCATATGCGCATAGCGCAAACATATTCGCATAGCACAAACATATGCGCATAGCGCAAACATATGCGCAGAGCGCATATGAAGTGTAGGTAAGTGTGTTGGTAAACAATATACGCTTACTCAAGCTTATGCCCTTAAAAATACATCCGCTCTGAGAAATATTTCCTTGTCCAATCACTACCAATCACCTTGTTATCGTTACCAGTTTCTGTATTAGGGCCTACGGCCTACTACTACTTAGCGCAGCTGTTTAATTATAAATGCGGTAGTAGAGATACCATTTCCAACCGATTTCAGTCAAAATTCTATTGTATAGGAAGACCTAATGTATAATTTGACAGGTTCTGTTCTAGACATTATTTCTAAGTATTTCAAATTCATTGGTTCAAGGAGGCAGAGGAAAAGTAAACAACATAATTGCCTGCTCATTTTACCATTAGTTAATTACTTATTTACTGGTTATTAAACTATCGCAGCGCAATAGCAAATAATTAATCATTCAAAATTCTTCATATGAATGTCAGAAACAATGATGAGTGTAAATTTCTATAACCCCAAGTTTTGACACGGCATGTTGCTAGGCTATGGAGCTCGGATCATCGCTTTACCTTCGCAATCACTGCCGTAAAGATACTTTACGCTGATGATGCTGCGCTAAAAAACAATATAACTAGGCTAATGAATGCTACGCTACCTAACTTAAACTTTTCCCAACGTTTTGCAAAGCTAAGCTGTCTGCTTGATCAAAAGCTTAGGGAAATGTTTAAGTTTAATAGCGTAGCATATAAGTATAACAGATAGTTTTTTTCTGAAAATTAACATACTTAAATTGGGAAAAGACATGAGTCTTCGTAAGAAAGTAATTATGTTTGTCAGGGTTTGAGATTAATGACCGTTTCTGAAGGAAGTATCAGCAATAAAACCAGAAATTGACCGAAAGCCAAGGAATTAGAAACTGAAAAAGCCGTTGAGTGGGGGTCCAGGTTAATTTTAAACGAGGTTTCACGTGTCTGCCTGATCGCTGGCAAAAAGTGCGCATTGCCAGCATATTTATAGGTAGTTTTACGGAAGCTTTCCGTTCAGACAAACATTTCGTAACTCTTCCCGACATTGAAAATCGCGACGTCACCCGCAATCGTGCTCACCTCGTTGCTGGACCAGCGGTTGGGCAGCATCGGCCGCTGCTGGTCGGTGCACACCACCTTCTTCATGTCGTCGAAGCCGGGATCGGGCGGCACGACGTCGTGGAACGGCGGCTTGCACTCCTCGGCGACGCCGCCCGTCACTGTCCGTCGGCACACCTCCCAGAAGACCAGCCCGAGCGCGTACACGTCCGAACGCTTCAGCGCCTCGAAGTTCGACATGTCGATGCTGCGGGCGGGAACGGAGGGGCAACACGTTATGGGCGGGTCTGCGTCGTTATGTTTGCCAGCACGTTTCACGATTACAGTTTGCACAATGTGAAATGTGAGGAAGAATACTTTGTTAACATTCCTCTTTTCAAATGATGTAATAATTTTATTAGTTTTGTTTTGTTTTATTAGTTTTGTAATTAAAGATGATTAAAAGAAAATAAATATAAGAGCATTGGTATGGCTGGCCAGCACTTTATATTAAGCTTTCAAAAATGTCTGTTCATTCAAATTTAAGACAATAAATGATGATCATTATTTATAAGTTTTGTCTTGGCTTTGAAGCTATTAGAATGGTTGGAAATAGAATGATGCAAAAGGAAGGTATTTGCTCTTTATCGTGTGATTTTGTTCCATTGGAACACTGATTTTGGAGGGAGTAATTGGAATAAATACTAAGAAAGGTTTTTATAATATTTAGAAATATTTAGTTTCTTGAGTTATACTAATTATTATATATATATAGATATAGTTAAGTAAACAATGCCTAGTAATTTTTTGATAGAAGTGAAGCAAGGGAAAAGGTTGTTGAAGAAGAAATATTTTTGGAAATCAGAGAAAAGTGGATAGAGTTGAGTGGAAGAAGATGGCAAAAACAAAGATGGAGAAATAGAGCAACAGTTTTTTTTGGATGGTAGATTCTTGGCAAGAATCCACCGAGGTATCCTTGTGCCCATTTTAAACAATTTCTATCCGTTAAATGAATGAAAAATGATGATAAATATCTACTGCAAATAAAACAAAAAATTGCAATAGCAGTTTTCAACAATGTAAGCAGACTCACGTTTCGTCGAGCACCTCGGGGCTCATGTAGCGCTTGGTGCCGACCCTCGGGTTCGTGCCTACATCCAGCTGGCCCGTCGACTGGACGTGCGTCACCGCCAGCCCAAAGTCGGCGATCACGCAAGCCCCGTTCACGGTAACCAGCACGTTCTTGCTCTTGATGTCGCGGTGCGCAATCGCCGGCTTGCCCTGCGCAACCGCGGGGGAAACGTTTGTCGTTAGGATAGGTAGACTTTACATGGAGGCCCGATTTAGGTGAAGCCTTGCCCTGGCCGACGTGTGGGGATACATTGATAGAAACGAAGCCTGTTTAGCCCGGTTTTTTGCCAGTAATGGCGGAAATAATGCGTAGAATATTAAGACCCATGAAATGTACTGAAAAAAACCCCAGGAAATCTGCCATGTCATTTTCACAAGTTTAGTGAGCGTAAAAAAATTATCGGATGTAATGTCTATATGTAGATGCCTACAACGGGAGAGACCATAACAAAAAAATTGCCGTCTTTTTATACACACCAACTTCTAAAATCAAACTTCCTTGGGGAAATATCTAAATCTCAATATTGAAACTTAAAAAACATAGGCTTTTTTTGACAAAAAGAACAGCTGATGGCTGAAAACTTTGTCCTGAAAGTGAAACTGATCATAAATTAACCACATCAAATCAAAAATAGTTGGAAAAATTTCACCACTGAGAATGAATCAATATAGGCAATATACACATTCAGTTTTGTGAAGACAGTATCACAAATCCTGTTTCGAACACTAGCGCTCTCCCAATAAACGAACTGAAGAAAATTCTGGCGGCACTGACCTGTGTGCCGAATATCTCCGTGTGCAGGTGCACCAGCCCGGCCGCTATGGTCAGACAGATCTTCATCATCTGGTGGTGCGTGAGCGTCGTGCGCTGCAGGTGGTCGTAGAGCGAGCCGAGCGGGTGGTGGTGCGTCACCAGCAGCAGCTGCGTGCACGAGTTGCGCGACGTCATGTCGGAGCCGACGTAGCCGAGCACGCACTCGTGGCGGAAGAGCACCGTGCTGTCCAGGGCCGGGGCGAGAACAGAGTGAGGTTGGGGTGGCAGCCCATACAGGTTCCTTCAGACCCTTTTGATGCTCAGAGCGGGTGTACGCATTTTTATGACTTGCTAATTTTTCTTTGTTCATGTAAGTGATCTACAAATCAGGGGTTTAGCATACTCTATTGGCAAAGACATGTACCTATAGAGGTCGGAGAAACTTTACCGCTACCTGTGGGCAATATTAGAACCGAATAAAATCACTTTGTGGCTGATCATCACCGGACTGGCTTATTATTATACGTTGCCTAAATAATACCCGAAACAGCAGGGTAGGTATTGGAGCCGAAATAAACTCGATAGGTTAAGTGGCTAGGGGCCAAAGTTACTGGCTAAAGAAAAATTACTGTAATAATACTTCATGACCTCAACAATCCCTATACTAATATTATCCCTGTGGTTCAGTATGTTTTCATCACTTTCAGACATGTCTATGCACGCCTAAAGTTACCATCCGATTCTTATGAAATTTTGGAAACGCACTCGATACATCATAAATGGGTGCAACGAGGGGGTCTCGCTGCGGTTTGACCAAAATGGGCCCTTTTTTGGGGGGGTTCACCTACCAAATTTGGACTTGGAGGATTGAAAAGTTAAACCCGTGTAGCAGCGACCATTTTCAATTCAAATTGAAATTTTCAAACCAGCCAGCCCAAAATTGGGCCCTTTTGAGGGGGTCATTTAACAGAAACAAAAACTTGCGATTACACTTGGCAGTTATTTTCCTAACTTTATGAAATTTTGGAAACGCACTCGATCACACATTGGACAACTCACTGTTGAGGTTTCGCTTCGGTCTGGCCAAAATGGGCCCTTTTTTGGGGGGGTTCACCGGTCAAATTTGGACACATAGAATTGAAAATTTGTACCCGTGTAAAAGTGTTCATTTTTAATTCAAACCTATAATTTTACATTAGGGCCCAAAATTGGGCCCTTTTAGGGGGGGTCTTTTCACAAAAACAAAAACATGCGACCCTACAGTTAGCAATTATGCTCCTATCAATATGAAACTTTGAAATCGAACTCGATCCAACATTCTACACCTCACTTATGGGGTCTCGCTATGGTTTGGCCGAAATGGACCCTTTTTTATGGGGGGGGGGGGGTCAACCACCAAATTTGAGCATCTATTTTTATTACAAATCCACGACTTAAAATTTGCCTAGCCCGAAATTGGGCCCTTTTTTGTTGGTTGGGGGGGGGGGTCTTTTCGTAAAAACTCCCGACTTGCGGTGTGGGCATTTTGGAAGATATTGAAAAGTGGATGTCCATTGGTAGCATGGTAAAATTGCGCTCATCTTGACATTATTTCCCGTCAAATGTATGAATTTCTTAATCTTATTTCGTTGCGTTCAACGCTGACAGCTAGATGAGCGCTGTGGTCTGTTTTTGAAGTACTTTGTCCAAAAACACATGGCCCCACCAAGTGCATATAAATCATCATGGAGAGAGGGGGCTCGCTACAGCCAGCCGCATTTCGGGGAAGTCCCGTGATTACGCAACTGATCATAAACATCGAGTATTTTTTTTTGAGCACATTTAATTGAAACTAAAAATGAATCTGAAAATTACTGACGATATTGTGATTTGTTTTCGTAAGGCGTCGGTATCGAGAGTTCGCGAACATTGGTCAACTTTGCGCGTTATGACACCAATTTCGCGTTGGTTCGCGAAAAGCAGCAAACACACAGCAAACATAGTAAACATCAACCTTCAATCATCATCCACCTTAACTAAAATCCTTTAATTTGGCTCCGCGTAATTCTCTATAGAAATTGCGAAAACGCGATGAAAACGCGTGGGTCAAGTTGCGTTGTGTTCGTGCCACCGGTTACTTGCGCGCTGCAATATTTAGGCAGCGATTTGAGCAGGGCTTGATAGGGCTTTGATAGGGCTCGAACGGGCTTGATTGGGGTTCACGCGGCCGAAATTCGTCCAACGTCGAGACAAAATTCGAAGCAATTCATCGCCTCTGGCTTGAAGTTGGGTTGGGTCAGGAAAAGTAGGATTAGTGGAGGGGGGGGGGGGGGGGGTGAGGAATTCTGCAAAACCATGCCTGAACCAATTGATGGTGGACGTCTGTGTACCTGAGTCACGAAAACGTATTGCCATCATTAGCAGTACCCATAAGTTCGCATTTGAGCAGTGAATATGTATATAAACACGAAATGTTAGGTAAGCGTGGAAGAAGGGTCAAAGACTAATTACCGAAAAACAAATCAACACAAGAAACAAATAAAACCTACAGGGGGCGAAGCCCCCTGCAAGGGGGCCCTACGCAGAGGAAGGTTGGGAAGTTGGGTTGGGTCAGGAAAGGTAGGATTAGTGGAGGGGCGGGGGGGGGGGAAACTCTGCAAAACCATGGTTGGGAGGTTAGTTTGGGTCAGGAAAGGAAGTCATAGAAGAAACACGTGTAGCGGCACGTGAAAACTCATGCTTCGGCGACACCACACCACTCGCTTTTCTTGGATCAACTACTGATGGAGGACGCATGTGTACCAGAGTCATGACCATCATTAGTATTACTTTAAAGTTCGCATTTGAGCAGTGTCTATGTAGGTAAACACAAAGTGTTAGGTAAGCGTGGCAGAAGGGTCAAATACCAATTACCGAAAAACAAATCAACACAAGAAACAAATAAAACCTACAGGGGGCGAAGCCTCCTGCAAAGGGGCCCTACACAGAGGAAGGTTGGGAAGTTGGGTTGGGTCAGGAAAGGTAGGATTAGTGGAGGGGTGGGGGAGGGGGATGGGAAAATCTGCAAAATCATGGTTGGGAGGTTACTTTGGGGCAGGAAAGGAAAACATAGAAGCAGCACGTGTAGCGGCACGTGAAAACTCGTGCTGTGGCGACACCAAGTGATGGGGGACATCGGTGTATCTGTGTCACGAAATGAAACCCCCCTTCTTTTAGCAACACCCAATAATGAACAGGCGGGCAGAGAACATGCAGAAAGGCACTAATTGTTGGGCAAGGGGAGTAGCAAAAAAAGACGCACGAAAGGCAGGAAAGGCATCAGGAAACATACAACACGGTTGGGTTGGGAGGTTGGGTTGGGTCAGAAAAGGAAAACGGGAAAAAAAAATTTCCTAAACATTACATGCACTAAAACCCATCTGTCCTAAAGTCAATGTTTTTGCTTTCAAAATAATACGCCGAGGCAGGTTGGGAAGTTGGGTGGGGTCAGGAATTGTAGGATTAGTTGGGGGGGGGGAGGGGGAGTGGCAAAAAACTACGCACGAAAGGCAGGAAAGGCATCAGGAAACATACAATACGGTTGGGTTGGGAGGTTGGGTGGGGTCAGGAAAGGAAGACTTAGAAGCAGCATGTGCGGCATCACATGAAAACTATCCTTTCATATTGCCATCATTAGTAGTACCCATAATTTCGCATTTGAGCAGTGTAGGTAAACATGAAGTGTTTGGCAGGCGTGGCAGAAGGGTCAAAGACCAATTACCAAAAAACAAATGAACTCAAGAAACAAATAAAACCGACAGGGGGCGAAGCCCCCTGCAAAGGGGCTCCGAGCAGACGGTGCTTTGGGGCGAAGCCCCAAAGCACGCCGCGTGGGTTGGCGGCCGGAGGCCGCAGGGGCAGAGCCCCTAGTTTGTTTATATTTTGTTCACAGTAGAAGAGATGTATGACTTTTAATAGATAAGATCAGGTAAGCCGATTAAAACTACAGTGTAAAGTATATTCTTAGAGTTAACACATTTGTAAGCAATTAAATTGTCTTATTCATTTCAAAACTTAACTTTGAACTTATAAATGAAGGCATAACGGCTTAAGAACAAAGGAACGTCCTTTAGCTTTCTCTTGATAGGGCTCAGAAGAGCAGGAGGTAAACAACAACATTACCCATCTACTTATCCCAACAAGTCGACGGTCCTAACCTGTAAATCTCCGTTTCCCTCCGCCACGAAGCCTCGTCCCTCGAGAAGAAGATCTTGACGGCGACGCTCTCGCCGTGCCACTCGCCGCGCCAAACCTCGCCGTAGCGCCCCTTGCCGATGAGCTCGCACAGCGATATCTGCTTGGCGAGCGTGCGCTGGATCAGCAGCGGCAGTCCCGAGCCCGAGCCAGACGTCAGGCTGTGCTCCAAGTATTCCTGCGCCGAGCGGACATGATGACAACGTCGATTAGTGGCGGGAAATATCTCACCAGGCGGTAGAATGTAGGAAGCTGGGGCGAAATAGCGCTGTTGTGCTGGCGACAGAATTCTCAGCGCCGGCTGTAGTCTATGAGGATATTGTATATTATATGTATTGTTATATTGTGTATATTAAGTGTTGTGTATATTAAAAATATTGTTTATCCAGGATAAGGTCATTACTCAAAAAATGTCCGCCATTTACATTTCACCAACTCATGAAACTAAATCCGTAAGGCGCCATTTCAAATTATCAAAATCAAACACAAGGACCGCAACAAAACTTTTTATTTACCATTTGCATATCTTCTAGCTTTTTACTAGTAACTTTCTTATTACAGTTATATACTAATTAAGTTAAAAATAAAGGTAAATCAGTCCCTGTAACTTTATTTGCCATCAAGTTGGTAATCGTATTGACTACTAGCGCTTAGCGGACAAGGTTATTCCTATATGAAAGAGACTTTGGTACTTATAAAACTTTCGACTGTTCTGTCTAATAGTTGAGAAATTTGATCCTTTTCCGGACCACCAAACTCCTCAACTCAGAGCAAAACCACAAAACCATCAAGTACATCTACTAAAGGCTCTCCACCACCGAACCAAAGCTACAAACGATTCTAATTCTAGCGTACACAGACGCCGTCGGCTACCGTCGCTTCCTACTAACCCTGAGCGAAGTGTCGCCCGCCGCGGTGGCGCGGAGCACGTCGTCGGAAGCAAAGTAGCCGTCGGCGTCCGATCGCGCCGCCTGCAGCCGCTTGCGGTGCGACCGCCGCATGAGGTAGAGCACGACAGCCGCCAGCGATCCCAGCGCCAGCGCCGGCCCCGCCACGCTGAGTAGCAGTCGCGCAACGTACGTGCTGTCCGCGTTAGTGGGGATCTCGTCTGCGAGGACCGGACAATGTTTTGTCAGCTGGCATTGAGTAGTTTTTTAATAGAAAATGGAATGGAATTTCATAATGGCTAGATAGCTTGAACGAAAGAAAGGTTAGCGTGCACACAACAGGGCTGACATGGTATGGTGGTGGTGTGAAGTTGAAAGGAAAATCTTATTTCAGATATATGTAACTTCTTTGGCTGTAACTTGTTTTTATATATAAAATGGAATTAAATGGTCAATTTACTTATTAGAATGTGGAATTGATATTTCATTGCTTATTCAGAAACATTGGGCAGTAACACAGATAAATATATTGCAAGATTTTGTCAACACTATAGCACCTCGTGTTTAAACTCTGTAACGGTCCTTGGCTTATATAACCATTCATTGGAATTGCTGCTGTGCTACTGCTAGCATAATAATGGGACTAGAATTATACCCAAAAATATGGTCCACTTGAGTCTGAAAAAGGAAAGGCTTTTGGAGACCGCATAATGCTATGTACACCGTCACAGAAGTTTTCAATTTCACCGCCACAAATTACCTTTATAAACGACTGGAGGCAGTTCGGGGAAGGTCCCGTTGTTGCAGTAGTCACCGACGCAGCAGTCGATCGAGTACTGCCCAGCCGTGTGCCGCTTCCGATGCATCGAGCTGTAGGAGGGGGTGCTGCAGTAGAGCGGCACTTGGTCGTGCTTTGTCACGCACCCTCGACTCCTTGCCTCCGCGCCGTACTCGTCCCGGACGTGGGACGTCCAGCACTGGAAACAATGTGGAGGTTAGTCGTGACTAGTGAGATTTGTCGGGTCTTGCTAGGACTGTGAGTAATGGTGATAGTGATGATGATACACTGGCGATGGCTTATCATCCGGAGATTTGACGCTAGTGGGTACATCTACATTAGATAGTTTTTACAATGTGGTTGGAACTGATTTTAACTTGTGAACATGAAGATTTCCTTACCTGAATTGCTCCTACACATGCCTCAAGTGAGGGCGTGCAGTCAGGCGGCTCACACGAATGGCACTTGTACTTTTTCAATGTAGTTGCCGCACGACCGAGATGTTCCTGGAGAATTCGGAAATTGCGTTCCGAGTCAGTCTCCGAATTGCCAGCAGAGTCGTCGCCATCGAAACCGAGATCCTCCAACAGGTTTCCTACGATGAAATCACCTGCAAAAACTGAATCGTATGCGGTATTAGAAAGTGAAATAAATAGAAATTAGGCTACATAGGAAATATGGGTCTGTAGCACTGTTGTGGTTACAGCAGATTGGATGTTGGTTTTAGAGAGATCGAAGAGTTGCCATAGGATGGAAGAAAATGAACTAGGATGATTATTTTCGGATTTTATTACCAAACTAAAAACATGATCTTACCTTTGCAGGAGTTTAAAGTTATAATCAAAAGTAAAAACAAAACAGATCGCGATGCTGCCATGTTAGATCAGCCATAACAAGCGATTCAGCAGAAATCAGTGTTGCCAACAAATTATAAGAAAAGTTTCTAAAAGGGTTGCAAACTTCACACCCGTAGTATGAAATTTAGCGCCAGGCAACGGATTTTCTTAATTTATCAACGGACTTTCTATTCTTAGTTTGTGAAACTAGTTATGCCTTGCTTGTTCACATACGATTTTAATTATTAAAGTGCTAAAATACAGACAACACGTCATTTCTACAACACCTAAGTGTTCTACAACATTAATCTCAATGTTGAACCTAGTGTTAGGCTTTGAAATTACATCCAAGGCTTAAATAGTCATTATCAATAAGAAAATAAGCTGAAAAATTTGGCGTTGATTACCAAGAACACACTTGCAAAGTTTCAACCATAACTTGGATGGATCCCAACTTCTCCAGCATTATGCAACGATTCCGTCGATACTGTATGCCCAAAGCAGACCTAGTGTAGCAGAAAACTACCCTGAGGTATAATGATGTCTGGAGAGAACTAAATTTAGGTAAGGAGAAATATAAATTGTTCAACCATGATTCATTTATACAATGTATTTTACAGCAACAAGTTATTAGAAAAAAATCACTTCATAAAAACAAATAGTAAAATATTGAAACACATCAGTGTCCTCACATTCAACCACTTTGATTGGATCACATTATTCAACAGTTAATACTCATTTTCATCATCTCGGAACTCACCAAGTGAGATTTATGGGTCGACACGTAGGTCCTCTATAACTTTTAGTGAAACTGCATTATATTAATGTTATCATTTCAAGTTTTCAACTAAAAGTCAACCATTTCAACAATATTTCTTGATATCAATGATCAAATGATCAATCTGTCCTATTAAATTACCTACGTCTATAATATAACACAAACTTAAAAGCAAAATCAGTCTTTTTACATAATATTTAGGTAATAAGAGGATGAGTTTTTGGGTTATACACTCAGAATACCCAAATCGAACCAGCTATAGAAAGGCAAATCACTAAACACGTGTTTACCAACAAATATATCTTTTCTGATCGCCTCAAGTATGTCTTCCACAAGCTGCCGTGGCAAATCAACCAGCATTTCTGGATCATTCAGTGCTCTGTACTTGTCAATCGAATGCAGCACTCTTCGAATCGACCAACTATACAGAGTCAGCATTGGCAACGTTATGGTCAGAATGGCGACAGGTTCTTTCGGCAAAGGGCTATGTCTTGCAATGGTAAACACAAACTGTCCGTTAATTAGGCACTGTGCCCGATTAGAACTACCGATTGCCACCCAGGGATGACCGACAAAAGTGTGACACGTAAAGCGATGGTTGTTCGAGAGTGTCACGTATTTCCTCAGTTGTTCTTTGTAGTCGATCCAAAATATCAACACTGTTATTCCTGTTATATTAATGAAGTCTACGACTGTTGGATGATGCGAAAGTGCAGAAACAGGAAGTCTAACTCTTCGGTTGTGATCTTTCGGCTTTATTTTCAGCAGCATGTCGTGCACAACGGTACCTTCGTCGTGTGATCTGCGTTTCTGCAGCGGTAACGCGGTGCTTTCGGCTTGTTCACTCGCCATGTGGGTGACAAATGGAGAATTGGAGGTGATACAACCAGGTAAATCGTAGTGTCTTGCTCAACAACGTATCTGCATCACAAGTCGTGATTGTCGTTGACGTCGGTCGGTACGTTGGTGACACATTCGAGGTTATGATTTCAGCAAAGATTTTTTTTTAATGTGGCTGGCGGGGCAATTTAAAAGGTTAAACTTGCGATGAGGGGATTTACCCAGCAAAATATTATAGTGACAACGTGATAATTGAGAAAATGTAATTTCCTTAAACTAATGCCCACACCTACGTATTATGACAACACATATAAATACACATAAAATCAAGAATTTACGATTATAATACAGAAAACCAAACATACGTCAACAGCTCTGTTTTGAATACTGCTGGGAGGTATTTTGACTGTTGGAAGCAAACGAGGTGAGTGAACAATTATATAAAATTCGACCCTTTGCAGAAAAACTCGCTGAGTGTGTCTAGTTGACAGTTTTTCGACAGCTCTCTAGAGCCCATACCCAGATTTAATTTGACTAAGACTTCCAGACACTTAAATCAACCCAATGTTGACAAAATTTACACTGTGCCAATTCGAAATATCTTAAAGATTAAATTTGATACATCGAAGCATGTCAAAACAACGCTTTAAGATTCCATTGTTCCCTTTTGAATGAACATAATATAGCATCAACTACGAATCGGTCACAATATTTTAAACTCCTCTTTGAAGACCATTAAAAATATTGCAAGTGCAGTTTGCATACCTCATATAGACTAGGAACGAGCAATCAACTCTTCGACCCTTAATGTGCGTATTTATAGTCTATATGACTGAGAAGTCATATGACTTGACCCACTCACTATGTCACTTGGGTTAAGAAACCTGTTTCTGAAATTGTCGGCCTTTAGTTTTACCAGCTTTTAGCCAATTTTGAAACTAACTACGTGATCTGGGCATTTCGCACACAGATTTTTTTTTTCTTATGCATATGAATAATTTCACTTTACTATAAGGACTTTCATAAATTAACTTTATTTTCAGCCAAAATTCGAAAGATAATTTTCAGACAGAACAAGATCAATATCAAAATTCAGTATCAATATATAGGTAGCCTATAATAAAAATTATAAGAATTTAGCTATTTTATTTTCATAAGATGATGACTATCGATATCGATAACACAATCAATCCGATTTCTTAACCTTAATTTTCGTTAATATATTTACGGCAATCATATAACGACAGAATTGTTTAATAGGCAGCAACTTTTTCTCGACAATTATTGGTAAGTTAAAGATTGCATTCCGACTATAAGCCCAATGGCAATAAGTAATTTTAATTGGCAAATACCTACAGTGCAACCATCTGTTGCGAAATGCACTCATATCCACTTTTGAAACACAAAAAACAGGGGTAACACATCTTCTGATACGACATACCTGTTTGCGCCTCATGAAAAGAACGTTGATTGGCCAGATAATTGACCTTGAAAGTACCAGCTCTATGTGGAAAGCTTGCTGCGTTGGTTCATTATAAGAGCAGCGTCTTTGGGAAGAAGAGTTGACAGTGATTTGACAGGTGGCGTCTCAAATTATGGTGATTTTAATCGATCTGATTATTGATGTGTGTATGCCATCATAGACTGCCATTGAAATTAGGTATGTTTTTGTTTTTAGTGGTCATTATAAGGAATTTAAGTTTTAAGTTTAATTAACATTTTTATTGTAAAGTTAACATGTATTTTCTTCTTGGCATCATCTAAGAAAGGCATGGCATGGCATGGCAAAGGCAATCATTACCATTTGAAAGGCAAATAACATTGTCCCAGAAATATTTCATTTTCTTCTCGCAATAGTTTTGAGTATATATTTTTTTAAATAACAAGTTTAACCTCCCTACCCCAACACCACTTACAAACAATAACCATTTAACAAACAACCATTTACAACAAAATTTTTACAAACATTTGTTTTTCATCCAATAGTAAAGTCGTCGGGATGGATAGTATATATGCGGAAAGTTTTGTCATAATGAGCCGATTTTTCCTTGGTGTTCGAAGCGTGATTTAGATATCGTGGGACTGTAAAATTTCGTAAAAACTAATTTACATACTAACTACTTGACTGATTTGCTTCAAAAACATAGCAGACCTATGTGTAAGCATTTGAAAGGTCCTCATAAATTTTTATGAAAATCGGGTTTGGCATTTGGTCTGTAGGGCGCGACTAAGCACACAGAAAACAAACCAAACCAAAGCAAATCAATCTAACTGGATTATTGAATGCAACTTAAGCTTCCCAAAGATTATAAGATTGATAAGGATTGAAAGATTATAAGATTTGTTAAGATTATAGGAATATATAGAATTTTTTCTGCATTTTCAATTGATTTGACTCTCGTCAAACATTTTACTGTTGAGCGTGTGCGCTGAGCGAAAGCGCAAACTTTATTCTGACTTCCTTAGGAAAGGTCCCAGGTTTTTGTCTAATCGATCATGTCTTTTCCTCGTCTCTTGATTGATTACTCATGAGTTTAATCGTTTAATCTTAAATGCTATCCCTGCAAGAACGTATTTATTTTTTTTATCAATTTGCTAATCTTATCATGGGACATACAAAAATATTGTTCACTCATCATAAGTTGAATTGTAAAATTTAAGCACGGTATAAAGCAATAGAAACCCATTTATTTTTATTAGTATAATAATAGTTATAGCTTCATAAAGTCATAGTTTTCTTGTGAAGTTTCAAAGAGAAAATAAAAAGACCTACACGACAGTTGTCATGCCAGGTTTAACATAATATCTGGAATGTTTAGTTGAAATATATTAAATGTTTGGCCTCTAGACTGACAAACATGGTTAGAAATGGCTGACAACTATTTTAAAAGCTGTTTAGTAAGAAAGGTTTATTATGGAATGTGCTGAAAATAGTACAGGGTCGAAGTTCAGAGAAAAATAATGTATTCTGAAAATTTCATCGAAATCAGTTAGTTGTTTGGCCTGTAGAGCACGAACAGAAATAAAAAATAGGATTTTATTTTCAAAAAATTGTAATTTTCAATGGGATGTTTCCTTTGTTTTTCTTTCCATAGAATATCTCTCAAAAAATCATTCAAGTCGATTAGTCTGGAATTTTCAGCATCAATTGAAGATTCTCTTCGCGAAGAAGTGAAGTGAAGATTCACTCGCTCGTTCCGCTCATCAATTTAAGCAAGAAAAAGTCGTATCAATTAGGAAAATTCTACTTAATTCCTTCTCGAAAAAAATTAGATCATCACTTACAGCCACCAAAATAAAAACTTCGCGACCTTTGCTTATGAAAGAAAATAATCCTAAAGTCTGCTCATCACTTGCTTTCGCCCTGCACAAACCTTTGACCACACGGGACAAATCAAGCTTACCCACAAGATGTTTATTTATCAAAACAGAAACGCATTTATTTTTTTCGTTCAATGGACTACGAAGTCCTACTGATATTGAAAACGATCCCAATAAATAATTCAATTTCATCTGATCAATATCATTGGTATACATTACACTCAGGGGCGGATCTAGCCATGATTTCTGGGGGGGGGCGATTTTATTTAGGCTGTCTGTCGGGGGGGGGGGGGGGGGGGGGGGCAAATTCTGAAAATATCGATTTTTTTTGGAGTTATGCACAATGTTTATATAAACTATTATAAGCGTATGAGAGTCACTTTTCGGATAAAATAAATAGTCTAAATGTTTTCCCCAGAATTTCGGCAATCATCGTCAGAGGAGACACAACATCAACTTGAATATTTTTATGGTTTGCCCTCCAAGCCGAGAATCCATGAATGAAGAGGGCACAATCAATATACTTGCGAAATGATCCTTCCTTGGCTGGTGAATACTCAAGCCAAGGAAAAAGGTCGAGATACAATTCACCCATTACAAATCAAAATTCTATCAAAGCAACGTCATGATACCCACTCGCTAAAGCCAGGCAGAGCAATTCGGGTTGTGATTTCCCTGTCTTCCTTTGTTATTTAGCAGAGATAATTAATTTTTTTTCCAAACTGGTAGTACATCCAGTGGGTAACTGACGTCATTTTTCTCTGCGTTGAATAGGTCTAAAATGGCAAGAAACATTATTTTCGGGTGGTTTGCAGCTCCACGGCTCTGATGAACTTGGTGAAGTCGTCCACAACGCCAACCATCGTGCTGTCCGAATTCATTAGAAGTAGTTTGAGGGAGAAATTTCAATGACGATTTTACCTTTCTGTGAGGACAATCTTCCGATTTGAGTGTAAATATAGTTGCAATCAAATAATATCAATATGCAAGCGTCGGTAGC
This sequence comes from Nemurella pictetii, assembly GCA_921293315.2. Classification (NCBI taxonomy): domain Eukaryota; kingdom Metazoa; phylum Arthropoda; class Insecta; order Plecoptera; family Nemouridae; genus Nemurella; species Nemurella pictetii. The sequence goes on from OV121122.1 coordinate 8,278,623, forward strand.
TTGCTGCCCATCCGCTGTGTCCACCGCACTAACTGTTCTGGATCTCGAGAGTCGAGATGTGAGTGTGACACAATACTCGACACGAGCTGACACGCATGGAATTGCAGCTGTGTGTTTTCTTTATACTCTACGCTTGCCTACGAAGTCACTGTCAGTCATCAGTCAGCTAAAAGTAATCCGCACCGGCACAAGAGTGGGCGCCCAACTTCCCATAAATGCTCTCATTGTTCAATTAAATAAAAACTGAAGTTGAATCAATGTCGCATTTCTTAACTTTCAACCGAATATCGCAGTTGAATTATCCGTATTTCGTATTTTCTTTCTAATTTCACGGTGACCCGGGGGGGGCGATCGCCCCCACCGCCCCCCCCCCTGTATCCGCCCCTGATTACACTGCACAACGCTGCACGCTTGACTGGCATGCATTCCACTTTACACCGGAGAACCAGAAGGGAATGGAAACTACGTGTCGGTGCCAGGTTAGCCAGTATTTTGGAGTAAGCTTCACCAGAATTCAATAGACGCCGCAATAAAAAATTCGGCATCTTGTTTGAAGTGATACTGTTTCCAATACTACATCTATTCCATTCAATCAAAATTCTATAACAATTACGTCTTGATACCTACTCGCTAAAGCCAGGTAGAGCAATTCGGGTTGTGATTTCCCTATATCTTCATTTGTCATTTAGCAACGCTAATTCCTTTTTATTACAAACTGGTAGTACGTCCAGTGGGTATCTGACGTCATTTTTCTCTGAGTGGAAGAGGTGTATAGACCACATTCAAAATTCAATTCTAGAGATGATGAAAATTTTAGGTGGCAATGCTTTTCTGATGGGAATACATTTGTTGTAATCAATTATTGACCCTGGAATGGGCAATTTCGAATGTGGTCTCTTGCAAGTCTGCACCTTGTTAAAATAATTGAAGGAAACTTTCCTTGGATGGGGGATTAGCCCTTAACCTTTCATATACCCGCACACGCATACCCAACCAGGCCCACTATACTTCTGTATTTTTTTACCACAACTTCTGTATTTTTTTTACGTCTAGGATATTTTGTCTACACGCCTACCCCTGAATTATTATTTAATACTGTTGCACGGCCAAGCCATAGTTCCTAAAATTTGATAGATTTAATTTTATATATATATAGAATTTAAGCTTCAGATTTTTCATTCAAAGCAATAAATGCTGGTAGGGAGAGCGAAATGATAATTTTCACCGTCGATCACACTTTCAAATGGCGTTCCAAAAGACCTGATTGCTAATCGATCACTTTTCATTCGCTTATAGCTGAAACTTCTAGCCAAATGCTAAATATCATATACTCAGAATATCAGTCGATCAAATAAGAACAGATCGATGCTTAAAGTCTCGTCTTCCCCAGTTTCTCAAGAAGATTTTTTGAAAAGCTCGAGTTTATTTCCTAGTTTGATTTCGATAGGTCTCACCTTGAAAACTCAATTGCACCTTACCTAGAAGTAAATTTACAATTTAAATAATTTCCTCGTAAGTCATATTATACACGGGTCTGTTTTAAAACGAGCTCGAATTTAATTTAATGACAAAACCTTGCATTGCAAACTAAATACTTATCTAACACTAACCACATTAAAAAAAGTGCAATGTTGTGTCTTCTGACCCGGCTAAGATATTCCTGCATGTCCGTTGAAATATCACTCTCCACTGTCATACTTTGCATATAATTAAATAATTTTTGGTTAAAAAGTGCAGTAACTCAGATTAGTGCATGGACATTAATTTGTTGATTATCACTTATGATTTACTTGTTGTCAATGTCAAAGTCATTGCACTCGCTATGTTTATACAATTACTCGAAACTAAGCATACCTACTAGTGTTTCGATGAACCTTATCTTAATCTACTTAAGGTACTTTAATCTAAGTTTGTACGGTAGGGAGAGTTTACGTTTGGCTATACGAGGAAAACACTTGCGCTCTAAATAGGATTTCACTAATCAAGCTAAAGTGACTCAATTTATTTGATCTGTGAGCGTCATACCTATACGGCATATTTATTTTACAAAAATATGATGTTTTTGATACTACCGGACACTATTTTTCCTCGTTTTTTTTTCCTGTCAATCATCTCAAAGTACAACACCTAAAATTTGAAACTCACTGCTATAAATATCTATCTGAATTAAAACCATCGCGACAACAACTAATGTATGTATTTTAACTGCCATAACATGCTATAGTTGAAAAAAATGTTAACGTGATAACAACTCAAGTATACCCATCCCACAGTAATGAATTCATAGGACGAGCAGATAAAAAAGACACACTCCTAACTGTCTTATCTGTCAATTATGATGCACGATGTCCAGCAAGTAGCCAGTTTATAAAGTAAAGTGCAGTGAGTACGACTAGCTCATACACATTGAACAGGAGGCGGCGGCGGCACCAGCGTCGGAAATCCGAAGCAGACGTAGCTAGAAGTTGATCTCTCAGGATCAAGCAACCTTGCTGCTGGAAGATGCATCCTGAGAACTGGACGGTGACGAATTATTCGACGGGACAGACGACGAACGACAAGTTCCACAGCAGCGATCAAGTGACACAGGTAATCAGCTTCGATTCAAATCAAATCATCAAATGATTCAAATCAGGATCTTCTTTTGTTAGAAATGTTTGGTTTCTCCACAGAGATGTTACATTCTATGAATAAGATGGTTACTTTTTTCGTTGTAATTATCATATTTTATCTCATGGTTTTGGTCGTAAAGGATAGATTATGTCATTAGGGAATTCCTCGTTGTCATTTACTGATATTTTGAGGAAAGTGGCTCTGAGCTATAAGAAAATAGTATGAAAAAAGTCGTAAAGAAGTGCTGTAGTGAACCTTTTATGGTTCTAAACTTATGTTATTTCATGTTTCATACACTATGCTAAAAATGTTAGATATTCAAGCTCAGCTGAGTACAGATCTGATCAATCGCTTCAATCTCCTTGTTCAAATAATATCTTGGCGATCTTGTGGATTGCTATAATCTTTAATTTTATCGGTCATCAATAGAATTCCCAAGACTTTTCTTTGCCAGGAAGTAATTGCAATGCAAGGTTGCAACCTTGATTGCGACGTAGATGTACATTTTTAAACGAGTCGTTAAAAATTTTCAGTTCAACAATAATATAATCAGTAAATCTCTTAGCTCAATACTCTCTATATATACAATGTAGTATAAAAAGCTGACAATTTGCAATTTAAAAAAAATGTGTTGATCAAAACATAATCTATGTATGGGATTTTTGTTTATTTGGTAATCGACGATCAATCACCATGGCGATACATTCACAACATAGAAATATCCACAGAAAAACGATATAGATTCTCTTTGAAACCTTAGTTGCACGCAAACCACGTTTATTTGATATTGTGCTGTTTAGTGTTGCCCTTACAAATGAAAAGTTTTCTCTTTCATTCAGTTAAAAATCAATGAATCGCGAACACTTCATGGGCTTTACTAATATTAAGCAATTCCATAGGCTGACGCGTAAATCTCGGCTTAAAAAACCGATTACATGATTTCCAAAAATGATGCAAACCCAAATTAATTAATTATCAATTAAAGTAGCAATTCACTGCTCGCGACATGACTCTTAATTGAAATCGTGTTTCTACAGTATTGGAACTTGAATAGTCGGCTTCTGAATTGCCTGATAACTCAAATAAAAATCTTGAAAAAAATCGGAACACTCGACAAACACAATATATCACTTAAACATGTACAAGATAAAATTCATCAATTATACCTTCGGCAGACCGAACATAATTACTCAATTAACAGAGCTTCTCCGAATAGGTATATAAACAATCACAGACACAATACACATACTCATAGTTCGCTCTTGAAATTGATAAGGTGTTATACAATAAACAATTAATGTAGACATTGACCGTAGAATGCATTTAGATTTTAGCGTAATAAATTAGCAGGAAAACATTTTTAACTGCGCTTATGATGTGTAAATCACTTTATCTATACTATATTGATCTTGCAGTGGCCTTGTGGTGCAATTTTAAAAGTTTTCATATCACATATCCAATATTCCTGCCGTGTAACATTTACAAACCGAGAGTTACAATTTTGATTTTCTTATCTCAAAACTGCATGTAAAACATCAATCACATGCCTAACACAAGTTTGATACGGACTATATAATGCAAGTCTATGAGTCGATTCGGGCTTTACAATGTCAAGTTAAATAGTATCATCCAGCTAGGAAGAAAAGAGAAGGAATCCGAATAGATAGTTTGTCACCATTAGATATGAGTTTTTATTTGGAGGTTAGCCACTTTACTGGAAATTTTGAAACCGAACCTAAAACGAGTAACTCATAATTTTGTTTTCAATAAATGATTTTTTATAACAAAAACAATATTTAAATCAGTCCTACGCTGAAAAATAAACTCTATGAATGTTTTTGGGGGTGGTTTTGTCAACAGGTCCAATGCACGGAGAAGCAATGCAAGGGCAGCATGATGGGAACAGGGTTCGCCGTCGAATCCAGGTCCACAGAGGAAGTGCTGAGGATGGCCAAGATCTTCATTGACGAGTTCTACGACAATTATAAAATGTGAGTACAAAAAAAAAAAAAAAATTGCCGTTGAATCCATGAAGATATTTTCACATTTGTATGATACGATGTTTGGCATGTAACATCGACCAACTATGCATCGGACATTCTCGCATTTGACGTTCTCTTTGCATGACTTTTAGCGGTGTAATTTGCTAATTGTTCTGTTGAAACAGCAAGTAAATTCCGAAATATTTGCTGAAATGGATATTGGTTAGTAAAAAATTAGAGTAGCCATATAATCCCAATAATTTGAGAAAAATTGGCAGACAAATTGCTGCATCGAGGAAAGGATGAAAAAAACAGCCTCATTTGCATATAATTTCGGTCGATTTTTGTTGTTTTAATGATTTTAAGAACCAGTCGAACACCTTTATTCGTCCACTACAATTATAACTGTCATCATGTTGTTATAATTTCCTTCTATTGCACCGAAAAAGATCATTACAGCGTGTAATAACAGAGATAAATATTTAGTTTGTTTTTCAGTGACTAACAACCCAATTATACACAATATAAATTCGCGTAAGAACTTTCGGAAATCTCGGAAATTTAAGCGATATTCTCACCTCTAATGATCTAGGTTACATTAAATCGATTCCCCTATTTTTTTCCCTATTACACCCTGTTAAAATATCCCTATTATAATTTCTACTATACCATATACAACGTCCCTATTATATTCCCTATTAGATCCTATTACACCCTTTTACAATATACCTACCCATTTTAAGAACTACGGCGAATATTTCCAAAATTATCAATAACGTTGAAAAATCTTAAGTAAATTACTAAATACTTCGGTTTTGAATGCCTTATGAATGCTTTGAATGCATTGTTCATAGAAAAACACTTCAACTGTCTGAAACCTATGAATGGAATCAAAACTAACTAAAAGTTAGAACTAAATTGAAACTAACTAGAACCAACTAGAATATCGTTGCATCTATGGAACCGAGTTGTCTGTGTGTGATTGCAGCATAGCGTCACTCAATTAAGCATCTTCCATGCTCAATAATCGATCTGTGGGGAACCAAGATCCATGGGGATACTAGATCGAGTTTGATGAGCTTCTCTCCACAGTGAATTTTTCCATTTCAACAAATAAATGATATGGTTCTATCGAAACGAACGAGGTTGTTTTCATCACACAACAGATCTGTTTCCATCTCCACGGAGCCCAATTTTTCAAAATACACGTTTATCATAAAACTTCACCGATAAGGTCCGGAGTTCGGTTCCCAGCCTAGAAACACACGTTTAAATTGGATATTTCACTTTTCATAATAATAGCAAGTTTCTACGAAGATCAAGATGAAGACATCGCCCTCCTGTGTGTTCTAGTCGCGACACTCCCGAGCACATGGTCCGTTGGGAGGAGATCTTGGCCGAGGTGGCTTCGACGGGCACCTACGAGCTTACCTTCCCCGAACTCGAGTTCGGCGCGAAGCTATCTTGGAGGAACGCTAGCCGCTGCATCGGCCGCATCCAATGGAACAAACTCAAAGTACGTCCCTGCATCTACCCCCAAAGTCCCACCATTCACCATCCAATACAACAATCTCCACTCACCAGCTACCCTTCCCGATATTCCAACAGATAACACTAAGCAATCTTGGAGGAATGCTAGCCGTTGCATCGGCCGCATCCAAAGGAATAAACTCAGAGCTCAGAGCAAGTTTCTTCACCCACCCACACAAATATGTTGGCTGAATAAGAATATAAATAAACAGCAAATCTCTTTGAATGCACATTTCTGGTTGGAAATTTGTTTCTTGGCCACTCAGCTGTTAGCTATTTTATATTTTAATCAAATCTGAAAGTGTTTTCAAGGAACCAGGATATAAGAGAAACATATTATCGTAATGACAAATTTGAATAAGAAATAATCAATATCTTTTTGTCACACCTTACCAATACTCATAACAGCTCGCCACACCTTACCATTACCAATTGCTTCCGACCTGCATTACTCACCTTGTCAAGCTTTGTCTTTCTTCGAGTTAATGGTTCTGAATGGCAAAGGTTGCCATGAGTTTTACCACCAGCCAGTCACATTAAGAGCGACCGTTTTCTTGAAGACATTGACTCTCCATGGATTGGATCTAGCAGCAAGATTTTCAGCCTACACGTCGCAAACGACATGTGTTTTTTTAGTTAAAATAAGGATAAAACAGTGATTGCACATGGAAAAATGAGGGCTGCAGCGAAAAAACGGGTATTTTACATGAAATAAGGGAAAAAAACGGGCATTTTACATGAAATAAGGGAAATAAACGGGTATTTTACATGAAATAAGGGAAATAAACGGGCATTTTACATGAAATCAGGGAAATAAACGGGCATTTTACATGAAATCAGGGAAATAAACGGGAATTTTACATGAAATCAGTCGAACCCCGTGGTCCACTCAGAAATACTAATCACGTGTTGGTCACAAGGTGTTCGACGGACGCAAGCTGGAGACGACGCGGCAGATGTTCGACGCGATCTGCCAACACATCGAGTACGCCACCAACGGTGGTAACATCCGGTCTACGATCAGCGTGTTCGCGCCACGGCGGCCCGGGAAACCCGACTTCCGGGTGTGGAACCCTCAGCTGATCAGCTACGCGGGCTACAAGAACGAGGACGGCTCGGTGACCGGCGACCCCGGAAACGTTGCCTTCACTAAGGTAGGGACAGGGGGTGTCGCGTCTTAGCTCGCTGCGCTTCTTACTGGAAGGTTGATTTTCGACCGGAAGATTAGTCGATAATATTGTTGTTTAAGTTTCCAGAAAAAACTATTTCACTAGGGATTGAAAGCCAAGTCCCAAACTCAAACTTTTCCCTTCAATTTTCTATTTAATTTCCCATTGACTTATGCTCAATTCATTTTCCCCTATATTCTTGTAAAAATTGGAAAAATGAAACAAGACAAAAGATAATAAAGAAAAACATTATTCTTCATAGTTTCCTCCGCGCCAAATGCTCTAAAATTGATATCTTTGCTAAGTTGTCTCTTTATCACCTTCAATCTTTTATTCAAATCAACTAATCATCAACTTTTTAGGTAGTGCTTTTAGAACCCTCATTTCTTCCTTGGACCTTTACGATATTAATTTCCTTCAACATCTTCGTCTCCTTCTAACTATTTATCCATAACATATAATTACTTCTTTCTGAATCACTCTTTAATATGTATGTGTCAAGAATGTATTTAAATGTTTTCAATTCTAACCCTGCTAAAGAGGGAGTCGCTGTTTTTTGTGTAATTATTAGCAAATTGACAAAACCAATGTTGGTTTAAAATAAGGCCCCATTAATTTTTGACCTCTAATTTAAATTCAAAATGTGAAATAGTCAGAGAACGTTAAAATGCACATATAATGCACCGTAAAAGAAATGCAAAAAGTGTCCCTGTTTCTTATCACATATCACTTATAAGTGACAAACGGGTGCAGTATTGCACAAAATAAACATTTCTTAACTTGAAGGTAATTTTGACAGAACCACATGGAATTATATTATATGATGCAGCTATTTACAATTTAGATATGAGTCGCTTGTAAAAATGACTAACAGCTAATGCATTAAATGTCCCTGAATGTATGGGGACTTTTCTTTTGAATGGAAACGACATGAAAACTAGCTTTTAGAGAGAGAAATACTGACCTTGAATGATTTAATGAACACTGGAAGATCTGCCCTCAAAATATAGTGAATATGCTAAAATTAAAACCCACGAGCTTAATAAAAATATAAAAATACAGAGGTGACACTCCACAAATTGCAATCAATCATCGAGTGCATCTGTTTGACTTGTCAGGTGTGCATGAGGCTGGGCTGGATGGGGAAACGCACCAAGTGGGACATCTTGCCCCTCGTGCTCTCCTCAGGAGGCGCCTCGCCCGACGTCTTCGATGTCCCCGAAGACATCGTCTTGCAAGTGCCACTCGTGCACCCTTCGTGAGTAACAACCCTTTATCTACCAACCGACCTAGTCACCAGAAAAAATGTGTTTACGCACAGGAAAGGCAAAAGAATAGAATGGATTATTTCTTATAAAGTCACTTTTATCGCTAGGTGGAAATTGGGACCGTAATTGATGAGGGTAACGAGCTTACCAAGTGAAGCGAATCTTACTGCTGAAAAAAATCCTTTATAATTTTTTTTTTGTTTTAGTTTTTTAAGTCTGATCTACAGACTTCTACCTTAGGTCTCTACAGACCTAATGACTTATCTGATTTTGACAAAATATTCAAATAACATTCGTTTTCTCTCAACTTAGGCCCTGCACTATTTTCAGCTCAATCCATCGACAGTCAAAATATTATTAATACGAAAATTTTCGTTTTTTTTAAAATTACGTTTCTCACTATAGATGCCATTTACTATTTTTAACAAAGATGTTTACCGCGGTCTCTGGCCAGCATCTGCTAGTAGAAACCTGATTCTGAACTTCCATTATCTGGTTTCTGATGACACAACATCAACACAACCAAGTTCGCAACGCTGGGCTTGCGCTGGTACGCGCTACCCGCCGTATCCAGCATGCTCTTCGACTGCGGTGGGGTGCAGTTCCCCCAGAAACCTGGTTCTGAACTTCCAGTATCTGGTTTCTGATGGCACAACATCAACACAACCAAGGTGTTACTAACATGGTGACCACGGTCTCTGCCCAGCTTCTGGTGGTTCGCAACGCTGGGCCTGCGCTGGTACGCGCTACCCGCCGTCTCTGGCATGCTCTTCGACTGCGGCGGGGTGCAGTTCCCCGCCTGCCCCTTCAACGGCTGGTACATGAGCACGGAGGTCGGATGCCGAGACCTCTGCGACCCGCAACGCTACAACGTGGTGGAGGTGAGACCTCCAGAAACATGCTTGCGCAACGATGAAAGTACGATGGTTGACGATGCTCACCCATCTGATGAGTAAATGTGTTGCTTAACTTCAGCTATCTTTTGGAAACTGATACCCACAACGATAAAAAACCTACTGGGTTTTTAAATGTGTTTTAACTGTAGAAAATACGTTTTAACTGGTATAGTGAATGCTGTAAGCATTTCTAAAAGCCTTCCCTACAATATCCGGCAGTTTATCCGGCATTTGAGATGAGGCTTCATGATTTGGAAGGTTTTTCCGATTTATAACACAAGATAGATACTAGAATATACGATAGATAGATACTCTTCAAATCAGAGCATAACCGAGAAGCCATCCACTACATAGATACTATAATTTCTCTACCTACTCTCATGTCAGGCATCATAGATTTGCGCAACGTCAAAAATACCTAGTTTAAGTTTAGTAGCATGGTATTAAATAGTTTTTCTAAATCTAGATACTGATGGTGTACCAATCCATCCGTTTTTTCTCCACAGTTGGTCGCCACCGAGATGGGCGAAGACACCGGCAACGAAGCCAGCCTCTGGAAGGACCGCGCGCTGGTCGAGGTGAACGTCGCCGTGCTCTACAGCTACCAGCAGCAGGGAGTGACCATCGTGGACCACCACACAGCGTCCGACAACTTCGTGCAGCATCTCGAGACGGAGCAACGCTTGCGCAAGGGATGTCCCGCCGACTGGGTCTGGGTCGTGCCTCCCATGTCCGGTGAGATGATCTTGAGTTCACTTTGACCTCGACGTTTAGATGGGGGTGTTACTTGGGCGCGAACTGGTCCATCGAACACCGGGATGCGACCATTCCGGGCCTCTGTCGAACGCACACGAGTTGGCAACCATGATTTCCAAAAATATTTACAGATCCTTCTGCCTTTGCGAAAAATAAATTAGAGTCAGTCCGCCCATTGTTTCACTTAGTTCCCCTAAACATCGGTGTCCTTGCGAAGGTACTCGTGGTGCTATGATTGTTGATCCGTGATAGTGATGTCAACAATCACCTCGTTATTGATGCGTAACGAGCAAAGTGAGTGAAGCGAAGTTTTCAATTACACTTACCTGCTAAAAAATATCCTGAATGTTTTTTTTTGTTTTTGTTCGCGGTCTACAGGCCAAACGCCAAACCCGATTTTGATGAAAATTTATATGGACCTTCGTCTTCTCTGAACTTAGATCCCCCACGTTGTTGAAGCAATCCGGACTAGTAAATTTTGTGTTATTAAGTTTTTACGAAAATTTTCAGTTTTTCGAAAACACGTTACCTATGCCCTCTCAAGGCCAAGCATCTGAATATAATTTTACGAAACTTTCTAGATATGTTGATCACAAACACAGGCTTCAAACGCAGCTTGCCAAGGGCTAGAAACTCAGCGTGCTAAGGGCTTAAAACGCAGCAGGGTGCCACAGGCTTAGTACACAGCGTGCTACGGGCTTCAAACGCAGCTTGCGCAGCTGGCTAGAAACTCAGCGTGCTAAGGGCTTAAAACGCAGCAGGGTGCCACTGGCTTAAAACAAAGCGTGCTACGGGCTTCAAACGCAGCTTGCTATAATTGGGCTAGAAACACAGCGTGCTAAGGGCTTCAAACACAGCAGGGTGCCACTGGCTTAAAACAAAGCGTGCTACGGGCTTCAAACGCAGCTTGCTAAGGGCTAGAAACACAGCGTGCTAAGGGCTTCAAACACAGCATGGATGCCACTAGCTTGAAACACAACGCACTACACACTTGAAACACAACTTACCGCGGACTTAAGGTTTGTCTGACGCCTGCCTCCACCGAGTGTTTTTGCCGACAGGGTCGCTGACGTCGGTGTACCACCAGGAGATGGCAATGTACGTCGCGAAGCCTTCCTACGACTACCAGGTGCCCGCGTGGAAGACGCACGCTTGGGAGGAGACACGGGGCACTCCGTGTCGCTTCAGCTTCAAGCAGGTCGCAAAGTGAGCTGACTTATATACAAACAAGTCGGCATGGTGGTGCTGTTGTGCACCGGCATCGTTCAGCCATTGTACCGGCATCGTACCGGCACGCAATGCTAGTGTTTTTTAACGTGCCGGCAGGGTGGTGGTGTTGTGTACCGGCTTGTACCGGCGCGCGATGAACCGGCGAATGGACGTGACGATCCTGTACGCAACTGAGACGGGGAAGTCTCAGGTCTTCGCCAACAAGCTGGCAGACATCTTTGGTCACGCACTCAATCCCAAGGTCTGTACCTACTCAGTAGAAACTGGTGATGGGCAGAGACACATACATATTAGAAAGTTTCATTAGGTTCGGAAACTTTCCGAAACTTTTTTCCAAGATGTCTTAAAATTCGGAAATTTATAAAACTTAGAAGAAATTCCACTAAATCTGCAATTCTTCTTGGCATGCACATTATACACAGTAGACATTTCTTAGGTAATAAATAAACTAAATCGTTAACTAAACTAAAGTTAACTAAATCTAAAAAAATACAATAAAATAACTAAATCATATAATATGCCGGTCGTTTGCAATAAAATTCAAATTTGGGCATCATTTTATACATCTTCTCCGCATCCTGCAATGAGCTACCCCCACACAAAGCTTTACTTTCGAAATGTTTCCGTAATTTGGCAGGTTTCTACTTTGCAAAAGACGATTTAAAGACCTCGTTCGACATAAAATTGCGAAACGCTTCGACACACCGTTTAACCATCTGGTTGTCAACAGTTGGCCCGTAAACTGTTGTTAACAACGCCTTCGTATGCAATTGCCTCATAAATCATCACTTCTTTCTCACAAATTGCATGGCGTTATTGAAGTGACGTTAATGACGCTTGCAAAACACGTGTCGCTCGCAGCGTTTCAGAAGAAAGATACTGGATAAACGTTAGAGTTGATTGGAGCCAAGCTGTAATTATTCGTTGTAAGTATGATGGTGTTTGGGGTTTCGCTGTCACCAGAGGCCAGAGCCTGGAAATAAATAGGATAGCCGGTTGAAAAATAGAGTGTCATAGAATCAAACGGTGATTAGAGGATTTTTAAGTAACTAATGGGTGAGCGTAAATATAACGCACATCCATAACACGATTAGTGTTCGCGAAGCCCTAGAAGCGTAGAAGGGTTAATTTTAAATGTCGTGAAATCTTTCGAAGGTTTTAAAACGTATGAGTCGTTTTAAAGAAAATCTATTTAATCGATTTTCTTCAAAATATCAGACTACATTCTTTTTAAGATTTTCTACGCACACTGTAATCTTTTCAAATCAGTTGACGATAAAGTTAATTTATTTTCAAAAATTGCAAAAACGCAAAACGCACAGTAGAGAAATCCAGTAAAGAAAAGTAAGAAGAGGAGTAGAAACGCATTAACGTCAGAAACACTTTGTTTGTCTATAACTTGCTACAGGTTGTATGCATGGACGACTACGATTTGACCAATTTACGCAAAGAGTCGCTGGTTTTGATCGTAACCTCCACCTTCGGCAACGGGGACGCCCCTGTCAACGGCATCGTGAGTTTGCTCAGCTCTTACATAATTCACCCAAACTGTTTATATTTTGTGTTGATTGGAACCAAACTTGCAATCCTCGTTGCATGCACAATTGATATTTAATTATAATTTTACATATTATATATTATTTTTCTGAAAAATTGTGAATTGCAATGAATCAATCTAAAAAATTTGGCCAATCTGATGTTTTTCGGTTGTTTCTTTCAGAAATTTGCACGTAAGCTGACGTCAATCAAAAGCAAATCTGTCGGTGAAAACGGAAGGGTATCAATCATCGAGAAAAACAACGACGATATTAACCTGGACATCTTGCCAAAACCCAGCGTCGACAATTCCAAACTATTGAAAGATGTCAGGTGAGAAAACAATAATCAAATGTTAACATGCCAAGTGAATAGTAGAGTTCCTCTAGATTCCTGCGTGCTTGCTCCCATGTCTTCTGACTGGATTACTCTGTCCTGCCTCTAGATACGCTGTGTTCGCGTTGGGCTCCAGCGCCTACCCCAACTTCTGCGCGTTCGGCCACACGCTCGATCAACTCTTCAGCCAACTCGGCGCCCGGAAGTTGATGGAGGTTGGCGAGGGGGATGAACTCAGCGGCCAACAGAAGTCCTTCCGGTCAGTCACAGGAAGTTTGCTTTTAAAATTTAAGGTGTCAAGCCTTGGAGTTTATAAAAATTTTGATAGGCTTAAGTCACAGCGCCAAAACACAAAAATAACTGAAAAAAAATCTAGTACAATATTTATTGTAGCCTAAGCACAGCTTAATATGTAGCACAAAAATACATTTATTAAGTACCTGAATGCAGATTTGATAAATGTTCGAACTTGTTTGTTTGCTTTCTTTTGATCTAAGGTGATCCAAGTGAAGTCTTCCGTGTTATGTTACATAGAAATGTGAGAGGTTTCTTAAATCACTCTGAAAATTTCGGTTTTAACATTAGGAGGTGTCAGAGATGACAGAAGTTAAATTCTACCCCAATCCTAATTGCCGACGTCCCCACCGTCCCCGCGCACAGGAAGTGGTTCTCGGAGATCTACCCGGTGGCCTGCCAGACGTTCAACATCTCTGTGGACCAGAGCGTGCTGGAGACAGAACTGTTGGCGTTCCAGACAAAGCACACCGACAAGACGGTCCGCTTCGTGTCTGCCCGTGGCGAGCTGCTAGAAGCGGGTACGTTGCAAGTTGGAACGCTATTGAAACCCCCACAAAATGTACCGAAACATGGAATGATGGAAGACACCATAGTTCACTTGTGGTTGGATTCACGCCACATTGCTTGTTTATCTGGCGAAATAACGATAAAAACGTTGGCACGGGCAAAAATTTCGATTACAGTGCGATGTTGCGATGGCTTTTTTCTTTATGTGTATATTCTTTAATAAGCTTTAGCGGTTAAGTTAACGGTATAAGGTAGTTGTGAACGATTCGTAACAGCTAACCCATAAAAAAAAATTGTATCACTTGCTAAATTATGCCTTATGCTCACAAGATGCCATGGGCAATCTGTCCATTGAGATTGGCTAAATACCACAGATTGTAAACACTTCGAGTCACTAAAATACCCTGGGGGTGAAATGTGGTTTAGTGAAAGACTGGTTTGTGGATCAAGCATTGTAGGGTGTGAAGTGGACAGTTCGGTTCGCTCAGTGGAATTGAGTTGGAAACACTCATCTAGAATTTCAAGTTTATATTGTTATTTAGTTAATGAGCTAGTTCTTGAACTGCAATGGATTTTTCTGTTTCTGCAGCGCTGTCCAAGGCAACCAGAAAGAATGTGAAAGGATGCAAACTTCTGCGGAGGACTCAGCTACACAAAGTTGGTGAATAGTGAGTGATCCACCATTTAATTGACAAAATACCAAGATTTTGTGGAAAGTGAGCGTCTAAGACAATGGTGAAGTCAACGCCAAGGGTTGCAGACAAGAACATAGGCTCAGAGTTGATGTAAATGGGTTTTAGTAAATGGTCAGAGATTGAAGTACAGGGTTGATTTCACGGAACTAAATCAATGGTTAAACATAGGGTTGATTTATCTAATGAGTTACCATGCTAACACGATCCTGGCGGAGTTGAGCAGAGAAGTCAGGGTTGAAACCAAGGAGGAAGTGAAAGGGTTGAACTTAAAAGTTGAATTTTAGGGTTTGAAGCCAGCTTTGAAGCCAGGGTTGAAGCCAGGGTTTGAAATCAGAGGTTGAGTTGCAAATCGCGTGTGGACAGCTCGACCACGATCCTGGCGGAGTTTATCAGAGAAGTCAGGATTGAAACGAAGGGTTGAAGTGAAGTTGAACTCAAACTTGTGTGTCGCCAGCTCGAGCACGATCCTGGTGGAGTTGGGTAGCGAGGAGCGCTACTTGCCGGGAGACCACGTCGGCGTACTGCCGGAGAACCGGACCGACCAGGTCGAAGGACTCCTGCGCAGGCTTGACGCGCAGCTCGACCCCCACAAGGTCGTCGCACTGCAGTTGCTCTCGGAGAAACAGTTCGGAAGAGGTAAATCTACACACCAAACTCTGTTGAAACTGACTAAGAGTGATTGATGATTGATTATTGGTGGTTAACGACGCACTGTTTTGACAACTAGCACTTTGGCACTGGTCTAATAGCGTCGGTGAATGAAATGGTGATGATGAAAGTGATGTTGAACCTAACCTAGTCTAGAAGGGAGGAGGGGAAACCCGTTGCCGGTATGTAGCCTACTCCTGTCGAAAAGCACCGAGGGGTCGCCCGGATTTACGTCATTAAATTAACAAGTGTTTTAATTAATAATTCATTATTAAGATCGCCTTGAGTATCCATCAAGATGTCGACGACCCTTGCGCAGGCTCAAAGCAGACGTGGGCGCCGCACGGCTCGCTGCCCGCGTGCTCGCTGCGCACGCTGCTCACGCGCTTCCTGGACATCACCACGCCGCTGCGGCCTGCGCAGCTCGACGCGCTGGCCGGCCTCGCGACGCTGCCCGAGCACAGCCAGCGTCTCACGGAGCTTGCTACGGTGCGTTGTTCAACCGGGTTAAGCAGCAGGGCGGCGGGACATGGCGTGGATGGGTGACCGTCGTAGTCTGGTGCAGTTTGCACAAGAGTGTCAGTACTTTGCAGGTGTTGATTGGTGTCTCGAGTGCTTGAGGGTAGATTAGATGGATTGTAGTTTATTGGGTATAATTGTCATGATTTTAATCTGGATATGATAAGGAAAGGCTTAAGAAATATAGGAATTTTAGATAAGAGAGTCGAATACTGAAGAGGCGATGGCACGTTTAGGGAAGTTTAAAGAAGGGTTGAGTTTGGTGGTTGCAATGGTACAGCGACTCAGATACTAAAACATCAAAATGGACAAATCTGTTTTTGTAAATAAAAGAAATAACACAGATCATGACGTGTCGGAGCGGGAAGCGACCGATTGGTCCCCGATTCAGGTACTTAATTCATGTAGAGTATAGGTTAGCCGGTACTGGGATAAGAACCCACGTCCAATAGGTTTAAGAGAAACTAATGAGCTATTTGGAGTAACACTTACAAGTAAGCAAATGCAGATGTCATCGTCGTTGTAATTGGAAGGTTAGCTGGTGGTAGTGGGGTGGTGGTCAGAGCAACCACCCGGCAAGCGGAAGGTCCCGGGTTCATATCCCGGTTCGGACGCACATTTTTCATGCTTAGCTAACCCTCTAATAATTGTTTACTGGCGTAAGCTTCTACCAGTGAAACCAATTTCTCTTCTCGTTGTTGTAATTGCCACACCTTCATGCCTATTCTCCGTCTTGCTTTCGCCAAGACTACCTCTCTAAGTCTTTGCAAATTTCACGGCGGATTCTGAACTGCAAGCCAATATTTCCATCCACACAGGACACGAGCGCGTACGAAACATGGCGCAACCGTCGTTTCCCCACGGTCCTCGAGGTACTCCAGGAGTTCTCGTCGGTGCGTGTGTCCCCCGCGTTGCTGGCGACCATCCTGCACCCGCTGCAGCCGCGCTTTTACAGCATCAGCTCCTGCCGGGACGTCCATCCCGGCGAGATACACCTCACCGTCAGCGTGGTCAGCTTCCGGCCCGACGCCGACGGCGCGCCCGTGCACTACGGCGTCTGCTCGAACTACCTGAACGAGCTGGCCGTCGGCGACCACGTCTACCTCTTCCTCAGGACGTGAGTGAATTTTTGATTTGAATTATAAATATCTGCTTCTAAACGGGTACCAATTTTCGATCATTTCTGTCGAAATTTGGTGGGCGAACCTCGCCCGAAAAAGGGCCCATGTTGGTTGCAAACAGCAGCGAGACTCCAACGATACGACATAGAATGTTGTATCGAGTGCGTTTCATTTCAAAATTTTAAAAAAATAGGAAATATTGCATGTGTTGGATAGACTTGTTAAAAAGTGATGAAAACACACCGAACTACAGGGATAATATAAGATTAGGATAGTGAAGGGAAGGAAAGGAATAGGGAAGGGATAGGAAAGAGATAGGGAATGGATAGGGAAGAGATAGGGAAGGGATAGGGGAGGGATAATTAAGGGATATAGGAAAGGGATAGAGAAGCGATAGGTAAGGAAAAGTGAGCGTGGCTGCTACATCACCAGCTGGCACAGAGCTAATTCCCTTCCCCGGCGTTCCAGCGGCAAGAACTTCGGCCTGCCGCTGGACGTGAGCAAGCCGGTGTTGATGGTTGGCCCCGGCACGGGCATCGCGCCCTTCCGGGGCTTCTGGGAGCAGCGCCGCCACCAGCTCAGCAAGCTCAACAATGGTAAGCGCACGGACGGACCCTTACCTTATGTCAACAGGATAGTTGCATTGTGGATATCGTGGATATCGTGGATACAGTGGATCGTGATCGTTGCATCGTGGATATAGTATATCCAGGATTAGGTCAGACTCAAAAAATGGACGCTATTTACATTTCACCAACTATGATGAAACTTAGTTCGAGAGGCACTAATTCAAAAAATAAAAATCAAACATTTGAACACTGCCTAAACGTTTTATTTACCACTCGCATATGTTAGAGCTTTTTGCTATAAACTTTATTATTACACCTGGTATTATGTGGTATCATGTTGGTAATGATGTTGGCTACTATTGCTAAGCGGACAAGGTAATTAGACTTTATTGATATCACTCAATAATATCACAGTGAAGCTATAGACTTTTAATTCATCGACCATCTCCCGGTTTGATGTTGATGCAGAGCAAGCACGCGGCGAGTTCGGCGAGATGACGCTGTTCTTCGGGTGTCGCGACCGCGAGATGGACCTGTTCCACGACGAGAAGCTGGAGATGATCAAGGAAGGAGCGCTGCACGCAGTGTTCGTCGCGCTCTCTCGCGACCCCAGCGTGCCGAAGGTCAGACAATGCGTCTAGCTCTCAGATCCTAACATTGTTCACCGCTTCTGCTATCATTGTACCTCGTGCAGACGTACTATGCAGTAGTAAGCTTGATAAACGCCCTTCCATGTGACCAGGCAGACGTAACCTACTGTGGCGCAAATAGCTTGAGAAATACTAGCTCCCTGTTTGCAATCGCCCCGTGCCCTGTGCAGACAATCTATGGAGCATAATGCTCGAGAAAATTCTCCCTGTTTCTCTATGACAAACTTGACAAAAAAATACTTGGCAAACACCTTTCCACGTGCCCGTGCAGACCTATGCAATAGAAACTTGAGAAACGCCCCTGCTCCTTGTTCTCGTTCAGACGTACTATGGAGTTTTAAGTCTGACAAACGTCCATCGCTGGGCCCTTGTAGACGTATGAAGTAGAAAACTTATCAAACGCCCCTGCCCCCTGTGCCCGTGCAGACGTACTATGGAGTAGTAAGCTTATCAAACGCCCCTGTCCCCTGTGGCCGTACAGACGTACGTGCAGCACGTGCTCGCCCAGCAAGGAGCCAGCGTCTACCGACAGCTGGCTACGCGAGGCGGCCACCTCTTCGTCTGCGGCGACGTCACGATGGCCGAGGGCGTCCGTCAGGCGTTGACGACGATCGTCAAGCAGCACGCCTTCCTGGACGACGCCGACGCCGACGCGTTTGTCAACACGCTAAAGGTCGGCGGAGTGGTGGACAGATTGTTCGGAATTTTTTTTTTGATCCTTGTGAATTAGTTGAGACTGATGTCACCGTTTTTCTAACTTAACTTCTTAACTAACATTTTGACTAACAAACTAACAAATTAACGAATTAACTAACTTATCTTCGAGCAAATTTTTCTCTGGCTTCGGATTTTATAGAATATTATCATATTTGATTGACAATCATGCACGTGAAGTTTTTATTATTCTATAACTCCGAAATTTTTTTAATGCCAGACAATATTACGCAAGATTGGACATGAGCAGTAAAAAAAGGACATAATCCAGGTCTATGACAACCCAGGCATCCAGGCATCCAGGCAATTTTTGATGGGACATGTCGTTTCTAATAATACATATCTACCGTACATGCCACGAGTGTTTGCATTTAGTTTCGATTCAACTTCCGTTTGGTGCTGTACATATACCTGGAGCATAATTATATTTGCCATTTGGTTGTACCGCACGTAGTACCATTCTCCGGCTTTTTCTACCATCAGTCTTGTGAGATAAAGCATTGATAGCATTCCTCCGATTCACGAATCTATGTACGAATGCCCGTCATCTATCGATTGCAGAAAGAGAAGCGCTACCACGAAGACATATTCGGCGTGACCCAGCACGGGTCACAAAAGAGGGAGGTGGTCGACTTCGTTCCCGTGACGACCAAGAAGAAGCAGCCTGGGCTGATCGGTCGGGTGCTTTGCTGTTCGGGAGGCAGAGGTAACGCGATACAACCGTTTCCAACGCAAGTCTATAGGCACATGTTAATCGAGTAGCTTGCTCTGTGTCGGCTGTCAAATGGTGTCTTCTGCGACTGTCAGTGTCAGTGTATGGGACTGTCAAATGTTGTGTGTGCGGCTGTCAGTGTTTGTGACAGCCAGTATATTGTGATACGGGTAAAAGATGGTACTGTGACAAATTGTTGTAATGTGGAGCTCTCTATTTGTGTCAATCTCAAATGTTGCAATGTGGCATGGTTGTTGGGCGTTTGGTTGTCGGATCTTTGTGTTCAGGACCTCTCCAGGAAAATTTTGAATGTTCTTTATCTTAAATTTTCAGGGAATAAGAAAACCATGACTAGATATGGCTGGTTCAGAGTGAAATATACTCTCTTGGCACTTAGTAGAAAAAAAATAGTTCCCACTTTACGATATTTTCCTCAGAATGTGTTGGTGGTCTCACAGTGAAATTTAGGATTGTGTGTCCTACAATTCCGACTCAAAAGAGTGTCAAAATGTTTATGATGTGTCAAAGTCGTATGTAAATGTGACAAATTACAGCACTGTTTGATCATGTATCTTCTTTAGGTTACCGGTCGTCCTCTTTTGAGATAGTGAATTTGAAATGTTTTTATACTTACAGAAATATATTTCTGATAAGATTTTTATTTAATGTGTTGTGAGATATTTAAGAAGGCAAGTGGAGACGCTGTCCGCCTTCATGTCAATGTGCTTCTCGCTGTTGTGTGAGTCCATTAAGTTAATATGGTGCGAAATGACGGAAATATTTTAATTTACTTCTTCCATGTACATGCTTATAGGCAGGGTTTTTTCCCGTTTATAAATGTTGATATTTTAGCATTATTTACTTATTAAGTGTGTTGAATCATCTTTCGTATTTCTTGATTGGGACATGATTTATTTCTAGATTCGTAGGATGACACCGACAATCATCTCTGAACGTGCAGTAAATCTAGATAACATTTTAATACTAAATATAAATTGATTAAAATTGTATCAGAATTTTTTGAACTGCAATGTAGATAAAACTATACTTAATTTTAATTTATAACTTATTATCAAAATGAAATGTCTTATTTTTTTTTACCTTGCACGTTTTTACGGAACATTCAACAATCCTTCCACATCAACGTTCAAGATCATAAAATAATCATCAAGATCCAATTCCAAGATCATCGAACACAAACATCAAGAAATTAACACAAGGGGTGTGGCGGGAAAGAAAGACGAGGGTCATCTCATCCAATCATCCCCTCCCTTCACTAAATTTGCAATTAAAATTCAATACCATCCTAACTCTGAGCGATTCATAGGTATAACTGGAACTGGAATTATGTACCAAAATTTTTGTAAAATTGAATGAGATCATAGAGTTGTACTGAAGCTCAATATGTTTTCCATGGCGAGTACAGTCTGAGCTGTATAAGATATTTTAAAAATAATCGAAAAAAACGATACGATTGTGTCTATGCGAATATCTAAAAAAATTGACGCCAAAGAAAATGGATAGGTCAGTGCCTGACAGATAAAAGAATGAAGCTCCATAAAGCTCTGTACCCACTGTCTTATCTGTCTACTCCTACGCTCTCTGCTCAGCAAGAAGGAGCGAAGGAATCGCTCAGCCTTGTTAAGATCAAGACTCTTTGTGATATCCAGGACCACGTCCAGGACGAACTTGGAAGCAATGGCTTCTGAAGACTGGAAGCTGACAAACTTCTCGACAGGGAAGATCACTTGCGACAAGTTTCACGAAACAGCACCGACTGTTCAGGTGACAACTACACTTTTAGAATAATTCAAAAGAGAGTCAACAAATGACTCGTACCCGAGTTATTGAATTTGATTCACTAATTTCAGAACATCCATGTTTTTTTAATGGACAAAAGTGTTACTTTTTAGATTCGTTGTAGAGAATTGTGTTTATAGATTCCTTGCTCACGTGTATGGTTGAATTCACGCTTTGCTTTTCTAGTTTTGTTTGGGAAACAGGTCTTCAGTATAGGAAAAAGTTTTCAAATTCAAGGTGTTTTTATTTGTTCAAAATCAATACAATTAAGTTTATATAATAGCAGGTATTTTTAAGAAGGTAATCGGATTGAAAAAATTACGACAGCTTAATCAATTCACAACTGGCTGAAAATACTTGCTTACTTTCAAGCTTTAAAAACTAAAATCGGCAGTCCAAGCACAGTAGGCACTGAGTAAACCGCTTCCACTAATTTAATTCTATAGAAATGCAACACTGAACTTGAAAACTATCGACCTACAACCGTTGACAGTGACATGAGCGAGGCAAGGAAGCGAAGGATTAATCACAGATGCACGCAATCACGCAGCTTGTCAATGAGATTGATTGCCAATTGTCCACACTAGTTGCCAGACGCAAGGAATTGCATGCATCAACGGACACAGAATCAATCTGTCAAAGTTGCCGATAGCGCTAGATTGATTGGCGAAGTTCAAATATTTCAATGGCTATTTCAAATATGGTACAAGGCTTTTTCGTGGCACACATGGCTATCACACCTTGGCTTTATGTTGGTAGAGATTGAGTTTCGAATACGAACGATTGTGTTTATTTATGAATCTGATATTTTTTAATAATGAAGCCCAATTTTGGACCTCAGCTCGATGTTACTCCACTAGATACTTACTAATTATTTGCTTAAAAATGTTTTTCAATTGCATTGAATGGTTGAAAAAAAACAGCCCGTTAAGTTGAAAAGATATTCTGAATGTAACCAAAGGGTTAAAAAACTAAAAATACTGTCAATCTAATCGTTAGGTAAACATGCGATTCGTAGCAGGTGAGTTTCAACATGCGCTTGTTCTGTAATCTTTTATTGAATAAGATTTTACAAGATCTAGAATCACGATATAAATGGGACTTTAATCGATGCATTGTGATATAGCTTGATAGCTTAAGGATTTTGAGGGATTATAGATTACGGATTATAGCGAAATTATGGATTACACATTTGACTATCTCCTGTGATAAAATTGATATCGACTGTGACAAATACAATATTTATCATTGGCGCGATACCAATGATAAATAAGGAACTTATGCTTTTTAACAATCTTTAGACGCATGATAACAAAAACATTTTTGGCGCACAGACGGCCAAGTTTACTACATCAATTAATTACGATTTTGGTAATCAATCAGTGGTATTGGTCCTTGGATTAGTTCTAGAAAACTATAATGAAGCAAAAAGTTTAAAATTTGCACTTAAAATTTCCCACGCTTTCGCAACTTTTCGACCATCGATCTTTCGGCTTGTGTTCAGACTCGCTGCACCGTCGAGCAATGCAAGGCCAGCATGATGTCCCCGGGCCTGGCACCCTCCTCCAGGTCGTCCGAAGAACTCCTCGAGATGGCCAAGACGTTCATCGACGACTTCTACGCCAGTACCAGCAAGTAAGATGCCATCGACACAATCCAATGCCGGCTCCGCTGCCTAAGTTTTCTACTATTTTCTTTCAAAAAATTAGAATTTTTCAGAGTACCTATGCTTATTTAAATTTGTCTGATCCATTTTCGAAATCTCTTGCAACGCTCCAACATTCCTATATCAATCTTCAATCCATTCCATCCTTCAATTCTATTATCCAGGTCACCCATTTCTACTTGTGCGTTTATTTCCTAGCTTTTGAAGAGTCAGCCCAAGGAATTTACCTAATCAAACGCACGCCACACTGATCGATATGCCCAAGCACTAGTTTTACAGCGGTGCTACCATGATTGGAATTAATATAGGCCTTGCCAAAAATCTTAGAAATTTAGCATTAGATTTTGGGGGAACCGAAAAAATCAGCAATTAGCGCTGGTGCTATTGTGATGCTATTGTAGTTATCTGGTGCTACGTTGGTTGGCATAGATTAGAACCACTTAGAACCACTTACCAGTAATGTCAGAAAGATGACCTAAATCGCTGGCATTATGTAAAGCAGTCCCAGAACATTGCACAGCTTAACCATAGTACCGTTGGCAATATTTTAGACTCTCTAAACAAGTTAAAATCCTGTACGTTTTCAGGCGCGACTCTCCCGAGCACGTGGCTCGTTGGGAGGAGATCATAGCCGAGGTGGCTTCAACGGGCACCTACGAGCTTACCTTCCCCGAGCTCGAGTTTGGCGCGAAGCTATCTTGGAGGAACGCTAGCCGCTGCATCGGCCGCATCCAATGGAACAAACTCAAAGTACGTCCCTGCATCTACCCCCAAAGTTCCACCATTCACCACCCAATACACCAATCTCCACTCATTCTATCAGTCCTAGACCCTAGTATTCCAACAGATAACAGAAAGGTGCTAAGCAATCTTGGAGGAATGCTAGCCGCTGTATCAGCCGCATCCAATGGAACGAACTCAAAGGATGTACCTGCGCCCACCATTCAATCAACCTCCAAGTCCTGGTATTGCAAAAAATAACAGCAAGGTGCTAAAGCTCTCCTTGAGGGACTCTACCCATTTCATCCACCGCGTTCAGAGCAAAAACCCCAATCTTGATGTAGATGTCGTGTACAGATTACTGCTGATTCACCATTGGAAATGACAAGATTTGCTATGTTGGGATTTGTTCAATAGTTTTTCCTTCTCCATACAAGTTTTCAGCACTTGACACCTGGTCAGCGCTTGATTATCAGCAATAAGCTTTAGTTGATTGATTTTTCACACACAAATTTAACAGGTAATGTCTGTATTAGGCGCATTCATGTCTCGACAATTCATAATCCAATTTATAGTAGCACTTTCACTATGTGTTATACATACGTGAGTCAAACAAAAACTTGTTTCCGTAAGTTTATTTCAAAGAGAGGCTTAACGGTGCTGTGAAATCAAATCGACGTACATAATGCTATTGGGACACTTTTTGTAAGTGAACACAAAATACTCCCCATTATACATTAAGAATTGAAGAAACTGTTGTCGGTAGAAGATGGGTGGGAAGACCGAGAGAGAAGTGATGTGGTTTGACTAAAGAAGATTTAGAGAGAGAGGCAACAGAGTTGAAAGAAGGTAGAATTTGCGAAATCGTGGGAATATCGAGAACCGTGGAAGGCGATAGTGGAAATGGAAGAAGAAAAGAACCCTTTCACCACATATAGACGAATAAAAATTATTATTACTATCCACTTCGAAATTAGCACCTAATTCTCGTCGACGCTTGCCAGTTATTCGACGGACGCAAGCTGTCGACGACCCAGCAGATGTTCGACGCAATCTGCCAACACATCGTCTACAGCACGAACGGCGGCAACATCCGCCCGGCGATCACCGTGTTCCCTGGACGCCGTCGCGACGCCGCCGACTTCCGGGTGTGGAACCCGGCGGTGATGAGCTACGCGGGGTACGAGAACGAGGACGGTTCGGTGACCGGTGACCCCGCCGGCGTGGCGTTCACAAAGGTAACATTTGTGTGCCGTGTGTCTATGGATGAAGTCGAGAAATAATCTGCTAGGAGCTTACATGAACAAAATCTTCCCTCTTGAAATGTAAACAAATGTGAAAATTTTCAATTTATGATGCTTTCCAACAAAATCAGGTATTTTAAGTGCTTTTTAAGGCATTTTAAATGCATTGCTTTATGTAAATATTAAAAAATTAATCACAAGTTAATTTTCCTTATTTATTTCGTTAATCGTCAATCAGCAGCAGTTACAGCAAGACTATAAAACATGATGTTGAAAATGAAATGAAAAATCTCATATTGCTTGCATCTTTTCACCACCTTAATTCAAATACTCTTCTTTGAACGTATGTATACATACAGAATTGATATTTCCTTGTGGAAAATAAAATATTCCCATAAAAAATGCCCAGAAAATACTCGTGCTAGAAAATTTTCCTGATAATATTCTCGAAAAAAAAATGCGCGCGTAGTTTGTATCTCTACGTGTGTCTAATAAATGGTAATGCTTAACCCCGGCAAGATGAATAATATAATTAGTTATAAATTATAATAAGTAAGGTTTCCAATAATTAATATATTCCGTGCATGCAGTGAATTACAGCAGATTTTTTCGAATCAATCATCGACTGCATCTGGTTGATTTGTCAGGTGTGCATGAGGCTGGGCTGGATGGGGAAACGCACCAAGTGGGACATCTTGCCCCTCGTGCTCTCCTCAGGAGGCGCCTCGCCCGACGTCTTCGACATCCCCGAAGACATCGTCTTGCAAGTGCCACTCGTGCACCCTTCGTGAGTAACAACCCTCAGCTCTTGTCTCCAGAACAAGTGTGTCTATCCTCCACCTAAAACTGTCGATATCAAGTTTTGACTTAATATCCCGAATATTAATTTCATATATGCATCCTTGTTGTTTTTTACCTTGAAACTGTACCTAATAGCACCACAACATCACTATAAATCATGTTGTGTTGTTGTCACTAAGCCTCAGATAATCAAGTGAGGCGGTGATACTGAATACCGACATAGAGATTGAACTTTTCATAAAAATCACTAAAAAAATCCGTCTTATAGAGGATTTTAACATCGGTCTCCGATCAAGTTTGAGTTTCATTTTAGGACAGTTTTCTTTTAGTACAGTTGGTGCATCCCCCAGTTTTTTTTAGTACAGATTGCTTTTAGTACAGTTTTGTTTTAGGGCAGTTTTATTTTATGGCAGTTTCACTTTAGGACAGTTTTTTTTTAGTACAGTTGGTGCATCCCCACTTTGAAATACACTTTACCCTAATGAAGCAAAGCAGTGCTAAATTTCAACGCAATGCAAACTAATCCACACCCCACGAATGCAATTCTGTAACTTTTCAAATGTTAGAATGTGACATAATGATCATCACGAAATCATTACATCATATTGATTGAGCCAATCATTTCTTCCAGTTTGAACATTGACAAAAGTGGAGATCACATCTCACTTTAAAGAAATCGCATTTCGCAAGAATCACATTCCAGTGCAGCCGACTGCATGCTTGGCCTTTCAACGTGCCATGTTATTTCCCCGCAAACCCAGGTACGACTGGTTCGCTGCGCTGGGCTTGCGTTGGATCGCGCTGCCCGCTGTCTCCGGCATGCTACTGGATTGCGGCGGGGTGCAGTTCCCCGCTTGCCCCTTCAGTGGATGGAATGTCAGCACTAAGGTCGGATGCCGTGACCTTTGTGACACGCAGCGTTACAACGTGCTGGAGGTAAGATGCGTGGACGAGGTGGAGGTCACAATAGCGGTCGGAGGGTTTTGTAGGGGTTGCTTGTTCCCTCGAACGTCTGTTTAGATGTCGAATGCCGTGAACTCTGTGACCCAAAGTGATACGGTGTGCTGGAGTGGAGGGGGTGGAGGTCGGAAGCAGTTTTAGGGTTTTTGGCGATGGGGTGGTTGAAATTAGGAAGGTCTGATGCACTGTAGCTAGTCATAAAGTGGTTTTTTCATCCGATTAAAGCCTTGCGTGTCCGTCCGAGATTTTCATTTTCTTCTCCCAATCAGGCGCTACGTCGCGTGTACTGCATCTAATTGGTAATATTTTTCAGTAGTGTGTTAATTATTTAACGGTAGGTTAAAAAAATTAATATATCTGATTCGCTGATGCAATGGAAGTCACACTGTTTTAAGAATAGTCCACTGGAAATCAACCCTCAGTTTTCTAGCTGTTACTCAATGCGTCCTATTTTCATGCATCCATCTTCAACTTCATCTTGATAAGCAAGAAGGGTTGGGATTTTCATCAGCTATGCTAGGCGGAGAGGATGAAGCAAACCACTAAAGCTACCACTCGAGTTACATAAAAGTATGGTGGAAAATAAATCGGAAGGAAAGGAAGAAATTTGAACAAGTTATATTCCCAATTAGAGTGTAGAATGGTTGAAGCTAAAGCCACAACAGCAAGCAGTTAGCAAACATTCCTTGCTCCTGCCGGCAGACCGTGGCCACCGAGATGGGAGAAGACACCGGCAACGAAGCCAGCCTCTGGAAGGACCGCGCGCTGGTCGAGGTGAACGTCGCCGTGCTCTACAGCTACCAGCAGCAGGGAGTGACCATCGTGGACCACCACACAGCGTCCGACAACTTCGTGCAGCATCTAGAGAACGAGCAGCGCTTGCGCAAGGGATGTCCCGCCGACTGGGTCTGGATCGTGCCTCCCATGTCCGGTGAGTGAGCGGTCGTTTCTTAAGACTCATGTCTGTTCATAATCTTTGCATGCTAGTTTTCAGAAAAATTATGTAACTCATATTGGACTCTAAGTCCCAAACTAAAACATATCCAGACGTTTTGGAAAGTTATGCTGCCTGCTTTATCCTGGGTCTAAACTCGAGTGCCAAATAGTAAAAAATGGCGGTAGAAGCTGTTTTCTCTGAGAATCTAGATTAGCACTGTCTGAAAACGCAAAAAACTTGACTTTACCTTTTAGTAGTTATAACTGTCGAACGTTGTTGACATCATTGTCAGCTGTAAAAGCCTCTCAGTGCCACGAAACCGAAACACAAGTCATTAAAGCCGATGCTTGTAGAGATGAAAAAAAATGAATTAATGAAAATGAATAAAATGAATGAAAAAGATAAAATCCATTGTAATTTCAACAAAAGCGAAGCACAGAGCAACACAAAGGCAGTACAACAACATGTTTGATTGCATAAGGTCATATAGTGATACCAAAAATAGTAGCAGGATCGTAGCAACATTAGCACCACAGTGCCACCGGTGGTTTTCTAGGTAAAAGATAACAAATAGCAATCGAATCAACACAATAAACACTAGCCCCGCTATAGCGCCACTGTTTAGTAATAATACGTATCCTGCCATCCTGAAGTTGATGCCCATCAACTACGCTAAATTCTACACACTTTCACCACTTTCGAACGCTTCCCCACCTTGGCACGTGTGTCGACAAGCTCCACCGTCGTCTCCATCCACTACTCCTGCTTCCAGGCTCGCTGACGTCGGTGTATCACCAGGAGATGGCGCTGTACCATCTGAAGCCGTCGTACGACCACCAGCCGCCGGCGTGGAAGACGCACGTCTGGCCGGAAGCGTTGAGTCTGCGCTGTCGGTTCAGCCTGAAGCAGGTGGCCAGGTGAGACGAGCTTTTATCGTTTAAATAGCTGACGTTTTTGTCGCAAGCAGCCTGCACGGCTGCATTCATTCTGCAGTGAAAGCAGTGGAGAAAAACCATGCTATACAAACTGGGGAATTAGCTGAGAAAATGTTGGGAATTGATGTTTCACTTCTAATAATAGCTTTCCAAAATGGCCCACGCTGCTGCAAAGCATCAAAATAAACACTTATCAGGATTGCAATTCGATTTTCAGCTTGACCCGTATATTTTAAACTAGTCCATAGATGACTACGTACATGATTATATTTAAGTTTAATTGTTTATAATTAAAGTTGATTGTGCATGGTTAGGTTTTCCATGGTCAAGACATAACTAACCTATAAATTGTTATCTGAATGAAGGAATGAAACGTTTGAGATGCTCATGTTCCTTTGCATCAAAATTTTACCAATCTCTTCCATTGTGGCATGCATTTTCCTAACGGCGCCTAGACGCAGCCCGCAGAGCAAACTCGGCACTTCCACCAACACTGCCATACACATTGGAATTAAAAGGCACAGAATTGTGTAGCACAATGCCAGTGTTGTGTTTAGGAAAACAAACATGTACCGGCATCGTACCGGCATAGTATCGGAATCGTATCGGCACGCAATACTAGTGTGTGTTCACGTGCCGGCATGGTGGTGCTGTTGTGTAGCGGCTTCGTACCGGTTTCGTACCGGCATCGTACCGGCATCAAACCGGCACGCTTTGCTAGTGTTTGTTAACGTGCCGGCAGGGTGGTGCTGTTGTGTACCAGCTTGTACCGGCGCGCGATGATTCGGCGAATGGACGTTACCATCCTGTACGCAACTGAGACGGGGAAGTCTCAGGTCTTCGCCAACAAGCTGGCAGACATCTTCACCCACGGATTCAATCCTAAGGTAGAGTGCACTCAGAGTAGTTGTACGGAAATAAAATCAGATGTCTTAAATATTTTACAGCAAATAAAAAAATTTATAATTTGTGTCACCTACCTAGTGTATAACTTAGTGATACACTTATTACATGGTTCTAAAGTCTATTAAAAACTAGCACAGTTTATTTATCTTATAGTTTTTGTCATTGTATTGCATTTCTTTGTTGTGTTTTTTTAACCATTCTCGTTCTTTCTTCCTTGACCTTCAGGTGGTATGCATGGAGGACTACGACACGGAAAAGTTGAGTAAGGAGTCGCTAGTACTGATTGTTACCTCAACCTTCGGCAACGGGGACGCTCCGGAAAACGGAGATGTGAGTTGCACTTTCTTCCTGCTAACACTAGACAGGGAAGTTTTGTTTTAAATTGATTCACCTTCAAATTCCTAGCCTGCGGCACTACATTTTCATCTCGTGCGAAGGTGGTAGACACACAAGTACATGACAGTGGATGACGAAAATAGGAAAATTCATTTACCCAACTTAGCTTGGAAATTTCATAATCAGTTTTTTGTCTTGCAAAAAAAGTATTTCTCCCTAAATGCTTGTGACGCTTGTGTCGCTTATGTCGCTTGTGACGCTTGTGTGGCTTGTGACGCTTGTGACGCTTGTGTCGCTTGTGTCGCTTGTGTCGCTTGTGTCGCTTGTGTCCCTTGTGACGCTTGTGTTGCTTGTGACGCTTGTGTCGCTTGTGTCGCTTGTGTCGCTTGTGTCCCTTGTGACGCTTGTGTTGCTTGTGTCGCTTGTGTCGCTTGTGACGCTTGTGTCGCTTGTGTTGCTTGTGACGCTTGTGTCGCTTTTACGCTTGTGACGCTTGTATCGCTTGTGACGCTTGTGACGCTTGTGTCGCTTGTGTCGCTTGTGTCGCTTGTGACGCTTGTGTCGCACTTGAAGTAAATTCTGCTGTACCTCAGATTATTACACGGTTTACTTCGAGAAACAAGATAAAAACAGACTTTCGGATTATAGCCTGCTATTAGAAAGGCTTTTGTTTCTGAAAATTAATTTTAATAAACCGTTATATTTTCACCAAGAAACGATCCTACGACGTGGCTTCATAAGAGATTTTGTGTTGAAGGCATTTGCCCGTAAGCTGAACGCGATGAAGAACGCTGCAGGAGCCGAGAAAGAGAAAAGTTTGGCAGCCAAAGCTAACGCCGAAGACGTCAGTCTTGACAATCTTCACCAAGATGTCAGCACCTTGAAAAACGTCAGGTGAGGATTAACAAGAATTTTAAAGATTTGAACGAACCTAGATCTAAGTTCAAGCTAGAATTTGGTGGCCAGAGGTTAGTTTCATATAAATTTGTTAAGATAAACTATATTCTGAAACATTAATAGACAATCCAGCAGCAGAGTTATTGAAATGCATTGTTTGCAAGAAAATTTTTATATATTGCGTACTGCATTGACGACGCCTCTTATCTCAAACGAAAAAGAAAATAGTAGCCAGGTTTTTCAAACTGAGTTATCTGTTTCTTTGCAGCTATGCAGTGTTCGCGTTGGGCTCGAGCGCCTTCCCTCCCAACTTCTGTGCATTTGGCTACAAAATCGATCAACTCTTCAGCCAACTCGGCGCCCGGAAGTTGATGGAAGTTGCAGTGGGTGACGATCAGAAGGCCCAGCGCAAGTCCTTCCGGTGAGTTCAGATAGAGAACGCTTGTTGCGTGATGGGTAGGATCAAAACACAGCGTGTCTCGGGCTTTAAGCATAGTGTGCTACGGTCCTGAAACCCAGTGTACTACAGTATTAAACCTCAGTGTGTTACGGTGTTAAATCATTGTGTGCTACGGGTTTGAAACACAGCGAGCTACGGGGTCGATAAACATTGAGTTACGGACTTGAAACAAAGCATGCGGCTTGGATTCTATCACTGAGAAATACTGGCTATTACAAAACAGCGATTCAACTGGCCTGATATACATTACCAGACTAAAAGACTTTTAGAATAACAGACTAACTCCACTTATTTCTATCGCCCTCCCCGCGCACAGGAAGTGGTTCTCAGAGATCTACCCGGTGGCTTGCCAGACGTTCAACATCTCTGTGGACCAGAGCGTGCTGGAGACGGAACTGTTGGCGTTCGAGACGAAGCACACCGACAAGACGGTCCGCTTCGTGTCGGCCCGTGGCGAGGTGCTGTTGGCTGGTACGTTGAAAGAGCTACGCGAAAAATAGCATATTCCACTAAATTAGAGCCATGAGAGACTTTCTGGAGCTTCTGGCTTGAATCAGGTGACACAATCATGGTATGATATTCGGAAATAAAGGCGTGGCAGTGTCAGTGTTAAACTTTAACTTCGTTCCAAAGTGCAAAGTTGCAAAGTGCAACAAAAATATTAGCATCTTTCAGACAAACAGTGTTCACGTATGAAAATCTGTATAGATGCAGTGAGACGGAATAACAATGTTCAACCTATAAAATATATTTTTTTTGGCAGCACTGACAAAGGTGCTGAGAAGGAACGTGAAAATCTGCAAAGTTCTGCAGAAAACTCAGCTACACAAAGTCAGTGAGAAGTAAGTATGATATCTAATGTGGAATATACTAGGCACAACCAGCGAGCGTATTTTTTACTGTGTCCGCTTATCGCGAACGCTTAGTATGAGTATGTTTTTGATAATCATGATAGTAAGAAGTGTTTGGTGCCAAATAATTGTCGAGGTCTGTATGGAAGTAGCTAAAAGAAGCCATTGCAATAATTTAATAGACGTAGGATGTATCGACAAAAGGGCAAAGCAAGGGCAAGGGTTGAATTGAAAGGTTGAACTTGTCTTTCGGCGGCTCGAGCACGATCTTGTGCAGCTGGGCAGGAGGAAGTGAAAGGGTTGAACCCTGAAATTGAAGCCAGGGTTGAAGCCAGGGTTTGAAATCAGAGATTGAGTTGAAAATCGCGTGTGGACAGCTCGAGCACGATCCTGGTGGAGTTGATCAGAGAAGTCAGGGTTGAAACGAAGGGTTGAAGTGAAGTTGAACTCAAACTTGTGTGTCGCCAGCTCGAGCACGATCCTGGTGGAGCTTTGTAGCGACGAGCGCTACTTGCCGGGTGATCACGTCGGCGTACTGCCGGAGAACCGGACCGACCAGGTCGAAGGACTCCTGCGCAGGCTTGACGCGCAGCTCGACCCCCACAAGGTCGTCGCTCTGCAGCTGCTCTCCGAGAAACAAGCGGGACAAGGTAGTTGACGGATCACTTCCGGTGGTTGTTGTTTGAGTGCATGGTGGGTAGTTCTTGCGGTTTGGAAATAGTCTCCTTGTTCATCATGATTCTGTCGAGTCTCGATGAAGTAATCGTTCCTTTTCGAATTTTCAAGTTGCTCTTTTCTACAAGTTTAAAAAGCCACTTGTGTTTATTAGCATTAACATTAGGGGTTCCAGACAGTGTGACTGCGTTACATATAGTCCTTCTGATAAGCGATTTCGCTGAGTTGATGTAACAGCTTTGAATAGGAACTAGAAATTAAAAATCAATAGAATCATTAAGAATTTTCTTCCATGTACCCGCAAAACTAAACCAGTAGTCACCCGAGTGACCATTCATTAAACGATTGTGCGTGATTGTAACGTGATTTACCTAGTAGTCGATGGCCCAGTGGCCTATTGCTCGATACAAATGGTAACAACATGAAATAGGTGATTGGTGCATAGATAGGTGCATGGATTGGTGCATATGAAGGTACTGAACACAATGATTTGTATGGAGCAACATGCGATATTTGACCACTGTGCCGTCAACTATAGCAAGAATCCGATGACTCAGCAAAAAAATCAAATTATACCTGATTTTATCTGCAGATTTACCTGATTTTTTATCTGATGATACAGTGACCTTCCACAGTATATCCCAGCATCTCTTAATGATCGTGAACTTCGCCTT
This sequence comes from Nemurella pictetii, assembly GCA_921293315.2. Classification (NCBI taxonomy): domain Eukaryota; kingdom Metazoa; phylum Arthropoda; class Insecta; order Plecoptera; family Nemouridae; genus Nemurella; species Nemurella pictetii. Next base: position 8,312,233 of record OV121122.1, read on the forward strand.
TAGGCTCGTGGGCGCCGCACGGCTCGCTGCCTGCCTGCTCGCTGCGCACGCTGCTCACGCGCTTCCTGGACATCACCACGCCGCTGCGGCCTGCGCAGCTCGACGCGCTGGCCGGCCTGGCGACGCTGCCCGAGCACAGCCAGCGTCTCACGCAGCTTGCTACGGTGCGTTGATCAACCGGGTTAAGCAGCAGGGCGGCGGGACACGGACGGAATGGGTGACCGTTTATCTAGTGCTGCCGTTCGGACGACTGTTCTTGGTACATGAGGCGAGAGGAGGAAGTTGACGCACTTCTGTTAAAGGGTGGGCATATTAGATTCACCCTATGGACGCTAGGAGTTATAAAATCAGAATGCCCTGCAAGAGGAGAAGAAGCCGTGGGAACCGTGGGAAGAACCACTGAGAAACCAGAGACTTCGTGTGACACTCTGTTCTGGAATTGGTTGTCAATTTTCTTTGATTCCTACGAGATTTAACTGTATTTAATATCTTCAACCCCTGTTTTAGCAAACTGTCTACTTCCTCAAGTGCCTTAAGGCTCCGAATCTGTTTTTATAAACCAATACATTACTATGCATCCAAGAAACAGCTCATTTGAATATTAATACTTGGAACCATTACCAAGACGGAGAACTGCCCCAACCACTGAATTATCTTTAACGGTTGACTTCAGAAAGAATCTCATTCATTTTGTATACCTTCTTCAACATGCCATATTTCCTTCTCCAGGACACGAGCGCGTACCAAGCATGGGTGACCCTCCGGCAACCCACGGTCCTCGAGGTACTCCAGGAGTTCCCGTCGGTGCGTGTGTCCCCCGCGTTGCTGGCGACCATCCTGCACCCGCTGCAGCCGCGCTTCTACAGCATCAGCTCCTGCCGGGACGTCCATCCCGGCGAGATACACCTCACCGTCAGCGTGGTCAGCTTCCGGCCCGACGCCGACGGCGCGCCCGTGCACTACGGCGTCTGCTCGAACTACCTGAACGAGCTGGCCGTCGGCGACCACGTCTACCTCTTCCTCAGGACGTGAGTGCATTTATAGAGGCTATCTATGGAGAGGGAGGCAGCTACATCGCTAGCTGGCACAGTGCTCATTGAATCATGTTTTGTTTGATAGTGTTATCAGTGTTATTAGATTTCAAGAGCGGCATCCATGAGAGCTGGCTTAACGATCTACTAATTGCGGATGACATTCAATTTCGTGATAAACAGTGTGACCAGTGTGACTTTGAGAGGCTTCTAAGGGCCGAAATTAAAATGTCTAGCTAGTGGCTAACCTCCAGAAAAAAATCATAAACCTATCGCTGCATCTGATTTCTTCCTAACTGGAAAATAACTATATAACTGATACTTTGTGAAACCGGCCCTAAGCGTTACAAAAATTCATGTTAAAATCATGTTACGATCGTCAGAGATTCCTTAGTTTATCTTACGAACATGCTAGGCCATCAGATTCAACAACTCCTCCTTAGCAGCAAGTGCTTTTTATTGGAATACTAACCTGTGTAACATGAGATTTAGTCCACGTTATCCTATTCTGTCTGATTTATAGTTCAGATTTTATTGTGTGCTTACTTTGAAAACGTTTCAAGAAATCGCTCTCATCTGTACGCCGACAAAAAATCGTTGTCATGCTCGTGATGACGAGCGTTGTCATGCTCATTCATGCTCGTGATGGAATCTTGCACAATGAACTAGGCTCGCTATTGCTTTCTTGAAAGACTCAAGTATTTTCCTAATCTTAACACTTTAGTTTTTAGAAAAACTATTTAACTGGGTAATGAATTCTAATTCCCAAAAATTCAACCTTTTTCCGACGTTTCGCAAAGCTGGGCTGCCTGCTTTGCGAAACGTCGGGTAAAGTTTGAGTTTTTGGGACTCAGCATTCATTACCCAAGTTAGATAGTTTTTCTAAGAACTAGGCTCGCTATTCTGCTGCATCTGCACCTTCCTCATTGTCTGATGTTTTGTCCTGACTCCCGGCGTTCCAGCGGCAAGAACTTCGGCCTGCCGCTGGACGTGAGCAAGCCGGTGTTGATGGTGGGCCCCGGCACGGGCATCGCGCCCTTCCGGGGCTTCTGGGAGCAGCGCCGCCACCAGCTCAGCAAGCTCAACAATGGTAAGCGCACGACAGGGTCAAATCAGAGGTGCTGTTTTAGTCGCTGACATTTAATCAGTTCACATTTCGTGGAAGTTACCGAACGACTGCTCGAGCATAAAAGAAAATTAACACTTTTCTACGTTTTTTTACTACTGGTCCAAAAATTTGGGTCTGTTCTTTTGTGGAATTGACTATGTATTTCCAAGCAAACAACCAAGCAGATGCTTAAATTCTGTGTCAAAAGCCAAAGATTTTTATTTAATTTGATGGAAGTGAAAAAACAGGAGAAGCAGAAAATTGTTGTATAAGAAGCATGGGAAAATTTGTAGAAGAACTGGGGTGAGAAGATTTAAAGAAAAATAAGACGGTTAGTGTATAAAGCAGTCGGTGGACAGATGGCGTGCAGGGAACTGGGGGGTAGATTAGAAGGAGCAAGGTTTACTGGGAAGAATGGGAATGATTTTATCTATAAATCTGATTGAAAACAAAAAATATTGTAATGTATATTGTAATCATCTTCCGGTTTGATGTTGTTGCAGAGCAAGCACGTGGCGAGTTCGGCGAGATGACGCTGTTCTTCGGGTGTCGCGACCGCGAGATGGACCTGTTCCACGACGAGAAGCTAGAGATGATCAAGGAAGGAGCGCTGCACGCAGTGTTCGTCGCGCTCTCTCGCGACCCCAGCGTGCCGAAGGTCAGACATTGCGTCTAGCTCTCAGATCCTAACATTGTTCACCGCTTCTGCCATCTTCTACCTACATTGCATGCATAGATTATTTATATTCCTTGGTCTCAAAAAAAATCGATGTATTTTAGTTTATCTGTGCACTTACGGGGCCTTCCTGACTGAAAGATGATATAATTTCAGTAAATTACAATCAAGCAGTCATAAAGCAGTCAGAGGTCAGCATTTTTTCGCTAGACACATTGAGACCGAATGTGTCCCAATTAAAATTTCAATGCCCGTGCAGACGTACTATGCAGTAGTAAGCTTCATACACGCCCCTCTTAGTAACCACGCAGAAGAACCTACAATGGAGCAAATAGCCCGAGAAGTTCTAGCTCCTTGACTCCACATAGAGTAAAGTAAGCTTGACAAACGCCCCTGCCCCCTGTGCCCGTGCAGACGTACTATGGAGTATAGTAAGCTTATCAAACGCCCCTACCCCCTGTGGCCGTGCAGACGTACGTGCAGCACGTGCTCGCCCAGCAAGGAGCCAGCGTCTACCGACAGCTGGCTACGCGAGGCGGCCACCTCTTCGTCTGCGGCGACGTCACGATGGCCGAGGGCGTCCGTCAGGCGTTGACGACGATCGTCAAGCAGCACGCCTTCCTGGACGACGCCGACGCCGACGCGTTTGTCAACACGCTCAAGGTAAGACGGTGAGATTTTAAAGCTGCAGGGATCGCTTCAGATGTGCTTGCGGCGTGTCGTCTCTCCGAAGTTGGATTTTAAATGTGGTTAAAACTAGGCTATGCGAACACTCATATAATCGTGTTGTGGATGAGCATAATATTTACGCTCACCCACAACGCGATTATATTGCGTGTGCGCATAGCCTAGAGGCTTTTATGATCAATTAAAAATGTTCGGCGTTAATTTGGCAGCTTTCTCAATGACATTGAATATTTCAAAACTTAAAAATCGATTTAAAGAAAAACTACTCGATTGATTTGCTTGAAATTAACACAGTATCTTCTTCTTACGATTTATAATGCACACAGTAAATTTTGTCAAAATCGGTTGAAGATAAAGTTGATTTAGTTGCAAAAAACTGCATAATCGCTAAAAAAGCGTCATAAAAGCGCCATTTCCAAGAAAAGCGCTAAACATACAACAATGAAATTTGTACACAAACATTAAATCGTGGGGGCCAACATATCTGGAAAGTTTCGTCAAAGTATATAGAAATCCTTGGCCTCTAGAGTGGAAAACGTGTTTTGGAAAAACTGAAAAATTTCGTAAAAACTTAATAACATAAAATTTACTCGTCCGAATTGCTTCAAAAACGTGGCAGATCTAAGTTCAGAGAAAACGAAGGTTCACCGAAATTTTCATCAAAATCCGTTTTGGCGTTTGACCGGAATCGTGCGAACAAACACACAAAAAAAAAAAAAAAAAAAAAAAAAAAAAAAAAAAAAAAAACATTCCGGATTTTTTTAGCAGTAAAGTGTAATTGAAGATTTCGCTTCACTCGCTACGCTCGTTACGCTCATCAATAACGGAAGAGATTGAGAGTGTATAACATCTCGTTTCCTGTTTGAAAATTAGGTATTGGACCGTTAGCATGGCTAGTTGGGGGTTGGTGGTTTATTTCTCGTTTGTGGGAAGTTAATACGCTCTATATCAAACAGGTAGGCCGTAATCTCAAGAAGATCGAATTTTTCTCACAGAGAGAAAATGTAAACGTTTTTGGAAAACGTTAACTGAGCAATCACTACTTGTTAGTAGGCAGAAAAACTGCAATTCTCAGAAAAAAATGTAGGCACTACACGAAATTCAAACGAGCACATCATTATTATGACATGAACATTCTCATAACGGGTGTTACAAATTTTCTGAATGACTCACAGAACCAATTGAACATCAATGCATCTGATTATGATGGTTGCTATGGGATTAAGCACAGCTCCCATTTCAACTCGGTGGTTGGAAACTAGGAAAAAAATAACTTGAATGGATTAACAGATATGGTTTCCTCAAGAAAAATAATAATTCTGTATTAAATCGGTTCGCTGGCCAAAATTTGCTTGCGGTCATGACAGGAGGAGAATCGCTACCATGAAGACATCTTCGGCGTGACTAAGCACGCGACGCCGACGCCGAAAAAGATGGTGGCAACGACGACGACGCCCGATTCGTCGGTGCCTAAGCTAGAAAAGAAAGCGACGCCGTCTCCGACGCCGACGCCGACGCCGACGCCGGTGAAGAAGAAACAGCGGGGTGTCATCGGCCGCGTGTTTTGCTGCTCGTCGAGTTCATAGGTAACATAAAGGCGCAAGGTGTCTGTCAGCTGTCACTGATTCAGCAGCGATGAAATGTCAGACACGCTCGTCTTATCATGGAGGTTTTGTCACCCCGAATGGACGTGACGCTAATTAGCTTTAGCAGTATATAAATTCGTCTCGCTCCAGAAATTGGCCCCTCTTTCTTTGATCCCCGCTCGAACTCTTAAAGCATTTTCTTACAACAGAGATTTAAACCGAAACAATTTGATAACTTTAGTGCTCTCATAAAGGTAGGTATATATGTTAGCAATACCTAGCAACACTAGAAACTCTAGATAACAGGTATTGACTAAGTTTATAGAAAATCTGGCTATGGAATGTTTTTTAAAAATAATTCTCGGGTTTTCTTTCTAGATTAATTACAATAATCGAGCAGTTCGTGATCACGACATCATTTCAGTGAAACGGGCGCTTCAAATTTGTAGGTATTTTTTACCTTTATGGTACCAAATAACACAGGTGGGAACTTGTCTGAGGCGCACTAGGATGATTTAGGAGTCAATCCTAGGATTTAGGAGTCAGTCCTAGGAGACGCAGAACCTAAAAGAGGTAAAATGTTATAAGCGCGTGAAACTAAAATCAGTTTGGTAATTTATTTCCATTACCAAGCTTTACAAATAACTTTTGTACAAATTGTAAATTAAAATATCACAACTACCAACTACTGTCATTTAAAATATAAGCGTGGTACACTCAAATTGCACCTAAATGACACCCAATCCACCTACCCTTAGCTATTTGGGATCGCAGCTGCCTAACACCTAGACTCTAGTGCCTTTAACCTATAACCTTTATAACCAAAACCTATAACCAAAAGCTAGTACTTCTTCATGACGGCTAGCACATCGTTGAAGACTAACTGCTTGATGTCGATTGCCCACGCAAAGTCGATGTGGTTGGCGTTGTCATCGACAAGACGGTGCATCTTGACGACGTTGGGCAGACTCCGACTCAGCCGCAATACCGCCTGGAACATGAGGAACTCAGCAATTGATGATGCTGGGAGAGTGAATCGGGGTTTTAACCTGATTACTCAGCTTGTCGCTGTCTACCGATCCGGATTATTGTTTTCATAATGTTTTTTCCTCCAGTTCAACGCTTATCTGTCCTTTTATCCACAATTTATCAACATAAGCGATGTTTATTCCAGCGCCCTTGCGTCCAATTCGAGTGGACATGCTGCATGTTGCACGATCACTATACAATGTATTTATTTCCGCGTGTCTGAATGAGTTTATTTAAAAGTTCAGATCGTGGCTACCTCATTAAGTAGTAAAATAATACGACATCAAGTTCGTAGCCCAGCGCAATGACTCTCGAGTGGTTTGGTGAGATGATTTGCATGGAACAGTGCACAATTGCATGCAGATAGAGAGATTAGCCTATGGGAACAACACCCTCTCGAGTCTCGACGCGTAGAAATTATGCATATTTTATGACGTAATAAATTTTGAAAATTAATTTCCATTAGCGAATCAGATAATCATTTGAGAACATTCGCAATAATGTAATTAATTGCCCAGCATACCCTCATCTCATGAGAGCTGTTTTTCGATTTGAAAATTTCGCCTTCAACGGCTCAATTCGCCATCTCTGCCACAAACAAAGCACTAACAAAGTCGGCAGTCACGTGGTACCTCTCGAGGAGGCAGTTTGCGTCCATTTCTCGGCATGTACGGATGGTTTGTGATGGTTATTGTGACTGTGTTTTTGTTTTACAAACAATACTTGTGCTTTTAAGTGAGTGTTTTCAATAAAATAACCACAGACTTCAAGACCTACGACCGTCAAGACATTCCAAGGACTAAAGATGAGAGCTGAGCGTGAATTGTTATCGAAACACACTGGCTACACACTTCGCTTCACGGCTGTAAGTCAACATACATATCCATTCGCCATTAACCGCCAACAAGTCCGTTTTGACATCTCGCTATTTTACGACACGCTACATTCTTTTGCTTGTTGACTGGCAAACACGGTGGAGGGAGTGGACCAATACACGTCTTCAAACCAATCTTAACGATCGACTTTAACCAACATACACTATAACTTGGCTCAACCGTTACTGAAGTAACCCTAACCTAGACATTGGTGTCCCACCTTTGACATCAAGGGTGATTTAGGTTGCTCATTGCCGGTACCTATAATCTGCGATACATTAATCTAACTCGATTTTAATGAGAGTCACGACTGCATTTAACTCTGAACAGGTTTGCAAGAACCAAACCAACCTTTACTATTGACGCTAGGTTGCCTAACCTGCCAATAGTATTGACAAAAACAACCCGTTATTTACGGTTTCATGCATTTGAAATGGTATTTCTCGTGTTTAATTACACTAAACCCCTGTCTCAGGGTGTAACTCACGTCAGGGTGCAGCAGGGCGTCGTTCATTGCGTAGTGCAGTGAGACGGGCGCCGAGATCTGTGTGAGATTGTAGAGCGGCATGTCGCGACGCTTCCTAGTCTTGTCGTACCACTGGAAACGATCTGTGAGCAAGCACAGGGTGGATGGGTGTTAGTTCATTTTAACTATTAGGATAATTCACAAGTTTTCAGAAATTATGTTGGGGCTTCGGGAAAGCTTATCTTAATTGCGCTGTGAATTAACGTTACTGGAATGTAGTCGTTTAAATGTTCAATGGGTTGTGCCGAAATTGATTTTGTGTGAACAAACTGAAAAAATGTTAAAAATGGAACATATCTCGGAAATTTAAATGATTTAACCTTTAGAGAGAGAAATGTTTATGTTGATTCACACCAAACTTCAATTATGCGTTGCGTGTAGATTTATCGTTCATAATAATAAGTGAAGAACGTGATTTGAAAAAAATACTGAAAATTTTCGTGACAACTAATTTAAAATAAAAGTCGTAAGTGAACTTTGCTAAAATCAGTATCGGATCAAAGGCGAGAGAAAAATAAGGTATTTTGAAATTTTCATCAAAATCATCAAATCGTGTGGCCTGTGCAGCGAGAAAAAACAGGAAAAAATATATCAAATTGAATTTCTTCAGCAGCACCTAAGCGTACATGAAGGCTCGTTTCATAGTGGCTGGTCTAATTCTTACCATAGCTGAGAAGGGCGGAACCAGTCACTCAAGTGGACTAGTCAAAACACTACCTACCCTGCATTCGTCAATCCAGCAATGTCAATGCAACTTGTTCGTACACTTGCAGCAAGTGATTCTACAATGACCACAAGTTAATATTGACACCATACACAGGTGTGTGTAAATAAGTGTTATGATTGTCTTGAACATGTTGACACGTCTTTGAGAGTATACGCGATGGATTGTAAGATGTTTTGGCTGTTGTTATTCTCCACTCACTGGCTTTGTGATTCTCGACGAAGTGGTTGATAGTCGATGCCGAAGTCCCCGACAGCAGATGAGACCAAAACACGGGAAGCATCGTCTGTTGACCAACGTCCAAGTTTATGTAATGCCACAAGCTTGCTACACACCCCGTTTACAATGTCACAGCACAGATTTAGCCCCATCCACCCCACCCACGTCCACTAATAATGGACTGCACAGACGTTGTATTGTGAAATGTGCTTAGCAGAATGATAACTATTTTGAAAAATTCCTTAAAATCTGGCAAGTCGTTTGGCCCGTGGGGCGGGAAAAGTCATAAAACAAAAAAAATAAACCCGGATTTGTTCCACCTCTAAGGCCCGGAATTAGACAATGTCCGGATTGCTAATTATTCTCCCGGTAACCACGCTGACAGCCAATCGTCTCCATCTATATACTTTTAAAGGGAGGATAACTATAGCTATCCGTAAATTATAATAATTCCTAAAGGACTCTTATATTGTCTTGAGTGTACTGCCCAGTAATCTTGGAATATGCTATGTTTACTGGGGAGTAATTCTGTGTAGCAGTACGAATATTACATGACACCGGAAATGAGGAAGAAAGTAAAGGCAACCGATGGTTGTCACCATGGATATGCGTTTTATCAGAAGGTTAGCCAGTGCAATTAAAGATCATGTAACTAAGGTCTGCTACTAAGGTCTTACTTGGTTGAGCTGCTTGCGGTCGATGCCGAACGCCGAGAAGTAGAGACTCATGCAAAGCGACTGGCCGATCTGTCCGTCTTGACACGTCGTGTCAGCCAGCTTCGCGTTCGCCACCAGCCGTGGGAACACCTCGTGGTTGCCGGACCGGAAGAACCCGTCCTGTGACACCATGTAACACCCTTATCAGCGTCGACCAAAGCCACCAAATACACCCTTATCAGTGTTAACGCCAAGTTAAGCAACAATGCACGGTCTTGGATGGGTTTTAAAGTTTGCTAGTTCTGTGATGTAATTATATGTCTGTGATATAAACGGAATGACACAATGTATACACGCTTTTGCGCGTAGTTAAGTAACAATGGATAGGCTCGAAGTTTGGATGGGTCACCGTCTTACCAGTTTGGTAGTTCTGAAGTTGTCAGTGATAGAATCGGAATGACAATGTATGCATGCTTTTGTGCATATTGAAGCAACAATGTGCGTGCTCGAGGTTTGAATGGGCAACCGTCTTCTTTGGTCTTATCAAGGTTCAATTCCGTTACGTAGTCCTCTTTTTATCTGTGATAAGATCGGAATGACAAAATGTATGCACGCTTTGCGCGTATAGTTAAGCAATCGAGACGACACAAGTTATGCACGTTCTTAGCACTAATATTTTTGGTTTTAGGGTGCTACTGTGGTACCAGGCATTGCTGCTGGGTTAAGAGTTAGGGGTGAATCGGTTATTCACTAGCACCCCCAGATGACCGCAACTGGCTGGTATTGGTATTGGTACTGGCTGGTGCACGAAATCGATCCTGTACACTTTATAGGTATACTTTGAGATCGAGGCTAGTGGTTTATACCGGTCGATGGCCGTTGGACCATAGCCTGGATGGCGCTTCGTATACAGCGATACTTTGGTACCATATTGAGCCACTTAGGGGCAACTTCTTCTATTTCCAATTTTCATAAAATTCGTAGGCTTGATAGGTTAATCGATAGGTAAATTTGGTGTAGAAACGATTTTACATTTGTAGAAATCGTTTCAGTTTAAAGTTCTCGGTATTACAGCATGAAAAGTCGGTATTAAAACATGAAAAGTGCATAATTGGGAAGATGGCGAAAACCTGTATTCACTTTACTTCACCTATCCAGGTTGAGTTCAGTGCATAGGACACGTCCCCTACTGGCAAAGGATGTCTTATCGTGAAAGAGCAGTGAGGAGAGCTAGTACTCACGATGATGTTCCTTGTGTACGGCAAGATGTAACGGCCGAACGTGGTGCGCAGCTGGCCGTTCATCGCGACCGGCGCCAGACCGACCATCAGCCGCACCTAGTCGTCGTCAATTTACATGAAAACCTTTTTTTTGTTGAAAATTTTCATGTCACTTTTCAAGGGCTTCAAAATTTTCAAATACTTTTTTTTGCATTACCATTGAATTACTACTATACCATATCAAGTATAGTATAGTACCATATACTTTTGAAATTGACGTGGTTGAACAGTAAACTTACAAAAAAGTAATGCTTCAATTTCTCAGTTATTGCAACCAAATTAGTTATTAATAACATTGCTATTAATAAAATGTAAAAAATAATAGAATCAACCGACGTGATCTGGATGATAAAAACTGGAAGGTCTCAACCTCCGATTCCTGGACGTACCTTCTCGTTGTACGCGGGCAGCGTTGACGCCAAAGCGAAGAACATCGTGGTGCCCATCGAGTGGCCGATGTAGAACAGCTGACGCTCGCCGGTCGAAGCCAGGATGTAGTCGATCACCGCCGGCAAGTCGCGCGTGCCCATCTCGTGCCAGCTACCACAGCCAGGAGGCAAGGGCGTTTAGCGGGCTTGGGGTTGGAGGCGTTTAGAAGGCTTCGAGCGGTGGGGTGATTCACGTGGGTGGGGTTTTGTGTTACTGTTGTCGCATCTAGCACCAGCTACCACAGGCAGGAGGCAGGGGCGTTTAGCGGGCTATAGTTTTGATACCAACTGTGATTGAAAGATGTGCCACAAATATTTTCATCAATTAAATTACTTCTCTAAGAGAAGCTTTATCAGATGACTGAAAGTAAGTAGGGGCTTTTAGCAGGCTTTGGGTGGTGGCAGGGGCATTTAACGGACTTAAGGCAGTTGTGTGGTTTGTGAGAATGAGTGTAGTTTCGTGGCATTTCTTGCCATTGTAGAAGACACGTTTTGAGAGCTTGCATCGAAGACGCCACAAGAAAAGCCGATGTTGACTTCACAGTTGTCCCTGTTAGCGATCTTAAAGCCGCCTTCAGGGCCGAAACAAAGAAGTGCTGGCAAGCGACATGGGACACTGTGCAAGTCAACAAACTGAAGCCCATCAAGGCAACTATCGACCCCTGGCAATCTTCTGCCCGACACACTCGACGCGAGGAGGTTGTAACAACGAGGTTGCGCATCGGTCATAGCCCGCTCACTCACGTCTTCATCCTGAAGCGAGAAGAGCCACCGATGTGCACCTCCTGTGATCAACCTCTCTCGATTAAACATCTCCTTGTCGAGTGTGCCGTTCACAGGCAACTGCGCAACCACCTGCAGATTCCCGGAAGTTTGCCAGAGGCGTTGGGAGACAACGCCGTGTCGATAGGCCGAATAATTAAATTTTTAATTCAAACTGACTTTTTTAAACTTATCTAGTTTTTAGTAAGTTTATAAAGCAGTTTATGATCCAGGCGCAAGTATTTATAAAAACTGCGCCTGGACATGACAACTGGTTTTTTAGCATTGTTTTTATTGCTTTTTAACCATTGACAATTTTTTACTCGTCTGACTTGACACAAATTTTTATTTGTTCTTAGTTGGAGTGTAGTTTTTTATTGTCTTTGTTGTCTTTTTAATTTTAAATTAAGACTGCAATTTTATAAATTGATCTATTTTAGAGAAGTTTTTAAATCAGTCTTAAATTCCTGGCGCAAGTATTTATAAAGAATGCGTCAGGAAATAATAACTAGTTTTTAATCTAGTTTTTTTGTTTTTTAACCAATGACATTATTTTATCCAACTGATCGATAGTTTTATCTATTTGATTTTTTGTTGTTTAATGTTTTGTCACTTTTTTATTTTAAACATCTGACCGGCGCAAATAGCCAAAGCTGCTGACGCGCCGTAAAACCCCACAATCATCATCATCATCGATTTCAAACAGGGGCACTAAGAGGGCTATGGCACTATGGTATATGCGATTTGTGAGGTCAGGCAACTTCTGGCAGCTGAGGAAGGGGCGTTTCACACGCGCTTGTAGCGAGCCTCGACTTAAATCGAGAATATTATGATTCTTGATACCAAGATGTGTCGTGGCATCTAGTTGATGAGCGTAACGAGCGTAGCGAGTGAAGCGAAATCTTCAATTACACTTTACTGCTAAAAAAATCCGGAATGTTTTTTTTTTGTTTTTGTTTTTTTTTTTTTTTTTGTTTTTTTGTGTGTTTGTTCGCACGATTCCGGCCAAACGCCAAAACGGATTTTGATGAAAATTTCGGTGGACCTTCGTTTTCTCTGAACTTAGATCTGCCACGTTTTTGAAGCAATTCGGACGAGTAAATTTTATGTTATTAAGTTTTTACGAAATTTTTCAGTTTTTCCTAATTACGTTTTCCACTCTAGAGGCCAAGGATCTCAATATAATTTGACGAAACTTTCCAGATATGTTGGCCCACACGATTTAATGTTTGTGTACAAATTTCATTGTTGTATGTTTAGCGCTTTTCTTGGAAATAGCGCTTTTATGACGCTTTTTTAGCCATTTTGCAGTTTTTTCCAACTAAATCAACTTTATCTTCAACCGATTTTGACAAAATTTACTGCGTGCATTATAAATCGTAAAAGGAAGATACTGTGTTAATTTCAAGCAAATCAATTGAATAGTTTTTCTTTAAATCGATTTTTACGTTTTGAAATATTCAATGTCATTGAGAAAGTTGCTAAATTACCGCCGAACATTTAAAATTGATCTTAAAAGCCTCTAGGCTATGCGTACACGCAATATAATTGCGTTGTGGGTGAGCGTAAAAATTACGCTCATCCACAACACGATTATATGAGTGTTCGCATAGCCTAGTTATAGTTGGATCTTGAACTTTTGGCGAGCTTTGAAGGGATTGCACACTACACACTGCACCCTGGACACTGCACCCTGGACGCTACCTGAAGTCCCAGAAGGCGGGGTCGCGCGGGCTGAGGGTGGCATGGCGACGCGAGTAGTAGTTGCCCCGCGCGTTCCCCAACCACACGTCGTATCCGGCGTCGGCGAGCACGAAGGCTGCAAACACAACCCCCGGGAAACCACCCCGACACACGTTAAGCTTACCAGTCACTTCCCTGTCAGCCAACGCAGAGAGGTGGAAAACAGTCACATGATGCGTCATTACAGTCGTCGTCGACAAAACCTTCAACACTAAACCGTGTCTTTGTAATAGTTTGCTATTCAATAGTATGTTGAGGGTCAGGATATCAACTGCACATAAAAGTTGAATGAGATATATGGGTTTTATTCGTTGGTGCTTACAAAACAGTGTATTTTGGAGGCTAGATTATAGGAGATGTTGCTAGTTTGAAAGGTTTTCAGGCTCTGACGAGAGCAGATCTGCGAGCAGGTATCCTAGTTTTACATGATCAGCATAGTGTGCTGCAAGGAGCAAAGTTCTACTTTATGATCATGTATGTAGCTATAGTGTGTAACAGCCCAACTGTTATATCTTAGTGGACCACCCTTTGCCAATCACAATCGGTGACGTCAACTAGGGCTGAATTATTTCCTTCTGCAGTCTCCTCGCATTTATTCCTTATTTGGAAGGAATCTTAGCATTTGTTGTCCGAATCAATTTTGTAACTGGGTTATTGAATGATTAGCTGTTCACTGAAACTTTTCCCTACGCCTAGATTTGCAATGTATGAAAATGTTCGCAGGCGTAATATTTCGAGAAAAATTGTGGCTCAGTTCCGCTGAAAATAGTGTGAAGTCACATAGAATTTTCCATAAAATTTTCATCAAAACCGATCAACCCGTAGAGCACGAAGAGCGCCTATAAACGGCGAGACCTTTCCTATAACGACCCCCATGACCCATGACCCAGCAGCCACCACTCACCCAGCCCCCTCTCTGGCCCGGTGAGCACCCAGAGGTCTGACGCCGCCAGCAGGCCGTGCATAACCAGCACCGCCGGCCGTTGCCGCCGCCGCGACGCCGTCGCGTTGCCAGCGTCGGCGTCGGCGTCGGATCGGCCGTGGGGGATGCGATGCACGGTCAGCAGGTAGCCGTCGTCGGTGCGCACCTCGTGCGTCTCGACGGGATAGCCGTACTTCGTTATCAGCTCCGGCTGGGGAGGCGTTTACGCATGGTTAGTTTGTTGACTTTGTTGGTGCTTTATTGGGGTTGTTCACTGTTGTTTGACGTAGGCCAGCAACAAGTGAGAGATGGATTCTACCGTTTCTTGATGCTCGAATCCACGTGGCACAATGGCACACTCAAGCTGGGTTCGCCTTGTCAGTTGGTGCTCGAATCCTAGCAGTTGGGTGCGCAATGGCACACCTTGTCGCTTGACAAGGTGTCACACCGGTTATCACACCGTGGTTCCACCGTGTCACTTGCTGCTCGAATCCAAACAGTTGGGTGCGCGATGGCACACCTTGTCAAGCTTTTGTCACACCGTGGTTCCACCGTGTCACTTGGTGCTCGAATCCAAACAGTTGGGTGCGCGATGGCACCCCTTGTCAAGCTGTTATCACACAGTGGTTCCACCGTGTCACTTGCTGCTCGAATCCAAGCGTTCGGGTTCGCAATGGCACCCCTTGTCAAGCTTTTGTCACACCGTGGTTCCACCGTGTCACTTGGTGCTCGAATCCAAGCGTTCGGGTTAGCAATGGCAAACCTTGTCAAACTGTTATTACACCGTATAGTTTCACCGTTTCACTCGGCGCTCGAATTCAAGTTTCAGAGGGCGTATGGCGCACACATAATTTAAGTAAAAACCAGCACCTACCGTTTCCCTGTAGACATCAGATTTGGACGAAATCTCGTTGTCTTCGATCTCATGATGGCTCTGTCTTTTGAACGAGCGACGCTGGGTCTGCAGCCTGGTGACCCCGAGGAAGGGCACGCCGAGTAGAGGGACGAGGATGGCGTCGGCGTCGGGTAGGAGCGTCGCGACGCCTAGCGCGAAGATCAGCGCCTGAACTCCGTGCATTCTATGGCTGAAACACCGGCGATGAACTAGGGGGTGGTTCGTACCGAGTTGGGAGCGATGCGGTTGGGGTGTTAGTGTTGGTTGGATTTAGCTGACAGGGGTTCGTGATAGATTAAGGTAGTGGGGCTGCGATGCAAGCCCGTGGCTTGTTTTCGACAGGTTCTTGTTCCAACGGCTGGTAAACCTCTTTAACCGATGAGGATTTATCCGTTTCTTAAAACTTAGTAATTCTGCAAAAATTGTATCTAACCATTATAGTTAACCTAACTAATAACTATAGAACGACATTGCTTTACTTAACTTAGAAAAATTGAGAATTTATTATAATTCAGATAATATTCACGATTAAATATAGTGATAAATACGCGTTGCATATACCGCAGATATGTATTATTAGAAACCCTATACCAAGCCATTCCAAAATTGTGTTCTCACCGGGAATTTTTGAATTTTTGAATTTTTGAAAGGATATTTCGTGTCCAATATTAATATTGACTATATTTAGTATGCCTTAACCGGATCAGTATAAATAATTTACCACTATACATCGCAGAAATACAACAAAACATAATTTTTTATATATTCATCAACCAAATTATTGATTTTGGTCATCGGACAACCTGTCAATAATAATTCATAGCTAAGAGTAAGACTTTCCATCCACTCGGTTTTATTTGAAATTACATCATTAATCTACCCCCACAAAGATTACAAGTTCGAACTTCGGCAACGTTTTCGATGAGCTCCAAGCACAACTTCAAAACAAATCCCTTGCCCCTCAACCACACGCAAACACCACAAAAAACCATCGAAAACTTACCAGTATATCGACCACTCGACCGTCCAACAAATTCACAAAACTCTACCGAAAAAAACGCACTATCGCGACCAAGACCTCTCAACGTACTAACGCGACTTGGGACACTGAGCACTCGCCGCTTGGTTCCTTCCTACCAACGCAACACGCTGTCGATGACTGACTCTGCGCGCGCGACCGCTAGTCCTAGCAAACAGGGGGCTAACCTCCAGCTGCTGTCAGACCTTGTCTTCCGCGCTCAGCGTCGACGATGGCCGTTGGCGCCGCGTCGTGTCTCATGAGTCGGCGTCGACGTCGGCGTCGACGGTCGCGTTTCAAGGAAGTGCAGAGGCGGCGGATGAGTTGGTGGCGGGTAGGGGGAGAAGCGTTTTGGTAGGTTGCTTTTTAGAGTGGTTGCACGATCAAGTAATTGAAGTAAAAGATTTTGGAAATATATTATAAAATTGAGGCAAGATGGAGCAGATGTCAACTGATGAAGTTTCCTTTTAGTAATCTCTAATATTATAGTACACTTCTGACAAAGGATCTGAAAGAATCCCTGTTGCCTGTGTTTCAAATTTTTCATTGTTTAGTCTATGAAATAGGAATTGCAAATGATTACTCGCAAATTGCTTAGGAGTGAAGGAGGATTTTTTTTGTTTAAAAATAAATAAAACAGTTGACACATTGTGATACGGTAGTCTTTCATCTGTAAATTTTTAGACACTTTGTTTCTAATATTAATTTGAACGATCATGACTGGCTGATCGTCAGCAATATTTCTGAGAATTTGTGACTCAAAATTCCGGCAATACTTCCCATGAAGCTTTACATTTTCCTTAAAGTGGACCGTGTTTGGGTTTTTCTATCCATGTTATTCGACCTCGTCCAAGTTCATGAAATCTAACCGGTAAATCTTGCTGCAATCTGTTGATTCAATATAACTTGATCGTGTGTATCTAAACTTTTGGTAAAGTATTCAACTCTAAGGTCGTAAATCTAAAGCCAGAATCATGCTGGGTCTGACTTGACGGCTGAGGAAAAATTTGTGGGAAAATAGTCGGCACTTTTAAGTCATTACACTTTTGACTATAAGCGGAAAATATTGCAGAACATTTCCCAGCGTTGCCCTGCGTTGAGAAATTACTACGTACTACCTAAAATTCCTCCCGCTAGGTGTCGACTTTGAAAAAAGATTCGTGAGGCCGCGTTCTATCTATAAGCCATTTGAAAGTGTTGGTCTGAGTTTTGTTGAAATTGATCGATGTGACCCCGCGACACCTAGCAGTCGTATTGCTTTTTTATACTGACAAAATCATTTCATGCAGCTTTCGCATCCGAAATTTAGAGAGGCAGAAGAGTGTACAGAAGGTGCGTTAATTCCGATAAGAGATTATTAATTCTGGACCACATTTAATTTGAAAAAAAAACATTTTCCACGTCAAGTTGCTTTACCGATTTAAAATAAAATTGTTTTACACTTTGAACTTAATGTTGCAAGACTTGGAATTAAGATCTCTCATTGTTTAATTAAAAGCATTTGAACTGAATATCTTTAGTTCGATTCGAATGAAAAATCAGCAAGGAATAGTAATTAAATTGACCTTAGCAACCAAGCCCATCTTAAAAAGAAACACTAAACACTAAGATTAAAGTATAAAATCCCGAGTGTTTGTCACGTGATTACTTGAATATCATTGCAGTCACTGCTTTGCAACCTGACATCAATCTGTAATGACACTATCATCACCATCTTGAAATCTAATCAGGAATAAGTAATGAGGAGAATTGCGCCATTAAAGACAAATTACAGATTTAGCGTCGAGTTTTGATGAACACGTTCACCTCTGTCGGGGTGCCGAAGGATTCCTTGCAGATTTTTGGCAGTGCATATCTAAGGAATGTGAAGGACACGAACTTATCAGGTATTCCACGCAGGTGTGATGAACACACTGATTCGTACGGGGTTATTTATGTTATTTTTTTTAAAATATAGCTTAGATAAATGTTTGAGAAGACAAAAAGGAAGACAGTGTTTAAAATTGCAGTTGTGCGATGACGAAAGAGAAAATAAAAGCGCAAGTGTTTCAAATCCAGCTGGAGCTGCAACATTTTGTCTATGGCCTTTGGAGGCGTAGAGTTGTTATTAAATGCAGTTCTGAAATTCGCAAGAAAGTAAAAGGCATTTAGAAGAGTCAGAAGAATGTCAAAATCAACAGTTGCTTTTATCTGTTCTGTGTCTCACCGTCAGTTGACACTTGACAGCAACTGTGTGCATGGCTAAAGTTTACAAGAATTGAGCACATCCTTTGAGATAAAGTTTATTTAATTGAAATCATTTTGTGAGAATGTTTAATCTTTGCCATCGTATTCAACTATTTAAACAATATTATGAGAGTATCAAGTGAGCAGTTAACAACCATTGGAGTTTTCGGGTGAGACACACCACAGTCGGTGACTCAGCTGTTTGTTGAATGGGTGTTGATCTGTTGGTTGTGAATGCCTGGGTGTACCAACTGTGCCATGATTTGGCTGTTATGCTCTGGGCCAGCGATAATGCATGACAATTACCAGTTTCAATAACGCTTAACCTTATACCACCTTGAGCAATCGCCAATCGCAAATACCCAAGCCGTGAATAGACGGAACAGGCATCCAATTCGCCAAATTTCAGCCATAATTGATAGAGGCAGAAAAACAAGCAACTATAAACAGCGAGATTCTGGCGACTTGACCGTTTGTAATTGGAATCGAAAGTGGAGCACCGAGTTCATTCGCGCCGGATCGCACCAGGTTTTATATCGCAGAGTTTTCCCACTGACATCTCGGCGACCTTGACACAGAGTCGCCGACAGTGTCTCGACTGAGGTGAGCGCACCAGATGGTCTGAGAGCTGCCATCTGATGAATTCAACAACTTCTATGATGGAATTTTAAGTTCGTTGCTTTTTGTGATGTTATTTCAGTGATTTGTCTTGGTTCGTCGCTGAAAGTGAGTTGGCTATCACGAGTACACCTGAGAGTGGTTATCTGTCGATTTCAACACCATTTGAGATGGTTTTAAGCTGAGTAAGATAGGATCGACTTTAAAATGTTCGGTTTAATATTTATCTTCAAGTCAGGAATAAGAAAGAAGCAATTGTCACAATGGAGTTTTTATCATGAGGTTAGCTACCTAACTGGATAAAACCAGCCCAAATTATCGTATTTATTATTTCGTTGACATCACTTTGAGATACTTGTCCATTGACATACTATAATATAAACGGTTAAAGCATCTATAAAAGTATACGCACAAAGGTGAGTATCAAGGTAAAATAATAATAATAAAAAAAGAGACGGCAATGTTGCAGTTGGAGCACTACCAAGGAAGCATTACAACATATGTTAAAAAAAAGACTTCCATAATGTCCCGATACGAAATTATTATCACCCACACATGCGTATCTCACCTTTACCGATAAAGCAACGATAACGAACTACTAACATTAATATCTTCCATATCGTTAATCTCGGTACAAGCAAGTCAGCCACTCTCTCAGCACGATGAACTCTCGCGCTGTTGACTCAGCCGGGCAAATCTTAGCTGCAAACCCGAACCAACCTCAACCTTCGACCGCGGCGGCGCTTTGGCGGCGGTGCGTTCGGTATGCCAAGTGCGTGCGCGGATGCGTGTGGCTGTGGCGGCTATGCGTGTCACGATACGCGATCGAGATTGCGATTATTGGGCAGTTGGCCGCGCCGATTACTTGACAGCCGGCGGAACGCTTATAGACTTTTGCGGTTTTTTTCTTTCCTCGTTCGGAATTTGCATATTGTGGTAATATTTTTAACGTTTTGTTTGTTTTTCTTGGTAGCACGTGTGCGAAATATATTGTAGGAAGTAATTAGAGACTTGTTGAAATTAACTGAAAGTAATTTGCTATCATATTTATGGTATGCAGTAAAATATTGGTTAATCATTTTTGATGATAGACATTGGCTTTGGCTAAACCATCAATTATACTTTGGAACATTTATGCAAACATCAGAAATCTTGGTTAAATCGATTACGACTCCTTAGGAGCTGTGAGAAAAAATAGTGTCATTGCCACCAATCGGCCTTAGCTTATAAAATTTGATATAAAACCCAAAGTTGATCAGTTTAATGCTACGTCTACCTACAAGTTATTTTTTTAATATTATGCCTGGCATGCACACACATGGACATGATGGTGTTTTTTTTCTTTGCTGATTGTAATTTTGATTTACAAGGATTGCCAGAAAAATAGGTTCGTGTGTAGGAATACCTGATTGCGATTGCCATAAAATGAAGCGATACAAGAAAGTGTGACCTTCGAAGTGCAATAAGTTTATGCACAGAGCGTCGAACAATGGTCTCGCACTCGCAGAGTTCTTTGCGTTTTAACAACAAATATATAAATATATAATTATCACCTTCGAAGGAATATGATGTGTAGCTTGTCCCGAAAAAGAAAGAAATTAAAAAAGACAGGATTCCGCAATTTTCTAATTGTGTATACTCAAATAAATTTGTGGTCAAAAATGTAAATTTTTTTTCGTGACCTTCAAAATCTGCGAGCTGATTGCAAAGCCTTTTACGTGCGTGTCAATTTTAACGCAATAAGCTGCGGTGTGTTTGTTGGACATCAATTGTGATCAAATGGATAGTTTCTTGACAAAAAACAAAAAACAAAAGTAAAAAATATACATAGATTAGATTGTCGTAGCTTTGTTCTTCAGGGGAAATTGTATTTCAGACATTTCATAATTACTGAAACAACTGTCTAGATACTGGGGAAGAAATGTGTGTTCTCAATATGTGAATAACATTTTTTCTTGAAACTGAATTGACTGAACTGTTTGAAGCAACATTAGGGAAGTACCTACAAAAAACGTTCCTCACCAGTTGAACCTGCTAAAGGTATTTGCCTGAATTTCTCGGCAACCAGCCTTGCAAGCCGCTAGCTGCCACCAACTGTCACGCTGCTGTCGCGAAAATGTTTTATTTGATCGCTAAGCCATTATTATGATGCCATAGAATTGAAGTACAGATCCAACCTTTTCGCTTGCTTTGCGCGACGCGAGATATGGTGACAAATGATATGCACAAATTCTATTTTGATTAAATTATCAGAGTATACATTCGAAAAACATCCCACGTTAGTAAAATTTGGCACGAGGACTTTCTTGTAACTTAACAGTTACCCGAAAGGTTTCAAATTGGAAATAATTTATTTTTGCCCCTACTGACAGTTTAACTGAATTGAATAAGTTATTCAATAGAAAATCGAATAAAAATGTATTCATTTTGCCACCGTAAAAAAAAAAAAAAAGTTCCCTCCTAGTTGACCGTTGCATTTTGATTTTTGCTTTTGACCATGCTTCAATTCCCGATTTTCCCTTAGCCACTTAGTTAAGTAGCTGTGAGGAAAGTGACCTGTCAGGCTGACATCATCAAACACAGTTAGTCTCACCGAAGACCACAAACCCACACAGCTGACACCACACACCACTGATTTCATACATCTGCAGAGCACTAAGTGCTCGGTGAAACAGCTGACAACTCGAGGAAATGCACGCAATTGTTATTGTAGCTTTTGCTGAAGTTATTACACCTTCGTCACGAGTAATTGTTGCCGTATTTGATGCCTTTATGATGCTCATTTATGGTATCGCAGGAGAGTTGATATATTAATTGCATGTGGAGTATTACCATCACTTGTAGTAGTACTGGTTCTCAGAGGAATCAGATTAAGAATAGGGGGACCAAAATATTTCTAGCCACTAAATAACACTTGACAGTTAGATTACGGTTTGGCATTATATGAACAAAAAAATCTTAATCAGTCAAACCAATTTTTATAAAATTTTCAACAAAAAGCCTTTGATTGGTTGCATTAATAAACCACTTAAATAGTTTTTTGCAAAATAAAGTGCAGATGAGGGAACGAATTGAATAAAAATATAAAATTTCCTGGATTATTGGTACAAGTACACTTCAGATTGCTTAATTTCTTTGTTCGGACTTTTCTATGCAAAACTTTATAAAAAAGCCATTCAAATAATAACGCAAATTTAAAACGGCGAAAAGTGATGCCGAAACCCGGACCACAACGTTCTTGTACCCCGAATTTCGAATGCTTGAATTTAAAATTAAAATTTCATTTGAATTCAATAACAATCGAATGTAACAGACAAAATAGATTGGCGGTCAGGGGCGCACTTAGCATGCGTTTTAAGGCCAAGGCCTTGCTGCAGTGAAAGTACCTTGCCTGCCGTATCTCCTAACTCGGCGCTATGATTTCGCCTTCACACCGATTTTAAGCTTTTCCTGGCATTTTCCAGGTGTCATGAAGCGTCGTCGGTGGTTTTACCTGATAAAACTTGGGCGTGGGATTCGAAATTTTGCATTTTTTCAACCACACACAAAAGACCATACTACAGATAAGGCAGACGGCTGATCCCTCCTGTTCGTGCAGTTAAAAGCCACGCACTTTGGCATATTATGACTGGAGTTTTACAGCTGTATGATTTAATGTTCCTGGAAAATGAGTAGTAAAAGTGGAATATTATTTCCTTTAGACTCATGTCGTTTCACAATCTTAGCACGTAAGCTTTCAGAAAAAAGCTATATAACTATGTATAGAATGCTTAACTCAAACTTTTCCCGACTTTTCACAAAGCTATGCAGCGTTCTTTATCAAAGGTCTACACTCGAGTTTTTCTGAAAACCATACTCCATTCGTAGGAGGATCTGACAGGTGGTTTCGGCTTTCAATAGGCTTAAACAAAATGTAAAGTTTAGTTTAAAATTACTAAAACTCGTCAGTGAAATTTTTCAGAAATACTATTTAACTGGGTATAATGAATGCTGATTCCCAAACTCAATCTTTTCCCGACGTTTCGCCAAGCTGTGCTGCCTGCTTTGTCAATGGTCTTAACTCGAGTGCCAATTAGCTACAAATCGAAAAATAAGAAGCAAAAATAACCGTAGTCTCCTCAAAAAACTCCAAAACCAAAAAACCATACCAATCTGGTATAACAAGAATCATTTTTCAGATGTTATATATAGCTGCCGCTTGTTCCCAATCCCGGATTCAATCGGATATACAATTTCACGTGCGAAAATGCCCATTGCAGAGTTTCACGAATGATTTACAAACCATACTTTAAGATGCCATAAGCTTCTTGTTCGTGGTTTCACCACGGTGACAGTCACGGTGAAATGCATCGGAGTGGTGGACAGTTAAAAATCTAGCCCCGGTTGTTACCATTTACCCTTACTCGTGAATACAGGCGAAGTGGAACGGGATTTTGTATGTGGCTTAGAATTTTTGCTATGTTGAAAAACTTTTCTCATTGCACACATAAAATTGATTTATGCGGTAAAAATCCCTATTTTTAGGACGAAATTAACATGAAAGTATACACATTAAAAACTAGTGTCTATATATATGTAAGATTAGCGTCGCGAAAATAACAGAATGAGCATTCAATTCAAAAAACTACAAAAAACTACAGAATTAATTAAAGAATGTCTTAAACACTAGTATACAAGAAATGTGTGAAAGCACGCACCGTTCCAGACGTCCAACGCACGGCACACGCGTCCAACGTGCGTTCCCGTTGAACACAGCACGCAAACACAGTACTCACGATTAACGACGCAACGGCCCGTGCTGTACAGCCACCGAACACGCGGACACACAGGCTAACAGACAATGCAATGACCAGTAGCCCTTGAAGCGTACAGCATGCATAAGACAAATAATTACTATTAGTACCGTCACCGGTAATTATTGGGCGGAAGATTTGCACTGTGAATCTAAGAATACACCTTGGGTTCTTTCCTGTGTATGTCCGTTGTTATCACAGTGTTGTAACTGTGGTCAAAACGATTTTCACACAGCATGTATAATATGCACTCCAAAGAATTTTGCTTCTGTGTTACTTGTGTTTACAAACATTGCACATGGTGCTAATTTCACATCATTGGCGGTTGATAATTTATTATTGATACCGTCCTTTCTCTTCTATTGTGAGACTTCGATGTTTAGTGGCTGTAGGCAAACATGCTATTGTTATATTTGAAGAAAGAACATCTAATTTAATTTTACGATTCGTTTTGCGTGGTTTGATATTCTACGTGGGGCCTTGGGATTGAGAAACAAAGCTGGGTACCGAGACACAAAGCTCACGTATCAGACTAAAAAAAGTACCTACTGCGTACATATAACTATAACAATAAACCTCAAGAATAATATAAATTGTATAAGAGTAAAGCTAGAATGCAGTCGGTGCGATTTTTCATACCTCATTTCTTTTGATTGCGGTCGAATTTGGATGGCAATTAAACTGTGATATTTTACTGGACCTCAAAATGGATGCTAAATTTTGCAAACAAAAACTTATAATTTAGGCCACAATGGTTCGATGGAACTCGTGTTGGCAATTTTGTTTGCATCATCAATCGAAATACGACATGAACTTTATCACTTGGCAAGTAACGCATTGGAGTGGATTTTAAAATACCTATGTAACACTTCTCTCTCAATCTTCCTCTCTCCCAACAGCACAGGTAGACAATAATCTTGACGTTTGCAACGGGTGCATCTTGCAAAGCACTCATTCTCAGCTGAAGGCTGGATGGGAACTAGAAAACGATACAGAAATTTAAAAAAATGTAGATACACGGAAGAGAAAATAGAATGCCATCCGTTTTTCAGATTTCATCAACATTTCATTACCAATTGATTATTATTTGGTATAGTTCCTCATTACCGGTAATTAAGAGATGCTACAGACCATAAAAAAACAAAAAAAAACACACAACACATTATATAAATGAAATCAACTACTTTTACCGAGAAGAAAATCGAGATAATTAATTAACCCAATCCATGCCAACCGTAGAGCAATGTTCAAAAAGTAATCTTTCAGGAAATCCCGCTTGGGCGCACCAGGTATACAGTACTACACCTGATTACCAAATTCATTGGACGCAAGGACCACTATCGTAAGTGTATATAAATAGTTTCGGCATTGTTAGTTTAACGAAGTCAATCGAAAGGAGGAAAATAATGCAAATCAATTTGCACAACTACCGGTTTGATAGGCGCACCAGAAAGCCGAGTATCCCTCAAATGCCGCGTGATCAAGAGTAAATTTCCTCAGTTAAGAAAATTGATTGTAAATTGATTGAAAACTAATCTCAATTCATGTGCAACCATAATGGCTTGTTTCCGCCTTGTCATTTTTAACTCCCCACACAGCATAGCACACACACAAACGCACCCAGTGTATTAACATAACAAAAACACAAGGCCGGTCACGGCGTAGACCCAAGCATCGCATCACATCACCGCCCCATCCCCGTGGTCCGCCAAGTCCATGCCCAGCGCGCGCAGCGTCTGCAGGTAGTCGTACGACGCCACCAAGATCGAGATCTTCACCGACGTCTTGCGCATCACCTGCTTCACCACGTTGTAGAAGACCTCGTGCTCGCGTGACGTGAGATGCGTGCTGTGCGCTTGCTCGCGTGCCCACGCGTACACGGGGGTTTGCGTCAGGTCGTAGGGGCAGAATGCGCCGAGGATTGTCTGTAAGGGTGGTTTTATCAATTGCTGAGCACGAAGTGGTCACAGGGGAAGAGGTCGTACGGGCAGAGAGCGCCGAGGATTGCCTGTAAGGGTGGTTTTTTCAATTGCTGAGCACGAAGTGGTCACAGGGGAAGAGGTCGTACGGGCAGAGAGCGCCGAGGATTGCCTGTAAGGGTGGTTTTATCAATTGCTGAGCACGAAGTGGTCACAGGGAAAGAGGTCGTACGGGCAGAGAGCGCCGAGGATTGTCTGTAAGGGTGGTTTTATCAATTGCTGAGCACGAAGTGGTCACAGGGAAAGAGGTCGTACGGGCAGAGAGCGCCGAGGATTGTCGGTAAGTGTGGTTGTATCAATTGCTGAGCACGAAGTAGTCACAGGGAAAGAGGTCGTACGGGCAGAGAGCGCCGAGGATTGTCTGTAAGGGTGGTTTTATCAATTGCTGAGCCCGAAGTGGTCACATGGGAAGAGGTCGTACGGGCAGAGAGCGCCGAGGATAAGCAAAGTTAAGCAACAACGCGCGTAGCGGATTGGTGACCATTGACTATTAAAGTAACCGCAATCAATTAGTTCTTAAGTGGGATCTACGCGCTACTTTTGGATCTGTCTCACAGACTCTAAAATCTCCACTTCCGAATTAAGTTTTTATGTTTACTTCACATCGCAGCATCCCAGCACATTTTTAAAGGTCCCACAAAAAAGCAACGTCACCCCGTCACCATCCACAGACATGATCGTACCCGCTGATGTCAATATCCTGGCTAGCGCATCGTATTGCGCCAAGGTCAGGTAAAGTTAATCCATTTTTCGCCATAGTGGTCGCCCCAATTATGCACAGAATTATGAACTGAAAATATTTCTTCAATCATTCAATCGTTCCTACGCCAAATTTACTTTTCATATACTATATCTAAGCCTATATGAATTTGTTGAAATTTGGGAGAAGAAGAAGGTGCCTTAAAGTGGCTCAATATGGCATCAAATTCTCATTGTACGAAGCGCTATCCATGGCTATAGAGATCAGTGGCCCCATATGGCATCTAAGTCTCACTTTACGAAGCGCTATCCATGGCTATAGAGATCAGTGGCTCAATATGTCTCACTGCACGAAGCGCCATGGCTATAGAAATCACAACACGCATCGCCAACCAGCGGCCAACCTGAAAGCAGACGAGGGTTGCCAGCGGCACCACCAACAGGAAGAAGATGACCGGCAGCGCCAGCAGCGTAGCGACTGCGCACGAAACAGCAAGCTTGATGGAGATCGGGAACGGCGGGTCGTTTCGCCAGATGGCACGCAGATCGGTATAGAATGGCGTCAGGTAGACCACGAGACGTTGGAGGGCGACGGGGCCGTTAAACGGGAGCAGTGCCGAACGCCTCTCCCTGGCGACATGGAGGGTGAAAGAGTTGAAAGATGGCCGCTTCTTCCTGGCCTCTAAGGGTGAAAAGGGTCAGCTCGGATCATTGTAGGATGAGTAGATGAGGATGATGATGATAGGCAGACGTTGGAGGGCGACGGGGCCGTGTGACGGGAGCAGCGCCGAACGCCTCTCCCTGGCGACATGGAGGGTGAAAGAGGTCAACGAAGGACGCTTCTCCCTGGCTTTAGGGTGAAAAAGGTCAGCCCGGATCGTTGTAGGATGAGCCGATGAGGATGATGATGAGGCAGACGTTGGATGGAAAAGGGGCAGTTTTAAGGCTTCCCTATATGCCCATAGAGCATAACTACGTGGTTTTTAGTAAAACAAAAACAATATGTCCATAGGGCAAAATCTCGGCTCAACGTATTTTTGGTGGGAACTTTTAGTTTTATTGAATGAATCAACCCTGGATCAGCCTCAGTGAAAAAAAAGTCGGGAAATCACAGTAGATTTAATTTAATTTAAGTGGAAATGACATGGTGAAAATTCATTTTGTCTCACCTTTTAATACTTGACGGATTCTCACGATATATTATTATAGTCTATAAAAAGTGTCGTGAAATTCTACATATTATTCTCCCAACAGATGAGCCCGGAATCGCACGTAAATACATGGTTGAATTGCTGAAAACACGTAAAATCCAGAGAAAACAGTTGTGAGCAAAAAAGTGAGCAGCAGAGAGCCATCCAGCCAGCCAGCCAGACAAGGTTGATGATTGATGGATATTTCGTTTCTATTAATAGGGTAAAATGGTGATTTTCCTAGTCTCATGTGCGTGAAAAAGTATCTCTGCTGAACAGACATGTATAATTTAGACAGGAATCCTTACTTTTTATAGGGACGCATTGGCATCTTCACACGTTTCGATTTAGCTTGACGCGACACAATTTAGTAAGCTTCATCTTGATATTGAGAATAGTTTCGTATCCATGTAAATCACTGTTCATTATTGTCAATTTTGAGTAAACTGTTGCTATATGAGACTGGCCTTTAGTGACGTTATACCCATGCACCTATTCCATTCAATCAAAATTCTATCGAAATGATATCGTCATACCCACTCGCTAAAGCCAAGTAGAGCATTTCGGGTTGTAATTTCCCTATCTTCCTTTTTTATTTAGCAGAGCTAAATGCACATGCACTTTGCATGCATTCATTTGCTGTTAATTCCTGACAAATCGTGACCTTTCAGTAAGAGGCTTCTTACCAATTTCGAATTTCAGATTAAAGCTTTGAATTTTTCCATCAAAATATTAAAGGATAAAGATCACGTAGCTTCTTCTTTTTATGAACTTCTTATTATTAGATATTTTTTTTTCAGCTCAAATATTTGGTTGAGTTCGAATCGGTTGATCTGATAAGAGATCCGATGTATCTCCTCCAACTGGATTATGCCCGTTAACCGAACGACCTAAGTATTCAGCCTGGCTGGCAACTGGACAGAACCGTGTCCCGATGACACCATTGTAAGCAGGTTCAGTGAGCTTGAATCATCAACTATTTGTCATTCATGAAAAAACATAAAAAATATCTCACATATTAATGCTCATGATACGCAAACCTTGCGTTTCCTCATAGTTATATTGGTTTAACCGTGTTAAACCATGGTTGACCATGAGGAAGCATGAAGAAAATCTTTGGAAAACGTAAGGGAAAATCAAAGCAATCCTTCCTTCAGATTTTCTCATGGGTACAAAATATGCCCTGAACCAAGTCCAAGACCAGTGGGACCTGGTACATATTATTTTCAGATCAGAGTTTGCTTTAAGATGATTGAATCAAAGTCAATAATTAAATGTAGCATTCAATCAAAGCATTAGAGAAAATAGTCAACTGTGTTGGTCACCATTTACAATCCAGCATCATTGATCTGAACTATATTGAACTAAAATGCGCAGTTCTAAGTAGAAACATCATACACCGCGTGAATGATGTCCACTACTCAGTTATTATTGTAACTGGACGAGATGAATGATAATTATAACAAAGTCAAAGTAATAGAATCGGAATTCATTGTGGCATCACTTTATTACAAAATGACACGCGCATCCTAATTCACTAAATTCCACCGATAGTGATCAATTTGTTGATTTTATTGTGGTAAGCAAGGCTAATCCTCTTGATAAAACTGAAATGCCATCATCATTCATATATCAAAAAGCGTTCACTATGCGTAGAACATGGACTTCGTTGAATGTTTTGCTAGTCATTGGTGCTTCTATGACTACTATCAGTGCAAAGGTGAGACGTTTTCTTGGCTTAATTTTCAACACGTTTCGTAGATTGTCCTTCACCATGATAATCTTAAGTTATTTTCCAAAACTATTTTGATATATTACACATTTTTCAGCGTGACTATGTTGTCGAGTTCGAAGCAGTCGATTTGGTTCGTGATCCGACGTTCCTTCTTCAGCTAGACTATTGTCGCGTGTCAAAGTTCAACCGAACGACGTACGTCTTTAGCCTGGGCGGCAACTGGACAGAACCCAGTCCCAGTGACACCGTTGTAAGCAAGTCCAGAAGTATTCGCCTTTTTGCGTGAAATTAACTATCGTTAACATCCGTATCAAATTGTTATTATAATATTGAATGTTCATACAGCTGGCACTGACAGCCTACCAGAAGATGGCCAATAACGCACACAGCAAGATTCCTGTGCAAATATTTTCAGGAAGATTCGAAGACTACTTTTTAAAAGACAAGTTGGTAATGCCAACTGTGTTTGATGTCGCCAACTTTGAAAGGAAATGGCCGATTCCGAAGGTAAATTTTAGCCAATGCAGCACTGAAATAATGAAACCATGCGTTGCCATGCATTTTCAGATGATATTTTCTTATCACAGGGTCCTTACATTGTAGAAAACTTCTTACCCGATGTCAATTTACTGCCAGAGAAAATTCCTGGTGAGAGGTGGAGAGTGGACTTCATTTTAACAAGTAAAAAGAAAATAATTTTCCGAATGCTCGTGGACGCTTTCATCAATAGGAACGCGTAAATGAGACATGAACTTCGGAACTTTGAATTGAAACACCTTCGAGATGATTTGAACTGTAGATAACTATTTTAAAAATAAAATATTTTCTAGATAATCGTAGATTTTTTGGAAATTTTCAAGTTTATTTTTTCAAATTTTAATTAGCAATTGAACGATGAATAAAACCGATCAAAATAAAGGTGATAGCTTACACTGCAGCAAGAGAAGGCAATTCGTTGCAATTTCGTTGGTGAGACGTTGGTTGCCATGAACGTAAGTGCATGCATGATAACTGATTGCTACACGTTGTTACTTGTCGTGCATGTCTGGTGCCATCGCGTGCCCCAATGGATGGCAAAAAATCGGCACGGAAATATTTTTCATTTTAAATTTTATTATTGTTTAACTTGAACAATTAATAAAAAACATTTTATATAAGAACAAGTAAGTGTGATGTTTTGAGTTGTAATATTATTATTAAAAATAATTTCTAAATGCAATTCGCCGTATAGTAGCCGCTGTAAATCAGTTAGTTGATTTCATCACGGTCATGGCCTTGTCAAATTACAGGTTACATTTATAAAAAGAAAATACAGAATTAAGCTCGTGTCAAAGCGTTCACAATGTCGAGAGCTTGTAAGTCTTGGAATGTCTTGCTGGTAATCATTGCTTTTCTGATGGTTGTCACTGCTAAGGTAAGAATTTACTATTGTATTTTTGAAAACCATTACTATAAATGAGAGAGAACGTTGCGTTCCTTCCTATACCTTAAATTTGGTATAAAAGAGCGTATTTTACACCTGGTAGAATGTTTATATCATCATATCAAATCACATCCAAATGCGTGCAATTATTATTTAATAATAAAAAGAAATTCCCTTCTGACTGTATAAATAGTTGATAAGCAGTTGTAGTAATGTAAGTACCTTCTTTAATACATACCCTCAGAGCCTTAAAGCAATATCCTGCGTAAACTTTCAAGCGACACTTATGGAAAATCCTAATTCTTCAGCGCAATTACAAGATCGAGTTCGAAGGGGTTGACTTGGTCAGAGATCCAAAGTTCCTGCTTCAGCTTGACTATTGTCGCGTGTCAAAGTTCAACCAAACGTCTTACGCGTTCAGCATGGCTGGCAACTGGACGGAACCCTGCCCCGATGACGCTTTTGTAAGCATTCCCAGAAATCTCTCTGCTGTAACCACTGCTTATGAGAGTGTATGAAATTTAACCATCAGATTAATGACATATTTTATGTATCTAGCTATCTTTGACCGCGTACCAAAAGATGGGCAATAACGCTTACAGCAAGATTCCAGTAAAATTATATACGGGAAGTTATCGGGAATTCTTCTTAAGAGATCCGTATGTAATGCCGACTATAGTCGACGCTGGTAACTTTAAAAGGAGGTGGCCGGTTCCGAAGGTATGCTTTGGGTGCATGCAAAATTGACATAAATACTAACTACTGAGATACGCTTGTTTCATCCCGCATTTTGACACGCTGTTGATATTTCGTCACCGCAGGGTCCTTACACTGTTACGGACTTCGTGCCAGACGTCAACTTGATGCCAGAAGAGGTTCCTGGTGAGAGGTGGCGTATAGACTTCACTATAACAAGCAAAAACCGGATCATTTTCCGAATGTTTATGAACGGTTTCATCGATAGGAATGTTTAAAAGTTGCAAGTCTTGAGCTATATAATATGTAGCTTATTACAATATTCTTAGCTAAAAAAATAGTGTGAAAATTTTCTTTGTTGTCCGGTTTAGTTTGTAATGGAGCACTTTTATATCTTCTATCCCTATACTTTGTAGTATATTCTGCAACGGCTTACAATAAAATATTTTTCACGCTCAAAATTTGATTTGGTCCAGAATCTGGCAATGGTAACCAAAGAATCTTGCCATGGTTTTCCCTGACTTTTGCCCTACCTTCCAGAATCATCCCGAAAAACTCCTTCTCCAAAAACGATAAGGTCGTCTATAGTTTTGTTTAGCACAGAATAATAAAAAAAAAACTTAATTTTATTTTCAGCGGGTCAAATCATTCTTTAACTTAGCCGGATGGCCAATCCTAATGTTTGCGTGTCTTCTTCTTCGTCGTCGTCGTCGTCTCCCTCCCCGCTGTAAACTTCCTCTTCCCTTATTTCCACCACCGCCTTCCATGCACTAAAATCTTCCCCAAATTCACCGAATCCTACATCTTCCAGTGCATATTCCTTTCAACAAATCCTATTTAATGAACCCACTCCACTCTTGGTTTCCCACCCTTCTACGTCTGCATACAGTATTTCAAACTCTCTCTTCGGTATTGCAATTATTAGAAACGAAATATAGAAACAAAATATTGTGTCCGTACCGGTATATATGGTTGCAAATAATAATCCAAAAATCCCCCAAGCTTTTCAGTACTTCCATGAACAATATTCGATGAGCATCGCTTTGAACCAAATCTTTGAATGCTTTAAACTTTTGAGAACTTTGAACGCAAGTTTCGGTTTAGGATTTGAAGACTTTGCGGTAAAACTGATTTTACCTATAATATTTGTCATAATTTGGTCTGCAATTGGTGCAGATTTCTACGAGCTGCTAATTCCCAAGAAATTAGGTCGAAAACAATGCCCAGAAGTGACAAGTGAGAGCAAGAATTGCTACCAATTGCCTATATTTGTATAGGCCCAAAATATGTATAATTTGTGAATTCGACAACAATCAAATTCTACGTTTTGAGTGTTAAATTGGAACAAAAAAATGGTTCCTTTTACCGCTTCTTATGCAGTTCCGACATAGAGATGCTTTGAAGGCTGCCTATGGGACAGGGGGAAACGTGCACTGGCCAAAGATTGCTATATTTTCAATATATATGAGAACGTTGAATATTCGGAGCAAACCCTATAATTTGTTCAATGAAAAATCATGAAGTGACCACTTGGTATCCGTCACGCTAATGAATTTCCTCTGTTTGTTCAATTTTCTGTATAGAAGGTATAAGTGGAATTATTAAAATGCCCCCCCCACCCCCGGTCTATTTCCTAAGTTGATAACTTTTTCACACGTTTACAAAAAGTTTATATGAAGGTTGGCATGTTTTTTTAAGTATCACGTGCAGTTACGTTCGAAAGCTTAACACGCAGCAAGGGAATATTTTTCCACTGAATGACAAATTAAATACGTTTAACATCCAACAAATAAAATAGCATCTATATTGTGGTAGCAAATTATTGAAACTAATTGCATCTGATTATGAAATCCATGTGCACCTCAAGCCGAGGGAAATCGATCAGTTTAGTTGATTTTATCTCGGGAATGGTCAAGGCTAATTCTTAGTGCAATCAATAAAAGCAATAAAACGCTGGGACAGTCAATACTCTCAAGTCAAAGCTTTCGAAATGTGGGAAGCATGGCCATCGTTCAAAGTTATTCTATTCATTGTGGCTTCTCTGACGGTGCTCAGTGCAAAGGTGATATTTTATATACATCTAGCATAATTCATAATTAATAATTCCTAACCTGAGGAGAGATATCTAAGCTATAGGTCATATTCGCTTAGTATGGAACCTCCAAAAGAGACAAATTTCCATTGTCTGGTTATGGCTTCTTACGCCTTAACATAAAACTCAATGATTTCTTTCGTCATGACTACTTTTAATAACTTTTAATTTGACATTGCTGAATACAACCATCAAAACTTTACAAAGCATTCGGGAAAACTTGAAAATATCAATTGAAAACTAATATTATTCTTCAGCGCAACTACAGAATCGAGTTTGAAGGAGTTCATTTGATCAGAGATCCGAAGTTCCTTGTTCAGCTGGACTATTGTCGCGTGTCAAAGTTCAACCAAACGACGTACACTTTCAACTTGGCTGGCAACTGGACAGAACCCTGTCCCCTTGACGCATATGTAAGCATTGCCTAGAAGAACATTAACACAGTTAAATACACCTATTCCATTCAATCAAAATTATATCAAACAGACGCCATGATATACCCACTCACTAAATCCAGGTAGAGCAATTCGGGTTGTGAATTCCCTATCTTCCTTTGTTATTAAGCAGAGCTAGTTAATATTTTTTCCCAAACTGGAAGTTCGTCCAGTGGGTATCTGACGTCATTTTTCTCTGAGTGATTTAGATCCCCGTTCCCTAAAGCTGCGCTGTTGTAGGTATAGAAAAACTGCAATGTTCTAATTTTGAATGTTTTATATAGCTTACCGTGACCGCGTACCAAAAGATGGGCAATAACGCTTACAGCAAGATTCCGGTGGTAATATTTTCGGGACCATTCAAAGACTTCTTCTTAAAAGACATGTTTGTAATGCCATCTTTGGTAAACGCCTCTAGCTTTGGAAGAATTTGGCCGATTCCGAAGGTAAACTTAATAATTGCTACCACGCAACATTCAAATTTTGCTTTGTTTCCATTTTTGTGACGCACTGTTGGTATTTTTGTCATCGCAGGGCTTCTACACCATCACCGACTTCGTAATGGATCCCGAATTGCTGCCGGATGAAGTTCCTGGCGAGAGATGGCAAGCAGACTTCCTTGTCAGTAACAAAAGACAAATCATTTTCCGAATGAAAATCGATGCTTTCATCGATAGGGATAATTGAATGGGACATGGATGTTGGGGATATGGCATTCCTCATCATTGAAGAGAAAACTTGGATATTATACCGTGTTTGAGAAGTTAAATCAAGGTTTGAATTAAAACCACGCAAATGCACACTATTATTATTTGACAATTATACTTGGGTGAAAATGGTTCACGACTACATTTTATTCGTACCATTATAAATAAATTTGTGTGTCACATCTCGGCCCAAAGAATGTCGTAGACGGATATCATGAATAGATAGGTGTTCGTCGCATTTTCTGCAATTCAAAGAAACAAAGCCATCATCAACCTTCTCTGCGTCGCACTTTCTCAGCTCTACACTCACACCAGTCGTAGGAATTGCTATCAGGAAAAAATTATGGAAATTTTGGTCATGTATTCAAATACGAAATTGTTCATTACTGTTCATTAGATGTAGAAAATGTGCATCTCAAATCACTTAATATTTGAGCTATTGACCCAAGCCTATCCTTGCAAGCGAGCTAAAAGCTTGAGACAAACTCACTTGTGAACCTCCGGAAGGCGACGAGGCCGCCTGGAGTTGCTTGGAAGTTGAGGAGCCCCAACGGGTCCAGAATCTGCCAGCTCCAATCGACGGGATCGAGGGTCAGGAGACGGATGCTGACCATTGTGCCTGGGGAATACGCACGGGAAACTGGTTTCTTTGTGCACCTGGATTGCTTCCGATATCTTTGGATGGCAGTTTTTCTTAAGCTATCCTAATCTTAGCACGTGAGACTTCAGAAAAACTATTTTGACTATTTTAAGGAACCATTTTGCTTTTGACTTAGCATTCAATACCCAGTAAAATTCCACGATTCAAATGCACAATATCCTCAAACGTGACTCACTACTAACCACTTTCGTCAAAGGAACATTTGAAAAGTTTACGAAACGTTTATGGATTTTAAATGGTTAATTCTACGAAACTCCAGATTTTTTTTCCGATATATTTCAAGCAGCGATTACAAGAAATCAAACAAAATTGAACTCACTGGCGGTGACTAGAATCAAGTAAGCGACCGGCAAGTTCATCAACAGCAAGATCAACAGCGTTGCAGCGGTCTTTACGAACGCCGGGATGTCCCTGGTGGACCACAACCACGCGATGTCCGCGCAGAACAGGTGGAGATAGAGCCAAGTACGTCCCAGGAACGACTCACTCAACCGGTGGTCGGTGTCTCGGTTGCGCCCCCGGGCGTACGGGCGCATTGCGGGGGCGGCTAGGGGGTGGTGGGATTTGGTTGTCGGGGCGATGGCTGCCCGAGTAGGGTGTCGACAATCGGGGCAACAACAGGAAATCGGTGAGGAGAGCGGATGGGCTTGTTGTGTTTGGCTTGGGGGTGAAATTGTTTGGCGAAATCGGGATAGTGGAGCGTTTTTATTTACTCAAATACAGTCTTTTTACAATCTCTAGCATGGATTCTCTGCTTCCCTGCGCCTAACCTTTCCATGAACTTGTTTTTATTTTTTAATTATTTTGATAAAATCACTCTTTTTGAGGGATTTGTGTTGGATTGTTTTATTTTAGGCGCAGTTTTGAGAGGAAGACATATTTCCGTATATAGCTATCTCCTTTCAAAGCCCAGTGAAATTAAAACAAAGGCGTATACTACCACGTAAAAAAAACTTTATTGCGTAATTTATGTGAAAGATACGAATTCAAATCTGACACATTTTACATGGACAAAATTATTTTTTCATGTTGTCTTTTCTATACAGCCTGCCAATGCTAGAAAATCAAACATTAAAAGTTAGAAAAAACCAGAATCCTGCTTATTTTCATTATCAAATAACACAGATTTTGCCCGCCAAACTTGCGCCTGAATCTGCCTTAGTGCAGCTTCAATAGAATAAGTAGTCAGCTATAGTTGCGAATTGGTCACTCCAAAAGCGGTCTATGCTAAATTCGACAAAATCAATTATCGATACACCAAATTCACCGGTCACGCCTCCCCCCCTCCCACCACCCCTCGCCGCGACGTCCCGACGTCCCGGACATTGACTAGTCGATCTTGTCGTCGCGACGCCGACGTCGACGTCGGCGTCGGCGTCGGCGATGTCATTTGCTTCGTGGCGTCGTTCTCCGTAAGATCCGCTGCTGGGGAGCATCACTTCTTGTGTCGGTAATCTTCTAGGAATTAAAAGATCGGCTGGTTGCATCTGTTCACACACTGGCACGTAAGTTTCTTGCAGTCAGTTATCTGCTAAGAGTGGCTTGGGATAGGACGCGTTTAATCGAATATTGATAACGTTATGCTCAAAGTATATTCTGTTGTGGGTATCAGGACTACGTTTCTTCAATCAGTTTATTATATACGGGGATAAAAGTTGTTACGTTTCAATGAGAATTGATTTAAGAAAATAGATTGACATCCGAAGAATAAGGGTTGATTGAAATGTTTTTCAAATTCTCGACAAAGAATCTGTACAGTGTTCCTGATTTGTTTCATTGAGCAATGTGTATAGCCACGAATACCTGTGTTTGATTATGTTTTTAATATGCTGATGAAATGTTTGAATTGGTGAGTCAACTTTGGGTCCATTGTACCCGGGCTTCAGAAGAATTGGAACACAGGTAATTTTTCAATTCTGTAGACTATCATTTGAATTTCTTGGGTTAGTCAATTCTGAGATCGTTTCTAAATGATTTCGAATGCTTAATAAATTTAGCCGCGCTCCATTTCTTAGCGGGCGAAGTGCCCACAAAAATACAGAGCTCAAGTGTCAATGAAAACATACTTAAGTCAAATATCGCCGCGGGATTCATTGCTATGCCTATCGGACAACAGTTGGAGAAAAATTTGATCTATTTTTATATGAAGTTGCATTACCGGGTACGACGTGGACTATTGATAGATTTGGTTTAACGTGAAAAGGTCACTCTCAATTTCACGCAATCAAAATTTGACAAGTATAAATACTATTTAGTACCGTAATAAATATCGCAATCAATATCGGAACTAATAAAGCTATTAATATTGCTCTTACTACACATTAATCCACATGAGACATAAACTTATTTGCCATGGACTCACATTACTATGGTTATTTACAATAAAACTGGTCAAACTTGGTAATTGAATAATAATAATAATTAGCAGCTTATTGCCTATTATAGGTACTAAAAAACATTGATCTTGCAGGCATTACAATGCAAGGCTGAAAAATAAAGAGTTTTATTGATGCTTCCTGAAATTCTCCGGAGCATACCATGCCCATTTTTCCTCGGGGGGCTTTTAGACGAATTACCCTTATAATGATTGGGTGTATTAGGAGGAGACTTGGATACCAGCGGCTTTTTCCTGTGCAAAAACCACAAAACATGTTAAATTCCATTGAGCACACTCCTCCAAAATGTATCATTGGACGTCACGTATCGACAAAGCGCGTAATTATAATCCTTTATCCTAACAACTGAATAATAATATCAATTCGCTTATTGGTAATTCTAAGGAAAAGCAGTCAGCATTCCTACAAACGCTCTTAGACACAAGCAGATACAGCAATTCAACGACTAAGACTTCCCGTTTAATATGACGAGGCCTTGGTATGAAACGCATGTGGTGATGCGTCAACGCCGATTTCAATGATCATCATGATTATACTCGCCGTCTTTTCCTTATCGTCGTGTGTATCTGTTGCCGTTGGTAGTAGCCTCTATATCTCGAGTACGCGAAGAAGGGGCTCTGTGCTGTTGTCGTGTGGGCTCCTTGGTTATCTACGTTTTTGGATGATTTCGAGTGATAAGTGATAAGTGTTCTGTCCCGTCCTGATGGCGATGGGATGGCTATGTCAGGTGAGAATGTTACGTGAGTTTTTTCCGACT
This sequence comes from Nemurella pictetii, assembly GCA_921293315.2. Lineage (NCBI taxonomy): Eukaryota > Metazoa > Arthropoda > Insecta > Plecoptera > Nemouridae > Nemurella > Nemurella pictetii. The sequence goes on from OV121122.1 coordinate 8,350,804, forward strand.
TTCGCAAAGTTTTTTGAGGTTAGTGTCAGAGGTGAGGCCTGGAAAAGGTACAAATCAGTTGGATTTCTCCTTCGGAATTTCCGCTAAACTCATTTTAATCAAATGGAACACATACTTTGTTTTTACTTTATTTAGCATAAAATTGAATAACCTTTTCTCTGTAAGAACACATATTAATAATTTATTTCTTGGACAAATCTTGGGAATGTGTATTTTTCGATACCATGCCTTATCCAAATGTTTACATAACTTTTAATGTAGTAATATTTATATTACGCTCAAATTTAACTTTTGTTTTTGAAAAACAGACTAATGTTCAGTTTTTTCGACAATATTGTGGGGAATAGATATTTTCAGATGATGACTATTCACTTAAATAACTTTTTCATCTCATGTTTACAGCATATTCTATTTTTTTTGCAAACTGTATAATTAATTTAGTTAATTAATTGGTAAATTTTCATTTCAAAATATATTTTCCGTAGCATGTCAAATTGGTATAGGTGTACATAAACACGAAGGCTATAATATATCAACCGTCTAAAGCATGTTATTTTGGTTTCGGATTTCAATTTGTTTCAAATAACAACACACCACCAATTAATTTTATTTATAATGGGTCGTATCGATCTGAAATATTCACTCACTTTACCCGTGTATTGTAATAACCCAATTAATAATAAGAGATGGCACAGTAAATCGTTTAAATACGAATTTTATTCCGAGATATGTGTGGGTTTCAAATTTGACATTAATTTAGATTATGAAGCCGATGGGATTCTGTGGGAATTCGCTGATAAGACGATGATCAGAATGTGGTGAAATCGATACGAATGCTTACAGAGAATCCAACAATTTTATGACAGATCTCTTGTGGGTTATATCAACTATCACAATAAGGAGAAGAATCGGAATCATGACTCACTAGTCACTGATAATGGTTATATAGGTTTTTGAATATTTTTAAGACTGATAGTTCATTTATCAGTTGACACAACTTAAAAATGATAAGAACATGTTGGTAGTCTTACATCACATTCTGTTAAACTTGGCCGATATGAAAGTAGGCGTCTCTATTTCACCCACACAACTCTTACCAGCGTAGAGTTATCTTCTCAGCTGTCTGTACATTTCGTTTTCCCTCTTTCTGGTCGAATGTCTGGTGTTCTCTGACTAAACACGAATTTCTTTTCTCGAACTGAGACCGCACTAAAGATGAAATGTTGAAGTGGTCTGAAAATAACTCAATTCAGATGGAAACACTAAATGCCTTAGCCTGGGCCTCGACTCAAGGGATGATTTTAAACCATGGCGTAGGGAAAAAATGATTTGAATAGTTGCACATCTATACAACATTTCATGCAAAAAATATCCCACGTTTAAACAATAAATTAAGTCTGATTATAATATAGAAAATTAGTATGAAATTTTTCTCTAAATTTAATCTTCGCTCGAGAACATTTCTAGACGAAACTATGCCAGCCCAAAAGTGGAGACTTACCTCGACCAAACGACTCAGTTATAAAAAGCTAGATACCGTGTCAAATAAAATCGTTAACACTCATTTCCTCCCAGCAAGATGTCGCCACGCTGTTGACAAGTCGTTAAATTCAATGCACGTTAAAACACGGCAACATCTTGTCAAATTTCGTAGAGACTCTGACAAGTAAATTTGTTGCCATCGAAGATTCGCTTCAGCATTGGCTTCTTTGCATTGAATTTCGTTCATTGCTACATATAAAAATGTTATCTAAATGTAAATTTATATAATGGAATACCAACATATTTGAAAAATGTATTTGATGGAATAATATATATGGAATGTATGCATGGAATAATGTATATAATAGAATACCAACAAAATAATATGTGGACGTGTCGGGAAGTTCTTCCAGCGCTAAAAAATTGTATTTGTAAGTTGTGACATTACTTGTTCGAATTATTTTCGATACCATTATGAACTACAAGTAGCCATACATCGAAAGCAAGTTTAGCTAATTTATGAGAATAAAATTTCGAATTTTCCAAGCAGATAGCCCATTGAAAATTATTTGTAAAGCTGAACGTGTTACGCGCGAAAATTAAATGGCATAATATTTTCCTTCAAACTCCTTTTCAAAAGTTAAATTTACAAAATTAGTTTTAAACTTATAAGTTTTGAATAAGCTCAGATCTATGGGCTTGAAACACAGCGTTCTATGAAATAAAGCGTACTCAGGCCTGGAACACAACCTGCTACGGACTTCAAGCAGAGTGTGTGCATATATCACAGCGTGCAGGGGCTTGAAAGAGCGTGCTACGGAATTTAAACACCTCGGGGCTTCAAGCACAGTGTGATAAGCGGACATCCGGGTCAATTTTGCTTGTCGGGTGGTATAGCTAAAAACTAGGTCAACGCATTCCGAACTGCGCGGGCTAATTGACGACCACGTGATAACGTTCACGTTCTCGTTAGCACCGTCCGGGGGTGCAAATTACAGCCCGGGTGGAGGCGGGGGAAAGGGCAGGACACAAATAACCCCTTGGAGTGAGTCAACAGGCACTGGATTCGATTAGACACTAAAATGAGGAGCCTGAATTGGCACTTGTTTCAATCAAGTCACTCGCCAAAATCTTCTGTACGATATAATTTTGTTATGATAGGCATGACCTCAATTATTCTGTAGTGATATAATAACTGTTGGCATTTCAATGGGGTCTTAACTAATTTGACCAATTCCACCAAAATACCACTGAATTATTCAATGATACTGTTAAGATGATCTTATACGTGATGCAAATCCACTTCTTCAAATTCCATAATGCCTATTCGTATGGCTCATCTTGGTGCGATTGTTAAAATTTCAATGATGAGTGACCAAATTCCTGTAATCGTGTAGTAGCACTCAAATAACTTCGGCCACTTAGTGATATTAGCAACTAGGGTGCAACTAGGGTGCATTATTGTGTAGAGGGTGTGTCTATAATTGACCGACCGTCGAGGCTTCTTAACCCAACAACGACCATCATTGTGCACACAATGGTGTGCTAAATTATTGTGCTTGACATGAAATATCACTTGTCTTCCGCTGTGTTTTCCTTGGTGTGTCTCCGGAGTGCCATGTTGTGCAACCGCTGTGCACTTCTTAATCGGGGTTAATTACTTAGAAGATTGCCATGCAGCCATTTAGATGAGATTCTCGTGCAAAGAGAGTCGATAGCGTGAGTTTTGAAAGAAGTGTGATCCGTAAATGTATATCGCTTTTTTAAACACGATTTCAGTGGAGGAAGCATTCGAGACTAATAAAAATGTGGGTATCAGCTGCTCGATTATGAATCGATGGAGACTGAATATTGTTGTAGTTTTCCACATATTTCCACGAAAATTTCATAAACGCTCGAATTTTAGAATGGGTACAATGGGAGATATGTATGTATAATATAATCTCCTCCATGCAATGGGCGTTTGATGTTTTTTCCTTCATTGGTTCCATGAAATTGAAACTATAGGGAGGTTAGAGAAGGCTATTGTTAAACTTTTAATACCTCGGATGAACGATAGTGCGATAACGCTAAATCACGATTATGAATCAATTGTCAATGCATCCGGTTTCTCTCCCTGCTTGTGTCCGGTCTGCACGCTATCTAGACAGTGTGGAACTCCCCCATAATCTCTCCAATTTCATTTAAAACAATTTCAATAATAATTTCAATTTCAAATATCATTGTATTGTGTAACAGTGGCCATGCTTCATTTATACGCCAGCGGCGTCCAGACACATATTCCTATAGACCATACATTTATTTTTGACTCTCTGTATAGTGACAATGCAGTGACTCATATGTATGGACTCTATGTGTAGCTGGTGTCAAAACTTACTTTTCCAGGACCATTTCTCCCTTTTTAATTTCAAAAGCTTTCTACATGACATAAAAATAATGTTTTTACTCTCTTATCGTAGATCGTAGATAATCGTGGATCGTAGATAATCGTAGATAATGTTATCTGTTCAATCTATAATGTTCAAACTAATACAAAACCATATCACACCTCCTCATCCTCGCTCATAGCTGATGTCCAGCCGACAATTCCCATACCATAAACTCATCTTTGACTATTTGATACAAGATAAACCTTCCTCGTGTTCAATCTAATACAACCCGTAACCCCCTTAACGCCCCTAGCTGGCGTCCGGCCGGCTGCCCCAGGCCTGCATGTGGACGCCCGTCGTCCTCCTGTTGCTGTCCACGACGGCGTCCATCTGGCAACGCGATGTGCTAGCCGAGCAGTACGGCCTCGCGCCCGACGTCGACGCCTTCCTGGGAGACCTGAAGGCGCTACGCAATTGCGCGGCGCCCAAGGGCAAGATGAGGGTGGTTTGTCGAGGGCGCAACGCGACCTTTCTGCAGCCGCCGGGGATGATGGACGACTGGGACATGTGAGTCGGTGGCGGATGTTTGCAAGCTGGAAATTCACGGAGTTAAAGGTCCTGGGTCCTATCGTCGTTAGGGCGTGAATTGGTTCTTTTTGTGCTTGTGAAACGTCGCGGTTGTGGATTTTAGAGTGCAAAGGAGATCGGACGGAGACGTTTTTTTATTGTTTAAATGCAGTGTTGTACGATTTTTGGAAATTTTCAAAATCATTTTAAGTTAAATTTGTCAGATTTATGCAGGGGCGTGAAACTCGTGAAAAACTCGTGAACGAAAAACTCGTGAAACTCGTGTGGAAATCAAGCCCTGTCTGTCTCGAAAATAAATATGAATAATTATGAGGCCTTTAGAAACTTTACGAAAAATATGTGATTGTCAAAATTGTGTACAAAACATAGAATTTACACGTCTTCATGTCATATTTTTTCAAGAAGCTTGAAATTATTTAGTCAACCGAGAGAGATCTCATGCTAGAGATCTGGAATCGTTCACCAAATAGGGGTAGAAAGTTTCAACTGCTCGTGAAGAAGATTGCAAATTTTCCTACACAAATTGCTTAGGGGATGCTTGTGCTTCCGTCGGGGTTCGAACCGGTAACGACTCGATGGCTTGTTGGACGCAAACAAATTTTTACGAGGAAATTGAAAATGTCAACCAAAAGCCGGATGTTTCCAGAGATAATTCCCACCACGATTATGCGTCTAGAAGCGAGTCCTGGCGGTAGCTCTTGAATACTAAAATATTGATTACTAATACAAATAACCGCTTTCTTTGTCCTTGAGTCTTGTCAAGTACGCATCTAAAGCAAACTAAACAATTTACGCGGTTGCATTTATTCTGCACTTGTCAGGGGTGACGGAATCTTGCAGCGATTCTAATGTTTCTCCCATCTTGTGCAACATCTTGGGTATGTATCCCGATCATCCAGCTGTCTCGGCTGTAAGAAGATGTTAGGATTTTGGGAAACTTGATGACACACTCTAATGGAAATTACTTAAATGAGATGGAGACACCGCAATCGAGACTGGACAGGGAAGATATTGACATTGAACAAAAAACTTTAGAAGGTGTATAGATAATAGATATGAATGCGTATCAGTTTATTGATTTTACTCGGCGGTTTTGATAACAGTGACCGCTATTTAATTGAGAAAAGAATTATGAAATTAAAAATTGTGGTGTATTAAACGGGTTTGCTCTGGTTTGATTGACTGTTCCAACGTGGTTGAAACGCCGGCCAAGTCCATTTTTAGGACCAAAAGCCAATTAAACCTGTGCAAATCCGTTAAATCGAGAAACTTCGAGACACCACAGTCAAAAATATGTGGCCATTAATGGAACCATGTTATTTTCTACTAACTCAGCTATACCAACAACTACTTCTTTAAAATTTAATTCACTGAATCTAGATTCAATAATATCGACGATATGTTGCAATCACGGATACATTCCGCTTCTTGTGATGAACATCTAACAGTCATGCAACGAGATTCCTACATCAACGACTTCGGATCTTTCTGCAGCTTCCGCCAGAACTTCTGCTACTGCGACGCCGAGTGCCACCTCTTCCGCGACTGCTGCGCCGACGTCGCTGACCTCAAGCCATCGGCGTCGCGACGCGACCTCGTCAAGGGCATCCCTGTCGAGCAGTGGTCGTGTGCGCCCCTCAAAATCGAGCGGTCAGCTCGTAAAGTACCGCAGGTACCAGCTTTTGCACTTCAACTTACCGCACTCCTCCTATAATTACTATAACATCGATGCCTGGGGTGCTAGTGTTGCCAGAAAGCTAATATTGTTGGTTTTAAAATGGGGCTTGCCTAAATTCAAGAATGGTAGCTCAATAGCAACACTAAAGCACCGCATCACACCAACATGAACTCTTCAGATAATCAGATTGCAATTTGATGATGTTTCAACCCATATTAAATTTGATTACCAGCTTGTCTTACATAATGACTAACGCGTCATATTCATAGCTCATTAAGTACATGTCCATGTTTATATGTTAATGGGTAGAACTGTTCAATTTATTTCAAATAAAAACAACGAGAAAAAAGGACATGAAACTCAGGAAAAGCAATCACTAATCTTAAACATGATGGTCACCCATCCGACGTATCCCCCATGGCAATTTGGCTCAACCAAAAATAACAGCTCTTTGTAATTATAAACGAAATTTACACTCGAAAATTTTATCTATGCCGGGAAACAAACCTGGATCTTCTTTTTTCCGGTGCTATATGAATTTTTGAGGATATTATTGGTTCTTTTGATTCGATTTGATGCTATTAAACTCGAGGTAAGACCATTGATAAAGCAGGCAGCGTTTTTAGAAATGTCTATAGCGACATTGAGTATACTCTAATTCTCATGAAATTTTCGTGAAATAAAGTCAGTACATGTTACTTTACTGTCACAAATTTTTGAGTTGGGGAAATAATACGTCTCGGAGAAAAAAAATCCCGAGTAATATTTTTCCTTAATTTGCACGGGCTTGCATACAATTTATATCTACATTTTTTACTAGATAGCTTTGCGTAATGTCAGAAAAAGTTTGAGTTTAGGAGTAAGCATCCAATACCCAGTTACAAAGTTTTTCTGAAAAAATAGAGAGTTTTTTTTTTCACCAGTCAATTATCAATCCGCTTCAATTCCGCAAGTTTAACAACGGCTCTCCATCACCAGTCTATCCGCATGGTGTCCTCCTGCCCCGGCAACTTCTCCCGCCCGCGCACAAAGTGCGTGTCGCCGACATCGAGCGCAGCTTCCGGCGCCGCTGCTCATCTGCTTGACGTGCCGGCAATGGACCGCGAGACGGGCGTCTGGTACAGCAACGTGTTCTGTGCGCACTGCCACGGCGTCGTCGCCCGGCTGGCGCCGATGCGACACAAGTTGGTGTGCAGCGACGTCAGCAAGGAGGACGAGCAGGTGAGTTTCACTCAATTTGGCTACCGGCTAACCCTAGCCACCCTCTCGCTGTTGCCACCCTCCGGTTAAAAAAAATATGCAGACAATTTTATATTAGAAACAAAAGTATTTTTAGTTGTTGTTTGCAAAATTTATTATCATTATTATTCATTCTCAAATATGGTATCGTATGCACACAATTGTTTGTGAGTTGAAAAATGATATAGATATATAACGGCGATATTTAAAGTAGAACTGAATACGGTCTGATTCTGGACATAACAGCAGTGAATATCACGATAAGAAAACCGAAATCCAAGTTGAGAGCATGAGATATATTGTATGAGAATTTAACTTTTTAGGTTGCAGTGTCTTGATTCAAGGACCTAAGATTCACAAGAAGAATTAAGTCTTTATTGAACTGATGTTTTGTTTCTTATAAAATTCGTATTCGTATGTAAAATTCGTATGTAAATTCGTATTGTTTAATCATAAATACTCATAAAATCGTAGAGGTTGGCCATCCCCAGGCATACTCTCTCCCCATTCTGATCCAAGGTTTCCAAGGTAGTCAGCGCATCGTGCCATCTAAGAGCGACTGACTCGCAAGATACAACTTGGTAGATTGAAAAGCTAGAGTAGTGCTTCCAAACGATAGCCCGAGAGCCCGCATGTACTATCACTTATAATAGTGAACTGAATTAAAACTTGAACACATCCCATTGACAGAGCTACCGCGAAGAAATCGCCGCCGGCAACGCCACCTACGAACCCGGAGCACTTCGCTGGACGCTGGACGACGGCGGCAAGTGCGAGCTTCAAGTGACGCCCGAGCGCTGGAACGAGCGCCGGCCGGGCGTTGTCGAACCCGTGCCCGGCTTCTACCGGCCGTGCGTTACGGCTCTCGACTCGTGTGCGTCAACCAACGTTGACGCCGTGGCAGCAGCCAGGTGTCCTGCGTTTGCGTACTACGTCATGACCGGCATGGACATGGTAAGCTAAGAGGTGTTGCCTTGCCAGACTGGGAGACGTTCGGGTATCGTTCTACCATTTGTTTGATTCTTAAATTAAAATTAAAAAACACATGACCTTTATAACGTACTGTGTGGTAGGTACTTTCAGGTACGTTTTGGCACAAATTTTCTTTTAGATTTCTTGTTTCTAATTAAAGAATGGTGGTGTCATGGTATGGCTGCCTGTTTTTGTAGCTGCAGTTACTGTAAGGGGTCAGGCCATTGAATTTAACTCCAAATTCAACGGACAGGCCTTATTGAATCAAAAAAGTACTATAAGTACTAGAGAAACTAAGTTCTAAGTTTGTTCTTCCGGGCATAATTGAGTTTTATGATAAGCAATTTGAGGTGCCATTAAATTTATCTTGAATCTATCTGGCGTTGAGAATATGGTAAAACTGGCAAGAAAAAGTTGAATGAAATTTTTGAACTCCATTTTAAGTTGAACAAAAACATTTGGTCTGTATCAGGATTCATGTCATACTACCATCTACTACGTTTTGCTGTGACTTAGTTGATACTAAGCTCCCACTCAGAATTAGAAAAAGGTCAAGCTTGGCACAACTAATAGCCATAAATAATTTTTTTTCACCGTTGTACAAGGAAATGTAAAATTAAATATAACAAAATTAAATAATCCGTGGCTGAACAAGGTAAATGTATACCTTGTTCTTGACCTTTTTTTCCAATTGTCTCAGGTGTACAAGAACCCTTACTGCGCAGCTTGCAACGGCGTCTCTGCCAAGCAGCTTCTCTGCTGGAACCCCGGCGACGGCATCTTCCGCGTCAGCAATCGTTTCAGCCCGCCTGCGCTCTCCATCCTCATGGACTACCGGTGGGATCCCGCTTGGCGGACGGGCAAGATCGTCAACGCACCCATTGAGGTTGGTGCATCTTACAACTTTTATTTATTTATCCTTTATTTTGTTGATTGTCGTTTACTGTTTTTCGCACAATCCACTCTTATATGGTCGCATTTCGTGCCATGAGCTTTAAAATATTGTCACATATTTTCATCATTATAATTTACTGAATATGTATTCCTCCATAATATTTACAAACTATTTGTTACAAAGTATAACTCTACCTTAAATAGACAAAATACTCGTTGCTAAACGGTAGATATTATGTTTCTAATAATAAATAATTAGACTCCTTACAATAGATTTGATACCACCACCTTTTCACACAAGTAATAAAATTGTTCATAAAAATTGGCAAAAGAGAGAGCCAATGTGTACAATGTTTTGTTGCATGCCTCCACCAGGTAATCTTCAACCCTCTCGAAGGCACATGCGTCTCGCTCACCAACTCCTTCGTCGAATACATCCCTCAAGACGGCCACTGCGTTCAACCTCCAACCGCCGACAACGCCACCGAATGCCACCGACTCACCCTCCGCACCGGCGACTACAAGTTCCTTGCCAACAAATCGCTTCTCATCCACTACAACGTCAGGTACAACGACTACGAAATCGATGCCGACCGCTATGACATTTCCCCCGAAGGCCAAGTCGTCGTCTGCGCCACGCTAAACCTCATCGGCGAAGGTCTCATATTCTCACAACGCGCTCAGAGCATCGTTACCGCCATCTGCCTAACGATATCAACGGTCTGTCTCTGTATGCACATAATAACGTACTCGTCGATTCCGAAGCTCAGCAACCTACCCGGACGTAACCTCCTCTCGCTGAGCTGGTCACTGCTCCTCGGCCAGCTGATATTCCTCGTCGGGGTCCACCCTGTGTTCGACGTGCATCGCGGGGTCTGCATCGCCGTCGCTGTAGCGATCCACTACTTCTATCTGGCGGCGTTCGCTTGGATGAGTGTGATGAGCTACGACATCTGGCGCAAGTTTACGTCGCCGACCCCGGAGAGCGGTCACGTCGGGTTGCACAGGAAGTACTCGGCGTACGCGTGGGGGGCGCCGGTGGCGGTGGTGGCGGCGGCGGTGGCGGTGGATCTGGCGCACGTGATACCGCCGTACGCAAGGCCGAACTACGGGCATCGGGACAATTGCTGGTTCGGCAGTCCGCTCGGGCTGGGGATTTTCTTCGCGGCGCCGGTGATCGCGATACTGGTCGTCAACACGGCGCTGTTTGCGACGACGGTCAGGAAGATCATGCAGCAGAAGCGGGAGAGCACCAACTACATCCGCAACCAGGTTGATTTATTGATTTGATTGGTTTTTAATTATTAGATTTGTCTGCTGTTTATTGTCGATACACAAAATGAGAGCAATGTGCAAGATTTTACTTGACAAAAGTTTGAAATAACATCATTTTATAGATAACTTTGGAGTTGCGTTGCAAAAATATAGCACTGCATCTTTGTGGTGAAGATAAGACAAATTTTCTACCTAATGCCTCTAAATTTGTCAGTGTTATTATGGTGCAGCCTTATGTCTTGCAAAATCTATGTATCATAGTGACACTAGCCCTTAGTGCCATGAAGGAGAGGTCGAATTGAAACTTAACTAATAGCATGGAGATCTCTTTTCAACAGGCCACAATTTTATGGCAATTTTGATTTTAAAATCTTTATTTTCTGTCATATACTGTCATTTTGATTGAATTTTGATTGAATGGACTAGGTGTATTGAAATGGCTACACTTGGTAGGCAAATAAACCATATTAATGATTCTCCTCGCTGATCCGCCCATCAGGTTCGTGCCGAGCTGCTCGAAGCGAAGGCTCGCAACAGCTCGATGCACGGCCAGGCTAGTTCGACGACCCGCCACCCGGCGTCGGGCGCCCGCGACACAGTACGCCTCTACCTGTACGTCAAGCTGTTCACCATCATGGGGCTCACCTGGGTGATCGGCTTTGTGGCTGCCTTCGCCAACGTCGCTGCTCTCTGGTTCCCGTTCATCGTGCTCAACGGACTGCAGGTGACGTGATGACCTGACGCTGTCGGTTGCTTTTTATAGTTTCGTTCAATGTCATGGACAAAGACAAAACTTTTTTTCTAAAGCCGCCAGCAATGCTAGATGCTTTTTCTCTTCATAATTTGAAGTAAATCAAATGAAATTCAGTAAGTATAGGAAACTAAAGTAAATTTAAAAGTTCAAAGCAAATCCACCTTCTTTGAGATTTTCTTATAATATACATGAATGAATATAATTAGCAATACTGATAAAAGGAATTTAAATTTTAAATGTCATTGCTTGGAAAAGTTAGATTTAGGGCAAGCAGAGAAAGTTTGCTTGTAGTTATGTATCAATAGATATCAATCCAACCAATTTGCAAATTTTGCTGCAGGCTTGGTAGATTTCTTGTTTCTAATGATACATGTTTTGGAATAAATGGTTCAACCCGAGCAAAATTGTAGTTATCTAATTGTATTAACCCCGTCTTCATGTTACAATCCACAACTAATGTTTGAACCCTTCATCATTAAGAACAAAATATCTACTAGAAAATATTATCCATAATTTCGATTGTACACAAAGTAAATCTGCAGTTTAGTTTGATTCCACCTCAACATCTGAACCTATTCGTCCTTAGGGTGCGTTCATCTTCGTCATGTTCGACTGCAAGCGTTCGATCGGCAACTCCATGTGGGCCAAGACGCTGGGCAGGCGCTACCCGACGCCGGGGTTCCTCCGAACGCCGCAGCGGCCGGGGGAGTCGCGTTCGGACGTTGGCAGCTCGACGGCGACGACCTCCCTGCGGACGGCTTCGAGTCGGGGCGGCGGCGGCCGGAGGTCCTCGAACGGCGAGGGCAGCGACCAGCGCCAGAAGGTGGGGGAATCGGAACCTTGTTCCATTAGCATTGATTCTGTGAATAGTACAGAATCTACTTCCCTCTAGTGCACTCTCATTGACCAGGAGGGCGATTGTGAAACTTTAATCACGGTGAGATGATATGAGAGCTTTTTGTTTCATTAAAAAATTTGACTAAAATGGAGATATCATAATATCATCTCACCGTGTTAAAAGTTACACAATATTGCCCTCCAGGAGGGAAATTTTCTCATTGTATAAGCAGTCTCAGAGATAATGGATGTTCACTTTAAATTTTGCATGATACTTTTGCTTACACAACCTCCACCCAGCATTTATATTCTTTATCCTGTGACATTGTGAGACGATATGATAGCTTACAATTTTTGCACTGACAACATCCAAAGGGGTTGTTGTTGTTTGCAACTCGTACTATTTAGTATGCAAGTGGTGGGATTGAAAACTTAATTGGTCATCAGTTTTCTCAGAAACTTTGTGTCTTAGTCTTACTTGTGAAAAAAAATGACTTTTATATCACATTTTGCCCTCCTAGATAGATCTTTTCTATATTTCTATTTGGGATGTCCATCTTTTTAGTTCATATTATGTTAATTCGTAAGAGCAGAATCTACTAGCGATGCAATTCTCTGATTCTGCCAGACACACTGCCCCTTCCCATAAACGCATGTGAAGCCTTCAAGCTATCTTCTGCTCCCAAAGCTGCAAGGCACTAAAGAGTCTCATCCTTAGCCATCTGCGGTTATTGGAGAAATCATTGGGTAAGAGAACGCAAGAAGAAATAACCTGTAAGTCGTCCCGTTGTAGTCCCGTTGTAAGTTAATTATTGAATATTGACATCATGTCAAGGTGAACAGATTAAGCCGAGTGCCGAGAAATGAGTGGTTGAATTTGCGTCACCGTCCTCCTGTGATTGGAAGGCTGCTTCTTCCTTCCAGGTGCGAGTTTGCATGAGCAACATTGCCTTCCAAGAGGGAGACATCGACAGCGAGCCAGCGTGTGAAGATGTGACGAAATTCGATAATACTGTCCACGGTTAAAATCTCATTCACCAACTATCTTGCATTCAGCGTTTTATTGCGTCATTTGATGTGCTTTTCTCTGAGATAAAACTCTTACTTAGAAGTTAGTACAAGTAAAAAGTATAGAAGGCAAACATCATTGGTAAAATTCAAAACTAGGATGGTACTTTACTTACTATTACTACACTCTCTCTTAAGAATTAACTTGTTTCAGGAGTACGAAAGTGCGTATAGACATTTGAGCCAAACTATAAAAACATATCAAAACACAAAAACGTATTTACTGAATGATCTAGTGCCATTACAGTGCCAAAAAAATTTGGCAACTTCTTTATCGTTTCAAGAAATGAAGATACTTCATAGCGGGCTGGAAGCCATCTGTATGCCATCTACTTAAATGCTGAGAAATCAGCAAAGAATTAATAATTTTAATTTTAATTAATAATTTTATACTATCTATTATAACAATGATTTATATTAAAATAATTTTTTATTTGATTTGATTTTATAGTTGTTCCAAAATCGGTTAGTTAACTTATCTATCTCAATTGTTCTGGTTTGCAATAATTTTCAATGCAGGTATATATACCTACTTTGATAAATTTCACAATCACTATAAGCTAATGATTTTTCAAAAATGTCTGAAAAAAAATTGTAAGTAAGCAATTTCCTCATCTTTTCCTGCAATTTTAAAGAAAAGAGTTTGGATATTTTGAGATTAACTGGTGATTTTCATTTGGTTGATGTAGTGTGCCATGGTAATTGTGAAAAAACCAAATTTTTTTCGATGTAGGCCAGTTAAAAAAATCATTGTCTACATTGTTCTCCGGTCTGTAAGGCAGGGAGTTGAACGTGGCTTCCTCATGACCTGTCACAATATATGGAATCACAGATTTTTGGATGATCTGGAATCAATGCACACCACCCATTTGCTGAAAATATTGTAATGTTTACTTTTTTGTCATGTCTTTGTTCGGGTTAACACAGTTTAAATGTCAATGATGTGTTAATGGCAGCTCTTATCAAACACAAGAAATTTATTTTTAAAGTGGCAAATCTAGTCATTTCTAGCATAGAAATCAAGTCGGTTGTCTGTATGCAGAAGAGGAAGAAAATATCAATTCTAAGTGTTTATGAACTTTGGCTCATGAAAATTTTAATTAAGTTGATATTTATGTAAAATACCAGCAGCAATCAATTGTAAAGCTGATATGATATGGCCATCTCATTTACGGTTTACATATACTACATTGCTGTATACATACATACATAGCAATATGCATATATACATATATAGGTAACCTTGTGTTTAATTTGGTAATTATTAAAATGTTTTCCTCTCATAATGAAAGAAAAATATCCACTGACCCATAGTCCATATAAAGAAAATTATTGCTTAATCAATGCTGATGCCTGCATTTTAACTCCAAAAGGTATTGTGTATCCAATAGTATAGGGTCATACAAATTGGGTTGCTGGAATTCACATTAAATATCTATCCGTGTGTTTTGGTTCGGCCACCGGTGGTATTGTATTTGCGGCGGGGTGGCTTCACATGTGTGCGAGAGAGACAGAGGTAGAATGGACTGGAAGGACAGGACAGGTATCAGTGATAACCGAACATCGGCACAGTGCGTTTGGCTGGCAGATGTAGTGCGTGATATTTTTCAAGTTGTAGTTGCCGTTGACTGACGAGTGATTGAAGAGTGTGACATGTTAATGTCAAGATAGTGTATCGTAGTTTTGTGTTTGTGTCAGCTTTGGAACGAGAAGTGCATTATGGTGAGTCATCAAGAGACATCAATTTGCTAAAATCACAGACTTTCGAGGTTATAGGCGTTGGTCTGTGCTAACATTAACATAGATTTGGATGAAGAACCTATATCCATATAGCGTTATACCACGGCGATATTGTAATAATTTTTTAGAATATCGAGGGTGATAAAATTCGACATAATTTCGATTTCGTCAGGTGTTCGTGGTGTAACTTATCGAGAACCACCCTGTCGGCCTCACAATTGCATCACGTAACGGCCATCTGCTTTGGCAGACGGCAATTTGGTACCTAATGCACAATTCACTACTAAGTACTAACCCCAATGACCTCCAATATGATCACCTATTATTTATATTATTTGGTTTGGAGCAGCTACCTGTAGCAGTGCAGTACCAAATACACACATTCCTTTGAAGTAAGGAGCAGGCTGTAGCCCTGTAGCAGTAATTGCCACCTGTTGCACCGTTTAAACACATGATATTGCATGCCCTGGGATTGGTTTTGCCATTGGCATAAAATAAAGTAGCAAGGAAGGTATTGGAATTCACATATTTGAAGCAAACACAAGAACTTCACAACGTTTCCATTTATATACAGAAATAATTTACATAGATTTATATTTTATGACACACGAATGATTCGTTGATGCGATTTCGTGCGTGCCAACTCGACGCATCTATGCCTTTTGTCAAGGCGTATCTTCATTCGAAGTTAGCACTGCGAAATCGCTCGACCGGCGATTTTTCAATTAGTTTCTCTGTGAGGTACCTATATATACATGCTATACTTTCACCATGGTAAACGATAATATGTTATCGTTTGGGCAGATTGAATAACCTTAGAGAGCAATCACCGTGAAACTAGTCTTAATTCATGTCGAACCAGTGATACGATTTGCTTGCGCATAACTACAATGTTTACAAACGACATAAAATAACGATAGTTAAAATATATTGTAATACGATTACAAACGACATTATATATAACGATAGTTAAAATATATTGTAATACGATATAAGTTCTTATTGCCATTTTTGTGTGTGGAAATGTACTTCTGAAGTGAATCAATATCAATTAATTAATAAATTAGGACGATAAGTATGCGCGCAAGAGACTAGAAACAATTATTACTAACAATTCCAATTAATGTTCTAATGACAAAAACTTATCTTAAAAATAACTACAATTATAATTGTGAATGTATGAGTAATCGTTTTTTTTTAATGAGAAGTTATTCCAATCCGGAACATTATTTAATTGCAATAACGCAATAGGGTGCAATCAATAAAATGGAACATTTAAGAGTAAAAATGCCACCATACATGACAAAACCTTTCGAAGATCACAGAAATTAACAATGAAATTTCATCCTCCATGCTATCGAACTTTCTCCTGCTGCAACAGCAATGGCTTATCTGCCAAGAGAGCGATTCGAAGTCATGTGTACAACAAATAATAATAGCAGGAAAAACAGAAAGGCACGAAGATATACTTATACACAGAAAGTATGAAATACTGGAAATACTTTTCAATAACCTCAATTAGTATATTTAACCCCCAGATAAATATATAATATAATTCGGAAACACGCAAACGCATCTTCGCAATACAATTTTCACGACATTAAGAGAAACGAATTCAAAGGAAGTCCACAAAATCGTTCCCAACTAGGCCCTATCCTGGTAGGTATATTGTCTTTAGGAATTTTAAATACAATCCAAATCCATTTGCAAACCCAAAGTGACATCCAATGAAGATTTTAACGCCCCAATTGAACGAAATCAATCAGGCATGTCAGTAGCATGTCTTTGATATTGACCCCATCCTCACATCGTCGTAGTATACGTAATATCTGTACAATAATCTTAATCCATGGTTCACAATTATCACCAGACCCGGACGAACTTTCTGCAGACCAACAGAAAATCCACAGAATCTGTATAAGAAGCCTAAAGTGCCACTTGTCTCACTCCCTGCAAAGGAGAACCCAGTAATTTTCCTTTTTTTGACCAAGCCTGACCGATGACGAAGTCATTGAGTGTAAATTTGGACACTTCCAGAGAAAAAATGGAGACTATCTGCACTAAATCGCGAGGAACGAAACAAGAGCATTTAGTCTTCAAAATCCACAGCCAGTAATCTGAAAAGCATTATTTTGCTACGAACTTTAATACTCTTTGCTCATGGTTAACGGGATTCGAGCGGCCACTTACTCGCCTCAGCACTTGCAAGTGTATATTCACGATAAGCATCCACTAGCTCTGTGGGGTGAGGGCCGGGATTCTCTCATGCTGGCATGTGTGTCTGAGCTCAAGATATCAACAAACTAAACGGCCTTGTATGTTTTGGTCTACTAGGGTATTAGCCTTACATACCCTTGGTATTAGATTGCATAAATAAAATGAAAACAAGACACATGTCATAGCGAATTACCACTGAAATGGAAATATGGGATTTTTATTGACACTATTGAACTCGTAATTTGAAACAGAATTGGAATCAATTTGAATCGAAGTTCTAACGTTATTAGAACGATTGAAACATAATTGAACATGCCACAAAATACTATTTTGTCAACTCCCCATCCCACATTTCGACAGAGGATTATTATCGCCTTGCCAAAGAGCTGAGAGATTATAGTTGCCGAGCATAATTAAAATTGCTTTCTTTTATGAGTCACCTAATACTCGAGACATCTCACATCGACATGATAAAACCACGGAAATCAATTTTTGGGAGAAGTTTTGTCAGGAGTGGACTCGTGATTTGATATAGATTTCGAATCAATTTGAATCGAATTTCTAGCTTACCTACTTCTTTTCAATTTTTAAACATCACCGAACATGCGAAACGAGACGTTTCTTGTCGTAGCTATCCTGCCTGTATATTCTTTGCGCGCTTGGGGCTATAATCCGGGATTGAAATGTTCGATATAAATGGAAGGTCGATTAATTCGATTGATTTCGTTTATTAGCAGTAAATCATTATAGGTGCCAAAGCAAACCCCTTGCCCCCCGTGCCTTTTGAACGAACTTTTTAGCCAGGTAGTTTTTGTCAAAATATATCGCTAACTATGTATTACAAATCGTTTGGTTTATGTAGCATTTACTCAATGTGTATGTATTTTTCGCTTCATGTCGTTGTATGATTGAATCTTCGAACGGAATGAGTTGAAATCAACATTTCATTTCATGTAATGTAAACTAATTGATGAGCGTAACGAGCGTAGCGAGTGAAGCGAAATCTTCAATTACACTTACTGCAGAAAAAAGTCTCCCATGTTTTTTTTTTTTGTTTGTGTTTGTTTTTTTGTGTGTTTGTTCGCGCTCTACAGGCCAAACGCCAAAACGGATTTTGATGAAAATTTCTGTGAACCTTCGTTTTCTCTGAACTTAGATCTGCCACGTTTTTGAAGCAAATCGAACGAGTAAATTTTATGTTATTAAGTTTTTACGAAATTTTTCAGTTTTTCCATAACACGTTTTTCACTCTGGAGGCCAAGAAACTGAATATTATTTGACGAAACTTTCTGGATATGTTGACCCTCACGATTCAATGTTTGTATAAAAATTTCTTTGTTGTATGTTAAGCACTTTTCTTGAAAATGGCGCCTTTATGACGTTTTTTTGCCCTTTTTTTAGCGTTTTTGCAGTTTTATGCAACAAAAACAGCTTTATTTTCAACGGATGATTACAAATTTTACTGTGTGCGTTAAAAATATTAAATTGAAGATACTGTGTAATTTTGAAGCAAATCAGTTGAATAGTTTTTCTTTAAATAAATTTTTACGTTTTAAATTTTCGAGTAATTTCACGACAAATAAATTTCGATTGTCATCGAGAAAGCTGCTTAATTAACACCGAACATTTTAAATTGATCATAAAAGCCTCTAGGCTATGCGAACACTCATATAATCGCTATAACAGATGCAGAGCGTGTCTCGGAAGACCTGACTGCATGCAGATTGCACCCGATGCACACCCAATTGCATTTAGATATGAGGTGTAACAAGTATGTTTTAGCAACTGCGAGAGGAATTCAGTTCAATTCGTTATCATAAGCTGTTGTGAGTTACAGATTTCAGCGCGTAGTGTTGTTTTTTACAAGACCTAAGCCTGAGGATTATAGAGAGCGAGCGTGTGAACGGCACCAAGGTTACGTGAAAGAAGTGTTTCCAGACCACGAACTGGACTGTTTCAACGCCTAAGTAATATGCAATTTGAGGTGATAAGAAGTACTGCTTGGACGAAACGTTCAGATTTAGGCGCAAAAGTTTCCCTCGTGCAGCCCTCGTTTTCTACCTCTTCACAGGACACATCCTTTGTCAGAGAAGCACGTTACCTATATGGTTGGATTCGGCTCGCTTCAAACTATCCGGTGGTGGGTTTATTTTGTTTATAGCTTAAACCGTCTGCTTGTGACAGCCAGCGAAAGAAAGACGTTTTTTTGGTGAAATATTGGACATGATAAAAAAATTACATCTTCGAAAGGGGCGTAAGGATCAAAAATAAAAAGGTGCCAATGGCTCAATACAAACTTCCCACGCCTAAAAAAAAATACTAGACACTTTAGCCCTTACGACTTTTCATGATGAACAGGTAGGCCGTGAAACATACACTTTTGAGTTTTTCGCCAATTTCCCGGTATTTTCCGAAAAGTAACATATTTTTCCCAGGTGCGAAATCAACTACTTAATGTAAATATCATTAAAAAAATTGGTTGCAGTGCATTTTTTTTGGCGCATATACCCCGCTTGATAGGCCTTAAGCAGAGAACTTCCATCGTCCCCGGGGCTTAATTTTGAACAGCTATCAGTCGGCCGTACTGGCATTTCATTAGCTGTCAGTTCACCCATGGCTAGGGATTTGGGTATTAAAAATGACGAATCACAAATTAAAAGCACGAATTGCTTATAATTATAATAAAAAATAAAGCTTGGGACCGATCCTGTTTGTAGTAAAGCTTTCCAAAGGTTAACAGGTCATTTTTGTGAAACGTGCGACGCGTTCGGTGGGGAACAGTACACCATTAGCAATAATATTGTGTGAGAATTTCGATTGGAGCAATTTAAGATTTTAAGGTGTTACGGGAGAGCTGAAATTTAACAATTATATTTAAGAAGCAAGTCAAAAGTGGTAGTTATACACAAAATATGTCACATTTCAGA
Source organism: Nemurella pictetii (assembly GCA_921293315.2). Lineage (NCBI taxonomy): Eukaryota > Metazoa > Arthropoda > Insecta > Plecoptera > Nemouridae > Nemurella > Nemurella pictetii. Next base: position 8,370,844 of record OV121122.1, read on the forward strand.
CGTTTTTGCGTGCTACGTGAATAGGCCAGCTGAAATGATCAAAGTTATTGAGAATTATTCGCAAAGACTACGCGTTTCATCATGCCAGTCGGCCTAATCTCAAACAAAAATGCACATTAATTTATTATAAAGTCAGATATATTACAGTAGTATACCTAATATCTTTGGGTAAATCCATGCCAAGTCAACTAAAAATTCTCAATTTCTGTAATGACAATTTTTAAAATCAACCAAATGTATGTATATCCTTAGAGTTGGTCTAGGAAGGATTAAAACCAATTTTTTAAAATATTTCCTGCGCACCGTTCTTGCGCTGCGGTCGGCGCAAGATAGGCTGTTTTGAGTGCTATGTCGCGCATTCCTCCACGTTTCGCCTTGTAGCGCCCGACTTGTTCAACTTACAGATTTAAAAATGATATTTTTGGAAAGCTGAGAAAATTTCCTATCAGATAAAATAACTAAATATTAACCCTAAAAATAACCTACCCCTAATGTACAATCATCCCCTAAACCGAGAAAAAAGTCACTTACTCATATTTTGATTTCGACGAAATTTATACAGGTTGTAGTTAACAAGCAGATTAAGCTTTTCTGAAAGTCTTGTGGTGGTTTTGCCAGTGGTTAATTTTTGAAAAATAAAATAGTGAGTTTGTATGAGATTTGCGTGCGTGTTTGCAGTACGTCGTAGCAAGTAAGTACAATTTTCGGCAGGTACTCGATATTTAATTTCATTAATTTTTTAACAGGATGGGCAGGACACTTGGGTGAAGCTCTCTATGAAGTTTCGTGGTGGTTTTTTCAGTATTTTGTTAGTTTAAAAATAATTTATATTGCGCGGTACTTCATTGCCCTCCCTTTTCCAAGTTCATTGTTGTGTAACAGCGCTCAAAGTAACCATCGTTTTCGGCGGTTACTCTTCATTCAATTGGAACCATTTAATACCAATATGTGCCGGTCACATAGGTGAAGCTCTCTAGAAAGTTTCGTGGTGGTTTTCTCAGGAATTAGGTGGTTTTTAAATAGTTTATATTGCGCGGTAGTTTATTTGGCCCTCTTTTGCAACTACTGTGCGTAACAGCGCTGAACGTTACCATCATTTGCGGAGTTGACTTCTTTTTTGCAATCGGAATTATTCGGAAACAATTCGTACCGATCACTTAGGTGAAGCTCTCTAGAGAGTTCCGTGCGATTTTCTCAACGGCATACATACGAACGAGTTTAAAAGTCAATACAGCGCGATGCAAATTACTTAAAAACCACCAAAGTACTTAGAAAACCACCTTTCTTTCAATTTCTTATGAGCTTCACCCAAGTGAATGGCATATATATATTTTTTTTAATAATTCCACTAAATAAAACGTAACTGCCTAAAATGATGTTTACGCTGAGCGCTGTTATATAGTAAAGGGAGGGCAATGACACACCGCGCGATATAAAATATTTAAAAACATTCAAAGTAATGACAAAACCGGCATGAAACTTTCTAGAGAGCTTCATACAATTAATCGGAACATATTGTTACTAAGTATCTCCAATGGCTTAAAGAGTAACTGCCAAAATTGACGGTTATTTATTATGTACTGTATGAATATAAAAAACACTCTGCAGTATAAATTATTTCAAAACCACCGAAGCACCGCAAAAACCACAATAATACTTTCTGGATAGCTTCATCCAAGTAATTGGCACATCCCATTATTGCATTGTGGAAATAAAATACCAAGTACCTGCCGAAAATTCTGTTCAATTTTTACGGTGTTACGTACAGAACGGCAAAAACGAGCGCAAATCTCATAAAAACTCACATTCTTATTTTTAAAACAAAAACCACTGAGAAAACCAGCACGAAACTTTCTAGGGGGCTTCACCCAAGTGTCCTGCACATAATGTTAATTATCAGTGACAATTGAATAAAGAGTAACCGCCAAAAACGATGGTTACTTTGAGCGCTGTTACACAATGTACTTGGAAAAGGGAGGGTAATGAAGTACCGCGCAGTATAAATTATTTATAAACTAACAAAATACTGAAAAAACCACCACGAAACTTCCTAGAGAGCTTCACCCAAGTGTCCTTCCCACCCTGTTAAAAAATTAATGAAATTAAATATCGAGTACCTGCCGAAAATTGTACTTACTTGCTACGACGTACGGCAAACACGCACGCAAATCTCATACAAACTCACTATTTTATTTTTCAAAAATTAACCACTGGCAAAACCACCACAAGACTTTCAGAAAAGCTTAATCTGCTTGTTAACTACAACCTGTAAAAATTTCGTCGAAATCAAAATATGAGTAAGTGACTTTTTTTTCGGTTTAGGGGATGATTGTACATTAGGGGTAGGTTATTTTTAGGGTTAATATTTAGTTATTTTATCTGATAGGAAATTTTCTCAGCTTTCCAAAAATATCATTTTCATCTCTGTAAGTTGAACAAGTCGAGCGCTACAAGGCGGAACGTGGAGGAATGCACGAAATAGCACTCAAAACAGCCTATCTTGCGCCGGTCGCAGCGCACGAACGGTGCGCAGAAAATATTTAAAAAAATTGGTTTTAATCCTTCCTAGACCAACTCTAAGGATAGACATATATTTGGTTGATATTAAAAATGGTCATGTCAGCTCATTGGTTGGTTTGAAATGGAAATGCCCCTTTAGTAAAATATCCGCAAACGGGCATCGGAAACGTGAGAAGTTCTCTTCTTGCATGCCAGACATCTGCGTAAACAACGTCACCGATACTTTAAGCTTTAAGTCTCTGCCATAACCACCCCAAACCACACACCCACTACCGCCCATGGCTAAAGTCTCACAAATTGTCGCAGCGGTCGTTGTTTGTGCACTCTGTGACCTTCCAGTCTGTCGAAGCGCACGCGGTCATTTCGCCGTTGTATTGTTGTTGTCGCTGTTTGCCGCCCCCGCCGCCGGACAGGGTGGCCCCGCGGATGGGCCCCCGGGTGGGCACGCGGGGGGCGCCGTTCGGGGGCGGGCAACACCAGCGACCCCAGCATCAGTACTGCGACGTGGCCGCCGTCGTCGGGCCCAGAGACACATTACGGTTGAACCTGTGGGGCAGAGGCTGTTTCCGGTTAGCATGACGTGGCCATTGGCGGGGAGGATTCGTGGTTATTTTCAAGAAGCCATGTGGCCCCTATAACACAGAAAAGAGCGGCGTTCTGAATTTTTATGGTAATTGGGTTTTCCATATGGATAAATTGCCGATAACTATGGCAATATGCTTAGTGGAGCACTGAGTTTTTATTTTAATTTTTATCGGATGTTATGGGGACGGTAAAGAGAGTTTGGGACTTGAGTTTAAGCCCTTGATAAAACTGGGAAAAGTTCGGTACGTCAAAAGTTAAGCACCATTGCAATGCATTGTTAACAGTTATTTTCTAGGAAGGTTGGAGTGTTTTTACAGATAAAATGGGCGCAATCCCTTTGACTTGACCTCGCGAAGCTTTGATTAGTGGAGAAATTCTCTCTTTATGCTGTGTTTTTATACACGATACGGAGTGTAGCTGCACAGTAATGATCTGACAAAATCTTGCAGCTTGAGCATCCTCTTGAAATTTCACGAGAAACATTGTGGACGAAAGCGTCGAATCAGGCAGTTTGTAAGACGAGGAAGAATGGCGGTACCGAGCTTAATACGTAGAAAGAATTCAATTACATTTTTTAACAAGAAAAAAATACAGATTTACATTCTAATAAGGAGGAAAATTAAAAGTACGGCTGAAAACGACTTCTTCTGCTTCAGAATTCTATTTAAGATAATTGAAGCATATTCGCAATGCAAAGGGACTCCGCCTTAGCTCAGTTTTCGCCCACATTTCTTTGCAGCTTGCTTGGCGAGCCGAGTTACTTCCAGGAAAAGCTTATTTCGACACCGGGAAAGTCACAGCTTGGTGACTGTATAAATTGGCTGAGCCGGGAAAGAAACTTCTCGATCTCGAGGAAAATGATTTGCCAGCGACTGAGTAGCAATGGACCGCTTATGCTAGCTTCATTCAAATACCGGGAAGCGATACACGCTACAAAATTATTAGAAGTTGTAAGTCGACTGACACAGAAGTCAGGAGGCGTTGTGATTGCTCACTGAACGATCACTCGGATGCAGAAGGTTCAGATGTTGAATGATCAGTGAACGATAAACTCCGTTCAACGAATCTCATTAGCTGCAACATCATGACGTGAGAGAAAAAACATCTGATTCGGCATATTATTTGTTGGGCTACGAAAGATTTATGACCGTCATGAACTCTAAAAAAATTTCACCTGGGTGAAATGTGAATCATCCTTTATTGCACTTCCTTTTAAAGTCAATCTGATTGTTTTTCTTTGGCAAATCATTTTCGAAGGTCACTAGTCACTATTCTATACTTTTCCGTGTAAGTTTTTTAAATATTCATACACATGTGTCTCAATGCCAGTTGATTGACGCCCGCATGGAGGCGCATAAATAGAGAAATTGATCACACCTATTGAGTAAAGTTGGGAAACTTGATTGATTAATTGCATCCCCAGTCTTCCTTTGTGCCAGGAACTTACTGAAAATTTCATAAATTTTTTGATAAGTATCAAGTACGCGGTAACTTTAATGCGATCGTATTTTTTTTTTGATCTAATGAAGGATCCTTTCCAGTTTTTTACCAACCACACTAACGAGAAATTCGAAATCCGTGCAAATGTGGCTCTAAAGGGTTCATTAAAAGGATACCACTGACAAGACAACAGTCTACGGCACCGGCAAGTGACAGTGGGACATAGCGTAGTGCTTCTTTCTCGTTAGCGCCTTGGCATACAGCGATTGATCGCCGATCGGGATCCGGGGCCAGGGGATGCTGCGTGAGAACCATGCAGCGCGCGGTGATCCATCAGATTTAGTAGCCACACCGCCGCGTCGTGGACCATGATTGATGCCGGGATAATTCGCTAGGTGCGAATTCGCCTCGCCATGGCGCTCTAGAGTCCAGAGGAATGCGGTGGCGACTTGGACTTGAGTTTAAGAACTTCCGAGGGGGATGGGGGGCGTTGGGTAGGCTCTGTGGGATGCTGGAACAGTTAGGCGGTCGGTGTTTCTTTTCGACCACTCCCGATTTTCCTTAGATATCCAGTCAGAGGGAATTACATTTTTTTTCACCGTTCCTTGAATAAATGTTGATGGTAATTTTTTTAGACAAATTCAGACAAGTTCTGCAAATTTTTCCATATGCTGGTAGAGGGAAATAGAAACATTTGTCAGAGGACTTTAGCTCCACCCTATAACATCCAGACAGAGTATATAAAATGGTTAACTAGCTCAGTGAAGCTATCGAATCGTAATATACCATCAAAATAATCATAAATAAATTGATGAAACACTAAGCACAAGGCTATTCATTTTTATTACTATCTTATTTTAAACCCAATCCGTGGTGTTTTAAGGTGTCATTAAGGGATGGCCATCGTTTGAATTATTTCTATTTATATTCAGGGTAGAACTCTGATAAAACATAAGCTTTAGCTTTTAACTGCATAGAAATTAAAAATTATTATCTGCATACATTGTATCAGGGTGCCAGTCAGTCAGTAGAAATATTCCCGGTCTCGATTGAATTAAGTCCAACACCTGCTCTGCCCTCGTATCGAGAATGTCGTCGAAACTCGTTTTGAAAGCCTCCGAAATTGAATGAAAACAAATTTTCTATTCGCAATCAAACTGAATTGGGGTAATTATGGTGTTGTTTCACGTGGAACAACCCGCGAACGCACTTGTGCCAACTGCAAAGCGAACTTTCTTGATATGATACTGACAGCGATAATTCCACGAATTAATGCAAATCCCAATGGTTGGTTACCATTGAATGCCATATAAATTGCTCTTTCAGCTTGCGAAAACATCTGATTTTCCCAGGGCTTTGCTAAGAAACTGGAACCTAAGTAATTATTTTCCTAACCTAATATAACGTGTTCGTTTCCCATTACTCATTAATGGCACGATGGGATTGAATCAGAAGTCGACAGCCAATAACTCTCATCAAAACGACAAGGATAATATTGACTTCAGACAACAGAAAATATGAATCCTTAAGCAGTCATATAGACGCCACAATAACGATAACGATCTCTCTTCTGATTCCAGGAAAATAATTTAACAAGCTTATTGAATGCTACTAAAAACTTCCACTAGAGGAAGTAGATCCTCGTTACTCTTGATAAAGCAGGCAGCAAATCTTTGCTTCCAGGAGGGAAAAGTTTCAGTTTGGTAGTTTATAGCATTCAACAGTAAATAGTTTCTCAGAAAAGTAACGAGCCAAGATTAGGAAAAGAAAGTAATCTCTCGAGTGCTTTTCGTGGGAACACGCTACTTAATTCGGACACTTATTGTTCTTGACGGGGATTTTCTTTACCGTGACGTCAATGGTATAGATATAAGTGTACGTTTTCCGGCTACCAGTGACGTAATTTCAAAAATTCGAAACACCCCGATCGAGATTTCCTTGACCAAAGTCGCTAAATGGTCGTGGTGTCTCATCCGTCGTGCTGCTGCTGATGATATCTCCATTTTAATACCAAGTTTATGGAGCGTTGTTCTGCTATATTAGTTGAAGGAAGTCCGATCTAGTAATTGCGGGCCTTAAAACCACAGAAAGTGTGACACGATCCACGCCGAAGGAGACTCGTAGTCAGATCAGTGGCGTGCCGTGGAAAAATCAATAGGGGAATCAATCGGGTCAAAAATTTGCCTCCTCCTCATCATGAAAGCCTCCTCATGAGCCCCGAGATGGTACACGACAGTAATGAATCTTTCGATGATCGATCAAATCTTTTTCATTGTGTCATTATTAATTGCTGCTGACTGCTGAATTACGACCGACTGCATGTCATTGCTTGTCCCTTGCTACATGGTAGACATGCGGTACAAGTTCGGCTGTTCCCGGCCATCGTTCGGCAGGCTGACTCAGACCCAGTGCTTGTCACACATCTCATGGGAAGCAATCTTGAAGAGTGATTCCCCTCAGCTTAAACCTCGATAAATGCTGCCATAATGGGTAAAATGCACCAAAAAGTTGACATGATATTGGCCCTGAAAGAGTAACGAACAATATTGTGGACCTAAAAGCCTCGCCTGTGCTCTGCACGCGCATATTTAGGGCTTTTATTAACACGCCGTGTTCGCCGGCGACGCCTGCCGCGCGGCCGGCTCGCTGCAGCGACTGGCTGCTAGCACGCTGCACAGCCAACAGCACGGGACGGGAGAAGCATTTCAAACAAGTGATTCCCTTGGACGAGCTACAGTCGAGTGATGCGGGTTGCGTCACGCGCATTCTCTGCCGAGGGATGTATTTGCGCGGAGTTCCGAATTGAATTCGTATCAATTCCATATAACATAAGATGAAAGTTTATTAAAAAATGTGATTTTACTTACATCGTTAAGAATGTAGTTTGGTATTTAAAAAAAAATGTTTTAATTTATTTATTGGGAATTCGAGGGGAATCAATGATTCCCTTGATTCCATGGACGGCACGCCCCTGAGTCAGATTATACCTGGTTGCTGGCAGTGACACTGAAGAAAACAAGGTTACTGACAGTGACAAACGAGGTTGCTGACAGATGACAGCGAAGTTCACGTGGTTACTGACAGTCACAGACATGGTTGCTAATAGTTAGACTCGGTTGCTGATTAGGACGTGACAGCGACATGATAGCGACAATACGACGTGACAGCGACGTGACAGCGACGTGAGAGCGACAATACAGCAACGTGACAGCGACAATACAGCGACGTGACAGCGACATGATAGCGACTTGTCGGCTACGTGACAGCGACGTGTCGGCTACGTGACAGCGACGTGTCGGCTACGTGACAGCGACATGACAGCGACGTGACAGCGACGTGTCGGCTACGTGACAGCGACATTATAGCGGCGTGACAGCGACATGACAGCGACGTGACAGCGACGTGTCGGCTACGTGACAGCGACATTATAGCGACGTGACAGCGACATGACAGCGACATGACAGCGACGTGACAGCGACGTGACAGCGACGTGTCGGCTACGTGACGTGACTACCTCCAGCGCCGCGCGTGCGCGTACCGTACGGACGTGGTCCGCGTCTGCGACATGGACATCGCGCGCTTCGGCAGCCTCCCGGTGTGGCAGCACCGGCACAGCGCCTTGTAGAAGCTCTCCCGGAAGTTCTTCGACATGAACCCGTAGACGACCGGGTTGATGCAGCTGGAACCGGAAGAAGAAACACGTCCATGAGCTCTCGCGTACGCTATTTATGAGATTTCGGTTCTGTTACCTTCGCGCCTACTTCTTGTGATAAACAACAAAAGTAGATAAGTTTTTGGGGATCCCTATTCCTCGCCCATCGGAGTGGGGATCCGGTGGCTCAGGCCAGTGGATGGTCTCGGGTTCGTATCCCGGTTCGGTCGCGCTAAGCTTTGAACAACTTGTTTACTGGTGTAAACTTCAACCAGAAAGTAAAGACAATTTCTTAATTTACAATTACTTTAAAAACTATATTGGACGGAAGCTATGAATACTCGAACTTTAAAGAAGTCGAGTTCGAATCGTATAAATAATTACTTTCAATTAAATTAATGCTTTAATTTAAGAGTTATTTTTTGGACAACGTTCAGAAATTTCACAGCAATTTTAACAAGCAATTTTACTGGAATGTGGGGTTGAAATCATGGGGTTGGTTTGCGGTTGTGAATTTTGAGGTGGTCGTGGTTGATAAAAGGGAATGAACGAGACAGCTCACTCCTTGTTGGCTCTCTGTCATGCAGTAAGCTCCGTAGAAGTTTTCGTTAAACTTTGAAAGAAACAAATTAAATAATGTAAAAGATAGGAAAATAGTGTAAAATCACGTACAATTCCTTATCAGCATAGTAGAAAAGAACCGGAACTAAGCGACCGTATCCGCTTCAAAGCATCTCGTTCGGCCGAAGAAAATTGCGTTCGAATGCCATTTTCATTACACGATTTTCCTCTCTCGGCTGGCTTGGATCCGGTCAAAGGGCTAAGCGCGTTCTTGGCATCCGCCGAGAAATTCCAAACGATTGGCTCTTAGGTTTTAGTACCACGCGACAGTCAGACACCCCCCCCCCCCCCCCAGCGCCAAGATTAGGGGTTGACCAAGAAGACGTCGAAGGCGACGTCAGGTTTGAGGGGATTGACGCGATTTGACCTCTCTGCCCGAGGTTATCTCGGAAACAAATAAAGATTTCGGATTGCAATTCGAAACTGTTTGCAGATAAGCACACGAATGGGTTTTTTAGTTACGACACGGAGTTCCCTTCAGGCTAATCTATAGCATGAGCGCTATAAATTCGATGGACACATCTCAATTTAGCCACATCCGTGAGGCCGAATCGCTCCTCCGCAAGGCGGGGAATTTTCCTCACTATACTATACACGGTGTCCCACCGGCAGTTGTTGACGCTGGCTTCTTGAATCACGTTACAGGCATTTCGTAGAACATTTCCTAACATTAAGGGTGAGGAACGGTTGATTCTACTGAATTGCTGTCTCTAAAATGAAGCCTTATCGAACAAGGTAGTCAAACTAATTTAATTAATAAGTTATCCCCATAAACGAACAAATATCGTTCTAGAGTCAAAGCGATTTGTGGGATTTCATAGCCCCAACGGAATAACTGTATCCATCCTTACTGACCATTGAAATGGATTCATTATTAGTGTCCATAACACTTTAATAGATGCAACTTGCGATGTTGTGATCATCAGCCTCTTGTGACAATTGAGTAACAATGTGGGCCTGTTTTGTGTGGCTAACCTCTAGATAAATCTCGTCCCCATGGTCGGTTGCTTCTGTTTTCTTCATGATTGAAATATAATAACTGGAAATTGTAAAACCGTTCATAAGAAAATATGAAAATTGGCGCCTGCAAATTGTTTTCGTATTTTGTTAGAATTAATCTTGACAACAAGCGCTGAGCGCACAGAGTCATTCTTGGGGAGTAATAGAGCCTAAGGAGACGCAAGCAACACAAGCAGAAAATCTGCCCTTGTGCGATGCGGTGGTTTGCACCCACCTGTTGAAGTAGGCCATCAGGTGGAAGGCGGTGGCCATGTGCTTGTACTTGTCGGTGCGCAGGTGCTCGAGCACCCCGTACGCGGTGAGCACGTTGTCGATCAGCATCGGGCCCCAGCAGATGACGAACAACACCACCACGGCCACCAGCATCTTGATCACCTGGACCGCGGGCAAGGGTGCAGAGGTCAGCGGGGGGATGCACGAGCACGGGGCACTGCTCGCATGATATCATGTCAACGATGACTGGTGGGGGTTGTGTGTTGCTAGATATGGAACTGTGCTGTCATGGTTAGTTAGAAGGTTGGTGGTGCATGGCGCTTAGATTGTTGGCATTTCAATGTGGCAATTTAAATTTTTTGCTTGAATTGGAGTTTTTTGATTTCTATTAGTCTCATGATTTAACCATTTAAAATTGTTAAATTATAAACTGTCCTTGACAGAGCAAAATATTTTAGAAATTTGTTTAATTCATGGATATGATGTATGGATGTTATTGTCACGATGGGGTCACTCACACCCCATCGTTGTGACTGAAAAAGACACCCCACCTGACGAGACACACGCCTAGCATCTCGGCAACCCGGACAACAGCTCAACGACACGGACTACCAACCACAGGGGTACGTGTAATGCTGACTGGGCAATCAACCACATCGGCGAGAGCCCGACAAAGCTCGCTCTCTCGGCACACGACCATCGAGCAGCGCGGACGTCCCCGGGCTTCCCATCATCGCGAGACTCCATCAAGACGACCATGTAGGAGCCACGTTAGCGTACTGACCAGCCCCGGACACTAAGGGGGGGTTACACTCACCACGGTCGGCCATCGGGATCATCGGGTAAATACCGCGCTATAGCCGTATTAATGGGGTCTACTATAATAAACACCTACAACCGTCTAGCTGAACATCTCATTACACGATCCCTCACGACTCCCTCTCGCTCGGCTACACCCCCGTAAAGTGGTCGTGACAAATGGTGGAGGTGCCGGGCATTTGATCAACTGGAGGGCAAAGGGGGGTTGTGGTGAGGATTGTTAATTTCGGGGAGCTCCTCTGGGATTTCGAAGAGTTTTAGGGGGCGAGTCGTATTTGCGGCGTTACCAGGGACGAGCATCAGGGGTATGGGGTCCGATGTGAAGTTTAGGAAATTTGTGGAGGGAGTGGATACCATAGAGGACTGGGTGGCGGACTTCGAGAGGAGGGCGAGGGCAAAGGGGTTGGAGAGTGAGGAAAAGCTCGACATTTTCGCTTGCCTTCTGGATGGGACCACAAGGAGGTGGTACGAAATCTACGAGAGGCGACATCCAGAAATGCAGGGGGACGATTTCGATAGGATTTGGAACGATGTAAAGAGGGACCTACTGAAACATCTTGGGGGTGCGGCGCAGGTAGGGGACTGGGAGCTGCGGTTGAAGGAGCGCATGCAGGAGCCTGGAGAAAAATATACAGCATACGCATATGACGTTTTACAGCTCTGTGGGAGAGTCGATCCGAGTATGTCCGAGCAGAGACGGGTCAAGCATGTGATAAAGGGGTTGGTTCAAAATTTGGTAGACAAGGTGGACATGCTTGACAATTCCACGGTCGAGAAGCTGCTAGGGAACCTGGAAAGGGCGCAGGCTTCCCTGGTGATGCTGAAGTGTCGGCTGGGCAGCATCGCGCGTCCAAGGAATGTGAAGCAGGAGGTTGTGCACTGTGTGGGTGGGGAGAACCAGGCTGTGACACGACGGGAGTTCAGGGAATGGTCGGCCGGGTTTGTGGGGGAAGTGGTCGCTGCACTGAATGTGTCCCGTCTTCAGGACCGGCATGACCCGCGAAGCCAGGAGCGGTTGCAGAGGCGAACGGATCGGGACGGTTGGGTCAGCAGGCGTCAGCCGGACCAGAGGTGCGATCGAGGGGTGATGAGGTCACGCGGGGGGCCTCGGTGCTGGGAGTGTGGCCAAGAAGGTCATGTGGCCCGATTTTGCAGTTTCACTCGGGGAGTTGAACAGGAGTTTTCTTTGGTCGAGCATAATGTGTGCCTGGGTGGATTGCGACCGGAAGGGGAAGTCGAAGTTCTACGCGCCATGGAGACTTCCGAGTTGAATGTTGATTTTGGCAATGCATTGTTTTTGGGGGATGAAATCAACGAGATTGCAGAGGTGACGGACTTTTGCATTCTCGATGATCACGTGACGCCTTGTGTGGCGCAGGTTATAGAGGAGCCACAGTGTAAGGAGGCGGTGGTGGTCACCGAAGTCCAGACTTTTGAGTCGGTGGTGATGGATGTGTCTAAGGAAGTGTCTTTGGCCGAGGAAGGATGCTTTGCTAGGCAGGAGTTAGCGGTGGCGAGTGTTTTGGTGAGTTCGGCTGTTGTGATGGATGCTCCTGTGATCGGCGTTCTGTCGCAAAGGGCAGTAGTAGACGAGGCCGAGTCTAGGGTTGAGTTTCCTGGGGAGGAGGTTACGGTGGTTCTTCAGGAGGTTATGGAGAATCTTCAGGAGGCTGGAGAGTTGGATGAGAACGAGGTTGTGACGAACCTCCTGGAAAAGGTTATGGTGGAAAATCAGGAGGGAGCGTTTTGGAAGTTCCGTACAGTGAAGTCGATTATGACGGGGGCACGGAGTTCGTTCACGACGAATTATCACCCCCATTGCAACGGATTGGTTGAATCATCAAATGGAGTGTTTGACCCTGGAGGAGCTCGATGTAGGGGACGAGCATGATCAATTTTAGATTGCATTGTATTTTATATCGATTGTATTGTATTTTCATCTTATTAATTTGTCGGGAACTTGTACTATCTCTAGGAAAGTGTTTTGTTATTTTATTTGAGTTCGCATTCTGAACTTACTATTGTTACCTATTATGTTCGTGAATATTTTCAAAGCTTAGAATTAATAGTTTGTATCAAGTATTGAACTCGTTTCATCGCCGAGAATTCAGGAAGTACACGCAATTCTACCAGTTTAGAATGTGAGAACAATGTGCTGATGTTAGCTGACTTTGCCGTGCACCATAATCAAACAGCAAGTTGCTCAAGGTAGCTAAGCTGAGTTGCAGGAGCATTGGTAATGGAAGAATGTTGTGTTAGCAATAAGTTGATAATTGTAAGGACAGCAGGAATTGCACGCCTGGCTGATTATTGTCGTGTGTAAGGCGACAGAATGTTGCGATTTGCAAATTTGTTACAGGTTCTTTACTGATTGTTTGCTGATTATTTCTTACTTATAGAAATTTAATTTGTGTGGGAACCCATGATGTCAATTGGCACTTTTTATACCTGTTTGATTCGTTATGGTTATTGAAAGTTGGTCGTGAATGCGACGATGATTGTATTGATGTATGAATTTCTGTCTGATTATTATTTGAATTATTGTTTTGGATTCGGGGTATGGACCGTATGTGATAAGGGAATTTATTTGAACCGATGAGCGATCGTGAGAGTGTCTGGTTTCACGGTAACCTTAAAGAGGGGGAATTTGAGTTTGTCTTAGTGTGTTTGTATTTGTAACGGAGAAGGCCAAGCTAAAGTCTTGAGACCTGGAACTGGGGCTGGGTCAGGTACGGAAGGGCGTAAGTCGTATCAAACGAAGGCTGGAACAAAGGGACTATAAGGAAGATTATCAAGCAGAAGATGGGACCCGGCGTAAGACGTATAGAGGAGGAAAAGAAGAACTTCTGCGGGAGACAGATGACTAAGAAATCGGGGCGATTTCTATCGGAGGTGGGGAAGTGTCACGATGGGGTCACTCACACCCCATCGTTGTGACTGAAAAAGACACCCCACCTGACGAGACACACGCCTAGCATCTCGGCAACCCGGACAACAGCTCAACGACACGGACTACCAACCACAGGGGTACGTGTAATGCTGACTGGGCAATCAACCACATCGGCGAGAGCCCGACAAAGCTCGCTCTCTCGGCACACGACCATCGAGCAGCGCGGACGTCCCCGGGCTTCCCATCATCGCGAGACTCCATCAAGACGACCATGTAGGAGCCACGTTAGCGTACTGACCAGCCCCGGACACTAAGGGGGGGTTACACTCACCACGGTCGGCCATCGGGATCATCGGGTAAATACCGCGCTATAGCCGTATTAATGGGGTCTACTACTAGGCTATGCGAACACTCATATAATCGTGTTGTGGATGAGCGTAATATTTACGCTCACCCTCAACGCAATTATATTGCGTGTGCGCATAGCCTAGAGGCTTTTATGATCAATTTAACATGTCCAGTAAGAATTAAGCAGTTTTCTCAATGACATTTGAATATTTCAAAACGTAAAAATCGATTTAAAGAAAAACTATTCAAATGATTTGGTTCAAATTAATATAGTATATTCTTTTTACGATTTATAATGTACACAGTAAATTTTGTGGACATCGCTTGGAGATAAAGTGGCTTAAGTTGCAAAAAACTGAAAAAACGCTAAAAAATCGTCATAAAAGCGCCATTTTCAAGAAAAGTGCTTAACATACAACAATGAAATTTTTACACAAACATTAAATCGTGAGGGTCAACATTTCCTGAAAGTTTCGTCAAATTATATTCAGATACTTGGCCTCTAGAGTGCAAAACGTGTTTTGGAAAAACTGAAAAATTTCGTAAAAACATAATAACACAAAATTTACTCGTCCGATTTGCTTCAAAAACGTGGCAGATCTAAGTTCAGAGAAAACGAAGGTCCTTGTAAATTTTCATCAAAATCCGTTTTGGCGTTTGGCCGGAATCGTGCGAACAAACACACAAAAAAACAAAAAAAAAAACACAAAAAAAAAAAAAAAAACAAAAAAAAAAACATTCCGGATTTTTTTAGCAGTAAAGTGTAATTGAAGATTTCGCTTCACTCGCTACGCTCGTTACGCTCATCAATAATAAACACCTACAACCGTCTAGCTGAACATCTCATTACACGATCCCTCACGACTCCCTCTCGCTCGGCTACACCCCCGTAAAGTGGTCGTGACATTATTATGCAAGGGAAAGTAGATGTAAGTTTTGGCTTTGTAATCTATATTCAAACGGGTGTTTCTCTTTTCATTTTAATCTGTGAAATCATCTGATTTAAATCACTGCTACGTGGCCAGCCTGGTGGCAAACATTGCAGCACCATATCACGGTGGAGCGCTAACGCGTTAGTCGAAGGGATTCATCGTGCTCGTGCTCGGTGGGACATTAGATAAGCGAGACTGTAGGAGCTTTTCGTGTTTGAAATTCAATCGGAGAACAGATTTTCTTTGAAGAATTTAAAACTAGAACACGTGCTGAATACTTAGATCTGAAAATCCGGTTCGTATCAAACACAGGTTGCTTCCAAAGATGGCATCCGGACAAAAAACATGCCGTTAAGCATATTGCGCATTGAATTTTATTAAGGATTACTGATACTTAATTCGAAACTGATTCAAGATATTTGAAAAGATATCCAAATATAAGTATTACCGACCATTTTCTTAGATTAATTAAACGTATAGGGAATAGAGCTCGCAGAGAAAACCTCTACAAAAACATGTTAAAGAGAAACTCGCTGAAACTTGTACCTAAAACTTGAAACCGTGGAGCTCCATTGATAGTTCCATGGAGATGAACAGGACTATGAATGAACGTAGAACGCGCTTAATCAAGTGACGCTATACGCTGCATTCACATTCCAAAAACTCGACTATTAACTTTGGCTATGCTTATTGGGGGCCCAAAAACTCAAATAAACTTAAATCCATTCCACAGTCCGTTTACCGTGTAGCAAAACTGGTAATGCTACATCCCGGCAAGGTGAAAGATCCAAGTTCGACTCCCGATGCAGACACAACTTAAACATGGATATTTCGTTTCCAATAATTTGGCTACCTGCTTGACCGTGTTGTTCTCCTCCTCCGACTTGCAGCTGTTGACCTTCTTGAGCGACTCGCGGATGCTGGGCGGATGGTGGTTAGGGTTGTTGGCGTGGTTTGCGTGGTTGGCGTGGTTCTGGTCGACGGGGCGTCGCGACGACCCCCGCAGCGGAATTTGCTCGGCGCCGCGACGCGATCCAACCGGCTTGAGTCTGCGCCATGAGGGAAACGGGGGACCCAAGACGTAGAACGAAATGCAAATTTTGCTAGAACATTAGCAATGTTAGCAACATTGCTAGCACATAACGATGGGACATGTAAATAGCAGTAGTGTGACATGGTTCATATTGGGACATGGCGCATAGTGGAAAATCGTACATAGTGGGACACGGTACATAGTGGGAAATGGTACATGGGGGGCATGGTGCATGGTGGGACATGGTACATAGTGGTGCATACGTGCTTGTCTTCAAAGCTTTCTCATAAAGTCAATGGACTCGTCGAACGATTTCAGAGTATTTTCTTCTCGAATCTATCGAATATAATTCGCTAAGAACTTGAGATAGAGAAGCTTACACGAAGGAGATTGCTGATGGCGTGGCTCTGTTATGTTTACGACCGCGTCTCGGTTTGATCGACTTGACGATCAAATCAAAAGATTCAATCAAAACGGAGCGTTAACCGACAGTAAGACGAAAGTTCTGACATGGGAAAGACAGGTCGCAATATCTCCGCTTTTGCGACCAATTCTAGCGGGAAAATAGAAATCCAACTGATCCGAAGCGTAATGATCAAGCTGTCACGAGAGCATGTTTTTTAAAATCATTATCGTGTCACTTGCTGTTCAATGTTATCACACCGTGGTTTCACCGTTTCCCTAGGTGCTTGAAGTTCGAATCCAAGCCGTCTAAACCATAACCATCAGTGCTGAGTAGCTGAATCCGCTAAACTTTTGAACCTTATTCCAACAATCGTAGCAACGAGATGTCGGTGATATTAGGCAAGGGGTTCTGTGATCACAATAGATTCAATCTTCTCGATTTTAAGGGGCCAGGCACGCCTTAGCTAAGTATTTCAATTTTTTTACCAAATATCTTACTAGGCTGTAGAATTTAGGAAACTGCCGGAACCGGAAGGCATTGTTGTCGAGCGCCACCTAGGCTGCTTGGCTATATATTAAAGGTGAAACTTGGCTTTGTTTGGCACTATGCTTAAGTGTCAACTGACAGTTGACGGTTACCTTTGCAGTAGATAACTAATAACTATATATTCAGGTTTTAAATTTGGGTAAAATATCGCCTGGGGTTTATTTTACGAGGTTTAGGTTATTGTCGGTTCTTTTGCTTAGATTTGTTGCTCTTTTGTCACTCAAGTTAAGACCCCTGATAAAAAAACGCAGCTTTTCGGGAAAAGTTTGAGTTTGGGAGCGTAGCATCCAATAACCCAGTCAAATAGTTTGAAAAATATTCTTGATACTTCAACTGCCAGCTAGTCCGCAAAGTTTTCCCCCCAGCGCACTCTCCCCCGATTGCGCCCGACAGTTTCCCACATACTCCAGCATCGTAAACATCACACCCTGCACCCTCTAAACTCACCCTTGTCCGGTGGTCATGACGTGGCGCCGCTGCATCACGCGGAAGATCTCCCAGCAGATGGCGCTGTAGGCGACGCCCATGATGAGGGTGGGCGCGATCAGGATGAGGAGCAGCATGTAGAGCTCGTGGAATCGCCACGTGGTCGGTGAATCCCAGTCTTTGACGCACCAGTGCGCTTTGACCCGCGACCCCACTGACTTATGCACCTGTCCATCAATGCGATATGGTTTTTGTGGTGGACATTTTGGCGGTTTTTGATGCTGCTAGGTCTTACATCGTAAATACGGAGACTCGTTTGTGGTGTAATTTGTAGAGCTTTGGACATTCTTGAGTATGGGTTTACAGGGTTGGGGATGGACACTTACTTACAAAACTTACAGCTTGTCAGCAGGCTGAGCAACAATGTGTCTCCCTTTTAATAAGATTCAATTATTGTTCTCAATGATTACTTTTTGAAATGTCTAGTGCATTTTTTAAAGAACCTAAACAGAAATGAAAAAAAAAATGCAATCCGAATTATCATATGAAAGGAAAGCCATTGTCATAAAGTCGCGAATCTGTGAAATTCTGATGGCAATTGCGTTCATTATTTAATGAAAACATTCCTCTACGCCCTGAGTCTATCCTGCATGCTGTATCATTTTTAAGTGTGTAATTTTTCAATAAACTTCACAACATTTTTGGATTCACCAATTAACATTTTATTAGACTAGGCTATGCGAACACTCATATAATCGTGTTGTGGATGAGCGTAATATTTACGCTCACCCTCAACGCAATTATATTGCGTGTGCGCATAGCCTAGAGGCTTTTATGATCAATTTAACATGTCCAGTAAGAATTTAGCAGTTTTCTCAATGACATTCGAATATTTCAAAACGTAAAAATCGATTTACAGAAAAACTATTCAATTGATTTGGTTCAAATTAATACAGTATATTCTTTTTACGATTTATAATGTACACAGTAAATTTTGTGAACATCGGTTGAAGATAAAGTTGCTTTAGTGGTAAAAAACTAAAAAAACGCTAAAAAATCGCAAAAAATCGTCACAAAAGCGCCATTTTCAAGAAAAGTGCTTAACATACAACAATGAAATTTTTACACAAACATTGAATCGTGAGGGTCAACATATCCTGAAAGTTTCGTCAAATTATATTCAGATGCTTGGCCTCTAGAGTGCAAAACGTGTTTTGGAAAAACTGAAAAATTTCGTAAAAACTTAATAACATAAAATTTACTCGTCCGATTTGCTTCAAAAACGTGGCAGATCTAAGTTCAGAGAAAACGAAGGTCCATGTAAATTTTCATCAAAATCGGTTCTGGCGTTTGGCCTGTAGAGCGCGAACAAACACACAAAAAAAAAAAAAAAAAAAAAAAAAACATTCCGGATTTTTTTAGCAGTAAAGTGTAATTGAAGATTTCGCTTCACTCGCTACGCTCGTTACGCTCATCAATTATTGTAAATGATGATAAGCGGGTGAAACTTTTGAGGGAAATACGCTACAGTGTAAGCAGATGTTGTTATTTTTACTATTTCCCACATTCATCCTCACACTGAGTAAACATTCGACATCGACAATTCGCCAGCTCCTAACGACGGCAATTTACTGCTAATGAGTTTGACAACTCCCAATCAAATTACTTTCTGAACTTCGCCGATCAATTTGGTATTATCAGAGTTATGGCAGAAATGTTCTGCATAGCAGGTTATATTATGGTCTCTCTCAGAACCCAGTTCTGATAAGCGAAGTGCAAACTAAAACTGACACCGTCCATGATTTACACGACGATTTATGTAAAATTTAGCGTTTATATTTGAGTTTATCTACTTCCAGAGATTGCGCGAAATCACTTTTATGGAAACGAAAAACATTGTAAGCTTAAGATTAGAAAGATGTCTTCCACCGAAAATCGACGGCGTAAAATGATGGCTCGCCTTCTGACGTGAAGGGAGTGTTTTGAGCGTGAACGCAAGAGTCTTTAGCGCGAATCCCTTCCCACAGCCACCCCCACGCACTAAGCACGGGCGGAAAATTGCGCGCGGGCTGGCTTTTGTGTCCCTCGATCTCGTGAGACTCGCCCAGCTGGCTTTCACGAGTTTACCGCGCCATTATTATATCTACGCGGCGTTCCATTTTTAATACCCTGTCCCGGCGTCATGACGTAGGATGGTATGTTTTTGAATAATGCCTTTTTTGTGCGTGCACCCAGTATGTCTGCGGTGTTTCGGAAATAAAAGGGAAGATTCGCGGTTTTCTTTTCCTTTGTAAGGAAAACTTGCCAGCTGTTGACATCTTGTTGTTGGAAATTCTGGTGTGATACAGCGCTCCGGCATGCAGCGCAGATGCTGAAAGCTTAAAAGATGTTTTTTTTTTGTGGGAGAATGTCAATGGAGTTTCGACTGAATACCAACCAATGCCGACAAGCGCGCTTTACGGTGACACTGACGGCGGTTTCGGGCGAGACAAACAAAAAGCGAGCGTGTATACTTGCATGATTGAATTCCGTAGAGCTGCTGCTCGCTATCGGGTCTAACAAAAGTCAAAACATGCCGTCGATAAATCATTGTCATGATTAATGACAGTAGGTGTTGTCGCTTTCGTTATTATTGCCGTACTTTCCATGTGAAATATCAACACATTTAACCACACTCTATACCATTTATGATTTATGCAAAGTTTTGTGTTTGCGAATGCATTGCGCCGAGGATTATTTATTTTCTTGGCCGTGTCACACGGTGGAGATGCTGCTCGCAACGAGAAAATGATTCTCGAAGCCTAAATAACATTTCTCCGGGGATTGAACTGAAAATCGGGGTCAGGTTAACTCCCATGGGTTTCATTGTATAATATAATGGGAATTGCAAACTAAATGCATTTTCAATCTTTTCTGTGATTTTGATGCAAAAAAGGAGAAATAGTTGGAAAAATTTTGTAATTCCATGCAGAAAAAAGTGATTCTATCAAGAAAACTATGAGGAGATAGAATTTTGATTCGATGTGCCACCTGATTGAATAAACCATGCGCATTTCATTGCATCCTTCAACCAGAAAATGCCCAACTCGCAAAAGGAAAAAAGTTGACTACGTTTCATTAAACCAGCTAATCGGTAAATTAACCATTCACACATGAACGAACACAGTCCCAGACTAATTAAACTAGTTAAATTCCATTTGCAAATCGTAGTGGTCCCTGGACAAATGATTCGTCGGAACCATTAAATAATATTCGCCATCAATCGCGACCACGTCTCGGTCTCGGGAACCACCTCTCGGAATTCTGGGTTGAAATCGGAAATAAATCCTCTTTGACGATCTAAAGCCCTGCTCAGACAGAGAGTTTCACGAAGCTGGACGCCAAGCTTCGCTTTGTGAGACCAATGGTGCGTCTCTTTTTATAAATTTCAATGTCAACTCATTATTACGATCTAGAAATAGACACATTCGTCTCCCGTTCAACTCCTGTAGCGTGATAACCGCTGAACATAATGATAAATGGTTAGGTATTTCACGGTTTTGCTCTGGTTTAATTGACTTTAAAAATTGACTTACAAATTTCAAAAAATAAAAAATTGACTCTGACCAAAACGCACCTTGGGTTTCCGTTTCCTAACGTACACTCACCTGCACGAACAGGATCGGCACGGCGAGCAGAAAGGATGCAAACCATGTGGCCAGGATGATCCTGCGCGCCTGGCTGATGGTGCAGACGTACTTGGCTCTCATCGGATGCACGATGGCGTAGTATCTGCAAGCAGGCGCATTTCTCTTCAGTCTGGAGGGTGGCGAGATGATTGACAATCTGCGATTTTATTTGGACTGAAAAGTATCACAAAGTTACGTCAATCTTCTTGAAGTGATCGGTGCTTTTATGTGCGCAATGCAATCTTTTTTGATCGGATTTCAAAACCAATTCAGATCCAGCTTATGTCGAGCGTAAAATTCAAATGGGACCTGTTTTAAGAGGGTCTTGTTTCGACGAGCTCCGCTTGGGTTTTCTCTCTTTTCGTTTGATATTTTTATTTAAAAATCAAATATATGGAACCATGAATGGTCGAGAGTACAGAGTGACAGTCAAAGCTGCTTAACCTAAATGCCAGGAGCATTTTTTTTTGTTTTGAATTTAATTTAATCATATTAAAATATCTAGGATATTTTTAAAGAAACAAAATATTCTCTAAACAAATTGAACTGTTCAGTTCATGCATAGCTTTTCCTTGGAATGTAAATGATCAAATACCTGCTTATTACGTGGCTGAATACCTCTGATACGGGGCTCGCTTGATTAAATGACAATAAGAAAGAGAGCATTCTAGCTGCCAATCCAATCCGTGCTAAACAATAGTACCCCGTAACTGTCTCTGTCGCTGCAAGATAAAGTTTCTTTTTGGCCAGTGTAGAAAAAAAACCACACTCAAATGGGCTAACGGTCCCCGTGCAGAGACTTTTCCAACCAAACCCGAGGTTTTGTCTACGTCGCTGACCAGTTGATGCATCAAACCAAAGAAAGCACTTGGAGCTGGCGCCAATTGTAGTCAGCGAAATCACGTCACCGAAATCTATTAGAAAGCCGGCTGGAACACTGGTCCGTGTTGTGGACGCTACGAAATGAAAATGACCAGCTTTTTTTGTTGTTGAAAATGTATTGAGAATCTATTCTTTGTTTCCATTTCGTTCGTATGCCTTCCCCCATCAGGGAAAGGGACAATATGCTAGCAAATGAACTTGCTGCTTGCTGCGGCCGATATGAACAGTTTAAAGTGTGAAGTGACTTTTCTAGATAATATACGATTATCTAGATACTGTGCCTAGATAAAAACCGAGAATTTAGATAAGTTAGATACAAACTGAGTATCTAGTATATCTTACCCATACATATATTTTACGAGGAAAAGCTTCTATCGTATCAAGATATCATACTTTCTATATCTTGTATCCAAATTTCGGGCGTTGGACACAAGCTGCAAACTATCCTGTTGATGGTTGTGAAGCTTGCGGTTCTGCTCTGATGTGATTGACTTTTGGTCCTGAAAAGGACCTCTGTCGACGTTTCGTCCGCGTTGGCGCGGACATCTTCAGGACTCAAGCACATCAGAGCAGAACCGCAAGCTTCACAACCATCTTCCCATGGCTCTGAAACACTCCGCCAAACCATTATCCTGTTGATGATAATTATCACTAACTGTGCTTGCAAATAAATATCAACTAGATAAAATAATTAAATTTCTCGTCACAAATGGGGCACGTCTTCATGAAAATCCAAAAAATATTAAAAATTTCTACTTGAAATATTATTCGGCATCTTTTCCACGGATACTCTAAAAAGTATTAATAATATTTTTGTATCTATTAATAATATTAGAGTATCTTTCTGGCATCTGTGTCTAGATTAAAAATGGGTGGTCTGATCTTTTATCGTGAAACAATAAAAAAGTACCTGATCACAATACTGGTCGTCACCCCACTCTACGATTTGATCATGTCGTCATAGAGTCGAAACTAGCCCCAATTTTATTGCAAAATTTTCGCGTCAGTCTTTTTCTTTTATTTTCAAGAACAATGCACTGTACTTTTATGATAGGCCAAGTGTCAATCATTATAACTTGCCAGTTAGTCAATCGGAAGCATCGTAATTGGAGAGAATTTGTCATCAGTGACATCGTGTTGGCTCCTCCATTGTCAATGGTTTTGATACATTGCGCTGTCAGTTTTGCGCAGTACTTAAAAAATGTACAAATCCTAGTTAAATTGTGTCTCTCGAGACCCCGTTCAAGTAGCAATTTAATTTTGTCGCTAGATTGCGATTTCCCGGAACGGAAAGTTTCTTGCGAGCAGCTGAAAAGTTAGTGCATCGTGTGAGAAAGGACAAACTAGCTCATTTTCGAACAACACTTACAAATCATCGTGCTCTGCTTTGCCACCCTGTTCTACAGTCTAGACGGAATGTAGAGCGTGATTGTTTAACCCGGCCCCGTTCACATGGTCGACGCTATTGTAATACATTTGCCAAAATATCAGCTCGTTTTCGATAAAAAAAAATACACAATTTGAATTTGATGATGAAATGATGACATTTAATTTTGGTGTGCAAATTAATCTAAAAGCTTTTTTTCTGGACGATTTTACCAACATCACAGAAACGGAATTTAGCTTCACTGTGACATCGAAACAGAGATGATAAAATGGCTCTAAAACACGTTAGTTATCACATGAGTAGACATACAAACATTGCGATTCCCCAAATGAGAAATGACGAAATGTATCTCTGTAACTCACTCATATGACATGCTATCCCAAATAAATCTCGATTACCATACCCATTTGCCTTCAGCGGACCAAATTGACGACATCACTTTCACCAATGGACACGGCGAAAATTCCCAGCCACCCACAAAGTCAAGCAGCTTAAACAAGCCTCGAAAAGCTCGCCCAGAGTTAAGTATCATTACACCCCCTTCACCATTGGCTGTATATACATAATTCCCCTGAGCTCTGCATAGAGTATATATATATAAGAGACATTAGTTACGGCACCAATTATATAAAAGAGCGCTGCCAAGTTTTCTCTTTCCGACGCGTGGGCGTTGCGAACACGGGCCGACAGCGTCTCGCTTTTGGGTGCTCCCCCCCCCCCCCCCCCCATCAAAAGACCCACAGTGCCTACCCCGCGAGAAGTGCGTTCTAGCTCACGCACAATCATGTCGGCGACAAACGGGAGTGAATTATATCCAGTCTTTTAAGTGTGCACGCCGTGCCGCGCGGATGGCACGAAGAAAGGAATTGGGTTTGGGAGGAAAAGTTGGTGTTGTGAAGTAAGTACGTTGGGCGCAGTGCTGTAGGTGTTATAGTTGTTGGTAGGTGCCAGATTGGGTGATAGGGGGAAAGGGGGTTCGATGTTTGTACGAAGGGAGGGATTTAAGAGTGTAAATTTGGGTGATAGTTAACTTGGGAATGGGAGTTTTAGAAAAATGTTCTTGTTATCATTACGTGAAAGCTAAAAAACCTCAAAACGCGTTGTTTTTTATGCTAAGAAAACGAAATATTTTCCTCTAATGGGTCGCTTAAGATCTCGGTAAGAATGTGAAAGAATGCTTGTTCGTCTGTGATATAAAGCTTGCGTTTTTATATACCCTAGCTCCTAGCACAATGAACACGACAGAGATAATTTAAGAAAAAACGTGCGCAAATCTCACTAGGACACAGTGTTGCGTGAGTGGTACATCTCACCTACAGTTTCTTCCGGAAAAGCTCGGTGAAAATAGGAAACTGCACCCACCTTTCGATACTCATCGCAGTCAGCGTGAGGACAGAGCAGACAGCGGAAACGCTCTGCATGTAGTGTACCTTGAAGACAGAGAATTGTCATTTTTAACTCGGCATAGAGCAGTCTCTCATGGAGCTCCAGGGGGACCCAGTTTCACATTTCTCTCACGTGGATGGCGGATCCCTTCTCCACTTGCTTTGTAGTGAAAGGATAGATTGCTTTGATCTCGGCCATCATACACTGTGAAACCTTGACAGATTTTGACTGCCAGTTAATGGCATGTCATTTGGGACACTTGGGAGATGTATTCATAGAAGAGTCAATATCAATCTCAGACTCAGAACAACCATCGATTTTCTGACTGTTTAAAGCTGTTTCATTCTTAAGCTTCCGGAAACTATTAACTGCTTCCTTAAATGTTCATTTATTAAAATGTCATTCTGGTTTTTGTGAATGTTTTTTATATTTTTAAGGGAAAGATAGTTAGTACATTAAAAAAAAAATTGATTTTCCCGTTCTGGAAATGAAAAATGTTTGATTTCTTCAGAAAGAACGCGAAAATGCAAATTACGGACACTGCACCGTGTATTTTCTTCGTTTGTGACATGAAAACCACATCTTTCCTGTTATACAGGAACAATGCTGCACTCAGCCGACTTGGCGTTTATTCCCCAGCATACCGATATCGAAGAGAACTCCCTATTCACGCGTCAATCCTGATAAATTTCACCGATAAGACATTGAGAATTGAAAGAAAAGTACTCACCAGCTTGCAGAGAACTTGGCCCATTGTCCAGGTGTAAGAAAAAAGCTTCGCCAACTGCAAGGAAAACAAATAACGCACGAGTTAATATAGTTTGCAATTGGCAGAACCACTGACTATTGAGAAATATCAATAATTGGCAAACAACGGGAGGACTTAATTCTATTAGCTTCAGATCTACCCCTAAGAACGCGAAAAATAAATTAGAGAAAAACATTATTTATTGATTTGGTTTGGGTGTAGGTATCCAGAAGTTAATTTTCTAAAACGCGTGTCTCTTTGGAGCAACATATCCACGTTAATGACCGGGTTTCACTTGGGAATTCTAAGTTTCCGAAGCTCATCGTTTCGGCCTGGTACTCTGATCAACTTCTCAAAGTCTACGCCTAGATCGGCTAATCATCTGTGGCAACTGCCAGCGTCGTACCCCTGTGAATGGCTGACGGAAACTTGGTTGATCTTAGATTGTCTGACGTCAGATAAGATGTGATACCAATTCAGAGGCACTGGTTGCGTGGGGTTATTAGGCGTGGTAATTAACAGATTATCTGTCGGCCGAAAAGCATTTGTACATCGCGATGATATTAGTAGAAACATTATTTGGTAGTTAGGGTGAACAACTCTCGCTGAGATATGGAAGAAAATAGAAAAGAAATAGAAAAACTTAAATAAAACATTTAAACACATTTACTTAAAAATAAATGTATTGCCTTTGTCGCCCTGCCACAAGACTGACACGGAAATTTTGTTCAATTAGAATTGGAAATAGCTCAGCGAATTTACAGGTTGTGTATAATTTCGATGAATTTACAAATTCTGTCTTAATTCCAAAGTCAATGGTGTATACCCATCGTGGTAAATATATACATGCAGGGCGTGAAGGCAATTTGCATGACGTGCTGTATATATTATCTTTCGTGCGAACTGTCCCAAAACATTAAGGCGAAGGAAATCGATACTATGATGCCCATTAAGGGGTATCTCTTCTTAACGTTAGAGGGATTGGGGATGGCATTCACAAGTGATGACCAGATTCGTGAAGGAGTTAATCACACTCAGCTAATACCAAACACATTATCCATATAAACTGCAAGGATTTGTAACTTAACCAACTTGTAAAATATCCCTATCAATATAGTAAATGTCCGATGTTTACACGTTCTTGATGAACGGTTTTAAATTAATTTGTAACCTCCTTCATCGAGAGGATTGAAAAACTTTCGCAATTTCCACGCTACAAGTAGTCAGGTATGATTGAGCAACAATCACAAGCAATTTAGTTAGTAACGGAGCTCCTGGTTAAGCAAATTTGCAGATGGAAGCATTTACACCAAAGAGTTTTCCCCATGTAAACATACGGCTGCCAAAGCCATTCACCTGAACTGTTGCCTAAAACTCATGATTATCCACAGCAAAGCTAGAGAGCTATGGGGAGAGGGAGAGAAAGAGAGAAAGTGAGAAAGTGAGAAAGAGAGAGGAGAGAGAAAGAGAGAGGAGAGAGGAGAGAGAAAGAGAAAAAACCAGCCAGCTTACGCTGTTCTTTGTGGCTAGAAAAGTCCACAAAAGTTTTTACATTTGAGACGTTAGGAGATTATTAAGTTTTTACGTATATATATATATATATATATAACCAAATAACGCTAACTTTTAAATAACAGCCATAATCTCTCCTCTTTGAACAGGGAAAATATAGGATAATAAGTACCTTTAATGCAAAACAAATTTTATAAAGTTGTAAGCATAGTGCGCACTAATTTTCTTAAAAATCAACATAGTTCTTGCTCGACGTGGGTCTTGAACCGTTTCATGAGTGACATCATTGAAACATGCCTTTAATCTCACTCAGAAATCGTCCCACTCGGTCCATGGCCACAACACGATCTGCTGCCGACCCACGCCCCAATTTTCTGATTCAATTATTCCGCGGGTCGAATGCTTTCCTCGAAACTCTGGAGTTGTGACCTAAGCTGAAGGATTCTCCTGATGACCAGCTGCTGTGGCATCATGCCCGGTACTCGGAAGTGGGATGCAAATCCGCTTTCAACAAGTTGGGACACAATGCAGATCAAAGGCCTGACCACTGTTGACCGAAAAGCAAGGGATTTGCTATTCATCAAAATTTTGTTCCTAATAGTGTCTTGACAGCCACAACGAGAAATGCAGATTCGGGGTCCCATCACTCGCTATTTATCGTATTCATCCCTTGTTAAAAGGAAGCATTAAAGCTTTTGCAAAACGTCGATAGGTATGTATCGCCTAAGAGGCTCTGCGTTGAATTCTGAGATTTATGATTTTTTGAAGATATGGAATGATTCAGATTTATGAATAGCCCATTATTTTCAAGATGAGAGATCGGTTGTATACGGAAAAACCTCAATCCACGGAGAGGTCTTGGATTTTCTGATCGGATTACTCCAGATTAAGATGTTTTTATATATTTTTTTGCTCTGCAGCAAATCCTCCTGCAACAGACACAAATATTTAGAAGAGGTTTTCCGTATTTTCTGTCCTACCAAATGCGTTCCACGAATTCCGAGTCGTCCGTTTCATGCCAGTGTGCTTCGACCACCTTCACAGTTCTAGTGTCCGAAAATATAACAATAAAAAAAGATTTAGGGTTCTCCGTTCACCATAATTCTTTTCAGTAATTATTTTTTCACGCGAACAATTTACTTCGTGGGTAAAACCGACTAAGTCAAGCTGCATGACATGTAAATTTATCCGCATCTAAAGTGTACAGAATGTACACAAAAAAACGAAATAACATACACAAATACAGTTCAAATTTGCAATATTCTAATCTCAGAACAACAGCAACAACAAGAACAACCGCATTTTAATATAAATAACAACAATGAGATGCGTAGGTTTTTATTTCCCTGTATGTATAATCAACATCTCTTTCAATATCCACTCTAATGCAGGTGCTCTTGCAAAAAATTTCCCAGCTCGAATCTTGTAAATAGTTTAACAAGCCCGACGCCAAACAACGTGACAGCCAGAATGAGATACGCAGCCTTGCGGGGGCTCATGATCTTGGACAGGGGTGAAAAGACGAAGCCGATGAGCAGACCAGTGGTGGAGGGTATGCAAATGAGGAGGGGCAGCGCATGGATCTCCTTGAGGTAGACGAACAGGTAGAAGAGTTGGAGCGCCACGCCGATGCCGATCGAGGAGAGGAGACCGATGGCGACGGCGCAGAAGGGGATGGTTATCCATTTCGTGCAGCCACACATCGGCGTCGAGTTTCTGTGGGGAGACGCAATGAGAATATGTCGGGGGTGATTCATTTTGTGTGACTCTTTGGTTTAAGAGTTGTCTAGAAGACTGTTTGAATGCGTTTTTTCATTCTAAAGTCAATTTGAGCTTTTCCCGACTATCTTTTCGACTCTTTAAGTTAGACTTTCCACTATTTAATTTTATAGTCAGCGCAGATAAGAAGATCTTAAAATGACACCGTGACGGATTACTTTAATCTGTATCGCAGGAACCTCGTGATGAATTCTAGTTGTTACTGTATTATTCCAAAAAAATTTAACGTTCTCTAGCTATTTTCTAAAATATTTTCAAATCCCCGTATCTTAAATACAATTTCACATGCAAACCCCGTTGTTTCACAGCAATGGCTTTCACCAGAAAATGATCAAAATACTTTCCCCGCTAGAAAAACTGTGGTCTGACAAATAAAATAAATTAATTGGAACGCTGAACTAGAAGCTTTGCCGAGAACCGAGCTCCAGACATAATACCCTGACATAACTCGCTGTACAGCGTGCTCTTTAATTTATATTCAGGAAGCTGTACACGTTTAAGTGCTACAATTTTGTCGCAGCAAACTTGAGAGATTAACGGAGCACCACGAAGGAATACCTGATATATTGCAGCATTCTGTAATTGACTGTCTCAATATTTCACTCGGCATCAGCAACTTGGTGTGTGTATCAAAGTTTTGCGATTAGAAACTGTTAATTAAAAGGTGAAGCATCACTAGAAATCACTCGATTGAAACTCGACACAAATATCTGACGAGAACAGCAAGATTTTTGCCTGAAACGACGAAAAACAAACGATTTTGTTTTTTTTTCAAAGCGAAGAGCGGAAAAAAGCACTGCAAGTTTGATGCGTACGCTTGTGGCGAAAGCACTGGCAATATGCTTTTTATTTCCTTGAAAATGAAAATTAATGGCTTCACGAGCTAAGTATTAAAGTGCTGTAGATGAGCGTAATCTTCTGATGCTAATTTAAAATTCTTCGAGAATTTGAGAATAAATCCTAAAGAACTGAAAAAAATCTGAATAATCAAAGTCTATAAAAAAATTACACGATCGTCAAAAAAGAGACGTAACACAGGTAGAAATTTTTGTCTAATTAATAAATATTATAGTTTGTTCTATATAGTGAGAAACGTAATAAAAAGAAATACACAAAGGTTCATATAAACTGATTTTTGAGACAATTTGTGAAAGAAATGCGCCGAAGATATCAGTGAGTCCAAGGAGCTCATATCAGGAAGAGTGGAAACCCAGTGCTTTAATATGGAATTTACTTATTCTGAAGCGCCCTTGACGGACAGTGTCAGGAATTACATGGCCATCCTTGTAACCACCCCCTAAGTGAGTCTATGTTTGAGATTTAAAAGGTATTCTAAAAATCTCATTGAAAACGGTCCATTCGTCAGGCCAGTAAAGCGCTAACACATATTACAAAACGAATTTTACCAACTAAAAATCCAACAAAAAAAATTTATTCATCAAAACCATTCACACAACCGCGTCCACAAATAAATTCCACGTCACAAAACACAAACGAGCGACTGTCCAACATTGCCTACACCGTGCTCCGGAAGTCATCCCACATGGCGGCGCCGAGCAGTGTGAGAATCATGGATAACGCCAGCAAGTCCTTAGCGCACGGATGGAAGTAGGCGATGGCACCCATCAACGAAACGGTCCAGATGGTGACGGTGACGCGGACGAAAGCGTACAGCTGGCCAGCTCTGTACACGACGCCGATTACGCGCGAGGCGACCAGCACGAGGGTGGTGCCGAAGAGGGGCGCGCACACGACGGCGATTAGGGAGAGGAACGAGGCGACAGCCAGTAACGGCCGTAGGATCTGGCGGCGGATGAGTTTTGCCGATTTTCTGAAGTTGGAAATGTTGCGGGAATTAATTGAGGTGTTTGAGTATAGGCGTGCCTTACATTTTCTGCTGGAAAAAATGCTTTTTGTGTCTGTTTTGGCGTGGCTATACAGGGTAAATGATGTGACAGATTTGGTGCGAAATCTCTCAACTTAGACACGCCTACTATTTTCAGCTCATTTCAATTAAAATTAGTCAAAATAATAATTTTAAGCGGTTGATTTTTTCAAGTCGCGTTGTTGACTTGAGTTTTGCCTATTTTCTGATGGCGAAAATCGAAAATGGTTTGGAAGTTAGTGTTAATGTACCTACATATTTTACATAGTTCTTTAAATAAATATCTGCGGTGTGAGAAACCTCGATTGAGGTTTGATTAAGTTCCAAGGACCATCATGCACTAACTATTCTTTTAACGTTTCAACTAATGAAATAATGGGTTTGTTTTTCGAACTCTGTGTTAATAATTTGATGGCTCAAAGAAAAATTTTAAAACTTTTGAAATCTTGTTGGACCTTGCTTCGACGTAACAGAACTCGCCAAGTATAATTTTTGAAGATAAAATGATAACTGTAAAAGTAAGTTCCGCTTAAAATTAAGTGGCAATAACATTTCCAGACCTCGTTACCTTAGGTAATACAGCATGATTGTAACAAAATAGTTCACTTCCAATTTTTTCGATTCAACTTGCGTCACAAAACCAGACGTGTTGAGTTTGACAGCTCGAATATGTTAATTTTCAAATGAATTGATCCAAAAGTTAGAAGTTATCACCGCATATTTGATTGTTATCGTCAGATCATGATCTAGGGTACTTTTTTCAGGTAGAAGTCGAAAACAAAGTTTTCTTTTATTTTATCGTTTATTCTAGCCGGGTTCATGCAAATTACTGTTTCACACTTTTAATTTGAATAGTACTTGTTTCATTCACTGTTACGGTTTTAATGTGTCGCATCATGCAAATGTAAGCGTTTGCTTTTGTGAACATTGCATAATGCAGTATATATTTTTATGTTATACTGTCCACCAAGCCACTAGCACAAGTTAATTTAAGTCCCCCACAATGTCTGTAGAACCGATCGCAACTGAAACTTACAGCGTCAAACTTTTCTTAACAAATCAAACTTCAACAAATAGAACCACGGTAGTATTGTCAAATATCACAGCTTCTGTGTTTTCTATTTCGTTTTAAAACTGTGCACAATTTTAGTGGGTGAAATTAATTTATTTTTTGTAGCAACTCGAGCATATCTAATCTGTTTTTTTTGCCGCATTGGCATTTGCACGCTTTTTGGTTGGAGTGTATATGCTATTTTTTTCAAAAAGAGGTTGTTTCAAAGATTGAATTAACCCTTACATTCTTGTAAATGAATGTTGAAAACATTTCTTGACTATGGCAAACAACAGTAAATAAAATAGCAGAAACCGTTTTTTTTACCTGTACCTAGAACAAAGCAAATTGCTAGAATGCCCCTCTTTTAAAATTTAAAAAATAAATTAAAGGTTTTAATTAAGATAGTTAGCTTTGAGAGAGTAGTATGGGATGAGGGTTGTGTCGTATTTTAAAATTCAACATCGAATGAAACTTCCACAAATTTTTACTGTCAAAAAATTCCCTTCTTGAAAGTTATAAAAAAAAAAAACACTTCGCATTATTAGACTTGCTTCGTTTACATGTATGTTTACGCGGAATTTAATTTCAGAAGTCGAGTACTTCTCAAATGTATTAACAATCGGAGCTCTTAATGAGTTTGCTCCGTCTGAAAATAACCTCTTTCATTGTGTCATGCGCACCGTCGGTTTTAATCAATCCTCCCACGCGGGTCGCTGGTGTTTGTAACCAACAACAGGACGCGAACATGTCAACGGAGATACACGCATGTGTTGTCTCATAATGCGTCCTCATGTCATTCACTAAACATGAACATTGTTTGCCGCTGTGTGGAAGACTAACATTAATGTTTGCTTCGGTCTGATATGCTGCCTAAAACACAATCAATTACACAACACTTTCAAATAATTTAAAGCAACGACCTTGTTTGCAATAATTTCTGCGCTAAATACCCCTATTTCATTCAATAAAAATTCTAAATAAATAATACCCACTAAAACCAGGTACTACAGCAAGTCGTGGTTAATGATCAGAGATAATTGTATTATTTTTCAAACTGGTTGTACGTCCAGTGGGTATCTGACGTCAATTTACTGGAGTGGAATAAGTCTTTTGGGAGAAAACTGGTGGAAGTCAGTGTTGTATGGAATAAACTCACTGTAGGAAATAATATTCTTCCAAAAGACGCAACAATTGCCTATCTTTAATTGATTTCACAAGAAAAAGATTAGACCGACTGCTAAAACATGATAAAAAATGTAAACGTTAACTTCTGGGCATATTAAATGACATTTGCCATTTTTTCATATATAGAATTTTAAGACACCCCTTTTACTGGCTTAGCCAAGCAAAAAAACTCGTCAGAATTGAGACTTTGATAAGCTGCGTTTTGAAATATACTTGTTGCGTTTGCAAAAAATGAGTCAGTTGATTTGTTATACGCACCAGGGCCTTGCAGATTTGCGAGATGCCAGC
Source organism: Nemurella pictetii (assembly GCA_921293315.2). Lineage (NCBI taxonomy): Eukaryota > Metazoa > Arthropoda > Insecta > Plecoptera > Nemouridae > Nemurella > Nemurella pictetii. Next base: position 8,404,069 of record OV121122.1, read on the forward strand.
TTTAGGCATGTTAACAAGCCCTTACCGATAATGGCTTCGAGTTTCGATAAATCTCTACGTGAACTTGAGTTTCTAAAACCCTATGAGAACCTTTTCAAAAGCTCTGGTTGGTATAATAATGCCAGATATCTCGTACGCAATCTTTTGACAATCTCGCCGAGCGCCATTCAGATCCGTAGACTGCAGAGACTGCCAATGAAGGTTCATAGAAGGTAGTTCATGTCGTGCAATGAACGCGAAATTAGGGCACATGATAGTCGCGAGCATAAAGGAGTGGTAATATTAGTGGGAAAATGATCGCAACTTTACTTTGAATTCTAACGTGAGCCGGAGACAATCTCAAATTTCGATCAGTTTTCGAGAGTAAATATATTTATCGTGTGATTTTGTTCCCTTCACATGCTATAGATAGCGTTAATCAAGGATGAATTCATGGTTCCGCAAAGAAACTAGGTGAATCATTAAAAAGGGCACATTATTTTTACGAGCAAAAATAATAAGAACTCTAATTTCGATCTTAAGTAGACGGTGTAGCATTAATAAACTGACTGCTTATGTCAAAGATTCGATAATATTTCGTTTTTCTAGATCATACACTCAACAAAACCTCCCAATTACTTAAAAATTCGTATATTTTTATCAACTATTTCTTAATTCACCACTCAAACTGGCAAAGCCTGTGCCTACATGAAAATCCATCCTTAAAACTTTCGATCTTGCATCAAAGACCTAGTAAGTAACTAATTATAAGCAAGAAGAATTAGATTTCTTACTCCCTTGGCGGTGCCAAAGTTATCCGAAGATCCTGAATGCAACCCGCAGAGCAAACTCGGCTCCTCCTGAAGAAGATAATCTTTTACGCCACGACACGTACGACACGACACGACACGACACGACACGACACGACACGACACGTAGAGGAAACTATACAAAATAAAAATCTGATGGTCTTACTGAAATTTGACGGAAATCAACGTGACTCAGGCCCATGGTATTTGAAAACAATGCGCCTAAATGCACCCCGCAGAACAGACTTGGCACTACCACCAAAGTAAAAAGAAAAATTATTAAAAATTATAAGAAAAATTATGAACTGAGCTATATTAAGCTCATATATACAATAATCGTATCGATTTCGAACTGGTTCGCTTAAATACAGGCAGCAAAAAACAAATTTGTATTCCCCACGAAGAAAAATAAATGTTCCTCGTTTTTTTTTCACGTGTTTATTTCGATGTCAGCCGGTGAACTTCCCATCGTATCTCTCTTTGCTTAGTTTGCTGAATTTTGTTGCAGTTTGAGCGTTCCGTGTTTGTTGTTTTTAACCGTGTTGCACCGCAAATGCAACAAATCAGTCGAGGGAAATTAACAACGCACTGCATCTACAGCGCTATCACGGACGAGACTTAACTTCGACATCGCGTTTCGCTGGTTTTAATTGAAATTCACAATATATTCTCTATCAGTGATAATGTATTAAACAAGACTGAGAGTGAGCTGTTTGGCTGAAAATCATTTCGAATTATACAAGTTTACGACAGCTAATTATTTCCCACGTAAAACAGTTAGGTACGAAATATGCTTTGCTCTCAATTTACAACGACGTTACATCATACATGTTCATACGTGTACATTTTGAAATTTATATTGTCTCTACGATGACATTAAAAACCAAATAAAAACAAAACCAAATAAAATAAAATGCACAGACATGTTAAGTATCGTCAAGCTTCTCGACATTGGGTAATGGACGAAAAATTTGTGCGCGTTAAAAACACTTCACAATTCCATCCCGTTTACGACGCCTGTTTCCATTAGAAAACTAAAATGAAGATGCGTCGGAAGCCTGCGCATTCATTTTCAAGTAGTTAGACTTCTGGCACGCACTCGGTATTGAACCTCGCGCAGATGATAAGAGCAATAACTCGTTCGCACCCACGCTTTAATTTCCGGTGCCACTGTGCTCCACTGTTCGATTCCCTGCGCTGTTCACGCCCCTGGATGATAGCACCCCTTCGGGCGGATGATGCACGTATTTTGTATTCCTTTTCTGCATTGATGGCGTGTGTCTCGGAGATGTCAAGGGTGTAAGAGGATGTTTAATAAGGCGCGTTTTGCACGTTTCCGAAGATTTCCTGGCTTGATGATTTTAGTTATGGAATGGTTTTGTTGTGTTCTGGAAAACTCGAGGATGAAGGGGGTTCTCTTGAATTTTTCTAGGCTCTTATAAAATTGAAATTGAAATTGAGCTTCTTAAAAATAATATAATATATTATAGGAGGCGCTTGAGGGCTTCGCACTCAATGTCATAATAATTTGGGTGGGTCATCATGATGCGTGTGCTTGGAATGTTAATGTTTTGGCATGGAAATTGATCAGTTTTGAATATTGTCTGAATGTGCCCGAAACTCTTCATCTACTCCGCTGCTAGGTACCGTGAAAATATTTGCTTCAAAGTAAAATTTTAGGCATAGGAAAATCGAAAAGTGACATTTCAATTTACACACCTCAAAAGAACCAATGTGCCAAAAATATTTTCCAAACTCAATATTGAAATTGCTCTTCATGATGACCCATTTATTGTACCTAAGCATGTTCTTGATACTAGGCTTAGTATATGATCAATTGATGATCAAACATAAGTTCAGCGATAATTAAGCAGCTTTCTCAATGACATTCGTTACCTGGAAATATCATTATCAAGTCGTCGTGAAATTATTTGAATATTCTTAAACGTAAAAACGATTAAAAGAAAAACTATTGAATTGATTTGCTTCAAAATAACACAGTACCTTATTAACTTAGTACATTGTATATTTTTTTTAACATCGGTTGATGATAAAGTTGCTTTGGTTGCAAAAAACCGCAAAACCCTTAAAAAGTGTCGTAAAAGCACCATTTTCAAGAAAAGTACTATACATACAACATTTAAATTTGTGCAAAAACATTGAATCGTGAGGGTCAACATATCTAGAAAGTTTCGTCAAGTTATATTCAGATGCTTGGCCTCTAGAGTGCAAGATTTGTTTTGGAAAAACTGAAAAATTTCGTAAAAACTTAAAAACATAAAATTTACTCGTTCGAATTGCTTCAAAAACGTCGCAGATCTGATTTCATAGAAAACGAAGGTCCACATAAAATCGGTTTTGGCGTTTGGCCTGTAGAGCGCGAACAAACATAAAAAAAAAACTTTCCAGAATTTTTATCAGTAAAGTGTAATTGAAGATTTCGTTTGACTCGCTAAGCTCGTTACGCTCTGAAATAAACCTAGATATCGCCGGCTTTACACAACTGCAAACACATTCACTGTGTTTGCCTAAAGTTTCCAGACTTGAAACCATAATTTCCCTACCACTAATTAACCTAACCTAAAACGCAACATCCGACAATGTTAACAAAACTTTCAATTCCTAGTATTCGGCTTAAGCATTTTCACGTGTCTGCTTGGCATTTCCTTTTCAACACGCAATAAAGGACACTGTTTAACCACGGCCAAAGGAATACATGTAATTTTCCTGGAACAAACCCACCGAATTTTCACCGCTAGCTTAAATTAATTGATAATGAAATAAGCTGTGATTTCGAACAGTGATTTCGAACATAAGCTCTTTGGACCCTACGGACTTTTATAAAATATAAGCAACAGGTTAATAATTTTTTTTACCTACAGTGTTGCTAGTATTGATTCGAGCCAAATTTCAATTATTAACTGCATATTATAATACTTTATATAGTAAGTTATTATTAGAAACGAAATATCCAGCACTAAACTGTATCCGTTTCCGGAGTCGAACCTGGATCTTTCACCGTAGCACGGACAACCGACATCCGAGAGGATATTTAGTTTATTTGAGTTCTTGGGTTCCATGGAAAGTGATCCCGGATTTAGGATAACAGGAGATAGAAACTATTCATAGTCATATGAAGCCGTTGTTGCTTGGTTGATAATAACCCCATCAAGGTCCGTTTATAGTTTATAAGCTTATAATGACTTTTAATTGCAATATACTACCTACGTTTCACAAAGCTTGCTTTTTCCAGTGGCCGATGACGATATTCGGCGAGGTATTTATGTGCTTTGTTTAATCTGTTTTATTTAGCCAAAAATTTACTGCAGAATTTTATCAAAATTTTTCATTTTACCTAGCATGGTAAAGTGGCAGTGGTAGATAAATATATCTGAAGTTTTATCACGTCGTATATCTTGTAATCATTTAATGTACCGACCCCACCTCTGCTGAAGCTGATATTCATCTGTATTTTCTCTTGCATCAACTTATTTAATTAACGAGTCCATCATATAGATACCTACATATTGGAAAATGTGTTTGAGAGTAGATATCCATTATTGCATTCCACAAAGTACCATTTTTCTACGAGCAAACAAGTTATGCCACCGTAAATATTAGATATTTCCACCTCATATAGCAGTTTATAGACATTCTCTTCTCTTTATCGGCTATGCTGTGCCCATTTGGCTTACCATTATTAGCGTGGCATGGTGTCTGAAAAAACGCTGTTGGCCCTCTGGTTTGTAGGAGATTTTACAAAAATTTTACCTGAACTATTTCATGATATTTCTACCATGCTTCTGTCTACTTACTGCTAATTTTATTCCGACCTTTAACATTCGGAAATAAGCCTATTGTTAAGCTATCTCGGCATTCAGCATGAAGTATAAATAGAATTTTCCTTCACACAGACATTTTCTTTTGTGAGACGGCACAAAAATTCGGCAAAAAAATCTTTCCAACAAATGAAATTGGGCCATTCATTCAGAAAAAAAGCATTTTCCCTATTAAGGTAAACCGAATCACTCCCGACCACCCTTCCCTAACATAACACACACCCACAATAAAACACAAAACACAATAAACACGACTGCGAATGAAAATATTTTCGCATTAATGTCAACCTTTGATCATCTGGGGAAAAGAAACTGCTATTTTTATGCTCTGAGATTCTACTAGATGTTTTTGCTACTCTCCCTGGACGAAGCCGCATTGGTTAGTTGCTCCAGCGAGCATCTGCCTTGTTGGAAAAATAGCTTTTTGTCCTAGTTGTTTTGAAACAACACATGGACAAAGAGGTTACCATGGTGCAAAATCCATTTGACATCCATCCTGTCTGTCAGTCGGTGAAGATGCAGGGAAAATTATGTGTTCGGCGTTGTTTTTGTGTAAATTTTACCATGTGAAATTCTCTATTTCAATGGTTCATTAACCTGTGCTGTCAAAAATATCATTATTTGTCCACCATATGTGACGTCAACCCACAAATTCATTAGTTTTGATACTAAATAAATTACTAGATATGTTTCTACGTTATTTGAAACGAAATATATTTTCAAAAATTTGTATCTACCGTACATGTGACGAGTATTTGCATTTGGGTTCAAATCACACTAACACATTGTTTTATCTTTCATGCATGACAGATGAATATTACTCGGACTAATTGATTATACCATCCTACAAAAGAAGTTACTCTTTTTTTCAGCAGCGTTTGGTGTTCAATCGTAGAAATCTACAGACTTTTTAAGCTAAACTAATATGAAACGCAAGAAGCAACGTAACAAAGATTTTTCTCCCAAATTCGTATTCTCTTCAGGTTATTTTTACACCGAGAACACTTTCGTGTAGTGAAGAAATGTAACTTTGAATAGAAATCGTTTTTTAGCAATACAATTTCGAACGTAAAACATTTTCATCACTTTTGCCTTTAGCAGGAAATCCAACTCACTTGGATATACTTACGACAGGTAAAACGTAGAGTTAAAATTTTTTGGCGACTAATTTCTAACAAACGCTTAATTAACTGTTCAAAACTTTACAACAAAGTGAAATAAATCTCAGGATTCTTACGAATTAACTAACTTAATCCCTTTTGCAACTAAAAATAAGAAATCTTTGTTCACAATTATTGTGTATCTCTTTTTTTTACAAATTTGAAGAGTGCTTCAACCCCATATAAAGATCGAGTTACATGGCCTCCAATTATGCAAGGTTTCCCTTATACTTTCCGGAACTGCTTAATAAACTCCCCTAATTCATATTTTGATTAAAAGGAACCACCCTATTACTTTTCACGATGGTTATAATTTCTGCAAATTCCAGCAAAATACGAGATGACAAAAATATAAATCCTATTTTAGCTACAAACCTGAAATATGGATGGTTTGTAAACATGAAAAAGCAATTACACGAACGCTTAGCTAAACCGTGCTTTTGTGTCGTACATCGCTTCAGAACCAAGCCCGGTAAATTGCAATCAAATAGTTGACAATATAGAAAACAGGTTCATTCAATGCATTCCCGGAAAATAGTGCGGGAATCTACTTTCTTCTCCGTCCTGCAGGGCTCTGCGTTCAATGGAACGTGGATTTGAGAGTATCCCACGGTGACATTTCCCGGGGCTGGAATCTGGGAATCGAACTTTCGCCGCCGGAATTATAAATTGTTCGGTCCCGAGTTTCCAAAACAAATACAATTAGTGTCTCAAACAATTTGAAACTTTCGATGGGGGGAACGCTTACGATGGGTAATTTTATCTCGAAAGATTTCTATACATTCTGAAAGCGTAAGGAAAATCTGCAGGTTAGTTAACAATTCTTCGACTCAAATCTACGGGGATGATTTTGCGTTGCACGAAATGTGACGTCACCTAGAAGCACAGATAATAAATACTGTTGTTGTTCACATTCCCGGAATGAATCACAACTTTTTTATTAATGTTTTCAGAATTTTGCGAGAGAAATATTATTTTTAGTGGCATTTTTTATTGAGGTGATGTTGGAAAAGTATTAAAAGTAAGTTGGTTCGAACTTAGATTTCTTAAAAGTCAAAAAACGTTATATCGCTGAGATTCTATGTGGCATTGGCCTGAGTCGGATTTAAACTTTGTTTCGTTCACATTTTACCAAGGTGTTAACAACGTATTCAATTCCTTGAGATACAGAATGACTTCCGAAGCTATTGAAGCTTAATAAATTTCTCTTACAATTTCTCCCCAGTTTGGAATTCGTGTTCATAGAAATAATTTATTCTTCATCCAAAATTACCAACATCAGACAGAAATAAAAATATTTTTGAATTAAAGATTTTTGATGTGTTAACTCAAAGCATGTCTATACGGCGTTACTTTCACGGAAGGTTTTGACTTTTGCATGTTGAATTCTAAACAGCCAATGAAACACTCTTTTTAAAAGTTTTTAATTGGCTAAAATAATCTGCAAAAAACTGCCCTGAATGTCTATTTTTATTTTGTTAATTGACAATACGAGTGAAAAAGGTGTCATGTGACAGAAAAAAAAGACAGTGTGAAAAGCAGAAGAAGCAGCCGTCACCATTCCCACTTCCCGGTGAAATTTCCCGCTTTTCCGCTTTCCCGTTCTTCTATAATTAAACTTACTTTTGATAGAACTGATTAGAAAAGCTAAAAGCTCATCAAACAGAACTTATTAATTGCATTTCTTACGTTTTAAGTAAATTATACTATTATATTTTTATTTTTTCTATTACGGGAACTGTAACGTGAATTTTCAATGCACAAGTCTTGGCTTTGAAGTTTGCGGAGGAGAAAAACCTCTTTTTTACTTTCTATGCAAATGAAGATTTCACTATCCTCGTCAGGTCACCTCGGATATTTGCTCTAGGTACGCGATACGCTTTAAACCTAGTGGACCCTTTCTGCCCTTTTCATATCGCTGGCGCTATTCAAATTATAAAATTAATTCAAGGCCAAAAACAGACAAGTCTCCTTATGTAGACTCAGGTCTCATAATTTCCCTACCGACTGAAAATTATTTTCCCTCGTGTAGCTTACAGTAATTTACAAAATTAAACCTCACCTACATGCTCGATTGTACACACAATGTCATAGCTGTATCCTTATACTGTAATTTACATCAAGGATGAGTGCAGACGTGCGATGCGCAATATCAAACATGACTTCCGGCTGGCACCAAAGTTAGGGGCTGGTTGATAATTAGCGAGATTAACTTCTAACTTTTAACAAACTAAAGATATATCCATTACGAACATCTGGCCGTTAGCGAACCATGCCGCTGTTAACATACAAACATTTTCCCATTTTTTCTGCCGCGTCACAGATGTAACTTTCGCTATCAGGCAGTTAGTAAAGTTCGCTTTTTTTTCTGGAAACGTATCTCCTGGCTTAACTTTCTCCAGACATCTCCGCATGTCTCGTTTATTTAAGTTACGACCGCTTGGCACGTTCTGATTCTTAATTATGATAAGTAGTAAAAATAGTGTTTTTTATTTGCCAAAACTGTGCTTTATGATAATTATTTTTGAAGCAGCGTACCTTAACATTATCAGCACACCTTACAGTGTTTAAGTTAATTTTGACAATAACTATGACTCTCTGAAAACAGGTAGATAACTCGAAAAGATTCGTATTGAATCAAGAGTGGCTTATATTGAATATCCTCTTCGTGTAACAAATCTTATTGTCAAAGGCTATGCGTATGTCTTAAATGCACACCCCGTTATGAGATCGTTACTTTCCCTTCTTCCAAATTAACACAGAGCACCAGCTCGTGTTGTTCGACAAAGACGGATGCTTATGACGCAATAATCCGGTGCTAACGGAGCATCTAATTGCGAAAAATACGCTTTTCATTAAGCCACGCAATTAAGACCTTGCCGCTTGGCCTTGTGTCGCCCTCAACCCCTATACCCCCACCCTTGTGGCTAATTAACAACGAAAGTCGTCCGTAATTAAGTTTCCCCGGGGAGATCAGTTGACGGTGTTAAAGGTGAACTTTGCCCGTTTAGTTTATTTATCAATTAAAATTACACGTTCGTTATACTTTTTGATTTTTAGATAGTTTTAAACGGTTTTAGATAGTTTTAGCTGGTGTCAAAGAGGGTTGGTGAGTCTCATATAAATAAATTCCAAGATTCAGTCAATTGGTATGGTGTGAATATTTGTAACAGCATGCATGTTTAATTCACCAGATGAACTATATACAATATTACCGAGAAAGTAATTTGATTTACTTTTTTTTCACTGGATTTTAAACCAGAGAATTATGAGAAGTAATGAGAAATGATTATGAAAAAGATTATGAAAGATTTTCAATCTCCTATTAGGTATATAGAAAAATGTGTTACTAACAATAAAAAAATTAAAAGCACAAAGTGGAAATTAAAAATAGCTGCGATCCCAAAAAATAATTTGCTTTCTTTGACACAATCTAATTACTCGCCCGGCTTTAGAAGGGCTCTCCCGCCCCACTCATTTCCATGAAAAACAAATCTAACGCGCTGAAACGATCCGATATTGTCAGAGAAAAGAAAACAGCCATCTATATTCATTCGATGCGTATTCCCCAGCTGACGAGTATTGTCATCAAGTTGTTGGCAGCACCATGCATCCTAAAGTTGGAAAATATGTCATAGAACGAGACAGATGCAGTGGCGGCTTGCAATGCGATCAGCAGCCTGGACTGTAGCTAGTTTTCCTCTCAGAATCGGTCAAACAGTGGTTTATAATTTAGTTTATAATACCTATACGGTAATTTTAAACTATGTATAAATCACATCCCACGGTTTTTATGAGACCAAATTACTTTAATGAACGAAACTTGCTAACCACTTTTTCTCAGTTTATTCCTAAGTATTAACTCTGGCTAAGCCAATGATCACGAAATTTAAAGAGGAATGCCATTTGTGATCCTCAAAATAATATAGGTATTGTGAAATTATCAAGAATATTCAATCAAAAAATATTTCTTAAAACACTGTTTCTTTCTTTTATGTATTACCACATCGTTCAAATATCGTTTAATCTTAACACGATTAATGTACCTATATAGGTACCTACCTTTATGCCAAACTAATTTTGCAGTAAAAATGTCTTTGCTCTCGTGGATTTTTGCCATAGTTCTTCTCTGCTAGCCTGCCAAGCTCTGACTATCTGAAGGCTCTGACTAGCTGAAGAGGCTCTGTCTAGCCGCCACTGTTTGCATACCAATAAATACATTTTCAGATTTTATTGCTACGAAATCATAGTGGCGAACACGTGACTTACTTTGAAGACTGCTCCTGTCTTCTGCGCTTGTATATTGCCTTGAGCAATATGTAAGCTTTGAAATAACACTGGAAAATTACTGTGCAATGTATTTAGGTGTTTTCCACTGGGCGAATAATAAAGGGTCACCAGTTGATTTGGGCCACTTTTGCTACGTAGCCAGACAAAGATTTAAGGAAAATTTTTATAGAGTTTAATTGACTTTCGTTTTCTTTCATGCCCCGACACGCTGGCATGTTAAGAACCAAAAATAAAAGTACACGAGTAGTACATCTAAAATTAAAGACTGTACTTAATTTTGTTAATTAATTTAGGATGTAAAACGATTGCAGAGCGCATATAAATTATAAATTAAAAGACCACCCTGGTTCTCGGATCACGATAGTATTATAAGTGTAATAAAATATGTCTTAATCAAAGGCCAAATTTAATTTTTCATGTTTAATTTTTCACTAACGCTCGAGGGGATGGCATTTCCTTCCCTTGGTCTTGACTCATATTCGAAGACTCGACTTCAAAAGATATCGTGATGCAGATGCTGCAATGGAGACGGGAAGTTTTAAATAGACTCCGGGAAAGTTAGATCGTGGAAATAATTTGAGCACTCGCCTATTCATTGACAGCTGGCGTGATGGAAAATGCCGCCTTCGTTTTCTTTTGTATCACCTAGAAGCGTCAGAAGCATCTCATTTCGTCTTCAACTCTTCGTACTGAATTTGTTCCATAGAAAATGCGGAATAACTTTGTTTCCTTGGTCAAAATAATGAGCTTGATTTCTGATTTGTGGTAGTGATTGTATTCATTTCGAAGAAATGTTTACTATTTTATATGTCGTCAGAAAGGATGTTGTGGTACAAATCGGCATATCCTTATTTCCATCGTTTGAAAATATAGTTTGAAAATAGCTAGGTACCTATTAATCGTATGAAAAACTTTGGAGAGATTTAGTATTCTGGAATCTGGCCCAGCTCATCGCGTGCTAAAGGATGAGTTGCATTACAAAAAGTGATATTTCCTGCTCCAATTTTCCACTTCTTAAAAATGATGTAAGAACGACGAAATATCAAAATAGGTAATACGTGAGATTCAAGGAAGAATACCGTCCGGACTCCATTATTATTCATCATTTACTCGAAAATGGATCAAGGAATTCATTTGCTTTGCGATTTTACCGGATCGCTTAGAAGTATAATGGATACAGCATTCAGAATTTCATGAATAAAATATAACCCAGCTGGAAAATATATTTCAAAGCACTCAATCCTGCAAAAACGCTATAACGGAAAAATCTTTCTTCTCTATTAAGTTTGCAATGATTTATATGGACACTAGTGTGCGTTTGGTAACACAATTTTGATGACAGGTTTACTTTTGTTCATCAAATTTTCTCAGCAACCTAGTGAGTGGAAATATTGGCCATACTCAATTGAATTCAACATTGCTTTTAACAAAAATCTGATGTTGACATTTATGGAACGGAAAATGCACCGCACAAAGTTACACAACTGTCTTGTTCTGTATCTTTCATGTAACGTGCTTCATTTACAATGTGTTCATGTCGTGAGCAGATTGCAGGGAAAAGGGTATAATTGAATAATGTCACTCACAATTGATAGCTCGCAAAGTCGGCAGAGCATTTCGTCTTTTAGCTTTGTCATCTTACCTGAAACAAGAAAAATTGTCGGTGAGACACGAACATTACAACATAAACCACAGGAAAAGAATCCACGAGAGCACTTAATAGTTATCACAAGTTATTTCTGTGCGAGATTTTTTTCTATAACAAATTGCTTCTTGCACACGGCTACAATCGCCAGGGCTGCTGGCTTCTAAAATGAACTTCGAGAAATATCTAAAAATACGACATCTTAATCCAGTGGTGAAACGAGGTGCGAACTTGAAAAGCATCGGCGGTAGCTCATGGTTCAGTGGCGTACAGTGAGGTATTTCATACTCTTGCAAATGATAATGAGCAATGTGTAGATGCAGGAATCAATGGAAAACATAGAAGAAATATAACATTGGAAAGGACAGCAAACACAGGATGGAGCCCCGTTTTAGCTACCAATATTGCTTTACTAATTTGGTAACGAAATGTAATGAATATGTGTCAGTTTATTAAGCTCATCACTTAGATTGTAAGACAAGTGATGAAGACAAGAAATACACTTGAAAAGTCTCTCGTTGGATTAATTTGAAAGAAATGGAGATGAGTATTTTCGTTGATAAACTACTAAGTTAAAATTATAGTGACGAGGTAAAGATTCTTCGAACAAAAATTAAAAGGTTAATTGTTATTGGTGCACGAGTGTTAATATCCGACTTGTGTAGTGTGTAACTAGAGAAAGATGAGTTAAATATCGTAGTCCATCCGTGACCGCGTCCATGATTCCTTTGATGCCGATGGCGAACATTAATCTCGGATTAGTGTGATGCTGTGATAGTGTGATTGTGTGATGGTGCATCGGTGAGTGTAATTGGTGTTGGATTCTTTGTTGCTAATGGTAGCTGTCTTTTTGTTTTTCAGGTAAGCTTTCTGGGACTTGGTTACTATAGGGCTACTTTCGTGGCAATGCACAGTAAGTAGTACACAGTGACCATAAATCGCTACTTTGTATCAATCATATACATTGGCGAACGAGGGAAATTATCTGTTGGCACAAATCTGTTTTCGGCAAGGATATAATATTGCACTTCATAATATTGTGAAACACTATCTTATTTTGGTACAAAAAAATCTCTACGCTGATATCGGTCTTGGACAGAATATTTATTGGCGCAAATGAATCTCAGCCTCCGGTGGAACTAAATTGGTATTGGTCCAGTGACCGAGTTCCCATCGCATTTCTCTCTCGAAAATAAACAAGTGTACACTGTCACATCTAAAAGTCGCATGTTTTCAAAGTATCTTGCTAAACGATTAATTGCGAAACAGCTTTTGAACCAACAATGGAAATCATGTAGAATTAGCGAGTTGATCTGACAATTGTGTTGTACACCACCACCAACTCGAACAAATTCGCCGACTCCCATGAAACAAGTAAAATAAATCAACATTAAACATTTAGCAAAGTATCTTTACTCGATTTTCACTCGCCGTTCATAATCATGAAATTTTTACCACGTGGAAAGTGAACATCAAACAACGCCAGAAGCAAACTCGTATTTATGGAACCACCAATAATTAGCAAATAAAACAACAGTCCGTTTTGCAACAAAGGCTAGGTGGTGGTGCACCACTGCAATCCATAAAACCGCGAAACACACGTGGTACAAAACTATAAAGCGGTGTAAATGCGGACAGTGATGTCGAGAGGTGTTGCATGTCTGTTTTCTGCACTCAACGTGCATCGCGTTGCATCATGCAGCTTGCGTCAACGAGCGCAAAGGTGTCTGGCTCAACTTGAATCACACAACTTGAATCACACAACTTGAATCACACAACTTGAATCACACAACTTGAATCACACAACTTGAATCACACAACTTGAATCACACAACTTGAATCACACAACTTGAATCACACAACTTGAATCACACAACTTGAATCACACAACTTGAATCACACAACTTGAATCACACAACTTGAATCACACAACTTGAATCACACAACTTGAATCACACAACTTGAATCACACAACTTGAATCACACAACTTGAATCACACAACTTGAATCACACAACTTGAATCACACAACTTGAATCACACAACTTGAATCACACAACTTGAATCACACAACTTGAATCACACAACTTGAATCACACAACTTGAATCACACAACTTGAATCACACAACTTGAATCACACAACTTGAATCACACAACTTGAATCACACAACTTGAATCACACAACTTGAATCACACAACTTGAATCACACAACTTGAATCACACAACTTGAATCACACAACTTGAATCACACAACTTGAATCACACAACTTGAATCACACAACTTGAATCACACAACTTGAATCACACAACTTGAATCACACAACTTGAATCACACAACTTGAATCACACAACTTGAATCACACAACTTGAATCACACAACTTGAATCACACAACTTGAATCACACAACTTGAATCACACAACTTGAATCACACAACTTGAATCACACAACTTGAATCACACAACTTGAATCACACAACTTGAATCACACAACTTGAATCACACAACTTGAATCACACAACTTGAATCACACAACTTGACTACCTGTCAATCATGACGGCGCGGCATGCGTCAGCTGCTCGTGTCGTCGAACATGCCGTGATTAAAACGGGGTGGCTGTGTGTTTGTAGAGTGATTTTGATTGTTGTTTTCCGAACTGTCGATTTGGTCGAAATTTAGCACCATTCTGTCAATCATCGTGGTATTCTACAGTCTAAACTATTGAAGCAATGTTTGGTAAGCAGGACAGAGCCAATTTTGGCGAAATAACCGCTGGATAATTGTTTAATATCCAAATGATATCATTAATCGAAGCCATGTCTATAATTTTCCACAATGTCTACAATACTACCAGCATTGAAAATGTTGAAAATTCGATTAAAATTCTAAATTCTATATAACAAATTCTAGATTTATATTAATCTGCGCTTACCATCGTTCAAACCTATACGATCGAAAATGTCATAGATTCCTTATTTATCAACGACGCAAAAAGCCAACGGTTAATTTGCCCCTAAATTAAAATATTCACTTCGCAACTGTCACAGAATGTGCCTACACACCCCTTCCTACACTCCTACCATTCATGCAATCATTTGCTGTTCAGGCACTGTAATCAACGAAATGAATAGCGGCTACGGATTTCAGAAGTAATTAATAGAGCAAATTGGCCCGGCTTTGACTGTCGACTCGGTATAGGTATATACTCGTTGATTATCGTAATAACGGACGAGTTGGGACAGTGACCCGAGATAAATCGGTCTCGTTCGATCGGATTTTAATTTGTAGGCTCCCAAAACCTCCCTCGCCCATCCGCCATATTTTTTGTTTGATTATTTCAAAATATGAGAAGTTTGAATTTCGTGGGTTGCTTTTTTAAGAACTAAGCCTATCTCAAAGCAAATGAATTTGGATTTTCAAATTACGAACTTTCCCCAAGAATTCTCAATTGTCTGCAAAGTTCGTTGATGGTAAATGGTGAATGTTAAATATGAACCAGAGTGAGTCACCCGTCTTTTTTTTCTGAACGATTGTTTAATGAGGTTCTTAGAATACACCTATTCCATTCAATCTAAATTATATCAAAATGATGTCATGATACCCACTCGTTAAAGTCAGAGAGCAATTCTTAAGCAGAGCTAGTTAATATTTTTTTCCAAACTGGTAGTATGTCTAGTGGGTATCTGAGTGGAATAGTTGACATATTTCATTTCGGATGAAAGATCATTTTTAGCATGGTATCTCCATTTCAAACGTTTTCATGAGAGAGATGAGAGTACAAATCACATTATGAAATGACTAAAAGTCAACAGAAACTTTTGTTTGCTCCTTTATTCGATAGGTACTAATATTTATATTTTATTTAAATTTTGCAAATTTCTGCGCAATATAAAGCTCATCAAGTCTATATTTGTCCCTTGTAAACATGCTTTTCCTCTCATGATGGCCACTGTAGATTTTTAATTGCGTTACATCAAGTGATTTCGGCGGGCAAGTAAATACACATCAGATTGATAATCTAGATTTCGTGTAGATATAAACACATACGAGCAAAAAAATGGCTGTTTGCTAGAAAATATCCTTTGGAAACAAATCGATGGCTCTTCAAATATTTTGTTTGGTGTGGGTATACCCGTTGTTTGTCGAAGATAATTTTATTGAAATACCTTTGAATTGCAAACGCTTCGTTTGCACTGCAAAGTATGAGTTGCGAAATATGAAAATTTTATTTTAGCATACCTAGAAAGTTTGCTTATAGAATAAACTTCCAAGCTAAAAAGCACCCTTAACAATACATTTATTATTGTTCGAATAGAGGGAATATTTTTGCTGAATTATGCCATATTCACTGACATTTCATAGGGTCATGATGAAATTAGAAAATAATTTTAATGATTTTTATTGAAAGTCCGACAACAGGGAATACAGTAGAGACACTTAACGTAATGGTGCCATAAAAAATCCACACTCGAGTTTCGCATTTAAAATAATGCAACAGTTATTTTTAATTTAACATGGAAAACTCAGAAAATTCCCTACTGGCCGTAACCATGCTATAATCTCTTAAACAATGCAGTGGATCTCTGGGTCTGCTACACTGAAAAACATTGCTATTTACTAACAACCCCCGCTAGGAATCGTAAATTGCCCATTTAAAACTTCATTATGTTTTCTGGAGTAACAAGCCTCGCGAGAGGAAGATTAACTGCAGCTTAAACGAGGAACATGGGACGATGAGAATATGGGGTAGCATTTTATATTCTCCACTGGAGTGTGCTTTTCGGAGTCTTCAAATATCACGTCAGTTTCTGAAAATAGTAATGCTATGCATGGTTCTACGAATAAACCTAGTACCTAGTCGTAGTAAATTATTCTTCACTAGAGTCTCTGGAGATTTTTCTTGGATGCATGAGCAACGTTAAAAAATCTCATTTTTTAATATTATGCATGTTTTCAGAAAAGTAAATATTTTTACTGAAGACTTTTTTTTTGGTTCTAGGTTCAGAGTGTATTTTTCTAACCCGTTCATTAGGAATTCTGTTCACATGTTGAACGAGTCACTGTCTGAATTTGATCCCTCTTGCAATTTTAGCCTCGTTTTCTCAGTGATGTCAAGGCACAAACATGTCATGGAATATCATTAATGTTTTAACGCATTAATCAGGTTTTGTCGATGACATACAAATTTTCATGTGTATATGAAACGTAAAGTAATAAAAACACTGAATTTTGCACAAGCCTAAGTTTTTTGGGATGTATATTCGAAAAAAATACTTAAAAATGAAATATCAAATTATACTTAAAATACCACCATTCCACAGTTATAGCATAATAGCATAAAATAGCATAATTGGATAGTGCACGGCCCCGGGCAGACGATAAGATCCGGGTACGGATATATATTTTGGATTGCATATTTCGTTTGTAATAATAAATATCCTAAACTAAGTCGAGCAATGATATGTGAAACACTAAAATCAATTAGGTAGTTATATGTACTTGAGTGCATAAGATTCTTTCCGATGAAAACGACTAATGCTCTGACATACGTCAAACCGTCATAACTAACATGTTGATTCAGTACGGAATGGGGCAAAAAAAGGCGCTCTAGTAAGTCAGTTGGGAAGCAATTATGCCCCGTATACAGTGAGCCCCATTTACAACTCAATTGGGTCGGGGATTACATTGCATTAGTCTGGTCAAGAGCACTATAGGTTGCAGCTCCCATGCTCCTCAAGCTGCATAAATTGCACGGTTCGCGATTTCAGACAAGCAAACGCCTTCATCTTGCCATGAGGGGGAAAGATGATTGATGAAATTAAACCCGTCCATCAATCCCACAAACACATGTTCGTTATTTGTCTAATTAATCAAATCATGCAAATGGATCATGTCGTTTAAGGAAAAAGTACGAAAGCTTGAGTTAGGTTGAGCATGAACAGCAGTGTTGTTTCAGTGTTGGCTCTCACGCGGCCCATGTGAATTGAGTGCAAATGAAGAGGTGAGTGTGTAATAACCATTTAAGTCCAGGAAATGACAAAAACTGTGAGGAGTTTATCATTGTAGTATAGCAGGATGAAATGTTGGACCTAAAAGTGTTTGTGAAAAGGGAATGGCGCAACGGACTCTCCTGGCTTTCCACTTATCGATGGTCATTCTTTTATGACTACACAGCTAACTCATTTTGACCAAAAGTGGACTTAACTGGTTGTGATACACTCAATCCTTCAACCATCACAAACTAATTTTGTATCTCACTTCAGATGCTTATAATAATAATAATAATAATAATAATAATTAGTTTATTGTCGAGATCAACATAAAATGTTATAAGACAGTCATAGTTTTAACACATAGGTATAAAGAATACAAGTAGTCAATATAGGTAAAGCACATTTTCGTGTCACAGGTGATCGCAGTAGAGGGGAAACTATTTAAAACTGCAGTATGACTTGACAAGGAATCATTTTCATATTTTTTTTTGTGAAAACTATGCCTACTGAAGCCACACGGAAAAGAAACGAGCATCTTAAATCTCATCCAATAACGGTCAAATTACCAACATAGCGTTTTCGAATTCTCTCTCAGAGAGCAGTAATTTTCCCACCCACCACGTGCTAATAAAGTATATCGAAGCGAGCGATCTATCAATCGGATATCAATGTCATTACGAGAGCTCACCCCCTAGAAATATGAGCCGAATATTAATACAGAAACATGCTGGAATGCGATTCAGTATTAGATATTCGCGTATGCGGCCAGGGATGCCCGTGCGTGCGTTGCATTTCGAGTCGTGTTTTTATAATACCACTAGAAGCCGATTTGCGTTCTCAAGTTACAACTTCAAACGCGTTTTTGCGTTTTTTTTAACTGTTGCGAGATTGTTGTATAATCGCCGGAATGAATCCTTGATTGGACAACGTGGTGGTGGATTAGCAACACATATTTTACATAATTGTTGCTTGATTGAACGGCTTTGCGTTTTGTTTGGTCGCTATAGCCTAATGGCTTAGTATTGGCACAGCGACGGGTTGGCGGTTCTAAATAAAGAAAAAAATTGGTAGAATATTTATAAATTTGTTCGACTGGAGTTGAATCGAGATGAAAGCGCAATATTCGACAGTTAAACATGTATAGTGATGTTAACAATTTCTTGCCAGAAAAACTTTTTTTCGACAGAGTCGTTGCAAGTTTATGACACCATTATTAGGCCACACTCAAAATCCAATACCAAAGACGATCAAAATTTGGGTGGCAATATTTCTTAACGGGAATATATTTGTTGTAATACATTATTGACCCTGGAATGGGCAATTTTGACAATATGTATTATCTCAAATCTGTGATGCCATGCTGTTTCCCACTTCTCAGTGGCTCGGACGGCAAAGGTGGTAGTATACCGAGACACGCAAAGACTACCTGATCAGCACCTTGATTGATAAAGCCGCACTTGGAGCTGAGATCAAAATATTATCCTGTCTAGTAATCCAAGAGCTCAGGGAGTCACGCTGGGACGTGTGCAGAATTAACTCACCTGTCAGACTGTCCACCTAGCCTCCAAGATGCGCTAGATCCCAAATAATTCGCAAGACATTCAGTATGCTGGCATGCACGTGGCAAATTGCATTTGCAAATTGCATCAAGTTGCTGCTAAATCCTTGGCGAATTCGTTATACGTTAGACTTTCTAGGGAGAAATTTTTGGATTCGCTGTAGTTTCGTAAAGCGTAAGATCGTTTTTTTTTTTTGCTGCATGAATTTGTGACTGTGACTTGTGCTGGCGCTGTATGTTACCCGTGTCATGAAAATTGGAAACGTATTTTCCGCCTGGAGCATGAGTTTGATGACATCTGGTCGAATCCTTATGAAAAAATTGTGTTTTTTAACAATAGTATAGAGATATTTGATATTTTTTTACCAAGATACATGCTATTCTGTAATTTGATATTGATTCTATTGGCATCGATAGCATCTGGACCTACTCTCCAATGACATTTTAAAACAAAATTCATAATAAGGTATTTTTTAAGTAACAAAGTAACAAAATAAAAGATTTCCTGGAACCAAAATACTAATATTCCGGCTAGAGGGTAGAGTAGCGATGATCATTTTATATCACTGTGTATTTCATTGCCACCATGCATCGATAAAATGACAGGCTTTAGTGAATGCCACAAGCTGTGACAATAAACGCATGGCCAAACAGTTAGTAAAACTTTCCCAGAGGCGAGCTTTTTTCGGTGAATTCCACTGCGATATCCATCGTCTCTTGGGCAAATGAAAAGCGACGCTGAACGTTTGTTGACCGCTCTTGTATCGGTGCAGATTTGATTGAACGCATGTCCCCCGTCCCTCAAACATTGTCCACCTCCCTCGAAAAACACGTCACGAATTTTAATCAACAAAATGAATTAATCAGGTCTGCAATTCGGTGCCCCGATGGTCAGATTATTACTGTTGGTATGAACCTGGATGCATTATTTTTTCTTGTCGTAAATTCAACCAATTCACAGCTAATGAAATTCGTATTGGAAAATAAATCAGCGAGTAAAATATGATTGGCTTGTAGGTATTTTTGGAGCACACCGCACTGAAACTGAGTTAAATTGCATATTTTCAACCAAACGTTTCTTATATGGCCAGCAGATCTGACTTTTTTCTGTGAAAATCGAGCTGTCGTCAATTTTAGGTTCAAAGTTTGACTGAAGGGTATCTCTACCAGAGAGCTATTATAGCTGACAACGTGTTCTACTCGGAGATTTTGTTCTATTTTGTTTTGATGTCCCTCAGGCAGTTAGAATAAATGGCACGTGCAGAAATTGTCTAAAATGTCGAGCGGTTTTATTTCTGCGGCAACTCCGTCAGCACCAACCGAGCTCTAAACATGGCTAAATGCAAGAATAATATACAATGCTATATCTCTAAAACTGTGCATATATTATCTGTGTTAGCTGTACGGACGATTATTATAAATGAAATTATTTCAGCTCCTGCACAGTTACAAAACCAATTATGCATTATAATTTAGAATTCCGCTGTACAAGTATATACACCGATGTCCATTTAGTACAATAGTTATAACACATTATTAACTTATCAAACACGCAAATAGCGAGAAAATTACTTGGAACTGCAGGCGAGCTATGAACTCAATTAATTGAACAAACGTATTATGAGAGTAAAAAAGCGTAAAAAGGCATTCGGTAAGAACGGAAACGCTCGCGCGAAAAAGCACAATTAAAACTCGGCATCTCTGCAAATAGCACCGTTTCATTTTAGCTATGCCAATATAGAAAATAATCAACCGAGCACTGTTAAAAGTTTAGTCTTTGGATACCGCTTTTTTCACGCATCCTTGTCTTGAAAAATGTGTTTTCTTTTAGAGATAGATCTCTCGTTGATCCACGAGAGGCTTTTATAAAGGTTATTTGATCTTTATCTGTCACTCACCATCGCCTTTTTGTATGAGAATACAATTAATATTTGTATTAGTGGGCAGTTCTGTTTGAAATTCATTGAATGTTACTTGTTTTGGAATTGTGTCAGTTGAGAGGACAGTGTAAATAATGAATCCGGTTAGGGTTCCATCTTCCAATTGTTGGATGAAAAGAATGAAAACTAGATAGAGAGAAAAAGCTGGCACTAGAAGCAATATTGTCGACGAAGGTGGAATGACGCCACTAATTTATCAAAAATAAGTAGAATCAAAGTTAATTTCTTACAATATTTAGCAGAGACATTTGTTTCATCTTTTAACCGAGATTTTGGCTGCCTTGAGTCAAACAATTTGGCCGCCTTCATTTTTAATTTCCTCAAACAGTTCATTATCAAACCTGCGTATCTCTGAAACACAGCACAACTCTTTTTGGAATTTGGACAGATGCCGAAGTCGGAGAGCACACCGGCATTAACTATCGGTGCCAACTTTTTTGGTCGCTAAATGTTCGGAACGATCGCCGAATTGTGCCCAACACCGCTAAAGGTGTGCAAATGAAATTCAATGCCATTGTTATTGCTTCACATCAAATATTCACGAGATTTTCCACGTTATATCTGGATATCAAGTTTCGAACGCAACGCGCGGCTAGCGTTATAACGCAGAATAGATTTCCAATTAGTGTCATTTCAATTTCTGCACAAAGGCAAAGTAATTTTCGTAATGGCCCGAGGCGGTCATCCATCATAAGTTGTATATTCTAGAAACAGCAACCATTCATTGTAATTGTCTTATCATTTTAGTTTTAGAAATCTTCCTTTTTCTAGCAAAAAGCTGCTAGGTTCTGTTGTATGTTGTTGATGTTTATATTAATGTTAACACTTTGGCGAACAAGTTCTATGACAAGGCTAAAAATAAGGTGCTATTTGCATTTTATTAACTTGTATTGACTTCCAATCCAATTCACTTCGATGAATTATATTATGAACATGAACGCTGCCCCATTAAATATGCACGGTATCTTATGAATATACTCTTCTATGGGAAATAAACTGTATACCCACGGTATTTGTGGTGGGATGATTTTTTATGTTTATCGCTGAATGGTTTGCCCGTTTGCTTATTTATGTGGGAATACATCGAGTCCAATATTTTACAAGGTAATAGATGAAGAAAATAGAACCAATGTGAAATATGTAAAAAAATTGTAGATATGTATAATTTTCATTGTAGAATGTAGATTATGCAATGCAAAGAATCAGAATTTGTACAAACAGTAAAAAATAGACAGTTATTGTTATATTCCTTTAGAAACTATACTGCAAGACATAAGGGGCAAGTTTTAAAATAGTAAATCTGAAAACAAGTTGTTATGTTTTAATGAGCAACATCCAAGACTCGACCTGTAGGTCAAACTCTAAAACTTCTAGATTTATACTGACATCTAATTTTCTGATGTATGTATGTATTTTATTTGTCCTTGAATCACAAGTCATTACATTACATTATCATGAACGTAAAAAGGATATGGACTCGTCCAGTTAAAAATAACAATTGCAGAAGTATTATGCCATTAGATTACTAACCAAACAATCTAAAAATAATCAATATTACAATTTTTATACTTTTTAAAATACTTAATACCATGCAGTAATCACTACACTGTCCATTCGTTTAGATCCATTTCATAAAATTCGTCAACAGTATAAAAAGCTTTATACAGTAGCAATTTCTTGATTGTACCTTTAAATCTTAAAACATCTAATGATACAATATTGGTCGGAAGGTTGTTAAAAAGTTTGATTCCTTGATAAAAAACATTGTTTTCCAAGCAATTAAGTCTATGTTTGGGAAGGCACAATTTTGTACTATTCCTGGTACTATGAGTATGTTCATCGGAATGTTTCGTCAGGAGGTGCTTATCTTTAAAAATAAATGTCAGTGATTCTAAAATAAACACGCTTGGTATGGTCAGTATATTCTCGCGAATGAATAATTTCCTACAAGATTTTCTTTTCTTGGATTTTGTCAGTATTCTAATTGCGACTTTTTGAAGTTGAAAAGCCCTTTTCAATGTTGGACAGGAATTACCCCATGCAGTTATCCCATACGACGCATTGGAGTGAAAGTATGCATAATAGACTTCTTTTAGTTTAGTTTTTGTTATCATGTCTCTTAACTTAAAGAGCGCACAGCATGAAGTGCGCAGTTTTTTGCACAGGTATTTTTCGTGCTGGTTCCATTTAAGATGCTCATCTAGGATAAGTCCAAGGAATTTCGCTTGTTTCACAGTCTTTATATGTTGACCCTCAACGTCAATTGTTACATCATCTGATAGTTTTTTAGTTTTAAACTGAATAACATTAGATTTGGTCACATTTAGGAGCAATTTGTTTACCCCGAACCAATGTAATAATCTATTCAATACTAATTCACCACTGCTTTTTAGGTCAGTCCTATTATGTTCCTTCACAAACGCCGTTGTGTCATCGGCAAACATGATGAGATCCGTTGGATCCAAATATTCGGGAAGGTCATTTATATAGACTAAAAAAAGTAAAGGGCCCAAAATTGAGCCTTGGGGCACACCTATTTTCATAACGGACCACGACGAATATGCTTTTTCTCCCGATGAATTATCCGTTAATTCTACCAATTGCTGGCGATCACCAAGATAGGATTTGACCCATAGATTCGCTACCCCACGGATGCCGCAAGTATAGAGTTTCCTCAGCAGGATTTTATGATCAACACAGTCGAATGCCTTTGATAAGTCACATGATAACCCAATGGTGAAATAGTTGCTATCCAGAGCCTTTAAGATCAAGTGAACTAAGTGGTTCACAGCTTGAGTTGTTGATTTCCCTTTTTGGAACCCAAACTGGCTTTCAGATAATACTTTATTTTGCGTAAAGAATGACGACATACGCTTAAAGAAAACTCGCTCTAGTATTTTTGAAAAGACTGGAAGGATTGAAACCGGCCTGTAGTTAGCAGCATCATTTTTTGGACCCTTCTTAAATAATGGGAGAATTTTAGCCCTTTTGAAAAGATCCGGGAAGACCCCCGATTCCAAAGATAAGTTACAAATTAGGGTCAGAGGTTCAATTAATTGCAGACCTATTTTCCGTATTAGTAAAGTTGATAGTCCATACACATCCTGCGTTGCTTTAGGTTTAAGCTCATTAATTGCTGTCAGTATATCTCTTTCAGTTATTGGTTGTAGAAATATTGTTTTGCTTACTGATTTTACGGAGGTATCATCCTCTAGCACTGGCAGATTGGAATTTAACGAGTCAGCGACATTAATAAAATACGAGTTCAAAGCATTGGCAATTTCACACATATCCGTGGATTCGTTATTGTTAATTATTAGTGATTTAACGCATGTGAGTGACCTACTTATTCCTGTCTCGTCTTTTATGATGGACCACGAAGTCCTAGCGATGTTATTGGTGTTGGATAACTGCCTATCCACAGAACACTTTTTAGCAAAGCGAATAAACCTCCTGTACTTCGATTTTAGCTTTTTAATTAGACCGGGTTCCGGTGCGTTAAGTAGATATTTCTCTTTCCTGAGTATCTTGTCAAGTTCTCTTCGCTTTTCCTTAACTTCATCAGTAATCCATTCCTTATTACGATCAGTGCATCTGACTAATTTTAAGGGGAAACATTCATTGAAGGCGTTTAAAAAACTATCCATAAAGAATTGCGTCATAACATTCACATCCTTTAACTCGTGCATACCTCTCCACCGAGTTACTAGTGTTGATAGGTTAACTCTGAAAATATTTACGTTGTGATCATTAAATACTCTTCTCCTAATGTGTGATAGTGGTGGTTTACTTGTCCTCACCTGTAATGCTAATTGAATTAATTGCGCACAGTGATCGGAAAGGTTCAGGTCCATTACTTCGCTCATGTATTTCCCTGCTGGCACGTTAGTAATGATATTGTCAATACAGGTTTCTGATACCTGAGTTATTCGTGTAGGTTGCTTGATCGTTGCCTCTAAGCCAAAGCGCGACAATAGATCCGACAGCTGATGAACTTCCCTAGATTTAGTGCATTGAAAGTCAACATTAAAATCACCTGCTATTACCAAAACCTTATCCTTATTTTCTAGAAACACTTTTTCTAAAAGCAGAGACATCTTCTCCAAAAAAATCTTAAATTTACCAAGAGGAGATCTATAAACAACAATAATAATGTGTTTACCTCTTTCATTCTGTACCTCAATGCCTGTTGCTTCGAAATGTTTTTCAACACTCAGTGTTGTGATGTCATCCCTAGTCTTAACTCCGACTAAATTACATTTGACAAAAATCCCTACACCACCGTGCCTAAAATTTGACCTACAAAACATCGCTGCTTGCCTGAAGCCACAAATATTATACAAGGCAATTTCATACAACTTTAGCCAATGTTCACTTAAGCATAATACGTCACAAACTACATTTTGAAGAGAAGCTTCAATCTCAAGGCATTTTGTATTTTTCAGGGATCTTATATTTTGATGCATTATTCTAATACCACGCTTTGTCTCGTTGTGTATGACCGGTGTGAGATTTACCGGGTGCGTCGTCCTCGTCTCGTGTAGGATCCTGCCGCTGCCTGCGCATTCTGAGTCCAGACCTAGCTTCTTCACTTTGTCAGCGATCACGTCGTAGATGGCGGCAGAATCTTTCCCATGGTGACAACCAATTGGATGCAGTTGTTCTTGTTTACCCTTCTTGTTGTTTTTGTGCTTTTCTATCTTCTTCCTTCTTCTTTCCTCGTCGCTTTCTTTACTCTTCGGTCGAGCTATAGTCTCTTCTCTGGGGTGACCTATGTTTCTTGCTCCAAGTGTTTTTTCTTGTTGCGTTTCCCCCCCTTGATCCATTTGTCTAAAAAAGTCCCTTCGCTCTTTTTTTTCGACTTATTAGTTGCTACTTCCATTGTCTGTTCTCCATTCAGCCATTTCTCCAATGCTGTCATCATAACCTCAGGTTTTTTGGGCTCATTTATGAATTGTGTAATAGTCTTGCAAAGCGTTTCCTTGCCATACTGATTTAAGTGCAGTCCGTCTTTATCGATGTGTTCATTGAAGATTTTTTTGTCTAGGAAATTAATCCTGATATTCTTGCAGCATTTGTCCTGAATTTTATTTACTGTTTCATGTATTAGCCGGTTAACCTGGCTAATAGTATAATTTACCCCTTTAGGTTCCCTTTGAAGTCTTCTGGGCACGGTGTTTATAATCAGCTTGCAGCGTCTACTGATTGGCACGATCTTCTGCAGTGCTGCTGTAATTTCGTTTTCGGAGCCGCCGATGTTGTTTGACCCTCCGAGGACAACGATACAGTCTTTCGCCGTCAGACTCTCAGCTTTTTGTAGTGCTTTCTCAGCAATCGCGCCGAGTTTCTTCCCTGCTTTATAACACACTTGTACTTCATAATCACTGTCTATCATGTTTTTTAGTAAATCTTCTAGATTTTTCCCGTGACTGTCTGCCACCACTAAAACCCGTTTTTTCCCGCACTTTTCCACCTTTTTCCCATTCATGACCACTTCGTTACTCAAAGCGCTCGAATTGTAGACGGACTCGCGGTGCTCGCTGTCATCTGCTGTCAAAAACTCTACACCACTGACGTCTGGGACCTTGTGCGTTTGTTTAGCCGCCCTTGCCGGTGATTCGAAACAGTCGATCAGCTGGCCGATTGATTTGCGGTGTGACGTTTCATTATTTGACATTTCTCGATGATGTTGATGTTGATTTTGATTTTGTTTCATGTTTCTTTTAGCTGGGCTTAATTCCGCAGTTAAATTTTCAACCTTTTCATTCAGAAGTCTGATTATCTCTTCTAAATTGACAATTCTTTTTTCTTTTTCAATAATAAGTTCGTCCTTGTCGTGACGCCATACCTCACATCGTTCGCAGATTGACGTTGTGGCCGCCGTCGTCTCTTCTTGTTCCTTTTCGATGGCCGCCCTCAGCCGCTCCAACAAATCTTCTTTTTTTCCACTCTTCTTAACGATTCCGTATCGATCACACTCTTTTTTCAATTCAAAGATATTTAAACTACTGAGAAATTCTAACTTGTCTCGGAGCTGCTCTGATGTTCGACCGTCACAAACCGCCATCTTGAATTATTCTGAAGCTGATGAAGCAATTGCTCGTGCTATATTCTAGAAGATATCAAGTACCCATATACACTTGGAAACCTCATTTTAAATGCCGATATTTACAGAATAAAAAATCTCACTATTAAGGATAAATCCCTGTTTTCCTCTGGAGCTGCCGTCGCGACCGAGTTTTCACCAGGGTATATCGTAACTCGACAAGCAATTCGGGTCAAGTCCGGCTTTTCCGCTGCACGAATTGCGCCCGCGCGAGATGACATTTTTCAAAGACCCAGATGTCATACAAGAGAGAACTTAGGGCTACACATTCATTCCTTGTTATGGAACACTGTCAGCCGGGGACGACAATCCGGCCTAACGACCTCTCACAATGTAGAAAACATTTTCGCTGAATACATCTTTGTTAAAGTCGCACTAAAAATATCTTACAAAGCTGAGTTTCCCATATTGTAGGTACGAATGTCCTACACTGCTCGTAGTTTATAATATGCATGTTCAGACACATTTTGTGTGAGAGAAATGCTCGTTATTACTACAACTATAGGGCCGGTTTTACAATTAGCATTTGTGGCCTTCTTAGACCCGATTTTACAATTTTGCCAACTCCAGGTTAAAGTGGGAGTTAAGTTATTTGTCATGGCAATGGCCAATGGGATGCAGTGGAATTCATTTGTTTCTAGGGGTTAGATGCTTAACCCAGAGTTGACAAAAGTTGTAATACCGGCCCTTATAAGACTATTAACATGACATGTTACTCAGATTAATGCAGATAACTCAGCTATCCACCTGAGGGTAGCATGTGTACTTATGTACTACTATTTATTAAACTGTGAACTTAGCTTATTATTCGTCACAAAATATCCATTCCAAAATCAAAATGTCGCATGTAAATTGTGACTATACAAAAACAAAACCAGGACACCAGATTCACATCCAGTTGCTTCACGATTCGTAATGACTAAAACTAAGCATCACCAAGAGAAATGAACGCTGCTCGGGTGCGATTAGATGAAATCAATACTCGGAGCGGTGAAAGACGATATCCGTGCACTGTCCTGGCACCGAACTCGGGCGCCTTGTGAACAACGTAACACGAGCCGTAGAGAGAGAGAGATATAATGTTTATAATACCGACGGGCATACATTGCTCGTGGTATTAGGGGTTGGAAGTGGGACAACCTCTGCCGTAGTGGACGGGGCGAAGGAAAACATGTGGAAACGACGTGAGTTTGTCTTTCGCCGGGATTAGATGGATTGTGCAGGAGTAGTTTGCGAGAAATTAGTGCGCGGTAGCTCAGGTGAGTTGAAGTGAGGAGGGGAAATAAAATGACTGTGTTTTATACCTTAATTTACATTGTGTAAAGCGAACATTAGCCGAGGTAAATTTATATGCATATCGCAAGTAGACAAAAGAATTTGGATAGCTAAAATTTGGCATACTTTGTGGATTCAATTTTAATATCCAGAAATTTTACTCACTTATTAAGAATATGAGATAGAAGAGATAAGTTCATTTTAAATTGAAACTGCGTACTTGAATCTCGAGGAAAAAGCCAACGGAAATTAACTTTTTACTTTAATTATTTGTCAGAATCTTCATAAATCTCCATCTTCATAAACCAAAATAAATAAATCTTTCGATATTCTTTTAAACTGCAAAAGAATACAATTCGAGGATTTGAAATAAATTTACTCTCCTTAATTTGATGCAAAATCAAGCTATTCGTGATCGGTATTTTATTCATGCTTTCATTTCGCGAGGAAAAATTTCCTTTTACGGATACAGATTAAAAATGCAACTTGCGATACTGAATTATTTTCATGGGATGAAAGGTTCCATAATCTTGTACAAATAAAAAGAAAATTACGCGCATGTAAAATTCTGATCGCATGATATTGTAACCTCAGCCGGGGGTAATAAACAATTTACGCATAGAGTCGCCTGAATAATTTGTTCCCTGTTTTCAATTTCCCAAGCGCTCATATAAACACAAAGTCGGGGTTCGAACTGGGTACGCTTTGTACCAAACAGCAGCACATTTTGTGAGTGTGTCTGAGTCTGAGTGTTATCAGCATAAAATTGGCCCCACCGTTAATTGTCATCAAAAGTATCGCAACTCATTTTTCGCGAAAGTTGGAGGGGAAAGAGTTTCAGAAATATGCATGCATTAGTTTGATGAAAAGCGAATTTAGAACAGAGTTTCCAATTATAATGTTGCGTTTGCCTTTTGGTCCTGCCATTATTATGGACCATTTCTAACCATTAATCCCCACAAAAATCGATGTAGTCTTATAGGTAGGGCACAATAGTAAATCCAAAGCTATAACAACATCAGCAACACAGAAGCATGGAATAGCAACACAATGCACCTCAGCAAAAAAATGTGTTTGGGAAGCAATATTCCCACATCAACACATCAGATTATCACATCGTCACATGACTCATCAGTTTCACGTTCACACCAACATATAAATAGGGGTGCATCTCTTGTTATCTGCACCGCATACTTGAGAAAACTGCACCCTTAATTGGACGTCAGACGAAATTTGAAACACACATCTCGTTCGTAGCTCTCAGTTCGTGCAAAATTTGCCTCTCAGTTGCTGCAAGTCTTGTGCATTGAATTGGAGCAACGTTTCTTTTTATAATCTCGAGTGGACCAACTTTTGCAGATGCTAACTTAAAAAAACACTTTGGGGTATGGGGCCAACGTACTTCAATTTCTGTTATTATTTTCATTCGTGGCTCTTTTCTTTTTTCGACAAGAGGTGCTCGTGAAGTTTTCAAATTAAAAGTGGGAGAGCCACTCAGAGTAAGGTCAAGACTGTGTTTTTTTAATTCATGATAAGAAACTTTATTTCTTCTTGAGCAGATCGTGCGAATTATAATTTCGTGAAGATCGGAGCGACGGGTTATTTGCGCATCGCTTAATTCATCTTGAAAATTAGACTCTTGCAGAAGGAAATATTATTGAGAGGTCTATGCAGACGTCATACTTCACAATAAAATTTTTATTTAAGATATTCTGAAATAATCAACGCTGATACTTCAATTAACAAAAATAATATTAAATTTAAATCAGTTATTCTTTCGCATTAAACATAATAACTAACTGATTCATCGTATGATTTTTTTAAATATTGAAGCAAAATTCGGACATTTTCCCCCCCACTAAATCAGTTCTGGATCGCCCCAAAATGATTTAAAAATAAGCATTATTCCAATTAAGCTAATCCATACAACGCGATTAAAATAAGTATTCCTAGTATTTAACCCATGCACTAATGAATACCAGAATGAAAAAAATAATCAATGGTATTATTTATTGATTTAATCAGATTAGTACATTCACATGTCAGTTTTCCTGAGTCCTTACCCTTCCATCTCATCCAAATTTCAACCCTTCCTTAAATTTCGCCACACTTTCCATAATCCCTCCACTTACTCATAAATTATTACATTCCTCAACCCGCTGATCTAAATTACCTATCTTTCTCATTCCTTTTTAGCGCAGCATCATCAGCGTAAAGTATCTTTACAGCAGTGATTGCGAAGGTAAAGCGATGATCCGAACTCCGTATCGTAGCAACATGCCGTGTCAAAACTTGAGGTTATAGAAATTTACACTCATCATTGTTTCTGACATTCAAATGAAGAATTTTGAATGATTAATTATTTGCTATTGCGCTGCGATAGTTTAATAACCATTAAATAAGTAATTAATTAATGGTAAAATGAGCAGGCAATTATGTTGTTTACTTTTCCTCTGCCTCCTTGAACCAATGAATTTGAAATACTTAGAAATAATATCTAGAACAGAACATGTCAAATTATACATTAGGTCTACCTTTACAATAGGATTTTGACTGAAATCGGTTGGAAATGGTATCTCTACTACCGCATTTATAATTAAACAGCTGCGCTAAGTAGTAGTAGGCCGTAGGCCCTAATACAGAAACTGGTAACGATAACAAGGTATATAGTGATTGGACGAGGAAATATTTCTCAGAGCGGCTGTATTTCATTATGGGCGTAAGCTTGAGTAAGCATATATTATTTACCAACACACTTACCTACATTTCGTACATGCGCTATGCGCATATGTTTGCGCTATGTGCATATGTTTGCGCTATGTGCATATGTCTGCGCTATGCGCATATGTTTGCGCTATGCGCAAATGCCTGTGCCCTATGGGCACCAAGGTTGAGCGAAGCTCAACCTTGTTCCTTTTCATGTCATTTCCTTTTAGATAAACAAGACAACAATGTGGCAACGCACTGTTACCTAGAAGGGAACCAATCGAACGATTGGACAGTTTAAAATAATTGGAAAGCATTTGCTCGTGTGGTCTGTTCATCGAGGCGTAAACCTTCTTTATACCTTCCAATAATGTGTCCGATAGAAGAATGTTCAGCGTTCCCCGAACTTTACAAAAAGAGCGCTGAAATATTTGATCAAGGAACAGGCCACTTTCTTTATTTCGAATTGAAATCCGCTCATTTAGGAAAAATCCCTCTTCTAAGTTTAAGAGTAAAAGGACCTCTCAGTTCATTTTTTTTTATTTCCATGCTGTGTTCTTTATTAAATAGTTACAAGATGTATCAAACATTGATGTGTACACTGGAAAAGACCTAATTGTTCGGAAATCTTCTCAGGAAGCTAAATAAATTACTCGCATAAAGTACACGAAAAGTATTCCCACTGTATGACTTTATATGGACATAAAATAAGTATTGTTAACATCTCCGCCATACTCTAGTGATGCTATAAACAGGTTGAAACAAATAGATAAAATGAACCATTTTTTCTTTCCGAGGCTTACCTCTTAGTATCAGTTCTACTAGTGCCGGGTATTTTATTCCACCCTTTCGGACGGACAGCTGTTGAGGTGAGCCATTGTAATATTAATGATGTAGCTTTCATTGCTTTGGCTCTTTGGAATGACAGGGTCAATAATGTACTCGCACGTTGATGAAACCAATATTGAAGCTTTCTGCTTCAGTAGTTTTCAAAGGAAAAGTTTCCCAGTTGACTCGAGAGACTGGCAGGAAAGAGAAAAAGACATTGTACCCCAATATCTCTTTCATAATGAATTTACATAGCGCGTGTGAAAAACATTAGTGGTAGGTGTGTGACTAAAGCCGAAGGGATTGTAAATATGAAAGTTAATTTTGTCACGGCTATCCCTGTGCCATCTCATTGCTCGCAGGGACTAATTTAATTGGTTTAATACTATTACTCCTTACAAATTGGAAAGAATTTTAATGAGAAATCAGGACAAAAAAGTATTTTGAACTTCGCTTGACAAAAAAGAGCATCGCAATAATGAAAGGAAGGTTTGAAAAATAAGAAGAACTATACAGTAGTTTAAAACCAATCGTAAATAAATTGATGAACCCTTAAATTTAATGACTGTCTATAAACATATTTCGTAACGTTTTCGTGGATTTTTTTAACTTTTTACCTCGAGATGCTTAAAATCGCTGGTACAAAAAAAATTATGATGTAGATGATGTAAGAAAGAGATGACTTAGAAATTAATTGCCTATTACTTTCTTGAAGTCAATTAGAATTATGTAAGGCAGGAGCAAGCGGCGACTCAATCTACGCTAAAATAACATGAATTATCAAAAATAAGACTTGGTTATCTGCGCATGGTGCTAAAAAACGATCTGATAAAATAAACAACATACTTATGTATTACAATATGTTAAAGACGGACGAGGTTGCTACTTTTATACTTCTCACATGGATGTAAGTAATCAAGACTTAACCACTGTGCAAATTCCTTATTCTGATCTTACATCAGGCAAGTTTAAATCAAGTATTTCACAATCATTCACAGCTTTCTCCAGAAGCTTTTGATGTCGGTGCCCCATATCCGCTGTTGCTCACATGAACAGAATTCTCCCAATCGCAAGCGATACGCATCGCTGACAGCCGTCGAACCACCGACCGATTTCCCATCGATGCCACGTGCTCGCACCGCTGCACCGATGCCACGTGCTCGCACCGCTGCACCGATGCCACGTGCTCGCACCGTTGCATCGATGCCACGTGCTCGCACCGTTGCACCGATGCCACGTGCTCGCACCGTTGCACCGATGCCACGTGCTCGCACCGCTGCACCGATGCCACGTGCTCGCACCGTTGCATCGATGCCACGTGCTCGCACCGTTGCACCGATGCCACGTGCTCGCACCGTTGCATCGATGCCACGTGCTCGCACCGTTGCATCGATGCCACGTGCTCGCACCGTTGCATCGATGCCACGTGCTCGCACCGCTGCACCGATGCCACGTGCTCGCACCGTTGCATCGATGCCACGTGCTCGCACCGTTGCACCGATGCCACGTGCTCGCACCGTTGCATCGATGCCACGTGCTCGCACCGCTGCACCGATGCCACGTGCTCGCACCGTTGCACCGATGCCACGTGCTCGCACCGCTGCACCGATGCCACGTGCTCGCACCGTTGCACCGATGCCACGTGCTCGCACCGTTGCACCGATGCCACGTGCTCGCACCGTTGCACCGATGCCACGTGCTCGCACCGTTGCATCGATGCCACGTGCTCGCACCGCTGCACCGATGCCACGTGCTCGCACCGTTGCATCGATGCCACGTGCTCGCACCGCTGCACCGATGCCACGTGCTCGCACCGTTGCATCGATGCAACGTGCTCGCACCGTTGCATCGATGCCACGTGCTCGCACCGTTGCATCGATGCCACGTGCTCGCACCGTTGCACCGATGCCACGTGCTCGCACCGCTGCACCGATGCCACGTGCTCGCACCGTTGCACCGATGCCACGTGCTCGCACCGTTGCACCGATGCCACGTGCTCGCACCGCTGCACCGATGCCACGTGCTCGCACCGTTGCATCGATGCCACGTGCTCGCACCGCTGCACCGATGCCACGTGCTCGCACCGTTGCACCGATGCCACGTGCTCGCACCGTTGCATCGATGCCACGTGCTCGCACCGTTGCATCGATGCCACGTGCTCGCACCGTTGCATCGATGCCACGTGCTCGCACCGTTGCATCGATGCCACGTGCTCGCACCGCTGCACCGATGCCACGTGCTCGCACCGTTGCATCGATGCCACGTGCTCGCACCGCTGCACCGATGCCACGTGCTCGCACCGTTGCATCGATGCCACGTGCTCGCACCGTTGCATCGATGCCACGTGCTCGCACCGCTGCACCGATGCCACGTGCTCGCACCGTTGCACCGATGCCACGTGCTCGCACCGCTGCACCGATGCCACGTGCTCGCACCGTTGCATCGATGCCACGTGCTCGCACCGCTGCACCGATGCCACGTGCTCGCACCGCTGCACCGATGCCACGTGCTCGCACCGTTGCACCGATGCCACGTGCTCGCACCGTTGCATCGATGCCACGTGCTCGCACCGTTGCACCGATGCCACGTGCTCGCACCGTTGCATCGATGCCACGTGCTCGCACCGTTGCATCGATGCCACGTGCTCGCACCGTTGCACCGAACTGACGGCTTTTCTTTCGCATTTTCTCGACCTGTCCAAACATTTCCCGCGACTGGCGGGAGCGTAGGCTCTGGAGCGTGTGACGTGCTGCGGCGTGCTGAGCAAACATTTGCCCCCCCTCCCCCCCCCCCCCCCCCCTCCCTGCGCACCCAACACTCTAACGCCCAAACAACCCCAATTAAACGTGAAACATGTCGATCGTATTTTTTGATATCGATTCCACAGGTGGCTGAATCATAATCGCTTGCAGGTTCATTTGAATCCAAGATTGAGTCGATGGTAAGATATAACCATGGCCCACTATTATAATATCTTCCAGTTTAAAAATCTGGATCGGTGGGTCGATCTTCATCAATTTTACCAGTATTTCTCCAAAATTCTGATAGACAGCGACAGGCTTCTGACTTTTTCAGTGATACCATGTGATACTTTGACATTTTTTGGCTTGATTTGGTCAAGAAAGTTGATGGCGTACTTTAAACATATCTTTCACAAAGTCATCGATTTGGTGGTCGGTGAGATATAATCCACGATGAAGGAAACACCATTAAATATCTTGCAACATGATTCAATGTGCCAAAACTATCAACACTTTAAAGTTTTCCGTCGATTGAAGTCGAAATGGTCTATTTATCTTTCTGGAAGTTCAGACCATTTCAGAACACCATGTTGGAAGTACAAAGTTTGTGGACAACCCCACCATGCACCTTCACACACTACTTGAATGAAAAGCCATTGTTGATTTAACCGATAAAGTGACGCTATTGTCTAGAAACACATTGAAGTGGTGCGGCCTGGTGTAACTAAGTGCACTTGTAACAGTTGGACATAGTTTTAATGTCACTAATTAGTTGTCCGATGGTCAGAAGTATTGAACCGATAATTAAGCCTTGTCTAGATAAAATCCGTTTGAAAGTGCAAAGTTTTTTAAATTAAATAATAAAAGATGGCAGAGCAAATAATTGTCAAGGGGATGAAAACCCAATTTCACTTTATTTTCCTTTCAGGTTTGTTTATTGATTGGGGTAACCGGTGTTACAACTCAGTTGTAGCCGGCACGTATTCTTTCTCAATTTGAAGGCTTCAATAAAATACTTCACTTGAGTTTCTCGGTGGTCGAGATTTTTACTGACCCTGACAGGTTGTGTTTTTTCGCGCATTTCACAAGGTTGAAAGGGGAGTGAGTTTGAAGTAGAGGGGCGTCGAATAGCGGACAGGCAACAGGGTTTGTTGGTGTGGTTGGTGCTTTCCAAGCTCAGAGGTGAAATTTACAGCACCCAAAGTTTTTCATAAAAGCTGACTTGTGTTTTATAGACATACTAAATATGAAAGTAGCGTTGTAGCTTTAAAGCTATACATTCATATAAAATGAAGTCCATAAAAAGTCTGAAGGAACTATTTAAAAGATACCGTGAATTCGACTTAAGATATATTATCTCCTCCTAAAAATCACCTTTATTTAATGTCCTTTGCAATTCGTGCCCAGTGCGAAGTCGTCTGTGAAAATTACTCGATACAACCCTAAAAATCACTTCTGAAATCATAATCCAGATGACTTGGAAAAGAAAATCGGTTGCACGTGTAAGATTATGGCCAATACAATGAGTAGTCCAGTTTTTGTGTCAAAAAACTAACATCGAGAAAAATTCGTCTGTTTTTGTCTTTGTCCCAATGTACTCAAATTGCGAGGGAAATTAGCATTTGATGGGTCTAAAAATCAATATGATTCACTGACTATACTAAACTTTTTTTTTCGTTTATACTTATAGAAATGTCTCATAGGATATGCATTAAGAAGTAATTTGGGACTTCGATTACAATGTTAAAAAACGTATTAACGAGAGTTCTGTCCGGTTTATGCTTCCACACGCGAGGCAGCGGGTAAAAAAACGTACTAAAGAGTTTCTTGTCCGTCTGAGCCTCTCGTGTCGGTAAAACCACAAGCATTACCGCAAAACTTAGTGCAAAGAATTTTTAAAGTGGGACAAAAGCAACTTGTGGTTTCTCAGCTTGTTGTCATCGTCTCAATTACTCGAGTTCGGAGAAGCACGACACATTTATAACATTTCAATTTTAAACAAACTTCACGCTTTTTTTAATTTTTTTTAATTTTTTATGTGAAGATTTTTTTAACATTGCTCATGTTATTGTTTCAATAACTCAAATCATGTTCGATTACATGATATTGTGTGGCAACCTCATTAACTCTGATAACTCTAATAGGGCATAAAAACGTTATTCATATTCGGTCGTAGCTGCAGGGATTACTTTTCCTGGCAACCCTTATTAAAAGGGCATGTGCTTTGTCAAAAAATCCCTCTGTGAAAACATTGTTACCATCATTATAAATAATGTGAGTGCACACCTTATCTCTAAATGATTATGCATCTCAAAATGAAATGTTTCAATTTCAATCAAGTTCATATTACGTAGCTTTACATAGCTAGCTACACTTTGCCTGCCTTTCTCGCCTAGATTACTGCCATGCTAGGTGCTTGGCTATTTGAGATGAAAGAATTCGCGATGCTAAAGTTTATTATTTACCAGCAGGCATCAAATATCCCTGTCAACCTCTCAACTCTAATGTTTAGGTGAGCCGAGAGTAATCTGAGACTAGCGATCAAACAAGCGAAAAGATAAAGAAAAAAGCGTAAGCGTCACCCTCCAGATATATTGCTCTCAACTCTTCACTCGGCTGTCGAGAATGGATCTTGCTCTTTGTCATCATGTCCACTGCTCCCTATAACAATACCATCACGACGATAAATTTGATATTTGTAACAACAATTTGCCATCGTTTCCTGCGCTCGAATCCACGAATGCGTTTACGACTATAGCCGTTAAACAGTTTGCTATCGTCTGTGAAGTTTAGTGATAAAGCGTATATATTTCCAACTTAAGTTTTCCAATTTTAAAGAATATAGTGGGCAACCCTTTTACCTGCTCGAAAATTCGCAAAGAGAAGGGGCCATTTCAGTCGGTGGCTTGGTTGCGAGACGTTCGTGAGAATGTAAAATTACATTTCAAACATTTTAACCCAATGGCAGGCAAAACATTATGAGCATTACGGCTGAAAATTAATAAGGCCTTATGAATGTGTCTTATAAAACAGCATTGCGTTTTCTATCGAACTTCACACAACTAACCTTGATTTTTGCGTCGCTTATTTCAAAATATTGCTTCTTTGGGCAATTCGGGTTAATATCCCGCTGGTTTTTGTGGTTTCTGGAGATTCTGCGGTCGTTAGGAGATTACCGGTGTCGTTAGAAGACCGGGGATCAAGGATTCGTTGAAGAAGCTTCATCAACGCGCTATCATTATCACTGTAATGATCAAGACACGACTTGTATGAACAATACAATGGTAGAACTATGGAAAGTCAGCGAACTTGTTTTTGCACTTTCTGGTGAGAAAACATCTATTTTACATTGACACCCTTCACGTAAAGTATCGTTTTATTTTGACGCCACAATGTAATTAGGTATAATCTAGGATATAAATTTACATTGTACTCGTTGAATGTAAATATATGTTGATGCTTTAAGTACCATCAGCTTCCCCAAGCATTCACTTTGCTGTTTAAAAGGACCTTCTTTTTAAACGAATAGTTACCACCATCATTTTTAGCACAACACATTAATTGGGCTAGTCCGTGACTTAGTTGAACATTAATCTATTGGATATGTCTCGTGTATAGACCACCCTCTCACAAGGCCTCTAACAACCCTTTGGCAAGCGCACAATAATTTGATGGGGCCAAGTTTGGAAAGCTTTTCGGCGTAGTTTGCGCCGGGAGTGGGGACATGGTTGACAGAGCTGCAAGCTCCCATTGAAATCGTTGTAAAATCGTCAAATTGAAACCTCTACTTGATTATTAGTCAAGGCTTGGGTGGTTAATGAAATTCAAACATTTTTTTGCCTTTCCAGCGTTTCAAGCATTGGAAAATTGAACCTAAAGCGCACAGCTATTTGTATATAAGGCATCTACTTTTTAAAAATGTAAGCCCACAGCTTCAAGAGCTGAGGTGGTGGATTGTGTCTGTCCCTAAATATATTTCAAACACATCTGACTCTATACAAACTTTATCTGTTGTTTTAGTGTTTCGAAGTGAAATGTTTGTTTACAGTTTCAGTGCTGATTTTTCGACACTGTATTAGTAAAAAAATGCGAGCTGTGCCAATATGCCCATGGCGCCATTTGCGCCGATTGAATTTTTATAGATTTATTGAAAGGCAAATATCAAGGCCAATCTAGCTAAAAGTTAAAAATGTCTGCCACCTTGAAGTCAATATCTGCAATTTTAATTTAATGGTTTACGAATGGTTTACATAAATCTTTATTTATCAAAATTTTAAACGTGTTTTCACTAACTGCAAGTATATTTATGGAGATTAAAACGCTTTTTTTCGTCTTAAAAACCTTTTCATAAATATCAAGTCTCTCTTTTGAGCAACGAGTAATTTATCAATCCATTTCTTCATTTATGCACAGAAATCATCATTTATATGACTTGAATTCATGGCAAATGTCACTGCAAAATGAAATGACGCAGTTCCTTTATTCCTTTGACAGCATTTACCAATTGTGGTGGTGTCATCTCATTTGACCAGATGACACCGGGTTTTAAAATACGAGACCCTTTCGCCTCATAGGGAGCGGATAATATGTTAAAAAAACAGAGTGTGAAACATCTAAATTCATGTGGAACTCTACTTCACTAATGAAGCCACCACTAAAGTCTCAAAATCACCGTTCACTGCCAACAAACAAGCTCCATAAGCGATCGCCACCACAGTCTAGTCGTTCTAGCGCGGGTACAAATTGGTATAACGCTGTCCATGACGCCCATTCCCCTAGCGGGTTCATTTTCCGATTTTCCGGCGATCCACACTTCCGGCCGGTGGCTCGCGTGTCTAATGGCGTCGCTAGATTGACACTATTCAAATGTTACTGCTTCCGCTTCGAGCACAAGCGAGGAAAATTGCAAGGAACTTGCTGCGACAAGAGAGAGAGAGTGTTTCAGAATGGGCAAGAGAGCGCGGCCATTACGTGCACGGACGTTGTAATTTTCTCGATGTAAGCTTCTGACTTCTTAAATTGATCGTGGCTTGCATATCATAAGCTTTAATGTCGATATTATCAAGAAAAACTTTTGAAGGGAAATGCAGTGTAGTTTTCTGGGCTAACGAATGAATTGGCAAGGAATACATAATATATTTTAATATTATGTATTAAGAAATAAGCCAAACCTCTTATTATTCTCTTAAAGTTTCACAATTTTGTCCCGAAAATTGAAAAAATAACTGTGTATTGATAAAAAGATTGGCAATCCCTCCTCTATATATATATTTTTTACAATTTGACAAATAGTTGAGTTACGAAAAGGTCGCAAATTTGAGTCAATTGGGATCTAAATAAACCCTGAGACCCGAATATATGGTCCAATCTAGGAGGTTAAATAAGGGACCATCTCTTTCTCTATTAGCACGATAATTTTATGAAATTAAATAACAAATTTTGGGGACCATTTAATTTATATTCAGAGGGTCTGTCACTTCGAGTTTTCTTTTAGCGCAATGAATTCTATGTCGTGATCGAAAATCTGCTACAGAATCGCCAGATGAGTATATAAAAACTGTCAAGAAAATCGACAAACAGCGTGTCATTTAGTTTATAATGACTTTTCTGCGAGAATCGCATATATAATAATCCTCGAGACTTACCCCTTCGTGTCCAAAAATGTTATGCTTAACGTAACATATAATCTCTCAGCTTGGTGGGTTTAGCAGACTGCTTATCCTAACATTGCAAAACTTACTGTGAGTGCTCCAGTAAGGCCCTTCCTTTTCCAACCCTTCAAACTTTGAGATCAACTAATACTTGAAGTGTGGAAACGATTTTACCAACAACGCCATCCAAAAAAGACCCGTGTATTTTGCTCATCTTTGCACGTTTCACGGCGTATGCCAGCCGCGGTGACTGCGTTATCAAGGCTGTTGATCCAGTCAGTTATCGAGGTACCCTTGATAAAACACACATGCACACAGCTTTATACGAACAAGTTTGGTAGTAAAAAAGGGGAGAGCACTCAATAGCAATCGCAACTCTATATTCCCAGTGTAAGTAGTTATAAAAATGTCGTCCAGTGTTTCTGGCAATAAAAGCGTTGTGATAACCGCGTAAAACTGCCCACTCTCCGGCCAGGGGCTTTCAGCTTATAGGCTTCAAACTCGAAACACTATCGCGGTGTGCCAATATAATGCCCATCCAGCACGCAAAGTGGTCAGAGCCCACACAGGCGGGACAAGCAATTTACGAAATTGGATACAGTAGCTGCGGCTGCGAGGGGATGAGGCGGCGATCGGCGGGGAAGTAAGGTAATGGACGCTACACTGTGTCTCACCGCCAATTTAAGCGGTGCCATAATGTGGGTCAAGTTTCACCGCTATATGGGTCAGGTGCAGAAATTTTGCAGAAACCTTGAGACAAGTGAGGCATGATTAATTATTTCGCTGCATTTTTCGATCCCCTATATATGGAAAGCTAATGTGTGGTATTTTCTCCGAACATTATGAGACGTACTACTCTACATTATGTTCCCATTATAACATATTAGGTTGAAGAGGGTGAGCCATTAAAGGAATAGCAAGTGTGGGTGAGGTGCACCGTGGTGCTTTAGCTGTGTTTGGCAACCTGGGTTTGGCAACGCGTAACGTGATCGATAATGTGTGGCAGTGATTATGGGGATCGCGGCCGTAAAAAATAAGTATAGCAACGGATTTCTATTCAGATTCCTGTTCTAGCTGAGCGCTGTTTCCTTCCTGAGACTACTATATCAACCACAACGCCAGGCATTCTGTGTTCTCAGATGCAACATACCGATATTTACGTTTATTTTAAGCTTGATTTATCACCGGTGCAGTCGTTGCCTTTCTTTATGATGAAGTAAGTCTGCTGAGGAATGGTTATTTTTGAAAATAGCATGACAGACCCTTCTTAAATTTTCGTTAATGGGTACACAATTTTCATACACAAAAGCTTGAGTCCAAATAAATTTAAATTGACGGACGTGATGTGACCTTTTGGCGGGCGATATTTACATAAAAAATTGTGGAAACTCGTACAGTTGAATGAAAAATTAAATAAACTCATCGAAATTATTCGTGATATTTTTTTTTTACTGTACTGCTCTTCTATTAATTCAGTAAATTGTTCGCGGATGCCTACACAGAAAAAAAAATAACTTCTCTGATTTAAGGATTCAAATCCAACGCAAGAAACGCGCCGAAAAACTGGCACAGACTACAACGGTTTGAAAATAAATGCAATAAAGCGTAATTTGTTTCCTTTGTAGTCGCCCCGAAATGAAACAACATGAAGCGTGGGGGGAAATGTGAATTTAAGGCGCACCGAACTGTACAACCCATTTTCATAAATCTCGACTCTCTT
The DNA here is from genome assembly GCA_921293315.2 of Nemurella pictetii. NCBI lineage: Eukaryota > Metazoa > Arthropoda > Insecta > Plecoptera > Nemouridae > Nemurella > Nemurella pictetii. Next base: position 8,446,308 of record OV121122.1, read on the forward strand.
TTCAAATAATTTTTAGCTACCAAAAAAAAGCTAGAGCTCTGAAGGTATTCTAACAACCCTTTTTTGTGCTAAACATTTTCCAGCTCTTCATTTGCTGCGAATCAAACCACAAGACGAAATTATTACCTACTACTGGTTACAACTGTAACACCTCATTACCAACATTAACACATTTCTATCATCTGCATTTTAGCCTAAATTTCTGAATGCGATGCCAATTGTTTAAGATTCATCTAAGACGTCAGCTCCATTACTGCATCTGCAATATCATGGCATCTTCATCCAGATTACTTGCTAATTATCTCATTCTCGTTGCGCTTTATCTGCCTCAAGCAAACAGGGTGGAAGTGACGTTTACGACTAGTCGAGCAGGAACCAATTAATAATTCCTAAAAAAGCACCAAGAGATGTACCTCGGTTCATCACTAGCACACCGTCCCGTTTGCTTTGCTTGGATCCGCTTTCCTTTGAAGAAGCCAAGATTGCGTATAGGTATAGGGGATGCACGTGCTCTGCATTTAGGTAGAATTCAAAGGGTAGATTAATTTCGGACCTAAAATAGTCAGTTTCATTAATGTTTTACAAATCGTTCTAGTTAATTTTAATATAATAGGTCCCATTTGGCGATTTGATGGTCAAAATAATATGTATATATCCGCCCCATGGTTTAAAGTTCCATTTTCTTTTATAATGTACAATTTGCGTTCTTGAGTTCCATGTGTTGTTTTTTTTTATTGATAAATTAATGAGTGCTCCGCCATGCCATGTGCCATGCGCTTTAAATTGTATGTGCACATATTTTTATTTACCACTCACTTTATTTTGGCAAAGGAGCCTATACGACTGTCATCCCACGTTATATTAATTTTCAGCTCTAACGACAATATTTGCTTAGTCCAAATCCCCACCGTACAAATCCAAATTTTTGGCCACTAATCATAAAAGTGGAAACAAGACGAAAATTGCGTCTAGCGTTGAGAACCTCAAAAATATTGTTTGATCAATTACGCTCCGCTCCTCCCAGCACATTGTGCTGGAAATCAAGCAAATTTATATATGCGTATTCGTATGTGTGGCTTATATTTTTAAGTGAAGTACCTAGATGTTTAAAAGCACTGACCACATATTGTTGAAACACTAATGCGTTGATGCATTGGCAATAGGATTGCACTTTGCATTGACAGATGTTGACACGACGGATTGACAACAATCCGCGGACTTCAAATGTCTCGCAAGGGGACACCGATGGGATTTAGATTGTGAACACAGAATCTGCAATGTATTTCACAATTTCCCATAGGAACGCATCTGTCACGGCTACACCATCCGACTTAACCACATGTCAGATGTAAATTGCCACCACATTATCGCGCGCATCTACGTGCAAGAATATCTTATAAAGGATGTTCAACGCAGCAACGTTCATCTCGATGATTGCATCATGTGCAAATTTGACCGCGTATTGCTGGAGCCTAAGCTAATAATTTTCACTTTCATCTGGCACTCCATGATGTCGTTCTGAAATTAGCGACTTGCTGTCCCATATTTCTTTATCTCTCTCTCTCTCTCTCTCTGCCCTGCCCGACTCGCAACTAGGGTAATTGTTTTTTGCGTACACATATAAACAATTTGTGTCTCCGGTGTCGTCGGGCTACATGGGGGCCTTCGGGAACGGAACGACATAAAGCAAAACACGAAATTAAAACCAGTGGCAGCGAAACTGTTACTAATGGCATGGGCCTGTCCGTTTAGGGGTGGTTTAGAGGACGGGTTTCATTTGGTTAATAACCAGGCTGCCTTTATATAGTATGTTACTTTCAACGGCAAAAATTTTATGTAAGCTCGGTGCATTTTGTTTGTTAGTATTCCTGATCTTGTTAAATATATGAAGCCCAAAACACTGATCCTTGTTGAATTTTTGAGCTGAAGCTGAAAGAAATTTCTATATTTTATTTGCGATTAAATGTTATTCGCATTATTCCTTGATATATTTCCGGAGTTATTATAATTTATCGTCTTTTGAGTATCGTCCAATTAGTTTCCCATGTACACATGTTGGCTATTTATCTGCAAAAAGTTATTTTAAGCGTCAAAGTTCAGCCGCAGCCCCTAAAACAACTAACATCACGAAAACAAGTAGGTGTGTAACGCATAACTCCACCAAATCACAATGCGTAACAAATTTTTTTGATCACTTTGAGTGTGCCTATACGCACAACATGGATGGCATCCCGGTTGTATATCGGCGAAAACAAAGCGTGCGTTGTTAATTTATTACGCCGTGGTATCGAGGGAAGTCTACGCTACCGGGGCCAGCGATGCGACAATAAATCTTACCGTCTGGTGCGAGGGCAGAGAGAGAGAGACCGTGGCCAGGTATTTTCGCCCCTGTCACGTTTAATTTTCAACCTTGCCCGTATTGTTTGCCGGGTTCGGAGTGTTTTTGTTTTGACAAATTGGCTTCGGCTGAGCCTTGATTAGAAATGCATGCGCTTTGCTGCTGGGTTAGTGTATTTGCGCGTTGTGGAATCAGCGCCGATTGCTTTGCTCAGTTGAACAATTTATGAAATCAATAGATTAGGATTCAGTCCAATAGCCGAAAGCTTACGTTGCAAGTTTAGCAAAGTTTACATTTGGGCATTTCAATCTCTAGTGAAATCCAACTAATGGCTCCTCTTTTCCGCTTAATGAAGGCTTAATATTGAACTGTATGTGGTAAGATCGCTTTAGATGTATGGGTAAAAGAGCAGTCGTGGACATATTGCTTTTCTCCCACTAACACATTTCTTGCGGTTCTATTATTATTATCCTTGACGCCTCTGACCTCTCGGCTACCTGTGCTGTCAAATAATTCGGCTGCAAGTCCGTTTACCGATCGAATCTGTCTCACTTTGTGAATACCCGCAAGGCAGGCCCAACTTGACGACCAAGTCAAAGTTCAATTGTAACAAACATGTTTAATCATGTCGTGCTACGGGGCATTAGAACTATCTTGCGCCGTAGACACTGAAAGCAATCAACAGTCGAGCAACTGCGTACTACGAGAAGACAATTTACTTTTCCGACAGCACAAATGGAAAAGCTATAATACTTCATCGAGGAAGCCACAAATGACAACTTGTGGACACCAATTTCCTTTGACCTCTTTTGTGTCGTTCAGAGAGTGGGATCTAACGCAAGAATGACCACACGATTGGACAGTGCACTGCATACAGTGCAGCCGATTAACCTTCACTTCTCTCTCCTTCGCTGCAATAATAAAACTAAACTGTCTTCAAATATGGGTGACCTTCGAATCCAAAGGGGTGTGCTTTTCACTTAAAGAAGCCGGAACTAACTTTCAGATGACCACAACCAATAAAACGATATTCGCCCCTTCGGCAGAGTAGAAGTAAAGCCACATAACCTATTCACAGTTTATAGCTTATCGCTACTTGTGGATTTTTGATATAAAAACGTTTCATCTTCTTAGAATGTGACAGACAATACGGCCACAAAGAAAGCTACTCTACATTGACCCGTAAAATAAAGTCAAATATGAAAACCAGGACACGTCAGTCGCACGCCACATTCGCTGGCGAAAAAGCCAACTCCACGACATAATCTCCTCGTCCTTATAAAACAAACGCTACTTATTACGACACGGGTCCTTGACTGCATTAAGGACCTCCCATGTCGCGTGAAATGAAGTGTGTAGCGACGTCCTGGAGGGTGCCAGCGATGTGTCAATGTCTTCAGCGAACCCCCAGACGAAATTGGGAAGAAAATGGCGCACGGTGACAAGGGTTGATTGCTTCATTAGTCTCGTCTGAAGTCGCTATAGACGTAATGAGAAAGTTTCTCGTTTGTTATACAGGGGGGCGTGCGTGTGTGTGTAGTTTATTGGGCGGGTTGATTTATTCAAGGGTAGGTTTTTAAAGTGATGATGACACCCGGCTTGACCATGTGACGCCAGTTTGTGGGTTTGGTAGTTTAAGGGTGGGCGAGTGGCTATGGCATGCAAATGGCGACTGTTTACGGGGCAAGAGTGCAGAGAGAGGATAATATAGCAATGTTGGGCTTCTATACTGATGGTTGCCTTAATGTCCAACGGAACTTAAGCCGTGTGTTTTCTGTGTACATCCACAAGGGTGGCTATACAGCTTGATTGGTTGGTTGCATAACTAACGAATTTGTTGTTTCGATTGTTGTGTAAATTATATGTAGTGAGTGTGCAGCAAATTTGGTCGAAATAGAGTAACTGTTGAAGATGAATCGCGGTCTAGGCACACTAGTAGATATTCTAGACTTCGATGGAGAAGAGTCCATTGAAATAAAGATTTTTGAGAGATAGAATTCAACTTGACATACATTTCAGAGTGAAATTCAATTTTTCATAAATGACAACTGCGATAATATTTGCTGGAATGGTTTGAATGGCTTAAAAAAATGCATATGAATTATGTACGATTTGACTTCTCTGGGCTGCAGGGGAAAGAAAATTTAGAAAAAAAACTTTTTGTGATATTTAAGATTAATGTAAAAAGTTAAATGGTAAACTTGGACACCCTTAGCTGCCACGCGTAAGGGATGTTTCGAGGGTGCAGGGATGCGAGACAAGCAGGGAAATCAGTTTAAAATTTTCAGTATCATCCCGAAAGTGTTTCTGGAAAGTTTTTCCCATGTACTGTCGCTGTCAAGAAAAGTGAGTGACGCAAATTTTAACTCATGAATTCTTTATTAACATTTTTAGTCGACAATTATTTGGAAAAATAAATGGAAAAAGTCGGAAGTAGAATTTGATTCGTTTTTTTTATTGTCGATATTCGGCTTGGGTGCATTTTCAATAAGAAGGTACTTTTACAGAGAACTCAGCAGCTCTGTGTCTAGTAAAAGCGGAGTATCCTGATGACTTTCTCGATCTATAACTATGCCAATTTCAATCGGAGACAAAGAGAGATAAAATAAACCGTAATAAAATATAAATTCGAGGCATTGTCTCTCAACTCAAAAAGTAATATCTTCTGCTTTCAGCTACATTCCTTTTTGTACTAAAAGAGAACGAAGAAAATAGAATAAGAGAATTGCATACGCTGCATTGAGTGTTAAAGTTGTTAGGTTACCTAGATTGCCACTAGTTTCACTTTTTTACATCAGTAACACGAGCAGAAACGAACCAAAGATTATAAACTATATGACTGTTCACAACATAGATTAAGCTTGTTTCATGCATGGTCAAATTTATCGACTACCAAATTGTCGATTGTACTTGTTATACATTTCACATAGATTAAATACATCCCCCTTTGTGCATTCGAATCCAGCTACCCTCACTGGATAATTTTTTTAAATGCAAGCCCAGTAAATATATCTGCTTTTTTATTAAATGTATTTCAAAACTGAATTTCTGGAACCAATCTGCAATTAAATTTTCACAAACCCAGTAACTAATTCTTGTATCCAACACTCAGATGAAGCATTCTGACCGCGTGTGTAACAGCTTCATCAAATAAGATTAACATTTATGTCAACAGAGATACGATAAAATGTAAAAATGTGAGACTAGATTTATAAAGGTGGTAAACTTGAAAAGCGAGTTTCATGCCTTATTTCCGGTAAAGTATCTGGTGGTAGGCTAGGCTGCTTACAAATGGCAACTAAATAACTAGATCCTAGTGTCGCGGACTCCTAGTGTGTCTTAGGGGTCGCGTGGAAGAAACGTGGTCGGGTGCTTCGAGTTAAGCAATGCCAATAAAAAATCCACCCAAGGCGTAAACCGATTGGTTTTTATCGATAAAGTGGAAACTTTACCAGTTCCAAATTCTACTGTGAGGAAGAACGCACAAGTGGATATAAAGAGGGAATGATAAAATATCAGGCAGGTACTTTGTGGGAAAATAAAACACGGCCAAGGGACCACGAGTTTCTTTGTATGTATGTACAGCTCCAATAAAGCTGCTTATTTCATACTTACTTTTTCAAAGCTAAGCTCGGAAGAATTTTGCCGGCTAGTTATTTGACAAAATATTTGTGAGATTGAAAGAAAATTCGCGGAACAAAAATAAACGAAAAAAAATTCAACAAGTATTAATCCTAGTTCTGAGCTCAGAGCTTTTTCCTGATACACTTGATTCATGGAATCAAGGTCTAAATAAAAATAGTTATTATAATATATTTATAGTTATTATAGTTATTATAGTTATAGTTATTATTAGTTATTATTATAGTTATTAGTTATTATATATAGTTATTATATTATATATAGTTATTATAATAGTTATATATAGTTATTATCTCGGTATTAGGTAAAAGACAACATGAACGGGCGTTTTAATCACTAAAATACAATTATATTCGAAATATTATTCTTTTGACGTAAAATACGGGTAACTTTTTGCCCTCAGCAAAAATTCAACGTTAAAAAACACTTCTGAGCTCTGTAAATCGTTCTGTGTGGGAGTTCAAACGACGCACTCTTTCACAGATAAACTAGAAATAATGTATTATCTTGCTGAATAAAGGATTATCTTGAAAGGTGAAAGGTACACGACGTGTTAGGTGCGAAATGCACACACTCAGCTGTACCTATTTATAGCCTTACTGTCACAAGTTCGATTCCCGTTTCCAGGATTATCACAGCCCTTACACACCCACATGCCTGTCACCTCCACTTTAATCATCCAAAAAGGAGCTGTCTCGGAACACAGTAGGAAATTGAATGCTATTGTTGGTGTGTTTGGGTTAATGTCAAAAAGACACATTCTAACTGAATGGGTACAGCTAAATATGAATGCCATTGTTTCGGGTTTGTTTTGGAGACACTAATGCGTTAGATGTCCGGACAGTCTGTCGCATCGGCGAGATGAAATAGAAACTCACAAGATCGTTGGAAAATTTTGGCGGACGCTGATTGTTTGTGTGTTTTAAGTAAAATTTAACAAGGGCGCATTTTATCAGAATATAGGCACAGGCTAATATTATTTTGGATTTTTCAAGACACTAATTTGCGTTAAGCGCTTACCAATTCTCACAAAATAGTTGGAAAATTTAGGCGGACGTCGATTGTTGTTGTGTTTTGAGAAAATTTCACAAGGATGCTTTCTCTCAGAATATAGGTATTACCTAATATTAATGACATTGTTTTGAATTTGTCAACTAATGCGTTAAATTCTTACCGAAATTCACAATATCGTTGGAAAATTTAGTCGGACGTCTTTTAATGGTGTTTGTTGAGAAAATTTTTACAAGGACCCATTCTATCAGAATAGGCACAGCTTAATATTCATGGAATCTTTTGGATTTGACAATACACATGCGTTAAACGCTTACCGAAACCCACAAAATCGTCGGAAAATGATAAAAATCGCTCGCTTACCTTGACCGGGATGCAGATGGCAATGAGAAGCAGATCAGCGGACGCCAGACTTGCCAAGAAGACATTCGTGGTGCTCTTCATCCGGCGGTACCGACAGATCGTGAAGATAATCAGCGAATTCCCGACAACCCCGACCACCAGCGTCAACGTATACACAGCGAGCGTCGGCACCAGCTCGTACCAGTCGTACGTCTCAAGCGCGGTCGCCATGTCGTACTCATAGTTGTCGTAGTCGACGGCGTCGTCATCGGCGGCCGCGCCGGGCGTCGCGTTGGCCGAGAGGTTGGTGTCGACGTCGGGCATCGCCGGACGGTCGTAGAGCTCGTCTCGGGTCTCGGTGCTGGTGTCGCTGAAGTCGAGGACGTCGTTGCTGGCGAGGACGTAGAAGGACAACGTCCAGAGCACTAGCAGCGTTGTGATTTGATTTGTCATCTTGTCTGTTTGTTTGTTCTTGGCACTGTTTTTTTAATGTTTGTTTTCTCAGTGTTTTTTATTTGTGTTTCCTCGCTATCGCTAGAGATCCGTCATGTTAACACTCCACTTCGCTGAATCTTAATTTTCTCTAAGGATGGAATAGGAAATGTATGTAATTATGAATTCTAGTTGTATGCAAATGAGAAGAGCCGAGTCGACGGTAATAACAGGCAATTTATACGGCTGACACCCTTGATCTTCCTTGGTGCTTGCAACAAGATTGTCTTGGCGTTATGATACTTTCACATCCCAAACCCTTTTCATTATTTACCTCCAACAAAATTTCTCAAAATACCAAGTAATTTAAGTGACAGCCTGACTTGAATTCATTGTCTGGAATTTCGACTTTAATATCCAATTTTCACGGGAAAATAGACAGACGAGAACCTATTAAAACTTTGTAGACTTCTAAACGTTTGGGCTGGAGACCAAATGTGTTTTCTGTGTCGCCTTTCGCAATTGATCTTTTGACGTGGAAGGAAAACCGTAGCATCTCATCACTGAAGGCTCTGAGCCGAACTCAACATTAGCAAAGAAATGATGAACGGTGATATATCTGTCGTTATATTTCGTAGAACGCTGACATATTTCAACGTTGCTTATAGAATCGGGCACGCTGTTTGTATTTAGCGCGGGAAAGCGATTACTTCCGTAAGTAATCAGAAATAAAAGCTATCTGGACTTATGAATTACTACTGTTTGACCTTGTGCGTGCGTGTGTGTGGCTGGTCTGTAAAAATAGCGATGCTATAGTCGCGAACACTTCCCGAAAAGCCGGCGAAGGTGTTGACACTAAAATTGCCCGTCGGGGATGCAAATAAATCGTCACATCGCTGGGAGTCGTTAGGAAAGCGCGTTCTGCGTGTGAAAGTCTGCGAAATATCGCTCTAGGCATCGCTCTAGTCAAGGATATGTCGATTTTGAATGTTTTTGCTAAGTTTTTTCGGACACACCGTTCTGCAGCGTCTTGTCAAAGAATATGACGGTCCTTCCTTATGGTGTAGCAATTAGGTGACAAGGGATGCCATGACGAGGGATGCTGCTCGATTGCACCACAATAGACCTATTCCACCCAGAGGAAAATGACGTGAAGTACCCACTGAACGTACTACCAGTTTGGAAAAAATATAATTAGCTCTGCTAAATGACAAAGGAAAATAGGGAAATCAAAACCCGACTTGCTCTACCTGACTTTACCGAGTGGGAATCATGTTTTAATTTTGATGTAATTTTGATTGAATGGAAAAGGTCTATTGAATATCACTTTTGAAGCATCTCAAAATTATATTAAGGAATATTCTAGATATCTTTTTATACAATTATCAAATTCTGATAGTGTATAATATACAAATATGTTTGAATTTATAGAATTAATTAAAATATTAGAGAAAAATATAAAAACTGCGCTTAAATATCAATTTTTATGAAGGCATTCCTGTCTTGTCCAAAGAAAACGCAGCAGAAATGATGTAATTTTTGGCTTGGGTGCTAAAGAGTGGATTTTTTTATCGGAAAATAAAAGCAGTGACGTTCTCACGCACAGAGAGATAATTTGGTCTTGTGATCAGAGCATTCGCTTCACTAATGTAAATGGACCACTGAACGATATTGTATTTGTTGGTGTCATCAGATTAAATCTTCCCATCCTCCCACGCAAAGTTCATCCAAAAATGTTTTGTAATGTTAGCGACCCCTTTTGACCTCGCAAAGACATTGGTAAGACGATCCCAAAACTTTTGAAAGCAATATTCTATACAAGGTGACCTGGCATTATAACCGGACCGGGTTGGATTTCAAATTTTCCCTGCCACCGATCCACTAGAAGCAAGGTCAACTGTCAAGGCCACACTTCTCAAGGTGAACTACTTCTAAAGCTATCCACTCGTGAAAACAACGTGTCGGTCTTCGTAAGAAGTTTTCTTGGAAAGTGAGAGCACGCCAAATGAAAAAGAAACCTTACGTCACTCACACCGTTCCCAAGGAGTTGAGGTTTCTATAAACTGAAACTCCTTCGAAAGCTTTTCCTCGAGATATCGGGAAGTAATTTACCCACAAACTTTATTAATCTTATACGCCATCTCGATATTAGTAAATTAATGGTGGTTTACTTTGGTTAACCGGGAGTAAAACTTAGTTGCATACAAAAAAAAAATCTTATTACTCATAATAAAGTACCCTTATAAAGTTGAAATCGGATGGAAAGCATGCCGATTTCAAAATATTTACCTTCTCAAATGGTAAATGGTATTTTATCTCCAAACGTGGCTTTTTTACACATGAAAAATCACTTGGATCGCTCACATACCTACGTCAAAATTCACTAGCTGATCACATACAAAGACAATGCACAACCTTTGATATCACCGAAACGAATGCGTGCTAACACACAAAATAAAATGTTTGGGTCAAAGTTAATATAATTCACTGAACCTATCCAGAAATTATGCAAACGATATTCACAGCTATAATCCAATCATATTTTCAGCAGTCCAGCGCTAGATTCACAATATAAAATAGAACAGTATTAGTAATTCAAAACAATGAATTTGCTATTTGCAGTAATTTAATGACTTATGAAAATTGTATACATATTATACAGTTCAGTGTGCAATTGTGATATGGACGTCATAATATGAACATGAGCTTGCTAGCAGACAAAGGTACAGTGAGGTGTCGATATTTTTATAAACATGTATTTGTTTTCGATCTAGCACGGACATGTTTATCTAAAAAAAAAATGTGAACAGGAAATTTGTGCGTATAGTATATAATAATTACTAAAATTCCTCGAACATCGAACATCGAACATCGAACAATTCTTATGGTGAGCATTCATGTCGTATCGAGTGGATGCCCTGCAGTTCCCAGAAAATGTTAATGATATCAGCAAAGAGCACGCTCAAACACCTATAAGCTGATTTTAAATCTTTATATTTATAAAAAAGGAACCGATATGATATAATACCAAAACCTGAATCACCGTCATCTCACTTTGGGAGCGTTGAAGTTTCAAGATCAAAGTATTTTTCCAAAGATGAGGGCTGCTACGAATTTAGCTGTGTATTTATCGAGGAGGTTGATGCTGCCAAATTTGCCTTGCCTATAAGTGTTGCTCTGGTAAATGTAAACACTCTCAACGGTAGCGTTAGGTAGATGTAATTGATCCACAAACACACGTCAAACTTCGTAATATTATATATTCGTACGGGCGTGTATAGTTAATCTTGCCCGTGGCGATAAGTAAATAATCTGTTCCGTTAAACATATAAATAAAATATTAACAATCTTGCAATTATATCCAGTTTCTCGTTTAATTACGTTTTCGCCGTGCAGTTTCCACCATAGTGGGGCGGAAAAAGCGGCTGTCGATTTTAAATCTGATTTTTCAGATTTATTTTTTATGTAGGTAATTACTTTTATTACTTTAATTATTCGTGGCATGCTCATTATATACCAAAAGTAAGGGTATTCTTCCGGTAAAGCCAGGTAGAGCAAGTCGGAATAATAGTCAAAAAGAGACACTTAATGTTGTTAGGTTCTGTATAAATATCAATAAATGATCTAAAATATCGAACTGGCGTTAAAACGCTTGGTTGTTGAAAAGTTAAATTATAATTATTATTAAGAGTAAATAATATAAGGTTTTTGTATAAATAGTTGTAGAAGTACACATTAAGGAAATTCTTACTGACCGCGATAGCAAAACGGTTTTACCAGAATTTTGATCTTGCAAATTTCCAACACTTTTGACTTAACAAATCAACAACCGAATCCTCCTGGCTTAATATTATCTCTGCCTTAAATTTAATTTTCGGCACAATAACTAACGTGAATAGCGAATTCGCTGATATCACTTTTTTCCACTTTTCTTCCACGTATCCACCATTTTGAAATTTAAAAACGTCAGCACAGTTATTAAATCAAAAACTAATTCCGATTAAAAATGTCCACCCACTCTGGGATTTGAATCCCGATCTCCTCCACTTTTGAGCTAAACGGATTTATCACTTTTCAATGCTAATTTACCTCGGTTATTTCAATTGCTTTACCAATTAAAAATGCTCAACGTTCCCAGCTGCAGCTGTTAAGGCTGGAGACCGGGGTTCGAATCCCAGCGCTGTCAAGCATTGTTAAATTGATGTTAATTTACTTAGATAGTTCCAAGCTAAGTCAATTGCTTATCGAGCAAAATAAAACGGTTTTCTCAAGTGCAATATAAGATATTGCTTTGAGCTTTCACTTTCATAGTAATTGCGGTAAATGCTCCTTATTAATCGCCAAAGCATTTGTCAAACTGATTTTGAATGATAAAAAATTCAATATTTCGCCCGCGTTTGCAAAGAAAAAGTAGAAAGCAGACTACTGCAACAGCTGTTACTTCCTCACAAAAGTTACCTCAATTTTTCAAATTCCCATAACTTCAGGCGCCTTCCGTGAACACATTTGATTCGTTTCGTGGACACATTCGGGTAACGCAGTGTTAACAGCGTGCTGTCAAAATTTCCGCTTTGTAGCACGTCGTATACACGTTTGGTGCATGCAAGCTTCCTTGGTTCGATCCTCCGCTATGACAGCTATCCCACGCACAGATGACGTCTTGCGTAGAGCGCAGCAGCCGCAGCAAGCAAGACTGCGATTGTGGGGTGAATCTACGCAAAGGTTTCGCCAGGGACTGACGTAAGAGATTCTTGAGCCGGGAGATAACCTCTCGTCGGCAAAAAGTGATCGCCTGCTTATAATAGGAATCTTAGAAGAAACTGTAATTGCATATTTGATTGCGCGATCGCGATGATTGCTGTGCGTTGTTTGCGCTTAAACGGATGAAGAAGGTGTTGCGGTTTAATGGCATGTGTTACATATTCAAGGATTTTCGGATTGCTTTTTTTAATTTTCTTTATATCTGGGATTATGAATGGGATCGATTCTTTTAAAATTAAATTGAACAAACTAAAACTATAGGTATATTTCACTAGGTATACCTAGTCGATTTTTCATTTCAATTTTCAATCGAAAATATATGGCCTCTTGGGAAACGAATCTCTTTTCTTAACGAGTCAAACGGACGGGAAAGCTCTTTCGAAAAGAAAAGTTAAATTTAGTCCACGTAACGAGATTTTTCAGCTTATTTTTTGATTTTCACTGTTCATTCATTTCTACTATTTTTTTTGCAAACCTCATAGCAGCTTAAACAACCAATGACATCCAATCAATTCAGTAACTACTTATGAAGCAAATAACAGTATGGAAGTGACGGGCAATTGTGTGCTTGATATCCTTTTTAAATTGTATGCACAAGTAAGTGCCCTTGTTTCACTTCAAATTGCCTGATTGAAACCTAATGGATTTCTAAGAGGGCGTAATACGTATACTTGATTTTGCAAAAAAGAAAATTATTTTTAATTCACGGTGAACTCTGGGAACAGATGAAAAATGAAAATACTTGAGACCTGGAAATAGAAGTCATCTTTCTCGGTAGCAATAATTGCTTCCTCAATTAAAGAAGGCAATCAACGCTATAAGAAGTTTAATTAGAGACTAAAGAAGTAATTACTCGGCATCATTAAAGCCCATTTGGGCATCATTTGCACTGGAAAACTATGTTCCAATTAACATTATTCTCCATTAAATCATGGCATCTCGTCAAACATTGCACTTGTTAGTGAGTTGATAAATATCTAAGCCCTTATTTCAATTAGTTTGTAATATTTAAAATTTTATCAAAAAATATCGTACACCAAAATGAGAAAATCTAGCTTTTCAAGAAACAATCAATAGTTTTTTTTTAAAGATATTCATCTCAAAAAGCTCCCACACTTAATTTTAAATTCAAGCATAGATACCTATCGCGAATCTTTCTGCTCGTCTTATGATTCACAACCTAACATGAAGACCACAATCATTCAAATTACCATAATAATAGACATCACTTCTCAAAAACGAATTTGAAATAAGCAAAAAAAAACACCTCCAAAGTCGCGAAATATTTATTTTACCGGAGACGCGCTCTATCTTCCCCGGGCGTCTGAATATCTGAATATATCGACGCGTACTTCCGCTCGCTCGACGCAAGCACCGACTCCACCGCGACGCTCTACGAACCGATGCACGCGACAACGACGTCGACGTTCTACTGAGCGATACCGACGCCGACCGACGCCGACCGACGCCGTCGACGCCGACGCGTCATCGTGCTACCGACGTGCATGCAGGCAACAAGCCGTGAAATGGTCCCCACGTCAGCCAAATATCAGACGGCGGTGTTTCTGTGCGATGCGACGATTGTTGACATTATAGGATTGCTGCTCTGCTGCGAGAACTAGAGCGACAATATTGTTTTGAAGGTTTCAGGAATAGGCAAAGAGCATATTAGCATATTTTTTAATTTTATGAGTATTTGATGGCATTGTTTCCCTTAAGCTGAAAATTCGCTTCCACCAAGAGTTTTAAGCTTAAATATACCACGCCGTTTTAACTTACGAAGACAAATGTATTTTCTTTATTGTAGCACGTTAGTTCTTAGAAAAGCTATTTAACTGGGGTTTTGAATGCAAAGCTACTAAACTTAAACTTTTCCCGACGCTTCGCAAAGCTATGCTGCCTGCCTTATCAACGGTCTGAACTCGAGCGCCACAAAATTGAAACGAAAGAACCAACATTAACCCAAGCCACAGAAGAAACCCCAAAACCCAAAAAACTGAACGTAGGAATCGACAATAATTTGACGGCGTCGTCTTTCTCGAATTTGATCGTGCGATGGTCAAACCAATTCAATTCAATTCAATTTCAATTTAAATATATTTAATTCAGACTCACACAAAATTAAATATACAATATTGAAACTATTATTACAATTAAGAATCACTAAAAAACAAAATTCACTACAAAATAAAAGGAAATGGAATGAAAAGTGAGTTTGAGACCCGTACCCATACCAAACCCCATAACCACTGACAGTGACAGCACGTATTAAAAATAATCTTCATCGTTAGCCCTAACATGTGATCCGGTTTATATTTTTCTGCTAGCTAAATCATGCGCTCCCCAAAGCTGGCTGGCTTCGTCGTGACAAATCGTACGTGAACATCCAAAAACCTTTTAATGTTTACTTGGCTGCATTTCCTACCTTTCGTGACGCCAGCATTCACCGACATGGAACTCGGTTCGTTATAAATAAAAATTGGTCGATTGGCGTTAGAGAAAAAGAGTGCGCTGCCGATACGAAGTCGGGTCCTCAAATTGCTGGCCAGAACCGCGCTATCAACAGATTCTGAGACGTCTCAAGTGCGATCTGTTTCGCTTGGGTTCTTGGCAAAGTACATCCTAATATTTCTACGTTCGTTTCGGCAGAAGAGAAATTGTTTTGTATAAGGGACTGCTCCCTTTATCTGATTTTCCTTCGATTTCGTTGAAATTAGTCTATAATGGCAGAGGAAATTACGTCTGGCAGAAGTTTCTGGGGAATTGTTTGTCGATTTCAGCCGGGAAATTCTAGAAAGAGATGGGTATAACCAAAATAATTCGAGACAACTCTTTGGTAATCTGCTTACTGTCTGATAATAGACGCTCACAAACCAAATTATTTCTCTACAGGGGAAAATAGTGGAACTTTTACCATAATATCCGACAAAAGTTTATCTTAAAGTAGTAACATCCCTTAAAACAAATCAAAATGCATGCATTTCGTCACCACTGCAATGCTTTAGGTAAGGCATTGATTCGCAAGCTGAAAATCAACTCACTGACTGTGTGAAATATCTGTCAGGACCACTAAATGGTTGGAATTCCTTAAATAGCATGTTAATTATTTGGTTCACAATACACCTAGCGCCTTTCGGTTAAGCTTAGCTTTGATGCACGATCAAACCCAGGTAAAGTTATTCGCCCAGGTTTTAGCACATACTCGTGTATAGCCAATGGGGGATGGTTTAAACTCCAAGTGTTTTGAGAAAATCTCATAACTCACTACGTTAGAGTAGAAGCTGGTGCTATGGCAGAAAGTTACGAGTTATTTCACGATCTTTGCAAGGGATTAGCCCACATATCAGGCCACGAGCATGAAGTCATTTATCTTTTATTACTAAGCGTTTTTATAGGTAGTGTAAGTATGTTTAAAATATACAAAACAGCTGAGAGACGGCATGAATTTCACATATTTCTTGCTAGCAAGTAGCAAGCAAATAACTGATCAATATCTTTAGAATTTGCGATTGATTTCTTGCTTCAGCACAGGGATGGCTTTTTTTGAACTTTAAATTTGTTTCAAAAGCCCATTATTATCTGAATACTTCTTGTCTCCCACACTTAACATTATACAATGATCATCATTATCGAGACCAGATCAGAATACCAGAATATATCTAGAGAGCTTTACAAAAATAAAATAAAATGAGCTGCAGATGGTGCGAATGCATATGTAGTGCCAAATATAATATACTCTTTGAACCATTAAAATTCCACGTGCATTTAAAATAAGGACTACCTCGTATCGCACGTAACGTTCATGTCCCAGTACACATCAAAGCTTTTCCATGCATCGCTTTAATTTTAGATAGTTAATGTCTTCCTCTATCGAACCATGGTCTCGCCTAAAGCATTAGTTAGGTAAACCACTTGAAACGAAGTGTGATGTCATTAGCATACTTTGGTAACACCGCTAAATTCAAGTCGGTATAGAATAGTGTACATGAGAGCGGCGTTTAATCGCAACAATAGATTGTTGGTTGTATACATCGGTCAACAGATGGGGGGATGAGATGGTCCAAGTCAAGGTCTGTAGATCTCGCCGCCTAGCGGCGAAGAGCCAAGCTCTAGGTTAGGTCGTCTCATGTGGAAATTAGAAGCCATGTTTGGGCTTAGCAACAGCTATTTCTCCCATCTGTGCGTGCATTAGAGTGGCGTGCAGTGTCAATTTATTTTTCAAATGATAAAAATGCCAGGTTGTGCAGCGCCAAACTGAAGTAAATATTATAGAAATGAAACCAGGCATTACAAATTTCCTGTGTCCCCAAGACGACGAGTCAAATGGATATATGAATAATAGAAGAAATAACCGGGAGCCTGGGAAGTTCGCCAAGCTGCGTGAGGTCAGTTCTCATTTCATTTTTACTGTCCAATTAATTCACAAACAAACAAATAACCAATATACACCGTTATAACATTCTAATCAATGCCAATTTTCAGGATCATTTCGAGCCAAGCCAACGTGAAGAGATCAATGGTGAGAATTGTAATTCCAAACATTTTTGACGTTCCCAACCCGTCAAAACGTTTGCAAGGAAACCGTCTTGTTAGTAGCTATTTTGCCCAGAATAAGGTAAATATTGTAATATGTTATTATTTTTAACATAAATAGTAATAATATTGATATAATTTACATTAATTGTGTATGCTAACCCCGTTTTCTTAGCTAGGATTTAGAGGTTATGTGCTGTTTCTGACGTTTAAGACGCTCAATGGTTATCCCGAATTTATTGGTCCCAAATTATTTCATGTGTCAGTGAAGATGTTGAACTGCTAATAATTTCACAACGTGAGCATTGATCATTGAGCACAATATTTTTTTTTTACTTTGAAGTTTTTCAGATAGGTGGATATTTTCAAATGACGCAAACATGGTTTGCATACGAAAGTGAGTGAGTATTGCATGGAATCGTTTGTATTTTTAATTCATGTCTTAGTTTTTGTGTGCTGGTTTGTGCAATGATTTATTTCCTTTTTTTGGTCGAGGACTTTGTGTTTGGTATGGTCTTGATTGATTTTTGCCACTAATAATGTAAACCAAGTATTTTCTGTAATTTCTCTTAGCAAATATTTTGTGTTTGGTGCTGGTTTGATTATACCAATGCACATTGGTGTAACAAATCCCATTAAAATGTACTTCCAGTCTTAGATGGTGGGATATTAATACAATTTTACAATAATTTTTCTGATTGGTGTTGGTTTTTATGTTGCGTTGGTGGAGGATTTGCACCGTTTACTTATGTTTTTTCAGCAGTACTACACACTGGAGATGATACCTGATTATGGATATTTATTTTCAATAAAATATTTATTTTCAACTGGGAACTTGAATATGCATTTTGTTTCCAATTTTTGCCTCAACCTAAGACTCCACTTGAACTCCAATTTTTTATTAAAAGCTCTTACTTATCTGTGCTAACTAATACGGTTACCTTAAGTTGTTATGATTATGTTTACCGCGTTAAGGTTGAAAACATTTAAAAGTTCAATTTTAAATTTACGGGGCAATATGCCGCATTCCTATTGGCTAATCGGGATTTGAGCCCAAACATGGCTGCTATACACTGTGGAAACGGATGAGATGACCTAACCTAGAGCTTTAGCTCGCCGCCGCCAGTCGATCTACAGACCTTGGTCCAAGTCCGACAATTCAAAATCACGGGTCGAAATGGCTCAATAACACCTTCTGGCAGAGAAAGAAAGACTTTTCTCTTTAAAACTTAGCATCGATACCTATCTACTATTACTTTCTAATTGACTCGTGTATTTGAGCTAGTTAGTTTAAAAAAAACTAATATTTAGCTGGGTTATTGAAGCACAGAAGTTAACTTAAAAGTCATATCCCCATCGGGAAAAAAGTTGAGTTCTTAGCATTTAAAAACGCATTTGCTTTAAATTATCAAAAACGAAATAGACTTGCACTCACTGCTGCTATTTTTTATTACTTGTTTTTACCAACGTTACGTTGATCCGTAACATTGAACGTGGCCCGGTAAGGGCTAATGCTCCTCGTGAATGTGGAGTCTTATTGATTTGTGCACTTCCTGGAGAATTCCCAGGAAATGGGATAATAACCATCGGGAACTGTCTTTGAATTTGCCACACTATCGGGGCGTTTGCAAAGATAAATTAGCTGTGAAGTTTGTTGCTAATTAGTATGTCTCATTTAGTAACAATGAGCAAGTAGAGCAACCGTAATTTGAAAAAAAAACTCCAATTGAATAAACAAACCATAAATTGCTGGCTAAAATTTTGTTGAAAAGTTCTAGGAAA
Organism: Nemurella pictetii; assembly: GCA_921293315.2. NCBI lineage: Eukaryota > Metazoa > Arthropoda > Insecta > Plecoptera > Nemouridae > Nemurella > Nemurella pictetii. The sequence goes on from OV121122.1 coordinate 8,465,149, forward strand.
GATAAAAATTTGCTTCATAGTTTGCTTCATAGATAGTTTCATACTTTTTATCTCGACATTATTCCAGAGTGCACGTATGGAAATACGTAATTTAAACATCCCCTTTGACAAGAGATATCGCCAATGTGCTCCAAGCGGGAATAACCTCCCCCCAGGGTTAATTTTTCCATGCGACCAATCAGATATCAAAGTTGCGTTCATCTCTCATTAATATATACAGTTGCTGTGTTCAGTGAAGAATGAAGTCCCAATCGCTAATAATTCTAGGAAACTAATCATTTTGTATGCCGAGCGTTTGAAAAATTCGAATAGAGATATAAGTACAATCACAGATGTTTAGAATATTGCTTCCCTGGAGCTTAATTTAAGCAGGTATTTTAACAATATTACAACATTTTACATGTGCAGCCATCGGCGGGCTCTCAACTATAACGATGATTTATAACTGTATAATGTAGCAATATCCGTGGCATTGATAAAGGTCAAAAAGGTGTGCAAAGACTGTAGAAACACTCATTGCCACCGCTACACCAAAGAAGTTAGCCAAAAACAACTCCGTATATTATATTTCATTGCGCCGTTTTGGATTTGGTCACACACGATCAACCGTATGGACCGTAACCTTGTGGACGAACGGAAGCTACTGCAATCTCTCCAGATCTGTTCCAAACGACCTCTTGAATTCCGTAACCAACGCGTTTTGCCGCTGCTGCAGACAATTTCCAGTGCACAATCCCTAAAATAGAAGTTTTCGCGATAATCTTAATCGATTTATTCAAGTTTTATGACGGTCCAATTTTCGTTTAAGCGGCAAGAAATCGGAAAACGGACAATTTTCCGACGATCTTTGAACTCTAAAATCTTACAGCAATATCGTATGTGCGCGTTCCGAAATCAATATGGATATTTTTCATCCCTAAAAGCATTCTACAGTCACAAAGGCATGCTCGAAAGCACCCACACAATGGCTCCCGTGCAGAACCATCCAAGTCGATTATCGCGAAAGTAAGCTGTATCGGAATATCTACCACATCCCCTCAAATGAAAACATTCCATTTTCCCCGTTTTCGTATTCATCCTTCCAGGTTTTCTGCCATGGAAGTTTCCTAAGATCCGTGCCCTTCCGAAAAACCGCTAAGCTTCGAGCTGCGATCTCACCAAATTGTTTGCGGCTCGGGTTTCATTCGGGTTTCCATTAGCGTTAATTTCATTTACTAACAGTTCAATAGGGTATATAAAACGTAGGCGTAGTACCACATGGATTGAATTGAGGGTAGGGGCAGACATGTGGTCATTCAGCTTAACCCTTCTCTTTGAACTTGCGCCCCCAAATTAAATACGTAAAAATGTCTAGATGAATTAATGGGTGGATATGGATGGATTAGTTTTTCCCATGGAAGAGTCTTTTTATACTTAATTTTAAGTGCATTATGTAGATTTTCAATTAACTTCCATTAGACGCGGTGCCGCGTAGGAGTAAGTAAATATTTTGCAAACTATAAAAACTTAATCAGCTACGCATGAGCCATAGCATGTGCTATTAAAATAGTATGGTTACTCTAAATCTTGATAACAACGATATTTCATCTATATTAACTATTAAGTAATACGTTTTTGCCATGAATCAAATGAAAAGGCCTAACTTTAACTATGAAATTTCCTAAAAGCTATTTTAATATTTTCTGCTCTGTATTATCGACTATATTATGTAAACTTTAGTTTACACAACACTTACATTTAGTTGCTTTACAGCTCATATCAATCTCAGCATTACTATAATCAGTTTGTGTGAGCGTTATAGCAGCATGTCCACTCTAGGAGAATGTGAGAATTGACAATTTCCGAACAGAAATCGTAGCACGGCAACAACAAAACAACGATGAATACGCGGAAAGCCGGAGGAAATTGCTACGTCAAAGTTGAGCAGATTTGACTGCTGTCCTGCAGAAGTAATCAATGTGCTGGAGTTGAAATGACGGATGGCGATGGAAGAGAGGGGCTTGATAATAAAGGTATAAAAAGAGAATGTTACAATTGGCGACCCCTGCTCCCAAAAAAAAGGATGTTAAAAATATGGGTTCGTTGTGTATGAAAAATAGAATTGCAATTGGCTACAAAATTTCTGCCTACACGTATACTTCGCATCAGGCATTGATGCAGAATTTGTTTGATGAAATTTGCTTGTGGCTATTACAGTCAATAGTTTGTCCCTCCTGTGTTACTTTTTGTTCATAAAAAGGCACTTCATCATTTGCTGATTTTCCTCGGTTCTCAGGAATACAGGCGGGAAAAACGAACTTCAATTATACACGATCATAATGGATGTATGGATATTTATACTCGTCGGGTAATATATCTCCCTCTCACATGAGTAAGAGGCATTTTCTCATAAACGTAAGGGCAGTAGGAAGGGCTTATCTTAAATTTCACAAACACATTTTAAATGGTTTGAACTAAAAACTTGAATATTGAAAGAGGCGTTTGTCAGAGATGGAATACAAACTGTCCCCCCCCCCCATACCATCCACATGGGAAATACAGAAAGCCATCTCAATTGCTAATTGTTCTGAGGGATTATCATCTCTGCGGGGATGCGCCGGTCAGGGGTCAGGCCGCCCCACTACAAATCTATTCGCCAGACGCATTAAACAAGATAACAGTAATTAGTTTGATCTGCTGTATTGTCCACTCAATACTTTAATCAGCGAGCATCAAAATCATGAAACCGTTAATTTGAAAATAGAAACGGTTCACTTTAAACACTTTGATAATGCCACTAACATTTATAAATATCAACAGTTATGAATTTATTAATGTTGAACACGAGCTATCTTTGATACGCTAATAACAATGGAATAACCATTTTATTTTCGACGAGCACTCAATTAATATCAGTGTCAATTCCTTTCAGATAACAAATTAATTTAGTGTCAGATGCGGCTGACAATTTAATTGAATGCATCGGCCGAAGCAGAATGCTCGCGTGACATTTTCAATCCCAGATCTCCGTCTTGATATACGGGCACGGCGGCTGGATGCGAGCGTCGATTCACTGCGTGGATTCGACCACGTGCACCCACCGGCGAAAGCTGACTAGATTTCAACTCAATCGCACCGGCTCCCCGATTTTAATAACTTGCCCAGCACAATGAGCCACTTGAACGCGTGGCATTTGCGTGCAAACGTCAGCATCGGCATAGTGCGCCATGGTTTCATTTGTTTACTGACTTTTTTGTGAGACACATTGCGATGGGTCACTTAAAAACTCACATGAATTTTACCTTGACCTAGACCGGCTTTACGTCAACTGTCAAAAAAAAATCGACGCATACGTCTTGAATCAAAACACCTGAGCTCATCAAAACTGTCGCACATCTTCGAACATATCCAAATCTAAAACTGAAGACTTGTTTTGACACCGCATTCACATGATAAATCTCGCCGACGCCGACCAAACAGCACACGCAAACCGTAGCACCAGTTGCTCGCACACACACGAATCCGCCAACAACCTTGCGTCTTACGAATCCGAAAACAGACTGGCCAACATGATGAAGCAAGCAGCAACAACATCTTCGCAGACCTGTTTCTCACCACGTGACGCCCGATCCGCGGTCAATTCAGGTCAAGTTGGCAATGGCGCTCGGGCGTTGAATCAATCAAATCGTCGCGGCTAGTTTTTAGTGCTTTAGTGATCGAATCGTGGATCGGTTTAATATCGCGTCGTCTGTTTGGGGAATCAGGGTCAATTGGTTTGGTTGCGATGCGATAGATTGCTCCAGATTCGAGATGCATTGTTGGTGCGCTGTGTGTGCTTTTGTGTGGTGACGGTTTGTTTGAGAAGACAGGCGTGCAGTTGACAGTGACTTGAAAATAGTGGGGGAACGTGACGGTTTCTGTGATCGATTGTATTCGTCTGAGCACAAGGATAAGTTTTACCGGACTTTGCAAAGTGATATTATATTATTTTCAACCGAATGTTTTTACGACACAATGTTCAATGCAACACAAACAAATCTGATCTCTTGAAACGCAACGAAACATAATAAAACTCTAGTTTATATCTGTGATAATTTTTTCTCAAATGTTCTGTACAAAAACTAACTGTCTCTTTGCCCATAATTTTGGTGACTAAATGCCAACTTAACACAGTACAGAATTGCTTTCAAGGACGCTCAACTAAATTTTTTTTTTGCCAAAATATTGCTATTTTAGAAAGTTCCATGTGCGCCACAGAAAATATTTATTCCAAATGCGCTCGTAGCACGTGTATTTTGAAAAGCTCGCGGCTATATCCGCCGGAACATAGCAATATCCGCGAGTTCGTGAGTCGAAGCCGAAGTGTGTGACATTGCCAGTCAGTTTCGAATTTCTTCCACTGCCGCCTTCACTCGTGATGTTTACTTTAGTGTTGTGGTCCGTAGTCGAGAGTCGTCTCCAGTTTCCATCAACCCTCTAAGTTTCGCTGTAAGATGCATGATGGAACCGTCCTCATTGCTTCGATTCACCAAGCAAAGCGAGCTGGGACAGTTCGCAAATCTACGTTGCCATTTCTTGCAGATTGTTGGTCCAACAACTTCAGGATACATTTGATTTGTTTGATTCGGTAACAGAGAATGATTCTAACCGCATACTTTACCTCACACATTACATGGATTTTTCTTTATATACACATAGTTGTGTACGAACATGGTAACTGATTGAAAAGTAAATCAATCGGCAGTGTACCGAGCATTTGGAGTAAGTAAATTTAACGCGATTTTCTCCCGAAGTCTTCAAATTATTAATCGAATGCTAAAAGACGCGTTACTTTTTCGCATCACCGTATTTGGTCTCGTTTTTAGCCACGTATCCACCGTAGAGATGATATTGCATCAAATTTACGGCAGTAAATAGAGAACAAAATATTATTTCTATTCACAGCACTCCAAAGGATACCAAATAAGCGCCTCTCATCAGTAAGCTTATGCACGAAACCAAACCAACAACAAAAAAAATTATGTTGTCATCTCATAAAAAATTTAATATTTCTATTGTATGCTAATCACTGCATTTAGACTAAAGCCAAAGGCCTGCGGCATAACACGCGCCATTGCCGGTTGAACGCAAGCAATAAAAACTAATCTTGATCCCTAATCAGTAATTGCAGAATCGGTCATTTAGACTTACGAGTGCCATGCATCGAACGTTGCACATAACCATTATACAGCGGTGTTATCAAGAGACTTGATTATTTTAAGGGCACGATGCGTTTACAGCGCCGCGAAACTTTCGAGCGAAGCGTAGGCCTTCGACGTAGGCCACGGCTCGAAGGCTACGTTCGTGTTTTCTGCGGTGCGACGAGCTTAGCGAAACCAGAAAATGGCGGACGATAGGCAATTAGCTGTCAGTCGCTTCAATTGTATTCTCAATCTCTTTGGCAATGGCAGCAACACTGATATCATCTTGCTCTCCATCAGAGAAAATGCCAAATTGTTGCGGCTCTGCTTACCCCGTACTTAAAATCAAGAAAAAATCGAGTACGAGCACTATTAAAGAAACGCAAAAAGCAGGGGTACTACCTCAATCTCATCGCCGAGATGAGGTTATGTGACAATGTCAGCTTTTTTAATTTTCATCGCATGTCGCCCAGCAAGTTCGATGAATTGCTTTGATTGTTGGAGTTCACTTGGGCAAGATTGATATAGGGATGACATTATTTCTGCTGGCGAACGGCTTTCAATTACATTGAGGTAGGTGTGAAAATGCATCAAAAATTTGACAGATTGCAGATCTTGCTATAAAACTATTTTAACCACTACCAATGCAAATACCCTTGGCTGATAATAAAAAGGAAACTTTTTGCAAACAACAAATCTGCAAACAAGAAATCCTCTGCCGCCTCGTGGGTGTTCATTTTTGTTTACTAAACTGACAGTGACATCGTGCGGGGGATCACCGCCCTGTTAAAATTTGATATTTTACGCGGGAACAGCAGTCTAGAAGGCGGCGTCCGGTGCGAACCCTACGCTTCGCTCGAAAAAGTTTGACACTGCCAAATGTTTTCGAAGGCCAAAAGCTACGACGAAAGGTTTCGTCGAAGGTAGTCACGTGACCCGAGTTCTGAGTTCTGATTGGTTGACGCGAAACGAAGGTTCGTCGAAACCTACGCTTCGCGTCGCACTAAACGCAGCTTTATTCTGCAACAGGAGACTGCTGTCGGTGCTCAAATAGGACCGACTGTCCTGTTAAATTGACACGTTTATTGCCGTTGTTTACAACATGCCGGCGGTTCTCATGGCTTTCAAAAGCGTAGTGACAGTCAAATATACCAACAACTGCTGCGGGTGGCAGATTATGCTAATTCAAAATCAGTACACCATTCGGTGATAATTTTATCTGCTGTGTACACAGGTTAGTTAATTAATTGGAACTGACACTGTTAATTATATAACGAACATCTCTCAAATCCAAGTATATTTTACAGATACACAGACCCGTTGATTATTTGTCTTTTGGAAATGCATCTGCAAGTGCGAAATTAATTGGAAACGTGCTTTTAGGATGATGATCCCAAAAGGGCAAGGGACTATGGTTTTAGACACATTCAATCACAAGCGAATCGCTTTTTGCAAACACGATATCCCTGCAGTCTCAGCGGATAGGAAGAGAGGGGAAAAATCGGCCCCCACCCCGTTTGAATCATTAAAAGTTTATACAACAACTCTAACACTATTCTGCATCATGGCAGGATTTTTATCTGAATTGAATTGATTTGCTCAGAAATATTACTAAATGATATACCCGTCTTATCTGTTCTTATCTATTGAGCACCTTACCTGTTCAATACTTCAGGTAGGAATAAAATAAATAAGAAAAACATGAAGATTTGGGGTTTATTAACCAAATATACAACGTTTCTTTTATTTTATAACCCCTCTATATACATACACTAAAATAATATACTGCCAAATAATATACTGACCCCACCATAAAGGCACTATGCAATACAACTGATATCAAATCGCCCCCCTTCCACCCCCAAATAGGCCTGATCCGCTCCAGCATCCCTGTATCGAGCCGTCTTCCATGCATCGCTGTAACACACGGTCACCAAGCATACTTTAAGATTGTGTCCCGCACTGTAAATATGTCTGGAGTAATGCGATACCACTTAGTAGCAGGGATAGTTCCATCCATAGCTCACCCTTAATTAACCCACTAAGCTACATATTCTGAACGACCCTCTAAGCCATGCGCCCAACCGGCACAGAAGATGCCTTAAGGAGACTAGAGCGTCTAATGTGAATCAGAATTGGCGGACCATTATGATACCGGCATAGGTTCTTTTTTAACTGGCGTTGGAAAAGGGAAGTGATTTCATGGATTCCAGTGCCATTTAACCCTCTCACAACCAGCTATCATTTAGCGAATATCCCAATAGTTGAAATTTTTATATATATATAAAAGTTATAAATTAAATTATCAATCATATCTTAGGGCCTATGACAGTGTGACAATAGTGACAATAGTGCGTCTATTGCGTCTATCTGCACCTAGGTATCCAAGGATAAGCTGTAGACTAAATAACCTACATGAGGTACTGATTGGTTTACCTACTTCACTGCTATGAAATCAACCGTCATCAATTTTGCCATATATATTTGTGGTGCTTTTTGACTCATCGTAGATTACGTTTTGTGTGAACGTCAGCTTCCTGTAAAGGCTTTATGTAATGCAGCTTACAAAACTTATTTCGAAAAAAGAATCACTTTTCTGCATAACACTCAAAATTACATAAGAAAATCCGCAGTGACTCGGAAAATCACGAAACGGTGGGACCTAATAATTCAAATCCTTTGCCCTGCAATCCCACTTAGAAAAATAGTTTTCCCAATATCTTCCCCATGTTCTCACCCTTGTTCCTTTTGCCGCCTGTGCCGCGCGCTCCAGGCTGCCCACCTCCCACGTAGATCACCTCGGAGGAGGGTTTGGCCAGCGTCTGGCATCGATCCCACCTCCGCGGCACGTAGTCGAGATGACCGGTGGCTTTGGATGTGAGGGCTAAGGCACCGGATGGCAGCAGCGAAGGGCTTTTGGCCTATTTGCAATCGTGCACAAGTTCGTCCGGTAAATATTGCAAGAGGTATTATTCTGTCTTGTCGAGTTAGCATAGCGAACTTTGCATTGAGGGAGACGGTGTAACATTTACAAGATAAACAACGCGGTAGTTCTCAAGTTACAATTGCCAAGGGGTCGAATTAGGAAAGGAGCGATAAATTCACAATGTACTTTGCATTTATTTTTGAAACCATAAAAAGCACAGAACATCACAGAAGACTGGCCTGTGACAATGTTCAATAACTGATTCGCATTAAATAACCTTGATATCTAGAGCAATTCCCATTTTAATCGATTACATGATCAATGATACTGATGTTACATTGCCTGCTCTGAAAACTGGGAACCAACAACCTCAATTATTTACCTATCCCGCCCCCCCCCCCCCCTTCCTCCTATTCCTCCCCCTCCCACTCTTCCTCCTCCTCCTCCTCCTCCTCCTCCTCCTCCTCCTCCTCCTCCTCCTCCTCCTCCTCCTCCTCCTTCTCCTTCTCCTTTTCATCCTCCGTCGTCTCCTCCTGCTCCTGCTCCTTCAGCGCTTCCGCCACCTCCTTCTCCACGATTTCCTCATTCAGTTTTCCGCCTCCGCTCCCCCCGTCCGCCTTCTCAACCCCCTCCAGGTCATCAGTCACCCCCTCCAAGTCATCAGTCACCCCCTCCAGGTCATCAGTCACCCCCTCCAAGTCATCAGTCACCCTCTCCAAGTCATCAGTCACCCCCTCCAAGTCATCAGTCACCCCCTCCAGGTCATCAGTCACCCCCTCCAAGTCATCAGTCACCCCCTCCAAGTCATCAGTCACCCCCTCCAAGTCATCAGTCACCCCCTCCAAGTCATCAGTCACCCCCTCCAGGTCATCAGCCACCAACAACACTTTACCTTCCGCGTCCTCTTCACTCGACTGCACCTTGATCAACAGCCACTCCGTGCCCGTCGCTCGGCCTCCCTTGCCCACCGGCACCAGCGTCGGCATCCTCCTGTGCCCGTCGATCAACATCGGACTCTCCCCGATGTTGTCCGTGTACAAGTAGCCGCCGTAGGACAAGTTCAATATGTAAAGACTTCCGGCAAAGTGGCGAATGTTCCAAATGGCTTCCGGGGATTCCAGGTGCATGTTGTCGATCCAGGCCTGGACGGTGGTGAAGCTGGTGTTCTTCGTCCAGCCGATGATGTCGTCGCTGGCGAAGAGCGTTGAGCGCGTGCCCACGTTGATGATGTTGTAGTAGGGGCCGAACTCGTTGTTCCCGCGGACGTAGAAGAGTGCGTTGGATTTGGGTATCTCGTCCGGCCGGTTCCAGATGAACACGTTGCGTGTACGCACGTTTAGGGGTGGGTCGGGCGGGTAGTCGAACTCGGTGTCGACGTAGAGGTACTTGTCGGTGAAGGCGCTCTTGATGTAGTACTCGGTGTCGGGGGGGTCGTTCTGGAAGGCGAGCACGGGGACTTCGAGGGCGGCGACGATGACGCCGAGGAGGATTGAGATGCGCATCTTGGTGGTGGTGGCCTGGAAGGGGTTGGTTTTAGTGCTGGTGGTGTTACGGTGTCGCTGCTCTGCGATGTCTCATCCCTGGGGAAGGGAACTGATATTTGCTAGAAATTTTGAAAATTTCCGATTTAACCCATTTTTGAAAGTTAGGTCCACTTTTGCCTCGACTATCCATAGAAGTATATTTCATTTATTATTTGCGTCAAATAATTGGGTGTTTGACATCATCGGTTAGCACGCTCTTTTGCGCCTACAAGAAAGTGTCTCCCAGAAACTGATTTTGGCAGATTGCTTAGGTGAAATTTTTTGGTAAATATAAAATATGGGATTTCAAGAAGCCCAACAGATTTTCTCTGCTAACAAAAGAGCGTGAGACGGAATATATTCGGGGGATGTTTTTATATCTCAACTTCTCATTGTTTATTTAGAAAATTGTCTAACAGGGTGCACGAATTTCAGAATAAAATCTGTAGGCAGAAGAATTTGAGACGCTTTTTCACGGTAGCATTCAGTATTTTTTCAAAACGTTGGGTCGGTAATCGATAGTTACAATAGTAAAAATAGATCCAGCAATTAAACCCAGTGCTTATGTTACAAAATTTTGATCACCAAGATATTGGTATATCCTTATTTTCTTAGGCTCCAATTTTCAATGTTAGAAATCTAGCATACCTGTGCTGTGCTGGATGCGTTCGGGTCGAGTGGCGTGCAAGCACTGATCCGTGTATCAAACTGCACATCCACTCTTTTACCTGCAAATCAAATAACAAAGTAGTTTCGAAAACAAACTTTTCAGTATTCGCAAATATTACCAAGTCTTCGTCCATCGGTTTTTCCACGAAGTGAGTTACTAATTGTTCAATAAACAATTCGTGTCGGTGACATATTATCATGAGTCAAAGTTCCATTGTTCATTGACTAATTAATAATTGACAATTTGACATTACAAACATAGTTTTAGTGGAAACTGTTTTAGAGATGTTAATTAACCAGCTGATTGGGATAAAATAATCAGAGTCCAGTTACTTTTTTTTTGTTACGTCAGCGTATAATCAAACGCTCCTATTTTTTTTCTAATTCATTTACTCATGATTGCATTTGATTGGAAACTAGATGACTGTTCGGAATTCAAATTACAGACACAAGACTCGCAGTATGACGCATACAATGGGTTAAATTGGATTAGGGATTCATATAATTTTGTGCGATGCTGATATTTCCAATCAAAGCATCTCCACGAAATGATAACAGACCAAAATCAGATTTTCTTCAGCGAATTGACCATTAGTATATCTCTTGAATCTTCTGCGATCGCTTCTTGTCGAGCACCAATTAATAAATGCTAACAAGATTTTGATGGAAAATTTTCAGAAGAATTTTAATAAACTTTGTGCCAATATTTCGATGACAAATCAATGTTGAGTTCGTTGTCCCTCTGCGTGCGATCCTTTGTTTTGAAATCGAGGTGTAAGTCTGGAGTAAACTTTCAAAAATGACTCCGCTAGCAGATTAATAAAAATGTAATAATACGAAAAGTTAAATTAGTTTCGTGATAAAGTAACGCAATTCCTGGAATATGTTTTTCGAGCATTTCCTGAAATCTGTGAAAAGTTGCCAATAAGTCCAGACCACCCTCAAAGTTGACGACCTTGTATTTAATGAAACTTTGCCTCTCTCTGTACATTGCTCTCTACATTTTTAAATAGATCCTCTTTTATTCTGTTAGTGTATGAAGCAGTAGATTCGATAAGTTTCATGTTTTACAAAGTTTAAGCGCCATGTCTTAATCTTTAATCTGGCTACTTTTCCTATGTCCCCCTATGCGTGAATGGTGTATTTATGTTGCAAGGTGTAGAAATGTAAAATTTTCTTCAGTTCAAACAAATATCTTACTATTACAAAAGAAGGTTGATGGGATCTTTTTTTGCCACTGATGCTCAGACTCAATCTTCAACTGACAGTTGACATATAAAGAGTACCTTTGCAGGTGATATGGATATTGAAATGGATATTTGGCCTTTAGGGTTTCTCGCTCAATAGTATCTGCAATCGACTTCTATTGTATGGGGATGAAAATGAAAGGTATTAGTTTATCGTTAATCACAACTACGAAAATTATAAACGAAATTTTGAGTAAATTAAGCTTTGAGTTCGCTTGAATAAAATGTTTTGTTTGCATTGACCTTCGCAAACAATAATTTTGTAATAATTATTATTTGACAAAACAACTAAATGCCAAAGATGAATAAAATTACACAATTTTATACAGAACTATATTTTTTGACGGCCAACTGTTGACCAACAAGCTAAGCTATTTTTGTAGTATTAAAAACGCCAATTTTAATAATTATGTAACAAAACCGTGATTGCGTAGGATTAAAAATTCAGTGACATCACAATAATTTCCCTCTCAATAGAAAAAAGAACACAATATTCCTATTTATCATGCGTCAACAAAGGCAAGCAAACAGTGTGCATTCCCAACTTCTATCATACGCCCCTGATATTCGGGCCCTAGCCGACAATATAAATTGGCCAAATCATTTACTGACACATTGAAGTTGTCATTGTCATCGGGTGCTGCAAAAAGCAATCCGGCTCAGTATTTCCTACGGAGCCATACGAAATGGAAGCCACTTACATGCTGGCGATGCTTGCAGCGTTTTCTATCATTAGAGTGAGTAATACAGTCTCGTTTTTCACTCTTTTGAAATATCCTTCACTGGGTATACTTCACAAAAATTAAATTCTTTTTCCAAAAAGGCTTTCGACGATGCATATAAGCACCGATGTTAACACACAGTTTGTATGGTGTAAAGCAGGTCGCAAAAACTCGAAGCACACAGTATTTTGAGTAAAACACTTCGTGTGATTACAAAGTAGTAAATAGATTCATAAATACCGTACTTATACTTTAAGTGCATACAGTGTATATAAATTTGTACATTCATGGCTTTCGGGCACTTTAATTTTATGAACTGTACACAAAAAAATCGCACTATAAAGAGAAGAAACCGTTTATTTAAAAAAAAACTCGTATTCCCCATTACAGATGTCGCTACCACTACCCCTCAACAACTCTCGCCCACAATTCTCAAACTCCGCGCGACGCCGAGTCATCATCTACTACAACACCCCGGCTACGCCGACGTCCCTCGTTACCATTCCTCCCTTGCCCAACGTTCCATCCCCCATCCTGACACTCACCACCATACGCCCTTTCGCCGCGATCGTCGGTACCGGTCAACCACCACCTTTACCAGCAGCATCGCTGTTCATCGCTCAAACCCCGGCAGCTCAACAACCGTCTGTCTTTGGGCAAGCTAGACCCGTCAGCGTCGACCAGAGCTATGTGAAGCCACGCGAAGACTTTGAGTTTGTAGCTCCGACAAACGTACCGCCGCCTTCGTTTGTGTCTCGGCTTCCTGCGAAAGCGGTGACCGCTGCTCAGGGGGTTGGCAAGTTGAGTGTGGACCGCCTGCCGCCGTTGTTTGTTCCGGCGGCGGCGGGGGCGTCTTTGCTGGGAGGCGTCGAGCCTACGACGACGGCGTCACCGTTTGCGGTGTTTCTGCCGCGGAAGTTGGAGACGATGGAGTAGGATTCCTACTCATAGTTTCATTTTATATTTTCCATCGTTTGTCTGATTCGATTATTTTGTCATTTCGTATCTTACCATCTGCCATTTTCTCTCTGATGGCGTCTGAAAACTTTATTTCTTGTTTTGTCATCCTGGTGGTTATTTATCAAAATAAATGAGTGTTCTTTATCATTTGTGTTTTCTTGCTTTTCATAGTTATGTGACTAATATTCTAAGCGTCAACACATAATTAATGTGCCTTAGCTGCCAGTTGTTACTCATGTTAACAATTTCTAGACTTCATCTTCCAGAAGAATAGTGAAAAAAAAACTTTTTTCTTTCTTGATTCTAGCTTTAGTAGCACAATTTCTTAATAACTATCGCTAGGGCTTCGCGAACGCTCAATCTAATCGCGTTGTAGATGAGCGTACTTATTTAGGGCTTGAGGATGAGACTTAAGACCAACAAGAATATGAAGGTAATCGCACCTAAGCCTTCCACTTGAATCTCGAGGGATAATTGATGAGCGTAACGAGCGTAGCGAGTGAAGCGAAATCTTCAATTACACTTTACTGCTAAAAAAATCCGGATTGTTTTTTTTTTGTTTTTTTGTTTTTTTTGTTTTTTTTTGTGTGTTTGTTCGCGCTCTACAGGCCAAACGCCAAAACGGATTTTGATGAAAATTTCTGTGAACTTTCGTTTTCTCTGAACTTAGATCTGCCACGTTTTTGAAGCAAATCGGACGAGTAAATTTTAAGTTATTAAGTTTTTACGAAATTTTTCAGTTTTTCCAAAACATGTTTTCCACTCTAGAGGCCAAGGATCTGAATATAATTTGACGAAACTTTCCAGATATGTTAAACCCCACGATTTAATGTTTGTGTACAAATTTCATTGTTGTAAGTTTAGCGCTTTTTTGAAAATGGCGCTTTTATGACGCTTTTTTAGCGTTTTTGCAGTTTTTTGCAACTTTAGCAACTTTATCTTCAACCGATCTTAACAAAATTTACTGTGCTCATTATAAATCGTACAAAGAAGATACTGTGTTAATTTCAAGCAAATCAATTGATTATTTTTTCTATAAATCGATTTTTATGTTTTGAAATATTTAATATGTCATTGAGAAAGCTGCTAAATTAACGCCGAACATTTTAAATTGATCATAAAAGCCTCTAGGCTATGCGCACACGCAATATAATCGTGTTGTGGGTGAACGTAAGTATTACGCTCATCCACAACACGATTATATGAGTGTTCGCATAGCCTAGTTAGTTAAGAATCATAAAAAATTGTCGGAAAAAGGCGAATAAAAAATGAACCAAATAAGATATAGATCCAAAAACTTCAGAACAGCTGCATATCAATTTGATTAATATGTTTCTTAAGTTTGGTGCGATTATATAAATAACTTTTGGCTGAAAAAAATAAGAAAAGTTTTGAAAATTCTGAAATATTTTGTAAATTTTGAATAGTTAAGAAACTGTTACCCCGACTTTGCTGAAAAAGGCAGGGGGTCTAAGTTGAGAACTAAGTACGGTTTCCTGAAACTTTCTTCAAAATCGGAGCAGCCGTTTGGCCTGTAGAGCGCGAACAAACACACATACACACAAAAGAAACACAAGTGTTTTTTTTCTCCACTAAGTGCAATTGAAGATTTCGCTTCGCTCGCTACGCTCATCAAAAATTGGTTTTAAAACCCGCCTCAAAAGAACTTTCAACAAGAGTTACCACCTAACTTTGCCATTGCTCACAAATACCTCACCAAAAAGAACGCGTCCCCATGTTAGTGACCTCGTCGACGACCAAACCATTTCCTTCCAACTTCAGTTCGCCTAGTTATATTTTCTCCGGGCGGCCAAACGGCCGTTATCGCACCATATCTCATGGCCATTGACAAAAAATAACAATTTTCAACTGGGTCAAAGCCAATTAATTAAAACTACACTACTAGTGGGCCTACTAACCACACTGAATTCTATGCATTTTAGATAAAAAATAAAATAGATTACTGATCACCATTGTAGTTGGTAAGCATTCGTCGTGCATTCGACCAGAATGTGTCTCTTTATGAAATGATGTGGTTGTGTGGACCAGTGTAGTAGTAGCAGTAGCAGCAGAAGCAGCAGTAGCAGCGGCAGCAGCAGCAGTAGCAGCAGCAGCAGCTAAAACAACGTTTCAAGAACTCATCGACTTGCCAGCGCCTGAAAAATGGGACCGAGTTGCTTTTCCACGTGCGTCTTGGTTGCACTTTTCCTTTGCGTGGTGAGTTCCGGGAAAATTTGTCTCATTTTCTGTACAACGCGCTGCATCATGCCTCTGCTGCAAGTGCCCTGGGTGAAAATATTATTCTCTATAATTAATATTTCATTTTAATATATGCTGTTTGAAAAGCAGATAGAATCGTTGCAGCAGTCTTATTTTCTGCTGTATATGTCATGCGTTGTATCTAATTAACAAATATCGTTTAACTTAGGTACATGTTGGTACGTTCTAAGCTCTGTGTTTTTTCATAAAAAAATAAAAAATATTAGTCTCCATATTTTTTTAAATAGGAAGGAAGTGACATCAAAAAAATCAAATCGTTCACGTTTATTAACACAACAACCCCACCTCACGCCATCAGCTCACCATCTTCACCCCCTCGCTGATCGCCCTCATCCACACCGAGACGCAGTACGCACCGGCGTCGGGCGTCATCCTGAACGCCAACCCCGTCCTGCCCACAACCGCCGGCACCAGCAGCGTTTCCATCGCCCCCCGCTCCGCCGCGTTCGCCATCGCCTCGCACACACCATTCACGTCAGTCACGCCACCCTCCGCCGCCGCCCTGCCAGCCACCATTGCCGGCAGCATTGCATCTACCATCGTCCGACTGCCCTTCTGCGCCCATCCATGACGTTGCACCGCCGCGACGCCCGCGCTCAGCGCGTCCAGCCACAGGGCAACGTCCACCACCGCGTCGTCGCCGAGCGGACGGAACACTGCCGACGCGCCCGTTAAGAAAAGGGCGTACAGCGTCCTCGTGATGCCGACCATGCTGTGTTCGCACAGGTCGCTCAGCTGCAGCAGCAGCGTGTGCGGCCGATATTGGTTAAGCTCGTGCGACGCCAGAGCGTGGAGGATCTCCTCGGAGGCGTTGCGTTCGTTGATGCCGCAGTCGTTTTCGGCATCGTTGTCGATTTCCTGCACGACCATCGCGTGACCCGCGGCGAGTACCGCCTCGGCTACGTTGCTGACGATCCTCAGGAGGTCTTCGGCGCCACGGTTTGTGAGACGTGGGCCCCGGTCGCCGACGCGCGCCGGAATGTGGGTGGCGGGCGTCGTGAGCGGCAGGGTGGTCTCGTCGTCGGTGACGACGCCGACGTCGGCGGCGGTGAGCTGCCTCGGCCAGCCGCCGACCTCGACCTTGGCGTCGAGGTATTTGACGATTTCGTCGGCGGCGGACGTCAATGGGAGGATGGTGATCGACATGCCGTTCATGTCGAGCGCGGTCATGAAGCGGCCTGTGTACACCCGGCGGACGCGCACGTCGCGCTTTGCCAGTTGTTTGAGCGTGTCCATTGCGAAGATCTGCGCGACATTGAGAACTCTTAATAAAGTCAAGACACCCGCCCATTGAAAGCTGGTTCCATCCGGTAACCTGGTTCTAGGTTGGAGGTTCCATGTGGGAACTTCTGCAAATGGATTGATTGCCATTCCGACGAAATGTCTCTATACACGAAATGAAACGCATTAGAACAGAGATGAGACAAGAGATGTGCATCGAGGACGCTTTCA
This sequence comes from Nemurella pictetii, assembly GCA_921293315.2. Taxonomy (NCBI): domain Eukaryota; kingdom Metazoa; phylum Arthropoda; class Insecta; order Plecoptera; family Nemouridae; genus Nemurella; species Nemurella pictetii. Next base: position 8,482,087 of record OV121122.1, read on the forward strand.
GATGGACGTTTGCTGCATTAAAGAGCTTTGTGGCGGATCAAATGTATGAATGACTAATATGTAATGATGTCAGGTGACCTGGGGTATATAAGCAGAGGTTGGTTTAAACCAGCCGACCGAAAACTACGACCATTTTCAGTATACCATTCGATAAAGATAAAACGTTGCCTTCCCATCAAGCACGTCGTTATTCCTGAAGAAACCTGAAGAAGGCGCCAAGGGCCGAAGGAGGTCTTCAACTTCACGACCATGGCGATGTAATTTTTGCCTCGGAATGCGACTTCACATGCGATTAACTACAGTTTTTTCTTTGGATTCGTTCCAATTGACCATCCTGAGTCAAACTATCGAAATCCAAGCAACCCCTCCCGCAAGCACTGCCGTCCGCCGCGCCACTAGTCCACACCTGTTCCTCGAGCTTGCTGACGCCACCCAGGTTGTTGACGAGCACGACCACGTCCGAGCCGGCCACCACCGCCGAGGTCGCCGTCGCCATGTGCTCGAGCATCTCGCCGACCAGCTCTCTGCACGACCGCGTCGTCGTGAGCGTGTTGACGCCCGGCTCGTTGCCGTGCACGCCGACGCCGAGCGCGACCTCTCCGTCGACGATCCGGATGCCGGCGAACACGCCGGGCACGACGGGCAGACGCAGCGCGAACGCGAGCGTGGCCATTGCCGCGAAGCACGGCGCGCGGCACTCGTCGTAGATATCCTCCAGCTTCCGACCCTGTTCGGCCATCGCGCCGGCTACCTTGATGACCACCGTGACGCCGGCGAGGCCGCGACGACCGACGGCGGTGGTCGGTTCGGTGACGGAGCAGTCCTCGCCGGTTATCAGCATGCGCACCTTGGTGTTGAGGGGCGACGGGAGGCGATGAGCTCTTAGTCGGATGGCGGAGCCAGATACGTTTGTCATTATACACGGATTGATTTATCTGGTCAGCACGCCCCCAAAAGAGCACTGATCATACTAAACGTTCGCACCAATTGGTTGCAATAGCAGTTCTAAGCAGCCAGTCAACTGTACTCTGTTCCATACGCTCTAAACGAACCTTCTTAAGTCACACTCCGAGCACCGACGACAACGTTACGAAACTTCAAATATAACCGAATGCTTTTGTCAAAGATCCTCGTAAACCACTATACCACTTAGACGACGGCAAAACGCCGCCACCTCAGAGTACAAAGTGCAACGACGCCCCCGTGGTTGCGGTCACCTTGATGTTATCCTTGCGACAGCGTTCCAAGGCGAGGCCGAAGTTGATGCGGTCGCCGACGAAGTTGGGGATGATGACGAGCACCCCTTCCGGGTGGCCGACGCCGATCTCGCGCAGTGCGAGCAAGATCTTGTTGGAGGAGGGCGCGCGGAAGATTTCGCCCGATACGGCGGCGGTCAGCATGCCGCGACCAACGTAGCCGTACGGGAAAGGGTAGTGACCCCCGCCGCCGCCTGACAGCAGTTTCACCTGGGCGACAACGGGGGTGCGATGAGTGGGGTGGCTTTCGCTTTTTTATTTTATTTTTTCAACCGCGGTTGAAAACGCACTTGGAGTGCGATACTTAAAAAAGAATCAATTTGCCACAAGCCGGTGTGTTAAAATAATAGCAATCAATATTGTCTCAGGAAATCTATTGATACTAAACTCAAGTCTAGATCATTGATAAAAAAAAAGGCAGCAGAGCTTTGCGATACGTCGGGAAAAGTTTGAGTTTGGCACTTTGCATTCAATAACGCAGTCAATTTAAATGAAATAAGCATGTAAACAAGAAGAAAACATAAAAAAATGGAAAACGAAACTCGGACCTAAGCGGAGGGCTAAATGGTCAGAATATAGAAATTTTGGCCACCTTCCCCTTCATCTCGAGGTGGTCGCGACGGACCACGATGCTAGCGCCTTCCATCTTTACCAAGGAGCGATATATCATGGCTTGGCTATAGGTGGCGTGTTCCATGGTTTGCATCGCGTTGGTGCAGAGCAAGCGAGCTCGGTGCTGCACTGTCGGCGTCGATGTCGGCATTCTGATTCTGCGCGTTGCACTTGGCTCGAAAGTCATTCAATGACTTACTGCTCGATAAATTACCACGGAAATTTGGAAGATTAAGTTACTAATTTTGACACATTTGACACAAGGCACGAATTTAAACTAGTAGTTTCTGTTTTTATTTCACAGCCTTCTTGTTCCTTTAGCCCTTCTATAAAATTCTTGAATCCGGCGTTTATAATATCAGGTGCTAAACACTGTTTCACAGTATTTTTAGATTTTTACTCGCTCCCAGCCGTCATCGTAGCTCTCAGTCGTTACCTACAGCTTTTACCTTGCAGAAACCGAAACCATGCGTTGGTCTACGCAAGAATCTCTTCTTTAACAAACATTTAATAATGCGCCTGAACCGTCAACCTTTCAGACGGCGCAGTCGCACGGAGATGGCCACCACGGCGTCGGTCTGACCCCGACGTCGGCGCCGTTCTGCTGCAACCGTCCTCGCATCTTTATCATCCTGACGCCGCGCACCCTGCCCGCCCTGACCACCACCACGGTGCGACCAGCGCTGCCGGGTTCGTCGACAGATTTATTTATTTCATCTCTTAAAATTTTGTTTTTCCGTGCGGTGGTATCACTGATATCTACAGCCATGGATAGCGCTTCGTACAGTGAGATTTTGGTGCCATATTGAGCCACTTTGGGGCACATTTCCCTTATACCAGTTTTCTTTAAATGTTCAAATCAAAAGGTAAATTTGGTGGAGAAACGATTTAATAATATTGTAGGAATATTTTCAGCTACTTCTTGGTATCTAAGCATGAAAAATGCCTTGACTTTTATTTAATTGTGAGCGTTAGAGAGTGGGTTAAAGTGTTGTACTGAATCAATACTTTAAGAAGCTGGCTAATTAGGCTAATAAAAAATACAATTAAATAAATATATATAAATAGCTGCCTATTTGAGGCGACCAACTAGTGAAAATCTGACGTCACTTAACTAGACATTGGCTCACTACGTTGCGTTATCCAGGATATTGAGATCAGTGGGTGGTGCAGGTCTTAAGAGTCTACATAGGTTGTAACCCGATACGATAATGGAAATCAAAATAATCTGTGGCAGTAATCATAAGAAGCCACGGATTAAAAACGCTGGCACAAATCTGCGACTCTTGCATAACCAAGATTAATAATCAAAATGAAAAAAATGTGCTTTTTCTCGATTTTCGTGATTTTAATGACAAGGTTGGGTTCATCTTTGTCTGCAGATTGTATGATACTTTGAACCACAGTTCTAGTGCACTTATTGATGATTCTGTGGCGCATTTCAATCAAGGAAAAGAATTTGTATGTGCGTCATGTTTTAAGCCGCTCTAATCTTACTCACGTAAAAACGAATGAATATTACCGAAAAAATCGATAATTTTCATCCGATTTTTTCATTTCAACATTGCTTTAGATCTGCAAACAGAGACGAATCCAGTCATATCGAAAAAACCATATGAAACGCGGAATTTTATGATTTACCTTTTTACTGACTTTTATATAACCATGTGTCGGGTTGTGCAAGCATAATCTCCAAGAGTGTTTTTATCGCTCATGCTGATAATGAGGCAGTAAAACTGGAAGTTATTTTTCACCAGGTCTAATCCGTGAAAAATTAGCTTTCTCACACGGAAAATTTTGGTAGTGCAGAGGTCCACGTGGTTACTTTTCTCTGCCCCTAAAATGTTCCCTACATTTTTGAAAAAAAATCAGCGGATAGTTGAAAAAATTTCTGACCCGCGATGTAAAGGCTCGTGTCGATCGGACGTTTACTTTGTTCACAAATAAATCTTGAATTTGGGACTTTTTGTGGGTTTTTTTTAAGCGAAAACACCACTTTTCTTTCTTCTCTGGTTGTTTTATTTTCCATCCGATCTTAATTAAAGTTTACTAGGCGGGTCGGAGTACTCTTCCTCTACACACTGATTTTTTTTCAAAAATATTGGGATCAAATTTAGGGGCAGGAAAAGTAATGGCGTGGACCTCTGCATTTTCGGCTTTTAAGCTGCCTTTAGCTGGCTCTTAATTTCCATATTTTTCATCACTTTCTGCACATTCGTAATTCGTGCATATGACATGGTCGTTTATCCAACACCTCGAGAGAACACTCTCTTGCACCCACCATTCATATGCATGAAAGCAGTTGTATGATGCTTTCAGAAAAATATATGACTATTAAACTGGGTCATTGAAGTTCCGAAATGCATTTGAATTGAATTTTCTGAAAACTGTCATGCTAAGGTAATGAAAATAATTAGTCTTATAGGAAAGTAATAGTGCAAATGCATTTATAGTCCACGTTGTGGATCCTCGGGTTGTCGCGGACGCTGCAATGCGACATATTAGCCGGACACACAACGGACTGATTATGATTTATGATTTTGAGATAAATATAAATCTACGGAGAGCAGAAAAGCGTCAAACAACCCTTTACCTTCTTCTATGGTCCCTCCGTAAAGCTCGCGCTATGGCGTAACTGAATCCCTGCTCGCTGTTTCAAAGACTGCTTGGTAGAGTTTCTGCTTTTAGTAATACCATTTGTTTTTCATGTTGCTTGAAGTCTGATACGACAGTGCTGAGAACTTTGCTGTCAAAGGGAATGCCACATCAGTCTTTGGGTGGACTAAGTGTAAAATCCCGGCTACAGCTAGGCGATCGAGGGCGCTTTCATTTCAACGATACGTCTAGAATTGTTCAGTTTTTGAATCGATTGTATCAATGGATTCGGAAATTTATAAAGAGCTTTCTGCGACACATGCTGAATTATAGCCACCCACATCGCTGTTTCAGTTCTTCAGATGAGAAATTTATTTGTGATTTGATTGACAGACTATTGTGCACTGCTGAAATCTAATTCTAGAATATGTTTTTATGCACGTCGATAAATCGGGAGTACACGCTTTGAAACCAGCACCTATTTGCTGCACATCTGTATTTAAAATCACATGTGTGTAAACCGCTGCTGACACGCTTTGATTTTCTACTGGATTTTGGGGGAGACGTATATGCAATGTCTCCTATTCATTGCACCTTAGGTGTGCTTGGGATGCCATTCCTCGGCAACAATGACCAAGAATCTGAATTACATTTTTTTAGCGCCGGCACCTTTACCATCGGTGCCACTGCCTGTGCTACCAGTCACACCAATTGCTGTCGGCTAGCGAATTTAACCACTTGTCATCAAACGAAGAACAACTTTACCTCTCTACGGGTCGAAATCAAAAATTGGGAAAGGTTATTGCATTTGCGGGCAACATATGTTTTAATTATTTCAGAAATCCTCTAGTTTCATGAATTGAGTTCCATGACGTTAGTTAGTTACTTAAATCAGAAAATAAAAAATACTCGTTAAATATGATGAATTTCATTAACTTACGCTACCAGTCTCGGCATACAAATTATGCAATACAATAAAAGAGGAGACGAGAATATTTCCAGGAAAGTTGAAAGTAAACCCATCGTGTTCCACCTTGCGTGTTCCACCCTGGGATTGAAAATTGCCGTTGACCTTGGCAATTGAAAAGGACGGCGGCATTTTTTTAAATGCGTGGCATTGGTCCATGTATTCCCAAAATTTTCAGCACTAGTGAACAAAAAAAAATACCAGCCCACGACAATGGCACATAGTGTCAAATCTGGCCATCCAAACTGGCCACAAAAACTCGACAACACTATCATGATTCCTCAGTAAAAACACACAAAAAACCAATTACCTTATATCTCTGATGTAAATCAGATCCAATGCCAAATTGCAACAATCACGGACGATGGCGACTGTGACCCACGCCAGAGAATCACACTGCACTAATTGCCAATTCAACTGCCAATTTCCGTGGCGTTTCCGTGCGAAAATCAACCTTGAATACGCAGTAAAGTGCAGATTTGGGGCCATCTGTTGATGTCTGGTGTAATTGTGTGGCAGTCTCGACTTCGGATTTCATTGCAGTAGGTTGTGATCGACAGAATGTGCAACTTGCGGCAGCTGGTTGTGATTGTCGTTTTGACACAAACTCTTCTAGAGGTGAGGATTTATTAGTTGATTACCTACCATTGAGACGGACTTATAGTCCTTATTTTCACGGAAAATATTCCTGGACAATTTTCCAGTACATTTTCACTGAAGTGGTTATCATAACCCTGGGCCTCTATTCACTAGCTTCTTCTGTTTCTTATACTGCGGAATTGGGTTAATTTCGGCCTTTGTTTTCTAAACTTAATTCGGAAAGAAATGCAGAATATTATACGCAATTTCGCAGAATTGTAAACAGGGTAAAACTTGTTATGATCACCACGGTGACATGCACTTAGATGACTTACTGATTGTTAGTTAGTTCGGTAGTTAGTTACTTGAGCTAGTTTATTGGCGAAAAGAGTGGAGCGAGTGAAGCGAATCTTCAATTACACTTCTGCTAAAAATATATTCTTTGTTTTTCAATTGTCAGTTCGCGCTCTACATGCCAAACGCATGAACCAATTATTAAGAAATTTCACGCCCATCTTTGTTTTCTCTAAGCTTAACCTGAACTAATGACTAATGACAAAGATCAGTTTTTACGAAAAATTTCAATTTTTTCAACGTTATAATCTTCTACCCTATAGGGCTTTGCAAACGCAATTATATGAGTGTTCACGAGGCCCCAATTAGTTAGAAATTTAACCTCGTGGGGGTTTTGATGACTGTTCTTCGTGAATCCGGGCAAAGAGTTTCAGAGCCTCGCATTTTTGTTTCCGAACTGTTACCGACACCGCAAACCCTTCGCCCGCGTAGCGAAATTAGAAAAAAATTACTAACAGCTCAAGAAATCACTCCACCCAGGTGCAAAACTTAACTCAAGACGAACACACTCGGTCACAAGTGACAGTCGACAGAAAATGACGACGTTGTTGTGTTTCCAGTCACCCGTGTCTGCGTCACCGCGTCGCACGCCCGACGCCAACGCCGACTTCCGAAGGCATCGCATCTTCATCCTCTTCACCACCTCCACCGACCTGCCGCCCCCACCCCCTGCCCCGGTGCCCTTGCCCCTCCCGACGCCGCCCCCCACGCCACCCCCCGTGGCAACCACGGCTCGGCCTGTGGTCCCTGCTCCTATCCCAACTATCCCTCCTGTAATACCTACTCTACCAACGCTACCTACTGCCACTACCACCAGACCAATTCTTCCTGGTCCTGTGCCTAGCATTCCAGGACCAGTACCAAGTATTCCAGTGCCAATACCAAGTATTCCAGGCCCAGCTCCAACTATTGCTCAACCATTGCCGACATTACCAACACTTCCCACGACGCCCCGTCCAATCGTTCCTGGAATTCCCCTTCCCCTGCCCAGCATTCCCGGTCCCCTGCCAAGCATTCCAGGAACGTTTCCAGTTCCAGGGCCTCTCCCAACGCTTCCTGGTTCCCTGCCGAGTCTTCCTGGCCAGGGTGTGACGTTACCGGGAGGGACTTTGCCAGGATTTCCATTGACTCTGCCGACAATTCGGCCGTCTGGACTTCCCGGGCTGCCGGGCACACCGCCACTCGGATTTACACTTTCTCCTGGACTCTCACTGCCATCTGGGTTTACACTGCCACTTGGAATTACACTGCCACCTGGGCTAACACTGCCACTTGGAATTACACTGCCACCTGGACTAACACTGCCTTTTGGATTTACGATTCCTTCTGGATTCCCTCTGCCTTTCGGGTGAAAATTCTCTAATAAATATCATCGATGAGTTGCCAAGAAATTTATATGAAAAAAGTGTATAAGATAAGAGTTCGCTACCCATGTTTTAAGCCTTTAATTTAACTATATAACTCATACTTGTGATTCCAGCTATAGAAGCATCGTATAAAATGTTAAGGTTTTTGAGTTTTTATGAATTCGTCGGTAAATGTGAAAAAAAATATAGCCAACCGTCCAAATCTACATGAAAAACCAACTGAACACACAAAAAGCTTACAAAGCTCAAATTTCATGCATTCACAAAAATGTCGATTGTTTTATACAGTCATATTTTGTAAAACTGTTATTATACTTACTAGCACACTGTTGTTGCACGAAGGCCTCGACTTGTCAAAGACAATCTTCTCCAAGTAAAGAAACGAAAAGAACGTTTATTTTATCAGCATGTCGACGTACCTAGCTGTATGAAACTGTTTCAACAATTCCTCGCCTAAAGTTTCCATAAAACATTGTATATCTTTCTAAAAGCCCCGCTCAGCGCATCTCGATGGCTTTGTTACAAGGTGATTCCCCATAGAAAATCGATTGTTTTCTTTTTGTCTCATTTCAGTGTTGCTTCCTAGAAATCCTTTCAATTTTCTTGCGATTTCGTTCAAAACATTATATCTAGCGCGCGGGAGACCGCCGAGATTTTCCTTCACATCTGTCAGATTATCAACAATGGCTGCCTGCTTTTCATCGCATTTCCCAACTTCGACTGACGATTCGAGATTGCATCAGCGTGGGGTTGAAAAGGCGGAAAATTGGTTGGACTTTTCCCGGAAAGCGCGCTGTAGTGAAATGCGGACGTGGTTTGATGGTGCTAGCTGTGGACAATACTCGGTGGTCCAGCTGGTTTTGCTTGTTTCTTTATAGCAAGTTGACGGGTAAAAACTCTAAAAAGAGACCATGACACAGTTTATTTGCTTCTTGTGATGCAGGTCGGAAATGACTTACCGGTCAGCATTGACTTAAGGCGAAAAGGTGAGTTTAATAACTAAATTAAGTCCACTTAAAGTTAAAGTGAGCTAGCTACATGTTCGTCATTAAACCAGGAACTTCCATTGACATGCGAAAAATCAGGAAAGTCTCCGTTATTTTTTACAAAAATTTTAGTCCAACTTGAACTTAGTACATAGCATCCCTGCAGTTTGTGTCATTTCCAAAACAATTAAGATTTAAATTACTCTCGTCTCTTCATTTTTCTCGACTATAGCCATAAAATTCAAATTTCAGCACCTATCAAAATTCCTCCAAATTCTCTAAAGCTTCACGCCTTTTTTGTTAATGGAGCTGGAACAGAATAGTATTCGAGCTAATCTCGAAAATTCAATGTTATCAATATCAATCCAGTCAGAATTAAAGCAGATTCCACACTAGCGTTACTCTATAGATAGATTCACGTTATGAACATCGACGCAAATCCAATTTGTATGTATACGTGTCCCTATAAATACAACAGCGATGTCAACCATGAATTGATTAAAATCGTCCAGCCATTTAGGAATCAACAATGCATTGCAATGTAGGGCACTATAATTAAAGCTAACTTTGGCTCGGCTATTGGTCAAAATGTACCCATCTATAATCTAACGGTGTACGTGAGTTACGGGATTGCAACTTGTGGTCCCAGAGCCAACGTTACGATCTCTCAAACTCCATGTTTCACTGTGGTCAACATTTAAAAAAATCTTTTGCCAACCGTCATAATATCGGATGATAATATTGATCGCCTCTCTCCGATCAATACTCAATTGTTTGAAAAAATGACCCCCTTAATTGAGTTATGGTAAGAATTGCCTATTCTGACCATTAAACCGTGCATGGCTTGTTTAAGTGGATGTTACGCTTCATGCCATGGCTACAAATCAGTCTTTTCTCAGATTGATATTTTAAATTTTAATTCTGCAGCAACAGACAACCATACAGTTTTTCGAATTTTATAACACAGAGCTAACAAATATTTTTAAATAGTCTTTTCAGGCAGTCGCAAAAAGAAATCTTTGAAGACTGCAGCCAAAACTCAAGTATATTTCCACTGACTTCTGAATCCACCTATATTCCTTTCAATCAAAATGACGTCTTGATGCCCACTAGGTAAAGTTATTTAAGCTGTGATTTCACTATTTTCCTTGGTTAATTAGCAGTGCTAATCATATTTTTTACAAATACAAGTAGAATACGTCCAGTTGGTATCTGCCGTTATCTTTTTCCTGGATTTAGTAGGTGTATTTCACCCACACAAATTGTCAGCTTTCAATTATTTATTTTGTGGGGATCCACTCCCCCGGGGCCCAATTCACGAACGCGAGATAAGCAGGGATAGCGCGGGATAGCTGGAGGTAGGCCGAGATAAGGATTATGCCAATTCTTGAAACATTAAACAAGAGTAAACACCATGGCAACGCTACCTCTCGCTACCTCCAGCTACCCCTGCCTCTGAGCTGGGATAGCGCGAGGTAAAGGTGACCTTGGACGACCAAGCGGCGACTCGACTGCTAGTCTGTCAGTGTCAGCTGAGTTTTCCGTGCTTGCCTACGCCAAATCTTCAGTTCGTGTTCTTTGTGTTTATAGTGTTTTTAGTGTTTCTTCGTTATATTTGCGTGTTTTTGTGGACTATTATTGAGAGAGTGTTATTTATTTGTGTTTAGTTATAGTTAATTTGTCTTTGTGCCAGAGCTTGCGATCCATTCTCTCGGTAAGTAAACTAAAGTGTTCAATTCTAACCTCTTCTCGCTTGCCTTTGATGATATAATAAATAAAACCTACCTATCAAATGGCATCAACATGCTGTGCAATGAGTTCCTACCTAATAATACATGAATATAGGCACAACAGTTAGTGCAATAGTACTAATAAAAACTATTTTCATTGGTGTACAGATGGCAGAAGCTGCTGTTGCCCTTGGGCTATTCGATGACGTCCCAATGGTCTTCGAGCGCTTACGTGCAGCAGACCTAACAGATCGATACCTGTTTCAAACCACGCGGTTAAGGCGAGATCTTTTTAACCAGCTCTTGGAAAAGATTCGGCCTCAGCTTGTCAGACAAACTCAACGGTGCAATGCTGTGCCAGAAGACACGCAGCTGCTCATCGCGTTGGGATTTTATGCCAGCGGTGGCTTCCAGTGGCTCTCTGGTAAGTTAACACAATATGAAGAAGGCCCAATTTGGTGCTGGTTAACAGATTTATTTTTGCTTATATTCCATGTGTAATTGCAACAAATTAAGTGATAACTTAGTTATACTAAGTGTAAAAGTTATGCAGCTTACGTAGGTACTGTAAGGTTACACCTCGAAACACTTCAGATAAAGAACTACCTAGTATAAAGTAGGTACGACACGTAGGAGGGAAACATTTTGACAGGCAGAGATTAATTAGTACATGAAATTCAAATACGATTACCTGCCTATGAATGATTTTATCTTCACTAAAAGCTAGTATTTTCTTCTTTGGCAGGAATGTGTGGGCAAGTCTCGCAGCCAACGTGCTGCAGAGTGGTGTCGGACGTCACCGACGCATTGGTAGAACTTGTTCCTCAAGTCATCCGATTTCCCATGACATTGGAGGAGCAAGATCAAACAAAGATCGGTTTCTTTGACATAGCTGGCTTCCCCAAAGTTTTGGGATGCATTGACGGAACGCATATCAACATTAGACGACCACCAGCTGAGCGACAAGAACAATTTGTCAACCGTCACCAACGGTTCAGCATCAATGTGATGGCGGTGTGCGACGCTAACATGCGTTTCACCAACGTTTTTGCTGACTTTCCTGGCAGCAATGGGGATGCGTACATTTTTGCCCAGAGTTCTCTTGCCCAATTATTTGAGAATGGCACAATTGCAGATGGCTGGCTATTGGGTAAATAGATGTTAAATGCAGCATATTATTGCCCCCAAAATTTGTCACATTGGTAGCAATCAAATGTCAACTACTTGCAGGTGATTCTGCATACCCGCTTCTAATGTGGATGATGACGCCTCTGCATAATCCCACGACAGCTGCAGAATTGCGTTACCAAAGAGCGCACACAAAGACCAGGTGTTGCATCGAGCGAGCTTTTGGGCTACTCAAGTCTAGGTTTCGGTGCCTGGATGACTCCGGGGGCATCTTATGCCACTCGCCGCGCAAGGTCTGCCGGATCACTGCTGCCTGTTGTGTTCTGCATAACCTGTGTTTGGACGCCGGGCTGGAGCACGAGGTTGACCCAGAAGTTGCTGACCGAATCGCAGAGATGGCGGCCAACCCGCAAGGCGCTCCTCGAGTGGGTGCTGCGGCAGCGAGACAGCGACAGCTTGTTGAAGAAACGGAATGGCCACCACAAATCTGACACGGTTGGTAGAAAAAAAAATTTACTCGGCCGTATTTTTCTCATTTCAATTTTTATATGACCATATCCATTGAAGATATACCATTCCATAAAGCTCTTCTTTTGAAGATTAACAATAACAGCTACATTTTAAGAACAAGATAATTTTTTGAATGTTCTTAAAAGATTTAATATTTGGTGCCTAGTCATTGCTTTTGTACATATTCTACTAGGCTCTCTAAGGATGTAGCAATGCGGGCTTGAATGGCACTATTTTCCATCATCAGCTTCATCAGGTCCTCCTGCTGTTGAACTTTCTTCTTGCCATCCTCGACCAGAACTTTCATGAATTTATTTAGCTGCTTCTGATTGTCAACTATTTGTCTTTGCAGCTGAAACTTAACGTCTCTAGGGGCTCTCTTCCGCTTCCTTGAGGACTCCTGCGGCCCCTTTTCCTCAACATCAATGGAGGACTCGGACAATGGAGGATGAGGAGACGGTGGCAGATTGAAGAGAGGCGATGCGGCGCGGACATGTGGAGACGGTGGCAGATTGAAGAGGGGCGATGCGGCACGGACATGTGGAGACGGTGGCAGATTGAAGAGGGGTGATGCGGCACGGACATGTGGAGACGGTGGCAGATTGAAGAGGGGCGATGCGGCACGGACATGTGGAGACGGTGGCAGATTGATGAGGGGCGATGCGGCACGAGCCAGGACGGGTAATGTGGCAATATCCCCAGAACATTGCGGCTGATACGAAAATGGTGACCTGGGCCGATACTCTTGCTGTGGTTCATCATGAAGGACAAGATGGTGGTGGTGTATTTCTGGTGTCTGAAGGACACTGACTGGTCCATCAAAAATCACCATTGATTGTGATGTTGGTCTGGTGATGGTCGCCACTCTCTCTCGCTGGGTAACTCTTTGGGTGGTTACACTTGTCGAAGGTGTCCCTGGAGCAATTAAAGCAATATTAACTAATTATGTACTTATTTGTGGAAAGTGAATAGATCTAGGTACTTTAAACGGTGCTTCAATACCAAAAAATGTTGTGGTTCGATTTTAGTTGGGCCAAAAATTACAGTTTAGAGGTTTACAGTTTTGGTTCGGCTCAAAGCTGTGCACGGATGCTAATTAAGCAAATTTTTGAGACCGGATCAAAATTGAAGTATGCTGCACTTACTACTGATATATCCATTGTAATAAAATATCTACCTGAATGTATAGTTGTTTCGTTTTTTTGGAGGGTTGTTTGACTCACATTGATGTCGGTTGAAATACATGTTATGTAACACTTACTTTTACTAGAGTCTACTCCTCCGAGACCGTAAAGAGAAGCAACTCCAATTTGTGTTTCGACTAAACGTTCCGCATCCGTTAGCGTAAGAATATCTGCCTTTCCTCCTCCTGTCTTGGCCATCTCGCGCTTGTTGTGTGAAACCTTTTTCTTAGTAATTTTTTTCATATCTTTCCATTTGCTTTTGACCTAAAAGAAGTAAGTAATTACATTATTTTCTGTGTTACGGCATTTCTTAGATGCACATAACATATGTTTAGGTAATCAATTAACAAATACATTTATATAAATTTTGTTCTTGCAGTTCAAGCTCTGATTTTGGCTGTCTTTGCCCTATTTCTGACCTTTGCTCGTGACGTGGTTTGCTGTGGCTCAACCGTCACTCACAAGGCGTAAACTGGTCAGACGTTGTCAATGCAAATGAAACGCCGCGAGCCAAGGATCTTAATTGGACCAAATACAGCCAAACTAAGAGCATCAACTCTCAGAACAAATTTCATGTCATTATACAGCTCAGAAAACTCCGGCAATCCAAATAAGTGAAGGCGTACTTGATGAAAGTTTAATGAAATGAATAAATTATATTTTGTTAGTTTCTTACATTATCGAGGGTCCTTGTCGTTGGAGCTACAGCATTGACCGCAGCCACCACTTTGGACCAAGCCAGATGCTTATGGTCTTTTGTCAATGTTGCGGAAAATTCACCGTGAATTATCCGATCATACTTGATGATTTCACTAGACAATACACGCTTTTCTGTCTCAGTGAAGTTATGACATCGATTTCGTCTATCTGTTTTGGCCATGATTGTTCGCACTATACTGAGACTTTGAAATCAAACTAAGATGTGTGACGCGAATTTAAAAAAAAACAAAAGAAAATCTAGTACTGATTTCAAAGTCTCAGTATAGTGCGAACAATCATGGCCAAAACAGATAGACGAAATCGATGTCATAACTTCACTGAGACAGAAAAGCGTGTATTGTCTAGTGAAATCATCAAGTATGATCGGATAATTCACGGTGAATTTTCCGCAACATTGACAAAAGACCATAAGCATCTGGCTTGGTCCAAAGTGGTGGCTGCGGTCAATGCTGTAGCTCCAACGACAAGGACCCTCGATAATGTAAGAAACTAACAAAATATAATTTATTCATTTCATTAAACTTTCATCAAGTACGCCTTCACTTATTTGGATTGCCGGAGTTTTCTGAGCTGTATAATGACATGAAATTTGTTCTGAGAGTTGATGCTCTTAGTTTGGCTGTATTTGGTCCAATTAAGATCCTTGGCTCGCGGCGTTTCATTTGCATTGACAACGTCTGACCAGTTTACGCCTTGTGAGTGACGGTTGAGCCACAGCAAACCACGTCACGAGCAAAGGTCAGAAATAGGGCAAAGACAGCCAAAATCAGAGCTTGAACTGCAAGAACAAAATTTATATAAATGTATTTGTTAATTGATTACCTAAACATATGTTATGTGCATCTAAGAAATGCCGTAACACAGAAAATAATGTAATTACTTACTTCTTTTAGGTCAAAAGCAAATGGAAAGATATGAAAAAAATTACTAAGAAAAAGGTTTCACACAACAAGCGCGAGATGGCCAAGACAGGAGGAGGAAAGGCAGATATTCTTACGCTAACGGATGCGGAACGTTTAGTCGAAACACAAATTGGAGTTGCTTCTCTTTACGGTCTCGGAGGAGTAGACTCTAGTAAAAGTAAGTGTTACATAACATGTATTTCAACCGACATCAATGTGAGTCAAACAACCCTCCAAAAAAACGAAACAACTATACATTCAGGTAGATATTTTATTACAATGGATATATCAGTAGTAAGTGCAGCATACTTCAATTTTGATCCGGTCTCAAAAATTTGCTTAATTAGCATCCGTGCACAGCTTTGAGCCGAACCAAAACTGTAAACCTCTAAACTGTAATTTTTGGCCCAACTAAAATCGAACCACAACATTTTTTGGTATTGAAGCACCGTTTAAAGTACCTAGATCTATTCACTTTCCACAAATAAGTACATAATTAGTTAATATTGCTTTAATTGCTCCAGGGACACCTTCGACAAGTGTAACCACCCAAAGAGTTACCCAGCGAGAGAGAGTGGCGACCATCACCAGACCAACATCACAATCAATGGTGATTTTTGATGGACCAGTCAGTGTCCTTCAGACACCAGAAATACACCACCACCATCTTGTCCTTCATGATGAACCACAGCAAGAGTATCGGCCCAGGTCACCATTTTCGTATCAGCCGCAATGTTCTGGGGATATTGCCACATTACCCGTCCTGGCTCGTGCCGCATCGCCCCTCATCAATCTGCCACCGTCTCCACATGTCCGTGCCGCATCGCCCCTCTTCAATCTGCCACCGTCTCCACATGTCCGTGCCGCATCACCCCTCTTCAATCTGCCACCGTCTCCACATGTCCGTGCCGCATCGCCCCTCTTCAATCTGCCACCGTCTCCACATGTCCGCGCCGCATCGCCTCTCTTCAATCTGCCACCGTCTCCTCATCCTCCATTGTCCGAGTCCTCCATTGATGTTGAGGAAAAGGGGCCGCAGGAGTCCTCAAGGAAGCGGAAGAGAGCCCCTAGAGACGTTAAGTTTCAGCTGCAAAGACAAATAGT
Source organism: Nemurella pictetii (assembly GCA_921293315.2). Lineage (NCBI taxonomy): Eukaryota > Metazoa > Arthropoda > Insecta > Plecoptera > Nemouridae > Nemurella > Nemurella pictetii. The sequence continues at coordinate 8,498,081 of OV121122.1, forward strand.
TGACAATCAGAAGCAGCTAAATAAATTCATGAAAGTTCTGGTCGAGGATGGCAAGAAGAAAGTTCAACAGCAGGAGGACCTGATGAAGCTGATGATGGAAAATAGTGCCATTCAAGCCCGCATTGCTACATCCTTAGAGAGCCTAGTAGAATATGTACAAAAGCAATGACTAGGCACCAAATATTAAATCTTTTAAGAACATTCAAAAAATTATCTTGTTCTTAAAATGTAGCTGTTATTGTTAATCTTCAAAAGAAGAGCTTTATGGAATGGTATATCTTCAATGGATATGGTCATATAAAAATTGAAATGAGAAAAATACGGCCGAGTAAATTTTTTTTTCTACCAACCGTGTCAGATTTGTGGTGGCCATTCCGTTTCTTCAACAAGCTGTCGCTGTCTCGCTGCCGCAGCACCCACTCGAGGAGCGCCTTGCGGGTTGGCCGCCATCTCTGCGATTCGGTCAGCAACTTCTGGGTCAACCTCGTGCTCCAGCCCGGCGTCCAAACACAGGTTATGCAGAACACAACAGGCAGCAGTGATCCGGCAGACCTTGCGCGGCGAGTGGCATAAGATGCCCCCGGAGTCATCCAGGCACCGAAACCTAGACTTGAGTAGCCCAAAAGCTCGCTCGATGCAACACCTGGTCTTTGTGTGCGCTCTTTGGTAACGCAATTCTGCAGCTGTCGTGGGATTATGCAGAGGCGTCATCATCCACATTAGAAGCGGGTATGCAGAATCACCTGCAAGTAGTTGACATTTGATTGCTACCAATGTGACAAATTTTGGGGGCAATAATATGCTGCATTTAACATCTATTTACCCAATAGCCAGCCATCTGCAATTGTGCCATTCTCAAATAATTGGGCAAGAGAACTCTGGGCAAAAATGTACGCATCCCCATTGCTGCCAGGAAAGTCAGCAAAAACGTTGGTGAAACGCATGTTAGCGTCGCACACCGCCATCACATTGATGCTGAACCGTTGGTGACGGTTGACAAATTGTTCTTGTCGCTCAGCTGGTGGTCGTCTAATGTTGATATGCGTTCCGTCAATGCATCCCAAAACTTTGGGGAAGCCAGCTATGTCAAAGAAACCGATCTTTGTTTGATCTTGCTCCTCCAATGTCATGGGAAATCGGATGACTTGAGGAACAAGTTCTACCAATGCGTCGGTGACGTCCGACACCACTCTGCAGCACGTTGGCTGCGAGACTTGCCCACACATTCCTGCCAAAGAAGAAAATACTAGCTTTTAGTGAAGATAAAATCATTCATAGGCAGGTAATCGTATTTGAATTTCATGTACTAATTAATCTCTGCCTGTCAAAATGTTTCCCTCCTACGTGTCGTACCTACTTTATACTAGGTAGTTCTTTATCTGAAGTGTTTCGAGGTGTAACCTTACAGTACCTACGTAAGCTGCATAACTTTTACACTTAGTATAACTAAGTTATCACTTAATTTGTTGCAATTACACATGGAATATAAGCAAAAATAAATCTGTTAACCAGCACCAAATTGGGCCTTCTTCATATTGTGTTAACTTACCAGAGAGCCACTGGAAGCCACCGCTGGCATAAAATCCCAACGCGATGAGCAGCTGCGTGTCTTCTGGCACAGCATTGCACCGTTGAGTTTGTCTGACAAGCTGAGGCCGAATCTTTTCCAAGAGCTGGTTAAAAAGATCTCGCCTTAACCGCGTGGTTTGAAACAGGTATCGATCTGTTAGGTCTGCTGCACGTAAGCGCTCGAAGACCATTGGGACGTCATCGAATAGCCCAAGGGCAACAGCAGCTTCTGCCATCTGTACACCAATGAAAATAGTTTTTATTAGTACTATTGCACTAACTGTTGTGCCTATATTCATGTATTATTAGGTAGGAACTCATTGCACAGCATGTTGATGCCATTTGATAGGTAGGTTTTATTTATTATATCATCAAAGGCAAGCGAGAAGAGGTTAGAATTGAACACTTTAGTTTACTTACCGAGAGAATGGATCGCAAGCTCTGGCACAAAGACAAATTAACTATAACTAAACACAAATAAATAACACTCTCTCAATAATAGTCCACAAAAACACGCAAATATAACGAAGAAACACTAAAAACACTATAAACACAAAGAACACGAACTGAAGATTTGGCGTAGGCAAGCACGGAAAACTCAGCTGACACTGACAGACTAGCAGTCGAGTCGCCGCTTGGTCGTCCAAGGTCACCTTTACCTCGCGCTATCCCAGCTCAGAGGCAGGGGTAGCTGGAGGTAGCGAGAGGTAGCGTTGCCATGGTGTTTACTCTTGTTTAATGTTTCAAGAATTGGCATAATCCTTATCTCGGCCTACCTCCAGCTATCCCGCGCTATCCCTGCTTATCTCGCGTTCGTGAATTGGGCCCCCGGGGGCAAGAAACATCCAGGTCCCCATGGAGTGAGTGGTTTGTTGCGAGAAACTTTGTTTTTCGAGTCTTCTACTTCGAGCGATGAGTACGTCAAGACATGTTTTTATAACCATCAATCAAACCATCGAGCTTCACTCAAATTATCTTTCATTGTTTAACAAATATGTGTTTCAACTAAACAAAGTCGCGTAATTCGATGACGCGAGTTCATAAAATGTAGTGTAAAGTGTGTTGTCACGTAACCTGACGCCAAAATAGGACACGATTTGTTACCAGCAGCGCGCAGCGAAACAAAGCGAGCTGTGGCTGATCTTCACGCATCGTGATTGGTCATATTGCACGCTCGGCTGCAACCCGTGTCACCGTCGGGGGAGTAGGAGGCTGGGATCTGTTTGCATCGCTGTTTCCCTGCACGCAGCAGACAAATTGGTCGGTTCTTTTTTTGATTATTTACTCGCTTGTTTGCATGGTCGTTTAATCACGTTAATTGTGTTCACACAATCGCTGAGTGGGCAGTTCAACTTTACGTAGCAGCGTAGGTACATTCACACTGCGTTGTAAAATAAACAGACACCGGATGATACGAGAATGTTCTTATTAAGTTATTCTGATGAAAATCTGTACTCTCTTCATTTTAAATACGAACGGAAATCAAAGCTAAACAATTAAATTAAGTTTAATGGCATAAAATCCCATAGTCAAATACGTACCAATCCTTGCTCATACATCAATTTATAGTAAACACTCGGATATCCAGAAATAAATTTTATTTACAATCATAAAAAAACGCTCATAAAATCTGCAGTGTTCCGGAGTGTTTCGGAGTGTGGTTGTGGTCGTGGTTCAAGTCAAGCCGCAAGTCTGTGGTGTGACCACTCGTTCGTCGGGCTACGAACGTAGACGATCCGATCGGCGATCATTTTGCCAACTGCCGAATAATACTCGAATACATCCGGTACCAGTTTGTACCCGATCCTGAAATAATGGTCCCAATAACAGTTTGATGTTTACTCAAACCTGCAACAATTATAGTCCAATTTGCTGGGAATATATAATGAAACAATGGTACCTGTGAGTTGTTCGAAATTCTGCAATAATTATCTTTTGTAAAATTTTACCAAATTTTTTACTATCACAGTGTGGGAAAATCTTGGCGAAATCGGGCGACACAGCACTGGTGGCGAACCTGGCTGCAAAGCTAGAGGATTTGTGTTTCAACATGCAACAATGGTCCAGTGAGAGTGTGACTTGTTCTTAATCCTGAATTACAATGTTTCCGACACACTGTTACTTCTGAATCGAGCGCCAAGTGACACGATGAAACCACGAAGTGATAACAGCTTGACAAGGTGTGCCATTGTGAACCCGAACGCTGGCTAGGTTACTTTCATTTCAACCAAATATCAAATGTTTTCCCCTCTACAGATCCCGGCAATTTACGCCCACTCTAACTGCTACAGTTTCGTCCTAAAATATTTAACATTTAAAAATTTATCATAATGGTGTTCTAAATTTCCGAGAAACTTTACTAGCAATCAAGTGCGCTTAAAGGGCTTTAATGGAATGAGTAAGTTCTTAGACATTAGAGAAAACGATTGGATTTGTGTTCTAATAAAACCATGAGAGACTGGTGATAGTTCGGCAATGCAAAATTATTAAGACCGACGATGTCTACTATAAGTCGTTTCTATAAGAGAAAGTGCCAGTGTCCTAATTTTTTAATTATTTTAGGCCCGATTTTACAATATTGCCAACTCCAGATTAAAGTGGGAGTTAAGTTATTTGTTATGGCAACGGCCAATGGGATGCAGTGGAATTCATTTGTTTCTAGGAGTTAGATGCTTAACCCAGAGTTGACAAAAGTTGTAAAACCGGCCCTTAACATGTCAAAACGCTCGCTGATTTAGACTGAATATAAATAAAGCTACCAAACAGAGGTCCACTTTTCGCTTCAAAATGCCACATCTCGTGTCGATTTGATAGGTTATGTGACTATGCTTCTTCCCTAGAGTCTTACTTGCTGCGTTTGATCATACTCAAAGGTATGTTGTGCACAACGTGGGTTGCGAAAGCAAGCTCGTTAGGTGCAGTGACAGATTCCGACCCAAGGATTCTGAAGACAGCATCGACCGCCCGAAAATATCTTAGTTTGACGTAATTTAAATTATTTCCCAGGGGCGACAACAGTGTCGTTTCCCTTTTTGTTCTGCTTCTGATCTGAATAGAAGAAAATTAGTTCTATACGTCTTTGTCGGAGAGTATACCTGGAGGTACTCATTACAATATTAACAGTGAAGAAGCTACAGCAGGAAATTCTTCCATTTTTTATCTATATTCCTTCAAAAACTCTGATAATTGCTGGTATTCGGAGGTTCAGAAATCTTGGTATTTATATTTAAAGTGATTTGATTGCCGCTAGTTGCATTCAACGCTTCTTACCGGACTTCAATCGTAATTCTTTCGTTTTTCCCCGATAATTTGTCCGAAAACCGCCAAAATATTCACTTGTTTTGCCTTTTTAACTTTTTTTGGTAATTTCGTTAAATTTGATATTTAAAACGTAGACAAGAGAGAAGTTTAATTTTTAAGAGCTGTAAGCGAAAACAATTGCTGTAGTCTGGGCTCATTAAATCAAAATATAAAACTCCACGAGAAATTCCCTTGAACGGATCTATAATGAAATGCATGTCCTGATTTTAATAAACTACTCCATGCAATAATATGAACTAACTATTAAACTATTAATTGAATTGAAGAGTAAAAAAAATGTCCACGTCTTTTCTCTATGCAGCTATAGCTACGACGGACCAAAGTAATTCTATTTTCTCTTCGCCAGCTCTTAATTGAACTTGAAGTAAAACTTAACGAAGCTTTGTAGTTGTCGAGAGAAAGACGGGCACGCGCCGTTGTCGGTGTGGGGAGGCTAACACGGACAAGCGGGGGTTGCTTGTGTTTAACGACCAGGCGAGAGCACGCTTCGCCTTACCACGAAGGTAGCACGTGACGTCGCTGTCGGTCTGTCATAATCCTTGCAACAGCTGACGCAAATAAACGCAGATCGCACGTTTTGGGCAGAGAGGGCCACATTAAAGCCTACACTTAGAGCAAAATGTTTCACACCGGGCTCAAACTTTGCAATTCAAACGTGTTAGTGAAATTTTTGCTATCAGAAAACTGTTGTTTTGTGCAGAAAATTTAGGAAATTGGCTGTAAATGTGTTTGAAAATTGATTTGTTAACTTGGCAGAACGGGCTCACAAACTAATGGGATATTACAGTGGCACTGGTGTTAGAATTCAAGTAGCCAGGTGTGCGATGACACACCTTGTCAAGCTGTCATCACACCCTGAATTCATCGTGTCACTTGGTGCTCGAATCCTAATGTTCAGGTGCGAAATGGCACACCTTGTCAAGCTGATATCACACCGTCGTTTCCCCCTAGCAGCTCAACCCACAACACCACCATCCGACACGCAACCATCACGACATGACCAACGCCTCCACCTTACATCCGTTCTGGCATCGGCAGCTCCTTGCCCTCGCCAACGACCTCCATCCAGAGCGCGTCGTGTCGCTCCTTGATCTCGTGCCACTCGGCTATCTGACCCTGCTGGCACACGGTGTACTGCAGCTTCATGTGCAGCGGCTCCTCTTGGTAGAGCATCTCGAACTGCCGCGGCTCCAGCTCTTCGACGCGGACCTCCATGCGGACCTGTGTGGAACGGATTTCGGGTTTCGGTCTGTTAACTTCAGGCTCCTTATTATTTGCAACGAAATGTCCATTGCAAACTTTTTGGCACTCGGTTTAAACGGACACAATTAAGGAATCGATATGTCGTTCCTTTATTCTGTGTATGGAAAGTTTAATATAGTACCTATTCTGCTCAGAGAAAAATGACGTACTACCAATTTGGAAAAAAATATTAATTAGCTCTGCTAAATAACAAAGGAAGATAGGGAAATTACAACCCGAATTGCTCTGCCTGGCTTTAGCGAGTCATGACGTCATTTTGATTGCATTTTGATGAATAGAAATAATTGGTGTTTGATGGGGTGAATGTAACAACCAGTTTAGCCCACTTTTGGACGAAGCATTTTTAGTTCGTCGTTTTGAACCGGCTGCATTACTTACTCACAGTACTTACTTCTAAGTATATCTGACATTGTTGGAGAAATGTTGGCGGGAACTTTTTCTTAATTTCACAAGCTGTTCTAGTGCAAATTTAGCCAGAAATGTTACTCGATTCTTTCGAAGCGTTCAAACGTCTGTCAACGCAAGCAACGAGTATCTGAATCCTATTGTATAAAACTCCTAGACGCAGCCCGCAGAGCAAACTCGGCTCCTCCACTGATATCGAATGAATCTAAGAATTCGTTTATTATATTTAAGATTAGATCAAACGTAAGTGCAGGAAAGATAGAAGGTAATTTTTGTTCTCAAAATCTACTCAATAATTTGTCAAAATGGAGTTAAAAATATACAAATTATAGTTATGCTTCTATGACTTAGGCATCAATTTTTTATAATTCTATGTTCTATTCAATTCATTTTATTTTCTGAGATTCGCTAAGGATTTTTTTTCCACTGAATACATAAATTTGAGTTTCAATTTATTTTCTGGGTTTAGGTTCAGTTATAAACGTATACTTCACCTATTCCATTCAATCAAAATTCTATCAAAATTTCGTCGTGACACCTGTTCGGTAAAGTCAGTTAGAGCAATTCGGGTTCTGATTACCCTATACTCCTTTATTATTCAGCAGAGCAATTTTTTTTCCAAACTGGAAATACGTCCAGTGGGTATCTGAAGTCACTTTTCTCTGAGTGAAATAAGTCTATTGAACACACCTTTGAATCTCTCAACATTAGCGCTCACCTGTCTTACGACCTTGCGTCCCCTCTTCAAGTACTCCCATTTGAAGACCATTGCAGCGTCGGGAATTTCAACCTGGCGCAGAGAAAGTCACGTCACTCCACTTTTCAAAACAATTTCCGTTTCCAAGAAACGCCAGTCGATTTCCACTAAAGTTATTCAAACTGCAGTGTGGCTTTTCAAACATTTTATCGGCGCTTTTCTGACGCTATCGCCGAAGATTGTGGGCTTTGTAATGCGGAAATGGTCGCCTGGAACGTAATATCGATTGCATCAGCTTGTTTGCCATCTCATGTCTTGCTTTTTGTCACATCTGATCATTTTACATCATGCTCCATAGCGAAATCAAAAAATTTCACTATGAAGCATGATAAAAGTGGTAGTCGATAGATTTGGACAAGGCCTAAACATATAGGTTATGCTAATATTTGTCCTTAGAAAAGTGTACTTAATATTCCATTATAAATAGAAGACAAAATTAGATCAACTTACATATTTTGACCTGAAAGGGTGCTCTGCATGAGTAAAGTAGCATCCCTTGTGTGTGCCTCCGTCTTCTAGTCCTCAAAGTGTCGATAAAGCTGAGGGTTTCTCTGTTTTCGAGTTGTAAACGACACTCCTGACCCACTGGCCTCATGGTGTAAGAAGAAAATGTAGAAGTAGACTTGGGAGAAAAAACGCCATTCAGGTGGAAAAATACTTGGGGCCAGTTATACCAAAATATTTCAACTCTGAGTTGATAAAATGGTTAAACTGCCCCTTAGAAAAATAGGCTAACCGTAAGAAAATACTTGTCTTGCAAGACACTAACCGTTATGTTCATCAACTGAAAGGCAAACCAATTTAAAGATATGGACATAATCTTCTCGATGCAGAAGCGTCTACACCGGAATCAGGGCTCCTGTCCGTTATAAATGGGATCGGGGACGGGGGGGTTGCTTTTGGATGAGGTAAGGTTGAATGATTTACCAGGTCACGAGCTTTTCTTGAGTTTCGCACGGTAAGAATCGCGAAGCCGTCGTTCTCGATTCGACGAAGGAGGAGGGTCCTTGCGCTCACCTTGCCCTCGCTGTAGAAAATGATAAAATATTCTATAAATAATTACTCCTTTATATTAAAATGCTATGGCAAGTTTGAAGTGCAAAAATGTGAAGCAAAAATGAAGGTTTGTATGCCTCGTATGCAAGTTTATTCGATTGTCTGTTAATTTATCGATTATTTTCTATTCATGTTGTGGATTTCGGCTCTAGCATGATACGATACGAGCAATATCAATACGTTAATTTCAAATCAATCAGATTCCATCGGGCATCTACTGAAATTTAATGTGACTCTAAGTGTGTTTATTAGCGAAAGCTCTGATAAAAAAACCAAATTATTTCTGTTCGTGTAAGGGTGCAGGTTTTAATGGTGACGAGTAATGGTCAGGAACAACTTACTAGCAAACTTCGATATTTCATATTGGAAATGTTTTATAAACAATCGGACGAAGGCAACGATTTTTGACCATTTCTGTACCACTTGCTGTATACACGAGATGTTTGTGTTTTTGTTAAATTCACATCGATATTAAGTTAACATATTTGTATGGGAAGTTTAACTGAGTGACCAATTCCATTTAGTTCTAGAAACTTCTAGGATGGTGGCAAAGTTGTCGTTTACTTAGTCCGGTAATTGCATGCCAACTTACTGTGTGGCTGTGGCAAACGTGAACGCACTCGGCAATACGACGTTGGACGACCGTGCTTCGTTAAACCACTGGTTAAACATGTCGAACGGGTCGTCGTACACGGCCTCGATCATGGTCACCCCCGAGTCCGTCTTGTAGCTGTCTCTCTGTACAGAACAGAAACATCATTTCCACTTAAAGCCATCAATTTGAATTTACTAGGACTTCGCGAACACTCGTTTAATCGTGTTGTGGATGAGCGTTTAATCTAAGCTCGCCCACAACACGATTAGTGCTTGCGAAGCCCTAGGCTAATTAAAGTTTTGAACATTTTCGTAAGGACTGGTTTTTAGAAAAAAGTTGTGTAGGTGGAATGTCATGAAAATAGTACAGGGTTTTGAGAGGAAACAAATTTATCCATAAAATTTCATCAAAATCGGGTAAGGCGTTTGGCCTGTAGAGCGCGAACAGACAGATATATTAATTTTTTCAGCAGTAAGTGAAAAATTTTTTTGCTCAACTTGCGAGCAACGCTCATGAAAAATGATAATGAGTGTTCGTTTATAATAAGATTTTGTTAAAGAAGCTCAAGTAAAGTTTTTATTTTTAAGAATTGGTTCACAAGTTAACTTTGTTTTTCACGTCTGCAGCCAAGAATTCCATGAATGTTAATTTTACGTTAGCACCTTTTTCTTGTAAACAAACTAGAAAACTGTAGAACTTAACAAAAAACACGGGGCTAATTCTGTAACTCCATAACAAGTTGGCGCCCCACATAACTTTAAATCGTTAGAAGCACAATTCTAAGTATTACAGAGAGGAAATCTTGTTTTCATCTGTATTTCCGCTAATTTACGTCGTATAAACAGAATAAAACCATTTACCTCTTCATTGTACTTCCATCCAACGCAACCGAACACCAAAACATTTCCAAACTCAAGCAACAACAAAATAGTCGACCAAAATCTCTGCAAATCCCTCATTCTCATCGGCTTAACGTGAAATAAACGGACAACAAATTCCGCGCACACTCGACCAACGAACACCGAAACGCAACTGAAAAAACACGAAATGTGTTACGCATATTTATTTGAAACACGGACACCTTTTTCAACGTTAATAACTAGGCTACATCCGGCGATTAAAATATCCGCATCAATGGTAACTTTGTCGCTGTGATCGGACATGATATTTTGACAGGAAGTTGACGTATAAATAAACAACTGACTCTTCTATGATTAGCCACTGCCAAGGGTAGATCTAAAATTTGCTTGTTGCCTATGTCAAGGCGGCAAGTCCTTGTAACGAGGCTCTGTACTGGGTTAGATTAAAACTCGCATCAAATTCGGGAGAACCTTGGTATTCTATCGTGAGTTTGATTTGATAGTCAAACAGAACTTACACTGTGACCCTAGAAAAGGATGATGTAGGATAAGTTCACATGTTGTTAATTAAGTAAATAGAGATTATTAATTACAAATAGCAAATAGTTATTTATGTATGATCCTTTTTCACTAAAATGAGTTGATTAAATTGGAAACTCATATAAATAGAACTTTGTTTAATGTTGCTTGCGTGCACTCAATGTATTTTGTTGATTCTGTTGATAGGTTTTTGTATATCTAATTTATTAGATTAATTTGTCGCTGATTTATTTCTGAGCACAGAGTGCATGCTCTTAATTCCATCAGATGCCGGTGGTGGCAATTGCCGACTTACCCCCGGGTGCCAAAGGTCTCTGTCATAAGTAAGGAGTCACACTTTTTGTATCATGATTTTTCAAGAAAAACATAAACTGCCTTCATTTTGCTACGAAATCGGATAATTCAGTTCTTCTATCATTTATAAGCAATCAAAGGCTTGAACGAACAATCTCTCGAATAACTGATGAGCGTAACTCGCAGGGAGTGAAGCGAAATCTTCAATTACAATTTCTGCAGAAAAATGTCTCCAGTGTTGTTTTTTGTCTTTTATGTGTTGTATTTTTGTGTGTTTGTTCGCGCTCTACCGGCCAAACGCCAAAACTGATTCCGATGAAAATTTATGTGGACCTTCGCTTTCTCTGAACTAAGATCTGCCACGTTTTTGAACCAAACAGACGAGTAAATTTTATGTAATTATCTTTTTTGAAATTTTTCAGTTTTTCCTAAATACGTTTCGCTCTCTGGATAAACCCTAACGATTGAATGTTTGTGTAGAAATTTCTTTGTTGTATATTTAGTTGCATGACGTTTTTGCGCTTTCTAGCGTTATTGCAGTTTTATGCAACCAAATTAACTTTATTTTCAACCAATGTTTTCAAATTTTACTGTGTGCCTTAAAAATTTTAAAACGAAGATCCTGTGTTATTTTGCAGCAAATCAGTAGAATATTTTTTCTTTAAATAAATTTTTACGTTTTAAAATTTTCGAACTTCACTGCGACTAAATTTTGAATGTCATCAATGAAAGCTGCTTTATTATCACTGAACATTTAAAATTTGTCATACACACCTTTAGGCTATGCGCACACGCTATTACACGATTTAATGAGTGTTCGCATAGCCTAGTAATCATCAATTTTAGTTATAATAATGTGGAACATGCAAAGTCATTGCACGGATTTCTTGGCTTTTGTATAGTGGACGAAATGTCATGCAACTTTTTCTTCAAATTTTTCAATTTCACCATCAAACAATGGCTTTAAAAAACATTCTAATTGCAAACCAATTGTGATTGTGAATGTGAAAAAGGTATTTAAAACGATTCTTGACATGAATGAAGAATGTTTCATTTTACATATGAAAAAACGGAACGAAAATTGACAGCGTAAGAATCTTTCTCGTTGCCTCTAAAATTACTTTGGCCAATAATTAACAACTCAGATTTCTTCACGCACATCTGGCCACCCAATAAACTCCTAGCACCATTAATGCTAATTTTAAAGAGAAACGTCTTACTTGACGCATGATCGAAACCAATTAAAAGTCACTATTTTTTTGTAGTAGTCACCATACGCATAACCAAGCCACTATCAACTCCTGAATTTCATCAGAGCAAAGGTATGTGTGCGGTAATTTCACAAGCTGGCCAGGTTAATTAGGTAACCGACGTCGAAATGAAGGTCAGCGTGTAGCAAAGATACTACTTGGTTCTACCACGTTATTCAACCTCCCAGACAGTTGATTTCTAGCCGTCGCTGACGATGGACGAGTACATCATCCATGGCGAGAGCAAGGAGGAATTACGACCTAAGCATTCGCTAGGGGAACACTTCTCGAGGAGGCTTCAGGAGCTTGGGGATGCTGTCGCCCTTGTTCAGCAGGTATTTGCTGCCAGACTTAGTTAGAGCTATGTGCCCGAGTGATTTAATTCTGAGTTTTAATTAATGAGTTTTGATTGTAAGTACTGGACATTACAGCGAGATACGATGTAGAAATCTCCTTTCAGAGCACAAAATGGAGCTATATCCAAATACGGTCTCTCGCGTGGTCACTCAGACTGGGCACTTTTTATCATTTTGACTGAATACCATGAGTGTTATAGAAAATTTACTCTAGAGACAATTTAAATCTTGATAGTATTTCACTTTGAGTTGCCTATACTCGCTGCGTGTTGATGACAACTCAATGCATTCTGCATTTACTGTTAGTTGGAATCAATCAATTTCTTTTAATGGGACCAAAAATCCCAGCAGCCAAATGTCAAAGTTCGAGCTAGATATGTCAAACATCACATATAAATTACCACATAATTCAAATCTTTCCGAGCGTGTGAGAAAGTAATTGGATTTTTAAAGTAATTTCAAACAACGTCCGTGATTTCTTAACTTTATTCCATCGCAAACCTGTGCACGAACGAAATTCCACTAGCTATAGACAGATGTCTAAAGTTTACCAACTAGATGAAACGAGAAAACGAGAGAGAATGGTGTAGGTACGTGTAATGTAAAGTGTTGATAAAACCAACAATTAATTCAGTCAGTCATCGACAAGCGCCATATCACGGAGAGCAAACACGAAACAATAGTTCCACGCAATCGCCTCAGCGAATGCTTATTCACGAAAAATGCCTGTGCATAATATATGGATTTTTATAAGCAGCAATTCATATTTTCGAGATAACGATGTTCACGTTATATTGCCTTGACATGTTTGCTTGAAAGCTTTGACAATAATTTGGTTTCAAAGTTCATTGTTTGCGAGACAGACAACAGACGAAGATAGCTAAAAACATTTGAACTTTGAAGGCATTGTACGTGCAGCCAGCCCAGGATCAACTAATGACAATTGTTAATCACATTTAAAGCGTAATTAGGTATTTCACCTGCAGGCATGCGGTCTTTGCGCTGAGGATCATTATTTTTATTGGATGTGCGGCCAAAATTGACGGTGCGAAACAATGTGAAACGTGTGCTGGCATAATTAGTAATTATACAATTATGGGTTAATTTAATTTTGATTAGAGATGCGCAATAGAGTAATTGGTGATATTAATTTAATAATGGCGTGGGAATTTAGTGACACTGTCGCAAGATGTGAAGGTTGTGTGTAAAAATGTATTTTCTTTTGATAGCTGTTACAAATTCAAAAGTCAGTGGAGATTTTTGACTCTTACATAATATCATTATGATCACCTGTGGTCAGATAGGAAGCGAGAATTAATTTATTACGTGTCCTTCAAACTCCATATTAGTCAAAGAATTTTCCGTGATTAGTGATGTAATTTTTACATTTCAATTATCAATTGTGAAAATATACTAATGGAATTTAAAACAAAATACGTAAACCCTTTTATTCATGACAAACAGTACAAAGTACTCACGAAAGTAATTAATTACAGAAGTTTTCAACTACTATAACTCAGCAAATTGTACAAAAACTCATCATCTTTCTCAACTACAAAGATTCTATTTTCTGCTTTTGTTTACAAAAGAATAATAGGAAAAATTATGGGAAAAAGTGAACAAGTTGGTGTGATTCTAACCTGAATGCAAATACTCGTTACATTACGGTAGATATGGATTATAAGTAACGAAATATCAATTCCAAAATTTGGAAATGTACCGAATTTGAACCCGGATCTTCGCCTGTCCGGGGCACTGCACTTTCCATTGTGCTATACGGCCAACCAGCTTTAGAATTTTGGAATTTTGGTATAAATATTTCGCTACCAATAATCAACTGTAAAATTGAATCTGGTGCGACAACCACACAAGTAAAGTGCATGCACCGACCACCTCAACTCACCAACCTCCTTGACAACCACCACCCCACCGGCCACAGGTGGACGGTGCCGAAGTGACCGTCACGTTCAGCGAACTGCTCGCGTCTGCGCGCCGCCTTGCTGGACTTCTGCGCAGCCGCGGCCTCGGCTGCGACGAGACGGTGCTGCTATGCATCGGCAACACGCTGCACTTCGCGCCGATCGCCATGGCAACGCTGTTTGTTGGTGCTGCGCTTGCGCCGATCAACCCCGCGTTCTGCGCAGGTAGGCCACGCGGATGATAAAATGGCCGCCATTTAAATTTTACCAACTCCTGGAACTAAATTCGTAAGGCGCTATTTCAAAATTTCAAAATAAAACGCTAGAACGGTGCCTTAATTTTTTTTTGTCCACTCGCATAGTCTAGCTTTTTCGTAATAACGTTACCATTATAGTTATAAGCTAATTAAGTTAAAAATGAAGGTAAGTTGTTGTCTGAAAATTTATTTGGCATCATGTTGGTAGTCGCATTGACTCCTAGCGCTGAGCGGACAAGGATTGCATTCGGGTTGTGATTTCCCTATCTTCCGTTGTTATTTAGCAGAGCTAATTAATATTTTTCCAAACTGGTAGTACGTCTTGTGGGTGTCTGAAGTCATTTTCTTCGCAGTGGAATAGGTCTATTGGAATTCGCAGCTCGAGTCTAATCGCATGTTAGAACCGCCTCTGTCCAGTCTGTACAACGTCCGCCTATTTTTTTTTTAGTTTCTTTTGCAATTTTTCTTTTTAACAGTGTATATGTGACTATTGTCTGAAATGAACCCAGTTAAATACCTAGTAATTGAAGCCGTGCACTGTAGTTAATTAAAAGTTCGGTGTTAGGCTGCCGTAAACAAATATATTTCGCTTGCTTTCCACTAGAATCCAATCAGTGATTCAAATTAAAATGACTTCACAGCCCTTGTTTTGACAGCCGAAACAAAACAAACCGTGCAGACTTTTCAGTGGAATCCATTAACCTTAAAATCTGGCATTTAAAATACTTTCACAGATGACCTGTTGCACCTGATCAACACGTTGAAGCCACAAGTGTTGATAGTGAACGCCGACGCCGAGGCCAGGATCAGGGAGGCGTTGGCTCGCTACGATTCCCCGGTCCAGTTGATTCCCATCGAAGAAGTTGACAGGTGCTCACTTCATCTGTTTCTCGAATCCAGCCATGTTATGCCGAAGCGAAAACATGACACAATAATTCAGAAATATTTATTCTCTTATAGAACCAGCTGTGAGAATTAACTGCCTTGATTGCGGGTGATGCCCATAAATTAAACTAGCAATTTTACAGCACAGATTCCAGATACTTAAAGCTCTTCTTGAGTTTTTGCTCACATTTCCTTTCTATTGCCTAAGTGCTACGCTATCGTTTTTACATTTTGGGCCAGTTTTACCATTTGACAACGGCCAAGCACTTGCAGTGAAATTCAATTGTTTCCGTTAGTTATCTCCCAACTCGAGTTGAAAAAATGTGAAACTAGCCCTTGAAAAACAGTTAATGTATTTGTTTTTGCTAAATATGTGTCGATAAGGTACTTGCACATGATATTTTTGACAGCTTGATTTCTCTTTAGATTTCTTGTCCCCGTTTCGAGTCATATAATCCAGAAGAAAGCCAGCATTAAATGGAGTAATCTCTCCATTCATAAAACTAATGAGCTTATATCAGGAAGAGTGGAAACCTAGTACTCCTGAATCCTGACTGACAGTGTCAGTAGCTACTGTAAAGAATTACACGGCTATCCTTGTTAACACCCCCTGCATAAAACCTTCGCATCCATCGCCTTAACTTCAACGCTGCCTGCAATCGGTCGCCAACAGATGCCTGGCCGCCAAGACGGCCATCAGCGAACCGTTTCAAATGGCTACCATCGCAGACACCGAGAGCCACGTGGCTTACGTGATGTGCTCCAGCGGCACTTCCGGCAAGCCGAAGGGTGTCGAGATGGTGCACGCGACCATCTTGGCATTGCTCGCAAAGAACGACTTCTTCCCGTGAGTCATCCGACTAGGTGGAAACGCTGTCAATAAAAGAAAAAAACATATAAAAGGCCTTCTTGACTTTTTCATTTCATATCAGAGTTGTGTTACTTTTAAAAAAGGAAACGACTTAGCGGGCCACTTAAAGAGTGTAGGTGTTACATAAAAATGTATATCAATTGTCTCTAGCGCTAATTTTACTATTTTTAAGAACTGTTAACGTCAGGTTTTGAGAATATTATGACGGGGGGGTCCTTATCATTACGGTAAACCAAAATTTTTACTTTTATAATATAGGAAGCTCTGCCGAAATAGTATTGTGTAGCTGGTGAATTGTCAGCGAGGCCTAGGCGGCGAGGTTAGGAATCAAAGCATCTCATAGCCTTCTTGATACAACTCAAAAAACCGCTTGTTTACCACATCGTGTGTAGTATTTAGGGGGCTTTGTTTACTACTAATGCTCAATCTAATGCTCAGATAATCTTTGACAGAGATAACTGCACTTGTTTAATTTGAAGCACTAAAATTTGGGAGTTTTAACTGGCAACTGTTTATCGCGATATTTAATTTGATATATTTGCACACCAAGGCATGTCCACGCCAATTTTCCCCGAATCCTAGCTTAGAACCATGCGAAAAGATGCATTCCCATCACTTTATGTTCATGTTGTAAGGAATTTTCTGATTGTGTTTCCGCAGAACGATGCACAAAAACGACGACACCGAAAGAGAAGTGTTCATCAACCTCTCGGGGCCGTACTGGGTCTCATGCCAGCTCCTCACGCTCATCTGCTTGTCTCGGGGCTCGAAGCTGATCCTGCTCTCGCCGTTCACCGAACATACCTTTCTCAGCCACTTGGAGAAGTACAAGGTGAGCCTTCGCTGAGATTTTTTCATTGTTGATTTCAGCCCCTATTTTTATATTTGTGCAACATATTACATTCGTCAATCCCACTGATATCAATACCCTTGAACGCACTTCGTATTGAGCCAAGGTTAAGTAAAGTGAAGCCAGGTTCTTGTCATCCTGGTCCAGCTATGCGGCTATTTTTTATGTATATTAATTTGCTTAAATAGACACATTTTTTACTGAGGTCAGTGTATCACAATTCAATCAAGCTTCTTTAACCCACTCTCTTCAGCTCAAAAGAAAATCAAAGCCAACCAGAAAAACCATGAAACTGCGTTATTGAATGCTCAAGCTAGCCCGTTCACTACTAACTTGAACATTAGACGTACCATGTGCATGTGTATTTCACATTTACGTCTTAGTTAACGGCATAAGCAATTGTTTTAAACCAGGATTAAGGATTAAAAAAATCGAGTTAGCTATAGCTAGCATCAATAACTCAGTTTTATGTTTCTCAGAACATTTGCTTGTTTCAATTTGTTGGCATTTGGCACTCGAATTTAGACCGTTGATAAAGCAGGCAGCAAAGCTTAGCGAAGCGTCGGGAAAAGTTTGAGTTTTACAACAAAAATTTAATAGCCAGTTAAATTGTTTTTCTAAACATTCGCTGATATTCTCTAAGAGCACCTTAAGCTGCTCATGAAAGGACAAGATAAAACATTTTTTCCAACCAACTTCCACAAGGAACAGCTTCACGTCGAGTCACAATCGTGTCATCAATTCCAGGTGAACTTCCTGATCCTCGGACCCGACGTACTGGTCGCACTGGCCAAGTATTCGGCGTACTCTGAATTCGACCTGAGCAGCGTCACCCACGTGCTCTACGGAGGGGCGCCCATGAGCCGCGCGATGCTCGCGATGGCCGACCAGAAGTTCAACAAGCCAGTCACGGTCATGTACGGCATGACCGAGTGCATGACACACATGATGCCGGCGTACGGCCGGCGCGACAAGCCGCTCAATGTCGGCTACCTGGCGGCGAACACGGCGGCAAAGGTGGGTACACTGATCTCTATAGCCTGGAAAGTGCTTGGTACAGTGAGACTTTGATGCCATATTGAGCCATTGATCTCTGTAGGCATGGATAGCGCTTCGTACAGTGAGACTTTGATGCCAGATTGATCCACTGATCTCTGTAGGCATGGATAGCGCTTCGTTCAGTGAGACTTAGATGCCAGATTGAGCCATTGATCTCTATAGCGTGGAAAGTGCTTGGTACAGTGAGACTTAGATGCCATATTGATCCACTGATCTCTTTAGCCATAGATAGCGCTTTGTATACAGTGAGGCTTTGATGCCATATTGAGCCACTGATCTCTATAGACATGGATAGCGCTTTGTACAGTGAGGCTTTGATGCCATATTGGGCCACTTTAAGCCACCTTCTTCTACTCCCAATTTTCAAATTATCAAATGAAAAGGTTTATCTCGGTACGGATGTAAATTTTGTAATTGATAAATCGTTACTAATAATCATTGTCTACCGTGCATTGCAACGAGTGCATTAGCATTTAGGATTAGATTCTCACTAATCAATCGTGTATCATTGTCCAGGTGGTCGACATCAACACCGGCGCCACCCTACCGGCCGGCAAGGAGGGCGAGCTGTGCTTCAAGTCGCGCATGGCGTTCAAGGGATACCGCGGGAACGCGCAGGCGACGCGTGACGTGTTCGACGCCGACGGCTTCCTGCACACCGGCGACGTCGGGTACTACGACGCCGACGGCTACTTCTACATCGTCGACAGGATCAAGGAACTCATCAAGTATCGACGTGATCACGTGAGTCACTTTATGTTTGTAGATGCCACTTACACTATTTGTCAGCATGGACCATGTTTTGGTCTTGGTTGAGGGCGGGAAATCCTTCAATTGCGCAACATAGGGGAAAAAATGTTGGGATTGTTTATTAATTACCATTTTATTGACTTTGAAGAGGGAGTTGATTGAAATTCCACTTCGTGCAGTGAAATTTAATTTTTTCTAATCTCTTTCTCATTGAATAGCGCATCGTTCAGTGAGACTTTGATACCGTATTGAGCCAGTTTGGGACACCTTCTCCCAAACCCAATTGTCATCAAATTTTAAAATCAAAATTTAAATTTGGGGTAGAAATGATTTGATGATTGTAATAGCATACGTTTGAGAGGAACTCCAGGCTTGATCGTCCCGACGGTAGGTCCCGGCGACGGACATCGAGGACGTCCTCCTGAAGCACCCGCAGGTGTCTGAGGTCGCTGTCTTCGGCGTGTTTCACGAGACGGACTGGGAGCACGCCACCGCGTGCGTGGTGCTTGCCAGCGGCGCCACGGTCACCGCCGCCGAACTCCTCAGCCTAGTCGAGGGTGAGTTGGAAAATATGTTGGACGAGGGCTTCACGAACTCCTGGCGTTCGTCAGTTGAACGCTGCAAGCGGAATAATCTTCAATGTTTAATAGCCTGAGCCAGATTTGATTTAGTGGGAGAAAACTGGAAAAATGCTTTTAAGAAAAGCAACGTAAAGCCATCGTTTTCAATGCAACGTAAGAAGACTCGTGTATTTTCCTAATCTTAGCATGTTAGTTTTCTGATAAACTATTAAACTGGGCACTGACTGCTCAGTCCCAATCTCGAACTTTTCACAAAGTTTCGCAAAGCTTTACCTTCAAATTCGTACTAAACTTAGTACGTATTAGGACTTAGTACCCTTTGTGAATCTGGCCCCTGCCTGCTTTATCAATTCGGTCTAAACTCGAGTGCCAAATAGCAACAAATCGATCAAAAAAAGTTATCTTAGCCTCGCAAAACAAACCCAAAAACCCAAAAATTAACTCTCAAACACTACATTTCCCAAATTTCAGATGCCAATGGCTTAAAATAACAAGATTTTATTAACAACTTTTGAAAAAATCTAGAAAGCTGGCTAGGAGTTGAGCCCAACTTGTAGTTATTAAATACTAGGATGAAATCCTGTCATACAACTCTTTTTTCTCTAACTTCTAGTAAAGATTGAACTTGTAGTTATCCAACGACCCTATCTAAGTGATCTAAGATTACTGCGATCTCCATTCTCGACCCCTATCGTCCGTATGTCGTGCGCAGGATATCGAATAGCAATCATCTTAGACGACATCTCCGCCTGGCAGCCAGCGTAAAGCGCAGCGCTGCTCGCGTGTGTTGCAGGCAGCCTACCCGAGTTCAAGTGGCTGCACGGCGGGTTGCATTTCGTCACCTCGCTGCCGCGCACCGCATCGGGAAAGATACAGAAACACGAGCTGCGCAAACAATATGCGCAGCAGACGCGACTCTAGCGCATTCCGAAGTAATTTTAACGTTTCAACACCGTTTTTTCGGCGTTTTAGCTTTGTTTAGTTTTGGTAAATCTTTGGTAAGGTGGAACCTTCCGGGTGATGAAAGATTTGGTGGTACCGTGTGCCATGGATCGTCTATGCTATCAAAATTTTTTTTCAGCTTCTGATTTATTGCTAGAAGCTTGTTGGCTTGTTTTTACTTTCCAAAATCTAGGTTTTTCATATCATGTCAAAGGCCATATGTTTCTTCTTTCAAGTTAAGACGTGTTATTTTTTCTATGAATATTTGCAGCTATAAGCTTCGCGTGATCTGAACTGTTAGTGTAATACAATGAATCTGTTTAATGAGGAAACTATAAATTTGTCATATTTGCCACTCCGAAAAAAATATAAATACCAGAGGCATAGTAAATTAGTCAACAAATAATTGGTGACCATTGTATCACTTTGATAACTTCAAGGAACAAAACCTGTCAGGCCAGGGGCTATTTTGAGGGTGTCTTATGTCGTGCCATGTCATACGGTATAGTATACCTATACCTTCGGCTCCGAAGAAAACTAGAGAAATTCAATGGATACTTCATTGCGTGATCACAGTTTAGCACAAAGATTTGTTTATTGCTTCATATAGCTTAACGTTTTGACAGCAAGGATGAGTGACATCGTATATAGAAAATTCACGGCACTGGGTACTTCGTTTGGTTACCATGGCACTTCGCATTCATTTTCAACGAATTTGTGACATATTTTCAAATAGACTAATAATATCTCTCTCTGCAATGGGTGCAATGAGTCCAGGCCTATCCAGATAAAATTTTTAGCCTAGCAAAGTTACATACTAAAAGTAAGTAAACTAAAGTATCTTCAAGAGACTTTATTACTTTCATATGACACGTGTCTTTTCCTAATCTCAGCTCGTTAGTTTTAAGAAAAACTATTTAAGAGTATATTGAATTCTAAGTCCCAAACTCAAAATTTGGGTCATCTGAAAATTAAGAGACATTCTTAGATTCGATTGGTTGGATGGCCAACCAATCGCTGCAAGGTGGCAACAATCGAAACCATACTAACGAGGTTTTCTACCCAAGCCTTGTACATGGCCGAACAATAATCCACTCAGACCGTCGTCATATCCATGGCAGCGATAAGGCACTTCGAAATCACCGTCAAATCCACGTGAAGCACTCATGCCGCCACTGGCACGGACACCGCTGGACTCCGGATGACGCGATGCTGCGCGAGAAGAATCCGTGTCCTGGACGCATTGGCGAAAACTGTCTGTACGGTCTGCTCTACGGCATCGTCGGCGGCGCGCTGATTGTGGTGCGCGCAACCTCGGTTAACTATCGCTAGCGGTGCACTTGTTGTCCATGGCATCTTCTATCACTTACCGTTGACTTTTCTCAACATTGATGGCCAACATTGATAGCTCCAAAGCTACAGTAACACCAGCGTTCTCAGTGATACCGCTCTTTCAAAATACCCGAATTTGAGAACAATTTTCGAATTTTGGTACAACGTAGGATTTCAGCTCCCATGGTTGGTTTAACCATGTGTACACACGGTTGGTATTGTCTTTTGGACCTATATATGACCGGGTTGACCGATGTTTTGCGTGTGACTGACTTTGAAAAGGGTGAATCCACTCTGCATGAGCCAACGTATACGCGATGGCGAAATATTGATCAACCCTGTTACTTAATTGAATGCTAGATTATCCGCACAGCATACACCATTTGACCATTGCTTGTATGTGTACCGACTACTGTGTAGTGGGTATTGTATACTTGTTATCTCTCTTCTATTGTCTTATTTTGACTATTATCTTCTCGTCCTGAAGGTGACGGGGTAGAAACGTCGACCAAGGCCCCTTCTAGGACCAAAATTCAATTTAAACCAAGCACAACCACCCACTGCATCAAATGGGTCGATCTTTGGGTGTTGATTGTTTTAATTGTTATACAGAATAACACTGTGTAGGACAAATTTTGGCTCTCACAAGGGCCTAGTGTCACGACGTTTCGACTAAGAGCAAACGACTCGGGATTGTGTGGTGTGTGATCGTGTGGTGTGTGTATGGCGCAGGCGTTCACCGACCTGCTGAACGGGCAGAGCCTGACCGAAGCTGTGCAGAGCGTGCTGCGCCGAGCGCCTGCCATCGGCATCGCGACCTGCTTCGTGCTCACTATTTACTCGACCTTCGAATGCAGCGTCGAATTCCTGCGCGGTCGTCGGATGGCGTCTAACAGCTTCATAGCCGGCGGCTTCACGGGAGCCATCTTAGGTACCTTTGGCGCCGCGGTGCAACATTTCAACTGGTCCGCTTTGTGCGATAGCATTCCTAAATATCTCTTAGCATCTCAAATCGCGTATCTGCCAGTTATATGATTTTGTGAGGATAGTGAGAGTTTAGAAAGCTATCATGGGTCGCCTTTATCTTTGCAGAACACATGGTGCGAATTATTTTTTGTACTAGATATGTTTCAGGACCTTTTACCCCAAAGAAAACATATATTCTTGACATGATCCACCAAATTTTAGAGCCTATGCCGAACATTTCCTGACTCCAAACTCTAGCGAAGCCCCTTTTTACTTGATTTTAGAACTTTTTTTCAGAAAATGTACTACTTAAAAATACAAAAACAGAAATTTTACGCATTAATTATAATACTTGCATATTACTAGCCCATTAGGCGATTCCTGTTGGAGAATTTGAGTATGTTCGAGGACTACGAAAATAAACATTGTATTTTTCATATTTTCCACGGCATGTTTCACATGGAAGTTTCCATTCAAAAGGCAATAAGTGTTTCTGTCGACTTTTTTAAATTAACCTCTTTTTTATTGCGTCTGCCGGGGGGACAACGGCCCCACCTGAGGCTATCATCGTGAATGCGCTCATCTTTGCCTTCGTCTTCGGCGTGCTCGACGGAGTCCTCTAAGAACCCTGAAGAAAACACCAAGACGCAACAGAACCACCAGAGGCACTGTATTTCTAATGTTCGCTTGCTATGTAGTTGGAGAATGCTTTGACAGATGCGAATTCGGATAGAAATTGCTCTTTCGTTGACCAACAAAATAAACTGTGTACTTTCTGAAACTTTAACGACCGCTTTCATTCTTGATCTTGCACAATCACACATGAAAAGTCGCACAGTTACACGTTAATTTTATTCTGTGTTACTTGTGCGCTTGAATTACGGTGTCGTTGTGTTACGTTTTTGTTTTGAGAGAAATAAGTCTTCCAGTTCGAGAGTTGAAAAGATGATGGCTTGACGCTGAAGACTTTGAAACGTTCCGGTTGTTGGATGTACTCAGAGAAGACCTTCGAAGACGCCAAACAGGCAGGCGAAGACGGCGGCGTTGACCAAGACGGAAGTCATGTCTTCTCGCTCTCCTGTGAACACGTTACCAACCCCGAGGGTGCAGAATTTCGGAAGGAACGACACATGCATCGTTCACAGGCGAAGACAACGCAGGCCTTCGACTATGCCGAACATGCAGGCGAAGAATATTGTGTTTTCAACGATGGTTGACAGATTTTCTCGCTCTCCTGCAAACACGATAAAAATTAATCACTCGTTCTCGAAGGTAAGGAAGGATTCACTGCAGAGCTAAAATGATTTGGAAATGATTTGGATTTTGAAATGATTTTGCCGGATACAACTGATTTATTTATCATTTGAATCCATATTTTATCACAATATGTTTTGGAACCTGAAAATAGCGATCGATTCGCTGATCACAAAGCCAGAATTCTTCTTTAAATGTGTAGTATATAGTCATATTTGAAACTTTATTTCAACAGAAGGTAACAGCTTTGCTAAGCGAAGGGAAATTGACATTGTTTTACTTAGAAATCATCATAGGTCCTGGTTGAGTCTTCATACATACTTATTTATATTTTCACAATATATATCAAACTAACCGCATAAATATTTCCCTACTAATTTTCCAAACTAGCATGACTACCTACCTCGCGATCGCACTAAATCCTATCTGTCACTTCCTTTTTTTTACATTTAAACCTCATGCAACATAGTACTACTGCTATATGCAGATGCTAGTATATTCTAATTTTGCCGTAAGCAGATTTTTGACGCCAGCATGCACCCACCAACGACCGCGCCCGTCAGCCCGCCGGCAACGAAGCAGTTGACGGCGTCCTCGCGGCCCCGGAGGTACTCGGCGGCGCACTCGAACGACGTGTAGAACGCCATCACGATGCACGTGGCGACAGCGATGGAAGGCGCGTGACGGAGCACGTGGTCGGAGGCGACGGACAGTCCTTTGCCGTTGACGATGTCGATGAACGCCTGGACAGAGCGACTCGCCGCGTTTGACAAGGCGGAAACAATGTCTGCACCGGTGGGGAGCGATGATTCGAACCTAAATTCAAGTACTGGGGGGTGGTTTTGTAACTTTTACCATGGTAAAATTATGTGAGTGATCTCCATTTTTGTCGGTGTGTTTAATGGAACAGATGAACGCGCTCATCGAGAAGACAAAAAGACTTCTCTAACAAATTTTGTACCAAATCACTCACCTGGATGCATGTTCGGTATAGGTATTTATTACTTGAAACGAAATATCCATCCCAAAAATTTTGTCAGTATTTTTAATGTGATGTTTTGGAATGTGACTACTTACACAGTTCATTTAAATTTAATGGCAGGGCATACTTTTCCGCAGAGAGCGCTAGTATTCCAAACAGGCTTTGTGTTACCAATTTCCCAATACTGAAATGTGAAGTGTTTTCTACTATTTTAGATTTGAGTTAGTTAACTTATTGTCAGCTCGCCTACAGGTAATTAGATCAGTGAAAGTATTTAATTTATGATAATTGACATATTAATAGCATACGTTTTAGTTTCGTGGTTAATAATTTGAAATTTCGACGTTCAAGTTTGGTTTAAGGAGTTGGTACGTGCAGAAAGGCGCCTTTTGGTTTGGTCCCTCCCGTCTCTCCCTTTATACATTACAGGTGTTTGTCAGAAAAGTTTTGACAAACATCTGACAGCGATGAAGTTACTGAACTGTTAAATTTGCAAGTGTTTTAGATTTTTCATGTGGTTATTTACCCAAATGCAAGCGCCGCCGACGAGGCCGAAGATAAAGCCCTGGAAGGTTGTGTCTCCAATGCGGCCCGGACAAGGCGTCTTCATGTGAGGCATCGCTATCAGGTGGCCATCGACCGCAGTTTCTGCATGGCTCTGCAGACGGATCTACCAGCGACTTCAGGCAGTGGCTTCAGGCATGGTCTCTATGGATACAGCAATGCGTGATTGCTTATTGTTGAAAATCTGCTTGAGCGATAGCACCAAAAACAGCAGTATGCCGTCAATTGACGCCTAATACGCATTAAAAATGGACTTACGACTAGTTTGATCATTGTATTAACTGTGGGTTGACTTGGGAGTTGAGTTAAATTACATGGAAACGGCCTACGAAATTTAAAAAAATATATGGGTGGGCTCTCAATTTAGAGTTGAAGAAAATTGTGCAACTGGCCCTCATCAGCTCTTTTCGATTAAGTTGAACTTCGTTGATCATTCAGCATTTTCTTATTGTCCTTTTATGTACACTGAGCCTAACGGAGCAAGATAATTCAACACAATCGAAAAACGACTTACGAAAACACAAAAAATATAACACATTTAAGTCCATTTTACTGATGGCTGTGCTATAGAAGCTCATTAGCCAAACCAAACTAGAATATATAGCAGTCATCCCCTCAGTAATAACACTAGTAACGTAAACATGTCTATATTGTCTTTGTCAATATTTATTTGAACCACACTGAATATCAAATCCTTGTCCAAGCACTGGCCATGCTTCATTCTATGTAATTTTAAATGCAGTGTCGCAAACTATATTTGTTTACTCCATTTATTTTCTATTCGTGTTCATTGTGGGAAAAGCTACAGAGATTTGGTTTTAAAGCAGTCCGTCGAAGATGCCGAACACGAGACCGAAGAAGACAGCGTTGATGACCATCGATTCGGGTCCACCTCGAGAGCCTGTGGACAAAGGGGAAGCTTTTTGAGATTCAATCACTGAGAGAGAGTCCACGTGCATTTGTGAAGACAAATGAAGAGGTAGAAGAGGTATTTGGACAGCGCAAAGAGTTCAAGCATCGTGGATGCTGTGAGAAATTACAGACGTTGTCAGCTTGCAAGGAATTGTAAACGCTTGGCAAATGCAGATGAACAACATTTCAAATGTAATTTCAGATTACTTGGAGAAAATCGCATTATGACGTAAGCTTTTCCGTCATCTTACTTTTGGAATCAAACTGAAAAAACAAAGTCTGATTTCCAGATCGCTAACTGAAATATTGTTACGAACTTTAGACCGCTCGAAATTCTGGTTGGTAAAAATATTTTAGATATAAAAAAGTCTTGATATGAACTATAATTTTGGCAAACAGATTATGTTTATTACAGGCGATTTTTTTTAGATAAATAATAAATAGCGCAATGCCTAGACATTGTGTAAAGAGATCGTTAAATCATTAACAAATCACTCAAAAACTGGGTCTAAAGGTAATCCGACGAACTAAGACTGTAGTTAGATGGGGTTTCACTAAATTTATGATCGTTGGTCGTTTAAAACGGTTTGGCATGTTAGAAACACCGGTTTTTCGTGACAACATCCGAGTTAAGCACCATCCCGCTAAGTTAAGTGTTGCATGGGTGAACATCATGCACTCGATCAGTTCTGTTCGGGAGAGAGATAGGAGGTTTTGAAGTTAGTTCAACAACTTCACTCGCCTTGCTTATCAACCTCTCGACAGCATGGATTAGTGGAGGAATCCTGTTGTTCTAGTTGTACTTTCCTTCGGAAGGGACGTAAAGCCGGTGGTCCCCTTTGTGCTTTTCGACAGGAGTATAGGCCACGTGCTGGCACCGAGTCTCCCCTCCTCACTTCTAGGCTAGGTTAGGTTCATTATCACCCTCATCATCACCATTTCATTCACCGACGCCATTAGAATAGTGCCATAGCGCCAGTTAGTCAAAGCAGTGCGTCATAAAACACTAATAATCAATCAATCATTGTTCATGTTCACAATCGGTTTTTAGCACTATGACAATAATTTTATCATACTCTCTACCTATTAGCGAGCCGGTAAGCCCACCGGCGATGAAGCTGTTGGCAGCGTCGCGCGTACCCCTAGCGAACTCGGTCGTGCACTCAAAGGTGGAGTAGATGGCCATCAGGAGTCCGGTGGCGACGGCGATCGAAGGCGCACGGCGCGCTGCGTTTCGCGAGGCGTCGCCCAGGCTCGTTTTGTGCATGATGTCTCTGACCGCCTAAGATGCATCGCCACGGACACGGGGCAGGACCAGGTATATCAAACTTCTCACAGTATCAAGCATGGTGGTATATATAATTTTTTTAAGATTAGTGTCCTTTCATGACCTTTGCACGTTAGTTTTTTACGTGTTTTTGTTTTAGTATTTAACTGGGTATGGAATGCTTAGTCCCAGACTCAAACTTTTCCCGGCGTTTCACAAAGCTATGCTGTCTGCTTTTTAAAGGGTCGAAAGAGTCGAGTCTAAACCCTTGATCTTTGCGAAGTCGGTAAAAATTTGAGTTTGGGACTTTAAATCGTGCGCGTCTTCAAATTAAATTAATCTGGCATCGGTTAAATTCGAATTGTCATGAAGGAACATATTATCGTCGACCTGAGTGAACGCATAATGAGAAACCAGACAAGAAATATTTAGAAATAAATGTTTGCCGGTATTTATGGAAAAAATGATAGCAATCAGCCCCAAAAATTCAAGGCACTCTTCAGTATTTGGTCGCCAATAAATTTTAACATTTTCGTCGAATCAAATACCCTTGTTAACTTAACTCTTAACGATCTGTTAGTTTTTTATTACCATGGCCACTGCCAATGAGATGCCTCGATATTGTGTTCGTTAAATTACTAGCAAGCCAGTGAAAAACTGGGCCTAACTTCTAATAAATATTGAGTAAGAACATGCCGGATTGAACGATCGTCAAGTTTTAGTGTTTACGAATTGACTCCAGTAGAAGCACGCAAAGTAAATAAACAACCGCAAAAAAAATACGTCCATATTTGTGTAATGCATAAACCGTGCTGGGGTTATTTCAACCTGTGCGTCATGTTTACATTGTAACGAGATACCGCTGGGCATTTGATGATTTAGCTGCCTTCGTCCACGAAGAGCATCAGTACTACGGCAGTCACCCGGGAGGCAGGTTCACCGCGCGAAACAAACAGCATTTATCTGCTTGTGATTGTTCAATTTTGTTTGTTTAGTAATGTGTACCTACAACCGTCGCTTTGAGCACAAAATACGTCACTCTTGTTATGGAAGAGGACGCAATCACGCCGCTATCATTCAACACGAATGTCATCTGGCTTGCAACCGGAATCAAAAAGGAGCTGACAACCGACGCTTTAGAAAATAAAGTAAGTAACTTTACCCCAAGCTTTTTCAACCATCGTTCTCTTTTCATTGCTTTCATATAAATCATGAAGAATAACAAGGTACCTACGGTAAATTGCGCTTAGTGCAACGAGGAATGCTGACTGGGGGATGTGAGGGGATGTCAAACCACATATTTTTTTAACTGTTCGATAGCCATGTATAGGTCGTACACCGAACAATGATTTGGCTACGATCTATCAAACGCCACGCTCTCGCATAGCAATAGCACCGTTCGATAAATCGCAAATGAACATAATTCGCTTCGTGACGATATTTCGGGTGACACTGACCACATAGGCGGCTCCGCCGATGAGACCGGCGACGAGGCCGTGTATGGCCCTGCTGAGAACGCGCCCTGGACAAGGGTCCTTGGCGTGACCCATTGCGACGAAACGCCCTCCCCTGTGTCGCCGCTGTCAGTTGCCTCGCTGCTATGGAAACTTGCTGACAAAGGGGCGAACTGACTATAGCTAGGACAACACATTTCCTGTTGGGAATTCCATGACTATTGTGAGCGAATAAGTACAAAAATTCAAACATCGTCTTCGAAATAAATAAAATTTTCGTTTAGTTTCCTCACGATATGTCCATGTTTTTACGCAATCGACTGGTTTATTTTGAAATTTGCTTTATTGAGTTCAATTCATTTTATTAGCTCTGGGTTTGAAGCGAGACTCGAGTTAAATTCCATGGCAACGACCAACCCCACGCAGTGAAATTCAATTTCTTCAGTAAGTTATCTCTCAATTAAGGGTTTAATAAATTAGGTTAAACTGGCAAAGGAATTTTCTCTCAGCTACCCACCCTGCCAATAGGTACCTATTGCGACAAGGGTCATGACCTGCTGCCATCATAGTCGTTTTTTCTGTATCTACTTTCCATCAATCAAGCACAGCGGAAGGCTTGGGGTTACGTTCGTTGCACATGCATTCTACCGGCGAATCAAAAGAAACTTAAAATAGCGTATCAATTAAAGCGCGAGTGAAACAATTGGCTTTCGGAGTGTGCTGTTTATTATTTTGCGTCTTCACGAGATGGTTGGTAGCCGAGTGTTGGATCAGAGCAGGCCGTCGATGATGCCGAACGTGAGTGCGCCGAGAACTCCGTATATCATCATCGGCTGCGGCCCTTGTGGTGCTCCTGATGGCGAAACAGGTCGTACACAGTCAGTCAGGCCAGTTATTTTTGAAACTGTCTCCAAGATAGAATCAAGTCAAAACAAATTGAGCCAAGAGGGAGAGTGGCTGTTTTGCAGGATGTGGTAAAATGCTGGGAACTGCTAAAGTTGATCGGAGAGGAACACCAAAGTCGAAAATAAATAACAGTGAATTGGTTATTTTTTTCTGGTGGAAGCATAGAGCAAGTAAGACTTTCGCTATGGTGGAAGCTTACACCAGTATCACCAATTAACAGTCCACTATACAGCTGGTGTTATCGTAGACTAAGCTAGCATTGGGTTATAAATTTTCTTATACTGCTTTGTCTTTGTTTACAGAGTTAATTTCATATTTTTAATAAGAAGCAGAATAGGTACTACCTTTAAGTTTAAAAACAAAAGAAAAAATAAGATACGAGTTAAAAATTACATCATTCACCAACTGAAGATTTAAAAAAGCCGAGTACAAAGCCGTAACAAGGCATAAAAGGCAAGCGCATAGTTAGGCAAAGGCATAATTACCCTGGTACTTAGGTTCATGTACTAGATTTAGGGAGTAACCAGTTGTGGCCAGGCTAAGCAAATCTTCAGATTTAAAATCACGAAGAAACCAAATTGGAGTTAACTTTCAGCAAATGTTTTTTATAAGACAGCTTATAAGCGGCTAGCCATAAAAATATTTTCAAAATCCTCAATAGAATATCTCATGTGCCATGATAGACACTGTAACATAGGTTGGCAACCCTGCGAGGTTGAGGGGATTGGCAGGACTGTAGTCCTGGGTTCGAGAGTGAGTGTGGACTGATGGAAGACTCGAGACTGACGAGTAATAAACGTGTGATATTCAATCGATAAATACCTGTAATTATTGGTGCCATCCTTGGACGTGGGGACCCGTGCTACATTGGTGGCAGCGCTGGGATTAAGACAGTGTAAAATAGATCGCGGGACACGTGTGGATGAACGTATTTTTATCGAGGTTATTGGCTGACCGGTCGGGCACTTGAAGAAACAAAGTTGCGTGTGAAGTGAAGATATCGTGATAACTTGTTGTGGGGTTCGCGAGGGAAATGGCTCGCAGAGTGCTGCCCGAACGTTTCACGGGGGACGGAGAATTCGAAGAATTTAAGTTCCAGTTTGAGCGTGCGGCGAAAGTAAACAAGTGGGACGAGGATGAGAAATGCTTATATCTAGGCCTATGTCTGACAGGGAACGCTTTGAAGGCATTTCGTGCTCTAGCCAGTGCAGTGCAAGACAATTACATTCAGGCGATTGCGGCGCTAGAGACGAAGTTTCAGCCCAAGGAGAAGAGCGAGGTTTACAAAATACAATTCGAAACACGTGCGCGTAACCAGGGCGAGGAGTTGTCGGCCCTAGCGACGAACCTCGAACTACTTGTACAGCGTGCATACCCCGGACTGCCTCTCGAGGCGCAGGATGATTTGACAAAGGCCAGATTTTTGGCATGCCTTGACCCGTCGATCCGGCTCGCTTGCCGTCAATCGAGGCCGAAGAACTTGCAAGAAGCCGTCGGCGTCGCCTACGAGATTGAAGGCATGAACATGCGTGAAGGTCTTGCGGCCAAGAAACAATGCTCGTGCATTCAACCGAGTGCTCGAAGCGAGGAACCAGTGTGTGCGGTAGTCGGGAACACGACCAGTAACGACCGGATGGCTGAACTGTTGCGAGCCAATGTGACTGCCATGCAGAAGATGACCGAGGCGCTGCAGGAACTGCGGGGGAGCGCGAGTGCGACGGGTTATCAACGTGATCGGCGTCAACGCGTTTGCTACGGCTGTGGAAAACCGGGCCACTTCAAGGCGCAGTGTCCGAACAGTGTCGCTGGAACTGGACAGTCAGGGCGGCAGAATACGGGAAACTGGCGGGGGCTGGCGCCGGAGTAGAGTCGCCAGCCGCAAATAAGAAAACTATGCATAGTGACGTATCCTGCGTGGACATAGAATCGGCTGTGTTTATAATGGGGCAGATCGGAAACAATGAAATGCTAATTCTCGTCGACACGGGCGCAGCGTTCTCCATCATCCGAGAAGATTTGTGGTTACGGACCAAACTGCAGGACCAACAACTGCAAGAGGTGGGGCAAATTCCTCGAGTGGTAAATGCAAGTGGCGACGCCATAGACTTCCGAGGACGTTGTGAAGTAAGCGTAAAAATAGCAGGACAGATATACATACACCCTATGTTAATAGTGCGCAAACTCTCCCAGGCGTGTTTACTGGGGGCGGATTTCCTAAGGAAAAATAAACTAGACGTCGTGATGTCTAGGGAAACAATTCGGTTGCCAGGTGGTTTGGAGGTCCCCATTGCGTGTGTAAGTTCCCCGGTGGTTTCGGCAGTGACACTGGACAAGAATACGATGGTACCTGCGGAATCGGAAGTGATCATCCGAGGAGTGTGCAAAGAACCGCCAATTAAGGGGGCCATTGGGTTGTTAGAACCAAGTGTAAATTTGGCACAGCGGCATGATGTAATTGCCGCCCGCAGTGTTGCATATGCCTCACAAAGTATCCCTGTACGACTCATGAATCCGGGGAACAAAACAATTACTCTTTACAAGGGGACAGTTCTCGGAACATTCGAACCATGTGTGGTAAAGGAACAGGCAAATCAACCTGTTGAAGTATCAGCGACAACCAAGTGCAGTGTAGGTTCAAATCTGTTCGACCTACGAACCATGGCGCCAGGGGATCGTAGTCTACTCAGTCCATTACTGGATGAGTTCAGTGACGTTTTCTCGCGGGGACCAGATGACATTGGACGAACTAACCTGGTTTATCACAAAATCATAACTCGTGACGCTGTACCAATCCGCCAACCACCAAGGAGAGTGCCAATTCATCGCCGAGAACAGGTTGGGGAAATGATCAAGAGCATGCAGAAGAATAGGATCATCGTACCCTCAGAATCACCGTGGTCCAGTCCAGTGGTGTTGGCGATGAAGAAGGACGGGAGTCTACGGTTTTGTGTGGATTTTAGACGTCTAAATGACGTAACAGTGAAAGACGCATATCCACTACCGCGGATAGACACGATCCTGGAGACCGTCGCCGGTGCAAGATATTTTTCGACTCTGGACCTAGCGAGCGGCTACTGGCAGGTAGAGATTGCTCCAGAAGATAGACAGAAGACAGCTTTCTCCACTGGAAATGGGCTATGGGAATTTAATGTACTGCCGTTCGGTTGTTGCAACGGACCGGGAACGTACCAGCGCCTGATGGACCGCGTTCTCGCGGGACTACAATGGGAAACTTGCGCGGTGTACTTAGATGATGTGATCGTTTGGAGCGCAACAGTTCAAGATCATATGGCCCGGTTGCGTGAGATATTCACGAGGTTACGTGAAGCACACCTTAAACTCCAGCCTTCGAAGTGCCAGTTTCTAAAGAGCGAAGTTTCGTTCTTGGGCCATCGTATATCGGAGGCTGGCGTCGCTACGGATCCCGACAAGGTAGGGGCAGTTCGTAATTGGCCAACACCGATGAATGTGGAACAACTGCGCACTTTCGTAGGGTTTGCGTCGTACTACCGCCGTTTTGTTAAGGGGTTCGCTGATATCGCGGCTCCGTTGCATAGACTTACCCAGAAAGGATTAAAATTCGCGTGGAGTGATGCGTGTAACGATGCGTTTAACCAGTTACGTCAGAAACTAAGCACAACGCCAGTTCTCAGTGCGGTTCGCCACGACGGAGACTTTGTGTTGGACACAGACGCGAGCGATACGGGGCTGGGTGTCGTACTCAGCCAACTTCAAGATGGACAGGAGAGGGTTATCGCCTATGCCAGTTGTGGCCTTACCAAACGAGAACGGCAATACTGTGTGACCCGTCGCGAATTGTTAGCCGTTGTGTATGGAACCAAATATTTCCGACATTATCTCCTGGGTCGGCCCTTCTTGATAAGGACGGATCACAACTCGCTTCGGTGGCTACGTAGTTTTAAGAATCCGGAGGGACAAGTGGCCCGCTGGTTAGAGCGGCTGGCTGAGTTTGAATTCACAATCCAACATCGCCCTGGGAAAAGCCACGCCAACGCAGACGGATTGTCTCGTTTATGCCGGCAGTGTGGGCAGGAGGCGGAGGAGCAGACCACGTTACCAGTTTCCAACATCACGCCCGAAGAGACAGTGAATAAATGGAATCCCGCCTGGACTGTTGGAGAAGTTCAACGAAGCCAAGAAGAAGATGCCGACATCTCGGTCATCAAGAAATGGCTTCGAGAAGGCCCGCGACCATCACAGCAAATGGTATCTGGCCACGGGACTGTAGTGCATAGCTTGTGGGCCCAATGGGATCGGTTGATCCATAGTACGAGTGGCGTACTTTATCGTCGGTGGACGGAAGAAGGACGCGTGGTCAAGTACCAACTTGTGACTCCAAGAACATTCCGAGAAGAGATAATGAAAGCACTCCATGACTCCGTTACCGGTGGTCACCTAGGAATGTTCAAAACGTCGGAGAAAATCCGTGAGCGTTTTTACTGGCCGGGCTGGCAGACTGACGTCGAATTGTGGTGTCGGCAGTGCGCGGGGTGTTCCGCAAGGAAACCACCAGCGGCGAAACCACGGGCACCGATGGTTGTTCGAGCTTCCGGTTACCCGCTTCAGCGAATAGCTATTGATCTTCTGGGTCCGTTGCCAAGAACGGAGAAGGGAAATAAATACATTGTTGTGATAGCAGACTACTTCACGAAGTGGACTGAGGCGTTCGCACTTCCTAATATGGAGGCTGGTACAGTGGCCGCGAAAATTGTCGAGGAGTTTATCTGCCGTTTTGGGGTTCCTACGGAGATACACACTGACCAAGGCAGACAGTTCGAGTCCAAATTGTTTGCAGAGATGTGCTCCATGTTGTCGATCAAGAAGACGCGAACCACCCCCTACCACCCCCAATCGGATGGGTTGGTCGAGAGGTTCAATCGGACGCTGGGGGCGATGCTCAGCCAGTACGTCAACGACCACCACACGGACTGGGACAAGAACCTGTGCTACGTCATGCTAGCCTATCGATCGAGCGTGCAAGAAACGACGCGCTTTACGCCACACTTCCTGATGTTCGGTAGAGAAGTGCGTCTCCCTATCGACGCAGTCTTTGGACGGCCAGAACCTCATGAAGCAGAGAACACAGAATGGGCGCGAGAACTGCGTGAAGCCTTGGACACTGCTTACAAGATCGTTCGACAGAAGCAGGGGTTGAAACAAAAACTTCAGAAGGATGTTTACGACCGGCGCTGTAATGGGGCACCGTATCAAGTAGGGGATCGTGTGTGGCTATACGAGCCAGCAATTAAAACTGGGCTAGCGAAGAAACTTCAACACCCGTGGCGCGGTCCCTACAAAATTAAAGCGCGTATCAGCGACGTGACGTATCGCATTGCACTTGAAGCTGCCCCGCGTCGCAGGATAGTGGTACACTTCAACCGCATGAAGCCATACGTAGCCAAAAGCACCACGGAGTATTTAGACGACCAAAATGTAACCAATCCCGTCCGGGCTAGGGACTCAGATGCGAGGGAAGTTGAACATTTTGACTCCCAATTCAGCGGGGCTGAAGACGACTTGGAGAGTCTAGAAGATGTGACCGAGGGCGCGATAGAGGAAGTGGCACCGGACATGGCAGAGGACGCGGGAGAGGAAGTGGCGCCAGACATGGGGGAAGAGGGTGTTGCGGAGCCAGAGACCCGCTACCCCCAACGGGCTCGTCGTCCTCCGCAACGATTGAAAGAATATTATGTAACTTAAATTGTTTTTATGTTCTTATGTTTTAATGGCTATTATGTCACTTAAATGGTTTTTATGTTCTTGTATTTTAATGGCTCGGGACGAGCCATCTCGAAGAGGGGGTGCAGTGTAACATAGGTTGGCAACCCTGCGAGGTTGAGGGGATTGGCAGGACTGTAGTCCTGGGTTCGAGAGTGAGTGTGGACTGATGGAAGACTCGAGACTGACGAGTAATAAACGTGTGATATTCAATCGATAAATACCTGTAATTATTGGTGCCATCCTTGGACGTGGGGACCCGTGCTACAACACTGAAAGCTTCACAAGCTTAGCAATTCACCTATTCCACTCACTCAAAATTCAATAAAATGGCGTCATGATACCCACTCTCTAAAGCCAGGTATAGAGCAATTCGGGTTGTAACTTCCCTACCTTCCTTTGTTATTTAGCAGCGCTAATTAATACATTTTCCAAACTGGTAGTACGTCCGGTGGGTATCTGACGCCATTATTCTCTGAGTGGAAGATGTCTAGTGGCCACAACTGAATAGGTGGCTACAACTGCTCACTACCCTAAAACCAACAAACAACTTAAGCTTCAATTAGCAGCATTGCCAATCACCGAGCAGGACGCCCGTGATGCCGCCGGCCAGGAAGCAGTTGAGGGAGTCCTGCGTGTTACGCATGTGCTCGAACGAGCACTCCGTGATCGTGTAGAACGCCATGATGACGCCGTTCATGACGGCGAACGCGGGGGCGCGCACGGCGACGCTCTCGACCACCTGCCTAGCCGTCCTGCCGTCGCCGACGTCGGTCACCGCCTGGGAGCACACGGATCCGGAAGTAGCATGCAGCCAATTTGGGGGTTTTGGTTACTGGCAGGGTGCGCGCTGTTCTCTGTGATCGTGCAGAGGATGTGGGGGATGTATACGTTAAGTAACAAAGACTTTGAGAGCACGTGACTACGCAGGGTCCCATTGGGACACGGGAGTAGCATTTGGGTGCTAGTTGGATTTATTTTCTGTCAGCGTGCTCGCTTTTTTGTAACCGCGTTGACGTTTTGTGTGAAGGATTGAGTGGTTTTAAATTAGTTTTAAAATGTATCAGCTGAAAGGCTTGTAAGGCGCTAACGCAAGTTAAAAAGCAGGCAAAAAAATATCTTGTGTCGTAATTGTGAATGAAATTGACGGTTTTACTTGGTTTAGTATTGATTTAGTATTGATTCAAATGTTTCTGCTCAGTTTTACCCATTTTATGCGCTGGAAAGTAAGTTTGCGGTTCAACAAATTTCAGTCGAGGTGTTTTATGCTTGTGGCATGAGCTTAAGCATTAAAATATTTTCGTATGTATATATTTTTATAGAGTGTTCGAACAATCAATCTTCAGCCTCATACGATTGAGAATACAACGCCTTTAGTATCATCTCCTGTTAATCTAGGGCATCGGTCTCATATCCATCTCGATCATGTCTTGAAATAAAGACATCCGGTTCGGTAACCGGGGTAAATTGTTCCTCTGAGCAGACCTCCTGATGGCTTGCCTCGTGATGACTTGTTTACTATATTTTATGAAGTTTGTTTTCCCTCCTGTTCTTTCTGGATTTGTTTTATTTCGACAATGAAACTCTATCGGCCAAACCACGTCCCACTATAAGTATCGTAGTCGCATTTGGTTTACCAACCACAACCACAGCACCGCCGAGGAGTCCGATCAGTAACCCGTGGGCGGCCTTCCATGCGATGCGACCGGGACACGCGGTCTTTTCGTGGCCCATGGCGGTCGCGCGTTCAAATCACCCCGACTTCCCATGGAAACCACGGGAACTCTGACGTGTCGAGGCAACAATCGTTGTGGTTTGGCTTGTCTCGCTAATAAAGCATGCGATTTATGTTTGTATTGATTTATTTCAAGAATAATCTTGTAAGCTTCTCCGTTTTTAAGCTCACTTTCCCTCCAGACTCTAAATGCAAAATATACCTACACAAATTATTTCTTCTATTTTACTATTAAACTATTTTAAATGTTGGAG
The DNA here is from genome assembly GCA_921293315.2 of Nemurella pictetii. NCBI lineage: Eukaryota > Metazoa > Arthropoda > Insecta > Plecoptera > Nemouridae > Nemurella > Nemurella pictetii. The sequence goes on from OV121122.1 coordinate 8,535,826, forward strand.
ACATCTCCTTATCAAATTTTCTGTTTTTCATATAATGTCCACTTACATATCAATCTGCCTTTGGTAAAAACGTTTTTCTGTAATATGTCTTATTAAATATCCATGGTGTTGTAAGATATTTTCAATACTTAAAAGAAGAACTATTTAACTTAGTATTCAATTTCCAATTAAATAGTTTTTCCGAAAACTTATATCCTAATTAGTAAGAGACGCGAGTCTTGAGAAAGTGATTTACACTACTATTCTGTTCATATCATTATCATATCCGATCATCACACGCGGTGTGACAAATCGGCTCAAGTAAAACGAAAAGTGAGCACAATTCGATTTTTATAATGATCTTAACAAGTGAAACAAGCCAATCGCGTCTTGGACCGACGCCTGTTAGTACACCCCGTCGAGGATGCCGCACACCACGGAGAAGATGACGGACCAGATCAGCATTTGATCGGGTCCCCCGGCCGCACCTGCAGAGATTAGTGGTGGTGATTTTCATTTCAGGTTTAGACCTAGATTTGGGGCTACCTAGAAGCTACCTAGATTTTACCCGGTTCTAATCCTCAGGCTTATCTATTTAATTGGTATTGATGATTGATTATTGGTGCTTAACGACGCACTATTTTGACAACTGGCCCTTTGGCACTGGTCTAATGGCGTCGGTGAATGAAATGGTGATGATGAACCTAACCTAGTCTAGAAGGGAGGATGGGAAACCCGGTGCCGGCAGGTATAGCCTACTCCTGTCGAAAAGCACCAAGGGGACAACCGGCTTTACGTCCCTTCCGAAGGACGGTACAACTCGATCAGCAGGATTCATCCACTAATCCGTGCTGTCGAGAGGTTGATAAGCAAGACGAGTAAAGTTGTTGTACTAACTTAAAACCCTCCAACCTTTCTCCCGAACAGAACTGACCATGTGCATGATGGTCACCCATCAAACACCTGACTCAGCGCGATGTTGCTTAACTTCGGTGATCTCCCAGAGAACCGGTGTTTCCAGCATGCCAAACCGTTCGGTTTAATTGGTATTTAATGGTCGACGAATCAAATGAAAATTTTTAAACAATAATCACGACATCTAGCTAAGACCTTTCAGCTCCGGACTGCGAATATGACTAAGTGGGTTCCATCCGCTCTCGTCAAAAGCATCTTGGTCTTGGTATGTTGTACAGACATGACGCGCATGACGCACCGTAGATGGCGCCCGTGATGGCGCCGGCCACGAAGCTGTTGCCGGCGTCGGCGATGTCGCGAGCGAACTCGAGCGTGCACTCGAGCATGGTGTAGATGAACATGAGCAAGCCGCAGTTGAACGTGATGAACGGAGCGTCGATGACCACGTGGTCCCACGCCTCTTCCGGCGTCTTGCCGGTGAGGAGGTCGTTACCGCCCTGGGGAGGAGCACACAGGTGGGAGAAACAGCATCAATACCAATTCCTTCTTGTCTCATATGGGAACCCTACATCCAGGTTTTCACTATATTTTCTTTGGTTCAAGAGGTCCACAGTAAAATTTTGTTCCGCCTCGCCTCTGCTAGGCATCTGCTATAATTTAACATGTAGTAAATAAGAAACCACGTTATTTCTCGAAGCCCTAGTTTTAACCAATTTTCAGTCAGTAAACGAATTTCCCAGAATTTTCATTCAACAAATAAAAACACATTTTGCAATCCAAATATAACAATAGAATTTCTATTTTTCTACAATTTCTATTTTTTCTGATATTATTTCTGCTGTCTTCTGCTTTAATCATTTTCTGTTCTTTATTTTCTTATTTTCTGCTGTTATTTTGTGCTATAACAAAGCATGCAACCTTCTTCCTCTACTTTTTCCTTGTCGTTTTGATTATTTCTCACAGACGACTCGTGAATAAACTCACGTTTCACAGAGCTATGCTGCTTGCATCCTAATGCAAGGTAACGAAAAAAATCTGACTGAACAGTTCGCATTCAAATAAACATAGTTATAGTTATTATTACACAGAAAACGCATCCAAGACCAACGAATCGTAGATCACCATCGAGATTCCAGAAAAAAATCCTCAAGCAAGAACGGTGCCCAATGCTGCAACCCAACCATAGACATTCAGGCCACTAACATAGACAACTCAGTGTCCATTTTCTACAAGGAATTGAAACAAATCTATCCTCATAATAAATTCACTAGCCGTACCTAATACACCTATTCCATTCAATCAAAATTCCATCAAAATGACGTCAAGATACCCACTCGCTGAAGCCAGGTAGTAATTTGATTTCCCAGGGTTGTGGGTTGTGGGCCAGGGTTGTTGTTTCCCTATATTCATTTTTTATTTAGCAGAGCTAATTAATATTTTTCTCCAACTGGTATTACCAATAAACGGTAAGCCAGAAGCGCGGTAAGCTACACGTACCACGATTGCGGCACCCCCGAAGAGGCCGGAAACGATTCCACGGAGGGTGCTCCATACGATCCGGATCGGACATCCCCACTTCTCGTGCATCGGTGTGGCTAGCCGGCACCGACGGTTTGATGGCGTGCCGGCAAAATGCGACGACAACTTCACCGTGGTTACAACTGGCGACCGACGGTGGGTGAACAATGAGCTGATCTAATTTTAGAAACTAAATATTCAATCCAAAACTTGTATCCTACCATTAAATTGGTTAAATTGGTTTCTCCAACTCAAATGATAATATCTATTGGTTTTCCGTGTAGTATTATGGATAATGCATAGCCGGATTAACACCCAGGTGCGAATACACATTTTGGATTGGATATTTATTATTAGAAACGGAAGTATCAATTCCTTGATTTGTAACCGTACCTGTAACCATAACCCTAATGTTAAAAGGTTTGGAATTGATATTTCTTTACTAATAATTAATGTCTGCTGATATTTACGAAGTCGACTCGCATACTTCTGTGATAATTTTCTCTGTAGCAAAACTAAACAATGTCCTAAATCTTTAACAAACTCCAGAGTGTTGTTCTTGTGCTTTGCTTTGGAGAGACCTTAAGATCCAGTGTTTATAAATAATAGTCAATTAATATAAACGAAATATATACAATAAATATGCAAAGAGCAAAGAGCAATGAGCAAGAGCAATGCATTTAGGTTCAAATCAAAGGAAGAAAAGTTTGTCTCATTTGCCAATTAAACTCTACCTGGAGAGCTGAGAGAACGTTCAAACATCTGAGAAAGCTGAAGAGAAAGCCACCACCCAATCATTATAAAGTAAATTTATAATTTATTCGTCTTAAGCTTAAAGTGGCCGACACAGTTTGTTTGCTTAGAGATAGCCGTCGAGGACGCCGAACGCGACGGCGCCGATGATGCCGTTGAGGACCATCCCTTGCGGACCGCCACCCACACCTGCAGAAGCAGGATTCAGCTTGTGAGTTGCGTTCATTGAGATTTAAATTTAGTTACATTTATTTTAATCAACCCCAAAGGATTTTAATTTTGGCCATTTTTTTCAACAAAAATTTTGAACTGCCAATACAAGAAGTAAGACTTATGTATTGTGAATACAGTTTCAACTGTCGGCAAAGGCCGCAGATCCTAAGACTAGTATGGGGTCAAGGCCTAACTGGAAGCGAGCGGACTTCAAAGAAATAACAGCCAACTTGCTGGCTTGCAACTGGTCGAAGCTATTCTATGCATCTGACGTTGATGAAAAGTGTGACGTCTTTTACGAGTTTGTGAGTGCGACAATCAAGAACCTGGTGCCGAACATCAAGATCAATCCGGTGAAATTCCCTGCTTGGTACGATAATGAAATCATCGCATCGCTCAAAGACAAGACCCGTGCTCATCGTAGGTGGAAGGCATCGGGCGATGGAGAGGCTCGGGTCGAGTTCCAGGTGAAACGCTCTACTTTCAAGAAACTGAGGGATGCGGGATACGCGAGATATCTCTCCAAAGTGGACGCCAACTTAACCAAAGACCCTGGTCACCTATGGGGTTTCATAAGAAGAAAGACAAGGACTATGCGAATACCAATGGAAGTCGAACTCAGCGGCGTAAAGGCGAGTGACGCAAATGGCTGCTCCCAGCTTTTCTCGGAGTTTTTCCAATCTAAGCTGCTACCATTGTCGGGGCCCAGCGAGCCACTCCCGGACATTCCGTCCTTTACGGACGAATGTCTTCACTCATTTCATATCTCTGTTGTGCAAGTGGAGAAGCGACTGCAAACGCTCAGCATCAACAAATCAGCCGGCCCAGACGAATTACCTGCCGCTGTGTTAAAACACTGCCGAGCTGCTCTATCTCTTCCGTTAACGGACATCTACAACACTGCTCTGGAAACTGGACGGTTCCCCACCCGGTGGAAATCTGTGAGCATAGTCCCAGTGCTGAAAAAAGGGGGCCGACACATTGTGAATAACTATCGCCCGATCTCGCTGCTTTCAGTAGCATCCAAAGTGTTCGAGGGCCTGCTGCACGAAAGAATTTATGAACACTTCAGGGCTAGTCTTGCATTAGAGCAACATGGTTTTGTAAAGCGGCGCTCCACCGTTACCAATTTGGCTGAGTTTACACATTTTATTGCCACATGTCTAAATAATAAGGTGCAAGTAGACGCTATATACACGGACTTTTCATGTGCATTTGACAGTGTGGACCATCGCTTACTATTGCATAAACTTAAGGCCTATGGCATCTGTGGGAAGTTGCACAGTCTGCTGGACAGCTACCTGTCTGGTCGTGTGCAGACAGTCATGGTCAACTCCGGTGTCTCATCTCCAGTGCACGTGACTTCTGGCGTACCACAGGGGTCCATACTGGGCCCACTGTTATTCGTGATTTTTGTCAACGATCTGCCCGCCTGTTTTAGGTACTCTAGGGCTTTAATGTACGCAGACGATCTCAAACTGTACACCCCAGTGGGTAGCGTCGACGATTGTGAGCTATTGCAGCTGGATATTAATAGCCTCTCGGAATGGTGCTCCACATGGAGATTGAGTTTAAACGTGGCAAAGTGCAATGTGTTAACCTTCACAAACAAAAAGCAATCTATTCACCACCACTATAATTTAAAAGACTTAGGTCTTACGCGTGTTACACACGTCAGGGACTTGGGCGTCATTATGGACAGCTCTCTGTCCTTCAACAGGCATATTAGCAGCATTGTACCTAAAGCACTGCGAATGCTGGGGTTGGTGAAGAGAAACTGTATGAGGAAATTCAGCAGACGAACCGTTCGGACCCTATATGTAGCCCTGGTCAGGCCTCAAATAGACTACGCCACTGTGATATGGAACCCGAATGGGTCCAGTAAAACCAACGCAGCGTGTCTAGAGAAGGTCCAAAAACGATACATTAAATACCTGTGTTGCATGGACGCTATTCCTTATCACAGAACTGACTATGTAGATTCATGTATAAATCTTGGAGTCACTACACTCGAAGCAAGGCGTGACATTACAGACTTGGTCTTCCTACACGGAATCATACATTGTCAACTAGATTTTAACCTATTAAAAGAAGTGGCATTTCGGGTGCCGGGAAAGAAAACCCGAAATCATGACATATTCAAGGCTCCGAAGGCTAGGATAAATATTTTTAAGTGGTCATTGATCCCGAGGATTCTAAATCTTTTTAACATGTACAGCGACAAAATCCAGTATCTGGATATCAATTTTATGTCTCTTTTAAATTTCAAAAAAGCTATATCGAGCTGCTATTGAATGTTTTTTTTTGTACACTCTGACTTTGTTATGTATGTTTCTCTTTTGTTGTTTTGTTTTTATGTGTTTTATTATATGGCACAACTGGGTACCCACCTGTACGTCATAAAGATTAAATAAAAAAAAATAAAAATAAAAACAACAATTACTAATTTGTATTATAGAAAATTCACCACCATTGACTAATTTTCAGTTTGAACGATTTCTAGTATAATAATTCAAATATTCACCTTGCTTGTGAGACTCGTAACTTTTCATAATCTTAGCAGTATAGTTTTCCAAAATACTATTCCACCGACTTTTCCAACGTTTCGCAAGGCCATTTGCTGCTTTATCAGTAATTTGCCTGTAAAATCTATTTCGCATCTATCTTCGCATTTTTTAAAATTTCGCACTTGTTTTTCCTGTGTTTTGCATGTTTTTTCCTGTGTGTATGCTTATTGTGTTTTGAATATTTTTTTGCACATGTTACGCACATGTTTGAAACGCGTTTTGCGAATTTGTTCGGAATGTCTTGCGTGTCACTCGCGCGTCACTCGCGCGTGCCTCACTCGTGTTCCCGCGGGCTCCACTCACCGATCAGCATCCCCGTCACGCCGCCGGCTATGAAGCTGTTGGCTGCGTCTTGGCGTCGACGCACGGTCTCGCACGTGCACTCGAATGTCGTGTAGACGAGCAAGAGGGCGCCGGTGCCGACGGCGAGCACCGGGCCCCGGCGCGCAGCGTGCATCAGGGCGCTGCTCAAGCTGCCCTTCGCCGCCAAGTCGTTTACTGCCTGTCGGGTTGAGCGACAACGCGCCGGGTCAGCGGCCGGGTGGGTGACCGTAGCGCTAAGGACGTGTGGTTATGGTGGCAAGTGCAACAGTTGTACACTTTTTGATGGTCAAGCTCTTGGGAGAATCGAGTTGTGAAGGGTTCTAGTTGTTTTTCTGCGAAATGGACCATTGGATGATTTTGACTAGAGATGCTACTGCAAGTTCAGGGTGTCATCATCACCCTATTGAATAATTTCTGAGTCAAATCACTTTGGGCCAGTCTTACTATTTTATTAGCTCAGAGTTGAAGTGTGAGAAGAGTTAAATTGCATAGCAACGGTCAACCACGTGCAGTGAAGTTCAATTTTTTCTGTGAATTATAGCTCTAAGCTCGGGGTTGAACGAAATTGGTAAAACTTGCCCTAAAGCTCTGTATCTATACACTTTGATCGCGTTATCATTGCTTCTCAAAAAATAATTGAAAGCGGACACACATATAAAATAATTGCTCTTGACTTATTATTGCTCTTGAGTGTTTTGAGGCCTTATATATATTTAAGTACTACGTTCAATTCAAGTATGGTGCGTACCGCGAAAGTAGCGCCGGCTACCAAACCGAACACGAAACCTTGGATGGTGTTCTCCCCGATGCGATCCGGACAGCTCCGCTTGTAATGCATTGCAACATTTTTTTTTCGAGTCGTTCGCAAAAACCCTGGTTACCATGCGGGCGCTTTGTTCATTTTGAAACGAACAACGCTTGGCATCATTCACAACAAATTGTTAGATTCCATGACGAGAATGCAGCCGTATAAACCGTATCCCATCGATTTTTAAGGGATCTGCATTATACCACCCATTGCCGCTGACATGATGCCCAAAAGCACACCTTCGTCAAGCCATCAATTAAAGATAAAATGTCAACAAATAGACACAAACACGCTAAGTTGATCCACATATCTCAATCTCAATCATCGATCACAAACGTTATCAGACCTATCATTGTTCGCAAGGACATCACAACAAGCTCACAATCAAGATCTATCACGTTCGCATCTGCCAACAATGTCAGTGTCACAAGCACCCGAACACAGGCCACAATGGGCAAACGCGACAAGACGAAGAAGTTCTTCAAGAACCACTGGGGCAAACTACTGCTGGTCATCATCGGCGTGCCCGTGCTGGTGTTCGTCCTGTTGCTGCTGGTCGCCATCATCATCGCCGCCACCGTCTCGCCCGCCGCGAACGCGTTGCAGGACGTGTTCGCCAATCAGACCGTCGACCTGCTGGACCCGGCGTTGATGCTGGAGCGGGGTCGCCGGCTGGCGGGCGCGCTCAAGATCGCGACGATCTCCTACGAGCAGGACTCGCAGGAATACGGGGCGTTGCTAGAGCTGCATGACTACCTCGAGACGAGTGAGTGTCGCGTGTTCGGGGGGGGGGGGGGTTGTGGAGGCGTTTTGGTCGGGTGCTATACGCGCTCTGCGTGGTTGGGGTCTCTGATCTCAATAACCTGGATAGCGCATCGTGTGGAGCCTGGGTCTAATAAAGTAAAACCAAGATTTCACTACCTTGGTTGCCCCAACTATGCTGCTATTTATTCATCACATTTATTCATAACATCACATTAGTCAAAATTCCTTAACCCACCCTCTAAAGCTCTCAATTAATTAAATGCCAATACACTGTCTTGCTAAAATACCAAAAATTATGCAATGAAAATATTCCCGCAATTATTAAATCACTTATACACCAAAGTTAACCTTTTGATTTGAAAATTTGATAAAAATTGGAAGAAGAACAAGGTGGTCCAAAGTTGTTAATTATATGACATCAAAGTCTAACCGTGCGAAGCGCTATCCATGATCAGTGGGTCAGGTCCTGTGTGTTGAGCAAGGCTGGAGCTTTTGAACTACCCCCTGCCTCAGATATAGACATAATGTTTCACACGTCTGATTTGCATCGTAAGAGACCACAAAAAAAAGTTTACACTTGCGTAAAGGCTTCTCCGCACAACGATGTGAATCTAAATTCTAAGCACTCACCAGAATCCCGACATCGAGTCTCCTACCTATAACTAATCACTAATCAGTATTACCCCTCGCCGTCGCCCAGCGTTCCCGCACGTCCACACGTCGCCCTACGTGACGCGCTCGGTGGTCAACACGTACAGCCTGCTGTTCGCCGTCACCGGCAGCGACGTCGACGCTGCCCCCTACCTGCTCATGTCGCACATGGACGTCGTGCCGGCCGACGGCGCCACCTGGAACGTGCCGCCCTTCGAGGGCAGCATCGTCGACGGCGACATCATCGGCCGCGGGGCCATCGACGACAAGTCCGGCGTCGTGGTGAGTTTCTTATACATTGAAGATATTTCTTCAAAATTTCCATTTGGTTGGTTGCATACGGCGCGATGGCTTGTAGGATATTTGGCTAAAATGTCCACACAAAGAAACTACCAACGTGTCACACGGTATTATCATGATTGTCATTCCCAATTGACTCTTGAAAACCCATATTTTCAAGTCATATGCCACGAGAATGTGTAGCCACAGCACATTGCTCTACTTTTACTATAGGATTGTGCAATTTTGGGATTTGGAAAAGGCTCGTTTTCTTTAATAGCAAGTAATGCCAATTAAACATTCATGCAACCCATGTCACCGTACGTAAAGCCGTTGATAGTGGTAATATTTAAGGGCAAAAACTGAGAAAAAACTGCAGATTTAATTCTATGGCCTTTTTGTCGGGCAGGGAATTATGGAGGCGCTGGAAAATATTCTGAGCAGCGGCGCCCAGCCCAAGAGGTCTTTCTACATCGCGTTCGGCCACGATGAGGAGGTAAGCAAGCCGCGCAAGCGTCCACTGTGTGGATAACTCACGTGATATTGAAACGGAGCTCACGCGTGAAGGACGATCGATGGAGTAAATTACGGATACTGTGAACGGATACATATTTAGGAATTGATATTTCGTTTCTGATAATTGATGGGGTGTGTAGATCAGCGGCGAGCAGGGAGCCATGCAGCTGGCCAACGAGCTGCGCAGCCGTGGCGTTGGCGAACTGTTCTTCATCATCGACGAGGGCCTGGGCGCCGTGCGCGACGTGCTGCCCGGCACTGACCGCCCCGTTGGACTGTGAGTTACCCACCCCAGGTTGACCGCCCTAGCGCTCGCTGCCGTCTTTCTTGTTTTTCTTGGCATTGAAAGAGCAGGAGGGCGATTGTGTAACTTTTTTCATGGTGAGATGACGTGAAATCTCCACATTTTTCAATGTTTTTAGGTGAAAAAATGAACGCTCTCGTCATCATTTATCCTGTAACTTTGTCTCCGCATTTCGGGAAAAAATTACCGCGAATCTTTGTCTAAATTTTTTGGCAATGGATACTCATCCACTTCACAACATCCGCAAGCTCCGAGTTTTTGTTTTACCATGGAATTCAACCAATTTCTCAGTACTTTAGTTCACAAACAAACTGTTTAATTATTTCAATGTAATCAGCGAAACTTTTATGCGAAACTTTGAAAAAGTCTTAGCGAATAGCTCATGTATTCAACACGGCTCATGTTAATTAGTTTTCTTGGAAATCACAACTTTAGCTATTCATTAGGGGGCAAGTGATTGTGAGATGAGCGTAGTTGATATACAAAGGGGTAGGGCTTAGGAGTGACCTGTCTTGCTCCCGAAGTGCGCATATTCAGCACTGATCTCTTTTGTGATGGATGGCACTTCGAACAGCGACACTTTGATGCCAAATTGAGGCGCTTCTACTCCCAATGTTTGGTGCAAATTGGTGTTAGCGAATTTGGTGTAGAATCGATTTAATAATTTAATTAATATTTTCAGCTCATTAGGTATTTGAGCATAAAAAGTGCATTGACTTTGATTTAATTGCGAGCTATAGAGGGGGTGGGGGGTGGGTCAAAGAATCTTGATTAAAGTGATTTAGGTACTCGAAACTTTCAAAAAACTAAGCTAATCAACAAATAAATATAAATAAATAAATAGCTGCATTATTTGGGTGACCAAGATGGCAAAAATCTGACTTCACTTTCCTTGACCTTGGTCCAATACAATGCACTATCCAGGTAAATGAGTACAGTGGTACACGCCTGAGAATCCAGCATTGTCAACACTCCAGGGGCGCCGATCATTGCGTGCGCTTCTGTCACACAGTCTGAGCGTCACCGAGAAGGGCCACATGACCGTCGAGCTGACGGTCAAAGGGCACGCGGGGCACTCGAGTTTCCCGCCCAAGCGCACGACCATCGGCATTCTCTCGGACGCCATCGGGCGGCTGGAGCGCCACCCCCAACCCTCGCAGTTCGGCTCGGGGCTCGAGGCGCAGATGTTCCGCGATCTCGCGCCGCACGTGAGTCGGAATAGCGACACAGCTATCTTAGATTTGTAATCAAATGTATGCCCTAGATGCGGGTTGGAGGGTTTGATAGGAAGGTGACGATCGAGGGTGAACTCGCTTCGCTCGTTACGCTCATCAATAATGTTCGGCGTTAGTTTAGCAGCTTTCTTGGTGACATTAGTTACCTGAAAATATCATGATTTAATCGTCGTGAAGTTTTTCGAATATTTAAAAAAGAAAAAAAAAATCGTATCATCCATATCGAACCTTATCTTGAACTGCTTTTGAAATATGTTACCGTGTGCGTGAAACATCTAAAAAAACAGTGTTATTTTGAGGCAAATCAATTCAATAATTTTTCTTTAAATCGATTTTTTATTTTTAAATATTCGAATAATTTTTCTCGACGACTAAATCATTATATTTTCAGGTGACTAATGTCTTCAAGAAAGATGCTAAATGAACTTCGAACATTTTAAATTGATCACAGAAGCCACTAGGCTATGTGCACACAAAATATAATCGCGTTGTGGGTGAGCGTAAATATTACGCTCATCCACAACACGATTATATGAGTGTTCGCATAGCCTAGTAATAATTATCACATGCCTCAAAAACTTCTCATTCTTTCCATTTCGTATGTGCTTTTATTTTCATGGAAACAGACGCTTGGCAGAGATGAGTCCGGCTAGGCGAGAATGATTTGAGATCGGTCTTTGAGTTCCTCGCGTTGACTGCCGAACATTTGCAGTGTTCCTTCGGCTACCGCATCCTCTACGCCAACCTCTGGCTCTTCGGCGGCCTGATCGCCAAGGAGCTGACCGACGTCGACGTGACCAACGCCTTCATCCGGACCACCACCGCCGTCACCATCATCAAAGCCGGCATCAAGGTACAGGCAATGCCGTTGCTGTTGCTGCTGATTATACAATATGCATTACAGTGCGGACATGGCCAGGGTCTACCGATTCTCAAAACGTTATAGGGCGCCTTAACTGGAGGGTAGCACGGCGCGGTGGGTTCAAATCGAACAAAAATTCGAATTCAACGCAACTCATAAAAATTAAAGTTAAAGTTAAGGCGTGTCTTGCCCTTAACTAAGACGAGCGCCATCACTTATTTTGAGAATTGATATCCAGGCTTCTCCTGCGCTGTGTTTCGTCTAAATGTTCAGCTGGCCACAAAAAATATCATCGAATATCAGCTAGCAATTGGTCAGAGTTGTTAATTTCTTGACTTTTGTCTTTTCCTAATCTTAGATCGTCTGTTTTCAGAAAAACAATTTCACTGGGTTATTGAATGGCAAGAGAAGCGACCGAAGTGGCCACCCGGTTGTGTCACCTGAGGCCCTAGATTTAGGTGGATTATTCCACCCGTTGACCCAGGAAAATTTGGAATCAAGGAAAAGATATTATTATTATTATTTAATGCTAGGTCCCAAACTCAAACTTTTCCCGACGTTTCGCAAAGCTGTGCTGCCTACTTAATCAAGCGTCTAAACTCGAGTGCTAAGTTTAACTAATGAGTCTTAAGAAGGTACAATGAAAAGCGCTAGGAGTGCATTTCCATGCATTTCACCATCTGGTCGGAATGACCCGCAACAGGAGAACGTGGTGCCGCCGTCGGCGACCGCCACCGTCAACCTGCGCGTCCACCCCAACCAGAACATCGCCGGCGTCGTCGAGCACATGCGACGCGTGATCGACGACGCACGTGTCGTCATAGCGCCGATCGAGTCCAGCTTGATCGAGCCGCTGCCGATTTCGCCGTCGGGCGCCGACGACGTCGCCTACCACCTGGTCGCCGCCAGTCTGGCGCAGGTCCTCGACAACGCCATCGTGGTACCTGGTAGGTCCTTGACAACGCACTCGTGGTGCCTGGTAGGTCCTCGACAAGGACATCGTGGTGCCTGGTAGGTCCTCGACAAGGACATCGTGGTGCCTGGTAGGTTCTTGACAAGGACATCGTGGTGCCTGGTAGGTTCTTGGCAACGCACTTGTGGTGCCTGGTAGGTCCTCGACAAGGACATCGTGGTGCCTGGTATAGGCGCACGAGGGCACGAGCTCTCGTTTGACGCAATCGAAAAGTCGGACCGTTCATCTCAGAGAGCGCCAATGATTTGTCAGTCGCAGCCTGCTGTGTTTGAATCTCAGTCTCAGCCCTCTGCTAGTGGCGCTAGCACTTCAAAATCGGAAAACTCCACAAGTGCTTGGAGTTTGTAATGAGGTTGGGTTCGAAATGTTATAGAAATTCAACTCCACGGAATAGCAACACAAATTAAGTTTGTTCCAGTTTGCTGTGGCATAAGTTGAAAGATGATTTTTTAAATTAAATTTTAATCGAGGGCTCAGTTGTCTTCACAGGATTGCACCGTGTCACTTGGTGCTCGAATCCAAATTACCGGGTTCATAATAAATATCACACATTCCCATTGAAAAATCATGAAAAAGAATTTCCACAAAGAGCCAATACCCATTCTATTATCTTCATCTTCATTGTCAACGGTTATAGATTCCACGTTTGACTACTCTGTGATCAGATTTTAAAAAAACAACGGCACAAATCTACCAAAAGCCCCATCCCAGTGCACCCCAATTCCTATACAACGTAACGCCATCGTGTTCCTTCCACACTGCGTTTCTGCCCCCCACAGGCATGTTCATCGCCATCACCGATACGCGCTGGTACCTGGAGTTCTCGCGCAACATTTACCGGCTCTACCCGTTCGAGATGACCCTCGACGACACGGCCACCGTGCATGGCGACAACGAGCGCATCTCGCTGCTCAACTACCACCGCGCCGTCAACTTCTACTACCGCCTTATGAAGAACGCCGACTTGGTGCTCGGCTTCGAGCTGAACAGAAGGGACGCCGGGGACCTCTAGCCGTCGAGCTGGCAGTCACGGACGTACAGGCCTTGTTTTGGACACAGTTATTGCACGATATTATGAGGTTTAGGGTGGTGCATGGTGTTATCAAGAAGATTTTCAGTGATTTTATCATTGTTTTCCATGAAATTGCACGATGTTTCCATGACCTAGCATGATTTTGGCAAAAAAGCATGATAATGGTACTCATTCTGAGTGAATATGTGCTCTTTTGGCAGTGATACCTCACTTCGATTTTAGGGTTGTTCTGTGCTAATCTGCTGGAAGAAACTATTGTTCGCATAATGTTCCTATAGAACTCTGATGCGTTCCATGAAATAGGGGTCAATCAAACATGTAGAGATAATAACTGAGAAAGCTCGTCCCCTTAAAATATCACCACACCTCTTCTCCTGCTACAGGAGATTCATTTTGCAATAAATGAATATATTTTTAGTCAATGCATGGTATTTCAATCTGTCGATCGTCGGTAGAATCGTATTGGCATGCTTTGCTGTCTTGCTCATTGCTTGGAGGTGTATATTTTTCTTCCAACATAGCAGAAGCAGAAGTGGAAGAAGCAAGTACAAGCAGTAAATGAAAGCGGGGGCTAGGAATATAACTTCCAGCTAAAAACGCAGTTCAAAGCACCGCTCACTCGATAGCAAAATCAGTGATGTGGGCTTATGTTTGAGTTGCATTTGTCGAAATTAGACTACTCAGTTTCGTTTCCTATAATTGCTCTTTCTAGCTTATTTGTTCCCTCATTAGTTCCTATCTTGTGTGTTCGCGTCACTCTTTTATCAGCTTTATCAATCTCGAGCACACAGCAACTGATAGCGCGTCCAATTTCAAACAGCGACCGAACTGCCTGGGAGGGAAACGAAAAACATCAACTCGTCGCACTGGTGGTTATGGATATTTTAATATTCTGGACTCGTTTCGGCTAGTCGGCTAGTAGCCGGATAATTTCATTGTCAAGTTCGCTGCCTCCACGTGAGGTCGAAGGCACGCAACTATTTCGTGCTGGGAGAGGTGGAGCAGTCGGCTCTCACCTGCCGCCGAGGAGTGTACTACAGCCGTCTACGTGCCTCAAGGTAAGCCATAGCACGTGGTTTATGAAGTGGGCAAATCAGCTGTTTTAGCTGTTACGTGACATGTGAATTGCAGCTTGATTGTCTTCGGTTTGTGTCGCTTTTTGGCTTTTAGTTAAGAGAGTAGGAACCGTTCGCATAATATATACCATTTGTAATCAATACAGCTCGTTGAGTTGCAAGTTGCAATTGGTTGTTTATGCAATTGACTTGTTGTGGTGAGTCTGAAAATGAAATAACTTTGTTTTAGTGCCATTCAGAGTAAATGTAATGTATTTTTTGATCGTGTTCAATCTTTTGGATCGTAATGAGTCAATTGCATTACATAAATCCTCTCTTGTTATGATTACTACATCAAATTCATATACTACCACAACAATGAAAGTTCAACAGAAGTGAACGCTTAAATATTATTGTATAATATATATGCATCAGCCTAAAATTCTTGAAATGAATATAAATGAATGTTGGTAGATACTGCAAGCACTGCACTATCTTAAATATCTTGTTATGTAATTATCAAGTATTTAAATTAATTGTGATAGTGACGCGGCTCTATACATCAAATACGCGATGGTTGGTATCATTAAATAAGTTAACAAATTATTATGTACTTATCTGGCAGTAAGCATTAAATGTTTCTGGCCTCCTCTCAGCTAACTGTAGGGTTGGGGGTAGGGTGCTGCGGGTGAAAAGGCCATCGGGGGTTAAAATTTGGGATATTTTTGGTGTTATAACTGTCAGCTTTGTTCGGTCATTGTCAAGTATACCTACTTTTGACTCACTTCTTCCATAATTTTAATCTCAATCCCAAAAATTAATATACTATATGGTATTATTAGAAACGAAATATCCATAGAAAAGTTGTATCCATACAAGGCATTGAACTGGGGTATTTTGACGTCCCTAGTCTTTACTCCCGGCTACTCTCGAATTGGTATGTGGCTACTTTGAATTGAACTGAGATAAAACGGAGGTAGAAACTGGGCCATATACTAAGGCGCCGAATCTAATGATACTGCAATCACACACCAAAAACTCTACTTACTAATACCTACCTTAAATATGACGTATATTGATGAGCATAACGAGCGAAGAAATTTACAATAACTGTTGAAAAGAATGAGATGTGTTTTTTTGTTTACATTTACATCAATTCACGCTCTACGGACCAAACGACGCTATCGATTTTCACTTGATTATCAGCATAACTTCAATTTTCATAGCCGAGACCCTGTTCAAACAACGCTCACCCAAACCGCGACGGTAAAAATCTCTTGCAAAGTCATACTCAAAGCCACACTATCTCATATCCCTCCTGCAGCCGCGACACAATGGACCAGCACTGCATCCCGCGCAGCCCACGCTGGCGTCGCGCCCTCCTCCTGGCCATCTCCCTCCCCCTGCTGGTCGCCGCGACGCTGCTCGCCGTCGCCGTCGCACGCACGTGCGTGATGAGCGTCGACGAGGGTCCGGTGCACGCGGCGCTCGCCGGCGTCGACCACGACGATCACGTCGACGCCGGTGCGAAAGTGACGCGTGCGCTGCGTCTGGCGGGCTCGCTGCGCTACGCGACGATCTCGTACGCGCCGGGCGTGCAGGATCTCGATGAGTTTGTCAAGCTGCATCGGTATCTCGAGGAGAGTGAGTAGCCGATGCTTTGTTGGTGGGGGGTTGGGATGGACTTGCCTGAGTTGGTGGCGCCACAAGGTGTTCTGAAAATGGCTGGACAGGACTATGGTCCTTCTCTTGTCTGCGTTCAGCATCGAGAAAAGCACTTTTCTGGCGTTTTTTTCGTACCCTTAGCTGTTTCTGCACTGTCTGTTTGTCTAGAAATTAGCTACATTCTATGCTAAAATTATCCTGAATATCTTCATAGTTGGTTGGGTTGCAAGAATCAAAAATGTGAGTGCAGAAAGTAAGATAAGATTTTAAATTGGCTTTTGGTGAGGCAAAATTATGAACCCTTTAATAATCTACTAACACCGCATGGCTAGAAACGAAATATCCGGGGAACCGGGTACAACTGCAAATTTTTGGAATATTTCGTTACTTAAAATCAATATTTATACCGTTTCAAGTCAACACTACTAACTTTTTCATTCACGCAAGGACCTTTTGTAAATCTGGGCTCTTAATCTTCAGGCGCTGGTTAATTACTGGCGGACTGTTAAAATGATGATAAGCCGAGCAGGGAGAAGCTCCAGGTCAGACAGTAGGAGCCTACACTTGTCGAAATGCTCTAAGACGGGGAGCTTATAACGTCTACAAATCCCTCTCCCGAACCGACCTGGATTTCAGCAAGAATTTACCCATCCAACCACTGGCCCAGCTCATCTTTACTTTACTTTGGTACACGAGAACTGACGTGAATAAATGATGACAATTTCAACAAGTTGCCAATTTGACACTTTCGGTTTCAGAAAAAGTATTTAATTGGGTAATTAAATGCTAATTGTTCCTAAACTCAAACTCAAGTTTAGACCCTTAATAATGCAGGCTGCATAGCTTTGTGAAACGTCGTGAAATGTTTGAATTTAGGAACTTAGCAGCCATATAGTTTTCTGAAAAGTTTCAAAACTAGTTGCCAATAACTGTTGCCTGTCCCCAGGCTTTCCCCTCGTCCACTCTGCGGCGTTCATCCGTCGCGAGACTGTCAACACGCACAGCCTGCTCTACACGGTGCAAGGCTCTTCCAACGCCTCCACCCAGCCGCCGCCCTACCTGCTCGCCGGCCACCTGGACGTGGTGCCCGCCGACCCCGCCACCTGGTCGGTGCCGCCCTTCGAGGGTCGATTCGTCAACGACACCTTCGTCTACGGCCGCGGCGCGATGGACTGCAAGTCGGTGGTGATGGTAAGTCTCGGCGTCGTAGCGCTGGAGGTTGACAAGTATGTGATCTGGGGTGAATTCGGCCATCGTGGTATCGAGACGTGACTTGTTCTCTGTCGTGACTTGACGTGACTTGTTCGTCTGACTTGTTCTGACGTGGATTTGTTCTGATGGCAAAGATGTGAAGCATGTTTCGTGATCCAAATCCAAATCACAATATTCATCTCAGTAAAGCATTGAAACAAACTTCGCGTACTGCGTGAAATGATTCTGATGTCTTGTGTGCCTCGTTGTTCCAGGGGATTCTGGAGGCGCTCGAGTTCATGCTGCAGAAAGGCCACCGCCCGAAGCGCAGCTTCTTCATCGCCTTCGGCCACGACGAGGAGGTAAGGCATTGGAGGTCGTTCAGCTTGCATTTCATTTACCCCACTAAAACAATTGGTGCAGTTTCAGCGTCCAAAATATGCATTGTCTCATTGCCTTCCAATTCTCGACTTTGAAGCATACAGCTTCCATGCAAACAAACATATTACCAAAAATTAGACCTTCCATGGCAACATAATTGTAACAAAGCAAATTTTGCAAGTTACTCTCAATATGAAATGTGTGCTAGTGTTTTTGCTAAGGGTGTTTGAATAATTCACAACTGATTTTTCTTCCCGGCTGCGCGCACAGGTACACGGGCTTCAGGGTGCGCAGCAGATCGCGGCGACGCTGCGCAAGCGCGGGGTGCACGAGGTCGACTTCGTCGTCGACGAGGGGTTTCCGGTGCAGAAGGGCTTCATCCCCGGCGCAGACGTCCCCATTGCCATGTGAGTGCCACAAGCAAATTAGATCATTCTGCTGCATTTGTATTTGCACTGCTATACGCTACATACATCCAAGAATTTTAAAATAGTAGCTTGTGATAGAAAATAAACTTATCAAGAATGGACCAACTGGCGTACCTCACCTGTCCTGTCGGTGATCTTGTCAGTGAGCTACTTTTGTTGAAACTATCATACATGGCCCCATAATATCACACGCAGCATCTTAATAAATAAAAAAAACACACACACAGCATTGGCCAGTCGGTGGCATTGTGGGTTGTGGTAGGAGGCCTCCTATTCTCTAACTTTTTCTGTCTCTAATAGACCTATTTCACTCAGAGAAAAATGATGTCAGATACTCACTGGACGTTATACCAGTTTAGAAAAAATATGTTAATTAGCTCTGCTAACTAACAAAGGAAGATAGGGAAATCACAATCCGAATTACTCTACCTGGCTTTAGCGAGTGGGTATCATGATGTCATTTTGATAGGATTTTGATCGAATGGAATTGGTGTATTCAGTGGAATTGGGTCGATTAGCTGATTTTGTTCCAAAGGTGGCTTAGCACCCAATTTTGCAGAATTAAAGTCAGGAAAAGTCAGTGAACAAGAGGCCTGTAGCGGGGTAGCAGACCTACAGCCCGTCCCTGGCGTCATGCAAGCTCCTAAACCCCACGGCAAACAGTTCAGCGTTGACCCTTCCCCCCGCCCACACCCTCCAGGGTCGGCGTCTCCGAGAAGGGTCACACGACGCTCGAGCTGCACGTCGCGACGCCGCCGGGACACTCGAGCATGCCGCCAACGGAGAACGCGATCGCCATCCTCGCGGCGGCGGTCGCTCGGCTGCACGCCAACCCGCAGCCCACGCTGTTTGGCTGCGGGCCGGAAGCTCGCACATTCGCCGACCTCGCGCCGCACGTGAGTCGCCCGCTATTTTGGAGCTGGGGGGTAGTGGGTTGATTTTGTGACTTTTTTCACTGTGAGATGGTATGAGATCTCCATTTTTGTCTATGTTTTTTCACTGAGCAATTGGACGCTCTCATCTTCGATCACTACTTCCTAAGGGGATTGGCAACATCAACAATACACCATGGACGAACCGCCCACTGCCATGGTAGAGAGATGCCGCCGACTTAAGCTTTGACTGCAGCAATAAAGCAATAAATAATTATACATTTCGAAAGTATTAATTACATTTGGTGTTGTTGCTCTGTTGGCGGCATCTCTTTACCACGATCGTGGTAGTGTTCTAGTGTTCGATTTTGATATTATGAATTAGCGCCTTGCGTATTTATTTTTATGAGTTGTTGAAAATTGTAAGTGGCGTCCATAATTTAAGTACGGCGTTATCCTGGATAGACAACCCTTCGAAGAAGGCACACTCTCCGAGCCTTACGCGTCGCACCCTTCGTGAGACTTCATCCTAGAAACATTACGCCAGATTGACGAGTTCTTGGCAATTGATCTAAACTTCTCAATTGACTAGTTCATTCATTTGGTGTGTTCCTGTTCAAGTGCAAGTTTTTCAAACCTGTTTCCTGTTTCATGCAGGCTACTTTCGGGTTCCGACTGCTCTACGGCAACATGTGGCTGTTCTCCGGGCTGCTCAGTCGGATCCTGGCCACGAAGCCCGTCTCCAACTCGATGGTCCGCACCACCACGGCCTTCACCATGTTTAACTCGGGCGTTAAGGTAAAGTGACTTTGTTTAGCTAATTACGAATTAATAATAAACCACTGTGTCCTGAGTAGAAAATAACCATCCCACTCCAAAATCACTCTAGCAGAGTGAAATTATGTTTAGATTGTAGTCTGTTAATGTTGCTTATCAAAATATCATGGGAAAACAAGCTGAAACAACTTAAACGATCGTATTTTACGCTTGATTGGCTACCTGGCTCTTGTTTTGCCAATCTCCAGTCTTGCTTTTTCAAAAAGCGTCCAATAAGTCTTCAAAACAAAACATTTACGCCAGCGGCTACCTTCCTTAACATTACACGCTCCAAAAGGGCGCACACCTAAACAGCACGTCGTTTCACCACGCCTGACAAACGCCCCCGTCCTCGCGTCGCAGGAGAACGTGTTGCCGGGCACGGCGACGGCGGTGGTGAACCTACGAGTCCACCCCTGCCAGACGATCGCGCAGGTGGTCGACCACGTGACCGAGGTGGTCGGCGACGCCCGCGTGGTGGTCAGCGAGCGCGGCCAGTCGAGTCGCGAGGCGCACCCCGTGTCGCCGTCGGGCGCGCTCGACCTGCCCTACCAGATCTTGAAGACGACGTTCAAGCAGGTCTACCGCGACGTCGCCGTCGTGCCGGGTAAGTGGGCGTCGTGGACGTCGCGACTTTAGAGCTTCGGCCTGTGCTGAAAGTATATAGTTTTATGCGAGCTCTGCTGCCTACAGCTGTTGGCATAGAGCAGCGACATAACAATGTGATCCGAATTTTGAAATTTTTTAATTTGTTGTAAGATTCTGCTTGCAATGGCTAGCTCAAGCAATTTTCCAAATCAGATGCTATTGGCCCCGCGAAAATACTATACAGTGCTGACGATAAATTTACCACCATTAGTATTATTAGCGATATACTTATAAATTTTCCCAATTTGCCCCTGACTTTTTTTGCTACACCTGCGAAAAAATTCACTTAGACTTCCCTGTTTCCGGAGATATCTCTCAATTGTTTCTGAATTTGCCTCTGTTTAACACTAGAGTGAACAGAAAGAAAGTGAAACGCCCCAGAATCCAACCCCTTGCGCCTCTTGCTTCCAAACGCACACTCACCCTGACCGGTGATGCTGTAAAACACTCAGAAAAGAACCCGCTTCTTTCTTTTCAATGTCCATTGTAAGCCACAGGCAATTTCAGCAAAAATAAAACCAAGTAGGTCCGTCAAGTTGGCCCCTCCACTTTTGAAACCTCGATTTTCTTTTCGTGAAACGCTTGAGCTATGCGTTCGAGTGACACCTGCCGAAAAGAAAAGCATATAGCGAACACCGGTGAATATTTCCTCGCCAGCCACGCTGATCGCCAACACCGACACGCGCTGGTACCTCGGCTTCAGCGCCCACATTTTCCGCGTGTACGGCTTCGTGGCGCTGCCCGAAGACGTCGCCCGCTACCACGGCAACGATGAGCGACTCTCCGTCGACAACTACCACACAGCGATCAGCTTCTACTACCGGCTCATGCGTAACGCAGACGCCGTCGTCGGCGTCCGCGTCCACGACGACGCGGGCCACGGCGGCGAGCTCTAGGGTGTTGATTTTTAGAGACGAAATATCAATTCCAAAATTTGTATCCGTACCGGGTTATGAACCCGGATCTTAACCTTTCCTTACCATCTTTACCGTCACTAGATTCAGCGCCTTCTATTGTCATTCATTGTCATGTTTCTATCTCTCTGGGGCGCAACAACTCAACTAAACTTAATATCAATTCCAATAGAATAATGGAGAAGTGCATTGCACCGGACCTGGGTTCAACTCCTAGTACGGATACAAATTTTGGAATTGATATTTCGTTTCTAATAATAAATATATACCGTACATTCAACGAGAATTGCATTAAGGTTCGAATCACACTAACTCTAGGGTGGTTGGTGTGTGGACGACGCTGAAGTGAGGTTAGAGTTTGGCCGATGAGCCGCCATATTTTCACAGAAATGTGCTCCGATGTGGTTTTGAAGTGATCCAGTTTTCATCGATATGCGTTTCGATGTAGTTTAGATACGATATACAACTGGCACATGGCTTCAGTTGAGGTACTCGGTCGAGGAAGCAATAGAATTAGAAACGAATGATTTTGTGATCAAAGTTTTTACGTCCTTGAATGCATCGGTGGGTATTTCCTATTGGCAAACTGCGCCACACGCAAAATCTAGTCTGTTTTTAGGTCATATTCGCTGCAGAAATTGCATGCGATTCCTATTTTTTATTAAGCTTTTTTTGTTAAATATTCTTGATACGCGTTGTATACGTGAGAAGAATTAGAACCTTAACTTGGGTGAAAGATAGCCGTTTAGCAGGCGGGAGGTAAAGGGAGGAAAGGGGAAAAAGGGAAAAACCTTATTCCTTTGCGGTGAAAATGATAGCCCGGTCTTAAAAATTGATTGAAATGTATGTGTGTTTTTTTTATTAAAACAACCAATAAAAACGGATTTTATTCTTGGCTCTTGAAGGAATGCTAAAAATCGCGTCAATTTTACCCTCTAAAAAACATTGTAAATCCGCCATATCAAAGCGGTGATATATCATTGATTGATAAAAAGGCAGCTCCAAGATAATTTTTCAGTATTATTTTGACATTTTAAATAGATATCGGGTTCTATTTATAGCGATTTCTTGTTTCAATTCAGAAACGAAGATAAAACAGTGTTGAACTAGTAATTTCGAAGACTAATTGCTGTCTATTTGCTCACGACTCATCATCAAAATGTTGAACAAGTAACCGCTCCGCTCGCTCCATATTATAATTTGAATAGCTCACAATCACCATCGCAGCCCTGACCTTTCATCTAGCCCAGAGCAGCGATGCAACATCAGTGGCGGCATTTGCACTTTCCTTATGAATATCTACACAAATTATTTCACAAGTGTAGACCACCCACTTGCGTATAGACTATTCAGGCATTCGCAAACCCTTATCGCTTTGTGGTGGAGCTTCGAAAGAAATATGCGAAAAATTAATATTCACCATATCATTGATTGTTTCCGTGTTATGGTGCATGTACGATCGTAGCACTACAGCCTTCTACTATTCTGAATTTCGGACCAATTTTTCCTAAATTCCCTTTGTAAGAATATGCAATGCATAATTTAATATGGACTTGTAGTAATAATCCCCACGATTACCTTAGATCGGAGTATAGCATACCTACTTCAACAACAGCAGTGTTGTAATATTTATTGAAAAAGAAAGTTTTACTAAGTAAACAGTGCCGACATTTGGCCCCAAACTGTTTGCATTCCGTCGGATAGTGCAATATTAAGGCATGTCAAACGAACGACGCTTTTCCGAGATGCCCATATGCCTGCACGCCGCCGCTGCTGTCGCTTTGGAATTGCCGCGTATCTGCTCCGACTGCACAATGATGTTCATGCGCCGAGGAATTAATAGATCTTGCTTGTCATCGTCTTCTCGGCACTTGTAAGCAACTGCTTCACAAGGCCAGTCGACATTTTGGCGAGTCTTGTTGTCGGTACAGAAGCCACGGGGAGTTCTTATCGCGCCTGACACCGACACGCTTAAGGGTAGGTACCTGCAGCAGGGTGAAACTAGTATACTAGCGGTGAATCGTGTTGTTATTTTCAATGGCGTTGTCAAGTTGTCAGCCATGCTCATTCATAAGTGTGTTACAAAATTTCAATTTACGAATTCATTGTGTTTATTTTTATTTTTATGTGTTGAATTAAAATGCTTGTTGACATAAGGCTAAGATAATGTGCATTGAAAATGATTTAGATAATTGGCAATTTACAAAAGAATCATGTGAAATATATTTTATTAATTTTACTTAAGAGCCAGCTAAAGTCAGCTTAAAAGCCTAAAATGCAGAGGTCCACGTAATTACTTTTCCTGCCCCCTAAATTGATCCCAATATTTTTGAAAAAAAATCAGTGTGTAGAGGAAGAGTACTCCGACCCGCCTAGTAAATTTTAATTGAGATCGGATGGAAAATAAAACAACCAGAGAAGAAAGAAAAGTGGTGTTTTCGTTTAAAAAACACCCACAAAAAGTCCCAAATTCAAGATTTATTTG
The DNA here is from genome assembly GCA_921293315.2 of Nemurella pictetii. Classification (NCBI taxonomy): domain Eukaryota; kingdom Metazoa; phylum Arthropoda; class Insecta; order Plecoptera; family Nemouridae; genus Nemurella; species Nemurella pictetii. The sequence goes on from OV121122.1 coordinate 8,559,976, forward strand.
TGAACAAAGTAAACGTCCGATCGACACGAGCCTTTACATCGCGTGTTAGAAATTTTTTCAACTATCCACTGATTTTTTTTCATAAATATAGGGAACATTTTAGGGGGCAGGAAAAGTAACCACGTGGACCTCTGCACTACCATAAATTTCCGTGTGAGAAAGCTAATCTTTCACGGATTAGACCCGATGGAAATAATCTTCCAGTTTTACTGCCTCGTTATCAGCATGAGAAATAAAAACACTCGTGGAGATTATACTTGCACAACCCGACACCGAGTTCAATAGAAAGTTAATAAAAAAGGATATCGATACAAATCCGTGTTTCATACTGTTTTATCGATACGACTGGATTCGTCTCTGCTTGCAGATCAAAAGCAATGTTGAAATGAAAAAATCCGACGAAAATTACCGATTAATATGCATCATTCCTTCACCCACTGCTCTGTAAACCTAGTTGGGTGGGTCTCACTCAACTTTTCTACTCAACTTTACTCAATCTATCAGTGCTCTAAAACTGAAACTTGTGTTACGCACGTTTGTATTGATCTTAGAAGGAAATCCGATAATAATGAAAATCGATATATTGGGTGTCCGATATTTTTCATTGCTTGCTTGGGTCTAACAAATATAGTTATTTTGTATTATTGTGTAATTTTCGGAATTGCATGATTGTCAAGTCGGAAGAGAAGAGATGCTAGGAAGTCGGCACTCGGCATGCTGAGGCTAGTTAGCGATAAAATTTAGTCGGCGTAAGATATGGCCGATGACGGCTCGTTCCGTGGAGACAGAGTGTTTTTATAGATCAAAAAGTATATTTTCTTCACTAAACAAAGCAATGTTGCTTAAACTAACCATCATCGTTTGTATTCAATTCAATTTCAATTTCAATTTCATCTTCATTTTATTCTGCATCACAAGCATGCATACAGGGTAGAAAAAAAAATGAAAATAGCAGAAGCCCGCGTAACACTCATAACTAATTGAACAGTTCATACAGCACAGACATGCGAACCCGTTAGTCTTTGTGCTATTTTGTTATATACACTACGAAGTGGTTCACATTCGAACGTGTTGAAAGGAACGAGGACTTCTGGCTTGAGAAGATGGAAGTGCGCCTTTGTTGGTGAGTGAGAAAAAATATATGCTCGATCTCTGCTGGGAGTGACTATTGGTAGACGCTGATGAATCTATAATTTTTGTTTGTTCTAGGTTTTATAACAAGTGCCTAGTCATTGAAATTTGCAACCCGCAGTACAGTAAACGAATGTTGAAGACAGACATCCGAGATCCGAGATCCGCGATGCGTTGTTGAAGCCCGTGCTGCGGCTCAAAACGCCAAAGACATGAAAGCCGCCGCGAAATTGCAGAGGAAAAGTGCGAAGGCGCAAACAGCCAACAAATAAATCGGCAACGGAGTGTTTCCGATCCATGGCTCCATGCAATCGATGTATATTAATTGAAACCGAACGGTTTGGCATGTTGGAAACACCGGTTCTCGTGAGATCACCGAAGTTAAGCAACATCGCGCTGGGTCAGGTGTTTGATGGGTGACCATCATGCACATGGTCAGTTCTGTTCGGGAGAGAGGTTGGAGGGTTTGAAGTTAGTACAACAACTTTACTCGCCTTGCTTATCAACCTCTCGACATCACGGATTAGTGGAGGAATCCTGTTGTTCGAGTTGTACCGTCCTTCGGAAGGGACGTAAAGCCGGTGGTCCCCTTGGTGCTTTTCGACAGGAGTAGGCTACGTGCCGGCACCGGGTTTCCCCTCCTCCCTTCTAGACTAGGTTAGGTTCATCATCACCCTCATCATCACCATTTCATTCACCGACGCCATTAGACCAGTGCCAAAGGGCCAGTTGTCAAAACAGTGCGTCGTTAAGCACCAATAATCAATCAATCAATTAATTGAAACTAATATGTAGTACGTATTCAAAAATATAATTATTATTTCGTTACTTTGTTCGGAATCAGATAAGTTTCAAAATGACACTTTTGTGGCGTTAAAATGTTCGTCTGCGTTCAAGCATTGTGAAACGACGCATCGATGACTGCATATAAGTCTAGTTATGCTCTTTGGGCAGACTTTTTTGAAGAAACAACCATGTTATTTCTTAGTGTTCGTCACAAGAATGTGATTTCAACCATGGTGGAAAAAATTAATTTTCATAATGTTATGGGTTAAAATCACGCCAGAAGATCGAATAAAAAAATGTGTTCCATGTACTGTCCATCAAAAACACGATGGTATCAATAAAATTAATCGCAAACAAATACTGATTGATTTGTATTCTCGGCATCTACTACTCAATGAAAGTTTGCTTGCGGAATGCTGTTCAGCAATGTTTACAACAAACTCGACACAGGATTAGAGCGGCTTATAACGTGACGTACTACCAATTCTTTGCCGTGATTGAAAATGTGCTGCAGTAAAGCCAATAAATGCACTAGAACTTTGATTCAAAGTATCATACAATCTGCTGACAAATATGAATCCAGCCGTGTCATTTAAATCACGAAAATCGAGAAAAAGCAGATTTTTTTCATTTTGATGATTAATCTTGGTTATGCAAGAGTCGCAGATAAGTGCCAGCGTTTATAATCCGTGGCTTCTTATGATTACTGCCACAGATTATTATGTTTTTCGTTATCGTATCGGGTTACAAGCTATGTAGACTCTTAATGTGTAACGAACACCGAGGTAAATAACACAAACTGTAAACGAGATAGCATTGAAGTGGTGCTTATGCGATGAGTACGCTCTAAACGCAGATTTTTTTATTACTATCCAACACAGATAACTTCGTTATCACCACTTCATCTACTCGTGACTCTGGTTCTGAACCAATCCGTCAACCCAAATTTAAGAAACTTTTTCTTATCTAAATCGATTTTTCTAAATGCAGCCATCAAATTTAATCCTCTTGAATAGTAATCATCCTAATTCCGAGATTAAATTCTAGCCGGTCATCAGCTAATCTATTCGGCTCTCAAATATACGATGGTAAATAATATTGAGACTTGTCCAAATGGCATTGTCGCTTTCAAGGAGCTTAGATTACGTTCACTAACATTTACATGCTTAATATTCACCTCACGAAGCGTTCATGCAAACATATTGAAGAAAATCAAGAAAGGAATCGAAATTTTATTTGAAATTCTTTTCTCGTACTACATTCTGTTGGGATCTTGTTTTTCCGGACATAGCTATCAAGTTGCATTCGAGCGTAGCTTTGCAGAAGACGACACAGCCTCCCGATGGCGTTGCTCACATGCTGTGCGACCACCGACTTCCTGCTGGTCGGAGGACTGCTGGCGCTCGCCGCCTACCTCTATCTCACCTGGACGTTCGCCTTCTGGAAGAACAAGGGTGTGCCCTACGTAGAGCCAAAACTGCTCTTCGGCAACCTCAAGAACAACGCAATGGGCCACAAGACCATCGGAGGCGTCTACGCAGAAATCTATGAGTAAGTTGAATAATTTGAAGGCAATTTTAATCCAGGAAACTTACCCATATTTGATTTTTCTCTAGATGTCGCAATGTACAGTAGCGAATGAAAACTATGTCATTGCATTGTTTTTTTTGTTTACATATTTAATAAGCGGTAATTTTACAAGCTCTTTGTAATAAGCACTTCACTATTCACAGCCAGCTGAAGCAACACAAGTTTGGCGGCTTCTTCAAGTTCCGACAGCCTGCCCTGCTTGTCTGCGACCCCGATCTGATCAAGACGGTGCTCGTCAAGGAGTTCGCCAGCTTCCACGACAACGACTTCCACGTGTCCGTCGAGGACGATCCAATGTTTGGCAGAAACCCCTTCTGCCAGGATGGAGAAATGTAATAGTGGCGACAATGACTGATTTTGACTCTCACTCGAGTCTCTGGCCTGTTTTGACGGCGTCGTTGGTTGCAGATGGAAGGTGTCTCGCTCGCAGCTGACTCCATCGTTCACCCCTGCCAAGATCCGGCCGCTGTTCCCGCTGATCAACGAGGTGTGCGATGGACTTAAGGTCTACCTCGAAAAGCAGAAACCAGGTAAAAATAGTACTACATAATTTTTTTCGGGAGTATTTTTGCCCAATAAGTGATTTGTAAGACTTCCATTTACGGCTACAACTTACCTAGTTTGTTCTGCTACTCGGTCATCGTTATATCCCACCGCTTCTACCATTTGTAAGCATAAGAAGTTGTTTTTTGCCGTTTTGTTATCCCTTTAAGGATGGCAAAATGATTCAAAAAAAATTTGATTCATCTATCCGGCGAAGGCATTAAGCTTAAAATAAGCCCTGAAAATATTGTAAGCTAGGAATACGGTTCCTAATCGGTTTTTAATCGTCTCACAGCTATGCCTGTTTAAAGATGTGCAGCTCACTTTCCCTGGCGCTAACTTAACACTTGGACCACTCATTCTGCGCAGGTCCGGATGGCCTCGAGGCGAAGGAGGTTGCGGCCAAGTTCACCACCGACGTGGTGGCCACGTGCACGTTCGGAGTCAACGGCAACTCGTTCACCGACCCGAACGCCGAGTTCAGGGAGATCGGCCGGCGGATCCTCGATCCTGAATTCTGGAAGAATCTGAGACACCTCTGCGTCATATTCACTCCGAGGATTGCGAGGCTGTTGAACTTCCGGTCAGTGAACAAATTTGTATTGAAACGAAGTTCGGTGCTACATCGTATATCTAGCGGGAATCAGTGCGATCGATAGCTAAGGCATTCAAATAGAATATATATCTCGTTTTGTATCATACTTTACTGAATGTGTATCAATTGCATAGATTGTGTGTATGGTGTTCAACCGAATCGGCAACACTAATTTTTTCGGAAGATCAAAAGATTTGATAAAAAGCTTTCTATTCATATTGATGCTGAATATAGACCCTTAGTTATAATTGTAAACGAAACCATGCAGGTTTTTCGACGAGATGGTCACCCAGTTCTTCCGTAACGTCACCAAGGAGGCGATGACGTACCGTGAGAAGAACAAGGTCACGCGCAATGACTTCCTGCAACACTTGATTAACCTGAAGAACAAGGAGAACCTGGCCGGCGACGTTGATTCGACATCCTACGAAGGTCAGTTATAAGTACCCAGGACAAACACAGGCTTGAGCGGGCAACACGGGCTCCAGTCGTGCAGTGAGATACGGGTGCAAAGTGGGTCCAAAAGGGCTGCGCTGTGGCGCCAACTAGAAGCTTACAAGGGGCCATTTTTTGGCATGTTTGATTTGGCATGACGGAAACACCGGTTCTTGTGAGACCATCGAAGTTAAGCAACATCGCGCTGAGTTAGTGTTGGATGGGTGACCATCATGCAAATGATCAGTTCTGTTCGGGATAGAGGTTGAAGGATTTGAAGTTGGTACGACGACCATACTCGTCTTGCTCATCAACCTCTCGACAGCATGGATTATTGGAGGAATCCTGTTGTACTGTACTTCAGAAGGGACGTAAAGCCGGTGGTCCCCTCGGTGCTTTTTGACAGGAGTAGGCTACGACGTGCCGGCACCGGGTTTCCCCTCCTCCCTTCAAGGCTAAGTAAGGTTCATCATCCCCCTTTCATTCACCGACGCCATTAGACCAGTGACATGGGGCCAGTTGTCAAAACATTGCGTCGTTTAACACCAGTAATCAACGGCTGGGCAAGGGCGGGCTCCAGAACCCACGCGGGCCCAGCTAGGGGGTTTGTTGTATGCTTTTAGCTGCCGAATTGAATCTAACAGTGTCTCCATGCACGTGCACAGCGTTCACTGACGAAGACGTCGCCGCACACTCGTCGACTTTCTTCACCGAAGGCTTCGAGACGTCATCGACCACGATGGCTCACGTGCTTTTCGAGCTGGCCATGAACCCGGATGTGATGAAGAAGCTGAGGAGCGAAGTGGACGGGGTCCTGGCTGACAACGGCGGCAGTTTCAACTACGAAATGATGCAGAAAATGCCCTACCTGGACATGGTCGTCTCAGGTAAGCGAATCTCTAACTTACTATATAATTCCTTAATACACTTAGAGAAAATTAAACTTGCAAGCAACTCACGTTATTTAGTACTGTGCAATCCAAGTCACTACTACACTTATTACCGTGATGCCAAAATTTTAGTATTTCTATTAACACTCCTCTTTTGTGCATCTTCACCACCCTTCCCGCACTTTTAACGCAATTTTAGACAATCCAAGAAACCACCCCTTCACATCAATATCTTCCTGAAATGTTACAAAGCATCTCTCCTGTGCTCTATTACACTTGCAGAGACGCTTCGCAAACACCCGGCCGTGCAGTTCATCAACCGACTGAGCACGAAGCCGTTCGACCTGCCGCTGCCCGACGGTGGCGTCTGCCATCTGGACGTGGGCACGTCGGTGGTGGTGCCCGTTTTTGCGCTTCACCACGACCCTGAACACTTCCCCGACCCCGAGCGCTTCGACCCTGAACGCTTCACCGAGGAGAACAAGGAGCGTCGCCACAAGATGGTGTACCTGCCGTTCGGCGAGGGGCCGAGAATCTGTCTAGGTAAGATTAAACCTGCAGTTTTCTTAGCGTATCCTTACAACAGTCTATTAAAAATTACCTCACACGGACTTGTTGCCAACCTCAGCACGCAAAAGAAAACTTGTTGGTCACAGCAAAACACAGCAAAACAGCAAAAAGGGTTGCATGTTTCACTATGTAAGTTTGAGCGATTCAAGCAGGATGTCACATGGCTAAAAGTAAGTTTTGAGCAATAATATGTCTACTAGTTGTCCGTAAGAAGCTGGAGGCAACGCTAACTAAGTTAGAATGCATCTTACTTTTGAATCTTTGCTATTAGTTGGCTTTGTTTTTCTAAATCCGAAAATTATGTAGATATTCTAATAGATTTGTCGATTTTATTTATTTATTCATGAAGTTTTGTGTACGTGGGGAGTAGGAAATCACGAATTATGTTGGGTATTTTATCTTCAAGCTGGTGCTAGGAAATCTGTGGATGGGAATGTCAACTTGTTTTAATTCCACCCATAGCGTCTGGCTGTCAGCGGTGAGATGGAGGGTGAGCTTCCAGTTGGGACTAAATCCATGCGCTTCGCCTCCGTTCTCTACTTACCTTCCCCTATCCGTACATTGCAGGCATGAGGTTCGCGCTTGCGCAGGTGAAGGCCGGAGTGGCGGCGGTGGTCACCAACTTTGACGTGGCGGTCAACAAGAAGACCACCGTTCCCCTGGTGGCCGACCCGAAGCTGTTCATCCTGAGCGTCCTCGGCGGCATTTGGCTTGACTTCAGCAAGCGGGTGAAATAGCGCGAGATTCGCAAGAGGTAGACTGTTTTTATTGTTAGTTTTTCCGGTGCTGGTCTTCATCATGTGCCTTCAGCTAAACCATTCCTCTAGCTCTGATTCGTGATTCTGTTGATTTTGTTCAAATTGTGATTTGAGCGTTCTCGTTGTCAAAAAACCAAGCGTAGCTGGTTAGCATTTTCTTAATGTTAAATGCTTAAGCATTTCTTTAATTTTGTAGGCAATTTACTATCAATCTGCATGGCAATTGTATGAAGTATAGGGTAAATGTATTCAAGTGTGGAATTCCGATGAAATCATTGATTAATTCCACAATGTGGCAACTACGAGTGGGTTCTCACCAACCTATCAAATAGAATCGATGTCGCTTTACTCGCTTCACTCTAAATACTCGTTAGCTTGTCAATAAAATTATGAGATTGAAATTTCTGTCAAATTTTTTACTCCGTTCCGAGAAAAGTTCTAGACTATACAATCGATGCTTTCAATTTACATCCATTAATTTATTTAAAGTTTGGGCTATTTTCAAATATTTTGGCTTCCTTAGTGGGGGTGTTAAAAACAGTAGACGTATTATTTTGTTTGAAATAATTAAATATTTTCCAATTTGCATGGATTTAAAAATGAAACGTCTCAAAGTTTATACTACAGATTATCCACCGAAAATTTTCCAACAATTTCACACTCAAATTATTTTCTGGACCTAAGGCATAGATACCTATACGGTACTATCCTACCAAGTACTCTTCAACAAGTACAATCCACAACTCACTAGATCTTTTGGGCCTAGATAAAAATGATGTCGATGTTGATGTCGATGAAATTGTTGTGGAATATGAATACCTTAATTGTAGCTCTTTTCAGCTTGCTAGTTTCCACTTCTAAATGAGACCACGATTCTCAATTAGGGTGGTAATTTTATAGTTTTATGGCGGTACTAAAAAAATCACTAAGTTAAAAAAGGTAGGGAAACCCCGAGTTCTCACTAGCACCGCCGTCATTAGAGGATTGCAACCCGGGCTCCACCCGCCAAAGTATTTTATCGCGTCTTCGAGTCTGGTGTTAAAAGCTACTCAACTTTACCAATTACCCATATCGCCGTCTCCATGAAGTCTAGCATGAACCTGTCCAGAGATCGCTGCGTCACACGTCCCCTACGTCGACCCTGTCTGGAAATTTCTTCCAACATTAATCGAGTAATCCGCAGCCAAGGACTCAAATAATTGCGATCAGTTTGCTCGACGATCGTTATCACAATGGTTAACAACTGAGAGCGTCGCTTGTGTTTCATTGAATCACGTCCAATCGCCATTACGACCGTGACCTATAGCCTGGCTCTCGGAGAAGTGATAACTGACATCGAAATTGGTAGGCTGCGTTGGCAGTGGCGGCATCTGATTATTGCATTATACTTCGCACTCACGTCCAGTTCAGTAGTTCTTAACTAGTTAAGCATTAAGTAAATGCTTTAGTGTTGTGTATTTGCCAGCGCCTCGACTTAAGTTAAAAGCGTAGTAGGGTGCGCTAGGAGCAATAACTTACAAATCCAGTATTATAGGAAAAAAAACTGAGCTAGGTTAAGTTTCTCATGAATAACCTAGGCGTATAGATTCACCGGTTTTGCGATATTTAGCAAAACTCACACAACAACAAAAAGAATGTCTGAAATTAAAACGAGAAGACTTGCTCAAACTTGGCACCGACTGGCCAAGCGTTCAAATTTGGGCGAACGAACGCGAAAATCCAGCTCAAACAAACGACGACTGAAAGAATCGCCGCAACTCCACCGCTGTGTACAATCAAATCGTCGCCTAATCGGCTGTTACGACTGCATAAGCCACTCAATCGCGGGGAAATTGTCCGAACTGGCCCGAACACCGTCGGGCGGTTCGGCACTTGGATGCTATCGCTGGTCCAGACGTGTCGACAGTACACTGCTGCTGCTGGCAACTGCTTGGGTGATACGCTGTACGGGTAGGTACCTCGGATGTACGCTCAATTTCAGGCCATGACACACGCAATTGACACATTTATAAATTTTTCTTAGCTTTCTCCCTTTTTTTAATAACTTTTACTTGGTACTTTTGTTGTTGTTTAGCATTCACCTATACGTTCACACATTCTTAGCGCCAAAATATTACTCATTAGAAATTAAATTGCGACTCGAGGGAATTATTAGGATGAAGGAATTATCTTAACGACAGCGGATTATTGTCAACCTTTTTAACGCCGCCGAACTCGAAGTTGCAATATATATATTTTTTTTACATATGAAATCTATTTCTTATCCATATCAAGTCGTTATGACATAATAACCCTTCTAATTTATACTCTTAATTAGGAATTATCATAGATCTGGGATAAATATTCGGCATTCAACTTTATTATCTTATCAGCTCTGTTGAGAGTAAATAAACATTAAAACTTGTTACTAGATTGTACAGCAATTAACAGAGATAATCCCTATGTCTCATTGTTTCTGTAAAGCATGATTTTAAGATAATATATGAAAAAATAAACGGATTTTATTAGTTTCCAATAGTTAAGAAATAAATTATGGTAAGACTCGTACAAGTTACTATTTTGTTTATTGATTTTCGATACAGTTCTGAGACATTATAAAAAGTTCTTGAGCTATTTTCTGAAAAGTTCCTTCCGGCCACATGAGGTGTTGTGAAGGATCGGGTAAAACAGCTTTCCTTTAAAACCAGATAAAACTCGGAACACGGGTTTTATCAGTGAACGAGAGAAAGTAAGCGGATTTATGAAACACAGAAGAGCTGCTTCCGGACCAGGTAATGCACGTCGCTCAAAGGACCGGAGTCCATTTACCAGAATGGGTAGCAGCCCTCCTGGTTCACACCTCTGCCTAAGCGCACTCGCAGGTGGCTAGGATGAGAACTAACATTATTACCATACTTATTACCTATGATATTCTGATAGTATCTATCCTATAACTACAATAAACTATGCTACATAACATTCTTTGTCACAGTGCAGAAGACGACACAGCCTCTCGATGGCGTTGCTCACGTGCTGTGCGACCACCGACTGCCTGCTGGTCGGAGGACTGCTGGCGCTCGCAGCCTACCTCTATCTCACCTGGACGTTCGCCTTCTGGAAGAACAAGGGTGTGCCCTACATCGAGCCAAAGCTGCTCTTCGGCAACCTCAAGGACAACGTGATGGTCAAGAAGACCATCGGTGAAGTCTACGCCGACCTCTACTAGTAAGTCGAACGATTCGGGTGTGAAGATCAGATCAAATTACACCTTTATAGGATATATTATGTGAATAAAAATCATTGTTTAAAATAGTTGTTTCATCCTCGGTTATCAGTAGCAATTTTCACTGTCTCACATTGCAATGAACTGCATGTGGATTTTGTCTATACTTGTTCTGCTGGAGAGTTTAGTGGATTGACACGTTAAATGAATACATTTAAAAAAATATCAAAGGATTAGAGAAAGAAAAATACACCTAGAACCTAGTCCTATAACTGAAAACTCGTTCCCCACTCTTTCCCAATTTGTCTTAGTGTGAACGTTACGTTCTTCGATGACAACACCTGCTTGAACACATTCATAATATTTTCACAGCCAGCTGAAGCAGCACAAGTTTGGCGGCTTCTTCAAGTTCCGCCAGCCTGCCCTGCTTGTCTGCGACCCCGAGGTTATCAAAACGGTGCTCGTCAAGGAGTTCGCCAGCTTCCACGACAACGACTTTCAAGTCTCCGTCGAGGACGACCCCATGCTCGGCAGGAACCCCTTCTGCCTGCAAGGAGACAAGTAAGCGCATCGACATGACAACCTTTGACTGGAGCCATTGGCGTCCACTGACAGTGTCCTTGATTGCAGGTGGAAGGTGGTGCGTTCGCAGTTAACACCTGCGTTCACCCCTGCCAAGATCCGGCCGCTGTTCCCGTTGATCAACGAGGTGTGCGATGGACTCAAGGTCTACCTCGACACGCAGAAACCAGGTAAGAAGCAAATGGTGGAAGTGATGTTATGTCTTCAACCAATAATTATTTAAGGACTGCGATTACATACGTCGTTTGCTCAAGGGTCACAGCCCACTGTCAGTAGGTGTCAGCATTATATCCCACCATGCACCCCATGAAGTATTTCATGGTTCATGGACGTCAATATCCCATGACCAAAGTTCTAGTTGGCAAGTAACATGTTTGTGGAAATTCCCACGCTATCAAGAACTGTTTGAAATCTACTGTCTCGTACACAGAGAGGATAATCTAGATGTAGCGAAGCACACTAAAAGATTGATAACTTGAATCTATCACTTATTCGACGCAGGCTCCGAGGGCCTCGAGGCGAAGGAGGTTGCGGCCAAGTTCACCACCGACGTGGTGGCCACGTGCACGTTCGGCCTCAACGGCAACTCGTTCACCGACCCGAACGCCGAGTTCAGGGAGATGGGTCGGCGGATCCTCGAGCCCGACTTCTGGAAAAACATGCGTCATCTCTGCATCATATTCACTCCGCAAATTGCAAGGCTGTTCAACTTCAGGTAAGTGAAAACATGGGGGCTATTGACTCTGGAAGCTAAACACTGGTGGTGATAGTGGTGACAGGGTTCCACGATTGTTTCAATGAACCTTACATTGCTTCACATCAACAAAAAATAACACATGGAATCAGTTATTGTGTCTCGGCTGACTCATAATTACACTGTTCACTGTTATACACTTCAAACACTGGGCATCATTTGCTAAAGACGTGCAAGTGCCAAGTCCCTACCTTCTTCCAACTTCTACAGTGTCCAATACATGAAACAAAATTCGTGTCTATTCCATCCTTCAAGAAAACTAAATCAGCTCAAACTCTGCAGGTTTTTCGACGAGACGGTCGCCCAGTTCTTCCGCACCGTCACAAAAGAGGCGATGACGTATCGCGAGAAGAACAATGTAACTCGTAACGACTTTCTGCAACTCTTGATGCAGCTTAAGAACAAGGGGAACTTGACCGGCGACGTCAATTCGGCTAAACAAGAAGGTAAGTGTTGAACAGCGAAGAAATTGGTCAAATCTTAACTACGTTGTAGAATATATTTCATTCCAATACTCCATTTTCCCGTTAGCTTGATGCAGTTTAAAGAGCCAGGCAATCGGAAGCCAACTAAGAGCGACATGTGGATTGGATCGTTTCAAACTTCTTGTCTGCGTTTAGCCGCAGAATTTCAGTTAAAACTTAAAGCAATCATCCACAAACAAATCGGCTTCTTGCGTGCGCAGAGTTCACGGACGAAGACGTTGCCGCGCACGCGTCGACTTTCTTCAATGACGGCTTCGAGACGTCGTCGACGACGATGGCGCACGCGCTCTTCGAGCTGGCCTTGAACCCGGACGTGATGGAGAAGCTGAGGAGCGAAGTGGACGGGTTGCTGGCTGACAACGGCGGCAGTTTCAACTACGAAATTATGCAGAAGATGCCCTACCTGGACATGGTCATCGCAGGTGAGCGCACGGCTAACGGCCTACCTCTTACTGCTTGTATTTTATTTAAAATACCGACAGATTACTGAATCCTCAAGCAACTCAAATTTCGATTCAAGGCACTTTCTCCGAATTTACTACCGTGATGTCAAAATCGAAATATTTCTAGCGACGCACCTCTTTTGTGCATCTTTATCCAACCTTGGCCCAGTTTTTCGTTGCCTCGTAATCTTCGTAACGGTCCGTTAGTGTTGAATTACTATGGACCACTGCTACCTAGATAATAGTGTTAACAGACCGTTAAATAATTAACAAGCTGCTCAAGAATCTGGACTCAAAGTTATAATATACAGTACTCTCTATAATCGACTGAAACCTTTGTTTTCCTTCTAAGATTACCATAGAGATAAATCTAAGAGTGAAAATATATAACCCTTTTTCTTAAAAGAAAAAAAAATGTAGTGTACCTAATTTCAGTGTCAATTGTCTAATTTCACATAGCTAGCTTGTTTTGCTGAGTGTTTTGCTACAACGGCCGCCAAATCTTATGGTATTGGTCGCTCTAGAGTCTATGACACGACGCTGTCCACATCTAGGCCATCTAATCCACCGAAAATCCTCCTTTCTACCATTTTCAATAGATCTTGGACATGGTATAATCCCTTTTCCAGAGACGCTCCGCAAATACCCGCCAGGCCAGTTCCTCAACCGACTGAGCACGAAGCCGTTCGACCTGCCACTGCCCGACGGCGGCGTCTGCCATCTGGACGTGGGCACGTCGGTCGCGGTGCCCGTTTGGGCAATCCACCACGACCCTGAACACTACCCCGACCCCGAGCGCTTCGACCCTGAACGCTTCACAGAGGAGAAGAAGGAGCGTCGCCACAAGATGGTGTACCTGCCGTTCGGCGAGGGACCGAGGATCTGTCTCGGTATGCATTACTTGTCACGTTCTGAGAAAGACTATCGTCAGTTTCTTTCCTGAGACTTATAACTTTCCCTAGTTTACTTTGGAACGAAATGACAATTTTTCCGTTAAGTGGCTAACGTCCAGGTTTAGCTCACCTCTATGGTAAAAATCTATCGTCTGGTTCTGTTGAAATACCGGGCATTTCTTTACAGTAATCGGAAAATTATCGGTTACATATCGATTGTTTGGATTCGATTAGTAAACACTGTTGATAAGCAATCTAAGCAAATACAAATTGTCATATAAACTTTTTAGTTGTAAATTGCATACTAAGCTACAAACAAAACTTCAACTTTTGTTTAAACTTGAGTGATCTCAATCTCAATAAGGCCAATATTTAGTGTGTTTTTATTTATTTGTCCCATAGGCATCAAGTTCGCGATGACGCAGGTGAAGGCTGGATTGGCGGCGGTGGTTTCCAACTTTGACTTGGCCGTCAACAAGAAGACGAGTGTCCCGTTGGTGCCCGATCCCAAGTCGTTCATCCTGAGCGCGCTCGGTGGAATCTGGCTTAACTTTAGCAAGCGGGGATAAAAGTATATAATATTCAAATACAATTTGAAAATTCACCAACAATGGTGTAGCACATTTAATTTAAATTTATTATTATTATGATTATATGATGATTATATTTATGACTTCACAATCTATCAATAATAAATATAAAAAAAAGCTGATTGATATCCTGTTAAATCCAAATAACTGTTGCAATGTTTTCTAGTAAATTTTTTTCGTATTATTGTTGTGCAAACTGTAAGGATGTGACAAACGATGATTTGATGTTTTGCTTAGATATATTAATAGTTTTTTCATTATTGTGACGTGTTCATGCGACTTAAAACAGTCAAAATTATATTTTGTTATAAGATGATATTAAAATTAAACAATTGACGCAAGAAATCATAAACATGTGTATGAAGAAAAAAATGAGTTCTTTGCTCCTTCAGGTTGTAAGAGAATTTTTCATAATAACCATTGATTAAAAATTGCAATATTCAATTAACGCGCTGAAATTTATTTAAATTCCTTAGTACGCTCTACTTTACACGCAGAGCCATCTTGTAGCCAAAAAATACTTTAGGCACCAGAAATCTGGCATGCAGCGCCATCTGGTAACAAAAAAAATTAAATAATAATTACAATATTCAAAATATGCCCTGAAATTGATTTGAATTCTTTGATAAGCTCAATATTACACGCAGCGCCATCTCGTAGCCAAAAAGGACAACAGGCACCTTAAATCTGGCACGCAGAGCCATCTGGTAGCAAAATATTGAACTAAACATTTGAACAAAATTGGGAAAAAATCATGGACGGCAGAAAGTTATACGAAAAAGAATACCCAGCCAAAACATCGGCAAAAAAGCGGTTGTGATCGGATTCGATCCAAGCACCTCTGTCACATGAACCTAGCACGATGTGCTCTCGACCACGCTGCCGATGCAATTAGAAAGCGAAATAATCATGTCTGATTCACATTGTGATGTCGTAGTCTCTACGCAATATTGAACTTGAAAATTATTTTCCTGACTAGTAGCCCATCGTTTTATTTCATGATGGATCATGATTGTCATAGGCTGATATCCTCATTCAATTCTGTTCACCTTCTTTTTCAGGAACAGAACTTCGGCCTTCTTTGGTTTGACATTTCTTATGTGCAGATCATATATAGACTGTTCTATTCAATGTCTGCATTATGACAGAAGTCGAAAATGTAGCAGTCGCCAGGGTTCGAACCATCGAACCCAGCTCTTCTATGGACTCCGCAGTCAGCGCTATTACCACAGGACCACGCTAATCGTGCTTAATGATTGCTTGTGACTCAGCCAAGCTCTTACTCACAAATCACGACATGCCTGATGATCAAGTAGTTCACCTGTTATCAAACTGATAACGAAGCAATAGTTCGAATTATTGCCAAGTGATGGCGCTGTCTCCAAAAACGGCCAAAACATGATCACTTACATCAAGTTCATACCAAAAAGAGTGGTGTATTAGAGAACTTGATCATGAACGTGTGCTTCGCGACCAGAGCCAAATCAGAGCGGCTGGCATTTGCCTGCAAGGCTGCTGATGGTGCTCGATGTTCTGGTGACAGTGCCTCCAGGAAAACTGAGTGGGCTTAAGGCCTATTCAGGAGTTTTATAGTGCGTTGATGACGTAACTGCGTCATTCCGCGCGTCAAAAGTCAAAAACATTAGTATAGAAAACAAAATTTGAAAAATAAATTTGAAAAATAATTGCAATCTTTGAAATTCGCGGGGGAAATTTTTTGGAATTTTTCGATAAGCTTTAATTTACACGCAGCGCCATCTTGTAGCCAAAAAGGACAATAGGCACCTGAAATCTGGCACGCAGAGCCATCTGGTAGCAAAATATTGAACTAAACATTTAAGCAAAATTGGGAAATAATCCTGGCCGGCAGAAAGTTATACGAAAAAGAATACCCAGCCAAAACATCGGCAAAAAAGCGGTTGTGATAGGATTCGATCCTAGCACCTCTGGCACATGAACCTAGCACGATGTGCTCTCGACCACGCTGCCGATTCAAGATGAAAGCGAAATAATCATATCTGATTCACATTGTGATGTCTAAGTCTCTATGCAATATTGAACTTGAAAATTATTTTCCTGACTAGTAGCTCATCTTTTTATTTCATGATGGATCATGATTGTCATTGGCTTATATCCTCATTCAATTCTGTTCACCTTCTTTTCCAGGAACAGAACTTCGGCCTTCTTTGGTTTGACATTTCTTATGTGCAGATCATATATAGACTGTTCTATTCAATGTCTACATTATGACAGAAGTCAAAAATGTAGCAGTCGCCAGGGTTCGAACGATCGAACCCAGCTCTTCTATGCACTCCGCAGTCAGCGCTGTTACCACAGGACCACGCTAATCGTGCTAATGATTGCTTGTGACTCAGCCAAGCTCTTCCTCACAAATCACGACATGCCTGATGATCAAGTAGTTCACCTGTTATCAAACTGATAACGAAGCAATAGTTCGAATTATTGCCAAGTGATGGCGCTGTCTCCAAAAACGGCCAAAACATGATCACTTACATCAAGTTCATACCAAAAAGAGTGATGTATTAGAGAACTTGATCATGAACGTGTGCTTCGCGATCAGAGCCAAATCAGAGCGGCTGGCATTTGCCTGCAAGGCTGCTGATGGTGCTCGATGTTCTGGTGACAGTGCCTCCAGGAAAACTGAGTGGGCTTAAGGCCTATTCAGGAGTTTTAAAGTGCGTTGATTACGTAACATCGTCATTCCGCGCGTCAAAAGTCAAAAACATTAGTATAGAAAACAAAATTTGAAAAATAAATTTGAAAAATAATTGCAATCTTTGAAATTCGCGGGGGAAATTTTTTGGAATTTTTCGATAAGCTTTAATTTACACGCAGCGCCATCTTGTAGCCAAAAAGGACAATAGGCACCTGAAATCTGGCACGCAGAGCCATCTGGTAGCAAAATATTGAACTAAACATTTAAACAAAATTGGGAAATAATCCTGGACGGCAGAAAGTTATACGAAAAAGAATACCCAGCCAAAACATCGGCAAAAAAGCGGTTGTGATAGGATTCGATCCTAGCACCTCTGGCACATGAACCTAGCACGATGTGCTCTCGACCACGCTGCCGATACAAGATGAAAGCGAAATAATCATATCTGATTCACATTGTGATGTCTAAGTCTCTATGCAATATTGAACTTGAAAATTATTTTCCTGACTAGTAGCTCATCTTTTTATTTCATGATGGATCATGATTGTCATTGGCTTATATCCTCATTCAATTCTGTTCACCTTCTTTTCCAGGAACAGAACTTCGGCCTTCTTTGGTTTGACATTTCTTATGTGCAGATCATATATAGACAGTTCTATTCAATGTCTACATTATGACAGAAGTCAAAAATGTAGCAGTCGCCAGGGTTCGAACCGTCGAACCCAGCTCTTCTAAGCACTCCGCAGTCAGCGCTGTTACCACAGGACCACGCAATTCGTGCATAACGATTGCTTGTGACACAGCCAAGCTCTTCCTCACAAATAACGACATGCCTGATGATCAAGTAGTTCACCTGTTATCAAACTGATAACGAAGCAAAAGTTCGAATTATTGCCAAGTGGTGGCGCTGTCTCCAAAAACGGCCAAAACATGATCACTTACATCAAGTTCATACCAAAAAGAGTGATGTATTAGAGAACTTGATCATGGACGTGTGCTTCGCGATCAGAGCCAAATCAGAGCGGCTGGCATTTGCCTGTAAGGCTGCTGATGGTGCTCGATGTTCTGGTGACAGTGCCTCCAGGAAAACTGAGTGGGCTTAAGGCCTATTCAGGAGTTTTATAGTGCGTTGATGACGTAACTGCGTCATTCCGCGCGTCAAAAGTCAAAAACATTAGTATAGAAAAATAAATTTGAAAAATAAATTTGAAAAATAATTGCAATCTTTGAAATTCGCGGGGTAAATTTTTTGGAATTTTTCGATAAGCTTTAATTTACACGCAGCGCCATCTTGTAGCCAAAAAGGACAATAGGCACCTGAAATCTGGCACGCAGAGCCATCTGGTAGCAAAATATTGAACTAAACATTTAAACAAAATTGGGAAATAATCCTGGACGGCAGAAAGTTATACGAAAAAGGATACCCAGCCAAAACATCGGCAAAAAAGCGGTTGTGATAGGATTCGATCCTAGCACCTCTGGCACATGAACCCAGCACGATGTGCTCTCGACCACGCTGCCGATACAAGATGAAAGCGAAATAATCATATCTGATTCACATTGTGATGTCGTAGTCTCTATGCAATATTGAACTTGAAAATTATTTTCCTGACTAGTAGCTCATCTTTTTATTTCATGATGGATCATGATTGTCATTGGCTGATATCCTCATTCAATTCTGTTCACCTTCTTTTTCAGGAACAGAACTTCGGCCTTCTTTGGTTTGACATTTCTTATGTGCAGATCATATATAGACTGTTCTATTCAATGTCTACATTATGACAGAAGTCAAAGATGTAGCAGTCGCCAGGGTTCGAACCATCGAACCCAGCTCTTCTATGCACTCCGCAGTCAGCGCTGTTACCACAGGACCACGCTAATCGTGCTAATGATTGCTTGTGACTCAGCCAAGCTCTTCCTCACAAATCACGACATGCCTGATGATCAAGTAGTTCACCTGTTATCAAACTGATAACGAAGCAAAAGTTCGAATTATTGCCAAGTGGTGGCGCTGTCTCCAAAAACGGCCAAAACATGATCACTTACATCAAGTTCATACCAAAAAGAGTGATGTATTAGAGAACTTGATCATGGACGTGTGCTTCGCGATCAGAGCCAAATCAGAGCGGCTGGCATTTGCCTGTAAGGCTGCTGATGGTGCTCGATGTTCTGGTGACAGTGCCTCCAGGAAAACTGAGTGGGCTTAAGGCCTATTCAGGAGTTTTATAGTGCGTTGATGACGTAA
Source organism: Nemurella pictetii (assembly GCA_921293315.2). Classification (NCBI taxonomy): domain Eukaryota; kingdom Metazoa; phylum Arthropoda; class Insecta; order Plecoptera; family Nemouridae; genus Nemurella; species Nemurella pictetii. The sequence continues at coordinate 8,579,145 of OV121122.1, forward strand.
CTGCGTCATTCCGCGCGTCAAAAGTCAAAAACATTAGTATAGAAAAATAAATTTGAAAAATAAATTTGAAAAATAATTGCAATCTTTGAAATTCGCGGGGTAAATTTTTTGGAATTTTTCGATAAGCTTTAATTTACACGCAGCGCCATCTTGTAGCCAAAAAGGACAATAGGCACCTGAAATCTGGCACGCAGAGCCATCTGGTAGCAAAATATTGAACTAAACATTTAAACAAAATTGGGAAATAATCCTGGACGGCAGAAAGTTATACGAAAAAGGATACCCAGCCAAAACATCGGCAAAAAAGCGGTTGTGATAGGATTCGATCCTAGCACCTCTGGCACATGAACCCAGCACGATGTGCTCTCGACCACGCTGCCGATACAAGATGAAAGCGAAATAATCATATCTGATTCACATTGTGATGTCGTAGTCTCTATGCAATATTGAACTTGAAAATTATTTTCCTGACTAGTAGCTCATCTTTTTATTTCATGATGGATCATGATTGTCATTGGCTGATATCCTCATTCAATTCTGTTCACCTTCTTTTTCAGGAACAGAACTTCGGCCTTCTTTGGTTTGACATTTCTTATGTGCAGATCATATATAGACTGTTCTATTCAATGTCTACATTATGACAGAAGTCAAAGATGTAGCAGTCGCCAGGGTTCGAACCATCGAACCCAGCTCTTCTATGCACTCCGCAGTCAGCGCTGTTACCACAGGACCACGCTAATCGTGCTAATGATTGCTTGTGACTCAGCCAAGCTCTTCCTCACAAATCACGACATGCCTGATGATCAAGTAGTTCACCTGTTATCAAACTGATAACGAAGCAATAGTTCGAATTATTGCCAAGTGATGGCGCTGTCTCCAAAAACGGCCAAAACATGATCACTTACATCAAGTTCATACCAAAAAGAGTGATGTATTAGAGAACTTGATCATGAACGTGTGCTTCGCGATCAGAGCCAAATCAGAGCGGCTGGCATTTGCCTGCAAGGCTGCTGATGGTGCTCGATGTTCTGGTGACAGTGCCTCCAGGAAAACTGAGTGGGCTTAAGGCCTATTCAGGAGTTTTAAAGTGCGTTGATGACGTAACTTCGTCATTCCGCGCGTCAAAAGTCAAAAACATTAGTATAGAAAACAAAATTTGAAAAATAAATTTGAAAAATAATTGCAATCTTTGAAATTCGCGGGGGAAATTTTTTGGAATTTTTCGATAAGCTTTAATTTACACGCAGCGCCATCTTGTAGCCAAAAAGGACAATAGGCACCTGAAATCTGGCACGCAGAGCCATCTGGTAGCAAAATATTGAACTAAACATTTAAACAAAATTGGGAAATAATCCTGGACGGCAGAAAGTTATACGAAAAAGAATACCCAGCCAAAACATCGGCAAAAAAGCGGTTGTGATAGGATTCGATCCTAGCACCTCTGGCACATGAACCTAGCACGATGTGCTCTCGACCACGCTGCCGATTCAAGATGAAAGCGAAATAATCATATCTGATTCACATTGTGATGTCTAAGTCTCTATGCAATATTGAACTTGAAAATTATTTTCCTGACTAGTAGCTCATCTTTTTATTTCATGATGGATCATGATTGTCATTGGCTTATATCCTCATTCAATTCTGTTCACCTTCTTTTCCAGGAACAGAACTTCGGCCTTCTTTGGTTTGACATTTCTTATGTGCAGATCATATATAGACTGTTCTATTCAATGTCTACATTATGACAGAAGTCAAAAATGTAGCAGTCGCCAGGGTTCGAACCGTCGAACCCAGCTCTTCTAAGCACTCCGCAGTCAGCGCTGTTACCACAGGACCACGCAATTCGTGCATAACGATTGCTTGTGACACAGCCAAGCTCTTCCTCACAAATAACGACATGCCTGATGATCAAGTAGTTCACCTGTTATCAAACTGATAACGAAGCAAAAGTTCGAATTATTGCCAAGTGGTGGCGCTGTCTCCAAAAACGGCCAAAACATGATCACTTACATCAAGTTCATACCAAAAAGAGTGATGTATTAGAGAACTTGATCATGGACGTGTGCTTCGCGATCAGAGCCAAATCAGAGCGGCTGGCATTTGCCTGTAAGGCTGCTGATGGTGCTCGATGTTCTGGTGACAGTGCCTCCAGGAAAACGGAGTGGGCTTAAGGCCTATTCAGGAGTTTTATAGTGCGTTGATGACGTAACTGCGTCATTCCGCGCGTCAAAAGTCAAAAACATTAGTATAGAAAAATAAATTTGAAAAATAAATTTGAAAAATAATTGCAATCTTTGAAATTCGCGGGGTAAATTTTTTGGAATATTTCGATAAGCTTTAATTTACACGCAGCGCCATCTTGTAGCCAAAAAGGACAATAGGCACCTGAAATCTGGCACGCAGAGCCATCTGGTAGCAAAATATTGAACTAAACATTTAAACAAAATTGGGAAATAATCCTGGACGGCAGAAAGTTATACGAAAAAGGATACCCAGCCAAAACATCGGCAAAAAAGCGGTTGTGATAGGATTCGATCCTAGCACCTCTGGCACATGAACCCAGCACGATGTGCTCTCGACCACGCTGCCGATACAAGATGAAAGCGAAATAATCATATCTGATTCACATTGTGATGTCGTAGTCTCTATGCAATATTGAACTTGAAAATTATTTTCCTGACTAGTAGCTCATCTTTTTATTTCATGATGGATCATGATTGTCATTGGCTGATATCCTCATTCAATTCTGTTCACCTTCTTTTTCAGGAACAGAACTTCGGCCTTCTTTGGTTTGACATTTCTTATGTGCAGATCATATATAGACTGTTCTATTCAATGTCTACATTATGACAGAAGTCAAAGATGTAGCAGTCGCCAGGGTTCGAACCATCGAACCCAGCTCTTCTATGCACTCCGCAGTCAGCGCTGTTACCACAGGACCACGCTAATCGTGCTAATGATTGCTTGTGACTCAGCCAAGCTCTTCCTCACAAATCACGACATGCCTGATGATCAAGTAGTTCACCTGTTATCAAACTGATAACGAAGCAATAGTTCGAATTATTGCCAAGTGATGGCGCTGTCTCCAAAAACGGCCAAAACATGATCACTTACATCAAGTTCATACCAAAAAGAGTGATGTATTAGAGAACTTGATCATGAACGTGTGCTTCGCGATCAGAGCCAAATCAGAGCGGCTGGCATTTGCCTGCAAGGCTGCTGATGGTGCTCGATGTTCTGGTGACAGTGCCTCCAGGAAAACTGAGTGGGCTTAAGGCCTATTCAGGAGTTTTAAAGTGCGTTGATGACGTAACTTCGTCATTCCGCGCGTCAAAAGTCAAAAACATTAGTATAGAAAACAAAATTTGAAAAATAAATTTGAAAAATAATTGCAATCTTTGAAATTCGCGGGGGAAATTTTTTGGAATTTTTCGATAAGCTTTAATTTACACGCAGCGCCATCTTGTAGCCAAAAAGGACAATAGGCACCTGAAATCTGGCACGCAGAGCCATCTGGTAGCAAAATATTGAACTAAACATTTAAACAAAATTGGGAAATAATCCTGGACGGCAGAAAGTTATACGAAAAAGAATACCCAGCCAAAACATCGGCAAAAAAGCGGTTGTGATAGGATTCGATCCTAGCACCTCTGGCACATGAACCTAGCACGATGTGCTCTCGACCACGCTGCCGATTCAAGATGAAAGCGAAATAATCATATCTGATTCACATTGTGATGTCTAAGTCTCTATGCAATATTGAACTTGAAAATTATTTTCCTGACTAGTAGCTCATCTTTTTATTTCATGATGGATCATGATTGTCATTGGCTTATATCCTCATTCAATTCTGTTCACCTTCTTTTCCAGGAACAGAACTTCGGCCTTCTTTGGTTTGACATTTCTTATGTGCAGATCATATATAGACTGTTCTATTCAATGTCTACATTATGACAGAAGTCAAAAATGTAGCAGTCGCCAGGGTTCGAACCGTCGAACCCAGCTCTTCTAAGCACTCCGCAGTCAGCGCTGTTACCACAGGACCACGCAATTCGTGCATAACGATTGCTTGTGACACAGCCAAGCTCTTCCTCACAAATAACGACATGCCTGATGATCAAGTAGTTCACCTGTTATCAAACTGATAACGAAGCAAAAGTTCGAATTATTGCCAAGTGGTGGCGCTGTCTCCAAAAACGGCCAAAACATGATCACTTACATCAAGTTCATACCAAAAAGAGTGATGTATTAGAGAACTTGATCATGGACGTGTGCTTCGCGATCAGAGCCAAATCAGAGCGGCTGGCATTTGCCTGTAAGGCTGCTGATGGTGCTCGATGTTCTGGTGACAGTGCCTCCAGGAAAACGGAGTGGGCTTAAGGCCTATTCAGGAGTTTTATAGTGCGTTGATGACGTAACTGCGTCATTCCGCGCGTCAAAAGTCAAAAACATTAGTATAGAAAAATAAATTTGAAAAATAAATTTGAAAAATAATTGCAATCTTTGAAATTCGCGGGGTAAATTTTTTGGAATATTTCGATAAGCTTTAATTTACACGCAGCGCCATCTTGTAGCCAAAAAGGACAATAGGCACCTGAAATCTGGCACGCAGAGCCATCTGGTAGCAAAATATTGAACTAAACATTTAAACAAAATTGGGAAATAATCCTGGACGGCAGAAAGTTATACGAAAAAGGATACCCAGCCAAAACATCGGCAAAAAAGCGGTTGTGATAGGATTCGATCCTAGCACCTCTGGCACATGAACCCAGCACGATGTGCTCTCGACCACGCTGCCGATACAAGATGAAAGCGAAATAATCATATCTGATTCACATTGTGATGTCGTAGTCTCTATGCAATATTGAACTTGAAAATTATTTTCCTGACTAGTAGCTCATCTTTTTATTTCATGATGGATCATGATTGTCATTGGCTGATATCCTCATTCAATTCTGTTCACCTTCTTTTTCAGGAACAGAACTTCGGCCTTCTTTGGTTTGACATTTCTTATGTGCAGATCATATATAGACTGTTCTATTCAATGTCTACATTATGACAGAAGTCAAAGATGTAGCAGTCGCCAGGGTTCGAACCATCGAACCCAGCTCTTCTATGCACTCCGCAGTCAGCGCTGTTACCACAGGACCACGCTAATCGTGCTAATGATTGCTTGTGACTCAGCCAAGCTCTTCCTCACAAATCACGACATGCCTGATGATCAAGTAGTTCACCTGTTATCAAACTGATAACGAAGCAATAGTTCGAATTATTGCCAAGTGATGGCGCTGTCTCCAAAAACGGCCAAAACATGATCACTTACATCAAGTTCATACCAAAAAGAGTGATGTATTAGAGAACTTGATCATGAACGTGTGCTTCGCGATCAGAGCCAAATCAGAGCGGCTGGCATTTGCCTGCAAGGCTGCTGATGGTGCTCGATGTTCTGGTGACAGTGCCTCCAGGAAAACTGAGTGGGCTTAAGGCCTATTCAGGAGTTTTAAAGTGCGTTGATGACGTAACATCGTCATTCCGCGCGTCAAAAGTCAAAAACATTAGTATAGAAAACAAAATTTGAAAAATAAATTTGAAAAATAATTGCAATCTTTGAAATTCGCGGGGGAAATTTTTTGGAATTTTTCGATAAGCTTTAATTTACACGCAGCGCCATCTTGTAGCCAAAAAGGACAATAGGCACCTGAAATCTGGCACGCAGAGCCATCTGGTAGCAAAATATTGAACTAAACATTTAAACAAAATTGGGAAATAATCCTGGACGGCAGAAAGTTATACGAAAAAGAATACCCAGCCAAAACATCGGCAAAAAAGCGGTTGTGATAGGATTCGATCCTAGCACCTCTGGCACATGAACCTAGCACGATGTGCTCTCGACCACGCTGCCGATTCAAGATGAAAGCGAAATAATCATATCTGATTCACATTGTGATGTCTAAGTCTCTATGCAATATTGAACTTGAAAATTATTTTCCTGACTAGTAGCTCATCTTTTTATTTCATGATGGATCATGATTGTCATTGGCTTATATCCTCATTCAATTCTGTTCACCTTCTTTTCCAGGAACAGAACTTCGGCCTTCTTTGGTTTGACATTTCTTATGTGCAGATCATATATAGACTGTTCTATTCAATGTCTACATTATGACAGAAGTCAAAAATGTAGCAGTCGCCAGGGTTCGAACCGTCGAACCCAGCTCTTCTAAGCACTCCGCAGTCAGCGCTGTTACCACAGGACCACGCAATTCGTGCATAACGATTGCTTGTGACACAGCCAAGCTCTTCCTCACAAATAACGACATGCCTGATGATCAAGTAGTTCACCTGTTATCAAACTGATAACGAAGCAATAGTTCGAATTATTGCCAAGTGGTGGCGCTGTCTCCAAAAACGGCCAAAACATGATCACTTACATCAAGTTCATACCAAAAAGAGTGATGTATTAGAGAACTTGATCATGGACGTGTGCTTCGCGATCAGAGCCAAATCAGAGCGGCTGGCATTTGCCTGTAAGGCTGCTGATGGTGCTCGATGTTCTGGTGACAGTGCCTCCAGGAAAACTGAGTGGGCTTAAGGCCTATTCAGGAGTTTTATAGTGCGTTGATGACGTAACTGCGTCATTCCGCGCGTCAAAAGTCAAGAACATTAGTATAGAAAAATAAATTTGAAAAATAAATTTGAAAAATAATTGCAATCTTTGAAATTCGCGGGGGAAATTTTTTGGAATTTTTCGATAAGCTTTAATTTACACGCAACGCCATCTTGTAGCCAAAAAGGACAATAGGCACCTGAAATCTGGCACGCAGAGCCATCTGGTAGCAAAATATTGAACTAAACATTTAAACAAAATTGGGAAATAATCCTGGACGGCAGAAAGTTATACGAAAAAGGATACCCAGCCAAAACATCGGCAAAAAAGCGGTTGTGATAGGATTCGATCCTAGCACCTCTGGCACATGAACCCAGCACGATGTGCTCTCGACCACGCTGCCGATACAAGATGAAAGCGAAATAATCATATCTGATTCACATTGTGATGTCGTAGTCTCTATGCAATATTGAACTTGAAAATTATTTTCCTGACTAGTAGCTCATTTTTTTATTTCATGATGGATCATGATTGTCATTGGCTGATATCCTCATTCAATTCTGTTCACCTTCTTTTTCAGGAACAGAACTTCGGCCTTCTTTGGTTTGACATTTCTTATGTGCAGATCATATATAGACTGTTCTAATCAATGTCTACATTATGACAGAAGTCAAAAATGTAGCAGTCGCCAGGGTTCAAACCATCGAACCCAGCTCTTCTAAGCACTCCGCAGTCAGCGCTGTTACCACAGGACCACGCAAATCGTGCTTATTGATTGCATGTGAATCAGCCAAGCTCTTCCTCACAAATCAAGACATGCCTGATGATCAAGTAGTTCACCTGTTATCAAACTGATAACGAAGCAATAGTTCGAATTATTGCCAAGTGATGGCGCTGTCTCCAAAAACGGCCAAAACATGATCACTTACATCAAGTTCATACCAAAAAGAGTGATGTATTAGAGAACTTGATCATGAACGTGTGCTTCGCGATCAGAGCCAAATAGAGCGGCTGGCATTTGCCTGCAAGGCTGCTGATGGTGCTCGATGTTCTGGTGACAGTGCCTCCAGGAAAACTGAGTGGGCTTAAGGCCTATTCAGGAGTTTTATAGTGCGTTGATGACGTAACTGCGTCACTCCGCGCGTCAAAAGTCAAACACATTAGTATAGAAAAATAAATTTGAAAAATAAATTTGAAAAATAATTGCAATCTTTGAAATTCGCGGGGGAAATTTTTTGGAATTTTTCGATAAGCTTTAATTTACACGCAGCGCCATCTTGTAGCCAAAAAGGACAATAGGCACCTGAAATCTGGCACGCAGAGCCATCTGGTAGCAAAATATTGAACTAAACATTTAAACAAAATTGGGAAATAATCCTGGACGGCAGAAAGTTATACGAAAAAGAATACCCAGCCAAAACATCGGCAAAAAAGCGGTTGTGATAGGATTCGATCCTAGCACCTCTGGCACATGAACCTAGCACGATGTGCTCTCGACCACGCTGCCGATACAAGATGAAAGCGAAATAATCATATCTGATTCACATTGTGATGTCTAAGTCTCTATGCAATATTGAACTTGAAAATTATTTTCCTGACTAGTAGCTCATCTTTTTATTTCATGATGGATCATGATTGTCATTGGCTTATATCCTCATTCAATTCTGTTCACCTTCTTTTCCAGGAACAGAACTTCGGCCTTCTTTGGTTTGACATTTCTTATGTGCAGATCATATATAGACTGTTCTATTCAATGTCTACATTATGACAGAAGTCAAAAATGTAGCAGTCGCCAGGGTTCGAACCGTCGAACCCAGCTCTTCTAAGCACTCCGCAGTCAGCGCTGTTACCACAGGACCACGCAATTCGTGCATAACGATTGCTTGTGACACAGCCAAGCTCTTCCTCACAAATAACGACATGCCTGATGATCAAGTAGTTCACCTGTTATCAAACTGATAACGAAGCAATAGTTCGAATTATTGCCAAGTGGTGGCGCTGTCTCCAAAAACGGCCAAAACATGATCACTTACATCAAGTTCATACCAAAAAGAGTGATGTATTAGAGAACTTGATCATGGACGTGTGCTTCGCGATCAGAGCCAAATCAGAGCGGCTGGCATTTGCCTGTAAGGCTGCTGATGGTGCTCGATGTTCTGGTGACAGTGCCTCCAGGAAAACTGAGTGGGCTTAAGGCCTATTCAGGAGTTTTATAGTGCGTTGATGACGTAACTGCGTCATTCCGCGCGTCAAAAGTCAAGAACATTAGTATAGAAAAATAAATTTGAAAAATAAATTTGAAAAATAATTGCAATCTTTGAAATTCGCGGGGGAAATTTTTTGGAATTTTTCGATAAGCTTTAATTTACACGCAGCGCCATCTTGTAGCCAAAAAGGACAATAGGCACCTGAAATCTGGCACGCAGAGCCATCTGGTAGCAAAATATTGAACTAAACATTTAAACAAAATTGGGAAATAATCCTGGACGGCAGAAAGTTATACGAAAAAGGATACCCAGCCAAAACATCGGCAAAAAAGCGGTTGTGATAGGATTCGATCCTAGCACCTCTGGCACATGAACCCAGCACGATGTGCTCTCGACCACGCTGCCGATACAAGATGAAAGCGAAATAATCATATCTGATTCACATTGTGATGTCGTAGTCTCTATGCAATATTGAACTTGAAAATTATTTTCCTGACTAGTAGCTCATTTTTTTATTTCATGATGGATCATGATTGTCATTGGCTGATATCCTCATTCAATTCTGTTCACCTTCTTTTTCAGGAACAGAACTTCGGCCTTCTTTGGTTTGACATTTCTTATGTGCAGATCATATATAGACTGTTCTAATCAATGTCTACATTATGACAGAAGTCAAAAATGTAGCAGTCGCCAGGGTTCAAACCATCGAACCCAGCTCTTCTAAGCACTCCGCAGTCAGCGCTGTTACCACAGGACCACGCAAATCGTGCTTATTGATTGCATGTGAATCAGCCAAGCTCTTCCTCACAAATCAAGACATGCCTGATGATCAAGTAGTTCACCTGTTATCAAACTGATAACGAAGCAATAGTTCGAATTATTGCCAAGTGATGGCGCTGTCTCCAAAAACGGCCAAAACATGATCACTTACATCAAGTTCATACCAAAAAGAGTGATGTATTAGAGAACTTGATCATGAACGTGCGCTTCGCGATCAGAGCCAAATAGAGCGGCTGGCATTTGCCTGCAAGGCTGCTGATGGTGCTCGATGTTCTGGTGACAGTGCCTCCAGGAAAACTGAGTGGGCTTAAGGCCTATTCAGGAGTTTTATAGTGCGTTGATGACGTAACTGCGTCACTCCGCGCGTCAAAAGTCAAACACATTAGTATAGAAAAATAAATTTGAAAAATAAATTTGAAAAATAATTGCAATCTTTGAAATTCGCGGGGGAAATTTTTTGGAATTTTTCGATAAGCTTTAATTTACACGCAGCGCCATCTTGTAGCCAAAAAGGACAATAGGCACCTGAAATCTGGCACGCAGAGCCATCTGGTAGCAAAATATTGAACTAAACATTTAAACAAAATTGGGAAATAATCCTGGACGGCAGAAAGTTATACGAAAAAGAATACCCAGCCAAAACATCGGCAAAAAAGCGGTTGTGATAGGATTCGATCCTAGCACCTCTGGCACATGAACCTAGCACGATGTGCTATCGACCACGCTGCCGATACAAGATGAAAGCGAAATAATCATATCTGATTCACATTGTGATGTCGTAGTCTCTATGCAATATTGAACTTGAAAATTATTTTCCTGACTAGTAGCTCATCTTTTTATTTCATGATGGATCATGATTGTCATTGGCTTATATCCTCATTCAATTCTGTTCACCTTCTTTTCCAGGAACAGAACTTCGGCCTTCTTTGGTTTGACATTTCTTATGTGCAGATCATATATAGACTGTTCTATTCAATGTCTACATTATGACAGAAGTCAAAAATGTAGCAGTCGCCAGGGTTCGAACCGTCGAACCCAGCTCTTCTAAGCACTCCGCAGTCAGCGCTGTTACCGCAGGACCACGCAAATCGTGCTCAACGATTGCTTGTGACACAGCCAAGCTCTTCCTCACAAATAACGACATGCCTGATGATCAAGTAGTTCACCTGTTATCAAACTGATAACGAAGCAATAGTTCGAATTATTGCCAAGTGGTGGCGCTGTCTCCAAAAACGGCCAAAACATGATCACTTACATCAAGTTCATACCAAAAAGAGTGATGTATTAGAGAACTTGATCATGGACGTGTGCTTCGCGATCAGAGCCAAATCAGAGCGGCTGGCATTTGCCTGTAAGGCTGCTGATGGTGCTCGATGTTCTGGTGACAGTGCCTCCAGGAAAACTGAGTGGGCTTAAGGCCTATTCAGGAGTTTTATAGTGCGTTGATGACGTAACTGCGTCATTCCGCGCGTCAAAAGTCAAAAACATTAGTATAGAAAAATAAATTTGAAAAATAAATTTGAAAAATAATTGCAATCTTTGAAATTCGCGGGGGAAATTTTTTGGAATTTTTCGATAAGCTTTAATTTACACGCAGCGCCATCTTGTAGCCAAAAAGGACAATAGGCACCTGAAATCTGGCACGCAGAGCCATCTGGTAGCAAAATATTGAACTAAACATTTAAACAAAATTGGGAAATAATCCTGGACGGCAGAAAGTCATACGAAAAAGAATACCCAGCCAAAACATCGGCAAAAAAGCGGTTGTGATAGGATTCGATCCTAGCACCTCTGGCACATGAACCCAGCACGATGTGTCGCGACCACGCTGCCGATACAAGATGAAAGCGAAATAATCATATCTGATTCACATTGTGATGTCGTAGTCTCTATGCAATATTGAACTTGAAAATTATTTTCCTGACAAGTAGCTCATCTTTTTATTTCATGATGGATCATGATTGTCATTGGCTGATATCCTCATTCAATTCTGTTCACCTTCTTTTTCCGGAACAGAACTTCGGGCCATTGCCTTCTTTAGTTTGACATTTCTTATGTGCAGATCATGTGGCTGAATTTGTTTGCAAAGCCATTATTGGATTTGGCGGAGACTGTTCTATTCAATGTCTACATTATGAAAGATGTCAAAAATATAGCAGTCGCCAGGGTTCGAACCATCGAACACAGCTCTACTAAGCACTCCGCAGTCAGCGCTGTTACCACAGGACCACGATTCTCATGCTAACTATGATTGCATGTGAATCAGCCAAGCTCTTCCTCACAAATCACGAAATGCCTGATGATCAAGTAGTTCACCTGTTATCAAACTGATAACGAAGCAATAATTCGAATTATTGCCAAGTGATGGCGCTGTCTCCAAAAACGGCCAAAACATGATCACTTACATCAAGTTCATACCCAAAAGAGTGATGTATTAGAGAACTTGATTATGATAGTTTGTCTCGCGATCAGAGCGGCTGGCATTTGCCTGCAAGGCTGCTGATGTTGCTCGTTGTTCTGGTGACAGTGCCTCCAGGAAAACTGAGTGGGCTTAAGGCCTATTCAGGAGTTTTATAGTGCATTGATTACGTAACTGCGTCATTCCGCGCGCCAAAAGTCAAAAACATCAGTATAGGAAAATAATTTTTTTAAATAAATTTGAAAAATTAATTGCAATCTTTGAAATTCGCGGGGAAAAATTTTTGGAATTTTTCGATCAGCTTAAATTTACACGCAACGGCATCTTGTAGCCAAAAAGGGCAATAGGCACCTGAAATCTGGCACGCAGAGCCATCTCGTAGCAAAATATTGAACTAAACATTTAAACAAAATTGGGAAATAATCCTGGACGGCAGAAAGTTATACGAAAAAGAATACCCAGCCAAAACATCGGCAAAAAAGCGGTTGTGATCGGATTCGATCCTAGCACCTCTGGCACATGAACCTAGCACGATGTGCTCTCGACCACGCTGCCGATGCAATTGGAAAGCGAAATAATCATATCTGATTCACATTGTGATGTCGTAGTCTCTACGCAATATTGAACTTGAAAATTATTTTCCTGACTAGTAGCCCATCGTTTTATTTCATGATGGATCATGATTGTCATAGGCTGATATCCTCATTCAATTCTGTTCACCTTCTTTTTCCGGAACAGAACTTCGGGCCATTGCCTTGTTTAGTTTGACATTTTTTATGTGCAGATCATATGGTTGAATTTGTTTGCAAAGCCATTATTGGATTTGGCGGAGACTGTTCTATTCAATGTCTACATTATGAAAGAAGTCAAAAATCTAGCAGTCGCCAGGGTTCGAACCATCGAACCCAGCTCTACTAAGCGCTCCGCAGTCAGCGCTGTTACCACAGGACCACGCTTCTCGTACTAATTATGATTGCATGTGAATCAGCCAAGCTCTTCCTCACAAATCACGACATGCCTGATGATCAAGTAGTTCACCTGTTATCAAACTGATAACGAAGCATTAGTTCGAATTATTTCCAAGTGATGGCGCTGTCTCCAAAAACGGCCAAAACATGATCACTTACATCAAGTTCATACCAAAAAGAGTGATGTATTAGAGAACATGATCACGACTGTGTGGTTCGCGATCAGAGCCAAATCGGAGCGGCTGGCATTTGCCTGCAAGGCTGCTGATGGTGCTCGATGTTCTGGTGACAGTGCCTCCAGGAAAACTGAGTGGGCTTAAGGCCTATTCAGGAGTTTTATAGTGCGTTGATGACGTAACTGCGTCATTCCGCTCGTCAAAAGTCAAACACATTAGTATAGAAAAATAAATTTTTTAAATAAATTTGAAAAAAAATTGCAATCTTTGAAATTCGCGGGGAAATTTTTTTGAATTTTTTGATAAGCTTAAATTTACACGCAGCGCCATCTTGTAGCCAAAAAGGCCTGAACTCTGGCACGCAGAGCGATCTGGTAGCAAAATATTGAACTAAACATTTGAACAAAATTGGGAAAAAATCCTGGACGGCAGAAAATTATACGAAAAAAAATACCCAGCCAAAACTTGGGCAAAAAAGCGATTGTGACAGGATTCGTTCCTAGCACCTCTGGCACTTGAACCTAGCACGATGTGCTCTCGACCACGCTGCCGATACGAAATAAGAGCGAAATAATCATATCTGATTCACATTGTGATGTCGTAGTCTCCATGCAATATTGAACTTGAAAATTATTTTCCTGACTAGTAGCTCATCGTTTTTTTTAATTATGGTCTTTTATATTGGTCGGCTGATGTCCTCATTTCAATAAAGTTCGTCCTCCTTCTTCCAGAACAGAACTTTTAGAATTATTGCCCGCTTATGTTTAATCCGGCCACAAAGATGGCTAAAAGGAGTCCTAGCCAGGATTTGATCCCAGAACTCACGGTACATGAATCGTTGACGCTATGGTCACGACTACGCTGACAATTAGTAGCATTGCATTACTTGTTATCGCACAGTATCACCAGCAAACTGTCTAATTCTTCTTGGGTGCTTCTTCGATGTTGAATCGGCAGCTGATATTTTGATGATGTTTCATGGATTATTTTTGTTTAATGGTTTCGCCTTGTTTTGGCCACTGCTCTTGTGTAATTATTATTGTACAACACAAAGGAACATAGAAGTCTTGAAAGCAGATGCAATTCACCTGTTCTATTTAATAAAAATTCAATCAAAACGACTTCATGATACCCACTCGCTTAAGCCAGGTAGAGCAATTTGGATTGTCAAGTCCCTATCTTCCTTTGTTATGTCGCAGGGCTATTTTAAACTGGTAGTATGTCCAGTGGGTATCTGACGTCATTTTTCTCGGGGTGGAATATGTCTATTGGTTTCTAACAGTCGAACCCTGCAACGTGATATACACGCTATTCACTGGACCACGCTTACTTCGGTAGGTCACCGAGATGATTTTGACTAAAAGGATTGGTGCTCCTATTTCGATACGAAATTTACACAACGCACTCAGTGAGATTTAAAATATTTATACACGCTGGACAGTTATTGTTATAAAGTTACTAAAATTTAGTATTGCTACTGACAGTGATACTATTATTAGTAATATAATAAATATATGTGGTCAGCCAAGATTAGAATGAAATGTAATCACTCTTAAAAATCTAACGCAAGGCAATGCTTGCGATAAAATTGGACGTGTATTTAAAAATTAGTATGGTCACACATTTTTGCATAGTAGCGCTGACCTTGTGGGCCTTTTTGGCTGAATTATAATATATACATCTAATAAATATAAAGTCTTTCGTATAGCTGAAAGAAAAGTCCATTCACCTCGTGAATCAGGCTTGGACCTTCATATGTTTACATTAAAGATTAAGTACACGAAAATTGTACCAAATACACTTTGTTATACGACAGTCTACTCTCGCCCCATTAAAGGCTTGTTTTACTCATCTCCTAGTTCAAATAGCTAAAAGTAAAACAGACCCTAAGTAGTAAGGGGCACTAGAACTTAACGTTACTTAATACTAATTGCCTACATTGGATATTAGAAAATCAACCATCAACGTTAACTTTTTCCCACATACCCGGAACAGTCCGATCACAGAGTCACTACACTGGCCCACCGACCAAATCACTATGGGCGCCACAATCACAGTGAAATCACAGTCTGTCACACGTTTGACGCGTCGCGACGCTTCCCTCAGTCCGTCTCGTAGAAACCGGTGAGTTTCCTCCACGTCCGTCGCACCAGGCCGCCGCCGAGTGCCCGGTCCTCCTCCGACTTGCGCGCTCGGAACTCTCGCCACGCAGTGTTGCGCTTCGAGTGTCGCGGGCCCCACAGCTCGTTGGGCTTGAACGAGGTCGCGAGCATCTGCAACGGGGGGCGGGCGTCGGGTCAGTGAGTGGGTTCGGACAGTGGTTTGGGTGATGCTGGCCCGGGGGAATGTGGGCAAAGTCTGCTGCTGTCTGGTGGCTTTATTCGGGAAATATAAGTATTGCTGGTTGAACGCGTTGAGAGGATATTGACATGTTTTTATAGTCAAGTTTGATGAAGGCAAAGGGTGTCACCAATGTTAAGTTATGTTAAGTTATGTTAAGTTAAGTTAAGTTAGTTATGTTAAGTTAACCTATGTATTTCTGTGTAGTTCTTCTATTATACCAGGGACAAAAAGTGAAAAGGTGCCGCACCCATTTGTAATAATAAATAACAGCTGATTATTATATTTATAACGTTTAACGAATAATGTGAACAATTAAATTAAAGTGGCCCTAAAATAACTGATGATAAATTCGTATTGCTTATTTTAAGGAAGCGTCTTTAATGGTCTTGGACTAGATGAAAATACTGAAACTGGACTAGATGACTGAAAAGTTTGAGCTAAAATTCCTCGGCTACGCTTTAATAACTGTTCAAGTCAAAATAAATAAATTCTTGAAACTCGCTCTATTTCGAGTATATGGTGACACTCAGCCAAATCTTATGTTGCATTGGATGACTGGAAATGCTTGGACAAGAAGCTGGCTGTCGCTCTACTTTCTCAGCATCCCTCAACTTCATTTACTGGGAGAGCATACTTTTCCGCAGGCAGCGCTAGTGTTCGAAACAGGCTTTATGTTACCAACTTCACACAACTGACTGTGTACATATTGTCAATATTGATTCCTTTAATGCGGTGAAATGTTACCACCTATTTTTGATTAGATTAGATTAATTTACTATCAGTTTAACCACTAAATTTTCAGTTATCAGCTGTTATTGCAGTCAACAAAACTCTGAGTTTTAGTTACAATGTTTACATTTTGGAAGTTTTCCTTGGAAATTTGGTTTTAGGAGTTGGTGTTTCCAAAAAGGCGGCAATATATTTGGTATGTTCTCTCCCTGTCTAGACATGAGAATGGTGTGGCTCTCACCTCTCCAGCGGGCATGTCTCGTCGTCGCACCCACTCGACCACCATCCAGATCGGCACTTGGAGGATGCCGAACGCGGCCAGGATCCACGCGATGGCTGCAGGGTGGACACACGCAGAGGGTTAGACAGCGTTAGGCGGGGGTTGCGCTGGTGGAGGCCATGCGCACAGCACGCCCTGGACATCCGCTCATTGGTTAATACATTAAAATGTCTAGATTTGAACGGGAATTGTAGTTAATTTTGCCGGATGGAGACAACAGATGGAAAAAATGATTGGAAATTGCGATGGAGATTGCTTGAAGGCAAACTCGGCCACAGAAAATTGCGAATCTGAGAGTTTCATTCGTCGCTTTCATACTGGAATGTTGAGATCTGTCACACCCTGACTTAACAATGGGATTTAGCCCCAGTTTTTCTGTAGTTTTAACGGGCTGCTTACACAAAATCTTTATATCTCATTGGCAGTGGTCATGGTAATAAGGCATTAACAAAACGTTAACAGAAAAAATGTGTATTGCGTCCGGATTTTCATCGGTCTGTTAAAAATAAACGGTCGTTGACCCTTGCAACCGCCAATCAGAGGCCATAACGGGCCGTTAATGGACCATAAATTCCTTAACGGACAACTGAAAAACCGGTCCTTGGTCAAAGATTTCTGTGATTTCGTCAAACATCGTTGTTTTGGATGTTGGCATTGTTGTTGGCGTCGAAGCTTGTCGTGTAGCGCTAGAAAAACCCTAGCGCCAAAGAAAACCCAGACTACACTCACTGTAAGCGATCTCCGGGAAGTCCTTCTTGTCGTACTGCTTCGGCTCCATGATGGCGACCGAGTAGACGAGGATGACGATGAGCAGCAGCGGCGTGATGACCGCCCAGCACACGCGCCAGTAGATGCCGAGGCTGTGGCCGAGCATGAACTGCAGGTCGCGCGCGAACTTGCTGTAGCCGTAGATCCAGGAGACGGCGACGATCTCGCCGACCGCCAGGACGAACACGACGAACGTCACGCAGTAGTAGTCGACCAACGTCAGGATCCACTGGCCGCCCTGTGGACATGAGCATCGAGGGGGTGGTTTAGACTCGGTGTTTAGAGATGTTCAGAGATGTGTGAGAATGTCTAGGGATGTGAAGGGATAGTGTGGGGATGCGTAGGGATGTGTAGGGATGTGTAGGGATGTTTAGGGAAGTGTAGGGATGTGTATGGGATGTGTAGAGATGTTTAGAGATATGTAGGGATGTGTAGAGGCCTGTAGAGGTGTGTAGGGATGTGTAGAGATAGAGATGCGTTGGCTCGATCGCCGGTCGATCCCAGTGCTGTTCGGGTAGGTGGTTCGAGGATTTGAGACAAATAATAAACTGGTATTTCAACCATTTGAAGCAAGTGAAACAGCGTCAATCGCTTTTTCCTATCAACCTCGCTACAGCCAGGGATTGGTGGTGGAATCCTGCTGTTCCCTCTGTGTGAAGATTTGCTGTAACGAAAGCTGCAGGCAACGCTGATTCTAGAAAGGATCACGAGGTTGAGCGACATTTCAGGGGGCTATGTCTTTGAGTGGGTGGCCATATGTTCTGCGGTGGGATTATAATGAATTATAAGCTTTGCAATTATAACTTGATCGTAACAGTTATCGTATGTATCGCAGTCGTTATTTCGAGTGTAATGTGTAATGTGTGAAGGCTTAGCGTTCAGTTTCTCAAGATTGAAAAGTGTTTTAATGAAAAACTTTCATGAAAACCAACGTTGTAAAATGAGGAAAAAAGAAGTCTGCAATGCACGCTGCCCGGAAGTTGCACTCACCGGCGTGACGTAGATGAGTCCGACGAGGAAGCCGACGCTGCACATGGCCAGCGCCACGGCCCAGTACTTGAGCGACGGCAGCTGGTCGCAGATGATCGAGATGACGGCGTTGGCCAGCGCCACCGACGAGCCGATGCCGAGCGTGTACAGCATCAGGAAGAAGATGACGGCGAACAGCTGCGGCACCACGTCGAACTTGGCGATCGCGTCCGGATACGAGATGAACGCCAGTCCGGTGTCGCCCTTCACCACCTGTGTGGGTCGGCGGGGAGGAGGGGCGTTTAGACGGCTGGGTTTTTGTGCTCGTTTGCTGGCTAAAGAGCCAGCTTGATTCTGTCCATTCGGTCACAAGGCAGAAGGGATTGTCGGTGCAGGGAGGGCGTTTAGGCGGCTTGGTTGTGGCGGGTTTTTTCACCGTGTACTCGGTGACAAGAATATAGCATCGAAAGGGCAGGTCGGTGCAGGGAGGGCGTTTAGATGCCTCGGTTGTGGCACGTTTCGGGTTGACTACACAATAAAAAGGGCTGGTGGTATCAGGAAGAATTTGTTTGACGGGCATGTTCGGCCATGCTTCCTTCCTCTCTTCCATTGATGATCGTATTTTATTGTGAAACTAGAAACAGTTCCCAGAAGCTTAAAGATCGGTTCGAGGTATTGAAGAGGGTAGATTGGGGGTCGATGCTTACCGTTGAGATGTCGTCGGTGCCCATCTCGTAGGCGAGATTGCCGAGGATGGAGAAGATGGTGCAGCCAGCAAGGAGGCTGGTGAACGTGTCCAGGGTGGTCACGATCAGGGCGTCACTGCGGGCAGAACGGAGGGCACACGGAGGTCAGCTAACGTTCAAGCTAAAGCATATAGATATAGTTTCATGACTGGTTCTTCATTCAAAGTTTAGCTTGTGATATCAAATCAAATTTTGGATTATACATGAGCATAGAATATTTTTTTTTATTTGTTGAGAAGCTACCTTCAGCTTGACTGTGTTAAAAACTTGTGTACACACGATTTTGTGAGCCATGGATGAGCCATTAGACTATTAAGGGCAAGGATCGTTATTGTAAACAAACAATCAACAGTCATTGAGCAGTAAACAATTAAGAGGCTTTAACAAGCTGGTGGTGCTGACTTCTTGGCTGGCCACCAGTCACGCTAGGGGCAGCTGACATGATAAGCACTGATCACGATTGAAACTTGACTCACCGGTGGATGTTCTGCGAGAAGTTGTTGTACGACGAGTACATGATGATCGAACCGAAGCTGATGGACAGCGAGAAAAAGGCTTGCGTCACAGCAGCGTACCAAACCTGAAGCAATACAAATTATCTCATGATTATCGATGATCTATTCGCCACACAGGGTGCCAACAGGGATGTTATACAAGCTGCAGAATTAAAGAAAGTAATAGTTTAAACATTATTTATAACTGTTGCAAATTTCTTGGCATGGCGTGCTGCGTGCAACAGGCAACGATTGTTTCTTTGACATCAAAAGGCAAACAGTGCGCCACGATGACACTCAATGTACGTACCGACGGGTTGAGCAGCTGGTCCCACTGCGGCGTGATGAAGAAGAGGATGCCGTCGAGGGCGCCGGGCAGCGTGCAGCCACGGATCAGCAGCGCGATGAGGACGACGTACGGGAAGAGGGCGAGGAAGTAGGCGGCTTTGCCCGAGCTCTTCACACCGCGCACGATCACCAGGAAGACGGTGATCCAGGAGGCGAGCAGGCAGAGGGTGAGACGCCACTCGGGGGTGCCGATGCCGTCGTCGATATTGTCCTTCTCTTTCAGCACCTCCTTGCTGCGCGGGGGGCAACGGGGGCGACGGTCAGTTACGCGGTTCGATAGACTCCGGAGTTGTGGGACTCGTTGAGTGGGTTTTCTAGCCCACTGAACACTTGTGTGTTGGGATTGATTGGGGCGTCGGTAACAGTTGGAAAATGTTTTGGAAAATTTGTTTCTACAACCATGGAAGTATATCACAAGGAGTGGCTACTGCATGCTCGAAACGCGGCCAAGATTTTGTCAGGCCTGACGTCAGACGAGTGACGTCAGAGCCGCCATTTTGCCAGTTCATGCAGCCTTTCAGTGCGGGTTTGCTTGGTGTAAGTCAGGGGATTCGGTATTGTTCTGTAAGTTTTTCAAGTGTTAAGATGTCTTTACCATACTTTCGTAGGATTTAATTTTTCAAGGGACTAATAAAGTTATTACAAGTTAATAAATAATGGAAGAAATACCGGCAGAAGCTACAAAATAAATGAAATGTGTCTAGAACGTACTGCTGCCATGGCCTATGCGCGTCAAATACAAATGATAGAGAACACGGCGAAATCATAAGCCAGTCTGACAAAAAAACACAAACAGCAAAGATTTTAACAGATAATATTGCACGTGATTGTACGATTCTCCAAAAGATGAGAAATTGGTTTTCACTGGTGGAAGCTTACGCCAAAAGATGTTCCATACGTGTGGTTTATCACTGAATAAAATGCATTCAAATTTGTTAATGATATTTTTGACATTTTTTATACATAATAAATTGTGCAAAGTGCAAACGTGACCAATTGTGAGAATTGTTTGGTTCAAATCTTTGTGTGCCTGCAAATTTCACAAGTTCTGTCAGTCGCGAGTCGGCACGTTTACACTTATGTATCCACATTTGCTAAGTAGGGGACATTTTTTCGTATCATTCACTTTTGAACCGTCATTAATCGCAGCTATGTACTCATTGCAATTGGATTGGGGAATGTCAAAAGCGTCACGCGGTGTTCTCTATCAATTGTATTTGACGCGCATAGGCCATGGTAGCAGTACGTTCTAGACATATTTCATTTATTTTGTAGCTTATGCCGGTATTTCTTCCATTATTTATTAACTTGTAATAACTTTATTTGTCCCTTGAAAAATTAAATCCTACGAAAGTATGGTAAAGACATCTTAACACTTGAAAAACTTACAGAACAATACCGAATCCCCTGACTTACACCAAGCAAACCCGCACTGAAAGGCTGCATGAACTGGCAAAATGGCGGCTCTGACGTCACTCGTCTGACGTCAGGCCTGACAAAATCTTGGCCGCGTTGCGAGCATGCAGTAGCCACTCCTTGTGATATACCTCCATGCTACAACGAATCTACCTTCATCAGGCTCAATGTGGCATCAAAGTCTCGCTGTACGATGCGCTATCCAGCCTATTGAGAGCAGTGGCTCAAAATGGCATCAAAGCATCAAAGTCTCGCTGTACGAAGCGCTGTCCATGGCTAGAGATCAGTGTGCAGTACTCACATGAAGTACAGCTCGGACGAGCTCTTCCTGCCCGTGTAGTTGAACACCGCGCTGAGGTTGGTCGACGGCTTCGAGTCGAAGCAGCCTTCGCCCCATGCCTCGTCGCACACCGCCCACGGCAGGTCGGCGTTGAACGACGCGATGAAGTAGAAGACGGTGATCGCCATCAGCGACACGTAGTACGTCAGGATGCTCACCGTGGCGAACACCATGCCCCAACCGAGACCTGACCGAGAAGTCGGGGCGTTTAGAGGGCTTGCCTCTCGAGCGGAGGCGGTGTGACATGGTCAGCTCGTTTCACCGTAAATTCGAGGGTTATTGGGAGCTTAGGAGTCTGTATTGTATCCCATTGTGTTAGTTTAGCGATGGTCTATGCTGAAGTTATCTAGCACTGATACAGGGGAGATTTTAGTATATTTAATAAAGTTCCAAGAATTTTGCATAAGGAAGAAAGGCCTATAGGAAGGAATGAGATACGAAATAAGGAAGGAAGGAGAGACGGAATAAGGAAGGAAGGAAGGCGATAGAATCAGCAGAGTGTTAAGATAATCAGCTCGATTCACATTACTTGTGTGTGTGTGAGAGTGTCGGGTGGAAGGACACTTAAGGAAGCCACCAGAAATCAACCGTCCAATGAAGTAATTATTTGGTAAATGGTTGGTGGTAAGTTTAAGACATGAAGAAGAAGATTATTGGTTCACAAGTTGCCAAGTTGATGTAGTTGTTAGGTTGGAGGCTGGCTAGGTTGGCACCTAGTCAGCATGATTTGGGGCGCAATCTCGCCATCCTTGCAGTGCGATTCTCTTCACTTTTTAAATGTGAGATGAGATGAAATGAGATCTTTTGTCACTTTTTTAATGCATAAAATGAACGCTCTCATCTCATCTCATCTCACAATAAAAAAAACGTTACATGAATCACACCCCTGGCACGGTACCACCACGTGACGTGGGCTCCTCACCTTTGAGCGCCGGCGCCAGGTTCCACACCTTGACCGCACTGTAGCTGGTGAACTGGCCGAGTCCCATCTCCATGAAGTACATCGGCTTGCCGATGATGAACAACACGATGATGTACGGGATGAGGAAGGCGCCGCCGCCGTTGTCGTACGCGGTGAACGGGAAGCGCCAGATGTTGCCCAAGCCGACCGACATGGCGATGCAGGACATCAGGAACTCGACGGGGTTCGTCCACTGGGCGCGTTCTTCTTCCTCCTCGGCCTCGCCCTGGGCGGTGGGGAAGGAGAGAGGGGCGTTTAGCAAGCTGCGTGGTTGTGTTTTTGTTTAGCCTGATCTATGGGGCACTAGGCATTGGGTGCTGATGGCTGATGTGGAGAGTGATGAACCGATCAGGAAAGTGGTGAAGTCATAATATTCATCTGTAGAGCACACGGTACTAAAATTATTTACCATCGGGCCATTGAGCAAACTAAATCACAACCTATCAAATATTAAATGTTTGTTTGTTTTCATTTCATTGAACTACAGGATTTTGTACATGCTCTCTAGAATAGTTATATGTTTCTTAATTTAGGCACTACATA
This sequence comes from Nemurella pictetii, assembly GCA_921293315.2. Taxonomy (NCBI): domain Eukaryota; kingdom Metazoa; phylum Arthropoda; class Insecta; order Plecoptera; family Nemouridae; genus Nemurella; species Nemurella pictetii. The sequence goes on from OV121122.1 coordinate 8,602,236, forward strand.
TTAGCCGATAAGCACGGAAATTTGTCATGAAATAAAAATTCTAAATAATAAAATATAAATATAAAAATAGAATCACTCGCAATATCAATAGTGGGACGTTCACTAGATGTTGAGAAATCACCATCAATGTGTAAATTTTGTTTTTGAACTTCAGTTCGTAAAAAATTGATGGCAAATTGATTGTAGTTTGATTATAAATTTAATTGTTTTGTAAATCTGGTGTACTGGATGTAGAAAGACACTTGTTGAGGTGAGGGTTCATCTCGACATTGGTTCGTCATATCTGATGGTACTTACGAGGGCCGCCTTCTCATTGGCTGGCGAGACAGCCTTGCTGGAGATGCTGTGGTCCCCGGAGTCGGCCACATAGCCGTTGTTCACGCTCCCCAACTCCTGAAACCAGGCGACAACATCTTCAGATTAGCACAGGTGAGTTTCAGGCTAATCAGCTGTATTATCTTCCTCTTGCAAATTAATATTAATATCCTCTATATTCTTCTAGATATTAAATCTCCAGCCAATTTCCACCAATTCAAAACAAATTTCCACTTTGCGAGCTTATCTATTATCGTAAGGCTGCAAATACTAGCTCGAATGAAAATAGCAGCTCACTTCAATAAACACAGTGCATCGGCATCGGCTCTTTGTTATCATCCCATGAAGCTACGTTGAGTCAGTACGTTAATGACTTTGTTACAGATGATCGTTTGTCAGCAGGAGACGGCCTAAGGCAATCATCATCAACTTTACTTTATACTTGTAAAATTTCCTAAGCAAGTTTCCATCGTGATATTGAGTAACTTTTCTATAGCCCGTCGCATTTGCACCGTCCGTCGAGCGGCCAAAGTGCCTGTCGAAGATCAAATCGAAGATTGAACAGATCGACCTCATTTAGTGGTTTAGTTTTTGAACCCAAAGGTGTAAGAAAATGATGGTAAAAATGACTCGTCAACTGATTCACGAGCACGACACTTGTGGAGAGTGGCTTGTATGTGTGCGTGTGGGTGTGTTAAACGATTTGTTGACAAGGTCATGTCGCCTCGTGCATCGCGCATCGTGCATCGTGCCACGCCGGATCGCGATCATGCGAAAGTCGCCGATCGTGCCGGAATGCACAACAATCGAAAGTGCACCCGGACAAACGAGCCACGTGGGTTCTTTGCTGTGATTCTGCGATTCGGTATTGTAATGCATACAGAATTGTAATGCAAGCATTCCGTTTAGCTCGTTAAAGAGTAGCTGTGTGAAAATGTTCGTTTGGAACGGGATGCGAAGTGAATATTGAGAAGAATACGTTTATGTGACAAGAAAATGATTGGTGTAAGAATTTCTGAAAGGATCTACGTTGAGCAAGAATATGTTACGTTGAGCTGAATTGTGAAATGGGTGCATCTGCTTTTCATCTGCTTTGCACTGTGGTTTTTTTCCACGAGATTCCCCATTCCAAGCGTGAAGATAGGTATAGGAAAACAATTTTCATGTATCCATCCTATCCATTCCTACTCAGAAAGAAACTTCATTTCATTTTAAAAAATTGTCAGGAAAAATGTCAATGCACGGTCAAGCTCTTCCTTTAAAAGTTGTTACTTGCGTTGGAGCGTGAGGCTTACAATCATCAAATTGATATCAATGCTGTGCTAGTTTAACGTCAGGCAAATCCTGGACAACGATTTTAGACCAATTAAACACACCACAAGCAATTAGGTGATAAGCCAATCATCGAACCGATCATAGGCAGCGTGGACAATGCGGACCGGACAAAAATATTGGCAAACTTTCTAAAACGTTTCCCGATGTATTCCGTGTCAATGATATTTAAGTTAACAATTTTGTCATTGTCTACGTTACTTATAACACAGCCTTGGCAACAGATTAGCAACAGCAAAAACGCGATGTAGGTAAGTGTCTTGTTCGAATTATTATGCCGCACGTTTATTGTTCCAGTATTATCTGCGATTGGAGCACAAAAGCGTCTCGAGCTATTTTATAATCGCCGTCCAGAAGCACAAAAGGTGAATCTGTCTGCACTTTCGCTTGCGATTAGTCGTTAATCGAGCTGTGCATTGCTTAACTAATGCAAAGACGTCGGAGGGACGTACAAAAAATACGAGTGCTACTTTTCTGTCGAGCGAATTCGCCGGAAACAGAAGCTTGGCATCGAACCTGGGACTTATCGCTGACGAGGAAGACAAGATCTTAAATGCAAAGTAATCATTGGTGTATTTGAAGAAAATACCGAGATGTTTAGTGAAATATTTTAATCACACAAAGTGGCAATATGATTATGAATGGAGATGGATATCACTACCTCATAACCGGGGAGTAAAATTAATAAAAAGCAATGTCTATGGGAAATAATCAAATTTGTAAATAGGAAATTAAGGATAAAAGGCCAAAGATGCATTTAGGTAATTTTTTATAAATAGATTGATGCTTGGAATGAGCTGATGAAATAATTTCAAGTTCATGCAAGTTAATATCTGCTAGTTAATAGCAAATAAAGATTAAATAGTGTGGATATTCGACCAAAATTTAAGATAATATGTTCTAAAATGCAATAAAAATGTATATGTAATGGTCCTAGATAACTTCTATAGCGCAAGCACATGTAGGACAAGGCTGCATTGGGACGTGATGCCGTAAACTGATGTCTTACCGTCCCGTTCAGATCGTACGAGTTCCTCTTCGAGTTCATGACAGCGTCGTCTCTCCGGGCGTCGCGACGTCGAAGACAGAACAGCTCTCACTGGAAGAAGCAAACGACAACATTTTTCTTATTAGTCGCTCGAATCTTAATTACACACTCGCACCGCGTCGCACCTTTGACAGCCGCCAAATCGAGATAAAAAGTGTTAAAAGATTATCCTGATAATCCGCTCAAAGGATAAGCTCGAGTTTGTTAATCCCTAGATTTTAGCTGGCTCGTCTGAAATTATTTATTGCCGGCTGAGAACAAACCTGACGTGGTTTGTGCTCAATTTTACGCGTAAACACTTATTTTTGTATCTTTTTAGATAAGCGATTTGGCATATTTGGAGAATTAGGAGTTTGAATACTTTATGAAAACCATCATAAAACCCGACAAACAGGAAACAAAATTGGTTGGTCGGTGTTGGATCGAAATAATGTGCACAGAGTCAAAAACTGCACAGATTCTCAAAACTTGCGTTTACACCAACTTCAGATAGAGCTAAAGAAATAACTATTGCTTCAAAGAACAATGGAATCAGTGTTGTGATAAAATATAAAACTGTGATAAAACTGTATAGTCTAAAACAGTTCGCCAAGTCGTTTGTGTTTAATAAGTTCGATTTTTAATGGCACACACACCTCGGCATTACCCGGTATTACCCAAGATTACACGCGTCTCGTGCAAATATATCGGAACTATTTCGGAATGTTATCGACTTGTTTTGCTTTTGCAACAGTCTGCACTGGAAATAACAACGCCTGGCGCAAACTACTTGGAAGAAAGCGTCCGCCGAAATTTTGTTTGTTTCGCGAACTTCGGACAGAAATAGACATCGTAGCTATCGGCAGTTGATAGATATAAACTTCGCATCGTCGAAAGTTGACAACAAACGCAGAATAATTGTAGTATATGATAAACTGTATCGTATAGCGTTAAAGAAGTGCTTTAGACTTCACTGGGTCTCACCTCCATGTTGTCAGCGCTTTTGGGTAGAATCAGGTAGAGAAATTTGTACGATATGAAATTTTGCAAGACTCCTTGAGCAACGGTTCCCAAAATTCCAAACACATAATCAATTCTATTCCACTCCATTTAATTGCATCTTATTCATTCAAGAAAATCGTATTAATAAGTTATTAACATCGGTATGGTGATGATAATAATAATCTTAAATTTATCTGCACATATTTTAATAAAGCCCACACAAGAAAAAAGCTTGCATATGAGGGCTGCATATAAAACCATAAATACATTCTAAAAATATGGAAATTATTATGAGGGTACTTTCAACATGAATGAAAGAATTTTAAATTTGATTTCTGGTGACAAAATCCCAATTAATGGAGAGCGTTGACAGAGTTTGATTTATCTAAACGGTCGGACACAATGTCGAAAATCAAAAGTAATTGGAGTAATTCGAAAGATTCCGAACGGTATTAAATTGCATGGCATAATTCAGCACTGGTTGGTGTTCATAGAATGATGAACGGTGAATATACTTGTCTGTCTACAGTGTAATCAGCCATCAGACAACTCCACCGAGCACGCAGCGAGCTACCTTACGCGCGATACGCACAGCCAATTCGCACGCACCGCGATTGCGAAAAAGGAAAGCTCGTCGCGATTTCGCGGCTTTCCCACGACGAATATCGCGGTGATAAACGTTTTGTATTAGTTAATAGTCGATCCGAGTGCTATCAGTAGAGGCTCAATTTGCTGGGTAGAGTTTGAACAAAATGTATATTGAGATTCTTTTGATAAATGGTTTCCTAGCAAGAAGTGTATAATATGGCGACTTACTACCATTCCATTTTCTTTCCATGTTCAATATGAAGGACATAAAAATCTAAACATTATCTCGGGAAACTTATTGATCACAGGACACAAACGCTGGCAGATGCATAAAAAAAAATTCAAACTGGAATATGAAAATATGCCGATTTCGGAGGCAATAATACTTCGTGTATATACCTATAGGTACTGTATCTAGTTACCAAGAACCATGGTAACGAGTGGAAGAAAACAAAAAAATCCAAACTTAAACACACTAAATTCCCGTGTATCTCTGATACAATCCGCGCTAATTGACCCTTTCGTGAGTAGCAGAAGCTGGCAGAAAAATGTTGAAATACATCTTAAGGTAATGTCAAAATGTTTGAAGAAATTATGCTCGCTGAATGGAAATCATAAACATAACCAAATATTAACCATAAATATCCAAATAATTAGTTTAAGAATTTGCTTATATAGCCAAACCATATCCATGTATTTAAACACCCAGACATTTTACAATGAGATAAGTGGCCCAATTGCCATGAGACAACAAAACCCTTACCAAAGCCTTCGACCCCATTCGCAGACTACTCGCCGCCAACACGAAAACCCGCATGCTGCCATTCCTCAAGGCATCCGCCAACGCCGTCGCCTACCTCCTCATCTTCCTCGCGCCCTTCTTCGGCCTCCTCCTGCAAGCCACCCTCGTCGGCTACCTCTACAACACTGGCGGCTTCCCCTTCCTGTTCCGACAAGCCTCGAACCTCTGGGGCTGGTTCCTGATCGCGTGCGCCGCGTTCATCGCCACCGACCCGATCCTGATCACGCACAAAGGAAGCTGGATACCACTGGCCGTCGTCGGCCTCGTGATGGTCTGCGACGACGACGCGCGCACGTTTCTGTCGCCCCATCAGAACCCCTGCCAGCTGGTGTCCTGCGTCCTGCTCGTCGCTGCCTATAAGTGGTTCAACCCGAAGATGTTTGCGATGGTGGCGGTGACGGCGGTGGCGCATCTCGAGAGGGCGTTGGACGTGCTTCCGGCGGACAGCTACGTGTTGGTGTGCGTCGAGCTGGTGCGTGGATTGGGGATGAAGGTGTTCTGGGTGTTCGCGTTCACGGTCGGCTCGCTGGTCTTGCTGGTCGAGAGCGTGCTCAGCGGTGGGTTCAGAGAGATTCTCGACGATGTCAACGAAGTGTTCGACGAGCTGCAGATGGCGTGAATTTTTTATGGTTGGCTGTGTGTGTGTGTTTTTAGAGGTTTAAACGAAAAAAAATATTATCTGGGTTTTCTTTGTTTGTTGTCAAGTTGCTCGTTCGTTGGGATCAATAATACACAGTTGATACAATCAGAAATTGGGACCTACGATTCACTATGGAAACGATGTAACAAAATGATATGCCAAGAAATAATCACTGAGAGTTAAATTTCAGTCGTTAAGAAAATCAACGCACGAGAATGTACAAGAAAATCGCAAGGTACAGCCAGCCACCCTAAATCTTGATTATTGATTGAACGTAAGTTTTAATCAAGTATATACTTTGGTTGCATCATGTCCATTGCAGAAACCTACTTCTCCACCCTCTGCGCCGGCTGCTCACGTTGCCCTCAACATCTGCCGCCATCCTCGCCTTCCTGCTCATCTTGACGGTGCCCCTGCTCGGCGCGTTCCTCTCAGCAACCCTGCTGGACCACATCGTCCACATCATCTTCGACAACGCCTCGATGATGCATCACTTCGTCAACGGGGCTACGATGCTGTTGCTCTTCTACGCGAAGTACTGGGACGTGTTACCCGACGAGAGGTTTTATGGACGCCTCATCGGTGCTGTTCTGTTGCTGGTTGACCACAATGTTCAGTACGATGTGTCTCTGATCAACTATATGTTGAAAATGTGTTTGATGCTCGTTGTGGTGAGCTACTGGCGCTACGGCAGCGTCTCGATGATGGTTATGATGGCGGTTATAAGGGTAGTTCACATGGAAAGTGCCTTTGAGATGTTGTCCCGGGACAGCGTCGTGGCGATGGGGTGTTATTGGTGGAAGATGGAGGCTTCCAAGGTGGTTTTCCTCGTCACGGAGACGTTGGCTTTTCTGGATGCCTTGAAGGGGGACTTGGCACCCGAAGGTCTGCCAGATTTGCTGGGCGGTGTCGATTCTGATCTCGATGAAATTAAAAATGTTTCGCATGCTAGAATTGACGCGTTGTAGAATGGGTTCGAAGAAAGGTTGGGTGATTTGATGAAGTTAGTTTAATGTTACTGTTGTTTTACAATACATGTATTATTTTTCTTATCGTTGTAATTGGTGAACGATGATTAAACGACCCACGTGAAAGTTTGTGTTGTTTATCAACGTGATTTTGAATTTAAATTCAAGAAAATTATACGAAATCAATGGAAAGCGAACCAACACGCGTCTACATTAGGATAAGACGCCAAAATCTACCACAAAGCATCGAAAAAGTGGCACAAAAATATGTTGAATTAAATTCATCAACATAATTGTGGCAAAACACATCTGATATCTTCGAATTCGCGCTGTCATAATAACCGTCAAGTTACACCAGATTCAAGATCAGTATAGCTAAAGCTGTTGAAGGACATATGGAAACCTCAGTCGAGAATTCCGCACCGCGAAAGGTGTGGGATTTCAATGATATACAATTATCCATTATTATACACCCGGTTCACCCGGTTCATAAAGTGCCTAAGTGTCGCTATTTAGGCCAATTAAAATCGAAAACTCTTATTAAATCTGAGCATATTTTACTGAAAATATGTTACAGATATGAACTTCAAACGGTGAATTATAAATGCTGCTATAACATCCCAAACCGAATACCGAGAAAAGCTTTCAAATTCTAAGCAGAAAACATAGGCAACAATCTCGTATGTAGCCATCATGATCAATCGTAGATGCTGCGATCTAGTCCGCTAATCTGACAAGGAAGGAGCACCGCCGTGGTCTACGTCATGGTCTACGTCATGTCTACGTCATTGGCAACAAGCAACATTCACACACTTTCTCGTCACCGTTGTGACGTAGCCGAAGAAGTGGTTTGCTCCACAAAGCCGTCGCGACCGCGTCATCGGGAATGAGCGAGTTTCCTAACAATGTACCAGATGCTGCGATCTGTGGCGATTTGCCATCCCACTATCAAACCATCGACGTCACATTGTCGTTACTGCAGTGGTTATGGTTATCCTGCTCTTTGTGGTTCATTCCATCGTGAAGACGCAACGCCGCCATAGATTTAGGCTCATACGAAGACTCTGTACTCGTCAAAAGCATAATAAACAAATACAATACAACGTACCGCTGAGTAAAGTTGCACTGCATGTCGATTGATTCGTGGATCGGTTTTCAGCAACAATCTATACTTATTTTCTCGTTAAGGTTTCAAACAATTATTGTATTTTTTTTAGTTATACTGGCGCGTCACCATAATGCTTCGGTGTAAGCAGCTTCCGGAGGTGTTAACAATTTCAACTTTCAGTTTTTCTCAGTGTCAACTGGATCAATCTACAATAGGGACTTGCTGTGTGTTTCCTGTCTCCACAGCTTCCTTACTGATGGTGAAAAATAACACCACACTATACCACCGCGTCTTTCGCAGTCATCATAGCATCAGGCAAGGCAACTTGTGCCTTCCGTATAATAGGAACCATACCCAGAGGGCAGCATTATATCGATGAAGGGGTCCCCCGATGACTCACCATGACACACGAGGTCAGTGGTTACCCATGGCCAGCCAGGATTTAACGTCGATGGCGCTGTGTCTAGCCATGGGTCTATAGAAAGTCTACCGAGCTCTGCATGCCGCAGGACCGAGTCTGCTCGCTGTAGCATTGTAGACTGGTCGGAGCCAGAGAGTCGGCTACTTCGCCAGAGAGGCTGGTGGGTTGATATGGTTATCCCTTGAGATAAAGTGTGTGTATGTGTCATGCAATTTTTGTTCCATCATTTAAGAAGCTGGCTCGTAATCGTATACTTAGTTTGTTGGCCCCCCGGTCGTTTAATATTGCCTGGTTTATACAAGATCTTACACGATCCCTTTGCTTTTGCTTTCTTTGCTAGCCCTTTGGATGTAGAGTGCTGAAATAGATTCCCTAGCGCCTAAATCTGGCTTAATTTAACCACTGAGATACAGGGATATGTAGAGATTATCCATGCAAATTTATAATACTTTTAAATGATAAAATAAAGGTTGAAGGCACCAATTTTATTTTATTTGTTATTAAAGTTACTGTCAAGCGAATTGCCAAACACTCGTAAGGCGGAAGTATACGAATCGGCGTTTAATCGTAATTTAGCATCAAGCAATCGACGCAGAAACGTTTAGAGTAACGGCCACCACCGAGTCAAGAAGTCCAACGACGCATTTCGTCGACCTAGATGAACGAAGAGTAGAAAAGTTTGCCGGTTCTCGGTATCAGCGACACGCTGGCTTGAAATCGTCGATCGCTTTCAGCGAACCCAGAACCTGCCTTCGATGATAATATACTTCATAAAAAAGTACAATTTTTTTTAACTAATTATTAGTCGCCGACATGTCTGCCTGGCGCAAGTGAACACCGGTTGATTCTGGTTGCTATTGGTGCAGTGTACGTCGCACATGTGAACCTAATTGGTGTGTAAGTAATTATCAATTAGCATTTACCGGTCGGCTGCAATCAGTGTGAGGAGTCGCGGTAATTCACGGTATCTAGCGTAAAGCTGCGTATGTTTCGTATGTTGCCGCCGCCTCCAGTCATCAATGAATTGCTTGTGTGAATGAATTGAGCAAAAACCAGTAGCATATGCCCAGAACAAGGTCCTGTCACGTACAGCGACACGATCAAGAATTGGTAGGTCCGGCTTTATAATGCGTGCCGAACTTTTACAGTGAGTCACTTCTCAGGTAGAAAAAAATATACAATTCAATGACGAATTTTGATCAATGAAATTATTATCTGAGCCGGAAGCGATTCGGCGAATTTAAGAAAGTCGAAATAATATAAAATTACGTTGTTTTTTGCCGCCGATTGATGATCTTGTTCAATGTCTTTGTGTGCGAGTTACGCAAATGTGAGAAAACAGAGGGCCGAATCTGAGCACTTGCCATTGTCAAACACATCGTTCTAGATATCTAAAGCATTTATTTTGTCTCCAGCTTCGTCTGGGGCCGAATTAAAGTAATAATCGAGCAATCGGCGATCGATCCGTGCGAGACCGACCGCCGACTAATCGGAATGCGATCGAGAGTGAAACCGACTCCGATTCCCGGCTTCGGTAATGACGGAGAGTCGAACCAGGTGGCTTGAGCAACGGCGACGGTGTCTAAACTCCACATTGGAGTCGCCGAAAAAATCGATTAACAAATATTTGTATGATTTGCTAACTGATATTTGAAGTGAGCCAGTGATTTTTTTAAATATCACCCTCCATTGTCGGTTATTATATGCATTTAAGCGGCAGATGAGCTACTGAAATGGATACATCATTCTATCTCTCTATTGGACAGTAGAACTTTTGCCACCACCTTTTGCTTGCGCCCAAAACCAACAAAAATCCACCTATTTCACAAATACTAACCATGTACGCATATAAGTATTACACATTACTATCCGATACAAACTACATACTATACTATTACACATGCTTGCTACAAAATAAGTTACTACCACACCAAACAACACAATTCACGCAAGCAAAAGCGCAGAAGAGGGCGCGTTATCACAATATATCGCACTATCGCAACAGAAACAAGTTGTTTTTAATTGAAATTAAGTTGATAGTGTAAAATTCAATTCCAAACGGTGCCGATAGTGTTAACTATTTCATGCAACAGAGCAAAGCGCAAAGCTTGTCGAAGATTAAGCGCTAGCCGCCTTAGAGGCGCGCTACTCCCATAGGAGAGCTCAATGCTGGAGAGCTCAATGCTAGAGACGACAGAATCTCAAGGAGTCACAGGCATAGCGTCACCTTCGGCGCAAGCATGCAAGCGCATTCGCCGCAACCTTGCGCTCGCAACCACACGGCGAGCGCATTCGCTAGTAATTAGTACAGATATTGTGTTCGACACACAGAGATACGCCGGCAAACGGGGACACGATTTAAAATGTGTTTCAGGCAAACAAAACGGCATAATTACATGCACATGTTTAGTAATTATCAGCTATGATATAGGTAGCGTGTAGGTGTGAGGTTGTGTAATTTTACCCATTTCGCGACAATCTGTTGACTCAGATGTAGGTTCTGCTATTTTGTTTTTTTATCTTTTATCTTCGTAATGTTGCAAACTATTTTAATATTCGCTAAAATAGTATATTTTATGCAATGCCTATGTTTTAGAATCAGTCTCGATTTTCGCTCAAAACTGTGTTGATTTCTGCCTCTCGAGTCCAATAAACCTAAATCTTAATCCTTGTTTATTATTTTTAAAGCTTTTTTGATATCTTTAGGAATGGCGTAAGCTCCAAGTAGATTATTATTTATGTCGGATGATTAAGATTGTGAAAGAATGTATTGAAAGTAAGAACGTGCAATAAATTTGCCAAAATCCACCTCAAAGTCGTAGCGTGAGTGTAATATAATTAATCAAGTTTCTATGACTGGACCATCACATGTGCTCATACAATACATCAATTTATTTATCTGAATAGTCAAACAGCATGGCATTACTGCAGGGTGGACAAGATCTGCAGATCAAGACAGAAGCCATACGCTTTAAGTCTCAAGAATGCTGGAGAGATCAAGGATACGGAATAATTGGGCAATTTTTGACACAGTTAATTTGTTTAATTAAAAAAACAAACCAGCGTGAACAAATAAAAAACTAAGTACGGTCATCTCACCGTCGCGATAGAAATCCGATATGAGATCACGAAGAAGAAACTGTGCGTCCGATGACAAAGAGATTTGACAGCTTGGCAGGAAAGAGATTTGGCGAAAATATGATTGGATCATTATTTTATCACCTCTCTACCAAACAATCGGAGGAAGCTGAAGCTCAGTTTATCTCTAAGAGCCTTGCCCTTCAGAGTTTCTGCTGAAAGTGATTCATGTTATCTCAAACGGCCAGGCACACACCTAGGCCTCTAGTGAATCTAAATGTGAATCTTGATATTTTGGCCAATTGTAGGTTAACGCTTATTCAATGCAACTGGGCCAACTATCGATTTGGGGCTGTCGTTTTGGGGTTGGATTTTTTAAGTAATTCAGGTAGTTATTTAAGCCTGTATATCTATGTGCAAGGTCGAGATATTCAAAAAACTGGAGCTGAGATTAGCTAAAGAAACTATTCCTTGAAATTCGGTAAGGTCAAGACATTTTTAAAGACAACGAGTTAATTTTTTAGTATTGAGGCCGGGGGAAAAAATCAGTAATGTTGAATTTTCTGAGTTTTACTCTGTAATTAAAATATGGTCGTGGTGATTTATTTTTTCAGTTTTAGTGGCATTGCATTGTATTCCTTGTGAATACGTGTATTAGTTGTTTAACGCTAAAACAAATTACTTTCGATATTTATGAGACAATTTAACAGCTTCTGTTGACCATTAAATAATTTTGATTTGTAGATTTTGTAATATTTATACTATTTGCAATTGCTTCTAGTGTTCATACAATGTGCTGACCGTCTTATCAAGATCATAAAGATTAAAACAAAGAAAAAAAATCGTAAACATTAAATCTACAACCCACGTGAAAAATGAAGTAGGCACTTTGTTCATGTTCGATTGATAGATCGTGTACGTCTCAGCGTAGCAGCCTACTTGCATCATTGTTAATAAGAATACATTCATTTAGAGTTTCAATAACATTATAGTGACATTAATTGCAACCGAAATGCCGTTGAATTTGATATCAGCCCGCTCTCAATTCAATCCAAACAACAGGCGTTAGTGAATGAAATGCTGTTTTTCATTCTAGTGTTTAGGTGAGGAAATATTTGAAAAAATATAAAAACCATATAACCGTGCAAATAATTCGATTTTAGAATTATCGATGCAATCAATTAAATTCTCGAGTTTCTCTCAATATACCAATTGGCTCACAAGATTAAAGAAAATATCTCGCTAGCACCAAGATTCGGAACGTGAACATGCTCATATTGTCTTTATAGGTACATTTTTGTAAATTCCTAAATTAAAATCCTAATGTCCTAGGCCAGAAAATGTGAATGTTTGTAGAGCTTTTCACAGTTCACAAAAACACATTCAAACCCGACCCAAAACGCCGCTTTAGTATTTTCTCAACACAGGGTAGCTCGCTCGCTAAATCACGCCAAACCCCATAAAAAATCCACATGCCTTTGCGGCAATCGTCCAAGCATGAACAACAACTCAATACCAACAATACTTATAAAAAACAACAAAAAACGCTTACCAAAACAACAGCAAACAGCCGGCAGCAACCCGCAGTCGCAACCAAAACAACACTAAAAAAGTCTCTAATCTCTCGTCATCAACCACAAGTGCAACAGGTATTAGCACTAACACCTCTTCTAGCAAACAATCAGTCGCGGCCAATAGTTCGCGCTATGCCAACCATAAAACAGCAACTGACGTTCAACGGAGGAAAGCGGTGCTCATATCAGCGATTTGCGGTGACACCTCACCGGAGGGTGGGGGCAACGGGACAAGATGGGGAGGGGGTCGCCCGCGCTGCAGCCGCAACGGCGACCGCCGCGGTTTTCCTCAATGATCTTGATCGCGACGACCGCCGATCGGGTAATCCTCTTGACGAGGAAAGAGCCGAGTTCGAGTTCGTTGCGCTGCGGGCGGTTCTGGCTCGATCTGTGCTGACGCTCGCGTGGTTTGATGTGTTACGTGACTGGCTGCTATGGGTGATTGATTGATGATTTGATTGGGTCCGCATGTCGACTTGGTTCGGAAACTTGGCCACTCTTTTTGGAAGTCTTGTGTGTGGAAAGGGGTTGAGTTTATAGGTTTTTAAGGGCGGCACAATTCGGCTCTAAGCGTTGAGGGAAAACAAGGTAAAAAGTTTCCCTAAAAAGAGTTCGCCTCCCCTTTCTGAAAGCATTATACAATCGGCGAGTTGTTGAAATCAAAAGGGTGGCACAAAATCAGCTCTAAGTATACAAGTAGAGCAAAACAAGATACAAGAACGTATAATCCTATATATTAAAAATTATTTATCTTCAATTTAGGAAGAAAACCGAAACAGTCGATTGGTTGTCTCCATGGAGATTATTTTTTATCTGGAGGTTTGCCACCATTGTAAAACCAGCCGCAAGTCAAAATTGTAGAAAAAATCTTTACTATCTTACATTTTCGGTTACTTTTGGCGTAGCCGCGAGAGATTTTGGATCAATTAAATTCGGAGATACCTAGCGCCGAGTTGCAGCAGCAGGTTAGGGTAAGTAATGTGTGAAGTTGCAGCGCGGTTGGCGCGATGGATCGAATTATTGAGAGTCGGTGTGTGTGTGTGTGGATTTTTTAAGCGTTACGAGCGAAGTGAGCGAAGAGAAGTATCATTTTGACTTTCAGCCATGATAAGTTGTTGACATTTTTATTTATGTCCCGCGCTCTTTACCAGGAAATCGCGCTTACCGATTTTGATTAAAATTTAAGAGTGCCTTCGACATCTCTCAACTTAGACCCTTCACTATCGTCAGCGCATTTCATTCAGAACTTTTCTAAAAATTCTTATCTCAAGAAAATTTTCATATTTATTCGACTCCGAATTCTGCTCAATGTTAGATTTGTGGGTATTAGATTTGATATTATATTTGATTTATAAATTTGTCAATTTTCATTATTTTTACCGAAACGAATAATTAAGTTCTTAAAAGCGTTGGCGTATCCTATAAGCATTAACTGTAGTATAGGCATAGAGTAGGTAAGGCTGTAGGTATGGTACGCATAGGTATGAATTAGCCATGCTAATTATGCCATGCCATGCCATGCCATTATTAGCCAATTGTTAGGTACTTCAAACATTTTTTTATGGCACGACATCGTCAGTTGTAAATATACGGATTTAGAGGAAAACTGGAATAAGGTGAATGAAGTGTGATTGCTGCAGACTCTGCTGAGTCAGTATGCATCAGTGCCTCCTGCGTGGTAGACGGGTTACGTACGAGGAAGTTCTGATTTCGCTTTGCTCCACGAATGGAGCCTGCAAGCTGGGAACAATTGTCCGCGGTAAAGTTTTGAAACATATTTCAGGAAGACTATGTATCACTGCACGGAAATTTAATGCTCAAACAATTTCTATTTCTTAATCTTAATTCTTCTTAATTTTTCTCTTCATGTATTACATTCAGTTAATCACTGATCGTAGGGTTAAATTGCATCAAACTATTTTATGGGCCAAAATATAACAATGTCCGGGGAAATAGTTATTTTCCAGTTAGGAAGAAAACGGAAGCAACCAAAAGATTCTCATCATGAGTTTTATCTGTAGTTTATATAGTCACTTAACAGCACATAGTAATTTTGGCCCTACATGAATTAATTTGTTCAAAAGTTACAAATCGCACCAGAAACAGAGTGAATTAAAAAGTGAGTTGACATATTCCCAAGTCACCTTCCAGTCCCAAGAAGTGAAAATCGATAAATTGGTTAAAAATGCGTAAAATCGGGGCCGCCTTGGCCCGACCGAAAAGAACCGGAATCGGAGTTTCCTTGGTTTTCCCCCAACACACGGTTGGCATTGGTTTCTGCCCACGCTTCTGGCTGCCAATTCGACCCGGCGCTGCTCTCGAAGATCACAATCTTCTCAGCGAGTTCAGTCATGTAGCATACCCAAGGAGCCCCATCCATGTAAAACCCCGAGCTCGAGACATGGCCGTAAATCAATTGGCAACTATTGTATGATTGCTGTGTCTCACCGCCGGTTGGCAGCGTCTGGGAGAATTGTTGGACACCCCATGGTCTATAACCAGTTGACAGTTGAAACCAGTTGAAACTGGAAAATATTCTGTTTGTAGCAATACCGTGGCTTGACCCGAACCAAAACCACTTTAGAGGAAAAAATTTGCTCGCCCTCCAATGGGTGTATAGGTACTTTAACAGTAATTTTTTTTCCCTTGTAGAATACTCTTATTTTCCGTAAGGAGTCTGAAAATGAGGGATTTCATAATTTAAAATGATTTTCTCGTGGAATATAATAAGGTCTCTGTCTTAAATGGAGCTCTACCCGAAAAAAATGATCCCAGATTTATTTAATACTCATACAATTCCATTAGCTTCAAATCTGCTGCGGAGGTCTAAGCCTTGCAATACAACTACTAGTACTTATAATTTATAGATACAATAGGTAATGTCTCAAAAAATTAGAATACTTAGCAAGGTAATAAAATAACTGTCTAACCAGAATTGTATGTCAACCCTCTTATCACTTTAGCCATATGAAAACAATGGACATTTTCTTGAAAACATATACTTGTCCGTCATCCCACCGAATAAGAAAAATTCGCAAGTAAAATAAGGAATAACATAAAACCTAAAACTCATCCCGTGTTTCAAGTGACATTGAGACCGACTGTATAGTATAATTCGTGACAACTCACGGCGCGGCATACATAAACGGCGATTCGTGCAAGTAGCGTTGTCGCATTAACGTATTCGCAAGGCAAAGATTCTGGGGAATCACCGGTGGACGTCATTCGTGCAGACATGAACTCAATATTTCCTCCACTCTGTCTACGTACACGATCCGCATGGTTGTGCCAGGTTTTGAGTCATCCACCAGGAATAGACAACGTTTAAATATATTACTAGCAGCGGAGCCCCGTGCCTCCGGCACTATATGTTTACGCCTTTTACTTTTAAGATTTTTTTACATGAGACAACCTCTTTTCCCATAATACACACCTTAATAAGGCAAATCCGATACCCATAAGGCATAACCCTATGCACATAAGGTAAAAATATGCCTTAAAGGCTAAACACTATGTCCATAAGGCAAAACTCTATGCCAACAAAGAAAAACCCTACTCTTAAAAGGAACCCTATGCCTCCAAGGCAAAAATAACCCCATAAGGTAAACCCTTTACTAAAAAGGCAAACCCTGTGCTTATAACATATAAGACTAACCCTGTGCCCATAAGACAAACTTTATGCCCATAGGAAAACATTCCCTACACTCCCCATAAACTACTCGTTCCCGCCTCCCTACACTACCTCTAAGCTTTGGTATTTTACTTTTGGTATTACTTGGTTTTACTTTTGGTCAAGTATTCAATTTTATTCAATACATCGACTCTGCAAATGTCGGTGACAAATGTATCCATTAGGTCACTGCTTATTTGAGCTTTGAACATTAATAGAAACAATTTTTTGCCAGCTGTCAAATAATGTTGCTTTTGGTTTTTCACGATTAAAAATACAAAAAAAGTAAGTCTGATGATTACGAATTAAAGTTGGTACGCGCAAATGCCCTTAATTATGTATGTTTATTAATTTAACTCGTAAATTTAAATGAAGAGGAGTGCATGTTGCAACTTAATGCATCTTTTAGTTTTGGGCAATAGAAATTCATTCTCAGCAATCTGTCACTTGACGAAATGTCGAAAGTGTTGTTCTGTAGTTTCCACAATTTGTATTGCCTTCAAAAGATGTAAATCGGTTTCAAATGAAAGAAGAAACATGATCACGTTTGAGAATGTGTAGGAAAAGGTACCTAAATATCACCTGTAAATTGCCATTACGATGAGTGCACGATGCACTCGGATTAACTGTAGGCTGGACGTGTGAAGTTTCGATCGCCTTCCTTGTGGAACTGTTCGTGTGATTGTTTTGACACTTTCCTGCTGTCCTCGTGGAATGAGCAGTTGCTATTTTCTTGCAATAGAAATAAGTTTTTACCCATTTGTCTAACGGTAAATTTTCTGTCATGTGCTTGTATCAAGTTATCACAATTTGAATTACGGCGAATATACTTAATACGGTTGAAATTAATGAACGGCTTACCTTCCGTTATTATTAAATAAAAGTGTATCGTGTCACGTCGATGAGTGCACGTTGCACTCGGGGTAACTGTCAATCGGCTGGACGTGAAAAGTTTCGGTCGACTTTTCACAAATTGTAAAGTGATTGCATTGAAACTTGAATCAGATCGGCACAGAAGGAATTATTTTCTCAATTACTTGCTTCCTTTTCTCCATTTGGCTTTAATTCAATTCATTAAATCGCTTCAGGGAAATAAATCCAGTAACTGCAAGTCGCTGCATCTTTGAGTTGTGAGAGATGGGAATTAATTATTTTTCCAGCTGTCAAATAGTGACAATTCGGCGTTGCTCATTTCAAGTTTTCGTAAATTGAGTTGCTATAAGAAACGTGAGACGATTGAAAATGGGAGATAAATCAAGCACATACCTGAATTTAGGTGTTTTTAGTGAATGTAAAGTAGTAAAATGCAGATTTGGTGTTGTAAACCGAAGGCCCAGAGGCCAAAATCATTGCGATAGTTGGCGTTAACTTTTGATTTTATTAATCCATCAACTCTGGAACACCCATAGTGAAAATATGTATCCTGGTAGTCAGTGCCTGTTTGAGTTTTGAGCCATTGAAGTTCATAATTTGCCAGCTGTCATTGACGAAATGTCAGAAATGTTGTTATCAAGTTTTCGCACAACAAATTGCAATGAAATGATGAAAGACATCTCCAAATGGTCAGTAATACATACATGTACGTACCAAATTGAATGTGTATTCATTATAATTTCGTGTAAATAGAAAATGTGATGAGTGCACGTTGTACTCGAAGTAGCTGTCTAGGCTGGGCCGCGAAAGTTTCGATCGAGTTTTCGAATGGAAATATCAATTTGATCGCGCGGAAACATGGCTAACGCCGAGCGGAATTTTCTGCTTTTCAATTCTAGACGTAGACAGGTCGGGGAGAGTGTGTGGATTTCTCATAAAAGGGATTTTCGATTTTGCCAGCGTCAACAATGGAAACCCGGAGCAACCATTTGACGGACATTATATAAGGTGATACTAAGTAGGTACTAGTATAATAATTGAACTGTCAGTGTCAGTTGTTTTATAACTATTTGATTATTGGTGTGTGCATGGATACGAGGTACTTTAGTCATATTCTTATGTTTACCGTTTCTTATCCATTGACTATGAAGTGTGGTAAGAGTATTTAGTTGTTTCCTTCATCGATATCAACAGCACGGTGAAGTTATTGCTTTCCTTGTGACTGTGCTAAACGGAACTCTAATCGAAATATAGATTCCCTTTTTAATAAGTTGTCCAGCAAAGATTCATAACATACTTGCGGCTGTATGGCCCATGTGGGTGTATCTACAAATAAATAGGTATACCTAATCTATAATTTCGTTCAATTCTGTATCTAAACTGAAGCTGAAACGATTAATGATGTCACATGGTGTTAAAATTACCATCTTTTCTTCTTGAGCAAAATTCAAAATCACGTCACATTGTGTGAACCCGAAACAAATGGCCGGTTATCATTTGGTATTTTTTTCCTATCTCTTTTGACAATCACAAATCGCCGGCAAAACATCTTAGAAAGATAAGGAAATCGATGTTATTTTTGGTATTTTTTAAGTAGAGCACACTGCAAACATACTTGAAACAAAAATTAGGGCAACTCATTCATAACAGTTCTAATCACACATTCCTACCCAAACGCATTTTGATGAAAGTGATGAAAAAGCTTCTGAAAGCTGTATCTTTGTTTTGGACAGTACTAAGCTGTTGACATTTTTCGCACAAAACTAATCAATTAATTATCAGTGCGCTCCGTGTGGTTTCCTCAAGCAATGCCATGCGCAAATTGCGCCATTGCTTCGTCGGAAGACATGAGTGACAGGCGGGATGACAGGCTGGCTGTCACGTTGAAACTGACAGGCATTTAGCCCGTGGAGAGCAGGGCACACATGCTCTGCGTAGGCCACGACATCTGCCGAGAGGCAGGCTCGCTTCGACAGATTTGTCAGGCGAGAATAATTTTAACGTGCGTCCAAATAACTTGCTTTTCTAATGAAGGAAACTCTGCTGAAATTGCACTGCGCGAGGGAAGAAATTTAAAAATATGTTTCTCACGTAATCTTACGTACTCTTTATGGGGCTCTGTCTGCCACTGATGCCCAATCCCAAGTGTCAACTGACAATTGACATATGAAAGAGTGTCTATGCAGGTGACAACTGCACTTGGTTAGTTTAACTTTTAACTCTTCCGCCTGATTTCGCTGAGTTATATTTTAGTGGTGAGAAATTTGGTATTAGCCCGTGCCTTTCAAACTTAAGGTGTTTTGTTTAGCTTGCGCCGCAGGTGAAAATTACTGGTATTTTGTTATACTTATAAATCATGCACTTTAGGACCCATCCTGTAAAATAATTCTGTGAAATGTCAGACAAATTCAACAGTAATAATAAGTGCCTTGGCTCCAGCTTGTTTAGTGTGTGGATTTTTGGAGATAGGACATGAGAGTTATTTGAAAAGAAAATCACGAAATTTGAAGCACAAAAATGCCACCCTTGGAAAAGTTCCACCCTAATCGGCCGCTTACGCCTTCACCCGGCGCTATCCATAGAGACAGCGTGCCCAGTGCCCCGACCAAATATAAAATTTGTTTAAATTTGTATGTGATATACCAAATGGCATTACTTAATTTAACACACACACAAAAATACAAAGAAATGGCTCGATTACAGATTGCGTAGGCATCCCCATTCAAAGAGATTTTGACTATTTTAGAGTCAGCTAGATCAATGTCCCATGAATCTAGTGTGACTCAATTTTGCATAACGAGTTTGAGAAGAATTCATTTTTTTGATAGATGTTTCCATATCTAAGTGACTTGTTTGTTTGAATGACACACTTATTGGGTGCATAAACACTCATTTCAGGCCACAAGGAAGTAGAGAAATATCGGGGAAGTGTTTACTATTTATTACAGTTGAGTTAGGTCAGTCCTTTTCACTAGATCACATTGTAAAGAGTGAGATACAGATAATAAATCATGACTTCGGTAAACTGAAACCTAAAGTGGGAATCTCCATCTGAATCATCAATCAAACCGAGAATTTAACCCGGACACAATTTTAGCTACACTTTCAATAACAATATCCGTATCGGATATCAATCGGATGTGGATATAGAAATTTCGCTTTAAGATTCCAGATGACTATTTCATTTCTAATAAAATTTGTAGAACTATCGGAGCCAAATCATATTGAACGCAACGTAATATGAGCATAGGCGTTGATTATTCCTAATTTATAATTAGATAATTTCTTGAATTTATGTTTTGAATGATAAGTAAATACATGACTCTTGTCTCGCCTAAAGTCATAAAAATATGGCAATAAAACATAACATGTGTGAAATAAACGATCAATTAGCAATAAAAGTAGGTGATCAGAAGAAAATATGTTATCTTTATATTCGCCGAAGATTTGGTAACTCAAATAAATGGCAAAAACCTCACGTTGTCGTCGTCTGTACTTTACCGGGAATTAATCACTTATATGAGTGAGATGATCATGATAAGAGAG
Source organism: Nemurella pictetii (assembly GCA_921293315.2). Classification (NCBI taxonomy): domain Eukaryota; kingdom Metazoa; phylum Arthropoda; class Insecta; order Plecoptera; family Nemouridae; genus Nemurella; species Nemurella pictetii. Next base: position 8,623,180 of record OV121122.1, read on the forward strand.
ATAAAAACTACATTTACTAACGAATTTAACTGTTGTTTGCTTTGACATTCTATTCTGGGTCAATTTTTCACCTTCGTCGTAAGTGCTGTCGTAAGAGTTAACATTTTTAAAGTTTGTTAAAATTATGCGGCTAGGTCAATACAATGCATAACTAATAACCTAGCACAACTTGGCTAGCTATGACATGCTCTAGATAGGTATAGCTTTGAAACGATAATCTATGCAAAAATTCGGATGGTCTTTTGGCCAAAATAATGAAGTCAAGTTTGTTTCGCCCACGTCGGACAGCAAAGAACAAACCAAAATAACCACTCTGCATCCTAAATGCTCAACAGAAAACAGACGGAAGTCCAGTTTTTTATTTCCATTTTGTTCAGTGGCTTGTTAATTTTTTTATGGTCTATGAAAACATTTAACACAGTGAACGGGCCAATGAAAAACTCCTGAAAAGCTGTCAGCCAGCTTGTTTGGCCCACGTTAAATATCCTGGAACAACCAAAAACACACTGCATCTAATAGTTAACATACTACAAGCTGTAGAAGCTGCCATCTTGTTTGGCCCACGTCGAACGTATAGTAGGGAAAAATCACTCAGCATCTCGAGGGTACACCGACTATAAAGACTGTCAACCAGCTTCTGTGGTCCACGTCGAACAGGAGCAGCCAAAAACACACTTTGCATCTCTAGGGATGCCACGGATAGTCGTTAGCTTGTTAGACCCACGTCGAACAACAGCTAAATCTAAAAAAACCATGCACTCTGCCGAATTCCGAGTGACACCAGAGCGTATGACTCACCTGTCACCAGTCACCTGTCACCAGTCACCGGTCACCGGTCACCGGTCACCGGCTGGCTGTCCATCAGGGTCTCGTCTCTGGTCCAAGGCGGCGGTGAAGAAAGCAGGCATCGAACCCACGTCTCCCAGCAGCCTTGGCACATTGTCTGGTCTGTCCGGAGACAAGGGGTTCCCCAGCGAGCTGCCCAGCCTGCAGCAAAACGCAATGGCACCATTGAGTTTTACACAATTACACAATTACACGCCTTACAGTTATTGATGAGCGGCACGAGCGAAGCGAGCGAAGCGAATATTCAATTTGACCTACTGCTGAAAGAAAGTCTCTGATGTTTTTGTTTGTTTGTTTATTTTTCCCTGCGTGTTTGTTCGCGGTCTACAGACCAAAAGCCTGAACCGATTTTGATGAAAATTTATGAGCACCGTTGAATTCTGGCACGTTTTTATAAGAAAATCTATCAAATATAGTTTAGGTATGTATATACAATGTTCATAATTCCAGGGTTAATGAGATAATCCTTGATAACGATTGGTACCATGAATTCTGACTTTAATCCGAAGTTTAGAATGTTTTAAAATAGACCCAATCATTTTTTTTCTAATTCGAAGCGTCTCCGTTTGAATTTCCTTAAAATATTCTCAACAAAGACAATTTTGCAATTACCATGGTTAGAAAAATTAACCTACAGCTAAAGAGATTGAAAAGAAGCAACTCAAACGGCTGGTGGTAACAATAAGCTTACATCCACATTATGTTTTGTACTGTGATCAACTTTTGCCACATTTCCCCACTCAAGATGCGGACTGAACACAAGTCGGCACAGAGCAGAGCTGGAGACAGGTCACGTGCATGACCTCGTACTCTGTTTTATCGGCGTAGCGTGGGTTTAATCCACCTGCAATGACACCAGGTTCAATACGCGATAAGAAGCTGTGCCGGTGATGATGTCTGATGTACGCCGGAGATTATCATGAAGGCGCAGATGACGACAATCCTGGCTGGATATTTTGAGCCATGTTGATGATATAATATATTTATTGTAAGAATGTCAAATTTGTAAGACTCTTGTCTGTAGCTCAACTTAGCTTCAAGTATTATTATATATTAATGTATTATTATATTAATGAAGGCCAAGCCTTACAATGTCCATACAGATAATTTCCAATTATTAATTATTATGATCAATGGATCGACATACCACATGTAAGAGTTTAGGGGGAAAACCTATCTTTATTTCTTGTTTCCTTAATTAAATACAGGGTTAAGTTTTCTTCTTCATCTAGGACATCTCGGGTTGCTTTTAATCCGACTTGCCAAGCCTGGCGATTTCCCAACGTCTTCTTCACTATGAACTAAATTCACTTCCTTCTCCATCATCCAAATCTTCGTCCTTTTCTACCAGTGCATTCCATCCTTTTACGTTTTCCCATAATTTTCCTCCGTTTATATCCTCCCAACTCATCGTCCTTTTCTCCGAGTTTTCTTTTATCACACCACTCCACCTTTCTCTTGGTCTTCTCACTGTTATTTTCCTATTTACTGGGTCTTCAAACTCTCTTCTTGGTATCCTCTCTTTATCAATTCGTTTTATATTTCCAAAACACCGCAATCTTTCTCTTCCTTAGCTTATACCTCAATCTTTCCAATTCCAGCTCCTTCCGAATATTTTTACTTATTAATCTGTCTATTTTGGTCACTCTTTTAATACTTCTCATAATCTTCATCTCGGCAGCTTGTAGCTCTTTTTTCCTTAATTCCGACTGTCCACGTCACAGCTCCATAAGTCAAAATTGGTATATTATCATATTATGATGCGATACATTATTTTTTTGTAGCATACTAGAAATTCTTCTTCCCATAATAATTTGCGCACCAATTGATAAAATATTTCTATATTTCTGAAAACCTATAAGTGGGAAAAATGTGGCCAAAGTTGACCACGGGACAAAATATACGTGGAGTTGAGACAGGCGAAACAGGTGACAGTCCAGGCTTCTCAGCGCTGTTCAGTATACCACGCCCGTACACACATTGCATTGTGAAATATTTCACTTCACACAATGCAATTCCACACACGCCCAAAGGAATTTTAACGAAATAAAATTTCGCGTCTTATCATTTTATTGGGAATTGTTATTTTAACAACTCGCGGCCCCATTTCGTATAAAATTAGTCAGAATCTCCGCCATGAGAAAATTTGTCACGCCACAGTTAGCTAAAATAATTGAGTGCAATCAATTAAATTTCATAAAACCTTGAAGTTTTTTCTATAATATCACTTAAATCATTTCTGCAATCGCAAGCATTTTATCGATGCAATTTCTACTTTGTGAAACAAATCCACGTAGCTATGCACGAGCTCGGTGTGTGTTGTGAATTGTGTTCTTCGTCGTCAGGTTGGTGTCATAATCCTGTATGATTGACGTCAATTAAGGAGGAAGCTGCAGCAGCAACTGCCGCTAGCAGTGATTATCAAAGGAGAAATACGTTTGCGGACGAGGATAAACTCACAGCAAATCTGCATCCACCCACCACTTGCGTTAGAGTAGATCCGTACAATAGATCTCGCAAGATACGATTGCATGAGTCATTGGACGGAGCGCCAACATTTATAGAAACCAAAATAAGAAAAAATAAGAAAGTTTTATAAGAATGCATCCATGTACTGTTTATTTTATAACCATGGTCCACGTAAAAGCTAAGAAAATTGCGAATTGTGTCCGATTTATCAACAAACATGCAATGGTTTTGCAGGTTTCATGTATAAACTTGCCGGAAACGTTGCCATTTCTTTTCAACATGGTGCCCGCAAAATCACCAGTGATTATGGAATACAAAATTATAAAGGAAAAATCGACCAAATGATTCTGAAAATAGTCTGGTTCTGAAATGATATGAGACTTGCACACAAAAATTGCTTTTCTGTCACAAAATGACAATATAAAGGAGGTCGCCGCAATAAAATACCTTGCAAGCTTCGATAATTTCAATACGGTGACCAAAGATATATTTATTAATAACCGCGACTTGCCAACGTCATTACAAATGTTAATCACCTAATCGCACAGTAAAGCTAAGCGATTCAATATACATTAGATAGAATTGCCACCAGTCTAACATTTCAAACCAGATCAACTTAACATTGACAACAAAGATGCAGTCATTTCCGCAAACGCTCCGTGATAAACGCCCTCGATGAACCGCCTGCTCGCTCGGCTATACATCAAACCCCGAGCACTGACTGCCTTCCTGGATCCACGAAGGTGATAACTGCATTCGCCACTTCCGTCTTGCAAGCAATGGTGTCGTCCTCCAGGGACGCCACCGACCCCGACGCCGACGCTGACGCCGACGCCGACGCCGTGGCCTACCGGGCGTCGCCCACTTCCAGAACCGAGACGTCTAACGGGCTGGAGAAGTGCTGATTATTTGGGCCAAGGAAGTCACCGCGCGTGGATTTGACTGAGGTAATTACGAGATTTATTGTTTTCTTTCTTGTGTGCGACGAGTCGGACAACCGAAGTGGTTTGCCCTGAGCGAGACGGTATTGGTCGATCAGGGTTGCTCGACGATCGGGATTTGCCCACACCAGCTGTCCATGGTGGTTTATGGGCGCCAATTAATTTTATATAATAAAGCCAATCCAAGATCAAGAGAAAGGATTGAACGAGTAAGGAGAGATGTTGAAGAAAGAGGAGAGTGCTGGCAAATGATATTTGGAGAATCGTGGTTAAGAAGTAAAGAGAAGTGATGGATATGATAAGAGGAATTATATTATTTAGCGGCTATTTAAGTAACTATAAAGTGGCTAATTTCACACATGAATGCCCATTAACCATGTATGTATGATGTGAATACAACTCTTCATGTTGTGGCGGAGGTTAAAAAAAATTATAAAAAAAAGCCAAACCACCAAACATCTATTTACACTCTAATACCCAGTTCCACTGATCAACGCAAGATTTCGAAAATAATCGGTTTGATTATTAATTATAAGCGAAATGTCCATTCCGAAATTCTACTCGTACATGCAGAGAGTATTTGCATTTAGGTTCCAATCAACACTAATCGATTTAATATTTAATTTTCAAACTGCCAATGGAATATTAAACACTCAAGTTTTAATTTCCTGTATTTTAGCATTGCTATTTGCTGCCTGCTTCCTTATGGTATACTTTTATCTATAGGGTTACAAAAATGCAGCTCTTACCTGCTGATTTTTTAACTTTATAGAGTCGAAGGCGCCCAAAATGTGCATTTTGGTGCTATTTTTCGATAACGGTGGGCTATATGTCATTATCGGGATGCGGGTGACCTTTCCGCCCTCCCGGGCAAAATTCTAGGTGCATTGAATTCCCCAATTCACATGACACTAAACATGAGTCATGAACATGACACTTTAGCTCCTTGAAACCCATCCCAAGACCATTTGGAGTGTCAGTGTCACAGGGCTTATCGTCAAGACTCGGAAAAGTAAGTGTTTCATTAAAAATGAAAATCCTTCTCTACTCTTGTCGTCGTTCAAACACCTCTTCCTCACATTGTTCGAAACGTTTCACCTCGAGATAAACTCATTGTCAAAAGGCTCGACAAATCCATCTTCGTGGGATGGCTCCGTGGACGACGTGTTTTCAATGACAACGGAAATGCCTGTGGTAAGGAATACGAAATGAAACAGAAAAGAGGAAGTACCTTCAACTGGGATTCGACAGTAAAAGTAAAACCAGTAATTACCGGCCTTAATGCGCGCCACACTCTCATACACTTGACGGTTGTAGTAACATTTTGAGTTCGTGAAATCTCTTATTTAACCCTTATAACTCCAATTAAAATAAATTGCAAAGTGGTAGGCATATATAAGTGGGTGCAGTAGCATCTGCTACATTTTTTTCACGGATATTTACCATATTTGAAGAAATCATCTATGATTAAGATGATTGTCGCTTAGTTAAGCTGGCATTGAGCCAGTGTTCCTCAACCCTTTCTCCGGTGGTCAACCGGATTTTGGGGGCCACCGTCCTCAGGCTGATAACTAGTGGCGAGTCACACTTTGGCAGGTGTGAGCAACATTTGAAATTCGCGGGCCAGATTCAAAATTAATGGACGAATAGAATCCAAATATAGTGTGAATTTGAGTGAAATTTTTTTAAGAGCATCAGAATTATTACATGGTTTTACTGAAAGGAACGCCAGCGAATGTATTCGCGTGACAAGTTCATTTAGTGTTGGTACAGCGGTGGTTTTGTGTAACAGAAAAGGTGTGTAAACCTTAAATGCAGTCAACTTATCAAAACTCCAAATGAGAGGGGCTTTACACTTTTGACATTTTGAAATTAAATTGATATTTTTCATGCTAATCCATGCCTTTGAGATAAAGAAACTGGAGTTAGTGAAGATATAAGCACCTCAACTACATTGTCGGCACGTTTCTTGTGTTATGGGTGTGAGAAACGTAATATTACGCCATTAAAACGGAACACCTTGAGATAAAAGACAAATTTGCGTGGCGATTTACATTCTGAGAAACAAATCGCTGACAAATGCCCGGGAATACCTGGGAAATCCTTCAAATAGCTATAAACAGCTGGGGAAACCTCAAAAAAGGTTGTTCTCGTGGTAAATTTGACTAATTTGTGATCACAATTTTATTTGGAAACATATTTTTATTTTGCTTTTTGGCAATGTTATACTTTGTTATACTTTGTTATACTTTGTTATACTTTGTTATACTTTGTTTAGTAATGTTATACTAAAGTTAAGAGTTGCTCAAGCCTACCAATATCCCGTACAGCAGCAATCCAATTAGCTTGCAAACCGCGTAAAAACACCACCTCGCTTCTTACGACTCTCTTGCGCGAACTCAAGCGTAGCGCAGAGCTCAACAATGGTCGACATTACAGGCTATTCACAAGCTGTGCGCTGTATGTCAAGGACGTTCGATGCTGTGACAGGAGATTTACTGGCGTCCCAGGCCGAGTCAATGGCACACAGAGACCACGTGTGGACTGCTGGCATTCGGTACTCGGTACTCGGTGGTACTCGGTACTCGGTGGTGCTCGGTACTCGATATTTCAAAATCTATTTTTTTTTAAATCTCAAACTCATAGATCTTCCAAGTGTCTATAAAATTTAAAATTAATTAGTTTTTAAAACTCCGGTACCCGGTACCCGGTACTCGGTACTCGGTACTCGGAGATGTAGTTCGCACAGGGTCATGCTATACACAGTGAATATCTTCTGCGGCTGGGACTCCCCGTTTACTCTATGCATCTTCTTTTGGATGCTACGATTCTTGAATACAAATGTACTACCATAAATCTGCAAAGAGATATGCATTAAGGACAGAGTGTTGTTTGTGTCCAAAAAAGCTATTTCAAAATTCAAACTATTCAACTATTAGATACACTGACGTGTTGCAATTAGTGATGCTGCAATGGAGCAGGAGGGATGAGAGTCTTTTCCTTAGCTTACTATAAGTATTTTCCTATAGTTTTTAGAAAACCAATTTGGTTTAATCTTCAGACAGTGGTCTTAGTTGGTTTTTTAGACCCCATGAAAAAGCTAGCATTGCTATAAGCCGGGAAAGCATAGTGGAAAGCTTCTCAAACAATTTCCCATGTTTCAAAAAGCTTTGTTGTTTTTTTAACCAACGAGCAAAATATATGTAAAATAGTGCTATTTGTTTGACAGGATCCCAGTCTCTGTAAGGTTGACGAATCTTTCGTTAGATTCGTCAGACTATTCGATCACGCAAGCTATTGCTATTGAGTCGTGAATAATTGCAACCATGAAGGTTCATGACAGTATTGTCTTCAACCTTTCAAATGCCGAGCATTGCTTGCGCATATCAAGTTACCATTCCAAATAAAAATTGATACTTTAGGACGTTTCAGCCGTGAGGTTGAAAAATTTACAAAATTTACATTCAATCCTATTCAATTTGAATTGATTCCAACTTAAGGTAGGTATAGCCCGGTGGTGGTTAAAATTCACTCACAAAAAAAATAACAGCGAACAATAAAATTAATTGATTGAATAATCAATTTTACAAATTAAAGTATCATTCTTCTCATTTGCGCATAGGGAGAACCCTACGTCCATAGGGCGAACTATAAAGTCTCACGGTGTCTTAACGGTGTAATTATTGGACGTATGTACAAAGAAATTGTAATCGTGCCTTATGCATTGCAGTCTACATGGTTGCATGTCTTGTGTACCTGCACATGCACCTGCTGCCAGCTCCGGTCACGTCTGTGGTAAAACCTGGGCGAATCCCGAAGAAAAACCCTTCTCGTGTTCGCCGAGCAGTTTGTGACTTGCGTCCTTGGTTCGAGCAAAGACAGAAACACCCAGCGTAGAGCCCGATCACTTCCGCAAGGAAAAGTGAGCTGTAATTGTTATAGGTGAGCGTGGGTCGGTTTATTGGTGTTATTTCACTATGGTTTTGGCAATTGCGTCTTGGTAAGGAGCCTAGATTGATGCCAACATTGTTATTCGGTTTTTGAAACCGAATAAGTCCTCGATTGACTATAAGTTTAAAAACTGAAATACAAGTATAGGTATAAAGAAACCGGTGAGTTAGCACTTGCCATTTATTTTTTTGTTGTTTCCTTTCGCGACTTTCTTTTTTCTCGTGGCTTTTACTCAACAGTGACTGACTTTTCTTGCCTATACTACATCAAGGAATTCCTCCACCAAATCCTTTTACTTCACCCTATCGGTCCTTCCACTCGTGTCTTCTTTTATCCTCTGCCTTTTAAACATTAAATTGCATGATAACAATGGACATATTCCACTCAAGGACTCGAACCCCGGTATCCAGATGACTCCCATCGCGAAAATGCGATTAAGTTCAAGCGACATAAAAAAATACCGGCAATCGGAAACCATTTCCAGATTGCTTTCATCGAGGGAGATTTTTCCCCTCTTTTCGGGGATCGGGCAAATCTCCAACGACTGACATTGATGTTTACACTTGTCCTCGTGTGCTTTTTGACCTCCTCAAAAAGGTAGTTAAATTTTATATTTGGACTAAAGCCACGAGTGTAATAAAAGTCAGAATAAAATATTGCAACGGATCACAGTAATGAATTGTAGGAACACCAACAAACTGCAAATTACTATCCACCCTGGTCTTTTTTCAACGGAAACCAACTTGAAAATTACAATGAATTGTCATGTTTTTGTTAGAGACATTGACAAAAAAAGCTCTGTTTACAATTTATACTCCACAGATTACAAAGCACCCCACAGAATTGGAATTTTTTCACTTAAATAAATCAAACATACATTTAATATCGTTGATCTGATAAATAGTGACGCTGTAAAACGAAGGAAGTTGCCATCTAGGCTGCTTAGAACAAGTGTAAAATCACGACTTTTAGACCACGACTGTGTACACGAATTAATTGCATTGAATGCCAGACTGAATTACAGTGTAAATATTACATCACGGACGACGGACGCGTACAGAAAATAACATTATGATTGGAAATCAATTGTATAAATAGAAAATGACTTTATAGCTTTATAATATACGGTACATTTACGATTGAAAATCAATTGTATTTATAGAAAATATGCAATTCATGTCAAAGTGTCATGAAAAAATGTCGAAACACTGCGCTATTTCCGTTACGTCTAGTCATAGGTCTAGTTTCTAGTATATACGCTCAAGAAACTGATCCAGAAATCTAAGGAGTAAGAGTTCACGACCCACGAGGTTAGAAACCTACTTCTGAGAACGAGGAAAAGCGGTGGACATTGCCGGACACCGAGTGAGTTGATTTACAGCGAGGGATGCCCCGCTCCGCATGCCAAACAGCCGGTCGACACCGGTTCGCGTGAGATTCTCGGCGTTAAGCAACACTGCGTCGGGTCAGGAGCTGACTGGGTGACCACGCAAAATTGAATGCGATACATATTAGGATAAAGTATCGCGTATGGAAAGGGCAGCGTGGTGGTAGATGCATTCTGAGTTGTGTCGTATTGGAAACGATGGCTAAATCTTAAGAGAATCATTGGACCCTTTTCACCGCCTCTCAACAGATTTCTGTGTGATATTATAACTTATAAGTCATAAAAATTGTTTCCGGTGCCAGTTTTCGTCGGATTTGATTCCAAAGAAGGCAGTTCAGTTTTCAAATGAATATACAAAATGTTTTCTTCGAGTGATGTTCGTATGTTCACCATCGGTTTGTAGCGATTGGCTAAGAAAGTTCAACGCACCCAATATAAACAAGAAAATAGATATACATTAAAAAAATGATAATTTAGCAATACCACAAGGGATTTTCATGTCGGCAAAATACTTCCAGCGCGTCAAATTTTCGGGCAATGTCCACCAATATCCTCTAAGCTTATAAATCAAACAAAATTGCAGATCACTTTTATTGCAATAAAAATCAAGTCCACCAAGGTTCGTCATACATACACTTTCAAAGTCCACAGTCGAAAAATTGCAAGGAATTTCGAACCCCACCCAGCAAGTGCAGCGAACGAGGAAAAAAGAGCCGCTAGTGTACGTCACTAACGGACAGCACGTAGGTAAGAGGTGATTGTGTGATGGTTTATACGCACGCGTGGTAAACCAGCCGCCGATATGTATCTGCTTGCGCAGGTTCACAATTAATCGTGCGCGGATCGTGGAGGAAAATGTAGATGAAAGTCGGTGGCTTGCCCTCAAAATAGCCGTGCCAAGATTGACGCTTTGAAGGCACCGTGCATGTGAAACATCCAAACGATTCGTTGAGTGCGTATTGACAAGTACTTACTCGTATACGACAATCATGTTGAATTTAAAGAATAACGCAAATCGGATTTAGAATTGCGCTGCAGGAAAACTATATCAGCCTAATTTAATTCCAATGAACTTTCGCTTTACAATGAACTCATATTTAAATCATTTTTAAAATGAGAAAATATATCTTTCACTATCATGGGTATTAGGTCTATATGTACTTCAAGAATAACCCGGTACGCTCAGCTCTAGTAGTCAGTATTCATACCAACATGATGCAAAATAAATTTGCATTCATCAATTTACCTTCATTTCTAACTGTATTGGTAACTGTAATAATCAAGTTACTAGTAAAAAAATAGAAGATATGCGAGTGGTAATTAAAACAGTTCTATTATTTGATTTGGATATTTTGAATAGCGCCTTACGGCTTTATAGTTTCATGAGTTGGTGAAATGTAAATGGCAGCCATCTTTTGAGTACGACCATAAATCCTGGATAGACATAATATTTGCCTTTCAGAACTTTCGACTCTGGAAAAGCTGCAAACAGATCTAGGCTGCTGTGGTTCCAAGTGTACCAAAAATCAAGTGGGGCCATGCAACACCGGTCTCCTGGAGTTGAAGCAAGATGAACCAGCTGCCTGCCTGTCATATTTTATTTTGCAGTGCCATTTCTCGAGTTTGATATTTAATTGGCAAACGAATCCTCACTAACTTCGGAAACGATACGAAATCCCACTGATAATCGAACCAATTTTTATGACGGCTGTTTTTGGTAGGTACTACTTCTCAAGTAATCATCACAGCGCACGACAGCGATACAGAATCTATGTTTATTTCTTTCAGCGAGCGACCCGAAGAAATCTATCTTTGTCAATCAAATAGATCGAATCACTGCGTTCGCCTAGTGATTTAACACTGCATCATGATAACGATTCTAGCTTCTTGGCTCCTCTGCATCTTTCACTTAGTCCTGCTAGGCGCCATACCCTACTATTTCAGAATAATGGTCCGTTACTGTCGTCAAGGGTTCGTTTAAGTTTGTTTAAGATCCTAATTCAGATCAAATATCATAGATGATCCATGGTAAATAGTTTTTATGAAAATCTAGATGGAAATTTCAAAAAATAACAACTTATCTTTAGAATTATCTCTTGAGATGTTGATAAAAAATCATTGTACAATCGTTTTTGTCCACAAATCGTTGTGCACAATCCAGTTTGTTGAATATTGATCATGATATTGAATAATATTGAAAAATCAATATCTAATAGTAAGGGAATCAGCACAAAATTTTAGCAATATAGTATTATACCATGGATTCATGTATTTGGTTCAAAAATTAAGAGCAAATCGTCTTAGGGCCAACCGCAGGGCGATCCTTCGTCAACAAGGTCCACAAGGTCGCCGAAAAGAACCAGAGAGGCTGGCGGGTGGTCCTGCTCGCTCCTCTTCTTGGAAAGGGCTACGTCGGAGGGACACGGCTTTCGAAAAGATCCCAAGAAGGGCCCACAGCTTGGGGAGCTGGAAGCTGGCCACAGATCGACAAGTGTTGAAGATATCTTAGAAGACAGTGGTAATTGTGGAGCACTGTGGAGCACTGTGGTCTCATGTGAAGATAGTTTGCCAAATACATTATGTTAATATATAAAAGAAGTTGATGTTAGATGTTTGTAGTGGTTTGATTAACATTTTATACGCTCAATTGTGTCCGTCACAAGAGCTATCTATAAAATATAAAGAAAACGAATAATTTCCCTCGTGTTCAATGACCATATCGGGACAGTTTTGATGTTTCATGTGTATGAGACAACATGGAAATATTCAACATAATTGGGCTTATTGTTTACAGATGTAGCCAGAAATTTCGAAAAGATTTCTCAGTTGTGTTACAGTGTATATATAATAAAACTGATGTTTGTGGTGTCTCAATTTTTTGGTGGCTTTTTTGGTATTTTCTGGTCAGTGCATGAACAAAAATGAAGAAGATATTTTCCATACTTCCAAAACATAAAAAAATGTAGAAGTTCTGAAATATTGAAGAACTTGCCGTGTCCAGTTTCCGGCCACTGAAAAACAACGCTTTCGAAGCTAGAAACTGGTATTGAGATAGTTGTGGATAAATAGTTTGATATAGTTGGTATAGTGTATAGTTAATGGATTTTCTTGAGATTCCAGAGAATAATGTAAACAAATGCTAATGAATGCAGTGCGTCGAAACATGGAAAATCCGCTAGGAACGTATCGAGCTAATTCGATTTTTCCCTTAGCCTTTATTCTCTAACCTATAGAGTTTTTTCTTATAGAAATTCCAGGCTCAAGCCTCGTTCAAACATTCTTCTCTGATTTTTATCCCGGCTCAAGTTTTTCAGAAGTTATTTGAAAGGTTCGATCAAATTTTTCACATTAGGTAAATAATAAGCATATCAAGATATTTGATTCAAGGGTGCCATGCCCAAGCGATGCGACCGTCAGTCGTTTTTTATACGGGGATGTTGGTGCAAATCTGCGAACTTATATTTTCCAACGTTTTTAATGCAATCCATGAATTATTACATTGACTTTGTACTCGGAATTGAAATCATTATTCAAGACTTAACACGAATTATCATCATTCTAGAAACAGTGATCATCTTCAGATTTCGAGAAAACCGTCTAACAAACGATCCGAACTTTTGAGACATTTGTTTTGCTGCGTACGTACTTTTCGCTTCAGTTGCAATTATTCCTCGTTTTTTATGTGATTCCGATGTCAACTCCTGTCTGCGAACTTCGTGCTTTCAGGCAAGGGTCGCAACACCGAGATGTGGCAATGGGAATCAATCTTGTGCGCGAAAATGTGTCCTGCACCGGGAACGGACTTGGTCCAAATCATCATCTGGTTGAACGTTCTCATGTTCACATTCGTCTTCACCGGCATTTTAACCATAAGGATTTTCGTTTTCTTATATCAAAGGTTTGTATAGCTGTTGATTGTGCAAGATTAAATTATATTTGAAACTACTAATGATAAACAGCGTTAAAAAGAATATTTGCGAGTCTACCATCCCTTAGTTCAAGCTCAATTAGTGTGACAAATTTAATTAATTCAAAATATTTTTTGTTGTTATCAACAAAAAAAACCAATATACTTTATATACGTGACAGCCATAATGTGTCACCAGTTTTCCTATCAGCATTTTACTCTAGTTTACCTCTCACGAGTCACGTATAGTTTGAAACGATTATTTAGTTGTGAGATTGTAGGTAGTAAAGTAATATAGCCTGCGACAGATCTTTCGTATAAGGTATGTCATCTGGAGACCTTGATATAGAAGCTCACTTTACCTGGTTACACGATTCTTTCACGTGATTCCTTCTTTAATAACCAACTATCAACAGCCAAAAGTATATAAATCATAGCCCGTGCTCGACAGGAAATGGTGGGAAAAGAAACTACCCATAACTGTGCAAATAGTATTGTTCGATGGTGATTGGTGACATTCAAATACAAATCAATGCATAATGTCTTTTTTTACGGGACAATAAGTAGCATTGAGGGATTTCCAACGCCTTGGATGTGTGTAATCTCCTAAGTGTGTAAATCTATTCGTTTGGTTGAAGATTTCTGAGTCATCATCAACTACCCCAAGAATTGGAGAAAGCAACGAGCGACGGGGTGGAATTGGAAGAACACGACGATGCCGTCGATGAAATAGACCAGTCACAGGATGCACCAGACACCACCGGACTAGAACAGGGCGACACGGGACGGAATCTGGTTGCGAGAAAGCCTCGTGGACGTCCCAGATTGAACAATGAATTGCAACCCAGGTTGCCCCAAGAGTCGAAAGTGATGATAACGCGAAGCGGTCGGCTGTACACTCTCTAATAAATACTGTCGTGTGAGTTCGCTCTGCGCTCAGTGTAGATGATTGATTAGGTACCATGTTTTGAGTTGATAGTGTTGATTTCCTATCGATGGCCAATTGGAATGCGGAATAACTTACCAAACATTTTATGTGCAGTTATGGCAGAATGTAGAAGTACCTATAGGAGTGACTGATTTTGTTGATATTGTTATAATAAGTAGTCGATTTGGGTTCAGCAGGAGAAGAAAGTCTCAACATATTCGTATTGTACAGTGTGTATGTCAACACCCATTACCTGAATAACCGATATTTGTGAGTGATACCTGCTTTTAATTGCAAGTGTACGGTACCTAAGGGCATCCCACGAGGCACGAAATATCCGAAGAGTAAAACAATGACTCACATCTAAAAAATATCATTGTAAACACGATTGATCAGGGCCAGGCTACAGGGAAGAATGTTTTGTAGATTCCATCCAAAAATAAAGCAAGACCAATATTCTAGAATAGATTCGAATTCATAATCGTTAGGAGTCGATAGGGTGCCAGAGGTGCTACTAACCTTCTCTTTTGATCTTCCTGCATCTGCGCGGTCCTTTAGCATAAACAGTAAAGATTCGAATCGTCGATGATATTTTCAGGCTTAGTATCATCATAAGTCTGTTAAATTTTCACCGATTCTAACGCCAAATATACCGATATGCAAATCGCACGAAACTAGATTCAGTCAAAGTCGGCAACCACGTTTTTCGGAATCCGATATTAGCTCTCTCCAGTGGCAAGGGCCTGTAACTAACCTGTTACAGCAGAGCACTTGCGCAGTGCGCACATGGCAGTGCAAGCGGCGAAGTGTCAGTCTGTCAGAGCATCAGGTGGTTAAACAGAATAAAATTGTTCAAAACATATTTTTTAAAGATACTTGTCTAACGTACGTTAATAGCATGCATAATATTGCAATATTAATTAGATACTGTTGATCTTATAAATATCTTCATTAAATTTTGAGTGCTACCTACCAATATATAGTTGGGTTAGGTTGTGACCTTTTTGATTTTGATTTCC
Source organism: Nemurella pictetii (assembly GCA_921293315.2). Classification (NCBI taxonomy): domain Eukaryota; kingdom Metazoa; phylum Arthropoda; class Insecta; order Plecoptera; family Nemouridae; genus Nemurella; species Nemurella pictetii. Next base: position 8,638,628 of record OV121122.1, read on the forward strand.
AGGTTGCCTTCAAAACGAGAAGATTTTTGGGCATGGATGAGTCTGTTTTGTCTCCTGCAGAGTACTACTTCTTGTTGTTGCTTGTCATTGTACCCTTGTATCTGTTTTATTCACTCTGGGCCTGGCTTGGCTGGAGTCTTTATAAGAACAACTAGCAGGCATTGCTGCAAAGAAAAAAATTAGTTATGTAAGGGTAGAATGCTAAACAATCTTCATTGTGCACACCACTTAGAGATTAGGCACGTGTATCAATGCACGTTTTTTCTTCACGGGACAAGTTACCAAAATCACTATCAATTTGGATTGATAGAACAAAAAGAAAGGACTTTGTTCCCAACAAAGAATCTCATATTTGCAGTAAACACTTCTTAAACAGTACTTCAATTTGTCAGACCTGATGAAGAATCGTCTTCTACCGAATCGTTACGCATATGTGATCAAATTGAAGTGTGGTGCGGTTCTGACGCTACACCTTGGATATGGTTTACGCAGAGCCGACTGCATCCTTGATTCCACGTCGAAGATTGAGGATTGAAACAAGACAATCAAGGCAATTGGTTAACGAATTCATAAGCAGTTCAGATAAGCCAGAACCACACAGTGATGGCAGTTACTGACTGCATCTTCAGACAAGTTGAGCAATCAGACTTCAGACAAAGTTGTAAATGGTGTTGATGTTGTGAATAGTAATTGATATTCCCAGTGAAGACAACCATGAGCGCAAGAATTCATTCCAGTAGGAGGGTTTAGAAAAAGACTTTGCGCTTTGTATTTTAATTTGGCATGTGACTAAAAATCCAAAAGGAATAATTTTAACATTCATTTCTCTGTGGAAAAGTATAGGTAATTATGATGGTGCTTACTGCCTGAAAATCAAAATATTACCTGTACATGGCAAATAGCACGTTGTAAATTAAATATAAAGTATAAAAATTAACAAGGTATCTAATGATTTTATTGTCCTTTTTTCAGGTTGGTTAAAACGTAAATATTAAATATAAGTAATTCCCACTTCCCCAGTTAGTTCCGGGGTAGGTAGTTTATCGAACTACGATTATATGAGCTGCATTATCAGTTATTTACCACCAATTCATTTACTAATTTTCTGACTAATTTGTTGATGAGCGTAACGAGCGTAGCGAGTGAAGCGAAATCTTCAATTTCACTTTACTGCTGAAAAAATCCGGAATGTTTTTTTTTTTGTTTTTTTTGTTTTTTTTTTTTTTTTGTTTTTTTGTGTGTTTGTTCGCACGATTCCGGCCAAACGCCAAAACGGATTTTGATGAAAATTTCGGTGGACCTTCGTTTTCTCTGAACTTAGATCTGCCACGTTTTTGAAGCAATTCGGACGAGTAAATTTTATGTTATTAAGTTTTTACGAAATTTTTCAGTTTTTCCAAAACACGTTTTCCACTCTAGAGGCCGAGGATCTCAATATAATTTGACGAAACTTTCCAGATATGTTGGCCCCCACGATTTTATGTTTGTGTACAAATTTCATTGTTGTATGTTTAGCGCTTTTCTTGGAAATGGCGCTTTTATGACGCTTTTTTAGCGATTTTGCAGTTTTTTGCAACTATATCAACTTTATCTTTAACCGATTTTGACAAAATTTACTGTGTGCATTATACATCGTAAAAGGAAGATACTGTGTTAATTTCAAGCAAATCATTTAAATAGTTTTTCTTTAAATCGATTTTTTCGTTTTGAAATATTCAATGTCATTGAGAAAGCTGATAAATTAACGCCGAACACTTAAAATTGATCATAAAAGCCTCTAGGCTATGCGTACACGCAATATAATTGCGTTGTGGGTGAGCGTAAAAATTACGCTCATCCACAACACGATTATATGAGTGTTCGCATAGCCTAGTTTACAAGAATAAAATACTCTCCCAAATCCCTATCAAGTATTGATGACAGTATAATAATAATAAAATACGGAAACATTGCATATTCAGTTTCATATTATATATTTCAAGCAACAATAAAGCGTAGAGCAGGGTTCCATTGAGAACTTGCCGGTAAAATAAACTTTCCAATAATTTAGTAAACAGCATCCATTTCATAAAGATGATAAATAATCTCTCGTCAGCAATTGATATATAGATGCTACCAGTCATATATGGCTTTGTCTAAAAAAAATAACAATAATGACTCTCTTTCCCAAACAAGCCATCTTTGGCTTTCACTAGACATATAAATTCTATGTTCTCACAGTTTTCTCATCAATTTCCACTAGCGGCATGCAATAATAAGCTCAACATCTTCTGTAAATAAAAATATTAGCAAAAATTTCCACCTTGGTGTAAAAATATCTACACCAGCGTAATAAAAATGGTGTAAATAATGTCATGTCAAACTTACTAAAACTAGTTGCAAGATTGGTCCCTAGAGAGTTGACGTTATATTGTAGGTACATGCAAATGCATGGCCATGTATCCACAATGGCATTACGATTTTAGCTCGCACAAATAAAACAGAAAGTTACGTTGCAGATTTAACCTCCGCCTAACTACTCCAATTGTGTTGTTAATGCAGCTGTTCGACATCCAAGATGAGAAGGGATTTGTCCCATTGTTGTAGGTAACAGGCATATTCAGTGATGATGAGCCAACATTCACTTACCTTGCTACCCCTCAGGTCGCGAAGCATAGCCTCCTTCAGCGCAATACCTTCCGAGCTACTAATCCAGAAAATACCAGCCCAATGATACGGAACTCTCCTCGACATATCTACTATGTTCGTAATTTTATACAGTCAATGTGAAATAATTTTTCTACGTAAGATTTTCATAGGACAAAGTCTTCTTTCGGCAAGATAGCGACACGAAAATCAATCAACAAAGCATGTTCTCAAAGCGAAACGTAACAACGTGCTTCACAGATCCAGTTAAATACGTAGATTCGGATTCGAACGATGTATTCTATGGATGGACAGTCGAGAAGAATTTCCCATTTCCCCCGGCTAACCTACCGCTGACAATCGAGCGGTCAGGTCCTGGTACCTGCCGACGTCTCCGGCGGCTGCTGTGTCTTTGGCGGTTACTGCGTCTTTGACGGCTACTGCGTCTTGGGCCGCTTGCCGCCCCGCCACCGAACGAGGTCCTGCCGGGTGACGATGCCGACCACGTGGTGGCTGTCGTTGGTGACGATCAGATGACGAAGGCCGAGCGCTCGGAACAGGCGGAACACCCTCGGCAGCGACGCGCACTGGAACGGTCGTTGGGGCGGCGGAGAAATCAAAATCAACAAGGTATTTGCAAGATACATTTTACGCTGCCCGCCAATTTGTTGGGCGAAACGACGGAAGGGAGTGGAGCTAAAAAAAAACCATTTTACTGGGTCTATGAATGCTAAGCAGAAGCTACTTAACTTTGATTTAACCTATTTAAGACTAGGAAAAGTCAGGACTCTTAAGAAAGTAAGGTTGGAGTGGTGGGTCTTTCAATTAAACACGTGCACGTTTTCAAAAACACTATGCAACTGGGTTATATTGAATGCCAAGTCAACTTTTATCGACGTTTTGCAAAGCTATGCAGCCTGCTTTATCGAGGGAAAAGTTTGAGATTGGGACAAAGCATTCAATACCCACTTGAATAGTTTTTCAGAGGGCCATGACTTGTTCGTCTTTTTCTGGTTTTTCCATGTATGCTTGACTCATGATTCTTGTCAAACTAAAAAAACCCATCAACATGAAATTTCCAGATAACATCCGAAACATTCCAACTCCTACATTCTAACCGAACGGAAACACTCACGTGCTGGACGGTGTACGGAGACGGATTCATGAACGGCCGCAGATCGATCGTGCATTTCCGGTCCTCGGCCGTGATGTTCACGTGCTACAAGATTTAAAAATCGGTTCGATCCGACGGCCAAACGAGGGAGCAGAAACAGAACACACAGAAATAGAAACAGAAAAAGTAATTGAATACAGGTCATCTCCCGCTACCACTAGCCACGCACAACCACCTAAAACGTCGATGGTGTAATTGATGGCGTGTCAACCTGGCAAAGACTTGCCTGAATCGAGGGGTAGCGTGGGTAGTCGTCTCGGAACATCTTGAGCGTGAGATGCGCCGGGTTCCAAACTTCGGCGCGCTCGTTGAACACCTTGTGCGTCAGCAGCGTGATGAGTTGCGAGCGCAGGATCAGCCCGCGCACTGTCCCCGACTGGAGGCAAGCAAGCGCTAAGCTAGACTTTGACCCTAAGTCTTAGATCTTAGGACCAATTTTTCAGTGACTTATTTTATCACAATCAAACCCCAAATTGTCAGGTCCAAACTACCAAGCACTTGCCCATAACTCCCTTCCTTCAATTTAACTTTATTTTCTGCTCACCTAAATAGCCAGGGGCCATCTGCTAAATCTTGTTGGCAATTACTGTAGAAAAATCTAGTGTCATAACTTTCAAAAGACCCGTGTCTTTTCCTAATCTTGGCACGTTGGTTTTCAGAAAAACTATGTATTAAATTACTGGGTATTACTGGGTATTGAATGCTAAGTCCAACACTCAAACTTTTCCCAACGTTTCGCAAAGCTACGCTGTTAAATAAATATTGAATAAATATATATAGTTAAAAAGTGTTCCTAAAAAGATTCTCGTTTGTTCAATGATTAGTGTTGGTGGAGCATAAACGGCAAAAATTTCATAAGCACGTCGTGTTCTCGTACAGCCGCATAAACTCTGCGCGCCGACATCGGCTTGTCCTCCGTGGGCGACCGACTCACCGACTGTCCCGGCATCGGCGGGTCGGTCACGGGGAAGCCGTTGTGCTGCGTCAGCGTCAGCTGGTGCTCGACGTTGGCAACCGACTCGACGGTGCGCAGGCACGTCACCGGGCTCGCCATCACCTCGCTGGCGTAGACCGCGTGGCTCATCGGCGGCGGCGCCCACGGCATCAGCGGGACGCCTTGCAGCCCGATGTGGATGTCGTAGATGCCCTGCGGAGATCCGTCGCGTTGCTCGTGAGCAGGGGTGCTTGTAGCAAGGGCGGGTATAATCCTAGTAGAGCGTAACGTCGAATTTTGTGGGTTTTTTTGGTGTTGGTTGATGCGTTTTGGGGTTAAATGTTGTAATCCATCGAGTTTTTTTGTCGGAAGCTGGTTTTGGGCGAGATATTCAAGATTTTTGGCTAAGTCATTTAACATGGGCTCTTATGAGACTACAAATTATTGTTGACCAGGGTCGACCGCGTTTTGTTGTTTGCAGTTGGCACCCGTGATGCGATATGGCGGCTGTAGTTTTCATCTGTTATGCACTCACGGTATCGGGTATAGAGGTTTTCAAATTTGTAATTTGTGACTTTCTGGTTGTTTTCCGACAATTTATTTTTGTTACCTCGTTGAAGAGGTCGCCGACCCACTTGGCCATGATGAGCGTCAGCATGAGCGGCAGGCCGAACGAAATGTCGCCGGTGGCTTCGATCAGGATCACCGTCAGGCTGATGGTCATTCGGACGACGCCCCCCAGCTGGGCCGCCGCCCCCAGCAGGGCATACTTGCCCGGGTCCGCCCACGCCTGACAACACAACAAACACGCTGTTTTAGATTTGCGGAACCAAACTGCGGATCTTTCACGTTGCCGCGGTGGGGATTAGCAATTGTGATGGACAACCAACTGTGGAATGGATATTAAGTTTATTTAAGTTTTGGGGCTCTATGGAGATAGAAACAGGTCTACGAATAGACATAGACGACGCTGAATCTAGTGACGCTGTGCTGTAAACAGACTCCAACAACTTGACTAACTCCAATGATATTGGGTATGCTTTTATAACATTTTATTAGAATCAAACAGTAATTTGATAATATAATTTATCATATAGACGCAATTTCGTCAGAGTTCCCTATATTAGAGTTTAAAATAGTAATATATTTGACAAGTAACATTGTTTTAAATTGTGCCTAGACGATTCTGTCGCCGAAGTTCTCTTTCGGCAGAGGTTCCTATAAATTCTACAGCCTAGTGAGATAACTGGCAAGGTGGGGAGCTACTTCCCCAAAGATTTGCCAAGGGCAACTTGCATCCAAGTCCCCAGGGAGAGAGAGTATTGTTGTGCTGAAGATTGTTTTTACTATTCTATTCCAAGAGACAATACTGACAAGACGTGTTTTTGATATTTCCATTTTTGCGTCATTCCAGTTCGAAAGGATAATCGAGCATCACTCATATGTGTTTCAATCCAATATTTCAATGTAAAATAGACGTGTCATAAATAGCAATCAACAAATATAAAATAACTAAAACGAAGTTGTGTTTATTCGTCGACGCAGCGTACCTGTCCGGGGAACAACGCCCCCAGCCCCATGCCGGCCAGGCGGCCCCACGCCGCCCCCGTCAGCAGCGACGGGATGAACAGGCCGCTGCTGACGCTCAGGCCGTACGTCCAGCACGAGAGCAGCAGGTAGAAGACGAAGAAGAGCGCGACTGTGAGCGCGCGGTGAGAGCCGATGGGGTCGTGGAACAGCGAGCGGACGCTGGCCTCCGGCGTTTGGAACCAGAGCGAGCCCATCGCGTTGTATTCGCCATCACCGCAGAACATCTGGGCGGGACGAGGCGAGGTTTTAATCGGTTACGAAGTTTACGCTGAATGTGGATAAGATCAAGCATGATGGTCCATACATTTCCATCTTTCAGTCGACCGTTGACATGCTATTGAACTTACACCCAGGCTAAATAAAATGGTTAAACTGGCCTTTAACCTTTTCACAGATACAAACATATCCTACGTGTTCTACGCAGCGCCTTATTTGAATTTTTCCTGGGTTTACAAAACAAAAGCCACGTGTTAGCAATTTTGGAACGAATTAAAGTACTTGGTCGATGGTCATCAATGGCAAGTTATACCTGACCATCAAGCTACCTGGCATAGCAGGGTATTCGAGCCAAAAGTAACTATGCAGTTAAAGTATATTGTTTCGTATATACGCAGTATATACTTTCAATGTACGCACTCGCACATGTAAAACTGTATAAATGTGATGCAACATACGCAATAAAAACATTCAGCGCTAAGGGTGAAGAGCAGCTCACCTGTATGGGCGCCTCGGTGGGATCCTGGCCGAGAGGCTTGCAGTCGTTGACGAAGTAGAGCATTGTAAAGGCCAGTGTGCCACTCATGGCGGCCACGATGACGGCTTCCAGCACGCGCATCCACCGCCGCCGCACAAACTTGTTGCGCCACAACGTCAGCCGGTGGTTCATCTGCAAGTAGGACGTTCAACGTCAACGACAACAGCGTAGCAAGTTGCTGTCTAGGAAAATGCCGAGGATCATTGATAGCAACTTTACATCAAAGTTGAAGGAGATATTATAGTAGTGTCTATTTATCCTAAATGCAAATACTCATGCATGGTAGACAATGATTATTACTAACGGTTTGAACCCAAATCCCGGCATGGATACAAATTTTGTAGGTAAGTGATATTTTGTTACTAATAAAGATATTATAGTGTTTAAGTGTGATTTTAAGAATAGCTACGATGTATTAGAGGAGGTTGGATTTGAAGAGATGTAGATATTGTGTACGTTGGCCAGACTCTACCAGATGATAAGGATATTAATTCCTGAATGAGGTTCAAATGCCGGCTATTTACAACGACCTAACACTTAATTTGTCTCATAAGACAATGTTAGTGCCATTCGATCACACCCTGTGCCACAAGCCCAGAAAGTGATACAACAGAAAAAAGAATTTAACTGGGTTATTGAAAGCTAACCCACCAAACTCAAACTTTTCCCAGTGGTAGCTTAGGATTCAATAAGACAGTAAAAAAAAATGAAAACTAATGTTATGTTATAAGATAAGGAAAATACACGAGACTTAAGAAAGTAATAAGTGGTTTCACAGTTTCGCGTTACAGTCTTCTATTAGGGACGTAGCTGGCTCATAACAATTCCTTTCTTTAGGTTTATATTTATAGAAACTTTATTGATTATGTCAAGGTTTTTAAAGCCATCGTATGATGTGGTGTGTGGTTTTGCGGTAAAAGCCCAGTCACCATAAAGATATCAACGCGCTTGCTGACATCTCCAACCACAAGGGACGACACATCGCATTACTTGGTCCCTTCACGGCCAAAAACCACTCCGATCAGAGTCCAAACTGCAGAACCGCACACCGCTCCCCAATTGCTCGACCTGGTTGAATACGGCGCCCATAACGCCGCCGGCGGCGCCCATGCAGAGGAACACAGGCAGCTCGCTGAGCTGGTAGTCGATCGCGGCGAAGCGACCGAAGTTGAGCAGGCCGGCGTAGGACAGGTCGCCGGGGCGGGCGTGGTACGCCGACAGCACGACGTTCAGCACAAAAGTCGACGTCATCGACGCGAAGAAGATGCGCCACGTCAGCGACTGGTTCCAGAAGCTGGCGCCCTCCTCCAGGCTGAACAGCACGCCGCCTGCGAGCCCGACGTCCAATTTACGTTTTAGGCATGGTTTTTGTGATATTCTGAATAGATTGATAATTGGCATTGGGGTTAAAGGAGACACATAAAAGACAATGCTGAGAACGAAATTCAGACAGAAAAATAATTGCTGATTTTAAATTGAATTTAAATAATGGTTTTGGAGCAAGATTGATGAACACTGTTGAAAAACCTTGGAACCCTTAAACGTCTGAAAGTATTTCGCCGTTGTATAGAACACGTTATTAGTCGAGAACTTGTTGTTGTCTCACCGACTGGAGCTCCGAACGCTGCGGCAACCCCGGCGGCGGCGCCTCCCGATACAAAGTCTCGCTTCTCGTGGTCTTCGCGGAAGAACGTGAGCACGTTGAGGTCCCGTCGAAACGTGGAAGTCTTCCCCTGCGAGATTCCAGCTGCGACTATTGCCCCCGAATGGATCATCGGCCCTTCCTGGAAATGTATTGAAGATTTGTATATGGCTTGTCAAACATCCAGAACATAATAAAAAATTCTGAAGGAATCAAGCAGCAGAACTTTGCTGCATGTCAGGAGAATTCCTAATGAAAGAATGATCTTATTGTGATTTACAGGAAACAGGTTTTGTACTTTAACATAGGAACCTTTTAAGGATCACAAATTGTTCAAAACAGAGCAAAACTGTATGCAACTCACTTTTAAGTGTAAGAAACAAATGTCATTAAAGGATTAATGCTGAGACTAATAGATAAATGTTTTAATATTCAAAAAATACCTTGCCGACGGCTAATCCTCCAACCACAGAGGTGATGACCCCTATCACCTTGATGGCCAGAGTCTTAACTCGCATCAAACGAGGGACTTTCACTCCGTTCAGGTAGCATTTCACCTGCGGGATGCCACTGCCAGCTGCCACTGGCTGGAAAATATAACTTAATCTCAGTCTGTACTTATAATTTTATCTGTTCATAGTGTGGCTATTGCAATGAATTCTTTCTATTCTTGATGATTTTATGTTCAAATGTATTGGGATTGACCCAATACACCCACACATTCCACACATTTGAACATTGGAAGTAGATAGTTGGTACATTATAATTGTTCACTTTAATCAATTTAAAAAATACAAATGAGACTCTCACCTCAAGGTATGCAACAAGGTAGGATCCAATCGCTACTGGAACCACATTGGTAGCAACGAGAAGCAAATAAGGAATGTAGAGACAGTTCTCTGTTGCACATTGGTCAACATCTGAGACAACCAAGTTAAGGATCAATTTTGCATCCAGCTAAATTGTTTTGAATAATGAATTTATTATTTGTTTGCCATTTGGTTAAAAGGATACACTTCTTCAGTGACAGGTATTTTATCTTTGAGAGTTCCGCAATGGATATGTCGATGATGCAAGCGATGCAAGCAGTAAGTATTCCAATCAACAGAAAAATGAACCATCGTGCTGTGTTTTTTGCTATCACAAATCGAGGCCCTTTAGTACGTTCTTCATCAAGGAGTAAATGGTTTTCGCAATAGTCATAGTCCAAGCTCTGAAATGAAATTGCAATTAATTTATCTATCTTAATACCTATCTTAGAATCGATGTAAAATGTGTGCCCTATTATTGTAGCACCAGTTGCCAAGCTCTACCTCAAATTCAGAAGTAGGAGCACCATCACATTCTTCTTCATATCGAGCCCGTGGTTTTCGGTGCTGCTCTATAACGGTCTCCACATCACCAGAAGCAAGATTGACCGATTCACCATCGCCCAGCTGCAGAAAAAAACGATTGAACTAAGAGCCTTGGTAATTCAACACAGAAAAATACAAAATGTGTAGCAATTATTTAACTTACCAAGTCTCTTTCAGTAGTTTCTTTCGATCCATAAGAAGGAACGGTCCTGCTTCTTTGAAATAGGGGATCATTCTCAGATGAAGATTCGATCGGGGATTCCATGATCAAAAGGAAATGTTTACGATGATCATGTGGGTGAACGTTTGGCTATGCAGCTTGGCTCACTCACAACACTGCAGAACTCATGACTGCGTTGCACTTCCTCTGTAGATTATAAATGTATGAGTAATCCCTTTGTTGCTACTTGTTGATCGTTTCAATACATACACACCACACTAGCAAAGTAAGGTTATAATCCTGACCTCAAATGTCAGCCGTCAGCTGAGCTGATTGCGCAATCACTTGAGTAACAGTGCGCGAAACTCAATCACAATCACAGATATTACAAATTCCAATTCAATCAACTCAAGCGTCTAACAGAACCATAACAATTTCCAAGTTATGCTACGTTTCTCAGAAATCTCAACATAATATGAAGTTCACTTAATGAGTTCACATAAAGAACTCTACCCAAATTACAAAAAATTCAGGAGCCACCGTGAAAACAAAGACACCACGCAATTAATTGTACCAATTTGTATATTTCATGTATTTGCAGTCTAAGTGCAACTATAAGAGTGCACCTTTTCTAGATACATTATAATTGGCATCTTGGCTTTCACAGCCACAATTCAGACATCAATAATTAATTTTAAGATTTCATGCGATAATAACAAGAGGAATCCGCTCTTCTATAACGTAGATATTAACAACTATCAAGCAAACATATTTTATAAAAATAGAAATAGAAAACTTAAATATTAATAACTATAAATAAGTTGTATATAAATTTTATATATATAAATTCGATAGGATATATATATATATATATATATATACATATATATATCTCGAAATCCTCTATTTTATCTTATAACTATCAATCTTTCTTCCTCGTATATAAAAACGTAACAACGGCCAGTGTCACCGCTGGCGAGGGCGCCATGACTGCATCGTGGACTTGACTAGTGGACAAGCTGGGCACGGTCGTGTGTGGGATAATCGTCGGGGTCGGAATCAGGGTCCTCGATCGAAAGCTGCTTCTCCAAGGGCTTGCCGGCGCCCATCGACGTCAGCTTCATGTCGGGGTTCTGGGGAAAGAAACAAAGACACATTATCAGCTCGAGTTAGAAAGTTCACCGCCATAAATTGGTGGAAACGTCGAGAAAGTTGAGCAAAATATTATGCGTGAAACAAGTAAATGGCTAACATTCATTTCCCAATCTGTTACGTAATCAGTGTTAAGTTTATTGTAAGCTGATTAGGTTTAAGACTTAGAATCACCTGTGCGTTCTCGGGAAGAGCGTTGCCGTACTCAGGCTCATTAGCATGGATGGTCCCGTTCTTGGTTCCCCAATTCCTCGGGTCCAATCCGAAGCCAGGGTTGCGGAAATGCAAGCTGAAAAGAGGATCGATACAAGCGTCAGAAAGCGAACATAACATGCACCAATCTGTATACACTACATTGACGGCCGAAAATCTAATGAGATCAAGCCTGGTGCATCCATGGCTGTAGCTAGTCAAAGGCCACATCCGTTTTAAAGGGTGGTACAAACACTAACATCTTGATTCCCCTACCTATCACCGGATTTACAAGATGTTGACAACCTTCATCTGCAGACCAATGCAGACATACAAAATATTTAGGTACTATCTCTGGGAATCTCCACCTCAAATACACCTACTCTCACTCATTCAAAATGACGTTATGATGGTTGCGATTGCCAGGATCTTCCTTGGTTCGTTAACAGAGCTAATAAACATTTATTTCCAAACTGGTAGTACGTCTAGTGGGCATCCGACTTCACTTTTCTCCTAGTAGAATAGGTCTATTGTAGCAAGTTGATGATTTGGATTTAACCAAGCGCTCACTTCATAGCGGGCAACGCGGGCCGCGCCTTGCGCCACCGATAAGCCAGGAATCCTGCGGCTGCAACCATCCCGGCGACCAGAGTCACCGACACGCCGACGGCCCAGCCGCCGCCGTCGCCATCGCCGCCGAGCTCCACCAGGCCCAGGCGGATGTCCTCGTCGCACGCGGCGCCCGACGGGGCGAACGTGCCGTTGCCGCAGAGGCAGGCGGGGCCGGCGGACGTTGACACGCACACCATCGCGCACAGCTCGTTCTGGCACTCGTCCTCGCCTGGGGAGAGAGTCGGCGATGTTACCGGGATGCCGCGGTGGGGTTTATATTATTCCGTGACATCACTCGTACGGGCACGGTTCGAGCACCCACCATTGCTTGTCTCTCAGGTAAGGTCTTCCAGTAATTTACAAGAATTTGACTAGAAAATGTTTCAATGTTTTACCTTTTCTTGAAATCTATATAAGATGTAATTACATATTGCTGGTGGGAGTTGACACAATATTATTTGAAAGGATAGCAATGATGGCAGTTATCACTTCATTATTAGTAACGAAATATCCATTCCAATATCTGTATCCGTCGAAGACAGAAACAATCCCGTTACGGATACAAATTGTGAAACGGATATTTCGTTTCCAATTATAGACATCTACCGTACATGCAAAGAGTATTCGCATTCAGGTTCTAATTACACCATTTTAAAATTTCTTGGACAATTTTACACCTGCTCAAAAGTCTGTGTTCTAATAAATATAACGCCGTAAACCAGATGTGACCATGTTGAATTTAAACACGAGCCAATGCCGAACTGTCCGCAAACCCAGCGTTTCAGCATCGACTAGCGACACGCCCTACGTCCGTCCGGCGTCGACCGCACGGAGGTCTCACCCCTGGGCTGTCGCGCCGACTGCATCACGGCGATCGCGTCTGCCTGGTAGGCGTGCAGCGGGATGGCGTCGCAGGCGCGCGGCGACGGGCCGTGCACGCGGCACCGGCTGATCTGCCCGGCGCCAGCGCCAAGCCAGTACACGTAGTCCTCGAACTGCGACATCGCCACCGGCCGCGAAACCTGCGACGGGGTGCAGAGAAGTGTTAGCGGCGGTTTGGGTCTAGCTTGGCGCTGGTAGTCAGCATGATTACCAACGTGATGCCAAATATATTTGCAGACGATATGAAATAAGAACTTTTGTCAATGTTTTGAATGGAACAAACTAACCCTCCCATCTCACTTAAAAAAAATTACAGAATCACACTGCAGAGAAGCAGTCTCGATCTTCATGCAAATGCTCGTTGCCCGTACGGTAGATATTCATTAAAAACGCAATATACATTCCAAAATTTGCATCCGTACCGGAACAATGTGAACTACGGTTTTGATTGAGGGTGGGCATTGCAGAGTAAATTTGCGACAAAACCAGTGCATTGCTATTTATTATCAATTGTAGTTATTACTTACTTCTTACTGGTGTAATTTTGGCCCGTAGAAGAGTAAACGATGCATAAACGGATTAAAATGAAGAATTATGAAGAATTAAGATTAAGATCGTAAAACTGGCCCCAAGTATAAGTGCGCAAGACCAAGTCCAACGCATTCATATCCAGACTCGACGAATTCGACGGCACTCACCCCCTGGTTGAAAAGCGTGCGGTGGTCGTGGCCCGCGTACCCGGCCACCTCGATCGTCTGCCGTTGCTGGTCGGTCCAGTAGACGTGTCGACGCGCCGGGTCCAGCGCCAGCGCCGACACCAGCGCCGAGCCCTCGGCAAGCAGCGTCGCGTTGCCCCCGGAAAGGTCGGCGCGGTACACCGCCGCCACCGGCGCCACTTGCGGGTAGAACGTAGCAAACGCCCAGAACAGCAGGCTGCGGGCAGGCGGGAGGAATGGTTCGGTTTGTAACGAGTCCATTCATTCAAGAATGTATGTCAAGAATGAATTATTACTTTCTAAAGGCTCATATCTGCAGATAGTTCATAATATTACCAAGTTTATTTTCAGTAAAAAATATTTATCTGGGCACTGAACGCCAAGTCCCTAACATTTGAGTTAAGAAGTTGGCATGCAATACCCAGTTAAATAGTTTGTCGGAAGACTGGATTTTCGGGGTAAATTGTGACCAAGTTCCGCCTTGTACTTTTCTAATGTCTTGAATAAGCTTAAAAAAAAAATACAGAAAGTAACAGTCTATACTCTAAACACCGTACAGAAAATGGCGTTAAATTCATCATACTCCGTTCTTAATTCTTTTGAATGCCAAGAAGTAAGTTTATGGGTGAAATCTCGTAGATTTTTGTCTGGTTACTTAAATGACCTTTGAGTACCGACCAATCCTTTGCCCTTGACAGCTCATATCGACAACCAAAGAATTATGCGACGGTACCTACGAAATATCCAATCCACAAATTGGCAATGCGTTACCAGCCTCATAACGCAGTCATTGGTTTCAGGTTTATAGCAAAGCCTTAAAATGCAAATGCACCAAATTTAAAAAAAGTAAAGGTAGCGTCAAGAGCGTTGCTTGCGAAATCTTACCGACTGCTAGGATCCACAGCGATGGCAGTTATCTTGGTGGGCGATTCGACGACCATTATTCTAGAGCACGAGCCGGTCACGAAACTGCACACCTGGAACAAGCAGAAAAACCATCAACAACCAAGAAGTTCAAATCGAGATGACCAGCATTGCTTCAAATTTGCACCATTGAAGGGCTATATAAGATGAAAAAGGAATATATTCTTATAGACAACTATTCGCCCCATGGCTTTGTTTCATGACGGTCTGCCACTAAGCAACTCGGTTCAAACTAAGTATTATTTTAGAGGCTCACCTTGATCGATTCCTGAACGCCTTCATCGACGACGTAAACGTTTCCGCTGATCCAGTCGACGGCTAGCTTCCCTGGCTGGCCAACGTCCATCACATGCAGCTCCTTCTTCGTCACCAGGTTCAGCTGGATCACCATTCCGAACAGACCTGGAACAACGGATGTCAAGAATCCTTTAGCACTCGTAGTCGAAATCTCGGAGGCAATCATTTGGAACGACTCCAATTCAGAAACACGGGATGAGCAGGATTCTTACACCAATACATTCATTTTATTCCACAAAAAAATCCACAAAAAAGTCCACAATAACAAATTATCCAAGTGGCTTTCATAAGTGGGTGTATGACATAATTTTTCCCTGAATGTAAATGGTCTATTGGGAGGCTTCCAACAGACCACATTCTAAACTCACTGCCAGAGACAATAAAAATTTGGTGGCAATGCTTTTCTACTGGGAATATATATGTTTCGAACACTTAATGACGCTGGAATGGGCCATTTTGAACGTGGTCTTCTGGCGAGGACTCACGGTGGCTGAAGACGACGACATTGCCGGCGGCGTCCACGTCGAGCCCGGAGACGACGCGGCCGGGGCTCGAAGTCAGCACCTCGAGGTGCGACAGGTCGGGAGTCAGACGACGGACCTCGTCTCCGGCGGCAAACACCAGCGACATGCGTTCTCCTGCAAAGTCAAACCGTCAGTCTCGGTCGAGAGCTAGCCAACAGTGCTTTGCTTGGAAATCTACACACTGTCACAAGGTTGTCATTCGAACTCTGAGAATTCCTGTACGCTACAATTTTGCCAATGCAAGATTCGAGCTCAAATTAGAGCCAGAGTTACGAGCAAGGCGAACGTTACGATCGCTGTGCTTCCAATGTTAATACAGTTAAACATTTCCGGGCATCGCGTCGCGTTTTATGCCGGCTTGGCTATCTATTCATGCAAAGCCATCACGATCAGCTGTGATCACACTTTAATCCAACTTTTCTGCGTCTTACAATGGGCAATGACGAGAAAATTAGCGATTCGACAACCATTATATTTTTTTTGGACCCTTTTAACCAGAGAAGATGGGGAAATCAAATCCCGCATTTGTTTCAAATCAACATAACAACCGTAGTCTATTCTCTACAAAATCTCCACCTGATCTCCGCCTGAAAAACGTCGATTCAACGCTGTGTTTGCTAGGAATTGGAATGCTCCTTCAACCCGAGCGACCGACTCACCGATCGCCTTGCACGAACGCTTGTCCGAGCGCAGGCGGAAGCCGATGGCGCAGTCGCATCGGAAGCTGCCCGGCGTGTTCTCGCATCGCTGGGAGCAGAAGTCGCGCTGGCACTCGTCCACGTCGCGGCAGTCGGCGCCCTCCAGCGAGAAGCCGGCGGGGCAGCCGCAGCGCGGCCCGCCCGGCGTCGCAAAGCACAGGCCCGTGCACGGCTGGGGAGGGTCGCACGCAAACGCTGGAACACGCCGCAATGTTTTCAGAATAACCAACCTGCCAGGATTACGAAAATACACGAGTCCGAAGTAAGTTAAACACTGTTGATACGAGCGTTGTGCAAAAACGCGTTGCATGTACGGAAGTTCTGTTCCGGACATAGCCAACTACTGCCAGAGAGAAACAAGGCAGGACATCCAGAATCAACAGTGATTACTTCCACCACCAATCACCAATGCCTCGAGCGATCAACATTCGGATGATAGACGCTAGTGCTAGCTTCAAACCCTGCGTCCTTCCTTCCGAAGCTCAAACACTGATCTCTACGGCCAAGGATAGCGCTTCGTGAGAATCGGTCATATTGAGCCACTTTGGGCCACCACTCCTACAATCAATATTCATCAAATGTTCAAATCAAAAGGTAAATTTGGTGTAGAAACAAATTAATTTGAGGAATATTTTCAGGTCATAATTCTTGGTATTTCAGCATGAAAAGTGCATTGGCTTTGGCCTTTGATTTAATAGACCTAGGTATATTCCACTCGGAGAAAAATTACGTCCGATACCCACTGGACGTACTCAGTTTGGAAAAAAAATTAACTACCTCCGCTAAATAACAAACGAAGATGGGGAAATCACAACGCGAATTGCTCTACCTACCTGGCTTTAGCGAGTGGGTATCACGAAGTCATTTAGATTGAATGGAATAAGTGTATTGCAAGCTATAGAGGTTGGGTCAATGAATATTGATTTTAAAAGTGGCTAATTAAGCTGATAAATAAACAAATAAATAAAAATAAATAAAAAGCCGCATAGTTGGGGCGACCAAGACTGCAGAAACTTGGCTCCAATCCACTCGACCTTGGCTACACACGACGCGCCACCCAGGTTACGGAGATCGACGAAGTCGCCGCAGACTCACCGCACTTGCCGCCCTCGTCCGAGCCGTCCTTGCAGTGCTGGACGCCGTCGCACGCCTTCTCCACCGCGATGCACTCGCCCGACGCGCACAGGAAGTCCTCGCACTTGGCAGTCACCTGCAACGCACGCGCAGTTCCTTCAGATCGACACCGCGGCCGGTTATGCGGAGGAACACATTCAAACTACGTTTTGAAGTTGAAATGTTGAAATGAATTAGTTTCTTTCTAGTTCTATCGGATAAAAGTTTCCAAAGGGCAATTTTGTAACTTATCGTTATCAGCAAGGCAACTTGTACCTTGTTTATCAGGGAATTGGGCAGCACACATCGTGATTTTTACCCGTACCAACTCCTAAAATAAAACTTCAACAACGGAATTTCAAAATGTCAATAATGAAACTCAAGGGCTTTTAAAATGTCAGTTACCATGAATTAAATTACATTCACTATGGTTGGATTATCTGTTGGTAAAAATAAACCATATATTCACATTAAAGCTGTGTAGTTGTCGGCACAAAGCCCGTTTCGAATACTAGCACTCCCAGCGAAAAACTATGCTCCCCAGTAAATGAACAGTATCTTCCACAATTTAAGTAACAAAGTATGCTACATATCTGGGAAGATTACATCTCATCTCTTCCCCTGTTCCCAACAAAACGCGGCACGTCGTCGATGACCAGACGCAGACCACCGAGACCCGTCCGGCCCGACTCACCTCCGCCGCCCGAGCGTCTGCGCATCCCGCCTCGTCGCTGCCGTCGCCGCAGTCATCGAAGCCGTCGCAGCGCCAGGCAGCCGACACGCAGAGCGCGTTGGCGCAGGCCACCTCGTGCGCCGAGCACCCGCAGTTGCGCTCGTCCTCGCCGCGCGGGCAGTCCGCCGTGCCGTCGCACCTGCGCAAAAACACGCACTCGTCATTTAAGGTCAGGCTGCGCATGACAATCGTTCTTCGCAATACACTCGTTCTGCACAAAGAAAACGTTATTCTGGGCAAAATACTTGTTAATCTGCATATAAAACTCGTTAATCTGGGCTCATTAACACAACCATTAACCAGCGACACATTAATCGACTCACCGATTGGCTTCGGCCGGACAGAGGTCTGGGGCGCTGGCGCAGAAGAAGCGGCCTTCGGGACAGCCGACGTCGTTGTCGGGGTTGGTGCAGCCGACCTCGTCGCTGCCGTCGCCGCAGTCATCACTGCCGTCGCACGCCAGCCGCGTCGACACGCAGCGTCCGTTGCCGCAGCGAACCTCGTCCGAACCGCACGACGCCGCCGCTGTCGGAGGAAAGCGTCATCGCGGTCAAGTGGCAATTGCAACAGTCGTGATGGGAATCCTTTGACCGGTTATAATATATTTCACATGTCAATGGCGATGTCAATGGAATAATAAATACTTCACTGTAGATTATCCTCTTGTTCATTATTGGTGACAAAGTGTGTGGTCTAGGCATCATCAATTATGATAACTAACTTTCTAATAGATTTTAATCTTAAACAAGTAGTTTGTTAATAATTTTTGATACTCTTAGTCCAGAAAAATAATATCCTGTATGTTTGAATACATTAATTTACTTTCATTTGGACCCTGTACTATTTACAGCACATTTAATTATACAAATTTCCCCATAATTAAGTTTTTACAAGAAGTTTCAGTCTATAAATCGCGTTTCTCACTCTTGAAAACCAATCGATTCAGTTCGACCAAACTTCCCAGCAAAAACGACGACAACCGAGCCCAACATGTCCCCCGCCATCTTCTAGCAATTCTGGCCATCACAAGCTAAAACCGATAGAATATCTACCAAAGCCGCTATAACCTTTTCGTAAAAAATTTTAACTGGGATTTTAACTTTTAACTGGGAATGCTAAGTCCCAAACTCAAACTTGATAGTTTTTCTGAAAGCTAACGTGACAAGGCTAGGAAAGGTCACGAGTCTTGAGAAACTAATACTTCCACATCCCACTTCCAGCTAGTCAATTGCTACCAACAACTCTACGCTCCTAGCCGAACGCCAACGCCCCGGCACCCTACAACTACAGAAACTCACGGCAGCGGGAGTGTTCATCGGAAGAGTCAACGCAATCGGGCTTCGAGTCGCACTCCCAGTCGGCCGGGATGCACGCGCCGGACTGGCAGTGGAACTCCGCGGGGCCGCACGTCGCTGGAAACGGAGACCGTTCAATGAATACACCGAGTTTTTGGAAGTGCGCAGCGTTCGGTACGATCACCAGACCAAGCGTTTGATACACACCAGATCGTTTAAACAATGGCCGAGGCCAGTCAATCGGAAAAAAAACATTCGCTTGCTATAGCGATAGACTTTTTTCAATCAGATCTCTTTATCTCCTTGGTTAAATTGCAGGGTTACTAATATTTCTTGTGAACTTTTTCAACCAAAGACGGGGCTATGAAACCCCAAGTGGCTTTTCTTAGTGGGTATTTGATGTCATTTCTCCGAGAATGGGAGCCTCTTTAATCGATTAATATTTGTAGAAATAACACTGAAAAATTCTGGAGGCTCACTAGAAAAGTTACTAACTGAAGCCCCAGAGCCCTAGCCAAGTCAACGGGACCACACCCCATTTGCCAACAGGATACATTACTCGAGTTATATCGCCCAGCCAACTGCCTTGCAATACAGCAGTGCGAGATTACACCCATTTTCCCTGTATGCCCTTTCAACACCGTAATTGCCGTTGGTCATACAGTTCCACCGCCGCAATACCAGAAGACGGCAATGAGCAAGGCCGGATAAATAATCAACAACGGAAGGGAACGGCAGTGACGTCATACTTTCTTGGCAGCCCTCCTCATCAGAGCCGTCCGTGCAGTCTTGGCTCAGGTCGCAGCGGAACTGCTTCAAGACGCACGAGCCCGAACGGCAGCGGAACTCCTTGTCTGCAAGGAAGCCGACGGCAAACGTTACTCCAAGCAGGATGCGGCTACGAGACCGGTTCATCACTCCCGGAACCGATAATATACAATTGTCAACGAGACCCATCCAAGAATTTCTCTATGTTTTCACCATTGTTTTCAGCTGAAGCTCAGAAATTCATGAATCAAATCAAATTTACTTGTGAAATTATCTCTGTTAATAATAAACATGCAAGGAAAGACAAGAATGATGAACCTTTGCATTGCCTTCCAGCTATAGTATGATTGCAATCAGAGTCGAGGATGATTCCCAATTAGAATTGACCACAAAATAATGCTCTCAGACCATCACCATTCATTCTACCAATAAACCGAAAGCAGAAAATATGTATCAGTCTAAAACGCATCCCTACTTCGGAAATCAATACCGGGAAGTCTGAGGGTTCGATTCCCCAGGTAAGTTTGCATTTTCAATAAGATTTTAGTTTCCAAGAGCTAAAATTTCAAGAAAACACCACACTTAAGTTCCTGATGAATAAAACGCAGTTCCAATACCAAGAGAGACGTGCGGTTTGTCTCGTAACTCACCCGAGCAGTGATTTGTCGGACAACCAGCCTCGTCGGCGCCGTCACTGCAGTCCCTGCGTCCGTTGCAGCGCGCGGACAGCGACAGGCAGCGGCCGTCTGCGCACGGAAACTCGTCTGCGCCGCACTTGTTGTCGCAGTCCGTCTCGTCCGCGCCGCTCGGGCAGTCCGCCTTGCCGTCGCACCTGGACACACACCGCACGATCAGAAACATGGAAAATGTGGCCAAATATCTTGCTAAGCTGGTGTGTAACAGTCGATTCGAACACACATGCCAGTACTCGTTGCATGTACGTAAGATATTTCGTTTCCAACAATATAGCTGGTGGGTTAGCTAATCGGGAATCAAGATGCAAACAGAGGACCAGCCGCTAGCAAGACACGCTGCGTGATCGGGAGCGACATTCGTTTCCATTTTATGCGTTTTGTAATGGACCCTCTTGGAAGAAGCGATTTAGCCTTGCAGGCCATCGGCCAGCACCGATGAGGGTGTACCTTGCGTTCCTGTCTATGCAGATGGCGTCGTCGATGCACTTGTACTGGCTCTTGGAGCAGCGCAGCGGGAACGCACACGTCTTGGCGTCGGCACCCAGGCGCATGCCCAACGGACATGCGCAAACCTGCAACAAATGGAAGTGTCATTCACACTGCGCACTAAGACAGGTTGGTTTTGGAAAAACCTCCACAATTAGAACGCTCATCTAGTCATGTTGATATCTTTTACAAACAAATTTAGAATGTTTCTGTGTTCACCTAGACATTCAACTTGATTTTGGAGAAATTAAGCAATCAGCTGCACTGCAATTAATATTTTTTGTAAGTAAGATATCTAATGAAGAATGAGTGTCCACAAGGGGATATGAATCCCACGCCTTAACCTAGATAGTTATAAATCCAGCGTACGTGCAAGACAACTGTAGATTACTAATGCAACTAGGCTTGAACCTTGCAGTTTACACCAACTGACATTGTCCAAGCTAAAGTTTGCAATTTCAACAACTAGAATCCCGGTAAATTAACCTCAGCCTAGGGATGTTCAAAGAACGGTAGAAAAGAGTGTTGAAAGAACTCACCGCATTCTGTTGCGAGAGCAGACAGAGGTGGCTGCAGCCGCCGTTGTCTTGTTGGCACACGTGCGAAGATCGCGCCCTGATCGTTCCCGCCGAGACAACGCTGACCCGCGTTACGGCCGTGTCCATGTCTGCAAAACAAACCAAACGTACGTCACTACTTCCTCAAGACTTGAGTTTTCTCCTTATCTAAGCGTGTTTTTTCAGAAAAACTATGTAACCAAGTTAAGAAAAGCTAAGCTGCTGAACACCTACTTTACTCTGATGGGAAAAGTATAAGTTGGGTACCTAGCTTAGTATTCAGTTACTATTTTTTCTTTTTTGAAAACTACGCAGCCTAGAAAATTTCCGACGCAGATTGCCAAAAGGCCGATGAATATGGATAGGAATTTGTGTCGGATGTAGGGGACGGAGCAGAAACTAATACAAATACGTGAATCATTGCTTTGCAAGCGTGAATTCCGGTTGATTTGGTGAAGGAGGGCTTGGTGATTAAGCAAGCTAAGAAAATTAGTTGGAGGAAAGGAAGAATAACTGAAATTTTCAAATCCTAGTTCATCGCAAAGTTGATCGGCGATCACCCCCAACCAGCATGTATAGAAATAGGCCGAGAAAGAACACAAAAACAACAACCGAGGCTGGCCGCCGCACTGACCGAGTGTGAGGTGCTTCTCCTTCGTGTCGCCGCCGTACTTGTTCGCCCAGCGCAGCTGCTGCGGCTGCCGCCGGTCCACCCAGAACACGTCGCGTCCCAGCGCCGCCATGTCGAACACCTGGAACCAAACCGACCGCTCGATTCAACGGCACCGTTTCCGACCAAGTTGCACGTCGTTCACTTGCGACAACGTGATTCCACTGTCCTTGTTTCTGTCAATAGTGGTTCAAGTGTGACACCAATATGCACACCTCTGAATGTGTGAAATAAAGAAAGAAGATCAATGCAACTTGAAATATCTCGAAATACAATTCTTAGGGTGCGGAAACCATTAGGAAAGTTTTCCGAAAATCTTATCAAAATCATGTATTAAACTTGATAAGCCATAATGGGAAATCAGCCAACATTATCAGTCAGGAAGATGAAACCAACCCTGGGCTTGTTAAGAGCTATCCCGAGTAATTGTTTAACAATGCACCATGTCTAGTCTAGTATCTCTGCTCTTCTTCATCCTCAATATAGATACTAACATTTTGGCATTTCAGTGGCAAGTGTAAACAACCAGTTTAGTAGATTTTTGGTCACAGGTCAATGGAGAAACAATGCAGTTGTTCTTAAGCAAGAAATGTCCAACCGTATGTGAAAAGTCAAGAATGTCCTTTGCTCTGTTCCCATTTCACAAACATTTTTAATTGAACTTTTAAACTTGTTAACAAAAAACCTACTTGCAGTTTTTATCATTTCCTTAACATAGATGAACAACGAAGTCAACTGGTTGCAACGCTCGCCTCTTCAATAACGTCAAGTTCTACGTTTCTAATCACCGCGTCGGATCGTCGGCAGCCCAAGTCGTGCTTACCGTTCCGAGGCCGGTCCGCCAATCGTGCCGATCCGTGCCGTCCTTGTCCGTCGTCTCCACGGAGCCGGCAGCGGCGTAAAACAACCGCTGCAGCTCGGAGTCGTAAGCCATCGCCACCGATCCCTCCGCCAGCGCCAACGCCTGCGTTCTGCCGGAACCGTCCAGCAGGTAGCGTTCCAGTCGGGCACCGGTCGCACCGGCCACCGCCACAAACATCGCGCTGAGGACACGTGAGAAAAGCTTTAAATCATAGCTATAATTAACATAGATTGCACTGGTGTAGCTCAAGGCAACAAACATCGCGCTGGGAAGATGATCAAAGCATTAATAACAATTAAAAAATTGCTTACCAATTAAATTACCAATTAGGTACCAATCTGTTAATCATCAAATTTTCACCAATTGTATAGTTAAAATATTGCATTGGGGAGATAATCAGCAAGTTGCAACACACAAAAAATAACCAACATTGCGCCAGTGAGCAGACAGAGACACGGAATACGTTTGGGAACTTCTTTAAATAAAGTGACCATAGACATTTTGAAAATATTAGCTCCTGGAGCAAGCCAAAAGCAAGAGATATGATAGGATAAGCTAGTCATTCATCTTGTCGAAACTACATGAAAATTTATTATTGTACTTTTGGTGAATTTCCCTTAGATGGAAGGCTGAAATTAAATTCCAGGTATCTTGGAGGAATCCAAATCTAACTCCACATTCAGTTTCATGAATGTACCAATTGTGCACATTTATCAATAGAATCAAAGTACGTAATGCTCAATTTCACCAGATACTCGAACTTCAGAATCCCTTCTCAACGACAAGACGCTTGCAGGTGTAAGACATCCGACTTACCCTTCCTCGGGCAGCACGGACACGGCCAAGGGAACGATCTCGCGAACCACCGACGTCCGCGCGTTCGTCGACAGACTCATCGCTTCGACGGTGCCCTTGCCGATGTCGCACCAGTACAGGTTGTTGCCGAGGTAGTCTGCAATCGGGCAACGTTTCATGTCAAGGCTTAGCATGTTCCTCAACGTTACTCAACGATGCCAATAAGTGCAACCAAGCTCTCCAGAAGTTAATTTGTTCAAAGCAAGATGAGTTGAGAACTTTTGTCTACAATGGAACAAATGAACCCAAGCATCTCATCTCGCCTCAAAAAAAAAATCGCACTGCAAGATATTGATGGCAATCTGTTACACTGTTTCACTCTAATGTTCTAGTCGGCTACAAAGGAGTTTTGGCCATCAAATCTCACGCCATCGGTACATTCAGAGAGCTATGCTTAGGTTACAATGCCCATAATATTACAACACATTTGAAATAAATAAAATGCTAACCCTGCAGATAGCATCAACTCTACCAACTAACTCTAGCAATGGTCCCAATTCCATCCTTCGAAGATCCCATCGACACAAGTCTCGTGAACACGATCTAATCAAAGCACTCACCAAAGTCCATGCTGTGCACGGCCGACCCAGTGGCATTCAACAGCGTCGTCATGACGTTCGTCTGCAGGTTCAGGGCGTAGAAACGGCGCTTTCCGACGTCGCTGATTAGCACGTCGCCGCGCAGCGAGTCGAACGCCAGCGCGCCCACCTCGCCCAGCGAGCGCGGCTTCATCTCGAACACGTGCTGCCGTCCGAGCGTCTGGTGGTAGACCTCGAACAGCTTGCGTCCGCCGCCGACCACCACGATCTCCTTCTTGGCGCCGGCTGGGTCGGGTAGAGGGTCGGCCGGGTTAGAGCAGAGATTCGTAGGGATTGATTCCTATCGTCGGCATGATTATTTTCAACATTAAGCGTCAAAAATGTCGAAAAAATGACCGTAAAATTCTGTACGTGTCCTTAATGGTCATTGTCGTGACTTTTGGTCATTAATTCACATGAAGCATATATGTTTCGATACAGAGCAAACACCTGTCCACGCGAAACATCTTGAGCGGCAAAGTCTAAGAATATGATGGTTTTTGCAAAGGCACGGGATCAGCCCAAACCAGCACCAAGTAGACATGGTTGTTCACATATTAAATTAAGTATAGATGCTAGTGCGATTTAAACGTAGATGCAAATTCTCGTTAAATGTACGGTGGATATTCACTACTAAAAACAAACAACTCTAATAAACTCCAATAAACTTAAGTTAGATTCCATAGTTGACGTCTGTAGCATTATTGGATAGCGCAAAGCCCCGGACAGGCGTAAGAATCTGGGTTGAAATCCCATTACCGACTAAAGATACAAAGTTTGGAATGGATTTTTCGTTTCTAATATTATTATGATTTATACGAGTATGAACACGTCTCACTGATGACTGCAAATTTCTTTCGCGTCAAGTTGGTATTAACATTGACTACTAGCACTAAGCAGACAGGGTTTTTAATAAACTAAAAAATTTCCAGTTAAGTGGCTAAAACTCATCTCCATTGGGACAACCTATCAACGGCTTCCATTTTCTTCCTAAATGAAAGAACTATTTAAGCAGACAATGTAATACCAGCACTAAACATGTCTCGCCAATGACTGCAAATTTCATCCGCGTCAAGTCGCCTTACAAAAACGACAACTAGGTAGCGCCGAGCAGACAGCGTTATCCACAAATTAACGAGCGTAGCCGCGTCTCACCGATGCACCGCTGCATGTCGGGCCCGAGCTGCCGTCCCTCGGCGCACGCGCACGCCGCTGTTGCGTTCGGCGCCAGCAGACAGAGCTCGGCGCAGGCGGCGCCGGCGCACGGGTTGGCGGCGGCGGGCAAGTGCGCCGCGGAGTGGAACACGTGCAGGTCATAGACGTAGTTCTTGCGCTCGCGCGCCACCGTCTCCACGTGCTTGCCGGTGAACTTGTCGGCGCGGAAGATCTCGCGTGCCGCGTAGTCGGACCAGTAGAGGGAGTCTTCGAAGACGTCGATCGAGTGGGCGTCGCGGACGGACCCGCGGAGCACCAGCTGGCAAACGGGCAGACGTTGTTCTTACTTTCGTAAGACTTGCGCGTCTTTTTTGCCAATCTTAGCACGTTAGTTTTCAGAAAAACTATTGAATTGCAGGGTATTGAATGCCAACTCCCCAAACTCAAAACTTTTCATGACGTTTCGCAAAGCTAAGCTGCCTCGAGCTAAACTTGGGTTTAGACCCTTGACAAAGCAGGCGGCACAGCTTTGCGAAACGTTGGGTTTAAGTTTTAGACTTGGCATTCAAAACCCAGTGGAATATTTTTTCTGAAAGCAGACATTGTTAACGAACTGCAAATCACTTTGCTGACGGGACAATTTTTACTGTCGGAAAGAATGGTCATTAGAGATTTTCTATTACGTAATCATTGTTCCAACAAGAAAAACTCAAAAGTTAAAGCAAAAGTGTTGAAGTATAAATAGTTGATGTTTTAAAAGGTTTGCCTATGCCATGCCAGGATTCCCCTTTCTTGAAATAGCCCCACGGCATTTCGCATTTCGGTTTCGCAGACCGACGTTTATCGCCCGTCGATTTTAGCTCCAATGCAGGAATGGTTTCAAAGTCAGCCGAATCCGATCAAAACACTCACGAGACAGCAGTGTTCTAGCGTTTGATTTTCAAATGGCAATTCGCGGATTTGTTTTCACAAGTTGTGAATGTAAATGGCAGCTACTTTTTGAGAATGATCTCATCCTGGAAAGGCTACAAAACTCCGTCAACGGCACCACCCCGACAACACCAGAAAAGGCCCCCGGCCGCAATTAGAAACGCTCACCCTGCGATCGGTGCCGTCTATCTTGACGGACTCGATGCGATGCAGCTTGGCGTCCACCCAGTAGAGCCGGCCGTTGGGGCGGTCCAGCGCGACGCCGTTCGGCCACATGACGTCGTGCGTGATGAGCGCACGCGGCTGCGATCCGTCCATCCCCGCAACCTGGATGCCCGGAGACTTGCCCCAGCGCGACCAGAACATCAGCCTGCGCACACGGAAGATGACGATGAATGGTGTTTAACGATGCACTGTTTTGACAACGGACCTTTGGCACTGGTCTAAAGGCGTCGGCGGATGAAAGGGTGATGAGGGTGATGATGAACCTAACTTAGCCTAGAATGGAGGAGGAGAAACCCGGTGCCGGCACGTAGCCTACTCCTGTCGAAAAGCACCAAGGGGACCACCTGCTTTACATCCCTTCTGAAGGAGGGTACAACTCAAACAACAGGATTCCTCCACTAGTCCATGCTGTAAAGAGATTGAGGCGAGCAAGGCGAGTGAAGTTGTCGTACTAACTTCAAGCCCTCCGACCTCTCTCCTAAACAGAACTGATCATGTGCATGATGGTCACCCATCAAACACCTAACTCAGCGTGATGTTGCTTAACTTCGGTTCTCACGAGCACCGGTGTTTCCGAACTGTTCAGTTGCTCACACCAAGGTCGGGGTCATGTCATGTAGCATGGCTATTGATCGTCAGGTTTTACTGAACAGCTCGCTATTATGTAAAATATACAGAAAATTCTGGACAATGTCATTCGACAAAGCACTGACCAACAATGAAACGTTTTACTATGAAACAAGCATGCTGCCTCTTCTGGCAACGTATCTTGCTATGCTGTCGAACATAGATCAACAATATAGAATATACGATCTCGCTGCGCACAAATAGATATGTGAAACCGACCTCACGAGGCCGTTTAGCAATTCCGGCGGATATAATTTCATCCAGGCGCTCTAGCAGATATGTGAAACCCACCATCCCTCACAGGGCATTTAGGCAATTCTGGCGGTCCTCATTCCATCATCCGGGTGCGCGGCACTCACCCCTCAGCGACCAGCAGCGCCAGGGCGCGCGGTTCGTCGGCAGGATCCTCGCGGAACAGCACCGTGCAGAGCGCGCCGTCCACCGTGCACGCCGCGATGTGCCGCTCCTCGCCGTCCGTCCAGTACAGGTTGCCCGTCACCCAATCAAGCGCGACATCATGCGGCAGGCTCAGACCTGCGCGGGGAGTTGCCGGTAGATTCAGCTCGGAAGCGATCGTTTGCGGCGCGTGAGCCAAGACGCAATGGCTTCAGAAAAAATATCTAACTGGATATTGAATGGGTTTCGATTTGTTGCTATTTGGCACTCGAGTTTAGACCCTTGATAAAGCTGGCAGCACAGCTTTGCAAAACATTTGGAAAAGTTTTAGTTTGGAACTAAGCACTCGAAGCACAGTCAAATAGCTTTTCTGAAAACTAATGTGCTATGATTAGGAAAATACGCGAGACATAAGAAAAAAACAAGACGCAATGTCGTTGTTGGTGGTGTATTGAACGGTAGGCTCCGTTTAGATCAACTTTTGGTCCGAAGAATGACCTTTATCAACATTTCGACCAAGTTGAAGATGACCATTTACATGAAGATAAAAAGTCAATCAAAACAGAGCACAACCGTTCAATCTCCCTCCCCCCCATCTTTTCGTAATTAACTTTTGTTCGATAAAAAGTATTCAAATGGGTATTGGATGCTCAGCCCCAAACTCAACTTTCTTCTGAAGTTTGGGACTCGGCATTCAATAACCCCATTTGGTTTTCCTGAAAACCAACCCGGTAAGGTCAGGTAAAGACACAAGTCTAGAGAAAGTAATAAGCCGGTCGAAGCGAGACTTACCCGCCGTGACGATTGCCTCCATATCCGAGCCGTCCTCCTTGCCGCGCACGATCGCCTCCTCGCCGTCGACCAAGCTCGTCCAGTAGACGTGCAGCCCGTCGTAGGCCACGCCCACCACGTGCCGGAGCTTGTTGCTGCCCACCGAGAACTTGACGCGCGATCGCAGGAACAGACCGCGCACGTCCTTCTTCGACGAGTAGAACAGCACCGGCTCGCCGCCTGCAGGCGATTTCAGTTCAGTTAGATTTGTTTGCTTGCCATTTGGATGCTAATGTTTAGGTGGTGAAGTTTCAAGTACCTATAACATTAGTTTCTGAATGACCTTAATCCTAGTTTGGATTCAAAGCTCAAGCCAGGGGCGTGCCGTCCATGGAATCAAGGGAATCATTGATTCCCCTCGAATTCCCAATAAATAACTTTAAAAATATATTTTTTTAAATACCGTAATACATTCTTAGCGATGTAAGTTAATTCATATTTTTAAATAAACTTTCGTTTTATGTTATGGAATTGATGCGAATTCAATTCGGAACTCCGCGCAATTACATCCCTCGGCAGAGAATCCGCGTGACGCAACCCGCATCGCTCGACTGTAGCTCGTCGAAGGGAATCACATGTTTGAAATGCTTCTCCCGTCCCGTGCTGTTAGCTGTGCACCGTGCTAGCAGTAGCAGAGCAGCCAGTCGCTGCAGCGAGCCGGCCGCGCGGCAGGCGTCGCCGGCGAGCACGGCGTGTCAATAAAAGCCCAATATATGCGCGTGCGGAGCACAGGCGAGGCTTTTAGGTCCACAATATTGTTCGTTACTCTTCCAGGGCCAATATCATGTCAACTCTTTGGTGCATTTTGCCCCTTATGGCAGCATTTATCGAGTTTTAAGCTGAGGGGAATCACTCTTCAAGATTGCTTCCCATGAGATATGCGACAAGCACTGGGTCTGAGTCAGCCTGCCGAACGATGGCCGGGAACAGCCGAACTTTTACCGCCTGTCTACCATGTAGCAAGGGACAAGCAATGACATGCAGTCGGTCGTAATTCAGCAGTCAGCACCAATTAATAATGAGACAGTGAAAAAGATTTGATCGATCATCGAAAGATTCATTACCGTCGTGGACCATCTCGGGGCTCCTGAGGAGGCTTTCATGATGAGGAGGAGGCAAATTTTTGACCCGATTGATTCCCCTATTGATTTTTCCACGGCACGCCACTGGCTCAAGCACAGGCCCCCTATTCACTAACTTTTACTTGGATGGGAAAATCTTAATTCAAATGGCTTTTTTTAGAGGTATATCAAGATGTTCGTCTCCAAATTGAAATGGTCTATTTGGACGATATTTTTTTCTTACACGTATCACACAACGTGTAAAATGAAAATTTTGACTTGCCAGCTGTCTTTGCTAATTTAGTTTGAGGAATGTTGCCAAAAATGCTATAAAGGCCAAAAACTCCATGGTTTCATGAAATTCATGCAATCACTAGATCACAGTTGTATATCCTGGTGCGGACACAGATCTTGGAATGATTTCGTTTCTAATAATAAACTTCATGGCATCATTCAGGCTAGCTGGTTTGTCGATGCTCAAAGATGAGACAAATACAAAAAAGCCATCACAAAATTTGCGAGCTCGAAATCAATCCACCGTCATGCGCCAGCTCACCCTGCGCCTCGCAGCCGTGGTGGTCATCGCGTAGCTTGAAGCCGGCGTCGCACGCGCACTGGAAGCTGCCGGGAACGTTCACGCACTTGTGGCTGCACGTGCCGAACTCGGCGCACTCGTCGCGATCTGGAACAGGCGGCGGCGTCATCGTCAACCGACCGATACGTGGCCGACACACGGCACTAGTCAGTCTACAGGGTTCGAACTTGATCAGGGTTGGACACAAAACAGCTGTCCTATAGATGAGGATTTTTAACAATGGCTTCGTACTTTTCTGAGCTTGAAGTTCAACTATTCTCGTTTTACAAGAATTTTAATAGACCCGAGTCTCTAGATAAAAGCTATAAGCGTGAGTGACCTAAATAAAGACGCGAACTGCGGAATTTATGTAGCATGTACACTTCTAGACACAGAAAAGCGGCCACTTGAAATTTATACATGCCGATATGATTTTTAAAAGCCCCACTGATATGAAAATTGGTTTTCCATAGGCAACCTTCCAAGCAAGTGGCTTCCTATACTGCTCAGCCTCTACCTGGGTTACCTATACTTAAAAAACAAACCATCACTGGGACTTTATCAATGTTAAATGTACCCCGTGTCAGCATGCTACTGAATAATAAATAATCTAGCATTGGATCTCTCACCGTTGCAAGCCTTGCCGTCGGCAGCCAGCTCGTATCCGGTGGGGCAGTAGCAGACGGGACCGCGGGCAGTCTTCAGACAGCTGCGGCTGCAGTTGGCCGCGGGACACGAGTCTGAAACGGACGGTAAACGGTCAGCGATTGTTCTGCACTGCACGGGCGACCAATCGCTTCACAATCCTAAAATTTAAACTTGCGACTACGTAACTTCCTCATAGTTTTGGTCATTGCCTGAGAAAATGAAAGAAAATGAATTTAACTGGTCATTGTAACACACATCTCTGCAAAACACCTATTCCATTCAATCAAAATTCTATCGAAATGACGTCATGATACCCACTCATTAAAGCCAGGTATAGCAATTCGGGTTGCGACTTCCCAATCTTAATTTGTTATTTAGCAGAGCTAGTAATTTTTTTTCCAAACTGATAGTACGTCCAGTGACGTAATTTTTCTCCGAGTGGAATACGTGGAAAACTTGATTAATATCCGGAGACTCACCGGTCTTGCACCCGGCGCCCTCGTCCGACCCGTCTAGGCACTCGACGATGCCGCTGCAGACCTCCGGCAGCTCCAGGCACGCCAACCGGTCGTCGCAGGCGAACAGGCCGCGGTCGGCGGTGCACTCCTTGGCCGAGACCTCCGTACGGCTGCCGTTCTCTGCAAGGAAACAACGCGATACAGTCGCCAGCTTGCGCTCGATTGCATCCGTCAATTTAACTCAATGCTCCGAACTGTGAAATGAGCACCGAAGTAATAAGCTGCAGTAGCCATTTTCCAGCTTTACTGTGAAATTAGTCTTGGCGTGTCTTTGCATGATTCGAGAAGAAACACAATATTCAATTTAGAACCGATTTTCTAACTTTTTCAATCTTGGATTTAGGCAGGGCCTTTATTCACTACCTTACCAGTTTCTAATTCTGCAGAACTGGGATCTAAATTGAAAAATACGTCTTCTCGTATCATGCACCAAGACGGCAATAGCGACAGAAAACCTGGAAACCGGCTATTCTTTTGGCATTTGCATCTTGATTTTGCAAAAATTATCATCCCTCACTATGTTTAATTGGAATTTGTGGACCGTTTTAACCGGCACCCTAAAGGTTCATCTGATCGGCTCCATCTTGCCTGACAGTACCCCTCGCGATCATCGAAATCGAATTGCGCCACGTCAACTACTCACTGGCCTTGCAGTCGGCTTCGTCGCTGGCGTCAGAGCAGTCGGGGCTGCCGTCGCAAACCCACTCGTTGGGCACGCACTCGTTGTTCTTGCACAGGAAGCCGTCGTGGCACGAGATCTGGAACGGCACGACCGACACAATCAATCCAACGCACCAAACCTTCGGCAATCGTGATGCCGCCTATACTGCCACTATATATGCCTATACTGCCACTATATATTCCTATACCGATATGTAGAGACAAATCACAACCCAACACATAACTGCAAGAGGAATCCCATTATGTGTATGGTAGATATTCATTATCAGAAACAATAATAAAATCAAATGCATGTCCATGCATGGATGTTGACTGCTAATTTTTACCTTGTCAAGTACTAATGCATTTCCAACTAAGCTACCCGGAAAGGAGACTTTTGAAAGGATATTCAACATATTTTAATTTTTAGCCTCCATTTAGACATATCGCAGCATAGCGTTGCTAGATTCTATGCCTTCGTTGATACTTCATAGTCCCGTTTCTGTCTCCACAGCACCCAAAAAAACTCGGCTAAACCATGCTTTCCAAAGTCGTACATCCAAGTAGCTCGGTAATGCATCATACCCCGACATCTTGACACCCAACAGTGTCAAGATCCGCAGTTATGTTTCCCCTTCTTTCTCGATTGGATATCCAATTCATTCCCACACATGTATGACGTGCATTCAACGAGATTTTTAGTTCGGTTCAATTTTGATAAGCCGGACAGTTGTAGGTCACCTTGTTGGAGCAGCCTTGGATCTCGTCGCTGCTGTCCAAGCAGTCGGGATGCTGGTTGCAGACCCACTCGGCCGGGATGCACATGTTGTCCACGCACCGCCACTCGTCCTCTCGGCAGACCGCAGGCCCGGAGGTCACCTGCAGATCGGAGAGAACGATTTCACACCATCCTCGTGTAGCAAACTCTCCGTGTCACAGGTTGTATCGGTTGTGATTTTTGTTATCGCTTGGTTGCTAACCTTACCTACCAGTGCATTAATGGCTGGACTATTTTGAGAAATATCAAGAACTTCAGTAGACATGATTTAACAAATAATACTCCATAGGAAATTATTATAACTTGACTATAAGCACTACATTAATCATTTCTAAAATAAGAAATAGGATTTTGCTAGGGCATGCAAGTTAGTACAAATAAATCTTTGTTAATTATAAAGTTGGATTAAGTTGTGAAATAAAATAGAGCTACAATTGCAAAGCATATAACACCATTTTATAAATAACTTATTTTAACAATGTGAATGACTATCTTGTTATGAAAAAGTGAAATGTCACGCATTGAAATTGTTTGCTATAAAATCCGGCACACGCTCTAAAAGATTTCACTATAACTTATTTATGAGTGTACAAATGTGTGGAAGGTGTGATTGTGATCAATTTGACAGGGTTTGGGTGGCTTGGTATTTAATTTCTTACAAAAAAAATGTGATAAAAAACAAAGTAGGCACCTACATTGTAGGCTTCGATCTTATTAATATTGGCCTAACAATGACTTTGTAGCAACTCTAAAAGCTACAACTCAACAATAAACGCCGCATCTACATACCTCGTGGCCCGAGCAGTTTTTCTCGTCAGAGAAATCATCGCAGTCGTCTTCTCCGTCGCAGCGGAAGAACGAGCTCACGCACTTGCCATTGCGGCAGCGGAAATAGTCTGGCGCCTCGCACTTGAACTCATCTGGAACAAACACGCGCCATCAGTTTTGAACGGAAAACCAGGGAAAGGATCAAAATATCAAAATCTGGGAAGGATAAAATCAGAGAGGCACAACAAAAGCCATTTAGCCATTTTAAATAGTGAGATTGAATAAATATATTCATTTTCATTATAGAAACAAAACGTCAATTCCAAAATTTTGATCCGCAATCTAATTTGTAATGGGTCAGTTTAAAATTTCTTGCTTTCGGAGACAATACGACAGCAAACCCAGAAACAACTGAAACCTATTTGTGTTTGCACCAGCTCGAAGATTTTAATATTGTGTTCAGACTCAAGTCAATCCATGCTGAACTGTCCTTGCTGGATTGCAGCCGACGTGCCGATTAGATTAACTCACCGCAGCCCGACTCGTCGAAGCCGTCTGCGCAATCCTTCTTTCCGTCGCATCGGTGCGAGCTGCGATGGCAAGCGCCGCCGTCGCACCCGAAGAAACCGTCGGGGCAGCTAGCAGCTTCTGCAATCAGAAACGCAGTTGAATCGACTGTTCGTCAAGACACGGACAAGCTCTCGAACTTCGTGCTACAAACACACAATTGCCAATAAAAATAAAACTATATTATGCCTACAACTACTGGGAGATGCAGCGTTAGTTCTTAATTTAAATTTAGTTGGTAACAAAATTATGAATGCCAACTAATGCTTCTTTCAGTGCACTGAAAGTCCCTCTATGATGATCACCTCTGGAAGCCAAATCGTATACATACAGCATTCAAAGTCGATAAAATAAAAGATTGAATCAAAAATAAACACCAGAAAAAATCAGATAATAATTAAAATTGCCCAATACTCGCATTTGAATATAGGATGCATCATAGTAATTAACCCCGTGTCGTTTGTAAAGTTATTTGGAGTAGGGTACATGTCAAAACACATTATTCAAGTTGCAGGGCAATTACGCGAACGACCGTTACCACTGATAAGGGAGGCAGTTATACAGGTTGGGTATTCGAATGCCTTGTTATATTACCTGCAATTGCTAGCATGCAGATGACTTGCACTAGCAGCACCGGCAAAATCTTCGACCCTGGACCCATCATAGACGCGACCGCGTGGTGTGTATAATTATGATGCCTCAGGGTGTGTCGAACTGGAACATTCCAACGTAAAGAGTTTGAAGCCAATGCCAAATGCCATTGCACGATGATAACTAAAAATCGCTCAAGTCTAAATATTACCCTGACAATTTCTAGGAAGACGCAAAATAAAGTTCACGATTCAAAATCGACATCAAATAAATTACACTTTAGGTCGCTTCTCGTTTAATTTGCCCAACAATTGTAATAGAGATTCTGTTTTTTATAACCACATAGTACAGAAGAAACTGTTACGCTGTTACTAAGTATCTTGCTGCTCATCTACACCACTTAATTTCTCGACAGGAATCTACTTTTTAGACCAAAAACGATCCGAATTGCAGTTCACTGCCAATGTTTGTATTTCTATGAACGGGGCATAGTCTGAAAGAGTATACCCATTAAAAACCAAATGCAAGGCAAAATATTTAATGAAGCAAGTATAATTTGTTACAATTATAAATGCCGATCATCTTTCAGCTTGGTTAATTCTCACCAATTACCTAAAATAAGTTTTCTGCAACCGCAAATTCCAAGTCGGAATTTAAATATCAACACGAATGGTTGTAATTCGAACATTTACGAACATATAGATATTTTATTAAAACATAATACTATGGTATATTATTATCCTATTGGCATAGCATATGAGCAAGTCATAAGAGTCCTAGAACTAACAATTGTTTAAAACCAATGTGAAATATCGAAAACATTGCGACGTTTACCTCGAGATACGTATTGCAGAGACGACCACACAGACCCAGAGTTCTCGACCGAAAGACTCTCTGGCTCAACTCTGGCTGCTATGCTGCTGATGGAGGAGGCTGATAGGGGCGGGCATCTATTGCTCTGCTGTCCTGGGGAAGGGAGGGGTAGATATGTAGGTACTTGTGTGCCACTGACTAATACGTCCTACGATGATTTATCAAGTCCAAACTATGTAAATATTGCATGAACTGACGTGAACCTATTTGTTATGACCTGAAGATCGGATATTATTCATCGATTTTTTTTTGGTAGAGTAATATACATTATGAAACAATTGAAATGGTAATGGAATAGTTAGAGCACGTACTTCAGAAGGGTATTTACGAGTTTTTAGCGTAAAAATCGGAAATCTTTGCAGACTAAGAATGTAATAATAATATCCCATTGACCTTTGCCTTTAGAAATACTATTAACAATTAGCGTCTCGCATATGGTGTGTGTGAGATTTCCTGGAACAGGATGGGTATTTTCCGAAAAGTTATTAATTATTGATAATTAATTAATTATTAATAACTTTTTAGAGGAAATAATGCATATGGTATGCACCTGTGCCCATTTATGTACAGTAAATTATTATATACCGTGTTTAAGAATATGAAATGGAGATCACGAAAGAGCTCTTCAAGTGAATAATGGGAATTTGCGATTTAAAAATAATAAAAAATCGGCAAGAACCAAGGCACTCTAAAAACCTTTGCAAAATCAGAAACCATAGATACCCCTAAAAAGCTGGACTGACTGGCACATTCAGTGCAATGCAGTTTTAAATAGTAATTATGATGATTATAATGATTATGATGAATGAAGACGATAGCAAACAGGGACCATGGTCATTCAGACGTCTGAATGATTACAATCACATCTTCTATTGCACTGTCAGCTAATCACTTCTTCAGTCTATACGGCTGTGTCAGCTATTTTGCTATCACAATTGCTGGGCATTAAAAAAATAAACATTTAATTGAGACTCTAAGGGCATGAGTCAACTTGCGAAAATAGCCAAGATGTCTTGGAAGGATTTGCATCTCTTCGCGAGTAGTAATTTTATCACATTTATCATTTTGATCCAGTGAAGAAATTTGTCACAGATGCTGCCACATTACCAGTATGTTGCAGTCAAGACACATTAGTTTTTTTAACAGAAATCAAATAAAACCCACACAGGGGATCAGAATGTAGGTATTATGAGTCTTATCCTGATGATGATTATGTATAGGTATCCCTATATCAAACAACTACAGCAACCAAATAAATATTGGGCTACAAAGACATAATATGCCTTTATGTGTCATTGTAACAGTCATGAAACTCCAAATTATAAGTTAAAACTTTATAAGGTATTTGACTGGTAGTATTGTAAAACCACTTAGTACCTGTCACAGAGCAAATATTATATAGAATAATAATTTCATAACACACATGGGAGCAGGAGTCCAATCATACAGCATTCACCCAAACACGGGAAAATAAGATACAAAACAAGCAGTTCCAGTGAAAACAAGAATATATAATCAACCACATCTATAACTCACCACTTTCCAATCAACATGTCGTAAAATTCTAACATAGATAGCTAAAATGATTTCCATGTCAACGTCATTTCGTTACATACTAATTCACAAAAGCCACGGTGAGTGACTCTGTTCGAGCTCGCGTGAGAATAAATTGCTAATGAGTTGGACAGATCAAAGATATGTTTATCAAATTAATCGAATTAAAACATCGATCAACTAGCGACCGACTCAAAGTCATTCTTCTTCCATCAACACGTGAGGGGAATATCTTCCAGATTCTTTGAATTCACAAACATTTTCAACTTTCTCTTGGATAAATTTACCCCCAAATATTTTAAACTGACATCTCTGCTGTATCTGGAAGAGTTAAACATAATCTTCTATTCCAAAGAAATAGCTGCTGCTGGTTAAATATAACATTTTCAAAGCTAGGTGCAAATCCTAGTTAAATACACCGTAGTAACATAAATTAAAGCATTTAAATTCCAATCAGAAAAATACTGACCAAGTTGCTGGTAACATAATTCAATGACTTGCCGTAATGCTCGCAAGAGTTGAATATCAATAAAATTAACTGATTGCAAAAAGTTCTCTCTTAAAACATATTTTGGAACAAATAAAATATTGCTGCAATATAATATGCAAGGAAAACATGATGCAATCACAAATAAGAATAATGATCCATCAAAGATCACTCATTTTCTGTTGAATTTACTGATCAACAAAAATAATAAAACATTTTTAGAATTTATTAGCGGATCATTCGCTTGTAGCAAACCTCCGAACCGCAAA
The DNA here is from genome assembly GCA_921293315.2 of Nemurella pictetii. Taxonomy (NCBI): domain Eukaryota; kingdom Metazoa; phylum Arthropoda; class Insecta; order Plecoptera; family Nemouridae; genus Nemurella; species Nemurella pictetii. The sequence goes on from OV121122.1 coordinate 8,676,983, forward strand.
CAATTCTAAACCCTCTCCCACCAAACCGCACAAGGAATGCATAACCCAAGCGATCTGAGCCGTATCGCTTGGGATTCACCCACGCTTCACGTCGTCAGCTGCACTTTCTCGCTGCAATTTCCTCGCTGCAATTTCCAGCAGGCAGACGTCTCAAACCGCGCACGGAAAAGAGACATCATCGCAACCGTTACTTCACCGGGGATATCTTCGGACTAAGTGTCAAGTGTCCCAGATTGAAGAGGATGGACAAGAGAGGAATCAAACTCAACGCATCAAGACGATCTCAAAGGACGCCTTGAATTGAGCGTGATTCTCACGACAGGGGTATTATCCCGCCAGGTGGCGGACCGGGGGATGAATCGGAGAGGACCAGGACTCAATGACTAAACGGTCTCGATGACCCCCTTTCTGCGCGAACGCCGTTCGTCCTGGGTCGGCGTCGAGAAGGACGTCTCCACCGGGGGCGTGGTCACGACTGCGGGGGCGGCGGGGGGCGTCACCGGGCTGGGGGTGGGTCGCACCGGACTCTCCGTCACCGGGGGCGGTGGCACTCGTGTCTTGCGCTGGGGGGCGGACAGGAAGAAGAACTTTTAATCGCTCGAAAATTGCTAGAGATCATGATTAGATTTCAAGTTAACAGAATCAACTTGCTACATTTCAGAATATGGATTTTTTTATCTCACAATACACTGATTTATTTTTATAATTTTCTTTTCTTTCAATCATTACTACCTAATCACAATAAATTAATATACATAAAATTAAACATAGGTAACAATAAATAATAAACAAAAACCTGGGATAAGATCAAAACAAGCACGTCATAGTTATATAACTTCCAAATGTTTTCTGGTTTCATATCTTAAGTTGATGGCCAAGTTTCTTAGAAAACAACAATCAAGAACAGTTCACAGTTCAGCATTTCACTCATTCACGTAGATAAAAGCGCCCACCAGATTAAAAACTTATAAAACTCCAATTTTATTTTGCCACAAGAGCGTAAATACACGAACGGTCACTCAAGCGGTCACCTGGCAAAGTGAAAGTAATTCCAGGACCTCTTGACCGCTTCGACGGTGCCGAGATCCATCCAGGGGAAGCCGGGAAGCGTGGGGATAACGGTACCAACCTTGGCCATGTCTTCCAGCGGGATCTCTTCGCTGCGCGGTCGCGGCATCCGCGGGGAGCTGTCGCGCGACCTTGCGCCCGCCGGCCCGCGCCGATCTGAACACAAACCACGCGTTGGAGAGACGAACTTTGCAGCGTTTACAGCCGGTACATAACCGGACGATCATTGATGGACACTAAAATGTTCACCGTCAGAGACTGATCCTTCTCGAAACACGCTATGGAGAGACAAACCCTGCAGCGCTTACAGTTTGCATCCTTGCATAACTAAACTATCATTGCTGAAAACTACATTGTTCACCATAGACTACATCCTTCTCAAAACAAACGTTGGAGAAACCATCCCTGCAGCGCTTAAAGCCAGTACATAATCAGATAATTATCGATGAACACTACAATCCTCACAGTTGACTACGGACAACATACCACTACAGGAAAAAAATATCAACCCTACACAATGCTCACAGAACCTAACAATCAACAGAGATTATAACTCAAAAACTCAAATATAGAACCACAGGACCCTACAATTACAACTGGTCTATGCTACAACCGCTACAGCACTTCTCTCAATGCTGAGGCTAAAATGGCAAAGACTTTTCGACATCCATATGTCCATCCTGCCTATCACTTAAATCGTTCCACTCTGCTTCCCTCCTTCTCATTCAGCTTTAAGTTGTGAAGGTAAAATTGAAGACCAACGGCTTTCCTGGGCGGGTAACTTATGCCATTTCTTGTGGAATGCAATCGTGTGATTGCCTGCATTACCTTGCGATTCGGAGCGCCGCCCCGGCAACTGCCCCCTGGTGACAGCCGAGGGCAGGCTTTCCCTGCGCATGGCCGCCGCAAAGCCAGGCACCTTGTTGCCGGCCGCAAACAACGGCCGATGGTGGATCGTGCGGATGCCTGCCGGAATTACAAACGAGTCGAGTTTTTAATTACGACCCTGGTTTGTTCTTAGGTGCTAAGTCAATTAAATGGTAAAGCATACCAATTAGCACCAGTTATTACTTATTTATTACTTGTTACTAGACCACTTTAAGAAGATAAAGAAATCTTGTGTAAGCATACTAGGTTCTATGGAAATCATCCTTTAAAAATTGACATGGCAATTAAATAACATCACTCAACGGTGGTAACGACACGGTTTTTCAACACGGTTTGTCAGTTATAGTCACTCTAAACGTCCTTTGGATATTATTTCCAATAAATTATCTGACTTCTTTTTCATTAATTTAGATATCTAGCTCAATAACTCCATGAAATGCGACAAGCCTCTAAGGAAAGACCTATTCTATTCAAAGAAAAATGACATCAAATACCCTTTAAGAAGCCACTTGGGTTTTGATTATCCTATCTTCTCTGGTTATAAAGTTCCACAAAAAATAATATTGGCTCTGCCATTTAACCAAGGAAGATAGGCAAATCTCAATCCAACTGGCTTTTCTTAGTGGGCATATGACGTCATTATTCCCTGAACGGAAAAGGTCTATCGCCCTGGCTCCGTTTGCGGCCAGCTTTGAGGTAGACTCACGTGAGCCGCCGGCTCCGTCCTGTCGCAAGCCGATCAGGTTGTAGACGGGGGGAGAAGCGCAGCTGCTCGGCAGGTCCAGCAGCCTGGCGATCTGATGCATCTTCTTCTGCCGCGCCTTGATCCTGCCCTTCGTCAGCCTGTACCGACAAGCGTTGCAATCACGTCACCGGGTTTGTTTCTTTTACTACGCTCGACAAGGAAGACTTGATCATCGGGAAAAGTGAGTCAACATTGCAAATGATTGCAAATATTTTTTTGGTAAGGCATGTGCCGTGTACAATCCAATTTCTACAATGTGAGTCAAGTAATCATGCTCTCCACAGTTTAAACTTTAGTACTATTTAGTTATTATGACTTCTCAAAAATAGGAGGGGGATTGTTTTCCCTCTTAGAGCTGGCTAAGTGAATATACTGCCTGATGAGAGAGTAAATAAATAAATAAATAAGATGATTCAGTTGTAGTCTAGCTTTCAGTCGATAGTAAAACATGTGTCTTAAAGACGTCAGCTACTTTCGTTAGCTAAGTTAGCTGAGTTAGCTACGTCAATGCTTATTTTATACGAGTTATAAGTTATGAATCATGAGCCGTAAGTCAAAATTCATGGCTACAGGCACCATAATCATGGGCAAAAGCTGCATCAGTGAAGCTGAAACATTTTCGAGTAATGATCGATGTAATGTTTCGAATTGAGAAAATGATTAAAACTGAATGTTAGCAAAGTGCGCAAAGACAAGCGGGGTTGCTTCCCGTTCTCGTACCGCTGTTTGGCCGCCATGCAGCGAATGTGGTCGTCGAAGATGAACCGAGCGGAGAGCAGTGGCACGCGGTTGGCGGTTCCCGCCGACAGCGGCCGGTGGATCGTGATGTGCAGACACCGCGAGTCGTCCTGCCGGATTGCCGTTGCCAATCACAAAACACCGATCACAATCACCCACCTACACGCAACAATCGACTCGAAGCATCTGGCACTTTAGCCACCAAAACACGTTGCATTCAAAGCAGACGCTAACAGCACTAAGACTTTCATAGTTCATATGGATTTTCCCGATTATACTGAAAAATAACTCTGACAGACTTTTTTAAAATATTTCTAGAAATTATTTGGGGATTGCATCAGTGATTGCAGGTGTTACTAAGTCGTATGTAGCATGTTGACTTGAAATGACATTTATATTTTGTAACAATGCTAATTCAAACCACTACTTTAAGGTCAGGCTATAGCGGGAAATAATGCGATTCAAATCCTATAGATGATAGTCCGAAACGTATCCTCTTTTCCCACTCCACTTTTTTTCAGCACGGCATAAGGGGAAGTTGTCCGTGAAAATGCCGGCCGGCTGGCTCGCACCAGCGAGCTCAAGCTTAGCCTGCAATTCTCATATCGCAAATTCCTGGAACTCAAAAGCCTGGCAAGGCTGCTTGAGATCGGTCTTCAAGCACATGGCATGAGCAATTTTACAATCGCTGTGATACAGACGTAGTAAGACTGGTCGGGATTTAGCTTCGAATGCAAAATTAGGGATAATATTTTTTAGAGAAGCCAGCTGCGAGTAAAAAATATTGACTCGAAAGAAAGCATACATTTAATAATTAACAAAATACGAATTTAATTCTTAAATAGTCGGTTTGCAACTTTAAAATTTTTTTTGTGAGAGTTGCTGCGCAACCCTCAAATTTTTCTGGGGTTTGCTTCGGCACCAGAGCACCCACGGAGTCGGCGCCCCATTCCTTATTGTTTGCACACGCGCTCATGCTAAAATTACGCTAGTACCATAGATACTACTAGTATTGCCTCTGGAGAGTGGAGAGCTGTGGTCGACTGCTGAAGTGCTGACAAACACAGCGTATGGAGTGTAACGGTGGGAAAAATGTATGGGTACGCCGAAATAGCGACCAAATCGCTCGGTGTAGCGGCGCCTTCGGGAGCGAGGCCCGCTGCGACTAGAGCAGTTTAGAGATAAGCTGTATACTGACTAGCAGTGCCTATGTGGCACTATGTGTCTATGTGACTATGTGCCTTTTACTTGCTTTTTGCCGGCCGTCGGTTGCATTTGTTTACTTTTCAGCCTAGGCGAAATTAGATTTCTTCAAAATTAAATTAGATAAAGGGCACAGATCCGGTTCAATAATTATGTTGTTGGGAAGAGAATTATTTAGGTATTGAAACAAACCCCATCGATATTCATGGATTTTTCACCGTTTCGATAACAAAAAATAAGAAGACACCCCCAGAAAGCTAGATACGTGCATCAAAAACCCTAGGTCAAACCTCTTGTAAGTTATGTATAGGGCTGACTTGTGACTCTGACATAGTGACTCCATTCATAAAAATTAACGGGCTGACAGACTCATATTCGTCATCTGTAGATCGCAACTCTGCTTCACAACGTAAACACAGCTATCTGTTTTTATTTGTATGGACATCGACTGCCAGCACGTGTTCAATGTTCGGCAGGAGCCCGGAATGATCGAGGCCCGGGGTGCGATCGCACCCCTGCACCCCGGGACAGTCCGCCCCTGCCCGGCGCGTATATTTGACAGAAACGCCACTAATTTTAGCAGCTAGGTGGTGTGTCGGGTCTTGTGTTCACCAACTGTGTTCACCAACTGTGTTCACCAAGCTGATTTCACTTCCAGTCATGTCCATGTCATGTCGTTATTCATATTTATTATTTCCTTCTTCCAAACTAAAAATTAAATAAACTACTAATTGAAACACTAATTTACCGTCCAGTTCTACCTGATCCAGCCACTAGTAATACGCGTATGGATTCTCATTCTCTCTTCTTCCAAGCTCTCAAGGAAATAAACTGCAAGCAATAAAATACGGAACAGCTACCCGTCGGCTGCGACTCCGATGCTACGAGGCGAAGGCGTTTGAGGGGAAATTACTGGCGATGAATGGAAGCACAGTTTCAATTATTTACCTCTGGGTTGTCAATTTGTGAGTTCCGTCATATCGTTTGTCAAAATTGGTTTACAAAATTGGGACTTTGTTTCGTAATTCGTGTTTGTATTATCTAAGCTTCCTCGAAGAGTTTTCCTTACATTTTCGTTTCGCTTGGCAGATATCAGCATTTTTGTGTAATATTCAAAAATATTTTTTTCCTGATCAATCGAATCCAAATTAAAAATTTAGCCGACGAGGAAGCCTTCATTTTGAATTAAGAATGGCAAACGATATTTTTTCTGTGCTCTAAAACCATCCGTTGAACGTGTACGGCGGAACTAGCCGAAAAACAGTGTCTCACTAAGCGATCGATTGCTCATCAACGATCAATCAGAATCAATTCAAATTATCCCGGTATGGAGGAAGACGTTCTCAGCTATCGAATGCATTTTTTTGTTTATTTTTAAAACCCATCGAACGCCAGCTATTAGTAAATTAAACCCTAGTTAGCATTTTGATTCTCTTTTCTACGTTAGAGAGAGACAGAAAACAAGATGGCGGTAGAGCCAAACCTTAAGTCAATTCCCAAACCGTTTTAGTAAATAAAAAAATAACTTTATCATTATTTTGAAGTAACAAACACGGCATAGTTCTAACCATATTACACCTACTGAATCCTTATGCCAGGGTGAAACTGCCAGAATACAACGTATTGCCGTGACCCTTCCGTACCTTATCCCCGGTGACCTCGATGTCTTGAAGGAAGCCGACAAACTTGGCAACGCCCCACCCGAGGCGACGAGTGTCCGGCTCGACGAGTATCAGCTGGATGACGTCGATGACGAGGAACCGCCGCGTCTTGTGCCCCTCCTTGTCCACCACGGTGCACGCTATCAGGTCGCTGTTGTCTGCAACCGACACCGAAACCAACGGGTTGCAGTCACCGAATGTCGAAGAACTCGTAACACACCGATGTTTCGAACCCGTTGAAAGCTGTATAGTGTTAATGTAAGCTATCGTTTATCCTGTGACGAGTTATTTATGCAGTTTGTCTCTTCTCTCAACAATGGGACAAAACGGTCGGGCATCTCAGAAACTCACACTTAGATGTTTTCGAATTCAGCCCCAGCAACATTCAGGCCACTTGATGAGAGAAGAAAATGTAGGGGTTGGCAACAAAAATAACATGACTTACTCAAGGTTTAACAAATTGAAATTGTTAAATATGCCAAGACAGATTCTGTTAAAGCAACTCAACTCAAAGAAAAATTCATTTAGTTTGAAAGTGATCAATTTGATACATGAATGCATTTCAACATGCATGTAAAGCAATAAGTTATCATGTACCTAGGTGTTAGATTCGGAAACAATCACTGTCAATTGTAAATTATAACAGATAGGCAGTAAAATTTTCATTAGTGACACATCTTGCTAGTATTAAAAGACTAGACAACGACTAATCGTTGTCGTGGCGAACTCACTCAAGTCGAGCACGTTCTCCACCTGGACGCACGCCTGCGGATTCGTCAGCGGCAGCTGCGTCTCGGGATCGGCGGACAGCCGCAGCGACAGCGCTCGCACCAGCAGGAAGACCCGGATAGCGCGCCGCGCACGCTCCACCTGGACCAGCCGCCACCGTCAACTACTTCCGTTGGATACTTGCGTTGGATACTTGCGTTAGCTGTATTTGATACTTGCGTTAGGTCCTTGCATTAGCTAGGTTTGCTAATTAGGTTGACTCCATTAGCTACTTGCTTTGGCAACTGACACTAGCTAGGTTTGCTATGTAGGATAGCTCTGTTGGCTTCTTACATTAGCTATGTTTGCTTTAGCTACCAGAGTTAGCAGCTTGCCTTGACAAGATGGAATGCAATTGAAAAATTATAAATAGGTGGTAAACAATATATCAAAAAAATATTGAAACATCTCCAAATTTTGAAACCGTCTTGTAATTAGGAGAGTCAATCGATTCGATTTACTTCCTACTTTATCCTACTTGTAATGGCAAACGGGCATAAGAAAAGTGGGTGTGACAAAACCACTATCAGAATTAAGAAGGTATTATATCCATTATCCTTTACTTATTGCAAAATATGCAAATATGGCCATATGGCAAATATGGCTGAACATTTTTACTACGTCAAAGATGACAGCATAATATGCTGCGGATAATACCAACAATCGTAGCACCATAATAAATTTAGCATCACGCATCACATTAACACAAGTCTATGGTGTTTACATAAGACCCCTTTCAGCAGAGTTGCTGTCATTGAACACCACAAATAAACTCACAATCTCGAGTGGATTAACAATTATTGATATTGGCCAATCGCAAACGAACCTCCCCGCACGGCAGCCGCTTCCCGAATGCGATGCCCGTCATCGGCGTGCCCGTCGGCGGCAGCAGGACATTCGAGTCCATCAGCAGCCACTCGACGTTCAACGGCCGCTTGGCCATCTCGTTGAGCTCATCCTCGAACATGTCCAGGAAGATCTCCTCGCTCTGCGGAGAACGCAACACACCGACGTTGGATTCGTGCTTGATAGGCAGCCATCATATGCATGCCCGTAGATCTCCAGTTCATATTGATGCCGGCGGTACATTCTACTAGAACTTCACTACTATGCTCTATTTACTGCACTATCTGCACTACTCCGCACTATCTACTAGAAGGACATCGGACATCTACTAGGAAAACCGTTATGAACGCATTTTAGGGGGAGTGATTTTTTTTTGCGGCCATCGTCTTAATATATATTTTGCTTCGGGAATAAAGTTCCTAAGTTTGGTTGATCCCGGTAACGTACCTTGATGTGTGGTTGACCTTTTAGTTGCCTGGTTGTTTGACAGGTAATACAGACAAACATGATTTTTGCCTAATTCAATTTTTTCAGAAAATATTTATCTGGGATAATGGATTTCAAGTCCCTCACTCAAACTCTTCTCAACATTTTGCAAAGCTGCCTGCTTCATCAATATTCTAAACTCGAGACCTATCCTGCGAAACGTCGGTCAAAGTTCGAGTTTGGGACCTAGCATTCAATAACCCAGATAGATACTCGTCGCCATTCTTGCGCCAGCGCCCACAACCACACAAAGCTTGGAACACAATCCCAGCGGTTACCTTGTAGAAGTTCCGCAGCAGCGAAGTGCTCTCCTCCTTGGCTTGCTCGATGGCGGCAAGGTGGGCGTCCACCAAGTAGCTCTGTCCCTCGGACATGACTAACTTGGTCAGCAGCCGGATCGTCAGCTCCAACGTTACCAGCCGCACCCTGCAGTCTGCAAAACAACAAGCGTGTCACTTACACAGGCAATGCAAAACAAACGTGTTACGATGTGACACTCTGTTTTTGGTATTAGTAACCTTTTCCGGTAAGGATTAGTAATCATCATTCATGCCAACATTGTGTGAAGAATATTTCAAGCTAGCAATAGATAAAAGCGGTATTGATCTTTATTTCTACAAGAATTTTTAGTCAATGCAAAACACATGCAGACGCGCTTCATTATACCTCGTTCCTTAATAATAATAACCTTGTCCCGTCGGCGTTAGTGGTCATCATTCGTGCCAAAATTGTGTAATGGATAATTCCAGCTAGCAATTTACCTTTATTTCTACCAGCATTTGTATTTATAACTGTTTATGTAATGTTTCTAGTCAAAGACTGCTCAGGTATGCAAATGGCAAATAAAAAGTTAACATGTATTGTATTAGTGTTTAATGTCGATTTTTTTAAATAGCACCATACAGATTTATTTTAATGAGTCGGTGATGCATAAATGGCAGCCAATTTTTAAGTACGGACCTAATCCCGTGCCATTAAGACATGTCTTAGCCTTCCCAAAACATGCACGTCACTTTGCGTAGTCTATCATAGCTCATAGCTGCACTGATGCTCGTTAAAACTATTCATCAAACTGGTGGTTTTGATTGATTAGATTTGAGATTGCCAAATGGGTGGTGACTCAAAGGAAAACGGGAAGCAGTGGCACAACTTGCCGAGAGCAAAACGTTTCGACATAACCTTTAGTTTCCGACTCACTTGACTGGCACGAGCATGAGATGATCTTGATGAGCTTCTCGACCAGCATCGAGTTGTACCAGTGCTTGGTGTCGGCTCGAGCAGCGCAGAACAACACCTGGTCGAGGAGTTCCTCGTTGACGCCTGCAAAAACCGGCGTCGCAAGCGACATCACGTCAAATCCACGGCAAAGACAGGCAAAACCAACGTCATTTCACCAGGCTTTTCTTGCTCTGGTTTGCACAACGAGAAGGAGAGAAAGAATTTACACGACTTAGCGCGAAGCGGAAGTGACCATGGCAAGGAGTGGCATAAGACATTCAAACGCCATCTAATCTTAGATTTAGATTGTACAAATGCTAAGTAGACATAATTTATTAAGTGTCAATTTAATTCTAAGAGTATTTATCACTAAATTATCAAGTTCTCTGTCCTGTTATTTTCTTCTTCATATAGATAAATAAATGGCAATTCAGCAAACTGCCAATCACTCGAAAGAGGTTGTCACATGTCAAATTCTGTTGACACTGCCTTAGTTCTATTAGACTGTTAGGTGTCAATAATCCATGGATATAGTTAAAGTGGCACGGATATACAAGCACAACCACCCTTGGCAAAATTAACACTTAGGTAAAGTAATCATTAAGTAATCATTACTAACGTAGCTTACAGGTTGAGCAGATAGTTAAGTCAAATTATTGTGATTTGTTATTAATTAGGTACTAAATTAGAAGTAGAAATAGTAATAAAAGTAGAAGTGTGTATATGTATATTGTATAATTAAGGTAATTAAAATATTGCATACCATCTACAAAACCCAGGCAAGCGTGAAAACAATGAAAGCAGCAAACTGTTAGTGTTGGATAATTGGATATATGACATGTTGCATAATTAAATGTAACGATTTTAGGTAAAGAAAGTAACCAAATTGTCAAATTACAGTCACACAAATCTATAATATTGCATATTCTATGGTAAGGACTAAGGAGAATGGAAAGGAAGATAAATTATGATAAATTAATTAATTTTCACAATTCACAGCCTCAATATCATCTTTCCAACATCACACCGCACGGTGAAGCTTAACAGCAAACGTGATTTAATCAACCAATATTTCCTTAGGTACTTATAACCATTCAATTACATAGTTTGGTTAAAATCATTTCCTAACCATGTCGTGCCCCAACAAAACCAGAACATAAAAGCAGCACGACACGTCACGACGACAGGGCAAGCGAGCGGCGTTCGTACTCACCCTGGTTGTGCCCGAGCGCGTACAGCAGACAGAGCGCGAACAGCGCCGAGTAGTCGTTCTCGGAGCAGGCCAGCGCGGAGAAAACGTGCTCGAGGAACGGCCGGTTGCTCAGCGATGGGCTCAGCTCAGAACCGCCCTCCGTCGGTACCTCTGTGTCGGCCGGGGAAGCACGGTCACGTTAGCGGGGCGGGTGCGGCGGGGACGTGAGCGGGGAGGGCCGGCGATACAAGCGGGATTACATGATGGTACTGTTTGGATGTCGGGGGTGCGCTCTATCAAATCAAATGAGCTATGAGGACATACGATTCCTCCTTTGCTAAACAAAGAGACAGGATTTGGAAAATGCAATATGATTTAGCAAAGTTTATTTACTTTATTTGGTAAATACTTGATATTTAAAGTGGTAAAGTAATCTTTAAATATTAAAGATTAAATAAATTACGAGTTAATTCACTTAGAGCCGGTAATATACAATGTCTAGTTAAGCAGCTAACTATAAGAACTCATCCCCTATCGGTTGCTGCTGTTTTCTTCCTAACTGGAAGATAAATATCTAACGGGACATTGTAAAACTTGACAACACGTGAAACGCTCGAAGTTAGCGGGGCAGTGGCACCAACCTAACGCCAGCCGCTGCTCCTTCTCCTCGTCGGTGATGCTGAGGTTGGCAACCGTGCTGCACTCGACGACGTCCACGGCTTCGGGGGGCGGCGCTGGCGTCGGCGTGTCCAAAGACTCCTCCAAAGTCTCGGTAGGCGCCGCAAAGCCCGGCTTCACGTTCAGCATGCTCTGCGCCTGGCAAACACAGGAGACGGGGCGTTACGTTGGTTGATTAATGGTGTTTAACGACTTACTGTTTTGACAACTGGCCATATGGCAAGGGGCTAATGGCATCGGTGAATGATAGGGTGATGAATGATGATGAACCTAACCTAGCCTAGAAGGGAGGAGGGGAAAAGATATCTTTGCTTAAAGTCCTCCGCCCTGATACAATGATTCAAATAAAGAGTTTCTACCAGAAACAAGGAAATTAAGAGCCCGGTAAAAATATTGTTGGTATAACTTTTAAGACAGTATACAAACATGGTTCATCTGTAACCGGTAAGAAAGTTACCTGCGCCTGGCGATAGGAGGCCAGTTTCTCCGAGGCGCCCGAATCGAGCACGTCGGCGGTGCCGCTGAGAATTATCCACGCCAAGACGCGGACCAGAGGTTTGTGTGTGAGAATCAGGAACACTTGCGAGAGCAGGAACAGCGAGACGACGCTGCTGACGTGCGGCTTGGCGTCCTGAAATCGTGAAAAACACGATTCTTTACTTTTATTATCTTCATAGCAACATTGTCAAATCGAATGAGAAAAAAAAATAGGTTGCTGTTGCGTGAAAATGAAATACGAATATGGCGGCATTATTACTACTCTTTGATTGGTCCCTTATGCGTCCGTGCTATTTAAGCTCCGCCTACAATTCTTCATTGATCCGTCAGTACGATCAGCTGTTTTCTCTTCCACAAAAGGTAATTTTGGGGACGGATGAAGGGTCATTTAATACCATCTAATCACTAATTTCAGGTGTTTTCCGTGAATTCAGGACGACGAAAGAGTCCAGTCCGTCACACAACGCGTCGAGTTAGTACGAATAACCTCCGAAAATGTCGGCCAAACTGGCTGCACTCGCCGAAATTGCGCTGAAAGAGGCTAAGCCGCGATGGGCTCTCTTCATGAAATACGCTAAGGTCGAGCTGACCCCACCAACTCCTGGCGATATCCCCGAAATCAGCCGCGGGATTGCCGGCCTTCTTGCCGGTTTCGCCAAAGGTCGTTGGACCCAGGTTACCACCAAAGAAGCCCTGCTCAACACGATGATCACCGTGGAGGTTGCCTGTTGGTTCTTTGTCGGCGAGTGCATCGGCAAGCGACATATTGTCGGCTACAATGTGTAGATGACATGAGCGGTCAGTCGATTTGTAAAAATTTAGTCTGCACTCAACAGTTCTGTATGTTAAGCAAAAGCCATGTTTCAACTTATTAGGAGGGACAATCTCGTAACTAATAAATTATCATTATGTACCTGATACGATACTGAAACATTTGTGTGCTGTTACTTCCCTGTTCCATAGCTTAGAAAGTAGCAAAGAAGCATGTCAAAGTTGATGAATTGTAACATTCACAATTCTTTAAAACTGCATGGAATTCTCCCAATTCATCAATGATTTTAGCACTCGTCACTCCTAATCCCGTCGCAACAAAGCACATTTTTAACAGCTCAAACTTGGTTACATGGCTAGGGACTAATTCAGGGTGGTGTCATCAAAATACAAACACTTCTTTGCTGGGGGGATGTGTCAAGGCTTTGACCCCGGCTTTGGAGTTTTGATGGACAATACTGAGACAGTTTGTGTTTGGAACTGTTCTAGCAGCAGATGCTGATTCTGTCTGTGACATGAAACTACTAACTAGCATAGAGTTGTAGCTTGCCACATCCAAAGTTGCAATCAAATAGAAACAACCGAAAATTATAAGCATTAACCATAGAACAGGCCCCAATCTACTCTAAGTAGTTTTGTGGTCAAATACCAAAATAAAAATGGTGCCCGTTGCAAAACATCAATACCTAGGTTGGAAGTAAGGAACAGAGACAATGAGGAATAGTTATTTCAGAGAACATTTCCACTTTCAAGGCATGTAGTGATAAATCTTAGAACGGAATTTTCTCGTGAATGTGATAGGGTTTAAAAAGACTGTGTCAACACACAAATCAACCACTGTACTACTACCTAATAAGACATGAGGAAAACACTTGTTTTGTAAAGAAACAAACGTAGCCAAATATCTAACTATTACAATATAGGAAACTCTGCCAAAATAGCATCGTTGAACAGGTGACAGAATCATCAGCACTGCCTAGGTGGCAAGAGAAGAAAGTAACACACCCCAGCCAAACCCAAGAATAACCTTACGCAATATTTAGGAAACTTTGATTGCCACAGTTCAATCTCCAGCATCCTGACACCAGGGGCGGAACTAGGCGCCCGCAGGGCCCGCGGCCGCGGGCGGGCCCAGGCCCGTCTACGGCCGCGGGGGGGCCCGTCGGTTGTCACTAAATCTAAAACACTTTTACTCATTTTTGCAATACATTCAGTGTTATTCACTCTTGTTTCACGCCAACTGCAGATTCAATGTGTGAGGTAGACTGGTCCAGTACGCGGGGGGCCCTTGTCGAGTCAGGTCAAATTTGGTACACGAAGGTTTCGCTTGATAAGGAGTAAAATATCAGAAAATACGAAAAACTACAGAAAAACATTGTCAATTACATTAGTATAGGTATACGCAAGGGTCACTTATATGTGATTGAAAGTATCTTATAGGTACCTATACTCAGCCGCTCTGAATTTTTATTTCCAGGAAAGGTCTATCCTGCTTATCATATTGCAAGATAAAACTTGGAAATGTGGTTCACAGAAAATATCGAGCTGATTTTCCAAATCTGTCAATTTGAAATAGCTTTGCAATATGTTTAAAATTCTTGCTACAACGCATAGATTCGCTCTAAAAAAGGCCAATGATTCAAAATTTTATCGGGGGCTGAAAACCCTGTCGCCTTTGGGAGAGGAGGGGGGGCCTTTTTGTCCAAATCTGCGGGCGGGCCCGTGAATCGTTGTTCCGCCCCTGCCTGACACATACAAGAGTATCTTTGCAGGTGATACTGCACTTGTCCAATTCAACTTCAAACTCTGCCGCCAGGTTCTTTGTCCCCCGATTTTGCCTAAAGTTTCCCATGTTGCAACATGTTGCGACATTTGACGTAGCGTCTCCCGCAAGTTCCCGCTACCGTAATCTCTCGCCAGCGCGCGCGCGACGCGACTACGGCGTGGCGAGTGTACTCTCGCGTCGGCGGTTCTCACCCGACCAGCGACACGTACGTCCGATCCTACCTCGAGCAGCGACAGGTGCCGCCGCTTGGTCAGCGAGTAGATGTAGAGCGGGATGAACAGCTTGTTGAGCAGGTGCTCGGAAAGCACTTGGTTCAGGTCGGCGATGTTCAGGCAGAGGATGTCGTTGAGGTAGTGCAAGTGGTCCAGGTGCTCGGCGACGAGGTCGGACAGCCGGTTTTGGCTCTGGTGGCTGGCGATGGAAACGGATTGCCGGTTATTACTTCTTGAGATGCGTGTCTTTTCTTAATCTAAGCGTGTTTGTTTTCAGCAAAAGTTTTTAACTAGGTTATTGGACTCTTAGGTAACAAACTTTCGCGACATTTTGCGAAGCAATGCTTGTAGCGTGCACAAACTCCAATTTGCTCCAGTGTAGACGACACATCGCCGGTAAAGCTACAGTGTAAAGCTTTCAATTTCAGACAATAAGCGTAGCTTTAAGAGATAAGGAAGCAGGCAGCAAAGCTTCTTGAAACTCACTCGGCATCATTCCTCACGCAAGCGTCCAGTTCCAGGATGTGGTTTCCGATAAACCAGACCAGGTTGGAAAAGTACGGAGCTGCCGTCTTTGCACGAATGAACTGAATCATTGACTTATCGTCGACACGGTAAACATTTAGAGTCAGTGTCCTTACGGCAATTCTCACCTGAAATGTAACAAAAATAAATGCCAATATAAAAATACAATAAATAAGTGAATTTAAAAATGCACATATTAAGGTTTGATTTTCAACTATAGAACTAAGTTATACTGGAAATCTCAATTATAAACCCTAATTGAAATTGATAAATTACCATGCTTTCTGAGTGATTGAAGAACTTGATGGCCTCTGTATACAACGGAAAGTCATTAGTGTGTTCGTTGTAGAAGAAGTGTATCGTGTGTGCATTGAGCTTTAATGAAAGCGTCTTGAGGAATGAAATATAATAAGCCATGACTTCTTCGTCCGAAAAGTCAAATTTATGCACGATGATTGAGTTCACGTGATTGTTGCTTAGCAGGTAATCTGATGGAAGAGTAATATAAGATTATAAATGGCTGTGAGTGCATGGTTACTATAAATAAACTGGTGAAGATGGTAGGTAGGTATGTATTCACTTACAAAGAGATGTTTCATTACGAATATTCTCGAACAAAATGTTAAGAGTTTGCAAAAGCTGGACACATACATAGCTACCACATTTCTGCTTCATTATCTTCAGAAAGAATGAGAGCATGTTCTTCTCAAGAAAGAAGCTGCAAAGAAAACATAATAAAATTGCTCATTAATCGATTGAGCTGTATGTGAAGGTGTGAAGGTTGCATGTAAAAATTAATAACAAAAAATATGAAGAGGAATTGAGATAATGATCAGCAACATAAAGTTGTCAAGAACTCATATAATATATATAAATCAACGGGATTAAGCAGTCATCACTTACTCAAAAACGCTGCTGTCATTCTGATCACCCCAAATGAGTATTTCGGCGATTGATCGCAAAGTTTCCACCAGAAGCCCACGATTGTTGTCGGAAACAGTTTGGTTTTTTGAAAGTACGTTATACAAATACCTGGAAATAGATTTGCAAGTTAGAATTTTCGGTTACATTGGGCCTGTGTTAAATGATCATAGGTTCCAAAAAACCTTTAATTTGCTTGTAGTCCTTGTAAGGCACTCACTTTAGGTGCTCCAGGGAATGTGGATTCTTCGGTTTCCACATTCCGCCCCCGAACCAACTCTTACTGCGGAACATCTCGACTCGGAAACGCTTGCTTATCACAGTCGATTAACAACCATCCTTCAGATCTAGGACACGAATGAGCAAATAAACATAGCAAACCCAAATCAGTGCTCGATTAAATACCTTGTTAGATCACTTGCAAAAGATTAAAAGATTGAGCAAGTGTTTATACCTGTAGGTATCACATTAAATATAGAAAGCTAGAGTAGTGGGTGGAATTATAATATCACTAACGTAACATATAACATCCGTTGATCATTAATTGGGTTGGGATTAGATCACTTATTGCGCAGAACGGCCTATTTCGGAAAATAAATAAAATCACGTACAAGTGACACTTTGGCCTAGAGAAGTTTGACAGCTGAGTTGGAATCATGCTGAATGAAGGTCACCGCCAATAATCGATGGCGAAGCTAGCGCAACGCCCGGAGGAGCAACGAAGCATAAAAATTAAATTGCACCAAAAATTTCATGCCCATCGCGCGGCTCCATCACAATTAATTTCACATTTTTGCCGGTCATGAAAGAAAAGCAGTGCCATTTATACATCAAGGACTCAATATTCGGTCTCCTACTTATCCATGGTAAGCTCCTTACCACTGCATTGTTGCCTCAAGCAAAGGAAAGGAGATGGATCACGCAGCAGAACAATCAAAACAGCTCAAAGTTTATTCCAACGTGGGGTTTTATTTCTCTCAATCGTACACCAACACCGCTCGTTCTTCCAAAATTTAAGCGACGACCGCGGCAGGAGTGGTGGAGGCGGCCGCAACAGCAGCAGCGTCTTCCTTCAGCCTGTCCTTCTTGAGGATGCCCATGAACGCAGACTTGTCGGCAGCGGTCTGGAAACGACCGTGTCCGAACTTCGACGACGTGTCGATGAACTTCAGGTTGATCTTCTCCAGTGCCTTCCTCTTGAAGTGGGTGTACAGAGACTGAAAAGCAGAGAAAAATGTCAGATTAGCAATCGCACGGGACGCGACATCAACGAGCAAAATCCAACCAAAACTGTGGTAGACGAAAGTGCCTCAGTCCTATCATTTTAGATATCACGAAGTCAGTATATCATAATCCTTTTTGGCTCTAAGGTAGATCATCACGGGCAACTCCGTCAACCCAACACAGCCCGCATCGCCTAGTCCTCACCTTGCGCAGCGTGATGACTCGCTTCTTCGTGCCCATGATGCAACCCTTCAGCATGATGTAGTCGCAGTTCACCTCTCCGTAGTGCGGGAATCCGCCCATCGGGGTGATCGACT
Source organism: Nemurella pictetii (assembly GCA_921293315.2). NCBI lineage: Eukaryota > Metazoa > Arthropoda > Insecta > Plecoptera > Nemouridae > Nemurella > Nemurella pictetii. The sequence continues at coordinate 8,694,728 of OV121122.1, forward strand.
TCTCGGTCAGATCGTACTCGGTCGACGCGTTGTTCTTCACGACCTGGACAAGAGATTCGTTGTCAGTGCCTGTCAGACTTAGCCGGACTTACAAAAGGGTTATTCAACTTTGCAACAGGCAAGTTCAATGATAGCAAGCAATATTTTGGAAGTTGAATTTTGTGTTATGTACCTCAGTCCTATCATTTAGATATCACAGGTCAGTATATCATAATCCTTTTTGGCTCTAGGAAAATCATCATAGGCACCAACACTTACAGAGTTCAATGGAAACTACATCATTCAAAATGCTGATGGCTGTTAAATGGACTGCTCATCAGCAAACTCCATACAACCGTGTAGGGACAGTCATGAAACATGGATGCTTAAATACCCCCGACAATGCTTGTGGTACCAACCTTGCCGTCCTTCGTGTGGATACCCTGGCCGATGCGGTACACCTTCTTGTTCATCTCCGTGCGATGGTGGTAGCCCTTCTGGCCGGCACGCGCCACAGTGAACGACACTCGGCTGGGATGCCACGCGCCGATACACGCGACCTTGCGCAGACCCTTGTGCGTCTTGCGCGGCAGCTTCTTTGTGTGCCAACGGCTCGTCACGCCTGCAAGACGGAGGGGATTTGATTAGCAACAGGGGCGAGAGTTGGAGTACGGGAAGACGAAACGGTCGGATTTCGGCAACTTCAGAAGGAAGGCAGCATGATGTTTTATCAACATGCTGTTGGTTCAGAAAATGCACTATCATGCTTTCATCACACGTTGCAAAGAAATCACACAGGTCCAAGGTGCAGACACGGGCTGGATCTCAAATCCAAACCCTAGTTAGAACAATTATTAGTAACTACCATAGCATCTCGACAAAATTCAAAAATCCAATTAAAATTGCAATCACAAGCATGAAAACTTGCATCACACAGCGCATTTGGAATTTGTTATGAATGAGATGGCATACCTGAAACTAACAATAACACCATTTCACGAAGAAAAATTTGCTTACATAGCCAATCTGACGGCAAAAACAAAACAAACCACAAGAAACAAACGGCACACTCAAGCCAGCAAGGCGGAGGAACTCACCCTTGTATCCGTGTCCCTTGGTGACACCGATGACGTCAATCATCTCGTCGAGGGCAAACACCTGCGAGATTGGTACCGGCTTCTCGAGGTGCTCCCGCGCCCACGCGACCTTGTCTGCCACCGTTCCGCCGTTCAGTTGGATCTCCATGATGTCGGCCTTCTTCTGGCGCTTCTTCACCAGCTTCATCTGTCGAGGGGCAGAGGGCGGGGTTAGAGACGCTTCGGGGTAGAGACGTAACTTGGTATAGTGTGTTGTGTTGGTGTGTGTCACTTCAGTCCTATCATTTATATATCACAGGTCAGTATGTCATAATCCTTTTTGGCTCTAGGAAATTCATCATAAGCAACACACAGCACCACTAATGGTATAAGAACACGGAAATAAATTATGTTACAACAATTGAAGCTAGGCTTTCCGATAACACTCCAAACCGTATTCTACCAAACTCTAAGACAAAATCGGAACAAAAATGCCCCCCTATGCCATCAGCTTGGTAGACATTAGAGAGAAGTAAGCATCGTAGACCAAACTGGTTTTAGAACTCTTGTTCCTAGAAACACCTTAACATGAATGCTCAGCAAAGATTAAGCCATTAATTTTTAAATCATCACATTAATTATGATATGTCTTTTCATCATAGCATTTCACATGTCAGTAAAGAACAAATACACAATGACACCAAATCAAAGCCATCTCAATTATTCTGTGCACAACATGGTTTATCCCAACAGTCAGTGCCCACTGGACTCTGAAGCGGTTATGGAATATGCCGGCCCACAGCCTCCCGAAGGGGCCGTGATTTTCTTCGAGGCGGCGGAAGGAACTTACTGCACGATCGGCAGCTCCGGCCCGCTAAGGTTTAGGCCCGCCAGCAAAGCCGGTAGACCACCACCCACACCTCGGTGACTACGCTAGCAATCAGCCTCGTCATTTGGCCAACTCGGACTGAGTTTCTAATGTAACCAGTTGGTATCACGGTCTGCTTTCAGGATATTAAACTGAAGACCACAAGATCGGGGAGGGACTCGGGAGGGATCAGATCATAGAGTCATTGCTGACTTGGAAAGCAAGTGATTTGTTTTGAACAAAATTGTCAACCTCAGCCAGCCCTAGTTCGGATTTGTCTTCATTTGTTTCAGATATAACCATAAACAAAATAGATTTTATCATCACTGGAAGTCAATTTTGGTTCATAACAAATAGGAATCCTAATCGGCAAAGCACTACTAACTTGCAAAGCGACTTATAAATCACTCATTGTAAGCAAACATGCTTTATGCACATCAAGTTTGTCTACGGCTCAGAAAAACCATCCACACCCCAGAACACCTGGCACAGACGCTGTCTTACCTGGGTGTGCGCGATGACACGGATGATCTTGCAGTAGCGCACCAGCGTCTTAAAGTCCCGCTCGATCGTCTTGCGTCCGAGGTCGTCCTGCCACTTTTTCGACGCCTTCGTGAACGCACGCTTCTTCGACTTGTACCTGTCAGCGGGCAGAAAGGGGGCGACGGGGGGTCAGGTCGGGGACCTCTTCAGCGAGCGGAGATCCCTTCCCAGTCCGAACTCATTGCAACGGACGTTTAGCCTCTCATCTTTAGAGCGGAGAGCTGGGACGGGGGAGATTAGTCAACATTGTCGAGCACCAAAGTGAGACGACAAGACAAGAGATACGAGTCACCAACCTCAGCCAGCCCTAGTTCGCGTTATTCTTCAACTTGTTTCAGTAATAACCATAAACAAATATTTTTTATCATCATCGGAAAGTGACTCGTAAGGGGATGAAGTTACATTAGTGAAGACTGAAGTTACTCTTGTGATTCCTAGTACCCGACTAAAAGGCTTTCTAGTGCCTCTAATGATCTTCAAAAGTAGTGTTGATATGAAAGACCACGCTTCTTATTGCTAAGAATTTTACATCTGAAACGCCAATAGAGCTAATCAAAGTCAACGCAGCACACTCATGAACCAGACATTCGGCTCTTGCAAGACAACTAAATCCGTTTGATACCAAAATTTGACGTAGTCAGGACTCAGACGAGGGTCGTGTGCTCACCAGTTCTTGTAGAAGCGACGGCGGCACTCCTCCGACAGATGCTCCGCCCAGACTGCTCGCAGAGCGCGCAGACCATAGGGAGTCTCGATGTAGCCGACCACACCGACAATCACCATCGGGGGCGCCTCGAGAATGGTAACCGCCTCCACTACTTCCTTCTTGTTGAGTTCTGAAATACAGGAGCGGCTTGATAAGAACATGTCGACATGGTGTCTGCAGCAGTCAACGACTGCTAGGTGGAATCTGTGTTGTCAGCAATTAAAACAAAGCATATGGTATTTATCATCATAGTCACCAAGATTTGATCATCATACACACAGATTTCCATCTCACATTGCTTAACTCTCTTAATTAGATTTAACACCACCTTTTAAGATACTGTGCACAACATGGTTTATCCCAACAGTCAGTGCCCACTGGACTCTGAAGCGGTTATGGAATATGCCGGCCCACAGCCTCCCGAAGGGGCCGTGATCCTCTTCGAGGCGGCAGAAGGAACTTACTGCACGATCGGCAGCTCCGGCCCGCTAAGGTTTAGGCCCGCCAGCAAAGCCGGTAGACCACCACCCACACCTCGGTGACTACGCTAGCAATCATATATAGCATTTACTATCATACTCTTACACAAACATATATTGCAAATCCTTAATTATCCCGACATATAGATCTATGAAGTCAGGAGACAAAAATGAATGTTGCCTCAGTCCTATCATTTAGTTATCACAGATCGGTATTTCATAATCCTTTTTGGCTCTAGGTAAACATCATGGGCAACTTCAACTAATTCATTCTAGATACATTTGTGTTAAGAATAGTTACAATGAATTTGAAGTAAGCAGAAATTTAAAGCTTTCATATTATCCTACTAGCACTACTGAAGCAATTATTTGAAATTCAAGCTACATCATTGAACAAGCAAGACCTACGAGTTTTTACAAAACCGAAAGGCCATGCAATTTTTTAACACCAAAATGCAGGATTTACTATCATAACTATATGTCTTGCCAAGCCCATAATTTGCTGGGCACCAGATACCAAATGCTCAGCAAAGATTAAGCCATAATTTTATAATTCATCAAATTAATAATTATGTTTTTTCTTTTCATCATTGCAAATACATATTGAACTAACCGACAGCCGAACACCAACAGTGGTGACCAACAGTCAATTGGCCACACAGATAGTGCACAGTGCACACAAGAGCTTGATCGCATTGCAACACATAAAACTTGTACTCACTAAAAATATTTATGCCATTGCTAAACAAAACAATTTATTTATAATTTTTATTAACATTGCAAATTACTTTTACTTTCCAAGAACATACACTTGCATACAGAAAATAATCTTCATTTTTGACCCATTTACTACTTCAATATTATATGTTTGATTGTTCATGAAATGCTCAGCAAAGATTAAGCCATTAATTTTTAAATCATCACATTAATTATGATATGTCTTTTCATCATTGCATTTCATTCTGTGAACAGGTTGAACATGTATCATGCTATCAAATGCACACAGCACAGATGCATAACAGGTGGAAACTTAAAACGAGACTGCGATTTTAGTAACGATCCTGTGCACAACATGGTTTATCCCAACAGTCAATGTCCACTGGACTCTGAAGCGGTTATGGAATATGCCGGCCCACAGCCTCCCGAAGGGGCCGTGATTTTCTTCGAGGCGGCGGAAGGAACTTACTGCACGATCGGCAGCTCCGGCCCGCTAAGGCTTAGGCCCGCCAGCAAAGCCGGCAGACCACCACCCACACCTCGGTAAAGTTTCATGTAACATTTGGTTCAAGAATGCACATATTTGAAGACTTACTTGAGCCTGGTCGATCAGCCTCCCTCACGATGTGGGTCATGCCGGCCTTGTAGCCGATGAAGGCAGTCAGATGGACTGGCTTGGTGGCATCATCATCGGGGAAGCTGCGGACGTGGCCACGGTGCCTCGCCGCACGCTTCTTGGGGTAGAACCCCATCGACCCATGTCGAGGGGCACTGAATTTACGGTGAGACTGAGGAAAGAAAGAGAAGTGCATTCAGTAATGATGGTCTAACTAGACAGTCTTGACCGCATGGTCGGATGAGGATTGCAAAGGCAAGGGATGCTGTTGATAAACGATCAACAAAAACCACACGTTACATCGAATTTACAATAAATTGAAGATGGTGTGCTGAAGGAACTAAAGAAAATCACGCACGCATGTCAGAAATTAAGGCCAAACAAGTCATATTGACCACATGGTCGGATATGAATTGCAATCGCAAGAGAAGCCACTAATTAAAGATGGAACAAAAACACAACTTCTGCTACGCGTAGCAACAATTAATTTAATGTCAATTTACATGAATAAGACCAGCGTGTAAAAATTCTACGTGAAAGTACCGAAATAACATCACACAACGTGTCACCGAGCGAATCATCCATCAACTATTTTGACCACTTATTTCCCTGAAACTACTAATAACCATGCATAGCTAGCATTAGAAACAAATAAAACAGACCCAGGAGATCTAAATGGAACGTTGCTAGAGAGAAATCACATAAGGATGCTTCTAATAAATTGCGATTCAAAATATACAAATACCAACTCACCATCTCCGTTGATGTCGACAAAAAGAATGACGGAAAATGGAAGGCAAGAAACTGAGGAGATGCTCTCGGCTCGTGATTGGCCGTAAAATTGATAGTGTATTGGTACTACTGTATCTTAGCAAGATTTACGCAGGATGGCAACATAACAACACTGAGCCAGCAGTCATCTCTGGATAGTGGTTAAATTATCTTTTTCCAATCATTTATATCATAAGTATTTGACTAAAAATGGGTGGCGAAGACGAAACAGGAGGTGCGATATCCTCGGGACGAAGTCCTTTACATCGGTTTGCGAATTGTGTACTAAGTACTATCGAATCTCCTGTTACCTGGTTTCGAGGTAAGCCTGTTTTCACTCATTATATTATTATTCTACTTTGACTTATTTATTTATCTACCTAGCAAATAGCAATGATATTATACTCTGTTTAAAAATATTTATCTTCCATAAGTACTGTTATTTCCGCCACCAAAACCCTTCAATTTATTTCACAGAACAAGTCGTTGTCCCAAACCAGAAGAACTACAACTGGTACCACCGTAAATTCCGCCGAGTGCCTACCATCGATGAATGCTACACAGACGACGTGATTTGTTACTTCGAAGCTAATGAACAATTCAAACGAGACAAGTGTGTACCTCTGCCAATTCGTCTTAATAATAATAATAATAATAATAATAATAAATTGCCTTTATTTTGTTTTTCAAACAAAAATGGCAAGGTTCACAATAATTTGACATTTTACATAGTATCTATCTTCTGTCTGTACCCAAAATCAAATCTTTAGTTTGTAAGAAAACCTGTGATATTTTTTTCAGAATGGTCGAGAACGAAATCATTAACATCATGAGACAGCGGTTTGAAGATTGTGTCATTTACGAGGTTCCAGATCACGGCACCAAGTGCAAACCGTTGTGGGATGCATACAACGAAGCTACAGCCAACTGGTTCACTAAGTGTAAGTGCACTTTGTTGCCAAACAGTTCCATTAGTGACATCAATTATTGTAATTGTATTAATGTAATGTATAAATTTAGTGCCAATAATCAAGATTTTTTCATTGATAACTAGCTGTGCGCTAATGCAACAATACATCCAAGTGTCACAATCATCGAACTGCTTTGATGGTCGGTCCACGGCACGGTCTTACGGAACTTGGTCGCCGGATGTTTCAGATGGAGACTTGGGTGCTTATGGAGACGTCCGTGCTGCTTACATGAAGCAGAAGCACCGCATGCTGTGGGAACGTCGTCATGGACCTGTCGGCTCTGGAATGAACGGCGGATCGTAAGAATTACGCTGCCTCTGCTGATAGTTGTACATAGATAACGTATCCACTGTAGGCGCATTATGCCAGTCATGTTTGTAAATTTTCGAGGGCAAAGCTATAAATAATAAATCGAAACAATATTGTTGTTTTAATGGAAATGTTGATCGTTTGAGTTTTTTCAGTCCTTATCAGTCACATCCTAGACAAAATTGTTTAAAGTTGAAGATTTCATTCAAAGATTTCAAAGATTTTGGACATCACTGTTGTTGCTGCCAGTTGAAATTCTCTTTATTTTTGTGTTTGTATTTTATTAGTAACAACTTAGGAGATCACTGGAAGATTGAAGCATTTTAAATTAGCTCAATACATACAAACACTTTCAAAGATTCATTGTTGATACGCAGTTAAGTAGGTAAATTACGTAGGCTTGGTGTCAGTTCAGTCTTAAGCAAATTTCAATCTTAAAAATGGTATATTTATCAAAGGTTGCAATCAATTCTGTTAAGCCAGTATTTTTGGGGGAATGAGGGGGAAAGGTTGGGATTGCCCAAAGATGCAAGCACATAATTCAGAAAGCTTGCTTATCAGTGGATTTTTTATCCCTACTCCCTAGTGTGAGTATTCTCCACCAGTGAAAATCCATGAAAATGATCACATTTTGAACGTAATGTTTGCAACCAAATTAGAATATAAAATAAAAAATTTTGTGGTCAGTTCAAAGAAACAAAAAATCTGTTGCAATCGCATAATTGAGATTTTTTAAAGATCCTATGCATAGAACAATGTTCTTTAAGTGGTTTCAAATCAAATGCTACAACCCTCCCTCTGATATCCTTTTAAAATTTGGGATGCAACTCAAGGATTACACTTGAGACTTGCCCAATTTGTAAGTCTAGATTCAACAATAGTTTACAAAGGGGTTAACAGCCCGTTAAAGCAGTGAAGAGCTGTACTACTATTTATAATATCATTTTGTTCTTCATAAAGTTTATTTCACAAACCTATAAATTCTAGAAATTTTTTGGTGAAATTTTAAACATTTTATGGATACTTTACTTATTTACATGCTAAATATTAAATAAAACAAAGGCTGACTACCTGGCCGCTCAGGCACAAGAACATCACGCCACAAAGTCTAGTGCTTCTTTTCCGAGCCAGGCATTTGTTCGTATTCGTCATATTTTGGAAATGATGACATCCCTTTTAACTCTTTTTCCATGTCCAAGTCATTCTTTGTTGTTGGATTCAAACTTGCGATTTCCAGTGCATTCTTTTTCTTCAGCATCATTATGTCAAGGTTCTTGAGGACTTCTTCTTCTAGCGGAGGATCTATTCGTCTTCCCCTCAGCCATGCTTCCCACTCAGCCGGTAACTCTTGCTCAAAATCCTCCTTACTTTTAGGTTCAAACCACCGGGAAGGTTTACGCTTTCCGATTGAAGGGTTGGCTGGGACTTCGAAATATTCTGTTCCAAAGTGATCTTTTCCTACTAAAGTCCCACTAACCTGTCTTGGTGTGATTGAATTGATAAAGTTTTTTGCAATCATACCCAAGATACTTCTGCTTTTCTGTGCCATTTGAGGTTAAGTTAAGACCAGTCAAGGTTTAATGGAAACCTACGTTTCAGTGATTGACAATCTTGCAGGTAGAGTTTTGGCGCTTAGGTAATCAACTAAACACGGTAATAAAATATTTAAAAATACATTATGAGAGTACACAATGTAAGTGTCGCAGTGTCATAATCAAGGTTGTCAAAATTCACAGCTGATCAGCATGGTGCGATCTTCTCTGATTGGTTATTCCCAAGTGCTTCAAATAAATATAAGATGCTGATTGGCAGGTTTGCCAAGCATGGCCAAGCAGGTACCCAACGAGAGCGACCCAAAGGCGGAGACCGTTGAGAACAATTTTGTTTGGTTTTCAAATGTCACACAAATCAGTGATGGTGGTGTGATGTGCTAGCGTTGGTTGGAGCTGTCCAGATTTAATGCATGTGTAGTTGAATATTTTCATAATTTTGTACAATCAAGTGTTTTAAAAACTTCTCTCACTTAAAGTAAGTGTCACCAGTTAAGATAATTGCGGGATAATTCTGAAATATGCATAAAATATGTGTTTTACTTATGGACAGTGATAGACGCCCGGCCATTCATTTCCTTGTTGGTGCGCGCCAACGTCCCCTTGTTGCATCTGCCTATAACATTTTCAGAATTTAATCCTAATTAATTCTCAAGTATGTCATAAAAGTAACACAAATTGTTTATTTCAGATGGATGTCCCCGAAATATTTATGGAAATTGCCACTCCAGAAGCAAGTGTATCTCGGTTGAATGGCTTTGGCAAACACTGTGGTTTTGGGTTGGCACAGGAAGACAGTGGTTATTTGTCTGCTGCTGCTACTCCCGATTCTGAAGTATTTCAATGCAACAAACCTGAGATCAAACTGGGTAGGGATAAGCAGGTTATTCCTACGTCTACTCCCATTTCACTAGACGGTGGCAACACTTCTATGAGAGAAAATCTAGCATATTCTGGACTTCACACCCCTGACATCATGAATGCAGCCTCAAAGAAACGTTTCACAAAATGTGCCTTCAAGAAATACAAATCATTTCCTATATCAGCTTTTGACTGTCCGGATGAAGTCAACCAGCCAAAGCATGATGGTTGGCCGGCAGAAGATGACAGCTTCTCAATGGCTGTAGACCTCAACGACGATCCAAACAGGGACAATCTCTCCATGTACGAAATACGGAACTCAGTCAACGAGGATTCTATGGACGTTGGCGACTTCCCAGATTCCTTAGAGCTAGCCGCAGAAGATGAACTCTACAACGATAGAGTCATCGAAAAGGTTCACTCCATTAACAAGTCGATCGGTGTAAACACGGAAGATGGTATGCAACTTCTGCACACAAAACTAACGGCCGTTCAACTTGCGACGCAACAAAAGCCGGAACGACCCCTTCCTACATGGCGCAACCATTACAACCACATCGGCTTCGCTAAAATCGGCGAGGACTTGTGCGGCAAGAGGAAGGTAGACTTCTTCTCGCTTCTCGCCGTAGAATCTGAGCACACCCACATCGTCGGCAAGATTCTAGGATATCTCTCGGCGCAAGATCTCAGCGCCGTTGCCAAAACTTGCGATGACTACACCACCATGATCAAAACAAACGCAGCGGCCAAGAGCCGCCTGAATGACTACCTCTCTGAACAGGCACAGGAAAAGGAAAATCTGCAGCAAGCCAAACCGCGTCCTGTCCACAGCGGAAATGTCGCTCTCTCGGAAATCGCCAACGTCATTGGCGCCACGACGTCGACGAAGCCAGATCGTAGCCCACCGATAACCCCGACCAAGCGTCGGTTCCAAAGCTTTGTGCGCGCCGCTCAGAACGTGAAGCCGGGCGATCAGCTGACACAATGTCCGCATTGCCGCCGTCCCGCAACCGTGGACTCGGACACGCACGCCGGGAAGTGCAATGGGCAGTTTTGCGGCTACGAGTTCTGTGCGTACTGCCGAAGGCCGCTGCACTCCAACTCGCCGTGCCTGGTGCTCGAGAGTCCGCAGGCAAAGCGCGTTCGTATGATGGTTCCCATCGGAAGCAAGAAAAGCAAACGTAATTTGCAGCGGCTCTAACAGGAGGCCGCGTCAGGGTCGTAGTGTTAGGTGGTGTACAAAGCTCTCTTTTAGCGCAGATATGCTGCCGGTTGTGGTGGCTTGTCGGCGTTGTTCAGGTGAGACAAGGACCTGCAAATATTAGGCAAGTCTTTATATAATATATTTCATGGCCGGGGCGCAAACGCTTGCGAAATTGTGCGAGATTGTTGCACACAATTTATTTCACTGGAATTTAGGGTAATTTGTCCTAGCTGTGAAGCCCAGTAGGTATTTGAGAATTTTTTAGATTAGATTTTTGTCCATTACTGCACGGTCTTGAATATGTTTAAAAATTCTGCTAGTCTTGCATGTCCCTTGTCTCTATTTACCATAGTATTTTATATCTTAACTATTCAACAAATTTCAACAGGATTTTTATGTCCTGTGGAGTTTCAACCCCAGTGTTCAAACAAAAGTGATTTTGTGCAAAAGAATCTCAGTGAAAAGACCCTTGCTCTCTGTTAAAACTTGCTCAAAATGATGGAGTGAAGTGTGTTCCAAAGTCACAATTCTTGTCAGAAGCAAAGGCGAGAATAATTTATTCAACCTTCAAGTCTTGCTCTACCTCTTTGCTCTCCAGGTATTTTTGAATTGTAAATAGGCAAAGTATGAAGTATGTACATGTCTGCACATTGTTAACTATCACAATAATTTATGTACCTAGTTTAAATTTAGATAATAAATAGCATTAAAAGTTTTGTGATGTTTTATAGAAAAAAATCAAGTTCGCATTGTGATTTTTGATGACATCTTGTCATTTTTACATTGATAGTATTTTTTACCTTGTAATAGATCAAAACAATTTGATTATTGTATTTTATGGAGCTTTATTATTTGTTTCTTGAATGATGGTACTATAATGTTCTTGCCAAATTTCATTTTATATTTAATTTATTTGTTCATTATTTTTTTATGACATCATTGCTGAATTTTGTAACTACTTATTTTACTCCAGCTATAATTTATTTTTCAGTGTGCTTTATTACCAGTGGACATTTTATTTAGTTTCAGGGAATGTATGACCCTTATGTTCAATAGGTAATAATTTGGATACCTACCTACCATACATACCTATTGGGGATGGGTGACAATATTTTTACTCATAGATTTTTTTACTAATCTAGTTTCGTATTTTTTTATATGCATTTTACAGAAGTAGCCATGTAAAAAAATGTATTTTCTATAATATTTTTTTATAAATAATGTACATCGTGTAAAGATTGTATTGAATTTTGAAAATTTGCTCTAAATTCTATGATCAGACTGGCAGCTCTTGTCAGAAATTGTAATTTACATCAATTGCTCTCTCTCAGTCCGAAAGGACTCAGGAATTTTGTACAAACAATACTCACCAGTGATTAAATATACTTTTGTAATTTTCATACTAGTTTCGACTGTCAGTGAATTCCAACAAAATCCCAGCTCCCATGCAAATTACTATCGCTTCTACCAATGCTAGCAATGTCTAGCCATCGATTTCTCCGCAGCTTGTCACTCGCTGTTATTTCTTTTCAACGTGAAAGAACATATCTTATAAATAGAACAGGTAGTCAAGAAAGGTAAAGGGGCTTCTTTGTTCGAGCTTATCTGCCCATGCCTGTCTCCGTAGCACAATCTCTCTCACATCCCCCGTGCTTTATGTCGCTCCATCCTCCTTAGCCAAACAAAACTAGCGAAAGGAACCGGGGATTTGCTTTCAGATGCTTTTAGCACGATAACATCAAAATGTGATCAAACGAAACGCTGTTATTTCTCGGTAAAAATAATGTGCACGATCCGTTATAATTTGGAAACACTTTTGCATTGTGGAAATTTGAGATGTCATACGTCCGTATGTCTATAAGAAAACAGCTATATAAATAGATTTCAAAGGAAACTTAATTCTAGAATGGATTGGTTACAGTAGCGGCTCGTGGCGGTTGTTTTGGGAGGGTCTGCTAAAAAAAATATATAGTTTACAATGCATGTATCCCCCCCCCCCCCCCCTTCAAATAAACGAAAATTCGTCCAATTGTTTTTATGGCAATATTTTGGTTTAATGTTAGTGTTCGGAAGGAACAGAGGCGACGATACCATGGCGGGCCGTGGAGCGTTATCGCTCCAGCTAGTTAATTCGTCAGCCGGGGACTCCCGGTCGGAGACACCCAATCGAGCTGCATTGAGCTGCCTTGCGAGCAGCCCGAAGATTCGTTATAGCATCGCGCAACAAGCAGACGGAGTGTGACCTTGGCAAACTTCGTAGCTCCGCGAGTCTCCCGGCTTTACCGTATAGAATGGTAGCTAGCTCGGGCTGCATTCGCTCCAGCCCGAGCGCTTGCTCGTATGAAGTGTGCTGCTGCCATGACGCGCGGCATTCCGCTCGCTATTCAATTGCAACGCCGCGCGTTCCGTAGCAAATACCGCTTATTCAATACAATTAAATACTAAATAGTAAATATTTTTCTGGTTTAAATGTATGTATGAAACGTCTAGAAAATAAATATGTAAATGTATTAAATATTATATTTAAAAATTAAATTCCATGAAAAAATATTAAGAAAGAGATTATTTGATGTTGTTACACCGGAAAGCTAGGGAGGGCTGCAGCCCTGCAGACCTCCCTCACGAGCCGCCCCTGATTGGTTATTTTGTGCGATTTGCTTCGAGGACGAATAGGATAACGACCATGTCCACAATAAATCATTTTAAAGACCATTATGGTCGCTTTAGAGTTACAGTTTGGTCAATGCACTTGATTTTGCAAGATAGCTTACACAAAAGAAAAGGCTTCGCGGACGCTAATTTTAATCGCGTCTTGGATTAGCCTTATTCTGCATAATGATGATTGATTTTATTTTAGAAACTAGAGGCGAAAGTAAATATTTTATACGTAGAAACATTTAGAAGAAAAGTGTTCGTTCAGTATTTTTCAAATTCTCGGAAATGTCTATGTTTAACCAGCCTAGCTTCTGACGCGCCGTAAAACCCACAAATAAATTAATCTTAAGATTAATTGATTGGTGCTTTTGATGTTTAAATTTCTAATGTCCATTGTAAAGTATGTCAAAATCGATTGAACCAAAACTTATTTGTGGGGAAAACTGTAAAAACGCTTAAAAAAGAGCCAGAATGCCGATTTTCAAGACAAGTAGATAGGTATTCTCAACAAACAATCAACAAAAAATTTAAACAGGCTTACATTCAGCGGGGAAATTTATATTTAAATCCAATTTAAGAAAGGATATTTATAATGAACCAAAATGAACTTAATTATTCAGTAGTTCACCCACTTTTCTTTGACAGCAATTTGTTTTTTTTCTTGTCCACTAATTACCTAGTGCAGAGCACCAAAATTAAATTTTGTCACTACACTTTCTCTTTCAAATTTTTGCGAAATTTTTGCAAAAAATTGAATGCTAGCATCCAAGCATTCAATGCCTGGAATGAAATCCTGTTAGTTTTTTTAAGATGAGATGAGATGAAATGAGAACATTTGTCAATGTTTTTAATGGAAAAAATGAACTCTCTCTCAAATCATCTCACCTTAAAAAAATTAACAGAACCACATGCTTTCATTTGTTCCATTAAAATAGAGATCTCATATCATATCACCGTAAAGTCACAAATTCGTCCCCCGTGGATAGATATTATGTTGGTGACAAAATATTATATTTTGTACCACATTGCACCCTATCTGATTAAAAAATTTAAATCCAATTGCAACAACACAAATAAGTTTCCTGGGAAACATGGAATTAAAGATATTTGACTTTTAGGCCCTTAGCTGCTGTTATTTTCAAGTCTTTTCGATTTAATTAAATATTTTTCAAAATTTATTGTATGCATAAGGTATAGAACCCAAAATTTAATGCTATCATCATCAATCTGCAATCAATTATTTTAATTTAAATCCATCTCAACAGCTAGAGCGATACTATTTGCTTAACACTTTTACCGACAACCTAAGCTTTAAAATTCGGTCCACTGCAAAACAATCCACGCAATTCCTAATTCTTCTCCAACCTGCAAACTCCATAAAATCACGCTTAGAAATGGCAACCTCAAACTTCGTCCCACTGACCAAGGAGGAAATCGAGCAGAGGCACATCAACGAATATGCGTTCCTTCAACGGCAATTTCGGATGGCAAGCAACGACGCCTCGGCCTACAGCAGTGAATCGCGGGCGGCGATCAGGAGACAGGAAGCGTTGTTACGGCAGCTGCACGCCATCAAGCTGGACGTGATGACAAATTTGACGGTAGCGAAAAATCCAGCCAACATTCAGATCGATGACAGAAACATGGCTAAGATATCGGAACTGCTCAAAGACGGCGATGAATTGGACGAAGCCATTCGCAAGAAACGTACAGAGATCAAGGTGAAGTTGAATCTTATATGATGGCTTTCGATAAACGCCGAGCACGCTAGGCAGAAAGCGGAGGCGTAGAAATTATTCTCGGTTACGTATGAAAACACTTGACTCTGAGGCTGGGTAGCAAATAGCAAGCCATTGTGTAAGACAAAATAATCTTCAGTGTCTTAGATTAAACTACCTACAATTTGTCAGTCCAGGTTCTTCCATTTGAATTTTGTACCAGTGGTTTTGAAAATTATCTAACTATTTAGAATTATATATTCTGAAAAAAAAGGCAAAATCCTATATTGTCAAAAGTATTATCGTATCTCCAAACCTTTATGCTCAGGCATACTAGCGAGAATAAGAAGTCTACACTGGTGTGATTCAAATATAATATCATTTGCTCGTTTCATGTAGGTACGGTACCTAATTATTTATTATTATTACAAACAAAATATCCATACATAAATTTGTATCTGAACCTGGACACAAATTGTTTCAAAATGTACAAAATGTGTCCGTGCAGATCCAAATGTTGGAATGGATATTTTGTTTATAATAAAAGCAGTCTCCAGTGTCATTTCTTTAGACTTCTTAAGCGAGACGTACAATTACGGGCGGCAAACTTCACGCAAATCCAATCCGCTTTGCATGTAACCCTCGTTAGTAATCCTTGCCGCTCGACAACCCTCGACCGCAGGAGATCGATGCCGAGATCCAGAAGGTCGAGATGGCCATCAAGCGTCTGCGCCCCTTCTGCCCGAGCGACAAGCGAGAGTGGGAGGAGTCGCTGAGCCAACGGCGCCGCGAGTTGCGACTCGACAACCAGCTCAACGCCGAGACCAAGCGCTTTGCCGGTGTGCTTGCGGACAACCAGCGGCTTCGCGAGCAAGCCGACCACTTTGTGAAGGAGCGCAAGACTTTCAACTTGCAATACAATCGGCTTGTCGGGATGCTCGAAGAAGGGAAGAAGGTATCGGCTTTGCTGTGGGCAGTGCAATTGACATTTCTCTAGGATCCTGTCCTCGGTTTGTTGATGATTTGGTGCATTTCCGGCCAGTCTGTCGAACTCTCCGCCTCTGTTACAATGCTAGGATCCAGTTTGCGGTTTGTTGTCGGTCCGTTCAGCCCTGTGCAACTTGCTAGCAGATACTTTATTTGACAGGTGATGGCAGATCTGATCGAGCTCGCTTCAGTGACGTACAATCAGCGGGAGGAATCAAAGGACCGTCTAACTAATCTCGTCTGGCAAGGCAAGTGCACCCAATTTTTGGCCTCAGCAATTTTATCTGTGAAGTGAAGCCACATTGATATCGATATTCATCACTAAGAAAGTCAGTGTATTCACAAAATAACTGACAGTAATTTATATTTAGTGGGCTTTTTGCAAGAATTTTACCTCCTAGACCTAGTCAACTATGCCATTACTTAATTAAATGATTTCTGACAATTTGCTAATACTTATATGGACAAAAAATCACAAAAATTTGGATCATCACACAATTAATTAGCATATCTTTAAATTTGGTTTTAAAGTTCTGTATCACACAATTTCAAAGTTTTTTGTTTGATATAAGAAGTAAGCTGGAAACTTCAAACAAGGATATACAAAACATTTGAGAGAAAAAGTAGAATATTAAATATTTCACTTCATGGCTTCTCAAAGCATAAATATTTATTTGATACGAGCAAGCCAAGCTGCATCATGTGATCTCTGTGCTTTGCAGGCAAGCGAGACGAGGAACTTCAGACAGAAGTGATGGGGAAAATTGTCACACAGCTCTACATTGAGAAACAACTCAAGGAGTTTGTCGCCACAAAGGTTGTTCATTTCGTTCCCCAGCCTCGTGCTTCAACGCTGAGAGTCTACTTTACTCCGCAATAGGCCCGAGGCCCAGTAGGAATTGTACCCAAATTGAAGAAAGGTCCACTTCAAAAATGCTTAATTTTCAACCAAGTGTTCCATGTGATTAGAAATTTTAGATACTACCAATTTGATGGGCATACCAAGCAAAGGGAGTGAAGTATTTGATTGGACCCAAATCCACTGACTTTCAGTTTACAAGTCGGCGGAATTCGGTAAATTTCTCATTCTGGCAACAAAAATGTAAGGGAAGCTGCCCGGATCATGGCTACTCAAAACCAATGAACTATTTCAAATTTTTAAATGCTTGCGATTGCCACCTACAACACCAGTATAACAAAGCGTAAATAAAATGCCCTAGCGAAGCCTTCATAATAAAAATTGACGTAGTGCCTGTTGTCCCTTACCCTCCCTCGCCACCAGGCCCAGCGGCGGGTGCTGGTCTCGATGGAGCAGCGGTGCGCGGCGCATCGCGAACGCGACAAACGTGAGCGCAAGGCGCTGGTTGCTCACTACCAGAACATCCTCAAGAACATCACCGAGTTCGCCCAGGAGACGGACATCGATCTGATAGCCGCACGCGTCGACCAGTTAGAAAACACAAACTTCAACGTGTGAGTTGGCTGCGCGAGTTGGCAGAGAAACAGGACCTTAGCTGCGGCAATGCGCTATGTAACGCCACGTGCCGCTGGCTTGCTTTGGCTGAACTAGTGTTAATTTCCACAGTTGACATAGTTGTTATCTTAGCCATGAAGGTGGGCTTAAATGATATCAGAAGTCAGATTGTCTTTTGTATTGACAAGTTATAAATAATTGTCTACCTAGACTTATTCTAAACAACTGCCTTACACAAAAGTGTGCAGTACAATAGTGTTGGGTTGATAGCCTAGATGCAGTGGGAAGCTGCAGAGACAGAAAAAGAAGTGAATTAAAAAACTCATCCATGAAATTGCAATGGCCTAGCTAGAAAACGTTGAGTAAAGAACAAACCCAGCATATTGTGTCACGCTGAACCCGAGGAAATCAAATAGATTAAAAAAGTAGAGGCACCAAACGCATCCAACAAGTAGCGAACTTCCGAACTGATCGGCAGCTTCGTCTACGCGCTGGCATTCCACGAGCTGGTCGAGGAAGTCCGCCGCGACATCAACGTGCTAGACGCCGCCGTTATCAAGGAGAAGACGGAGGAGAAGGTGCGAGCGGCGCAGCGTCGATCCGAGCTCTACCAGATGGGCGTCCAGAAACGGAAGCTGCAGCACGAAGCCGACCAGGCGGCGGCACTGGTCGAGCAGCAGCGCAATCAGTTGCAGAGGACGCTGGCAAGCGTAACGGCCGTGTTCGAGCAGGTGGGGAAGCCGAGAGTTTCTGTTCGATTGTGTGCAAGGCACGTCCAGTGTTGAATAGGTATATTTCCTGCGTCGCTAACCCACCAGCAATAATTTTGGATATGGTCTATTGCTTACTGGTGTAAGCTATGGTTACTACTAACAAGACTACGATTACATAATTAATTCCATCTTAAGAAGAGTAATGCAAAGTGCTGCAACCTCAATTGTTCCAACTTCCAGGTGCATGGCGATAGGACCATGATTGACCGCAAGCTCTTGGACAACAGAACGGCAAACACAACAAACAATCAACTCTACCTGGCAGAAATCGAAAACAAGGTAACGTCAGTGGTTTCTTTTCGTTCAACGGCAAATGGCAAACGACAATGTGAGCTCTGGTTCATTTATACCATCCATGTTTCAACGCGAAGCTAAATTTGAAATTTGAAAAGGTAGGGTGGTTTGTCTCCATTTTCCATCATCTTTATTTCTAGCTAGCATGCTTAATAGGTGAGTAGGTACAAGACTTACCACAATGAAGTCGTCGAATTCTGGAGTTATTACTTAATGTTGGTATTAGTTCCATTTTGCCTTCGAAGGCCATGGTTGTGGATGGATTACCAGATTCTGATCTGTCCCATGCAGAAACATGCCCTCCATGGCCTATAAAAAAAGTTGCTTAGAGTTGTTCCATGATCATGTAACTGAATCGGAGAACTGCAGACACAACTTACCTAACAACAATTGTAGGACGTATGTGCAGAATGAATTATGAGACGTTTTGAAATTTGCTTTCTTCGATGTTAAGAGACAACAATCAAGCAATCAAACAAAGTTTTGAGGAGGCATTGTTCATTCTTTTGTTTCATTTTTGGTCATTGGCTTAAGAGTTCAATAACCCAGTTAATAGTTTTTCTGAGAACATTCATGCTGTTAACACCGCTCCCATCGGACAGATGATGCGCTTGATGGCGCAGTGCAACTACATCGAGTCGAAGACCGTTTGGCACGAGCTGCCATTCCAACAGAGATTGATGCGAAGCGTGAAGCAGGGCAAGTGGCGGCCGACCAAGTTGAGCATGCAAGTGCCGACCCAGCCTTGCGCCATATGCACGGAGAACATCGAGCTGTGCAATCTCCAAGATGCCCCGACGAACTTGATGACCAGGGGGCAGGTGCTGGCAAAGCTGCACAGAGATATGCGCCGGCCCGATTTCGAGGAAAGGATGCACAACTTGTCGGCTTGCCGAATGCCGCGCTCGAAGAAGATTTTGACGAGGAGATATTTGTAGCGATGGTGTTTACGATTTGTGTGGTTTTGTAATAAAACGTGTCATTTTGATGGGGCACAGATTTTCTGAACCAAAATTTCTTGCAAGTTATTTTTATTCTCGATCACAGAAAACAAAGTTTTGGGACTTGCAGCACTAGGTCTCTTGTACTAGTTTTTTTGGTGTTGAGCTGTTTTATGTGAAAACTTGAGTTTCATTTAAAACAAAGCAATTTACAATGAAATACGCTCCAACAATATAAATTGTTTCAAGACTTTTAACAGAAATAAATATCTGCTCCATATCCACACTCACAATTAAAAAATACATCTGCCTGCTAAAAGTTTTGTAAATGTTAACCGACGGCAAAGTTCTCGTTTTCACATTGGATTCCCACGTGATTTCTCTTAATGTGCTGCGTCAACGACGTGTTCTGCCGAAAACTACGTTGACACAGCTTGCACTCGAACGGGTTCACCCTCGCGTGCGTCACGCCGTGCCGCTTGAGCTTCCCCTTTGTCCGAAACGCCTTCCCGCAGCGCGCCACCGGACAGACAAAATCCTTCACCCCCGAGTGTATCGCCCGATGGTCGCTCAGATTCGACACCGAGCCGAACGACTTCCCGCACGTCTCGCACGCGTACGGCTTTCCGAGCGCCGCGTGCTTGGCAAGAAAATGCGCGTTTGCGATTGCGCGCGTCGAGAAAGACAGGCCGCACTCGGGCTGTGCGCAGAGTTCCGGCCGCTCGCCCGTGTGCTTCCGTTCGTGCACCGCCAGGTCGCGGTTGGTCAGGAAGCGGCAGCCGCACTCGGCGCACTGGAAGTCGCGGACGCCGTCGTGCTTTGCGCGGACGTGGCGGGCGAGGTAGCTGGCGAAGCGGAACGCCAGGCCGCACGCGCGGTCCGGGCAGAAGAACGGCTTGACCGGGCTGTGCACGAGGGAGCGGTGGCGCTTGGCCGACAGCAGCGACGGGAACGACTCGTCGCAAGCGTCGTCCGGACACTTGTGCTTGGTTTCGCTGAGTTTGATTTTGTTGATTTCGATCGTCAGTTCCGTCGCTGGTCGGGCGTCGTTTGATTCTGTAGCGGCCTTGGTTTCGGGTTGGATGAATGATTCGGGATGGGAAAATGTTTTGGACTGGGATCGGGAAGTGTCTTCGCTATCTGTATCGGACTCGGAGGCATTGTGATTTCTGAGGCTGGTTTGCACTGTTGAGTTGATTGATACAGGTTCTGAAGGCTCATCAATTATAAAGATTTGGTCGGTTTCAGCGGTTACAGAGATTTCAGATTCTGAGCCTCTTGATTCATCCATTTCTAATTCCATTTTGAAGATCACTTCGGGAATGTTTATATCCTCACTCTGTGCATTTTCGTTCAATAAGTTATGAGTGTCAAAATTGGCATTTTCTACTTCAATAAAATCTCTGGTATCTTCTTCCCAATTACTTTGCTTATCTGGTACCTCGGTAGCATCCCTAGTATCTTCATCTAAATCATCTTGCACTGCTGAAATGGAGTCGTTGGGAGTAAGCTTGATGAATCCACGGTGTTCTGGAACATTTCCTAGACCGAGGTTACCGATATCGAACAAAACCCTCAAGTCTTCCGGGTAGGATACATCTTCTGCGTCAGAACACGTTGCGGAGATAGTTTCATCGTCGCTTACATTGCCAGTTCCGAGGACAAAATCATTTTGTATAAGCTGAGCTGTATCCGCAACTGCATCTTGAAGATTAGCATCATATGAATCTCTATTAAGATATTGTACAACATATTCTGATGAATTAGTTACATCTCGAGTTTGACTTGTACAACCATTAGCATTTTCCTCCAAACCTGGCAAATTTCTATGAGTACCAACAAAGTCCTGCTGATATCCATTGCTCTCAATATCATAGCCATCAAAATCAATTACAGTCAATTCAACGTCATTTTCTAAAGTACTTATTGCAAATGAGGGATTTGACTGGTAAATGTCTGGTAGATCATTGACACACCCTTCCTGCAAGGAGCCGGAAGTAGCTTGGTCATTGCCAGCAAATTGGCCCATATTGAGTCGGGTGAATACGGTGCCATCAATGCCAACAGTCACTGGATGTCCACCGTCAATTAAGTCGCCCAATTTCAGGAAAGCCATCACTGCCGAAGTGTCCAAGACCTGCGTGTGTAAATCTGTAAATACGAGCAACTAATTTTAAGAATGTTTTGAAATACTGTTCATGTTCCATGTTAAACGGAAAGGCAGGGTAATAGAATTGGGCTTGTCCCAAGAAACCTCGCCTTGTTTGGTCAAGTCACTGTTACCTACCACACTCGCTGCGGAGATTTCATTTCGCATGGACAGGAATAACACACGGGCTCTTGGATGTTCGGAATGGTTATTGCATGGCCAACAATGATCACTGCCACTGGTAATGGAAGAAGCAGGCCATTTCTGCGAGGCTGCTGCTGAATAATCAGCTGCCTTATACAAATGGGATTCATTTAATGTTTTATGCGATCAACCTGAAAATCGAAGGAATCCTTGTGACTCCATCAAGGTAAGGTTAAGATGCAACTAAAATGATCAATTAATAAATTATTGAAATTGACAGCTAAAAATGTAAATACCTCAGAGATCGGAAGCACATGCTTATTATTGCAGGCTGTATTGAACGAATACCTTTTCCTGCTAACAACTCAGATGGTATCGATAAAAAGTTTCACATCCCACTTACACTTCACGACAGCAACCATGGTCAGACTCAGGTCAGCTGGTACAATGTCATTCAACCAGTGATACTTCAAAGCACACCGGAGGAGCCTAACTCTCGGGGGGGAATTAGAGGGACTATCCTTTACGGTGCGGAATTTTACACCCAGCTTTAACTCTTCTCAATTTGAAAAACATTTTGAAAAGATGCTCGCTCTTGTGAGGCTATGAAATGCAGGAGGGAATATGTGACCTTTCTTCGCGCTTCCGTTTCTTTTCTATACTACGATATATAAATGGGAGGTCAAATTGAATTCTGCATGCCCAAAATAAAAACGCACTAACAGAGTTTTGATTTATTTCACACCCCTGCTATTTGAAGAGGTTTTTAGACTATCATTTCCAACCCTACATGCAGATAACTATGTTTATAAAACATGCACCCTCCTAGCATCGAGATAGCTATAAGTGTTGCTATACTAGCCTTGCTTAGTCTTGGAGCAATCGATGACGTTCTCCCTGGAGCTGACCTAGGTCGTAACTTCGAGGGCTGACGTACTCACATCAGGATGCTGAAACTATAGAATCGCACCCTTGACACCCTAGCTCTACACCCTACCCTAAAGTGCCGGTGAATGGGGGATTATTTTTCCTTGCAGGAGATTTTCTCGAGTACCAGGGAAAGACTGAAACCAATTTCATAATACGAGTTATGTGATGATTCGAGTGAGTTAGCATTTTTTTAAAAGGAACTGTTCAAAATAGATAAGGAATTTCAAATTCGTCCAAATGCACTTTATTGCGTTTATGTGACTTGAACTCTTTAGCAATTTTCCTAAAGAATACGCTGTTTGATTTGTTTCCTCGTAAGCGTTGATATCCACCGGCGAAAATTAAAAAATGAATCAAAATTGGATAAAATGTTGCAGGCATTATAAGAATGACACGAATTTTTCACAAAGAATGCTTTAATATTTGTATTTATATTGTATTTATATAAAAACTCATGACAGTTACACCATGCCTGCTCGCTTTAAATCAATTGATTCACAATAAATAACAAATAATGTACATTTCATAATTGGTTAGGTAATAATAAATAACTAAGATATTAGTATACGTACACATAATTTTGTCTAAGAGTTGACCGCTGGTTGTTGTCTACAAAGTACCGCTGTGGGATCATCTACGGAGGAAAACTTGTCTGATTCAAATGTCTTAATGCTGAACTGAACATTCTACACAAACAAGTGTGTTTATGATTAGGTGCGAGCAGATTCGGACCTCAAAGAGATGGTTTGTTCGGTTGAAAGTTTAAACGACTTTTGTAAATGAGCGAGTGTTTTAGATTATTGCAATTCCCCATATTATTAGAGACACGACAAGACTAGAATTATTTATACGGCTACAAAAAAAAACCCAAACTGATAACAAAACTATTTTTTGTTAACTGCACGGAAATCCACGGCTTTTGATAGATGGCTTTCTTAGAAAGGCAGCAAAATTTAAAAAATATCAAACGAGTTGAACATTTAAGTATAGCCATTGATTTTCATTTATTTTATATGGTGTAGGATAAAAGACCTATTCCAGCAAAAAATCTTTATCGCTTTGCTTTCATCGTCAGCGTTTTAGTTTCATTAGAGGTATCTGGATTATCCTCTTTGCTTTTATCAGCTACTAAGCTGGAATAAGTCTTTTATAGTCTAAATTTATTTTATTTGAATACCTTTCCACCACCATTTCCAATCGTATCAACGATTTGTATCTAAAAAACAAAAAACTCCCGACAATTTCCAATAAGTGGAAAACTGCGATTCAACTGATTATTGCAGGAAGGCGGTTCTTTTAACTATCTAAGGCCAAGCTTCTTTCTCTGAATTTTTGATATAATAATATTATTCGTTATATTATCATTAGCTTTGCACCGTCCATTCCCGATGACAGACATGAAATGACAACCCACCACCGTTGAATTTGAGAAGGAACCGAACGTTCGTAAAACAAACGGAGGTTTTGAAAGAGTGCTGCTATATTCGGGCCTGAGGCTGGAAGGGGGGGAAAACAGTGGTGGGCGTTTAGAAAGCTTTTTCAAAAACCAGATTGATTTCCTACGTGTTCGAGGCAACAGATCGGATCGGAGGGTGATTGATTGATCGACTAGCCAAACAAACAGAGAAACACTCGCACAGAGAAAAGCAGAATGGCATTTTCCTTGCAGCTGCCGAATACCCGCAACGATGAAAAGGTGCAAATGCGTGTTTAGGTAGTAATAGACTAGGTATGATGTGTTCAAATTGTGATATTTATAAGAGACGATAAAATGATTAATTAATGTTTTGCTCTAAGACTAATTAAAATGGCCCCAGAGTATATAGCGTGATTTGATTCAAATCATAGCATCGAGTTGGGATCTCATGAAGGGTAAAAATGACTTTATATACCTTTACGAACTCGAGGGTATTTAAATATACCCCAAAAAGCAGCAATGTTCCCTTTGGTATATTTTTTTTAGAAACCACATCTATCTAATTAATACAAAAACGTGTTCGCAAAACCTCTGTATACAATTACCTCACACACATAGATTCGAACAATGGGGAATTTGAATTTTTGTAAACAAATCTGATTTCGCTCCCTATTCTCACATGGTCTCCCTCGTCGATTGCCAACAATATCGATCGTCAACTTTCTCAACAACCCCTCGACCACTCTCTCGCGGCTACATAGATGTCACGACCATGCCCCTTTTGATACTTTTCAATTAAAACAACAAACAATCGAACCATGTAACGTCATTAAACCAAACAATAGAATGACGCGACAATGTAACGGCTCTCGACGAACATTCGCTTGACGGTTTCGTGTCGAATCTGAAAAGTCTCTTCGCTGTGGTCGTTACAAGCATCGTAGCGTCGCGCAAACTAAACGGTTTTAGCAACAGAATCGGAACTCGCCTGTCAAACTCAGGCCTCGCGTCTTGTCTCTGATCGGTGCACTTTTACATGATGATGCACTTGCCCTTCTCCGCCCAAGGGTTGTTTTTCTTGTCGGGCGCGTGGATCAGGGGGTCGCTCTTTTCGTTCTCCTCCACGTAGTCTCGCATCCTGTATACCCAGCACCCACAAGAACACGGTTAGTTGCAACCACAGTCAATTTCACCACAGCCATATTATCATCTAGTTGTTACTCTGAGGTTTTAGTACGTGTCGAGTTGCATACAGGGGGAAAGGATAGTTATTTATGTGTGTTGTGGTAACTTGTAAAATAAGTGTAATTTTTTATGTTGAAGAACTCGCCAGCCGTTTCTCATGTGAGTTTCACAATACAGTTTTTGAAACAAAGTGTGTAGGTACCTATTAAGAATTTCATAACAAAGGGTAGATTTTACGATTTAGAATTCATTGCAAATTATTAATATTTTATTTGAGATATATAAGCAGATGGCGTGAATACTGTATGATTATTCTATGAATATAGAGCATATAAAACTGCAGCAATCATTGCGAAATATAACTATTATAGTATTACTAGTGACATAGATTACTGTGAACGCATGCACATTTTTAAGTATCGATCGTTACTGTCCCGCCTTTACAGTATATATATACACGACAGGTATAATGGTATGTTTTGTAACACACCTAGCAGTATATCGAGTAATAGGGGATAGGCATGTCGAAGGAAGCCATGTCCTGGGACAAAGCCGCTCATCCTGAACGGGAACGGGGGTTGTAAGGATTCATGACCTGTAGGGCTTCTATAACTGTATAGGTTCAGGGTTGAAAATCATGACTTGGCGTTTGATGAGTGATAAGGACAAAGTGAAGTTTGAAAGATAGGTAACTAAAAATATGAAAATACAAACGCCGCTTTGTTATTACGCAAAGTATTAAAGTGATATTGCGAATATTATAAGGGTAGAATCCAACCCCTCGCGAACATTCTAGAAATATGAGGGAATCCGCCATGTAAAAAATCGCAATAATTTAGATTGCGGTCTGTAGCAAGCAATTATATCCCACGCACACACACACTTTAGAAAAAAAAATCCCCCCCAATCGCTAAAACCCCGGCGCCATTGACCTCGTCCCCGCCGCCGCCACCGCCGTTCGCCTCCACACGCAAAACTAGGCGTCGCGACGGCAGGCCATTGGCGACGCCTTGGCAAGCAGCGGAAAACCCCGGACGGAAAACACTTACGCAGCGATGCTCTTCGAAAGCGGCCAGCGTTCCATTGTTGCCTGGTACTTCATGTTCTCGATCTGCTTCTTCAGCGCGTCTTTGTCCATTGCTGGTGTCGTCGGTGGTTGGCGATTGTTGACGGAGTTGTGACGACGACGACGACGACGGCGAGACGGGTGTCTGAGATGGCAGTGCACCCGGGTTACTGGATGGACGAGCGCTGTGGCACAGGAGTGCGCCGACGCCGTGCGAGCAAGGAGACGCCTACCGCAGTCGGTGACGTCGCTCGCTCGATCGTGACGTCGTCGTTGCGGCTGCCGCCGCCGTCGGGCGTCGCGACGCCGAACTATTGGCGATGTTGCGCGGAGGGTTCAAGAGTTTTTTTTTCCGTGGTTCGGTGTGTACAGGCGCGTGTACTGGGCTTCGATTGGTGGACTTCTGAGTGTTTTCCCACCAAGGAAATTCATTTTTAACTTAGAAGACACAACCCAAGGATGATTACGTATGGGGATGTTAGTTGCACCTCCATGGTTGCACGATTGTAGGACCACACTTGACTCTAGAGATGTTTTCCACCAATGCGTAATGTCTATAATTAGGTCCGATACGTTTTGGTGACATTTGACTCTCTTCACCTACCATTACGATTTACGCATATTTAATGTTTTTTTTTAATCGTCCTAAAATACCCACAGCTGAGTTTGGTGCAATAGCAGTGATTAAATTAAAATACCGAGCAGCCGAAAATATCCGAGTCACTTTAGTAAGAAAATGTTCGTACATAAGCTAACATAGTTTACGACTTTCGCCGTGGATATTTCCTCGTCAGAATAATCACGTGAATTATGAAATATGTACGACGCGTGCTCTCTGACCTCCCGCTATCTCTAGGTGCTGGGGACACACTGCAGGCAGCTTGTCAGCGACTTGTCCTCTACTATCTACTCAAACGATCTCATGTGTTTACCGCTGCCTTTGTGCTGGTCCTGTGTCTAGTCGCAGTCATCCTGTTTCACAGACTAGCTGGGTGGGTTTTGTTTATGTTTTGTAACGGGTAACAGCACTGCAGGCTGAGGCAAACGGCTAAGGGTTGTTTCACCATTCCTGTGGGGTGGTCTCACAGCCTATAACTTCGAATAATTACCTAGTGTGTTTAGTGGCCAAGGCAAGGCTACAAGAAGGAATGTAGACTTTCCACGATCACTCAAAGCGGCTGGGACTGCCGCGAAAGCCGATTGATTACAGAAGCCCAACATGTTTATCAGCAATCAATAATTATTAAACACATTTGGCTGCAGCTTGAAGCAGGGTCTATTACAGTATTAATCTCTTCTAGTAAATAATAGCAGGTTGGATTGATTGAATTGAAAAGGGAACACTTTAAGCATTTCATTACATTAATTAAGTCCATAGTACCTACCTGAAAACTAATATATTTTTGATAGCTAGAAATTTCTTTGTAATATGTGGTAATATGGTGCCAAACATGCTGTGACCAGGAAAATTAGAATGAGATAGCTGACCTATATTGGCAAAAAAGTAATTTTTACCAAACATCAATAAATTTGAGATTAAGTTTTTGATGGTGGGAGCTAACAGCAGTAAACAATTGTTGACAGGATAGCGAAGCAGGAAAAATGCGCGACCGAACCGGGATACGAACCCAGGACCTTCCACTTTTTTCTTTGTCAATGTTATTCAGTGTTCAAACCTCATTATTTTTACAATGGGAAGCCACACTAGACCAAGCCGATACCAGCATGAGCATTTGGGAATGGGAAATAGAGCAACGTAGGTAATTGTTTGGTAATTTCACCCATAGCTTGATAATCTAAAAATGTCTGAAGCTGTTGCATCGGCTTGAAACCTTTCGATACCGAATGGATCCTGTGAGGTAATAAAACCCCTATTCTTTCATTTATAAAGTCATTCATTTAATTATCAGGGAAAAATATGACTAATTTGGAACAACAACGTTTGAAAGGCGCACGCTCGTACGGCAAAACTGCCATCGAGCAGACGCCAGCCAACGCGGTAACAAACAAAATGCACTGACGCGTCCCAAACCACAACCAGCCTCGGCACCGCCGCAAATCGTTGACTGGACTCCGCGCGAGTCACGACGCACAAGTCCAGCCAACGGCAGTCAATCGCACAGAGTATTTACATCCGGCTACGTAAATGCTTGCTAATCCTATCATAATATGTTAGATACGCCTAGGGGGCTAGATTGTAGCAGGACACGGTCTTTGTTCATTTGATAATCTGTGCACTTATTTCAGTGTTTTACACAATAAAAAGCAACAATTTAAACTTTTCTTCCCAGTTACAAATTGTTCTGAACAAGCATCATTCTAGCCTCCTTGGAATACATTTACAGACACAAGGATCTAGCGAAATATCATCAGTAATAATCGAATATCCTACAAGACAATTATTCTATTATGGAAAAAAGAGTATTTTTGTACAATATTTTAATCAATAAACGTCTTTTCAAAGATTGATCTACTATTGTGAATGAGAGACGAATGATTTTGATAGGTTTCAGATCTCTTCAACATCAGAGGTACCCTCTGATAAAATTGAGCTTGATATTTACAACGGACAGCGACGGTCGTGAGGGCGACGGCGTCTGCCGAACAAAACGAACGATCGAACGAACGAATGGTCCCGGTTTGGGAAAACTGGCCGGCATCACTATCTCTTCTGGACGCCGCGACCAAGTTCACACGACCACTCGCCAAAACATTGCGAGAGTGAAACAACAACAAAAAAAAAAACAACAACGAAAACAAACAAACAAGAGATGAAATGCTAGTCTCGCATCCTTGTGATGTTTCTAAAATATCTCAGTCGTTTCAAACTGATGTCACCAGCGAATAAAAAGTCCGATGCCGTTAAAATTGTCGGCACCGATCCACGCTGAGGTCAGTTCGCCTCCGAACACGCCATCTTCCGTTTTTTAGCCACAGCCAACACCCGAGCCTTCGGCCACTGGCAATCATTCAACGGCCAGCTTGCTCGGCCCACGCACAACACCAATAAGCCCACCGGTTCATGACCCGTACCAACTTCAGATTTAAGAACGGACACCGCCGATCCATCAAACAGTTCAAGAAACAAATGATTCTGTAACACTCATCGAGTCTAACCAACTGCAAATCGGCAAATGAAGACCGTGAGCTGACGCACCACCGTCACAAACCGCGAAAGGGGCAGCGATTCCGAGGGGAGACGAACACACACAGAAAGAGTGTAAGAGAGGGGGTGCAAGCGCGATATGGCAACGTAGACGGATCCACCGAATTCAGAACATCTGCTCCAGCGACGAGAAGCGGTGGATCGCTCGACCCGACCACTATCTCTGGCCCGGTTCGCTGCGGAAACAAAAAAACGGACGGCGTGAGCTACGCGGACACGAGCACAATGTTGTTGCTGGAGTGTTTCACCATTTTCTCAACTTTGGCAACTCCGTGATGCAAAATTCAACATCACTGAGTTGATATGGACATCGTAAAAGGTGTAAGACTACCACTAACATTTAAATTTCATTGCATGTAATTGTTGATGGTGATTTGGTGTTACCATGGCATTGATTAATCTCTATCTCAACACAATTAATGAGGTAAGGCCCACTTTTGTGGCCCAAAAAAATTAGTAAAACAGTTAACACGAGCCAACAGAGTGGAATGGCTCACCCTGCCAAGCTGTTAAATTGACAGTGAATGCCATATCCACCCTCCACGACCTTGCTGGGAAAGCCTGTACTGAGAAACTCGCTCCGTCTGCAAGCCGTGGTTCTGGACGAGACTCACCCTGGGCCGGGATAGTAGTAGGGTGGCGGACGTTCGTACTCGGTGGACAGCCCCGGGGGGCTGTGGTACCGCGGGGAGCCACCGCCGGGCGGTACCGCAGCAGGGTAGTCCCAGTGCCTGCCGGAGACGAAACAAAGTCGCGTTAGTGAGACACTCCACGCTGCAGGCAGCCATCGGCGGAACGTTATCAAGTTCGGGGATTGGATGCCAAGTTTTTTAAGTTGTTTCTTATGTAGTTGTGTTATTTTATCCTGCCTGCTTCCTGAAGGTGTTTAGGTGTAGGTACCAATGGTGAAACATTGTTTGTGGGTTTGAGGTTTAGTTTTACGTTCAACTTGAACCATGGTTGAGTATTGAACTGTTCTGTATCCATGGATTTTTTAGTGAACTAGAGGCACATCATAAATTGAAACAAATATTGCATGAATACAGAAAACAAGTCTATGTATGTCAATAGCTGATGCTCACCTAATTTTGATTCAAATAAGTTCCTTATGAGCATTTCTTCACAGGCTTGAAAACATTCCGAACCCCATATTTGTAATATTTACAACAAAACCATTATCATAACACATAAAGCAAATAAATGGGCTGTGATAACGTGATAGCGGGGTGATGTTGATCTAGGTTTAGATATAGGCAGAGGCAAAGCAGGTTTAAGCTAGGCAAGATAAGCATGTAATCTTCAAGGAAGCTGTACAAAAAAAGTAATGTAAAATGGTGGTTGAATCAAGTTTGAAAGTTGTCTTGATTCCTACAATTTCTTCTGCATTCTAAATGTGTAAATTCCTGTATAATAATTAGTGAGTTATTCATCAACAAAGTGTCTATTACTTTGCAGTAGAAATAGTCAACCTTCTGCAGGGCTTTCTCAGATATTTACCAGGCTGTAAGGCATTAGTAGCTAAGCACCGAATCAATTTTTGGTTAATTGGATAACTTTGTAGCTTGCTGATCAATAATCCTAAGTATCATATTAATCGGTTAAATTGGCTAATTGACTAGAAATGCTATTACGGTGAGAATGTCACAGTAAACGCAAGTGGCCATTAACATGGAATTGCATCCAGAAATAGGTTTTTTAAATTTTTCATTGGCTCTGCCTGTCCTGACAAGAGACAATATTGCCACAACATGCTAACTAAACAGTATTGTATTACATTTTGGGTCGATTTTCCAATATTTATTACTGTGGAGATAGTAGAATCTTTGCAAAACTGACGAGGTTTACCAAATCTGATTGGAGCCCAACTAAAATAAACTTAATATCCATTTCACAGTTGATTGTCTACACCGCATGAAAGTAGATAATGCTCCATACCGGCAAGGTGAGAGACCTGGGTTCGAAACTCAGTACGTATCCATGGAATGGATATTTTGTTTCTAATATTGTCGGTAGCTTGTAACACAAGGCGTCGACCGCCTCCGGCCGCCGCAGGGCCACCGAAACCGCGTGCATGCTACGTACTTGGGCGCCATGTCGGTGTACCGTGCCGCCGACGGGTGCGACAGCTGCGGCGCGCCGCGGTAGTCGCCAGCCGCGTGGGCGCTGGCCGCGGTGTAGCCCCCCAGCGCGCCGCCCGGCGCGTTGTCGTACGTCTCATGGTAGCTGCGGTGGTGGTTCTTCTTGTCGTGGACGCTGCGGCACAATCGGCATTGCACTAACCGTGCCCCCCCCCAGCCCGCAGCGCTCTCTCTCTCTCCCCTCACCCTTCCGATACCACGGTTCAACCGTTGCCTACGATGCGTGGCTTCTGACGCCGCTAGGTTACCTATGATGGCGGTATTCCTCTATCCAACGGTTCTCTCGATAGTTTACCACAATACAAATATTTGAAAATAGTAACAATATCACACTCGGAATATTGTTTCATTTGATGTGTATCAGTAGCAACAACCGAATTCAATTATTTGCCACAAATTTTCCACAACCTTTTTGATCGATGCGTGTTACTAATTTGAAGGTGTATCAAATGCAATGTTGGTGGTGTGCAAATAGTGAATAGTTCCTATATCCATTTGAATACAAATATAAAAAGTGCTCACTGGGTACAGTTCATGCTGCGATTCACACAAATTTTACAGACGTTGGATTGGACAATGCTGGTATTGCACATGAAGATACTCAAATATCTTGTTGTCATATCAAAAGTAGCAGGATGTCGTGAATATTCAAGATCCTGCAATGAATTACTATCAAATAGGCATTCGTTGTTCTTTCTTTTTTGTTTAAAAAAGAGTTTGTAGAAAAATACACCCATAATTCAGTCAAAATATTTGAAACACAATATAAGAATTAATTTAGCAATAAAAGGCTCCAGCCAATTAACAATCTACAGTCTGGTCCTTGGGGCAGTTGAGCAAGCATACAATCTGGTTGGCTTAAAATTCATCCCCTTTTGCCACCATTTGCCAGGCAATAATGGCATTGAAAATTCACTATTCACACACCCTAACTACAGACCTGGGCATTAAGTGTGATGTGATGTGTTTCTACGCAAGTACCAAGGCATAGATTTGTGATCTAATAGCAGAAATCCTAGCATGCAGTGATCTACGCAAGCAACAACCCTCTCCATGATCCAAATCATTACACAGAGGGCTGGTCTTTCACCACAGTATAATTTATGTATATTTTTACACAACATTGGTCAATTGAGAATTCTATAAAAAGACTTACAGCAGAATAAATCTTACAACGTAGAAAAACACTAAGTACTAGGGCCGGGGAATGAGTAGTGACATGGATAACTTAACGAGGTGTTAATGGTGTTGCTCTGCAAGATGACAACTGGTTAATGTTCGAGAAGTGAAGGCTTTTTAACCAGGAGAGGAACAACAAGGCCGTTTCATCTGACGCATGACACCATTTTCACATTGCAAAGTTGCCGCAGTTAGCTGCCTCGAAATGCAAAAGTTTCAGCTCAATTTACATTTATATCATTTACCCTTTTCTGCACCATGCAATTTCTTTTATCTTTCATCAAAATGAAGACGAAATATTCTTAATGCCCTCTAATGACTGTTTCCAATCTACTAAAATCCACCATGAAATCTTTGCATTCCGAAGCGAGAACTTCTCAAAACACATCGCACCGTCCCGACCAACCCGATCACACAGCCGTTCAGACATACTACACCAAGCGTCAACAAAATACTCGTCAACCTTCGTCCCGTCTCGTGGCGAGAACGGAAACGCAGAGAGAGATAGATAGATAGAGAGAAAGAGAGATAAAGCGTGTGGTCGTTGGACGATGGCACGTTAGTGATAAGATACGTTTGCGAGCTAGCCGAAATGTTTCGGCTAGCGAAAGTCAGCCGGCCCGCGTTTCTTCACGTGTTACTCCTAGGGAAGCGTTTGCGACGACGTCGGGGAAAGACAAGAAATAGCTATTAACGCATGCGGTTAGCGACTGGCGACATGGCGTTTAGCGAGGCTATAGGGCTTGCGGAAACAATCGGACGACTCGCATGTCGAAAAGCTCGGCTTTGGCAAAGTTTAGCAAGTGATTTGACAATTCCCATGCTACGGCTAATCCCCAGCTACGGACAGCAATGAAATAATCCTTCAGAGAAGTTAGCTTGCTCCAAGACATGATATTGAAAACTTATAACATATCAGCAAAAGCTTGGGACACTACAGTAAAACTTTGTCAGGCAGAGCTGCTTACAGGCCAGATCTATTTGGGAATAAGAACAAGAGCAATAATCACTAGGCAAGTATTGCTCTCTGTTCTTTCCTGCTTCCCAAAAAGACAGTTATCAAAAATATTCTTATAAGTTCTTAAAGCCAGATCTTCAAACGTACACAAAAATTTGCTGGTATAGCTACATGTTTTTCATGGTGTTACTTAAGGGGAAAGAGTTGCTGCCATTGCTTCGGAAAGGTGGTTGGAAAATTTAATTCCGAGCGTGATTCACGACTAGCTGCCGTCCGATTGGTTTCGAATGATTCGTGCGAGATGATGTGAGTGAATTAGTAGCGGTTTAATTGCAAACAGAGAGCGACACTTACTTGGCCAATGGAATGTTATCACCATTCGCGTAAGCATCGTACAAATACTCCCTGAAAAACAATGACACCAGTCAATGTCCGGCCCAAGCTACAGACGGGAGACAAGAATAAAAGTGGTTGCACTCGAGTCGTTTTGAAATCGCTGGGTGGAACATTAACAGAGAGAAAAGATTTGTTATTTACTCGAGCATTGGTAGCCAAAGGAAAATTAAAATTGGAGGACAGGAAATGAAGTAACTAGTTACAACAAGTAGATAGAAACAAAACATAGGTCATAAATCGATGGCAAATAACTGAACACTAAGCAACATTGATGGCAAGGGAGATAGGATTGCCAATGATGTTAATTTGGGTTACTGTTAATTGATTAAATAGACAGTGTCCAATAAGTTTCTCTGTGAAGAAATGTTTTTTTGTTTAGTTTTTTTATGTAATATATATAAAATATAAACAACATTTATAAGCAACAAATTGATTCGACTTCTGAACATAATGCTGATTGCATAAAAAGGTATGGCATAAAATGTTTGAAACACAGATTTCCATCAGGAAGTTGAGCAACATTGCTCTGACTGTGAAATAGACATGAATTAGGTGACCATCTGTATTCAATAACAGTTCTGTTGATTTGTTAGGTTGTTTGAAGCTAGTTTAACAGCTCCACTTGCCTTGCTTAACAAACCTATTGATAGCAAACAAATCCAGCTGTTTCAAGTTGTAGAAATCAGACAATGCGAAGCAATGTTCCTAATCCCCATCGACATGGCCCACTTTTATGTTTCTCTTTGTTACTCTAGGTGCCACACA
This sequence comes from Nemurella pictetii, assembly GCA_921293315.2. Classification (NCBI taxonomy): domain Eukaryota; kingdom Metazoa; phylum Arthropoda; class Insecta; order Plecoptera; family Nemouridae; genus Nemurella; species Nemurella pictetii. The sequence continues at coordinate 8,729,713 of OV121122.1, forward strand.
GATCTACTTCCATAGGTCCCAGTAATTTTCCAAAATTCTGCAAGACCAAGATATTGCCGCTGCCACTCTTTGTTAAGTTTGATTTGACAGGTTATGGCCCGATTTTGCTAAAATTTTGCTTAAAACTTGACTTGCATTCTGTCAATAACTTTGTGACGTAGCTGAAGCAAAGATAGCTGAACATAGTGGATTTGTATACCTCCATGATCTTGTTAAACTGGTTTAACTATGAAAATAAAAAAGTAAAAAAATTTCATGTGCCAAACTTTACTGTTTTTCATCAATTGAACTTAAAATTGTCTCTCTATCTTGCCAGAGAAGACTCAGACTATTTGGAGCTACCAAGTTGGAATTTCAGAGTTTGTTTACCCCCCCCCCCCCCCCCCCCCCCCCCACCTGCCACCTAAGATACCCGTGATGACTATAGCGGTACTTTCGCGCTTTTATTTAGGAACAATTTGTGGTAGAGCAGCCTGCAGTAACAACGTGTAACGTAGAAACAGTGGGCCATGGCGATACAATCTACGTGGCACACGTGGAATCACGCCCAGAACCCGGCCGTTTCCGAACGGGCGGCAGGTTTGAACGGTCGGGTACTTACGCCTCGGTCTGCTCCCCTTGGTACGGGTCCGACTTCTGGTAGAGCGACGCGAGCTTCACGCTCAGGAACAGCATCGGGATGCAGAGCATCAGGCACCACCCGAAACTCGACCAGAAACCGTTCTAACGCAGGAAACACAACGACGTCAGTTTTCCGATGATCCAGCCAGGAAGGGAGGTGATGAAACGGTGCATGCATTAAGTGTAGTGCGTGTGTTTGTATGTTTGCATGTCCTGCAGGGCATTGCTACATTATTGACACACCTGCAATGTCAATTGAAGTCACGTATCCACTCAACATGGATGGTGTTTGCTTTGCAAAAACTTGCAGCAATCTCCAATTGTTAATTGCGAGAGGCTCATCAGAAAGCATTTACCCACCCCTTTTTCTATAAACTAATAGGTAGATGCACGTAGAATAAAATTGATACAAAAGAAGCGTGGGGTGTTAGGAGACAAAACAACAAGATCAATTGTTGGCATTTTTGTAGTAAGACATTCAATTATACACATCTACAACCTCACCCAAAGTTCTGGTCTCTTTTCTTCCTCCCATCCCAAGAAACCTAGAGAGATATCAGAACGGACACAATAGCTGCTGTAATTAGCCATGTTAAGGAGGCAGCAATTCACAAATGAGCAGAGCACATTGTCACAACAGTAAGGCATTCTATTCTACACACATCTTCCACCGCACGCAAAGTGCTGCTCTATTTTCTTCCTCCCATCCCAACAAACCTAGAGAGACATCAGATCGGACAAGATAACAGGAGGCATCGACTCACGAAAGGGCGGAGCACGTTGTCGCAGGTCGCCACCAGGGTGCTGTTGTAGATGTTGCTGATCGGGCCGCAGCGCCCGACGTTGTTCTTCGTCTCGGTGACGACGCGCGCCAGGTAGTTCTTCACGTGCAGCGCGAACCGCGTCGTGAAGTCGCGCGCAATCTGAACGCAAACCCCACCGTCACTGACCGAACATCAACACCGCCCGTTTGCCAGACACTTGCATGATACACTCTAATGATTGTGGGCCTTTAACTAAGAAAACCAACGACCTTGCTTGTAAGTGTCGTATGTTTTAGGAAGGCTGGTATGGAAATTGCTTTTTTGGGCACCTGCATATATATATACCTCAAGACTCATGGTATGGATCCGTTCTGAGTTTTTTAGAACTTGTCTGATTCAAAGTACCAATGGTCTGACTTACACCTACTAAGTCAATGTGATGTTGAACCTTTCCTGAAACTTTGTAGAAAAGGAACGGACCAATACAAAGGCCATTAGACCCCTTGCTTGAGAGTTTCATTTAATTTAGAAGAGAAACACACCTCTACAGAGAGAATTAGTTGATGAACCACTATTCTTGAAAGTTTCGTACATAGTAGGAACGGAACGGACCACTACAGAAAGTTTCCCCTTGCTTGAAAGTGTTTAAGGGTCCCATTTTATTAATGTAACTAGATGTTGAACCCATTATTATAAACTAAATATCCATCCCAAAATTATGTCCGTACCGTACTTACATTCGAAAAGTATTGGCATTTACAGGTTCGATTCAACACTAAATTTTTTACCTCCTTGCTTTTAAGTGTTGTGCTCTGTACAAATGAATACAGAGACAATTAGAATTCAGAACCTCCGTGCTCCAATAAGTCGTACATCCCGGAGCCACCCAGACCGCGACGCTCACCTCCTGGATGCCGGTGGTCATGCTCTCGTCGAGGTACTTCTGAGCGCCTTCCAGGTCGGCGAGGAGCGCGGCCACCGCCGCCGGCAGCGTCATGTTGCCGAACGACAGGTGCTCCTGCAGGTCACGAGCCCGGTCGTTGAGTTCGCGCGTCTGCTGCTGCATCCGCGTCACCGTCGTCTTCTGCAGCATGTCCAGCTCGCGCGACTGCTGCACGAAGTATTTCTGCAAAGCGGAATGGTCAAAGTAATGTGCTGCTGTTAGGGATGCCTGCGGATACCTGTTTGGGGTGCTGCAAAGCGGAATGGTTGGCATAAAGTATTTTTGCAATGAAGAATGGTTGGCGTCAATTATTTATGCAAGTGGAATTGGCCGGTGTCGAGTATTTCCTCAAAGCGAAAGGGTTGGCGTCGAATTTTTGCAAAATGCAAAACAACGCACAAGGTATTGTGCGTTAAGTTTAAGTCGAACTATCAGTATTACCCCGAGGTCAAGTGCAAGAATAATAGCAATTAGGAAACGAAGTGAATGTAAGCTGTTGGAATTTGAAGCCAAGGGGTAAAAAAACTAGAACTTGACAGTGCGAATGTTTTGTGGCGAGACGTCGATACCCAAACACCGTCTCCGAACCTAGCCCAGCCTGACAATTGGGAGCCGGGGTGATGGGGTTATTATTTACTTCCGGCTACTCACGGGAACGGCCTGGGGAACTGGCCGGTTCGGATTCATCCTCAGGTCGAGCGCGGTCTTGTTCAGCGCCCGAGCCAGTTCCGTCAGATCTATGGACGTTACCGCCAGGCTTAGCTGAAACAGAAAAATTTAATTGTATTCACGCATTTATGTGCTAAATGAACGTTGCTAATTGGTTCACAGAAGAAGACGACATTGTAGAACCCGTGCATTAAATAATTATCTGCCAATTTGCTTTTCAACTTGATTCAAGCTGACTGCAAAATGCAGTGTCACTTTTTAGCTTTTAAACCACTCTATATGTAATTTTTTTTCCGGCTTGAAGCAGCCTTGAAGCAGCCTTGAAGCAGCCTTGAAGTAGTTTTGAAGCAGCATTTTAGCTTTTAAACTTGTAATACCTATCTCAAAATTAGTTTTTGGGACAAAACTTGAAACAATAAAGGAGACCCATTCCAAAATATTTCTCTACTGGCTAGAGTAGAGCTAACGCGGAGTTCCATTAAATCGCCAAGCATCGCCACGCCATCGCGCTCGAGGCCCCACGACAACCCGGCGTCGGATAAAGACGCCGCCAACGTACCTGCTCGGTGTACCCGGGGAAGTCGACGTTGGCTAGCGAAGACGCCGCTAGACGGTCCAGGTCGCGCCGCGTCCTCGCGTCCAGCAGCACGACGCGCTGCTCGAACCGGATCTTGCCGCGCAGCTGCCGCAGCCGTTCGTCGATGTGCTGCGTCTCGTCGTAATCCAGCACGCGGCTCACGTTCACCACGTTCTCCAGCGCCAGCACCGTGTACAGGCTGCGGTTGGCGTGGCACGAGCTGCGGGAATTTCACGCGCGGTTCGGAAACGGGAGCAACCTTTTGTTGACGCACTATTGCGGAGTGGCCTTCAACTTTGCTTGTCTAGCTGACTTTGCCATGTTTTTTTAAAACTCTAACAGCAGTTACTGCTGATAAGCAGAGTTTTTTTTACCATTTTGTGGCAAAAAAACTATGGAGCGTGGGATTCCCTCTAAACGGAGCGAATCCGCCAAGTATTTCATGTGGAAAAATGCGAGAAACCAAGACATTTGCACAAGTTTACCAAATATTTAAAATTTCCATCTGGATTCTGATGGGATTTTACTCATTTAGATCATGGGTCAGTTCCAGACTTATTTGTCAAAGAAATTCGAAATCAAAAATATAATTACATAATGTGAAAGAAATTGATTCAGAAACTAGTGTAGACAAATAGTGCCCGAGGCATGGGGTACTCTACCACACATGCGAGTATTTGGATTTAGGTTGGTCTACAACACCAACAACAAACCCTCATTCTGAGATTGCATTCATCGCGACACGGAATTTGAACTGACGTCTAGAGATCATCTAATCTTAGATGAGCTGGCGAGTATAAATGTAAATGTTGCGTAAGACGGTAAAGACCATGTTGAAATGTGACAGACACAATGCATGCTAGGAATTTTCTTAACCGGCCATTCAAACAGCCTGATTACCTACTGGTGTTTAACGACGCACTGTTTCGACAACTGGCCCTATGGCACTGTTCTAATGGCGTCGGTGGAAACAGCCTGAACATGGCCGAGGGGACACCGACCTGATGAGCTGGCTGACCGTGATGTTGGGCGCCTTGCCGGGAGGGAACGGCCCGACGGCGTTCATGTCGACCATGCGATCGACCAGCCCCATGAGTTGGCTGGCGTCGGGTCCACGCAGCGGATGGCAGAAGCCGCGGTCCGCCACGATGCCAGTCAGCATCAGCGCTAGCGTCAGCGCTATCAGCAGCGCGCCAAACACAAACACCAGCCAGACGGCGCTGCCAACACGACAAGCAACACGGTGTTAGTTATTTCACTCACCTCTTCAGTGACCTATATCTAAAAGTAACTTAGAGTTACTACAGCACACCTGACAGAAAACAATAGCCACAAGCTAACTGGTTGCCGTTAGCGCTGAGCCTTTACCCTTCTTCTAACTCGATGGCAGTACATTAGTTGAAACGTGTTGGCACTGAAAGAGTAATGTAGCGTGGCAAGGGCAAGGGCACCCTGAAAAGGAGCCAAAGCACGTGGAGGTGAACGTGAACAGACTCACATCATGAGGAACTTGGCGCCGGTGGCTTTGGTGCAGCAGTCGTCGTTGTACGGCCCGTCCGGGCGACGTCCGCAGAATCCGAAGAACAGGCCGAAGATCAGGCAGACCAGCACGAGGAGCAGCAGCACGTTCATCGTCATGTACACGTAGTACCTGCGACGTGGGAATCCGTCCAGATTAGTAATCAAGCGATTTAATTATGTTATATAACTTGCAGATATGTGCGCTGTTTTTGGCATTGATATTGGTTGGAGATTTGCTGTGATTTTGGCACTTAGTTAACAGAATCATTGAAAAATTGACTGTGCAAAGTTAATGTTTTGCTTTCCAAAACACAAAACGAGACAACCCCTTGTGAACATCAACGGCAACATCAACGACAACGGGGAAGGCCACGCACCTGATTGGCGAGTACTGCTTGACGAGCTCGTCAACGTCGTCGAGAGTGGTCACCACCTTGTCGCCGACGACCGCGCGGCGCACGTTGTCCAGCATCCCGTTCATGTCCTTGTCGAGCTGCTTGAGCGCGTCGCCAGCCTCCACCAGCGCCACTGCCAGCAGGTCGGTGCTCTCCTTCACCGCCGCCTGCGCCAAAAAGCGATCGACCGCCAACCAGTTACATCTTGGTTCTTGTTGAAAGGAGACCGGTTACATCCCGGTTCTGGTCCACAGGGGTAGTAGTAGTAGTTTGGTTTATTACAGTAAAAATTTTTTAAGCAATGATTAAGTCAATGGTTCAATGAGGTTGGTTTCATCGCAGGACACATATCCTAAGGAAACCGGTTACACCCCGGTTCTTGTCCGAAGGAAACCAGTTACACATTGTTTCAGAAAAACTATTAAACTGGTTATTGAATGCTAAGCTTCCAAACTCATACTTTTCACGACATTTCGCAAAGCTTATCAAGGGTCTAAACTCTAAACTCGAGCCAAGGTAGAATTGCATGTTGGCAACGAGGGTTTATCAGAAAGCACACAATTTAACTAGATTGACATGGTCAACAGCTGTTTTGTAGAATGGACTAGTATGTTAGGCATTTATTTTCTGTTTGGTATTTAAGATGTTCTGACACATCATATTGCAAATCGAGTTTACCATTTCACTAGTCTAGTCTAGTCATTTCTCTAGTCTCTATAAATAGTGCACTGCGTTTATTCTGCCTTCAAACAAGATATCCGGGTGCATAACACCTGCTTGGATTTCCGAGTTCCCGAGCGTTTACCTGAACGTCTGTCTGCACGCGTTCGTACTCGGCTCGGCCGCGGGTCACGCCCTCAGAGATGTCCTGGAAGCCGGACATCTCGCTCAGCTGCTCGGAGATGTCCGGGAGCTGAAAACGTCAACGTGCAGACTGTCAAGCCATGCCGGCGAGAAAATCACTTGGCTAGATCTCACTGCTATTTCTCTCAGTGCCTAGATTAGCTATTTATTACCTTTAGGCACTGCACAAAATATAAACAAAATTACTCTTTATAAATGTTGTGGGTTGCTTTGAATTTGCATGATTTATGAATCCTGCAAACCTCCCTGACAGTGCAATAGAAAATTTATCATGCAATAAATGAAGAGCTCCATTATTTAAACTCACTGTTGGCATACTTACTTTGTCAACAGTATCTTACTACAACTACACATAAATATTGAGAGATATTTGTGTCAGCATTCTCAAAATTATGATCAACTGCACTAAATTCAAATCATTACAAATTACAATCCTTGGGAGAGAACCAGTTTTTTGATAGAAACACTTAAATTGCATGGATAATTAAAACAGTTAATAACCAATACAAATTATGGACAGCTATGTACAATTTAGAAGCATATACACTTCTAAACAAAAATTAGCAGATTTTTTGTCCCATGTCGCAAAAATGATGGAGAAAAACCACAGCAAATTTCCGACAGGCAATCGAGTGACGGCACCAAATCAACGTTGTAGCGGAGCGTAGGTAAACCACCAAGCGAATGTCGGCAAGTTTGTACCCATCACCGCGCAACCCAAGCAAACGTGCAACGCTACCAACGCGACACCAACGCTCGTGCAACTCGGCAAGCGTCAAGTTTTGATACTAAGAAATTTTGGACAATTACCTTGATGTTTTCATGAAAAAAAGGAGTAATTTTTAATCTTTTTCCACAGTTAAAACCAAAATAATATGAAATTTTTAATACAATTAACTGCTTTTTTGTGTGATGTTATGGAGTCACTTCCTGCACAGTCAGACAAACGCTGGTGTCGAGGTTTCATGCTGAATAAAAAAATATTTTGTGACTGCCAATTACCTTCGGGAAATATTTGTCAAGCAACTAAAGCATGAAACAGGAAACACATGGATTAGTACATAGTTTGGACACACAGCAAACACACAGGGTTAATCACATATTGATTGAAAAGCTATGTAAAGTTGGTGGAATACTCTCGTAAAATGATATAGTACTAGATATTTTTGAGATTGATCAATTCATGTGGAAAACACAAGAATTTGTCTGAAGTTCCGCAGAAATATACATGATAATCTCTGGAGAGTCAAGTTAGTATATATAGTTTTTGCAATATGCCCAATGCATATTACATGATAATTTATGCAAATTGGTTGATTGAGCGTCCAAAAACTTTATAATCTAGTTATTAATAGCAATTGCATTGTTAAATTTCAAAAGCAGCAAAGTTAGTAATAAAAATTATCAAATAAACATTCCGTTACATATATTCAAATTTGAACGGGTTAGGCAAGCTGTTAACTTTTCACATATTTGATGGTGATTAATTGGCTAGCTAGATTAATTTCATTCATTGTGAGTAGTTTCTGACCCTCTAGAAATGAAATCTTCTTTGAACACAAGACAATTTTCCTTCCGCAAGTCATTAATGACTGTTGTAATGACCCAGTCAAAGCCCCATCTCAATGTCACATGTAGGGTGATGTGGACACACCAACAAAATAAAAGAACGCCATCCCTAGCGCTATACGTAATTGGCAAGATTATTGCAAACTTAGTATGTGACAAGGAACATTATCAACACCCCTTTTTCTCCACACCGAATTTTTCCCAATTTTTTCCCAGCCCACCTTTGCGTCTCAACCCAACCCAAGCGTTTCACCCGAGGCCCGGCGGCAGAAAGGCAGAACGGAGAGCGGACGGTACTCACCGCGTTGAAGTCGGCGTCCGTCTTCAGCTGGCTGATGTTGTACTCGCGCATGATTTTCTGACAGGCCGGCGTGCTGTTGCACGTCTGCAGGTTTTCGAGCAGACCTTCGCGGGCCGTCGCCAGCACTGGAACAACAACGCAGGCTACGGTCAACGAGTGTGCTGTCCCTAACAAAGTGCAGAATACCGCTGGGCCAGTGGAAATTGGATATTATTTATTCGGGACGAGGTCATTTCAAAGTTAAATCACAAACAACACAAGAGCGCGGGGGCAAGGGGCTAGCGGTGAGAGGAGGGTGGATGGCTCACCCGTGTTGAGCTCCACGTAGCTCTCCTTCAGTTGCTCGGTGAGCGTCTTGATCTTGGACAGGTCCACCTGGATGTCGTCGAGATTTCCGACCAGCCGGTTGAGGCTCTCGAGCTGCGTCGCATTCGACATCTCCGCCAGCTGCTCGCTGACCACCATCCCGCTCTCTGCAACGAAACGCGAAGAGCCGTTAGCGTCAAGCGCTGCCGTCGGCGCACGGTCTACGTAGCCAGCTGTGGCGAGCGTTTGTAGTCAAAGCTGCGAAACTGTGGAGCCACTGTGAAATGAATGCTTTTGAAGTTAAGGGCTTTTTAGTGTCAATTAAATTATTTGGGAGTGGTACCTTTGAATATCTCTAATATTTTAGTGAAAAATTAATATAAAACCAAACTAATGCTAATTTTACTTTTTTGACAATTTTAAGATTGTTGTCGATGATATGGCGCTGCTGTTTAATTTGTGTGTTTAATTTTTAAGTTTTGATATTGTCAAATGACTCTTTGTTGAATAGAATCACAATCATCGATATTCCAATACTGTTCTACATTTAATTTTAACCAATTTTAAAAGCTTGTAATAAATATTTCAACCACTATTCATCACTTGATTACAAGGAGAAGGTAAATTGCTGCTAGATAAATTAACCAAGCTAAATTGCGATCCCCGTTTGTTACTAATATTTGGCGCAGCATCATTAGAGCGACGAGTCGTGCATTGCATCGTGAATTTAACCAAAAGCAATGCGTTTGATGTAGGTAGGCACTTACTGCTTAACGCATCATTGAGCACAGCCTCCAGTTGATCGTAGTTGTTGATCAGCAGATTGCTCACTTCCTGTAATAATTCAAAACATCCCCGCGGTTAGCCGGGTGTCCAATCGGCAATACGTGGTGCTAGCATCCAGCCAGCCTGTCTACAGCACGCATCAAGCCGGTATATTGGCTCAGACATCGCCACAATTGTCTATCTGATAAGAGTAACAAGCGAAGGGTAACTTCAATAAACTTATTCCATTCAATCAAAATCCTTTCAAAATGATGTCATGATACCCACTTGCTAAGCCAGGTACTACCTAGAGCAATTTGGGTTGTGATTTCCATTCCACCCTTTGTCATTTAGCAGAGCTAATTAATATTTTAACATTTATACAGCAATTTATTTTTTAATTTTTTAACCAGAGTTACGATACGATCGCAATGAGCCCCAGTGTAGCGATTACTTGGACTCTGATAAACTTACCAGCTTTGTGTTGTCAAGGAACAGGCGAGTGTCGTTGACACTGGTCTTGGCTTCCTTGGGCAGTGCGATCACGCCCTCTTGGATGAACGCGTTAGTCACAAACGAGCAGACCACGCCGAACCTGCAGAGACAAGAGATACTGTTAGTTCCATTGCACAAATGTCCCGAGCATTTGGCGAGGGACCTCGCCAAACGCTAATATATTAGAAACGTAACAATTTTCTGCGCTGTGAGCGCCATTTACTATTTAGACAAACCATTTTAAAATTTCAGGGCCTCTAGGCTCTGATGTGACCCTAAATCGGAGTTAAGTCATTTGACTTGAACACCGATTACCAAGGAACGACATGACCCAACTGGCTTTTTACCCCTGCACTAGCCTGAGCAATGCCAAAGCATTTAAAACTCGAACCCTTTTCCCTCAGTGCCAAAACGTCTAACTGGCTGTCAGCTATCTCATCCATGCTACCCAGTCAGATTCAAGCCGATAACGGCATGGTCCTGCTGCTCTACTCACCTGGATTTCGATTGACTGTTCAGACATACATTCTCGATTACATCCAGGATATTGGCTTCAAATAGTTAACTACTATGTACCACTGGGGCAAGCTAAGAAGCTTACAAAATAAACAAAGCTATCAGATTAACCATCAGATGGACATTGATTTCCACAAAGTGCCCGTCTCTGCATCGGGTAGCACGGAGGAGGAGGCCAGCAAACGCTTTGGCGCTCGAAGAAATCACCTGGGCGGCCCCGATCACATTTGCCCCGCCGCCCACCAACTCACATCATGGCCACGGTGAGCACTGAGAGCATCATCCCGAGCAGCACGCGGCGGCACCGGTCGTGCCGCTTGTCGAACGGCTGGGCTCGGGCGCCGCATCGGCCCGAACAGCGGCAGCAGCAGAAGACGAAGCCGATGAGCGGCAGCAGGACTGCGATGCCCACCGCGAGGCCCACCACCGCCGCCAGCACGCCGTGGTGCGCGAGCAGGTGGCGCCATTCGGTGCTCACGTGATCCAAGTGGAGGCGGCCGTCGGTCACCCACAGGAAGCCTACGGGGAAACGGGTAATGCTTGGTTAGGTTCGGTGATGACCATGGGCCAAGACTGTGAGTGAACAGGGAATAGCACTTGGTTAGGTTGACATTTTAACATGTAGAAGGAAAAGTTTGAAAGTCACAAATTACCACGAGTTAACCATGACATTACAAAATTAACATTAAAACCATTAAATTAAATCTTGAGAGCCACTAGAAGGATAGAATTGGGAAACAGCTTGGGGTTGGACTGTGTAAAACTAAAATCATTGATAAAGATGAAATTCATTTTCTTTTTTCTGCTTTGAACAGTGTTACAAGTATTTTTTTTATCTAACTCGCGACAGTCAGATTTAAACAGATATTCTGACATTTTCATTGGTGTCTTTCCAAAATTCCATTAGGTACTGCAAAATATCTATAGCAAGAATCCTCTTTGGAGTTCTTTGACGCGTAGGCTAGGAGAAAACACAATTCAAGCTCAGATTGTTTTGTGCATTGACATTTTTTTATCCACCTGACAGTTTCCTCATTTCCGTTTGACATTCCGGCCACGAAACCCCTCAGAAACGCTAGTGGCATTCGCTGGCTACCTTCCGACCCATCGTATTCGCAACCCATCGTAACTTGCGATGGGTTGCGAATACGATGGGTTAAGAATACGATGGGTTAGGAAAGTGATGAAATAGGGTCAAGCCTGCTATGAGTTAAGAATACGATGACTTGCGAATACGATGGGTTAAGAATACGATGGGTTAGGAAAGTGATGAAATAGAGTCAAGCCTGCTATGGGTTAAGAATACGATGACTTGCGAATACGATGGGTTAAGAATACGATGGGTTAGGAATGAGTCCACAGGGCTACCCCACCCTGAAGTAAGGATACCCCCACTCCGATGCCGGCCCTACAACATTCCCGCCCATCTTGAGCTTCGCCGATCTGCCGTTGAAGTTGGCGCTAGCTCAACCCCCGGCAAGTCCGCAACAAGCAATGCAGGGCTGATCGACAAAAAGCCTCGGCGGCGGCGACGGGCAAGACTTCGGAGTCGGTAGATAATAGAGAGAGGTAAATTGGGGGTTATCCTCCCTGAACATTTGTGGATAAAATTATTTGGCATTGCTCCCACGGATCATGCATTCTTTCCAGGAATTGGGGAGGATCGGGAACATGGGGCACGAGGAACAAATACGGATGTACTAAATTTAATTCGCTTATCAAGTAGTGTTCCTAATAGTGTATAATATCACTAATATAAAAATAAACTCGGACGCAAAATTTCAATTGAATTGGCGTGCACATTCATATAGTATATTCCTAATTAACTGGTCCAAAACCTGTACCTGCATTCCTAGATAATGTAGTACTGTAAGTATTTAATGATAATCGAATAAAAACGGATAGACCGGATAAATGCACTTCATTCCTCTCGGATATTTGAAAATACATACAATATAATCAAAGTATATTAGATTATACGCGGGAGATCGTCCTACATGTTAAAAGTCACCACTCATCCATTGAATGTGGTATCGCTCGCAGACATTGCTAGCACAGTGTTGCAGCTAGAGATCCGATGATATACAGCTCATTAGTCAGGAAACAAATAGCAAGTGGTTGCTAGCTCGGAAGGGTTGCTTTGGCCGCGGTTGACTGTCGAAAAGGGTAGACATTCCGCGTTAAGACGAATCCAGTCATATCGAAAAAACCGTATGAAACTCGGAATAGTACCTATTGATTTACTTTTTTACTGTCTTTTATATAATCAGGTGCAAGCAAAATCTCCAAGAGTGTTTTTATTTCTCATGCTGTTAATGAGGCAGCGAAATAGAAGACTTTCAGCATTCGCTCAAGCCCTTTGCTCCGCAGTGGACACAAATGTAGCCTTCGCGCCGTGGCCTACGTCGAATGTCTACGTTTCGCCCGAAAAGTTTGCTTTACACGATTAGGTGTTACGAGAATGGACCCTGAGAAATCCCGTTCTCAAAACGGTCGCTTCTTCCGCCTAAAGCCTTCTACGTTACCCGAAAACGACAAATTATAGAAAAGGATTTGGGGCGTCTTTCGAGGCAAATAAAATCTGGCCGTGGTTTCCCGGTAGTCAGTCAGAAGTTTCTTTTGTTAACAGAATTCTTTGTCTATGGTCAACTTCTTGGCGTCGACCAATTGTCGGTAAATTTTGCATCCCCGTACCTTTCATTTTTAGTTGTCAATCGATTATACCGACAATCATTCATTACCGCTCTTCACCGCTCTCGGAGCCGCTCTCCGAGAGCGGTGAAGAAACAAGTGTTTTAGTTGTAGTTTTCACGCGATAAGACCCGAGACCGACACGCGATAAATTTAAATTCAAATCTTGCCTGCATTTATTGATTTAATCGATTCAACTGACGTTTATTTTTACCTATAATTTTCACAGATAGACAAAGAAACACTCGATAAACCTTTCGGCTGCACGATGTTGCGACTGTACAGTGTACATGGACTTTGGAAACAAGTTTATACCTGCAGTGATTGACACAGGCGGTGTGAAATGTGAAGTCGGGTTGTTGCTATCTTCGTTTGATAGACAAAAGCGAATTGACAGCCAAAGCTGATATAAGAGACGGGTCCCTACAAAAAGACACCGACACAAAACTGTATAAAAGTAAGATATTAATTGTCATGTTGAAATATTCTCTAAAAGATTCTTCAATTTCAATTTCAATTTCATCTTCATTTTATTCTGCATTACAAGCATACAGGGTAAAAAAAATGAAGTAGCAGAAGCCCGCGTAAGGCATGAGAATTGTGTGCGGGCTGACTTTGTAACTCTCATCACTAATTGAACAGTTCATACAGCAAAGACATTTGAACCATTTAGTGTTTTGGATGTAAGCTTATTTTTCCGTGGTATTTTGAAAATGGTATGTTTGCTAGCCCTACACTGCAAAAAAAAATGTCTGAATATCAGACGCCAAAGGCGTCTAAAGCTACTGTAAAGAATCATACCTTTAAACGCGTCTTATTTTTCGTCAGACACATACACGTCTGATATTCAGCCGCTACTGTGTCTGAATATCAGACGATTTTTGCGTCTTATGTAATTGGGTTATGGGATGAAAGCGTCTTATTATCAGACGCCAAAGGCGTCCATAGGCTACTGTCATGCTACTGTATAGAATCATACCTTTCAATGCGTCTTATTTTTCGTCAGACACATACACGTCTTATATTCAGACGATATTTGCGTCTTATAGAATAGGGTAATGAGATGATTTAGGGATTCCACTGCATGGAAAAAGTATTTATCTGGTTGAGGTGGGGCAGCAAAAAGAAATCAAGAGAAGACACGAGTTTCTCATGATAATGACGGGTACCTTTCAATCACAGGTTAATGTAGGTATATTTTTCTATGGCATGATGTAGAAGTATACACGTAGTAAACTGCCTCTAAAGCAACTGCGTTATTTATCAATTAACATTTTGGCAACAAAAGGCACTTGGTAACTTCATGCCACTCCCACAAAAAAGACGCATCTAATAATATAGAAGTAAATAAGCACCTAAGTACTAAGTACTAAAGTGCCAAAAACAACTTCCATCACAAAAAATATAATATAATGTCAATAACCTGGCACTGGCTCTCCTTCCTCTGGCACAGATAATAATATATGCATTGCAATGGGTGGAATTTGCCAGAAAGGTGTTGAGGTGGCTGCCAGCCCCTGACAGTGCCTAGTTGCCACAGAATAGCTAATAATCTTCGTACTAGGTACGGTAGGTAATTACAATAACTGGAACAGAATCCAGGAAGGTGACTGGCAAGTTCGATGAACAGAACAACTCAAGCTTTTCTTTGAATATCAAACGCTTCCCTTGGGATGGGATCAGTACAGAATCTGATCTTATTGAATCGTTGTACAGCAACAAACGCAAAGCTTCTTGCGTAACATCTGCTTCTGAAAGAATAATGAATTGCCTGAATGAATGATCTGTGTAGTGATTGTATAGGCAGACAGGTACTACCTAGTACCTATTAGTAGTACTACAAGAGGTAGGTGAAATTTAATGTCGTTTGCAATTTGCAAACTTATTTGGGGTCATGAATCTGCCTTACTTTCCGCGAAAAGGCTGCACGAGGGAGTCCAGCCCCCATTCTTTTAACAGTTCTTCTGTTAATCGATCGCCCATCGTGTAATTTTCAGTCACCTAAAGTATCACTAAAGTATCACCTAAAATTCACTACAAAAGATAAAAGAGCAAAAATATCTCGCCGACGCCGCCAAAACCAATCAAACACGAACGAGCGGTCGCCGCCACCGACGATCCGGTCACCGCTCGGCATTACATTGACTTGACAATCAACTCAGTGCTGTCAGATTTTTGAAGATCTTACTATGATCTTATTATAGGTCACGAAGTTTGTTTTCCATTATTCTACGCGAAAATGCTTCATGTATCAGACGCCTTCGTAATTAGACGCACTTCTTAAATAAGACGCCTCTATAATTCAGACGCCTTTTTAATCAGACGCATTGCATAAATCATTCGCCTACAGACATCAGACGCGATTTATTCACGAAATAAGACGCATTTTCCCAAAAATCTGACGTTTCCGTAAAAGTCAGACGCTTATTTCATTATAAGACGCCAATGCATCTGAATATTGCGATTATTGCGGGTGCGAGCGTTTGAAGAGAGATAAGAAGATTTTTCGCAATACACCTATTTCATGCAATCAAAATTCTATAAAAATGAAGTCATGATACCCACTCGCTAAAGCCCTGCAGTGCAGAGCAATTCGGCTTGTGATTCTTGATTCTTGTAAAATCAAACACCCCTTGATACATAGTCACCCAATGAGACATGTGTGTCGGGTGGGTTGCCGAGGCCCGGTTAACAGTAACATTTTAAAATCCCAGCCATGCTGCCGCGCTCCCAGCGACCGCATGGTGGGGGAAATATTTTGAGGGGTGGAAGTCGCGATGAGTTGCGAATACGATGGGTTAAGAATACGATGGGTTAGGAAAGTGATGAAATAGAGTCAAGCATGCTATGGGTTAAGAATACGATGACTTGCGAATACGATGGGTTAAGAATACGATGGGTTAGGAAAGTGATGAAATAGGGTCAAGCCTGCTATGGGTTAAGAATACGATGACTTGCGAATACGATGGGTTGAGAATACGATGGGTTAGGAATCCAGGATACGATGGGTTGCAAATGCGATGAGTTAGGAATACGACGCATTAGGAATACGATGGGTTGAGAGGCTCCCCATTCGCTGATGGGACCTGGACACGTGCTTTTCATTTGGCCACCATACCAGTGGCGTGCCGTGGAAAAATCAATAGGGGAATCAATCGGGTCAAAAATTAGCCTCCTCTTCCTCAATCCTCATCATGAAATCCTACTGATAAGCCCCAAAATGATACATGACGTTAGTGAATCTTTCGATGATCGATCGGATCTTTTTCACTGTCTCATTATTAATTGCTTCTGACTGCTGAATTACTACCGATTGCATGTCATTGGTTGTCCCTTGCTACATGGTAGACAGGCGGTAAAAGTTCGGCTGTTCCCGGCCATCGTTCGGCAGGCTGACTCAGACCCAGTGCTTGTCGCACATCTCATTGGAAGCAATCTTGAGAAGTGATTCCCCTCAGCTTAAAACTCGATATATGCTGCTATAATGGGCAAAATGCACCAAAAGGTTAACACGGTATTGGCTCTAAAAGAGTAACGAACAATATTGTGGACCTAAAAGCCTCGCCTGTGCTCTGCACGCGCATATTTTGGGCTTTTATTGGCCCGCCGTGCTCGCCGGCGACGCTTGCCGCGCGGCCGGCTCGCTGGCGACTGGCTGCTAGCACGCTGCACAGCCAAGAGCACGGGACGGGAGAAGCATTTCAAACAAGTGATTCCCTTGGACGAGCTACAGTCGAGCGATGCGGGTTGCGTTACGCGCATTCTCTGCCGAGGGATGTTTTGCGCCGAGTTCCGACTTGAATTCACATCAATTCAATAATTATATCGACGTTTATTTTAAAAGTAGATTTGAATGTAGAATATGAATGTAAGAATAAGAATGTATTTCGGTATTTAAAAAAAATATTTTTTAATTTATTTATTGGGAATTCGAGGGGAATCAATGATTCCCTTGATTCCATGGACGGCACGCCCCTGCACCATACGCCATTAGAATTGATAACACACGACACATCTGGAGAACCGAAGTAACAGATACGACATCCACGCGGTAGGATAACATGTCCTACGACAGACGATCTGACAGCTCGATTACCAACTTTTTATTTTCTCAAACAGAAGCAAAATGACAGCTTTGTCACGATTTCGAGATGGCGGATAAGAAAACCGAGATGCAATCTGAAATGTGTTTGGGTGTACAAACCAAAGACGGTATCATGGTTTGGCATGATGGTTCTCAGTGGTTCTCAGTTACAAATAGTTGTTGGGATTCGAATCCAAAAATTAAAACAAATCGAATCAAATGGGCATATCTATTTTACTCAGCGCTAGAAACGTAGTAAGGAAGCGACAGGCGACCCCTAAAGAGGATGGAGATATTTATCAAAATAATCCTTCTTAGCAGATTGCAGATGGATCCAGTCGCCACACAAGACATCAGTCACGGGATGAAACCTAGATGCATGGAGAAATGCAGTCGGCACAGAATGCGCAGAGGCAGCACCGCCGGGTCGGGTTGATGTTCGCTTTGACCTCGTTAGCAGCAATGTCTTTACCAGTCTTTACCAATCTTTACTCTTTACCTTCGCGATGTACGCCGGCGTCTGAACCGGATGCGCGACGAGCAGATTGACCGGAAGACGGGGAGTGATTAATGTGGCGGTGATTAAAAGCAAGAGAAGCATTTGTTCTGGTTTAAGATGACTGTATACGGTGAATAGATACGTTGGGTCTGAAATTTTGGGGGGGGGGGGGGGTCGAATTTTACAGTTAGACAAAGAAGGGAGGGAGCGCTCGGGAAAAGGTACAGATAAAGAACTATCGTAATTACAATAAGTGTCTCAGAATTTCGTAGTTCGCATTTCGTCCTATGCTAATAATTTGTAAACGATATGATCTTATTTGATTGTCTTCATTGACAATATGGCAGTTGGAAAAGATATCGTGCTATGTCTATAGTAAGATCGCCATTATCATGTGTAATTTAGATTAATTTCTACTTTCATGTGTACACCATTTGGTCATCTAAGATGCTAATATGATAAAATATCTGCCCATCTTCTCATTCATTGTACACTATCTATACTTAAAAATTCATACACGAGAACAAAGTCTCGCCTTTTCCCGCCAACCACACTTCCTCGCCCCCTTCCCAACCCCCACAC
This sequence comes from Nemurella pictetii, assembly GCA_921293315.2. Lineage (NCBI taxonomy): Eukaryota > Metazoa > Arthropoda > Insecta > Plecoptera > Nemouridae > Nemurella > Nemurella pictetii. The sequence continues at coordinate 8,747,875 of OV121122.1, forward strand.
CCCTTCAGACTTTCGCACCCGTCTGTACACAGTGCCCAGTTAATTAAAATTTAATTACGAGATACCCGCGTCGAAATTTCTTTGTCTCGAAATCGCGCGCTCGCAAAAACTCTCTTGCCATCTGCGCTCTCCCTCTGCATTCAGCCGGCTTTTCCATGAAATCTAAATGCACTCGGGTTTTTCGATCGGTAATTTGTGTGAGAGCTAAGTCTCACCCTCACTTGTCACGGCGAGGACAAAAGCCTGAAGCGATAGGCGACGAAGATGAAAGATCTAATTCTAAACCACATTCTGCACTTGCAATTTTTGATTTCAATTCCTAAACAGTTTTGTTGCGGATTCAGTCACAAAACTGGCGGTTTTTGTAAAATTTCGAATCGTGCTCTGTTATGAAAAGTAGGAAAAATGAACGATACAGAATGTCAAATCTGAATTTTTACATAAACCTACAGTAAAACTCAAATTTTATAAACTATGCCAATTGTGAACGTTATTTATAGATTTTTATGAAGTATCGTCAAGATTCGGTCGCAACTGACACCGATTTATTAAAAAGTGTGAAATTTCTGTGTCTGGTCTGACCACCAAGTGGCGTTGAGACCCAGTATAGCCGTCGACGCCGCAGCCGCCGCTGTCGGCGTGCATTGAATCAGCACACTTTTAATTACCCTCGAGTACCCGACAAAGCAGGACACAGCACGGCAACCGGTTTCAATTTCCCAGCGCAAAGCTTCTACTTGAACACCGGGTTCACACGTTGTGTATACGCTCCCAGCAGAAGGCTGCATCAGCAGCAAGCAGCAGCAGCAGCAGCAGCAGGCTGCATCAGCAGCAAGCAGCAGCAGAAAGCAGCAGCAGAAAGCAGCAGCAGCAAGCAGTAGCAGCAGCAGCAGCAGCAGCAAGCAGCAGCAGCAGCAAGCGGCAGCAGCAAGCAGCAGCAGCAAGCAGTAGCAACAAACAGCACAAGCAGCTGCAGAAGCAGCAAGCAGTAGCAGTAGCAGCAGCAGCAGAAGAGCTCGAAAGGGCTGTCTCAAGAGCTTGCAGCTTGCATACATAAGTTCTCCGCGCTTTGGCTATCTTCCTCACAATTCCCGCGAGTCAGCTTTTCCATGAGTGTCGTTCTTCGCAGAAATAGGGGTGAATGCACCGAACACGAGATGTTAATTTTGAGCACCATTTTTGTTTCAGACCACAAACCCGCCCAAGAAGTGTAGGAGAAAACTTGACGCTCAAATTGTGAAGCCTGAAGATATTTTTTCCTTATAAACATTGTTATTCACAGATGTTCATGCAATTTCACTATCAGCAAGATATCATCAAAGAGCTTCATGTATTTTCTTCGCTTTTCCGTTGATAGGATGCCAACCATCTTCAACGAAGAAGACTGCACGAGAATTATACGAATTGTGCGAATAATTTCACTGATTGAGCACCGAGCATGCAAGAAACCTATTCCACACCATCGAACTGATAGTGCTTTATGTGTCATGCCTTGCTTATCCATAGAATGAATGCAGTGCACTTCAACGAAGCAGACTGCACGATATCACAGGTATTGTGTGAATAATTTCACTGATAAAGAGCAGCGAGCATACAGCATGCGAGCATGAGAAACATAATCCACATCATCCGAACTTATGTCCGAAAGCAATTGCACTTTCCATTTCCCTCGCACCGACGCGTGCTACCCTCTCAGTCTCTCATCTCTCAGGAAATCAGCCGCTCGCTTCCCTGGCGGTCTCACCATGGTCTCACGGCGTACACTGTTGTACACTGTTGTACACCTAGGTGAAGCCAGCCGGTCTGCGCTCTGACAGCAAACAAAGCCGGCGGCGTAATGAGGGAACGTCGTTACTCCGGCCAACAGCCATGAACTTTCATTTGCACAGCATTAGAGGTCGTGCCACGATTAATATTGATGTGCTATACGACGCTCGCGGCTCGCCCCATACCCTAACTACCCTTTCAGACTCGCTTCATCTGATCTTTTCTTTGCTCATTGTGTCCGAGTTCATCTCAGTTGCCAGTGCAATTGGTGGCAAGACGGGTTGGGTGCAGGCATTTTGCACACCCCTTTATGTATAGAGAAAGGGTGGGTAACGGTGATGATGGTAATTCATCATTTGAGTCACATTCATTTATTCTAATTCCATACGTGCGCTATTTTCAATTATCTATCTTCAATTACGCTTAGCTGAAAAAATCCTGTATGTTTTTTTTATTTTACATGTCTGTTCGCTGCTCTACAGGCTAAACGCCTAAACCGATTTTGATGAAATTTTAATGATACCTTTTTTTACCTTCTTTTACATAATATCAAATATTTTCAGCACATTCCAATAACTGTATGTAAAAATCTGTTTTTATGAAAATTTTCAGTTTACTATATATGCTTCTGCTTCGCGAACACTTGCAGAATTGTGTTGTGGATAAAGAATAACGCTCATCCACAACTGGATCATATGATTGATCGAGAACCCCTAGTATCATTAGTATCTTGCATTTGGTGAACGTTAACAAAGTTCGTTCCGCAGCTTGGCAGGAGTTTGTTTTTAATTAAAATGGGGTCGTGGGATTCCACAACGTCAAATAATTGTCTTCCGTGACTACCCAGTGAGGGTGAAACAGACAGAGTAGTCTGTTCAACCGTGTACCGGAGCTGCCGCCATTTGTCGCCGGTGTCAACTCTATTGATTGACTTGCGAGTCGTGCGTTGCCGGTCGCATCTACCAATCAGACGCATCGCTGCAATCTAACCAGTGTTTTTTAATCGAGTTAAAACACTAATCGGGCCTGTGTCGTTCCCCCACGACGAAGGGGACGCCGCTCCCCAGTCGCGAACGTCGAGCTTCGTGACTCCCCCACTGATCGCTATAGCCATGGATAGCGCTTCGTACAGTGGGACTTTGATCACCTTTGATGGCATATTGAGTCACTTCGGGGCATATTTCCTACTTATAATTTCCATCAAATGTTCAAATCAAAAGGAAATTTTGGTGTGGAAACGATTTAATAATTGTAGGAATATATTCAGTTCATAATACTTGGTATTTTAGCATAAAAAATGCATTGAAAAAAAGTATATTGTGAGCTATTGAGGGTGGGTTAAGGAATATTGATTAAAAATTATGTATAATGAATACTGTAATTTGCAACTTAAGCTAATAAGCACAAATAAATAAATACCCGCATAATTGGGGCGACCACGGTGGCAAAAATCTGGCGTCAATTGAAGCAACACTGATCTGGGATAGCCCTTGAGCCCTTCCTCTGGCGATCCATAAATTTGTGAATTCTAGCTTAGACCCTTGATAAAGGAGGCGGCATACCTTTGCGAAACGCCAGGAATAGTTTGAGTTCCGATATTAGTAATCAATACCCGATTAATTTTTTTTTTCTGAAAGCTAACGTGCTAAGATAAGAAAAAGACACATGAGTCTTGAGCAAGTAATGTGTGATTCAGCTTATCGATTTGAAAGAGGACATGTTCCTGTTGACTAAATCACTGTCCCATCACAAAAAATATCCTCGTCACCCGATAAGTTCTTTGCTATCAAAAGTAACATGTCCACAAAAACACAGCCATGCACAAGTCAATTTCATTCACCAACAAAGATTCGCTTGACGGCCACACTATATATCGTTTCTTGTAGCGGGCGTGTCGTCACTTGTTGGATCAGTCACCTGGCTCGACCACCTCAACTAACAAAGAGGTCGCTGCTGCCGACGCGCGGGGTTCGACACCCGATCAGTGCACCGTGTCCTGGACACCACCTTCGAGCGTCGAGCGCGGAGATGCAATCGAAACCACCTGCCACATGTTCCACGTGTAACCTGACAGCAGCCAGCCAGCAGGCTTCACCTGTTACGTACTACGCAGTCTCAGAAACGCAGATATTCTTGACGAATTCTCGGTGTCACATCGCGCTGGCTCGCAACTGGCTGGAAGCGCAAGGTTTTTGATATAGCGCTTCTCAAAGTTAAGCAACATCGCGCTAGGGACCGAGGTCGGATAGGTGACCGTTTCTGCTGAAACGCAGTGCTTTGAGCGGGTGGAGTATAGGTGTCAAAAGGGCAAGCTTTTAACATGGATAAACTACAATATTAGAACAATGGCACGTTTGTTGGCGACGCGCTGGACTGTGTACTTGACGAATACACGAAATGACACATCATGACATGTTTCAAGTCACTTGCATTTCTCACGGTTTTTGTACTTATATCAACATTTGCATCCACTTATCAGAAGCACGTGACTTATCACCCTCACGAGACAAATAAATATCGCTGATTAGTTATTAGCCTGATAAGCCCCTCCAAAGTGAGACACGGTGGCCATAAAACAGGAAACAACACAATGGTATATGCACCCGGACGCCAGGAGAGGTCCACGGATTGGAATCCCAATTGGGACACATGCAGTTTTCGGGCTTCCTTTTCAAAAGTTCCATTCCACTTGCTAGTATCGGCTTGCGCCAGAAAACGCGCTTTCCCACGATCTGACCCCGAAGCGTGGGCCGCGATCTCGTTACGTTCGAAAGGAGCCATGGAAAAGAAGGAAAACCCTGCGCAGTGTCGGATCTGCATCCAGCATCCAGCAGCCGATCGACTTCCTATTCTCGACGCTTTGCATCGCTGATTGGAGTCAAGTGGATCGACCTTTGCGTCGATTGGCGTCACGTGACCCGCCGTCGACGGACGTTCCAAGTGGATGATCGACGACGTCTTGAACGCGCCAAGACGTTCTGTACCATACAACAGCGATGGTCAATTAATCTATTCGCAGCTGTGACTGACGCGCGTTAATTTAGCAATCAAGGGGTGCTGTTGGTATGAAGCTTGCCATGTGCCCGAAAGTCCTGGCGATCCGTTTCGGACACAGCGTGCTACGGGTTTGAAAAATGAAACACATCGTGCTAAGGGCTTGAAGCGCATTGTGTTATACGGGCTTGAAACACAGCGCGCTACGGGCTTGAAACACAGCGTGCTAAGGGTTTGAAACACAGCGCGCTGCGGGCTTGAAACACAACGGGCTACGGGCTTGAAACACAGCGCGCTACGGGCTTGAAACACAACGGGCTACGGGCTTGAAACACAGCGCGCTACGGGCTTGAAACACAACGGGCTACGGACTTGAAACACAGCGTGCTACGGGCTTGGAACACAGCGCGCTAAGGGCTTGAAACACAGCGCGCTACGGGCTTGAAACACAGCGCGTTAAGGGCTTGAAACACAGTGCGCTACGGGCTTGAAACACAGCGCCCTGCGGGCTTGAAACACAACGGGCACGGGCTTGAAACACAGCGCGCTGCGTGCTTGAAACACAACGGGCTGCGGACTTGACTAGCACAGCAGCGTGCTATACGAACATAACAAGCATGGATGGCTCATCATAAATAGCATTGTTTGTATCCCGATTGCCGGTTCCCGATTGCTCGTGCAGACTTTCGCGCATGTTCACGCTCCGTCGGCCGGCGCTGGCGCTGCGCTCTGCTGCGAACAATTGAATCGTGAAGGTCTGATTCATCAACGCGTCGCCTCGGATCGTAGCAATGTCGGATCACGGACTCGGATCGCACCGGACGAGCGCGGTTCGGCGTGCGTGCTCTGACCCCGTTAGCACTCGGCAAGTGCACCGTCGTGTCCTGCTATACACAAGAACGAGCCCACGGTTTGCTCGCGATGATCGTGCAGCATGGGCTGCCGAAAATAATGGCACGAGGTTGTGTGTGTGGTGGGGTGTGGGAGGGGGGTCGCGTGGGTGCGTGCGCTGCGGCGCTTGTAGCCAGCGGTAACCCTTCGTGTCATCTCGGAACAAAGCTGGCGGTTTTTATCGGCCATGGCGGTCACCCATTCAATACCCGAATAGCGCGGTGATGCTTAACTCGACAAACGCTATACATTTTTGTACAGAAGATGGTTGTATAGTTGCTCGCTTCGGGAATAGCAAATTGAGCTGAAAATAGTTGAAAGTTTAAAAATTCTTTTAGACGTTAAATTCGTTTCAAGCATGTGAGCTTTATAACTTCCTTGATTCTTGTGATGGTCCCGGTCTGAACAGCTAACTGAGCACCTGTATTCATTTCAAGCTATGACTATGAGCTTGTGATGATTGTATAGCAGGATGATAATTTTACCATTAATTTGCTCGATTCGGGAACAGCTTACCGATACTGGAATATAAAAAAGTTTGAAATTTTCAGATGGGATTTTAAACATTAAAAGCTCGTGGTTGGTTATCCCGATTTGAAACACGCAATTATTCTGTCGATCGCATTATTAACGAGCTGCTAATTAATGAGCCGTGCCCTTGGGCGTCGGAATGGGAAGTCGTCGGTTTCGCCGACGAGGCATGGGAAGTGGTCGCGTCAAGGCGTCGGTCAAGATCAGACGGCGGTGGGACCGACACCGTGTCCAATCTCTGTCCTAGGACTCGCTGATGATTGTTGGTGTTTTACGACGCACTGTTTTGACAACTGGCCATACGTGCTCTAATGGCGTCGGTGAATTAAATGGTGATGATGAAGGTGATGATCAACCTAAACTAGCCAAGAAGGGAGGAGGGAAACCCGGTGCCGGCACGTAGCCATACTCCTGTCGAAAAGTACCAATGGAACCACCGGCTTTACGTCCCTTCCGAAGGACGGTACAACTCAAACAGGATTCCTCCAATAATCCGTGCTATCGAGAGTATTCCTCCAACCTCTCTACCGAACATAACTGATTGTGATGGTCACCCATCAAACATCTAACTCAGCGCGATGATGCTTAACTTCGGTGATCTCACGAGAACCGGTGTTTCCAGCATGGCAAACCGTTAGGTTGGAGAACTCGTCATCGAGGAAGGAAGCGATCCAGGAGGTAGCAAGTCAGGAAGTAGCAAGCCAAGGTGTGCAAGGAACACGCTATGCAATTTTCAAGGGTACATGGTGTTGGGTGTCGGTTCTTAGAGGCGACCATCGAAGTTTGAGGACGATGCGGCCAGCGGGCGTAAGTGTGACCGTTCACATCAAAGATCATTATCATTCATGTTTGGATCTCTTTGTCAGATTCCATGCACCCTGCAATCTGCTTGCTGCTTTGCATTGCAACAACATCAATATAATTGCACTTCGCGGTTAACAATCTGTTTTTAGTGTGCTATACGGATACCAATTTTGGAATGAATATTTCGTATATCTAATAAAAGACAATCTGTATTATTGGTGACCGACTGGTGTTACTGTATTACTGGTACTAAAATGGTTAAGTTTAGTTGAACTTTCCATGTTGCAATGCGAATGCGATTCTTTAGTTTTGTAAGGTGTGATCAGATGAGAGCGTTCAGATGATCCATTCTAAGGCCGGCGCAGTGTCTTGTTAATTAATTATTTCACAGTCTGTTAGCACTATATCTGGGCATCTCATTGGCAGTGGCCATGTTAGTAACACACTAACGGACTGTTAAGAAGTTAACAGGCCACTGAAAACAGGGCCAAAAAACACTTGACAAAAGTGGCGATGTATCATCTCATCTCACCGTAATTATTTTTAAAGAATCGCCCACCAGAAGCGTTAAAACCATTAAAAACAAAGTATCGCTTCACATATTACGTTTTGTCATAGGAAGGTCTTTGCCAGCATACGGGCTTTCATGTTTTATACTAACTGCCGAATCATCTATCATTCTTTTGTCATCATTAGGCGCCCGCAAGGCCGAAGGGAGTCCCATATTGTGATGTGATGTGATGTGATGTGATGTGATGTGAAGAGATGTGATGAGTGATGGAACGGGGTAATATTCCCACAGGAAATAAAATTTCCCTCTTGAGGAGAATTTATTTTCGGAAGGAAATTTTCGTTTTTTATGGTTGACTACACGTGGTTTGATGTCTGGTGAAGTTTGGTGTTAAATGGTTGGCTGCAATTTGTTTGTAGCTCAGACTGAGAGGCCACTCTGCCTCGTAGAATTCAAATTTTACGCCTTAGCATTGGGACGGCTAAGTGCCGTGGAAATTCTTTGATAATAATGCCGGCCCAGGGAATACGAAAGGAGTGGTGTGCAACCATTCTTACTTCTTACTTGTAGTCATTTTCTGTCGCTTTACAATAATTCCCTCAAAATTCCCGGAATTTTCCACTGATGTGAGGCGGACGCATCCCAAATGCACTAACGAGGTTTTCTAGGTCCGCCGTCGCCGACGCTGTATGCTTCCTTCGCCGTACTTTTATCAAGTGTCGTCGGCGAGTTATTACTTTCTGAAGAATCATATCTTTTCCTAATCTCGGTGAGTGTTGCGGTGCAGGCGGCGGGGTTTCGCCGACCGTCGAGGAAGGAAGCATGGGATAGGGAAGGACGAGGTTGCCGTCGGAAGGAAGGAAGGAAGCATAAGGAAGGAAGCACGCGTGTATTCGCGGTATTTTGCGTTCCAGCGAAAGGTCGCCACGCAGGATGCGTGCTTCCTGCCTGCTTCCTGCAGCGTGGTCTCTCCGCACGCAGAGATGAGACCGCGATTAAAATATTGTCGAAACTATTTGACGCGCAATTCGGTGTTGGGTCGTGGTTGCACTTGAAACTTGCCAGTTAAACTTTAAATGCACTATTTCTTTTAATAAAACGGGTAAAACTAAGAGGAAATGAAATCAATCTATTCCATTTATCATTCCACTCAGAGAAAAATGACGTCAGATACTTTATGGACGTACTACCAGTTCGTAAAAAATATAATTAGCTTCGCTAATTAACCAAGGAAGATAGGGCAATCGCAACCCGAATTGCTTTACCGAGTTTGTATCATGAAGTCATTTTCATTGAGTTTTGATTGAATGGAATGGGTTTATTAACTCGTAACATTGAAAAAAGAAAAGCGTGTGTGGGATTAAGGTAATTGAAAGGCCGATGGTTGCCAAGTAATTTTACCATGGACATTGTAAAACTTATCCATATAATGCTTATACGGAGTGTAAATTTTCCTAGCTTTCTAAACGGCAAATTTCCAGAGTCAGCAACCCTCTCGTCGTAAAACTGTACGACCAAATTTCAGAAACAAGACCCATTTTCTTAGAATGATTCAAAAGTCTATGGGGATTTGGGCAGATAAATATGGTTTAAAAACAGAGCCCCGGAGGCTTTTCTGACATTTAGAGGGATGCTGTAAAAAGAGCTCTAAGCCCCTGTGGAAGCATCAGCTTTGGGAAATGCCGAAAGAAATATTAGAAGGTCCGTCCAATTCATTTCCCAGTTCGATAGTAAGTTTCCTTTCGGACACTGGATGCTCTTTAGATTAGTATTGAAGATTCGCGCTTCTTGCGGAAATCGATGACTCCAGTCTTGACCACAGCCGCACCGAGGAAGGAAATGGCGGGCGCCGGCAGCAAGAAGCGACGAGAAGAAAAGCGAAGAACACGAGTTTCCTCAAATAAGATTTAGCGCGATCGCTGTGCCGGAAACGGATTCGATTAGAATTACCAACCGATAATATATCCAGAATGGCACGTTGCATATTACCGCATTTCAAATCCTAGCTCAGCACTTTTTTCAAGAACACCGTTCACTTTCTCAAATGAGAAATACATGGAAAGATTAGCAGAATAAATCGACCGAAACCGCGAGAACAAAACAGTGTCCGTGTGTTTTTTTCTGCTGCAGAATATAGCGTTTTTCCTTAGAAAAGCCAATATATACGAGAGATGTAAGAGATACGTCATCGTATCGATTGAAATTAAAGTACCGTCAACAATTGAAATGAAGCCACGACCAAAATGAAACTAAGGAAGATGTAAACTATATGATGATGCCATGACAACCGAGTTGTAACACAATTCCAGCGGTCTCCCGTTACAACCTACAACGATTGTATGCAATGTTCAAGCCAAACCACCACCGCTCTACACTTCCGTCGCAGCTGCAGCGCTGGTTTGCATGTAACAGCGTAAAGCCCGTGCTTAGTGGCGCGTAACGGCCTCTCACACCTTAATGCAACGCAATTATCGCGCGCCATACGCCGGACTAATCACGTGCGTTTCCCCGACTGCGAATACCGTAATTGGGGGGTTGGGGGGGAGGGGGGGTTCGTGATGCAATCATGACATACACACTGCCGGGTGCTGACAGCAGCAAATTCCACGTGCCCCAGCGAGGGATTATTTAAATATTTGCTAGGCCCGTCTGCCGTCAACATGGCATCAGGAATGCTCAGAGAAGGTATGCCTGCAATATCATGTCGCTTTATACCAAAAAAAAAAAACTCTGAACTTGGTGGCATTTCAAATTTATTCCAGTTGCGCGAAATTTGATTTGGATGGGCGGTAGGGAAACGAAGCCGGAAAAATGTGTGACCGAACCGCTTGCCTTCCGGGCAGGTGTTTTCTGCCTCACCGGACACGGCGTCTATATACGACATTTTCCATTTTGAAGTAGCTTTCCCGGGTAAGTACGCTAGGTTGCCAGATAGGATTTGATGACATGGATTTTCCAGAGTTTTCTCAACGAATGCTGGCTGCAAACTCAAGAGCCAGTGTCTGTTGAGTGAAAAACTTGCCACACAAATCCAAATTAGTCGCATAAGAATTGCATGGAACCGGTGTGGCATTGGCAGTATTGGTAACGTATCAACACGCCGATCCGCAGAAGGAAGTATGATATCTAATCTCGTGTGGCACTCCTTAAAGATCCATTGTCATCTCTCCAAGCGACAGATGCATCACATTGACACGATTATAGATTCACTCTCAGAAGCGCACAGCGAGCAGCGATCGCAGACCACGGTAACCGGGCAGGAAAACAAGAGTGATGCTATACACACAAAATACACACCTCTTAACACAGAGTGTGTACATCACTAGCAAGTATAACCAACGGTGACGGTGTACACAATGCGCACATGGCGTGCTAGTGCGTAATCCGAATGCAATTAGACCGTGATCGGACAATTTTTCACTTGTTTCGATTTCGTGCGCAGCAGCCGGCAAGCAGACGATGAATATACTGGCTGGCAAAAACACTTGCGTTGCGTCGAGCATGTCGATTCATCATTTCGCCGTTCATCTTCACGTAATGGATGATACAGCAGGAAAATACACCAGGAAAATAAACCCGGTAACGTTCGTCTTAAAAGCGACATCATTATGCAACGCCAAGTTTGTGCGTCCTCAGATTTTTCGCAACACAATATTTGGATCGAAAAGTCGATGCTCGTTGCCACAGACTATGTGTTTAGTAAAATATCTCCCATGTAAATGTTGGGGGTAACTGTCTCTTTTAATAAACGTTTACAAAATCAAAAATCCGTTCTCATGTATATATAACATCGTTTTCAAAAAAAGAGTAGTATAGAAAAACTCGCGATTGCCAAATTTTAGCTACCTATCATGGCGTAATATCTCCGAAACATGTCACGGTCTGCATTAGTTAGAAACACAAAAACAATAACTGTCACATAAATGTCAGCCATTCTCATTAGAAGGTAAATCCATCTACCAAGCTAAACTATCCCCTAGAAACGCCACCGATTTATACGCACAATAGAGCTCCTAACATGTAATTTGTCATTTTACAAGATACATTTGTCGATTTTACATTTGTAGATTTTACATTTGTCAATTACAGATGTTTGCATTCGGTGGTTCGATCTCAAAATAAATACACGATATTTTCTTATCAAACGCACGACATCAACGAGGCCAACCGCGGTAAACTCACCGGCCTAGAATGTAATCTTTCAAATCAAACCAACCCCCTCTGAAATATCGATAACCATAATTTAGTGACGACGCCAATTTGCGACAGTCATGGCTGACTGCAATTCGTTTCGAAGCCAATTCACAATTCACTTTCAAGTTAATCCGTGGTGGCGAATCGTGAAGCAGGCATCTAGGCCCCAGAGCAGGCAGAGTGAATCAATAATTTACCCAGTGTGTACGCTTTCCTCTCTGTAAGGGGAGCCAACTGGCGAGAGCACCCTGTGTTCGACTAACATCTACTCAGAGTAGCGTGTAAATCGAAGCAGCATAAGCTATGGCTATAGAGTAGCGTGTGCTGAACCAGCGTGTACTAGGAGATTGCGCGTATCGAAACAGTATTAGCTCGCGATAGAGCATTTGCCACTACAACATCGTGTTGTAACAACAGTAACAACCTAACAACAGTTAGGTGTTTGATGAGTGACCATCATGCACATGATCAGTTCTGTTCGGGAGAGAGGTTGGAGGGCTTTAAGTTAGTACGACAACTTCACTCGCCTTGCTTATCAACCTCTCGACAGCATGGATTAGTGGAGGAATCCTGTTGTTCGAGTTTTACCGTCCTTCGGAAGGGACGTAAAGCCGATGGTCCCCTTAGTGCTTTTCGACAGGAGTAGGCTACGTGCCGGCACCGGGTTTCCCCTCCTCAATTCTAGGCTATAGGTTAGACCAGTGCCAAGGGCCAGTTGTTAAAACAGTGCGTCGTTAAACAACGATAATAATCAAATATGCCACTAGAGTTTCCAGGGTGTAGGTACACCCTATACACGGCGTAGGGTGTAATGCTTTTGTAACAGCGTTTACTCGTCCTGTAGTCGGTATGCCCGCGGATTTGCATATGTTATAGGACCAGGCCATACGTAGCAAGATCCCCTTTCCTAAGGATAGAATTGACAGGGGAGTCACCAGAAAGCAACGACGCACGTTTATAAAGTCCCTCGTCGACTTCCACACGTCCCCGTTGCAATTTACTCGAAAATATTCGATACAATCTGTTTCTTATTTAGTTTATCATTACTGGATATAATCGAAGATGATTTACACTCCATCTATTTGAAGATTTGAACCCCTGAATGGAAATACACCTATTCCATTCAATCAAAATTACGTCATGATACCCACTAGCTAAAGCCAGGTAGAGCAATTCGGGTTGTGATTACCTATCTACCTTTCTTATTTAGCAGAGCTATTTAATATATTTTTTCCAAACTGATTGTACATCCAGTGGGTAACTAAAGTCATTTTTCTCTGAGTGGAATAAGTCAATTGGAATGTTAATTTGTTTGTCACTAAGATACCCGCTAGTCCGTCCTACGTTATACTGTCGCCAGGTCTCCACTCCAGCCTCCGCCATGAATACGGGGAACCGGCGAGGAGGGTGCGAGCGGGATTCGAAGCCCGTCGCACCCCCTGGAAACAGAGAGGCGTGTGCATCGGGCTGGACCACTGCACCAGCGCTGCTTCGGGTGTTCTCGGATGGAAATTCGATTTGTGTTTCGAGGCGGGCTCGCATGCATGCGACCGGAGTGTGCAAGTGAATGTTTTTTCTATCGCGCGCGTTCGTGTACCAGCGACGTGCAGGTCCAAGTTTATTTAAAACTTCGTTTGTAATCACTTTCCATGTCGTTGCTGTTCTGATATAAAGCGTCTATATCTGGCTTCACAAGAAAGTCTCAGTGTGGTTGACAGGTATACATTTAATGCGACTCAAGCGACTTGGCGGCAGAATAGTTTTATTACTTGATACGCTCAGATGCTGAGTTTGGTAAATATTTGCAACTTGTCATCTAAGTTATCTGAGTAAATAATTAAATGTGAACTCAACAACTTGTGTATTATTCACTGGAAAGAAGATCAATTCGGAAACTTAGCAGTTATCTCTCAGCTTCCATTTTGTTTAATTTTCCTGAAAATCGTGTATGTGATGCATCACAAGGTCAGCAGAAGGTGCTGACAAGTAATTATTACAGCCGAGTTCATTGTCAGCGAAGAGTTATAGACATGACTGTCTCGGAGGGGTGTCGGGGGCGGAAGCGGGGGCGGGGGCGGGATGAACACACATTTAGTCATCATCAAAGTACGAGACATGATGCATCTGTCTTCCAAGCCCCGCCGTATCGTTTACTCAAAGCCACGTGCACGGGACCCAGAGATATGCAATCAGTTCAGCCCTAATCCAAAGAATTGTTGGACACAAATTTGCCAGCCGGTCTCAATCTAATTTCCCATCAGCGAACGGACACAAGGAGTTTCAATGACATGCAAAACAGAAGCAGATTGCGAAAGACGCATTAGCAGACGTGAAAGGGTTGCAAGCAGCTAAGAAGCTAAGCGTCGTTTGGTAGACCATCTTCAGAAGCCGACTGACGCTGTAAGGGGTTGAATTTTGCACCCATCCCACCACTCCAGGCAGCTATCACACCTCTGTAAACACGTATCTCTCACGTCCTACCGAGCACGAGATGAAATCTTTGATCTACCCCCGACTTAGCAGAGGTTCTATTCGAGGTGTATAAATCCCACGTGTCTCGACATAATCACGTCGTCGCCAAGGGTTGTTCATGCCAACGGGGTAGGTCATGCTCATGCTCTTGTGCACCTATATACACTTAGGTACTAAGAAAACACCTTGAAGCATCGCACCCGGTTGCTACCGTGACTTGGGTACCTTGTTGACAAAGAACGGGTGTTGATCTTGACAGTTTTAGGGGGTGAGGAGTGGAGGCGAGTGGGCGGCAGCGGCGGAGGAGAGAGGACCGGGAACGAGAGATGCAAGTCTGGAATCTGGGTCACAGAGCGGCGAGAGCGCCACGTTGATTTCTGGCTGCATGGGAGGCTGTGAGGCTGCAGCTGGAAGTCTTCTTGCCATGAGACATGGGCGCTGGCTGATGATGTGTCGTGTTTATGAGCCCGTGCCATTATCTGACGCCCTGTAATAGCTGTAGATGTGGCCAGATAATGCCGAGAGCTTGGTTTAGAATAGAACTTGATGAGAAACTAAATAGAACAAGACGACCATTGTTTTGAGGGATTCCAAGTATATAAGAATGTATGAAAGTAGGTATTGGCATAGAAGAGCCTGTCATTTGTTAGTATTCTCATTGCCTACACCCCCTAAGCACACAGGATTTAAAATGGATTTGAAGGCAAATGTCAGGTATCTGCTAACCTGAGGCCACGGAGGACATCGAAAAGATACAAGCTAAGGGATTATTATCAATCAGAATAGTAGCACCCCAAACTACTTCAATGTAGTGAGATATTTCCATCATTATAATGATCCTATAAGAAGCCATCTCAGTTCCTTTTTATATAGACTAAAAAAAAGCATGATTCGTTCGAATTGACGAGCTATTACTGGACATTTGCGCAGACAGAAACCACTGTAGTCTCGAGTTGCTTTACTAGACGTGACTGTTAAATGGTACAACATGACAGAAGACTATTTTTTTAGCCGTCATTAAAGTTAAAATGCATCGGCTATGATAAGGAATTTATCCGAGGACGCTTATCGAATAAGTAATTAAAATTGCATGGAAATTAGCGATAGTACCACCATGGTACCACCCCAAGAATGGTATACAGATGCATTCAAGAGCAAAATCAGAAAGTGTCTGGTTTTCCACAAAAATCTTATTTAGCTTTGAATTTGAGACGCGTCATTGAAAAGCGATAATCGACCGCGTAAATTAATAACTGAAAGGCGATGTCTCCTTGAGATCAAGACTTGATAGGCGGTAGGTTAAAATTGGCCGTGTCGAATTTCTCGCACAATAATGAGCAAACCGTCGCTAATTTCAAGGTAATAATCAGATGGATGCAATCGCTGTGGACACGAGACAATGCACACAGCACGGAGACATCAGCGTCAGCAATACCGTCGTGGAGCCTGCTCAGAGGGGATAAGATATGCGCTCAAGACACAAGACATCTCCTCGGGGTTCGAACCCCATGTTATTCAACAATTACTGGTGACAGTCTGGACCACTGAGACAAATTTACATGACATCATGAAATGTAAATTAGGTTGTTGGTTAGAGACAGCATTAGCGCCTCAGATGGAAGCCGTCCATGAATTTCATAGCCGCCAAAGCAGTCATTTGCAGTTTAGTGGAGTTCCTTCGCGGCTGTACAATTCACGAAACTCAATCTTCGTCAAATTTTGCTTAGCACTTCGTGTGTTGATCCTCTCTTGAACTCAAACTTTTGAACAGTTGGGACTAAACAGTAGTGTCTAAGGAGCGAAACAAGTGGCAGTCCAGGCTTCTCTAAATCATATAGCAGCCTCCAATTCCAACACAAATGTGGCTTTGATGAGTCACGCGTGCACAGTGCAGCGCGATCAATTAACAATCCCGTCTCGTCTGTAAAAGTGGAAACGAACCGATGACTCGCATTAGGAGGAAAAAAGACTGAAAACTTTAATCGCATTAAGGGGCCTTTATTGCTGCAGTATTACCTGGCACACGAGCGCGTGGTAAACACGTGACCAGCAATTCCACATCTATTTTTGTCTCAAAAGTAGACATATTTTGTTCTCTGCAATGAAACAGCGACACGTGTCATGCATCTCAAACAAATACAA
Source organism: Nemurella pictetii (assembly GCA_921293315.2). NCBI lineage: Eukaryota > Metazoa > Arthropoda > Insecta > Plecoptera > Nemouridae > Nemurella > Nemurella pictetii. Next base: position 8,764,181 of record OV121122.1, read on the forward strand.
AAGCTGGAGTGTATAATATGCAAAATTGCTTGGCGCAAAGCGAAACAAACGACACACTACGCACTGCTCCACCTGTATTGCAAACTTAATTTTCAGAGTTGAATCCACTTGAGGATTCAAACCCCGTCGCTACAAAACCCCACACTTTCCTGCTTTGCCATTCTATACAGCTATTTAGAACAAAAACCCTAAGGTTATTGCTGTAATCGTGCATGATATCATTTGGGGCAATTTGCATTATATTCGTCAGCGTTGATCACGTCTTGAAAATAGCGGTTGATGCTGCATGATGTATCACATTACTTGGGATACGGATCTCATGTGGAGGAATTCTTCCATCTACCTTGGCAAGCAGCTTGCTTAGGGACTAAAAATACCACCTAGCGGTTAATACCAACGCATTATATCGGTGACAACAGGTGTTTCCATTTCGAAATGCAAGCAAAAGTGAGCGAGCAAAAGTTTGCAATCACAGATTGCACGAACAAACGGTCATAAACAGGAAACAACACACGATTGTAGAGCGATATTCATTGGCAAAGGTGAGTTCTCTGTTGCTTATGATTGTTACGACGAAAGCATGCGTGCCAGATTGTGCATTCACTTTGATAATGCATGACGTAAAACTTGCTTCTAATGATGTTTGCATTGCTCATTTTGTATCCTACTTGTTCTTACTAATCGATTAAATAGACGACATAAGTTTCCGATCCCTAAATAATGCAATATACAACTAATTTCGCCAGAAACTACCCCCATGGAACCACTTAATTGATTTCCTGACCACCATCGGTGAACAAACTGGAAGACAACCGTATGAGATCGATGAGGGACCTTCCGAAAGTATGCAGCAAACACCGACGACCAAGTGCCAAACATGCAGTATGTCAATGTCGCACTCTCAAAGTAGTTAAATGCAATAATTAACACTTGAATATCGGTCAGTTTTCGGCGTGGGTGTACGTACTGAGTAGGTATACTATAACAGCCAAGTCACGAGTAACGCGGCACCAGTACTGATTTTCAACAATCAATTATCGATCGTCAGCTAGCTAACATATAGGCAGCGAGTTCGATTATAGAAGGAAGTACCATTGTCCCAGTGGCACTGATTGACGGATAGGTCACGTCACTTAGATGTGTCTAGCGACGCTTAGAATCTATCGACGTCCCTGCAGAGACGTCGGGCTCTTCGCGTCGGTGAATGATAGGCGGATGATGAACGATCCTCGAACTGACAGCAATCCTTACACCTGTCACAATAAAGATGGTGCCCCGAGAGCTGTCACACAACGTGCACTTATCGATGCCGCCCAATAGGTTGACAACCTCAGAGAACAGCTGAGCGAAGATGGCAATGGTAACCCATCTCACACCCGCGATCGACCATTGTTGCTTAACTTCAGAGATTTCACCTACATAAACACGCGGATGCTAATGATGCATTGCAGCTTATCGAACATGATAAAGATAAGGAATTGGATTGGGTCAATACCTTTTAATATCGGAAACTCGGTCGCGAGATACGCGTTCTGTTCTGATCACCGAGATTGTCAAGAGATATCTGCTCCCTTATACAAGCCGACAGCTACACATAAATAATGTCTCACATTACTAATGTTACTGTGCTTCTCTAAAACCTCTAAGCAGGGATGAAAATGCCAGGGCTTCTATCCGCTGCTTCCAAGCCGCAAATCTCCTTTGACTTCTGCCAACACTCGATTCCCCAAGCAATAGATTGCGTTTCCGTCTATGCCGTCTAGCAACAACGCCCTCGTCGACTGCCCACTTGCATGTTGCGTGCACCTTCAACATCGAGGCTAAGAATTGGGTCACCGTCGCCGTCGTCGCCACATCATTCAGATGCTGCTCGGATGCTGTTCAAGTTGTTCTTTGAAATGCTCTTCGCGCGATTACTGCTTACAAGTAGTCTTGCCTTTCAGCGTTGCTCTCTGATCAATAACTTCCGAGTTTCCATGGCAAATGGCAATGGATGTCACCACCTCTATAGCTGTCATCTGCTTTATGACACAAAATCAGAACCGACATGGCAAACAAATTTGACCGAAATCGTCCACTAATGACACTCCTCGGGGGAAGTCAAGCAAATGTTCAGCAGGTCGCATTTACCCACGTCGCATTTACTGCCTCCTTTATCACACAAGTCTGTTTACTCAGATCGCAAAATCACTCTCCCGAAATCACGAATAGCGCCCATATATTTCGCCAGCCTTAACTCGAGTGCGATGAAAATTGTGAGTGCTCTCCGACAGTCCCGAAGGGCGCAAGAGGGTGTCGATTTGTTATCGCAAGCCCAAAGCAGTCAGTGAGAGCAGCCCTGTTTATTGATTCGATATAATCCTACTTCCTGGTATCGGAATTAGGGAGTGTGTGGGTGGGTGGTGGAGGGTGCACGCGACGCGCGATCCCCGGCCAACAAAAAGCTGACAAGAAGCTCACGACGCCCCATTCTTTTCTATTTTCGTCGCGGCAACAATGGGGGTAGGTAGGTGTGCGGGAGCGCCGTGTCTAACCATTAACGGCGACTCGAGTGCTTGTGTAATCTGTGTCTAGACGTCGGGCGGGCACGTCTCGGGGGTCTTCTGTTCGCGAAGCCACCCCTTGACCCGATATCGGAAGTATCGTTGCAGCCTACAGGTTGCTGAGGGTTTTCTAGCGAAACTTAGCAACAATAGGTTGTGACGAGCCGGGGAAGCGCATGTCGAAGCACGAGACTTTTCTCAATATATAAATGACGGGTAGAGTTGACATATACTACCCAAAAAAATTCAACTGGAGACGAATATACTTGGTCCTATCTTCCTTGCCCTGTAGCATTCCAAATGGAGTTGAATTCATTATGTCCAAATATTGCAAAAGGCTGTGGGGATGGTGACTGATAACTAAAAAGATGCCGAGGGGAGCCGACATTGGTAAGCATCGAGGGGAGTCGTCATTGCTTTGCTAGGTTCCATTCAACTATGGAGGACGGGGGGTTGGGGACAAGAAGGGAGGGCGCTTTATCATGGGGACTGAGAATTCTCTCAATTGTATCCTGTTAACAAGACGTGGGAAGGATGCTGCGTAGTGCGTATAACTAGGAAATAAAGCGTCTATGAGAGCTCACGACGAACGAAGCTGTCCAAAAACCTTACCCCATCGCGTCAACACGCGTATGTGGGTAACTGCTATGTGAACAAGATGCTGTGTGGACCCCAACAAAATCATCCGCGTTTGTAACGAGTAACGACCCTCCGGGAAAGTTTTTTTTTTCGAGAATTATCTTTAATTTTATCATGTTATATCAAGTGGAAAGACTCCTTTGCAGCTAGATAGCAGGAGGCGAACTGTCAAACTTCATCATGTAGATGAGTTTATGGACTGTGGCAACAGCACGATGTTGTCTTGACCAAAAAACATCCGAGTGTAATGTGAATCTAACCGTCCAGCATCCTCTCATCCTAGACATTGAGAATTATTTCAATTGTATCCTATTTATTAACAAGTGGAAACGATTCTGAGCATGCTAGTCAACTCACAATCGTCGTTTGCATAAAAATCACGTGTGGACTGACCATGGCGAACTGCCTACCCCCTCGAACACATGAGTATTTCGGTAACCGTGCCAACAGCATGATGCTGTGTGGACCTCAAAAAGAGATTACTGACCGTCCGGCAGCGGGTTTTGCCTCTCGACGATCGCGATGAACGCCGCGGTCAAGTTGTACAGGTGTCCCATGCCGCGTGGCCGAAACGCCGCCGCCGACGAGTAGTTGGTGTCTACGACGGGCGTCGAGTACGCGACGCTCTCGTTCATGAACGCGTACAGGTGCTTGTCGAACATCGCCCGGCCCTCGCGCTGCCCGCTGGCGACGCCGACGACGGCGACGGCGGCGACGGTGGCGAGCGCGATCAGAGAGGGTAGCAGACGCATTGTGATGCTGTGTGCGGGGGGTGGTGTTCAGTTGGCGGACGATCGACGCATCACTGTGGAGGAACGAAAGTGTCTGGGTTATGAGTTAGGCTGGATAATAGGGTGCAGGTGGTAGCTTCGAACATTTGTTGTGGTACCTAGTGAACAAAGGGTAAGTCTGTTTTTAATTTAAATCGGGGTTAAATAGATCCAACCGTTTTTTTAAACCGTGAATTTGATTGTTTTACAACATTTATGGCTTCATGGTCTGTAATTTAGCTAGTGTTTATTAAATTTTATTCAAACCAATGTTTTATATTTTAAAAAATCGTCTGATTTCCAGTCTACATCTAGTTGTGAGAGTGAAACTGATCATCAAAAGTTAAATGCCTGTATTTTACCAATTTTCGGAAGGGGGAGTTTGACAACTTTACATTTTAAGCAAAATCCCAACACTTTCAGTAAAATTCTATAGCTTCTCCGCGAACGAACTCAGAGCCAGGTGTAGAAACAATTGGCAAAATCGACCCTTATCTGCTCAAATATTTACCCCGCAGCTAAACTGCCTGCTGCAGGGGTGGCCAAGTCGAATAACCTTGACCCTCAAGGAAGCAAACAGCTTGTAATATTAAGTGCTTTAAGGGTCGCACGACATTCAGAAAATATCAGGCAAACATCCTCATTTTTTGGACACCGAGAAGTACCTATACATCCATCTTGCCCCTAACCACAGGTGCCATGCTGTAGCGTCAACGGTTCCGGGATTTACCCAGGATTCCACTACATTGATAAGGAGGTTAGATTTAGGTCACTTCTAGATTAATCTGTCCGGCGGTTGCGCGGTTTGATGCCAGCTAATCAATTTCGTTTTTGATAAGGACGACGTTGGTCCGACTCAACACAGAGGGCAATATTGTTCAACAGATGACAGCATCACATCCTCGACTAGCCCAGGCCTGCATTCTTATTCGAAGAATATCCTGAATCATTGTACGAAACTATCGGCAAAAAACATAAATCGGCATAAGAGAACCAGATAAAAATAGATAACTTTTCTACTAGCATTTCTAGCATTTGCAGGTCATCAGACACTTGTTACTTACAGATGTCTTCCAGTCCTTACACGTCTATGCAAGGCTGAAGTTTACATGCATTTAGGAGGACGGTTGTTGCTAAAAGTGTATAAATAATATCGGCTAGGTATTTATATGCTCTAAGATTAAGAATTTCGGTCTAAATCAGGGTAGTTGCAGTTTTTGCACACAGCTGTTCACAATCACTGAATTAATTATCTACTATCTACTAGCGTATCCACAAGGTCAGGGCATGGACGAATTGTCAACAATAGGGCCGGTTTGACTGATGGCATTTCCAAAATCAAGATGCAGCCAAATCTTTCCTGCAAACTAGGTAAGGTACAAGGAACTGGCTGGTGCAAGTGAGTCATTGAGACATAGCACAGGGTTGAGCGCCCATGGCATGACCTCGAGAAAGCAACTCCAGTACAGTTGCTTCGCCCGAGATGACCAAGATGACGTCTGCTCCTCTGGCTGATCAATGAACCTGCCACCTTGCCAGCGGAGCGTAACGAATCCATTGCGGGCACTTCACTAATTGCGTACAAACAGTCTTGGCTCTGAACTAGCTCGGCGCTCCTATTCTGTGTGATGTATCTCTCCCGCACAAGTGTGTTTTTACTCACTATAAGGACAGTCTTGAGTAGACAATAACGAATGAAGACAAAAGAAATTATGATAAACAAATCCTTCTCAGTCCTAGATTGCAGAAAGGTGATAAAACAGATCGTGATAAAGTTTGTCTTAAAGCAACGCATGGATGTAATCACGATGCTCATTGCAATCCTAAACAATAGATTTGATTAAAATGTGCTGCCAATCCAATGCGATTGTAAATATTTACAATTCAGGAAACGCTTTACGAGTACGACTTGCGAGATACTTCTAGAGATGATATGGCCCAGATTTTAAGTTTTATGAAGCAAGTTGTTTACAGTTTCCCACAGTGATCAGGCTTGTAAATCGACCATTGTAATGAGGATGTGGGGATGGATATAAATGCAGCCGCTGTAGTCGGTTATGGGATGATATACTGGCGGTGAATGGTGATCTGTCAATATACTTTAGCAACTTTCAATAACGATTCTGCGGATGGTTCCTAGCCGAATTCAGGCTACAAAATGAATAGCTAAGAAGCTAGGGCCGTGAGAACTAACAATGATTCAACCATCTCTGAGCTGCACTTCCGAATAGTCGGCTCGAAGAAGTGACAGTGATCGCGATAAAAATAGATGGATGCAAAATTGTGCACTGGGCCAATGGCCCTTCTCCGACTGTTGACATCGATTAAATGATTAATACCTTATCGTATGTGATGAGACGAGTAATCCTAAGTGTGCTTGAGATATTGTATCACATCGTAACTCACTTCCGAATCTAATGAGACCGCGAGTACACTGACAACGGCACTTGCACGCGAGCTCAGCAGGTACGTCCGACCGCCAGTCAGACTTCCCGAAACTGATTAAAAATGGCCGGGGATTAGGGGGGCGAACCGAAACTTTATAGGTGGCAGCACAAGTCAAGCCCTCTGACGCCTCTGACGCTAGAAGCATTGAGCTACGAACTCAAATGCAAAGAATGACGTCACGCGAATATTTTTTCCATACAGATGACCGATTAAGGTATTTAGTCGGTATTTTGCGTCTTTGAGTGATTTGGCTTCATTTGCAGGAAGATATATCACTAATAAACAGTATCCATACAAAATTGCAAAACCAAAATTTAAGAACCAAGTCGGGCTCGAACAGTCTCGAGTGGGTCATCTATTTACCTGCAAGACCGGCATATAATGCGGGCTGACTGCTTGTCCTCATGGCAATGGCAAACATGTTGGCTGAACCAGAAAATATGAAGATTTCAGAATTCACAAATAAAATACACTAAATACCCACAATCATGTCATATATGACATCTTAAACTTATTCCCCAACATTATGAGTGGTTTTTAGCTTCGTGTACATATTCTTTGTAACTAAAATCAACCAAATTGCTTTTTTTCTTATGGCCGCATCAAAGAAGTTAGGCCGCAATACGGAAATTATTGAAAATCTCTCAAAATATTCCCTTTATCAACATTGTCACAACGTTTTTGGAATCTGGCATCCAAATTATACCTCATTTGTCCAGAGAAACATTAAAAATTGTTCTTTATAAGTACTAAATAAAATCAATAATGCAAAATCAGCACTATCATAAGTGACAAAATGGTCACGTGGTCACAAATGGACAACGGTGACAAATTGGTCGGATACCATTCGTTTTCGGCATTGGGGATTTCAAAATAATAAAGGCACAACATTTTTGGAAGTTTATGAGAATTAAATGCAAGCATCCCGACTATTTAGCAAGAACCACCAAAAAAACACTAACGCACACAAAAGCACTTTGAGATCTAAAGAATAGTATTTTATATATTGCTTAACATTCATTTGTTTATTACTTTTGTTTAACAATTGGTACATTACATGTAATTTAAATAAAATAAAACAAACCCATCTAACATAAATTAAATTTCTCACCAAGAATAAAAACAAAACTCAACTATAAACTATGAAGCTGCAAACTAAAAAGCACATAGACTGCAATCAAAAAACTGAGTCCTGCTAGTTAAATAATCATTAAATAGTCCCTGAACATTATTAACCTTCCAATATCAACAACAAAAATTCACTGGAAGTTTCTGGAATTACGCTATAACAGCTGTTGCGAATAAATTCGTGTAAAACGATTCGCGAACACACTTTTAAATGCTTTCTAAAAAATATAGCACCAGTTCCACATCACAGTTGGTATTGCTCTGCCGAAATATTCCCAGAATAAGCAAATCCACCTGCGCTATGGACCCAGCATCGGTTAGTGTACACATGGTTACTGGCCACACTGGCTGATAATTCATAGATCGGACGAGATTTTGTACTAGAAATGTCGGCAGACAGAGGTATTAGCAAACTGGCCACGAGCTCCGTTTCGCTGTGAAAGGTAAGTACGTATTGATCAGTTGTGTCACCTGCAAACTTATTAAGTAAGAAGTGCCTCGTGATATCACACTGCTTTGCTGTAGAACACCGAGGCAAAATCATGGTGTACGTATTAGTAAATAGAATTACTAGAAAATTTCGAGAGAACTGTTTACACACAATTGATGGCAAAAACTTGCTGGAGTCGATATATGAAGAAGTTTAACCTCCCCAGAAGAACTAAATTGCTCAAGTGCCTAAATGCCGACGGAGAGGAAAGTGCACGAAGCTAGCAGACAGAGCAGCACGTGCTACAGATTTGTAAAGTAATTATAACAAAACGTTTCCGCTTTTGCCTTCTTCGAGCCATCATTTCGCCTCGAACCACTCAAGAAGACCCATGCCGAAACGTATCACTATGTACTTAACAAATGTTTGCCGTATTCACACTAGAAAATCATGTGCACAGTTCTCCATTCCAACCAAGACAATTCCGTTACATATCTAAATTAAACCTGCCGAATACTCCTGTTGGAACGCAGCGCGATAGTGCCTTTCAGAGCCTGACCACCTGCCGACACGTCCTCTCGGTACTTTCTAGGACTGGTGGGCGATTGTGCCGAAGTTCTTGCGCAGCTGCTCAAGCAGCACAAACGTCAGGATCGTGTGCGGACCCAGCCGGACAAACGCCGGCACGTAGCCCTGCGGAAAACAAGTGCGGAATCAGACGGTTTACAAGGAAAGCGAGATTGATTTTATGTTACAAAGTTTTAAATATTTTAACCAATTTTAGGCCTTGTTTTTCAGTGGCCTGTTAACTTCCTAAAGGTCAGTTATTGTGCTATTAGTATAACCGTGGCTATTGGCAATGACAATGAGATGTGTAGATATTTTGTTGACAGACCTTTAAATAATCAACAACCCACTGAAAACTGGTCTTTAGGTTTCCATCATGCATTTAGCTGAGAGAATCATCAGTTTTACGTTAATGCAGTTGATGAGTTGGATCTTTGATCAAGGCTAGGTTGTGATACGCAGCTCGAGTCGAATTGCATGTTAGAACCGCTTCAAAACTATAAGTGCAGTTAGCAGTTTGCAAGAGTTGGACTAGCTCTGCATCTTCAACATATTAAGTATATGTGACTATTGTTGGGAATTTAACATGTTGTATTTCATGAAATCTTTGCCATGCACTGCAGTGAATCATTATGTTTAAATGTGTTTAAAAAGTTATATTTGAATGAGTTACTGTTGCAGTCGGTCACGGCTGTCTGAATGTATGAAACCTCCCTTTAATACACAGCTACCAGGCCGTTAAACGCGATTTTGCGTATCCCAACCTAGCCTTCTTCGAAGGTTGTTAAAAAAAGCGAATGTTAAATGCACGGAAACGGACGCGTTGTTCGTTACCTTGAAGAATCCCAGCGGGCCGAGCTTGGCTGTGTACCGGATTAGGTCCAACGTGCTCTGCAACACAAACACAGCACATGACAACACAGTCAAACGGCAGAGCTGTAACGTACCGAAACGTCACCCTTAAGGAAGCTGACTGGAGAAATAATACAAATGCTATAAAATAGCTCTTTAAATATTACTGAGTATTGTTATTAGTGCTAAGATCAATGAATGACATTAGTCATGGGAAATTGACCGTTGAGTTTCCGCTCACCGCGAATTCGCCGGGCTTTGCGTTCATCGCTCGAGTTTTCAGCACGTCCAGGGGCTGCGTCATCGTTGTCGCCACGGCACCCTGTCAACAACCCAGCCGTTTCATTCCGTATCTTCCCAACAAGACTTGTTGTTGAATGGTGAAAATGCTCGACAACTTGGTTGACAGGGCAAAAACTAACAACGATTTTGTGGTTGGGATGGAAATACAAAATTACCTGTGATTCTACGCGGGGATTGAAGGATAAAGAGAAGCATGATTTACCAAGGGCTCACAGTTTTTTTTAAGTACATAAAGAAAATTTCAGAAACTAAGTATCTACTAAGCATATAAAGGCAGTTTGGTTCAAATGCTACTTCAAAAACAGTAGGCTTCATTCGAAAAAGGTGTCGTTATTCTTTTTAACAAACATCACTGTTAGTTTTTATTATTAGAAACAAAATATCCAATTCAAAATTGCATTCATATCTAGAAAAGAAACCGGGTCCTTTGTCATTTTGGGTTAAGCCTCTTGAAATTTTTGATTGGATATACTTTGCTTCTAGTAATAGTTATCACTTTTCCAGGTAGCATAAATTGTGATTATTGATTTGTAAAGATTTGTAAGGCAATAGATCCCCCGATGCACATAAAGTGTTTGGTACATATTTTGTTTCTAACAATACAGAACAAAAATCGCTGGCAAATTTGTCGGAATCACTCACCGCTGTCAAACTGGCGAGGAAGTGCGTGGTGAGGTTGTCGGAGAAGCCGTGACCGAGCAGGAACGACTTGACCTGGTCGTAGAATGACAGCTGGCCGACCGTCATGAGCACCGCACGGCTGGTGGCGGTGGTGGCGCCGGAAAACAGCCGCCTGAAGCCCTCCTCGCGATAGACCCGCAGCAGCCCGTCGATGGCGTGCTTGTAACTGGAACCACGGCGTTCGTTAGTCGAAGGCGGGGCACGAACGACGCTGTTCTCGGAGGTCGGCTCGACGGAAAGCGCTGTATATGCTCATGTCAAGTATGTGTGCACATTAACTTAATAAAATTATGTTATAAATTACAATGTACAACATTATCAAAATGATTTAAGTACGTCGACTTCGTTAATGTGTTTCTTATCAGATCATCCTACGACCTATGCATAGTTTTCAAAAGAAACAAATTTCCATTTTTAGCACGGTGACTCTCAAGTCTTGGCTCTCGATTATACAAACAGCAATGTTTGTAAATAATTTTTTGGCCAGCAATGCCACAAGTATAAATCTATGAAACGCTTGTGTTTCAATGGTAAAATAATAAAAATCGGTAGGTATTTTTGCTTTCAAACCAGATTGATACTGATGCAACCATTTAAATTATAATTTACACACTAAATGTCAAATAAACAAAGAATGATGTTATAGAAAATGCTAGTATTTCACAAGGATGTCATTTCTCATCTGATTGACATTTGCTCGATGGCATTCTGCCAAAATTGTAGAAAATTTAACTCACACTTGCAAGGTCTCCCTATTTTACACAGGAATCTAAAAATAAAACTGCCACTCCACACTTTTTGAGGTCACAGCAACGTTTGAAGACGACTTACTTCCTCCGTTGATCTACCGGAAGCTTCATATCGTTTTGCATCCGCACGTTCACCATGTCTGCGGGGGTGCCCACCATTCCTCCCACCGCCCCCGCCAACGAGGCCATGCCCACTCGCTGAATGAACGATACTTCGGCGCCAGATTCACCAGCCACCGCCTGCTTGGCCACCTGCAAACAAAAAAGATAGTTAGCAACTTGTAAGTCATTACACAACAAGTGATTTGTAATTACGACCACTTACTTCGTAGATGCCAAAGCGTGTCGTGGAATATGTGAGCTGTCTGAGTAACGAAGCGGAGAGACCATTGTACAACGCTAGCATTCCCTGCTGCCGAATGATATTCACAGTCAGTCTGACCACAGAAGTTTTACCTTCTTGTTGCGTTTGAAGTTGGACCTGAAATCATATTGAACAAAATCAAATATTAGTTGACTTTATCTCCAAGATAAATTTTGGAACGAATAAGATCACTTTACAGAGAACAAACTCCAGGTACACTTTTATGATCTTTGTTTTGAAGGTCGACTAGTCAACAAGTTATTTATGATTATGACAGCATAAATAAATTCTTTGCTAAATTGAAGTAAAATATTCACCTTTAACAAGTCGAGTGGATGGGTGATACAGGCAGCGCCAGCCGATGCCAGCCCTCCGAAGTACCATCGTGAGAGACGTTTCTCCGGCATCGCTAAAAAAAAATTACCAAAAATTCCAATTCGGTGCAAACCCAAATGAATTAAATTTAATACCTCCCTACCCACCTAGTTTACTGGGCGTGACCATTTGCTCACAAGTCCAGTTAAGAGTCAAGTTAATAGTCTATGAAAAACTTCACACGTGTGTGTTCACAAAAACCAAGCCAAGACCTAATCGGATTTACAATTTAATCGATATTTTGATTGAGGAAGTGACATTTTGATTGATTAGGGTTGACCCATAACCTTACCAACTGTGCTCGCCCAGTGAAGAAGAGAAGATTTCGGGATCTACAGTCCCTGATTTGAAGCAGTGAATCAAGTCATGTAAAATAATCAATTAGCACCTTATTTATTTACATGGGAGCACACGTCCCGAGCTGGTGATTACTAAATCAGCCACCTTTTCAATTAGATAGGTAAATTTGCTTGTCCAAAGTATTTGAGCTCCCCACTCTACTCATGGCGCATGCTGCTATTGGTTATTGTAAAACGTAGGAGGGGAAATGCAGGGGAATTTAAAACCTTGAAAGGAAATTTATTTTTCAGTGAATAATTAAGTCTCAGATATTATGGGAATCGAGTTGATGTGGAAATAGGAAGGACACCTTTGTTGCAAGGAATATTAAGTTATCGAACATTAATCTATGGTTACGAAAAGGAAATTAAATTGTGTCTGTAAACTCGTTTGTCAGTCTCTTTAATATCTCATCATGTACTCAGTTGAAGCAGTATTCAATTTTAGAGTAATACTGGCAAGTTACTTCTGCAGGGTGCATTCCCTAATTGAGGGGGCAAGAAATTGATATTGCTCCGACTTTTTTATTGCAAAGGTTACAATTTGAGAGTTCAACAAGCCGGCCAATAGATAATAAACTATCCAATAATCAAACTAAATAGTGTAACTTCCACCCTCATGTAGATTTCAATCTTAGGATATTTTTTATTTCCCTTAAAAATGCTAAGTTCATCATAATCAGTTGAGGTTGATGGCATGCTTGCAAAATAACAGCTCAAAGAGGAACACAAGGTTGCAAATAAAAATCAAAACTCACATATATGCAGGCAGATTCACTGGGTCCATCAATAAAAGAAAACAACCGAAATTTAACTGGGATATTTAAAAGTAGCTAAAAACGTGGTTTGACTAAAACTAGTTAACAAAATGCTTGGCAAAGTTAGAAGAAAAAACCGGGTCCAAGACACTTGGTTTGAGAAAAGGTAGGCACAATGGCAGATTAGGTCTAATAAACACTAAGAAAAAAATTACCTCTATTTCATAGACTCTATATGATTTGGTCGTTTGTCTGTAGAATGCCGATGTTGAGGCGCAACTGCTCGAGAAAGACGAATGTGAGAATGGTGTGCGGTGCCAGACGGACAAATCTCAGAACGTAGCCCTTGAAGAAGCCGAGCGGCCCTTGCTTTGCCGTGTAAACCACCACAGACCAGATGCTCTGAAAGACAAACAGCGTCAAGAATAGATCGCACTCGGCCAGGTCCAATAAACCTTAACCGACAGCCCGACGGTGTAAAAAACCTTCTAAAATGGAGTTGCAACTTGCAGTCTTACAACATTGTTATGAATTGAGGATTGAGGAATTGCAGTTAAATTTCGAGGAATTTATAAACGTAATTCTAAAGAAGCCTGTTCCTATACCACTTCTTGCCAGTTAAATTGTGCGTTCTCTTCTTTTTCATTCGTTGCAAAATATATCAAGCCACTTGGGAAAAAATATCCATTCCAAAATTGTTTCCCTACCAGGGATTGAATAATTTGTAGATTGGATCAAGCCTTCTTTAACTAATATTACAGTTATCAAGCTAATTTAGGAACTGAATTGACAATTATTAATTTTTAATGAGGGTTCAGAATCAATAAAGCCGTTACTCAACGTGGGCCAGGTGGATTTCTTGGAAATTAAGGAGTCTCACCTTGAATTCGCCTGGCTTTGCGTTCATCGTGTGAGTCTTGAGGACATCCACCGGCTGAGTCAATGTCGTGGCGGCCGCGCCCTGCGAATGCAAACACAGGCACTTCTATCAACAAACTTTACGGCATTCGAACAAAATCATGCATTGTGAGGCTAACTCTGAGCTCTAACTAGGTGAACTATGAAGGCAAAAAACAAAGTAACTCCAGCAATAATTAAAGAACCTGGTTGATTAACAAATAGCTGCTGAAAATAATCCAACTGGAGTAGAATTCATTTAGATGGGGAAGATGAGTATAAGATGGAGTTTGATCACAACAGAAAAGATGGAACCCAGATGATTGTGCAATTGGTCGTAAGGGACGGCCTGAGGAAACCTGAGTGAATACTGCTGTATTTCTATTGTCTAGAGACATTTATTTAGTAAAGGTGGAGTTAAATGGATATAAATATAATTATTGTTTCCTTTGAATGGATAATACAATGAATCTGGTAGATGAAGAAGTGCCTACCTGGTAAATTATGGTAAAACAGCGTCTATATTTAACTCTAGAACACTTACAGCAAGAAGGCTGGCTGTGAAATGTGTAACGAGGTTGTCCTTGAAGTTGTGCTCAAGCATAAATACTTTGGTCTGGTCGTAGAAGCAAAGTTGACCGATGGTCATCAATATAGATCTGCCTGTTGCCATTGACGCGCCAGAAAAAAGCCTCTTAAAGCCTTCTTCTCGATAGATTCGCACTACCCCATCTACCACATGCTTGTAGCTGGAATCAGACAAAATATATGTTAATCTGTTGTGGACCACAATGTCTTATATATATTCTAATTTCAAAGCTCATTTTTCACAAGTAACTTTGCTGACATACTTTCGGCGTTTGTCACCAGGCAGGCGAGTATCGTTTTGCATTCGAATATTGATGACATCAAAGGGTGTCCCAATGAAACCTCCGATGGTCCCTCCAACCGCAGCAATTAACACCTTCTGATAAAATAATACACTTCCTCCAGGAGAAATATGTTCCTTTGATGCCTATGTACAAATAATAATGTAGATTTAGTTTAGTAAATATTATCAAGTAACAGTGTTAGCAACAAAACAAAATAAAGTAAGTTGGTAAATACCTCGTAAAAGGCAAATCGGAACATGGAGTACGTGAGTTGCCGAGATACGGCTGCAGTTAGGCCTTTGTTTAGAGCCAGGATTCCGTCTCTCTCAATCACTTTCATCGTAAGCCGAAACATGGAGAGTCTCGGGGGTGTCTGCGTTTGCATATGTACCTGAAAAGGGGGACATGTGTTCATAAACTGGTAAAATAATCCTATTTATGTTATGTTTGTTAAAATAAGTTTACCTTTATAGTGTCCAAGGACTGTGTGAAAAGACATGCTCCTGCGGAGGCCACACCGCCCATCCACCAGCGAGGAAGCAGCTTTTCTTCCATGGCGAATGCGTCTTGACGGAATTGCGAAATTGAGATAATTACATCATGATTCCTTCAAATAAAAATCGCAGCTTCCGCCATCTCCGCCATCCAATGATGATCTCGATTCTCGATTCTGGAGCCGGGTAAGGTTAGAAACTTGTTATGCAACAAGCTGTCAAAATCACATGGAACCGACTGCACCCGAGCACAACTTAGCTGAACACGAACATTAACGAAGTGTCGGCCACTAGAAGTAAATAACTACCAAAAATTTAAGTTTTAACTTTCCTTTCGTAACATTGCTTTAATCACTATGCGGAATAAAGCATGTTCCACCATTTCCCGATATTTAGGTTTTAGTAGCAAGCTGTTGAACAGATCAGGCTTAGGGAACTGCATTAGTAAGTAATAAAGATAATATTTTCCCCAGCTATGCTCATTATAACCTTGCAAAGAAGTAAAATGATATTAACATGTGAGTTATCGAATGCAATTTCAATCAATAACTTACTGATACTGCTTTTATCCACAGTTAGGTCAGAAAGCTCCCTTTCAAGCAATAATGACCGGGCAGAAAGAGATTTCCTGTTTACCCAAGAACAAAAACGTCAACACAACTCCATCGGTCGTATCGAGAAAATCAACGTCGAATACAAAGGAACGCCCGAAGATGTGGCCCTACTCATGAACAAAGATATTTCGACCCCTTACAATTGCGCTCAGCGTACGTATTTTCCTCTCACGATTATTTTATTGCTACACGCTTACAGTTGCCAGTGGCAACAGTTTTTTTGTGAAATAAAATGTTAGATAATCTTAAAAATTTTCTCACAGATATGTCTGAAATGGTCACAAAGAGATCCGCTATAGCTTCAGTCAACGGAACTTTATGGGACATGCACCGTCCTTTGGAATCTGACTGCCAGCTCGAGCTGCTTCACTTCCAGGAACCTGATCCTTACAACGTAAACAAGGCGTTTTGGCGCACTTGCTCAATGATTTTGGGTGCCGTGGCCGAGAGATGCTTCAAGTCCAGCATAGAAGTCAGGCTACACAGTTTCCCTTCACCGAATGGTAGAAATATTATTACTTCACATAAGTTCTTTGAGCAATTTGCAGTCGAGAGAAAGTTAATTGATCCCTCAAATTGTTAATTGGTTTCAGTGCGAAGTGGCAGCTTTGTATACGACGTTGACATTTCGCTGAATGACTGGCAACCAAGCGCCGATGAATTGCGGATCATAAGCTCAGAGATGGTGAGGCGTCATCATTCTTAAATTCCCGAGGGGTTACTTCTTAGTGCTTACTTTGCCTGAGGTTAAATTCTAAATACAGGCTAAGAATTATAAGCTGAATTTGGAAAGTATACCAAACAATAAATTAGTGCTTTTAAAGAGTTATTTTCTATCCTTTCTCCTTTTCTAAATTTTGTGTAGGTATGCTTTAAAAGTTTAAAAAACCTGTTAAACTGGGTTATTTTATGCTGAACTACCGAACTCAAACCTTTCCCTACATTTTGCAAAGCTATCCTGCCTGCTTTACCAAGGGTTAATCTGTAACCCGAATGCGCCTAACCCGGACTTCGTTGACAACAGGTGCGCATGTGCCGACGCGAACTTCGACTGGAACGGCTCTCGGTGACGGCAGAGCTGGCGGCGCGCATGTTTGCCGCCAACCCGCACAAGTTGGCGCAGGTGCCGCTGGTGGCGGCGCAACACGGCGGCCGCGTCACGCTCTACCGATGTGGCGACCACGTGGACATCAGCCGCGGGCCGATGGTCGGAGACACCGGATTGGTCGGCCGATGCACCGTGGCTTCGGTACGAGATGAGCTTGATGTCTTGTAGTTTTTGATACAGTGGAGCGTACAAGTGAGATGAGGACGATGGTGACGATGGCAATGGATTTATTGGTTTCCAAATACTACAAAGTCAAGAAATTATACTAGTCATGATTTTTTCTTCCTTTGAGTGATTTTATTCTATTGCATGCCCTTATAAAACAAGGATTTCCGTTGGTATGCACTTAGATGTTCTGCAATTTTTTAAATTTAAGTTGAGAGGGCTAACCTAGTACAGATTGTACCTTCATGAACACAAAATGTTCAAAAATTGTCTTGGTTGTTTGTATAGTTTGGTTCGAATTGATGTAAACTGATGATTGATGATTGACTGTTCAATTGATGGAGTTGTAGAAGCATGTAGCATATACAACACCATGTTAAGATAATATATCAGTTCTAGAATCCGCCAGAATGGATGTGTTAGAATTACCTGGTTGCAAACTTAAGGATGGGTGAAATCAGAGCAGCATGACCCTGCTATACCAAAAATGTGGTTAAAGACTGAGAAAATGCAGAGAAAAACTTAGTGACCTGAGTTGCCGTCAGTTGGTTGGTTGCTTCTTCGACAACCTACAAAGGCTGATATTGAAATTGACTATTTTTTAGTTCTAAAGATTTATTCTCCTCGTTTGCAGATCCATAAACTGGACACCGACCAAGGCAACTTGTACCGGTTTCAAGGAGTGGCTCTGCCCAAAGGATTCCTTGTAAGTGCCAATCGGGCTGCGTAATCAGCACAACTCACCAGTTTAGCGGGTACTGCCACGTAATGCTCGCCTTGTTTCAGCTCAACCACTTTGCGTACGGCATCATCGAGGAACGAGCGAAGAAACTCAACACCGCACGGCTGCCTTCTAGCGAACCACGCGATTTCCAGCCCGAGTTGGCGGCGGCTCAGTAACGGTCCGACATCGGCAATACTTAGATCGCAACTTGTAGGCGTTAACACTGTTAGATAGAATCATATCGTTATCTTATTTCTGCAACCAATAAATAATGATCTGCTACTGAATAATTATTGTTTATTTATTTACGAAAAGAAGTCTGCAAGCACATCTAGATGATATTTGTTTGACATCCTAAAGAAAAGAAACTTTTGTTTATCAGAGAGTGCCGGCGATATTACATACTCTTTTTGCTACCAATTACACCAATGCAAGATGATGGTGTCTATTGCTTCAAAAAGAGGCAGCCAATAACAGTCAAGTTAAATAATACAAAAAACCTCATTCCACACCTCTCCCCATTCTTGCTCTTTTAAATTTACAACAATCAGAAGATATGATTAAAGAAGCATGAACTTATGATACTAGTGTTACTACGATAGTAACAAAATGAAATTGAATCAATGCTGAAGGTTTGACAGAGATGAGATGACATTTAGGCCAAATTTTCCCTACATTGGGGAGATCTTTTCAGATCGGTTCATACCTCTATTATTTTACAACTTAAATTATAAATGCCCTGTTATCAAAACACCTGTGACCCTGCCTGTTCCAACTATTATTATCAGTCTAGGATATTCTACTCTTTTCTAAGATCTTTCCTAATCACAAAAAAAACATTTAGTCCCTGTCCATCAATCTCCTTCATTGTTTACAAAGTTGCTGTGTATCGCGGCCAAATCACCCACAATCTTCTCCTCGATCTCAACGTTGTTGTTGTCTTCCGAATCCGACAACGTGATCTCGTAGTTTGTCTCCGGCGTTACCATGATCACCCGATGCTTGCGCGTCTGCAAGATGTTCGCGATCACCATGCTGTGCTTGTACTTGTTCAGTGCCGCCCTCGCTTTCGTTATCAACAGCTCCTCGTCCGTTTCCAGCTTGAACGAGACGACAAACGCGTTTGGCACCCACAGGTTCACGAGCGGCTCCAGTATTTTCGGAACGAGCTGCAGGTCTATCGTCGGCGGACCAGCGTCTGATTGCATCTTGTGCTCCGGCATTTCGTTGGACGGGACGTAGAAATCGGAGACTGCCGCTGCGAGATAAAGCATCGCCGATCGTTGCAGCGGGGCGAGGTATTGGCAGGCCGATCTCAGGAGCCAGAGGTAATCGCTGAGAGTCGTGAAGGAGATTTGAAGGAGCATGCCTCCACTTGCGGCAGCCTTGTACTTCGTCAGGACCGGAAGGATTTCAGGAACGCGCGAGTCTTTGACGGAAACGACAGTTCGATTCAGGCCGTGGCATTTATCAGAGCCGCAGTCCTTTTGGACGACTTTCTCCGTGACTTCGAGAAGGTCGAAAAGTTTCTGGCCGGCGAAATGGCGAACGAAAGGCTCCAAGGATTTCAGACGGTGCATGAATATGACCGCGTAGCCTCGCTCGAGGAAGTGTTCGGCGGAGGCGGAACCGCGGGTGCCAGCGCTGAAGTTGTCGACAAACCGCACGGTGTTGTGTTCCAGGGGTACCGTCGTGCCCCCCGAAGTTACCAAGACAACCTTGTGGGTTGCAGCATGGTGGCGGATGCAGAATTCCTCGAGAAGCGCTTTGTTGTTTTCTAGGTCGCTAGGCGGTGCCTGGGATGCGTAAAATTCTTCCCAGTGAGGCATTTCCCTGAAAAACCATAATCAAGATATAGAATTTCTATTTTTACAGATAAAATAATTTTCCTGAAATTAAGTAATTTTGTATTTTGCGCTTTCTATTTCATGCAGTTTGTACTGCGTTCATTCAACATTATACAAATGGCAGATTGTCATTTGCTGTCAAAAACCATTCACGACGGACGGCGTGTATGACGTGTAATAACTAGTGTTTTAACAGTATTTCCAATTTTATTTGATCAGAAAGGCAATAAACATGAATATATTTGAGTCGCTGCCCACCCACATGGTTCGTAATACTTTTCGATGCTTAAATCTAAGTTTTACATACTAAAAACCGGAATAATGCGTGCGTACTTACTTGGTTCTTGTATGGTGACTGATCCCTACACTGACATGCTCAGTACTAAACCTCTACAGCCAGCTGGCGGGGTCAAACGTCCTTTAAATTGTAAATTCAAATGACGATTTATTAATAACTTGAATCATTAAATTCCAGGATTTTGATGGCCAGTACAAGGCCGAAAAGCTGTCTCGAATAATCATATCACTTTTTGCTGTGGTTGGTTTTGTTTGGGGATACATCATTCAGCAGTTCTCGCAAACTGTCTACATTTTGGGAGCGGGCTTCATTTTGGCAACTCTAGTGAGTACAAAATATGGCTAATGGTTTTTACTCATACATTCAACCTTGAACCTACATTTTAAGTAATTTATTTCAGATTACTGTCCCTCCATGGCCCATCTACAGGAAGAAGCCTCTCAACTGGCAGAAACCTAGAGTGACTACTGAACGAGACGCGACGGAACAAACCACAAAGTCGAAAAAGAAGAAGCATACTTGATCTGTACAACCCCTAAATTTAAGCCTCCTCATTGTTCAACATTCCACACTTGGCAGTCTGATGGATTATTGATCAAACCACTTTGACTAGCTGTTGCTATGGAAGTTAACAATAAAGCAACTTGGTCAAATTAATTTGTGATTGTGTTCTTTTGATATTATACCTTTAAAAGTTTTTCCTAGGTTAAGTTCAGTTAGAATACCTGGACACCACAAAATGGTAAAATTAACATCAAAGCTAGTGCTCTACAAGGCATCTTGCAAAAGTATCCCACGACCAGACAGAATAATTCCTGTAGCCAAACAGATGAAGGACAATGAAGAGTACTTGAAAGGCCTAATGCACCTGCATTTACAGGAAAATTTTATATCTAGTATTGTAAGAAGCATAATATAATGCAATTGCATCTGAATTCATAGAGTAATTTTAGGTTCCTCTACATTTAATTTTTCTAATATTTACCAGGGAGACATTTCCGAATGCAAGGAACTACGAGTATTGTACCTGCACAACAACTCCATTTCTGTGATACAGAACCTAAGCTCATGCTACTGCCTAACTGAACTCTATTTGCAGCACAATAAGATAATCAAGATGGAAAACTTGAATGTACTTGAAAACTTAAGAAAACTGTACGTAGTATCTTGCCAAGCTCGATTCTTCTGACTCAATGGTAAACCTTTTAAACAAGGTACACGCTTAAATGTTATTATATTCTAGATATTTAGGACACAACTACATTGCTGTGGTTGAGGGATTGGAGGGATTACAGTTACTGGAAGAGTTCCATATCGAGCGGCAAAAACTACCTCCTGGGGAGACACTTCTGTTCGATCCTAGGACCATTCGGTCCATGTATGTAAGTTTATAAAACCATACAATCATCGACTACCCTTCTTTACACCACGCTCCTTTAATTAAGAGGAAAAGAAAGGGCACTATACTTACATATATAAGTTGAAGCATGGAAATTGGTGACAGACTCAGACTCCAATACAATATTCTATATCCTTGGAATCCCTCAGCCTTGCCTCAAGATCCTTGACGTGTCGGGGAACCGACTTAGTTCGCTTTGCGAGATTTCCGGACTACGTGAGCTGCGAAGTCTCGTAGCTCGTGACAACCAATTGTTTGACCTGGAGGACTTGGTCGGCTGGGTGTCTAGCTGTCCGCATCTGGTAAACCTGGAGCTACGTGGCAACCCCGCCTGTTCGTTGCACAAGTACCGAGAGGCCGTGACGGCTGGCGCATCGTGGAGTCTCGGTATGTGTCCCGTCCATGACAGTTTGATGTTGTAGAGCCGTTGGGAGATCGCTGTATAAGACAGCAAAAAAGCTTGGATATTCTCGCAGAAATAGGATCGGTGGGGCTTGCCTTCGATACTTGGAAGACATCAAAGATAAACTATGTACCTAGCTACTTGTACCTAGCTTGTCTTTTCATTTATACTATTTTGTATTTGAGTTTGTAAGAAATATTTCTGCTTTGAAGCTTAAGCTAAAGTAACAATTATACGTACGTTTGGAGACTGTTAAAATGTTCAAGATTTCTGAACTATACTTCATCCTGTTTTGCAGTGAACCTAGATGGAAAAACTATAACCGACAACTCGAGATCGTTCATGAAGAACTTCGGACCGCGGAGAGAAAAACTTGCAGCCTCGCAACACAACTTACGTCGCAGCCTGATCGATTCGGGTCAGTCACAATATTTAACAAGCGCAACTTAATTCCATAGTTCGCTTGATCCGTCTCGAAATATAATCGAATTTCCCCGTTTCTTCAGGGCCGTCGGAATCGGCTCCAATCAGAGGCAAATCATCGTCGCTCCCACCGAACCAGCTCTTGGTGTTGGGCGGCAAGCGCAACAAGTCTGCCGAAGCGCGAGACACGTACATCGCATGGCAACGGCACCGCGCGGAAAGCAGCAAGGCCACGTTGCCGATGCCATTCCAGCGGCAAGGTCTCTCCGTATTGCAGAAGCGGGTGCAATCCGTCGCCAGTCGGCAGCAGATGACCACTGAGTTTAAAGTCACCGTCTTGAAATAAGGTTTTGGGAACTGGAAGAGTTGGAAGAGTTGAGAAAATCCAACAGGATTTTTCGAAAGCAACAACATGGTGTGACATGTTATTTATATTGGCAGGTGAAACCTTGATTTGCTTTTTATTACGGTAGGGTATCGATTGAGGGTCTTAGAGCTGGAAAAAGAAAATAAAGCTGTAGTTGGTGAATGATTGTCTGCTTATACTTTCTACCTGGAAGCATAATATTATTGGGTCAATCCAGGACAATGTTACAGCTACATAGCTTCACTTAAATTATAAAGTTGGAATCAAGGAGTCAAACTTGGATCTTTTTGGGTTCAATGGCTGCTAAGCATAATCAAATTTTCCTGTAGACATATTATTATATTACACAATTGTGAGATGTACATGGAAAATCACTGCCATTCTTATAACTCAACGAACGGCTTTGATCAAAATTTGCGACTTGGCTATCGTGAGGATCGCTACCTCGCACAGATAACACCAACCTAGAAAAAAACAAACAGAGCATAAATCCCTGGCAAACTTTCGGAAGCAAGAAAGGTGTTATGTTTTGTGGTGACTAGCAAAATGGGTTACCTGTAGACGGCAATAATTGGCTCCTTCGCGGAGACGGCCGCTATAAGAAGCCCATATCGAGCGCGTTATAGAGGGCAGCACTGTCGCTGTGGCTGGTGATTCTCCAGAACGGGAAGTTCAACTAGAAGGAACACATGTTTTCAGATTTAAGAGAGGGGGAAAAGTTTTAGTACTAGCAATAATAAAGACGGGAATGCATTTATTTTTGAAAACGCAGTGACTTCTCGAAATATAATTTACAAAGAAATTGATAAAAAAAGAGGAGATTGTGTAAATTATTTATGTAACAGTTATTTCTTACCTGCTTCGCTGCAGTTTCTTCATCTTGGCCGTCGCCAACAACAACGTAGGTGCATTTTCTGCCGAACCGAGATACGATTCTCTCGAAACAGCTTTCCTTGCCTGGCAAAGGAAGATAGAGTCAATTTTATCATAATTTATACAATACATTATCTTTTTAAGCTTATTTTTAGATAATATTTTCTTTTGGGAATGCTATGCTTAGAAAGAATACAAAAGACTCCAAGCTAACCAAGTAAACTCACATGAACATTAATAGAGTCTCATAAACGTTTGTTCAATTTCTACATGAGAAGAGTCTACAATATTATAAAAATTCAAAGCAAGGCAAAATGTTCCACCAATTCCGAGCAATCAAACGAAACACTGCCTCACCAATCTTGGTAGCCGAGTAGATGTTCTCGATGGGGAAGATTCCCCCGAGACCGAACAGTAGGACTTTGGCGAGAGCCGGCACGAGCTGGGTTGTCGTGACGAGAACGTTGACGCAATTCGATCGCGAGTTGATCAGCGTCAGACATTTGATTGCCAGCGTCAGCCAGTTGTCGGTGGTCGATTCGATCTCCGATCGCAGCTGCAGCCATTGGTCGCGTTTCGACTGGCCTAACAGACCTGGACCAGACAATGCTAATTAGAAACAGTCTGGATTTGGCTGATCATATTATTTTAGAAATATTTTTTCTGATAAAATATGTCTAGGGTACAAACACTGGTCTTTTAAAAGTGATTTGTGCTACTAAAGTATTCACAGCTTTAAAATGTTTGCAGGCAATTAATTTTGACTTCAGTCAACCAACCAAACATTCAATGATTTAATCAAATCATTTCTGTTGGGACTGCAATGAATCCAATTCCATTACATTTTTATGCTCTGCTAGAAAATCTGTAACTCTATTTGTCCTTTTTATACTTTAAAATATTTCTAACAATTACTCTATATCATTTATTATAATTATTACCCCACTTAGCTTTAATGGCAAATTTATTGTATATCTGATTTCAAACTTCTTGCCAGCATAACCTATGGATTTTTAGTCTGCATTGAGATCATTTGCAAAAGAATCCACCATGTGTGCTGGGAGCTCCAACTAATCCTTGATAGCAAATGAGGTTCACAATATCTTAATAGCTGTTGTGTTAACATGACATTTAACACTTCAATTCAGAGTCGAAAAAGTCAAGCGCCGATCACAAACATTCCACCAGCTCGTAACGCGAACGAAGCAACTCACCTCCGACACTGTTCCGATAGTTGTTGTACATGTCCTTGATCTTGCGATAGCGGAACGCGAGCTTGCGCATCCAGTCGACGCCGCCGCGCACGCCGGTGGCCAGACAGAGGTTGCCGTTGGTGGCGGCCGCGTGGAATCCGTCCGACGAGAAGTTGTACGCGCCGAGGTCCTGGCCGTTGTCGTCCGACGAGACGTCGTCGACGTGCACTTGGTCGCAGTCCTGCCGACAAACGACGGGATAAGATCAGCGGCGATCGCGATTCGTGGTTTAAATAGCGAGATCTAATGACCGGCGTCTTTAATCACCTTAGTGCTGACATAGAGTTATTCTATGGTGCTGATACATATCATACTCTTTCTACCACATTGATGTTTACTTTTCTACTACTCTTGTGACCAAGTAATTTCTACTTTTTATTAAATATTCTTATTAAGAATATATTTCAGCAGCCAAATAAACAAACTTACTGACAAAAGAATTCAAATTATGAATGCTGTCCTGTTGTAAAACATGCTCGGATCAGCCGTTTACTTGTAATTTGTAGTCAAAATAGCGACATCTAATTTTAAGACGTGCGTCGTTACTAGCCTTTGTTCTGCCACACAATATCGTTACTAGGAATGTTGTATGTCAGCAGCCAAATAAACAAACTAACTTACAATTGAAATTCAAATTACTAATGCACCATATAGAAGAGCGTTTTGACAGTAAATCGATGATGCAGTGTAAATCCCATCAGCTGCTTACTGCTTCTGAAACTCTAGTGACCCATCAAACTCCTCTGCCTAAAGCTGCTGGAAACATATCTCGATGTGCTAAGAAAAGAAACCGAATCGCGTGACTCACCTCGAGATCGTTGAAGAAGAAGTGTGTGTCTGCGAGATTGAAGACCATCGCCTCCATTCGGAATCCCAGCTCCACTACGTTGTGAGCGTCCTTCAATGCAAAAAAACATCCTACGTTTTAGATAGATTCAATAGTTGTTCCTCGGAGATATGAAAATTCCTTGAATTCACATCATCTCGTCAAATAGCGCAATAGAATTTAAGTGTAAGTTGCCAACAAGGACCAGACACAAAGTGAATTTACTCGTGCCGAAACTTTTATCAGGTGGTGATACTTTTTCTGACGTTAGTACAAGTCTTTAGTCTTTAAGCGCGCAATTTCCGTTTTTTGATCTAATAGTATGAACCAGGAAAAAAATGGAACATTTTGCAATATGAAGAAACGTCAATACCCGCACAACTCTTTGTTAATAGGATATGACTTCTGATTCGTTGATTCGTTGATTCATTAGGTAATCACGGCGCCCTAGATTACTTGAAGGCCCTCGTAGAAAGGCATGGCGTGTATGAGAGCCGCAGTGAAAGCATTAAATGACGGTTTCACATCCCTAGAATAATTATAGACGCTCCAAGCACAGCAGGCATAAAGGCTTATAACGGGTACACGCCCTCATGGCAGTGAAAGCTTTAAAGAACAGCTTTGTTACAACGCCCGGCTCACCTTCCCGAAGCGCGTGGCAAACGTCCCGGACAGCAGCGAGTGGAAGATGATGATGGTCTCGTCCAGGTCCCAAATAAAGACCCGCTCGAGGTTTGTCTCAGGACTGGCGGGAGTCGGCTCGACGTTGTTTCGCCGGCCGCGGCCGCGGTTCGCGCGGGTCTCGGCTCCGCCCTCGCGCCGCCGCGTCTCCGCCTTCACCGGCGACGTCGGCGCCGCGTCAAGCAGGAATCCGCTCGGGCTTTCTGCACGTCGGGGGGAGGCGTTAGCGTTGGGCACGGAAATCATTGTGAAGCCAATGTGTTGTGAAACGGAGCAGGGGAAACTTGTGATTTGGCTTTCTGGGCCATATTATCTCGGCTGAGAATTCTTTGGCCCTTATTTGGGGCGGCAAACTAGCTGGTATTACGACGGTGCCTGTGAATAACTGGTTTTTTTCTACCATCTTAGCCCAGTAATACCGGGTGCTACACAAGCACCAAGGTAACAATGATACACTAGGTACACAGCTCCTGATCACGATTGATCACGATGGCTGAGTTAGGAAAAGGCTAATAAGGTAGCTAATGTTGTTAAATACTTTGATATTTAACATGAAGTAGCATATGCATTTTTTTTCTAGATGTGAGTCCCAACAAGATATTTGAATGGTATGCATGGAAAATCCATAGGCCCCTGGATTATTGTATTATCATAGATTTTACCCAAAATTAACTAGAAATGATCAAAAATTGTAAAAGCTTAAACAAGAACGTGTCATAACAGTGAAAAATGCAAGTAAATAAAGGAATCAGAAGTCATGACTATAACGTGAACAAATCGGCTGACTTTGTCGAGCATAACGTGCCGATGGGAAACTACGTCAACAGCACGTGATGCTCACCTGGCAGCGCTGCCGGCGTGTGCGCCGCGGCGAGCTGGTACGAGGCTGCGGCGCCGACGCCGACGCTACCGGAGCTGCTGGTGCTGCCGCCCGACACGTACGGCGAGTAGCTCTGTGCGTAGTAGCTCGCCGCGTACTGGGCCGCCGCCGCCTGGTGCCCCGCGTAGCTGTTGCTGTAGCTCGCGTACTCCAGGCTCTGCGGGAGGCGTATGTTAGGCCGAGGCTTAGTTATGAAGCTTGCCAGCACGGTGGTCGAGGATGGAATTTCTTCAGACTTGTTTCTTTTCGTAATCTTGGCACGTTAGTTTTCATAAATAAAGACTATTTGACTGGGTTTTTGGATGCTAAGCTCCCACGTTTTGCAACGCTATGTTGCCTGCTTTATCAGGTATGATGCCTCATGAGCACAAAGTTTTGCCTTATGGGCATGAATAGGTTTGCCTAATGGGCATAGGGTTTTCCCTTATGAGCGTAGGACTTGCCTTATGGGCATATTGGTTTGCATTATGGGCATAGGGTTTGCCTTATGGGAAAAGGGTTTGCCTTCTGGGCTTAAGGTTACTATTTAAATAGATCCTTAGGTGACTAAATCAAGATGTACCATTACATATTATTTGTATGTCATATGTATTGTGTAGTAAACATCTATATAAACATCTCTCTCACCTATTAGTGTGAATTTAATCCTAAATGCAAATACTCGTTGCATGGACGGTAGATGATGATTATTAGAAACGAAATATCAATTCCAAAATTTACATCCGTCCCGGTACGTCCCGGTACGGATGTAAATTTTGGAATTGATATTTCGTTTCTAATAATCATCTCTCTCACCTGTTGTGAGGGGAACGCCTGCGGCGCGTTGGGGAAAGCGGCGTTGGAGCCGTTGGCCGAGCAGTTGTAGCCGGCGCTGTAAGCGGCGTAGCTCTGTGCGCTGGCGTTGCCGCCGGCGGGCCCGGCGCTGGGGAACGCCGCGGCCGGCGCGTACGGGTTCAGGTAGCTCGACGACTGCGGAGCCTTGCACGGCTGGCTCAGACCTCGCGAGTCTGTAGGGCGGCGGAGAAACAGCGTTAGAGAAGCGGCACGGGGCAGCTCGTGGGAGATTGGAAAGCGGGGTAGGGAAAATCGTGGGTCATGGTCCTACAGCTAGAATTCTTCTAATTTATCTATTTCAATCAGAGCAAAGTGACGTCAGATACCCACTGGACCCGTTTGTAAAAAATATCAATAAGCTCTGCATAATAACAAAGGGAGAGAGGGAAATCACAAACCAAATTGCTCTACCTGGCTTTAGCGAGTGGGTATCATGACGTCATTTAAAAAAAAAAGTTCAAACTTAATATTGACTTTGACAAAAATCTTTTGCCAGTTTGGCTGATACCCTACATATAAAAAACGATATGCATTTGCCCAAGATATCATCGATATTCAAAATAAGGTAACTGCAAATAATTTTGCACGGCAAATATGATAGCATAGCTAATCGACGACAAAACGGCCAGCGTTCACTCACTGGTCCCGGTGTATCCCTGTGCCAGCGCGCCGTAAGCCGAGTGGTTGTAGAAGCCGCCAGCGTACGGCGTGGGCGTCTGCGCGGCGCCGTACGCCTGCATGCTCGAGTAGTACTCTTGTGCGCTCGAGTACGGCGCGTACTCCTTGTCGTAAGCGCCCAGCGAGTCTGTCGCCGATGAGAACAATCCGTTGTCCGATTGGTCGGCGCCCGGGCTGCGTACTTCGCTCTTCACTGCTGTCGGGGACACGGAATCCGTCGGTTACTTGTTGGTGTTGTCGCTTGCGAAGGACATTTTTTTTAAGAAACGCAAAGGTGTGCAATATGTTGGTTTGTTATTGGTTTGATTGGTTTGTTATTTGTTATTAAACTGTCATCAAACCATGATAATGATTGAATCTGAAAATATAATGGAAATGGAAATAAAAATGGAATGAAACTGGAATGATCCTTGATGGGACTGGAGTGAAGCTGGGATGAAACTAGATAAAACTGGAATAAAGTGGAGTTATACTGAAAAACTGAATGAAGCTGGAGGGACTGGAAAGAAACTAAAAAGAAACTGGAAAGAAACTGGACTTGACCTGGAAAAACTGGAATGGAACTGAGTAAACTGTCATGAGATTGGAAGTAAATTGACTTATTTTTTTATTAAAATTGGTTGAATCTCTAAATAAACTAGGATATTGCGTTCTAAAATTTAACTTTTTGAATGAGAATGTAACAAAAGGGAAAATACAATCGAGAAAAAACTAATTTCCCGAGTAAGGAAATGTTAATTTAGCACACAGCGTTACTTCTTGTAACCATCCATCCCATACCCACGCCAGAAGTACATTTTTTTTGTTGGGTCGAGAGAGATTAAGGTGGTTCGGACATGTGAAGAGAATGGATGAGATGCGAATTACAAGAAGGGAGTTTGAAAATACGGCAGTAGGAAGAAGAAGAGTGGGAAGACCAAGAGAAAGATGGAGAGAGAAGATAATAGAGGATGTAGAAAGACGTGGAAAGTGGAGTGATGTTGATGACAATAGATTGTGGGAGAATAGAGAGCAATGGAACGAATTAGTAGAGAGGATGGAGGAAAGAAATGAAGAAGATGAAGAAGAAGAAGAAGAAGAAGAAGAAGAAGAAGAAGAAGAAGAAGAAGAAGAAGAAGAAGAAGAAGAAGAAGAAGAAGAAGAAGAAGACGACGAAGAAGAGGAAGATGAAGAAGAAACAAGAGAAGCGACCGGAGTGGCCACCCGGTTGCATCACCTGAGGCCCTAGATTTAGGTGGATTATTCCACCCCTTGACCCAATGTACATTTGGAAATAAGGAAAAGATATTATTATTATTCCAAATATCAATTCGAATGAAATCACCGACTCAATCTTGACCAGTGCCCCAGCAACGACACAGCTAAGCAGTGGCTCGCGCCCCTGTTGATTTGCACTTACCATTCACGTCTGCGTTGCTGGCAGCCAATGACGGCCAAGTATGGAAGGAGGGGGGCGTCGTCGTCGCCTGCCCTCCGACGCCGACGCCGACGCCGTTGCTTAGCACGGACGCCGCCATGCTGGTGGAGGTGCCGCCTGAAAGCGTCGCGACGTCAGCACACACCAAGCAAAGCAAAGCAAGGCCGCTTAGGTTATAGCCATGTCCACGTTGTTCATAGTGGCGTTCATGAGATATTCGCTTGTGCCTCGTGGTTCGTTGTGGCAAAGATGAAGGATTAATGGATTGAAGTGTTTGATTGAAGTGTTGAGATGAAGTATTGATAGATTCTTGCAATTGATTCGCTGCTAAGACGAGGGTTCAAAACAAGAATCCATCATATTATATCTGCACATGGGCTTCTTATCATTAAACCATCAACGCTGTGCTCTGGTGGTGCTAGCATAAAGTAAGCCTAACATGCTAGTATTGCTGTGCTGTGAGTATGGTGCTACGACCATCGTTGAAATTAGACAAGACCCTTGTTAAAAAGCCAACTGTCGTAGCATCGTAACAACGCTATAGCAACGCAGTGGCACCGGTATTTTTTGGTATTAGTTCTATGTGTCCAGGAAATAGTTCCACTGGTGTAAGATGTTGGATGCTGTGTTCCTGTGTGTACCTGTCAGGGAATGTCCTTGTGCGGAGTTGGCGACGGGCGAGCCACAGGACGACTCCGTCTGCTCGCTGCCGGGGCTGGAGTCTCCGCCGATGCCCTCCTCAGATCTGGAACAAAAGGGGGAAAAGTCTGGATAAGACGCAGGAGAAGCAGCACAGCAGCATACGTTGGGTTGTGTTACACACATCCGTCTTGGCTTATCAGAAGCATCTTTTGACAGTGTGTTTAGGGGAGCGTTAAAAAAATGTTCGGCATAAACCAAATCTGTGCCAAGACGCCAAATGGTCGCTTACTTGGTTAAGAATTTCTCTAATCAAATCGCGAAATTACGCCATATAAGCTGATAGGCTAAATGACTGTTAAAGTTCAGTGAGCGTTGATTGATAATTGGTGTTTTAACTGGTTTAACAATAAATGTAATCGAACTTTATTAGACACGTGTCTTAATCTATCAAATCTGATCAGTCACTGAAAAGCTGGCCCCTAAATTGATGTTGGTTTAAAATTAGGAAGGTCACTTATCATTGGTAGCAATATGGGCCCTCTTATGCCTCAAGCGGTATGATTTTTGTGTTCAAGATAAGATTTTTTTTTTTACTTGTGAAGATAGGCTCATCCCAAGGGCTGGGAATGTGAAAGAAGTAAGCTCAGCCGGGTCATGCTGGATTAACTATCTTAGAGAATGGAATGGCCTGGAATGACTGTGGAAAATTCCAGGAAACTTGAACCAGATGTTGATTAGGATCGAACAATCACTTGCTGAATGCAAGATACGATGAAATATAAGTTCAGTAGTTAAACAATCAACCGTGCGTGGAATTAATTAATAGATTTTTCTCTAATTGACTTTGATCGTACCGGTGGAAGATTGGGCTCAGCAGCCTTTGCGGCCCATACGTTCAAGCTTTACGCACGAAGCATGAGGCAAAAGGGAGACGACGAATGCACCCATCAGTTCATTATTCAACTCGACTCGACGCAACAGCTGGTCATGTTTACTTCGACGTCAGTCAGTAAAAAATAATTTATTTAACTGAATAAGAATTAAACAAGTTGTGTGGGATACAAATTTGAAGGGTCCATGAATGCACTTTGATGAGTAACAATTATTTTTGGTCGTGCACTCGCGCACAAGAAGGATGCCACCAAGTAGTCAGTTCTTGGAGATGGAACTAGACGACTGATAATTATTAATTCGGGTTGTAACCCCGTTGTGACCGAAAATATCCAATAGTTACACGTATTTGATTGCTCATTTTTGTTTTTACACACATATTAACTTTTAAGACGATGAAAATCCCATGTCCACACGTGTTCCATTCCTCATTTCGTTTACCAATGCCTAAAATCATTAAAACCGATAATAAATAACAGTTTCCAGGTTTTATTTTTCCCAAACATTGCTCGCGTAACACTATTAATTTGATCACTGAAGAATTTAAATCAGACCCCATTTGGAATTTATATTTCGATTCCCACAGAATGCGTAATACGAGCAATTCTGAGCCATTTAAATCTGTATCGCTGACAAATGAGAATTCACGTTTGGCACGCTCGCTTCGTGCCTCGATCAGCCTCCGTTGGACTTGTCTACTTGTAAAGTCGTTCTTCTAATGCGAGCACGGGAAGCAATAATGGTAGCAGCCAGAGTAACACGTATGGCGATGGTTGGCTGAGTGGGTGGTGTGGCGAGTGTCGTAAAACAGGCTGATCTGTGACCCTAGCCGGGGTCACTCGCATGGACGTCGTGGTCAATTCATCACAAACAGCGTCGGTCGCTAGCTGCTGCCGCTGCTGCTGCTGTTTTTAAAAGTCGTGAAATAGGTAATGACTGCTTGGGGATTGGGAAGGTAGACGAACCGACATTTAAAAGAGTGCTGTTTGAGAATGTCGTCAAATTTGGTATCCGATTTCCGAAGAAGTGACCACATATTTGAAGAAATGAAAACCGAATCCACACAGACTTTTAAAACGAGGCGATAGTTTGGGCAGGAAGAGAAACGTATTCACATGTCAATAATTTCGCATGATAGAAGATTACGTCAGGGGTTCTGTGAATTTCACACCACCGCATTAATATTACCGATATTTAAATTCGATTGTTTTTATGTTCCGAATTACTTGCCATTGGACAACCATCCCAGAGTTGATATTTCAAACTATTCCTTACAGTTAAAAAGTCAAACTTTACCATCCCAGCCAGAAACCTATGATGTTTCAATGGTTTTTCCCTGGCTGTACCAAGTCAACTTGCTGCTTCCGTTAGCAATCATTCACAACTGGAACAATGTCTCGGTCATCTCCATAAAATCCACGTCATGCTGCGAAAGTTTGGCCAAGGTTTTGTGCTAAGCGTCAACGCTCAAGTGAATAGGCCTCAAATTGGATGGACACTAGAGTGTGCATCCCTAAAACTGAGCCTTACAATTCTAAGGGCAGCTTTTAACAACAACTCAGCTCTGAGAAGATGAGATAACCCAAGATAAAAATTATTTCGTGTCACTATAGTCGTGAATGATCTTCAGAAAGTGTTGAGAATTTTTTAAAAGAAAACCGATCCGACTGAAATTGTTCTTAATTTTACCTTTGAAAGCCGAGAGAGCGTCACCTGGATCTCTCGAATAATACAATAAAAACAATTTAATCTGTATTGGTGTTGTCGGCCAATTTTTGTCCCGAAAACAAGTAAAACGTCATGTTCGACAAAGTCTAAGTTCAAAAACAAGTAGTCAAAAGTTAACTGGCCACGAAACCGGCGTTAAGTCTAGTATAGACGTTAGTCCGTCGTGGGCTAACCTCCCCCCAATACCGAACATTGCATAAACCGGTGGCTATAGAATGCAGGGGTGCGGACGGCTGGGTGTTTTCTACCCCCTGCACCCACGCTGACCTCTGCCCAGGGTGCAACTGGTGCGGCGGCAACGACCGCGGCCACCGATGCTCTAGGGGATGATCGTAACTTGCCGGGGTGCAAATGCGGGCGAGGGTGCAAAAACTAGGCACCTGCGACAAGGACATGCTAGGCCGCTTTTAGTAGCTTTTTATTTATTTACGTTCAAAAATATTAACCCACTTGAGGATTACTAGAGATTAAATTTTAAATTTACTATTGGTAGGTACTAAAATGTACTGCCAATGCAATTACTTGGTGGTTGAATGTGATTTATGTAATCATCACAACAAGCGTCTCTAATTTTCTCGTGGTATTAAAACTGATTTTAACAGTTGATCCATTCGTTTCGATAATGTACACAGATTAATGAGAATTTTGGTACTTGTTGGTATCAAGTCGCAAAAGCGCCGATTGATTCGAGCGGCAAAATTTACATCCAAAAGACCCACCAAAATTACAGAAATCACCACCAAAGCTGATTTCTAAAACAATCATTAGATTTGCCCCTGACTTCCAAAAGACCCCCAAAACGAGCCAAGCTGTCGTTTAACCGTTCCGAACCTCGTAAAGAATACACCACCCGTCTAAAAAACAAAACAGAAAACACCGCTAGAGAAGTTTGTTTATTTACTTGTCTTCATTAAAGCGTGAATCTTTCACCAGCAACATTTGTCTCACCCGTTGAAGCAGCTCGACCCCGCGTGCGCGGCGCAAGCAACATCAAACGGCGCCGGCCAAGTGGCGGAATAATTTGTAAACACCGATTAAAAGCGTGCTCGCCGACGTGGAAGTTTATTGTTGTTGAGTCGAGGTGGTGTGAAATGGTAATTATCTGGTGCTAGCTGACGAGTTGGATGCTGGAGGGCGGTCCATGGCGCGGCGTCGATGTCAAACAACCCGCGGATGTGTTTTGGATTTAGGGGTCGCATAACTCTGCGAGCTCGCGGACGCGGAGTGTAAATATTGACGGGCGTTTGTTGAGTGTGTTGTGATGATGTTCGTCATGTTAAAGATGACTTTGATGATGACTTTGAAGGAGGATATATGAATGAAAATTATGTGATTTAATGAGAGGTTTTTCAGCTTACTTAGTCACTGAGTGATTGCGATTCGTTGCACATGTTGTAGTTTGTATAAGGACACGTTATACGGCGCTTTTGAGATTTTAATAGTATACACGAAGCGTGTTGGCAAAGATATCTTAAGATATTTTTATGGTTAACATTAATTTATTGACTGTGTCTCAGCATATTCATTCAAATCGGAGTTGAAATGCGTTATTATTTGGCAACTCGATAGGTAAAGATTATGATGTCGCTGATTTTGTATTCGTTGTTTATGGGGTTTTTCTGTTTATCAAAAATTACCGTCATATTTCTATCCGAATTCATTACAGATTTTAAAAAAATGATCAAGGTTTTTCTCCAAGGGTGCTCAAATTAAACACGCGAATTATCTGAAATTTTTGTCACCTTTTCAAAATCCAACTAACATAACATTTAGCCCTTTGAGCATTCAAAAAAATGGACGCTTCTACCTATTTAACCTTCGACCAAACCACTGCATTCCCCTGCCACACGCATGACGCATTAGCTGTCAAACGTCCAAACGCACCCCCACACATGCGACAACGCAGCGGACATCTCCTTACCACGAGGTGCCAACTCTTGGTAGAGCGCCATGCACCAGTCAAACACCTCATAAAACATCACGCGCAAAAAATTACTTCATAAATATAAAGATTTTTTTTTACTCAAGCCTCTGTTCGTCATAACGCAGCAATCCCTCATCTAAGATGTCTCCGTGTAACTGCAGGGAAGACAAACAAAAACACACGTCAAAGCTAATGTGGTGGCGCGAAGCAGTGTTTTCTTCAAGCTGGCCTCTGTCCCGGCTTCAGCTGTGCGCTAAGGGGACACAAAAGTCAAGAAAGACAGAGACAGACGTGTGTGTGAGAGAGAAAGAGAGAGGGAGTGAGAATAATGGCGGGTCGAGAGGAGCCCAACATCTGGGGGCCAAGTGTCGAGTCGCATCGAAAAATGGCAGCGCCGCTTGCCGTCAAAATACACTTGCCCAAAAACTCTTAGAGAGCGCTGGTAAATTATGTGACAGCCAGGAGCACTATGCGGAACGGGCCCTAGTGCAGTCGACGTGCCATTGTTGGCGATCGGAAATCTTGTTGGCTCTGGGGACAGGGATTGATTCGCGAAGCTTTGTAATTGTGCGTGATTTTCAACACAAATTTCAGTCAAGGAAATGACCCGTTATATGATATTTAATTTCCAGAAAAAACTATTTATCTATTTACCCACTTAAATATTTTTTCTTAAGACTAACAATTATTGTTAAGATTGAGACAAGACACCAATCTTAAGAAAGCAATAATAAATTTAATATCTATACCGTCCGCGTGAAGAGATAGTATTTTGTATGATGTACAGGCTACACAGGCCTACAGGCCTACAGGCTAATTGTTCACAAAATATTCTCACCGAACTCAATGTGAACTGCATTGTGAAAATATTAACACTGACCATGGTAAGTGCTCTCAACTCATGTCGCGCACATGAAAACTGTGCGTGAAACAGTAAAATAAGTTGCGAAAGTCGGGGCATCCGAAAAGGTCGGACGTATTTCGACGATGTGATTTTAGTGTGCAAACATTTAGAGAAAACGTTGCCCAGTTTAATCCCACTCCACGGATTTTATCGGCAATAAGACGAGACATATATTTGCGAGAACAGTGGCGTCTCGTACGGGCATCGCATTTCAGATTTAAAAAAAAATTTACAACCAAGTTGGCAGCTTTGCCATCTATTGACGTTTCACTCAAAGATACCAGGGTTCAAACATAACGCAGCGGTCCTATTGCGTATTCATATTACAGCAATTTGCTGCCAATTCGCTGTCAACATAGCAAAGGTATCAATTGCAAGACGAACAACACAATTTAGCTTTGATTTCCAAGCATCGGTTGAAGGATCAGTTGACCGGCAGCTTTAAAAATTAAAACTCTTTTTTTCATAGCATCGCCTCTATAAAAGCGTTTCAAATTGCAGCTCGCTAGCAGCGAGGTGACCCCCGATCCACCACTGCGCGCCCTACCATCCGAAGACCCGACGCACAGGTGTTTCAAACCATCTTCTCTCACGACGTGAAGATCGATGGAGCGCGAATTAGAGCAGAGTTTATGAGTCGCAGCCAACAGCAATGCAATCAAACAAGTCCCTAAGCTGTCCACGCGGACGCAGCGAGGCGACGTGTGTCTTCATTGTAAGCCAAGAAATTAGTCGCCATCCAATGGAATGCGTCCGAATGATTTAGATCCGGCCAATGAAACGGCTGCGCTTGGCGTCGCGACGCTGCCGACGTCGTGAGGTGTTAATGTCTTATAAATGCGGCCTGACGCGCTGATAGATTTGAGGGTGTTTTTTTTCGCCTGTTTTGATGCATCGAACGGACGTCATCGCATATTTCACGGGTGGAAATGGAAATTAAAACTGCATTAGTTTTGGTCGGGACCACCTGAATGTTTTGGTGGAGATTTATGCGTTTATATGTGTGGTCGATTTTTTTTTTAATTTGGTGTGTTTCTGTGTTTATTTAAAGATAAGTATTCGAGTAGATGGATGGTGAAATTTGCGTGGAAACTTGTCTTCATTTTCTCTACCTGTCTATTTATTTATTTAGAGTTAGAACCAATCAATCGTCAGAACGAAATGATTCACATTGATGTCTCCTGAAAGATCGATTAGAACTGCGGAGATTGTACCCAAAAACTTAGTCGGATAGACGCATTTCCTACCCCTATAACAGGGCATCAGAGTCAAATACACCCCGAAGAAATTATCTGCCATTGTTGTGTTTGACGATTAGAGTGATCCATTGCTCAGTGGAATATTTGTCCATCAGCAGTCATCGTAGCTAACCAATGAATGATGCGCTAAAAATAATGAACCAAGCAGGTTTAAAGTTTTGACCGTGGTACCTGATTAAACCCACAAGAGTCACTATACTATACTCTCTACTGATCCCTCTTCATTGAGACAGAGTATAAGACGTTATTAATCGCTTCCACTCACCGACTCCTCTCGGCCAAGTCTGTGTCCGCGTCGGTCCTCGCCCGTTTCGACACCTGGAACAGAAATACGCACACGGCGTCAAGTAAACCGTGCTCCGTGCTCCGAGCTCTGTGCTCCGTGCGTCCGGCAATATTTGCACACTTGTAACGGCACTATCGTTGTCATCCCCGTGCCGTAGCGTGCCGTAGCGTGCCGAGCCGTGCTGCCTTCTGATTGGTAAGAGGTAGAGAGATCTGCATATAGCCGGAGAGTGGCCGACTCGGTGTGTGGTCGCCATGCTTTGCTCAAGACTGACTCCTATATTGAGTAAGGGAAGCTATAGAATTATTAAAACTTAAGCGTATTTTCAGAAAAAAAAAAAAATGAAATGTAACTCAATATTAATTCAGGATTTTGTTAAACCTATTCACCCTAGCGGACGAATAAAATTGATTATTATTATTATTATTATTACAGGGGATGAGAGTCTAGCTGTTGGAAGAAATCACAAGATGCAGCTATACACATCTCATTCCTGAATCCTGGAACCCTGTGTCTTGAGGGGAACTTGGCCGAGGGAAACAATTGTCAATGAAAACAAGAAACAACCCTAACGAAATGGGAATTGAATACTCAGTTACTATTTTAGTCGACTTTGAAGCAGACATTCTAATGATAGTAATCAATCACAAGTGAGATGGATGGAAGTTAGTTTGATCACGGAGCTCCGTGGTTTGATGGATATAGTTAGTTAGGTAGCTGGTGTACAGATAAAAGAGGGTGGCGTTGCCCTCTCCTGGGCTACGACGGCCCTCTAGCAAGAGGCTGCTGGTGGTGGTGGTGGTGGTGGTGGTGGTGGTGGTGGTGCCAGGGCAAACAACAGCACCGTGAACTTCTCTGAGTGCTTTCAGCTCGTCTCAAATTACTCGGTAAAAAGTACTTCGTACTTCGTATACACTTCGTGCGCGGCGGAGTTTAATTTTATTCAGCTCGCGCTGAGAATTTGAAAATCCCACCTATCTGTGTGCGGCTGCCTTTTTGTTTCGGGTGTCCCTGGGCGATACGTCGTGTTAAAAAAGTGAATTTACATGTGAGTTGCATTATATAGCTTGTGTAAGTGATTTTGTTGGGGTTGCGAATATCTTGTTCGTTTTGACAACACCGCAGAGGGGAAGAAACACGAACACAAAGTATCTAGTTTAAACATTTTAGCCCATTGTTTTATTTAGACTTATTTCAACCAGAGAAAAATGACGTCAGATACCCACTGGAAGTACTATACCAGTTTGGAAAATAATATTAATTAGCTCTGCTTAATAACAAAGGAAGAAAGGGAAATCACAACCCGAATTGCTCTACCTGGCTTTAGCGAGTGGGTATCATGACGTCATTTTGATTTAATTTTGGTGTATTCACTGGACTGTGACCAGTTTATAAATCGTTAATATGTTGTCATAGCGAAACTTGAGACAGATTTATCGAAATTCGAACAAAAATTGCAGATGGAAGTTAGAAAAACAAATCACATTTAAGGTTCGTTCAACTTTGATCTCCCACAAACGAAAACAATGTCTCAGCTTCTCAAATCATATTTTTAATAGAAATAAATGATTATCAAATCCTAGCAACAACGCGAGCTTTGAAGTGAGAATCCTACAAGTCACAACACATCTCATCCAGCGGCGCCGGTTGCTATTGGTCATCATACCATTGGTGGCGCTTCCCGATTTAATTATCTCAGCTAATTAGCCCCCAGCCTTGGGATCATCGCAGCTTAATCTCCGGTTAACAACTAATCCGGACTGAAAGCTAATCAAGTTCAATGCGGAGCTTTAGAACAAAACAAAGATCCTGATCTTGCCGATGCACGCTGTAGGAGAGTTGCTGAGGAGAACCTAATCATGATGAGGCAGATTTTAAGTCTCGGTCGGCGCCTTGCTGCCCCCAAAGGTAATTTATCAATCATCAGCTGATGCCGGTGCTTTACCAGGGCTTTGCGGACGCATTTTATGAACGCGTTGTAGATGAGCGTTATGTGCGGCAATCGCCAGCATTCAGCATTCAGTGCTAGGCGATGAATTGTGCCTGATAAAACTTCTCATATGTTTTTCTTACGGAATTTTTCCAAACTTATATACGTTTTAGTGGTAAAACTACTGGACCAGAGATAACCCGAGTTAGAAAGTTTATAATGTTACCTCAAAATTGCATGTTCATCTGTTTTTGAGTCAAACAGGAAAATTGTGAAAAATATATGATCTAGGGATAGAAAACCAATTTTTTTGTCCTTTTTCCGGGTACTTATTGGTAAATTATAAGATTGTAATTGTAAGAACGACGATAGGCTTTGCATCGTTGCGCGAATAAGTGCATTTGGGGGCTTAGAACATTTTTGCGTTGGGCTGATTGTTGATTAACATGGGAAGTATTTTTTCTTTATTTGAAAGTAAAAGATTCGCGATTTATGCTGTAAGATAGTTGATGAGTTTCGAAGTTGATGATTGAGGAAAATGATTGATTTACTACAACGCATTTGGGATATTTTTGAATTGTTTTGTAAACTTTATCTCTATTAAGTTTTGGGGATGAAAAACAGTGCTTTCATTTCTGTCAGTATTTCTACGAGTAATTTGCAGATTAAGAAAAGCTATCTGTAAATGCCATATTAATGAAGTTATTGCATTGCATTGCATTGTTATAAAAGTATTGGAAATACATAATATGCATTTTAATGTTTCTAAAAATTGATTTGGTGACAAATCACAAAAAATAGACCTTGTAAATTAAGGTCCATGTTGTCATACCACTGACCAGTGACCACTTTTACAATGTCAGTGACCAGTGGACGAAAAAAAAGTTCTAGTCAAATTTCAAAGCCAATCTGCCATCGCGGCGACTCATAGGGGTTGAATAACTTCCTACCTGCGCCTCAGAGCTCAATATTTTGTCCATCAGCCCCCGTGGCCTCGTAGAAAGGTACATCGGGGCCACGCTAAACACCATGTCGCAATCGAGAATCCGTCAACTCGCCAACCAACTCACAGCTTCCGATCGGCACTCAAGTCATCCCGCAGCAGCATTTACCGGCGATTGTCATTCTTTTCTGCGTCATTTGCCAGGCACTTCGAACAGGGCGAAGTGTAGGCATACAACAAAACTGGTGTTCGCTAAAATTACTTCAATTTAATAGTGATTGAAGAACACGTTCATATACTTTTCGATTATTTGAACGCAAGTATCGACAAAGATATTAGAATTATAAAAACACTTTGCTCCAATTAGAATCTTTCACAAAACAACGAAGTTCCATAACTCAAAAAAAAAACTACAGATCAGCTAGCTCAACGAAAACGAAGCAAAGTCGCTATAAACACTCGGACACTCTTTCTAAAACGCACGCACTGTCCACGTTTTCACCCCCGCTATCCGCAGTTCGACGTCAACGCGTCAATCTCCGCTAGCTGCTTGCCACCAAATGAGAGCACTGAGCAACCTGCTGCTGCTGCTGCCTCTGCTGCTGCTGCTTGCATCGAGTAGGGACCCCATCGGGGACGGCCGCCGGGTCTTAGAGACTCGACTTGTCGACAAGGGGAGAGAGGACAGGCAATGAGACCTACAGACGCCACCCAGCGATTAACACAGCGAGACTCGAGATATTTATTAGCTTGGCAATAAGCAGCCTGGATGGCGCTCTGGGAGCGATATGTCATTGTCTCCGTCAAAATTTCATATTTTACAGGAGTTTTTAAAAATTATTGTTGTTGAAAACGAAGCTAGGGGCGACTTGAGGGTGGATGTGGTGGCGGGAGAGTCGTTGAATGACGGGCAGTCGGGCGTAGGGCGGTCGTACGAGGCGGTCAAAGCGTCTTACACTCTGCATTGACCGACGGAAATAAATTAACGAGCAAGAAACTTAATTACAAGCGTCGTTACACGGAGTTTTAAATGATGTTGAGACATGTATGAGATCAGATTATTAAAATTTGTGTCCGAATCGTGTATATCTGAAAATTATGCATGAAGTGGTTGGTGGTTTTGCCTCACAACTAATACATTGTCATGGGTCTGTTGTTTTTAGTACCTTTTGAGAACATTTGAATAGTTATCTCTAGTTGTTGATAAGCGATAAGCCTGTGGAAAACTCTATAATCAGTCAGGATCGTTTGAGAGCTTCAAAAGGCAAAATGAGACGGAGAAGAAAACTATTTTCATCCCATATGACTTGATGGATGGATGACCAGAAAATAAAACCGGATGAGATGCAATCCGCCTCCGGTATGTCGATCCCAGATTGCAACGGGTGTCGCACCCCAAGCAATCGAATACCGTTTTATTAGTTGAGTTAAATCGATACACGCGTGACGAATTTCTCAAGACATCATCACGAGCTACCTTCCACTTTT
Source organism: Nemurella pictetii (assembly GCA_921293315.2). Taxonomy (NCBI): domain Eukaryota; kingdom Metazoa; phylum Arthropoda; class Insecta; order Plecoptera; family Nemouridae; genus Nemurella; species Nemurella pictetii. Next base: position 8,806,174 of record OV121122.1, read on the forward strand.
AACTGCTTAAACGTCTAATTTCGTGCCAGAACGATTTCTTGGCCATGTTTAATTGAAAAATTAGCCGCTGTCGTTTGCAAATCCTTGACGGGATTTATTCCTGCGGACAGATCTTGTAGCTGCGCGAATAAAATGTGACAGTTTGTCGCAAGTGGTTTGCAATATCTGCGTCACGTGTATGCGTTTTCTGTCGAATGCAACAAGTTTTCATGGAGATGCGTATAGCCAGTAGTGGACTAACGCGTAATCATGTGCCCAGTTATTTCTCATTTTGATATTGTTTAGCAAAGCATTTTGAAACTTATTTTATCGATGCTCACCAGAGTTTGGTGCTGTCATTAGTTTGACATCCCTTGTGATGCAAAAATATTCACAAAAACATTTACACGAACGAAATATTTGAGTAATATTCTCGATTTTGTTGTTCTATGAAATTCAACTTTTTATTGGCATCTATATGCCAGCTATCCGTCTCTGGAATAGCTGGCTAAGAGATAGCCTCCCTCGGAACCTGTGATGACCCCCCCTTGTTTAGTACCGGCTTTTTATTGGATTTCCCAAAATTTAAAAACAAATAAGAAATTAAAATAACAAAATAAACATGACCAACAATGTCGGTCCATGCAAGCTATCCAATGTCTGTCTATTCGTTACTCCAGTGCAAGCTATCCCAGTCGAGGCAACTTGTCCACGAAGACATAACGTCGAAACGGGAAGTGGTTATTTTGAAAAATTACAAACGCCGAGTGAAATACATGTCGGCGACGCGCAAAAAACCGCGGAGGGTCAATTGGTTGCAATTAATGCATTTGAAACAAATAGCGCAGTGTGTATGCCAGCAATGTAAAGAGCGCGCGAGTTTACGATGCTCGCGTACTGCGTTCACGAAGAAGTGCCATCATAAATCTACATGCGTCCACGCTGACACTCTGTTTCTGAATTAATTTGTAATCGCCACTTATGATAATTAGCGGCGAGCATCGCACGGTTTTTTATAGAGAAATTATGCATGGAAATTCTAGTGTGTCGTTACACAGAACTATAAACAATTACACAACAATTTCATTGTCATGAGAGTGTTAACATCGTCATAAAGTAAGCAATAAAATCCAATCGATCTGGTGCCTGGTCTGTAATAGGAACCGAAGTGTCGAATTGGATCCTGAAGATCAAATCACGGCGATTAAGTTCTGAATGGCGACAGGAATTAGATTTGAAAATTGTAATTGCAAGTTTGTATAACTTGCGAGGGAATTTACACTGCACGCTGTAAACCTTGAGAGAAGATAATATCCAATAATACATGGAAAAATGGGTACATTTTAAAGGAAAATGCTACTGAGATCAAAAGAGCTAATTTAGATATAAAATATGCCTCAAATGTTTCGTAGATATTGAACAGCTGTTGCGTGTTTTTTCCCTTACACCCCTTTACGGATTAAATGAAATTTCAACCCGCACACATGCAGTTTGCATATTTTCCGGAAACATTTTCCAAGAAGGATGCAAAAATCCTGACATTCAAACTTGAAAACTTATTTTTCGCCAAATTTTTGTTCATTTGTATGTAAATCATTTTGTGTTTTACTTGAACTTCTGTAGGTTGCTGTGTCCTTCTGGGCACCCTCTAGAATGACTGTCCTACAAGATCGTTCCTGTGCCCTCCTGACCCTTAACACAATTCTTAACCTCGAGCTTACTTTAACTGGAAGACGATGCTGCCAGACCAAGAGACACCTCCAGAACAGCTGACAGAAGCTAAACGAATAAGTTACACAATCTTAAAGACGTAAGTAATAAGAACTGAGTTATCTAACGTGCTATTTGCAGCTTGCGAAGGTAGGCAGAAACACAGGGTCAAAGCCCCTGCTTGCTGGATGATGCTTGGTTTTTACTTGAAAAGAAAGGAAAAATTTGTCGGCCTTGGTTGAACAAGATTAAAATTGTTACATTGTCTACCCTCGCGTTCAAGACAAAGGCGAAGTCAAAGATTGTTTACTTGAAAATGCGAAGGGAGGAGGTTATAACAGGGGTTGAAAGTGGGCACATAAAAATATTAGTTGTAGAAACAATTTCTGGGTGACACATAGTCAAAAACTAAAATTGAACCGAATCAAAAGCCAGAAAAGTGTCAGTTCACAATAATTCTCATATTTCCTTTGATCATTTTGCAGACCAGGTTCTAGATTTCAGTCTGAGACTAATCATATTCTGATAAAACAGCATTTTGTCAGCATTTTATAGCTGTGTATGGCTATTCTTTCCTGACACTTGTCAGATGTATCAGACCGTGTTGCATTGTGTTCTGCAACATACTTTACAGTGGGGGGTAGAGAGGGTTGTTAACCGAATATTACCTTATTACTTTCTCAAAAGACTCGGTGTCTTTTCCTTATCTTACCACGTTAATTTTCAGAAAAATTATTTAAGTATATTTTGAATGCTTATATTCAATCTGGGAATATTCTTATTATCTATGTTATCAATCTCGGACTTGGGGATGGATCCAGAGCAGGCAAGGATAGCTTTGCGAAACGCCGGGACCTTAGCATTCATAACCCAGTGAAATAGTTGATCTGAAAACGAAAAATAACTTCTTGCAATTGATTGAAATCATTGCCGTTTCGGTTTGTCTTCGTAAATTTAAGCTCGAATGTCCTGGCAGCGCAGCAAGGATGCACATGCGCCCTACGATTTGCCTGCTACAAGAAGAAGCCCATCGCCGAAACCTATCGAGTCACTCTGAACTCAGTCGCGGGTCAAAAGAGGTCGGTCTCGTGAGCGTGGGTCAAAGAGAGCCCATCAATCACCGACAGAAAGATGCTATGAGCGAGCTGGAAGTAATCAGCGAGCGACTGATGGACAGCCACCATCATCATCGCAGATCCCAGCCTCTCTCTCTCGGCTGCTGCAACGGTGCTGCAGACACCGTCTAATGGTCTGATGTAGCAAGCACGCACCGGGCCACTCGGAGTTCACTTGGCGCACGAAGCACTCATTTAGAGGGTGACAGCCGAATTTGAGTTGCAACACTTTTATGAGTTTGTTTGCTAGCTTCGTAGGGGGTCGGGTTTTACCAGAAATTCACTCGAAATCGATTGTCGTTGAAAATCGTCGGCGTTGTCAGCAATCTGTCTCGAGGACTGACCAAGAAAATTAAAATTTAGTACATAAGTTAAATGGCTATCAAGCATTTTGAGCTCCTGAGTTTCGCTTGTAGCATTTTCATCCAATTTGTGGTAAAAATTTAGTACCAACAACAACCGTCAGTAATTATGACGCACAAATTACATCTCATGAAAAGGCGTATCAAACCTATAATTTATCAGAACCAAGCAATATGCTATTTGCCTCAAAAAAACATCATTCATAACCGAAGCGATCTCTAAAAACAGTTCGAAGCACCGATATCCCAAACATTTCTTACAAAAAGCGAGCGTGAAATCGATTCCTGTCCACCGCAGTCAATATCTTGGCCGTAAGCAGTCGACAGTATCAACATCACATGGAAAGTGTTCGGCCACTTTTCATTCCTCGCTGGTAGCCAGGCCATGCAGAGAGCAGAGTGTCCCGGGATGGGCTGCCATACGCGCGCACGTCCCAAGGGATGCTGATTACACGAGTCTGCTGCGTAGAACGTTTGGGGGCGTTTCGGCCCTCGGGGACAACGCGGCGTCGGCCGCCCCCCGTCCTGCTCGATATGCGTGTCTCAGTTTCATGCTTCCAGCGACATTGGTATCGAGTGGATGGGTCATGGGTCATCGGCTGTTTTGCTGCGGAACATGTGTTGACATTTGGCAAAAATGTCTGTAATTAAATCATGGTAACTCGAAGGAAATATCCCGAGTGTATGAATGTGACATGCGTCAGTAATTTTCCAGTAACGGATGGCAATTCTGCCTCATTTATGGCTTCAAGCAATGGATTTCTTTTCTCAAACGAATGAAACGAATCATAATGTTTTGAAACCAATTTCGAAAGTCATCTACCGTAAGGACCGTGAAAATGGTCGGTACCCTTATGCTAGAGGGGTTACTTTAAAAAAGCAACCATCACATTTTTGTTTTTTAAGCTAAGTTTTCCTGTTCCTTATGAAAAATTAATAAAGTTCGATATGAAATCAGAATATACCATGTTTACCCTATTTTCATCCACATTTTAATGATATAATGATGATATAAAGGTCCTTTTTAGGACCAAAAGTCATTCAAATCAGAGCAGAACCGCAAGCTTCACAACCAAAACACCATATAATATCTATTAGGAACAGCAGTAAACGTTCATGCATCGCACAGCGAGGAAAATTCCTGGCGGATAAAACGAACCAGATTTTCCGGCTAAGCCCCACCTCAATGACCTTCGCCCCACTCCATTCACAAGCAAAACAGCATCACAATCACCAGCGAAACAAAACGCCAGCCTCGCGCACAACTTTACACAGAAATCGGGACAAATTTCTCATCTGCAAGAATCGAAGACGCGCGGTATGCAGGTGCGAAAGCGCTCGTCAAACTTTTCCACACTACACCGGCCAGCACTTTTCTCGCGTCTCTCTCACGTTTCACGCACCGCATGCCTCAGATGCGTGCGTCCTTTGCGGCTGCTCTTCCCATGGCGCATTATTGTCAACTGCAGCACGTCAATAACCGCTTATCAACATTCATGGATTGAACGCCATGCACTCGTGATGCGAATTGTGCACCGCGAAATGAGAAATGTGCATATCGCGACTGTTGAAATCAGCATTTTTGACGTTTTCTCAAAGCTATAAATGGCGGCGATTGGGGGAAGGAGGGAGGGACGAGGGGGAAGGAATACGCAACCCTGACAGATTCTTGTCATGGCTTGGGTAGCGCCCCACCGTAATCATGATCTTATGGTTTGGGAATTGCTTATATGAATTGTGTCGAAGTTTGATAGACACCAGTGAGTGAAGTTTTGTAGTAGAGTTCTAGAGTAACCTTACCTTACTTACTCGAGTAAAGTAACTAGCCTTGACTCTATGGTAGAACCATTTCAGATATCTTATCGAATACATCACAGATGGGGTGCATTAAGAGTGTATGCGCTTGATTATTATTACCCTTCATTCAAGAAGGTTGTATCCGATAAGAACAATAACAGCAGATATCATCAAACAACCGCAATGCACACACAAAGAGATAAAACAAAAAAATACTTATTAAGAAAATTTCCATCAGAATATTGACCTTGAAATCAGCATTTCCCGACAACGTAACCGACGCACGCACGCGCCGTTGCCCTGCGGCGTCTTGACACGCACGTGCGTAACGTGACACTGAAGACCGGCCGCGCTGTCTTGAAGATCGCTCACGACCCTCAAGAAGGTCTCAAGACAGCGGACACACGGTATAGCGGCGCGAAGAACAATCGAACCGAGGTGACATCACATGACACTTGACCTGGCGATTGCAATTGGCTGACACCCCGACGGTGCACCAGTCACGTGCAAGACACGTGGCACCTTTGACGGGGTACGCCGCGCGAGTTATCAGCTCCTGTGAGATATCTGTGTACTGCGTCTCAAAACTTGAAAGCAGCTGGCAGACATTCAGAAATGTATCAGTCTCTTGTTTGCGGAAGAAATTGTTAATGTGTGACAATTTGAGTGATTACATTGATGGCATTTCAATTCTAATCAGAGTACGCAGCTGAATTGCTTGACCACACACGCTCATTGAAGAAGACGAAGATGACATTTAATGAGACATTTGATAAAGCTGGAGACATTCCCCGGGAAAGTTTGACAAAAAGAAATATCCGTTACTTAAATGTTCTTTGGAAAAACCTGCGTGCTGAGATCAACTAATATATATATTTTTTGGCATATCTTGTTGTATGGTGTTGGTTGGTTTACTTCTCCAATACTTGGGAGAAGCCATTTCCAAGCACATGCGCCTAAAATTCCGTATATAAAAGCCTCTGTACAGCTCCATTTGTCTTTCTGAATTGGGAAAAGTGGTATTTAGTGGGTTATCATCGGCAAAAACCCATGAAACCAATCGCCAATCCTCCGTCTCTTCCGCTGTCGCCGTCTCTATCCTTCACCCAGCGACAGCATCTTTCATCTCCATCCAATTAATCATCTCGCCATGTCATCTCACACTCGAAAGCGTGTCGCGTTCGAGTCGCGCTTGCTTCGCGCGACGCGCAGGATTAGCACTCCGTCATCTTCGCCTCGCTGGGTCCATTGTTTGATGTGCCGTCGCGACGCCCGGCGTCGTTGCGTCGTGCGACGTCGTTTTGTTCATCAGATCGGTTGGAGTGCTCGCGTGTCGCATTCGTGTCGCGTTGCCAGCTAAAGGCTAGCTAGGACAGTCAGCGAGATGCTGGGATGATGAAGAATCTAAATCGTCGCGTATAGAGGTGTAAAAACGAAGAAGACACTTTTAAATGTCCATTTCAATAAGGAAGATCCTTAGTGGCAATCGAATCCGGACAGTTGAATGCATCTATGACTGTGCTTTATGGAAGCACCGACTTTCAATGTATGTTAACATGATCCAGATGACGCAAAGCTGCAATCACACACCGCTTGTCTATAAAAGCTGGAATCAACAACGCTTTTATTTGTATACGAACAATTCGTCATTGTATCGCTGATTGAAATAGTTTTTATTGTACAGTGATCTCAACAATCGCCGTGTCTGTGAGCCCTCGAAACACGAAACGTGATCTTTTGCGGGCAGTAAGGCTAAAGAGGCAGTCTAGGCACCTTAGTCGATGCACATCAAAAGTTGGCCGGTCCTGTTATGTCGCATTAATAAATTACACTTCATATTGGTTTGTCTATCTGATGTTAGAGGGTGTATTTACGATTTCCAGACTAAACTGATTGGAATCATAAGGTCTTTTCTTGGTTCTAAAGCCAAAAAATTGGCTATCCACCTATATAAACCTAAATTTACGACAGCACAACACTATCTTCTTTCTAGTTCCAGTATTTCGTTCCAAATTCTGAATTCCGAGCTATCAACAACTTCTCTCGATAGAGAACAAGCATTACCAGGCATTACCGCCTTGCAGTTAGGCAACGCCATGCACGCAACCAAAGCCACCTGCCCGGACCCTCGAACGACCAGCACCCAAGTGAAAATAATTTCAAGGTGTACACGTTAATTTTTTTGTTTCTTTACCCATCTCATCAGAGCTGATAGACCCCACCTCTAACACTACAATCTCCCCCTCTTCACCGCAGACAGGCCCTCGCCGACTATCAGAAAGCCTCATTGGCTGCTGTATAGAACCATCTGTCAAAATCAACGCAGTACAAACAGTTATTATTATCACAGTTTGAGCGGCGGTAAAGTGTGCCAGCAACATCTTTTGTTTGTTGTGTTTGGGTACGTATTTAAGCACGTCAGCTGATTTACATATACCTACTAAAACCGTAGCTGTCTCGATTGAAGAGACATGAACGTTGATCTGTGTCTTATTTGTGTGCCGGTTAGACGAGTCGTGTTTTTCGCGACTTTTCTACCGTGTATGTGGTGGTGGCGGTGGATTGGCCAACGGAGAGAATTTATGCAGACGGTATAATGGGTACAGCGTGCTTCGAGATGTGGGGAGCGATGAAGATGCTGAGGCCATCTTTTGGTCACGGGAGGCATCACTGGAGATGCTGGATATTAAGGAGCATCGATCGTCTCCACTTTCGCACCGGGATCGGAAACTTTCCAAAAGAAAAAGTTCGTTTTTCCTTGAGTTTCAAAATCTCTAAGTTCCAGCAATGAAAAGAATATAAATTATCTAATAGTATAAGAGCACTGCAATAACTGCGAGTATCTTTAACCATGAAAAGGTTCAATTCAGCACAGATGAACATCCCTTCTTTTTAACATTTGAAATTCGCAAAACCAACTTACAAAACAAGCACAAAAAGTTGAATGCTGCAGCGACCGATACCAAATGGCAACCCCCACACATCCCTTATTTATTGGCATCTGAAAATCGCAAAGCCGACTTCGACGGCCCGGCATTCCGTGGCCACAACGAAAGGGCTGCCGCATCCCAAACACACAGGACAGGGGCCCTCATGCTCTCTATGTGCTCTCTGTCTCGGTCGTGTGTGTTTAGCAGAGTGCATTCTAGCAGCCTCCTTGCCAGCTGGAATCTGTTAGCTCTGTGAGTGACAGCCCGTCGTTCCACATTCACTCGCCGTCGCCGCCGCCGCTGCCGCCGCCGCCGCCGCCGCCGTGGCTGACAGCGCGTCGATCTCGCGCAGATTGGACAGGGGTGGGTGAAGATGCTGCGATTTCGGCAGATTCGGCAGACGGAGACGGCGAGTTTAATAGTAAAATTTGGTGTCGGGTGCCGCAGTGATGGCAGTAATAAAATTTGCGTTTGGATGCGAAGCGACAACCCATATCGCGTTATGTTCGTTCCGTGCATATTTCGAAAAACAGGTGTTTTACACCTATAACAGAACGATTAATAAATTAATCTGCATCTGTTTTTATCCCGATTCAATGATATCGTAGCAGTCTATATAAAAATGATTCAGATATTCACAATTGATAAGCAAGAATGTTACAAAAATCAAACTCTTTTGAGCCCTACAAATTTGTACTACTCGTGAATCCATAAAAACAAGGAATAAGACGTACAAACATTCAATTATAGTTCATTCAGTTATATAATTATATTCAATCAATAATCCAATCGAACAGAGCAGAAACCGTGAAGCCACTACTACTACCATTCAATTATAGAAATAATCGTAGCGGGCATTAAATGTTCTCGCCTGGCGGAGATTCAAGCCCAGGTTAGCCGACAAGACTTTCATGCCAACGCCGCGCGGAGAATTCAATCTAAACGCGAATCTAGTACGCCATTAATACGCCGTTTAAGCGAAAAGGTTACACTAAAATAAATTGTCACCCCACACGGCTGCTTCCCTCAAGTTTGGGAGGCGTTGGGAATGAAAAGCCACTGGTCTTCAAAACCTGTTTAAATAAATAAATAAATAATTCCTTGATTTAAACCAAAATTTTATGATTGCTGCATCGTAGGAAGTGTCTCAACCCTTAATTTCAACCACCAGCGGGGGTGTGAAAAAGTGCGCTACCGTCCCAGTCTGTCGTGGTCACCCCTGCCAAGAGGAACGAGCCAAGAGAATGCCTCGTTTGTCTGCACAAAGCACACAGCTCTAAGACACGCTGCACCGCGAGTCTGAAAGGACGCCGACTTCGACGAAGACGTCGAGGAAGAAGTAAAGTTGATGGGTTGATGGGTTGACGGGTTGATGGTTAGCAGCAGTGGCGGTGGTGGAATCGAGGGGTGGGAGGGTTGAAACTTCGAGGCGTCGTTTTAAGCAGACAAGGTAATCTCACCATATTAATTCATATTAAATTATGGGGATCTGTGATAATGGGGAAATGAGCACCTTCCGAAAATGTTTGTGGCATGAAAACTACAGTGAGTATAGACGTTTTTGCTTTAAAAGCTCACAAAAGCTCATTTACTCAAGGTGAACTAAATTTGTAGGGAAAGCTTCGAAATAATCTTTCATTGGCCGTCATTTTACTTGTTTAGTATTAAATGCTTGTCATGGAGTTATGAAAGCCATGCGAATTCCGGTAAGAAATTCATGTTATTTCCCGCGAACTGACAGCTAGTATACGCCACTGGCGGGACGAAAAGCGGCGAGGTGGTCGCTGCACACGGGGGGGGGGGAGGTTGTCACGACAACGGGGAGAGGAGCGCGACAAGTTGTGTGACGCGACTGTCACTCGCTTTGATCGGCAGGGCGACGCCCACTTCCGGTTAATTCACCGCCCGGTGGATCTACCCCCCTTCCCCACCCCCCCGCCACCCCTACACAGCCGGGGCTCTAAGCACTTGGCATTGTTGGCTACGGCGAAGGTACATCGCGGTGCCGACAGATATGTTGACTACTTTGTGGTGGAGGTGCCGGGTTAAGCTTGTTTTTAAAGCTGGGGCTGTAGGCGCGGGTTTTGGGAGGATGAAGGGCTTGTTTATGACGATTCCGACAATGAACGACGTAAGTTATCTATATTAAAAAAGAAAATGCCCGCGACTTTATGGCTCAAGAGTTAGTCACTTGGGAGAAATATTTTTCATTGAATAACATGGATTCAGAAAAACTTTGTAACTATTATATAATATTTTCTATTTAACTATTTAACTATTTAATTTCCAAACTCAAATTATTAGATGGAGTAGTTTGACTAGGAGTTTGAAATAGGAATTAGCATTCAATACCCCGTTAGTAGTTTTCGTGAAAACTAACGTGCTATAAGATTATAAAAAGACACTAGTTTCTCCCCTTTATGCACCTACAACAACTGCAACGCAATGCATATAATATAGTGGTAGACAAGAGACATAAAACATTTTCCAGCATTTTCCTGAGAAGTATTGCACCTATGCAAGTTAGACCTATAACTAACTTATATTTAGTGCAAATTTCGCGCATGATTTTCAATGTGATCAAACCGTCAAAAATGTGAGAAGAATAAAAATAATAAAAAAGACATACCTACTTTGGTGTTTTATTCCACAGGTTTGCGCAAAGAATTCCCAAAACTTAGATTAAACCTGGTATAAATGACCCGCTTATCAGTAGTACTTATTGCAGTCAGGATGCCACCATGTCTGCAGCATGAGTGCAGCAAATGACACAAAGAAGACACCCAATTCCATTTCCTCGACGTGAAACGAACGAACATCGACGCTAAAACGCGATCTGAATGAAAAAGTCGTAAACTCGTGTCGAGAAAAAAATGTGGAACTATAAAAAGAACGCGACGCTCGACGAAAAAAAAACACATCCCTAATAATCACGCTTATTAATTTTAACGAGTGGCTGACAAGCATCAATATAATTCAATCAGCAAACTGCGTACTGCGTTTCACAGCACAAACAGCATCACAAACAGCCACGCCCAAGGCATCATTGCGTACACACATAATACGCACAACAGAACATTACGACGGGGATAAAATGTTCACCATAACTGGCCGAGCTAAAAGTTAAACTATAATAATCATCAACGTTTATATCTCTATGCCTGAAGTGCGATCACATAAATCGTAATTTTGCACCCTTTCATTGGGACGACGGGGCGACGGCAGACTGCTAGGGGTGAGCAGCCCTCACCTGCACTTTGCTTGACATATGCTTCAAGGGTGCATCACCCCTTAGCGGCCGCTGCGCGATTAATTATTCCATGAACCCTTTTTTCGAACTGCCGTGCACGTTTTGAATCATCTTGAAGCTGTAGTAGTTGGATTTTTCGGGTAATTATTTTGATTCTTTGAAGCCAGGTAACGTCAAAATAAAATATGAAACGTGAAATACTTTTAGAGTATTTAGATGATGAAAAGGCACCACACCCTTGTTTTTATATCGAACTTAGAGAATGTATGACAGGGTAGAAAACTGCCATAAAAAATACGAAATATACAGATCTCTTCTAATTCCAGATCACATGATTTATATTGGCTGTGATTTTTACAGAGACGTGTCGATATCAAATTTCAATTACACACAATTTTTCTGAATTAGAAATAGTATCGTAAATCAAAAAAAAATGGGGTGATCTCGACCCCCAATCCCTACCCTTTTTGCCGATAGGGATAGGCGCGGATCAAATTTCTTGCGAACCGGGAAAAAACAAAGCTGGGCGCACAAAACATATTTTTACTTAAAAAACCCCGAAAAAATAAAAACCAAATACAAAAAAAATATTTTTTTTACACGAAATCGGATATGTTTCTTGGACTCCCATGGGCTGTACAACTAAACCACACAAAATATTGTAGAAAATATCTGATTTTATTTTGAAAAGGGTTGGTTCTAACCCTTTTTTCATCAACCTGTTTAGCTATGAAAAAAAGAGGAGTCTGACAAGTCCCGGAGCAAAGTTGTTTTCAATACAAACCCTTTTCCAGAAATACAGAAACCTCAACTCTTTGAATCAAAATCAAACCAGTCTGAGAATCTTTATATTAATTTATATGGACTAGTTTATAAAAATACAATTGCGCACTTATTCTTTTCGAATTCAACTCTTTTACCCCAAAAAGGGTTATCATTCTTCTGAAAAACAAGATTGGAAAGAAAGCGCAAACCAGATGCCAAGATTAGCAATGAATAAGAAAAATAAACTACTTGATCAGTGGGAAATATCGAACCAAAGTTTTTAACCCCTTTTCTGGAATCCAAGCAAATGTGACACGCACCCTCAATTTCGTAATGTGTAACCCTGCGCTGAAAACTGTAACACGCTATCGACGATTACACAAAGAATGCTTTGTAGAAAATAAAACTGGATTTACTAACTCCATATCCACAATTAACAAAAATCTGGAAAATCTATAAAAACCTTTTTCTCACACATAACGGAGCTAGATATTAATATTAACTTTTCAGGTCTTGTAACCCTTTAGCAAGTTTGCTACACCCGATTTCAACGGATGAAAAAAAATAATAACGATTTTTTACTATTGGTCCTACAAGATTGTGAAAGGGTTGCTCAAGATTTGAATTAAAAAAATTCAAAAGCAAAATTATTCAACGTTTTGATACTAAAAAATACAACAGATATCTAGAAATCAACCCCTACGATTTGACAACCGCTCGAATAATTCTCAAGAATCTCTGAATTAGACATCAAAATATTCTGAAACCACAAAAAAAGAACGCCGAAAGCATCCGCTGAACTTCCCATGGTTAAATACAAGCGCGAAAACCCATCCAGCTAGTTTATTTCCCCCCAACCCCTCCTTCCCACCCCATCAGTGTTGTGCCCCAATTATCAATGTTCTAGGTAACAATGCAGACGACCGGTAATCCCGTTTACCACCCCCTGGTTACCGGTCTCTAAGGGATGACCAGCCCACCCCCAACCCCACCAAGTGCCCGCGAACAATATGATCATGGCACGGTTTTATTTTTAATAAGCTTACACATGGATGATGCGCAGATAATGCGTGGGACAGCCGCTTGGCGTACGGCGAGGAAGGGAAACTGGTTTGCGTGATTGTGAGCGGGGGTTGTTGAATTTAATTTGAATTGTCGGCTTGTATATAATGCAACGGAGGGCGGTTCGGTCGTGTGACATGCGCTAAGGGATGATAACGCGATGTACTTTCCTATAAGACACTGCGTTTTGCAGTTAGCAAATAGTTCAATAACTGTGGTCAATTATTAAATGTATCAAAGTAATTTAATGTTGTTAATGAAATAATGACATGGACAATTCATTCAACTATGCTCTGGGCTACAATATTTTTACAAACTTCGGTTCCAAGGAGTTTATTTGTGAAGAAGAGGTTAATAATAATTGTTATGAATTTTCGCCTGAATAGTTTTCATTTTTCTGTTCTATTTGGTATTTTAGATGTTGATCTACAATGTACTCTACGTAACTAAACAGTGACTGTAGGTAAAATATATTCAGGTATAAACAACGATATAATTTCCATTGTTAACATGACCAGTATAAAATAAAACTGGGGTCAAGGGTCAGATGAAATGTCAATACGTGATTATCTGTTTTCATTCGTGCGAATAGCACGCGAGATGCAATAGAAACAGCCAAATTCTCAGAGACATTGCTTTGCAGGATTAACGCTAAGGCTAAAGCAAATCTCCACCCCTAACAACAAGGTATCAAGGTCTGAAAGCTCAGTTTCGTCTGCTTTAGCTATCGTGTTAAGATGCTCAGATAGCCACTTACCCCGAAACGAAGGAAACTCAAACAAGATCTTTTTACGACTCATGTCGAGTATCGAAATATTGAATAATTTTTCCTTGGCTTTCCTTGGCTTTCCTTGGCTTTCCTTGGTGTCAATCAATCGGCTTCTGTACTTTCAGAGAAGCTTGGAGGAATCTTTGGAACATCACGGTATCATCACGAGCTTTTCATAGCTGGTTAAATTTATGTGGACTTTTGGAGAATAAATATAGAATATTCGGAGAGTGATTTGATTTTGAGCTGTGACTCGTGCAACACGCGGCGGTCTAGGCACGTGAGCGATGTGTGTAGAGCACGATGATGAAGTGAACACAATGGATGGAGCTGATCAAACTGCTACAGCATCCCCAGGGCTGACACGGGACACCTACCATACCATCTAAACTTGCGGATTTAATCAACTTGGAGGAGCTCGCAATCGGGATTATCTATTTCGGTGCGGGGAGGGGAGGAGCGGGGGTGGGGGGGAGTAACTTGTCTGTCGTGGTGTGGCGTGTATGGAGGTGTGATGGGTTTGGGATTATGTCTTATGGTTCAAGTGGGGAAGGTGAGGCATCGCATAGGTCATATGGAAAGAAAATAACTTGATCGAATATTTAAAGTGTATATTATTGCATGGAGGGAAGTATTTTTAATGGGGTTGAAAATTGATTTAAGCTTGACTAAAGAGAGTGCGGAAAGAAAATTGGGAAGAATAAAAGAGTGAACTAGATATGGGCAGCCAAATCTTTTCGAAATAGATGAGAGTAAAATATTGAATGAAAATAAAATCTCAGAAAAATAAGCAGCGGTGTTTGCATTAGAGTAATTTTTGTTTTATCACCGTATGAGTGTCTAAAACTGTCTAAAACCCAGAAAATCCACAAAGAAAAATCCAGAAAGAAAAGTCCATAAATAAAAGCAACGCAAATGACCTACAATACATATTCTGACTCCCCGAACCAACATTACCATCCACGCTTTTTCGATTGCAATGCACCATATCCACATATCCACAGATCAAAGCCCGTCATCCCCCGATAAAACCATGGACCAGCGACAGCGTCCATCCTCCACCCTGCACAGAAAGGGAAGCTACCACAGAATTGTTCACTTCATCTGCCATTGCCGACGTGGTGTCCTTTGTGCACAACTACAATCCTCATGTCTAAATAGCCCCGGCGAAGTGGCCTGTTATGCATTCATAGCCCGAGTAGTGTATGAACTGGCATGAACTGCATGAACCAACCCTCAGAGCGGCTGTCAATGAATTGAGATTCAACTATTATCAAGCCCTCCTCGCGGACAATAGCGAGCGAGCTGAGCAGTTCAGGAAATGATTGTTGATGTAGAGCTACAAAAAGGTCAGCGATTCGAAAAAAATGCACGAGAGTGTGTGTGCTTTTTTCGGGTGTTTTTTTATATGTGGGTTGTGAGCGTGAGTTTTTTTGGGGGGAACGGCAAGATTAATATGAAAAATGGTGAAATGAGACATAGTTTTGATATCGTGTTTCTTGTGTGTGTGACATGGAGAATTCTTTCGGACACCATTGAAATTGACTGCATTTTTGAAAGAAGCCTTTTTCTAGTGACCACGGGTCTGCAGCAAATAAATCGCCAAATATTTTCTATAAATGTGCCAGTTCTTTAGGGGAAACTTGCGTCTGTGAGAATGTGACCATGAGTTGATAAATTCCCGTCTTTTTGTGAATTTGAGATTCATAATGCATCCGCGAACGACCGCCGAAATGAAAAAACACCGATTAGATGAGAGAAGCACAAAAAAAGTTTCAATTGCCATCAATGTGTATAGGCATGACATGTCACATATGCCTGGCATCGCTAACCCGGCAGTTTTCATACAGTTATCACCATCTTTGGTGATAATACAAATTTATTCACGCATCGTTTCATCAATCATTACAACTCTGTTTCACAGAAACTTTTAAATTTCCCTTTTTGAGTGTTGGCCAGTTGATAAAATGGTAAATGCCTCCTGAGCTGCTGTAATGCAACGAGCTCTGTGAAGCGACATGCATCCCGTATAGCACAGCACACGGTATATACCGTGGTGTCAAGTGATTCAATGTAGCACAAGTACACCCGCCTGGCACTGACATGTCAGACGCCGTCTAGTACCGACCTCTGCTCTCCTCTCACTCGACCATTCGCAGCCGGGGTTCAGATATTACACCTCTCGAGCGCCAGAATGCACTTGAACTAGACGCTACCGACGTCGACGACGCCGACGCCGGCGAGGCAAAGAATGCAATTACGTTCGAGCGTTCGTGTGTGCCGAGTTCAGCAGCAAGTAGCATTCCCGGTTTTGGGCTGGGGGGGGGGGGGGGACTTAGCTCAATGAAGAGATTGATTCGGTGCCAGTTTTGAGACGCAAGTATATTGTTGTAGTAGAGAAGAATTCTAAGAGAAGAGAAGAAGCGAAGAAACACAAAAACACAATCACATTCAACGAACTTATCTCTTGCGGACATGGGGATAAAATTTTTATAGAGATTCTGGAAATGAAGCAATTGAAGGCAGTCAAGGCTTCTGAGTATTCTAGGAGGTTGAGGAATCACGGAAAGCTAATGCTGCTCTCTGTTCTGATTAAATTGGAAATAAATTGCAGAAATTTTGGAGCGAAAGTTTTGTTATAAAACAAACTCCACATTTTAATTCAAACTACGTTTAATTCCAAAGTAAATAAAAATAGATGGTGTAGAAATAAATCGAGACAGAAGACTATATAAATTGAGTCTCTTATTTGCGAAAAATCTCCGAGTGCATGAAAAGACAGCGCGCTCGTTTGTGCCGATGTGCATCCGTCTGCAGAATTCGATGTTCCCTAATTTCCAACGAGCTACCGCAGTCCCCTGCGTAGCTGCGCCCACCACCCCCCGACGGGGGGCCCTAATTTCCCGAAAAGCGCGCGGCATTTGCAGCGCACGAAACACAAGCTATATTATAGGGCTCTGACGGTGGTTACAGAGGGTAGGGCTAGCAGGCAACACAGCAGCCATTATGTGGCTGTCATGCGTCAAACTCTATGTCTGCTCATCTCCAACGGGCATCATCCGCGGTGAACATAGTCGCTTGTTTCTTCATGAGAAGAAACACAAATTACAGATGATCGTGGACCTGGGGGGGGGGGGGGGGGGTTGCGCACAAAATGGGGTGGTTGTGTAGCCTAGTTTCAGCATTATGGTTGCGTTGACTGTTTAAAAGTATTGCCATTAATTAACGAATCCCAAGAACGGTTAACATGTAAATTGCGGCATTTATACGCAATCAATTAAATTATTACAAATGAATATTTCGCTAATGATGAGCAAGCGATTTTCTGAAATATCTTCGGATAAACACTTCATAAGAGTGTGTTCAGGTAAATATTAAGTACAACAAGATAGAAAACCTTCCTTCTATTCCAAATCCAACAAAAGACATTACCCAATACATAAAAGACATCGAAATTACATATTTTTTTAGTAACTTCTCAAGTACGTTCTAACATCTAGTTGATCCCATGCCAATTTTCATACACTAATTTCTAAAAATCGTAAATTCAGATGTGATGACAAAACCACAAGAATTTAAAGCCCCTTTAACACTACTCGCATTATGAACATCGCTATCGTAAACTCGGCAAACGTAAGACAAACAAACGAATGCTCCATCGCATGGACATCACACTGCTGACTATTTTTACAAAAATTCCCTTTTGTCAGCTGACAGCGCGTGGTGCACAGCGCAGAGCAAAACAAATATTATTCCTTCTGTCCGCTTTGCCATTTGAAAGCGACGGCTAGAGCAGCTAAGAGCGAGACTGCTCTCTTTTGGGCTCACTCAAAAACTCGTACACGACGCATTGTGGGTTTAAAAACAACATTATTCCAGTGAATGAAAAGGAATCTTTCGATTATAACACACGGAACACTAACATCGGAGAAATTCATTCACCTGAAAAATCTACCTGCGTTGTGAAAAGAAACGAAAGAAAACTCAACCTCTTCTATAAAGAGATCCCGACCGTGTGTTCTTTAGATAAGAACGGCCGTCTATTGTGATTGGTAAATCGCACGTGAAGATGCTTGTTATTAGGGTATTGTTGTAGATTATTTGGACTAATGTCGGAATGATTATTTTATTAGCTACTGGAGCAGTGGGCTTTTACAATCATTTGGATTCAAAGCTTTTTTGCTAAATAGGTAAAGCTGTTTGTCAGTATACACCACATAAAGACAAAAGTAAGATTGCAAATGGATCTGAAGTTTCTGAATTTTAGGCTTCCCGGACTGAAATAAATTTCATCCAACCCCAATCGAAGTTCGATCATTTCTGTGAGCAGGAAATAATGGTTAAATTCAAGGAGTTTCAGCTTTAAAATAAAAATGTAGATCTGTTGTCGCCGAAATCTGTAACTTCAAACCTCTGCTCTGGCTAATTCGCAGGTGTCTTATTCCCCTACACACACATGTGTCGCTGGGGGCTTGTTCTCGGTTGACCATCATTAAAAAACCGTTCAATTAACGCCCACCCCCTCACCCACCCTCCCGTGATCTTGATTAAAAGGTGTAAGGGGTAGCCTTGTCAGTGACCACATTTCCCAACTGATAATACCTGTGTGCGGGCAAAAAAAAACCAGACCAAATTATAGGCCGGCGATTTTACCGACATGTTGGCTTGGAGGAATTTTCATTTGCGTTCGTCATTTCGGACGGACAGATTGCTTGGGCGTAATTAAAAGGCTGGGGTTGTTTCCGTGTATGGTTAAATTTTAATTTGCAACGTGTGCATTTGCAGCACACGCTTGGGGAAAAAATCGGTAATAGTTGAAGTGACCAAAATCGCTTGCAAGCCAGAAATAAATTGATAGAAACTGGTATTGCAAGACTCACCCCAACCCAATTCCTCTATTTCTTCACACAGATCGGTTAACAGACGTCATGCATTGTAAACGTCACGCTACAAACTGTATCACTGAAACAATTCAACAAACGCCAAATCAATCTAGACTGGTTTTTCGAAGAAAAAAAAAACTCACACACTTTAAGCCAAAAGTAATAAAACCAGCGAACAACTAAAGCCCAAACAGCACGTCGTTCATTCCTCTAGAACAAATAAAATAAGACAGATCTTAATCGGTGTCCCCACGGCACACGTGGATATTAACTGTTATTATCAAGGATCTTGACTACCCAGTGGGACATTGTAAAACCAGTCACAGAAAGTGGAATTGCCTCACACCTTCGTGTTCCGCGACTTGGCAATAAATCTTGATAACTATATAAATAAAATATAATAATAAACAGTGTGGCATGGGCATATGTCCGAACGGTTAAGACTCACATTAAATGGTCGTTTAAAAGAAGCTATTTCTTGTGGAAATCGGCTATGCGCTGTGAATGAGTAGCCATGGGGAATGCCTGTGGAGGGCGCCTAGGAGGGGGCGTCGTGCCCTTTGGGGGGTGGTGGTCGTGACAGCATTGGCACTGCAGACTGCACCTTTACCTGCGGGCGCTGCGCCACAATGGACCGATTTTCTTAATGTAGGGACTCCAGCCAGGAGGAACAAGATGCTGTTTCTCATGATGTGCATTGACGATAGCAGCGGATGGCAAGGGAAATTTTAACGAAAAAATGTTTCGTCAGCTAACTCAGTTTTGACTTGCATACACCATAAATTCAATAAGATTGAAAAAAACATGTACAGGGACCCTTTCCATCAAACTCATCGTTGGTAGAGACATTTTGATGTAGAAACAATCATCAAGAAATTAAAAACTATCAATTCCTAAAATGCTTTCGCTGTTCAGCATTGAAAATATCTCTAAGCATTTTTTTCCTAACGAAATAAACCCAAATGTGTTCATCACAAGTCGTTGGCCCCGGCCACCCCAAACAACATCATCATTTCGCCGCCCCCCACCCCCCAACTCCCCTCCAACCCCGGACATAATCAAACAAGTCCGGCATGGTCCACCTCAAACGCGGTCTTTCCTGCTTATGTCTTCCACCACTTTCAGATCGATATTTACCTTGATCTTCAGCCGAGAGCGCCTGCCTGCGATGGCGGCTGGCTTGTTTGTATTTTCGAAAGCCATGCGCTACGGCTAAGTTTGTCCCCTAAGCATGCACGGCAGCGTTTTGGGCTGCGAGGGCTGTTTGTGTGTGTTGTGCCCTCCGGTACATTCCGACTTCGGGATGAGGATCAGCTATCATAACAGTCTGTCGGTGACTTGACTTGACTGCTCACTGCTCACTATACTGATTCATTGAGATTGATTTTTGGTGTTTTACGACGCTCATAGCTGAGCGAATACTGCCCGACTAAATTGTCAATTGGTGATTCCCGCTTAATGGGATTCATTGTTGTAAATGGAATTATCTAGATTTGTGTTGCGAATTCGGAAATGATCGCAGCGGATAGTTTTGACAATGTGAATGCAAGAAAAATGTGTTCTTTCTTTTGTTTCCGTATTGTGAGACTGTAATATCCGAGATTTGGCGATGAGTTTGAAAAATCAGACTGAGTATTAAATTAGCTGCGACCAATACGTTTTTGGCTCATGATACCAAAAATTTACTTTGCACAAGAACTAAATTTCAACTGCCAACTTACGTAATGACTGTATCTTCATATTGACATCTGCAGTCGCCAATCATACAAAAATAAAATAATCCGCATAAATAAAATGCACAAACCTCTTGGCAGGTGCTGCTCTTTGCATATAGGTCCTAAATGTGCACCGAGAAGATCGCAGATAACGCGAGAAAGATTGAACACCGAAACCGCTTCTCCGTCGTGCTCCACCACCGACATCAATTAACTACACATTCTTAATAGTGACGTTAAACAAATCATCAATTTAAATAACAAACAACCAGGCGTCACTACCCGAATCGTACAACTCATCAACGACAAAACGAACATCACGATGCCGGTGTCGTAAAACCTGGTAAAACCTGGTGAAACCGTGGTAAAACCATGAGGTGAGACAAGCAAAGCAAACATGATGCCAGTCGAGCATACGACTAACGACGAGCACCCATCGCAGCAAAGACATCCACCCACACATTTTGCCCCGTCCAAATAAGGTAGATATTAGATGTAAGGTAGTTTAGAGAGATAACGAAGATTATCATCTCCATGCTTGTCCCTGCTGTATAAAACCCCTTGCAATGAAAGACTTTCCGAGTCTTATAGGTACATAATAAAGTCTTGCTCGGTGTTCAGAGAATGTCTTGTCAAAGGCAGAGTGCAGATGGGCAGAAAGATTGGTCCTATAGACATCTTTTGTCTGACGCTACAAAGCTAATAATATGTTTTATAAGCTGGATGTAGAAGCAGGTTTTTTTATTTAGCTGGCAAGTCTTTTCGGGTTTGTTCTTAGCTATACGGGGAGTGTGTCCTGTTCTTTTTTTCTTGGTTTTTGGCTTGTCAAGGAGCAACGTGTGTTGACGCGTAAATGTCGATGCGACGTAATGTGGAAGTGGTGTTGTGATAAGCTGGATTAGAAGATTAGAAGATTAGCAGATTATCGAGGTTGGTGGGACTGGAGTGATAGATTCGTGCGAGCATTGTCAATCGCTATATGGCTGTTCGATTTAGTTTTGTTTGAAAAATATCTAGCCTTGCTATATAACTTGACCATGTGAATTTTTAAATAAATCGTTCCCATGTGCGTATAATTATAGAATTTGAGCCTCAGACTTGGGAAACCACTATTTAAAAAATTGGGTCGATATCAGATTGAAATCTCACCAACATTTATTAGCCAGCAAATTTCTGTGTCCTCTATTCACAGCCCAGCAATCTCATGCGGACCATTGCTTTTGACCATTCCCTAGCTGAATGTCAATGATTGACACCCCTATATTCTCTTCATTTGTACCCATTTGACCCAACTAGTAGTTCTTTATTATTCCATTGCCTATTTTAGGGGATGTGTTTTTGGGGGTAAAAAACCCATACGGTTGTCCGAAAGCAACGGTCAAAAACTGTCAGTTATTCAAATTCTCAGCACACGTCGATCATCTAGTCAATGACGTTGACCTCGTAAAAAAGTAAACGCGAAAAAAGTCCACTTTAACCTCGAAATGAAGCTATCGTGAAAATTCCAGGGCAAACGGATGTGAAACATCAAAAATTTTCTATAAACCACGACAGTTCGTTTTTTTTATGCACAGAGGTGTTGAAAAGTAATCAAAATACACAATCCTGGTATTCTACCCCAAAACTGACGCCGCGTGAATAGAAGGAAGGTGGAAAAGGGGCTCGATCTACCCTTGAAAGGCTGCTGCATGCGGCTGTTGCTGCTGTACCTAAGCCAGCGTCTTCGCATAAAGAGCATTGTGCAGACTTCATGTTGGCAGCAGCTTAGCGCAAATCCTGCGCGAAATCCACGCGATTGTATCGACCAAGCGGAAAATCTACTCAAAACACGATGAAACTCACGTCGAGGGTGTTTATGTGAGACGGTATACGCTGCGAAATTGCTTGGGGAAAATGCTGTGTGCTAATTTTCCATGCTCTTTAATTGGTAAAGCGCCGATGCGGTTTTATCAACCATTTCAATCAATATATACCTCAAAAACAACATCAGCGGGAACGTATTAGTAATAAATATAAGAATAAGAATAATAATTACTATTACTAATAATAAATATACCTTACGTGGAACGAGTATTTGCATTTAAGGTTCGAATCACACCTACATCGGGTAAGGTTGCATTAAATTTTCAATAAAAATATTATTATTGCGATTTACAAATTTTCTGTTTTTTTAACGTAGGTCCTATAGTGAAAGATGAAATTTTATTGACGAATTCTTGGAACGATCTTAATATATATATATTGTATTTTGGGTTATTTGTGTCTACAATAATAGAGATTTGACAATCCACGTAAGTGAAAAGATGACAGGACGGGTAGCAATTTAAATAATATTGTCCTTAATAAACAAACTAGCCACCAAGAAAACGTGACGGACTGATTTCCCGGCCAACTACCAGCCGCCGATTGGCATGACCACATGCAGGAAAAGCTGCCGACGGCGCGAGTCCGACGCCGTAAGCAACTCTCCCGGCAAGCGACGCCGCGTCGGCCGCCAAACATTCGCGCGAAGCACCGGACTTTCGTCGGAGCAACACCAATTGCCTCAATGCATTTTGAGGCAGGGAAGGAAACGGATTGCTACTGTCTTTTCGCCCCAAGTATTCTTACATTAAACGCAAGTGTGCATGAGCTTTGAATTAATTACGACTGGTGATTATAATAAAGTCGACATGAACTATTGTTTGGTCTAATTCAATAATAAGCTTGAATTAAATGTAGTACGTGTTATATGCTTAAGCTGAAAAGAAATTCCATTGACGTCGATTGAACTATAGAGAACAATTAACATTGTATAACCAATCTCTCGTTAATTAGGTATATGTGAATGTTTACTTGAGTGAGGGGCCGTCATTAACCCTCAAGAATAGCCAGGTCAAGAAGCACTCGATTGCAATCATGGTAATTGCAATTAGTGTCAACCGCTCCATTAAATGTCACGACGATAATGTACACGTTACGCAATGTTGATCTATTGACACGTGCCATGTAATATTACATGAGTCATGAGTGTGTTCTGTTGTTTCACCAA
Source organism: Nemurella pictetii (assembly GCA_921293315.2). NCBI lineage: Eukaryota > Metazoa > Arthropoda > Insecta > Plecoptera > Nemouridae > Nemurella > Nemurella pictetii. Next base: position 8,829,542 of record OV121122.1, read on the forward strand.
CCAACCACGCAATCGGATTTTATCCACTGAATTTTCTTTGCTAATGTTGTTTTGAACTGCTAATTCCATTTGACGGCAGTAAAAATATACTAGCGCAAGGTTAATACGATGGATACAAAAACACGGCGGTAAGCCCGTAGCTTCAATGCTTATGGAAGTTGGGTTTTTTAAATCCTTCGATATTTTCCACTTTCTTTTCTTTGCTATACGCACATTCGCAAACACGTGCTTCGGCAGTCCTTTCTCGTTTCAACTTTTAATACCCGATACAAAAAGCACTGAGAAACTCAAGCAAAAAAATACCAGAGCATGCTGGAGACTTGAAAGATATTGCAAAATCTGAGCGCAATTTCTTTAAGATATCGTTTTCATACCAAATTTTATACCCGTGCCCTTTCGGACAATTAATTTGGTGGAGTAATCTTATGTCTGCTCCAAACAACAGAGCTTGCGCAAGTCTTTAATCCGGTTGCACCTCGTGAGTGTTCTTTCTTCTAGCAGCATAAAGTAAACGCCAAAACACTTAGCAGAGACAAAACATCTCGTTTTCTAACACAATTCATCTCACTGCAAGCGAGCAAATTCTTTGTTTTATTTTATATATGGATAGTCAAGAGTGGACAACTACTCGTGAATAACTTTCACGAAATAATGCATCAGGCCTGGAAAATTACTGCGAATTCTCTGCAATTTTCTCATTTTCTCACACTGCTTGAAACAATGCCCTGGTAAAGCTCTACCTACTTTTTGGGGGTCGCCGTTACGTTGGATATACATGGTTACACATTTCGCTTACTCATTTTCTACTTTCCAATACAAAGGCTTAGGGTGGAACAACTGTTGAACTCAATATTTGATTGAAACATTAATATTATTCGGTTGTTCGAAATGTTATTTTAGAGCATATTCCACGCCAATTCAAGGGATGTAATGAGTGGAAGGAACTCGACTCTTGCGCCCATTTCGACCACTTCTCTTGCGCGACGTTGATTGACAACTTCACACTCATCACGTACTTAGCCGCTACGACGTCCACTACTTCGGCGTCGGCGTCGGCGTCGACTTACCTGATAGCAGGAGAGCGGCGAGTAGTTGTGGTACGAGTACTGCGAGCCCGGGTTGTACTGAAGCATCGCGGCGGCCGCACAAGACGCCTCCTCTGCCACCGTGGCGAGCCGCTAACGCCGCGACGCCATGCTGGCCAGGGAACCGCGGCGTCGGCGTCGGCGTCGGCGTCGGCTCGCTGGCGAAACACAACGGTGGACGCGTTATGATTGTGTCTTAGTCTTATCTGTCTCGGTCGTTTTTTTAATAACTGAGACGCTGAATAATGTGGGAATTGTTTCCGATTCTGTAAATTACTTAGCATGACAGCTTTGAACTACACGGGGATATAGATACGAATCCAAGGACACTACATACTTAAATCATACCTGAATGTGTGAACCGTTTATGGTTATAGGTGGTTATAGTAAGTTTTTTTGGTTGGTCTTAAGTTGGATTCCTTCTGTAATTTGTCACCTTTGAGTTTTATGTCAGTTAATGGGGTAAAACTCCGATTATCGAGGTAGTCCTTTCGGTCTGAAATGCCTCCCGGTGTGCAGTGCTCTTGTAAAAGCGACATGTGAGGTTCATGTGGTTTCCTTGTATGTTCTCAAAGTGGGAAGATATACCTTGCTATTATCCCTATACTATATAAGGAAAATATATTCTTCCCCATGGATGGGAAGCGATTTTTGACAGCACGAAAGAGTTTACCACCGTGTATGTTATACTAAACTAAACTGCAAAAGACCTTTTCACTGCATTTCAATATATTTGTAAGTCATTACCGCGACTCCAGTTCGTTGCTGCACGGTAGAACGAGAGAAACAGAAATGGCTAGACATATGTTTAGATTATGAATACTAATGTAGGCTTGTTGTTGATGTTGCTTGGGGATTCTAAATGGAATCCCAACAGCAGGACACTGACTGCCCATCGAGCAGAGGCCAGAGATCCCATCCTCACCGGGATCGACTCGTTAAACCTATGTTAATGTTTGTCCCAAGGACAATTTAGCTACCGCGACTCGCGATTAAACATTGTTTTCAATCAATAAAATATGGGTTTTATGACATGGTTCTCAATAACGAAGTGATATTGTTCTGAACCTTATCGAGTCAGGTATATTTGCAATCAAGATATTCGTTGCACTTGTGTTATTCACATCGTATAATATGCCTCTCTCATCGAGCGAAATGTTGTGTGCTCTGAAATTTTGAGGAATTTTTCGCATTTAAATTTGCGATACATTCGCAATTGATAATGGTATGGCGTTTATAAGTCCAATTATTGTTTGCATATTTGATCGTGATTATCATGATTAGGTATCGGAAATCATGATTTTAAAATCGTAAAACCTTAATTTATTAATTTAAATGAATAATTTACCTTGCTGGTGGCACAACTGACAAACGTAGCAAACACTAAACAGCCTCTAGTCAAAACCGAACTTCAAATCCTACACACGAGCAAAATCAAGTATCAAAGTCACAATTCGAATAAATCAAAACGTCAAATAGGCACTGACAAGCACACTGCACCCGACACGAGAGGTGAAAACTGAAAACCAAGTGACACTTTGAACAACACAGATGCCTTTGCCAGCGAGTCCCGTGTTCGATGCTCCGTGCTGGCCAGTTCACGGTGAAGACTGGTCTCACTAGATCACCGTGCTAGACTGCCAATGCTTGGTATGCTTTGGGTGCCGCCTCCTCGTTCGCCTGCCAGCCAATGGGTGGCCGTCGAATGGGTGACGTTAGGGGTTGGGGGGCGGCAGCGGTGGGTGCCTAGTAACACACCCTAGATGGCGGCTAGGGTGGTCAGGGCGGGGAGGGTGGGAAAGTACGGGGTAATGTGCGGTGTGGCCTGTTTGTTTGGGATGTTGTTATCGGGAAATGCGTTTTCTTTTCTGGTGGTTTTTGTGGTATGGGTTGAGTGGCACTATGTTATAGACATTGTGGGGAAACTGTAATTTCAGAGAGAAAGAAAATTTTGGCCGTTGCTTATTTTTGCATGTAGTTGTTTCTTCATCAGCGAACGTAATTGAAAATAATGATTAATTTATGTGCATTATTTATGAGATAATTAGGATACATTGATTTGATAATAATTCATACATATCTAAGCGAAAATGAAGAGATCTTGATAGATTCCTGTGTTTTTTTTGTAATCGCACGAAGTAGATTAATATTTTTACGGAATTTTGCAAGGCTTTGTATGAATTTTTTTTTAAATGTATTATATTTTGATGTAAAAGCAGCGAATAGGGAAAGAAATAAATTTGACAAAAACGAATGTCACTGATACAAATATGTATCTATAAACAAAACCCGAGCAGTATTTTTGCATGTTGATGATGGAAGATCCATGCCAATTTGTTACACACGTGGAAAACGCTGTTCCCCGGACGTTTCGCAAGTTCAGCGCCTTTCAATTAATATTTCTCAGCTTTAATATAGATGCTTTGATCATGAAAATGACGTCAACGCATAATTTCATCGCCGCGAACGTTTAGCCCTTGCTAGAATGGACACATGACCAAGAAAATTGTACAGACTTATACAAGATATAGATACTAGTGGCTCCGCCCCTGCGGCCTCCGGCCGCCAACCCCGCCAGGGGGCTCCGCCCCCTGGACCCCCGGAGTTTCGTGGTGGGGGGCTTCGCCCCCCAAACCCCCCCCGTCGGGTATTTGGGGGGCTTCGCCCCCCAAATTCCCTCCGGTGCAGCCTCCGGCCGCACACGCCTGCAGGGTGCTTCGCCCCCTGACATGTGTGGAGGGGTGAACGTAATTAGAGTGAAATCATGACAGGAAAATAGTTGGTCACCGTAGTATCATCCGACTACGGGGGTGAACTAACATCAAAATTCAAACCTCATCTAACCGACCTAAAATTTGCACAAATATAGGTAATATTAATGGAGGTTTTATGAAAAGACTCAGACACGCAGACGTCCGCCATCGATAAATCATAAAAAATAATTAATTTAGAGCCGTTAAAAAAGATCCCATGTTTACAGAAAGCTGATCAGATATAGTTAAAAACCGTGTTTTTTTTATCGCATAGGTGCGTATTTAAGACATCCTATCAGTTTCAGTTCCTCGAGTTGCCTGCTAAATGCAGATTCTTGTACACAGAGTTTGATTTGTAGATCAGGGAAAAGGGCCAATTTTGGGCCGGTGTCCGTTGGGCTCGTCTAGCAGTCAAATCAATACATTACAGGGGAAACAATTTCGAGATGATGCTAATTTTATCATATGCCCCCCCCCCCCCCCCCCCAGCCACTAATCCAACCTTTCCTGACCCTACACAACATCCCAACCCAATTGTGTTCTATGTTTAATTATACCCTATCTTTTGACCAGGTACCCACCTCGAAGCGTATTAACTTTAAGGGTAGCCTGGCAAAGTGTCCCCTGGCAAAATGTCCGCCCAGACTTCCACAATCGATTATTGAGGGATTGTGTATATGGATCGCGACAAATGCAAAATTTTGATATTGAAGGATTTTTTTTTTATCATATGTTTACTGTGTTTGCTGTGTGTTTGCTGCTGATTCAAAAATTTCATAGTTATTTTCGCGAAGCAACGCAAAATTGGTGTTTTAACGCGCGAAGTTGACCAATGTTCGCCAATTTTCGCGACTTTGTCCCCGATATTGTTTTACTCGATGTTTATGATCAGTTGCGCAATCACGAGACTTCCCCGAAATGCGGCGAGCTGTAGCGAGCCCCCTCTCTCCACGATGATTTATATGCACTTGGTGGGGCCATGTGTTTTTTGCAGTAAGTAGGAGAGTCGCATGTTTTTGTTTTTGTGAAAAGATTCCCTCCCCCCCCCAAAAAGGGCCCAATTTTGGGCTGGCGGATGTAAAATTATAGGTTTGAATTAAAAATGAACACTTTTACACGGGTACAAATTTTCAATTCTATGTGTCCAAATTTGACCGGTGAACCCCCCCAAAGAAGGGCCCATTTTGGCCAGACCGAAGCGAAACCTCAACAGTGAGTTGTATAATGTGTGATCGAGTGCGTTTCTAGAATTTCATAAAGTTAGGAAAATACTGCCAAGTGTAATCGCAAGTTTTTGTTTCTGCTAAATGACCCCCTCAAAAGGGCCCAATTTTGGGCTGGCTGGTTTGAAAATTTCAATTTGAATTGAAAATGGTCGCTGCTACACGGGTATAAATTTTCAATCCTCCAAGTCCAAATTTGGTAGGTGAACCCCCCCAAAAAAGGGCCCATTTTGGTCAAACCGCAGCGAGACCCCCTCGTTGCACCCATTTATGATGTATCGAGTGCGTTTCCAAAATTTCATAAGAATCGGATGGTAACTTTAGGCGTGCATAGACATGTCTGAAAGTGATGAAAACACACTGAACCACAGGGATAATATTAGTATAGGGACTAGGGGCTCTGCCCCTGCGGCCTCCGGCCGCCAACCCGCCCGGCGTGCTTTGGGGCTTCGCCCCAAAGCACCATCTGCTCGGAGCCCCTTTGCAGGGGGCTTCGCCCCCTGTCGGTTTTATTTGTTTCTTGAGTTAATTTGTTTTTTGGAAATTGGTCTTTGACCCTTCTGCCACGCCTGCCAAACACTTCATGTTTACCTACATATACACTGCTCAAATGCGAACTTATGGGTACTACTAATGATGGCTATATATTTTCATGACTCTGGTACACATGCGTCCTCCATCAGTAGTTGATCCAAGAAAGGCGAGTGGTGTGGTGTCGCCGAAGCATGAGTTCTCACGTGCCGCTACACGTGTTTCTTTTATGACTTCCTTTCATGACCCAAACTAACCTCCCAACCATGGTTTTGCAGAGTTCCCCCCCCCCCCCCCCCCCCCACCACTAATCCTACCTTTCCTGACCCAACCCAACTTCCCAACCTTCCTCTGCGTAGGGCCCCCTTGCAGGGGGCTTCGCCCCCTGTAGGTGATATTTGTTTCTTGTGTTGATTTGTTTTCCGGTAATTAGTCTTTGACCCTTCTGCCACGCTTACCTAACACTTCGTGTTTATCTACATATTCACTGCTCAAATGCGAACTTATGGGTACTACTAATGATGGCTATATGTTTTCGTGACTCAGGTACACAGACGTCCACCATCAATTGGTTCAGGAATGGTTTTGCAGAATTCCTCACCCCCCACCCCACCCCCACCACCCTCCAAAATCCTACCTTTCCTGACCCAACCCAACTTCAAGCCAGAGGCGATGAATTGCTTCGAATTTTGTCTCGAAGTTGGACGAATTTCGGCCGCGTGAACCCCAATCAAGCCCTTTCGAGCCCTATCAAAGCCCTATCAGTATCAAGCCCTGCTCAAATCGCTGCCTAAATATTGCAGCGCGCAAGTCCCCAGTGGCACGAACACAACGCAACTTGACCCACGCGTTTTCATCGCGTTTTCGCAATTTCTATAAAGAATTACGCGGAGCCAAATTTAAGGATTTTAGTTAAGGTGGATGATGATTGAAGGTTGATGTTTACTATGTTTGCTGTGTGTTTGCTGCTTTTCGCGAACCAACGCGAAATTGGTGTCGTAACGCGCAAAGTTGACCAATGTTCGCGAAATCTCGATACCGACGCCTTACGAAAACAAATCACAATATCGTCAGTAATTTTCAGATTCATTTTTAGTTTCAATTAAATGTGCTCAAAAAAAAAGCTCAATGTGTATGATCAGTTGCGTAATCACGGGACTTCCCCGAAATGCGGCTGGCTGTAGCGAGCCCCCTCTCTCCATGATGATTTATATGCACTTGGTGGGGCCATGTGTTTTTGGACAAAGTACTTCAAAAACAGACCACAGCGCTCATCTAGCTGTCAGCGTTGAACGCAACGAAATAAGTTTAAGAAATTCATACATTTGACGGGAAATAATGTCAATATGAGCGCAATTTTACCATGCTACCAACGGACATCCACTTTTCAATATCTTCCAAAATGCCCACACCGCAAGTCGGGAGTTTTTGCGAAAAGACCCCCCCACCCCCACCAAAAAAGGGCCCAATTTCGGGCTGGCTAATTTTAAGGCGTGGATTTGTAATAAAAATAGATGCTCAAATTTGGTGGTTGAACCCCCCCCCACCCCCCCAAAAAAAGGGCCCATTTCGGCCAAACCATAGCGAGACCCCATAAGTGAGGTGTAGAATGTTGGATCGAGTTCGATTTCAAAGTTTCATATTGATAGGAGCGTAATTGCCAAGTGTAGAGTCGCATGTTTTTGTTTTTGGAAAAAGACCCCCTCTAAGAGGGCCCAATTATGGGCTGGCGGGTTTAAAGTTATAGGTTTGAATTAAAAATGAACACTTTTACACGGGTACAAATTTTCAATTCTATGTGTCCAAATTTGACGGGTGAACCCCCCCAAAAAAGGGCCCATTTTGGTCAGACCGAAGCGAGACCCCAGCCGTGACTTGTAGAATGTGTGATCGAGTGCGTTTCCAGAATTTCATAAAGTTAGGAAAATAACTGCCAAGTGTAATCGCAAGTTTTTGTTTCTGCTAAATGACCCCCTCAAAAGGGCCCAATTTTGGGCTGGCTGATTTGAAAATTTTAATTTGAATTGAAAATGGTCGCTGCTACACGGGTATAAATTTTCAATCCTCCAAGTCCAAATTTGGTAGGTGAACCCCCCCAAAAAAGGGCCCATTTTGGTCAAACCGCAGCGAGACCCCCTCGTTGCACCCATTTACGGTGTATCGAGTGCGTTTCCAAAATTTCATAAGAATCGGATGGTAACTTTAGGCGTGCATAGACATGTCTGAAAGTGATGAAAACACACCGAACCACAGGGATAATATTAGTATAGGGATTAGCGATTGGTCCACATATTCTGTGCCATTTGAGGCTCCTCTGAGTTATAATTTAATTGCCACGAATGTTTCACCCAAAGAGCTTGTTTCACCCTCGCCCGAGATGACACTTGACCATGAGCCACCTGATCAGTGCATAGACTGACAGAAATTAAGCGATTGTCCACACACTGCCTCGTTCTTTACCCGTCAGAGATCTATCGGATTATTTTATTACCACGAATCTTTCATCCTTGGAGGAGTGGACACTATGACCAAGAAAATTGTACTGTCAATTAAACAAAAGATTAGCGAATGGTCCACATAAATTATGCACCTTTGGCCAGAGCGATATTTAAAATTGCATGGTGTACCTCCGAGCATATAATTTCATTGCCACGAATGTTTCACCCTTGCTCGAGTTGACACTTGACCATGGGCAGACAGACCTAAGCGATTGGTCCACCCACTGTCTCTATCTTCCTTGTCAAAGAGCTATCGGATTATTTCATTAACACGAATGCTTCACCATTGGAGGAGTGGACCCTCGAACTGAACACCGGACAGTGCATGGACAGACAGAATTAGAAATTAGCGATTGGTCCATACACATGCCTCTATCTATACCTATTCAGCGAGCTATCGGATTGCCCGGTAGATTTCCGAGTCCCACGTAACACCTCTGCATCTGATGGCTTCTCGCCGACGGAAACGTTCCCGCGGGAGTCATAAGGAACACGATCCCGGCGTGCAGGGGACGGCGAGGCGCTCGACTCCACTTCCGGCAAAGGCAGAGCCAACAGGAAGCCTGAATCGGCGCGAGTTTTGCTTGCGATGCGTAGAAGCCTGGACAAGATGGTGTGGCTCTGTGATCTAATTCCTTGGGTTGGTGTCTCAGCTCCTGAACTCATCTCTGCAGGCACTGGGCGGTAATAACCAACAAAGTTTTCCCGTCAAGATGCCCTCATCCCCCACTGTTGAAATGTCGATTTTTCCGTGTAACGTTGAGAGGTAGTTTAGAGCTGAATTTTGCTGTTGTTAAAAAGTTTTCAGCTCAATTCCCTCACCGAGATATATGGGTTTCAAAAAGGGGGGCCAAATAGTCGCGAATAGCCCCCCAAATTTCGAAATATTGAAATTCTTGTCGCTTAACGCTTATGAGTTCGTTTTGAGCTGAATTTATCACCATAAAAAAATTAAGCTCAATCCCTCGCCGAGATACAAGGGTCTTAGAAATTCAAATAACATTAGTAGCCCCATAAGACCGATGCTTTTTGACTTGGCACAAATACTTTCAGTCATTTTATTTTCGTTCGGTTTTCTTTTCGGCGTTTTCGTAGTAGAATTACATGGGCAGTAAATGGGGAGTGTGTGGGGAGTGTGTGGGGAGTGAAACTAGCGGCCGTCAAGGCATCCCAACCTCCAAGTTCCCAGCCCACGAAGAGTTGGCGTTCGGGGTTTTTTTAAGGTTTTACTTCCGCGCACCAGGGTTGGATTTCATTGGCTTCTCGACTCGTCACGTGACCGAATTGAAAACACTTTGGAAATTATTGCCGACCGGTGCACTGCCAACGATGGCGCCTGGGGATTTGGAAAAAACAATGTTTGGGTGTTGGTATCGCTGTTTTATCGCGACTTACTTCCTAGATTGTGTTTTTTTTTGGGGGGCCGTTCAGGAAATATAAAAGCTGGCAGGCGGTCTGACATTTTTTGGGGACAACGCATAAATAACGAGTCATAAAAAGTTATTCACGTTTCAACGCTTTTCCTAAAGTAAAGAGAGAGATAACTTTAAGAGTCGGCTTTTACTTGATTAACATTAACATTTTACAAATTAGATTCATTGGGTATTCAACGTGAAATCACGGGGAAATGAGAAAGTGGTTTTTCGATGGAGGTGCCAAGTTCATTCGGTGAAGATTTCTTGGACCGGAAAAATCAATTGAAAATTCATCTGCAGTCATACGGTCATGCATTATTTTAGCCAAATATTTCGGCTACTTCATCTCATTTTTTCATTAAATTAATTCTAAAATGACACCAACCATAATAACCAATTTGTTTTCCTGACAAAATATATCCATTTTGCGGTATCGCAGTCACACCCTTGTAATCTATAACACAGTAGCCATACAAAATCAATCACAAGAATCTCTCCGCCAAAACCACCCCAAATACCATCGCGACAACATGAAACAACAACTCGAGACAACTGACTTGACAAATGATGGCATACGACATCGCACCCGGCCATAACCTGTCGATACCTTCGTTACCCGGCGAGCACAATATTAACACCACTCAGAAAAGAGCATATCGATCGAGATGACGTTAAAATCTCTGAGATGAGATGCTGGCCGCAAGATAAACGCATGGCAGCTATCAGCAAGGACCATCCACGACGCTGTAATCCGACCTGGAGGTGTCCGCTTCGATGCCACGGATGGTTGATCTCTGCAATCGCTTGTCGGCGTGCACCTTCTATAGCATAGATTGGCGTTGCTTGATTGATTTAGTCGAGCCACGCTCGTGCGGTATACGCAATGACGCATTGGTCAATGTAAACGCTATTGAGAATTATAAAGGGCAAGCACGAAAATGATGAATATAGGACCAGGCCTCAGTTGGTCATCGTTCCTTCATAAGGATTATACCACTGAAAATACAGCATTCATCCACCAATCCGTTAATCATCATTATGTGGATTATTTGCACGGAGAGTGAAGCTGTTGCGATACAATGGTCACCAAACCAAATCCCTTAGATGAGGGCAGCATCATTGCTGCTTAACTTCATCATACTTCAGTCACCGATCTATGCGGCGAATCGTACATTAGAGTATAAGAATCACCTGTATAATTTTAATAATGGCCAAGGTCACCCACCCTAAATTATAGCGCATCATCGTGCTGCTTAACTTCGGTTACCATTCGGTCACCGGTGTTACAAAAGGAAGACGTTATAAGAAGCGCTACCGCATAGACGTATAGACGTTGTGTCTAGAACGGTATATATATATAGAACGTTCTCACTACCAGAGCAAGCATGTACAGTAGAAATCATCACCGCGTGGTCACCATATTCGAAACTCTAGTGCAGTTCAATGCTGCTTAACTTCGGTCACCCATCGGTATATGAAACTTTCAGCACTGCAAATTGTTCGGTATAGACGTTTTCGGCCAGAGTATGCATTTCGGTTTTTGGCCAGTATGCATAACAGAACTATTATCACCGTGTGGTAACCCATCCAAAGCCGTTGTGTAGAAGACTGCTGCTTAACCTCGGGCACCTATCGAATTCAGCTGTTTGCTGCACTGCAAATTGTTTGATAAACGTTCTCTGCAAACGCCTTCATACAAAACAGAACTATCAATATCGATTAAACCTATTCGAAACTCTAGTGCAGATCAATGCTGCTTAACTTAGGTCACCCATCGGTATCTGCTGTTTCCAGCGCTGCAAATTGTTTGGTAGTCGTTCGTTTCCAGAGTATGCATCCACAACAGAAATTTTAGCTCCGAGTGGTCACCCATCCAAAGCCCAGGTGTAGAACATTACTGCTTAACTTCGGTCACCTTTCAGTATCTGCTGTTTCCAGGGCTGAAAACCGTTCGGTAGACGTTCTTTGCCACAACAGAAATTTAAGCTTCGTGTGGTCACCCAAAGCCCAGGTTTAGAACATTACTGCTTAACTTCGGTCACCTTTCAGTATCTGCTGTTTCCAGAACTGCAAACCGTTCTTTGCCAGAGTATGCATGCACGACAGTGCGACCGGCGGTCTTGCATCGCCGCCATTGTAATCCGATCGTCGGTGTCTGTTCTGATATCACGGCTGGGCGAACGCAATGCTGGTCGCGTCGCACTCGCCGAGTCGGAGTCATGCCCGCGTTGTCTTCGACGGCGACCCATGGAGAGCAGGGCCCGGTAGAAATCGAACCGGCGTGCGACAGTGCATCGGGGTGGAACAAACTCGCCTCGGCAGCCACGACGCACAAGGAGAACTAGTTTATACATTCGATGAGTTTATCGGGAAAAATTGCTGGCAGATTTATAGAAGATTGTGTGCGGGGATTTTTTTGGTGTGTATGTGTGGCTGTGAAAGGTATTTAGGTGGGAATTGGGACGTTGTGACGAAGTTGGTGGTGGAATTGGTGGAATATCTTTTGAGTTGCGCTAGTTTTGAATGGAAATTTGTGGTCTAGGATGGTCTAGGTTAGTAAGACAAAGTGAAATTAAGTTGGTTAGAAGTCGACTGCGCGGTATTTCAGTGGACTCGAGGATGGAGAATCGTTGTTATCTATACTGTAGATAAATAATGGAAATGTGGCATCTTGAATTTCACTTGTCAACTGGAAAAATGTATTGCAAATTGAAATATTCACGAAGATATTGCTCAAATAATCTGCTGCTATTATGTTTGGGGTGGTGCCATATATATGTAGGGTGTGCACCGAAAACTTTGTCGGTCAAATCTGACGGAACTTTCTACAGTAAAATAATAAATAAAAAATATGAAAATGCATCATAATTACTTGCAATTAATTGAAACATAACATACGATTCAATTTTGCACAATTTTATGCAACATAACACCACCTATGAATCATTCTCGACATAACAATTACACAATGGTGCAACAAATATGTACTCATATTCCCTACAAGTCTCGCGATTTCCCTCGCAAACAGCTAGGATATAGTAACTCAATACAGGAGATTTGCATGCAGCGCGCGCATAGAAAAATACGCCTTGTGTCTGAAGTTTTGTTGAGCTAAAGAAACCGCATGGTTAAGTGACAACTGCATCGGCGAGAACCGCAAGGATTAATCTCGAGTTTCGCTGACTACTTATTGCGCCTTGTAGAGCTGAGCCGTAGGAGCAGGACATAGCGGTAATCCATTTTCTTTTTGGGTTATGCGCGTGCAAGGAAAGACGAGCATGCACCAAAGTAGTAAGCATGGAATTATTATAATGTTATCCTTCCTGCTTTATGTGAGTAACTGCTTCCAATCGCAGCTTCTTTTTCAACGACAGATGTGTGTTATTTTTTAGGTTTTATTGAGTTATATCGTTACTTACGATGAACTTAGTAGTCGCATATTACTCGGTGTCTAACCGTTTCGCAAAGAAAATGCCAATTATATCCGCAGAAAATGGCATCATAAAGTTGAATCGATCGATTTGATGTGTACAAAGTGCAAAACTGACCATTATCGGCCATACCTATAACCATAATTTATTAGGCAAGGAAAAATCCATGAAATATGTTCGGCACCCAAAATCTCTTATAATCTCTTAAATCTCTTAAGTCTATTGCTTCCTAATTTCAAATTTGCAAAAAGCCAAGTCCAGAGGTATTTGTTTCTATCGGTAATACATTTTTTTTCATTTGACTTGTTTTAAACATCTGACCGGTGCAAATAGCCCAGCTGCTGACGCGCAGTTGAGACCACAATTCAACTCAATTATCAAAAAGTCCCTATGCAGTCATCGTCCAGTAAAATATCTCAGTCCGAACACCATCCAAATCACAAACTACCGACCATATCAAAGAGAAAATTACCATCACTAAAACCTAGCAACAAAAACGACGAACCTATCAACTGCAATTCGTATCTACACAGCGAACCACGCGCGAATGCAGGGGCACCCACCCCCATGAACTTTAATGAGCAAGCGAGAGCGACGCAGCTAGATTCGTTGAAGAGGAACCGAGACGTGTGCATGCTGGTCACCGCGTTATCAAGGTGTCCCATCAGTTTGTAGAAGGACATTATTTGTGTTGAGCTTGTTAAGCTGCAGGACGCTGCAGGACGCTCCATGGACGCACGCTCGGCGATTTATTGACCTGCAAGTCCAAGCTCTGCGATACGGCTGCGCGCACGGTAAGTGCAGCAGCTGCGCACGAAGCGTTTGGGGCTTTAGGGACACTGGCACAGATGGTAGGTGGATTCTTCTTGTATCACAGACGTCTTAGCTATGAAATTTATCGGAATTTCGTGTAAATTTAATAAATTATTTTGCATTCTGAATTTACTCGGATCGGATTGAAAATGATTCGTGATTTGTGGTCAGATCATCAAGAAAAGCTTAATGTCACAGATTTGCTAGGGTTAAATCATTGTTTGGGACACCACAAATTGCTTTATTCGTTTATAAAAATTAAACAGCGAAACGATACACGCTTTTTGAATCTTTTTGGAGTCAAATCTTTCAGCCTGAAAGTAAGTTGATCAAGATTTTCTGATACGGTCTACCTTAGTCGGATATAATTTTTTGTGCCATGCTCACGTATTCTTAGCAAGCGAATGACGAAAGGAAATTGAATTCTTAATATACCACAACTGTCATCGAATTAGGGTGACTCTGGTGTGATTCCTGAGTTCGAAGGCTGTTCGGAAAATCACATATTGTCTTGTCTCGCTGTCTTGTGGCCTGCCCTGTACCACTGGACCGTCTGTCCGGACTATGATTTGATGTATTTTCAACACAAGACCGGTAAGTGACCCACCACGACGAATTGGACAGCGGGTGAGGAAGACCACCTGACCACCACCCCGATACACAGGTGCATAGCAGGGGAAATCTATCGACACAGGAAACTATTCGAATATAACTTAGACAAATTTACCATTCCAACTTTCCTAGTGGGCCTGTGATAGGAAAGCGAAGTTACCAGATAATTTCCTTACGGAAAATGACAGGAATATCATATATGGCGTGGTATTTTTTTCAGTTGAACAGAAACGTTGAATATTATATAAACATACACCAACCGAAAACCGTGTTTCATCACTCAAGCCAGCTTTCAATCCACGATGCTTATCATAACAAATAAACACATCTCAGTATAAAAAATCTCACGCGTAATTTGAAACATTTCCATCTGAAAGCAATGTCTCAATTCCACGAAAACACTTCGATACGGTTGCTATCTATAGTACGTATCACTATCTTTTGTCAGCAGACAATTCTTGGATATCATGACATGTCACTTCAAAAAGTGGGTACGATTGTTAATTTTAGTGTGCTTTCCAATCCTTCCATCTGCCATTTTTTATAAAATACCACATAATACATGAAACGTGACATGGATGTCAAATCATAATGACACTGAACGATACTAGAATGAAATCAACCCTGTCAGTGCCAAAGGGCGGTGAGACCCAGTGTAGCCACGGGCCAGGGCCAGGGGTGAAAGCGACGCCCGGCTAATCCCCTGCCGACGTCGCTGGTCACGTGTCCATCAGCTAACAAGACCCGGCGCCGCTAAGGTTCGTCCAGGGGGTGCCCGGGACAATGGGTAGCTTTCACTCTACTATATAGAACATCGCTACGTAATCGCAGCGATTTTGCGAAATTTGCAAGGAAACACCTGAGAAAAATTCGGATGAAGTTTTCAGAAAACTTATTAGGAAGACAATGAGTATTCTAAGATAGATATTCGAAGGCAGTTCTTTTATAAACGGAACCTTGTTGATCATTACCAGCTTAACATAATGGGTTGTGGAATTGGAGCACCACTGTTCAAATTGCAAGGAAACCCTGCTGTCAGGAAAACCTATTTAGATGCCGTGTAAGGGGTTAAATGTAATTAGAACTTACAACTTGTATCAAATTTGCTGTAACACTTCCTCTTCAATCTGATTACTGTATTCCTCAATATTTGAGCACATGATTTCAAAATTCAAACTCGTAGACCCGAAAATTGTGTAGTGTTTGGATCATGGATGGCGTGAAAAAGTCTTTTGTTCCTTCTTGTCGATGGAGGCGTTGTGGGCGGGGGAGACGAGGGAAGGGAAGAAAAAAACCTCCCTCTCCCTTATTTGGCGAGGCCCACGAAGGCACGTGTCTGGCAGACTCCAACGTCGCCGACGCCGACGCCGACGCCGAGGCTTTCACTCAGCAAGCCGCGACGCCGTTAATGGCGTCCCCGGTCCGTAGATCATCCTCTTTAATCCGGTGAATTATTTTAATGACTTGTAATTGGATTCGGGAAAGGGGCATGATAGATGCGGCAAGGGAGGGGGTGATGATTTTATTAAGGTTGAAAACTAGGGTGCGTTATTGATAGACGCATGAAAATTGCATCTGATGTAGTAAATTGGTCGCGTTGAATGCTGCACGAATTAACTAGCCACTAATCTATCCGATCCAAAAAACGACTTTTTGAAATAATTGTATAGAGAGCTCTTCGAATTCGATGTGATGTAGCACTATAGCGGGAATTGTATGCCTGATTGATTCAATCATAGATTCGATGTTATATAAATCCCAAGTTAATTGGTTTCGTGTTTGATTTCCAATTGCTCGTCACGGATTCCGAGAACGACACAGTGGATTTGATTGTTTTTTTTTCAATATTCCAGGAAAGAAGTTCATTATTAATCAATCAAAGCCCAGAAATATGAATCTCTATATCCAATCTCGACATCACTAACCAACACAACGTCAAAATGTCCCTATCGAACTATAATAGAAGACCAGGCAACACAGAAAGCAACCAAGTACTTCCTTTCCTTCCCTTTACTAACTCTATTCCTCTATTTTTTCGGTCAAATTCTCTTCTTCCAAATTTCTTCCAATTGCTCGCCACGGATTTCGAGAACGACACAATAGATTTTATTGTTTTTTCTCTCAATATTCCAGGAAAGAAGTTCCTTATAAATCAATCAAAGCCTAGAAATGTGAATCTCATATTCATTCTCGACATCACTAACCAACACAACGTCAAAATGTCCCTATCGAATATATAATAGAAGACCTAAGGCAACACAGAAAGCAACCAATTTCCATCCCTTTACTAACTCTAATTCTCTATTTCTCCGGCAAATAGGATGTAATAGGATGTTTAGCGAAATGAGCCCTAACGTGCTGTCATTGAGTTCATCGTATAGCTCGGGCAAAGAGATAAGCTAAACGAGCTGCTCCAGAGACAGAGAGCTGGATGAGATGAATGGCGCGGTGACAACGCTTTGTTAGGGTAAGGGTGGCAATGGCATGCCAGCGTCCGTCACACACGCGCCTGCTAGGGGTGGTTTGGGTGAGATGCTCAGATTGAAAGCATCCTGCGATCATACAGACAACAGAGAACAGAGTGGCTAGGTGGAACAGTTGACGGAAGGGTGAGAGTTGCCGGAGACTAATGAATGATGTTGTGATGAGTCTATATAGGTGGGTGGTATCTCAATGAAGTGTAGGGCATTATTTTGCGGGTGCGTAGGGGGGTATGTGGTGTTGGTGTGGTTTTACTTTCGTTAAAGTATAAGTATCGCTGGTTTGATGTCCTTAGAGTGTACGCGAATATTTTTCGTGATGTCAACCCCTAGTTTATTTTGTCACTTAGGCTCTTTTTCTTTCGCATAATATCGAGACATTTCACTTTTTTAGGACCGAGTGACTAAAAGAAAAAAACAACTATGTTTCCACTAATCACTTTGAGCCAAACGCCCATGAAAAATGTGCTCATTTAAAAAAAAAAAAAACAGCTTGACTTCTTCTATATATGAATGAAAATTCTTTTCATTAAAAAAGCGCGTGATATATGATGACAAGATATGTTTTCGTAACATCTGTGGCTGATTTTAACACCCTTCCAGACACCTTGTGTTGACTTGCACCCTTACAGGCCGTCAGCCACCCCCGTTACGCCAGTTCATCCACACATCCGAGGTGTAGTCTTTCAACGGGGGGTAGTCACACTTGAATGTCTTGAACAGTGCAGCTGATCGCTTTTTAACGGTAAGATTAATGAAGGCGGGGATGTAAAAAGATATAGACTTGTTGTAACCTGAAGATTTGCAACCCTTAAATAAATGTTTGTGTTATTATGAGTTATGACAAAAGTTTATTTTAAAGGATGTCGTGCTCCTGTAAGCTGTTATACATTATAATGAAGCCAGTATGGCCAATTTTTCGTTAATTGATTGGTGGTTCGCAATAAATTATGTCAGATTTACTGGGCTAAAAAATGTGTTTCACGGTTGATTTTGAATATATCTTTTTTTTTGTTCGCGACTCTTGTCACATAAAAATGAACAACTGCATCCTATCAGAGAGTAATCCGTCACTTTCCTTGAAGAAACCCGGACAAATAGAATTTTATTTCTCGGATATTAAAGTGAATAGTGAAGTGAAGATCTAGTGAATTATCGAGTCCCCTGCGCCGCCGTCAGCCAAGCAGCCCCATCCTCCGCCGATATCTCCACCAGCACCCCCTCAAAATCGGGCACCTCCGACCTGATCCAGTCCCACACGACCGGCGCCCCGATCGCCGTGTACAACGCAAACGACGTCCCGTCCTCATCACAAGGTCTCCGCTCCCTGCGCTCCGACATGACCCCCACCATCAACCCCCCACACGAAACCAGCCCCCCGACATCACCATTACACGTCGGCTGGACACCCTTGTCGAACGGCGTCGCGCACAAGTAGAAACTGTCAAAAAACACCGTCGTGCCGTCCTGCTTGCGTTGCATGTGCCGACAGAACCGCTCCCGGCCGACTTTGACCGCGTAGAACTGTGGAAGACCGTCCGTGTCGGTGACGACGCCGTCGTGGTCGACGAATCCGATGCGGACGGCGCGGCACTTGAGGAGGTCGTCGCTGGCGATGGGCATCGCGATCCGGGGCTGGTAGCGGACGGTGGGGGTGCCCGGGAGACAGGAAAGTGTCCACGGTTTTTCGGTCTCGACGAGCGCGATGTTCACGTCGAACAACGTGGACTTGTGGAGGTAGTCGGTGTGCACGTGGAGGGTGGAGGCGCTGCGGGAGTGGTGGACGCTGGAGTTTGGACAACCTGGGGTGGGAGCGCGGTTTGTTTTTAGGTGCTGCGGCGATAATTCTATTTTATGTGTTTTTTTCGTTGAAATTTGATGTAGACTGATGTTGATGCTCATCGAATCAGAGTTAGATTTCGAAAATACCAATAAAATTGGTAAAATAACAAACCTCTAAGTAAAACCTACCCTAATGTTGACAAAAACTTGGAATTGCCCCTGATTTCTAACGTAACTGGAGGTTAAATATATAATAGGCACTGTAAACCATGTCCTCCAAATTTAAATCCGTAGTAGTACCTATCAAATGAAATGAATGACAGGTTAACCTCTCATAGGTTTACCAGAAAGAAGATGGCTTCGTTTCAACCAGTCTGTTATACAAGTCACTAATCAGCCAATCAGATGTTATTCATTTGGTTCTAAGGGCAGATTAATGAACCGCGCCTTTACCCGTCAGTTGGGATCCGTCCCACAACAGCTCCCGGATGTAAGTGAGGACTTTGAAGTCGTCCAAGTTGACCGAGAGTGGCGTGCCTTCGCGCTTCAATCCGTCGATGACCCGGCCGTAGCAACTGGCGGCAGTCAGGATGTAGTTCTTGTGGATGACCGTGCCGGTGCAGTGGTACTTGGTGGGCTTCGAGCCGCGAGCTGCTGTGGCGTCTACTGGTTCTTCGGTGGTGAAGCCCCAGTCGAGGTGGACTCTCCAGGGTTCGTCTTGCGGCGACGTTGGAGACGTGGGGATTGCAGGGGCGGCGTCGAGTGCGTTTAGAATCGATGGTCGGATGGTGACGAGGAAGGCGAGTGATGCCACGAGAATTTTCATGATTGATTTTGTATAAAGTTATAATAGAACATTTAGAAGAGTTGCTAGTAGAAAGTTAGAAATAGAACTTCATTTAGTAATTTAGAATCTAGAGCAAAAGTGTGTTGAAAAAATATATTTGGTATCCGGAGCAACTTAAAAAAGAAACAATTGCATTGCATAGTACTAAGGGCCGGTTTTCTGAACTTTTTTTTAACTCTTAGACCCGGTTTTACAATTTAGCCAACTCCAGGTTAAAGTGGGAGTTAAGTTATTTGTTATGGCAACAGCCAATGGGATGCAGTGGAATTCATTTGTTTCTAGGGGTTAGATGCTTAACCCAGAGTTGACAAAAGTTGTAATACCGGCCCTTAGTTGAATTGTTAGTTGGGCTCAAAATACAAAATATATAGAAGAAAAATTAATTCTCATTCAAAACCATGCTGATCCATATATCTTGCTTCAGAACAAGACACCGTATAAAATCATCCAAATCAATTCGATACCTGCATGCCACGCTTCTGATTGAGATTCACACACCCATGCATTCTCCGACCTCCTAACAGGCAAGCACATTTCCTCGACGACATTCTTGTCTGACAGAAGCTAGTTTCTCAACGTGCAGTCTGCATGCCATGAGACATCGGTCTCAGCGCCGCAGAGAGCCAGTCCCGTGGATTGTGGAACAACACGGAAAGCCCGTGGTTGTTTCGCAGTTGATAACATAATAACGTATAGTGGCATTGGTAGCATCATAGCACGCAACGGCCACCCAAAGAGTTAATGTATTCGTGCGAGCTGTGGGGGTGTTCCTTCCTAATTCATTGTGTCGTTGGCCAGTGCTGGCCATGAGTAATAGCGTCCATCTCGTCATGTCGTTGAGGGGAAGACGAGGGAATCTGAGTGTCAAAATCTGAGACGGCTGCGAGTGGGATGCTGAATTGAATCGAGATTGAAGCGCGAGTTGAGTGATTTTTCTTGAGTGACCTCCTCAAGTTACTGAGGTGAGATAATAGCTGTTCGCTGGGTGCCCTATTTCATACAGTGAAAGATTGGCACCATTCATTGATAAAATACTAGGTATGAATCTCTGATAACAGTGTATATGAGATCATTCACTGATTATATCGCCAATTGTTACTAGAGCATTAATCCGTCTATTAAACCGGAAGAAAAAAGGATATTAATGCCGGACACTCAAATTGTATAAAGTTTTTCAAATCCGACAAACTCTGATTGCAATAGCTACAACTGTGCATTTTCCAGTTTGTCATAATGCGACGAAAAATTAACCTCGAGTATTTTGATCAATCCCGAGCTTTCTCTAACCCCCACTAATTATCAACAGGCTTTTGAAAATCCTCTGCTCCGTGAATCTGGACCAACAAAGAGTATAAGATTACCTTCACGCTAGAAAAGAAATGGCAACTTTGTCCAAACTTGGAACTTAAACATCACGTATCGATAACCAAACTTGACGAATATCATATCGCACAAACAAACATCTCTGGCTCGTGTGTTATAGAGATAATCCAAGAAAATTCAGTTGCCAAACTATAGCCTTCTTCGGTATTAACGCTGTAAGGTATATAACTTGGAGACCATAAAGCAGAGAAGCCATACGAGAAAATACCTCCTGCTCATCCCCGTGACTTGAGGAGAATGTTAGGCCAGAGGGGCACTTCTCCGTGTGATAGTATGTAGGTGTTCACGCTTCGCGATATGAGAGATGGGATTCTGGGATCTAGCAAAGTGGAACAGTTGTCGGTGTGAAATTACGACGCTGATGCCTATAGTTGTAACTAGACGCCGTCGTTTGCACAGAGATAGGACAGGAGGGAGGCGTCGACTGTTAGGAAAACCCGAGTGTGACTTGTCTACGAAAACAATGCGTTTTGCGATGCACCGTTTGGCACGGGGCGCCTATGCGATGAGAGTGATACTGTATTGAGGATTATTTTTGCTGATTGCTATTCCGTGTCTGTAAACAATCAACCGTGGTAGAATGCATAATTTTTTATGGCTGTTTATTTGTTAACTTTTAACTGTGCAGTTCTTAGAATATTGAAAGATTTATAAAAAATTGAGGATCTCAATTTTACTGGCGTAAAGATGTTTCAATCTAGCATATTATTACGAATCAATACATCTTTCTCTGGAATTTGATTGCTTTTCGAGAATGCAATACATCTTCTCGAGGGTCCTAGTCCCGATTTTCAACTCAAGGCGTCGAGTGGGTGAACGTATATTCGAACGGGAAGTTTCATAAACAGGTGAAATGTACATCCAAAGTGCAAATAATCTCCATGAGATAGGTATTAGAGAACAATTGGTTGCACAATATTGCTTGAGATTAAATCACATCGCTAGGAGCTGAAGCTCCAGTGAGCGATTTGATATCTTGCCTATTCGCCATGAAACCTTCTGAGTTATATTTCAAACCGTTGTCTGATCTCCCAGATACATCACTTTCACATAGATAACGATTATGATCACAAAACCAAAAAGCTACACAAAACATAAGTGGTACAATTTTTCAAGCGTATCGCCAAATCGTTCGATTAATGTGCATAATTGCTTCTAATTCCATTACATCCAATTGCGCAATAGGTATCAGTAGTTTTATTATTAACTAAGTCTGAATGTGAATCCACTCTCGGATTCAAATCCACAGTCTCCACCTCTCAGCGGTTGACGCCGTTTTTTTTCTGTCTCGCTTTTTCATCCAATTTATTTTCGCGCTTGCTTGCAGAGCTAGTCCATAAACTACACCATGGCAACTGTACACACGTGGTCCAGCGATGATTCAGAGTCTGATGATACCTGACACGTATGAGGGTTGATAATATAGGGGGTGCACAATGCAAACAATCCAATCATTCGGCTCGATATGATGGTGGAACAGTGTAATTCAGTTTGCTAGCAGCAGCAGCAGTAGCTTCCTTTGTCTCATGGTTGATATGGGAAGGGTATTAAAAGTATGCGTGATAATTTCTCTTTGTTCATGTGTAATGTGTTGTTTTGTTCTGTGTTTTAGCTGGCCCGTATGCGTGGTGCTTTGTGTTGGATGTGGAGGTATCGATTGAATTTTATGCTGGAGGTTTGGCTTATTTGTACGGGGGCGTCATGAATTTGGATGAAAGGGCATAAGAGATTTCTGCAGTTTTTCAAAATCTGACTGACTCTTAATCAGAATTTTTGTTTCTTTCTATGCATACCGTTCCATGATAGCAAATGCACATAGGAAGTGTTCTAGCAAACTGATGCTATAAGATTAGTTTTGGACCAAGTTTCAAAAACCGAATGATTTTATATCAAAATGTAACCTCGCTAGTTTGTATATTTTATTATTTTACTATGAATGACCTTGTCATGATTACAAATTCAAATAGATAATCTCGTGTGTAAATTTTTCGGTACACATCTCCTGCAGATTCTCTGCTATATAATAAGAAAAGATACATCGACTAAGAATGAAATGCATATTAAGTTGGTTGTGCTGCATTCACTGGTAATCTATCTCGACTTCTTTGAGTATGAAAAGGAAATCATGTTGTGCTTCCCAAATACAAAAATACACCAGCTTGACAAAGCAATTAGTAAAAAACAACTAAATTGAACAAACTGTCCGAGCGTCAATATGATTGTTATCCACTCCAATTAAAAGTTCTTTGAATGAAGTACGATAACGCTGACCCAAATCGTTAGCAAGTTTCTTAGAAAATCAACGGAAAACACGCTCCGTGTGGACGGGCAAGTTCCTCCAGCAGAACATCTTGGCCAAGTTAATGTCGTATTCCCGTCATCTCAGCTAGGAAGAGACGAAGACGCGGAGAGAGGGTGGGGGAGAGAAGGAAGCAGGGGGTGGGGGAGATGCTGGTTCAAGGAGGCTTTGTCTCCTCGGGTTTCACGTTAAGGGATTGCCATGGCGACGAATCCAAGGGAGGAGTTCACCCCCTTATCTAGAGGCGGAGGCGTCCAATGGCGAATCTTACAGCTATCGAACTTTGGAATTGCGTTTTTTTTCTCTCGCGCACTCTGCGCTGAGAACGTCTTTGTGAGAAAATTAAATGAAATGAACAATTTTCTTCGTGCTTTTTTCATATCGTGATGTCTGAAGTGTCTGGAATTGGTCGATAGGAGTGATTATAGAGAGTTTCAGGAATCTAGACGCGGTTTCCCATGCTAAAATCGTTAAGTGGAATTTTGTGATCCATCAAGCATTTCAGGATTAGATTTTTAAGGATCACGCATGTGTGCAAGAAGATTGTAATATAATGAACATTCAATTCCAATGTGTCATTGACAAAAATGTAAATTTCCCTCCAATTTTAACTTTAGAACGTTTCAAAATGTGGTTACAAAACTTCAAGGGCCTTACGATTTTTCAAAAGGCGGTTAAGGATTTAATAGTGACACTATAAGCTAACATGATGATTAAACCATCACAATGGAATTGCAAAAACAGAGACATGTTTAATTTTTTGTAATTATTTCGTAATAAAATAAAATAAAATAATTTTATTTTATTTTATTATTTATTTATTATTTATTTCGTTCAACTATATACATTTTTTTTAATGAAGTCGTAGGTTTCAGTACAATTAAGTATTTTTCTCTAAGTGAAAATTAAATGATTGCCGCTAATGACTAATCTCTCAACCAAAACTGTTAAAATGTTTGATTTTAACCCATCCAAATTGCCATCTCTCATCAGAATAGTTCACCCTGCCAACGCCGTCACACATAACACTATCATAACTATCACAACTATCACAACTATCACAACTACCCCACAACTTTCAAACAAGGAACCGTAAGACGACACCGCGTCGCACCATAGGGAACACCATTAGGGGCGAGTGTTGAAAATTGAAATTAATTGCATGGTGTTCGATCCCATGGGGAAAACGCAAGAGAAATCCCATTTGCTCGAGCTGGAGGCTGTGTGAGTTCCTTTGGGAGCGCTACGGTGGGGGCTCCAGGTCCCCGGGGAGCAGAGACTGTCGATCGCCTCGTAACGAGCTGATGCCGTATGGAAGGATGTCAATTGAGCATGATATGATATCGCACACCGCCACCAAGGAAGTCAATCAGAGGGAGGAAATATCTCGCTCGTGGCGGTAACGAGCCGTTACCGCAGATAAGGTGGTGTGACTGTCGTGGGTTTCGCTTCTTGCTAATGTCAGGACAGTCGAAGCATTAGATTTGCAATTTTGTGTCTACGAATCTAACGCTGTTATTGCTTCCGAAAATGAAGTATAAAAATAGAACCTTGCAGCAAATGATTATTTTTTATATCTGAACATATTCCTTTGTATATATACCAGTACCTATTTTAAAATTGTTAATTACCATTATATATGAAACTCATAAATAGGTATCCACTTTTAAACAATGTTCATTATATGATTTTGTTAAATTTTCCACTATAAATATTTAAACGCTTCGATTCAATTAGAGCAATTCCTTCGTAAGGTTCTTCCTCAAAAAACTGAGCGCCAATATAATCGCATTCACGATGAAACCAAAGTTGCAACCCAACTGATAAGCGCGTTATTTCGAATGATGATAACAGCAGGCTGATAGCGGTTTTGTCGTCATATAAAAATTGAGGTCGTGATTTTTCTGTTCCAGTGACAGACTCGTACGATCAACATAATCACTGGCGCAATGTGAGTACCTACCTACCTTGCTATAGCTATTTAATTGCAGCGTGCTGCACAGCAATTAGTCTAATATACTGATAGCAACGGCCTCAGAACAGCGAACGTCAAGCGAGCATTTCGTTCATAACAATAGGGAACAAATTGACAACTTGTCTTGAATGAGTTTTTTTAGTTTCGATAAAAATTAATTTCTGCGATTTGATGGATGTCGGTTTTTGGACGTGCGTGGTTCGTCACGTAGCAGTCAATGTCTATTCACTCGTGGCTTCGAATCCCGGGCTCCGGGATAAAACCTTCAACCCTGAAGGGCTAAACCCTTCAATCCTCAACGCTTTTTTAACTTCTCCACGAAGCCAAGCTCCAAAGTCTTGTGTATTTTCCTCATCACAGCACGCGAATAAAAAATATATTTAAATATCAAACTGGAATATTGAAATCCAATACCTCTTTTCTTCCATGGTCACTATACGCTTGCACGAGAAAGCAGGCTACAGCTTTGCGAAATGTAAGGAAAGTGTAGAAATGTAAACCAGTTTAATAATTTTGTTGTTTTGATAGCAGGCCACAGTTAGCGAAACGTTGAGAGAATATTAGAAAAACATTCAATCCGTTGAAATAATAATATTTTGGAAATTAGTTCCTTGTGCTTAAGTTTTTTAAAAAAGTGAGTAGGTAAGCCATTCCATCTCAAATCAGAGGATATAGTGAAATATACAGTCACAAAAGTTGCTTGCACAGAACTAGTTCGTGTGTCACTATAGCCTGCACAAGCGAGGAAATATTTTCACAAAATTCTCTCACAGTAAAGAGTGTTCCAGAAGAGAAAACTTTTGTCATTTTGATCTTGTCAAAAGTTGGCAAGAGAGTTTTGCACCCGGGTTTGCACCTACAGAAAATTTTACCACAAAACACCCATACCGTAAGAGTGTTTCGTTAAAAATCTTTCAGTATACTAATGCTCCAACCCTTTTAAACCACCCCCTTTTTTTCGCCCTCTTCTCATAAGAATTTCAGCAAAGCACGGATATTGTGCCTCGGATAACTCAGCTAGTAGAGCTCTCGCCCGTACAGCAAAGTGTCCGAACTCGTGTATCCCGAATGGGTCGCACATTTTCCCTGTCCCACGCTGACTAGGGCCCTTGCGTCCGTTCCAGGATGCTTGCTTCTAGCGTGCCCTGCTTGCTGGGGATGCTGGGGGTGCTGGGGGTGCTGGGTTCGAGCTCGGCCGCCAGGATCCTCGGCCTGTTCCCCACCCCGTCCATCAGCCACCAGCTACCCTTCCAGGCCGTCATGAAGGCCCTGGCGGCCAGGGGTCACCAGGTCACCGTGCTCAGCACTGATCCGCTCAAGGTATGCAGGGATTCGATGATTGGTTGGGTAAAATAGGCAGATTTTACTAAATTAAAAAAATATATATTAAGAAAGTATTCGGAGGTGAATTGGCTTCATGTTTATACATCCCCTTATAAACTACACAGTTGGTGTACAAGAAAATATCTTTCTATGATTTTATAAGAAAGTAGACATGGAAATATATATTAGTAAGATTTATGTTAATTGTCCGATTTTTCCATATTTTTCATCTCTCATGATTAAGAACTCTCCGATAATTATAAATGTAACATTAAAAAGGCTAGGGGTTGCAATGGAATTTAGCCTTAAACTAGCTCTATGATTTAACAACCACGGAAATAAAATCTGATTGCAGTTTTCTGAAACTCGAGCGCGTGGCTTTATGCTCGGCTGTAATCAGTGCATATAGGTTATTGGTACGAGATAGGATGTCGGTGACCATGTTATCTACGAGAGTAGAGCATCGATGCTGGTTTGCTGAATGATAACAGAATGCTAATTATAACACTTTGATTACTGCGTGAGGTGCAAGAAGCCTTTACGATTGATCCGATGACGATTGAATAGAGTTCAAGATTTTTTTATCGATTATGAAATAAACCATGTGTTTCAATCTCGATTCAATTGAGTTCAGAGGTGGCATAGGTAGGAATTAAGATGCATTACTTACAGGCTTTTACAAATGTCAAGTGATGTCACTCTTTAAGATAACAGGTTTTAATCGGGTACCAATTTACTTCTGGTGATAAGTGTGATAAGGAATCGGGTTCCCTTCTTGTAACTGATAGTTTAGACACATGGATTGCCATGTGCTCCCAGATACCATCTTAGATAGGCCGGTTAACTCCTTAAAAATATGTTCACTTGTTATCTCCTGTCTGATGCCATGTTTTGCATGTTAATAATACAGGTCGTTGATAATAAACTGATCAGTAACAGACCCGGATCCATTTGGGCTGATCAAATTATTCTATCCAAGCAAACCGACAATCTTATAATGGGACAAATCTTTCTATCATGAAACGGTAACTAAGAGGGAAAATATGTGGCCGAAATCATTTCTCTGGCATTGTTGAGCCAATCTTTCGCGAAGGTTTTCTTTCGCGAATATCCATCTTATTTTCCTCTCAGTAAAACTGTGTTTTCTTATTTGATTGATTGTTGTTTTTATTCTGTCCGCAGACCCCCCATGCCAACCACACCGACATCGACCTGTCGTTCACCTACGAGTATTGGGCGCAGTTTGACTTCAGCCAGACGAATGAGGCTCCTCCTTGGAAGATGATGAAGATCTTTACGGGCACCGGCAAGGACATCTGTCGCATTCAACTGTCGTCGAAGATTGTGCAAAAATTCATCAAGTAAGTAGGATGGAATTTTCCGGTTTAGATGTTAAATGTTACAACGAGCAGATTCTAGGCCAGATACTTGTTATTTAAGCAAGGATAAAGGTATTAATCCAGACTCTGGCTTAATACGAAATTATGTAATAACTTCAAAGCAAGTATTGGTATGTGTTCCGAAAACAAATCCCGTTTTTTTTTGTATCGTTAACAACTTTTATAGGTAAACAAAGCAATTAGTATTTGATTCTCATCTCGTTGCTTATCGGGGCAATGAACAAATTTATATCGCAATAATTGCAATTAGCTTGGCACACACAATTACCCGATGCCATAGTTGATGACTGGTGCTATTGATATTAATTAGGTACCTACATACAAAAGCCACGTTGTTCACCTCGATGTTATTTAACTTCCCATTAATTTCGGCAATGCGCCCTCAGACACAGCGAGCCATCTAGCGGCGTCTGGGGCAAATATTCCGTGGAGGTGATTTCAAATTTGACTTTCTGACCACTCACATTAAATCGCCTGCATTTACTTTGCCAACAAAGTTGCATGAGACTTGGCATTGACTTAAAAACCGTGACATTTTCACCAGCGTTTTTCAAATTTAGCAACCATATCTAAATTAAATAAAATTGCAGCATATTTATAAGCATTTCTCTGCGAAAAATGACTCTCAAATTGCCACATAAACGCGTTTTCGTTCGCGCATGATTTTTAGAAGGAAGAGCATACAATAAACGTTATAAGATAATAAAAAAATATCTAATGCAAACAATTGCAATTTGGCCATGGTGGGTCTAGGGGTTGCTAGAACAACGATGCTCGATTAGGATCATCCTACAAAATACTGGGTAGGTCCTCAAAAGAACCACAACCCTCAACGATATTTCCCGACTTGCCCTAAGGAGCGAGGCTCGTTTCGACGTGGTGTTCATCGAGCCGCTGTTCTACCAGTGCTACTACGGGCTGATGCACCGGATAGGGTCGCCGCCCATAATCGGGCTGCTCTCCATCGGCGGCATCTCGGCCATGTTCGACGCGGTCGGTGGGCCAAACAACCCTGCGTACGACCCCGACATGGCCATCCCGTACTCGGACCACATGAGCTTCGTGCAGCGTGTGCACAACACGGTGAGACGCCAGTTTAACAATCCCGGTAGGGGTGTAAGAGTTGGAAAATCTAGTTTTCCATTCGAGACGAATAATTTTTTTCGTTCTGTTATTTGTCTCTACCACTCGGTGCACGAAGGGCGCACTTGTTTCTGAAATACGGTTGTGTTTCTGTTTTCGGATTTATAAGGTCGTTGAGTTGAATAAGAAATTGTGGGGTTTGGAGAAAAGAAGAAAATTAGTCAGTCCAGGTGGAACTCTTGTAGAAACGCTGGGCGAAAACTCTAGGGTTTAGTTTTTGGAAAGGTTACTTTTCAATTTCTAGATTTGGTCAACACATTGTAGTGAGATTAATGAAAGAAAACTCATCCACACATACTAGATAAATACATGGATTGGCCGTTTTTTTTTATTAAGTGAAATTGTGAAGTTAATTGATTTGCAGATTTTCAGTAAAACGTTTTAACTGAGTATTGCATGCTAAGTCTCAAACTCAAACTTTTCCCGACGTTTCCCGACGTTTTTGCTGCCTGCTTTATCAAGGGTCTGACCGCGAGTGCCAAAAAGCAACAAATCGAAACAAAACTTTTCTTTTGATTTGATTGAAATTATTTTGTATTCTGATTTCTAAAGGCCCTGTGAAATCTCGGGGTTCGAGTTATTGGAAGGGTCTTATACTATTCAAACGACCAGTTTGATAAACACATTATGGTGAAATTAATTAAAGAAAATTCATTCACAAATGCCAGACACACACATGGAATGGCCGAATTTTTAAAAATGCATGGCAACCTGTTAAGAAAATTCATGTTTAGCTGATTTCTAATTGTACTCCAACTCGTGATCCAATCTCTCATTGCAGCTGTACTCGTACTGGATCCGCTACCACTGGTACTACGAGCTCATGGTCGAACAGGAAGCGGTAATGCGCGAGTTTTTCGGGGACGAGCCACCCACCGTCTGGGAGACCGAGAGGAACTTCAGCCTGGTGATGGTCAACAACCACTGGTCCATGAACTACGTGCGTCCGACGGTGCCAGCGTACGTCGAGCTCGGATCTTTGCACTTGCAGACAGAAACGAAGCCGTTGCCAGAGGTATGGCCACGGACGAAAATCTACGTGTATTTCATTTTGAGGACGTAATATTTGAAGTATTGTGCTTGGAATGATGCAGTCTTCTTAGCAATTCCGAGATGGTTTTTCATGGAATCTCATCATAAGTACGACGATTGTACGATTGTACGATTGTACGATTGTATATCTCAATGATATCAGACATCAGATGTATTCACGTCTCGATCAAAGTTTGCTAATATATTCAACTCGCGGATTTGCAGACTGGGTAGATATTTCCCTTACAAACACCCTTCCACCCACTTCCACTTTTGTCAATGTTTTGAATCTCATCTCACATTCAAAAAATTAACAGAATAACACTGCTGGGTCATGGATTCACAGCTCAAGGAGCACAAACCCCAAAGGTTTTGCTATTTTGGAGCGAATTTCATTGTCTGCCACCACAATGTTAACGAATTAACCTCGGATTTTGTCCCATTTTGACGGATTTGACGTAAACCCGGCTCCTGTTATCAACTGCACAGGACTTGCGCAAGTTCCTGGACGAAGCTAGCGAAGGCTTCATCTACTTCAGCCTCGGCTCGAACATCCGGTCGGACAAGCTGTCGGAAGCGAAGCGCGCCGAGTTCCTCGCTGCGTTCGCGCAGCTTCCGGTGCGCGTGCTGTGGAAATGGGAGTCGGAGACGCTGCCGGGGCAGCCGGAAAACGTGAAGCTCGGGAAATGGCTACCGCAGCAGGACATCCTCGGTGAGGACTTGCTGGAGTTTTCTTTGCAGACGAAGCGCTCGGATGGCTTGAGGAGGTCGCGCTTCTTGAAACAGTTGGTTCGCGGTTTTTTCAAGTTTTGCATGTCCGATAGGTTTATGTCTTGAATTCATACAAGCTTATAAGATTCGATTTCTCTTAGCTCAGTTATTTTTCGACTTTTTGAGTGAATCTGAGAATGGACTTATTCCACTAAGAGAAAAATGACGTCATATACCCACTGGACGCACACCAGAAACAGAATAATAATTAGCTCTTCTAAATAAAAAAGGCGGATAAGGAATAAAACAGGACGAGGTAGAGACAAGAATCTGAGAATTGCAAACATTTTTCTCGCTATTAGAAACGAAATGTGTCCATATGTGGAAAGCATTGAACCGCCAGGGTGATTTCCTATACCAGCTGTGTTGAACCTAAGCGGCCGATTTTCTCAAGGATACTATTCAGCTTATTTGACTTTTTGGGCTCCAAGCAATAGAAACAGGGCTGTGATTGAACTTAGAAGTAGCCATTGAAATGCCAGCAGCTGAGAGATACTGATAAAACTTTGAAATCAAAACACCGTCTTTAATCGAATGTCGTCAACCCGGCAGCCCACCCCAACATCCGGCTGTTCATCACGCAAGGTGGGCTCCAGAGCTTCCAGGAAGCCGTCCACAGCGCGGTCCCCCTCGTCGGCATTCCCTTCCTTGCCGACCAGCGACAGAACGTACAGAAGATGATCATTAGCGGCATCGGCAAGAAGCTGGACTTCGAGGAGACCACGCGAGACAACATCTTGAACACCATCAACGCTGTTTTAAACGACCCCAGGTACACGAGAAGATGTTTGACCCGGTTTATATTCGCAATACTGTGCTTCGTATATGGATGACACTTATTTTTCTATTTTAGTTACCGCGAGAACATGCAGAAGATGTCAAATATCAACAAAGATCAACCTCAGACTCCGTTGGAGCGAGCAGTTTGGTGGACCGAGTATGTGATCAGGCACAAAGGTGCCAAACATCTTCGTGCTGCCTCCATGGACCTCTATTGGTATCAATACCTGCTTTTAGATGTTTTAGCAGCGATATTAGCTTTTGTAGCCGCTGTGATTTATGTTAGTTTTGTTGGCTTAAGATTTGCCTATCGGCTATGGAAGACAAAAAGATGTAAGCCGAAAAAAAATGTCAGAATTGGAATGAGGAAAGGTGCGAAGAGAGATTAGGTTGTGCAACACATATGGTTGTACACTTGTTGCTTATCCTACATTATTGTTGTGCCTGTACATTTATGTTTGTTGACTCTGGAAAAGATTGCCATTCGGAAGATACCGACTCTTGAGCCAAAGCCAGATGGAGATCATCGGAAACAAATGAAATAAAGACTTTCCAAGGGAATGCATTAGAGTTGTTTCATTTGACAGCAATATATTTTTTACCACATTTACCAAAAACAATCTTGATAAGCAGTAGTACCACGGCTAGACAGTTTGACAATGAGATAAGGTACGTGTATTTTCCTCAAAATGACACTCTGGACATTAATTTATTATGTTCATGAACGTCGATGCTCTAACCTAACTCCTGTGGCATCTACTTATATTTACTTCCAGCTGACTTCTCTGAAGATTAATGCAAGAAGAGGGGAAAGAAGATAACGCTATGGCTCGAATTCATACTATTACAAACATTTTCTGCATAGTGCTTCCACTGATTGTCGCGTTTTCATGTCTGATATCTGCTGGTAGGTCTTGAAATCACTCAAACGCATCTGAAACCTATAATTGATATTTGCTACCGTCCCTTTGCTGTCAAATATAAAATTCTTTTATAGCGATGATTACTGTTGATCGAGGACATTCAGCCAATTCACGAGACGTTGGGTATAGCGGTAGGTAAATGAAATCTTTGGTTTGACCAAAAAATAATTAGAATATGTTCAACGGTAAGAACACTTAATCTCAGAGTCGTAATTACTTGTTCCAGATTTTTCCAAAAGTGACGTCTCTCCTGAAAAGGAGCGTCTCTCGTGTGGTGCAGACTTAGATGAGTATGACGGAAATTCAATGCCTAGCCAATGTAAGGTGAAACATTTTACAGCAATCATTTTGTTTTTTGTGGTGCTGAAAGGGAGGGCATGGCTTAATCTAACATTGTCATTGCATCAGATGATGATGCTGAGAGCCACGTTGATAAGGTTGAAGATGCTAAGCAGGAAGTGGACGGGCCAGAAGTCGATGATGAGTACGACGATAAGAAGAAAGAGTTGAAGGCGAAGAAATGGGAAGAAGCTGAGGCGAGAGGAACTGCTGCTGATGTCAGTGATGGTTTGGGAGTGCGCAAAGAGCACGATGAAGAGAGGGAGAGTAAAGATGCTGAGTATCCAGTTCGACAACACGAGGAAGATAAATCTGCGAACAACGAAGCTGACTCTGGGGTTGAAGAGGAAAAACAACTTTTTACAGGTAATCAGAAAGCTAACCCTGAGTTTAGGAGCGTGGCGTTGTTACTACGTTTTAGTGAAGGTCATAATTTCTTTCAGTAGACAGCAGCAAAGAGAGGAGATATAATGGTAAGCCGCCTGCACGCACGTGTTCGCTAATGTCTTCGTCAGGATGGAAAATATCTCTTAAATTTTAACACATCTTGACACAGTAAACATGTCTACTTTTCTCAAGAAAATTAAAGTCTTCAGGGAAACAACAGTCAGGGGAGGGAAAACCTTTCATATTGAGTCGAGGTATAAAAAACGTACTATCGAGTTTATTTAGTAACACTGGCTGCGTCTTCCAGAAATGCTGCAGGAAAAGGTCCAAGACGCAATCGAGGTTTTCGTCGATCGCGATAAAGATGCATTACAAGAAAGACGTGAGTATTGCCCTCGTGTTTTTAACTGTGGTTAAAATTGATTGTAGGATGGTTATATATTATTATATTATGGTTATTAATGATTTATATGATTATATATGGTTAAAATGATATGATTATGTATGTTTATTATTGATAGTGTATTAATATTCAAAAGGAAGAAGAGGTGGATGATGGGGAAGGAAGTAAATTTAGTTATAGTGAAGAAGACGCTTGGAAACCGCCAGGCTTGGCAAGCTGGATTAAAAATAACTCGAGATGCCATAGATAGTGAAAACTTGGTCCTGTATTTTAAGGAAAGAAGAATAAATAAAGGTATATGTATTGATTCCTGTGTACGATTGAGTTGTGTCTGTGTTTGCAGCTACCAAGAATTATCTTCACGACATCAGGGATCCATCCTCCAAGCATCAAAGAGCTCATCATAAAGTGAAACTAAAAGAATTTGGTAAGAATAAGTAAGGTGACGGAACTAGAAATTTGTTGGGTTGATTTACGCATCCGAAACAAATATCTCGTTATTGTTTGCAGAGCAACCAGGAGAAGATATAGAGGAGCTAGAAAAAGAAATAGAAACTATCGCCGAAAGAGGTAGTCATTTTGCAACAAATTGTGTACGTTTTCTGAGATGGCATAGATTTTAAAATGTCTTCTGTCCTCAGATCCAAAGTACAGGGAAAAAATGCATAGAAAGCGGTATGATCCGCACAAAAAATCCGAACACGCGTCACCGAACGAACAAGATTTCGACAGGCATGTTCTTGACGTCGACAAAGAAGCTAGACGCTCTGAAAGCCGCCCTGCGTCCACGTGCAAGGAACGACGGCGGGTGGCTGGCCGGCGACACGAGGACAACGACGAGATGGAGTTGTTGAAACGTGACACCGAGGTCGACGTCGACGACTGGAGCTACTGCGGGGATTTGGGTGCGTTTTGCGGTTCGAATCCAATGACAGGGGTAGCATAATCCAAGCCAGTATTCGGATGTTTAGACCCTTGATAAAGCAGGCAGCATAGCTTTGCGAAACGTCGGGAAATGGTATGAAATTAGCATTCAATTACCCAGTTAAATATTTTTTCTGAAAGGCCAGCCGATAATTATCCACCACTGCCAGTTTACCGCTACGTGACAGGAGCAATGTTTCACTAACAGTCAAGCACATACATATATAGGTACTATATTAATTGCCCAAGATATTTTAATTTAAGACAAAATTGCTGTCTTTAGAAGACTCGATGGCCAAAATTCGATGGCAGATAGCCCAAAAGTCATGTAGTACCTTATAGTCAAAGTTTTTAAAATTCTGGTAGAGATAAATTTTATGTCAAGGATTTGGGATAGTAAATGATGCAATTCAATCCTGTAGGTGAACGAAATCTCTAACGTGGGAATACTTTAGGGGCATTTAATATTCCAGTTTGGGAAAAGATTTGTTTCGGTAATTTGTTGTCTCTTGTGACATATCGGTAATACTAATGCCCAGGTTTCAGTGTCCCGTTAACTTCTTAACAGCCTGTTAATATGTTGTTACCATGGCCAAAGCCAATGAGATACCTAAATATTGTCCAGACCGTTACATAATTAACAAGCCATTTAAAAACTTGGCCTCAGAACTTTGAATGGGCTCTCTCAAGATTTCTTCCCGAAGAGTCAATATTTACACAACATAAGACATGAAACACGCCGTGGTTTTGAATAGCGCTATACTTGCAACCATCTGTTTTTCAATCGAGAAAACCACGTCTCCAATTTTCCAGGACCTGACAAGTGGGAGGAAAAGTGGCCCGACTGCGGCGGCAACAACCAGAGTCCGATCAACTTGGACACGAGCACGGCGAAGATCGAGTACGAGCCGCTGCTCAAATGGAAGGGCTACTCGACCATGCCCGCCAAGATGACGCTGATCAACAACGGTCATTCGGGTGAGAAAAGTCTCAAAAAGTCTCACGTTTCAATGCTTTTTGATATCTGTAGCGGAGTGGAACTTACTAAGTCATAGTCTGGTGCAACTCTTTCGCGCGATTGCAAATTATGATGGGGAAAAATCGAATCCTGCAGTTTTACATTTTAGCTTTGACACGACCTCTGCTGTCAAATTCAGAATCGTGATTTAAAGATGTATAATTGGCAATTTAGTATATCAAATATGCCAAAATTTGAGGTAGAAATATTTATTATCTTACTCTGTCGGATGCTTTGGCCAAGCCGAAAACGTTTTTGACCTGACGCAAAATTCTACCACGCTAGGGTAAAAAATGTCACATCCTCTACATCCAGTAATAACTGATGCTATACAGTAACACCCCCGGAATACCTGACATACCTGAATTTTTTTCATTCAAAATTCCCATGCTTTCGGGTATTTTGTCTGGTTGGTATTTTTGAATATGAAAGAGTTAAGTTCCTTACGATTAAAATAACATCACTGGTGAAATAATCGAGCTGGTGAAATTTTCCTCTAGTGGTATTGAAATGTTCGTACGAGGACTGTGGCAATCGGCCCTTCATCTGGGACTCCCTAATGAACCACGAGTACGTTTTTGGGGAGCTCACTTTCCACTGGGGAGCGGACGAGTATAGCGGATCGGAGCACACACTCAATTTCATCAAGTGAGTTAATATATCACCATAATGACGCTGTTTTCTTGGTTACTAGTAATAACTAATAAATTAATAAGTAACATTAGTAACAATAATTAGCAGTGTTTACTGGGATCTGCTTGGCAATAGTTTCATGGCGTCTGTGAATGATAAGGCGATAGCGATAACGGTGGCATGAAACCCAGTGGCAGTCATATCCAACTCTAGTTCACCCAATTTATCACATAAACTCATAAAAATTTGAGAAAAAAGGTATTAAAAATTAGTTGATACCATTTTATTTCTAATTAGATTGATTATTACCTAATATAATTATTACCTAAGTGATTACAGCAAATTTATTCCCATAAAAAAGCATTGTCACCCAAATTTGTATCGTCTCTGGAGTTGAATTTTGAATGTGGTCTATTGTACAATTCAAAATCCCCGAGACGAAACAACTCTAATGTTCTTGTAACATTCACGGGTTGATAACCAAAATATGCGTTTGCCTCGAACCGCTCTCCCAAACAGTACTACTATAGAGTAAGTCTGTTAACTCTATGGTACTACCAATATTACCATAGTCGTTTGTTTTGGTGGTAAGCGGACACCCAACCAAAACTTGATCCAGGGTACTGTTGCTTAACGTCGGAAATCTCTCCGCGAATAAAAAATAATGTCTTAAGAATTCCATGGGGTTTGTTCTCCTGTCCAGAGAATCTCTTCTCCGAACAGAAACACCGTCATTCGTTTGACAGTTGGAGGTCACCTATCCGAAACTTGATCCAGGGCAATGTCTCTTAACTTTGACCGCTGATTTTTGCACGCTTGACCGATTGCTTGTGCTTTTTTGGCAATGTGGTCACTTTGCAGATATCCCCTCGAGATGCAGGCAGTCCACTACCGGCGTGAGTTTGGCAGCATCGAAAAGGCCCAGGAGGTGCCCGGGGGTCTTGCTATTGTTGGCATACTTTTTCACTTGGAGGTAATCTAGATTATGAATTCGGTCAAAAATGTCCATAATTTGAGGAAATTTCGTATTTTACGCCTTAAAATAGGTGTTTATACCCACGAATTTCCATTTCTTACACCATTTCTAAATTATATTTCAAAATTCTACGGTTTTTTTCCGATTATGTTGCCAATTAGGGGAGAGTGGGGCTAGTTGGCGCACTTTTTACTAACTCATTTTTCGTGTCGTCAGATTGAATGAAATGCTATATATTTTTAATTGAACAGGTGAACCAACTATTCAGGCTAACAGAAAACAACGTTTGAAATTTCTGCTAAGCTTTTTAGATAATGAAAATACACTTATTAACCTCCAATGTGCGTGCGCCAACTGACCCCGCTTTGGGGGTAAGTTGGCGCACTGTATGGGGCAAGATGGCGCATGTTATTCAGGTTCAAATTGAAGGCAAAACCAGAATTTTTATAAAGTGTGTTAATTTTTATTTTCAAAATATATTCCAATCATTGAATAGAACCGGTTGAACAATAAACATTGGAATGCTAGTTTCAGTAAAAAAACAAACAATATATTTACATATTAATAATAAATATTTTTATTTGAAAATTGGCACCTTGGCACTCCAGTCTTTGCAGGGATCATAGATAAAATGTATCTACAGGATTATTACCTATACAATGAAATAAATAAAAGTAGAATACAATACTGCGTTTAATAAACTGCTATGACCTACACGTATTATTGGTTCAAAGTTGTAGACTAAATCAAATGCGGATACAATCATACGTGGCACAAATCAAAGTGTCCGCATAACTTCATTGGCACCTTGAAACTTAGGAACATCTGATAGAATGTAAAAAAGATTATTATACAATGAAACAAAGAAATAGGATTAAATACTTAATTCACAGTGGTAATAACCAAGTATTATTGGTAAAAAGTTGAATACTGAATTCATATATACGTATCAATTATATGTTACAAAAATGAGAGTGTTCTTAACTTATCAAATGTAAAAAAGACAAAATATCATGGTACGCGTTAGAGCGATGATCCTACTTGAGCTAATTCCGAGGTGCAAACAACCCATTGGCAGGGTAAAAATCATTGGTATATCACTACCTAATCATTCATCAAACTCTGCGGCTTCCTACTGAGAAGCCAACTTTTGTGGTAGGAATAGGATGATCGCCTTCTAGGTCCTCGTCTGTAAACTTTTTGAGATACCGTGTCAGAGTTCGGTCCGGGATGCCAAAGTCTTTGGCAACTCTCCGGATGGACTTGTATGTCGATTTCACAATCCTGGCTGCCTTCAATAGAATAATGTGGAGGTGTAGCACCATTCGACGTTTTCCTATGATAGTTTCTCATGATCTGAAACGAAAATATTCCTTAAAACAATGGTTGAACAAGATTACCAGAAACATGCTTGTGCAGCCTAGAGGTTATGTTCGAAATTGCGCCAACTTGCCCCAAAATCAAAATTTGACTTTGATTTCGATTTAAGAAATAGCATCTGCTTCCGCAATGTTTTAAGCGATGTCAATTGATACCGCAGTCTGTTATTAAGAAACTGTTTTCTTAGATTATTCAATTTTTACTTAGTTTATTAGAAAATGAAAACTTACCGACGACGTGCAAAGTTACTTCTGGCCTCCAAAATCACACAGCCTTCATAACTTCCGTTCCCGCTGCTCGAATCAGCTGATTTTTTCAGAGAACATGCGCATGGTGATTGCAAATCGCGGGAATTTTTTAAACTGGTATAATGTCAAATATTTCGGGAGTAATAGCCACTGCGTCAACTTACCCCTG
Organism: Nemurella pictetii; assembly: GCA_921293315.2. Lineage (NCBI taxonomy): Eukaryota > Metazoa > Arthropoda > Insecta > Plecoptera > Nemouridae > Nemurella > Nemurella pictetii. The sequence continues at coordinate 8,868,518 of OV121122.1, forward strand.
CGCCAACTAGCCCCACCCTCCCCTACAGTTGCTGCTTCAATGAGACTTTTGTCAAAACAATCAAGCAGCACCCAAAAAATATTTTGGTCCCATTCCAATTCCGTTTCCGATTACGGTCCCTGCTTTATTGAGAGTTTCATCAAACAATCAAGAAGCAACAAAAAAAACATGTTCCGATTCCCTTTCCGATTCCGATCCCTGCTTTCGCTGGCTCTAATTCGACAAAGATGTCGTCACAACCCTCGTGACCCCGAACGCGTCTGTCAGACCAGCAACCGCCAGAACCAAGGAGTGGCCGACATCCAGAACGGCTTCAGCAAGGTGCGCGACGGCCCGTCGTCGTCCACACTCACCCCGTTCCCGCTGAGCCGAGTGATACCGCAGTTCGCCAAGCACTACCTGGCGTACAACGGCTCGCTGACCACCCCTCCGTGCAGCGAGACTGTCATCTGGATCGTGCACCAGAAGCCAGCCTCCATTTCCAAGAAACAGGTCACTCATAAGACATAGTTCATGAGTTGATGAGTTGATGAGTTGGAAAGGCTTTTCTCGAGCCTATCCATTACTAGAAAAGCTAGTTTTGTTCAGATTTCCTTATTTTCCTTGGTTAAAATGGCTGAGCCATAATGTTTTTGTGGACATTTTCAACAAAGAAGATATATGGGAATCAAAACCAGTGTGGCTTTTTATCAGTGGGTATTTAAGGGACATTTTTCTTGAAATTCCATTCCTGGGATGATAAAAATTTGGGTGGCATTATGCTTTTTTGATGGGAATGCAATTTGTTTTCATCTCTTATTGACCCTGGAATGGAGAATTTTTAATGACATTTTGGCATGGACAATTTTTTTGTTAAATTTAATGGTTTAAATTTGACTGAAATTTGTCCATGCATAGGCTCTCCTTAGACTCGCATCTCACGTCATGATCGCATGATTGCGATCGCAAATCGTATGGTTGATTTGCATGTGACGGTAATTCATCGGTTTCGTTCCAGCTCCGTAAGTTCCATCGACTCAAGAACGAAGGAATAGAGATAAAAAAGAATGTTCGGCCCATCCAGAAGGACAACAAGCGATGCATCCTCGAGATCACATGAACGCAGCTTTCCTGGCCGGTCCCAGAATGTGTTTTTACCAACTGGTATTTTATTTAGAATAGGTAAGCAATTTTTCTGTTTTTTATTGAGTATTGTTTATATTATATTAAAACTTTTGTGATGGGTGTCGTGGCAAGAATTTCTGTGCGATTAACTTGTTTGAAATGATCGTGTGAATGAATGTGACAAAAGTTCTTAAAATCAAATATGATTTTTTCTCACGGAAGAACCACAACAGCCTAGACTGTAGCTTTGCAGAATTGTCAAACCCTCATATGTTTATATGTATATGACTATTTTACAAATGGTGCAATACACACACCATCTGAAAAAATTTCTATAAGTCCATAATAGGATTATGGAAAAAGCTGCAGGTAGTCTAGGCTTCTTACAACACCAATTCACAATTCACATAGTTTCACACAACGTACAGAAAATGAATGCACACACACATTTATATTATAACACACAAAATACAATAAATATAAAAGTACCTGTCTACAAAAAATAAAATAATTCTTATCAACCAAGTTTCTCTCCAACTTTCACAGCTCTAATCTTCATCTCGAGCTCAGTCACGTACTTCGGAGGAAGCTTATAGTTGTGAAGATCGGCAATCTTTTTCTTCATCACAACATCCATCTTTTTCCTGCGATTTTCCTCCTCCAACTTGATCGCCAGGCCTTCCTCGAACGTTTCCTGCCTCTTTTTGATCCTGTCAAACTCTTTCTCATTGATTTGCTTGAGAATGTTGGCCCGATGGATATCCACTGTCTGTAAATGAAATAAGTTGATTTTGTGACCAGATTAGTATTTGTGATTGAACCACCAAGCAATGGATGGAATGAGAAGCAACAACTGGAAAAATGTGTGTTGAACCTTTTCCTTGAAGCCACTACTACCGTCAACATGGGCTCTGAAAACCTCCGTTTAACCATCATCCGCCTCTACCGAACTACTCCCACGACTTGAACACCTGTCGCGGGAGCTAGTACACCAGACAACCCTGAAGATGCCAACGCGCTCGTTGGCGAAACGTCGGACAACGGTCCTTTTTAGGACCACCAATCCAATCGAACAGAGCAGAAACCGTGAAGCCACTACTACCTTTTCCTTAATATCGCCTAATGTTATTAAATTTATTTATATTTCATTATTATCGCCTAATAAGTCGATCCTCCACCGCCCAAACCCTCCTTTTTTTGCCAGCTAATGTTTAAGCGTGTACACGCAAAAAAATTTAACGTTTACACGTTTACAAAATTTGTTGATTCGCTCTATCTCTCCTCCCCAACACGGTAATTAACTAAACAGGCGTTAAGCCCTAGCGGTTTTAACCCAGATGCCAATTTAAATCCAACCCCAGGGGTTTCGATAACCCCGAGCCGCGTTACCTTCAAGTGGTCGCGTTCCTTGAGCTTCTCCTGCCGCAGCTGCTCTCGCTGGACACTGAGAATGTTCTCGAACTGCCTCTTCTCCCTGGCGATCTCGAGCGCCTGCATCCGCTCTCGGTCCAGCGTCTGCAGCTCGCGCGCCTTCCTCATCATCTCGTTCTGTTCCGCCCTCTTGCGCACGCTTTCCCGCTCGTTGCGGCGCCATTGCCGTTCGACCTGGCCAAGGGATGCAGGGTCAGTGATGCTGGCTTTATTTGCTAAGTTTGATGTAGCAAGAGCAATGGTTATGGCGGTCTTGTCGGAGATAAAATAGTCAAGCTCTCAGTACAACGGCAAACGATTGTGCATGCTGTTACCATGGCGATGTCTATTTTAGATCAAACATTGTAGTAAACATGTTATTACATTGAGGGACCCTCAAGCAAATAAGTATTGAAGCACTAGAAGTATAAAAATTATATATTAGTATGTGCCAATATCTACCAAAAAGCATAGGCATGCAGATTGAAAATTCTACTTACCAACAATACCAAAAAAGCAAATTTTATTTCAACTTACCACACAAAAATGTACTCCTCACTAGCATTCACTAATCAAGCATTGGACTTATGATACTACGCAAACTAATAACAATAAGAGTGCAAAAGTTTCTCAAGCAAAACTAAATAATGTGTTGTAGATGTACATACATAAGTTATAAACAGAACTAAATTTAGGAAAATACATGTCCCAAGCTGGGAAAAGCCTTGTCGGAAGTAGTAGAAGTCAATATGATAATATTGTGTATTATATCACAATTACATAGTATTGGCATCGGTAAACGATGCAAAAGCATAAGATTATTCTTGCCAGATTCACCAGTCCACAACGTTAAGCAACACTTCCCCAGATCAACAACCGGATGAGTGACCAACTACGTGTATGATCAGTTTTGTCCGGGAGTGATAGAGCGAATTACATCGCCTCAACATAACAGCATCAAATCACTCCAACACTCACCACCATCACCTTATCATCATTATCGCAATCATTCACAGACGCCATGTGCCACAGGGCTCCACTCGTTAAACGCTTAGACGAATCATCGCAGTTCAGGAGTTAGTCGCAGATAATTGCGACAGAAATTCGGGCATGTAGCCGTGGAAGCATACTTTTACGCAAGCAGCTAAAGAAAAAATCTAGCACTAAATAAATAATATAAATAATAAAAAATAAAAAAAAAATAATAATATTGGTGTAACCAAGCAGATATAAGGAATCTACTTCCTAGCTACTAGAATTAGTTTCAGACACCAACTGTCAGTACTCAAGTATGGGGAAGAAGGAAAAGAGAGAAAGAGAGAGCACGTCTTACCTTAGCAAGAAGTGATTGACACAATATACGGGTATTTACATGTATAGGCACAGAAGGTATAGATCTACTAGGCAAGCCTGAACATGGGACAATACCAAAAATGGACTAAAAATCATCGAAAAAATAATTTTCGAAGTAAATATTTGAATTGAAATATTGGGGATGTATTTGCAAGTGACCAAAGAATACCTTACAAGGTGGTAAAATATAGGAAACTCTGACGAAATAGCATTGTTGAGCTGGCAACAGAATCGGTCATCCCGCTTAGGCGGCGTGGGAAGAAAATAAAGCATCCCAGCCATCTAGGTAAAACTTGAAACAACTTTGCTTATGTCATCTTAAAACTAATATTTAGGGGGCTTGCTTGGCTCTAATGCTCAATCTCCAGCATCAACTGACAGTTGACTTATAAAAGAAAATCTATAAAACTATAATCCCATATAACCCATATAACTATAACCCATATAACACAAGTAAGACATGAGGCCGGGTGGAACCAAGCGGTCAACACTCACATCGTCGGAAATGCGCTGCGCGTTGATCGCGTCGCGCTCGCCCTGCGCGTCCTGCGCACGTTCCTGCAGCGCGCGAAGCCGCGCGATCTCGCGCTCCTTGGCCACCCGGATCAGCTCCTGCTCGCTCTCCCACTCATCTTCCCGACGGGCCTTCTCGCGTTGGTACTCCAGGATCTGCGGGCGTGACGGGGACAGCGTTAGAGCGGCGTCGGGACGGCGTTGCCTCTCCGTGCTACACGCGCTTTAGTTTGCGTTATTGCCCAAGTGTGATACGAAACTCTGCGGTAATTTAGCCAAAAAAATTGTGGTTGAAACAATACACTTTTTCTAGTGTTGATTTGAACCCGAATGCAGATACTCGTTGCATCTACGGAAGATATCTATTACGTACCGTATCAGAAATGAAATATCCATTCCAAAATTAATATCAGTAACAGGATCCGGGATCCGTACTGGGATACGGTACGGATAAAAATTTCGCAATAGATATTTCAATTATAATAAAGTTTCAAAAAGATTTGATAAAAATTAGACAGGTAAATGGAATCCTGCTAAGCTGTCAAATATCTGTTTTTGATAGGTACTTTGACTCTCATAAGTCAGCGGCCCATTTGCAACCAACTTAGCCATTAACTTCTTCATTAACTGCAAGCTAACATGTCTTCCGACAATGCAAGTTACAAATTAGAAGGTTACATAAATTAGTACATACAATTGGTACATGTCAAGTTTTGCATAAATGCCATGTCTAATTCTAAGTTCATTGTGTATGGACCTTAAACCTTCGATCACCAGCTATTAGTGATCGAACCTTAAACGCTTTAAGTCCTTCTGGCTTATTCTATACAATAGCTCATTTTGACCCTTGAGAGGTAAGGCAACTAAACATTGTAAAAGATATTGCATAGAATTCAGCTAAAGCTTTCAATATCTCAGTTTGATAGGTGATTTTTCGGAACACGATACATAATTACAGAGCATCGTACGTACTCTCTGGTCGTTGAGCTGGCCCTCGGCCCGTTCGAGATCTCGGAAGTACTTCAACTGGCTGGACACTTGCGCCAGCTCCTCTCGGGTTTTTGCCTGGGCCTTCGCCTTGTCTTTCACCGCCTTTATTTCCTCCAGCTGCATGTTGAGCAGGGCTTCGTTCATTCGCCTCGCTTCCTGAATCGCACGAGAAAACAGCATTATTTTCTATTGTTAAGTAGGGGAGTTTCGGGGAGTTGCAGGGAAGATACAGAGCAATGGAGTGAATTGGTGTACAAAGAAATGGAAGTGTAGATAAAGATTGGGGAGGTGGCACCAAAATATAGTTCACTAGCTGTTACCTGTTGGATTTAATAGAAAAAAAAAGAAATGAACAAAATGATAACAAATTTAAAAAAATAGAAACCATAGGTGTCCGTTCCGGGATAATAAATAATAAATTTCAACTAATAATGCAACGAGTACTTCAACACAATCAACAAATCAACACTAGGATTATTTTCTATCGAAGGTGGTTGAGGGATTTATAATAATGGCAATGGGCTATGATTATCGAGTCTGAATTTTAAATTTTAATAATGTTGCATGAATAGTATACTGCAATTTTCTCTGTAGTTCTGAAGAAATAAATGAAATAAAGTTGTTGGGATATGGGCATGGCAGAAGGATGAACAAGATGAAAACTATTTGATCCATAACATAAATTGGAACTTACTTCTTCAACCTGCTCAGCACCTAAGAGCCGTTGTATTTCGTTCTCTCGAGCTTGGTCCAGGATCTGATTGACGTAGATCTTGTTTTGAATTCGTCTGGCCTCTGTTTTATCTTCCTCTGCCTTCAGAGCGGCTCGCCGGTGGTCTTCCATCATTTGATCCAGGCGTCTATCCTCTTCATGCAACTCCTGACTGCAAGCGTTGTAAACCAGCGGTTAATATGAAAGAAATTGCTAATAAAACCATGCCGAGAAAAGATCTGCTTAGTAACTGCCAGCCATCATAAAGCTGATGATGCAGTCATCATAAATACCACCTCAAGTCTAGTACTTGACTATCTAGTTAAGTACGAGATATTAGACACCGTTACTTAATTTTCAGCTATACCTACCTACCAACCTACCTCCAAAAAAAGTTTACAGAGAGGTAAAATTGTTATACCTTGGTTAATATTATTAATTTAGCTAGTACCTACAACAAAATCTATGTTAGGTAAAGTAGTTATGGCATTTTTTAATGACTGTTGTGTTTGTCTAGAGGTTTTGATCTTTATCATTGGGATAGCATAAGCACATAGGTACCTATAACTTCCCCATGAAATCTAATTAGCATCATTAATGAATGAGTTTCCAGTTAATGAAACTCTCTGATGGGAACTTAAATTGCCACACTATTTCAGACGAGAATTGATGTGTGATAGATGAAAGTGAAGGTGGAATAACCACCAGACATAGTAAAAAAATAAAAAACAATGCATAGTAAATTACTCTACTAGTTTCTTCTCGGCGATTTGGGCTTCGCGGATGATATGGCATTTAGCCCCCATGATGATCTGATTGGCCCTTTTGACCTCCTCTTCGTTTTCCTGCTGGAGCTCGAATGCCCGGCGAAGGAGATGATTCGCTCTATCGCGAGCATCTTGCTCCAGCTGAAGACAACAAACACACTCACTTTAAGCAAATTTAAGCACTTTTTGGCCATAATTTTGCTGTTTATTTCCGAATAATGTTAATTTTGTATCTCTATAAATTTAGAAAAAATTGTCTAAATAATAAGCAACTCTGTTTTCTACATGGTAAATAGAATCATTTTGCTTGTTGTATCTAAGAGGGAGACTTCCAGGATGTTGTCTAAATCTTACATCAGTAAGCTTCACTCCCTTTTCTCGCTTCTTCTCCCAACTTTCAATTTGCTGCTTTCGAGCAAAACATTCTCTCAGCTTCTTCTGCTTTTCAGCTTCATCCGCATCCATCATACGCTTTCGATCTTCCAGTGTTAACACCTGGAGAATGGAAAATTTTTGAGGATAATAGTATTTTTGTTTCTAATCAAGCAACTACTATAGGAGCTATAGTGATGCAATGTTGATACAATACCTTGGATTGCTGCTTTAGTCTGTCAAATTCGCCTGCTGCTACCATTCCTGGATAGATATTTGGCTTGTTGTAGGGTATAATCAACTCGCGAACTGCATCGTGAGCTACCAAGCGCACAACTTCTTTCCCATCCGTGGCTCGAGGTTGAGGTCTCAACGATGGGTCCACTGGAATCGTCTGGCATTTCGACTTTGTTATCCGACAAGGCAGATTAACATGGCTCTCACGCCGCTTCTGAGAATGTATTCCCGAATTCATTCTCGTTCGCTTTCAACTAAACGATTAATTTGAATTAAACTAACGTAAAAGGTGTAAAACCAGTAAAAATAAATGTCTTGGCCCATTCGCTATCTTGAACAACTGAATTGTTTATTTAGTTGCCAAGGCGAAAACAAGGAATAAATCAATGGGTCTAATGGGCTTGATTATGGATACACTACCTGTTGAATATTAGGTTATCCTAGGTTATTTACAAAAATTAATCTATTTTGCAGTCAGGGATAATAAAACTAAAAATTTTGAGTTATGATTATGTTATATTAACAAACAGAGAGTCCATTTTTTATGCAGATATATGATGAACTTCTAAAAAACGGCCGAAAATAACTTTTTAGACTTTGTTATAAACCGCTAATTCAAAATCTTGTACGGTAATTACGTCACTAGTTTTCTTAGTTTGTTACTAGATGGCGTTGCAAATGAAATGCGCCTGCGCATTGGTCACGAGTCGCGACGGCCGACGACAACAACAAGTTCAACAAGTTGTAGTGAATTTATACTTAAAAAATATTGAATCGGGTTTTTTGCTTCCTCTTTGTTGCCACTTGCATTTTCACTAAACGAACTTTGTGTCCTCTTTGCTTTTAAATTAATCCATTAAAGGCACCCTGCGCCTTCCTTAAATTCGACTAAGAATCGGTTTATTAAATATTGCATAAGATTTGAACCCACCATTGTGTTGCACGTGAATAATTAGGTCATTTTAGGCCATGGAAGCCCCCTGGCCTGATAGGTTATGGTAATTATCTTAAATATATAACGGGATCGTAATAGTGAGTGAGTCTAGAGCAAGTCGAGTTCTAGGTTATAAGATGGTATGGGAGGGTGCCTAACGCTGGACAGAGAAGAGGCGAAGGCGAAGAGACGAAGTGAAGAAATCGACAAGCAGCTCGGAGAATCTGCAAAACAGGATGGCAATGTTATTAAGATATTGCTACTTGGTGCCGGGGAGAGCGGAAAGAGCACGCTTGTCAAACAGATGAAAATCATTCACAGCGATGGGTTTACTCGAGACGAGCTGCGGAGCTTTCGTCCGACAGTCATGGACAATTTGCTGTCGTCGATGAAGTATGTCTTGAGTGGAATGGGTCTGCTAAGAATTAACTTGCAGTCATCAAGGAACAAGGTATTCACCTGAGCCATCTGTCTTCTACAAAGCTTTTAGAAAATTTTCTGTACTTATTTATTATATGTGCCTACTCTTATTTACAGGCTCATGCACAAGCAGTATTGATAAGTAGCAGTTGCTTTGACAAAACCTTCACCATCCTGCCAGGGATTGCAGGTTCCCTAAGAGCTCTTTGGAAAGATCGAGGCGTGAGATTAGCTGTCGCCCGTGGCTATGAATATGAGCTCAATGATTCTGCAATCTAGTAAGCTGCACTATTATTATATTAGAAACAAAATATCTATTACAAATTTGTCTCTGTGAGATACTAACCCAGACCTCTCACCTTGCTGGGATTTAGCATCCATTTATACCACATAGACAACCAACTGTGGAAAGGATATCAAGTTTATTCTAGAGTTGCTTGGCACAAAAAACTTGAGCTTCAAGATTTTGAATATCTATTGTACCTACATGCAAAGAGTGCTTGCATCTGGGTTCAAATCAACACTAGCTGGCTCTGTTATTTATATGCTTGCTGCCAACCACTTCAAAATTAACTAAAGATCCATACACAATCTTTTTTACCTGCTTCCACATTGTAGGATACCTTCAAATGTTACAATGTCATCAACTTACAGCCTGTTTGAGAACATGGAACGTATCTGCGATCGCAAATACATCCCGTCGGCCACCGATGTTCTGCGAGCGCGTGTCCGCACGAGCGGCATCATCGAGACGCACTTCCGCATCAACAACGTCATCATCAGCATGTTCGATGTCGGCGGGCAGCGGTCGCAGCGCTGCAAGTGGATCTATTGCTTCGACAATGTCCGCGCCGTGCTCTTCGTCGTCTCGCTCAGTGGATACGACATGACGCTAGTGGTGAGATATGGAATTGAGATACGCCCGAAAAGTCGCACTTCGGTTTTCGATTTGTTTGAAACAAACCATCTTGTGATAAGTAACAGGGAAGGATGATAAGGTTGGAATCTTTAACATTTTGATTGTTTCTTGCATTTCAGGAGGATGCAAATGTTAACAGACTGGATGAGAGCCTAAACCTATTTGCTCAAATTGTGAACAACCGTTTCTTCCGTGAAGCTTCTTTCGTACTTTTTCTCAACAAGTACGACCTTTTCCGTGAGAAGATCCTGTACTCGGGCCGGCATTTGCGCTACTACTTCCCCGACTATAAGGTACTGCGTTAAGTAGCATTCGTAAAACAAAAAATCCAGCCGAGTAGATCAGTTACGCAACCTAAGCACACTGAAATACTTGTACTATACATTACAATACAATAAAACCATCAAATGATTTTATGAGAAAAGAAAACCCTAAAAGGCAGTTGATCTGTACAGCTCTGCTGAGTGATTTGTTGCTTTTATAAATCAAATTACAGTCAGACTTTGGGCTGTTGAAGGCAAGTAACCAATTAATCAGTTCCCTATGGTTTGTGAACCAGAGTGAAACACGCCAAACTCTGATTTCTTGTTGCGGCCAAAACGAAAACAGCAAAAACCTTTGTCCATTGCTAGAGTAGTCTTGATATTTTCCAACCATAACAAATCGGAACCGAACAACAATCGTGTCTCTCGGCTGCGCAGGGACCCGACTACGACGTGGACCGCGGCGCGCTCTTCATCCAGCACAAGTTTGCGCTGCGCAACCACAACTCGGCCAAGGTGATCTACCCGCACTTCACGACGGCCACCGACACGTCCAACATCCAGGTGGTGTTCCAAGTCGTCATGGAGACGGTGATCTGCGACAACCTGCAGCAGGTCACGCTCCTGTGACTCGGAAATCCGCCGGCCATGTCACCGATCTCAATCGTTTCCCCCGGAACGTGCAAGTCAAACAAACCTAGCCTAGTTTGTTTCAAGTTTCTAGAGCCGATGTAGGATGGTTTGGTGTTTTTTTTTTTACGGTGTTGCTCTGTGCTTGAGAGATTTTCGGCGCTATAGGTGACGCAGAAGAACATTTTGTTTTCTGCTCGCTCGGCGCTCTATATCTGAATCTCTATTATCCTTATCCCGGACAGTCTTGAACTAGGAATCAGTATTTTTCAATGCCCCAAAGTCGAAGTGCTACCTTACAGTTTGCCGCAAATTCCCGAATAATCGATTTAGATGGCGATATGGAATGTGTTGGATGAAGCGTCACTTAAAAATTTGAACATGGCGCTTGCAGCAAGTCTCACCGATTTATCATGGGTGCCGAGTTAGGGATGGGATGCGTAACCCAGCTGTAAGTTCTTAAGAAAGGACTTGCGTCACGACGTTTTGACCGGGCCTGCCATCTTCAGAAGCAAACTAGAATAAACTCGGTTCAGGCAATTCTTAAGGCCGACGACAATCTCCTCAATGCAGAGCAACACCGTTCAACACTTTGAACCGAACCTAGCCTAACGTATAGCTGGTGAAATTGTACTGATCGCAATATAGGATACCTAATATTATCGTAGATGGTTGATGTAGTATGTCAAGGCAACTGTCTCAACTGGCGATTTTGGCTTGGTGCCCCTGTGGCCAAGTACATATTCTGTTGGAAAAACCGTCGATGCTAGAGTGGATTTCAAAGTTTATTGGCAAGATTGCTATCTCCCAGTGTAGCAGCTTAAAGATGATCACTGTTGTGATTTAAATTTAGGCGAACCCATTTATTTTCCTGAGTAACTTCTATCCTTTGAACTACTTTTAGAATCTCCAGCCATCTTAAAAGCTTGCTGTTGTAGAGTTGGCAAATATTTGTTCAACAAATATATCCATGACCATCAAAGCTCTCTATTTTCGTGTAATTTCTCAACTGATTAGCTATTTTTTCTTTCAATTTAGTATAGTGCTTTCCAGGTGATATCTAGCAGCTAGGGATACAAGTGATGGCAGATGCATTTTACTGTTTACTTTAAGTGGCAGCTGATGTGCTCGTGAAATTTAAGATTTCTGATCTTAGATCAATGTTAAAATTGTTGATCTTATTAGTTATTAACAATATGTGCAATTTTTGATCAAATTAAACTCAACTGCCTAGCTTTACTCACTGGGCTGCCACTGTTTTAAATTTCTATTATCTCACAGAATAAATATTTGGAATAAAGTGCCAAGTGGCTTTTAACTTAGAAAGGGGAAGGAGAATAGAAGAGCAAAGAACTTTGATCTACTTGGAGGTTTTTGCTGATTCCTTCATTCACTTTCACTTGAAGCTCTACCATTTTCCTTGCCTACTTTCAGTGTATTAATATTTATAATTATTGTTAAAATTCTATCTTGTTTGTTAAGGTCTGTGATAGAAACAAATTGCCAATTATTAAGTATAAGGATTAATTCATAATATTAGTACTATTATTTACAATGAAAATTAAAAATAAATTCTAATATATTTATTCAGATTATAAGATCTTCTCTCTTGTCATCATTAACGATTTTTATTGTATTTTGATGGTTCGTTATTTTAATAATGGGCAACAAAGCTCGTGTGAAATTATTTAAGTCGTATATCTTGAGAATTTGCCATACACCATTTACAATGTGTGCAATAAAAATAAGGGAATTGCAATGTTAGCCTTGATAAAATAAAACAGTTTATATTTATTTGTACTTTTATAAAAATTATATAGTATATTATATTTTTTTCAATAAAATTGAAAATAGCTTGGATCTTTCTAAAAAATAAAAAATAAAAACTAGAAACTGTAAAATGAAAGAAACCTGCTAGTTCTTGAATGTCCCGTGAACTCTCACTCTGTAAACGCATGTGTAATCTTCATTCCCGTTGTTACTGAGTACCGAAAACTCTGCATAATCATAGCTTCTTTCGCAAGATTGTTGCACTGCGAAATACTGCGTAGGTGGTCCGTTGATATCATAGGTAAAATTCCCCAAGTCAAACCCTTTGTCGTTGGGATTTTCCAAGCCCTGGAAATTAATGATGTCACTAAAAAGTTAATCTTATTACTTTTGGAATGGCTACCAATTTTGTAGCAATTTGTGAGATGACCTAAATTTCTTAATCATCATATTATGCAACTGCAAGTTATCTTGAAAATTACTTCCTAGACTCCCAAAGTAATGGTGAGGTAAAGAGAAGTAAAAGGACTTGCCTTCAAGGAAAATTCTTTCGGAGCACTTGAAACATTCTCGTTGACCATCAACGATTTGGCTACGTGCTCATAAGTCACTCCTGTGATTACGACGGGAGAGATCAGTTTTATCACGGCCGTCCCTTGCGATCCAACGAACGGCCAGCATTCCCCAGGTTGAGTTTTTGCCTTGTGAAGAAACAGTCCAAAGAACAGATTTGTGAGTCTACATCCTGATAATTGTAGAATTTACATTGAGATTTATTTGGAGAAATCATTTGGTAAATCATTTGAAGTGACTGCTATACACCGAAGCATTATAATAATAACATTAATATAGTTTACTACTGTCAACAATTGAGCTGTGAACAGTTATTTAGACTAAAAAATCATTTTAACAACAAATTATACAATTATTTGCCATATCCATGTACAATTCTTGCAATGTGTAAAAACAATTCTTAATTAGGAAAGTTTTTGGTCTGTTTTTTAAATGTCTCCTCTTTAAACTGCACCTCTTTCGACAGAGCATTATAAAACATACCTCCTCAGAATGGTTTAAACCTGAATGTACTACCTGTAGTATCGTTGAAGGAGCAACTATACTGGCACATGAGTAGAGGCCAAAGTATGAATAGGTCCAGTCAACAACGTAAGGCTGGGTGTCTCTAGTAGTCACTACATCCCCACCTGCCAAAAGAAAAAACTTGCTTACAGTTTGATAGTAAAGTTTAATCTCACTTTTATTAGGTAAATTATATATTTTTCTGTCTGCTCACCTATGGCCTTCAAAGCAAAGTCCACCCTTCCAGTCTTGTCTGCATCATATTTGGCGATGGCATTGGAAATTGCATTGTCTGAATATGCTTGTAACTCTAGGATAAATTACAAGATAATATTGGTTATGTACATTTGTAATTTTATTTACACAATAAAATGAAAGTCGTTTTTTGGAAACAAAAACAAACCTCTAGCTTTAGCATCAATCTCTTCCTGGACAAAATTTTTCATGCACGCCAATTCATAAATACCTACTTAGGGAAGAGCTCATATTAAGAAATATCAGTTCCAAATTCAAATGTCTTATAAATTTATGATTTTAAAAATTTAACAGATATTTTATTAGCTGGTTTTACCCTTGAAAGGCAACACTTACAAAATAAAACTGCTAAACCGAAGCACCAAATCCACAAGTTTCTGCGGAATATGTTTGAGGAAATGCGCGACTCTCGAATAGGTGGGTCACAGGGCATGGCGGTGTTAAATTGTGATGTCATGAATCAAGATGGTGAAAATAAATTCTTTATTACAATTAAAAAATAAATCACTTAAAATTCGATGAAAGCATGGATGTTTGGTGTAAAAAATTTAACTACACATGCAACAATTGCTCTTGGCAAAACAAAATCCTAATTTAAGTTAAAATTACATATTTGAAGATATTCAAGGGGCATTGGGAGATATTCAAATAAATCATACAATTTTTGTTACCTCTGCAATGGGCTTCATGCTGTGATTAGGAGTTGCCAAAAAATTAACACTTCTTCTCATTCGCAGTAGGTTCTGAAACTTATTGAATTTTTCCACGAAGATTTACCTTCTAGAAAACTGAAAGGAAAAATCACATTGAATTAGGTTTGAATTTATTTTTAGCACTACTTTATGCCATGTGACCCACTCTAATTGGCTAGTCACCCGTCAGTTCTCCCAATACTTGTCCAGTAACAAGTTGACGGAACGGAAGTTTTGGTAAAGCAAGTAGGCGTAGCCATTCTAAGCAGGGAACTGTCGATATTTTTGATATTTTACTATTTTATAACAATATTCTTCAACGTAAGTACATTCTTATTTCATATTTTATAACATACACAATGGAAACTGGAAGCGCATAATCCGAATGTGTGTTCAGTGCTCGGTGGGGGAGATAAAATATCATCTTGTCTACGGCCTCCAACATCTCTTTATGGGCTTTTTCCATGTATCAGTCAGACTCAGATTAGGGACGCGCCTTTTTCTTATCGGCGATACGAAAGAATTAATCAATCCGTATAAAAGTAGGATTTGTGTTCTTGATATAACCTAGTAACAGTGACACCTGTTTGGCTTCTTACTTGCAGCACATTAGTGCAACTAATATTAAAAAGAGAAGACATAGAATAATATAGCCTTTAGGCTAAATAGGTACTTGTATATCTTTCTGTTCAACTTTGATCCCTTGCCTGCAGCTAGCTATCAATCATGACGGACAGTACAGTAGTTGGCGTAAAGAACCTTAGCGTGACTTCTCCCGATGACGAGGAAATTGAGGCGAACTATACTCCGCCACCGACCAAATCCATTGAAGAGATCCTTGACACGGACAAGGATGATGAGAGTCTGCGAAAGTACAAGGAGAAGCTGCTGGGGGAAGCGAAAGAGGGCAAAATCATTGTTGGTATGTGTGATATTAATAAATTTAAACCAAATATTTACTGCGACGTGACTGTGGGCGAGTTAAAAAGTTAGGTTTTTTCCCTGATCACAATCAAGATATTCATGTGGGGACGTAGGATTAAACATGATTAAACCATTCATTGTGGGACTTGAAGAAATTGATGAGATTTGCATTCATTAGTACGATTTCCATTGGTGTTGGGTATCAGTATGCATGACTCATACTCATGCGACTCAGACTCCTTGAAAAAAGTTAGCCCTCAGCATTAGTTTGCACAAGTAGTAGAAACCATGGCCAATCTTACCTTTTGTCTACAATCATATTTGAGAGCTTCACTTTATTTAACATTCATTGATATCTAAGATAGGTCGGAGTCAGACATTGTATTAATTTAGGAACTGATTTAGCAGTTGCTCCCAATGAAAATAGATCAAGGCTATTATTCAATTAAGTTAAACAACTAAATTGTAGGCAACACTATGGCTTAGCCTCCTACAAATCTGTCGCCCTCATTGAAACAGAAACGATGCGGCACTCCGAAGGTAAACGCATTGTTTGGTTTCCGCAGAGCCCAATGATCCGCGCATGGTGCTGGTGAAGAAGCTGGCCCTGTGTGTTGTCGGACGGCCCGATGTCGAGCTCGATCTGACCGGACCACTAGACAAGCTCAAGAAACAGACGTTTACCATCAAGGAAGGCGTGCAGTATCGCATCCGTATCGACTTCATCGTCCAGCGCGAGATTGTGCACGGGCTTAAGTATGTGCAGAAGACCTATCGCATGGGAGTTCCAGGTGAGTTTCTGCGGTTTTCACAGGCGCCCTTTTCTGCGCAAACATCAATAAAATATATGTATTATTACACATCTTTATCGAATATGATGACATTGCGTTTATTGACGATCAATAATGTTGGTTAATTTGATATATATATATATATGCTGTTTATTTCATGCTGCTTATCTGGGAATTTCAGTATCAGCAGTAGGTACGTAAATAATTTGTTGGCATAATTTTTTGCATTTTGGTTTGCTATGTATTCCTCCATTGTATTCCTCCATTGTATTTCTCATGTTTCTCTTGGTATTTCCACCCAATTCCACCTGAGATTGAATCTTAAATGACAGATGTGTTATTTGTTGAGATATGGCATTTTATTCTCGCTAGCCTCGATCCATGGTGGTTGATTCGTTGCTGTTCATCCATCCTTCAACAAAAATCTGGCCTTTTCACTCCTCGTTATTCCTCAAAATCCACATTGACGGCATCCTCGGAAGTTCAATTTCTTAGATCCGTACAAGGTAGAGGTCTCTACACCGTTCTCGAAAACCAACCTTGACAAAACAGTCGACTACCAAGACACTCCATCTCCACCATCAAACCCTTCACCCACACATCTGCAAACACACTCTGGTAACTTTGTCTGACTTGGCCGTGGGTTTCTAGTCGACAAGATGACCCACATGGTGGGCAGCTACCCGCCGAAAACTGAGCTTCAGTCGTACACGACTCCTCCCGAGGACAGCCCGTCGGGCATGGTCGCTCGAGGGAGCTACACGGTCCACTCTCTATTCACTGACGATGACAAGCACGAGCATCTCAAGTGGGAGTGGAGCTTCGATATCAAGAAGGACTGGAAAGACTGAGGTGGCTCGTTCTGCACGTACTTAACATCGACGAAGCCGGATCGTTGTGCTTTGTTTATATGTCAGCTCTGTTCGATTTGAATTGTTTACTTTAGTTTTGGGATCATGAGTTGGTGTTGACTGTTTGTAATTGTAGCGTGCCAAATGCCGGTGATATTTATGATTAGCGTTGAAGGAGTCGCGCAGTAATTTGTGTGTTAGCTGTCTCTAAATGGGCTTTTTTTGATGTGTAATATTAATGAGTGTAGTATTGATAAATGCTTCACTAAGAAGAAGATAGCTCAGCAAACATTCTTGAACTAGTTTCTTATAAATTGACAGAGGTTTCCACTAAGTATGTCACCTTCACCAAGTGCTGGAAGTCTGGCAAGTGAGACTAACAGCATTACGCCCATTTTTTTTTGTTTTATCGGCAAGTTACGAGGTAGATACTGCGGAAGGCATTTCCTAAAATGTGCTGGGTGTGTTTATACCGTTGTGCTCTGATTGGTCCCAACATCCTATGTCAGTTTAAGTCAACGATTCCAAAGAGAGCTTACTGTAAATGAAGCATTAGACTTGTGACTTGGAGAACTTAGAATTTAGAACATTGCCTGATCTCACATTGAAATTCACTTCAGACGTTTGCTATCTTGCTTGGAGGTCATACAAAATACTTTGGAATTTTCCAAATTAATCTAGTCTTGGACCAAAACATATTGCTAATCTTGTCAATCGAACTTACTCGACGAGAACGCCGCTTGAAACTCGAAAACGTCGCTTCATAGTTCATACACTTTTCCAAGTTGCAAGTCGAACTTTCTTGGTTAAGTCACAAGTATTATCACATTATTTTCTCTTTAATTACAATTCGGTAGTTATCGTAAAAATTTCCAAAGTTGTGCATTTCTTTTTATTCTGTAACTGTTAGATGTATTGTCTTTATATTCCTTAAAATGATGCCATATCTTAATGACGGTTGAAGGATTGTTATTGAAGGGCCATGAATCAATGCTTCTGCCGATGTCTACTCTACTGGAATGTCGTTAGCGTAAGATTGATTGGCGTGCTGCAATAATACGGTTGATAGCCTTTGCAACCATTTACTTTTTTTATTCATTTTGCTTTTTGATAACCGCTGCCTTAAATTGAATTAATAATAATTATACATTGTAGATTGATATACAATATTGATATAAAAAAGAACCGCTGCTCAGTTGTTAACTTTTCCTGCTAAAACCTGCCTTTGAACATACCTAGCCAGGAAACTATCCACCTCCTTAACAAAAGCTGAAGTGCTAACCTGTCTTAGCTATGATTTAGTTCGCATGACTAATTTACTGTTTATCCTTATTGTTATCAGAGAACCAGCAGGAAAGTGCTAGTATGTTCTATGATGGCTCACAATAATGGCACGTACCTACTTAGGATTAGCTTTGGAGATTAAAAGCTAACTGAATGTTTGTTCCTAAACCAAAGACTGGCTCTAATTGTTATTCAATACAGAGCTATTAGCTTCAAAATAACTTATCAGCTTGTAATTATGGGGTATCAAATATTCAGTTCTAAAAGAGCACAGAAAATGGATAGAACTACTTGAGAATGCATTGCAAAGTTACAATTTGTCATTTTGGTAACAAAATAATTTTTTATTGTCAAGAAAATACTGTCAACATTTAAAACATGGCTACATAATCATAAAGATAGAAAGCACAATAATAGAACCATCCACCAGTCATTTTAATTTTGCATAAAAATAAAATTTAAAATTACCATTGATGTTTCTATAATTGTATGAAAAATAAAAATGACATTTTAGGTTGGTATATAAATAAAGATTACAACACATGGCTATGCTTCACACAATCATACCTTGCCTTTGATAATTATTAATTGTCGGTATGAAGGATGGTGCTATTATTGTGATATATGTAATGCATGCACTGAGATAGTAACAAAACTTCAAACAATAAAATAGAGTTGCTGGACATTAAACAGGCAAATACAGCAGGATATAAACATTGCACATAAGATTTCGGACAGAAAATATTTCCGTTATTGAATGTAATATGTATAATAATGACTAGTGGTTTCAGAGAAAACTGTACAGGCCGGCTACCGCTGTGCTTACATTCTTATACTGATGCCTCGAGATTGAAGGGGTTGATGTTGACGCTCACTGTTACCATTGAAACCCATGCATTGTAGCAAAGTAAATTAACTATGCAAATGGAACTACGTAATTGGTATTTACTCATACGTAACACGCACGTAACCCCATCATAATTTCCTAGTCGAGCATGTGCACGAAATTCAAAAGAACTTTCTGCACAATGCCACGACGCAATGCACCCACAACGCGGGCACCCGATCGGCAAGTGTCTTCGTTTCCGACGTGAATTCCGAACCGAGTTTGTACAGTCTGTCTTTCTCCTCCAGCAAGCTCTGCCTCAGTTTCGGGTTCTTAGTGACGACAACCACTTGCGTCTCGAGATCTCGGTACACGGAACGCATTCCGAAGTTTGGCGAACCGATGAAGGTTAGCGAAGGGGTCGTGTTTCGGGGTAGCGTGTACCACAAGCCTTTCGCGTGGAATGTCCAGCCTGTGCGTTGATATTCGTGCATCCCGATGCGGTCTAGTTGATTGTTCGACGTGACTCTCGAGAGGAAAGATGATGCTATGAGGGTGTAGCCGAAGGGGATACCGCCGGCGGGGCCTTTGGCTCCAAGGAATCCGTTGGCCTGAAAGCAATGACGATATTATAGTGTAGCCTTGATGTAGGATAGCAAGGCGGCAAGATGTAACTGGTGTAAAATATGGGGGAGGAGATAGACTTACGTTTCGGTGAAGTGCGATTAGACGCTGCATTGGAATAGTCTTATGAAAAAGTAGGAAAATATAACGGTACGACTTACCAAGCTGGAAATTTGGCTGATGCATTTGAAAAATACAAAATATGGGCCAAAATGTTTTGGCTTCTGCCTTCATAATTTTTTCCACACAAGTATGCCACATTTTATGCACGCACGGCCAATCTGCTTTTCTTCTTTTTTAATTAATACCAAAATACTAGAAAGCTAAAATCATACTTGAACCACAGCTTGTGAACTATATTGTTGGGAAGTTTTACTCACATTTGGATGTGCCATAAGAATGTTGAAGTTGGCTTTCGAACGGGCAACGATGGAGTCGACGTATTCGGTCGTCAAGTTGAAGTATCCGGTGGCGAGATCTACTTTTGACTCCGCATCAGCTGTCTCCAAGAACTGCGTGGTGACCTGGCTGTCCATGTTCACCCCAAGTTGGCCCATCTGGACCAATGGGAACACAATCGTGTCCCCCTCTGAAATACGTTACATATGGTTACATTTCATTATGCTAAATTTTCCTTGAATTTGACATTTCTTGGTGTTTTACATGCTAAGTTTCACTAGGTACCAATTTTAGAGCTGGATGGCAGACAATTCAAAAAAACTAGTTCCCAATCCATGAAAGTTGAAACCCCAAAAATACGTCTCCCTATGTTTCGTTTCTATTCCTGCTGGCAAGCCTTCGGCAAGTTGGAAACATAGAGCTGGTTGTTGTTAATACAGCTCTGCCTTAATGAGAGGAATATTAAACTTGTTCTAGTCAAAAGCTTTAGTTCTGTGATACCAGACATTTTGTCAATGTTGGTACTACATAGGATGTAATAAAATGTTCACCTGTTGTGTTTGAATGGTCTTGTGCAGTAAACACCTGCTCCTCAATCACTCTTTGTGCCTGCGCCTGAAACTCCGCCAACTTGCCGTCTGTAGGATGGAAAGACCAGTCTTCTTGCAGTTTAACCGTGTTGTTTTTGTCGAGTCTAAACGAGAATCGTGAAACTCTCGAGACGAGTCCGTCGTAAAAGTCTGCAAGTCCGGGGCAATCCTCGAACATGACATAGCGATCCTGACGGTTTGTGAAGTAGTCATTGCTTAGGTTGGCGCTGTAAGGATGAGATAAATCTTTAGAGAATTCAAAGATAGAGCGTATTTATTAATGTTTGAAATTCTTATGCTGTTTAAGTAGGTACATACCCACTGATGATCAAAGAATCGTCAAAGATGTAAAGCTTCATGTGTTGAAGCCCAACAAGTTCATTGTAACGCTCTATATTTCTCACAAATCCCCGCAGTGCTGGTGTGTGATAAAGTGAAACCTGGAATTAATTTCGAATTGGCATTGTTAATTTTAGAACCATTATATGAAGTAGCATTGGGCAGTGGTGGCATTTGTTATTCTACACATTGAACACATTGATACACATACACAATATGCTTTGATACACATTGACTGGATAGCCTACCTGGCAAGATTTCTCATGTTCCTCCATTAGCGGCATCAGCATTTTTCTTGAGTTAACTTTGCCTCGCGATCCACGGGTAAAGTCAAGCAGTACATTTACTTTTAACGTCTCTGGATTTCTTTCTAGGCTCCGTCCGATTGCGGTAACTAATCCTTGTTCGAGTTTCCCAGTACCCAGATATAGGGATGCAATCGTTATCCTTTTTGTGGACGTTTTACATTTTTCTAATAAGGTGTCATAAAACTTGCTTGGTTCGTGGATTATAGATATATTTTTCCCATCTACGACGAATCCTGGAGCTGCTGTACATAGCCAGGATAAACTCTCGAGCTGTTCGGTGAAAAACGTGGACTTCATCGGCACTTTCATATTGCCTACCACCTTTGGTCCCGTGGCATCTTCAATAACATTCAAAGCAGCGCTTGCAGCCACACTCATGTGTTTAGAAGAGCCATGATTACTCAAATATTCGGTTAGGCGATGGTACAAACTTCTAGAAAGAAAAAACAAGTACTGAAAGCAGAATCTTAGGCTCATTTTCCAAAATTGCCTATTAGTTACCTCAAAGTCTGAGTTCTAGGAAAGTACTAGAATGGTTACCTTTGTGGTTGTTTATAGATAAATGTTTGATGCATAGTGCAATTGACAGGCTATAATTTACATTTTACATAGTACATCGCTAATTTATACGATAATTATGATATATATATTGCGAAATAACTGTCAAATCAATAACCTGATTGTTAAAAAATGAAGTACGGACATGACAGCACGTGCTACCCAGATTTTCCGCTCTGTGCGCACCAATCAGCTGTCAGCGCTATCTTCAGCGGCGGATTTGAAAAGAACTATCATAATAGAACCATTGATTCTATGAAGATTGAAGACTTGAAGTTTTTCTTGAGACGGTTTCAACGGTTACAGAGCAGACGTAAATTCATTTGCGTTTTCAAGTTTTACTTTGTGTTGTTTATTCTTAAGCAAACATTATGTGATATTTTTAAGTGTTTAATGTTGAGCTTTGAGATCTCTGGTATAGATTGGATATGAAAATACTTCTGTAGGCCACCCACCTCATAACAGTAAGTAGGTACAGCAAGAATCTTACTAAAATATCCATCTAGTATGATCAAATTTTTCTAAAGATACACCTTTCAGAAATAGTAAAATTACATACCTTGCACATGTAGTAATTTACACATTGAAATTACAGATTACCATAATATTTTCTATTTGGCAACTCCGTCACATTGTCAACCCAATGCTGATATCCCTATGGACTGGTTGGATTACAATGCCTACCGAGATTGGATAGTTTAGATGACAGCCATTTATATGTTTTAGTTAATTTGGTAGGCAGAAGGGAATGTGGATAGAAGAGTACCTACCTATGATACTAACTACATAACCACTAACAATATAGCACTGCAAACAGCCAGCAATGCTAGGAGAAAGAATTTGATTAGCATACAGTCAGTCAATAATATTATAAAAGCTGCACACACAAGGAATAAAGAAGTCTTAATAGAAGTGCTGTGTTTTCATCGGTCGAATTCTCTGATATAAATGTAGATTTTCCTTGACGGAAATGAGTGAAGAATGTGCAATTATAGAAATGTTTGATATGTTGTCGAGATAGAAGGGAACAAGGGGAAAGGCTGCCAGCCACCCATTCTGATTTACCCCAATGCAAACTTAAAACATAAATTATGAATTAGTACCCACTACTTTCAGTGATTTGGAGTGACCAGTTTTTGGTGACCTTTAATTGATTTTCCACCACAAATAAATAACCCAGCAGTGAGCACACTTTATAATTCACAACATTTCACCATCTGCATCTGTGACTGTGGCTTGACTTCGAAGGTAACAAGGGTAGCGACTACCGGCTGCCCATTCTAATACTCGCAATATAAACATTACATTTATAAAGTAGAAACACTAATAATGTAGTACTTCCTTCGCTAATGTGGAGTCACCATTTTTCCTGAACGCCTGATTGATCCTCCACCACGAATAAGCGACCCACCGTCGGGCACGCTTTGTAATTGACGACGTATCGAAGCCGGCGCCGGCGGCTAAGGGTGGAACGAGCGGCGCTCCGGCTCCAGGATGGGGTTGGTGTCGCAGAATGTGACGACGGGCGCCGACCGGTGGCAGTTCCGGCAGTTGTGGTTGTGCGGGCGGCGGCGCGGCGACAAGACCGCACAGCGGCAGACGGTAGAGCAGTGGCCGGGCCGCATCGTCGACATATCCTGCGGGGAAACGCGCCGAGCGCCGCGATCTGGTTGAATTAACTACGACGGTTTAACTCGCTTACATTTTACACAGACTAAGAACTCTTCTTAGTGATGGATAAAAAGAAACATTTGTTATTGAAAAGTATTGTAACAGCATTGATACGGATAATTAATTTGTTATAGCTCCGTGATTATTAATGATTGCTCAGAAACCACGTTTGTAATTTACATAAAACAATTTTCCAAATTCACAAAGATTAAATCTATGCTAAAACCTACAAGATAGCAAATTTTTAATTGAGCTATGCTTTTTACATGCTTACAGCTAGGTAAAAAACTGAATAATCATTAAACCTATACTAAAAAACTGAAATTATTCATGAAAAATTTACACTTAAGAGGCTGAGCTGCTGCTAAAAGCAATAGTTCTGAATTGACCAAGAAGGTACCAACGTACCATTTAACGACTCGCGGCAAACGAGTAAAAAAACAAACGAAACCCCGCACCTGGCTCTGATGGCAAGGCCGTCCTCCGATCTGCGCCATGTCCCTGGCCACCTCATAGATGTCTGTCTTGGACGCGAGACGCGCGCGATGGTGCAGCTGCCGCAGGAAGCACGAGTTGACGGGCGAGTGGACAAGCAGGTCGTCGTCAGACCGCGACTCGATCCCCGTGGGACCCCGCAGCAGGTCGGGCGTCTCCCGGCAGCAGACGCCTGGCAGACGGACGGAGAGTTAGAGTGGCACGATCAAACGGAATCGTTGACGGATTGAACGGAATTTCGTACCGACTGTTGTCTTTTTAATATGAGTCAGAAAAGTCCAAATTGCTCCGTTCCCATTTTACAAACATTTTTGGTTCAACATTCAAGCTGCTACTACGTATCTTGGTCACAGTTTTTGTCATTTCCTGAAAATTTAAGATTATGGACTTGACTGGACCCAACGACTTAGAAAAATCAAGGAAGTAAAACACACTTACGATCTGAGCCCAAACTCTCAAACGACGACGTCAAAATTTCCTCACGGATTCTTGCAAGTCTTCTTGCCGGGTCTTCACCAACCAACCAATAAGTTTGCATGTCCCCTTTCCCCTAAAATCACAAAAAAAGTAGTGTCTTATGATATACTTTCATACTTTTTCAAGACATCATGTCTTTTCCTAATCTTAGCATGTTAGTCTTCAGGAAAAATAGGCATTGATTGGCGGCAAAGTTAGAAGTTATATTGAACAAGTGCAGTTATCATCTGCAAAGATACTGTTTTATCTAGACGACTAGTGTCTCTAGAGTTTAGACGTTTCGATAGAACAAGGTCTGTCATCTTCAGGAGTACTGATTTAAGTTGTTTTATTTTTTAAATAGATGGCTGGGGCTCTTTAATTCATTGCCTTGCAAGACTGACAATTCTGTTGCCAGCTCAAAAATGCAATTTCGGTAGAGTTTCCTACTAGTTTCCTACTAGATTTGCTTTTACGTTGACAAACAAATGCTAATTTGGCCAAAAAAGTCTTTGCCATCAGAATTCTTTGCAAACCAGAAACACTTTTCCAATACGAATGAACGGTAACCCGTCAGACTGAATTTGATCTGCGTCAGCCCCCGATGATGTCAGCCGTACCCGTCCAGCTTTTACAAAAGCGAAATATCTACCGTACATGCAAAGAGTATTTGCACTTAGGTTCAAATCAACATCATCTTCGATACGAATGAACGGTAACCCGTGAGACTGACTTTGATCTGCGTGAGCCCCCGATGGCGTCAGCCCCCTTACAGCTTTTACAAAAGCGAAATATCTACCGTACATGCAAAGAGTATTTGCATTTAGGTTCAAATCAACATCATCTTCGATTCGAATGAACGGTAACCCGTCAGACTGACTTTGATCTGCGTGAGCCCCCGATGGTGGCAGTGGTACCCGCCCAGCTTCTCCAGAAGCTCCCACGTTGCTTCGGAGATGTGTATCCTGAACGACTCGCCCGACGACTCCATGCGCGAGGCGGTGTTGACCGTGTCCCCGAACAGGCAGTAACGCGGCATCTTCAGTCCGACCACCCCCGCCACGCAGTGACCTGATGGAAACCCGGGGGGGAAGATTGAAGCCGCTGTTAAGTTGATCCGATGCGATAATATTGCTTGATCTGTCTTTAGTCGTAGTATCTCGATGTGACGTAGTGAAGTTTGGATCTGGTCCATTAATCCAACCTCACATTGCCATTGAACAATTTGATTCAATTAAATCACTTGGATGTGTAGGCTTACCTACCTTAAAAATAGAAATATGTATTTGGTTGTATAGATAGAAAATATTTGCTTTCATTGTCATTTTCAAATGTTCCCTCTTCATTTGCTGAACTGGCATTAAATTGCAAACCGGAAGTCTTGAAGCTTAAGTCATGAAATGTCTAATACCCATCCCTATGCCCCATGGCGAAAATAAATCTATGGTCAAAGTTGCAGCCTGGGTCGAAATAAGTTACCAGATGCTTTTATTTTTGAGAAAAAGTAACCAAATATCTTACGAGACAAGTTAATAGGCTAGGCTAGTAGACAATTAATACATTTGAATCAAATTATAAATGGTAAATACCGTTAATTTAAAAATATTGCTGGTAAATCGAGAATTGCCTATTGAACTAGTAACTCTAGCCAGACAGCAGCGAACTCGTAAGGCACTCGTTGTTCCTCACCCGAGTGTATCCCGACGCGCAGCCTCAGCAGCTCGCCGGAGCTGTGCCGCAGCTCGTAGCGCTTGATCTTGGTGAGAAGATGCAGCGCCATCGACGCGATCTCCCCCGCGTGGCGGTCCCCGTTGCGCACCGGCAAGCCCGACACCACCATGTACGCGTCGCCGATGGTCTCCACTTTGTAGACGTCGTAGTGCGAGATTATCGAGTCGCAGCACGTGTACAGGTCGTTGAGGAGGTCCACAACCTGCGTGGCATCGCATTGCAGCGTTAGAAATCAGTATCTTATGTCGTGGCAACGATAGGTCGGCGTTGTAGTGGTGATAGTGTCTCTACGGTGCTACGATTATTGCATGACAAGAAGTGGATGCAGGGCTCAAACTGTATAATGCCCCACCAGAGATAATTTGAAACACCGAACAGTATTTTGAAAAATCTTACCTTGTTGACAATTGTTCTTACAAAGTTAAAGATATTTTTACTTTGTCTGTTTTATTATTTTGATTGCCTTTGACATACCAGGTGTACCATTTTGGGGACCATCACCATCACTAAACTATCACTGGCCAATCGACGATTTTACTTAAGGCACGCACCAAGAATTAAAAATTAAACCTTGATATATCGTTTGTGATGAAGACATCACTCCACCGCCGAACTAGCTAACAAAAATCATCCCAATCGAAAACTGCATACTAACTAAAAACGTACTAACAAGTCTTTTCAAATAATCAACCATTTTTTCGCGATGCGTTGCCGTAGATTACAAGTTCGCGTTGCATGATGGCGAACGGGCTGGTCATTGCAGAGAGCGGGTACCTGTAGAGGTGTGCTGACCGCCGATAGCTCGGTGAAGCCGACGATGTCGCTGAAGTAGATGGTGACGCAGTCGAAGCTCTCGGCTTCGACGGGGTCGCCACGCTTCAGCGCCTCCGCGACGGTCCTGCAGTTGGTACACACGAGACACGATCCAGCGTTACAACTCCTTATTCTATGGGTACACCATGAAGGGCGTGACACTTGCTATAGTGTCTGTTAATAAACTGTTATAAACTGTTATAAACTGTTTAAATTTGTTATCACGCAAAGTGCTGATATCTTTTTCCATGTGTAACAAAAACACCAGTCACAAAATGAAGGCATTTATTTTTGTAGGTACATGCTAGTTTGCCAATGCAATGGCCAGGGTTGGGTTTATAGGTGTCTAAAACCCTTTTATACGTTAGACGTATTATACATACGTATTATACGTAAAAAACGCATAAAACCTACGTATAAAACCATTTTTTCCGGAAACTGTTCAATTTTACATCTCCTGCAAACATTTGAATTTTGGTGTCCTTTGGATCACCTTCAGTGATGAGTTGAAATTGAAATTGGCCGTACGTTCACAACCCTCTCCGCAACAGCTTAACATTCTTAACCGCTTAACAATCAAAAAACTTTTCAAATACCACCCTTTAAAAGTATCAGAATCAAGGAATTCAAACATTTCGTCAGATGAGTACTGAATTTTTCTACAAAATTTTTAGGAACTAACTTCAATCAAATTTTTATTTTTGCAATATAATATAAGTACTTATGTGTTCATCCCAGTGGAGGTTGTTAGTGATATTTACTCCCAAATATTTGCTCTTGTCTACATGTTGCAGAACTTCATCACTTAGCTTATATATATTGATAAAAATGGACATTTTTTTTGTTTGTAAATTTGATCAGTTTGATCAGAATGTGTATCATGAGAGAGGACAGAATCCAAAATAGAAAAAATGTAAAAGTATCAGTGATTTTGATTCTCCAGATACTATTTCTAGAACTTCTGCATAGTAAAACATAGTTTACGTATTATACCTAAAAAAACGTATAAAACGTCCATGTATAATACGTATGTATAATACAGTATAATACGTACGTATAATACGTGTTTTATACGTTACGTATAATACCTACCCAACCCTGGCAATGGCCAATGCTTAATTCGCTGTTCTGTCCGCCACACGGAATCAAAATTGCACTGTAATTATATTAAAAAAAATTCGTACCTAATGGGCTTTCAACTAATTTAGAAGTTGCATTTGGAAGGAAAATAGTTGGCACTGACTTTGGCAACATTCGATTGAGCAGCGCATCTGTTTTCTTCTTCTCTTCCGTGAGCTGGTTTGTCCGTTCTTGCACCAACCCCTCCAAGTTGTAGGCGTACTTCTCCATGATCGCCAACATATTGTCGAAGATGTTCGGCTTCCTGCAACGAAATCAACACATATCACTGCCTATACTCATTCTTTCTGGTCTAGTTTTTCAGTCAAGATTTGTAAAATTAATAAACCTATTCCATTCAATCACAACTCAATCAAAATGACTTCATGATAGCCTCTCGGCAAAGAGAGGTTAAGCAATTTGGGTTGTGATTCCCTTATCTTCCTTGGTTTATCAGAAGAGCTAATATTTTTTTTCCAAACTGTGTGGGTATCCGTCGTAATTTTTCTCTGAATGAAATCGGTCTATTGGTGTCAAAATGGTTCGATGCAGGCACTCACAGTCCCGCCTGCATCTCCTTGAGTTTGAGTCGCACGTAGCGGATGTCCGGTCTCTGTTCGGGATCCTCGTCCCAGCAGTCGCGTATGCAGTTGAGCACGTAGTCTGCCACCCCCAGCTGCTCGGTGGCTGGCCGCAGGAACTCACCCTCGCGCACCCTCGACACGATCTCTGCATTGTCACCCAAATACATTAATTGATATGTGCTGGAATTAATGCTGATTTCTCTTGAAATGAACATCCTAGACGAGTTGGTTTGGAAAATAGATCCTTCCAGTATGTGATTATTGATGTCACTTGATTTGGCCAACTTCTTGGCTTATTTCCGTGTCATTGGTGTCTTATTCAATTCTCAGAGAGCTGGAGGCGTCGCTCTGGTTCAATTAATACGAATTTATGTAAAAATGAACGTCTATTTGGCTCCTGAAGAAGCTGCAAAAATTGACCATTTTACGAAAAATATACAGAAATTTTCAAAATTTTCACAATTCTATGACGTAAGAAGCAATCAGCTCTGCTGTGGGTCATATCACCAAACAATTCAACTCAACGCAGAGGAAAAAATGTCAAGTCTCGTCACTGTCATATAAGAACCGATTTTGGGTTCCAATAAATCGACCACCAATCGCCGCACCCGTCTCCATGATGCCGATGTCTCCCCACGGGCCCTTCCGGCCGACAATCTCGTAGAGCACGATCGCGAACGAGTAGATGTCTCCCTTCTGCGTGCCGCGCAGCGGTGCAGCGGCGTCGCGCAGTAGTTCCGGTGCCCGCCACAGCTGCCTGCGCAGCTCCCTCACCTCGCCGTCCGGCACGTCTTGGTTGCCTACGACAAGGACAAGTTGCTTTCAAATGCCTCCATCTGGCCATCGCTATCCAAGACGAGATGCTGAAGAGGACAGGACCCTTATTCACTAACTTTTTCTCTTATAGTTCTGCGGAAATTGGGTCAATTTCTGCTTTTGATTTCTATATGCTTCCTTTGGAAACAAATGCAGACATTTACTTAATTCTGAAGAAATCGAAACTGTGAAGTTAGTTAATAGGGGGCCAGGGCTCTTCCCTAATTCAACAATGTGCCGGTGTTTCTGCAGAATCTCATGCTGCAGGTGAACGGAACATTGGACCCGATACTAAGTCTGCGGTCCAGTGCGAACGCTAATAGGTTTTCTGTATCACGTCTAATGCTGGTTGTTTTTTGCTTACAGTGTGTGCAAGTGCTCAAGAAAGTGATCAAGATAGTGTTGAAGAAAGTGCTCGAGCGAGGATCTCGGTATGCACGCTGCAGAGAAGACGACAGCGATTTGCATTCGGAGCTGTTTGTTCTTCAAGTCGCTGCTACAGAGTCAAGGTACAGGTGACTCAAGGCTTTTTAATACTAGGGGCCAGCTAGTGCGGTCTCCGGTTTAACCAACATCGCTAGCAGCTCTGCACCCTGGCCCACCGTTGTGTTTTTGGGTGAGCGACCCGAACAGCGCCCTTCAAGGGCGGCTTTTTGCTGGTGTGGTATATCGGAAAGCTTATCATCACAAGCACATGTCTCGCTTTAATGACACCTGTCTGTCGGCGCATCAGCGTCCAAGCCAAGCGATAGGCGAAACCGGTCTCTCTGTTATCTATCGTGATACACCCAGGGGGTGGTAACAATCATAGCCGTGAGATTCCTTAACAATAGATACTGACGCTGTCCGTCAGGGGCGTTTAAATGAAATTCCATACAGCACTGAGTTTCCACTCTTTCTGGTACAAGCTCTTTGTACTCACCTATATATCTGAAATGAGAGACCAAGAATTCGATATTCCGTATGGAGAAATGGATTGGAAATATTGGCTGTCTTGCCGTGAAGTTGTAGGAGCTGTAGGAGCTTATAGAAACCCATTGGTCCTGCCATCAAACACCGACCTTTGAACTCGTGCAGGCCGAAGTCAGTGATCTGAAGCACCCATCTGCTGTCTACTAGACAGTTGCTGGAGCGCAGGTTGCCGTGAGAGACGATCTCGCTGTCGTGCAGGTAGATCAGTCCCTTGACCACGTCGGAGACCAGCGACGAGACGAACATGTTGTCGAGATGCAAGTCTTGGTTGGCTAGCACGTCTTCGAGGCTGCCGCGGGCGCAGTAGGAGGTGACCACGCAGAGGTTGCCGTGGTCGACGCTGGCGCCGATGAACAGGATGATGTTCTCGTGGCGGACCTCGCGGATCTGTAGCCGGAGGATGGGGGGTGGGGGGCGTTAGTGATGCACTTGGTGATGAGCTTGACTGCTTTTACTTGAATCTACATGCCTTGGCCTTAGAAGCTGTGGGAATGGGACATTGATTATTAGAAATGAAATATCAATCCAAAATATCGAAATTTAAAAAAATTTGAAATTTGAAATGGATATTTAGTTTCTAATAATCAATATCTTTCCGTACATGCTACGATTATTTGGTTGAAATCAACTGGTACAACTGGTTATGACTGAATTTTGTTCTTTGATGGGAATTTCTAATCTTTTAGGTAGAGGTACCTACATAGGTACTACCTCTAACTAAAAGATTTTCGACGAAGTACAAATTGTAACTTATTGAAAATCAGATCAATATGGTTTTTGGACCACCAACGAGACGTGGTTTTAGGGAATTAAAACTCTTAGAGGTAACCAATTTAACCCTTGAATAAGAAGGATATGTGCTTCGCTTAAGAAGCGTTGGTTATAAGTCCCATAAAACCTTTGTTCAAGTTTTTTTGTTCGAATTAGTAGGAAAAATCAGCGAATTTGGTACAAAGAACAGTCTCGGTCTCAAGACAATCAAATTTTGATACACACAGAAAACACTTATATATACGAATAAAGAAACGCATCGCATGCCTGCTTGAGTTCCTTGCGGATGCTCCTGGTGATGTCGATGCTCTTCTTAAAGATGGGTTTGATGGCGACGATGTTGCCCTTGTAAAGTCCGATCTTCGCGTACGCCCTCTTCGCCGTGAACTCGGGCATGATGCTGTTGCTGTGGCGACACACCTGGATCTGGACCCGAAACACAATCCCTCAAGTGTCCACCGAGGACAATCCCTCAAGTGTCCTCCACAACTTCCTATTCACAAGTCACATGCTGTGAATTTTTCAAATCTATGCCAAGCATTTTTCAGTAAAAAAAACAATTTAATTGAGAGATTGAACGCCAAGCTACCAAACTTAAACGAGGTTTAAGGTTTAAGTTTGGTTATGCTTAGCATTCAGTTAAATAGTTATTTCTTAAAACTAGCATGCTAGTCTTACAGCGATTCTGCTATGGTATTGCTGTCGTGGTACCATGTTGTTGACAAGGTATAAGGCTCCTGCTAATGCTAAAAATCGTAGTAGCACCATATCAACACTATATCACGTGTAGTAACTCCGATGTTTGGAGGTTTTGGTTTGGAGTAGGCAAAGTGATGAGTCAGAATTACCATATTCTTGTTCTTGACGGAAGGCTCCAGCGACTCTGTAGGAATGATGATGATCTCCCGCATGTCAATCTTCCACAGAAGACACGCCAACTTGTGTTCGTAGCGGTAATGCCTGGTAGGAAGACATAAGAGTAATATTTGAAGCTGTGAGGCGGACGGCTCTGAATG
This sequence comes from Nemurella pictetii, assembly GCA_921293315.2. NCBI lineage: Eukaryota > Metazoa > Arthropoda > Insecta > Plecoptera > Nemouridae > Nemurella > Nemurella pictetii. The sequence continues at coordinate 8,900,874 of OV121122.1, forward strand.
TGCAACGCTTTCGGTAGGAAGTGAAAAAGTCTAATAACGGAATAAGTAACGGATAAGTAACGGAAAACAGAGGAAAGACCGCCAATGATACACTAAAAAACGAAAAATTAACGTTCTTTAGCGAATCAAACAGCAACCTGTCTTTGAATCCAAGGTATTTTGATCTGAGGCACTAGATTCATCATCGGAGTAGCTTCCGAGCTAGTCAAGCTGAGCCCTCCGTTTGGAGCGTCATTTCGTATCAAGGAACCTGCTTGAATGCGGCGTTGATGCAAAAACCGGGGAGGGTTACTTGAACGCGAAGACGCCGCCGACGAGCACGAGCGCCGCGGCGATGCTGAGCGAGATGCCGACCCGCCAGTCCGGCTTGTAGACACACTTCTCCAGGCGGAAGCCGCAACGCGGTTCAGCGATCGGCTGCTTGCCGCCCACCCACTGGATGGGGCGACCCTCGTCGAAGTAGCGAAACTCCTGCGTAGCGGACATGACGAGTTGGATCGAATGTTAGACCGGGTGTAGTATCATGCCTTGGTTGAGGAAGGTGGACACGGGAAAGACTCCAAGACATATAATCTCGTTAGTATGGTTTCAACTTTCAATGGTAGGAACGAGCTTGTATTATTGGAGGCAGCAGACCACTTTTCGGCAAAAAATCTCGTTAGTGTGGTTTCATAGCTTGTCATAGGTACTGGCGATAGACAAGTTTGGCGATCCGTCTAGTATATAAAAGTGTACAATGAAGGGACTATGTCACTCTCGTTACTATGGTTTCAGAGACAAACGAGCGTTTAATATATGGACGGTGGGAAAGATTGACGATGCTTTACTGTATGGTTGTAAGTGATAGAAACAAGATTGAAATCTTGAAGAATCTCGTTAGTATGGTTTTAAGTGATAGTAACAAGGTTGTTCTATTGGCGATGAACAAGGTAACCGAAGTCTTACGATCTAAAAGTGTTTAAACGACACATAGTTCACAGAGTGACACAGACTCTATAGTTACAATGGTTTCAACTTTTTAACCCGTTTTCTTAGATGTGTGTCAAGCGGGTTGGCACTGGCGTTGGAAGTAACCGAAACAGACACACTGACACAGACTCTAGTAATTACAATGGTTTCCACCTTTTAAACGATAGATATATTGATTGATTATTGATGAGCGTAACGAGCGTAGCGAGTGAAGCGAAATCTTCAATTTCACTTTACTGCTAAAAAAATCCGGAATGTTTTTTTTTTTGTTTTTTTGTTTTTTTGTTTTGTTTTTTTTGTTTTTTTGTGTGTTTGTTCGCACGATTCCGGCCAAACGCCAAAACGGATTTTGATGAAAATTTCGGTGGACCTTCGTTTTCTCTGAACTTAGATCTGCCACGTTTTTGAAGCAATTCGGACGAGTAAATTTTTTGTTATTAAGTTTTTACGAAATTTTTCAGTTTTTCCAAAACACGTTTTCCACTCTAGAGGCCGAGGATCTCAATATAATTTGACGAAACTTTCCAGATATGTTGGCCCCCACGATTTAATGTTTGTGTGCAAATTTCATTGTTGTATGTTTAGCGCTTTTCATGGAAATAGCGCTTTTATGACGCTTTTTCAGCGATTTTGCAGTTTTTTGCAACTAAATCAACTTTATCTTCAACCGATTTTGACTAAATTTACTGTGTGCATTATAAATCGTAAAAGGAAGATACTGTGTTAATTTCAAGCAAATCGTTTAAATAGTTTTTCTTTAAATCGATTTTTTCGTTTTGAAATATTCAATGTCTTTGAGAAAGCTGATAAATTAACGCCGAACTCTTAAAATTGATCATAAAAGCCTCTAGGCTATGCGTACACGCAATATAATTGCGTTGTGGGTGAGCGTAAAAATTACGCTCATCCACAACACGATTATATGAGTGTTCGCATAGCCTAGTTGGTTCTTAACGACGCACTATTTTGACAACTGGCCCTTTGGCACTGGTCTAATGGCGTCGGTGAATGAAATGGTGATGATGAGGGTGATGATGAACCTAACCTAGCCTAGAAGGGAGGAGGGGAAACCCGGGCCGGCACGTAGCCTACTCCTGTCGAAGAGCACCGAGGGGACCACTGGCTTTACGTCCCTTCCGAAGGACGGTACAACTCGAACAACAGGATTCCTCCACTAATCCGTGCTGTCGAGAGGTTGATAAGCAAGGCGAGTAAAGTTGTTGTACTAACTTCAAACCCTCCAACCTCTCTCCCGAACAGAACTGACCATGTGCATGATGGTCACCCATCAAAAACCTGACTCAGCGCGATGTTGCTTAACTTCGGTGATCTCACGAGAACCGGTGTTTCCAACATGCCAAACCGTTCTTTAAACGATAGAAACAAGGGTGTTCTATGATGGAGATGTACAAGGCATGCCCTATGTCGCGTCTCACCGGTATCTGCGTGTCTAATGGACCAGCGCTGGCGTTGCCTTTGTACTGGAAGTAACCGACGGGCTGCATGCTCAGGTTGCCGGTCTCGTCGTCGTCGAGCAGCGCGATCACCGAGTAGTTGCCCTCGGCGTCGCCGTTGTTGTCAATCAACACCTGCGTGTCAACCAAACAGCCACGGGCGTTATCGACATGCTGGCCGTCGCAGGGTTGGTAGGGCCATCTACAGCCATCTGAAATGATTTTCATTTGATCTTCTGAGCGTTCGTTTAGGGCCAGTTTTACCATTTTATTAATGCTGGGTTGAAGTGGGAACCACGCGCAGTGTAATTAATTTTTTTCTTTATGGTTAGCTCTCGACTCGGAGTTGACAAAAATTGGTAAAACTGGCCATTAGTCGTTTATCTTTTTAGATAGTTTTGCTGAAGGAATAAGTCGTTTTTTCCGTTACTCCTGTATTATTTCCACGTTGATCGACTCGTCATGCGCTCGAGACGAAATCTACCACAGTTTTTAATAAATTACCAGTAAATTCTGGAAATAATTGGCATTGCCACAGTAATTATGAACTTGGTACATGTCAGAATAAAAACAAGTTTTTACTTTTTTAAGACACGTATCTTTTCCTAATTTTTTCGAATTTAAGATTAATCTAGGACTAGATTAGACCCTTGATAAATCTGACAGCAGCTTCGCGAAATTTCGGGAAAGTTTTAGTGAAAATCTTAGCATTCACCAACCCCGTAAAATAGTATATATTAAAGACAAAATGTTTGTTTCAATTGATAACAGCCCCTTTAACTCCAATATGGTTTATTAAGACCGTTATATATAAAACCAAGAAAAATCTGGCCGAAAGCCTCCTCCTAGGACCACACATCTTCTGATGAAGTGGAAGCCTGTAATGAGCAACGCGTGTTGTGGCACGGGATGCAGCGTGGGAAGTATCAACACTTCGACGACGTGCTCACCCTCGCTTAGCCGTGCGACGGAGCGATTGCTTGTGCCAAACCCCGCGCCGCTGCCTTTAGGTAAACACATCTCAGATTTCAATTAAGTTCAGCCTCAAATAAGCAGAAGCTGTTTCTCTGAAGAGGTAGCAGGCTCGTCATGGGGTAGGAGAGGTTTTTCATGGGTTCTTCTACGAATTTGTGCTGGGATTTTCGTTTTGGAAAGAGGGTGACGGGTTCACCCTTCAGTCTTCAGTAATATATACCCGCTACACCCTTCGTGCAGACATTGACTTTAAGTAAGTTTAGGTCATTTTAAGTTGAAGTAAGTGTTTATTTACCCACTATGTTGGTCCCGGGGAAAAAAATCGGCCAAACTTTAAATTTAAGTTAACGATTTGATAGGATATGATATGATAGGCGGTGAAATAAAAATCAGTGTCTAAAATTAGATTCCTCATCATTAATGGTGGTGTATTGAACGATTGTGTTTTGTTTTGAATTAATTTTGGTCCTCAAAAGGACCTTGGTCATTAATATGTGAAATGTGGAGTATTATGCTTGATATGTCTATTTGCTTGGTATGCTTGATCGGCGCGCAATTAGAACGTTTCTTTTGTGAGATATATTCGCATATCCTGGCTATATCCACCACAGCCATGATTGAAAGGCATCACTAAATTAACTGTACACTAAAAATAAAATGAATAAATTAATTCAATCTCTCTATTCAGCCCGTGTAAGGATTCATGCAATCAACTAGAACCATCGTCTGCTTTTGTATAGTTACCACAGCGTGAAAACAGAAATGAAAATACACAACTAGAAATTATAATTGGTATAATAGAATACCTAGTATTTCTCCTGTAGCCTCGTTTATTCCTTTGCCAAATTGTGAACCATTACTTTAATATGATGCACGAACTGGAATAACAACCCTCCACATGGAGCTTTCACTTCAAACGTAGTCTAGAGCAGTGGTTATCAACCTGTGGGGCGCGACCCACTAGTGGGTCGCGAGAGGTTTTCAGGTGGGTCGCCAGCAAGTGGTCAGCATAAGCATTCTAACTAGCTAGTGTGAAATTATTATTTATTTATTCGAAGTTATTTCGATTTTGATAAGTAATAGTAGGTATCTGTTCTAAGAATGAAATGTCAATTTGCCCAAGTTATATTTCCTGCCTACTTCTGACACGTGTTTAAATTTTTATTCCATTCTTTGTCGGGCAAAGACAGACCCCTCCTCCCCCAACCCAAGGACATAGCTGGGACTAGACACAACACGTGTGCCGTACTTTACTTCGAAACTGCGAATTAGTTTTGTTAAGAGTCTACATAGGTTGTAACCCGATACGATAATGGAAATCAAAATAATCTGTGGCAGTAATCATAAGAAGCCACGGATTAAAAACGCTGGCACTTATCTGCGACTCTTGCATAACCAAGATTAATCATCAAAATGAAAAAAATCTGCTTTTTCTCGATTTTCGTGATTTAAATGACACGGCTGGATTCATATTTGTCAGCAGATTGTATGATACTTTGAATCAAAGTTCTAGTGCACTTATTGGCTTTACTGCAGCACATTTTCAATCACGGCAAAGAATTGGTAGTACGTCACGTTATAAGCCGCTCTAATCCTGTGTCGAGTTTGTTGTAAACATTGCTGAACAGCATTCCGCAAGCAAACTTTCATTGAGTAGTAGATGCCGAGAATACAAATCAATCAGTATTTGTTTGCGATTAATTTTATTGATACCATCGTGTTTTTGATGGACAGTACATGGAACACATTTTTTTATTCGATCTTCTGGCGTGATTTTAACCCATAACATTATGAAAATTAATTTTTTCCACCATGGTTGAAATCACATTCTTGTGACGAACACTAAGAAATAACATGGTTGTTTCTTCAAAAAAGTCTGCCCAAAGAGCATAACTAGACTTAGTATGCAGTCATCGATGCGTCGTTTCACAATGCTTGAACGCAGACGAACATTTTAACGCCACAAAAGTGTCATTTTGAAACTTATCTGATTCCGAACAAAGTAACGAAATAATAATTATATTTTTGAATACGTACTACATATTAGTTTCAATTAATATACATCGATTGCATGGAGCCATGGATCGGAAACACTCCGTTGCCGATTTATTTGTTGGCTGTTTGCGCCTTCGCACTTTTCCTCTGCAATTTCGCGGCGGCTTTCATGTCTTTGGCGTTTTGAGCCGCAGCACGGGCTTCAACAACGCATCGCGGATCTCGGATCTCGGATGTCTGTCTTCAACATTCGTTTACTGTACTGCGGGTTGCAAATTTCAATGACTAGGCACTTGTTATAAAACCTAGAACAAACAAAAATTATAGATTCATCAGCGTCTACCAATAGTCACTCCCAGCAGAGATCGAGCATATATTTTTTCTCACTCACCAACAAAGGCGCGCTTCCATCTTCTCAAGCCAGAAGTCCTCGTTCCTTTCAACACGTTCGAATGTGAACCACTTCGTAGTGTATATAACAAAATAGCACAAAGACTAACGGGTTCGCATGTCTGTGCTGTATGAACTGTTCAATTAGTTATGAGTGTTACGCGGGCTTCTGTTATTTTCATTTTTTTTTCTACCCTGTATGCATGCTTGTGATGCAGAATAAAATGAAGATGAAATTGAAATTGAAATTGAATTGAATACAAACGATGATGGTTAGTTTAAGCAACATTGCTTTGTTTAGTGAATAAAATATACTTTTTGATCTATAAAAACACTCTGTCTCCACGGAACGAGCCGTCATCGGCCATATCTTACGCCGACTAAATTTTATCGCTAACTAGCGTCAGCATGCCGAGTGCCGACTTCCTAGAATCTCTTCTCTTCCGACTTGACAATCATGCAATTCCGAAAATTACACAATAATACAAAATAACTATATTTGTTAGACCCAAGCAAGCAATGAAAAATATCGGACACCCAATATATCGATTTTCATTATTATCGGATTTCCTTCTAAGATCAATACAAACGTGCGTAACACAAGTTTCAGTTTTAGAGCACTGATAGATTGAGTAAAGTTGAGTAGAAAAGTTGAGTGAGACCCACCCAACTAGGTTTACAGAGCAGTGGGTGAAGGAATGATGCATATTAATCGGTAATTTTCGTCGGATTTTTTCATTTCAACATTGCTTTTGATCTGCAAGCAGAGACGAATCCAGTCGTATCGATAAAACAGTATGAAACACGGATTTGTATCGATATCCTTTTTTATTAACTTTCTATTGAACTCGGTGTCGGGTTGTGCAAGTATAATCTCCACGAGTGTTTTTATTTCTCATGCTGATAACGAGGCAGTAAAACTGGAAGATTATTTCCATCGGGTCTAATCCGTGAAAGATTAGCTTTCTCACACGGAAATTTTTGGTAGTGCAGAGGTCCACGTGGTTACTTTTCCTGCCCCCTAAAATGTTCCCTATATTTATGAAAAAAAATCAGTGGATAGTTGAAAAAATTTCTAACACGCGATGTAAAGGCTCGTGTCGATCGGACGTTTACTTTGTTCACAAATAAATCTTGAATTTGGGACTTTTTGTGGGTGTTTTTTAAACGAAAACACCACTTTTCTTTCTTCTCTGGTTGTTTTATTTTCCATCCGATCTCAATTAAAATTTACTAGGCGGGTCGGAGTACTCTTCCTCTACACACTGATTTTTTTTCAAAAATATTGGGATCAATTTAGGGGGCAGGAAAAGTAATTACGTGGACCTCTGCATTTTAGGCTTTTAAGCTGACTTTAGCTGGCTCTTAATTCTTTCAATCCCACGCTTTGCGGCTAAATGGCAAAATGGCAATGTTGACATGTTTCCTTCTCTTTATGCCTTCATCGCCGACCAGAGAGCTGATAACGCCGACTTTAGCGCCGACTTGACCAAGTTGGTGTTGTTGCACATGGAAAAACTAGGGCAGCAATTTGAATCCTATTTCCCTGTCGAAGACGACCCGCGCACAGGCAATATGTGGACCCCTTATCCACGGAGGGCAACAACGACCTCTCGCCAGCAGATTCGGACAAGCTGATAGATTTGAGCTGCGACGCAGCTTTGAAAGCAGACTTTAAGAGTGCAGACATTTCCACGTTCTGGATGAATCTAAATCCCGAATACCCGACATTGAGTGCGCGGGCAGTGAAAAAATTGTTGCCATTTCCGTCATCGTATCTTTGCGAAAGCGCGTTCTCCGCAATGACGTCGATCAAAACTAAATCGCGGAACCGACTGGACATCAGTACAGCACTTCGCGTTGCAATCACAAAAATCGTGACAAATTGGGAAAAGCTCACGGGAGACTGCCAGGCCCAAGGCTCCCACAGTCCCACTAGGATTGCACATCCAGGAATGCGGTGAGGAAAGCAACCTTACGGAATGTCTGGAAATATTTAGAGGCAATTAAACGCACGGAGCAAGCAGTGCATAATTTTCTTTAAAATTGAACGTCTAATTTTCAACACCCACGGAAAAATGGGTCGCGATCATACCCATTTTCGTATAGTGGGTCGTGACAGGGTAAAGGTTGAGAACCACTGGTCTAGAGCAACTTTAGGCAACCCGCCTGTCTTACCTCGTTTCTGATTCGCATCACCACCCGTTGTTGTCCAACGCCTCTGTTCAAACGCCTCCATCAAGGCGCTAGTCTAAACCAAAATGGGCTCGTGTGTCTTACCCACTGATCTCAATAACTTGGATAGTGCGTCGTATTGAGCCAAGGTCAATTAAAGTGAAACCAGGTTTTCATCATCTTTGTCACCCCCAATTATGCACTTTTCATACTGTAATACCGACTTTTCATGCTGTTATACCGACTTTTCATGCTGTAATACCGACTTTTCATGCTATTATACAGAGAATTATGAAATGAAAATATTACTTCAGTTATTAAATCGTTTCTTCACCAAATTTACCTTCAATGGATAACCAAGCATATGAATTTTATGAAAATTGTAAGAAGGAGAAGGTGCCCCAAAGGGGCTCAACATGGCATCAGAGTCGCACTGTATACGAGAAGCGCTATCCATGGCTATAGAGATCAGTACCTGAAAATGGCATCAGAGTCGCACTGTACGAAGTGCTATCCATGGCTATAGAGATCAGTGCCTCAATATGGCATCAGAGTCTCACTGTACGAAACGCTATCCAGGCTAGAGATCATTGGTCTTACCTCGTAGCCTTGAATGGAGCTGTAACTCCTGTTCCTGATCCGCTCCAGTATCTCCCTGCCGTTGCGCGGGTCACGGTTGTTGTTCAACGCCTCCGTCAAAGCGGTGGCGTAGATCATGACGGCGTCGTAGAGGTTGGCGGCGTCAATGGGTACGAAGATGGTCTCGAACAGCTTGTTGTGGTAGGGTACGCAGAATGGAGGCTGCGCGGCGTACGAGCGGATCGTGTCGCACAGTTCTCTGCAACCGGGGGGGTAGTTTGTTAGAATTTATATTATAATTTATACAAACAAAATATCATACCGGACTTTAATTTTGGAAACGAGATAATTATTAGTAAACGTGTTCCATATGGATATGGGCCCCGGACATTTACTTTTCTGGGCTCTACCAACTGATTTTCGATTTCCACTGATTTTCGAGCTGTAATCTTTGTGGAAATGAAGCGAAATCTTCAAATACACTTTACTGCTAAAAAATCTACATTTTTTTTTGTGTTATTGTTCGCGCTAAATCATGATATTTCCAGGTAACAAATTCCATCAAGAATTACTTACTGAGCCATGCTATTAAATGCTCTTCCTGAGACCTAAAGACCCACGACCATGCACTTGGCTTCATCGGAGTAAATTTGGTGGGTTTATTAACGATTTATTGGTTTATATTGGAAGACGCTATATCAGCATTTTACGGTTAGCGCTTTGATATCCTTGCTGCTCTGAACTCTTAGAGACTATCAACCACACATGACAGTTGACACATCAGTCAATAAAAAAAAATCGGCATCCAATATTTCATCATTTCCCCATACAATATTTCGCTAGCGAAAATAAGTAACATGGCGTCCACCGCTTGTGACAAATAAAAAATGTGCGAATAGTTCACGATCTTGTTCTTGAACGAAAATAAAAATATATGCGAGCAAGCAAGCCAAGTTTCGGAAAGAGTCGCTGATGTGGATTACAAAGTTACATGAACTACAAAGTCATGAACTTTCAGCATCAATAATGGTTTTCGCACTCTCATTCTACAGCATCCCAAGTTGACCTCATGCCAGTAATCCAAGGTTCAAAGATGGCAGCGAAATGTGCTGGAGATCAGATCTCTGATGATCCGTTTACGATGCATTTTAGGGGGTGTTTACACCGTACTCGATGCTAGATAGGGCTTCGTGAACACTCATATTAACGTGTTTTGGGTAAGCGTAAATTTTACACTCATCCACAACATGATTTTATTGAGTGTACGCGAAGCCCAAGAAGCGCGGAAGATAAATTTTAAATGTTCGATAAAAAATAGATTTATTGAAAAACTATTCAATTAATTTGCTTCAAAATAACACAGTGTCTTTTGTTTTAGATATTTTATAACGCACATTGTAAACTTTTTCAACATTTGCTGAATATAAAGTTTCGTAAGAAACTTACTAACAAGAAAACTATTCTACCGATATGATTGAAAAACGTGATAGATCTAAGTTGAAAGAAAACGAAGGTCCATAAATTTTCATCACAAACTGTTTTGGCGTTTGGCCTGTAGAGCGCGAACCAGCACAATAAAAAACATACCCGATTTTTTTAGCAGTGAAGTGTTAATGTAATTGAAGATTTTGGGTTAATCAACGCATCAACAAGTGCTAATAAAAGTTGTTAGCAACATAAAGGGAGCTGTGTTTTCTGGCAAATCTTCTATGAAGATGAACTCGAGACTTACTTGTATCCTGGTGCGCTTGGGTAGGAAGGGGAGAGCTTCAGCACCGAACGGAAAGCTTCGTTCAGTGTCGTTTCGTTGTATTCCTTCAGATGCGGGTCCAGATACGCTGGATACAAAAACCACAGTATCTTCACAGTTTGCTTAGCTTCAATTAGCTTCAATAAATCAGCTCCTGTCTCATGAAACGAATTTGTTTGCTCGATACTATTATTATTGATAGTGGTTCTGGTTTCACTGGTGGAAATCATCGATAAGTTTCCATATCTAATGTTAGCAATTAAAGATCTAGCCGAAAATGTGTATCTATGACCTAATCGGGATACGAACCTGGGACCTTACCTTGCTGGGATACTGCTCTAACCACCTAGCTATCTGGATGGCCGACAGTCATATAATAAGAAACTCTGACTAGCCATGACAGCACTCAGATTGAACAACGAATGCGCTAAATTTTGTCTAGAGCTACATACAACATCTCAACCAACCCCAATTATGTTTTGTGATGTAATGGCTAGACACACATTTATGATTGGATATTTATTTGCTACTAACAAATATCTACACTACCGGGCATGCAACGATATATTAATTTTGTTCAATTCCTTATTTATAAAGTTTATATATATATTTAGTTACGGAAATTTTTGTAGCCACGTTATCAACATCTAGCTTAGGGTACGAAAGATCTTTAGACTGATGAAAACATTATACTGTTTTTGAACGTCATCTATTCTATTCTATTCTTTTCTATATTCTTTTCTATTCTATCTAGTCTTATTTTATTTACGATGTTCTCGTTCACTATCCTCCTAGGCGGTAATATCCCTGATTGCCACGAGTGGTCAACCCATCTGCAAATTTGTTTCAAGTATAAACGAGCCAATTCCCAGACAAAGTGCACTCACATCTCGTGATGATGCTCAGTCGTCGGTTGGGGTTGTAAATCTCGTCGTCGACGGAAATGACTACGTAATGGCCGTTGTCGAGCAACTTCCGGGCTTGCAGGCAGAAGACGAAGTCGACCAGGGCGATGTGCTCTCCCACAAACACGTACACTGGACCACGTCGAACATAGCACAGATGTACACCGATCTGTTTATTTATTTTTCACATAAAGATTTTTTTACGATTTTTAACGAAAGGTTGGAATTGATGTGGAATGACGAGGACAAATGGAGAAAAGAATGGAGGAGCTAGAGGATGAATGGAAAAGACTGGAAAATAATGGTGGAGTCTGGTGGAGATGAATAGAGTGATGATGGAGAAGAATTAGAAAATTATAGGCCGGGAGGTGGTTAGTAAGTTAGGTTCAAAAAAGGTTGCCTAAAATTGCAACAAATTTGACGCATTCATTTACGGAAACATAGGAAGACTATCATCCCGAAAAATAGCGATTTTTGTTCAATTGTTATGGAGGGTTAAAAAAACTCGAAGGATTACACAAAATACACGGACACGGTTTTTTTTTATGGGAGCTGCAGGCGATTTTTGACGAAAACCTTTTGTTTTCGAGATTGAATGCATTATGCATGCCTTAGTTATTTTCATATTCATCCCGACGCTTCATGCTGCCTGCTTCATGCAATCCTTTATGTCTAAATTTGGCGGGTGAACCCATTAAAAAAGGGCCCATTTTGGCCAAACTGAAGCGAGACCCCGACAGTGCGTTGTAGAATGTTGGATCGAGTGCGTTCCCAAAATTTCATGAAAATAGGAAAATAATTGCAAATTTGTAAATCACTTGCAAGATAGTTATGAAAACACGGTGAGCCACAGCGGATAATATTAGTACAGGGATACCTTCTGCAAGTACATGTAATTTGATCATGATTTTTATCTCAAAGCACGACGCACTTGCCTCGTGGTAATTACCGATTACCGAGCTTGACAGCTATAAAAGTAACGAAACAAACCACGCATGGACCACAAAGAATTTTTCTTGGGATGTATTTTTTACCGGCGAAAATGTAGAGAGCTAAAATAAACAAACGGTGTGGCGCGCGTCTTTCGGCGTCTCGGCTAGTTTTTCTTGTCAAACATCGCGAGACGCAGTCAAGATCCTGCTCTAATAGTAAACCTAGTACCTAAACACCACATTACCGGCAGCAGAGCGCGTTTACAGTTGCACGCTCTAAGAACGCTGCTAGCATGATTTCCACGCGGCGACACGCTTTTCCACGGTGAATTAAGAGTCTACATAGGCTGTAACCCGATACGATAATGGAAATCAAAATAATCTGTGGCAGTAATCATAAGAAGCTACGGATTAAAAACGCTGGCACAAATCTGCGACTCTTGCATAATCAAGATTAATAATCAAAATGAAAAAAATGTGCTTTTTCTCGATTTTCGTGATTTTAATGACATGGTTGGGTTCATCTTTGTCAGCAGATTGTATGATACTTTGAATCAAAGTTCTACTGCACTTATTGATGATTCTGTGGCGCATTTCAATCAAGGAAAAGAATTTGTATGTGCGTCATGTTTTAAGCCGATCTAATCTTACTCACGTAAAAACGAATGAATATTACCGAAAAAATCGATAATTTTCATCCGATTTTTTCATTTCAACATTGCTGTAGATCTGCAAACAGAGACGAATCCAGTCATATCGAAAAAACCATATGAAACACGGAATTTTATGATTTACCTTTTTACTGACTTTTATATAACCATGTGTCGGGTTGTGCAAGCATAATCTCCAAGAGTGTTTGTATCGCTCATGCTGATAATGAGGCAGTAAAACTGGAAGTTATTTTTCACCAGGTCTAATCCGTGAAAGATTAGCTTTCTCACACGGAAAATTTTGGTAGTGCAGAGGTCCACGTGGTTACTTTTCTCTGCCCCTAAAATGTTCCCTACATTTATGAAAAAAATCAGTGGATCGTTGAAAAAATTTTTGACCCGCGATGTAAAGGCTCGTGTCGATCGGACGTTTACTTTGTTCACAAATAAATCTTGAATTTGGGACTTTTTGTGGGGTTTTTTTAAGCGAAAACACCACTTTTCTTTCTTCTCCGGTTGTTTTATTTTCCATCCGATCTCAATTTAAGTTTACTAGGCGGGTCGGAGTACTCTTCCTCTACACACTGATTTTTTTTCAAAAATATTGGGATCAAATTTAGGGGCAGGAAAAGTAATGGCGTGGACCTCTGCATTTTCGGCTTTTAAGCTGCCTTTAGCTGGCTCTTAAGAGGAAAATCTAATATGGATCTTCGAAAATGTGCAATGGCTCAATAAAAGCGTTTAAAACGAAGCTTTCGCTAAGCAAAGCTTTAATATTATTATCTTCTTAAGACTCATGACTTTTCTCAACCATTTGCACTTTAGATTTCAGATAATCTATTTAGCTTGGTACTAAGTCCCAAACTCAGAATTTTAGAGAAAATTTTCTTAAATTTAGGTTTTTGAGAAAAGTTGTGTATATGTAATGCGCTGAAAACAGTATGGTACGTAAGTGTGGAGGCGTTGAAGATTCTCTGAAACTTCAATCAAAATCGGTAAACGCGTTTGGCCTGGCGCAAACAGACAAAAAAACACACACATACATTTTCTACACAGAGTCAAAAAGAAAATTCACGTTCGTTGTGATAGGATTCTGTCACAGAATGCAGTGTCAGTTTTGATCCCAAACTGGCAATAAATGAATAGTGAAATTTAAAACAATTATCATGCCTCAAATGCCAAGCAATTTATGAAAGCCCGTATGAAAATATCCCGTATCTCTGTCCCTGAGCGGACTGTGGTGCGTGAAAGACTGTGTTTACGCATCGCGTGATTATTTCGGTCTGCGGGTTTATTTGACGCCGCTACCGCTGCCTCTTCGCCAGTTACGCTCCTTCCCTGGACTCGATCAGATATACTCTAAGTCTTCAGGGTGATTTTGGGGTACATATTGACAGCTGGCAGCAAATAAGAACGCGACTTAATTTTCTATGAATTTATTGTTCAATCATACCCTGTGTTTATTTTTGTTATTAGTTAACTGTTAGTTTGAATAATTTTGTAAGGTCGATGACAGTTCATATTTAACTTACATGGGCTTCCTGGAATAAATAACCAAACCAACATCATACATCGACAAGTGTGAATGATTTGGGGGGCGAAATGTCAAAACCGCGCAACGATTGCGTCCAGCGCGAACTGAAACTGATAATTAACCGAGAAAAGATCTACCGCGGGATTGTGCCAGCCCCAAGTTTTGAAGCGTCTCATCAGAACCACCCCCCGCGCGAGAATTCGCCCCAAAATCAGCGCGCCCCCACGAAGCCAGCGGCAGAGAAGCGTGGGTGTCATATTATGAAGAAGAGCGTGAATCTGGCTCCGTGTGCGGTCATCTCGTGCGGTGCTTTTGATAAAGTGGAGGGCAGGGATCTGCTGGGTGAAGTTGTCAAGGATGTGGCGGTGGTGGACCATGTCGTCGCCGTGACTGACGAAGATGACGAGGAGGAAAAGAAGAAGAAGGAGGATGATGCGACTGGGGAGCGTATTTTGATTGCTGTTTTTTTTTGTGTGGTGATTTTTGTCATCAAGGCTTGTGTCAGATCATGGTGATACCAGGACTTTTAAAGCTGAGAGAAATTTATATATGTGATTAAAACTTCGAGTTATATGAAGTTAAAGTTAAAGTTCATTGTTTTTATATGGAAAAACTGTATTTTTTTAAAGTCTTTTTGTGTGTTTCGTAACTAAAGGTTCAAAAATTTAAATCCGGATTTAAAAACAATGTAATTGTTTTAAAAAAAACTATTGTACTACTGGGTCGGGAAAAGTTTGTGTTTGGGACTCAACATTCATACCCAGTTAAATAGTGTTTCTGGAAACTATCGTGAATAGGAAATAGAAAAGGAAATAGGAAATAGAATAGGAAAAGACATTAGTCAAAGTTATAATGTCATTGTTGCCCAGAAATTTCTACCCCATAAACTGTATATTCGAAATTTTAGTAATTACTTCACGATATAGTAAAAAAAGGTCATCAAAATTATATTCACGTGAAATTTGGCAAAACCCGGCATAATTCCGGATTAAAATCAATACACACATCAAATTTTGAGAATAGTTTTCCTACAACCTAATTTCGCGGACCCAATACGAATTATTTTAGCACTATCCACGCGCCAATTTTCCGCATGCGTGGTACATAACCTACGTTGGGTAGTTTAATGTGTAATTTAATAACATTCTGAATGGTTTATTTTCATCATCATCATCATCATAATATAATTCAACTCTCTTGTTTGATGGGTTCCACATGCCTGGGGCATGGGCCTTGGACCTCGGAGCTGGGGTGGCGCTTCAATTTCGCATCCAACCCCCTGTCTACGCACAACGCTAACGACCGAACTATCCGGCTCGACTAGGCTTACATCCGGTAATCCACGAGACAGCTTGTGAATACAAAGGGATTTGATTTTAATCCATGCAATGGAAGGCCATAGAATACACCGAAATTTGAGTATTTATACCTGAGGTTGTATCAAATGGTATACCAATTTGTTCTAGATCCAATCATTTTGATTCACTGGGGAATTACCAAGTTACATGGAGATTGATTGAGTTATACTTTGTAAATGGCAATCATTCATTTGCTAGCGTCCACTTAGCCGATATTCAAATTGATAGTGCGAATTGGAACTTTAAGAGGTTAAAATGTCACAAAATGCGTACTTCACCGTTCGTAGAACCCAGAATATCAATTGGATTGGGTAGATAAACAAAAAGATGCCAATAAATTTATTCAGTGTTTCCTCGTGTGCTCACTTCAGTTACTCCTCTCACTTTGTTTTACGTAAATCTATGCAGATTTGAAAAGTTTCATCAATTTTAAATTTCAGTTTCTACCATCAAATCAAACAAATAATTCAGTTTTGAAAGTCATACTTTCAAGGTCGCAATAATGCCAGAAAATAAATCTATTTTAAAACGGCAAAATTTTAAACGACCTTTATTTCAAAATTTAGCATCCTTATTACAGGGCTAAACAAATCGACTCTCTAAACTATTCGCTTCTAATCCGATATCCGATTCCGATAACATGTTAGAATACAGGTATTTGTCTTGCGAGGCGACAATATACACCAATATAAAACTCAAATGTGACTCACCCCTGGTTTTGTCGAAGGTGCTGTCAATAATGCTGAACATCTCATCTCTGTACGTAGGAATGTAGTCCTTGTTGGGCTTCGAGAAGTCGTGCACAGAGGTGACAAGGAGATTATGGATGGCAGCTAGGTCCTGGAAACAAATTGTCTGGAAGTTGATATATGTAAGAAATCTAACGAGAAAAAACGCCCGAGCAAGCTCAGCACAGCACCGAAAGTGGACGAATCTAGTTCATCAAAATATGTGACAGAGTTCGGTGCAAGGTCAGAATGTCAGTTGGTAATTTTATTCCAACAATTCCAAAATTCCAAGCAATTGATAATGATATCAATTTCTACAAGCGGCATGCATGATTTAGTGATCAATGTTTAGAAGAACATCTGCATTCTGCAGCGCCAAAGGCATATCACTTGCCGGTTTTTGTCGAGTATTTTTATAAGACATTTGTTTGTTCTACATTCTAGGGAGACGATTTGCAAACAAAATCATTCTCTAGAGCAAATGATTTGAGAATAAAATAGTCAATATGTAACATGGTTCATGAGATGCATTATATATCTACGTCATCGACTCCCCCACCCCTAACCTCCACCAAGCCATCATCCCTTCAGGCGTACAAACACACAAAGTAGCAGTTTCAGAATATTCTTGCATATTTTAATAATCGAGTTTTGCCTCAATTGCAATTATTTGACACTCATTCGACGTAGATATTCGCATTTGTTTGAACATCAAACGCAAATGCATAATTGATGAAATCTTTCATGATTAATTTGTATGTTGCACATTGAATTAGCACCTGAGGGTTAATAAAATCAGGAAATTGCCGGCGCAGTGTTTCTGCCTTGAAATGAAATTTCGCTTTGCTTTTCCTGTTTTCATAAAACATTTGATTTTATATTAGTTTTTTGGGCGAACTGCTTCACACCGTGCTTTCCCATTTACAACTTAAAGCGTGGCGCGGTAAAAAAAGGTTACATTTTCAAGCTCCGTTCGTTTAGTCGGAAAAATAAATAGCTAACACTGGCCTAGCTCCAAAATTCGTAGCTCACATGCATGGTTTATAGTTTCATTGGTTTCATGTCGTTTTATTTAACCGCTCATACCGAAAAATCGTTGAATTTGTTTTGATCAATTAAAGAGTGATAGTTCATTGTTATTATATACTCAATATTTACAATCAAATTAAATTTAAAATACTATGTGAAGAAGACTAGGTTAGGTTCAACATCACCCTCGTCATCACCAATTCATTCACCGACGCTATTAGACCAGTGCCAAAGTGCCAGTTGTCAAAACAGTGCGTCGTTAAGCACCAATAGTCATCATCTGAAAGACTGAACTACTTGTTTCCAAGCGCCAAATTAATTCGCCAGAGATGCAATTTTAAATTTAAATACAAACCTAGGAGTAATAAACAATTGACTTGAAATAACGCTAACTGACACCTGATTAAGTAAACAAAGTATCTCGTTAGTTTGCGGATGAGCGCGTCCGTAGAGTGGACACGTCGCGGAAACCATGGTAACGCCGGCAGATCCTTGCCCTTGCTCTTGGTGAACAAACTACCCTCGGCCTGATTTTCCTAGAGAGTCTCGCATCGCCAGGGAGTGGCCGACTAGGCTTCTCAAAGAGTCTTGTACAGCCAGATGGTGGCCGAATTGATATTTTTGAACAGTAATTCCGGACCTATGGTTCAATTCTCTGGAATAACCTCATAATGACAATGATAATGCTCATAATTCATTGAACAATAATGATTTGGTATAGCGTTGACGTCTTATGACGTCTTAAGATATTTTAGATCCAGTGACTTCTTGCTTAACTTTTTTTTGAACTGCCACGGAAACAACCAATTAAATCCAGCGCAATTAACTGGCCTTTAATGGATGGTCCTTTACAATTTGAATGTCATACGAACTTTTAAGGTCGCGACTTGAAAATAAACATAGCTATGCACTCAAATATGTTGAAAAGTCGCTTTATAAACAGTGGCACGTGACAAGACATGCATTAACTTGGAGTGAGTGTCGATAATTTAATCGGGGAGGAGTACGTGACTTATTTTAGGGGTGAAAATTTCGACGCGCGACGTGCGAGGGTGGTGGAGAAGAAAAGAGCAGACGTGATTTTGGCACCGGGATTTGGTGTGATTGTTTACCAACAAAATTTTCTAGCTAAGTGATCTGCGAATTTCTGACCCGAGACCGGAAAATATACTCACCATCAATGAAAATTACTGTATGCAAGGGAAAATAGCAAAGTACTTGGTGGATTTATCTTGGTGAAAATATTACTAAGTCCTATAATGTTTGCCACCATAAAACAGATGAACCACACCACTCTCTGGTTCGCACCAAGGCTCTTCTAACGTCGTCTGCGAAAATAATCCAAACTCGGAGCATAATTGCCAAACTGTCAAACGCATAGCTGGCATCAGTTAATTACTCGAATCGAGACAGTTAACTATGCAACCCACGGCACACCACGCCAGCGCTAACCTCTGTTCAAGCAAGAGAATGAACAATTCGAAGACGTTGCAGGTAATGGGGTGTTTGTATTTTGAATTTTGATTGAGTTCATGACCCCGAAAGGGTATAATTATCATCAAATCGATGTGATGATATCAACAGAAGACTGCGAGTTTCTCAGAAGGTTCTGTCGATTTCCACGCTTCCTAAGGCAGATATATTGGTGACATATCATATTTCTCGTCATTCTTTATTCCCAAGACATATTTCTTACTGATCGCTTATTGATTGATGATCAGTTAATGCGTTCTAGCAACATGTCCCATTTCCTACTGTTTTATCATCTGAAATTGATACTGATGCAGATGACGAGAAAATTTTATCGAAGCGTTTTTCTGTTAAATAAACGGGAGCACTTTTGCTGATCATTCGGAGAAGTGCAGTCATTTCTAAATATTGAGCGAAGGAAACCCGGCAATATCGCCCACCCCTCTGTCCGATCTCTGATTGAGTGCAATGAGAAAAGTTCAAAGTCCTGTGACCGCCCACGCCAAACCCAATCATCCCTTGCCTGGGCAGGGCGACATCCCACACACTAAATCAGGGCCTTTTGCTATGGCTCTGCCAAAATGTATGAACATAATGGTCGGTTCTTAGAACCATGTGAGCTCGTGGAATAAAGAAAATCAGAGCTTGGCGACCAAGGAGATTTGATGGGAAAGTGGGGAAGAGATGGGTTCAAGGAAATACGAAAAACACACTTAGATACTGACAAAATGCGATCATTTGACGGGATGAAAACAAATGGGTGTGTGTAAAAATGAATATAAGGGTAGGATTGCTATAATTATGGGGCCGGTGCTTTATTTTCGCTATGGATGCTACGCGATTATTTGCCTTGTAGGGAAGGCCCTAATAGCAACGTCAATTTATAAATCACCGAAGTAAAACTACAATAATTACTAGTGGCACGAAACGGGGACGTTGATAGGAAATTATATTCTTAAAAAAAGGAAGTTTGAAATAGGTAGCGTAAACAAGATTTAGGCTACTATAAGAAAATTCGCAAGCCATGAGATAACTTATAATAGCCATCAGGTAACTCAACTAATTGAAATTAAAACCCCAAAAAATTGATCTCAACATGAGAAAAAATTTGATCCTTCACAGTCTTGAAGATTACCGCGCCTTCGCGGTCGAAACATCGACTTACGCCAAGATCCTTTTCACACCTTTCCTTTTCACAAACTACCTCCAAAAGAGCATAACCGTACACGACAACAATATATTTTTTGAGCACGGAAGACATTGAATCAATGATCGGTCACCTTGATTGCCTCCTGCACCTCGCTCGCCCACGTCGGCCTCTGGCCGGCGACGATCACGAACTTGTTCCAGTCAAACGCCCTCAGCAGCGCCACCACACTCTTCGCCACCTTCGACGACGGCGGCAGCGTCCGGCTGAACGTGTCGTAGATCCGTTTGTCTGACACTCGGGTGTCTGCACATTTCTACAAATAACAAACACACCCTGGTACACTTGGTCATGTCAAACTTCAGCATCCTCAGCAGTGTACAACACCCCCACAATACACCCGGGGACATGCACAGTGAACCCGGGTGTAAAATCATACCAAAGGCGACGAAGTCCAAAATGTTTGTACTTTGGAAACATTATTTACACTTTGAAAAGCTTTGCTAAGGGATCATTGATCGTGGGCACACATCTTAACGCGCTAATAATAATCACTCTGGCTCTGTGCTAATCCACCGCCCGCGCACCGTATTACCGAAATTCTATCCTCAACTAGCCACGCCTCGTTCCAGATTTAATAATCACATGGTTTCCTCAAAATTTGGACTTGTTAGAGTCGTTGGAGTTGCTTGTAAACATCATAATTAACCAGAAAATTGCTGATCTTTATGAATTGTGAGAAAATGTTACGTCAGAGATTTGTTTCGCAAGAAACTTCCGTCAGATGACACAAGCCATTAGCCTGCATTGTCTCATTTTCTTGAAACCCCTCCACTTTTCCAAGTCGCCAGAAATCGAACCTTATTCTTCTTTACGGAGTAAACCCAGCACAACAAAATTTCTCACGTTTTTCTTTCTCGTTCAAGGAAACATGTTAGTGCTTTTGTATAATTTTTAAAACTTGTTAACTCCTCAAAATTCCTTACTTAACTCTTCTTTTTATCATCTTCTTGATCGGATTAAGTCAAGCAATTATTTCGACCAATTTAAGAATTTTATCGACTGTTGACAGAAGGAAATGTGTAAATTTTCTTGGCTACGATTTAACAAGAGCGACGACGTCAATCATAAGTCGTTAATCATAGTCAGGCGTCGGCTTTGACGGCGAGGCACGAACTCGGCACTTTCTGATGCAATTATTAAGCTGCACTCTAAAAAGCATGCCCACCGCTTGCTAAGCATGCCCACTTTTTTCGGAAGCTTATAAGTGTGAGCAAAGTTATACATTAACTGATTAAAGTAACCCGTCTAGAGGCT
Organism: Nemurella pictetii; assembly: GCA_921293315.2. Classification (NCBI taxonomy): domain Eukaryota; kingdom Metazoa; phylum Arthropoda; class Insecta; order Plecoptera; family Nemouridae; genus Nemurella; species Nemurella pictetii. Next base: position 8,922,231 of record OV121122.1, read on the forward strand.
GCTCTGACATGTTCTTGATTAATTCTATTATCAATTTCTTTATTGACAAAAATATCGTCTGTCTAAGTAAACAAGGAAAAGAAAATTCGGAAGTGCTGGTCTAATAATTGGATTCTATTTTTTTTTGCGTTAAAATTATGTAAACGTTATTTATTAGAAGCAAAGTGGTACGAGGAAAATACGAGCTGGCTCTCAATCGACAAATTGAAAACCTCCTGGAGGAAATAGCTGTGTCCATATTTTTACCAAGTTCCACCCCTTCCGGTGGAGTTTCTTAAGTCATTTTGGCCAAAGGCAGACGTATGAATATATTTTTTCTAATAAAAAAAAGTCGCAAGGCATTTTCTTCATGCGTTGCATCTTATCATAACCTATAGGCTTCCTCCCAGATAATTTATGTAACCTTCTGTCAAACATTAATTCCCGAAAAACATGAATCTTATACTACACGATTTAAAAGTTTCATATACCTACAGTTTTTCAAGAAACTGATAGACTGACAAACTACCTCATATCAAATTGTAATAAATATTTTTTTGCAGAATAACTTGGTGGATCTATTTATTCTGCCATATATTAAAGGTTACATACTTTTTTGTGGGGTAATTCACAGCCTACCCTAACAGTTTGATGTACGTGCACACTAGACAATCTTGAATATGCTGCAAAACAAACATGGTTGGCTCTCATCATCTCACATAAAATAGAAAATTTCTAGCAAGGTAACGTTTTTTCTTGAGAAATATGAAAAAAAGAGTTTGAAAGCCATTTAAGCACTATCTTGCCTGGTTACAAAATTTTTATCCCTAGTGTATAAAATTCTGGAAAGACAAATATAGAAAATAAATTGCTACGTGTAAATCACTAGGTAAGTCTGCATTTCCGTGCTTTCCACTAACTCACTTTTAACAATTTATAATGGCAGTCTTATACCCCGTGAAATTTTAAAACTTGCTAACAAAATATTTCTTTGAAAAAATGTATATTTCGACGCTAAAAACTGTACTAGAAACAGAAAAAAAAACTGGAAATGCATGCCAACTTTGGTCTCTACAAAGCATCAATCAGATATGTAATTGTCAAGATTCACAATCTAATTTCGTAAGAATTCAGCATAGAATTGATAGCAAGACTCGCACACCAACAAATCCCCCCAAAAACCGCCAAGCACCCAGCGGCGCACCGTCCCACTCACATAAGAGATGATCGGCAGATTCCACGCTGCAGCCACCAACGCTTCCGACTGGCACGTATCGTCCGGACCGATAAACGCCACTGTGCCAATATCTCTCATGACTGTCATCACCCTGATCGCCAGCGCCGCGTAGGAAGACTCGCTCCTCTTGGGGTTAGTGCCGATGTCGGCTGCCAAGTAATGTAGGGTCCGTCCGGGCAGTAGAGAAGGGTCCTTGTTCACGTTGGCGATCGCTAGGGTCAGAGCGCCGAGGTCGACGGGTGTGTGGCCGTATGCTCCTAGGAATCCTGAACAAAGGAGTTACGCCACGTACAGGAACAGGTACAGAAACAGGAAGTGTCAAGGTTTTGAGTCAAGTTCTATAGGGGTTGTTATTATATAGTTAATTAACAGAATGAGGAAAAGGTGTGAAGAAAGTCAGAATGGATCTTACAATAAAACGTGTCGTGCCTCCAGAAAAGGGGAGTGAGAAAAATTGGCATGAAAATGACAGAATTTAACGATGGTTTTCGATAATTCTGTATTTTGGTAGAGAACGGCCCTGTGCCTGACTTTGTGAGAGAACCAGAAAGTTGAAAAGAATATTTTCTTCTGTAATTTCAAATCTGAGACTCCCTGTTTCTCGAACAGGATCAGGAAGTTGGAATTCTAAGAATAGCTTCTGAAGGAATTAGGAAATGTTTTGCAATACTCAAGGGGATTGTATTTTAAGCTTGATTTCTGTAGTGTGCCTTGTGATTCCGTAATATTTTACCATGAATTCGATTTCTAAAGGCGCTGGCTTATGATACCATTTCCTATCAAATATATTACGTATTGGTTTTGAGGTACGTGGCTGGTATATGACGTAGAAAATGTTACTAAGCATCCTTCCGATTTATTATTTATTATTTCAATCAGATTTACATATAATTGCAACCATCCCTCCATCCCATTCTCTCACTTCCTTAAATTTCCTCACACTTTTCATCATCTCTCCACTTACTCTTAAATAATTCCATCCCTCCACACCTTCTTCTAAAATCCCTATCTTCCTCATTTCTTACATTTCCATGTTCAAATTCCATCATTACCATTCTTCCAAATGAACCTCGCTCTTTCCAATCTACCTCCCAGTTCACACCATGTCAACTGCCCACTGCTTTATAAGTATGAGTGTGCAGCTGAACTGGATGAAAATACAGTTGACATTTTCGGAAATCGTTTTTCCGTGCTCTGTATAGAAATGTAAGCCATTGAACCGTTGAATTCAGAATGTGGATTGCAGAAAAAAACGGGTATTTTTTATGCCTGGCGAGCGAAACAGGCGTTGTGAAAACAATTTAATTGAAACAACAGCGGCGGCGTTTCAAATTATAAATAACACGAAGTTTGTAAAATGTAATTATACATATTTATTTTTACCGGTTACTACGGCCGTTGGTGGTAAATACAAAGGTTTTACCGTATACTGCCACAATCCCACCCGATATTGCTGTGAAAACTGTTCGTCGTCCGTTTTACAGGAGAATTGATCTGGCGAGTTTGAAATTTGAATAGATTTACTTGTTCTAGAAGTAAGCCTAGCTTCTATATCACATTTCATAAAGTTAAAATCGATATTTCACACTCAAGTGAGTTCCAATTCCACCATGGGAAACTGGGAAATGTATTTTTTAATATATTCAGCATAGCACCATCAAATATCACACAATAAGCTATCGAAATTGTTCGTAGCATCACTAGGCTAGCTCCGTTGAAAAACATCACGTTTAGTTGTATTATCGATGTCTAAACAAGTCGCCAACTGTGAAATCTGGCCTCGATGAACCGACGCCGATATTAGGATTAAGTTAGGCCGATGCCGACGCTCCCATGCCGTCAGATTGAACGACGCCGACGCTCCACTTAGCAAGTGCGAGGAGCATGTAGCGTATCAGCAGGAACGTGGAGATAAATGGAGGACGACGAAGGTTACATACGAATGGCTCTATAATCGTGATATGGGTCAGGAGACCCATCCAGATCCTTATTAGCCCTTTGCCGGCAAAGCTAGAGGCTTCGCATGCAATCTTGCACCTTGTGCTGTTTATTATAACTTCCGTTTTAACCCTTCGCTAGCAGGATACTAGAGTTGGTGTTTTCATAATCTTGTACCTTGTTGTGTTCACATCATATTTAGCCTTTCTCTGGAAAATACTAGCTCAAACTAGATAAGGAGAGAATGAAATTAAAGGCGAATGAATTTAGATAATATTTATAGAAAATTAATACCTATACCACCGCATCGAAAAATACGATTTTAGGAGATAAAATTAAAGTTACATTGTATCACATTTTTTTAGATTGTAAAATTGCTTGCACAAGGTTGAACTTTGTTCTGCGCTAAGGGTTGGTTGGACAGTCTCCAAAATAAATAGCCATATGAAAATAAAAAAGTCTATGAAATTCCTCCAAACAACTCAAAAACTACTGAATCGGATTAGTGTCGCCGTGGTGATTTCCTCTTTGGAAGAAGTTCAAACCTTTCATGGAGATTGCCCTTATAGTGATATCATTTTCATCCCTTCGCTGGGAAATACTATAAGATTTAGCTCAGTTATAACCTTGCAACTTATTTTTTCTATAATAACATCCTTTTCAGGCCTCCAAAGGCATTTCTATGGTTCCAGAGTAGGAATTTGTACAAAATCATGAACCTTGTTCCGCTTATCAACACGAACAGGTGGCATCCCCTAATTCACTAATTGCAGGTTGTTCACCTCACACCTTTATTGGTGTCGTGGCTGTTAAAAAGTAGCAAGCAGAAGTGCTGTTGAGTGGTAAATTTAATTCCTCGAATGAGGTCACAGGTTAGAATTGAAGTGCGGATGGATAGAAAGGAATTAGTGGGTGATTGAGAGGTGAAGCTGGAAGGGATTTTATACTAAAAGAGTTTTATCGATTTAAAAACATAAAGGCAGAATAAGGCTTTTGGTGCGAGATGGACATAAAATAAAGATCCTGTTAAGATTAGTGTGATTCGAACCTAATTGCAAATACTCGTTGCATGTATACGGTTGATATTTATTATTAGAAACGAGATTTACATTCAAAAATTTGTCTCCTTACCGGAATATCAACTAATTTACTAAGTTTGAAAACACAATAAAAAACAATAATATAGATTTTTCAAGTAATAACTCTACAACCCAATGTATTTATATTAATCCAGACTCTTTTCTGTAATACCCCGCAAGGGGTCCTAGAAAATAATAAAAAAAAAAAAAAAAAAAAAAAGGGGTTGGTTCTGTGACATAAGCTTTGAGATGATTGTTCATTTTTTCTCTAAATATTCAAACGTTTTTTTACTATTTTTTAAAAACTATTTAGAGGACTTAGATTCTAAATTAACAAATTTATTTCTCATCAAAAACTTATCTGCAGCAAGAAATTAATACATCTCCAACCTCCCTCTACGCAACAAAGTTCTTGTCTACCATCGAGACCATTAGCACCAGCACCCACTCACCCAGCGTGACAGACGCGTTGAAATTATGCACCCCCGTGCCGGCGAAATGCTGATAGAGAAACGTGATCTCCGCATCCTCCGCACTCCGCTCGTCCCGAAACAAACTCGCGTTCGACTTGGCCCGCAATTCGGCGCAAGTAAGATTCGCGTTCGTAATTGACGAGCTAATTTCCACGAAACTCAACACACCGCACTCAAAAATAGCCGCCAACACAACGATTATAACCTGACAATTCAATAGCTCAAACATTATACAGAAAAATACGCGGGATGTAATCCTCATAAATTTAATTTTAATATACTTGCAGCTTGTCTCGTAAAACTAGAGATAATACCGTGGTAACCGTAATCCCGTTGTTAACTAGATAGCGGGTCGTAACACGCAAGTGAGTGGAGGTGGGTGGCGGTGGTGTGTTCTAGCTGTCACCGCTGCCACCAATGTGCTCAAACAAGTGGCTTTACACTCTGGAGACCCTGGCGTTGCCACGAGTTTGCCGGGAGTTTGCGCCCTTGTCGTTCTCTCTCTATCTCTTCATCCCTCTCGCTCATCCACCCCCTCGTGTTATCAATACTGGTCTGCACGATGTGTATAGCAACAAGTTTCTGTTGCTATAAGGACTGATTCTTCACACTAGGTGTAACTTCTCAGAACGAATTCAGGGGAAGGTGTGTTTTTCATTAATGTTCGGATCTTCTGGGGGATGTGTCTGGTATTTTGTTTCGCAAGAAAATTTTAGTCCAGGTACTTATTTTCGGATTCCTGGGTAGCATGAAAAGCTTGATTTCTTAATGGATTTTTGACGCCGAGACGAAAATTAATTTCCTAAATTGGACTGAAGATACAAGTGAATGACATACAATAAACGTCTTTCGCAATATAATTTTTTGCACAGATTTTAGCTAACATTTACGAGCTCAGAAGCTTGGAGTGAATGCGTTAGATCTAAAAATAGGGAATAAGAATAATTTGTAAATGCTCGCTATACATACTCTTTTGTAAAAATATATTAAATATAAATGTTAATCGAAACGCTGCTATAGTTAGCTTAAGTTTACCCCAAGATAAAAAGCGATCCGCTATTTGTAAGGAATATTTACACCGTCACAATGAATTATAATGTTGATATAGACTTTTACTGACATTTTAAAAATAGCTTACAGCCACGCGTCAATTCTAAACGCAAGAAGATATCAATGAATTTCATCAGATATCATTGAGCAACCTTGCCGCTGAACGCTGAACGGATAAACATCTCACCTCTCATTTTGCCGCCTGTTTCCAACAAGTCGAGAAATCAAGAAGCACTACATAAAAGTTGATTGAACAAATGCACGTGTTGATACATGAAAGTACTCCAACAATGCGATACCTAGCAAGTTGCTCTTTAATTGCCAATATTTTCCAACCCTTAGAAATCATGCTCGCCGGCTGCAACCTCCCTTTCATTGTCTTGTGGTCTTGTGCGATTGTTTGCGGAAAAAAGCACTTCGATCTTTTGCCCTTGCGACGCTTTGGTACGACTGTTTATAGATGCCATTTCGGTCTGTTATTTAGCTGATATTAAGGAGGTTTGTTGTCGCTTGTTGGGTAACAGCAAAGGAGCAATAACTCTGAAAATAGCAATTGAATAGATTAGACAGGCTTCGGGAACACTCCTGAAATCGTGTTGTGGAAGAGCGTTATTCCTACTTTCATCCACAACACAATTCTACGAGTGTTCGCGAAGCCAGGGGCAGTGAATAAACTGATTTTTTTTTTATAAAAAACTGAATTTAGAAAAATTTGTGAATGGAATGTGCTGAAAAAAATACGGAGTCTAGGTTGAGATAAAACAAAGGTTTCATTCAAATTTCATCAAAATGGGTTGAGGCCTTAGGTCTCTAGATTGCAAACAGACATAAGAAAAACATACAGGATTTTTTTTCAGCAGTAAGTGTAGGTAATTAAAAATTCGCTACGCTTTCGTTACGCTCATCAATAATTTTTAGATTTTAATTCGCATTCTCTTAAATCAGTCGTTTTGTTGCTTATTATGAGTTGATTTAGTTGATATTATTCGATGTTGATTGATATAATTTCAATTTATTTTAAGCCGTTTTAACGCAAACAAATCGAAGTGGTCCACGCTCTAAGGGAAATAAATAAGCATTGATGTAGGCTTCTTAACTCGCTGTAGCACAGACATAAGGGCCCTTACCATTTCATTGTCATCCCTTTTAAAATGAATGGAACTGACTTTTCCAATATAGCAATTAGCGTTATGATTTCAGAGAAATCATTACGAAAAATGTGAAAAAGTCGTAGCTTTCTGTCGATCTTTTGTCGGCCAGAGTTCTACGAGCTTTTCTGTGTCAATGTCAACTCAGAATTTATCATTTCCAATAGGTTACACGCAGAAGTGCATTTCTGAAAAGTGATATTTCAAATGTTGATTCAATCACAACTCACAAGTGATATATTACAAAGCTATCGCCTACGCAGACTATGCAATATCGCACCAATTAATTGCGAAAATCGTTCTCTTCCAATAGCAATCAATCTCCAGCATAGTCTATAAAAAAGAGCGCCACACAAGAAGTGGCCGTGTGCCAGTTGAAATTGGAAAAATGAAGAAAGCGAGAGGCAATTTGTTGCCGAGTGCATTTCCCTTGACAAGTTCGATCAGGTAATCGATCAAATTAATCGTCCCGATCGCAGTATACGATCTCGCGTCTGCTGTCTGTCAACTCAGCGATACGCACCGCCCTTCACCCCCGTGCCTGCTGTGACATCTGATAGGGTCAGCAGGGGTCAGCGAGCAGATTTCAATCACATCGGATCGCATCGGGTCCTTGGAGGCTGTAGCGATGAGCTGGGGAAATGGCTGGTACACCGCGAGGAAATTTGACGCCAAACCAGCGTTATGAAGCTAACTTCATTTCGACATACTTTTAGATCGTTTTATCTAGAAAAGAACGATCCTGTTGGTGTGACGAACACCAAACAGTCTCGCCGATAAACGTTGATCTCTACATTGAGCTATCTGGACGGACAATTTTCGATTTTTCGATTTTTGATTTGAGTTATTACAATTGGAGATGTGCATTTTTTGCGATTCCCAACTCTTCGATAATGTTTGAACGCCCCCATATTTAATATATTAAAAATTAAACCACTTAAAATTGTGGGCTTCGTGCTCTTGAAACCTCTGATTGAATTCATTCAGCTCGTGTTTTTTTTCGGCTGATTGGGTTATTTTTGTGTTTTTCAAGGCGCCACGCTGCTTGAAGCAATATTTTTATAAGCCCCTGCAAAATCTACATTTATATACTGTATAGCATGCGTATACGCCAATTTCCTTATTCAAACAAAAAGGAGTTTAATTGGACGAGTAACAACCCATTTCTATTCATTTGAAAGAGTTCTAAAAATTCAGCAGCGAGGCCAACAGGCAACAACATTTATAACAACAAACTAAATCTGTAAAATTCGGAGAAAATTGATCAATAAGCGCGAAATACGGAGTTCTACAATAAGAAAAAAATCTTCTTCGCTGCTAAGTTTTGTGTGGGCATCTCTGCACTCTCGCCTCTAGTCGAGCTCCGTCATATATCGCGTGTTTCTTCGTTTGATCGATTCGTCGCATCTCAAGAGATCTCTGAGCGATACTGCTGTTGACACATGTTCTTATTTTTCTATATACGCGACGAAGAAAATCTGGCGGAAATTCTCGTCAAGACGAATTTTCTCTATCCCTACTAACGTACTGAAAATTCACACGTGTTCATACAATTGCCGGTATTGATTTTAAATCTATCTAAATTTTTAGTTTTGATACATAAATCTTCGATCATTAAGAAGTTAATAAATAAGTATTTAGCTTTTTACATTTCTCGGACACTTTTCCTTACATGTGTATCATTCATATTCAGGCAAGTGCATTTCCCGAAGTATTTTTCAACGTTTCAAAAACATTCCAGCCGGAATAAAAGAAAGAATCCACTTAAAAACTAGCAAATTTATTTAATACGGTTTACATTCTCAGTTCAGTTCATTGTATAAAATTACATAAATATAATATTACCTCGGCTGACAATTTCCATCCTAAGATCCTATTTCAGTTATTTTATTAACATCGTCCATTTTTAGAAAAAGTACAGTTCACTTACATAAAGCATTTTAAAGTTGAGCCCACTTGCTGGTAAACCTTCAGACAAGCACAGTTCACAAATTGCGTTCCCTATTCAGTCTTGTCGCTATCACCTGACTCGGCCGGAATTAAAACTACGAGGGTCTCAGGTTCGATTTCCGTTTCGTTCGCCATCAGTTCTTCGATAGAACTCTCGAACCGGAAGTACTTGACTAGTTCCTTGTCGACGCCGACACAAGTGTGCATTGTCTGTTTGGTCCAGTTCCACAAAACCACCGCTTGATCGGTCTTCGAGAGGTCTTGGACGAGACACTTCACGTTCTGAAAGTTGACACACACAGGCGGTGAGAAAACATCATTTCAGTTGATGGAAGAAAGTAGGTTATAGTTCTCAGAAGACGCCCGAAAGACTAGACACGATGACAATGATGTATGAATGAATCTTTTTAAGGCTCGTTTTCATTTCTTATCCTTTCTTATAGTATTAAAGGCATTACTTAATTAATCAAATCAATTAAAAAACTAAACTTAGGGAAATTTCCTAAATATTCTAGGAATTATATAATGCCTTTCCTAAAATTTCTAGGATCTGCAGCATCTTTGCGCAACGTTGACAACAAAAAAGTAACATTCAATCCCAAATTGCATTTTGTTTTAGCAATCAATATGATGAAGGTAAAACACCCAAGCCATATTTCTGTTAACATTTTGTACATCGAAGTAAGAAGCCAGTTTTCTTCTCTACCACTGGAAAGCGAAGGCTGCAAGGAAAATGAACCGGGGCTATGAAGCCTATGACATGCTCTTTCCGTTCAAGTGCTCTACCACTAGTGCACTTAAAAAATTACCTCACTTCCCAGTTCCCTCTCAGTTTAATACTGAACATTGACCAACGTCCTCGAAGTCAATTTCCAAACAATTCAATCGACATCCATACTGACAAAGGAACAACAAGAAAAACAAACGAACAAACATACCTTCGCCACTACAGTCTCGATTCGAAACAAACTGCAACTATCCGTACCGGAATTCGAACCCGGAACTTTGACATTGCCGGGAAGGACACTATAATTTAGGAATGAATATTTAGTTTCTTATAACAAATACCTTCGCCATGGTCGAATCAATATTATTGACCAACGAGCCATCGATGACCACCAACGCCACCGGATGCTCCTGCCGCGCCGACGACACCACCATCTCCCTGACGTACTCCGCCGCCGGATAGACAAGCCCGGCTTCCGGTTTCACGAGCAACACACGGCGGTCGGCGATGGTCAGGTAGCGGGTGTCGACGCTGGGCCTCGCGATCAGGTAGAGGGCGTAGAGGAGGTTGACGACGATGCCGATGATGATGCCCCAGTCGAGGCCGAGGCCCAGACACCCGAAGAAGGTCGCGAACAGCGGGATCAGGTCCAGTTCTGCGATATTCAGGGTCGGTGTCACAATAAAAAGATCTAAAATTGTTATTAATTTATAAAGACTCATGTCTTTACTTAATTCTTAGCACGTTAGTACCCAGATAAATAGTTTATCTGAAATCTAAAATAGTTATCTAAACATCCTCCAAACAAGATTGGAACCATGACCACTTCCTTATTAGAATCTTTCGATGATTTTGACCTTATAATGGAATGTAGGATTTTACCAATGAGATTTTCCGTAAAGTCGTAACTATTACCACGGATTCGTCCGTGCTTCTATTGTTTTTGTGTTGCTACGGTGCTAAAATGTTGTTACAACGCCATACCTTATACTAGCTCTACGGTGCATAAATGCTAAATGATAGCATAAATGCTACGTTTGTTGTAATTTGGCAAGCCCCCCATATTAGGCATGCTAAACCAACGCCGCAATAACACCAATTTTGGGTGGTTCTTTTAGATAAAGGCGAAGCTGAGACGACCTTTCAACACGGGCTACCATTGCAGGACTAGTAAAGTGGTTTAATTTTCTTAAAACAACTCATAAATTCAGATAATCTCGGGTAAGCACTATAGTTTTTTTTTACCCACTAAACGTGGCAATACATTTTATTGCCTTCGCTTTGTGCGAAGTACTCCATACACGTGTAGGAATCATTTATCATACACATTGGATGTGGACCATAGAAATCGACATCAAAGGGACCAATTGCGCGGTATCCCAGACCTGTAGATAAATTGAAAAACGAAACTTGTTGTTCATCATCATGAGGTCTTGTCACATTGTATTGGCAATCCAATAAGAAGCTTAAAAAGTGATTGAGACAAAAGCAATTATCCGTAGTTGCATGAGCAGCCGAAGCAGTTCAGCCTTTGGTTTATTAGATTACAACTTCACTGCGAAAGGATGGTTAAATTAGGATGAGTTATAATTATAATCTACTCGTTAATCAACAACAGCCAAAGCTTATGAAGTATACGTTAACGCAAATTGGATACGGGAAACAGAAAATAAAATCGATAAAAATTTAAACAATCACGATACACCAAGAGGTATCGGTTACACATCCCACACACCATATCACCGTAACTAAAAGGGGGGTGGCGTCCAATTTCAAACAACTCACTTTTCGAGCGCCACAACAGCGTCACCACCTCGTACTCGACCATGTAAAACATGGCGCAGATAATCAGTCCGGCCAGCGTCGCCTTCGGGATGAAGTAGAACGATGAGGTAAGCACCCCTAGCGCCAGTAACACCAGCCCGCCGGTGAACAACCCTCCCAAAGGGGTGCGCACCCCCGAAGCGTTGTTGACTGCCGTGCGCGTGAACGAGCCGGTCACGGGCAGCGATGAGACGAACGAGCCGAGGATGTTACACATGCCGAGCGCGATCATCTCTTGGGTGGCGTCTAGCAGCTTGCCGTTGGCTGCGATAGAGAGGGGTTGAAAGTTAAGCAACAGTGCGCCGGGTCACGGTGGTGGGTGGGTGACTCCGTGCAGGATGTTCCACATGCCGAGCGCGATCATCTCTTGGGTGGCGTCTAGCAGCTTGCCGTTGGCTGCGATAGAGAGGGGTTGAAAGTTAAGCAACAGTGCGCCGAGTCACGGTGGTGGGTGGGTGACCGGCGAACAAAGCGCTGAAGGACTACTTTCTAAGCGGCGTCGTTGTCATTGGCTGGTACATTGCGGGTGATATCTTGAGATAAAAGATATTCAAGGTAAAAGATACATTATTTTGCCAATTAATTATCAAACAAAAAGTCGAATCGGTTGTTACTTGCGCTCAATTGCAATTTGTTGGTATCAATAATTAAAATACTCACAACAAGTATCATTTCTATGCCCAAAGATACGATATAATAATTTACAAGTGTACCTTAAAAACCACAATACTTATCGAAAAAGTATTACAGAAACAGTTACCAAGTATACTTTTGTACCTTAAGAGAGAGAGCATCTGATGCTGATCATCCCTGGCTCTGATCGGCAGAGAGCTGACTCACCGAACGCCTTCGCGATGGCGATACTCTCGAGTATCGCGATCACGGGTATTGTGAAGATCGACGAGCCCAGCGCCTTGGTCATCTCGCCGAACGTGTAGGTCACGTTGTTGAACTCGGTGTGAAACGGGGGCGGCCGGAAGGGGGGCAGACCCTCGCTCACTTTGCCTGTAAGTGCACAGAGTATGGACCAGTTGGCGTGAGAGATTGGCAGATTTGTGGTCCGTGGTTTGATGCCTTGAGTGGCTACACAAGGGTTGAAATTGAGATTAAATTTAAATTGTCCATTTGGGTCGAAAAAAATCAGTGACACCGATTCAACGAAAAGAGCAAAGACCGATGTTGCAAAAGAAAGGTTTGCCTTTATAATTGATATTTTTAATGTCCGGTTAAAAAGTTATCTTCCAGTTAGGAAGACAACAGAAGCAACTGAGAGCATAAAAGAATAATCTTCGAGCCAAGATTCCTGAGAAATTACACCATAGTGCGGTAAAAAACGATGCCAATCGACATAGAAGCGAAGAGTCGGAGACGTTTCTCTCTGTTGTCATTAAAGATGTAATCTCCTTGATAATAATCGTTCCTACGTGCAAATCAGTCGCGGTGTATCCATCCACCATTTAACTGACAGTGTGATATTAAACTTCATTTTCCTGCTCACTGAAAAGTAACTTTATAGGTAATATTATAGAAGGAAAAGCATTCTACAAATCCAAGGTATCTCATTTTTTGCCGTATTTCTGCGCCGATTTTTCCTGTTATACAAGGAAGTCTTCCAAAAATTACGAAACAGTCTGCTTCTTCGAATCACTCTCAATGTTCTTTGCCTTTTTATTCAGGTTTCTCTGGTTCGTTTAGCAGGAAAATATCTCTATGGCCTATCAGACCGATTATCTTTGGTTAAAGAAAAGAATACTGCTTGATTCCGTTGTGTTTTCCTTAACCCGTCTCTCAAAACGGGTTTGGTTCGATGTGCTATAGCCAGAGAGGGTGCCAAATGACCGAAAAAAATGACCGAAAACCAAGTGACCAAAAAATAACTGCAGAGAAAATCTGACCGAAAAACCGTCTGATCGAAATTTATTTTCAAGCAAGTCACTGATCAGAGCCCGTGGTGGGGATTGTTATATTACACCCGTTTGCTATAAGCATACGATCGAAAAAAACTGGCCGCAAAATCAACTTATCGAAAGTAAAATTACCGGTAAACTTCATATAACTCTGGACAAATCAGAGTGTGATTCTTACGTTTGTTTCTAAAACATTTTTTACTGCGAGGGTAATGATATAATCCACAAAAACAAGCGTCACCCTATCAGATTGGCGCGAACCATGCCATTTGACTGGATTCTAAAACTGAAGATAGAAATAGTTGCCAAATCTATCCTTAGTCCTCAACACCTTAGTCCTCAACGTCATATTTCCCAGTTTCTCACCGGTCAGCGTGAAGGGACGCAGCCCGTTGGTGAAGAGAATGTACGCGAGCAGCGTTCCTGCGATCACCACCACAGCGTTCCGGCCCAGCGAGATGATGTTCACCGTCTTGCTGAAGATCCTCCTCGGCAGACTCATCTCGCTGGTGTCGCGTCCCTTGTCGAACGTCGACATGCGCTGCAGCGGACAGGCGGGGGCCGCTCGATTAGTGCTCTTTGACGACGCATCGCATGTATGACATGGGCGTCCAGGGACGATGGGAGTGATGGGACATGACTTGGATGTGTGATTTGACCTATACCAAAGCCTGGAAGTGATACCAGGGAGCAGATGCTCCCATTTGATACCAACCAAATATTACAATTATAGTAAGATTACATTTTCAAGACTCGTGTCTTGAGTTTAGGCCCTTGATAAAGCAGGCAGCGTAGCTTTGCGAAACGTCGGGATAAGTTTCAGTTAAATATTTATTTCTAAAGAGCATAGTAAGATATTTGATGATACTTTCGTCCACGAGCATCATGGGATCCACCGACCAAAATAATTAACATTGACAGCTCAAAAAGGACGATGTAACTTGGTGGTCCATGCTATAGAAGTATTGATAAGAAATCATTGATTGTTTATCAAGGCTTCTAATCTGATGATGATTCGAAACTAAATAATGAAGATCTTATCTGGCATTTTTGGACGAAATTCTTGAGAGACCCGTGTCCACTGCTTCCGAATTTCGTTTTTAAATTGTAAAATTGTTTGCCCAAAATGGTTATCTGTATTGAATAAGTAAGAAAGTCGTTGCAACTTGTGGAGTTGACAGTCCGTTCCGGAAGGATATGCGCTCAACGCTTTGAACATTTTTATAAACGTTTTCAAACTCAGATGCGCTTAAAAACACACTTTCTCACAAGTTACTCCAAAGCGTCATCCGATGCAACCTACTTTGGCTAGCAGCAGTATGGCGATTGTGACGAGCCCGAGCAGCAAGTCCCAGAGTTTTGTCTCCTTGATGTGACGGAACGTGTTCGCCCAGGCGTCGAGGAAGTCGTTGGCGCTTCCCGGCAGACCCAGCAGCCCCTTCAGTTGCGAGGAGGCGATCGTAACGGCCGCAGCCGAGGTGAAGCCTGCGGTCACCGGCATCGAGATGAAGTCCACCAGGAATCCTGTGATGGGACCAGGAAAACAACGCTATCTTAGTCTTCAGACACCAGGGAAACAACACTATCTTTACACGCCAGGGCTGAATAAAGCCTGCATGGACACCAGGAATGCAGCGCTTTAACGTCCATGACCGAGTGATATATCGGTCGTGGTGCCATCATTAGCATGCCACTGTTGGCAGGGGTTGAATGACGTTCTGTTTTGACAGAACCCTGAGCCCTATGACTTATGAAAACACTCGATTTTATTACTATTTCAATTGAGTTTATGGGATAAAAGTGAAAAATAACTGATATTTATAGACACCTAAATGGAAAATGCGAAAATATTCAAACATGTGGTTATCAACGCTTAGAAATATTTATTTTTACATATTGGAATTTGATTTCCTTAGCTTACCTATTGTCCACCTATTCCAACGTTGATTTTTCTATAAACATATTTCCCTCTATACGGCCATCCATTCTTAAGAGCTGAATAGAGACAATGATGATGATAAGCGGTTGCCTGGGGCCATTAGTTTCGCGTAGTTTACCGAGATGCAAGATGCCGAACAGCAAGATGACGCAGCCGCTGAGAAAGCAGAGCAGCACGGCGAAGTCTGGACCGAGCGTCGCGACGTACGGCGCCGTCATCAGCGCCATGATCGCCGTGGGCCCGATGGTCACGTCTTTGCTGGTGCCGAAGAAGAAGTACATGAAGCAGCCCATGAAGCCCGAGTAGAGGCCGTACTGCAGCGTCGGAAACAGAAGATGCAAGCTCGGAGTTAGTGGACCGCAAGCTCGGAGTTAGTGGACCGCTCTCAGTTCGCCTCGAGTTGCAGGGTGCACAATTTTAGCGGTTACATCGTTCTGCATCTGCTTGGTTTACACGAACAAATTCAGCGGAATAAGTGAAAAATTCGTGTTTGAATCTTTTAAGTGATTTTGATTCAAACAAATTAGGCGCAGTTTTTCAGTGATTATTTATTATTTAGCGGTCTGCTAATCTAGGCATCTCATTGGCAGTGGCCATGGTAATAACACATTAACGGACCGTTAATTATTTGACGGGCCACTGAAAAAATGGGCCAAAGTGTTACTTCGAAAGTCAGTAGCAGAGAAACTAAAAAAAAATTATAATTTTGGAAATTTGGGCGATTAACTAACTCAGTCTGTTATTTCACTATTTAATTTCCACAAAAACAATTTGAATTGATAAAAGACTGCTCCTTTCTTGCCCAACACCCCGTAAACGTGTAAATTAAACGCTAAAACGCCATTCAAACCACATCGCGTGTATTGCATCCACAGTCTACCACATTTTGGCCCCAAAGAAAAACAGCGTCCCTTTGCAAACTTCCCCAAACCACCATGGGCTCACCTGCGGCTCCAAGCCAGCAACTACAGCGTACGCGATGCCTTGCGGTATCGCCGTCAGCCCCACCGTCAGCCCCGCGATCAGGTCGCAGATGAAATCATCCGTCGTGTAAAGAGGCAGCCACCCGGTCACCGGCAGCCTCCGGTGCAACGTGGCCACGCTGCACATGTTGCTGCCCTTCTGCTGGAGCCAACCCTTCGCCGAAGACAGTGGGCTGCGAGACGTTACCTCCACCTTGGATCCTGCGAGAAAGCAGGATCACGCAGTTGTAGGAATTGAAACATATTCCCATATCTAAGCAGCGTTCATCTCTTGCTCAAGCCAACCCTTAGCCGAAGACGTCACGTCCACCTTGGATCCTGCGAGGAAGAAAGGTGTTAACACCGTTGTAGGAATCGATACATACTTCAGCAGCGTTTACCGCCTGGTTTGCCCCAGTCCTGTGAGAGACCACGTGGTTGATAAGTCGACGGACCTTATACCTCCTTATTCCTTGAGGACCACAAATTGTCTAAGCGGAGGTCGTTCTGACCCACGGCTCTGTGACTACACGCTGCTTATTTCGATTACAAAATGAAATATCCAATGTTAAATATGTGACAAGACGAGGAGGTTGAACTGAGGTTTTCTCTGCCACTGTACTCTCTGGGTGGCCATCTTCTCTGCAAGCAGTGATGTTTGCATGTTTGGTTCGATTCCATGCATTTAAATGCAAATCTTCTTGTTTTGACGGTCTTTCCCGGTAAACGTCCCTTCGAGAGATGTGTACAGGATTCCTCCGTCAAGTCGTTGCCATTCATTGGTGGGTGAATTGCTATTTGATTCGCTTCAAAGCCTCGTTCAACGAAATGGAATTTAATTTGACAACGCTCACCCATCCAATACGTCATCTAGCGCAAGTGTTGCTTAACTTTATGTTATAGCCAATTTGTTTCAATCAGTTCGAAACGTAATTATAAATTACATCACGGCTAAGTTACTTTTATTCTCAAACGTTATCGGACTTAGACGATCAATTCTCAATTGTAGCACATGTTAAATTTCAAGGCAGTGGCATAGCCTGCAGACTGCTAGGAATCGAATGCAAAAGTGCGGGTACCTTGAGGTCTTGATTGGTAGTAATTAGTCGCCGATTGCGGACTTGATTGTTATGTCAGTTAGATGGACTCGGTGACAGTGGCATTGAAATGGGCGACAATGCCGTTGACGTTGCGCATTGAATCACAACTGCATTGCTATCAACTTGACACAGATAATCTGTGCAATGTGTTAGGATGAAGTCATAAATCGATAGATAGTAGGTACCGATGCAACGTGTTCTATCATTGACTGAGCACACGGTCAAATACAAAGGGCATTGCCGTATTTATTAGTTAAATTTGACTTGATTATGTGTTTAAATTAGCTTTATGCAGACGATTGCCACCAGCTTGAAAGATAAGTTGTGTTCCCAAAATGCCCCCTTTTATTATCTATGAAAGAATTCTGTACCTCTTAGCTTAGACCTTAGCCTATAAATGCACGGTAAACATGTCTACAAAAAATAGTACTTGATTGTTGTCAGTAAAATGTCATCTCGATTACGCATTCAAGTGCACCTAAATGTTATCGCGGCTGTCGCAATTCGCGAGCCTTTTATGTTTGTTAGATCACATATACGGTGCCTCAATAATTGAAAATTTCTGCGTGACATGAGTTCCAATTTAACACTCGGTTGAACTATAAGTATTCCTCAAATACAGACAGTGTAATCCCACACAAAGATTAAGTGATCAAGCCACGTGTATTAGTTTCATGCGTTGTGTCACTGTCATGCTTTCATCATATTGTATTGACAATTGGACGGAACGAAAAATCAGGGCGATAAAAGTTCCTCATTCTTATCGCAGCGGATTTTTATAGGTACTTATTTTTAATCTCACAATTAAAAGAATTGTTTCAGTGCTGTAACCACACCAAGACATTTCTTGCACCATGACTACATTAACTTCGTTTTTTTGTTAAAGCCCGATGTTTTAATGACATAAAACTAGATGACATTGAGCGCTTCATTGTTAGAAAAAAAAAAACCTACAAATCCTCAACGAGTATCATCTGTTAAATCCACAGACTGTTGGGTGATGAGAGACTGAAATTGAAAGCAATGCAAGTTCTGTGGACAATGCAACCCACGTGCATTCTGATCATTGATTGGTTATCACATCAGCTGCAGCATCATGTTAAGAACGTTTCACACCATGCTGTTGCTGACACTGAAACATTAACTACTCGAATTTGATCACTCTAGAGACGATCTGTTGCAGTATCTTTTATCGTCGATGGTTTATCAGAGATATTTTAATCAAAGTCAATATTGAATCAGGCACTACCAAATGAAGTAAACAATTCCCATTAGTTTTAAGGTTACTGAAATTGGTGGTCATTCAAATTTGTTTAGGAATTAATGTCAATAAATGTGAAACCCTGTTTCGGTGTTTTTGACGCCTCCTAACAAAAGATTTACAATCATAACCTTCGTCAATTCGCGAGCTAACAAAACACACAACATTCTAAACGACCAATCTAAGCGTGATAAACGAAATCACTGTTAAATCTAACGATAGTTTAACACTAAAAACGAACTTGCACACCGTCAAAAACTCACCCTTACCGCTCTACGCCCCACATCGCAGCATTCCACGCCTAACATCTGCTAAGTCGTGTTCACAAGCGAACACAAACTGAGACGCCAGCCACAAGCAACCTACCTTCATCACCTGGTCCACGCTTCTCCAGCTGATCTGCTCGAACCATCTCCTCTCACTGTCACTCTCTCTCGCCGACTCTGTCCAACGCAAGGTGGCGGCCAAGGTTTTAATTTATACCAGCGATCCGACCGGCGACCGGAAGCTATGCAACCATGACAGCTTCGACACCAGACGCGACGCGGACCATGCTAGACCGTCTGCAGACACCACGCGACTGCGTTCTGTCTCATTCGCTCTCGGATTTTCTCTGATAAATCTTGTTCAAATCAGAGTACTAACAGCTGATGAGCCTAATGACAGCTACTATCAGTCACGCATAAGTTGGCTGTGTGTGAGATAGATTAGTTTGGATGGCTTAAAATAGAGTCACGTTTTAGGAATAGTCCATTTTTGATGACCTAGTTTAGATCCTAGATGATATCTAAATCTCCGGCGGTTACAAAATTAAAATCCGCTCGAATTGTCTTTTTTTTAATGATTCCATAAGCGGTGAGCAAAAGTTAGCAATGCTTAACCTTTGGTTTTTGGTTTAACAGTGATTTAAAGTTAAATACTATTAAAAAATAACGACACAAGACAGCTAATCTTCCTTTCAAAGACGTTCTGTTTCGCATGGACTGTATATTTGGGAGAGATAAGCCGCTCTCGTACTTACTGTCGATTATAAGTGGCTTGATAAGGTGTCGCTTGATTGGCGGTGCCGATGTTTTGATTGTGATAGACATGTTGTGCTCCCGTCGATCACTGCTGCACTTGTCTAGTGAGTTTCGATGTTCCAATTGAGCCGTTGCTTGCCTAATCTTGACACTCAGACGCGTGCTACGCACGAATCCACGTACCGAAAGAGTGGGAGGTTATTTGCTTGTAATTACATAGCTAAAGTCTCGGTTGTTTGTGATTTGAAAATAGAATCGGAGGCTCGGAGACCGGCTTTGTGATCAATTTCAGTCGAATTATCTTATCTAAAGGGCGAAGGGTTGACTTTTAGTGATACATATTAGTTGTTATTGGTATCAAGTCATAACGTAACTTTTTGTGGTCTAAAATTATCGATGAAATTAATTTTTTAGTTGCTCGTATAATCACACAGTGACATCCGTTGCATTTCTTGTAATCTTCGAACACATTTTCTAGCGCCTGTTATGTACTATTTGTGATGAACCAACTTGCATCGATGCACCGAAGACTATAACTTGACAGCTGACATGAAATGCAGCATGCATGAAAAGCGATTGCCATTTTATAGCGGGATTTTTCTACAAAACGAAGATAAGACGCGAAGCAAAAGAAACTTCAAGGGGTTACCTTCTCGTCGAGGTTATTGGGCACTAATTGGTTCTCAGAGCAA
Source organism: Nemurella pictetii (assembly GCA_921293315.2). Taxonomy (NCBI): domain Eukaryota; kingdom Metazoa; phylum Arthropoda; class Insecta; order Plecoptera; family Nemouridae; genus Nemurella; species Nemurella pictetii. The sequence continues at coordinate 8,942,519 of OV121122.1, forward strand.
AACGGTTTAATGTGAATTGAATAATCGCAAATCAAAAACAATCAGTCGATGTTGACCGTAGAAAATTGGTCAGAAAGTGACGGTTGTTCAAACTTTTAAATCACTCGATGCAATTCGAGTTATGACAACACGAATACGAGATAAGTCGGCCATTACTTCCCTAGCGCAAGAAATCAGACGCCTGGCCGAATTTAATTACAGAATAATTAAGTTAAAAGAAAACTCGTCTCTAATTAGATCATTCGTAAGGAAATGAGTCAAAAAATCAATCAGTTTACGTTAACCAGACAAATTAATGTGAACCAATGTGTTATCAGCACATTGACCCTTCCAGCTGATAATCAATTATCTTCCAACGTCGATGGGTCATCATGATTCACTAATCATAACAATTGAAACAATTTTAAGTGCGCTTGTTACATGGGCATAGAATTTTGACCAAATCATGATAGGAAACCAAAGAATGGTGTCACTGAATTCGTAAAATATTCACATGCAATTAGTTAGTGTTTTAAATTCTTACAGTTTAGTTCAACAATATTATATACCTCTCATTACTCATTACTCATAATGTGTCAATTGAGATTTATTTGTGTTTATTTTTTCACCAATGTTTGGAAACAACGAACAAATATTCACATTTTGATTAAAATCAGTACCTTAAAAATATTACTAAGCAGCCTGTGACATGGTGATAAATACATGTCTTATCGGTACTTACTATATTGGTACCCACGAGTATCGCGAGTGATCAAGAGACATGTTGACTCATTAATCAAACAATAATTACTCGTTGCACTCTTCATTAGAGCAGACGATCTCGACAGAGCAGCGAAGCCAGCCAAGCCAAGGAACTTCACTTGTGGCTGGTTTTCCCTGTGATAAGACAATTGAAGCTAGTCACGTGGTCAAGCCTTCTCGCTGATAGCGGTGCTCGCCTTTCCGGCAATCTCATTCATAATTTGAACACTTTTCCTAGTGTGGTTTTCATGTGTGTGACCTGGTACACCCATCGAAGATTTGATTGCACTATTCATTAAATCGCAGATTACAGAATCTTGATGTTTTTGGTCGGTAAAATGCAGAAAAGGTCAGATAATATTAAGGAAAAGGAATTAGAAATGAAATCATGACCTACGTTGGGTCCTTGAGTACCCTTCTACGCTGAAGTCCGAATAAAAAAAAATGCCAGCTACAAATTTAAGTACACTTAATCAAATTGAAGTATTCGTCGCTATAATTTGTGAGAGCGACAACTATGTCCTCTGCAAATGACGCCGAAAAGTGTTGGTACCCCAATTATTAAGCGGACACATGGTCCGCTACTCGTATATTAACATTTTAAACAGCAAAAAAAAACACAAAGATTTGTTGACAAATATATATTTTTTATAATACACAATTTATCGCTAGCGCTCTCGCCAAGGCTGGCATAATTGACTTATTATAAGTAATCACAATTCGAGCTAAATGACAACGAACGCTGCGCGCTGTGCAAGAGCTAATTGTCGAGTCAGCGTCAAGTCTCCGACGACTCGCTGATCTTGTGCATGCTCAGCACCTCGCCCAGCGACAGGTGGCTGTGCTTCATCGAAGTGTGCTCTGAAACAGCCCCGGACGGGCGTCGAACACGGGTCTTACAAATCTATCCACTCTTGTTGTCGATGTCAGTGAGCTTAGCCGAGAATGGGAGCGATTATTCGCATTATGCTTAAGCTTATGCCCAGTCACCAGTCACCAGTCACAATGGGTGACGAGGACTTCGTCGGGAGAAGCTTGTAACCACAATGATAATAACCAATTTATGATTTTATCTTTGTGTTTGCAAGCATATCGGATCTCGCTGTAGATCAATCAAACTAAGAATGTTATGCAAAAAGTGATTGATGAAGACACTCTTTGCTTACCAAGATCTATCGATCGCATTGAACATTGCTTGATTAACATCTGTCAAATTAATGCATCGCAAAGTTAAAAGCTTAAATCAATCCATATTTCATCCAATTTGATTGAAAACAATGGTGAATATATCATGGAACTGATTTCTGAGACTTTCAGGGTATTGTAGCGATCAAGACCCTAGTGGCTAAATGAAAAAAAAAAGTTTTAAAAATTTGGTTCAGTAGCTAAACAAATCCTGCACTTCCGTCAAAAGTGAGTGTCACTTTGACAACGGCCTTCCTCCGTCCGAGCCTGGTCGAGCGAGGTCCTCTCTGCATGGATGATTGAAGTGATTGGATTGCAGCGATTGAAGGCACAGCCAAGGATTGCGCTGCATTATCTTTGCAGTTTGCTCATACCTCTTAACAAGTCGTCCAGGTCGTTCAGGTTGTAGCAGAGGACAAAGTCCTTGGGTTTCACGGCTTTGAAACTTCCGACGATGTCGCGTTTCAAGTTGAAGAAGATTATCATCTGCTTGCGATTCGAGTAGTCGTCCATCAGCGATTTGATACCCTGCGGATTCAGCGAATGTTATCATCAACAGTGATGCTTCTGTTGCGTTTTTCTGATGTGACAAGCTCACATTCAACGCTAGACTAGATGAGATGCACAATTAGAATGTTATTTAAAAACTACAAAATATTTAGCAAGGCGAAAATGTCTGTTATCGCGTAAACCTGCTAAGTTAAGCAACACTTCTGCTTGACGTGATTTGGGATGGGTGACCGTCTATGGTCGATCTCTCTGTGTTCAGTTCAGTAGCGAAAAATTTGAAAAAATTGATGGATTGAAATTTGATTTTAAAAATTTGATGGTTGAAGATAAATGAGTATAGAGTAGTGGCATAGGCAGATTCATTAATTGAATTTCAAGTTTTAATTTGGTGTAAGTTGTTCGATACCTCTGCTCTGTAATAAGGATTGAAACAATCGCTCATAAAACGGAAAACCAACGTTGGTTCGGCTTAAAAAAATATATTTTCTTCGACACTGCTATACTTTCGGCACGAATGAGTCACCCCGGAGAACCAAGTCGAAACAAGCGGGTTGCATCATCTCCAACCCACCTTAGCGGCTGTGAAGTCGATGCCCTGGATGTGCGTGCAGTCGACGACGACGGGTATCCAGCTGAAGCCGTGCTTGAGTCCTGCCTTCGACACCTGCGCCTTGACGTACTCCACCGACGGGAAGACCAGACTCCGGTCGGGTGTCAGCAGCAGGTACTCGAAGCCGGAAATGCTCTACGGGTGCAAGTCAGCTGTTACCCGCAACCCGCAACCCAACCCACCACTAAAACCACTTACACTCAAACTTACACCTCAACTTACCTGTAGGTAGCCAAGTTACTACAGGTTACTAAAGGTCCTAGTGTGAATTTAATCCTAAATTGAAATAAAATAATAGACAAGCGTACCCAACGTCATAATTGGGGTTAGCCGAGCTGTTGGTGTGTGATCGCAGCTTTGCTTTACTAGATTCAGAGCCTTCTATGGTCATTCATTGTCCTGAATCTATCTCCAAGCTTAAAGTCTTGTAGATGGCTAAAGATTACCTGTCGTAAATAAACATCAACTAGAGGAAGAGGATTTTTGTAGATCAGATCTTCGATTATGTCGTGTACCAACATTGCATAAAAAGGCATTTAAGTTCGAAATTTTACCACTTGCAATGCCATGTCAAATTTTGCAGTTTTTTTTGCCTTCCGTTTACGTGATGCCTTTGTAGGTAAAACAAACCAACTTTCACAATGTAAGATCTCTTGAAAGTGTCACCAGATCAAAGAAAACCCCACTCCAACTAGAATCCGACCCCTTCGCCACGGCGTCGTCGACGCCAGTGCGTTTGTGACCGCGACTCACATTTGCATTTTCTATCTCGACTTTGGGCCTGGCCGAGGAGTAGAGCAGGAAGAGCACGTTGATCCCGATGCCGATGAAGATGCCGACCTCGAGCCGGATGAACAGACAGGAGAGGAACGTGACGACCGCCGGGAGGACGTCGATCCCTAGGGAAGAGAACACACACGCTGACACGACAAGACGCACACCGACACTCGATACGTGATATAGCCGAGAAGCACTCTGAACACATGGTCCACTCAAACCTCCCACATGAAATAATATTTTCAACATTTTGTTTGATCAACACCAAGAAATTAACTATTTCTAAAGTGTGTGTCCATACGGGGAATTCCATTACACAATATTTTCACCATATCTCTTTCACTTTTGATATCTCACGAACACGAGAACTAACCGAATTACGGAGAACAATCACAACGTTGGGATGAACCTAAGATTCTGAAAGTCCCGCAAGAACCTTCGCGAATTGATTCAGACGTCTTTACTACAATTTTATTAACTGTGTTATCCAACCACGCAAGCAGAGAAATTCAATCGTTTCTCACAACTCAGAGTTGAAAATAATGGTTTAACTGGCTCAAGTGTGAATGCAACTCACTTTTCGCCTTCCACATCGGCGCGATCACTTGGTACTCGACCATCGTGACCACCGCCATGATGATCACCGCCGCCAGCGACGCGTTGGGGATGAAGAAGAAGAACGGGGTGAGATAGGCCAGCGATACCAACACCAAGATACCTGCAGAACAGAACATGACAATTAAGATTCAGGACATAGAGATTTTCACAGCCTATGATGGATTTAGGGGTTGGTTTGGCGCGTTTTCTGTTTCTATTGTCTTTCTAGACATATTCGAACACTCGTGGACTTACACTATTGAGTACACCTTAGCTCATAGAATTGAGGCGGTGTTTGTGACGTCATATCCGTACCTTTGTCATTGTCAAGCACTCGAGCACATATAAGACCTCCTACACGAGATAACGCCGATGGCATGGCTTTGGGAGTGGTGTCAAGTAGTCAAAGCCTAGAGGTGTTTCTCACCCGTCTTTGAATAGGCCACATGGCTAATGACCCAAGACCATAAGTGTTTACCCCAGAAAAGATCCCACCGCGTTGTGACAGGAGCAATGAGGTTCTTACAGTGAAGCACATACCTATTAACTGCCCCACAAAAAATTCCTGGTAGAGATTAATTTATTGTTCATGATTTAAGATGATTCAAAATGAAATTTAGTGGCCATTTATTACTAGGTACGAAATAGCAATACCAAAATTGTATCCATAAATCAACGAATATTCACAGCCAGGTTCGAATCATCACTAGTACCAAAGGCATTTTACGTGCCTCAAAACAAAACAAAAAAATGGGTTGGTCTGTAGACCTGACCAACATTTTCTGTTTCTAACTCTTCGGAATTGGAAAATTTCTGCCTTGTTTCCCGTACTTGCTTTGGAAACACAAGCCGAAATTTACCCAACTCCGCAGAATTAGAAACAGGGGCTATATATGGCGGCCGGGGCCCGGCTGGCGGCTTCCCGTGTACCCGTGTACCCGTGTACCCATGTACCCTACCCGTGTAGATCCCGCCGAACGTGGTCCGCACCCCACTGGCGTTGTTGACGGCCCCGCGCGACATCGCGCCCGTGATCGGCATCGAGCCGACAAACGACGAGAGGATGTTGCTGATGCCGATCGCCAGCATCTCTTGCGTGGCGTCGATCGTCTTGCCGTTAGCTGCAGCCAGCAGGAGTCGTTCATTAGACAACTGTGTTAAGCAACTAGCTATAGACAAATTAGCAACAGCTAAACTAACTATAGCAATAACTAGCAACAACTAACAACTAGCTGTCTATTGGGATAGCGAGGCAGGTGCTATTCGGGCGGTTGCTTGTCCAACTGAGCTATCCGGCCGCACAAAATCCCTGCTTCGCCGAAAGGGTTCTCGGGAGAGAATGGAGATTAAAGCGACTCATAACCGTACGAGTTCTACACAGGCAACTTGTGCAAGTCGACGCCCCCGTGACAGAGACACGGCTCTGTATCGCATCGCTCTCAGGAAGTGATAAAATGATGAGAAATTCTGTAATGACATAACTCTTTGGGGGCTGAATGTTTTCTTTGGTGACCACCATGGATGCTCTTGGGAACTATGGTTGCCAACGTTTTATTAATTTCAAATTAATATTCTCACTTTTAACACTAATTCCAAAAATTTGGAGGGCCAATATTAATTGATACTCAAATGATATGATTCTAAATTATTATTTTCCTGTTCAACCTGTTTGAACGTCTTACAACCCCGAAGAAGCCCTAGAAGCCCTAGAAGAGGGTGTGAAGAATCCTCGATAGAGCGTTTTTTTCGCTAGAAGGGTTGAGGACATTCACTAGCGCAACAAAGAGGGGCCAGGTCTTCAAAACAAGTTATCACACCTTAAACTTGTTAGAGCCATCGTAAGCCAATGAAATCAATCAATAGAACACTGTGTTAAGCTTGATATTAATAATTAACCCCAGTCAAATTTTTTTAAATCAACTCTTTGGGAAACGTGGTTCCAGAAGAATTTGGTAGTGACCATTTCGAATCTACATCCCTTTACAAATCCTGTAATTTTTCTCCCTCTTTGGAACAAATCCCTATTCTCATCCCGTTATCCCTGTTTTTTTTTTTATGTAAACTGGAATAAGACCACGAAACTTCTGATCTTATTGCGTTGTCCAAGCAAATCCAAACTGGCAGACTACCCATCTCTATGGTGTCTCCATCTCGCGACGAGCGGCGGAACCGACCAACTTACCGGCACTTACCGAACACCTTGGCCGTCGCGATGTTCTCGACCACCGCCAGGATCGCCATCACGAACGTGCCCGAGCTCAGCGACGAGGTCATCTCGGTGAACGTGTACGTCTGGTTGCCGACGTGCGTAGAGAAGGGCGGCGGCTCGAACGTTGGCAGGCCGGGCTTCACGTAGCCTGAAGGATGCCCACACTTTTATAACCAACCCCATCTCGACAGTGCCTTGCAACCTTAAATTTATCTTGTAATTTAGCTTTAGAATGCGTTTTCAAAGTTATTTTTGTGTAACCTGGTTAGCACGTTTTCTGGTCGCAAACGGGACGGGTTATTTACAACTGTTTTATATCTGTAACATCTTGATAGTACGTTTTTAATTGTTTACTCAAGTTGGTTTATTACTTTCATAGCAAGTTTCAAATTTATTTTTGAAATATAACCTTAACTATACGGCACTGTGATTCAAGCAGTGTTTTTTTGATGCTTTGTGGTCCTTAAGATCCTTTGTCTTGATAGTTAATTTTTTTTTAACTTCTCAAAAATCTTGATGAAAAACCTTGATAGTGCGTTTTCAACCGATTGTCGCAAGCACGCGGCATCGGGCTCGGATAACGGGCGCGGATACCCAACCCGGACACGAGGTCTCACCGGTGAGCTTGAACGGCTCGTAGCCGTGCGCGTGGAACGCGAACGCGATCACCGAGCAGACGACGACGATCACGATGTTGCGCGCGACGGAGAGCAGCCACAGCACCTGCGTTGCGACCTTCTGTCCGCGCGTCTTCTCCGACTCGGTCTTCGGCCCGATCGAGATGCCTTGCAGGTTCTGCGCGGAACGAAGCGGTGGACCGTTATGGAAACAACCCTTAGGTTGTAGATGACTTGGCGGTTTTGCTCTGATTTGATTGACTTGTGGTCCTGAAAAGGACCTGGGTCGACGTTTCGTCCACGATGGCGTGGACATCTTCAGGACTCTTCAGGACATCTTCACAGTCCTGAAGATGCCCACGCCATCGTGGACGAAACGTCGACCCAGGTCCTTTTCAGGACCACAAGTCAATCAAATCAGAGCAAAACCGCCAAGTCATCTACCATCTTACCATGGCTCTGAACCACTCCGTACTACCAACCCTTAGGTTATATACTATTTTACTTGGTTGTTGAATTCTACGTAACCCTTACTCAACGTTTCACAAAGCATGCTGCCTGCTTTATCAAGGGCCTAAACTCGAGTTAAATAGTTTTCTTCTGAAAACTAACGTGCTAAGATTAGAATGAGTCTTAAGAGAGTAATGAAAACAACCCCTTGAGGTTACAAACCTATGGTAACAGTCCCTTGAGAAGGGACTAAACTTCTTGCGACGGTGCAGAAGTGTCGGTAGGAAAGAGAAGAAAAATTTTCCTCGAGCACCTTTTTAGTGTACTACCGACTTCAAAACAAATTCCAAACGCCGTTCGCAAGACACTTGACTAGGATTTATAATAAATTAGTTAAAATAATTTATTTTCGTTAATCTGCTGTTTTGTTCGACAAGATACCTGTTTCGCTGCGTGAAAAAAGAGCAATCCGTTCGATAAAAGACAAAACCAAATGACGCCTACCTTCAAGAGGAACAAGGTGACGATGGTGCAGAATCCCAGCACGGCATCCCAGAGGCGCGTCTCGGAGATGTGCTCGAAGATCTGGGTCCAGATGTCGACGAACTGGCCGCCCTTGATGCTGATGCCCAACAGATTCTTGACCTGTGTCGTACCGATGATGATGGCTGCTGCCGACGTGAAGCCCATCGACACGGGGCCGGAGATGAAGTCGATGATGAAGCCCATCTGTCGAACGCAAAAGGTGTTGCGGTGATAAGGATAATTGGAATTTTCAGTCCGGCTTTTTTACTTACTCAAGACAGAGCGTTTTGGAGGTTTCGACACGGGGTTGTAGAGATGGAGACGGTGATGAAGCCCATGTGTCCACAACTGACTAGAGAATTATGTTTGCTGTGGAATCGGTGCTCGAGAAGATTTATATTTTCACTTAGGCTTTTTTTACTTTCTCAAAACAGAAAGCTTCGTGAGCTTTCTTATGGAGTTGACGATGAAGCCCGTTTGTACAACGCAAAGTTTATATCAACAAACAAAAAATATAGTTTGACTTGTTTTAGCTTGCCCAATACAGATGGTTTTTGTAGTTGGGACTGTTTTTTTACACAGCTTAAATTATCTTTGCATGCGTTTATATTTGTGTGTTTTTTTTTTTTAGACGACATGCTGGCTTTAACCACCCCTACACATTACAAGAACAATTGATACTCTGATTGAGTGAAGGATGGAAGCAAGGGTTGATGGAATGAAGGTAAGAACAACCACAGCTATTTATTGTTATAAACATAACACATACTCGGGTATGATATTTTCAGGGAACAAATGGTCATGGCAACAAAGAATCCTAATAATGCAATATATATATATTGCATCCGAGGATTTAATTTCAACCATCAATCTAAACGGGTGAAAATTACTGATACTCGTCACAATATACGATCACTTTTCGAAATCCAGGCCCCATATTCACTAACTTTTTCTGTTGCCAGTTCTGCGGAAAATGATACTAGGCAACGATACGTAGGCAAAGATAGGTATGGGCATCGTAGGTATCTTGTTAAAAAATGCGGTGATCACACTCTTTCCCTATGCTTTGCCAAGCTCTGAAGACCACTTTTTAGGTAAAAGAACCCCACGCAGATAGAATTTATATTGAAAAGTGAACCTACTTGTAGTATCCCCATGAGCAGCTCGATGAGACCCGCAAAGAAGCAGAGCAGGACGGCGAAGTCAGGGTTGAGCGCGTTTTCGCGTGTGATGATGGCTTGGATGGAGGATGGACCCACGGAGCTGTCTTTCGAGCTGCCGAGCAGCGTGTACATGAAGCAGCCGACGAACGAAGAGTACAGCCCGTACTGCGAAAAACCACACAACGCCTTAATTTGCAGCACTCTTGGACATTGTTTAGTTAGAACTTGCACTTCGCACAAGTTTTCGGAAAAGAGTACGACACAGGAAAACTACTCTCGTGCACTTTGTAGCACAAGTATTTTAGTAGGTTTTTTAGTAGTGTTTGATTGGTTTTGCGAATGGGGACTGCGATAAACAATTCCCTCGTGGGGAATCGAACCACGATCTTCACATATGAGACTTTCACATAGAAATTAAGCTTATTTCCATTGATGGGCTCCACATAACTAGAATTTGACTCTTAATTTCGTATTGAGATATAAGTGAAATACGCAGTCAGGCTTTTCCGTGTCTGGATTCACAAATAAGCGACTAATTTTGCCACGACGGTTAAGTAATCATAGTTAACAGCAAATTTTCTTTTCAGTGCATTTCATAGAAACCCGCTTACCTATCGGTGCTAGAAATTTGATTGAAAAATTCTGGCTGATAACACAGATCAGAGTGTCAAAAAATATAGCAATCAAACAAGCCGATTAAAATGTGTGAAGAGCAAGATTGAATACGCTGAGTATATTTCGCTCAAATTAACCAACTCAAATCGAGAAAATAATTCACAAGCAGTAGTTTACCTGCGGAGGAATCCCGGCAATATTGGAGAAGGCAATCGCTTGAGGTAAGATAGTCAAGCCGACCGTCACCCCCGCGATCAAATCGCTGACCGCCATGCTCCTGTCATACTTGGGCAGCCACTCCAGAATGGGCAGCCGTTTGTACAGCAGCTTCATCGTGCAGCTGCGCTTCGTGCGGTCCACGCATCTCTCGCGGAACGTCCGGGTGTCTTTGTACGGTGATCCATCGTCGTCGAAGTCACCGACGGGGGTGATGGGTTGGCTCGACATCTTGTCGTCAGCGTCTTCGCTGATCTCGAACGCTACGCTCAGCGTGGACGGCGCCCTGCTGTTTGCTTTGCTTGTGTTGAGTGAAGCTGTACGAGATTGAAAGCATCGTTTCGGACATGTTTGGACTTTGAAATCGGACGGTTCCTTATATATCTTGCAATACAATTTAATATTTTACCTAATAAACATAAATTTGACTTATTAAAATGGGAATTGAACCTAACTGAAATTCTCGCTGCGTGAAACGAATCATCCTTTCGAAAATTGAATATATACCGTGGTAATGGATATACCTACCTACTATGGATACAATTTTACGAATAGATATTTAGTTTTCTAAAAATAAATACCTGCGTCATATCGTCATAAAAATAAGCACAAGCTTCAACTGTCAACAAATAACGCGTGATGTACAATGCACGTTTGTGCCAAGACTCGACATGGAGGAACTTTTTGTGACAGCTAGACAGTGATAAGGCCGGAGGGATGGCTCTTTTTGTGTAAGCAATCTGTCAAATCGAACTGCTTGGCAATCTGGCCTACGAGAAACGTCGATTATCATATTACCACCAAGGTTAAGCAACATTACACTGATATAAGGTGTTGAATGGGTGACCATCCATGTTCAATGCCAGCGCGGTTTCAGAGAGAGATAGAGTGAGGTCTGAAGCTAAAGCGCACTGCCTCGCTCACCTTGCGTATCAAACTCCCAACTACTATCATTTTTCCGATTTGAAATTACAGGATTTATAGGCAGTGTGCGTCGGGTTTCCCCTCTTTCTGGTGGGACTATTTTAAATTGCCCTTTGGGAAGGACATACGCTCTTAATCGATCTTCTGTATGTCAATGTTAGTTGTTGGCTGATTCAACATATGGCCAGCATTTCATCTGAGATGAGGGTGTGGTGTTACTCCCAGAACTATAGATGATGGATATTAAGGCATGTTCGGAACACGGCAGGCAACACAAAGCAGGGCCATCATAGCCCCTGGGGTTAAATTTAAAGGCCAATTACAGTGAGCTCCCGATGCATTTAACTGTCAGTAAATTTACCTCTGGGTCATGATAGCCCAGCTTCATGAATCCCGGAATTAAGGGTGGTTTTCCTATCAGGGCTTTGGTGTAGAATAACAGAACAGTCACGCGAGACTTTAAGAAACCATTGTGAGGACTTGAGGTGGACTCACCTAAGGGCGTGTGGTGGGTGGAGGCTGGGTGGAGGGTGGTCCGGTACTCGGTGGGGTCAAACGTGAGCTTTTTCTTCAGGATGCCGTCCAGTTCGGATGCTGACGACGTTCGGCGCATTCCCAAGTGTCTTTTAGGAGCCAGCGTGCCGCCATTTAGCGCCGCTGCTGGGAAATTGGAGAATTTTTGTGGTTTAGGAATCTTTCATAACTGTCAATGACCTTGCAAATTGGTAATACATGACTTTTTTATGTGTCTGTATCGGATTAGGCTAACTTATTTCGTCGGAAATTAGTTATTGATAAGGAAATCTTAAAAGAGAGTTAACCGCTGCTGGGAGGACAAAATCAATGATTTTTTTTAGCACGGACAAACTTCTCGTATGGTATAGGAACTAAAGTCTTGAATCGTGACAGTGATCTATACTGTAATTCAATGATTTGTAATTTACAGGTCATGGGCCTTGTTTATAGTGTATACATGCCTTTGGCGTACAGTTTTGCTTGTGTTGCTACTTTCTATTCACCTTGCAAAGATTTTTTATAAACATGCAAATTAATTTCTCGACACTCAGGCCGTATATTGAAGTTGTGAAAATACTGAAATTGAAATGGATCGATTTTGTAGATGTAACAAGTAACTCTGTACCAACTTCCTGAATGCTCTTGATGCCTCTGCTCTGGGACTATTAGTGGTGGTAAACTTGCCTTTGTGCCGCATCTATAAGAAATAAAATATCAGTGCATTTATTGACCTGGGTCACCTGTTAATCTGACATCACTCGCACTCGGTGTCAGTCTCTCTGGAAGTTTGACCGGGTTCTTCAGCGCGTAATAGTTGCTCAACATGCGTTCATGCTCGGTGCGTTTCCGGAACGAGCTCGACTTGGTGCCCCCGACACCCCCTACACCCCCGACACCCCCGCCCTCCTGGGGCAGCACAGGCGCCGACTTGGTCGCTTGGTAGGGCAGTCGGTCGTCGCTCGAACTGTTCGCTTTCTTCATATCGACGTCGACGTCGGCGTCGTCGCGCGATCACTCAGCTGGCTGCGGGTCCGGAAAGAAAATAATTTTTGTAATGTTGTTTCCCTCAGTTATAATAAGCTACAAATTGACTCAAAATGGAAATTCGTCCCATTTTGCCGAGTTGTCTTGTGTCTTGAGCAAGTCCTCGAGGTCCCATTGCACGCCAGGGTTAAGCTTTGAAGCACAATGTGATTTCTGGACTTTTTAGGACTTTTGGGGACCTTCGAAACGTGAAGGATATATTTAATTGGAGTCATAACTTGAAACTCCCAGCGTTAAAATGATTTAAAAAAGAGTGGGAAATCAGGTCAAATGGGTCGTTCTACATTCGGATCTGATTCTGTGAGAAGCTTAGATTTGTTCCAATGTCAACCATTTTTGGCGTGGCTTGCAATTGGGTAACTAGATGATGGGCTAGCGAGATTGCAAACCCCTTTGATAGGGGTTGACCTCTTTGACACCATCCAAATAACTTTCCTGGGCCGGGAGTGATCGAATAGACACGTATTGAGCGAACGTGGGGCAGGAAACGGGATGTTGTGTATAAGACTGAATAATGCGTTTGTATAAAATGGCATTCCAGGTAATTAAGTATGCAATAACAAACGGCAAATAAAACTCGATGAGTGATAATGCACGGACAAGTAAAAGTAATTCCCCCTCTCAAAGTCAGCCACACGGGATGCTGGGGACGTCCAGATGAATCGAATCTTACCGTTACTTCCATATAGCTGACAGGTAATAGCACCGCGAGTTGATTGATGCGATGTTGACAGCACCGCAAGCAAGCCAAGACTGACTGAGGAAAGTCCTCCATGGCTCGCATTTAATTAGGTAATTGAATAACTCGTTTGAGAATTGCATGTTGTTTCAGTTAATAATGCCTCGCAAACAATAATTGTTTTTTTCCACACTGTCTTTACACTTAAACAGTATACACACTAATAGCGTAATCGCTATCGGTTCTCAGCTGCACTATATTTAGAGTCACGCACCCTGACCTTGGTTATCGCGATGTGACAACCAGTTTAGTGGCATGCCGTGTGCTCCACATAATGAGATCAGATCGGATCAGATCATCAATGATCTGCAGCATTGTGATGAGCACTGCGCTATGCAACTATATCCGACAGCTGATGGATATGAAAATCGTTTCCTTGTTTCTTCCCTGTTGTGGAACGCCACGCGTGCGGTCAGGGGTTGAATTGATTGAAGGGAAATCAAATTTGCTCAGACACTGCACTCGTTATGGAGAGATGTCGACTCGCAACACAATTTTGGCTCAATTCGGAAGTATACACTTATTATAAAGTTGGTATTGAAGTAAATTCAACCCTTGCTTTTCACTAATCTTTGAGTCACATCAAAAGTCTGTAGCTCTCAAAATTACAGATAGGACCAAACCTTGAGAGGATTTTTTACGTTTAATTTTGTAGAAACACAACAATTGAAACACCTTTTCACAGTTTCAACAAAAAATTCTAATGATGATTGCTATTTCAATGTCCCATCCGAACGCATCGCACGCTCCCAGCCGTCCTCTTCACACCTTAACAACCGTGTGTACCTTTTATTAACAAAAAAATCGTAGTACTACTGGACTCTAGTACCATATCGCAATCACATGAGCTCACATCCTGTACTTTACAGTCAATTTCTTTTAATAACATCTGACACATGAACTGAGAAATACCACACACAAAAAACACAACAAAGGTAAGAAAGTGTCCGGCAAAACGACACTGCGATGACGCTGTGCCCTAGACACACTCTGCGGCCTTCACCCCCCAATTTTGGCCGGTCGCCACTCAGCTGACACGGTTATTATTACCAACGCTTGTCCTCAGCGTTGCTAATGGACTGGATCTCGGCCAGGTCTGCAGTCCACAGGTGGTCGCCGTCATTTGCTAGCCCTGGCCACGTCAGCACCCACGTAAGATTAGGAGGCGCCGAAAAATAGGCGGCGAAATTTATGCTTGCAGTGGGGTGTGATGCGGTTAATGCCTGGCGTTTTTCGGTGGCGAATGACATTAAAGTTTAATGTTGATGTAATTTGTGTGTCCCATCTGGATTGAGTCATTTTCTGTACCCAGATTAGCAGCTTTCTTCTCGTTTGGGTTGTCGAGAAATGTCACACTTGTTTTGGTGACAAGACTCTGCACTGCAGATGAAATAATACTTGAAGATATCAGAACGACTATTTAGCTGAGTGTTTAATGCTAAGTACCAAGCTCAAACTTTCCTCCAAAATTCATGCCTCCAACTTTGGGAAAAGTTTGAACTTTGGGACTTAACATTCCTTATACTCAGTTAAAGAGTTTTTCTGATCTGAAAACTAACGTGCTATGATTCTGAAAAGACACGGGTCTCAAGAAAGTAACAATACTTGAAGGTATTCCGTATTGTACGCTAGAAAGTTGGAATGCAACTGAATTTATTCAAAGAAGAGCGGATGCGTTTTGACGAAAACAAAACTTGACGACATGTCATCGTAAAACATTATTTTACTCTGTCACCATAGTTAATTGAATATATACCTAGGAAGTGCTTTCTTCGTCAGTTAATTACGATGTTTATGTTAATTTAATAAGACGTATAATCATTCAATGAGAAAGGTAGCTAAATACCGGAACCTATCCGGATTATATTTGGAAAATGCGTTGCATCTTGCGATTACATCCGCTGGTACCTTTTGGAATCTATTTTGAACTCGGATTGTCATTTTAACTCAAAATCATCACTACTTTCTTAACACTTGCTTCCTAATCTAACTACTGGGTGAATGAATGCTAAAACTACCAAAATTCAAAGTTTTGGAAATGCATACGTTTGGTGGCTGGCCCATGTTAAATAGCTTTTCTCTGGAAAATACCGCATTGGCTGTGCCCTCTATATCTTGATTATCTATATATTATCTCTATCTCTATATCTAGTGATCTAGCGACCACCGGAACAATACTTTGTATTTCCTAAGTTGTTAATAAATAAATGTCAAATGTCAAATATGAACATCTTTGAAATGACATCGTGAATCAATTAATAGCTTCGCTCATTATTCGCATCCGCGATAACAATAGCGTATCGGCATTCCACAAATTGTTATCACAGCAGCACACCCCTACGAAGAGCATGGCGTGTTCCTTTTGTCAACTGGTGTTGCAATCATTCTCACACAATTACATGACATCTTTTGGCACACCATGTGCTAAGTATAGTTCGGCGAGTCCTTGGTTCGCAGCCGCGTGTCGCTCGTGTAACGAGTAGCTAGCATGCTCTCCGTTGATGCTAAATTGCTAAAAACAGTGGCACAGGTGACATTGCGCGAGCGACTCCACAATGCTGTTGTCACTTTTTATGCTAATTGCAAGCTTACGATTTACTGGCGCGTTTCAAAAGTGACGCGAAAAAGTTGTTGCGTTTGGTTTTCTTGAGGCGTTTCGGTGCACGCGCGGAGTTTGGCTCTTGGCAGATGTTTCGAGGTGATTTGCAGGTCCCGGGAATGGATAATTTTCTCGCTGACGCTGAAAATCGCCCGGTTTCATTTCGTCCCACAAAGTGGTTGTCATCTAAATGAGGCTAAGATGCCAGATAACGAAATCGACTGACGACCATCTGTGTTCTCGCACTGACCAGCCCAACTATCGTTTTATTTTAACAATGGATCTGTTCGACTTTTATTTAATTTAAATGTTTTAGTTTGGAACGATGGAATCTACTCACGCGCATTTTTTGTCATTAAATGAATTTAAATTTTAAATACAAAATTGCACGACTATTATAGCTTAGACCAGAAAGCAAGCTGTCACCTTCTAAACATAGCTAATGAGCCATGAAAATATATTATATGCACAAATTTTAAAACAATGTTTCGATCAACTTACGATTTAGTGCCGAATCCAAACTATTCCGTCGATCTGCATCCAAAGATCCAGTCCACAACAAACACACTGATGATTTTATTTGGAAGCCATGTTAGCGTCCATTGTCGATCAGTCTAGGTGGTTATTGAGCTAAGGAAGCTGGCAGGTAGTGTATTTGTTTGTTACGACACTTTGGTCCGATGCTTGCTGCCAAAAGGCTAGCGAGGTAGGAGCGATCGTGGATTCGTGCCATCTCGGCCACCTTCGGGGCTGATCGGACCACGCATTCGCGGGGTTAATAATAAATCACGAGATCGAACCGCAGATTGTTCATCACCCACGTGATTTACAACGATTCGCTGGAAAGGTGAGCTAATTTTTGAGCGCACATGCGAAACATATACAAATAATTTTTCGAAAGCAAGAAAATCTGCCAAGATTCTCGGCCAAATCATTCAATTGATGAAACTTTATCTTACCAAGTTTCATGTAAAGTTTCAATGAAGTATAGTTGATAACTTTAATGATAGTCTAAGAAAACTGCTAATGGAATTCTGAAGGATTTGAATTATATACTTTCAGAAGTCATTGGTTATCCTCACATCTAAAATCCTTTTTTATCAGCGTTCTATATCTCGTTCCCCGCGTCACCATCCAAAATTGTGAACATCTGCTGAACAGAAAATCACCTTGCCTCCATCGTCACAGCTAATTTTGGTGTCCAGGCTGCAATAATTAAGAAAAATCTCGAGAAATAGAATGTTTAATGAGTTTATTTATATAACATCGCTAATACCTCGATCGAATTCGCTTTCAAAAACCCGGCTCGTTAAGTAGCAAGAGTCATGTTCTTCAATTCAAATTTTGTGTTTTATTACTAAAATTATAAAACTTAATACCATCGCATTATTCAAAATATTTTTAACCTAATGTCCATGTAATTCTAGTCACGGTTGAATCCCACGATACTAAAATGCTAATCCAAAGAACCATGTTCATCGTGCATCACGCAGTAATTTGTGTCCTGCTCACAAACACACAAATCTCTGATCGACGACCTTAGAATCCAGCGTGTTGCTTGATCCAGCGCCGGAAGTAAGCGACTCTGGTGAAGACGTTGGGGTAGCCGCTGCATGTGTCCGATCCCCAAGATACCAGGCCGACCAGCGTGCCGTTGACAGCCAAAGGGCCCCCCGAATCACCCTAGGAGGGTAGGACACCCACTCGATCAGTGATGATTATTGCATCAACTTTATCAGACTGCAACTGTTAAAGCTGCTGGGATTGAATGCTAAGAATTCTATTATTACTTTATTAAATCGCAAGTCTTTTCTTATTATAACTATCCTTTTTAACTTTCCAGTTCTTAAAAAAAAATGGTGACTGCAAAGTTAGTACGTATTGTATTATGTTGCTTTAAATATTCTACTAGCGCTGAGCAGACAGGGTTATCCTGAAATTAAATACAGTAAACGCACCACGCATCCGGATCCGGAACCCTGCGCACAAATCATGCGCTCTGTCACGATGCCCCTGGTCGGCACCGGCGCGTTAGCGAACAGTTCCACGCACTTCCGGTGGTCGCTGATTGCCAAGGTCGCCTTCTGCAGCACCGGCGTCGGTGCGCTGGGACGTCCTCCTTTCTGAAAGTGTTGCAAATTACAACCATCAGCGCCGTGCACTTGTCTGATGTCTTGAGATAGCCAAGATCTATTCGGGAGAGACCAGGACAAAGCTAATTCAGATGCAATGCGACGGTGCCCTTTAATGAAGGTCCATGTCCTTCAAACTTACAAGGGAACTGCTGATTTCATGATAGACACAATCTCGGTAATGCCATCGAGCATGACGTGGGAATTTTCACAAAAAAATGTCTTTAATATCAACTATAGTATCGTTATATATTTGTAGTAAACTTTTAGAGACTTACGATACCCCATCCCGTGATCGTGCCATTCGCCCCGACCGGCGTTTGTTCGTCCTGATCAGGAAGATTGATCGGCAATGTCCCAGGACCAAGGACGAACGAAGGATTTACCTAGAAAACAAACGAAAACACTGTCAGGATATAGCACCATCATGAAAACTCATTCAAAACACTCGCTGAACTGCCGTGTTTTTTACATGTTAAGAATTTAGCTGAAATCCTACCTCAACTCAGTTTTGGGGCCTGAACTGACCCTGAAGGGACAAACTGACCTCTAGGGTCAATATGTCGTATTGGTTCTGAAAACAGACCAACTGAATGGCCTTTCACTTTTATATGATTCGTTAATTTTCATGTTAAAAGAAAAGGAAATAATTTTTTTCTAAATGGTCAGTTTTACAGCGTCAAGTTAGGAAGCTAACCTTGTTCTTTATGAAACTCATCGGCACGGGTGAAAATCAATCGGAAATGCATGTCAATATTATACAATTTTATGTAAGGAACGTGGACACTGGCTATAATGGCTAACCTTGAGCAATGCGATGTCGTAGTCAGCGGTGACCCCGGAGGCGTCGGGCGCGTACGAGGGATGAACAATCGCCTTGCTGACGAAGTGTCCTCTGCCTTGCACCCCGCCGGCGATCCGCGTCGAATTGGTGTGCAAGCGGAAACGCGTGGGGTCGCCGCCGTGGACGCAATGTGCGGCGGTCAGCGCCCATTCTTCGTCGACCACGACGGCCCCGCAGAGGGTGTGACCTCCGTTAGGTAGCAACGTGTAGAAAAACAGCTGGACGTTAGGAAAGTTTCTTGGTTGTAGATTTTGGTCTTAATTGTTTAGGCAGTTGAATCAATGCTTGTTTGCTGTCCCATTGATTTAGGTCTACTCCTTGTTCAATGTTTAAAAAACGTTGAGGAACAGTTTGGCGAATCTTTTAATTGAAACATGCTGAGAAATTCGATATTATTTTTCGCTGTACGAGTTTTAAGTCATCTGGGTTCAGTGAGGGAAAGAAAATTAAACGCGTCCCTTCTCTAGGTACAAATAACTTCTTCATTTGCATAAGCCTATACAGAAGTTTCTCATAAGCTGTTAGCTGATTTCGAAGAAAAGATGGAATTTCAATTAAAATTTTTAAATAGTGCTTTCCCGGTGCATCTTTACGGTTCCGAACAAACTTTATGGATTTAAACTTAACTATTCGCCTTAAAGGACAACAAAGGGTTTTTTCGACTCGTAATTTCAAGCAAGGAAAATCTGTATGCTTACTTACAGTGTACGGAAAGTCTTCGATGTCAGCATCTTCGCCGTTTATAATCCTGTTATCATCTTGTTTTCCATCCACAGAAAACACGGAACCTTTTCAAAGCACACATCATTGAAACATTCTCAACAGCCAAATTGTACAAAGTGTCATCCTCATAAAAGTACTTACCAAAGACAGTCAACACGCAACCAAACGCCAATGCTAAACGCAACATTTGTGTACAGATAAAAAGTATTTAATTTACAAATACACCTGTAAACGTATTACAACTATCAATACAGATATCGGCCATAAAAAGTACACTTGCGCAGCTCTGGCCGTAAGTCGCCCACAAAAAATATTGCGAGAACGAACAGGGAGTCAAGTTTACGCACATATGCGTCGGTTATGTATACGCCTTGGGCGATGTTTCACCGAGCATGCGTGTAACACACGTCCTCTTCGAAGGTGTTATTACCTGACACTGTAGACTGTGGATCGTGAATGTGACTGCATGCTTCGATGAGGAGTGTGGGGTAACGCACTCATTCTAATAGTGGCCTAAATCTCGATGCAGCGCGTTATTCCGGGTCATGTATCAAGAACAAACAATGGTGAAGGTGCAGTATTTTGTGATACCTACGCACGTTTCATCGCAGAGTTAACTATTGAGGGCGGGCTTTGTAGATTCGATGATCATATTTGATCCTAAACTTGAGTTCAACTATTGTTTGTTTGACCGTGGCAATGACTAAGTGATGATTACTTAAATGACTATGAGAAAATTTGCCTGTTTGACGGATTTATTTAATTACCAAACACAAAACAACTAAAATACTTTTAGAGGTAAACCAATGAAGGCCTTCTGCTGCAATTAAAAGTCAATACATTTTAAGCAAGGATTGCGGTACGTCTGAGTATATTTTAGGCTCTAAGCAGGCTGCAGGTTGACTATCAATAAAATATAAAGCGCATCCGGACTTATCCCTGAGGGCTATGGCTTAAACCATCCCACTTTTCCAGTAAGCCTTCCCTATCCATCTTCTCTAGTTTGGAGCTGTCCACAAAACTGTATAAAAAAAAAATCAAATTAATTGACAGACTTCCACTCGTTTCTAGTGCGACACTGTGTCTATTCGGTTTCTTTGGCGTTTGGTGTCTTGGGTCACATTTTTGATTCATCGCTCGTCCGTGTCACCGAGTGTTACACCCCCGTCATGATTCGGATCCATCGCCGGAAGAAAGCCACCCTCGTGAAGACGGTGGGGTAGTCCTGACATCTTTCTGCACCCCACGACACGATCCCGATCACCTGGTCGTTGACTACTAGCGGTCCTCCGGAGTCACCCTGTTCGCCAACAAGGTGTTAGAAAAACGATTAGACACAATTTAGATTTTAGAATTAAGATAACAAGGGATCATCAAACATATATATATACCGACACCAAGGCGTCACTACATCATTTAGAAAATATTTAGTTACCAGGGGACATCAAATATTTAGAAAGCAGAAATTAAACCGCAGCTCACAAATTGCTTTTTTGGTTTTTGCTGTCAGATTGAAACGAAGATTTCAAAATTTCTTCACTTCTAGCGAGAAATAAGGATTTAGCTATCCATGCAATTTTCTTAATTTTCTTACAAAACTAGTGGATAAACTGAACTGCATGCAGGCTTTGATCGAAGATGCCTGCTCTATACTTGACTCACTTTGTTTGCATACCTAGTCTTGATTTCTAAGGGATACCATACATATAGTATTGCTTGACACTTTGATATCCCCATTAGCGTGAACGTCCTCTTGACTTAAGAAATAGTAATGTGCAACATTCATTCACATTAACCGATGGCATTAGCACATGAAACATACTACAACAAAAAGACATATTTTATCTTAAGGAATTGCTCATTTTCTATTCCGTGCGTACGAAACGATACTTTCCATAATTTCCCTGTTCAACTGGAGATAACGTATTTACCTTGCACGCGGAGCTGTCGCCCTGGGCGCAAATCATGCGTGACGTCACTTTGCCACGCACTGCGTACGGTGCGTTGGCGTAAGTTTCCGTGCAACTCGCCTGACTTAGCATCGACACGGTGCCCACTTGCAAGACTTCTGATGGACCCGCGACGCCGTCGTCCTAAGGAGGGGAGAGCTGCGAGATGAGATGAACAACTAGGAACATGCAGTTATGAAATAAGATCAATCAGGCCCCGATGTCTCCCCTCCCCCCGCCCCACAATCGTGGCCACTCGTTCCGGCGTCATTTTTGATAAAAAGTGCAGTTAAAAAAAAATTAACATGTTCAAATTTTATCTAAGAAACAATATTTTATCGAATATAAATAGTATTTTCAGCCAAAGATGTCAATTGACCCATGAATTCGAGTTATAGTATACCTAAACACTACTTTCTGTATTAGTACAGTACAGACACACAGTACAGTTAGTACAGTTCTGTAGTTGCAGTCTACACTAATTTTTTTTTACCGCGATTAACTATTAACTTATTTTCTATAATGACCTCACCGTAGCTTGTCCCCATCCCGTGATGATCCCCTCCTCTCCTGGTTCCGTTTCCTGGTCGTCTCCCGGGAGCCCGATGGGCTGAATCCCAGTACCGAAACTGAAATGGGGAAAAACCTGAAAGCAACAATAGGAACACATTTGTTTATGAACAGGCACGAGTGAAATAAACTTGTGTTATATCCAGGTTTTAGCTATAGTTTAAAAGTTTCCATGGAAAAAAGGTCTAGTATATATCGAACGTATATGGTAAAGCATTGTTGCAGAAAGAGATAGCTTTCCACTGACAAACATCTGAGCCCAAGACCCAGAGATCAATGAAGTTAAGCAATACTTTCTCGGGTCAACTATTGGATGGGTCAAAAACATCATTCCTTTTCACCCTGTAGTCTCATTCGGGAGAGAGGCTTTAGAATGAAGTGTCCACACACTTACCAGTCAACAACAGTAAAGATCAGGGACTGAAACCGAAACCGAAACCGAAAACCGGTAAAAACCGTTATTTTTCGAAAACCGAAACCGAAACCGAAATCAAACCCGTTATTTGAAAAAGAACAAAACCAAGAACAAACCGTTATTTCAATATTGTTTTTTTTCGGTTTTTTTCGGTTTTTTTCGGTTTTTTCATGCTTTCATGCTGCTGAAAATTGCGCTTTCATATTTGCTTTTTCAAGCAAAAAAGAAATGTTTTGGGGAGAAAATCACGGGTTGTCGAAATATCAATCGAGTGCTACGTGTAGCTTTAACAAGCATCCGACTTATAAAACTTAAAGTTTATATTTTATGAGCATAACTGCTCTTCCAGCAAAAGTTGACATGTCATCATAAGCTTCTATAAGCTCATTTTGTCCCAGCCAAACATCTTAGCCATAATCTACATTGAATTACTAATAAACATTCCAATACTGTAGATGCAGCAGCTGCTTGCTATCAGCACATATTCTTCTACTTTTGGGATAGGATTTCAATTAGTCTATGGCCCAGTGGTCAAATATCGCAAGTTGCTCGATAGAGATGATTACAACATGCCACCTACTTAGATAGGTGCATATGAAGGTCCTGAACACTAAAAGGTTTGGTGCCAGCCTCGCACCCCTGGCAGGGGGTGGGGGTGCAGAGGTTTAGTAGAATAATTCCTGTCGGGTGCGTTTCAAAGATAGAAAACTGAAACTTTTTTTATAGACTAAAAAAAAATGTGTTCTTGCTAAATAATTTTTTTTGTTTGCCATTTTGGGCCCCCGTCTTGCCCAAAAAAATTATTGAAAAATATATTTACACTTTACAAGAAATTTTTCGTCTATAACAATGTCGATTTATTTTTTCTATTGATGCATCAATCTGTTGTGAACAAGTTTTTTATTTAAAATGTAAGCGCAAGTTTTTTAGTTTGCCCGTGGGGGCCGTTTTTGTGTCGCGCCGTGCGGCGGCATAGGCGATTTAGCATGGGATCGCACTCGACGCTTGATCGGTCCGAGCAAGGTCGAGCCGAAAACCACACATTTTGACCTTTCGGATCGATTTGAAGTGCTTTTAAGGCCTCTAAGAAGGTTTTGACTAGCCGTACGTCCTAGCCCAGAGTGCATTCTGTATTTTAGCGTTTGTTTCACATCTTTATAATCATTAACCTGGCCTACAGCGTGGTTGCAAGTTGTGATTGTGAAGTAAAAAGGCGATGTTTTGTACGCTGACACGCGCGTCGCCGGCAGAGACACTGCCGTCTGGTAGGGGGGGGGGGACCAGCGATGATGAATGATTTTTTGGCAAACAAAAAAATTTATTTAGCAAGAACACATTTTTTTTAGTCTATAAAAAAAGTTTCAGTTTTCTATCTTTGAAACGCACCCGACAGGAATTATTCTACTAAACCTCTGCACCCCCACCCCCTGCCAGGGGTGCGAGGCTGGCACCAAAACTTTTAGTGTTCAGGACCTTCATATGCACCTATCTAAATAGCTGGCATGTTGTAATCATGCCTATAGAGCAACTTTCCACTGGGCCATAGACTAAATTGCAGCTGCAGGAAAAACTCAGATTCGAAATTAGTTGCCCTGTGGCATAGCTCGAGACAAGAGCAACGAAGTCGATTTGGTTCAAATCGAAAAATGGGTAGAACAAAAGAAAATAAAGTGCGCGAGTATTTTGTTTGGGTTCTTTTGTCATGATATCCTAAATTTATCAAGCTAATTTCAAATAAAATGTATCCAGAAAGGTCACTATAGGCCAAACAAATCACAGACATGAGTGGGAAAGTCCGTTATCACCCGCACGTTTGTTTTTCTTTCAAAAACCGATATTAACCGGTTTTAACCGGTTTTGAAACCGTTATTTTTTCGAAAGAACGAAACCAAAACCGAGACCGGAAAAGCAAAATTTCAAGAACAAAAACCAAAAACCAAACCGAAATTCGAAACGGTTTCAGTCCCTGGTAAAGATTGATGAATGATTCATATTAAATTGAATCCTGGTGTGGTGAACCACACCATGTCCATGTTATGTTCTGAACCTAACTTTTTGGCACGTCTGTCTCTCGAGCATCACCTTGAGCAGAGCGATGTCGTAGTCGGCCGAGTTGCCCCACACCTTGCTGAAGGGGTGCACGATCATCTCGACCACCCCCAACTCGATGGAGTCGGCGAACTCGAAGTCTGTGAGGTTTGCGTGCAAGCGTAGCTCGCGTCCGGGAATGTGTGCGACGCAATGCGCAGCGGTGATCGCCCACTGCTCGCTGATGATCGTGGCTGCGCACATGGTGCCGCCGTACAGCGCGCTCACGTGGTAGAAAAACAGCTGCGCAGGGGTGGGGGCGCAGGGGGCGGGGGTGTTTTAATCGCTGCATTGTCATGTCTCGGGATAAGGGCATACAAAAAAATAGCCACCATTAACGTTCCACTAACTCAAACTAAAACTAAATTTGAAGGATTTTTGGTTTCTTTTTCGCCCCATTAACAGGCAAAAGGCTGGGGTGGTTTTGATTTCATATTTCAGTTTTTCTTTGAAATGATAGAACTTTTATCATTCTAGATTTAACTTAGTAGATTTAATTTGTCTTTAAAGTCAAAATAAAACATCATTGGAAAGAACAGGTTGAAACAATGTGTGTAGTGATTAAAATGCACATGGTTCCAGATTAACACGTTTGTTTTTTCTGTTTTCGTTTTTTTTCCTGATTTTATATCGTCGTGATCAAATCCAGTGTCCGGACACATCGCAAGGCGATTATAAATCACGTTCGCGCCAAGCTCTGTCAAATAGACAAGGAAATGGGTCACCCGAATTTCATGTCACAAAATTCACCTGTTTGTGTGACGATTAAAATCGTTGCTTAACAGAATCTAAACAAACTTCAAATCTTGTGGCATGCAAAGCCCCTTCTGGTCAAACAATTTAGGTTGGATATTTCGTTTCTGCCTATATAAATATAACAAATGTTGGTTTTGCCGTAAGGCAGATAGCCCGTGAGAATATTTTTGGTTTATGCTCACCATGTAAGGGTAGTCGATGGAGCTTGCATCCTCCCCATTGATTATCCTAGACGATCTGTCGTTCGCCAAAGCACCTGAACGCCACACAAAACAAAAACATTCAACGTTAATTAACCGAATCCTACACATTTACACTTTATAAACAGCTGGTTTGAAAACTGCATATATAAGTACATGAGATGACCATGCTGTGTAATCTTGGTTCACGATCTTAGGTACCGAATGTTAACGATGCTGTCAGATAGGTCAGGTACACGAGTCTCTTCATCTCGAGCAGACAACGAAGACTGATTTATCGGAACTATTCCAACAGGCGAGACTGCTAATCTCGCGAAATGACACTTCGCATGTATACCGTTATAATTTTTAGCGCGACAGATTTTTACTAGGCTATGCTGAAAGCAAGCACTTTGTATTGGCTATAAACTTCAAGCGCTATGCTGCATGTAAAGGTGTAATATAATTGAACCACACAGGAAAGAAAACTTTGCGGTGCCAGTGCTATTTGGCTCGGCGATCTGGTAATTGCTTCTACGCACACCAATAGACACACATATTGGGTACACGTTATGCGAAAAATAACGAGCATCTCGTTAGAATGAATTACAACTCACCGAGCCGCTTATACTGCGTTCTCTCCCCAAGTCGCGCCAACGTTTTTCATAAACTTTTCCTCCTCCCTGGGTGAGAAGACAAAAATAACCACTGGATTTTGTATATGATTCCTAAATTCTGACAATGAATCTTGGAGAGGCCCTCCCTCGGTGGTAAGCGAATCTAATTACAGTCAGACAAGACTCGGATGATCTTGCTGTGTAGCTGGTGATGCATGCTTGCAAATACGATCTCGTGTCTCATGTGCCGTTTGTTTTTGCTTAGACTTTAAATGAGGTGACTAAAAAACTAACAAGTGTCAATTAAGGATTTTTTGATGTCCTCGTAATGACGTACTATATATCGATCCTTGTACCGGTTTGTGATTGAAATAAAATAATAAGGCTTTGCGGTTATAGAATTGCTATATTATAATCCGACCTGTACTCTGGACCGGACATCTAGTCCAAGCAGATTTGGACCGTTGGAGTGGCGCTTAATCCTTAATCCTTAACTTCGCGACGTCTAAATTGATTATTCTGCATGCTTAACTTGGGTGGATGACCGTGACCTTCTACCCTAGTTGTGGTTTCCCGCGAATCTTAAGATTGAACCTCTATTCTGGACACCACCGCCTCCTTTGCACTCTCTCTTGCCTACTTATTTTGCCCACTCGCGTTTTGAGGAATTGGACAAACTATTTCCTTCTTAAGACTCATGTCTTAACAACGCCACAACGTTCAAGCAGAGTTCAAGACTTTCGTTTCAAATAACCATGGCTCTGAACCACTCCGCATTCACTCAAGTCGTTTCCTAATCTTAGCAAGGTAGTAATCAGAAAAAAATATTTTAATGCTAAGTCTCAAGCTCAAACTTTTCTCGGCGATTCGCACAGCTTTGCTGGCTGCTTTATAAAGGGTCTAAACTTGAGTGCCAAATCGTTTTACCCATGTTAAAAAGTGTTTCTGCAAGAATAAATTGATGAACTAACAGTCATTTACGGAGATTGAGAACTTTTAAATCAGGTTTGATGCCCGAGGTTAATTGGTTTGTGTTTAGTTCGACGGATCAGCCCCAGTATAAATATTATCAGTCGTGTTAATTAGATTCGACTAATATGTCGCTTAATGTATGCTTAAAAACATCATACCGGCCCATGACCATAACGGCAATGATTGTTATTTATTTGTTTAAAAAAAACTTCCCCAAGCCAAGCGTGTTGCAAACACAAGAAAATTGTGCGAAAATACAATTGAATGTACAAATTTCCAGATTACTTTGTCTAGTTATCGCTAGTTGCCGCAACTATCCTTATCCTGTCAGCTATGTACAAAGAGAGCCGTACAGTAACTCAAATCTGTTTTCACTCCATCAAGTTTTTCGAATATTCATATGTTTATTTGAATCTCATGGTCTTGTTGTGTCACTGTCGGTTCACTGGGGTTCAGTTGTGCTTGACAAGAGGGAGCGAAAACATCGAGTGCATTTTTCGGAACCACCAACACACAATACCATTTGCTTTCATTGATCAGCGTTTACAGTAACTCCATTACACAGTGGGCATATCGGATGCTGTTTGAAAACTTATTGCTAGCTTAGTGTTTAGTATTTCAGCCTACGTCGGTGAGATTTTCGCATCGCAATTTACATATAGTTTGATTTACAACCTAAAAATTGTTTTCAATATATACAGCCAGGAAAGCTGGAGAACACGATGAAGAAAGCTCAGTTTTAGTTATTATGCAGAGATAAATTAATACAAAACCAACTATACTACTAGACTCTTGATCTTTCTGGTCAGTCAGAAGAAAGCGTGTGCCCGCAATGCCCCTAAACGCCCCTAAACTTGCGTCGGGCGCGTCCAAGGGTGAATCAGTCGGACTGCCTCTGCCTGCCTACGACGAGCTAGCTAGTGGAGGACGAACCAGCATCGGTTACGACAGCCACGAGTTCCCACAGCAAAGTCCTGGACAGATCAATGTCATTCACAAGAACCCAGGTTCGTTGTTCGCTGGAATTTCATGGGAATCTTGAGGATATAGGCTGGACCACAGCATGCTCTGTCAAGCACAAATGGTGATACAGACATTCAGGAAATGTTGAAGAATTGTAGACACTCTAATGGCGATATATACATCCGCTGTGGGCTAATGGTTGGTTATACATGTGATTCGTATTGCTGGCTTTGTCTGAAGGTCGGATGGAAAATTACTCACTATCACAGATGTTTAGGTAGTACTCATATTTTGGTACTTAGTTATTACTATTATTTTTTTGCAGAACCAGTTGTTGGATAATAGTTGTTGTTAGATGATGTCACATAATATAATATGTTTTTCTCTTTCTTTTGAAGGTCAGGGAAATGAGGAAGATGGGAAAGGCCACAGCAATTTGGCCTACGAATACGACTTTTCACATAACTACGTGCCAGCGGTCCCTAGAGCGTCTCTGCTTTCACCCCCTAGTAAGAATAGAGACTAATTTTTGGGGGTTTCCGCGTACGGTGATAGTGAATTATGACAATGTTTGTTTGGACATTGTCGTGCATGCAAATGGGAGATAATACTATTTTTAAAGAGTTATTTTGTGAGTATTTTGAAATAATGGTAATCCTAATCAGTAACAAGCACCTCTTATCTTCGACGAATTCAATTTCTCGCGATTGCTAGCTTCTTGAAAATTCCATGAATGCGTATGTTGGCATGAATATTCAATCGGTTGAGCTAATTTTAAAAAAAACATCGAGTAATTTTTACTATCTTGGTGAGGTCTCGATCGTTTTTTTCGTTTTTTTATGTTAAGAAAAAAATAGGCATTTGTTTTTTGTGAAAAAACAACGTCAGACAACGAAGTCTGCCAAATTAAACCTCTATTATTATTAAAATTATCATAATTTTACTACATTCTAAGCTTAGATCTAGCAACACACAAACATTGTGCTTGTTTTTACTTATTATCCCTCTCATTTCGCAATATCTCAGGGAAGGGCTAAGAATAAAAGCTGGCCTTTTGCTAAGTACCATTGCAATGAAAGTTTCTTCACTTTGATTATTTGTAAAAGCTCAACCGAAATTTGATAGGTACATACATATGACCAGTTTTATAACCACAGGACCCATTTTCTATAACTTCAAGCATTCTTATCAAGGGAAACATTAACCAAAAAAACTATTCCATTGTTCATTAAATAGCATCCCATAATGCGTAATTAAACCTTTCTCCAGCATCGTCTAGCCACGTGCTGAACCGTCGGCAGTCGAGCCTGAAGATCGGGATCACTTCTCATGACGAGCATCACTCCACCGGGGTGGGCGCTGGCAGCCCGCCCGACAAACCCAACAGGGACTTCCGCAGCCGTTGCGAGAACTTCAGGGACACCGCCCGGGACACTTTCTTCCAAACCAAGGACGACGTCGTTGAGAGGGTAAGAAGCAACCAAAAGACTTGAACCACGACTTTACTTGGGTAATGTTTTATAACCATTAGTTTTCTGGTCGTTAGGCTCACTGACATGATAAACCCAATATCCTTTCAGTTGAAGCACGACTGCACGATAAAATTGCTGTACAAACGCGTACCGATCCTGTCATGGCTTCCCAAATACACTGTCGACTTGGCGATCGCCGATCTCGTCGCCGGATTTACGGTGGGCCTCACGGTTCTGCCGCAGGCCATCGCCTTTGCCAACGTAGCCGGCGTTCCTCCGCAGGTATGTGGACGAATAGATACCGTCGAAATGACACATCTCAAATCAGTCACCTAGACTAAATAAACTTGTAAAATTTTATTTATTTAAAGTGCTGCAAATAGTATATTTGCATTAAAAAATACCCAGCCCAAAAGCTGATCCAATTTTTGACCTGGTAAACTTCTATCAACGTAACCAGTTCTATTTATTCCCACCCTAAATTTAGTGTCAACCAGGCCAATTTTTATCAGTTGCAATGTAAGCCAAAGAGCACGCGCAAGCACCAAAAGTAGGTAGACGAAAAATCTTGCATAGTCAGAAAGATTGTTTGGTACTGCATTTATGCCATTGTAGTATTATGTACCCTCTTATTCTCTTTATAGTTCAGCTACACCAACAGACTTGCAAATCCTGGATAATACAGGCATTTTACTTACTAATTTGACTCAAATTAGCAAACCATCCATACCGTCGATAAAAACAAGCTGATGAAACTTTCAGAACGGGCTCTACTCGTCGTTCTTCGGCTGCTTCATCTACACAATCTTCGGCAGCTGCTACACGACCGCGTTCGGTCCGACCGCCCTCCAGTCGATTCTGACCCGCGGCAACGCCCTGGCCCCCGACTTTGCCATTCTCCTCTGCTTCTTCTCCGGCCTCACCATGATCCTGATGGGGATCCTCCAGCTGGGCTTCATCATCGACTTCATCTCCGGCCCGGTTTCCATCGGGTTCACTTCGGCAGCGGCCGTCATCATCATCACGACGCAGATCAAGGATTTGCTCGGGATCAAAGTGGGCCCTGGACAGTTTCTTGATATCTTTAAGGGCATAGCGGAAAACATACACAACACTACTATTTGGGATCCTGTGCTTGGAGCTATATGCCTCATATCGCTGTTCTTGCTAAAGGTAAAACAAATAACTGGTGTATCAATATACCTATATGCTACTCAGAGAAAAATGATGTCAGATACCCACTGGACGTACTTCCAGTTTGGATAAAAATATCAATTAGCTATGCTAAATAACAAAGGAAGATAGGGAAATCACAACACGAATTTCTCTACCTGACTTTAGCGAGAGGGTATCATGAAGTCATTTTGATAGTATTTTGGTTGAATGGAATATATAGGTATGTATTAGGGGGCTTTTTACTGTTATAAATTTAATCTTAAAGAGACAGCTTTGAAATATTTGTATGTTTTTGCTGGCAAAAAAATCCGTCCAGTAACCGAGTCCTTTAACCTTGTATCCTTTTTTGCCATGATTGGTCGAACTCAAAACAAAATCAAAGCCGGAAATTGGTCTTTAAGGCTGGATTGGAACTACAATAGCACCTCTCTTGAACTTATAACGCCTTACTTCAAAGTCTTCAAAGTTAACTGCTCTCGTTTCAGAATCTGACTTTGGTTCAAATCGGGCCGAAAGACATGCACATGAAGAGCACGTTTCAGAAGATCGTCCACCACACTTTCTGGCTGATTTCGGTGGCACGTAACATCGTCATTGTGATACTGTGTGCTGTCGTCGCCTATCTGTTCCAAGCCAACGGACTGATGCCGTTCAAGCTCACAGGTAGATAATCAAGCGAGAGCTCATTTGGCTGCAGAACATTATTCATGTATTCATGTTCATCTCATGTATAGGTACCTACATTGTTGATGGTAATAAATTTTGTCTAGTATTTATTTAGCAATCAATGCAATCACAGTTGATGATTTTTTCAATCTCAGTATAGCTCTAATGGGACATAATATTAAGTTTTTTCCAGCAATAATAAAAGTAAAGCTGTGTTAGCCTTTTTTAAGTGTCAGCTGGCACTTGCTTGAAGGATGAAATTCCACCTACCCACCAATTAAATTATGCATGTTTCATGCAGCACTCAATTTCTAATGCTAATTTCTTATAGGAAATGTGAAGCCTGGACTACCCGAATTCAAGGCTCCCCCGTTCACGACCGTCTACCAAAACCGAACGTACAACTTCATGGAAATGGCGTCCACGCTCTCGTCGGGAACGTTCGTTCTTGCGATCATCGGCATTGTGGAGGACATTGCCACCGCCAAAGTTTTCGGTACTACACACTCTATAATAAAGTCTCGCTTGTAGAATCTGGATTCTACCAGTGAACAAGGCTACATGCCAGAATGTTTACTGACACTGACATCATTCCGTAATCACCATCATTCATTTCTGAAGACTCATATTGTCTTTTCCTAATCTTAATAGCATGTTAGTTTTTAGAAGAAGTATTCTACTGGGTTTTGAAATCAGAACCCAAACTTTTGAGAAAGGTTTGAGTTTGGGACTTAGCATCAATACCATGTTAAATAGTTTCTCTGAAAAGTCACGTCTTAAGTTGCTCAATTAAGTTTGCTTCATTCCACCTTTGTGGACATTGGACAACTAAAAATCGCCAGTCTTGATCAAAGGTTTCATCATACAGGTAATGAGGGGGAGGTCAGTGATGTAACTAACTATTCTTTTGTCAGACACTGGCATTGTACTTGTTGATAAATGGACCAAAGCAATATTGTTTTCATGAAAGATGTCTCCATGAAATTCAATGATTTCCGAGCCTCCAATTCGTTTTTCCAGCGAACGGCAAGGCAATCGACGCAACCCAAGAAATGCTTACCATCGGCGTCGGCTGCGTCCTGTCTTCGTTTGTCGGCTCGATGCCGATCACGGGATCTCTGTCCCGCGGCGCCGTCAACGCTGCCAGCGGCGTCAAGACGACCTTCGGAGGAATTTACACCGGCATCCTCGTGCTTCTCGCACTGGCGTTCCTCACGCCGTATTTCTACTTCATTCCGAAGACTTCGCTTGCCGCTGTCATCGTGATGGCCGTGTATGCGATGGTGGAATATGAGATCATTGCGCCAATTTGGAAGACTAAAAGTAAGAATACTGTAAGGGAATGTGTTAAATACTTTTATAAGGAAATCTTGGCTTACTCCGGAAATACTTCGAAAACTTTTGTTTGCAATTGGGAATTTCAAAGAAACTTTCTAAATTGATACATGATTCAATTAGATTTACCGGTTCCGGTAGTTTACACAGTTGAGGTAACCAAATGTAAATAGGCAAGTATTTATAGTCATAAGGGTATATTTGGTTCATAATTTTGAAATAAGTGTTGATTTTTTAAATTCTTCTTCTGAACAGAAGGAGTTACTTTTTGTGAACAATATACTCCATACACCTAGCATATCTTAAAATAATTTCAGGCCAGTTATCTCAGTCATTACAGAATATTTTACATGATAAATTCAAATAAGCTAATCCTTTCAAAATTTGGCAGTCCAGTAGCTTAGTACTCTTAGTCCATTACCCCGGAAGGTTTGTCTCCCTGTCTCGACCCATATTTTCAATTGGATATTTGGTTCATAATCAAGGGGCTTAAAATTAACATTAAATTTTTCCTTTTAACAGGGAGGGACTTGCTACCAGCATTGGCTACTTTTTTCTGCTGCTTGTTCATCTCGTTGGAGATCGGAATCATCATCGGCGTTGTCGTCAACGTCTTGTTCCTGCTTTGGGCAACGGCTCGGCCCAAAGTCTCTGTAGAAGTTGAAAAGGTAACTACAATATCTACCGATCCAGCTCCACTTCTTGTAGTCGCTAATTTATTTATGCAAGAATCAATGCTGATGCTGCAATTGTAGAACTCAGTGATAGGGCTAGTTCACGCTTTGCAATTTATGCTACTTTACATCTTTAACTGTGCATATCTCAAAATTCTTGGTTCTTAAATTATCAAAATGCTACACTTATTAAGAAACTAAGAGAGAGCCTACAATATATGCAAAATTTGGCCTTATGCCATGACTATAATGCTACCTTACCTACTTACTATTCAGCTCTTTGCAACTGAAATTTCATCTGGATAGTATAGGAGAGAATTTCTTATAACTTCGGCCGAAATAAAACTTTGACCAACTTTCAGAGCATCAGCGGCATCGAATACCTGCTAGCTACGCCAGACAGAGCACTACAGTTTCCTTCGGTGGAGTACGTCCGCAACTTGGTGTCGAAAGCCGCCATCAAGCAGGGTTTAAGCATCATGCCTGTTGTGGTAGATGCATCTCACATTCAGGGGGTAGATTACACGGCAGCCAAGGTAACAAATAATTACCCACTATATACCAGATTTTGTAAGAAGTCATCACTTTACAAGTCATACACTTCAAAGAACTATATAAGACCTTTAAGAAATATTTTACCAGGGTAATGTGGAACACACTTTTCTGTGCAAAGACCGAATATTTTTCAGCGGGAAATCCAAATATTAATAATTTTTAATGAAACCTGAGTAGATATTATTTTAACAATACTGTGGACTTTTTTTTACAGGGTGTAAAAGCATTAATGGCTGATTTTGGAAAAAGGAACCAAGTTTTGATTTTCTTCAATCTGAAACCGAGCATTATAAGGAGTTTCAGTGCTGTAGACCCACCCGGTTTCAAGTACTGTAACACAGTAGAAGCCCTGGACAAAATACTGCAAGGTAAGAATTGAAATATCTCACTTCTTATCAAACAGAATTCTAAATCCTTGCCTGTGAAATATGTGGAGTTTGTGTGGTTACTTAAATAGGTCCAAGTGCTGCTCAGATCCACTTAACAATTTTTTCTTTCTTTCAACCTTACAGACAATCAAGCTACTGTGAAACCATCCATAGCCATGGGAAAATCAAGCTAACAAATCTGGCACAATTAGCTATTTATATGCAGCAAACCATTAACAGGTGGTGGCAAGGCAGAATGCCTGCAATGGTTACACTAATAAATAAAGCTTGAAAAGGTGTGCCGTAGCATAAAGATTATGGATCCACTTGCATTCCATACATACAAAAATAACATTTTCTAAAAAAATTGAAACTGTTCCTGGCACATCTTATCAACCAAATCTATCTACCATAGTTCCTTGCTGTCTTACAATTCTGAAGCCATTGCAACGCAGAATTTTACGTCTGCCAGATATTTTTATTTTAGAGCAGTATTGGGCCTCATACACTAGCAGTATCTCAGGTTAATGGCATTTGGGTTTAATTGTAATAGCTTAATCTTAAGAAATATAAACTTTTGCTATGAAAATTAATGTTTCAAAACCCTTTTATCCACTGGAGGCTAGGAATGTTAAGCCTGAACCTGTTAATATGAATATTTACACTGAATGCATGGATGAGTCTCCAGCCAAAGCCTGGAGGAATATTTGAAGGCTAACATGAGGGAGATACAAACAATGAAACTATGGACAAGAGAATGGTGGATAGACCAAGATTTTATTTTATAAACTCTTACATGGCATTGTACAAAACCCAAAGTCATTGCATTCAAACGAGGTATGAGAGGGCAACAAGTCTAAATTGTGTGCCAATGCAAGCAAGACCCATGGAAACAAGTCTATTCAGCGGGCGCTCCCCTACCACGGCCGAAACCTCCGCGGAACTCCAGGTCTCCGGTTCCGGCACCAACATCGGCTTTCTTATCTCCGAATCCGCCACCAGGGGCACGTCGGTATGCCTGTCGGTCCTCAGCAGGTCGGGGTCCATCCGAACGAGATGCCATTGGTCGTGGTCGCGCCGTTTCGGTACGGGTCTGTCGCTTGAGTGTCGAGGGGACAATCTCGGCCGGCAGATGGAGGAAGTTTCGCAGATAGCTGATTCCTTCGTTGGTCAAGTACCAGTAGAAATGTCGCCATGCGAACTGCTCATTAACAAAGCCGCGAGATTTCAGAGACTGCAGTGCCTTGATGACCTGAAACAAAGATGTGGACTAATTAATCACAAGTCAATGTTGCCAGAAATACTTGCAATCAATCACGAACTATGACATGTTGCCTCCCATCCCACTTCCTTAAGAATTCTGAGCCAAGGCTCATGTACAAAATTGTATTTGTAGTGTGACAGAACACCATAACATCTCAGTCGGCACGATTATAGAAGCAATTTGAAGTAAATTGTAAATGGACATACCTGGAGGTTAGGAATCTCAGCAAGCTCAGCAGCGGGGTGTTTCTGTGCATGGAAATCTTTCTTGGCTACAAGAACACCTTCTTTGAAAAGATACTCGTAGATAGCAAGACGATTCTTCTTGGGCATCAACATTTTGAATTTCTGATAGTTATACCACGATATAAATGCGAATTACCCGACGATCAACACATAAAACGTGGTGGCGTATTGCAAAAGAAAGATGGCGTCGGACAAGGCAAGATTGGGCGAATAATTTCCGGTCTAGCGCTAGGTACTCGTTCGAGCGAGTTGTTTAGAAATCTTTCTGAACGAGGTCTGTAGGACTCTTCTGATTGGTCTAGCTTGAAACTGAAGTTCTCATAGCTCCCGGTAGGTGAGTTCAAGTCAAGTTTAACAACATGTCCACCACGAAAAGTCCGTCAATTTATCCTAGTTTGTTCGTGTTATAAACTGACAGTGTTATTTTAATTTTTACCTATTATTGTTTATTTCGTGTTATTATGATTGTTTGTGTTATCAATTACAACGAAGTGCTACACTGTTGACATGAGCTTTGGCTGGATTATTCGCGTGAAAAATAACATCGAGTGTTTCACGAAACTGTTCAACGGCATAGGTATTTTTGAGGTGAGTAGGGGATACGGCCTACCTTTGACAATTTTGCCTTCTATAAATATCTGTTAATTGTTCCATATTCCTTTATATTGGTTCTGATTCTAATGCTTGCATGTATGGAGCTGATGTAAATGTCGAAAATAATCAGCTTCGTCTAATTTTACCTTCGTAATCATGCCTGTATGCCCTAGGCTCTATTTACAGTTTTGATGGGCTAGGCACGGCTAGCATGGATATGGTATTAAATTGGTATGTCAGATGTCTACTAAACCTTCACGATCACTACATTATTATTATCTGGGATAGTATTTAGCCATAATCCAGGGCAATATACCCTTTATTACATGCGAGAATCGAGCTACATTACTGGTTTCAGCCCATCAATATTATCTCAACCGTCTATTGGGACTGTTATATTCTTCCCTTTCAAATTTTTTAAAACTACCTATTGTCACGAATAGGTTGTTCTGAATATAGCTTACGTTCAGACCACATAATTCCCTGAGTTATTTATTTAGATGTTATTGTTTCATGTCGATAAAATGAGGGGTTGTGTAATGTGTCACAGTTTATCTCTTTCTAGTTTGCAAGTTCCCTATCGAAATGACAGGGCTGTAGATAAAAAGCATAACTTATTCAATAACATAAGCAAAGACAATATAGAACACATGGAGGGCTCATGCAACTTGAAGACAGCTAACCACAGATTTGCTAACCACAACAAACGACTGCTCTGTTATCATCCGAAAACGTTGCATGAATATCATTCCCATTGATCTACAAGTTGATTGCACACCAATTTACACGCGAGTTACAACAATGCCACAATTCATAGCCGGTTTGCAAGACTATGTCATTTTTATTTATTTATGACAGGCGGCTAATGGTATTTAGAGTCGGCTCTGCAATTTGTGACGTTACCTATTCGAATTCATTGCAGTGAAATAAGTCATGCAGCATGGTCCTGCAGATACACTGCTAGATTTTTGTGTGTTCCTTTGAAAGTGACCATCTATTGAAAAATTAGCTCTGAATTACAACTCGCTCTAACCGCGCTCGGCGATTCGTATTACATCATTCGTTTGATAAAGTTCTTCATTCAAGTTCAGTGTCGTCTCTCTCTCGTCTCGCCTCGTCCGTGAACAG
Source organism: Nemurella pictetii (assembly GCA_921293315.2). NCBI lineage: Eukaryota > Metazoa > Arthropoda > Insecta > Plecoptera > Nemouridae > Nemurella > Nemurella pictetii. Next base: position 8,980,241 of record OV121122.1, read on the forward strand.
CAACACATGTGTTCGACCGTATTGTTTAGCGAGCTAGCTAAGGTGCAGTAATCAAGTAAGTCTGTTTCGACTAGTGAAACATGCACACATCAATTTTGATGTTTGGTAGTCATCAAAAGGAGCGAGCGAGAGAGCGCACGGATGGCACCAGCTAGCAGAAGTTGGTGAGACAGCCGACTACGGCTAGGATAATATAATGCACATTGAATGAAATGAAAAGATCGCCCCCGAGGGCAGGGCCTATCCCCTGTACTGTAGCGAACCACCAGGTATTTCCCCCCGCCGCCGCCGCCGTCGCCGCCGCCGCCCCCCCTCACACCTTGTTCCGACGAACCTACACCACTTTACACGCCAACAATCGCCGAGCCGCTCTCTGATTCTCCGCACTCTGTTTATCGGACGTCGATCACACGGAGATCCTAGTCGCGCCCTTCTCCACGACGCAGTCGATTTTTAACAGCTTCCCTACTGTCACTCTCATGTCAATTTCTAATTTCGTCCGCCGGAATTCCACGCCGAAAAAGATATTTCAAGCCTCGCGAGACATAGCGAAGCGTAGCGCTCGCGATCAACGTTCGCTTGTAAAGCAGCATAAGTGGCTGGGGCATAAAAGCAAAGGAAGCCAGCAGCTTTAGATGGCTCACAAAAACTAGCCGCCACGAACAAAGAGAAGGTTTACTAGGATGCCGCCTTTGATGCTCTCTCTCGTTCTATCAAGTTGTATGCGCGTCTCGCTCGCACCGGCTCTCGTGCTCGCTCGCTCGCGCTTTCTTGAGGTACTCTCGCGTCGTCGGTTTCAAGATTAGCCGACTCGGTGTCCTCTCACTTCCTGCGTGCGGTGCGTCCTGCGCGCGGTGCGTGTTCTAGCTCGAGCTGTTGCTCTCTGCTATCTACTAGCTGGCCCTCTGTGACAGGTATCAAGCCAATCAAGCCGCGTACCCGCCATGCGACGCCGAAAAGGGTAGCGGAGTCGAAACGGGGCTGCGAATTGATCGCTTATTTGCCGATCCCGTTACACCGCCGCAGAAAAATACCGGCGTGCGATAATTTGCGTTAAAGGGGTCGAGATTTTGTTGCCGCTCTTTCGAAAGGTAGACCGCCCATCTGGAAGTGCACTATCTATTTTTAGATCAATCAATCTTAAGTGAGCGTTCATTTGACGTGATATCAATTGGGAAATGGGAAACGCGTTTTAGTACTGAATCGCTCTCTTCAAAGCGTACACGCGGTCTCTCTCTCTCTGATAAGAAAGCCGCTAATTAACAGGTTTTTGATAAGGATGATCGCGGTGGGAATGATTGATGGCGGAATTCAATTTTACACAACAATTGTTCCTTTTGACGGTGGCCGCTTGCCGCGGTCCACTCGTCGCTCGGAGTTTGAAAGCGAATCGCTGCTGATGCGTGTACGAAACGGCCGGCTAGCAGCTAGCATGGGCCAAGGTTTCATCATGTCCATGTCATCTGCTGTTGCTCCGATGGGTCCGGCAGGCCGGCCGATTTCTGGTGAACCTGGTGGCACCCGGCGTTGTCCAGTGGTGGAACCGCCGGCCCCGAGGGGGTCACCAGGGGTGCATCGTCTGTGTGCAGACCCGACCGCCGACGTGTCCAGATGAATGTGCTTCGCTCTAGACACGTGTCTGCGCTTACGTCCGTGCAGACCGCAGAACACATCTTCAAGTGTACACCGGCAATTAAATTAGTTTTTTTTTTAAGTATTATCGAAAGAGACAGTTTTTTACTTAGATTCTATAGCTGGAGCACATATCTAATGACAAATACAGTTTTATGTACACCGTATTGACCCTGAAAGGACAATTTTAAAAGCGTTCAAATTGTCATGCGTGCAATTAACTCCGGCGGAAATCCAGCCAGCCTCTCGTCGCTACAGCACTCGGAACAAAATATCACCGTCTACACACCACTGGTGTGTGTCTTCTTTAATTTGTCGGCTCGCTCGCTTTGGTGAGCCCGAGTACAGTCTGTGCCCATCGACATTCGAATCCACGAACAGAGCATGGCCCATGCCGCCGTTGCCGCTGCCGCCGCCGCTTGCTCGGTCCGTGGTGTTTAGGGCGGGTACGATGGACTGGTAATTACCACCGGTCAGTCAGACCATGCGCAGCCGACGCAGCCAGCGCAGACCAAGCCGCTGCCGCTGCTGCTGGATTTATTACCTAGCGAGGACGGTAGCATGCAGAGATGATTTAGTAGAGACGATGCTGGCTCGATCTCGATTGCGATCTCGTGCCATCCTGTCCGGTTGTGCAACACAGCTGCATCGGTGATCGATGCACGATCGCTGCTGGCCGCTTGTCGCTTTTGGATTGTCGTCGAGGATGGGGTTGGTGTTGATTGCCATGATATTTGGGACGTCATCTGGTGTATGCGTAAAGGATGGCAACATCTATTAGACAGCGATTGCGACGGAAACTCCAGTCGCCGAATTGCCTCATGTTGCCTCGGATTCTTGTATGGTTATGTCTGCTTGTTGAAGTGGCGAGGGTTCGATCCCCGCTAGAGGCCAGCCGCAATTTATATTTTTTCCCTAGTGCCGTGACTTGTTACAAAATTTTACCCATAAAGTCCCATTCAGATGCAAGGAATACAAGTTTTTGGCCCATTTAACATCAATGAAATGCAATCTAAAACAGAAATCATCTTGATATGTTCTTTATAAATGTACCATTCTTCATGCCTTTTTTCGTATTCCTAATTAAATTTATTGGGCAGTTTAGTTTTTACCTTAGACTGAGTGGGAAAGCATCTGCTGTAATTTAATTCCAGAAATCAGGCGTGCCTGTTAAATTTCACCAGCTGTATATTTATTAACTACGTAGGCAGGCAGTCATTTGATGGTACACGAATTAGTTCCGGATCACCCTTCTGCTTGTTACCTAGTTTGAAATCTATAATCGCAGGGTATCAGTCGAAGAAATTACCAATCGAACACTCTTTTTACGAGGTGGGCTTGCCTACTGGCCTGCAATCTTACTAATTGAGAATGAGGATCGTGGTCTCGGTCAGTTGTTGTTCCCTCGGGGCTGATAAAAAAAGGTAGCATGCCGATATTGGATTGATAGTTGATCAACTTCAATAAGTAGTGAGTACCTCGTAGGAAAGAGACATGGCATCTCACATTCATTTTTGAAGAAAGGAAAGTAAAAGTATATTAAAATATCTATACCCGGCACTCACTGTAAGGTTCCTTCTTACTACCCCACTTGGGAAGCCCTCTCATCGTGTTATTGAGAACTGATTGATCCATCCAGTTATTGCCAATCCATTTCTTCTGCCCTGCTAAACATCCTTACCTGGATCATCTTTTGTGTCCCATGATAATAACTGGCATCTGCCAATCATCTCAATGGGTTTTATTATTCAATCATTTTGCCTGTTACATGAATGGAATTGGTCAGGGGGTTGAGTTGAGGATGGAATTCCTTGACAAATAATTGATGTTCCGGGAAAAAAAAATTGCTGTGGTTGCATATTTCAATTAGAATCTATTGTATCAAGATGGAATGAAAAGAACAATGACTGAGGTTAAAGCAACATCTATAATTTAAGTTAGGTATATGAATTAATCACATTTTAAATTTGTATGCAATTTTGCTCTCTTACAATGTATGGATTTGGTATCTTAATGTCATTGATAGAAATGAAAGACAATAATAAACATTACCCTGATTTAAAAATAGCTATCCATCTCTAAATTTTAATGCATATAAAAAATTAGACCGGCTTCCAACAATTCAGCTCTTTAATTCGTGCCCTGGCACCCTTCGTTGCGCACCCACCGAGGGTGGAGTAGGGCGAGATGGACCGAGGGTGCGCTGCGTTGAATGATGACTCACGATGCATCGATCGGCTCCCCTGGGCTGCAGCTGCCCGATCTTTGCCACACGACAAGTGAATCTCTCTCAAAGCGTATCGCTAGCTCGTACTATCCAGCTCGGCTTGCTAAGTTTTCACTTTTCACCGCTCTTTATTTCTTCTACGAACAATAGCCTTATGGTGGGTAGATTTATTTCTAGTCAATGGTGCTCGCAATATTTTATTTTATTAATATTTGTATTGTGTTACGACAAAAACGTTCCGTTGAATTGGGCTGCCCTGAGGTAAGATTGGGGGTTGCTTTTTGTTTCCCTCGGATCAAAAGGTTGCTTGAACACTTGAATTTGAGTCCCTGTTAAAAGAATAAGTATGTTTCTCAAAAATTTACTCCAAACATCAAATTTAGTTTGTAGTTTTCATAACAAATCATTTTACCTACCCAAATAGTGCCAGCAAAGTCATAAGCCTGTGCTTGAAAGTTATCATAGATTGGTTTCTGTGGAGTAAAAAACAAATTGAGAGGGTTATATCCTGCCCTGTTAGAACCATTTAACGTTTTACAAAAGCAAACATATGCTTTTGTGTTCCTGTCATAGACTAACAGCAGGTATAATATGAAATAATAGAAATATGAAAGATATAGGCTGTGCGCTATCTTCTTTGTCTGGCTGTCATAATGCCATCAAATCTGATGCGGCCCCTGGACCGTGGTTATTGATCGGAGGCTGGATCGAGCTGCCGAGGGGTGAAGTTTGACTCATCGGGTTCTCGAGTCTGCGTACCACAATCAACTTGACTTTGGGGCTTTGTTCGCACGGAAACCGATCGATAGAGCTGGCGTCAGAATTTGGGCCCCAGGATGCCCCTCGGTAGACTCTTTGTCTGATGCAAATCGATACCCTTCGCGCAAAGGGGTCGACGATGGAGCAGGGCCATTTGCATGCCTATGCCTCAAGATTTATTCCGCTTAATTTTTATAGTGAATTTTAAGAGACAAATAAAAGCAATACACTGGAAAAGTGTTTTGACCTTCAAAATTCCATATCAAATTCATGGACATGACATGTTTCATAGTTATCTAGAATGCTAGTTAGTAATATCAGCTACTGCAAGTAACAATTAAGCAATACCCTTAATTGCAGTCTGTAATATTCCTGTTATGAAATAATTATCAAACTGCCCTTTTCAAAAGCCGCCAACCCAATAGAATAAAAATAACTGCAAGTTTACAAGTTTACAGTGTAGGATTTCTTGTAGTATCCCATGCTCACACTTTAAAACAGCCAAACATGCCCTTGAGCTCATCTGAGCGTATCTACGCACATCAATAAACCCGACATGCCTTCGCACGCCATCGTCAACCAATCGAAATCTACCCGGCCTAACAAACAACTCCCCCGTCCCGCAGGCTCCGCGCGGCTGGAGCGATGAGGGTCGCGCGCACTAGCGACGCTTCGGAACCATGAGCTCCGTGCGGCGGCCGCAGCAGCAGCAGCCGCAGCTCGTGTTCAACGAGAACTCGCCGCGGCCGCCGGTGCCGGGCGAGGAGACGGACGGCGCGCCCGCCAACGCCGCCCACCAGACGCCGGCGGCGAATGCCGGCCACCAGGGGGCGTCGGCGGCGGCCGCTGCTGCGGCGTGGTCTGCGCTGCGATACGCGAACAGCAAGGGCGGGAGCTCGCCGGTGCTGACGCCGCGGCGGCCGAGTCTCACCTATGCGCCTTGCGGGGGGGTCTTGCACTCAGGTAAACGATCGGAGGCTTTTCGGGAGAACTATTGTATATACCCAGGAAAAATATTTAACTGGGTCGTATATAATACTAAGTCCCAAAGAGTTAAGACCCGTGATAAAGCAGGCAGCACAGCTTTGCGAATCGTCGGGATAAGTTTGAGTTTGGGACCTAGCATTTAATACCCAGTTTAATAGTTTTTCTGAAGTCTAACATGCTAAGATTAGGAAAAGATGTGAGTTTTAACTCTTAAGACACTTTCCCTCATCATCAGACAGTTATAATTTGTGTACTTACATAGTAGGTACCTTACAACGGAGTGAAGTTGACCACTAAAGTAAAACCTGAAAACTAAATAAACACTAAAACTGAGTGCTTACACTAGCCAACCACCCTTTCACCGTGCACTCTGTAACGGCAATATTAAAACCCGAAAACCAAGTATATACACTGAAACAGAGTGTCGATGCTAACCAAACAGCCAAACTGCCACATTAGTCAAGGGCGCTTATTTTTCACCGCTCCTACCGATAAAGTAAAACCGGAAAACCAAGCACAAGTGATATGCGCTGGCTGATAACCAGTGACGACGCTAACCGCATTCCCGTCGCCCAGACTCGGCCCCGCTCGGCTTCGAGCCGGAAGGCGCGTGCCTGCGTTCGGCGACGCCGCGCGAGTCGTGCGGCTCCCCGCCCGCCTACCTGCGATGGGCGCGCCACCTGCACGCGCTGCTCGACGACTCGGAGGGCGTCGAGCTGTTCCGGCAGTACCTCGACGCCGAGGGCCGGAACCACAGCGACACGCTCAACTTCTGGTTCGCGTGCGAGGGGCTCAAGAAGCAGCGCGATCCCGACCGGATCGCGCAGCTCATCAAGGTCATCTACAGGTGGGTGCGGGACGGCGGCTGGGGGGTTGCGTCGGGTGTGGCAGGCTGGAAGTGGGCTGTTATTCTTCTATTCTACAATTCCCTTTAAAGCGGCTAATCTCCGGTTCAAAACTCATCTTCGTGGAGACAACTTATCGGTTGCTTCTGTTTGTCCTTCCTAACTGGAAGATAACTAGTTTACTGTACATTGTAAAACCATCCCTAAGTAGTTAGGTCAAATATCTAGTTAGTTAGGTCTAAGGATTAGTTTCTATAGGTCATCCTTGTAACAGGCCAGTGTCGGCTCCTAAACTTGATTGAAAATCTTATGTCAAAATTGATACAAATGTGACCAGGATTTAAAAAGCGGAGGCCTATTAGATAAAAGGGTTTCTCATATTATAAGCGCCATTCCTTTAACAAGAGTAACTAGTGGGATCCAATTGTGACAATGCTTGTGTGTTGTCCTAACTGAAAGTTATTTTTAAGAGAGTTTGCTGGGCAAAGTCATAGTCCTGTTCCTATCTCTAGGATGCCAACAAGTCAGGTACGCACTTTCGAAAGCTGGTCGTCCTGATATCTCAGTTAGCAAAATTTTTACGGAGATGAGAGCGTTCGTTTGTCCTGTTAAAATCATAGACAAAGGTGGGGACCTCATGCCGTCTCACCGTGAAATATGCAATCGGCATCCAGGACATCTTTCTCAGTCCAGATACTTTGCTTCGCTTGCGACGGTCGTAACTAACCGCCCCGCGCATGTCCCCCCAATCCCGCAGGCGCTTCTTCCTGAAGACGCAGCTGGCGATACCGGAGGAGCTGCGCCGCGAGGTGAACCGCCGCGTCAAGGAGGGCAAGTCGGGCGCGTGCGAGGACGTGTTCGACGGCGTCCAGTCGGAGGTGGAGCGGCTGATCAACATCACCACCTACCCGAACTTCCTCAAGTCGGACATGTACCTGCAGCACGTGCAGGCCATGCAGGGCGAGACGCCGTCTTCGGGCTCGAGGTACGTACTGTCGCCGATTCGCGGTCTTACGCCGCGAGCCGACGTTCCGGTGGGAGCGCTAGTGTGCGAAGCATCACCTCGCGGTAACAAGTTTGGTGTTCAGCAGCAAATGACCAGACTAATTTTGTGTTGAATGATTTTTTGAAGTGTGTTTTCAACATTTTTATAATACAGTGATAGTAAATAATGGGATAGTAATACTTATAGTAGATAGTGAGAAGTAAATTGTGGCTAGTTAACCAGATAGGTCCAGTTACTTAATGTCTGCTGATTATTTTACTCCCTGCCTTTGAGTTTTTAGCTCTTAAAATGTTCAAAACATTTCAGTATGATCTCATGCTGTGTTCTTACTGAGCCTTTGATGTCCTAGCGTCTTAAACTGCTATTTGTAAACCAACGCTTTGCTTTACAGCATTTGGTTACAAAAAATTGATTTCATTTGCCAATGGAATTGTTTTTGTTACAGATTTTATAGTGTCTCAGAAAGGCAAATATTTTGATGGGGATTGAATTGTAATTGAATTATTTTAAGTTGGTTATTGATTTTGGTTCCTATTCAAAATAACATTGGTAACTAGGAAATAGGAGCCTGTCAGTTTCATGATATGCCAATGATAAATGATTTAAATGCTCCTGAGATGTCGGTAATTACTATAGTTTAGTTACAACTGTTTAAATTACTAAATTGATGTGTCCGTACATATTCTTAGACACCTGATCGCCAATTACATCTCACCGCTGCCATACGCTTACACATCCTCCCACCTTGCGATTCTCCGTCGACGTCAGCAGCCTCCGCCTAACCCCCGTTCGCTCCGTCCGTCCCCAGCTCGGGCAGCAGCTCCGGCGGCCGCGACCTACCGGCGTCGGCGGCCGGCATGCTACCGACGCTGCACGAAGACGCCGAGCTCGTCACGAGCCCGCCGTCGCTCTCCACCGGCGCCGGCGCCGACCCCTTGCCGCTGACGCGCGACATGCTGATGGCCACGCAGAAACGTCGCGCCATCGAGCTCAGGCCCAAGCCGGAGGCGTACGCGGGGTGAGTGACATGTGCAGGGCTCACCGGGGTCTATGGTCTCAAGCTTGGCTAGGGAGTAGTTGCGTTTGATGTCGTGGAAATGAGTAGTGCAGTGTGTGAGTTAAAACTTGGAACCTCCGCTAGCATTTTTGGGAAATCTTTGGCTAGGAACTATGAGTAGTGTTTGAGTTACAACCTCCACTAGCCTCTTTGGCCAAGGACTGGTAGGGTGAGGATGTTTTTCAGAGCTAGGCAACAATTGGGAAGGAAGAAATCAGATGGAACTTTACTGTGGAAACGTGTGGGACAAGATAAAATTAAAAAACGTTTCGGCAATAGCCTTCTTTGAGTTTGATGCTGAGGAAAGGTGAAGGATGGGTTGGTTGCAATATAGGACCGTCAGGACTTTCAGTGTTCTTGCAAAGATATAAGTATCATTTCTAGGATGTAGTAATTGGTACTTTAATGAAAAAAAAAGTTATTCTTCTTGTTTAGTAGAGCACTTTTCATTTCTGCGACTTCATAACTGTGCATGATTGTTTAGTTTAGCTTAATGTACTTGCATTTGTAGATAACATAGTGCACTAGATTACCTGCTCCATCCAGTTCTTTTCATAATTTTGTTATTTTTATTATATAACCTATCAATATCAATCAAATGACACCAATCATATGTGTTTCTTCAATTCTTTTCTTCTATTTATCTCTTCTATTTATTTTTCAAGCAACATATTTTTCAAAATACGCTGCAAAGAAGATTTGTTTGCATTCACGACCAGTACTTTCCTCTGCAATCGAATACCATTCTTAGAAATATTAAGTCATTTAATCTAATCTATTCTATTTCTAAATTAATCTTCATATTTGTTGCTCTATTAATTGATTGGATAGACTTATACTTTTAAAAGTTTGCAGCTTAGTTCCAAACTTGATTATAGATGGATTAAGGATTATAGATGGAGTAATTTTTTCTCGGCTTTCATGTCGGCTGTCAGTGACTGGCTAGGTATGAGCAAACCAATTTGGAGTATAAACAATTTCTTGCCTCAGCTATCTAGGTACATAGTTCAGGTTTAGACAGAAAAGAGTACGCAACTTCCTGTGCAGTATAAGACAGATTTCTTTTTTCGAAGTGTCAACAATTCAGAGATTATCTCAATCATAAAGAAAAAACTTGATCTTACACCAATTTTTTTCAATTATAATTTCATATAATTTCACCCTTTAATTTCGTATGATTTACGTTACGTTTGGTTTCTCCCGCCTCCTCTCCCCCCCCCCCCCCCCCCCCCTAGGTTGTACTTGCAGCATGGCCCCGCCCACCCCGGCTCCCACTTCCCCCACCCCGCGCACCTCGGGCAATCGCACGCGGCGGCGTACTCGTCGTACAACCCAGTGTCGCGGCAAGACAGCGAGCTGCAGTCGCTCAGCTCGGACGCTCGCACCGAGTCCGACAACATGTCGCTCACCGACAGCTCTGTGTAAGTTACAAGCAGCGGGAAGCACCGGTGACGACGCATTGCGTGTAGTTTGTTGTGTAATCGGCATCGGTACCCTCTGACCATCTGGCGTATGTTAGCGGTGGGAAGCTTCAGAGACGATGCCTTGTAAGTAGGTAGTTATGATGTTCCCATCAGCATCCACAGATTGGTTTGTATAGCACATGGTCTGGGGAAGTGACGGGCAATGGGTTAAATCGTGCGTGCCCCGACTGGTTTGTATCGAGTGCCGTTGTCTGTGCTACTGCGACAAATGAATTGCGAGCGCTTGAAAATGTCACAGAAGCGAGAATTTGCATGAGTACTGTGCTGGGTTTGATGCCCAATGTTGGCCAACATCCAAAATTCAATAGGTCTTTCGTTTTGTACCTTTTGAAAGTGTATTTTGCATAAACTATCATTTTTGATACCTTCAATTCTACACAAATTCCTTTTACAAACATATTATTTGAAAATTTTTGTACTAAGGGTTAATTTTACAATAATTCAAGTCTGAGTTACAGTCATAGTCAACGAAAATGTCAACCGAATGGACGATTATGATGGAGTGTGCGTCAATTGTTCTAGATTACCCAAAAATCTGCTCTAAGAATTGTTTACATTTGCCTGCCACATCCGAGCAAAGAGCCAACGGTTCCCGCCGCTCCCCGATTCTAACCCCCATCTCGGCCCACAGCGACGGCATGTCCCTCGGCCGCAGCCGCCAGTCGAAGAAGCACTACCGGAACCACTGCCGGCTGATGAAGGAGAGCGCGTCGGTGAACCACGACCCGCACATGCGGCACACGGTGATACCGCGCACGCAGCGGGTGCAGCGGGAGCAAGTGCACGCGATGCACCCGACGGAGTTCGCCGCGATCCTCACCGAGAAGCTGGAGGGGGTGCGGCGCGATCGCGACGCGCAGGACAAGCTCGAGCGGAAGATGCTGGAGGTAAGTGTGGGACAAGACAGCGTTGGCTCGGTTACTTTCTTAATGTAATCTAACCACGTTTCTTATTAGTTGCTTTGAGTGTACTAATTCAATTTCATCGCCAATTGCACGAAACTGACATTTTTCATTACATTACCAGGTAGGTACAAGAAAAGGTGATTGAAATCATGAGATATGAACCTATTTCTTTTCTCCCCTATTTATAGTCTACTTTTAATTAGATGACTGTGGTTTCTTCAGGCAGTTTTATTTCTGATTTTCTGACATTTCTTCATATACATATCATCATTACATGTCAGTATGACTGAAATACGTCTGGAGAATGAGCCAAAAAACAAAGACTTACAGTAAAAACATAATTGATTGATTGATTTGTGGTGTTTAACGGCGCGTCAGCATCTAGGCTATTTGCGTCGGGCTAATGTAATTCACTTGCATTTCACGAAGCTGATGATTGCAAGTTGTTGAATCTTCATCCAAATGGTAACCGGCAATATTAAATAGTAGAACAATAGGAGCTTTTATTCAATATGTACAGTGAACCCACTGTCAAAGATTTCACAAACCTCCAGAGGATTGTTTTGAGGGGCGGTTAGGTATTGACACCCCCTAGCATCTAAGAGAGGCGTGGTTTTCTGACGTGGTTGCGGTTTCAGGGCGAGTGCCCGCCGATGGACGGCGGCGGCGACGGCTTTGCGCCGACGCGATCGCTCGCCGATGCCATCCGGGAGAAGCTGCTCGACGACGACGACAACGACCAGGACATTCTCGGTGAGCCGCGTTACGAAACCCGACATTAAAAGTCTATTCAGTCGAAGAATAACCTTGTCTGCTCATGCCAAATTAATTTTCAGTCACCGATCTATGTTTTTTTCTAACTGTGTTAGTATAAATCTGTAATAATATTGTCACTGTAAGTAAGAAGATATATGCGAGTAGTAAGGCAGTGTTCTTGTGTTTGAGTTTGATACTTTGAAGTAGGTAGCGCCTTGAAGACTTAGTTTTGCGAGTTGTTGAAAATTGAAATGTAAATGTTGGCCTTTTTTGTGTAGATGTAGTACCAACAGACCAATAGAATATCCGTACCGGGATTCGAGACCGGGTCTTTGCCTGTCTGGGGCACTGCACTTATCCATTATCCTGTATGGACAACCAAATGTGGAATTGATATTAAGTTTATTTGAGTTGTTGGGCTCCATGTAGAAAGATTCAGTACAATGAATGACCACAGAATTCGAATCGAATTCAAATCCCGGTACGGATACAAATTTTGGAATTGATATTAGTTACTAATAATCATTGTCTACCGTACATGCAACGAGTATTTGCATTCAGGTTTAAATTCACATCAAGGAGCTAAAACATCTTTACAGATCTGTCAATTCGAGTTTTTCACAAATCACCAGGGCTCTTCCGGCGACATTCTTACTTCCGCTGAACCAACGTCACATACCATACCTAACTTACTTTGAAACAAACGAAGATTGCCGCTAACCGCGCTTGGTCCCGCCCCCGCAGACCAGCACGTGAGCCGCGTATGGTCGGACCGGACGCCGCTGCGGTCGCCGGGGCTCGCCTCGCCGCGGCCCAAGTCGCCCGACGGTTCGCGCGGCCGCCGCCCCGCCCACTACGTCCGCTACCCGCGCAAGGACAAGGACGTCTTCTCGACGTTCTCCTCCGACTCGGGCAACGTGCACGACTTTGCAGACGGCTCCGAGCATAAGCACCACCTGCCCAAGAGCAAGTCGATGCCCGACTACCAGCAGGAGCTGCACTGCTCCAGTCTTGGTGAGTTGTGGCGGGCAGCTGGCGTTGGTTGTCATCTTGATGCCAGGTCCGGCAGGTAGTGGATTCGGAAACGTAGGAAACGGGTAGATTTTTCAAGACTTATCATAGCTGTCCTAATGGGGTACATCCTGTCTCAAACTAAACTCTGCATGAACTGGCAACGAGTTTGTCAATCTAGAGTAGTTGGAAACTCGGCTAAAGTTGCCGAGGCAAGAGGGCTGGACCGTTTCAGTGGAGAAACTTGGTAGGTGATTGGTAACTCAGATGAACCTGACTAACGTTGCCGTCCGTGGGAGAGGTGTATCTTTCTGGATGATGAGTTGCTTGATTAGACAGGAAACCGTTGAAGACTTCTTCTAGCGTTTTCTGCACTTGTCCGTCATGACAAAGAGTAACTTAGATTAAAAGGTTACCGTTAAAGTCCCAGAATAATGTTGCCCTGGTTCGAGGTATCTGGCTGTAGGAGTGGAGTAACTTGCTGCAGGATGATTAACTTGGATAGGCAACTAACTCGTTGAAGTACTCGACTGACGTTGCCCTGGTGAGAGAGTTTGACCGTGAAGGTGTTAAAAATAGCTGGACAATGAGTAAATTCGATAGACCGTTCATAACCGTTAAAGTCCCCAACAATCATGGCAAGACCGTTATAATGGAATAACTGGCTAAGTGATGTGAGCCAAGTAACTGTTATCGCCGACTAACGTTTCTCCCTCCCGCCCCACCCAGGCCGCGGTCTGAGCCGCGGCGGGTCTGCCAGCAAGAAGACGCTGACGGACACAACGGACAGCGGCGTGAGCGTGGTGTCGGACTCGAGCCGGCCGACTGCTCACGACGCGGCGCGCGCCTCGGCCGCCGCCGCCGCGGGGCCCTGCAAGGACAGCCGCGTGCTCACCTGGCTGCTCGAGTCGCACGACAGCAAGCGCGGCCGGGCGCTTGAAGCAGCCGTCGCCGGACAGACGAGGTGGGTCGAGCGACGGGAGGGTGGTCTGCGGTGCGATTCGACGCACGCTGCGGCGGATGGCGTTGCCGCGAGGGTATTGCTTGGCGGTCTGCGGTTGTTTGTTGGTGGAGATCAAGTCAGTCAAAGTAATGTCGTCGAGTGAGAACAAGTACCATCCTTCTAAGTTATTTAGGTAAAACAATAGAGAGCAAATAGTGGTACGCCGTGCTCCGCAAAAAGTAAAAATCTGGGTTTTTTTTGGGCCCTGCCACGGGCAAACCGTTGGACCTACGGAAAAAACCCTGATACTAGATTTTTGTATACGCCGTGATCAACCACTCCTGCAATTTTTGTTGAGTTCTGAGATGGTGAGGGTTTTTAGTGTGGGCACTACCCATGGATTCACCCTCATGCTTCCCTCTATAAGCATTCGTATACAGACTCCAATCCCCAGCTTTTCCACGCCCCGAACTGACCCTGGTCTCGCCTTGCTCTTGCAGCCGTCACAACCCCGGACGGACGCGTGCTGGCGATCGCGCAGCGAGCGTCGAACGCGCGGGCGTCGTGTCGTGGCCGGGGCCCGCGCAGCCGTTTGTCGCCGACCCGTCCATGCCTCCGCTGCCGCTGCCGCACACGGCGACGCAGCTCGAGGAGGCCCGCCGCCGGCTCATGGAGGACGACCTGCGCTCGAAGCCCAAGAACAGGTCGGTGCGAGGTGTTGGATGCCGGTGTTCGGTCAACGGCGTAGTGGCCCCGATAAAGTTTCTTCTCCCATCGTGCAGCCGCACGAGAAGAAACTTTGGATTGCGACGGTTGAGTTAGAGTTCTGTTTAGAAAACCATTACGGTAGAATGATGAAATGATGCAAAGACGAGATACTAAGTTTTCTCCGGCCAGCTGATACAAATTCGATGAGTGGTCAATGTGTTCCATTAAAATGTTAACAAACAATCGGTTTGTCGTGAAACACATACTTCGAATCATCTCTTTTACGATGAAAAATGCGTGTACTAAACGTTTCGTAACTAAACGTAATGTTTCGGAACTAAATTATGATTCAAATTTCAAATATTAGATTTGTATTTTCTATACAGATTTTTGGGGCTATTGTCGACTCCCTATGCCATTTACTGTAGGTGTCTTGTTGCTGGGGCTCAAGAACTGTTCTATTTACATGCCTGTGGATTGTTGGGTTTTCATGCCCCTATAAGGATCAGTGACAAAAATCTGCTTTGAATGACAACCGCAAAACATGTCCTAATCTGACCTTAACTCCTACCTTAACTATTCGAATAATCGCAAGCTATTTTTCGACGACTTACGATTGCCGACCAACGACCGGCAATCACCGACTTTCGATAACCAACTTTTAAAATGATAACTGCCTTACGATAGCCAAATATTAGAATGATAACTGTCTTAAGATAACCGACTATTCTAACGACAACCGGCTAACGACAAACCCCCGTCCACAGCCGATTCAGCGTGCCCGGCAAGACGCTGGAGGGGTCGGCATCGAACCAGTCGACCCTGCGCAAGCCGAGCCGGCCGCGGCCGCCGCCAACCGTTCCTGTCGACGAGTCGACCACCGTCGTGTTCTCGTTCTGCGACGAGAAGTTCCCGTACCGCACCAAGATCCCCGGACGGCACGTCACTCTCAGGCAGTTTAAGGAGTTCCTACCCAAGAAGGGCAGCTATCGGTGAGTAGTCAGGAGAGCGATCGTGTTCCAGAGGCGGTGGAGCCGCGGGGATTATTGTACGTGCTGTCTGCTATTCCTATTAGAGAAGCATTGGTCCCAAGTCGGTAATTTGATTCGGGTATGCTTCTGCTTAGTGGTCTTTTGTGCTTGAGGAACAGATATGGAAATAAATGTTCTTGATGTCAAATAGCTGTTGCGTGTCCTAATGGGAAATTGCAAAATACAGTTTGAATGAGCTATTCATTTGTTCAAATTATCAATATTTTTCATTACTTCCGGGACAAAAGAAATCGATTATGGCATCACAATTTTATTTGTTATTGGAATATTTCTATACAATTTAATACAATCATTTTGCATATTTATTTTACAAGATATTAAGCAAAATAAAGTACTAGTAATACATTGATTTATGTAGGTACTTCTTCTTAATTTGAGACTATATTTAATATTAGTGAGTTTTTTTTGAGCTTATTCAGTTTCATATCAATGTCTTGGGCACACATTTTCGGTAGATTCATTGGCAAAGCACCGACATTGCATCCCCATATAAAATCAATTTTACATATATATTCAAGTATATCAACCTCCACATCTGACAATGTTCCTCTATAAAACAAAGTACTAAATAGCCAAGGTATACGCGAAAGAGATTCCCAAATCGCGTCACGCCCACAAAAAACCGGCGAGCACGTAGCCCACCGCTAACCCCCGTCCCCGTCCGCAGCTTCTTCTTTAAGACGGAATGCGAGGACCTGGACATGCAAGTGATCCAGGAGGAGATCACCGACGACGCCGAGGTCCTGCCCCTGTGGGAGGGCAAGGTGATGGCGGCGGTGAAGCCGGTGGACTGAACGTGCCTTATCGCCAAGCTACCTCTGCCGCCGCCGCCGCGGGCGAAATCTTGCCGAGCCCAGCGCCGCCGTCCGCGCGGCTCGTGGACACTTGTCTCGTCGTGCAACCGCCACTGGCGTGACCCTTCCGGCCGTGGCTCGGGTCGTTTACAGTGTCGAAACCGCCGCTGGTTTTTGTGGGTCTGATTGAGGGCTGCGAGTCTTACCGAGCTTACCGAGTTGAAAGCGTTGCCGAGGTGTGGGGAAGTGCGAAGAGGACGTTCCGGCCTAGGCGCTTGTCGGTCTACTCAGTAATTCGTGCCGCAGTGCTTTTCGTTAAGATTCACCAGCTGTTATGCAACTTAGCCTTACAGGTTTCGTTTTCCGTTTGATAACTCGCACTATCTAGTGTATTAGAGAACGACAGCTGTCGGAAAATGTTCTCGTCTGTTGCACTGTAGAAATTCTGGTGTCATGTTCGTAGACCTGCAGTGATTTCGATACGAAACGATCAAGCCAGAGATGAAAGTGTCACGACAATGCGGTCCACGCAGCTAGCAGTGTCCGCTAGTGCTTAACGGACTGTGGAATGTATTGTAGCTCTGTACATTGTTAAATCGGACAACTATTATTTTTAATCGATCATGTTATGCTTAGGCGTTTTTTTTTTTAGGTGGAAAAATGAAAATATTAATTTAGTAATTTATATACGATAATGTGGTCGTCGTGCGAGCGTCGACGGATTGTCTGTTGTCGTGTTGGGGAGGGAAGGTGGAGACGGCCTGAAATGAATTAACGATGTAAAAAGAAACCTCGCGGAATTTTACTAAAGAAAAAAAAAAGTTGTTTTGTAATTGATTTTTCGAGGATATTTAAACTGTAATCTACTATTCACGCCGGCACCTGGGTGCGTTCGGTTTTCGTTTCGTGACTAAAACGCTCGCTGATCGAAGGGTCGACACTCGAAGGTCGCGCGATGCTAAAGTGCCATGAGTTTTGTCTGGAGAACATATCATCACAGTGTACATATTAACACACATCAGTTTGTTACCATTTCATTGACTTTTGCAAGTAAAAACATAATCGAATATGCATCCAGCTTTGTTTCATGTCTAATCCTCGTTGATGCTCTTATTTTAGATTCCCGAGCATATCTGCAATCCTAGATTCAAGGCCAAACGGTCGGCGTCATTGCCGATTCGATGAAGTCTTCTGCAACTCTCCTGTCCAATCCTGTGTAGGTCTTGGCCACATCCTCTTCGGTGATCGGCTTCTTTGCCTGACGCTTGCGTCGTTCTCTCCTCTCGTTCGAAAGCCTGGAAACCTGTGAAAGATAAGACGAAATCTTGAACTCGGAACCGCTGGACTGTCGGAGACCAAATTATGACTTCTGAGGTAACATACATGTATCAAAAAGAGGTACGTTATCTTGAGTCTATTAATGGGAATTCCATTCTGTTATAATTCCCGGTATGATTTTTACTTTAACATTCTTTGCCCTGCAGTTTGCATATAAATGTGAATGTAGAGGTACCATTAAGACAACAAATTTACATGACTGCCATTTAGGCTAGTGCTGTGGATGTGCCATATTTATTGTATTACAGGTCACCTCATCAAGATGCAATCCCATCCTTGTCATCTTCAAATCAAACTCTCTCTGGCTGTATGACACTTACCCCAAATCGAAATGTGTGTACATGTCACAATAATATGTGATTTGGCATCTCATTATCATTTCAATGAACAAACTTGGCACAAGATTGATACAGGTCAGTAACTTGCAGCTTGTTTGACTGTTTGCTAACAGCAAAAGCTTTTATTTTTTTAATTTGGGATTCATTGCTTCTATTTAGAACCCCAATTACATAGGCAATTTGACGTGTCCAAACAATGTAGGTATGGAAGAGTCTGTGGCACAACATAATATTTGACAATATCAGAGCAATCAGCCAATACTAAAAAAATTTACAGAATCCACTGTAAAGGTACGGTTATTACTAGTCATTGATCTACAGTCCAAAGCATGACAAGCATAATATAATACTACCTGTGCACAGATGTGTAGATTCTACTACAAATACTGGCACTAAAATCTTGTTTTTTGAGTTGGAGTCGACTTACGACAGGGTCCCCTCGAAGTCTTCTCGGCCGCTGTCCCCCCTCGTAGCGGCGCTTCATGGGCTGGTAGTGTCTGCACATGGACGGGTATCCCAGCGAGCTGATTGGCGGCGAGGGCAGCATGTAGATGGGGCTGAAGTGCCCGTGCATCTACAGGATATCAACAACCGGTCAGGTCGGGGGTTCCGTTGGTTGTGGGTTATGTCGATCATGCTATAGCTAAGTTATGCACTACCAAATTTGGCAAAATGCTGAACTAAAAATGTAAATGAGTATTTCGAAGTTATGAATAAAGTCCTTTACTTTTAGCCACTAGGTAGAAGGGATTTATTTTCTTTGGATTTTCGGTACGAATATCATTGGCTCATTTCCAGGTATATATTTTTTTGCTTAAATGCGTTTTTGCACGTTTTTGTATAAATTATTGACATTCTTGTCGAAAAGATAGCCAAACCGCGTTTCGGGTCGAAAAACAGTCATAATACACGTGAAAATATGTGTCCTGTAAAGCTAAACTGGTCTAAAATTGTGGCCGAGATTTGAAAAAAAAAAGTAGCAATTCAAATAATATCACGTGATATCACGAAATTCGTGGGGACATTACATCGCAGTTGCGCTGTCGTTGAAGGTCCAATTTTACCCGCTAGGGAGAAGTATTATCAGCCGTAATCAATCCACCTGGTCTGCTCTGATATCACCCATGCTGCATTTCTGGTTATTTGGTATGATCGAGTCGGCGGAACGGGTCATACCTCGTGGTGAATGATTCAGACATATTCTGCAGCATGGGGGCTTCTGGGAATACATGGTAAGTTGAACAAAATCAACCCTCTTATAATCAGGATCTAATCAGCGTTCGCCCAATTTCATTGTACACGAACACATTATTTTCTGAATGTCTCTTCAACAAATATTTCCGAGGGATGTCGGTCATACTGGCGTAGATGGTGGATGATACGGTCATATTTTGCGGTAGGGGGGTTTCTTGGAATGCAGCTCAAGTTGGAAGAAATCATCCCTATTATAATTAGGATCTAACTAGCGTTATTATGGTCTGAAGCAGTCTGAAATCTGAATCTCTTCGACAAAGATGTCCAAAAGAGGTTGGTCATGACTCATGACACATTGGACGAGTTGTTCGTGCCATGTGTCTGTGATTTTAGAAACTCTCCAAGTCTCTCATACCAAGCTGTCCTTTTATTTTTTAAATGCCATTCAGCTCTCACCTAGACCTAGTCCACCTAGATGCTATTTATTCGCGATTGTTTCACAACACCCAGTTTTTGATAATAAAAAAGACCACCCTCAAAAGAGCCGATAGCCGTTACACACCTTACCCACTACAAATTATTCTAATTTCTCGAAATCTACGCTTCTGGCACCCGTTTTATATATGCAGGAATAAATGCTGTATAATAATGGTTCGGTAATAATGCATGGTCTGGCAGTACGGGCTGCCTTCACTTATCCATGCTTAAATAGTTGCAAGAGATACGACCACAATATTATATTGCCGACGGGTTAATACATTTTATCTCGGCCATGCAACCATGTGAATGTTTTCTCTGTAGGAATTCCACAGAGAGCCTATTAGACAAGCGTTGGTTCATTCAACTCGATGTCCGCGGGCACGTTACTACGCAAGACCAATTTCTTGCCATGCGACATTTAGTATTTAGTATTTAGTATTGTATGGTATTTTTCGTTCCAAGTTCCCGTGTTATTGGAGATTAGGTATTCGGGGTTTCTGCTGTTGTCATCCCGATGCCATTACCCGACCGGCACAAAACATTGAATACATAGCCGTATCATCATTTATGTAAATTTTGAGTAAATTTTATACTCACAAAAATATCGGAAATTCGTCTCGAGTCTGCGTATATAATAATGATATAATTTGAATGAGAGGCGCCCCAACCGAAAACTGTATTTTTCTGGTCAATCGTCTATCGAGTGAGTCTACCATGATTGTGTTTTAAAGTAAGCAAACATTAAACGCAGTCGAGGAGTAGGTATTACAAGTTGTTTATTACGATTGTGGTATCCCTCGGTAGTAAGTAGTTTATTGTTAAGTGTGCAAGTAGCAGAGGAAGGGTCAACTAGAGCCACAGATAGGTAATCGAGTCGCCAATTAATGCAGAATTTATTGCCATGTCCGGATCCGGATAGCGCAGACTTATGACGGATGTCCATCTAAAGTAAACCACGGACAAGTTTTTGCTACTTCCACATGGAATTGGAATGGTCATTCCTGCTTTCTGAATAAGGCGCATTAATAGTTATGCTTACAAGACGCTGGACAATGTACTGAATTTTTAAATCAGTACCACTGGCTAGAGGAGCACCAGACCGTCAATAAGACCTGGCTTCGGTTCTTTCTCGGCTAAGCCCAGTAAACACTAATTTGTTGAAACCATGATGAATCGTTGCACCAAATTATTCTCCCTTATAGAATGCTTACAATATCGATTCTATTTGCGTCGACACCAACTTTACCATGTCATAAACATTGACAACTTTGTGTTTAGGGATATTGAAGTGTACTTTTTCGCGATGAAATATCTAGTATTCAGCGCTAGCACCAAGTGTAGCATTTCTTAGCAACTCAAAACAACTCAAAGCAACCGATAGAAGTAATAGTTGTGTGTTCTTATAGACCGCACTTTGGCGTTAGCATGGTTTGCAGAGAAATCACATTCACGCTGTCGGCATAGTCGTCGTCGTCGTCGACCGCATTCATTACGAGATAAGAATGATTTGCTGAATAGACTGCTTGCTGCCAATTGCCATTACTATCGA
This sequence comes from Nemurella pictetii, assembly GCA_921293315.2. NCBI lineage: Eukaryota > Metazoa > Arthropoda > Insecta > Plecoptera > Nemouridae > Nemurella > Nemurella pictetii. Next base: position 9,001,306 of record OV121122.1, read on the forward strand.
CTATCGACTGGCAAAAAAATCGAATACGTGCTGCGGCCACGTAATTGCTAAATTTTCGCAATGCTAGAAATTGTACTCATTGTGTTGAAGCGAGCTATAGTTGAAAGAAACCAGTGTAAAGGTACATTCGACGGGTGCGACTGCGAGTCGTTCACCTTCTGTCGGGCCTAATAGTTGGACTGTGAATTCGGCGATTGGCTTTTTATTCTTCACTGCGATTACATGATTGGTGGTTCGTCGTGAACACGTCCGTTTTGAACAAAAATATTTTCACGTGCTCGAATCAAAATGTGTGATAGAAATCTATTAATTCTGTGAGATCATACGGGGGAGATGAGATGAGACCTGCAGCGTTATAGCATTGCTAGTTCGAAGTTTAAACGATGGTTTTTGACTAAAGGAAAGAAAGGCGAGAGAATCGATTGGAGACGGCCGACCTATCGATAAGATGTAGGATAGCAACAATCTACAGCAATATTGCATTGTGTTGTGAGAAGCAGGAATTCCCATGGAATCTCAAGGGCAATAGAAAATTGTCCTTGCTATTACCACCTATTAACATATACTTCCCAGAAGACTTACTATAACACGAGTATTTTATAACCACCGATTTTTTTACGCGAATCCTCTTCTTCGGTAATCTAGGTAGTTCACTGGATTCAAATTCACGATTCGATCAATATTTTAGTGCGTTCGAGTAAAAAATTCATACATCGTAGACATCTCACTCTTATAATAGATACCCCGATTTCCAGCCATCCGGAATTGATAGTTTCATTTTCACACAATGAACTAGCAAAAAAAAAGAGCTTGCTGTTTTCGGAATCACCGACTGTGACAATACTCGCACCCATCAACCACCACAACAACAATGCTCTCCGCGGAGTGAGAGTGCCTTATGACGCCACCATGCACTCTTACATGCGAATTAATTCTGGAAACAATCGAAAATCAATAGCCTATACAAGACAATGTGGTCAATCAGCTAAGAAAAAAACATTGTTAGCACGAGAGAAATCTTCCGCCATCTGTCAATAAACCGCAAGAAAGTGAAAAACAACACGGCTATCATTCACAGAGTGGGCCCACTTTCCTATCATCCTATCGGGATATACCCCGTGTGTTGTCTACGCTGCTATGGGCATGGGTGACCAGTGACCTAGAGCCTGCGGTATGCGATACGATCGCGCATTTTGTATTCCATATACTGCTTTCTAATCCACTTGCGCGCAGATTTAGAAGCGTGTATATACGCGGCGTGGTCGCGTCGTGGTTCGTGCTCGTGCCATCGGGATGGCTCACAGCTTCTTTCACTCTCGATGGCGTGTGGACACTGGACCCATGTGTTTGCGGCAACTCTCCGCAGCGCGGGTTCAATGTACGTGATGGTCATTTAGCCGTCTTGAGCAGTCCACCCACGACACGAGAATTTTCACTTTGCCGACGGTTGACTTGACCAGGAGCACTGTTCGTGATTAGATTTTAGACGTGGTTGCCGCAATCGTAATTAGGCTTTGGGCAGTGTGGTGTCGTCAATCTGTGGTTTAGAAATTAGCAGCGTGTTATCAGAATTTCTGACAAGCCGATGGCTGCACGGTTTGTAAGTTCATGAGCGTTTATCAAAGTATACAAAGCACAAGTTACCCTATATACCCCCCCCCCCCCCCCCAACATGTACATTTTCCATCGAACTGTACCGTCGATTTTAAACGCTATCGGAATTTCGGGTGTTTTTTGGGTCTCGGTCACGGTTCAAAGACGGAATTACGGTACACCTTTCGACCGCAAAATTTGGTTTTTGGCTAACGGCTTTCGGTATAAAAATGATCGCTTTTTCACCGCATCGCTATGCGGATCGGTGTTTCTTTAATCAAAAACGAAAAAAGCATTGGTCACTCATATGGCACATTATATGAAAATAAATCACTCGATGATAACAGTTAACTATTATGCATCATATTACGTGATTTTCTATCTATTTCAGTCGGCTCCAAACGCAGAGTTTGTCTTATTTTCATGGTGGCAATTTACCGATATCGGCCTCGAATCAATCCAAAACTAAATTCTTTCGAGTTATCGGGCCATTCGTTGGTTGATCGATTGTTACATATCTCAACTTGAACAGCTAACGGCAAAATATATTCATGGTCAATTGTGACATATTTTCTGCAAAAACTATGTAATGCGGAATCGCACTTTAGCAAAAATATCTCAATTTTGCATCAAAAAGTCTTACGAACTTCCTTTTTCAAGAAACCAATGAGGTATATAAATAATTCATAATGTCTATCTAGATGAGAGCCAATTACTTTAGATTTTGTTTGTATTATTTAATGAAACAGGATGACTAATATCATTCTCCCGTCTTTTCTCCTTCGACAAGTTCAATATTAGTGTATATATATATAGAAGCAATGAAAGCTTCTTAGCGCGAAGAGGCTACCGAGTACCGAGTGACTCGGACAACAATCTAGGTCCCAGCCAGAGAAACCCTCTCCCTCCCCGTCGCCGTCGTTGGTGAAAACCAACTCATGTCCCAAGTCGCATGTCCCAAGTTTCAAGTCCCAAGACGCACACAGCGCGTCGTGCAGAATTAGCAGGCGCCAGTCGCTAGAGATCTCCATGCAAACTTGACCGTCACGAAGAATCGAACCCCGGTCGCCACCGATCGCCGGCGACACTTGCTTTGAATGGGAACTGTGATGAAGTGTAAATCGATCAACCGTGGTCATCACCTGGAGATAGGTGTAGTATGAAAACTCAAAGCATGGAAATATAAATCAAAAGCTGGGGGCATCTCGTGCGTCAAATTAAACTGTTAAACACAGTTGTACAACATTGGTACGGATTTGTTCAGAGCCGCGAATGTATGGAATAGAGGAACACGAGTTTGCTCTGTTTTGAACGGATTCTAGTCCTAACAATGACCTGTGGTCACCCAAGGAACTAACTTTATGGGCTGGATTTTGAATGGATATCGCCACCCTGACATCTCAGGCATGAAGCGTGTCACCCCGCGCCTACATCCCGCTAACAACCATCGAAATATCGAAATCCAAACAAATCCCGCGCGTCGAACTCACCGCACATGATCAGTTCTGTTCGGGAGAGAGGTTGGAGGGTTTCAAGTTTGTACGAAAACTTCACTCGCCTTCATATCAACCTCTCGACAGCACGGATTAGTGGAGGAATCCTGTTCGAGTTCTACTGTCCTTCGGAAGGGACGTAAAGCCGGTGGTCCTCTTGGTGCTTTTCGACAGGAGTAGGCTACGTGCCGGCACCGGGTTTCCCCTCCTCCCTTCTAGGCTAGGTTAGGTTCATCATCACCCTTCCCTTCACCGACGCCGTAAGACCAGTGCCAAAGGGCCAGTTATCAAAACAGCGCGTCGTTCAACACCAATAATCAATCAATCAATCAATCGAACTCACCGCCGCCTGCGGCACGAGCAGGATGTTGTTCGGCCGGCCCGGATGCTGGACGAGCCAGTTGGCGATCAGCTGGTCCTTGCTGCCGCCCGGCCAGCTGGGCTCGGGCGTCGCCGACGCCGACGCCGAAGCGCGCGGCGACGCCGGCCGGTGGCGGTACCGTGGCCGGCACGGGCACACGTGCCGGTAGCACCGGTAGCCGGACACGAGGATGGCGACGCACTGCGCGGCGGTCATCACCAGCAGGCCGGCGTTGGCAAACAGCGCGTGCCAGGCGGCCTCCTCATAGTTGCTCTGCGTTGGCCGCGGGGGGCGGGCGGGGCAGAGAGGGTGGCGAGTTAGAGGGGGTTGCAACGGGAATGGGCTGGTTTCGGTTTTACAGATATATAGGAAGCAGGCAGTGATTTTCCAAAAAAACAGGAGACGTGTAGTGAAATTGGACCTGGCATTGATTTCCCCGACGGAATTTTGAGTGAAAATGATGGTCGTTTCAAGGGTTTCGGTGGCGAAAATTCTGACTGTGTAAGACCCAGTTTTCAAGTGGCCCGTTAACTTCTTAACGGTCATTGGCCAGGCAACTGTGATGCATATAGCCATTGTGTTAACCGTCAAATAATTGACAAGTCAGCGAAAAACTGGACCTAAACGGTTATACGTATAGCTTGAAAGTTTGGGGTACAGCATAACATAAGCGAACACGACGGTCACCCATCCAACCCGCTACCCCGCGCACTGTCGCGCAACCCCGGCGCACGCTAACCACGTTTCGCTTCCAGGCACCCACCTGCGCGTTGCCGTCGCGCACCAGCCCGGTGACGGCTAGCACGACCACCAGGTTGCTGACGGCCAGCGACACGAGGTTGAGCGCCAGGAAGGCGGTGACCGCCAGGTGGCTGGTGCGCAGCCCGGTGAGGAAGCCGCACACGCCGGTGACCATCGCGACGCCGCCGCCCCACAGGCCGGCGCCCACCGGCGCCAGCGAGGCGGCGTGCGCGAGCGCGAGCACGCCGAACACGGCCATCAGCACGCCTGCAACGCACGCGCGACGGACATGGTGAGTCATCCATGCATCATGGGGTGCGCATTTGATCGTTCGTGATTGGCTATGGATGCTGTGGACAGGTCAACGTCAACCTGTTCACCTTCGGATGCAAGCGGGGGTCGAGGCTTTGACGCCAAACGCAGCCAAAACACTGTGTTTTGTCTGTTGGGTCTGATGTCTTGGTTGGATAGGGGTGCGCATCTGAGTATTAGTGATTTTCATAATAGTGCTGTGAGTGTATTGTGGTTGTAAATGTTAACGTGGACCCATACACCGGGGATATACAATAGCGGGGATCGAGGCTGCGACGCCAAATGCAGCAAAAACGCGAGTTGGTTGAAACACCGACCACCGAGCCATAGAGCCTTCTTTCTTGGTTAGATTATATGCACACGCATATGAACACGAGTGATCTGTGTGTGCTAGATGTGTGTGTGTGGGGGGGGGGGTCCACCCTCTAACACCCTAAATGCAAGCGGAGATTGCCGTCATCAACAGTCCTGAGGACCCGCGATGGGCGCGATGGGATCCCTGGGATGGGATTTTGGCGGTCACGCCTATTACTCCCGAGACCATCGGAGACCAAAATATGACTCGTATAAATTACATGAAATGACAGCAACGAGCTGGGCATGTCAAACAGAAATAAAGCCAGCCCTTAAGGACAGTTGCATTTTGTATACTCATATCAATGGATAGTTGGGATTCGACGATGAGGAGAAGGCTAAGACACCGACATCGGAAAATTGCAAGTCTCGAAGAATCTTGGTGGTTTCTGGTCACCAAATATGTCTATGTACGGCTGTATGAGGGCTTCGGTTCTTGGATTGGGTCTTTTCTCTTCTCTCGACAGTAGTTGCGATGCACGCAATCCATGCAATGAACGCAAGAACAATGGTCGTCTTGCTGCGCGGATAGTACTTCCAGCCGTAGCCAATTAAGAAAAACGTGTCATTACTCATTTGTCTCGCTTAATTTCCTCGCTCGCTAAAGTACACCGTACATCATCAAGCTATACATTGCTTCCATGTAAAAACCACTCCATCGCTTGGACACTAATCTTCTAGACATGCTACTGATTATATTGAAAACTCATGCTTGCATATACTTTCACTACAGCTGAATAGGTGTACACAAATAGGTATATACATTTAACACACTCGGCTAGGCCGAAACAAGTTTAAACATATTATTATTGAAATTCTTGGATGTGTTTTTATAATTGCGTGAAAGTTCTCTGCTGCATTTAGTTCGTTTTTTAATCATCCCACTCGCGTTTTTTTTGCCAGCCTTTCGATACATGGTTCCACCGGACATTGCGTTTCGAGCGCATGGGACACTTCCGTTCCGGCTCGTCCTTTCAAAGTCAGATCGATTATAAAGTGCGTCTTCTTAACTCGACGGCTTTGAGAAAGCTGGCGGTAGGATGTTGCTAGATCAGATTAATCAGCGCTAAAGCAGGAATCAAATATATTGAGTAGTTTTATCGCCTCATCTGAATCTTAATGAATTTTAGTATTTTTTTTTGTGTTTATACGAGATTTATTAAAAAAATAACAACCCCAAGAGTTGAGACGTGATTTCGGTAACACGCAATGCAGAAATATATGCACCCAACGGTCACAATTGCTTTCATGCATCTCAGCGAATAGGGTTGTCTGCGACTTGGCAATTTTCTTCCTACCCATGATGTATTTGTCATGCTAATTTTACCACGTGCGACTGGACCACACGAGGAACAAGCCAACCACACATTTTCTCGCAACAATCTCGATCGACAATGACACAACCAGGTCTCACCTAGCAGCATCTGCAGTCCGCCCAGCAACAGGAACGCCGTGTGGTCGTCCTCCAGACTCCGCGTGCGATTCTCCGGTGTCTTGATTAACAACCCGCCGCTGGCGACCGTGCCGCTGGACAGATTCGACTCCAACGTCGACGTGCCCACGGAGCCCTTCTTGCCCGCACTCCCCACCGACTCCAGAGTCGACGACGCATTTGTCGACCCTTTCTTGCCGTCCCTACCCTGCGAGCGGTCACCGCTGCTGTTCGACTCCCGGCCGTCGAAGCTGCCCTCCGAGTCCAGAGTCCTGTAGCACTGCATCCGGCCGTCACTGCTGTCAAACTCGATAGTGTCACTCATGGTCGGTACCGACGGTACCGGCGGTACCTCGTGTGCGCGTGTGTGTGTGTGTAGGCGTGGGTGCACGAAGACGGTCCAATCTTTACGGATCACATTTCGCACGACATTCACTCGGTTCACGCACTTGTAGTCCACGGAACTTGATAACTACCGGTATATAATAACACGGAAATCACCGTCCGCGACCAATTACACTGGCAAACAACGAGACGCCGTCCTGATTCGAGATGACATGTGTCTTACGTTGTGGCTCTGTGAGCGGGAGGCTGTGTACAGCTTGTTGTGTGTGTTTATGTGTGCACGGAGCGGTGATCGGCGGTACACTGGCGTTGCAGCAGTCTGTGGACGCGATCTGGCGATGGTTCCGAGGCGGTTTGAGCGAGCGCGGGCTGTTGGCGAGAGAGAAAAAGTGGAGCACGATTGTCTCTCGATGACACACTTGCTGCGCGCGCTAAGAACGAGAGACTGGAAAGTGTTTTTGGAGATGGTAGCTGCGGGTATGGTGTACATTGTAATGCTGTCTTGGCGTCTTACGCGCGGCGGAGAATAGGCGACCGGTGTCTCAATGAAATGTGATACGCGGCACACCCGCGAATAACTCGCCGATTCGTGTTTTAATTTTGACACACAATTCCTTGCAGAAAGTTTACAGCGCACGGATCTGAGCAAACTGCAAACTACTTCGCAAACTGCTGGTTTATATATGCATTGGCATCTATCTCGAGCATTTTTTAAATTTTGGTCCACCTGCATAGATTAGATATGAATGATATTTGAATAGATGTCCATACTTAGAATTGGAGATGTAGAAAATTAAATCTAGCGTTGTATAGAAAAAGGTGCTACAGGTATCGTAGCTTCATTTTTGAAACTGGCAGCCACGTAAACCGGAGTACAAGATTTTATTTTCTAAATATTTTCTTAGAATATGTTTCTATCGCGGCACATGCATGCGCTCCAATTTAGCGCTGCAGAAGAACACAAGCCGACGTCGTTTGGTTTCAGCACCTGCTTCAACCTCGACACTGTTGACTCGTTTTCCTCATGTTCACTTTCGAAAAGTGATAAATTTGTAAAAAATCGCCCGAATACAAAACTGCGTACATCACTGCATGCCGATCGCCAGATGCCAGCTGGAGGAGAGATGAAGAGACGAGGAGAGTTCGATGCACGTGAAATCTGCTCGTTCTGTCAACTTGTCACCTCGCCGCGGGTATCGTTCGCTGACGGCATTTTCATTCTCGGAAACACCCGGTTCGAGTCGCCGAGAAAGTGGACGAAGTTGAAAATATTCGAAAATCGCGTCGGAAACAGTGGGAGCATCTCCCGTATAAGAAACTGGACTTCTACGACCACCTTCGAGTATCTCTGAAATATTTTCACTTGCGGTCACGCTCGCATTTAACTCATGTATTAACGGTTACTTTATATTTCTATTTATTGGGCCAAGTTAGCTTGCTATTTTTAAATAAGAAAGGTATCAATTCGACTAAAGACAGTAGCAAATTCTTCATGATTCCTGATTGAATTGCCGAGATATCATACCACGAGGTCATCTGAGGCCCTGTGTTGATGCTTTGACAAGAGGATCAACGAAAAACTTAGCTGTACATCAAAAAGTGATGCACTTAAGTAATATATACAGCCATGGATTATGCTAAAAAGTCCCAGCAAACGCCACCTCTGGTGAAATGGCCGATTAGCCCAAGAACCTCGATCTTCAATGTCCATTGAATCGGTCGCACGATCCCGATTATAATGTTAAATGTATGGAAAGAAGTACCCAAAGAAGACCACCGCTATAAGTGATCATAAAGACGGTCCCCTTTTTGATCCTCGCTTTAAAATTATTTGATCAACATATTATGAATCTTTGGGCACTCAAGAGTCGATGTCTGCACGACGAACGGGTTGCTAAGTGCGATAGACGGCAATACACGCGACGGGCTGATAACCCTAGGATCAATTGCATGTAATGGATACGCATTTGTACATTATTATTTTCATTAGTACCAAACATTCGATGTTAGTTTTTTGATTGCTTATATTTGCTGCGCTTTTAAAATCCATAATATAACAATTTCACGCAAATGTTTAACGACGTAAGTAAACCACATGGTATTACTGAACTAACGCCTTCATTTCCCTGTGAACCAAGCTAGCTAATCGGCCTATTTTCACACGTTGAGTAATTAAGAAATTACCCCACCGCACAGTCGGCAATAATGGAAACAAAATCTCGCCGCTCTCGAATTAGCCTAGTTTGTAGTTTGTTGTAAAAACAGGAAATTGGCGTTTTGGCCACGGCGCTGGCTCGTCTGCGATGCTCAACTCGAAGCATACCCCACGCTCTTGTTCCGTCTGCTGCAGCAGTTACGTATTCCTCTGAGTGGTTTAGGAGATCGGAGACTACACAACAATAGCCAGAGTTCCCATCTAATTACTACGCGCTATTGAAGGTCACATGTTGATTACTGTTTTGCGTCACATCGTTTTGTTAGATCATAGCTACCATCAAATTATATGAATGCTCGTGTTCTGCCTCGCGGATGTATCATTTCATTTCATCGCCCAGCTTCAACTGCGTTTTGTTTAAAACGAAAGTTTTCTCGCTACCAAAAAATCTGTTCCATTTCCGTAATTTATTTACAAATCAAATTTTCCCCCAGTTTGAATACCTCGAGATATATATTAGCTCTACAATCACAATGATTACCAACAGTTGAGTTCCATTATTTGCATTATTAGCTTCTATGGGGCCAGTTTTACAATTTTTTCATCTCTGAAAAGACCACATTCAAAATTTCCCATTCCTGCGTCAATAAAGTGATGCTAACAAATATATTCCCATAAGAAAGGCATTGACAGCCAAATTTTAATAATCTCTGGTATTTAATTTTGAATGTGGTCAATTGGGAAATAAGTCACAGAAACAATTGAATTTTTGGTTGACCGTTGCCATGGCATTTAGCTCAAATATCTTTCCAACGTAAACAACACTGCAAAGCCCCACAGTGTTGCATTGCTAGGCGCTGTGAACTTCCAATTTCCGAACAAGCGAATAATTTGAAAACACCGCGCACGGCACTCCGAGGAAAACCATGACTCGTCCCAGGCCCGTGCTAGCGGGGATGAAATCGGCGGGCGGCGGCCAAAGCAGCCGCAGCCCGCTCCACGAGACGCTCAAGCTGCGTGGCCCGCCGACGGGCGCCCGGCGTTCCCACCGCCTGGCCGACGCCAAGCTGAAGATCAAGAACACGGCGACGCTGAGCGACCAGCGGATCGACGTCTCGGTGAAACGCTACACGCGGCGGCGACGCACCGGCACCGTCCACTCTGTGCGACGCCAGGAGAACCGGGCGGTGAACACGAGCCGGCGGCGGCCGGTGAAGTCGGAGAAGAGCGAGGCAAGCGCGTCGAATGCGCCGGGATCAGCGTGCGATTACGAAGCGTCGTGCTGCCCGTTCCTGAGCAGGGCGTTTGGCATCCGTTCGGTGTCGTTCCAGCCTCACGTGGCTTGTCCGACGGGGGGCTTCCGCTTTGGCGGGTGTCAGGACACTGCGGGCTTGCGCTTTGGCGGGTGTCAGGACATAGCCGGCTCGCAGTTTGAATCGATGTTTGCCCACGCTTACCAACCGCACGCCGGCTGCAACTTTGCGCAGAAGCCTGCTTCGGCGTTTGGCGCAGCTCCGTCCGCAACGCATGCCGAAGCACCGATTTCGTCCAGTTTTCCCCAAAAAACGTTTTCGACCTTCGGGCCGGCCTCTCCCAACACGGGTGCCGAATCTTGGCCGTCGTTTAATTCCTTTCAAGCCAACGCAACGCCCCTTCTACCAAAAACTTCTCAACCGATGAACATTTCCCCTTTTTATAACTTTAACTCGAATCCATCCGGAGGGCCAAAGGGCTTCACGTTTAACCCGACTACCTCGCCAAATGCACCTCTGCACCACCAATCGGGTTTCAAGGTTGGCTGCAGTACTCAAACATCGAGCTTGTCTTCTCCAATCAACTGTGGTGTTCCTTTGCCATCATCCTCATCAACCAGTTTTCTAAGTGGTCTGACAACACTCCGTGCCGAACAAAACGAGCTTGCACAAGAAAACGCAATGTGCGGCAATCCAGAGCCGGAGTCGCAGGGCAAATCGGAACATTCTCAACCCACCGGCCAACACTCGTCGCTCGGTTTTGGACACACAGCCGGGCCACGATTTTCTGCGCCGTTTTTCCACACAGTCAGCGCACCTTCCAGCGAGGCCGGCAACTTTTTCTTCGGCCCCTCGCCCAACCAGGCTTTCGGAGACCGGTCTGGTCAAGTTCGAAACGCTTCCTCGAGCTTCGGTTTCGATGCCACAACGCTGTCTCTTTACTCTGCGTTCGACACGGGGCCGATATCGAGTCTGGGTTTCCCGACGCCAACACCTCTGACTCGGAACGCACAGGTTGCCTTCGATGGCGATTCGACGTTGAATTCACAAGCTGGTTCGCCGGTGAATTGTGATGGGAACGCAATGTGCGGCAATCCAGAGCCGGAGCCGAAGAGCAAATCGGAACATTCTCAACCCAACGGTCAACACTCGTCGCTCGGTTTTGGACACACAGCTGGCCCACGATTTTCTGCGCCGTTTTTCCACACCGTCAGCGCACCTTCCAGCGAGGCCGGCAACTTTTTGTTCGGCCCCTCGCCCAACCAGGCATTCGGAGACCGGTCTGGTCAAGTTCGAAACGCTTCCTCGAGCTTCGGTTTCGGTGCCACCCCGCCGTCTCTTTGCTCTGCGTTCGACACGGAGCCAATATCGAGTCTACCTCTGACTCGAAACGCACAGGTTGGCTCTGATGGCGATGCGACGTTGAATTCACAAGCTGGGTTGCCGGTGAATTGTGATGGGATTGAGACCGATGGTGTCGATATATCGGATGGCGTGGAAGTGAAGTTACAATCGGGAGAATTGAGTTCTGTGGTTGATGGCATGGATACAAGTGATACATAATATGCCTTGCTGTAGATGTCAAATCTACCATGTGAGTATGATGCCTTACAATCATATCTCAATAAAAATTATCTGTACCTATTGTAACTAAAGTCCTTTTCAACTTGTTGACAATTCAATTTGGAAATAGTGATTGATCTGGACAAAATAGTTGGGAGTAGAGATGCATGTGCTCTAGTCACTTGATCCAGTGTTTATTGTGCTGTGAGTTTTGCAAGCTTACAATATTATTGACTTATTCTACATAATAATTGCGTGATCAAAATTTAAAAATTAATTGGGAAGAAATATCCTTCAAATAGAAAACTATAGAGGTAACTACATTTCATATCAGTATTTTATTGTAAACAGTTGGTTTCAACGTATAAAATCAACAAAAACAACCTCACTTTGTCATCTGACGTAGGTAAAGGGCATTTCACATGGAGTTCTCAAACGAACGACAGTGATAGTTGCCAATGGTTTAAACATTAATCATAATTAAATGGAAAAAATCCCCAGATAAGACTAGGACAAGGTAATACTAATATGTTATAAATACAACGTAGATCTCATACAGAAAAAATCTGCACAACAGATTCATTTTGCATACATAATTTTAAAGTTAAACTACAGTAACTGTTAAGGGCGTTAGTATTCACCAACGTTCATTAACAAGAAGTTCATCTTGATGTTCTCGTCCCCGAGGAACATGTGAACGGATTGTTTATCGCGCACCGCGCACATCACTTGCGCGAGTCCCACCTGATCGCACGCCGTGAACTGCGCGAAGCTCTTGATGTCGACGAAAACTGAAGCGAGATCGGTGCTCGTGTCGTCGCCGCCTCTGTGCTCTCTGCGCTCCACGGGAAGCTCGCTGAAAGCACGTCACACAGTTTCGATGAACGACGTTTTGGCTTTCTCTCGCGTAGAAACTTAATAACCGAAGAAAAGATTAATTGTTGGGACAAGTTGTTAGGTCTAGGACATTAGTTAGAATGGAGGAAATAATTAAGTGCACAGCTTATTAAGTGTCAAGAGGTGGATTCATGTGCTACCGCTTGCAAGTTGCAAGCAATGGCCCTTTGATTATTTCCCCAGTTTTGCAACTCCCACCTCCAAGGAAGGAAATATCGGCACCGCTTGCTCGAATGTGGTGAGAGGATGAAATAATCTTACCGGAATGTTGTGGTGACATTGACGGACTGAGACTCGGTTCCGAGTACCAAAGAGCCGTCTTGACTAACTGTCAACTCGAGCACGGCGTTGAAGCTGAGCATCCGCTCTGATATGTGTCGTAGAAGTCTCAAAGATGGTGCCTGAAAAAGAGAATAAGATATCAAATTAAATGGGTTCCACAAGGTTGAAAGTAATGAAGTTCACAGGGAAAACTATGTTTTATGGTGTCTTATATTTAATATTGATATACCTATTATTTGGTTCGAGCAACTTTTCCAACCGGTGATCCGGTTGGAAAATTTAAAAATACATTTTCTTATGGAGGAACCCAACTCCTTCTATTGCTACTGATGTAATTGCACAAGTATCCATAAAAGAAGTAGAGCAGAGAGGATAGTTTGTTACCTGGAGGCTGATGTGAGGTACTGGAGGGTCGGGTGCTGAAAAGCTGGACCACTGCCTCCGCGGCACGACGGTCACAGGGATATCGTGGACAATGAGACGAGAGTTTCCCCCGGCGGAAGCAAGCTCGACTTCGCACGACAGGCAAGGGGACACCTTGTTCGTCAGCTTGATTTTCAGGCTCAATACCTATTCAACAAATTTTATTTATTCCAAATACAGTTTGGAATGAAGAACAAGACATTTTTTTGTAGTTTAAATTAGTTAGGTACTGAAGATGCTAAGTCGATATAAGGAGTACGGCAGCTTGGTGCTTGGTTCTTACCTGTGCAGGCTTCAGTGAATGCAAGGCTTTCGAGAGCAGCTCGGGATTAAGATCAAGGAATATTTCATTTTCATCACGCTCCCTCGAAACTCCTTCCATCTTGTAGTAATCGAAGAAGTGCGGGTGTCCAATGACGTACCATGCTTTCAGTTGTCTTGTCGTAAGATTCTCGTCTAATGTTAGCAAGTGGAGGTTGTCTGGCGTAATCCGCATTATACACTCTTTTGTAAGCTTGGCTATTGAGGACACAATTCCGCAAAACTGTTTCACGTAGCCAGCGTCGGTCAACTTTGCTCTGAACTTCATTGTGTTTTACCTTCTAGTGAATAATTATCTAGATATCTTAATTAATTTCACACAGAAAAATAAAACGTGTGCCCCAAGGGCTTGGACTAATGACAAGAACCAAACAAAAACACGTTTTTATCTGACGTTTACAGGTTATGATTTTACCGCCACATTAGCTCTCGGTGATGTAAGCGCCTAGCAATCGGCAACCTGTGGAACCCAAGGCGATCGCTAGTTGCTACCTTCATCTCACGATGAATTCAAATTTAGTGCATTTCCTTGGACTAGAATGTTTTTGGGCAGTTAATTGCAAAGTGACACTAAAAGTGAAATATTTTCTGAAAATTAAAAATATAGGTACTGCTTGGAGAAGATCCAAGTCCGAGTTTATTACTTATTAGGGGTGGAGGTGTGGGAATTTAGTTGTCATATTGTTGGTATTACCATTGAGTAAGAAGTCTCTTACTCAATGGTATTACCACTGCAATCCATTTGAAACTTATGGTTTATTCGAAAATTTGAATTTGGTTTTTTTTTAAACTGGGTGGTATAAATATAAGCCTGGAAATCCCCTCTCACGTGAGATAGCAGGCAGTGAGTGACAATCAAATACTGATTCCGTTTTTTATCCTTCGATCTCCAATGTCTCTCTGAATCGGTGTATATTAAAGTGCTCTCCGATTGCTTCGGACAGAGAGCGAATATCTACAACATGGTATGTTTGAAATAAGTTTCCACTGTTGCTCCTGTTGTGTTGTTTTTTCCAGTTACAATTTCAGTTTCTACTCCTATCTCCCTAAATGCCTACCGTAATCAAAACACAGAGGCCAATATTTTACAATGCCCAATGAAATATCTTTTGCCGTACAAATGCTAGTGCATCCGAAGTTATCTGCTTTCGAAGTGAGTCTCTGCATTTTTAGAAATTTTCTAAGAAGTTACCGAGATATGCACAAAATATACCTAGTACTGGCATTCCAAATTCTACAAAACTCTAAAATTGAGAAAAACGTGAGGAATATCTTTGCTCATGCATTAATAACTTGAAAACGAGTACACAAAGATTATATTTCAAAGTGCACGGCACGCATGGAAATTTTTCCGTTTTCCGATAGGATTTTTTCTAGCTCTACTTCAAAGAAAATAATGATGGCTTTTCCTCAAAAGAGAATCCTTACATAAATGCCCGCTGTTTTGTCTTGCAGTGACTGCCCTTCAATCGAGACAATAAATTTCCGTATGAGCATACTTAGCCATGTGCTTTGTTAAGTGCATACCTATGTAGTAGAGGTACAATCATTTTATACCTAATTGCCCGCTTGCAACGTTGCTGGAAAATAAGTTCTTAAACTATTTTACAGTAGGATATTAACAGTTTCAACTATCAACTTGTAAGTTCGATTAAATGTCACTAACCATCTGTAGCAAACATTCGAGAAAACTTGAGATCAGTCAAATAATGACACATATAATTAATTAGTATAATATATTTGATTTCAATCAAGCAAATTAAAATCTGTCATGAGAATCTATGCACAGATCTATTAAATTATATTTAAGAGTTGATTTGTTTGCATATCTTCTCCACTCAGATTGAACCTAGTTCACAGATCCTGAAGTACCTAGATGCAACCTTAGCTTATTAACCTCATGGAGAAGGCGGGGTATTTCCCGTTCTAGCCTTGGAAGGGTGGAAATTTTAAATGTTAAGCCCTCTAATGCTCCACGACAAGACTAGCTAATATGCCATCTCCACTATATAAAGGTATCACATCCACATATCATCTAAGATTGAATTATTTTACCACTTACTGAACTTTGCTGTTGGCAATGCATATGGTTAGAAAAATGACAGATTGAATGGCAAACAGCAACGACGACGACCTATAATTCATCTTGACTCCTTTGCGAGAAACTATCCCCGTCAAATCACCGGTGAAATCTCGAGTCTTGTTAACTTTTTCGCATCGTCTTCGCGTTCCATCGCACACGACGTGTGCCGTGGGTAAGAAATGAATATCGAATTCCCCGACATCGCGCCAATTTCCACGCTTCGTTATCTTCACGAAATGTTCCTTTGACATTATGAAAGATCTGGAATCTAATATCATTTCGGACATTCGACCTTCTGGCGTTCGTCCATCATTCATAGTGTGCCCGTGGAATTTGTGGACTTGCCGCTCCAAATTCAATCGATGGCAAATTGTTTGAGCGATGAGTGGAGTGGAGAGATGTGTGTTAGCTGTTAGGCATTCAGAGCTGTGTGAGATTCACAGACTCATTCTCAAGTTCGGAGTTGTTTGTCTGGTATAGTACATCTCCGCGTTCGTTGTCAGCGGGGTATATTGACAGACCTCTTGAGATCAGCTCGCTGATGATTAATCAATTGTCAAGTATAAGGAAATGTAATTGTTTTACAGCATGCAAGAGCAATTGCAGCATGCAGCATGCAAGAGCATTCAAGAGTAAAGAACCCTAAATCAAAACCACGCGAAAAATCTGCGCATGTAGTTGTCAAGGAACCAGACGCTCGGGGTACGTGAAATTTTGGTTTGGAAATGGGAAATTTGACTTTAGATCGTATTTTTTTGGCCATCCGCGTGTAAATTTTCATAGGAAATGCAAATATCTTACAATGTTGCAAGATATTACTAAATGAGTAATATATTTAGTAACACTTGACCGTGGTAACACTACCCTAGTAACCCTAGTAACCCTAGTGACCCTAGTAACACTTGACCGGACTCGTCCAGTGTAGACCCTTGATAAAGCAGGCAGCATGCTTTGCGAAACGTCGTGAAATGTTTGAGTTTGGGAGTTTATAGCATTCAATGTCCCAGTTAAAAAGCTTTTCTGAAAAAATGTAGTACAGTTTGTTCGATCAGACCTAGCTAACCCCTTTTATTAAGAATGTCTCATCATCTTCGATATTGTACAATGCAAAAATCTACCCTTACGCTTACTTTTTGCAATGGGATGCGAGTTTTAGGACCGGTTGAGTCAAACAAGGGATTCCATTAACCACAAGACTGTCACTGCCGACAAGTGCTAGCGAGACAGAGTGTGTAACCGGATTGTTCTGTCTGTATACGTCGAAGCAGTTGAAGGGTGGCCGTCACTGTTCAAGCAGCAAGTACTCGCAGATTCATGGTGTTGGTATCCAACCGATGCGGGCAGACCGATGTCGAGCCTGCTATATAATATGTGCATATCGGCGCTGGGAATTCCGATCACCTGTTGTGGACGCTCCATGAATGCGCAGTGTGCTCCCGGCTTGACAATCGGCGCAGTGGATTGTGAATAATTACAAGTGCTATAACCGTCCTGGAGTGGTGCAGAATCGATGTCAGACCGACGACTTTTCATTTGGTCGCGATATGCAAGTTTGAGAATTCGCATGAATCATAGTAGATTTTCGGACTGTTAATTGTGATTGCCAACCAATTTAAGGGATTAAAATAGCGAAATCATTAGCGTTGTTAGTATAATATGGGAGATAAACCAATTTTCGCATTGTAATTTTGAAAGTTTACACACCGGCGTAGTTTCATTCCAGTTTAAAAATGAAGCATCACAGAGGAACACACCTGATATCTTTTTATTCGCCCATTTGCAGTGCCTAAAGATTAAAAGTTTAATGGCGATGACTTTGTTAGGCCAGGGCCTTAATCGTTTTCACCGTGCAATAAGCTTGGTGCGGGATCAAGTCGGATATAAACGGCACAAATTACGGCAGAGGAAACAAACGCAATTTCAAACCATTTTATAACCCGAGCCCGGCATGGGTACACCCTGCGCAGATTAGACCGCCCGGTGTACCAAGGGATGCTGCACACGCGATGAAAAGAGCCGCGGTTTTTCGGTTTTAATGACCTGTGGAAATTAAATTATATCGCCATTATGAATGTACATGCCTATTATACGCTAGCCCTGTACACGTCGTTTACCCCCATGGTTTGACGTCTTTGCTACGCATGGGCCACGAAGTTCATACTAATTTAAACAACGACTCGTCCGAGTCCGCAGGGGAGATTCATCAAACATCATTACCATGCAACATTGCAATCAACGTGTTGAATAGGACGTCTCGCAGAATGCGATCCGCTATTCTGTATCATATCATCGCACGCCATCAATAATAATAACTTCACACCAATACAGCTGGATGAGAAAAGACCTGTCATGCGAACGCTGTGCGTTTGACTCGAATTTGACGTGTGTGCCTCTGCCCTTTTCGCAGTGGCGCAATCTGAGGCGCTGCCCTCATTACGGATGTTTGCAAAGCCGAGTTCGAAACTCTGCGTATAGCGTAGTTTGATCGCAAGGGCGCTTAAATTTTTGCTTCGGCACCGAAAAGCCATTAGTCATTTTGTGAAAAAAGTTTTTGCTAGCGACGTAACGAACGAACGGCCCTACAGACAAACTCGATTCTTGACGAGGCTTTTTTTGCTTTTTATTTCGTTCGATTAGTTTGTTTTGCGACGAATCTGACAAATGTTTGGCAATATTTGGACATTAATTTGGAATGGAACAAGAAAAGAAACACCGCCATGGAAGGAGGCGCTGAATCCAGTTGAATCACTTCGCCCGATTGATTCGATTTCAATTGATGTTCGCTAATGTAATTTGCCGCAGTTCCGCTCTGGCGGTAGATCTGCGATCGCGACAAGATTTCACAAACTTTCCGCCCCAACTTTTCATCAACTAGAAATGTTTCGGAGTTGCGAACAGCAAGAACGCCAGGTAAATATCGCGGAAAGACTGAAATTTTCGACAAGACCTATAAAGATATTCTTAAATAACCAATCGCGGATTGGATCCACATTATTTCGCTTCACTGTCCGCTCATTTCGAAGGTTTCAGCATAGAATGGTTTCAGTTTACACAAACACAAAAATTTCTTAGAATTATAATCGTCTGCAATAGTCTTGTCTGTGCTGGGGGGAGGGAGGGGGGTTATAAAACAACCCGATTTTGACTTGTGATTTCTTCGAAATGTTTTTTTGGTTCGCGCTTTTGCCTACCACAAACCGACCTCACTGAACCCCCCCACCCCACCCTCATGAGGCCGTAAAGGCAATATTTTGACACGTGGTTCCACCAGTTTCCGCCAGGTCGACGCTCTCTACAAAACAGGGGGGGGAGAAACTCTGGGGGGCGGTCAGAGTTAATGAATATTGACGCACGAGGTCACGCCGGCTGCAGGAATTTTCCATTTTCTTCATTCAACCCGGCGCACGGTGAGGGGTAGTAAGAGGAGGAGGTGGGGGGATGGGGGGATGGGCCGATAATTGATATTTAAGGAGGCGGAAACGTTTATGAAGCATGATGTTTTACACGCGCGCCGCGATAACAAACCATGGACGCCACGTGGCATAGCGGGCCAAAGTTCACACCGGTGCTTGCCATCTACGGACAGTGTAGCCCCGAATCTTGGCGTGGGAACGATTCCGTATTTATACCTTTCATAGGAATTACTTTAATTACTTACTCTATGGAATTACTTTCGTCCGTCGTGTGTTGGAAATGCATCATGCTATCTCTATCTATCAATGGCCACTCGGATGCAGTTTTTCCCTCTTTGTCGCATTCTTTGCCAATCTTCACAAAGGAGACAATCGGATCGGATGCGGAATTTTCTCACTGAATTGTGTATACCTGTTATCCGGGTTGTCATTCGCGTTCATTGGTTCGCTGATGACCCCTGCGATGCGTGGAGTAGGCAGCCAAAGGGACACACAAGTTGCGTGGGAAGTGTACCACTCTCAGTCACGGCAGAAGATCCCATTGTTGACGCCCGACTGAAAATCTTGATTCTTTGGTGGACCGAATCACGAACCACTTTTTCAAACCGAATGAAAAAGGCACACATGACGTGTTTAATTTATGAAAAAGAACATTTCTTGGACAATTGATGGTACATATTTTATAATTGAAATTATCTCTTTTCTGGAATTCAAGTAAATAGGAATAGACATATTCCATTCAATCAAAATGTCGTCATGATGCCCACTTGGCTAAGCCATTTGGGTTCTGATTTCATTTGTTAATTAGCAGAGGTAGTTAATTTTATTTTTACAAAAAGGTTGTACGTCCAGTGGCTATCTGACGTCATTTCTTCTGTTGTCTATTCCGGGAACGATAAAATGGGCCAGATTTATCTAAATGTCTGGCTGATAATCAATAATAAGCCAGGATAAGGGCATCGTTGTATCGTGTAATCGGGTCTCGGTAAATTTTGAGAACGTGTACCGCGACCGCAGCATCAGCTTATGGAGATCGTTGACTCCCAGCACGCACGCACGCACGCACGCACGCACGCACGCACGCACTGGGAGTCGACCTCCTACGCGTCACCCACGTGGCCGGATGCTGGACCGCGGCGATCTGCATAATCTTCCGCGGTGGTGCACATCCCTTAATTGCCGCGTCGGTCTCGCTTGCCGTCAACCCGTTGTGAATTTAGACGTCGAGAATGCTGAGTCCTTACGGCGTAAGAAATGGTCGCCATCAATAGGCCTCTTCCACTCAGAGAAATATGACGTCAGATGCCCACTGTAGGTACTACCAGTTTGGAAAAGAATATTAATTAGCTCTGCTAACTAAAAAATGAAAATAGGGAAATCACAACCCAAATTGCGCAGATTGCTGCAGAGAGTGGGTATAATGACGTCATTTTGATAGAATTTTGATCGAATGGAATACACCTATTCCATTTAATCAAATTCAATCAAAATAACGTCATGATACCCACTCTCTGCAGCCAGGTAGAGAGCTATTTGGGTTGTGATTTCCCTATCTTCATTTTTTATTTAGCAGAGCTAATTAATATCTAATATTTACAAACTTAGTGGGAATCAGACGTCATTTTTCTCTCAGTGCAATTGGTCTGTTGTTTCACCAAATCATGAAACTGAATCCAATGTGGCACTATTTCATATTATATCATACACCAAACAAAACATTAAATGGACCTATCGCCTGCACTCTAGCATGTTACTAGAAAATTTCTTATTGTTACAGTTATTACCGATTGCAGCTAGAAAGTAGAAATGAACGAAAATATAGGTTTCTTTTCTTTCACGTCTACAATTGCTGAGCGGTCTTGGCTGTTCGTAAAATAAAGGAGTATGCAGTCTTTTGCGGAGTTTTGTCTGTCAGAAGACTGTCAATCATTTATTTGATAGACAGGACGTGAAATGTAGCATAAATACGCGACCGTAGCCGGGATACGAACCTGGTGCTGAGGGTCACAGGCTTTTCCTACTTCTTTTCAAGTACGCTGCTGTATGAAGGAAGGTACACCAGAAGGAACGACTCTTTTACTCACATATTCAAATTGATTAAACTAGGTGAACTGAAACGACACATCATTTATCAAAATGTATTAACAATATATAATGTTATCAATTTTTCAAATTCAATTGAAGCGCTTCAATTCCCTGTCGATTCAATTTGCAGGAGTTTCTTTTCTTGGTGATTCTTATCCACCGAAACGATATGTCTGAAGACACGACATACGACCTCGTCTATCTTCTCAACCCTTATTCACCATGATTCTCACCCCTAAACGATAATCGCCCCCTCACCGACGCTCGCAACCGTTTCAAAAGGTTGACACTGTGTACCACAAATCGACGTCACAGTAAGAACAGATTTCTCGTGAACAACCTCTGCTTAGCATCGCCAAAACACCCACCATCCCACCTCGCACACACATATCCCACCCCACCAACCCCATGCGCAATTTCTCGGATAATCATAAGGACATGCAATGTTCCGTGCGCTTTTCTCGCGATCCTTGCCATGGCTCACAACGAGCCGGCGCGCTTTTGTTCGACAAGAACTCGTCGGTTGTATTATAGTCGTGTGTTGTGCACAATTCGTATAATCGCATTCCCGCGTCGCCCACCCCCGTCGTCCATTCACAGCGTCGCTGCGACGCTCGCTGCCATTCTTTGGGCGACAGAGACATGCGTATGCCGCCGCATCATGCGTGTAATTCAATTATCCTCCCGTGAATGACGCGGCGCCGCATGTTTGACGTGCGTGCGGTGTGTGTGTGCGCATTGGAAATTGGGCGACGAATTGATGCGACCGGCGTTCGGGCGTCGGCGACAATTAATAATTTGTTTAATTGGGCGCCTGTTTCTTGTAGTTGATTGTTAGTCGAGATGATGTTTTGTAGTCGGCACCAAACTAGTAGTGTTTTACCCTAAAGCTGGATCATTTTCTTTGTCAGGCCTGCAGTAGCCTGCAGCGTGACGATACTCGGGTAAAGATTAAGGTGTAGGCACCAGACTCTATGACCCGGAATATATGGGTACTTTCCGAGTATTTCGGGGATTGGGTTGCCTTCGACCATGGCTGTGTCGATGACCGAAGGTTGCCACCAGGGTGCAGACGTGGGCCCTTAGATGGCATGTGCTGGCGGAGGAGATCTGAGTTGAGATGGTTGTGTCCGTGTAGAAAATAGTTGGTGGTATAGTGGAAAAGTGAACTGGGTTGTCATTGATAGACCCTAGATCTATCTTCTTGTACACTTTTATAATTTTTTCTGCTACCATCGGATAAATAGTGTGGGTTTTGGTAACAGTTCGACTGCAGAAATGTTATTCTGAGACCTTGGAGATCCTGTGGCTCTGGTCGGGAAAATGACTCGACGGGGTTGGAACTCACTTTTGCTATGCCACTTTGAACGCGACATTTCTGATCACTTCCAGGGAAATTGGGTTTTGTTCTGACCTTTCGGAGATAAAATGGGAAATGGGAAGGTAAAACGGGACTGTATATTGCGTTTTGACTTGTTTAGAACACAGGATAAGGGCAACAGATTTTTTTCGTGAGCCAATTTTGTGCAAATAATGAATTGAATTTCGATAGTAAAGGCACATCAAATCCCAAACGCTGCATAACTCGGAGGGAATGCCGGAATTTCGGCGCTGCGGCGGATAAATGTGGAGAATTGCCCTGCTCGGAACTTCCAAGTGGGACTCGAACATGTGTTCGGCTTTGAGACGTTATAAACGGGGGCTCATAGAAGCGTTGAAGACTGCCCTTTGCTGCATCTCAGCTCGGCTTGCCAATCAGCGGATCTGACTTGGGAATTTATCGCAGACAAATACGGGAACCGGAACCCAATTTGCGACTAGATCGGTGGTCATCTGGAAGCGTTCGCCTCCAGATTTTGGGAGCAGGTGCAATCCAATATCTCATCGAGTCGACGCAATTACATTAAATTGGAAAAATCTAGCAAAAAAGTCCCTATTTTTTATTTTATTTTTCCATCGCGTTCCATTTTCTCAGTAAATAATAATTAAATTGTAATTGATTTTCCCCGGAAGTTACTGCGCCATATATTAAAATCTGAATTTTGCTTTGGTCGCAGACATTTTAATCGTGATTGAGCTGTGAACATTTCGACGTGCATGGCTCTCCCGGGCATTCGAGTATAAATTTTGCTGACATTGTTCCATGCAATTTGCGGCCGCCGCGGCGGTGTCCCTTTGGGAAATGCCCGCCGCGATAATTCATTTCCCGGACAGGCCGCAGGTTTTTCCCGATCGGATCGATATTGAAATTCGCACAGTGTCACGGATTTTCTCGAGACACTAATTAGGAGGCTCGAATGCCGCTTCTTTAGCTGTCCGCATCGAAAAGTCTGTGACAGCTTGTCTCGATTTTAAAGTCGAAAGTTTCCAATATATATAAGCAGTTCGGCGAAGTTTTCCACCAAATGTAGTTGAAACAAAGTAGCGTTGTCTTCTCCTTTTAAAGCAGGCAAGCGCGAGACAACGCAGGCTGCTTATTTCCCAGAATGCAAGAACCGATATCGGTTAATTGATTTCTGAGAATAATAATTGCAGCCCCTAAAAGCAAACACGGAGCGGCGGGCCCGGCGCTGCTTATAAATAGGCTCGCTGAATACACAGTCAAGAAATTGGGAAGACTTTGAAAGTTTTGATTTGAAACCGTTGGAAAAAAACCGAAACGAAAATAATTATATAGGAAACCTTGCAGGGACATGTATAAATAAAATTGGTTGCTAGAGTTAACATTAACGCAACCTTGCACTTCGATTCCATTGCGATGCCGGCTGTATAGCTCAAGATATTGGGGTTTGTTAACTAGATTAATTGAAGCACCCCCTCCAACCCTGTTCTAGTATTTACCCTCGCCCAGGGCCAAGGTCACATAGGTGGGAGATCAAAGCGTCCCACTGGCCTCAAAACAGTTGACAAGATCCACTATTTCCAGATCTCTGTGTGCTTACAGATAAATATTTGCCACTGAAGTAAGGGTCGAGTTGACGTAGCAGATCTGCTAGAGGAGACTAGGAGACTTCTAGTACGCGTATTTTCCTATGCATTACCACGATGCTGCAGGGTTTTTCGCTATTTTTCTCTCTCGTGTACACAATTATTTCATGCACAAAGGGGATGGTTTCATGATTTTCTCGCGAATTTGCAACTTTATTGTACGTTGTTTTGTGCACGAGATTACAATGCAGATACGTGCATTCGCAGCAGTCACTGCATTCACAGCGTTCGGAAGCATGTGGGCATAATGGGTGGCAATGTCTGCATAGAATATACTTGCATTGGACTTTTAGTAGGAAATTCAATGGAGCTAATAACAACAACTTGAAACTGTGTTTCACAGTCGTTGCATGTATGTACGCTATTTATTTCGTTTCTAATATTAAACTTAAAACATTGTTTCTTCCAAGACATTTTTTACAAGCTGATAGAAGAGATATTTGCATTGTTCCGATCGCGGCAGTATTTTCCTGACTATTGGACACTTTGCATGAGAGGACCCCTGAGCTGCCAGGGAGATTGGAATGATCTTCCTATTTCAAAATCAATGTCAAGTCCGGCTGCCACATGAAAGTGGGTGGCTGTTTAGTAAAATTTGACGGTGGTGTAAAATACTGGGTGCATTTTAAAGCGGCTGCAGTAAGAAATAGCACCCGCTTTTCCACCTGGTAGTAGGTTAAATTGTTACTTCTATGGCCACAAGCTATCAGCTATATGTTATGAATGAGGCCTGATAATATAATGTGAGAAAAACAGATTGCTAATTAGTTAACAAAGCACCCAAGAAACTGCAGTTGCTTTATAGGAAAATGCTGCATACCATGTATTGTTACTTTCTTTGGCTTCACGACGTTGTTGCAAACTCGAGTATAACTGAGAGTGGGCTTTGCTAATTTATCTGTGTGAAATGCTGATTATTAGAAACGAAATATCAGTTCCAAAATTTACATCCGTACCGGGACTCGAACCCGGATCTTTGTCTATCCGGGACACTGCACTGATATTTCGAACTGATATTCACGAACTGATATTTCGTTTCTAATAATCATCATCTACCGTTTTAGGATTAAATTCACACTAATGTGTGAAATGCTATTTTCGCGGGCGATTTTACCGAGAATGTATTTATTTGGCCACTCTACTTGATTTCGAAGGAGATTTTCCACTAACGAAGATTCCTCCCTCCCAAATATTAGATCAAGTCTTAGCGCACGCTCATGTCAATGTGGAGAAAGTAGAAACACAGTCTCGTGAACAGCCCTTCACCCACCATCCTGATGATTTATACTCGTCCAAGAATTTCGTCCCGTACTTTCAATCTCTAGCTCGTGTATTCTCCTCGAAAAAATGAGTTCCAAATATTAAAGTAATCCGTCTCTATGAGAATCTCATTTTCAAGCCTCTCCCTTCCCTCACTCTTCTATTCTGTATTTTATTTTCCACTTCTCCCCTTACCGTTGTACACATTAAAGGCAACTTCTTTGGTTACACCCCCACATCTTTCAGCCATCATAACGAACGAATTGCAGACACCGAGCATGAAAACCATTCCATTCTCAGCAGGCGAACATTAAATAGCACGCCGAACAACGAAATTAAACCGTGCAAAAGCCGGAAATCAGAGCGATGTGTTTCAGGCGGCTGCAATATAACTCGCCGCGGGAGATTTTTTAAAACGTTGTAATGCCAAATCATGGTGACAGCTCTCGTGCTAGCACTCGCATATATTTCATAGGTGCTGGTGTTGCTGCCACGTATGGATAATAAGGTTATATCATACCGACTTCATACATAGCGAGTGGTGCTGTATACCGCATGCAGTGAAGATCTATTGATATGACACTCAATTTTAATCATTCGCTTGCCAGGGTGGCCACGGCTTTGTGCTTGTTTCTGTGGTCAGGACGCGGGCTCTGCAGGGTGTGTTTTGAACGGGGTGTCGCCGGCGCCGGGGGAATGAGAATTTACATGGCCATTGGACGGAGAAATTATAATTCGCATTATTTACTGCGATAATCTCGGATAATCTCTGGCTCGAATTAGCGTGGAAACATTATTTTTTCGTTTCCATAAATTCGTGTCTTAAATTTTCTTAATTTTTCATTCTAATAATTCACTGTCCCAAAATTGATCGGTATTTGTGGCTTGCTTCGCCCAAGTGGTATGTTTCGGCTCCGACTCTCTGTTTTTATTTTACATGATGTCCCCCTATATAATCTCTGCTACACATTCCTCTCAAGGTCCTGCAGAAAAAGCAACGAAATCAACCATCGCCCACTCTTTTTCAAAGGGGGCGCAAATTTTACACCTTCAACCCATCTCCTCTGACAACTGACGATGCGACGTAGCATATTGGGAAATCCTGGTATCAACCGCAGTGGAACGGATCGGGTACAATGCAAACCGTTGCCGTCAGATTGAAGGTGCGCTGCTTGCGTCGTACCATATAAAGACTATAACCTGACTTACCTGACTTACCTGACTATTACCCGAATGTTACCGGCCTATTACCTGCCAAAATATCTCAAAAGTCCGCCACTGACAGTGTCATCGATGGCTTCACGTTACACTTCCATTCGCCGAGATGAGTGGATGAGGAAATTGGCGATATTTCAGTGGCTGCACTTCCCTATATCTCGTTCAGTCGCTTCCAGATCGTATATCATGCCTCTCTTTCATTTCATCTCTCGACGTCGTCGTCGTCGTCGTCGTCGTCGTCGTCGTCGGCGTCGGCGTCGGCGGCGGCGGCGTCGGCGGCGGCGGCGGCGGCGGCGGC
This sequence comes from Nemurella pictetii, assembly GCA_921293315.2. Taxonomy (NCBI): domain Eukaryota; kingdom Metazoa; phylum Arthropoda; class Insecta; order Plecoptera; family Nemouridae; genus Nemurella; species Nemurella pictetii. The sequence goes on from OV121122.1 coordinate 9,028,176, forward strand.
GGCGGCGGCGGCTGCGGCGGCGGCGGCAGCTACACTTCGCATGCCGATGTGCTCGCTTGAGAAGGAAGCGATGGTTGTAGTTTTACGATCAGTCTGTTCAATTGCGAAGGATGCGGGATGGGGACTTGATGGTACGGGGCTCGATCGCCGGTGCGGTTGCACATTCTCAATGGATTTATGACTTTGCTGATCAGAGCAAGCAATGCCCAATCACCGTGACGTATTTTGATCGGTATGATTGGAACACTGGACTGATAAAAAGGTTATGATCAGTGATTTGAAGAATTTTCTGCTCCCATTTCCAAGATTGAAGAGATATTTCCCCGGCATGCGTATATACGAAATGAGATTGGCCACGTTTTGAAAAACGTTCAGTATATACCAAGGGGAAAAGTACCCTCCCAAAAAATAAGCGTGAATCTTGCGGCCGAGGAGCTATAGGGGTAATTTTGGGTCATGGAAAAAATATATTTTACTTCATTAAAATTCTTGCGTGTTTTCGACTTCCGGCAAAAGATGAGCCATTTTCCTGATTGTTTCACTCCGCGTGCTCCTGAGTAAATAATTTCCTGTATCATTATTCAGAAACGTTAAAAGTGCTTTCACCAACATAGAATAGCTGATTCAATGCGATCGAGTTTTCTGTTCGGAAAACCGTTTGCGTCCTTCGATTCATAGTCGTAAAGAGCTGTATTTTCTGCGACTTCTACAGCGTCCTAGACAACATGTCTGGTAGTGCACCTTAATAGCGTTTTCGGAACGTAGGTTGTCTATAATTTCTAAAAGCGACCAGTAAATTGAAAATTGTAATTAGCTAAAAGGACAATTGACAGTTTCAGCGTTTATGCTGCGTTAAGCTCAATTTCAGAGCTATTGAAGTTAAATTAGAGCTTATAGCACAACTTCCTTGACTGCCTTTGAATTAACCTTATCGCCGGATAGGTAAACTATTTTAGTTGAAGGCATTTTCATTTGAGTGACCAATGAAATCAGTATCCAGTGTCATGTGCTCGGAACACCCATTATACAGAGCAGCGTTAATTGGCTAGTATACGCGTCCCAGATCGTCGCTAGAACTTTCATAGAAACACTTAATTATTCTGGAGGTCCAATTTCTCTGCACTTTATGCCAATTGCTCTGTACAAGAAGTTTGGGGGGGGGGGTCGTCTGCGCCTCTTGCTTACCACGCATGTTCTGCTCAAGGTCTCTGCGTTCGCTTGATGGTTGCCTGTCGTGTCGTGGTGCTCTATACTTGTTGCCGGGGGTGGTCACCTTCCTGCTCGACCTTGCTCACCCTGTTGGCGGGCATCCTGGAGCAAGTGCAGCGGCGACGGTGACACAACGTGGCTAGGAGCGACGTGGTCAAGCGTTTGGAGCAGAGTGTGCACATGTTCGTCTCGTTCGGTTTCCCGGCGGTGTTTGAGATGAGTGACGAGATCTAGCTACGCGGGCCGACGCAAGGGTTCGTCTTGTTTATTTTATTCGTCGTGTTTGATGACCAGACCTGAGACCTGTGGCGAGGGAAGATAAAATAATGGCTGGATACGAGGAGAAAGTTAGTGTTTAACCATATGTTCAAAAATTTCTTTACACAACCACTTTTGTTAATTGACCATTAACTTAGAACCCTTGAGCTATTTTGGTTTAATTATATTTTATTTTTGTTATTTGATGTTTATTTTTTGGGATAATAACCTGATTTCCTGGAATGTGCTGGTTCTCTAGTTAATTAATTGGTACGGACTTAGAAAGTGCGTGTTGCAAACAATCTTTTTGAAATGGATCACCCTGCCATTTTTGCATTTTTACAGAAAAAAATAGACTGGCAACTTTCCGAATGAACTGGTTGTCTAATTGGACGTGTGTCCCTGTCCAACGCTCCACCTGTAGTGTTCACTTTTCACGCTTGCTTGCTCGTCACATTCGTATCGATCACCGTCTCTCCACCCAACCCCCACTCTCTCCTTCCGACTGGAACTGTTGCTATGGTAATCATGAATGGGACCACCCAGTGTCTCTCGTAGAGTGCCCCACCCCCACCCTCCCACCTACCACCCTGCCTCCTGGCATCCTCATCAACCCCAACCCCTATCGCGGGGGAGTGAATGGAGAGTATCGACGGTGTAACTACCCCTGGGTGGCTGATAGGGGGCGAAAAATGTACCCTGCTAGGCCGGCACGTGGCTTGTGATTGGGAATGGTTTTTACGCGAGAACGCATTTTCCAATCAGTCTTGCAGCGGTAAATACGAGCGCGGGATATTTAAATGGTTAGTTTAAATAAGCACGCACAGCAAACAACTCGGAATCTGAGACGAGACGCCAAGGATTTGTCATTTTAACGAGACGCAGTAAAGTTTCTCTGTACTTTCTGAAGTCAGATAAACCCGTTAAATATCCTCGGGTTCTATCTAAACGCCCACGTACACTTGTTTTGTTCTTGAGCAGGTAACAAAGTGCCTTCAGCCTCTTGAAGGAAACGATCAATTACTTGCGATGCAAAATGTTGTGCAGAAGTCGACGAACTAACTGTCTCGGTGCACGCGCGTTTCTTCCTCGCGAGTTCTGCTCCCAACGGTTTGGCGAAATCTTTCGGCGAGTCATAAATAGTTGAGCCTTGAGCCGTACGTCCACGATTGATCGTTGCCAATAACTCCGACGCGTATCATTACTCAGCAACCGCAGCTCGCATGTCTTGGGTGATCAGTTGGCAGATCAGACGCTGAGCTCGCTGCTGAGACGCCTAGATGTTGCGCTCTTTTGTACAGTTCTGTGACTTTTTTGGAGATATTTCATAATTATCCATTGCTATTATTAATTGTCATCGCCAGATATTGATTCTCTATGGCACCTAAGACATTGAATATATCTTCAAAAAGTCACTTTAGTTCCTATCTAATTTTCTCGGTCTTCAAAGAATCTGAAACTGGCAATGAGGCTGCAAATCAGCTGCTTTCAGCCGATTGATAGAAATATTTGGAAGATCGGCAGCAAAATGATGTCTTGATTTGAAGAATCCAATTCAATTGATACCTGCGAAGAAAGCACACCATCTTTGTCTACGTCGGGTCAAACAAAGCTTGTGTTTGACGAAATCTCCAGTAGTCCTTCAAAACCTTCCAACTCGAGTAATGCCACGTTTAATACAGAGGACAAAATGTTGCATAATTTTTTGATGTTTCCCTTGTCGCTGAGGAAAAAGCCGTGCATTTATATTGAAGAGTGCGTCACTTCAGATGGACATGAATACAATAAAAGTTTAATTTTAAGGTTTTAAAACTCGGGGGTGTTAACAACTTTATTACAGCTTCATCTAAGGCGGGGTTTAGAGACCATTTGAGCCACGTCGTAGATGATAAAACACGGCGATCATCTTGGGCGCAGGAAAATTTACTTCCAGGAAATAAACGTAACGTAGATAGATTGATATTATCACTATAAAAATGCCCCAATAAAATGGCCGAAGTTTCTATCGGAGTTTATATCAGTAAAACGCATTATCGAGTCCAAGCGGTCGGTTGCGCAATGGCACACATTGTCAAGTTGTCATCACATCTTGGTTTCACCGTGTCACTTGGTGCTCGAGTCCAAGCGGTCGGTTGCGCAATGGCATATATTGTTAAGCTGTCATCACACCCTGGTTTCACCGTGTCACTTGGTGCTCGAGTCCAAGCGGTCGGGTGCGCAATGGCACATATTGTTAAGCTGTCATCACACCCTGGTTTCACCTTCGAAGTGATCGAAGGTTTCACCGTGTCACTTGGTGCTCGAATCCTATCTATCGGGTGTCTCTCCTTGTCGCAAGCTGTTATCACACCACGGTCTAGGTAACTAAAATAATGCAGGGTGTTTTTTGTGCAGGATTTTGGGCGTTAGGGGTGCCAGCATCCCCGTCGAGGTCATCATGTCTGCTGGAAAAATAGCTCGAGTTTATCACTAGAGCGCATCAAACTGCCGAAAAGCACGCGAGCTCGGGGAATTGCTGAGTGTGAAGGTAGGTAATCACACCCTTATCTCGCCCAGATATCATCTGCGTTTGCAATTCGCATGGAGTCGGGCTCGGTGCTATCAGGGAATTTAGGTCGCTTATTTTGGTTGCTATTATGTGGATTGGCATGGGATGATTGCAATGCAATGGTCAGTATAGTCTGCATCATTGCCCTAATTTTAGTTTTTTTTATAATAATTCTTGCACCTGAGATTAAGAGAATCGCATTTTGTAAAACTGCCGATTTTGTGGGAACATCTTTTGTGTCCGGAGTCACACAAGCTCACACAAGCAGAATCATACAAGAAAACGATATAATATTTTATACTTTACTTTTGTTGTCTTGAATGAAATTACGATGTATATTCGACGTTTGTTACCAAAATTCACCTAGCCACCTTATTAGGACACCACCTTATTAATTAATTGATAATACCTGTATCAACGCTTTTCACTATTTACATGCGTACATTTTCTATTGAATGTTCTGAACGGCAGAAAGCCCGAGCATTTAGAATTTCCACCAACACTTAATTGGTCATTACTATAGCTGCTTGCGAATCTAAGCACCTGCCAACTATTTGCATATAATATAGATAATAGAACCATTGAACTTCACAAGCTGTTTATAATTACGGAAAGTTAATGCTGTTCTAGGGACGAATATATAGGTATTCATACATATGGTGAATGTGACATCATTGGCAAAGAGTATAGACTTTGTCCACTAAATATTTTAATTTTTGGTCTGCACCCTAGTGCTGAGCTTTGCCATTTCACATTTCACCATCATTTAATTTCCAATTATCTACCCTATGTTCGCTGATTTCGATAGGGTTGCTTCTATGCTTAGCATAACTTGGCCAGCTCGCCCTAGAGTTAGGAAATGGAAAATTTCTCCTTGGTAATTACACTAATTAAACCAAGATGAGTAACTAGTAGTTTATCTAGAGATTAATTCAACCATCGTAGAAATAGAATAAAATATAACACGCATTGGCCTAACCTTTCATACGAACGACCCCCCAAATTATCCTTTGCCATGTCTAGAAATGCTGATGAGATGAAGTTTCTCCCGACATTTTGAATTGCACATGCTATCCAACTTTGAACAGCGCCACCCCCCCCCCCTTCCCATTTAGCCTTTTCACCAGCTGTCAACCATTGGGGCCCATTTGGTCGACCGTGGCTATCCTTAGAGAGCCAAGTTAGTGGTCAGAGAGAGGCCAATAGACCGCCATTTTTTCACCGAGATGCTTTCCGATATGGTTGTAAATACGGAAACTACTGAATACTGATGCTGTGTCCGAAGATTAAAAACATGAAAATACGGTGTTTACCGAACGGGATATTGGGAGTAACCAAAAGAAAAACCATTTACAGTTTTATAAGTTGCCTTGATTGGGATTTTTTAATTTTGTGTCATTGGTATAATGTTTAGGTAAATTTTGTTTGTATTTCCAAACCATGACGTCAAGAGAAAATCAAAATTCAGGCAAACTTGGAGTTTTCTTTTTATATGCAACCTAGATCCCAACCTAATTTCAAAAAACATTGATGTTACCTCAGAGCTATACTTTTGCTAGCGCCACGATTGTTGTAATTAAGATTGTTGAAATAATGCAAGGTCCATTAAGTTGCTGTAAGGTTTTAGCACATTACTGCTGTACCTTACCTCACACCTTCGCTACTTAACACCTTACGGTAACACTAGCACCGCAGCAACATAAATGTTTAATGGCATAAGGGTATGAGGGTTAGTACAGGTTAACAACAGACTCCTAAGATATCCTAGGTAGTGATTCAGTAGTATTTTGAAGTCATTAGCAGATCTTACAGTCTGTAGGAGGGATCCATACCAAAAAATGGACGCCTTTTTGCGCGTACCAACTCCTAAAAGCAAAATTCAACGGCGAAATTTTAAAATTTCAGTAATGAAACTAAAGCGTAGGATTTAAAAATTTCAAAAACCAAGAACTAAAAACATTAATTGGTCTGATTATCTGTAGGTAAGCTGATAAATTAACCAACTCAAATCTCAAATAGTAGGTAACATTTCAAATCTCAGTTGTGTGAAGTTGGCAACACAGGGCCTGTTCCGAACACTAGCGCTCCCCGCGGAAAATAATGCCCTCCCAGTAAACGAACTGTCCACGCACCGGTTTAACGGTCGAGTCTTGCTGGCAGGGGCAACCATTGGTACCCGGATTGCCGCTCTCCCTGCTCCATGGGGGCTCGCTACCCGGTCGCGTTATTACTTATCAGTTTGACGGAGCGGAGTGAACAGCGCCACAGACATGTTGAGTAATTAACGGGTGTGCTGCCCGGGTCCGACCATCTTTCTGCTGAGATGGTCATTTGTTAGCGCGCCTAGGGGATGGGGTAGGGTCACCACGGACCGGGGCGAGTGCTGTCGGACGCGACAAATTAAATGGTACACGGCGAATCCGTTATTAAAAAGGTTGTCACCTCCCACATTTATATTTTTTTCTGTGATTTGATATGCCTATAGCTATACGGCTCAGCATATAGCTATGCATTTTGACGGAACAATCATTTAATTATTGAAAATGTGTCGAAGAAATTGTCAAAAAACTAGATTTTTCGCTGAGCGTGATGGGGACAATTTCTACCCTTTCAGCACCTTTATTTCGGGTCATTAAAAATATTGACAACTCGTTCACCTTTCATCTGTCGCCGATTTCATTTTCATTGACAACAGCGCAAGTAAATTAATGAAAAATTGAGTATTATTTTTGTCACTACCAGGGTTTTACTTTGATCGCGTAGCCGGCCGAAACCTTTGCCAAATCTTTATGAAAATTTCGGTAAAAATGAAATGTTCGGACCGAAGAGGTAATCAATTTAAGAAAGAATCGTGCTTCCAGAAACCGTGTAATACTCACAGAAGGTGTGACTTTGAAACTGAAATGTAGTTTATATCATTTTTATTATCATTTTTCAGAATCTTTATTACGGTAATGTGTCGGCGTTGGCGTCATACTTGTACAAGGTAACGACTCTATTTATAAGTTGGATGAAGTGCCTCGTGCCTCGTGCCTCGTACGTTTTTACTGAGCGCTCCATGGGGTCGGTGGGTTATTCCATAAATTGTCTTTTGGGTGTACTTTGGCGAAATAGGTGTTCACATTTCTGCTGGGCAGCCAAACTATCAGTACACACGACCTGTTCTATTAACGGGGATTTATTTTTTAATCACAGAATACCATCATAAAAATTCTAAAAAATTGGGTAGGAATATTGCGATGTATGAAAACAAAACATCGGAACAATTATTACAATTTACAACGAAATATTTGTCACTACTAATATGCAGAGTGTCCTAATCTACTAAAATATTAGGTATGAAAAGGTAATTTTTTAACTTTGGGGGTTTCATCCATTTATTCAGAGTGTACGCTCACAATAAAAAATATAGCATTTTCTTCGTTGAGGCATCCTTGAGGAATCAGAACCGCATTCAGCATTTGCTCGTTGCCAAGATCTCGAATTCGGATACATTCGACAGTGCGGTTGCCTCCCCTAAAAGTGATTCCGCTAGAATGGACTAGGAATCCACCAACGTCACCCACCCTTGCATTAGGGAAATTAAATTGCCTAAAAAAACCCGTGTGCTGTGCACCTTTCACATTGCTCGCCGCAAGACGTCCATTCAGTTTGCAGAATGAAATGAAAAGTTTATACGGCATTGGGCCAGGAGACCTGTGCAGAGTTTAAGTTGCTTAATGTGATTCAATTCAACGGTCCATTGTCCGCTGAAAGCTGGATGCTGGATGCTTGTGCACTGGTCTTGCCAATCTGCTTTGTTCCCCGAAAAATAACGGGCGTTCAAAGCTGGTACAGGTGGACTTGCGACGTCCAGGATGCCCAATTTCTCCGGATTCTTATCAAAGAACCGAGACGGACTTTAATTCATTATGAGAGCAAGTCATGCATTGGTAATTTGGTCGGAAGCGTGGGATATACGGAATTGCGACATGCGGTGCATTTACAGCAAAAAACATTCCGCAGTCGTGAATTTATTATGTCCGCCTCGGTTCAGCCAGTGGAACAACTGTAATATGATTATACTTTGATTAAATTCGTTGACGCCGCGTGTTCGTTGGCATCGCGAGGTTTCGAGCCATGATGGCGGGGTGTATAATAATTGTTTTAGTTTCAAATTGAAAGGACGGATATTTTTCATTGGTTTTCCTGCGGTTATTGTTTCGTGGCCGACATGGTTTTTGCCGTATGGTGAGGTTGATGCAATTTTAAAATGCCTTTGGGTGCATGGGACACGCCCTGAATATTTGCCAGCGCGCCCAGTGCTGATTGTCAATGCTACACGGTTTCCGACGAATTGCCTGTGGATAGATGGACATTCGAATTTGTTGGCGCGTGCAAAAATAAACTCGGAGCGCGGTAAAACAACACAATTTGCATAGATATCGAAATAATACTTGCAGGTAGTTAACCGCAGGCGGGAACAACCCCGGCGATGGTTGATAATTTTGCCCGTTTCATTCTGTAGACATTTCGTTGAGATGAGTACAATCCTTGGTAGAACACATTCGCTTTCTCCCAATTTAATCCATGCACTATTTTCAGCAAATTCCATTCGACAACTATGCTTAAAAATCAGTTTTTAACGAAAATCTTCGGATTAAAAAAAAACCTTTTTCACTAGCTGGAGGCCATTCCATTTTTTATTATTCGACTAAACTTTTCAGATATTTTGAACCATAGAACACGATTAATTTTTTTAAATTTAATTGTTTTACTAAAAGAAATTATCTTGAAAGCGACGTTATAACTTATGGGACCTTATAAATTGCTATAGAACATTGGATGTACTATCGTTAAGATGGAAAATCGACTTGCAAGACAAATGAAATGTCTTGCATCTATTTCAACCCCTACACGCGAAGGTTTTGTCAAGGTATATATGACTACTCACCTTCGCTCAGTTTTTACGCATTTCCTTTCTCCTCCCTTAACATTGCACTCGGGCATAAGGAGGCTGATTATATCGGAGAACATTTTCCGCCAGCGTCAAGTGAAGAGGAAAAGAGTGCCGAGCCTGTGCATCATTATAGCCTTCATCTTACTGTTAGGCTGGGCACACGAGCGCAATTCTTTCCTGCTCGTGGGCGAACATCAAACGCCGTTTTTTTTCACCCGTGTAGCAACGAATCACAATTAAAATGTTCTAGTTCGCTTGAGGAAACAAATTGGTCCACCACCCCACTCTTTGCAGTGTTTTAGGCATGGGAGGGGATGACGCGGGGGGAAATGTGTTTAGTGTTTTGTTTGTTTCACGCCCAAGGTGTCGCCGTCAATTTATGTTTTTTTTCGACGGCTGATTGCTTGAGACTATCATCAGAATGCGAAATTTGTGCGCCATGCTTCGTTCGTCTATTATTTAACATCATAACGGTATGATTTAACTGTTTTTGTGTAGTTAAATCCATTTTTCTTACCAACAGTCGTAGATTTTTATCACAGTAACGGTTTTTCATTTCGCATGGTTCACAAAGCCGTTTTAAAACGCTAGAGGTAAAATATTACAAAAATAAATGGTATAATATTTTGGTTCCCGAGCTGACCCGAGTTATCAGTGCCTTGCCGCCAAAATTGTCTGTTTGAAGCCCGTGTTAGTTCTGAACCATCGATCATACCATTAATATAAATATATCTATTATTTATTTTATGAGAATAAGGCAGATGAGTTCTCAAAGGTAGAATATTGTTCTTATGAAATTTATCTGGGTGCTGAATCGATATTGCGCATGGCATCAACGCAAACAACCATCAATTCACCGAAACAATGATTAGCTCATCAAAAAACTCATTTGCACCATAGCTAGAACTCGAAGTGTAACTTAGTTTTTCTTTACCTACACACCCACTCGGCACGCAAACAGAACACCACGTAAACTATTTTCAAAGAGAAAACATGGGCTTAGTGCGCATTTGGGCGCTTGAAAACAACACAAACACACAACATGTACAGACGCAGAATTACGTGGCTTTTACCCGCGATGTTTTTTTATAATAATTACCCTGAGCGTCCGGCGGTTTACCCGTGCGTGAATTCAAAAGCGTGCACCGTTACTCCGCTGTCTTTTGTACACACACAAAGTCTGTTTAATTTAAGAATAACTTTGACCGCTCAGCGCTAGTAGTCGGTACATGATTACCAACATGATGGCAATGCCAAAAAAATTTGTAGCACCGATCTACCTTTTTAACTGTATAAGTATGTAAATGTAAGTATAAAGTAACTCGTAAAATGCTAGAAGTTAAGTGTATAAATAAAAAGTTAAGACACTGTTCTAGCTTTTGATTTTGATTCAGTGAAATGGATCCTCGTAGATTTAGTTTCATAAGTTGGTGCAATGTAAATGGCGGTCATTTCTTGAGTATGTCATCATCCTGGATGGACTATAGCGTCCGACAATGCGAAATAACGTTCATTCCGCTTTACGATCCGTACGCATGCAGACATCTTCGATGGTGTGCGTAAATCTCCATTAAATACGTACTTAAACACTAAATTAATACTAAGTGTCTGCAATACAAAGCGTGCGCCAACCAGTTGAGTTGAAATTGAACAGTTTTTCACGCACTCTCCATGGGGGCAGTGCGTGCTGTTTTACCTCATATGTACGGTTCCTCGGAGGATTTCACACGCATGCGATACCGACGAGTACGCTCTAAACCTTCATTATACATGTTGTGTTTAACGGGCAACAGCAGCAAAGACTCTGCGAAAGAGGCTGGAAGGGAATATCAAAGTGAATTATTTACAGCAAAGACCACAGAGAAGTTTGCTCGTGATGTATATAGCCAAAGCGAATCCTTTTCGAGCAGGGCTACGGAAAATGTAGGAAATTTATCCCCTGCTCCACTGTACTTTGGGTGTGTGGGTGTGTGGTTTTGTTTTGGTGCTTTGCGATTTATTTCCCCACTTTGATTCTGAGGCTTTGTTGTGATTTTTTAGATTTATTTCGCTCGTTATTTCAGGTATTAGTATTCCTAAGCTCGTGTATAGGTTAGAAGGGCAGGTTTTGCAGACCACCTACTCTGTGTATAATTAGAATTGGCTCTGGATATTACAGGCTGATGAAAATCAAAATCTAAAATATTTATTTATAAATTAAAATGTAAATTTGCTAAGGAATAGACTGTCGAGTAAGATATTTGGTATCACATGGACTTAATTACTAACAAACAAGCTACAAAAACTTTTACCAAACTACACTGCTGTAAAGTCTGTTAAAATTAAGAAAAACCTTGTTCGCTTTGCGCTAGTAGTCTATACGATTACTAACATGATGCCAAAAAAAATTGCAATCACCGATTTACCTCTATTTCTAACTGTAATAGTATATAAAAGTAATAAAGTTACGAGTAAAATGCTCCAAGATAGGCGAGTGGTAAATAAAACGTTTACATACAGAGTTCTATAAAGTTTGATTTTGATATTGTGAAGTAGCGCCTTACGGATTTATTTTCAAGAGTTAGTGAAATATAAATGGCAGCCATTTTTGAGTATGAACTTATCATGGAAATACTAAATTTAAATTGCGACAAGTCGGCGAATTTTACGACCTTAAAATTCAACAACAGACAACAAAATTCGATTAATTTGCTTTGAACTGCGCGCTCACCAGTCTTCAGTCAATCGCGTGCGACGCTGAATTCGTGTTAGTGTTCCCACTTTCTTATATCGAGCAACAAACTTGAGTTACGCGTCGTTGACAAGGCCCGACGGAGACACAGAAATACTTTGTGCTAAGAGGCTGCTCTAGAGCCACCTCCTGTGTATGAAATTTTAATCGAACGTTTAGAGGGGCTTCTCAGGCAAGAGTATACACAAGCAGGGGGAGACGCTGTCGTCGCCGTCGCTGTCGCCGTCGAGAGGAAAAGCTTTTGAATCCCACCTCTTAATTCTCATAAGCATTGAAAATCGAGTTGGTTTATTCATAAGGAGCTTGGCGGGATGCTGTCTCTGTTGACGGCTACGAATTTGCTGATATTTTCCCTGCTTAGCGTTCTACGTCCCGTAGGTGGTGGCGCAGTGGGGGTTGACAAATATCTGAGCTTAGATATCATGGACCATGGATACTAGCATCAATATAAAAAGTCGCCCTTTTGAAGTGGCGAATTTCAGGCGATTTAAGTCAAAAATTTGAATTTTCTTTATTTCTGACAAAAAATAGTCTTTTGCAAGTCGATGGGCTTCAAAGACTTCTAGAGATTTCTTGGAAAATCCGCGTAAATTCAAATTGGACTTAAGATATTATTTTGTCAACAAACAATCTTCACTTCGTAGACTTGGTCTGTTGTCACGACAATCAGCTTGACTTCTTGTTCAGTGTCGTAGTCTTTGGGATCATTAAATACTGCTGAGTCGAGAAGACATCAAATCAAGTGATACTAAGAAGACACTTTCCTAGAATTTAGAACAAGGAAACTAAGAAAGTAAAATGTTGCAAGTACTTTGGTGATTTCCACACTGTTTTCAGCGACTAACGCTAAAATGCCTGAAACCATTGCCGCACGCTCGTTTTGTGCGCGCCAGCCGCGTTGTCGCGGGCGAAAGTCGCCGAATAAATCATTCCATTATCCAGTCCTCCGTCCCAAGTTAATTGCGTCGCGTTCGACGCCAGCAAACGAATGTTAAGTTTAAATTATTCATCGCGAATCGAGGGAGCTACGCACAACGAGATGCAAATAACTGCGCCCGAACGTTTTGTGTGCAAATGTTGGGTGGATAGTTTGTTTGAAGGAGTTTGCAAAACACGACTAAAATGACTAGCCAATTTTCGACTTGAGGTCGGTTCGCCTCTTCGTTATCAGTCGAGAGCAATTTCTAATCAATTACGAATCACGATGTGGATTTGCCTGGCGACGGGCGTGGAGCACGTGACCGGAGCCGCTGGTTTAACTTTTAATGACTCCGCCGAGGGACGGGGTGTTAAATTTGAATACCTATCACTACCTTTTATACTGGACACTTTTTTTAGGGGTGAAATGAGGGAGTCCGATTGGAGGTTTGATGAGGGTTTGAAGGTTAATTTTGCTGTTGGTGCATTGTACGCTTAAAGCTCTATATCTAGTCGTACAATGGCCATATTGCTATGTATTTTAAGCGTTTTTATACCAGGCTGCTCCACTTCAAGTACTTCCCGAATAAAAGCGCCACTGTATACCGGTTTTGCCGTCGAGGATCCATGGTAACCGCTGGGAATGTTAGCAAACTTCGAAACACCAAAATGGCGTCCGAAAATAGGTTGGGTCTTGGTAGCACTTTCGTGAAAGCCTCCAAATTTGGTTAATTTAATCGTCTGTTTTGCAATATTTCTCAACTTCGGGAATTCATTTCCGAGAAAGTTGTAAGACTGAAGACAGAGAGGTTGACATAAAGTTAAACCACCTGTTTAAATACAAATGTTGTTTGTTTGAAATATACACGCATCGGCTTTGAAATCAAACACGCCTTCTGCTTCTCGGCGAAGATTTATTTACACATACATTTTTTAAGCGATCCTATATGTGTTTTCTCGCGCTACAGCTCGTGAAAAAGAAAACGCGATCGTCGCTGCGATCGCTCGCTCGGTGGACGAAATCGTCGACTACTTTTACACAATCACTTCCCTTATTTGTAGTTTACCCCGCGCTTCGCTTTGATCTCGACCAGCCGCCTGTTTTCAAGAATATTCTATCCACCCATGCGGAGAGAGCAACCCTCTGTGTATATAGACACGCGTTAGAGCTCCCTGGTATGACTTGGAGAGTGCTGGCCACGGGTCGAGCACTTCAGAACCTTGGGATCTTAAAACTTGAGGGAAGTCTGTACTGATTTTCCCCCAACACCTTATTTCGAAGGTTCATGGGGCGGAGCCCCCAGATAGGGTCAGCAGGGATGGAGCTCATGGGACTACTATGTTTTGTTGGTACAATATGAAAATTAATTATACCAATATGTTTACTACGCCTGCTAGTTCGGCCCAAGAGACGCGCGTTATACGTTTCCCTTCCTCGCATGTGGCAAGCCGTGTTCACAAAAGATTTTCCTCTAGATTTCAGATTAGATTAACTAGATTTTAGCACGCAATTGCGCTGATTCGTGGGCGGCTCGGAATGTGGAACGCCCACGGAGTGACCGGACAATGATTAAAAATTTTGAATTAAATTTGCAAAATCATGTGTGCAAGATTTTTTTCACCCTCTTAGTGCGAACTGAAAGTCCGGGCACCTAGGGAGTCGTACGTTTTGCAACCCTTGTCAAATACCCTCCGAAACTATAGTTTCTAAGGTGCTACCATCTCTATGGTAATACCGTTGTTGGACACGTAGTCTTTCTCTTTGTGTTTGTAGCATGATTTGTTGATAGGCTGTATCTATTGAAAGTAATCTTAGCAAAGATAACCAATAACCCGAGATGCCCTGTGATGAAGAAAACTCCACTCCGTATTTTAAAGGAAACAATAATAAACTTATAATTAGAAACGAAATATCAATTCCGAAATATCAATTCCGAAATTTGTAACCGTCGTGCATGTAACGAGTACTTGCATTTGTGTTCGAATCACACGATTAAAGATATTTTTTTCTATACTTCACAATACCAACCCCATGCTCAACACATAATCACCGTCATATTGGCGATATGAACGGTATTTTGGGCCTTGGACCCATTTGATCGAGTTAACAACTCCCTGCCCGTCACCGTGCTCTCTCTATCCATACCCCACCTGACATACGCAACCTCCTAGCTTTTCCTGGAAGGTAACGCTGGCTGTGTAGCAAACTGGCAACGTGGCTTCGCAGGGAAAACAACACGGGCAACAGGAAAATTAGCTCTGCTCGTGTGCTCGTGTGCACCCACACGCGGAGCTGAGTGAATGAAAACACAATCCCGTTGAACATTCTCGCTCACCTGTAGCTCGACCCTTTTGGGGCGGTCGGGACTCGGGTTTTTCGGCGTAAACGTGCCCAGGGGAGTTGCGGGGAAAAAAACGAAAGTGGGCATGGTAATATGCACGAGAGTTATTACAATGTTAAATTAGAGCTGGGGCTTGGTGTGTTGTATTTTAAGTAGTGTTCCCGGGTTGAATCATTTCATGTTATAGTCTTCTTTTATATACATTTTTTTCACGCAGTCTAAGGGATGGTCGTGCTTCGTTTGAGACCCCCATCTCCGAAATGAGCAGCAAATACCGCAACCACCGCAACTGCCTTTTCGTAATGGTGATGCTGAACTTGCTTTGTTAAGTCTAATTTTTATGTCCATTGCTTTAATTTTGGTCATTTAACGTTTAGGTCAGTATACCGAGGAAAGTTCCGGGAAAAATTAGTTGGAAAGAGCCCACCCATAAAGCAGAGCTGCAAAACAATTTCCACCAATGCACGAACTCCAATCGAATTCAAGTGAGGTTTAATTCTAACGTTTACCTGGATTAAATGTCCCAGTTAACTTTTCTTATCTTGTGGACGAGCCCGTGCTGACGATCTAAAGTTTCTTGGCTGCTGTGAAGACTTCGTCTTGCAGTCTTGCAGAGAAAAACGATAAAACGATAATTTGACTAATGGCCATGATGTTGTGATGCCAATTAATCTTTTAAAATGGCAGAAATAAATGTTTATGACGATTTGGAGAGGCGTTGCTGGAGCAACAAGGTTTTAACAGAAAGAAACCCAGTTTTCTTTGTGTAATTGCTTTATTTTTAATCAAATGCATGAACAATATGGCTCTTACTAAGATCAGCGGAGCCCGTTGCTTATTCATCTAAATGGCCTTATGCCCTGTGCCCATATGGCAAAATAATGAAGACCAGATCCAGATTTTTTACAAACGTTCGCTTCAGGTTGTTCTAGACTTTAAGGATCATTTTCTCATTTCTCGGCTGATGTGCTTGTTGACTCGACGAGATCAAGCCACAGTACAACACCCACTCTCGCACGAATCGAAATTCAATTTGTTACCAAAAGTTGTGTCTAAACTAAATTGCAGAACTGTAAACACGATTGATAAGGAGAGGATCGAGCGGATGCTTCATCCAAAGATAGACTTTCCGCGAAGTCTCTAAGTTTAGTCACTTTCATATCTTGTCGGCTGCCGTGAAATCTAACGCCCTCGCATCACAAGACACTTTAACGGGGGTGGGGGGGTGGGAGAGATCTGTTAGCGTCGCCCCACGCTTACGTCTCGAACAGAAGGGTGGTTTTGGGCGGCGGTGGCGGCGGCTGTGGCGGCAAGTTCCGCGGATGTTTCTGGCCTTGACACCCCACGGTGACACCTAGCAGCCACCCTTTGAGACTATAGGAACTGTTTGCGGTGGTGTGTGAGGGTGTGCGTGTTTTGTGGGTGGGGGGGGGGGGGGGGGGGGGTGCAGCGGAGCTTCGTGATCGCTTATGAGGTAACATTCATGGGTTGGTGAAATAGTGTAATATAATTACGCAGGGAAAAAGTAATTTTTTACACAAAAACTTCACAATTTCAAAATAAATGCTGATATTTTTAAAATTATTTCTGCTGTGCCTAGGTCAGATGTTACAATGATAAAGAAACGTGGACTGAGGTAGATTGCATAAGCAAGTATGTTTATCGTGTCAAAAAAGTTAAAATTTTCAGTAGGTATAATTGAAGAAGCACTACGTTACCTGTCTTGCCTTTGGGGAAAAGTCACAAATGACAGCAAACACAATTACGGCTCCCAATTTTAACAGACCGTCACTTTGCGGCAAAATTTTAGCCACCTGGGAATTTATACCACGGCTCTCCTCTTGGTTTTCCAAAGTCTACAATCGGACGCGGAGTCGAGAGAATTGCAAAACTTCATGTCAGGAACGGGAAAAAACGGTCAAGTTACTGCGAGAAACTCACTTTTCCTTGATTTCTACATTGCCGATGGTGAGTCGTAGCATCGCGCGCCACTGACAGCGACTCCGTTGGCTGGCGGCCGGGGCAGACACACTCCGTCTCGTTAACGTGTTACAGCGCACGCTTTCCCGCATTTTCCGCATTTTCCGGACGTGTTTTTCTGACTGTGTCGGTAGAGGTGTGGGTGTGAGCGCGAAGCATTTTCCATCATCGAGGGCGTTCTCATTTTCCCACTTAATGTTGTGAAACGCCGGGGAAATGTGTATACACATCTTGGAATGAAAGTGTTGCGGTGCCCGATAGTCTCGAGCGTGGGCTGAATGAGGATCCGTAGCTGAGAAATAATGAGGTAGCACTTGGCTTTTACTTTGGGTTACCGATGGGTGATGGTTTCACCAGTTTTACTTTGAAAAACTGCTGCCACGTACTTATGAAATATCACTGCAACAATAAATCATAAATCTGCGCGTTTTTGCTTGAAATTTTCGTAGAATGCTGGATGTTGTCAGCTATCGGCAAGTTGTCCGTTTTCTATTTGATGGTTCAATGCATTTAATCGCTTATTTGATATTCGATACGATACGATGCTTGTGCATTTCCTACGATTTGGAGTGAATTACCGATTTTCAATACTCGAATTGCAGAGCTTTATTACAAATGAGACGTCCAAACAAACCACATCCCTCCTGACTCGCGTGTGATAATACGAAGCAATGTGCATTATCAGCGTTTAAAAACTCGCAAATACCAGCAGATAATTCAATTGAAAGGTTCGGATTTTTTTGTCGCCCTCCTAATTGAACTACATGCACATACCTTAACAGGTATCTCAAGTACCCATTGAAAACATAAGACAACCCTCTGTTTGTGTTCGAGATTCACCAGCCCTGCAGTAGAACAGAGAAACGCTAGACAGACGACTGTTTGTTCATCTCTTTAACTTCGCTTCTGGGGCTCGCATTTCGCACGCCGTGAACTCCTTATCAAAACACGTATACAGCCGAGCTGCTGTTTCAGCCAGTATAATGCTTCATGCAGGTCGTTATATGTCTCGTCTGAGTTTGAGTTGCTAGCCAGTAGCCAGCCAGCCAGCCAGCCAGCCAGCCAGCCAGCTAGCCAGCCAGCCGGTCGGCGTGCATGAGAGCTCAGAGAGCAAGGGAAACACATTAGTCGGCCACTGTCTAGAGCTGGCGATCTTTAATATTTAACGCCGCAACAAATAAGCCGGACTGGTTGCCATGGGTACAGGCGGTGTAGGAGCTTGTGTGACGCATGACGCATTGAAATTACCTTTTACCTGTAGGACTCGCGTCTTTTCCTAATCTTTGCACCACGCTAGTTGTCTTGGGTCCAGTTTTTCAGAGGTCAGTTCACTTCTCATTGCCGTGGCCACTGGTAATAATATTCCTAGAAATTGTGTTAACTGACCGTTAAATAACAAACAAGCCACTGAAAGCCCTTAGTTGTCTTGGGTCCAGTTTTTCAGAAGTCAGTTCACTTCTTATTTGTTATTCTTATTGAAATTAGATTCCTAGAAATTGTGTCAACTGACCGTTAAATAACTTAGAAGCCACTGAAAGCCCTTAGTTGTCGTCGAAATTATTGGAATTACTTAACCCAGTCTTATTGATTTAGAAATATTATTTAGATACTTTTTTGGTTTTGGTATACATAACAATCCTAATAATGACATGAGTTTTACTGGGAAATTTTTTGTTTAAGAACAAGCCTCTTTTAATAGACTGGTAATTGATAATTGGAATTGTGTGTCAGCGAAAATTCACAGTTCCGAGTGCAGGATGACTGTTTTAGGCAGCGAATCGATTATGCCAAAAGAAAATGATACTCCGCTCATTTTCCTTTATCTTTTCACCGAGTCCTACTTGATGAAAGAGGAAGCTTGACTGGCGCAAGATTGGGAAAGTGTTGTGCAAAGCTTAACACTCGTGATATCCCAATTTGAAATACAGACGCACTATTTAGTACACTCCGTTGTTTCTTTATTGCCAGCAGAAGGGATAAATAATTTGTAAACGAATTTCTAAATTTATTATCATCCACACACAGCGCCGGTATACTCTCGAGTCACGATGTATGGTAATAATTTCAAAGAACCCGTGAAACATTCCAACAGAGATATGAACTCTCGCGTATCAGAAAATCCGCGCGAATAAATTTCCCTCGGAAGTGTTTGTCGTTGTGGGCCCTATTTTGAATGCAACCAATTTTCACAGCATGACGCTAAATCAAATATTTACTCTCTATTCTCTGCGCGCTTTCGAGGGACTAAATCTCTTAGCCCATCAACGTGATGCTCTCTAGCCGAGGAAAAACGTTCGGAAAATGCTCTCGGACTGCAGCGGCGTGGGTTTTCCACAGACTGGGCTTGATAAAGATTTCCATGAGCATGTTATATATATAAACGTGGCGAAAAAAAAGGGTATAGAGTGGAAAACTATTTGTTTGGATCAATCACCTCCGGCGTTTCCCGTGGAAATTGTAGCGAAAGTGATTGATGAGACAAGATAGTGGATCGAATTCATCACTTTGCCTCAACGTGAGTTGTTAGCGATTCATTGAAACTATATATATATATATATCGGTAGAAAATCTTTTTCTTATCGTCACGAGATTTCCCGAGGATCGCTTAGCGAGTTTTCCGACGGTCGTCGAGGCTGGTTTTAGTAGGCGATGGAGACGTTTTGCGCTCTCAATTAAGTTTAACGACCTTTCAGCATGTTTTAATTAATTTTAATCTAGATTGGAGACAAGTAATTTATTTACAATACGACTTTTCCTGTAGTGGAAATGGGTGCGGGATCGCTTTTCCGGGCTTGTCGTAGAGTTTTCCGTTACCCTTTGAAATAAAAGGCTGAAAGGTTAGCGGGGAGTTCAGAAAATACGCAACTTTTCCACTGCTTGACTCGATTAGGATTTTCAAATATTACTTTGAGACTATGTCATCATCCTCTCCCGAATAAATTAGATATCCAAAACCTGGAAAAGTGCCCTAGTAACCTTGATGTATTTACTAGGTACTTCCATCTCGTTGCCGAAATGGCGAATTCAATTTCCATCTCGACCTATCGCGTCGCTTGAGCCGGGTTTCCGCGTTCCGATAGTTACGCTTAGAACTTTCACCAATGAGAAATTAGCAATTTATCCCTTGCATATTTTCGCATGACTGACACCGGCACTTTAAAACAATCCGAGTCCGGTTCCTTACCAGGAATCAAGTTTTCCTCGAAGTTGAATGTCACTACGCCGTAGACGCGCTTCCGAGAAGCAACATTTCACTTCATGGAATGTTGGCAGCCGGCAACATTAGCAACGACCTTTTAGTAGCAAGAACTGCGCGCAGACTTTTCCGACAAATTATCCTCACACTAACATTCACTCTAAGACATGAATTCACTTGTTAGAAGTTACCCGACACTTCTTAACACGCAATCATGTAAACGTTTCCCGCAAAGTATAATCTTGTCAACGTCCTCGTCTCTCAGCCTAACATTGCCCTATACAGGGTCAGATGAAAACATATCGCCGCCCATTGTGGCGGCGCCGGAAATCCAAGGACGCTGGCAATGCTTCAGATGCGTGGGCAACGCGTGTAGCTATTAGGGTGTACGCAACTCCTGCAGACATTGCAACGTCTGGCGGGAAATTGTTTGCTGCTGCGATTTTGACCGGCGTCCCGCGTCGCGCGTGCATCACGTTGCGAGAGATGCGAAGGCGATTTATATTTAACGCCGATCCCGTCGCTGGCGAATACGCGTTTAGCGTGGGGACGTGAGCGGAATTTTCGCACTAGACGCTTGGAGACGCGCACATACTCGGGTCCATAGCGCGAGAGAGAGCGAGCGATATGGAGAGGGATCTGAAAACGAGTAAAAAAGCACGTTTACGGTCTTTAGTTGATCATCGTGTGCGGTGGATTTTGGGGAATACTATGTATGGTAATCCCAGAGGGAAAATGTTGTACAAATATTTGCTTTATGAGTCTTTTTTTTGTATGAACGTTCTGCATATACCTACCTCTGAGAATCGCAACCCCCATATTCGACAACGGTATAGCGGCGTTCCCTTTTTATATTGTAATCATATTCGAGTTTACATCATTCCCAGCTCGTGCCTTGTGTATCGTGTATCATGTTTCATGCATCTCGGGTGCAATTGGTCATCTTCGCTTGGCATGCGAGCATAATGCCCATACACCAGCCCGGAGCATGCTAATTTCACGCTTGCATTGTTGTTTGCTATGAATCATTGATTTGGCGGGTTCATTTCGATAAAATACACTGCCAATGCAGAGTAGAGTCTATAACAGAATCGAAAGTTAATTGCATAAAACGAAAACAACCGTTTGCCAGCTAGCCTATGAATGTATATTATTTTTCATTACAAAAACATCTTCATTTTTGGTGATGCTTGTAAACATTTAATAACTTTTGCAATTTTTGTCCAAATCGTTTGCTTTATCATAAGATTTTTTCGTGTATATCTCCTTCCGTAACAATGTGAGTATGGATCCAGCCATACGACATCGCAATTTCATTCATAGAAGGCAAACAGTGACATTTGAGTGACCTCTGCAGAGAGTGGATACACAGCGTGTTTGCCACCGAGTCGCTGCGAAGAAAAGAGTGTCTCCCCGGAGAGCGTTTCCCGGCTCGATGCGAGTGTGGAAATCACGTGCATATCATTCCGCGCGATAGTGTATAAGCTTCGCGAGGCTCGCAGTGCAAATTTGCAATTTTAATCGCGCGGCTGTCGGCGACCCGTTTAGGGGTTGCGAGGGGGAAGAATAATGTTGGCCGGGGCGCTTTTATATTCGTTGCTTGGTCGGTAATAAGTTGTTAGTGTTGTGGGTGTGTTGGCTTAATTATGTTCGTATATTTTGTTAAAATTTTCATGATATTTTGTCTCTTTTTCTCAGTTTAGCCGAGGAGGGAAAGGCCAATTCATCGTTTCTTCAAACAAATGAAAATAATTTGTTGTTAAATATATTGTTTATTAAAAGTCTACGATGTGAAATTGCTTATTCTGATGTAAATTACCGACGTGGTAATTTTATAAGTTGAATTTAACATTTTACAATGGCCATTTATAATTTATTTAATTTTCACAACTTTAAATGGACGTTTTATGAATTATTTTCCCGAGCTCTTAGCCCATGGAAACACAGCCAAAAATATACACATTTTATTAGAGATTTTCTTTCATTTCATCTTTGTTCATAACTCCTTAGAGATATCCGTATTTTTTACTGGATGGTGATAACAATTCAAACGAAACTTAGCAGCGCTCATGCAAAGTACTTGGAAGAAACTTGTCAATTCTATAGTTTGTCTCGGTGTGAAATTTGAAAGTTGGTTTAAAACAAAAGAAAATGCATAGCTACATTCACCCAACACAGAACAGGAAAAGTTTTTAATACACAGCATCACAACCAAGTCGAAACACCACGACCATCTAAACTATACCAAAGAAAAATATTTAATTTCACTAGAGAGCATTTCCACGAACAACGCCACCCTTTGACACACATTCAGTCGAAACCAAGTACATCTTGGGGACGGCTATACATTTTACAATGCAACGTCTCCAGCGAGAATTTTCT
Organism: Nemurella pictetii; assembly: GCA_921293315.2. Taxonomy (NCBI): domain Eukaryota; kingdom Metazoa; phylum Arthropoda; class Insecta; order Plecoptera; family Nemouridae; genus Nemurella; species Nemurella pictetii. The sequence goes on from OV121122.1 coordinate 9,050,679, forward strand.
TTTTCCTCCCGTTTTCCGCTACTCTAACGCTGGATCTTGCAGCGATGACAGCTGCTTCCGGTCTTTCAGTGCCGCCTTGTGACGCTTACGCGCGAACATTTTGGAAACATTTTCTTTGTTTTTTTCACATCGGATATTGACGCAATGCCTTTGAGATTACGGCGGATAGAGTTACAACTTCTACAACAAAACAGCCAATGCTACGGACTCTGCTCCAGCCCCAGCATCAATCTATACGCTCTAACACCAGCACCTGCCAGAACCATTGGATACCACTCGTAAATTAACAATGGTATCGGAAACATGTCATTTCTCTTCAACTATGGGCGAAAAATGATGTTTTCTATGATGTGAGTATTTTGCGAGTTTTCATTTGTGTTTTTTACTGTGTTGGTAAATCAACGTTGGGCGTCGGTTTTACCACTTTCTCAGTTCCAGCAAAGTGCATTCGTTCAGTAATTCTTGTACTTTTTATTTGACGGTACTTGACGGTACTTCAATATATTGACAATACTTAAAATCTTCTATTGTATTTAGCTATCTGTAGTGTAGCTAATTTTGGCAAAAACCTCGTATTTCTTGAGCTTTGATTTAGTTAAACATTTGTCAAAACAACGCAATGAGTAAAACTCTACGAGAAATATATTTCCCCACTTACAACAGATAACTTTTCTTGCGACTGTACGAATCCCTTTAACCTCTGTTCCTGATACCGAAGACATTTTTCCCACGTGCCACCGCTGAGCACTAAATGAACGCCCGGCGATCTCAATGATCTCGAAATGAAGACCTAATTTTCGTAGCGTCCTCGCAAATATCCATTGCCAGCAAATTGCTCGCGAGTCCTCTTAAATACCAAGACACGTTTCTTAAAGACTGCACACAAGCGTGAACCATGCAGTGTGACAGTCTCGTGCAAAGCTAACGGGCCAGGCGTGGCAGCAGCTAGTATTACGGAGGCGCCATTTGCATGATTAGATTTCTTGCCTAGACGGGATTAACATAATAATGTTGTTAGGAGAAGTAAAATGTATATGCCAATTTTCTTGGTTCGTGCCGGTCGCTGGCGAGAGCCGAGGATCGCCCAGTAATGCGTTCCAGCCATTAGGTGTAACAAAAACAGGGCAGACAAAGTAATTGGGTATAATTTTTTGGGGAGATATCAATGTTTACGAGCGCCGGGGATTTAAGGGAACGTGGTGGAGCTTACGGGCGACGCGTCAGCAAACGGGCAATTTGGTCTGGCTGATTAAGACTGATTAGGTTCGAAATTAAAATGCGAAAAAGGCACTAGATTTTGTTTGGCAATGTCGGTCACTTTGTTTCGAATTTGTTTGTTGTCGGCAGATTTTTATTTTTATTTTTAACGGTTAGTTTGCGTTTTTCAGTTGTAGTTACGGTGGAGTTTTCCCTCGAGTTGTTTTTATAAACAGGGCTGAAGTACGAACCAGCAATTGTGTTGAAATTAGAATTAAAATTTGACGAAAAAAATAATGTTTCCTATCATTTGTTCCAAGCCAACTAGCGACAATTGGGTCAAAAGGTCTCCGGGTCTCATTATTTGATACTTGACTGTCCACGTGACACAATAATTTATCCCGAGGTCCACAAAATTGTAAATTCACTGTACGAACGCAATTAAAATGATGGCATACCACATTGGGGGATCAAACATTTAACGCTCCGGCTTAAGTATATTGACGAAAAACATAAAATCCCCCAAAAGCATTCCCTTATGACTAGGGAGTTTTCGCCGAAAGAAAATTGGACAGAGTTATAATGATTATCTAACTTGATGAAACTCACCGCAAATAGTTTACTTATAACTTAACTATCAAAGAGAATGAATATCCTTATCCCATTTTCTTAATTCAAGTAAGTATAGTTGTTACTCAACAAAGTTCTATCGGTTTAATACAGCAACCTATAATTGTCTAGCGATGGCTTCCACTCTAAAATGCTTGACAAATTGTGCATCACTATTACTGCATCAATGTGGTTATCATCAGGCTATCGACGGCACCGCCTTGCAATGCAACTGACAGTTCCCAATTACAATTGCTCACTGACAGAGATTGCTCGATACGAGACAATAGCTGCCTGATTAACACGTGCTGGCCACTGCATTTGGGTAACATTGATCAGTCATAGATGCAAATTGATTAGAGATAATGACTAATTATCTCATTTATAGTCTACAGTTGCATGCGATTACCTGTATTGTGAATGGAACACGCGATTGATTTCGGGTTGTTGGAAGATGATTGTGTTCTGGTAGTTGATTTAGGTCCATTCACAGAACACTTGACGATTATACAAAAAAAAAATTGTCAGTCAAGAACCCTCTAGTGTAAATGCAAATTGTTTTTTTTTAGTTTTTTTACATATTTTTATTGTTAGTTGTTGTAGTTTACGATTTTGCTCTAATGGAAGATGTTTGTGGTCCTTAAGAGGTAAGAGGGCCTTGACGTCTGCCAATTGTTAATGGCAATGCGTTAAATACTTTTGCGCTTGCCAATACCGGGACCTGTTTCTTTTGGTTCAATAAAACTCTTGATGACTTCATTTACCCTTTCGCCCTTGTCGTATATTGATAATTATCATCTTCGTTAAAATTATTTACTTTATAAAGGTTAGTGTTCTAACTGCACGACAAGGTCAATATTTTAAGTCTTCTACACGGATTCTGCCACAGATATTGAACGCAGTCTGCTGCTGACGCCGAAGACGATTACACTACCATTGATTCCCGCTATACAAGCCGCTAACATCTGGTGAGTCAATTGTCTAATTATCATTGTATTTGGCGATATTTTCATATATTTGGCGGTGCATAATTTTTCCATTAACTATGCAGCTAATTTACAACCAGTCTGCTACTGATTTCCATCGAGAATGCAGCTGATATCAATCGAAAATATATCTTTTTCTCGATAACTCTTTATATTTATTGACATTTATTAATTATTATGCATCGAGTCCATCGAGTCTGCTGCTGATATCGAGTCTGCAATCTAAAATAATTTCAAATCGAGATACGTTATTTTTCCATTACATTGTACCATGCTTATGCACACTTAACCGTAACCGGAAGAATGGCAGAGAGAAAAATAAATGCAATCACCGTCTTAGAATAACCAGCGAACGTTTTACACTTTGTGTAAGTTTCTGCATAAAATATCTCGCATCGCTCTCTGCCATTGCACATAAAATCTCTTGCGTCGCTCTCTGCCATTGCACACAAAATCTCGACGCGTCAGTGTTGTCGACACCTCGATATTTCGTCGTTACGCATTATGAATATAAATATGAATCAATTTCAAACGTTTTTTTTTCGGTAGTAAAACAGGTGGCAAGCTCGGGCGCCTGCGCTTGTTCGTGTCTCAGGTAGCCACGTTTCGCGCCTTATTTTCTACGCGCCACGCAACTTTATTTCATTACAATTTGGTTAAAGTTAACGTGAATCTATGCGAGAAGAAATTAGTATCCTTATGTGTGAGAAATAGAAAGCAAACTTTTCACACTTTGCCAGAGTTTTTTTTTTTACTTTTTCATTAAGTTCGTGCAAGGGAAATAAATGAAGCCATCTTTATTCGGATTTTTGCGATGAAATCACGCTGCTGTGGAAATACTTTAACTTCTGAATGAGATTCAAGGGTTCATCTTCTCACAGCTTTAGAACTCTACTCAATACCACTATTTTTAATCGATTTTTTATTTATTTTCATTTTAAGGAGTCTCTCTCATGCTCTAGCTATTAAAATATATTTTTATTACTGTGTTTTATATGAAACATGGAAGTGTTTGTACGGCGGATTGCGCTCGGGAGCTTGAAAATAAATATTAATTCTTAAAACAATCATAAAGAAGACTATTCAAAATTTTTACAACATTAATTTTTCCACTCAGTCAAGCCAGTTCTGATTCTGTGCGAGACCGTGACAAAAAAAAAGCGTCGATTTTCTATTTTTACTTCATCAAACGTAATTTAGGCACTTTTAGACAACATGCAGGCAGTTTCCTTGCAGGCAATTTGTAAGGCTGATATGTATTGCAGTGGAGGTGCCAGGAAATGTTTTGCGGGGTGCGTATAGGAGCTTGACTTGAAAGTAGCAGAAATCTGTTCCGAGTGTTGGTTTTTGCTATTCTGACGTAAGAAATGTGAAATTGGTTCCTATTTTATCACTTCAAGGGATTGTGATCAGATGATTTATATTTTTGGCGGCAAATAATTTGATCTGCGCGTGGTATTTCGGGGGTAGTGTTTGAAATAGTTTTTAATATACTGTGATGCACGATAATCAAATAATTTCATTTTTGTTTTTTTGGCAGAAAACGAACGAGGTTCTCCGTGAAGCCGTGTGGTTTCATCTTGGAGCCAAGGGAAATCAAGGTAAGCTCAGGAAAAACAGAAGGAAAATTTTGTTAGTTTAAAACTAGAAAGCGTTCTTATTTTTAACACGGCCAAGTTTGGTGCATGCAAGTTGCCTGGAAATGCTTAAGTTCTCCATCCAGCGCTCATTCCTTAGGCGTAATAAGCATAATGCAGGTCCTATTTTAGAACGATAAGCGTGTGAGATTTACTCCCATAAGGAGAAGCCAGGCCTGAAATAGGCCATGCATCTTTTATACTAACACGGTTGAGCAAATGAGACCTGTTTGTCTACATCTTATAAGTCAATTGCCATCGAGACTTTGTATGCTTTAGGCCATTTCTTCAAATGACGGATAAATGATTGCAATCTCTATCAGCATTTTATGTCAACTTATAGCAAAAGTTTTGGGTTTGTAAAAATGTAATTTCAATTAATTTCCCCCTTTTTAATTGAATTACAAACACACTTAGTGCTGGCATTTCACGATTGCAATCGCTCTCCATTACAGAGTGTTGGGTTCGAGAAGGGATTCTGTGGGAACTAAATACGGTAATTACTGATGTCGGTCCAAATAGGTCAACCTATTCACTACTGGGAAAACGATAAATTCACACCATACGACACGATCTGCTTAAAAACTAGGGTAGTCACATTACTGCTTTGTCAGAGAGAAATTCTCGGTGTAACTAGGTGAAAAGAACGTAGAGTTGCCACTAGTTTCATCTTTAGATAGCATTTTTACAGTGAGTGTTAAATAAAACTGTGAAGTAAGTAGCTGTCTCTGAGTTCATCCAATTACCTTGGCTGCGAAGCAAAATTTGCTTCCGTATAAATAAATATTAATTATAGCAAACAATTTGACACAAAGTAACCATCGATTGATACTTAACCAATGCATTTTGAAAGTAAACAAAAATGGGATGGATCAGTTTTATTCCTATTAGGCGAAATGCAATGCTAGCGTAATTATCCCTAGAATTTGAGAGATGTCCATTTACAATTCGATTAATGTATTGTAGCAAACTCACAAAAATGTTTTGCTGTAAACATGATTTTAACGCCACTCATTTTCGTTAAGCAAATATTTGTTAGGTGCACCATTGTCGTCAATGGAGTATTTCTTGGTCAATACAGTAAAATGCTTTCTAAATACCACCTATAGAATTTTCAGTTGGTTAATAGGTAAAAAAGGTAAATATTGACACGGGAAATGGAGTCTGTTTTTTTTTCTTTTTGCTGGCAAAACAGAACCGTTTTATTTTTGCTTTTTCGATTGTTTTGCGCACAGCGTGGGCGATTTGAACGACGTTGATGGATCGCGTGGCTCAGAGTCAATACAGCAGCGACAATAAATCATTGAGGCAAACTTTTTCGTGGGGGCTGTAGCGAGAGACACGGGGAGTGGGGGTGGGGGTTTACTGTGACATGTCGCCAAATCGGCTAAATCCGCGTCCGTCTTGTTATCCGGTCGGAAATTCGGCAGGTGTAGCCCGTGTCGTTTACACCGCTGTGAGGCTATAAGTCTATTTTTTTTTTCTTCTGCCGGTGGATTTGGATGGATCAAATTAGCAAAAAATTGTTTGTTGTGAGGGAAAAAGTATTCGCTAATGCATTGAACGAACAAAAATGAATAACTGTATGAAACAAAAAGTATCTTGCTGGTCCAATTATTTAATGATTTGAAACTGGAGGGACGGATTTGGCTCCCAGTTCATTTAATTAATTAAATTTTCACATCCATACCATCAGTACTGTAATAAAATCTGTAATTTTGTCTCACATTTCTACATTTCGTGTTAAACATAGTTGTAGTACCCATTAATAGTTGGGCGCCCGACTTCGTTTCATCTGTATGCTACCAATGTAGAGATTTTCTACCACAAACTGACAGACCCATACCGCTGAGTTCCCTTAGTTTGCTAACCCACGCTTAACTTTATGACTGAACTAGCTAACTGTCTATCTAGCTGGCTAGATTAGCTATATCTAGCTCACTAAACCTCACCAAACTTTTAGTAGCTAATTAAATGAAGCCAACGAAAACGAAACTTAATAGACCTACCCTCCTGTAACCGTCGGGTGTTTCAGACTGAACAAACTTAATCTGTTTCAAAAAGACAAAGTTAAAAAATATTTTACACAATTAAATTTCCATCAGATGACCAAAACAACGCGTTTAATAAAAGCACAACAGCTCAGAAAAGGGCTCGACCCATATAACATAGCTAATTGCACAGCAAGTGGCTGGAAAAGAATTAAGGGGAAGATTGCTATAAAATGGGTTTGGTCACCCTAGGCTACGAGGTTGCCTTGACCAGTTCTAGAGAGCCTTGAGAGCCGAGATCGGCAGACTTATTGCATGGACGCCATGCTGGCGCAAGACTGGCCGACAGCATTGAGAGCCAGAAGTGTGATCTTGGAACCTTAAAATTTAGCTGTCGATGCTTGTGTGATTAGTTTTAACGTATACCAAATCAAACATTTCAATACTTTTCAATAATCTACATCGTTGTTCAAACGAAAAAATTTTCAGACAAAAAAATATTTAACTTAGTTACTGAATAAAAACCTACAAATCTTAAGCTTTTCCCGACGTTTCGCAAAGCTTTACGCCTGCTTTATTAAGGGTGTTAACTTTTTTTGGATCAACAGAGAATGGACACTGATGAAAGCTCAATTTTATTAGCTCTGTTGACTTACAGAATCGTAGACTTTAATGCAAGCTTACTCGCTAAGATTATGATATTCAGCATCGTCTAAAATCCGTGCACTGGACCACTCTGCTCGCATCGCAGCTGTCGGTGCCAGGCGGGAGCTAGTGCGGCTTGACCATGCGGGGATGCGGGCTTAATTAAGGGTGGCTTGGCCCTCGTTAGCGTCGGATAAGCCACTCGGTGATAATGTGCGGACAGCGTAGGGTGGACCCAAACGGTCAGTTCTGCTCATACTGACCGAGCAGGGGTGCTGTGTGTGGATCTGGATATATAAATTAAATGGGCTCATGGTTTAACCTTCGGACCTTTTGATATGTTGACGTTTATTATGGCGTTGGTGAGATTTGTGTTTGGTTTGTTGCTGATATTCTTGGGACGGAGTACATTTCCTCTTGATCTGTGCTTAGTTGATCCAGCTTAGTTTATCTGGCCGGTGTCTCGTGGTATTAGGTCATTTATTCGACGACTGGAACTCCTGTCTCGTAAATTCTCGGATTTTCTGAGCTGCCTCTGCGAGCAGTATGATATTTTTTGAAGCTAAATTAAATAATATCAAGATGCTAGGTTTTTTACTGTGTTGTTAGAGTATACGAGGGTTTATCTTGTATTCACCCTCCAAGAAATATTTTTTGATGGCTTAAGCGGCACTTTCGATATCAATGAGGAAAAATCGGACGGAACAGTATTTATTTACATGGATTGCTTTATTCCATTAGTTATTTTGTGTATTGATATTTTTGTTAATTTAATCAGTTAGCTGATTTTGTCTTTCCTTCTGCCATCAAAACCTGAAGACGCTTCCTCGAAATACCGTTTCCATATTTAATTTTCCAGTGTTCGGCACACTCCTATCTGAAACGGCAATGGAAATTGTTATACAGAAGGGGTACAATAACCAATATTCCATGCATGACGATTATTAATCCCCGGATTTTAACTTGTGCCCTTTCGCGTTCGAACCCGGGGGGTGCAGATCGCCGGGACTTAGTCTGTGTTTGCACAAAGTTCCTGGAATTAGCGAGCCTCGCGAAGCGGAACTCTGTTCGCTAATTCTATCGAAAAAGCACGAAATCGCAACGTATAGGAATTGTAATTCATTTCAACAGTCGTTACAGCCCGAATCAACAGTATGTCTCGGAAAGTATTTCCAAGTTGAATACTGATTTTGAATTCATGTGCTAAGTGCATGCCAGGCGTCAAGCAGCAAAGCTACTTTCTTAATTACTCGTAGATTTCAGTTGCACAAGAGCTGGTTATTTATTGACATTAACTAAGAGCAAGAGCGTCATTAAGAAGATTTGCATTTTAACTTTAAAAATAAATGATTAAAACTATCGTGCTACGTTGAACTTTTCGCTGAAATTTCAGCATTGATGGCCTCTTGGACCGTAAAAATCCTTATCATTGCGTTTACTTCTGCTCTAGCATTTGCTGTAGAGATATCTTCGCGTTTATTTACTCCCCTATTCTCCATAATATACTCCCCATTTTCTATACAATCTCAATTATTCTTCAGTTATATATAGCAATGTAAAAGTGCTCGAAGGAAAAAAGCTTAGTTAATGCAATAAACACGGAATTAATTTATAATTTGCTAATATTTAAAATCCCTACATCGTATAAAGTTCCAGTTTCCAAATGTATTCTTCATAATCATCCGTTGCAAAATTCTCTTAACATTAGCATTTCATTAATCCATCTGTCAATTTTTCTGTAACACATTTACATCACTTCTCTTGCCTTTCGAGGCAAATAGAAAATGTAGAACACGTTGATAAAACGTGTATCTGTTCGTTTTCACGTAGGCTACCTGACAGGTGAAACGAGCAAAAGCTCCTCCATTCTCCCTCCCGTTTCTGACGCTGACAATGATAGGTGCGAGGTGGACTTACGAACAGACATGCGTTTCTTTTTTCCCCACGTCACTGGACATGACTTTTCTGGCGAAGCGCGTATACCATTCTTGCATTCTCTTTTTTCACCCTCGTGGTCCATTTTATAATTGGATTATTTTACAGGGTAGCAAACTTGGAAAAAGGTTTTAGCTTGTATAGTTATCCTGATTAGCTTTCAATCATTTTTAGAAGTGAGACATTTTCTGGACTTCCAAACAAATTCAATCAGTCAACGATATGTTGAGTTGCTTGATAAGTAGTGTAGCATGGTAGCATGTAGTGTAGCGTGTTTTCTTAATCGTCTAGGCTAGGGTGATTGTAGTCGGCCGATTATACTGGGATAAAGTTTGACATTTCTTGAATAGCTTGTGGATTTTTAGCATGTTTTGAATTGCGCTGAAAAATGCCATCATGATTGAAATTGCACTGGCAGACTTTCTCAAATACCTTCAATGCATATTTTCGTGGAATGCACGGAATATTCTTTTTTCTGAAAGTACCAATCGCTTCTGAATGCAGATACTGGCCTTATTTTTAGTTTTTGAACTACGGGGTCTTGATGAAATTAATTCTAGCACATAATTTCTTTGTTTTAGCGGCTTAGCGTAAACCTTTAACCTTACAAAGTTATTAAAATTTTGGTTATTTTAAATCACTGATGTACGACAGTGTATTTGGCTGGCATAGATTAAATTTGTCTTATTTTAAAATAAGACTTGGTTGATGCTGGTAAATCTTAACAAGAATTAATTTAATTTTGATCACTAAGTTAATATCCATCCTCACAATTTCCTTAGTGGTGATTGCAGGCTTCGGACGTGAATTCGTAGATCGTGCCACCCACAGCAGCATGGAACGAAACCAAATGATCGAAAACATCAAAAATCCGCTCCACATATGCATAATGCCTCTCGTCGCATGAATCCGACGTGCTTATACCCTCCGCTCTTCAATCATATTTTCTCCGAAATTTCATTCACAACACGTGTATAGAATTGCCAAACAAACTGTTATCGGGCACACATTATTTCGCCTGTTGCATTTCAATTTCTTCTCCACTGTCTTCGATAGATAAACAAACACACAAAAAAAAATAAAGCAAACGTCAGTGGGTCTCTTGTTGAAAACCCACACACCCCTACCCCTGATGTATCAGAATTTGAAGAGGCACACAAATATGGCCTCCAATTTTTCCCTGCTTGTATATTTTCCCCGACATTCGTTTCGGCGGGGTCCAATCAAGACTCCTGTCAAAGAGCGGTGGCGGCTAGATCAGAGAAAAGCTCGTATTTTCCACGAAAATGGCAGGAAAACACCACTCAATCGAACGATGGGGCTGTTGTGAGCCGAGGAAATTCTCCGACTACTACCTCTCGTTCTCGCCGTTGTATTATAGATGACGTCTTCTTCCATTCCGGGTACAGCAGCGTTGCGACAGTGGCGTACGGTAGCACAGATTCGTGTGAAGTCGTTGTTGCTTGTACCTACTGGGCGACAAGGAGACTGGGTGAACTGGTTTCACAGCGAATCAAATTTTTCCTTACAATCTACATAAATACTATTTTAATTACAAATGAGGGGTGTACATACGATGGTATACATCAAGGGAGTACTAAAATGGTTTAGGGATGAAATTCGCGATTTTTAATCTCAATCAATGGGTACTTTTTTAGTTTGGAATGGTAAGATGGGGAAATATAAATTCATTTTTAATAACGGTTGAGGGAATTTACTGATATTGCCTAAGGAATATTTGAAATATTTCGAAATTTTTGTGGTAGTATCAAAAATTCACCATTCAAATAAAACAGCGTGCCTTTCACTGAATAAATAAAACCAAACGATTTACATTATAAGTTAACATTTTATTTTTATTTACACAGATCGAAAAAAGCAACAACAAATCTGCAAGAAACACGGTAACATAAAATAATGTAACAAAGTTACATATTAATGATCAGTCTTTACAATGTTTTTTCCGATCAATTACATATTTATGGACTCTACTGAGCACCAGCATAAAATATACACACTGTCGTCAATTCAGTGTACTTTTCCGTTAGCGCTAAGAGTACGCAAGACTCGAAGTGCATGCAATTTTTGATGTTGACGTGGAGGTGCCATGTTTGCTCTGCGGGCTGCGTTAAGGGGCTACACTTGAAAGATGAATAACTCGCATCTGAATTTAGTTCAATTTTATTTACTCACTTGAGGATGGAACCTATCATAAGAAAAGTCGCTGAAATCGCTGCAGAAAACACCCCGTATTTGCTATGCAAAGTCGTACCTCATTATTATTTATTTAAAAGCTGTATTTTATTTTTTCCCAACGATTAATCAAACTATACAGAATTAAACACAAATTGAGCAACCATACATTGAAAGTTATACTTATAGTAATTTATTATCTGTGCGTTTATTTCAAATTTTTCCAATCGATCCTCAAACGCAACAAAAAAAAAGTCAAAACGTTGGCAAATCCAGCCCAAAGACTACGCCACTGCTGAAACGGTAGAAGGACTTACCTCGCTGCTGTGTGGAGGTAAATGTGTGCTGCATGCTCACGAGACCGCATTGTCATTCTAACAAGGGAGTTTATTTATCATTTCCGGTAGAGATGATTCGGATGAACATCCGGCAATCAATTGTTGCCCCGTGTGCGGCTGGGAGCTTGCCGGTGGGGTGTCCTGATTCCTCGCGATCGATTCTGCGATGCTATCTCGATCTCTTCGATTGGAGCCGGCGAGCTTGCTGTGCTTGCTGGGCTGTGCGTTCGTTGCATCGTGTCTTATATTGGTGTCCCAGGAAGTCTGGCACGGAGGGAAATACCGGTTTTGAATTCAAACAATTTAAAACTGCATCCGGTCGATTTTCTAGACACCTAAGCCGAAAATTGGCTAGTTTTTTTCTAGTAATCGGAAACTATTTCGTTCAACCTCCATCCCTTTTATGAAAAAAGCGTAAAAATATATCTAATAAATAATTAAAGCTTTACATTTGCTGTCACTTAATTTTAAGTAGTAACCTTGCAATGATGATACTTTCCTACTTGTTAATCGATTCTTTTTCATGTGAATTCAATTAAAAAAGCAATTTTACGGCATTCAATTCATAAACACGGGTCCATGTGATGAATAATTCTGGCTGTCTCTTCCCACGCCGACCATGTGGTTACGCCCTGTTCGCTTTCCCAAGTCACGGATTCGCGCACGAAGGAAACTCGAAATGAAGAAAAACCCTCGAAAAGCAGCCGTGCGCTAAAATTCTATCGCTCGTTATTCGCGAACAGAATGTCTGCCTAATGGAAATTTAACAGCCAGCAGTCTAATGGAATGGGATTTCGATAAATTATTACTTAATTGTGCCGAAATTATGCTGAAACTTAATGGTTTATCGAAATATTAATATTTTAATAGCAAGTGAACGTGAACCCAGACCCATTATTTGCTTCGAGTTGCGCGACGTTGTTTAGTTTTACAATTAGAGTTTGTATGGTTTTTTGGTAATTAGCTAATTAAATCGGTCACGGTTTTAATTCATATTCATCTTCTTGGGGATATTCTTGTTTTCTTGTATTAAAATGTTGTCACAGTTGTACTATTGTATAATGTATGTTATGATTGTACAGGCAAAATGTTAGCAACATTTTAAAGCATCTTGACAACATTTTCCTTTGAGTCTAGCTCGAACCAGTTTGACTTCCTTCTAAGATTTCAATATATAAAAAAACAGACATGCTTCGGCATTGTCCGCACACTTGAGTTGTCCTCCGTGGAAATTGATGAAAATATCGACATGAAGACGTGAAATGAACCGTCACAGTGACGCGATGAGATACAATATCAGCAGAGAGTGGCCTTATGTAATATACCTTACCCCACTACAATGCCAGCTTGACATGCCGGCCAACAATGTCAAGAGAAAATTCTTGCTCGCCGGTGGAAAAACGACGGCTGTGCGTCTCGCAGGCTAAACGCACTGCGTATAGTGCGTCGGTTACCATAGAAACCTGACGACGCTCTATGTAATGAAATTCCATCCGGCTCGACTTTCATTCTATGCTTTTATTCCTCCCGTCCCTTTTTTATCATTTGTGCACGGTTTTTTTCGTTAAACGGGAACATTGCACGCATCACGCTTAATACACTGTAGGGGCAGAGTGGAAAATAATACATCACCATATAGTTGTATTACGTAGGATAAAGTGCTTCTCTATTCAAATACTCAGAAAGGAAACTTTGGTTTTATTTTATTACAGATTTTGTTCATCTCTTGACTCGTAGAACTTTAATCCCATATTCATTTCTATTAAAATTGAGTTGTTTAGTGATTCCGTGCAGCTCAGTGAAGTCTTTCCATCTCGATGGGTTAGCTGAGAACGTCTTTATATGTATAACGCTATATCTTCGCGATCTTGGCGCTGTGACTGCTGCGAAGTCACTGCTTGCCTCTCGAGATCTCAAGAGAATCCAGTAACTGAAACCGAAAAGAGATGGATCAATTATCGAGGAAATGATGAATTACTTACAGAGATTCTCCAGCTATCTACAGCCTCTCGGCATAAGCTATTGGCAATCCTGCCAGCTAAATAAACTAGTGGGCTTAGATTGCTGTTGATTAAGACGGAGCACTGTAATCACATTGGTGAATTATTTGACGCTGGAAATATTTATGCGCGATCGGATTTCGGAACAGTTCAAAGCATTACACTATCAATAATCAATTAGTTTGAAATGTCACTGCGTTTCGCTGCTGTTGAGCTGTGAGATTCTCTCTGTTACGGCCGTAACAGTTAGGTGTCTCACAATAAAATTGTTAAGTGCTTTTGTTGTTGTCCTACAAAACAAAACTATAAAATCACATTTTATGGGGTTTTCTAATCTGGAAGCGTCTGCTTAAATCGGAGTGTTCTACAGACTATAAACATATTTTTGATAATATATATGTGTGCCTTATGTAGTTCCATCACACCAAGAAAAATCGTGGGGACCCAAACTATTACTTCGAGGAACAAAAACCCCGCATAGCAACATTAATAGAGTTCAAAGAGTTATTATACTCTCGCCTCTCTGACGCGGATCCTGCCGAGTTATCCAGCTTCTGAAAGTGAAATATTACGCGTATATATACGCAGCGCGAAACAAGTCACGCTGACTAGAGCAGGAAGCGAGAGTGAAAAGTTTGTTTTTTTCGGCTCAAAGTTCGGCGTCGTGCGCCGAACTTGCCTCCCGCCCCGGGACTCGCCGGGTCAAACTTTCGGACAGGTGCTACTTAAGAACAAGTAAGAGGAACTGTATATCGTGACTACTCGGGGCGTTTTGTACTGCTGCAAGAACTAAGAAGCCTAGCCGGTCGTTTGTTGAACCACAACAATGGCCGCAAATGATTCCAAACTTTTTTTTTAAAGGTAATGAGAGCGAGTTTTACCGTTTTCAATTAAGTGGCTAACCCACAGATCAAAACTCATACCCATTGTGAGAACCTAATCGGTTGCTTCTGTTTTCTTATAACTGTTTACCTGTTTACCTAGCGCGGCCAACAGGCTGGTATTACGGCGTTGCTAGTGAAAACCCGGTTTTTCCTTAATACCTGGTGCTACTTTAGCACCACCGTAGCACCGAAACGTTGGCCTTGCTAGGTAAGGCATCTGGACGTTTTTAACCCACCCTAAGACAATGATTAATTCACTAGTTACACGTGACGTTTAATATTTCAGTACCCCAGTTCTTTATGTTGCCATGAAATCACAGTCGTTCATATTCTTAACGCTTTAAGATAGGTACTGTAATAAACAGGCAAATATTTCTGATGGAAATTTCATTGGAAATAAATTTTTAAAGAGCATTATAAATTGACAAGAATATCAAACCCTTTGTCAAAATTATGCTTCCCGACACTTACAATTGGCGGTGAAACATACTAAAGATTATCGAGTGTATTCTCTAACAGCTATCTCGCTTGCTACACATCGAATACGCACGAGCGGCTGATCATGACAGCTGTTGTACTCGGGGGCAGCTGTTCGAATAGTTGGACAAGGCACCTACAATACAAGGCAATACCTTGCCTGTCCCACGCGTGTCCACTCTGTTTTGTCCAACCGAACGCTCAACTCAATCGCAGGACACTCTCAATTGCACAAACAGAATCGCCGCTAGCAAGCCGCAGGGGCTGATACGCTGTGACCTAATTTTATCCCCGATGGAAACAGCGGATTCAGTGGCTGTCGAGGCTTCTTACATGTTTAGTGCGAGATATTTCAAAGTCAGGATCAGACAAGTACTAATGTAAGTTGTAACGCTAATGTATTCGGCTGAAAGTTTTAGTTTTTTTATGAGAAAATATACACGAGTGATCCGGCAACGATAGAAGTCACAGCGTCTCTCGTGAATAACTGATATCTGCGTGAGTTGCTTTTCTGGACGTGGACCTGTCGTAATCTTCGAAAAAAACACGGTCTTTGTTGATTTCTTACATAAATTAAGTCGCACTTAAAAGTGTTTTCTCTCTTATATCAACTGGATCTCTTCCAGACGATGTGCATGCACTTTCACTTCTTCTCAGACTTGTGGGCTTGAAAATTACAGCGCCACGGGCAAAAATATCTTGATGTTTCAAAGTTTTCTCTTGCACTAATTGGCTCGTTTTCCGATTAAATTCACGAACTGCTAAGTTTTCCCTCGGACTGCAATAATTTTTAGTGAGCAACAGCACTGCAGGCAGACTTTTTTACTACACGCCACGTGACGCTGACATTTTTGAAGAGTTTTTAGTGTTGAGTGCCAAAACTTGAAGGCCCTCCACCACGCCCATGAACTTAAAGCAGAATGGAAATCTGAATGAAACCCCACGGACGGCAGGGAAAATTGAAAAATACCCTTTTAGATCTCGCCGCGTTGAGTGGCTGGTCAGGCCCGCGGTCATCTCATTTTATCTATCACCCCCATTAACTTAAAACGCGACAGCCAAGCCGCGGACGTCCGCAAGCGACGACCAAGGTAATGCATAATGAATAAATATAAGAGGAAGTAGCTGTTAGCCAATCCCATCATTCTCTAATCCCCATCGCGCATATGATGTTTGATGAGGTTTGCTTTAATTTCCAACCATCGCTCGACTTTTTACCCCAGTATACAGACCACGTAGAACTATGTAAATAGTATAGAGCCGCTTACGAGCACAGCGTTCTCTATTATGCAACTACAGCAAATATTCACGATCAAAGGATATATACTGACTCATATGCATATTGATTTACAATTTGCGAAAGGCGCCGATAATGTTCATGTTAACTGAGTGTCAATTTATCACAAACTCGACAAAAACGTAAACCTTCTCTCTTGTATAGATTATTTGTTAATGATAGTATGGTATTTACCGACAGGTAACTATGTTGCCCCGAGTCACTGCTGGCATCAGTAAAAGCTGTTATTTCAAGACGATCACAAAAGAGCAAATATTTAACATCACACTTTTTGACAGACTACGCAATCAGACGGGTTGAAATGCTTGTAAGCCTGAGACATCAAACGACTTTGAATCAAAATACGCATCGCAGAGCACTTATTGGCGGGCACCCATCCACTACCCGTCTCAGCGCAATGTCGCTTAACCTAGTTGAGGTTAAGGTAAACCGTGTTGTGTTTAACCACAGACGAAACAACGCACCTGGAGTTCCACCTAACGCAACCTGAACGGTGTTACGATTTTAGGCATGAGTTAGCTTCAGATTTAACCCCCCCCCCTCCCCCACCAACAACCACCACGAAACACAAGATCCGATATCAAAACCACCACCCAGAAGTCACTGACACCCATCACAGAGCTAAATAACTCCCTGTAACTCACAGCATGGTCCAGACATCTTACCACATCCGGCGTTTATCGGCGAGTCACACTTCTTGGTGAAGGAGTTGAAGTGTTTATTGGCCGGACAACGCTCCCTGACCGGGGTGCCGTCGACGCACCGGAAGTAGTCGGCGCACTCGTAGGGCTTGCCGGGCTGCACGGAGAACAGCTCGGAGGTCGGCGTCGTGGGACACACGAGCTCCCCGGCGACTAGCGAAGTCGCTAGCAGCAGTGCGAGCAGCGACGACGCTGTCGGGACACGGGCGGTAGGGCGTTTTACTTCGGGTTTTTACATTCTGCGGACGCTGACGGGGTACGGAGGGTGGCCGTTTTAGATCGCTTGGGTACGAGCGCGGGTTAAAAATGTGTGTGTGATCCTTGGTTATTATTAGAGGTGTGGCAATAGCCCGGAAAAGTCTGGGTCTTGGGCAGGCAGGACCATTTCTTTGAAAATTTGGACCGGGCCAGGTTCTCGTGGTCTTGGTCTCGGGGTGTCGGTCGGTCGGCTTCGCAACGAACCGAGCCAGCAAACAAAAGGAACATCTTATCTCAGTTCAACAGCCCCATTGTTTAGCTGAAAATAGTTCCATAATAAAGAATCGTTGGAGATTGATAACTCGAAAATCAACGGTTAAAATTTCTATTGAAGACAGCCGGCACGTGGCAAGTGCTATTTCAACTAAACTGTATCCGGTCACATTGGTGTCCTCGCTTCTCACGTGGGGAAATACACTCCAGAGGGAAGAGCGCAATTGTGTCTCATTGCACACGAGTGCCACACAATTTGTCAATTTGTCCAAGTGTATTCTTGACGTCCCATGGCATCAGTTGCGCTGTTCCTACCATTGTGGGAAATCGTTTGTCACTCTGTGAAACGTTGCTCGTGGAAATAGTTTGTGGCAATTCATTGGTAGATATTTTGGAGGAAAAACACGCTTCAGGTGGCCCATTTTCACAGTATTTAATAGAAATAATGAGACAAGTACGGCCAATACGGAGTATAAATATTTTAAAACTGACCCTCATAGCAGTAAGAAAATGGTACAACTCAATAATTTTTAAAATTAAATTGAGAAATTAAAGCTCTATAGCTACTATTACGTTTAATCCGTTGCGCAAAGTAATGCAGCCTGCATCTAGGCTCATCATTGCTCTGTAAATGGCGCCGAGTTAACTTAAACCCAATACATTTATGACTGGGCATACCATGACCTCCATTTCAGCCGCCATTGAACATTACAGCGGGATGTGCTTTTAGTGGAAGCTGCATTTCTGTGCATGCACGAAGTTTCTGTGGTTGCAGTTGTTGCTCTTAGTGGGGTGCGTTGTCGGGGGGGGGGGGGGGGGGGGGGAGAGGGGAGGGCGAACAAACAACCTCCTTAAACTGGAATTAATCGGGTGGAAAATCTCTTGCTTGTGGCCAGCTTGCTTAGCCGCTATGTCCAGACCCTCTGATTTATCACATAGAGTAATTGTTTTAAGAAAGTAGAAGGCAGGGACCGAAATAATCCCGGTGTTCTGTATTTTGACAAACGAAATATCCACGTGTTTGCGTACTGGAGGTGTACCAGCGCATCTTTGTGACTTTATTCGTGGCACGGTGAAGCCAATGTTTTTTTTTACTTTATTTTTAAATCCATGTCAAATTTGAGCTATTTTGAATATTATAGCAATATCAACCCATTTTACCTCTACTTACAATATGTTTATCAAAAATACCTCGCCTTAATATTACATTCGGTTTATTTTTTCATCGTGCTACGCTTCATTTTGATATAAGAGCGTAAAAATCATTTAAATACGCCAAGAAAATGATGTTTTTATGTGCTTGAAACATTCTATATGGCTACTTTTTAAGACAAAGACTTACTTTGCTATTGATTTCTTACGAACTTTTCAATGAATTGTAATTCGAGGTGCTTTCACTCATTTTCTACTTTCAAATGGGATAAAATGCAGCTTGATTTCAGCACAGTAACGACCCTGACATTCCCTACGGGGAATTGGCCTACGGATTCTCGGTATACGCAACAACAGAATCGCCCTCGCCCGTCCCACAACCCTTTAGGGCGCCCGAGGCGAATAACGTGCCACTTTGTTAATTGATATGGGAATATTCACCGGGCCGAGCTTGTGACATCGTGGCAATTTCCCTGGAATAACATCCATGGCTGTTGAGAAACTTTATCACGTGGCTAACTCGCCCGTCGCGTACGCAGAAATTGAAATTAAGTTTAAGGCCACCGGGCTTTTGTTTTAATTCTTCCCAATGCTCGACCTCCCATTGTCCAGTTCATCCCCCGCCGGCTTCGAAACTCCTACCCCACCCACCGGCCAACTCTGCCTCGGACTTCCATGGACGGAAGTCTGCCTTTTGTCACTAATTCTGACTCTCGGCGTTCGATGGAATTATGAGTTTTCCTCGCACCGAGGCTCGCGATTTTATCACGTAGCTTTAACACTTCCCCCACCCCTTTTAGAGGGATAATGTTAGCAATTTTCCAGTTATTTTGGCGGTGGATATTTTTCTCGGAAGCCGCTAGTGATGATAAAAAATGACATTTGAATTTTTTCCATGTTGTTTCCATGAAATATTTCTGGTCATGGTTGTTAGCTAACAAGCCAAAACTTGTCAAACCTGGTGTCCTCGCTTGGATGGTATTCTGTGAAAAAATTTTAAGCTTAGACTTAGCTAGGTTTATTGTTGTCTAATTTCTGTCAGTTTTCTGTCTTGTCATTTTTACTTAATTTCGTCAATTAAAGGTACCTGGATGCGACATAATCTACCGTTCAGGCGATCTCACGTTGACAATGATTGATCCCATTAGCTACCACCAAACTTTTAGGTACAACAACCGGACTCTACGCGCGGGGGTCAAAAAACGCATTGCCCCCCCCCACACACAAAAACTAGCCCACAGTTCGCAAACAAGTTTGTTTCTGCAGTCGTCATTCGCAAGTTACAACGCCAGCAAACAGTGGACGCGAGTGGACAGACACAAAAAGAACACGAGTATGATCCATTTTAGCGCCCCATTCACCAGCATTCGACGGCTAAGAAAACAGAGGAAAACTTACCGCGATTCATTGTGCTGGCTTGTCTGTGGACCTGCTCGTCTCGCTCGTCCAGCTTGATGTGACAAGATGAGACGCCTTTCTTCTTTCGTTGCTTGGCGCTTCGTTTCTATTCCGAGTGTACCAGCTACTATCAGTTGCCTTTGGCACAGACTGATAATGATTGCTTCTAACAATTAGTGGCGGGATATAATAAGCTTCTAATTAAATTTTTATAATCTTTTTTCTAACAACGGCTAACGTTCGGATTACTTATAGTGATGCTTTACATGCGTTTGCAAAACACAAAACCATAAAATCATTTTCTTCACCATCCATGGTTGATTGATTAGTGATCAGAAAGGTTGTTGGATGGCATGAAATTATTGCAGTTTTTCAAACACTTATGGGTTCTGCTTTAATGGGCTTTACCCAAATACAAAATCTGTGTCATGCTATCATCATCATCTATGGTACTCATCATCTATGGTACTTTGGGGAACGGTTACTAGCCGTTATATTTTCTTAGGAACCTGTAGATTCAATTACTTTGCTGAATTCCAAGTTAATTATACTTGTAACATTCTGGACGACGAGTCCTCGGCGGGATCGCATCTTGCTGCTTCAAGCCGCAGAGATTCGTCGGTCCTACAACCGGAAGTCCTGTATACTTCCGGGTGCTCACTTCCGCTAGAGATAGAGCTCCGTTTTGTGTTCGAATTCGAGCAATTTCCACACTAGGTCACGCTTAAATTTAATTACGTTCATGTGAAAGCAATGCATGTGTAACGGAATATAAAAAGAAGACAATAGGTATAAAAAGTTTTTCAATCACGTAATGAATCACCGCATTTTTTTTCTTTATTTATACAATTGTTTCAGAAGGCTTTATCGCTTGGCATTTCAATGTAATGGCCCATTTAAATCTTCAAGTCAAAATTTCCACGACATTGAATATTTTGTAAACTCGGGCAGTGGGGCAGTTTCGTGTTGCCAATTTACATGTTTTTATTATTTTTCGTTGCTTTAGCCGAGGACGTACACAACCAGATGAGATGAAGCTGAATTACAGGCCTACAATCAATAAACCCAACTCTTGTAAAAGCACAACCCAAGCCTCTTTTCTTTTTTCTCAGAGAGTTTGTAGGTTCGAACCATTTGCCTGAGGGGTGTTAACCAAATCTCATAAAAAACATCAAATTAAAAAATATATGCGAGTGAAATTAAATAACATTTCAATTATGGACCCTGCCTCCTCTTTTAATGCTGAACTTTCAAATGTCACAGTAAATTTCAATTAGTTTCTACAAATTTTAAGTCAGTCGTCAGCCTGTGGTCAATGCGTTTCATTTTCCAGTTGTTCAATTAAACTCCTTCGAGAGGACCTACACCAGCATATTTTTAATATTTTTTGACTTACCAAAGTGGGAACTGATGCAATCAAATTTAAAAGTACGCGACTCCCAATTCATTCCAGCCTGCTGACCTTACAAAATGGAATTAACCCTTTAGGGCGCTATCACAATTTCCCAGCAAGGATAAGGTTAATCGTATCTCCAGCTGTTATCGAGTTTTGTGGAGAATGTTCAGACACCTATCTGAATTTGAACGGATTGTAGCAACCAACCAGCGGAAAAACGAACTTTTCTCAGGAAGACCCGAGGCTTCCGCGTAGAACCACATTTTCAGGGTTTCAATGATTTAAGCACAACATTTATTACTAGGTAAACGATTAGTAGAGCCTACACTCGTTGCAGGATGAGCGAGCCGTAATCTCCCTGAGGAAATCCAAACGGAAAACATTTGACAATCATATTGTTGAAAACGGTGCTTTAATGATCAAGTATATTTTTTATTAATAAGTCATTTTATTTTTCTGATTAGCAAAATACTTCATGCACGAATCTGAAACTTAGGCAATTCGTTTAACTTGTTATCAAATATATTCAATCCAAATTTGGTGCGGATCGGTTAATTAGTTACGAAGCTGGTACCAAAAAACTGAAAAATTTACGGGTTTTTGCTCATTAAAACAAAATGGCTGAAAAGATTTTGCTCAAAAACTATACAGCACCTCGCTGGGTCACCACGAACGTTTTTGCCAAATTTCGTAACGATCTGTGACCTTTAAGTAGGCCTGCTCGTTTTTGTTACAAACAAAAAAAAAAACAAAAATCCAAATGCTTTTTTTTCCCCTATGTTGTGAAATTGAAGGATTTCGCTCGCTTCGCTCGCTCATCCAAAAAATAAAAATAAAAACAAAATACAGAAATACAATCATAAATGCAAATTTAGCGAAGCCAGTCTTGTCTTGCGTGATTGGGTGACCAAGAATGTTTCAAATAACATGTGATTCCTGAAATATTGCTGTATTATTGAGATAAATTCATTTAAGTGGGAAGACGGGAAATAAAAATGAAATTATCTTTTTAATGTGACGTTTTGCTTACAAGGAAAGATCATTGATATAGAATTCCGGGAAAAATTCATATATTTTGTCAATTTTCCGGTTGGAATCAATAAAAATCACAAATTCAACCAAACAAACCATGATCTCCAACGGACGACAACCACCCTTATTGTCAACAGACCCACGCGTCGGTCGTGCAGTCGGTGTTGTGCGGCCAGTCGCAAACCCCTAAACAGGGGTTGAACACGGAGCCTGGACCGCAGTGGAACAACACCGGTTCGTCGTGTGCACACTTGTAGAACACGTCGCAATAGCGCGTGCGCGGAGTCGCAGGCAGCAGCTCGTCGTCCGCGCACTGCGCAGCGCCCGGCGTCGGCGCAGCCAGCGCAGCCAGCGCGACCAGCGCCAAAATGGCGGCGGCGGCAGCTGCACGAGGTGAGTGCGTTCGATAATTATTGATTAGTGGCGTTTAACGTCGCACTCTTTTGACAGCGGGCTCTAAGGCACTGGTCTAATGGTGTCGGTGAATGAAAGGGTGATGATGAGGATGATTATGAAGATGATGATGAACCTAACATAGCCTAGAAGGGAGGAGGGGAAACCCGGTGCCGGCACGTAGCCTACTCCTGTCGAAAAGCACCAAGGGGACCACCGGCTTTGCGTCCCTTCCGAAGGACGGTAGAACTCGAACAGGATTCCTCCACTAATCCGTGCTGTCGAGAGGTTGATAAGCAAGGCGAGTGAAGTTGTCGCTCTAACTTCAAACCCTCCAAACCCTCTCCCGAACAGAACTGATCGTATGCATGATGGTCATCCCATCAAACACCTGACTCAGCGTGATGTTGCTTAACGGTGACCTCAAGAGAACCGGTGTTTCCAACATGCCTAACCGTTTGGTGCTTAGATATAATTATTACTTTCATTTATCCCTTAATCATTCCTAAAAATCACCAAAGATTTTTTCTTGTACTCCATAATTTCTCTTTTAACAAGTGCGTGTGATTTTCTTACAGTTGATGTTGTTATCACTTTAACATCCATTGATTTTGAACTAAAACACTATAAATCTTAACTTTTTTCTCATTGTTTTCTTACAATGCAAAAGTTTTCTTATCGATTTTTGAATCAGGTTTGTAAATTTTCATGTCAGATTTTCTCCCAAAGAGAAAATGGAGAAAACCACCTCTGCAAAGTGCTCGGTGCTCCGAGTGCTCAAACTCAAATCTAAATAATTTTCATCTTGATGCGAACCATTCCACAACCACATAGCATATACTTACTTTCTTACTACGCATTACAATTAATTTCCAATGAAATGATGAGATATCTTACCTTTCATCGTGGAGTTTCACGTCGGATTAGGTGCGGTCGTAAACCTCGACGAAAAAAATCACTGTTAAAAAATTGCGTTGACTTGAAAAATGAATGTACGTTCGAGCAAGTTAGCCTAGCGATTGCTGGCAGGAAGGCTTCCTAGTCCTGGTGTTTGGCTGCTCGACGGAAAGGCAGACGGTGTTGACGAAACACGAAGGTGATTTTGTCATGCTACATAATATGTGTTGTGGTCGTTATGAAAGAACTAGTATCGGAAACCGCGAAAGATAGTTCTAATTAAAATAATCGAGCAGGATTTTTCTGATTTCTGAAATCCGAGATCGCAATCATTGATATGATGTTTGTCAACACGTCAAACATTGTGCTGTATAGGGTCTAGTTATGAATACGAGAAACATTTTTAACAGTTTCTAGTTCAAAAAGATAGTGTCGATACCACTTGTCGTACCACCATCAATTACAGTGCTATCTATTTCTAATAATGATTTCTCAGTGTAAACATACCTACAGACAAACCATGGTGATTCTACCATGTGATTCTTTTCTATCCATAAACACAATTCTATCTGTTTTGATATGGTTGGTAAGAACAGCTACTGAAGTTTTCTACCGCTGAAAATACATTGAAGTAGTACCTAACTATAGCAAAAATTCTAGCATTTATGAGAGTAAAAAATTAAATACCATTTGAACTAACTTTACAAAAATCTTGCGAAATGTGGAAGGAAAAGTCTTCTCTGAACATCATCCGATGTCATACAACCGTGGGAGACGAATGTTGACTTGGAGAATGACAGTTCGCCGTTTTTTAAGCTCCAGTTAAAAAGATATCCGACAGCTCGGAACAAATCAACATAATGCGAATAGCTGTCGACTGGTAGATAACTATTGTAACTTGTGATGGTTTAACATATTTCATGTTAATACGATATTTTAACAGATCTTCGCTATTTTCTGTCCAAACCCGTCCCGCTTTCTGAACCATCCGCTTCTCACTCAGCGCGCCCAGAGCTTTAAAGTTCCACCGAACGCTTCGCACGTTCGCAGCCGTTCGCTTCGCACGCAGCGTGCTTCGGGCTTAAGCGTCCCACCGAACGCGTCGCACGTTCCCAGCCTCGCACCCAGCGTACTACGGGCTTCAACGTCCCACCGAACGCGTCACACGTTCCCAGCCGTCCGCCTCGCACCCAGCGTGCTACGCGCTTCAACGTCCCACCGAACGCATCGCACGTTTCCAGCCGTCCGCCTCGCACCAAGCGTGCTACGGGCTTCAACGTCCCACCGAACACGTCGCACGTTCCCAGCCGTCCGCCTCGCACCCAGCGTGCTAAGGGCTTCAACGTCCCACCGAACACGTCGCACGTTCCCAGCCGCCCGCTTCGCACCCAGCGTGCGGGGAAAATACTGCACGTCTTACCGCGAAATTGTCTTATCGATTACGTCAGTGGCGATAGTGTTAGTACACGCAGGCTTGGTCGTTACATGGTTTTATATACTTTAATAACGTCGGCCACGTAAAAACCCAGCAATGAAAAACACATAATAAGTTAAGAACAAACTTTTCCTAGTTAGGAAATTTCTAATGAAGTCTCGCGCATCACGAAAGTGAACATGATTATAAAATGAAATCAGTTCGTTTTTCACGACGCGGAAGAAAATGCCTGGATGGCGCTAAAGTTGCGACTTCTCACGAGCAAGTAGAAAAAAGCGCGAAGTCGATTATTTTGAACGGAACTTGAAAAGAGCATGAAATTGGTGGCAATTAAAAATTACTCGTGAAGTCTTCGCTAACGAATTGCGCTAAGTAATTTGTTAATCACGCTTCTAATTCTAATAGGATTCGCCGAGACACAAAATTGAGATGCTCTTTTGACGTGATTTTACTTTGAAGTATTTTTGATATATCTTAAATGGATTCACTTCATCTATTCTCGTCGCATAACCTGATTACTTACGACTGATCAAATAGCCTGGATTCAATAAAAGTATTAACTCTTTTACCAACGGATTCATATTGAAATAAAGAGGAAAGTTATTGAGATACAAAAAACCTATCAATTTTCTGAAAGATATCAAGTCTTAGACTTTCTTCAAGTTAAAAAACTAATTATTTAACAACTTAGGAATTTAATGAGAATACCGACATTTCGTTCCCAGCCCTGCTTTCTGAAAGCCGGTAGAAACTTGAGCAAGGCAAGAACTGTACTTTGCTTAGGTCCGGTCTTAAAATGTCCAGTTCAGATAAAACTTCATCTCAATATGGTGACAATCTATCAGTTGCTTCTGTTTTTTCCTATAAACTGGAAGATAAATATGAAACTGTAGAGCCCCATCTTAGTCTGTAAAGGCTCCGAATCCCTTCAAGCTATACAAAAGCTTCCATACAATTTTGAATCATTTGTAGTATTTACAATGAAAACTCCCCGATCCACAGTTAAGTAATTAAATGAAACTATATCTTGAATGGAATATGAGTTAAAATGTGATAGGCGACACAAAAGAACCCAATGTCAATGAATTTCGCCTAATGAAAGTGAAGAGTGAAATTTCACCAGCTATTTCAACTATAAACACTACTGCAAGCTTCTGCAGGTCTTGCCGTTCGTTTTGTCGTTGGATTTGGCGGCGTTGAATCGGTTTCCGTTTCCATTGAAGTTCGACAGCAAACTTAACACGCTGACAGCGACAGCGACAGCGACAGCGACAGCGACAGCGCTTCAGAAAAGAGAACGGCGTGATCAACAGCTGGGTACATCTTCTAATTGCAAATTGGAATCGATAGTTGAGAAGGGCCCGTCGTTTCAACTCGCGTTAGAACGATTTACACTCGGGCTTAGCATTGTCTCTGATGTTATTTGGTGTATTGTTTTCGTGATCATATTATACCACCATGCTTAAATCTCTGTGCACAGAAAGGTTATGGTTTGATCATAAGAAAGTGCGAAGTGCGAGTGACGTGAATCTTCAGGTACACTCACTGCTAAGAATAATTTTTGTCTTTTTGTTATGTTATAAAGTCTGCACGCGCGCCCCAGGCCACACAATTGCGCCGATGTAGATGCAATTTTCTATTAGCCTTTGAAAGCAGTTTAAATAATTCCTCGTACGATTTTCAGCGATTTCCATGTTTATATTTTCTCAAAAATCATTTTTTACGAAACTTAGCATCTTTTTGAAACATTGTTGCTTAATTTGAGGCCAAAATTATTAACGACACATCCATTTTCCTTTTTATAGCGTTTTACTAGTTTTTAATGGCTTATTTGTTCAATCAGCAACTTACAAATTACGCTCATCTATAAAGGGTTGATTAAAAGAAAATCCTTATTTTTTTTTCATTTATCAGTTTGTTAGACATTACAAGAATGTAAAAACATCACACAATATCAAGTGCTGTTTAAAATTTTGGTAAAAATATGTAAGGAACTGAGATTAGCAACGATGATTTATATCTAACATATTCAGAAAACGTGTTTTATCATGAAAAGAGCCAATATCATTCAGTGAAAATATTATATTTTCTGTTAAGTTAACCTCTATGTAGTGTTCATGTCATAAGGTATTTATGTACTACGGTTAACGTGCTAACATTTCATTCGGCACCATAACTCTCTTTTTGCCCGTATCAGAGTGAACATGGTTGTCAGGCTAGCCACAAAGCTGGATTTACCATCGGTGGTTTCACACATTTCCCCTTGATTAATTATTGCTCCGTGATCACCGAAGTTTTTAAAATAAATATCGAATATATTATTCAAAAATCGTTAATGATCCGTAAGCCATGACGTTGGTGCAATAACATTACCTGTCAATCATGTATGGCATTTCATCCCCCTTTATGCCAATTACTTTCTCATAAAAATTTAAAACCTTGTGAAACATTTGGAAATGACTCGCATTCTCATCTAACAATTTCAAATTATTTCTTTTTTGGTTTTTCAATTTACTTTAATCGCAGTACGAGTTGTAACTTCGTTCTCTATCTCCCAGCTAGCATTGATGATGATTATTCCTCTGGCTACTAATTATCTACTACTTTAATTATCTCTGTGTAATTATCGAGATCCGTTATTTTAGCCATTATTCACGTTTGTGTGCAAATCGTGTTATACCTGAACGCACACAAGCTCAGTGGCGAATTTCATTAAGGATTTTCCGTTTTGCCAGTGGCAAGTTCTTCTCGATGCAGTCAGACGTGGCGACCCCCAGTCTCAGAAGCACATTTGCACATTATTAGCACCGTGAATGGCCAATTTAGAACTAGAATTGAACTAATTTCGAACAAGACATCTTTATTATGACAGCCATCGGGCTAATGTTGTTTCACGGATAATTGAATGAAGTTCAGTTAACTATTGTGAGTTTAGTCAGCAGGAAGGAGGAGGAATGAGCTGATTGATAGTAAGATTTTTGCGCTGGGCTAAATTAAAATGAAACATTAAAGAAGAAAACATATTTTTTGCATTTGCAAGGTGAGCAAACAAAATCTAAGAAATTATTTAATGTTCCACCGCTCCTGGATGGTCTTGACAGGATTTATTTGCTTCCAAACTAACATATTTCTGCGTATGAACTGAGACCGACCGCTCGCCGCTTACTAATGTTCCCAGGTCGCACTTTACCATCACCTGAATGAATCGCTCAGCTACCTGCTTTGCACCAACCATTCGGAACACTAACCGACGATAGCCGTTTTAATTCTGCTCTTTTATTGGAGCTTGCGATAATTTCTAGTCGACAAAATAAGCAAAATTCACTCGGCGAGCTAACGAGTTAATTAGTATTCATGCAGGTTTTATTTGTTTTTCATTAAATTGCTATCATTGGCGAGGAGTGTACTATCTGATGCGTCAGGGGTGCGGAAAGTTTACTCTACACATCAATCAATTAGTGAATCAACCAAACAAATTCCCCAACGTTGGATGGATAGCTTATATGTGTCTGTGTTTACAGTGTTTCTGTGTTTACAGGTGGTTTACTGACTAACACAACACTAACGGTCTGTTTTGCTGTTATTTCCGTGGCTCAAATGAGGTGCAACTCTTAGGAGTAATTTGTTGGTTTTCCTAACTTGATAACTGTAAAAAATCTAATGTGAAACTGAATGAAAAAGCGCCACATAATTGATGAGCGTAACGAGCGTAGCGAGTGAAGCGAAATCTTCAATTACACTTTACTGCTAAAAAAATCCGGAATGTTTTTTTTTTTTTTTTTTTTTTTTTTGTTTTTTTGTTTTTTTTTTTGTTTTTTTGTGTGTTTGTTCGCACGATTCCGGCCAAACGCCAAAACGGATTTTGATGAAAATTTCGGTGGACCTTCGTTTTCTCTGAACTTAGATCTGCCACGTTTTTGAAGCAATTCGGACGAGTAAATTTTATGTTATTAAGTTTTTACGAAATTTTTCAGTTTTTCCAAATTACGTTTTCCACTCTAGAGGCCAAGGATCTCAATATAATTTGACGAAACTTTCCAGATATGTTGGCCCACACGATTTAATGTTTGTGTACAAATTTCATTGTTGTATGTTTAGCGCTTTTCTTGGAAATAGCGCTTTTATGACGCTTTTTTAGCCATTTTGCAGTTTTTTCCAACTAAATCAACTTTATCTTCAACCGATTTTGACAAAATTTACTGCGTGCATTATAAATCGTAAAAGGAAGATACTGTGTTAATTTCAAGCAAATCAATTGAATAGTTTTTCTTTAAATCGATTTTTACGTTTTGAAATATTCAATGTCATTGAGAAAGTTGCTAAATTACCGCCGAACATTTAAAATTGATCTTAAAAGCCTCTAGGCTATGCGTACACGCAATATAATTGCGTTGTGGGTGAGCGTAAAAATTACGCTCATCCACAACACGATTATATGAGTGTTCGCATAGCCTAGTATTTTCAATATAATGTTTATAAAAGGATCGGGAAATACATCAACTTCACATTCAAAGTTTGGTGCCTGCAGTGCACTTAAAAGCGAAATTTTTGTGGCTTTCAGTTTCTCTCACATAAGCCAAGCTAGCCAAGCGACCAGAAAAATATAGGGTTCAGCTATCTTGAAAGTAATGCCAGTTGTTTTGTTGATCCGATAGAGGATTTTGACTTCAAAGGCAAGGCCAGGCATGAGACGAACCCGAAAGCAAGAGTTCAGGACAGACTCCTTAAGCGACATAGATTTTCTTTTCACGTCTCATGTTACGCGATGGAAACTGCCCGCACAAAAACCCGACCGCTTGCATTAAGCAAATCAACAATCTGGTCGCCCATCGCAGCAACCGCTCTCCGCCCATGCGTCTCGGAGAAAGTTATGAAATTTCTCCACCCCTGCGATAAACTAATCAACTTCTGTGTACACGTCTGCATGCACTGCCGACAGCAAATAATGCCGCGAACTCGAGCTAAAGTAAACTCATTTAAACTCGATGAGACTTGTTGCGGGGCGCGGTATATCGTGTTTCGCTCAAGACGAATAGGCGTCGTGTATGAAGACGGTATAGCTAAGACGAGATCGATTTGTTTATATCTGTTTAAAAATGCAAACATTTCGACGGGATAAGAACG
Organism: Nemurella pictetii; assembly: GCA_921293315.2. NCBI lineage: Eukaryota > Metazoa > Arthropoda > Insecta > Plecoptera > Nemouridae > Nemurella > Nemurella pictetii. The sequence goes on from OV121122.1 coordinate 9,080,867, forward strand.
CGGTGTCCGTTGCTTTACAAGCGCTAGACTCTCCTGGTCGGTATTGCGTCTTGGAAAACAAGGGAAACGGTTTCCTGTTCCGTTTCGGCTACTCATTTTCCCGCTGCGTTTCACTAACCCACGCTTTGCCAACTGGTTGGAGCATCCACCAACCAGGAAAACCTTTTTCTCGTGAATGGCAGATACTTTTTTCGCTGAGAAGCCAGTTTGATTGCTTTTAAACAAGCAAAAGAGCGATGTGGCCTTTATATTATTATTTTCTAACGCATCCCTCCCGGTTTCCGTGTGGCCCACGCTAGCATGAGCAGCACATTGAAGGCTGCTAGCTACCGCCTACACAACATGTCGAGGTAAATAATAAACCAATTTGCTGGAACGGAATATCTTTTCAGAGTGTATCTTGAAAACTTTTTGGGATTTTTTCTTTTTGAAATCAGCTCGTTTGGTTGTAGACAAGAGTCAATTGGACCCAGTTTCGCGATTTTCCCAATTTTTGAACTTCTGTCATGAGATCACTCGCAGGATCTAATTTGCATTAAGTTAACTGTGATTGAATGTGGCCAAGGATATCCTTTAAAACCCTGAGTTAGGAGGACTAGTACAAGTCCGAGTTAAGTTCAGGTTAGATAAGCAAGTTAAGCTTGCTAACAATAGTAAAATAATCCATTGGAAATCTGTTGGTTAGAAAAATTTACATTGTTTTGAAATCGGCAATAAAGTTTTAATAACGCGCCATAAAAATGTTCTTGCTGTAGTAGGTGTTATAATGTCTGTCAAACCTTGTCAAACGATTAGAGATCGAGAAACCGTCGGAAAACGTCAGCGCACACATTTTTGTTGTGACACACGATGGAATTTATATCCAGCCCGCTCTTCGTGCCAACAGCTGTTAACGAGCATTCATAGTTTTTACCATTTTTCTTTGTCGGTGAAATTTGCTTGTATCATAATTGACAGGCGACGCGTGTAAATGTTTCGTGTGGCCACCGTGCAAGTGTAAAAAGCATTTGTTTGAATGATTTGATGGTTTTTTGTTGTCGACGGTAAATTTTGTCAACACAAACGAAACAAAGAGCTTTTTTTCTGTGTATACTGAATGATTATTTTACTTGTTTTTCACATGTGTGGATGATTTATTTCAAATTACAATTAATCTAACTATTTTGATTATCAGTAAAAATTCGAGTGTTGTTTTGCTCTAACGTTTATTGAATATGGTAGGCTTAACAGTGATGGTGGTGAACATGGGTGTCTAAAGATATTCGTTGTGAAAATATGAACATTCAGTAGCCATCGAAATGGCATGGCACCCGTGTTTTCTTTGAGATTCGCAGCGATTTCAGGAAGCTTATAACGCCGGATTTGGTGCCCGATTTTTTGTTTGTTCACATGGAGCACTGCTTTTCAATATGCCACATTTAGAGAAATAAATTTGATTTAAAAAAAAATCTAATTTTTAAGTTAATGTGTAAAAAAACGTCAATTGAACATTAAAAAATGCTCGTCTTTAAATTATTATGTTGAGAGCAAGTAAATAACAAGTACACATACAATTAATTATGTTCAGTTTTCTCTATTTGGTATAGAAGCATGGAATCAACGCAAAATATTACCAAAAAAGTAAATTCAAATTCGTCTGCAATACGAATCATATGACCATTTATTATTCTGGCACACCGACATTCTCTCATAAAAACATTTCAAGGTTTGCAAGTTTGAAAGAGAGCTCAATTTTATTATTTTCTAGTTATGAAAAAATAATCGCAAAAATAAACATTTCCTCAAATTAATAAATATATTTATGCCGTGATATACAATTTGATAAGTTATACCATAGATATATAAGCTACCAAGACATCTAACTCTAATCGCGCGTCAACGACCAAGGCTCGTTTGGGGGCGTGGTCTATTGTGCTGACAGCGCGGCCATATTGGATCCATTTGAATTGTGAGAAGAACGAGACCAAATACGAAGTGTTAATATTTATTACGTTATTTGACAAAACTCAAGCTATAAGCACGTGTAAGAGGCCGAGTCCGAGAGGTAAGACTATTAATCAAACAATCAATCGAATTTAACATTGATTGTATTAACCACATAAACAAATCCCACTCTAATGTGATGCTTTCTCAACCTCTAATTTTTGTGGGATGTTTTGTAATTTGTAATTTATTTCATCTTCTTACAATTGTACATGTCATTACCGTGGTAAGGTATTGTTGATAATGTAATAATAGTAATAACAATAGTAATAACATGTAACACTCTAAGATAATTCATGGTAATAGGGTGAACTTAGGAACTGACAGGTATACTATGAGATACATAAATACGCTAAGACCCGAGCATGGGTCTATAGTCTTATGGTAACTAAGTAATTAATATACTTAATTAATAAATATACCAGTTATTAAGTAAGAACAGTTATCTTGATAGTTATAGGTACATATATTGTTTTAGGAACTTTTATTGCCAATAGCCTATGGTATAGTAATAAGATATTATATTATGAATATTATAAATATTTTACTCTAAGATTATCGGTGGTTTTCTTACTCTTGCGACCATAAGGTAAAAAATAATTGTGCTCAATGAGCTGGATCATTATATACAGAGTAAACTCAGCTTCAGGAGAGTAACCTTCTTCTTCATTCAAGATACAATCGGCCAATTGGTTGATATAGACTCGGAAGTGGTAGGCGTTTGGATCAGTTCCGTAGTTTGTTCGTCTCTAATTTTCTTGTGGAATTAATACTCTGGCAGTCGGACGTTTTCTTGGCGTGCACCGAGCTTGGGCCTAAGTGACATTGAAATAAGATAAGTTAACTTTCATTGCAAGTACTTGCAATATTCTTACAGCCAGGTATAGTTTGATTCCTTGCTTTGTAGGTAAGATATATTTCACCCCTGCCTGCTTGGTTATGGAAAGTAACAGTTTGTATAGGCTACTGTATACAAATACAAAAAAATAATAGGTACCTAACCAAAATAATACAAGGCATAGGTATTTTCTATAATACTAATTTTACTATAATACCATTTACATAATACTAGGCATAGGTGAATGTTAACTTGGTAAAAAATTAGAGGCTAGAAAATTCCATGGCAATTTACTGAATTTCGTTGGTCTACATTAAATTGTAGACGGCATAAATACAGTAATATGTGTTAAATTCCCTACTTTTTACTGAATTGTTCACGCTATGACAGGCCCTGGGTTCCTGCAGCTGCCTGACCCACATCAATATGAACCATAATAGTGTATGAACTAGCCCTGACTTGAGTAAACTAGAACTAAACATACTCCAGAGACTATTATGTAGGTACTTACAACAACATTTTCTGGTTTATCTGCTGGAAAGGGGTCCGGATTTTCTTCTGTTGGGCCATTAGCACTGTAGAAATGTTTCGAGCAGATGTATGTTTTTGGAGAGATGTCAATGTCATACAGACTGAGTTTCTTATCAGCTTTTACACAAGTGAATCCATTTCAAAACTCTACTGTATTGAAAACAAGTCTTTTCACTGTGTAAGTGTCAGTAGGATTAATTATTTTTTATAAAATGATAGCACACGGCTTCAAAAGGGTATCATTAATACACCTGGTTCAGCATTCTTTGTATTGCTGTTACAAATACCATGTACGCAAAACACCCGTTTCTTCCACGTTTTAGTAGGGACACTATTACTTTTGCTGTTCTTAATCATACTTCCACCAGTTACGATCTCAAAATTAATTAGTACTGAAGAATACGGAACTGATTTACTTTGATATTTTAAAATAAAAACAGAAACTCAGATGTAGACAGTACAGCTGTCACTTGAAGCAAAACACATTGGATCCAATATGGCGGAATACCCAGAATGCATTGCGCTCTCTGGGTGACAACTGCGCGGACGCTCAAATAACATTGAGATAGGTATCTATAGCTTATATATCTATGGTTATACAACCACTTTGAAAAAAAACATCTGATAAAATAAACAGCTACCTACATCAAAAGTGGTTACACATATAGTACAAAACGTAAGCCGCATATCAATGTATCAAATATCAGTCATACAGTGAAATGCATTCATGTCAAAATGCACAAAAGTCGTTCAATCTAACGTTACGCCAGCGTTGCTCAAAGCTGAAAGCTGAAAGCGGTCGAGTGATCGGCTTAAAATAACATGCGCTGCATAGCCAACAGACATGCCCATCATGCTAGTGGCTCGCAAATTTGAAATGACGTTCACTTAAACTATGCTTGTCTGCTGTCTGCAGCCAGTGGTGCTCCTGCTCAACCCGCACTGCACTCGCTGTAGGCATGCTGTACTGTGTCTCACCGCCAGTTGTCGGTGACTGGCCAGGACTTGCCATCCACGATGAGAAAGGTTGAGGGTCCTGGACTCGCAGCAGATTCGTAGACATAAGACAATTGAGATGCAAGTCTTAGGAAATAAGCATCGTGTCACTCGAGTCTAGACCCCTGATAAAGCAGGCAGCACAGCTTTGCGGAAAATTGGGAAAAGAAGGAGTTTGGCACATTAGTATTCAATACACAATTATTTTTTCTTCTGAAAACTAACATTCTAGGATTAGGAAAATACAGGAGTCTTAAGAAATTATACAAAGCATCGTGATCTTTATTAGCAGTTTGGCTCGAACGAACTTGTGTGACGATGCTAATTAATTGACAGGTTTTCACGTAAATATTTTGATACGCACCAACGCTTAGTTAAATAAAAATAACATAAGAAATAATTGTATTTTGAATTCTCTTTTTAATGAAATTCAGTCCTTGTGTCTAAAAGCACAAATCGTTTGCAAATAGCAGTAAAAAAGGATTTAATTTAATTATTTATTTGATAAATACCTCCTCGAAACTGACTTCAAATAAAAGGATACCAAGTGATGTCCCTGTCAAGTGATTTTTCCATCTTAGAGCCACTGTTCGACTCTGAACGAACCCCTAATCGAACCCGGACGCTCCGCCACCGACGCCCCAACCCCATCACCACCCTCACCCCCACCCCTAAGGGCAGCCAATTTCCCGGGTCGCGTTAGATGAGGAGTCATCTGACAGCGATGCACTCGACGTATACACGTTCACCTTGAAGCTATGAAGACTCTATAGACGCTAGGTCAGTGAACAATATCATCCCTTGGCATGCCGGCCAAGTCACCTTTGCCGATTGCCAATAAGGGCACACGAGCGCCACAGAAGGGGTGTCATTTATCATCGGCAATAGAGCGAAACGCTCGGATCTTCTGAACGGTGTCTGCGGTTCATTTTGTGTCAGGGGATGATTGAGCGAGAACGATAGAATTTAGATAAACGTAAGTTATGATTTTTAGGTCATCAGCTTACCGTGAAAGGGTTGGCACTCAGGAAATAAATTGGGGGGATGATGTCATTGGTGAGTAATGAATCAAATTTCGCGTACAAATGTGTCGTGCATTTCATTGTATGAAATTCAAATGGAATGAAAGTAAATGATGAATGTAAAATATAATTAAAACATCTCGTTTCCTATAGCTATTTGCTTTCCTTCCTTCCTATGGTGAAAGCTTTCATGATAAAAATTATTTCTCATCAAAGTCCATTAAAAAAAGAAGCCGGTTATTTTTTTTGTACGAACTAATGTCACCGGATTCGCTTGGTTGTGTCGCTGTCATAATGGTGTCTGTGATGACTGATTGTGGGCCAACTTCAGGCCTCAACAAATCCAGCCACCCAGCATCGTATCGCTGATGCATTGGACATAAATAAGACAGCGTCCACGGTGACCAACCACCCGAAATTTCGTAGCATTTCCGATTAAAATTAATGAGACAAACCCCTAGATGAGCATAATATGGGCCGACAAATTGCACAGCTCTGACATATTTCAGAGAATATTGGACCTCATTTTCGTAAGCCCAGGTATTTGCTGTTGAGTTACAACGACCCACGATCAAGTTATTGGATTATTTATAGGTGCATGTTGTGATATAATACACATCTCGCTTTTTAACATTATTTTAGGCTGTGAATTTGTAAGTAGTGAATATTTTTTTATTCCACTTTGTCTTTGACCATATCAGTGGTTACTTGTAATTAAGGTACGTTATTTACACATAATTATTTTCATTAGATTTTGCATATTATGGCAATTATGTCTCTCTGCCTTTAACAACCCTACCTGTTGTGTTATTTGATTGCGTTTCTTACACATACCCGTTCGTTCCTCGTGCGACTGTTATTTAAAAAGTTGAGTGACCTCATCAAACGGCATGACCCAGTAGTTACAACATACTTTCACACTGTACTTACTGATCAATATTTCAACCGTTCCGAACGGGCATAGTTCGTAGCGAAGGCTAATGTACACCTCTGGACACTGAAAACCGTCCACCTGAAATTTTTACAAGTCCCAATTTCGTCTTGCTTGAAAATAGTATAGGTAGCCAGGTAGAGGCTGAGCACATGGCATATGAAACTACTTGCTTGGGAAGCTGCCTAATGATGGAAAACCAGTTTTCTTATCAGTGGGGCTTTTAACAATTCATATGAACCGTGCATTGCGAATATTCGTTCACCAGAGTAGCCCTTTTGGCATGATCGAGCTCCAGCATTTGTCACAGAGTTGCCGGGAAGATTTAGACGGTTTGGACGAATTTCAATATCCTTGTTGTAACTACACTACATTTACTATTGATACATATTAATAGTTAAAAAACATTTATTCAATGGTAAAAATACTAAAAATGACAACCGTTTGAATTTCCTCCACTGCATTGTAATAATCGACGTCGTTTGTTATCTAATCTCCCGTACTTGATATAATATATCCGACCCGCCAGGACAAGGTAGCATCAAAAAGGTCGGGTCTCGGAGCCAACCATTGACTTGATCCAAAGATAAGATAAGCAATTAAAAGGAGAGAAAATTAAAACGTGCCATGGAAACAAACTTTTTCCAGAATACTGAAGAAGTGATGAGATAAACGTGTTTGCTGTAAAGAGAAGAGGCAGGAAGTTTTCGAATTATTTCTGCATCTTCAAAATTACGAGTTATAGGTCATTGGGGGGTGCTGAAATGGTGTGCAAGACTCACGAGATATCATATTTGTGAGCTTGGTCGATCCTCATTTCACTGGACAGGCATTACTGATAAGGAAAACTGGTTTATCATAACGAGGTTTAGGTTCAGAAAGCACATGGCATACAGCATGGTGTGAACCCGACTTTCCTACACTATTTTTCAAGCCAACCTCCCTCGGGACTTGTATAATTTTCTAGTGGACGGTTTTCAGTGTCCAGGAGGTACTTCCTGTCACGTAAAAGGTATATCGTTGTAACATGAAGCCACACGTTCGATTTCGCATTACATTTGATAGGTAACTGAAAGTCATGGCACATAACCTCGCATATATGTCGGTCGTTATCCCAAATCAATCTATTTTCATTCGCGATAGGCCGTCAAATTCATCTATGGAGAGTTATAATTTGTTAGCATTAGAGGCTCATGGGCCTGGTCACAGCATTTCAATTTGAATTACCTAGGCGTTTCGGACATTCAAATATAACAGTTATATTAAGCTATGTGTTTCATGTTATGTTTGGTTGCAAAAGCGATACGTGCGTGATTCGCATCGATTTTCGGTGATAGTTTCACTGTCAGCAAATCGGACTTCATAAATGAAATCAGAATGCTCGATTAATTTGAAATTAAAATTCTCAAGAGTTCTGAGGGAAAAAATATATTTACCGTATACATGCAACTAGCATTTGCATTTAGTTTCGAATCACAAAAAACTTTACAAAAATTGGACTCCAAGCCGAATAATAACTTAATGATAACTAGAAATAAGGATTTTGGTAAGAAAATTATCATTGAACGCCATAACTACTGAAGCAAGGATGCCGGAAAAATATCGTTTATATGAGCGTCGTCAACAATACCAATTCAGTCATCAAACTGTACGGGAAAAAAGATGAAAATCATTGCGAAGGGCGGCGCTGGTGGAAAGAATCGTTGCTCGAGGTACATTATCCATCAATCATACATCGACGATCAGGATACAGGATGCAGTCAAGGATCAAAATAGAGCCAGCCTTCGATTTCAATCTATATTCCTCGGCGTACACAATTCGCGTTGTTCTAAACAATCCGCTTGCTTCCGTCGCACTTCAACAGTCGCGTTTTTCGAAGCGAATACAATAAGATTCCATCATGGCTCTGATCAAAATCTTCCGTTACATCCCGAACTCGATCTGAACTGGATGGTATAGTTCAACATAGGTACTACATGAACACAATAAAGACAACATTTTCCATATATACACGCTCTACTCCAAGTGCTCGTGGATTTTCCGCCGGATTTGCTTCACATTTTCCGCTGAACTCGAACTTTTCCTTGGGGCATTCTCTACGTGTTGCCATGCATGTTTTCCAATTCGAAACTTTACAAATTTAACATCTGCTCCCATGTTATTTCGAACAATAATCGATCAATAAAGGGCAATGCTGCACAAGAAGTTGTTTTTATTTTATGAACATTCGCAACAATATTTAGCAAATAATAGGAAATATCGATAATGGAAAATCTTGACAATCATTTCGTTTTTTGTTGCATTCGCTCGTCTTTGTTTCTATTTTCACATTTAAAAGAAAATCTTTCACCGTCTAGTAACTTGCTATTGTCTGCATCTTTCCGGCTTGTTTTCCTTCATCTCTATTTCAAAAGAATCCCGTTTCTTTTGTCTGTTTTGATGTAGTATTTCATTCTTTTCTTTCATCATGGGAATATAGTAAGCAATATGTGTCTGATTTTTTCGAAATATGGACAACTGTATATGTATATTGATGCTGCATGGTCCTCAGACTTGACTGTTGATGACAAGTAGTTGCAATTGTAGTAAATCCTCAGCAATAATTCCCCAAAGCATTGATACTGATGGTTGAAAAACTCGCTTAGTGATGAGCAGTCTGAAATTGCTTGCCAGAAAACAAAACAAATGCGACATATTCTAATTGCTAGAACATGTTGCTTAGTGTTGTTACGTTTCTTGCTACCTCACGTCCTCAAGTAAATTAATTTGACGAATTCAAATACACAATAATCACCTGTATATTTTCCATATCTTTAGCCTTTCGTAGAACCAAGTTGTACACTTGACTTCGCGACTGAGGCCAACTTTAGGAACGTAGAGCAAATAAACCAGTGGTTCTGTGTTCCACCTATGATGAGTTTTCGAGTCGAGGAGCTTTGAGATTCTGCTCTCGAATAATGCGCTCGTTCACTTATCAGAATCCGCCTGTGAAACTTAGTTTTGTCGTCTGCGATGCGAATAATATCGGTAGGTCGGAAGGTTTAATAAGTTGCTACATTGCTATTCCACGCATCACTATCAATTGGCAGCAGGGGCATTTGACTTATTTTAAAAATATTTCAAAGCCTTTACTTTTTGAATCTCTTGCATAAGAACAATAAAATTTTGTATCACTAGGTAAACGATTAGTAGAGCCTACACTCGTTGCAGGATGAGCGAGCCGTAATCTCCCTGAGGAAACCCAAACGGAAAACATTTGAAAATCATATTGTTGAAAACGCTGCTTTAATGATCAAGTATTTTTTATTATTATTAAGTCATTTTATTTTTCTGATTAGCAAAATACTTCATGCACAAATCTGAAACTTAGGCAATTCGTTTAACTTGTTATCATATATATTCAATCCAGATTTGGTGCGGATCGGTTAATTAGTTACAAAGCTAGTACCAAAAAACTGAAAAATTAACGGGTTTTTGCTCATAAAAAAAAAAAATGGCTTGCCAGATTTTGCTCAAAAACTATACAGCACCTCGCTGAGTCACCACGAACGTTTTTGCCAAATTTCGTAACGATCTGTGACCTTTAAGTAGGGCTGCTCGTTTTTGTTACAAAAAAAAAAAAAAAAAATCCAAATGCTTTTTTCTCCCCTATGTTGTGAAATGAAGGATTTCGCTCGCTTCGCTCGCTCATCCAATCAATGTAGTCGCTAGAAATTGTTCATTGTTGAAAAATGTAGTTAATAACGGACAAAAATTACTTTCAATTACTTTAAATGCATCTAAAATACACCCAAAATACATTGAAAATCAGGTAAAAAGTTGTAGGTGAGCGATGCCTGAGCAGATGACAACTGGTGGTGATACACACTACGCAGTAAAGGAAAGAGCCGATGTCGTCTCAAGCGTCTTCATAAAAATCATATCCGATCACAAAATATGGTATCTGCCATTTGGTAGGTACTATTTAGGTGACCTTACAGTATGCTTAAAGCTAGGCATTATCTGAATTGATTTCCGATACATGCGATTAAACGTGAATGTAACACGTCTCAAGATGATTTGATTGGAGCAAAGTCTATGCACTTCAAAGAAGTCTTGATACGAAGCATGTTATATATATTATTTATAGTTTGCCTTTTGCACACAACTTGAACATTATAACATTTGCTTTGGCGCTGAAATGTTGTGAACCTACATCGTTAACAATAACTCCAGGCGAAATATTCTATCGTTAGCGATACAAAATAAACACAATTATAGTTACCTCTAGACTATCAAAGTGTTTTTTCATGTTTGAGTGTATCACGTGATACATAATATAAGCATCAAATTGGAATTAAAAAAACAAATAATCTAGCCTGGCATTACAAGGTATGGGATTACCTTTCCAAATCTCGTATCGGGGTTTGATAGTGATTCAAACATTGCATACAGAAAATTCACTAGAAATTTCAATTTTCTAGCTCTGAGTATTTGTTACCGTAGTCGGTTTTTCATTTGCCAACACAAAATCTAGTCTGCTCAATTTATTTGCAGCAATTTTGCAATGCTTTTTCTAATTTGGCGCACGTATATTTTACATCTAAGAACTAGGAAAATAGACGTGCCACCGCATCAGCAAAAAGGGTACGGAGTTGCAAGACATTAGCCAGCGTTGTAAACTACCGGAGTAAGCTGTAAAAGCCAGAGAAAGAAGACGGTTGGGAAAGATGAGCCGGTTTTCCGGACGTCGGCGCGTGGATCAAGCAGTAGAGTAGATCCATCGGTCAAACTATTGCAAAAAAACTTTGATGGGCCTATTTCGGCTGACCGTTGTTTTGATGGGTTGTCCGGACTGTTACAGTGGGGTGCCACGAGGGCGCTCGGGGTTTGAAGGTGAGATGGGGTTTAGCGGAGACTTCAGTTATTTATCTGTAGGGCGCGCTTCAAGTTTCAACTTTATTGGGCATGTTTTATATGGCTCACATAGTTGATGTTACTTTAATTAAATGAAAATTGTTTTGCTGCATATCCTCACAACGACTAAATTTGAAACTCTTAATTAGTTTCTGTTTAACATTGGAATAATACCAATTGGCGACATTGGGACACTTATTGGTTGACCGGCTTATCAGTAATGCGACTATTCACCAGTTATTGTGCTATGATCATCGGAACCTTTAGTGTTCACCAATTAAATATTAGTTTTCACTTTCTCAGTATTTGACCAAATTTGACAACATTTTTCAAAGCTAATGATTAGCACATTTTTGTCCACTGGACACCCATGTTTTTCAGCCAACAGCAAAAATGTCAACTATAATAGTGTGTCAAGTTTTGTGCCGGTGCTTTTGAACAAGCACGTAATCGAGTCAGGTTTTACACCACTTTGCTAGTCACGTAACACGCAGTTGAACTTGTCGTGTTGATCCCTCTAGATTAACCTATTGGTTGTTGTTGGCGCAACTATTCCATGGCCCTCAGCCGTGGCAAGTCGACCCAAAGGCGACGACGAAAGGAAGCCGAATGTTCATTTTTATCGTTGAATATCATACAAGCCACATGGTAAAGTGACTTCTAACTCTTTGAGGTTATACTCTAGGAATAGAGACTTGTATTTATATCGAGTAACTGGGTGATTTAAGGATGAAATCGGGATACTACCATACTGTCTTTAGGGTCGATTTCCCCCTTCATCCCTTAGATCTCCCTTATATTTTCGATGATCAAGTGTTAACAAAGAAAGCAACTGTGAATGAAAGACAAGTCTTCCGAATCTTGTTTCATGCAAAGATGCGAATAGTTCTCAAAAACCAGGCGCCCGTTTTGCTAGATTTTTGTTCACGAGCCATTTTCGTCCGGCGTTTCTGTGTGGATTTGAGAAATAAACCGATTGAATTTCTACAATATTAAGCACTTCTGGCAAGCGTGCCCTCCATTTCAGCTAGGGTAATAGCAAGCGACAGTCATAGCAAAGTCGTGTTCAAGAAATCACACAAACACTCCGTTGTACTGCTCGTTAAAAACCCCTGCCGCGCGCCACTGCGTCAATCGTTAAGCTTGTTGGCTGTTAAACAGTAAGAATGGCCCGGCCTCGTAAAAATGAGCCATCTCCTCTGAGGGCTCGTGGCCGAGAAAGATTGCGACCGGCGAGCTTTTCCAACTCGAGTTTCATCGGCGATGAGTGGAAAAAGATTGGCGTGTGTTGCTGGATGTTCAGGAGGCTGGACGGACGCCACGCGAATGCGACGGAAAAGAGGTTTGGTGCTGGTTCGATTGATAATTGATATTTTTGGCAAACCTTAAATTACCTTGACCAGAGGAACGATAGAGCATAGAAGTTTATTTTTCTCGGATGTCAAGATAACCAGCATGCGTTACCAGTTTTCTGTGCAGTGTAATACCTCAGAGACTCCATTTAATTTTAAAATAACCCTGTCCACTCAGCGATAGTAATCGATATACTAATACTTACATGATGCCATATTAATTTACCTTTATTTCCACCAGTATTAGTAAATAGAACTGTAAAAATAAAGTTCTCATATAAAAAAGCTAGAACCTATACGAGTGTCAAATAAAACGTTTAGCTATTGTTCTAGTGTTCGATGTTGATATTTTGAAATTGGGTCTTGTGGATAATTTAGTTTCACTAGAATTGGTGAAATATAAATGACGGCCATTTTTGAGTGACTTTATTCTGGATAGACTATATAGACTAGGTTCAAACCCAGTTTTGGTGAATCCGGCATTAGGTCAGTAGTTTGAACTTGGTTATAACCATCAGTGTGGTGGTGGCAGACCGTTTTTTGAATGCGAAACCAGCGACGATTTAGGCGCACTAGATTTCTGGCTTGCGACGGAAGGTAGTAACTTTGGCGGATGGTTGTCGCTTTATTAGCTCGAATGTAGCGTGAAAACGACGGCCCGTTTGTTTGAAAAGAGTCTGGCTTGTTATGCTATCTGTAATTGGTGGATCCAAAATTAGTTTGCACGCCGTGTAAGGTTGTAGGCGTATCGTGGAGATTAATGTTTGTGTGCGAATGGTGAAGGGCGATAAAGGTGCAATGGAAAGTGCCCTTGGCATCGGGGTGTGGGCGGTGGATATGGCGCGGGTTCGTGTCGCATAGTGGCAATCAAAGAATGATACTGAACAGGTACGCATCACGTCCAATTCAATAATTTCACGGCCCAAATTGGATGAAATATTTCAATTCAATTATCGGAGTTTTTGAAAATGTTCTGTTATTTGTTTGAGTTAATTTCGCTGTGTATAAAATCTGAATTGGATCGCTCGAACACTTTTTTAATATCGCAACTGGCAAAAATGTAGCATTTTTTTGTATTTGCAATCGGCTTTTGGTGTAGATTAACGAAAAAGTTTTGGAATGCTTCTCAATTAGAATTGGTTTTCGAATGCAAAGTAGAAGGGGTGTATTTAGGTTTTGCGTGCCCCTTTGACAAGTCACTTCGATGATAATCATCCGATTACTTCATCAGCTTATAATTTCAGTCGATAAGCCAACTGTAGATCATAAGAACATAATACGATCACGATAATTGCTATATGGAATTTGGCGACAGATTTTTTGACAGAGTATTAACGATATTATACTTGCTGTCGCTTTCTGTGTGACACTGAAGTAAGCTTATGGCTTGGGAAGGGCGTATTATTAAAACAAAACGCGCTTAGAATCACCCGATAGTTTCTTTTGTTAGTGTGCATGCACCCTGCACTGAAGTTAAATTTCATCTGTGCAATGTTTACTGCAATTTAATTGTATATATTCAGAACGTAGTATTGTTTCCAACAATTTGATGTAAATTTGCACAAATACGGGCGTGTTTAATTGTGTTTACTGTTGCTTTTAATTATTTAGTGGGTTTAATTATTGTGAATTGCTAGTTTACGGCTGTGGGCGAAATGAGCGTTGCTGTAACTGCTACCGATTCACCATGCGGTGGCAAGAGCATGGATGCTACCATTTTAACACCACTTAAATGTGTCACGTTGATATTAAGTGTGTTTTAATATATTTCAAAACGCATACCACCTTTAACCACAGACGAAAATTAAAAAAACTCGATTTACAATATATATTTTTTTGGTTTAAAAGATAAAATCCGTCTGTTCCAGTGAATCTAATTGCGAATTTTGGTCTGTAATATGTTAAATGAATGTTAGAGGCAAGAAAACTTTAGCTAGCAGACGATGTGAATTTCTATGAAACTTCTGTATTTATATAGCCGCGAGTTCAAATTTTCTGCGTTTTTCCCTACAAGTTATTTTTGCCTTTGTTAAACAATCAACCCTCCGAACGAAATCCACCACAATTTTCAACCACTCTTCTCGGAAAAGCCTGGCTTATTTTCGTTGTCATTCCAGGCGTCTTTGGGGCATCAATTCTCAAAAACATTAAAAACGTATTCAAAGCAACGTTTATTAATAATGATTTTCTTTCAAATACTGTTTCTTACTGTATTCAAACAAAGTCCTCTTAACTCATCAAAAATCGCCCCGTTTTCAAATATAATTGTTTAAACAGAAAAATTCGAATGTTGTTATTTGTCAATACATCCGCCCACAGTAAAACAAACGGAAGAAACCGAGATGAATCCCCGGCCATGTCAGATCGTACCACCCTGTCCACCCACCGTGGGGCCGACCGATTTCGATTGCTGCCAGTTCATTTGGCTTCCGAGTCGCCGATCGCTCGGTTCGCCGGCTCCTGGAATCGAACCCGCAACCCACGTACAGTGGCGGACCGGTGTTGTTGCTAAATGTGACGAATGTGCCAATTGGTGAATGGCTGCTGTCATTATTTGTCTTACGCACTGTGTCTTACGCACTGTGTCTTACGCACTGTGTCTTACGTACTGTGTCTTACGCACTGTGTCTTACGTACTGTGTCTTACGCACTGTGTCTTACGCACTGTGTCTTACGTACTGTGTCTTACGTACTGTGTCTTACGCACTGTGTCTTACGTACTGTGTCTTACGCACTGTGTCTTACGTACTGTGTCTTACGTACTGTGTCTTACGTACTGTGTCTTACGCACTGTGTCTTACGTACTGTGTCTTACGCACTGTGTCTTGCGCACATGTGTCTTACGCACTGTGTCTTACGCACATGTGTCTTACGTGCTGTGTCAGCACCGTGGATTGCTGCATCTGGAAATGGCACTAATGGGAGATTGATGTTTTCATAATTATTTGTTCGGGCGTGGAGGCGGAGGAGAAATTTTGCACACTGTTTTCTGCAGAAAACTTCATACGAGGTACTTGTTTTGGATGTTTTACTATATATTCATCAGCTCCGAGCTGGGAGTAGAGTTGATGGCATCACAACAAACAAAGACGTAGACAGAAACTCGTATGTTTCTAAAATTCTAACCCCACGCATTGAAATCTTTGTAGAGCATTCGCTGCTGATTACACCGTCATTTCCGTGCCTTTCATATTACTCTCGAAATAGCAGAATATTGTCACTAAAAGAGCGCAAAATGTGAAAATTTGCAGAGAAGATATTTGTTTCTCGTTTGGACCAAGTGACCTCATGATCATCCATGTCTTTTCATGACCCCATGAGCGTGACCCTGGCTCGATTTTTACAACCCCATTGCTCCAACTTCCTGAAAGGCAGGCCCTTAATTGCAAGAGAGATTCCTAAGGGGGGACATATTTTCTAAATTATATTTTATGAGGTGACTCAACTTTCGAGTATACGACACATCTATGTTCTATCGATGAGGTTTGAGTGTTTATACTCTTCAACATTTTGCCTACAGTGCACCGCTGCAAAGGAAATGCTCGGAAAATGTTGAATGCATTGGTGAACACTGTGCGTCTAGCGCAATTTTCTTCCTTATTCGTATGGACACTTCAATGGTCAGTCTTTTTGAGGTTTACGAAATATTTACTCGTGAATTGCTATACAGCCTTTCGCTGAGGCAGCAGCAGCAGCAGCAGCAGCAGCAGCAGCAGCAGCAGCAGCAGCAGCAGCAGCAGCAGCAGCAGCAGCAGCAGCAGCAGCAGCAGCAGCAGCAGCAGCAGCAGCAGCAGCAGCAGCAGCAGCAGCAGCAGCAGCAGCAGCAGCAGCAGCAGCAGCAGCAGCAGCAGCAGCAGCAGCAGCAGCAGCAGCAGCAGCAGCAGCAGCAGCAGCAGCAGCAGCAGCAGCAGCAGCAGCAGCAGCAGCAGCAGCAGCAGCAGCAGCAGCAGCAGCAGCAGCAGCAGCAGCAGCAGCAGCAGCAGCAGCAGCAGCAGCAGCAGCAGCAGCAGCAGCAGCAGCAGCAGCAGCAGCAGCAGCAGCAGCAGCAGCAGCAGCAGCAGCAGCAGCAGCAGCAGCAGCAGCAGCAGCCTTTTGCTAAAGGAAGTGGTTGGGAAATGATCTCTGCTAGCGTGGTGCGGGTTTGGGGTTGAATTGTGCGGGCGCCGCAATTTTCTTCTGGCTTCGGTGAACAGTTGGTAATTATGTTGGTCGAATCCGCAGATGAAACTGCGTGTTTTTTCCCGTGTTTTTTTTTTCAAGAGCCACAGAAATTTTTAATTTTAGTTGAAAACACGGTTCTATTCACAATTATACGTTTCTGACTGGGCTTCCAATTTGCAAAACATGTGTCTCCAATTTAGGGCTTCAGGGATGTTGTTAATTTTTGTTTAACACGTTGCCATTTCTTTTCATCTCCCGTCTGCATACCTTAAAGGTATTTTGTTTCCTTTGACTAGACACTATGACACATAATTTTTACTCCCTCCCATCCCTCCCTCCCCCCCCCCCACCCTCCCCCCCGCCCGCCACTCGCACGGCTACCAATTTCTCAGAAGAACTTCATCTTTCATACACTTTTGTGTTTTATGTTTCCATTCCCTTGGTATTTCTACTCACGTTTAGTAAGTTTTTATTCAAATTCAGAGATTCGTAGCGTTAAGAACATGCGCACGGGATAAAAAAGCTATTTACAGTACCTATTCAGTTAACTGGCGAAAGACTCGATAAATTAATTGCAAATAAAGGTAGAAAGAAATATGGCAAAAATTTATTTGTGCAAATAATGGTAACAGAGTTCAACCCACGGTGAAAGCATGCTGTAGGTTTTTGTTTAAATTAAGCCACACCTCTATAATTGATGTTCCCTTTGTGCTTCCCTTTGCAAACAAGAACTGTAACCGAACTTGAAAACTGGAAACTAAAAGAAAGCTCCATGTAAATTCAAACTCGACGAAACAGAGCGAACGAATCGTGGTTTTATGTTGTCGAATTATAATTCAGCAGCGAATATGAGAACTCACAGCGAAGACTTTGTTCCGAAACGAGGTTGAAATGAGAGGTTCGCATTTGGTTTTCGACATTTGGAAGATCAAACTGCATAAGAGAACGCGAATAAAGACTTCTGATAAATGATCGGAGCATTCTCTTTGTTTTTATTCGGCTTGTAAGGGATACGAGAACGCGAGTGAAATCAATTTATCTTGTACAAACAAACCTGATTAGCGATTGTCTGAAAGTACAATTTGCTGTCCAGTGTTTTGGAAAAAATAAATTGCCATGTTTATTTTTTTTTCTTATTTTCATTAACAAACAGGCAACTTTGTAGGCAAAAAAAGGAAATAATCAATGTCCTTTTGGTTTTAATACGATTTAAAAACGGCTACAATCAGGAAAAAAACGCCGACACCTTTTATTGTGCCAATCAAAAGTTTTATATGCCACAAAACATATTTTAATTCTGGAATATAATCACACAAATCTGTCGTTCAAATGCAGCTGTGACCTAAAAAAAATATTCACGTGATTGTTTGACGATCAGTGAATAATTTATTTCAAAAAAATTCTTTGACGCTTTGTGCGATTGAAATGATTTTAGTTGAAATTTTGTTTTTTTACACAGACCAGCCATCGGGGCAGATTTATAGTTACAGATATTTTTTACGATTTACGAAAACCTCCCGACTCGTTTGATTTAATTACTTGCATCCACTAATTTAACTTACGACTCGGTTCAAATACAGAGAACAAACCCTATGTTACATAATCCACATTCAAGTCAAATGAATGTCGGGCGTCTGAGTTACTTGAACTGTTACTATAACGTGTCTCACCGCCGATCTCAACCCCTTTGGGGCATTACAGGCTAATGCATTTTGAAGACCCTGGGAATGTGGAAAAGTTGCTTCGTATCGGCGTTAGGTACTACTAAGATAATTCAAATTATGAAATAGGCATTTTTTGGCATTTTTCATTTGATACTATACTATTTTTGATAGCTAACACCCAAACTAACTCACAATTACCTTAAGTTACCTGCACTTACCTACAGCATATTTGCTGTTTATTATAATTGGTAGTTGTGCAAACATAAGCGACATAACATTTTTCCCTGCTGGCAAATGCGGGTGAGAGGTAGTGTATAATATACCCGCCACTTTAAGTTATCTCAAACATGAACTTGATGGCTCATAAGTCACCCCAATAAGTTCCGCAACTCGCTGGGAAATGAATGCATATTCCCGTCAAATCGCCCGAATATCCCACTTTAAACCGCACACATGGCGTCACTTTACGGTTAGTGTCAAGGAGGAAAAATGAAAATGATACCCGTGGGCTTCAAAGAAAACAAGCATCCAGACGCTCACATATCGATTTCATAAACAAACTCGCCAGTTCGTAGAGTTGACTTCAATATCACATAAAAATATTTACCCCTGCAGTGCAACAACAAATAAATCAAGATGATATTTATTCTATTCAGTATTCATCCGTCAAATAAGCGGAAAAGCGTATGATTTTTGAAAATTTGTTGACCTGTTCTTTGATTGGCTGTGACAATGAACGATGAGCCAATCATGCGTCGTGATTTGTGACCTGTCCCTGTTCGCCGATCTGCCCTGCGGGGGGAAGGCCATCAATATTCAAGCTCGGTGCTCGCTCCGGTTCAGCACCCCTAAAGGCCTTTCATCGTTGGCAAAAAGATACGTGGTCTCGGGCATTGCTGTAGAAATCGTCCTCGGTACAATCTTTATGCTGGGTGGAGGCAGAATAGTGTAGGACAGACTACAGATCATGGTTTTCCTCCTTGATAAACCTGAAATATACCTATACCCGCGCTCCGTATTAATATGCTACCAATCAAACTTAACTAATAATTGATGTAAATATTACATTCAATTAATCCATCCATGTGTCATGCATGCCATATTTTGTGATGTGTAAACTGAGTTATTCCAAAAATTATGAGTCCGAATCGTTTTAAATTTCCCTACCCTCATTACACCAGCCCTTTGTGCATTATGCAACGCAATTTGTTGCCTTGCCTATAACTGGCAATCGATGCACCAAGTGCTGTCGTGCGGTTACAGAATGCCACCAAGGAGATTGTTGAATATTTCAGCGTACAACATTCAACATATTTTCCCACTAGACGTTAGTACACTTGACGCTATCCTAGCGCGCGTATACTCTGTGATTTCCAGGGGTTGAAATTCGCTTCGTTTTCATTGAGCGTAGCGCCATGCGAAATTTGCTGCGAAACATTTCGCAGCGACACTTTTTGCCGAATTGCGAATGTTTTTGCCAATTTAAAATGAACCGTGCGTTGGCTTTTTTGCTCTGCGAATTGTGTATGCATCTTACGCAGCTGCGATCGTGCCACTTGATCAAGAAGACACAATCACCAAACCCCAGGTGCCATTTTACTTTACAATATGCGTTTTCCAAATAGAAATAAACTGCAGGGCAGCAATGTCCAAAAGATCGCGAGGCACGACAGGCATAACGATAACTTGAAAAACTCGCTATAAATATCACAACTTTGTTATGTTTTCCTCTCGTGTCATTGTTCCACGAACAAACGAGATTTCCACGATATCATTTAATTGCTCAACCAATTATAAGTAACCTTGTTCGTGGTGGTAAATAAATATTACGACCGCCGATATTGTGTTTCACATCTGATACATCACACGAGATTCTGCAGCGCCTTTGACCTTTTCGCGTTGTTATACAAATATCACCGAAACCTGTAATCAAGACGGATAATTTATTTCATGGCTGACAATGTCTCAGCCTAGGTATTAATTACGGTCACAACTAACGGCGTCGTTAAAACTTGTGATGTGATGACTTTCTGAACTTCTGAAGAGGTATGATAGGATACTTCATAAACTTGAAGGGGGCTTCAAATTTTCAAATCATCTTCCGGGAAACAGCTTCTGAAAAGAAAGAATGACTCTGAAACCGAAAAGTTAATTTTCCATTCACTTTGAACTCTCTTTCTCGCATGAAGAATCGTATATGCCTGGTTTGTCGCCATTTGGTTATCAAATAAGGTGCGTAAGGACTAAAAATGATTCAATTGATTTTAAAATCTAGTTTGATCGATAAATGTCAGAGAATTTCGCAATATTAATCTTTCGATTAATAAATGTCGCCTTTCTTGAGAAGAGTATGAGATGAAGCGATCTCAGGCGTAATAGACCGATTATTGCCATTGGGTTATATGAATGCTAAAAAATGAACAAAAGAACCAAATAATATCTAAGCCCCTTCAAAATAACCCCAAAAACCTAAAAAACAAAACCAATAACGTCGGGGAAAGTTCGAGTTTGAGAGCCCCCCAATAACCCAGTTAAGTAAATTTATAAAGTGAACACTATAATCAATTTAACTTCACATCGCCAACACACGACTCTCCGCATACATCCAACAAAATCCAAACAATCGTGATAGCCACGCGAGCGCGACACGATTGGTGAGTTGAAAATTACATATACACCCTTGGCAATTTAATCGCAGCTGGCTTTGCATTAATCTGTCACGTGACGCCGCGCGCCCTCTAAAATCACGCGTGACTTGCGCTGGGAATGTGCGATGAAGAGATTAGATTCAATATTGCGTGGTCGTGTCGACAGCCCGACGAGCTCTACAGGTGCCAAAGTGCACCCCGTGTTTTCACCGAGGGGGTGAACGCGAGAAACGATTCTCACAAGTCGTTGTCTATAGGGGAGGGGGCGCAAAGAAACTTTGAGGCAGCTCACAGCTAACTTATAGCGCTCGGCGTTAGCGCTAACGCTAACTTGCTTTCGGAACCACCGAATATTTTTTTGTGACTGGGTCATAATCACTACTTTTCGGAAAAAACTTATTAACTGGTTACTTACCTCACTGCTCGTTCATAACAATAAATTTAAAAACTTTTTTTTTCGCCTATTGTTGCGAAATTGAATGATTTCACTCACTCTTCCAGTTACTTGATTTGACAATCGTTCTAGATCACATCATAACAGGTGAACAATATCATCTCCAGCGGCTAAACGTGGAGTTACGAGAAAGCATCTCATCAATGAACATGATTTTCAACCATGTCATGTTTCATTTTGGCTTATTTGTGAATAGACACATGCAATTGTCGATGGCTGAGGGTAGACATGTTAAGACAGGTTAAGACATCGTACCCAATATCCGATCAAGGAGGATTGTGCTCATGTAGTAGGTACTAGCAAACGCAGAGACGTGTGGTGAGCTGTTAAAATCATTGAAAATAAACGTACGTGCTTGACGCCGACGGCACGCTAACGGCTTACTTAACGGCACATGCAAGGGAGTGTGGTAGTGTTAATCCGATGTTAGTGACGTAGTTGTTCTTACCTCGTCACCATGGCGTCGTGGGCGTTAAGGAGGAAATGGCGACGTGTGCATTTGAGAGCGAAGTTATACAACATTGACGTAGAGAGGGCCTTTGCTGCCCCCGCATAGCCTTGGGCACCATCGTCTAGGGGGTGTCAAACTGATTACGCGGGGTTAATATTGTCTTTTTGATTTCCAGCCACAAAATAAATTCACGATACTATACATATATTTTTAAATGCATAGGTAAAATACTGCTTTCTTAAAAATCATCTCTTTATAAAATACAATATGTTTCAGTTACATGCAAGTAAATAAATGCAGAATATAGTACAGTGAAAGTATACGACAGAAACAAAAACAGAAAAAACGAAACAGAAAAAACAAGTCAACTTACAATTTGTACAATCTTAGCTCGAAGGGTTCGTAACTAATCAATCCTCGTTGGATTTTGAATTCCCATATTATTCTAGAGTATTTCCTACATCCAAGTCTATAAAAATATTTTCGGAAGAGTGGGTGTTGCCCGGAGGTTTTTCAAAGTCTGTGCATAAGAAATAAAGTCCTGGTGCTCCTTTATGATGGCGCTATGTTGGTTTTTTTGCTTGAAATTATTTTTTCTGAACGCAGAGGGAGATGAAATTCAGAGCTGAAGGCAAATGTTTGAAAAGGAAAGCGGCTACCTATAAGCAAAGTAGATTTCAATTTCGGAAAAACCATCCGGGAACAATTGAAGCACGATAATGCATTCCGATTTCTCTGCTTAAAGCTCTAATAAACGTAATGAAGTATTTTCTAAATGAAAGACTTCTCTAGTAAAAGTCATAACTTGATGTTATTGGGTTCATGTGCAAGCTGCTCTTTGTGAAGTCTCATGAATGATATTAGCATCTTAATAATGGGAGTTGAAATGCGCTGTTCATCTTCCTTTATTACGCAAATATATTATTTTAAGCGAATTGCTGGTTGAAGTAAAATTGTTTATTTGAACAAAGGAAAATATATGAAACATAAATATTCAAAATGTTTAGCGCAAACTATCGAAATAGTTTGTTTCTAGTTTTAGTAAAAACTGGTAAATCGTGTTTTGCATTTATATTTCCGCCTGAATATAATACTCACCGTGGTTAACATCTATGCCCGCTGGTGCTTGTGACCGTGCACCACCTTTGTCGCTATTTATAATGGAGTCAAAAGTGCAGCGCGTACAATAAATAATGCAGTTTTAGATGCACCAACTATTTTGTAATTCTAACTCACATTTTACATGCACGAGAAAATTGGATGAAATTCATCAAAATTACTTTTTGGTTGGTGGCCTGAATTCAACATTTTATTGAATCTGTGGTTTTTAAAGCAGATGTGGAAAGCGTTGTTTTGAAATTTTTTATTACGTATATTTCAAGCTTCTTTCCGATGTGACTATGGGAAGCGTTTTTATCAATCAAAATTGTCTCCTACAATGTTTTCAGCTTGTTAGATATACTAGCGTGCGTCGGTACTCTCTGTAATTATTAAGAACCACTTTTTCCTTTAGGTGATTCCTAGAATCACAAAGGAAATGGAATGCCAACTTTTAATATTTTCACTTTCTTCCTTTGTGTTCAAACAACTCATTCCAATCCATTTGGCCAATACACATGCTTGAATTCGGCACTATACTAGAGCTTCTGTACCTTAATAACAACATTTCCTTTGTTTAAAGTTACGTATCTCAAAGTAGAAATGTTTGAAGCTTATTAAAAACAAAAAAAAATCATAATTGCCCTACGTGGAAGCAAGAGGATCCCTAGAAGTGTGCATCTGTGCGTATTCCTTTACAGCAAAATTCATAACAACGATGATTTTCACAGTTTCCTCTCGTGATAATCTGCATAGTGACTGGCGGCGGCCACCCTCGAAACTTTTAATGAACTTTGTTGTTCGTGAAAGTTATGATGTGGAGAAGTCATATTCGAAAGTTTGCCCGCCCCCGCGCGCTCGCTAGAAAACTTTATTTTTATTTTTTATTGCGTCAACTTTTCCTCTTACATCTGTCAGTCAAAAGTCTTCAACACAAGAACACAAAGCTCGGCGCGTAGTTGTTGGAAAGCGACTGGCAGTGGACCTCTCCAAAGTACAGCGATTATATTGCTAATTGTCTTCCACCTCGTATCATGGTAGACAAGATACAGCTGCCCCTTGCACAGATCCAAGCCCCAAGCCGTACAACAACCACACTGACACGTAATAAGCTGAAGCAGCGTCTTTCCACTTCTCCTGAAGATGGACATGCGCCAACGTGGTCGAAACGTTGACCAAGGTCCTTTTTAGAACCATGAGTCAATCAAACCTGAGTGAAATCTTTAAGTACTCCACCATCCTTCGACAAACCAATAGTAAAAATAGCTCGGCTACTATTTCCTCGTGGCAGTATTATGGCACCTGGCACTGAATAAAAACAGATCAAGTGTGTAATGTGCCGACTTTCCCGAGCAGATGACAAACGAAAATTGTCTTGCTGGTGGTATCGCACATTTAAAAATCCAAAAAATGTAGAAATATGTCAAAAGACAATTAATTTTCACAGAACTGTGAAATTCACTAACCGAATTTGTAATAAATTATAAAAGGGATGCACTTGACTCTTGTCCCGCTGGATACAACTGTCGTTGGACGATATCGACCAAAAAGCCGTTTTGAATACTTATAGTGATTAGTTAAAACCACTGATATTTATAGCCAGGATAGCGTTCTTGAGATCAGATGGTTATCGACTGTGAGAACGATATTATTTTCCTGGGATCTGACAGTTGACCGTTAGTTAAAACCTACTGGTGGTTCAGGATGTTTCATTATGCCTCGTTGACGCCCTTGTCTGCTTTCTTCCTCTTGAAAACCAGATTTAGCCACGAAGCTTTGTGTTTCTAGCAAATTATACGAAAAAAAACACCATGCACAAGACCCAATTCGCAACGCTAAGCCAAGATTCTTTTGCCGAAATATTTTTCCTCAGCCTCATCATTTTGTAAGCAGAAGATACACCCACACCCTCTACCATCTTTTCTGTACATATATTTTTTTCATTAAAAGAGTAGAAAAAAATGCAGCCATGCCGTAACCCATAGACAACGAGTTCGACTTTAATTTACATACCTTTCATGTAAATGCGTAGCTTACTGTGCTAATTGAGCAAAAGCTCGGCAAAAAAATATGTAAAACACGTGTTTTAAAACGCACGAATTTGCGTCCCGTGTTTTTTCCTCCACGCGTTCAGTTTATTTTTCGCGAGTCGAACCCGCTTTGCTATCGATTTCGTTTAGTTTACGATGTTCTAAGCGGATTCCATTCAGCAAACCCTACGCAGGTAATTATCGTGGCAGGGGATGAAGCTCTCCAATCCCCTGACTCCAAATCAAACCTCACACCATTGTATTTTTCAGCAATAAATTTGTTTTTTTTCCCCCCGGATAAGCTTGACGTGGGCCGAGGTCCAAGCTGTTTGCACAAAGCTGGTTAGATTTTCGCTGGGAAAAAAGCGCTTGGCAGCGTGTTGTGCATTGTTGGGATCATCCCCATTGCCTGGCGGAGCGGTGCGCTCGAGGTGGCAAAAAACACCGCTGTGCTCGCTTTTTTTAGAGGGTGAAATCGTTTGTTTGCTAGGGAGTAGATGGATATAGGCGGGAATACACATTGAATATGGATATATAAGCCTCGGCAGATTTGCATAGCTTCTTTTTCGCATGTGTGCTTTAAAACAAAAATCGTAGATTTTATGACCATGCATTTGGCAGAGCATTTTCAAGGTAGATTTATATTCGACTAATGCAGTTTTTACATAGAAACATTCATTCCAAAATTCTAAACCTGTGGCAATATGTTCAAATTCAATAAAAGTCTTCTTTTCCATAAAAGTTAACCTTTTGTGTGTGGATTCACTATTTTCATTCATAAAATTCCAACAAACTATAATAGTTTACTGAAAGCTTTATAAGGTTCCAATTCATAAAATCGGTCTTATTTTTATGTTACCTCGTACATTTTCTGTAGAGCATTCAGAATTTCCCGTGATTTAAACCATGAAACCACAGGCAGTCTTCGCTCTGGCTTTCCTTGTTTTAAACACTCAACCTTTGAATTCCAGGACACACTCTCACTGTCAGAGGTCACCGCTATCAAGGCCTTCAACCCTTCTCTATAGATTCCCCATACAACTCACAAAGCACCTTATACTTGGCTATAAATATCTCCACGCAATTAAATATTACAAAATACGAGAATATTCGGAAAAAGTTCGAAGGTTCATGACTTCTCAAAGAGCCAAGCACGACTATTTTCGCTGTCAAACGTAACCTTACTTATAAATTCAATGTCACACGCTTCACCTTCAACCTTCACTCGATACAGTTTAAGTGGAATAAGAAGTCTAGACTGTCGCTTGTGATATTCCCTGCCATGAAAAGGAGCTCTTGACGCATATACCTCTTCAGCTAGTTTTCATGAAACGAAATTGAGTTTTGATACGCAATATACTAAGAAAAATCGACAAAAGAATTATAAAAGAGTGTCCCTCTTGTGTGGGAAGCTTGAAAATAAGCCGCAGCCTATAGTTTATTTCCTTGCACGGACAAAAGCCACCTACGCTTTGGCTCTGCGTATAGGCACAAGAGGGAAAAGAGTTCCAAGCCCTGTTCAATAACCATCGGCCAAAAAAAAAATCCTCAACACGCTTTTCCACGCAACATAGTTACCGGAGGCACGCGGGCGGCATATTCCACCTCCGGAAAAGCGGCGCGGTCGCACACGTGTAGGCGTCGCGCCCGGCGGAGGAAAATCTGTGCCGATGGTAGAAATTTTCCACACTGTGTATAGCTGATAGAAATTAGAGGGAAAACATTTTCCGTGGCTCGTGGTGTGGCTACGTGGTTTGGCTCGCGTGCGTGCGTGCGTGCGTTGGTATTTGAGGCGAGCCGGCACCATGACAACGGCAGGCAGCAGGGGTGGGCGGATGTAGACCTACGTTTTACTGTGCGTGTATGGGCGTAGAGATGGTCGTGAGTACGCTGGATCAATCCGTGCCACGCAACGCAAGATTCTTGCATATGAGAACGAAGGGTGGTCGAGACACACGCATGGCTTATGAGTGGTGGTTTTAGCAAAGTATTGTCTGAGCGAAATTGGTATTGATGGGCTTAAGCGGTCCACTTTTAGTTGATAAGCTTTATGATTTGAACGTTGATTTCTATGCCCACGCACATTTATATATGAGACGATAATATGAATTCCCTCAGACTCACATTTTTTTACATCTATGTATTACGTGGTATTACGTTAAGTGCTGTTTGTTGTTTTGCTTCGATTTTATTCCGGGTCACTTCGAGGGGCAAAATTTCAGTTAGGAACCGAAACAAGTGGGCTAGCTAGGACGTAATAACTTTCTTTATAGACTCATGTCTTTTCCTAACCTTTGCACGATAGTTTTCACGTTAGTTTAGATTTCAATCGAGTTTAGACCCTTGATAAAACAGCAGCACAGCTTTGCTAAGCGTCGGGATTTTTTTTGTGTAGAACATGGCATTAAATAACCAGTCAAATAGTTTTTCTGAAAACTCTGGGACGTTGGTTTTTTAAGTTTCTTTCAGTATTGATATTGATTAATTAATGTCTTGCCGCCATTTTAACTTATAATTTAAATTTCTTCACGACTAATTTCCGTCGGATTTTAACTGGGCGCAGTGAACTTGTTTTCAGCACTATTGCTAAAGCATTTGAAATAGGTTCAAACTTTTGCCTAGTCAAACCCTCTCGCCCTGATGGGTACTTTCTAAGGGTGTGTGTATTTGCCAGTGCGGTCAGGTAAAACCTTACACAGCTTGGAACAGGGCTGAGATTCTGCACAGGGTAGGATAGCTGGTCTAGAGGAAAATTGCTGACATCGAGTCATCAAAAAGAGCAAAAACTGAAGATGCATAAAAAAGGGTTTCTCTCATATTTCGTGTTTTTACAATAGACTCAGGACCGGATTTACATTAAAAAGTAAAATAGTTATCTTCCAGCTAAGAAGAAAACAGAAACAAATGATTGATATATTGTCTCCATTGAGATAAGTTTTTATCTGGAGGTTAGCCACGCCACCATACATTGTAAAACTAGCCCTAAATAGGTTAAATAGGCTAAAAAGACAATATTATAGACTTAATAGATCAAAATAATCAAATGAACCAGCTCATGCAAGTAAACTTTAAACCCTTGCCAATGTTCCAAGCAGTGCGAAAGGACTACCTGACTGCGCTGGCAAATGTTCCACACCCTTCAGAGAGTATATTATCCCACCTGCTAATGCGCCACTGGCAATTCTTCCGTCGCCCCATCTGATGAATGGTCGGCGTCGGGAACAGAAAATGAACTATAATTTACGTCCACGCGCCGTCACCGTGGACGCCTCTCAGCGTGGGACGCTGCCATGTTTTTAATTTATTTTTGTGGCAAATTGGGCAAGTACTTGTTTGTGTATGTGTTTGTTTGTTTGTTTTTGTTTGTATTTTGTGATGCACATAGAATTTACATCGTTGCTCGTGGCCGTATCCACGAGCTGATAACAAATATCAGCGTGTAAAGTGTGGTAACATTATACTAACAGTAATAATTCATATAGAGCTGATTTAAACATATTATATGCTTACATTATATTTGAGCTTGACCGAATGAATTGGGCCTGCCATTTTATTCACTTTTTTAAGTAAAATTTAGTTATTTTCCGACTGTCTGAATTGGTAGCTTGTTTGAATCTGATAGTAGTATGTTTTTTTCATTGTTCCATGCATATGGGCCCTCTTTCTTAAACTTATAGCCCATATGGCCGGTCCTGCTTCTAATGTCTCACTCTGATAACTCTGTTGATACTGACAACATCAAAAATTATTCTCAAAATTACCAACCTATCACAAATACGCGCGTATCCAAGCCCACACCAACTTAAATTAATCAATCCAGCAAACCACTACCTACCAACTTTTTTTCCTACATTGCTGTCCGGAGATCATAAATCTGTCTCCACTTCGTAATTATCCTCCACCTATCGACATTCCAGACGTGCCAATAGCGCGACAACCCCCGGAGCACACAGCTCTCTATCCTCTAATGAAATCACCAATCACACACCCACACACTCCCCTTGCACTCCCCTTACACTCCCCTTGCACTCCCCTTCGCGAAGCAGGTGCCGGGATCCAATAAAGTGGCCGTCGAGGCGCCCCTTACGATTATGTACGCTCCTCTATGTAAAGTACGACGTCGATCGCCTCGCTCGAGCGCGGAATCAATATTTGATCAAGAGTTTGATGAAAATTTTGACCGAATTCGGCACGAGTATTGTTTGTTTTGGGGCGAGAATGGAATCGGTCGCACGGGTGGATTTGAACGATTCGCACGTTGAATAGCAATGATGGATCTAGTGTTTGGAATTACGTCGCTGGATTTGTGTGGACTTTATGCTGGAAGGATGTTCGGATCTGATCGGTGACATATCGGGAGCAATTTTCCGATCAAATTTTTCGAGAATGACGCGTGGCTTGAACGGCTTTGAGAGAATTTATTATTTTACATATCTGTCTGCTTAAATTTTACAGTCAAGAAAGCAAATTATGTTTAGAAGACTTGTTTTGAAACACATTTGAGAGAAAATATGCGACTCATATTTTCGCCACCCTGTGTTCCATTTCAGGCATAAGCAGGAGTATTTTCAAGATACTCTTTGTCATTCCTCGGTAACAGTCGAAAACAGTCGATAACAGTCGGTAACAGTTGGTACCAGCTGTAAATAGAATCGTAATTATTATTTCTTAGAACTCCCGAGACCCGAACCATTTCAGGTATAGTAGAACACACTAAACTGGATAATTACTAAACACAGTTGGACCCCTACTTTAGAACAAAAACAAATGTGTTGTATTGTGTGCATGTGTCACTGTGCCGTTTTCGTGACACATCGAAACAATCGCCAAAACAACAAATGGGGTTTGAAACGCAACACTGTGGTCATGAATTTTTTCCATACTCACTCCCAGTTCCAATCAAGCGAGTTAATCACATTTGCAAACAATCCCCGGGCTGGATGCGAGAGAGTTTCCACTCAACAAATCTCTAATCATCGTCCACTGCTGTACTCTGACAAGCTAAGTTATGTCTTCCGGTTGGTACACGTGGGAGTTGGGCGGTGGGTGTGGGGTTGAAGGGAGGTAATTTCTGTAATGCAACTAGCTCTGCAAACTTCACGTCACAGGAGACCGGGTTATTGCCATGGGCTTGCAGGGTTTTTCTAGTTTGCATTCAACTGATTGGTCGCCGAGACCGATGAAAGGTTTCCCTCTACGTGTTTATGCTGATGGAAAAGTGATTTCTCTTGTGAGTGGAATGCAATCATTATTACCCGAGAGGGGTTTTTTGCCAGATAAGCGTGATGGCCGCTTAAAGAGGTTGTATCCTCTGGTAACAGTATAACTTTAAACGCATATTTGCGGTGTTAAAAGGCAGAAAAGGTATCCTAGCAGTGCATGGGAATGATCAAAAACTTCTGTCTCTGGTAAACTTGGTGAGACTTGCATGGAATTATCTCTCAAAATTAGTCTATGCTGTTTTATGGAGAACGAAACAAGCGGAAATCTAGGCTGCATTCATCATGAAATGTCTCTATTTGATATGAAAGGAAATTCAAAAATATTTCTTTGTTGTAGGTCATAGTTGCATCAGACCATTAAACATAGAGTTTATGTGACTAAGCTGCCGCTTTACAGTTCAGTTTAAATGTCATAAGCCTTTGTGGATATCACCTGATTTACTTTGAGATTTTAATTAGTAAAACGAGAAGATGATAAACGCGCTACTAGCTAGGTAGTCGAAGATAGTCTTAGTATTGTATCGGAACCATATTTCCGTTCAACAATAAATTTCAGCCATACCTACTATTTGCTTTAAACCTGCCGAACATGCCCTATAATTAGAAATCAAAGATTGTTTTGTTAATGTTATGTGTCGATTAATCAAAGTTCAATTTACCATCCAAACATGCGGGTTCTGTAATGCACAGAGCTCATCGCACCGCTGTGTAGCACCGGGATGCTTTGCTCTGGCGAATCGAGTTCTGCTCTGTGCTGCACGAGCACCCTTCTGCACAGACTGTGCACAATATTTCCTGCGAACGCTGGCGTCTTGATTACGTTTCTTCTCGTTTGGATGCCTCTAATGAGGTGCGATGCGTCCGAAGGCAGCATGTCACGCCGGATAATAAAATATACTTCCCGTGCTAACCGTTGCAGCCACGCTGCGAGGAGACGGCTTGGGGTGGGAGCTGGAAGCAATTAATTCTCACTGGGGCATGGCCGATTTTCAGTGCGCTTCATCAAGAAATTTTCACCGTTTTTTATATAACTCGTTTGATTTCTTAGATTAACTGTAATTTTGAATTAAAAAGTGCACTTTATATTTAAATTAGATTGTGTAAATTTTGAGGTAAATATATAATTTTCAGATACTTGTGGCTGACAGAAATTCAATAAAATCATCGTATTAAAGTCATCATTATGTTTAAAATAAAGGAGCATGTTAGGTAAGAAAATTATTTTTTCAATTCATCTTTAAAAATCCTTCAATTTCACAGAATAAGGGAAAAGAAGTGTTAAGATTTTTTCTTTTTTATGGCATCGACCAGACCTACTAAAAGGTCACAGATCCTTGCGAAATTTGAAAATAATGTTCGTGACAGCTGTCGGCCACTCTGTTTTTATGAGAAAAATACGATAAATATTTCAGTTTTTTGGTTTTAACGACACAAGTCCCCACAAAATTTGTAACAAAAATATTATATGGCAAGTTGTATACCCCAGGTTAGAAGCCAGGTTTCACCAACCTCGGTCTAAGCTGGCTGAGGACTCGCTCATCCCTCAACGCGCGTGTACGCTCAGCGTCCTAGAATATATTTTTCATCTACAATTGTTAAATGCTAGTTTGTATGCTAAAACAGAGCGCTTATCACCAGCTTCTTAACGACTTCCTGGCGTGCTCTCGCTTTGAAACTTGAGTAGCGAACACAATTAGCATTTGCTTCAATGCTAAGATCCATGAGATTGAGTTGTGAACTCTGCTGTAACCAATCAGTCCAGCATAACACAATCTACAAACTGAAATCAGCCACATAAACTGGCAGCGTCTACACCATCTATATTATCGCGCACGCAACCATAACACAAATTTATGCCTACTAGCGAAATCCACGCGTATATTCCCCGAGCTTTGATTGACCCCATCGCAACATCAACCCTCTACGATAAACAATTGCCGCCGACAAACAAAGTAGCGCCTAATTACGACATACTGCTGACACGAGCAGTACAATTAATCAATGAAGCCCTTTCATCTTGCGGGAGCGTCCTTTGTGGGGTCCGATTTACGTTTGCCGGCGGGCGTCGGCAGCTATATTAGCTTAGATCACCGTAACGTGCAGTGCAGGGCGATGCATCAAATCCCGTCTAGCGAGTGCATAAATTCTTGCACATTGTGCACCGCGCTACAATGGCGACCGGTCGCGAGATGTCGTATAATTCCTTTGAGAGCCTTTGTGCCCGGTTGTTATGATGGTCGCAAGCCAGCCAGCTATAGAGTCATCCAGGATACGGTATATGTTACTCAAAAAATGCCCGATTTTCATTACACCAACTCATGATACTCAATCCGTGAGCCGCTATATTTCAAAATATCAAAATCAAATACTAGAACTCTGCTGAAACGTTTAATTTGCCATTCGCATATCTTTTATTCTTTGATTAGAACCCCAGCAAACACACCCGCGCTGGGCCCACACGGCGCCCGCGCGGGGTAAACGTATTCACCCCGCGCGGGCGCCGTGTGGGGACCCCGCGCGGGAGCCGGCAGAAAGTGTCACTTTTTTCCACGCGGCTCCCGCGCGGGGTCCCCACACTTGTGCCGCACTTTGCCCACGCTCTGCCCTCGCGCTGCCCGCACTCTGCCCGCTCTGAACCCGCGGTAACCCCACAGTGAGCCCACGCTTGCCCCACAGTGAGCCCACGCTTTCCCCACAGTGAGCCCACGCTTGCCCCACCGTGAGCCCACGCTTACCCCACAGTGAGCCCACGCTTTCCCCACAGTGAGCCCACGGTTTCCCCACAGTGAGCCCACGTTTACCCCACAGTGAGCCCACGCTTTCCCCACAGTGAGCCCACGCTTACCCCACAGTGAGCCCACGGTTTCCCCACAGTGAGCCCACGGTTTCCCCACAGTGAGCCCACGGTTTCCCCACAGTGAGCCCACGCTTACCCCACAGTGAGCCCACGGTTTCCCCACAGTGAGCCCACGCTTACCCCACAGTGATTGGATTAATTGGATTCATATTTAATTAATTGGATTCGTTATTGGAATATTTGGAAACTGGAAATTATAACATTTTGATTGAGTGAATGATATTTAAAATTTTTGTATAATTGAGTTACAATTTACAAATAAATAACAATATCTGAGGCCCTAAAAGCAGGCCCTCGATTTAGGTGGATTATCTCGTTGTATATAAGAAAAAATTTGTACAATAACCATAATAATAATCTTTTTATGAAAAAAATACCAATTTACTGTAAGTACAGTATATTGGTATTGTAATTTATTAAGTAATAAATAGCTAATAATTCTATCAAAACTTACAATATCGATAGTTAATTGATAAAAAGTATGTTTATAAAAAAAGATTAATATTTGTTTAAATAAAATACATAAAATGATAAAAGCTGCTTATTGCACAGTTTTCCATTGGTGGATTTTGTTATTATTGGTAGAAATAATCCAAAAGCCTGCCAAAAATTATCAAACATAAAATTCTAATAATATTAATAATGCTAAAGAAAAACTTATAACTGTCAAGTGGGTACTTATAAAACAATAAAAAGTAAAATTGCATGCTTGAATTTAAAAAAATATAACACCGCCTTTAAAAATTAAAACATTTCAAAAGGCACAACCCTCTGCGCTCCGGCGTCCCCGTTCACACGCTCATTTTCTTCATTCGGCACAGGCATCAGCTGTTCATTGCTGGTGCGTCTGTGACGCAGGCGCCCGCCGGCACCCGGCAGGTCTCGGGCGCCTCGCAGCCACTTCTTCACACCAGCAACCGTATTGCTGTGTGTAGCCTCGCTGTGTGTCTCTTTTATCACGACTGCAATCAAACGAACAAAATTGGGTTAAATTCGGGTTCTTTTCTAGTCTACACAATGGAGATCCCTGTGTCAACGGCAATAAAAAAGGAATCTTTTTTTGAACCCATATCTTCCCATTCCGGGTTCAAATTCCGGTACGGTTACAAATTTTGGAATTGACATTTATTTTCTACTAATAAATGTCTACCGTACATGCAACGAGTGTTTGCATTTATTTGCGCACACGCAATATAATCGCGTTGAGGGTGATTAACTGGCCTTTAAAAAGTTCAGTTTTGAACTTGTAATTCCAACACTGGATTTAACTTACGTGTTATTAAGAGGAGTACATTCTGGAAGTCCTGCATGGATGTCTTTCCATTGCAGCCCTTCCAGTTTATTCTTCGCGCCAAGTCGGGGACAATTATTTTCGCCAAAACTGTTTTTATTCCAACTTCAACATTGGCTCCAGCAAAGATGCTGAGATTCACCACCTAAAATGTTCACAGGAATGGACGAGTTTAAACAAGATCATAGTTTCATAATTATTTATTCAGTCATGTTTTATGCATGAGATATTAATTAATATTAATGTAGAATAGCACTTACAATTTTTCGCAGTTCATCCTGCGACTTCAACAAAACGTTAAGTCCGTGTAGGGCCTGGAGGTTTTCACACGGGAGCCCGTGAACGTTTTCATAGGAGGCTACGAATTTGGAAGATGTTGTTTTGCTTCCTAAAACTCCACTTTTTAGGATTTCAAGAATATCCTGAACTTTCCTTTTTATCTGTTCTAGTGAGTCTGTTATAAAGAAAACACAAGAAAATATTATTAATTGTTTGCGAATAAATAAATATATATAATACAATAAATACCTATTTGAAAAGTAAATAAATATTTCACTAACGGCTATTTTTCTGCACTTCCTCCTCCAGCCTGACGCAACCGCGGCAGACTGCGGCAGAGGTTGTGGCAGAAGTTGTGGCAGAGGTTGCGATAGAGTCTGATGCGGTGGATGGAGAAATGAATTTTGAAGTCAGATTGGATGTTGATTTCGAAGGGCCGGGGAGAGAATCATTATTTGCAGTGTTGAGTCTCAACCTGCCGGGTTGACTAAATGGCGTGGACGTAATTGCCACTATTGGCTCGTCGTCGTCGCCGTCCGAGGAGTCGTCACTTACAATCTCGTCGAAAATATCTCGATTTCTAAAAATCAAAAATGAAATTTATTTAAAATGGTCATCTCTCGCAAAAATGAAACGAATGAAAGATTAACGAAACCAACCCTTTGCACTGTCGCTTCCTTTTTGACTTTCTGAAGCCTTGGCCCTCGTTGGACGATATGTCCGTGGTTAATCTGGCCCTGGCATCATTGACCAGAGCCTTTAGCTTTTCATTGGCTTTTACCAAATCGCCTGTTAAACAAGAATAATCACAATAAAATATCGGCGAGGAGTGCAGTCCCAGGTAATCAGATATTCAAATTAAACCCGCTCTGTCTTACTGACCTGTCTCGTATCTGATGGATATAGAACAGATCATCCAATCAGGCCCTGGGGGTAATTGTTTTGCTACCGCCTTCACGCGATGCCCATCTGTCTTGAAGTGCTGTGGCCAGTAACATTTCGTTTGGTTGATCAACTACGCCTTTGGAATTGTGGAAAGGGCATTCTCGTCGGCATCGTCGAGGAATTCAATGACAATCCACATTCTAAAACATAAATATCATTAATGTAATTCACATAATTAATTAACATCATTCATATTAATGATGTCCTAAGCAGATATAGGCATACCCAAAAATATAAAAGATTTCCATAGAGCTTTCAAATAACTTTGTGTCACAAATAAGTATAAATTGGTAGTCAAAATTCTTACTTTTTCCTTTGTTTGAGTATTATTTGTAGCAAGGAAATAATAATTTTAGAGTCAAATCATATCAACTGATCAAGCATCGGTGACAATTATAATGGCAAAACCTTTTTATAGAATATCTGTCTGGCTACATGCAGCCAGCGTAATATTATTAGATTTAGATTGAGAGTCCCAATTTTATGAAATGATAACCTAACGTTATCATAATATTGTGTTTTAACGTGCGTGAAGCAAATGCAGCAGGTCATGGCACATTTCCATTCAACTCAACAACTTACTAAACACGAGTAATAGCATTTGATTTAGATAAGTAGAAATGTTTTAGTGAAATATGCATGCTATACGATCGATTAAAATATTATCTTTGCCTTACACTTTTATCTTTACACTTTTATATTTTCGCATTTCAATTGAATGAACGTATTATACAAATAATGATTTTGTATATATTTTTTCTAAAACGTTGCACAGGGTCAAATTACCCGGGTTAGATACCATTTAACCATTGAACGATATAATTGATTTCTAAGCTACAAAAAACTATCGGAAATTAAGATATAGTAAAACTCACTCCGTGTGGATCAAAGGAAAACAAACGTGGTCATTTTTATAAGGCAAAACAACTGCCTTTCGCTGTACTTCTGTAATCAAATGATAATGAGTGGCTTCTGAGAGATTAAATATTTTAAAAATAGATAGGTCAGAGGACTTGCAAGGATATTTAAAGAAATTTTCTCTGCCCTGAAACGTTTGGCCAGCTATATATATCAATCCCTGGTTGGTTTTCACAATGTTTTGAATCTTGAAAACAACCCCTGACTTCAAATAGACTACTGAGTCACGTTCATTTATACCCAGTCTGAAATTAGGTCCAAGTACTTTTCGAAAATGTTCCCCTTCAATTCCATTCGATGGCTTATTTGAAAAGCTGATTCGACTGGTTTCTACAACGGAAAATAAATTTGATGGGCCTGCATTTATGACGGTATCGTTGCCTAGAGCAGATTCCTTAATACGTCTGCATATCTGCTCAAGAGGATTTGTTGTTTTACGAAGCATTCGTTTCAGACTATACAGGAAATTTTCAAAAGGAAACGCACTAAAATTATCAAGTGGGCCAAATGATTTACAGTCATTACTCAAATGTATTAGATTGTGAACGTTATAAACTATAAATTCTCTCCCATAAAGCGCAGTTGCTTTCGTCACAAATAATCGCAACAACTCGTTAGCTTTATCATTAAACTCATTACACAGAGAGTTTGAAATCAATATGGTAATTGCGGAAGACAAAAGCAAGAAATGTCTGTATAAATCATCAGTGAGAATGCCTCGTAAGTAAACAGGACCCAAGTACAGCAAAAATTGACGAAACTCTGTCCCTTTCCACCTGTCAAGTTCAACTAGAGATCTCGGTTTACGATTGAATTCGGCTGGCCAGAAGGCCTGGGCAGAGATGAGGGACACATTTAAATTGTCTATTAAACGCCAGTTCAAGCGTTGGTTACTACTCCTATCTTTCCATGCTACTACTAGGCGTCGCATCAATCCCAAGCAAATTAAATGCAAATAGTCGAGAGGGAAGCAAGTAACAAGACCCACATTTAAGCGTGACAAAGGTGACTTGGCCTTGTGATGTTCGGTGTCATTCATTTCATCAAATGAGACATCAGTCCGCAAGGGAGCGTCATTTTCAGGATAGGTCATACGCCCGAAAAAAACGCCTTTTTGGGTGCACTTGTCGCATCCGAAATATCCATTAAAAGATTTCGTGCATTTGATGAATGCTTTAGCAGGTGTATCGCAGCAAAAGAGGTGAATTTTAGCTTGGAATTTATCACATTTAAAAGTGAACCCATTTTCTTCTAATTTTGTAAACTCTGTGACAAAATCATTTAAAAACTCTTGGATCGGTGGCTTGCTATTACCACAATACAAAGAAATGACGAAAGGTTTTCTTGCAGGATCTTCCTTAATTAGACATAATATTGGCCAAAACTGTTTGTTATTGCTTTTGAAAAGAGGTAGACCATCAATGTTTAAAATCAAGCTGACAGTCTTTGCTTCCAAATTTTTCTCGGGAATTTTCTCCATGCGGCATATCATGCTTTTTTCTAGTTCAAAGTTGAAATATTTTCCCGTTCCCATTGTTTTAATTTCAATGTGTCGCGGAGTTTTTAATAATGTCCTAGCATCTCGAGGTAAAGTTGGATGCCATGCCTGAAGGCCTTTAAGAAGCATAGATAAAGCAGAATGAGTAATATTATTATTTATGCTCCATTGCCGTAAAAAGGTTACTATGTTTATTTCATGATCGGCGGCTAAATCCTCATCTGATTCTGTATCAGATATATAACGAGGTAAATCTGGCTCTAAACTCTCTTCATATTCAATATCATCATTGTCATCTGCATTACCATCATGATCATCGTGCATACTTTCATCTTCCAGTACTTGAATCGCATCTGCACCTAACTCAATTAATCCCTCATTAGAAAAGCTGCGGTCATCACGTATAGTATCCTTTTCAATTAACTCAATGTTCCTTGAACGATCGGATGTGATCTTTAGTAGACCATCTCTAATTGCATTGACTTGGGACTCTCTCAGATCATTTTTCAGAGACCTATTTCGGCGGCGGATAAGCTGGCGTTGACTTATGCCAATAAATGCGCCTATTCTATGGCTGCCCTCTTTTCCCATTTTAAGCAGCTATCCTTAAACAATCTATTGGATTACACACACATAAAAAAACGTACTAACTTTACTATTAGTAAAGTTAAGTATGTCCACGCTTCGATGCCTGAGCAGTGTTATGTTTAGAACTAAAGAAATTATCCTATTGCGTATATAGTTCGTCAAATTGGTCAAATGAGCGCTCGAAGGAGACTGGTTATGATAACATTCTGAAATTAATTTACAAAAAGTCAATTAATTTATCACAAGAAGCGATGATATTATTCTACTCATTTTTCACTTTTATTTTGCACTTTGTATCACATTTTGCATAATCTTTAAGATTATGGTCTAATTGTTGAACAAACCTTGTGCCCAAAGTGGAATTTCAAGAGGGATTATGCAAATAGACAATTCATTCTTTGAATCAATAGGAAAAGCGGATCACAATGAATTTAAGAGTAAATAACAAGCTTAGAAAAAACGATGTCGTGAATTTGAATTGCTTGAAGTATTCGTCTCTGTGTTCAAGTGATGTTAATTTCCAGTGGCGAGAATATAAATAATTAGACATTATGTTCGAATTTAGCTTTGCACTGACAGTTTTCTGAGCTTGTGGCCTTTATAGAAGAGGCAAGCTAGGACAGTGTAATAGCTACATTTTAATTAGTTGAGTTACTATTACTATATATCTCCAGCGCCTTTCCACCTTTCAATAAAATTTCGACGCATTCAATATGTTATTAAAATTAGCGTTAGCGAAGCTCTACTTATTCTTCTGTTTACTAGCTTTAAGACATGCTGAAGGCCAAAGTAGAGCCCTAATCGTATGACACCCCCTAGTTATGTCCTAACAAATCACCCTGTCAATGGCAACCTTTTGTGAGAGGAGGATGGTCAGGTCGGTTTATGACTCCCAGATGTTCTTTGACTTCTTCATTTTGAGCTGGGAGCAACGCAAAGGATTCTCTTGCATAAGTCTATAACCGATTGTATCAATGGTTTCAAACTTTAAGTCTCTTTGCTGCCCAGTTGTATTTGAAAACCTGTTGAACGCTATCCAACGCATGAAATGGTGACTGTGAGTGATATAGTGATAATACACCATTCTTTTATTGTGCTCATGGAAGAGGTTGCCCATCTAATTGAATTAAAATCCTCAAATCGCTTTGTGACCCACAGCATAGAAGCGAATAAACTTGAAAATTGAAAACATGCAAGGAGGAAAACATTCAAGGAATGCGGAGTGCCAAAGGCATGCAGTTAGTTTCTTATAGTAAAGATATAATAAATAAAAGCAAATGCGTACCTTGATAGCTCTTGTATGTCTCTTCTGGCAAATTAAACCAAATTTTTAACTTTATCACGATCGTCGGTTTGAAGCGTTCCTTGCGATGCACACTGGGCTAGAGCTGAGGGTAGAATGGAAAGAAGGGTGCAGGTGCCAGCCTGAGAAGATGTCAGCGAGGTGGGTGTATCGTTGGTCGCTGCACATGTGACGGGATATATTGTTACAAACATTAGAAATATATTTTTACTTAAGTCTCAAGAAACATTTCATTTCCTTACCAATAGAAGGCAAAAATAGAATCATTGACTTATATAACGACACGTTATAATACACATTGGTTGGTTGTACAATTATACTAAACTTAGAACACTATTTTGTTAAAATATGTACCAAGTTCCCTAATAAGAAGAGCTCTTTGGGAGGAGGCTAATTTTGAGGAGAAAGGGTGACAGGATGTTGGTTAACAATCTGAATGCATAAAAACTGATAGCCACGGCACAAATATATCTTTTATTTAGGATGAATTTATAGGAAAGAATATTAATAAGTTATTAATATTTTAATAACATTTTCAAGTTTAAGAAAAAACTAAATATTATTTAACTGATAATATCTTATAATATCAGTTACTAATAACAATGGGTTTTTTAAGCTTAATTAAAATCTAACATCAGGTACGGTAATGAAAAATAAAAATTGAAGTGATTTTCCACAGACAGACAATGGGGGGGTTCTGCCATGTGTATTAGCATCGACTTGGTGATTTGAGGAATCAAATAAAATAGAAGTCTTTTTCTAGAAAAAGAAATTTTATCATTTCATACCCTTCGATCTATTAAATTTTACAAACTGTCCTATAAGAAGAAAAACTGTAGGTATATTATTTCTCCAATTCAAAATCAAATGGTGCAAAAGCAGAGTTTGAAATATGAGCGCGCTAGATTTTGTCAGTCTACCAATCGGAGCAGCGAAGCATTTGAAGCCATATGCGGTCGCTTCGGGTTGTGAGGGTTGGGATGGGACGGAGAACTGCATAGAAATCGAATACAAAAGAATTTTGTAAGTATTTTAAACAGATGCTAAACCTTTCTTTCAGTTTCCGTAGAGCCGAAATGATCGCGATAAGTGATTAATGTGTCCAATTGAAATGTTAGTAGTATTATTCACGATTAGGTACATAATTTTTTCATTAAAAACGTACTTTAAATCATGTCTCTGAGACGAAAATTGTACGAAATACAGGGCTATGTTTTGGTCATGGGATGTTAATAAGCAGGTGCATAATATCCCGATTAGTATATCAAACATAAAGTTTTCTTGTCAGTTAAGTGCTGGTTTGAAAACTGTTTGAAATGTTAAAGATAACTCTTCAGAACAATAAATCGCTGTGTAAAGTATACTACATTAGTAAAAAATGGTTGACTTCCCGGATAAAATCGAGGTCGTTCACTGCGGCATACATGTGGGGAGTGCGCGGGCCCAGAGCGGGCTGAGCGCGGGTAAGATGTGGGGTAGAATGAAATACCCCACGCACTTGCCGCGCGGGCACAGTTTGGGGTTACCACCGCGGCTCCCGCGCGGGCGTCACGGTGGTGTTTCATGGATAAAATCGAGGTCGTTCACTGCGGCATACATGTGGGGAGTGCGCGGGCCCAGAGCGGGCTGAGCGCGGGTAAGATGTGGGGTAGAATGAAATACCCCACGCACTTGCCGCGCGGGCACAGTGTGGGGTTACCACCGCGGCTCCCGCGCGGGCGTCACGGTGGTGTTTCATGGATAAAATCGAGGTCGTTCACTGCGGCATACATGTGGGGAGTGCGCGGGCCCAGAGCGGGCTGAGCGCGGGTAAGATGTGGGGTAGAATGAAATACCCCACGCACTTGCCGCGCGGGCACAGTGTGGGGTTACCACCGCGGCTCCCGCGCGGGCGTTGCGGTGGTGTTTCATGGATAAAATCGAGGTCGTTCACTGCGGCATACATGTGGGGCGTGCGGGGGCCCAGAGCGGGCTGAGCGCGGGTAAGATGTGGGTAAAGTGCGGGCAGTGCGTGGGTACAGGGATGTGGGCACAGTGTGGGGTTGCGGATGTGGCTCCCACGCGGCTCCCGCGAGGGAATTGGGGGGGCGATTTCAGAATTTTATGCCCGCGCGGGAGCCGTGCGGGAAACGCACTGATCACCCCACACTTACCCCGCACCCCACACAAATCCCACAGTGCCCGCGCGGGCCCCGCGCAGGGCCCGCGTGGGGTGTGTTTGCTGGGACCTTTATTCTAAATAAGCTAGAAATAAATTAAAATCGGTGACTGAAAATTTATTGGTATCATGAATTGGTAATATACTGACAACCAGAGCTGAGCGGCCAAGGTAATTAAAAATACTTTTATATTTGGTTGTTGTTGATGACAAAGGGCGGTGTCAAAGAATAGTAAAATTTTGTTTGTGTATGTGTGTGTGGGAAGCTGGACGTATTATTTAAAATAGAGGGGTAATTACTGTGGGTCTCATTTGTCACAAAATAAAATAAATGGGGAATCCGATGAAAAATCGTTTTCCTCCTGTTTTTAAAGGGTGTGCAAAGTTTATGTGCCAATCCATGAATCCAAGTGCTGGAAACTGATGGTAACAGACAGTTGAGACGATTAAATAAATTATTAGTGTTTGAATTGAATTGAATGCAATAACGCTTGCAGATACTGTATCGTTGGTGGTATCCTAATGCAA
Organism: Nemurella pictetii; assembly: GCA_921293315.2. Classification (NCBI taxonomy): domain Eukaryota; kingdom Metazoa; phylum Arthropoda; class Insecta; order Plecoptera; family Nemouridae; genus Nemurella; species Nemurella pictetii. The sequence goes on from OV121122.1 coordinate 9,123,510, forward strand.
AATACGTGCATTTCACGCTTAAGTGACAAGCAACTGGAAGTATTTCAGAAACTTTATTAAATATACTGAAAGTAACTATTGAAATTACCAAAAATAGCTGTAGGGATGTCCTTTTATTTTCGGAACAGGAGATAAGTGCAAATATTGATTCCGTATAAGAAAAACGTACTAACAAGGTTTTTCTCTTCAGCTTGTTTTCTGGGGCGTTGAACGTTGAAATGCAACAAGTTTCTACACCCACGCAGACATGCATGTAACAATTCCATCGAACACACCGCAACAGATTTGTTAATCCGTCAGCTCGACATCCATCCTGTCACCTCCGTTGTACCCAAACAAGCATCAACACATTTTGGCAAATTTTACATCGTTAGTGAATTCGATGGAATGAAGCCACCGAATTCAGTCGGCCGCACTTGCTGTAAGAGTGAAGAATAGTAAAGCTTGTTTTCATTGTTTTCACAACAGTTTTAACACAAAAAAAGCACTATAAGCATTGTCAAAATATGACGATGCTAATAGCTGATTTTTATGATATTTAATATATCATCTAATTTATTATTATTATTATATTATATTATTTATTATTATATATCAATTATATATTGATATAATATATCAATAATAATAATATCATAAATAATATTTATGATAAATAAGGTCCGTTTTCATGGCTCGCGGTTAGCGGTTAGCGGTTGGCGGTTTCCAATCAGAAGGCTTTAGATTTCTACCGCCATTCTTGCCGCTCTCAACCGCTTGACATAAAATAAAGTTAACTTTTATAAAATAACCGCGCGGTTAAAATACGTCACACATTTGTAAGCCAATCAAAAACGTGCATCGTCAGCGCTGCCTACCCACAAAATTGTTAACTAACCACGGATTCTACTCAAATGATATTTGACAGCTCACAACACCACACATTTTTTCTCTCATTCAATTCAAGAAATTTAGTTTTATAAACAAGTATAGAAAATCAGGCATTAAAAAAAATATATATTATGCGCTAGTATATCCAAGTAGTGCCATTTTCCATTTTCCATTTTCCGTTTCCCATATAATTATATACGATTTGTTGTACTTTTGCCATGCTTTTACCCTTTAATTCAGAAATTCTGTTACATCTCTAGACCTATTTCATTCCTCACATTGACCAGTTAACCATGAAACCGTGCTACGCTATTCTAGTGGCACCCTGTGTCCATGTCCTCACGCAAAACCAACCCCCAGCGTGCCCGGCTAACGCGGCTGTTATGCACATCATTGCACTCTGTGTGTTTACGTGCTCGTTACGAGATTATACGCTGCTAAATTCACTGCCATCAACGTAGCCATTGTGCGAAACAGCATAGGACACCACTTTGTTGTGTTGTTACACACGAGTATCAAGCGAATAGCATAGTAGCTGCAAACGGTTGGGCGTTTGGGTAACGAATGGGAAGATGGGTCACCGTGGAGGACATGGTTCTTCACGGTGTCATTCCAAAATCTGTAATTAAGTCCCCAATGGTGAGTTTTTCAAATTGATTCGCCAAATTTCACAAATAAACTCATATCTCATCAGCTAAGTGGCAATAATAATTATAACAAAATATTTTTTAGCTGGAATGACTTACCTTTGATGTCTTCTTAATTAATTCACATGTATGGATTAACTTATACGACTCGGTTATTTATCATTCCTTCCTCAAGCTATAGGGGTTGTGCAAAATGTGTGTACCTGACCCAATGGCTCTGGGGATCAGCCAGAATAAAGCAACAGCTCATTTCCCTTGCTTACGGTTATCTGATTTTTGACATGGCTTGGTTCAAGTTGAAACGCCCTTTGTAGCTACCCCTTTGTGCCCTTTTGATCAGTGAAACTGTGTTCCGGCACCAGTTATATCCTTTCTCTTCTCTAATGCATAAATATCAGTCACTATAATTCCCACTTAAAGCTTAGGTAAACTTGGTCTTTTGACGGACCACCGACGGTATGAAACATATAAATAAATTATTCAAGGAATTAAATAAACGAATGGTTGCTTTGAGCTTTTGAAGTGATTTTGGGTTTGTGTTTTATCACCTGTAAATTTTCGTAGAAGAATTTCCTGATGTTGGTCTTTCAGAGATCAAATGGCCGTTACGCTTAGAAGTTAAACTGAGTACGTTGAGGTTTACTGATTGTTTGACGGACTGTTTGAGCATCGCAAAAGCGTAGAGCGCAATAAAGCCAACAATTGACCTCGTATCTAGAATCTGATTGGTGTGTCAATTGCGAAAAGAAAAGCTCGTTGATTTTGAGCAGATTTTGCTACTTTCCTAGACTCGTGTCTTTTCCTAATCGCACGTTATAGTTTTCAGTAAAACTATTTTTCTGGGTATTGATTATTGAATGCTAAGTCCCAAACTCTAAACTTGTCCCGACGTTTCGCAAAGCTATGCCTTATCAAGGGTTGAAACTCGAGAACGGATGTTCTTCGAGCAGAAACCGTACGACATGCCTGAATTAAATTATACCCAGATCACATGAGATAAATTTAGTTTCTGGCAAATATATATGAAAAACGGATCAACATCCATTTTATTATTTTGAATCCAGCTTTTGGCTATTGATTGAAAATCGAAGAAGGAAATATGTCTTACTTGTCTGCGTACCATGAATAGGTGTCCTTGAAATAGATCGAATGGGCTGTAGGCATCCTTGCTTTTGTGATGACTTTTGGATTCATTCGGTGCTACGAAAATTTAATTCGACATTTTTACTGAGAATTCCGTAAATAGTTGGTTTAAAAGCTTAGCACGAGTGTTGATTTCTGGTCGCTAGTGTTCTTCATCACACTTTTCTAGATTTTGGGAGAGCTGTGTTAGCCACCGCTCATTGCATCCGAGTAAATTTAGATTCATTAAAACATCGACGCAGTTAAACGAAAAATTCGTTTAATGAATTTTCACAAAATTGTGGGATGATGAAAACTGCAAATTGTATGATTTCATAGTCTGAAAAATCTCGATAAAATTTTATTCAATACAATTATGGAGAATATTTTCACGCCACTGCAGAGAATAGTTAATTTTGTTTCAGCTAGTTACTAAACTAATATTTCACGATAAACTCATCAAACTTTTCCAGCCAAAAAAGCTGTAATCAATATTTAAAAAAAACATCAATTCCCCCCGGTTTCCGCATACAGTGTGGTGTGGCGAATTTCTGTAGCACGGGCGCCTTCATAAATCTTCAACGGAGTCCTCGACCCATATTTCAACGTGCCCAGCTCGTCGCCCTGGTTGGTTTATGGCGCCCTACTCAAATCTATCGACTGGCTATCACAAAGGAAAAGTGCAAACACAGCCCTCGTCTATTACTCCAGTGTAGATACTTCAGATGCTGGTGAGTGCATTCGCTCGGAGGTGGTTGGAACAGTATGATGCATGTGTCTATCTGGATTCATTTGTGCAAAGTAAAGCACTGGACCCGGAATAAATTGCAATTGCTAAATCAAATTGATGTGATATAAGGGCAAAATAAAATCACATTCTAAATAATGTTTAAAATGTGTAATTTCAAAACTTCTAATGAGACATCTGTCACCTGAGACGGCCCATAAAATTAATGAGGCATATAAGTATATGAAATTTAACACTTGAGGCCACATAAACAGACCACATCAAAGAAGCTTCAGTGTTATTTCGAGCCAAAAAAAAATTACCTACATACAAATACATCACATGTTTCTACAAACATCACCAGTATTTTTCCTTCAAAAGAATTATCACACCGCGCTCATTTCCTCGGTACACAATCACACGCCCTATCACAATTTCCCCGGCTCTGATTGCAATCGCGCGCCTTTTTGCAGTCGCACGTCAAACAAACATTGTGTGCAAATTAACATTGTTTGCGACCGAGGCAGCCACACTCACACACGATCATTGGGTACACGTGCTGTTCGTACAATATCATCCCAATGAGGTGAACAAGGAGGTCACACAAATTAACAACATCCCCATAGTTTGACTCTTTATTGCACGCTGAGGAGCCTAGACTGCCGCTTGTAATTCTCATCGCCAACTAGGGGTAGTAACTCTCTTCCTCAATGACGCAATTTTTTTAAATTATTTTAAATTATTTTTTTAAATACTTAAGCGGAGACTTTTTCGTCTGTTTTGATGGATTTTATATGTATCCATCTGTATCATTAAAACAGCGATATTAAATAGATGTAAAAGCACTTTGTTTTGGAATTTAATCATAGGGAAAATAGATAGTGTATGACCCCTTTATTTGCAGCAAGCGGAGGTCCCAGCATACATATTGCTGAATAACCAGAAACAGGGAAACAATGGATTAAATTACGCGGAATTTTATAACAAAAGGCAAATTGCCAAAGGTCCCCCATTACCAGGAAACTCAATACGCGACACTGTAGATTCCCTAAAACAAGAAAAACAGAATCGCGAGCAATGCAAACATGTAACACAACCTCTCGTGTACCTCCCAAACTTCCCAAACCTCTAAAACCGTTGCTAGACATACACAAAAAGTAAAATTACTTGCGATGGCGAAATTAAATCTTACCGTTGACTCAACTTAGGTCATAGGCAAACATTTACTGAATCTAATATTATCGGGAGTGTTGGTGGTGTTAGGGGAGGGGGGGGGGAGGCGACGACCAAATCCTGACCGAAAGGTGTTGACACAAACGTGGCTGTAAACGACGTCGACGGCGTCGCCAGGCGTCGGTCGCCACCCGGCGCTGGCGGGCAGTGGCGTCGATGTTACACGTCGGTAATGCCGTACAGTGATCTCATTCTACAAGTACTGAGATGGAAACGCACAGCATCATCCACCAATTATTGGATCTGGAATTATGTTGATAATTATTGGTCTTCTAAATAACCACCAATTTACGTACTTGCTTGCATTTATCTGTTACTTGTAGTAATTTTCCCTTTCTTTTTATTTTTTGCCCAGTTACTTTTAGTTTTCTTTACATTTTTTACTGCAAAAGCGTAAAAAGTTATTTTAATCTTGTGGAACATGTGAAAATACTCACCATTTGAATGAAATGAGCCATCCTCCTTTTTTGTCAGAATTTCTTTGCTGCCATTTTGTGGCTCACTGCAGCTCACAAGTGGTGACCCTCAAACAATCTCAAATCTCAGAAATCATCGATCGAATTCTTTACAGGAATAGAGCAGGCGATAATATCCCTTTCAAAAAATTTATAAAAGTTGTGAGCCAATCACGAAACGATCAAAGGCAGCATCCGGCTCCAGCAGGCTTACTTGAGAGAGAGATTCTTCGCGTGGTACTTGACCTTGAACATAAGGAGATTCGATATGAAGCCAAGGTCATTGTCAGATGCGAAGGATTTTTCCCGCGTTGTTTCGTCGTCTTTGTACGCTTCGTGCATAAGTCAAGTCGTGTCTTCGGAACGCGACCCTCCCTACGTGGTTTCGGGTGAGATTTTCACACATAATGCTGTTTTATGGAAAGGAAAAAAGTTAACCGCGCGAAGACGTGACTTCGGCGGAGAAAAAACTTGCTCGTTCAGTCGTAAGATTGAGTTATTTTGAGTGGCTTAGACTTTGCAAACTTCACTGACATGTTTATCTTTAGAATAATGCGTCGCTATAAAGTGGGTGTCATTCGTCTTTTAGAATAATCCACCAAAGGCCTATGGCAAATCACCTTACATCCCTATGTATTCACTAACGGTCTCGTTTGCTCAGAAATTTGACTCGGGGTTATCTACCATTTATCAGTCACCAATTTTCATTGACTCTCCCTGCAGCGTGTACGAAGATCCTAAAAAAAAATCGGAGATATTTTGGTGACACCAGTTAAACCATTATACCTTTATTTATTTGTATATTTTAAACGAATTTCATTGAAAATTTAACATGCCCTTGCGTAATTAAATTACATGTTTTCTTTGTATCTACAGGCATTAAAAATTGTCAGTCGATTAAGTAATTAAACTATACTTGTTTTCAGCGATAATTTGATAAAAACTCATGAATCCTAGTTCTTCTTTCCGATTCCGATTCTGACCCGCGAGATCAGCCGTGCGAGCTCCAGGTGTCCTCCTCGTTAGTAAAAGGAGAAAAACCTGTAAAGCCCATGTCGAGGAAGAGAAACGTTGAAAACCGTACTGGATAGCATCTGGTAACACGTCACATGCCACCCTGCCATTTTCCACGTTGTAGGTACAAAGCTAAGAAACCTAGAATGTCCATGTTTCTCTGCTTAGACGAGCGGATTCTCCACTCGGTTTTTGTCAAAACCAGACAAGATAAGAGAATGCTAAAGTAATTTTCCACCTGGCTTGAGCCATTTTCCTTTCGCCGCTCTGCATTTTCTTGTCCCACGCAGCGGACGAAGGTGCTGTGCCTAGAAAGAAAACACACACACACACTCATGTTTATGTTGATCCGATCCCCATCGAAATCCGGTAGCTTCGTCTCGCCGCGCGGGTGAAGTAAATGCAAGAGCAGGCCCGGAAAATTACAACTTACTCCAGTGGAACACAAAATATCGAATGAATATGGAAGTAGTCGCTGTTTATTATTTATAAGTATACATAAAAACATTTATATTCTGTTTGTGGAAAAGCTTGATGCCTTAAAGTTGAAGATAAATTTATGTATTTTACTTATTCAGTGCACATGCATTAGGGTGCCCAACATTGAGATATAATGGAATACAGGTTCTCAAAATATTAGCCAAAGACATCATGCTTCGCACTTCGACTCGGTTGAGATTGACTAATGAGGAATCATACGGAATCTTTACTTCATGAGACAGTTGAACACACCTTTGTAGTAAAAAAAAGCTATATATCATCATCTTGGGCGAATCAAGATGGGCAGCTAGGCGTAGTGGGACGCCACTGGGCGTCGGCGTCGGCGTCGGCGTCGACGCATGTTTAATCGGGATACGGCGTCGGCGTCGTGCAACGAGGTTTGACGTCTCCGTTAATTAGAGCAAACGGAAGTGTTATGGCCGGGAACCCGACTGTGACAGACTTGATGAAAGGAAAGGCTACTGGCTGACAGCTTCAAGTCAGGACGAGATGATGGAAGAGTCAGGATAACGGGCATGTCGAGGTATATCGTCCGCTGGCGTATACTGGTTTTGTTTGTGCTGGCTGGCTCCTCCTGGATTGAGTAGAATTCATGTTTGAGAGTTAACTCTCTAGTTTCGACCACCTTTTTGGATTCTCAGCATTCTAGGTTGGCAATTACCGTCAACTGTCTGAACTATTTTGATAGATTTCCAGTAAGGAACCTGGAGCGTATGACGTAATTTACATCTGCTCATGTTGCGTTATATCCAGTCTCATTGGCTGGATATCCATTGGATAGTCTCATTGCAGTACATCAGTGTAGTTGGAATTTTTATAGGGCTTTTACTATTTCAACAAGTGTAACCAGCAGCGTTTGCTTGTATATTTGTAAAGGGCCATGGACGTAGATCGCCGGAAACCAATCTCGGCATATATAGGGATCCATTTGCTAGTGTAATGGACCAATCTTTTAGTTAGCAGGCTGTCAAGGCTCCTTACTTTTCCTAAGTAATCTCAAGGAAGCATTAAGGTTGGTGCTGGTGCTCTAAGTGTTCTGATTAAGATAAAGGTGTATTCAATTTGATCCAATATCACATTTGACTTAACCCATTAGCCCAGACCTCTATTCTAAAGCGAGTTAGCATTAGCGCCGCATGACACTCTGTAAGCTAAACATGTTGTTACAGTATAATTGATTGTCAAGTTAACAACCCAACTCTGGTAAACACATGTAACCCATACAAGACATGTCAAGTCGTGCAGAATCAAATCCACCGCGAAATAATATGTCAAAAGGAGATTTTCACTAATTTCAGAACAAAGACCATAATACATAACACGCTTTATGTTTTCTACTGTTGGCTGTACAATAAGCTTACGCAGACGCAAGTAGGCAATGAGAGGATAACAGGGAAGCATGGCCATAACATAACGCACTCGACAAACTGTGCAATTGGGTCGTTGGTGGCGCGATCCGCAATCCGTGGCCGTTAATTACATATTTTTTTGCAATTATCAACAGTTTGCTTTGTATTGATGTCGCTAATGGATCGGCGGAAGATATAAGTGTTATATTTTCGTGTTCCTCAAAAAATTCCGGGTCATATTCATAATTAATGGGTTTTAAAATGTTGACAAGGATCCATTAAATCTAAAAAGTTCTCCTTTTTACAAAAGGTGGTGTACGGCTCAAAACATGCGACTGGTTTGGATGTGATATAAAAAATGTAAATCAGCATTTAAATTGCAAAAAGATCCGTCAATTTTTTACTACCAATTCTAAATAAAGTATAAAATCAGTCCGATCTTAAGTCCGGTCGAGAAAATCACCCACCCGACATATAATTTTGCAACAGCCGTCGACAAAATGCCCAATTCCTGTTCCGGAAGTAAAACGCACGACCGTACAGTCCTCGTATAGTGTTGCACTAACACCTCAGATAGCTCGATAGGGGGTGGTGGCTGACGGGTGGGTGGTTGTAGGGGATGCTTTTAAGTGATCCATTAAGCTTCGCAAGTGGAATAAACGTGACAAACTGTTTTATGTTCATGCCCGGAAGCATGGGGGGATTGCTGATATGTTGGCGCCAACTTCGGGGTAGTGTTCATGAAATGTTATGGATGGATAGCGGCGTCGGCGTCGGCGTCGGCGTCGGTGGTGTCGCAAGTTTGCCTCGTCACCTGCTTCAGGCGCAAGAGGAATTTGCTCCTCGTCGATTTTGGTCGTTTTTCCGCTTTATTTGAGTGTACCGGATTAATTGGTTTATGATGTTTAGTCGCCTGGGATGATTATAGAGGATAGGAAGCTTCCAGCTGCTGTTGCAGCTCAATGATGTATGCGATATTGTATGACCCCGTTCAGGTATTTTACATTGTACTTTTTTACGTCTATCGCTCTATTTATTATTCCTGAGATCTTCACTTCTCTTCCATTATTTTTCTCTTTCGTGAACGGTGTATACCCCTTGAGACAGTTATTCCATTCCATCATGCGAATACAAACACAAGCAAATAATAAACGACTTGTAATAATATCTCTTATCGCAAGGGTAGCTTTAAATGTTGCTTGTTGCGTTCCCGAGTACGAAAATAATGAACCAATCAGCATTGCAAACAACAAACCTCTTCCATGAATAGAAATGTGCATTGTAACATAGCATTGCTGAACAATCCGCTTTGGATCATCAGAGATATATTTTGTCGTAATCCCAAAGGCTAGCGTGTAATTATTGTGTATGATAATAAGACAACAAAAACATCCCTCTAGTCACTGTGTGCTACGAAAACACCCCCCAAAAACCTCGTCACAGACAACAGAGAAAAATCAGCAGCTCAATCAGCGCCAACATCGGTGATGACCCGATATTCGAGCGCGGGCATAGCATCAGCAGCGCTGGGCAACGCTGGCTCATGTTTATTAAGCACCGAATGGTGCCCGCCGGCCCAGTTAACTACAAAACCGTCCCTGGAGCCATCAATCTCGCCGTGTTGTGAGCCCGATGCAGCGAGAGAGACGCGTCGCGGGGGTGGAGACGAGGGTGTGAACATTTTCAGAGCACAGAACAAACGGAGAGAAGACTGTGATATCACTAATCCTAACATGGAGTTATAGTTTTTATTCGTGGTGTACAGGTCTGTTTTCTAATAAAATATTTCTTAGATGTCATGCGTTTTTAATCGAAAACGTTGCAAAAAACTTATCAAAAATCTATTTTTGTGTGCAAGTTTATTTATTTTCAAGCCCATCTTTTAGATTTGAGTCACCCTGAAACGCAATTATTACTGCTACTAACCAAATTACTGTTTTTAACTTGTTAATATCTCATCTGAAAAAATTTCTGTCCTGAAAGTAAAACGACAGAAATCACACATTTTTATTCGGTAACTCAATGCCGCTAAACAGCGAATTTTTTTGACTGCTAAGCAATCAAACGATGGTCACCCATTTGACCACTCAACCACTCAACCACTCAACCACTCAACCACGTACCAATACTCTCTCTACTAGCAGTAACACAGACGGACAGATAAAATTATCATAAATGCAAATTTCGATTGCCGGCTCTCAGTCGACAGTGAAATGCATTCACAGCTTTTGGAAACGCGATGAAAATGGCACACGCGGACAGGAATTGATTAGTGTAATGAAGGATTAGAATAATTAACATGGCGAGCTATTCAGATAATAGGCAAATGTTTGTTCAGCTGTTCGGTGGGCGATGATGATAGCATGGTCTGCGGCTGCCTGCCACTCGGATGGGCAACAAGAGGTATATAATCGAGCAGGAATTGAGACTTAGTTGAGTGTCTTCTTTGTTTCTCGAAATGAAGATGGAGACGAGAACGAGATAATGACGGTTTAAAATCGACGTATAACGTCGGATATCTACGTCTAGTCTCTGTATTGTTATAGTCTAGGTTATACTGTCTCACCAGACGTTCCTTTGAGCACAATGGCGACTATACTTTTTGAAGTGCTTGGGTCCTTTATCTGAGATGGTTATGGAGATGTATTTCAACAGTTTAATAATATTCTACCTTCTTTATGCTTTGATTCTACCATGTTTAGTACCGACAGGTATAGTCGAATAAGCTTGAACATTATGTAAATTTTAGTAAACAATTATTTTTTGACTATGAGTCACAGAAACAGGCTTAAGATTAATATATTTTAAAAAACAATAATTTTTCCTAGTAATACCGGTTCGTAAAAACAATCTCGTGTCACGATTATTAAGTTTCAACCCTCAAAATGTAGTATCAACACAGTTACGATTATGAGATAAAAGATGGGGGTATTGTAGTTAATAAATTCCAGCTATACACTTTCGTCTAAGCAATTTTCACGTCAGGCGACGCTATAGCAACTTGGGGGAGGTAGTTAAGGGTTTGTGTTTGTATTTCGTCTGCGTTGAGGAGACGAAGCAGACGCGAGCAGAGCAAGGTATATGCAATCTGTCTGCTGATGAAGAAGCATCGGCAAACTGCGGAGAATGGAGATGAGACTCGATGATTGATACAGCGAGTGGTAGCGCTTGATGATGATGATGATGATGATGATGATGATGAAAAGTTTCGAAAGATACGAATACGTAGGGAAAATACGAGGCTTGATGGTATTTTGTAAATATGTATAAGAATATATATAAAGCGGAGGAAATGTTGTTTGTTTTCTTATGGAAATTTCCACGTGCATTATGGTCTCGTTGATAAGCTGTAAACGAATAGAAAAGTTATTTCGTACTTTTAAATATAATGCTCCTGGTATTGTAAAATGCGGACGAGAAAAATAGATAAATTCTTGGCGCTATCAATTTTTCTTTTCTTTTCTAGGAGACATCGGAGTTTCGTGTATCGCTTTGGGGATATCTGCTCCATTTCTGCTGCGAGGTCGCAACAGGCAACACAAATATAGGTAAGTGTACCTTCTTCTAGATTCTAATGGAGCTGATGGCAAGTATCAGAATATCCCCTGTTGGAATTTCTGGTACCCCCGCCGGCACCTACTACCTCTAGCTTTTGAGCAAGAAAATGATCTAATTTTTGCAGAAGCGAGATAAGGAAAATATATCTACCACTCTTAAATGAACAGCATAAGGCAAGGATTATTTAATTCCAAGCGATGAGCTCATTTGTCCTGTACACCTGTACCCCATTTTTTTTCTTCTTTCTCTTTCCAAGCATTTTAGAACCTGTACATCACCGTTTCCCTCAAAAATGAACCACTATAAGAAAAGTATTGCTGAAATAACAATTTCACACCCGGAACCCTCTCACATTCAAAAAGAAATCACACGAAGAACTTAAAACTCGCCCTCGCCATTTCTATACCTTTTCCTTCGCCCTTTTTTCGTCTATCCAAAATAACTTACTCTCCAGCCGGTCCATCCCAGGCACCTTTGCGGCACGTTTCTAAAACCACCCCTCGCCAACAAAACCCACATGGACCATCGAATCTGAAACTTGGTGCAATCAAACGCAACCCAACCATGCCATTATTAATTAGGATCTCCTCAAAATTGCCTTCCCGAAAACTTTGAGTTTGAGCACCAACGTGGACTCTGGAAAAATGTCCAACTACCTTCGTCGATCAAAGGGCCATCGAGTGTGTCTTCAGAGATGCTAACTTTCTTTGATCGTTTTGCATCGGCTACAGGATAAAGCAACCGCAGTAGCGCTAGCTGTGGCGAAACGTTCGGCCTGAATTCACCATGCTATTTTCACTTTGATTCGCTTATAAAGTGTTCCTATAATTAATCCATATTTCATTATGTTGTTCGGCGTTTCAAAGTCTGTAAATTGGAACAGGTGGCAACGGCGATATCTCTTTTGATGGCGAGGGACTTATTTAACGACGTATTTTTCTCCAATTTGGGCAATGACGTCGTTCGTAACAAAACCTAAATTTTGCATTCAAAACGTAAAAATACCAGCGATAGCAAAGTGTAATAATGTTTTCCGATGGCGTAGTATATGTCGAAAGTACACTTACAACAAGCAGTTCCTGCACACAATAAGGACCGGATTTCACAACAGTGGTTTGGGAATTAGGATCGAACAGTCCGGTAGCTGGCAATATCAAAAGGATCAGAGATACAGTATCTTTGAGCGTACGGTGCACTGATTCGGAATCAGCAAAGTGAAGAACTAGCGTTAGAAGCGGACGAGATCCTTGCGCTACACTCTGATTTAATAAAGCAGAAAACCACAAAATTTTCATAACTGGACTTCAATAGGTTCGATTGTGTGGAATAAAATAAGCTTCCTCTATATAAAATAGGCCGACCGCCACTGGTGGTATACCGAAACTCGATCCTTACAACATGTTTCCCCAGGAAACATTCGGCAAATGCCCATTTTACCAAGCAGCCGTTAGCCGGTTGAATCTCGGTGGAATTTAATCAGTATATTGGTCGTCGTCAATCATTCAATACGCTACCAGTGGTCCGCGCGCACCCTGCGTTTGTGTGGAAAATGTTTCCCATCGTGGAGCTGATCTCCCTCCTTGACTTGTCAGCCTTCTGGAGCGAAATAATTACCAAGTCTCGACTTCCGGTGATGGTAACGTTCATGGATGGCTTCGCGGAATGAATTTGAATCGCTACCGATCCGTGTCATCATTCCCGGGGAATATCTCGCCGTGCTTAAAGCAGGTCGGGTGTTTAGCGCACGTGGCTGTACGGACGTACTGAGAATTGTCTGGGAGAGTTATTACCTGCTCGAATTGTGTCTTCTATGTAACACTGCAAGCGTGCTTAGAATCTACTCCAAGAGGTGTGTTCATTTTTTTGTTGCTTTAGGTGACACTAATTTATGGAACTTAATCAAATCCCGATCTAAATCAAGTGTTGAAGTATGTTTGTGCGAATTTAAATTAAATATCTTCGTCGTCGTCGGTGTTTAGTGAAATTTTGCCTGCAGTTAAAAATATATATTCATAAAGATTTATTCATATACCGAATCTTAAATAAGTGAACAAAGTCTTTTTAATCTAAGAATAACCTTGTCCGCTCAGGGCTAGTAGTCAAAAACGATTGCCAAAATGATGCCAAATATATTTTCACTCACCAATTTACCTTTATTTCTAGCTGTATTGGTGTATAACTGTATAATAACAAAGTAACTAGTAAATTTTAAAATAGTGTCTTGACGATCTATTTTTATGAGTCGGTGAAGCATGAATGGCGGCCATGCTTTGAGTACCCTTACCTTATTCTGGAAATACTCTAGATTCACTGATTCTTTTTGAGAGGTTAGTACTGGCATAAAAACCTTCCCATAATGCACCATTCGATTTATTCTTAATTGTCTATAAGCCGGTCGGTACTTTCTTCGCATGTAATTTACACAAAACCTAGGTGCAGCTTATAAAAAGCAGGACGTTCGTGTTAACTTGAATTGTGTTTAATTCTTGGTTCGCTTCCATTGCACATAGATGCACCGCCTATCATTTCATGCGTCAAATCATCAATTTCCACATTTCTACTCGACATCACATGCACGGTACAGCGAGGCATGCTAGACCGACATACACGAGAATCTTACCTTCTAGAGCTATGAGTGTTATTTGTGACGAGACATGTAATCGATCGCCCCAGGCCCCTGCTTGCGAGTGATATCTTCCGGGAGTGTGTTATTATATAACGCAGAAATTATAGAACTTCCGTACGCGTTAGCTCCTGCAGAGAACTCTAAGCTGCAATTGACGGTAGATAAACGCAGTGCTCGGTACGTGGCTGGTAATGAATAATAAATCATTTTGGTAATTATGCGCGTCTAATATCTTATGTAGATACCATACGGATCATGTTCGAGATCTTGGTCTTATTAAGTGTCTCTGGAACTTGGGACCGTGGCGTGGTTCAAATTAAGAGCACATCATAAATTCGACGGGCTTCTTGCAGTTTTAAAAGTTAGATTGGATTGGTACGAATATTAACTTTATTTTCTTTTCTTGCGGCCTCGTAATTTCCTAAGAAAACGGGTTGTTTCATTTTGCGATTCACATATTTACAATGGTTCTACTGAGAAGCATTCGTGAAGTTCGCAATTCCGCTAAATCACGTCTCAAAAACGATTCTTTTATTTATCCCACCCGCTTTCGCCACTGTAATGACGCATTTTTAGTGCATTGCGTTACATTAGAATTATTTATTCCCTTTTGGTTTACCCACCAACCCTTCAATTCAGCTAACATTAACTGACACAGAAAGCACACTGGCTCCCAATACCAAGTAACATACATAATTGGCAAATGGTAAACATTTCGAAGACTAACTTTAATTGTTATTCCTTGGAAATCACTTAGCACGTCGATTAGTCTGCAGCATTAGCGAACTGATTGGAAAATTATCTTGTCGAGATCGGTGAGTGTCCTCTCGAAAACCAGTGAACCGGTGTTCGTTAGCCTCAGGGTGTCCAAACTCTTTTTGAGTATAAACGGCCAAAGATATCATAAGATATTTTATTTTTCATCTGGAATGTTAAAACTCTCATTTCAGTGCTAGAGAAGCGTTGGTCTGCAGTAGTTAACCACAGCTTCACACCGACAGCTTTTTCATTCCTGCCACCACATAGTGATTTATTTTCCGTGTCTCTTCAGCTGGTTTTCAGACAGATTTTGGATCGAAAGTTGGAAAAAACTCTAAACAGTTTGTGAATATCACACTTATATAGGGAAACTTATTCAGCCAGACCCCCGGGCTGCGATCTCTATATCACTGATTTTTCGCAAGTTATCGAAATACGCTTCCACTTTCACCCAGTTTTCAATTGGTTCATTGTTTTCCCCTTTCTTTAGCAAGACGATAAAATATTTTATTACCACATCTGTCTTGCAAACGAGAATAGTTTGCTTCTGCAGACACTGAACACTGAACAGTGAGATACTATCTGCATTGCGTTTCACAGTGGCTTCAGCATGGGCCTACGTCTTGCCACTGATAGCTCCATGGGCTCACGCAAGAATGTAAAAAGTGAAGATGCGAAACTAAAAACATGTGAAAATGGCGTAAAAGAAAGTGGAGCAAACAACTATTTTTTCAACTGAGTAGTAATGTTAGTATTTTGATTATTTCTCGAAATTTTCCATAGGTAGGTCTGTTTTTTAGGTTCCTTATAGAGCTCCTACTAGAAACAAGCATTGGCAGCTGTAACAGCTTCTCTTTGCAAAACGCCAGGTTAAAGTTTTATTTTATTTTATTTGAAACCCATGACACAAGGCAACGAAAAGTGTTATAATTAAAACGGATGAACACTTGCATGTTGCTGTCTACTATAGCCTGTAAGGAAGCTGGTAGATGACAGTTGGAAGATGCCAGCTGTAGGACGACAGCAGGTAGATCTAGAGACATGATTGCGAAGCGTGTCCCGCATCAAGAAACTTGGGAGCTCCTTGAGCGCGAACCCCGCGAGGAGGCGAAACAATCTCGGTCAAGTTATTGGAGCGATAACTGTCGCTATTAACCTGCTTAGCCGAACTATCGTACTAAGTTGCCAAACTAAATCTCATCATATCCACCGAATCGATTTATTAGCAGCCGTTTAGAACTAATAATCGAGCATTACACAAAGTTCAAACTCATGGAAATAAATATTCTTACAGACGGTATACGTTTGGTGCTTTTGGAAATTGCTTTTTAAGATTATTTGATATGTATGCCATACTATTCTTATGAGTTAGAGGGCGGAAGTTGTTTATAAGATTTCCGTCAGAGAGCTGGATTTCCTTTTTCTGCTCCATATTCGCATATATATATAATAACGTCTTATAACCGAAGAGGGTTGTTTTTCTCGTTCTGTCGTTGAGATTCATCCATCTGTAAGTTGCATCGGTCTTCAGCCGAGGAGAATCACTGAGACATGCTTTCCTTGATCACCAATCGGAATTTTCTACGGAACATCACTTTGTCGTTTTCAATTTTGATAAGATACACGAATTCTTTCTTTGTCGCGCAAGGAGTAGAGTTCAAAAGCTGTTTTCTTTTCATCTCATCTCGCGTTGCTGCACATATAATTATTTTTGGCGATAATTTGCGAAAAAATATTCTAATGATCACCTTTTTTTGGAAATAAGTTCAGAAAGATATTTATAGGAGGTTGTATTTATTTATAGAAAATTCAATATACATGTGAGCATCGTTTTCCTGACAGAAAGAATGTTGATTTTGAAAATTCTGGGCACATGAAATATTTAAATTAGTTTTTTAATTCTCGCAGAGTTACAATGAAATTAGTTCATCCCATTATCATTCTGACTAAAGCTCTGTGTGAGTCAATCCAATTTGCAAAATTCCAGGAATAATTCACAATTTCAAGAGTATTGCCTAAAATTTGTTGAATCATATCAAGTTTAAATCACATTTATACGACTGCTCTCAGTCTCACCCTTGACATATCACAGTGGAATAATCAAAATACAAAAGCAATCCACTCGAATACCTCGACCCCCTCCCTCCCACAAATAACATACTCACACAACAGATTGCAATCCAATGTGCCATGCAATTTTCCATTGACAGCCGAAAACAGTTGATATGTAATCTGTTTGATCTGCACCAATGCAAAGGTTAATAAATTCCGCTGCAAATTTTTTTGACAGTTCTCTTTGAAAGTTTCCAATATGCATTATTATATTTAAATCTAAGAGCTTAACGCTTTTTTAATTTCGTCCAAATGAGAAATATGAGAATTTCCACTTTTTTGTTCATAACTAAGTGTACACGTTGCTAAATTTCCGTTATGTTTAAGAGTTAATTCCTCTAGTGTCTTATATTAGGGAAAATATTCTCAGCTCGATGAAAAATTATTTTAAACACAGCTTAACCCAATTTCACTCAAAGTTGGTAATTTTAAGTTATCATAAGTATCTTATGATTTCCATGATAGTTTATAGATATTTTTAATTAATTTCTACCAGCTAGTGTATAATATTGAAGCCACTCTCAAGTTTACACCCACTCCCCATAAATGATTTTTTTCCCGTTGCCATTGCAGAATTCGTTTGAACTTTTACCAGTGCGCCTGTTTACAAGCAAAATGCTGCACATCATAGTAAAAACCTGCAGTTTATAATAAACCCCAGCGCCACTCATACAAGCTTCAACTGTACAAACTCAAATACACACATATCGAATCTTCTTGTGTTCAGCCCAGATGCTTGTATGAGGAAGAAACACATGCAAGTTTTACTAGGGTGATGTCTCGAGGGTAGTACCACAGGCGTCACCACAGCCTGCTACAAGCATAAAAACAGTGTAGCTACTACGGAGTTCGGGCTGTAAGCACCAGCGTGTTATGCACTTTTAAAAAACAATGCTACTGCGCCTCGAAGGAAACTTGCTACACGCTGCAAAATAATTCAAGAAGCAGTTCTTCAGACTTGGAACTTGTGAGGACTTCGAACCTTGGTTACTTACATCATACTATAATGTTCGTGGCCGCTGAAAGTTAATTTTTATTTCCCCTTGGCTAAATCTGAGCGTCATTGTCAACTAACAGTACAAGACAGAAGAGTATCTTGGCAGGTAATAACTGCACTAGCTTCTCCACCAGCGCCACCAGCGCCTTTTCGCCCGATTTCGTCTAGAGTTTCCTATATTCTACAGCAGCATAGTAAGTTATTTGCCGCCACTGAGTGCAGAAATCAGCGCCCGCCTGTTCTTACTCGTATCTTAGCATCTCTCCAGGGCGCGAACGTAGTGATATTAGTTACAGCTACATGGCGGACTGATAATAAGATGCGAAACGAGAGACTTGCTTTGCTCGGGCAGAAGTTGCCGACTGCTTCTAGCACCGAGGGGACACATGGCGAGGGTAGATAGCGTTGGAGGGTGGAGAATTGCGAACTCCGTGGAATATAGACGCCATTTTCCGGCGTCGATTGCTTATCAACCTAATGAGACTATAGCGTTCAAGTCATTACCATATCGTACAAATTTGACCAAATAAAGAATTAATCCTACATGAAAGTAAAATAACCATATACGCAATTTATACCTACGGAAATAGCTACGCAGTGCATTGTATAACAAAATAAAAAGCTTTTTTTTTATGCAAATGGGTTTGTTGCACGCCTTTATGCTTCATTTCTGTATACAGCAAACACTTTTTCAGCTATGTGTCATCAAAGGAAAATATTAAGTTAATATATTGTAGGTATGTTACTCTCTTCCGTCTAAATGTAAGGACTGACCATAGTAAAATTATTTTATTTATTATATTAATATTTTCCTCACAATTTGCGTTGACTGAAAATAGAGGCTCTTAGATTAGAAAGCTAAGTGACGCAACAGCAGAGCTTTATCAACACAGCCAGATAGTTGACCACTCTCTACGCGTTCTAAGTTCTCTAAGAAAAGTTTTGGGGAACGTGCGCATGTGCCGAGTGGAGCGCTTCTCGTAGATGCAAATTAGAACTAGGCAAAGTTACACCTATTATGTCGCACTTTATCGTGCGAGATGAATTTCTTGGGTTTTGGGTGGTTGTTCGTCAAATTGACGCTGCGATTCGGGAGCGATTCCGCGACACTCTTGTAATTCCAAGTGAATTTGCTAGCTGTTAGAAATTTTGTTTTGATTCAACGAGATTATGAAGGGATTATGAACGTGCATCCCTTAATTTGCCAGTAAATGGTTGGTGTTGGTGATGCCTTCAGCATTCACGTTTTTGAAGTTATTTTTTTCATTAAGCTCGGAAAATTGCAAGAACAAAATACATAAATAAACTTTCTTGTTAAATTTTAAATGTGGTTCACATTCTGAGAATTTTGATTTTTTAATCAAAATTTTAAAAGTCTGAACATTCCGGAAGTTAAATGAGTTTTAATTGATGGTTAAATTGAATATCGATCAAAAATTATGAAATCGCTTTACATTTCCAGAAAATATTTTACACTGGATTCCTTATTACATTTTTATTTTAATATTTAAAAATACCTCGGATGCCTGACTTGTTTAATTACTTAAACTACTTTGCAGCTGTGAATAATTGTAATGAAAAATGTTTAGTAGAACCAAAACAAAAACAACGTTCCAACTTATCACATTTGATAAGTCATCTGCTCCTAAACTATTTAGCTGCAAAAGATATTGAAACTCTTCCGTGCTTCGTTCCTTTTGCCATCATTGCTACTTAATAAAATTGTTCTTTAATCTTCTCCCATTTCATTGTATTGCATTACTTCTAAACTGATGAAATCAGAACCTGTAGTGATACAGGAAAATTACCATCGAATTCAGGTCCAATGCAGGTTTTATCGTTGCTGGAGTTTCCTCTCTTGCCTCGGAGTCCTTTCACAAAATGAATAGGACCAACTACATTCCAATTCATTCTTTAGTGAGTCCAGCCTCGCAATATTGGACGAGTATATTATTTTAAACTACACACTTTCCACCAGCATTTCACATGCTAGCTCTAGCAGCATGTGTATATGAAGCCCAAAACTCCGCAGATTTTGTTTACATGGTTACTTCAACACACAGACACACCGCTTTTTTTGGGGCTGCTACCCAACGTGGACAGCGCAGATAGTGCGAGACTCTGACAGTTAACCAAAGTTTGAACGCGCGAGCTTTTCCGAATTTAAGGCGCCCACTGCTGCAAAAGGCGTGATGATGAAATTTACTGTGAGATCAGTGAAATTACAAACTTTATTCTATACCTAGTGGGCACCAAGTTTCGGTTGAAAAATAGTGGCGCCTTGCTCGCAACAGATTAGAACTTGTTTGGAATTAGCAGTTTAACTGGCAGTGGACTTCGTTTGATATTTGAAGCTAGCCACCCAGGGAATGGTGTTTTGATATTCATTCGAGCGTTACCGTATGGCAGGTTTTACTGTGTGGCTTTCAGCACATCATTGTAGGTAAAACGTATGTTTTTGTCATTTTCCCATCTGGGTAATATTTGTTGCGTAATATGTTTTAATTCCGTTCATAAGCTTTAGTGTTAATCTAGGAGGATTGTGTTAATTTTACTATCATGATTATTATGCCCGTCAGAAAAACTTTTTGGAAAATTATTTTGGAAGTATAAATTCCATTTAGCATTTTTTTTTGTTTCTAGTGACATTTGTTTTTTGTGGGAAATATTTATAGCAGTTGCATAATAAAATGGTTGATTTAAAATAGCTGTACGGAGTAAAATTAGAAATCAATTAAACGTGTAAGTATAATTGTAATCTATTATTTGTCCAAGTTTATCCATTCGCTAAATGTCTGCCAAGGAAAGTATAGTATTCTTTGTTGATTAATTACTACATAATTGTGTCAAATTTACCCATTATCATTCGTTCAAGACATCATTTTGAACGCGCCTCTCGTGATTTACCGTAAAAGTTAGCTGCCTTAAACTCTAATTGCCTGAAATTATAACATCTGTGCCACACATTCTTGCATTCAATGTCTATTATTGGAAATTAAAGTCCTCCGAGCTTGATATAATTCGGAGCAGTAGCGTCTTTATGGAGCAATAATTATTTATAAACGTTACGTACTCGTGTGGATGACATCTACAGCAAACAGATGCTAAACCAATAACACACTTCATTGTTTAGCAGAAGAATAATAAACTAAGTATAATGAGAACCTTCATTATTTACCAAGCATTCAAATTCAATCTAATCTATATTTTTTTAGCTAACCTTCCACTTGATGTAAATACATTTTAACTCTACAACAATGGATTACATATTCTCTGTTAGTTAAATTATTTCTTCGTATGCACTGCTGTCGCTTTAACAAACTGTACTCTACCTCGTACGCCCTATTTTCATCAAGTTTCCTCGCGGTATGTCTTATAGGTATCTGGCAGATCGTTTGTTCCCTAATTACCACCCACCATAAACGGAAACTCATCGGAAGATCGGTATCCATACGCCAAGAAGACGGCCCCGGTTCGTTGATTATTTAGAATTTAGAAACTATTTGATACCCGTATAATTAGATTAGTTCATGCACACACATACACAAAGTCGTCAGAAGGGGAAGGGATGAAGGATATTATTAATATGATCCTTTTGATGTGCACATGTTAATTAATATCCGTTGCTTTAAGTGGGTGGATCTTTGCTCATAATGAGACAGAAGCTGGCGAGGATTTTAAGGGATGACTTTCTTACGAGCTTCAAGTTGATACGTGAAGCGCGCAACCATAATATCAACATTGCGCTAAAACGCGCGACATACTTTAGAAACTTTTGAGATTTTAGTCAAAGCTTACGCGACGCAGGGGTGAGAAGGGGTGAATATTTCATCTCGGCGCCGATGTGTCTTTAGTGTCAACGGCGATATGAAGACAGCATGTTTATGTACCGAGACACGAAACAAGAGGTGTCGCGAGTCCTTAGGTAATTTCCTAGCGCTGTTTTTGCGTACGCGCTACAGTGTATTTTCTCGCCATTGTGGCAATGGAAAAGTACTGTAGTTTTTCTTTGTAAGTCACCGTCTCTTATCACTCTCGGTCGTAGTGACAATCTCCGTTCTTACAGATTAGCCAGTATCCGTCACATGAAAGCATAGCATAATAAGATGTCAAAAAACAGATGAGACATTTTTCGTTTCATGTATACAAACTTAAACTTGGCGTGCTCTACCCCAACAAACAAGTTGCAGAAATGATTATAATTTTCCTTCTTCTATTTAAGCTACCTCTGGGTGTACTCTGCACGCTACACTTCAATGTTATTAACATTTCACAGAAGATGATACCTTCTCACTGTCTGTCATTTGCCCTCCAGTAAAGGTAAAGAGCCAGCAACGAACAAATACGTACTACATTTCTTTACAGCCCACTCTCATGGGACGTTTTTTCTTGTTTTTTTACCTTCGGAATTCTCATTATATACTGCGCTGCAAATTCGCTCGACGTATATACCAGCAGCAGCAGCAGCAGTAGCAGCAGAAGTAGCAGCAGCAGCAGAGCAGCAGCAGCAGCAGTAGTAGCAGCAGCAGCAGCAGCAGCAGCAGCAGCAGCAACAGCAGCAGCAGCAGCAGCAGCAGCAACAGCAGCAGCAGCAACAGCAGCAGCAACAGCAGCAGCAGCAGCAGCAGCAGCAGCAGCAGCAGCAGCAGCAGCAAAAGCAGCAGCAGTAGCAGAAGCAGTAGCAGCAGCAGTAGCAAAGTTAATTGCTCTCAAGCACTCTTGGATATTGTATTTCACTTCGGTTCACTGATTCTAACGATCGCTCATTGCTAATTGCTTTTGCGGATAATAATTCGAATGCAATGCTGGAACTCTTGGTCAGCCAAATATCTTGCGTCAGAAACATACAGTAATGTCATATCATCAAAACAAGCAGCATCAATTCTTATGGGAGTATAGGTATATATTGTATTCTTAGATTAAATTTACTTGATTTTCCCTTGCTCAATGAAAAGGTTTGACTAACTCAGAATCGGACGTTGAGAAAATGAAATAGGTCTGTCACATTCTGAATCCCTAGTCCGCGAACCCTTGTTTGTAAAACAAAAAAATTCTATGTTAATCGGCAACGGCAGTTTTCTGCCAAAATGCGCCTCGTATTGCGTATTATTCATTCCCTCCGCGCCCATGTTTGAGCCCCATCCATCTTCGCACTGTTTTCCATAACAGATGCTGGAGTGGTGCGTTGTGCCGCTGTGCTTCATGAAAATGTAATTAGTAGTAGCTAATCGCAACCACGAGAGAATTTTAACACAACCACACTTTTTTTTTCGTTCGGCGTGATAATAAATGTTCGTGTTTTCCATTGGTACTAGATCAAGCGCCCGTCGAATTCGCGAATGTAAACTTTGGAAGAAAATTCACGGATGTGCTTGAATAAGTTATGAATGCCTTGGCAGTTGGCTGTTCTCCCTTTTGTAAAAATTACCCATAAGAATTGACGCAGAAATATTATATTTGATTTATTCTTCACATTTATCTTTCCGTTCCCTTTGTTTGAAGATGCGGTTTTACCTGCACCTATACCATTCAATATAATTTATAGGGTCATTGTCATTAATCATTTAGAACATAATTGCTCTGCTAGAAATTTCCAACATCTTGGTAAATATAAGGTTCTTCGAAATGTGTATGCTTTGCCAAGGTGACAGCCAAACTGATGGGTTATCTCGGTAGGAACTTGAGAGTATAAAAATATATATTTATTGCAATTCTATAAAACAAACATATTTTCATTTTCATACTGATTATTTCAAACGATCACTTTGACCGTACTAACTATACGCTCAGATCCAAGAAATACGCAGGGTTGCATTGCTTGCTGGGCCATTAAAGATATGGTGAATGTTTGGTAATGCAACAGCACGCCATTGGAAACCCGACACGAATTACCTCTGTGGACATTTTCCTTGTATTGAGGTCTCAAGTATCGTTGAAAAGCCACATGCGAACATTTTTCTTTCAATATATACTAATATAAACCTCTATTTTACTCTTATCAAGTTTGAATTTTCTAGCATAAATATAAGCATAAGCAATTACTTAACAAAATTTCAACTTCGTAATATCGTATTGCGTTTCTTTATCAAAATAATAACAAATGTAATGATGAAAACGATATATTTTTTATTGTTTTGTATGCATGCTATAGTTTCCTGCCCTCCGTGGCCGCTCAGCTAACTCATTAGTTTTTCAAATTCATTTATCATGAAGCATGGCAGTCCTACCCCTACAAAAGCTCAAACGGATAATTCTACTAATTCGCTAACTTTTTAAAAGCTGCCCGTAGAAATCGAGCGCTTGTCGACTCAGTGAAAGAAGGGGTTGATGAAAAACAACACACATCGGCCACTCAGGACGATAACTTTAGGAAAATCGCTTCAGAGCTGAACGAGTTACAACTTGGCTCTCATTGAACCACTTTTGCTAACTTCACGAAACACGACTTTAAAGTTTTCTCTGGCTGGAATTTCTCGACCCCGGATATCAAACTAAGAGCGCTACACGACCAATAGATTGTAGCGGCTGTTAATAGATCCTGCCAACAATAGATCATGGTTACCAATAGATCATGGTAACCAATAGATCATGGTAACCAACAGATCGTGGTAACCAATAGATCATGGTAACCAATAGATCCTATTCAATAAAATATCCTAGCTATATCCTACTTTTATTATTATTTTATTATTATTATATTTTTAATCATTTACTTTCTACTTATATTGTATAAATTTAAATAAATTTAAAAATTAAATTAAATTCGCAGCTTGGATCGTTCCTACAAAAACAGACGTCCGTTTAGTTTCCATACCTAAATTAATCTCTTCTAAATTTCAGGCGGCCAAATCTTCAGGTAGCTTGTTAGGGGCTTAAAACACGAATTTATTCATAAGTTCAAAAATAGTTGAATGGTGACAATCTTTCGGCTGGATAAATATTAAGCTGGACATTTAAAAACCGGCCCTTAGACGAGCTATTCCAAAATGAAAGCCCTTCTAAAGGTAATGGACTTAGCTCTCGGAAAAATCGGTCGTGGCCATTTGGAAATGCAATTGCAATTTCAATTTGACCCAGCCCCGTTTGCCCTTGACGGACAGCTTGCTTCCTCAGACACAATTAAGTTCTATGCGGGCTCGTTCCACCCACCGGACCCATTGCCATCTAAGATAATTTCCCGATTTTCCCAACTAGCTTTTCCGGGCGGTATTTCCTCCGAAATGGGATTAGCGCTTTCCACGCTGATAAGTGAGCCGAGGGATACCGTCTATGGGTCGCGGTCTGAAATTCAAGACGAGAGGAAATTCGGGAAATTGCAACCAAATTGGGCGATTCGAATCGCGGAGTACCCTGCAAGGTTTTTACCCTTTCGTCAACATTTCTTTGGCTTCTCAGTCTCGGGGCTAACGACGAGTCGTTCGAGTCGAGACGAAGGGATCGATATTTCTCTGGGAAATGGACCGCACTTCCGAATTGTCTTCTCTCGAAATGAGTTTCCCGTTTGGTGCGGTTTTAAATCTGTAATGGATAGAGAAATCTGAGTTTTCATTTGATAACCGTGCATATTATCGACGAAGTTTTTTTTCTTTAGAAATATGTTCAGAAAGTGAAATAAACTTAATGTCTAGCTGCCGCTAAAAAGCTCGAGTTCTTGTCAGTTTACTGTCAGTTTTTGTTCGAAAAATCATATTCATAGAGAGATATTCTCTTGAATTGAAAACTTTTAGGTGGTAAGAAAAAAAAACTTTTCTGTGCCAATGTGGAAGATATTATTGCTTTTGTAAAAATGGCAATAAAAAGCAGCCATGACTGGATTCTATATCCCTATTCCAGTAGCACATTATTTGATACTTTATCACAATTTTTTACAAATTTTCTCGGTAATGCGCCGTTTCCCGCCCATGCCAATCTATTTTCCAGATCAAATATCTTTCCATTGAAATAAAAACTTAGTTTGGATTTCGTAACCAGGATATAGTTTACTGTCTTTCCAACTGCTCTCCGCACGTCTTGTGTGATTCATCTTGATCGGATTGCCAGTCCTAAGTTTAGCACATGATCTTCATCCCTCTACCACCCCCTCGCAACCCTCCCTTGTAAATAAACCGTGGCGCAGAGCATTGTTATCTAGGACGCGACCTAGAAAAATTAATTAAAATCTCGAACCAGTTCGTTTTCCCATCAAAGTCAGACAAATCACAATCGCATGACATTTTTATGAAGTTTTTAATCCTGTAAAGAAATGCAATTTTCACGCTCTTATAATTTTAGATATAATAGAAAAATACAAACATTTCTGCAATATTTAATCTAAAGCCCAGATTTTCTATTGCCATAGCTGGGGTTGAATTTACAACAAAATTCGTCGCTTTTAAATATAAGGCAACAACCCTTGCAGTCCCTGCTTTCCTCAATTTTACTATTAAAATAACTCACCATCCGAAGCGAGTTCTATGCTTTTAATATTCAAATCACTTTCAAGTACCCTTCAAAGTTAAAATCCCGTTACGCTATCGGACATACCTGTGTAACATGCAGCGGATTGATTTTCCTCTACCTACTCAAAAAGCTTAAATCCCCTCAATAAAGTGGCATATTTTTTTATGTGGGTTAACGACGCTCTTTGAGGCAATTTATTGACGTTTATAGCCGTGCGCCCCATCATCCCTTATTTCAGCGAGCGGCGTCTCATATGGGGGTTGCCCGGAAACCGAGTTTTGCCTCAACATTCTCAGCATGTGTGAGTGAAAGGTCGAACCTTCGACCTAACGGCGCCTTTATAGTGGGCATCAATGCGATGCTACAAAGCAACATTTATCGTCGACGCTTGTCATTCGCCGGGAAATGATATTTGCAGGCTGAAACTGAAATTTCGCACCACAGAGTACGAATTTCTGTTTATGATCAACTATGGGCCAGAAGCGCAAATTAATTATTGTGTTCAGGGACGCGTATGTAATTCGATGCGTAGCGGACAGCACGGACAGAAAAACAGCAGTCATATAAAACAAATTCACGATTTAATTGTAAAAAGTCTTGCCCGCAATGTGTTATTGTGTAACTATGAAAGCGACGCAAATTTAGGACGAGGCCGATTCGACCATCTGCCTGCAGCCTCCGCTTCTAATACAACATTTTGGGAACGTAGTGTTCAACTTTGACCTCCGTTCACTACGGGTCAATTCATCATAATATGTACCATTTGCAAAAAAACAAATGTTGTCTGATATGGCTCAATTAACCCTGCATTTTGACCAGTCCTGCAAAAGTATGTCTGACTCCGTGTAGTGCATGACTATAATTTGTTGACAACACATTATTTTCATGCCAAAGCCAAGTTTAATAACTTAACCGTGGCGTTAAAACCGGTCATCCAGTTACCTATCTGCAAAAATCGCGTAATGACAGAAAAAAACAACACAAAAGAACACACTCACCATAGTGATTCCTGCGAGTAAAACCGATACGGTCGCTGGCACTCAATAGAGCCGTAGCTTCTCTCATCTCATGTGGATTACTTAATCGCCATGGGACGCGCCGACAACCCTTCCCTCTTTTCCACCCCGTCGAGGGCTTTCCCTGTTCCTTTGCGTCGTGTGCCCGCTTTTCCAAAGAACAGAACAGCTGGGAGCGGCTGGAAGCCAGCGGCGTCGATGCATTTTCTTGTTTTCTGCATGTCTTTAAATATCTATGCAATAGGCGACTAATATAAACATATCAAGAGCTTTGTTTAAGAGTGTGTGGGGTGGATCAATGTAATTATCTATCTGAGGCTAAAGATGCTAACTATTACTATCAGTTGACTTGTGTAATTGTTTTATGTGAAAAATGTTTCCAGTGCTAAGATTATTGGCATTAACACCATATATATATATATATATATATATATATAGCCATATAGCCGTATAGCCTCACCTGATTCCAGCTAGATTCCAGCATTTGTAGCTATGTAAGAAAAATCAGTGCTACCACAAAACACACCGGACAATATTCCTGTAGGCACTTGGTTAGGTTCGGATGAACTAAATATTAATTTACATGGAAAATTATTGGTTAAAGGTGTTCGATTTTCCTTTCTGCACGTTTTATTAGTATCTCTGTGATCCCTTAAACGGTGGGAATTTTTGAATGAAGATAGTGCTTGCATTAAAGCATGAAATCAAGTCCACATGACGATTTATTTATTTGCTTTTGAAATTGTCTGCTTATTATAGCAGAGTCGTAAATTCAAGTACCAATGACGTCAGATTTATGACGCACGTCTTATAGCATTTTTTTTATTAATTGACTTTTTTATGCCTTGACGCGACAGCCAGTTTTTTCTAATCGACATAGATGTAATTTTCTTATTGCGTATACTATAAATATATGAAATTAAAATTTCGTTATTAAACAGAGTTATAGATTGCCACTTTAGGGGGCATATTACATTGAAATGCGAACAAGAAATAGAAAAAATCGTTTTTATAGTAGAGAAAACGGAGAATATCAAAAAAAAATAACAGCTCGACATTGTACGCTCCAGTATAATGATTTTACCGAGGAGCATTTTAATATTTTTCACAACCTTAGGGGAGAATGAATTCTTAACCCTTGTAGGTAAATAAACCCCATGTTACGACATGATTTGCAATCATTCGAATATCTTCGTCTCGGCACGCCACTGACGCCGACGCCGACGCCGACGCCGACGCCGACGCCGACGCCGACTCAAGCAGAGGGAAAACTCTTTCCAAGTCTGGCGTGTCAATGAAATAGGGCTCTTGTTTTAGCTTCGACCGAGTCTTCGTATGGGGATGGGGGATAAACTCTGGGACAATGATTTGCCAAGACTCTTTTCACTGTGTTTTTTTCCCTTCCCTTGGCAAATAAGCGTGCTGTCTTCCAGCCTTGATTTCTTGCAGAACTGCAAGAAATCTCTCTGCGACTTGTAATTGTGAGTATAACGACTTGATTAACGAAAGCAAATAATTGTCGTAACGGTTCGCGGTTGCATAGGTATAGGCAGGTAATCTCAGATGCCCACACGTTTCAACTCTTGAATGGATTGATAACATCTTAAAGGCACAAATTTTCAGATATAAACTGTATATATTTATCTCTACCGAAGAACGGAAAACAGTCCCTTCGTAACACAGATCGTATTCAGGTTTGTTTTCAAATCTATTACATGAATAACGTATTGTATGAGTTAATAACGTCTACCATCTATATCTTTATTTAAACCCGCGCTTATTCGTGCGTATCGAGTCAGGTTGAGTAAACAAAATTTGTTTACTTTTTCTGCACATCCGTTTTCCGCGATCCGGACATTGGTCGACTAGCATTTCGAATCATTACTAGAACTTTCACCACGCGCCCTAGCATCGACATTGTTGCGATGGTAATTTCAAACGCGCGCTATATTTCCCTGCGCGATTTCCCTTGTCTTTCCCGAAGTAAACAGGCGCCCGTATGAAACAAGTTCGACGGTAACACGACCATGCCATACACCTCATACCTGGCTCGTCTTAAATGCCAAGAGTTTCCTGCCGCCCGGCGACTTACAAATCCACTTCCATCTCGTTCAAGCTTGATAAACACCTCCCTCCAAAACAGCCCTCTCTCTTGATCACTCAGTCTTCAATTAAAACTAATTAACGACGATTGTTTCGTGTAATTCTACTCTCAATTTCACCTCTAGTTAAGTTTCACGATGCTTCTAGTTCTATCTCTTACCCTTCTCGTCTTCAAGACTGCCTGCAGGCGGCACTGCCACTTTGGCATGGTTGAGCGTAGGCCGTGTCTTTTTGCATCTCATTCGGCGCATGGACATGAAGATAATTCGAGTGAACAAGAGCTGTGCTAAATGCCTCCCACGCGTCAAGCTCATGTAGCGATATAACGATAGGTCGGGAACTGGAAGCGGGATGGGAAACGGTCGTAGGGTAGAGTTGAGAAGGGCCGGCGGGGCTAAGGTGGAATTAGTTGTCTTGTTTTGTTGGGGCTGCTTAAGTATAAGTGTGCAGAATGAATCGCATAATTATAGTAAGACTACAAGGCGTGACTTTTAGCACCCCGAGATGAAGATGGATGGATTGAACCACAAAATTTAGTGCCAACGCGTGTTGAGTTTCGGTCCAAACTCCAAAGTGTGTTTTTCTCAAATGTTGGCGGTGGTAAAGAGATCCGTTGAATTGTGGGGTGGTTTTTTTGAAAGCTTTTACTAACAAATTCCATTAAAAAAATTGCCTGGAAAAAAAGTTTGTGCATTTTCAAGCAACAACCCTGATTTTTCTCTCGAGGACTACTGGTTGCAGCCTGAAGCACCATATTTTTTCAATTTCTAACTTTATTTTCGTTTTGCGAGCTTTAATGGTGAACAGCCATTTTCAAATCCATTCTGATAAAAGGCTTTTCACAAGTTAAAAATAACCTTAAATGATAATTGTATTTGGTTTTTATGTCTTGGTACTCTGTATACTTAGGCTGCTGGAAATTAACAATATTAAAACCAAAGATGAAGCTGCTACCATCTGCTACCAATTCGGTTTGTGTAGAGCTCAACGGTTCCACGCTCAGCGGTTCAGACCGCCACCCGAAATTGCAACATTCATCTCTAGAACGATGCCTCTGTTCGGTCGGCTAGCGTAGGTGTGTAAGTGCTGAGGGGTCCTGCTCCTCATGTTATTACTAATTAATTTCACGCAGTGGATAAGGAAATACAAAAAGCCCCGTATCTCCGAGAAACGATGCATGAAGTTGTATGGGATGATGGGCGAGCTGTATTTACTACGGTGGCTTCAGATGCTTTAAGGAAGCCACTTACTTTTAATATCATTAGGTCTGATTTTTTCATTTTAGTGTTTTCCTTATACCTGAGTGAAGATAATTGAGTACATGGCAAGAACTATAAGTTCATACTTTTATTATTATTATTCTATCTGCACATGTTTTCACCATTTGAGGAAAAAATTGGGGTTACATGTTCTCTTTGAATTGATTAAATTTTAGTACCCTTTTTTGTTGGTTTTGTCGATTGCTTCAACGCTGATATCATGTTCAAATGTCTCGTTCGTTAAAACTGAGCGTGCAATTTGATATTTTAATTAACTAAACCCTTCTCTCGGAAAGTGAATGTGTGTTTTGTTCTCTATTCAGAAGCGAACGGCCCGGGAATTTCCATTGTAGAGAGGAAAATTAGAAAGTAATTAATGTCGGACTTAAATTCGCTTTTTTTGCGAAGATTAATAGAGACATTTCTATTCATAAAGTGCGTATACGGTCAACGCAGACTTTTCTGCGGCCTGTTAAACTCACAGCATGCATTTTTCAGCCTTGGAAAACTCGATCAGCATATCCCACCTAGGTGAAAAGCTGTATCGCATGGGAAATTTTTGTTCGTGAGACATTCTCGGTGTTGTTTTCGCCGATTTTTCTCGACTGTCCGGATAGAGTGTCCCCCTTCGGGGCCCGGTGACATGGGTGTATGCTAATGTCACCGATGTCGCTGCGGGTGGTTTCGGATTTGCAAACACGTTTGAAACGCTGCCAAAATACGGTTTGCATTTATTAGCGCCAGGAATCGCGCCGACGTGCGCAAGACTTGAGATGTGATTTTTATGTGTTGCACGTTGTTTTCTGCCAGAGAATCTTCCAGGGATGAGATTCAATATGTCCAATATCTTTCGGACAGCTTGCTTCTGTTCATGGCACAGCCTTTTCCTGGAAGTAGAAACAAAAGGAGGCTGACTTTTGTTACATGACGAAAAACATATTCGAGGATGTAAATTATTGTTGCTCGTGTTTCTTTATACAATACCTTTTGTCTTTTCTCGACTTTATTGAAAGTTCAATTCAGACGCTAAAATGATTATTACGATTAACCTATTTCATGGCCACACTTTTTATTTAGTTATATTTTTTATAAAGATTTTGTGTACAGTTATGCTTCGTGATTAACGTTTTTCGGCCCTGAAAATGGCTTCGACGTTTCGGTGTCATCTTCAGGACTACCCTAGCCCCTTAGGGCCAAAATTCGTTCAAAACAGGCCACAACCTTAAAAAATATATATTTATTATATCACAATAGGAAATATACTCTCGATAATATCGTGCATCTAAAATTTAATTTTCGAATTAAACAATATCATATTATTCAAAATTAAATTATATATCACTGCAATGTGTGAATTCCAAGCTAAATCTCAGGGCTACACAGCAAAAAAACAAAATCCCCACGACAGGGGATTATTGCATTTGCATGAAAACATGAACCATGGAAAATACTCGCACGATATACTATTTTAAAATATCCTGCGCGACGTATTACACCGAGAGTAATATTTTACACCCACACTATATACAGCTCACTCAGTTGCAACCACCAAAATAACAAATTAGCCTCGATTTTATTATCAAATCCTGCTGCGTCTAAGTATAAACATTCCCGTCCAAGTGCACCACCCTGAAACATAATATAGTAGAAAAGTCAACTTTCTTATTAATATCGTCGTAAAGATTAACAATTAACTCGCCCATCTTCACAGGACCAGGTGGTTCCGTTCTTAAAACATTCCTCTTCTCCCTCGCACAGACTTTTCATTATACCAAAACATTAACCTCAATTACGGTAATTAAAATTGGTCGTTATTATAACAATGGGAACAGGTTTGATTGAATGCGACGGCACTTTACAACAAATCGTCGTCGCTTTTGTCTCGACCTCATCAATTCGCGCAGCAGTTGACGAGAAGCAGAATAAGTTGGCTTTCTTCGCCAGCTGTTGAGAAAGATGTCTGAGACACTTGAAGTCAAAACAATGGAGATATCAAAAACTATGGCCTGAACAAGTTAGGGAAATAAATAAGTTAGTTGTCATGGAGGGTTAGGTTTTGTGCAAATTGTTCTAGAAGACTTGGTTGCGATTCAACGCTACGCGAAAGTCATTTCAGATAGCTAAAGTTTGTCACGTGATGAAATCGCATCTGCATGAGATGGTGATTGTTATAGTACCTACATTGTAATCAATAATTGTATCTTGTCTTGAAATAGAGAACCTGCCAGTGTCTGCGGTGAAACCCCTGCTCCATATTATGTACTTGCCAAACGGGCATTGTGAATGTTAATGAAAATTAATCGTAGTCTGCATTATGTTTTGAGTAATCACTCCTGGGCTCGTCGGGTTATGTGGAAACTTCGGCGTGAATGATATAGAATCGCCGCCCCTTCTAGCTGCTACCCCTAATAAATTCAAGACGAGATGCATGTTATATAAGGACTAGCAAAATGTTTCGATATAATACAAGCAAAGCCACGGTTTTCGATCATATTGTGAAATATGAATTAAGAGAGATGTTTTGGATCAAATAAGTTCATATTGCTTGTCAAGTCGAGTGTTTCGTAGACCATGTTCATACATTTTGTTCCAGCGGTGTGACGATATTGGCACGACGTATCATAATTGGTCACAAAATAGGAAGGGTAAATTTAGACACAGCCTGAGAACGTGATTGAACTTTGGAGTAAGTAAAGTATTCACCGGGTCATGTAACAATTCACCCTCTTATGGGACGGATGGCCAAAAAAGCGGAGGAAGCCTCCTGCTATCATGTTCTTGTTCTCAAAACAGTGCCTTCTTATAACCACTTAGTTTTCGTTTTTTAATTGCAATCAGGCGTATGAAGAGTAATTCTTCTGCAATTACTTGCTCAACCCTATATATAAGTTTTAAAATTGGGACAAAATATCGTCTGAGAGATTCAAGCCACGCCAGCGAAACTTTTTAGATTTCAAGGAATCTCTGGGGATCTACTCAAGTCTGCAAACTGATACAACTTTTGAGAAAGAAATTGATTTTTCTTTAATCATCTTTAGTTTTACTTCTTCAAAATGCTTCACCTATAAGGTACTCTATAATCAGTAACCTCATGAGGCATCCTGCCAAGTCCTAGGGAACTCGATGCTTTCAACTTTCAACCGTATAATCAGTTTTTTCAAGAATGCAATAAATATAAAGTGGCGCGAGCCAGTCGCCCGAATAATCAAACGATTCCTAATATCCATAATTTCAGCGCATCCATCAGCGATTTGATCGACTCGAGACGCTTGCTGGAAAATCATCTTTGCTCGCCAGATATTGACATCCAAGACGTACTAAATATTCAGAGCTCCATGTTTCTAAATCTTGTCTCACCAAAATGTTTCAGCTCCTTCGTCTAGTCGAGCGTTTTCCAGCTGCATAAAGATGATATATGGCGTGGCATTACAACACGTGTTGTACGCTGCTAAAAGACAACTTCCTGTTCGATCCCCGAAGACTACAAGTTTCTATGTAACTTTTGAAAGCATTGGCGCTGAAATTTATCTCGATCAACAATATTTAGGTTATACTTTGATTCCAATTGCTCAAGTCCCCATACAAACATGTGTATCACTAATTTTCAGTAAATAATTCCGCAAACAAACAATTTAAGAAGCAAATATGCATAATTTCAACTGATATTACAAATGTATATATTTTTTTATTTTGTTTTCGCAATGGGAGGCCAGTTACCTTCTAAGTGAATTTGGAAGGTCAAACCAAAATGATGAATTTTTCACACTTATGTCTTATAACATCCTTATTTCATATCCATAAATAGCCCAAGATACGATTGAGACAAGCTGTTTGCACCTTCTTTGTACACAATAATATATTGAACGGTTTATGCACATACATTTTTCCTAGACTATTCTGCAAACACCCGGCTGTCTCCCAACTCCCTCTCGACCAACATTCACTGGACCTCCACGGAGGTCACGAGCGCCTCTTCTATCCACATAAATAATAATACTCGAGTTGTTCCTACTGCACGTTTACACCAAAATGCGTTCACCTCGCCGCAGTGGTGGGCCCATAAACAACCATTAACTCGCTAAGGAACTCTTCGTAAACCGAAATTTTATGCGGTGCGAGTGCTAGCGACGAATGTCCCGTCTGACCCTTTAACCAGTAGCTCTTTTTAGCTTTTCGAAGGGCCCTTGCAATGCTGATATCATGATCTTTGAATGCTTAACAGTTTCTAATTTGTTCATTTATATTTATAATCAATACAAGTGTAATAATTTGTCTAAGAATCGCTTATTTAACAGCTTATCTTCTTGCAACATTAAAGTTTACGAAAACCAATATTAACTCAATTATCCTTGAGCCAAGCAGGCGACATGATAGCTTGCAAAATGTTTCTAACGGTATTAACTATTGGGAAAGCAAAATTTAAGCATAAAGATTATTTTTAAATATAGTTACCGTTATTGAGATGTTGGCTTGTAAAACTACTTTTTTCGTGCGCAGACTATGTTTGACTATAATATTATTAAAATTGTAATCACTGTCACAAGATCATTCTCTCGTTTCAAGTGACCAACGTTGCTAAAAGGTTGTCATCTGAAGCATCACTTCCAATTTTATCTTGCTTGTAATTCGATTACCATTGCCTCAAGCTTTCTTTTTTGGCTTCAAAATATAAACAAAATTGTCACGTCGTTCAAAATCTCCTATTTTTAACAAGTCATGAGCCACCAACGTGCGTTTAAGAAGCCTAGACCGCCACATGTTGGACAAATTATCAAATCGCAAGCATACAGAAATTAATAACAATTTATTTAGTTCGACGACTCTAAAGTAAAGTATCTACAAGCTGCATCAGATTCTTCACTTACACATAACCCACTTAAGGTTCATTAATCGATATGCAAACATTACGTAGAGACATGCGTGAAGTGACGATTTAGGCGTCATAGAGCCGCTGGGCAGGTCAGGTTCCACCGAACTGAGTGCTTTGCATTTTGGCTCTAGCCACCCCTCAATGGGGCGGTGGGGATGCTTCGAGTGTGCCGCCGGTGGGATGGGGGGGTGGAGGTTGAAGGGTAATGTCCTCGCTGGCATTTTGATGTCCATGTGTCTCACAGGAATGATTCGCTATTCATGGCACCTTTTGAAATAGAATGCCATTATACACGCGACGAGAAGCAAAAAGTTCGCACAAAAAAAGTATCCTTTTAGCACATGATAGGTTGCCGGGGTAAATTGTCGAGTAGACACGTGGGAATTTTACTTGCGTTTTAAAAATGACACGGTAGACATGACCGATTTTCTGAAAACCTTAAGCGTTATATGCAACGTGAAATTTTTAATAATGAGGGTTGATTTTTGGATAAGGTAACACTATTGGTAACGTCTGACATTTGCCATTCCTCCGGCTGTCTTTCAGAATTGCTGGTAACTCTGAGGGTTGCAGTCAGTGGTGAAAGCCAGGTGGATAGAAGGTTGACTGGTGGAGGTGCCGTGATGCCAGACTGGTCATGACCTTGAAAAGATTCAAGGCCACCAAAATTCTAATTGATTTATGGTGTTTAATGACGCACTGTTTAGACAACTGATCCCATGGCGTCGGTGAATGAAAGGGTGATGATGAGGGTGATGTTGAACCTAACCTAGCCTAGAAGGGAGGAGAAACCCGGTGCCGGCAGTTAGCCTACTCCTGTCGAAAAGCACCAAGGGGACCACCGGCTTTACGTCCCTTCCGAAGGAAAACAACTCGAACAACAGGATTCCTCCACTAATCCGTGCTGTCGAGCAAAGCCAGTGAAGTTGTCGTGCTAACTTCAAACCCTACAACCTCTCTCCCGAACAGAAATGATCATGTGCATGGTGGTCACCCGTCAAACACCTAACTCAGCGTGATGTTGCTTAGCGTCAGTAATCTCACGAGAACCGGTGTTTCCAACATGCCAAACCGTTCGGACCAAATTGTAGCTAGTTCTACACACATTAAAATTTATTTCCTATAATTAAGTTGCTATCGTCGATTCCCTAAGCAAGCTTATTAAATACTTCAATAATTGAATATCACAGCGGAAAACTAAACCTTGTTGATCTAGTTATGTTTAGCCTGCTGATATGAAAGCTTACAACTTGATTATATGGACTTTACATTTTCTTGGACTTTGCAAACACCACGTTTTTATGCGAATTCAAATTAACCAATCCGTTAAGCCAGTACCAATCTGATAAGCTGATAAACTGCGCATGCCAAGGACCCAACAAAACGTTGCACTATCAATCCAGCCAATTACAAGCGGGATTTTCTAGGTTTGATTCTGATCAACATATGGCAATGTTCAAACATTAATAATTGAGCAAAATGCAAAAGCACTGCCATTAGTGCCGACTATAATACAAACGGTCGTTATCAGTGATTTTTTTCCCTATGCCTTGAGTAAACATTTTCCGTGTTTGCCTTGGTGTTTTAGGAGAGACTTTTAGAGAGCACCCGGCTATGTTAATGACAGCTAGCAAATATCACAGGGCTATTCATGCTGGTGGCAAAATGCTTTCAACTAAATTGGAGACGACAGCTTCAAGTTTTGAGAGTCAGCCTGCCGAAGATTGCAAATCGTGTCTTTTTTGATTTGCTTGTTCCCATGGACACGGTTATTAGCTCGATTTCTGTACTTGAATTCCCATTCTTTCCCCGTGGGATTTGAGATTGGGGGAGTGATAGATGAGACTGTGTCCATTGTTAACCTCATGCATCGCTCAATATCATGATTAAGACCTTCGGGTGAGTGCTCTGAGCATGCTGATCCAAGTTCGCCTTGTGTAACGTGAATGTAGCTGTGTATTTACTATTTACGTCACCGACATAGCTTGTGGTTATTCCTGGAGAGAGATTTATGGAGGACCCCTGCAACTTCTGCAGAAAAAACATGTTTTTTTGCGCAATTACAAATATGCTTTTGTGGATATGTTATTGCCGATTGAGGCAAGTATTGGACA
Organism: Nemurella pictetii; assembly: GCA_921293315.2. NCBI lineage: Eukaryota > Metazoa > Arthropoda > Insecta > Plecoptera > Nemouridae > Nemurella > Nemurella pictetii. Next base: position 9,161,281 of record OV121122.1, read on the forward strand.
TACTTGGTTTTACTGGTTTCTCACTTTAGTGTCGCAAGGAAAAGCTGCTCTCCGAAAGAGTGCTGCACTTTTCAACTCTGCATTGGTAATAATGGGTTTTAAAGACCCTTCCAAAGGCATTTCCATTCCTTATTTTTAAGGGCTATGATTGGAAATATCCAGGTTACATATGATAAATTTTTGTTGTCGTGTGAGGAAATTTAAATGGATTTTCCGACGTTACTAAATAAGTAACATAACTCTTAAACATTAAATTTTTTGGCTGTAAATTGAGGTGAATTCGGAGTCATTATCATTTTAAGTATTTTTACAGCTTCGCTCCTTAGTAACTAATTTCTTCTTAAACAAAGACGCGTTTTTTTTCATTTGAGTCCAAGCGTTGTTAGTTTCTTACAATTTTTTTTTAATTCCTCGGAGCTCGACTGCACCAAAGTAGTTTTTGAAAGAAACATGAGACACCCCTCGTCACGCTTTGAAAGTATGACAAAGCTCTAGAGGTACAAACACAAAAACAAAACAAAAAGTATGAAAGAGTTGCAAATTCAATTCAGTCTTTCGGAAGTAATTTTTAATTTGTCGACCCTCGAGCGAAATAAGATTACATTTAAAGTTTAGTGTTAGCGTACACCAAGCTCCAAGCCCCATGATAGAAGATCCGGTATATCGCTCGTTTTCTTTCAATCTCTCTTCGCTATTGTCTTCTCGTTTTACTATAATATTACAAAGTAAATACCTACCGAAATTCAATTCTCTGCAAATGCAAACTTTCTGTTAACTTTTCCCTGATTTCGTTTTATTTCCCCTACCCTTGGAGGCTTCTCTGCTCCTGGCTGGTCCATAAAAGTACGCAGATTGCTTTTCCCGGTCAAATAGTTTGTGCAAATCACTCGTTTTCAAGTTTCAATAACGTTTATCAGACTGGCTGAACCGTATAGGTCGTAGTATAAGCAGGCATTTCACCTTAAGCCATTGTCACTTTGAATTTATGTCTGCCGTTTATTCTTATATTAAAGTGCGAATCAATAATTTGCCAAAATCCAAGCCGGTTTGCATTCCAATTTATTGCATCCCACCATTGCCGCTAACTAATGGTGTCCTTGGTGTATTTATATCACATTTTATTATGCATCCAAGAAACTGCGCTGGATCTAGTAAAGGACCGCAGAACGAAGATGAATGTTCCTCCTCGACGGATCCTGTAGAATAAATCAGTCATGCATATATACCCATCTTCATAAACGAGACTCGACTCAAATTAGAATAACAACACATTGCATACACATTAAATAGAGAAAATTCGTTTAATAATATTATTCAATGTATTCAGATACGAATTTATATCATCATTCTTTTGCAAACAATAACACAGTTATAAACGAATATCATAATATTAATTTGCCATCAATTTACTCTATTACATGAATACATTTTTTTTTCTGATATAGGTATTTAGTATGTATTACTTATAATTATTGTGATAATACAATTCTTCTAACACGTATAGTATATAAAGACTATGGTGCAGTAAATACTCCAACAATCGCAAGTTCGAATCAGCTTTTTCACGCATGTTTGACGCATGTGTGACGGCTCGTGAGGGACCGGACGAGACCGGGCGAACCGGACCGTATCAGGGCTCAGGGAACAGCGGACCGGTCCGCCAAAATCGCCGACCCCCAATCCAACCACAACCACAACCACAACCACAGCCACAACCACAACCACAACAACGAAACATAAAGACAGAAAGCCGCTGCTCGTCCGAGAGCGATCTTACCCGACAGAGAGGCACATTAAACTTGAGCGAGATTCCATCCACACAGATCCACCGAACGCCATCCTTTATAAACATGTAATAACGGTATCGTTTTGAAAATATATACGATAGTGGAATTTAATGTTACTATTTACTTATCGAGTACTTATGCGTTAATGTACACAACAAGAGCAAGCAAAAGAATCAATGCCCTAAAAACGTCATCATTTAATAGTTTTAGTAATTAGATAATATTATATGTTAAACATGTTCTACAACTAGTTTTGTGCGCAAATACAATGGCTATTAAAACGCTATGTACAATAATGATACCAATAAAAATATAAGCGGTCTATAAAAATATGTACAATATTTTACAAAAAGTCCACTGACATAAATATACCGTGCTATACATTTATGTTATCGAGTAATAACATTACGGTTAACGATTAACATGACTCGAGCTGATAACATGTATACAATGATTATATACAGGAAGTGGGCTGTAGATTTAGGACCATTGAGTTTTCGGATGCGGTTGTGCTTTTCAATTAAATGTATATCGCAGATCTAAACAGCAAGACATGTCTACTAGAGAGAGGCGAGTTGAGTATAAGGGATGACACCTAGTTGCTAAAACATGCAGAGCCGTTAAAGTGCCAGGTCTATGGGCCAGGAGCTACTGCAACTCTATATGTCTACGATGAGGCGGACGAAGTGAGAAGCCGGGAATTTTTCAACACCCGCGTAGGTTGGCGATGATTTTGCGAAAGTCACGCCAGTGACTAACGACTTCCACACGATATTAATTATGATTCTGCAAACTGCGGCACCTGTTTCACGTTACTCCTGAATTAGCCACTTCGCGATCTTGCTCTCTCTCTCATACAATATACGATATCAGAAAACTTGATGATAACAATTCGATAGTTTATTTTATCGGCGCCATGATGGCAAATCTCAAATCTTAGGGATCAAAGTCGCTTATGACTGGATTAAACAAACGTCATTTTCATAAGCGTAGCTAAAATTGAATATCTAAACGTAAACATTACTCGATATAATATTTTGAAAACAAACAAATCGATATTCGCTGAACACCGCGCACCAGCTATATGTATAATTTTCGCCCCTCTCTCTCTCTCTAGAATAAGCGAAGCACATGTGAATAATATTCCCGAATGATAACAAAACTATGACACTTCAACGTTCAACAAGCGCGGCAGCGGACGGCTCGCAACCGTCACACGCAACGAAATTTCCACGGAAAACGAACCAATCACGGACACGCACTGCGTCGCACCACGCGATTCCTTTGCCGGATTACCGAACACACGAAATATTTACACACGTCCACCAAAAATTCGGCGTCGAAGACAGATTCTCTCAACTGAACCAACAATAACCCGTGACAATTCCAATGTCCACGCACACGGAATCGTATCGATCCTCTTTGTCAACTGTCATTCCACAATGTTCCATCAGATTGCGGCGTGCACGCGTTCCGGTTCAAAGTCTACCCGATGGTCAAATCCAGGTCCTCGACGGCTGTCGACGTGTCCTAGAGTATGTCTTGTCGGTCGCGGTTGGTCGTCTTTGTCGCCATCGACTTCTCTATTTGGTGAGGGGTAGGGCCGGGGGGGCCGCACGAGACCACCTTCCTGAAAGCTTTCCTGGAACAAACCTGCAAATTAGCGTGGCGATATACTGGTTCCGTCGTTGGACAATTTGCATGCTTTCTGTTTCGACGGTACAGGGGGTGGTTGTGGGCGTCGGGGTGACGGTTTCAGGGGCAGGGGGCTGGATGTGTGTCGGGGTGGCGATGTCGCTTACGAGAACTTTATTCTCGGGGCACTTTGCACTTAAAAGCAATTCTGAGTTTTTCATCGATACAAAAAAAGCATCTGATTTTTTTTATGCTTTTGCATCAATTTTCAACCCAGACCTTTTGCTCACTCTGAGGCACATTTATATTCATTTGCGAAATTTTAAGTGACTTTTAAAAAAGCATAAAAATTATGTATAGAAATTACATCGCCAAATTTCACATTTTATTTTCAGACTTGTTTGAAGATCATAGATCATAGATCAAAGATCATAGAAACTGATTGGCATTGATAATCCTGTCCTTACTCTTTCAGCTAGAGCCGGGTTGATTCCATCGCAAACATGTAAACACTCGAAGAGGTGTCGATTGATAGTTCTATTTCTAATTAGGAATTTAATACCTATATTTTATGCGAATCCTTAACTCACAGTGAATATTTTGCCATATAATGGGATCGAAATAATACTGTGGAGCCTGCAAATTGTATCTGAAGTCTCAAAAGAGGTTTTAAGAGTGCATTTTGGAAATCAATGTGGCCACAGAAAGGTCTTTAACCATAGAGTAGTGATTGCCAAAGCCAACAAAGTGGGCAGATCTTATTAAAATCACATAGTCCCGTTTCGCCCATGTGAAGCGTCTCTTAAATCAAGGTGTAAGAGCATTTTATAATCATCAAGTGTATGTAGTTGAACCGTATTTCTTCGAGCGGAACGTGAACTAAATTGAGTACAACTGTTACCACAGTTTTTCATGTTATTGCTGTATTAGTTATCATCGTTAACCTGTCGTCCTGTGGGCACTTGGCGTTCACGATAAACAAATCTCACGACTTGTACGACCGCATAAATATCTCACTGCGACCCAGTAATTTGGCACGCAGCATGCGAAAATGTGTATCATAAAAAAGCGAAGTGAATTTCTCAAATTTATTATAAGCATTCAGTGGTGGACAGCGAGCGAAGAAACTATGTTGGAAGAAGCAGGCATGTAGACTTACAAATAAGCCAGTTTTTATGCTTCTGTCATAAAGTTCCTGTACTCTAATTTCCTTATATCTAGGGCAATCTTTTTTCTTTGATCATCGCGCAAAGAACATGAATCCCCCCCTGTATGTCAAGAGAGTGTGAGATAAACTGAAATAAGTTGAAACCTCAATGCAATGCTTATAGAATAATGTTAACGCAAGCGAGAGATTTCCAAAAATGTACAGAATATCTATTTAGCAAACAGTATAACATTAATTAACTTTGAAGGCGGTTGACTGATATATTTTCGCGTTATTGGAAGAAACGTCTTCTCTCCGATGGTTAACACATGATTGTCAATTTAGGTTAATCAATGTTTACGAGTGTACGCCTAAACCTTACTCTAGGGCAGCCCTTCCTGCCGTTTTATCCGCAGTCTTCAGCAGGCAATGCCAAGGAACGGTATGATTTTTTTTGTAGCGTTTGCTTCCACCAGCTCTTTCGAAAGGTTTCGATTTTTGATATTTAAATTGAAGGGGACAGCGTTAAGTAGTGAAGTGTGAACGAATAAAAATCAAAAGAAACGATGGAAAATAATATAGGGCAGATTTAATAGATGAAAGAATTAGAGTAAATAAAACCTATAAGTGCTCTTGAAGCTTGCCTGATACGGGGTACCATAAATGAATCATCAGATTTGGGATTAGAAACGTGCTTATGTCGGGATGTACCCCTGACACGCAGTATAGTCAATAACTACGTTTTGAATGTGGAAAGAAGATAATAATTTAAATACGATGGGAATAACAATAAAACCAGACGGCAAGGTGAAAATAAATGACACAAACAGTGAATTGATATTAATAATAGGCAGGCTTCTGAAGTAACAAAGTGTGTTTGAGATGAGCTTTAATATTTACTAATTTTTGTTTCCCTCTGAAAAGAGGAAACAAAAAGAAATCAAAAAGCAAACGAGAGTAAAAATGAAAAGCAAAACGTAATTGATATATGAAACAATATCAACAACTTCAAGTACCTACCAACGATTTTTTTTATACATAAAATGAATATGCATACGAAATTGTTACAAAAAATATTATGAAAAATTTCGCAGGATTATATTATGGCATATATCTTAGGGGATGTTATGGCAGGCTCTATAAAATCTTTGTCTTACAGTGTCACTTTTCTTCCAAAAGAGTTCATTTTGAAAAACAATAGAAATGATAATTTAGAATCGAAATGTTTGGAGGTAGCTGTTGCTGATTTTAAAAAACACTTTAAAGGAAGTCAAAAGAGGGAAGTTGGAAGTTGGACGGTCTTAGGGCAGTTTTTCAGTGGCTTGTTAATTATTTTCAACACGGCCATCGTAAGACAACAGTCTGCAGACTTCTCATTGACTGTTGCCATGATAACATGATAACACGGGACACTGAAAAACAGGACATATCGACGATTGGCATATGTGTTGCGTATTCTTGATTGATTATTGGTGCTTAACGACGCACTGTTTTGACGACTGGCCCTTTGGCACTGGTCTAATGGCGTCGGTGAATGAAATGGTGATGATGAGGGTGATGATGAACCTAACCTTGCCTAGAAGGGAGGAGGGGAAACCTGGTGTTGGCACGTAACCTACTCCTGTCGAAAAGCACCGAGGGGACCACCGGCTTTACGTCCCTTCCGAAGGACGGTACAACTCGGACAACAGGATTCCTCCACTAATCCACGCTGTCGAGAGGTTGATAAGCAAGGCGAGTGAAGTTGTCGTACTAACTTCAAACCCTTCAAACTCTCTCCCGAACAGAACTGATCATGTGCATGATGGTCACCCTGACACTGCGCGATGTTGCTTAACTTCGGTTTGCAAACCGTTGCAAACCGTTCGGTTTGCGTGTTCATACTATCAACGTCTTAAATTGGCGGGATCGAGGCTTACACTCTATGGATGAGACCATAAAGCATAGCAAACTTCTATGTCACTTCATGTTTTTTTTTTTTTACCGGGCAGCGTAACAAGATCCGTTTCCTGAATTTTCATCTTCATAATTTAAAACTTTTCTGACAATTTTGTCGAGTTATTAAAGGAGTGGGTTAGCGAAGCAGGTCAGTACGAGTCGCTTCATCCCCTACTCTTCATAGACCCCGTTCCTCAGCCAACGACGCCGGATAGCTCAGTGATGATACATCACCCTCTCGGCTATCGGAAGGTCCTGGGTTCAGTCGCTCATTTTTTTTCCTGCTTCGCTCACCCACAGTAAAATGATGCTTGTTAAAAATATAACAACAATAAAAAACCATAACTGACTCCTATGGTGAGGTGATATAAATAATAATATCGTGCTTCTGTGTTCAAGCACCCCAAGACGCGCGCACATAATAAATTGAGGTGATTAATTCCGAGCTCATAGCCGGCCACCCCAGGGGGAGCTTTTATTAACCGCGATCCGAACCTCGAGTCTAATTATAAGCGTGGTGGAAGTCAAAGACGCGCTAAAGATCGTTTCTCAGACGCTCGGTGCTGTTGCGCGTCTTCGAAACACCAACGCACAACTGCGCGCTGTCGCTTTGCCCGCCTGGAGTTATTTTGTAAGACTCTAGCGTCAAAATTGGAATTGAGAGTGTCCATCCGGCTCCAACAGTTGCGGGATTGCGTTAACGGGATGGTGTACGCACTACGACGCAGCTCTGAATGTGTTCCATCGGCGCGTTGTGTTATTTTCTTAGCCGGTTCCTACACATCTTCTCTTTGCTGCTATTCTGACGACGGATGTCTTAGGGAATCGGGCGCCTTGTGGGAGAAGAAACTGTATAGGGTTGGGCTAAGGAGATGGCTTTACTAAGATGGAGTGCTCTCTACTTAGTGATGTTTACCGATAATGGGGTGGCCTTATGCGGTACCTATCCAAATTGTCGCGATTCTATAAACACGTAGGTTGGACTTAACAGATATTCTAACAAGCACGGTCAGCATTGTAGAATGGACTTCGGTTTATACCTGAAGGGGGGGGGGGGGGGATAAAGGGTCGGTCGTTCAAAAAAGTGCTGATGAATGACTCCTTCTGCAACCCCTATCACGTTAGCTCTGGGTTTTTCGTTAGGGATACTTCAAAGTTTCTTTAGACCGTCGGGTCTAAATCCTCAAACACAAGTCGCCTCGAACAGTTTCTTTTTCTTTGTGTTCGGTTGCTTTTCTTGCGACCACTACTTTTTGTCACGTTCGTTCGCGAGCGATGTGAATTTATGTTCTTATTAAAATTGCTCGTGTCACTAACATTGAACGTAAACCTTTTTAATTTAAATGGCTTTGGTAAATATTACTTTACAGTTTCTGTACATTTTTCAGTGTCTAAATTAATTTCCATTAAACATGTCCACCCACTCAGGTACTTAAGTCTCAGTCACCAACCATTGCCGTGAATCGTTTTGCAAGCTTTAAGTGAACTTCACAAGAAATTCATTAAACATAAGTACAACTTCATTTACCTGAACTTCGCTCCGCGGTCAGAGCAACAACCGCGAAAACATGACACCGAAATCCACCATCCCTCAAGTGGGCGGACACATTTCAGCAGAAATAAATTCACGAACGGCATTTCAGAAAATTGTCTTCCGCTCATTTGAAGCCAAATCGACACACTCACCGGAAGTTGTCGGAGAGGAACGCGTAGAGAATCGGATTGACGCACGAGTTGGTGTAGGCAAGCACGTGGCTGACGATCTGCATGACCACGTGTTCGGGCGTCGTCTCGTACATGTGCAGACTCTTCAGCACCAGGATCACCTGGAACGCAAGGAACACCATTCCGCATTTAGCAGTGTCGCTATTACCTACTTGATCGATGCTGCGTCGACTGTCCGTTCATGAGATCCTTGCTACTCCAGCTAAGTAAGGAAGATGGCAATGGCTATTAAAGTCTCAGAGAAGAGTGGTTATGGAAACCCTGTGACGAAGGAGGGCTCATTGCCAGCGAGGTCGTCGTTGCTGTTGGACAAAATGAAACATTCCTACCTCTCTCAAGAGCAATTGCCTTTTATTTGACGATTCATTTCATGGCCGAGCACTGTGCTGCTTAACTCTGATGCTCGCACGGGAATCGGTGGTACGTGGTTGTCGTGCGTCTCGTTTTTTAGGGATTTATCGCGAGCAATTGGAATTGCTGGGTTCATAGGTTGTTGGTACATCGGTATTCGGTTGTGACATGACAGTTAGCGAAGTGCAGCAGCACTGCCCTTGTTTTGAATGGCTCGTCGTTCAAGATTAAGATACAGATTTGAATTGGATTGTGCTCTTTTCGTTGGCTCACAGCCCGCGCAGCTTTCGCGTTGCTAAAAGCTCAGTGCTAGCTTCTTGAGAGCTTTACAGTATGAAGATAATTTAAAAGCGTGGTAAAAAGTTACCGCGATGTAAAATATAGTGAGTCTCTTGTCACACGTTTAATTTCAAATCGAATGGATGCACTCAATAAAATATGTGAAGAGCTTAACAAGTTCTTTGTTCGGCGTCTTATTCCCCATACAATCCATCTTTCAGAATGTAATAAAAAATCTCAATTCCTTTGAAATGTTGTACATTATGGAGTTCCGAGCTGTCCGACACGATACCAGGAAGTGCACTCTGTTTACCGTCGAGACCGTTCTTAAATTTCAATAGCATGAATTTCATCGATGCGCTAGATCAACCGCCTACCGCAACACCCGTTCACCTCCTATAACAAGAATAGCACATGAAGCCCCGATATATTGAGAAAACTAATGTCACTCTCTCCAGCGAGACAAAATTCTTAGAACACATTTTGAAGATGGATTTTATGACTTTCGGATCCTTTTCGTCTGAGAAAAACGTGCAAACTTGTTGTGGACAGCGAGAGAAGTCTTCGTAAACACATAGCTGGGTGTCAGCAGAAGCGACACTCGGTAACACACCCGGGGTCAAGCGGCATACATGAGTGGGTGTGCCGAGTCGTCGCGACGCCTTACAGACGCTTTCAATGCGTCGCACCCTCATGTTGGCGCAGGCTTTAAAGTTGAGACCCTCGCTCGAGTTTAAGATTTGTCACAGGCAGAAATTAGATGCTCTTGACTCTTGAGTTGGCGCTGCCGGGAATCGTTGGGGAAGCAGCCATGATTGTGAGGCAGAGCCGCAGAGAACATTTTAATACTTTGTATAAAAAATATTTAACTGGGAATGCGAATCATGTTTACAGAAACTTTTAGTTCTAATCGTTTTAGGTAAAGAGTGAACTTCTTCACACTTAACCCAGATACTCAAGTTAAATAGTTTTTTTTAAATAACTAACTTGCATAAGAAACACGTCATGTGACTTTAATAAGTGAAAAATTTTAAATCTTAGTGGACTTGCACACTTTCTTAGGTTTATTTCGCTGTAAGTCACATCATTTAAATTTCATGTTTCCACTCAGATGTCTGCACCAAAATAATTAATTTTGCACTTTTTCTGCTCGACGTCATGCTCGTAGAGAACACTCGTAAATTTCATGCGTATTTATGTGTGCGGTTCGTTATTTATTTTCAACAATATAACATAACATTTTTATTTGTCAAAATGCTGAACTTTTGCCATTGGAACTGTGCCAAACGGGCAATACAAATCTTGATTACGGGACTAAAACAGCAGGTGGCACTCCATTTAAAACCCTGCTGAGGCTGCATTCGAATAAAATGCTAAACCACACAAAAGTCATCATTGCAGGGATTTTTTTTTTAATCCCACCGATATGACACCAAAGTAGTAATTTTGTCTGAAACCGTCATTCTAGTCTCAGTCGCATTCTACTTTACCAACCGAACAGTTTTCCACATGGATATTACTCGTACTTTACTACCTAATATCAAATGAAGCTACAAAAAATCCAAACGATGCCACCAATGTCGTACTTAACTTTAAATCGTGATATTTAGCAGCTGAGCGACATTCAATACTGTAGTTACATCCACAAAGATTAAACAAAGCTCACCTGTATCGGAAACCAGCAGAAGGCGAAGATGGCGACGACAACGACGACCATCCTCGTGACCCTCCGCTTCCCTCTGCGACTTTCTGCAGATACTCGACCTCCGGGCGCCACTCCGCGCCACAGCCTCATCAACATGCACAGGTAGAGGCCGCAGATGAGCGCCAACGGCACCGCGTACGACGTCGCGAAGAAGATCACCTGAAGGAAAGACAAACAAACCGACGGGGTCAGCAACAGATCATCATATCATTGTATTTGTTATTTGTTTCTACAACTTTAGAAATGAGCGAGGTTGCTGGTATGTTTGACACTAAAAAAGGGGGAGTTTACACTGATTCCGAATGGGAGGAAATTAAAGAGACTGATAGCTATAGGATAGCCGTGGTGTGAGTTTAAATTCCCGAGTGGGTGGACATTTTTTGAATGTTAATTATGTTCAATATACAGAGTGTACGTTTGCCGTTTCATTTGCGCTTTGTTCTTAATTAATTTCCACTGTAAAAAAAAAGTTCGCCTAGTCGAGAGCACGAACGACGCTTCGAGTGGAATTTAATTTAGATCCCGAGAAAATTTCTTGGTGTGTTGCGCCGGTATTTACATCCGGATTTCCCGCATCGATCTTACAGTTCAGTCAATAAGGTCCAGAGGAAAGAGCGCCATTGAGGAGGTTCAGGCTGAACCATTCAGATTTATAAAATCAATCTAGTTTGTTTCGACTTCCACGATGGATCAAGTCTGTTTTGTCTTCTGAAACATATTGGATATTGGTCGGACTTCCTGCTGTTCGTCGCATAAAAATAAACAAGCTCGCAAAAACATACAGGCCCACATGCCCGTATTGTTTTGGATCGGACTGTATTTTTTTATCTGATCATTTTCTGACATCGGCAATGAGAGGTCAACGTTTGATTGCATTGCAAGAACTTGGCCCATGATTCTAATATTCTAGATGATGCCCTATATATCTGGCTGTATATCGGAAACTCATTAGAACGTGACTAATGGACGGTTAGAGACTTTAACAGCACGATGCTTGGATTAGAAATACATTGAATCAACATGAATATCTGCATGTCCTTTGGTCACCTAAAGAAGTATAATTTTCCCGGTCAAATACTTTTGCCGTACAAAATCGTTCATCACAGAGCACAACTGTACCTCCATAAAGTTTTCATTTTTCTCTTACTTATTTCTCAACTAAAAACTTTTGTATATAATAATATAAAATAATTTATAGTTCGAATTTAAGCGGTTAAAATTGATGTATCAGGTTTTAAATGAAGAATTAAAAATATACATTTTTGTAATATCAAGTGATAGTTCGTATACTGGAGACACGAATTTGAGTTTTCAGCTATGTTTCATTGACAGTTATTTTTAAGTATCCATATGTCGGCAAATATTGCCAAGGAGCTATAACAAGCAGCTAACTGGCTAACGAGCACTTACCAGCCTCAACTAATTTCAAGCAAATTATAGTGAAATTATGCAAAGGATGATATTACACGAGATACCGTTCTCATTAACAATTGCTTTACTGAAGCGCTTCACGTTAACTTTGAAATAATTTTGGATTCAAAATCTGGAAAATATTGGTCTTGCCTGGTATGGTTATATTTCTCTGCCCTGCAGCAGCCAATCCCATCTGCTAGCAACATTAGACATGTTAACTTTTCCCTTGTTGGCTTTACGGCTTACCAACATATGCTAATCCCAACCAAGCAGACTCTCTGAATTAATTGGAGCAGCGCAAACATTTTGCAAATAATCTAAGCTGTACTCATTTTGCTTCGCGAATTTGTCGCATTCTTGGCATGGATACGCTCTCGCTAACGAATCAGGTCAATTGTTTGACAGCAAATTGGCTCCAGTTTTTGGCACAATTTCGTGGCCGTGAAAAAGACAATGCACAAATTGTCCCGACGACCAAGTCCAATGTTGTGCCGAGTTAATTAAGCTTCTGGAGATTCAACAAAAGTCAAGGCGGGTGAAAGTTTTTTCTTTTCTTTTTCATTCGTTTCACGGTCGGCGTTTTTTGGCTGCAAAGCTGCTAAAAGATAAGTTTATCGCGAGCAAAAGAAATGTGAGAATAAAAGCAAACTTAATGTTCACAAATGCCCTTTATCTTAAGTTTTGGGGCTCTTGGTAAAATTATTTAAATAAGTGTTTTGATTTTTACTGGCTCTGTTCGAAACGAAATTTCTGCTCTCAAATTCTATACCTACCCCGCTCGTTCTAGCCCCGATCATCACATATCGCGTGTGCTGCTCACAAAACTTGAACTTAAGACAGCTCACAACACTTGAACAGACAGGGGCACCTTCAAAAGGAAATAAAACGCCTTTTTAGTAGCGATCTCTGAGGAGATGGATCCAGGACTAACATGTTCAAATACGACACTGTCTTCAGTATAGTGCATTGACGCACTCCAAGGAAGACGTCGGTTGACTTGAAATTGTGTAACAATCGAACCAATCCATGCAAATATCTTTGCAGATAGGACATTTAATCCAAGAGAAATAATAACATATCAGGTTTAAAATATAAGAGACAAGAAAAAAAATATTTTTCCCCTTTAGTCGTTAAGTATTATTTGCGTTTCATCAAACATCAACGATACTTGAGAAAAAAATAACATTCAAAGCATGTGTCAAGCTTTGTAGAACCGATAAACCACCAGCACCTAATCGAGCCACCCACCCCTACCCGCCATCCGACCACCGCGTCCACCGCTCCACCCCGCCGCGAAGACATACTGACCTGGAAGGCCGGCTTGTTGGAAAACAGGTCCATCGTGATCTGGTCCACCTCCCCGTTCGCCTGATCCCTCATCCCCGGCTCGAGGAAGACACACGCTGTGTGCTCGGCGGACGAGTACATGTACGAGATCTCTCCGTGCGCCAAGTACACGGGGATCGAACACACCAAGAACAAGAACCAGGTGATCGCGATCGCACGGATGGCGTTGCGCTCGGTGCGTATCGACATCGACGTGATCGGATGGACGACGGCGAGGAAGCGGTCCAGCGACATCAGCACCAGCGTGTAGACGGACGCGTACGCTGTCACCACAATCAAGTACTGGACAATCTTGCACCAGACATCGCCGAACGGCCAGTAAGTCAGCACGTAGTCAAACGCAGTGAACGGGACGCAGAAGATCGTGAACAGCAAGTCGGCGATCGCCAAGTTGATGATCAGCAGGTTCGTGGTCGAACGCATCTGCTGGTTGACGGCGACCACGAGCACGACGAGCGAGTTGCCGACGATGCCGACCACCACGATGATGCCGAAGAAGATCGGCACGACGATCGAGACGACCTGCTGCAGGATGCGCGGCGTGTCGTCGGTTTCGTTCGTCATTGTCGCCTCGTTGATGATTGTCGCGTCGTTACAGAAGCCGGGCGGGTCTGTGTGGTTGAGACACTCGATGAACGCGTTGACGACCATGGTCGATGGCGGCGACGGCGTCGACGGCGGGTGTCTGCTATGGGGTGCGCGACGTGACTGAACGGCGAGGCGTCGTCGGGATGGTGTCGGCGTCGGCGGCGCAGCGCGCATGTGGCGGCGGAGGCGGCGGAGGCGACGGCGGTGGTGGTGGTGGAGGTGGTGGGAGGCCGTCATTGAAGCAGGCGGCGGCAGGCTGGGTTGTTTTACTGGGCGAGGGCGGTGGGGTGGGTGGCATGGGGGGGGGGGTCGTGGTGGACGGCGTCGTGTTGGGATAAGTGTGTCGAACATGGGAGACGTCTGACTGATGTTTACGCTCGAGACGAGCGATTTACAAGCGGCTGGTGCTCAGATTGGCGAAGAAGGGGTGTTTTTTTTTGCGCTCCATCCCTAATTTTTGATCGTGATTCGAATTCGCGGACAAAAAAGGGCTACTCGCATTCAATATCAAGTCCCATCACACTAAATGTGGTAACTGTACTTCCACTTCCTCTTCTACTTTTCCACATTCCATATTTACATTTCTTCGAATTTTCCGGAAGACTGTTACGGAAATAGCAGGATCAGTCAAGATAACTTTGAGGGTGCGTGGGATGGTAAAGGTGTGGTGTGGGATGTTCTAAGCATATAAAATCAAATTCTAAGAAAAGGAGCCCTCTCTGCTCCTTTATGAATTCAACTTAGGTAGGATATTATCAATTTTCTCAGGGTCAAGAGAGATTATATTTAGAAACACCATTTATAAGGGCTTTTTGGGGAGCGATTGTGTAAAAACTAACGGATAAAAAACCCTCGTATCAATGCATATTGTAAAAGACATGGAAGGATACCTTCCATTATCTCACCCAGAGTTATTGAAAAAAAAATGGAGCTGACTCTTCCTTAGCCATATTAAAAATCCTACCTAAACCATACCTAAGCCATGCACATCGTCACAATGTGTTACAAATACAATAGGTATGTTACAGTTAAAATACTGTAAACCTCAATGACAGATGCTGTACAACGCTTGCTAACCCGTGCTTTCTCTTCTGATTGCAGGTCGCCGATGGACCAATCAAGAAAACCAAGCAGCGCTGCCCTTTGAGGAGACGGCGTTGGCCAGGGCAGTGTCCATTTCGCGTCTCGTGGTCAGCACGTTGGCATTTCTCTAGAATCAGTCCGTATGCCTCGTTCGTTTCAATTTCTCATTCCTAACATTTATGAAAATATATTCATTTTATTAGAATTTGTAGTTTGGGCCTGATATATAAGAATAAGACCGGCAGTCCACCGTGGATCTCAACTTAAAACCAATATAATGGGTGAGAATAGAGGCGAGTGTTCACAAAGTAAATAGTATGGAAGTCTCTACCTTAATTTTACCCTAAAACAGAGAGAATATTAACAAATTGACTATCAAGATGCACTGTTTGGAAATTGATTAATGACAATTTTTTTTAGAATCGATTGTCAACATTCTGGGAGGAATGTTGACAATGCCATACCAATGGCCATACGATGTGAAATAATGTAATGTAAGTATTGTATGCTCAATAAAAATACCAGATAAACAACTAGATGCCAATGACGCTGTGTCCTCCTACTAATTTAATGCACGCTTGCGGCGTAGTGCCAAATATTTTCAACCCATTTCATTTAAAATTGAAAAAAATTAATAAATATCTAGAAAGTTCAGCTATAAAAGGATCAGTGACAATACTCCAAAATACTGCCAGAATCCTGCTAATTAATTAAATTTCGATTTCCTGATAAAATAAAATTCCAATTTCCCATCCCAACTTTACACAAATCTGTTATATCCGTGTTGTAATCATTCTCATAGCTATCTAAAGCAGGCTCGGACATGTCCGTCGCTATCTCAGAGATTAATGTCCCGATCAAATTATTTTTCAGTAATACGTTTTTTATAAGTCGATCTAGATATTTTTAAATAGAACCCATTTACTATTTACAATTTTTATTTTGTCTATGTTTTCAAATGGTACAAAGAAAATTTTAGATAAGTGATGGCTTATTTTGTTGATCGCATAGTGCATGTCTTTGTATTGAATTAATAAACCATTTGAATAAAATAAAACCTTTGATCGTGAAGATTGTGATTGTGTAAATGCAATAGATTCAAGACGCAACGAGCCCAAGATAAAATCCAACCAAGAAAAACAGGTAGGTACGTAAACGAAATTTTTGGTGGTCTTTTTTTTGCAAAGAATGTTCGGATTTCTATATTTTTCAAAGCACAGGCAATGAAGAATGAAGAACATTATTCACACATGATAAAATCGCATCATGCATGCACGCTCAATCAGCGAGTTCGATCCCAGACACACGCAAACAATTTGGCACCCTCTATTATGCAAATTGCACTTCGACATTAACGAAAACGATAAAAGTCCTCTCTTTAAATCCAAATCAGTCAATGTATCCAGGATCGAACATAAGACAGCTAATGATAGTGCGTGTGAAAGCCAATACATGCACCAGAGGATCACACCGCAGTGTGGTCTGAGTCCGCCTATTCATTCCAACTTTCCCTGGTCAAGAAGTGAACCTGTAAGACGACTGATATTTAACTATAGTTCTTAAATTTAACTAGTGTAGGGGCGCTGAATTCGAAAAACGCAAATAAAACCCAACTATAGCACCAAGTAAAATGCTCAAGTGTTAAAAGGTAAGGCTGAGGCTTGGAAAATATGACTACGACAAAAGCTTCGATTAAAAGTCTGTGAGATTGCAGTGATTTCTCAAAGAACTGAAGAAAGAGTCTGCAGCTACGCAAAGTAGAGATGGAAGACGTTCATTACTGCATCAGTACTAACCCAGAAGGTGCAAACATATGCTTTCTTGGTAATGGTACTCTTATTTTTTAAAGAACGAGAATATTCTATGACATACTTTAGAAAAAATAAAATAGATACACAACATTTGAAGATTTTTTGAAATCCCGCACGTACCTTAGCGGATGATTTTATATGTTTGTTACACGCAACGCCATCTAGTAGCCAAAACAGAACCATTTGCGATTGAAAGATAGTTAAACTTATTTTGATTTTCAAAATCAGCGCCAACTTTCCCAAAATATTTATCTTGCAAGTTTTTGACATGCAACGCCATCTAGTTGCTAAAAGCAAAACAATATTCTGAGAAATGTTACACACAGTGCCACCTGGTGCCTAAATTTGATACTAAACATTTGACCAAAATCGTGAAATATTTGGCTAATAAGTGATCCTGGCACTCCCAGCACATCAACTTACGACACTGTGCGCTCAGCTACGCTACCGATGAGATAGTGAAGTATATAAGTCATACCTTAATGACATTGTGATGTTTCATTCTCCACGAAATATTGAATCTAAAAATTATTTTTCTGACTAGTTGCTCATTGTTTTTTTACAATCTTTGATTATATCGACCGTCTGATCTGGTGACCTGTTTCAAATTAAATTTTAACATCCTCTATCAGAAAGATTGACTTGCTATTGCTTGCTCGAGTTTCAAGTTATTTTGCGATGCAGTCTATTTGGTACATTGATCGCCCATTATCCATTATTCACTCTGCTGGTGACTGTTAATGTCACTGGCTACATTTATATCGACGACAAAAATAATAGAAACAGTGAGGAACGAACCATCGTCCTGTGCCACATAAATTCACGTACAACCCACTTGACCATCAGTGAGATGAGAGATAACGAGATTTCGGTAGGCATTATCGTGACTGCCATCCTATTCCTCATAAAATACGACATGCCCCATGAACATGTAGGAGCCCTGTAAATCGACTGATAAGATAACAATAGTTCACTTCTTTGCCAAGTGAGGGCGTTGACAATTAAAACACATGAAAAAATGGGCACTCACAGCACGTTCAAACTGAAAAAAAATATATAGTAAGGACTGTGGTGACAAAAATTTTAACGAATGCACGATCTACGGTCGAGTGATTGCCTGTCGGCATTCGTTGCTCAGTGTGTTGCAGGCAATGCCTGCAGCAACCCTGAATGTGCCAATGGCGTATTCGGTGAATTTATACGCAGTCAATGGCGCACTTCACTTCGTCAAAAATAACCAGGGGGTGCATAAATTTTTTTTGTAGGATTTTTGAAAACCAATTTAATGGAGCAACAAAAAAAATTTTATAATTCTTTTTTGATTTTCAAAAGCAGCGCCAAATTTGGCAAAATATTTCTCTTGCATGTTTTTGACATGCGACGCCATCTAGTTGCTAAAAACGAAACAAAGTTTTTAGAAATGAACCACACAGTGCCACCTGGTGCCTAATATTGATACTAAACATTTGACCAAAATCGTGAAAATTATTCAGAAATGAGCAAAATTTAAGAAATAAAAATTTCCGGCAAAAAAGTTGGCTTAAAACTGATTCTGGCAGGATTTGATCCTGGGACTCCCAGCACATCAAACTAACGACTGTGTGCGCTCGGCCACGCCGCAGATGACATAATCAAGTATATAAGTCATACCTTAATGACATTGTGATGTATAATTCTCCATGAAATATTGAAACTGAAAATTATTTTCCTGACTAGTTGCTCATTGTTTTTTTACAATCTTTGATTATATCGACCATCTGATCTGATGACCTGTTTCAAATTATGTTTTAACATCCTCTTTCAGAAAGATTGACTTGCTATTGCTTGCTCGAGTTTCAAGTTATTTTTTGATGCAGTCTATTTGGTTCATTGGTCTCCCATTATCCATTATTCACACTGCTAGTGACTGTTAATGTCACTGGCTACATTTATATCGACGACAAAAATATTAGAGACGCTGAGGATCGAACCATCGACCTATGCCACGTGATTTCACGTACAATCCACTTGACCATCAGTGAGATGAGAGACAACGAGCTTTCGGTAGGCACTATCGTGACTGCCATCCCATTCCTCAAAAAATACAACATGCCCCATGAACATGTAGGAGCCCTGTAAATCGACTGATTAGATAACAATAGTTCACTTCTTTGCCAAGTGAGGGCGTTGACAATTAAAACACATGAAAAAATGGGCACTCACAGCACGTTCAATCCAAAAAAAGTTATATAGAAAGGACTGTGGTACCATTAATTCTGCCGAATGCTCGATTTTCGATCGAGTGTTTGCCTGGCAGCAATCGGTGCTCAGAGTTGCTGCGGCAAAGCCTGCAGCAACTCTGAATGTGCCAATGGCGTATTCGGTGAATTTATACTCCGTCAATGGCGCACTTGACTTAAAAATCACCAGGTGGCGCATAAATTTTTTGCTTAGAACTTTTGGAAACCTATTTTATGATGCGCCAAAAAAATATTTAAAATTTATTTTTGATTTTCAAAATCAGCGCCAAGTTTGGCAAAATATTTCTCCTTCATGTTTTTGACATGCGACGCCATCTAGTTGCTAAAAACGAAACAAAGTTTTTAGAAATGAACCACACAGTGCCACCTGGTGCCTAATATTGATACTACACATTTGACCAAAATCGTGAAAATTATTCAGAAATGAGCAAAATTTAAGAAATAAAAATATCCGGCAAAATAGTTGGCTAAAAAGTGATTCTGGCAGGATTTGATCCTAGGACTTCCAGCACATCAACTTACGACACTGTGCGCTCGGCTACGCTGCCGATAAGATAATGTTGTATATAAGTCATACCTTAATGACATTGTGATGTTTAATTCTCCACGAAATATTGAATCTGAAAATTATTTTCCTGACTAGTTGCTCATTGTTTTTTTACAATCTTTGATTATATCGACCGTCTGATCTGGTGACCTGTTTCAAATTATGTTTTAACATCCTCTTTGAGAAAGATTGACTTGCTATTGCTTGCTCGAGTTTCAAGTTATTTTTTGATGCAGTCTATTTGGTTCATTGGTCTCCCATTATCCATTATCCACTCTGCTAGTGACTGTTAATGTCACTGGCTACATTTATATCGACGACAAAAATATTAGAGACGCTGAGGATCGAACCAGCGACCTATGCCACGTGACTTCACGAACAACCCACTTGACCATCAGTGAGATGAGAGAAAACGAGATTTCGGTAGGCATTATCGTGACTGCCATCCCATTCCTCATAAAATACGACATGCCCCATGAACATGTAGGAGCCCTGTAAATCGACTGATTAGATAACAATAGTTCACTTCTTTGCCAAGTGAGGGCGTTGACAATTAAAACACATGAAAAAATGGGCACTCACAGCACGTTCAATCCGAAAAAAGTTATATAGAAAGGACTGTGGTGATAATTATTTTGCCGACTGCGCGATCTTCGGTCGAGTGTTTGCCTGCGGCATTCGGTACTCAGTGTATTGCAGGCAATGCCTGCAGCAACTCTGAATGTGCCAATGAAGTATTCGGTGAATTTATACGCCGTCAATGGCGCACTTGACTTCGTCAAAAATAACCAGGGGTGCATAAATTTTTTTTGGAGGATTTTTGAAAACCAATTTAATGGAGCGACAAAAAAATATTTATAATTTTTTTTGATTTTCAAAAGCAGCGCCAAATTTGGCAAATTATTTCTCTTGCATGTTTTTGACATGCGACGCCATCTAGTTGCTAAAAACGAAACAAAGTTTTTAGAAAAGTACCACAAAGTGCCACCTGGTGCCTAATATTGATACTAAACATTTGAACAAAATCGTGAAAATTATTCAGAAATGAGCAAAATTTAAGAATTAAAAATATCTGGCAAAATAGTTGGCTAAAAAGTGATTCTGGCAGGATTTGATCCTAGGACTCCCAGCACATCAACTTACGACACTGTGCGCTCGGCCACGCTGCCGATGAGATGATGTTGTATATGATTCTTGTTGATTCTGGCAGGATTTGATCCTAGGACTCCCAGCACATCAACTTACGACACTGTGCGCTCGGCCACGCTGCCGATGAGATGATGTTGTATATAAGTCATACCTTAATGACATTGTGATGATTAATTCTACACGAAATATTGAATCTGAAACTTATTTTCCTGACTAGTTGCTCATTGTTTTTTTAAAATCCTTGATTATATCGACCGTCTGATCTGATGACCTGTTTCAAATTATGTTTTAACATCCTCTTTCAGAAAGATTGACTTGCTATTGCTTGCTCGAGTTTGAAGTTATTTTTTGATGCAGTCTATTTGGTTCATTGGTCTCCCATTATCCATTATTCACTCTGCTAGTGACTGTTAATGTCACTGGCTACATTTATATCGACGAAAAAAATATTAGAGACGCTGAGGATCGACCCATCGTCCCATGCCACGTGACTTCACGAACAACCCACTTGACCATCAGTGAGATGAAAGATAACGAGCTTTCGGTAGGCACTATCGTGACTGCCATCCCATTCCTCAAAAAATACAACATGCCCCATGAACATGTAGGAGCCCTGTAAATCGACTGATTAGATAACAATAGTTCACTTCTTTGCCAAGTGAGGGCGTTGACAATTAAAACACATGAAAAAATGGGCACTCACAGCACGTTCAATCCAAAAAAAGTTATATAGAAAGGACTGTGGTACCATTAATTCTGCCGAATGCTCGATTTTCGATCGAGTGTTTGCCTGGCAGCAATCGGTGCTCAGAGTTGCTGCGGCAAAGCCTGCAGCAACTCTGAATGTGCCAATGGCGTATTCGGTGAATTTATACTCCGTCAATGGCGCACTTGACTTAAAAATCACCAGGTGGCGCATAAATTTTTTGCTTAGAACTTTTGGAAACCTATTTTATGATGCGCCAAAAAAATATTTAAAATTTATTTTTGATTTTCAAAATCAGCGCCAAGTTTGGCAAAATATTTCTCCTTCATGTTTTTGACATGCGACGCCATCTAGTTGCTAAAAACGAAACAAAGTTTTTAGAAATGAACCACACAGTGCCACCTGGTGCCTAATATTGATACTACACATTTGACCAAAATCGTGAAAATTATTCAGAAATGAGCAAAATTTAAGAAATAAAAATATCCGGCAAAATAGTTGGCTAAAAAGTGATTCTGGCAGGATTTGATCCTAGGACTTCCAGCACATCAACTTACGACACTGTGCGCTCGGCTACGCTGCCGATAAGATAATGTTGTATATAAGTCATACCTTAATGACATTGTGATGTTTAATTCTCCACGAAATATTGAATCTGAAAATTATTTTCCTGACTAGTTGCTCATTGTTTTTTTACAATCTTTGATTATATCGACCGTCTGATCTGGTGACCTGTTTCAAATTATGTTTTAACATCCTCTTTGAGAAAGATTGACTTGCTATTGCTTGCTCGAGTTTCAAGTTATTTTTTGATGCAGTCTATTTGGTTCATTGGTCTCCCATTATCCATTATCCACTCTGCTAGTGACTGTTAATGTCACTGGCTACATTTATATCGACGACAAAAATATTAGAGACGCTGAGGATCGAACCAGCGACCTATGCCACGTGACTTCACGAACAACCCACTTGACCATCAGTGAGATGAGAGAAAACGAGATTTCGGTAGGCATTATCGTGACTGCCATCCCATTCCTCATAAAATACGACATGCCCCATGAACATGTAGGAGCCCTGTAAATCGACTGATTAGATAACAATAGTTCACTTCTTTGCCAAGTGAGGGCGTTGACAATTAAAACACATGAAAAAATGGGCACTCACAGCACGTTCAATCCGAAAAAAGTTATATAGAAAGGACTGTGGTGATAATTATTTTGCCGACTGCGCGATCTTCGGTCGAGTGTTTGCCTGCGGCATTCGGTACTCAGTGTATTGCAGGCAATGCCTGCAGCAACTCTGAATGTGCCAATGAAGTATTCGGTGAATTTATACGCCGTCAATGGCGCACTTGACTTCGTCAAAAATAACCAGGGGTGCATAAATTTTTTTTGGAGGATTTTTGAAAACCAATTTAATGGAGCGACAAAAAAATATTTATAATTTTTTTTGATTTTCAAAAGCAGCGCCAAATTTGGCAAATTATTTCTCTTGCATGTTTTTGACATGCGACGCCATCTAGTTGCTAAAAACGAAACAAAGTTTTTAGAAAAGTACCACAAAGTGCCACCTGGTGCCTAATATTGATACTAAACATTTGAACAAAATCGTGAAAATTATTCAGAAATGAGCAAAATTTAAGAATTAAAAATATCTGGCAAAATAGTTGGCTAAAAAGTGATTCTGGCAGGATTTGATCCTAGGACTCCCAGCACATCAACTTACGACACTGTGCGCTCGGCCACGCTGCCGATGAGATGATGTTGTATATAAGTCATACCTTAATGACATTGTGATGATTAATTCTACACGAAATATTGAATCTGAAACTTATTTTCCTGACTAGTTGCTCATTGTTTTTTTAAAATCCTTGATTATATCGACCGTCTGATCTGATGACCTGTTTCAAATTATGTTTTAACATCCTCTTTCAGAAAGATTGACTTGCTATTGCTTGCTCGAGTTTGAAGTTATTTTTTGATGCAGTCTATTTGGTTCATTGGTCTCCCATTATCCATTATTCACTCTGCTAGTGACTGTTAATGTCACTGGCTACATTTATATCGACGAAAAAAATATTAGAGACGCTGAGGATCGACCCATCGTCCCATGCCACGTGACTTCACGAACAACCCACTTGACCATCAGTGAGATGAAAGATAACGAGATTTCGGTAGGCATTATCGTGACTGCCATCCCATTCCTCATAAAATACGACATGCCCCATGAACATGTAGGAGCCCTGTAAATCGACTGATTAGATAACAATAGTTCACTCCTTTGCCAAGTGAGGGCGTTGACAATTAAAACACATGAAAAAATGGGCACTCACAGCACGTTCGATCTGAAAAAAAATATATAGAAAGGACTGTGGTGACAATAATTTTGCCGAATGCTCGATTTTCGGTCGAGTGTTTGCCTGGCAGCATTCGGTGCTCAGTGTGTTGCATGCAATGCCTGCAGCAACTCTGAATGTGCCAATGGCGCGTTCGGTGAATTTATACGACGTCAATGGCGCACTTGGCTTCTTTAAAAATCTCCAGGGGCCGCATAAATTTTTCGTTTAGGATTTTTGAAAACCAATCTTATGGAGCGACAGAAAGTTATTTATAATTTTTTTTTTTGATTTTCAAAAGCAGCGGCAAATTTGGCAAAATTTTTCTCTTGCATGTTCTTGACATGCGACGCCATCTAGTTGCTAAAAACGAAACAAAGTTTTTAGAAATGAACCACACAGTGCCACCTGGTGCCTAAATTTGATACTAAACATTTGACTAAAATCGTGAAAATTATTCAGAAATGAGCAAAATTCAAGAAATAAAAATATCCGGCAAAATAGTTGGCTAAAAAGTGATTCTGGCAGGATTTGATCCTAGGACTCCCAGCACATCAACTTACGACACTGTGCGCTCGGCCACACCGCCGATGAAAGAATTTAGTATATAAGTCATACCTTAATGACATTGTGATGTTTAATTTTCCACGAAATATTGAATCTGAAAATTATTTTCCTGACTAGTTGCTCATTATTTTTTTACAATCTTTGATTATATCGACCGTCTGATCTGGTGACCTGTTTCAAAATATGTTTTAACATCCTCTTTCAGAAAGATTGACTTGCTATTGCTTGCTCGAGTTTCAAGTTATTTTTTGATGCAGTCTATTTGGTTCATTGGTCTCCCATTATCCATTATTCACTCTGCTAGTGACTGTTAATGTCACTGGCTACATTTATTTCGACGACAAAAATATTAGAGACGCTGAGGATCGAACCAGCGACCTATGCCACGTGACTTCACGAACAACCCACTTGACCATCAGTGAGATGAGAGATAACGAGATTTCGGTAGGCATTATCGTGACTGCCATCCCATTCCTCATAAAATACGACATGCCCCATGAACATGTAGGAGCCCTGTAAATCGACTGATTAGATAACAATAGTTCACTCCTTTGCCAAGTGAGGGCGTTGACAATTAAAACACATGAAAAAATGGGCACTCACAGCACGTTCGATCTGAAAAAAAATATATAGAAAGGACTGTGGTGACAATAATTTTGCCGAATGCTCGATTTTCGGTCGAGTGTTTGCCTGGCAGCATTCGGTGCTCAGTGTGTTGCATGCAATGCCTGCAGCAACTCTGAATGTGCCAATGGCGCGTTCGGTGAATTTATACGACGTCAATGGCGCACTTGGCTTCTTTAAAAATCTCCTGGGGCCGCATAAATTTTTCGTTTAGGATTTTTGAAAACCAATCTTATGGAGCGACAGAAAGTTATTTATAATTTTTTTTTTGATTTTCAAAAGCAGCGGCAAATTTGGCAAAATTTTTCTCTTGCATGTTCTTGACATGCGACGCCATCTAGTTGCTAAAAACGAAACAAAGTTTTTAGAAATGAACCACACAGTGCCACCTGGTGCCTAAATTTGATACTAAACATTTGACTAAAATCGTGAAAATTATTCAGAAATGAGCAAAATTCAAGAAATAAAAATATCCGGCAAAATAGTTGGCTAAAAAGTGATTCTGGCAGGATTTGATCCTAGGACTCCCAGCACATCAACTTACGACACTGTGCGCTCGGCCACACCGCCGATGAAAGAATTTAGTATATAAGTCATACCTTAATGACATTGTGATGTTTAATTTTCCACGAAATATTGAATCTGAAAATTATTTTCCTGACTAGTTGCTCATTATTTTTTTACAATCTTTGATTATATCGACCGTCTGATCTGGTGACCTGTTTCAAAATATGTTTTAACATCCTCTTTCAGAAAGATTGACTTGCTATTGCTTGCTCGAGTTTCAAGTTATTTTTTGATGCAGTCTATTTGGTTCATTGGTCTCCCATTATCCATTATTCACTCTGCTAGTGACTGTTAATGTCACTGGCTACATTTATTTCGACGACAAAAATATTAGAGACGCTGAGGATCGAACCAGCGACCTATGCCACGTGACTTCACGAACAACCCACTTGACCATCAGTGAGATGAGAGATAACGAGATTTCGGTAGGCATTATCGTGACTGCCATCCCATTCCTCATAAAATACGACATGCCCCATGAACATGTAGGAGCCCTGTAAATCGACTGATTAGATAACAATAGTTCACTCCTTTGCCAAGTGAGGGCGTTGACAATTAAAACACATGAAAAAATGGGCACTCACAGCACGTTCGATCTGAAAAAAAATATATAGAAAGGACTGTGGTGACAATAATTTTGCCGAATGCTCGATTTTCGGTCGAGTGTTTGCCTGGCAGCATTCGGTGCTCAGTGTGTTGCATGCAATGCCTGCAGCAACTCTGAATGTGCCAATGGCGCGTTCGGTGAATTTATACGACGTCAATGGCGCACTTGGCTTCTTTAAAAATCTCCAGGGGCCGCATAAATTTTTCGTTTAGGATTTTTGAAAACCAATCTTATGGAGCGACAGAAAGTTATTTATAATTTTTTTTTTGATTTTCAAAAGCAGCGGCAAATTTGGCAAAATTTTTCTCTTGCATGTTCTTGACATGCGACGCCATCTAGTTGCTAAAAACGAAACAAAGTTTTTAGAAATGAACCACACAGTGCCACCTGGTGCCTAAATTTGATACTAAACATTTGACTAAAATCGTGAAAATTATTCAGAAATGAGCAAAATTCAAGAAATAAAAATATCCGGCAAAATAGTTGGCTAAAAAGTGATTCTGGCAGGATTTGATCCTAGGACTCCCAGCACATCAACTTACGACACTGTGCGCTCGGCCACACCGCCGATGAAAGAATTTAGTATATAAGTCATACCTTAATGACATTGTGATGTTTAATTTTCCACGAAATATTGAATCTGAAAATTTTTTTCCTGACTAGTTGCTCATTATTTTTTTACAATCTTTGATTATATCGACCGTCTGATCTGGTGACCTGTTTCAAAATATGTTTTAACATCCTCTTTCAGAAAGATTGACTTGCTATTGCTTGCTCGAGTTTCAAGTTATTTTTTGATGCAGTCTATTTGGTTCATTGGTCTCCCATTATCCATTATTCACTCTGCTAGTGACTGTTAATGTCACTGGCTACATTTATTTCGACGACAAAAATATTAGAGACGCTGAGGATCGAACCAGCGACCTATGCCACGTGACTTCACGAACAACCCACTTGACCATCAGTGAGATGAGAGATAACGAGATTTCGGTAGGCATTATCGTGACTGCCATCCCATTCCTCATAAAATACGACATGCCCCATGAACATGTAGGAGCCCTGTAAATCGACTGATTAGATAACAATAGTTCACTCCTTTGCCAAGTGAGGGCGTTGACAATTAAAACACATGAAAAAATGGGCACTCACAGCACGTTCGATCTGAAAAAAAATATATAGAAAGGACTGTGGTGACAATAATTTTGCCGAATGCTCGATTTTCGGTCGAGTGTTTGCCTGGCAGCATTCGGTGCTCAGTGTGTTGCATGCAATGCCTGCAGCAACTCTGAATGTGCCAATGGCGCGTTCGGTGAATTTATACGACGTCAATGGCGCACTTGGCTTCTTTAAAAATCTCCAGGGGCCGCATAAATTTTTCGTTTAGGATTTTTGAAAACCAATCTTATGGAGCGACAGAAAGTTATTTATAATTTTTTTTTTGATTTTCAAAAGCAGCGGCAAATTTGGCAAAATTTTTCTCTTGCATGTTCTTGACATGCGACGCCATCTAGTTGCTAAAAACGAAACAAAGTTTTTAGAAATGAACCACACAGTGCCACCTGGTGCCTAAATTTGATACTAAACATTTGACTAAAATCGTGAAAATTATTCAGAAATGAGCAAAATTCAAGAAATAAAAATATCCGGCAAAATAGTTGGCTAAAAAGTGATTCTGGCAGGAGTTGATCCTAGGACTCCCAGCACATCAACTTACGACACTGTGCGCTCGGCCACACCGCCGATGAAAGAATTTAGTATATAAGTCATACCTTAATGACATTGTGATGTTTAATTTTCCACGAAATATTGAATCTGAAAATTTTTTTCCTGACTAGTTGCTCATTATTTTTTTACAATCTTTGATTATATCGACCGTCTGATCTGGTGACCTGTTTCAAAATATGTTTTAACATCCTCTTTCAGAAAGATTGACTTGCTATTGCTTGCTCGAGTTTCAAGTTATTTTTTGATGCAGTCTATTTGGTTCATTGGTCTCCCATTATCCATTATTCACTCTGCTAGTGACTGTTAATGTCACTGGCTACATTTATTTCGACGACAAAAATATTAGAGACGCTGAGGATCGAACCAGCGACCTATGCCACGTGACTTCACGAACAACCCACTTGACCATCAGTGAGATGGGAGATAACGAGATTTCGGTAGGCATTATCGTGACAGCCATCCCATTTCTCATAAAATACGAAATGCCCCATGAATATGTAGGAGCTCTGTAAATCGACTGATTAGATAACAATAGTTCACTTCTTTGCCAAGTGAGGGCGTTGACAATTAAAACACATGAAAAAATGGGCACTCACAGCACGTTCAATCCGAAAAAAATTATATAGATAGGACTGTGGTGACAAAAAGTTTGTCGAATGCTCAATCTTCGGTCGAGTGTTTACCTGGCGGCAGTCGGTGCTCAGTGTGTTGCAGGCAATGCCTGCAGCAACTCTGAATGTGCCAATGGCGTATTCGGTGAATTTATACGCCGTCAACGGCGCACTTGACTTCGTCAAAAATAACCAGGGGGTGCATCATTTTTTTTGTAGTATTTTAGAAAACCAATTTAATGGAGCGATAAATAAATATTTATAATTTATTTTTGATTTTCAAATTCAGCGCCAAATTTGGCAATATATTTCTCTTGCATATTTTTGACATGCGACGCCATCTAGTTGCTAAAAACGAAACAAAGTTTCTAGAATTGAACCAAACAGTGCTACCTGGTGCCATTATACTAAACATTTGACCAAAATCGTGAAAATTATTCAGAAATGAGCAAAATTTAAGAAATAAAAATTTCCGGCAAAAAAGTTGGCTTAAAACTGATTCTGGCAGGATTTGATCCTGGGACTCCCAGCACATCAAACTAACGACTGTGTGCGCTCGGCCACGCCGCAGATGACATAATCAAGTATATAAGTCATACCTTAATGACATTGTGATGTATAATTCTCCATGAAATATTGAAACTGAAAATTATTTTCCTGACTAGTTGCTCATTGTTTTTTTACAATCTTTGATTATATCGACCATCTGATCTGATGACCTGTTTCAAATTATGTTTTAACATCCTCTTTCAGAAAGATTGACTTGCTATTGCTTGCTCGAGTTTCAAGTTATTTTTTGATGCAGTCTATTTGGTTCATTGGTCTCCCATTATCCATTATTCACACTGCTAGTGACTGTTAATGTCACTGGCTACATTTATATCGACGACAAAAATATTAGAGACGCTGAGGATCGAACCATCGACCTATGCCACGTGATTTCACGTACAATCCACTTGACCATCAGTGAGATGAGAGACAACGAGCTTTCGGTAGGCACTATCGTGACTGCCATCCCATTCCTCAAAAAATACAACATGCCCCATGAACATGTAGGAGCCCTGTAAATCGACTGATTAGATAACAATAGTTCACTTCTTTGCCAAGTGAGGGCGTTGACAATTAAAACACATGAAAAAATGGGCACTCACAGCACGTTCAATCCAAAAAAAGTTATATAGAAAGGACTGTGGTACCATTAATTCTGCCGAATGCTCGATTTTCGATCGAGTGTTTGCCTGGCAGCAATCGGTGCTCAGAGTTGCTGCGGCAAAGCCTGCAGCAACTCTGAATGTGCCAATGGCGTATTCGGTGAATTTATACTCCGTCAATGGCGCACTTGACTTAAAAATCACCAGGTGGCGCATAAATTTTTTGCTTAGAACTTTTGGAAACCTATTTTATGATGCGCCAAAAAAATATTTAAAATTTATTTTTGATTTTCAAAATCAGCGCCAAGTTTGGCAAAATATTTCTCCTTCATGTTTTTGACATGCGACGCCATCTAGTTGCTAAAAACGAAACAAAGTTTTTAGAAATGAACCACACAGTGCCACCTGGTGCCTAATATTGATACTACACATTTGACCAAAATCGTGAAAATTATTCAGAAATGAGCAAAATTTAAGAAATAAAAATATCCGGCAAAATAGTTGGCTAAAAAGTGATTCTGGCAGGATTTGATCCTAGGACTTCCAGCACATCAACTTACGACACTGTGCGCTCGGCTACGCTGCCGATAAGATAATGTTGTATATAAGTCATACCTTAATGACATTGTGATGTTTAATTCTCCACGAAATATTGAATCTGAAAATTATTTTCCTGACTAGTTGCTCATTGTTTTTTTACAATCTTTGATTATATCGACCGTCTGATCTGGTGACCTGTTTCAAATTATGTTTTAACATCCTCTTTGAGAAAGATTGACTTGCTATTGCTTGCTCGAGTTTCAAGTTATTTTTTGATGCAGTCTATTTGGTTCATTGGTCTCCCATTATCCATTATCCACTCTGCTAGTGACTGTTAATGTCACTGGCTACATTTATATCGACGACAAAAATATTAGAGACGCTGAGGATCGAACCAGCGACCTATGCCACGTGACTTCACGAACAACCCACTTGACCATCAGTGAGATGAGAGAAAACGAGATTTCGGTAGGCATTATCGTGACTGCCATCCCATTCCTCATAAAATACGACATGCCCCATGAACATGTAGGAGCCCTGTAAATCGACTGATTAGATAACAATAGTTCACTTCTTTGCCAAGTGAGGGCGTTGACAATTAAAACACATGAAAAAATGGGCACTCACAGCACGTTCAATCCAAAAAAAGTTATATAGAAAGGACTGTGGTGATAATAATGTTGCCGAATGCTCGATCTTCGATCGAGTGTTTGCCTGGCAGCAATCGGTGCTCAGAGTGTTGCGGCAAAGCCTGCAGCAACTCTGAATGTGCCAATGGCGTATTCGGTGAATTTATACGCCGTCAATGGCGCACTTGACTTAAAAATCACCAGGTGGCGCATAAATTTTTTGCTTATGATTTTTGAAAACCAATCTTATGGAGCGACAAAAAAATGTTTATAATTTTTTTGAATCAGTGAAATATTCGACCAGATTGTTTGTCGAAAAAAAATTTGTTAAAGTTATATTTGGTCGATTGTTTTTGCTCCGGTAGTACCGGAGACTTGACTCGGTGCCTCTCCTCTTTCGGACAACGTTTTATTCGACCAGATGGATTGTCGAAAGTATTTTTCTTAAAGTCTCATTTGGTTAATATTTTCTTAACGAATAATACATTTGTATCCACCCACTTTCGGACAACGAAAAGTTCGACTAGTTGGTTTGTCGAAAGTATTTTGAGAATTTTTCTGTCAGAAAGTTCGACTAGTCGAATTTTCGACTAGTCGAATATTCGACCATTTGCTACCCTCCCCGTAAGATGAGAGACGACGAGAATTTGGTATATGCAATATTGCATTTGAAAATTATTTTCGTGAGTAGTTGCTTATGGTTTTTTTAAAATGCTTGATTATATCGACCGTCTGATCTGATGTCCTGATTCTGAAACAGTCATGAATTTCACTGTTTTAAGTTTAGCACTTTTTTTGAAAATGGCATTTTTATGTCACTTTTGAAGTGTTTCTGCTGTTTTTTTGCTACTAACGCAACTTTATCTTCAAACCTATTTTAACAAAATTGACTGTGTATATTATAAACCGTAAAACGAATATGCCGCGTTAATTTCAAGCAAATCGATGGAATGGTTTTTCTTTAGATCAATTTTTACGTTTTGAAATATTAAAATAATTTTACGACAGTAACGAATGTCATTGAGTAAGCTGTTAAATTAACGCCGAATATTTTAATTTGATCGTATAAGCCTCTAGGCTATGCGCACACGCAATATAATAGTTTTGTTGGTTAGCTGAATTATTAAGCTCATCCACAACACGATTATATATGTGTTCGCAAAGCCTGGTAGATAAGCAACATTGCGCCAGGCCAGGTACTGGATGGGTGACCGAGTGTGTCACGGTCGGCGTCTTGTGAGAGTCTGGGATCTGCAGAGGGCTGAAACCCCTTCATGCAACGGGCTAACTGGCTTTGACAGGGTCCGGTCCGGTAGCATTTTACGTTTGAAATTTATTATAGTCCCTGTAAAATTTCAGATTTCAGTAACGGCATTACATTAAACAGTGGACATATCAAATAGTTAATTTGGTTCTTTCCTACAAGACTAGATATTAACAGCATAGAAAAAAATCAGAAACAACAGAAATATGTCGTTAGTCATCTTGTAAGGCTTAAAATTTTATGAGTTGTGATTTCAAACTCTAGTCTAGTCTGTCGCGGCCCGTGTCGGTGTCTTGTGATTTACTTGGATCTGTGGAAAACTGTGAAAGAATGCACTACTGACCAATGCAGCCGCGGTAATTCGTTTCAATCATTATTTTTATCAAACATATAATAGCCCGAATTTTCATTTGACGGGAAAGGGGCAGGGGCTCCGTCATAAAAGGGTCTCATATCGACAGGATGACGAATATCGTAAAACAATTACATCGAGGAATGTACATTATACATAATTTGAATTGTCTCCCAATTGGTCGGAAAAACAAATAAACGTGGCAAGCAATGTCAACATCATTTTCAACACCAATTCAAAATGTTTAAATTCGTGACAGTTTGTTTGTGATATTAGGTGATATTAGGTATTAGGATACAGACCATTTCCGGACGTTTTTATTCGGTTTTCGCAATTTCTATAAAGGGTTACGCTGTCGATGAAACATTCACATAGTCAAATTACCGGATACGAAAAATGTTGAAGGCTACAAATTTAAGGATTTTATAGAAGGTAAATCAAGGAGCTTAAATCAGGAAGAGTGGAAACACAGTGCTAGATGGAATTTACTTATGCTACAGCGCCCTTGACGGACAGTGTCAGTATAGTTACTGTAAGGAGTTTCACTGCTATACTTAAGTTACCACCCCCTGAGGTAAATGGTCAACCGTAGAAATGCATGCCATTGACACGTATTTCTATATAGTAAATTTAAATACAAGATCGAACTATAGGGAATTCTTAAAAATTAATCCATATCACACGATTTTCGTGATTTTGTTTTTGGTAGCAAACCCAAAGTAGGCAGGCTATTGTAATGAAGCTTCTCTAAATTCCTCTCTTTTTCACACACTTACTTAACGCTATTTAAACGCTATTTCGGCAGAGTTTCCCACATTATTTTAGTAATATATTGATTGTTCTTAGACTTCTTAGGTATATCAAGGGAATGTAACGGATATTATTGCGTACAGAGGTATTTAACTTACAATGGTAACTGTAATTTCCAGATACGTTTCGACCAACAGACCACATACAGATCATTTATTCATTGCAGTAAGCGCGAAACACGAGCAGCGTCTCCTCCGATTCGATCAGCTGAAACTCCTGGTCGTGATCTATATTTTCTCTGTTTTCACATACCTGAGAAGAAGATGCAAACAATTTAAATCTCGAGTTTATTATGAAGTTAATTTGGCGGCTCGGTTTCACTCGTTGACAGCTGAAGTCAAGTGGTCGTGTGCTATAACAGGTAAAACAACATAACAAAAACTTGAAGACGAACCGACCGCCCGCTAAGCATTGTGGGTATTTTCCTTCTGTTCCGAAAATGGCGTTCGGGGAATATCCAGCAGAATATAAGCCACAAGTCCACGGGCCGTACGACCCTGCCCGTTTCTATGGAAAGCGTAAGAAATTAACAGATTACTGACATATATCTCCAAGTGACTCATTAGTATCCAATAATTTCATCATCGCTTACGCTTCAAAGCACCAAAAAATGGCCAGACCCAGATTAGCACTTGCTAGCTCAGAGCGATGTCAGGTGACAAGTTATTTCAATTAATTGGTGTAAATCTTTGCAGCCGACACTCCATTCAGCCAGCTGAAAGTTGGTGAGGTCGCCGGATGGTTGGCTCGTCGCAATAAGTCGCCGCAAGCCGCGGCCGGTGCCGTCAGCCGAGGTAAGTCGGAGCACCTACATTCATTATCGACAAACCGAAATTGGAGCACTACTCTCAACCTGGAATATCCTTCCTTCCAGCGTGGTGGCGATGGCAACACAAGTACATGCAGCCCAAGAGAGCTGGAATTGCTCCATTTTTCCAAATCATGGCTGGCGCCATGACTTTCTTCTATGTGATCAACTATGGCAAGATAAGTGAGTTAACTGACCATCTGCCAATCGAGTCACTGAAACAAAAACCACACAATATTTAAGAAGTAACTGACCCTTGTTTTCATATTTCAGAGAAGCACCGCAACTACAAGTACCACTGGTAAACAACTGAAGCAGATGTCTAGCCATATTACACAGTTGATCACACCCGATCCTGCTTAGACTTCTTTCTTAAAACCCTTCAACGTGTAAAATTCATGTATAATTATAACAATAAACGTTGAATTAGTGTACTACAGTCTCATTAAATTGCTTTCCTCCATTTTCCAATGGGTAGGAACCTAATTTTTTAAAGAAAGTTGAACCTAGAAGTTTGTGGAAATCTCTTGCCTGGAGAAGGATTGGTGATTTAACACTCAAATAACATTGTAGCAAAAAGTTTATTGCTGCCGTTTATGCAAACGAGAAAGGCCACGGGTTGTGAATTGCTTCTCGAAGAATTGCTTAGAAATATTGGTGTGTAGTTGGGGACATTGCAGTAAAGTTACTGCATGGCAAGTCCCTTGACAAATGTAGAGAGATCGTACTCATGCTCATACTGGTCTGTTTCCCAAAGCGCTGGCAGCGTTTCGAGCACGCTTTTCAGACTGGCGTTTTGCGGAGCCGTCTTCTTCTGTTCCGTCAGTGAGAACAGGTCCAATACCTGCAAGAGATTATTATTGAGACAAATTTTTACAACACAAAAATTTCTTGATATTGTCGGGAACACTTAGAAAATCTTCAGTGATTCCCATTGGTAAAAGGAGTAGTACAGATAAGAACTAACCTGATCAGTTGCCATTGTCTCGAGGCCAGCATTCTCGCTGCTGATAACAGTGTTGGCCGTCATCAATTTAAACTTCTGCAAGCTAAAAGCATATTCAAGACACACGGTTAAAAGATGCAAGTGTTAGTTGCATTGGTCCAGGCTCGTTTAAAGTTATTAGCTGTTGGATTAAGCAAGTGTCCTGCACTAATTTTTACTTGAGAAGCAAAATTTGTTGAATTTACCAACTCCAACTATTTACTATGCAAAATATCTAGGTAACTGGGAATCTGATTTGTTTTGGAACTTTCCATTTATACAGTTAAAGTTGCTCCTGATAAGTGAATTAACACGTTTGCAGTGTTACTTACCCCATGATCTTCTCTTCGAGCGTGGCTCGCGTGATAAGTCGATAAACGTTGACCACCTTCTTCTGTCCGATTCGATGCGCTCTGTCCATCGCTTGCAAATCCTTCATCGGGTTCCAGTCATGCTCAACAAAGATCACCTGCAAGATTGATTAGGAAGATTAGCAAACAAAAGCCAAAATCTACCCAATTCCACAGAGTTGGAAAATCAAAAAATTAGTGAAAAGCGGCCCAGTTAAACAGTATTTCCGAGGCCTACTCCTACTCCGCCGGCCTCTCACCGTGTCGGCGCCGGTGAGGTTGAGTCCGAGCCCGCCGACCTGCGTGGTCAGCAGCAGCACGTCGATCGACGGGTCGGCGTTGAACCGCGAGACGACGCCCTGGCGCGCCGCAGCCGGCACCGAGCCGTCAAGTCGCAGGAACGTTACGGCGGGCATGTGTCGACGCAGCAGGTCCGTCTCCACCACGTCCAGCATCGCCTTCAGCTGGCAGAAGATGAGCGCCCGGTGCTGGTTGGCAGTCTCGCCGCCGCAGCCGATGCCGCAGTCCAGCAGTAATTGTCTGCGACAGTCGGAAAAATAGGGTGTTCGTCAGACGTCAATTACCAGGCAGGTGGTTGTTATTTATTTAATTTTCGATCAGATTTAAACATTTACATGTCTCTGAGTCAGTAACCTAGCTACCATCCCATGCCATTCTCATCCATTCTGTAAATTTTGTCACACTTTCCATCATATCTCCACTTACTTTTAAATTATTCCATTCTTCAAAACCCTTTTCTAAGATCCCTATCTTATCGATCTATCTGTTGATTACTAAGACTAGTTTCAAGAAAAATTCATGTCTTACTGTAAATCCCTTTGATAACTCCTGCCTCCCTCCTTATCTCTATTAATCAATGGTGTGGTATTTTTTTTTTGGCTTTTAATGTTTAGTTTGCAATATGGGGAATTCAGGGGATTCCCGAATTCAATCCACTGTGGCAAGAATGGTAAAGTTACTTTTCAAAAGTCAACTCAATATCTTGGAACAAGAATAAGGGAGCAAATAGCTGTCCTGTCCTAGTTTCATAGCGCCTGGAATGTGGGGTCGCTAGTTGTAAGTCGATACTATGTAATTTTTGCAATGAACTCCAGTAAAGCAGAAAGTTTGAATGCGTTTATCATTATTATTTCGGGTCAGGGCTGTCAGAAAAATTGAAACCCGTCAAGCAACGCTGTGCGCGTCATCCCATCTATCACACAGCTATCACTCCGCTAAACGTAATGTTGCCTAGCCTTGTAACCTAAGCCTTGGTCGAAAAAACACGTAACACCTGAACGGAACGCGACGGAACGAGCCACTCACTTGAGCGCCGGAAGCTTGGCCGAGTGGTGGATATCTGCGAGGTCCGAGTTCTGCTCGCGCAACTGCGCCGTCACGCGCTGGAACTCGGGGTGCGCGGGCGTCAGCGCCAGCTTCGGGCTGTTGCACACGTTTTGGAGGTAGCGCAGCGCCTGGCACAGAACATCGCGGCGTCACAAACGCGGGTCGGAACGTCGCATTCTATCTAGTTCTAGACTCGGCAAGAAATGCCGCGAGCTCTGTTGTTCTTTGACTCTTGAGGAACCAGGCAGACACCATGTCATTGGTAGGAAATATTAGCATTTAAATCCAAGTCTATTGTATTGTTACTTTCTTTAGAATCATTCCTTTTTAAAAAACATAAAAAGATGCAAAAACAACATTTGATCATTGAGATCAAGCTCTCAACTAACAGCGTAGAGCGAAGCTCACGGATAGCCTAGGAGCACATTCCACATTCGCAACACAAAACTGTGTCTTTTGTTGAGTGTCCGAGCTCACCTGGAAGACGTGGGTGTTTCCCTGCGCTGCAGCGGCTGTGTCGGAGATCGCCGACTGCAGCGCGAGGTGGGCTCGCGACCGCGAGAAGTCCTCGTAGAGCTGTCGTTGCAGCGGGCTCAGCTCGCAGTAGTAGTCCTGACACCAGACAACACCGTTAATGTATTTGAAGATGATCGACACATTCCAGGTCTGCTGCTAGTAACCTAGTTTTGTTATCTGTTCAGTGCAGCGCGTTTGTATTTTGATGCCCGTCATTTGAAATCGGTGCCTTACCTGCGTAATCTTGGGCGGCAGATCCTGAAGTACGTCTTCCTTCATCCGACGCAGCAGGAACGGCAGCACCTGGCGATGTAGCGCCTCCATCGCTAGCGCCCCTGCACACAGTGGTCAGTACGAATATTCATATTATGAATTGCCAGTTTCCCTCTTAGGTACACTCCAAAAAACAACAAAATAAACAGTCACTATCCAACAACCATCGCCGAGAACGTTTTGCCCCGAATGAATTGGCTTTGTTGTCCCTGGGACGGTTGTCGGATCATTAATGGCGAGGAAAGGCTAGGGGCTTCCATGTGAACACACCAGTTTTGTTCAATGGAACCATGCGACGGCTCATTGACAACATACCAGCTTCGATGTCGACGTACCACCTTTGTGTTAAAGTAACTGCTTTTCTAAATGTACCGCCATCGATGTCATGGTATCGGCTTCGATGTCAAGATACTGGCACTGTTCAATGAACCAGCTTCAATGTCTTGGTGCGTTAACACAGCTACTGGCTTTGATGCCACCACCATCCTACATCTTCGATGTCAACGTGTCGACTTTGTCCAACTAACTGCTTCGATTTTAACGTACCGGCTTCGTGGTCACGCGGGCAGCTCTTGGGGTCACGAGCGGCAAGGATCGGCCGGCTGTAGCGAGCATTGAACTGCCGCTCGGAGCCGAGGAAGCCGGGCATGAGGAAGTCGAACAGCGACCAGAGTTCGAGCACGTTGTTCTGGATCGGTGTTCCCGACAGGATCAGTCGGTGTTCGGCCACCAAACGCTTGACCGCCTTCGAAGCCTGCGGGAATTCGGCGGATTTTGAGCGAGTGTTTAACGCTTCGTAACGTGGTAACACCTTGTTGGGTGTGCCAGTATAACCGTGTGTTTTAACTTTCAAGCGAATGCCCGAAGTAGAGAGCTACACACCTTTCAGATCGGATTCCTGAAGAAGTTGCTGAATAACTACACATTAGGAAGAACCATTTTACAGTTACCAGTCTGACAAGCACAAAGTTATATAACTCCTACTTTTTTAATGTTAGACTAAGCTGTCTTCCTTTCATGTTTCATCCAATTTCTCACTCTAATTTAAGCCCCCGTTTTTTGCACCTTAGTCTTGCCGTTCTTGATGATGTGGCCCTCGTCGAGTATGCAGTAGTTCCACTTGATCGAGCTGAAGAAGTCGATGTCTTTTCGCACAATGTCGTACGAAGCGATTATCACGTTGTGGTCCCGGACTCTCTGTCGAAGCCTGCAAGACGGGTCAAACCATTGAAGTGAACGTACATGTTTGATGTTTTAATTTAAATGGCTTAGCAAGAGATTCACACCTGAAAGTCATCAGTCTTGAAAGTTGAAATGAATCTATGTCATCTATGGCATCTACGAAAATAAAAAGGGCCATATTTCTTGCCCATGTTTGGTATTGAGTATCAACCCCAGCTTGCAACGATTCCAACTGCAGCATAGTAACTCTTAGCTATAGAGTAACTCTCGGTTGCAGTAAGTAGACTCCTGGCTATGTAGAAATACAGCGGGACTGGCTTGCATCGGTTCCAATGGCTGGGTAGTAGCTCTCTGATACATAGTAACTCTTGGTTTAAGTAGGCAAGACTCCTGGCTACGTATAAATACAAAGGGACTGACTTGCAACGTTCGACCGGCGGCCCAGCGTACTGGATCGCGCTGAGGTGCAGCCGCGACACGAACTTGTCCACCTCGTAGAGCCAGTGACCCGTCAGCGTGGGCGGGCAGATCACCAGCGACGGCAGGGGGCTGCACTCGGCACTCGGCTTCTCCTGCGGAAACAATCGCAGCGTGCGGTGAAGACTGGGAGACCACACTGCCGCCTTTACTCTTTTGAGACTCACGAGCGACGTATTTTTTTTATCGTAGCTTGATCATTTATAAAAAAAATATTTTACGGCGTTATTGAATTCTAAGATTCTAAGTGAATAGTTTATTTTGAAGACACTTCCGCTCCTTTTGAGTCGGCAAAGAAGCAGACTAGTGTAGAAAACTCACATATTCATCACTTGTAATCACATCTAACACATTCTACACCCTACGAGCAACCGAGACGGCTGCACAAAGTGAGCAGTTCTCTGAATAAATAATAAATAATCACGGCACCTTATGAAAATTCACCGATATCTTCTCTCACCATTTTATCTTTATTTCTATCTGCATTAGTTACAAAACTGTAGTAAAAAAGAAAAGTTACTAATAAGTAATAAGAGGCAATGATAGGAGGAATGGCAGTGTTTGATTCGAGTGTCTAGTGTTTGATTTCGATATTTCAAAATAGCGCCTTCCGGATTTAGCTTCACGAGTTGATGGCACATAAGCGACAGCCATTCCTTAAGCACGACTTAATCCTGCACAGCCTCTAGCGATTTGTTTCCAACCTTGTAGAGCTGGCTGCGTGCGTGGTGATCGCCGGCAAGGACGCAGATCGATTGCAGGGTCTTGCCGAGTCCCATGTCGTCGCAGAGGATGCCGTGCAGCTTGTACTTGTTGAGGAACGCCAGCCAGTTGACGCCAGCCTGCCGTCACACAAAGCACGCATTGGAAGTTGTGACTTGTGACCTTACGGTTTGAACATGCGTGCTTGCATTCACGCCACTATGCTCCACCAACTCCACAGAACACCCAATTTCATGTGCTTGCATTCACTTCAGAGTTGCAATGGACACACAGCTCGTAAGTTGTGACTTTCCGATTCGTACATGAGTGCTTGCATTCACTCCACCAACTCCACTAATACCACGTGACACCCCATTTACCACGTAACACCCAAACACTGCACTCGTTGAGTTGCAACAGGCACACAAGAAACAAGTTTTCACTATTTAATAACTAGACATGAATGCAGAACTGTTAAATGTGAGTTGCTACTTGCTAGACCCAAAAAACAACACGCACCACCATTTAAAACATCCCGACTTGTTCTCGAAACAATTCGCGTCGAAATGGCCTATACATACATATCGTAAAACCTTCCATCATTCTGAATTGTAAGGTAGGCTGATCATCTTGTGTGTCCCTTTACTGCGCAAAACGGATGCGCAGCAGACGTTACCTGCTGGTACGTGCGCAGCGTTGCTCGCACCGGCACGCCGACCCTGTACGGCTCGACGGTGGCCGGATTGAGCAGCTGTCCGAGGAAGCGGCGCTCCGTCTGGCAGCGCTGGCGCAATTCGGGCGACAGCCCCGGCGGGTCGGGGACGGCGCCGTCGAGCGGCATCAGCTGCACCAGCCCGGCGAAGCACTGCGTCGCCAGCAGCCGCACGCTCACGTCGCGGTCGCTCATGCGTCCTGCGGCACGAGGGTCAACGCTTTGTTGCGGTGGACAAGGTTTTGATGGGAATAACGACTTTCCAATAGTGAAAAGAGGAGCTTAATTTGGAAACAATCCTGCAGCCTGTGTGATTTGAACCTAAATGCAAATAGTTGCTGCATGTACGGTAGGAGATATTTACTATCAGAAACAAAATAATAATATCCATTGAAACTAATTTTCAAATATACAAATTTTAGAATGGATAGGTACTTTGTTTCTAATAATAAATATATTTCGTGCATTTGCAGTTAAAAAGGCACAGTGTGCGGTGCGGCACACCATTCTAATTTGGATTGGAGAACAACAAATTGTACCCTAATATGGACCGTGTATGGCCAAGACTTACTTAATTTTAGCTTAATGCAAATGCTGAATGCAGAAAAACTTCTGCGCAGAACAAAAAAAGAAAACGCAAACGCAAAGCAAACCCACCCAGCAACAGCACTTAGAGCAGCACAGTAGAGGGTACAACGCGCAACAAGGCAGTAATACAATAGTTGACACACATTCTAATGTTGTTCACAGAATAGTTGGTTGTAAACAAACCGTGAATGCCAAGAATTGTGACCATTTCTACCACAGAACAACAGCAAAAAAGCAAACGCCATCCAAACCCACCCAGCAGCGGCACGACGAGCAGCACGATGAACGGCACGACGCGCAGCTGCAGCCGCTGCGTGACGCAGGCCAACGCCTCGACGCCACCGGCGGGCTGTGACGTCGCCAGCGTGGGCAGCACGCGGTCGACGACGACGGCCATGACGGGCGCCGCCGCCAGCTCGGCCAGCGCCGCCACGCAGCGCGCCGCAAGGTGGCGGACGGCGCGGTACGGGTGAGACAGCAGCGCGCAGACGCGGCAGGTCGTGGACAGCACCTGCGATGGAGGGTTTAAATGCTGGTGATTGTTGTGCTTTTAATGATGGTAGTGTTGCGTTAAGTTCGTATCATCTATTAAATTTAAGTATAAATCTGTCTGCTCTGCGCTTGAAATCAAAAGTCATGTTCGTGGACGAAAGCTGCTATGGTGGTGCTGGATTTAACGTGGGTGTGCAGCGGGTATTTTTTGGCTCAAGCCCGTACTTCAATAAGTTTAACGACTCTCGTAGGTAATTTGTGTATGATTTATAAAATATTTCATAGCCTGAGCCAAGGGGCCTTCGCCTTTGTTCCAAGTGGAATACATCCAACAAGTGTGTTAGGAGCAATCTTGGTGGATTGGCCAAGTCTGCAATGAATTTTTTGTATCACGGCGACAAGTGCACAAAATTATTTCAATACAAGCAGAACTGCATTGCATGGCCGCAAAATTAGTAACAAACTGGCAACACAAAGAAACTAATGCAGCAGAGCAGCCTGTCGTGCCTTCAGAATATGTTGATACATCAAACAATCATAACGTATCAAGGTAGAACATTACGAGGTAGAACGTAACGAGACCTGAGGTAGAAGGTCGGCGTGAAGCGAAGGACTAATGACTTCCAGGACTTGCAGGCTGGAGATGAGCTCGTCTGCCGCCGTGTCTCCATTCATCAGAACGCTCGGCTCTGCAAGCAAACGCAATGTTTGAACACACCAATCATTGAAACTCACACAACAAAGGTTATCCCTATAAACAGCGGACAGGTAGTTGTTTTTGACTGTTTATCTTCTATTATTTATATTTTGTAATTTTGTAAATTAAAAAGAAAAAATTAAGATTGGTTGTTGTGATGTGTTGTTGAATTCTAAGCTACCAAACTTCAGATTTTCTCGTTGTTTTGTAAAGCTATTCTGCCTGCTTTTCAAAGGGTCAAGCATCTAAAGCCCCAACTTCTCGGTTTCAATCAAAACTTCAGCTTTTATTACTAGCAAAACAAAATATCAAAACAAAAAAAGTGTCTCCCAAATAAAAAAAATTCTAATCTTGTCAAACTATGAATCTAGTTACAAGGCAACGATCTAGCACAGCGATTGATGCTGCCCAACCGAGCTACGTACCGAACGAGTCTGGATCTACGGTCCTGGCGAGATGCTCGACGGCGAGATCCCACAGCTTGGGCAGCCGCGTCGGCAGCGCGGCGCCGAAGTGAGCGCCAATCGCAGTCAGCGCCAGCGAGGCACCGCGCCG
The DNA here is from genome assembly GCA_921293315.2 of Nemurella pictetii. NCBI lineage: Eukaryota > Metazoa > Arthropoda > Insecta > Plecoptera > Nemouridae > Nemurella > Nemurella pictetii. The sequence goes on from OV121122.1 coordinate 9,204,198, forward strand.
TTGCGTGCGGAGCAGCTTGTTCGCCTGCGTCGAAACACACCGACGCTTTGAGTTGAACAGTGCACTGGTCTTTTCTACCTCAGCTGGGCAAATATCTATTCCAAAATTTGTATTCGGAGCGGTGTTTTAACCTGGATCCTCCCACATTTGTAGCAATGTACCAAATGGTTTCAATTGAGTTGTTTATTAAAGGGGTTTTGGGGCAAAGGGGGAGGGTTTCTAATTTTAAAGTTTTAAAGGAAACTAAAGTTTAATTTATTTAACAATACACACAGTAGAAAACAGCAGTGTCAAAATAGCTGTAATTCACGTAACACATCTACATAAAATTATAAACAAAATTATTTTGAAGCCCTCCCCCTTTATCCCAACACCTCTTTAATGAAATAACTTAATCGAAGCAGTTATCAAGATAATATTTTGTAAGCGTAAATTCGCGTTTTAGTTTGTTTTTGCTGGCCCTTCTTAATTTTTTAAATACGTTTTTGTGTTTTCATTTTGCTTTCAATTTGCACATGCCAATAAGAAAGCAACTTTGCCCGGTTCTCGGCTCACCGTGTCGTCTGGGGGCGGCTCCTCCGGCACCACCTCGTGGTTTGATGGCCGGCCCGGGCCACGCCCCCCCGTCGAGTTGGCCCTCTTCAACAGCGCCCTCTCCGCAGTCTGCAACACCGGATTTCTTGGGTGATTGTCCGAGTTAAGCAACATTGCGCCAGATGGGTGACCGTCATTCGAATGATTGATGCACGGTACAGATTGAACAGATTGAAACTTTAGCAGCAGCATCAATATCTTGCTAATTAACCTCTGATTTGGATGAAATTGCTGTTGGGTGTAAGAAAAAAACTAACTGACAACAGTCTAATGTGGCTGACAACGAAGTCAACATAAGCTCCCATTTACTTTTACCTTCTATCCAAGCTACGTGGCCTTTTTGCACATCAAAAAGATACACTTTAATGGCCAAGTAAGCTTCAAAAGTATCCTAGACATTAGTCAGTCATTATACAAAGTAAAATTGATGTGTGACATTGGATAAAAGCAGGAATTTCATCAGCTGCTGACCTTTTGCTGGTTGGCAAGCGTAAGAATCCCCGAGTAGTTGTCGGTGAAGCAGGTTGGCGTGCCTGTGCGGCTACCTTCGCCGATGCTGTCGGCACCACTGTCGCTGCTGGGTCCTTCCCCACCACACGGCTGAACAGAGTTGACATCCATTACAACAACTGCTAGACACATAACACTCAATAATAGGCAATAAAATGCTAGTGACTGCAACCCACGGCAAAACCTGTTACAATCCCAGTTACAATGGTTTTGTTGCCAGTTAAATAACAAGGGTGGCAGAGTTTCTAGAAGTTTTAAATTTATTTCACTAAGTATTACTGGTGGCTTATTATTATCATTCAATTATCGTTTCATTATTGAGAGCTTAGGAATAATATTATGTACTATCTCAACCATTTACATTTATACCAAACAAAATAGTAAAACCAAACAACTACCCAGTGTACTACACGAAATATATTAAGAGACAAATAAGAAAAAGTAAAAAACTATATAGAAATAGGAAACTTAATGGTATTAGTTATGAAAAACATAGAGATAATTTACTAAGAGACATAAAGACTGAGCACAACAGGTACATGGAAAGTCTACTAGATGCAGGAAGTGGGAAGGACGAAGATGAAGACGACAGGAATGTCAGAAGCCATAACATAGTGTGGAAAAAATTCTATTCTTATCTTAGACAGAAGAAAGGAGGCTCAAATAGGATAAATGTACTAGAAAAAAATGGGATACAAGCTACAACAGACCAAGAAATTGGAAACATGTTAAATCAGCATTATGCTAGTGTATTCAGTGCTAGGGAGCCAAGTGACATTCCATGCCAAAGACAAACTGATGACCAAAGAGAGTTTACAATGAGTATACAGGGCATTGTACGGGAAATAAGTAATAGGAAAAGCAAGAAAGCATCAGGAATGGATGGTATTAGTAATAACCTTCTGAAGACAGTAACAGAAGAAATAGCAACATATCTCCTGGCACTTTTCCAGATGTCAATTGAACAATGTGTTATACCAAATGATTGGAAAAAGGCATGTGTGACCCCAATTTTTAAAGGAGGGTGTAAGAATAAACCAGAAGACTATAGACCAATTAGCCTGACAAGCAATGTCTGTAAAATGATGGAAACACTCATATCAAAATATGTGAGGTACCATCTAAAGACAAACAATATCCTCACACCAGCTCAGCACGGTTTCAGGGAGAAACACTCATGTGACTCGCAACTAGCTGGTTTGATACAAGATCTGTCTGATGTCATAGAACAAAAGGGAGAAGCAGATGCAGTACTGCTAGATTTTGCCAAAGCCTTCGACGTAGTCCCTCATAGAAAGCTGATAAAGAAAGTAGGTGACCTAGGAATTGACATAAGGGTATGCAAATGGATAGAAGAATGGTTGAAAGGAAGAACCCAAGTTGTAAAAGTGAACGGAGCCCTATCAGATGAACTGGACGTAACGTCTGGCGTACCCCAGGGGAGCGTGCTAGGGCCCCTGCTATTTCTAATTTTCATAAACGACATTGGAAAAAATTTAAATTGTAAATTAAGGCTTTTTGCCGATGACTGTGTATTGTACTCAGAAATAAAAGGCCCACAGGATCATGTAATGTTACAAAATAATATAAAATATGTGGAAGAATGGGTAGAGGCTAATAATATGAAACTTAATTGTGCAAAAAGCCAGTTAATCAAATTTACAAATAAAAAACATGTTAGTAGCTTTAATTACAAACTCAGTGATGGCCAGCTGCATTATGAAAATAATTGTAAATATCTAGGAATAACTCTCAAGTCTAACCTCCACTGGGATGACCACGTTGAAAATATTGTAAAAAAGGGAAATAGAAAACTTAGGTTTATAATGAGAAATCTCAAAGGCACAGACATGCGGGTGAAAGAAAAGGCATATCTGGAAATGGTGCGGCCCATGCTTGAATATGCGGCCCCAGCATGGGACCCGTATACAAAAAAGCTGAAAGAAGCGCTGGAAAGAGTACAGAGAATGGCGGTTAGGCACGTTCTGTGCAAATATGGCCGTCAACACAGTCCCACAGAAATGATGGAGATGCTACAGTGGCCAACCTTGGAAAATAGAAGGAAGGTGGCAAAATTATGTAATATTTATAAGTCATTGGAAGGGCAGCATGCTTGGACAGAAATTGGTGCAAGGCTAGAGGGTGCACAGCGTCTTGGCAGGTCGGACCACTGCTTGAAGTTAATGGCCAAAAACTGCCGAACTAATGTGGGGAAATACTCATTTGTGGCAGATGGAATTCAACAGTGGAATAGCCTGCCAGGAAGCGCAGTGAACCCCCTACCAAGTGACGTGAAAGCGTTCAAGATAATAGCAAAAAATGTATTAACTAACTAAGTATATTATAATATTGTACTGTAAAATGTAATATAGTACTGTAAAAACTTTGTCCATAGGCCAATGTGCCAAATCAAAGGAATAATAAAATAATAAAAAATAAAAATAAAACCTTCTAGTCCCTCTTGTGACACTTTACCACAGGGATCCATACTGGGACCAATTTTATATCTAATATACGTTAACAACATGCTTAATCAAATCAAAGACTGTCATATTTTTCTTTATGCTGATGATACGGCGCTTGTAGCGATACACAAAAATTTTAAAGAAGCAAATGCAATGCTGCAAAAGGATTTCAATAAATTATTATGCTGGTCACATGACAATGGACTATCCATAAATTATAAAAAAACATGTTCAATGATAATTCAATCACCTTTTAAAGTTCAAACAAATTTAGCTAACATTACATATCACAATTACGACTGTTTGCACGCTGCAGCATCAAATAATGTGTCAGATGCCTTTAAAAATTGTAAATGTAAGCAAATAATCAAAAATACTGATGAACATAAGTATTTGGGCATCATTGTTGACCACCAATTTAAGTGGGATAGCCATATAAGATCACTTTGTGGAAAATTAAGATCTGGTCTGTACAATATTCGGCTCCTAAAATACCATGTAAATGTAAAACTTTTAATAAATATATATAGTGCTTTAATGGAATCCCACATAAGGTACGGAATTTTGTCATGGGGACGAGCTTCAAAATCATTAATTCAACAAATAGTCAAAATTCAAAACAAATTTTTTTAAATTTTGCAACCCGTTAACCATTTAGAAAATAACAATTTAACCCCTAATATCAACATAATGTCGATCCAACAACTCCATTATTATACATTTGTACTCACCTATTACTTTTCAAAAAACCATAAATATTTTAGAAACTCAAAACTAAATACCAGGAACAAAGACAATATGATCATGCCCGACGACATCATTAACTCATATGGAAGTCAACAACGAAAATATTTAACTCCTTTTTTTTTTAATCTACTTCCAAAACAATTATTGAAAATTGAAAACTACGGTGAACTAAAACTAAAGTTAAAAAAATGGGTCCTGGAAAATGAATATTAACTTTACACAATGTTTCCCTTGAAGTATATATTTTGTTGTTATTTTTATTATCGATTGTTATTATATAATACTTAAATTATTGTTTACACTGTGCATTTTTTGATAATTATATTTTCCTATGTATGTATTGTCTGGACAAGACAATGTAAAAAATTGTATTATTTATGTAATTTATGTGTCCCGCAGACAAGCGTCAAAGCTTTGTGGGACACAGATATCAAGAAAATAGAGAAACAATAAATAAATATTCTTTAAAAAAAAAAAAAAAAACTTTGCCAACTAAAATTATTTTGAAATGTTTGCATTATTATAAGGATTTATTTTAGTATCGGATTGTTAAATACTGTAGGATTTTATTACAAGAAATGGTGGAAACACCCCCTCACCCAATCTATTGGAAAAAGGGCTTGATGAAATTAAATAGGATTCCAAATCTAGTTTAGCTCCCTTTGCTTATTTGAGTAGACTCAAATATGTGTGATATTGCGGATAAAAAGACGGATACAGGGTATAAAGACGGGCGTACCTGTATCGAGGGTGTGAAGTCGGGGTCAGCACGCAAGAAGGCGCTGAGATTAGAAACAACTTTGGCGTTGGGACACGGCGCCCGCTCGACGCACTGGTCCATCAGTCTTGCTAAATACTCGGCTGCCAAGCTCTGCAAGCAAACGGCACCAATTAGCAAAAGACAAGACTTAACGTGTCCGTTCTTGTCGTCTACATGGAATAATCTTGATTTTAATGTAGCAATACTAAAAAAAAAACTTTTGATTACATTTGAATGCATCATGCAATCTTTACAGAATTCTATTTTAAATTATTTATATTCTCCCCAGCTATTTTTCAGAGGCTACATAGCGCTGTCAGAACTTATTGATTATATTCAAAGCGGAGCACCAAAATTCCGCATTAGGAGATTACAAAAAAGGCTCTGGCTGAAAACCAGACCAACGGCCAGAGTTAAGTGAGTTTCGAGTACGGTGTAACGCATCAAGATGAGAATGGGAGACAAGAATTCGGTGGTTTCTGCAAAGCACCGGCTTGTCTGCAGCTGATGGTGACACCGACAGTTTTGAGTACGCCGTATCGCGGCGAGATGAGAATGTGAAACGGGAATTTGGCGACTTCTGCAAAGCACCGGCTTACCTGCAGCTGAAGATTCTCCTCCTTCTTGACGGCCTCCATCAGCGGCTTGATCACCGGGTTGAGCTTCTCGGGGAGGCAGCGCAACATGACCGCCGCCCCCGCCAGCGCCGCTTGAGTCCTGCGGGCAAACATTACGCATTCTTTCATCCCGGTACAATGCATATCAAATATCAATATCCTGCCAATTGAGGTATCTAAAGGTAGTCTTGAAAGTTTTGCAGGAAGACATGAAGAATAATATAATTGAAGGCATGACATAACTAGCTAAGACATTCTAGAATGCACGTAAGCCTTTAATTTTCTCACTTTGTAGTTATCTAAAGCTCGTAGCTTATCTTCTTTAGTTACAAAGATCCACAAATTATATTATTGGATCTACAGTTTAACCATGGAACATAGGGAAATCTCAATCCAACTGGCTTTTTTATTGGTTATATAAAGTCATTTTTCCCAAAAAGGTCGATGTAGCGCAGCCAAAGAGTGGAAAGAGACTCACGAGACGTTTAGGCCGGCCTGGTCGCATCCGGCCTGCAGCGCCGAGCCGTTGATCGCCTTCCGGCGCTCCTCCAGCGTCTCCGCCGCCTTGCCCTTGGCACGCGCCAGCGCCGCCTGCGTCTCCGCGCCGCTCACCGCCTGGATCTGCTCCAGCGTCAGCACCTGCTGGCAGAAACCACGTCGACGACGCCGCATTATCGCAAGCGCTCCGTTCGTTGTGATCGCATCTCATTTAAGGAATGCATGAGTCTGGATTTTGTCAAATGACTTGTTTGGGTATATCGGTAGACAATGGTTAAATTCTCATTTGAAAATAAGTACTACCATTGAGTGTGAAGGAGGGTAGAGGCTTAGCGCTTATAGCAAGCAGTTTGCTTGTAAATATCATAGCCCGTCGGGAGCGCTGCACTAGATGTGATGTGGATCGAGCCGAGATGCGGCGCAGCGTTTGAATGAACCGCACGAAAACACGGCATTCAGACTACTAGACATGTCACCGTGGATAAAAGATGCAATAAAATGGGTTTTGGAAATGTAATTGATGTCTATCAGAGCACAGCGACGTCTCGCCGCCTTGCGTCAAGGCTCAAATCAACAACGATGATAATACCTTGTCGTAGTGGTCGAGATCCACGGCGACCTGCCGATGCCGCAGCATCGCGATGAGGTCGCGCGCGTCCTGCAGCAGCCGCGTGAACGCCGACGCAATCTCGTCGTAGTAGAGCGCCTCCGTCAGGCTGGCGTGCAGCCGCAGTTTCAGCGGCTCGGAGCACGCTTCCGACGGCCAGCCGCAGCTGTCGGCGACGAGGGGATCGTGCGGTTATAACAAGTGTCTTGCTAGTACAATGTGGGAAACTCTCAGCGAGATCGGGCGAAAAAGTGCTGGTTTCAACGACGGAATCGTAATAGAAAAACCCTAGTGATTGCTAGTTGGGCATTCTCCCTTCCCCTTTGACCATTATGGTCTATTTCAACAAAAAAATAAAGGTGTCCTCTTTTTTTTTTTTTTTTCTTTGCTGAAAAACTCTTTAACTGGGTATTGAATGGTAAGGTAGGTAACTCAAACTATTCCCAACTTTTTGCAAAGCTACGCTGCCTACTTTATTAAGGGTCAAAACTCGAGTGCCTAAGCTTGGTCATTCCTTCTAAACTCGAATGCCCTAAAAAGCAAGCAGCATAGCTTTGCAGAAATTAGGGAATAGGTTGAGTTTGGCAGCTTAGCATTCAATAGGTACCCAGTTAAATCATTTTTCTGAAAACTAAAGTGCCAAGATAAGGAAAAGACACAAGAAAGTAAGAAAGGCGTTCTCGTTCCGATGCAGTGGTAAGCAAACGGGCGTCGCGCTTACCGAGCTGCCTCGGCCACGACCAGCGCGGCCACCTGACGCTGAACGGCCGAACGCGACGAGAGGTGGACGAGCAGCAGCTGGACGTAGCAGTCGACGGGCGGCTCCTCGTACTCGACGCCCGGCGCCGGCTTCACCACGTAGCACGACAGCAGCCCTGTAGAACGAACGGCGGCGGCGGAAATCAGCGTCATCGTACTAGTCGGGCCAAGGCTTGCGCGGCCAACTGTTTGGCTGAGTGGTTTGAGAGCCTTTGATGGTGGAAGTGCGCACGTTTTTTGTTTCGGCGGGATCAACTGTTGGCCCTTAAATGTGTCTACATCGACGATTCGTACAAGATGGCGTGGTCATCTTCTGGACTGTGTCCTGAGTCTTGCTGCAGATGCTGCCTAATAAAAGCCTTTGGTTTAGTTTCATTATTGACATTTTGAAATTCCAAAATTAAAGTTATGTTTATTTAGACTGTACGGTACCAAAGTAAATCGGCATGGCCTTGCGTAGCAAAGAGAAACATGAAACAGCGGACATAATATTCGTTTCCGATTTTCTACGCGCGGCGATCTTACCGAGCATCCGCGAGGCCAAGCAGCGAGCGCGCACGACGTTGGTCTCCCTGGCGGCGGCGGGCACCGTGTCCCCGCTACCGAGATACTGCTTCTGTTGCTCCAACGGCGTCTCCGGGCCGGAGAACGCTCGGTTCCTGCGGGTCCCCGTCTGAAACGCAAGCACCCTCCGTTACGAGGCGGACGCTTCTCTCGGCATCGACGGTTCAACTCGACTTGTCTCGTGTGGCTTGATTGATATGTGGTGTTAAGCGGCGCGTTAGTAACTAGGCTATTTGCAACGGTAAATGCCGTTCATGAGGACATGTGGGTGTACATTTTCAATTCAACACTGTCTCTATTTGTTATCTACATCGACGAGTTTCAGCATGTAGCATCTGCAAGTAACCCTAACATGGATTAACATCTTAGGAGTTACGATGATGGATCGATCCAACCGAAGAGCCACTGTTGACCTACCTTGGGACAAGTCTTGGCGACCAGCAGCAGGGCAGGGTCGATGGCAACCCGAGATGGTTGCATGGCGAGACACAGCCAGGTCGAGACGTAGGGGCAGGCAGCAAGCAGCAGGCAATCCAGCGGGCTGCCCGTCACCAGGTTTCTCCACACCTGAAGACGTCGGAAAGATACGGAATCAGTGCCATGCTTAGAAATAGAATCGAATGGTTTCAGGTTTGTAGATCTATTACGTGACCCAGGAAAAATTGAAACGCATGGTACGATGAAGACGTGCGTATAAATGGAGTCTAGTATTGTTTCTTTAACTGATTAATGTTTGAAAATTTGTTTGATAGGGGTAAAATCTGCATTTAAGTGTTAGTGACCTTTGAAAAGGAGTGCAGTGCAGTAGATCGGAATGCAGTAGATCAGAATCTGCATCTGCATCTGAATCAGAATCTGCATGATTGAACAGATCAGACCAAAGTTGAAAAGTTACAACTTTTAAATGATGATAAATGACGGGACAGAAGCTAAATACCCACGAATTTGGTGCAAATATGGTTTGGAAGGAACTGGGAAGTAGATAGGAAATGGCGATGTTTACTAGCAATATTGTACATGATTTTAAGCTGGATATGAAAATGTAAATGGATACAAAGACAGGATTTCAGAAGCAGGAGTTGAAATGAGGTCAGAGTGTGCCAAAGAGATGATGGAATCTTTGAGACAGATTAAAGAAGGAATGAGATTGGTGGTTGGAAAATGGAATAGTACAGGCTCGGAGACTGGAACGTGAACGACATTAAATAAAACACGACAAAATCGGCGCTCACCTCCTCGACAAGCTGCTGCACTTCAGGCAGCGGCTCGATGAGCGCCCGCTGCATCAGGTGGCGCAGCGCCTCCTGCAGCGCCGGCGCCGGCCAGGACGCGCTGGCCGCCGTCAGCGCCGCCAGCGCCGTCAGCGTCGCCCGGCGGACGCCCGACGCCGCGTGCGACAGGAACGGCCAGAGCCGCGGCGCCACCTCGCTGACGCTCTGCTCCCTGCAGGCGGGGAGGGAGATCCGATTCAACGGGGCGTCCTCGGCGGCTACAACGTAGGTCTACACTGATACTTGCTAGTGTTAACGTACAACTCTCACTAACTCCAGATCAGATTGATTGATTGATTGATTGATTCAGTGATTGATTAACCCTTCAATCTTATTTGAATTCTACACTGATACTTGCTAGTGTTAACGTACAACTCTCACTAACTCCAGATAAGATTGATTGATTGATTGATTGAGTGATTGAATCACTCTTCAATCTTATTTGAAATCTCCACTGATGTAATAGTGCAAATCTCACTACCTACAGATGAGATTGACTTTAATTCAATCTTCACTCATCTGCAGTATCAACAAACAAAGCAAGTTTACAGGTTTATATCAAAAAACTTTTAAAAAAAACTTAAACAATTTTAAATATATTTGAATCAAATGAACTGTAACTTTGCAAGAAGTTGGTGGCATTAGGGAAGAATGGACCTTCTCACAAACTATCTTCCTAATATGACAGCAGTATTTACTTATAGGACCATGGCAACTTCAGCATTATGAAGCCACTAGATGAAGTGAATAGCTGTCTGGCTTATTTTTATCTTCGGAAACATTTAAAGCATGAGAATATTAAGGACAGTATGACGGCGATATGATTGCCAATCTTAGATAGAAAGAGTTTTGTTGGACTGGAACAGTAACGCTGTCATGAACAGAGGTTAATCATCCCCTATTTTAAAATTTGCCAGCTCCCCGGCAGTGAATGAGTCGAAACGTTGTCGAACGAACTGGCAAAACCTCGCAAGGAGCGCGGAGACTCACGGCAGACGTGCGCCGCTCTGCACGAGCAGCGCGGCGAGCAGGCCGAGGAACGACGAGCACGCCGCCGCCAGCTCGTCCTGGTCGCGCAGCAGCTCCCAGAGGCGGGCGGCGGCGGCAGCGACCTGTGCGGGCGCGAGGTGCGCCGCCGCTGGCAGCAGCGCCGCCGCCGCCACCGCGCCCACGTCGTCCACTTCGTCGCCCAGACCGGCAAGCACCGGCGGGAACACCAGCGGCAGCAGCTCCACCACGCTCTCCTGGGGAGGGCGGGTGGTTTGGTCAGTTAGAGTGAGATTATGGTGGTCTCCGTCGGTGAAGCATATCGGAGTCGAAAACAACGTTTCAACTGTCAATACATGTAATTTGGCATGACTCTCTCCTGAGGGTAAGCTCACCCGCAGTGCGATTCTGTACATTTTTTAATTGAGATGAGATGAGATTGAGATTGATGTTTGTCAAAAACATTGACAAAACCGCGGTAAAGGTTACAAAATGGGCCCCCTGGTCTCTGTGAGGGTCCAACGCTAACCGACGAGCGTGTTGTTATCGTGACCGAGGGCGATGCCTAGACGCACCTGCTTGACGGCCAGAAGGTACTTGATGCCGAGCAGGCCGCCGTGCCGCGCTTCCCACTCCGGCTGCGTCACCAGCTGCAGCAGCACCTGCACCACCTGCAGCCCGCCTTCCGCCGACATCAGACGCAGGATCGATCCTGCGACGGACAAAACAAGATCGACGTTGAATTCTCAGGCTCCACAGCAACTATTCTACACCACGGCTGGCATTACAATGTCGAAAATAAAATAGTGCTCTGAACTTCCTTTGAACAACTGTGTCTGATGTCGCAAAAGCGATACTTTGTTTGGTAGAAGTTCAAACCTTGTTCGGAGAATGTAAAACCGGCCCTCAGTAGTCAATCATTTCGATTTCCTCGTTCCCTACGATAGATAGAACGGCCTGTCAACAACTAGGCGGTACCTGCCAGTCAGATGTTTAACAAGACAGACAATTAGTCTGACTACTTTGAACAAATAGATACTTGTATCTGTGACCAGGTAGCTCAGTGGTGAAGTTACATAGGGTCCGCGGTTAATATCCTAGAACAGACACATTTTCAATTGGACATTTCGTCTCAACAAACACAAACGCTATTAGAAACGAAATATTATGTCCGAAACTGTGTCCGTACCCTTTCCAGGAATCTATTGCCCTCCATTTCAATTAATACCGCCAATGTAGTTATTATTTAGACTATTCGAGGGCGCAGTTAATATTTTTTTTCCAAACTGGTAGTATGTCCAGTGGGTATCTGACGTCACTTTTCTCTAAGAGGTATAGGTCTATTACCGTGGGGTAGTAAATCCAGTAGTAGACCTCGAGAGCCCTCCACCGTCGAGGAGTACATTTCTAACAACGTCCCCGCAACCAGCGCCCCGTCCCGCGCACTCACCCAGCGCCTGCGCGCACGTCTCCCGCACCGGCGCCACCACCTGGTCGGCCACAAAGTCGCCGAACCGGTCGAGCGCGAGCACGCAGAGCAGCCGCAGCGCAAGGTCGTGCAGCCACGCCTGGTGCGCGCGCTCCGTTGTGGCGGCGTCGGCGTCGCCCGGCTTGCCGGCGCCGCGGCCAGTCAGCCGGAGAACCTCGCGCAGCCCCGTGGCAGCGCCATGACGCGTCTCCCAGCTGGCGCTGAACAGGTCTTGCGCGAGACGGTCGCAGAAGCCTTCCAACGGCCAGTCGACGGCCTGGCGGCGGGGATGGAATGTGTTCATGTTATCGGTTTATTTAGTAGTGATATGGTCAGTTTGTTCGCGTATTTTTCCTGCTTCGCTATCCCGTCAACAATTGCTTACTGGTTATTAGAAACAAAATATCAATTCCAAAATTTACATCCGTGCCAGGATTCAAATCCAGGTCTTTGCCTGCAGGGCACTGCGCTTATCCATTATGCTACACGGACAACCAACTGTGGAATTGATATTAAGTTTATTTGAGTTGTTGGGCTCCATGGAGATAGATTCAGGACTATGAATGAGAATGACCATAAAAGGCGCTGAATCTAGTGCACTACATGCTGTAATCACAAACCAAAAACTCGGCTAACCCCAATTATGACGTTGGATATGCACGTTTGTATTTGTGTGAATTTAATCTTAAATGCAAATACTCGTTGACTGTACGGTAGACAACCAAAACAAATTCTCATCCTTCCAACTCTTCTTGAAAACGAGGCAAAGGATTGGATGCATAGCCCCGTCTCTGTGACGGGGACGTCAAATACACTAGCACAAGTTGCCCATGTAGAACTCGCAAATTGAAGAGTCACGTCATCCTCTTATCTCTGGAGAGCCGTTTCCTCACCCAGCAAAATGGGATCTTGGGCGTCCATAAAAAAGTCTTCAGCCAGCCGGCTTTGAAAGTCGTTCAACGGCGTGGTTGTGGAGGGTTGTGAGAGGTTGTAAGAGGCTGGTGTTCATTATTTTTACTGTGTTTAATAATTTGAATGCTCCTGTCACTCTTCTTCTTAGCAGCTGGGCCACTCATATCTCCTAATTCCCATTTCAATTTTAGAAAAAGTTGATAAGGACTAACTAGTTACTAGTTTAGTTAATAACTACAATTCAACAAGTACCTAGGTACCTATTAAAAAATAATTAGATAATCAAAAAATATACACAGAGAAATTTTGACATAATTATGGGGACCTAGTTGTCTGTATTGAACCAAATAACATAGAGAGATAAGCCACATGCAAGTAGATAGCAGCAGGATAGGAATTCACATGTGGTGTCCATATCAATGATAGGATAACATGACATGACCCAATTTCACCAGGATATATACAGATATTAATGACTGAATGTAGGTATTATGAATTATTTATGTTATTTTAAAAAAATCACTCAAAGAAGCAAACTAATACTGGAAACAAAACATCCGTTGTCTGTACCAAATCATAGACCTTATTACACGCAGAGAAAAATGACGTCAGATACACACTGGATGTTCCACCAGTATGTAAGGAAAAAAAAGCCCTGCTAATTGACCGAGGAAGCAATCACAACCCGAATGACTAAATTATATACATTACTCATTTAGTGACTAACTCTGCATGGGTGGAAGTGTTTAAAAAAATAAAACATTACTTAGTTATAATGCTTTCCATGGTAAATCCATTCAAAGTTACAATCCATACAAAGATCCATTCAGTCAAATTGATGTCATTTTGTAAAGCCACTTAGGTTTGATTGATTTGATACAAATGATATCTACAAAAAAGAACCGTTTTTTGCATAAAATACTTCACGCAATCAAACGGACAGAACGTAACACGGCTTAACGAGCACTCACGTCGCCCCAGGAGCCGGTGGCGTCGGGCACGGTTTCGTGTTGCGCCGCCGCCGCGTCGTCCGTTTCCTCGCGACACGGTCGCTTGGCGTCCGGCTCGCCCGTCTCGCGCTGCCTGCCGCCCGCCTGCCGGGCCTTGCGTCGCGCGCGGTTGCGCTCGCGGCAGCTCAGGCCGCGCAGGAACACGGCGCCCACCTCCGTCTGCCGCGAGCGTTCGGGACAGTCGGTTAACAACGAGAAACGTTTGCAAGGCTTGCTACCAGCGGCAGAATGACACGGACGGCAAAGTTTCATTGTATGTAAAGGGTTTTTATAAAGCTCTTGTGTTTGCAAGGGTTATTATTTGTTAAATAAATTAACAACCTATTTGCTGGGTTATAAATGCCAGGAGAATTGGTTAGCAATGTGAAACGTATGCAAGACAGAGGAATGACACGGACGGCAAAGTTTCATTGTATGTAAAGGGTTTTTATAAAGCTCTTGTGTTTGCAAGGGTTATTTGTTAAATAAATTAACAACCTATTTGCTGGGTTATAAATGCCAGGAGAATTGGTTAGCAATGTGAAACGTATGCAAGACAGAGGAATGACACGGACGGCAAAGTTTTGTTGTCAATAGTAGGCTTTCTTTAAGGTATGACGCTTGCACTACTTGCAGGGTAAAAAAAAATGCATTTATTGTTTATCTGAATGCACCTGGCCACATAATAAGGCCACAGATGACTGTACATGCAACGAGCTATTAGCATTTAGGTTCGAGTCAACACTAAGCAAATACCTTGTCTGCGTTCTCGTCCAGGGACGGCACGCTTTGCTTGAGATCGTCGCTGCAGAATATGTCCGACATGTCGACGCCCACCTTGGCGGCGGCGTCCAATCCCAGCCGAGCGTTGAGCTGCTGCCGCTGCACGGCCATCTTGGCCCGCAAGTCTATCGGGTCTGTCGAAAGAGGCACTATGTTAAGCGCTTTCATGGCTGGTAACGACTAAGCAATCATAATAACTTACAAGTCTACCTATGAACTCATCGAAGTGCAAATTAATTTGAAAAATGGAACTGGCGTAACAATTTCACAAATACTAATTATAAATCATATTAATCTACATATCAACTATCAATGTAGACTTACTTATCTCCAACTAATACGATTACATTTATATCTTTAATCTCAATCTAAATCTCAAAGTGGAGATTCAAGTAAGATAGTATGGAAAAAGTGCATTAACTGCATTTGGCAAGAATGAGACCAGACAGGATTACTGACTCATTTGAAACATGACGCATCACAGACTTAAGACTGTCCGTAACTAGGAATTGAGACGCATTTTCACTGACTTGGGTCAGTTTGAAAACTTAAAGATATTTGCCTGTTAAAAACGACCGACTATTTCATAGTGGACGTCACAGTGGCAGGCTTGCCATGGTTTCCATGAGAACGCAGCCTTCCCATTGGTCGGAAAAACATCAACATGAAAAGTGAGGTCATTACATCTGAACATTGTTATCGGCCCCAATTCAACATTTCCAATCTGATGACTTGTAAGTGACGTAAGTTCATAAGAAATGTTGTGGTAGGTATGTTTGGAATTACGAAGCATTGCTCCATCCGTTTGCAGTGAATTAAAGCCATTCTGGAGTTGAGGAGGATTCCCTATTGCACTGGCCAACTCACCGAGTTCCCAGTGCCAAGTTTGTCTCGATTCTTGATTAGTAAACGAACTACCAGTAACAAATCTTTCGTAACGGAAAAGCGCACTCACCTAGTGGCTCCTCGATGACGTCGTACTCCGACCCCTCGGAGCCCATCAAGTGCTTGCCGTTGGCCAGCACGAGGCCGATGTCGAACTTGCTGAACGTCATGCGGCCGGCAAGGTACGTCTCGTCCAGCTCCTTGCCCGCCTCCAGACTCTTGCAGGCCATCGCGGCCAAGATGTCCTCCTCCGACCCGACGCCGTCCGCCTTCCCGTTGGTGCCGTCTGCAATCGGCGGCGCGGGATCGCCCGACGAGCCCTCGGGTTTCACTTTGGCCGTCGCGGCGGCGTTCGTTGAAGATTCGGCCGAGTTGATCGATGGCGTCTCGGTCTCGATCTTGATTGCAGCGTCGGCTATAGAAAGGTAACTAAGTGAGTCGGCTTGGTGTATTATTTTTATTATTGGTAGATTTTAATTGAATTTTTGAATCGTGGTAAGGCTCAAAAATTCAACACATTTTGTTAATATTTTAGGGCTGCTTGTAAGGATACCACAAGTATTCTATCAAAATGAATTCATGGCTTCAGTTGACTTCACAGCTTCTGACAAGCCGAGAGCATGTTGCTAGAACCCTTACTTAACGTGACCAACTGGTTGATATTACGACAGAGCACCCGGTTTATCCCAAGACTCATTAAACTCTGTAATCCTGGAGCTTCAGTAGCATCGCCGTAATACCAGCCAGTTGGCCGCACAGGACAAGGACACTAGTAACTTCGATTCGTAATGCGAGCAAGGACGTAAAGACTACCTGGCAGTGTTGGCTTGTCGTCAGTCGGCTCCGACTCTTTGGTGGGATCGTAATCGCAACCCTGCGGATCCCACGGAGGGAGACTGCCGACAACGGCCTCAACAGCCTGACCAGCAGCGATCCGGGTCTCCCACGCCGAGCTGTTTGAGACGCAAGAATCATATGTACATCAAATAGATTAGGACCTTTGGACTCATGGACACATACCTACCCTATCCATACTTTGAATTAGGAGTGATTTTCAGAGCCTTGGTATGATAATAGTGTGATTTGAACCTAAATGCAATAAATGGTGATAATGGAAATGCATGGTGGATAACTCAGTTTTCTGAATATTTAAGAGTAACCTTGCCTGCTCGGCAATAGTATTCATCATTCCTACCTCCATACCATTGGACAAATTGCATATGAAACTATTTTTGGCTTGGATTTAAATGTTTAACAGATGATTAACTAGTTTTTCAACAATTTACAGGGCTTTGATTTGATTCTATTGCAAGAATATATCTGCAACTCCATGGTACAAGGACAAGGCTATAGAAGCTAGCCACAATAATTAATTTGCTAATCAGTCTTGAAAGTTGAATTCATCGAGGTATTACAGCAAAAAATGATGGAATTTAGCAGTGGCCAATTTTTCATCAGAAATCTTGTAGCTTTACATTCATAGAATGTTAGGAGTCATTTGTACTTTGTATTTGTAGCTTGCCACAATATATTTATTTTCAAATTTAATATCAACTGAGAATTATTGATGGAAAAATTTCAATTTTATTGATTCATTATTATATTTTTATTAACATAAGCTAGGTACTATTGTTCGTTATAATTTATTTTCAAAACAAGAATATGCATGTTTGATTTCCATATCACAAGTAATGCAGCATGAAATGGTTATTTAACTACCCAATTGTTCTGCATTGCACAGCATACATTTCTGGATAGCTGTTGCCTATATTTCCAAAAATGGTAAAGGAAGATTCTCCTTTCTCAACATTTTCTGGCCTTAACATATTTTTTTTTAAATAAATTTTGGCAGAGTTTTCATCAGTTTTTCCACAGATTTAAAAGCAGTTTAGGTATTTTCAGCTGAGCTTTGCTTACCTGCGCAGATATGTGGCGATTCGGGCAAGAAGACGGTGTAACTCGTGTGGATGAAGCCGCTGGACCTCTCCAAGCTGCTTGGCAGCCGCTTTACGAGTCACACTTGACGATCCACTCTCGAGCAGCACAAAAAGTCGCTCAAGTCTAAAGAAATTACAATTAAAATTGTCAAATTCCTCAAGAGTTGTCAGCTGCCACAACTAAAATCCCAAAACACTTGCAGACCTAATAAATAAATTATACCAACCTAGATGTCATCTTGCCAAGTATGATGAGTATCCGGTTGTATATAGATGGTGTTAGTAGATTAAGCGTCAGAGATTACGCTTTAGGGTCATGACCAGCTGCATTTAGTGCTGGGACATTTCTGGATCTGAAATAAAAAATTATCAAGTCAATATCTTAATATATTTAATCCATATGGAGACATTAATTAGATACTGTTTGAAGTAGGTTAAGCTGATTGGGACATAAACTTGTTTAGCTGTGTCAAACTAACATGTGATGAAGATGATGTCCATTTTACCATGCGAAGTAAATAAAATTTACTGGGGAGTAGTGTGTTGAATACGTAATCAAATAATTAAAGGTTGGGTGATGTTAAGCTTATCTAACACTTGGGTAGGGCGAGTCGTATATAATTCAGTACCTTGTCTTGTTACACTCGAATTTCACCTCTTTTAGCTAGGAATGCAGTTAGAGGTTAGAAAACACTCATCTTCTCATCTCGATGAAAATTATTTTATTTTATTTTAAAACGCATCTTCGAAATCAACGGAGAATAATTAAACAGTTTTGTAGGAAAATCAGCAAATGGTCGACGATTGTGGAAAATAATTCCGCAGGAGAAAGGCATCGTAGCGCTCTAACATTTATACTGACAGCCATGTTGCTGGTGGATCCACATTTAATGCGATCATTCGGTTTGTGATTGGCTACAGCTGTAATATAATAAACCAATGGCGATGCAGAAATATTTAGCATGTTTTCAAGGCCATGAGTTATTTCCGAAAATTCCAGTGAACACGCGTGAGCTGTCAACTTTTCATCATGGAACGTGCTAAAATGGTGGGGGAGGCATTCCACCCCAAAAGAAGAATTAATAAAAAAACTAAACTTCATTTAGTTTTTGACCCTGAAGCTAGGAAGTATGTTTTATATTCTGATTGTAACCAGCTTTTAATAAGCAATATTGTTTCGGTATTCTAACCTTAAATTTACTTACAGAGAATTCCTAACTGGTTTCCGCAAGAGAAAACTGGGAAGACAAAAGAAAGCTCAAGATGAACTGAAACAGCAGATTCAAGAGGAACGCAGAAATCTTCGAAAAGATGTATGCTACCGCCCTTGTGTGGCGCATACTTGCATGCTCGTCGCAAGTTGGGCCTATTAAGCTTGATCTTTGGTTTATGTTTCAGGCTCGGGAGACATACAAGAAGCTAGTTGTTTCCCACAAGCCAATACCTGAACTAGAAGAACTTCTCTCAGAAGAACACACTCTAGAAAATCACAATGTGACAATCACCGAACTATCCGTGAGCGACATGGCAGAGAAGAATAACTGGATTGGTGTCAACAAGGTGGGTTAATTCCTAGTATTAACACAAAGAAATTAAGATAGTTTCTTGGCACATCGGTAGAAATTCGTGGGAGTAGGAGCTGTAAGCTACCATGTTTAAGATTTAGTAGATAGGAAATTAAAAGAATTTGCAGTTAAATGCTTTGAAAAGACCATTCTTTGAATGGAAACAATTTCAATGTCATTTCTCCGTCGACTATTTTTCGTACCATTTGAACAAAGCTAAATAAAATTGTTACACTGCCATCTACATTTTCAGTTTCCCAGCCAGTACATTCCAGTTCTGCAGATTGAGTTTAATCCTTTGTTGCTTTTTACCAGGTTCAATACGAGAAACCTAAGATAGAAGTCAAAGAGGACGGGGACTCGGAAGAACTACCAGGCATGGAACTGAAAACTAAAAAAGATATCCAAAAGATAATAAAGAAGCAAGCGACAAAAACTGTACAAAAGAGTCGTGCTTTCCAGACGAAAGGCAAGATCGAGCAGCGAAAACAACGCAAGAAGTCGTCAAAACTGAAGAGCCAGCGCATAACAATGCGTGCTAAGGGCTCGAAAGGCGCTAAAGGAAATACGAAAGCACCGAAGGGGAACAAATCTGGCAAAGGAAAAGGAAAACATAAGTGAATGAAAAAAATGGTCTGATTCTGATTACAAATATGAGCTAGGATTAAAGTTTGGAGACAAATTGATTTGCGTCACGCTTCATAATGATCAGCGTGACGTCTGATAAAATACAAGGATAATTACAAGGAATAAACGATTCAAAATACAATATTTTTTATTAGTATCAATCAATTAAAAATTTGTATAGATCTTGTTCTATTCTTATTTCTTAAATTGTGAATAAAAATTAAAAATGGCAACAATTTTATGAAGTACTTCTTGCAAGTTTTGGTGTAAGTACCCCTACACAATTGGTACAATACTTTGAGTTCAGCCTAAAGCAATATCAGCCTTTGTATGCCTAAATACCTAAACTAATAAAAGTTTAAAGTCTGCATGAAAAGATCTTTGGATACATAGCTAAAGCTCGCTATCCTGTCCATATAGCAGCGTTCTAAGGAACAATGTGTAAGCACTGACATGTATTGTAAGTGATCTCACGACGTGTGAAAGCTTGGACCATCTAGGAAAATAATGTGCCATTGAGATTATAAGTGGTGTGTTGGACATGTAAGTACGACGAGATTCTGAGGTGGATCGCACACCTGTAATAATAGTAAAAAATAGCGGTAGCCTTTGGTAGTTATCATTAAATTCCCAGTCTGATACAGTATTTTTTGGAAGCTAATTTGTGGTCAAGTTGGTTCTAATCCCAATCATCCCTTGATGAATAAAGTGAGGAACAAAACTTTCTGAGAGGGAAAAGTGACAGGCGAGATAGACTAGACTCACGTTCCCCTTTTTCGTATCATAACATCTTGCATACCCCTTTCCTCCGCTAAAGGCTCACAAGAATAGTGTTATCCACGCATAAAGAGTTAGCGTTTTTCATTTCAACCCGTTTAAACGGATACACATTCCGAAAATAGTATTGCTTGAGTTTGAATGTATAGAATATACTTCACCTTACGATGAAAAGTGTTTTTGAATATCAATTCTGTAGATCTTTAGCATTTCTAGCTTAAGCTCAGTATTACGCTACACGGACAACCAATTTTGAATTAATGTTGATCTTATTTGAGTTATTGGGTTCCACATAGAGATAGAAACAGGACACATGAATGAACACAGATGACGCTGAATCAAGTGACGCTATGCTGCCATCACACACCAACAACTCCAATCAAAACGTTGTGTACGCTCGTATTACGGTGAATTCATAACCCACATTGAGCCTCGCCCCCGTCACCCACCTCAGTCCTTCTGCAAGACGCACGCCTGGTCGTGGAAGCTGACGTCGACAGTGGCGGGCGGCTGCACCCACGGCTCGCCGTCCACCTGCATCGGCGCCGGCGCCTTGAGAACGAGACGCACCTCGCGCGCCTGCCCGAGGCGCAGCGGCTGCGACAGGCCCACCTGCAGCTGGGCGATGTGGAAAGACGAGAAGATGGCCACCACCTCGAGCAGGCCGTCGCTGAAGCTCTGCTCGGGGGCCTCGCCTTCTTCTGAAAAACACGCGGTATGCCGCCGGTGGTTGATGGTGGTTGAATAGAAGAAGGTTGTGTCGGGAAAAGTTTGAGTTTGGGACTTCTCTTTACTATCCCCTTTCTCCACTGTTCTTCACTGTTCCACTTCTCCACTGTTCTTCTTTCTCCACTGTCTACTGTTTCTACCTGCCTACTGCTAGTGTTTTTAGGTGGCATACATTTCTTTTTTTTTTTGATTTGTTGGTATTTACTATTTGGCACTCGAGTTTAGACCCTTGATAAAGCAGGCAGCGTAGCTTTGCAAAACGTCGGGAATCGCTTGAGTTTGGGACCTAGCATTCAATACCCAGTAAAAAAGTTTTTTTCTGAAAACTAACGTGCTAAGATTAGAAGAGACAAGAAAGTAATTAGGCAGTTGTACGTTTCAGAACGACATTTGTGTCGATCTGTTCTAGCCTTTTTCTGAAGACACGGTTTATAGTGTGTGATTGAGATAGGGTGGGTGTCAAGGAGGAGGCATTTACGCAAAAAAAAAATCACTAAAGTATCACTAGTTGTATTCTAAAGTGCTAAAGTTCCAGTAGCAGGTGTGCCGTTTTCACCTATCCCCATGAACTTTCAAGTGACATGGAATTCATTGTGTCTTTTCTACCCTGTTTTTCCAGCCACATCAGGCACCACGTGATGTCAAACCGCCAACCGCTAAAATTCTCAGCTCGGAATGACATAAGAACCGTCACCCAACTCGCTCTACCGTGATAAATGCTCCGTCGTTGATGGCTGACCTGCTCCGATTGTCCACAGCCTGACCCCGGCGCCCCACGACGGGATGTTCAAGATGACGATAGACTCGATTGCAGGCAGCTCGATCTTCTTGCCATCCATGTAGAGCTCGATACGCTGGTCCAAGTCTTTGCATCCCCGCTCCATAACTTGCTGGGTGCCGAAGCCCAGGTACAGCAGCTGCCGAGACAAGTGCGATGCTAGAATTTTGTTTTCGGTGTCGTTATCTATTTTACTGACCGATTCTTAAATCTTAAATCGGTAACTCAAAGCCTGATTCGAACTCAAGCAATCGCTGCGGGAAAGTATGCTCTCCCAGTAAATTATGTGTACCTTGTTGAATTGATTGATTGCTGGTGCTTAACGACGCACTGTTTTGACAACTGGCCCTTTGGCACTGGTCTAATGGTGTCGGTGAATGAAAGGGTGATGATGAGGGTGATGATGAACCTAAGCTAGCCTAGATGGGAGGAGAGGAAGCCTGGTGCCGGCACGTAGCCTACTCCTATCGAAAAGCACCAGGGGTACCACCGGCTTTACATCAAATGAAGTGTACCTTGTTGAAGATGCGGTGGCTGAAGATGTAGAAGGGAGACTCTCGCGTGCGGTGGAAGTCGAGCGTGACTTGAGCGTCGACGCCGACGCTCAGATAGTTGTACATGAAGACGTTGCGGCCGGGCAGGCGCATGCCCAGGTGGCGGAGCGACGAGCGCACCTCCACGGCCCACCTGCGTTCAGAATACCGATATCAATTACCTGGATGGCGCGTCGTATCGTGCCGAGGTCAAGTGAAGTGACGCCAGATTTTCACCGTTTTGGTCGCTCCAATTATGCAAGTATTTATTTAATTATTTTTATTTATTTATGTTTATTTATTAGCTTTGCCAGTTTTTTTACAGTATTCAGTTCATCATTTTAATCAATATTCTTCAACCCATCCTCAAAAGCTTGCCATTAATTCACAGCCAATGCACTTTTCATGCTGAAATACCAAGAATTATGAACTGAAAATATTTCTACAATTATTGAATCGTTTCTACACCAAATTTACATTTTTATTTGAAAATTTGATGAAAATTGGGAGCTGGAGGAGATGACCCTAAGTGGCTAATAACTTATTATGGCATCAAAGTCTCACTGTACGAAGCGCTATCCATGGCTATAGAGGTCAGTGGTTCAATATGGCATCAAAGTCTCACTGTACGAAGCGCTATCCATGGCTATAGAGGTCAGTGGTTCAATATGGCATCAAAGTCTCACTGCACGAAGCTCTATCCATGGCTATAGAGGTCAGTGGTTCAATATGGCATCTGTACGAAGCGCTATTCATGACTGTAGTGGCTCAAACCTTTGCCAGTAGCTATTCATTACACTGTCGATACTCGTGACATCGTACTGACCGGTCGAGCTTGACTTCCCGCGCAGCACGTATCTGGTCGAGGACGAGCGACGCGTCGAGATCGGCAGGGTGCTCGCTGCCCCAGCCGAGAACGCGCGACAGGTCGTTGCCGGTTCCCAGCGGCAGGATGGCGACCCTCGGGCTCGGCTGCAAGCAACGCGGGGAAGCAACGCTACGCGCGTGTCGACAAGGCTGCACCCCGGCAAGCTTGTTACACCATTCAATGCTCGGTGGGTCAGCCAAGCAGGAAAAATGCGCACCCCTCGTGGAACCCTGGACCTTCCGCTTTCTGGGCGGTTGTTCTATCCAGCTAAGCTATCGGGCCACACGAGATCCCTGATTCGCTGGGTGAGGAAAGGGCTCTCGGTAGAGAAGGGGATGAAGCGACTCGTATTGATATGAGTACTACACAGGTGATTTGTGAGAGTTTATTCGACGTCCCCGTGACAATGCTTGACGATAATTCAAATTAGTCCCGACACCTGGAATGCGACTCTGCAACTTTTCTTAAAGTGAGAAAATGCTCTCAGTCTGATCTCATCATCTCACAATTGGCCCTGTGATATAATTAGCTAGTGATTCTGTAACTATCAGCACAGAAAATTATTCAAGTCCCAATGCTGGAGAAATATATCAGTCAGGTTAAAAGTGCCCCAATCAACCTTTTAACTTTTTAAGCATTCCAGTTTCCAATAGACCTAATCCATTCAATCAAAATAACATCATGACACCCACTCGGTAAAGCCATCTGGGTTTTGATTGACTAATAAGCAGAGCTAATAATAATTTCCTACAAACTGCAGTACGTACAGTGGGTATCTGACGTCATTTTTCTCTGAGTGGAATAGGTCTGTGGGGATCAACTCCCCCGGGGAGTTACCAAGGGCAACAAACATCCAAGTCCCCAGGTAGAGAGTTGATTGTTGCGGCAAAGATTGTTTCTTTGTTCTTATCCATTCTACAGCGAGAGACGATTTTGGCAAGACAAATTTTTATAATCTTTTCATTTAGCTACTTAATTCAAAACGGTCGAGCTTAACACTTACATGTATTTCCTTTCCGAGTTCTCTTTATTACAAATGTGTTCAAACCTAACTGAGTTGTGTTTTTCGTCGACGCGAAAGGTCTATTAACAGATTCCACGGCCAGTTCCTGTCCACCGACAATTCGAAACAAAATTCTGTTGAGACAAATCCAAAGAGAGGAAGCTCACGTCAAGCTGCATGCGGCTGACGGAGTCCAAGACCCATCCGACGGTGCCATCGCCGCCGGCAACCAGCAGCGTGGTCCGCACGTCCGCCAGCAGGGAGCACCACTCGAGCGCGACCTCGGGCGGCCGGTCCGCCAGGTCCACCACCTGCGCCGGGTTCAGTTCGTAGCGGAACGCCGACAGCACGGCGTCGCCGTCCTTGTTGCCCGAACGCCGGTTGGCTGCAGGCAAGGCGGGCCGTACGACGTTATCCATCGCACGGGCAAGGAGTGACGGGGAGAGTTTCTAGCACGGTTGTCTCTGAACGGGAAAGTTGTTGGCAGTCAAAAGTAGATTAAGCAATAAAGTTGATTCGAACCTAAACGCTCAGTGCATCTACGGTAGAATTTTATTTTTTTCTTTAATCTTTTATTTCTGTATTCATAAAACAGGTATAGAATATGCTTAATGGGCCCAAGGATAACTCACTCAAGATAACTCAAGATAACATTCTTGGCAAGAATACACCATCCACTAAGAACAGTAGATTCCTATATTTATAATTTTAAATGAAATATCCATTCTTAAATTTGTATCTGTACCAGGATTTGAGCACAGATCTTTTCGCCTGTCCGTGACCTAATGCTACACGGACAACCAACTGTGGAATCGATATTATTGCGATTGAATCGATAGTATCAAATATCGATACATTGTATTGTATGGATAATGTTGGAATGGATATTACGTTTCGAAAGCAATGTTCGCAAGCAAGCCTTACGGCTTTTTGGTCCTTGATGGCCGACGACTTTCTGACCATGTTTGGATATCTCTTTATGAATCAATGTTTGTGCTAAAATTTTGTCAGACTCACTAGAGCTTTTCTAGAGAGAATAATAAACCCAAGCAAAGCAAATATCGATAGCCAAGCTAGCTGCTGACGCACAGTTTGCACTTTTGTTGCTATGAGCTCTTGTGTACATTTCTATACAGCGCCATACGTATGAATTTTTTCCAGTAGAGATATCTATGAATTGTCAGTCCCCTGTAATTTCCTGTTAGCAGTTTCGCTACGAGTAAAATCGCTTTTTGACTGGTCATTTCAGGCAACTTTTACAATTAACAATAAAAATTAAAAATATCAGTACAGCAGAGTATTTGAGCCAAAAGACACTCGGCAGTTAAAGTGTTTAGGATTTGGATAGGGACGTTGTCTCACCGAGCACAATGAGGGGTGCCCAGTCGGGCCAGCCTGTGGGGGCGACAGATCGGAGCTGGAGGTTCTTGCGAACGCTGCGTCGTTTGTTGGACACCTGGACG
Organism: Nemurella pictetii; assembly: GCA_921293315.2. Taxonomy (NCBI): domain Eukaryota; kingdom Metazoa; phylum Arthropoda; class Insecta; order Plecoptera; family Nemouridae; genus Nemurella; species Nemurella pictetii. The sequence goes on from OV121122.1 coordinate 9,229,894, forward strand.
CAGGTGGGAGGTACCGTCAGCACCCGGTACCGCCCAAAGTCGCAGATCTACGTCCAACAGAGAGGTCTTCCTATAGGTTACACATATGAATGATCGCCATTTCAGGAAATAGAGTCGATCTCAATACAACAGCAAAAGCAATGTTCCCAATGCATTACACTGGTGATATATCCGTCAGGCTGACAATCTTTGGATCCAATGCGCTGTTTGCCAAATTGTTGTATATATTTTTGTAAAGCTTGTCAATGAGATTCTTGTGGTGCAACAGGTAATGCAGGAACAAAGACAATTTTCTCAAGGATCCACTCTACATTATATTATTAATGTCATGTTGTCATTGGTACCTCTGAGAGTTTCTCAATGCACTCGGTGTGCACGGCTTGATGGCACCAGCAGCACTGCAGGTCTACCAAACCGGGACCGGTGCCGCAATCTTCGTCACAAACCTCGCAAAGCGCCCCGAGACCCAAGTTCCCTGCCGACAGGAAAAAAAGCTGCTCAAAGCAAAAGGGGAAAAAATCTTTAGTTTGAACAATATTGGGGGAGTTCAAATTATTTCTCTATTTACTGTCTATTTATGGCATGCAATATGAAATAATTTTTTTTGTGATGATGACATGTCAATTTCATTGATCTTTTCAGGGAGCACTTAATATGATGTATGACTTATGATGATTTAAAATTTAGAATGTTGTGAAGTTAGTATGTATCTTGGGAAGTAAGTTGATGTAGTCCCATTCTGGGGTTGCAGCGTTACTTCTTGCTAAATCAGAGTCAGTCTGCTATCAACAACTACTAGAAAATTTTACCTTTGACCCAATGGTGTTTCATTGCCTGTCCAGCAGTGGTAAGGGTCATCGCTTTGCATTGAAGCTTACGGCTGGCTTTCTTTACGCAGAGATTATCTGCACAGACGCCACAGCAGTCGCAACAAACTCCTTGACCCGAGAGAATCAGATTCTCACATACACTGCAGAACCTTGGCTGTAAATCGAATTAAAAACATCATTTTAAGTCTAGAATTAGTGGAAATGCAGTAGCTGACTTAGCTGTGGGATACCTATAGGCTTTATTGCAACAACAACGACTTGTTTAATTCTGCGCATAACTTACCCTGGAAGTGAGTTTCACGTGGCTCCAGCTATGGTGTTTTGTGTCGCGGATGGGGATATGGAAGTCTCCCAACAAACAGTTGACTATTCGTACGACCAACACAAATCCAACAATCACACCAAGCGTAGTGACAACGATGGTCATCGAGCTAGCTTCTGAAAGATCCAATCCAATATCTACCCCCAAGAAAGGAGACATGCTTTCGGGATTCGAGTTCACTACACTACTTGCGCAAATTCATCGTGCTTATGCAAATCATACCACGCCATAAGCATTGCTCAATAATACCCTGCAATCTTGAATAAAATACAACATTATCAAAAGGAGATTAGTTTGACAGCAGCTGTCATATCAATGCGTGGGCGTGTTACAGCCTCATGGTCTTCAACCAATCAGAGATGAGGTCGAGGAGGAAAACGAAAAATGGCGCTAATTATAGCTAATCCAATTAGAAAGCTATGACCAATATTACAAGTAAATCACAATAACTAAACTTAGGATATTGAAATTATCTGTGACAACAGACCTATTGACTCCTTCCTTGTGCATTTTATTACCTATCCTGTGCATGGATACAAATCGGTATAGATATTGGTTAGATGGGTGAACACTATAAGTGCTTACCATCACCAAAGCTTTGTTATTTATCTCATACAACCATAGGAAATTATGTAAAGACTACAATTCAATAAAATAATATTTTTATTTACATATGAATTTTTCAATTTTATGACTCTCATACAGGCCAAATAGTAGGTACTTCAATATTTTTGACCACCTATACTTAAATTATTTGTCATATCTATGACTTTGTGCAAAACTACATTATTATTAAGTTATTAATTGTTTATTGTCAGATGATTATTTTGTTTTATCATTTTTATTTATTTTATTTATTTTATTTATTTTATTTATTTTATTTATTTATTTTATTTATTTTATTTATTTTATTTATTTTATTTATTTTATTTATTTTATTTATTTTATTTATTTTATTTATTTTATTTATTTTATTTATTTTATTTATTTTATTATTTATTATTTTATCAAACCATTTTCCACATTGGATACCTATGTAAAAATGTCTAATGCAAGTTGGAGCACTAGGCTTACCATTATAATATGGCATTCCTAAAAGATTAGGGATTTATAACGATGAGAGTTTATATTATATGCAAATTGCAAAGAGAAAATCTAGAAGTAGCTTATACTTGATTGATAGTGTTACTGCAGTAGGTAGTTATAATTAATCTTTGGTGTAATAATAAGCTAGAACATATTAATATGTAACAAATTAAATTAAAGATTACTTGTAGGTTTTTCAAACTCCATTTGATTTTCTGAGCTGCACGATTTCTTTTTCCTGCAAGTGTGCCTCGACTGTTGTCTCTGTCAACTAAAAAAAAGTTCTGATAAGCATCTGAGAATATTTACAAATTACAACGTATATTATTAAAAATAACTTGAAAACACACCATTACAAGAAGCAATTCAACTTTGAGCTTCATGAGATTATTCTCTTCCTCCAGTTGATGTAAGCGCCGTTTTAGTTGAACATTTTCTTTGTGAGTCCCACTCACTGGACCAGATTCTGAAGGAATGATTTATTAGAAAAGAAAGAACAACAAATTGATTACAATTACATATTTTCAATATTCAGCCATGAGTCAATTTTCAATTGTGAATCGGTCTTCATAGAACTCACCTGGAATCCACTGTCCTTGTTCAAAGCTAGCACCTTGATCACCAAGGCGCAAATTTATCATCCCAACATCTAATTTAAAAACATCGGAGACTTTATCTGGATCCAGTTCCCTGGTTACACTCGAAACTTCTGCTTTTCGAGCTGGGGCTTTCTTCGTAGCGAACTTACTAGAGAACAGCGGCATTGTGTTTGGTATTTATTCAAATGAATGCTGCCAGAATGTGGTTACAATAATTCCTAGATGAACACTGGCAAACGCAAGCAAAAGGTTTGTTTATTTGTTGTTTGTTTACCCAAGTTTCACCAACTGTCAGTTAGACATGCGACTGCAAGCGTGACCTAAAATGTCCTTGAAATCAGCAGGACAGAATACAGCGCAAAGCGGCGCAGTCGCAGAGCTGCTAAGCGGCGTATCGTTCGCCACAGAAGGTGTGAAGCGAGTGTCAGTTTGTGATTTGTTTGCGAAAGTATAGAAAGATTACTTGCAATAAATATTGATTATGAGATTCTTCACATAGCCGACACAAGAAATATTCTATTCGTTCTCTTCACTGCTATAATTACGATAGAAGCTCCGTGTTCGCTTCATCGTTACCGCCCACTCGGTAATTCTAACCTTGCTTTGGTTCCTATGGTTGTTTTACCTTTTTGGCAAGATACCAGTTACCTACGCTAGTCCTTCAATGAGTAGGGACGTGATTTTCAGTGTTTGCGGCCATCAATGCTTATTAATTGATCTTGGTGTTTCAGGCATTCAGACGGTGTACTTGTACCATGGTTCAGAAGCTGTTGAGTGTGTCATGATTCCGGCCACAGTTATCGAGCGGTTGTTCACGACTCAATAACTCGTATTATTGCACGTCACACACATCATCAAATGGCGGGTTAGTATTTATCCTTTATCTCCTGGAACAATGCTGATCTGGTTTTATTTGATGGTACCTATTTGTGTTGCAGGGAGAAAAGGAAAGAGGAATCTGAAGATTCTAGTGCCCGATGAAGTTGCAGTGGTGTAAGTACTACTATAGTTACGGAGAGAGAGGCTTACATTTAACTTCAAACTGTTGTTTATCTTATGATTCACTTGCAGAACACCGCCACGTAACTTAGACAAGCGAACTACAATCACTATCGGGGAGAAGACTTTCATTGTGGAAGCAGACGACCTCGAGAAGATATGTGATTTGGGAAAAGGGGCATACGGCATTGTTGAAAAAATGCGGCACATTCCTAGTGGTACGATCATGGCTGTCAAGGTGAGTACAGTGACTAGGGTTGATAGTTGTCAATCACTCCATTGTCATTCAATCTTTAGAAACCTGGATATGAACAAGAAATATGTTATATCTGATTAAATGTTACTTTCAAAACTAATACAACTATTGGTAAAGGCATGAGCTCATAAAGCCATGAGACTGATTGACTGTTTGGCTGAATTGTGTGTTTGTTTTGTGTTTTAAAACAACATGACTGGACATTTATGAACTCTACAGTCTTCTATACCGCCGGTAACACTGCCAAGATAATTAATAATTGGTGTAACTGTAATTGAATCCACTTCTTTACTTATTTCCTATATTTTGAATACATAAGCATTGAAACCAAAGTATCATAATCAATTGGTATTTCTCAATGTAAACCAAATTACAAAAAAGCTCAGGTACCTGTGGTTTGCCTTTATTTCTTCAACCTGCTTGCTAAGATTTATTTGTCTACCCTCCAAATTCTCTAAAATTCAAAGCATGTGTATGTAAACCAAGGTTCAGTCTTAATTAAACAAACATATTTGTAAATTGTAGTAGTGAATTTTGATGCAATCAGACTTTTTGTTAACCAACAGGCAACAAAGATATCAGCTAAAATGACTCATTGACACCTTTTCCTATGAACATTACATGTTCTGCCTTCTTTCTTCTTACGCATGCTATTTTCGATTCTGGCAACCTCAGTGTGGTAGCTACTAGCTAGTAACCGCCGAAAAATATGTCACCTCACCGCGCTGTGCACCGTATTGCAGAGGATTGCCGCTACCGTCAACACGCAAGAGCAGAAGAGGCTGCTGATGGACCTCGACATCTCCATGCGCAGCTCCGACTGTCCCAACACGGTCCAGTTCTACGGGGCTTTGTTCCGCGAGGGGGACGTCTGGATTTGCATGGAGGTCATGGACACCAGTCTCGACAAGTTCTACACAAAAGTGTACAAACATGGACAGGAGATTCCAGAAGATATTCTTGGGAAGATAGCATATGCTGTAAGTGAAATTTTTTATCTATTATTTTGAAACCAGGGATGCTACTGTGGAAAATTACTGAGATGTTTGTTATTACACACATTACTTACCGAGTGATGCATTTTTCTGTGTCCACTGGAAAGTGCTGTGTGAACAAGATTTAAAAAAAAAAAGATTTTTGTTACCAGTTGTGGGTCTGTCCAACTTAGAGCTCAATGAGTTGAACTATTTTTATTATGATCAATCTTTTTAATTTTTTTTATTTAGCTCTTGGAGCAAAATTGAGACTCACTCAATTAAAACATCTCTTTTCCATTTGTGTGATGGTGACAACCTACTGGCTGCTTTTGTTCTTTTCATAACTGGAACATTACTATTTAACTGCACATAAAAATACCTAGCAACTTAGAATCCACTGTAGGCGACTGTTTTGCAGTTAGCGCTTCTACTTGAGTCTTGCGAAATAACGCAAGGACACCGCCTCCGCAGGTTGTGAGCGCGCTCGACTACCTCTACTCCCGGCTGCGGGTGATCCACCGCGACGTCAAGCCGAGCAACATCCTGATCGATCGGCAGGGCCGAGTCAAGATGTGCGACTTCGGCATCTCCGGCTACCTGGTCGACTCGGTGGCCAAGACGATCGACGCCGGATGCAAGCCATACATGGCGGTGAGTGCGCTGGAGTATCCGATTTCAACAAAATTCCAACATTCCAACACTGGTGAATAGTGGCAGGGAGGCGTAGCCCTCGAAACAGGCTGTTGGCAACTTCACGCAATTGACAAGTGAAATGTTACCAACACTATTTCAGATTTGAGCTGGTTAATTTATCACCAGTTTACTTACAGATAATCAGATCAGTGAACATATTTAATTCATGGTTATTGACATATTTTTAGCCTACGTCTTTGTTTAATTATAGAATTTTGAAATTCTGCCATTGAAGAGTTATGAAGAGTTGGTACGTGCAAAAAAGCGTCCATTTTTTTGGTATGGTCTATCTATCCCTGTAAAGATCTGTGTATGACAGGAATGCTTTTAGGCCTTCAAACAGTTTCATCAAACCAAATTACATAAATTGGAATTTTGTAAATTGCCAAACTTAGATGCTTGTCATTTCACAAAATGACGTGTCGACTGCTTGCACCAGCCGGAACGCATCGACCCGTCGGGCAACCCGTCACAGTACGACATCCGTTCGGACGTGTGGTCGCTGGGCATCTCGCTGCTCGAGCTGGCGACGGGCAGCTTCCCGTACAGCTCGTGGGGCACGCCGTTCGAACAGCTCAAGCAGGTGGTCAAGGACGACCCGCCGCGGCTGCCGCCCGGACGCTTCTCCACCGACTTCGAGCTGCTCATCAGCCAATGGTAGGCGCGGTCGCGACGACACACTTTGTGTAGCTTTGCGTCTTGCCTTACTTTGCAATTTAGTTTTTATTTTTCGAGTTGAACGCAGAGCCCTATATTATTTCTCACAAATCCAGAAGTAAAAGAATTTTTTTATTCAGATAAGGTGAGGTGTTTAGAATCACCATACTTTCACTGATTTTACTGAAAGAGATTACTATTCGAATCTGCCATCCGCTACAAAGTAGGAACATTGGTTTATCAATTTTCTAATTGTGACATCTTGGCCATATATGAAGTACAAGAAAAAAAATTGTATTTTGGCATTTTGAAAAGTATTTTCTTAAGTTTATTCCTAAAGCCATGCTGCCAGCTTCAAATCAAATCAAACAGTCCCTGTCAATACAGCTCAGTTATTAAAAGCTGTACCCGGGCAACGCAAACACCAGGATTCGATTACTCCAAATATTTCCTACCGGAAACTTTCCGTTACCAAACGCGGTTTGTTGTGCAGCTTGCAGAAGGACTACACATCACGACCCAACTACAGCCAGCTGCTGGCACACCCTTTCTGCGCGACCCACCGCGACCGCGACACCGACGTCGCATCCTACGTCTCCGCCATCCTCGACTTGCCGGAGTAAAGCGGCGGCAGCGGCGGCGGCGGTAAAGCTCCGTGCGACGATTATCGTCGGTCTCCGATCTGTAGGATCGTCAAGCGTGTACTAGTGACTACTCGGCCTAGATTTATGTTCGATTGGTTTTCCTCGAGGGGGCAATGTTCGCTGAAGGTTACGAGAAGACTGCAAAGGTATGCCAGTGACGTCACGCAATTCAATAACACAGATCCAGACATCCGGGGAAAGCGTTCTAATAACTTGAAACGTCTTCTTGTATCTGTTCTTCAGGTATTGGTTCAGTAATATTATTGTTCTCATAGTGGGGGAAAATGGAAAACAATTGATATAATTGAACTAAAATTGAACTAAAAGACAAAAAATTGAGATATCCACAGTGTTTGCGCTGGGGTTGAGGTAACGAATCGAGCATCAATCTAGGCTCGTTAGTAGAGACGTAAGGCGCCCGTAGCCAATAATAAATTTAATCGTTGGTTACACCGTCCATGACAGCAACCTATTACACGACTAAACTTTTGACAGGCTCTAAACGTAAATAGGCCCTTATCGCAACAAACGAAATCAAATAGTAGTTAACGAGAGTCAGTTATAGTTGCGATGCTGACAATAATCTGATTGGTTTCGAGAAAGTGCGTGTGAGCTAGCCACAAATGAACATTGAATTTGAGCGCCGGTAGTAAATAATGAAGGATGAGTACGACTTGGTACGACGTACAAAGAGTAACGATGAACGAAGCGATACAGTCGTATATTCTGTTAACAGTCAGTAATATTGGCAATGCTGCGTTTCTAGCATGAGAAGTTAACTATTTATCGTCGTTAACTCGTCTCAGTTTAGTTTATATTCTACTAGATTCTTGTCACTAACCTCCTTTTTTATATGTTGATTGTCTTGGACATTGACCAAATGTCTGCAATTTAAAATATGCGGTAACAAGCAAAGCCGTGTGCTTTTGTTAAAAGTTTCAATCGAGTTGTCGTTATAATTCGTTGGTACTCTGTAAATGGTGCCAACCCGTCAAAAGTTGGTTGATGAGTCACTTTAGGAGTAATCTTATCGCTAGGGGCATGGGAATCAACTGACTTCTCAGTTCGTACACGGGCATTGCAGACTAACCTGACTGCTAACACTATGTTTGACTTGATGTCCTAGAACATAGAATCTTCAAGCAATATTATAGTTCTTCTTCCTAATGTTTTGATTTTGGCCACTGCAAAGCTCCAAGGAATCACATCACAATGCAAGACTACAAGACAGGCTCGGAGAGATATCGATTCAAATACCTTCGTAGCGTGAGAAACATGAAGCAATATCAAACTAAAGGAGCCGCGCTTGAATTGATAGTCGAGTATTATTCGATATCACCGTCATAACTGCCATTAAAATGCTTTATTATTATAACTACACTACTTAACCTTATTAATGAAATGATTAATCTCGATTCACGAACTAGGCTTAATTATTTATAATTGAGCGTTCACAAGTTAGAAGGATGTGATAGATAAACGAGCAATTCTAGCCTCGTTAAGTATGCACCAAGTAGCCAGTTGTCTTTGGACATAATACTTGTTTAATGTTTAGGAACAAAAAGTAAAAAGTAAAAACGTAACTATTTTTACTACGGCACTGCGCATAAGCCGTTAGTGCTGTTTTGTGTGAACGATTCACCGTGTTTTGGAATGTGTTCTATTTACGAATAAAGGAATGATTAGAAAATGCGACTAATATAAAGTATGTATATTTTGAGTTTTCTCGTAGAAACAATATTTATATCTGGGAGACTGGGCTCTTTCGAGAACCTATTTTATTTTCAAAGAAAGATGTAGAATATTTAAGTTGAACAAAATACATAATATTTAAAGTGTTGATCTACTCTCTTGTCAACTTTCGTCGATCCTCATTCCATTGAACGTTGATTGGTGATTAATCTATTTCCTATGATTATGAAGTCTTTTTAGTAATCAAGGCTAGGTCCTAAATTTTTGCTCCTAATAGAAAACACCAGGCAGAAATTGACTGGATAACGTTTTCAAACGTCTTCAAAAGCCTCTCAACAATAAACAGTGATTGCAATCTCATTAATCTCAGATCTTATCTAATTACGAATTTATAAATGTGCCAATGGACGCACAGATCTTGATGACAGTCATACGATAAGGGACAAATAATACTAATACCAGCAAGGTCATTTAGATCTAAGCAACTAAGATTTGAATGGGTGTTGGGTGGCCACAAACAACCAAGCACCAGTATACCGTAGAAAAGAAGATGGAAACAATAACAATGTCTTCGTTACGTTTCACACCCCTCGTTCTTTCCCAACGACACCTCTCCGAATAGAGGAGAGCAAAACGACTAACCTCATTCAAACATATGGCAGACTTCTTTAAAAAATGTTTTGGCATGACAATAAACCATCTCTGTTGCTCTTCTTTCCTCCTTTCAATCAAGTATTCAGAAGCAGGTAATCTAGTAGCAGTCAAGCGCCTGGCTTTGGTTCACCGCCAGAATGTCGTCAAGCAACGATCCCAAATCATCGCCGCACGCAGCCAACCAACGATGCTTCTCTGCCAACATACCTTCGAGATCCAGTTGCGACAACCTCTCCAAAAACTCCTCGGAACTAACTCTTGCCTTCGGTGATCCCTCGTTCTTGTCCGTTATCGACATTTGCGTGCTGTAAACGCTCGCCAGCAGGTTCATGTCCGTGGCTTGGACGATATCCTCGATGACCTCGTCGACATCGCTAGAAGACAGGGGAGTGTTGACGGGAAAACCATCTAAGAATAATTCGTCGACATATCTCGGCGTCGCCACCGATTGGTTAGACGCGGCGAAATCGTCTTCTCCCGTCTCGATTCCGACACTCTTTGGTCCACTAGGTTCGTTACCTGCCATCTTGACATCACTAACTGATCCTTCAATCACACCAAAACTAATCGGAATGCATCCCAATTCTTGTCCTTTCCAAAAATACCCATGTCCATCCCCATGATTTTTATCGTCCGTCTTCACCATTTTCGCATGCTTGTGTTCGGGCGCCGGCATTTCTACGCTGAAGCTCTCGACGCAAGGCTTGGTGCCGCGATCGGCCAAGAACGCGACGCAGTCCAGCTCTTCCGGCATCTCCTCGTCGATCTTACGCTTGTCTGCGCGAGGGATGTCCATAACGGACGGCCAGTGTACAGCGTTCAGGTCTTCCGGGCTAGGCAGAACGGACGGCGCTTGGACGGGTAGCGGTTCTGTCTCGTCGGACCTGGATCTCGGCAGTACGTTGTACTTGGACATGGTCTTGGTGAGCGAGACCAGGATTTCGCTGGATTTCTGGACGACTTCGACATCGCAGTCGTCCAGTGCTGTCAGGAGAACCTGCGATGACATTGCTGAGTATCAGTTTCACAATTCACTATAGCTAGGTGGAGTAGATGGCAGATATATTGCAAAAGTAGGTAACATTGAAAACAAACCTCTAAGGCAACGTAAATGACGGCAAGTTGAAAATTTATTAATTTAATTTTATGTTACGGTAATTTTTCCTAATTTAGTTTTGTGTTACTGTTTCCAATAGAGAGTGTATCAGGTACCTACCAATTGCATTTTAATTTTTCTTGATAGTTTCTAGTTGAAGATACAGTGGATTTTTGATCTGTATTTATAAAGGACCATAAATACGTTCCCTAATTTAGCTACCAAAAAAAATAATGCATTACATGCAAAAACAGTAAATTGGTGATTCACCAACTAATCAGATCGTTCATTCCCATCCCAAATCCATCATGAACCCAAGCCAACCGATCCCCTGACAGAAACTCTTCCAAAAAATCACACCCAACTCGACCCCTAAGTCATTACCACACACATCGAACTGGACTTACCTGCAGACAGCCGAGCGTCTCCAACGTCTTCATCACCTTGCCGAGTCGCGTGGCGATCGCTTGCGGCGTCAGCACGACGATCTTCCTGTGCTCCTTCGAGAAGGTCACCTCGGGGAAGACGCCGTCGATCATGCCCTGGTCGGCGAGCTGCCGATCGATCACCTGCCGCCAGAAGTCGAGCGCGTTGACGGCCACCTCCCAGTGGAGGTCGGCGGAAGCTCGAGCCATCGCCGAGTAGACTTTGGTAAGCGTGGACGGGCTGCGAGGATCAGACGTTGACGTAGAGTTTCGTGTTGAGATGGTCAGATCAAATCAATGCCAGGACATTACTTTACAAAGACTCGTGTCTTTTACTATCAAATATCAATCCCCAGCATTCAAAACCCAATTCAATAGTTTTTCTGGAAAAAAATTGCAGGATTATAGGTATTAGGTAAATATTTAATTACCTAAATTAATAAATTAGGTTGCAAGGAGAACATTAATTATTCTATTGAAGGGATACCTTTACTTTGAAGGGACTGAAATTCATTTCATGTCATGTTGTCAGACTGATGTCTAAGGCTAAATTATTAACTTTGACCGTCATTGCCCATTGGCCATTGCATTGGGGCTAATAAAATGTTTTTTAAAGTCTGGGATGGAGTTAGTTTCTTTAGACAAGAGTTGTAGCCTTTAGATTGCCAACAAGCCCCTGTGAGTCTGTAGACTCAATGAAACTACCCATGCAGACTTACACCAAGCTTTAGAAGGTTTAGACCATAGACGTTTATATAGACCAGGCTTCCATCCTGGTTTTATGGGAAGTGTAAGCTACATTCAAAGCATTAGATAACCAATCTACTTACGCTATCTGTCTGTGCTCGTATATCTGGCTCATGAGGGCGGCCGCTTCTCTCCGCACGATGCCTTCGCTCTCCGTAAGCAACACGGCAACAACTCGATCCTACGAGAACAGTAGACGTTTACTACATTGAACGATGCAAGTGTTTGCAAAGCTTTCAACATTTACTGCCAGGCTTTGCTAGAATTGGCTTAGGTGTCCTCCGATCAGAGCGTGAATTTGAAGTGTGGTGAGGTTTACAATCGTTGCGTTTAATGCGTTACTAATGTTGCGCTGGGTTTTTTGCTGTCACCGTTTATCACTTAATGCAGAGCCATTGCGGCAAGCTAAGATCACACTTTGATCAGACAACACCTATGTCCCTCAATTGCTAGTGGAGGGAAATGTAATTGATTGTTTTTCGAAATTTTGCCACAATCCTGCTCCGATTATTTTCACAAACCTCAATGCAATGCAACGATCGCAGCGTGCGCAACGCTCCACTGTGGCAACCCGACGCTAATAAAGCAACAGCGCAAATCCTGGGCCCTTTTCATGGCCAAAAATCGATCATGACATAGCAAAAACCAGGCGCACTTCACCAAACAAGCCACTGAGTAAACGTGGAATTAGAGTCCGACTCACCGGCAAGTTGTGCTGGCGAAGGCATCGCTCCCAGAACGGCTCGACGCGAACCATGCTGCTGAGGCAGCGCAAAGCCGACGCGCGCACGTAGCTTTCTCCGTCTGCGTCCGCCAGCCGGAGGACTTCGGCGCACAGCTCGTGTTCCATCACGTGCTCTTGGAACGCAGGGAACTCTGCAAGACGCGATGTCAGCGTTGATGGTTGGAGTCGTGTGTGGTTGTGTGGAACAATTTTTTGCCCGAAAGAAGGCCCAGATCAAAATTCCGACCGCGAAAGTTTGGTCATCAGCCGGACTAGAAGGATGATTCGACGGTTAAAAATGCTGAGAAGACCGAAACATCGGTCCGGGTCCTTTAGAGGGCCAATATCAATTAAATTAGGACAGCCATACACATCTTCAACTTGGATCCAAAATTCAAGGCCACTGAAGTTTTCACGTTGATTTGTTTTCAACCAAATAGGAAGGCTGTATTCTCATGAAAACCATGTCAACCCTGCCTCTATGTGAAACAGTCGGTTGTATTTAAGAGGCAAAATATTTGAAAATTTTCAGGCTGACACAAGTCAGTGAAAATGCGTCTCAGAAATTAAATAAAAATAGTGATTTATTTGTTTTTTTTATGGAGCAAATGATTAAATAATACTAGGGCTTCGCCGAACGCTACCTGTGGACGCGTTGTTGGATGAGCGTATTTCTTTGTATACCAGTATATACTATATATTGTATACAGTATAGTGTACACCAGCCCAGGTTTTGGTCTTCCAAAGTTCATCAAATTTGATTAATAATTTTGGCATATAAGCTAAGTAAAGGATTCTTGGAAGCGAATAAATCCACACACGTCTTGATTCTTTTGCCGAATTTCCACATCACCTTATCATAACTTTTTTTGCTGTTAAATCTGTAAATTTTCGTAAATTTGGATTTTTGAGAAAAGTTAAAAGCTATCAAGCTAATACGTAGAATGATGAATTCACTGCAACTTGAATTTGTACAGAGAATCAAAGATTCAAGCATTATTACAATTACCTCTGGTGAAAGCCGGTCGAATCCAGAGGCAATTAATTTTCGGCCAAGCAAAATCAGTACCTAGCTGTCAAACTTTGTCCAGCCTAGACGACAGATGGAGTTTTCGATAATTTTCATATAAAAACCATTTCAAATCGCAGGGAAACTGTTATAACGGTACATCTCACTACGGTCAACATATTTGTAACGTTTGTTGAAGAAAAAGCAAGGGTAATTACAGTTTAGATATGCTAAACGGCAAAAAACTTGAAAATTTAATCGAAAAATACGATTAAAAAACGTATTAAAAACATATAAAACATATTTCTTGGTTAACCAGTATAGTGTATACGGTATACCAAAGCTATTCTGCAAATTTCATCAAATTCGGCTTGGTATTTTAGCTAGTAGAGTAAAAACAAACAGCGAAATTATGGCGAAAAATCTGAAAATTTTCGTAAATTTGGATTTTTGAGAAAAGTTCTAAAGCTATCAAGCTGAAAAATGCAGGGGGTCTAAGTTCAGAACAAATTCAGGTACACTGAAAATTTAATCAAAATCGGATCAGCCGTTTGGACGGTAGAGCGCGAACAAACACACAAAAAAACAAACAAAAAAACAAACACATGGACTTTTTTTCTATGGGTGGTCAAATTGAAGTCTTCGCTTTGCTCGCTACGCTCATCCAAAAAACTAACGGAAAGAATTTTCTACCACCGAAACTGGCCAATTCAACGAGCGGCACGTTTTCGAAAACTCACTGTCGTGCGCTATCTCCGCGACGTGCTGCATCAGCTGCAGCGCGCTGTCGCGCACCTTCCAGTGCATGTCGCGCAGCTGGCGCAATGCCATCGGGCCGAGCTGGTCGATGTTCGACCCCTGCACCGTGTCGACGAGCAGCGCCAGGTTGGGCGGCATGAACTGCGCCACCGCCACCTGCATCACCTTCAGCGCCAACACCGACAGCTGCGGGATAAAGAGGAGCAGGTTTATGCTAGCGCTTGGTGCTAGGCTGAGCGTGGGTTGGGCATGGGTTTACACAATGCTTTGTAGAAATCACAGGGACAGGTTTGGCCGTTTGGCCCAAGGGATTGGCCGACAGTTGCCCTGTATTCACTTTTTCTACTCGTCGCGTAAGCCTACGCGTACAAAATCGCCTTTTTGATGTTCCGTCTATTTACGGGTGGTCAGGAAGCAGTAAGAACATGGCACTGTACCTCATTGAAAGTTTGTGTACACCCCCGATCAGCACCATAGAAATTTGACAGCAAAACCCATAACTAATCCCTAAACCAATTTTTTAAAAAAGCTGTTTAGCTGACGCAGGACTTGTTAATTGTGCATTTAAGAGTAGTATTAAATTGGGTTTACTGGAAACTATTTAACTGGGATATTGAGTGCTAGGTCCCAGTTCAAACATTCTTTCTGGCACTTGCATTTTAGACCGTTGATAAAGCAGGCAGCACAGCTTTGCAAAACGTCGGAAAAAGTTAGAGTTTGGGAATCAGCATTCAATACCCAGTTTAATATTTTTTCTCAAAACCACCATGCTAAAATTAGGAAAAGACGTGAGTCTTAATAAAGCAAATGATTGTGTTAGCTTGCCGTGGGGGTCATTGCCGGGTCCTTGAGCAGTCGCTCGCAGAGAGTGAAAACGACCAGCGTCTCCACGCTCTCGCGCCAGCTGATCAAGTGTCGGTCCATCAGCGCGACCACCGCCGTCAAGATTGCCGCCAGCAGCCGCGGGTGCCGTTCTACGTTGCCCTGCAAACGGTAAAGCGAACTGTGAATTACGGGAATTTATTTTCTGTGAAATTTCCCCATGAATATTCCCAAGCAGGGAATTTTTGATTGACTACATACATACAAAGACTTGAAGCAATATAAAAAAGTTTATTCTTTAAATAATTTATCAGTAACTTTGGCTAATAGGGACATAATTGGCGGTCACGATTATTTGGCTGATGAACAATAAAGCCCGAAATCGTGAGTTGTTCAAATCTTGTGTTTATCTTTTAAATGATTGCATTTAATGGAATTTCCACCACATCTGCAACTAAATCATTGCAAAAATCCAGCTTTAACACAGAAAACTCATATATCTCAGCTATAATAAGCATTTTATCCATCAAATTTTTGGAAACGCAGAAATTCTGTGACAAAAACGTCCCGTCGTTACCTGAGACGGCTCGTGGCACGGCACAAAGTCCTTGAGCTTGTAGACCAGCGACTGGAACACGATGACCGCCCGATCTTTGTGCATGACGGGCGAGAGCTGTTGCAGGCTCAGCACCGACTGGCGGGCCACTTCTTGGTCCTCGTCGTGCTTGAAGTTGGCGTCGCGAAGGGCGTAGCCGAGGCGTTGGGTGTCGATCGTCAGCAGCGCAAACAGCTTGTCGACGAACAGGTCGAGGCATTCGTTTTCCGACATCCGGGTGGAAATCTGCGCCAGGAACGGCACGATCTGCGGGAAACGGCGGCAAAGTTTTTGTCAACGGCGATGGCGTCCAATGTGCTGTTTTTGTTTTGATATGAAATTCAAACCAGATATATGCCATTTCATACTCATACTGTAGTCAATCCTGGGTAAGGTCATATAGAAGAATAGAATAGAAGGATGATGGTGATACTTTTATCTTTATTCTATGCTTTTATCTTAATTTAAATAATGTCATGGATTTAACAATGTATAACTGCAGTAGCAGAATCTGCTGCTACTGCATATATATATATATATATAAGAAATGGCCTCCACTTACGTTGCACCAGCTCATAAAACTACATCCCCATGGAGCTATTTCAAAATACTAAAATCAATCACTAGAACAGTGCCTAAATATGTTATTAAATGCTCCCATATCTTATAGCATTTTACTAGCAACTTATTTATTATGTTTATTAGCTATGCAGTTAGAAATAAAGATAATATATTGGTGGCTCAAATTTATTTCATATTGTGTTGGCTTTAATATTGACTACAAGCGCTGAGCAGACAGGGTTATCCTTACATTCATGTTTACCGGAGTGTTCTTCGGCGCATTGCTAAGTTTGCCCTTACCTGCAGTACGATCAGCTGGTTCTCGAACAAGTGTTTGGTTGGACTTGGATCGCTGGTCTCTTTATCAGGGAACGATTGTTTCCAGACACGGTGGCAATAGTTTGTGATTTTAACAATGTTCAGCAGGTCTTTCCTTGCCACCAGAAGCCAGACAATCGCAAATAGCTGGAAGGTAGACATTACATAGATGTCAAGGAAATTGTTTTTTTTTAGATTAAATATCGAAATTCACAATGAGAATGGGTAAAATGCTGGACATGAGACTTAATTTTGAAAATCTCTTTAGCATTTATCCTTGGTTAGATAAAGTACTTTTCTAGAATTTAAACACATTTCCTTTTAACCATTCCATTCCTAAATTCCTTGATATTATTAATTCCATTTTCATATCACTTTTCTTAACAAATTATTATGCTGTTTTGTTATCAGTCAGTCACAGACACCTTTCACAAAGAGTTATTAACTTATTGGATAGCTTTTTCCGAGTGCAAAACAGGAACAAGCTCTTGTCAGAGTGGGACATTTATATTGTTGTTATCACGACAATATTGACATTGACGTAACTATGAACAGAATTGCATTTGCATTTCACTGTTTGGTCATTATCAGTTATATAATCACTTCTTGTTTTTTTCCACCTCTCTCTGACCAAGTCACGGTCATTAAGTATTCCGAGACAGTCATTCCAGTGCCAGTGTGTCACCTCTTTTCTCAACTACACATAAGGTTAGTATATGTAATTGGAGCCTACCTTCTTCTCAAGCTCCAGTAAATCTGTCTCTGAGGCATCTTCCTTCCCTGGCATTTGGAGGTCGCTCTTCAACGAAGCTATCAGCATCAAGATGAGCTGCTGCGCTGCTCGTTCTCTGACCACCGTGCATTCGGATTGGAGTATAGCCGTCATTCGAGGCTCGATCTCGAACTGTGTTCGCATCAGTTGCGCCACTCCGAGCTGAAAACGGGTCAATTATAGCTCTCAAAGCAAGTTTCAGTATGTACATAACGATAAATTCACTGTAAATTTGGGAGACGGCACTTAATAGAGGATTTAAGAAGACTGCAGACCGTGAAAGATTTGGTCGAATGGGAGTCTGCCATTACCAGAAGTAATTTAATACGTACTATCATTCTAACAGTGTAGGTACTACTTTTAAAATGATAGAATATTTTTACCTCTTCTGCTGATTTATATTTAAATTTTTAACTAAGGTCTGTAGCCTTTCTATTTAAATTGAAATAAGTACCAAGTATGACCTTGCAGCCAAAACCATACCTAACATATTGATCAGGGTAATTAAGAACGCACCTGGTTTTGCGATAAACTCTCCTGCACAATATAATTGGCAATCGACAATGTTGACATCAACATCGTCTCATTGCATGCTGTATTCGTGAGTGGTTCGAGCACAGAAAAAAGCACAGAACGGCAAAGAGAAGGATTTGACTCGCAGCAAGTACAGAGAAGCAGCGAGATGAACCGCTCAGCTTCACGAGTCACATAGATGCTGCGTCCATCCATTCGCAACTCAACTACTTGTTGCCACCACTCTGCAATGCAAATAAAAACTCAATGTTTTAGATAACATTAGAACGAGGCTCTCGAAGGAACGCCAATCGTGGGTACATGGCAACAGACCATTGACCGATGGCGAAAGAACAATATTAAAACCGGGTCAGGAAAATACAGTTGGTATTATCAATATCTATTCTTTTAATAAAAATAAGGAAATTTCTCACCTGACTCTACCAAAAGAGTGTAGCCAGCATTATGTTTCAAAAGTGAAGTCATCAACAATATGTATGCTAATGCAAGGGATTGGTTTGCTCGACAATCAATTTTAAGAAGTGAAGTTATTCGCTCGATAATAAACGTAGACTTGAGTTCGAGATATCCATTAGGCAGAACTGCTATCAAAGCAGTTAGCCGGCCGGCAAACGAGAGAATAACAGGATCGTGCGTTTCAAGCTGCACGTAGCACGCAAGCCAGGTTATGCACACCGACCTCAAAGTGGCATCGTCTGAAAATTGAGGGAATATAAGTAAATAAAAAAGAGTTAGAGTCTGGTGCAACAATCAAATAAGTTTATCAATTTTCTCACCAGCTTGGCTCGAAAGATGTGTTAAGAGCTTCTCAAAACAGGTGTCATCACTGATTTTGAAGTCTACGCTGAGAAATTGATGGAGTACTTGCTCCAGCCTCAAATGAATATCGTGAGCCGTCATTTTACTTGCTGGCTAGCTTATTTCTGGTAATTTAAAAATTGAAAAATATTTCAAGCAACGCTACTTGTTTTTATCTCTCGGTGTTTACATAACATTATCAATTCGAGTCTTGGCAGGTCAGAAGCTAAAACAGCTGATACTCAATGATACAGAGATGCCAAAGCAAAAACATCAAGTTGAAATTTAAAATTCAAAATTTCAAAGATAATGATATTGGACTGGTAAGAAGGAACGCGTTACACTGCGAAATGGATTCGTATGATTTCAATGCGCCTTAAGCAACAATTATAAAAGTTGGGTCCCTAATTTCTGCAGTAGAAGAGTATTTGAAAAACTTTTACGAAGTTTACAGGCTTTTATCCCACTTGAATAATGATACATGATGACATGATACTGATAATACTGAATTTTAAGACTGATTTCCATAGTGTTCTTTCATTTTTACCCCCCGATGACCCTCCATTAGATGTGCTCTGTGCTATGATCTCCGTATTGACAAACAATAAATTGGCAAGGCTTTTCCATGAAACACGTGGAAGAACACGTGTTTGACATCTGTGTCAGGATTGGTCACCCCTTCCACCTTACTGCTCTTTCGGATCAAAAAACATGGCGTCGGTGTCAACGTCACTTTGCTGCAGGTGACACAAGCTTCTTTAAAATGTTTTTTTAAGCGTGTGGCCTCGAAATGTCTTCATTAAACAATTCTTATCATATTTACTAAATGTCTAAAGGCTCCGATGATGATATGATAATGTCTCTTCGGGAATGGAGGCAGGCGATTCGCACTCCGCCAGCTTACCGTGTCGGCAACAGTACTCTACGGGTGCGGACTCAATTCGTGTGCATTATGATCACTTTAGCGCTTCTTGTTATTCTAATTCTATTCACATACCACTCGTCTCCTTCTACACACAACAATGCAGAGACTTTTAGTAAGTCTCCGATCAAATCTTTCAACACCGAATTCTCAATACCAATCAGCAATTTCATCGGCTATAATGGCACGTATCCGTTGTCTCCTTCCTTGAAAACACCAGCTGGCGTTAAACACCGAATCGGGATAATCAGTGATTTGGATACGGACTCAAAAAGTGCAAAGGATGCTGACACCTGGACAAGCATCTATCGGAAGGGTTACTTAACCTGGAATCCTGTTAGTAACGTGGTGGCAGTGGAATGGGACGCAGTGGAACCTACGGTGCTCAAGTCGAAACTCGGCCTCGGTGGTCGAGGCATGGAGTTATCTGAACTTATAGTTTTCAACGCCAAGCTACTGACTTTCGACGACAGGACTGGCGTTGTATATGAGCTCATCAAAGATGCACCTATCCCTTGGTTGATTCTTGCCGATGGTGATGGAAAAGCTACTAAAGGTGAGTCTGCCATCTTATAAATAAGTTTTTAGTTAGTGTGTTCCTCTTGCTGTTTACAGATATAAAAATTCAATCGTAATTGTTTCAGGTTTTAAGACCGAATGGGCAGCTGTGAAGGGTCAAACATTGTACATTGGCGGCCTAGGCAAGGAATGGACAACGCCTACTGGAGAGCTGGTTAATCATGATCCTCAGTGGATCAAAACAGTGTCGCCAACGGGTCAAGTGACCCATGTAGACTGGCACGACAATTACCTGAAGCTTCGCAAGGTTCTCGGAATCGAGTTTCCAGGTATTTCTATTTCTAGTATAGAATCTCTTGCTTTCTAGTCAGAGTTCAAAATATCATTTGATCTGTGAATGTTCCAAGACCATTATTTCAACAGATTTATAAGATCCATTTCTTTCCATTGTTGACCTTATTCAATCATATAAAAGATTCAAACTATAATTTAATATTTATTGCAAATGGCTCAGTAAAATGTAGCATTGTGTAAGCAGACTCTAACGGTCCATGGTCTCAAACCGCTAAACTCATGCAAATGTATTTCGGTATCAGATTGCATGCTCATCATATGGGTTTCATCTCAAAGCTGCCATCATCTTATTTTTATTTCATCTTCCAGGCTACATGATTCATGAAGCGTGTGCCTGGAGCGAATTGCACAAGCGCTGGTTCTTTCTACCGCGACGCGCCTCCAAGCAGCGCTACGACGAGGTCAAAGACGAGACAAACGGAGCCAACGTCATGCTCACCACAGACCAAGACTTCAACGACATTCAAATAACAACCGTCGGCGATCTGATTCCAACTCACGGCTTCTCAAGTTTCAAATTCGTTCCCGGCTCAGACGACAATGTCATCGTCGCGCTGAAAACAGAAGAAAACAAGGGTGTGACGGCTACTTATATCATGGCATTTGACATTAAAGGAAAGATCCTGTTGCCAGAGACGAAGATAGCTAGCTTGAAATACGAAGGGATTGAGTTCATATGATGGGCGGCATTCCAATACGACGACACTTTTAGAAACAAATATATTTAAGATAGAGAATGTACAAAGACCTTGAACAAAGGTGCTGACTACACCGTTAATAGTTCCATGACAAAAAAAAAAGAAAACAATTTTCATAAACAGCCATATGTAAAAAAAGAACAACTTGAAGTATTTATTATTGTGCAAGTATTACTAGAGCTGACTTTTGTTAATGTGTGATACACATTAACTACACCAACTTGTTATTAATATTGTTTATAGAAATTAAACAATCAATCGTTTTGCATAAACCTATGGCTACGTAAAAACCTTTTTCAGACCTCTCCAATAATATACTAATTATTTTGAAATTTTATCCACTCTCTATTCCTCCAGCATGCAAATAGTACAGTTTTGTTATCATAATTCCTTGACCTTTGACTCTAACTATAAAGGTCAATAGACTGGTTATGCATTATGTTGATAGCAATGCTAGGATAGGATCTGGACCATTGAATGCAATGAACAGTGACCTATGAAACACTAGCTATCAACCTACAGACAAACCATGGTATGTACAAGTGCTGATCAGTGTCATTTTTGGGCTACAGGAACAAATACTAAATAGCACCAAAATAAATTTGATACAAATCAGGGATCCGAACCGAAATCAATAGCGGTTCTGATTCCGGTTCTGGTTCTGTATTTTTTCAAATAACGGTTCTGGTTCCGGTTCTTGTTCCCATTTTTTTTAAATAACGGTTCTGGTTCTGGTTCTGGTTCCATGATATTTTTATTTACGGTTCTGGTTCCGGTTTCGGTTCCAGAATCAAAATTTAGGTTCCAATATAGGTTCCAATAAAAATAACGGTTCCAATAACGGTTCCAATGAAAAATGTCGGTTTCATGTTCTCTCTTTCACAAGTGCTGCAATACTAAACGCCAGTGATACACGCGGGCGTACGCGGTGCATGTGTTTGACCAAAAGGCGGTATTAAATTATAGTTATTGGAAATGTCATGCACTTCTACATTTTCAAGACGAAAATATCCAATGTTAGGGTTTCACTCCTAATGATGCACGTAAGCCTGCCAAGAATGGTACTGTATGCGTATATGCGTAGTCTGGGACGGGACATTGTTGTCGGCGTCGCGACGAGCCACAAAGGGGCTAGTCTAAATATATTAGTTGGATTTCCAATAAGTAGCCCAAAAAGGTACAAGAAGCCGCGTACGAGAGAAGGTAGTAATATTACTGTTATCACTTTGAGGGAGTCAATAGCCGCCTTCGCGGCCTCGCACCGAGGTGTGAGGGTAGCAGGTGGTAGCAGCGAACCAACTTCAATAATAAGAATTCGCCGAAGTGACAAAGTGACCAACAACAAGCAAAAAGATGCCGAGTAACCAGTTGAGTTGCGTGCACATTGGGCCATTCTTCTTCGGATTTTTTTTCGGTTTCGAGTGAGTGGAACCTTTATGAAATTAAAAAGAACCTATACTTTATTGATCCCAATAACGGTTCCGGTTCCGATTCCGGTTCTTTCAAAAACTTAATTACGGTTCTGATTCCGGTTCTGGTTCTTAAAAATTTCGAATAACGGTTCTTGTTCGGGTTCCGGTTCCAAAAAAATAAAGGTTCTATCGGGTTCCGGTTTTGGTTCCGGTTCCGGTTCGGATCCCTGATACAAATACACTCTTCAACTGTCCTACTCTGATTAATATTAATTATGATGCGCAGATAAGCTTGAACATTTGCTCTTCTGTGCTAGCATTATTACATGCCAATTTTACCGCATAGTTACATAAGTAAATGCTTTTGCCTCTTATTTAGTTGCAGTGCTTGATGGCTACAATTAATAAAGCCCCTCAAATCTTTCTCTGTGGATACCAATAATTAAAATGGATTCATTCCGGCAATAGGCATGGGATTTTAATTTTTGAGTGGAATTACAATATTGACATATATACAGTTTGATGCTTGATTGTAATAAACAGTTCGACATTTTCTCATGCCAGAAATAATTTTGTTATGAACTTAACTTCTAAAACATTTTTTATTTTTTATTTACAGACAAGAATGTTTGTGGTAGTACTTAGTGCTTTGGCATTAATCGGCCCTTGCGCCTGCTTCACCAACATCTACCCAAAATACAGCCAGCATGCGATTGTTGGCGATCCCGGGCTGCCCCTGTTTCTCACCCCGTTGATCGAATCGGGGCAGATCGCGACTGCAAAGAAACTCTCGACAGTAGATCCTCTGAAAGGGGGCGAAACGGTCAAAAGCCACTCGGGCTTCTTGACTGTTGATAAGAAGTTGAATTCGAACATCTTCTTTTGGTTCTTCCCTGCAGAGGTTTGTTGATAGTCACCAATTGATATTAGTTATTAAAAAAATTTAAAAGGATTCAAAACACATATTATGAAGATGTTGAACAAATGAGTACAAAAATCTTTGTGCTGGCTGCTTTAATCAAAGATAAGTCACGTAGCATTTGAAACCCAGTTTGAAAATATTGATTTTCAAATGTGCATGTAATGTAATTTACTGTTTGAGGCCCAAGCAAAAGTCAGGATTATTTTAATTTGGGTGAGGTTGGTAAGACATTGGAATGAATAATATCAATGGAGTTTCAAATGGAATGGAATGAATATGCGTATGGGTATGTTACAATACTTTATTTGTTTCCTCACTCTACCACATTCTACTTTTCGTGAATCGTGACACTCTTTCATAAATACAACATGCAATTATTTTACCCCGACATACTCTGATCCGAATTGAGCAAGATAATTCAACACAAACAAACAAAGCTAATTATTAGTTTTGCTTAGGCTTACACATGCTTACACTGTTCTTATTGACTGTTGACTATTCTATTATTAAGTTTAATAGAGACCCTAACAAATGGAAACCTTGCAGTTGCAACACACATTAAGAATTTCTGGTGGACACTTGATAAATGACTAGCTAAAAGATTAAAATAGTTGGAATAAATTTGTAGTGTAATCTATATTTACTTGTTGTGCATTAAAAAAATATAGTTAATGTTTGTTTTATGAAAAAATAGCTAACTACAGGCAGTGAAAAAATATCATCATTATTTTGCAAAGGAGAAAATAAGTATTTAAGTGCAATAATCTCCTCGTCAGGTTAACTACAAAGACGCGCCGG
The DNA here is from genome assembly GCA_921293315.2 of Nemurella pictetii. Taxonomy (NCBI): domain Eukaryota; kingdom Metazoa; phylum Arthropoda; class Insecta; order Plecoptera; family Nemouridae; genus Nemurella; species Nemurella pictetii. The sequence goes on from OV121122.1 coordinate 9,254,088, forward strand.
TAGTGCTGTGGCTTCAAGGGGGCCCGGGCGCTTCGTCGCTGTTCGGACTGTTCACCGAGAACGGGCCGTTCAGCATCACGCCCGACTACAAGCTCAAGCGCAGGAAGTACACTTGGAGCCGCAGCCACTCGGTGATCTTCATCGACAACCCGGTTGGCACGGGGTACAGCTACACGGACACGGACGAGGGATACGCGAGGGACGAAACGGACGTCGGCAGGAACCTGTACGCGGCCCTCGTGCAGTTCTTCACGCTGTTCCCCGAGCTGCAGAGGAACGCGTTCTTTGTCACCGGAGAGTCTTATGGAGGTAACTTGAAGTTTTTTCATTTCATCTATGTATTCTTCTGAACTGTGTTGTTTGTGTGTTTTGTAATTCATTTGCAAGTTTGCTTACGTTGCTTTCTACCCAAGTCCATTGACACCGAAGCTGGGTTTAAATATTTTTTGTTTATTCAGACTAACTGAAATATTTAACGTGCATCATTATTGTTTTTCTTTTCCTTTCATGTGAATAATTTATTGCCAAAACGTCTAAGCGAATCAAAATCTTATTTTTTGTGTCCTGTGTCAATCTACATGAACTTTATAGTTATACATAGTTACAAGGAATAAAAAAATTATATTTTATTTTCAGGAAAATATGTGCCTGCAGTCTCATATGCAATTCACATGAACAACCCCAAAGCTGAACTGAAGATAAATTTCCAAGGTGAGATATCAGTGATAATTCCTGTGACATTGAAGTAGGTATCATTTATCAAAATTTAACAACCACTTAAATTCGTTACCTCCTTCTACTCTCAACGAGATGCACATTCTTCCCACAGGAATGGCAATCGGGAACGGGCTTAGCGATCCCGAACACATGCTCAAGTACGGGGACTACTTGTATCAACTGGGACTCATCGACTCCAATGCCAGGAAAATCTTCCACCAGCAGGAAGCGATCTGCGTTAAACACATCCAGGAAAAGAAGTTCAGTGACGCTTTTATGGTGAGGATTAATTAGGTTGTAATAAGAGATTATTTTTATTCAGAGTTCTTGTTTATTGTTGATCAAATAGTTTTTAAAATATGGTGTACTTTGATGCATCCAAATGCTTCTAAAATACAAAATTATTTTACTTTTTTATTCTGTCCAGCCTAGAGTTTGAAACAACTACAGCATTGGCGATATTTGTAATCATTAAATGTTTCACTTCCATCATTAATCAACAACAAACTTTTCATTTAAACTCCCCAATTTTCCACAGGAATTCGACAATCTTCTGAACGGAGACCAAACCCCACAAGGCTCGCTATTCTACAACCTGACGGGCTTCTCGTTCTACTTCAACTACCTCCACAACAAGGAGGAGTCCAGCGACGGAGACATGGGAGTCTACATCCAGCGAGCGGACATACGCAAAGCGATCCACGTCGGGAACGCTACCTGGCACACCGACCAGAAGGTGTGACAAAAATTTCACTGACACCTCATTATAAAATATAAATTAGCAACAATATGATAAATTCTCAAAGTGGGGTCCGATGGTCAAATGAGTTGATATTTATGTAAGCCCACAGTTGGTTTGGTGGTAGTTTCGATAGCCGTTATGTAGTGGATAGTTTCTCGGTTCTTCTCTTGAGTGGTTTTGCACCAAACTCCTCAAATCAGAAGAACCATCTGCTACATACCCACAATTAACACGAGCAAGCAAAACGCATAGTTGTACAGTACACGAGGAAATCAAACATGGGTTGCTTATCATAACTGACACAGCAGCAACATTGTCTTCTTCAATGTTTTCTTCATTTTCAGGTCGAGACAATGTTGATTTCAGATGTTATGGACTCTGTTCGGCCCTGGGTGGAGGTACTTCTTGCAAATTACCGAGTTCTTGTCTACAACGGTCAGCTTGACATCATCGTGGCCTACCCCTTAACATTAGGCTATCTGCAAGTACTTGAGGTATGCTGTCATTGGCTATTGTACAGACTGAAATTTAGTTTTTTGGGGATTACTTACTTGTATATGGTTGAGGGGCAGTTTGTGTACACATGGAAACCTTAGGAATTAGCTATTGCGATAGCTGACAAGATTCTGCCTTGAATCCCATGGGTGTTTTCAGGAACAAATAACTTGGTTGTGTTGATGCAATTCAGTACCATCTGAATCTGTTTCAGACATGTTTCATGTGCACTTTTAACAGCTACGCTCTTGCCGTTTCAGTTCCCGGGAGCGGAGGAATACAAGACGGCCCCGCGCTACCAGTGGCACGTCGGGGATGAACTTGCCGGATTCGTCAAGACTGCCGGCAACTTGACCGAAGTCTTGGTCAGAAATGCGGGCCACATGGTTCCCAGCGACCAGCCAAAGTGGGCTTCCGATCTTCTCAGTCGCTTCACCGCCAACAAGCCTTTTCACTAGAGCAACGGTTTTATTGATTGCCGGATGTGATGGGTGGATGGTTGTAGAGGAAAGCTTTTTTATCGGTGTATTTCTGTTGGTGTGAGAATGATTTGCTGAGTGGCAATAACATTTTTCTATCTTGATAAATATTTTTTGACTACGCCAAATAAAATTTGATTTTAAAATATCTACTTTCTTCTACTTATATTTCCTTCTAAGATATATTTAATTTTAAAATTTTTATGTTAAATGAACCAAATTAATTTTATAAGTAAGCACCGCTTGTATGGGAAAGAGTGGGTCTGAAGGGCTGCAGCAAATGAGATTATCTTTCTTCAGCAGACGGTGATGAACCTGGCCACACCATAAATATGGATTTAAATGCTAAAAATAAATTCTGAAGTCATTTGCAAGTATAAGTAATATGAAATTGGGAAATTTTAAATTTTAAATAAATGCGCCATGTCATTTTCTATGATATAACATGACCTAACGCAATCATCTCACATTGACCTTGAATGAGCTCGTTTTTTTCGTTCAAAATAACATGGGCAGGTATCTAGGTAACCGTTGGCTATATCGCGCCATTACGCAAGTTGTGTTCACCATCGCTCGTGGATGGAAGTTAAAAGTGAATATCAGACGCTAATAATATTGCGTTAAAACTTTATAATTGATATATAGTGATAGAAGAATCATCCAATCTGTGGAATTACTTGTGTGTGGTGTGTGAAGGTAATTTTCAAGAAACTACGGCATCGTCATCGTAGATACCAGTCATGGGGCGAGCGGTCAGTCGAGGTATGCAAATGCCAATGCCATGGTTATTTTGGCTGACTTCAGTGTAACAGGAATATAATATTATGATATGATATGAAGTAGGTTGTTGTATTTTAAAGTTTGTGGATGAAGCAGCTATACTGGAGTGGCGATTTGTGTGTGTAGAGCAGACACGTAGGAGTAGGTGGGAACTGGGAAGTGTTGGGCATTGCGCTGAACCTGTCGCAAATAGACAGTGGGCATTAACGCACAAAATAATTTAAAGAAGAGGAAAATTAGCATATTCTAGATAAAAATGCACGTTTCTGTATGAATTTTCCCTTCCATCATAGTCGTACTCATTGGATTTGAGTGAGTCATTGGCCAAGAATTTTTATTATTTTCTGTTTCTAATTGACCTTTATCATCATGTGTTTAATTTGATACTATATAGCCGACAGTTAATTTTTGACGACCTCTCACGAGTCACGGTACCAAGTCAGTTGCAGTCTGCATCATTGTTTTACCTACAGACAGACACGACAACAGACACAGACAAGACAAGTATTTTATACAAATACGTTCGTGTACCTTTCTCTTCAACTTTTAGGAGTCAATTTGGACTAGAGCAATGATGTAACATGGGATGAAATGCTGAACAGCATCCAGCCAAGTAGGAATATAACGACACCGACCGTGAAGTAGTGGATGATAAACAATCTGAAACCCATAAAGAAACGTCGATTAGCTTACAAGTTCAAGGAAATTGCAGATCAAATAAAATTTTCATAACCGACATACCTAGTAATTAAGCAGCAGTTTATTGCTTTTTTAAAACTAGTTAGCCCCAAATGGATTTACGTACCCTGCGTTATCAGTAAACGTACTGATAACACAGGTATTTAGCTTTAAGGTTTATAGAATGTTGCATTTCGATGTTCTTGTTTAGTTATGACCATCCAAGACCTATATCTATTGCAGTCTGTGAAACTATTTTTTGGGGCTGGGTAGGTCGGGTGGTTGGAGTTATAGAATTACAAGTTCATACGTGAAATAACCACCAAGGGCACATGGGGACGGGTATACACATCTGTTTCGAGTAAAACGCTCCAATTGACCGCCAGTACACTGCGTCGTCCTTCACAAGTATTTTTAAAGAATGCGCTTGGACAAACGCCCTTGGTCAAACGCCCTTGGGGTTGCAGCATTTTAAAGTTGCTTTTTAACCCATATCGATTTTTACTCAACTGACCGATACAGAGTCGCTTTAGAGTAATTATTGTGTCCGTTAACCAACCAAACCAATCAACCATCAACCAATTAATCAACCAGCATAAGCCCGATTGAAACCCATCTTTGCAACTTGGCCTTCGCGCCAGGAAACGTTACTATAAACGTCCTTTTGCCGAGATACTGGTGAAAGTGTGATAGCGTTCCAATACATCTTAGCAGATTCTTACTCTTGATAAGTAGGGAGAGGAAGAGTAAAAACGCTCCCATTGACCATCACACACGGCGTCTCCCATGCCCAATTAAACATCGCGCGCCAACACAACGAGCCCACCCTCTCACCTTTGCATCTTGACCCTCGCCGCCGGAATCGTGTCCTCCTCCTCCTTGACGAGTAACTTCCGGATGCCGAGATAGGTGCGCTGGATGTACGCCGGCCAGTCCAGTGTGCGCATGTCGAACGGGAACAGCATCCGGTCGCGGGGGCTGGTCACCGCCCACAGGTCGGGCACGTTTTTCACGTCGAAGTGGATGGGTGCGTTCGCCAGCTCCATCGTAATGTCCGTGTACTTGTGGATCAGTTCGAGGCCTTTCCGGATTCTGAAAGCGAAGAGGATGTCAGGTTTTCACTTGAGATTGTTGGCTGAAAGGAGGGCCAATGGTGTCTCATCGAAATCAGCTCCGTTGTGATATCCGTGAGCTTGTGGATCTCTTCGAGGCTTTTTCGGATTCTGAAAGCGATGTGGAAGACAGGTTTTCACTTAAGATTGTGTACGCTGCCAAATCCAGGACAGGATTAATGCCAGCTCCATCGTGATATCAGTGAATTTGTGGTTCTTTTCAGTTGAATCTTGAGATTGAGTCAGTCTTTCAGTCATTAGCAGCTTGATATGACTTAAGATGACGTAGTAACGTTTTTTGACGCTGTTGATCTATCTAGATTGCTGTGGCGCCTCACTGCAGGCTGATTATTCTGTCATCAGTAATCAGCATAGGTGCTATTGTTAGATTTTTTGCAAGATATTTGCTCTGACTTTAACCCCGGGTTAAAAACGCTGTAAAATCGATTTCGAGAATCGAATCCCTAAATGAGGGAACTGGTCGCAATGCAGAAGGCATCTCATTGCCGAGTACCTCGGCGTCATTAGCATCATTAGAGCATTCGTAACAAATACGTTTCCCCCTAAAAACGTTGTTTGACGTTTTTATTGTACCTAGATTGGCGTGGAGCTAACCAAGTCGCTTAGAGGTCACCGATGATTCTGTCGCCAGCTCAACGAATTAATTTCTACAGAGTTTCGCATCTTCTACAGCCTAGCAAGATATTTGTCCTGGTGGATTGAAAAAGTTATAAGATCGATAAATTTCGAGAATAGGCCCCCTGGACCTGTGAACTGGTCGCAGTGCAAGTGCCGGGTACCTGGGCGTCTCTCCGCGCGCTCTGAGCACCAGGTCGAATACCAGAGCCGGCAGCAAGTGGAACAGGAGGCGAGCGAGACGCCCGATGACGCCTCCGGGCGTGGTGAAGTAGAACGGATACCAGAAGGAGTGCGTGATGGGCGACGTGCGGTTGGCGCGTCGGTACAGCACGTAGCACTCATCCCACGTGATCCGGTTGCGAGGGACCGGCACGAAGTTGTAGATCGGGACTAGTGCCGAGTTCGACCTGTTCAGGGGGGTGATGGGTCGGTGCTTCAGTGTTCGAAAATACCTGCTCTTATTTAGCGGTACGATTCGTGCTTCGACACTGTGTGTTTGTACGCCGCCTGACACTGTTTTCTGATTTCATTTCTTACTTGGCAAATGATTGCATTTTAAGACGTTTTAATGCCGGTATTTTGGTGCAACCCCTATGTCCGGAAGACAAACTATGTCCAAAGGCATATTCCAACACCTTAAAGGCATAGCTACTTGCCCAAGGCATAAATATTCTCACAAGGCGAAACCGTAGGCCCACAAGGCATACATGAGGTATATGAGGTATTTAACTAATGTCCAAAGGTCAATTAATAAAAAATTCAATAAAATTTAGTACCGGGAAAACTGATAAGTATGTAAATTATTTTGCAAAATTGTAGCCCATAAAAGTTGTTTTAAAAAACGTGAAGTTTGATTCAGTGGGGAAGTGGAAAAGTGTGGAATGTATATTATGTAAAATAAGAAACTTAATGTCGAAAATGCGCCATGTGAAATCGGAAATGACGAGCTGGGAAGTGGGAAAGTGAAAACTGAATTGCGGGAGCTGCGTGAAATGAAAAATGTATTGTATGAAATTGAGAGCGGTATATATGATCGACAAACGGGAACCCGAGGATAGAGTAACCGAGGCACCGACCTCTTCTCGACGAGCGCCCACGCGGCGACCAGGACGCAGTTGACGGCGAGGTCGCAGGGCACGATCATCGCGGAGGCGGTGAAGTCGTGGCTGGACGTGCGGAAGACGCCGGCGGCGGTCGCGACCACCACCCCCGCCAGGCCTTGCAGACTGTCCGTCCAACCGTCGACGGGCTCCCGCGATGAGCCGACCACTGCAACCGAACGGTTTGCCATGTTGGAAACACCGGTTCTCGTACCGAACGGTTTGACATGTTCGAAACACCGGTTCTCGTGAGATCACCGAAGTTAAGCAACATCGCGCTGAGTCAAGTGTTTGATGGGTGACCATCATGCACAAGATCAGTTCTGTTCGAGAGAGAGGTTGGAGGGTTTGAAGTTAGTACGGCAACTTCACTCGCCTTGCTTATCAACCTCTCGACAGCACGGATTAGTGGAGGAATCCTGTTGTTCGAGTTGTACCGTCCTTCGGAAGGGACGTAAAGCCGGTGGTCCCCTTGCTTTCCACGTAGGCTACGTGCTGGCACCGGGTTTCCCCTCCTCCCTTCTAGACTAGATTAGGTTCATTATCACCCTCATCATCACCATTTCATTCACCGACGCCATTAGACCAGTGCCAAAGGGCCAGTTGTCAAAACAGTGCGTCGTAAAGCACCAATAATCAATCAATCAACCGGTTCTCGTGAGATCACTGAAGTTAAGCAACATCGTGCTGAGTCAGGTGTTTGATGGGTGACCATCATGTTAGATTAGTTTTTCTGCAGCACGGGATCACTGCTTTGACAACCCTCGTCGCTGAGGCAGGTAGGCAGCTTTGATCGGAATGCTATCGGTGCATAGGAATTTAGCTTGGTGAGATTTTGCAGGTATTCCGTCCAGCCGTCGTCGTTGCTGTGATGCTTAATTTTCTAACCAAGCCGCCTAGGCGGTGCTGACGATTCTAGCTCCTCAAGTCTTTCTGTGTTCTACAGCATATTCAGATATTTGATGCTAAGATGGGCTTACATCTATCGAACGTCAATATAAAAAAAATCACACGAGTTTTAATACCCTAGAGATGAGTGATTGGTTACCAACTTACCAATAGCCGGTCTCGCGATGGCAACAGGTAACCCGCGGCCATGTTTCTCAACCACCTGCTCGGCCAGCGCCTTGGTGAACGTGTAGCTGTTTGGCCACGCACCCAGCAGCCTTCAGGACAAAGACGCACTTTACCCACAACCCTAAAAACTCATGCCAGTACCTAGCAAGACAATTGAGTAGAGTTCTGCGCATTGCTAGGATTGCTAGTTTAATAGAAACGAAACATTCCAATCCAAAATGTGTATTTGTGCCAGGGTTTGAGCCCGGATCTTTTCGTCTGTCCGGGTATATGAGTTATTCAATGATGGTATACGGAATACCAGCTGTGGTATGGATATTTTAAGTTTAATTGAGTTTTTGTGCTCCATGGAGATAGAAACAGGACTATGAATGCATATAAAGGCGCTGAATCTAGTGACGCTACGCTGCAATCACATGCCAGCAACTCGACTAATCACGATTATGACGTTAATAATGAAAATATATACCGTACATGTAACTTGCATTTAGGTACGAATCAACTAAATCGTAGCTAGTTCTTTGGGAATCGAAACAAACTGGACTCTCGATATGTACTCTAGATATTTAATTTTCCAATCGAATAAAACGAAATTCGCTGATGTTATAATATGGACAAAAATTTTCGATTTTGTAAATCGTAAAAGTATTTCACACAATTTGTCGTATCATATTTAAAGACGGCTTTCTTAGTTTGCAACACTTTCGTTCATTATGTGTCTGTGTAAATTAGGCCTCAGTTCAGCTAAAACTTCCGCCAGTCTTTCCGCCCATAAGAAATAATCTTGTTCTTAACTTTGACAGGAAAGGAATTTTCTCACAAAGTTATCAAGTTTTCGCTACATTCTGTCGCCAACCGGTGAGCGCCTAGTTAAGAAAATTCATTTCTGCAAAAACTCGATAAAACGTCAAAAGCTGTGAATTTTTGCAAGATAAGGAACTGTTGATTACTGTCATTGTTCGTGCGGTGGGGGAGGGAAAGTGTAGCAACTGTTTGCACAGCAAAAAACTAAGTTCTTACGTCTTGGTCATAGCGGTCATCTCGTCCTCACTGAGATCCTCTGCCATTTTTATTGCCTTATCGCAGTCAAAACTCATCTCGTAGAACTTCTCTTCGATGTCCGGCCTCGTGCAGTTGGAGTAGGCAGTAGACACGTGGACCACCGCCTGCAAAGTAGGCGTTAGAACTAAGATTCCCAAAAAAGTCAGCTGTAGAAAACGTTTATCATATTCGACGTTAAGCAACATTTCCGCTGCACCTGGTTTTGGATCCGTGACCATCCAACAAAATAATCTTGAACTAACAATAAAGAGCATTAACTCAATCCGGGACTTAAGCTCGATGCCCATGATTTTCTGTGTGTCACTATATCAGGTGTATGCTTTGTGAAGTTTGAAGTAAAACAACCTATAGCTATCGCTGCGCGAACAGGGTTATCCCTCAAATAAATATAGAGTACTCGCGTTCGGCGTCGCTTCTCCTGCCTAAACAAACCCCCGACCTTGAGGCGAACGCACGTCCGGCACAGCGCCAGCACGTCCCTCGTCGCCCGCACGTTCTGTCGGATCGCCACGGAGATGTGCTCATCGAACTTGACAGTCGCCGCCGCGTGGAACACGACGGTCACACGTTGCCCCAGCAGCCGGCGGTCGTCCGCGTTCAGGCCCAGCCCCGGGGCGCCGATGTCGCCGGCGACCGCGTGGAGGCGGGACGCGAAGCCGGGACCGCGTTCCGCACGCAGCCGGTCGAAGCACTGGGCATAGCAGTGTCACAGTCCATGGGTTCGGGCTGCACTGGGCATCACAGTGTCATCGGTACATGGGTTCGGGCTGCACTGGGCATGAGATGCCGTACGGGATTCATTGGTGTTTCCATTATTAAGTCTATGGTGTTACCCTGAACGCAGGGCACGCAGGGGTGACGTATGCTTTGGCGTTTTCCTCCACAACTCTATGAGTCTGTAACACTTGATCTTGTAGGATCACAAAAGTTAAGCAAGATCGTGCTGAGTTAGATGTTGGATGGGTGACCATCATGCATATGATCAGTTAATAATAATAATAATAATAATAGTCTTTATTTGACCCGATTGATTATCCACTGATAATATGGGCTAAGTCAGTTACATATAATCATATTAATACTCCTTATTAAATATACACGAAATACTGAAATACTTCTGTTCGGGAGACGGGTTGGAGGTTTTGAAGTTAGTACGAAAACTTTTCTCGCCTTTCGTATCAATCTTCCGTGAGCATGGATTAGTGGAGGAAATCTGTTCGGGTGGTACCGTCCTTCGGAAGGGACGTTAAAGCCCTTGGTGCTTTTCGACAGGAGTAGGCTACGTGTAGGAACCAGGTTTCTCCTCCTTCCTTCTAGGCTAGGTTAGTTTCATCATCACCATCATCACCACCCTTAAATTCACCGACGCCATTAGACGAGTGCCATAGCGCCAGTTGACAAAACTGTGCGTCGTTAAACACCAGTTAAATTACGTTACTGGGTTTCCAAAATTGAAAACGCACGAATGCTTGAAGATGAGAAATTGAACCACATTTCTTTAATATCGGGAACGGCATGATGTTACGATGCCTACATCGTTTTTCACAACGGGATATTTACTTGTTTGCTTGAGATTTTGCCACTTCTATCGCCACCACGTGAAAACTTCATCGTGTAACCACCTCAACTTCCACTGTATAAGAATCACCGCAATTTAACTTTGTAAAGTCTATGTTCAGTTTAACAGCTCACTCCCTGGTGATCAGCTCAACTCATCTACCCTCTCGTGCACCCCCTTGTAGCGCTTGCTGCGCAGCAACAAGTAGACATTTCCTGGACAGGAATGCAACAGCTTCTTATGAAGCCGGTTCCAACCCGCTCCCCCCCGTACACATACCTTAGTGCGCTTGCCATTGATTTTGGTTCGAAAAATGACGACCACGGGTATGCGTGATTATTTCCGTATACCACACCACAAGCATGAAAAAATCGTCACCGTTTAATTTTGATTTAAGCGACCGATAAAAATCACCTTTATCAAAGGCTTCTTATGCGGTTAACCAAGGTAAAATAAGACATACATTGCCAAATTAAAAACCATCGAATACCAAGCAGCATCCAAGCCAGTAGGTCCATGGAGAACGTTGCATTCACTCACCGGCGATCTCGTGAGCTCGGCCAACCTCTCGCGCACCCCCTTGCCGCGCTTTGTGCGCAGCAGCAAGTAGACCGCGTCGACGTCTGGACAGCTGCGCAGCAGCTTCTCGACCAGCACTTTGCCCATGAAGCCGGTCGCGCCGGTCACCAGCACGTGGGCGCCGGCGAAAAACTGCTGCACCTCGGACAGCGGCTCGGAGGCTGGCTCCATGCTCATCGCACTAGATCGGTGGCTTGGCATATTGCAGTTGAACAAGTGCTCTCACTGTACACTTGGACTTGGTTGTCTGCCGAGTCTAGTCAGCTGCGTACGAGGGTTTCGACTAGACTGATGGATTGGTTGTGTTGAAGAGCATTGTCGGAATTTGCTTTTACTTAAGTATCTTCACTTCCTTGTTGGATCGGTTATTGTGCTTGCCACCGTGATACGTCAATGACGCACCATGCTTATTTTTATTGTATAGCCGTGTTTATTTATACATATAAACGGTAATTACATAACCATCATTATCGAAGATAAGACAAGTAGTTAAAAATTACATTGCAAGTTCTCTCACACTAAAGAATTTATTTATATTTTTTTGGATCGCGTATAATGGTATTCCTTAATCGTAGGTATTGGACATCCTCTGGTGTCGGTTAATTATAGTGCCTCTGGTTATTGATGGCGTGAGAAGGCATTATTTGTCGCTTTAATTCTGTTCGTACCATCAAACAATCGTTTCTGCTTACATCGTGATTTGTGTGTAGCGATGATGAAATGCCTCCTTTTTCTTCAGCTTACTTAAATATAGATACAGGCAAATGAGCCACATATTAAAACAGCTGCCAATAATCTGCAGATCATGTGTAGGTCAAATTCAACGGTGTTGATAGACAATTATGAAAATTAATTAAATTTTATCAAAATACTGGGCATTATGGGTGAAAAGTCTAATTGTGAATTTTAATAATTGCGTGAATTTCCCCCAAAAATTCCATTTCCAATCGAGCTTGTCATTTGACAGGAAGTGCTCACATTGTTTCAATGTGCGTAGATTGCTCAAGACGGGTCTTTTTACGCTAATTAAAAGCAAAATAATTTACATCCTGGATTTGGCACGTCAGGCTTTCAATTTCCCTTTGCTTTTTATTTGGTAATTATTTTCGCTGAACGAATTGCTCTTTGTGGTAGTCATAAAAGTTACTCCATAGTGAACTGAAGGCAAACTGAAGGGTACCTTCGCTTATTCAAGTAAAATCAATTTGAAGTAGTAATTTATAAAAAAAATATCAATTAAACAGCTTTATAATGCACGATTTGTAATACCAAACAAGTACAACCTTCAGAAGAACAATGTAAGCAATTTGCATTCCTGTTGGTGATTCCTTCTATAACTGTGAGACAATGATCTCCATAAAAATCCGTTATATCTTATTCCTCTTCCTCTTTCATCATCGTATTTGCATCGTAAAACTGAAAAAAGTTACCTTGTTAATGAATCGGACGAAAAATGCAAATCTTTGGATGTTTACACATTTGTATGTTGTGTTTTATAAACAGAATTTTCCAACTGAAAATATAGTGGGCAAAAATGATCGCTGTGATCTGGTTATAATAATCTTGTAGGTAATCTTGTCTCCGATTTCGAGATAGATGGCTGGTCAAAATCTTTGGTCAAATAATTGGTATACAAAGATGTTGGACATGATTTGACATATGATAATTATTAACACAGGTCATTGTAATATTATATTACAGTTAAAGTCATACAGTTCTAAAATTTTGAAATATGAGAGTAATGCTGAAAGTTTTCAAGATCTTTTATTTGTAATCAATGCGTTCAATACATATAATTTTCTTAGTGAACCTCGAATTCATGGCAAGAATTGTGTGAGCGCACATAATTTTCATAAGATTTGATGAAGGTAGTATGCAAAGAATCATAAATACATTTTTTATTGGAATGTATGTGAAACTTCAAAGTGAAAAATGCACGCTGACAGTATGTATAGTAAACTTGATGTTAAATTGAGTTATCTCTGTACTGTCTCAAAAGGTCGTCGTTGTGAATCGCGAGCAAAGATCTTGATGACACAATGTATACAGTACACGTTGCATTGTACCTATAGGCTCATTAGCTACATTTTTTCCAAAATAAAATCATTCCAACCATCACCTGCCTCCTAAAAGAAGTAGGTATACCTTCTTTGCGGGAGTTCTTGCTCGGAATGCACAGTTGTGCTATATCTCGCTTTCATTCCTAAAAAAGGATTGTGTCAATCTATTTTTTTGTACAAATCTTTTGGTATAAAATTACAAAGTCCCATCAACCATCTTTTGGCGCGTTGCGGACATTTTTAATTCCATCACAATCATGAAATCGGAAAAGTGATCGGACTGGTATTTTCCATCCGTCTCTAGGTCTTCGGTAGAAAGTGTTTTCGCATTTCGTTGCGTGGAGGAGCCGGGTTTGCTTTGCGGGCTGCTTCTAGGAGTGAGCGCTGAAACTGTCACAATCTCTGTGCAAATACAAAAACACATTAACCTTGGTCAGAACGAAGTCGCCGCAGCCTTGGCGGACTGCCCTGGTATTTCTGTGAGCTGTGACGAATTCTCGTTTTCAGGGGTAGTTAATGTTATCGAAATCCTTCAATATCGCAACGTGGGGATGTTTTCTTTAGTGTTGTCTATGCGCAAGATCATGGTAAATAAGTTATTACAATAACCAAGATGTACGAGTGCGTTTAATTGCTTTAATGACTTCTCGTAAAGGAGAACTTCAACACTTACTTGCTGTTTTTAATACCCTAATTATCATTCTCACAATGCTAATTATAAGCTCATACAAACAGGCTATCAATTAGTAGAATAATTGTCAATAATTTACTACAATCTCGTAGTAAAAACAGCTGTCTCACTAGCAGTTAATTTTACCTTGAGCTTCTCCACTTTTTCATTACCATATTAAAGAGGTGATAAAAAGGTCGCTAAAGAATTATGTTTATTGTATGAAGTTTATTTGGGATTTACAATATTCATTAGATATTATGGTGACATACGTGTTCATTGTGTACGGTTGTATGCCGAATTTAATTGGTAACATTATTGGATATTATAAAAATAAGTATGTTTTATCATTGGTCTCAATTGGTATTGATCAATCTTCTTGGAGCATTATTAAAGAAGAAGAGATAACTGACACAGTCAATTTGATTTGATATCTTTTCACTTCTTGGCAGAATCGACCAGTCGATTTGACTTGCCTGTAGGATTCTGAGAAGTTTCTCTGAGACAAGAAAACTTTGGGGTATTCAGAACGATTATTTAAAAATCGCATCAATGCGTTCACAAACACTTTGTACTGTTTCATATCTAAATATATTAGCAGATTATTGGCGTTATAGTCGACTTTAAGACAGTTCTAGCACAAGCGAGTGAAAAAATAGAACCGATCGTTATTGTTAAAGCTAGATAATCTAAGCAACGGTGTTTTATATAATATAAGGGATGCAATGTGTTGTGAATCCGGTCTCTGATATATTCCAAATTGCATTGGATTCAGGTAACATCAGTTTAACGATCCGTTAAAAAAATAATCAAAGAAATATCGTTTTAACTTATAGTTAGATTTGCAGCTATTGCTACAACGGAGGCTTCGTGGAAGTTTTTCCCTTTGGCTCTCGTAGTGGGAAAAATGTCTTACAAATGCACCAAAACAACAGGTTCAACGTATTAACCCCTAAAAACGATCGGATGCTCGCGTTGCGCCGCCAATTTTTCCACCGGGAACTTCACCGGACCACTGCTCACCGCACAGTTCGTGCCGTGGATCAACCCCTCGACGGACGCTGTCATCACCCTGTAGTTCACATCTTCGTGATTCATGCTGTCGTCGAACAGCTTCTGCAGTCGATTCGTCACCACAAACAACCTCTCGACGTCGTCCTCGCCCACGAGCACTTTGATCCCCGTGTTGAACTGCAGCGCCACCAGATCCGTTTCGAGCGTCGGGTTGTTCTCGCCTTTGAACGGCAAATGCGTGTTGAAGCAGTGAATCGAGGTGCGCGTCAGCTCGCTGTAGAACAGGACCCCATTGGAGGCCATCGCGACGACGGCGGATTGACCCTTGCGCGTGGCCGGATAGGTCTTGAACTCGTCGGAGACGGGCGGATACGAGATGGCGCCGTCCGAGAACAGGGTCATGTTCATCAGGATGGACGTGGTCACGTGGTTGAGGGTGTTGGAAGCGAGGCTCTGGTAGTAGAGGGTGCGTGGCTTCTTGCCTTGGTGGGGTGAGAGGGTGGTGCCGAGGATGCCGTCCATTAGGTTGAACGTGCTGCCTGTAAAGATAGGGGGTGTTGTTGATCTGGTTGAGCTACAGCGTCGTTCCTTGTCTAGGTTAGCAGGGTTTCCTGATTGGAGGTTTAGTTTACTTTTGTGTTGTGGATATTTTCAAAATAACTTGGTTTGGGGCATATGAGGTTGCTTATCTACTATTGTAGACTAAACTATTGGGATCCACCTCATCGTGTTAGTAGGGCTATCAGAAATTAGGCATTAAGGATCGCTTAAACTTAAAAAGGAGTTTTAATGACTATAGAAAATGTTTTAACCCTGGATACGGTGATTTTGAATGCAGTATCTTACACAGGTTAAGGGTGTTATGTTCATGGAATTTTTTAACCTAGGAACCCCAAAATTAAGGAATATTTCTTTGAAACGATTGTAGTTTGTGGTGGAATAGGTAACCCATCTGTCGATGAAGGCAGTCCGGCTCCTATTATTTCTTAAGACAATTTCTTCCTCCTCTTACCTTCTTCATGAAGCGCCTGTTTTTCTCGGCCAATGAACATATCGCTATTCGTGCAACAAGTTGCAACTTACAAGTGGTTGTGGTTGTGCGCTTCATTTCCATCTGTTCTAGTTTGAAACGACCGTTAAATTGGTGTAGTGAAATCTTAATTGGCTGATTAAGAACGATCAAAAACGAGCCATCAAACGCCTTGCGGTAATAGAAATAACTTTCTCGTATGTTACTGGTCTCTTGTGAGAGTTTTCAATGCAAAATTCTTACTTTCTGATCGTAACCATTAATAGAGGGCGAATTGATAGAAAACCGTATCTTTATTTCTAATAAGCCTGAAAATCTAAATTTCTAAAAAGCACAAGACACGAAATCCACAACAAGCAACATAAACTACAACAGAATAACTTAAATAAATAGCAGCCCTCGATATTATTCGGTCCTTAAACCATTCTAATTAATATTCCCCTGACAAAAGCGTGACTGAAAAACAATAAATATTATTTTAAAGCCAAAATAAAAATACGTCTTTTAAAGCACAAAAGCAAGCTGAACACATCTACAGACATTCTAATAAACCTCGACCCCCAACACTTAACACAAAACAAAAAAACATTGACACACAGAAGACACAAAAACACAAAAACACAAAAGGAGACACACAGACGCGCTAGCCACAAGCTACAAGCTCATGCAATCTCGACCGTCCAATCACGCGCAGATGTTATTCGCGACCAGTCGCGCCACCGTCGCCTTCATCACCCTGAAATTCGGCTCCCTCAGCGTGTCGATCGTGCCGTCGATGTACTTCTGCATGCGGTTGCTGACGAACCACACCTCCTCGACGCCCTGCTCGTTGACCTGCGCCTTCATCCCCGACACGTACTGCAGCCTCGCCGAATCGTTGTCGATCTCCTGGTCACTAGCGCCCCCGTACGGCTGGCCACTCGTCGATTTCCAGCAATAGCATGCGGTCGTCGTGAAATCGCAGTAGAACATGACGCCGGTCGTCGACATGGCGTGCGCTGAACTCTGACCTCGACGCTCTTTGGCGAACGTGGTGAACTGGCGGATTACTTTGTTACCGCCGCGGTAGTAATGCGTCTCGTTCTGCAGCAGCGAGGTGAGCACCGAGTTCTCGGTGTTGCTAGACAGACTGTGGTAATAGAGGGTGCGGTCGCGGTTCTCGATATACGGGGAGAGTGCGAGGCCGACAATGCCGTCCATTAGGTCAAAGGACGAGCCTGGAACAGACGAGCGGGGGGTCAGTGGGCGGTGGAGGAGGTTGTCGGATAAGGGCTGAGAAGGATAGAGCCGAAGAATGGTAACCGTGGGTTGTTATTTTTTAAGTATTGTGTGTTTTCTAATGACGTTAGTTTGCAAAATAGATGTTTAAGGATTTAAGTGCGTTGTTGAATGCTTAGATGTATACCCAAATACTTTTCCTTATTATACGTTTCGCACAAGAGTCTTACTTCAAAGCTTTGTTGAACGTCGTGAATAGTTTTAGTGCACAGCTTATAGTATAAATTAACTCACTTAAATAGTTTTTCTTTTGGAATGTTTCTTTGGAGTAGTGGAAAAGTGTCTTTTACATGGCGACTTGTTGCGTTTGGATACAGGACTGTGTTGTTGGTAAGTGGGACAGGAATTGCAAGAAGGAAATTGTCAGAAGAATGTGGTTGGGGAAAATCCCGGGAAGGAACTGTGAAGTAAGAGGCTGGGTTTCCCGCATTAGTTTCCATGTAGCCTGTGAAAGTGCAGTCGTTTCGTTCCTGCAAAGATTGTGTAAGATTGGTGACCAAAGCAAACCAGCGGATGACCTAAATGCTGTTAAGACAGTCAACGAAGGGCGTTGCGCCGGCTTTCAAACGACGATGATAAGAACGACCAACGATATAAGAAAGACTTGGAAGAATATGCCATGAGCTGCAACCACAGTAAATTCACATAAAGACATACACTGGAAAATGGATGACACAACACAACACAATCACTGCAGGACAACGCAGAAAGTTTCGACAACAGAACACAAAAAAATTCACGTGAAGAATATTGAACCAAAACCTCGAAAAAATCCTTCAAAAACGGATCAAAGACATAGAAATCCAATTCGACAACATATTCATAGACATACGGAAGGTAATTAAACCACACCTAGAAAGGAACTCCGAGACAAAACAGATTCACAGAAATACACGTGAAAACCACGACACACTACAGAGACAGATAAGATTTCGTTGGACCCTTGTGTTGTTATCCCTCAGCCCTGTATTAAGGAGCCTTAACTGTAGCCTTGTACGAGACAGCCAAGATAAAAAATAATAATGAACATCATCTATACACATGTGAAATGAGCCACAAGTGGGAGAATGACACATAAAGTCACTAAATAGTAAATACAGGTGTTAGTTTCGCACATTTTTAAATGCACACATGTGTTACAACTAACAACTATAGCACATGTGTTAGTTTACACATCCAAATTCAACAAACCGTTTTACAAAGCCCACACATGCAATTTTAAGCAATTCGCCAGTGTATCAGTGTGTAGTTTAGCGGAAAATCCAAACGTATTTTGTTATCGACAACATAGCTTATTTTTCAGGTGGTTGAGATGGATTCAGATTGGTTCGGATGGATTTTTTCCTGAAAATGGTCATCTCTCCAGTGAACTTTATTTGATAGAACTAAGTTGCCAACAAGCAAAACATTGCGTGAATTTACCTCTAACAAGCACACGAAACGACCCCTAAACGATTTATCCAAGAAACCGCGCGCTCGCCAACTCCTACCTTGCAGCGAGAAGTAGCCGAAATAGGGGATGGGCCAGAAGCTGTTGGCCGTCACCCTCCACGAGCGGTCGTTCTTGGCGTCGTACACGATCAGCCCGTAGGTTGTCGTGTCCGAGACGTACGCGAACGACGAGCGACACTTGGACGAGCGGTCTCGCACGTCCACCTAAATGGAGGCACGATTAAACGCTTCATTATCGCGCACCTGGCATTATCGTGCATCTGACATTATCGTGCGCGGGCCCCAATTAACTAACTTTTCCAGTTTATAACTACTTATAATTGGGTAATTTTTTTTTTTTCGCTTCCAAATGTAGTATAGGACACAATCAGACAGAAATATGCCCAATTTCGCAGAATTAAGAGCAGAAAATGAGAGTGAAGAGGTGCCAAGACACAACGGCATCGCACGCCAATACGCACCTGTCATAATCGAAAACTGCATAAACTGTTACGTTCCTTCCTATCGCTATATTTAGCCTGTTTCTGCCTTGATTGTGGTCAGGATTGAGTGCGGCTGGATCATATCCATGCACAAGCATAAACTGCATTATACTGTTGCTATCAGTTCCTTCTTATCGCTATATTTAGCCCGTGGGTACCTCGATAGTGGTCAGGATTGAGTCCGGCTTGATCATATCCATGCACAAGCATAAACTGCATTATACTGTTGCTATCAGTTCCTTCTTATCGCTATATTTAGCCCGTGGGTACCTCGATAGTGGTCAGGATTGAGTCCGGCTTGATCATATCCATGCACAAGCATAAACTGCATTATACTGTTGCTATCAGTTCCTTCTTATCGCTATATTTAGCGTGTGGGTACCTCGATAGTGGTCAGGATTGAGTCCGGCTTGATCATATCCATGCACAAGCATAAACTGCATTATACTGTTGCTATCAGTTCCTTCTTATCGCTATATTTAGCGTGTGGGTACCTCGATAGTGGTCAGGATTGAGTCCGGCTTGATGACGCGTTGCGGGAAGCGGTGGCGTCGGATCATCTTGTTGGTCTCCAGGTCGAAGACGACGATCTGCTTCGGACAGACGTGCTTGATGCCGGTGAAGATGTCGATGCTGCCGGTGTCCAGCACCCACATGCGTCCGCAGGTGTCCACCTGGTGGGCCAGGGTGGGATTAGAGACGGGGGTTGGGCGACGCTTGTTTTCATCGCGTTGTGGATCAGCGTTGTTTGAATGATGCTGGTTGAACGATCTTTAGGCGAATAGATTTAGTGGGGAAAAAATGGAAAAAATGGAAAAAATTATTACAAAAATCGTGGATTTCATGAGAAGCACTTAATTTAAAGCGATGAAATCTCATACAGTAGTATTGTTACAAGATATAAAATTTCTGGAAAGTTTCGTCTCAATATATTGAACGGTTTGGAGTCTAGAAAGAGAAACGCGAGTTTAAAAAACTATACATTTTCGTAAAAACTGATAAAAAGAAAAGGTTTTGATCGAAATGTGCCGAAAATTGTAGCACAGGGTCTCAATTGAAAGACAACGAATATTTTATCAAAATCAGTCAAGTTGTTTGGCCGCGAAAGGTTAGATCGCAAACAGACAGAAAAACGAACAAACAAACAAAACATTCAGGATTTTATTTAGTTACAAGTGTAACTGAAGATTCGCTTCTCTCGTTGCACTCATGAAACAACGTGCTTGCGATGGGACTGTTACTACTGCTGCTTTCATTTTTTGACCAATGGACTCACATCCCTTCAATACATTGTCCTGAAAGTTGATACTAGGTTCTTGTAAATTGACGCCGTCGATGAGCAATGTAGTATTGGACCAAAACAAAATATGTCACCAAATCACCTGTTTTGCTGATGCTACCATTTTTGACCCCACCACCGGCATTACATAATTCCGACAATCGTAACACCTACTCCCTCCTACAGCTCAATTCATAGCGGAAGGTCAGTGCTCGATATCCATTTCCGATTGACACATTCATCCACATACAATTTGTTTCGGCTGCGGATCGGGTTCCGTTTAAATTATTCCTATTTTTCGTTCTGGTTCCGGTTGAGGTTCCAAGTTTCAAACGATTTCAATTGTTTTCAAACGCTGTCTAGAGGGCAGCATGGCTTGAAATAAAGCACCACATGCTTACAAACTTAACACAACGTTGTACTGTGAATTCTGACTCACTACACGCTAGTCCGCCAGGCTGTTACCCGATTTTGAGAGTTTCCTAAATTATTCTACATTGCTAGTATAAGATATTTGTTTATAAATGTTACAAATCGTCACCTTGGCTACAGACTTGACTAGTTAAATGATCACTATCGTAACGAAACATCAATTCCAAAATTTGTATCCATGCCGAGATTTGATCCCAAATAAACCCAAATGAACACAATAAATAACTCAAATAAACTTAATACCAATTCCACAGTTGGTTGTCCGTATAGCATCATGAATAATCGCAGTACCCCGGACAGGCAAAGATCCGGGATACAAATTTTGGAATAGATATTTCGTTACTCATAATCAATGTCTACCGTTCATGAAAAGAGTATTTGCATCTAGGATTAAATTCACTCAAAGACTAGCTAGATACTTTCTTCTGTGCGCATCACTTCCTGAACGTCGACCCCTGCTAGCTACAGCCACACGTTGCATCTGCACATACCTTGACGCGGAAGACGGAGGTGAGACCATCGCAGTAGCCCGGCTTGTGCCACTCCCAGTCGGGATAGGGCTCGAGCAGCGGCGACCGGACGTCACCCTGCTTCGAGATGGTCGACAACGTGGCGGGAATGCCCTTCTTCAGGCGGGGGGTCGTTATGAACGTGCGACCCTTGTAGGTGTCCACGTCCAGGGGCACCGAGTTGTTCGGGATGTACAGCGCTGTGGGGCAGGGGTTGCAAACACGATTAGTATGTGCGGTGGTGGCAAAGTTGGACACCCAGTGCTATTTTGGTGCTGTGATAGTATAGTTAAAGGTGAGGTGAGGGCATGCCCGGTTGCCTCGAGTTGTTCACTGGGGCAAGGGTTGCATATTTACTCTATGTTGGGTGGTGAGATAGTTTTTTAAGATAACAGGCTTTTGGCATCACTTGTCTTGGCGCTGTGATGGTAACTGAAAGTGATGCATCGTCGGCCGGTTGCGCCGAGTTGCTTGGTGGAGCATGTGTCGCAAATTGAATCTATCAGAATGTGGGGCGGTCATCAAATTTGACGGTATAAGGGACATTGCACCGATCGGCTAATGCTATAACGATAATGGCACTAGGTAAAACAACAGGTCCATGTGGTACCGACTTTAAAATGAAGAGGGCTGCAGGGGTTTCCGAATAATTCAATTATAACTTTTTGGGATGAGAAATTTTCGCATTTGAAAGCTCTAGAAAATTTTCTTTTCATGATCAATTCAGTTTTGTTTTGCGATATTGGGATCGGGTGTTACGATGATACCGGGCACCGGATACCCTTACCCTATAAATTTTGAATATGCATAGATCTAACACCTGATTTTGGTCGGTCATGCCAAATTCGGTCACATCGGTCACATTTTTCATAGACTCGTAACAGAGCGAGAGATTTGAAGACAAATCAAATCTTATGTGCGATTAAAGCCGGTTTAGATGAAACGAACACATTTGACACTAAATTATAGGATAAGTAGAATTGAACGCTATTTAGCATGCAGGAAAAAAACACATAGAAAGTCGTTTGAGCACTCCTTGTATTTTCACCTACCGGCTACCACCCACCTAGCCACCCACCCTACACGCCTCACCTTCTTTGATCATCGCCTGGCGCGACGACAAGCTAGGAAACTTGTAGTCGAGGAAGTTCCACTCATAGAGCACCTCCAAAACGTTCAGCTGGTGGCTCTGTTTGACGACGCACAGCGCCGTCAAACACGCGAGCAGCGCGGCACACTTCATGTTGCGACCGGGCGACGCGCGACAAGGCACTGCGTCGATTTCTAGACAGGAAACAAGGAGAAACAACATCAGACTAGGACTTGGCTATCGTCTTACTTGAGCCAAACGTTATAATTCACCGATCAAACGATGTCTCCTCGAGGTATAGCTGCAGGAAACGGAATGCAATTTATTGGAATTGACACGGTGATTGTCAATAATCGATTGTGTTGAGGATAAAAATGAGTTCGGAAACGGAATCGTCGATTCTGAATTGTGAAGTAACGATTGTTGCACTTTCTGTTCAGGTCTGCTACGCATGAGAGTGCAGTTGGCAGCCTAGATTGTTGCTCCGCTCTCCGCAAAGCAAGATGTGTTATGACCTATGACATGCCGATTTTTTAAATTTAAATTAGTTTTTTGTCTCTTTTCTCGAAAACGATTGTTAAAGCAGCCACAAGCAAGCATCCCCTCCATGGCTACGATTCAAGATCTCATGGCTTCCACAGTTAATTTTGGCCATTTTGCCAATTCGCAATTTATAGGGATTGCACCAATTAAGTTTCTTGCAATCTTGCACACGTCGGGTAATTTATTCAATGATTATATTTTATCTGCAGTTCTGCCTTAATTAGGGTGGTTATCTGACAGTTCAGCGGATGCATTTAATTTTAGGCTACCCATGGTTTAATTTGATTACCGGGTCTGGGTCAATGGTGTGGGAATTGTCGTTGATTAGATTGCTATGGTGCGTATGAATTCGAGAGCGAAACGCTTACGCAGCAAAACAATCAACTATTACCACTATTAACACTATTACTTTGTACTGCAATGGCTGTCAAATCAAAACAACTCCCACATTCAGTATTTCCGCGGGTTCTTGATTAGTAACGCATATTTGTGCTTCATCAATATTTGATTATATGCTTTGACACTCAATAGCCTTACGAACTTGCAGTTTATGTTCCAAGTCCCCAAAAATCAAAATTAGCATACAAAAAGAACTTAAAACATCTTTTCACATTAAACCAACGCAAGCAATTGCCACAATGCCCAAACATAACTCTTA
The DNA here is from genome assembly GCA_921293315.2 of Nemurella pictetii. NCBI lineage: Eukaryota > Metazoa > Arthropoda > Insecta > Plecoptera > Nemouridae > Nemurella > Nemurella pictetii. The sequence continues at coordinate 9,277,603 of OV121122.1, forward strand.
TCACCTATCCAAAGAGTCCTAGCTATTAAAAAAAACAAGACACCATAAAGTTAGTACTTGAAAATAAAAATGCAAATTTTTATTACAACTAATTGTACAGGCATGTGTATGCTCAAGGGAAAAATCAGGCCCATAAATTGTTGTTACCACCCGGGGACACGCCGGGCATCGCATGGGGCCGGCGGATAAAATTGGTGCGAACGCCTCCAACGTTCTCGAATCGTCGGCAGCTGTAGCGCGCTCCACGAGCTGTATCTCTCGATAATCATCTCGCACTCTATCCGAGCCGCGATAAGGATCGCTCGTCGTGCGCGGCGCACGTTTAAGTAATCCGGTTTTTTGGCCCTCGACCCCGGGCTGGTCTGCGGGTGAATGGCCCCGACGTGCCAAAAACCCCGCCGCCGCCGCCGTCGCCGTCGTCGGGGTCGACTCTCAAGCCGAGTGACTGTACTGGTGTACGACGGACAAGCGTAGGATTTGCATTTTGAGTCCGATTTCTACCAATAAAGTGTTTTCGTTCATGTAGTGTTCGATCCAAATTGATGATTCGCTAACTAAGATGACGTATTAACTTGGAATCGAACGAATCTGGAGCTTTAAAGTAATAATCGGCCCAAATCAATGGTTTATTGAAGGTAAAACAGCAAATCTCGTTTCTTGCATGCAGCAAAGACTATATAGACATTTGTTAGTCTGTTGTAATTATTAATTATTATATTATAATATTATAATAATTGTAATTATATTGCAATCACTTCTCCGCCTGGACACGTAATTTTGATTGGAAATTTAGTAAAGGTTTCTTTGCTTTGTTGGTAAATTCGGTACCGACTCCCGCTGTGATACATTTTAAAAAAATGTATTTTATTTTAAGTAGAGTGTTAGGTCACCAAGAACAGAGCTAGATTACAAGTTTCCTGATAAAAACGTGCTTGTACAGTGGATTTCAGATTTCGCCAAATGCCATGCCATACACCGGTGTTAATGTGATGCAGTGTTTACACGGTGTTACGATTATTGGATTTATTTATATGCGGTAATCAACAACATTTTAGAACAAATGTGTTGGGTGGAGGGGGAGGGGGATAATTTTTATAAACATAGGTAAAGGGGTTCTTTGACGGTAGATTTCGTCGATCTATAACCTCTGAGCTAAGTCTTGGGGGACAAATCCCTCAAATTGGTTAATTTTCTATCGACAATGTCAATTTATAGCTCGGTCGTCTGTGCATAAGGCAGTGAGAGCTGGATGTATGGGTTCCGAGTCCCCGAGTGGATGGAAGTTTCGAATGGTTTAAGTTAATTTAGATGAACAGAATTTATTTCAGACGAGAGCCCGTAGCTTATAACTAAAACAACTAACACAACTAACACGTGTTCACAGCTAGTTGAAGTCTTACATTTGCGGAATAGGCAATGCGATGTCACATGCGAAGGCGACACAGGGAAAATCTTGGGAAGCAGGCCTTCTTCAATTTTCCATAGATTTTTTTTATGAAATTACCAATAGAAAAAAGATAAAACTTAAGGGTCGCCTTATTTTTCAGTGTATCTATGAAGTCAAGGATTCCATTTACAAAGTTAAATTACAAGTAGAATATGCGTAACCAGTCGAAAATGTAAAACAAGCGCCCGTGCAAAGAAATTTGCTTCGATTAAAGTGGGAAACTACAAATTTCGTTGTATTCACAGTAGAATTATTATTAGAAACTTCATACCCACTTGGCAATTGCATCCATACCGGTATGTTTCGAACGAATGGTTGCTTACAGTTTGGTCTGATGCCAATTCGCGTGTTTCCCGTTGCATGTGATATTTCTGAAATCCACATTCACCCACCGAAATCTCAAACAACGCGAGTAGACGCTAGCTCGCTTCACGCCACTCTACCGAGTTCACAACAGGTCACTAAGGTCTCGCACGGGCATTGTTGTCTCACGTCTCAAAACCGGCCATGTGTTTGATAGCCCATACTGTAAGACGCTTCCTACTCTACTCCTCTACCAGTTGACCCCGGCAGGATGAGTAGCCTCGTGTAGAAACTAGGAATTGTGGTCACGTTCGCTGGACCACCTCATTGTCAGGCCCAGTTCTTCAATCACCTGGTCAGGATTGGTTGTCTAGTAACTTGTTTGGCATTTGATAATGATTTAAAGCGATGAAGTCACATTTTATGGCAGTGTTATAGGTTCCATTGGTCAAGACAAAGACATTTTGGGTTGACTTCAACAGCAATTAATCAATTTGCAATTAGCGATAGTCATTTTCTGAACATCCAAGCGTAGAAAGATGAAAATGAGTAGGCTGGTGCTGAGGAAGGTAAAGACGATGGCGTCCCTGGACTTACTTAATTATATTGTATCAGATCTTTCGCAAGATTCTGTGTTGAGATCTCGTCTTGACTAGTTGTGCTGAGAAAAGTGGAAATGATTTCGCAATAAGCACCATGTTTTTTCGCACTAGGAAATTCCGGTTCAAGATATTTCCCGATCAAAAATTATAGTGGAATCAAGTGATCGTTTGTTTTCTAATTGCAGTAGCTTAATTGCACTAACTGGTATTAAATAGACGAGAAATAATCACTGATGTTTATCTTATACGCGCATGCGTCCAGGTATACACATACGCATATTATGAAACTTGCAAATTGTATTGCAAGTGCATTTTGCAAGTTTTAACAACTAATACTGCACATGCCATGGAATTTAATCTGCATTGCACATCGAGGATTGTTTATCTGTATATTCAATGCCATCTAAATATTGTATAGTGACATGCGACTTATCGAAAAATCGAAAAGAAATAATAAGAGAACTATGTTGTAAGGCTGAATTTGTATCTTTATTTTGACGGCTAAGCTTTCTGGCTAACTTTCTGGAACATCATAAGAACTAGTCTGAAAATTCTTCCAAATTAATGTAAACGAGGATTGCTGAAATTAAATTAATACATTTTAAAGTAATGTATGCGGAATATATATAACATAGACCTTTATAGAAGTTAATAACAATTCGAAACATCACATCGCTAATGTGTGCTAGGTTGGTGGGTGTTGGACATGATAAGAAATTTAGCACACAGTCTCATCGCCTAATCTCCCCACTTTGAGTCGCGCACCACGAATAATCCCTGATTGCGATGCAAGCAACGCTCCCGTTTCATCCCCTCGATGCATAATAAGCTCCTTTATTAAGGGCGCTAAAATTATTGCGACAATTCCCAGCCCAACAAGACACAAGGTCGATGCTACAACGAGGATTACTTGGCATCAGAATCACAGGGCTTCACATAATAATTAAGTGTTATGTAGTTTTAGGGTTCAACCAATTTCAAACAACTGCCTTTTGAGTGTGAATTTATTTTTCACCTGATTGTAACGCATCCCAACGTATCCTGACAGGCTTCTGAGCCTAGCTCAGGCGAGTGTCAAAATTTATTGTATAGTCTCGAAAACATTAAAATGCTTTCCAGTTCCATGTGTGAGGACCTTGCTTCCAGGTGCCAAGCACCGACTTGCTTCATTTGACAATGCAGATGAATAAGATTTTGATTTTTACAAAACTAGATCCGGTGTACCTATGATAGAAAATACTGAAACTGTATCGGATGCTGCTAGATCGAGATGCTGTATAAGTGAGAGGAAGTCACTTTCTGCTGACCAATCAAGCCTAATTATACCGGTACGAACTTGCATTTGGCATTTTTTTGCCACCAACGCCATTTCTTTAGTTACTGTTAAATTGAAACTTAATTATGAGGATTTCAATACTAATTACACTCGTCAGTATATCGCTCACAATCAGCTAACGATCAATTTAAACAAAACTATGGCGTACGATAATTCTAAATAAAAAGAAAAAAATTAATTAAAAAAGGGTGATTGAATATATGATATGGTTTTCCATCATGCTTTCCCTTTGTTTCAAAAGTTATACCGCATATAAATTACACATTAATTTCCCATTGCTTTAAAAGTTTAAAAAAAGTAACGCATGCTTACATGAGCCCTCCCGAGAAAAAATCCACTTTTAAGCGGACTGTGAACTCCTTGTTTCACTGAAAACCCGACGCCCGTAGCAGCAGTACAGTGTCCAGATCGCAAAGTATAGTAATTTCGAGCCTCACTCACTTACCAACAACAGCAGCAACGACAACAGCAGAGGACCGCTGCTCTGACAACGTTTGCTCAGCAACTGGCCGCTCAGCGCGAAGGTCGAGGGTATTTCCACGATATTTCCACTAGTGCTAGTGGCAGGGGGGGGGGGGGGGGAGGCGGTGGGTCCTCGACAAGACTTTTCAATTAAGACAATATATAAGACGAAACTGGATTTTGCACAAAGGTCAACGATTCGTGAGACCGTGTTCGCTGGAGTCAATGGAGTTGCCGTTCGCGTGAAGAGTATAGAATGAAGTTTAAGGTCTTGTCCTTCTTCAGTTAAACACTTAGTGTCGGCATAACGTAATATGCGGCATTGCGTTGTACGTGAAACGAGTATGCTAATGATTTAAAAAAAATCTACCGGCTATAACGTAATATTTTAACATGATAATTTAGTTGTGTTTTTATTGGATTCCGTGGTTGAGGAGATTTGCCAGACAAGCTCCGGTCGTCCGATGTAACGAAGTTAAAGCCTTTTTTTATTCCTGTTTTGAGAAAAAGTAATTTTGTACTTAAATTGTTTCGTAATTGAGTTTGCTAGCTGTTGGTTTGCTTTGGCACTTTGTTGCTGTGAAGTCTTCGTTGTCCAACAGCTTTAAGCGTGCGTCTTTGATGTTAGTTATTATAATTGAGCGTTGCATCGACAGAGGTGCTAATGAGCGGAGTCTGCTGCTAGAAATTCGCCCGACGAGTCGATGTTCAACTTCCGTTTTCTGCTTGCTTCACTGTTGTTGTTGTTGTTGTTGTTGTTGTTGTTGTTATTTTTGATATTGAATAACTCAATTATTTCGTAGTTAATATACATGTAGTAAATCAAAACGGACCTTTGGCTAAGAAATATCTGTGGTTCTTCTAAAAGCTTGTAAATACTTGATATCAGCTGATCCTTTCCTTTCTGCTCACATACTATACCGTAAAATTATCTAGCTATTGGATATAATTTTGACGCCTTTAATCAAATGGAAGCTAGGAGAACATTTCATCATTTTCAAATTGATACAACTATCTCATTTTCGCATTTTATGCAAGCTATTTGCAATGCAAGCAGTGAAAAGACCAAAAAGAGTGATTCTATCCTTTCAGGATCATCAAGATCTGCACCGTCACAAAATGTCTCGCATTTACACTGTATCAGAAAAAATTGTCCAAGTCTGTATAAAATTTCTTCTCCATCAATGGGACCAAAAGGTCGCGGGGTCTCAAAAACACACGTGTATTTTTTCCGAACTTTCACCGAGAACAAACACCCTCTTTGCGCATCGGCATGGCGATAAGAGAAAATACAAATTTGGTCGAAGAAAGTGGCAGTTTATCTGAAACTCAACTTATCGATATACATATACCTTATTACTATAATATATCATTGTCTTAGACGATTCGAACAACTATCAAAAATACATTTCTCTTCTCAATCACCAGCATGTCAGCACATCATTTATCACAAAATCACTTCACTCAACCTACCGATATCCTCCAACGCAACAATCAACCTTATAATTAGCACTCACCAATTAGCCAACAAATCTCAGATGCAACCGAGCACCATTTCCTATCCGCCGCCAATTCGATTTCCGATTCCACGGGCGATCGCGCTCTAAAAAAGTTCCGGCCAAGTAAAACAACCCGTAACTTTTGTCGTTAACGGCTAATCACGGTTTAGGAATCGAACCCCGACGCAGTCTCTCCTTGCTCTCTGGTCTCTAGATACCAACAATGCATGCAATAACATCCACTAAATTATTCGATGACACAGGCGAACGCTCAAGCGCACTGCAGACAGTTAAGAGAGTTGAAACAATTTGGCAGTTGGACAGTTGGACATTTGGACATTTGGACATTTGGACATTTGGAAAGTTGAGTTAAAAGTTATTATAAAATTTACTACGGCTGCTTCGTTTTAATGCAGTTAGCAGGGGGTAAAAAAGAATTCAAACCCAAATTCGAAATGCAAACTCCATGATAAGGAGGTCGCTGCTTCGTCGTCGATATATGCACTCAGTTGCACTATGAGACATCTGTTTTCATGCATTTTGTTTTACAAATTTCGTACTTCTGATGTAGACAAAACTTAATTATTTTGAACTCGGCCGATGCGTGAAGTGCACGAATTTGCCTCATTTCCGGTCAATCAGTATTGGACACTAATTGGTGGCATGATTAGTGCGTCAGAACACGCGTTTATTTCCTGAATTAATGCGTGTCTGACGCCTATTCACGTGGGCCACGGCCATGGCCACAGAAGGCAGCATATACGTTAGCGATATTTGATCATACAATTGCACTGGCTTATTGCTTTTTGAAGTCAGAGGTTTTGAGCTTCTATTCACTTTTTTACATTCAAAATATTTTTTATTTGTGAACTTCACATGATAAAATGACGATAGTTTTGATTGATTGCGTTGCTACGTTTTAATGACGCTGTTGCGTATAACCTTGTTAAAGTAATTATTAACTTTAATAAGGGTGTAATTTTGTTTCAATGGATAATTGGATGTCAGTGATGTAACGGATTAAAAAACATCTCATAGCAAAAAATGAAAATTAACATGATGCATTAATCTATATTGTGGTCTTGATTCGATATTGACAGATTGTTTCTGTTAGGAATATATTTAGGATTATTTTCCATCGTGTAATTTATTATTTTGCAAATGTTATTTGCTGGGCATATTATACTATAAATGAAGTAAAATGCTTGAATTGCAATAAGGAAGTCTCGTGCCAGCAAATTACGCTATAATAGCTAGTTAGTGGGAATTCAGGGACTTCGCACTGAGGAGAAGGACTGTACCTTAACTTCCTCATCAAGATTCCCAACTAACTTACCTTCGATACGTCGTGAGGAGGGGTAAGCTGAGGAGGTGCGAAGCTGTCATCCATTCATCACGATAAATCGCAAAGCGTTCTGAATATCAATACCTGCAGTGATCGCCGATTCGATGACGAGCAAGGGAACCTATTTATTATTTACGTCCTTCGTTCTATGATAATTTTACGATGCTGTCTGTGAATTGTTGATTAAAATTATTATCTTTGCTGATGTCCTCTCGTAATTTACAGTATTTAACAAGGGGAACACAAGTGTTGCTTTGCCAGGGAATAAGTTATGATTTCGCTATCCGACCTCCTCGTAAAATGTATCTATGATAAGATATCTATAAGGTATCCAATTGGGAACAAGGTAAACAATTGGTTATAGACAAGTCTTTTATCAAAAGTATACGAGAAATATCTTTAAAAAGTGTTATTAAAAAGGTATATTTCAAATATTATCAGAAATTCATTATCCATGTTGCTAAATCTACTCCTGGGCTCCACGATCATTTTCTAATGATGGTTCCCGAATGCATTTTCAACATTCGCGCATAAATTCGGAAAGACGTTGTGGAAATCGACTCTTCTCTCCACTGCGTCGATCCGTTGTGGACGACACCGATGCATTTTGTGACCGAGCCGATGAAATTGAATGCAATCGAAACAATCACTCTATTCGCCATAGCAGTAGCCGTCGACGAAGGCGTGAAATCAACGGTGATGGAGCGAACACCCATTGTCCTGTCTTCCGGTTCCGTAATACCATTGAATATTTAGTTTCTATGCAGAGTTTTATGTTTGCGCTTTATATGCTGGGGAATCGGGGATCATTATTTTTATTTGGGTTCGAATCGGTGAAAATGATGAGATAATCGTGAAGTCTGGTAATTGGTGGAGTAGACCGGACTTTATAAAATTTTCTGCACTGAAAACAACATTATTAAAAACAAATTGGCCATAAAAGCTATAAAATCCGTGGTTTATGACTGTTTGATGCTTTACTATAATACAGGCATGCGTGCTCGTTTGCTTTGCTACGTTTTAACTTTTAATAGGTAAAGGTAGAAAGGTTCAATGTTTTGTTTGACTTGGACCGGTATTATATAAGATCAAAGTTTCGATCAAGGACTTGCGTTCACGGCTTTAGTTCAAACTTCAAGTCGTTGTTCTTGTGTAGACAGGCTGTAAACATTGAATTTTAGTAAATTTCGCCTTAAACTCGCTTGTTATTCCGAAAATCAGACTTTACATATCGGCATTAACACGTTTCATATTTTTTTCCACCACTGTTTCTATCAAAAAAACACAAAAACGTGGATGGTACTTGGAGGAAGATTGGAAAGAGCGAGGTTCACTGGGAATAATGGTCATAAGTTAAAGTAGGACATGAAAAGTAAATGAAAGAGAAGGATAGGAATTTTAGAAAATGGTGTCGAGAAATGGAATAATTAAAGAGTAAGTGGAAAGATGATGGAAAGTGTGACATAAGGAAGGGGTTAGAATGGTATGGGATGGTAGCTAGGTTATGGGACTCAGCACGGTTTAAATCTTATTGAAATAATAAAAAATGAAAAATAGAATCCAGCATCACTTCCCAGTTCATAAGCAATGATAAAACGTGGTCTACAATTGAATGTAGAACAAAGTGTTCGTATGTGTGCACTCTTCCGCCGAATGTTCAATTCAAAAACACAGAATTATTTATCTCTCCCACCATATTGCGCATCCGAATAATGGTGTGAGAAACCATGAATAATCTAGATCATGATGTTTCTGTCTCTAGCCGAGACTTCTTGTGATCTAGTGTGGCATGGTGTTAGGTAAGCTGGCTACGTTGAGAGGATGTATGCTTATAAAAAACATTATAGTGAGTTTAATTTTCACTAGGTTAACAAAGCACCGTGAACACGGGTAATAACACGTGATTTGCATAGAGATACACTGGAGAATGAAGTGTGATTAACGGTCAAAGTTTTCAGAAAAATAGTTTAACTGGCTTCCGAATCTCAACACTTATCCCGGCATATCGAATAGCTATGGTCAGTTCTGTTCGGGAGAGAGGTTGGAGGGTTTGACGTTAGATACAACAACTTTACTCGCCTTGCTTATCAACCTCTCGACAGCACGGATTAGTGGAGGAATCCTGTTGTTCGAGTTGTACCGTCCTTCGGAAGGGACGTAAAGCCGGTGGTCCCCTTGGTGCTTTTCGACAGGAGTAGGCTACGTGCCGGCACCGGGGTTCCCCTCCTCCCTTCTAGGCTAGGTTAGGTTCATCATCACCTTCATCATTATCATTTCATTCACCGACGCCATTAGACCAGTGACAAAGGGCCAGTGGTCAAAACAGTGCGTCGTTAAGCACCAATAATCAATCAATCGATCATCACGAATAGCTATGTTGCCCGCTTTAGACCCTTAGTAAAGCGGGCTGCATAGCTTTGCGAAACTTCGGGAAAAGTTTGTGATTGGGACTAAAAACTTCTTGATATTATATCCACGCCTTGACTTGATTCCCCATTTTGGCTACTCACCACCTCTACCATTCTATGATCTTAGTTAAATCGGTTAAATGATTTCGAAACCATGATTACAGTTTCCTCAAAATCGAAAAAGCTGTTTTGGCAGTTAAGTGCCAACAGATATGAAAACACAAACACATATAGAACCGTTTCAGCAGCAAGAAAAACTGAAGATTTTACTTCACTCATTTTGCCCTAAACCAATCAATAATAGTCTTATTGTTCTAATTTTTGACACCTTTTTTACTGTGCCTTTTTCATGCCTTGCAAATGCATTTTGTACGACCTATTTAAAGTCCTCGCAAGATATTTTAGACTATGCTATCCATTTAAATTGCATTTACTTCGCTCCATTTCATTAACTGTCTCTAAACATTTCCCCATCCCTTATTAACTCGCATCCACATCGAGACCGGCTCAGCCCTTCGAGTCTCGAGCCCCATGACAAGGTTCCTAATCTAATTTTCAATATCTTTCCACACTCGTGGCTGCAGAAAAGGAACCGACTAACAATGGCAAATTAAGCTGACGGGTGGAATTGGTATGCGTACAACGTGCGTCGCGTCGCGTCGCGTCGCGTCGCGGTATATATTTCAGCAAGAGCACGGGCCTCCGACTCCCAACGTACCAACCTCCCAGCCTCCCAACGTACGCTATGAATGTGTGACGAGCAAAGATTCGGTCCCATCTTTCTATACTCTCCATTGTGCGTCTTGTGCTATCTTCATCTCGGCTAAGGAGACTGAATCGTGATCCTGAGTTCATCGCTCAACCATCACCGCCAGTGCCTCGCTGCTTAAATTCCGCGACATTGTTAACTATGGATCCAGAATTCCACCAGATCCAGAATTGCTTCTATAAAGGCATAAAACTCATTTAGGAGTCGTAGTCCAGGCTGCTTTGCGGATAGCGAAACAAGCTGCAGTCCAGGCTGCTTTGCAGGCAGCGAAACAAGCGGCAGTCCAGGCTGCTTTGTAGACAGGGAAACAAGCGGCAGTCCAGGCTGCTTTGCGGACAGCGAAACAAGCGGCAGTCCAGGCTGCTTTGCTGACAGGGAAACAAGCGGCAGTCCAGGCTGCTTTGCTGACAGGGAAACAAGCGGCAGTCCAGGCTAATTTGCGGACAGGGAAACAAGCGGCAGTCCAGGCTAATTTGCGGACAGGGAAACAAGCGGCAGTCTAGACTGCTTTGCGGACAGCGAAATCAACGGCGTTCGAGGCCGCTTAGCCTTGGCGTTAATAGCGTCGGCGTCGGCGTCGGCGTCGGCGTCGGCGTCGGCGTCGGCGTCGGCGTCGGCGTCGGCGTCGGTATGATGTGATGTCTGATGCTGGCGGTCGAGAAATTGATGAGATATCGCGCGACTGAGAGCAATAACATGAATAACGGTCAATTTGCTGATCGGCGAGATATTGGCAAAGTTTGTGGGTGAAATTTGGTAACGGGAATGTGTTGGAATGCGGTGTAATTATAAATGTTGACGATCGATGCGGCACGATAATGTGCGAGTTTGTCGAAGCAGAAGCAAGTTACTCGCAGTGTAATTTAGAAGAGAAAATACTGAATATACTCGGGTACCCAGGTTCCCTGGTAAAAACTGGCCAAAGGTTTTTTTATTTGTTACATCATCCTAGTCTTCTCATAAAAATCTCGAAACTTTTACTAAGTTGAAGATTGTATTTAAAAACTGTCTTAGTGTACGTCAAACATTCAAACGATACAAATTGCTAACTTCAGCGCAATCGTTTATATTTCGCTTTTTTGATACGTTTTTACTATTTAGTTATACTGTGTCTCAATTAAAATTCATTTTTAATCACGTCTGATTAAAATTTCTTTTATCCGAAAATACATTTTATTAAAATTCCACTGGCAGCCCCTTGTGGGTTCAATGGAAAAACTGTTGTAATTCCCTTCGACATGATTATATTTGTACGTGGAAAATACAGTTAATTCGTGTCTCTGAATTACTCTCTGGCAAGATATTCGATGAACTACCTAAGTATTATAAAAGCACATCTAGTTGCTTAGGACATTAACTTGAGGCTGCTTTAACCGAGGTGTTACTAGGTAACTATGATGCTACGAATGTTTGAGATGAGACTATTGGACTGATGTTAGCACCAAATGCAAATTAAGACAAGATGCCTTTGCCAGACCTTTGCACATCTAGTTGCTTAGGACATTAACTTGAGGCTGCTTTAACCGAGGTGTTACTAGGTAACTATGATGCTACGAATGTTTGAGATGAGACTATTGGACTGATGTTAGCACCAAATGCAAATTAAGACAAGATGCCTTTGCCAGACCTTTGTTTGTTGTTACTAACCTTACTCTAAGGTCCATGCGTAAGCAAGCAAAAACCTGAGAGAGTCAGGTTGATAAATAAGAAATTATAAACCTCTATTGCTAAGGTGTGGCTTGTTCCACAACAGCATAGAAAACATTACTCGGTGTAAGATATCTTACCGTCCAGTATATAATAACGGTCACTCACCAAGCACGCTGGTCAGTTTCTCGTGTAAAATTTTTCACAATGCAAATTTTTCCCCCACCGCGCGGAAGTAATCGATATGCCCAGTGGCATATGGTCTTGCAGCCAACAATGTCACGAACATCCACTTCAACTCTGGACCAATCAGCGGCCAAGGACGTGTGACAGAAGATCGTTTTCGGCTGTGTTCATGACATCATGGCATTACGATGGCGTCATATTACATGATTGTAACGCAAGAATAATTTAATGATTTTGTGTGCGAAAAATTTACTGATATCTAAATTTCCGAATAACCGCATTTTGGCGGAATCTAACTCCATTCTTCAAGTTCTCGCAGAGTTGCTGTATGAACAGGGACAGCAAATTAAAGATTTCTTATTTATTGATAATTATGAAATGTCACTGCAAGGTATTTTGCAGTTTTTAACTTAGATTTATTCATATTATAATTTATAAACCTGCGTGACTCAAGCCTCATAACTCATAAAGCCACCTACAAATTCGTACCGTTAGGGGAGAAGCACACCTATCTATTATTTTATATTAGAACTTTATTCCGGTGTCGCGTTAATTTGTTGAAAAGCTATAGCAAATTAACCCACTTATTCATCCCAACTAGCAACAGCGGTTATAACAAATTATTCGCGCTGTCTAAAGAAACTCGCCCGTGTCATTTTCCACAATGCACATTCCCGGACAACATATCATCCAGACCACAGAAGACAGCCTCATCTGTAGTAATAATCAGTACCGAACAATTACCTCACACCTCAGAACATTCAACCACAGTTCAACTTTCAAACCCCCCAGTTTCGTTCCAATTCGCACGAAACTACTAACAAATTACCGTTAAAATACAACAATACCATAGAAACTTGTTGATCCCCGAATAGAAACCGTCATTTATATCGCACACCCTATAGCCATGCTAGAGTGAGAGAGAGGCTGAGAGATTCTGTCGTAACCATAGCAACGGCATGTGGCAGCGACGCGCTGCGACGGGCGTCGGCGTCGGGCGTCGGGCGTCGGGCGTCGGTTTAGTGTGAAGCCTTCGGCGGTGAAGGAAGGGCACACGACTACCCCTAGTGCGTGCGTTGTGCAGGTCTGCGTGACCCGGTGCGTGTGCGCTGCTTGTGCTCTTGTGTTGGGCTCGCGAGTGATAAGCGAGTTTTATGGTTTTAATGGGGGGTTGGTTGTGGTGTTTTGGGTGAAAAGGTTGAAATTTTGGCGTAGGGAGTGGTGTTGTGGGGGTGGTATTATTTTGTGTGGGTTGGATGTTTTTTTTGTGGTAAGATTTGTCTTGCGTTGTGGTGTGTTTCTTTTGTGCTGATATATTTTTTGGCTTGATATCTACTGCGGAGATTCTTCTTCATAAAACGTGTAGTCAATTTAGCTTAGTGGACTACGATTGATTGGGGCTAGGGGATGAACATTTGTCAAAAGGAAATTAATTTTGATCACGGTAAAATGTTTTATCTTCCACTGTGCGAATTTTCTGAAAATATATTACAAAGCATAATTTTTACATTTTTTCTTCTTATTTTGCAAAGCCGACAAGACTGAGAAAAAGTTCTGTATAAATATAAAAAAGCCCGAGGGAAAATCAGAACTACTCTGAACGCTGACAAAATTCAATGTTTTTGAATACACACAATTCAATTGCCTTGGTAGAACTTCGTTTTATAGTCAAGTTTCATAGAGAAATGAGCGTAGGAGAAACTCAATTTCCTCGCCCTTGGGGCCAAGCCATTCGCTCGTTTTCAGTGCATTATTTGTGCACTTGTGATGCAGACGCATAAAAATATTGAGCACTTCACCTCTGCTCGACCGATGAAGTGCAGTAATTGGTTTCGTTTGCCAGTTCATGGCAGCTAATGAAAAGTAAATTAATGTAAATTTGCACACGCTTAATGTGCATTAGCATTGGGTTGATTTACTGAAAGGGCAAAATTTTGATTGCTGATTACTGATTGGTCGACGGAACGTTGGTAATGATAGGTTCTTTTAATGCGGTGATAAAATTTTAATGCGGGCATTTAAAGTTGCTAGAGCCAAACGGGAAATGAAGTGACTGTTTGGTAGGAAATGCATGCAAATTTTTGTTGCGATTAATGCAGGCCAGTAAGAATGGTCGTCTCATGCTTACTTTGGGGTCAGAATTGGTGAGATACCTAAAGTTCAGGTCGATTTAAATAAGGCATTTAACTGGCGAATGAATTGCATTGCTAAGGCATTTGCATCGTATACCTATACCAGAATATTCTGAATTACGATGTGTGATCCTTTGAAAACTGCATGAATAAGGATCAAGTCTGTTCGTATTGAAATGTGTCAAACTATTTAGTTCTACATACTAGAGGGAACAAAAAAAAAGTTTGATTTGGTTTTTTTATTGATTGGTTATACTTTTGCTGCTTTTTTTCTTGGCAAAATAATAATGATACGAACAACATGAAATGCTTGCTGAATTGCTACCGATTTCATGGTGCTTGTTTATTTTACATTTTAGCTGTTGCTTTGTGATAATTTTAGTTTGTTATACAGTCATACATATATTTGTGTAATGCATGTTAATTTGCTGTTCTATGACCTAGAAGAACACGTTTTTATTTGAACACACCAACATTCTTTCGGACAAATAGTTACATAGATTTGTTTAAAATTATAAATTAAATTATAATTAGATTAATTATTATTTAATTATTGTCAATCTTCATTCGTAATTTTGTCACTTTACATTAAAGCCAAATAATCCATCTCATCGACAAGAGACATTCCGATATACAATTTTCGTTATGAAATTCACATTATATCCCTAAATACACATATCCTATATTATGAAAAACGCAAAATAAATATCATTGCAGTACGAGAAGCACAGAACCACATTTATTCTAGTTGTTTATTCCACTCAGTTTTCCTGTTTCAAGCAACTGTATTTTGATCCTTGGAATAATAAGGATGATCTAAAGAGGTCCCGCTTGACCCGTCGCTTAAATTTCTACACCATGCCTGTAGGCTTTGCCAAGCTTACCCCCTGCCCTCAACGAATTTGTAGCGCGTAGCAGACACGAATGGGCTGCTAGATATGGACTGCTAGCTTCTATCTTCCACTTCCAAGATCGTATGCAGCGTCGGCCAGAACACTAGATTATTAACACTTAATTTGTGATTCAGCCTCGTCGAAAATTGTGTGAATTCTTAACAGAGTTACAACTTGGATCGAAATTGAGCCACCGGGAATGACAATGTTATCTAGTCGCCGCAAATCCGCAGGCATAGTTTGAATTAACGCTCAGAATGATATATCAAGAGATTCGTCTTGCTTGATTTCTACAGGTGAGGTAGATTCTACCCGGAGTCGTTTGTTGATATATCACTTCTCTTGTTGCAACAAAGGAGCCACACAGAACTGAGCGTGAATTTCGGGAAGATAACATCTAAACTAACACCGTTGGTAAATAACCAAATGAGTTTGTTCCACTTTGTTGTCGCTCATGCCAAAAGAGACGAATGCTATCCAGAGAGATTAAATTCTGTTAACGCGTCCGTCCCTTTTCCGGCCGTTAAAAATGAATTGGCACGCCGTCGCGGCAATGTGTTGTAAAAATGTATCGAAAGAGGCCGTTTAACACACATTTCCATAATTTTCCCTCGATGGAATTGCGCCCGAAGACTTTTCTCCCAATGCTTTTGTCTCGGAATAGAATTCGAACACTCGTTTCGAAGCGGTTACTTTGCCCAAAATGCCAATTCGGCAAATGGGAAACGGACGCGTGAATAATTTATATCTTCTAGCCCTTGTTCTAGCAGCCCCTGTGGCATGTCGGTCGCTCTGTATTCTGATTTCATTTCGAAAATGCGAACAGAACAGTGCTATGACTAGTTGTTAGCATAGCGTCCCAACACCGAGTGTAGGGACTAGACACTCCTACTCCTATATACGCGAGAGCTTGATATGGTAAATATAGATTTCATTGCTAATTAAATAGATGCCAATTATAAATGTAGACACCTATATGGTGATCTGTTTGTGATGCCGATAATTAAATTATCATATTAATGAAGGTTTTGTTTGTGGGATCCTAAAGTTGGTGGATGTAATCACGTGTCTATTTAATAAGGGCACTGAAGTTCTTTACATAATTTTAGTAACACAATAAACGAATATGAAGAAATTAATGATTGTGTCTGCAAGTAAAGTCGATAATTCAGGGTCGTATAAGATTTCTCTGTTGACATATCTCACCTGCAAGTCACCACCGGATCAAATTATCACTCTACTGGTGAATTTCTGAGTGGGTGTACAATGATTGCAGAGTATAAAATGTCAAAAAAATAATGGCCATCCATAAAAAGTGGGACCGTTATTTCTGCGTATAAAAAATTATTTCTTTTACTCACTAGCAGGGCGTGTAGATGCTGGCATCACTGCTTCACAATCATATCATCAACTTAGTATATCAGCACAGTGCCTTTACTTTTACCTACGTCTATGTATATACATTACCTATATATCTATCTCTGACAATAAAATATATTACCTCCCAAATAGCAAATAAAAAAATAAAAAAATAGTTTATAAAATGCTAGCAACTAACAGAAATAAAATCGGAAGAAAATAAAATCTTGCAAAATGTTAACTGCAATGCGATTCTGCTAAATTTTTAAAAGGTGAGATGTGATGAAATGAGAACTTTTTTCAATGTTTTTAATGTAACAAATGAACGCTCTTATCTTATCTCACATTAAAAAACATTGACGAGACTCGCTTGCTAAGAAGCATAGAATTTGTTAGCTCTGTTCGTAGCACATAGATTAGCTCTATGATGTTCAACTTACCTAGTCTAGTGTAAACTTCGCGAGGGAGAGACAGAGAGGGTAGATTTCTCGGGGGAGTACATGGATTTATATACACTGTGCACTGGCCTAACGTAAACTCTCCAAGGATCGACTTAATCAGCATCACACTTGATCCGCAAGGATCCTGATTCTCGTGTTTTATTTAAAACTTACATTATGAAATTCACTCTGCATACGGCATACTCAAGATGCAATTTCAAAACATGCATCTAATGGGAAAATGCAGAAAAAATAAATACTGTATCCTCTTCGCCAAATTACCTATCTTGAAAGGGATAATGTTTTATAAACGACTCATCTCCAAGGCGGACTGAATGTTTATTTGACATAAATACACATTTGTGTTTTATTATAATCTTAAACAATTTAAGCAATTTTAATATCGAGACACTCCCCGTTTATTATATATTCTCAAGTATAGCACGGATATTTTCTAAGCTTATGGTATATCGTGAAAATTCGTTATTTAGCCAAGACACCATAATTTCTCGCCCTTAGCTGGTTCTTGCTCCTTATACTCTTTGCTTTAGTTGCTTCTCCATAATTAAAACTTTAAACATGTTGAAATATAATTGCCTCCTTCCATGTTTTTCAAAATTAACGTTTGGTCTACCGTCTGCCTTAATATTCCGTTGAAAAAACATGCAACGATGAATAGGGATGCGCAAATGATCCGTACCCTATTCTTTTCCCCCGTACGTCCCTGGGCGAGAATGTATCATTTTACATTTTTCTTTTCTCTGAGACTCAGTGCGCCATTACGTTTTCTCTTGCACGAAATTTTCCCAGTCAGAAGTAGTGAAGGATTAATAATAAGAAGTTATGGCCCTTCTGGCCAACTTTTCTTTCTACCTGACGAGAAATAAGCACGGGGTTTATTTTCGCCAGCTTTACGCCATGGAGGAGAGCTATGCTGGAGGAGTACAACTTTTCGGATGTTTTTCTAAGTAAGCAATCTTACTTGAACGAGGGAAAAGCTAAGCCCATCTTGATATTTTACTCTTCTTCTTCACTATACGATTGTTTTATTTCACGTTACAAGTGCTCAATACTTTCCTGAGACAGAAACTTTAGACCGATACTTTAATTGTTCCATATCGAACTTATTAAATGCGCCAAGACGGTGCTTTGCAGGTCAATGGCACTGGTGCCCTCAAACCAATCAAAAAGTTTCAGATGTTCTAATTAAGTTTTGTGTGCAGTTCCACAGACCGACGCAAACCAACAACGTTTCAAATGTCGTATGTCGTATCTTAGCACCCGCTTACCAATCATTAAAGCGCAACAAAAGTCTTGCACAAAAGCTAGCAGTAAAATTAATGTCCCGACTTAAGAGCCAGCTAAAGTCAGCTTAAAAGCCTAAAATGCAGAGGTCCACGTAATTACTTTTCCTGCCCCCTAAATTGATCCCAATATTTTTGAAAAAAAATCAGTGTGTAGAGGAAGAGTACTCCGACCCGCCTAGTAAATTTTAATTGAGATCGGATGGAAAATAAAACAACCAGAGAAGAAAGAAAAGTGGTGTTTTCGTTTAAAAAACACCCACAAAAAGTCCCAAATTCAAGATCTATTTGTGAACAAAGTAAACGTCCGATCGACACGAGCCTTTACATCGCGTGTTAGAAATTTTTTCAACTATTCACTGATTTTTTTTCATAAATATAGGGAACATTTTAGGGGGCAGGAAAAGTAACCACGTGGACCTCTGCACTACCAAAAATTTCCGTGTGAGAAAGCTAATCTTTCACGGATTAGACCCGATGGAAATAATCTTCCAGTTTTACTGCCTCGTTATCAGCATGAGAAATAAAAACACTCGTGGAGATTATACTTGCACAACCCGACACCGAGTTCAATAGAAAGTTAATAAAAAAGGATATCGATACAAATCCGTGTTTCATACTGTTTTATCGATACGACTGGATTCGTCTCAGCTTGCAGATCAAAAGCAATGTTGAAATGAAAAAATCCGACGAAAATTACCGATTAATATGCATCATTCCTTCACCCACTGCTCTGTAAACCTAGTTGGGTGGGTCTCACTCAACTTTTCTACTCAACTTTACTCAATCTATCAGTGCTCTAAAACTGAAACTTGTGTTACGCACGTTTGTATTGATCTTAGAAGGAAATCCGATAATAATGAAAATCGATATATTGGGTGTCCGATATTTTTCATTGCTTGCTTGGGTCTAACAAATATAGTTATTTTGTATTATTGTGTAATTTTCGGAATTGCATGATTGTCAAGTCGGAAGAGAAGAGATTCTAGGAAGTCGGCACTCGGCATGCTGACGCTAGTTAGCGATAAAATTTAGTCGGCGTAAGATATGGCCGATGACGGCTCGTTCCGTGGAGACAGAGTGTTTTTATAGATCAAAAAGTATATTTTCTTCACTAAACAAAGCAATGTTGCTTAAACTAACCATCATCGTTTGTATTCAATTCAATTTCAATTTCAATTTCATCTTCATTTTATTCTGCATCACAAGCATGCATACAGGGTAGAAAAAAAATGAAAATAGCAAAAGCCCGCGTAACACTCATACCTAATTGAACAGTTCATACAGCACAGACATGCGAACCCGTTAGTCTTTGTGCTATTTTGTTATATACACTACGAAGTGGTTCACATTCGAACGTGTTGAAAGGAACGAGTACTTCTGGCTTGAGAAGATGGAAGCGCGCCTTTGTTGGTGAGTGAGAAAAAATATATGCTCGATCTCTGCTGGGAGTGACTATTGGTAGACGCTGATGAATCTATAATTTTTGTTTGTTCTAGGTTTTATAACAAGTGCCTAGTCATTGAAATTTGCAACCCGCAGTACAGTAAACGAATGTTGAAGACAGACATCCGAGATCCGAGATCCGCGATGCGTTGTTGAAGCCCGTGCTGCGGCTCAAAACGCCAAAGACATGAAAGCCGCCGCGAAATTGCAGAGGAAAAGTGCGAAGGCGCAAACAGCCAACAAATAAATCGGCAACGGAGTGTTTCCGATCCATGGCTCCATGCAATCGATGTATATTAATTGAAACTAATATGTAGTACGTATTCAAAAATATAATTATTATTTCGTTACTTTGTTCGGAATCAGATAAGTTTCAAAATGACACTTTTGTGGCGTTAAAATGTTCGTCTGCGTTCAAGCATTGTGAAACGACGCATCTATGACTGCATACTAAGTCTAGTTATGCTCTTTGGGCAGACTTTTTTGAAGAAACAACCATGTTATTTCTTAGTGTTCGTCACAAGAATGTGATTTCAACCATGGTGGAAAAAATTAATTTTCATAATGTTATGGGTTAAAATCACGCCAGAAGATCGAATAAAAAAATGTGTTCCATGTACTGTCCATCAAAAACACGATGGTATCAATAAAATTAATCGCAAACAAATACTGATTGATTTGTATTCTCGGCATCTACTACTCAATGAAAGTTTGCTTGCGGAATGCTGTTCAGCAATGTTTACAACAAACTCGACACAGGATTAGAGCGGCTTATAACGTGACGTACTACCAATTCTTTGCCGTGATTGAAAATGTGCTGCAGTAAAGCCAATAAGTGCACTAGAACTTTGATTCAAAGTATCATACAATCTGCTGACAAATATGAATCCAGCCGTGTCATTTAAATCACGAAAATCGAGAAAAAGCAGATTTTTTTCATTTTGATGATTAATCTTGGTTATGCAAGAGTCGCAGATAAGTGCCAGCGTTTATAATCCGTGGCTTCTTATGATTACTGCCACAGATTATTATGTTTTTCGTTATCGTATCGGGTTACAACCTATGTAGACTCTTAAGCTGTAAGCACACCGTACTTTAACAATTTTTATGAAGCTGCCTTTTTCCATCACGAGTCCCGCGTAAAATTACTTTCACTTCTTATCTGCGAAGCCCTCGCCCGCATGAATCTAAATCTCTCCTTGAATGGACCATGGACCACCCCTTCGGTGCCAGTTTTAATACTCAGCACGTCGCCCCCTCCGACCCCCCCCCGCCCCCAGCCCTCTACAGTACGCCTCCCTGCCTCGGACGTGTTTACGGACTTTTCTGGATATAAGCAGCTTGGGAAATGATGTGAAACTCCGCCATGCAGAAGAAAAGCGTCGGGGAAAATGGGGTAGGAGGGAAGAAAGTAAAGCGGGTGGGTATACGAGTAGAGTCGTGGCGATGAACTTGCGCAATGGGGGTTGCTGCAGGTGGTTAGGGGTGGGATAATGGATGCAAGACTGGCTTGCTATCAACAGATGGTTGGCTTGAAGCTTTTCTATGTGCGGCGGTTCATCATAATGTAGGCTGGTTTCGTTGTGATCTTGACTGTTTTTTACTTTGTGATGAGGATACAGTGGTTTATTCGTTTTTCGTGTCTTCGAATCTCTTTTGAATCAGGAAAATTTAACCAGGTATTGAATGCGAGGTCCCAAACTCAACTTATCAGCATTTTAGTTTCGTCCTAGTTATGCATTAAACCGTCTCAAGATAATTCATCTTTTCGCTTCATGAATTGCATACATTTTGAGTTAATTTGACAAAATTGTAAGCATTGAAATATAATTGAATTTTCAAAACTTCTGAAATGTGAACTTCACAAAAATTTTGAGCAAATATCACACATATTATTTTAAGACCCTGTCGCATTTGAGGCAAGAAGCTTGATTTTGGAATTTGATCCGCCTTACTACTTGTGAAGTGTTTCACCAGTCGTTTAATTAAAAGATACTAATTGGCAATTAGTAAAGCGATGATGATTCGAGCTGCGAGCATGATACGCGGCGAGTTTCGAAGCGGGTTACGGGTAATTAATTTCTTCCGTATACACCGCTGTTGTAGGAATCAGGATGTATACTGCAGTAAAATCACTCGAAATGTTGCTCGACTTGAATGATATTTGCACAAATCCGAGGGAAATGCGACACAGTGCAACAAAACCACTCAAATGGATTATTCGTTGCCAGAGCCAGTCAAAAGCCTTGCTATTCCAGCATAGTTTACAAAATTCGTACACATTGACATTATTCTTATTATTTACATACTCGTACACATTGACATTGACTCACGTGCAGGATTAGGGCTGATAATTTGCGACATTTTTTTGAACCAAATTTTTGTTGTAGAACTATACCACTTCAACGTATTTTAGAGCTGATTGTAATATTTTCTCGGCTTGAAACCCGCACTGCAACAAAGTGTTGAGAATATTGCAAGAATACCCCTTGATAATAATATAATAATACACCATTGGGGAAGGGTCTTATGCCCTGAAATCAAATGATGCGTACATCTCACGTTCTCGCCAAAGATATTAGATTTTGTGACTGCAAATAAATATGGAGTGCGTAAAAAGAATTCTAAATTTTGGTTAGTGACCTCTTTGACCCACCCCCGACGCGCACGATTCGATTCGTTTCATATCGGTTCAATCAGAATTTTAGGTTAAATAATAATTTTTGTTGATTCCGAATCTACATTCACAGATGAGATATTTTGGTCACGCCTCGCTGTGCACGCCATTGCAATATCTGCCCCATCCTACCCACGATTTTATACCTTTGAACCATGTGCCTTCGAAATTGCCAATTTTCATCTGTTGCGATTCGATACGCAATACGCTTAAAATGTGCTCTCGATATTTTCATATATTTTTATGACCGAGGAACATGTCTTTGAAATTGGTGCGATTTTCCTGTCGTGAAATAAGTTTCTTCGCAAAGTACCACGCGACATGTTCACAAAGTTCTAAAAAGTTCGCTCTGCAAGATGCAGCCAACAGTACGCTTTGCTTTATTGAGATTTAGAGCGCCTAGAACAGATCTCTGGGCTTTTTTACTTTCATAAGACTAGTGTCTTTTCCTTATCCTTGCTCGTTAGTTTTCAGTAAAGCTATTGAACACGGTAGGTATTGAATGCTAAGTCCCTATCTTAAACTTTTCCTGACTTTTCGCAAAGCTGTGCTACCTGCTTTATCAACGGTATAAACGTCGGGAAAGTTGGAGTTTGGGTCCTAGCATTCAAGACCCAGTTAAATATTTTTTCTGGAGATCTTTGGACCTGTTTTGCTTACACAGTCTTGGGTCCAATTTAACAGTGGCTTGTTTATTATTTAACGGTCTGCTAACAAAATATATAGGCTCATTGCGTTAAGAAATTAACACTCTGTCAACCCTTGCAGCGGCCAATCAGAGGCCATAACAGGCCGTTAACGGATCGTTAACTTCTTAACAGACCACTGAAAAACCTGCCCTAAGTGCGACAAACTTCTGTGGTTAGGTTTACAAGAAACGCAAGTTTTTTTTTAAGTTAAATAATTAAATTTCTAGCCTTGGTGGGTTAACGAAGCAGGGAAAATGCGTAATGCTAACCCGGTACATTCTGCTTGCTATGAGGGTGCTCTACTACTGAGCTACCTTCACTGCTCGGGGAAAGGGCGCCCCGGAGTTTACAATGTGAATTATAAATTATAATACTTATGCAGGAAATCTGACGAGAAATATATTTTTTGTTATATTTGTGCAGTTAGGTAAGCAATAATCAGTAATCTCAAACAAGTGGTTCGTGTATTATCATATAAAACAGATTTTATCGACGTTGTTTGTTTTGAAAAACATATCCTATCGAATACAGTTACAACAGATCATTCTGTTCAAGTGATGAATCCAAGCGATTATGAAAAATTTCGTTTGTTTCGATTGTTTCTCCAATACCAATATATTAAAAAATTAGGCACCTATTTCTGGGCACAGTTTCCTTTTGCAGTTGTTAATAATGAATTTTCATCATCGGGAAGCGAACAAGTGACTGTCTGGGCACCTTAATGAAAACTAAAACTAATTTCCCTCTCTGAAAATTTCTAACAAAGCGTGTAATAATGTAGGTAACATAAAGGTGTCCAATTAATACTTCAACTTTAATTAGATTTTCAACACGGACGGTCATCTATTTATTTTGTTCAACTTGACGATGCATATGGCGAACTTTTAACAAGACTTGATTGGAATAAATTTGGCGAGCTCGCTCTTTTGTCAGTGTCAGTTAGTATAATTAGTGAGATAAAAGGGTAAAGACAGGACCAGGTCCACTGGCATAGAATCACCGGTAACGAAACTCAATACAAAGTTTTGTTACAGCCTGCATTAGGCACTTTCAAAGTCAGTGACTTTCATGTATTGAAAGGGTTGAATGGAAATCATTATTTGGCAGTAGAATTTCCTGGCAAAAATCATTTCTTGAGAGATTTGATGAATTCACCTGTGCCTGGCTTCTATGGTTGAGTGGATAGTTTTCTTAATTCAATATAAAACTCGGGTCTTGTACATCAAAATTAAGGGTTATCCTTTTAAAACGATTCCTTTAAGTGGTGAACACCAAAACTGGCGTTGCGTTCGTTTATGAAACGTTTCAACACATTTATTAAGTGGCATAAGGTTATTTTAGTGATTCGTTTTTTGGAAAACTAGTATAAAATTAGACCATAATTTTGTGCTGAGCTATTAATGAACAAATTCAGAAGTAAATATTAACAACTCTCAACGCGCCCTTACGTTCTATTTAAAACAAGTCACGTAATTCATTTTTTTAAAAATGTGTGACAGTTTTCACTTTGGCCTGACAGTTTTTTTTTGTGTGTGAGTTCACCAATAAATCATTCTGATTCTCTTGCTCGGTCTCTCGTTTGTAGAACAAGCTTGTACACCGGGAGCACCACTCTGTCAAACTGAACTCTGTCAACTTTAATCCAACTTAATCGAATGGATTAATTACATTGATTGACTGTCACCGGCTTCAAAGTAGATGCATGCAGTGTGATAAGTGACACTAGAGTACATTTCCGGACATAACCTTTCACAAGCTGTTCTGATCGTGGTAACGTGTTTTGGTACTTGACCTTTCAAGTTACAGTACAGACACCATACACCCAACTTCTCACACCACTTACCTCTCGTGTGAATCACTCCGTATTCAAGATTTGAGGAAAATATATTTGATCCACAAAATACCT
Source organism: Nemurella pictetii (assembly GCA_921293315.2). NCBI lineage: Eukaryota > Metazoa > Arthropoda > Insecta > Plecoptera > Nemouridae > Nemurella > Nemurella pictetii. Next base: position 9,302,453 of record OV121122.1, read on the forward strand.
AAAAAGCATAGACACGAAGTGTGGATTGCAAACGGCTTGGGTACGATGCTGTCATTAGGTCATTCAAAAGGCAATGGTCCATTATATTTTCACCTTTAGATGTATTGAGGGGCTTGATAAATTTATTTCTCCTCTAAAAATGCAAGAAAGTCGAAATAATAATCGTTTATTTCAATCGTAAAGTACGCTTCAAAGTTCAAACACAGTGTCCTATCGCCATCGGTAACAGCCGGAAGTGAACACCCATTGTTGAGACAACAGTTGCAAGGGCTGATAGTTTGTGCGACGATTGTGTCAGACTTTCGAACACATTTCGGAGGCATCTCAGTGTTGGCATCAAGATGCAGACCAACGTGCAGATCGATTCGCGCAATCTGCGTTCGTCGCCCGAGCTGACGATCAAGGTCTATGATCCGACCACCAAAACTATGAAGGTAAGATGGTGAATGACAATGTTGTAGGATCGTTTGAGTCGACTTGAATGCTGATAGTTCATTTAGGCTTCCAAAAAGTAGGTTTGCTTTATTTAGCATGTGGTTTTTTTTAATGAAATAGATGTTGTACTCGTTGATGAAGACGGGACCATCGTTGTGCCATTTTTGGCCACTTTCATGTTTGCAAAGCTGTTTTTGAATCTAAGTAATGTGAAATATAGGACTTTTAGAAACTGGAGTCGGGAATGGAATTATTTTAAGAATGAGGGAAGTGATGTTAAATGTGGGGAAGCTTAAAGAAGGGATGAAAATGGTAGAGTATGTTAAAGGTGGGGACTTTCTGACTTTAAAATGTACAACTCTGATTAAAAACAGGATAAAAAAAATATATTATATTCAATAAATTAAATTTAAAAAATTTAAATTTAAAAATTAAATTAAAAATTACATTATATTACATTTAAATCAGATTTCCCAACAAGGACTGTATTTCTTTTTTAATTTGGGCGTCTGAATTTCGTTTCTGAGCAACTCCACCAATAACTCTTGAGCAGCAGCTAATGCAAGCATGGAGTCAAAATACCCACATCGACAAGCTTGTGTCGGGTAATCAGACACCCAATAATTCAACTCTGCAACACGACGCGCGATATGAAAGCAGAATGAAATTACTTCTGCGCTCACTTATTCCGTCTAGGCTTTTAGACGTTCACCGTGCAGCTACACACAAAAAGACATATATTTCTCCACTTCTTTCCAGTGCCATGTTTACCATTTCTCGGGAACGTCGCATCCTAAATTATGCGTTATTTGATCTGATAAAGGTGACAACAGCAGGGTTTTGAACCCGTGACTTCAGCGGTACATTGTCGTGTTTTTTTTTCTCCAAGTTTGTTGAAGCAAAGTCGACGCTTTTTTCAGTATATGGAACGAGATAGCAACCAAATTTCTCGTTCGACCGTTTAAAGATTACTGGTTACTAGCAAAAAAATGGATAAATCGATTAATTTTCATTGCTAACTTGATGAGGGGGCCACTTAAAATAAATGTCGTTCAGTATTTTGATGACGATGCTCAGTACATTTCTCGTCGCAATTGATTCCAGCGAGTGAGATCATGGATTTGGTTCAGAAATTTTGCTTCAGTTGCATGCGTGTCCTGGTGGTAATTCATCATCAATAATGCATGATCATTAATTGATTCGTGAATCAATTAAAAAGTTATGTTTTTAACAATACCTAATGATATTTTCTATGCATGTGAATAAGGGAAAACAAATTTACTGAATCTTCTTAGTGAAAATGAAAAGTAGCTATTTTAGTAAAATCTTTAAATAATTACGCTTCGCTATTTTAATCTACTAGAGTACCTCACATGCGACAGAATACCATGTGCTTTGCTATATTTCAATTAAATCCCTGAAGACTCATTTGAAGTCCCTGAAACATTGCGAAACGCGAGAAGCCGCAGTTGATAGCTGCTGATATACACCCATACATCCATTTTCAAACGGCAGCTCAACCATCGGGCAGTCGACGCAGAAATTGCCTATGCATATCATTTGCACCGTTGTCCAGTCATGAATCATCCCTCACACCACGTGTGCACCTATCAATGCGCTGATCATGGATAATGGGACAATAAAATGGATAATGGATAATGTTCGCCGAGATGAACACATTATCGTGTGATATAGTCGCACACATACACACAGGTGCAGTGTACGCATACACATGATGGTATATGTATCACCGTCAGTTGTCAGCAGTGCTTGCTTTTGAGGACGTAAGCTAAGTTTTCGTCGAGGGCGGTGGTGTTAACAGAAACTGATACTTGGGATTATGAAACAAATGTATCATAATTAGAGCATTGGTAAGTGTTCCGGACATCTTTATTCTGATTGATGCAACGTTTCTTTTTCTGTGGCCCACGAGGTTTTGGACAGTTTGTTAAAAATGTATTCACAGCATTATTAGCATCTTGAATTTAGACTCTGAATAGACCTATATTCCACTCAGAGAAAAATGACGTCAGATACCCACAGGGATGCACTACCTGTCTGAAAAAATAATTATACTCAGCTCTGCTAAATAACAAAGGAAGATAGGGAAATCACAACCCGAATTGCTCCACCTGGCTTTAGCGAGTGGGTATCTTGACGAAATTTTGATTGAATTTTGATTGAATGGAATAGGAGTTGAAAAAACTGATATCCTGTCATCCTGACTCTTCATCCAATGAGATATGTCAAATTTCCGTTGCTGATCCCCATGCGGTGAGCAGATAGCGGCGAGGCACAGCATAGATGAACGATTTTGCTCATTTCGACCATTCGCATACCAAATTATTTCGGAATCGCTGTTGGTGGATGGTTTACAGATCATGTGTCGGTTTGATTCCATCATTTTCACCGCTCTTCGTCGAACGGGGCTGAATTTCACGCACTTGTGCGTTTCAATTAACTATATTTAATTATTGGTGTACGTAATTACCTATTGGATAACACCCACTGAAATTAAATTCCAATGATAGCAAACACCAACGTTTCATTGCCTACTTTATATGATAGCCTTTGGAATGAGACGTATACTTTACTATTAAGGCCCTCCTCAAATAAGATCATAACGTTTATTTGCCCATCTTCCACTGTAAATGGATCAAATTTGACTATTGTCATTATAAATCATATAAGTCATTTAAATTAAGTCTCTTCGTGTTCAAGAAAAAAACTAAATTTCTATATTTCTATATTTCTCTATTTTCTCTATTTCTCTGAATTTCTCTATATTTCTGCTATCACCAAAGTGAGAAGTTGCTAATTTTCAATTCGGGTCCATTCACATGTGAATTGTCGACTTCCTCTTAAGTCATCTACGGTAGATTGAATCAAATCTGCAATTTTCTGCAGTTCAGACATGATGCCAAAGAAGCGTTCATATTGGAAGAACATTTTTCCGCCTTATACTTTCTTTATTCTTAAGACCGATGTCTTTTCCTAATATTAGCACGTTATTTTTCAGAAAAAAAATGATTAAACTGGGTTTTGAAAGCAAGTCTCACAATCAAACTTTCAACTGAACTTTTATTTAGTACACGGTAAAATAGTTTTTCTGCAAATAAAATCCACCTTGATAACACAAACCAAATCCATAAATATAAGCAAATACTTTTGTGTGAATTGAATAAAAGTAGTGTGCATGTCCAGTTCGTATCCAAGCAATAAGGATTAATGTTCACTGGGGTAGAAAAGCCACTTCTTGAAGGATTGCTATGGCTTTTTCCAGACGTCTTGTTGCTTTTTTGTGTGGCTGCGGACAGCAGATACAAGACTAATTTGATTGGAGATCCTGCATTAGTACTAAAGGTTCGAACGGCGAAAAAGCGATACTCTCACTTTTATGCGAAAGTGACGTGAAATGTGGCATATAGCGTTGGGATTTGGAACACTGGCGTGCACGGGGCTAATTTGAAAGGGTATACAGTCGTGTAATAGGAGGTATCTAGTGGGTATGTTTTCAACAGCATATCAAAACGTAAACAGCATGTGCTTGTCTGACGTTGAGTTGGTATATTTTAGCAGAAAAGTTTGCGCATTGATAGAAACTCTAAATTTATGTGTGATTTGTGATGTTGGTTATCGTTTCATTGTGAGATTCTATAGATGCGTTCTCAATGTTTCTCCCCTGGGATTCCATGCCTTTAAAACCACTATTCTATTGGGGTTTATTCATAGTTAAAAAACGGAAATGGTGGCAACTCAAGTAAAATGTCTCTAAGCTAAATATGGTGAGCAGCTTTTTTCATTTCCCGTTTATTGTGTGTATATGTTTATATATAAACACATAAATATTCCCCTTAACATTTCCCGTATTTATATACAGTGAATTAGTAAGTCTTTTAAAAATAACACATAATATTTATAAAATATGTTTAAAAGTACTAGTGTACTGTGTTTACCGCACTGCATGGATATGTGGTGAACTGTGAACCTCCAACGGCGATGCTTTTCAAATAATCCATAGAGATTATCCTTCAGCACAAAAATATTTCTTTCACAAAATATTCATTTGCATAATTTTGTACTCAATGATGCCAATGACTAAAAAGAACCGTTTTATTAAAATACACATATTTTCCCTCTTAGCGTGATGAAATCTAAAAATGTTGTGCGTTTATTTTCCCTGTATTCGGCCAAGTAACACCAAGTTCTTCCGGTGCCTGCACTCTCTCTTTCTAGTTCCCCTCACTCTGCTTCTCTCTCTCTCCCTCGCAGCGGGGATAAAACTTGAAAATCAATTCCGACTCTTTGGAACTGATGCCTTCTTATAGCGTCGTCGTAATTTAAATTGCTTTTCTGGATTCGACAACCACGTCTCAAGCCCCCCCCCCCCCTCCCGGTACCTTTAGCATCTTCATCTCCAGTACGATGTACGATATACCTCTAGATTATGGATTGACAGCGAATAAACGTAGAGCGAAGCGCTGCTAAAATATCTTTTCATATTATTTGATATTACAAGAAATTTCATGCTATCACTTAAGGCATATTAAAATAAAACTTATCTTTTATGGTTCTACTTTGGATTTCATGTGTTTGTCTCGTCCAGTGTATACGTTCTGGGGGGTAGGGGGTGGCTTGGACCAAATGTGATATCGTTGCATTTTGATATATGTTCATCATAAATCAATGGTCACCGATTAAACTTTTACAACCTACAATAAATTATATTGCAAGCACATGTCATGTATTAGTTCGGAAAATAGGAGCGTGTGAAGCTTTTGACCTCAATTACTACTGTCAAAAAAAGTTAATTAGGGTGAAATTCGGAATTTGGGTACACAAAAGATGTCATCAAACACATATTATCGAATAAATATTTTATTGAAAAATTTCTTCTTTCGTGTCAGATATAATCTTACACGCTATGAAAGATTCTCCAGAATAAATGCCACATAATGTTTTCCATCCCTAAACGCGTAGAAACGATCTGTGAGACGGAATTTTCTAACCATTACTGCCGACTATAGATTCCTGACGCACAAAATCCCAATGAAAAAGGTATATATGGCCCTCTTGTATGGCCCCAAGGAGGCCCTAGGGTACACCTCTACAAGACGTTACGGTTTTACCATGTCAGACACGATGTACTCCCACTGCACACGCTGCGTGCTGCTCAATTCTAACCGATGTCTGTTCCGACTCAGCACCACAATTCCATCTGCACATGAGGTGTACTTTTGGGTGAATAAACACGGCACGCCATTTCATGCAAAACATAATACGCAACGAAAATCGCAAAAAAATGCCACAGAGGAAACAATGTTAAACTGAATGAAATTTATCATTCCTAATATTTCTTTTTCAGACTCAAAATTGAGTAAAAAACAAATGTTTTTCCATGTAGAACAGCACTGAAAACCCAATTTCTTACCGTCTACAAATAGTCACATAGCCAGGTGGAAAGAATAATACAACATATCATACATATAACATGTCTGTTGGATGAACGGGCAAGCAATGAGAAAGAAAGTAAGACTTTTCTTTCTGAAAACTAACGTACCATGATTAGAGAAAGACGCGAGTCTTCAGAAAGTAATAAAGTAAGACTTCATTTCTTCATGGTATCTCCTTTCTGTGTAAGTTTGAGATCAGCGTTTGCTTGCGTTTTGATTTGCAAGCAAGCTGTCTTTATATTCAACTTCCTGCCTCGTACGGTTATCATTTCCCATATTGCGTTATCAAGACGTTTTTCCTCTTCACCCACGCCTTTTCAAGTTTTATTCCCTCTGTTGACGATTACACACAATCACAAAGGCGAACTTTTGGCCGTAGAACTTGGAAAGTTAATGAGCATTAAACATTTAAACATAACATTCCGTCGGCATGGCATATCGCCTAGCAATGCAAATGTGGAGAGTTAACTTTTAAATTGATGAATTGTAAACTCTGTCCAGAATACAGACGTCCATACAATTCCACTAATGTAATTTACTCAAAAAAAAACAAGGCTTAAATACGAGGAACCATGACATCTAAATTCAGCAACTGGATGATGTCATTTGCTACACGTTTGATGTTGCATGGAAAAAAAAGACGTAGAGGATCAAAGACAAAAAGGGAGGTAGCGAATGGGGGTAGGAGGTTTCTGTTGACGACGAAATGAAGTTAACCTGAATTGGCAGCGGCGAGTTCTCCAGCCATGAAACACTTATTTTTACAACAGAAACTGGGCGAACGGTGAACTTTAACGACGGTCGGATATTTGTAGGGGATGCGCGACATGCGTTTGAACCAGGGATAAACAGGACGGGCGATTCGTTGATTTTGTGTGCGAGGCAGATGACTTCGAGAAATTCATAGTGTGGGGTTAAGTTTGATTGGAGTTAAGTGGTACGCTGGAACTCTACTGGATAGAGAATTCGTGGTTGAAATCATACGAGATCGCTGGATTGAATCGTTTTTTTTGTTCACTGTGTGCGTGACTGTGAATGCGATCATTCAATTCATGCTTTGCTGAAAATGTATTCCATTATTTTCTTTGTTTGTTTGGCAGTTGAGTCCGATTTTAATCAAATATTCCGAGGATGTTGGAAGTGTTTTTAAAAAGTAACCCGTAGTTGCTTCTCCAGTTTAAATCAAACAATCTTTCCAAATTTAAATGTTTTTTCTTATGAATTTTGCATTCTTTAGACAATAATGTTTTAGATAATTCAACGAAACTTCACAGTTTGTTAAAAAAAACAATAAGTTTAAGTGAAAACTCTTTTCCTTGCAGTTTTCTTCGCTTTTCTGATTTTAATTTGTGAAAAAATAATGTATACGAAAGAATCTCAATTCACACTAATGTTTAACAGAATTACATCATAGAATACGTTTGCGAGGTCTTATATCTCACTCAAATTGTGCGAAAGTGTGCTTCTTACCGATAAGGAATGCACCCGATGCAGGGAACGATAGGAAATGAATAAATTGATCATTTTCATATAAACAGATTTTTATTTATTTTTATTTTTATTGCAATGTGCTAAAAATAGTAGAGGGTCTAAGTTGAGATAAATAAGGTAACATTAAAATTTCATCAAAATCGGTTGAGCATTTGGCCTGTAGAGCGCATACAAACTGCCAGAAAAAAATACATGATTTTTTCAGCAGTAAGTTTACCAAAAGATTTGCTCCACTCGCTTCGCTCGTTACGCTCATCAATTAATTTTGTGACCCAAAACAGTCTGAATAATATTTTGTAAATCCTCGTTACAAAAGTGCATCACTTGGCTCAATATTTACGTACAGTAGCAACAAAAACAACCCGAGTTCGTTACGAAGCTCATGCATACATTCAGTTAACCTAATTACATGTTCAGAGTTTGACAAAACTGCTTCGACATCTCCTCGTGCTAAAACTGCATAGAAAATAAAACAAACTATTTTGAAAATTTCGTAGCAGAATGCAATTCTCACCACCTCAACTGCTTTTGTAAGTGGCCATTTAACGACCCGTTAACTCACAAACTAGGGAAACTGCGTGTCAGTGCCGATGAAATAATAATAAATTGGACAGTTGGACCAGCTTTAAAAAGTTTCCCAGTAGTACTGGATAGAAGTGAGAAATTATATTCTATACATTAAGCAGTGTTTAAATTGATTCTGTCTGTTATCCCTTAAATGGGAGTTAGGTGCTGGTAATACCCACCGTTGTATGCTTTCGGACCATTGACTAACAGGTCTTCTAACTTCTGAACTTTGTTCAGATGAATTCTGGCACGATATTCAAAAAAACCAAACTTACGCGCCATATCTCTTCTAATCGACGCTATTTTGTTCAACTTCGTACTTTTGCCAGCAGATCGAAGCTTCGAATTTATACAAGACTGTCTCGATCGGACAGAATTATGACCTTGTTGACAAGGAATTCGCGATATCTGACCATGGGCGCCGGCCTGGCCCAAAATACGCACTGCCACGATCTGCCTTTTTGGGGGTATTATTTTTTCATTTCTTTTCTCGATGGTTTATGACCGTTGTTTGTTACTAAGGTGCCTCAACTGTCACTGGATTTGCTCCTTTCAAAGGAGAGCTGACTCGGTGTGCCTCAATGCCTTTGAAAACTTTTTAAGCTATCGGTTGAAATTGAAGTTTTGAAAGTAAACTTTGAAAATTTTCAAAAGTTGCTTTATTAGAAATTGTTTTACAATTTCTTACCTAAAGGTTGCATTTGAAGGCTAAACGATGACAAAACCCAGTCACATGCAGTGGAAAGTTTAGTTTTAGTAGTATTCATGTCTTTTGTGATTTATTCTTCAACGAGGAATTAAAATATTTGGTTATCTAATGAAACTGGATGCTGTCAAGGATGGTGAAACAAGTGGAGGTCCAGGCTGCCTGTTAGCTACCCTCTTGGGCTTAAGGGCGAACGACTAACTTGCCAGACGTCGTGGTCTTCACGAGGGAAACATTGGGGGAAAACTGGGAGCAAGTTTTCCAAGGGCAATAACAGTGTGGAGGGGAAAGTCATGGGTGGTTCATATTAAACTTGTTGTCAACGAGATTGCGTCAGGCTTTTCCTTACTCGGCGAAATTTTCGAGGCGAACACGAATCTTTTGATTGGAAAATATGATCAAGCATTTATTGATTTTTGTTCACATGATTATTTGCTAACTGTTACTTCCCGGGCGTTATTGGCGAGTTCGTTCAGTTTCTTGTCTCCATTGAATCTTATCATATCCTATAAAACCTAACGTATATAAAATATCCATGACGCTAACAAAAAAAAAAGTTTCTGCTTCGAGTCATCCTTACTATGCCTATAAACTTTCAATTTCAAATCTGAATTTAAGATCGCGTTTGAGTAACATAACTTTAAGACACACGAGGGGTTGGTTTAACATTGTTTCCTCTCTTTTGGTTGTCTGTTGGTTCTTTTTAGGGTCGAAAAACAATCCTAATAACAATCCTAATCAACCCCTATATCCACTATAAACTTCATTTCTATCTACGATCAACTTCTATTTACGAATCTGATCGGATTTGTTCCTTTTCTTCTGAATATTATGAGAACCCACGTAGATATTCGCACCATATTATTAGCTGAGTAACACTGAAGGAAAAGACCAAGGTGTCTGAATTTTCCGGTATTGTGTGAACTTCCAAGAAATCGCTAGGCCGAGCTGGTAGGTAATTTGATAGAAGCTACATCGTTTTATCATCTCGCAAACTGGATTTGGGAAATGATGGCTGGCTCGTGGGGAATCGGTGGAGATTTGCCGGTTCCACCGAACGAAAAGTCGACTGGGGTAGCCGTTTCGCGTGGGAAATTAGTGTGTTGGTCGAAGAATTTAAGATCGCTGTTTGCAATCTACTAATGCATTTGCTCTGTGTACGGCACTGCTGTATAGAGATGTTAAATGTAACATTATATTATGATATAAAGTGCTAGTTAACATTTTAAATTAACTTTGATAACTTTAGTTGGTGATACTATTATACATATATTATTTGGTAATTATAACAGTGATTAAAAAAACCCACAGAAAGAAAACTTCAATATTGAGCCATGTGAAGGAAACTGCGGACCTTTTTTGTACATATTTTGGTCCTAAAAGTCAAAGGAAACCTTTCATTTGTCATCAGACTAATTTACGCTCCAGTCAACAAAGAAAGTAAAATTTTAAATAGATTTTTGATGCAGTGTAGGTGACAAATTTTTTCAATCGGTTTCTACAAGACTAATTTGTGAATCAAGCTGTTAAATTAGAACTAGAAAATATAAAGAAAGCTTTAATGAATACTTCTCAAGTATTCGAAAGCTTGAAGAGCTTTAATTTGACAGCCACACCTATTTGTCTTAATAACCAAGTTCTCGCTCCATCCCAACACCACACCCAGCCTCCCAATCTTCAACCTACCAGCCATAACATCCTTCATTCCAATTTCCTCGCCGCATAATCCTGGGGCTCCATCCACCACCTCCATCAACACACGAACCATTACCCCAACAGCCACCCAGCAGCCATGAACAATCCAATCCCGCTAACCCTTTATTTCATTTTCATTCCACTAGCCCAAACCGTCAGGGACTCGAATCAAAATCAAATTACTTTCTTACACAAAGGACCCTTCCGCCAGTTAACTCCGTGACGTACACCTAGCGAATCTATAGAGGCAGTTAGCGTTAACAGATCCCTGGTTTAAACTAGTTACGCACGAAAGATATGTTACACAGAGTGACAGCTCAGTGGCGCAAGTTTAGGTAGTCATTTAAGATTAGGTTCGTTATGATTTCATTGTTTAATTGGCGATGTGACAAGCCTTTCCCTTGCTCTTCTCCTCTCTTAAGGGGCTTAGGGATATTCAGGTTGCAGATTCACTATGTAGTATTTTCTGCGGGCATTTCAGACTAGAAAGTAACGCAGAAGCTAGAAAGGAAAATATGTATTTCAGAATAAAATTCTTACTGTAGAAGTCATGATGTTGTTATGAATTATCTGCATCTTTTTATGTGCTTTATATTTTGGCTGTTAAAATCGTCAGAAATAAGGTCTAGGGTTGACTTGATAAGAAAACAGCGAAATGAGCGAAATAAGAATTTCCCGTCGTCGTTGCTGATTTTTCCAACTTTATTTCGTGTGTATTGTTAAAAATGTTTAGTAGTAGAAATTTTCTAATTTAATCGTTTTTACTCTAATGAAAAAAATATCAGCAATTCTATGATAGATCATCCCTTCAGTTCAACTATACTGACTTGGAAAACATCATATCTCTTCCGCTTACGGGACAGTCGGACAGCTATGAACTTTCCATATCCAGCCTTAAGTATATTTGCAAAACGAAATGAATGGTAAATGCTTTTTAAGTACACATTTCTTTGCAAAGGCTGTCAGAAAAAACAATTTAAATGGGTTCATGTATGTCAAGCTATACCAAAATTATTTTTTCCGGAATTTCGCAAAGCAGGCAGCATAGGGAAAAGTTAGGACCATGGACATGAGTTTTTATCCGGAGATTCTTAGCATTCCATGAACTAATGAATAGTTATTCTGAAAAAAATGCTCATAACTCGCATATATCATCAACTTCTATAGCAAACGCATCCTATTTCCCAGCGCTTTTCTCACAGAAACGATCTGGCGCGACCAGCACCGACCTTCTACCCCAACGGTCGCCGCTGCCACACTAGCCAAGGTTCTTCTACTTTCTTCGCTACACTAAATCCCCGGAGAAATTAACTTCACACTTCACACACACACACTCACACACCCACGCAACAACAGAATGCTCTAATTTCATCGCGTTGATCACGTAAGACACGTCGCCGTCGTTCCCCCGCTCGCGTCCCCTTGATGACTCCATGTTTGCTCTTGGAAAAACCACACCGTCCGTTGAAGTGTTTCCCGTAGCGCAGTTTCCCGGCAGTGGCTGGCGGCAGTGGCGTACCGAGTTGGCAACGTTGGAACGCAGACAACTGTTAGGAAACTTACCTTATACAGCAAAAATAATATCTTACATAAATACGCCGTAACGGCTTCCTCTTGGTTAAGAGGAGCGGTTCAGAGCTTTGGTTTGATGGTAAAATTGCGCACGGATTTGACCTGTCATGATCGATTTTTGGCCCTCAAAGGGTGGAAGTCGACACTTCGACCACGTTGCCGTGGTCATCTTCAGGATTTTGGGGAAAGCAGGAGATTGACGGTGCTTATTTGGTGTCGGGGCGGCAGGTGTTGAACACGACGGAGGAAAACTGCACGCATTTTTACCAAAGCGTCTTATATTTTTCAGTGAGAAGCTTTTTTAACTGAATCAGACGCATTTTTGTCTGAAATTATGGCGTCTTTACTTGAGACGCCATAAAGGCATATTTAAGAGAGATTACTTGAGAGTGTCTACAGGCTTCATTAGGCTTTCTCGGCGAGGTTTCTGTTTTACGTTAGGCTCAAAATAAACAAAATCATGTTAACAATATAACAATTTATATACATACATATGTTAACAATAGAAAAATATCATGTGTATAAATGTTATAACTCGTTATCGTTCCGAAATGTGGTGTTGCATCTTAGCATTTTCAAACCATCCGGTTGGCAACTTTGCACCTAGCCTGATTTACAGTCAGCGTATGTTATTTAACAACACTAACAACATAACAAAGAACGAGGTTTTTTCATATTGTGTCTCACTCGTGATGTTTTTCGTTGTCAGACGGAATGCAAAATTCCCCAAAATTCCGAATGCGAAATACTGCTGTTTCGTTACCCAGTCCAATTTGACATATCATTTAATTTAAAATTCAACTTTGACTTTTTTCTTTTGACACAAGGCGGATACGTGACAATAAAGGGCATACAAAGTTTCATATCTGTGTAAATTGAGCCTGTAATAATCTACTCCTACCACCAAAGCAAGCAGACAATTTAGTGTTGGGAGTTTTGGCGAGTTGGGCGTACATTTTGCTCAGTAATGTTGCTTCTATTCAGGCGTACCTACACAAGAAAATGTCGTGTTCTTAAAGTTGACGCAAATGGGTTTCTTCTGTTTGCGCTAGTTTCTTTTGTCGCTCGTACGGCTTCAGAGAGAACTATGGGTCTGGCTAGGTAGGGGTTGTTTAGCATTTTGAGCTGTTGTGTCGTTCAATCTGCTAAACTGTCCAACTTTGGGAGTTAAGTGCACAACGGAGTGGGAAATTTGACATGTTCCGATTTATGCCTTCTATTTTCATGTACAGTATTTTTAGAGCATTATTTTTTGTCTCAAATAATACTTTAAGGTATCATTTGAAAAATAAAATGAACTTTGTTTCAAACAAGTAATTAAACGTGTGAAATACAATGAAAAAACACCACTTAAAAGTATAGGTGTCTTAAAATTAAATCATAAGAATCAATTGAGATGAATAAAATGCTGAGTCTTTCTTTATAATTTTCCTAAGAACTAAGTGAAATCAACTTTGTTCACACATTAGAAAGACAGACATAAATTACGGAGAACATATTTTAAGCTTGTGCAAATTACAGCCTTGAAACATGAACATACCTTGCAATTTCATAATCCGTGCTTAGAAAGTAATTATTAGCAAATGCAACTTTATCCACAATCCTATCTTTGTTGCCGTGTCAAAGCAGCAAGAACTAAACTACTTAAATTAAATAATTCCATGTTGATATTCAACTTCGGTATGTCGCCGAATCCAGATTAGAGCGCGACATCTTGCATCTTAAACAGGTTCGGGCCAACATTGGTCCTTGCTGTTTGGCCTTGCTACATCTAAGTGTTACAAAGAGAACACCAACTTCTCTGAGTCCGCGCTGCTTCAAAAGGAGGTGCCCCAGAATATAACTAGTTAGCGTCAGTCGCTTTGCATAATTTGTTACAAAACCTAGACTGATGTCTCACTCCCAGTTGCCAAACGTCTGGGACATTGGTCAGGCATCAAATAATACAGAGCGTATCAATACACATATTCCATTAATTAAAAATGACGTCATGATATCCAAAGCGATTCGGGTTTTGATTACCATATCTCCTTTGGCCAATTAGCAGAGCTAATTATATTTTTTACAAACTGGTAGTACGTCAAGTGGGAATCTGACATTTTTCTCTGAGAGGAATGGACCTTATCCGATTTTTTATAAAAACATAATATGGATTTACCACAAGAACGACCACAGGAGCGAAACAAGTAACCATAAATATTAAGCAATAAATTGTAATTTCTGACAAGTAAACGTGAGACCTGCTATAAACACAATTTATGCGGGTGACTTCTTGGTTAATAATATATATTGCAAAGGTGACGTAATTCATAAATGATGGAAGTGCCGCGTTCAGCGTTGCGTCGGAGGCGCCAGGTTTTGCTCTGAGGGTTGCATTCAGGAGTACACTCGAAAATGTATACCCGATGACTTCATTCACAATGCAAATAGGCATGACTTTTTCACATGTCACGCTGTATTGGTTTTACAACCGTAGGCAACAAATTCGAGTCGGATTTCTTATGCGACTTTTATTATCTTTTCTGGTACTTTTGAGCGGCAGCCTATACTGCAATTTGGATGGAAGTCTCCCATTTCAATTTCGCCTCGCTACGAATTTAAAGTTACGCTTGTCAGCTGCGCTCTTTTTCTATCATTTTTATTGCACCCAATGTTATTTGCATGCAGTACTATGAACAAAATGAGACATTTTTATTTCGTGTTTTTTTTTTGTTGTATACAGGTTTTCGAACACTGTGTGCAAAGCAATTCAGTCAAAGCAGCTCTAAGAACGCACACAAAAATCCGAAAGCAGTAAATTTTTCTCGCAACAAAATTCTATATGTTTATCTTTGCTCGGAGGTATCAATGCTAGATAACAGTAAAAAGGAAAATGACTAAAACTTCTAGCATTTTGCAAGACTGTACGCAAAACGAAACGAAAAAACAGAACGATCAGAGCGAAAAGAGGTCCATTCTTCTCCGAATGTCCCCAAGGGTTTTCGAACGCCCTTCATGCTACATTCTGCCTGATAGATAAAATGTAAATCAGGAATATTCTAGACTCTAATTTCAAGGAATATATTCAGCATGTACGCTGCCGGCGAGAAATATTCACCTTGCCAGCAAGCAAGCCGCGTACACACCAGTCAACTCATAATCATATTATATAGCAAAGCTAGAATTTAATTTTCACCATGCAAATTTGTTGCCCTGAGTCGCCCTCAAGTTGGCAAGGGCCTGCTAATGCCTAACAAAACTGCAAGAGAGGCTCAATTAGCTAGTCGCACATTGTCTAATTAGTTAGCTGCGGATAGCCAAGTTCTTCGGACTTTCACGCATAGGAAGCGACGAACTTATAAGATAATTAAGACGCCTAGATCTTAATTGCTAAGCCCGTGCCATGTATCAAGTTTCAATTAAGCTTAATCCGGATCCAATTTTGTCTTGTCTTTAATTGCATTGAACGCAAACTTGACTCTACTATAAAAGCATCGATTTAGTGTTAACCCAAAGATATTAGACAATAGCGTGCTGAATTTTTCGGCAACTATTAGGCATAGTAGAACTCTGACATCAGAATTCTTCCACACCACAAACTATTACTTGGAACACGTTGAAAATTTCTACAAGTTCTAGAAACATTGCTACGCCCACAACCACGTTCCTATAAAAAATAATAGGCAACGCCGCAATCTCTGGTTATTCACACTATGATATAGTTTATCCAGGAAAAGGTCATACTCAAGAAAATGGGCACTTTTTAAATTTCTATAAACTATGTCCGTAAATCCGTAACTATATCCGAAACTATATCCGTGAGGCGCTATTTCAAAAAACCGAAATCATACACTAGAACACTGCCAAAACGTTTTATTTACCATTCGCATGTCTTCTAACTTTTTCTAGTAACTTTGCTATTACAGTTTTATTCTTATGCCATCTTATACAGTTCTAAATAAAGGTATATTGGCAACTGAAATTTAATGCGTATACTTGGTAGCGATATACAGGTGATGCCAATAATATTTCTAAATATTACCACAGAGTCAATGTGAGCTTAACCGTGTTAAGTGTGCAAACTTTGTTGCTTGCTCGCTAGCGTTGGTGAATATTTTTCACAGTGGATCATGGAACGAGACTGATTTGAGCTTATAAGCTTCGCGAGCTACAGCCCGTTCTCGTTGATAGTAGTGATACAGCATGTTACAAGTCTGAATAAATTTCAACAGATAAAATTGAAGCGGTGCCGTTGTCAGTTTAGCAAGATGATCTGAGAAAGGATCAGCATAGTTTAAGCGAGTTACCTGTAACATAAGCTTTATCATCAGCATCCTTCATCGAAGCATCTGACATATATAAGACGGACTTATTTTTATGAAGACGTTTTTTTTACAAACTTCTATGAAGGTTATTGCTTAGCTGGATCTGTCATTAGACGGTATTGTCAAAGAAACGTTCTTACATCTACCTTTACAGTGAATAGAGGAGTGGAAACAAAACCATAGCGTCGACTGTCGAGGTTACTGACATGTGAATAAATTTCGATACCAGAGCACCAACCACTTTCGCATCTAAGCACACCGCGTCACCAAGCCAGCATTCCATTAGCGACACAGAAGTGGAAATCTGACACCACGATGAGACATTTCTAGCATCTCACCGACTCAAACGAGGTTCACTATATTTTGCAGCTTCCGCGGATTAAGTGAACTAGAGATAAGTCTCCGCTGCGGCGCGCCTTGAGATATCAGCAGAGGGATGAGTGCAAAGCCCTCGAATGGTTGCTTCTAGATCATTTTGTACTGATTGGCGGGCTAAGCTTTTTCTCCCCTGGCGGTGGATGAAGCTTATAAGTGCGTTGGTGTGGCGCGAATTTCGGGCCTTCATGCGTTTACTTCGCATTTTCCTCGTATGTTTTCTTCTATGAAAGCATGTCACAAGAGAATTCCAAGCCAACGTTGTCAACATACCATTTTCTTCAGGAATTCAGCTATAAAGTATTTTTTTATCTGTATTTAGTGGGAACGCGGTAAGACTTTATGGATGAAACGAAATCACACCCACAAAGCAGAAACTTACTAAGACCCGATTTTACAATTTTGCCAACTCCAGGTTAAAGTGGGAGTTAAGTTATTTGTCATGGCAATGGCCAATGGGATGCAGTGGAATTCATTTGTTTCTAGGGGTTAGATGCTTAACCCAGAGTTGACAAAAGTTGTAATACCGGCCCTAAGAGCAGCAAATTCAGAACTCCGAAGATTTTATACAATAGGAGCATATCGGACGATATGAGTAAATCATTTTCTTCCGAAATTCGGTCTTGGAGGAATTTTATAAAGCAAATTATGAGGGGTAAAGCTTAAAAAATAAAATGCTAAGGAAATCACACAAAAACACCATCCCAATATACCTTATTCCAGAGTTGTGTGTTCCAAAGCTGAGTTACTGGCCTCTTTTACATTACAGTTCCTTTTAAAACAATGTCATGCTGACGCTGTAAGAATTGCTAACATGTGGCAGTAAACATTGTGTTTTTTTATTACACTCCATTCACAAAATAAGCCCACATTTACGACGTAGTACACCATCTTGTAGAAGCAAGTAGACTGATCAATATTGCGTATCTCATTTGAAAAAAATAAATTCTATTATCATTGTTCAAAAGAACAATAAACTCCATTCGAAGAAAGAAACTTAACTCTTATTTTTGTTAAAATCATTGTACGAGTAGAAGACTCACGTTCGTGGACGAAGACAATGAAATCTAAAAACAACAGCCCGAGTAACGACCAAGTACCTTATAGGACTGTCCCTCTTCTTCACTGAACCGGATCGCTCCCTTTCTTCTCGATCAAATGCATAAACAAGATCAGGTTTCGCTGCAGTGCACGGCCTTTCCTATTGTTTTTCCGCCGGGGAAAATGCTCGGATGTCTGGGGCTAACGCAATGTGAAGCAGGGTCTCTAATGAAATTCCGTCGCAAGCGTCGCGTGAGTTTCACGGGCTGGGCTGAGAAAAAGTGATTTATTTCGATTTAATTGAATTCTTTGTTCGTCCGGCCGTCTATTCCCGGGGCGCTCTGTGCTGATATGAGATGTAATTATTCATGTGATCCAGATCGTGGATGAAATTGTCGGTTGGAATCGTTTAAAGCGACGGTGGTTTAACTTGTGGCTCTTTTCGCTCAAAAGTGGTTTGTTTGACTTTAAATTTCAAATGTTTAGACGTCCATTCGATTTCAATTAAGTGACAAACTTTGTTTAATTTTATGCAACGTTCAATTATTCATTTCAAAATATTTCTTCTCGCTGTGGGTTTGGATAAAATAGAGTCACGCTTCGCGAACTTTCATCAACCCTAGAAATATAATATACCGCAATGGAAATCTTCGGGAAATTAATTCTATTCTTATATTTTAAAGTTACGTAATAAATTCGCTACTTTACTTAAGGGTCATTCGTTTGAAATTAACGCTTTTCTTGGTATCTTTACATGTTTCCCGAGATTGTGATCTCGGGAAATATAATTGATGAGCGTAACGAGCGTAGCGAGTGAAGCGAAATCTTCAATTACACTTACTGCAGAAAAAAGTCTCCAATGTTTTTTTTTTTTTTTTTTTGTTTGTTTGTTTGTTTTTTTTTTGTTTGTTTTTTTGTGTGTTTGTTCGCGCTCTACAGGCCGAACGCCAAAACCGATTTTGATGAAAATTTCGGTGGACCTTCGTTTTCTCTGAACTTAGATCTGCCACGTTTTTGAAGCAATTCGCATGAGTAAATTTTATGTTATTAAGTTTTTACGAAATTTTTCAGTTTTTCCAAAACACGTTTTGCACTCTAGAGGCCAAGCTTCTGAATATAATTTGACGAAACGTTCTGGATATGTTGACTTTCACGATTCAATGTTTGTGTAAAAATTTCATTGTTGTAGGTAAAGCACTTTTCTTGAAAATTGCGCTTTAATGACGTTTTTTGCGATTTTTTTGCGTTTTTTCAGTTTTTTGCCACTAAAGCAACTTTATCTTCAACCGATGTTCATAAAATTTACTGTGTGCATTAAAAGTCGTAAGAAGAAGGTTCTGTGTAAATTTGAACCAAATCAATTAAATAGTTTTTCTGTAAATCGATTTTTACGTTTTGAAATATTCAAATAATTTCACGACGACTACATCATGATATTTTCAGGTAACGAATGTCATTGAGAAAGCTGCTAAATTATCACTGGACATGTTAAATTGATCATAAAAGCCTCTAGGCTATGCGCACACGCAATATAATCGCGTTGAGGGTGAGCGTAAATATTACGCTCATCCACAACACGATTATATGAGTGTTCGCATAGCCTAGTATAATAATAATATAACATTTAGTAAATTTTTCAATTTTCTTCTGGCATTTGTAGTTACTCAAAGATATTACCGAAGTGTTGACCGTTATGAAACATACTAGACATTTGCATTTTGTTTTTCTCGACCGTCTCGCTCAAAGATAAATTATGTATATTTAAAATATAATTTTTTTTAGTGAAAAGCTCTTGGTTTCCATCGTTCGTGTAAGTCGCCACCTGTCGACGACGCTTTGCACTGCAGCGTCGGGCGCCGATTTAGCAAAGTTCACCGTTTTGCCACGAGAGTGCGCGCTTTGCGACGTCGCTCAAAATCAAATCGACTTTTCGAAGTCTTAAAATATTAGATTTCGACGGTAGCCCTAAAATGAGTGAAATGTTTGCAAGATAATCATAATTTTATTAAATAACTAGTTGATAATCTGTTCGATCTTAACAATACAAGTGTTAACGACATAATGTGATTAATTCAAGTGTTCATTCAAGTGTTTCTGATGTGAAATCTCATCTGAAATAAGCTTTTTTGAAAACACAGCTAGCGTGAGTTTTAAGAAAACAATAACCTTAAAATTGTTTATTCTTAATTTATTAATAAGTTGTGAAAAAAAAAAAAGAATTTCCTAGATTTTCTGTCACATATCGATATCATAAAATATTTGGCATGTTACCTTTGAATAGCCCATAGTTGGGTTACTGTGCTATTCAAATTTCTATGTAGAAATTTGTTGGAAAAAGTTCAATTTATTTTAAATGGTTAATTCATCGAGCTTACAAAAAATATTTCTTTTGTTAAAGGTAAGCCGTCCCATCTCAGCTAAGGTGGTCGTGAGTACTGAGTCGGTCCTCAATCTGAAAATGACAACAAGGCAAGGTAAGTCATTTACTTGCATCCGACGGCATTCTATTTGTGTAGGTATGATGAGTGTCAAGTGGTCCATTAAAACTACGTTTCCAAGAAGCCTTTAGCAAGTTGCTGTTCCCAGTTTTAAAGCGAATAGATGATATGGGTGGGTTTGTGGGGCAAAGTCTAGAACCGCGAATGCTTAGATGCAATACCCGGCATTTATGTATAATTGTTCGCGTATAGTTGGAATTTGTAAATTCACCGCGTTGTTTTGTGGGAAAAAGGGAAATGAATGATGTTTCTGGCTAGAACATGGTATGTATAATCTTAACACAACACGACATTGCAGCATGATAAAACAGGGCAGAACATAGGTCAAAATGAATGATTTAGCATTGCAAGTTTATGTCACGATGTCCGTGGGCTATAATTGACACAATTCTATTTTGTTTATCGATTTCAGTATTGCCATTAAAATTTTGATGAGCAAGATGTATGAATTTTGGCCCCAATTGAAATTTTTTACTGCTTTCTTAGGATCTGAAAGCACTTACTAAGAGAAATATCACGTCCGATAGATGATATCGGACTTTTCTTCCGTTCCAACCTTGAACTATAATATAGCCTAGACATTTTGTCTTCGACGGTGCTCGTATTTCGCGGTACAGCTCTATAAAACGCCTTCGATTTATGACCAAAGTATATTCATCCTTTTCATCATACAACTTCTGCGCACAAGTTCACTCTAAAACTACAACCCAGACCAATACCTCTGCGAAACGGCGACTATTTTTACTGAAAACCATACAGCGCAGACTTACACTGCCAGACACAAGAGTTTTTTTTTCCTTTTCTTCTGAAAAGAACATTTAAGTACAAAACCTCATTTCATTCCTGTGTAAACAATTTTATGTCTATGCCTCTCATAAAAAAAAAACTCTTTATTTTGGGTTGTGTCCAGCAGTTCTGGTTTTTGCCAATCGACCACGTTTGATTGTTGTAATGCAGTTTCCGAAGTCAAAATTCTTACCGTCTTTAGAATATGTGAAACTCTTTGCGATATCAGGCGACAAAGACGTTCAAGTAAGTGCACAAAGAGCCGAGACAGTGCAAGCTGCACTGATAACCTGCAAATATACTCGTTTTTATATACATCAACAATCAGTTGGTACTTGAGATTAAGATTGATAGCCAAGCAAAGACACTTCAACGTTGAGCTAGCTACCTTCTAGGCGTAACTGACGATTCTGTCGCAGAGTGTCCTATTTTCTGCAGTCATAATAAGAAATTTGGTGCTGTCAATTGTAACAATGTCCTGGGACAAGTTGTGTCATAATTATGTAGAGATGTGTTGTGATTAGAGATTTGCATTCGCTGAAAATTTGTTGTTTGCGCTAAGGATAAGTGTGCAAATGGGCGCTAGGAAAACAGATTAGCTGCATAATATTGGTCGGAACTGAATGGGATAGGTGGGATTATGAATTGATTGCCTTTCAATCGACTGAATTAATCGCGTGGTTCAGGTGTTGTGATTCGCTCGGTGTGTAGTTATTCGCTTTATAATCTCAATGAGCAAGGTAATGAGATATTTGAAAACAGGAAATTAATATTTCATATAAAGCTCCCGTTTGTGCTCATATTTTATAGCCTTTTAAATAATGCATTTTCGTGGATATAAATCAATTTTACGTACTAACACAAACTATTGGTGGAGTTCAGTGGATTTATGCAGTAATCCCATGCTTAATCCAAACCGTTGAAGTGCACACTATGTGATATAACTTACGCTATGTCCGTTATATATTTAAAAAAATCGATTTGTGCATGAAGCCTTTATGAAAGAGAGGAATCCTTGCTACTTAGAACTTGATTCGAATTGTTATCAATCGTTACACAACGGACGAAATACTGTAATTGTGCGTAACTTTACACGAAAAAAAGCGCACATAGTTTGATATCAGTTACTCCGGTCGATCCAGCATCAAATCCACTAAAAGAGCTCCGATCTCAATCTACCCAGCGCTATCCATCAAGCGCGGAGACATCATTTCGCTTCAGCACTTTACGATCACATCGCATCGGATCATAATAAGTCATGAAAGTATGCTCTTCTCCTCCGATATTGTGTACTCAATGGATGGATGTGCTATGAGTATAATATAGTCTGGACCGGATAAGATCAACTGACAAATTTACGGGCGCTGTGATTGTCGAGCGCTAAGAAAAAACGACACACTACACACAAATGAAACCTCCAGAAACCCTCATCGTCCCTCAAAGTCGGTGTGGTTGGTCGCAAAGCTCACCAACAAAATTTGCTCTATCATTTAGCCATCGCTTTCGTAACTATTTCACAAAAAGATTAAACATCAAACGCATGAAAAAAAAATCATGCAAATAAAGCGAATCTTATGTACAGAAATATTTTCGCGTGGGCAGTATAGCTATAAATCGATAAGAAAAGAAATGACCTTTCGAAAATGTATAAATGAATAGGAGCATCGCTGACGTTCTTCGGTCATTCTTTTGATTATCATAGTTGTTCGTTAGGGACTTATAATTCAACAAAAACTTTACAGTTATGGAACTTTCAAGTTTTGACCATTCGATAAATGTCGGGAAAAGTAAATTTAATAACCTAGTAATATTTTTTTCTGAAAATTTAAATTTCCGTTCGACAGTTTCTCTGTCCATACAAGCTCGATTGGTGAATACCAACAAAATGCAACGTCAGAGGACCAGTAAAATATCTACTTCAGTGCAATCATGCTATATTTTTTCGTGTAAGATGAGGTTAGATACCTGTTTTCCATGTTTTTAAAGAAACGAATGAACGCTCGCATCTCCTCTATTCTTAATATATTCACAGAATCACACTGCAACTCTAAAGAATGTCATTGTCCAGCACACCTTATTTTGTGTTATTTTTTCATGGTATCAATCATGATTTACCAAAAAATATCTAAGAGTAATTTTGTCTAAAATTCTAATTAAATCCTGTGAAGGTGGGGACTCGAATCCTGACCAGTTCGACCCTCATTTTCATTTTTTTAAAGTTAAGGCGAAGCTTACTTCAAAATCTTATGTTAGCGATCAGAAAGTTTTCAATCCTACCATCACAAGTGTAATTCTTAAACAAAACAAAGGATACACCACACGACATTAAATCCGCGCACCCTCTACCATCCTCCTCGCTCTCTCAACCCTCTCTCTCTGGCGGCCGCCTCGCCGCGCGCATGCTCCTGCCGCCTAACAACCCTTACCGCCTGCACCCCCGTCGGTAGCGGCAGCGCGACATCTACCCTCGTCGTCGGCGACTAGCGATGGCTCGCGGCCTTCGTCATTTCACCCTCCGTCGCCTCGTGCCCAACGTTCCGGCGTCTGCTATCGCGACATTGCAAAACAACGCCGTGTGTTTGTGTGCGTGTTGGCGGGACTCGCCGCGTTTTTGCAACTGTTTTTGGGGTTGATTTGGGTTTGGGACGTGGACTGATGGACTGTGATTGGCGACGAGGAGTTTGCGAGTGAGTTTTAATCGATATGTTAGAGAGACACGTGTTTTTGAGACAATGAATAGTGAACTATATGAAAATGAGCATATTTTAATTGATATTAATGTGATATTTTAAAGTTTGCGACTTAGTATCTTTGTAAGAAACCCGAGGCTTGCGGTTGTTTTAATCCTCAAGAAGTTGATCAGGAGCAACAAGTGTACTTGAACTAAAGAAAAACAAAAATCGATCATTGTTTTATAAATAGTTTTAGAGCCGAGGCAACGTTACACCTGCTTATAGAGACGTTTAGCCAGCATTGCAAAGTTTTAGCGGGGTTAGTTGCTGTAGGTGAGCCGTCGATCTACAACCTGTGCTGTGATACTCGGGCTCAGACCGCGTTCCGGAGCGTTGCGATGACGAGCGAGTCGACGTCGCGTTATTTATAGCGAAACGAGTGCTCCGTCTCCCCCAGTGGAGTTATCAATTATTTTAATTGGTATCGAGGTAAAGTTGCAGACACGTGTAGTTTAGTAAGTGGATGTGTAACTTGTGATGTGCCACAAATAATTAGCGAGTTACGTTGACAGCGTGCCGGGGCTGAGTAATTTCACGACCTGCATACTTTAGCAGCCAATTTTCCGACGCGACCCCGAGATGCGAACAAAGCAGTGTGAATTAAGATTGATTTCAAAACGCCGGGCTGGCAAGTGAACTGTGAAATCTGTTTTGACGTTTTTGGGGAACGGAGCGTGGATATATATATATATGTCTATCATGTTGGGCATGAAGGGAAAGTTGGGAATTGAGTTATGTTTTGTGAAGCGTTAATGAAAATGAAAAGAAAATTGTGAGGCGGTTCTTTGGCGAGGTAATCGCATTGGCGGCGATAAAAGTTTCGGAGTGGTTGTCGCGATTTTTGTAAGAATATCGCTGGACTGTATCGAAATGTTAAGTTATTCAAGTGTACGCGAAATCTCGACTGTATGAGCGGCAAGAAGAATACAATACCGACGAAAGTTTCTGATGAAAGTACATACTTTTCCACTTGACTTAAGTTACTGGTCTTTAATTTGATAAAAACCCATCTCTCTTGGCTGTGCCGTTGGCGTAAAACGGATGAAAAAAAACACGAGATCCGCAAACACAAACGAGAAAAGAATCCCGATTAATTGCCTCTGTTTTTTCCGATTAATATCCAGCGTCCGCGAACTATGAATGGGAAAACGCATCACTGCACTTTAATTAAAAAATAAATTCCCCGACTTTTTGTTGTAAACTTTTCCACCAAACTGCCGGAAGCGAAACCATATCAATTCAGCCATTCGTTCAAGCTCATACTTTCTGCCAAAAAAGAAAGAAAAAAAACACGAAATACACACATTTCAATGGAGCAAATTGACCGCGTAGAAATCCACGCCTAACGAACACATCGGCAACGAGATCTCGTCAAAAGTTCTGGCATCGCACAATAAACCGTTCCGCTTCGTCACAACGAGCCACACATCATCGCACAGACCGCCGTGGCACGAGGCAGAGGAGATGCTGTCAGACTAGGACTCTAATCCCACCGCCTGCCGCCAAAGTATGACGACAATTCGCGGTCGCACACAATGACAGTGCACAAAACAAGCGATGCCAACCATTCATGTTAATGAAGCTTTAGCACGTAATTAAAGCGTGCCACACGGGCATTCTCTCCATGTGTGTATGTTATTTCAAATGGTCGGAACATCATGAAAATTGAAAATTCGACTATATAAGTGATAAATTGGGCCAGTATATACAAGCGGGGACACATTATTAATCTATGTCTGGATGATGAAGTGAAATGAACTTGCATATCCTTTAAATCTAAGTGGGAACAAAATAAAGCGTAAATAAGCTTTGAGGTCTAATCAAGATCATACGGTGTTCATATCGAATTGAAATGCAAAATGTCTTCGTACGATGTATGGAAAACAACAACAGGAATAATTAACTGAGTACGCGGTGCATATTTATAAACTGTAATTTGATATACTTATTAGGAAAATACGAAACTCGACTTCTATCATGGACCGAAGACCAACGGGACATATCAGCTGTGTTCAAGTCAAAACAAAGACAGCAAATTAAGTGCAACGGAAAATAGATTTGATACGTATATCTGTGCATGCTCAATGCTTGAGACTTTGTGTATACTAAAGCTTTTACAGCTGGCACATAGCAAGGGCTGAAAACCAACGACCAACTGTGCAAATCTACAGAAATATCCAACCTTAATTGCAACATGAACGCGATGACTATCTCGAAACAGTTTTAACCGAAACCACAACCCAAAACTAACAACCCCAGTGTCCTTTAACAACGTGTACACACACCAGCCAGCCAACTGAGCGATGCAAACGAGCCTTATCTCGCGTTGCCAGCTCCTATCACCGTCGTCAGAAGCGTCGCGAATCACTTAACTAATCACCGGAATTAAAGATGGACGGCGACATCCAGTCGGCGCCCGACGGGGGCGCTACTTCCGTTGTGAACGCGAAACCGGAAGGGGAAATGGACGCGCTCCTCCTGGGCCGAACTGGGGTAAGTCGGGTCAGTATTGTTGGTCATTATTAAGCTTGACTAGCGTTGGTTTTTTGGCATGATTGATTGCCGCCCCCGCCTCACTTCGTTTGCGCTCTTCGGGGGGGTGGCTGGCCATTTTTATTTTTTTCGCAACTCAAGCTTTTGTGTATCTAACACTGTAATACACTAATCTAATTCGCATTATCGGCTCGGAAATTTGATGGAGTTTTTTGCTATTTTTCATCGTTTTTTTTCTTGTTTTTGCACTTAACTTGATATTTTTTCTTGGTAGATGAGTGAACTTCTAAAACACTGTAATCTGTAGAGACAGCTCACTTCCAGTTCGAGAACTCTCAAATCGCTAATCTTGTTGTTTTATTACTTCCTTTGGAATGCAATTTTCCACTGGTTCATTGCCGGGTACATGTGAACGGAAATTCGCAAAGGCACGACTGCACACAAAAGTGCAGTCGCGCTCTCTCGCTCTCTCTCCCCCCCCCCCCCATCTCTATCTCTCTCTGTCTCTCTGTCTCTCTTTCCCAGCATCTTATCGCACTAATTAATGTGATATCGACAGCATTGCCAATGTGGCCCGCACTAAATTCACCCACGAAATGCTCGCACGAACATTTGGCAAGCCATAAAGTCCTACCATAGGTCTAACTTTATTCCGGCAGGATTTTTGTTTCCAATTTAAATTTCCGCCCGCTGCCAAAACACGTCGCTCGATTTGCAAATCCCACGTGCCGGCCATTAAAAAAAATAAATCGCTGAAATTTTAAGTACGACTATTTTTTGGGGAAATTAATTAGGACTAAGACTCTTAATACCTCGCTCGAAAAGTCTTTCGCAGCAAAGAAAAGTTCCAACAAACCTCTCTCATTTAATCGCTCGTTTCTAAACTGTTTATTTTGCTCCAAATCCCTCTTCTTTACAACCGCCTCGCCTTGCTTCCCGCAGCTGACCTTCAGCCGACCTTGAATCCAGAGCTTTTTTCCGGTCTCTTCATCCCCAAATCCTTCCCTTCCGCTCGTCTTTTCCGTGATTTACAACCCAACCTATAAACACCCGCCCAGCGGCTGAATTCAAAGACAAAAGCCTTTTCTCGACTGGAATTTCCAGCCACTTGGTGACGTTGCTCCGCTCCGTATAAGCTTCAACCCCTCAACTTAAATCAAACCCATCTCGCTGGAGCAAATCGTTAATTAGCTCGACGGCATTGCGGGTCCATGAGCGCAGCACCTCATCAAAGTGATCACCCGCCGTTAAACGATCCAAGGAAACGATCTGTAATTCAACCTGCGAGTTTAACGAACAACCACTTTCTTTGATCGCATTAACACGGTCTCGCACGCTGTGTGAACATATTCATGTGCCACGCTAATATTTAATCCTTCTCAGCCTCCCCTGAACCAGCAACCCCGCATAGAGCATCCCTTACAAACCCACAGCACGTATGATGGAAACTTCCAATTATTTTAACTAGAAAAATTAATGAAAATTTCTTCTACTTTATTAACCTGCTGATTTGGTTATACATAGGAAAAATATCTTCAGAACTTAAACAATTTAAATATCAGTTCTCATCTGAAATCAGCAAACTTCTTAATTTAAAAGCCGCGATGGTTAAATAGGGGTTTGCAGCATATCGCTGTCGCACCCAGCTGGTTGCTGTAGAGATCATGTGCTAAAAATTGAAATATTATTGCATTACAAATCGGGAAAGTGGCCTTCAACTTGTCACCCGCTCACCCACAACAACACACCCTCAGTCCCTACATGTCGAAATACGTGCTGCATTTGCCACGAGGTCGACTCTCTGCCCTCTAGTGGGTTCACCAAATCAAAATCCATGGCTGTCAGTCGGGGATTGAGAGCTCTGGTTCAATGGACCCGATGGTGTGTGCACTGTGAGGGTGTCATTTTGAATGACCAGTGGCGTTGACTAGTGGGTAAAGCTCGCAGGACATAATCGGGGGCTGTAACCTGATTTCTCTAGCGTCAACAACGTCCTTTTTAGCAATCTGGAGCGTCAGTCCTGATAGGGTTTCAGTACCCTCGTGGATGGATGATTAATATTCGTTCAGATAATAGAGAGTTGCCTTAATAAATTTACAGCGCCCTACAAGGGTGGATTTGACAGGAAACTTTTAAATAGGTTAACCTAGTTAGATGGAAAATAGAAGCAACAACTTTATTGTCACCTTGCAGAGTTCCGTTTTTATCTTGGTGCTAGCTTCATTGGCTCTCTAAAAGCATGGTTAATAAAATAAAAGTTCGTTAGGGTGTTAGAGCGTTACATTATAGTCAATCAGGTGCCTCTATTCTGAGCTAACGGGCGAATTATTTTTATAAACACTAGACAGAAATGTGATAACTAACCGTTAATGCAATATTACGACGCAGAGAACCAAGTTTGGCCATCCAACGCCGTCATCATACCTCAGCGTTCTACCACTGACCTCCGACCCCCACTGACCTGCTCCGCCCAGCTGGTTTAACCAAATCAGAATCATAACTGTCACAGCGAATTGATCGACCCATATGAGATATGAATTACATTGTGGGCCGGCTGCGCTATGCGAGAAGGGAAGGGGGGGGGGGGGGGGCTCAAGGGTTGGAGTTATTTGGTGGTGAGTGGGAGGCTGTTTGTGTCTATCTACCGTCCGTCTAATATTTAGTTGTCAGTTTAGTCCGTCTCATGCTGAGTTGTCAGCTTAGGCCGTATCACGCTACGTTGTCAGCATAGTCCGTATACTACGCAGTTGTCAGTATATAGTCCGTTTCGTGTTCAGTTGTCAGCAAAGCATGACTCACGCTCAGTAGTCAGCATTGTCCGTCTCACGCTCAGTTGTTAGCAAATATAATATTTTGTTTAATTTAATTTCTTATTTCACCTACCGCGAAAAATCGTCTCCCAAAAACAGGCAATCGTTTACCGTAGAAGTGATATTTTGGTATTTGGTCCCGTTTTAATAAATATGTCCATTGTTATGAGAAATTGAATACATTTATCGTTATTCGTATGATCAACTGTAAAAATTTGTCACATGGGAGATATTTTAAAGCAAAAAGGAACTTGCAGACAGAATTAAAACTTCATTTTAAAAATATCAGTTTTTTCCTTTTATTCCCGTTCCAAAACGCAAGCAGTGTTTTGAAGCGTGACAATGTTGGCAAACGTGAATGGAACCGGGTGTAGTCACACGTGAGCCAAAATTTAATAACCGCTTGTGCCGGCTTAAGCTTGCCTGCTTTGCGTACGTGGCCATTTCCGTGGCCTTGCATTCATAAACCCAATAATTCAATCGAGACAAGAGAGCTGAGCCCATGAACTCTAGCATCAGCAATATGCCCACTTATTTTCCACTCTGCTATGCCAGACTTGTATCTAGTCACACTTTGATGGTTGTTAGTAAGCTGCTGTTGTCTTAGGAAATGCTTTATTTAAAACCGAAAAGTACCCTATAACATACGTGCGTTCTTTATGACTGTTTGAAAATGGACGCGAGAGCAGTTTATACGTGGTTTACGACTGCGATGGGACTTAAGTGTTGTATTAAACGTTGACAAAGGCTCGATATTGAACGTTAACCAATAAATTGTCCCTATCATTATTAAATGAATACATATTTATCGTCTTACCGCGTACACAATCTAGTGGTTTTTAGTAATATTTCCAGAGCTTTGGGAAATGGAGTTTATACTCTCTCAATTATTAACTGATAATCTATCCTAAATTTACTGACCTTCCACTAGAACATGATGTCCGCTCCATCTTTGCGGCAGTCGTATATTCTGGAACCGTCTTAAAGGTGCTTTTAACTTATGCTACGTTTAGTGCTAGCCGAAGTGCTGCGGCTCGAGAATGTTGCGAGCAAACATCCTGAGCGAGCCGCAAAGTTTCACGTCACGGCGAACAGCTGACTGGAGTTTGTAAAGATGGAGGACGATGAGAGAGCTGTCACGCAGTGGCACGATGAATGTGTTTATTTGTGGCAAAAATGTTGTTACGATATTGCTGTGCGCCATCGGACAATACAGCTTAAATTAGCTATTGATACACTTGTATTGTATCGTGATTCAAAGAAACGAAAATAAAGCAAAATTATTATAGGTGCGCTTTCCAAAAAGTTTGAGGTTAAGCAAGTTAAATTTCAAGTACTTGCCATCTCTTTATGCCCGAAAATTCAGAAATTCTTTGCCAAGCAATAGCCAGGATCTCTCTGTTTTTATAATCTACCTGTCCCGCGTTCTATATGCATGGAAATGTTCCAATGCGGCAGTGAACGAGAAATTGCTGCCTGTCTCGTTGTTGTCCGCCATTTTTTTGAAGTAGTTCGCGCCAAATCACCGCCTTGCGAATTCCTAAACTAGGTTTAAAAGGCAGTGTCGCACGCGCAACGCTGCGCGCCGCGACAAAAAGTTCAACCGAGTTGAAGTCTGGGACGTCGGCGCTAAAGTCGAGCTGCATATTGTCACGTGACCAATTCTCGGCTTGTGATTGGCTGACGGCTGCAATTCGCACGCAACATTCTCGAACCGCAGCTTTTTCGGTTAGCACTAAACGAGGCATTATACTTTATTCACAACTATGAACTACCCACGTATTTGCATTTAATATGAACAGCCGGGAGCATGCGGGCTCACGGTAAATTTATAGAGAACGTAGTTTATTGCCGGTTAGTTATACCCCAAGGTAAACTTCAAGATTTGATCTACTATCACCCTGTGCGCTTCCAATTTTGAGGTTATATGAAGGCTTATGAACTTCCTTGAGACGCCATGTTTTCTCGCTGGCTCGAGAAATTCAATTTTAGATCATCTCGGAGCGTTTCTGAGAGAAAGCCGGCGGCAAAAAGTGGAGACATTGCAATGTTTGCTGGTTCCAGAAATTTCATTTGTCTGCGAATCAATGGATGATACATCATATAACATTCTCTATCCAATTTAATCAATTCCTTTGATTGACATGTGCCGTTTTTGTTGCCCAGAGTTAAAGTTTGGCATTAACCTGACGAAATGAAGAGTTATTACATTATTAAGACTCGCGTCTTTTCCTAGTCTTAGCACGTTAGTTTTCATAAAAAAAAAGCTGGGTAATGAATGCTATATCTCCTAACCAAATCCTAAAAGTTTGAGTTTTGGGACTTTAAATTCATTTGCCAGTTAATTTTTTTTTTCTGAAAAATGAAGAATTTATTATTAACTCACAATATTATTGAACAGTGGAGTATTAAAATGAAGTTAAATTGGCAATAACCTCCGAGGTTTGAAATTTATGCGAATAATGGACTGCATTCGTTCAGAAAGAACCGATGATTCTCCCGTCCTTACTTTGTTGATTATGAGATATATAATCCCAGGCAAAAATTCTGATTGCCTGTAAAAATCGACATTGAATTTAACTCTGATAGTTATCACGTGTTGAGCAAGTTGTAAAGCAACCATACTTCAAACAATTTCATAAATTCTTTCAAAACCTGAGTCGTGAGAAATAAAAATCCTTTAATAAAAAAAAAACCATCTGATTTTGATAGCGTTCTTGCGCTTTAGCATCTTCACCCCTCGTATTTCCCCGATTCCCCGATTCATTCGTAACGCATTGACGGCTACCTTGTTTAACGAAGCACTTGTCACGTGAATCCACGAGGGGACACGTGGCCTTTCAGTGCACCGACGCCTACGCAACGAAGCATCAGACATGTTGCTTTGGAGGTCGGTCTAAAGCTGTAATTAGTGTCTATATGAAGCAACGCCCGAAGCCCTATAGCTTCCACCCCCCTCTCTATAATGTACACACTCTAATCCCCCCCAAGTCTGGATGGTAATATAATATTTCACGATCGTCTAGCACGCGTGGTTGTGGCCGACTATAACTCAAAATTGAACGTATTAGCGGGCATAGATTACCTGGAACTCATCTCTCGGAGTTGTTCGAAGAAATCGGAGAGGACTGTTCGCGAGATCACGCGCGCCCTTGTTTTAGAGGGTGTTAAAGTGGTAACGTATTAGAATTCTCATTTCCTTTAATATGAGTTTTAGCACCAAAGTTATTAACAATGAATTAGAAACTGCATTTTAGTAGATTTCGCAGTTAAGCAAACTGATTCCAAGTTCTTAATTAATACGGATCTTGCTAAGATTGTTGCTGATGCTGCATCTTCAAGTCAATTAGTACCTAATTACCTGCCATAGCACGAAGCACATAACTGGTTTATTTTCCTTCCCAACGTGTCCTTCCCTCACGATTAGTTGTAGAGGAAAGAAAAATGATTTAATCAATTCTGAAACTTAGATCCAAATTACTGGATCTGGTTATTTCATTGCAAGCATCAGTAGCTCAGCAATTCCTTCTAAAAAATCCATTCTCATCTGTCCGAGCGTCTTAATGGTGCAGAATTAATCTCTGCAAAGAGTCACGAAAGCGGATTACATTTTGCTGCCCCTTACCTGCCGGGGGTGTGGGGTAGGGGGTAATTACTTTTTCTTGGGAAAAATCCGACAAGGGAAAAACCAATTCTTTCCCATATCGATCGACTTGAGTTAGATAGAGCACAGAGAGCAATTAAATATTAAATCCAATCATCTTAACGTCATCGGAGACATTCTCGGTACTTGCACTGGTTCAAACATCCAATCTTGACTTAATGAGAATAAAAATTGAATAAAGGTAATAAAATCCTGAGTGTTGTGAGCAAATTAAATTGGTCGAATAGCCGAAGTATTGCACTCTATTTCTCGACACTGATGCTAGATTAAGGAGGCTAGACGTGCTCACGATTTACCTTTGGGTTAGTGGAGCGACGAAGTCTGCCGTAAGAAAATATCTGTGCAGGCTACTTTAATAATGAAGCTGCTTACTAGGGCGATGTTTCTGATAAGCTGATAACCATCATTTAGTTCAGTTTTTTAAAATAATGGGTTGAAAAATCTTGAATATTTGGAGTATTGAGAAAAAAATTACTTCCGATTTCGGACAAATATACAAGAAAATCATTTGGCAAATTTGCTTAAGAATCATGGCATACATTTCAATTGTGTATGGGAACCATGAAAATTTGCTGAACATCAGCGTTGGTGTGAATTTAATCCTAAATGCAAATACTCGTTGCATGGACGGTAGAAGATGATTATTAGAAATTTTGGAATTGATATTTCGTTTCTAATAATCATCAGCGTTGGTCTTTTTAGTTTAGTTTAAGTTTATTTTAAGTTTTTTGTCCGTAGGATAATAGAATGGGATAGTGAAATGAGAAAAAAAAACAATAAAAATCTGAACAAAACACACTAAAACATTGAAGTTTTACGTTTCAAGAGATTCCTCAGCAAATTTAAACAATTCCGAACCATGTAAGCGCCATATTCTGGTCGCAGTGTGGTTTACCTACTGCAGAAAGTACCACGCAGCTCGTGCTGAAGTGTCGTTTCATTTGCGGATAGTGAATAAAGCTGGAAACTTAGGTGACCTTAAGTAACGTATAAGATTCGTATTTATACGAAAATCTCGACAGGCTCTAGGATCGTTAAACGAGAATCTTTTCCATGAATGTCTTATGAATAATATATCACACGATTCCATGAAATGCTAGAAACTCAGCTGTGACCAAAATTGTGCCCGCGCATTTCCAGCCTCCTGAGGATTGATGCAATTCCAGGTCATTTTTCTTGAGCAGTTTGCTGAATCAACAGAGATTTTCTCAATTAGAGCCGACCGCAAATGCACTAACTTGATCACATGTCGAAGTCAGCGGTGTTTGCACCGACAAATTGACTACTCGCAATGCGCTGCGGAAACAATGAGAGACAACGTTTTTTTTTGCTCGCTCTTGTTAAGTCAAGATGATTCGCGAAATAATGATCACAGATTGAAGCCATGTCGTGCACTTCTAAGAAATCCTCATGAGAGGGCTAGGAAACATCTCCAATTTACCTAGGTCAGCCAAACAAAGGAAAGGAAACCGTACAATTATTTGTATTGAATTTGAAAACTATTGATGAGCGAAATCTTCAACTTCTTCTTCAATCTTCAGTCTTCATCTTCAATCTATCCCCCCTCCCCAAAAAAACACTTGTGAGTGTTCCGTGGACCGAAACATGCTACTTAAATAAATATGATTCTGTGTTATTTATGCAAGCAACTCGATTGAATAGTTTGTTTCAAATAGATTTTAAAGATTAAAATGACTAGAATGATTATAATTTAAAAAATGATTATAATGACAATTACATTGAAGTTAAATTACCCACACCTCGGGACCTTTCTACAAATGATTGTGTCTGAGCTTTTCGAAGAGATTGGAATGCAAAATTAAAATTAAATCTTATAAAAATTCTACAAATTCTTGTCAATATGAACCAAACTTCGTATCGCTCTGCATGGATGAATTTCAAATGAGAAGAGAAAATATATTCCCGAGTAGAAATTCAGGTTAAGACACCAATATCATAAAATGTTTTGCCTGCTAACACACAAAATAACACATAACGCAAACACATACTAAACTACATTACACCACACTACACATACTAAAAAAATAAAACAAAATGTCACAAAATAATACCTCCGTGTACAAACACAACCAACCCTAAAATATGTACCGAAAAATTGCTAGTACATGTAATGCATTATGTGCCCGTCATACCAACAAGCAGCATGTTATGGAAGAGTCCACAATTGTTATTCATTACATGGGGCCCAGGGGCAGGTATGGGACGTTGAATTTTGTCACAGCAATCGTTGCGGATCATGTGTGATGTGCGCCCTCGACTATCAACAGAGCCGCAGGCTTGTGTTTGTGGGGATGGGGGTGCGGGGCCACCAATGTGGGAGCTGATCGTGATGACGATCCGGGCCCAAGCTTGTATAGGATTTTGTTGTCCCAGGGTTGTAAATATGTCAATAACATCAGTATTCGAACCGTTTCTTTTTCAAACATCATAATTTGATATTTATTATTAGGGACGAAATTTCCACTCTAAAATTGTATCAAAATTGTATAGATCTTCGACAATATATACAATTTTGGATATAATATTTCGTTTCTATAATAATAAATATGTAACCTACATGCTACAAACCACAAAGTATTTGCATTTTGGGTTAATCAACTTTACTGCTTGTAATTATCTCTTGAGCTTGTGATTAGTGTATTTGGAAACACCAAACAGAAGAAAATTATTTGAGCTTTTTGTACCGAAATTTGCAAATATATCCTTGATAAATTCCATCCACGCTGTACTTACATATTAAACGGTTATCCATTGGTCGTTTTGTGTCAGATTTTCTTCGCATGTGTCAACGTATTGTGATACCGAACATTTTTACATATTAGGTTAATGGACCGTAGTTCGAAACCCCTAATGTAAGTGCACGACAGTATTTTAACGAACGAGCAGCGTGATTGGATTGGGAAATATGTTACAAACAGTTCAACTCAGTTTAATTTGTTTTCTGAAATGAAAGAAAGCCGTTAAAAGGTGGGGCAGCGTAAATATACCTGTTTCATTTTGATTTGTAGGTTTCACACATTTCGTAATATTAAAATGCCTGAAAATTGGAGGTTTACTAGTAAAGACGAATTAGGAAACCTTAAAATTTGATGGTGGTCGTCTTAAGAATTTAAAACTAATCGCCTTTTCAATGTCTTTCCTTTAAACTTGAGGTGATTTCATAGACGATGGCATCCAAAAATATGAGATAGTAGGCACATGCAATTTATAGATTTCTAAAAAACTTGTGTGAAGATATCAATAAACCTTTTGTATACCTATCCTCGAAACTTGCTAGATTATAAACAAGTATCCCACTAATCTCGTAAGATTGATCTTAGGCATTTATGAGATTTTCAATTACACTTACTGCGGAAAAACTCCTATATTTTTCTCTGTGTGCGCTCTAAAGGCCAAACGCGGGATGCCTCAACCGATTTTAATGACAGTTTATGGATAACTTCGCTATACCTCTCTACTTAGATCCCGTTCTATTTTCAGCACATTTCATTGACAAATTTGTATAAAAACAGTTTGTACGATAATTTTCAGTTTTTCTAGGGCTTCGCGAACACTCGTAGAATTGTGTTGTGGGTGTGCGTACCATTCCAAGCCCATCCACAAAAATGAATGTTCACTGAGCCTTTGTGATATTTTAATTGCCAAAGCTATATTCAAATCCAGCCTCCATCTTCATCGCGGAAGCTATAACACCCCCAAGCTCTGATCATGGAAAAGTGCTCTTCAATTTCATATTCATGTCCACGTTTTTGTGGAGGTGGGTAAAACTGGAACATACGGAGCCGGTGTGCAAACGTGAAAAAGATGTAAAAAAAAAACAGAAAGGGGCCAAAACACACGCGACTAAACACGAACATAGAATTAACTTTTTTAACTGCTGTTCTGTCCGGTGATGTTAATGACATAAATACGCTTCGACCGCCACCTATTTCTCGGCTGGAAAATAAGCGGGAACGTTTTTGGAATAAGATGAGATCCGGACAAAACTGAAGAGACTGTATTCACAAGGCTAATTTACGTTTTCCTTATATGAGGGTAAAAGGGGTTATGTTATTTTATTGTTAAAATTAAATATTCCGGAGCAATTTTTGATGAAACGTTATTTGAAAAAGCGTCGCTTCGTGAAACACGATACGTTCCAGGCTTCCTAAATGTCATGTATCATGTGCATGCTTTTTACCGCCTGAAGCTAATTGCAATTGGAAAAAAAAACAGGTCTGGGAACAAAGGGTTTCTATTTCAACCTGATAGACGTTTTTTTTTTAGTGAATAAAATTGGATACTTTTTTTCCAAGCAGCTTGTTAGGGTTTGGTGCACAAATGTTTGGCGATCTTCCCTCGGGGGGCTTTTGAACAACCCCAAAAGAAATAGCTGCGACAGATTCGTAATGATCTCCACTCTAGCTGCTCCGGCCCCAAGGGTGTCAGGCTAAACAAGACTAGAGAGATGTTCTCTTCTACCAATACTAGCTCTATGCTAAACGTGCATACCTTATTTACGATTTTATCCTGGAAGGCCTCTTGATCGTTAGCCAAAAATGACCGGTTTTCAAGAAACTTCCATTTTATATTTTTGCATCGTCTTGGGTAGTTATCACATTTTTGACTTGTCACTTCACAAAATAATTTCAATTTGAGCTAGCGTGCGTTCAGTTGGGTGTTTTTCAGCGATAGAAAATACATACTACAATAATAACCATTAGCAAATTTACTTGTACTATACAATATGCAATGTAAATGTTATAAATAGCTTGTAGCTAATACAAAATATAATGCTAATAGAATGAATAAAATTGAAATAAATTGAACTCCCCATGTTTTAAAAAAAGCAAAAATTTCAAATAGACAATCATATTTTTTTATTGTTTCCTGATAGGGAACTAGGGGTTGTCTAGACACCTGAATGCTGTTAGCAAAACCACTCGGCCATTTAATTTGTATACCTCCCCTGAAATTGTCTCGCGCAGTAACGCCGAAATGGAAGTGTTCATTATTATTTTTTAACTTGCTCTCCACTTAAATTTTGTGCTTCCAACTGCCACGGATTATATATTTCGAAATTCTGGCTTTTTCCAAGGCAAACTTTTTAATTAGTGTGGTATTCAATTTACGAGCACGTAAACGTATTCAAGCGGGATTAAATTAGTCACTTAGGGGCAAAAAAAGTATTTTCACAGTCTCAGGTCAGGTACATACCAAAAATTGTATTCATTTTTATATCATCATAAATAAAAGCTTAAAATGAAAAGTTAATACTAACAAAGGAAAAGATAGTAAAGCGCATTACCATGCCAATAATCTAGAGATAAGATTGATCTGTTGCAAAAACAAAATGAAATCAACGAGCAGATGCTTTTCGAATTACCTGTGCATATAATATTTCATTCGGACCGCCAGACAATTCATTGCAAGTTGAACATCTCGTTGCATCTTGCGCAATGGGATGTATTTGCGACGAGTCGTTCATCTTCAGCTGCTATCGTTTGGGATGGCAATCCGTTACAGTTGCAAGTTGTAGACATCGTGACTCAAGAGTCATCGGCGGTCAAGTGCTGCCAGTTGATCATGCTATTGAAGGAATTCCAATCGTATGGTGTTTAGTGGACCCCGACATATGCCACCAGTTGATATGATATATATTCGACGCTAACTGAAAGAATTGAAAGACAACATTGTCAGACACGAGTCGGAAATAAAGAGTCATCAACGGTGAAGTGCTGTACCAGTTGATCATGGCATCAGCAGTGTTAATTTTTTTAATTTTTTAGTGTGAGTTGAAATGAGAGCGACAATATTTTTCCAAAAACATTGAAAAAAGTTCACTTTTCATCTCCCATTAAAACATAACGTAATCGAACTGCTGATAGAATCCCATATTGGTTGGTTTTTAGAATGAATTAAACACTATTTGCCGTCAGTTGTGTACACGCGCATGGACATTTGGCGACCAGCTAGAAATTAGGTAAACATAATTTGTGCTGCATGTTTTAATGATTTTCAAACTCTATATTGGTCGCAACGTATTTGCATCACGTCACTAAATGCTTTTCTAAAAGCAGGCCAAACAAACGGACGGCGCTAGCGCGGTGAAAAATAAAAATAGTGTACAACCGACGCAATTATATCACTTTTCCACGTCTCTGCTTTTCAATTATATAATCCCCGGCGCTCGCTCGTTGCACATGCCGGCGTCCGGGAAATCACTGGCAACGAGAAAATGCGAGGGAAATTGCGAGTGAACGTTTTCCACGGGATAGATAATGTGTGGCAGGAAAGGAGGTTGTTCACGGCAGCGACGGAAGTAGACAAAAACATTTTTCTACTTACAGTTGAAAAATGTGAATTTTACAATGAATCAAAATTCAGACTCCGGTCATTGATTTACAACGAATGATTCTAGTGTAATTTTATTAGGAAAATCAGCCACGGGTAAAAAAGTATCGTGTATTTTTTTTCGAGTGCCTAGTATTCCAGAAAAAGATCTACCCATGGGAAATTTCCAAGCGCAACGCTAGGGTACATTTTACAAACATTTTGATTTCATGTGTCCGCCACCAACAAGAAATGTTGCGTTTGGCAAAATTGAAACAATATCCTTCCATCGAACTCAGAATCTCTAGGGGCTAAGGTTTTTCTACAGTTAGTCATTCTATAACTTAATTTGTTTGGACCACTACAATGTACAATGTCCAAGACACAGAAAAAATATTGTGGGGCCAATTTGCATTTGTATATACGTTTACCACGAACAATTCTGTAGATATGTATAAAACATCTCATATTATATTTTTTTGAAAAAAACACCATGCAGTTTATCAAGTTAAGAAACTCTCAATTCCATTTGACAGAGATTAATGCTACAGATCAATCTCGTGATCAAATATTTACAGAATCGTGCAAGGAAAAGGTGATCGTTGTCTGTGTACGCTTACAAAAATGCTTTAGAAAGCTTAAACTCATATTATTTACTTGCTTTTCCCACAGGCACATACCTACACCACCACGGAAATGTGGGTTACCACATCAAAGATCACATTTTAACATGCTACTTTTCATGCAGATGTCCAAAAAGGAGCCTTCTGTATCTGTGCGCACGCACACCCTTATACATGCTCACTTGAGGAACACGTTATTATTATTATTATTAGCACTTTATTGTCTGTTTGATCAACAAGATATAAGACAGTCAAAACAAATAACAGATAAGTTAGAACATACAATCAATCATCTGAAATTATTACTCTTATTATTATTACTATTATTATTATAAAAGTTACTATTTTATGACTGGTTCATTATAATAATAACTTTCAATCGGAGGAAAAATAAACATTGATACATTAGATGGTAGGTTTTTGGGCCAGAAACATTGATAGTACGTCAGTTGTTTTACTAAGGCTTTCGGCAGGCTGAAGATAGGGCTCCTGAAGCAAATATAGGCACATTATTTCTCTTATCTTGCCAAGCAATGCTCCCACTACTCCAACGAAACACTCTACCAGTACTTTATAAGGGTTGCAAGTACCCACCCTATCTTTTCCTTTCCTCCTGTCTGGAGTAAAGGAAGGATATAGGTATATTATACACATTTAGCCTGAAAGCGTATACGTTAAACTTCTCCTATAAGGAAAACACACACAAGCAGAAATTGCAATCGCAACATGCGGGCCATGGCCAAGAAATTCGAAACGAGCGCGTGACTCGTAAATTGCGTGACGGCGAAAATCGGGAAAAGCTCGCGGTGAGTTTTCGCTCAGGAAAAATTCTTTCCCATGTGTAATCCGACGCGCGGATGGCGCCGTCTAGAGGCTGGGGTAGGGACGGCGGGGGGTGTGTAGGGTGGGTGGCTGGGGGGTGGCGTCTGTTGCCATGGTGATCGTGCTGCTCTCGAGATGCTGCGAGTCAGCTGATGTCGAGACTTGGAGATTTTGAGGTAGAGTAGGTGCGGGTCAAATCGTGGTTTGGACGAAGTATGGCATGTATAACTGTAGTAGCCTAAGTGTGAATCATATAACGCGGATTGTGGAATAGGTAGCAATGGTCAAGCATTTCGTTTCCTTGAGAATGTTTATTCCGATTGTTTTTGTTTATGGTCTTTGATAAAGCAGGCAGCATAGCTTTGTGCAAAGTCGCGAAAAGCTTATGTTTGTAGCTACGCATTAAATTTTGCTGAAAACTTTCATGTTAAGAGGTGAGTCGTAAGAAAGGGATAATATTTTCACGAAGGGTGAACCATAAAAATTAGATTCGGGACAATGTGTTTAGAATATTAGTAAAACATGAAATCATCTCATCAGCCGGTCATAAACGCACTTTGGCGTATTTGCTTCAAGCACAGTGTGCATGTGACTTGCTGTTAAGTTGGGACATCGAGGCGTTTGGACTACTTTGGTTGTGACTTTTTTATTTTGTCGATTTTGGCATGGTCACAAAACCAAATTGTTCCGGGTTTTTTTCTCAAGTATTAACAATTTTGTGTGACTGTGAGGTACTAGCTGTAGTAAATAGTGTAGGAAACTTTGGGAACAAAAAGTTAGAAAAGTTATAATTTATACTTCTAAAACTCGCTTAAGAAAAATATTTATCCATGTGAATTTATTGAAAACAAGAATCAGAGTTTTTTTCTTACGCTGTACACAACCTCTTAATTCTCACGATATACATTTAAGTAATTGCAAAGTGCAAGATAAGCCGCGTCCGACTCTAGCTCATCTCGCGTGCTCTTGGTAAAGAGGTTTTGAGAACCCGAAGCTTGCC
The DNA here is from genome assembly GCA_921293315.2 of Nemurella pictetii. Classification (NCBI taxonomy): domain Eukaryota; kingdom Metazoa; phylum Arthropoda; class Insecta; order Plecoptera; family Nemouridae; genus Nemurella; species Nemurella pictetii. The sequence continues at coordinate 9,343,853 of OV121122.1, forward strand.
ATATTGGCATATACATGTATATACACCGTATAACAAATTCAAGTGCATCATGACATGGCTTCTTTGCTACTTCCAATATCGTGTGATATCGATTTTTTTCCTTAGTAAGATGACCAGTTTTTTGGAAAGGTCTCTTCGCGACTTCATATGCCTTGATGTTTAAAAATAGGTGTGCTTTTTTATATCAGTCGGTGGAGATAGCATTGTTGTCTGAATTAGACTAGGACTGAATATTTGCAGGGGGTAAAAAAGTAGAATTCTTTTCCTTGCTTTCTGAAATTACAAACTCATACAGGTGAGGATTTTTCTATTCATAAATCAGCATTGCTGAATAAAATATAGCCAGCTCATCTATTGTAAAAATGTACTCATTTGCGGTACATGAGAGATTATATTTGTTTTAGAGAAATTTGACTAGAGGAGTTTGCAGAGAGGTGAATAGAGAATAGGAATACAAACAATTTTTTGTTTCGATTTTCTTGCAACGTATATAGACTTTTTCAAAAAATGTGTGCTGTTTTGATGTTCTGTTTTCTTTTTTAAAGCCACGCTACATTTAGAGCATCCCAACTATGTTTCTAGTATGAGTTAGAGTTATTAAGGGCTAGCCTCGTATGGTACCAGTAAGTACAAGATTTTTCAATTGGTTTATCACATTTAATCCCTATTCTTCTAAATAATTTTATAATGATTTTTCACTATCTCTTACCTGGAGATTGACGCAGAACCCCATGACGCAGAACCACAGAGATGCAATTGTTACAGAAAATCGGTTGTTATTTCCAGAGAGAAGATGGACACATCAATTGTAGAAAAAACGACTTGATCTTGACAAAATCTCACTCTTTTTACAAAAATATCCACTAGAATGTCACCGCACATCATTAAAAAATATAAATAAATCTTTGACGATACTCGACAACAATATGCTTTAACAACACACTTCCCTGGAGAAGAACCAAGTTCTTCTCCCATCGCCGATGTCGCTCTAACATAAGAACTTTGAACAAAGTTACTGAAGTGAAGGATAAACTAGGTATTCACTTTTCCCTAATAAAGTCAACTTTGTCCATTCACAACACAAAGAAATAAACTAGGACGCAGTTTCCCATATAAACTTTCAATGTATAGAAGTTAAATATCGTCCTGGCTGCTAGCCTAGGCAGAAATGAGCAGCGCATTCTTACCACAGGTGGCAAAATGCGCTGTTAAACGTTTTTTGCTTCACTCAAAATAAATATTACTTAATTTGAAAGCCAGATAAATTATCCAGGACAAACAATTTGCATGTCGATGCCACTTGAGGTGCATTAGCAAATAGAACAGATATGGGAACGTTTGGTCCTCCAGCCTCAGGATCTTGGCTCACATCACACACTTCCCTTATTCCATCGCCCGAATCCTTAATCCCTCATCCACCTCAGACAATCCCACATCTATTCATCGAGCGTTCGCCAATGAACACAAACAAAGCACCGCCCGTGCATATGACTTAATTTCATGTCGCACCGCTAATCCGGCGTGTTCAGATGTTCACGTTGGGCGCAATTCGGTTGTTCTGCTGATTCAATTGTGCGACGATCCTTGGCGACGAAAACTCGGTGTCGCGGCTGCTGAACCGACGTCAGTGGCGCGCTTGTGGGGTACACGGACAGCGTTGATGTCAAGTGTGAATGTAAAATTGACAGCTGTAATTAAACATCGACAGATTTTAGGTCACCTTGGTTGTGAAATTGATAATGTCACATTGCCAGCTGCGATATCACAGTGACTGTAACACTTAGATATGTTATGTCGCATTGACTATAACACTTGCATCAGTTATGTCGGATTTACTCTGACACTGACAACTATGAAATTATTATCTCTGAGCGCAAGTAGGTGTTATTGCATATTTCTTAGAGACGCCGTTAAAGGAGCCGTTGGTTCCGGCACCACGTTGGGCGCCAATGTAATTAACTTTTTTTGCCAATGAAATAGCGGCCGACTGCAAAACGAAATCTGAAATTCACAAGTAAAGGAAAATAGAAAAATATAGTTGAATGAAAATGCTGGATAATATGAAACGAATGCTGGCACGATATACTGTAAAGCGGCTGACTATACCATACACATACCACCATACTATACCATATACATAAGTCAATAACTGCCCTTGCTGGCCGGTGGATTTGGCTTCAGAAAATCGTTCACTCAATAAAAATTATTGTGAATCGAATCTTATGTGATTATATCTTTCTTTTGGGAACCGGTCTCTGCTTTATTAACCGTCACACTAAATTGAATAGTCCTTACCATTCTGTAGAAGTGACTTTTCGAAAATGGTGGAATGTGGGTACCTAAGAAAATACCACACTAAATAAACTATAGTGACTTATCTTAAGATTACTATCAAGGAATTTGCAAGGCGTTCGAGCGACCGGGCATCGAATGTCCGATGGTGACGCCACTGATAGCGATCTGCACCACAACATCTTCAGTTTAGCAATGCAGCTTTTTATCCTGCACCTCCCGCCACCGCGAGCGCTCGAATGCAAATGTTAACATCTTGTAGCCCGGAGTCGAGGTGGCCTATGCAAATATCCGAGAAATACATTTGAATAACTTATTTTGTCAGCGTTAGCGGAGATTGGATTGGCTCGTGTAATATTGGTGTCGGTTTTGTATGGAATTTAGCGAAGGTTTTGTTGAGCTGTTTGAGTCGTGCAGTAAGGAAATAACAGAGAGTTAATAGCCTTGCTTAACGGGTTTGGTACGGAAACTGGAAAGGAAAGTGTGCTGTTTGCACCATTCAATCGATTGGGTGAAGTTAGGTGTCTATAGTACGTGTCGCTCTATAGTTTCTGGTTTCTTTAAATCCCTTACATTGAAACTGCCGGGCTTAACTGTGGTCTTGCTAGACGCTTTTAGAATAATATACAATATTTATACACATACACTGTTCTCACAGCTGTTTCTCTTCATTTGCGAAGTTGGCTACAGTTTAAATGTTATAATCATGCCCCAAACGCTGACAACTGTCTGTGAGACAAAGTATAGCTGAGCGTGAGGATCGTTTCCATGGCGCCCCATAGCTTAGGGTAAGCCGGGCGATCTTAGACACGATTGTTTGAAATAAAAACGTTCTTTTTCTAGAGAAAAAACTTATCACTATGGTTCGATATAATAAAGATACAATCTAATTGGAAATTCAAAGTGAACGCACTTGGAATTTTCTATTTTTGTTCAATTTAAGCTTTGTTATCTCAAAATACGTAGCGGCATGGTAAGTGCTATTTTTTAGAAAGAAATTTCACCACAAGGAACCGAAACAATCTACAAATTAATACCAAGCTGGCACAAAATATAAACAATACTTTAAGCTTGCAAGTTGGAAAAAAACACAGTTGTTTATTTTACATTTTGTAAGACGAAAGTATTTTTGCCAACAATATTTTTTTGTTTACCAAAATTAAACATTAGCTATACCTCTTCGCAACCTGACGCCGAAAGCATCGCGGCTAAAAGCTGGATAATGGCAACTTAATGCATAGACCACCCAACCTCCCATCCACTCTCTGTCCTTATCGCACCTGGAAATTAATGTCAAGCAATTTGCCAAAGTGGATTCTGGGCTTTTTTTCCCGTCCAGAGTTGGTAATAGATCTCATGATTTAATGCGTTCTCCGGTTTCCCGCGAACTGTATCTTTATCTATAAAGTACGGACGCGTAATGTTCATTGTATAACGCCTCATGTAATAATGCGTTCGGAGTGGCGGGCACGTGACTGCTTGGGCTATTTTTCTATCAATCCTGAGTCCTTGCTTTAAATTAAAGGGGATGTTTTTTAAGACCTTTATTGACATTCTTGCGTAGAAAATTTGATGCATTTTTTTATAAACACGGCCCACGTTTGAATTTGGAAAATTTATAGAAAATAAAAATAAAGATTTGTAGGAACAAGCATTTCATAGACATGGATTTTGCACTTTTAAGTGGTTTTGGTTGGAAATTCCCTAACACCATAAAATTTAAAAGAAAAATCGTGTTGAACTAACACTCATTTTATTTCAAAAATTTTGCATGTTACATTTCAAAAAACCAATCCAAATGGGTCATGGAAATCTAAGCTATATCAAACTTCTTTTGCTTCTTAGCAATTAATCACCCTTTTAAGAAAAATATTAAAATTTTTAAGTAGTTTAAGTTAAAGTTTTCTACAAACTGTTCGAGGTAGAAACTTAAACGCAAATTTCTTAACATTTGATAGACACTCCGAATTCAATTCCAAAAAATGAGCCATGTTCTCCGCCGCCCGGAGTATAATTAAAACGACAAATTTTTCCTGCGGGAAATAATTCCAGGCATATGGTACACCGGCGTCATATCTATCCAACAGAATGGCTAAAGCGAATTGATAGCTGCGAGACGAGATGCCAGGATCAACACGTGTCGGAAAAGTGTGCGATTCCTGGGGAGTTTCCCCCGGGGGAAAATGCGCGTAATTAGCGCCGGGTTTCCCCCGCCTGGAGTTTCCCGGGCGTGCACGTGGTGCGCCCAGCAGGGATATTGTGCGACATGTTTGCGTTGGCTCAGGGAGGAGGTTCCAGCGTGTTCTTGGTGGGAGGGATGATGACGCTGATGTTGTTAAAGGGGTTGTTTGTTTTCTCTTTAAGTTCTTGGGTGGATTCGGATGTTGGATGGCGCAGAATCATCTCGAAATTTTGTGGGAATCTATATAAATATGTTTGATTGACTTTTTCTTATCTAAGCACGTTTATAAAAAAAAAATCAAGATTGATTTAGCTGGGAATGTTTCCATCCCATTTACCTGGGACAAGGAAAACAGAAAAGACCCGTTTCAGTTCTTTCTCACACAGGAAACATACTAATTAGAAATGAAATTTTCGATAAGAATGTGTGAAAAAATGTGTGAAAAAGTAAGGGGCTATAATTATAAATTACGTTAGACAGATTTAAAGTTCGTTCATATCGATTTATTTTTGTGGAGGTGAATGATGGGCCGTTGTTTTTCATCGTCAATCGAGATTTTTGTGAGACTTAAACTGAACATATTTGGAATTTGTGTTGAGAATGTCTAGACACATAGTTGTTCGTGTTATTTTTATTAGTTGGTACTTACGCTTCTATTTTTGTATTGCTTTCCTAAGACTTGGGAAGTATTTTTGCGTGCCAAAATCGAGAATTCGATTGTTAGCTGTATAGAAATGTTTGCTCCTATGAAAGGCAGTTCCATCAAATTTTTACTTCTGAGTTGGAGAAAATTTGTATTGTAAATTTGAATTTTATTACTTTTCTACGCATTTTTGTCCGAAATTCACATGCACCGACTTTATGGCGCATTCATTTGGTTGAAGCATCCAGAATACATGAAAAATATTTAACAGACAGATTAGCTGAAAACAAAATAAAAATATGGTTGGATAATATAAAAGCCAACAAAACGCAACGCTTCATGATGATTCCAAGTATCTAAAGCAATTATTAATAGTTTTTGTAGGTATAACAAACTAAAATCTCACCGTCTAGGTATTCATCAAACATCTGTGGATTTTATATCTCTCAAAAATCTAAATACAATTATTTGCGCTAAACCAAAGTAAAAAATTTTAAATTCTCTTGTATATATACATAAAGTGAACAACTTCTGTAAAAACAAGTCGAAAACAGAGAAAAAACCTGAGGAAAGTAGCCGAAACGTTCACCGGAAAATGTTTCACACAAAAGAGCGATCTATAGTGGAAAATTTCTGTTTGCACAACCTCATTTTCCTCCAACGAATCGCGAAGCGATGTCCGAGCGTGTTCGCAATCGCCCGGCGGAATTTTGATCGTGATATTTTCTTGTTAGTTTACCCTTTCCTCTCTTCGAAACATCAAGTCGGTCCCCTTCACGAGGAAAGTAGAAACTCAAAGAAAGTTCGTTTCGTGGAAACTCGTTGCACACCATTCGCATCGGAGTTTTCTCGCGCGGGACATTCTAGCCAATTTTTTAACAGACTCATTCATCAACCAGAGCGAATAAAAGCAAAGGGAAACCCAACGACACCCGGCCACAGTTTCCCTCGGTTTTTCACCGAGTATGAAACAAGTTTATAAATATTTCTGACATTCCCAGGGAAAACGACGTCAACTTTTTCATGTCGTCTCTCTCGGTGAGTGGCATTTTCTTTCGACTGTTTCACAAAAAGAAGCGAAATGCGATTGCCAGAGAAAATTACTTTTCTCTAGAGTAAAAAACCTATTTATTTCAATCACACTGCTGGCAATGTGAACTAGCATTGCTTGGATTGTCATATCACATTAGTTACAGGAATTGGTATTCATGATTGACTCATTTTTCTGCCATGGTTTACGACATAGTTCAATATAGAAGCGCACTTGACTTTGCTATAAGAAATCTATCTCTCCTGAACTTATAGGCAATTTTTTAAGTTTTGTCATATCTTTATAGTATAGTACCGAACCAATTCCAAACTCTCCCCAATTATCTTATGGTATAGTGGTGCATTTAAATTCTCTTACCTCAATTTTTATTGAAATTTTTCACATTTGGTGTAGCTTTAAGCAAACCATTTGTGTCTTCAAATACTATGAACTGACTCCGATTTAATTTTGATAACTAAAACGTGTAAGTTAAATGTGCCGATCATTAAAAGACTTAAATGTAGAGGTTATAAAATTTCTACCGTAAAACGTCACTGGAATAATATCTCATCTCCTGTCGTGCATTGTAGTTTCTCCATAAACATCATAATAAAGAAAGCAAGCAAGACTGTTAACAAAATCAAACTCGCTCCTAAACTCCGAAACTTAACTGTCAAGAAAACATCAGTCCCACTTTCAAGTCGCTTAAGTGATTTTATTTCGCTGACACTTAATTTCCATTTGCTCTAAAATCCACGAAAGTCGAGCTAAAAGAGAAACTTTGTTGATTTCCTAGATTTCTATTTAGTTACACCATACAGGAATCATAGATCAAAAGAAAATGATTATGTCATTTATAAAAATGTTTATTTTTCTTTTCCTTAACAAAAATAAGATTTTCTTTTTCTTGCGATTGAGAGGTCTCAAGCTTTTCTTGATTTACTTTGAAACTTGCTTGGATAGTTCAAAGAGCGCATCGTTAAGCATCATCGGCCACAACCCAGCTGCGAGGAAAATATTTCTGCACTATTCTAACTCAATGTTATGTTCGAATAACAAACAATTTCCAAAGACACGCTGGTTAGTGAGGCATAGTAAGTGTAATTAAAATAAACAAATGCTGCAATCTCATCGCCCAAATTTTCGACTTTTCATGTTTCTAAGTTGAAAGGGGTGATGCTTATCGATAAAGAAAGTTTCATGCAAGTCGGGGATAAGGGAGTCTTACGAACTGCCAATAACCTTGTAGTGAAGGGAGATCCACAGAAATGAATAATGCATTTAAAAAATAACTCTGTCCTGCTTTTGCTACAGCGTTTCATCTCGATTTAATATCGTCAGTTGCTAACAGCCTTGTCGCAAGTTGATAGAATCGTAGAAATGATGATAATAATGTATTTCTGTTGGTATATTCCTGAGAGAGTGACTTTAGCTCAATGGAACTGGTGAATAAGTTACGTCACTATTGAAATATTCCCGTCTTAGATATGATGTTGGACGAACTAGCGAGATGTTGGGGACTAAGTTTTTCATTTGCGTAATTGCTTCATGGCTGAATTTAGTTCAACTTGCTAGCAAATTATGATTTACCGAGCTCCGTGCGAACGGATTGCATTCATGAAAGCAAAATGGAAATACAAACGTGTAGGTAAACTAATAGTGCAGGTAATAAGAAAAACTATAAAATATTTTATGGGATTCAAAGTTGACAAGCCAAAGGCGAAGAAAATTGTTCTACAAATTCCATTGCTCACAAATAAACAAAAATTAAAGTGAGAACAAAAGGTGACAACCAACTTTATTCCAACATATTATTTTTAATCGAGAACGACCGTCATTTCATGAATCCTCATAGCACAGAACAAAATAAATTTCTCTTCATTTTCCGAACGTCTTTTCACAGTTCACGAATTATCTCAACGAATTATGTTGCCACTTCGTTTCAATCAATGCTCAAATATAAAGCGACATTCAGTTTTTTTTCATTTCAAGCGGACTTATTTTCTGCATTCTCTTCTGTGTCCCCGATTTTGTATTGAATTCCCGAAGTCCACCATTGTTCCATCGATCTAGAGTGGACCCTTTCCTTCGGCTCGATTCACAGGGGTTTGGGGGAGGGAGGGCTAGAGATGGTCCAATTATGCTTCCGCTAATGACGAGCTCCGTTCTCCGCACTGCTATTGATCTTATTATTATGATGATGCTGGGGTGGATCTGTTGGGAGGATGTTTTGAATTTCTGGGAAGCGAAGAGGGTATTAAATTTCACATTTTCGGTTATAACAATAGACGTGCTTATACAATACATTGCAAGAATGAAGAATACAGCTAAGCCTTTATTTTAATTTCGTCAAATTATAGATTAGAGCATAATTCGCTTTAGTACACACTAATATTATTTTCGGGACATCACCTTCAGCTGTCAATAGTTTTAATTTGAATGATATCCGTAATTTTTCCATTACAATTATACTGCCTTAGCTCAATATCAAATACCTTTATATCGACTTTTATGCACATACATTTTTTAATGAAATTAAAATAACCAAATTGAGTCCCATGAAGTGAAGCAAATGGTGTATATGCAAATTGTCACCAACTCCATTGCAATTAAATGTTGCCTCGAATTTTCCATTGCACACGTTTGGAACTAATTACATTATTTGTAATTATGTAAGCCTTTTCGCTGCAACACCGAGCTATAAACAAGTTTTTACAGTACATTTTGTAGGTACCCATACCTAGGAGCCTCGGTGCAAATGTAGATTCTTTTGCCGTTTGCCGGTTCATGGGTTTGTTTGTGTTGTTTGTTTCATCTGTCTGCTTGTGTTAACGAGCGTTTGAGCTAATTAAATGGATGTCATTAAATAAGTCTCCTAACCGAACAGAATCAAAGATCTGAGAAAATAACAAGGCACTTTTCTGTGTATCGGTGTCAAATGTTGTGACATCGGTGAATTTCTTGTTCTAAGTAATTTCTTGTTGTACGAAGCTGGAAAAAAAAATTTCGTTTGGAAGCTTAAAAAAAGGTCACACAATTTACTAAAATATCATCATTGCTTCAAATATCAAATAGAAAACTGCGAATTTGTGATCAGAATAAAAAACAAGTAAGTAACTCCATGACAATTATTCAGTGGTATTTTTTAATCTTAAAGGTTGTATACAAGTGGCGATGACATTAGATAAAATATCTTGAATTCTAGTTGATAAATATTGGTGAGAATAAAGTAGCTTGTTTACAGCATAGTGAGTGGACATAGATGTACTATTGGATATCAATTTTCAGACAGATCATCGTAAACACTATCCTATGAGAATTACTCGTCCAAATTTACCAGATAAAAAAATACTGAACACAAAATCAGTCAGCCCTCAGCCAAACTGTAAGAACCCTCCCCCACCACAAATGCTTACACTCAACGATCGAACCCACACAAACAAATCTTTTCACAGACATACCTGGGTGCACATATTTGTTGAAAGCGTAATGAACCTCCCAAATCGAACACACCCTCCATTCCTATTTCATCTAAGATTCAAGAGATAGCAAAATATTTAACACACCAATAGCCATCAGCCGTTATAGCCCCCAAAGCGCTGTAAAAACAACGCTCATGAATGTTTATTTTGACCGATAGGAGCGCCACGCAAACGGCCACCAATCGCATGGAACGCAAGGAAGATAAACGAGAGTTCCCCATCGTGTGTGGTGGGGTTGGGGGGCTGAAAGTGCCCTCGTGGTCGCGACCAGAGGGTGCACGCGTGCAAACAGCAACAGATTGTATGGGATTACGGGCTCTCGGATCGGCCAGGGCGTGCTAGCCCGCTGACCCTAACTAACCCCGAAACGGGGGAACATGGGCTCTGCGGTCTCCCTTTTGCCAGCCGAGGATTATGTGCAATTCTGTTGGATCGGAACTAATTGTAAATTAAATGTCCGTTTTGGGATCACACGTCATGGGATTACGTTTTGATTAATTTTTATTTTTAAATTGTGGGCAATGTCCGTGCTTTGCAGATAAATTCTTAAGCTGATCTCCAAGGAGACAACCAATCCGTGTCCTATAGTTCTATTATTTATTTCAAACAGATATTGTAATACATTTTTACACTCATCGAATACCTCCTACCTGCAAATTTAATTTTAATTCGGCTGATCAGTTTTCTAATCCTCTTGCGACACTTCAATATTTAATCCATTCCATCCTTTAACCTCTTGAATGGAGAACTGTTTGAAAGTATTAAAATACTTTCAAACTCTTCTCCCCTTCTTTCTTGCATCTTGACCTAAAACAACGGCCATTCTTCCCCATTAAAGCTGCCTTTTCCAACCAATACTTGGCAGGCGTTCAGGCGAACCTACGATTTAAGCGAACAATTCTTAATGTTTTGCGTTTTTCACCGGAAACGGTCTTTAGGGAATCCAGGCCCACCTTGGTCTATAGTTCTTGGCATTAATAATAATAAAAATTATATTTCTTTGTCACAAAGTTTCAGGGATAAGGTAAAGGGATAGGGTAAATAAGGGTTTCAGGGAAGTTTCGGGGGAGTGACGGCCAATTCATTATAGGGAATATACAAAATATAAATAATCAAAGGTATAAGGCATCTGCCATAGAAGCACCTTTAGGAGTTTCCATTGCATCCTACATGTATGATATTTAATTACAAAATAACATTGATTTTCAATGTTCAATGAATCTCTTTTTGAATACCATGGAAATGTTTCGATTGGTAAACATTGTCTCCATAGCTGGCCGACGACGGCGTTGTTGTGTTTTTGTGGAAACAAAACAGAAAAAACTACTTGGCGCACCGGATTTTTGTCCAGACTCTTCGTTCTCGAGTGAAAGCAATAAAAATTTTCTCATAAAACAAATTAATTGCGGAAGTTACACAATACAATTGCAAAAACTTGATGCGTGCCTGACATAGAATTCCAATTCTGCAATGACACCAATGGCACAGTTGTCGCTGCAACTTGCATCATTTTAATCAGCTAAAAATTAATCGCGTGGGTAACGGCAAGTAAAAAAGGGTTGCTAACTCCCTAGTGGATGATGTCGCGTGTCTGCAGCATCTGATGCACGAGACTGACGGACAGACGGAGGAAACTGGATCAGTTGTATCGATTAGAATTCCCGCCCGTTGCCGGGAGTTTCCACAACTGCCACTAGGAAGCGTTGTCTGTTCATTTTCGGTGGTTTCCGTTTTCAAGCATGTTCATCGTGCCGGGTTGAAGGAACATTCGAGAACTTTTTGGTGAAAATTCTTTTAAAGTCTCACTGGAGGACACAGGGATTTCCGATGGTGAATTTGTCATCAGTAAAGGGATACTTTTTATACATGGTTGCCTCTCGGATATAAAAAGCTGTAGCTATAAATCATAATCAGTCGCTCTAAATCTACTGAAAAGCGAGTTATTCCCCGTAATCGCTTGAAGAAAACAGAAATGTCGTTGGAAGATGAATATCAGCCATACCAACCGATTCTATGATTTCCAATCAACGAATCTGTTGTTTTGCTTAGAAAAATTTTAAGTTTTTATGGATAATTAATTACCAGTTCCTTTTCACTTGCCAGAAATGTTATTATCTTGTTTACTCATCTCCAACTTCATCGAAGAAGCCGTTCGATTTGTCACTGAACATACCTCTAACGGTTTGTGAGTCAATTATGTATTTTTCATGCGCGCGACCATACATTTCCCGACGGCTTGTTTACACGAACAATGAAACATGAAGACAATTGAGTTCCGTTACCAAGTTACCCACAAACTCTAAATTTCAAACTCAATATTTTAAAGTTAAATTTATACAAACTAAATTTTCCGTTGGAATCTCTCACATGGTCATGTCAATACGCTGCTAATTCGTATAAGGTCAAATTTAGACTTCAAATTTCTTACATTTAAATTCGCAAACAAAATTAACTCAAAATGAAGAAATACCAATTCAGTTCCAAAGAAATTCTGGACAATGCCCCTCCAATTGATCTGACCTTCTTCAAAATCGTGAACTATGATGGAATGGAGGTAAGAGGAAAAGATTGTACCCACAACCAAGACATTTATGACATCAGATTGAAGACCCAGTCATTGATGGTACCAATTAGTTCGGAAAAGCGAGCGTTCTCGGTTAGGAATAGGTTACCTATAGCCAGGATTAAAGCAAATAAAAATGTGTAGGCTTTCATCTTACAACATTTTCCACTCACACAAACGCAAATTTTACCTCCGATATATGAAGCATAAAACATTCTGAAGTAACTCCCATACAAAACCTCAATAATTCCATGATTCCTTGGATAGTAATCAAATTCTTTAACGTGTCTGGGATGGAAAATTTGTATGAGTATTTTATCAAATCCAAAACCATTGTCTCTCTGACAGTGCCACAACGAGCTTAAATTAATTTCGTCACTCCGTGGACAAGAAACTTGTACAACCCTACACCCAACAGCCATGTACTATGTAGAACCACTTTGTACAGAAACTATCAAATTGAAAACTACCGTCACACGAAACTAAACCCACGATTTGTCGACCACCCGCAGAAACCCAACTTAACAGCCAAACAAACTTACAACCCCACACCCCACACCCCACAACTCTACTGAACCATTTTGTACACTAATATCTTGCGAACACTCAGTGCGCGAAGTCTTAAGGTAGATAATAAAGTGGTTCGAAAAAACAGAAATTTTTCATAAAAATGCCTTAATGCAAACAAAGGTTTGTTAAATTTTCATAAAAATCGGTTGAGGCGTTTGGCCAGTAGAGCGCAAAAAGACAAAAAAGACCAGCAATAAGTGAAATTAAAGATTCGCTTCGCTTGCTTCGCTCGTTCCGCTCATCAATATCACTAAAATAATCGAAATCATCAACTTAATCCACGAATTGACAACCACCGACAGAAACGCAAGCCCCGCCAAGCTCGCCTCCGTCGCATTCCAAAGATCGTCGACAGCTCGCGCTTCTTCACCAAGTCGCTCTGGCTGAACAACAACCGTCTGACGGACACCGTCGGCATCGAGCCAGCCATCAACGGGCTGCTTGACGAACCGCAGTGTCTCACCTGGCTCGACCTCTCCTTCAACCGCATCAAAGAGTTGGACGATTCGCTGATCAAGTTCCCCAACCTGCTGATTCTCTATCTGCATGGCAACCTGATGACCGATCTGGTGCAGGTGGCGAAGCTGCGGCATCTGGAAAAGCTGAAGAGTGTCACGTTTCATGGTGAATTGTCGTTCTAAGGTTGTTGGGTTGTCTTTAGTGTTCCGAGAAGGCTAGAGGTTTGATAGTGTGTGGTGCGTGCAGGAGATGAAAACTATATATAGGCAAAGGCTTACTAAAGGCCAGTATAACCAATTTTTTTCAATCCCGAGTTGATACATAACTCCCAGAAAAATTGGATTTCACTGGACGTGGTTGGTTGCCATGGAATTTAACAATGGTAAAACTGGTGATGGTATCAGCATATTTCTTACCTGGCAACCATTATCCAATGGTACATTTTGGTGTATCCAACTTAAATCGCGTCCAGCAAAATATTTGACAGCTCGTACGGTTATAGGTCATTTTTTTCAAGTAAGTTAACCGTCTATCTTCACAACAATCCAATTTTAAAATAAAACTGGATATTTCTCTCATTTTGGCTGGATAATATGATCGATGTATCAATCTCCACCTATAAATTCGCCAATTCTATTATTATCGGGTGTTAAAATCCTCTAAATCAGCAAATATTGTATCCCAAAAATGAAGTTTTCCCAAGACTATACACTTGAACCATCCAAAACCTTGTTTCAAATATCATTTGAGACCTTTGGCCCCAATATCCTCTGGTCTTATCAAAATGCCAAACAGAGCAGAGTGATAACCACTCTTGGTTCATTCCCCAAACCCAGATCATTTCCTGATTCCCATGTGGATACACCCTTAAATCCCAGCCCTCGGATCATCACCGAGATGAAGTCACCAGTTCACACGATCTCGACACTTGAATCTTGATGTTTCGAAGACAGGGCGATAATATTATAGCAAGATGGAGTATCTAATAAAAGTCCATGGTACTTGCACTGAATAGCAAAATACCCTTTCTTGATAGGATCCAAACTATACCCTCGCAAGCTGATAGCGCTTTGGAAGCATGGATGAGAACAGATATTTTCTGATCCGCAAAATAAAGATGATCGTTTATAAAGATATCTATATTCATATAAAAATATCTAGACAAGCGTAGTTAGGAAAGTTTTGATTTCATTTTCACTGATATATCCTAAAATTCATTATTGATCAATATTCAATATATATCCATGTTATGTTTTCTTACAACACGAATTTTTCTGCCCAGAGCCAACACATTTTGAAAGTCACGTGACAGTTTATTAGCAAGGGCGAGTAAAGGGTAGGTAATGCAAGGGATTTTAAGTAACCAATAAATTGCCTCTGCTGACAAGCGTAAGACGGATAAACCATAGTCTGCCACCGTAAACCTTATTTAAGATTCAGATATCGCCTTCACTCCGTTTATGCCCACAGCCCTAGTCATAGCGCGCTATAGTAAAACTTTGCGCTTGCACGCAAGTAAGACCAGCGTAAACAGTATACTCGCACCTAGGCGCCACCGACTACCTGTACACATAAAGTTGGTTTAATTAGATTCTTTCTTCTAGATTTTATTCGTTAGCGTTGACTTTCTGCCTAGGGACAAGCAATTCCAGCGTAACGCGTTAGCTGTGATGCGATGCTTGATATGCTGGCTAGTCTGGGATTCTTTAATTACCAGCAATTTATGGAGTTTCTTAATTGAGTGCTCGCCGCTGCACGTTGCCACGGAAGTAAATAAAAGATTGTGTTCAGAGGTAATTTTTGTGTTAAAAACACGGTGATGTACTACATGGTACTACACAACGCTGTAGAGCTCAATCAATCTTAATTTAAACTTTCTGTTCGTGTAAATTAGCTTCTTGTACACATTTACTATCAAAACATTTTTTGTATAAGAAACATCTATCGATGTAAATAATTTTTAGCCTTTGTCAAAGCTATTACTTTTTAAGAGTTTATATTTGTTTATTATTTCAATCAAATTTATACATTTACAATTTTGTCTGAGTTCCTAACCATAGCTACCATCCCATTCCATTTTCATCCCTTCCTTAAATATCGTCACACTTTCCATCCTCTCTAAAACTCATTTCCTTTTCTTTTCATGACCAATTCTTAAACTCATGACCTTTCTTTCCAATGAACCTCGCACTTTCCAATCTAACTCCCAGCTCCCACCACGCCAACTGCCCATCGATTGAAGTTTTGAATTCCAGTTTTGACTCCCACCAGTTTTGATCGCTGTGTTGACTCACAAGTCTTCCAATCGCTCATTGTGCAGACTTTTTCTTTAACTAGCGAAAACAAATTCCCATAGCTCACGTCGGTGTGAAGCGGACTGCTCGGAACGCGCGACACGTTAGGTGAATCCTTAACCAGCTCGTATTTACATTGTAAAAGACGCTGCCTAGGGTTTTATTTAACGGAATAAAATAGAAAACTCGTCGCAAGTAACGGTAAAGTCCTATCTGTGAGTCCGAGCGCATCGCTTGAAGGGTTCGCGCTTGCCGGCTTTAGTGATACTTATCAGTTCCTTTTCGCCCACGAAATACTTACACCTCCCTTATACACTCTGCGAGGATAGCCATTTGAAACCACCCCATAACATCGTTCAAATGTGCTGTATGTATCTTTAAAGCTTGGTGTCAAACATTCTGTCTCAACATATTCTCTACTTGTTTCAGTAATAACTAGTTTAAGAATTGGTTTCGATTAGCATTTTCCCATCTTGTCGCTGTTGGCTGTTGAATTTAAAGTGTCAAAGTATGAAATTTTTTGTCCAAAAATCCTTATACCTTTCATTTTCTTCCACATGTAACCCTTATAAAGTCACCCATCGTTGATTTCCAACATTCTGTGCTTTGGTGCAACCGACGATTCCGGTTACACGTTTCTAAGTCTCGTATCTCCTCCTCTAAGCACAAAAGCTGAAAAAACATGTTCAGACGGATTTCACTTGACAATTTCCCGAGCAGTAACATGTTCGTCGACAAATCTCAACTCGTCGCGTTTCTTTTCAGGCAACCCGTTTGAAACCACCCCGTTGTATCGTTTGCATGTGCTGCACATGCTTCCCCAAATCATCACGCTGGACTTTTCCCACGTGTGCCATGGGGAGCGACAGATGGCTCCGCCTCCGGGGACTATGTACAAGTTCACCGCCAACCAAGTTATCAAAAAGAAGCCGTTGGCTTAAAATAATGACCGCCAACTGTTCACTTGACTTCGGATGTTGTCAATTATACAATGTGATTTTGTTTTTTTGGTTGATTGATTTCAGTATGAACCTAAAATTTAATAAATATAAAATTAAAATCATGATGCAGGTGGTTGACCGTTGTCATAGATTTAAGTCATCTCCCACTTCAACCCAGAGTTAATTTAATTGTAAAATTCGTAAACAGTCGAACGAACTTGGTGCCAGTCGCGAGTTAATTTTTTGTTCTGTTTTCTGGACCATTTGCTTCTCGTTACCAAGTGGAAGGAAGAACAGCATGGAATAAAGTTTCAACATCGGTAAACAGTTGTTTGACCTGTTTATTTAAGTCATTCTTATGATTTTCTGTCTCTAAAGATGGTCTAGTTTTGGCAGAATGTTATAGAACAGCTTTATTAGCACATGGTTAACTATTTAGAACTTTTTAGAGACGAAAGTCCTCATAACGTCTCGTAACATGTTCTCGTCTTTAATAATGTCACTGAACTTTTCAAACCACTTTTCGGAGATAACTACACGACAATTCTCGGGGAAAAAATCACTCAAAACCTCTCGTTTTCCCCACAATAACGACTGCCAGCGATAAGGAAACCTGAGCAAAATCCAGGACGCAATCAGCTCTCCACTTTGACCTCTCTAGGCCTCGACCACCCTTCAACCCTCGGAGCACAGATGACAGGGGAGGGTCATTTCACTCACCCCTTTGCTGATCCTTTCAAATCCACCCTGTTGGACCATTACGCGTTGCACAATCCAGGGATCAACCTTTTGTGCCAGAACTGAGCCCATGAGAAAACAATTTGATGATATTAGGAAATTCCTCTGCGTTATGAAATTTTGTCCTGCATTTCTAGGTGATGTTAAATTTGTAATTTGAGAAATAGTTCTGAATGCCTCAAATAAGTGGTTGTAAATGCAGAAAACAATTATTTTAGAGAGTTTACCATCCAATTATAAGTTTTTATTTTATACGAAAGCAAGAAATTCGTTCATTTTCTTTTATATTTTCCGCATTTTCCATACGATTTTCTTCAAATTCTAATACAATCGATTGCACGCCATTACCTGTTGGTGGTCCCCGGAAACAGCACAGTCGAGGGGACCACTGGGACAAACGAGGATGAATCATACGAAAGAATAACAGGCATTTGCGAGTTTCAAAAAAACATAAATTTTCTCTCTAAAATTGCGCTTTATTTCTTAAGAAAAATTATCAGAAGGTTTGGGAAAAGTTCTGATGTTAACATTATGATAAAATTCTTTGAAAGGGCACACGAATAATTTGGTACATGGCCCTTAAAAGAAAAGTCCTGGCAAATAATCACAACCAAAATAGTGCGTAATATTTATTTTGCCCGGCGGTATCCCAGCGAACAACGGCAGATGCTGCCTCTACCTCACAGCGTGGGTTGATAAAAACACCCATCATTATCCCCGGGAGGCTGCGAAAGTAAAGATCAAAGAAAAAAAAATCGCAGAATTATGCTTTTTACTCTTCAACTATTACTTGTGTATGTACTAAAGTATATTCATGCTTTACTATGGATTTAGTTGATAACATCTACTCTGTCTTCTGAGTGCTGCTACTTTTGTAGTAGGTATAGGATAAGTATGACAAAATCGCTGGTTCTGACACTCAGAACCTAGTCGTTGACAGTTCATCCACAGAGATAACCCATCAGAACCCATACTCTTTCCCTGGGCCACAGCGTAGAGAAGCCGACATTTTCTTTTCATTTTCATCGGCCATTGCGGTGGCATTCTCTGTAGCTGAACACTTATGAAAAGGTGGCTAGACTTCCGCTGGTTTTCCTCTTTTCTCAATGTAGTCAACAATGAATGAACTGCTTAAATTAGTGTCGTTTTAATAAATGCAAACGCTTCAAATATTAACCCAATTTTTTTCAAGTCCATAAATCCGATATAACTATAAAACCCCTACTGTTGAGCATGGAAGCAACGCATATTTCTCTTCCGGCAAGTGAAACGACCGTATAACATTCCCATCTCTTGAACAGAAATCAATATTTGTGTTATCATTTTTGGCCTCTGAAGATTTTAAAACACTTTTTCGTCTTAATTATCCAAAAAATCGCAACGCCGTAGTTTTTTACATGCAAAGACATCGTTAAATACCACAACATTAATTTGACCGATGTTTTTAGTAAATATTTCTTATTAATGTATTAACATAAGTAGCGACGTTTTTCTGTAGTTCCTCAGACTTCACTGGGCTGGACTGTTATAGGATGGACACCAATTGATATGAACAACGCATTTAAGTAACTTTCATGATCCATAATAAATGCAGCAAGCCCAGATAACTTACCCACGAGACGTAGAAAAGGGCGGCGATCCACGCTGCTTAATCGGCGCTACCGCCGCCGCCGACGCCGCTTTCCATTACTTTTCGGGGTACTCTGCGAGTTTTCCAGCCGTAGGCGTTTGGCTTGTGATAACTCGCGCACATTTCGCAGTCGGCGCTACTTGTCGGGGATGTTTGCCGGGTGAGGGGGTGGGCCGGGTTCGCATGCTAATGGAACTTAAACACCCCTAAGCGTATCGGGATGCCATTACCGAGCGAACCCTTAGCTATATAACGTGATCGTCGAACTGACTCGTACAAGATATACGACGAAAATTTGCTTTGTCGTTGACATATCAAATTTTCCAGTTCCTGTGTCGAGTGAGTCGAGATATTGGGGCGGAAGCCCTTCGCCGAGGGAAATTATTTTCTATCCGGTGGCAAAACTAATCGCAAGACGCTTAGATAAACGATGAGAAGCAACAAATATTAGTAAATCAGGGAACTTTAGCGAATTTGCTCCATTAACTTATCTAAATTAATACATTTGTGTGCAATAAAAAGTTTCATATTCTACGAGGAGACAATTGATATCTTTATTAATCAAAAGAATTGATCCATTTTATTAAGTGCTAACTCGCTAAGCTTTTATGTGTACCATTAGATTTAACTTCATTCATCATATGGCTAGATTTTCCGCTTTAATTCCAATCTCTTAAGCGCCATCGTGTGAGAAATAGATGAAAATTAATATCAATTAATTGACTGTTCAGTTACATTCAGCAAGGACAACTGCGCCAAATATTAACACCGCGCCAAATACATTCTATATTAACTTAAAGTGTTCGTGCAAAAACAAAAAGAGTCCATCCAATGACCTAGAATGTCTCAAGCCCGTGTTATAAAGTTGAACAATGCCAAATAAACGCTTTTTGGCAAATAATACCTCAAACTTTACAGCCCTGCATAGCATTCCTGTCGTGAATCGCAAATTTTGAGTCAAGAAAACCACCTCTTTGTCACTAGAAGTGTTTGATAGCATGCATATATGCAGACACGTTAAGTAGTACTTCCATTCTCCAGATGCCATTCCACACGAAGTCAACCCTGGATTTTGTAATCACTTTATCAATTTTGTTTTCAAATGACATGCCGTTAAGAAGACTATAACTCTGCTGCATGTGCAACGAAGGAATCTTCCAAAATCAAGTGACCTACTCTCCAGGCTTTAGTTTTGTTCGAAATTTTACCAACACAAACTTTGTTTTATGTTCGCAAGAGTGAAAAAATAATAATAACTCGAATTTTCTTCCGCTTCTTTCTAAACCAAAAAACGATTATGACCTCTTAATTCCAACGAGTCACACTCGCAGAGGCTGGAAAACAAAATAGGCTTGCTCATCTCGAAAGTATCAGCATTTTATTTCCAACCCGAAATGTCATAATTAATTTTTCTCCCATGCGTCAGCATAAAAAAGCTTAGCATCCAAGCTTGCATTTTTTCCCGAAAAATTCTCTAATAACTCTCTAGAACAGAACATCACAGTTTATATTAAATTTTTGTGCATTGTTCCAATGGAAGCTTTTTATCATTTTTGTTCCACACATAAAAAACCCTTTACCAAAATTTTTAATAATTTCACCTTTTGCATATTTTAGTACGCTTCGATTCGCTTATAGCAAAGTAACTATTCATTTCGAGAGCTGGAAGAGTATAAAGCTTTTTGCCCGAGCGCATAATTGAATTGATAATGGGTTCTTCTGCGTAATGCAATGGCCAGGGGTGTATATAATATGTCTCCAGTAGCTCTCCAGTCTCCAACCCTTGACGAGGGCATATATCACCCACGTTTGCCCCCTGTGAGCCTTCCCTAATATTACTAATTGCCCCCCCCCCCCCCATAAGCAACCCTCCACGCAAATGTTAGTTCATTCCTCGGCTTGACAAGGTAGTTGATCACACTAAGGGAATATTTGTCATGCAAGAATTTTCTTAAATCACCTCTGTACTTTCTATCAAAGATGTATATAAATAATATTTTATGATGAAATCATGTTAGACGTGCATTTTGGATTGTAAAAATGAGAATGAAAAGTTGGCTTCCGTGATTTTAACGGCTACAGCTACACGTGAGTAAAAAGTTATGAAATAACATGAAAAATCATCTAATGTCACAACATTTTTTTTTATTCTTGGCATCTTTATTAAATACGCCAGGTATTAAAAAAATAGCACTGGGAGCAATACGAGCTCATGAAATGGTACACAGGTAATAAATAAGATCACTATTCAACATATTTTACCTTCTAATTTTTACGTTGTAATGACAAAGTAGACCAATACCGACAGCGTGTTGCACGATTTTATCTTAAGCATTTTAGCAGAATATAGTTCAACTGTGAATGTGGCAATTGTATACCTTTAGCAGTAAGATCACTAAGTAAGAGCACTCCTAAATACTAGATTGAATGCACCTTAGTGAAAATTATTAGTGTTTCAGAGAAATGAAGATGATGCAACATAAATGAAGATCGTAAAATACATTGCTATTTTCATGGAAATCTGTAACTTTAAAATTTAGCAAAATTAATTAAAGTTTTTTGATGCTATTGCATATTTCAAATGTCATCTATCATTTAAAGACACCTATTCGGAAAAATTTCCATTTTCAGAACAATTCATTATTAAAGTTTAATTTTCAAATGTAAAATCATTTTTACAGTAACCATACCCCTGTACCAAACGGCTTAATTATTAACTTAAATATAAAAAAGCACCCAAAAATAAACCCACCGAAACCAAAATACCACGCGCAAGAAGCACATTGCCACCCTGATTTTTACCTTTCACGGAATGGAATTTTGAATGTGCCCATTCATAGCACTGAATTTTACATCGCGACCCCCATGAAAGTTAATTGTATTGGTCATAAAATTTGCCAACAAAGCATCTGTTTTTTGAACTGATATTATTATGTTATTGCCTGCATAATTTCCCTGTTGTATTCTGAACTCGATTATCCACTATACGCCATGAAAATAGTATTCAAATCGAATTTATTTGCATAAAGCAAGCTAACGCTGCTCATTGAGCAAATCATCAATAGAGATCAAACGAATGCCTTACGGATACTTCCCTCATTACGATCGAATGTGACTAGGTATCACCATATTATCCGTACAGAATACTGGCCGGCGGGCACCGTGAATGTAATTCGAATCAGAATTGCATCGTTTTATATATGACGGAAAAGAAAATTGGATTTCCTATGATTACACCTGTTTTTTATATGGCTACTGGAGCGAAACGGATCGACGACTTTCATAGGGACACATCGAGTTTCATGAATTCGAACATGTAATCTCGTTGATTTTTTTTAACTAACTCAATAACCTTTAGCTATCAAACAATCTCTCCAGTTTCGTTACAAGCGATGTGATTAGAAATGTATGATCAGCCAATTTCACGGAATGAAATATGAACTGAAACGCTCGAAACGCGATTTTAAATTGTAAAAACATTTATTTTATAACGCACTGTGCTACTTTCCTGCATACATGCGGAGTTTTTTTTACAAAATTATAATCCAGAAAGGTTGAATACATACGACTTTTCATAAAATCTTATTTCTTGTACAAAAAAAAAGTTTTAATCCAAAAGTCAAAATTTATATCGCAACCCACCACTATACGAAGCCGACCACCACTTTACTCATACCTCTTGACAAACGTCAGGTTAAATCTCCAAAACTCTAAGCTTAATCCATCGCAATTCACCCCCGTCTACCTAAGCTTAAAACTTAACCATCCACCACGACAAACCCCCTCCCATACCAACAACACAGCAATCTTGTTTATTTTACCAACTGCAAGATACAGAGCTAAGCTATACGTTGTTTTTTAAACGCAGTACACAGTGTGACTCTGAAGGGCTTCGCTTCTGCCCTTGTGCGGGGCGGGGTAGCAAAATGGGGGGTAGGGGATGCCACGTAAAGGGAGGGGGCGGCGGCGGCGGCTTCCCAGGCAAGGGGCGAGGGCCCAAACCGTGGGTCGCCCAGGCGATCACTCGACCCCCTACGCTCGTCGGGGTAGGAACGATGCATCGCGACGCCCGTGGAATTCACGTGCGACGTCAGTACCGACGCCGTCAGGGAACGTCGCGCTGCGGTGGTGTTTTTGGCTTCGTGGGACGTGTGTGTTTTGACAGGGACGCCCGTGTTTGAAGTGTGGCCCGGGGATTTTGAGCGGTGGTTTTGCGGGGAATTGCGATGGAATGCGTGGGTTTTTTGGTGATGTTGTGATCCGAGTTGTTGGCGTGTGATTTGTTGACATAAAAGTGTTGCGAATAGCGAATCTGTGTAGCTGTGAAGTTGTTTCACATTTTACTACTTACTAAATCAGCACGATTTTCAAATTTAATATCTAAGCGTTAACTTTAAAATTTATTACGTATTTTATTATATTTCATATTGTAGTAAAGCACAATGAAACATATTCAACGATACGAATTATTCACATTACAATAAATACAAACTTTTCCAAAGATTCTTAGAAATACATTTCATCTTAAATTATTTACTATTAGAATTAACAAACAAAACAAAATTTTTTATCTCCTTCAACTAATTCAAGTTTTCTGAAAATACCTCTACTCTTCGCTCTAGACTTTTCAACTTTGAAGTGGACACAAAAAGTCAAATTCTATGCGTCTTCCTAGCTGTCGCTTGACAATCCCTGCGCACCGTGTTATTCTGCGAACCCGGCGCCTCCACGCGTAAAGTGCGTCGGTTGCACGTGGTGCATGTGATTTGACGCCAGATCGATGGGTGATTGCCGTGATTGACAGCTGGTGGCTGATTGCTGATCTGCGCTAATCTTTGCTAATTGGTCGCCATGAACTCTGTGCAAAGCGGGGGCGGGGGCAACCATGGCATGGGCAAAAAGGACCCGGAGGTATGTTATTTTGATTCGTATAAACGACCAATTTCCGATAGCATGTCTGTATCTATACGTTTTTCTGAATCATTCTGAAAGCTGAGTAATATAATTTTATAGGGAAACCTGATCTTCTTCATTATTTTATCTTTGTAGGGGATATTTATACGTTGTTTACGAACTGGGGTTGCTTGTATATATATTTTTATGTATTCATTAAAATTGCCTATATGCTTAAAAATATATTTGACTCCCTGTGACATCATTAGTGATTTGCATTTACCAACTTGGTTAGTATCAAATTGTGTTTTATATAGGGTCTGATATTTGCATTCATTGGTTTGATATTTGCATCAAGAATGGAGATTCATTAGTAAACATTTTTCATTCGCAACAAGAAGCTATATTTCAGATCCAATGGGTTTTTCGTAGAAAGTCTTTAATAATTTTTCAGAGGTTCCAGACTTAATTATACCCGATTTTCCCGTCAAGTGATGGTTGTGTAATAAATGATAAACGCTCAAAGAAAGCTCTTTTTTTGTTCGTACGGGTAACGATTCTATCAATTAAAATTTGGCTCAATTCGCGGCAGCAGTTTTAATGAGCAAAATATTTATAGGTCATGGATTTATATCACACTGGCTATTAGGGACAGCTTAGAGTACGATAATGATTTCACAAGTACTTGAAATAAATCATCTTGGTCACATACAGAATCAAACCCCACTCAAACAGAGTCACCTCAAATTTGCTTACCCCTAAAATTTGCTTAGCTTGCTTGCCTCGTTCCCCATTGCACTATCAATTAATTTCGGGCGATTTTTCTTCATGCATATCAACGGAGTGAAATTTATTGAATTAATTCAAATTCTGTAGTCGATAGCTAACCACACTAACATTTAAAGTTCAATACAATGTGTTGGTTAATATGCATGGCGGTCCAGCCCTCTCACTAAAAAGATGCATACTGTACACTCACTGCTCTAGCAGATGAGCTGAGAAGTCGAGTTTTACTTTAATCTTGTTAATGGACCCACCCCGTGCGAATGCGTCCATGATTTTCACCAGTCTTGTTAAACTGTCTGCTACGGCCTAAGAACGGCTAAGAAACCTTAAAGCAGCTGCGAAGGGAAATCTCATGCCTTCGGGCGTAATTTCGTATTCAATTACGTTCGGCGTTGGTGTTGGAGATGTTCGGCGACCAGGACAGCATCCCGAATCTTCCTGATGAGTTTGCATGAGCCTGGCAGATTGCAATCTAGGCTGCAAGGGTACGCTGCGAAGACTTATTATTGATAAGATGCTACAGAGTTCATGATAATAGACACTTCAGTTGATTGGCGAGCTGCCACTGTTTTTGATATTGCTCTGACAGTGCAAGGGTGCGTGAAAAGGCTTTTCCAACGACTTCACTACTGTTTTAAGAGGAATAATATTGTTGAGAATTGTCAAGAGGACTCGGTAAAATTTGTACAATGGCTGGCATTGAATTTGAAACAATACGGAGTTTATATTGCAACAAAGGGATGTTAATGCTGGTTATAATGTGGAGTTCCTTTCAAGGGTGTGGCTTCGAGGTGGTGATGTAGAATTTTGAACGGAAATGGAAGAAGAAAACAAATTTCCGAACTTGTGATTGAACTTATTTGCGTGATAACAAGGTTTTTGTTGGTGAGTTTTATTTTGGATGGTCTCGGTGGAAAAACTGCATGGAAAACTTATATAATCGACGAGGACAAACTTTATTTGGTGTCGTAAGTTGATTGGTTGGAAGAAAAAGAGTGTTTAATTTCACGCGATAAACTGATTAAGAGCGTAATTACTTTAGAAGATTTCCCATTCATACCCGGCTAAAAGGAATAATTAGGAATTTACAACTTACCTAACGTTTCTCGCTTTCCTGGTCGATTTTTCGCACGATGGAAGCTCTACGAATAAGGGATCATAAGTTCTCTTTTCCTATTTTGCAAAGCTGCCAGTAATTTAATATTTGTAAGACTTTTCATGGATTCAAATGGAAACCGAGTAAAAGTTTCAGAATAAATAATGGTATAATTTGGCTCATTATCGTCTACACACTTTTCCAGACTGCTCGTCACGAGAACAAATTTCCAGCAGATGCATCTTTCAAAGGAAGTTTCTGACAGTCCAAAAAGACTGTTGAAAAGATCAAAAACACTCAAAACTCGTTATGTCAAAACATGTCATGCGAAACGATATTTGTAAAAGATAAAATACTATATAAAAAAAATGTGCGATGGCTAGCCCCTATAAATGAAACATGAGGATAACATCGTGGAGCGGGCCGAACCACTTTCACGAGCCCACACTAGCGCCCCTATAATTTTGTTTTTTCACAGAGCGAATAATATTTTATTCGCCCGGACAGGAGAGAAAAAAACACACCACCACCCTTCGGTCTCAGCCCCCAACAGGCCACAACACAATCGGAAACACGAACACAAGAGTAATTCATTTTCTTGCATTTGTCATCTGTCGTTATTAATCTACAGTCGTTCTTGACATTTTCATCGAGTTCAGTTTGCCAGCATTACTCTATATGCTTACTCTTAAGAAAAAGTGCAATTTTCTACCAATTTTCTTCTGTGTTCACTGGCGCCTGAGCATTTTCCGACACAAATTAACGATCTTTGGGGTTGTATTTGTTTTTATACGTCCCATACATTCGATTTAACAAGTCATCAGACTTTCAGTCTACCATGCATACGTACACAATTTAATAATGATTCATGGTGTATTTGCATTAAATTATATCGTAGATAATTTGAATTATTGCCTGATAAGTGATAAATACAGCCATATTGCAATATGTCAAACATTTTGAATAACGTCGAATCGTGCAGTGGTGCAGTTTTTTACAACCGAAAAAACACAAACAAAAAAAGAAACACTCGGTTTTTGACAGCTAAGTAGCGATACCATGCCTCGGTGCCAGTCTACTGTTTACTCTGGCGAACTGGCAAGCAGCAAACTCTACCATTTCCTAGTTTTTGGCGGCGCTTGCTGATTGAAAGTGAACCCCGTCTCGTATCTATAGTGTCACCCCGCGCAGCGCAGTTCTACAAGCTCTTACGGCAGGGGCTTCGTATTTCGACGAATGTACCACTCGATTCTGCAGCGGACATAAATCCAATCTGGCGAATCGTGAATGGGAATTCGGTGGCGGCGGTGGCGTGGCGGCGGTGCAGGCTGAAACTTCGAGTGATATGCTAGCACGGATAGATAGATCAGCGTGGAATTGGCCAGACTCGCATGTGATAACAAGCCGATTTATTTAGCATCTAAATTACTTTCTGTTTCGTTTTGGATGGGATCCGTGCGTTTCACGCGTGAGAACTGTCAAATCAGTGTCAGATGTGCGTTGGAACAAACGTACAAACACGAAGAATGGTAAAGTCTGCTTAATCTAAGAATAACCTTGTCTGCTCAGACCTTTAGTAGTCAATATGATTACCAAAATGATACCAAATAAATTTACAGTCACCGATTTAGCTATATTAGTGTAATAATAATGTTACTAGTAATAACCCAGAAGCTATGCGAGTGGTATTATATAATAGGCAGTGTTTTAGTGTTACATTTTGATATTTTTAAATTACGCCTTACGGATTTAGTTATGCGATTTGATTCAATGTAAGTGATTGCCATTTTTTATGACCTTTTCCTGGAAAGGCTACCTATAGGTATATCTAAACAGTTGAAAAAGATACATGGTATTATTGATATTGTTCAGATACAAATTTTGGAATGAATATTTCGTTTCTAATTATAAGGCACGGGGTATTTCATCCGGCGCCTACAAATATTTCAACTTTTTACAGCGCATTTACAGAATTATCATAATTGAATTATTTTGTCACCGTGCTTTAGCATATCAGAATCCCCTAAGCGTATCAATACATTTTCTAACTTGGATATCTAATTTTACAATTGATATTTGTGTTATAATTGCTTGATAAGCAGTCAAAATTATAAACATGTCCAATAAACGCGATATTAACGATAAAATATCTCAATTAGATACCGTCACTAATAAATTTGTTTGATGAATTGAAAAAAACCGCAAAGTTAACATAAATTCAATTAAAATGCAATTGACTGTGCAGAATATTCGCGCCAAATATCCGCACGGGAAAGTATCTATTTGCACAGCGAGTAAATTTGGATAGCTCTCGCAACGAAACTCGATCGTGAGTTTACATGGTGTTATAGTGGTCCAGTTTCACATTTACAAGTGGTAAATGCTGTAAAACACACGCGATACACGATACACCACCCGCACTCAAATATGTTACAATGCCTGGTTCTCCCAAAGGGGGACGTCACCAACAACGCTATTTACTCGGGTTGCCGACAAGTCTCGGCCAAATACTTGATCAGCATCAGCATATTCCGGCATAATCACGTGTTACACGGTTTAATAAACTTTTCCAATTATCCTGGTGTATATCAGTGTAAAACATGGACGTTTTTAGATTTTTTAATGGAATTGTTCGTGATGGGTGTGTTTGCCTGTTAAAATGCGTTACGCTGTCTCTGACATGGATGTTTTTATATACAGATGCCAATGACATTTTTTTAAACGTCATGTTAGCAATGAAACTTTAGATGAAAAAAGTACCCATTTTAGAGATAGTAAGTTAGAAAGAAATTTACAACTGAATATATATAACAATTTTTTCATCTTTATTTATTTTGAACATTTTAAATAAATACAGTAGCAGTAGTATATTATATTGTATTGTTAGATAATTATGATGCGGAATATATCGTTCAGAAAACTATTGAATTATTTTAGGAATCACACTCTTCACTTTGATTTTGTTTTGCAGCTAAAGGAATGTCTTACGACCACGAGTAATTACTCCTGATTATTTTCTCTCTCCTATATTCTCAATGCAACCAGTCGCATCCATTTAAATGTCTTCTATTACTTCTTATTGCTTTTCCATCCCCGGAAAAAGTTCCTATTAACTTTGAATACTTGCTTCTCAGTCTTAACCATTCCCAGAATGAGACATTGTGTCTCCGACATAGATGTATGGAAACCCATGAATATCTATTTAAATGGAAGAGATCTTTGCATCGTGGAGCACAAACATGAGAATTGTATACACATCACACACAACAAGAATTATTACAGTTATAGCTGAACCTCTTGTCCCATAATTGGAAACCGTCGCATATTTTACTAGACATATCCATTCCGGCAGTTATAAATTCGAAAACGGACGAGGCATTTTTCAATTTCGTTCGTGGGCGTACTATTTGTCAAACACAGATATAAAGATACAAAATATGCAGACAAAATCATAACTTTTGACTGTCCGTACATGAATGAGAATAACAATTCTTGTTATTTTAAAACCACTCTATTTTTAGATTCTTAAATTGGAAGACAAAATACTTGGTATTCATTTCTGTATGCACATATAATTTCCTCTTACATTTTCTTCAAATTGATAACAATTACCCTCATAGTTTTCATATTCTCGAACATAGACATGCGATGCAAATAAAAATAATGACAATAAATTTGAATTTCGCCTTATAAAACATCTCTCTATAGTTGAGCATTTCGCCTTTTCATGGCAATGCAAAAGAAAGAGTCTGCAATTTCCAAGCAATACTCCTCTTTTATCCCTCCCATAAGTTTCAATTATTTTCCAGCATCATCAAATAATGGAACCTATCCAATTCTACAGCATCGTGTCTTTGCTATCGAATGATATCGACAGAAGCCACCCAAGAATTCGCCCATCAGTGGCGGCATGCCTCCTCAATATTTTTATCCCTGTCTTACCTGAATCACCAATTCAACTATCTATTCCATGAAAGCGTTTGCCATTTAAGTCTCTGCTAAAATGTATGTTCGGTTTTGTGTTCGTGAGATAATCTTCAAAAATATGTGAGTCCTCAATTATAAAGTGTTAACAGCACTGTTAACAGTGATTCATTATAAAATTAAACAAATTTGGCTCATTATGGATTTTAAACTTGGAACATAACAATGTTCAGAAATTGCAATCATCGTAACTATTATAAACAAGAGGTTAATTATTTATCAAAACCAAAGGCAGACTTCGTGCCTATACGGCACTATGGGCAAACCCAATGCCCATAGAGAAAAACTAAAGAAGCCAAAGACATTAAAGCGAATTCATGTGAACAAATCTGATGACAAAACTGTCAATCTGATGTTACCTTAAGAACATTAAGACAAGTCATTTAGAGCTGTTATCAAAGGTTCAATCCACAACTAACACCAAACACCACGTGCGATCTAGCTATATAACATCCGAGTTGGGTTTCTTTTCCTATACCCATGACTAATAAATTTTCTTCGAAGGTTTTGGGGTGTCAGGGACATTTCGCAGCCAGCAAAAAAAAGTATATTTTCCCCATTTTGCCCTGGGGAGAAAGAATAAAATGTATGCACAGACTCGAGTAAACAACTAACTCGGAAGGAATCCAACTGTATAATATAGCGTGGCGATACCGCCACTGCTAGCGGTGTTCTCTGTTGCTATTGCTGATTGTGCAGTACATCTCGCGCGAAATTGCTGACTGACGACTCTGCTGAAAGAATTGGCATCCACTTCACCCAATTAGATAGACTCCGATTGGATCCGACATGGCGAGTCGATCGATCGATGCCTAGTCTGACATTTCCATGAAATGCTTGACTGTGATGAATACGAGGCTATGAGGAGGCTTGACCGTCACTTGACAGTCGCCAAATGCTTGACTTTTTTGTGAGTCAGTTTTACTAACTTTTCAATTCAGTAACTCACATAAACAATTGAATCTCACTTCACTTGGTTGAGCGTTGTTATGACAATTAGCTTGATGCTGTGAGATCGGGTAGAATTGACAATTTTGTAAAAACTGACATTTCACATTTTTTTTCTGCTAGAAATTCCCCGAATAATTTTATTAGCTTTCTTTGGGGCCTTGTCTAATATTCCATATTCTAATTTATAAATACATTAAACCCGATTAAAACTAATGTGTATAATGTGTATATATACACATATACACTGTTGGTGGATTAGTCGAATCACTCAATCCGATCAACCGAAAGAATCATGTTTAAAAATTGAAACTTTTTAACCTGGTTAAATGGCGTACCTCTTAAGTCTCGTGACTTTTCCGCCGGTTAGGTTTCAAAATAGCTTTATAACTTTATAACCAGGCAGAATAGCTTGGCTCGATCGGTAAAGGGTTTCTTAGGTTTCTTGATCCCTAAACCCTTAACTCTTTGAAAACTAACAGGCTAAAATTATGAAAAATCGCAAGTCTGTAATAATTTGAAAGTATTATGTTTTTGGAGCGTATCAGATGAGAATGTCCTGTATCTTTGCGATGAGCGTAGCAATCTCAGGCTTCTTACCGATTACATGTAGGTCTGCCTTCTTGACGTTTCTCTGCTCGCATATTCGTTTTTCTGATATTCGTGATTGGATTCCATCGGGAGGTTAATGCGTTTTCTCTTATCTTGATTGGATTATGATATTAAGATTATTATCTAATTTAAAAAACATGAACATTATGGGTAACTTTCTTGACTTGCTACGTGCGTTGTGGTCTTTTGGGCGATGGGTTGACCGGAATCACTTGAATAGTCCACGGTCACAAGCATGGGTCATTGAAAACATGTTATGAGGTGAAATAACGAAAATTGAAAAATGATTTTGAGAAAATTATAAACAGCAACGTGAGATTGTAGAAAAAACATTCAATATTTGTGTGTTTTTTATGGTATGGTTGAGGGGTGAATTCTTTTTGTATTTCAAAATCTGTTATAAGCAATCAAATATGTTTTAGTTGACTCTGATAGAGTTGAATATATTTCCAACTCCTTCATCATCAAATCACTTCAATGCAGCATCACTGGCATAGTTGTATTTTCGCACCTCTAGCGGATAATTGAATTAATAATCACCCCGCGTAGAAACAACCCTCACAAACCCTGAAGCTTTTCACTTTCTCTTTCACCTCTCCTGCATCGATTGGATTCGCTTTGAATCTCCGCCGGAAATACCCTGACTCGGCAATCTCACACCTTGACATGTTTGCAAAGGGTGCCAAACGTGCGATCGAATATCCAAGCTGATCTCATCTTCTGCAAACACCAACGCACCCGGGGACGTTTATTATCGCGTCGATGACAACCACTTGTTTCGCCATGCGCGAAAAGTCTTGTCATCAAAAATACAAAGGTCGATTTTTTCAATATTTGTTGAAAATGTCACGAAAAACAATCAGTTAACCCTTTTTCCTAGCGATGAAAAATTCCGGAAATATATCCATGTGCAAATGAAATACAAACTGTAGCCATCGAATATCAGTTCAGAATGAGCCTCAATATAAAATATGGACACAGAGTTTTTAGGCTTTTTTTGTTTTTACCCCTAAAGGAGTTTCCATTTGAACACACAATTGTCATTTATTTCATATTGGAGGTATGAGAGATAATAAACGAATGTACAAAATAATCAAAATATATACATTCATATGTTTTCAATCGGATCTAACACATAGTGAGAATTCACTTTTAAAAGCCCGGGGGAAATAATTTAACATTTTCAACAAAAATTAAATCTGGCAATCAAGTTGGCATGAATGTTGAAATCCGTCAGAAGTGGTTGAATCAATGTAAAAAAGACAGCCGATTACACTAAAACCAAAGCAAACAACGTTGAATCACATAGCGGCTAATAAAAGCACCCCAGCGCTGACCAATGAAGCAGCCCAATTATCCGTCTCCACGCCCAACCTCACATAACTCCCACGTGGCTCCCCACGTGTCATTCCACGTGATTCCCACGTGTCATCCCACGTGTCATCAGCGTTGGTCGAGCCCTAGATCCGACGAGGTGACGCGTTTCTTGATTGCAAACTTAATTAACAGGCTGGCATTGTTGGGCCCGTCCCTGGGCATGAATAAAGCTGCCAGGCTGGTTATAAGTGTCACGTGATGAGGCTTATCATCTTCGCGAACGGCGCACCGATGGGAGTGGAGAAGCTAAATCCGTGGCGGGGAAAAAATATGTTGTTTTTTCATTTCCAGTCTTTGTTATACGTTGAGAAGGCTGTCATCTAGTGGCTCAAGACAATCTTGATTAGTTTATTAATGAATAAAATTTATCATCCAGATGCGGCATATAAATTTTAAACTGAGCTATTTATATACAAATTATTATCATTTTTTTTTATTAATGGAAATTATAATCTTTGCTTTTTTTGTGGATTGAAAGTATGAATGAATTGATAAATGTATCAGAGACAAGACCACCATATTTCCTGTGAAGATTGAATGCCTGTCTGCGGATGCATATACATCACCTTGCAGCAGTGTCAGTGGCTGGCTTCGGTGTCTAAGCGTTTCAATGGATTCTTAGGGCACTTAGCGGGCACTTACACTATTTTCTAAGCGTTGACTTAGCGAATATATCGAAGTGCTGAAAGAAACCAATATGTTATACAGTTTTGCGAAGCTACAAGACGGTGAAGCGAATGTGAATTCACAAGCTCTAGTTCTTAAATGCCTCGCCGGTCCGGGAACGGAACTGGAAAAATTTCTGAACTTACACGAAATTGCTTATTTAAACTTTTCCTAGACACTTACAATTAATTTACATCAATTTCAGGTTCCAGAGGGAAATAAAATAGCTTCAAGGATATAAACACGGAACGCAACTGCATATCTGTCTCACATTTTCCGGGAAATGCTCATCGTGGCCGTTCGAAAGCGCACAAAACGAGCTGACTGTAACCAAACGGAAATTTAGGTCACATTTTCTACACAATTAACTCTGTCAAGAGCATCAAAAGCAAACATCAAAATTTACATCCGGCAATCGCAAGTCGCCCGTTCCGATAAATAGAACGAACAATTACTCGTTTTTCATTTGTCACTTCTTACAATCTAGATAGTTGGAAATCTCCATCGCATCCATTTCCCGTGTTCCCCTTTTATCCCGGATTTTCAATACGTCCCTCGGGATGCTCTTAATTTGTAGCCACTCGCTGAGCAAAGCTTCGCTCTATCAGAAGGGCGCCATTGTCGCAGCAGCCTCGTATCCTTGCACTTGGAGAGGAAGGATTTATGCGTCCCTGCTTCCGATGTGTACCTGCAGAGAGGGCAATGGTTGCTAGAGAGCGGTTATCTCGCAGTAATTGGTTGATTAGGGACGAAATTACACTGCTTAGCTAAAGCCCCTTTTACACGGTCACATTTTTTCATCACATTCCGTCAAACCCTTGCACAGCAGTCTTGTATACAACTGCATGTGACCGTGTAAACAGTCCATAGCACGGCAGTCCGTCACATAAAAGTCTTGTATGGCAGACTGTGGCACATTTTTTTCGGATAGCCCAGGCTCTATTTCCATCACATCTTGTATGGAATGCAGCCAATCAGAGATCAGAGATTGCGTGACGTCAAACTTTTCAAAAAATCGTGGCGGCAAATGTCAGTGAGCAGTGCAAAATTTGAAATGGCTGCAATTAAAATGAATTAAAAGTTGATAAAAGTTTATTTCTAAATAGAAATCACACCCATACCTGACGTCTGACGAAAGTAGATCTAAATTCACTCTAATTTTTTTTTCTGAAATGTCAACTGACATGACTTCCATGGCCTACTGTGATAATAAATGTAATACAATGATTATTGTATCGTGTAAAAGGTCGTCACATTTTTCATCAAATCCGTCACACAATGCCTTGTACAATGTTTATATTACAGACTGCTGTACAAGGGTTTGACGAAATGTGATGAAAAAATGTGACCGTGTAAAAGGGGCTTAAGTATCAAACCTCCAGACATATACACTCCTCTCCATAGTGACAACTAATCAGTTGCTCCTGTTTCATGCCTAACTGGAAGATATTTATATTTAACTCTACATTGTAATTTCGCCTCTATAAGGCCCAGTTTTCAGTGACCTGTTAATTTCTTGACAGTCCGCTAATATGTTTTTACCATGGCCACCGCCAATGAGATGCCTAGACATTGTGCTAACAGTCTGTTAAAAAGCCACTGAGAAATTGGGCCTTGGCGATGATTTTTCCGGGAACCACCAGCTCGTCATTCCTTGTGTAGAGCGTGGAACAAGGTGTCCCCAAGGCTTCGAGCTTTGAAGTGCGTATAACGCGTGTGAATTCGTTTTTTTTTAATCAATTTAATCATTATTATTCAGTGCTGGAATTAAGTGCTTTTTTCATTGAATACTTTTCCCAGCTTTTATATGGGGCACATTATTTAAATACTTTTTCGTCAATTTTTGACTGTTTATGGGCAGGGCTCATCAACATTTTAACTAAGCTCTAAGTTTAACCGAGTTTAAATGTTGGTGACATTGCGCCCAATAACGATATATAGTTGTCATTTTGAAATACTGAAGTGTACAATTATTTTCCGCACCCTATTTGCAATTAAAATCCGCGCTTATAATAATTCCATGTCTAGTTGAAGACAAAGCTAAGCTCAAATCTTGCCCCGTTAGGCTGTGGCGACCCGTTCGACCCGTCTCTGACGATACGCGAACCTCTACCAGCTCCAGTAGGCCAGGCTTTCCAATCGACGGCGACAGTGATAAGAGGCTTCCTTTCTTCGTGCAGAGATAAGCAAGCTACCGCCGTGTGCACGGTAGATAGCGCGCTCCTCGTGAATAGAACCAGCCCCTCCCCCATCGAGCCACGCGAACTTGGGGGAGATTGATTTTGTGTTTGATCAGGGGGTCGTGATCGGTCCAAGGTTCGGGGCTCACCTTTCTCGTCCGGAGCTCGCGCTGGCCGCAGGAACAAATAAAGACTTTGTTTACCGACTTTTATTCCATTTCGCCATCCAAATTTTGTGGTGATTGGTTTCGGTGTATATTCCAGCTTACAGTTTGCCCTCAATCTGCAAGATTACCGCAGAGTGAAACGGGCGTCTCAACATCTAGTTTGTATTGATACAGCTGTCAAGAAACATATATGAAATGCAGCGGAGAAATCAATTTAAAACCAATGCTTACGGTAACTGTATATTATTAGAAAAACAATAAACATTTTAAATTTGACAAGAAGGATTGCAATTGGCTTTATAAAGTACCTAAAATCATCGATTGGTAACGTATTTTAAATAAAGTATTTACCAATGGAAAGACACATTCGTTAAAAATATAATTTTGATTGCCAAATAAGGTACATTATTAATTAAAGGTCAATGGAAATGAAGCTATAGAAAATCATACTAATAGTCAACGTTATACAAAACCGATAAAATAAATCGTTTTTGATGGTGGTCAGATTGTAAAAGTAACGGGCGATTGGTTGTTTAAAATCATCCCAACTCACCTGCTTTGAGTCGTTATAGATAAAGCTAACAAGGATATAAACCGCTTTTCCTTATCGACCGTTCAACATGGTACATTTACAATACGAGCCCGATCCAAACCCCCATTCATTTTGATCGCCACCCCTGCAATCCCCATGTCACGTGGTACAGACGAAAATCCTATCAAAATCTGTACAAGCGTTGCGAAGTACCCATTTTCTTTACAACCTTGTCGCAAATCCGCTACTAACGACGCCAACGCCAGCACACAAGTCTGATCCCCACACCAGTGCGTCGTTAAACTACAACAAGTTGTACTAAACCTTTTCTTTTCCTTTATGCTCGGTCATCTCGAAAAGATGACGATCACATATCCTGAAGAGCACTCGGGGACACTGAAATCTGTGCTTGAAAACATAATTGCGTTCATGGATGGTTTTAGGGCGAATGAGGGCATGGGATTCCCCCTGGACTAACTA
This sequence comes from Nemurella pictetii, assembly GCA_921293315.2. Classification (NCBI taxonomy): domain Eukaryota; kingdom Metazoa; phylum Arthropoda; class Insecta; order Plecoptera; family Nemouridae; genus Nemurella; species Nemurella pictetii. The sequence goes on from OV121122.1 coordinate 9,380,398, forward strand.
TAAAAAATTAGTGTAGTAAAATAAAACATCTCTGCAACCGATTTTCCACCCATTGTAAGAACAAAACAGGGGTCTTCTGCACTAAAATTTGCAGATATCTGTCAACAAATACAAGTTTAAGTATCCCATGGAAGTAATGTTGTGGCCATCTTGTGCTCCTGGGAAAGTTGATGCCCTCCTTCCCTGCTCCCAGCTGTCAGCCACGCTGTTAATCTGTCAAACCGTTCTGCCAGCGTTCTGTCAATCTGTCTTCCTGTCAAATGGCCGATGTCTATGCTCTGCATATCGGAGATTTATAGGGTTCCGAGAAGAGCTCAATGCATTTGTATGCCTCGCTTGTGCGGCACTTAGTTCGATCGATCCTCTTTAGGAACTATTCCCGTGTTAAGTCATTTTTAGACACAAAATACTGCGTTTGCTTTGATCAAAATAAATCGTTTTTTTTAATGCACAGCCTCAAAATAAGCATATAATATTTCTAGTAGGTATACCTAGGTGCCATCTTATGCAATAAGATTCATATCTCTTTAGCTTTTGGATTTGTTGTTTACATACCAAATCCTTGTTTATATCCGACAATTTAATATGCTCACTTACCCATTAAACCCATTCTAAAACTAACTACACGAAACAAAAAAATGAAGCTTTCGGTATGTAATTTTCCTTTGTATGAAGTCAACAAAGGATCAACCCCTTAACTTAATCCCTCTTTTTACAACCAGCAAAAATAAGAACGAGATTAATTTACAGCTACAAACAATGCCGTGCATCCGCTCGGCTAGAAATAATCCACTCATCAACGCGGTACATTAATTACATTCCACAGCCTCGGTAATCTACCTTCTTGCAAGGAAGCTGTTAAGTGTTAAGTTAAACCAGAAATCATTTCTCCACCAGACGCGAGCATATTTTCACGTTTATAGAGCTGGATACGAAAGGAGCTGGTAGACTGCCTCTTGTTTCATTCTCTGTAAGCTTAATTCAGATTCTGATGACGAGCAAAACAGACTTTACTGTGTCTCACCGTCAGTTGTCAGCAGTTGGGAGCTTGGAAACAGAAATTTTTATCAGTCCAGCTGGATGATGGCCAAATAAAATAATAAAATATTTATATTTTATTGCATTTTATTGCAACATTTAGCTCTATACCATAAGCCATCTCGCACGGTAACAAACAAGAACACCTAAACATCCCATAATTCGACATTAGATTCAGCGATGTTATAAGCAATAAGCGATTTCATAAAACATATTGTCCCTTCTGCCACGTGAGAGTGAGTCATAGTAAGTCGTACTGGGTAGATTTTCCTGACAAATGCAGCTCATTTCACAAACAATTTCGTTTTGATGGGGAGGTGTCGTTCATAATATTATCCGACTAACATTCGCCCATTATCTCGTTTAATTGGACTGTTGTCAAAGTAAATTAACTTGGCATAATATTCGAGCTTGCTTGTTTCCTTCTCTCTTTCTGCAAGTGAGATGGCGTAAGCGAGCTGCAACTCGAAGGTTCTAGGATTTCGGCGACAATTCAGCTTTGGCTACGTGACCTGACTTGCGAAAGGCTGACAATTTCTTGCAAAGTACATTTTTATAGCTTGATTTAGCGAGCACGTGATCGGCAATGCTCTAAATGGAAAACAGGACACGAGACTTCATTAACGACATGACAAATGGGAAAATGAAATATCTTTTTTCCATCCATTGTCGCCTATATCAAGCTAAACCAACAGTCAGTTTGTTTGCAAAATAAATCCTCAGTGCGGTGATGTAAATATGCAACTCCATATGAAGCACAATTGAATCGTGAACATCCCCTAAATTAAGTGCTTTTAATTTATCTTTTAAAAACCAAAACAAAAAGCGTCGAATGGACTTAATAAGATATCTGGTAACATTTTGCAGCCTGAATGTGACATCAAACCAATCAAAACAAACTTGAATATTGTAGGTTTATTTCTTTGAAATATTTTTTTGTACCTCCATCGTACGAAACAAAAAAAAAACACAAAGGATGTGACAACGCCTTTTAACTCGCCACAAAAAGCCCAAAACTAACGAATGGCGATCGATTACAGAGAAGCTTTTTCTCTACTCATATTGGCAGTATTTCTTTCTGTAAGATAAAAATGATATCATTGTCTTCCAGGGAGTGCGTCGCACGCCACGTTTCTTTCTCCTCATTCTCCTGCCCGTTCAAGTCCCAACACACATCCTTACACGACGCCATAAAACACACCACTCAGCAAGATTTCTGATGCGGCTTCTCCACTAAGAACTTGCCGCGACGAGAGATAACACATCAAGAGCCGAGTTACCGCGCAAAAAGCCACAAACAAAGTTTGTCTACACGACGGCGATATACAAAAGTTTTGACGCATTTAACGTTTGGTGCGCAAAATATTTTCATTGCTTCACCAAAAATGTGTTCCCACTGAAAAACTATGAACAGAGGGAATAACGTTAGCTGACATTCGTTAAAAGTGTCGTATTGTGCTTAGAACTGAACACGTGTTGACGAGTCAAAGAGGTTTAAAATCTAAATCGGAGTTGCGGGAATGCAATCGGGAATTATTTGGGGTTACTGTTTGGGATTATCATTTTGGAATCGATTCAATACCACGCAGCTGTTGTGAACCACAGGATTGTGGCAAGGTTGCGGTTAATGCACGTAGATTCCACTTGATTTATCTCCATAGAAGGCTGGAATACGCTATTATACACTGAAATGTGTTGTTTGTGACCCGTTCTAGTACCACTTGTTCTGGACATCGGGCGTTTTTGTTGCCGTTCTAAATTCTGATTGTGTAGGCGCACTGATTTTGAATTGCCGCGAAACTAAGTATACATTTAACTTCTCCCAAATGAAAAATATGTTACTCCAGGAGATAAGATGCGTTCCCTAGCTGTACAGAAACAGTCGAATGATGGAAAACGATTAAGTTTTATTGTGTTCTCGTAGGTTTCAAATGGAAGTCGAAAAAGGCACCCGATTGGAAATATTGTACATTCCAGAAGGCAACCGGTATTACAGCAACTGGCCCAAGACGTAATAAAAGATAATGATAGTAGTACAATAAGCTTTAACGAGATGCCGTTGAATATGTTAAGTAAATTATTTATCTGACTTTATCTTATAAAATATTAAATCGTTTCCTTTGGGACCAAAAATATCAGCAAACATTTATTACGCCGCACAATTTGAACGAAAGTAATTTGAACTAAACACAGAAATGTGACAGCTCTGTTGAAGTATATCTTCACCTAAGACCTAAAAAAAAACGTATTTTTATAATCCATCTCCGAATCCTTTCCACCCTACTTTCTCCACGGAAGCGAACACTTATCTTAATTCCTTCCCTCCTTCCATCTTCATCCTTATTCCCTGACGATCTCAGAGACTCGGCCTGTTCACCCGTATTATTGCTAGGGGCCAGAGAACGTCACGTGTTCTCCGAAAAGGTAAAGGGACACGCAACTTGGCGTTGGATTTTACAGCTGATAAGATACAAAATTCGCTCTGCTACAGTTTCAATTCATTTTTGCTTTGCTTTATTTCTTTATCTCATTCTGAAAAGAAAAAATTGTCTCCTTCTTATTTTTGAAATCCGATAAAATGCATAACCTTCTGGGAACCTTGATAAAAAAATATATTCTTGAAAACCGAGTAATGACCAAAAAAAGAAACTAAAAGAGAAACTAAGGAAGGATGAAGTCTGGGCCATTGTGAAGCGACACAAAGTAGCAGAATCGTGATAACAGGCTCCTTCGAAGACCAGATAGAAACAGAAATTACTTCCTTCCAGTTTGCCTGATGTGATTTCCACTCTGTCTTCGTATTCATGCCATCGACTTTATCTCCTTCTACATCTTCTACTTCATCGATCGTTACTTTGCTCGTTCGACACTGGATTTTAATGCCAATTGCACATTGAATCGAATTCTCTTCGCATTTCACCGTAACGCTGTTGGTATACAAAATTGCTAGCAGTAAAAATGTATTTTCTCTTTGTTCTAGGTAAGTGATGTCTTCGTCTTTCAAAATCCTGCACAGCAATTCTGGAGTCTGCATGAACTGGACGATACAGATGCCCCGTGAGTAAGACACTGCATTTTACCTCATACAAGAGATATAACCTCATCCACCCAATTATTTACTTGAAATATTCTCCTTGTGACTGCAGAAAAATTTCCAAAGTTAAACTAAATAAATTTCAAATTCTTATCTCGCATTCTATACCACGAGAAGCAGCCAACATTTAGCAAAAGCCAACATATAAGAATGCCCAATCCTACACGAATCACATTAGTTGTGATGAGATGTTTCTTTTGTCGAAGGAAGGTTGGGAAAAGGGTCAGCTCCACCATTGGCTGGGTCCACTACCAAAGGGTGCAGATAACATATAGTTCTATAGCTTACGCTATCATCCCTTAGTCTATCCTCAGTGATGACAGGACCGTTACAGTGAACATTTTCCGAGAAGCTATATATGGTGTTTGGGACTGGGTCCTAGCACCAACCACCACGAAACCCGGGCCTCGGCTACCAATTTAGGGTGACGTAAAATCCACCCTCTGCCATCTATAACATACGTGAAAACATCGTGCCGATTTTTCGTGATAAACAACTCTTAAAGCTTAACAGCTTTATCTTCTCGACCGTCGAAGTTTGACTTTTTTTAAGAACGTTTTGACTCTTATATACTCCTGCCCAAGTTAAACGCTAGGTATAAATTATATTTTTTCTGCTAACTTTTTCGCTTTGGAAGCTTGAAAGCAAAACATAGTCACTGCCCAAGCGTTTTACGCGCAAACCCCCATCAGCTCTCGTCCCATTCCATTTGCAGAGCGGGGAATGGAGAAAAAAAGAAACTTTGAGTGGCAAGCCAGAGAGAGCGTTTATAAAAAGGCATCTAGACAGATGGTGGCACGCTAGTGGATCGTGAGAGCAATCACATGCATGTTCTGATACACTGACAATTTAGACGGATTGCCAAAATGCAGCTGGTGACGCGGAGTAATGTCGTCTCCGCATCCGATCAAAACAGAAATCCACTAGATTAATAATCGCTAGCAGCGATTCGCTGGGTTCGAGGTTGTTTTTTTGGAAATACAGTACCATGCAAAACTACGTATAGTAAAGGAACGTTTCAGAGCAATTTTCGTGCTTTGGAGAGTGGATTTGGAATTAAAATCAAGTTAAATCGTAGGATTTTGCGTGCAAACGCTCTAGTCGTGAGATAATTATGGTTTTGGAGATTTCAATTGAATTACGATGAATTCACGTGGTTGAATGTTACATTTGAAAAGCAGCTGGCAAACTTATTTTCTAATTACCTACATTCGAAATCTTCTTCGTTGAGATGAAGAGACTAGATCTCTACTTGATTCCCAAAATAAATTGGAACCAATTATGTGAAGGGAAACATACCCTTGTTCAGCCTTGTTTCTTTTTAGTTTTCATAATCATAATTTGATATGCCAACTCATTAAAAATAATATCATTGCCTTGGTCACATTTTTTGCGATATAAGAGAAATGTGAGTCTGCATGATTTTTTTTACAATAGCAGTTCAAGCAGAAATTATCACACAATTCAACTACATCCCAAACCGTTCATTTACTTTTGCCAACGCTTATACTCACTTTACACCAGACATGAATACCAGATGAAAAACCGAAAAGGAAAAATCAAGTCGACTCCTAACGTGTTTTTGATGTGGAGAAATGGCGGATGAATTCGTAAATTTCATCCCCGTCGTGGACTTAATATAACACACTTTACAACGATGGAGACGGCATGCATAGAGATTGTGGGTGGCATGGGTATTGGACGCTGGCCAAATTCATCTTTGAATTGTTTAAGCCACCGAAAGTGTCCCATTACGGACGGTGCACGCGGTCCTGTGCAATCATTTCAGAGGCTGCAGCATCACACTACGCGGCTTAATCATTCATTGTGCCGCCCTCATAACAGCTCCACTCTGTCGCTATTTCTTTTTTGCAAGATAGTCGCAAGCGAAACTGTGTTGACATTGCCGGCATGATGTCTCTCGAGAGGATAAATAATTCTTTGTTGACTTGCCGAGCTCGAGGACTCGTTTTCATTTTCCTCTCTGCATGATTGCTTGTTGCCATAAGCGGATGCTTCTTGTGTGTTCAGGGATGCAAGAAAATTTCGCTGCAAATGAGCGTTGTGTGTCGATTTCAATGATACATGTATGAAGACAATTCGTCTCAGGAGAAGAGAATATTGTGAACAAATATATAAAGAGATGTTACAATACTGTGCGCCTAGTGTTACTTATAGCTGGAAATTTATCGAGAATACAGAGTCGTATCTCAGTTTTTAATCATCCGATGTTGTTATTAATCTCGTACTTTCTATATTATTACTTTCATTGAAAGTATTTGGTATTACTCAAATTGTAAGGTTGCTGTCACGTTTACTTTAATTAGAAAAACGCTTAACCCCAAATTTTAATACGTGAGATTTTTACTTGTGGTTTCTTAAATTTTATTTTTGTGGCTTCACACGTACTTCAACTTTAACCCTGGGTAATTTTACAGGAGAGAACTGTTAAAGTTTCAATTTACTGGGCTTATTTTTAACCGGTTTCAACTGGCTCATTTAAACTCAGCTTTTTATAGATGCCATCGTCGAACAGTTTGTGATGCCTCTACCATAGAGTAAGTAAGCCTCTATACTAGGCTTTGAAGCACTGTCACTGAATCGAAATAGGTAATCGAGAGGTAAATGAGAAATTTAAAGTGATTTCCCACCCGACGGTATGCAATCTGCAAAACCTCGCGGTGTGACCATTTCCCGCCGCTTTCCACGGCATAGTGCTACGTCAATAAGCAACGAGGATATTAGGAATAAGTGCCCGGCGTCGGCGGGGGCGTCGGGAAATGGCACGGGAAAGCGTCGCGCGGAAAAGCGTCACTGGTTTTTATGCTTCCCACTGGTCTCGAGATTGCATCCGGTGGAAAGTAAGCTAGGTGCGAAAGAAAACGCCGATAAATAATGCGTTGAAGAGAGATGCCTGGGCTTTAATAATAGATAGAAACGAGATGTAACAAAGTATAAAAGTTACACGTTAGATTTCTTAGTGACAAAATAATGCGGTGCAAATAAACAAGTAAATACTTTTATATCAAGTTTTCCTTAAAAAAAAATGCTGTCTCACATTATCTTCCACCTCTTAACAAAGTGCACTTTTCCGTTTGTGAAAATGTGCACTATACTATTTTCAGCTCATCGCTTGGTAACGTGCTTCGGGTAATTACGAAATGAGCTTACATCTGTACGTAGGATGCAGACTCTATTTATAGTACATGTGCATGGCAGAGGGGCAAACAATACGTGGTGCTGTTGTTAAGTAAAATTTATTCTGCTCGTGCATAGCCGGTCATAGTCACTGGAACAATAGAATTTCCCTAACTAATAACAATTAAGCTTGTCGCAATGCTAAATTTTCTTTATGTTTCGTATTTCTAAATGCGTTTCCTGAAATCCGGACATGAGAATGAATTGTGAGGAAGTGAAACCGCGTAAATAAATAAAACGCAATTGAGAGTTGCATTTTATGGTCTTGGCTTCATGCGTATATTTATCTAAATATTCTTAAACGAAAAATATTTTTAAAATTCAATCAATGTTTGGACAGCGCAATCTTCTAGAGACTGACAAGAGTACATGAACACGAAAGACTAGCCTCATAAAGGGTCATACAGCCTCCATTAAACATAACTAATCCTAATTCATCCGTATACATCTTCGTATAACAAGCTAAATTAACGATCTGAAATGTACACCCCTAACGATAATTACATCTCTAAGACTATCTATTTCCCAACTTCACTTTCCCTCTCTATCTTTCTCACTCCCTCCCGGTCTTCCGCTTTTCATGAACATCCCCTCGCTCCATCCATTTTACCCCCCAAAGTGTCACAACATCCTTTGAGTCTATTTTCATTATGCATCCACGTTCCATGTAAGCCTAACGCAAGAGATCATTGCCGGCGGTCGTTCGATGGCCTTACCAATTTGACTTCAATGAAGATGGTTTGGTTGTGCTTCCATAGCCGTCGGGTACAGCGAAGCCACAGTGCCGTCATTTGACATGCCGCATAATTTCCTATTTGATAATATATACCGTTAATTATTTGTCGTGGAAAATCGCCGTAGGTCTGCTGAGTTCTGGGAAAACAGCGAACATTGTCGATAGGAAAAGAAAATAATGGCCATTGTTCTTTAGTAACATGGCTGAGCCCCATCCGATGTGAATTTTCAATAGTTTAAAGGCTGGATTCTGTGTTATTACTATAGCACGCAATAATATCCCTGCATGGAGAATCGTTTTTTTGCAAAATAATATAGGTAGGTACTACCTAGGTGCTCTCATTGCAAAATATAACAAAAAGTAGCAGCTGTGGATAATTCAATATTGTTAAAATTCACTTTGTGACCTAAATACTGAAAATTCTCAACAATATTTAAATAATATTATCAGATTTACTATCATTGAAAGAATATTGTATGGCTGGTGTTTCGTTCACGGTTTGAGTCCCATAAAAACAACAATTTTGGATGATATAATCAAAATTTTCTCTAAAAAAATATCTTGCAATAATAAACCATAGCCAAACGTTAAATCTGTGTATCCGAAACCGGACCATCTCTTGAAAAGTATAACGAATTCACGATTCAATTCAATACAGATTGATTTACGCTTCAGATTCTTACCCTGTTAAGATACAACGCGCCATTTCATAATTAGCAAATTATAAACTGACTTACAATGTTTCTACGTTTGTTTACACCTTATGGGTAGTGTTGAATACACAAAAGCTTAACCATGAGGACATTAAGCGAAAATGCGGCCTTGTTTCTGTTGTTGCCCAAAACTGTTACGTTTTGCTTTTTAACGTGAAACAGTACTTTGGATTGCTGAGTTTCTAGTACTATACTATGAAACCATACTCAGCACAATTTCACGAGCTGAAACTCCTCGGGTTTCATCGCACGCACGATGCATTGCAGCAAGCTGGCTCCCAGTTGCCTCATTTATGGAAATTATATTTTTGTCTGTTCGAAACTTTCTTGGCCATTGTGTCGACGCGCGCCGTTCTTTGCGCGTCGCGTAGGGAAATGCTCTTGAATCAAGTTTTTTTTAGTGCACAAGTCTTTTCAACAAAACAACGGAGCCTTGTATGTTTTAACGAGGAAAACATTAACCGTCTTTGTCGTTGGAAAAAGTTTGTGAAAATGAAACATTTCAGCCCATCTCTATAAAAACAGCTATACATCTCTCCACCTATGTCTCTTTTTAGGTGTTTTCGAGAATATTTCTGGGAGATCGCGAAGATAAGATGTTGTCTGAATCTTTCAGAACATTTTTAGGATCAATTGATCTTCTCAAAGCATACTAAATGATCAATATAAAATGATATGATTTGAAGTCGTTGTACTAGGGCAATTTTAAAAGCATAATCGCTAGAAAACACCGTCCAGACTGCCAACGCTTTAAAAAAGAAGCGATTTTTAGAGTACCAACCTCTCTCCCTATGTATTTCCAAATTGAAATAAGTATCGTGTCCATGATACTATCCTAAATCGTAACTAGGGAAATTTTTAAACCGCTTTGCGGTTCAGACCTTGTCCAGGCAATCAAAGTTTACGATTTTAATATAACTTAAATGTATCACAGCTGATATCATTGTCACAAAATTCTCGCTCGTAGACGCGATTAGAAGGAGTTTGTCATCCGCTGTAACGGAAATCGAACCAAGCGGCATGACAAAGCGTATGTCAACAAAAAAAAAACACCTGTAAAGTAAAGCAACATGTTCACATCATGCAGTTAACTCGCATGCAACAAAATAACTTCGCCATAAGCGTGCTAACTTGGGAATTGTATTAACAAGAAATTGTGCATCACAAAGCCGAAGGTGGTTCAAACTTTCAAGACTTTGCCTTAACGTGATCAAGCTCAAAGACACACTCGATCCAGCTTGAACTGTATCACCTTTCTAGAGCACACTTTGTACACACACACACACACACACACACACACACTCACAAACATTTAACCACGTTAACCTACATTAAGATATATCCGCCTCGCTTTAAGATAATACGACACCCTCGAAGCTACGAGATATTTACAGTAATTACACTTAATAATGTATTATATATCAAGGTACAGCCAAAGGGCTTTTACAAAGCCCGCCTTCGAAGTCGATTTCCATTTTCTAATTTTCATTTTTTTCAATTTTCATCTTCACCATTTTCCACCATGCCTGAAAGAAAAAATAAATCATAGAACAGACTCCATCTTGAATGTACTCTTAGTCACCGAACAAATATTTTCCTTCTAATATATTCATTATATGTGAAACAAAATATTGATGGGATCCAGCCACTCACAAGGATCTTGAGCGCTTCTCTCTGGTTTCAATTTAAAATTGTAATTGTAATACTTTTTCTCATGTATTCATACCATAATGGCTGCTAAATAAACTAATTGAATAAGCATCCACCCTTAATTGAAGGCAGCGTTACATATTTGTAAAATGTATACCTACCACTGTAAATTTTGATTAAATAGATCTCTCTAATTTTAAACATCATTCGAAAAAAGCATTTTTCAAACTTTATCAAGTCCCGAAAGGCCATAGGTCCTTAACGGGCAACACACGGGCTTAACCAAAAGCTATTTAAAAGTTAATAAAGTCATATACCTGGTGAGCACTGCCGTGTAAAAACCACAGAGTGGATGAGCACGCTGAAGTTGCTCTATTTGGAAGAAAGACCTAGTGGTATACGTGTCATGAACAATTGCGCCCTGTTCATTAGACGTGTAATTTATCGAGCTCGGCACAGACCGACATCTCAACACCTAGCATGCAAAATGCCGTACGTTATTAGTTGATTTAAGGTGTGCATTAGCTGGTGTTTTTATAATGAACGATATAACAAATTACTCCCATTAGCTGGCGCTAGTTGGGTTGTTGCCGGTTTCTTGCTGCCCATAAATTAGTGAGACATATTTTTCTGTAGTGATCTATAGTTTCTGTTTTCAATTTAGCAAATTGGGTGATATTTAACAACTAAACGGGGTAAAGTACAATGAAGTATACAGTCGACTGACATGTTGTAAGGTTTTATACTATAATCTATTTAGGCAAAAAACATTAAACAGTAAAATTGCTTTTTTATAAGTTAATGTTGATATAAACAAAAGCATAATATTATGTATAGACATAATTTGAATAATGAAACGAGTTCGATTAGGTGAATTTGCCAAATTTTCTTTTGCCTGTAAGAATATTGGATTGTTTTTGGCAATTGGTAATTTATTTTCCAGCGAACGGATGACTAATGAACAAGACTTTTTGTTTGGTCTGATGCCTCATATGTAACCTTTTAGAAGACCATGTCAATAACTACATATTGCAATACACCAAAACCTACTTTCCTGATTGGATACCAAACACAACGCCCAACATAAATTCTCTAATTTTTTTTGAAGACATAATCGAGACCCTTATAAAAACGCAGCAGTCGAAGAATTCCGTTGTTCACAAAATCGATTAACACGTTCCGAGTCATGTGTTGCCGATTTCAAAGAAAGCATATTGCGCAAAGGATTGTACATCTATCCTCGGATTCAGTCGCAGAAGTTACAAACGCCTTCGCACGTACTCGAAACCGATTCCAAACGGCGTAAAAACCGAGTCCGAGAAACATATGAATTGCATCGAAGAGCAGGAACTGCTCATGCCAGAGCACCATGTTTTTTATTTCAAGAAAGAGGGATTGTGTTCGAAAAAATGAAGAGTGAAACATAACCTAACATCAAAATTTTTTTTCACTGAATCCGGGCTCGAAGAAAAACAAGATAAAAAAATTATCACAAGAGGCGTGAGAACATAATAAAATGCTGTGATTTATATATCATTGTAATGTGACTGAGATTAGCATAACTGTGATATTTACAGTGTGAAACGAGGCTGGGGGAAAAGTGGAGTGGATAGTGCTTTTCCGTGGATGAAAAGGGATTTTCATCGGCTTAAATATTGCGCGGAAAATGTGTGGTATGAATTGATACAGTGCCGGAAAAATGTATAGTTGGATTTCGCACTGTCCCAGTGATGGTTGTATTGAAAAACAAATGTGATGACGCTCCCTTTTTAATATGAGTTGCCTAGTTTCAAAACCGGCCAACTCCACAAATTGAAAAAAAAAAGTTACGCCGTGTAAGTGCCTCAAATTAGAGCCTCCCATACATCTAGCTATTTGCTAGGTGCAAAAAGCTCCAAATCCCTGCGTAGCAGGCTTCTAAAGATTCAAGTTAGTTTCAAAAGCGGCCAACTCCCTCGTCTTTGAACTTCTAAACCGGCCGTATTAACAATGAGTTTCATAAGCGGCCAACTCCACAAATTTAACATACATAATGACAGTGATAAAATTCAAAATCGGCCATCTCCAATTATTCCACTGCACTGTTCGGTTTTTTATTGTTGTAAGGTTAGGTGAGCATTTTAGGTTGGCTAAGCTCACAGAAACTATCAGCTGATATCCAAATTTAAAAACAGAACCTCGCCCTCCCCCGCCCCCCACTAATCCTACCTTTCCTGAACCGACCCAACTTCCCAACCCAATTTGTGTATGATGTGTTATGTGTATTTGTGTAAAGATGAATTTACACATTTTGACAGATATAAGATTAATTGACCTTGAGGCTGAGTATACTCAGGCACACTATATGGTCTCTCACACTATGGAGGAACAGGGCGGGGTAGTGGTGGTAGTTGTGTTCGAAATTGAATCTGTTTCAATCCTAATTAATGTTTAAATTTCACCGAATAATTAACCAAAATGTCATTCAACAAAACCAAAAGAAAAAACACTGGCATGTATATTGAAAAGACTAATAAGTAGTCAATAAGATCCATTTAAGAAGTATATCCTTTTCTTTTTTTCAATTCAAAACCGGCCAAATCCCATGCAGTTAGTTTCAAAACGGGCCAATGACCAAAGTGAATTTCAATACCGGCCAACTCCATTACGTTTCATTTTTTTGGGGGCGTAATTAACTCGCCACATTGAATCAGTTTTTGTCACATTTTCTTTTCATTTTTCGGGTAATTTTTAAGCAATCATTAAATTTTCCATGGACAACGGTTCATGAGTTACAGTTTTTCGCGATTTACTCAAAATCATCTAAGGTGGAGATGGCCGGTTTTGAATCTAGGCAACTCATATGGTGTTAACTGGAAAAGTTTTAAAAATTTTGAAAAATAATTCATCAATTTCACGGCAATTTTCAAGGAACATGTAGTATGTAATGTGTAAGGCGACATTCTTTACAGCGGCACGTGTTTGAAATTTCTTAGCGTCTTTGTATTCTCCTCAAACGGTATTCCAGACGCTCGTGCCCGATCCATGCTCGCCGATTTTTCTTCCAGACACTTTTCCTCGAAAGTTTCGCTATCTCTTATAACACGGCCAGACCAAGTCAAACGAAAATCGAACGCCATACATTTCTATTGAATTCCCATCGAAATATGTCAATTCAAAAACACATTCCTATAGAATCTCCCTATATAAGATATTTTCTAAATAAAACTCAGAAAAGTCTCGCCGTGTGCAAAGGTATATCGGGAGGTAACACATGTTTCTTTCACTTGGCAAGATAGTGGTGCATTGCGTCAGTGGCCATGTTGCCCAATCTAATTTCCACCCTCCGGCAAGTTTCCTCAACAACAAATGCGTGAACACATCTCGCGATTTACTATCAAGCCACTAGCACTGACAACATCGCTTAATTTTCTCTCCCGCTAACAAATGAACCGGGAAACGCGGGCATCATTGGTGGGGGCGGCGTACGCGCGTAAGAAAAAGTTAGACATACCAGCCGCAAAAAAACACACCCGCAAATCCGTCGAGGAAACTTCGTCTACAAATAAAGGTTTCGTCGATTTCTCCGTGGATTTTTATAAAAATATTTTTACTGTTAACGAAAACTTTCCATTGTGGTCAGTGCAAAAATCGAGTGCGATTTGGTAAAAGGGTTTAGCACGCTTTAATCTGGTTCTGAGCAGCCTAGAACGCTTCGTATTTCCGTCTTTGCGAAATGGGACAATCAGTAGTGTCGTAGTGCTAACTGCTAATACATTTAATTTCCCCCGTCTTTGAGCACTTTAAAATTAGCTTTTAAAATAGATTTAAACTTTTCTGATCAAGGGTGAGAGCGAATTGTCATCAGTTGTTCATGAGGTGTTTGGACAACTTATTTTGTTTTGTCATTGTACCACCAACCCTTCGCTTTTGCACAAATAGTTCCAAAAGAAGTTCCATACATTTTCGAAGAGTATCTTCTCCTTTCGCAGTAGGCGAAGAAAGCGGAATTGCAGCCCCCTCACTCACTAGAATAGCAGGGATTTTATTTGCACTTTGAGGGAGGGATTTTAAACGTCCCTCGCTGCGAGTGCTAGCGAGGGTGGAGGTGGATAAAACGCCCAATACGTTTTTCGAAACGCAAATCCTGTGACTCTTTTATATCCCTGTGGGGGCAGATGGAAAATCAATGCAAATTTGTTCAAGTAGACCGAAGGGAAAGTGCGCCAACACAACGTGATAATTGTTCGCATTGGCGACTTTTCCGTCTCGGGCCTGCGATTTGGCTGAGATATATTTGACAGCGAGAGCCGTGCGTGGGATCTGCTTTGGGGTGGCACGCACTTTGTCGTGAAGCCTTTAAACGTTGAAGAGTGGAAGGATATGTGCGTGCCCCTCACGAAGCCATAATACAATGCGATAAGAGAATTTGTGGCTAAACTGGGAACAGAGGCGTTTTATTTTCTTTAACATTTTGCAATCGTTACAACCAAAGCATATTTTTATACATTATGTGATGGCAAAAAAACACGTTACAGCGGATTTAATCAACCAAATGATATGTTTCAACGGTGCCTGTGAAAAGTATTGTATACGGCATTGTAATTATGGACAGTGACAGGTGTTTGTTTTTCTCGTATGGATGGTTCAGCAAAGCTTTACTTTATGAAAATATGTATGGTTAATGCCAAATAGTGTTATTGAAAATGTACAGTGGTATTTTTCTGTTGGATGAAGGTAAAGATAACCATACCCGGATTGCTGAGTTATACCAAGCCGGCCTTATATCACTGCGATAAAACTTAATTAGCATAACGACTAAGTTGATAACGACTCGTGGCATGTGTTATCATATCGCTCATTCCATGTGCCACGAGTTTAAGCGTTTCGTGTATCATTATTTTCTGTCGACTGTTGTTGTTAATTTAAAGTTATAATAACAGCAGCATAACAATTGTGATATCTGAAAAAGTATTCACGGGTTTAAAAGGGTTGTCATTCAAAGAAGGCTATATAAAGGCCTCTAGTGTCAAGTGCCGGCATTGGCAACTAGAGAATACACCTTGACACATTGACTGGGCTAGGAAAGAAATAGGTGTTATAACCAGTTTCAAAATGAAGGTTTTCTGCGTTTTTGCTGCTGGTAAGACTCGAATTTTGTACAATACTTTACTTTCACTTTCACTATTCACAATACCAAACACATTTTTGGCGTTCTTTAATCTCCAGTTCTCTTTTATTGAGCGTACCATCTGTTCAAATGTCATGTGGTTATTACAAAAACCTTTTAGTTTCAAATTCTTTTCATTCTTTTCATTCGTTTCCGAAAGCCTTCGTATGGACCATCCTAGACGTGTCAACACAAAAAAACAAATTTATATGAAATCATAGTTGGACCTGAAGATCATTTTAAGTAAGCAAATATTTCAACAAGACATATTTTCAATCCGCCATCCACATTTATGCCGCTCAGTATTGATAAAGTTGGCTGAATAAGTTCAATTATTCTGATGAAAAATCGTTTTTTCAAGTTTCCGCGATCAAAGATGTATGTTCGTTTCTCCAGCCCTGTTGGTCGGAGCCGTATCGGCAGGCCCCCACAGGGGCGGCCGAGATGGCCCCGGCGGCAACGACGGCTACGCCCGCGGGGGCGGCTACCAAAGGGGCCCCAACGGCCCAAACTACAACAACGCTAACCCCAACTGGATAAACCCCAACGTCTGTCCATCCACCAACCGCGTAATCATCATATCCGACTACATCCCTTACGGAAACACGATAGCCAACTGCATCGGCACCTGCCTCTTCGAAGGCAACTCCATCCTATCGACCACCGGCAACCAAAACTACGACAAAACCGACTCGGTCATCATCATGGTCGGTCCTTACAGCTGGCCCAATCCCGCCTCCACCATACTATCCAACAAGACGTTGATCTCAGCGCTGGCGGCAAAAACCA
The DNA here is from genome assembly GCA_921293315.2 of Nemurella pictetii. Classification (NCBI taxonomy): domain Eukaryota; kingdom Metazoa; phylum Arthropoda; class Insecta; order Plecoptera; family Nemouridae; genus Nemurella; species Nemurella pictetii. The sequence goes on from OV121122.1 coordinate 9,396,765, forward strand.
ACGTCTATCTCACGACAGTCCCTGTGCTTGCCGGAGTCACAGATGCCGCCATTACCAGCAATGTGGCGGCTGCCAACGCGCTGGCGCGGGCCGCGGCCACTTCCGGTGTCCATCTGATCGACTACCAGGCGTTTTACAACACGTACACCAAGTACAGCAATTGTGGCCCGTGGAGCGCTGCGCAAATGTGTGTCTGGATGCGTGACCAGCTGCCTGCTAGCGCCTTGGTTCCAGCAGTTGTCGTCGGTACCACGCTTGCTCCGTTCTAGGTTTTGTGTGTGGGAGGCTGTACTGCAGACTGTGGTGTGTTGAAATCGTTGTTTTGTTTTGGGTGCAAATAAAGTGTAGAGAATGACAATAGCATTTGATACTCTTTTCACGATCAAAGTCACAATAAAAGCCATATAATGGTGTAGTTTTTTTTGACAGACACATTTTACATTGAGCTTACGACGACATGATTCGATTTTGATGTTTTCAAACATTTGCATTGATGACATTTAGTTTGATGACTGGCGAAAGATCTCGATAACAGTCTCGGTACTTTAACAAAATTTAGGAATGGATATTTCGTTTCTAATAATCGACTTTTCAGGTGTTTGTGTTACTGTTTAACTGTCACTGAAAGCTTTTATAAGTCTTTTCTGAACTCGGTTTAGTTAAGATCGTGGAAAAAGTATATCGCATGTCAAATGAAATTGTTTCTACTTTCTTGTGGTTATCAAATGTAGCTCACCACTTATTCGAAAAAGACTGATAAAGAAGCCAATCATACGATAGCTGAATATATACAATCAAAATTGTTTCAATGTTGCTTGAACTATACATGAACTGAAATTTTAAGAAATAACTTGCATATCAATAACACGCAATCCAAGTTCAAGTTTCAACCATGCTTCTGTTCCTGCAATAATCCGCAAATAATAGTCGAATTCGATAACTAAAATAGGGTTATGATCACGGATCTCTAAATAAAAGCGAGTTGTTTTGAAACAGCAACGTGATATGAATCTAGTTAATGGATAATTACCGACACTTAGCGTTGGGTATAGCTATAACCCCAGTGTAACAAGTTTCTCGTCAAGCCCGGCGGTGCGAGCACGCAATGTTTCAAAATGGCAGCGTCTGATGATTTGGGAACTTCAGAAACTCACTCCTGAAACGGTCCATGTTCGTGGTGAAATAGTATTTGCGCCGTTGGTGTTTAGGGGCCGAAACTCTCACTTTAAATGAAAACATTTTTTCTTATATTAACAGATAGGACATAATTTGACAGTGTAGCCCTTATGCAAGTTATTCTATTTATAAACATTGCAATCAAAGAACAATTTTTATTACTATGCTATAATTTCTTAAGTTATTTTCTCTTTCCCAAAATCGCAAAAAATAGTTTAGCTATCCACAAAAAGTTCGAACAAACTTGAGTTTACCATATCTAAAAACAGTTTTACGTCCTTCTTCATTCTTAGAAGCGAAAGATCTACTGTACATGCACACGTCTTCTGTACAACATCCTATTTTACGCAAAAACTGTATGACTCTAACTGCCTCTAAGGACGGGTTTGTGTGATCAATCAAATGACTCCCTGCCTCCTTATTACAAGAATCGCAAATCACGGGATATCAATTCTTAAGGGCGAAGGATGGAGTTGTAGGTTTCAAAGCGAAGCACGGCATTGCGTGTTTGCCTCTAAGAGTGGGGAGGGAATGCTGCGTAAATAGCAATCAGTCACTTTAGCTTCTTACATTCTTGACTCAAACGTCTTGCTGGCAAACGTTTTTATTGAATTTTCATCACTTTATGTAAATTTTCTGTTAAAGATTCTGAAAATGTTGCTTTGTTGGTGATAAGGATGAGGAAGTTGATGATGATGAAGTTTTAACCTTACAAGCAAAAGGAAAATACTTTGTTCCATAAAACAAGATACATCATTGACTGTTGAAAATTGAAAGCTCATCAAGCTTTTGCGCCCAATACTCAATGTAATATCTAGGAATATATATATATTTTTAAGGAGCACAATCTGTCTAAATAGTTAATTTTCCTTGCTCATTTTTAATTGGGATGTCAAAATCGTCGTTTATTAATTAAAGCTCGACAGCGAAGAGAGAGAGAAAGTGAGTTATATAACTTAAAAAAACGAAAATATCCAGAGGAGGAGAGAAAATAATTCTAAAGTTAATGGACCTCCGAGATTATTTGACAGATCCACCATCAATCATCTTACTTACATGAACCCAACGGCAAGGGTCTGAAAAAATCGCGGGACAAAAATATGGCTTCACCCTATAATTGAGAGATGGTACATCCGCACGTGAATATAATTCAATGATCAGATTTACTCTATTTATTTCAAAGATTTGGTTTTTGGGGAACATCTTCTTTAACAGAAAAAAACAAAAAATTGCCTTACGCTAAAATAAATCAACTTTTGCAACCATGAATATTATAATAAATTTCCTTAATATAGGTAAAACAAAATGTATACAATTATCTCTATTAAATTATTTTTTATGATGTTTAACTGTATACAAAAAATGTAACGTATACATTTAATGAAGAAAACCGTCACCGGAAAGGAAAAACGACAATCATTGTCTTTAATAACTCATGCATTGATTCAGTCACTAATCTTTGCTTTCAAAGTAGTACCACATCAAAGTGAGTGGCTGCACTATACTGGCTTCAAAACATCCACATCTCTATCAAAGAACTGACATTGATTATGAATGGTCAACCTTTAGACACCTACCCCATGTTTCTAAACATGTTACCTCCGAATCAGTGTATCTAACACCCTAAACCTTACAGTAGACGACCAAATTCGAATAATCCTATCTAAATCATCATTTGACTATCTGCAAGTGCTGCCATGACACATATTAGGTAACCTCTGCCTTGCAGCAAGATACCTGAATAGATTAACATAACAAATAGCCTTGGAATTAACGCTTAATTAACAAAGATAAGCTCGCTATCAAAAGCCCGTGATACGGAGGAGATAGCGGCGTGTCCGCTGGCACGCTTTGCTGTGGTCAGTGTAGTATTTGTCTGGCAAAGGATTGCTCCAACACACTTACTTCCTGCAACTTTAATATACCATGCAATGAAATTTTGAAATGATATATTAAGGTAAATAACATATTATGTTATTCAAACCGAGCTTAGAATATGATGATATGTGATGGGCCTTAAACGAGATAATTATTATGCAGTCATATACCACATTTTCTTTGTGTAAATGTTACATTACATGTTTGAGATTCTATTTTGTGACAGCTGGAACAGCTGGAACAGATTTTATTGATGATTAAAAGTTGCTGCATTACAAGCATATAAACTTGGAAATCGCTCAGTAATCAGTTAAAATTAGCTGATTATAAACGAATAAAAATATTTTTAACGAATGAAGAATTTAGCAGCAGAAAAAACAAAGTCAACATGCTCATTTTATACATTTTAAAACTCATCAAAATGACTAGTTGCTCTATCTCCTAAACTCAGCCCGCAAAACAAACAGAGTTAATCTAAACAAGCCACAATATAATGTATGCAAATCATCACAATCTATGCAAATATCACCTTTTAGACGGCACGTCGTGCAAACAAGCCGCCGGATTATAATCTAGATGTTTTCATTTATATATTATCATCATATTCATATATTCATATATTATAAAATGAATATAATACTACACAAACTGTCAACAACAAATTCTAAACTCTTAATCTGTGGAGATTTTAATGTGAATTTCCAATTAAGTGGAAAGGACGTCACTTCAATAATTGACCTGTTCCTGGTACATGACTTAAAAAAACATATTGACGAACCGACTAGGATAGCACGCACTAGCAGCACATGCATTGACAACATCTTCTCGAACATAAACACCGATTACACAGAGGTAATTGACTTGGGACTATCCGACCACCTGTTTCAAACTTTTGCTATAAACATCACAGTGCCGCAGCCATCGGACCGTTTCATATCTAAAAGAATTATCAATAGGACAAATATTGAGATGTTTACCGAGGCCATGAGTCTAGTCAGGTGGGACTCGATCGTCCCCTCTCAATCTGTTGACGAAATGTATGATGAATTCATGCGCATATTTTGGATAAACTATGACAAATCTTTTCCGTTTAAGAAAGTAAAATATCAATCCAATAAAAAAAAAAAAAAAAGGTAGCTGGTATACTCCTCAACTTCAAGAAATGGGGCAAAAAGTAATACAGGCATATTCCAATTACAGATTGCACAATGATACTGAAATGGAGGAAAAATATAATTCCCTACTAGGGTCCTATCGCTCCACAATAATTGCCGCTAAAAAAGAATGTTATGAACATGTAATAAAGCGGACCAAAAACAAAACAAAGGCGGGCTGGAATATAATCAAGGTAAACTCAAATAAATCCAATGTCAGCTTTCAGGATATAAAATTAGATAATCATAATGTGAATAATACACCGACACAGACCGCAAACGATTTTAACAGATACTTCGTAAATGTAATCTCTCAATTACTGGGCTCGAAACAAATAGCAGAAAAGATAGACATACCACTATGGCACGGTAAAATAAATAGACCCGTCTTTGTTAGACCGACCACGATAACAGAGGTCAAAAAGCTCATAGATGTTGCGGGTAAAAAAAGGTCTGCAGGGATCGATGAAATCCCAGGAAACATCTTAAAAGAAGTATCTACATACATAGCTGGCCCGTTAGCCCAGATAATTAACGAATCATTCTGTCGCGGATATTTCCCGAAAGCGCTAAAAAAGTCGAAAATTAGACCCTTATTTAAAAAAGGCGACCGGACCTCTATTTCAAATTATAGACCTATCGCTATTTTATCGGTTTTCTCAAAAATATTTGAGAAAGCTTTTTGTGACCGAATTTTACATTTTATTAACAAACATGAAATTTTAAACAAGAACCAGCATGGATTCCAAAAAGGAAAATCAACGACAACAGCTATGGCGGGATTTATAGAGTCAGTATTAGAAGCCCGTGAAAAAAACCTGAATGTCAGTGGAATTCTTTATGACTTTTCCCGTGCGTTTGATACAATAGACCACGACCTTCTGTTATACAAATTACACAACATGGGCATTTCCGGCATGGCCAACGACTGGATCAGATCATACCTAAAAGATCGAAAACAAATAGTGAGCGTAAATAATAAAGGTAGGGAATACTTTTCGGAAGAACTAACCTTAAATATTGGGCTGCCTCAGGGATCGGTAATTGCCCCACTACTGTTTATACTTTTCACCAATGACTTACCAAATGTGGTTACAAAAGGTAATCTAACACTTTTCGCGGATGACACTACCCACATGATCAAATCCTCAAATCTGAACACGCTAAATGTGGACACAAACACCGCTGTTTCGGAAATTGTTCAGTGGAGTAGAGTTAATAACCTATTTCTTAACCACGAAAAAACAGCTGTTATTAGATTCCTTGCTAAACAAGAAAAGGACAGTTGCACATTGATTTGGATGGACAAGAAGAGTATCGTGGAAGTGCATAAAACCAAACTTCTTGGAGTATTCATTGATAATGATCTAAGATGGAGGAGTCATATTGACATGTTGTGCAAGAAGATTGCATCAGGTTGCTTCCTCATCAAGAAACTTATGGATGTAATTTCCCCAGATTTGGTAAGAATGGTATATTTCTCCAATATCCAAGCGTTACTTGGATATGGCATTGTACTTTGGGGGTGGTCTCCGCACACCAAAAGACTTTTTAAATTACAGAAGCGAGCAGTCAGATTCATGGTTAAAGCTAGCCGAAACCCATGTGCAGAATTTTACTATAAAGACTCATGTGTAACATTTTTTAAGAAACTGAACATTTTAACTTTGCCATGCTTGTATATTTTTAGTGCAATCATTTATCTAACTGACAATTGTAGCCTTGTACAAACAAATGACGGAGTTTATAACCATAATCTTAGGAATAGGAATGACTTACGCCTAACCATGCATAAGTCTAATAAATGGTCCAGAGGACCTTCTGAAATGGGTGCAAAATTGTTCAATAAGTTGCCTGATTCAATTAAAAGTAAAGAAGGCACCAGGTTTAAAAAGGCGCTAAAAGCATATTTATTAAATAAATGTTTTTATTCACTAGACGCTTACTTAAAACACAATGAAAGACAAGAATTGTAAAAAGCTATCATAGTAATGACCTTCTTCATGTAATATTGCTTTACCAATCGTTGAATAAAAAATAAATACAAATACAAATACAAATACAAATTGGCAACCTCCTAGATGCAGCCCGCAGAGCAATCACGGCTCCTCCACAAACTAGACAAAAAAAGCACTGGCCGGTTGAAACGATGGCAAACTCCGGGCTGCATGTGTTTGTAATTGTGTTACAAGCTGCATGGCACCCGCAGGGCCAGTTTTAGCATTTTCCCCTCCCAGATAACAAGTGGATGTGGTAGTAGGAGTACTATTAAATTACATTGTATGGCTACGGACATTTACAATATGTGGTGACAACTTATTTTCAACGCTGGCTTCTGTTCAAAATTGCTTGCCTAGCTAAATTCAGACTCGGGTTAAATTTATATGTTCTCTCTCCTAGACGCAACCTGCAGAGCAAACTCGGATCCTTCATCTACCTAAATGAAGTGACAGTAAAAATGAAATCATTAAGTCATTGTTTTGATAGGGCAATGAAAGCCATTGAATGCGTTTATAAATCATAACAGAGTATCTTGTAGTAGCGCATCAATTACATTCAACTAAATCATGATACCCGCAGAACTAGTCTGTATGAGCAGACGAATTTTAAGTAAATTGAGCAAGATATCTCTGTCAATTAAATAGTTAATCAAACTAATTAATTTCCAAAATGTTTGTTTATTTATTAATTTTATCTGATTATTCATATAGTTCTGAGTGACAAACAACAAGCGGTTCCTAGATTTAATTTTAACTGAAACCTGTGCTGCTCGCTACCCGTTTTCAACTTTATGTGCGCGTCTTTATTTCCACGCTACGCTCATCCTTATTTACATCTCGCTGCAAAGCAATCTGCTGCTTTACAACACAGTTCATCCCAAGAGCGTTGCGAAATAATCCTGGGTGATAAACGTAGTGAGATCAAGACGAGGGTCAAAACCAAAGGTTAAACTAGCCCTTGAGACTGAGAAACCCGTCTTAGCTCGATTGTTACACAACCCCACTATACTATGTAAAGATCCTCGGCATAGCAATCTATAGGTGGCCACTTCACTCTAAGCCAAGGTGTCTTGCTAGGGAGATGGAGGATTTGATAGGATTGCGCCTCTCGCCCAAGAATATATTCATACCCCCAGAGATGGTGTCTGCGAATCCCGCAGGAATCAGTCTGGAATTGAACCCGGGAACCTCTTGTTATGTCGGCCACATCCTGGCGGCAATGCGAGTGTGTTTGGAATAGAAAGTAGGCATGAGATGTGTATTGGGTTTGGGAAACGGTTTCCTGAGGGTGTCGCATAGGATACTTCGGGGTGTCGTGGAGCGGTCCGTTGTGATGCTAAGTGGGTAGGATGATTTTCAGAGGAAATTGAGTAAAAGTACTTTGGGGAGTTTAGTAGATGTGATGTAGGCCATGCTTTCCTTTGCATTCTGTTGCGATGGTGGATATTGTTATTTCGTTTCCTAGCGATACTTCAAGCAATCTTAACAAAAAAAAACTATTCTTTCGACTTGTATTTTTGCTAAATTCTCAATCCTTTCCATAGAGGGAAACAATCTGGGAAATTTAAAAACTCTCTTTTTTCTCTGTTTCTTGGCTCTTCTGTTTTGTTTTTTTACTAGTCATCGTATGAGCTCTTCTTTCTGTGAGTCTTCACAAAAGTTATTATAATTGACAGTGTGTATCACCACTTTATCTTCATGCTTGTAAGCTAAACACATGAAAAGAACAGTCACGCTTTTTGATGAGCGTAACGAGCGTAGCGAGTGAAGCGAAATCTTCAATTACACTTTACTGCTAAAAAAATCCGGAATGTTTTTTTTTTGTTTTTTTTTTGTTTTTTGTTTGTTTTTTTTTTTTTTTTTTGTGTGTTTGTTCGCACGATTCCGGTCAAACGCCAAAACGGATTTTGATGAAAATTTCGGTGAACCTTCGTTTTCTCTGAACTTAGATCTGCCACGTTTTTGAAGCAATTCGGACGAGTAAATTTTATGTTATTAAGTTTTTACGAAATTTTTCAGTTTTTCCAAAACACGTTTTCCACTCTAGAGGCCAAGGATTTCTATATACTTTGACGAAACTTTCCAGATATGTTGGCCCCCACGATTTAATGTTTGTGTACAAATTTCATTGTTGTATGTTTAGCGCTTTTCTTGGAAATGGCGCTTTTATGACGCTTTTTTAGCGATTATGCAGTTTTTTGCAACTAAATCAACTTTATCTTCAACCGATTTTGACAAAATTTACTGTGTGCATTATAAATCGTAAGAAGAAGATACTGTGTTAATTTCAAGCAAATCAATCGAGTAGTTTTTCTTTAAATCGATTTTTAAGTTTTGAAATATTCAATGTCATTGAGAAAGCTGCCAAATTAACGCCGAACATTTTTAATTGATCATAAAAGCCTCTAGGCTATGCGCACACGCAATATAATTGCGTTGTGGGTGAACGTAAGTATTACGCTCATCCACAACACGATTATATGAGTGTTCGCATAGCCTAGTTATAAATAAACAAAACTCTGCCTCGAAAATTGTGACACCATAAATAAATAAAAAACTAAACAAAGATAACAATATGTCGTTGAGAAAATTCGTCCGTTGCCTATTTCCATGCGACACGACTTGCATAACAAGAATGTAATCTTCATTATCTGCGAAAACCTCATCGAAACTTGGCTGCGAATGCTTGCTCGACATAACTTGCGGAAACAAGCTAATTTTCTCCACACTTCCTTGGCACCCTCTGCCCCCCCCCCCCCCCCCCCTCCCAGCAAGTCTACAAGTCTCCACACAAAATTCCACCCAAACTTGGCCAGAAAGCAATCATGAAACGATTTGTGGTTGCCTGCCGGACGCCGAATCTCATCGTTGCGCGGTGCCAGACCACATCCAGCCCGCATCCAATATCTAGCACCCTTTCAAGTCGGCACCGCGGGTTTCTATCTCCGTGGGTGCTCTTCGAAGCTATCATCTTCATGGGCTCTGTATTTATGTACTCGTAAACTCGATATTGAGAAAAAATGTGGGATGGAAGAAGGCGGGCTTATCCATCATACGCAATGCTTTATTTACTCCGATTTGGAAAAGCATGATAGAGACCCTTTGCCAATATTTTTTACAAGAATGTCACATTTTCTTATGAGACTTAGGTTATGGTTGGTTCTTTTGTTTCGATTTGTTAGTATTTGTCCCTCGAGTTAAGACCCTTGAAAGGCAGGCAGCACAGCTTTGCGATACAGAGGGAAAAGCTTGAGTTTGGAATTTGGCTTGCAATACCCAGTTCAATAGTTTTGAAGTGACTCTGTGTCACGTAGTGACTCTGCGTGAAGAGATCAAGAAGGCACCAAGACAGCGTTATCAAGATGCAAATGTATTTGTTGTGTAAAACAATAAAGACAGTTAGTTGTTTCGTAAACTCGAATCTGTGTAGTTCACAATTTGGTAGTCGAATATTTTCTCCCACAGTTTTCTCTGAAAACTAACGTTTTTAGATTTAGAAAAGACAAGAGGCTTAAGAAAGAATGTCACGCTTTTTGCTCGCCATTTTTTCCAGACACACTCGTCCGTACGTGTCAAGGGTCTTAAAATTTTAAGTTGTTTTTTCTTGTGATGGTAAAAAATCTCACTTTTCTACGCTTGCTGTTGTCCAAGATTTTTGCCATTAATATTCACAGCTTGTTTGGTAAAAGATGATTTTTTAAAATACAGCACAACGCTTTCTTTACCTCTGTATTCTGTAAGAGTATAGCTTTCAAGTCAAATGATCACACTTTCCATCTAATATATCACTTTTACCAAACAAGCTATAGCTGCAACGCTTAAAGAATCAAACCCTGTTTCACGGTTGCCCATTTCTGTTGTGTTAGCAGACGAGAGGATTTCGTGTCAAGAGTTATTTATGACAGCGTTCGTTTTTATAATGAATGACATTAATTAAAATCGATGGTTTTTTTTAGATAGAATTGGAAGCAAAAAACAAACGGATGTTGGCTGATATTTGTTTTGGTGCGTGTTAGTTTTTTGGAATTGAAGCGACCGCAAGTCAAGGTTCCTTAAACTCAATAATGGTTCAAGACCCTTTTTCCTGGTGGCGAAAGATTGTTACATACATATTTTCTGGAAGCTCTAAACAAAAGATAAAGCAAATATTATTTTTGTATAGCTTTTTTAAAGTCACATTTTACTTCTCGTGATTTTATTACATAGAATTCTGCAGCCAATCAGCTTAATGAAGGTAGAAAAACGAGAAGCGTAGAAAAGTAAAACAATGGCTATGTTTTAAAGGGGGCTTTAGAGGGTGTAGCATTATTTTTTCTGCTGGTACGAAGTACAGAAAATGAAATCTTCCCTTAAAACAATTTTTAAATTAATGTTCCGCCTTTTTTTTTGAAGGGGGGGACCAAATGACGTAAACGTGGCACGGTGTATTTCTTGACCATTTTCGCGTTGTACGGTTCTACCGACAAAGTGAACTTGTAGAGAAAATTAATTTATTCGCTACAGTTTAGCCATTAACAGGCTTTTCCTAAAGCCCTTTTCATATTTTTTTCTGTTCGTGCACAACTCGAAAGACTGGAAAAGCTTGCTTATCTTGCCACACATTTATTTAGTTGATGTCATGGTTTCAATCGCAATGAATCAGATGTTTTAAGTATTAACATGCAGTAAGATACCTAGATCGATAGCTTGTTTTTAACTTCCTCTAGGTCTAGATGCCAGCATTTTGGAAGCTCTTTGCGTGCTTCATCTCAATAAAATAACTAAGAGTTAGTTGTTTTGTTGTAAATTAATGATTCCTGACAAGGGATGGTTGTTGGTAAGCAATCAGCAACGTATCTTATGGAACAAAAAACCGACAATCGAGGCAACTTAATCTCAATGAAACTGAATATGATTTTCAAACTTTTCTTGTCAAGTAAGCAGAATATTCAGTGCCACCAATTAAAACACTAATGGCGAGTAAAACATAACGTTTCCTTTTTAATGAAGCAAAGAATCTTTTATCAAAGATATCTAGTCTCGAGTCTTTTTACCCGTTTTACATTAGAAGGTAACTTTATAAAATGTAATTAAGACTTTTAGAATTTGGTATAAAAAATTATTGCAAACTTCACGACCTACTAGATATTTTAAATGGTGTTTTAATTAAAGAACGAGATAAATCGTACAAAACATTTCGAAATGAAAATGCATGAGAAATAAATATAAAATTTTTAAGCAACATTTTAAAGATATTATCCCCAAGGACTTGACCCTAAGAGTTGTTGATGTGATAACTTTTACCCCCCCCAGCATCCATCCACCAACCCTCCCTATCATCCCCCGTACCAGCTGCAAGTTTCAAAGTAGAGCAATTTCATCTGAGGCATGTCAATAACTGCCAGTTAGCGTTACGGTTCCGTGTCCCTTGACATTGCACATAGCGTGCAACTAAATGATTTATTTCACACTGCATTTATTTATGATCTAATAATTGTGTGGCCATCAATAATTTTGGTGGCTACATTTTTCCGATATCGGGGAATTTAGAGGAGAATAGATCACATAAAATTATTACATATTCATGAACTTATCGATAATTCTAAATTATAACCTTAATTGAAAAGACTAGTAAGTCGTAAAATCTAAGTTTATTCACTCTCTAGCCATTTTACGAAGTCAAAAATATAGTGATAACTAATGTGGAATTGCAATTCTAACAAAATTTTAATTGCTGTCATATAGAAACAACTCGCATAATGCTGTTTTTTGGTGTTGAATAGGTACATATTCATACTTATTCTCATTTTACCACCGCTTGAAAAAAACTTGTGGGAAGATACTATGTATACAATTCTCATTACAGAACTTGAATACAAACCCAGTGACTGAAATAAATTAAATTAAATTCAGTGGGTATGTCTGTTTGAACAGTTTTTATAAAGCGATAAACAAATAGCGGGAAATAAATTCAACACATAAATAAACCAAAGTCATTTTAAAACATCCTTCAAAGCAACTAAATTTTAATTATTTTGAACAAAAATAGATTATAATGCATGTTTCCAAATCGGTTTAAGTGATGTTTTTCTATGTCGTACACTAGCGTTATATTTTTCTGTCGCATGGGAAGTAGTCATAACTTTAATGAACACATTTCATCAGCGAAAACATCCCAGATACTGACGCGCCGTTTAACAGCACAAATCCAAAATTCTCAACCTATTGTGCCCGACCCAAATCCATTTATCTCCACCAGACCTGGTTATACGTCCCAGTTCGAGCCCCGACCAGTGCCGAAAGAGCTTCATGCCCCTTGCTAATCATCCTGGTTAATATTGATGAGCTCTGCTCTGCTCGCAGCGTGCCTCCACCATTGATACAGCAGTGGGCCTAGTACAGTCCAGAACCGAACTTGTGCGACGTGTATTTCTTGGTGTACATCATGTCATATCTTATGAGATAACGAAAGTTATCACAACTAAATCAATTGGTGTGATTTTGACATTCTGATTCTGACTTGAATTTTTTATTTTATTATGGTTATTCCGATTTCAAAATCCGGTATATTCAAGAATTATGTTAAGTTTCTTGGGAAATCTTTTGTTCAAGCATTAAAAAGTTTGAAAAATATCTCTCATTAGTATAATTTATCGAAACATTTTCTCATGATCTACAAAAATGACCATTGCGATCGCAGACGGAGGCTTCTTAGCTCAAAAACTCTCAAAAACCTTTAAAAAATATTTAATGGATTAAAAATAACGAGTTATTTTGTCAACTAAATTCTCAAAATCTTGTGCGCTGCTAGAACCTGCAAGCTGTTGCAATATTTTAACTAAGACAGACTTTTCCAGCAGGCTGTATTTATGCGTTGAATAAACACAGCACCAGCTTGAGTTCGCATAGAACGTGCTATAGTTAGTATACGTACCAATACGTGCCAGTACGTGCATTTCACGTGCCTACGCCTGACTACCTGCTCAGATACGCTCTGTAAATACGTCCGCTGCTCCTTGCTACCTGCAGACCGTCTCCAGGGAAAGTAGGAACGCTTTTTTAAATTCACCAATGATTCTGTGCTAGCTATCTCTGTTATTAATGAGTTTGCTAATATTCAGAAAAAAATTGTAGGCAAACATACGCGGCTCAAAATTTAAAAGAATGGGTTCTAATTTCAAATGCCTGGTATTTTAAGTTTGCTTAGGTAAATGGGGCGTCCCATGTCGCATGAACTGAAGCTTTAAATACCTTCATGACTTTGAATAGCCCGTTGCATGGGGTTATATTATTCTGCGAGAGTTATAAATATAGAGGAAAGATAAAAAATAGTCATTTATGTTACTATTTCAGGTTCGTTTTTCAATAAAACGCGACCAATTGAGTGTAGGTACTTTCCTTATCACCGATAATATATTCGCTTCAACATCGCTTGAAAAATCGTCTCAACCGATTATATAAATACCAAACAACTTTTCCGCCAGTCTAGAAATTTCCCGCAATGAAATGCGAACGAAATATTGTCTATCCAGGATAATTTTATTCTAAAAAAATTACTGCCATTTCACCGACTCGTAAAAATAAACCGGCATGCGCTAGTTCAAAATTAAAAAATCGGACACACTTTTATAGCGTTTTAATAGTACCTTTCTTAAATTAAATATAATTTATGGTGTTTCTGTCTGAGCGTAGCTTCGTATACACCGTTCGTACTTTGACAAACTAGCAAACATGTGCAAAGATTTCAAAGTAACTCGACATGAACTAAACATCCACCTTTGAACTATTGCACATCGAAATTTAACTATGCATGCCAGGATTTCACTCGACCATTTCCTTTGGGAAACTTGCCTCTTTGCGTTGGCAATGCGAACGCAAGCCTAGGACCTTTCTCCAGGTCATATAAAGTAGCAAGAAAACAGTACAGTTGCAAATAGTCAAGTCGCCTCAACTCAGTCAAGGTGTGGCGGCCAAAGCTTTTAGCAGAAATTGACATAACATTTCTTCGCTAAATAGTTTTGACAAACAACAGATTAACACGCTTGGTGGCACGTCGTGTCAGATTTGCTGCCACGCAAAGCTTTTAGATTCCATTTCAGCTCCCGTGGTTGAGAGAGTCGAAGAGAAACGCATGGGGCGTGAAGAAAAGATACTGTGACTTCTTTGCCGTGTCACTATGAGCTTTGTTCATTGACTTCCCAAGCTCATAATATTCCCACGCACGTCTAGAACGCTTTCATAGTCCATGGTGAATCTTATATTTAAGGGTTACAATCTAAATTCTTGAAACTAATAGAAGGATCTATTCCTTATGCCCAAAAATTAATTCAGATTCCATTTAATAGTGATGGCAATTTAATTAAATTTCTCATATAAACAATTTAGGACCGACATGACAAATAATAGGAAACGAAACAAGTGAAAATGTTTATTTGAAACAAAGGCATGGATTCGAAACATCGAAATGGTTCACATTAAATTTTGAATGCTTAGGTAATACCAATTACACATACGATGAAGAGATTGCACATTTTAAAAATAGTGAAAATGTCTTGATTCCCATCCTATTTTCTTCTCTTTGCATTCTCTTACACCGCTGTGGACAGAGATATCAAATTGCTACATAGGGGCCAGTGTTTAAAGATAGGAACACTGAAAACACAAAGTTGTACTTTTCTTTTGTGAAACTTTTCCGACCCCAAACCTCGTGTGTTAGCCCGCAGATCAGGGAGAGAGAGAGTAACGGAAACCTTGCGGAAACTTTGCTTGCCGCTGGAAAAGAGAAAAGTGGATCATTTGCAGCTGTATTTGAATAATAACTGAACTTGAGCCAGTGAGAGAAATCATGTCTTATGGGGCACGGACGTTGGATTTATGAGAATGGTTCAAAGTTTTTCACGTCCGCGTCCAGTTTTTATTATCCAACGCGACGCACTCCGATGAAATTGCATGAGAGGAAAGTTTTTGCTATTTAAATTCTTCTTTTAGCTTGCTCGCCCTCTTTCCCATGTAGGTCATATATTAGGGGCGTGAAACTCATTCATATGCGGGTCAACTTAAATTTTATATTCAGAATGTCATTTTCTTGAATGAATCCATGAATTCTTTTTTTTGGATGATAAAATTCTTCCGCTAGTAATTGTTGAAGAATCATCAAAGGAATGTTTGCAATTCGTTCGATGACTAACCAGTGACAGTTCGGTGCTTAATGATGATAGCAAAAAGTTATTTTGTGCGATTGACAGTGATTTTAATCTCAATAATTGAGGAGCGAAACACTAAGGTTATAGATTCACATTCTAAAATTCTAGTCAAGCAGGGAAAATTCATGTAAACGCAGCAAAAATGCAAATTAATTGTGATTTAACCCAGCCAGTATTATCTAAAGCGATACTCAGAGAAAATTTCCAGCTCAACACATTTCCGTTCAACTCAGATTTTTACACTCAAGAAAATCGCAACAAAAGAACAAAAGAAAAAGCATGTCGCTTTTTAAAAATTATTTAGGCTGCTTAGTTAACTAGATTTCCCTATTTTTCTTGGCTTGTTAACGCGTACATTATTTAGACTTTGCGTAATTCCGCTTGGCGAAAAGAGAAAGTTTCTCTGCGAAGAGCCGAGTATTTTATGTAAATTCGGATCGAGTAGCCGCATTGGCCACCGCAGCATCGGCGCTGGCGTTGGCGCTGCCCGTGGGGTTGGCGCTGCCCAATGCACTACGGGCTTATCCTGGGTCGAGGCTTATAAAGCGTGTTCGCGTTAAGAAAATTCGCGAAAAGCCAAATTAATCCCGCGAGTTTTATCTTGCCTTCGAACTCTCGCCGCATTATTTTCATGCGTCGTACACTACAACATTTCTCCATGGTTCATCGTGATTTATACTTTTTCTGCTTTTTTTTAAGAATATTATTTTAAATTAGAGCTGTGAAAGTTGAAATATGGTTGAGATTATGTAAAAAAAGGGTGTGCGAGATTTTTGGCACTAAAATTTTGCAGCAAAAACGCAAAAAATGACACCTAAAAACTAAGATAATAAATGTTTGTCGTTCTACTTTGGGAGAAACCTTGATGACTACAAGCCCCATTTTGCCCATTTTGTCGTTTCACTCCTTACATCCATTTATTTGACATTTCAATAACATCTACTCCCATTCTAAAGTTAAACAATAAATATACCATAGAACATCAGCAATCCCTACAACCTATTTATTATACATGACTGATGTAGGTACTAGCAAATAGGACATTGCGGTGATTCGATGCTCGATTCCATAGAAGAGACATATCCGACTCTGAAGAAAACTATTAGGAAACAAGCAAACTATTTCCCCATGTCCTGCCCAAATGTCACACGCCTCCAATTCCATCCGTACCCAGCTCCGAAAATTGGCACTGTCAAATCTCCAACATAGTATTCCACGAAACGAGCAAGGAAACAAGCATGTGATTCGAATCAGAGTGACAAGCTCTTTGACCGTAAGAGCAGCACACCACAAACATCATGATAACCACGGACGCTCCGTGAACTCCATTGCATTAACCCAGATGTCGGGCCGAGCTCAGAGATCTCTTCTCTGGGACACACACATGATACGAAGGAAACCACAGAAAACCACATGACAGGGCTGATTTATGGCGGGATATGCATGGAAAGGTTCAGTTTGTACGAGATTATTACATGCGAGTGCAGTTTAATTCGACTGGATGTTTGTTGGGGATGTTACATTGGGAAATTTGCTCTGTTGGGGTTGTTTGCTGTTCTTGGGTAAAGATTTAGAGGAAATGTGGGTTCCAACATAGAAGAGAGAACAAAAGCTGACAGCGAGTTTTTTAATTTTAGCTAAAATTGTTGACATTGCATGAAATTGAAAGTCTATACTAGCAATCAATGAAAAATCAGTCTAACCGTACTAAAATTTCAAAAAGTAAAGCATCAAGGCAAACAACGTTATGTGCTGTATGTAAAGGTATACACAATTTCTTGATACCAGTTCCAGGAACTTAATTTCCTTTTATTTTCTTCTCTAATATAATTGGAATCCTGAAGCTATGCTAACAAAATTTCCTACATCTCTCCGAGTTGGTATTTGAAAGATTTTAATATCTTTCAATTATAAAAAAAGAATTGCATCCAGCATTCAGCTCGCCCGTCGACTGTTAATTTAATGACCCGGAAAATAGCTGGAAACTCTTCGGAAAATTAAAACCCTTCGGTGATGTTGTCCTCTAATCTTCCAACACGACGTCCGGATGAAGAACGAAGGATTAAGTTTGGAGTGGCGATGGGCAAACGGAGCACATCGAACAAGCGATTCGAACGACCTGGATTCATTTAAACTACTACAAACATGAAGTCGCTCGTGAGGATTAGTGGTATCTTAAAATGCACTCGAGTTATTCCACCGAATGTACTTGAAGTTTTCGTCGCTCTTTTCGTAGCGAGAGCTTTCCAAAATAGTAGACTATACCAGGCTCACATCAAGATAAGTGAGGTTAGCAGTTAAACTAAGTAATCATTCGATACCTTGTATGGTTCTTCGCCTAAACGTTTTAAGGAAGGAATGTAGTAAAAAACCTGTAAAACACATTCTCATTTACTCCGAATCTGAAAACAAATCTAAACCGTAGAAACCATTATTTTATAGAAAAAATGCGGCAATAAGTCGTGTGTAAATTTTGACTGCCTCAGCTATAGCTTGAACTTAAGCGAAACCGGCCCGAAATCAAATTGATCCAGACATTTCCCCAAATATTTACACCAAAAGCTTTAATTTCCTCGAAAAAATTACAAAAAGATGTTTTGTTGTGTGTAGTAGGTACACGAAATTCCCAACGTATTAAAACTTTTCAACGAGATTATTTTTCAATTACGGTGTTTTAATTAACACTGGTTTGGCATCAAGTCAGCCATGTACTTATAGGTAGGGTTGGGTGTGGTACGTTCCGTGTTGCCAGCAGCAGGCTTCAATCAAAATCCACTCAACGCACTCCTGCCTGATTGTACGCGTCTTAAAGCTGGATGTGCAATTATTTATCAGTCACCAAGTTTCCAGCATACCTCGAAAGTTTCCAGCTTTAATCAAGCAGTTTATTGTTATTTTCCTTTAGAGCTGCTGTCGCTTTATATTTTACGATAATTATTGTTTGTAGCTTCAGAGCACTGTTAACTAGTTTTCTGTACGCATAAGCTATCATTTTCACTCACGGATACATTGCGTGTATTAATAAACACTCGTTTTATTGTTATTTTAACACGATTCAACTACTCACTTATTGTGTAGGTAACATTTATAGAAAGGGTTGATTCTAATATGTTAATATCATATTTTGTTTAAAAAATGTCACAAGCCATGCCAGTTGCCACTTGTGTACTTTCAAAACACAGTTTTGCTATTTAACATGCTTGCTGTGACACTGCTATATTTTTATTATTTAATAAATCGTGGCGAAAGCGTGAACTTGGAGCAATAAAACTTTTTTTTATTGTTGAAACAAAAACAACTGCAGGAATTAAATGTATCCAAAATGATTTAATTATAAGCAGTGGTACACAATTTCATTTTCAAAAACCTACACGCAAATCCAGAGATAACAGAAACTGTAAAATTTACCGAAAATAAAGTATAGCAAATTCCTATGAAGTTATACAAAATATTAGCCATTTTCCTTGACGTACAACGTACATTTAAAATCTTTAACCTCCCTCCTCTTAGAGAGTCTTACCTACATCCACTAATCCGCATGCCCAACTAAACGCCAAGAAAAAAAAACCTAGCGTTCAAGCGAAAAGATAATAGATACGACACGAGAATATACTCTTTATAGACCCCTTACGGAAAATTTAAAACTATGTCCCCCACTTCATCATTTTCTCATCATTCACCCTGAAGTCCTTCTGAGACCGATAGGACCTTTCGAATAAACCTATACAATTTCTCAAGTGGCA
Source organism: Nemurella pictetii (assembly GCA_921293315.2). NCBI lineage: Eukaryota > Metazoa > Arthropoda > Insecta > Plecoptera > Nemouridae > Nemurella > Nemurella pictetii. Next base: position 9,415,898 of record OV121122.1, read on the forward strand.
TCCCAGAGGGCTGCTGTCAGTGTCAGCCTGCAATGATAGAGACAAAATCAACATCGGTGTTGCCAGCTTCAGCCGTCGCGGCGCTTCGTGGCGGCGTCGCGACGCCACCAGCCTGGCGGGAAACTTGCCAACTATTTACCGACGTTGTGCACTGAACTTTGATAAAGTAGTCGCTTACTTACCTAGCATGAGACAGCTGAGGATATCGACTGTTGGACATTGTTGAAACAATGATATCAATTGTGCGCTTAGACTGCTTTTTGCAATGTTTAAAAGGTCGGAAAAATGTAACGACATATCGACATCTCTATTCAAATGAATGACTGCCTCGTCTCCTTACATTTCATAACTTTTCAAATATCTTGCTTGTTTTTTCTTGCTACTTGCTACTTGTTGCATGGTATCATTGTCTATGGCCTCACCAAGATGGCATCTAAGATTGCCAACGCAGAGTTATATTTCTTTCGTGAACATGAAAACATTTTTCTTCGATAAATTCACTATCAATTTTCAGGTATTTAACTTAAAAAAAGCAGGCTTAGCCAACGATCGACACATACTGATAGACCTATGTGGTGTTATCATACACTTCATGTAACATTTTTGCCAGTTTTTCTTACAATTAACGTCCATTCCTCTCATCTTTAACATTTATGCCTCAAAGATTCTTAACCAATAAAACACTTAATTACCAAATGACGTTCCTCCAAAAGCAATGAAAACTTTCCCGCCCCCTGATTAATCCGTCTTATCCGCGTGCTCTGCTTAAACCTTGTCACCCTACGAAGTGTAACTCAAACCAGCTTGTCGCAACCGATGCAACACAATACACTTCACACTAACATTATTCTCCGTATTATAACATGCATTTCCTCGCCTTCTTAGCCTAATTACACCAGACACCGCACAGCAGCACGAATTTTCTTTTGATCACAGAGCAACACAAGGTCTCCCCGCCTATCGTGCGATGATAATTAACCCAGGAGAGCAATGGCTTGAGCTTGCGGCATTGCGTCAGTACGGGTAATATACGTACTTGGGGGTGCCGTGCCGAGCAATACCTTATCATAGCGGATAATAACATGGTGGACGTGCACGGGCAATTATGTTAAAATGAGAAAATTTCATTCGGTTTTTTAGGCGTGCCCTTCTTTATCTGGGGCCAGCGGTGACCTCTTGGCGTCCTGGCGTGCTTCGTGCGGGGTGGGGGTGGGGGAGGGTTTGATTTAATACGGATTTTTAGGGGTTGTTTGATTAATGTATTCATTTTGCGTTTAAGCGTATGGGAGCTCGTTGTTCGCATGGGGTGGAATGGTTTCAAAGTGGTTGTATGAATTGCTTGGGCAAACGTGGCATCATAGAAATTAATTGAGTTAGTATAACTAATTTTTTATTTGATTAAAGCGATGAGCTTGATTTTTTTTGGGAATGATACTAATTAATTAAGATGTTTTTCTATTTAAGAGGAAAAAGTTTAATAGATGAGAAACTGCAAAAAGCATCGGTCTTCAAAATTCTCTTTGGAAGCAGTTTCAGATTTGTTCAGAGGAAATGAGAGCAAAGCAGTTTAAATTAAATTTAAATTGGAATTTAAATGTAGTGCATATAATTCTTGTAACGTTTACCTGTTCATTTTGCTGAAGCCATAAAAAAACGTTTAGGAAATTACTAAGAACCATCCTTGTCGTAAATTGCAAATGTTCATATAAAATGGCATAGCTCTAAACGCATTGCTCTTTTTTCATAAACTATTCCTGACTGGCTGTCCCTGAAGCCTTGTAACTGACAGGGGTCTTCTTGAATGACATTTCCCGTAATTAATTTTCTCCACGGAAAAGGATTCCAGGAGAGCACGCATCCGACTATACGTGGCGCGTCATGCAATCTGTTCCACGCTTCAACTCGAATAATTATAGGTACACTGGACACACGTGACATTGAAATCCATAGAAATCCGAAATGAATTGCATGCATCGACTACATTTCAATTACATTTTGTCAAATGCAAACTCGCCCAACAAGAAAAATACTTCTGGAGTTACAATGCAACCCATGTCAACTATAGTTAACCCAATTAAAAACTTTTGTCACTGGCATAATTTTGAACGACGAAGTGCAATTTTCTTTTGACTGCAAACTTTGTAATGGCGAGTCGCTGATGTTTGGCGTTGCGTGGCTTCGCTTATACGAGCTGCCGACCGATTGATCATCTTAAAGGTCGGTCTTATTTATTTTCCGAGCATGTTCGTTAACGTAATCCAATTTAAAACACTTCCTTTGCGAATGTAAGCAGGTCAGAAATACACGTGGCTTGGTTCAAGAATGGTACGTGGCCAGTTGATTAGATCACTGCTTCATTTAAGAAAGAATGAACAATGACAAATCTTTTTCCATTCTGCTATGTAGCAAATTTCTGTTATATGTGATCTGTGAACTGGTTAGTGGTAAAAACTCTGATAGCAATGTTACGATCATTAAATTCTTCTAAATTCTCGTCTGCAATTCATTCAAGAATATCATCACCTGATTATCAGATCTGATCATTCTGATCATCAGAACTGTTTTTGATATTGACTCAGACCTGTATAATCATGGCTTGATTAATATTACCACCCCTTAAATTATTCAATTATCTATATCATTTTGTGGAGTATATACTCTCGCGGATTTTCAAATAGAGAGCCGTAAGGTGTGTTCACGAATATTTGCTTTTTTTGAATTGGGACTGTTTAAATAAAGTTCACCGTTGCTTTTAATTTACAAGAAAATCGTGCATAATAAATATACAAACTCGCTGCTTTTATTAAAATTAATGAAGCATAAAAACCTTCCGTTCTGTCAACAAAACAAAGTTCTCGTGTTTGTGTTTGCCTTGGTCACAAGCAAAACAATGCTATTTTCGATTTCCATCAACGAATCGGGCCCAGCTCGCCCGGTGAAAGGCAGGCATCGTGTCATGATTGCCATTCAATGCTGCTTTTGAAATATGCAACGAATCGTGGCCAGGTCGCCTCAGACAATTGCAAAACAGAACCAATCGAAACCAATCAATAGCGCAAGACGAATCCGAGGGAATTCTTTGCTGCGTGGCACCTGAATGTTGAATACATTATTTACTGTTTTAAAACACAGCAAACAAGCTATGGGAATTATATGATTTTTGATAACAATATATCCACACTGGGTTGCTCCAATTGAATAGGAAATTTTAATTTCGTGTTGTGTGCACTAAATAATTCAGTTGGTACGCCAGTCAATAGATTTAAGGGTACAATAATTCAACGGTATCTTCTTTGAATTTAAGCAGTTAATTTAGACTTGAGAATTTGTTGCGTAACGACCGAAAGTATATATGTGGAACGCCAGAAGTCGCTACTTTAGATGAAAATATTTAGTTGGTAAATTTGTGGCTCGAAGTCGAAGATAATTAGTGTGGCACACGGTTGAGGCTGATTTTCCCAAATAAATGCACGCTGAAGGCAAATGGGCTCATGTTTATATTATCTGACACAAAACTACCGAGTCAATTTGTATCCCAAGCGCCACAGGTGAATAAAATGCACATCCATCATCCAATCATGGAGTTGAATTCATATACAAAAGCTAGTGACGAGAAAAGGAAATCGACTCGTCGATTTTAACTGCGCTTAGAACATTTTGTATTTCTTAACCACATTTGATCACAAGCGTTTTTTCCCTGCGAGTTTCCACGAATTCCGCAACCCATCATGCTTTGTATGTAGCTAAACTCTTGTGTACATAAGCTTTTATTTCAAGGGATATGTGCACTGTATCCCACCTAAATCATACCGAAGTGGAGAAACTCACAAAAATCCCATTTTACATTATATTTATTGTTTTATTTACAATTGACTAATTTCGTGTTGTGAGACTCGAGATTTTTAATCGGTTCCCTGTAAACGCAACTCGAAACGAGCGGCAGTCAAGCCACCTTACATAACCTATAAAAAAGCTGTTAAAACAAAGGCGCATTGTAGCATCTTCTATACATTCTGCAATACGTCGTCGATAGCCTTTTCTCCATCAGCTGTGAGCGAACACGGAGTGGCGCTCTTCTATCCCCATGCCGCGTTGGCAGATGTCAAGAGCTTTCATGCTTCGAGCGTGCGGTGAGCAGGGCAACTCTGATAAGTTGATAACCCATGCATGGGGCGGTTGCGCACTGGCACCGGCTCGTAGCCGAGCTGCCGGGGGCCTAAGTGGAATTACTTGGCATACTTCGACTTTATTAGTTGACTGGCTGGCTAGTCACTACTCGAGCGGTGTTGCTAGAGGTTTTTTTCGGTACTCGCGGTGGACGTTTCGTGGATTTGTGCAGTGGTTTGTGATAGTGATAACGACAACGAGTGAGAAATCTTTTAATTAGTGAACAGTGTGTTTTAATCATGTTTTAAATTGTGTGTAAGATTTTTAATTTGAATGTGTATCGCATTGGCTCATTCGTGACTTGAATTGGTTTTTCAAGTTTCGCTAAAGCAATTTGCAAGACATTTTACTCGAGAGAACTGATAGTATAACCAAAATTTTGCTTCTTCTCTACTTTTTTGTTGTTTCTGTATTTGAAAACTGTTGCTATATGGCCATACTCATGGATAGATATTATTTTTCCCCTGCTTGTGTCATCCAGCAATCTGATGTTCACATCAGAATCGATTTATCCAATTAAATTCATTATCAGAGAAGGTGTTCATCGGCTAATCCGTTAAAATACGTTTCTCATACAGAAATTGAAAGAACTTATCAGTACTCAACATAAAAAAACCCTATATCCTCCTGTATTCTCAAATTTGCTGAGATTTACTATAAAAACGACAACGAGTAACTCGTTTACTGCAGGGAGTGGCTCGTCGTTAATTCTCTTCTACAATTATCATGGGGCGACCAACACAGTTAAAATTTTAAAATAGCTGTAGGGTCAAATAACTGCAGTAATATATCGTGAACATATCATGTTGATTGCCAATTCAATTCCGATGGTAGTATATACACGTTAAACCTTTGAAAGGTTACAAATAATTAATATCAATTCATTTATTAAATTCTCTGAAATAAATAATGAATACGCTTTGGTTCGAATGGCATTTAGTTTTGTTGATGTCCGCTAGATTCCCGAAGTTATTAATGGTTATAGTAGATGGTTATCTCGATATACTTTCTGTTTATCAGTTTGTTTTGAAGGGAAACGAGGTTCGTTTGACTTTGAGCACAGTTCGATCAAGCGTTCCATGTTCAGTTGATATTCAGGTATCTACTTGAAGTGATGTACCGACGCGCATTCGACAGCAGAAAGTGCTTGAAGCTAGTTGAACTTGCTTGAACCACCTTGAACGGAGTTTACTTACAAGAAAAGTTTGCAAGAAGGTAGAAACTTTGTGTGAAACAGTGCCATGGGGATGGAGGAGGAAGAAGACGACGATGTGAGTAGTGTTTTATAAGATGCAATCTATGCTTCAGCTTGTATTTCCATTTGTCTATAGATCTAGTTGTCGGTTTGCTTTAAAAATAGAGGAATTCCTCTGTCAGTCACTCGTCAGTATTTCGCGTTTCTTATTTTGGCTCGTCGATATCAAAGAAACTTGAAGCATTCAGAGATATTTCGATAGACTTGGTTTATAGTAAACAACAGCAGCTGTACTCCCAGAAATAGAGGAAGGCCCAGCATTATAAACACGATTGTAGGTCGTATTTTTTTAAAGCCGTTACATTGTGAGCCATCAGTATGAGTGCCCCCTAAAAATGAAATGAAATAATTGTAGGAAGAACATGTTTGATGGAAAGTGATGTTATTGACAGGAGTTATTTCCACAAATGATATTTCCCAATGATATCCATTGGGCAGAAAAAAAGGTGCTACAGTAGTTATACCTTTCGCATGGAAGATGATATTTTACTACGACAGCTCTAGCATAATATGAAAAGGAAAGGAATGAGAAAGATAAGGATTTTAGAAAAGGGCATCGAGTAATGGAATAATTTAAGAATAAGTGGAGGGGTGATGAAAGAGTGAGGAAATTTAATGAAGGGATGACAATGGGATGGGATAGTAGCTATGGACTCGGACAAAATGACATGTTAATGACGCAGCTTTGGTAAAATTTTGAGGAAAAAAGTGAAATTCCATGTCAAATTTTGCCTTCATGTGCCAGGACTATACACACTCCGAAAAAAATCATAGTTAACTTCCCTGCTTTTCTAACTAAACCACGTTTTACAAAGTCACTTCGAGATAAAAACACATTTGCGGAACGTTGTTGAACGCAAAAATTTCAGCACTTGCGTTCCGGGCTGTATGCTGATAAAACAAGCTAGCACTCAGCACTCAATGATTGATAGCCGCGCATATTCGACGCATTATGAAGTGTTTGCCAAATGGCGTATTGAGAGCTCGTGGAGGAATCCATCAATCTGGCTGGTGGACAATGACGCCGATTTCACGCTCAAAGGCAGAGATTTATCGCATGTGCCTGTCGGCTGTTTCGTTCGTTTGGGCACAATTAAATCACAATCAATCATCGCAATGAAATTACCACGCTGCGTCCATACTTGTAGCGCACCGCGAGACTTGCGAGCGGAAACTCGGTGAAATTTGCAAACACCTGGAAACTGAAAGCAAAATTAATTATCGTTATTGAAGATAACCACGACGGAGCACTGTCAAATATGTTTGATAATGAAAGAGACAAAGTTAATCTTGTATAAAAGGGTGGAAATTATTAATTAATTAGTGTAAAACGCACAAATTTTCATTGTAGGATGTGTAGGACATTCATAGTTTTTTTTCTGTCATGTCGCTGCATTTGCCAAATTTGATCAAAGTTTCTGGTTAACTTCAAAATCAATCCACGAAAACCTATTCCGTGACCGTGACTCCAATGTCTTCCATAAACAATTACTCTCGACATTATTAATTTACAAAAAAAAAAAATTGTTTTTGACTGCGAAAATTCTCCAAAATTTGTAAGCATTCAATTTAATGCTCATCGAAACCAATAATCGCGCTCAACAAAGCCTCCGACAAGGTCAAGAATCCTTACAAGTTGAACGCTGGAAAACTGCATCACACATTCACACGCCAGGGGCACATGGGGTAAAGAGGTCGTGGAGTTCGCCCCAGCATGTGTTTTGTACTCGACATTCGCATGGGCGTTGCAGGGTGCTTTGTTATTCGTTGCTACGAACAGCAATCCGCACAGCTTTTAGGTAATGAAAAACTCTGTTGTTATGACGTGACGTACGAATTCATTTAGTCGGCAAAATAAATCTAGGAAAGGGATTTTGTTTGCGAACACGTACAAGATACAAACGAGCGTAAAAATGTTGAATTCGTGCAGGCAGCTGCCACAAACCGTAGTTTGTATTTGTCCGAAATCTTCTCTTTTCCATCGCACAGATAAATGCACCGAAAAAATATATTTACTAACGGAAGATTACATGGTAAAAGGGTTATCGCGATCAAACGCCATCTAGTTGAATTTCCGCCGCTAGATGGCAATTTCCTGTCGAGTTTACCACCAGCTTCTACCGCCCGCCGCCAGCTGGCATCACCTGTACCTCCCCCCCCCCTCCCTCCCTGGTGCATATATCGACCCCTGGCGCCACGGCGCCCAGTTGCCGCCGCCGTTAATAATGGCACGGCTACCTTGGTCGCCTAGGCAACCGCGTGGCAGCTTCCACCCTGTAAGCAGCGTATTGCAAATCGATAAGCTTACGATTCAATCTCGCTGTCGAATTGTGACAGCGAAAACAACGCGAATCCCACGGGCGTCACGCAACGACGCACGGGCTTTCGCAACGCTGCCCGTCTCTGATGCCGTTGCGTTTGCGATATTTTAAAAAGTGACACGGGTCCGTTCGTGTTTCTAAAGTCTGTCTCACTTTTACTTGTCGGAAGGGCAAAACACCCCCAAAACTGCCACTTTTACAAGATTCTAAAGGAAGTGTAACAAACTATTCGTGTTGAGACGGATGGGTACCTTTTTTCATGGATTTTTGGTCCTAAAACCTCGTTTATCGACGTTGAAAAATATTTAATAATGAAAAGGGCTAGTTTTAAAATGTCCACTCAAGTGTCTAGCCTCCGAATAAAAATCATCCCCATCGTGACAGCCTGTCAATTTGATCCTGTTTTCTTCCCAACTGGAAAATAAATATTGAACTATCGACATTGTAATACCTGCCCTAAGTGTTTATTTGAGACACAAGTTGGCAAGATACAGCAACTTAAATTGCAACCATTCACAATCTTTGAAGCGATATTCAATATTTGCAACACCTGTCAAATCTTGCGCCGTCAACTGGCTTTGAGAATGAGGTCCATCAAAGGCATGCAGTTTTTTACCGCTCACGAAACTGTGCTGTTTCGCCGTTGGGCGCTCGCAGATTTTTCGCGTCGTGAATACCACGTTGTCATTCGCGAAATGACTCTTTCGCGGAGTGCGCAAGCGAATTGATATTTCGATTTTTGGCCCCCGCGCAAAATCAGGTCGTAAATATGTAGGGATAGTGGAAATGGAAAGGTATATAGCATAGTTACACCGTAAAAGTCAATTCTCAGCACTGTGTTCTTATTGTGGACTTAACAGCTTTAGTTTGGAGAATGGAAAATCTAGTTGGCTTTTGTCGGTGTTTCGCCTAGCGCCATGACTCAGTGACGGGAGAAATTTCTTGTCTCTACTTTCCAGCCTGCAAATGTCAATTTTAATCTGGAAAATAAATCTTCATCGAGGTTGTATGGTCGTTCCGAATCTCTGCATCTTAATCTGCAAGGTGAGGTAATAATATGAAAACATGATAAACCTCATTTACATTGCAAACTTTGGTATGATTAGTTGATTAGCCTCAATAAACACTGAACCTATATTAAATAATTAAGCTTAGTGTGCTTCTAAAGCTACCTAGGCAGCTATAGCTACCAAAATGTATACAGACGTAAATCCGTTCCATATATACCAGCATTAGACATTCGTGGTTGCCAATTATAAACTGATTACACATCAAATTCAACCCACACATAAATTAATAACTCGCTTAAATATATATTGCCGCTAATTGAAATAATTAGTCCAATTAACGATAACATTAACTTCGCACAGAACCGCAATGACATTCGTAATTAATCGATTGGGCAGGGATTGATTGTCAGTTGTCGTGGTGTCAGATGGACGATGAATGAGCCGACATTGGCTTGTTGGTTGCGGCTGCGGGAATGGACCACCGATGCCACCGCGATTTCCATATACTGGGTTCCGCAGCTGCACAGTCCAATTACATTGAATCCCGCTTTCCCATCCGAATGATGACATTTTCCATGCCACGGACAGACGCCCGGAGAGGTGGCCGCGAAAGAAATTCATTTTTCATTCGGTTTATTTAATGTGTGTCACGTTACATGATGGAGAAAAGTGTTTGTTTTTTGGTTTGTCTTAAGTCGCGTGGTTCAATGTCGGATGGATTTCGGGGTGGTTAGCGTTACGAAGAGTTATGTAGCGACTTCATAACTTGATGGGGCGCTAGTGACCTACTTTATGCAGCCAAGAAGGGCGTTTAAGTAATACATTGTTCCCGCGTTGCAATCGCAGTTATGATATAGTTTCATTACTGCAACTGTCTCGACAAACAATGGAGAATATTATAGTGAATGCTTTCGGATTGAGACCAGAGCGCTGGCAACTTTGCCTGGCATACAATCTTTACAAATCCTTGCTGAATGGCGGAGCCAAATCATAGGAGAATTTTCACACAGCAACAAGTATTCTTCTACATGAAATTCAAATAGAATTTTTCACATTCCCGTTATGAGCAAAAAGCTTTCGCCTAGAAATTCGCCAAAGCAACAAGTGTCTAAAAGTGATACATGAAGACCGAATTCACCGAGATTTCTGTTGGCTGGTCGCCCACCGCGAATGTCATCTCGATTTTCATCGCGGGAGATAATTCACAGAGACTGTGTGAAACGCTTGGCGGATTAGCGACTTATATATCCGCGAAGAAAAATCGTATCTGGGATTATGGGGGATGGGTGGGCTAATCCGTGGCAAAGTTGAATGATGTGCCATCACACATCCAGCGTCGTCAACACATCATGAATCTAGCTTAGACAAGATTAGCAAGCAGCTCTGCTCGGAGCTGGAGACAAAACCATCGCGGCATCCCCCGTTCGCCCAGGCTGCGTTCAAACATCCGGGCGAAATTCATTTGCTGTTGCTGCTCGTGGATTATCACTGTCATCCACCTTTCACTGTGGGACGTTACGTTCAACAATTAATTATCCATTTTACTGTCGGTATAGTTAATTAAAAAAGTTTTAGGCTGTATAGTTTTTGACAACTTTTTATATGTCCCGGTTTTTTGTGCTTACTGAATATTGTATCGAGACCTATTGTCTCATTCTATTTCGGAAAAATAAATCTTCTTCGAAAATAAACCGCAATTCGCATGCAATTTCAGGAGTATTATGTTTTCATTTCTTGTAGAAATTCAACTGAACTAATTAAAAACATATAATCATAGTTTCATGTATGGAGGTATTTCCAGTTCTCGCTTAAAATAGCTGTGCTTCCTCATTTCAGTGTGTGTGTTCAGATTGTTCATCCAATTTGACGCTGTGCACTCGGATCCAAGTTATAATATAATATCTCTGTATTTCAACATGGTGCTCACGAAATTCTATCCCCTTCACCGCACATTAATGCTCACTCCGTTATAGATTCGACGTATTATTATTGGTGGCATTAATATTACTGCCAGATGGATGTACATACGCGATATGGCTTCATGGATTCAATTACATTCCCGGAACGGAATTCAATTGAACATTATGCCTTTGTGTGAACGGCAAACTATTAAAGGGGTTTTTAAAATACTCCTGATTGCGCCAGATTACAAGTGAAGTTACTAATTTCTAGACCTTGTTTAACTCGTGTACGTCGCCGTACATACATATTGTTTCCAGTTTATTTTCCCTCAAGATACTGAAGCTCAGAAATTTATCCAGGAAATCTTTTGAGGGCGCCATAAAGTCCCGGCCGATCCCATCCGGGACCGAAGACGTTTTCAGAGAGTTGCAGAGGGAAGAAAGCTGCCCGTCTGTTTTTTTTCCTTGTGACATTTAGCTGTCAGTGTGCTTTGCAGACCCAGTGAGTGCATTGTGTTGGGCGACATTTGCCGGAAATACCTCAAATGATATCTAAAATATAGATCATATCAACACTGGGCTTCACATGAAATCTTGTAGCATGATTTCGGGGTTAAGAACCCATTGTTAGCGAAATCCAAAAATACAAGACTCATGTACAGTAGATATTTCCCTTATACTCAAACCATTAACCCATGCAACATGATGACGTCTCTAATCTGAACACTGAAGCTTCTGAGAGGAAACTTTGAGAGAGCCGACCATCATGGATCGCACTCTCCACCCCCTGGCCCCACCACCCCTCGAGCAATTCCGCGAACGCACGTGTTGCGGTGACCGCCGAGCTGACGCTTCCACGAATCATCCCCTGATCTCATTCGGACCCCCACCCCCTCTGTCCCGTCGAAAGCATTGGCCACCAAAACAACTTTTCCAATCCACCACCACCCGGATAACTAACTCTTTGACGGATTTAATGCTAATATTTTCATCGGGAGTCACCGGTGGTTGATGGTGGCTCGAGTTCCCAGGTGCACAGAATCGCTAGAAGGAAGTGAGAAATGCTTATATGACTTACTTTAGGCCTGAATTCCGTTGTTAAAAATACTATTTAGTTAGTTTAATAAATGTCCCAAAGTTATAGAAACCTAGAAAGGTGCAATTAGTATACTTCGTGAATTCTGAATTTTGATATGAAAGTGAAATTCATGAGTCAGTATAGTTAATGCATTAAATTGTTGGCTTTGTGAATCATATATGCGTGTTTAAAGCAATTAACATTTCCAATTAACAGTTTCCATGTATTATCCGAATCAATTTTTATTGTTAAATGAGGTAAAAACCGACTTCTAGTAATTATTTATTTCATGTAGGGCTCTGATATATATTCAAAATATTCAGTCAGTCTTGGTTCGGTTTCTTTGTTTCATTGCAACTTTGCTGCTTATTTGTGCAAACGCCCCCGATCAGCATCATTCGTTCCAAGGCGCCTTCATTACGTGTAGGTACCTTGCCTCCTAACGAGTCTTCTTTCTCCTCTCCTTTACATAACTAAATTAATTGTAACTCACTCAGTTAAGTTTCTAATTAAATGAGAATCCACCAAACTGAAGGCAATTAATTATTCAAAACATCTGATTGATTTCGTATGCAAGAGCGGATTTAATTTGCATGAATTCGTAGCACCACGTACACACCTAGGAGCGCTGCGGCAGCGCAAGAAACGTCGAATCTTTGCCGACGCCAGCGTCGTAGTTCTTCAAGAGAGTCAGAGTGCCAGTGGCGGCTCGCTCTCACATGATGCTCGAGTCTCAACCCCAAAACTAACATTTTTAACGTGTCTATAGCTCACACAGAAGGGGTTGGATGCCAACAGTGAGCGACTGTTAAAAATTTAACCGCATAGTTTGTGGAAACCCCGCATTTTTGCTCCAACCCCTAACAAGTAAAGAAGCGTGATCGTTGGAACTATGGCTATACAAGGGACACAAGCAGGGTTCCAAGATCGGTTGAAATGAAAAACTATGTGTGAAATCTGTGACCGATGCAGCTGTTGACAGTGTGTTGCTGAAATCAGTCGGTAGTTATTTCAGGAGTCATACCACACCGAATATTGACTGACCTATATCTTTATCGAACCGGTCTTCCATTGAAAATTATCTGTCTTTTCATGGATTTAACTCCGGCCTCCGCCTATCATACGTGAATTCCCCGAGTTGATGGCTAAATTTGAACTAGAAATCCATTTTAATATAAAAAATGGGAAGCTTTGGTGATACAAAGTAAATGTTTGCGAGCTTATGTGTATTCTTTCCGTGCCCACACCGAACAAGGTTCTAGCGCGTATCACACTCCATCTCGATGCAAATTGACCTCCCAGCAAAGGGCAGCGTGCGCCGATGCGAAACGCCACTGAAGCCGGCTAATTAGATATCCGGGAGTACCGAGTCCCGAAGCTCGCAGCACGTGATAAGTGGACGAATAGATTAGAGAAGCGTCGATAGGAGATTAACGCCTTGCAGTTGTAAATCTTGCCGTGGACGAGGCATGGAGAAAAAGTGCTACGTGGTTGCTGGTGGCTGGCAACTGGCGACGGGAAACCGGGGCGGAAAGATGGAAAAGAACCGGGTGGAGGCGATTTGCCGGTGTTGGTGTATACAAAGACAAATGACCGTAGGTTCGCCAGCGGTAAATAAGTCTCGTATTACGGTTATGAGGAAAGTTTGGAGCCGGGGAAAACAAAAGGAAGGAACTTTTGGTGTTTTTGCTGGTTGTCGAGCTAGATTTAGAAGTTGTCAGTTTTTTTCTCGTGACACATTCGATAGAGAGGTTTGCCCGAAACCGCGATCCATTTTGAAAGCTCGAATTGTATTTCGTTCCATTTTTTCGCATGCTAAGAATTGTACGCATGAAAATACGCAAGCTTAGCATTTTTTTGCAAATTATATAAAGATGGTAATGTCATCTTAAGCCATGTAATTTATAAAAGTCTTAACGATATTGTAACGTAACGTTTAATTTACTTAAGATAGGCACCCGCATAAGTACACTGAGGTTGTTAGTTATGCATTGCAGACAGGAACCAAAACATGAACAACCGGTAGATAATTTTCAGAAAAATTATTTATATGTGTATTTAATTTTCAGTACCAAACTCAAAATCTTCAAAAATAATTCACAAATTTGAGTTTGGAACTTTGCATTCAATGCCTAGCTTAAAAGTTTTTCTGATCACTAACGAGTTAAGATTAGGAAAATACAGCAGTCTTAAGAAATACCGGGAGACATTTCTTTCTGATAAAAAATCAATAAATCCATTATTTAGACTACTCACTCAACCGCGAAGGCAAAAAATCCAAACTCCGCTCCGCTCCAGACTTCCATTTTATTTCTGGCAACTAAAATATTCACGTATAAAACAGCTTTTCTATTTGAAAAATATTATTAAATATTTAGAAGTGGCACTTCCATCAAGAAAAATAGCCAAAAAAACAGCCACTGTCTGGGCATCTGAGCACACGATGTATTTTATGCCATGAGGAAATAGGGTTTCTCATGCTAGTATCCCATGTTTTTAGCAACAAACTTATACAGACTGCCTCTGGATGCGACCAGCCTCTAGCTCTACTCCCTGCAAACCCCGGCCCGCAACCCACCAGGAACGCACAATTGTTTCTGGATTAGATCGACCTTGCATTAGCAGAATACTCCCTCGTTATGTGTAATCGCCTCTAATTTGACACGACGCAGCCTCCGACAGTTGCCTGATGAACGCATTTCATCTGCCATCTGCTAGCTATTCTGTGGAGCTCAGATAGACGAAGAGTTTTTTTAAGTTTACCAACAGCCTGCTACTACATTTGGCGCTAAAACCTAGTGGTAATTGAGCCCATTAAGAAAGCTCGGGCTGTAGTAAGAAAATATGCTGACCCAACTTGATTTATTTTGAGGGTGTAAGGGCTTAATCCATAGTTCCAAGTAGAGTTGGAAAAATTTGTAACCTCCACCCTTATTTCTAGGAGAGGAACAAGAGCAAAAATGTTCTGTCCTTCTTTTATAATGAATTTAGAATCTGGTTGCTAAACGTATTCGAAAGAGGGTTGCATTTCTATTATCTATAAAATATCGCCAGTGCTGCTGTTGATTACTATTTTATAATCAGTTTTACAGCCGCTTGCGTGCATGTAGTTAGTTTAACGTCATTTTATAGAGTGTAATCCCCATCTTCAATTTAACAAAGTGCGATGTTTACACAACGGGCGTTTTCAAATATTCAAACACGACCTACATTGCATAGTGAGTATTACGCGTGTAGTTCCTCATCGGGCGGTGGAAGAGATCAGTTATTTGTTCGCAGTTCGCTGATCGATTATTACGAAGCATTGGTGCACAGAAAGAATTTCAGTTTCGTTGCATACGCTTGAATCATCCTCTTTTGGATAGCATAGGTTAAGATTGCATCGTGATTTAACTTTGATTGACGCCCTTTTGCTAATTTGACCGCCTTTTTCTTCTTGAAGGTCACATGAAATAAAACTTCGCTTAAGTATAACATTATTTGGAAAATTACTCAATATATATTCTTCATTTCAGACTTTCAACATAAAAGTGTGCTTATTGACCTTTTTATCTACCCTCTTTTTATCTTTATAAGTTTTCCTTTATTATTTTTGGGAAAAAAAATCTTGCTTAAAATCTCTTACAACTCTGTGAAAACACATTTTCTCCGCACACTAGAGTCCATCAGCTCACGTATGTTGGTCCATCATCGTCTTGTTTTCTTTTCCCCTATAAAATGTTACGATCTTTTCGCACGAACTTTCTTTCCGCCGATTAGTTTGAAAGCTTTTCCATTTTATATTGTTCTATTATTTTCCCTCCGCTGACCGGCAAAACCGAACCCGCTATTGTGTATTTTGCGACGAGCACAAGTGAGTCTTAAAAAGCAAAACTGCAAGAATACATTACATCCAATCTTTTCCCAACACGTGACTTTCCACGAAGCAACTGCCAATTTTCGCGTGCGACTCGAACCAACTGAATCGAGTACTAATTTCATTAAAATCCGCCAATTTTCCGTGCCAATGCCTCGCGAAGGGCATGCATTTTCCCGGCTCGGCTACTCTCGGGAAATTTTCCGATCGCCCGCGCGTCTCGTTCCACAGCCTCTCTCCCCCACCAGCTTATAAAGCACGGGAAAGCGCGCGAGGAAAGCCAGTGTGCGAGCGGGCAACGTGACGAACAGGTCAGGCGCGCGATAATCGTGCACTGGAACGCACGCAGCGGTCCTCCCCGAGAAGTTGTCTCCGACAAGAGCAAGGTTCTAGACAATCCACGCAGTCAAGTCATATTTACTGCATCACACCAGCAGGCACCGCTTCGACTTGAAAGTGAAACATTGAACAATTTGGGCAAGCTAGTGAAATTAGACGGAATATCGCTAGGTTCACTGCCACGTAGCTGGAACTATTATAGCCAAGCGCACACCTCACACGTATAGATTGTTTAGAAAGCGGACATTAATCACATCGAAAACAGATGTAAACGTCTATTTTTAAAAAAACGTTTCATGGAAGCTTTCGCGGATGCTGCTCGTTCCTCCAGTAGTGCAACCAGAACTTTTATAGGAAGCGGAAGCTAGCATTTTCTTTAGATTCTTAGAGTACGATAACCTGTCGATAGATATATTTTATACTCGTGATCTTTGTTATATAATATTTTAAATATAATCTCATAGTGTCCAATAGGCAAGTAGCAAAGTTGTCGTTTAACCAATACTCATTTGTGACTCGCTGTGATAAAGTTAGAACGTAAAACTGTGTCTAGCACATATTTTCAGAGCTGTATCAATATTACAAGAGTGTTCTCGATGTTAGAAGTTCTTGCTAAATGTCCTATTATTGATCGGGACACTACCATATACTAAATTCATTAATCGTGATAAATTAGTATACCAACTAAAACTGGGTGTTTCATTAGCAGCAATTTAACTGTAATCTTGTGCACATAGGTCCGTGTCGCTAGATTAGTGAATAGTATATTCCCAAGACGGGCAGGTATTGTCTGGAAGTTTGCGAAATTGTGCGTCGCGTTGCGTTGTGAGCTCGTTCTGTGATAGAGTGCTTGGTGGTGGCTCGTGAGAATTAGGGTGTGTGAGTGCACGTCTTCGGTGCCGAAGCTGTGAAGGAATTTCGGTGGAATGGCAGGAAGCAAGGACGGTGAGAGTCAGGAGCAACAGGCGGCGGTGAAACGAGTGACGGTTGTATCTAATAAAGAGGTAACCAATCTCTGAGCATTTCACGTTTGCTATGATGTGTGTTATCAATTATGTTTCTTAGGCATCGCAAGCGTCTGCTGGGAATCATCACGGGGAATGGTCTAAGGTTCTTAAAACATTTTTTAATGCCGCGGTAGCTAAATTTAGCAACCTGCAGATGAAAATTTTCAAATTCGTTTTTTTAGACCTTGAATATATGACAAAATAATACCAGGGCCATATTTGACTTGGTGATTTTTTGGTAAAAGCCAAATTATGCCAAATTTGAGGTGTTAAATTCTGTCTGTTGTTCGTCTTAACTTAATATATATTTCCTACATTTTAACATAGTTCTTAAAGTTTCCATGGTTCTAAAGTATGTTGAATTAAGTTTACATAATTTGCATTCGGCTTCGACACTATAATGCGGTATCTACAACAAAAATCTCCATAGACCTAGGGTATGCCAATTTGGCAATTCCTTTTTCGGAATAAGCTCAACCCCAATTTAGAGATTGTTAAACCGGACCTTAGTTGAAATTTATTTACTGCTGGCATACGAACTATTTCCACTCAAATCATAAATTACTTTTCAGTTTTCATTCAGTGAAGTGTTAACGATTCTGTTAGCTTCGCGCCGATGGGTCTCATGCTCATCTACCTACGTGAATATCTCTCAATTTCTGCTTGCATAGCGCAAAACTAAACAAAGTACCGTGACTTTGTTGCGAAATAATATATTTGCATATTACAATGGCAATATCAGCTGGCTATTTTGTGCTGCAGTGTGTTTTCACTCCGGTGCATAAACATAGTGAGTGATTTACTGTTTTTCGGTCCATAAACAAATAAAATCAATTGCTGGAGGCCTCTGTTTCTCCATGTCCTCAGCATTATATCTCGAACATGAGTTGAACGAAATGGTGTTTCCAAATATTTGCTTTGTGCACTTATTTTAGTTATGTTATTCTTTTTTAAATGTGCTTTAATTTCCTTTTTAATGAATGGGGTGTGATCCCACTCGTTTGTCGTCAAAGGAAATTTAGGTGTCATGAAATTATTTTTTGCTTAATTATATCATAAAAAAGAACCATTTTAATCTGTTGTCAAAATTGAGTGAACGAAAGAAAAGGGTTTTGCTTTTTTTCTCGCACAAAATATTCAATTTATGTTGACTAATTCAAATATAATTAGTAAGAAGAATGGAAATCACATGATGAACTGGCAACCGTTTACCACCCTTCATCAAAAGATCTGCTAAATTTCATTTTCTGACCCCATATGCTGACAACTTGTGATGAGAGCCGATACAGGAGAAATCCGAATCGGTCGAATGATCGAAAAAATATTCATTTTGCATTCCCTCAGCTTCGTTCGTTCCATGGCCAGCAAGTTCTGCATTTCATCTGGTTATTATTTCCTCCACAAACCACAACCCACCATTGCCCACTAAAAAAATGCTTGCTTATTGACAGCTAAGCAGTCCCTATGGCATGCAGAACTCAACTAAAGCGTACAAAACACTGGCAATTTGTGTCAGTTTTAATAACAGCTGGCTGCCTGGAATGCAGACATTTTGACAGGCTGAGAAATGAGTCCGCTTATTCAGCCCGCGAAATTGTTTTCGTCTCACGCCAGTCTTGTCAACCTTTTGGCAAAAGAAAGTGGTTCAATGTTTCGCGAAATTTCTTGTCGTATTTGATAAATTTTCAGAGAAGTTTTGCGTTCAGGTGCCAACCGCTTGGGTCTTTTTTGGCGGGAAACCGTCGAAATATGGAAAAATAGAGTGAAATTGCAAATTTCTATCAAATTTAACTACTTCTCACTAACTTTTGGAATTTTATATTTGTGATTTTTTTAAATCAATTTAATTCATCCATAAATTTTATATTCTCGAATGGAAATTTACATTGAGGCAACAGCATCACAAAAAATATGTATTACCAAACTATTTTAATTTTCCTACTTGTTTTCTTTAGAATATTTATTCTAAAGTATAATAATTCTGCTAAGCAAAATAATTTCCTCTTCTTCTTGTGATTTGTATTTCAAAAAATGTGATCGGCAAATGAGTCGTGATACTTGCTCAGCTCGGATAAGTAGTCAGTGCTCTGTGCAAACAAGAATCAAAATATTATATCCTCTTCCAAATTCATAGCTGATGTTAAAACGGCTTACACTTTTCCGCATAGGTCTTCTATATTCAACGTAAATTGAAGTGACATCATGTGGAATGACCCACATTTCCTCACCCATCTCATTTTCTTCGCTCTTGTCTCAGTTGTAAGTGTCGGAAAAGCGTTTCATGTGTGGTCAGAATTTCTCTAGGTCCAAATCCCAAGCAAAAGCAGGAAATATATCGAAATATTCGACACTGGGATGCATTTTTAAATGGATCGTATAGGTAATGACATATCTGTTTTTTAATGTTGGATCCATAAAAAATGGTTACTAGCATAAAGCTGAAAAACTTTAATATTTAAAAATCAACAGTTCCGTTCTATAAAGTTATATACCCTGCACTGCGGTAAAACAGATATGAAGAAAGATAAAATATTATAAATGACATCAAAATCGGAACGCCATGTTTATGAGGCGTATTAAATATCTGGTGGCGAAAAATACGACTCCAGTCTCCAGTTTCCGTAGCTGAGAAACGGAACCCCTTAGCGAAATCACCGATATATAAAACTAATCTAGACACACGTCCATAGTGTCGCTGCGATCAGAAAACTTTCGAATCAGTCGACTCTCCTCGGATTAAACCAATGGACCATAAAAGCATTCGATTACATTTCCCAAATAGTTTCCGAAGCCGATTGCGAAAACTTCGCGGCTCGCGCGCGATTGGCAGAAGGGAACAGTTATTTAGTGAAAGGGTTGGTAGTTGCTAGCACGTTTTCAATTAGATCTCACCCGAAAGAGGTGCCTATTGTGATTTGAATACGCAACCAGGCTCGAAACCCAGCGATACTGTGTGTGGATTTCGCTCAAAAAGATTCGCGCTCTGTATGATCACGAGGACTCTGCTAAGAACAGAAAGAAAGTAGGGATGAGGTAGCGAATCGATCTGTGATCAAAACTGGAGTGTTTGGCGGACCGAAACATCGACACAAACAGTATTGTGTTGCTTTCAAAGTTTTAACGTGAATCTATCTACAAGGGGCCAGCATCCAAGCTCGCCGCAAAAGAGTAGCCAATTTTTTAAAGTTTCGTGGTTGTGTTTTCTTGATTTTGGCAGAGTAGTGCGCCAATTTTCTCAGTGTTTTCTTGTTTTCTTCAATAAAATTACCGATGATGTCGCGAAGTGGTTGGAAAAGTAATCATTTCGCGGAAATTTAGCTCAGAGAAAATGAAGAGTGTCAGCCATTGTAATTCAAAGTCAATTTGAAATCTCAGATTGAGAAATTTGAAAACGATATTTTTGTGCTGATTTGAAATATGAGACAAAGATTTCTTTGCTTCGATAGGTGTGACCTGAAAATGGGAAACGAGTGAATAAAAATTCATATCGCTTTCTTTTTATTGGACATGAAAGATATTGACTTCACCCACACTTATGAAAATGATAAAAATGAGAATGCCAGACATAAAGAAAAATCTGAAGCGAATATCTCTTCGAATAATACCTCCATATCGTCGCATCAAGTGCTTTCCATGTGCAGAAATATGTATATCCGCACTTTTACCGACGAATTTATACGCAATTCTTATCCTTCTTCGTTACCTGACTAATAAATAATGTAAACCATGGGAATTCGTAACAAGCAATAACTCAAAAGCAGCCGTAAAAGTGTCGCGACTGGCTGCGCCGGTTCCCACCTTTCCCTAAGAGGATAATCCGGGATCGGGACCACGATGTCGCCCCCGTGCACGTTGCCGGGCCAACCCCTCTAGAAGGGGGTGCAGGGGACGGGCTGCAAAGGTAGTGTGCAAAACGGGGGCTGCGATCCGCAGATAAAACTTTTGACGCTTCAGGGAATGAAACCGTGCGGTGGCAAATGAGAATTGCCACGAGTTTTTGTTATTCCTTTTCTAACTCTCCGTTTTTTGGACTCGTTTCTTTGCGTGGCATGCGGTCTCTTGAACTTTAGTGAGTTTTTCTCAGAGTCAGAAACAGTCAAACACTTTTGTTTACAAAGCCGAAAAATGTTTGAAAGTTTAATTTTGTATGTTCTATAAAAGAATTGACTCAATTTTCATAAATTTCCCAAGCATTTTTAGCACATTTTAAGTTCATATAGCCTTAAATTATAAAACTAAGCTTTCGATACTCGCTACTGTGTCCATATTAATATCTTGGTGGAATGGAACATCTGTTCGTTTGATGAGGTTCTTGGCCAAGAAGACTGTTTGATAACGAGATATTCAAGTATGATACCGAGCACGGACATATCGCATGATAAATGACGAGTATCGTTGCTTTCATGGCGAACGATTCAACCAGCCCGAGTGCTTAACCACAAACAGAATCGTCTGCGCCGAATGACGCAAGGGGGATACGAACGAAGGTCTTTCAGCGACCACACGACTAACTACGTGTGTCCACTAATAGATTGCAGATGCCAATTCCAGGCATTTCAACCACTCGGCCGCTCTCCCCGTATACACTCGAGTGAATGTTCTCAGTGAAATGTATGAATTTGTAATGCTCGAATGCGCTCATTTGAGAATTCAACATGAAACAGATGGATAGTTTGGTAATTGGTGCGTAATAATGAACAAAGTCAAAATACGTAATATGAAAATAACCTAACATTTGTGTTTAGTAAAACAAATAACAATAAATCTTTCGCTAAATTTACTTCGTCAGAATATATTATGAATCAAGTGTCTGACAACAGCTATAATATAATAAACTAGACGATTTATTTTTGCATAATTCCTCAGTACTTAAATGTAAATGCGAGGATTGTAAGTGGAATTAACTGAACTAGTTAATGTATTTTGTATGACTGAACTCAATTTCAAACTTTGATTTCATATCCAACAGTGGTCGACTCGAATCAAAGCGATCTCTTTTACACACCCAATAAATTTGCATAAGCAGCAAGAGACCATGTGGCACAAAGTATCAGCAACTAAAATTTTGTAAAATTCGTTTTCACATTAATTTTCTCTTCGTGCAAGCCCAGAAGTAAACAATCGAACACAATAAAGATGTGATTTAGAAGATCAACACTACATACAGCATCTGCCTCTGTCGATAAGCGCGCCAGTATTCCTTAAATACGAACACTATAAATCAAGTTATGTTAGACCCTATCGGAAATTCTGACCACTTTCACACCAATTCCGGACGAACACATTAGCGCATTGTCTTTCGCAAATCGGATCCTCCACTCTGAGTTGAAGATCAAACAATGGCCAGGCCCGGGGCCAACGCATGCTCGCATATTATAGTTTCTAGCGAACGGTCGGGTACTCGGGTTCCCTGGGCCTAATCGAATTAGCTGCCTTCGCAGGGACTTTGCCAACGGATAAAACGATCAAGCTCCGAATCACAAGCTAAAAGGACTTTTGTTTAAATCAATATGTGTTTACCATCATTCATTGGAACTATTTTTTTTGTAAGAATCAGCGTTTATGAATCAGGAAATAGATTTGAGGATACTAAATTAGGTAGGGTGCTCCTGTGCCATCAAGAGTTAAGTTATTTTCCCAGATATGATTCAAAATGTTTTTCTCCTTCTAAAGGGCTGAAGGGTTTTGGGGGTCTCAAAAACAAACAATCATTCATGTTTTCGAACTGAGCAGGCGGTGGCATTTGGCAGAAGAAGAAAATTTTAATTTGAACTATAGAAAAATAACTCATTTCATAGTGATTGAATATTGAATACTTGTACGGAATTAGGTGCCTTGACTAAGGGTTGTTTTTAACCTTGTATTCCACAATAATCTTCCACGATAAACGGCTACAATTGCCCACCAAAATGAAGTTCCTTCAATTCAGAAAAGCCATGGAATAGTAGTTAGTACGATTACAAACAATGGTGCCAAATACATTTTCTTTTAACAATTTACCTTTGTTTGTAACTGTATTAGTATCAACTGAAATAATCAAGTTACTAATAATATGGTAATGGTAATATAACACTTTTATGCATTGTTACATTTTTGATTTTGAAATTTTGATACAACTCATTACGGATTTATTTTCATGAGATGATGAAATGTAAATGTTGGCCATGTTTTGAGTGTGACCTTATCCTGGCAAGGCTATAGTTTTTTGTTGCTTCCGTTTTCTGGACTCCTCGATTTCCGCATTTTGTCCTGATTCAATATTGAATGCATTTTGTGTGGAAGGCATAATTTTTTCTCGGACAGAAGCATCTAGGGCACCAAAAGTTTCCCTACATGCGCTCGTCAATATGTTTACCTACACACTGCTTCTCTTAGCGAGGTGTCCTATGGGCATGTCAAGCCCTCGGGTCATAGTGCGCGCTGGGGTTTGGGTTGTTATGGAAATCTGGGTGTCTGTGGACCAATTATCAAGTCAAACACCCTTTGCTGACTAGCGAGGATGTGAGAGCCTGTGATTACCCCACACAATAGGACTGTGTTATGTTAATATTAATAAGCAAACATGCGGGAATGGTATGAGCTGATATATACCTACTACAGGATGCGCCTGTGTTTGCTTGGATTGATTGGTCAAAGTGGAGCCAGTGTGTAGGCTAAGTGCTTACTGAAGTTATGTGATGACAGCAGATATCAATGACAGCCAGCATATAAGTGATTTCGGCAGATATCTTGGCTTTGAGTATCCTGAAATGCGCGACTACTTGCAGTATGTTAAAGCAAAATTTTCATATCTAATGGTGATAATTCACAAAAATCAAGATATTTTTGGTTTATACTACATTCATAGATTCAACACTAATCAATATGTTCCTTCCTAATTGCGGTCACTGGTGTATTAATTATCTTATGAAACATAGACCAATTAATCATTATATTAGCGCCAGCGGTACGTTCAATCTGTAGAAAGCAATGATTTGAGAAAATGCCCCTCAACTTAAGGATCCGTGGAGATGACCCTCCTCGAATGAATCATGTCGTTCTTATTTTTTTATTTGAAATCTTCGTTCTATTTTATTTCAATTTTATACCCATTTGCCATCTGTGGGCGCGATAGCTCGTGAAATAATGATTGATACAGTCGTTGCGTTGCCGATGAGACTAAAATACTATTGAATAAAACAATTCGAAGATATTGCGGAAAATCATTCTAGATTTCTCACCGAGAAAGAGACGAAAGAACATTGCAGCAGACGTCCATTATCGGGTCCATCACGGGTGCGATGGTGCCAATATTTCCCCTGCTGATATCGACACTCCGGCTGGCTTAGCGAAAACACGTTGGCTATCAGATTGCCGGAGCATGCTCTGCTTGTTTTCCCTGCTGCGACGGAAAGGTCGATGTCTGATGTATGATTTCCAGACGGTAGGTAATCGATGCACTGGCCTGCCTGCTGCGTAGTTTTTTTTTTAGGTCGAGCGTTCGAAAGCTCCGATATGTCGTTTTGTTCGTGTTCGCTGAGCAAATGATGAAACGGCGAGAGAATATTCCGATGGCAAAAGTGCGTGATAAAATGTTGACGGCTGACTTTCAGACTTTACAAGACCCGGACATTTATGCGATAATTTGGAAATTCTATCTACAGACACATCTAAATGGAGAACTACTTGATGTTACCTATAATAATGTTAAGTTTTCATAAATATTATATCTTTCGTCTAGTCATATTTATTTTCCAGTTTTTCCATCAGACTAATGAGCCTCAGAATAAGTATTCAAACTAAGAAAAGTAAAAACTAGTTCTATATGCAAATTTGAGGAGATATCTTGTAAGACTAGAGACACTCCATATAAACGGGAAACTGTTCTGCCCAAAGCAACAAAATAAAATTGGTCGAATCTTTGAGCAAATGGAATGCTAGCTTAATGGTCCAATCGGCGAGACTTCCTCGCACTTTCAGACGGGAAATAGATAGTTGTGTGCGACAAAAGAAACTCTTGGAAGTAAGAACAAACGATTTTATCTCGCAGAAAGTTTCACTCTATAGAGTATGCACGTGGATGGGAAAGAAATCGAACCGTTTCGCCACAGAAGGGAACTTTGCAATTATATTTTATCTTGCCCCTTTATTTCGCCGAAAGGACATCTATTTCAGTCGACTTACATCTCTCTAGTGGCTGCCTTAGTCGCTGATTGGCGCATTCATTTTCAAGCGTGGCTTTGCTAGAGCCGATGCATCTTTTTAATCGACGTTAGGGGCTCTTGTTTTGACCACCCAATTCCTAACTGCGGTCTCCCCTGATTTACTCCAACCACAAACGTATTTAGTTCCTACACCATCTGCTTATTCTTCTGCCCTTGCTCTATATGTAGTAGGTGATTAACATCAATTTGGTCATAATGAACGACAATTTCTCTCGATGCTTTCAACTACAAACATTGGTTCTATAATTTCAATGTAAATATGAAATAAGGCTCAGTTTTAAATATAGGTAGTTAAACACACAAAAAGCTAAAATTTTCCGGCCTCATTATGTCATGCAAACAGACGCCGAATTTCCAAACATAATGAATTCCGATATTTTTCTCCAATTTGAAAAAAACGCAAAAAAAACATAATTTTTGAAATTTTCACGCTAACATTTTCCTCAATTTGACACAAAACATTGTGAATTTTATTTGTGACAGTTAATTCTTCGAATAAAGCTTAATTAATTATCCCCGATAGCAATCGATCGTAATTTCAGACATGTTTGTTTTACAGTCCAAACAAACGGCCCCGTCCAGAATATCAACAGATCGAGTTCAGAAAGTATTCTTCTAATACCTACCGTAGAAAGTCAAGAAAACCGAACAGGCTAGCAAAAGTTCACGCAAAGTTCTGTTCCAGGCTGAAACGAGGCCAAAATAATATCGAAAACTTTGCCCTGAAATGCCGACACGCTCCTCTTATTTCTGTGTCGCCGACCCCGACGTTGACAGGAGGAAGGAGAAACTCATATAAACTTTCTTTAATACCACTCTTTGAGATAAAAGCTCTTCTTGGAAATACATCCCTAATTTCTGTATTCTCTCAGATATAAATTGATGATTTTAGATGCGTACAACCTATAATTCAACGAATTTTCCTCGTCTTTTCGCTCCTATTATCAAGGACCTTTGTCCTTGTTCCGCGGGCGCTACCAATTATTTTCAATTGTCGTATGACACGCTTAGTATTTTGATGTAGAAGATGTAAAGTAATAACTCTTGGATAAATGGCAAACGCCTTTCTTGCTCTTATTGCCATCGAAAGACATAATAAAAATGAAAAACATGGAGTTAATTAAGCATCTTCTTAAAACCTCTCCTCTCATGATAATCATCACATCGAACTGTTTTCTAACACCTCTACCCCGTTCCCACACATCCATATGATTTGCTAGATTTGAATCGTCTTCCCGCCTTTCTCTCAAGTCTCGACATCAAAGACCGTGTTGAATGTTGTAGGAACCCATTTCTAAAACCACCTCACACCGGGTTGAAATATAGTTATGTCATCTCTTGCCATCTTCAAAATTGTGATATGTTGTTGAACCCCTCTAGAGCCATCTCATGTGGTAAGAAACTCTTCTCACGCCATCTCTCCCCATCGAACCATTTTTTACCCTTCCCCACCATCGAAAAAAGAGTGAAATGTTGTATTCAGAGTCCCTCTAGAGCCATATCATGTGGTAAGAAACTCTTCTAACGCCAACTCCCTCCACCGAACAAGTAGTCAGAACCCATCTAACATAGTGTGAAATGTTCTAAAACCCCTCTAGAGCCATCTCAGTGGTAAGAACTTCTTCCTTGTATCTTCTACAAGACACCTTGTATCTAACGCCCCTTGTTTCCGTTGTCCACGGTGTTCAGGAGCTGGTCGCGTCGACGCCCAACGAACGCAACTGGCGCGGCATCCTGATCGCCCTGCTCGTGATCGTCGCCGTGCTCGGCCTGATCGTGTTCTCGATCGTGCTGCTGTCGCCGCCCGACGAGGGGCCGCGCGTCAAGGGGCGAAAGTTCACCCTCGAGGACATCTTGGGGTCGAACTTCCGCGCGCCGCGCTTCAACGGCACCTGGGTGTCCGGTGAGTCGGTGTTGCAACTCGATTTAATTACCCGATTACCCAAAACGACATAATAAAAACATTATGTACATCATGCATTTGGAGGGAAGGAAGACGCCTTGGGTGGAGGTTGTCAGAGGGAGATTACGCTTTGAGAAAAGGGTGAAAAATTAGATGAAGGGGACGGGGAGTCACTCGAGATCAGAATAAAATAATGGCTCTGTAAAGGAAACAGCGAATAATAAAGATAAACCAATTACTGAAATGCGCAGTTCAATAGTTTTGCTATTATTGGTTTTTCTCCGTTATTTTTGAGTCCGCTTTTTCACTGTGGTCCTGTGATCTTTAACGCCAATCTCGTTTTGGATTTACTCACTGCTGTTCTATAAGTAAGAGGGACATAAGTCTGAATGAAGGGAGAAAGAAGTGACAATTCCATGGACTCACTGGTCTAATTCACTTGCATATTGAAGTTTGTTTTCAATGGGGGTAACAGGCAAGGGCTTATTTTACTCCAACAAAAGGCTCTTTGTGAATCCACAAACTAATCAAAATTTAATAGAGCCCTTAAACTTTAATGTGTGAAAAAAACATTATGATTTTGAACTATACTGTTGATTTTATAATAGGGTGCCTTGAATCTAGTCCGCATTTAGGGATTAACTATTCGACATTCGCTCCACGAAGTCATTGTTTGCTATTTGCTACGCCCCCCACATCCCTTATTCCAGTTTCTAGTTTATAGCTAACTGAAACGGAATTTGACAGCCACTATTCAAATACAAATTAATCTTGCGTTTGTGTACCTATCGAAAATAGCGATCTGTGTTCATTGAAATGCGATTTGGTGCATCACCATTGGCAAATATGCCATTAGTAGCACATTATGTGGATGTTAGCAAGGTGATTAACATATTGAAAGCGTGTCACGTTCTAGAAATCATGTTCATGAGGGAGACAATATTGGCTGGCTGTGCCAGCTGCCATTCATGTGTTATATTATCTCGACCTGTTGAATTCGCCAATCTGCCAACACAGATGCTCATTATGGTAATGAGCATGGAGTCATTTGATGGGATGCCTCATTTGTTACACGGTCGCCGTCTGTTCTCTGGGCTTGGACCTGCCAGTTCCACGGTGGACCTATTTGTTTCCTCCTTTCTCTCTTTAGCTTTTGTTCACTTTGCCCACTCTCGCTCATGGATCAATCATGAAAATACAGACGCACTTCCCTCGGTGTGTTTCTTTTTACGCTTTTACGCTTTTTCTGAAAGATTCAATTGGGAAGAGTTTTAAAAGCATTTTTAGATATTTTAACAGAGTGATTCTAGAAGTGCTATCAGCCAAATCATCTCTAGTGGCCATGGTGGGATGGGGAAATCTCGAATCAATGCTGATGCTTTTAATGCCGTTGTAGAGGGATGCTATTGTTATTTTTTTATGGTACACCATACAAGGACGTCGAAAGCTTTCCATTGATCTCGTTCCATATACAACTTGGTATTGCATTTTATTTTATTTCCTGAAACTTTTTCACTTTATCATTCTTTTACTATATTTCATTTCGATTGTAGTAATTTGTCAGCATAAATACAAAGTATTGTTTGGAATTTGTGAGTCAATAATTGATTATTTTTTTGAAAGTTTGACTGAATAGAGCGAATTACCATCGAAAAACTGCAGAGTAGTACAAACAAACATTAAATTTCGTTTTGTCAAGTTTGTCAACCAAGGCTTGTGTGAAATAGGTTTAAAAATAAGGTTTTAATATCTCATCGCTTACATTAAAGAAGGGTTACCACTTATTTTGTCGTCAAAGGGGCGAGTTTTCCTATGAGCAAGTTATATAGATGAAATAGACAAAATTTAGATTTCAGAACTCCGCTTTTTGCTTGTGTACTCATTTTCAAGGAACGATACATGTCCATTCATTCGCCATTACCTCCAGGGTAATACCAGGGTAATAAGTGTCTATGTATTGTTATTCAAAGCTGGTGGTTCTAAGCAGTTAACATATACTGTACTTCGAATTGCACTTTCATCCCATCATCAAAGATGCGCATTAACATAGAGTAAAGCGTTTCTCATTGGAAGCGAAAACTTCGTTCGGTATATCAAAACTCAGCACGTGAGCGAATTGGCAGCCATAAGCAGGGGAAATGCGAGGTACGGTTCGACGACAAAGTCGAAGTCTTCGACGGATATCTCTGCCTTGGTGAAGAACTCCCTGTATATCAGATAGGAGCAGATCCTCTCGACGAGATGGGATCTGCAACAGGATCAAGTCTATTCACTTTCTGATTAAACTGGGCGCGGATTCGGCCGGCGAAGCCGGAGCTCTTTGTAGGAAAGAAAGTATAAAATTAGCTTCATTCGTGGCAAAGTGAACGGATGGCTTGAGTCAGGCAATCAGGTTCAGCCAGGTTCGATACTGTAGCCTGCAAATGGCTCTATTTAAAAGCAGCATCACCAAGCTCACTCAATCTTAAGTAAATTAAACCATCAAAAAAGTAGTGTTTAAAATAAAATATATTTCTGAAAATGAAACTATGACGCGATTATTTAAGACGCGTTCGCGACCCCCCCCTCCTACCACGTTTAGAAAAAGGATAGGTAGACGATTGTAAAGTTCCACGTACGGAATGGTCAACTTGATGATGTTTCGTTCCTCCTCACTCTTCGATGGTCCCGGCGAGATGAGCATTTGTCTGATGGTTCCCGACACGACCGCCAATTCCCGTCGGATCACGAATTCGTGGACGTCCGACGAGACAATTGTGATGTACATCGAGTCGGCGCCCTCTAAACCACCGTAGACTCTTTCCGGTTCGACCTCTACTTCCGATTCCGCGGGATCCTCTTCGGTTCCTTCTGCCCCCGGTTCGCCGCCTTCTTCGGCAACCACGCCTTCGGGGACTTCGCCTTCGGGGACTTCGCCTTCGGGGACTTCGCCTTCGGGGAGAGCAGCCTCGGCAGGAGCTGTTTCGGTTGCATCAGTTTGCGTTTCATTGTCGGCAATTGGGCTGCCTGGAACGACCTGAATTATTTCTTAGTTAAATGGGGCGAAATTCTCTCTTCAGTATTGATAATAGATTGATTAGGTTAGTACATGGTAGAAGTTAAATGAAGTATAATTTCAAGTGAGTAGGCATTAAGATTCTTAGGAAAAAATATTGAAAGCTTAAATTAAACATTTAAAAAATAACGGGGATATTTACTGTAACTATTTTGCGCTGAATTAAAAGAAATCAAAATAAAGTTATGCTTAATTACTGGAAATTGGAGTAAGCAAAGTTATCTTAGATAGCAGTGGGGTGTACATTTAAATACATACTAAAAGAGCAGTAGGCGCACATTCTTTACCTCTTGCACAGCGATCTCGTGTTGTGACATTTTATTTTCCTCCTGTAGGAAAATACTTGCTTGAAAAGTTTCTAGAAAGGAAAATCAGGGATAGTCCGGGTGATGTGAAAGATGTCAGATGGCAGATGTTATTCAAAACAGTGCACACTGATTTCTGATTTTGAGTGTAAACAAAACTTGAAAACGGGTTTTGCATTGCCTATACAGAGGGACTAGAGTTACTAAAAAAATTATGCTTTCTTGCACGTACCGTCTCCTCAAACCAAACTTCAACGGCGGAATTACAAAATGTCAATACAGAAACTATAACGTAGGCTTGTCAATCACCATTTATTAAAATACATTCACTGATGTGATTATTATGAGTAGGTAAACTGATAACCAGGAAAACTAACCAACTTAAATCTAAAATATTAGGTACAACATTTCAGTTGTGTGAAGCTGGTAACACAAAGCCCGTTTCGAACACTAGCGCTTCTTGAGGAAAAGTATGCTCTCCCTGTAAATAAACTGAATGAAACTGATGAAACACTAACATAATTTTTATTGTGTTCTATTTTTGAAAAAAACCATCGAGAAGATTTAAAAGAAACTCCGTCAATTTTTCGGTACATATATTTTTTTAAACTGACACAATACTTTAACTTAAAAACACACTTTGTGGGTAAGATTGGGAAAAACTCTTCGTTCTTTCTCCTCCCATTCCGCTGTTTCAAGCAAAGTAGTTCTCTGCGATAGCGTAAAACAAGCGGCCTCCTCAGAATGTTATCAAGTTAATCAGAGAGTTTACTTAAATAAACTCATACGCCGGTTAGTTTCGGAAGAGAAAATATAACCTCGTGACAATTTCACGTCAAACTATAATATTTTTCCCATAGTCGTGATCCAAAGTGGCTATAGTCATTATTTTTCTTCTTTGCTACCGCTCGCCATTGTGGACATTTGGGGCCTTACCTCCGATTGACCGACCCCGCAGCTCGATTCATCATATTCTATTTGTTCACCTTCTCTCTTCTCATCCAATTCTTTTCTAATCCCGTCCAACGTTGCTTCTTTTTCACCTATTTTCCGACATGAGCGTACAACTTGGTTTCATCAATCATGGTAGATAGCTGGCCGGGTTTGCATCGTTTTTTCCAGCCTCTTTTTTAGAGACTCTTGATATTTTTGTGTTGTATGGAGTCGGGGGATACACTACCTATAGACGAGCTCTCAAGGAAACCTATTAGCCTGTACAAAGGATACATGGATTTTTTACGACGTAGGTTTTTCCAGGATCCTCCTAAATTGACTATCCGATTACAATATAATAGCTCTGCACTGCATCGAGGACTCCTTAAATCGCATGCTCTTTATTTGTAGCCATAATGGCTTATAGTCGGTTGGTAATTTAAGTATTTCATATAGGTATTTTGTGGCATTAAGCCTGTCAAATTATTAATAGTTTTTTTGCTTATTTTATTTCCTAACCATACATTTGTTTTAAAAAAAGTATTTGGTAATCATTAGCAGCTGACAACACTGTCTTTTATCATTGTTACAATAGGCGGCAGTCAAGGCGTCTTACCTAGGAAGTTTCTGCAAGATTTTACACATTTGCACAAGTGCACATTTTCATGCGGTTTATATGCTAAAATTCATTTAAACACAAGTGTTCTCTTTGAGAGATAAATGAAGTACGTAGCATGTAGCGAAAAAAGTGATTTTCAAGACTTGTGCCTTATATCAAGTCGTTACTTTTTCTAATTTTCTCTCGCAAGTAAAACCCAAGAAAAGCAAAGGATCGTAATTTTCAATTGCACTCCATCCCAGAGATGGCTCACTTTTCTCAATTTTCTCAATTTTCTCGCGTTTGCTTGTATATATATAACACACAGGTCGAAGTATCTTACCACTTCCACACAGCAACACCAGCACACATTTTCCACGTTATAGTTGCATCGCATCTATTAAAGTTGCATGGAAACTGTTCAAATTTCAGCAGATCCGTTCCGCTATTTTCTCCTCGCGCTTCAAAGAAAAGACTACGAATAAAATATCAACGATCGAACTCTCTGAAACTTAAATCTAATTTCTGAGAGCTCTTTCCCGCTTCCCAGAGATTGTTAAGTGCTCAACTGTTTGGTCACTTCGCACGATCAAGTTTTTAAGTGTCATGAATTTCGGTCGGGCGAAAAACTTAATGGATCGGATGATTCGATAGCTGTATGTGAACTCTTCTCGATAACTCGCTGTCGCCGGCGGGCATGCGAGGTTTAATTTCATATCGCTGCTGCGGCTCCCTTGTCCGAGTAGGATGGACGCCTTGGGGAGAATAATATCTGCACGGCGCTCGCTGGGGTGATATACACAGAGTCTGTGTAAATAAACAATGTTCTGTGGAGATCCGAGGGCGAGTTTATTCCTAGAGTGATGTAAATAGAGCTTAGAAATCAATTTTCTAGACGTGTGTTCATATTTTATGATAAATACGTACGCCGGCAGCAGAATGAGTGTTTTTTTATACTAGAGTCTGGAGGGAGAAACTATAAAACTGAACTGTTAAATTATGAAATAGTAAATTGATGAAAGAAAGAGATGGTTGAAAGAGATACGTGTATAATGGTCGTTAGCAATTACTTCAAGGCCAAGGAAATGATGAAGGAAATGTATGAAGGAAGCAGTTAATTAAGAATGGAATACAACTCAAAGAAGCAACGTAAAGATGTTTGCTTCAAATTCGTATGCAGCTTCTTATTTCGCTTTTTGCATTTTTTATCTAATTTTAGCACCAATTCAGTAAATGCGATTTGCAACAGGGGAAATGGAATGGAACCATCAATAATTTCCTACGGGTGGTTTATTTATTTACGGTGGTTCACGGATAAGGGTTCCACATACGGAGTGAAAAGATAGGGTCTGATACATTTCTTAAGATTTCTAAAACACATCGCAATTAATCAATATTTGAAATTTTTGGAAAAATCAGTTTACCACTCCGTAAGTGCGGATTCGCCTTAGAAAAAAAAAGCCATAATCCGTTAATACTTCGCCAAGTATGGGAACAGATTGTGAAATCCTGTTAGCCATGAGACCCAAGCGAAGCCGACCTTTTTTGGAGAGAAGTCGAGATTTCCATAACTTATATCAACGAGTCAAGTCGACACGAGCCGCACAAAAAACAAACTTCATCCTAGGGTTGCTTTTATTTTCAAGTTTACTTCACGCTCCGTTTGGGAAGCTGGATGAAAATGTATATGTATAGCATTCTGTGCGTTCTCTGCCTTTGCTGCGGCCAGTGGCGGGCTGAGGGCTTGACGCCTGAAACCCTCTGTCGGCGTTTGGACTGCCAAATTTAACAATCATTTTACTACACGTCATTTCAAGTATTCAGATGGAAAATGCAGGCCTCTGCATTCGCTTTTACATGTGCTTGTGAATTTTTTATAATTGTTATAGACCTTCGATTTGTTTGGATTTTGTTCTATACAGATGGAGTTTAAAGAACTCGATGATTCCAAAAACGGTACAAAGAACTTTCAAAAACCTAGAATTAAGGCTTTTTTGGCCAAAAAAAATTTTTTGCAAAGATAATTGCAATGATTTTATTATCAAAGCCTGAAGTTTACCACAAAAATAGCAATTCCTTCTATTGCAGTCAGTTTTCACTTTTCTGGTATTACGACGGTGCTACTAGATCACAAGGCAGGGTTGAAACGATATGGAAAATCGTATCTATCCACAGCACCGGGGCAGTAATGCCAACCAGTATGTAGCCGAAACCCTAGGGTGTCATATTAATTCCTACTTACACCTGGGTTAGTTTTGCGTCGCCCCAACTCTACCACAATTTGTTAACATCCCCCTCAAAAAATGTGCAGACATACTTGCCATAGAAACCTTCTAGTGCATCCCAATGTGAGCAGATAATACCTCCTCGAGGCATCTTCACAGGCATCTTGAGTCCCAAAACCGATTTCTGCACGCCACAATCAGCATCTTAGTTTTCGAATAGCACTCATCATATCCAACGGCGTAGACCATTCTTTCTGGCGGAATCACATTTAATTAAATTCATTCCGCGACCGCGCCGTCAGAAACCCTATTGACAGGCGAAGTAGGCACGAAACTTTAGTCCTCCCGCAACTTGCAAGTCACGTGGCAGCATCTTAAGTTAATTAAAGTATTACCGAAGTCAAAGTTTATAGGGCTAACATCGTGGCTCTCTAGTTATCGTTCGAAGTCGTCCGTTATAATTGGAAGCGAGAGGACTAATTAATCGTAGTTATTACTCCCGCTATGCATTGCTAGTGTATATCATAAATTGTGGGCTGTCATCGCGCCCGTTCTCTATGTAAATTTCCGTTCGTGTAGCGTCTTGATAGAGCTTCGTTCGAATTATTAGCCGACACCACAGGGACGTTGTGGTGTGTGTGTGCCAAATAATGAATTAAACACCATTTTTGCTATGCATTTTTATGGGTTTTTTTTCCTTTTCTTATGGACTCTGAGAGCTTATAAAATAAATCGCCGATTGAAATTCTGTATCCATGTTATAGCTGTGACTTATGCTTTCTTAAGTGGTTTTATTTAAAACAGCACCACTTATGAATATTTTTGCAGATGCTCCTGAAAATTCCAGAGGGCTAATTAGGGAAAACGTCTCGTAGTGTCTGACAATTTGACTAGAGCCAACCCTTTCTCACAGTTGCTTACAGTATTTTCATTTTAGATTAATTATAGTAACTAGCAAACGAATGCAACTCTATAATAAAAACGGATTTCGTTTTTTTTTCAGATTCGGAGCTGGTGTTTAGGGACATTCACGGAGGGGTGACCCTTTACAATGCTGACAACCTAACCAACACAGTACTCATGACTAACGCGACTTTTGTAAGTTTTGCCAATAATATTGCTTCCATCGCTTTTCGATATTAATCGAAGAGTCTCTCCATTCTATGTCAAGTTGTTAACAAAATAGCGTTTGGCCATCATTGCTTATAGGCAGAAAATACTTTGATTGCATCGAAATAGGTACTCTGAAATGATCTTGTCATAGCTTGTATAATATACATGTTTTAATCGAATATTTAATTTGTGTACATTTTCTTTCCACAGAGAAGACTGAACGCAGTTGACTTTACAGTTTCAAATGATCTCAAATACATTCTTCTCATTTCCAACATAAAAAAGGTAAGCACAAAGCATTTTCAGCAATATACCTGAAATTGCCGGCAGAGATTTTTCCAACAATTCTGACTACCCATCTTCTGTCAATAAAACAATAATATCGAATGCAAAATTCAATTTCATATTATAATTGAATGCCTTTGAGCGGTCTAAAAGAAGAAGAAGCGATTTGAAAATATTCAAAGACTTTCCATACAAGAAAAATGATTTGCCACTTGCATCACCGGTAGAATATTATGTTTCTCCCCCAAACAGCAAAACGGTTTGCAGAGTGCATACCTACATCATATCTTTTATTTTTTTAGCATTGGTGTCCCATACATTGCTTCGCAAATATCCACGTCTATTTTTCTTCCCCTGCAGGTGTTCAAATATTCATTTGAGGCGCTGTACAGCATTTACGAGGTGGAAACAGCGTAAGTACAAACTGCCAGCCTACGCCAGTGTTGGGTCAATTACTTTTGAAAAGTAATTTAATTACATTACCAATTACATGACTCTCAAAATAATTAAATTACATTACAAATTACCTAAAACCAAAAGTAATTCGTTACATTACTAATTACTTACTAAAAATACTCAATTACTTTTCAAATTACTTTTTTTTTTGTATTTTTGCATATCTCTGCATATCTCATACCCATAGCAATATTCGGTTCTTTGAGTAGTTTCGTGTTTTTTACTTTTTTAAGACAATTGCTGCCAAATAAAATGGTTTTCACGTCAAGCCCGTTCAGAAAATTTGCCCAAGCTCACCCCAGAGTTAATACGCGTAATCTGGCCATGGGAGCCTATTTAACGTGGGCCACCTCCACAATATCATCTAGGTTCTAAACAATCGTCTATTTCTGAATCAGACATGTTTGAAGCTGATCACTTGTCACTAGAGATGGGATTTTACGGTTTTCCGTTGGCCCAGCCCGACCTCGGCCCGACCAGTCCCGAATCCGGCCCGACCCGAAGCCCGACAGGCCCCCCAATTTTTTCGGCCCGATCCGGCCCGAAGTATTTTCCCAAAATTTACATCCGTCCGAAACTGTCCGAAGGCCCGAAGCTGTCCGAAACTGTCCGAAAGTCCGAAAATTTTCGAAGATCCGAAAATATGTACGATCCAAACATAAAGAAAATCTGACTCACTGTAGTAGAAGAGCTCATTCACAGCGCAGCAGGTGCAATAAATCCCGATTAGGCAGTTCTCCCTGTCTATTTTTGCTTCACATATCACATTATCACATTGAAAACTACACTAGCAGTGACTGCATCCCGGTCGGCTCTTGGGTGAATACTGAATTAACATCGCATAATTTTTACGCATGGAGTGGAAGGCATTCGTAAGAGAGGCAAAATTAATTTAAAAAAACTTAAAACAAGATAACTCGTGACTAATTCTATTCTAATCTCCGAATCCGTCAAAATGCCGACCGGCTGGCTGGCACCAGCGAACTCGAGCATAGTCTGCAAATCTCATGTCGAAAATTCTTCGAACTCATGAAGGACCAAAGGCCTAAAGCCTCGCAAGGCTGCGTGAGATCGGTCTAACAAGCACATGGCATGGGAAAATTTTCACTATCGCTGTGATACAGATACAGACGTAGTACGGCTGTTCGGGAATTAGCTTCGACTGCAAAACGAGTGATAATATTATATACAGAAGCCAGCTGCGAGTAAAAAATATCGACTTGAAAGAAACATTACGGTTTGAGATATTGGACGGGAAAGGGAATTCCGAGTGCACGGGTCACTCCTCGACAGCCCGACAGCCCCAACCATCTCTACTTGTCACACTGCATGGAAGAAAATTTCACATGCCTCACCGCGTTAAAGCACGCAAGACTAAATCCCGGCAAACAGCAACAGCAAGGCGCTGGCCGGCCGGTGCGTGCTGGGGAGGAAGCGGACTTTGGGTGACATGTAGACGCCACATAGGAGAGCGGGAATTTAAATTATGCTAAAAATAGTTGCTTAATCCATCCATTGTTATAAAAATAATTTTAGGCAAGGCAAAATGTAAAGTAATTCGGGATTTTTATAACTTTTCAATTACATTACATAAAATAATGTAATTAAATTACATTACTAATTACCTTCTCTTAAATGTAATGCATTACATTACAAAGTACTGAAAAAAGTAATTCATTACAGTAATTCAATTACTTTTACTCAATTACTGCCCAACACTGGCCTACGCACATGAATGATCATCCTTTTTCCACTATCGTGGTTTGAATGTCATTCTCATGACCGAAAAAAAAAACACGCCATTTGTCACTTTTTGTTTTTCCGGGAATCGCTGCAATTACTTCTGTGAAAAACCACGTTTGTAAGTTGTAACGCTGTGACGGTTCATGAACATAGCTCTCTACACGCTGGAGGATATTTCATAGAAATTAACTCGGGGATTTTAAATTGCTTTGCGATGCCTAACCCTGGATTTAACTCTGATTTTCGTGAATTGAAACGAAAATTAAGTTGATGTCAACCTTCAATTATATTTGCTACCTAAATTTGACGAAAGCCATAACCTAGATTGGACCATTTAAATGCATGCCAATGTCGTAGCGCCTCAGGAACTTTTGTCGATTTCAATTTGCTTCATGGTGATTTCAGAATCAGCCGAACGCAAGCGAAATCCCAAACTCGCTCGCAATTTAAACATAACAATTTCCAAGCCTTTGCATTTGTTTAGCAAACTTATTTTGAATAAGCAACTTGAAAAGAGCACGCTCCAATTCAACTTCTCCGTCCAATACGACATTTCGGGGGGATGGTATAATGTAGAACCCAAAAACGTATAAACTCGCCATGTCTACTGTCTGCGGAAGAACAAATATGCGGATCTAACCCATAAGTTAAATGCTGCTGCACATGTTTGAAAGAAACAGAAATTGCGCGACATTGAATTACTCAAAGCGCATGACCTGTTGTAAAAAGCATTTTCAACTTCCACTAACACCGAGATATTTTGAGGAAGATCAGAAATTCTTGCGAAAACCTTCGATATATCAGACTATAAAAAAAACTATCCAAGCAAACAGTTTTGGTCAATTCTTAACTATTGTCCATGCTGAGTTTTTTGTGACTTGATACAAAACACATATTAAAATACATGCAATTCTAAAATAAAATCACTCACGTGATGAGCCTCACTTATAAAAAGCTTTACAGGTATGCAGTTATGTTACAAACCTAACCTATACCAGACGTCACGCTAATAGGATATCCCCGATCAAGACAACATGCTTGAGTGTCCTCAGCCTAAACATTAGTTCGACGTACACCACGCTAGCACGCTGGCCTTTTCAAAGTCTTCATCTGCTCCAAAACTTCCCGCTCAGCGATATTATGATAATGCTGCTCGCGTATCCAGTCATCTCCGCCGAACACAGTGCTAGGCCGCTGCTGCGACAAGTTCAGAGACAACAAGAGTAATGTTGCTTTAGCTAATTACTGACACCGTCGCGAGCTTGCAGCCTTCGTGCAGCCTCCCCGAGGATTCGACACCGTTGCTCGCTGGCGTTTGCGTCAAGACATACTGATTGACAGTGTGGTCTGCCGATGGTTTTAAGGATGTTGATTTTCTATGATTTATTCAATAAGATACCGCATGGAATCGCGAAGTTTATTCAATCTTAGTTTAGTTTGAAACTTAGTTAGTTATCAAATCGAACTAAGTTCTAGGCTCTTCAAATTTTTATTCCGACTTTTTGAAAAGCTTACCCTTGGGAGCTTCAAGCGTACAAATGACATCCTGGCCTCGTGGGTCTCGTGCCACAGTTTGTAACTATATTCCAACTTGTCCGTTTGTTCGCATTGCAGACCAAATAAAAATCTTGTACATGTACTGAAACTTGTGCTTCAAAAGGTGTTTGACCTTCAAATAGTTTTTATTTCTTTGATAGTTATTGGATTGATAGATTTCACAAGTATCGAGGAAACATGAAAGCATCCCTTAACATAAACTAGGGCATCGCCAACGCTTTTTATCGCGTTGTTGGATGAGCGCTTTATAGACATCCTGACCATTTTTAAAGAGGTTGAAATACCGTGATTATTATTCCTTCCAAATTTGGATGCAGAATTTTATACAAAAAATCGTTTATGGCCGTAAAAACGGCCATAAACCACCCAAAATCCTTCGAATTGTGCGAGTTAAAACGAGTGTGGAGACATGCGAAGACTTGCGAAACTAAACATTTCGGGAAATGTACATCCCGTTAAGGTAAACATTATTGTTAAGTTTAGTAAAAATATGATCGTGAGTTTTAAAATTTTCAAAGAAAAAGCGCTTTTTTTTCAAATCGACTTATCAGAAAACTATTGGGCAGATCATTTTGAAAAACGTAGAAAATCTAAGTTAATAGACTTCGAAGGTTCCCTGAAAGTTTCAACCAAAACGGTTGAGCCGTTTGGTCAGAATCGTGCGAACAAACACACGAACAAACAAACAAAAGAAACACAAAAAAAAAACATTATCGAATGTTTTCTCTGGGAAGTCAAATTGAAGTCTTCGCTCTCTTCGCTCGCTCACCCAATGACGGCTATCCATAATACATTGGCTGACCATTAAGGTCTAGCTTATTACAATCAATATAAAATACAATTCATTAATTTTGAAAAAAAAATAGTTTGATAAATGTAAAAAACATGAATAACAATGATAAGCATTGAAAAGCGGTGTCAAGCTGAAAGCTGCAAAGAAAAATGATTTACAAGAAAAGCGCCTGTTCACAATTTCTACTTGTGCATATTATGCACGAAGTTATTCAGGGAGTATGTCAAATTTATCACCTGGAAAAAAAAAAAAAATTTCAATAACTTTACATGTTGATATTACTATGTTTGTTATTTCAATGACAAAAGATTTATCAAATTGTTTGCAAATTTTTGCAGCGGTCTGTAATATGCATGGTAAGGCAGCTCCTGTCAATGGGTTGCTTCAGTGTAATCCATGGATAAAAAATAAAGATCTTATCTCAGCCTTCATCGTGGTACAATAACTTGCAAGACATTTCTTTCTCACCGAGCAGAGCGTCTCGAGCGATAGAGACAAGTTTTTGGCTACCCGCATGACTACCGGTTGGTTGCTACGCGAGATGACGATGCGCATGGACCGCTTGAAACTCTCCGACGCCTCGAGCCAGTCACCGTTGAACAAGGAATCGCCAACGAGCGCGCTCTGAAGTTATTTCAAACATACATATCGTTATTTTACAATAAATTCGTTATTTTTCGAAACATAGCACAGAGAACATGCGACGCGTTCTGTGCGACATGAATAGAGCAATCTGACTTAGTTGTCAGTTCAATTTATAAAGTCTAAATAAAAATATAGTTGTTATGTTGCAAGTGTCCTGCGTGGATCTTATAGAGACTACGTCCCTTTGACAACCGGCACACGCAATTTTAAAAGATGGTTTCAAACAAATAATATACACATTAAATGCTGTGTCGGTTTAGTTTAAGTTTCAGTGGTCAGTTTTTTTCTATTTGTTTACAGTGAGCAGTGTACTAATTTAATATGGACTGTTAAAAGCGATCAAGCATCTAATTTGTAGGCAT
The DNA here is from genome assembly GCA_921293315.2 of Nemurella pictetii. Taxonomy (NCBI): domain Eukaryota; kingdom Metazoa; phylum Arthropoda; class Insecta; order Plecoptera; family Nemouridae; genus Nemurella; species Nemurella pictetii. The sequence goes on from OV121122.1 coordinate 9,457,009, forward strand.
CAATGTATCTGATGAGCACGTTTGGGGTTGCCCGTACTGATGCAACAAGATTCTGTGATTGTATGAAGGGGTCTTTTGCCAAGTGGTACGAGCTCGCGGCCTTAAAAGACCTGGCGTCAAAGAGTACTGGCACTGGGTAGCTACCCTTACACACAAAGCACAAAGTATATTGCGCTTTTTTATGCGTTTTTGTAGTTTTTTTTTCCCTCTCTTAACTAATTCTGGCTAAGCCGATCTTAATAAAACTTCGTGAGAGTTTGCAGCATATCAACGAATAGTTTCCTTTTAAATCCGTTTTCATGTTTTAAATATTTTTTCGCGTCTAAATCTCAAATCCCAAGTAATTGTATCTTTAATACCCCATCAAGCACACGATTCAGAAAAAATGTTACCTGTGTTGTGATGTGGTTACCGAAAAATGACAGCGTCGCGAGGATAATGACGTTAGCGGCAAGAACGGAGACGGGTACCAGTAGCTTCGGCGTGACTTCATCGACCTGTAAAATAGGATCACACCATATTAACTTCCAGCACTCAGGTGATATCGACAAATAGAGAGATATTCGAAAGCTTTTGTGGGTAATCTTGACTTCTTGTACTTAATAATTATTCATATTATTATAACTATTATTTCAGATTATTTTGTTGCATATTTATAGATAGCCTCGGTGAATGCGCATCTTTTATCAGTGATTCAATTTTGCGAAGAAATTGAATTTAAGGAAGTTATTAAAGACTTCCCCAAATTTGGTCGGAAGGGCAAAAGTCGGCGGTTGCACGCGAACTAGGTGTATAGTCCTATATTCCTATATATTTATATAATATTATATATTTAGGGTAAACGTACCGATTACGAGCACTGTTCCTAATTTGATTACTTTTACAGTTAAATTTTTACCGAAACTTTTCACAGATCTGCATTTAGCAAGCAGTTCAGAGATTTGAAACCAACGAAGGTCTCATGTACGCATCTTGTCTTGTCTTTACGCCCATGTCTTTACGCCAAAAACCACGGTTTTTGACGTCTAAATTCATTTTTTATTTGCTACCTTTATCCGTTGGTGGACGTCTGCGTATCTGGCTCTTTTAATAAAACCTATATAATTATTGCCTATATTTTCGCAAATTCTAGGTCGCTTAGATGATTTTGGATTGTGATGTTTGCTCACCCCCGTGGTCAGTTTGTACTACGGTGACCAAACTATTTTCCTGTCATGATTTCACTCTAACTACGTTCATTCCACCACTAAAGTCTGGGGCGAAGCCCCCTGCAGGAGTCTGCGGTCGCGGGCCGCAGGGGGGGGGAGAGTGTTTGGGGGGCACAACACAACCGGCCGCCAGTCCCACCAAACTATACATATTTACCAGGACCCGATCCGACCCAGTCGAGTTTTCGAATATCGGACGATCTTAAATCATTTCAAGGATATTTACCAAGTAACTTTATGATAAGCATCAAAAATTTCAATTATTTTCTCATATTTTATTATGAAACACGATTTGCGGCCCGATATGCTGTGTCGGACTATCCGAGATACGCAACCGTTAGCGAATTACTGGTGGGATAATTCAGCGGCGTGCAGTACGTACACTTTGCAAATACACCACTGCCAGGCTGGCAGGAAAAACCACCCCCAAGAAGAACATTGTCAACGTCACGTTGAACGCTTCGTTCACCTTGCCGTGCAATCTAGATGATAAAGGAAACATGCATTACTTTAATAAACAGCGAAATCTTAGAATCAATTATTAAATCGACATTTTTTTATGTTGACCAAGCAAAAAATTACCATTATAGCTTCAGCAAGGAGAAAATTGTTGCTAAATATCACTGGATATATTCTATATCACGTGAAAAGTCATTTTAATATACATAAAACATGTAAATTTTCACCCCACCTAATGACGGCCTGGTGATGACGTACACAAATCCTCAACACTGCCGCCATCTCGCGGTCGAGTGCTCCGGGCAGCAGCCACGTGTTGACCACGTGTCTGTGACGCGGCCGGTTCCGGTTCCGGTCCGCACCGGAAACCCTAGCGAGCGCCGAGTCACGGATCACGGCCAGGTTGTGGCGCAAGAGCTCGAAGTGCGAGCCGATTTGCACGAGCATCGTTCCTAAGAGCGTGGCCGAGCTCAGGCAGAAGCCCCAGATGGACATCAGGAGCATGATCCAGCCGAGGTGTGTGATCTCGAAGAATGGGGATTTGTACTCATCATAGGGGTACCAGCATCTGTGGGGAAGGTACTAAGTGAGTACACCGAACGATTTGACATGTTGCAAACACCAGTTCTCGTGAGATCACCGAAGTTAAGCAATATCGAGCTGGGATAGGTGTTGGATGGGTGACCATCATGCACATGATTAGTTATGTTCTAATGCGAGAGAGGTTGGAGGGTTTTAAGTTAGTACGACTAGGCTAGGCGAACACTTATATAATCGTGTTATGGATGAAGGAATACATACGCTCACCCACAACGCGATAATATTGCGTGTGTGAACAGCCTAGAGGCTTATATGATCAATTTAAAATGTTCGGAGTTAATTTAGCAGCTTTCTTGATGGCATTCGTAACCTGGAAATATCATAAATAAGCCGTCGTGAAATTATTCGAATATTTTAAAACTAAAAAGCGATACAAAGATAAACTTTTTAATTGATTTTATTAAAAATCACGCAGTATCTTTACAATTTTTCAACAACAGTTGAAGATAAAGTTGACTTGGTTGCAAAAGACTACAAAATCGCTTAAAAAAACGTCATAATTGCGCCATTTTCATGAAAAGTGCTTCTCAAATGTTTCTTCAAATTATATTCAGTTGTTTGGCCTCTAGAGTGCAGAACGTGTTTTGGAAGAAAATGACTAATTTCGTACAAACTTTAAAAAAAAATCTTGTCTTAATTGCTTCAAAAACGTGTCAGATCCAAATTCAGAGGAAACGAAGGTTCATTTAAATTTTCATCGAAATCAGTTTGGCGTTTGGCCTGTAGAGCGCGAACACACACAAAAAATAACATTCCGGATTTTTTTTAGTAGTAAAGTGTATTGAAAACTTCGCTTCACTCGCTACGCTCGTAACGCTCATCAACAACTTCACTGGCCTTGCTTGTCAACCTCTCGACAGCACGGATTAGTGGAGGAATCCTGTTGTTCGAGTTGTACCGTCCTTCGGAAGGGACGTAAAGCCGGTGGTCCCCTCGGGGCTTTTCGACAGGAGGAGGCTACGTGCCGGCACCGGGTTTCCCCTCCTCCCTTCTAGGCTAGGTAAGGTTCATGCTCACCCTTTCATTCACCGACGCCGTTTGAACAGTGCCAAAGGGCCAGTTGTCAAAACAGTGCGTCGTTAAACACCAATAATCAATCAAAGTGAGAACCTAATATGTTGCTCTGTACAAAGCTTTTTATAAAAACACATGTCTTGCATTTAGAACATCGATGAAGCATGCATCATAGCTTTGCGAAACGTCGGGAACAGTCTGTGTTTGTAAGTTAAGCCCTCCCAGTTTAACAATACTTCTGAAAATTTGTACCCATATTTAACATAATCTAGTGGATACCTGGTGTGGAAACTCCGCGCTTGAAACAGGGATGGCAGCGGTATCAGACCAACCAGAAGTGTAACGGGGCCCGCTGACACCCACAGGAAGAATATCTTCTTGTTTATTTGTTCTCCACGGTCGAAAATCTCTCGGGGTTGAGACGGCAAACACCTAGCGCTCTCTTGCACCTCCTCGAACGCGATCACCTTGAAGACGTTATAATATTTATTTGTTATTAATCATGCACAGCTGTCAAATAAGAAGCAGGGATTGCTGTTGGCAACACCCGGACTCACCTTTGCTGGATTTGACCCAATTTCAGGTTTGAGGATTTGTCACAAAGCTCAAGATGACCAGTAACGCGTTGCAAGGTCGCGGTAATGCCTTAATTATTGTTTTGCCCAAGGGCCTCGCATTTGTTAAATACTGATAAAATTACCCACTTTTCATATTTTCTGCTACAAGCTACGTCGATTTTTTAAAGGTGGATATCAAAAAACAATAGGACGATAGGTGAGAAATCTGGGTTCGATTTCTGGCACGGATACAAATTTGGTAATGGAAATATCGTTTCTGGTTTTAAAAAATCTACCCTATACATGCAACGAGTATTGGCATCAAGGTCCGAATCAACACTGGGTGAAAAGGATGTTCACACACATTATTTACTTATCAATTACAGAGTTACGGTTTGACAGAGTTACGGTTGACCACCGTCGTAGTTAAATACCGCGTCTTGGTAGAGCGTGCTCTGGTAGATAAGACTAGCGGCCATGGCGAAATCGATCGCCGCCATGACCCACAACATGGAAATCCCGACGATCGTCTCGAAGCCGTCGTCTAGCGACTGGTAGATGGCGATGGGTAACCCGACCAAACTCAGGTAGAGGCAGGTGCAGAGCACGAGGCGTGAGTTGAGCCGGTTAAAGAGCGTCAGCCGCTCACCCTCGTGGCTGGGCCAGAAACCTGGACCGGAATACGTCACATGTGGCTCATACTTAAATTGATTGATTGATTCACTGTTTTGACAACTGGCCCTGTGGCACTGGTCTAATGGCGTCGGTGAATGAAATGGTGATGATGAAGGTGATGATGAACCTAACCTAGCCTAGAAGTGAGGAAGGGAAACTCGGTGCCGGCACATAGCCTACTCCTGTCGAAAAGCACCAAGGGGACCACCGGCTTTACGTCCCTTCCGAAGGACGGTACAACTCGGACAACAGGATTCCTACGCTAGCCCGTGCTGTCGAGAGGTTGATGAGCAGGGTGAGTGAAGTTGTCGTACTACTTCAAATCCTCCAACCTCTCTCCCGAACAGAACTGATCGTGTGCATGATGGTCTCCCATCAAACACCTGACTCAGCGCGATGTTGCTTAACTTCGGTGATCTCACGAGAACCGGTGTTTCCAACATGCCAAACCGTTCGGTCATCATACTTTAACAACTAGTCTTGTTTGAAATCCTGCACAGTGGCTCGCCCGCAAATATCTTCGCGGTGACCGGATTCTACACGTAAACGCAAACTTAATTTAAAGCGTGCACGTCATAAACAACTGAATTAGCCGTAAAAATAAGCCCATCAGATTAGGCTTTTAACCGACCCTATTTTTTCAGCTTGTTCCCATTGCTAATTACCTCAAAGACGACGGTGAGCTTGTTGCGATTCCGGTCCCTGCCTCCTTATTAGTGAATTTATTCGTGATTTGCCCTTCCGAGGTCACCTCGCTCATGTAATTAATAAATTAAGTCAGTCTGTACCGTACTGCTATTGTTTTAAAAGCTGGCTTGTGATATCTGTACTAGTTGTCTGCCTATTCTTTCAAAATTCGCTGCAAGCTACAAAGTTGATCGTTATTCGTTGGAAGCTTCAAGAGAAAATAATAATTTCAATCTCTCAGCTGACTTGAAACTAAAATCCACCGCCACTTGACTCGACTAACCATCGAAATCCAGGAGGTTGTACTGAAGAGGAATCTAAGTGGTTCTCCCTTACGTCAAAATTAGAAGTTCGACAAAATCTCTCGGCCAAAGATTGCGACTACGGTGCGTATAGAGCACTGGGCACTGGGTTAGCCTAATGAGCATAGGGCTTGCCTTATGGGCAAAGGGTTTGCCTTACGGGCATAGGGTTTGCCTTATGGGCATAGGGTTTGCCTTATGAGCATAGGGTTTGCCTTATGAGCATAGGGTTTGCCTTATGGGCATAGGGTTTGCCTTATGGGCATAGGGTTTGCCTTATGGGCATAGGGTTTGGCTTATGGGCATATGGTTTGCCTTATGAGCATAGGGTTTGCCTTATGTGCATAGGGTTTGCCTTATGGGCATAGGGTTTGCCTTATGAGCATAGGGTTTGCCTTATGTGCATAGGGTTTGCCTTATGGGCATAGGGTTTGCCTTATGGGCATAGGGTTTGCCTTATGAGCATAGGGTTTGCCTTATGGGCAAAGGGTTTGCCTTATGGGCATAGGGTTTGCCTTATGGGCATAGGGTTTGCCTTATGAGCATAGGGTTTGCCTTACGGGCATATTTATGCTAAAGTTGGCCGTAAAGATAGATAAGTTGGTTATAATATAGCACAACACTCTCCTGCCAAATGAAAGGGTTTCTGTACTTCTCAAGTAAAGTATTTTTTACACACAAAACTCGCATAATGCCGGGCCATTTTCTTACCTTGTTGACAGAGAACTTCTCTGAAAAATCGAATGTAGCATCCATCCACATTTCTCCACGCGTGGAATTCCGCCAAATATTTTCGCCACATGATAAGTAATCGTTTGATCATCTTTGTTTTAGATTCAAGTAGTCTACAGAATGCGATGCTTGCTTTATCTTTGGTCACTAAATAAAATTACTGCGTTAGTCTGGCGTGACCTCTTTTGAACCACTACCACTCCGTTTTTGCTTAAAGCTAGGATCCCTATAACACATTTTCTGTTAATAATTTAGGTAACAACGTGTCAATTGAATTATGGATTTAAAACTTTTGTTCAGTATATGACCCCCATATAGGGGTCATTATTTGTGTAATAAGCACACTCGCGTAAAATTTTTTGAAACACCAATTCGGATCGCGTTGAAAGTTTTCTTGGTTGTTTAGGAGACTGAACGAAGTACAATTTTTTTCCCAAGCGGTGTAGCGTGTGTGACCGTCGGTATTTCGACCATTTTCGCTATCCCTGCAAGCATAGTCGGCTCTTACCGCTGACAACTCCAGAACTATAATGATAGTTACAGTTTTTGGGCTTAAAGCATTGGAAAGGAAATAAGAAACTAAATTAGCAAATATATACAAAAAAAAAATCATCCCTTATTAACTTGCAAAGTTCTACATCTAGGTTTTTAGAAATGCCTATAGCGACATTGAGTATACTCTAAATCTCATGAAATTTTCATGAAATGTTTTCAATACATGTAACTTTACTTTCACAAATTTTTGAGTTAGGGAAATAATAAGTTCACTCGCTTCGCTCGTTACGCTCATCAATAAGTATATTATTAGAAACTCGACTATACTGAATATGGCTTTGGCTTTGTGAATAATATATTTTGCCGTGAAAAAACTTTTTTAAATATCCGTGTGTCAATTCGGTTTCTAGAGCACAAACTGAGTGTCATAATGCACTCTAAACACTTCCACGTGGTTATTGGATGCCTCCAACTTTTCCTAAAGCCAGAGGGATGATTTTGATCCCGCTATATTCTACTTGTGTTACCTTGACATGTCACCAGTGATTAGACTAGCTAATCTCAACGCTACCATCCACCCTACACCATGGCGCCTTCTGGCTTCAATCTCTACCATATTGGCCAGACTTTTGACATTGGCTATCCACGTTAGATACCATGTATAAAGCAGAACGTCGTATTTTAAGGGAAGGCGCCCTGACTCAAAACAGTAAACCGGCGCATCACCCAACCCCATTGAACACAACTGAAATGCAGCAAACAACAATCAACACAAAACTACCCGCTTCTACCACGACACTGATTGCTAGGAGCGGAAGTAATCCACTCCTGGTTTTCCTTCTGTAACACGTATGTCGACCTACGTGTTCCAATCTGTAATAATTTACATCGCGCGTGTGAGATTGTCTTTGTCACATTTATGTTACGCCTTCAATCCGTACTGGGTTGCTGATCCACGCAAAATTACTTTGTGAGTTTGCTGATCCGTCTTGCTTGTCCTGTCATCTTGTGTTGCGAGAAATGCCATTTTCGCAACTTAATCTCTCGTTGATTATCAAGTTTTAATGACGAGGAAAGTTGGCCATAACAATCTTGAAAGATTTGAAAAGAATTTTCAGTGCAACTTTATAAAATCTTTGACGGTTTATAATTCAGTTATAGCTCGACAAATTAATACGCACACATAAAATCACAAAACGTTAACCCAACTTACACTCTTAGCTTAAAACAAGTTCATTTTAACATTAATATGCAAACAAATTAACTCCGGCTTATAACATCCGCCAGCGAATATTAAAGTCAAAAGGTTTCGAGTTCATGCATAATTCAGAGCCTGTCGATGGCTCCAAAGACATTGTCTTTTACAGCTGCAGCCCTCCAGGCTTCACTTTCACAAACGATGACACGTTCAACATGTGTGACCTTGCTGACCCTTTTTGAAAGTCAAAACCACTTAGGGGCTTATCCTCTCTTGTGCGGATTTAGTTTGGTGGACACCCGACGGCACTGATGGGATGGGGTAGTCCTGCAATAAATTGCCAATATACCTGTAGGCACGACCGAAGACCAGTGAATATGGGGGCGCTAAGAGGGTGCCTGCGAGAACGCTGCACAAGGCGTCTTAAAATCGCATCGCAATCTAAATCCTTGGGATTAAAGTTGGTGCACAACATCTGAATGTGCTTGCCCAGGGCGCTGAACTGTCCTAAGACTTGGATGTCACGTGCTCCTTAGGTAATCTACAAGTTCGCTGGCAGTCGCTTGCTCGGAAACTCATAAGTTAAATCGTTATGCAGGCTTTCGAATCTCGACGGAGAAAGTTTCCTTGACTGGGCGGTAGTGAATTTGCAACTAGCGTTTGCCAAAAACTAGAAACTATCCTTGTAGACAAACTTTTTAGTTTGGCTGATAACGGCCCCAGTCGGGCGTTTTTATTCGAATATCGATTAATGTCGTTCGTAATCGTAGATAATTAGCGAACATTTGGAAAGTTTTTCGATTAAAATAAACTAGCAGCTTACGAACACTTTTCACTAACCGTGCTTTCACTAATTGCTTGTTCCAGCAAGTAACAATTAGTCCTTAAATTCTTGCCGAGTAAAATCCAGAAGTCATGAGAACAATATTTTTTTCATACATCCACTGACAATTATTTCATGAAGTTATGCGTCGATAAATATCCTCAATTCACTATGCATTATTTGTGGTCAACCATTAAAGATTGTCTTTTCGTCCATTTATATCCATTATATAATCGTCATTTACACTTGATGCTAGATTACTAGATTAATTTGGCTAGGTGCTTGCATCGGTTTCACACCCTGACTTTTGCTAGCATCAACCTTATCACACGAGATCACCGAGGATTGACTCCCGTCCACCACAAACCTCTTACCAACCACAACGAGTCTTTTAACATCGCAGAACGTCTTCGCAGTAAACGACCCTCGAAGTCGAACCATGCAATACAGCTATAACAACCGAGGGTGAACATATTAATTTGTCGATAGGCTGAACAAGAACGGGCGCCAACGCTAACGGAAGCGACTCGGCATTATTGATTAAATGCATAATCACCGACCAATAGTGTGTATAGTACCTCCGAAAAACATATCCACTAAAAAGCCAGTGAACTTAAGTACTGTTGTACCACATGATACTTGTCGTTTTACCTATAATAGGAGTTATAATAGGAGTCTACCCTCTTTTCCTCCAGCGACCAGCATGCTGTCAAAGAATCTGGGGCGTCAGTAATATGTGCGGGAATATGCGTGTATTTTCCGGGATGGCCCATACCATTTGAATCCAGCGTAGAAGACAATGGCTGTGAAAATTCGTTTTTATTAATTACAGAAAAATTAGACCATTGTTCGTTTCTTCAGCGAAAACTCAGCGAACACAATTTTCCAAACGGCATGCATGAATCATACAACATCAGTCATCAACCAAATGTTTAACAAAAAACTAATGGACCAATTTGGAAATGTTCTTAAACCTTCTTAAACATCCCAATGTTTAACAAAGCTTGCTTGTTTCAACTAGAATCTGGTTTTCCCTCGGACTTTCAAACAACGCCACGCAAAACGTCAATATTAACTTTAAAAAGACTTGAACATTCTTACAAAATAAACAAAATAACATATCTTCAAGTTCAAGATAACTCGTAGCAATTTGATAATCGATCGGTTCGCTTCTTGTACAGCAACGACTTCCCTCTGACCCCGGCGGGCATCGAGGGCGAGCACCAACCTCTGCAGCACGTGGTCTGGGCACCGGAAGGCAACGCCTTGGCATTCGTGTACCGCAATGACATCTACTACAAGCCGCGAGCCAAGGAGAAGATCCTGAGATTGACGGACAGCGGCGAGCCGGGAGTCATCTTCAACGGAGTACCTGACTGGTTGTATGAAGGTATGTATGGCATGTTTCTTTTATAGCTTTTTATTCATTGACCTGATAGCATGTGTCACAAACTAAGTCTGCGGATGCACTCTCGGTGCATTCTGCATTCTGTGATGCATTCTGGTCACTGCATGTATCTAAACTGTTTATCGCTAGTGGAGGTATTGTGAAAGCCACAAAGCATAGAATCGTATAAAAAATGATTCGGTAAGTAAAATTTTATGTAAAATTAAAATCATTTTGGCTTATCTGAAATAACACATGTATTTTCTCGTACATGGATTTTTAGATAGTTCAATCTCCATTTGCTTAATGCTTCACACTAAAAAAAACTTTTATGTTCCGGCTATCTAAGGCAGAATGTTTTGTGGATCGCAGAATCCATAACGACATCTTAAAGCTATTCTTCCAATGCCAACTAATTATTTTATTAGCTGCAATGCGAAATTTGTCATTCCAACTCATCTTTTGGTTTTGCCGTAGAAACTTTACAAGATCACGGACACTATACCGGGAATTTTACCGTACGCGCGATAGAGAACGCTGGAAGAACTCCTTAATCGAATGGCTAACCGTGGATATCAGATAATACACGCGCTCTCATTTTTCCTTTACTGGTGTTGTATTGCTAGCTGGAGTTCGACTTCAATTTTCCAGATCAAGTCCCATCTATTCTATTTCGAGTCTCTTGTGAAACGCGCTGTCTAGAAGAGATTGAAGCTCTAGCAAACTGGATGCTGTGGTGAACTTTCTCGGGTGTTTAAGTTAGATTGAGCTTTGATTGAACATTCCTTTCCGATCCAGGGAAAGTATGAAAGGTTGTTTTGTCATTCGTAATTAGTTTCCATCGAATGCCCCTGCCCGTTTTTTTCTTCTTTTTTAATGACGAGCTGAAGAGAAAAATCTCATGTAAAGATTTTCTTGCGGCAAATTGGATTTTTTTCTAGGGATTTTCGTTGTCACCTTGATGGAGTTGAATTTCCTAGAAATTGGCTCGCGAAAAGTTCAGCCATCATTATTCGTACACGACAGGGTTGTCATATCTCTGTAATATCTATCAGATCTCTTTTATATCAGATCTCTGTAATATCAGATCGCTGTAATATCAGATCTCTGGCTTTCTTTTTGGGAAAGTAAATTTGGTATTGTGATCTTAGTGATAACTCTGACTAATTATTTTACTGAATTTAATCGAATTAGTTCACTATTATTAATTTTCACTATTTTATTTTCCGGATCCAAGCGGTGATAACCCCTCACCCCTTTTCCACAATTAAAGAATGAAACAAACATGGAAAAAGTTCACAACATAATAATTCGCTTGCTTACACAGATGTGTCAGCGTAACGACAAAAATTTCTTTGTCTGTTTGATCACTGCGAAGCATCTGGTTGTTCTTAGAGTACTTTTCAGAACCCTAGACTAGCCCTTTGTTCGCGTCCCACAATCAGGCCTGCACCTGTTGCCTGTGAGCCAAAATTCAAGCGGCTAACTGGCTTTCTCTGAGGTGTCTATTTTCACTGCCACCGTGTCAAATTACTCGTTCCAATATTTAAATAAAATTACATTTTTATATTATTTTTTTATATTATATTTAGAAACACAAAAAAATTAACTACTCTCTAGATATAGGTTTATATAAACCGTTCCACGGTTTTTTCTTCTTGCGATATGCTATGATTGTTGTAAGGGGTCTTCAAAACGGCTGACCACTTTGACATTATTTTGTACTTAGTTATGATGGAGGAGCCAAGTTTGCTTTGCGGGCTGCATCTAGGGGCACATAAAATTCAAGTATTTTATGTTCGAAGGACGAAAGATTTCTATTAAGTTTATTAGGAAGAACATTAATATGCCATGACAGCTTCATTTAAATGGCGTCGAAAATTGACAGTAAGATCTCGAAATTAGCTCTGCGGGCTGAATTTTAGGGCACTTAAATATTTTTCCTTCATTGACAAACGATTTCTTCTCTCAAATTGTGCAGACTTTGTTTGCTTTCTGGGCAGAAATTATTGGTAGTGGCCCAGTTAAAATTAAGTATCCAAGTCCCCTTTGTGTAAGTAAATAAGTATGTTTTGCGAGATAAGTAATATATTACCGACTTTTTTGTACACCTTTGTAGTTAGCAACATCTCATTTTAAGTAATTATATCTGTCTTGCTTTACCAAAGGAAAATGTTCACGTCGCTCACAAAGCTGGAACAAGAGAGTTTCTCTAAAGAAAGAAATATACCGCCCCAGCATACACATTGCTTTGCCAAACAAGCATTCAATTCAAGCCGAGCTGAAATATAAAACCAGCTACATTCTAGTCGCCCTAAGCCGCATCGCCCTTAGGCAGGCAGTGACCTATCAGCAGCCAAGCCTAGCAGGGAGATGGCATGACATTTAGACACAGCGTAGCTGCGACTACGCCGACGCCGACGCCGACGCCGACGCCGACGCCATACCCTCGAGACGCTTAAACCCTCGTCAGGCTACGGAACGTGGGGGCTCCGATCCTACCAACAACATGTCGTCTGCAACAGCGAGCCCACTGGAGAGGAAATAAACACGTTTGCCGCAGGGAATTGCAATCGGTTGTTTATTTATGCTGTTCTTATTCAGCTGCGTCTTGATGATGACGATTAGTTTTCTCGCGGATGGAAGCCTAGATTGTCGCTGGTTTTGTTGTTAACCAAGAAATTGACATTATTTTATGATGGTTTTGGTGGAAAAAAAACACAACACTACCCGTTTTTTAAATGTAACATCAATTTTAACGAACCATTTGAGACAGGCATCAGAAAATGTGCCCCCTTAGGTGGGGATCCGTAACGTTGCATATAAAAGTGGAGTGAGCCCAATTTTGATTGCTGTCAGGGCTTCGAACAACCTATAAAATATCTACGAGTGTTTCCACAAAATATCTCTCAAACAAATGCTGACATGGACTTTGTCCTCCTTCTCAGTTATTCAAGCGCCTGTCAAAGTAGGCACATCTCACCGTATCTCTTTGCTGCTATTCCATTTCAGTGTGTGTTTCCAGACATATAACTAAAACCATGAAATAGATACGAAAAATGGTTATCTAAGAGTCTTAAAAACATCGATTAAAAATCATTAAAAATCAAATCACAGTTTTGCCACTTCATAATTTTTAATCACGTCTGATAAACCAAACCTCAACAACTAACACAAAACATCATCAATAACCTCGATCACCCACATGTTTTGACACTAATCTGCCGCACCTGACCATCCTCCAACGCGTGGATATAGATAATCCTCATCGTGTTCGTGAAGCCCGCACCCTGTCTCCAGCCAGACACCAACACCACGCAGTCGCCGCCCTTGATGAACCCCTTCCGCCGGCCACATAGGACCGAGTAGTGCATCCTATTGTCGACATCCTTCAACCAGTCGTCGTCTCTTGGCCCCGTGTAGTGCACGGCCATCATGTTCCGGCAAATGGTCAGCTGACGCGCCACGTGGCTCCATCGCGTCACGGCAACAATCGGACACTTGGGTCGGAATCTACCAATCAGCCTTGCCGATCTGCCGGAAGTGGTGCACACGATAATGGCGCTGGCGTCGCACACCTGCGAGCACTCGACCACCGACATCGCGATCGCGTGGGCAGCGTCTGACGGTTTCTCTACCAACCGCTTGAGGTCGCGAAACATTTGTCGCGACCAAAGGACGGCCTCCGCTTCGATTGCGATGTTGTGCAGCGTGCGGATCACTGTCAACGGAAAACGCCCGATGGCCGTTTCTCTGCTGAGCAGTATGGCGTCGCAGCCGTCTGTGATTGTGTTGGCCACGTCGATGATTTCGGAGCGTACGGCTTGTGGGCTGTTCAATAACGATTCCATGATCTGTTGGTAACAGATGACGGGCTTCCCGGCTCTGTTGCATTTCGCGATTATGGCCTTTTGCGCGAGGAACATCTTTTCCGGAGACAAACTCAGGCTGAGGCTTTTCCGCGAGACTACTATGCCGTCGGCATAGTTTACGATCTCGTCGATTTGGTCCAGAGCCTGTTCGTTTTCGATTTTGGCAAAGAGTCCGATTCTCTTGCCTTTCTCGCCCAAAATCTCGCGCATTTGCTTGATGGTCTCGACGCTCCGCAGCATTGTCATGAAGATAAAGTCGACCTCCTCGTCGACGGCAAAGTGTAACGAGGGGATGTCGTACGGTGAAACAGGCGGGAAGTCGATAGGAACTCCCGGAAACACAACTGGCATTGAGTTGACTAGAGTTCCTGCCTTCCTAACGACGCATCGAATGCCCTCTTGATCGGTATCAAGTACTTCTAAGTGGATCTCGCCGTCCGCGATTATTAAATCATCGCTCACTTGGACAAACTTTTCGATCTCATTGTAATCTATGTAGATCAAACTTTGACTCGTCTTTTTCTCAAAATTCCAGTCTGAGGTAAGATAGACTATATCATCACGATTAAGTATGAATTCTCTCGGATAACCCTCGATACGTCCAGTCCTGATCTGTGATCCTCTCAAATCTACAGCAATTCCAACCACATTATTATAACCATTTCTGGCGCTATGGTTCGCATTTGCGATTCTGATGTTCTGTATGGCCTCTATGTGATTTTCCTGATTGCCGTGTGCAAGATTTATTCTGGCGACAGACATACCAGCTTCCATCATCTCTTCTAGCGATTGTATGTCTTTCGTCGCGGGGCCCACGGTGCAACAAATTTGTGTCAAACGCTCGCTCTTCACGTCGCTCTTGTGGTTCAGATCGCAAAGGTGGTCGAGAAACGAGATAGATTCTACCTGAGTCTTTTCATAATCTTTCAGCCATGGAGCGATGGGCAGGAAATGCGATACGTCGGTAGCACCCTCGCCGCATTCCATGCTTAAAGTAGTCATGTTTGTTTCGGTTGTACAGACCTTTTAAAATTTTACTGGTTTATCACACGATTTAATTTAAGCGGTTAGTTATCAAAGTAAGCTTTTGAATTGGAAAAAAAATACGGTTTGGTTTTTCGGAAATTTCACGAACCGGAGCACGTGGCATATATATATATATATATATATATATTTATATTTGTGTCTGTCAACGCTTTTGTTTCTAAGCCAGTACGAAACCGTGACCACTAAGAAATTGGTTCAGTCAGCCAAAGTCAATAAATCTTCAATAAAGATTTACTACAGCAATTTACACAAATCCATATTCTATCGAGCACTCTCATGATATCTGACCGCTAGATAAATAATGTGGTCCTTGAGCTAGATATACCCATTTAATTGGGTGTCCCGGCTAGAGTTGCAACCGCGGACCAACACTGATAACCGATTGCAATGCAATACATGCCCCAAAAAACTCTGACGCAATTCCAAACTGTCTTTGGTTGATAAGTAGGCTGGGAAATGTTGAGTGCACCCTTTAAATCACTTGCTTGACATTTTGCGTAGTAAGCCCTCTCGAACAAGTCGATTATCTTAAGCATGTGTTTTGCAAACGAGTTGAAGTGATGTGTGCGTCATTATTTAATCGATATATGAATAACTATTAATAAATCCTCGAAAATTTGGCGATGTAAAAAATACTTACATGGACATTTATCAAGATTTACATTTTTCAACGCTATTTCAACCTGTCCACATTGATGCCTGTGCCAACCTCTATCCCTTTTGTAGAGAATTCTGTATCTATCTTTAAAAGAAACTTTTGGTGTGGTGGTACGGCCTTAATTTTCTAAATTCCTTCACCAATATAATTCCATTCACTTAATTCTCATCCCTTTTTTCAACAAATTCCTATCTCTTGCCGTTTTTCTCATAAATGAAAACTCCCCCACGTCGATTGCTGCTTCACTCTATTAATTTCCCTTTCATTTAATTTCTTCGGATCGTTTTTTTCATATAATTTATTTTATAACTCTAATGCAACTTATTCAACTTGAGTGAGATTGCCCATACTCGCGCTAGCCTTCGCTGCCTTCGCAGCAGCGCTAGTTCCTAACACTGTATTTTGTCTTCATGCTTTGCAGAGGAAATCCTGCGCGACTGCAACGCCCTCTGGTTCTCCCCCGACAGCAAGTCGCTGCTGTTCGCCACGTTCAACGACACGCTGGTCGGCGAACTCAAGTACCCGTGGTACGGCAGCACCACTGCGCGCCTGCGCTATCCGCAGATCCGCACGCTGCGCTACCCGAAGGTCAGATTCACAGCTTGCAACAGGTTTCGTTAAAAAAACCGGTTCAAACTTTTGTTGGACCTTGAGATAACCTCGAAGCGTCTCGACGTGGAAAGCAAATCATTCATCATAGTAATCAAAACATGATGCTAGGTTTTCTTTCGTGTTGATCTACTGGCCTGAGCGAATGTGGCTAAATTGTGTTAACTGTGTTACAATTATAGGAAAACCCTGTTTAAAACTATCACCAGCCAGTTGGCCGCATTATGTAATGGCCCAGGAAAAGACAAAAATTTTTAGAAAGTAATTCTTAGAAGAATTTCTTGGAGTAAATAGGAAACTGACTTATGACATCTGTCTCACAGCAAATGTAACATTTTACACTCTTCGAATAAGAGAGGTGGCTCGTTTTCCCGGAGTATTCATTTAGGGTTGTTAATAAGTCAGGTTGCTTGATCAAAGCCAAAAACTTTGGTGAAACAAGTTTCCCATTCATGGCGATTTATCATTTTTATCACTGTCCAACTTTCCATACTATGGTGTTGTTTTAAATCAGAGATAAAGGAGAAAGGGTGAAAGGTAGAAGAAAGTGAGAGAGCAGCAGCGTGATAGCAACAGTTGGTTTGAAAGGTTGTGAGCTTAATTGGGACTGTGACTTAGCTATTTCCTAGTACTCTGGACACTCTTCGTATGAAGAAGAGCTGGCGTTCCGATTTCTTAATCCCTTGCGGGCAATTTTGTTTGCGCGCAAAACTTCCGAAGAAAATCAAAAAGAAGCTTGCCGTTAATTTTGAAGTTTAACAAAAAGATTTTTGGAAACTAGTACTCAGGATTAGACAACAACACGTCTTGTATTGCGGTAATTCCCCGAATGCTTGCAGCGGCATCGGAAATGTTGTGTTAGCACTTGACTGCACCAGTTGTTTGTTTAGATTTAGTTTACAAACTTGGTTGGAATTTTAAACACGTTCCCTTTCCCAGAACCCACGACACGCTCTCGCATAAACAATACAAGTTAGAGAATTTCCAATCACGTTGTCATCCGCCTCCGTGCTAGTTTATCGGTTTTACCTGAGACGGGGTGATTTTCTCAATTTACTGAAAACAATTTGTTGGGCTGTAGCTCCTATAACAAAACGGAAGCAAGAAAAATACAGCGGTGCCACAAGCACTAATTTTATCCTATTTTAGCATCAATATTGGTATCAGTCCTACCTAGAAAGTTCAGCCCCAAGTTGGGAGATGGTGGAAATTAATGGCACTTTTCATGTAAAACATAAAATTATAAAGTTTTTAAAAGAAAAACCAACCCATATATCAAGTAAAAGATTAGAAAACAGTAAAACTAGACCCAAGCTTAAAAATCCTTCCGGGAAACAATGTCCCGTCTGCAATCGCAAGCTTAATCTGGCAAGAACAGCGACCGACAACCCTCAAGCGACAGGAAAATGCAAGTTTCCTTCGATGCATCGCCCCATCGCAGGCCAAGCAATCACCATTCGCGATCGCGACCACCCAAGATTAATGACGTTGCCCATCTTCCCCCTCCCCCCTCACAACCAATCTCTCGGTTTGTAATCACGCTAATTGCGTGCCCTCATTACGCTCACTGTCTCAAACCACGGGACACGATCCTCATCGCACTGATGATTTACGAGTCGGACAAATATTCCGAGATTAATATGCTGTATGTTAACTATCGCTCGCGCATGTTATAAAACACAGACAGTATAGTAAATAGTGAGAGGAATCACGGGCTTTAATGTCCAGCTATTCTGTCAATAAAGCATGAGAAATGAAAATAGTATCGTGTAGAAATAGCGGCTTTATATTCGCTGTAAAAGTTGATCTCGCAAGAAATGCGGGCATCAAGCAAAGTGCAAGGTTTAACGAGGTCGGCATTGTGTGACGAAGGCTCCGTCGTCGACGGCGAAACGGTGCGGCTGGTCGACAAGATTGTTCGGGCAATCTCTTTTTGTGGAAATAAGAATTTGATCGTTGCTCAAAAATGTGATCGAACGCGGCGAAAGATCGCTAAGAGAATCGTGCGCAATTCCTCGCGAACGGTAAAGATTGACTACAGAGAATTTACTTGCGGCTCCCTTTTATCCGAGCGAAGATTCGCAGAAAATTGCAATATCCGGATTTTTTGTCTTTGCTTGCAACTGATTTCCCACATACTATAATATTAAATTTCTACAGGAAATTGATGGAATACGCTGGCATTAATATTGCTCCAGAAGCCAAAACTTCACAGTATCCATCTCTGTGATTACTAGAGCGAGTAAAATTGCAATCTCAACCGCGAATTGAAGCCAGGGCCGTCGGATTTCCTCCCCCTGAACCACGAAGAACACCACACTGCCTCTCTTATTTTGGTCCATTTTGCCGCAACCCGACACTTGCGAAACTCAATACCTACCCACATACCCACTCTGCTGCTGGTGTCAAGTCGATCATGCAAATTCGACATAAGACGAATATTCACGTAGACAACGCCCAGCCCAATGTTAAGCAAAACCACGCAAATATAACGAGCATTAATTAAAATTTGTAAACCGTCAAACTAAACAAAAATCCAAGACTCCCTTCTTGTGGAATTTACATTGTCACATCGTCTGCATCATTAAAGTTCGGCACTACTGTGCGTCTCATGGCCAATTGTCAGCTGGGTTTGAGCCATTGTTTGGCTTCATTAAATCCCATCGCAACTCTAATAAATTTGAAAAATAGTTGGTATTACTCGTTACTTGTTGAGTGTGAATATTAACTTGCTACTGGACTAAAGATACCAAATTCCCATTCAATGAATTGAATTAAATATCTCTGGCAGATTGATATGTGTTCACCTTCCTGAAGGTGACGTTATCCCTCCACGGAACTTACCCAATTCGGGCAATGATCTGGTAATTCGTCAATTCTACGGTAACAATAGTTATTACTCGATTAACAGGATTATGAAAAACCAATTATACACTAGCACCGCACAGCCGAGAGGAAGCCACCCAATTGCCAGGAATGCCGCCAAGAATCTGGTAAATTTCTACTCCTACCATATACCACAAGTCCCTGGGACGAATCAAAGACAACCGTCGATGAGACATGTCGAAGCCTATGCGTCACGTGACGACTTCCACCCAAAGGTCTTGGAATTTGTGTTGCGTGCGGCGAAACCGACGCCCGCGACGCCGTCGTCGTCGACGTGCATAGCAACGACGCCCGTTGCTATGGTTAATCAAGCCGCGAGGGACGCAGAGAGCTCTGGCTTAATGATGCTGTCAACTTTTACTGCTTGAGAGAGAGAGGGAGCTAGGGAGTGAAGGAGAGGGATGCGTGTAGTGGGAGGGAGGCTGGCGGGTGACCTTGGTGGTTATTGACAGGCGTGCGTGGATTCTGGGGTGACTTGGCCTGGGTGGGGGTCGCGGAAATGTTGGAGCTGGAAAAACCTGTTACGAAATGGGTTGCAGAAACTTTTTTATTGAGACTTACTATTTTATCGTGGTCAGGTATTATGAAAATACTAGGAAAACGAGACGTGAAGGAATATTGTGGGCGTAGGTTCTTGTATGTGTGAGTTTGTTCGTAAAATTTGGGCATGCCGTTGTTCTTAATAATCAAACGTATGGCTAGTTGACGAAATTGTTTGAAAAAATCATGGTGCTTTCATATGGGTTTTTATATATTATTTATTCGTCAATTTAGCCTTCGTTTTACTTTACAGATGAAGGTTTTATTCCCGGGTTTTTTTAGTAATTCATTTTTTATCAGTGCGTAACTGCTCGAGCTGTAGTGAAAAGAGATGCCAAACTTTCTGGCATTTTCTCGAAACATTTTTATTTCCCTTCATTTCATGGCTCAAAAAGTTAGCAAAGAAAACTTAGCGCAGATTTCCCGAGATGAAGTCAACGAAACGAGGACGAGAATTTCTTGTTATAAATAACGATCAGAATTTAAATCGCACGAAGCGAGGCTCCCTGCTGGAAAAACTCTGCCCGGTATAAAGTGCTTGCTTCGTTATTGCTTGGGTTTGGGAAAATACACAAAGCTTAGCTTTTCCTTTGGCTTTTCCAAATCCGACATCGCAGAAATATGTCTTGTCGTCTGGAATTTTATCGGAGACATGCTTCATACCTTTGTAAATATCGACATATTGAGGCTACATGTTTATTGGAGCTAGAAGAACGGGGAGGAAAAGCGAGCAGTGGCGCCCCTTCGGGCTGGAGACAATAAGATATTCTCACTGAGAAATCTAAAGGCCAAATTTCTGTCTAAAAAAACTTCTGGGTGTAATCATTAGGTACATGGGAAACCAGCTCAATTAATTAAGTCGTCGCCCTTTATTAATTTGTGGTGGATTTGCTTCAATATTAGTAGAGAAGTCCTGCATACCTATTGTCGAGCTACAACGAGCTGCAAGTGACTGCTTAGCCTTCTTTAAACCTTACCAAAAAAATGTTTTGAGCTAATGAAAGAAATCACTGAATGAACACTTTAAATGTGAGAATGTAACATTGTTGCTGGAGAACGCATAGCACATTCCTAGCTTTCCGAGCTATGTTTCCTTTGGAAAACTCGATGCCTTAGGGCCACCCTCTCACTGTGCGAGAGGGTGAAACATGGGGATCTGATGTCGAATTTCCCGTGAAACACAAGCTCTGCTCCACGTTGCGTCCCCGGTCCCAGCAAGCACTCAGCGCAGATTAACCACCCTCCTTCATTAGTGGGGAAAACTGACAGGTTATTTTTTGTAATCGTTTGCATGCAAATAAAATGCTTGTCGTTGTCAATTAGATTAATTGGGTTGGGCGCAGGCTTTTAATTATTGGTGTTTTGAGCAGTGGCGGCTCGTGGTGGTTGTTTTGGGAGGGTCTGCTAAAAAAAATATATAGTATACAATGCATGTATCCCCCCCCCCCCTTTAAATAAACGAAAATTCGTCTGGATATTTTTTTACGTATATCTATAATTACGAAAAAGGCGCACAGTACGTAAATTGACATAGGAATGTTATAAATTATGTAATACAGTTGCTAATTAACAATCACATGGATAATTTTGGCTATCAATAGCAAAGCTTAGAATTTAACAAGTTAATTACTATACATTTTTTTTTATCGGAAGTCAGTTCACTTTTTTCAACAAGTGATGTGCAATTTACGTTAACCTAATAAGAACATATTTTGGCACATGAGGAATAATATTCACGTTTGTGACAATAATTGAGTAAAATTACATAAAATAATACTTTTCATTTTGGCAATATAGGAACGTAGTAAGTTATAAGAGTTTGGCAAATAAGTACACGTTAAAAAATTACATAAGTTGAAACATTTAACATTACCATAGGAACAACATATTTAATATTTAACTTTTTGGCAAAATGAGAGCAAGAAAATAGGAACTTTCTACGTCTGCGTTGAAAAAACACGTGTCAATATTTTACTTAAAGTTAAATGCCAGCCGCCTCTCCTTCAAACCAGCAAACATGCTGATGACTTTGGCATGAAAATCGGGTATTTCGCTGATCATTTTTTTTTCGATTGACAGCATGGCGAGTGCACACAAACGTTCTTGCGTCATAGTGTTCCTCAAAAATGTCTTCACGCGCTTCAACGTTGAAAAACATCGCTCTGCCTCAGCAGTAGACATCGGGGTCGTTATTAGTATACGCAACAATTTGGTGGTCTCGGAAAAAGATGTCTCGAGATTATTCTCAGTAATTAGCCGCACAAGATCGATAGCGCCTTTGTGCACTTGGAATTCTGGTCGTGTATACAGAATGGCCAGTTCCGTTCTTAATTTTGCTTTTTCAATCATGGGGTACGTTTGGATCGCTACATCCAGCTCCTTTTGTGGAAACTTCTGCACATATGCGGTGAATGAAGTCGTTTCTAATAACTTGTGAGCATCTAGGTGATCTGAGAAGCTGAAGCGATCACTGGCGTGGGTGGTGATTACGTCGCAAACTTCTTTAGCCGCAACTACTCTCAACTCATTCTTGCGTAGTTGGCGAATATCCTCTTCGACGTTGGCATCTTGCGGCTCGACAACAGTTGAATCCCGTATTTGTTTAACCTTTTCAATGAAAGTTGTGGTGGCTGCTTTGACTGTAAGCGAGTCAGACTGGCGTCTTTGCAGTTGATTGTAGAGGATATCGACGTGTGGCATCACGGTGTGGAAAAATTTGAGCCAAAAATCGAACTCCGGATCGTTCAAAGTCCTTAGCAGTCCTGCAGCGGCACGAATGGTTACGTCTCTCGATTTGGGGTTGGCCATAAGAGTTTCAAAACACTCTAACAAAGCATGTTTGTGTTCGTAAACGACGTTCACAGTTCTTATATTAAAGTTCCACCTAGTTGCGGCTACGCCTGGGATCCGAGGACCAACTTCATGGAGTGCCTCAAGCCGTTGTGGAGATCGAGCGAAAAACGCTGGTATTCCAGATAGGCTAGAGAAAAAAATCCTAGCTTTCGTATTTTGTGACGCTGCGCGTTGCATGACGAGATTGAGTTGGTGCGCATAACAGTGTACGAAATACGCATACGGGTAAATATCTCGAACCTTCTTCTGGACGCCGCCAATGGCACCGCTCATGACAGCAGCACCGTCGTAACTCTGAGCGATGAGCTTGCTTGGCGTATTCTCGAGGTGTTTGTGAAGTTCATCCAGGATGCACGAAGATAGGGTTTCTGCATCTTGGCCGCCCGGATTGAAATACCCCCAGAATCTCTCAACCGCTTGACCAGCTTGCTCGAAACGATAAACAATAACCATCTGCATTTTCTCTGACACGTCTGTCGTCTCATCTGCCATTACAGCCAAAAATGGTGATTTTCTTATTTCCGCTGATATGTAATCACGACATACCTGCAGCATAGAGTCTAGCAATTCATTTTGAATAGTTTTGGAAGTTCCCTTGAAAACGGCGGAACTTTCTAAATGAGTTTTCATCGCCGAATCCAACTGACTGGTGAAATCGACGAGGCCCCGAAAGATGCCTGGATTCGTGGAATTTTCAGTCTCGTCGTGGCCACGAAGCCCGAGCTCAAACGATCCACAGAAAAGCAAGCAATCGATGATCTTTGACAAAATATCCCTGTTTTTGCTTACTTGCTGGTTATGGAGCACTATAGCTCTGTGATAACCTGTATCTATTTGTGCGGCGATATTAACACGGCCAAGCATTGCCAAGTCAATCGTGGAGTTTATGTGCTTCGCAGAGAGTTCGTGTTTTTTTATTTTTTCGGACATATGTTTTAGGTCACAAGTACCTGTCTTAGTCCAGGCGGCGTCTCCCCCAAACAGAAGACACGGGAAGCAGAAGAGCTTGTTGGTAACTTCACACCCACATAACCACGGGGTGTTCGCGTAAAAACTTTGTTGAAACTTTCTCATGTACTCTTTTTGTTTACTAGCGGCCCTTTCTGTAATTTGAATTGCCGGCGTTGGTCTTCCAATTGTTTTTATGGCAATTTTTTGGTTTAGCGTTAGAGTTCGGAAGGAACAACTCTTCAGCCCCGTCACGGTGTTAGTCTCCATAATTACTGACGAGGTGACGATACCATGGCGGGCCGTGGAGCGTTATCGCTCCAGCTAGTTAATTCGTCAGCCGGGGACTCCCGGTCGGAGACACCCAATCGAGCTGCAGTGAGCTGCCTTGCGAGCAGCCCGAAGATTCGTTATAGCATCGCGCAACAAGCAAGCAGAGTGTGACCTTGGCAAACTTCGTAGCTCCGCGAGTCTCCCGGCTTTACCGTATAGAATGGTAGCTAGCGCGGGCTGCATTCGCTCCAGCCCGCGCGCTTGCTCGTATGAAGTGTGCTGCTGCCATGGCGCGCGGCATTCCGCTCGCTATTCAATTGCAACGCCGCGCGTTCCGTAGCAAATACCGCTGATTCAATACGATTCAATACTAAATAGTAAATATTTTTCTGGTTTAAATGTATGTATGATACGCCTGTAAAATAAATATGTAAATGTAATACATATTTATTTAAAAATTAAATTCCACGAAAAAATATTAAGAAAGAGATTATTTTGATGTTGTTACACCGGAAAGCTAGGGAGGTCTGCAGCCCTGCAGCCCTCCCTCACGAGCCGCCCCTGGTTTTGAGAGAGTTTTGCCGAGTTTTGCTGTGCTCGCGAAAATCTTTGTCGAATGTATTTATAGCGTGTTGTGTTTTGTGCGGGAATAAAAAAAATTGAAATCCTATTTATGGGCAAAATTAAATGTTAAAAACGGAACTTCAAAGCTCTTGCTTTCATCTTTGATTTTGTATAACGAAAGTAACGCTGACATCTTATTTGGAAACTGTTTTGCATTTCAAATAAAGCACTTCGCATTTATTCTTTGGCGTGCTTACGTATTTATACTTAAACCCACCGTTTTTTTTTCATTTACTTCCTAAACGAAAAACAGCAAATGAATAACCTTCCTTCGTTAAATAAATTATCGCGATGTTTTTCAGTCAAAAGCATCTGGGAACATAAAAACTACACAAAAAACCAATATGACCATGTGTTTAAGACATAAAATGACCCCCACGTCTTGCCCTTGCCCGCAGGCTGGCACCTACAACCCTGCTGTGACCGTGTCAACCATCCTGCTCTCCGGGCTCACGATCCCCGTCGGCAACGACACCCAGGCGCCCGTGCAGAGCTACGAACTCAAGCCTCGAGATGTCGAGGACGACAGCTACGTCACGGCGGTCACGTGGGCAGCCTCCGACCGCGCATCGGTCGTCTGGCTGAACCGGAAGCAGAACGTGTCCGTCATCACGTTGTGCCGGCATCCGCTCTGGAAGTGCGACAACGTGAGTTGTGGACGCTGGTTGAGATTGGAGGCACGAACCCGCCGCGGGTTATGTTGTGTGATGATAAGGAATCATGAATTTAGATTCAGTTGGTGTTAGATTGCTGGCTGGCACGAACTAGTGCAAAGATTAGAGACAGACTGCTGCTGATCTTGATGTTGTAACCGCGTGTTTTCGTAACAGTAGCTGTACTCTCTTGCGGAAAATAAACGGAGAAACCTGCAACCACTCAAGTACTTCAATAGAGTGCCTGGGAAAATGGCAAGCTTTGTCAATTTTCCGCTAATACTTGAAAGTTTTTTGTGTTTGAAATAGGTTCTCTCTTTCGGTACAAAAAGAATTTTGCGAGTGACATTAATCCTCTACATCTAACAATACACGAAAGGGGACGAGTGTGTTTGTGTTTCGTTTTTATCACACCGAGGTTTAAAATGTCTGGTCATTAAAATAGTTGGAGTGTTTGCGTTTTGGTTTCACCTCAATTTGATCACTTGGGATGTAATGAGGATAATTTTTTCTTTGTTTTTAAGTACACCTCTGGACACTGAAAACCGTCCACCTGAAATTTTTACAAGTCCCAATTTCGTCTTGCTTGAAAATAGTATAGGTAGCCAGGTAGAGGCTGAGCACATGGCATATGAAACCACTTGCTTGGGAGGCTGCCTAATGATAGAAACCAGTTTTCTTATCAGTGGGGCTTTTAACAATTAATATGAACCGTGCATTGCGAATATTCGTTCACCAGAGTAGCCCTTTTGGCATGATCGTGGTCCAGCATTTGTCACAGAGTTGCCGGGGAAGATTTAGACG
Organism: Nemurella pictetii; assembly: GCA_921293315.2. Lineage (NCBI taxonomy): Eukaryota > Metazoa > Arthropoda > Insecta > Plecoptera > Nemouridae > Nemurella > Nemurella pictetii. The sequence continues at coordinate 9,482,913 of OV121122.1, forward strand.
GTTTGGACGAATTTCAACACCCTTGCTGTAACTACACTTATCTATTGATACCTATTAATAGTTTACAAACATTTATTCGATGGTAAAAATACTAAAAATGACAACCGTTTGAATTTCCTCCACTGCATTGTAATAATCGATGTCGTTTGTTATCTAATCTCCCGTACTTGATATTATATATCCGACCCGCCAGGACAAGGTAGCATCAAAAAGGTCGGGTCTCGGAGCTAACCATTAACTTGATCCAAAGATAAGATAAGCGATTAAAAGGAGAGAAAATTAAATCGTGCCATGGAAACAAACTTTTTCCAGAATACTGACGAAGTGATGAGATAAACGTGTTTGCTGTAAAGAGAAGAGGCAGGAAGTTTTCGAATTATTTCTGCATCTTCAAAATTACGAGTTATAGGCCATTGGGGGGTGCTGAAATGGTGTGCAAGACTCATGAGATATCATATTTGTGAGCTTGGTCGATCCTCATTTCACTGGGCAGGCATTACTGATAAGGAAAACTGGTTTATCATAACGAGGTATAGGTCCAGAAAGCACATGGCATACAGCATGGTGTGTACCCGACTTACCTACACTATTTTTCAAGCCAACCTCCCTCGGGACTTGTATAATTTTCTAGTGGACGGTTTTCAGTGTCCAGGAGTGTACATTTCATACGTTTCTAATAAAAAGATGTGTTCTATCGCATAAATTAGCTATATGACAAATGAAGCTCTTAGTCATTTTGACCTCCAGGACATTTCAATCGCGGAGAAAATAGGCCAGTGGCATTCGAAAGGAAGTATATAAATGTCACCGGGAGTTGAAACTAGGACTAGGTAGAAACTGGCCTAGATTCTAGCGTCTCGCGTACACAGGCAGCAGTCCTATTAACCCGATATCGGTGTAGCACCGAGGTCACCGGAAGTAGTCAACAAAATGGCGGCCTGCAGGTCCACACACTGCGCACCGGCGTCGACGGCTGGGCCGAGATTTACGAGCCGCCGCTTTTCACCGCCGACGGCGCCACGTTCGTCACGCGCCTGCCCGTGCTCGACGGTGACAACGGGTACTACAAGCACGTGTGTCACGTGGATGTCGCCTCGAAGCGCGTCACGCCGCTCACCAACGGGCCGTTCGAGGTCACGCGGCTAGTCTCCTGGGACGAGGACAGCCATCTTGTGTGAGTTCTGCTGCTGCGCGCTCTGCTTGCTTGGCAGGATCACGGGGGAGTGGTTGTGTTGAAATAATCACTTGATTGTACAGTTATTTTCTGTCGATATCAGGTATTTTTTCCTAAAATTGTCTAGGTCTTAAAACATTCAGTGGAAAGAAAAGTAATCATGAATATTTATAGTCTTATAAGCTCTCTTTTGGGTCAATGAATCGCCAGTCTGTCCATCTAAGAATTTTGATTAAGCTAGAAGTAACGCCATCCAAATAAGGCACCTCATATCTCGTAGGTATGTTATTGTTTTATCGTTATTGCGTTTGTCAGTTTTAACAGCTTTATGTTAACAGCTTTATGTTAACAGCTTTATGTTAACAGCTTTATGTTAACAGCTTCATGCTAACAGCTTTATGTTTTGGATCTAGTGAAAAGGAAAAAAACGTCATTATGTAGCATCGTTTTATGCTACAAGCATAAACATTCAGCTTTTTGCTAACGGGTGTTTTTGGTCTAATCATAGGAAAAAATTGGAAGTGCAATGAGCGTTCACACAGTGTTTGGACCATTTAAGATACGACGAATCCAAAATTTCGCACCTTAATTCTACCCTTCTCCAACCCCCGTCCGCCACCAGCTACTTCGAGGCCGCCCCCGAGCAGAAGCCCGGCCAACGACACCTGTACCGCGTCGGCGACGTGAACGCCACCGCCTCGCAACGCGTCTGGGAGTGTCTCTCCTGCCCCGACGCCGACGCCGACGTCGACGCCGACGCGGGCGCCGCCATCGAGGCGTCGCCGACGCCCGACGCGCTCAACGCCAACCTCTCGAGCTACGAGATGGAGCCGACGACCAGCTGTCTGTTCAGCCGGAACCACTTCCCGAAGGCGTCGCGGTTCTACGTGCAGGAGTGCCTCGGGCCGGACGTGCCCGTCGTCGCGCTGATGGAGTTGCCGAGCAACGTGAGGTTGGCGGTGCTGGACTTCCACGGGGCGCTCAGGGAGCGCTTCGACGAGATGGCGCGCCCGCAGATCAAGGTGTTCCAGGTATGACCACCGCACCGGGCTTAAGTTTGTCCTTTTTGTTTTCGAAATAATTGGTTTTTCGTTTTTAAGTTTCAATATGCGTACTTCCAAAGACAGTGAAGGTATTCTTATATGAGATCTAATAAGCCATTGCTTAGGTACCTACATAACTCAACAAGTAAGATGGGGGTTAATTTGGGAGGGTTTATTACCTTTGCTAAATGTCTTACTAGGCTGTAAAATATAAGAAACTCTGCAGAAAAAGGATTGTTGAGCTGCACAGAATCGTCAGCACCGCCAAGGCCCGCCTATAGCCTAGACAAAGTTAGATTTTTGATTTTACCTAAGAGTTTCACCGATGTAGAATTTTTTTTCCTAACTTCATAAGATTGTAATTATGCCACCATGTGGCTCAGGAGTCAGGACATAAACACCTGTTGTCAAGGGGTTGAGCTGGAAAGCTGGAAAGTCAGCTGGAACGTAATATACTTTTTAACAGTAGCAAAAAAAACGGATTAAAACATTTTTTTGCTTATCAACTAAATATTTTCTGCTCTCCTGTCTTCTATAATCGTCAAGTTTGATAATATTTTATCCCTCGAACACGTAGCCATGGTAGAAATATCCCATAATTCGAGGTGTTGTCTCTCGACGCTCACTGATAAGCTGAAAGTGGCCTATTGACGAAGCCTTATCAACGCCCCGTCTAGAGTGTCGAGTCGTGGACTTGTGTCCCGCCAGGTGGAGCTGAAGGACGGCTACGCCCAGGTACGACTCTTCCTACCGCCGGGACTGCGCGAATACGAAGAGATGCAGTTCCCGATGGTCCTCCAAGTTGACGCTGCGCCCGGCAGCCAGCTGGTCTCCGAGCAGTGGGTCACCGACTGGGCCACCTATCTGTCAAGTTCGAGGTCAGTTGTAAGACTTGATGAGCCAAGAAGAAGCGATTAGGAAACTGATGATGGTTAGATATGGGTGTTTTATTTGTGGAATCTATAAGCTAACAGGCGGACGGAAAGACCGGAGTCGACTGCCATAACAGAGTCGCTTTCTCAATGTATCTTGAAGCATTCACATTCGCAGAAAATGCAACTAGTAAATGTTTTTTCAGTACTACAAGTTGGTTTACCATGCAGTACCCAATTCCCAGTATCGGTCGAGCAAAGTGCAGAGAATCGCGTTTTTAGGGGATAAAATTAGTTGTTCCCAACCTCTCTCAGCTTCCAGTCGTGGGGCCAAGTCGCAAAATTTGGTTTGACTTTCAGGTACAGACAGCTAGTCAATTAGGGATTGAGATGGCTGGTAATAGGATTTTATAACTAGCTAACTTTTACAGTTCAGATTTAGTAATATCGACGAAATATGTTAAAAATTTTACCTTTAAGGAAATAAAACTATGACTCGAAACAGGGTTTAGGAATTTAAAAATAGCACGAATTATAAATAATACACGCTGGCTAGGTTTTTCTTGAATTCCTGTTACGATCCGAACGGTCTTGAATGAAGTAAAGTCACTTGAAGACTTTCGTGACCTCATTATTTCACCCATAAGAAGACGAACATTTCCTTAAAAGTGGTTTTATTTCCGCGCAGTAATGAAAGTTTATGTCTGTTTGGTGCAACGAGCACCTCGCTTTTATGCCCCTTCCAATTTCAGATTATTCACATCTGCTAAGGCCATACAATCGAGTAGATCCGTATTTATCGGTCCCAGGTGGCGTAGCTTTCAAAATGATGACACATCTCCGTTCTGCTTTTATGTGACAGTTAAGTCTGTTTCTGTGTCAGCCAATGAATCACCCTCCTTCACCCACCCCAGTACCTGCATAAAAGTGTCGGGCTTCGTAAGACATTGCGCCGTTATACATTACTACCACATGTTATTACGTGCCTACATGGAATTATTTTCACTGCGGTAAAGTGCACTAATGAGGTGTCATTTCTTATCTCTATGCCACCTCAATGCCTAGCACGCCATGAATATTTCTAGGCGCCATTCCCAATTCGGATTTATTCACATTTTTGTTTAAATTGTCTATAGATTCACGTCTCAATGACCTTATTAATGTCTGTGGACGCCGAGCTCTCCAATTGCTTATATTTAATTTGCAGTAAATTTTACTGATATTACTTTGTTATCATGTATTGAAGCCATGTCCCAGGTTAATTCCATTCCAGCAAGGTTCGGATTCGAATTTATCAGTATTTCTTCACTAATCCATGTTAATTGTCGATATTGTAAGCATCTCCCACATCCGCAATTCAGATAAAGTCTGCCTACAGTAAATCTGTGATTTTGTCTTGCCAGGAACTTCATCGTAGCCCAGATTGACGGACGAGGCTCGGGCTTCCAAGGAGACAAGATCTTGCACGAGATCCACAACAGACTTGGCAGCGTCGAGGTCGAAGATCAGATAGCAGTCATCAAGTAAGTCGTTATCAATCTCAAACCACGTGTCAAAAATATAATCGCGATCAATGCACAGGACTATAATATCCATGCATAGTTTTGTCGGCTGTGTTTTGAGAGTTATTTTAACCCAATTCAACATAACTGTATGAGTTGACATCACATCTTACTCCGAAAGTGTGAAATCTGCTCCTGCAAACTGATTTGAACGATGCATGTCTGTAAATCATTCCCACTTCTCGCTGCTCTATTTAGTAATCCGACTCGCTTATAGGTCGCCATTAGCATTCAAAGAGTCTGGTTTCCTTTTGTGACCCAATGGAAACTCAGCTCACACCTCTATCTCGTATGCTCACGCTTATTTGTTAACTGGTCCCAATTAGTCTCACCTTGTACTACTTGATCTCATCTTGCCACACCTGGTCCCACCTGATCCCACCTGGTCCCAAATGGTCCCACATAGTCCCAAATAGTCCCACATAGTCCCACCTGGTCCCACATGGTCCCACATGGTCCAACCTGATCTCATCTTGCCTCATCTGATCTCATCTTGCCACCGACAGATACCTGCGCGACAACCTGAAGTTCGTGGACAAGTCCCGCGTGGCAGTGTGGGGCTGGAGCTACGGCGGCTTCGCGACCGCCATGATTCTTGCCCAGGACACGGGCATCTTCCACTGCGGCATCGCCGTGGCACCGGTCACCAGCTGGCCGCACTACGGTGCGTTCTTTGACGACCTTTACTTCCTTTACTGTCTTGGAAGAGAGTCGAATTGTAGACGCTTCCAATTAATAAACCAGGTTCATCGCGGTGAAAACGTGCCACTGTCTTGCCATGGCTTTAGTATCTGCATGGAGACGCTCCACTTTGGTTGTCTGGTGTATATCACAGATTCTAAAAATCTTAAAGTGTCCTAGTATGGAGTAAGCACTTGTCATTCTTAATCCGATGTTGACAAGACAAGGCATTGCGGTTTCTACCACCAATCAGATTGTGAGATCATTGTCATACTATATATATCTTGGTATCATAAAAATAAAACTTTGCTTGTTTCATATTTTAATTCAAATCTGCGCTTTTATATATGTCATGAGTCCAACTCCAAGAGACATTAAATAGTTTTCAAAAAAACCATTGAAGTGGATTATAAATGCTTGCGCTACCAAATTTGAAGCTTTGTAACTTTTAAACTTACAGTTGAGATTTCGCAGTGTAGCTAAGTATTCAATATCATAGTTAAATTGTTTTCTGAAAACATTACCAAGATTAGAAATGTCTATAGAAAGTAATAAAATTACTTTCTAAAGAATCGTGTCTCTTCCTAATCTTAGCAACGCAGTTAAATAAGATTTCCTGACATAATAAGCTGTTGGCTGATGATCGTATTTTCCGTTCGCCAGACTCGGTGTTCTCGGAACGCTACATGGGCGCCCCTGCCGACAACTACCGGCAGTACGACGAGTCGGACGTGACCAAGCGTGCCGGCAACCTCAAGGACAAGCTGTTCCTGCTGATACACGGCACCGCCGACGACACAGTACACTACCAGCAGAGCATGCTGCTTGTCAAGGCGTTGACCAAAGAGGGTGTGCTCTTCAGGCATCAGGTGAGACCATCAGGCGCGACAAGTTCCTGTTGTGACGCTGTCAGACAATTTAATGGATATATTTTAACTTGCATTAGAGTCATGTCCTTATCTAAATCATAATTCTTATTCTTATGTCTTTTCGTAATGTTATGAGTTCCTATCTAGAATCTAAATACGATTGCATCTAATAAAACTGCTTTGCCCCTAAAAGCACCCCGCAGAGCAAAAACCGGCACCTCCACAACAAAAGCGTTACAAAATACGTTTTGTGATTCTTTAAAGCCCTCGGACCCATTGGCTCATAGAGGGAGAAGAAAATGTAGGGAATCACTGAGGTATGACATGTGTCCCAATCAGCCCGAAGCGACGGTCATTTAACAATGTTTCTTGTGCGCACAGACATACCCCGACGAAGGGCATACCTTCTCCGGAGTCCAGGACCACTTCTACAAGGCGATGGAGGCGTTTCTCGACGACTGCTTCGGACCACTGGACTTCGAAGAGTGGGAAGTCGGCACCAGCTTCTTCACGTTCAAACAGTAGTGCTCGTGATGGCAAAGAAGAAATATGATAGACCTTGCTCGACTTGGCCACCTCTGTGTCACTATGATTTTGTGTAGTTTCGACGACCTGGGATTAACTTTTGACCTGATAATTGAGCAGTTTGAGTGTGAGAAGAGCTATTTATAATCGTTTTTTCAAATTTGAAGCATTTTTTATGCTAATTTTAGTTTATTTTAAGTAAGGTCATTTCTCGTCCATGTGCAATGAAAAGCTTCTCATGTGTAAAATCGGCACCACACGCAGATTCTTGAACTGTCTCTGTATTAAGGAAATGTTTTGTTTAAAACCTAAGCAGACTTATCTGGATGATTGGACCCATGTCCATTATTCAAGTACATCTAAAATAATGCCCAATTTTGGTAAATGCGAAGTGTTTTTTTGGTGATTTTCCGAACACGGTTCTTTTTCTACAATGTTTTATGAATTGGTCATAAATAAACTATGTATTTTGAACCAAAGAGGTATAGTTATTCTGCACCACTCAATGAATAAGTGTGTTTTTATTGGAATGAGCTAAATGTAAGAAAAGATTCAATTCGTTTCAAATAATGCTACTAAAACATGAAGTTAGCTATTATGAAGCTAATAGTTTAGCTATTAGAAAAAATTATATTATTTGACCAATTATTTAAACTTTACAGTCGACAACAACTGTGGTAAATTGATTGTACAATCAACAAAGATTGTATTGTATTGTATTGTACTGTACAGTGAAATGCGGATACATAACTTAAGGTAGCAAAATGGCTGTGCTAGTTGAGTCGATGTTGGGGTAGGTGAATGTTTTGGATATGTAATTTGAATCAAGAAGGGTAATGGTGTTAAGATGTAATAATGGTAATGATCTGTGCAAAAAATATCTGTGTATAGATTTGTTGGTGCTGTTTAAATTGGCAGATTGTTGGCTAAGACCTAGTTAGATTTAGTTAGTTTATGGTGGACTTTGTGCAGCAACGCAGTAAGAAGAGCATCTGAACAGGTAGACGAATCTGGGACCTCTTGCTTTCTCAGCGAAAGTGCTCTTGTCTGTGAGCTACTCGCCCTTATGTACTTTACAAGTGTATTGGTATTCATTTTTGATTTACATTTTTACCTTCCATGATTTACATGGGGTATTTGCAGATCGTTGAAGGTGTTAATTTTTTGTTTGTATGTTTTTACATCATGTTTTTTAACCCCTGAATTTTTGTTTTTGAATTATTTGTAGTCACGATTCATAAAAGCATAACGTATTTTTTTGGGGGTGGCTGCGATGTTATGCAATATTTTTTTCGTTCCCAATATCTTTTGAACTAATTATTTCCCTCAAAATGGAGGGTTTTTAAATATATTATGTGATTTTATACGTCTATAAAGCGAAAACCAAAAATATACACCAAACGGGAGTGATCAATTTACATTTAAGAAAAGGACATAGCTGAAATTTTGCCAATCCAATCATCTTTGGACGTAGATAGGAACGAAAAAAAATGAAAACACAATTACTAATCATTTTCCAGGGGTCGTAATATTGAACTCGGAAAACTAAGAGAGTAACGTTCTGGATGATATTTTTCTGTAATGTATATTTAGAAGGAAACTGCAACTACTAGTCAGTTACGTACATGCTAAAGATAATGGAAATGCGTGATTCAACCTGTTTTAATGAATATAGTTCATTTGCTATTTTATAAGAAGAACTCTCATAAATCTCATGTTATACTTTACCCAGCATTCCTTAATCATGTAACCCTTAGAAAGCTATATAACGGTAGATTTACATGAAAGCAACTATCCAAAATTTTGCATTAAAACGCTATAGTTATGCAGAATGTATACTAAATGGTCCAAAGACTGGACATTTGTGTTAAAATATATGTGTATATAAACAGATGGGTGTTTGTGTTGAATCGTTTAAACATAATATTATGTTGTAAGTGTTGTGTTCATGGCTGGTTATTGTATAAAAATGTTTTTAGTGTTTGTTGTTGAGCTAATGCTTATTAAGTGTTATTTTGTGAAAAATCATCCAGTAAAATTTGCAGCATTGCTTAAAATGAAACTATTTGCAACTTAAAATGGGCCGCTTCGGGGAATCATGTGCAACCAGCTGATAGGTTTAAAAACATGGCCGTTATGTATGAATGTAGGCCTATATTTGTTATTCAAATTTTTATGGGGTAAAAATGTTATTTGGTAATAAATGATTTAAAAATCTATGGTGTATCTCGAATTATTCCTACCGTTTGAAATAAGCAAAATATTTTGGTACTCATCGATTAACGAAGCGAGCGAAGTGAATTTACAATTTGACTTTCTGCAGAAAGATAAAATTCAACTTTTTTTCTCGTTCTCTTGTGTTTACGCTCTAGAGACAAAACGCCAAAACAAATCTTTTATACTACAAAATACTGACAATATACTATAATACTATTGTATACTATTGTATACTAATACTATTGTACTATGTATACTACAATACTACTGAACAACTTGTGTTTTTACATCGGAAGGCATTAAGAGTTGGAAGCATTTTAAGAGAATAGTTTTCATTAAAATCGGTTATACGTTTTTATATATATTTTTAATCAAACAATTCGTGCTGAATCTTAAATAAGCATCATTAAAAAAACGCTCATCCACAACGCGATTAAAAAGTGTGTTGGCGAAACCCTAGTTAATTCTTAAAGTGCCTTGCTCTTCTTAAGAAGTAACTTCCTTGGTAAGTGGAGGTGCCGAGTTGATCAGTCACACTTTTGTGGTTCGTTACCATCTTTTATCGGCAGTTATCGACTTTATCTGTTAACCGTCGATAGACAGCGCTATCGTCGAAACAAGCTCAAAATATAAGCACTCACGAAGACTTCAAGCAACAAATCATGATAGTCAGTGTGATTTTCAAGAACATCTATCGGTTTGCGAGCGTTCACAACGTATGGACGATCAAACAGTGGGCTGTGAACTGTACTGTTCGGGCTGCAGACTTCGATTTAACCATTTTGACTGTTTGCTGACAATGGTTGACGGTTTATGTCACTGGAATGTCAATTTTGTTATGCGGATGGGGTCCTTTCACTTATCTCTGATGATATAACGTGTTATTTGCAAAAAAAGACGATTATTTGAAGATTGATGCCAAAATCATGATGATAGTTGATGGCGAGTTGGCGAGAACTTTAATCATCAAAATAGAAATGGCCTTGAATAGTATCTTAATCAATAGTTCTATTGTTTCTAAATTTAGTATGGCTGCACGCCATCAAGAAGCTATATTAAAATTTATTATACGCCATCTGGTAGCTAAATTTGAACTAAAGTATTGGCATTCTAGATCCTGAAAAAAAAATCCTTCGGGCCAATGATTTTTTTTTCTTAATATATTGGCAAATAATGATGATGGCAAAAAAGCGGTTCCGACTCGTTGCGAACCTACGTTCCTCGGACTACGAGGCGAATGCACTAACCGCTCAGCCAAACTGCCGATGATAACCAATGAGATATTACATGCACTTGTTTCACATTATGTTCTCAAGGGCTCTCTTATGGAAAAATATTTGTCTTTCATCTTGTAGCTATGAGCACAGTCTTTCCTTTCTACGCTAGTTGAATTCAGTGACTCCCGTCATATTTCAATTCCTTAAATTTTTTTCGACGCGCGAGACTTATTATCAATTGACTAAAAAGTACAAGGCTGCTTTTCTCAGCAGGATTTGAACGTGGGCCCCCCTGGTAGGAGTTAGTTACTAAAGCCACTGAGCTGTCACAACATAATGATTATTACAGCATTACAATTATAATATAAAGCATGTTTTTTAACATTATCAGTTCGTTGTTAAAGAATGATTTATCCATGAACAGCAAAGGATTGTTAATATTCGATTCAAACAAGAGGTATGTGCAACGAATTAGCTGAGAGGATAACCACGGCCCGATAGTGCTGGCTATATAAGCCCGTCCGAATTGGAGGAGAGGTTAGTAAGGCTCAGACTTGCCCCGCAGAGCACTCATCGCTCAGGGCACTTGTTGAGCACTTAGCTCATGCTCGCCCGATTCGTTAAGCGTATCGCATGCAACCTATGCCTCATTACTGTTTGAAAGGTATATAGTGATAGGGGCGTCCTAAAAACCAGCGCCATCTTTGTTTTCTTTGAATAACTAACAACCACAGCAGCAATGCATTAGGACGGCTTTGCGAAGGCAAAAGAACGAAAGATGGCGTTGTCATAAAAATCTTTTGATAATTGTGTCACTAAATGGGACTCTTATTGCATTTCTATCATAGACAGGTTGATTTACGTTAGAGCTGGATCGTAATCCGTGCACCGTGCTCGTGCCGGAACCATTGTCTCTATAATCCCCAGAGTTAATGGTTTTTTTGAGACCATTGGAGGAACTTTATCGCCGACTGGTGATTGAAATGATGTGTTTTCATGATCACTTGAAAGTGACTGAGTGCGCGCGCCATGCGAATGGGCGTTTGATCGACCTTGCGTCTCAAATTCGTGTGCCATTAGAGCAATAATGGCGACATAGGTTGGCGCTTCAATATGTGCCATGTTTAATGTGATATTAATCTCAGCACTCATAGAAAAACCAAACCATTCAACATAAATAAGGTGTGGTCCCAAAAGATTTTAATCTGACACAAACTGAAATACGCCATCTGGTAGCTAATATTGAACTAAAGTATTGGAATTCTAGATCCTGAAAAAAATCCTTCGGACCAATGATTTTTTTTTTCTTAATATATTGGCAAATAATGATGATTGCAAAAAAGCGGTTCTGACTCGTTGCGAACCTACGTTCCTCGGACTACTAGGCGGATGCACTAACCGCTCAGCCAAACTGCCGATGAAGATTAGTGAGTTAATACATGCACTTGTTTCACATTACATTCTCAAGGGCTCTCTGATGGAAAAATATTTGGATTTCATTTTGTGGCTATGAGCACAGTCTTTTTTATCTTCGCTAGTTGAATTCAGTGACTTCAGTTATAATTCAATTCCTGTTATTGTTTTCGACGCGGGAGACTTATTATCAATTGAATAAAAAGTACCTGGCAGCCGGATTTGAACTTGGGCTCATGTAGTAGGAGATAGCGATTATAACCATTGGGCTGTCGCAACGAGATGAATGTATCAACATTACAAGAATTATATGAATCGTGTTTTTTTATTATTACTTCTCTTTTAGAGTTTCATCTACCCATGAGCATTCAAACAAGAGGTAATGCGTGACGAAATAGCTGAGAGGATAAACACGGGCCGATAGTGCTGGCTATATAAGCCCGTCCGAAAGGAAGGAGAGGTTAGTGAAGCTCGAACTTGCTCCGCCGAACACTCAACGTTCAGGGCACTTGTTGAACGTTCAACTCATGCTCGCCCGATAAGTTAGACGAACCGTATACTAAACAACTATAAACAAAAAATTTTCGAGCAAAAGAGTTTGATGGGAGATCAGAACGGCTTGCATTAGGGCATAGTCTGGTTTAAGTATCACAAATGACGGATACTAAAACCGCCCATTCCCGCACGAAAAGTAACCTAAATGGTTACCAGTTGCCGCCACGATTGATCGCGACAGTGCAGTCCGTAGATCTGCCGGGGAGGAAACTCACCAGATCCTCGTCTTTAGCTCTTTGAAGGACGGCATAGTCATCTGTGAGAAGTCAGTAATGCCAATTTGGCGAGTGAAGGTGCGTCAGCCGGAATTAGCAGTCAGCATCCTCTGGTGGTGATTAAAACTTGATCATCGTTCAATCAATTCGCGATGTCGATAAATTATGCATCGGAATAATCGCCAGTAAATACCTGAGACTAGTTTTGTCATCTCGCCTCGGGCACATTACAATCGGTTAATTGAAATGAAAATTCGCTGGCCATTTTCAAGGCAAAGATACCGACCCAGAAAAACTAAGAACACATACAGATATTATATCAATTATATGATCGCGCTTGGTTCGACTTCACTTTCGTTTGATTGCTACCTTTTCTCGTTTTCTTACCGATATCTCACATCCCGGCCTCTTAGCAGAATCTTTTCTTGCAAGTGAATTTCAAGTATATTTCCATTCGACTCAGATTCAAGATTGCATGTTAGCTTAGCGGAAGTGCTTGCTGGGTAAATCCGGTATCTTCAAGAGATAGAAGCATACGAGCGATGTGATCTATAATTACTCGACTATTATTGGCTGCAAAAATCCTAGTGTCCAAAATAAATATTCGCAGATTGTTCAAATCAGATTAGCTTTCGCTCACAACTGTAGTGTGATTAACGTTTGCAAATAAGGTAAAATAAATAACCCAAATTTTACCCTGATGAATCACAAAATTTCACACGGAAAAGTTATCGTGTCCTGCGAAATGTCAAAATTGAAACGGTGCAACAAGTCACGGTTAGTAATATATCTAGCAGAAGCAGAGCTCATTTGTTTTCTTCAAACTGCCACTGAATCCGTCCTACAACAGCTTCAAATGATTAAAATTAAAATTAATTATAATGTGTGCTAATTGCACCCGCATCAGCAACGAGAAACATTATTCGAATCACGATGACGAATCGTAGAACTGAACTCCACATCTGTATCAGCGATGGCGCCAGCAAGACGGCCAGATTTCTTCTGTACCAGATCGCCCGAGCAGAACTTTTCAAGAAGAAACACATTTTGAAATTTCATCTGACAGACGCGAAAGATCAGTGTGATAAAATTGGTCGTATCATTAAGGAATTCCAGTTGAGTGGGGTCCCGTGCACGCAAGGTATTGTTTGGTTGCATTGTTTTAAATTAGCGTTTAAACTTTGGAATTTTAGTACTAGGTATATTTTTCTGTACGAGGAAACTTTAATGAAAAACCTAGAGTAACTTTTGTGGTAAAGGCTGGTTCACAATCAACTTAGCAATAGACATAACTTAAAATAAGCAGTAACTTAAAAGTTTGACATATGGATCTCCATTAGACTGTCTTCAACAAACATAAGGACTTAACTTAGACATGACTTAAACATAATGTTTGACCATGTCAAACTTTTAAGTTACTGCTAATTTTAAGTTATGTCTATTGCTAAGTTGATTGTGAACCAGCCTTAAGAGTCTACATAGGTTGTAATCCGATACGATAATGGAAATCATAATAATCTGTGGCAGTAATCATAAGAAGCCACGGATTATAAACGCTGGCACAAATCTGCGACTCTTGCATAACCAAGATTAATAATCAAAATGAAAAAAATGTGCTTTTTCTCGATTTTCGTGATTTTAATGACACGGTTGGGTTCATCTTTGTCAGCAGATTGTATGATACTTTGAATCAAAGTTCTAGTGCACTTATTGATGATTCTGTGGCGCATTTCAATCAAGGAAAAGAATTTGTAGTGCGTCATGTTTTAAGCCGCTCTAATCTTACTCACGTAAAAACGAATGAATATTACCGAAAAAATCGATAATTTTCATCCGATTTTTTCATTTCAACATTGCTTTAGATCTGCAAACAGAGACGAATCCAGTCATATCGAAAAAACCATATGAAACACGGAATTGTATGATTTACCTTTTTACTGACTTTTATATAACCATGTGTCGGGTTGTGCAAGCATAATCTCCAAGAGTGTTTTTATCGCTCATGCTGATAATGAGGCAGTAAAACTGGAAGTTATTTTTCACCAGGTCTAATCCGTGAAAGATTAGCTTTCTCATACGGAAAATTTTGGTAGTGCAGAGGTCCACGTGGTTACTTTTCCCTGCCCCTAAAATATTCCCTACATTTATGAAAAAAAATCAGTGGATAGTTGAAAAAATTTCTGACCCGCGATGTAAAAGCTCGTGTCGATCGGACGTTTACTTTGTTCACAAATAAATCTTGAATTTGGGACTTTTTGTGGGGTTTTTTTAAGCGAAAACACCACTTTTCTTTCTTCTCTGGTTGTTTTATTTTCCATCCGATCTCAATTAAAATTTACTAGGCGGGTCGGAGTACTCTTCCTCTACACACTGATTTTTTTTCAAAAATATTGGGATCAAATTTAGGGGCAGGAAAAGTAATGGCGTGGACCTCTGCATTTTCGGCTTTTAAGCTGCCTTTAGCTGGCTCTTAACTTTTGAAATAGGTGAACTATTTTTTTTTAGAGAAAATTCCAGTGAAAGCAGAGTAAGTCAGTTTAGGTTTGATGATAGCATCTAGGTACGACTAAAAAAGTTTTAATTTTTTTGAGAAACCTCTAACCTGTTAGAGAATTTCTCTAATTGATTCAATCAACCGATTTTCCTTGCAGATATTACTTTTTGGAACATCAAAGAAGCGTTTGCCTACTCGGATATCTTGATCCTGCTGCACCCGGAGCGTGGCCGTGGTGGACCTGACCCTCACGTATATTTACAACCGTATGTGGAAACCTTCAAGGAACACGTGAGTTCTAGCCAAAAACGTCGAATCGTTAAAAAAAACTGACCCGTTTCTATCATTCTCTCGAAGTTTAGCCAACTGTTATGTACAGCAGGGGCGTGCGGTGGGTTTTGAGTCCGACTAGGCAGAGGGTAAATTAAATGTGCCCCCTACGACGCGTGCACGCGAAATTTCTCCCCCCCCTGCACCCCATGATACACATAGTGAAAGATCGGCATCTTTTCATAAGACACTCGGCTTATTTTCAATCGTGCTGTAACTAAGCTTTGGAGATGCAGGTTAGGATGTGCAATCTTAGAACTGCATAATATTTTCTGAGCACAGCTTTAAATTCCTGGTACTGCGCAATGCTCCAAGATTCAACGATGACCCTATTGTCCCATGGTGCTTCGGGTTTGACCAAGTAGCATGCGGATTATGGAGCTAGTAATTCTCGTCATTATTTCCAGTAAGTCCATTTAGATGTAAAGTTGTAGATGATTTAAAACTGATTGAGATGTTCCCCAAGAGATATTAAAAATCGCCACCACACAAATCGCAAATGGGAGACTTGCACAAGTGACTGAACTTGCCTGTTTAATCGCATGTCATCGATGAAAGAGTTCATCTTCTCTCAAGTCTATAATTGTTATATTGTTGCGTTGTGACAACATTAACCATGTTTTCGCCATGATGATTGATCACACGAGCTCAAAATTAATGTCCAAAATTGCACTTTATAAGAAGGAAATAGCGCGAACATGTGTTGTCTAAAGCGACAAGTAGCTGAGAAACGTGGGACTAGCAGGACTCGCTGTACAACGCGTCACGTTCATCGTTGGCGGTGTCCAATCAGAACGCGAAGCATCTACCTCGGGTGTCGACTAGTCCAGGATAGCCAAGATCATTGCGAGATGTTTTCGTCCTCCCTCCCCGCCCATGTATTATCACGCACAACGCGTAAAAACGCGTCACTCGATGACGTCTGCACTAGGCGAGACTAGTTCTGTACGACGGGTTGCATGCATTTTGGGCGCCGTCATCAAGAGCACGCTGCTGCAAAGCTCAGACCACATCGATGGTTGCGCACGCGAAACGACAAATAGGATATAATATTAAAATGCGTCCTTCAATACATAAAAAGGAAAAAAATTCCAAAATATCTCTACAATAGAAGCAAAACTGTATTAATAAAATAAAATAAAATATTTCCATTATTACTGCTATAGCTGTGAAAAATCCAGACTAGGCAGTGCCTAGTTTGCATAGCCTAGACTAGACTGCACGCCCCTGATGTACAGAGATCTATTGTTGAAATACCAATTCTTCGCGAACGCTCATTTTATTCGCGTTGTGGACGAGCAAAATATAATTGATGCTAAGTGAACAATAATCAAGAATTTGGAGCTAAAATTTGAGAAAAAATAGTATAAGGCAAAAAAAAACACAAAAGTGTATTTTACAGCAAAATAACTTAACTTGCATTTAGCTTTTATATTTACTCATACCAAAAATCTCACTAGCCTGAAGAATGATTATGGAAACTCTACTAAAAAAGCATCATTAAAGAGTATTTTCGCATGTGAAAACTGTCCTTGTTTACCAACTGTTATCCAAACCGCCGGTTTTGCCAACAGCGCTTTGCCAAACGTTTTCACCAAGATTTTCCTAAATTTTGCTAGTTGATGTTTAAGAGTGTGAAACGTTGACAGGCACTAGCCCTCACGCTGTTCGGCACGCCGAAGCTGAGGGTGATCGTAGCAGGCGACTTGGCCAACACGCATGCACGCATGCTAGTCGACTACGCCAAGGAGTTTCCGACGGCAAACATCAGCACGGTCACGCGGCTTCACGCCAACTACGGCAGAGGGCTGCTAGCGAAGAAACTCGAGGTGAGTGTTCATTCGACATCAACGTACGTTATTACTCAAAAGTTGATTGGAAACAACACTCGTTTATTCGTTGCGTGTAGATATTTATTATTGGACACGAAATATCCTTTCCAAAAATTTAACCGTATCGGGAGCCATACCGGGAAGTATTAAAAGTTATGGCAGACAACTAACATTCTATTGGATATTAAGTTAATTAGAGTTGTTGGGCTCCATGGAGATAGAAACAGGACTATTCATGAACAGATGGCGCTGAATGAAGTACCAACAACTCGAAAAGCCCCAATTATGACGTTGGGTGTCGCTTCTACGCTCTGAATAACTAAAGTCAGCGCCGCCAGTGAGCCAGTGAGCCAGCAAAGCCGAGACGGAGCTCGATGAACAGCAACGCCTAGACCACAGCCATTGGATGAGCTAGATGCTCAACCAGAACCCAATTCAATGCACCGCCGCACAGGTCCCCGTGACGCGCGTGCGCGACGTCCTCGTCACCGGCAACTGCACCGGCGTCCAGAACATCGACGCCACCCACGCGCTGCTGCTGCCGCCGACGGCCGACGCCGCCGCCGCCGCCGCCCAACGTCCGCCCGTCTCGCGCTGGGCGAGCACCGCGACCAAGAGGTCGACCCTGAAGAACCAGGCCGTCGGTCGCGGGCCGCTCACCAGCGAAGCGATCGTCGGACAGCTGATGGAGATTAGAGCGTCGATGGCGCCGCCGCGACGGTCGTCCGGCGATGTGGCCGTCGAGGAGGAGAACGCCAGTTCGGAGGGTGTCTTTGCCAACAAGAGTGGTAGCGGGCAGGGCGTGGTTGCCGACAAGAGTGGTAGCGTGCAGGGCGTGGTTGGGAACAAGAGTGGTAGCGTGCAGGGCGTGGTTGGGAACAAGAGTGGTAGCGTGCAGGGCGTGGTTGAGGACAAGAGTGGTAGCGAGCAGGGCGTGGTTGAGGACAAGAGTGGTAGCGAGCAGGGCGTGGTTGAGGACAAGAGTGGCAGCGGGCAGGCGGTTGCCGGTAGCAGCGCTGGTGCGATTGCAGCCAAAAGTTCTAGCGTGCAGGGCTTAGCCAGGGGAAAAAGCGCCAGCGTGCAGGGCGTAACAGGGGCGAAAAGCGCTAGCTTGCAGGGCGTAACTGGGGGGAAAAGCGCCAGCGTGCAGGGCGTAGCTAGAGGAAAAAGCGCTAGCTTGCAGGGCGTAACAGGGGCGAAAAGCGCTAGCTTGCAGGGCGTAACTGGGGGGAAAAGCGCCAGCGTACAGGGCGTAGCTAGAGGAAAAAGCGCCAGCGTGCAGGGCGTAACTGGGGGAAAAAGCGCCAGCGTGCAGGGCGTAGCTGGGGGGAAAAGCGCCAGCGTACAGGGCGTAGCTGGAGGAAAAAGCGCTAGCTTGCAGGGCTTAACAGGGGGGAAAAGCGCTAGCTTGCAGGGCGTAACTGAAGGAAAAAGTGCTAGCGTACAGAGTGTCGCTGGGGGAAAAAGCGCTAGCGTACAGAGTGTCGCTGCTGAGAAGAGTGCTAGTGGGCAGGACGTCGACGCGGATGAGAAGAGCGCCAGCGGACAGGAAGCGGAAGAGGAGGAGGGCGGCGGCGGCGGCGGCGGCGGCGGCGGCGGCGGACGCAAACCGCAACGCATTGTCGACTTGATCAACCAGGAGTTCAGCTGGCTGCGCAAGGACTTTGTCAAGGTGGAGAACCAAACAGCTATTGGAAAATTTTCCGGACTCTGTACAGAAAGTTCGGAACGTTCAACTTGTTGTAGCATGATAATAATTCGTTCGAGATTCTTATTCCCGTCTGCAGACTTATCTTTGGTTGGATATTTCGTTGCTAATAATACAATAGGTTGTACACTTGTTTTTATCAAGCTTTTAAAGAGACCAAGCCTGTTGATAATCGTACAAAAAACAATTACTCTAATCTAAAAGAAAATTGTAGTGTTATGTTTGGTGTTTTTAACGCTACCTGTATTTTCAAACACCCAAACCGATGTCAAAGGACATTTTAGACAAACTACGAATTCTATCAACTTAGATAAGCTATGTTTATTAATAAAATTTGTAAGAAAAGATTGTTACGAGATTTTTACGAGAATGCTCGTAGTTATTGGACACCAAATTCAAACTCCAAAAAACACACCCATATTCATAAACATGCATTCGCGAGCCGTTTATCCCTTGGTAAATCAAAAAGTGCAATTACACTATACGAGGCATTCGGTGCGTAGCGCTCTAGTCCCATGAATTTTCGTCGGTGTCAGTGAACAAGCTGAACTTGCCCACATAGCCGGGGATGGGAGAGATTATTCGCATAACTAGTTTTTACGAGTACGAACCGATTTACGATTTAGCGATTAAGTACGATTTACGTCCCTTCCGAAGGACGGTACAATTCGAACCACATGATTCCTCCACTCATCCATACTGTCAAGAGGTTGATAAGCAACGCAAGTGAACTTGTTGTACTAACTTCAAATCCTCCAACCTCTCTTCCGAACAGAACTGATCATGTGCGTGATCACACAACAACAAACCCAGCGTGATGTTGCTTAACTTCGGTGACCTCACGAGAACCGGTGTTTCCAACATGCCCAAACCGTTCGGAGTAACCAGTGACATGAAGCTACATAAAAAAAACCCGTCAACTAACCACCCCTGCGCTCACCACCCCCCACAGCTGACCAAGGACGCCGGCTGCGCGACCGTCAACGTGCACCTGCCGCAGAACGCGCTGTCCGTGGCGCAGGCGACGTTCGAGCACGTGCGCGAGCTCTGGCGGGGCACGCCCGTCGGTCGCGTCACCTCGGCGGGCGTCTATCTGGCGCAGCCGCTGGCGGGCATGCAGCCCGGCATCTTCGTGTCGCTGCCCGTCAAGGCCAGGGACCAGCGCTGGCACGTTGACATGGTTGGTGTTCGGTGTGTCATAGTTTATAGCCAGGGTCAGGTCATGCTCAAAAAATGGCCGCAATTTTCATTCCACCGACCGATGAAAATGATTCCGTGGGGCGCTGATTCAAATATTAAAATCCGGCACTACAACAGTGGCTAAGCGTTTGAATTACCACTTTCCATAAGTCACTTTTTACTATAGTTATTTTATTAATAGACCTTAATAGACCTTATCAAGCGTGTTCTTACAACAGTTTGTTTACATGCTTTTAGCATGCTTAAGCGATTCAAGCAGGATATCACAGGTTATTTAAGTAATTTTTAAGTAGTAATGACTACTTACACTAAAACTAACTGTCCTTATCACCTACGAGATTTCTAGCAGATTCTATATTGTCGGTATAAGTTAAGTTTTCACTCTGAAAAATGTTGACATGAAAGTCAAGCAGGTTAGGCAACGTTAACAAAATTAACGTGCATCTAAAGTTATTGAATCTCTTCAATTAGTTGAAGCATTTTCTCTAAAATGTGAAGAGTTTCAATTTAAAATTTGAGTTTGGGAGCATTGCGTTCAATAACACAATCAAATCATGTGACCGTCATCGTTCCAGAGGCTGATTTGGGAGCTGGGCTGCATGAAAGCCAAACTTCACGGCGCCTCCGAGCAGCTGCACGCCGAAGCCAATATGGCTCTCCAGATCCTAGCCGAGCGCAAATACGCTAGAGAAAATCCCGTGCAGAAAAAGTCGTCGTCTCTGGAGACCGTTTCCGAAGTGGGACGGTGGCTGTACGCGATCTTAGATGCGGCGACCGCGTCGAGAGAAGACGTGACTTCTGTGGATGACTTCGCAGCCAAGTATTTGGGTGGCGACGAGATCGGGTCGGGTGACGTGAAGAGTGGTCAATTTTCCGGGGGTGGGAGCAGAGGGTCGGTAACCAGCGGCCCAAGACCGCAGTCGAAGACGTCGATTTCGTCGAAAGAAAGACCGCAGTCGAAGACGTCGATTTCGTCGAAAGAAAAGCAGATACGGAAAGTACGGGGTAGCAAAGTCAACTTTCCACCTGATCATTGAGCTTCAATACTGAAATACGAAGACTAAAAATGGATTAACATTATTTGGAACCACTAAACGTGCAGAAGACCGTAAAAGCTTAGAGAATTTTTTTTTGGCAAATATTTTGGCTAAACGCGTTAGCAATGCAGCAGTATATACTAGAGATCTAGTACTGATAAGGCTGCCAAGTGTTCACATCTAGAATCAACAGGTCTCGTAATAATCATGGGAAACAAACTTCAGAAGCAGTAGAAAGTGGCAGAAAATGGGTCGGAATTTTTTTATGAGACTGAGGGAAATTCACGCCATAAGAGCAGATAAATGGGGAAAATAGTAATCAACCAACACAAACCATGCATGCTATTAAATTTGCCCAAATAATAAAAATATCTAATAAAAATTTACTTAGAAGAAGTTTGTTTTTTGCGATTTTGTTACAATTTAATGTTTTGTATGTAAAATTTATCAAATGTGTTTATCAAATAAACAATTCCACGTCTCACTTGGCATTGCCTTCGTTTCCAGCGGTCCTTTCATTTCTTCCCTAGTGCTGCCTTTGTCTGAAAAACCAATAGCAAATAAATGATTTGCTTGTGCATGCTTTATCAGTCGTACTGAGTGGCCTTATCAAGTTGACGCACCTTAGCGAACATTTCCGGCAAGTCACACCCCAATCCCACAGCCTCAACAGCATCATCGATCTCTTGCCTAAAGGCTTGCCTACAATTAGATGCAGCGATTCCTGTGCCTACGCCGGTGCCTACGAACATCGGCCAAGTTTTTCCTGACGCGGGACAAGAAAAATGGCCTCAAATTTAGAACATTATTCAAATTTGCAATGACTTATGACAGTTCATGTAAAATTCAATTACCAATGTCTAGATATAAGCTTGTCGGTACGTACTTTTAAAGAGCAAAAACGAAAATATAGCTCCTGTCAGTAAACCTCCGGCTAAAACAGAAAAAATATTTGATCGCTGATATATACAGCTTGTTTGGAAAACGACAATTGTTGTTGATAAGAACGTTTACGTACCAGAGTTGTACATTAAGCCACTGATGCATTTATCCGTTCTGGTCCCAAGTGCATCGTTTTCATCCATCCCAAAGTGTTTATCTTATCTTATTCTAATGATAAACAGATCTTAACACAAATAATTTCCATTTGACAGTCGAAACTTGAAAAATGTTTGTTTTTTGTGTCGGAAGAACAGCTGACTTGATTATCTCTCCATACCAAGGCTAAGACTTTTCCAGAGTCAATACCTAGACCCATTTGATCGTAATACATACCAAATGTGCAAGATTACAAATGAACGCAAGATAATTGTCTTATGACTGGAGTATAGAAGGAACTACTTCAAACAATGTTAAAAATTAAATCATTCAATAACTGGCCATTGCTTGCTTGAGGCAGCTTGACTGTCTGCATGAGACAATGCTAGAAAATTCAAAGTTGAAAAGATAATCGCGCATAGAAAATGGAAAAATAGAAAAAACAAAACAATGTCAAAACTATAGAAAGACTACAAGCAACCCTTCGAGAAAACACGTGACGCATTTTATTTTGATACCAACCATTACTAATTTTCTACTCAAATTTGCTTTACTAACATTATTTTCTAAAAAAAAAACGGTTCGAAATGGCGATGGTGCAGGTCCACAGTAAAGTCTCCAAGATCAACGTGCTTTGCCAACGAGTTTCCAGTCTTTTCCTGGACAAATCATATCACGAACATAACCTCACGGAAGCGGTATTCTCCATCGAAGTCTGCATCGGTCATTCGGAAGGCAAGCACATCAGTAGCGACCGGAAATACAGCTTCATCTACGCTCGCACGTCGCTAGAAGCTCTCTACATAGCCGCCAATCTCTGCTACCAGGCCAAAATCCACCACCCAGTCGTGACGGATGTCATGAGAAGAATACTAAAGATGCACGGCTCGTTCGAGGTTCTATTTTTCAACATATTCATCTTCAAACGCCACGTGTATTGGTGGGAAAATTATCTGAGCGAAGAACGAACGATACACGGCTGGAACGAGAATCCGATCAAAGCCCCGATTAGTTATGTTAACCACAAGGACAGTTTGGATTTGATCGAGTATTTCTTGAGCTATGCCTCGCTGACGAGACTCTTGTTTGAAGCCCGACTACCCGCAAAGCTCTGGTACGAGTCCAATGGACCGAAGAGAAGATGTGTGGACCTTCCGATGGAGATTGGCATACCAGTTCAGCTGCCTGCTATCGGCACTGCAATGAAACTCGGCAACTATGAGGTAAAATTTCATGGGCGTGGGCCGTAAGAAAACGGTAACGTTCTTAGCACAGTTACACTTCACAAACTCAAACTCAACTAAAAAACAAATTAACTCAACTAAATTTTTGTTATGTTAATAACAATTTATTAGTCTTTCCCCTTTTAGTGCAACTAAAACTCAGCTGTAAGCTTTGTATTACGAGTCCTTAATTTCTAAACAGATATTTCCAGAAAAAGTGGGCTGCAAACAGTGATAATGCACGACTTGGGTGTTCTAACAAGTCAGTCATCTGTGATTGACTAATTACAGTGAATATTACTTTCTTAATTAAGACTCTTTACTTTCCTAATCTCAGCAAGTTAGTTTACAAACTACATGAATTTTCCCGGCATCATTCAATGATGGTTTGAATGTTGTTTTTTGATTTTGAATTGTT
Organism: Nemurella pictetii; assembly: GCA_921293315.2. NCBI lineage: Eukaryota > Metazoa > Arthropoda > Insecta > Plecoptera > Nemouridae > Nemurella > Nemurella pictetii. The sequence goes on from OV121122.1 coordinate 9,506,536, forward strand.
TTCCTCAAGGTGCTGTTGATTCTACTTCGCCACGGCGCTCAGCTGCGATTCGACGAGATACCTGACGACTTTTTCGACATTTCTGATTACATGATCACGTGTCTCTTCAGGAGTTACCTGCGAGGAAGGTCGTGCTTTCTCTCGCAAGTTCCGCGCTTTGATTTCATGTACGTTTTGATTAATGGTGTTTAACGACGCACTGTTCTGACAACTGGCCATTTGGCACTAGTCTAATGGCGTCGGTGAATGAAATGGTGATGATGAGGGTGATGATGACCCATACCTAGCCTATAAGGGAGGAGGGGAAACCCGGTGCCGGCACGTAGTCTTCTCCTGTCGAAAAGCACCGAGGGGACCACCGGCTTTACGTCCCTTCCGAAGGACGGTACAACTCGAACAACAGGATTTCTCCACTAATCCATGCTGTAGAGAGGTTTATAAGCAAGGCGAGTGAAGTTGTCTTGAAGTCACTTCAAACCCTCAAACCTCTCTCCCGAACAGAACTGATCATGTGCATGATGGTCATGTACACTCCTGGACACTGAAACCCGTCCACTAGAAATTTATACAAGTCCCGTGGAAGGTTGGAAAAATGGTGTAGGTAAATCGGGTAAACACCATGCTGTATGCCATGTGCTTTGTGTACCTATATCTCGTTATGATAAACCAGTTTTCATTATCAGTAATGCCTGTCTAGTGAAATGAGGATCGACCAAGCTCACAAATATGATATCTCGTGAGTTTTGCACACTATTTCAGCACTCCCCAATTACCTATAACTCGTAATTTTGAAGATGCAGAAATAATTCGAAAACTTCCTGCCTCTTCTCTTTACGGCAAACACGTTTATCTCATCACTTCCTCAGTATTCTGGAAAAAGTTTGTTTCCATGGCGCGATTTCATTATCTCTCCTTTTAATTGCTTATCTTATCTTTGGATCAAGTCAATGGTTGGCTCCGAGACCCGACCTTTTTGATGGCTGTAGGCTACCTTGTCCTGGCGGGTCGGATATATTACATCAAGTACGGGAGATTAGAAAACAAACGATTTCGATTATTACGATGCAGTGAAGGAAATTAAAACGGTTGTCAATTTTAGTATTTTTACCATCGAATTTATGTTTTTTAACTATTAATAGGTGTCAATAGAAAATGTAAGTGTAGTTACATCAAGGGTCTTGAAATTCGTCCAAACAGTCTAAATCTTCACCGGCAACTCTGTGACAAATGCTTGAGCTCGATCATAGCCAAAAGGTCTACTCTGGTGAACGAATATTCGCAATGCACGGTTCATATGATTTGTTAAAAGCCCCACCGATAATAAAACTGGTTTTCCATCATTAGGCAGCCTCCTAATTAAGTGGTTTCATATGCCATGTGCTCAGCCTCTACCTGGCTACCTATACTATTTTCAAGCAAGCAGAAATTGGGATTTGTACAAATTTCAGGTGGACGGTTTTCAGTGTCCAGAAGTGTACGTTTTGTATTCACCGCAAATTGACCCAATGGAGCTAGATTTGGATCAATTTCAAGACACCAATACCTTAAACGCTTTAAAGTTCATAGCAACGTTCATTTCTCTGCATTAATCTTTCACCCATCATTTCACCTCCATTCGAGCCTACACGTGCAAAGCTTCCGTCGACAAAAAATCTCAAAGACCGAACGTGTGTGTTCGAATGTGTCGATTCGAACCAATCTGCAATAGAACTATTTCACTCAGATACCCGCTGGACGTTCGACCAGTTTGTAAAAAAAAAACAGCTCTGTTAATTAACCAGGGAATGTAGGTCAATGACAACCCGAATGGCTTTATCTGGCTCTACCTAGTGGGTATAATAACTCCATGGTATAATGACTCGATGAGTCAACTCATTGTTCACTGAAGCGGAAACCTTTGAGTTGGTGATATTTCACTCGGACTTTCTGAAATCCTTTGCAGATCCCTTCGCTACGTGATGCGAACTGTTACATTCATCGACACTGAAAAGTGGGCACGTCGAGCTCAGAATCCTTGTCTGATGAGCGACGAAATCCAAACGTGCGTCCTACTGCAGATTCTAATAGACATAATCTAATACCATTGCAGGAAATTGTTAGTTAATAGCTAATGACGAATGTAGTCCAAAGCATTTTCACCCAGCCTTGAATCGTCTCTCTGGAAAGGAGTTTCCAGTTATATTTAGCAATAAGTATTGCATCAAGATGAACCACCGGTGTATGACTTGTTAGTCACCATCATACACTGTAAAATAGAGTTGGTGAAATAGTGTACCATGTCTGAACTTAAAACTTATTGTAATAGGACTAGGAAAACATTAAGTTTCATTCTGTGGTTGACCTGTTTGTAACAGTCTAAAGGCACTTCATGTACGATTTGAATGTTAATGGCCAAAAAATGGTACAGGACGTGAAAAAATGTACAATCCTTTGTTTGTCGTTGACATTCAACTTCTGCACAACTCAGATTAATCCTCATTCTTTCTTATGAGGAATTTGGAAATATTATTATCTTTGGAATATGGTACCACATGCTTTTATATATTGTTGTTGTAAGTTTGGCGTCGATATATTAATAGGTAGGTGTATTACTTATGACACTACAGCCAAAAAGCTGAATTTTGCATTATATTTTGCAAGAATCTGTGACTTTTAACGCATTTCTTTTAAGATTTGACATAAAAACAAGGTCTTGAAACATCGAGTATAGATTCTCGGAAATGTGTAAAAAAATAAAGGAAAAAATACAACCTTGCCGTACTTATTCAATTCCAGACACGATAAAAATATGGGTGGCAATGCTTTTCTCATGGGGGTACATATGTTTTAATCACGTATTGACCATGAAATGAGCAATTACCGATGTGGAAGGATTGCTTTTGCTCAACCAAACGTTGACATAAAATGTGTATGATTTAGGTTCATAGATCACCTGGCATTGAACGTCATTCCGGTGTCAAGGTCGGGCAGGGAGCCACCTGAGTTGAAACATTTGAGTCGCATCGCCATCCGGCGAATCCTCAACGGAAACTGGCAGCTTCCTTGCGGCATCTTCTCCTTGGGTCTGCCGCGGTGTCTCGAAGAATACTTGGACCTCCAGTGTGACTGACTGCTATCACCACCGATTCTGTAACTGTATGGTCTAGATTTTAGTGCTTCATCGTATTTACTTTTGAAGCTGGGTTCGCAAAAGATTCGTTATCAGATAGTGGGTTTGTTTCAGAGTGTACAACTGTGTTACAATGTTACATTACTGCCTTGTAATGCTACAGTGAAAACAAACTCTGGTCACAGAATGGAAATTGTGTGATGATATCCTTCTACTTCGCTACTGTGAATCCAGCTTTAAGAATGTATTTTAAGCTATTTTTATTTTTAGATTTGTATTTTATAGGTACCTAATTTAGGCTAATTTATTGGTAACGAAAATACTTTTGTAAATAAAACAAATTCGCATCATTATTTTTCTACATATCTGGGCTTCAATGTGTAATCAATCAATATTCAAATTGATATAGGATGTCAAAAATTAAGTTGATACATTTTTTTCCTTCAAACGATAATAAATATGATAATTTTAATGTTGTGAAAATTAAACAATACAGTGGCATCGGATCTGCCCTTGAATGCCACCTGACAGCACTTAACTTGCTAAAATTGAATAGTTTTTTTGTTAAATGTTGGCTTGATACATATGATTGCTAGGAAAACTCGTTATATTTGAGTGTAAGTAATATCTCCTGAAAGCACCCCGCAACACAATCCTGGCACCTCCACTAAAATACCTGGGACCACCCGCCTTCGAATAACATATACAACCCTTGAGAAGGTCACTGAACAAGTACCTAGTTTTAAAAATTAAAACTAACTAACTTCACGATTGTGTAACAACTTTTTTCTATCCATCTTCATTAAATGATGGAAACCTAAATTACTCATGGACCAGTCTAGATAAAAGTAACAAATTGTAAACTATGTCCTTGAGTGAATACTACCATGCATACTTGAGAATTTCCAATTACCTTCATGTTTTTTTTCCCGATGTGATACACTTTGTCGTTTGATTACCAGCTCATGACAATATCCATCTACCCATATTAATCAATCACTAAGAAACCACAACACACTGGTCCCTTGACGTTTTAGTTTATGTTAAGTGTTTCCAAATTTCCATAGCTGGCCCTGATACACCTTGCCATGATGCACTAAGCTCGAATAACCTCAAAATCATCACACTTCACTAGATTTAACATAAGATTGTACAATGATTGTGCAAACCGTAGACTTTACTCATACAGAAGATTTTAACCACTGATATATTTCACAGCGAATCGCAAATGAAACAGAATGAAACCACGTTTAATATTACGAAGCTACAGAAATCTTGTCAAAGCATGCACCTCACAGCAACGATATGAGTCAACTGACTATCCCCTTCTCCCCTACTCTGGTTCTACTTCTTTCTGCCTCATACCCACGCGCACTCCCACTCGCCAGTGGAGAAACCTTTAACTATAACAATTTACCATCAGCATCCACCAATCTACTGACTGGTTCTAGTTACCGAATTCTTGATACCTTGCACAAAGCTCACGTCACGCCCAACACAGCGCACAGACAGGATTGAACCACTCAACGGTTTCAAAACCATCTACCGTCGTCTACCGCAAGCGACGTACTGCTTACACACAATAAAAAAAAATACACAGCGCTAAAAATGAATACATGAAATAAATTCTCAAAATAACAAAACAACACAGACGACAAGATTTTAATCACTGACATCGCTGAATGGCAGCGCTACTGTTTACCATCTACCGTCTACCGCGGCCGATTGTTCCCGGCTAGCGACGCTTTTGCCGAGCGTTGCGTCGGTGCGTTGAGGTCGCTGCCGATCCTGACCACCTCTCCACGGGCGTACATCGGCACGTTCCTGGCTCGTGGTCGCCATTCGAAGGAACCCCCCGCGATGGGGAACCCGTTGAACGGATCGGGCTGCACGCTGCGCGCGCTCTGGGGAGACAGGATGAGGTGGAGATTGGTAGTGTGATGTTAGTTTAATTTTATTGAGTACAGAAATAAAAAAATATTACTTTTTGTCTTATTTTTTATATTTGAATAATAACTGAGCCTTACCTTAGTGAGAAATTAGTGAGACTTACTATGTTGGTGACAAACATTGGAGGGATGCCACCATGAATCCGTGATTTGGGCACGAATTCTGGAGCCTCAGGGTTAAGTGGGGAGAATTGCACCGTGTCCACATTTCCATTTTCCACGTTCTTGTCGGAAAATGCCGACGTAGTAGTCATCTTCAAGGAGCTGGTGGGAAAAATTTAGACTCTTAATTAAAGTAAGCTGCCGAACGGGAAAGGTGGAACTTGCGAATGATACTCTTGGTCTGTTTCTACGGCGATGAGCAAACAATGAACAGAACGTTGGATACTATTGCACTTATTTTTGTAACAACAAATGAAGCAAAAATGTGTTGGCATTTTCAGATTGGATGCTTAATTGTAGCTTTACGGCTCTTGGCTGCCTTTGCAGTGTTTTCCATGATCTTCTACTAAATCGTTAGTTATTATAAGCAATTTTGTAACAGGTACTAACACTATCAGATATGATGCCGACAGAATTGATAGCGTTTTAGGAGTTATAGATATTGCCAAGAAATAACAAAAAAAAATACGATTTTTGTTGAAATTCTGGCTTCGAATGATGAATTTCATAACGCCAAGTTAAGATCTAACAAATACATTTAGAATATTTGTTGTTTGATTGATTTACATAAAGTTACTTCGAGGTAATAGCTGATTACAATTTAAGCTATTGCTGATTGCGTTTTCCACACAGAGATCGGCAATCCTCCTGAAAACACACAAAATATGTTTCAGACCGGATAAAAGCGTAGACATGCACAATTTAACATAGACCAACATCCAGAAAAAACACTTTAGGCTTACTTTGCGTCGGATCTAAATACATTGAAGTACGTCAAGAGAATGACGTCGCCGAGCAGAGGGCTACTGGCAAGCAACCGAAACGCAGGTGAAATTTTCGACAGGTAATTCAACACCTCGCAGGACTTGGCGATGAAGTCGATTTGCGTGTTCGCTGGATCGGAGCAATGGTTCAGATTGCGTCTGGACGCTTTCAGATAAGTCAAGATCTCAGAACTTCTTTTCAAAGCCAGGCTGATGGCGTCTGCAGCCACCGCCGGCACCTCATCACTTCTCCCCAAATTGCTCTTCAATGTTGTGGTCGACGCGTTTTCTTCCAGCTTCGCCGATTCAGTTTCGATCTCTTTACTACATGGGCTGCATTGGGTATCGCTCGCTTTTTTCAAATCTCTTGTCTTCTTTGCATTGCTTTTGTGTGTTTTTTTATCGGTTGCTTTCTTTGATGCGGTCTTACGAACTTCACTCTTCTTTTCCGTTAAGGTTTTCCAACTGGAAAATGATTCGGACTCTTTCAACTGTACCTCCTCTGCGCTCAAATGCAATTCACTCGAACTTCGGTTGCAGTGACTTGACCAGCTGCTCACAGAATCCGATGCTTTCACTAAATTCTCGCTGCTGGTCTTGTATAACAACGGACAGGTAAATATTTCGCTAGAAATAATCGGGCTCATTATGCAACTTGACTCCTCTTTGAAACTGAAAATATTGTTTCTGTTGTCAAAAGCAAGCGGAGATGATATTGACAGAGATTTATTAATTTTAGCCCACTCTCCACCCTCAGCTTGGTTGCTTGCAGCGTTGTGCATCGAGTAATTTGAAACTTGTGGTGCATGCTTTTTCTTAATTATTACATTCGGCGAAATCTCTTCGACAATTTTTCGCTTCTTGATTACCGACGATTTTGTCTTTACTTGATGACAATGCAGATTTCTTGCAACCCTAGCTCTACCCCAAGCGCTTTTGGTACCTGATGGTTGATAGTAAATCTTGTATCTGATTTTTGAACTTGTCGAACATGTTTTTATCGCTGGCAGTTTTTCATCGCGAAAAACCGGGGCGTGTTTAGATTCAACGCTATCGAGACTGTTGTTTGATTTTTTTTGGGACATGTCGTCCTCTAGATCATTGGCGTTGAATCTGTAGTTTAAGCAATGTAGCTCGCGGTATGAGCTATTAAGACATTCGTCAGAGATAGTCGCAATCGATAGTCGTTTTTTCGGGGGTAAATTGGTTGACTGACAACTGTCAGTGAAGCTCATCTCAGTGTCAGAAGATTCGATAATATGGGTCACGCAATCGACGACCGAATCCGGTCGCTTGACTTCGAAGTGGTGTGAATTATTATTTGTTTGTATTTTACTGTCACGTTGTTCGCATCTTTCTGGTCTATTTCGTTGGTCACTGTGCCTAGCCTGGGCTGAAATTGAATTTGAACTATTCTTTAGATCTTCAATATTCAATTTTATCGGTTCTCTTGCTTGTTTCCTATCCTTATCTCCCTCGTGGTCTGATTTTTCTAACTTTTCGCAGAGCCGTTTGGTTTGTGTGGCTCTCAATTCTGGTATCGGCAAAGATTTGTCATTCATCGGGACGAAGTCGACGCTGGGTTCATTCAATACTTGCAAGATAAAGTTGACCAGACTTGATTTTGAGCTGAAAGGGAGAGTGTTCTTCGTGTACAGCTTGTCAGGAATGTCAAGTCGAAATTTGCTTCCTGTGGAAGCATCACTCGCCATCAAATAAATCCCTGTTTGCTGGTACTTCTTGAGAGCTGCACTGGAAAGCGTGTTCTTCATCGACGAACCTGGCAAAATGTTGATTCGATCCGAGCCGTAACACAAATCGATGACCAAACTGTCGGGAGAAATTTTATTTTTTGAAGATCGGAGGCAATTTTCTTGCGTCTTCTTTGCTCCCAAGTCGATTACTTTAATAGATCTCGCCCCGTTCACGTCGATTTTACACGAAATGTTAAGTTGCATCTCTTTTACATCACCACCGATTTTATTTTCACTTTGGATTCCTGAATGTTGGTTAGATCTTGTGGTGATTTCATTTTTTGTTTGCCCCTCGTTGGCTCTGTTCGGATATTTAAATTCTTTGCTTCCACTACCAGTTCTTGTATGCGAGTGTACTTGATTACTACTTCCTCCATTACGACTCTCTTCGGATTTGTTCTTCGCGGATATCAATTTGTTTTTAAGAATAATTTTGTTCGAACTCCCCTGCCTTGGTTGAAAATTCGAAGAGGACGGTTCCTTTGGCGTTAGCTTTTCCTTAGAAACTGGACTAAAAGACATTTTCCTCCTGCCTTCAGACCGATTACTATTTTCTTTATTTCCGTGGCTTTTCTCAGCTGTTGTGTGATTTTTACTGGAGATATCAATGTTTGTAAAAAGATTTTTGACCTTTAATAATTGACTGGATACGAAGTGCTTCGTTTGCTGAGTTTTCTTACGTAGCCCGGAACGGAAACCAGAATCTTCTTGGTAGTTACTAGACACAAAATCTGGACTTCCTATCTGGTATTTCACTTTTTGTGCCCCAGAATTATTTCGCGGACTTTGTTTTGAGTCATTTGCAAATGTCTTGGTATCACTTTTATAATTTAACTGTTCGCTGTATGTACTATTCCTTAGGACATACGGGTTCCCAGCATGTCTACTGTTAGTATTATAACCATCTGCGCCACCGAATTGCTGTGGACCATGATCTTTGTTTACTTTTTGCTTAAATCTCCCGTCTTTATTCTGTTTTATATTGATTTCATAAGCGATAACATCAATAAACGATTCCAACGGGATAGTGGTGTGTTCTCGAAATACTGGCCTAATTCCGTGATCTTTATAGAGTTTCTCGGCCAATTGATCTGAATTAATAACGTATTTCTTGGAGCGAATATATGAGCTAGGCTCTCGAATATGTTCATTCTCAACTCTAGATTCTTGGACACACGGTTTTCTATCAGCTTGAAGAGTGTTTTTTTTAATTGGATCTGGAGCACTTCTGAAACACCAGTTGAACGAGCTACCATTGTTAACATCGTGTTTCCTCATGATCTTTGCTGTAGGAGCGTTTCCTCCAAAAATGTCTTAATAACGGCATGACAGCTAGAATTTTCTTGTTTTCTTTGTTCTAAAAATCCACCTGTGAAGCATTAAAATGAAAGAAATTCCTAGGAAATATAAGAAAATATTGTGCTCTCATCAACCGGAATGAACAGTTCGTTTAAGTTGGTTGATTAATTGAAAATAGGTAGTTAATACTTTGTGGTAAGAGAAATATTGAGCCAAGTAGGTAACCTTTATAAGGAAAAAACGAATTTATGAAGTATTTTATTAAAGATGTAATCACACTTAAACTCACCCAAAAGTCTCAGCGTGGTAAACGAAATAAGCGTGTCATTTGCTTTCACAGTATTAATTTAAATTTTACTACCACTTATCATCCCAACAAGAAATTTTGACACATTCGTCCTAATGGTACTAACGTCAATGGTTCTTCTGTTAAATCCCATAGCCTATTTAAAATTCAGTGTTAAAATTATCCACAGCCTTCTATAAGCGATTTAAACAGCAGAAAGTTTATTTACCGATTTTCATCATGGAAAATTGGTAAATTTAGCAGATTTGAGTACAAGTAGTGATCAAGATGAGACATTCATCATGTTCAACTTATGATAAAAATTCTCGTGAAGACATTTGTAAAGTCACAAATTTCTTACAAATAGACGAAACGTCCAAAATCAAGTGAACTGTCAAAACACTTCCAAATCTACAGTAATTCAGAGTAAAACAGGAACACAGTAAGTACGCGACACATAAAGTACAAACTAGGACCAAAACAAGTAGATAGATCAAAAAACATGAATCAATTTCCGTTTCCAGCGAAATAAAAACCAGTACAATGCAACGTCCAATAAAGAAAGCAACTTCACGGGCCTCTGGCCCTGTGGATTTGTACAGCGACGCATCAAACGTGACCACTCAACTCAGCTCACAACAAGTATCTGACGTCCCCTCAGAAGTGTCATTCGTGTTCGATCTACCCACCGAAGAGACCAACATCCACTTCAGCGTCAACCCCAGCGTACGGAAACTAACAGCCAGGTGTTACAAGACAGGCTCCCGCACAATCCTCATGGGCAAATGCGAGAGACCGAGGAAAATTAACATGCAACCACTCTATCGCTGCAGCAGTCGTGACTTTTCCCGGGCGTCGTCAGAGTCGTTGAGAGATTCTGACAGCTGTCAGAAGGATTCAACTTACCAGACTGACCCGTTCGCTTTCGATAAAAAGTCAAGAACCGTGCTGATTGGATCGCGACCGGAATACAGCAGACCACCGTCAATCACGATCGAAGATGTCACAAATGTACCCTCCGAGTCAACTTTTCAAGAGGAAACTCCTGAAAGTCTCGTGTATGTCACTCCACAAATTTGCACAGCTTATTCGCCAGTCCTTATTGATGAAGTCACGGATGAGCCCGGAACAGCATCAACGGCATCCGCATTCATCAACAATTCGTCCGTTGAGGGTGATACTAAATGTGTAAAAATCCAGTCAGCACTATTCGACGAAAATCCAAAGAATCTAGAAAAGGTGATGATAGAGTTAACTGAAGTAGCGAAAGAGTCGACAATTCTGCTTGCGAACGACGGACAGCACAGGACAGTGTCCGCACCTACGCTGACACATGTAGGTGACAGCGAATCGGTTTCGAGCCAGCTTGCCAAGTTGATGCTGCACGTCATGCATGGGAGGAAGGGGATGATCCTGCTCTTGTCCAAGGAACCGGAAGAAGAGATAGCATCGATGGAGCTCGCCACGGAGTCGTACGAACGAGTTGGTGAGGATAGTGTGCTTGCGATTAAGATTCTACACGAGGTCGACTCCATCCCAGATTCCGTGCCCGTTGAAGTAAAAGCAAGTGACTCGGTCGGGAAATGCAGCGAGAAAAACGATGGTGAAGGCCACCCCGATGGTGAAAGCGCCGGTGCGAGTGTGGAATCGAAAGGAGCGGCATTGGATTGTGGACCGCATTCAACTTCAACCGCTATCGACTCGACGGAAGTGTGCGAATTAAAGATTGATGACGTTCTGGAAGAAACTATCTCATGTCCGGAAGAAACTATCTCTTGTCCGAAAGAAACTGTGTCTTGTCCGAAAGAAACTATGTCTTGTCCAAAAGAAACTATCTCCTGCCCGCAAGAAACTATCTCCTGCCCGCAAGAAACTATCTCCTGCCCGCAAGAAACTATCTCTTGCCCGCAAGAAACTATCACTTGCCCGCAAGAAACTATCTCCTGCCCGCAAGAAACTATCTGCTGCCCGCAAGAAACTATCTCCTGCCCGCAAGAAACTATCTCTTGTCCACAAACAACTACCTCTTCACTTGAAGCAGTCGCAAATGATCATGCTTCAACGAGCACCGAAAACAAAGCAACGAGGAAGTTAAAAAATACCAAAAAGCTGAAACCTGTGAAGCCAAAAAAAAAACGTCAGCTATCTCCTAAAAGTTCGCATAAAAACAGAGAAAATGACATTGGTGAGCAGAAAAGGTCTTTCAATCTGCTGCGGAAGCTGAAAACTTACATCAATGGCGTTTTAAGACTAACAAACGAAGTTAAAAATATGCCCGAAGAATTATTCAAAGAAAAATTTAGAGAAAGCTTCAACAAACTAGCCGGGGTGGCGACCACCATCGATGTGAATACCTTCGAAAACAACTTGATTCAGGACATCGGTTCACTGAACGCGTCCAAGAATCCAAGAGGCAGCGACTCGCTCCTCTCTGACGCCACATGCGAGATGGACTCCTCCAACCCCACCAATCTAACCGGATGCTGTGCGCCGAATAGAGCCAAGACCACAGATTATGATGACCGCACCGGCGAATCAGACGTGCTGTTTCCCCAAAGCCAACAACGCAAGAAGAAGGCATCGCTGTATTCTGAAACACAATCTACAGCTAACGGCGTCGAAAACTTCCCCGCTGACACACCTGCCACTACTTCTGCCGCTGCGACCAGCGGCGAGACGTCGGAATTTCAGCGCTTCTTAAGACAGCGCACGCCCAGGGTGGACCTGGGACAGACCAGAGCCGTCAGGATCGGCTCCAGCTCGATGACCTACTACTTGAAGTGGGACAGGGACGGCTTTGAACCACAAGAATTCTTCTATAACGGCAACGACGCTGGCACCGCTAAGGTGGAAGAACGAGAAGAAATTCAAGCGACGACAAATCGACGTCAGAAAATAAGTCGTAAAAAGAAGAAGAATATTTCAAAAGAGTTTGAGGATTTTGGGATCGCCAAACACGCCGAGGAATGGCTAAGCAATGTTGCCAGAAGCGATCATGAGTACATAGAGGGTCTGCCGATGGAGGAAACGGTCCATCAGAATTCGGCATCTCAGTACTTTTGTAATGATAGATCTAAAATTGACGAAAGTCAGTCGCTTGAGTTTATCGATTCATTAGCAAACATCTCGGAGAGCCAGTATTCGGGGCGTATTTCATCTTACGAGGTGGATGCTGAGCCACCGAGTAATTCAGCCATTCTGTACACGCTCTACTCTCAACTGCCGGAACCGGACACAGAAAGTCTTCAAAAACCCGAACAGACATATCCGGATCGTAGCTGCCATGTACTATTTTCTACGGGACTACAGCCCCCTTTACAAGAATCAAGTTCAGGTCTTTTGTCGAACTCAAACTACGATGCTTTGCGCAAAGAGACGTATGAAAACGTGACCTGTCAAGGGCCGGAAGTTTGTGAAAGTGAGGTCAAGTATGGAAGAAGTCGTAGACGCAAGAAACACCATCGCTTCTCGGAGAAGACGCGCCAGTATTTGGACAAGTTTGACAAAGCATCGACGCAGTCCGAGGAGAGCATGAGCGTGGACCAGTACGACGTGTCGCCCTCCTCGATTGTGTTGAGGAAGAAACGGCGGAGGTCCGCGTGCGGCCTGACTTTCCTTCGCGTGCGGAAGACGCATCCTTGTCGGAATTTACCCCGGCTTCTGTTGAAACAAGATTTCCAGCAATATCTCTCCGTGGAATGTGCCCCCGAGAGCTCGGAGAGCCAACTGATAACAGGTATCGACGTCGAAGATCGGAGTGATTACTTAGATGGCGTTTGTTTCGCAGGTTCGAGCCAGGTGAAACCGAAGTGGGTGAAAAGTTTGGATAGCTTGTTCGGCTTTGTTAATTATATTCCAAATATTAAGAGGTTTATTACCGGACATCGTGAAAAAGCTAGAGTAAACGAAGTTGTTAATCAGAAACCTTCGAAAAGTTTCACGGACTTGACGGCCGAATCAGCAAAGAAAGAAGCAGCTGCATATAAAAAATCGACTGTGTCTAAAAATAGGACCCGAGAAAAACCTGTTCAAGGAGAAAATAGTACCACGTCAAGAAATGGCCAGCCAACAGACAAAACAGCATCCATGCTGGAGAAATTCCGTGCTGATCGAAGGAGAAAATACAGCATTGTTAAACAATCAGAAAGTTCAGTTTATAGATCAATCAATCATATTGGTGGATCGCCAGTGAACAATTCGATCAAGCCGGGTCAGGGTAGTCATAATGTGGCCAAAGTTGAAAACATAGTCAAGATATCTGGAAATAGTAAATATTCCCAACATAATAAAGAAAATAGTGATCATTTGAAGAAAACTGCAGAGAAATGTGAAAATGAGAGCACGAGTAAGAACAATAGAGTGGCAATGAATAACAATAAAGTGGCCTCTCGGGGAAAGGGAACTGAGAAAACGGATTCGTCATGTGATCCAGTAAAGTCAAAAAACACCGAAAGTAGCAGAAAAAATTCCGTTACTAGAAAAGAAACAGATAAAAAGAATTCAGTGGAGGAAAATGGAAGTGGAAAGTGCTCAAGTGCTGACAGTGGAAAGGAAATTGGTAAAAAGACTAGAGAGAAGGCGGTGCAACGTGAAAATATTAACAACGCTTGCGATCCTACTACAAACACTAAAAAAGAAATTTGTGATAAAACAGCAAAAAATACAACAGTGTTGAATGAAAACAGAGACAGCTTGTGTGACCGCAACGATTATAGTAAAGAAAATGAAAGTACGAAAGAAACTATCAATACACAGACAGTAAAAAAGTTGGTGCCAAACGAAAGTGGAAACAACACAAGTAAACGTATTGATGGTTTAAGAGAAAGAAGCGAAAGGTCAAGGGAAAAGTCAGTGGCAAATGACAGCAAAAGCACCTCGCGTCACCGTACAGAAAATAGGAAAGAAGCGGCACTTAAAAAGACAGTGTTACAAAGAGTTCCAACTGTAAGCGGTAACGGCCCGAGCGATTGTATTGACAGTAGAAGAGAAAAATACAGAAGACAAAGAGAAAGGGTGGTGCTAACTGACAGTAGAAACAGCTCAAGAGACCGAAACAAGAAAAACGAAACGGAAAATGTACAGACAGCACAACCGCTGCCAAATGTAGGTGGCATTATCACAGGTGATAGTCAAGACAGTAGAATAGAAAGAGAAAAAAGCTCAAAGGAAGAGGCATCACCAAATAAAAGTAGAAAGAGCTCAAGTGACCGTACTGAACATAAAAGAGGAACAGCGTCAAATTCAGGTGAAAAAACACAGAAAAGTGATTGTATTAACAGAAGAAGAGAAATAGACAAACTGAGACGAGAAGCAGCGTCACAAAAAGAAAACAGGAACTGTTTTTCTGACCGTAGAGAAGACTCAATAAACGCGGAATCAATCTCCAATGAAGATTTGACCGACAACGCAAGTGATTGCGTCGATGATGAGATCAGTTCAATTCACTCGAAGAAAAGTGGACTGTCCGCTATCACTGACGACGAGTGGATGACAGACGAGTCAATGTCACCGGCATCTGATGGAATTGGCGACCTTAACGTCCATGCTATGAAGGGAATTCCAAACAGAGTTGATAAAAATAGTAATGACCCCGGTTTGCCGAATAGCAACAACAACACTAGGGTAGTAAACGGTTGTGAGCGCCGAGTTGTCGAAGAAAAAAGAAACGCAGGCTCAGTTTCAAGCTCTAAACGTAAGGCCGCGGAGACTTACTCAAATTCAAGATCATCGCGAAATGTTAAGTTAGCAAGTCATGAGAGTAGCAGCAAGCAACCATTTGGGAACGGAACCAGGAAGTATAACACGGATCAATCTTCAGACCCAGCGACTAGGGCTGCTAGAGTAGAACTGGATGGTAAAAGTCGTAAGGAACCCCGACGCATTAGTCAAGAAGGGCCAGGCAAGAAGATGACTGGTAGATTAAGGGCTGCCGAATTCGACAGAAAAAACTTACAACTTTTGAAACAGAAAAAATATGATAAACAAAAGCATCGAGAAGGCAGAATGTCTTCGCTCGAGAGTGACACTAGTTCCGATGCTGGGAGATCTCAGAACACGAATCAAGCAAACACAGGCCGTATGCCAAGTTCTGCGAGATGAGTTGAGAGTTGTTTGTCAGAACTTGTCTTCTTTTTGTAAAATGTAATTGGGTTACCTACCTAAGTCTCTGTAAATGTGTTTTGAAATTAAACTCACCTTTCGGAACTGTAATTTTATGCGTTCATGTTCACATGCGTTAAAGTGAAAATTCCAACGAGGCCCATGATCGTGGTTATACCTCTAGGCAGTGTGCAAAACGCCCCCGTAAAGTATGGGGCCCCTTGCAAACCCCCCTACCCAAGCCAAGCTAAATAATATGATCATACACAAAACTTTATTGATGAGCGTAGCGAGGAAAGCGAAATATTCAATTTCACTTAGTGGAGAAAAAAACGGCCAAACGGCTGCTCTGATTTTGATACAAATTTCAGGAAACTGTATTTTGTTCTCAACTTAGACCCCCTGCGTTTGTCAGCAAAGTCGGGGTAACAGTTTCTGAACTATTCAAAATTTACAAAATATTTCAGATTTTTCAAAACTTTTCTTATTTTTTACAGCCAAAAGTTATTTATATAATCACACCAAACTTAAGAAACACATTGCGCAAATTTATATGCAGATGTGCTGAAGTTTTTGGATCTATATCTCATCCGGTTCATTTTTTATCCGCATTTTTCCGACAATTTTTTATGATTCTTAACTATTCATCCCTCGAGATTCAAGTGGAAGGTTTAGGTGCGATTACATTCATATTCTTGTTGGTCTTAAATCTTATCCTCAAGCCCTAAATAAGTACGCTCATCTACAACGCGACTAGATTGAGCGTTCGCGAAGCCCTAGTTAAAATAACACGCATTCACAACGCGATTAAAATAGCTCGCACGAAGTCCTGTCTTTCCAAAACGACCAGTGAACGGTTTCCTCTCGTCATACCATTGATACACTAGCGAGATAATCAACTGGGTGAAGTTAGGAAAGTAAACTCGACGTTTGTTTTTGTTAATATCGTGGAGAAGTCGATGATCCCTCTTACTACAATTGTAATTATCAACAACATACCTGTTTCCTCAGGAGGCAGACTGTCAGGAATCACGGCAATCATTTGTAAAATCAAATTAATTACTTTAAACTTTTTCGCGATTGAAATTGATAAGAAAATAATTTTGACTGCTGAATTATATTCCAGTTACCCATAAACTCTCGGAATGTTCCTAGTTGGAATTGTCCTTTTACTACGTGACGATCTTGATGTCATTTATCCACAGTATAGAATCGACTCCACAAGCATAAAAACCATGAAATACACGACAAAGATCGTAATTTTAAAAATATGCTCTACGCTCATTTTAAAATCTCCACACAAAAACATTTGTTATAGATTTAGTGTCAAAAGGTTCTAGCAAGTACCTAAACATTCCTAATGGACGCACACTAAGTACACGTACGTACACTACCTAGAGTTCCAAGGTAGATTGGCTGTAGTAAAATAATATACAAATATATTTTGTGTGTGCAGAAGCGAGCTAATAAAGTATTGTTAAGGGCCTTGTGCTTGTACTCAGCTGTATAAATAACCTGACTTTTAAGCTAGCTGAAATAGCGACTTACCATTTGTCGAATGGAACAGTTTTAGATGTCCAATAGTGTTATTATCTTTCCACATACGAATTCTAAGGTAGCCGATAGTACATTCAGCTTACATTTTTTAACCTTATACCACATTGATCTTGTCTTTTGATCACATATTCGGTTTCATTGTGATGAAACACACAGTTGAAGTATAATTATGTAAAACTACTTATTTGAATAAAGTTAAATTATTGTCGTCTTGCGTCTTACTACCGCCACTACCGCTACCTATGTAAAAATATTGAAACTAAAAAGCTCAACTGAAAACCTGAATTTACGGAAATTTCGTTCAAAACTCGAAAATTAAAATTTCTCTTAGCTTAATTCAAAATTTATGCATGAAAAAGAATCTACACAGGATGCTGGGAAATAAATCGATTCACAAAAGTTATACTGATTTTTTATTATTTTTACACACATTTTTCCAGTTAATACCGATATCCTCCAGTGACGAAAACTGCTTAATTCGATACATTATTTTACTCGCTGGAGAATATCGCAATAGCACAACTGTCAGCTGTCGTTACACGGATACAATGGATATATTATACTGTATAATAATATGCTCTCCAAATGCAATAATATATCTCATAGTAGTATTAATTCTTATAGCTACAATATAATTAAAATTATTATTTTATTATTACTCATTTTCTTGTTTTTTTTTCAAATACTGTATTTCTGTCTGTCTGTAATTATTAGCTATTTTTCGGGAGTAGGTTTCATATATTGGCATTTTGTCAGATCTGTTTGAAATAGACTCGAATTCCACGTCCCCCTTCGACCTACAAATAGTACACTATCGGCTTGCAATAATCACCTGTCCACACAGGTGCAACGGGGTCAGTAGGGAAACGGCACAGTTATCTGTTTTTAAAATATGTAGCTAATTTTATCACACAACATTCAACCCACAAAAATATGCATACATTTATTATAGTTAATTAAACATGATAAAATCAGTGTGTCCCTCAGTCTCTTTAAAATTGTACAACCTTTTCTGCGGAAACAAAGGCGAGCGTGGCCGGCAATGGATAGCTCTCATCGTTGGTAAATGACGAATGTGTAAGAGGTTACTGCTGCGCTGCATTACGACTAGGATACTCTTTCAACAGAGTTTTAAACAGGGCGGCAGACGACGACAAGCGATCACGAATCGGAATCACCGGGTAGTAAGAAAGTGTGCCGACTAAAAATAAAATCTAGTCGGTTTAGTGTATTCATCTGGGCTCGAGACGGGGTTAAAAGACATTGTTTCCGCAGAAAAGGCAGTTTTGGAGAATTATTATGAAGTGCCATCAGCTATTTGCTAGTATTTTTCTCTGGAATCAGTCAACATTATACACTATTTAGGTTTTCCATGTATGAATAGCTCTGTTTTTTACTTTTGTTTTTAAGTGAGGTCACAGGTGTGTACTTTGTTATTAGTTCATCGATCATACACAGGTCAAGAATCGTTCATAAGGCGAACGCTACAACGAGATTCGATCGCACGGCTCAGGAAAAAACCATTCGCAACTATTATTGTTGTAAGTGTAGTACATGTAGGTAATTAATTACTTCAAGTCTTTTGAGATATCTTGCAATCAGAATGTATCAGTAGTATTCTGTCAAATTGAGACTAATTAGTGCTATCTCGAGTGTCGAAGGCTGAAAGCATCAATATTACGAGTCGCCAACGCTAAGGGCGATTGGATGCCCACGGTCCCGGAAATATGAGACGATAATTAGAACCAGATGGAACCAAAGTCATTTTTACTTTTTAGCCCCTAATGATACTCACTTCATTGTCTATGTATAGTAATACTCAGATCAAATTAAACGATCAAGATCAATGACATTTAAAACCTCCCAAAATCTTTAAAAAATTAGTATCTGGTTGTCTGTTCATTTAACAGTCTCTTATTTACCTAACCGCAAATAGGCCATCGACAGTCGAGATCCTTGCCACTACCAAAGCTAACGAGTCAACGACCATTCTCACAAAACACCGGGGCTTCACCATGCGTTGAATAAAACCACGTCACAAGTCACGACACCAAGCACACTCGACCACAACACAAAACTATCGGCGCGCTTCGCTAACGACCAGTTTCAATTAGCAAAGATCTGACGAAATACGTACGGCTAGATTAAGATGGTAGAATTATTATTACAGCGGTTATTTTCGGTTTAGTTTCTGCATTTCTTTCTTTTGATTAATAATGTGGGATTGAGTGATGAGATTTTTTGACAACATGTCTCTCGAATCGATTGCCGACACTTTGCCTGTACGTTTTCTGTACGCCAGCCTTTCGGAGTAAGAGAGAGAAAGAGAGAGAGAGAGAGAGAGAGAAAGAGAGAGAGAAAGAGTAAGAAAATTAGACGACTCTTGCATTATTGCGCAATATTTGATAAACCTTAACGTTATACATGTATCGAAAATATCGTGCATGCGCACTTTAATATTTATTATTTACCTACGATCTACGCAGTAATTACTCCAGAGTAAATTAAGCCCATTACAATTTGAACTTGCGTTACCACGAAAATGAATTTCCTAATTTTTAGTTTCATTACGTTTAAAAATTAACTTTTCAACCAAAAATAAAAAGTAATAAAAAAATGCATGCATGTGTTAGAAACTACCAAATAATTTCATAAACAGCTCGGTAAAATAAAAAAAAGTATACCTATTAAAAAATCAGAAACAAAATTCATGCATGGAGAAATTCCGCAGACCTGATTTTCACGATCTCCAACCGAATATAGTTCAAACGCATCCTGAATAACTGAAACGTAAACTCGCGCTCAGAAACAGTCCCTCCGTAGACATAACGCAGGCCTAACTTATTATTAACTAGCTACGCACAATCATTTCTCTAGCTTCCGTCTACGTTTATATTATCTTATACGCTATTAGTATTCCTTACTGTTAGGAGACCCTGAGATGATGGAACTCGCCAGCCGAGATTTCTCCCGACCGACGAGCTTTTGTGAATAATAATATTTATAACGGGAGCGATTCACAAAGTTTCCAGTTCCACGCCGACAAAGCGTATTCGCGTAACACACCAGATTATCAGGAAGAGGGTGACGGTTAACAACGGCACCAGTTCGCTCTAGGAGTGCCTACTTAGTACAGAGTGGGCGCGCAATAAACAACTATTAACATGTCCAATGAGGACAATACTGTTTGGAAAATGGATCGCTTGAATGATTTATACACTAATTGTTGAGTTGCTAGTGTTTTGAGCAATGTTGATGAGTTGACGACAAAAAGTCTCGTCGCTAGTCCAGTGTATTTACACTCGACTTTCAATTCTATTGTAACACAGATTCGTTCAGGCACGTCTTACGTACACACTTTCGTTAAACTACATCTAAGGTCGGGAAGGAAATCCACGTTCGATTCCGTCAGGTAAAATTCGATGACGAAAACGATATCGTTTGGCTGGAAAAGTCAACGCAGCAGCAGACTGGAAACCGCATTCCAGCGAGCTGCCGATTTCTCGTCGAGTGTAAGCATCCGGAGCTCAGCGGAGTGTCATGAGAGATCGAGTGGACGTGAAAACTTCGTGAATCTTTGTGGTAGGGGGCCGCCGAAGCGTACGTGAGAACGTCTCGTTATACAACATTGCTGATGGAACGCACGAGCATTGCTAGCCGGTTCGGGTTCCGAAAGACCCACCCTCGTCGACGCAGAATCCACTCGGGGACGATCGTCTAGCTACGTTCACTTTTGTTGTTAGAAACTCCAATCGAAAAATGCGTGTCCCGAATCCGAGACATTTGCCTTGCCAGGGAAATGCTCCGAGCAACTCGCTATCAGTGTGAGCAAGGTAACGGTCGCGGTCTTAGACGCACATTTGCGATTGGATATTTGGCGTCTAAAAATCAATAAGTGCATGCGGCAAGATTCGTAGTTCGGTTTTATTCCCACTTTAATCGAACGTGATTAGTTTGAAGAGCCTAGGCTCTGTCGGAAGAACCACTTTTACTACCGCAACAATTTCGCGTCAAAATAGTGGGAGCATCGAAATCCTCGGAACGCGATTCGGTTCGACTTCGGCCCACTTGCCGATAGAAAAGAGGTAGAGCGATAGTGACGTGCCCCTCGTGAAGGCGGCAAAAACAAGATGCCCAGCTAGCAATGGTCGACGGTGTAACCGCAAAGTTAATCAAATAACTCGGCTTAGTTTCAATACTGTTCTGTAACTTTTCTTCACTTACTGTAAGCAAAATGGTTGGTTACGACAAATGGCCATTTCCGTTCGGGTTTCTCGTTTGCTTATTAGTATTTAGTACATAAATCGTCATTATTGTAATAATTAATAATTTACAAAGAATTAAAAACCAGGTACTTGTTTGCATTTTTGTGTGTGCTTACGTGGCTACTGGGGCGCTTGCATCTGTACGATGCGCAAGCATCTGCACGATGCGCTCACCGCGATAAGAGTGCTCAACAGACGAAAACACACTGTCCTAAATTATCTCTAGACTAATATGCTTCCAGCTTTTTTTTTCCAAAAGTGTTTTTTTTTTTTTTTACCCACCTAGATATTAATTTATAACATGCTTCATAATAATATTACTTATTAGTTAGAACAAGTATATCAATTAAAAATAAAATCTGAATTTCATCTAGATTGTAAAAATCTATCCGTACAATTTCTTAACTTTATTATAAAGTTCTTAACTTGGAACATAAAAATGATGGCGCAAATGGACATGAAATAATTATAACCCGTAGTAATGAAATATACAACTATTTTTAAAAATAAATATTTATATCTTAGTTGTTAGTGCTCTGCTCCGTTCTATGGGGGCTATTCGGACGTTAGTGGTCGGCCCATCTTCCCAACCGAAAGCTGTTCAACAGCCGAGCGGAAGAAAAAACAATAAAGCTAAAAAAACCATACGACTCTCGTAATAACTCCATTTGCGTCCTTTTAAAAAGCTACAAACGATTTTATCGAGTACTGCTCATATAAAGTTAAAAACCATCGCGCTGTGTGTAAACGTAATATATAACTCCTAACTGTGGTAAGTCTTGGACTTTGGTTTCTTCCTTTGTTTCTTGTATTACTAATTCCATGCTCAACCTAACTTGCTATGCAGTTATTTATAATAATTATATGTATACTTATATAATAATATTAGCCTACTTAACTTTTTTTTTAACTAACGTAAAAACTATGCTTTTTCTTGCCGTAAAACTAGGTTTCTTTTACATTTAGCTGAGGGAGGAAAATGATTCACAAGCTTCACTTAAGCACTGTCCTGCCGTATTAAAAAATATATGTCTCCGAACATATGACGGCATGCGTAAAAAAATAACTAAACCTTTTTTGTTTATTCGACCTGGTTGAGCAAATTGTAGTAGGTCGCTAACTGAGGTAAAAAAATTCCTGATATCAAAGTGTTTTTTCGCATCTTAGTAGTAGGTAGTTGTAGTAGTTGTAACAGTAGTAGTAGTAGTAGTACTTAGTAGTAATGTTGTAGTAGTTAGCAGTAGTAATAATAACTATAGTCTATCATATAAATATTGTACAATACGGTGATTTTTCTCGATGTTCAGTTTACCCCTCGTAGCGAGAGTGCTTAGGCATTCGGGCGTTCGGCGACGCCTAGGTGGTGATGGCGGCCTGCGAGTTGGCGGAACTGCAGCCGCTGTGAGGTGAAAGGTTGGCCACTGCGCCGCCGCCACCGCCGCCGCCACCGCCGCCGCTGCCGCCGCCGCCAGTGGTTGCGCCGCCCAGCTGTTTGTTGCGTTGCCGGAAGGGATCTGAACACACCAGAGATTCGTGTGATTCAAACCTACTCGTTCCATATAAGTTAGATATTTGGTTTCTAATTATTAACACAAGAGATTAATTTTGACATCTCCTAGCAGATAGGTCTCCTACGACTCTACTGTAGAGTACTCTGAAAACTAGTGAGTCTTACAAAAGCATGACGCTGGGAGTTCTTTGAACGGCTGTCAAAGTAAAAGCAGAAAAGTTGCACATCTTTAACTATTTAAAAAATTAATTGCAAGTAGCAGGTACACTAATTAAAATTTTTAAAGCGGTTTTATATTACGCAAGTATTTTGTATTTTATAAAGAATGCATCTGGAAACAAAAACTTGCTGTTTTAGCACAGTTTTAATTGCTATTTTACCCATGACAGTTTTTACTCTACTCACTGATTGATACAGATATCTATTTAGTATTTGCTAAGAGTTGCTGGAATTTTTTTATAATGTTTTCGTTTAACACCGGCGCAAATAGCCTCGTTGCAAAGTGGCTACTTGCTAAACACCAAAAATCAATCAGCGAATCGTAGCACATAAAACCTACAGGTATCTCTAAATCTAAATTTTATTGTTTAGAATCAACTCGATAGTTTGCACAAGTCGAGTGTAGATTGATTTGTTGACCAGCCGGACATACCTGTCTTGATGTGTATGCACCAGAGAGTGGCAGTGACCACCACGCCTAACAGGAACGACGCCAGCCCCACGCCGACGGTGACCTCCACAGGCACGCCGGTGTGGACGATCCTCGCACCGCTGCTGCCGATGCTGCTGCTGCCGCTGCTCACGCTTGCGCCGCCGCCGCCGCCCCCGCCGCTGACGCCCACGTCGGACGTTTCAGCGGCAGTGCCTTGCGCTGCCTCCGGCAGGATGGGCCTGGCTGCTGGAAGCGCAGAGAACGTTTCGTTGTTAGCACAAAGTTTGAGCTAATGTCTTACGGTTCTTAATTCTGATGTAGGAAACTCTCGGCACGGGTGGCAAACCTGGCGGTAAAGTTAGAAGTTTCATTAGACTAGTGCAGTTATTACCTACGAAGATAATCTTTTACATGTCCACAGCCAGTTAAAACTTGATACTGAGCATAAGTGGAGAACAAAGCCTACTAAATATTACTAATGATGTTTGTAAATTGTAATGTTGTTTTATATGGTGGTAGGTACAATCCTGGACACTGAAAGCCATCCACTAGAAATTTAAACAAGTCCCGAGAAAGGTTGGCTTGAAACATAGTGTAGGTAAATCAGGTAAGCACCATGCTGTATGCCATGTGCTTTGTGGACCTATTTGTCGTTACGATAAACCAGTTTTCATTATCAGTTGATGCCTGCCCAGGTTGAACTTTGTACAGAAAAGACAGTTGCTAACACAGGTAGGAACGCGGTTCTAACATGCGATTCGACTCGAGATGCGTATCCCAACCAATCCTTGGTCCTGAGCTGTTACTAGGCGCGTGACTCACGTTTGGTCGTCGGCTGCTGGCGGCGGCGCTGCGCGACAAGACGCAACGGCCCGTTGAACGAGTACTGCTGAGCGGTCGACACTGTCTGGTTCAGGTAGAAGCGCAGGCCGGAGCAGTACTGCGCGGGATTCACGCACTGCGAACAAACGGACAAAGTCAGCACAAGCACGGGGATCGATCGGACACTGCAAAGATCTGCACACAAGTTTTGCAGATGTTTGTCCGATATTTGTGAACAACAATTCGTTTTTCTAATGCTAACCAAAACAAATTACGATCAACTTCGACCAAGTTTGAGTATGTGCATTTGAGAATCCTGAGCAGTTAACAACAGGTAGCAAGAACCCATGCTAACTTGCTCATTTCTGAAACGAGATATCCAGCCAAAACACACCAAATCGACTTAAATCCCATCAGGTTGATCCCACAGCCTGTCAAAGTTAACAAATTCTAAAACCAAACATTCTAACTTACAACTAAAACTCGAAGTATTCGAACATAGCATTCTAACATAACATTCTAACTTAATTTCTAGCTCTACATTCTTAACATATGACTTATGACTTATGAGTGACCTAATCTAACAACCTGCATATGGAAAGATTGTTGTTAATGAGCAAGTGTTGAGTTTGTGAGTTTTGACTGAATCTCTTACGACGATCTCACGATACGTTTCCACACAACTCGTCCATCCACAAAACCTTGCCGCCATCTCTGCCACTCACCATCTTCAGGTTGCCCTTGCCGCGCTCCTTGTCGAGTGTGCACAGCCCGAGCCGGCAGTGCAGGTAGAACTGCCCGAGCGGCTGGTAGTCGCGGCTCACGCGGAAGCTGAACCGGCCGAACGGCGTCCGCGGCGCCGCCGTGACGCCCGCCGCCGCCGCTGCCGCCGCCGCCGCCGCCGACGTCGCTGCCGCCGGGAGCCGGGCCGACGGCTCGGCGGGGCACGTGTTGCGGATCAGCGTGACGAAGTGCGGCTGGCGGTGGTCGGACGAGTTGGACACCCAGCACTCTTCGATCACCACCTGCACGGGCACGACTGCGGGCGGAGGGAGACGGCGTCGGATTAGTCGTAGGAGTAGCGCGCGGTTTCGCTAGGCGACCAACGATTTTCGGCGCGGAAACGAGCCCGTTTCGAATTTTTCAAAGTTTAGTTACGGAATAACATGTCGACTTGTAGCGGGGTTTTTGACAGCATTGACGGGAGGTTAAGATTATGATAGCTGGCCAAAAAAGCATTGTGAGTTCCATTGATTGCATTGACAGTAACCTGTCTACTACAGGACAAGAAATCGGGTGTTCACCAAGAAAAGCCTCGATTGGTAATAATAATTACCAAAGTTTGAATCCTCAATCCTCAACCAATAAATTTGGTTGCATGTACGGTAGATAATGATTATTAGAAACGAAATATCAATTCCAAAATTTACATCCGTACCGGGATTCCCGGATAGACTAAGATCCGGATTCGAATCCTGGTAAGGATGTAAATTTTGGAATTGATATTTTGTTTCTAACAAGCGTAGTGGCCAGTCGCGATGTGCATACCTCCTTCGATGAACGCCTTGACGTGCAGCGTCTCGTTGAGCACGACTTCGGGCACGTCACGGTTCTTGAAGTCGACCTTGGTGGCGAGCGCCGGGTCGCGGAACAATTCCAGCCGGTAGAGCGACGGCTGGCTCGGCTCGCTGGTCAAAGAGTCGTCCTGCAACCAGCGGAACCATAGACCACGTGCCATTATTTCATCTGCGTGCCTCTTCGACAGTTTTTAACCCTAGTCCAGCATAAATCCAAGGCTTCACCTCGATCATAATTCATCATTTGTAGCGATACGAGAGCCATATAAGTACATCAGAATCAGAAAACCAACAAAATAGAGTCCGTAGTCTCCCGTAAACCGTAGACATCCGAATCAGAAATCAAACAAAAATAGAGAGCCATCCTGGTATGTAAGAGCACCAAAACATGTGCAGCAAAAATATTGATCAATCTGCTCATTTATAATTTGGTAAAATACCAGTATTATCTGAATTAACACATTATCTGTGGAATGGATATATTGTTCCTAACACTTAATATCTACCACACTCACACATGCAACAAATATTTGCGGTTAGGTTCGAATCAACTACTAGCACGCAGTACGTACCGGCACGGCAGGATTTCCGGGCTTGTTGGGATCGCCCGGGTAGTGCGGCCGGTACTTGCACATGACCATGATCTGCCCGTCGAAGGTCATGTCGCCAGATGCCTCGAAGTCCTCGTCGTCGCTGTCGGCGGGGCTGGCGAAGTTTACGTTCACCTGAAACCCGAACGATCGTCACCGTCGTGTCTTTAGCGGCGCTGAAGGTTCGACCGCTACAGATCGTGCTTAAGTAATGGCCGCCGTTTACGTTTCGCCAACTCATGAAACTATATCCGCGTGGCGCCGTTTCAAGATGTAAAAATCAAACATAAGAACAGTGCCTAAATGTTTTATTAACCACTTGCATATCTTCTAGCATTTGACTGGTAACTTTTGGTTTCTACTTCTGGACACAACCGGTTGTTTTTCTCATCAACCGTGATTCACGGGGCAGCTTCACAACTTTGGGGAGAAACGAGCCAAATGGGCAGAAGTTTGCAGTTTGACAGGCAAAAGGCCAGCATGGGTGTCAGGCCAAGGCTAACCAACACACTAATAAAAAAACACAAAACAACACGGCACTTGGCAGACACAGAACACTTGGAGAAGGCATGTCTCGCAGTGTACTCTCGATGTCAAAAACTTTTATTTTTTTACTATCTGGTCAGGTAGTTAGAACTGTACCTATCCGGAAAACCGCCGGCATAAATACCTTAAGGGCCGGTATTTAACTTCTATCTTAGAAGTTAACTTATATTCAAAGTTAAATTTGACAAATTCAACAAGCCAAGGTTCCACTTGACCAGTTAACGGCCCAAACCAAAAGAAACCGGGCTGAGCTACTCACAATGTTCAAGTAGGCTTTAAGCAAAGTACAGAACCCTGATTTAGTTTCTATTAATGTATGACAGATAAGGCTAAGACGGCAAACCAAAGTCTCAGTACGCCGTCTCATCGCCTGACAACAAAGAACCGAGTCGAGCAGGCACTCACGACGTTGGAGAAGAGCGTGAGCTTGCCGTCGCTCTGGCCCGTGTATCCGCACGACGTCGTGTGGCTGGTGAGCGTGCCGTGCGTCCGGTTGTACGTCGCCACGCACGTGCGGTCGCTGAGCGAGAGCTGCGGCGAGCCGAGCGTCTTGAGGAGCGCGCGCGGGAACGTCACGTCGATCACCGTCTTGCCGCAGTGCACAGACATCGCCGCCTTGAGCTGCACTATCGGGTCTCCGGCCGCCACGTCTGAAACACGGAGGAGCGTCGCGGTTTATGACAACGGTCGGGGAAGCGTGAAGAATGATTATGACTGAGTAACGAAATATAAATTCATAAATTTGTAGCCATGCCGGGATTCGAATCCGGGTCTTTGCCTGTCCACTTATCCATTATGCTACACGGACAACCAACTGTGGAATGGATTATTACTATGTCCATAGATATTAGATACCATAGAGATATCATTGGAGAATCATTGTCTACCATGCATGCAATGAGTATTATTTGCATTCAGAATAAAATTCACACTAAGGGAGGAGAATGTCTGTGCCGTTGTGTTGGTTAACGTAAGTCCACAGTTGGTGGTCCGTGTAGCATAATTGCCAAACTGGATGAATCATAGTCCCAGACAGACGAAAAGATGCGGGTTCAAAGTCAAATCCCAGTACGGATACAGATTTTGGAATGGATGTTGCCAAGTTTGCTTTAAAATAAAAAATAAATCAAGTGTTGTGCTGATCGATATAATGCTCATGTAAATACATGTTAAAAAATTGCGTTAGGCTATGATTTTTACTGCTGGAAAAGGAATGTTTTCGCTGTTGTAAATTCCTACAACCGTAAGACTGTCGTGGGATCGTACCAACGGAAACCAACACCATAACTGCTAGTGCTTGGTGGTATTAGAATCAGTCCTCTTGAAGACCAATCTAAACGGCTATCATGATTCATGATCAAAGATTCCGAACAGGAAATGTGTTACGTAAGCGTTACGCCGACTCTGTGCCTCACCGTGTGCTGCAAAGCTGGCGACAAACACGGCTCCAGGGAAGTTGGGTTGCTGCTGCATAAGCTCGCGGTTGGTCGTTTCGCCTGTGCGTCTGCGCTCCCCAGAAACCTCCGCAAACACCTGCGACTCGGTACCGCTACGGACGGCTGCACAAAGCATGGACAAAAAAAAGTCAAATCAGACAGAGATATCGAGATTCGAGACCATAGAATGAAGAGCTTGCCAAGAGGCGAAAGCTAATGTGCAGCTAAGGATTAAGAAAGAGTAAAAAAATTGATACAAAAACTGCCTGATAAATTCTAGGAACTAAGAACATATACTAAATATATATGGATCCAAATATTTATCGAGAAGGCCAATCTTGCATCCAATTTGATATTCTATCTCTTTCTCAATCCATGGCTTATATATATGATGAGTTATGCTAAGTTATGCTATGAACTGATTGCTATCAAAAAAGTGCATCAGTTAAATTAGTTTAAAGGGTTGAAAAATATCAGCAAAATCAAAAGCCAGTCCTTTCTAGGACAAGAATTTTTTCACCAAAACAAGCCTGGATTGGTACCAAAACTACTAAAAACCAAGGTTTGAATCCTAGACCAAATAAGCATTGTTCAATAAAATAGGTGCGACACACGAAACATTTAAAAACAGATGATTCATACACTTTCATAGGCAACGATTGGTGGGAACCATAGTTTAAATCTCCAAATAAATAAGGCAAATAAAAGTTAGGATGAGTTAGATGACCTAAGCAACCATCGGTGAAAACATGGGGACTCAATTTCCTCGACGATTGTCAAATATTAAACATAAAAGTAAAACGGCAATTCTCTGACTTACCGCTCTTGTTCTTCGAGCCGACCACCAGCTGCAGCGTCGACGCGTACGCCGTCTTGGCGTAGAGTATCGGCGGGCCGTACTCGGACGTCACCGACATGAGCAGCTCGACCATGTTGTCGGGCAGCGTCGTCAAGCGCACCTCCAGGTTCTCGTAGCCGCCGTCCTCCGAAGCGTTCTCCACCTGGTCCTCGCGGTCGCTCTGCGCAGATCACAAGGCAAAGACATCGTTATCGACGGCCGTGAGCAGGGATGAGTATGAATGTAATCCTAAATGCAAACACTGGTTGTATGTACGGTAGACAGTGATTATTAGTAAAGATATATCAATTCCAAAATTTGTATCCGTGCCGGGATTTGAACCCGGATCTGTGCCTGGAGCCCAAAAACTCAAATAAACTTGATATCAATTCCACAGTTGGTAGTACTTGTAGCATAATGGATAAGTGCAGTGCCCCGGAGAGGCAAAGATCCGGGTTCGAGTCCCGGCAGATACAAATTTTGGAATTGATATTTTGTTACTAATAGTAATAATCAGTGAGTAGGGATGCATTAGGTTAGTAAAACGGTGACACTATTCGGATATCATCCCGTGCCATGGATTTTTCAGGCCCCTACATTCTAACCGACCTGGACCGCAATTGTGTGACTTTTATCTCGGTGAAGTGGTATGAGATCTCCAATTTTATCAGTTTTCATAAAAATGAACGCTCCTATACCATCTGACAGTGATAAGAGTTACAAAATCGCCCTCCAGACCACGAGATGAACGCGATAACTGATGCAGTGCATTGTTGCCTGATATCATACACTCGACGGTGACAGTACAACCCGAAAAAACCGTCTCCGATGCCACGCCAGCGCATCGTTGCACGACTGAGCGCCGCCGAGCACCGGGTACTGACCACGACGACGATGTTGCCGTGAATGCGGCGCGCGCCAAACTGCCAACGGATCGGCTGGTGCGACTTGAGCACGACCGTGACGTTCCGGGGCACCGGCAGCACGCCCTCGCCGAGGAGACGGACGGTGACCGGCACGCGGGACTTGGGCCCGACCCGCTTGTTGCGCCCCTTCGGGCCGCCGCCGCCACCGCCGCCGCCGCCCTCAAGCTCCACCACGTATACGTCACTGCAACGCAAAGCCCATTCACATTTAATTGATGAGCGAAACGAAGCGATTCATTATTTTACAGAAGTTAGTCGAGGATATGTTAACAGTAAGAGATGAGATGAATGAAGGAATATGAATGGTACCTATATGAAATGTTAGGGACTAAGGGCCGGTATACAATGTCCAGTTAATTACTTAACTTCCAGTTAGGCAGAAAATAGAAACCACCGATAGGTTGTCACTATAGAGATCAGATACGAAAATATATACATTTGATGAAAAAATAAATTAAATTAAATTAAACCTTTCCAAAAAGGTTTCCACTTTCCTATGGAATAAATAAATTGTTAACTGTCATTTTAAAGAAGACATTTAATTTAATTTCTTATTATATTTCAGAAGTGCCCATGCCCATTTAAAGTAAAATTGGACAAAAATTGTGGTTAGATTCTATGTGCAAGCAACCTGACGGGAAATTCTGTTCCTAGAAGTTAAAATATACCGTCATTACTCAGAGAATTGAAGCCTGGTTCGATTTCTAAACGAACATGCCCAGTGAATACAATCACAAGGGACTTACACCGAGTTGTCGCCGATGTAGTGCTCGTGGAAGCACCCCTCCGTCTTGAGCTGCACCATCAGCGACGCAGTCACCACCGTGCTGTCGTCCTGCGCGTTCATGTCGCACTGCACGAAGCTCTTGCTGGTCGCACCCACCTGGAAACCAGACTTGGGCGTCACAAGGTTGCTCACAAAAAAACAGACGTTTCTGCCCATCTTGTTACAGATCACAAGCTGTAGCAGGAATGAACACGTGGATGTCGAAGCAAGGCAGCTCACAATGTGTCAAGTTACTGCTTATCTTGTGAGAATCACAGGCCTTTGCAGGAAACCATGTCACAAGGCAGCTCACAAAATGACAGTTTCTGCCCATCTTGTTACGGATCACAAGCTGTAGCAGGAAAGAACATGTGGGTTTTGACAAACAATGTGTGAAGTAAAGTTACTGCTAATCTTGCAAGAATCACAGGCCGTTGCAGGAAACATATGTAGGCGTCACACAGTAGCCCAAGAAAACTAAAGTTTTTGCCGATGTTTGAGGCTCCCTGGCCGTCGAAGGTACCCGCACAAGTGCGTTCAGTTGACAGCTCATAATATATTCCACCTTACATGGAACATGGACACCACCTTAAATTCCACCTATATGGACACCTTCCATCATCTGTCATCACGAACTGGTAGTCCTCGATATAAGTGCTGCCAACTGGTATCTGGTAGGTTCTACCAGTGTAATTATAGCCCCGGTTTCAATTACACTACCCGAGTATTTGAAAACAAAATAAAAATAAAATGTTTTTGAATACAGTAGGCAAGTTGTAAGTCATAAGCTCCCAATGCAGTGACCTCTGAAAGCGGTGCATACTTCATGACTCTCGGCCTTGAAAAGTTGTTGACCTTTCCTTGTTTGTCATGAAAGACCGATTTGCTTCAACAAGTTTTTTAAGTATACAAAAAAATAAACATCCAGTTTCAGTTTCAGATACAAACAAAATGGGAGACGCCGACTGTGCAGCCTTTTAATTAATTGAACTAACTTCTCCGTTTTATTTTCCTGGTACCGATAAAATACCCGGTGTCAACGCTACTCGCTACGCCACGAACGTACCTTCAGCTCGAGGTGGTTGGCACCCTTGACTTCGGTGTAGGAAGCGATGCCCTGGAACTTGCGCTTGACATCGCGGTGCAGGGCTTTCTTGTTGTTCCAGCTGTGGCGGGTGACGTTTATGTTGAAGTTGCCCTCGGCCACCGAGCCCTCCGAGATCTGCGGGAAGCCGGGTCGAAATCAGGATCACAGCTCGTCTATCACGCTTACCTACGACCTTTGCGTTAATCAACTAGACAGCATCGTCTGGCTGTCACTTACGAGTTGTGTTTCTCGATGGGGATAAGAAGTGAATCGAGTTAAGCGTGTCTTCTCTTTGATCCGATGTTTTTTTGTATTTGTTTTTTGTGTGTTAGTTCACATCCCACAGACCAAATGCAAACACTAATTGTGATAAAAGTTACTAACATATTGGAATGAAGATTTTCCACATTTTTTTAGCAAAACGGTAAAAAAAGTTTTTACATAAATCAGTTAATACCAAAATTTACAGTAAATCAACATCACATTTCTCACTTTGGAAGACAAACGACTGCATAGAATTTGAAGTTATTTTCCAGCTAGTATGTTGAACCGTAACAATTGAATACGGTGCCTACATTCTATTGGTGTATTCAATGCACTTTTATTGACAGTGACACTTTTATGACGATTTCTTAACGTTGTTGCACTTTTATCCCTCTAAATAAATTCAGGTTTAACCTATACAAAAAAAATTACAGCATAAAAATTCCTAACCTAATCATCTCAGTAATATCACATCTTCACTTTGCTTTGATATGGTTTTGAATGGATCATAGCGACCTACCAGCACCCAGGGCGTCGACGCGAGGTAGACGTCATCGGTGCCAGCACCGGCGGCTTCGTCGGCGTCGGTGCGAAGCAGCCACTTGACTGGCCGGTCCGAGTAGAGCACCAGCACTAGCCGGTCCAGGACGTCAACGTTGGACTCGTTGCCGCTGCCGCCGCCGCCACCGCCGCCGCCACCGCCAGACATCACGAGCAGCCGCACCTGGACAACCAACACATGATTTTCATAACAAGGCCCCCTGTTACATAGTCACAAGGCCCAACTGCTACTTTAGTTCCTAAATAAAAGCATCAGTTTTGCTGTTAAGTATCAAGGGTGTCGGGAGGGGCTGTAAAACAAACTTTTTAGTTACATAAAGGCTTCCTAAAATGGTCTGAAATGTCACCAGCAAGATTAAGACTTAATTTAGACTTAATTTGATGGCAAAAATAAGCAAAGTTCTGATTGATTTTGGCACATTGAATGATATTACATTGTATGTTTTTGTGTATAACTTGTCTAGTATTTCTCACCAACCAAACACAAGAATTTGTAACAGTTACGTTGAGTATGGCAGCCAGCTTTCAAACTGCTTCCTCCAAGACACAATCACAAAAAAACCTGCCAAAATAATCTGAGCCAATCGGTTGACTATCGTTATCTTGTATAACCGTGAAGAATGAAATAATTTTAACTTCCAAAGAAGAGACTCGAGGAAAAAAGTGCAGCACAGTATGGCAGTGGGCCATGATTATACAATCAATGAACAACCAGTTGGTTAGCATTCTACGGGTCACGGGTTCATATACCTGGCTGACCACACTTAGTCGATTGGTGCTACAAACCCATCCACTTTGCAAACCGCAATGCGTTAACAACCCACCCACTTTTTCAACAAAAACGTTTAGGAGTTCCATGTGAACGTTAACATCAAATAAAAACAGAAATTTGCATAATACTACATAGCTTCAGTTAAATAACTATTGTTATTAAGTTCCTCAGCTACTGCCTTTTGAGAGACTGTTCCGTCAAATGTTTCCGTATAAATGTATGTACATAATAAATGTATGTATGTACACCGTAGCACGATTTTTAATTATTAATTGTTAGTAATCATTTGAGCCAAGTATTTCGACGCTCGAACGTTTACCAAACCAGTCGATTGACCCCTTCGCTCCGAAGCAACGTGCTTACCGACTGCTGTTCGTTCGTCGGACTGCCGATGGTGTGCAGGTAGATGACGTGCACGTCCTGTGGCGGCTTCGTGCGATTGGTCGTGTCGAGTCGAGCGAAGAACGGAGCGTTGGGATTGGTCGAGAGGGCCGAGCAGCCGCGAGCCTTGCGCGGCGTGTCCAGGATCGGGGTGAAGTAGGGTGTGGTCAGCGGGGTCATCACGCACAGGTCGGGGGTGTCTGGAAATGACGGAAGTTTTACATCGGCACAGATCGTCGCGTGTCGTTGCTGCTGGCCGAACTGTCTTAGAGTCGATTTTACAACTGGATGTCTGAGTTCGGCTAACTGGCCGAACTGTCTTAGAGTCGATTTTACAACTGGATGTCTGAGTTCGGCTAACATGTAACGGCCAATGAACCTCAATCGTTTTCTACGGTTATCTGATTAACTCCGGACTAAAATGTGTAGTCAAATCAACATTAAGTGATTTTAGGCCTTTATCCTTTTGAAAAATGCTGTCTTCATACTTTATTGTGAATCAATGACAACATGTAAAATTTAAGTTAAAACCATCCTTACATTCAGATTTGCCATCATCTTCATATAACTTCAAAAAATTAAAGTTTAAGAAGGTGAATATAAATGGTATCTTATCTCTTATAGTACATCTATATAACAGTTGTTTTTGACCTGTGATTTGGAAATAAATGTCCTATCCTCAAGGAAAAACCTAGATGTATCTCTTTATAACGAATATTAATTGAGGTCTGTACCGTAATTCAATTCAAACCTATGCAGTATGTCCATAATGATTTATAACTATGCAGTTGTAACTGTAAGTGTTTAATATGGATATGTGAGGCACATTTAGGGTGGCCACATTCATTGATATTGTTGCCCTTGACTTTTTCTTGCAGGGCTTAGATGTACTTGGTTTAATTTATTTAACTTAAATGCCATCAATTAACATTTAACAAATCTGGTGATGTAGGTATAGGTTGGTATTATTAGAAGTTTATAGGTAAGAAATTAAAAAATTATGCTTGAGCTGAGGTCATTGATTCTTCAGAGTTTAAAGTCACTTGAAAATTAATAAAAAGAAGAGAATAAATACTCAAAGGTAACAGTAGCATAGAGCCAAGAATATTGTCATTGAAAGGTACTCACCAGAATATCCATATATAAGAGTAGCGATGCAAACTAGCCAAAAGCTGACGCCCACAATTTCCATATTAACTTGTCACCCGTTTAGAAGTCTAATGAAACTTTTTGGACTCATCGTCTCTTGATCAGCTTAGTAGCGACGTTCTCCTTGCCCACCTGGAAAGAGAATTATTAACATCAGTTCCAGTCTTTTGAAAAAAAAATGTGGAAGATGGTCGATTCGGGTTTAAAGCGTCGTCGCAAGTAATCCTCGCAGATAATCAATGTGCTTGAATTGTTTAGTGAAGGTGGCACGATGCAAAACAAATTTTTTGTTACCAGGGGTTTTGCGCAAATAACAGGCAGAAACCTTAAAGTTGTTTAAAATCTTGTATCAGCAATGCAATTTAAGGATTTGAGCAATTTACATTCAGGCCACTACCATGGGAGATTTTTTTGCTGGTTTTTATAGTAAAGTAGAGTAAAAATCTGTATACAAATGCGTCGTACTACCTACGAGAAATTGTTTGAGCAACTGTATGATTGACGCCGAAGACAAGTTTTCATGCCTGAATGAAGTTTTCAATATGTTATGACAAATTGTTAAACTTTTAGTAATTCCTAATGCTTTTAGGTTTTACATGTTCTACAGTACTACTAATAACTGTAATAATAGTAACTAACCACCATGAAAACATTGATGAATGAACAAGATGACAAAAGAATGAATCATTTTAGTAATAACCAAACAAAAAAAGATAACATATCAAGTGCATCAATAGGATGCAGGTGAAATCATTGCAATACAGGTGAAATTAGAGTAATGAGTAAGCTTGGACTATTAGGTATGTAAAATCCAAACATAAAATTGTCACTACTATCTAAAAACATATGACACTTAAAAATTCAGTGGGTAGTAAACAAATCAAACGGCAAGAAAATTTGCAACTTCTTCCTTGAGAACCAACAAAATAGGAAGTTATCACACGAACTAACTACAGCTCGTTAATTCAACACATGCTGCAAGAACGTTATCAAGAAACTTACAAATTGAGAGTTGATAGTTAACAGGTAGATTAATAAGTTGTCCTTGGATGGTCTGTTTTGGCGATCAAACAATCAGCCTGTGGAAAACAACCGAGTTGAAACAACTTTTAACATGTGACTGATGCAACTGACGGCAGCTGATTCCACGCAGACCGATACGATATGTGCTTTTAAGATTATTGATGATATGACCAGGCTATTCGAGACACCTAGGGTCAAATGCCTCTTAGTTTTTAAATAAGAAACCCAAACTGATTAATAAAACATGGATCGGCTCATAAGACATTCGAATAAATCACCATGTTTGTCGACAAGACGTCGGTCTGGAGAATAGGTTTGACGAAATGTCAAATTAAAGCCGGAGAGACTGTGCCGATTCCTATTCGTAAATTTGTGACTTTATGGAGGGAGATTGACAAGAAAATATTGGACCAAGAAAATAAACTATGCCCTTCCACAACTATTTTACTAATAATACTGACCACACACAATTATGGTAGGAAGAAACGTTTTGGAAGATAATGAAGATGATGGACCAATTCAACATGGGTCCAGTTTGGCACCTTAAAAGGCCCCTCAAAATGAAGATCTAAATTACTAATTTCTCTGTATACAACGCTATTGTGGGGAAATCACAGAGTCAAATAGATGAGGACAGTTGTATTTGAGAGAAATAATCAAACATTTATGAGGCGAAATACCGCAATAACTATAGATGATGAAAAACATGTTTTCAGCATGACACTTGCAGATGAAACTTTAGAAATGGTAGGAATGCTAAAGCTATTCTGTAGATGTGGGGTGTTCGAATTGGCGAATTTCGGCTTGTACTTTACCATTCTCTAGTTTTGATCGTGGATTTCGATGTCGTGATGGTCAAGAGATGTTGCTTCCGATCCTTATCTTTCACAACACATCAATAAACACATTTACAACTCCTACTTTAGGCATTATGACGCAACTCCGTTCATGTTGTCATACATTTCATTGACCCTTGTATTACCACTGAGAATGCGCCCCAAGCGAAATTACTGCGAATTTTTTCCGATGTTTTTTCACACCTTTCGCGAATTCTTGAGCTGTAAAAAAGATCTGCGTGGCCATCAGGTCTGAAACCATTGTTTAATTGGCCGGGGCATTTTCTGACGGTCATTAAATTGTCATGCATGGAGATTAATTATGATTTTATTCGGGCTTTTGATCTATTTTATGTTAACGTCACTGTAAACCATTTTGATATTTTGGTCGTGGCCCTGGGCGAAAATAATCTGAAGGTCATGTCAATTTCCGTCGGTTTTGGCTCTTTCTCCCATAGATTATTAGTAGAGAAAGCATAAAAAAAAGGAAATTTATCTGGAATTAAACTCTACAGTTGTCATCTCCTCAAATCAATGAAAAACACTTGTTCAATCAGTGTTAACATAGGTGGCCCCGCACCGAGCATGTAGAAGAACGGACGTCACACCTGTCACATCAGCTGGGTGTGGATGTAGTGCGCAACCATTTTTGCTGCACACTTGTTAGGCTTCCAAAACAGACGCTGGGCTGCGCTAATGACGTTTTGCATTTTCTAGATTTTAAAAAGTTTTCAATAATTCAAGATATTTATCATAAAAAAATGAAAAATATATACGATTTTTACTTTGTGTATTTCTCTTTAATTAGTCTTCGTTATCAAGAGAACAAACCAAAAATGATTAAATTCCCTGCAGTTGCCAATCCACAACTGCAGTGTCGCTACCATCGCTCATTCGAAATAAATTGAAGCTGCCGATCTGCTCCCGGCGAAGAAGAACAAAGTTGCAAAATGGCTCTCGAATCGGTGTGCGGTATCGATTTTCGCCAAAATTATAAATCAAAGTTTGGTGATAATGACTTTGAGGGCGATTATAGTTCCCAGATTCGTAACTTTTCAAATAATCTTGAATTAGCTGTACCGCCGTTTTCTAACGTGAGTACCTACAATTCTGTTGGCATTTGATGATGACAAAGCTGTTTATCAAACCATAACCTTACTCTTACTGTCACTTCATTTTCATAAAATTCCTTTCATACCCATGCAAAACATTAGACAAAACTATCACAATTTCATAATGGGAGCTCATTCATAGATTATTTTTCCTCACAATTTTGGGTAATTTCAGCCATCGGAAAATCTCGGTCAGCTTTTGAAGGATGAACATGGAAAGGACATCAAAATTAAGTTTGATCACGGCACAACAACTTTGGGATTCCGTTATCAAGGAGGTGTTGTTCTAGCAGTTGACTCTCGTGCTACCGGCGGTGCCTACATTGGTACGTATTCCTGCATTTGGCTACGGATCAACGATAAGTTTC
The DNA here is from genome assembly GCA_921293315.2 of Nemurella pictetii. Lineage (NCBI taxonomy): Eukaryota > Metazoa > Arthropoda > Insecta > Plecoptera > Nemouridae > Nemurella > Nemurella pictetii. The sequence goes on from OV121122.1 coordinate 9,544,996, forward strand.
TCATGTTTAGTGTAGGCAATGTGATTAATAATAATAATATTGTTTATTGTCATTTTGATCAAATTTGCAATATTTGGAGAGATCCATGATATTTTTGATGTTTTGACATTGTTTTCCTTAAGTCTAATTGTAAGTTAAAAATAAAAATAAAATATAATATAATATAAGGGTGGAACACCGGCCTGGTCAATTAGTTTTTCCCTTTGTTGCAGCATAAAAATATTTCATGTCATCAGCTAGAAATTCTGCAATTGAGTAAAAAGCCTTACAAACAAAATATTGTTTTATAACACTCTTAAAAGTTTCATAATCGTTAATATTTTTTACTTTGGATGGAAGCATATTATAAAATTTGATACACATAAAATCTGAGTTTAGTTGGGATTTTGCCATAGTACATTTTGGTACCCTTGGATCTCTTTTCTGTCTCAAGTGTCATACAAGTGTACATCCTCTGCCTTATCTAGTGAGCTATAGTTCTTTTTTACATTAAGGATAAGCTGTAAAATCAGTGTACAATTGAATTTGATTCCAGTTCTCATGTGGTCAATGAATTATGCTAATCGTCATCCCTTGTATTTTCATTGTAGGTTCACAGTGCATGAAGAAAATTGTCGAAATCAATGACTTCCTCCTGGGAACTCTGGCTGGGGGTGCTGCTGATTGTGTTTACTGGGACCGAGTATTGGCCAAGCAGTGCCGAATGTACGAGCTTCGGAACCGAGAGCGCATCTCGGTTGCTGCCGCATCTAAGATCATGTCCAACATGGTTTACAACTACAAGGGAATGGGACTGTCAATGGGAATGATGCTCGCTGGTTGGGACAAAAGGGTAGGTATGATGAAAGGATCAAGAAGCATGGAACATATAAATATTGTCTGTTCTAATCAGCCATCAATCATTCTTGTGAATCATTTGCAAGTTTTTTCGAAGCCTCAATTATAATTCAATCCGACTAGCTCTTAGACCTTTGATGATACAAGCTGAGAAGCTAGAACGTCAAGAAAGTAATACTAGTTGAAAGCTCAGCACTCAATCTCCATATTTTTTATGTTTATCTGTCTGTTCATTATTCCATTCCGGATTCCATTCCCAGAAATTTCTGGCATTCAGTTTTGCTTTGTCTTTTTTTCCGTACTATTTTGACAGCAAGTGTCTGTTAATGAAGAGTAGTGTGTTTTAGGTGTGCTCGGGGTTGAGAATTCTCCGTTCATAGCCTTGTCTACGTTTCCCAGGGCCCCGGCCTGTACTATGTAGACAGTGAGGGTCTGCGAACGAAGGGCACCGTGTTCTCGGTCGGCTCGGGCTCGATCTACGCCTACGGCGTGCTCGATCGCGGCTACAGCTGGGACCTGAAGGACGACGAGGCTTACGAGCTGGGACGCAGAGCCATCTATCACGCGACTAACCGTGACGCCTACTCCGGCGGTATTGTGCGAGGTACGTCGTGATTCCTGTCTTAAACTCTGCAATTTGGGTTCGGCTACGATTGATAGATGTAAAAAATTTGTTAATGGTAACATTCAGTACCTATCTAGAGGAAAGAAGTTCCAATTGTATTAGTATGATTCGAACCTATGCAAATACTCGTTGCATGTGTGAATGGATATTTCTTCTAATAATAGGTTCCGATTTTGCTACCCAAGACACAACAGAATCAAGCCCCATCATGATCAGATTAATAGATTGTCATTATGCCCTAATAAATTTTGCTGTTTTGTCTAGCACTTTCTTATAGTTGCTTAATTGGCTGAATATCTCAATGTTTGTTATTTTCTAGTTTATCACATGAAAGAGACTGGCTGGGTGAACATCTCCAACGAAGACTGCAAGGACCTACATTACATGTACCAAGCGCAGAAGGGCATCACCCCCTCGTAAATCTATTTTTCTTTTTTTTTTATGCCAGCTTCATTGTAACTGTTTGAATTTGCTTAAATCCATCGAGATCTGTGGATTTCCGCAACAGGATGTATCAATCACTTTGCATTCTTATTGGATAAATAAAGTCTTTTGGGATGTATTTTTTTCATTTTTGTGTAGTGTTATTTAGCCTTTTCCTATTTACCCTGTTTTAACTTTTAATACATTTTCAGAATCATTATCCTTGATTATCTGCACACAACAGTCAGTTGATATCTTGCGAAAGGTTTTGCAAAGCATGCTTTGAGGGTTGCGTTTATATGTTAAAAGGCGCCACTGTTCAAAAAGTATTTATCTGGGTGGAGTATTTCCTTTCTCTATAATTTTATCAATGTGGTTAACCAGCAATGCCGTGTTAGATAATAATTATCGTGTCCATGACCCAACTGACGGCCTGCTTTTGCTGACACCTACGGCAAACCCTAATCTCGTTCGCAAATCGCAATTATTATTTCAGTTCGTATGAGCTGCTCTTGCCATTCACAAGTGAAAGGAAAGTGCTGACGAAAATGGCAAGCGATCTGGGTAAATTAACTGAAGAGCAGGCATGGAAAGCATTGAAAGATTATCATTCCAAAAATGGGGACAAAATCAACATCAACGATCTCATGAAAAACAACCCAGATCGTTTCGAGAAATACAGGTAACCTGCAGAGTTTAATATGGTGAATGAACTTGTATCGGAATGGAGGTTATAACCTGTCTTGCGGTCGATACCCTTCAAACGACCTTTACATGTCTTTTATATGAACCTTCACTCTTTGCAATATAATTTTTCACGTTTATCTTTCACTGTGCATTCAAATTACACCCAAAAAAATTAAAAAATTACAGTTTGAAGATCAAAACCCCTGAAGATGGTGAAATTCTACTGGATTTCTCAAAGAACCGAGTTACAGATGAGGTTCTGGGGCTATTGCGCGACTTGGCTAAGGCGAGGAAGGTGGAACAAGCCCGTGACGGCATGTTCTCTGGGGAGAAGATCAACTTCACAGAGAGTCGCGCTGTGCTTCACACTGCTTTGCGTAACCGCAGCAACACTCCCATCGTAATCGACGGAAAGGATGTGATGCCTGACATAAATGCTGTGCTGCAGCATATGAAAGAGTTTACTGAAGAAATCATCTCGAAGAAGTGGCTCGGTTACACTGGAAAGCCAATCACCGATGTTGTTAACATTGGAATTGGAGGTTCTGACTTGGTACGACTTATTTTGCATCGTATTTCATTTTCCTACTCATTTAATGCATCAGAAGGATTGGTACAAAGCCACCCTGCTTCTTCTCATAATAATTCACCTCTGTAAATTTTCCCATTACATGAATATTCACTTTTTTTAGCTGCCTATGAATTCCCAAATATTTTTTCATGCAATACAGGGACCTCTGATGGTGACGGAAGCTCTGAAACCCTATGCTAGAGGACCTCGTGTTCACTTTGTCTCCAACATTGATGGAACTCATCTTGCTGAGATCTTGAAGAAGCTGGATATCGAGACAGCTCTGTTCATCATCGCTTCAAAAACATTCACAACACAAGAGACAATTACAAATGCTACGTCAGCCAAGACTTGGTTCTTGAATACCGCCAAAGATGTAAGTGATGCTGGTTTTGACACATTCTGAGAATTCTTCTGTTAAAATTAATCTGTTCTTAACTTATTAATATTTCCTAGTTGATAATTTCTAAAAAACCGATTTCAGCCTGCTGCAGTAGCCAAACATTTTGTTGCCCTGTCCACCAACACTGAAAAGGTGGTTGATTTCGGCATCGACAAACGCAACATGTTCGGTTTCTGGGACTGGGTCGGAGGTCGCTATTCCCTCTGGTCGGCTATCGGAATGTCCATCTCTCTCCATATCGGCTTCGACAACTTCGAAAAGTTGCTCGCCGGAGCTCACTTCATGGACAACCACTTCCGTACCGCACCCATCGAGCAGAATGTGAGCATTAAAACTTGTGCTGCATAATTTTGATTATAATTTAGGTTTTTATTTCTTTGCAAACGTAATCTAGCATGTACCTCGTTACAAATACATGCTGCTAACATTAATAAGTCACGTAACCACAGCTATTGAAGCCAATAATCTACATCGGAATTTCTTTCTCCGCCACAGGCGCCGGTGACACTAGCGCTGCTCGGTGTCTGGTACAGCAACTTCTACGGTGCTGAAACACACGCCCTTCTGCCCTACGACCAATACTTGCATAGATTCGCTGCCTACTTCCAGCAAGGAGACATGGAGTCCAATGGAAAGTAAGATCTACTTTACCAATTACATGAGGAAGATTCGATCATAGCTTTCCCTTAACGTGGAGTCCTGCAAGGGATGTGGTCTGCAAATAACGTTTTTTCTTGCAACAGCACGATTTCACTAGCAATCTGTGATGTTTGCAGTAGTGAATTGTACTTCAAACCATTCTAGCTTCATCCTTAATAGAACCTTTTTGGGCTTTTGATGTTCTTAGTAAGTGGAAGGACACCATTTCTCTAAGACCAAGATTGTTTTAAGAACCTATTATTAGTGAATATAATGCGTGTCAAGAAGTTTGAAATTTTTTAATAAAACTGAAAATTTTCCTGATCATTAAAAATCTCAATTTTTGGAGACACAGTCTGCATAAAAAAATTGCAGAATCCCTGCAAAATAAACGTGTTCATTGCGACGGGGGTTCAATTTTACTACCGATAACTGATAAGTGAATATAATGCGTTTCAAGAACTTTTTAATTATTTAGTAAAACTAAAATTTTCCTGATGCCGGCAATGTTGGTTCCTTAAAAATATCAATTTTTGGAGATTTGGTCTACGTAAAAAAGATAACAGTTGTTTTGTTGAAAACCGGCAATGTCAGGTACCGACAAGCGCTAACGCTGACTCCTGCCCTACAGATACGTGACCCGCAGCGGCAGCCGAGTGGATTACTCAACGGGCCCTATCGTGTGGGGCGAGCCGGGAACTAACGGACAACACGCGTTCTACCAGCTGATCCACCAGGGCACCAGGCTTGTGCCGGCAGACTTCATAGCACCTGCACAGTCCCACAACCCCATCCAGGCCAGCCTGCATCACAAGGTCAGGTTCAGCGCTAGACCGTGAAGGGTTGTACACAGCCAACTTATACAATTAAATTAGACGTTAGGGTTAAGTATGGAATAGACGTGCGATGCACTTAAGAGGTCAAAAAACCTAGAAACTTTATTTACGCTTTACTTCAGCCCCGTAAATGTTTGGACAAGCCAAAGATCCTCTTCACTACAGCCTTGCCCAGTTTTGATTGTGACTTGAATGTATTTGAATTATCAAATACATTTTTGAGTCCTCGGTACCAGGTACCTGTTACCAGTTTTATTACGAATACGATTTAAATAAATTTATGACCCAGCATGCCAGAAAGCCAGTCAGTAGCTGATAATGATGATTTCGGTGTTTAACGGTGCACTGTGTTGACAACTGGCCCTGTCTCTGGTCTAATGGCGTCGGTGAATGAAACGGTGATGATGAGGGTGATGGTGAACCTAACCTAGCCTAGAAGGGAGGAGGGGAAACCCGGTGCCGGCACGTAGCCTACTCCTGTCAAAAAGCAACAAGGGGACCACCGGCTTTACGTCCCTTCCGAAGGACGGTACAACTCGAACAACAGGATTTCTCCACAAATCCGTGCTGTCGAGAGGTTGATGAGCAAGGCGAGTGAAGTTGTCGTACCAACTTCAAACCCTCCAACCTCTCTCCAGAACAGAACTGATCATGCGCATGATGGTCACCCATCAAACACCTGACTCAGCGCGATGTTGCTTAACTTCGGTGATCTTGGTGAACTGGTGTTTCCAACATGCCAAACCGTTCGGTGCCAGTCAGTAGCATTTGCAGCTTGTTTGTCATATAGACATTGACACAATTCCACAGATTGCAATCTGTAGCATCGGTGCCTTATCGGTCACAGGGACAGGCTATTGTGTCTTTTCGAAACAGTTAATTTTCACAAAGCTGTCCATCCAGAAAATTTGACAACAACCTGATTTCCAACCAATCACTTCCAGATCCTTCTTGCAAACTTCCTGGCGCAAACGGAGGCGCTGATGAAGGGCAAGTCGTCTGCCGAGGCGAAGGCGGAACTCGAGAAGGCAGGGCTCAAGGGTGAGGAGCTCGCCAAGATCCTGCCGCACAAGGTGTTCGAGGGAAACCGCCCGACCAACTCGATTGTCGTCAAGAAAGTTACGCCGTTCATCTTGGGTTCTCTCATCGGTAAGAGTGCTCTTCGATTTCCGACCACTACACAAACAACCCAGAGTTCGGGACGAGTTTGAATTTCCATGTTTTAAGGACGTACCAAAATTTGGTTACTTACTACATATCTTACTGGGACATACTAAAATAAGCTAATTTAACTACCTGGCTATTAGGTATTAATTAATAAAGTCATTTACTAAAAAAAAAAACATAATATTAAATTATATTATATTATATTATATTATATTATATTAAAGTAATATTTATTTGATGTAATTTTTGTAAAGGAAATCTTTCAGACTCAAAATTTACTGTGATGCAATACAATGCAATTTACTTGTTGATTCGAACCTAAATGCAAATACTTGTTGCATTTAGGAGTCGTAGCTCCGTGATCTCTAACGGTATAGTTAGTGAAACAAAATGATGGTGTTTCTTGTGGTTGCAGCATTGTACGAGCACAAGATATTCACTCAGGGCGTTATCTGGGATATCAATTCATTCGATCAGTGGGGGTAAGTCAAATAAGCAATTCCTATATATTTTATAAAGCTTGCCATCTGATACAGCTTTAATACCACAGTAGAACTGCTATTTGGGTTCCAATGCCTGTTTGACGGTTTGAGTATGAAAATTATTTAGTTTATGTATGTTATTGACATTGTTCTTAGATCAAAATATTTGCTTGTTTGAATTTTGTACTAAACAAGACAATATTTCAGTGTGGAACTGGGCAAGCAGTTGGCCAAGGCCATTGAGCCGGAGCTTCAAGACACGAAGCTAGTCGCCAGCCACGATCCGTCGACTAACGGCCTCATCAACTTCCTCAAAGCCAACTACGCTTAACTTTGACAACCCCCCGAAGGCAATCCCTGTAACGTTGATGTTTGCATCGCTTCTGACAAATACTATGGCAATATCATGTGGTTTAGTTTATCTACCAACTATATAGGTGGATGGAAAACTAGAGTGTAGAAAGGACTAGTGAATAGCGGTAGGATTTTTATTTATTGGCCCATGAGCCAGTTTATTTATTTTAATTATCTTTTGCACATGTTAATTGATTACTTATGTTTTTATTTTAAATCTGTTGGTACCATTCAAGGTGGTGATTGTTTTTAAATTTTATTTTTATTTTATGATGGTTATATTATTATTTTAATTTTGGAGGATAACAATACGAAGCATTAAAAAGTACCTAATTTCAGTATAAATTTGACAATTATTTTCTTTTCAGTAGTTAGTACTACCCTATGTTATCTGCACATGTCAGGTGCAATTTTGCAATGTTAGGCATCAGATTTGAATTTTTTTTGTGGCATGATGTCTCGTTTTCATTATCTAACCATATACAGAAAATTATTTATTTCATGGGGAATACATCTCTTCCCTCGAGAGTCAAAATGTTGTGAAAATTTTGAACCAGTAACAGCAGGTCAGCGTCCTTTACTTCTATAATACTACAAATACAAAATTGATCTGCCAAAACATAAATTTAATTTCCACTGGGCAGAAATACTCCATACTAAAAAAAGGATTAATTTTTAACATAATGGCTTGTTCTTCCTCAAACCAATCAGCTTGATATCTCCATTGCTAAACTTCAAGTGTGGTCCTCATATCTCCCTTCGACTTCTCTTCGTAATCTTCGCTCTCTTCATCCGAGTTGTTGACGAATACTTCGTCATTGACACCAGCCTCTTGATACTGTTGGTATTCCGACACCAAGTCGTTCATATTATGTTCGGCTTCTTGGAACTCCATCAAGTCCATTCCCTCTCCAGTGTACCAATGCAAGAAGGCCTTCCTCTTGAACATCGCACTGAATTGATCCGAGATTCTTCGGAACAAATTCTGTATCGACGTGGAATTGCCGATGAACGTCGCAGACATCGTCAAACCTCTCGGTGGAATATCACAGACAGCCGTCTTCACATTGTTAGGAATCCATTCGACAAAGTAAGAACTTTTCTTGTTCTGAATCATGAGCATTTGCTCGTCGACCTCCTTCATCGACATCTTCCCACGGAAGATGGCCGCCACCGTCAAATAACGGCCGCTTTTCGGGTCGCACGCAGCCATCATATTCTTCCCGTCGAACATTTGCTGGGTCAGTTCGGCAACGGTCAACGAACGATACTGCTTGGAATTCATTGCCGTCAACGGTGCGAAGCCGGGCATGAAGAAGTGGAGACGCGGGAAAGGGACCATGTTGACGGCGAGTTTACGGAGGTCAGCGTTGAGCTGGCCGGGGAATCGGAGGCAAGTCGTCACGCCCGACATAGTGGCCGAGACGAGATGGTTTAGGTCGCTGTAGTTGGGATTCGGTAGCTTCAACGTGCGGAAGCAGATGTCATAGAGCGCCTCGTTGTCGATGCAGAATGTTTCGTCGGTGTTTTCGACGAGTTGGTGAACGGAGAGGGTGGCGTTGTAGGGCTCGACGACTGTGTCCGAAACCTGGCCAGATACGAAAGTTTAGAAATGCAACCAAAAAAAATAATGTGTTCTCACTTCTAACCCACTCATCAATACCATAGTTCAATTGATAGGTACCTACTACTCCTTTTGCAATTACTTCTTTATGTAGTTAGATGTACAACTACAAACTAATGAACAAACTAATTTTAATAATGAAACATACCTTTGGCGATGGGACTACACTGAACGTATTAATAATCCTATCCGGGAATTCCTCTCGAATCTTGTTTATCAACAGTGTCCCCATTCCCGATCCCGTGCCACCTCCGAGAGAATGAGTCAACTGGAATCCTTGTAGACAGTCACAGTTCTCTGCTTCCTTTCTGACAACGTCGAATATCTGCCCCATGAGTTCGGCACCTTCCGAGTAATGTCCCTTTGCCCAGTTGTTTCCTGCTCCGGAATGTCCGAACACGAAATTGTCCGGGCGAAAAAGACCGCCGTAGGCACCGCCTCTTACTGCATCCATGGTGCCAGGCTCTAGGTCCACCAGGATTGCTCGGGGGACGTAAGTTCCACCTGAGAATTGCACACTACAGTTGAAGTACAAGAGTTTTTTCTTATAACTTAGTAACAGGCAATACTAGTGGTTAGAGATATTATTTTATCTCTAGGATGTGTTGTAGAATATAAAAGATAGTAATATTACATAAACAAAAGTATATATATACACATATATATTTCATGGTGTAAATTCTTGTAGCGTAGCCCAAAGTTTGAACAGTCGACATATTAGCGGTTAATGCTACGAACACAAACTTTATTTAAGAAAGCCATAGAGAGGGTAGAGGATAGATGTAAAATATTAAGTTGAGCTATAAGTACTTATGGGTGGACCTACCTATTTTTATGTCGAGTTTTATAATTATTGTAATTAAATAATAAATACCTGCTGCTTCATTGTAATAAACATTGATGCGTTCCAGTTGGAGAGAGTGATCTCCTTTGTACGTTCCGTCTTTCTGAATGCCATGTTCGTCAGAAATCACCTCCCAGAACTAGAAACGTCATTCGGTTATGTTACATTAATTTGAAACACTCCGTGACGGACAAAATACTAAATAATTTGTTCACCAAAAAAGTCTGTTGCCAAAATTTTCACACAATGTCACTGTTTGACCTTTACTCATGCAGGTTGTGCCACTCTTCTCTCCTCCTTTATCTACGTGCTAAGATGACATTAATCTTCAATTTTAGTTTTTTGAAGAGCTTGTTTCAAAATTCTCCGTCTTATTTTTACTACCTTTAGATTTACGATTTATGTGGCTCTATGGGTATTTCAGAATTAAATTCGATCACGTAATTTGTTTAAAAAATGCTGTCATCTTTCTTTTGACAGTAGCAACTACGACAAATAACTTACTTTTGCTCCAATCTGGTTGCCACACTGGCCGGCTTGTATATGAACTATCTCACGCATAATTTTGATAATAAGAAATCACTAAAAATTTTGAAATGATATCAAAAGACTGAAATTTATTGACTAATCTACCAAATTTTTGTGTATTTCCATGGGAAGTAACATCACTGAAATTTTAAACAAAACTTCAACTTTTTATTGTTGTTATTTTCTGTTTTGTTTTACATTACATCCAAAAAGCCTTGACAGCATGTTTTTCATAATATTTTTGTGGAAACTTGACACGGTAATAATATCGGAAATTGGAAGTTAGAAAAGTTTTTTATACAGTATGTGACACCTAATGAGATTATATATTATGAGATTGTTCTGAAAAACCTCAGAGTAGTAAATATCAACACAATCCAAAAGTCTTAAGAAATCAATGCCACGTTTAACTTTTATTAGGCTTTCATTGCTTGCGCAGTTCTTAGTCGTTTCATCTTGTTTTGCGAAGCGTCATCCTTAATCCTTCCACCTCCTTCAATAACCTCATCATTGGTGGTCTCTTGGTATTGTTGATATTCCGACACCAAGTCATTCAAGTTTCCTTCAGCTTCCGAAAACTCCATCTCATCCATACCTTCGGAAGTGTACCAATGTAGGAAGGCACGCTTCTTAAACATTATGTTAAACTGGTCAGAAATCCGCGAAAACAATCCCTGAATTGACGTTGAATTTCCGATGAAAGTAGCCGACATTTTCAACCCGGTTGGCGGCACGTCGCAGACAGCTGTCTTGACGTTATTCGGAATCCACTCGACAAAGTACGAGCTGCATTTATTTTGATAATTGACCATCGACTCGTCAACTTGTTTCATTGATATGTTTTTCCCTCTGAAAATCGCAGCTACCGTCAGATATTTCCCCAGCCTCGGATTGCAAGCGACCATCATATTCTTAGGGTTAAAAAGTTGTTGAGTCAGTTCGGCTACAGTTAGCGATTGGAACTGGGCATAATCTCTGGCCGTCAACGGAGCGAATCCAGGAATGAAGAAGTGGAGACGCGGGAAAGGGACCATGTTGACGGCGAGTTTACGGAGGTCGGCGTTGAGCTGGCCGGGAAATCGGAGGCAGGTCGTCACGCCCGACATAGTGGCCGAGACGAGGTGGTTCAGGTCGCCGTAAGACGGGTTCGGTAGCTTCAAAGTCCGGTGGCAGATATCGTACAGAGCTTCATTGTCGATGCAGAAGGTCTCGTCGCTGTTTTCGACCAACTGGTGCAACGACAGTGTTGCATTGTACGCTTCGACAACTGTATCGGATACCTAACATAAATATTGCCAATTACAATTAGTAATTTTATATGTGGCTTATAATGTGCAGTGAAATGGATTTCAAGTGTTCCAACTTGACAATTATCATCTATATTAGTTGTTCAAACTCATTTGCAGTTTGTCAATTTTTTTTTACCTTGGGTGATGGCACGACGCTAAACGAATTCAAAATTCTATCGGGATATTCCTCGCGTATGCGATTCATCAACAGAGTGCCGAGACCTGATCCGGTGCCGCCCCCAAGTGAATGTGTAATCTGAAACCCTTGCAGACAATCGCAATCTTCGACTTCTCTTCGAACCGTATCGAATATATTGTTGAGTAAGTCGGCACCATCCGAATAATGACCCTTCGCCCAATTGTTGCCTGCCCCTGACTGGCCGAATATGAAGTTGTCTGGTCTGAATAAGGCGCCTAATGCGCTGCATCTGACGGCGTCCATAGTGCCGGGTTCCAAGTCCACCAGTACTGCTCGAGGTACATATTTGTTGCCTGTAATAATGATAGTTTACTTTTATTTGAGAAATCCGTTAGTGCTTCCATATATCTTTGCTCTTTTGCTGTTAGGTAATCATTGAAAGAACAGAAAACTTTAAGTGGCCTTAATTGAAATCAATCAATATGGAGAAATAATAGTTCAGGGCCTATTCTAGTCCATTAAAAAGTTTTGCAAATATTACATATTGGAATTTGAATTATTGTAATCAACAACTTATTTTTTATCTATCCAAAGAGGCATAACAATGATCATAACAACATTTCAAAGATAAAATGACAAATTTTCAATATCTCCCAAGCACATTTTTGGCATATCTAGAATAGTGGATGCTGTAGGAATTGATTGATTGGGTGTGTGTGGCATGCGCTCAGAACAATTTTTGTTATCGATTTCTGGCTCAATAGGCATAATACCAACCTGACGTTTCTGAGTAATAAACACAGACCCGTTCCAGTTCCACGTCATCATTCCCAACATACTGGCCATTTGGTGCGATACCATGTTCTTCGGAAATAACTTCCCAGAACTGTAAAGACATTATTATTAGTTAAAAGTTAAAATACAACACATTTTTACCAAATAATCACTGAGAGTTACCAACGAGTACATCAGTACTCACTTTAGCACCAATCTGATTGCCACATTGCCCAACCTGGATGTGAACAATCTCCCTCATTTTTATTTATTATGTTCCTTAGGTAAATTTCTACAAAAATTTTGCACGTTGAATACTTGGAATTCGAAATCATAAAACGATAGAATCTATGAGAACTAAGAATTTGGAATTTAGAAGTTTGCCAAATAAGAAAAAAGAGAAATTAAGACCCCATGGTAGATGTCAAAATCAAAGATGGTTGAGAGTGTGAGCAAAACTTTTATTTCTATTGTTGATTGGTATGCATCCATAGGTCTGTGACTAGGTCTATGACTTTCATTGCAGAATTTTTTTGTCTATGTTATTTGCGATCTTGATAAAAGATTCTTGTTAGCAATTATTTCCTCGACGAGTTTAAGCTACAGTCTGTGTCACAATAAGACAGCAAATTTTATATTTGTGTGAATAAATTAAGCCTCTAAATTGCCAGTTGCGGGGCATCGTTCAAAATGTTATCATTTTTCTTTAGAATAATACATTACCATGCGATTGTAATGCCATTTTTAGGTAAACTACCTACTTACTAGTTATACGAAAAACAACTTTTTAATATTTGACTTCTTCTATTGGATACTTATGATTTATGATTAAGGGTTGTCTTTGAATTAATACCACACTTGTTTAAATTCCCACACTTTTGTGTTGTAAGTGCCTAACCTTACCATCAACCATGGTGGAGTAACGAACTGTCATTTTCGCCGTATCTTTGTTCTATAGGTTGATTTCAAAGAAATCAATCACATAAAAGACGTCGTTGGACTATTATTTATACTCTTATTACTACAGGAATTAGTGTGGATATAAATTCTGCAGGAAAGTGTGTGATAATGGGACTGTTAACAGATCCCGGTGTTGGGCAGGGCAGAATAACCTATATCCTTGTCAATTTTCACAACAAACTATGTGTTCTTCTTTACATTGTAGCCATCGCTTGGTTCTTGCTACTCGCCCACGACCACTTTAACGCTTGTGAGTTTTTCTCTGTGTTCTATGCATGCAAATATAATCAACTTCTGTAGAAGGCAACTCAAGTTGGAAGTATAATTTGCATGGTACATTTATCATTATTTTATCTTGAATATATCCTTCAGTGTAAAAAGAAAATATTAATTATAATGTTAACTCAATCACTTCACATAATTTTTAATCCCATTTCATTTTTTACAGCCACATATTTTTCCGAGAACGCCCTTTTGCCAGGCCTCGTGCGCAGTGATTTTGACGAAGATGCAAGTGCCAAAACTTTCCAAACAGAACTGAATGTCGAATCCCAAAATCATCCAAATAGTATGCCATACGCATGGCTGGCTGCAAAGTTCCGTCAGTTAAATTTGGACACATACACTCATAATTTTACGCTGAACTATCCTCTTGGTTCTGGAAATCTCAAGTACACTGGAAAGAATGTCTATGGCATTCTTCGTGCACCTAGGAGTTCCAGTATGGAGGCGCTCGTTCTTAGCGTTCCCTATCGGCCTCCATCCAGTGCTCATCCCACAACCGTACCATCTGTAGCATTGATGATGGCACTCGCCAAGTTCTTCCGACGTAAGTTCTTCACCGATTTGAAACTTACACCAAACGTCCGTTGAAATCTTGCTTATCCCATCTTGTTGTTTACAGGTCAGAAGTATTGGGCAAAAGATGTGATCTTTTTAGTGACAGAACATGAGCAACTGGGAGTTCAAGCCTGGCTTGAGGCCTACCACAAGACCAGTTGTGGTCAGCCTGGCGTTCTAGATTATGGCGATATGATGGGTCGTGGAGGTGCTATTCAGGTATGACCATAAACAAGATTACGTCTCTTCTTGTCGCCAAAGAGATGGATCAATATTATGAAATATCGAGCCTGACAGGACCAGGGTTTACTGCCAAAAATAATTAAATGCCAGTTTTTCAAATTTTTTAAACTCTGAGATGAGTGAGACACATACTTGAGGATAAACGTTTAACCAGCTAACTCATACACATTCTCTACCCCGACTGCCATGCTCCTGTACTGACCGTGGCAATTGAAATTTGCCATTGAATGCTGTGGCAGACCAACGTCAATAATTAGCTGGCCTACAGGAAAATCAGAAACATAGAATGTCTTATTATATTACCTAACAAACTGGAGACTACAACAAAAAATTACCTTCTACTCGAGTTTGGCAGTACCTACGTTACAAATAACAAGAAAAAATTCAAGGGAAAATGTGTTTGTTCCAATTGTAGGCTGCCATCAACTTAGAGATTCATTCTGATCGTATAAGTCATATTGATGTTAAAGTTGAAGGACTCAACGGCCAACTGCCAAACCTGGACTTGGTCAATCTCGCTCATCGCATGTAAGTTGAACACGCATCTCATATTGCAAGTTGCAAAACCACTTAACGAAGAGTCTTACCTACCTGCATACTTGTTCAGTGTTAAATTATGGTGTATTTCGTTTTCAAATCCACAAAATGGCCCGAATTATGTCGCATGTTCGTAATTTTCCTCCTTCCTGATTGTTCTGTCTAGAATCTTTCCATTCAGCCCCAAACAAGCTGTTTGAGCTTTATTTGATAAAAATGTAAATTAGAAAGTGCTCACCATGAGACCTATATTTATTAATGTTTCGTGCTTCTTAGGTGTTCGAAAGAAGGTGTCAGACACACGTTCAAGAATGCAGAGGAGTCTCACCGTCGCGATCGATTCAGTCAATGGATGCATTCTCTACGTACGCTCTCTGCGATGATCACCACTCAAGCCACTGGGGTACCGAATGGCAATCACGGACTCTACCACAGGTACCCTTTAATCTATCATGAGTAGTGCAGAAGAATTGTGTTATTGGTGATTGACTTTTACTTTTTGCATTGCAGATTTGGAATTGAAGCGATAACTCTGGAAGGGTACGAAAAGACCGGAAAAGGGAGCCCTGCTGTATTTTATCAAATGGGCAGGTAAATCATGAAGGAGCAGCTAGTATTTTAGACTTGCTAGGTACCCTTTAAAAGCAAACAGAAATTTTTGAATTTAAGTCCCACAGAGATTATTTTCAATGACAGCATTACATTTTCAGAAAAAATATATATTTAGCTTGGCATTCTATATCCTATTTAAATAGTTTTTCTGAGAACAAACGTGCTAAGATCAAGAAAAGACACGATCTTACGTAAGTTATGAAAGCATTTCAAATTCAGGAGAAAATATATCGTCTTACCCCCGATCCCTAAAGTAGATATTACCACCACTAATAACACGTACTCGAACTTCCCAATCCACGTTTCAGAGTCATGGAAGGCCTGTTCCGAAGCCTGAACAACCTGCTGGAACGCTTCCACCAGTCGTTCTTCTTCTACCTGCTGCCGGCGACCGACAAGTACATCTCGATCGGCATGTACATGCCGCCGCTCGGCCTGCTGTGCGGCTCGCTGCTCATCAAGGCGTTCGCGCTGTGGCTCAAGATCCAGATCGACCCCGAGCAGCAGGCCGGAGAGAGCGAGAGCGAGACAGCCGAGACGGGGGCGAGCAAAGACGGCAGCGGAGATGGCGGCGTCGGGAAGAAAGAGCCAGTGGCCGAGGGCGGTGCGGGAGATTCGGACGACGATTCTGTGAGTTGACCTTCGATTTGCTGTCTTGATCTCGGATTGTAGATAGTTTGCGTGATACAGAGCATTGAATTAATAGGTTGTCATTTAGTATGGATTTTTACAGTATCTACTTGGATTTTAATGTGTCATTGTTAATATTTATTTGGTAAGTCGGAGTGGTTCAGAGCCGTGGATGGATGTTGTGAGCTTTTTGGTCCTAAAAAGGACCTTGGCATTAGCCGATGTTTCGACAGCAATGGCGCTGTCATCTTCAGGACTTTGAAGAAGCAGCAGGCAATATTTATTTGTTAAAATTAGTTAATTAATAATTAAGCTGTTGAGACTTTGTAACATGTCCGCAGCAAAAACATTCGAATGCTCTTTTGAGAAATCAATAAATATATTTTTAAAATTCTGATTTGTTTGAAAATGGTATACAATCATGGAGGAAGAAATAAGAGTTTGCATGTAGAATTAAGTGAAAAACATTTTTGTTGGGAAAGAATAAACAACAGAGTGTGCACAACTCCCATAGCAAGAAGCGTCAAAGACGGACATTTAGGATAGACGTTACGTCATACCCGTCTTAGTTTCATTGCCTAATTTTGTGATTTCTCCCTTGATTCCAGTCATATGGTGACACGTCTCTGAGCATAGTGCCGGTCGGAGTGATTCTTTTGGCCACCCACACAATCGGAATGCTCCTGCTCTCGTCGCCGCAGCTGTTCAGCTCTCTCGGGCTTCAATATTTCGGGTTGCCGACGGACACGTCCATCTATCTTGGGTGTGTCGTCGTGACATTCCTCATGCTGTTCCTACCGCTAGTCTCGAAAAGGTAAACTCGAATTTCAAATTTGTCAAAGCACTAAGGTCTCAAGTTTAGTTTGGCGTATATTTTGTTTTTGTTGCCGTGTTAATGGATCAGACTACCAAAAACTTGGATCAAAATCAAACCGTATTTACTGAAATATATATTTTAAGAGCTGATGCGTAATCATCCCATGGCAGGCCAGTAAAAGTTGTTTGTCAACCCCCAGAAAAAAAGTAAACGAGTTCTTTCCCCAATACCAATGGCAATACCAATACTACCAATAACTATTTCATTCACATCCACAATTCACCGTGCACTATCTGTGATACTTGCTCTTACAAAAACTTTTTAATTTGAACCAGAGGCAATGGTTAAATTTCCATCATAAACGTCGAGAAAATGCCGAGTTTGTGAACTGAGCATTCAATAGCCCAGTCAAATAGTTTCTCTGAAATCGTTGCCAGCGTACTTTGCCTTACCGCTGCCTTCCTTCGCAGCAGCGTCGGTGCCAGCGCCGACACCTGCTCCCTGCTCTGCATCGTCGCTCTGCTCGAGCTGGCAACGCTGCTGCTGGCGGTGGGCATGCACAACTTCTCGCTTGCACTGCTCAGCGCCGCCGTCTACATCCCGCCGGCGCTCTGGATGGCGCCGTCGGAGAGCAAGTTAGTCCGACGTCTTGCCGGTCTATTATAGAACGCTCCCCTTTTGCGTATTGTTAGATGGGGACGATTAAAGTTACTTGCAAAATACTTCTTGTGCCAAAAGAGAGAACCTTTTTTAAACACTAAAAACTTTCAAGTATTAGCGGGAAATTGACAAAGCTTGCTTTTTTGCCAGGCACTCTGTTGACGTACTTGAGTGGTAACAGGTTTCTCCTTTTAGTGTGAATTTAATCCTAAATGCAAATACTCGTTGCTCTTTACTCCATGGAG
Source organism: Nemurella pictetii (assembly GCA_921293315.2). NCBI lineage: Eukaryota > Metazoa > Arthropoda > Insecta > Plecoptera > Nemouridae > Nemurella > Nemurella pictetii. Next base: position 9,562,762 of record OV121122.1, read on the forward strand.
TATCGTTGATTGTTGGAAGCCTCAAGAGAAAATATTAGTTTAGGCTAATCTGACAGCTGACTCAAAAAAAAATCCACCGCCACTTGACTCGACTAACCATTGAAATCCAGCAGATCACACACAGCAGAACACTCAGAACACTCAGAACACAGAGCAGAACACTCTTATGCCCATGTGTACAAAATATTTTACGTTTACGTCTAAGTTCACGGCATAAGTTGGTTGTGAATCGGCCTCAACTCCCGTCCGGCTGTCGACAGATGGTGCCGCCGCTTCCAGCAGCTCTGCTGGCTGCTGCTGCACCCGCTCCTCCTCCTCTTGCTGGTGGTCACCGTGTTCACGGTGGCGACGTTCCCCGAGGAAACTCTGGACGCGCTGGCGGCGCGCTCCCTCTCCGCTACGCAGCAGGCGCTGGCGTTGGCTGTCGTCGACTGCCTCGTCTACGGGAACTGGGTGTGGAGCGTCACCGCCGCGATACTCGTGCCCAATTGGCTGCTGTTCTGGATCGTTATTCATTCGAGGCCGGTGCCGAACAAGCGCTAGGCTGCCGGACGATGGTTTCGGTGTTGATGGCGCGGCGTTGAGGAGACTACGGCGCACGTATTCTGTTACCTGTGCCGCTGTGAAACGATAGGATATCACCACCTTGGTCCGTGCCGTAAATGGAACATTTAAACGATTTTATCGAAGTGTACGATTTTGCTCGGTTGGAAGTGGTTTACACCACCAACAGTTCTCTTGAATAACATTACTCCACGGCTCTGAAACACTCCCTCTTACCATATAAACAATTTTGTGTTGTTTCATAGTGACACAGGTGGAATACAAGTGCAGGGGCCTTAATTATTGTGCTCAATTTCTGGTAAGATAGCCATGCTAGGTATTACTGGGTTAAAATGATGGGGAAAAACCGGTTATTCACTTGCACTGCCGTAATGACCACACTAATTAAGAGCCTATGTAATCTACCACTATTTTGGTGAAAACATCACTGGTAGGACTTGCACCGTGTATAAGTGTGTTGGGATGATTAATTTTGAGCTTTGACCATTTCTTTTTTAACACATTCCAAACCCACCTGTTAGGAATAGCAATATAATGTTAGCAGGTTTCACAGCTCGGTGTTATTACTTAACTGTCAACATCTGCATTTATTTTTTTGTCTGATACCTGTCTTCAATATTGTGTTTCATGTCGAAGATGAAATTCCTATAAATGTTCTTTTGACAACAGCTCTTCAATGATTTCTCTAAGTCAAATATTTGAAATCAAATAAGTTAAAGTATTAGTAGGTACATCTTGTGAAATAAACATATGAAATAACTTGTAAACACCTCTGGCTTATCAATTTTACATTTTTTTTATGATCACTAACAAAATGAAATGCCATGACCACGATATCTGTAAACAAGTTTCTAATTTCTATCATATGTAGAAGCATAAGCATGGTAGTAAATCATGTTTACAAAATTGATTACAACTATCCGTTTTGAGGCATAAAGAAAAATATCCTTTACCAACACTCAACAAAACCACATTATCTTTTTTTTTTGTAGCTTTTAAATCGAACCTATTCTTCCATCAACAAAACTTGTTCTCGCATCTTATTGAGGAAAGTGATATCAGCCGATGTAGTTGACGTTGCTCATGTTGGAAGTAACCTGAACAACCATCGGCTGTTCGCTCATCCGAACGGCGCGTTCTCCTTTGATGGCTACTCCGATCACCCACGCCTTGTATCCCTCCACCGCCTCGAGTTCCCGGCAGTACTCCACCGCCTCGTCCCGTTTCAAGCACACCAGCAGACCTCCTGGGAACAGGCAACGGTTGGGAAATATACTAAATATACACGCTTCAACTGGTAAAAAAAAGCAAATATAACTTTTTTATATATTTTATTTTTTATAGAGAAAGATTTGAAGATGACTTGGAAAGTCTACAAATTGAGTAGGCTAAACGAGGGAATAAATAACTGATAAAGATTTTTTTATCTTGTAATTGTTGTAAGAAATCAAATAAGTGAACAAAAATAAGGATTCATTGCTAGAAAAGCTGTCACACAAAGCTTGCAATGCTCCTTACCATTCAGTCAATGCATTGCATGTATAAAATACCTGAAGTTTCCGGACAAAGTCCCTTGGTCAGTTGAAACATGTAGCTTGTTGCCCTGTCTATGATCTGCATCTTCCCAATGACAGGCACATTCAGGATGATGAACGAGATGGCGTTTTCCTGGCGTTGTGCCAGTCGCTGAACGCTAGCCACCAGTCCGTCTTGGCTGACGTCGGTGGCTCCGCATGCGTGGTACTTTTCCATCAGCATCGCAGCTGTGACAGGTCGGGAGATCAAATATTACACTACATTGTCGGGAAAAGTTTTGCTCGCTTACACGGCTTTCAAGCGAATCGAATTTTTCTTGGGTGTTACACCACATTCAAGCTCTGCTTTTCCCCACTCCAAAAAGTTTTCATCATCTCTGACCCCATCACCTTCAAACCAGACGTTTTTTAACGAGTGATCATGACGACAGAGGAATGATGGACCAAATATGGACCAAAGATAAATGGTAGATATGGTCAAAACGTCGGCTAACGCCAAGGTCCATTTTAGGAACCAAAAACCACTTCCGACAGCTTAAAACCGTACACTTCAATAAAAAATGTGACATTTTTTCCCAGATAGCAAAATACCTATCTTCAAAACCATAATCTAAGAAATGTGTAGGTAACATATAATTTATCATGGGGTAAATGTATAAACCGGAAAATTTTCCCCAAGCTGTCCACATAAAAAAATAATGATAATATTTTGTATTACACAATATGGAATGCTTAACTTTTTACAAATCTGTTTAAATAAAGAAATAAATAATAAGACTCTTACTTGAAGTGTTTAAGACACAATCCAAAACCCAGTCCAAACCCTCCGAACTACAAAGCTACAAAACCGTGGCACAACGTACCAGTTCGGTTTAGCCGAGACATTGAGTCGATGGCGATGTGATAGGCCTTTCTCACTTCTTCGGCAGACACGTTGCTCTTGATGGCATCCCACTGGGGCATACGCCGTTCGAGCCACTGGAACGCGCTGATTGCCACACGCGTTCCCAACGGCTTGGTCAGTACCAGGACGTCACCCACCGAGCCGTTATAGCGCCTGGATAAGACGTGTTTGTTAACGGGTGGGGAACTGACTATGTGTGTTTGTTACTTTGATGGTAAATGCTGCCTTCAATATACAACGGACTCTGTGTTCACATTAATCTGTCGGTAATTACTGGCAAATGACAGCATCAGAACGTAATCCACAGAGGTGTTTTAGGGCCTGGACCAAGGATTTTGCTAACGAGAAGGGAAAGGACTTTGTGTTTTCGTTAATTTGATGGTAATTGCTGCCTTCAATGGGGGATGGACTCTGTGTGGACAGTGGACTATCAAATAAATTTACACCTATTCCATTCAATAAAAATTCAATAATTATGAAGTCATGATACCGAATCGCGGTAAAGCCAGGTAAAGCTATTCGGTTTGTGATTGCCCTTTCTCCCTTGGTTAGCAGAGCTAATTATATACATATTGGAGTACGTTCAGTGAGTGTGTGACGTCATTTTTCTCTGAGTGGAATAGGTCCATTACATGGTATTTGCTCGAGGTAGAGGATGGCCTTATAACTGGTGCCAGAGACATTGCAGATTTCCTCTACCAGCTAAAAGTAACATATAGTTTGGCATATTCTCTGAAACCAAATTTCTACCCTTGCTCCATTGATGTGTAATCTCCTTAAATTCAGTCTATATTTCCAACACTTACACTTTGCATGCACTCGAGTTGCAGATACTAGTAGCAATTCCTCCTATTGTCAGCCATGGCAATCGAAGGGTCATCTTTCCCATAGCTGTCTCAGTTCTAGCTTCTCGGGCCACGTCCTGAAAGTGAAAGAACATGTTTCAATGATCTTGATTCTTGATCCTGAAACGTACTTCCTATCGCATAGTTTCGTTATTTCGGGAGAGTTAAATTGATATCTTGTTCACCTCGAAGCCGTTCACAATGTATGGCAAGATGATTTCTTTCTGCTTGTCTGTAAATTGGTGTGGTATTCCAAACGTGATGCGGACGCGGTCGCATTCGGTGACGCCAACAGCAAATAAGTTACTCAGAACTTCTGAGCATGCTATTTTGCCTAGAACACACGGTTTTCATGGATAAGATCACAAATATGGCTTGACTGGATAGGGAACTTGTAATGCTGTTTCTATTTTAAGTACGCATTCTTACCCATAATGTAAGGATCATCGACAACTGGATAGAGGTCGTCTATGGTTTGGACCAAAACCAAATCTTCTGCTGTCTTAATTTGCGAAATAGTCACATTAATGCCATATTCTGAAACCAAACCAGAATCATGTTCGATTATAATATATACAGGACCACGCATAATAATACGCTATGGAGTCGTTTGAATTCATGCCGTTTTATCAGACCTTTAACAGGAGTGGTAGCATCTGTTTCTATTTCAATCTCAGATTGAACTAATCCGGCGCTAACCTCCTCCTCATTTATCCCCGAAGTGCAAAGAAAATTATACACGACTTCTTCAGGAGCTTTCTTTTTGTCTTGTCGAGGTCCGAAATTCGTTAAACGAAAATCTGGTGGAAGCCCATGTCCTTCTGGATTAAAGTCAAATGGTCCTTTGCTCGCACTCGGACACCTTGACATTATTTATTTCTCTGTAAATACTAATATTTAAAAGATTTCAGATGCAGTTCCTCACGGCAGCCACAAAATTTGTAGAAGACACAACTCAGATCAGTTCCAATGGACCAAATTAACAGCTGAATGTGTCACGGTGACGAAGATATTGTATGCAGTGAGTCAAGTAAAAAGTTTTTTCATATCAGATTCTTAAATATATAAATGCGCGTATTCGTCACTAACTTCTTAATTAAACTAAAATGTCGCAAATATTTTTATAAGTTTCACACTCGAAATGGAATTAAAACTTAATTAATTATTTCATTCGCTAAAATTGTAGAGAGAGCTTAGTAATAATACAGTATGACCTATGGTATGACGTTCCCCAGCTGATATAGTACCATTTTGGCAATTTATTTTTATGTCCCATTGTCGGCATTCTTTCTGAATCAATCTCTTTCATGGGATACAGCCTCAACAATGGGACACCGGGGCGATGCCGGTGCCCAAGGCAAATAAATACAGTCGATCTTTCTGTCAATCAGTGCCTTCTAAAGTCTTCTTTGCACAGAAGTGAGAAGAGAAGGAGTGACATTCACGCCAAACTTTTGGCAAATTTCATAGAACAGGGTGTAGTGCGTATTCGCTATCCTTCTCATATTCTCACATCACCTTAAATTTCGGCCATTTCGTGACAAGAGTTTACGCATTCGAACACTTTTTTTTATTAGAAGTTCTTTTTATAACAAAAATAAAAGCTAACCGAATATGCATTCGAGTTACCATCCATCGTGTTTTGATTCTAATATTTGGGGTGAGTGGTTTGTTTGCTACATTGGAACTTATATTCTGTCTCAAAAGCCGATGTTAAGAGATTTGATTTTCTTATCTCTGATCATCTTTTTCACATGCCGCTTCCGTGACAGTTCAATTTGTTTGATTATTTTCATCAGGTAAATTATGGCACATTAGAATGAAGCAAAATGCGAACGATAAACGAGGCAAATCGCCACGCTCTACAGAATCCATTCAAAATTGCCAGCGCCTCGGTAATATTTTCATAAATCACGTAATTTATGACCATCGTCTTCTTAAATTTCATCAAAAAAATTCTATCTGTAATATCTCCTCCCATTTCGATTTTCTCTGGGGATGACAAGCGATGAAATATGATTCTATACCAAATCCAATATTTTGTGACATCAACATGTCACCATGAAATGCACATTTTGGTAGCATCTTTAATGTCGGTTCTCATTTGATTTACCATAATTTTCTTGTACTTGCACATGTGATAATAATTGTTTATTCCGGTTTATTTTGATGCTGGAGAATTATTAAGCACTCTAGTTAAAGCAACCCCAGTCTAGTTGGTGGGCAAACGGATTTGGATAGGATTATCACGTTCCAGTTCACTACATCCTTGTGTTTCACTACTGGTATGCACACTGATTATTACTTCACTTACTCTTCACTGATACTGGAAGTCAGCTCGTTTGCTTAGGTAGGCATATTATACCTATTATTTACCTACACCTACACCTATACCTATACCTACAACCTGTAGAAAGAGTGACAGGGTATTGGAATGGGAAAGAAAATAAGAAAAGACGTTAATATACTCTCCAACACCTACCTCTATAAACCTTAATATATTTTTTTATTGATCAAATCTCTATCCAATCCAAATCCAGCTTTGTTTTCACATAGGACAGAACAATGCTTACAACAAATTATGAGAAATCGAAAATAAACAGACCAGTAACATCGGATAACTACAAAATTCTCGGCCCGCAACCACAGAGAACCGCAACGGGCTGGTGAGAAAGCGGTGCGCCGTCGACTTCAGCCGAGCACCCAAGTCGGTGCGCATCGGCGGCTCGATCCGCGGCGTCGGCGGCGTCGGCGGCGGGTTGCCGGCGGTAGCAGTCCGTCCGTCGGCGCCGGCGTATCCCACGCCGCCGTTCAACCTCGGCCTGACGGTCGGGCAACGGCCGGCGGCGGACGGCGCCGGTCCTGGCCGCCCGCTGTTCGGCTCGTCGGGAGCGTTCATGTTGCCGAGCGTGCCCAAGTCAGTGTCGATCAGCATCGACGTGAAGATGGTGAAGCCGGTCGCGCCGCCCGGCTCGGACATCAATCGCCGGGCGTTTATGAAGCCGTGCGACCCGGCTAGGTGAGCTGCGGTCTAGCGTTTTCTTTGCACGAGCAATCGCGGCGTTCTTCTGTTTAGTTATAATCTTTGCTACAGTGTGATGTAATTGTAATCTACACTGTGTGAATTTCAATGTTGGTCACTTCTGAGCTATGTTTCTCACATATGACTAGTAATTCAACAACTTTGAGCTCCACAACTATTTCAATGGCTTCATTTCCTCTCACTTCTCAGATCTGGCCATAAGTATAGTGGTCATCAATCGGATTCCTTTCCCAACGTAGTGTTACTTAACTTTGAAGATCACGAAAATCCGTGATTTGAATTTATCTAGACATTTCGGTTTTGTTGATTTGTCAACCCATTGCTAGAAGGATGAATATCTTTCACCTTTGAACCCAGTTCTGTTAAATTTCTCCTCTATAAACTTCTCATATCTTGTCATACATTGATTTAAGTGGCATTAGATACATTTAGCCAAAAAGTTGATGAAAAGTAATTAGCCTGCTTGCAGCCTCTCGCTGGCAACTACACATTACAGAACCATTTGGAAGTCACCCACTTCCCCACACCCCATTTGCTCTCCTCTAAAAAAACCTCTCATATCTTGTCTTTAGTTGATTTTAGCAAAATTACATAAACCGCATGTGAATTTACCCAAAGATGGTCCCCCTGCTTGCAGATTGTCGCTTTTCCGCGACCACACGATTATCGAGCCGTTTGGAAGCCAAGCCCCCGGCACCCCGTTTGCGTCGGGCACTCCTCGGGCTCCGGGAACCCCGCGGGCTCCGGCGACTCCTCGAGCTACCGTGGCTCCGCGGGTGCACGGCATGACGCGGATCATGATGCCCCACCAGAAGTACTCCCGCAAGGTGTTCGTCGGCGGCTTGCCCCCGGATGTCACAGCATGTACGTCGAACAGCTGGTTGATATTGGGAGTCGTTGCAGTCGGTTCCTTTTGCTATATGGGGTTTACGTTTAGTTGGGCACAAAATAATAAAATGGTAGAAGATTAGTTCCTCGCTCCTTCTCGAATGAGAGAGCGTACTTTGAATGGATAAAGCATACATAAATGGTGACTCAAAGGTATGCTGATTATAGGGGTGCAGGCACTTCCAAGGCAATTTTGGTTCAATTTTTGGAGCTAACCAAATCCAACTTTGTGACATAGAGTTTCTAGAAAATGCACTTTTCAATTCAAGCTATAAGGAAAAATAATTGTACTAACAAACTCAGCAAAAATAAGTTTAAGACCTGTAAATCAAAAGGATTGAAACTATATTTTATTATGACAAGCCTGCTATGAGGAAAATATTGCCGTATCTGCCGTACTGCTGTTCCTGTGGCTCTTACAGATTCATCGGTGTGATATTTTGATGAGCGAGGATTTCAGATAATCTTTGACTCCTGAGTGATACCTCTGACGGCATATTGGGACCGCATGCTACACTATCATAGTGGCCGAGAAATGCGAGGGTTGAGCTGATTCGTGACGTCGCTGATGAAGCGCTGTGGTCTTTCAGTGAGCCTGGCCGACACGTTCTGCAAGTTCGGTGTGCTGGATGTCGGCTGGCCCCGCATGGCAGAGTCGTTCTCGCTGAGTCCGCCAAAGGGGTTTGCGTTCTTGCAGTTTCAGGTCGGTTACCGACAAACGGGTTAACGTTTCTGTGTTCAGATGCATGTAGAGAATATAAAATGACTTCTCAGTATGTCTGATATTCTCAGGGGTTTAAAAAAAATCTCTAATCATAAAATTTGCTACTGTACGTTTGTCAGCCAAAAGGGAAAAGAAGGATGTATCAAAATCACAAACAATCAACCATCATCAGAGTCAAAGCAATTGTGGAAAAATTGGGGCAGCTGTGATAACTTTTAGTTGACAAAAAGGAAAATGCTATACAGAAATCCTAATTTGGACGGCTTGCACGGGCTTTAGCACAAGAAAGCACAAGCACTAGAAAAAATTATGGCTATTGGAGGGGCCGCATTTTTTACTGAGAAAATGATAAATGTTACAAAATGAAATATCTCACCACGGCAGCAAGATTTTGAAAAGTGTGTTGAAGATGAACTGATCGTCCAAAAGGAGCTATTGCTTAGTTTTCTTAAAACTATAATCCTTTCTGAAATTAGTAACAAGTGAATTTGCAAAAACATACTATCAAGACAAACTAACAATGATGATTTGCGCAACTTTTTTGTCTTCCAGAAAACACGTTTAATCGAAACTCACGAGTTATTGCGTGACTAGATTTATTAGAAAAACAGTCTAAAAGATGGCTCAAAATGAGAGATGATACTGAATGAAAAATAAGTCTTACAAGCAGTTCCCGCACCGTGGTCCGTTTTGCAACGTGAATTTGTTTCCGTTCAGGACGAGGAGGCGGTCCACAAGCTGATCGAATCGTGCTACCGCGTCAACTCCAGCAACTGTTTCGGCTACTTCACCCGCATCTCGTCGCTGACCGCCGACAACAAGGAGGTGCAGGTCCGACCTTGGGACATCCGCGACTCCGAGAGCGTTTTCGATCTCGCTAACATCAACAACCGCAACTCGGTGTTTGTCGGTCAGTCACGCTACGTGCATTCGCGTCGTTGTATTTGTCTACGAGGAGGAACTGAGCGGGCGTATGCCAATATCTAACAATTCTGTGAAATCGGGCAACAAAGCGCTGGTGGCAAGCCTGGCCGCAAACGGGCGCAATGTTCACCAGTTGTCACTTTGACATGCTTGAGCATCAGTTACAAAAAATGCCCCTCAATATTTCTTAAGACGACGTAAGTAACGTTGTTGTATGTTGTACCTAGATGGCTTATTGTGCCGTAATTCCTAACCTAGCTGTCTAAGTGGCCCTTACGATTCTGTTTTAAGCTTAGCAATACTTTTTTAGCAGAGTTTTCTATACTCTTAAGCCCAGTAAGATATTCGGCACCGGTTAATAACTGGTGGCTGTGGTGTTTAAATTTCTAGCGCAGCCGCCAAGACAGCGCTGACGATGCCGTCGCCAGGTCAACAATTATATTTCGTCAGATTTTCCTATAGATATAAACTTCCTAGTAAGATATAAGGTAGACCGTAATTGCTATTTTATACATGGTTGATTCCCGTCTAGGCGGCGTTCCCCGTCCGTTGACCGCCACCCAGCTGTCGGAAGTAATGATCTCCTTATTCGGGCCTGTTTGCGCCACGACCATCGAGACGGACGGCGAACTCGGCTACCCGAAGGGGTCGGCTCGGGTCACCTTCCAACACCGCGCTTCCAAGATAGCGGCCGTCAGCGCACGATTCGTGCAGCTCAAGATTGAGGACATCAACAAACGGGTCAGCCGAATAAAGTCTCGATTATCGGACGAACGTCACAAAAACGGGGATGATCGGGGCTGGACGCGGTTCGGCCTTCGGCCAAGGCTAAGTTGGAATACGCAACGTCACGTTTAGCGGCTTGGTAGCTGTGTGATGTAGGGATGCTGTGCACAGCGTTGTTTGACAAGTTTTGACAGTAACTCATTCAAAGAGCACTTAATAAACAGATTTAATCATTTTGATTTACTGCCGTGCAAGGTTAAAATTACAATGAATGTAACTTCATACATTTCAGACAATAGTCATGTATACTTTCATTGAAGATGCGGAGCTCGATCAGGCCTCTCAACTCTAGCAAACTGCATAAATATGTTGGAAGCGGTTCCAACATGATTAGACTCGAGTTGCGTATTCCCAACCTAGCCATGATCGAAGGTTCATCTATGCAGATGATGTCCATGTCAATTCAATTTATATTGTTCATTTATTTAAATTTTTGTACAGACTTAAATTGGCTAGTAATTCATAATTCTTAATATAATGACGGCGATTCTGAATGCATTCCGGTTCTCGTCGCAGGTAGAGGTGAAGCCGTTTGTCCTTCAAGATCAGCAGTGCGACAGATGCTGCGGGTTGCATTGCGCCAACCAGATGGCTAGGTTCTTCTGTCCGAACGTAGCGTGCCTACAGGTAAACGTGTTGCCCGAGTTTATTCGAAACGAAACATCCAGTCGAAAATATGTGTTCAGACTGCAATATCACCGGGGGACACACGATTTAGATTGGATGTTTAGTTAGCATTTAGCAGTTTGGTTAGATAATTTCATGTGTCTTTTATTTTAATATTTAAGAAAATTATATTTATCTAAGTTATTGAATGCTAAGCTGTAACTAATTTCCTGAAGTTTTGCAAAGCTGTGTGTACTGCCGGTTTTGTCTAGGGTCTAAATTCTATATATATATTTTATTCAAACAGATTAGTATATTACATACAGTGTCTGAGTACTCCTCTCTTCTTACTTTAATATTATTTTTAAATTTCTCCTAAAACATTTATCATTCCTCATCATACATTCCTTTATCAAATTAAACCCATTCCAATCATCTATCCCTCTTTCTAAAATTCCCACCCCTTTCTTCCCTAATTTTCTTCCCAATAACTTAAAATCGTGTCCATTCTTTCCTTTAAACCTTGCCTTCTCCATTCTGCTCCCCAATTCTTTCCACGCTTCCCACCCCCAAAATGATTTATAAATATACATTCTATGTTCTATTTTTGTAGCTACCTTTAGTAAGTAGTTTAGGAATTTTTTATTTTATTCGGACACTTGAAAACAGGAAACGTAAACGTCACGAAAAGTTTTAGTGATCAACATTCGAAACATTTTTTACTAGTTAGCATTCAACACTCTAATTCAAACTCCTAAATGTCTGTAGGTAGTTGCGTACCCTTTTCGGAAGCCTAGCTACCGAGAAGCCGAATTCAACAGTGTGTTCGATTGTGTATTTCAGTACTTGTGTCAGCAATGCTGGGCTTGTGTACACGCCATCTCGCCTGCTTTCGGCTTCCACAAGCCGCTGCTCCAGAAATCGTCCGACTCGGAGTGGCATTACGAAGGGATCGAAAGAGCAACGTATCGTTGGTGATGCAAAACTCGAGCCGCAGTCAGCGGAGATTTCAAGTTAAACAAGATAATTTCAACCCTTTCCGAACGAATTACTTGCATTTTAGATGCTTATTACGAGACAGTTTCAAGCTTTCATGGAGCTTGATGCAGTTGTATTTTTAGTCATATAGTTTTCTTTCTACATTTTCTTTTGCATTGAATTTGCCATTTTCCAATGTTGTATGAATTTCACTTTAGCGGTCATTTTTTATAGGTACCATGGCGTCAAGGCTAATAGAACCGTTCCCTATAGGTTGTTTTGACACGGATTTTGGAATTCTTTTCCGTTTTACACGCGTGATGGTCTACCAATGGCGTTGCATTACAAGAATCCTGATCATAAAACTACTGGGGAGTCTCCTATTAACCTTGCTATGGCATCAGTTAGTTATCAAGTGATGATTATATTGCTAATTCTGGTTGTGTACTGAATGTGTTCACTGAACTGCATGGCTTCTAATAATATACACTTCAAATTTAACAAATGACTGTCATATATGTATCACAATTCCATTTTTTTATTAACATACATATAAATCTTGAAGAAAACCAAAGGAATGGGGTAATACATCTTAATAAAAAATGATTTATTTATATTTTTCAATAGTTCCACAGAGTTTGCTAAAACAGTTTGGCTAAACGTTAAAATCACTGAATGGCTGTGGTAAGGATATCATGCTAACACAACAGCTGTTCAGGCATTTCATTCAGAAACAAGATCAGAGCAACCTCAATTGTATGTTTACTCAATCTACATCAACCAAAGGGTTGCCTAAGACTTACCGGCAATTTTGCCGATCCTGGCCAATCCTAAAACCCCACCTAGACGCGAGATCAAATAGCCAAGGCTTTCCAGTCGTTGAGCATTGTGTTCAGCAACGTGCGTGGCTAACTCATATTCTGGTGTGATAAAATAATTTGCATCAAAAGTTTAGTGTCATTTTCATGAATCCCTCCTGCCTGACAAATTATTGTTGCTATTTTTTAAAGAGATAGTGTTTTTCTAATTATAGCAGGTTAGCGCCTAAGTTCTGCCGTTTGTTTAAATAAATGAATACAAATATATACCCTGGTGGTACACCTCCTTCCCTGATTTTTGTCGATATTTGATTATGATAGATTTTGATTTTGAATCAATTTTTAGTTTACTTTGCTTGCTTAATTTTTTTAATGTGTTTTTCGTTTCAACAAGTATATTATCAAATGCCTTTAAAATGCCGCGCGCACAACGACATTAGCGCTCTGCGCATACTGCGTCAAAGCATTGAGTTAAGTTAGCGCCAAACTGGACAGTGTGGTTATGTCCATGGTGGTTGGAATAAAATTTCACGCAAATTGTGACATTTAATTTATTACAATGTTGAGATACATTGGGGATAAGCTTTGGGATCATGCCGTGAGTGATAATATTATCCTCAACAAAACTCCGTTCCTAATTGGACGAGCAAGCCACGCTGATTTGGTTTTGCCAAGCTTGGATGTGTCAAGAACACACTGCAATCTTTCTAAAATTGATGATGTTGCTCAGGTTTGGGAGATTGAATGCCTTAGTGTAAATGGGCTAAGCGTAGACGGTCACCGCTTGAAAATGTCTGAGAAAGCAAATCTCGACGAGGACAATGTGATTAGACTGGGTGAAAATATATATTTGCTGTTCAAATCCTATAGCTTTCGACCTCGATCTAGTATCGAAGTTCTTGCAGTTAGGGATGGCAACCCCTCAATTAATATGTAAGTTGTTTGACATTATGATACTCATAATCATTTTGGCCTCATTAGAGGCACTAGTCATACTTATTCCCATAATCATAAAGCCAGCAATGGAGATATTCCCATCCGATTTCTTGACAGTGGCCGAACTGTTTCCTGACATAGTTCAGCCCAATACGAGAAATCTCTTAGCAACCACCAGATTAATGCCTGTATCCTAAGTGGTTAAGAAATTAATATAAATACAACTTAAAATTAAAATCCACTCAAAGTTTTTGCAATTATATAAATTTATTTCACCCAACTGCTCGTATTACATAACTAGTGCTACTTCTACCTACATACTTTATTTGTAATTTTGTAATTTTCTTTTTTGTATTTTCCATCAAAAACACCATTAAATTATTGTGTAAGACAATACAGCCTATTGCAAGGAGTCAACTTGTTATTGCTACTGCAAATAACTAACGTACCTACCTAGATCCCAACCGAGGATATCAGGATAGCTCGGGGTCTTGTGTTTCACATGTGGAAATCCTCAATGGAATGCCATACAGATATAATTAAAATCAACTGTCATTATATGGATTTTTCTTCTGAGAGAAAAAGTTGTTAATAAATTGTTCTGATTCTTTACAGGGATCAAAATAAAACATTCAATAAAATACAAAGCACTACAGATACCTCGACAGAAGAAATTTCTAAGGCTTTACAAAAACAGGCTAAATTGAAGCAAAAAGTAGAAAATCTGCAAAAACGTCTTTGTCAGGCTGAAAAGCAAGCTTTTGTGGCCGAAACGCAAAATGCAAACCTGGATAGAGAGATTAAAGCCACCAAATCTCTGTACACCGATAATATTTTGAAGACTGAGGAAATGATCGCGGAGGTCATTACCACGCAGTCGGAAGCGGATGAAAAATTCACGAATCTCCGTAAACTTGTTCGTCGGGTAGAAGAGCAGGCTCGTGCAACTGAGCGAAAAAAATCAAAACTAGAAGAAAATATTCGGACTGCATTATGTCTGCATGCTCAAGAGCTTACAAACTCAAAGGTGGATAGTGTCAAAGCCGAGTCCAAACTAACTTGGCTAACACGAGAACTGACGAAAATAAAAGAAGAAAAAGTTCATGCCACCTCTAACTTAGAAGCAGCACAACTAAAATTAACTGCTTTGGAATCTGAAATTCTAGAACATAGGGCTCAATGTGCTTTAAAAGATAACGAGATCGGTGTGCTAAGAGCACGCTTGGAAGAGGAAATACAAGCTAACGTTGTAAAAACGCTAGAAAACACACAGACTACTAATTCCTTAAATGCTTTGCAAAGAGAAGCTACAAATCTTCGATTGGAAATCATCGGTGGTGTCGAACGTCATACCCATTTGTCTCTCGAGGTAGAAAAGTATAAAGGTTACTGGGAAGAGACAGAGCAGAGAAACTTTGCAACCGCTCAAGAAAACATAAATCAAGCAGCAGAAATAGCTGCCCTCAAGGACCAAATTAATAATTCGGCGGAAGCGGCGTGCGCGAAGCGGACAAAGGAATTTGAAGAATTTGTTGAGTCGGACTTACAGTGCGCGATCTGCTTCGAATTGGTCATCGCTGCGACCGCCCTCAACTGCGGCCACACCTTCTGCAACAAGTGCATCCGTGATTGGCAGGCCAGGTCGGCCAACTGTCCCACCTGCCGCCTGCCAATCGTCTCGATGCAGGGGTGCAAGATGCTCGACAGCTTCATCGCTCGGGCGGCCTCCAAACTCAGCGACGAGTTCCGCGAGCGTCGCGCTGACGCGACCGGCATGCGCGGCACCGATTCGCAGGGACAGGCGAAGAAGAAAAAGGCGAAGAAAGATGCCCGGCTGTTTGCTCGAGTACGGCAGCCGATTTTCGATCTACCCAGGCCCGAGCCAGTCCCGGAAGCACAGTATTTTGTTGATTTGACGTAGGGGCGGACTCTGCTTAGAGATGTTTTTATGTGCCGGTGCAGAAGGTGGTTGCGATTAGAAGACTTTGATAGAAATTGTGCTGCTGGCAAAGTAGAGAGATTTATCACCAATAGACCTATTCCTTTCAACTAAATTTGACATCAAATACCCACATAAGGAAAGGCACTTGGGTTTTGATTTCCCTATCTTCTTTGGTTAAAAATGCTCACAAAAATATAATGGGCTCTGCAGTTTAACCAAGGAATATCGGGATACTTCAATCACACTGGCTTTTCTCAGTGGGTATAGGATGTTATTACTCTGTGAAAAGGGTATTTTTAATTTCTAATCTGGGCCTTCAAAAAATGTTGCCTAGTAAAACGCCAGTGTCATCGAAAGTGTTGTTTAAAATTTATTTAATTATAAAATGGCAACTGAAGTAGTCTGCTCTAAATTGTGCAGCAATTCAATGTTATATTTTGCTACCCACCTAGATGTGGCCAATTTCTTGAAATAAGTGACCCCTAATTTGAATTTATATGTCCATCAAACTAAACTGTGTTTTTAAGTGCCAATGGTAATGTTCTGCCAATTTATAGAATTTTATAGCTTGTGGTTATGAGTGCACATTATCAAAGACAAGAGGATGATATGTTTATTTGCCCCAATTAAGTTTGTGTAGTTTGGGATCAAAATGTTCATGGATGATGACTATTTTTTAAAATTTTTATTCATCTACTGAATGAAGGTTTATGTTGTTTTTACATGGGTTTCCTTTCAATAAAAACTGTTAAGTATTATTTAATATTTAATGCAATTAAGTAGGTATTTGGCTTAGACACAAATATCTGAATATCATTTAATCTTTTGTATGATTCATTAACTTATGCAAGTGTTAAATCAAACTTCCGTCCTGTTCTTCTAATTCATCAAATGGTTTGTAACTTGTAACTGGAGTTACTTACAGCAATTGATCATTAATCACTAAGTAATCAGCCAATAAACTCTTCTATGACACATTGTTGATGCTGGTATCAGATGACAGCAAAAGAAGTCAAGATCAAAGATACTTGGTCAAGATAAATAATAATATTTTTTTATCTGTATCAATATATGCATATTTTTAATTTTAACTTAAAGAAATATGCTCATCATGTTGTTTGTTATTCAATCAGGGAGATTTGATAATGCAAAATGCATAATGCATATAAAGCATCCATGTAATGATGCACATTCCTTATCAAATGTCATCAAGTATAAATACATTGAGTGACAATTCCCAAGCTAGTAATATTTTGTTACCCATTGTACTGATCCATCTCAGAGAAATCCTAGGGCTTAACATGTTGCACTGGGTGATCGTGGCTGTGGTTGCAGTTTCGATACCGCGATGCTTGGCTCACCCGTTCCAATTGCATGCATCCAAGGCTGCTTGCGGATATGAAGTAAGTTAAGGACGGAAAACTTAACAAAATGTTGATAATAGTTTTAGGTGAACTTGTGACTTATTTAGTGCCAGAATAGACCATATTCAAAATTTCCATTCCAGGGCCAACAAATGTATTCCAGTAAGAAAAGCTTTGCCGCCCAAATTTGTATTGTCTCTGGAATTGAATTTTGAATGAGGTCTTGGCATTGATTGGGTAATCTATTTTAGCAAATTAATATTGACACTACAGAAAATTTTTCAATTGAGCATCTGGATCCTAATGAATTGAGTCGGTCTCGAAAAGGGCTTCGTTCCTGCATCTTGAGAGAAAGATTATGCGGTGCAAGGCCAATTTTTCTAATGACTGGGGATTGCTTTGTGTTTATTTTGGTCAAAAATTGATATAAAATGGTTTGGCCTGTACAAAATTTAAATGCCAGACAGATCATGAACAACCCAAACTTGATTGAAGAATAAATTAAATATTATTTGGAATCGGAATAAACATAAACTTGTATTTAACTTCAAATCTTGCCTCTATCAAAATAACTAGCAAAAATAACACGAAAAGGATTCAAAAAGAGACATTTTTTAAGGGAAAATATTGTACACTTTGCTAACTTTTACTATGATTGTAGTCGTGTGCCCCAATCGATCCGGACAAATTGAATGTCCACATGATTCCGCACACTCATGATGATGTGGGTTGGTTGAAAACCGTCGACCAGTTGTATTACGGATGTGAGTAGAATATTTTCTCTTTCATTTTACCAATAGTTGCCATCAGAATATGAAATCCATATTTAAAATCTTTCCATTTCAGCTCGAAATGACATTCAGAAGGCAGGTGCCCAATATATCATTGATTCGGTGGTAAAAGCACTGCGGGCTAATCCCTCAAGAAGGTATTTAATAGATTGATGGAAGCCATGGGGTACCAATTTCCGAGAGGAAAATTGGCAGACCAGATAGACCACCTACAAATAAGTAAATGTTTCGGTGACATCATTCTTCGGCGTTAAGAGAGTTAATCTTTATATATCTTTGTCTGCCACTTTCCTCTTTGTAAGTCATGCTTCTCTACTTTTTCCCTTTACCTTACTAATTTCAGTTATCTTTTTCCAACCACAGATATTTAGCTATCGGTGCCACTTGATTTAATTACACCTGAGATTGTACATGCAGATAAAAACTACTCTTACTCTTACTTTAAAGATTCATCTACGTTGAGACTGCGTTCCTTTCAAAATGGTGGAAAGAGCAGACTGAAGAGAAGAGAGACCAAGTTCGAGCGCTTGTCAACTCCGGCCAACTCGAGATCATTAACGGCGGCTGGAGTTCTAACGACGAGGGGGCCGCTCACTATCATTCAATCATCGATCAGTTCAGCTGGGGGTTCAAGTAATTACTCCATGACTCCTTACTTTTATTTTAACTAGATTCAATGTTGTGAAATATGACTTAGCCATGACGTACCGATGCTATTCACTGCTCTCGTCCTTTTAATTAACTAAAAATATTGTTGTGAAACATCACAGAGTGATCTACGGATCCAAATACATATTTGCCAGGATGCTACGTAGTTAGGGCAAATTTAACGGAACTACGTTGTTTCAGAACGTTGAACGACTATTTCGGAGATTGCGGCCGGCCAACCATCGGCTGGCAAGTCGACACGTTCGGACATTCTCGCGAGCATGCGTCGATCAACGCTCGTCTGGGCTTCGATGGCCTCTTCTTCGGTCGGTTCGACTACCAGGACCGGCAAAAGCGAATGGCCGAAAAGACGCCAGAGATGATCTGGAGAGGAAGTCCCGACAATCTCGGTGAGCGCAGCCGATATCTAGTAATGTCGTGTTAATCGAAGATAAAAGATTTTGAAGTTCACGCAGCAACTGCAAGGCGTATCCGCCTTTTGTTTTGTCATTCAAATGCCAAAACAAAATCAAGCTTGATAATAAACAATTAATTAATTATAAAGATACTGGATATGATGCAATGGCATTATGTTGATTTTTCCTTGAATTTTGCTTTGAATAGAGCAGCCCAATGCCATGGAAAACTTAAGCGGTTTTGCCGTGGGTAAGAATATTGAAAGTAATTGCACAGTGAATTTTTCATAGGACTAATTTTTCAACGCCAGAGTGATCTGGCTTCAAAATAAACTCTAAAATCTTCTTTAAATACAACTAATCTCCATGAGTGAGTAAAACAAAAGCATTTTATGCTAGCGTCTTATGTCATGAAACACCACGTGTTATTCCCATGTGCTAAGTGTAACTTCTCACTCGTTAGGGGACGCCGCCGATATCTTCACGCACGCGTTCGAGACCCACTACAGCGCGCCTCCCGGCTTCTGCTTTGACATTTTGTGCGGAGATGACCCGATGATCGACGATCCTTCCAGCCCCGAATACAACATCCCCGATCGGGTAAGCAACCCGCCTTCACCTTTGCACCTTTGTCATATTCTTAAGACTTAGGTCTTTTCCTGATCTAAGGATTTAAGTTTTTGATATAACTTTATGACTTCAACTTTTGCTTTGATAAAGCAGGTACCTAGCATAGCTTTGCCAAATGAAGAAAAAGGTTTAAGTAGACAGATTACAGCATATATTAATAGAAACAAAATATACCTACATCCCAAAATTTGTATCCCTACCAGGATAGCATTCATAAGCCACAGATTTCCTTGGAAGTATTTTTTTGTTGGCATTCATACTTGCCAAATTTTTATAATGTTAACAGTTAAAAAGTCAGCTTCTTGCATGCTAAAAACGGCAAGTACTCCATTCCTAACATGTTATCCTTTCCGTTCTTTCCAGGTGAGAACTTTCTCTGATCACGTCAAGAACAAGGCGACAAAGTACCGCAGCAACAACGTGCTGCTGACCATGGGCGACGATTTCATGTACCAAGAAGCTGGCATTTACTTCAAGAACATGGACAAAGTCATCAAGTAAGCTCATCGACAAAAAAAAAAGTTGCTGCTCAGCACTGGCTGATTGCCATTTCAATCATGATCACAAAACCTAAATTTAAATTTCTTGACAATTTTCTGACTCAAAGTAAATGTTAAAGAAGTATTTTCATTATATCCAGCCTCTGGAGAATGGTCACCCATCCAACCTTGGACCCAGCACAATGTTCCTTAACTTAAACTACTTAACTTTACTTGGGTAACTTTACCTTTAGTAAATATCTACCGTACATGCAACAAGTATTTGCATTTTGGCTCAAATCAAAACTAAAACAAGCGAAACCGTTCGTCAATCACGTTGTTTCTACTCTGGTTCAGATACGTGAACGCCGACAACGCCAGCAACGTGAACGTCTTCTACTCGACGCCTTCGTGCTACCTGAAAGCCGTCAACGACGAAGGACTCAGCTGGCCGGAGAAGACGGACGATTTCTTCCCGTACGCAAGCGAATACCAGACGTACTGGGTCGGATACTACACCTCCAGACCGACGTTGAAATTCTTTGAACGCCTCGGCAACAACTTCTTGCAGGTAGATACTTTTCTTTCTACCTATGTATAAAATATCTTTGTTCTTGTGTCCTTAAATTACAGGATTTAAAATAATGGATTTGAAAACACATACACACTTATAATTGTGTTGTGGATTAACGTAATGGATACGTAACGTATTTACGTAACGTATTTGGATCACCCAAAACACGTAATCAATGAAAAATCTGAAAATTTTCGTAACAACTGATTTAAAAAAAAAGTTTAACGTGCTACTAATCATATGGGGTTTAAGCTGAGAGAAAACAAAGGTATCCGTAAAATTTCTTCAAAATCGACTTAGGCGTTTGGCCATAGAGCGCCAACAGACGTAAAATAGAATACATACATACAAGATTTTTTCAGCAGTAAGTGTGATTGAAGATTTTCTTCACTTGCTCTGCTCATTTTGCTCATCAATTGTTATAAATTCATTATATTGACAGAACGGAAATCATCACATGACTGGATTGTACCCAAGCAGATGGCTTAAAACAATAAAAAAAACTTTGATTGATTACTTTCTAAAGACCCGTGTCTTTTCCTAAACTTAGCACGTTAGTTTTCAGAAAAACTATTTTACTGGGTAATGAATACTTGACTGATGCTTGACGCTTGCTGAATGCTTTGATAAATTCTCCGCAGGTGGGCAAGCAGCTGGTGTCGGTGTCGGGCGTGCAAGACGAGACGGGTCTAACGGAGCTACGCGAGGCGATGGGAGTGCTCCAGCACCACGACGCCATCACCGGCACGCCACACGACCCGGTCGCACAGGACTACTACCGGATGCTGGATGCCGCGCTGGCCTCCACGGGCGTCGCCGTCCAGCAAGCCTTGAAGTGAGAATCTTCGGTCGGACGTTGACTTTGCCATGGTGGGGATTGCCGCTGTGAACTTGATGCGCTTACTGCGCCGTATTTTAAGAAACAAGATATCTACTCTACTAATCAATTAAAGGTTTACATAAAAATTTCATGAAACCCCCGTCAAACTGGTACTCAAAAGACGAGTGATTTTCTTTGAAGAAAATATCCTGAAAAATGCTGTTGCAAATGCAAAATGCAAAAACTCTAAATGCAAATATTCGTTGTATGTACGGTATAGATATTAATTTTTGGAAACAAAATATCCATTCCAAAATTTATCCAGGTACGGATACAAATTTCGGAATGGATTAGACGTCACTAACAATAGGAAAGCTGTCCGGCAAATATTGAGAATTAAGATTAGCCGATTCCGCTAAGTGTCTATTGTAATCCTTCTGCCGTGTCAGTCTTGATGTTATAAAATAATGTCAACAACTCTAAGAAACGTGTTTCCCTCCCAGCGTGCTGATCGGCAACGAGGGAACGCCGGTGCCGTTCTGGTCGTGCCTGAAGCTGAACGTGAGCGAGTGCGCGGCAACGGAGGGCGCAGACAACTTCGTCGTCACCGTCTACAACCCGCTGAGCCGGCCCGTCTCGGAGTACGTCCGCGTCCCCGTCACGACCTTGACGTCGCAGGTGCTGAACCCTGACGGTGAGATTAGCAGCCTACCGAACGGTTTGCCGTGTTGGAAACACCGGTTCTCGTGAGATCACAGAAGTTAAGCAACGTCGCGCTGAGTCAGGTGTTTGATGGGTGATCATCATGCTCATGATCAGTTCTGTTCGGGAGAGAGGTTGGAGGGTTTGAAGTTAGTATGATAACTTCACTCGCCTTGCTTATCAACCTCTCGACAGCACGGATTAGTGAAGGAATCCTGTTGTTCGTGTTGTACCGTCCTTCGGAAGGGACGTAAAGCCGGTGGTCCTCTTAGCGCTTTTTGACAGGGGTCTCTTCTCTGATTAAATGTATTAACACAGCCACATGTGCATGTGCCTGTAGGAAATACCTACAGAATTGCAAAAAATGAAAAAATTCTAGCTGGCAATTACCTTAACTCAAGTCCCACTGCCATCAGCCATCATCTTCAAACAAAAATAAAGGTGCAAAAGCCATCAAAGCGCCGACCCGCAACTTATAATCATGGAAAAATTTCCACCAAATCACGATACAAACCTAAAAAGAAGTCAACCGTTCTCTGTTTCCGTCAGGTTCTGTGGTTCCGTCGGAACTCGTGGACATCCTGGAACCGGTCCTGCAAGTTCCCGGCCGAGTGAGCGCCGCCACCCAGGAACTGGTGTTCCGTGCCGAGAACTTGCCAGCGCTTGGCTTCCAGTCGTTCTATGTGTCGCAGGCCGGCCGTCGCTCCGCGGAAGCACCGCGAGACAAGCCGGCGCCCAGGGCTACCACCATCGGCAACGGGGTGGGTGCCGAGTGGCGGACGATTAGCTGCAAAACTTACATTTCCTTACTTAGTTACACTTCGAATATCTTCCTAGGCTGTAGAATATATCATTTATTTATTTAATTATATTTGTACATTCACACATCGGTTTTGTCTGAGTCCCTAACTTTGCATTGCATCACATCCCAATTTCAACCCTTCTTTAAATTTCGCCACACTTTCCATCATCTCTCCACTTACTCTTAAATTATTCTATTCCTTGGCCCCCTTTTCTAAAATCCATATCTTTCTCATTCCTTTTCATGTCCAACTTAAACTCATGATGACCATTCTTCCCTATAAACCTTGCTATTTCCAATATCGGTTATGTTCAATTTCAATCAACGTTTGTTAGATCCTATTTTGTATATTGATACAAACTTTGCTTCATAAATCTTTTGCTATATGTTGGCTACAGCTGTTGCATTGAGATCAAATATCTTATGAGACTGTAGAAAATAGGATACTGCCAAAATAGCGTCAAAACGGCAAAACCGTCAAAACTTTGTGAAATTTCCACCGTGTTTCAGCGTGTTGTTGTGAACATCGACGACGACGGCCTGACCCAGTCCATCGCCATCAACGGCATCGACGTGAGTCTGAAGCAGACATTCGAGTACTACGTGAGTGCCGACAAGGAGGGCGAGCGCGGGGAACTCTCCAACGCCTACATTTTCCGGCCGAACGGGACGACCACCATCAATGTCGGCATTACCAACTTCGCGGTCATCCGAAGTACGTTAATAATAATATCTTTCCTTAATTCCAAATTTTCATGGGTCAAGGGGTGGAAAATCCACCTAAATCTAGGGCCTCAGGTGATACAACCAGGTGGCCACTCCGGTTGCTTCTCTTGTTTCTTCTTCATCTTCCTCTTCTTTGTCCTCTTCTTCTTCTTCATCTTCTTCATTTCTTTTCTCCATCCTCTCTACTAATTCCTAACGAAGTACGTTATTAAAGCTAATTCTCTACCATATTTAATTTATAATTTCTGTTTAGAAATGTCAATCTGCTGTAGTGTTCGATATCCAGTCTGCACCCGTTAAGACTAATCCCTTAAATCCCTTAAAAAGTTAAAATCCTAATCATAGCATGTTAGTTAAAAAAAATACCTCAGTTATTTATTGTGTTCTACTGATTACATCATGATGTTGGCTTCTTTGTCTGCTACCTGCGGATAAAAAAAATATTATTCAACTTATTTTAAAATATTTTCAACAAATAAATTCGTTAGAAAGACTGAGAATAAACTCCCCGCATTTAAATATTTTGCTGAATATAAGTTTGAGCCTTCCCTGGGGCCATCTGATATTGTGAGCAATAATTATTCTGATATTTGCAGCGCCGTTGGTGGAGGAAGTTCACCAGGAATTCGGCGGAGGCTGGATCAGCCAAGTGATCCGAGTCTACGCGGAAGAAAACCACGTCGAATTCGAGTGGATGGTCGGACCGATTCCTGACGAGTGAGTTCAAATATTAGCCTAGTTCTGTAGGAGGAAAGTGTAGAGTACAGATCATAGATAGAAATTGTTTGATTGATATGCGATAGATAGTCGAACGTAAAGTTTCGCCCATTCCGCAGAGATCTGGTGCCCAAGGAAGTGATCTCCAAGTTCATGACGGATCTCGCGACGGATGCCACATTTTACACGGACACTAACGGCCGCGAAATCCTCAAGCGCGTTCGTAATTTCCGACCGACGTGGGACGTGGAGCTGACCGACGAGGAGAAAATAGCGTCCAACTTTTACCCGGTCGTCTCGAAGGCTTTGCTTCGCGACGAGGCTAAGGGAGTCGAAGTGGCCGTGCTGGTCGATCGGTCGGAGTCGGGCTCCAGCATCCAGGACGGAACAATCGAGTTGCTCGTGAGTTATCTTTTTAATTTAGTAAAGGCGTACTTCAGCTCGTAGAACGTTGGGTGCAAGGCGGAGAGCTCGGAACACGGGCTGGCGGGGGAAGAAAATGAGCAGCGTTCAGTTTGAATCCGGGCAAATCCGGGCTTCAAATTGTTTTCTTTTGTTCAGGCACTGAGTTTGTTTTGGGGGCTCCTATTCACAAATTTTTTATTTTCCAATTCTGCAGAGTTGGATAAATTTTGGCTTCTGTATCCTCTTCTTCCCTTGGAGAGAATAGCCGAAATTTACCCAATCCTGCAGAGTTATAAAATGAAAAAGTTAGTGAATAGGGGCTCTGTAGTGTTTTTCTGTTTTTTAAATTACATCTCACTATGTACCACATTGATCCACCCCAAGGTCATGTAGGAAAGTAAGTAACAAGCAAAAATTCATATCTAGCGTCGTCAAATTCAAAAGTATCACTTGAATAATGAATGTGATCATAAAAAGGGACCATCCGATGCCCATTCATCCAAAATGGTTCTAAATGTTGTATGAAATAAAAACAAATCAAAAATATACCTTGTTAATGGTATGGTGGACTCCAGTGTTGATGTAGTGAAAGTATGCACTGATAGATTTCAATTTTGGGCCTTACGAAATCCTTACCACGTAAAAGTACCAAGTAAAATACTACAGCCAATGCATTATAGATTTACAGACTTGTTGACCTTCCCTGGTTTGCACAGGTCCACCGCCGCCTCTTCCACCACGACGAACTGAACGAGCAGGCATACGGCGTCGGCTTGGTGGCGCGCGGCAAGCACTGGCTGGTGGCGGGACCGATCGGCGGGGAGGCGGCGACGGTGGCGCAGGAACGGCAGCTGCAGGCCGGCAAGCTGCTCAAGCCGTGGACGTTAGTCTCGCCGACCAACGGACTGTCGCAGGCCGAATGGGCGGCCGCCTACAATGTCGAGGTGACGGGATTCACAGATCGTTGCATGGAATCGGTGCCAATCAATGATTAGCATTTTTATGCGCTTTCATGACTAACAAGGCCAAAATATTCTGCGTTTATTTTACGTTTGAGCTTTGCGCTGTGACATTCTCCAAACCTAGCCTGAGTTTGGGGCATTGGGAGCTTTACAAACGCTGTCTTCACTGTTCCAAAGAGTAAAAGTACTCTTAAGATTTCGCGTGCCAAGAAAGATGGTTAAAATGGCATTTTCCAACTAGAAATTCACCTAGAATCTATGATATTTGTCAATGCATCAGAGTGATTTTCAGTTTGATTTCGTCGTAAATAAATATCTTCCATCGTCTGTGCGTAGTACTCGGGTCTGACCGGCAGCGGGCTTCCGGCCAACGTGCAGATCTTGACGCTGGAGCCGTGGACGCAAAACACGCTGCTGCTTCGACTCGAGCACATTCTCGAAGTCAACGAGGACGCCCAGCTCTCCCAGCCCGCCGTCGTGGATCTCTCCGTAAGTCAAAAGATGGAATTCTTAATTTGTTTTTCGTTCAAGAAAGTCTCAACAAAAACAATGATTAACGCCCTGGTTTCAGACGGCGTTTGCGCACCTGACGATCAACTCCGCAGTGGAAACGACGCTGGGTGGAAATCTGCCGATCGAAGAGCTCAACAGACTGCAGTGGAACTCGGAAGTTAAACGCGCCCGAACGCCGAAAGCGAACAGAGCGGTTGACATCACGGCGGTAACTCTAAACCCGATGGAAATCCGCACCTTCGTCGTCGACTACACGCTCTTGTAGTGCATGGCTTCTCTTACTTTCCCAACTTTGTAAAAATATAAACGTTCTTTAATGCATGACCAATACACTCTCTGTTGTTTCGGTGATGGTTTCCAGAGCCGTTAGTATCTGTAGTAGAAGGTTTCTTGTTTGTGCTCTGACAGGAAGAGTTTGGTGGTCCTGAAAAGGACCAGTCTTCTCGACATCACGGCAGTACTGATCAGGACTCCTGAAGATGGCAGACCGTGTCCTGCCGAAACGTCGAGAAGACTGCTTCTTTTCAGGACCACTAAACTCATCCCATCAGAGCATGACCAAGAAACCTTCTACTACTACACACTTTCTGTTGTCCTTCCAAATTCTTCTTCCTGGACCATAGCTCCCAACTTCTTCTCCAAGCCTATCTTTAATTAGTAAGCCTATTTCTACTTTATATTTTTTGGTTTCTGCTCAAGCAGATTACACCAATGCCATATTTTTTTGTAACATAACACACAATTCAAACAGAAATCATCAAGCCACAATTATTTTCTTTTGTACCTCCTACCTCCAGTGTTTTTAAGATGACAAGGTAATTCGTAATCAGTTCTTGCTATCATCAACAAGAGCTCTTATCGTTTTAAAGTGCATGAATCTTATCAACATTTCTTTACATTCTACAATTTTATATGAAAACAATGAAACTCCTGACCTAAACCATAATCATATTTTGAATTGTAAGAATCAAGCAGTGACCAGTTTATTGTTTGCCAGTGTATAATTTATTGTAATATTGCTGGATTTCAGTTCTAGATGAAGATGTTGAATTGGGTGATAGCACTCGTGGTTGCGGTTTCTATACCGCTATCCTCGGGGCATCCGTTCCAAATGCCAGCTCAACCTAAGGCTGCTTGTGGATACAATGTGAGTTGGACAATGCTAAAAATGGGTGCCTAAGCCAAAAAATCTTCATCCTGTCAATTTAACCAAGTAATTGTAATTGCCAATCGGAAATTTATGAACACACATCTTTGCAGTCTTGTGCTCCCATCGTGGCCGGCAAACTGAACGTGCACATGATTCCTCACTCGCACGACGACGTTGGCTGGCTGAAAACCGTTGACCAATATTACTACGGATGTGAGTTTAAGCTTGAAGCTAATTATGGATATGGAAATAAATGGATTTTGAGGATTTGTTCAATTTGTTCAATGGTTTCATTCGTATGGCACAGAAAATCCCACCAGCCTAGCCGGAACGCAAGCTATCCATTGATGATTGAATACCTTCTTCTTAATTTTGTTAGAATTATTTAGACATTGGTTTTTGATTGGTTTTTGATCTTTGCCTTTTAGCTCGTAGCAACATTCAGCAAGCTGGAGTCCAATACATCATTGATTCGGTTGTGGAAAGTTTACTGGCCAATCCTGCCCGGAGGTAACAACCTATCAGAATCAATATTTACGTTAAGTTACGTTTTTACGTTTGAACTCTCAAAGGAGCGCAACCAAACGCTAGGCAAATTTTCTTCAGTGATATTTTTTACCTGCATAAATCTTTATTACCATTCCAATCTGTATGTTAGCAAGATGTATCGCAAATTCCGTTATGGGTAATGGGACAAAGTACAAGGTAACCAAGCTGTTTGATATCCTCTCCTGTGACCTGGCTTAGTTTTGGGAATATTTCTCTAACTATGGCACCTAGCAAAGTGGATATGGTCAGATAGACAGCATGTGTCGGTAGGTATGTCAATTTTTTTTTCATATATATAACCAGCGTAATTGGCTTTGCAAAACACAGATTCATCCAAGTGGAGACTGCGTTCCTGGCGAAATGGTGGGGCGAGCAGTCGGAGGAGAAGAAGGAGCAAGTGCGGGGGCTCGTGAACTCCGGCCAGCTCGAGATCACCAACGGAGCTTGGAGCATGAACGACGAGGGGGCTGCTCACTACCAATCGATCATCGATCAGTTTGCCTGGGGCTTTCGGTAATTTTCAACATGACTTAAATATGTATTACTACCTTGGCTAGAGTGTTTTCTTACTAATAGTCATACAAACGGCCTTAATTATCGGCTATCGCATTGCATGTTGAGATGAAATATTTTCGAGTGATATATCATAGATTGAGTTAAATGCAAAGTCTAATCAGTCAATAAAATGAAATTGTAGTAAAATCTCATGTTTATGCACTTGATCTATTACTAGAGCATTATTTTTGAAATGCCGAATGGAGGAACTTGTTGTGCTGACTTTGAATATCTTTTAGAATTAGCGCATAAAATTTGTTATCTCGTTGTCTATATGGAGCTTGGTGGGATGGCTAGTGACTACCCTTGATTATTAAGGTCACGGTGAGGCCAAATCTAACACTCAATTATTTCAACCGCAGTAAAAGAGTGATTTACAAGTACACTGATGTTTTGAATTTGATGTGCTCTCTGACAACAATCTGTGTTTATTCAGTTCAAACGAAAAATCTATAAAACATCTCGACCGCAACAATTCAGCCGTTGATTTTGACTCTATTTGTCTGTTCTCACCCCTGTTCTATACTTGCCTTGGTGGAAATTCTTGGCGATCGGTCAACCAACACCCAACATCCCATGATCTAAAACATTGACGTTTTTCAGCGTTTTGGACGACTGGTTCGGAGAATGCGGCCGACCGACCGTTGGCTGGCAGATCGATCCGTTTGGACATTCCCGAGAGCACGCGTCGATTATCGCTCGGATGGGATTCGATGGAGTCTTCTTTGCTCGGCTCGATTACCAAGACAGGGATAAACGGCTCGCGGATAAAACAGCAGAGATGATTTGGAGGGGAAGTCCGGACAATCTTGGTTAGTACTGCAGTTAAATACTCATTTACTGTTGGGTTTTGCGAGCTTTTTTCTGGAACTTTGCTAGAGCTGAGTTGGTTACAGTGGGGTGTTGCAGTTGTAGGAAGCGTTCCATTCCGTTGACGTTTCCGAACAAAATGGGCGAGGTTGTGGAAACATATCGAAAGAGAATCCACACTTAAGAAATAGGTCATTTCAGTAAAAGAGTGGCTCTGCATAAAAAATGGTGGGAGCCAGCGCATTTTTAGCGCAGGGAATGCTTCATTTGTATATCTTGCAATGCTAGTACAAACTCATGCTGTGATTGGATAACACCCCAGTGCAATGCTAGCAAAGCCAAACTATGTGTGTGCTAATGACCGAGATTTTTTACTATTTGTTTGTTGTCTGTTTTCAGGGGATGCGGCCAATATCTTCACGCACGCGTTCGAGTCCCACTACAGCGCACCTTCCGGGTTCTGTTTCGACATCTACTGCGGTGACGATCCGATGATTGATGACGAATCCAGTCCTGAGTACAACATCCCTGATAAGGCAAACAAATTAAAACATTTCATCTCGTTTTGCGTCAGTTTATGAACACATGCCAATTTTCATCTCCATTAATCTATTTTCATTATTTATTTCTTTTGCACCTCCGATAGATAGGTAGAGTTTGTTAAAAAGTTACATTTCTTTTGTCTATAAACCAAAATTCCTCTTTATCTGCGCTCTTTAATAGATCATGCGATCTTGCGATGGTGATGTGCATCAAATGCAATCAATTATATCGTGTTTCAGGTGAGAGCGTTTACGGAACACGTAAAAAATAAAGCAACCAAGTACCGTAGCAACAACGTATTGCTGACCATGGGCGATGATTTCAACTACCAAGATGCCAACACATACTTCAAGAATATGGACAAGGTTATTAAGTAAGATATAAATATAAATTTCACCTCTTTTCTAATTGATATTTCTTATTTAAAGGAAAGTAAGCTGTATGTCTAACCCTGGCTGTCAATAACATATGTTTTGATTTTAAGGTATGTGAATGCGGATGCTTCTAGCGACGTCAACGTAATTTACTCGACTCCGTCCTGCTACCTGAAAGCCGTCAACGACGAATCACTCAGCTGGCCCGAGAAATCGGACGATTTCTTCCCGTACGCACAAGATTCTCAGTCTTACTACGTCGGCTACTTCACATCGAGGGCCACTCTCAAGTATTTTGAGCGTCTTAGCAACAACTTCTTGCAGGTAAAACTGCAGTCTCTGCGGCACTTCATGTACTGAAACATCCACCAAATTCCCTCTTAGGAGATTTGAAATGAGCACCATATTTTTTGTATTTTTTGTATTTATTTATTTCATTTACATCACTTTGAGGCACTGGTCCATTGACGTGTGAAGTATAAATATGAATAGTAGGAATAATAAGATATAAATCACATGATGTGAAGTTATTAATAAAAATTAATAAAGAATGTAGTAGTTGAGTGGTGGTAATAACTAATAATAATAGAAGTAATGGTACTAATGATAGTAACAATAATAAAGATAGTAATAATAATGCACTCAAAATGAATCAAAGCAATCCAAGCATCATGCCAGAAGTACCCAAGTTTGAAATCTCAATTTTGCATTTTTAAAAATTGGTATCTAATACTTTAATAAATTCGTTTGTTTTAAATATTTATGTGTAAATTGTGACATAACAACACTTGCATACCTATAGCTGAACAAACTAGCTTGTTTGGCATTATTTCAACCACTCCAGACTACATAAAATTTTTCCAAAGTGTGCCATACATTCTGTCTAAAGTAGATTTTCAATCCCGTTCACACTGCCAGGTGAGCAAGCAGCTCCTGACGCTGACCGGCTCCAGCGACCAGGACAAGAGCGATCTGACGGAGCTGCGCGAAGCGATGGGAATCCTCCAGCATCACGACGCCATCACCGGCACCATGTTGGACCACGTCGGGCAGGACTACGCTCGCCTACTGGACTCCGCGATCGCAGCCAGTGGAAGGGCCGTGGAGCTAGCGCTCAAGTCAGTAGATTCCAATCAGGGGCGGATCTAACGGTCAGCATTTCAGCAAATGCTGACTGGGCCCCTGCCTTCTGGGCCCCTCTGGGCCCCGGCTTGTGCGTCGATATTTATTGCGACAAGAAAATAAATGCTTATAAATTTGATAATATCATAATAATATAATATTTTAACGTACAAATAACTATGAAAAAATATGAGACTAACGTTCTAGGGCCCCGAATAGCTACTACATAATATTGTAACGTTAGCTTGGCTAAGAGTGTATTCGTAGATTCTCTAGAATATCCCTACTTAGTGCTCCGAGTACCGACGACTCGCTTGTCGCGCCGCTATACCCTTTGCCGGTCAGCGCCGACAAAGGGTTGCGACAGTGTGGAAAGAAGTACTAAGTAGGTATTGGGTGGAAATTGTTTCTAGTTACTGAATCTGATATAAGAGGCAAATGTCGAACTAGGAAATTTGCTCGAGTTTTGCGCACATAGAAATAAAAAAACCATGCAGTCAGTTCGGGTTAGAATTCCACCTCGTGCGGACGTCGTTTCAAGTGCCGTCGTAAAGACTATCGCCGTTCGACGATGACCCAGCAGAGGACAAGCAACACTGCTATCCTTTCCATTGAAATGGAGGAGGCAAGGAAGCTGGACTTGTCGTCGCTGATAAATACCTTTGCAAATACAAAATAAAAAAGCCGCCGCTGTGCTGTGCCACATTCACGTAGATGGGGTGAGTCAACAAATTGAAATAACTAGGGCTTCGCGAATGCTCAATATTGCGTTGTAGATGAGCGTAGGACTTATTTAGGGCTTGAGGATAAGATTTAAGACCTACAAGAATATGAAGGTAATCGCACCGAAACCTTCCACTTGAAGAATCATAAAAAATTGTCGGAACAATGCAAATAAAAAATGAACAAGATAAGATATAGATCCGAGAACTTCAGCACAGCTGCATATCAATAAGCTTAGTATGTTTCTCAAGTTTGGTGTGATTATATAAATAACTTTTGTCTGTAAAAATTAAGAAAATTTTTGAAAATTCTGAAATGTTTTGTAAATTTTGAATAGTTAAGAAACTGTTACCACGACTTTGCTGAAAAAAGCAGGGGGTCCAAGTTTAGAACAAAATACGGTTTCCTGAAATTTTTATCAAAATCAGCGCAGCCGTTTGGCCTGTAGAGCGCGAACAAACACACAAACACAAAAAAAACGCGTGTTTTTTTGTCTCTTATAAGTGAAATTGAAGATTTCGCTTCGCTCATCAACTAATTAATATTATATGATGTATTGCCGTTTAGGACTGACATTTTTTTTTGCGCAAAAGATCACCCCCCCCCCCCCAACCCAACAAAGAGGGCCCCTTGGATGCGTTTGCTGACTGCCTTTTGAGTCTTAGATCCGCCCCTGATTCCAATAAGTTTAGTTGCAGCTGCCACTTGACCTGTTCCATTCAGAGAAAAATTACGTCAGTTACCCACTGGACGTACTACTGGTTTGGAAAAAATATAAATTATGGCTCTCCTAAATAACAAAGGAAGATAGGGAAATCAAAACCCGAATTGCTCTCTATCTGGCTTTAGCGAGTGGGTATCATGACGTCATTTTTATGGAATTTTGATTGAATGAAAATAGGTGTTTTAACTGCACCAGATCTTTAGGAAATTTTCAGAGTACCTTTGAAATCTCTCAAATTACAGCAGTTACATATTTTCAGGACAATTCAAGAATACATTTTCTCAAAAAAACCAAACCCACTGTTCTTTTAAATTAGGTTTTACTAATCTTCAATGCATTTATGCATTGATATCTTCCAATAATTGTATTTGCAAGACAATTGTGTCTTCATACATCTTCGTATACAACGGTTTTTAGTGTCCAAAAGTGTACGTTCCTTATATTTATCTTTCCTTAAAATTAAACTTGCCATCAAAGACTAGGAAAAGACACGCGAAAAGCCGACGAGACGTTGTAGTCTCGGTGTCAGTCTCCGAAGTTAAGCAACATCGCACCAGGTCAGCGGCCGGATGGATGACCGAGCCTGTTTCGACCAGGGTCGGTGTCTTCAGAGAGTCTGCGATCTGTAGAGAGGGTTGTAGCGCAGCTGCGCAATGCGCTATTTGCTAAGCTTGGGACTGACTATTTCAGATTCTATTTTGACATGTGTGTCACGAATTATACGTGAGTGCAATCGAATTCCGTGACTTTATTCAACAGGTCAAAATAAACAGTCATACAAAACGCGTAAAGTAATATTTAGGCGGCTTGGACGAATTTCAATACCGTTGTTGTAACTACTCTACATTTACTATTGATACCTATTAGATTCGTATTATTTCTGCATCTCCAAAATTACGAGTGATAGGTCAGTGGAGGGTGCTGAAATGGTGAGCAAAACTCACGAGATACCATATTTGTGAGCTGGTCGATCCTCATTTCACTGGACAGGCATCAACTGATAAGGAAAACTGGTTTATCATAACGAGGTACTATAGGTCAAGGTCCACAAAGCACATGGCATACACCATGGTGTTTTCCCGGTTTACCTACACTATTTTTCAAGCCAACCTAATTTCGAGTGGACGGTTCATGCTATTTATTTGTTTTAAATTGAAATGTCGAAATTTTTATGTAAGTGGCGCTGAGGTTTTCAGGGCTTTACCATTCATTTAATTAAACACGTTAAACAGGGGGTTAAATTCCCTTTATTGCTTTTGAGTATGCAGCATCTTGCCGCGGCCTCTTAGCTTTATCCTGCGCTCCTGCTTCCTTCCTACAAGAGTCTATGCTACAAGAGTGGTGTTGGTGTTGGCTCTAGTCAGACATTCGTTTTATTGTCCACTACCCAACTCCAAATCAATTCTATCACTTCTTCTCTTTCAGCAAACTAATTGGCAACTTCGAACCGACGCAGATCCCTATTATCTCGTGTCCCAAGCTGAACATCAGCCAATGTGCCGCAACAGAAGTGGATGAGAACTTCGTGCTCACTGTCTACAATCCTCTGAGTCGACCCGTGTCAGATTACATCCGAGTTCCCATCTCGGGCACCGACTACCAAGTACAGCATCCCGATGGTAACTTTCAGCTTGATTACAACCTTGATCAATGATTTTGATATCTTTAGATTTAATGATTGGAAAAAAAATTATTGCCTGGCACTTTTTCCTCTCAGCAAGTATTGCTGCTCTGGTTTCCTCGTTCCTCCTTTACTGGTCTTATGGAATTTCCAACCAATAATATTAATGAGGAACCTAAATTAATAGCTGGTTAACTCTTTTTCTTCAGGCACCGTACTTCCATCTGCGTACTTGGCGATCCCGGGCAGTGTCCAGAGACTTCCGGGCCGAGTCAGTTCCGCGGGGAGGGAGCTGGTGTTCCGTGCCGACAGCTTGCCACCGCTCGGCTTCCAGTCGTTTTACGTGTCCCAGTTCTTCCGACCTGTACAACAGTCGGTGCCGGCGGCGGCGGTGGCAGCCAGAGCAGACACCATCGGAAACGACGTATGTTGCGATTAAAATAAGAAAACGGCTAGATACGGTCGGGTTGTGGGAAACGTCATGAATTTGAAAATCACTAGACACATTGCCTGCAAAATTGACTTAAATATGTGATGGCTGGTGGGATCTTAAAGTATGAACTAGGTACCTATTCCTGTTTAATTTTAGTAATACCATTTGCTTTTTTCAGCGTGTAACGGTGACCTTCGACGATTCCGGCCTGACCCAGTCCATCAACATCAACGGCATCGACGTGGCCTTGGCGCAGACTTTCGAGTATTACATCGGTGCCTACAAGAGCGGCGAACGCGCTTCAGGCGCCTATTGCTTCCGTCCAAACGGGACTTCCACCAACGACATCGGCATCACCAACTTTACAGTTGTGCGAAGTACGGCCTGAGAGATATTTAACTGTGAAGCCAATTTATTATTATAGCACAACTCACAATCTAACGGTTGTGTTTTTATTGAAGCTTCGTTGGTGGAGGAACTTCACCAGGAATTCGGAGGAGGCTGGGTCAACCAAGTGATCCGCGTTTACAAGGAGGAAAACCATGTTGAATTCGAGTGGATGGTCGGACCAATTCCTGATGAGTAAGTAAAAAGAAAAAACTTCCTTGAGATTATGAAAGTTTTCAAGGCCACAATGCCTGCCGACAGGCGTACCCAACGTTGTAATTGGGGTTAGCCTTGTTGTTGGCGTGTGATTGCAGCAGAGCGTCACTAGCTTCAGCGCACTCTATGTTCATTCATTGTCATGATTCTATATCCATCGAGCCCAATTGAAGCTCCATTGAATGTTGGTTGTCCGTGTAGCATAATTGTTAATATTTAGCCTCTAATACTTAGCACCAAGGTGGAAGATCCAAGTTCTACCCATAAGCTCCTTGTTCTACCCCATAAATGGAAACAATTTTGGAATGGAAATTCATTTTCTTAGAATTCACATCAAATAATTGCAGTTTGGTTCAAACTTTAAAATTGTGTAACGCTTTACAGAAATGAAGTGGGCAAGGAAGTGATTTCGAAGTTCACCACGGATCTCGCCACCGACGCCACCTTCTACACCGATTCGAACGGCCGAGAGCTTCTGAAACGCGTCCGCGATTTCCGCCCGACGTGGGACATCGAGATCGAGGAGACGATTGCATCCAACTACTACCCGATCGTGTCCAAGCTGCTGGTTCGAGACGAAGCCAAGGGTGTCGAAGTTGCCGTGTTGGTCGATCGGTCGCAAGCCGGGTCCAGCATTCGAGACGGAGAGATCGAACTCATGGTGAGATCTGTGAAAGACACAGTCAACGTCAGTCCGGTATATTTTGTAGCAAGCATCCTGGGAGAAAACTTGCGCAATTTCTTTGCAGTAATCCTGCTGGACACCTTCGTCAATGACATGATAAAATAAAACTAATGTATGATTAGAAAAATTAATAAGTTAGCAACTGCATGTTTAAAAAGTGTATTTAGAAGATTCAGAATGAAAATTTTCAGCCTTAAATCTTAACCAAATGAGAAAGACTCAAGTTTTTTCCTAATCTTTGCACGTTAGTTTTCAGAAAACCGATACTTTTCCCGAAATTTAGCGAAGCTATGCTGCCTGCTTTATCAATTATCTAAACCTAAGTCCACGATTTCATGTGTCGCAGCTTCACCGCCGGCTGTTCCACGACGACAGCTTCGAGCCGCTGAACGAGCAGGCGTACGGCGTGGGAACGGTGGCGCGCGGCAAGCACTGGCTGGTGGCGGGACCGATCGGCGGGGAGGCGGCGACGGCGGCGCAGGAACGGCAGCTGCAGGCCGGCAAGCTGCTCAAGCCGTGGACGTTCATCTCGCCGACCAACGGGCATCAGACGCACGAAACGTGGGCGGCGGCTTACAACGTAGAGGTGAAGAGATTTAACATTCGTCACACGAAATCGGTGCCTGTCGGACGTCCTGTAGTTATTCTTGTAATTTTTAGATAGCCGAGGTTTATGTTTGCTGTTTTGGGCTTGATACACTGTACAATGTTTAAGACTTTCAAATATTTGTCTGTCCTGTAGTGGCTTGGAATTATTTTGAACTGTTTTTTTCAATATCTGTTTTTCAATTGTGCCTAGGTATGTATATCCTTAAACTTAGTTATAACATTATAATCATTAAATATTATAAGTAACCGCTTTAATGCTAAGGTATCCATTACTGTGGAACATATAGTTTTTCTTTTAAATAAGTTTAATATCTTATTTATCACCAATATGACCATGCGTCTAATTCGTCCGTCGTCTGCGCCCAGTACTCGGGTCTGACGGGCAGCGGGCTCCCGGCCAACGTGCAGATCTTGACGCTGGAGCCGTGGACGCAAAACACGCTGCTGCTTCGACTTGAGCACATTCTCGAAGTCAACGAGGACGCCCAGCTCTCCCAGCCCGCCGTCGTGGATCTCACCGTAAGTCTCACTCGAGTACGGTCAGGATTAAGTGTTTGGCTTGGGAAATGTCTTTAAGGATTTATTTATGTTCTATTTAAAATTTCAATGGGATTTTCCACTACCCCAAGTTTTCTTGTAAGTTGTACAAGGCTATACTAAAGGAGATTTTGTGAATGTCTTACTATAATTCTGTGGGGCCCAACATAATGATGTATACTCGGAAAATCTGTTGGAATTTACATTCTGCACTGACGGACCCGGTGGTGCAAAAACTTTTGCTCTTCCTACAGTGTTTTATGGAGACAGGTGGGTAGGTGGGTACTAATAATCCAACATGCCACGTGCTGGCTTCTACTGTTGATTATTGCTCTTTGATCTTTGATTTGACTACTGTTGTCTCTAAGAGAGATTAAATCTGAGTGCCATGCCACTATCAAGGGATTAGAGAAAAAATTAATGGCAAAACTTTTCGAAAAATTTATTTCTTTTCTGCGAGACAACTGATGATGACTTAAGCCAAAAACTTTTGCTCTATTTTTATTTTTTACACACTCGGTAAGAATATTTCTAAGCATCTGCCGTTGCGCCAACGATCACATTTAATATTATGTAGCCATTAGGAAAATATAACTATTCTTCAAATGCCCACTTGTTTAAAATTGACGTTTAAACATTTCTTCGAGGTATATTGAGAAAATTTCTGGATTTATCGGAGAACCCTGTTTCAGACGGCATTTGCGCACCTGACGATCAACTCCGCGGTGGAAACGACTCTGGGTGGGATTCAGCCGATCGAAGAGCTCAACAGACTGCAGTGGAACTCGGAAGTTAAACGGGCTCCAACGCCGAAAGCAAACAGAGCGGTTGACATCACGACGGTAACTCTCAAACCGATGGAAATCCGTACCTTCGTCGTCGAATACACGCTCTTGTAGAGCATGATTTCTCTTACTCCACTGGCTCTTTACAAACAATATATTTTCTTTTAATGCATGACCAAAACAATGATTTTCCACTTTCCTATTTCTTCTACCTATTGCAGAGTTCCCATACCTCAACTTCTACTCTATTACTACCTAAACTACTTATTATTAGAAAAGAAATATCCATTCCAATAATAGATATCTATCGTACATGCAACGAGTATTTGAATTTAGGTTCGAAACAATTCACTAACTTTAAACTGAAGTTAAAAGATTATAATCTTCGAACATAAAAAGAAAACAAAGCAAAAAGTGCAATTTCATACCTTCTTATCTTATGTGCTGGTATGGCCTCCCTGATATTAAGTTGTACTATCATTAATAGAAGTTATTATTTATAGCTGGAATGAAAATAGACCCTTTGTTCCTGTTCCCCAATCTTCTTTCGAATAGGAAATTTTCCTGAGGAACGTCCAGGACGGAAAAATATTAGTCAATGCTTAACTGGCTTAACCCCGTGCCTATTATATTTGCCAGAGTAATTTGGTTTTAATTACTGACTATGCACCAAGATTTTGTGAAGTTTGATAGAATCATTTAGGCTTTATTTACCACTTACATTAAATTAAAAAGTACCAGACTCTTTGCTTTTATATCAACTTCAACCAAATTACCTTGAACTGCCACCACCTTATTCTATCAATGTGTTTGTAAAAATATGAAGCATGCTGTTTACAAATCTCTTGATTTGAATGATTGGTTGTTGTTTGTGTCATCAAACAATTTTTTTTCAGCTCAGTTTTAAAACTTTTTTTTTTGTACTAGTAGGTACCTTTTTTGCTTTCTAGATGCTCTCCATTTCTAATCAATATGCTTATCACTCTGACATAGGTATCTATTGTTCTATGATAATAATTTTAAAGTTTAAATTAAACATGGAATGTTTGGTGGCAAGATTATGAAGAAGAAATATTAATAATGTTCAAAATTTTGAAATATTCATAGTATGAAATTATGGTGGTGTTATAGAAAAACGCCTAATTTTGTGTGTTTTCCTGATTTTACAAAGGATTTAGGTTTGTGGAGAAGGGATGGGGGGGGGGGGGGGAGGTAAAAAACCCACTGCAAATTTTGGACTTTTTTGCATTAATGATTTGTAAAAAAACAGTTAAATGTTTGCTTTGTCCTGGATGTCATCCCTTGTAAGTATGGACACCCAAGCACAAGTCTGCAAATAATAGCTGTGATGGAGATTAAGTTGTGTAGGACGTAGGTCATCAGCCACACACTCAGTTTTTGACCTATAAGAAGTAATCCAGTAATTGTAGAGAAATCATCTATTTAAAAAATAAAAAACACCCCTAAATTTCAATTTATTTCTTACTCTAAGTGGCTGCATTTGAAGATAATTTTTTCCATATTTCGTGATACCTATTTATGGTACCTACTAGCTGATTTAGGTCCCAAAACACTGTTTTTCTTGAATTGTTTGTTGTCATGACATGATTGTCAGATACCTTTGTTGATGGGATAGCTGAGCAGGAAAAATGTGCGTCCGAACCGGGATATGAACCCGGGAGGTACCGGGTTCATATCCCGGTTCGGACGCACATTTTTCCTGCTCAGCTATCCCATCATCAATTGCCTAATGGTGTGGGCTTCCACCAGAAACACTGATTTCTCATACCTTTGTTGATGTAAATTTCATGTATTGCCATTCATGTGCCATGTGCCATGTGCCATGTGCCATTCATGTATTGTCATGTATATGACAGAAAAATGAGACAATATGTAAGAAATTTGAGATTTTGTTTACCACCATATATGACCACGTGTGCATTGTTTCCTTAAATTTCACTCAACCTGGTAGTGATCAGATAGTTTTGTTGAAATTAATGATCAATCACTTTCTGAATGAATTAGATAAAATCTTATCAGCTCTCTTTTTCCATACATAAATACAATTTCAACTCAAAATTAAATAATCTTGTAATGGCTAAGGTACAAAACAAATGAGTAGATGATATGCACATTGAGCCTTATCTATGATGGTCAGCCAGATTGTATAAATACACCGGAGATAAGAAGCATTGTTGTATTATCAAGTTGTTGTTCATCTGGTGCATTACATTTGACTTGCATTTCCAACTAGTGAAGATGCTGCGTTGGCTGATTGTTGCCGCGCTCGCGGTTTCCTTGCCGCTTTCGTGGGCGCACCCCTTCCAGATGCCGGTTGCGATTCCGAAGGCAGCTTGCGGATACGACGTAAGATTACTGACACTGCCGTTACCAGCTTTCTTAATTTTAGCTTATGTTTTTGATAGATAAAGTTTGTTTTTCTGCTAGCGCTTCGCGAATGACTTTTGACTTTGTAGGATGAGCGTGTAAGAACCAATCACCAGATTTTAAATAAGTTAATCACCAGATTTTAAATAAGTTCTTACACCTAGTATGGTTCCTACGTTGCAATTGCAACAGTCCTAAAAGCCTGCTTTGAAGTGTGATTCAAAGCCTAAATGCAAAAACAAATAAAAATTTTGGAATGGATATTTTTTTATTAATAATAAGCCTGCCCCATTACTTTCTTAAGACACAGGTCTTTCACTAATCTTAGGTAGTAGTGCGTTAAGCATGTTGATGGAAAAGTGATAGTTTGGTAACTTAACATTAAAAAAACCAGTTAACTAGTTTTTCTGAAAAGCCGGTGCCGCATGGTCACAAATCACGTAATCTCGTAATCACGTTTCTCACTTTCAGTCGTGCTCTGCCGCTGTGGCCGACAAACTGAACGTGCACCTGATTCCTCACTCGCACGACGACGTTGGCTGGCTGAAAACCGTCGACCAATATTACTACGGATGTGAGTTGCAGTTTAGTAGCTCTCTATGTTTCTATTCGACCTCTCCAAATCGAGTGCTTGTATCTTTTAGATCAGATCAGACATGAATCAGATCATGATTCAAGAAGATCATCAGATAATCAGATCATGAAGATCATTAGATCATGACAGGTCATAACATTTTCCACCTTGTGGTGAACCCGCCAGCTTCTAACGTTGTTTCCGTGCCGCGTTTCAGCCCGGACGAACATTCAGCGCGCCGGCGTTCAGTACATCCTCGATTCCGTCATCGAAAGTTTGCTGGCTGATCCAGCGCGTCGGTAAGTGAAATTACTACCGTTGGCTGCACAAGGTTTGTCTCGAGACTTGTCACACGGTTGGACATTAGTTTGCTTTGAAATTTATCTATTATTGGTGCTGATAGTACATTATGAGAAAGTAAGAGCTAAAAATATAATCCAACAAACAACCACCATAGGTACATAATTTAGTAGGTATAATTAATTAATATAGTCATTTTATTATGTATTGATATCAAAGCTGTAAAATAAATAAACAAATACAAAAAACAAATCATTTACTGGGACAAGATTGTGTCATGTTGTCATGAGTGCTGGTGTCCAAATCATTGGTCAACATTACTCACTTGATCCAATTCACTTTTTAGCAGGTGTTGCCTCAGTTTTTTGTCAAGTGCATTTTCAAATATCTAGTATCAAGATGTAACCGGTGGTTCAAGTTATTTAATGTTTAAACTGGTAAAATGAATTCTTGCCTTTACTTTCATTTGACAGCCCTTGAAATTTCAAATATTTTTCGGCACAATCTCTCACTGTATAACCTGTAATAACGCGTGTCCTTCCGACAGTTTCATCCAAGTGGAGACTGCGTTCCTGGCAAAATGGTGGGGCGAGCAGTCGGAGGAGAAGAGGGAGCAAGTCCGAGGTCTCGTAAACTCCGGCCAGCTCGAGATCACCAACGGAGCTTGGAGCATGAACGACGAGGCTGCTGCTCACTACCACTCCACCATCGACCAGTTCACCTGGGGCTTCCGGTAAAAAAAAAAGACTTTCTAGACACGGTGTTTGAAAATTAGAGCGGTATAGTTTTGGTAGTTTCATGCCAGTAAAATTGGTTTTCATCTTTCACGTAATTAATTTTTACTTGATAGTGGTTAGACAAAATATATTTACTACTCTAGGGCGAGAATAATTATCGATGATAATCTTTCATAAATGTAAACAATTGGCGACCATCAAATTATGTTGAAAACTTACTGTAGAGTGAGAAACCTGATTTGAGACCTGACCTGCGTTCGCAGCGTTCTTGACGATCTTTTCGGCGAATGCGGCCGCCCAACGGTCGGCTGGCAGATCGACCCGTTCGGCCACGCGCGCCAGCACGCCTCGCTCAACGCGCAGTTCGGCTTCGACGGCCTGTTCTTCGCCCGGCTTGACTACCAGGACCGGCGGCAGCGGCTCGCCGACAAGACCGCCGAGACCATCTGGCGCGGCAGTCCCGACAATCTCGGTGAGTCGCTCGCCACACTAACAGCTACGTCGCGAATCGGTTGCCTCGACGCTTGGTAAGGCTAGGTTGCGTTGGGAGCGGCAGCGTCTGCTGATTGCGCTCGAATCGCTTGCTGATTTGCGCTGCACTGTCGTGCCCACTTTGAAGCCGCGATAGACTTTGAATGTTTAAACCGTAAACTAAATATTGTGGGTGTGATGTTCTCCAGGTGACTCCTCTGATATCTTCACCCACGCGTTCGAGAGCCACTACAGTGCTCCTGGCGGATTCTGCTTCGACGTCAACTGCGGAGACGACCCGATGATCGACGACCAAACCAGCCCCGACTACAACATCCCTGATCGGGTACGCAAGATACTATTATATAGGATATCTGTCACTTCTTGTTATAATCCATTTTTAATTTGATTGGTTTGAATAGCTGA
This sequence comes from Nemurella pictetii, assembly GCA_921293315.2. Classification (NCBI taxonomy): domain Eukaryota; kingdom Metazoa; phylum Arthropoda; class Insecta; order Plecoptera; family Nemouridae; genus Nemurella; species Nemurella pictetii. The sequence continues at coordinate 9,605,523 of OV121122.1, forward strand.
ATGGATTGGTTAGGTGTTGGTTAACTCTAGTTTATTTATTTATTTTACAAGCCATTTTATTACAATTTGAGCCATTAGAACTTATTGAAAAACTTTAACTAAACAGTAAGTGGTTGCAATCCAGATAAAAATTCGGCAGTTATGTTTTAGTCTCAGAATAATTGCATGAATAATTGCTGTTTGGTTTGGATCAACAAACGCCGATTGAAAGTTGTCAAAAATTTTCAGCATTAAGAATTGCTGAATTCCAGCTGATTTTTTGAGAATTGCTGAGAATTTCAGCATAAAAATTTTCAGCACCATACATAGGTTTTAAATAATATGTCGATATTTATTTTTGTATTCCAGGTGAAAGCTTTCTCTGATCACGTCAAGAGCAAGGCAACCAAGTACCGCAGTAACAACGTGCTGTTGACCATGGGCGATGATTTCACCTATCAAGATGCCCACATGTATTACAAGAACATGGACAAACTCATCAAGTGAGCACTTGCACCATTTGCATTGTAATACTCGGCTTTGAGATAAAGTTCAGTGTGTTTGCGTTGTCCGTATTTAGCACAAGAGGAGGAAGCAGACGTTTCAGAAAGCGGGATAGTAAAATTTAAATTATATTTTAAAGTTTACAGTTTAATGTTTTTATTGTGTTTCATTGCATTGTATTTATACAGTTTTACATTACTTATATGAAACAAGCCAGAATATATAAAAGAAGAATTAAAATTCAATCTTAAGGAATTAGTCATACTGCTGACGACACCAAAAGGGATGTCACAGTATGTCTAAATTTTTTAAAAACCCTTTATAGATTTAAAATTATCATGATCAGACAGTTACAGGGACATCAAATCTCTATTCCTTTGTTTAGTCTCATGTCTTTAGATCAGTGATATAACTTACTTAAAGTAGCAGTGTAAAATCAGTTAATTTTAAAGAAGCTGTTGTTGAAAGCACATTTTTTTCCAAGCCTGGTTGAAACCAGGAAAGAATGGTTGAAACATGTATGTTCTTAAAATATTTAAATTTACAAACATGCCTTTTCACCGACATACTAATAGTTGATTCTCACAATATCATTATTACTACCAAGGATGAATTGCTCTTGTGTCGGTAGGTACGTCAATGAGGACCCCGACATCAACGTGAATGCCTTCTACTCGACACCTGCCTGCTACTTGAAGACGGTCAACGACGAAGGACTCAGCTGGCCGGAGAAGACCGACGACTTCTTCCCGTACGCAAGCGACCCCAACTCCTACTGGACCGGCTACTTCACGTCCAAGCCGACCACCAAGTACTTCGAGCGACTTGGCAACAACTTCTTGCAGGTAACCGATCAAAATGATTTTGATGCGCAAAATCGCGAATTGTTGAATTTTCTTGTTTTTATTTCAGATTAGTCCAGTTCTTGGAATTCCCATCCCAAATATGTAACTTACTCATAGAGATATGTTGTGAGATTCACAATAAACCGGTCATAACTCCAAAATCAACATTTTCCGGCAAAATCATTGCGAAATAAGCCTTTTTCCAAAACACACATAAACCCGTATCGTATGTCATAATATCAAGCCTTCTTTTTGAATTTCAAATGATTAAACCTGCAGTCAGTGCCCAGACGAGGGCTGCTGAGTTCAAGAGCCACAATTTTGTAGTCAATGACAACAAGATACTTTTGTGTCGTCTTAGCAATAAGTCGGAAATCCGCGAAAAACGCAAAATTCTGTATTTTTATCATAACACTGCCTTAACACCGAAATCCATAAATCGTACCACGAAATTTACAAAATCATAACACCATAACATCGTGACTCTAATTATTCGGAACGAAATTTCCATTTCAATTTTTGTATCCATACCGGGATTTGAACCTGGATCCTTTTATCTGTCCAGTTATGCTACATGGGCAACTAGTCCCGTTTCTATCTCCACAGAGCCGGACAACTGAAACAAACTTAACATCGATGCCTTTGCGGTTGCATGTAGAATGGGCATTGTAACGCGAACATTTTCCCCGTCAGGTGAGCAAACAACTGCTGACGCTGGCTGGCGTGCAAGACCAGACCGGCTTGACGGAGCTGCGCGAGGCGATGGGAGTGCTCCAGCATCACGACGCCATCACCGGCACCATGAAGGACCACGTCGCGCAAGACTACTCTCGCATCCTCGACTCGGCGTTCTCCGCCTCCCGGATGGCTGCCGAAACAGCCGTCAAGTGAGTCAACTTTGAACGTTTATACTTTATATACCATTTTCTCCTTTGAAGAAAAAAACATTTATTTTCACTTATTTTTTAACATTTTATACACCTTCATGATTTCATTGCTGAGTCACTGTACCATTCTCATCCATTCTTTAAACTTCCTCACACTTAATCATATTCATAGTCATACTCAACTATATCCACTTGAGCAAAAGGGCCCTCAACTCCACAGTTGATTGTTCAGTTTCTAAACTTACATCTTAATCCTCTGTCTCAAATCTTCCTTATTGTGCCCTGCCATGAATACTTTCGAAACTCCATTTGGTCGTAACAGGCAGCCTTAGTACAAGATAATCAATGAATGAGGAAAGAGACCGAAATAAGGGTCTACATCTGTTTATGGAAGCACTAGACAGTTCCTCATGATTAGTATGCATTTTACTGTCATAGTGTCAACAAGTCTTACCCATGTAAAGCTCCCGCCACCATCTAACACCAGCTTCCTTTGCCAGGACCTTACACCTGCACCTTACGCCAATTTCCTATGCCAGTGTCTTTTAGGCCAGTGGCTTACTCCAACAATCTACACCAGGACCTAACGCCTATGTCATATGCCAGTGTCTTGCCTTACGCCAGTGTCCCACCGTGTTTCAAAATTTAATCATCTCGTTCGCAGCGTTCTCATTGGTGCCGACGCAGCCCCTGTGCCGTTCTGGTCGTGCCTGAAGCTGAACGTGAGCGAGTGCGCGGCGACGGAGGGCGCAGACAACTTCGTCGTCACCGTCTACAACCCGCTGAGCCGGCCAGTCTCCGAGTACGTCCGCGTTCCCGTCACGACCTTGACGTCGCAGGTGCTGCACCCTGACGGTGAGATGCGACGTTGCTGTTTGGGTCAAGCTGGGACTCGGAGGGTGTGGGTGTTGTTGGGGAGATGATTGCGGTGGAATCGTGTTGGTCTACTTTATTAAACTTACAGGAATCTTCTTGTGCACAACAACATACTGGCAAAACCTTGATATATATTTGAATCAACTTTTAATGGCTCTTATGCTTAACTTTTAGTAGGTGTCCAAAGCTTTACCATTTTATTGTTATCCATTTTACTTAAAAACTAAAACTTATATGGATCCCTTTTTGCAAATCTAGTGTTGTATACCCAAGGTTTCAAAACCTACCCAAAATCATACTATCGACATTCCAGTCCTACCGAATAAGTAAACATTAAATCCTGTTATTATTTTACTAACTATTTACTACCCACATTTATTTATTTTAAATCATTTATCATTTTTTAATTATTATTTTATTACATTTAGATTCAAATCAACTATTTAACAAGGGTATTTAATCCTAAGCTGTCCACTTCAACTTTTTGCAATGTTTCACATTGCACGCTGGCTGATTCATCAAGAGTCTAAATTAAAGTCCTAGATCAAACCACAAAGATAAGCCCAGAAAAGCTTACGTTGACCTAGCCAAGTATTTACTTTGAAAACCAATGATTAGGAAACGCCACAAGTCTTAAAAAAGTAATAACAATTAAACATGTCCGCCCCCAGGTTCTGTGGTTCCGTCTGAACTTGTGGACATCCCGGAATCTGTCCTGCAAGTTCCCGGCCGAGTGAGCGCCGCCACCCAGGAACTGGTGTTCCGTGCCGAGAACTTGCCAGCGCTCGGCTTCCAGTCGTTCTACGTGTCGCAGGCAGGCCGTCGCTCCTCGGAAGCACCGCAGGACAAGCCGGCGCCCAGGGCTACCACCATCGGCAACGGGGTGAGGCATTACTCTTTACCAATTTGTGTCTTGGTGTGTTTGCAAGTTGATTTGCTTGTGTTGGTAAGTGAGGTCATAGGTTGGTTTGAGCACGTCAATTTTTATGATATGATTAATAGATACAAGTTGAAATTACAAATAAAAGTATAATTCTGTTTGTGTAACAATAATAGAGAAGCAATCAAAAGTTAAATAGTTCAGTTAAGTAGTTAAGCTCAGTAGTTCCAAGAGTTATGCAAAAACTCTTGCTAACATATTTGTTGTTTTTTCTAATAAAATACCTACCTAGCTATTATTTTCTTTAAATTATGACAAAATTTTGTTTTTAAACCATTAGCTTTTACTTTTATCCATGAACTTCCGAAAAAGAAGCCAACACTGCTAGATTACACCAAAGGAACTTTTGCCATTAATTCACAAGCGAGTTCTCCTCATGGTGTCACAATTTCATATCCTTACACTCTTCAATGTTGCTAGAAAGTTGCTTGATCATCGGTAAATTAAGCGTGTACGCTCTAGCACTGACTGGTCTTGCTTGATCGACAGCAAGTCGTTGTCAACATCGATGACAACGGCCTGACCCAATCCGTGACGATCAACGGCGTCGACGTCAGCCTCGTGCAGACTTTGGAGTATTACATCGGAGCCGACACCAACGGCGAGCGCAATTCGGGCGCTTACATCTTCAGGCCGAAGGGAACCTCCACTGTCAACCTGGACATCACCAGCTTCTCGGTTGTCCGAAGTGAGCCTTTCTTTAAGTTTGCAATAACGAAGTTACGGCAGCAAGAAAGGGAGTACAAATCGAGTGGTGTTTATCAGAGCTTAGCATCAATAACTCACATAAATAGATTATTTTTGTAAACTAAAATGCTTAGATTAGGAATGAACATAAGTTTTAAGAGAGTAATATTTAGTAATAGATGGTTCATCAACTGTGAAATGGGCTCGCTGAAAAGTAATAGCCCCCTTTCATTACAGTTCTGACTTCTTGCTAGTAATTTTGCTAGCTTTTCTCCTTACCAAATACCTTTGTTAAACTAGGTACTACTATGTTATACATTTACAATATGTTTCTGTAGATATGAATAGTTTTTGAATCATTTAACAGTGAACTGTGATAGTTGATTGAGCATATGGGAATGCATTTTGCACCAAGTGCTGTTGGTGTGTCAAAAGCTCGAATAACTTGAGATAATGCTGGAGGACTGATCTTTCGTGGTGGATTCTGGTGAAACTTAAGAAAGAAGACCAGAAGAAAGTGAAGCCAGTGGAACCGGTAGAATGCGCGGCTTATGAACTTGTTGAAATGACGTCTGGTTTGTTTCTCCGCAGCCCCGTTGGTGGAGGAAATCCACCAGGTGTTCGGTGACGGCTGGGTCAGCCAAGTGATCCGAGTCTACGCGGGAGAAAACCACGTTGAATTCGAGTGGATGGTCGGACCGATCCCTGACGAGTAAGTTCAAATATAATTGAATCTGTTTTTACTTTTTATAAGAAAGACCATGTCTGAAATTACGTAGCTGAAAGAAAATTCCAACTCTCACAAGCTTCCTGTCCTTCATTTAGCAGTTTTTTTTAAATTACTAGAAAGTAGAGAGATGCTTACACAAGCTAGTTAACATTTGTTATGATATTTTGTAAATTTTTTCTGGCAACAACAGGGAAAAAAATCTTTAATATCCGTTTCATGTGAAATATTACTTGTAGTTATAAGTAACACCTATCACACACCTAGCTCCAGCCCTTTGATCCTTTATGGACAGGCATATTGTAGAAGACCACAACTTTCTACTGAAACTTGAGTTCCAAAATACCTCTCAGCTTATTACAACTAAATTAAATACTTTTTGCTTCCTACCACAAAACACTAGAATTTCATCGAGCCCACCGTTATCCACGACCAGCAAATCACAAAACTCAGTACTCATCGCTCACTGATACACACACCTCTATTTTTCCCACAGAAACGAAGTGGGCAACGAAATCATCTCGAAGTTTGCCACCGATCTCGCCACCGACGCCACCTTCTACACGGACTCGAACGGCCGAGAGCTTCTGAAACGCGTGCGCGACTTCCGTCCGACATGGGACGTCGAGATCAACGAGCCTATTGCGTCCAACTACTACCCGGTCGTCTCCAAGATTCTCGTTCGAGATGAAGCCAAGGGTGTCGAAGTTGCCGTGTTGGTTGACCGGGCAGAGGGAGGCTCCAGCATTCGAGACGGAGAGATCGAACTCATGGTGAGATTCCTGATGATAACCGAAAAAACAGGGTTTAGATGTAGTTAAAAACATATATATATATATATAACATATAACATATACCATATAACATATAACATATATAACATATATATTCCTAATTCTGAATAGGACTTATTTACTTGTTCTAAACAGACTTCCATCCTGCTTGAAATGAGAGCTGTTTAGAACCTAATGAGTGTTGAGAGACCATAAGAATTTAGGAACTTGATGAAAGGAGTGCGTAAGGGTATGAATATGAGTCTTAAGAAACTTAAATAATACTAATACTAACAGAGCACAACAGTTCACTGCATCTGATTTGCATTTAACAACTCAGGCCTTGGTGTGGTGGATGTTGCCAGAGTCCCTAGTTCAAGTCTCAAGCTCTTATGGTTAAAAAAAATATTAAATCAACCCCAAAGTCAGGATATACCTACATAAAAAAATAAAATAACATGGGGCAAATCAGCACACTCAGTTCAATGAAGAAGTAGCCACGCAAATAGGATGCTGACGTATCCTTGCTTAATCCAGCTCCACCGACGCCTCTTCCACGACGACGGTTTCGGGGTCGGAGAAGCGCTCAACGAGCAGGCGTACGGCGTGGGAACGGTGGCGCGCGGCAAGCACTGGCTGGTGGCGGGACCGATCGGCGGGGAGGCGGCGACGGCGGCGCAGGAACGGCAGCTGCAGGCCGGCAAGCTGCTCAAGCCGTGGACGTTCGTCTCGCCGACCAACGGGCTGTCGCAGGCCGAATGGGCGGCCGCCTACGACGTCGAGGTGAGCTTAGAATTAAGGGCGATCTGGTTGATGAACACTTTCTGAGTTGACTTGTTAGCATGGTGATTAGATTGCGTGGAAGAGTTTTCGCTTAGTAGATTGTCTCAGTACCTAATCATGATTTAATAGTCATTCAATTATATTAGTTGTAAGTACTGGTGAAAAAAATTACTGTATGTTTTTTGTTTGTTTTTTGTTTTTATGTCTGTCTTCTTGCCAAACACCTCTACCGATTTTGATGAAATTTAAATAATACCTTGGTTTTCTCTCCAATTTTTTCCAATTTTTGTGGTTTTTTCAAATCACTTACAACCATATCATCCGATGTGTGTGTTAGCAAAACCCTAGTAGGTAATTAGAAATGATGAATTTTCTCCAAAAAAAATCATTCTAGAAAGGGAACTATAAAAACTAAAAAGGGAGAGAAATATTTCTGTCTTAGAATTGAGATGTGTCAAAAGTTTAAAACATCAATTTACAAGTTTTTCAAATTCCTAATTTGAACTTTGATCATAAATTGTTAATCCATTGAGAGACGTAAACCCCGATTACCTGCAATTGCTGCTGTTCTCAAGTTATTTCTCAGCATATGCAGACTTCCAAAGAGATTAAACAAATAGACTTCAATCACTTACAGAAGAACTAACAGAATTACAGAATTGCCTTCCTTCCGTTTCTGGTGATCGGGTTTGAAGATTTTCTCTCCTTCCGTTTCCAGTACTCGGGTCTGACCGGCAGCGGGCTCCCGGCCAACGTGCAGATCTTGACGCTGGAGCCGTGGACGCAAAACACGCTGCTGCTTCGACTCGAACACATTCTCGAAGTCAACGAGGACGCCCAGCTCTCCCAGCCTGCCGTCGTGGATCTCAGCGTAAGCCTTAAGCTCTGCTTTATAATAATAGGATCTTAAGAAATTGGACGTTAGCAGAACTGCATCCTTAGAATCTCGGAATATGAAAGGTATTTTGTAGAGACTTAGTAATGACTAAACAATAAATCTTCTGGTGTTTATTTTTTTTAAACATGCTTCCTGTAAGAATTGGGGGCATTTACGGTGATGTCAAATATCCTGTAGGCAGCAGGATACTAATACTAATCTCATCAAATTGTATAAATACATACAAAGTGCTTTTCACCTAAAAGTCAGTGTTGAGTTGAAGAACGCAAATTGGTTTCAGACTGCGTTTGCGCACCTGACGATCAACTCCGCTGTGGAAACGACTCTGGGTGGAAACCTGCCGATCGAAGAGCTCAACAGACTGCAGTGGAACTCGGAAGTTAAACGCGCCCGAACGCCGAAAGCGAACAGAGCGGTTGACATCACGGCGGTAACTCTCAACGCGATGGAAATCCGCACCTTCGTCGTCGACTACACGCTCTCGTAGTGCATGGCTGTTTTAACATTTACGACTACTTAAAAAAATATACGTTTTTCTAACGCAAATCTGACCTGACTAACATACCTACCTACTGTCTGCTTATCAAATCCTCTGCCACTTTCTTGTTCTTCCTTCACTAACTGCCTGAATCTCTAAAATCTTATTCTAGCTAAATTTTCATTGCTCTGACAGTATGGTTAAATAGTTTCTTGAAAAATATGTTTGAATTTACAATAGCAACTGGAATTTTTATCGACTGGTTTTTGACTAGCACTAATTTCAGGTACAGAATACATCACTAGTATATTTACATAATTATAAATATAATTAACTATGAACAAATTTATTCCTGGCTTATCTACTTATCTACTTATAATCAAATCTAATTGATAGATTGATCCCAATAGTTTAAATTGATAATCCATTCAGATATTGTTGTCACAACCTGTATACCATTTCATCCAATCAATTCATATAGAATTGATTGGATTCAGAGGAATTTTGTTTGGCAACACAATTTTTGAACTGGTCATTTTGGTACGACGGTGCATTCAGTCTTATTCCAACTTGTCGCTGACGATGGCGCTGTGGATTATTGTTTTCGTAGCTTCTGTGCTAGTGCAGCTATCATCGTCGCATCCATTCCAGGCGACTGCTCCACAGGCAGCTTGTGGATATGACGTAAGTTCTATCTCCGATGAAGAAGGTTTCGAAGCCAATACAACTGTCAAAATTAGCATTGCCTTTAGCAAAGATACTGGCATTAGTATCTGCTAATAATTAGTAACTCTGCTAATTTTCGGGTGGAGCAATTCACTGCCAAGGCACATGGTATGATTTCAAATCATAAGAAGTGCCCAGTTAAATCATTGATATGCATTCAGTATTTAGAGGAAAATCCGTTTGGTGACATTTCGATGAGTTACGTTGAATCTTATTCTCTGTCCTTGCAGTCTTGTGCTCCTATTGTTGCCGATAAACTGAACGTTCACATGGTGCCGCACTCTCACGACGATGTGGGATGGCTGAAAACAGTCGACCAGTATTATTACGGATGTAAGTAAATTTTCATAAATTCCGGATCGAACTAGGTCAAATTTTAGCCTATGTGTGCTATTAATGTGATGCGTGTATTTTTCTCCAGCTCGCAATAACATTCAACAAGCGGGAGTCCAATACATCATAGATTCTGTGGTCAAAGAACTGCTAGCAGATTCAAGCAAACGGTATGTTCAAAATTAATATTAGTAGCTGTAGTGAGAACCTTTGCCATAAGATGATTTTGAAAATTTATTCCAGTGCTTTAGATAAGTGATTGAAAATCCTGTAGGTAGCAATCTCATAATCACAATGCTGGTTAAACACTTTGCCAACAGGTTCATCTACGTCGAGACCGCGTTCCTGTGGAAATGGTGGCGCGAACAATCGGAAACTACTCGGGAAAAAGTCCGAGGTCTCGTAAACTCCGGCCAGCTCGAGATCACCAACGGAGCATGGAGCATGAACGACGAGGCCGCTACCCACTACCACTCCACCATTGACCAGTTCACCTGGGGCTTCCGGTAAAGATAGTGCCGGTTATCTCCGTTAACCGTATCGTCACCTACACAAATACGCAGTTCTTGACGGCTAACGGAGCCTGTTTTCAGTGTGTTGAACGACACGTTCGGAGAATGTGGCAGGCCGACCGTTGGCTGGCAGATCGATCCGTTTGGACATTCTCGAGAGCATGCGTCGATTATTGCTCGGATGGGATTCGACGGAGTCTTCTTCGCTCGGCTCGATTACCAAGACAAGCGCAAGCGGCTCAATGACAAGACGGCAGAGATGATTTGGAGGGGGAGCCCGGACAATCTTGGTGAGTCGTTGTTCCTCAACGGAATTTGACAAATAAAGTAATTTTTTTTAAGCATGGCTTAAGAATGATTGGGCCATTCAGTTTTGGTTTTGGTTGTAGAGAATGATACTTGATAGCATCACATTTTGCTGTATATTCCTCATGAACAGTTTTTCTTGTTATCTCACATATCAATATGGGGTCAAGTTTTTTCTGTTTCTGTAAGATTTTACAGCCATTGTGACATTTTTACCTCACTATGAATGATGGCTGATATAAAAGCAACAGTAGGTAAACAAGAAAGCCATATTTTATTAAATGTGCTAACTAAGCTAAAGATAATAAATAATAATATAATCAAGTGCCAATCTGATATCTATAAAAATAAGTCAAGTGTTCAAGTCATCAATCTAATCGGTCAATCTTTGTAAATATTTGACAGATGCTTGAAGAATTAATCTACCTTCCCTTTTTTAGTTTTTTTGGTCCAATGGCACTTTGCCAAAGGTGATGTTTGTTTTGAGTTATATCTCAAACAAGCTTATCTTTTAATATCTAATTGCAAGCCTGGTTGCATTTTGCATCCAGTTCTTTGACACTAAATCTTGATGCTCTAATCACCCTACTATGTTGCAATGGAATGTGCTAAAATAGTACATGGTCTAAGTTGAGACATAAAACAAAAAAATTAAAAAAAGCCCGTGTCTTTTAAGCTGTTCAAGTCAGCTTCAATTGTTACTAGTGATGCTTTCGGGTACCTGGGTATTCGGGTAGGAACACGGTAGAAAATTACCCGGTTCAAAATCTGCTACACGGCACCCATTTTTGATATTATTTCAATTTATTTATTTTTTTGGTTGTTAGCACATAATGGTTGTAATAATGAGTTTCTTATGTGAACATCGCTGATGTTGTCATTTGTACGACAGAATTGTTACCAAATAAGTTATTGGGACCGTCTCACTATTTCTTGGACCCGGGTCCAAAAAACCACTCGTTACGCTCGCCAACAGCAGTCAAAACGCCTGGCTCTGCTCCGCAGGCGCCGCCGCCGACCTGTTCACGCACGCGCTCTACAATCACTACAGCCCCCCGCCCGGCTTCTGCTTCGACCTCAACTGCAGAGACAGTCCGCTGATCGACGACGTCGCCAGCCCCGACTACAACATCCCAAGCCGGGTAATCACGCACGCGCCCTCACCTCTCGCCTCTCTCTTCCAGGCGACACCGCCGACCTATTCACGCACGCTCTGTACAATCACTACTACCCTCCCACCGGGTTCTGCTTCGATATCTACTGCAGCGACCAGCCGTTGATCGATAATCTCGCTAGTCCTGCGTACAACATCCCGAACCGGGTAAACACGGCGGCTACAAGTCCCTACGTACTTCCTGAATGAGTTAAACTAGCCAGTAAAGCTATCCATGGCTATTTTACATGGTACACAGAGCACAAATCATTAAAAGTATAAATAATATAACAGTTATCTGTGTTGGATAGTGTTATGGACAGTGTTATAGTGTGGATAGTGTGGATAGTGTTATAGCTGTTATGGATATAGTGTCTAAAAGTATGTCTAAAAGTAATAAACTAACATCTTTGAGTAATAGTACAAATTATATTTGTTTATAGAATCCAAAAAAACTTTTTTGTCTGTAATTTTGGGCTGCCATATTTATCAGGGTTGCTATAATTCTAATGCTGATTGGAAGTTTTTGTTGTATTAGCTTTTTTTGTTTGTGTCGAATTATCTTGCTCATATGTCAGGGTAAAATTTAGAATGCTGTGTTTTTGAAAGAGGAAGAGAAAAAAGCAAGAAAGAAAGAAAGTGCACCACAAATGCTGTTGTATCTCTTGTAGATACATAAATTTCGACACATAAATGTCGGCACATTCAATAGTAGGCATAAAAAAAGGCATTGTATTTGGCTCATGATACTATGACATATACATTGAAAGTGAATGTTTGATGCGTCGACAGTAAATTAACTTCAGGACTCGGCACTTTGCTCCAGGTGAAAGCATTCTCCGACTTTGTCAAGAGGCAGGCGGGCGATTACCGCAGCAACAATGTGATCTTGACCATGGGCGAAGATTTCACCTACCACGACGCCAACGTTTGGTACAAGAACATGGACAAGATCATCAAGTAAGCTCGCCCATCATAGTTTGGCGTTCCCTCAATTAGCTCCAACTCGTCGGATACTGATAGTATCCGTTGAGTCCGACTGCCGTTGATCCGACAGTTGAGAACGTCAGTTCAGCTGAGCTTTGTCATCATAATTTATGTTAAGGTTTTCGAATTACTCGATTTTAACTTACAAAGCAAGCGATCTCACCACTGGATAGTGCTTTGTACTGTGAGATTTTGATGCCATATTGAGCCAATATGGGGCACCTCCCAATTTTCATCAAATGTTTTTTTATAATTGTAGGATTGTTGGTAGGATAATTGTTGGTATTTCAGTATGAAAAATGCATTGGCTTTGATTTAATTGTGAGCTTTATATCACAACTAGCCACAACAAGCTACGCCTTCAGTTACTTGTTTTCAATTTCTCGAAAATTTCAGATACGTGAACGCAGATGCGGCAAGCAACATGAACGTCTTCTACTCGACGCCGTCGTGCTACCTGAAAGCCGTCAACGACGAAGGACTCAGCTGGCCGGAGAAGACGGATGACTTCTTCCCGTACGCGAATGACTTGCAGTCGTACTGGACCGGCTACTTCACGTCAAAGCCGACGACCAAGTACTTTGAAAGGCTCGGTAACAACTTCTTGCAGGTAAGCTCTCCAAATATACTTGTTCCCAGATGAATTCCTTGATCAGTTTCTGCCACAAGGCTCAGACGCCAGCCATTTAGTCAGCCAGTCCACCGCAGTTGCTTTCAAGTTACTTACAGACTTGGTGTGAGATTTACTTTGGGACAATTATTTTACTACTTTTTCAACCCTTGCAAAGTTAAGTCAAATGTCATAGTAACACTAACAGCCAAAACAGAAGCGCCAAGCGGTGTACATCATTACAGTTTACGATTTACAATTTACAGTTTTACAGTTTTATTGTTTTTACAATTTCACTCCGGCTTAAGAAAAATTGTAAATTCGGCCCATGGTTACGATTTTTTAAAGTGGAACGTTAAAACTTTTTAAACTTTTAAAATTTTTTATCTTCAATTGCTAAAAGTATAACTATCTTTTATTAGAAACAAAATATCCATTCTGAATTTTGTATCCGTACCGGTTTCTAATAAGAAATACCTAGTACCGTAGTACATACATGCAATAAGTATTTGCATCTAGGCTCAAAACAACACTACAACTATCTCTATCCCTCCCAAAATTTTTCCAACCTGTTCCATTCTGCCTCAAGCGTAAATCGGCAAGAAAGCGAGTCTGTTGCGAAGCTGACCGAGCACATTTCCGCGTCAGGTGAGCAAGCAGCTGCTGTCGCTGACGGGGGTGACGGACGAGACCGGCTTGACTGCGCTGCGCGAGGCGATGGGAGTGCTCCAGCATCACGACGCCATCACCGGCACCATGAAGGACCACGTCGCCCACGACTACTCGCGCATCCTCGACTCGGCGATCGCGTCGAGCCGGATAGCCGCCGAGACGGCCATCAAGTCAGTGCCGCTCTTCAAGCAGTTTTTCAGAACTTTTCGGCTGTTTCAAAACACATTTTGCATTCCATGCCATTTCAACCATTTAAAATATTTTGACTAAACTTTCCTGAAATGTTAAACCTTGTAACCCGACTACTGTGTTAAAATTTTACTGTTTTCTGTTAAGTACTGCTCTTGAGAACAATGGTCGATGATCTTATATTGCTTTTTAAACAAAATCCAGCTTTTTCCTGCTAAATCAGTCCTTAAACCTATTGACCTTGTGAGAAGCTATTTCCCTGGGAGGTTGCCAAGGGATACTCAATGCCAAGGGCAACGAGCATCCAAGTCCACAGGGAGAGTGTATTGTTGCGATAGGATTTTTTTCAAGTATTTGTTTTGTTGTCGTTCCTAAGTCGATTTGGTCGAGTCATGACTTATTGAGCTTCACTTATTGTGTATTTATCAATATAATAACCTTGTTAAGTATCATTCATCCACGCAACAACCTTGACATTAGTGTGAATTTAATCCTAAATGCAAATACTCGTTGCATGGACGGTAGATGATGATTATTAGAAACGAAATATCAATTCCAAAATTTGCATCCGTACCGGGACACGAACCCGGATCTTTGTCTATCCGGGACACTGCACTAACCAATTGTGCTATACGGACGACCAACTGTGGAATTGATATTAAGTTTATTTGAGTTGTTGGGCTCCATGGAGATAGATTCAGGACTATGAGTGACCATAGAAGGCGCTGAATCTAGTGACGCTATGCTGCGATCACACACCAACAAACTCGACTAACCCCAATTATGACGTTGGGTACGCTTGTATTAGTGTGAATTTAATCCTAAATGCAAATACTCGTTGCATGGACGGTAGATGATGATTATTAGAACCGAAATATCAATTCCAAAATTTGCATCCGTACCGGGACACGAACCCGGATCTTTGTCTATCCGGGACACTGCACTAACCAATTGTGCTATACGGACGACCAACTGTGGAATTGATATTAAGTTTATTTGAGTTGTTGGGCTCCATGGAGATAGATTCAGGACTATGAGTGACCATAGAAGGCGCTGAATCTAGTGACGCTATGCTGCGATCACACACCAACAAACTCGACTAACCCCAATTATGACGTTGGGTACGCTTGTATTAGTGTGAATTTAATCCTAAATGCAAATACTCGTTCTAATAACCTTGACATATTGTTCAAACAGCATCATTCATATAACGCTCATTCACAAATGGGTAAAGCAACCGTTGCCGATGTCCTAGTATCATTAAACAGCAACTGATGTCCGACCTCCTTTCGTTTCCAGCAAACTGTTAGGCAGCACGGAAGCAACGCTGGTCCCTGTGTGGTCGTGCCTCAAGCTGAACATCAGCGAGTGCGCCGCTACCGAGGTCCGCGACAACTTCGTCGTCACCGTCTACAACCCGCTGAGTCGGCCCGTGGCCGAATACATCCGCGTTCCAATCACCGGCACCGACTACCAAGTACAGCATCCCGACGGTGAGGCCCATCGCACCGCAGAAGATATTTTGCTTGGATAAATAACAACAGAAACGGTCAAACTGTATATTGGAGTGTTATCCAACTAGCAGGGAACAAAACACCTATTCCATTCAATTAAAATGACATCATGATACCCACTCGGTAGAGCCAGATAAAGCCATTCGGGTTGTGATCTTCCATCTTCCAATCTTCCATCTTCGATTTTTTTACAAACTGGTTGTACGTCAGGTATCTGACGTCATTTTCTCTGAGTGGAATAGGTCTATTCTCATTTGTCTGCCATGATTTTGAAGAAAATTATTTGAATAGTAATTATACTATGAAACCAATTTAAGTAAGTCCCATAAGAATTAGAACTTAGAAGAAAGATTCGTAATTAATTTCAATTTATAATCAGCTGTCGACAAGTATGCATTAGAATTTAAGAGAAATTGAATCAGAGAATACTACCGTTAGCAATGGCTAACTAGTACACACTCGCAATACTCATTGATGTTAACCGTCTTAACGCAAGAAAAAAAAGCGTTTGCGATTCTCTTGTGAATGCACATACTTCCTTAATCATTCTAAGTGCACTTTTTTTTCCTCCAGGCACCGTACTTCCATCCGCGTACTTGGCGATCCCGGGCAGTGTCCAGAGACTTCCCGGCCGAGTCAGTTCCGCGGGGAGGGAGCTGGTGTTCCGTGCCGACAGCTTGCCACCGCTCGGCTTCCAGTCGTTCTACGTGTCCCAGTTCTTCCGACCTGTACAACAGTCGGTGCCGGCGGCGGCGGCGGTGGAGGCCAGAGCAGACACCATTGGAAACGAGGTACGTTTTAAAAAGACACGAATTGATTTGAGGCTAGTGATGTTGTGGAGGAGGAACAGAAAGTGCACAACTTACTGAGAGAGTGGTGGCAAGTAGTGAAAAGAAAGCATATTGGAAAATTACAGCCAGCAAAATGAATATTCTATGTTTTAGGTTACTTTTCTTTTTAATAACAATTAATATGTGGGTAATTTGGGAAGAAAAAAATAGAAAGCACACTGAGAATACCAGATTCTTGAAAGTACGTTTGAGTTATAGTCAAAAATGCTAAAACTCTCTTATCAATTTTTGTGAAATTCACCATCACTTTATCATGCTTCTCGCCTTTCTGAAATTAGTATATTGTGCAATTTCCTTATATTTATATCTTTTCCAAACATAAAAATATCTGAGAAAATTTTGTGACAGGGGTTCTGTCTCTGCTGTCAATCTTTACAATTACAGAGAACCCAAAATACAACCATTTAATTTAGGAGCAATTGCTCAATACATCAGAGCTAGCTGGACGGAGGTTATACCCTTGATTCTTTTGTAAATATCTAGTAAAGTTGTGCAAATATAACAAAAAATTGAAATTCTTTGAAAGCAAACGTCAGTACCGTGTATCATCTATAGCGAGTTCTTATCAAATCTATCATGCATCCAGCTACGAGGTGTCTGATTTCCAACACAAACACATTTCCATCCCGCAGCGTATCACAGTCAACTTCGACGACAGCGGCCTGACCCAGTCGATCAACATCAACGGCATCGACGTCAGCTTGGCGCAGACGTTCGAGTACTACATCGGCGCTCCCGGTCTGCTGCAGCGGGCGTCGGGCGCATACGTTTTCCGACCAAGCAGCAGGGACACTGTCAGCGTCGGAATCACCAACTTCACCGTCATCAAAAGTACGACTGTTTGCGCTGATTGTTTTTTTACTAGTGCTGGGATGTTTGCTTTGGGGCTGCTTGCGTTGCGTTATCTTGAAGAAAATGGGCAGGATTGTGTTAGAATTTTTGAACCGATTTTTTCTTTACTGTCCATTGTAAGAAATGGACAATGTCAAATTTCATTTCACAATTAATTAAACATATAATTTCACCATATATATGAATATCCTCAATTTGGTGTCATCTAAATTAGACCCACTTTTCTATGCCCATTGCTGAACGATCATTACTACTGTTTCTACTGTATTCACACAATAGGTTAACAACTTACTACTCTTGATAAATGTTTTACTCATTCGTGAAATCTGTTACATGATTATTTCTTTGCAGAGCCTTTGGTGGAAGAAGTTCACCAGGAATTTGGAGACGGCTGGATCAGCCAAGTGATCCGAGTCTACGCTCAAGAAAACCACGTTGAATTCGAGTGGATGGTCGGACCGATCCCTGACGAGTAGGTTTATACTCATAACTCGTCATTCTACATTCCTGGAATGTTAAGTATGGTGGGAAAAGAACTGAGTGCTAGGTGAAGAGATGGCCAGAGACAATGAAGGACCAGGCCAGGAAGTCGATCCAACCTAGCCTGTGAAAAAACTCAGAAATACTGAAGTAAAATTGAACTTGTCTTGTATTATTCCATAGCAACGAAGTGGGCAAGGAAATAATCTCGAAGTTCACCACGGATCTCGCCACCGACGCCACCTTCTACACCGACTCGAACGGCCGAGAGCTTCTGAAACGCGTACGCGACTTCCGACCAACATGGAACCTCATCACCACCGAGCCGATCTCTTCCAACTACTACCCGGTCGTGTCCAAGCTGCTGCTTCGAGACGAAGCCAAGAGTGTCGAAGTTGCCGTGTTGGTCGATCGGGCCCAGGGAGGCTCTAGTATCCAAGATGGAGAAATTGAACTCATGGTGAGGTTACTGCCGCATTGCTTTTAATGTAGGGACCATCAAACATGCGGGGATTTTGTTGAGAGTTATTTGAAGTAATTTTAAGTGTTCCGGCACAAATAAGCTAAGAAGAAGCTTTCATAGGCAAAGTTAGTTGTATATTTATTATTAGAAGCAGTCACTAAATCTAAATTGCAACTAGATTTGGAGTAAACGTCAATTTCTACCAAACATCTTTGTGCTTCATGTACTTTTCAGGGTCAATTTTACAATATATAATCAATTCTCAATCCTCTATCAATTTCTTAAACTTCCTACAATCAACCTCCCACAATAACTGTCAATGTGGTAATGCCAATGTATGTACAAGCATGGGCCTTTAGAGGATTTCATCCATTTCCATAACGGTATGGTTGGGAATGCGCAAGCAACTCTGTATCAATTTTTATTAGAGACTGGCCCAAAGGCCATAATAGAATTACTAATAGATTGACAAGAACCAGCCCGGTTGCCGCGACTCGGCGTTAATCCACAATATCCGCCGACGAAATCGTTTCAGCTCCACCGCCGCCTCTTCCACGACGACGGCTACGGTGTCAATGAGCCGCTGAACGAGCAGGCGTACGGCGTGGGAACGGTGGCGCGTGGCAAGCACTGGCTGGTGGCGGGACCGATCGGCGGGAAGACGGCGACGGTGGCGCAGGAACGGCAGTTGCAGGCCGGCAAGCTGCTCAAGCCGTGGACGTTCGTCTCGCCGACCAACGGGCATCAGACGCACGGAACGTGGGCGGCGGCTTACAAAGTAGAGGTGCGGAGATTTACCATTCGTCACTCAAAATCAGTGCCTGTCGGACGTCCCGTAGTTATTTCTTGTAATTTTTAGATAGCCGAGGTTTATGTTTGCTGTTTTGGGCTTGATACACTGTACAATGTTTAAGACTTTCAAATATTTGTCTGTCCTGTAGTGGCTTGGAATTCTTTTGAACTGTTTTTTTTCAATTGTACCTAGGTAGGTATATCCTTAAACTTAGTTATAAAATTATAATCATTAAATATTATAAGTAACCGCTTTAATGCTAGGGTATCCATTACTGTGGAACATATAGATTTTCTTTTTAATTAGTTTAATATCTTATTTATCACCAATATGACCATGCATCTTATTCGTCCGTTGTCTGCGCCCAGTACTCGGGTCTGACCGGCAGCGGGCTCCCGGCCAACGTGCAGATCTTGACGCTGGAGCCGTGGACGCAAAACACGCTGCTGCTTCGCCTCGAGCACATTCTCGAAGTCAACGAGGACGCTCAGCTCTCCCAGCCCGCCGTCGTGGATCTCACCGTAAGTCTAACAATCAAATTTCCAATTTGTTTTTTGTTCAAGAATATTTCAACAAAAATGCTGGTTTACTATAATTGACTTCCTGGTTTCAGACGGCGTTTGCGCACCTGACGATCAACTCCGCTGTGGAAACGACTCTGGGTGGAAACCTGCCGATCGAAGAGCTCAACAGACTGCAGTGGAACTCGGAAGTTAAACGCGCCCGAACGCCGAAAGCGAACAGAGCGGTTGACATCACGGCGGTAACTGTCAACCCGATGGAAATCCGTACCTTCGTCGTCGACTACACGCTCTCGTAGTGCATGGCTTCTCTTACTTTCCCAAATTCTTTAAAATATAAATGTTCTTTCATGCATGTGACCAAAAAACTTACTGAGAACAAACTTACTGCCTACCTTCTAATTCTTCTTCCTTTGCATAATATAATTCCTAACTTTTTCTATGTTTTGTATTTGTCTCACAATTGTCACATCTGTTTCATTTATGTTTATCACTTGGTTCATTAATTTCATCAATTTCACTTTGGTACTGCAATCATCTGATACCTGACTTGATTAAAGTTTTGGATTCACTGCACTACGAGAAAAAAACCACCAAATTATAGCTAACTTAACATATCCAGTTGTCAGAATCTGCGCAAAATATATTAGCATAACTGCTCCTACGTCCAAACTACAACTAAAAAACTACACTTCAATTTAAAATCTTGTCCTCATAGTTAGAAAAAAATAAGCACATAAACAGACATTTACTTTTAAGTTTTGAATATATACAACTTTTTGATTTTAGGAATGGAAAGAGTACAAAATTTTGAATCATATAATTTCAATAGCAAGACATGGCAAGACATGGCAAGACCATTTTTTTTAGTTTATGAAAAGAGAACATTTTTTATATTTCAAATGCACCTGCCAGGAATTATTCTACGAAACCTCTGCACCTCCACCCCCTGCCAAGGGTGAGGGGCTGGCACCAAAATATTTAGTGTCCCTACCTTCATTTGTTCCTGACTAAAAATAGGTGTCAGGACAAATACATACACATATATGCGTTCTTTGTCACCCAATTTTGCCGAGAGTTTCCCAAATTGTATTTGTAATGTTAGATATTTGGTGTCATGTTGCTATCATTTTATATCGAGCAAAATGCTCGTAGAATGCTTGTGTGAAAATTCACATAGAAACAAACATTTCAGCTTTCATTCTTATCATTAATAAGATAATCTACCAAAGCTCTAAATAATCCTTATCAATGTAACAAAAAAGATATTTTGATTGGTCATCTTGTTTACAAAGCAGATAATTCAAGCTTAGATTACTGCATTAAAACTTATTCAAGAAGTGTATAAATATCCTATAGTCAAAGCTTAAGTCCGGCATTAAGTTATAGCTGTCGTAAGGGCTGGTGCCTTTGATCTGAAACCAATCGGTCGTGAACATGTTGCGATGGCTGATTGTGGCCGTGGTTGCGGTTTCGATACCGCTGTCCTCCGCAAATCCGTTCCGAAGGGCTGCTCCCCACGCTGCATGCGGAGATAATGTAAGTGGCCTTCTGAGCATATATTTTTCTTAGCACAGGCAATTATTGCAGTACACATTTGGGGATTTGGCAATAAAATTAGTTTTTTTTTCTTCATTACATAGATATCTATTTTTAATGTCATATAGCTGTCTCAGCTGTCTGAAATTTAGGCAATGTTCATTTCGCGGATCATAATTTTTTTTAACTATTATCTACCCGCCTTAAATACATATTTAATATTTTCACAGTTACATGAGATGAAATTTTTATGTGTTTCCATCTATTGTCTATAGTGTGCTCCAATTGCGTCTGACAAACTCAACGTTCACCTGGTTCCTCACACCCACGATGATGTCGGATGGCTGAAAACTTTGGACCAGTATTACTATGGATGTGAGTTGCGGTTCAGGCTCAATGGCTCTCACGATATAAACATTCCAAGTTTGGCTATAGTGACGTTTCTCTTCTTTGTTTCAGCTCGGACGAACATTCAGAGTGCTGGGGTGCAATATATCATAGACTCAGTCGTTCAAGAACTGCTGGTTGACCCATCAAGGAGGTAAATAAACTGATAGTGATTCAAGATAAGATCAATTGTTCAAGACAAAACATGGATGAAATCTAGCTAACCCAGGTGATAAGCAATACAGGTTGAAAATATAAACAATTTAATTAATTTAATTAATAATTAAATAAATAATAATTATTAAATAAATAAATATAGTAATAATACATATAAATAATATATAATAATATAAAGTAGTTAATTATTAAATAGTTATCAATTTAATTTAATTTTGAGACTACTCATATTGACTGATATATCGCACCTTTAGTTCAAGACTGCCATAAACGAAAAATGATAGTTTTGAGTAATCAACGAAACAGATGAAAAGCCGTTTATAATTTTTTTTGGATAACAAGCAAGGGTTAAAGTATTTAGGTTGCATGGAAAATATTGGTTTGCAATGTAATCTGTCATTTTAATAAGCCTCCGATTGATAGGAAATTAAATATTTGCAGTTTTTTAGCCTTGCATTTTAAAGGGTGGTTGTAAATTGCCCACATGGTTTAGTTCATCAGTGCCATAAAGGTATTTGTGGCTGTTATGCTTTCTGATAACACAAAGGTAATAATTACACTAAATGCAATAGTGCCATAACTACTTTTGTGGCAGTATGACAGTCTATAATTCGCGAGATTTATTTAAATTGTATCATGAACTATATATCTCCACAATGGTTATGGGTCAGTTTACAAAGTCCAAAGTCAAAAAATTCTGAGAATTGCGTAAAATTTTACAATTAAACTGCCATAAGTTCTGTTGCAGCGCAAGGCTTCAAATCACTTTATTTCATTTTGGTACAAAGATTTATAAGAAAACCGCCATAAAGGTACATGTGGCAGTATTGCTCGAAAAAGTTCGAACACCGTGAGCATGAAAATTATCGCTAATACCGCCACAAACTCACATGAGGCGGTATTGCTGTTTTTTATGTATACTATTTCTCTAAATTGAACAAATTCGTTATACCAATAGGAGTTGTGGCAGTATAGCTACAAAGATTTAGGATATTTTCAAAAAAATCGTGAAAGTCAGAAGAGAATATTAGCATTTAAACCCTATTGAATGAGTTCAGGCGGTAGTGGCGGTTTTGCACTAAACAACTCTATTTTTTTTTCGATTTATTAATGTAATAAAAAAAATGGTTTTTTTCGTTTATGGCAGTCTTGTACTAAAGGTGCGATATGAGATCTATTGACATTTTCTATCTTATGTGATTTACCTGTTTCCATTTCGCTGTCCAATGAAACACATCTGGCAGTCTCAGAGAAAATGGAAAACATCTTTATATAGCACATGCAATTTTTTACATGATAGACAAAAATATATACCTAATGCTAATAATTATCCACCTGAAAAATGAAATAATCTCTGTTAGGTTCATCTACGTTGAGACTGCGTTTCTGTGGAAATGGTGGCAGGAGCAGACGGAGGAGAAGAGGGATGTAGTGCGGGGGCTCGTAAACTCCGGCCAGCTCGAGATCACCAACGGAGCTTGGAGCATGAACGACGAGGCTGCTGCTCACTACCACTCCACCATCGACCAGTTCACCTGGGGCTTCCGGTAAATTTACAAAAATCAACCTACATTCCTTTTCTCCTACCTAAAATTTTACATAAAATAAGATTCAAGCATATTTATTTATTTATTGAGACAGGCAGTACAAACATTACAAACACAAGAAACTTTGTTACTTTCTTTAGATTTTCAATTATCTTTAGCTCCCTCCTTCGAACTTAACATTGTCAAACATAAACTTTCCCTGGCGTTTCAACTTTCAATGCTGTGCTCCTGATGTTTCGAAAGCTATGTTCCCACTTTATCAAGAGTGTCTTAACTCATCATTACGATATACGCGACTTGTTAAAATATTGCACTTTTATTGCATATGTTTATTAATTACTAATTAGGTATCCTAGGTCCTTAAAACACCCATGAAATTTCCACAATTTTTTGTGTATACACATGATCACGATTTTTACTGCAAATCAAATTTCCATTAATTTTTCAAAAGTTAGCTTTTGTGTTTGTTCAATTCTTTGCAAGTTTCTGAGAAAAAGGATCTGCTCAGTCTGCTGAGTTAAGCCAGATGCCATGCCAGAGCACGATGGGCAGATGGCATCAAAAGGCTAAAGGGCGAGGGGGATAGGGGAAGCCTAGTAAACAAAGATATTGATATCCAGCTGTTATCCCTTCCAGTTCCAGTCTAATGTTTCTCCAATCCCAAGGTTGTGGGTTGCGGCCATGCTGTGTGAGTGTGGTTGTTATTGCATGCTAGTTGAGGGTGGATAAAATATATCAGTGCTTGTATTTAGTGTTGCCTTTGTTTGGCATGAGTTCATTCATAGAATTTAATTCAATGGTTGAGTGCACTTCAAATTTTGTGGAAGTGGTGGGTGGCTGTAGATGGGTTAACATCGAGAAATTTGTTGCATTGTTTTATATCCCTAGCTGGTAATCCTTAGAAACCCTAACTTTTGGCTCTAACACACTGTTGGGGGGGGGGGGGGGGGGGGGGGGGGAGATAAACGCGAATTATACAGAAATATCCACCATCCAATTCACCACCTTTTTGACTATCAAAACGCGAATTTCGGCTTCAATTTCCAACAAGCATCCTGCTCTAATCATAAAAACATTGTTTTAGCGTTTTGAACGACTCCCTTGGAGAATGCAGCCGTCCCACTGTTGGCTGGCAGATCGATCCGTTTGGACATTCTCGAGAGCACGCGTCGATTATCGCTCGGATGGGATTCGACGGAGTCTTCTTCGCTCGGCTCGATTACCAAGACAAACGCCAGCGGCTCAGTGACAAGTCGGCCGAGATGATCTGGAGGGGAAGTCCGGACAATCTTGGTGAGTCAGGTTCATTTGTTTAAAATAGGAAATGAAGGATATTGACCCAAATTGTACCTGTACATTACTACGAGGAAAACCATTTGGCATTAGCGGTACATTCTCGGTACCTAATGTTGTTAATTGGTTTGATGTTTTGCTTGTAACTGCAAGGGAGGAGAAATTAGTATGCAAATTGTGAAACATGAGATTGGCTTTTATTCCCAGTGCCTAATTGGTTGTTAACTGCCTTATATTCATATAGGTAAGTTATGGTTACATGTTTTATCTAAACAGGCTTAAAGTTAAACCAACTCATTGGAAAACAGCTTTTAAGTTCAAAGATGGCCCTAAAAAATATGACATTTTTGTTACCATCAATTGAGATTTAAGAATATAAAAAGTGATAAGTAATATAAATTTAAATGTTTATTAACTGGTTAGTCACTTACACTTTCAGGTATCATCTTTTCACTAATCAAGTTATCAGTCATGCAGGAATTAGGTGATAAATCTACATATAATCATTAATCACATCTGCATACAAACAATCTATTGTATGAATTATATCTATGAAGTTATCTTTACCATAGCATCTATATCCTCGTACTTTCAAATTAATTGATAAATAAATGCCACAAGAGTCCCTAAACCACCCATAGAAACAGATTCCCAACTGAAACTGAAGATGACTCTGAAAGATGACTCCCGAAATACCTCCATGTTCTTTCAGGAGAGACTAGCGACCTGTTCACCCACGCACTCTACAACTTTTACGGGGCGCCAGCAGGATTCTGCTTCGATATTGTGTGCCAAGACGATCCACTAATCGATGATCTGCGGAGTCCAGACTACAATATTCCAGAAAGGGTGATTCTGTCATTCTAATTTCTAATTGCAATAGCCAAACTACAAAAATTCTGGCTTAGGTATATTTAACTCATTTTCTATTTCCAGTTAGTCTCAATGTTTTTAACGCTTGTCTTCTCTTCCAGGTGAATGCTTTCTCCGACTTTGTCACCGAGCAGTCTACCAAATATCGCAGCAACAATGTGATTCTCACAATGGGGGGTGATTTCACGTATCAAGATGCCCATGTTTGGTACAAGAACATGGACAAGATCATCAAGTGAGTATATAATTTAAATTTTGAAAAAATAACACTTAATACCTATCTATAATTGTTAGCAACTTCTCTTCTCTAGCCAAGGTTCCATGTTTCTCCAACAATTCACTGACTTAGAGCCTATAAATTTTCCTTGCGTTTCAGATACGTGAACGCCGACACCGCGAGGAATATCAACGTCATTTACTCGACACCCTCGTGCTACCTGAAAGCCGTTAACGACGAAGGACTCAGCTTCCCCGAAAAGACAGACGACTTCTTCCCGTACGGAAGCGATTTCCAGACGTACTGGGTCGGCTATTTCACGTCCAAGCCGACAACCAAGTACTTTGAACGACTCGGCAACAACTTCTTGCAGGTGAGCAAAAAGGTTTAATTGTACAATTAAATGCTGTTTTTGGCAACAGACAAAATGAAACAATACTAATGAATGTGCACCAAATAGTAATAGTTAAATAATTTCGTGAAAGCTGACATGCTAAGATTAGGAAAAGACATGAGTCTTTAAAAAAGTGATGTAAACGTGACTAAACTTTTAGATAATATGAACTACACATTACACCACACATCCATTCCCGCAGCTAAACAAATGTCGTTCTGTGACGAATCGTAGGTGGGCAAGCAGCTGGTGACGCTGGCTGGCGTGCAAGACCAGACCGGCTTGACGGAGCTGCGCGAGGCGATGGGAGTGCTCCAGCATCACGACGCCATCACCGGCACCATGAAGGACCACGTCGCGCAAGACTACTCGCGCATCCTCAACTCGGCGATCGTCGCCACCGGTGGCGAAGCGGAACTCGCGATAAAGTAATACGCTATTTATTTTTAGAAACGAAATTGTGTCTGTACCAGGGGTCAAACACCGGTGTTGCCTAACTTAAAGATTCATGTTGTAATTTTGAATAATTCTATCCTCGTAGCAAACTGATTGGTAACACGGAATCAACGCTGGTCCCTGTATGGTCGTGCCTGAAGCTGAACATCAGCGAATGCGCCGCTACCGAAGTCGATGGAAATTTTGTCATCACCGCTTACAACCCGCTGAGCCGACCCGTAGCCGAGTACATCCGCGTCCCCGTCACCGGCACCGGCTACGAAGTTCAACATCCCGACGGTAAGATCGATACACAGGTTTATCAGTTTTTTTCAGCTAGTCATAAATTAAACTGATGCATTTCCTTCCAGGCACGGTCCTCTCTTCCGATATCGTGGACATTGCGGCAAGCGTTCTGACGCTGCCAGGCCGTGTTAGTCCCGCCACCAAGGAGCTGGTGTTCCGTGCCGACAGCTTGCCGCCGCTTGGCTTGCAGTCGTTCTACGTCTCCAAGGTTGCTCGTAAAGCCGTCAAAGCACCCCCGGCACCAGCAGCCCCCAGGGCAGACACCATCGGAAACGACGTAAGGTTTCACTTAAAATCAATGGACTTTAATTCATTGAAACTCCTTGAAACTTTCAGCTTGAAACTTTCAACACTTCAAACACTAACCAGGAATGACATTGATGGGTGAGGTTGACTTTTTAAAAATATGTGCAGTTATACAGAGTTTCCACTGTCTCCACAATCAGGTAGTTGTGGACCAATACTAGTTCAGTGGCAGAATCCGTTGTTGGAACATAAAACACTTACTTTCTCACGCCATAACTCTAGATTTAGGTGTCCAAAACATTGATTGTTGACAGATTTATGGCCTTACTATATATTTATGTGCCCTTTGTTCAATATAATTTAGATTGCCATTAATTAATACCAATTTACTCTCTGTTCTGTCAGCGTATCACAGTGAACATCGACGACAACGGTCTGACACAGTCCATCAACATCAACGGCATCGACGTCAGCCTCTCCCATACGTTTGAGTATTACATTGGTGCAGACAAAGGTGGAGAACGTTATTCAGGAGCGTACATCTTCCGTCCCAATGGAACATCTACAGTTCCAATCGCTATCACCAGCTTCTCCGTTGTTAAAAGTAAGTGAACAAAGTTATTGCTGTTTTTTTTTAAATATTCTTGATTATATAGCATACAAAATACAATGTTAATTTATTTTTTCAACTCTAGTAGGTAGATTGTTCAAAACCTGTAGCTTCCTTATACATTTTAGTTGAGCCATACTTTCACAGTTATCACCTGCAAACAAGCAATAAGTCGAGAAAGTTTCTGTTAAAAGTTTTTTCTCAGTTGTGAAATGTACCAAACCTTCATTTGCAGCCCCGTTGGTGGAGGAAGTCCACCAGGTGTTCGGTGACGGCTGGGTCAGCCAAGTGATCCGAGTCTACGCTCAAGAAAACCACGTTGAGTTCGAGTGGATGGTCGGACCGATCCCTGAAGAGTAAGACCTCTAACCTAGTTAGAAACATTTCCTGTAGAATTAAGATGATTTGCTTCATGTTTAGCCGAAAACTAACCGCACGGCTTTTGATTTTGCTGAAACCCATGATTGGTGGGACAAAACAGACAATTTAATCAATTCAATCAATTCAAATTAATCAATTTAATCAATCAATAATCAATAATCAATCAATAATCAATTTTCAATTTAATTTGCAACTATCTAAAATAAACTACCATCTTTTTCTGTAGCAACCGGCTGGGCAAGGAAATCATCTCGAAGTTCACCACCGATCTCGTCACCGGCGCCACCTTCTACACCGACGCAAACGGCCGAGAGCTTCTGAAACGCGTGCGCGACTTCAGACCGACGTGGGAAATCGAAATCACCGAGACAATCTCGTCCAACTACTACCCGGTCGTGTCCAAGCTGCTGGTTCGAGACGAAGCCAAGGGTGTCGAAGTTGCCGTGTTGGTCGATCGGTCGCAAGCCGGGTCCAGCATTCGAGACGGAGAGATCGAACTCATGGTGAGATGACCCATAATTCATCTACCTAGTACCACCTTAGGCTTATATTTAATATTGTATTGTAAATCTATATTGTTCAAGACACACATTTACCTGGTTACAATGCATAATTGTGACACTCAATACCAGTTACAGTAGTTGTAGTAGGTATAATGTAAGTTTAAATTTGTCTTAAGGTGTTCCGTTATTTTGGTTGCAATCTGTAATAGTTCCGCCTATGAATGAGTATCTTCCGATGTTTGTAGTATAACTTCTGGGGCATAATTTAATATTAATCTTTCATTGCATAGTATAATAAGATATAAAAACTCCCACTGTCATCTTTCTTCACCATCTGGTTGTGATGTTCCAGCTCCACCGACGCCTCTTCCACGACGACGACTTCGGGGTCGGAGAAGCGCTCAACGAGCAGGCGTACGGCGTGGGAACGGTGGCGCGCGGCAAGCACTGGCTGGTGGCGGGACCGATCGGCGGGGAGGCGGCGACGGCGGCGCAGGAACGGCAGCTGCAGGCCGGCAAGCTGCTCAAGCCGTGGACGTTCGTCTCGCCGACCAACGGACTGTCGCAGGCCGAATGGGTTGCCGCCTACGACGTCGAGGTGAGCTTACGATTGCAAGATCTGGTAGGCTGATTGGTGTTCGATGATGTCCCAATAAGTTCTGAGATGCTAGAGTGATTCAAAGTTCTAAGCAATGGGACTTAATTATAAATTGTTTATAAGTTAACAATATCACTAATCATTATATTTAATTGGTTTTTCGAAATATATCTCAACAGCTGTCAAACGTCCAGCTATTATTGCTGTCCGTGAGCAACTCTTGAAACCCTATTTGTTTGCACTGGCCTTCAACGGCATCCTTGATTGATTCACGCCCTCTAGTGGCCTAACAAGTGATACTGGCGGTTATTCATTTAACCAGGTCGGTTACAGTAACGGCATTATCCGGAGTGTCGACAGTTATACGGTGACAGTTTTACCAACGGAAGGCATCCCAAGGCATCCCTAGTACATAATTAATATATCAAGTAAAGGTGGGTCATTGAAATCACAAATGCCAAATCTAATTTGTCCGTCGTCTGTGCCCAGTACTCGGGTCTGACCGGCAGCGGGCTCCCGAACAACGTGCAGATCTTGACGCTGGAGCCGTGGACGCAAAACACGCTGCTGCTTCGACTCGAGCACATTCTCGAAGTCAACGAGGACGCTCAGCTCTCCCAGCCCGCCGTGGTGGATCTCAGCGTGAGTCGCGATGGTTTAATAGTGGATTCACTTATTTTGCGCCCAAACAACCCACCTTCTGAGTTTTTGGAATGTGATCAGGCAACAGAGACAATCTTGATCCAGTTATTGTCCATGTTTATACTTTTTATGAACTATGAATGACCATCTGTATTAGAAATTTGTTCCTGCTGATGTTCATACAATCTTGAATTCTTTTTTAATCCCAGTTAATTTCCAAATGATGAGGGTTCTCTGCTGCCAATATCATGCAAAAATTGTGTTTGATTAACAGTAGGCGATGTCTTAAAATTTGCATCGTTCTGTTTCAGACGGCGTTTGCGCACCTGACGATCAACTCCGCTATGGAAATGACACTGGGTGGAAACCTGCCGATCGAAGAGCTCAACAGACTGCAGTGGAACTCGGAAGTTAAACGCGCCCGAACGCCGAAAGCGAACAGAGCGGTTGACATCACGGCGGTAACTCTCAACGCGATGGAAATCCGTACCTTCGTCGTCGAATACACGCTCTCGTAGTGCATGGCTGTCTGCTGCGCTAGATTGTTTATCGAATCGCATTTTGATTTGAAATCTTTGTTTCGTGTGGATATTCTTTATGGACTAGTTGCTCAATTGGTATGTTAATCTAGTTGTTATTACTTATTTGTAACTGTTCTTTCACTCTCTTAATTAGCCAATACATAACAATGTGCAATCTTCTTTGTTTTTTTTCCTTTTCGTTGTTTTCTCTGAAACTCTTTTGACTTCTTTATTACTGCCTGGCATATTGTTTGCATGTTAGAATAATTTATTTTCTTGGATGCGAATTGAATGCAACGCTTTCGTATTATGTAGAACCACGTTGTAGCCATGAACACAATATGTTTTTACGTTGATATATTATGTATCTTATAGGTTTCTACAGTTATAATATTTTTAATTACCCTTGGGAGAATTTTGATTTTATAGAGAATTATTTTGAAACTGTACCTCTCACTTGCTTACTTTTTACCTATAAAACGTATAATATAATATTTTTGGCTGTACAGTTCAAAGGTTTCAGTTTCACATAGATGTATTATATACACTGCAGCATGCAATTTTATCTCAAATATTTATCTACAGACCTTTTATAATCCTTATCATAGAAAAAAAGTGTTTGGTGATCTTGTTTACAAAAGTGTTAATCTAATGAATGATAGATAAATTTCATTGGAGAAAGCTCACCAGTAAAAAAAAAACTAATCCATGTATAAGTTAGTCTCGGTAGTTATTGATTGAACAAGCCACCAACTTTCAGGCAGCCAGTCCGTTGAGTGACATCGACCTGAAACCAGCTACCAGTAAAGATGTTGCGCTGGCTGATTGTGGCGGTGGTTGCGGTTTCAATGCCGCTGTCGTTGGCGAGTCCTCTTCAGAAGGCTGCTCCGCAGGCTGCTTGCGGATTTAACGTAAGTGGTCTAGAAAGGCTAGAACCTAGGGAAATGTTTTTGATACTTTTATGTTTGGAACCCAACCATTTGTTCTTTGCAGTCGTGTGCTCGTATTGTCGCTGATAAACTCAACGTTCACCTAGTTCCTCACACCCACGACGACGTCGGCTGGCTGAAAACTGTGGACCAGTATTACTACGGATGTAAGTTGACGTTCAGACGAGAGAGTTTCCTCGGCGTTCAAAATATTTTTTTACCATTTTTTGTTTCTCTCGTTTGTTTCAGCTCGGACCAACATTCAACGAGCTGGTGTTCAATACATTATCGACTCGGTGATCCAAGAATTGGTTGTGGACCCGTCAAGACGGTAACTCACCGACAAATTTGCTGGAAATAATTTGACAAATAATTTTGAAAGGATAATGCAAGGTCACCACAGAAAGATAGAGGTACTTTACTTAGCCAGTACGAGAACTCCTTGCGAATCGCAAGTTCGCAACCAATCGTAACTACAATGTCACTCTACGCACTTCTACAGAATTTGAGAGTGCCTAAACGATTTTGTTTTCTACAGTTGGTTCACTCAACATATCTTCATTGTGTCCGTTAGGTTCATCTACGTTGAGACTGCGTTCTTGTGGAAATGGTGGCTGGAGCAGACGGAGGAAACGCGAGATACCTTCCGAGGTCTCGTAAACTCGGGCCAGCTTGAGATCATCAGCGGAGGATGGTCGATGAACGACGCCGCCTGCGTCCACTACCTTTCCATCATCGACCAGTTCACGTGGGGCTTCCGGTAAATATACAGAAACTTGATCTCGTTACTACATTTTTTCAAAGACAACTCGGTACCACCTAAGAATACACCTGTTTCATTCAATCAAAATTCCATCAAAATCACGTCATGATACCCAACTGGTAAAGCCAGGTAGAGCAATTCGGGTTGTGATTTCCCTATCTTCCTTTGTCATTTATTAGAGCAATTTTTTTTTTTTTAGAAACTGTTAGTAAATAGTTAGTAAATAGTTAGTAAATAGTTAGTAAATAGTTAGTAAATAGGTATTTTATGGGTGTTTAAGAAAAGATTTTCTTAAATTAGCATTTTAAAAGACTTGTTCAAGTTTCTTCTACATAACTTGTGTTAGTTACATCATGCAATTGCGCCAATACACAGTTTGTTACGATACTTTTTGTTCAACTAACAGAGACTGTTTTCAGGATATTGAACGACACGCTTGGACAATGTGGCCGACCAACTGTTGGTTGGCAGATCGATCCATTTGGACATTCCCGAGAGCATACGTCTCTCACTGCTCAGTTGGGCTTCGACGGGCTTTTCATTGCCCGGCTCGATTACCAAGACAAGCGCAAGCGGCTCAACGACAAGACTGCCGAGATGATTTGGAGGGGAAGTCCGGACAACCTCGGTGAGTGTAGATTGAGCGAGATAGGTGCTGGGTTCTTATACTTTTAGGCAAGTGTTAAATTATAGTACCTGACCTCTGAGACAGGATACGCAAGATACGCTAAAGAAATTGCAGAAATTTCAAATCGAACTATTATAAACAGGTTTGTGGTAAGAAATATAACAAGTTCATTTTTAATGAACCTACTTCCCTGTTTTTAATCATTGTCAACACAATGTAATACATACTCTTATACAAAGATTTAAGATTCCATATCATATATCAGTATTGATATCTTCATGTATTATTGATAAACATAATTTTATAACTGAGTAATCAGTCACTATCAGCAATGTATCACAATTGACAGATAATCATCGTAAGTGGTACCTGACACATGGAGTTACCAATTAAATTGTATCTCATCTTCCCATCAATCAATCATACGTTATTTAGGAGTCATTGAAACTTACCTATGCTATCTTTTTCATGTCATCCTTCCTCCATAGCCACCAAATTTAAGATAAGAGATCTGTTGATTGTGGGTAGGTATTTCGTAGTCTTTTCTTTATTTTTTTCTTTTTTTAAACTAAACAAAATTCTCTCTATTATTGTGTCAGCTCTCAAGCATCTGCTGTTGATCTTATTGACCTCATTTTACCTTTTTGATAATAAAGCAAAAGAACTTTAAGTGGAGCAATATAAAGAATTCCAAAAGATAATATAAGTCTCTAAAATAAAGCATACATCACCCTGTCTATTTGTTTTGGCTGCATAAGGCCAAGATCTAGAAGAAATAATCCTGTCAAAGCCAAGAAAAGAAATGCACATTTGATATTTTAAAAATAAAATGTTCAGTGGATAAAATTCTTTGCTTAAGTGAATGTTAAATGGTTACACCATAGAGTAAGCAGTGTTACACTTTCAATTGTAATGTAAACAGGCATCATTTGAGTGTCATCACAATATGGTGACATGTGAGTGCATCACATGATTATTTCTGTCCCTCACCCAATGTTTTTACAACAACACAATGATTCTCAGATCGACGGCAAATGCTGTCCCGACTAAAGGCACATTGTCCCGAGCCTAGATAAGACTCGGAATGTCTTTTCTTCCTCGCAGGAGACTCGAGTGACGTCTTCACGCACACACTGTACAACAACTACGCGTCCCCGCCCGGATTCTGCTTCGATATCGAGTGCCAGGATGATCCGATGATCGATGACCCTTCTAGCCCAGACTACAACATCCCGATCAAGGTAATTGCCGTTTGTTGCACTGAATCTATATCTTTATTGGCATTTATTAACAGCCTTGTTTATTGTTTTCCTTGTATCATTGGTGTCATTGATATTTCTGTAGGAAATTGAGGACATATTGTACAGTTTACTTGATTTTTCTTAGATTTAGAATGTGAGCACATAACAACGTTATTAAAATGATCATGCTTGTTTGAAAAGAACTGCTGAGGATAGAAATATGCTGAAAATTGTTATGATTTGGGTTTAGGTGATCTTCATCAACTTTGCCAATTCAATGTAATTTTTAACTTTTAATCACTAATTTGTTAAGATCAGGGGCCTAATCTAATACAGCTAACTGGCTGGTATAACAGTTATGCTTTTGTGAAAGTGGTTTTTTGTAATCTTTTTAACCTGCTACTATGGTAGCACCGCTGTAATACCAGCCAGAAGGCTCTGATAATACCTTGTAAACATGATTTTATTCCAACAACTAATGGTTCCTCTTCCTGTTCCAGGTGAAAGCATTTGCCGATTACGTCAGGGAGCAATCGAGCAACTATCTCAGCAACAACGTGATCCTGACCATGGGCGAGGACTTCCATTATCAGGACGCAAATGTTTGGTACAAAAACCTGGACAAGGTCATCAAGTGAGCTCTTTGGCTATTTTCATCAATATAACATTCCATTAACACCAGTGGCGGTTCGTGGGTCAAAAAAGAGAGGAGGCACATAATTACTAACCTAATGAGAAGTGGTGCTATTTGAAGATCAGTTTGAGTTCAGACAAGTGACATTCCGGCCAGAACTCACGTCTAGAAACGCATAAAACCATATAAAACGTTTGACCACATTTCCCTTGATCACGTACCGAAAGGTAATTCAGAAACTTGAGATTTGCAAGCAATTTCGGTTGTTTCGTCAATTTCCCTCAAAAGCAATCACAGTACCTACATTATTTACTTCGTGATTTTAAGCAACCGACTCGATTTGTTCGTTTTGCGATATCTTGGAAACACCTTCGCGTAAAACGGTGTCGTATTTACATAAAATGGTCATACCGTCCTCTAAATTCCCCTTATCGGCCGAGGTTTCGCTTTCGTCAATCGTCATGCCCTCGGAAAGCCTCCTCCTGCTTTGCCAGAAAGCAAGTTATGTCAATCAAACGCTCGAGGATTAGACGATTCTTAGAAACTTGAAGATTGTGGAGTTCGTTTTGAACACGTGCAGCATCATTTATTGCCTCGTCGACTCTCTCTCAGTCTGAATAATATGCTCAATGCTCGTCCTGTGACGTTTGATTGATCTGGGAAGGTTTTGTGACACCTACGTAGCCTGTGGAATTCCACGCGAGTGTTTGTTGTTGCAAGCAGGGAACATGGCACAAGACCAGCAAAACAATGCAATATTCTCATTGCTGCCTGCCAGCCAGCCTCAGTCATCTTCGATGCCACTTGCCAGAAAACGAACGATATCTAGTACCATCTTCGAAGATTATTTTGAGATAGGGTGTTGGCTTACCAATAGTTTTGATTTTGACACGTTCTACGAAGTCGCGTTTGCTTACTAGCAAATTTAGAAAATCATCAACCGCATTCATGATGTCGCAAAAGGATAGCACCAGCCAGCACACGTATTTACTTACAACACTTACAAAACGCGAACATTACACAGAAGGCGCGTAGATACATGCAATCACACGACACAGAAATTAACTTTATATTGATTCATCTAAAACTTGTCTGCTTTTAAACAATTAAGAGCAACAAATTAGCATGGAATAAAATGGTACCGGTTGCACGGAATTGGCAATGACATGTAGGTTTACTTTGTTCGGGCCTCGGGTAACTTCGGCCCAGAGCCTCTGGAACCAGCCGATTCCATCGGCTCTGCCTTGCTCGCGCATCGTAAGGAGGGGAACGTGGGGGAACCAAAGATCCTAGGGGAAGTGTGGACTCCGGCAAGACGTGAGATCGTCCGAGAGAGCCACGTTTCAACACCCCCCCTTGAGGCTCTAGTGGTACCTCCACACCCCGCACCTATAGTTCATGGTCGCCGGCCTCCTCTTGACGTCAGGTGCCTCCCTTATGACGCGACACGACAATCATGCAGCAAAGACGCGTAATACCCGCAGAGACGCATAGATGTCGCTGAACGAACGCAAGTTGAGAACGCCACGACATTTCAAATTTCAAATGTAAATAGGTAATTCAAAGACAACTAGTAATACAAAACTTTTTTCTTTCCTCTCTTTCCTCTCTTTCTTGGGGCGGCACGGCCTCCTCGGCCTCATGCACTAACCGCCCCTGATTAACACTCAGGGCCAGGGAAAGTTTCTTTACAATACACAATACACCTATTCCATTCAATCAAAATTCTATCAAAATGACGTCATGATACCCACACGCTAAAGCCAGGTATAGCTTTTCGGGTTGTGATTTCCCTATCTTCATTTGTTATTTAGCAGAGCTAACTTATATTTATTTTACAAACCGGTAGTACGTCTGAGCGGAATAGCCAGGTCTTTTTCATGGCTAGCATTTCTTTAAAGTCACCGGGGGAAACAGTGATTGTATTGTTGGGCTTTCTTCCAAATCTGATTCCGAGCCTGATTCGGAGAAGTCGAGCTACTCTCCGATAGTTTATTTAGTATTGTATTGTATTTTTAGTTATTAACAGCTTAATAAGCATTATCTGGTGGTTGCTAGAAAAGGTGATATGAAAATACATTTTATGACATTAAATTTTGACTACCTACTTTGCTAAGTAACGAGTTCGACTAATCTTCAAAGTCGCAAAGAGTGTATTTATTTTATTCATTCAATAAAAGTTTTCAATGAACTCGAACAAAGTTGTATCCATTCCACTACAGAACTCTTGATATATACCAAATTGTGGAAAGTGAATTGCAAGAACAGCAAATTTTTTTAAGAGATAGTTTTTGCTTTTATGCATCGACCATTTCCTTAGTCAATTCTGTCGTGGATTTCAGATACGTGAACGCCGATGCGGCAAGCAACATGAACGTCTTCTACTCGACGCCGTCGTGCTACCTGAAAGCCGTCAACGACGAAGGACTCAGCTTCCCCGAAAAGACGGACGATTTCTTCCCGTACGCGACCCAAATCGACACCTACTGGACCGGCTACTTCACGTCAAAGCCAACGATCAAGTACTTTGAGCGACTCGGCAACAACTTCTTGCAGGTAAACTTTGATCTATTTGAGTTTTCAGAGTTAGTGGAAGCACATGCTTCTAAAAAAATAGGGTAACATGCCCTGTTCTATAAATACCTCTTAGTTAGAAGTAGCAAGTATCCTACTATTACAAATTACAACTTGGGAAACTCTCGTCAAAACCGGGCAAAAAAGTTGGAAGTTAAATTAAACAAGTGCTGTCAACTGCAAAGATACTCTTTTATATATCAACTGTCAGTTGAAACTTGAGGTTGAGCATCTGTAGTAAACAAAGCCTCCCAAATATTACGTAAGATGATGTAAGTAACTTTGATTCAAGTTGTACCTCGATTGCTGGGGTGCCCAAATTTCTTCTCTCGCCACCTAGGCGGCAATGGCGATTCTACTGTCAGCTCAACAATGCTATTTCGGCAGAGTTTCCCATATTGTAAATTTGTTATAGTAAGATTAGATTTATATAGAACTAGGTCTGTAATCAACCTTATTTTCTTAGCCACCGCGATCTAGGTAACACAAAATTCCTTAAAAGTGTAATATTTAGTAATTTAATGAACAAATGATGCCTAATCCATGGCATCCATTGCAGGTGAGCAAGCAGCTTCTGGCGCTGACGAGCTACAGCGCGCAAGACGAGGCCAGACTCACCCAGCTGCGCGAGGCGATCGGAGTGATGCAGCATCACGACGCTATCACCGGCACCATGAAGGACCACGTCGGGCAAGACTACGTGCGCATCATCGATTCGGCGATTGTCGCCGCCGGTGGCGCAGCGGAAGGCGCAATTAAGTGAGTACCGTCTCGGGTTTGACAAGCTTCCGCGGCCCCAATGTCTAGAAATTGTTGTCAAGTCTGAAATTATTTTTGATTTTCAATAATAAATGTTTTGTTTGGTATAAAATATTTAAAGTTAGCTTTCAGAACATTTCAAGAAAAAGCTGTACATGCAAATGGTTATTAGGTACTCCATGGTTTTCCAGACCAGGCCTAAACATATTTTGAATAATGGTCTACAGACTTTTGACATTTTAGACAAAAAATAACTTGAGGCTTAAAAATGTAAGAACTTTTGTTAATTTCATAATATTCAAGTGTTGCCTTCAATTTTTGTGACTTTGGCATTATTAGCATTTAGTTGGTTGAATGTTTATCTTATATAATTTTCCCAGGCCTAAAAACGGGCCTAAAACTGTGGCTACTATAAGTACCTACTACTAATGTATTATCTGTTGCAGCAAACTGATTCGTAACGAGGAAGCAACGCTGGTCCCCGTACTGTCGTGTCTGAAGCTGAACATCAGCGAATGCGCCGCTACCGAAGTCGATGGAAACTTTGTCGTCACCGTCTACAACCCGCTGAGCCGGCCCGTAGCGCAGTACATCCGCGTCCCCGTCACCGGCACCGGCTACGAAGTACAACATCCCGACGGTAAGCTATCCAAATTCCAAGGCAATGAAAATTTTGTAGTCGTATGTCCGGCTTAACTTCCTGGCCATACACAACCAACAAATAAAATGCATGACATTATGGCCTCTGCCTGGAATGGCAAATTTAAGATAATAACGGCTTGTAGTGGTAATTTAAAACCATGATTTGCCTCAAGTTTTTGCTGTATTTAATTGTAGAACGGTACCTACGAGTGTGTATCGTGTATTGTCACTACTCAAGTTTAAAAGCACGGACGTCTTTACTCGTTTGTAACCAGAGCATTTTGAAGTTTTTCATTTACTCCTCTGCAATCTTTGTAGGAACCAGTTGTATTTTTATTTTTTATATTAAGTCTCAATACACTGATTTAATTTCTTAATCCTTCCAGGCACGGTCCTCCCTTCCGATATAGTGGACATTGCGGCAAGCGTCCTGACGCTGCCAGGCCGTGTTAGTCCCGCCACCAAGGAGCTGGTGTTCCGTGCCGACAGATTGCCGCCGCTCGGCTTGCAGTCGTTCTACGTCTCCAAGGCTGCTCGTAAAGCCGCTAAAGCACCGCCGGCACCAGCAGCCCCAAGGGCAGACACCATCGGTAATGAGGTAAGGTTCCAAATGATGAACATGCATTAAAGCTTGACACAGACAGTATTGTAGTTGTTAGTAATCTTTGTTGTTAACTTGTAGGGTTACATCAATGTTTTTGGTGACATTGATGTATATATTAATTTTTTCATTTCAATTGTATTTATTTGGGCATTGAAAAGATGTTACTGATTATCTAATTCGTAATAATACCGATTAACCTAACCAAAGTAGATCATATCATTACTGCAACCAACCAACAAATTCTGTTCTGTCAGCGTATCACAGTGAACATCGACAACAACGGCCTGACACAGTCCATCAACATCAACGGCATCGACGTCAGCCTCTCCCATACGTTTGAATATTACATCGGCGCTGACAAAGGTGGAGAACGTTCATCAGGAGCTTACATCTTCCGTCCCAATGGAACAGCTACCGTCCCCATTGCTATCACCGGCTTCTCCTTCGTCAAAAGTGAGTTATGACGTAAATAACATTCCGGTACTAGGGCAGAATTTCATGTGATATTTTTGGTAATTTCTCAAAAAATACAAAAGCTTTGGCATGAAATTTTCAGTTAGTGAAGAGTTTTATTCAAATTATATTGACGCTGCCCTTGAATTGCAGCCCCGTTGGTGGAGGAAGTCCACCAGGTGTTCGGTGACGGCTGGGTCAGCCAAGTGATCCGAGTCTACGCTCAAGAAAACCACGTTGAATTCGAGTGGATGGTCGGACCGATCCCTGACGAGTAAGTCGTAGCAATTAATTATGCAGGTTTCCCATCCGTCGAGTGGAAGAATATGTCGCTTCAAAAAGATTGGGTGCTGGGTGCTGTTATGATAACAGATATCCTGCAAACAAAAATTAAACTTCCTCTTATTTCCGTAGCAACCAAGTGGGCAAGGAAATAATCTCGAAGTTCACCACCGATCTCGCCACCGACGCCACCTTCTACACCGACTCGAATGGCCGGGAGCTTCTGAAACGCGTGCGCGACTTCCGCCCAACCTGGACAATCGACATCGCCGAGAAAATCGCATCCAACTACTACCCGATCGTGTCCAAGCTGCTGGTTCGAGACGAAGCCAAGCGCGTTGAAGTTGCCGTGTTGGTCGATCGGGCCCAGGGAGGGTCCAGCATTCGAGACGGAGAAATCGAACTCATGGTGAGATAAGAGTCACATTGATAATGCAATGGCTGGAAAAAAACTAACCAATCTTTGACCCAAATGGAGCCTTTTATCTTCTGATTAACAGCTTGGCTGTGGCCTGAATCTCACAGCAATTGATATTTTTTCACCACAGCTTCTTAAAATGTTGGAAGTCCTAGTTTTGGTAAAATTGTTAAAGCAACGTAGCCAGGCAGTGAAGTGTCTATATTTATCTCTCAGCCAGACCCTTACTAGTCTTTTCTGACCACTTCACTGGATGCTCAATTTATATTTGTATTTTAACAGCTGGACATCGGTCAATGAGTTAAAATAATTAAAGTTAGTCGTAAGGAATTGCACCCTGACCGGCCAGAATGAATTTCAAAGCACTATTTTGCGCTCGTAAGTCCCTGAATTT
This sequence comes from Nemurella pictetii, assembly GCA_921293315.2. Taxonomy (NCBI): domain Eukaryota; kingdom Metazoa; phylum Arthropoda; class Insecta; order Plecoptera; family Nemouridae; genus Nemurella; species Nemurella pictetii. The sequence goes on from OV121122.1 coordinate 9,645,852, forward strand.
GTGTCGTGAACGTTTCAGCTCCACCGCCGTCTGTTCCATGACGACGGCTTCGGCGTGAACGAAGCGCTGAACGAGCAGGCGTTTGGCGTGGGAACGGTGGCGCGGGGCAAGCACTGGCTGATCGCGGGACCTCTAGGCACAATCAGCACGTCGCTCGCGGCACAGGAACGAAGGCTTCAGGCTCGGAAGCTTTTCAACGCGTGGACGTTCGTTTCGCCGACCAATGGCCTTTCACAGCCTGAGTGGGCGGCGGCTTACACAGTCGAGGTGATGAAATTTAACTTTACCTGGTTGGGTAGATGAAAAAATAGCTCATTTACATGGCTACGATGCTGATAAAAAATGTGTACTGCTGTTATTGATATTCATCTATGTAGTTACATCATAATAACTTTCAAGCACTAATCATCCAATTTCACCTGTAAAAGTAATGTATCATAATATACATTTTATGTTTGTTTTACGCTAATTGTTCGGTAATTTTATATTTGGCTCCAATTTTTGTACAAGGAGACCAATTTTTCATGAGCATTATTAATGTTATTTGAAGTATGCATGGAGATATTGTTTTTATGGAAATTTACAAAGGGGAAGAGAGTTCCTACTAGACTTTTTTTTTTAACATCGAAGCAGAACTAATATTTCTTTAAAATATAGCTTCTGGACATTTAGTCCCAAATAAATGGCCTGCCTGGAAATGATGCTGATTTCGATGGACTTGCAGTACTCGGGTCTGAAGGGCAGCGGGCTCCCGACCAACGTGCAGATCTTGACGCTGGAGCCGTGGACGCAAAACACGCTGCTGCTTCGACTCGAGCACATTCTCGAAGTCGACGAGGACGATGTCTTCTCCGAGCCCGCTCTAGTAGATCTCAACGTAAGTAAAATTTTAAAATTTGCTGCTTTGCATATGTTTTGATAACCAAGCAAACAAAGCAACCAAATAGAAAATATTCTTAGATTCGACTAGAGATTACTGCAGTTTGGAACTGCAAAAAGTAAAGTTTCAAACCAATTGATAGCTGTATATTGTGCAATTCCTGGAATATCATGTTTCTGGCATTTTATACGTACAGTTTTAAAGCCTGAATTAACATCAGAGTTAATGCAAATATCATATGATAACAGCCAATCAGATATGGTGAACCTCATTTATTAATCAAGGATTATCTCATCTCCCAAGTATATGAATTATTGTAGAATCATTATTAGCTCCTGTACTAAAAAAGGAAACAAATAATATATTCTTCAAATCACCTGTGCATGAGTGAAGGGAGTAGAAAAAAACATGTCCTGTTTCAGACTGCATTTACAAATCTGAGAATCAACTCTCTGGTGGAAACGACTCTTGGCGGCAACCAGTTGATCGATGAGGCCATCAAACTGCAGTGGAACTCGGAAGTGAAGCGCACGCCACGGACACCTCAAGCGAACAGGGCTGTCGACATTATTTCCTTGAAACCCATGGAAATTCGCACCTTCCTTGTGGACTATACACTCTTGTAAATAATACTTTGTACAATTAATTGTAATCAAGTCAAATCACTATATAGTTTGAAAATGCTTCTAAATTCATTTTCAATATAACATCTAGCATAGGCAGTCCGTAAGACCTAAATAAAGAAATCTACGGTGTTAAAATAATCTATATTGATATTTATTTATAATTATATGATTTATTTTATTTTTATCCATAGTGTCTTGACTTGCGTGTTCAGAACTTGCATTAAGAAAGATTTTTCTCTAGTCAGAAATCATTTAAAAACAACAAGAACATGTAAAATGTTTAAAAACATGTATTTGAAATATGTACAAATCATCTTCCATGGAGTAATGCCACAATTTAACAGCAAAACAATGAAATATTTCTGCTCGAAATCAACTTGTACACTCTACTCAGAGCAAGTATATAGCTTTGAAGCACTAATCATGAACCGAGTATGTTAATTAAGGCACACCAAATTATCTTGAAGAAATCTGCATTTCCCGCCAGAAAATATTTTCTGCCATTCCCATACAAATACTAAGATTATATTAAGTGTGCTTTTAAGTTAACTTTGAAATGAACACCAAATAATATATAGGCCAAGGGCCGATGAATTTTCCCTTCACGTAAGCAGGGGCGGAACAACGATTCACGGGCCCGCCCGCAGATTTGGCTGAGAGGGCCCCCCCCCCCCACAAAATTCACGGCATTTTTATATTTTTTGAAAGTTTCATCAATGCAATCGCGTAGTCTTACATTAAAATTGTCTTTTCCGCACCTTCATCTCTTCAAATCGATCTATCAGGGGCCCGATGGTCGGCAAGATCCTGTGTTGACTATAAATCGTTTGATTTGGACATCCAAAACAGTGGAGCTGGTGCCATAGTGTGCCCGATCGGTTGGGTACTCGTTAGTTATCAAATCGCTGACGTTATATTGCGTCGAAGCAGTTTCTGCAGTTGTGGAAAACTATCATCTTTCTGTGATGCTGGGCTTTCCAGAGGTGCCGAAACTTAATTGCTATTTGCGATGCTGACGTCGACATTGACTTTGTCAATCACTTCACTAGGACAAACCACTTCACTAGCACAAATCACTTCGCAGACTGCACTAGCACCGGTGATCACGGCAGGCAAAGGTGCCAAAAGCTCTACTTTTTGCAAACTTGCATCCTCTGTAAGATCACCCGTCAAAGAATCACCAGCCAATTAGGTGGAAATGGGACCGACGCGGACCCCGACGGTTGGTCACTCCGAGAAAAAAAAACTGTTAATCTTTCCACACTTATTGAGTTCGTTAGCTAAAAACTTCTTTTTCCGTTTTTTTGACGCCCCACTGGTCGCACTCATAGTTGAAAAGCCTCCGAAATCCAAATTGCAATCAACTTGTTCGTATCAAGCTCTCTTGCAAACTGACTAAATAATAACTGATATTGATATTGATATTGCTATTGATATTGATATTTCATTCAATAGCAATGGTTATTGGAGACATGGCACATGTCATGGACATGCTTACGCTAGGCTTTTATGTTCAAATGAGAGGTTTAGTGTTCTAGGAATATGGATTAGTGGAAATTCTACTTGCAGCCTAGCGTAAGACAGGAAACATAAAAACTAATCACAGAAAAGAATTGTCGTGATTTCGCATTTATATAATATGATATCGAACGAAAAATATGAGACGGGCGACAGGCCCCCCGCGGCTGCAGCCGGGCCTGGGCCCGCCCTTAATCGCGGGCCCTGCGGGCGCCTAGTTCCGCCCCTGCACGTAAGACATGAGGGCCCAAGAACAAATTTGGCAAACAATGAGATGTTTTTTGACCAAATGAATTTGGGTGCCCTCCCTTGAAATCTCAGTCAGTGTATTTTGATTCTATTTTACAAGTAACGATTTAACAGATCAACCAAATCACAGTTAGTGGAAACTAGGTACTTAGCAAAAACGTAGCAACGAGGAAGCTGCCACTTGCTGCCAGTCTGAGCAGCCCAAACGGATAAACACATGCTCAGAATGGAGTGAATCCCGTGGTCAAATCCGGGAGGATATATATTTCCAAATTAATTTTGTTCAATCACTTACTAGTTGCTCCCACTAGCAAACACTATATAGAATTTCATTCTCCGAAGTGATATTTCTTCTGATGAGGGGCCAGTGAAGATGCAAAAACTCTAGCCATATCTTCAAAATAAAAAAGATCGCTTGTCGAGTCAATTGTGTGATATAAATACGTCAAACGCATCGTCAATTCTCATCGGCAGCTTAGCCGAGTGGTGAGTACGGCTGTCTCGTGTGCAAGAGGTCGTAGGTTCGCTACGAGTTACCGAAGCTAATTTTTGTCTTCACTGCCAAACTGGGAATAAATTTCTCAAAACCCACCCTGGATCTTTTTTCGAAAATATTTTAGAATCGAATATCGAAGGTTAGTTCCAATTTTAGCAACCAGGTGGCGTTCAGATAGTTCAAATATAGCTACTAGATGGCGTGACGTGAGTTTCTTTTCAAATTTCAAATTTGAATGCTTGCGGAAAAAAAACAAGCGCGAAAATTTAAACATTTTGATTTGTATTATTCCGATTTTTCGTACGTAATAAAACATATTGATATTGATATGTGGTGAATTACCTTGAGCGTCCTAATTTGTATTTATGAGTTAAATGATTCAAATAAACCAAAAACGCAATTCAAAAAAGGTTTCCCCCTTCACTCAATGGTTATGACTCTGCTATTAGTCACTGACCCAGAATCGCGGGGTAAAGGACAAAGCACGTCTGCTATTGGAGTCGAGACGTGTGCCATCATCTCAATTCACCGACGAGAGAGTTGTAAGTGAAATAGCCTCGACAGAGAATGTAATTGATGACGAACCGCACTTAGTGACCACTTTATCATATGATTTCGATGACAGCGCCATCTTTTGGTGATTATAAAATAGAGTCGATTGAATATAGGGTGTCGATCAGCAACTTGGAAACGTTGTCTATGTATATGTCGATTTAAATTCATAACAACGATCTCCTTTTTCTCGGGTAAATAGTGTTGTTAATCAATAAAAGATGGCGCTGACCTCGAAAGCATGCCCCTATCACTAATTTCTGTTGACATCATCTAAATGCATGGGAAGGAGACGGCTTTTATAAAACATAGGGGTGGCAGGAGCTTCGAGCTCTCCACGTGCCCTTAGGGTGGTGAGTACTGTGCGCTGCAGACCAGGTCACAAGCGAGAGTGGACGGGGTTAATTTCCGCGGGCTCCTTTTGTAGGGTGAACGAGCATTGGGGCTCTTCCTTCCCCTCGGTAATACGGGATTTTAAAGCAAGGCAGATATCATAAGGGTGGCATGGAACTATGAAAGATATTTATTTATTGACGGCAAATATGAATGGCTGATATATTATAATATTCCATTTGATAAAATAGCTTAATAATTATTAAAAACAATCTCCATCTCATCATCTTGGGGGCAGTCCAGTGGGCTAAACTCATGCTTCGGGTGAGGTAGGTCCCGAGATCAAATTCGGCGAGGATATGCTACCTAATTAATTTTGTTTAATTACTTACTAGTCGCTCCCACTAGCAAACACTTTAAAGAATTTCATTCTCCGAAGTGATATTTCTTCTGATGAGGGGCCAGTGAAGATGCAAAAGCTTTAGCCATATCTTTATAGTTGAAAAGATCGTTTGATACAATCGTTTGAGATAAATACATCAAACGCAACGTAATTTCTCATCGGCAGCATAGCCGAGTGGTGAGCACGGCTGTCTCGTGTGCAAGAGGTCGTAGGTTCGCTACGAGTTACCGACGCTAATTTTTGTCTTCACTGCCAAACTGGGAATAAATTTCTCAAAGCCCACCCTGGATTTTTTTTCGAGATTATTATAGAATCGTGAATATCGAAGGTTAGTTCCAATTTTAGCAACCAGGTAGCGTTCAGATAGTTCAAAAATAGCTACTAGATGGCGTGTCGTGAGTTTCTTTTCAAATTTAAATTTTGAATGTTTGCGGAAAAAAAATAGCGCGAAAATTCAAACATTCTGATTTGTATAATTCCGATTTTACGTACGTAATATAACATATTGGTATTGATGTATGGTAAATTATCTTGACTGTCATGATTTGTATTTAAAAGTTAAATGATTTGAGTAACCAAAAACACAATCCAAAAGAGGATCACCCCATTACTCAATGGTTATGACTCTGGTATTAATCATTAACCCAAAATCCTGGGAAAAAGGAGAAAGCACGTCTCCCATTGTGGACACGTGGCCAACATCCCGCTTCACCGAGGTGATAGTTGTTGGTGAAGTAACCCCGACAGAGAATGTAATTGATGACGAACCGCACTTAGTGACCACTTTATCAGATGATTTCGATGACAGCGCCATCTTCTGGTGATTGTAAAATAGAGTCAATAGAATAGGGTGTCGATCAGCAACTTGCAAACGTTGCACAGACACCGAATATATGTCGATATGAATTCAGAACAACGATCTCCTTTTGCTCGTGTAAATAGTTTTGGTAATCAATAAAAGATGGCGCTGACCTCGAAAGCATGCCCCTATCACTGATTTCTGTTGACATCATCAAAATGCATGGGAAGGAGACGGCATATTTAGAACATAGAGGTGGCAGGAGCTTTGAGCTCTCCACGTGCCCCTAGGGTGGTGAGGTCTGTGCGCTGCAGACCAAGACTTATTCGAGACTGGACGGGGTTAATTTCCGTAGGCTCTTTTTGTAGGGCGAACGAGCGTTGGGGCTGTTCCTTCCCTTCGGTAATACGGGATTTTAAAGCAAGGCAGATATCGTTCGGGTGGCATTGATGTATTAAACGAATTTTTTATTGACGGCAAATATAAATAGCTGTCACTTTATAATATTCCATTTGATAAAACAGCATGATAATTATTAGAAAATATTTCCTCATCACAATCTTGTGGCAGCCCAGTGGGCTAAACACATGCGTCGGGTGAGGTAGGACCCGAGATCAAATTCGGCGAGGATATGCTTCCTAATTAATTTTGTTTTATTTCTTACAAGTCGCTCCCACTAGCAAACACTTTATTGAATTTCATTCTCCGAAGTGATATTTCTTCTGATGAGGGGCCAGTGAAGATGCAAAAGCTTTAGCCATATCTTCATAGTTAAAAAGATCGTTTGATTCAATCGTATGATATAAATACATCAAACGCAACGTGATTTCTCATCGGCAGCATAGCCGAGTGGTGAGCACGGTTGTCACAAGTGCAAGAGGTCGTAGGTTCGCTACGAGTCACCGGCGCTTATTTTTGTCTTCACTACCAAACTGGAATAAATTTCTCAACACGCACCCTGGATTTTTTTCGAGATTTTTTAGAATCGTGAATATCGAAGGTTAGTTCCAATTTTAGCAACCAGGTGGCGTTCAGATAGTTCAAAAATAGCTACTAGATGGCGTGTCGTGAGTTTCTTTTCAAATTTAAATTTTGAATGTTTGCTGACAAAAAATAGCGCGAAAATTCAAACATTCTGATTGTTATTATTCCCATTTACGTACGTAATAACGCATATTGATATAGATATCTTGGGAATTACATTGAATTTAACTATTTATATTTATGTGCTATATATATAACCAAAATCTCATTCCAATAGAGGATTACCTACCCCTATTCTCAATGGTTGTGACTTGCCATTTAGTCATTTACCCAAGCCTTGGGGAAAAGGACATATCTCGTCTCCTAATATCGCGATGTAACAGGTGGAAGGGAAATAACCCCCACTCACAATGTAATTCATGACGAACCGCACTTAGTGACCACTTTATCATATGATTTCGATGACAGCGCCATCTTTTGGTGATTATAAAATAGAGTCGATTGAATAGGGTGTCGTTGCACAGACACCGAATATATGTCGATATGAATTCATGACAACGATCTGCTTTTGCTCGGGTAAATAGTTTTGGTAATCAATAAAAGATGCCGCTGACCTCAAAAGCATGCCCCTATCACTAATTTCTGTTGACACCATCAAATTGCATGGGAAGGAGACGGCGTTTCAAGGGCTAAGATGTGGCAGGTGCTTCGAGCTTTCTAGACGCCTCCAGGCTCGGTTACAGCACCTTTCCTGGTCGCTTTTAATATTGTTGATATGAATTCTTTCGATTTATAAAATGGTCGAATTGGATATCCACGTGGTGTACATGGATTGATATCGTCGTTAATTCAAAGTAATGGCAGAATTAAGATATTCAAAATGGGAATAAGAGGAACCCTGCAAGAAAATAGGAAATTAATCAAACGAAATTCTGATTAGAATAAATTCTATATATCTATACCGGGTTTACCAAAGACAATTTTTTGTAGAGGTGCCATTGGCCATTCTCGATTCCTTCCCACCTTACAATAAAGTTATTGGTGCCCACGAATAACGAAATTAACAGGAATGAAATTAAATGCATTTGTAATTTAGATATATGGAGCATCAATTTGGTTTAATCAACTGCAGCTAAAACTAATTTATGGAATCCTGACTATATAAGATGGGATATAATGGGATTTAGTCAAAACCATAATGTGTTAAAAGCTAAAAACAAAGGAAATGTTGTAAGTGTTACACAGATAACGTGCATTGTTTTATTTATAAAATTAATCGATCATCACAATAAATTATCGTCAATTTGCGCAGCTCAACATTATCATTCAGTCTCAAGGTTTTATCCTTATTTCAAAGCGTTTTATATCCTCGGTTCCTCCCAAGACACAATACACCTGTCTCGGCCAATGAGATAATTCTTTCCGTACTTCACATTTTCAAGTCTTACATTTCATCGACACTACCAAAGCAGTGCACGCATTACCTTCAGCACAGCAATTGTCACAAATTCCTGGCAAGAATCTTAACAATCTAGAAAAAGTTCCAAAACTGAATAAGGCTCGTCATTTGTGGAATAAAATATCCTAACGACATACATAGCACTATCGAAAATGCTACACTAATTAGAATAACAAGTTAACAACTTCCTCAAAGGCTATGTACACCAAAACAGCATTCAGAAACAAAGAAATAAAAAAGCCTAGGCCAACAAATCGGTCCAGCCAATTAGCCTCTCAGCAATCCTTACATAGTAAGTAAAAAAATTATTAATAAATCGACCGAAAACTTTATACACAAAAAATTTCCAACATTGTCCGTCCCAACTTCCGCCGCCGCTTCCTCGTGTCTCAGAACCCCCTCGCCTTCGCCTGCCGATGGATGTGGCTCGTGACGGCCAGCGCCCCGCCCTGGATGAAGCGCACAAAGTTGTCGCCAGCCAACGGTCCGAGCGCGTGAAGCCCGGGAGGCGCGTTGGTCGCCTCGTAGCTCGCCGGCTCCACCGCCACCGGGTTCGACCGGCAGTCCACCGGCTCCGTCGGGACGCGGCCCAGCTGCAGGCCGGGCGCGAGGAAGCCCAGGTCGGGCCGCGAGCCGATGAGGATCGCCGCCAGGGAGACGCGGACGGCGATCGGAGTGCCGTCGGGACGGAGGAGGCGGACTTTGCGATCGGTGCCGAGCTCGACGACTCGGTGCTCCGGCAGTGCCGTGTAGTGCGGATAGTTGGCGCCGCCGTCGCCCATCATCTGGTGGACCTGCGATCGGGCGGGCGGTGGTTAGCGTGCGGGACGGGGGCTATAAAATGTGTGTGTATATTATTTCATAAGGAAACTGCTAGGTACTTTAAATTGTAAATACAATGCAAGACAAAGGTAATTAATTTATTGGTTGCATAAAGTGTAATTAAACCTTAGTAGGAAGTGTTTTCCTGCAAGGAGTGATATTCTGCGGTGGTTACCTTGTGGTATTCCGGGTACATGCTCTCGGGCAGCTGCTTCTCGAGGCCGGTGATGCGCTTGCGGAAGACATGGACGATGGGCAGCCCGCGGAATCGCGCCGAGATGACGGCGTCGGCCGCGCTCAGCCCCGCCCCCACGATCAGCACCGGGTCGCAGCCACCGCCGTCTGCACACAAACAGCCTCGTCAGGACCAACAGTTTAGAGCTCAAACACACTGTAACAAGCTCCAATGCTAATGCTACAAAAAACAAGACTAATGCTATGCCAACTATCTCTTTAAAACATAGTTAATTATGTGGCATAAATTATATCATAATTAAATATCTAATTATTAAATCTTTAGAAAATTAGGGCGATTGTGTAACTTTTAGCAGGGTGAGACGGTATTTGATCTCCATTTTTGTAAATGCTTTTACTGGAATAAATTATTTTCCTCATGTCATCTTACCCCGATTAAAGTTACACATTTGCCCTTCTGCTAGATGCTTGATTGGCCACTAAATTCATTAAGTTAACACGCCTCTATTAGAGCACGGGTCCTCACCGTCGCCCTCGGCCTCCGCCAGCTTGTCCAACGCGGCCTCAAGATGACGCAGGTCGTGAATGACCCAGCCGGGGTTGGTCAGCTCCCCGGGCACGCGCAGCCGGTTGGGCAGGTCGCACGAGCCCGTCGCCAGCACCACGCTGCGCGAAACGTACGAGAACGCGGCATTCGTCGTGGCGTCGTAGCCCTCGGTCAGCCAGCGTCGCTCGTCCGTGCACGGGATGCCCGTCTCGGGGTCGACGCACTCGCCGCGCTGCCGGGGGAAGACGGGGGGAACGTCGGGTTATTGGTCGTGTTGTTGCGAGCGCGAAAGCGCGGTTACTTAGTGGTGATGGAAATTTATTTGAGCTAAGAAATTTTAATGATTGGGCTGTTGGTTTTCTTGTAATAATTAATGAAAGCTTTGAAACTTGGTCGGAATCAGATTGCGAGCCGGCTATAACATTGTCAGTACCGTTTTTCCCCTTTGATACACCAACAGTGCAGCTATTTAAATCTGATTTTGCTAATGTTCAACAGTAAGCTAATGTCAATATCATAAAGAACATCAGTCATTTGCTTGTCTAGACCTGATAATTGTTTGGCAGTAAAATTTGAGTAGTTGCTCCACAGTATAATGTGATGTTATATTTTTATTTTACAATAAATTCTAGCTTCTTAAGCCCTTTTATCATCATGGTATGAAAGTAACTTCGAATTTACTACACTTCTGGCAATTAAAACCAAACTTAGCAAGCAAAAAAAGACTATCTGGAAAAATGGATCAAACCTATTGAATGGATTTAACTAATAGATATTCTTGACTAGGCAAAATCAAAAAAAGGATATCTAACTAAGATTGATGACAAGTAAAAGATGAAAACACACATATCATCGATTCCCCGCACTCGCCAAGCGAAAACCAAGCGACGCAGATGGAACGTATCCTCACCTCGGCACAGGGCGTCCCGGCGAGCGGCCGCACCGACGTCACCACGCATCCATTGCGAAAGTACCGGCCGAGACGCTTGGTGCGCACGTAGTCGGCGTAGTAGCGCGCGATCGACGCGCTGGACGCGCGCGAGTCGCGCGGCGAGACCGGCACGCGCGACTCGCCGCTCTCCCACGCTCGGTAGTCGCTGTCCGGCATCTCCATCCAGCTGCCGAGGCTGATCGTCAGAACGTTGCCGTCCATCGACTGCGGAAGCCGGGGGGAGAAACGTTAGCGGCGCGGCGCCTTTAAACATGTTCTGCGGTGGAGTGCTTGGCTTGAGGAGCCACAGACTGGCGATGTACAAGATTGTCATACTTTAGGGGTGATACCATTGGCAATACAATATTAATATTATAAGCACAAGGATAATGTTCTGCAGTGGAGTGTGGAGTGTGTTTGGTTGAGGAACCACAGACTGGCCATGCCCAAGTTAGGAATATGTTAGGGGGTGATATCATTGGCAAAACAATATTGATATTGTAGGAACAAGGGTTATGCTCTATGGTTGGAATTGATGATTTAGGATCTTTTAAAAGGGTAGATGGTTAGTGTACAGAAATGGTACTTCTAAATTCATAAAATGATCTTTGAATGATCTAATTGTAATTATCTACCCATCATTATAATTCCAACAAATTATAGTCGTGATTGTGACAGTGCTTGCATTTTACACAGAAAAGAGTTAAAAATGATGATTAAATAGATAACAACTGCGGAAATGAAGCCAACGAAATGTCCGTCCGATAACGAGACCGTACGACGCCCCATCGCGAGCATTCCCAACGCACCTGCCAAGCGCCGCCCGGCGGTCCCTTGCCCAGCACGACGTGGTCGACGACGCGTTCGGGGTGCCGTCGCCAGACCAGCATCGACGGCTTGTCGAGGCCGAGGTCGGCGCACGGGTGATGCAGCGTGTCCATCAGCAGCGACACCGCGTTGTTGGTGCGACCCTCCAGGCCCTGAAACGCGTCGTGACAGATGTTGAGTGGAGGCCACTTTTTTTCGATGAGCAGCGAGCAAAGCTTTGTGGCGACCCTGACATCTCGATGGCAGTGAGACGAACAATGCCAAGCTAGAAAAACAACCGCTCTTCTGGCAATTCTTTCTGGACTTTCGTCGAGTCAAGTTCTCTAGATTGAATTCATTTATGTAAACGTGTATAAATAAACATATCTTATTATCCGACAACGACGCTTCTTACAGCTTCAAGGACACTTACTGCTGAAAAATCCTGTAACTTTTTTTTATGTGTGTTTGCTCTCTACAGGCCACACTAATTAACTGATGTCAATGAAATTTTCAAAATACTTTTGTTTTCTGTCAATTTAGACCCTGTACTATTTTGAGCACATTTCACTATCAACTTTTCAAAATTCTATGCAACGTCCAAATTCGTGTCCTGTCGATTACTCAGTTATTGCTGCTGTGAGAAATAGTTTTATAGAATCTAATGCCAAAATGCCGAGACCAGGAAACAGACACAAGTCTCCGAGATTGTTCTTGGCTGGCCGAGCAAGTATGTAGGTACCGAGTTGGTCACCAGCCAAATGCTGTGCTGCGATACATTATGTGGCTACATTACAAGGAGTGAGTGTATAGAAGTATTTTCCTCTTGGATTGAGGACAGGTAGCATCCCTACAGCCCCTATAGTGCGGGGATTTTTAACAGAAACCGTGCAAATTGTGATACCAGCATGAAATCTGGTACATTCACCAAGACTTTTTGGGTTCATTTTTCATGGCTTCTTGCTGGATTCCTCAATTTAGTTTAATTGCAATAAAAAATCAATAAAACAATAAAATTGGTTATTTACAATGACAAAAAAGACCTTGTGAAACATAAACAAACTATATTTTACATATTACTTGGCAAAAATTTTGATTTTAAATTCTTTTGCATAAGTACAACATTTGTTTCACAAAAAACACCTACTGGTACCAACCACCTATTCTACTCAGAGAAGAGTGATGTCAGATGCCCACTGAACCCACTACCAGTTTGGAAAAATAATTACTTGCTTCTGCTAAATAACTAAGGAAGGTATGGAAATCAAAACCCGAATTACTCTACCTGGCTTTAGCGAGTGGGTATCATGACGTAATTTTGATTGAATGGAATAGGTGTATTGATGTAGGGATGTTTTTATCACACAATTTTATAATTTTCATGTGTCCTAACTAATCGACTGTGACTCAGTCACGTCAAAACATTAGCCAAGTTACCTCAGACAGCAGACGCAGGTCCTGTTGCACGAGCGAACGGCCGGGCGCGGCACTCTGGAGCCGAGCGTTGAGCAGTTCGTCGGGATGAGTGCCGCCCGCAAAGTACGGCCAGTTGCCGGCAAACAGATGGGACAGCATGATTCCGCTGGGTCCGTTGCCTGCCCGCCGGGGAAGACACAACGCTGTTAGTTGTAAACTAGCGTAGGCGACAATCCGAAGATACCGGTGGAAAATATCTACCACCGGATATGGGAACAATTGAAGCATATTTCAACAACTTTTACAGGGTTTTCGGCACTTTTTAAATCTTGGGCTGAAAATTATAGCAGAAGTCATTTACGCTGCACATGATTGGCCTCCGACGTAAGATGGTGAAATTGAGTTATTTAGTTTATTGGGTGTATAGTTGTTGTTCTTTGCAATTCAGTGCGCAGTTTCTCAGTTTCTATTGTTGGTAAATTCTTTTACAAAAAATGAAACTGAACTAAAAGGGATATTGTAAGTAGTTGGATTTTGGTCGGCTCATGGTAGTCACAATATGGTTTTCAAAATATTAGCAGAGATAGTTTTATGCACCATTGTCTACATGGGGCTTGTAACTATCACAAATAAAAGATGAAATGGACAATGCATATTTGGGTGTACATGCCTTGGGTGTAAGCTGAACTTGACATAAAGGAAGCATATGAAGCTCCATCCTTGAATTTATATGCTAGTCATGACTGTACATTGACTCTAAAGCTTAATTACCTGTGGTCTTGAACTGTGATGAGGCTGCAGATTTTTTATAGAGTTTTTAACTTTACTATAACTAACGAAGTTAGATCCTGTGTTGTCTAATGCTTAGAGATGGTTAGGTTCATACACATCCATTAGTTTGTAGAATTATAGGATGTGACAATAGAAAAATTCCAGTTGGAATCCTTTGGCTCTTGGAAAATCTCTTGAAAACATAATGAAAATTTTTAATTTGACAGAGACACTATCAAGAAACATGCACAGATACACCTGTATTTGGAGAGATGCATCTTAGTAAAAACTCTAAAGGGAGTAAGAAAGTCTGGCCGAGAAACCAGTAGTCCCAGGGAAGATCTATCCACATAGCTTTGTCTCAACCGGCCGAAACCGGCAAGCGAAACTCACCGACGACGACGACATCCTTGTAGACGGCACCTTCCGGCGTCGTGATGGCCGTGTTGTAATCCCTCATTGTGCGGTAGGCGGCGGGAAGAGTGATCTCAGACTGCAAGCACAACGAGGTACCCGTCATTTATCCGTCCCGGTGCATGGTATAAGTATTAGTTGACAACTATACTTATACCATGGACTTACTAGTCCATGCTTATACCATGGTCCCGGTGTATATAGCTGGCACCAAGAGGGTCTCAAGAGCAAACTTGAGAGAGACCGTTCGAAATCCCGCAAATCGCCAACATAGGTTTGCAGGGTGTTGCTAAATGACGATTTAGTCATAGATGACTAAACAACCACACCTACGCAATTTGCTTATCTTTATATTCCAAGTTTAATTAGTTTTTAGACACATAAAGATTGCGCGTTTTACCACCAAATAATTGTTACCACTGCCAACATGCGATTTCATTATCGCTTTGGTACCTTTCATTTCGTAATGTTTTGATTGGATTCATGTATGTGATTGGGAAGAAGGATAGATGAATTTCCGAGGATATCTTCCTGTGGCGAAAATGCTTCGAGGATTTAGTGAGTTAGGGCCATTATACACCCCAGACACCATAAACCTCGAACTTTATTTGACTTTAAAAATGCTGATTATAATTATTTATAGGAGCATGAATCCATACAAGTTTTAATAAATTATCTTCATAAAGATGTTGACCTATCTGAATAAAAATTTGCCAATATTGTTTGACATCTAATTTCTCCAAAGAAGCAGAAAGTCTCTGAGTTGTATCAAAGTCCCCCCCGCGTATATGGTAAGTGGTTGCTAATTGGTCAATGATTCAGAAATTAAGCCACAAAGAGCAATGGAGGCAACGGAAACTGTGGTGACTTATTTGCGTTACGCCCGCACACAACGTTGCAACGAATTGTAGCTGTTGACGAAGCGGCTTTTGCCACTTTGATTCTTTGTAGCCAAAACATTCGCTCAGGACAACTAAGGGGCACGACTGCCCCATTAGTTATTGCGAGATACGCGACTAGCGCCTTTACAAACATTATTTACTTATGTTGCACGAGGTCATTTTCGATGTCGAATCTCTATTTGTTATCTTAGCCAGTATTTGCGCGGGAGATGTTGACAAGCAAAGGATAGACGGGTCATAGGCGGAGGTCAGATGCGAATCCTGATGGCGGGACAAAAGGGGGCAGCTCTGATTATAGTCCGCTACCCTGACCTGACTCGTAGAAAAAATATAAACAATATTTAGTGCAAAAATATTATATTTAATTTTAATATAACTGGGTCGCGCATATACACTAGTCATTTTGGCGTTTCATCGTTGTACGTTGACTTGCATCCCTAATTGATATCGATTTTTCCTGCAATCACGACACAAAATCAAGTGCAGAGGTTGATAGCGTAATCACACACCTAACGCCCACAAGCTTTTATTGTATGAGATATAGTGATGATAAAAATGCAACGCGTAATGCAACGTCAGTATTGGAGATCATGCAGATTGAAAATGGGGCAAACCGACTGGCTGCGACAATTTTTAACTTTTGTTAACAATAGTTCAACCTTCTAAGACAAAAGTTTGATAGCAGGATTGGTTTTTAATTGAATTGTGTATTGAAGAATATTGCTAACTTTCCAGTCCAATACCAATTATTAATTGGAGGGTATTCGTGGTGCCCACAATTAAAAACGTCTTGGCCTCTAAGCGATATCCAAAAATATCCATGCTAAATATCACTTTTTGACACCAAAATGACCTCTCCGAGGGTGATGAGTTCACGTGCAATTTACACAAGTCGCTCTTATCAAAAGACCAATTATATTGAAATGTATGTCTGTAAACATGACTTTTAATTGGCTCATCATATTCACGCCTTCTATTTAGAGCAAACGATCCAATCAACGCTTTTTAATAAGATTGTAAAATTCCCTTTGAAGCTTGTGGATCGATGCGCATATTTGCGAAATATTTAAATTGAATGAATTTAGTCCAAAAGAGATTGACTCTTGCACAACATGATTAAAGAAGAATCCATTAAAGTGCATTAAGATGCCTAGATGGACTGACTTCCAATACTTTAATGGTTGCCAATTATATTCGACAAATGAGTCATGTCATGAAAATGCTCGAATGTTAAATTCAGGACACCAAGTTCTCGTTTGAGCCACGTTCTAGGCTTCTTAATAAAGAACAGGTCCTCGATATGTTATTTTCTTTAGATGTCAACTGAAAGCTTTTTGACGTCCATGCAAATACCACTTCGGCGTCATTTGAATTTTATAATTGAAGAGTCCTTCTTGGTGGGACTGCAGAGTTGCAGAGGTCATGCAAGGCCCATCAATTGCGTCTCAGACAGGTGGTGGTATAGGTGTATGTCCTCTGTCTGTGCAAGTACCTTGCCACTTGTACAAAGTATCTGCTGGCTTGTGGCTGCAGTGGGTGTAGTATACAAGTGCCCGCTGAAATCTGCAATGTCACAGTACGACTCTTGCGTCAGCCACTTCAAGTTCATGTCACGCGAAAAACTTGCGGAGTTTTGGACTTTCGCATCATGCATCGCATCCTAAATCCAGAAAGGGCTTATTGGGATTTTGGGCGCTGATTTCACGCTTTTTCAACCATTTTTAAGGGACGCCCGGTGTGAAACTAGTTTCAAACGTTTTTCCGTCCGTCGAAATTAGAAATAATATTGATTTTCAATACAAATTTTGGTTTTCACGATTTTTTTTTAAATTATATCAATGTGACACGAGCATTTTGGTACATTTTAGTCGCATGATTATGAAATTTTCGTGGGATACAAATTTTTTCTAATTGAATGCGATATTTTATTTATTATATAATTCAACGAGAAAATATCCTTTCTCAAAATGAGTTGCCTTCCAGAAGCTGGTCTTTCTCCAGAAGAATTAGCCAAAATTCAGTGTGTTCATTGTTCTGTGCTGGACTGCATTGTGCATACACGTTTACACAGCTATTCTAATTGCATAATGCAGTTCACATGTCCTAGACTGCAGTCATATCAAAGTGCAGGTAAATAATTTACGGTGCAGGCATACAACAGAAAAGTGAACATCCGCGTAAAATGACGCGACAAAAAATTAACATAAAACGCATATAAATCAAGTGTACACTTGAATACCAAAGAAGACAATAAATAACTCGCGACGACTTCGAATTAATACCATGGTTCAACACATGCAAAACCAGTTGGCCACGTGGAAAAAAATCGTCGGCCAGTTTTTTTCACGCATGAGAAATTGCGGGGGTCTCATGGCAGGAGTTATATCAAAGTTTGCGTAGTCGACTTCTTTGAATCTGATGCATTATGTTGTGCCTGGCTGAATAAAGGACTTTTCTGTAGTCTATACAGGGAGGGACCATACTAAAAAAAAAATACGCTTTTTTGCACGTACCAAAACCAAAATTCAGCGGCGGAATTTCATAATGCCAATTATTGAAACTAAAACAAATGCTTTTAATAAGCCAACAGCCATGAATTTAACACTTTATTCAGTGCTCTGATTATATGTTGGCTAACTGATGATAAAGTAACGAACTCAAATCTAAAAGTGTAGGTAACATTTCACATTTGAGTAGTGTGAATTTGGTAACTCAAAGCCTGTTTCTGCCAGTAAATGAGCTGTACATCCACAAAGTAATGTGTATTCGATTACAATTCGAATCCTTGTATTATGTTGCGACTGGCTCTAGCACTATAAAGGTCGCGTCAACGCAATTCCAATTAAACGCCAAGCGAGATCGGCAATCGAATTAATTACAAGCGTCGAAGCCAATTAAATTGATTGTGTTTTTTTTTTTATCTCAGATCTAAAAACAAAACGAATACAAAAGTATGTGATATTTCGGATAGCATCATTAAAATTTCCACTTCCAACCGTTGAAAAGTGATACAGTACATTCTTGGAGACAATTTGGCAGCACTACAATTTCACTGAGTTTCCAGAATTTTTTGAGGGGGAGAAGTTTACAGTAATCGGACCCGAGGTCTAATTACGAAGTTTAATTGCAAAATTTAATGCTTCTGTTAAATAAAAAACGGCAAAGGGAGAATTTATGAAACAAATTTCAATTGCATCATGTTTGGCAACCACCCATCTGCAATTATCAGCGATCACAATAAATCAACGGACGATTCACTTGACGTTATCAAAAGGGAGCCGACAAGTCGGGACTTGCACAAGAAAATGACGACACCGACCACCCCGACAAAGTCACCTACTTCAAGAACAAGGCGCAGCACATCTCTTACCAGGTCACAAAAGAACACCAAATTCTGTCACAGTCTAGACGATATCGTTTCAGCAATTATTTTGGCACTTGAAGAACTTTCGATTGCGTAACTTTGCGATGACTTTACGACGATAGTAAATTAACAGACGCGCTATCGCATACGTTTTGTGTAATTCAAAGACCGAGAGCTACTGAATTTAAATTTAGTTCTTTTGAGCGAAACCGTGGTTATATAGCTAACGGTCGGACTCGATTTGAACTTAGGCGGGGAGAAGCAATGTACCTATATGCAAAGGGGCTCGTTCGTGTTACGCAACAATTTCGTCACTGTGTTACGTAACACGGCGGTATAAAAGAAGACAGTGATTTCCCGAGGGATTGAAAAATAATACACCAATTTTTCACAAAGTCATGGCGTATAGTTGATTGTGATGATAGGTATCGATAGTTAGCTAAAAAGCAGCAGTATCTCACACAAATCACAATAATAACTTTCAAGTTCAATAAACACAATAGTCAATACCATAAGATAACGATAACAAAAAAGACAGGACAAATTTTTTAATCAGGAAACTAATGTAGCGAATGAATTCGTCGAGCACATCGATCAAAAGAGGGTAATTTTAGATGTGCTCGCTAATCAAACGAGCCTCGTGACATGGCTGTATCGTTACGAGCCGTACACTAATGTGTCACTTGCATGAGATAAGAAATTTGTGCGATAAGAGATAACAAACTGAGACTCATGGTCAAGGTGTAAGAAGGTGATTAAAAGGACTAGTGTCCCCTGAAGGTCGGAAGGGAATTACGTAGAGGTAGGTCACCTTAATCTGTTGACCACGATCTTCATTCATGATCGGTAATCGGTTAATGACAGGCACACACCGTATACACACCCTCTATACAGATCGAGAGACCATAGATGAAAATTCGACTTTTTTAGTTGGTTATAGTCCTTAACTATGTAGGTGTTAAGAAAATTGGTTTATGTGCATCAAAATACACGGTGGGGCTTAGTGTAGCTATAGGGGCAAGGTGTCAACTGGGCGAAATATTAACTGGCCGACAATCTAACTGGCCGAAAACTAACTGGCCGAATTATCAACTGGCCGAAAAATAAACTGGCCGACAAACCAACTGGCCGAAAAAACAACTGGCCGAATTTCATATTTTGCGCTGTGACTGTACTGATACAGTGGTAGGGGTAAACTATTACCCCTTTCTAAAACATTTTCTCTGAAATAACTAGGAGAATGAAAAACTTGGCGAAATTTAAACTGGGCGAAAAACGAACTGGGCGAAATTAGAACTGGACGAATTTTTCCAGGCTGTGACTACGATGCCGGTTCCTTATCGCAGTCCACGCACCGGCCGGTTCCTTATCACAGTCCACGCACCGGCCGGTTCCTTATCACAGTCCACGCACCGGCCGGTTCCTTATCACAGTCCACGCACCGGCCGGTTCCTTATCACAGGACAACGCAGGGAAACGCCAACTTACCGCCAACTTTTCGGCCAAGTCACTTAACATGGTGGCTTATGGGAGTACCGAAAAATTGCAAAGTTCGGACGAGGGGGCATTTGCGAGGTATCAAAATATATATTTATGGATAGTTCTGGTGAATGTGCATCTTTTATATTGAGGAGCTGTTTCTATAGAAATTGAAATGACAAAAGTTATAACGATTTCAAAGTGCCGAAAAACTTAAAATCGCAATAAAAAAGAAATTAAAGTTAGATTTGTTTCAAATTTCTAACATAGATAACAGACCATAACAGCTGTCCGATTTTGCAATTTCATTCAAATCTATCATCAGAAAAAATTTATAGAAAAAAAATAGTTTTTACGTTACCAAACTCTAGTCATGCCTATGTTGCCCCATCTATTAACCTATGCCTTGGCGATTATCTTGATTTTACGAAAACTACTTCTAAAGTAATGAACGGAATTAAATGCAATTTTAACTGGGAGTACAAAATAGGTGTGTTAGTTTAAAATTAATTTGTCGGAAAATTCGTTCGGAAGATTTGGTCACAAAAAGATAAAAACCTCTAAATCAGTAATAACTCGATACGTAATGATCCGATAGTGCGGAAATTAAGAAAGGTGCATGCGTGTAGTGATCTGGCAGATTCTTTCAGAATTTGAAGAAAATCGTATGGAATATTCGGAAAATATAAAATAAAATATTCTTTTTTGACGTTTGTGTGTGTTGTGATAACGAAAAAGTATGCAAGTGCATATCAGTAGATAGCCCTCATTAACACGCTTATTTTATATTTTATTTTCTTTTCCTTAGAAAATGAAATTTAAAGAGATATAGGATTTAGTTGTGCGGTAAATTAACATGGGCTCATACGGGAGTTGCGGGGAATTTGAAAGTGCGATCAAGCAGCCGAGCGTGGTTGCACGTGCGGCAGCGTCCTTCGTGCCGCTGCTTATCTGAGTTACTCCAACACCCAACCCTAGCCACAAAATTCACACGAATCATTCCGACACTTCCTCTTATTATTGTTGGAAATGATTTGAAAAGATGTTGTGAACAATGAAAAAAGCGACAAAATGATTAACCAGAGTCAGTATGCTGTTTATCATCAACTACAAAAAATTTCATATAAGTTGGAAATATTCTGATATTTTAATACTCTCATCCAGTAATTCAAGGATAATTTGGATAAGGACTGTAAAAAGGAACCGGCCGGTGCGTTGTCCTGTGATAAGGAACCGGCCGGTGCGTGGACTGTGATAAGGAACCGGCCGCTGCGTGGACTGTGATAAGGAACCGGCCGGTGCGTGGACTGTGATAAGGACCCGGCCGGTGCGTGGACTGTGACAAGGAACCAGCCGGTGCGTGGACTGTGATAAGGAACCGGCCGGTGCGTGGACTGTGATAAGGAACCGGCCTGTGCGTGGACTGTGATAAGGAACCGGCCGGTGCGTGGACTGTGATAAGGAACCGGCCGGTGCGTGGACTGTGATAAGGAACCGGCCGGTGCGTGGACTGTGATAAGGAACCAGCCGGTGCGTGGACTGTGATAAGGAACCGGCCGGTGCGTGGACTGTGATAAGGAACCGGCCTCTGCGTGGATTGTGATAAGGAGCCGGCCTGTGCGTGGACTGTGATAAGGAACCGGCCGGTGCGTGGACTGTGATAAGGAACCGGCCGGTGCGTGGACTGTGATAAGGAACCAGCCGGTGCGTGGACTGTGATAAGGAACCGGCCGGTGCGTGGACTGTGATAAGGAGCCGGCCGGTGCGTGGACTGTGATAAGGAGCCGGCCGGTGCGTGGACTGTGATAAGGAGCCGGCCGGTGCGTGGACTGTGATAAGGAACCGGCCGGTGCGTGGACTGTGATAAGGAACCAGCCGGTGCGTGGACTGCGATAAGGAACCGGCCGGTGCGTGGACTGTGATAAGGAACCGGCCGCTGCGTGGACTGTGATAAGGAACCAGCCGGTGCGTGGACTGTGATAAGGAACCGGCCGGTGCGTGGACTGTGATAAGGAACCGGCCGGTGCGTGGACTGTGATAAGGAGCCGGCCGGTGCGTGGACTGTGATAAGGAGCCGGCCGGTGCGTGGACTGTGATAAGGAACCGGCCTGTGCGTGGACTGTGATAAGGAACCGGCCGGTGCGTGGACTGTGATAAGGAACCGGCCTGTGCGTGGACTGTGATAAGGAACCGGCCGGTGCGTGGACTGTGATAAGGAACCGGCCGGTGCGTGGACTGTGATAAGGAACCGGCCGGTGCGTGGACTGTGATAAGGAACCGGCATCGTAGTCACAGCCTTGAAAAATTCGTCCAGTTCTAATTTCGCCCAGTTCGTTTTTCGCCCAGTTTAAATTTCGCCAAGTTTTTCATTCTCCTAGTTATTTCAAAGAAAATGTTTTCGAAAGGGGTAATAGTTAACCCCTTCCACTGGATCAGTACAGTCACAGCGCAAAGTATGAAATTCGGCCAGTTGTTTTTTCGGCCAGTTGGTTTGTCGGCCAGTTTGTTTTTCGGCCAGTTGATAATTCGGCCAGTTATTTTTCGGCCAGTTAGATTGTCGGCCAGTTAATATTTCGCCCAGTTGCCATGTTCCCGCTATAGGGACAGGGTGCTACGCTATAATGTTTTTGCCACCAGCACCGGTGTTTGATGGGAATCGACTTCGAGATACCTAAGGGGTAGCTATTAATTCTTTATATGCGATGTTGAAACCAATTTCTACTGGCTTCATGAAGCCGATTGAATGTTTCCCCATTTTGGACGAAAATTTTCATTAATGTGCCTCGAATTGCGCGATGGAAATCTACAGAAAATCATAATCAGAAGATACCTGTTTACCAATATCGCGTAATAGAGATCTTTCTGATATAGAGTTAAAAATTACTCAGATCATCACGATGACTCAAACCAATCATGTTTATGAAATATATCAATGTTATGCTGATAAGGAAAGCAAATTATCTGAGATAATTTTCTTATTTTAAGTATAGTTTTGAGGGTGATAAATGTATATGGCACAGGGCACTATTATCAGTTGGGCTGAACACCAAAGGGTGCCCACCCATGAAAATAAAGAGAGCGATTGCGGCATCATCACACCTCTGTCTACCAAAACTCAAAAGTCAAGCGAAAACGATGAGCAAGAGATTATTTCGATCTGCGGCGAGTTCTTTGAACCAGCGTAAGAAAGTGCGAATTAAAGAAGGGCTATTTATAGCGCAAGAACGACCGTGGCGTGGTGCGAGTGTTAACTAATGAGAAATCAATCGCCAGAATCCGACAAGAGTGCAGATGAGACCAGGGGCGGCTCGTGAGGGAGGTCTGCAGGGCTGCAGCCCTCCCTAGCTTTCCGGTGTCAAATAATCTCTTTCTTAATATTTTTTCATGGAATTTAATTTTTAAATATAATATTTATTACATTTACATATTTATTTTATAGACGTATCATACATACATTTAAATTAAACCAGAAAAATATTTACTATTTAGTATTTTATTGTATTGAATCAGCGGTATTTGCTACGGAACGCGCGGCGTTGCAATTGAATAGCGAGCGAAATGCCGCGCGCCATGGCAGCAGCACACTTCATACGAGCAAGCGCGCGGGCTGGAGCGAATGCAGCCCGAGCTAGCTACCATTCTATACGGTAAAGCCGGGAGACTCGCGGAGCTACGAAGTTTGCCAAGGTCACACTCTGCTTGCTTGTTGCGCGATGCTATAACGAATCTTCGGGCTGCTCGCAAGGCAGCTCACTGCAGCTCGATTGGGTGTCTCCGACCGGGAGTCCCCGGCTGACGAATTAACTAGCTAGACTAGCGATAACGCTCCACGGCCCGCCATGGTATCGTCACCTCGTCAGTCATTATGGAGACTAACACCGTGACGGGGCTGAAGAGTTGTTCCTTCCGAACTCTAACATTAAACCAAAATATTGCCATACAAACAATTGGACGAATTTTCGTTTATTTGAAGGGGGGGTGGGGGATACATGCATTATATACTATATATTTTTTTTAGCAGACCCTCCCAAAACAACCGCCACGAGCCGCCACTGGATGAGACTTATTTTAACGTCGTACGCGAGGCGAGCGGCGAATTTCTTGGAAGATGTGTGGAAGTTTGCCATGGAGCCGGCTACCGCAGCATCAACTTAGTCTCGAAGCCATCTAACAAATTCAACTCAACGGGGCAACTGTACCGTCTTGAAATGGGCATCTTAGCAACGTCCCGGCATCCATCATAGCATTTTAAGCCTTCTAGCAAGCGTCTTGCATTATCTTAGACATCTGTGAGAATTTCAAGCAACTTCATCTTCAAACGTAACGTAATCATCTTCAAACGTCTAGATTCATCTACCATACATTTAGAAACTATCTAGCAACTATTTAGAAACTATCTAGCAACTATCTAGCAACTATCTAGCAACTATCTAGCAATACCGAGCATTTGGTAACCGCCTACAATGCTCAGCAACCGCAGAGCAGAATCCTTCACGCAATCAACTATATAGCGTCTAGCGATATCAAACCATAGAAAACTATCATCTAGAGCATACCATATCTAGAAACCGCGGCTTCCAGTAACCAATAGATTGGTCCCAGCCCAGCACTGCGATATAGTTAAATGTGAGATCACTGAAGTTAAGCAACATTTCGCGTGTCCGGGCATTGGATCGGCCGATTGGTAAAGTATAGTGAGCCACTTTTAGGTGCACCCTACACAATGGCATACCAATCACGAATCTCGTGATTTCTTATGGAAGCTCAGTTGTCCCTAATGTTGCCTAGGCAACAAAACTTCAATCGAACACAATGAACTCGTTCTAATCGCGTTTATACGATCTCAATTCTAAGGAAGTTTTCTAGTTTCCGCAATCGGGAGGTTCTCTTATCAATAACCTATTACTGTTCCGGAGTTTTCCATGACAACTCCCACAAGATTCACATGGCTGTCTTCTTGGGGTACAATTTGATAAGTGAGCTCCTGCATTTTAGGCAAATCATATTCCTTGAGAAATTGATGACGTCGTTGCCTGTCCTGGATTTCGACAAATACACCCCTATAGCCATTGTCTGGCGGCAAGACACAAAGCCGTGAGAACCGCGGTCTCAGAAGAAAACCCTCTGCCAATGCCTCTGCAAGGAGAGCCACCAAGGAGGCGGCGAAATCATTGACGTCACGCGGGGCACGTGTATCTTTTTACAGTTTGCCGAGAAAAGAATCTCGCAACACGAGAGCCCATGGTAGAGGAGCGACGAAAAAAACTCGGGGAACGATGTCAAGTGTGAGTGCTTCGCGAAGACCCTTCTCTGGAAAGGTCAAGATTGCAGCACTCTCCACTAATGTGTGGTTATCAATCAATCGCTAGACTCGCTTCCATCAGCTAGAACTTGCCGCGGTATCCCAGTTTCTTATCAAGCTCACATTTCTACTTATCAGTCGCTGCCTGCTTCACTTCCAGCTTGCGCAACTGCTTGGAATTTTCGCCGAAAATTCTAGAAACCTTCCGGTTATGTCTTAAAACGCAATGAAATGAGGAATAGGAAATAAACCACCTCCCGAGGTTGCTCATCCTGTGGGATGGTCTCTGCTACGTCCCTTGTGCACGAAAAGGATAAGATTTTAATTGATTTTCAGAAGTCCAAAAATGTCATCAAAGGCTCATGAGACAGCCAAAGAAGACAGTCTCTAAAGCGAACTGGCAGACATGTGGACTTGAGTGATGGGAATGTTTCAAGAAAAGGGGATCTGTCTCAGTCCTTGTTTTCTCATAACTTGGCGTGTCACCAGTCGTCTACTGCCAAAAGGACAGTGGTCCCCGAGATTTCGTCGCGACATCTCGTGGCTCGGATTCGCTGTACGGGACTTACATCAAAGGTTACGTGAATCATCAGCAAGTCCCACAAACGAAAGAAAGATCCAACATAAATATTTTGAGATCCATGTTTTAAATATTTAGACACCTCAATGCTGGCCGCTGGCCTTGTTATCTTATACTGTCTTTACTATTTGTACCATCTTCTTCATCTTGAAGGGCGCATAGGAAAATACATTGTCTATCCAAGAATAAGATCATACTCAAAAAATAACCACTATATACACTTTCCAACTCAAAGAACTCCTAAATGCTTGATTTACCACTCGCATATCTTCTAGCATTTTATACCGTACTTTTGTAATTTGTTGTTACACTTTTTAAAGGTAAATTGGTGACTGCAAGCGCTGAGGAGAGTTTAGAATGCAATCTTCTTCAGAATTAAGAAATGAAGAGGAAATGAAAATGGTTTTTTTGATGAGATCACAGGGGGACATACAAACAAAAGCGTCGAGACAAGCGATGAGACATTCATTGGAATTTTGAACCCGGAATTTTTGTCCGGACTCTTGAGCGACCGGCTCTCGTCTCTTTGATCTGCGGATTGGCAAACCACGCGATCATTCGCGGAATTCCGTTATCAGTCGCATCGTGGCGCGCGAATCATTGCCAAAATTAATCACGCGATATCACCATGTGCCGGATTGGTCGTTGAACCCGCGGCCGCAAGATCGATTTCGCGCACTCTAGATTTGGCTAATTTGAAATTAAAATTAGTTCAACTCGCTTGTGGATGTACAGACTTTTTTGTGTGCGGCCAAATATCCAGGTTGCTAAAGCCTTCTATGCGCGGGAAGGTAATTATTTTTTCAGCAAGCTTTTGACAAGATATTCCGTCTATATGGCACAAATTTTCTTTGATGGAACTCTACAGCGAGATACTTTTGTGAAAGATCTTCCCTTCGAGAAGTGGTATTGCAACCAACTAAGAGATTATTGTATCTCTTGTATCTTATTGTATCTGAGATTGTACAAATCTCTGCTGGGTTAGAGAGCCAACTGTGCCACGGATAAAGTGTGAAGCAGATCCGTTGACAATGATGTGATAACGATTTCATTTGTTTTGTCCGTATCTTGGCAATCTAAAATCACATGTCACAGCAAAGATCCAAGCAAAACCACCTCTACATAGCGAAACAATTGTGTCAAGTTATCTCATTTCTCAGTATTTAGCCATATTCCATAAATAAGGGCGCCGTTATAAAATCGAACAGTAGTCGCTTCCCCAGCCGAAACTGCAGAGGTCCACAGAATAGCAGCTATATCTTACCTTAAAATTATCCCAATAATTCTGAAAAGAAAAACAGTGTGTAGAGGCATTGTACTCGGATGCATGCTAAGTTTAATTGAGATCTGTATATATTCCACAGAATGTATGACATCCGATACCTAATCCGATTAGAGGGTAAACAGATTCAAACTTGTCGTCCAAGGCATGATCTACAAAGGGTCTAACCGAAGGTTTAACTAGAGTTACTTGAGAACGAGTACCGTAACTAAATATAGCATTAAAAAACTCAATGAATACCAACTATATGAGAATGTTTTTTGATCGTCATCAGCTATACGCTTGGCTATCGATTGTCCATCATCAAATAATTAATGAGATTCTTCACGCAGTGAGCGATGTTCGTTGTTTGCCTTCGATGACGTACATTCAGCCGACTCACCTATAGTTTGTTTAGCCGCGAGATACCGTGTCTCCCAGTCTCCCATGCTGTTTCCGCGGCTGTTGCCGACACTAATTTCTAGGCTATCACCACTAGCTGTCCGCGCCTAAGAGGCCACGGATTAAGATTCAATATTGACTTTTTTTTCGAGAAATAATTATATGAAAAGGTACAGTAATATAAGTGTGAATGAAGCCCATCATAAGCATATAGCTTGTGTGAGGGCAGTTTAAACGAAATTACAGATATAAAGATGGTAAAATTTTGCAGGCCTCAATTCATGAGAGAGCGAAGAAGCTGATGATTTCACAGCATTCTCGGACAAATGGCAATATACATCCGCTCTAATTGTATTTTATTATCATTTTTAAATTGTGAAGCTTTGACCAGACCTATTTACAACCACTTCAGCTGAACAAGACGTTACCAGAACAGGCAACACGCAATTTAACCAAGTAAGGGATTGTTGTCAAGCATTAAAAATCGAAAGGAATCTTCGATTTTAGCAACGTTGAGATTTTGAGTTTGTTTCGGTTCCATATTACACAAAGGTATCGATCGTACCGTCAGCCCAGCTTATTTGGCCTAATTGTCGCCCATGCTACACGAAGTAGATATAGGTATATCTGAAGGCAAAACTTAACGAGCCAGGCAGCAAGCAGCAAGCCAGCGAATGGATCTGCTGAAATGTGCCAGAGACATGCAAATTAGACCCTGAGTGCTACTGTTGCGAATCGATCACCGGATCAAATTCACGTTGTGCGGCGTGCCCTGCTCTGCATGACGCGTTCTTCCAAAGAATCACACACGGAAGAGTGTGCCACAAGGAAAACGGCGACACAGCTTTCGAGGGGCCATTAATTTGTGTGTTTATTGACACTGTGAAATCTTAGAATCGTCGCAATCACAGAAATACGACGAATAAACGCACTATGTACATTTATAAGTATCGTTGAATTGTTTACCTGCGCCATTGGGTATTATTTCTGAAAAGATTAAGAGAATACACGCTGTTTTATTGTGACGAACATCACAAAGTTCTGGCGCGTCTGTCTTACAATCTCTGGAGTGTAATTGCGATGCCAGACATGCCGACAATTAACAATCCTTACGCAGGTCGTTATGCAAATGATAAACATCAACACCAGACGGGAGTACATTTGCTTAGCAAGGAAATCGTCTAACAGTGTACTAGACGATTACTTGCATGTCTTCTTGTGATTAAGTGTCGCAATATATTTATACCCTTGTTGAGGAGGAACTGTCGCGAAAACTGTTCGAGAAAAATCGTGGAAAATCACGGAAAATCACGAGACGGGCTAACCGGGAACACACGAGATCGGGCTGAAGACTCGTAGTTTTATTTAAGAGCCAGTTGTTCATCAAAATTGACAACCTATCACTTTTCTATAAACAAAATAATTCACACCATACAATTTTCATGTGTCTATAAGATGTGTCTAAGTATATAACCACCCACTGTATATACAAGACAACCAATTTGTTTAAAAAAAATCGGATGCGCTTTCGTGTCCGCCTGATCAAACAGAATTCGATAACGCATCGAGTTATCTGCATCCGTCTCGCACGCTGCGATCACCTGAGGGGCGGGCGCGCTCGGGAGAGCCAATTGCATTGGTCTACATCTCGAAATACCCACCTAAATTTCAGCGAGTTATTTATACACCATTGATGCTGGCGACATTGTAAGCGAACGCTGTATACGCGAGGGCCGGACACACCTCCAAGTACCGAAATACTCTTGTAGACAGGAACTGAGCACATGGTTTCCTTGCTCCATATGTCAATACGAACATGATCTCTCAGTCCCCAGCATCTGGTATAGCTACAAGTGAGGCGCAGGGCGTCTGGACCGATAGCTCCTTGTGTACGAAGGATGACGGTTGAGCGAAGGTGAAGTGATTGATGGGATTGGGAGGAGAAATGCGTACGTGTTTGAACGATACGATATTACTTGCTATACAGAGCTATAGGATGATGGGTAAAAATAAAGTTAGCAAACACAATTGATTTTTTTTGAGATTTTTGCGTCGTAGATCTGAGAGCTAGTGGTTTTTAAAAGAAACCCGTACGCATGAAGAATATTTTGCGAAATTTTGGGAGGTTAAATTGAAACGAAGTATAGTTTATTTGCATTGAGTATTGTACCTAAATACGACCGCCACACACTTTTGCAAAATCTACGTGAATTGCGCGTCAGATAATTCATGGCAAGTTTCGATAACAATAGAATCGATTACATAAGCACACATGGTGATTCCACGAACTCTAATTATTTATACCGGCTTGATTGATTGTGTTGATCACGTCCCAATCGAAAAGTTTGCACTATATTTAACATATACCTTGTACAGCTATCAATCATTTTAAATAAAATGAATGGCGGCAATTCTTCTAGCATCTAAGTCGATCGATTGAACTTGACATGTGCGAAAAAGTGCCAAAAAAATACCCACAAGCGCATGACTACACTTATCAAAGCCGAAGCGTCTGAGTTTTATCAAAGCTGAACTTTGCCCCAGTGCTAACGTTGGCAACCAAATTGTCCAATCTTTTATTCGGTGAAATTTATCTACTAATTAATTAATTTGTACGGAAATAACATCAACAAGTCGGAACCAAACTTCAAGGAGACTTTTATTTTGACTGAGTTTGACTTATCTCGGTTCTCTAGAACGTTCTCCTGAGGTGAGGACATTGCAGGATAAACAATCTTAGAAAGCAGCCAAGGACGTGGCCAAGGAAAAGGTGGTGGAACTCATTATAAACTTAAAAGTTAATGGCCCGGAAGGATGTACAAGTGTGGCGCCTACGTGCCATCTATGGTCCACGGTGGAAGCTGGATGGAATCCTTCGAGAATTTTAGAGAGCGGTTTTTTGTATAGCGGCACCAGATCAAATAATCGAGCCACAAAGGATAAAAGGTCGTTTTTTTTGTTTGGATGTCTTGGGTAGAGGTTACCGGTGACGATGCATGAGACAAGGCGCCGGTGCAGTGCATGCACGTTATCACAGAGTATTTTCAGTAAGAAACAGGACAGCTACATGCTACACATCGTATCCACAATTTTATATGCGCTTTTGAGTTGCATGAAGCTATAACTATACGCTATGGGATGCCTTCGTTTGTTATACATTTCAAGTGATCCAATCCTCTAAAGTCTGTAAAACTATTTGTTGACTGGCAACTCGTCCAATGTAAACTGCTCCAATAGCGAATGTTAAAAAGCCTTCTTGCAACTGGTCTAAAACGAATACTGGCAACTGCTCCAAAACACATTCTGTCAAGTGCTCCAAAAGTCCGCTCCTCGCTATATATCCCCCCCCACGCCACCCCCCCCCCCCCCCCGCCACTAATCATACCTTTCCTGACCCCACCCAACCTCCCAACCCAATTTGTGTCGGGTCAGGAAGGGTAGGACTAGAATGGTGGGCGGGGGTGGTAGAAATATATAGCGAGGAGCGGACTTTTGGAGCACTTGACAGAATGTGTTTTGGAGCAGTTGCCAGTATTCGTTTTAGACCAGTTGCAAGAAGGCTTTATAACATTCGCTATTGGAGCAGTTTACATTGGACGAGTTGCCAGTCAACAAATAGTTTTACAGACTTTAGAGGATTGGATCACTTGAAATGTATAACAGATACAGCGTTCCCTACGCTATATGATGGAAACCAAACTTTATCGAACATACATTTCTGCATCAAATATCAAATTAAAAGTTATTTTTCGGAAAATAATAACGACATTTCCAATGCTTCGATGCTTAAAACAATTATTTTATTGATTAAACGGAAACCATCAATTGGTTGATGGTTGAAGTGGTGTCGCGGTGACTGCTCTGTACGACGTATGACCAACCAAGTCATACAGAGCAGTCACCCTGAAACCATTTCAACCAATTATTTTATCGGTGAGCGAAGCAAGAAAAATGCGTGACAGTACGGGGATACGAACCCGGGACCAATTCCGCTTGCTATACTGGCGCAGAAAAACCAAATTCAATAATAAATGAAAAATGTCTGGCATGTATATGACATTGTACTGATCAAATTCAAATTCTTTCGTTGTACTTGCACGCGGGGGAGGGGGGGGGAGGTTATCTAGAGGTGCACCCTCCACTCTCTAAAGACATTTTACCAATTCTCGATTCCGAATTGACAGTTACAAATGCACGTGAGGTCGCACGTCAAGTCCACAAGGAACAAGACTCAAGAAACCCAGACCCTGCGGTCCCATAGGAAATAAACCACAAAAAAATCATCTCGTCTGCACGACTCGCGTTGAATACAAACTCAAGGTGCTTCTAGAAAAAATTTGTAACAATGCTTCATGAAAAAGTGGAATTTTCCAGGGCCGCTTGTGGATGAAGTACATACAAACTGATAGGTATTTTCTCGGTGGAGTCCGATTTTTGGCCCTACAAAGGGTTGGTTGATTTTAGGGCAGAACACGGTCAAGGGATGAAGATCGAACCCAATATTTGCCCATGCTTCAAGATGCTTCAAGGTTAAGAAGTCATCTAGATACATATTGTACTTTGCATGAACAACGCTGCATACGGACAAAATCTTTAATTGCAGGTATAGCTCAAAGATAAAGGAGCCTGAGATAGAAACGTATAAATCTATGCGCAGAGCAAGATGAAGTCTGATTTGGCGGCACATTTTTGTGATCAGGAAAGCGATTTTTCTTTGAAAATAATCCGTGTTTAATATTTTTCTGATGACCGTCTGCATTGTTTCAACAAACAATGGGATAATTATTTAATTACATACAAATTCATAATTACTAATGATAGTTTATTTACCGTGATGTATACCAATGTTGCCATTGCACTCGAACTATTGGTGATAACGATATATCATTTTCAATCGAATCACTGATGTGATTTCAGTTTAATATCACCGTTTCTCAAAGAGTGTATGTTTCCAATCCCAGGAATAATATAAGAAAAGACGATCTAGGCTTGTTAGACATATGATAACTATTTCATAACTAGACGTAGTAAAAGCCACCGATTAAATTTATCAGTAATTGGTATTAGAAAAGCGATAACAAAAAAGGAAATAGAACGCATGTCCTTGAAGGTTGTTTCGGTATCTGTGTCGCCGATCGGAGAATGCGACATGTGATTGCTGATATTGCAACAAATTAATTACTGCCATTTTGTCGACACACCGGTCAATGCATGATCTATGCATCGGCTTTTATCGGCATGATGAAGGAAACAACAATGGAACCGATAGCATATGATTGAGTACCACGTGACTTGCAAATCATGCAGTTTTCTTCGTTTGAGTGACACCTTTGTATGATGGAAATCTTCTCTATCTTTAATCTTGGGTGCTTCACAAAGATTAGTTAGATACCAATATAGTAGTGCATTCTTATAGATTAATCGTTTCGATAAAAGAAAAAATAGTACGGGTATATATTTTCATACTGATATTTTTACTTATTTGATTCAGATCAATTTGACATAGTTTTTATTTTTATGTCTTGCACGCTACAAAAAATATTTGAAAAAGAAGAAGTTATTCTATTTTTATAAGTTAGGTATTTATTCTCTTTTTCTTTTAGATTCAACGGGGAAAAGAAGCAAAGGAAGAAAACAACCGAACTATCATTATTCCCTTAATATTTTTATTCAGATCGTCGTGTCAACTTTTTCTTATAAATATTTAATGCTTATAACCTTGCAGATGTGAAATTATACCTATCCATCAAAATCCACAAATAAATTTAAAAAACGAGTGGAGGGTGAAGTATGATGATCCCCTTTTTTATACCCCTCAAACGCACACCTTGCCGTTAATTCAAATGTCAAAGTTTGTTTCGCCCCTCAAGGACCTTGCACCGTCTCGCCTATCGGATCCCGGGTGGGTGGTCGTACCACCCCTATTTCAAAGGTCAACTTTAGGGGTGAATTCAGCCAGGTCAAGGCCACGTGCAAACTACGCAACCGACGTCTCTCGCTACAAACATATCGATTTGGACGCGCCGCGCGCAAAAATGCGAGCTCCAGGCTTGCAAAAAACAATAAAAAAACGGCAATTGCACTAATAGTAAAAATTACATTTGATGTGTTCGATTATATCTTTGCATGGCCGCAGATCTGATAAAAGCTAGAAACGTGTGACGGTGCCGTGTGCTGTGTTACGCCCTGCACCGGCGGTACAGCCATGCTCAAAGACCACGTGTCTGCATTTTTAAGTTGTTAAACGTTGAAATTCGACGAAATACGATTAGGTACTAAAAGCTGTTGTAGAAATTACAATGTACCAACGAATAAACAACGATTAGGAAGAATAGATTCGGTTACTTACAAAGTAATTTGTTGATCTGACAGCGGAGCGGCGCCGGTTTGTCAGCTTGGGTAAAATTCTTTAAAAAGTAACACACCACTTTTGAAGGCTTGCAGAAATAATAAAAATAGCACTCAATGGTTGGTAAGCAAGTGAGCTTGTATGTACGGTCGGTCAGCGTGAGTCGACGACAGAATTTCTTCGATAAAATACGCGCAAGATCGGAGTTTGTGTTCTGTAGTGTGGAATGGTGCTGAACCAACCTTCTCGGACCGAAGCCAGTGGCAAACTGATCCGCCTTCTCTCTCTGTGACTCACTATGCTCTCAGCCAGCGCTAGTGAGTGCCGACGTACAAACGCTTCGAAACCAAGTTACAATTACTATGGCCGGTACTTGGCAATTGACAATGCACAAGTACTTCGCCGATTTCGTGGGCAACTGACCACTGATATTAGTATGTGAGCTAAGTCACAGCAATGATAATTGTATGTTGATTAGAAAGTGATAACGGGAAACTTTGTGCGGAGGTCTATATTGTTAGTACGTACTATTTGAAAACCTTGAAAGGAAATCCCGGGCCTGTCATTGGTGGATGGTGGTTACGTCATGAGGTAAAATATCGACTCAATGAATTTTGCACGCCCAAATGCCATTCAAAAGTGTCAATGACCTTTACGGTGTCCGAGTGATACAGAGTGGTTTTAATTAGTTTTTTGGTAAATCAGCAATATTAATCTGGAATTTAAAAGATATAGCGGATCGTAACATAAGCGTAAAATACCGGGAAAATTTAATTGATCACGTGTTCTACTGCTGAAGTCAAGTATCTGACACCTAGGGAAAATGGAAGCCACCAGTGAGACGAATCGTGCAGCCCAGCCGTATAAGAGGAAAAAGAGGAAAACGCCGCTTAGACAAGCTAAGAAATATGGAAATAAGGGTCTCTATGGTCGAGGGAGTAATTTGTCTGAAGATACTTTCAAATATTTGGTGCGCGTCTTTGAACTTAGCAACTCAAAATTCGACACACCAGAGGAAAAAGGTTAGAACACATGTCAACTTTTTATTAGAATGTTAACTTCGATATTTGGACGGCTTAGGACAGTATAAAATGTCTGTGTGACTGTACTTATAATAATAAAATTATTATTTGGCTTGATTTCCTTAGAGTATAATGTGGCGTTGTTGTTGGAAAGGAACCAAAAAAACTAACCTACAATTAATGATGTTTCCAGAAATGTTCGTCAACAATTCATTCGAACAGATGATGGACGAAGAAGTGAACTACTCAACCAACCAACTGGGCTGTCGAGTTATTGAAAAACTACTTCCCTCCGCCAATGACACGATAGTGCTAAGATTTATCGAAGTTTTCGGCAAAGACCTTCGTCCACTCGTCACCGATCGCTTTGCCAGCCACGTCCTACAAAAGCTGATTGTGGTCGCAGGGGAGAGGGGATCGCTCTCAAATAAAGATGAAGAGTTGGGACAGAAATATGACCAATGGGTGTTAAAGTGTAGCAACTTTGTAATGAACAATCTCGAAGACTTTGTATGGGACCAGTATGCAAATCACGTAATTCGAACGTGTCTCGAAACACTTGCTGGTTTCAACGAGAAAGGAGCACAAATTGTGACGGGAAATGCACAAAGTTCTGGACCTAGAGGTGGCTTGGCAGAGAATAAATTGGCAACAAAACGCGCTGTGCCAGCTGAATTCAAAGACATTATTCTCGAGCTTGCTAGACGTTTAATGCTGTGGCCACAGTTCTCCGAACTTCCTTTTGAAGAAAAGCCTTGTGGCTTGCTGCAAACACTTCTCATCGTTTTGAAGCCTACGTCGAAGAAAATTACAAGCGCAATGGTCAAAAAGTTGTTGGAGGAATGTTTCAGAACCAAAACAGAAGATGGTGAGGAAGATGACAAGAAGGAGATAAAAGAAGATAGACCTTCGATGCTTCCTGATGTCTTTGCAAATAGCTTGACATCTTGGCTTTTGGACGCTGCAATTTCAGTGGCAACACAGAAAAACTTGACTAAAATTTACGCAGATTTGTTCCTTAACAATCTTGGGAAACTGGCGCAAATGCCAATTGCTAATTACCAGGTTCAGAAACTTTTCCAGCAGTGCTCTGAAAAGATTGAGGTGAGAAGAGAGAGGTGGATTTTTATAAACAAAACAAACAATGCCAACAATTTAATGGGCAAGCCAATTAAAAGTTATTAAAAGTTATTAATAAAAAGTTATTAATCAAATACTTGTCTCTTTGTTTTCAGTTTGAAGCAATGTACGACGAGATTGCTCCGTTCTTAGAAGACATCATCAAGAGCAAAAACAACGGCGTCTTGGTTAGCCTAGCCAAGGCCTGTCAGCGTCTTTCTACCAAGGAGCAATTTCTGATCAGAGAAATGATGAAGGCACTTCACTGCAACGAGCCTGCAGAACGGCAACAACAGCTGGCCCCCCTGGTCCTGAAACTGGCCACTTTTGAACAGAAGGACGAAATCAATGCAGTCTCACTCCACGGATCCATCATTTTGCAGACATTCTTGACTTTCAGTAAACCGATTAAAATCGTCGACAGCCTGCTTGCGATGACGGCAGAAGAACTGGTAGTTTTGTTTTCTGACATGAAAGGAAGTTATGTCATGGAGTCTTTTATGTCGAGTCCAAGCATCGGCGAAAAGAGCCGAGAAAAGATGTTACGGAAGCTGAGAGGGAACTACCTAAAACTAGCATGTTCTAAGTATGGGTCAAGGAGCTTGGATGGAATGTGGGCTGGATTGAACATCGGTCAGAAGGTCTCGTTGATAGGAGAGCTGGCTCCCAAGGAAGCAATTCTCAATGGCCACGAGTTTGGAAGGATTATCTCTTCAAAATACAAAATTTCAATGTTTTCTCATCGAAAGAATGATTGGATGGAATGCCAGCAAGGCACCAATAAGAAACGGAAATTGTTCGAGGATATTATTGGCGACTTGGGAACAAAAAAATGATTGCATGATACCATTTGAAACTTGTATGTAGATATAAGATTTAACATTGTTTCCTAATTTGTATGCATCCAAATAAATATCATTTTTGTAAAACAACTAGTAATTCCTAATTTAAGTTGCATCTGATGAAGTGAAAATGAAATAGGTAGGTACCTATACTAAGTTGAACTCACAATGGATTATCTTCCTGAGACGTTAACAATAACTGTGAAAACATTTAAAAAATGCCGAGGATAAGAAGAACTTGAGTAAATGGACAATATAGTGCAAGTAAAACATATATCAGAACACCAAGTCAGTCCGTTAACAATTTGAAACTAGGTACTCTAAAACCACTTCCAACAAATTAACAGAACCTGATAGTAAATGTAAACAGTTGTTTGCCATCTTGTTGAACATGTTGGCAAAATTAAAGATCTAGTGACTAGATTAAAGATTTAAACATATGTTCCTAGTCTGCAATGTAAAATCTTTGGTTATCTTCATATATATATAACATATAATTTACAAATAGGATGTGGTTATAAAACCACAGAATACATAGTTTCGATGGATATTTAGCTTAGTCTCTAAAGGTCGGTAAGTCGGTAAAATTCAGTCCAACAAATTATCATTGTTGTAAACATCTTTGGTCAAAGACTAGACCTAGATGATTCAAACATTACAATCACTAATACTGATAAGTTTGGGTCAATGACAACCGACAGTATGACGAGCCAAAATGTGAATAATATCGATATGAATGATCCAAAGCAAGTACTTACTAACCTTCAACTCCATGCCCAGATTTTTTGACAGTTTGTGATGTTACTGCCATTTTCTCTTCCAAACGTGATCTCTAGGCCATCAAAATATCTTCCTGAAGCACTCTGAATTTAGTTTCACAGCTCTAAATCCTATTATAATACCAATAAATGTAATAAAACACCGATATTTAACATACTGAACCTCACCAAGATCGCCATGTTCCCACAACAAAAATTCAAACTGCAAAATTCTACCTCCGAATTTTTGCCAGTTGGCCCAAACACCAACCCGACATACCAATCCCGAAAATACAAATAAAACTAATTTAACATTAATATCTATTTAAAAACGAATAAACCACTTAAAGACTAAATGTCCTTCAAATAAATACCATCCAGTTTTTTTTTCTCATTTGCCTTTCTTTCAATTTACTTTCTGCCCCTGCTGATGGCCAAACGCTGCCGCGAGACTCGATTACGGGGCAAAAGGGAACGTCACTTTTTGGCGTGGACGTCCCCGACGGCAACCGAGTTCGTCGACGACGACGCGATGACGGGCGTGCCGGACCGCGAGCTGCTCGCCGAACGCGTCGTCTGCGGCTTGTCGACGGGACTGGTGTTGAGCGGGTGGCTGGCTGGGTTTCGGCCGCAACAGATCTGGTGGTGGTTCTCCCAGTCCTTGTGCTGGCAGAAAGCGCCGCAGTAGCGCGCCATGTTGCAGCCGCTGCACGTCTCGTTCGCTTTCCGACCGCAGTTCCAGCAGCTCTGGAACCGAAAGGTGCTTTTAATTTGACGTGCTTTTAAAATGGATGTTGGTATGGGCATTAGAAAGTTGTTGCCATTGAACATTGATATTTGTTAATTACCTTGACCCACGATTTACCATGAAGTCTTTTAACAACTCATAATTAGATATAATTGACATAATTACATTTAGAGAAGGTACATAGTTTGGATTATAATTCGTGTAATATTGCTAGGCTACATTTAGACGATTCTTGTATTCAAGCCTCAAGCAGGCTTTTAGGTTTTCTTGAATCCTTTTAAAGTATGTCCCAAAAGTGATAAGAAAATTAAGGAAAAACACAACCAGCACAGCAGTTTCATTATGTAACTCTGATTTATGCTAACATTTGTGCATCAATTGAGATTTGTCTTAGCTATCCAATAACTTTTTTTTTAGTAAAAGTTTTATCGTTGCAGCAGGGCTATTGTCTAAACTCTAAAGAGTACTATTTTCATATCCATTTCTTTGATAGCTCTTCCCATTGTACAACAAATTATAGCTAAAAAGAATGTGGGTGACTTCTATTTATCGCACTCCATCCCACCCATGGATAAGTAGTAAGACAAGCTTATTTTTTGGGTTGATTTTTTGAGGAGGCTAACTGTATTGTTGGTTCTTTAGTTCGATTTGTTGATAAAGATTGTGAAATGCTGGAAAAATTAGTTTGGGAACTAAGCAATCAATAACCCCGTTAAATACTTATTCTAAAAACGAGTAAAATCATTTGGACGCATTGAAACTCACGTTCTGCTGCGATGCCGGTGCCGCCGCCGCCGCCGCCGCCGCCTCGCTGGGCTCCGGCTGCGTGGGACCGGCGACCGCCGCCAGCGCTTCCTCCGCCGCCTGTTTCCGCGCCTCCAGCAGCAGCTTCTCCATCTTGGCGCGTTCCGTCGCGACCAGCTCGCACGCCTTGCTCTCGGCAGCCGTCACCGCGCGATGCAGCTCCGCCACCGCCTGCCGCTTCACCTCGTTCACAGCCTCCTCTGTTGGTCCAACACGGGGTTTGGGGTTAGTCGGGGTTATAGGGGCGGTATAAGGTTACGCTTGATGGATGTGGCTGCTCTCTGGCTGGTTCTGCTCTGATGTGACTGGCTTTTGGTCCTGTAGCGAAACGTTTCGCCAATGAGCGCCTCTAGGTCCTTTTTACGACCAAAAACCGGTCAGATCAGAGCAGAAACCGCAGCCACATACATCAACAAACAATGGCTTTGAAAAACTATCACCAATTAACCACAAGTTACTTAGACGTGAAACAAATTGGTTTTAGTGAAATTCTTTGAAGTTAGCCAAAACCCATTAAAATAGGAAAAATTTGAGAAAGAAAAATTTAGAAAATTTGAATTTAGAAAGCAAAAAAGATGGAAGAGAGTGGTAGAGGCTGGTAGAGGGTATAAGTGGGTAGTATAATGAGGTAGCAGACAGTAGATGATGGTCGTGGTAGGACGTGGTAGGACGTGGTAGATTGTGGTAGAGTCTGGTAGCAGACAGTAGATAAATGTTATAGTGAGTGGTAGAGGGTGGTAGCAGAAGAAGATGATGGTAGAGGATGGTAGGACGTGGTAGAATGATGGTAGAGTGTGGTAGCAAACAGTAGATGATGGTTTTAGAGGGTGGTAGAGGGTGGTAGAGGGTGGTAGCAGAAGTAGATGATGATAGAGGATGGTAGGACGTGGTAGGACGTGGTAGAGGGTGGTAGAGGGTGGTAGAGGGTGGTAGAGGGTGGTAGAGGGTGGTAGAGGGTGGTAGCAGAAGTAGATGATGATAGAGGATGGTAAGACGTGGTAGAACACAAACAAGGTGCGCACCTGCCCGTCGCTTCACCTCGGCGACCCTGTCCTCGGTGACCCGAATGGTCTGCGCCATGATCTCGCCCGCCGTTCGTTTCACTTCGCGCGCTTCGCTGCACGCGTCCGCCTGCGCCGGCCTGCGCAACCAATCAGCCGACGCGTTCTCTGCGCCCCCGCCGCCGCCGCCGCCCCCGCCGCCCCCACCGCCGTTGCGGTGTTGTAGGATGGCGAGCGCGCGTTTCGTCTTCTCGACCATGCTCAGGATGCAGTTCAGCATCTGCGAGTGACAAGACAAGACCGTTGCAGCTGGCGGGGATGTTAGCACTCATATCAAAGATTTTGTGAATGAGTTGGGTCTAGAAAGCGAATCAAGTTGCAAGTCTTGTGATGTTTATTAACTTAACGAAATTTACAATCGCTAATCTGTGTCCAGACGATAATTGTCTTGATGGAAACTCATACTCTTCATGCCTCCTCTACCAGGGTCCCTGATTCTCCTTAGATCCCATAGATCCTTATCCCTCACATGTAATCACAATATGTATCCACTCATCGTCCTTCACGGACGACGTCCTTCCTGTTTCTCCATATATATCCTTGTTCCCAACAACTCAGGCACGTGTATTCTTCCTTCCATCATCCTCCTATCTTCCAGTGTCCCTGTTTCTCTCATGATCGATTATTGGTGTTTAACGACGCACTGTTTTGACAACTGGCCCTATCGGCACTGGTCTAATGGCGTCTGTGAATGAAATGGTGATGATGAACCTAACCTAGCCTAGAAGAGAGGAAGGGAAACTCGGTGCCGGCACGTAGCCTACTCCTATCGAAAAGCACCAAGGGGACCACCGGCTTTACGTCCTTTCCGAAGGACGGTACAACTCGAACAACAGGATTCCTCCACTAATCCGTGCTGTCGAGAGGTTGATCAGCAAGGCGAGTGAAGTTGTCGTACTAACCCTCCAACCTCTCCCCCAACAGAACTGATCATGTGCATGATGGTCACCCATCCAAAAGCTAACTCAGTGCAATGTTGCTTAACTTCGGTGATCTCACGAGAACCGGTGTTTCCAACATGCCAAACCCTTCGGACCCTTGTTCCCAACAACTCACCACATGTATATTCTTCCACTCGTCATCTCCGTGCCTCCGTTCCAACATGTAGTCCTCCCTGCAGGGCTGTGCGGCCGCGTAGGGGTGGTAGAACGTCTGCGGGAAGTCGACGGAGGGGTGCAGGTGCGGGGGCGGCGGCACGTGAGGCTGGCTGGGGGCGGGGGCGGCGGCGGCAGCGGCGGCGGCGGCAGCGGCGGCGGCTGACGCGAAGAGCAGGCCGGGGGCGGCGTGCAGCAGCAGCGGATGGACCCGTTTGGCGGGCGAGGAGTAGTCGGTGCACGTTTCGGTCGAGCCGTTCTCGTAGTAGCTGCAATGCGAGCGTGGATGGTTAAGGGTAGGTCGGTGTTGTTGGGAAGGATGGGCGACGTGGGTGTGAACCAGTCTTTCTCGAGGAACCGAATACCGGAAAACACTGCCCAGTCCCAATTTCCTCTTGCACCACCCATACCAACGACACAATCGTGATTTTAGGTAAGATATAAGGGGTTTTGGTAAAAATGGTCACCAATTCTAACCTCTGGCCCAATGCGATGGTGCTTAACTTCGGTGTCACATAGCTTAGAGTTGTTGAAGACTGAGAATATCATTATGTTTTCTCTAATCTATTATATGATGTACATGAATTTGATTGTGGAGGTATGAAAGGGTGGGAAATTAAATGGTTGAACTTTCTATTGTGCTCTGTGCCTTGAATTTGCACGAGAATAAATGCAGACATTAGAAATCCACTTTTGAATTGGATTGATAAGTATACAGTTATGTTCACACCAAACGAGTGAGGCACCATACAGGTCGATGTGGACCCACTAAGATGTTTAGGTTTATGTGAAGGGATACCTCAGTTTTCTGGGAGTTAGTTGGCACTTGGTCCAGTAAACTAAAGCGATCCTAGCATTAGAGGGGAATCGATCTATGAAGAAAGTAAAGCATAACAGTTTAATGTGGCCGACTCAAAAGAAAGCATATTTAGAGTTGTTATCCTCGAGCCC
This sequence comes from Nemurella pictetii, assembly GCA_921293315.2. NCBI lineage: Eukaryota > Metazoa > Arthropoda > Insecta > Plecoptera > Nemouridae > Nemurella > Nemurella pictetii. The sequence continues at coordinate 9,688,092 of OV121122.1, forward strand.
CTGTTAGATCCATTAAAATATTTCGAAAATGTTTATCTTCGTTGAAAAGTAGATCTTGAAGCGAAGGGTTTCCAGTGCGCACTGGAAAAAACCGACTCAATCTTTCGACAATGTTGACACGGTCAACGACGAGCGATGCTCGAGCGAGCGAACCACTCCTTAAGATGACAATGTCAACATTCTGAGCGACCAAACGAGGCAAGAGGTCAAAAAAGCCGGCGAAAATCAAATCCTAACCAAAGCCGATAAGCTGTCATCACAGATAAGACACCTACACAAAAGAGTACCTCTCAAACCCAAAAACGCAATACGTTTTTTGGCATTGTCATTTCATTAGTAGAAAGTAGAAAACACATCGCAGTTATGAGTACCACGACAGAATGAAAAGTTCTCATAGTTATTGAAGAGGAAACAAACTTGATCGCCCTCAAGGGATGAACATTGCACAATGGTTCACCAATTTGTAACCCTTCTTCATGGCAGTGGTAGATATACGTACAGAGCGGGCCAAAAGCATGGTGAAAATAAAAACAATAGCCCTGGCGTCAGGAGAGAGTTCGCCCTTCAATAAACACAGGCAGCGCGGGATTAAAAATACAACCCCGTCCTTCTGCAAAACCACGCAATGATATTTCGCGGTGTTATTATTCAACATTCCATCGCCGAAGCACATGGTTTGGAGGGAAAGTATGTCCGTTTTCCTTGGTGCGTTGGTTGAAGCGAGAGAGGGATACATTTTGTGGTGGCGCCATGTATATTATCGCCCGTGAAAATATTGGTTTAACGTGGTTTTCAGTAGTGGGTGGTGAAATATCAATCACTCAATGCAACAGAGACACAACTGAGTTGCTGGTGTAAATGTCTGCGGAGAGAGTTTTGGGGTGTGATGACGCTGGAAGTGGGTTGCCTTGTGCGTTGCTTGAGTGAAATCTTTGAGTTTTCGGCGCGTTCTTGCATTTTTTAATGATATTTTCATATTATTGTGCAGAACAGCAAATACACGTTTACTTTAGTTGAAGTGTATAATGAATTCAAAGGTAGACAAAACTTAAACCCCTTTCTGTGGATATCATTTTCTAAATAGAAGTTTTCTGTGTTTTCAGTTATTTGTATACCCATTGTTTGTCTCTTCTCTACAATATCAGCTTAACTAGTCTCACTTTACCAAAAATCTACAGCGTCCAGCTGAAACATACCCAAACGCAAATCCTCTCCACTCCCCACCGCCCCCGCACCCACATCCCAACCATCCCAAAAACCATGTAACCACCCCCGAAAAACCGGCATTAAAATCCCATCCCCTATCGAACATTCCCAGCAGCAGATAATCTCCTCCTAAACATTGCCATTAGCAAGACCCGGCTCCTCCATCCTCCAACGCACAGCAGCATACATAACACCTACCCACATGTTATCCCGAAAATCCCACCCCCCCACCCCCCCATCCAGCACACATAACGAGCCGAAAAACTTGCCAAATCGCCAGAGACCGCTGCGACCATCCCCCGGGGTCCGACCATCCCCTATTTGGCTAGCCGCTTGGCCCACTCTTGCCCGGAATCGTCAGTTTTACAAAACAGCTGTCTCTGTTCCCAAGTGTTCCGCGGTTTTCTACGTGTTTATCCTCCGCGCGATCTGACTATCTCTCTCCGCCCCGCGTGCACCCCCCTATCCGGGTGTCTTGCTCGCACTAGTTTAACCACCGCGCGCGTCTCTCTCAAAGATATACATTCGTTTCGCTATTCCAAAACAATAAATTCTCGTGGAATATTCTATGTCGAAAGATAATATCATGGAATGAGTGGTCCAACCGTATGAATATTTGATGCACCGAAAATATTTTTATATGTCGTGTGGCTACCTAGATACTATATATATTTTCTATTTATATACCGGGTTAAAAAAAAAAAATAGGAAAAATTCCGGGCCAAACGTTTGGTGGGAAGCTGCCCACGTGCCCGCTCTGCGTTTTGGGTGGGCTGCGAGCGAAATTCGGCCGTCGTTTTTTGTCCGCCCCTCATCCCCCAGAACCCCGCTTGCATTTCGCTTAACTTTATTCTAAAATATCATTATGCATTCAGGGTTTAGGCCCGCGGAATGAGAAGCCTGTGAATATGGAACGAGTGTTTATGGGAAGATGTGGATATCGCGCGGGCTCGTGGAATTGTGGAACTGGAACGCGGCGGGGGTGGGGGTTGTATTTTGATAAGTATGAGTGTGATGCTGTTGAAAACCGAGCCGTGAGGGTGCTGTTAATTTTTCACTCTGCATCCGTATCAGAAAGCCCAAAAATTTGGATTTTTTTCAAAGTGGGGAAATACTATAATGATTTTTATCGAATTATTGTGGAGAACTTATCGTAATAAGCATAAAAATAACAGAATTGATTAAAAATGCGACATTTTTTTACACCATAATAGATATTTCGATTAAATTTGAACTCAAGGGTTAATAGGAGCCGCATCACCATTTATACCAATGATTTGTACAATCCAGACACAATTTCAAGCTGATGCATGTGCAAGTATCAACATAACACCGGAATCAGGTTGGCAAATGTCCCGATTCGAATCCCGTTTCCTATGTCCGACAGTCACAAATCGAAGCGACATCAATATCTCTCAAAACCCTCCATGCAAATCGTCACACGGATAGATAATGACCGTCGGAACGTCCGTCCAACCCTAACGTCTCCAGCCATGGCCTGACGCTAATCTCCATCTCGAGGCGTCGAATGTTTTTACGTCTACCATCGGCGTCGGCGTCGGCGTCGCATTTTATATGTAGCACCCGGCGCCGCGACGCCTATTCCCTTAAGAAACCCATTATTCATTTTAATAAAACGCAGTTGGTAACACTTGTAGCGTAAGGACGCCGCGGCGGCTAAGAGTGGGTACAGTGGATGCTAAAAGTTCATCGGCGCGAGCGCGTAGCGAGTGTCAAATTCAATTACGATTAGACGTAATTGGAGCTTTGCCGTTCGCAGTCGCTTTATTGGCGTTTTGGCTAATGACCGCCGATGAAAGCTGATTGGGTGTTTGGCTTCAACGCCCGTTTTTTGCAATTAGCGAGTTCGAGGACGTATATTTTTACTGCTTGCATGTTTGTTTCTGTGATTGACTATAAAAATTACAAACGTTGCCGAATTTATCCAGTTCGTTTGAAAGCGGCTAGGATGCATTTATTTAATAAACATCAACAATTCATCAATCAAATGACCGAAATCATTTAAAAAAAAATATTTAAATGCCATGCGTATTTTTTAGAATGCAATTTCTGTGGAAAAATTAGGACTCATTTAAAATCTTTGAGGATAGCTGGATTACTGGTCCCCTCATTGACAGCTAGTCAAAATTAAGATAGGTTCCTATCTATACTTTAAGAGTTTAAATTCAAAAAATCTAAATCGTTGAAATGTCCTCGTCGACAGAACGTGCTAATTGCTCCCTCCGCATCGCCCCCCCGAGAGGGATGCCCGGTCCAGGTCAGACGAGCGGCCAGGGACGCCGCACGAGCGCGGGGTTTTGACGCTGGGTGTAAAGCCATGCGCTCGGGAGGCTAGGGGTTGGGGGTTGAGTTTGGGGGGGGGGGTGCCGGCCCCCCAGGACGCAGCTGTTGCGCGTCTAGCCCCGAAGAGAGCACGCGGGCACGGTTTGCCGAAACGCAGGTGTCCCTGATTTGCTACAATCCAATAGAACGCCGCTGTCGCCGACGCCGACGCCGACGCCGACGCCGACGCCGACGCCGACGCCGATGTCGAAGGAGCCATGCTGGTGGGGCAGTGGCGGCGGCGTAGTGTCAGCGATTTTCGATGGCACATTTCAGGAGCCATGGGGGGAACTTTATTGGGACGGTCGTTCCTTTGCACCAGATCGCCATATTTGGTGTCTTAGAAATACTCAAAACAATTTTATCCAACTGAAAAACTTTCCAAACTTTCCAAAATGCATCATGAATTTTCTCAAAAGTGTGCTGCTGGCTTTCTCATCGGTTGTTTTGAGTATTATTAGTGATTTTTTGAAAATTTGACGCTGTAAGTATAAAGATTGTTGATATCAGAAAACAGAAGCTACCAAAGTCACGCTGATTTCATAGCCCCGAAATTATTTAATTTGCTTCCCAACCATATCAAGGAAGAAGATAATGTAAAAAGGTACAAAGACAAAATAAATGTTTGGTTGCATAAAAATGGTAGAAACCTCTATGCTAATTTAATTCAGAAACAGTTGTAGTTATTATGATTATTATTATTAGTATTTTCTTTCTCTCAGTAATTGTATTTTTTTTATTCTTTTTTTTTTTTGATTAAGCCATCTTGTTTTTTGATTTAAAATAAACACTTTTTACACAGCCCACACACAAGCTTGCCTTATGTGGGCTTCATTTACCTCCTAATATGTACAATGTAATTATATAATTTTGTTGTAAAATGAATAAAATGTTAAATAAATAAATAAAAAATAAATAAAAAATAAATAGGTCACCATGGAGACGAGTTTATGAGGTTAGCTGTAATATCTGTAAAGGCTGGTTCACAATCAACTTAGCAATAGACATAACTTAAAATAAGCAGTAACTTAAAAGTTTGACATATGGATCTCCATTAGACTGTCTACAACAAACATAAGGACTTAACTTAGACATGACTTAAACATAATGTTTGACCATGTCAAACTTTTAAGTTACTGCTAATTTTAAGTTATATCTATTGCTAAGTTGATTGTGAACCAGCCTTAATTCTGGCCAATTATAGAGTGCAAATATAGAGTGATATTCAGTGCAAATTATGAAACTTAAATGTGATCTATGCAAGAACAATGGCTGTGTTACGGCATCGATGCTATACCCATTACCTTCGAAACTAAAGTTTCAGACATCAAATCTTTATATGCTTATCAATGTTTAATTTTGGATTTTTGCATGGCGGACGCGGGGGGTGAGGGGGGGGGGGGAGAGACGGAGGATAAAAATGGGGCCATTTGGCAATACGAGTGCGCCACTGGTGGTGACGTTACCAATCTGCACTCACTAGATATATTGACTAAAACCTGCAGGCGTCGCGACGCCGGCCGGGGCAGGCGCCCCCCCGTGCCGGGACTGGTTTGGGGGGGGGGGGGGGGCGTGCTCAAACTTCCAGCAGATCTGTCACACGTTTTTAAGACACCAATCTGGCGGTACAGCTGCCGGGAATTAGTTTTAATTTCGGAAATCTCGATGGTGCACGGCGGGAGCGTGCACGCTGATTTCAACGTTTTGTTTGATGGGATTTTGCTGGTGCCACGTGGGTCTCTATCTCTCTCTCTCTTCCTCTCTTTCTCTCTTGCTCATTCTGATAAGACAGTTTTATGTTCATGACACCGTGTGTGTACATGGTATTAACAACTCCAGCTGGAATGACAGGAGCGAATGGACTTTCTGCAAATAATATCCGCGGAGACACGGAAATGCAGGCTAGTGAACAACAAAGGTTGCACGAAATCTTGCGGAATCCAAAATTTTGTTTGTGGCGACGGTAAATTGAAAGATAAAAGTTGGTTTATTTGTGATTGTTAATATAAAGGGCATGAATTAATAAATTTATCAAAATATGGGATGTTTCATCTACTCTATAGTATTTAGGGCCGGTTTTTCAGTGGTCCGTTAAGAAATAACGGTCTGTCAACCCTTGCAGTGGCCAATCAGAGACCTTAACAGGCCGTTAACGGATCGTTAACTTCTTAACAGACCACTGAAAAACCTGCCCTTAGTTTTTTTTACTGTTTTTTTGATAATTGTTTTTATTTTGTCTATTTCAATAATTTTTTTCTATTTTCAGGAAGGTTCGTATTTCCTCAGATGTTCCGATACCGCAATGCATTTCACCAACAATCAAAGCAACTAAACCTCAACTATTTCCATAAAAATTTGGAACATTATGCATAACAGCAAACTTTTCCCGCGGAAAGCCGCTAAAAAACAAGGCTGCATAATTTCCCTGACGCCGCGTCGCATGTGAGAACCGTAGTTAGAGCAGCAGCTGAATCACACACCGCTCGTGCTAAGCGCTCGGAAAAACTAGACGTCATTTTCTAACCCATTTTCCGACCGTAATCTCTCAGCGTGCTAGCGAAAAGTGGCGCTGTTTTCGCTAATTCCTGAACAATGTTTTAGTGGAAGACGTTGGGGCCGAGGACATTCTATTCTGTTGTACGCGATAGATATAACGCGATAGAAGGAAGCAACCACGAAGATATCGTTTCTTCTGTTGATCATGTGGAAAAGAATAAGTAGCGATAGGAAATGAAATAATCGAAATGAAAAAAAAACGGTCAAGAGGTAAATTATGCATGGAGAACGGGTATCTAGGTAAAGTAGGTTTCTTGTAAGTTTAGGACCCATATTCAAATATTTTTTCGGTTTCTAATTTTCTGGACACCACATTCAAAATTCCATTCCAGAGACGATAAAAATTTGGGATTTCAAGAAGATGCATTTCTTATAATTACTTAAACACCTATACCATTCAATCAAAATTCAATCAATTGACGTCATGATACCCACTCGCTAAAGCCGGGTAGAGCAATTCGGGTTGTGATTTCCCTATATCTTCCTTTGTCATTTAGCAGAGCTAATTAATATTTTCTTTCAAACTGGTCGTAAGTCCAGTGGGTATATTGGACGTCATTTTTTAAATAGGTGCATTGACCCTGAAAAAGGTGATTTCACAAGTGGTCTATTGGTGGTACAGGAAAAGAAAGCAGAAATTGATTAATTCTATAAAAATTTTTGGAGAAAAATCGGTAATTACAATAATTTTATACACAATTAATTTTAACCCCAAGGTTAGGACGCAGATTATTTGGCAGCTTTGGAAGTGAATTCTGAGAAGTTTGACACTAATTTAATAGATGAGAAGTGAAGCATGAAAAAATTCAATCACAAGCGGAGAATATTAGCACAGATTCGAATTCTGGCTCCTTATCGATAAAATTTCCTTTCTCTAATGCCCAAATGAATAAAACCCATCCCGAAGCTTTTTTACAATAAGAAATAACCACAAATTTGACCAAAAATACACGCGTGCCAAGGCGATTTGTGTCATATGATGGTCATCCATCCAAACTCTGACCTGACACATATGTTGCCAAGTCGAAATCGCCATAGTAAATGAAACCCCCTTTTAAAAATGAAACCACCCCACCGTATCAAACATTTCTCGAGTCAAAACTGCAACAAAATTCCCGAAAAGTCCGTGCGCAGCGAGCTGCAAAGTTCCCACCACCCAAACAAAACCCACCCCCTCATCCAACGCGGACCCGCGAATTCTTTGTCTCGAGACGCTAACTATGATGGATTAGCCGGCGCGCGGCTTAGGCCCTCCAGGTTCAACTGATCAGCACAATGAGAAAGTGCCTGCTTATGATCAAAGATTAATTACTTCGATGCCGGTTCCGCCGCTGCTGCTGCTGCTGCTGCTGCTGCTGCTGCTGCTGCTGCCACGCCGGCGGTGCCGGTTCTTTGAGGGGGTAGGTGACGGCAGCGGCGGGGGCCGGGGGGTAGGGGGGTAGGGCAACAGCTGGCGGGGATTTTCAGTCGGCATATCGCGAGGCCGGGGCGCGAGCGAAAGAAAAACTAAAGTTTTCCCGAAGTAATCCCTTGGGATTAGCAAATTATTCTGGAATTTTTTTGAACTCCTGCCTGGCGATTATAAGGCGCCTAGACTGCTGAATTGACGTTCTGCGAAATTCCAGTGTTGGTTTCTAATTTTCACAGGTTTTATATTAAATTTGCTAAGCCAGTCATTTTTTATTGTTCATCTTCGTAGTAGAATTGTACCGATGATAAAGTAGTTGACGAGTAGTGAAGTGTGCTTTAAGGGTAGCGAAACAAGTGACGATTCAAGCGCCCTGAACCATTCGGAACGATTAGGATGGGAGCAATTTGGTAGTCTTACAAAAGAATGAAACTTTAAACAATATAAAGTTTTTTCTTCAAGAAAACGCATTAGGGACACGGGTAATGAATGTGTGCTCGCCAGGCGTGAAATAAATTTAGTATTACGGTATAATTAGACGTATAAAAACTAAAAAGGTTGTAATGCTAGAAAATATATTTCATCGCTATCATTCAACCCAAATTTGATGGAATATAGTATTGATTTCGGAGTAACATTTTAGTGCGCAAAGATGCTAGCAGATTGGACAGGTGTAAATTAGTGTTATAAGATCTTACGATTTGTATGGCATCATCTACATAATATGAAGATCTTGATTTACCTGTTCGATGCCCGGCGCTTGCCGTTCTCGTTGACTTCTGAGTGGAAGATCTCGGATGGTTCCGACGGCGAGAATGCTGGATCGAGGACAATGTGCTCGTGGTGTCGCAAGTATTGCTGGGGCGACTGGAAAATAGCGAAAACGCCGGCGTCATCCACGAGCATTGCTTTATACAGCCCACCAAAGAACCCCATTACCACCTAAGACACCACGAGATCTAAGAATTTCTCATTCTCAATGTTTTTATAGCCTAGACGAGTTTTTTTACAAGGGCAGTTGCAATTGCAAAGATAGAATGCAGAGATAGAATTGAATAATCTAGTCTGTCATTGACTTTTAGACTTTTGTTGTCTGAGTAAAGAGTTTATTATTTATTGACAAATTTCCATGCTCCTAGTTAATATTTATTTAAATTGAGAAACAGTTACCTATTTTATGGAGGGTGAACAACATCTTGTACAATGAAATGCAAATAACCAAACAAGATGATGAGAGTTGTTAATGGTAGTCGCCCCTATAGAGATAGGACGCTGAAAATTAAGTGTTTTTTGTCTCAAATGCATGGAATTTTTGTAGACCTGGGTCAGAATCATTTCATTTTTTGAAATGTAAATTTATATTAATATATATTACACATTTATGTGTAATATATATTTTTTTTCTTTCAGTGCCCAAGACTTTGACGAAATAAAACCGTGAGATACGCTAACGTGTGATCTTACACATTATAGACACATTATAATAGACAAGGTATGATTATTATTCAAAACATCATAGTTGTAGGCTACCAGAGCTGTAGTGACCACTGCAGCTGTGAGGTAGCAAATATATTGTGCGATGCATTGTAAGAGATGGAATGAACGGAATATGAAGCCAGAAGGCGCCCAGAAGAAACCGGAAACCTGTTTTTAAATAAGTGATATAAAAAGTGTATTTTGTCCCAAAAGTCGTTGCAAGAAACCCGTGGCGTGCTTAACTTCCGAGACTGACAAGCTAAGGCAATCTATTTCCCAGACTTTTCGTCGCTTTCATCTCATTATGCAATTTGAAGAACCGATAATTTTACACAGACCTAATTAAAATCAGTAGCAAAACTCACTAATTGAGTTTGACTAGAACTTGAAAATTGAATTTTTATGAAAACTGATCTGATATAATTAAATTTACACATAATTTTCTCTTGCTCATCGTAGAGAAAAGAAAAATATCTTAATTTTCCCTAGCGCGAAGCTAATCAATTTCCGAGTCCATTAGATTTTCTCCAATTTCCTCGAAGAAGTTTTCTTCTTTTGCCACCACCTAGTGTATGTTTTGATTCGTTTAAAAATATACTAAAAGTTTCCGTTTACTTTGGCCAGTTAAGTTTCCTGGCGCCTACTTCATTCGCTTCAAGTTTTGTTTAATTTCAAGTGATTTCCGATCAAGAAATAACAGAAGAGAAGGGCGGACTTGAGGCAGCTAGCTCTCAAGACTTGAGAGCTAGCTTCCTCAAGCAAGGATTAATAAGAAAACGAAACGATGAGAAAGGAAAGAAAACCTAACATCCGACAAGGAGAGACAAGGAACCCTGAGTCAACACTTAACTAAAAGGAAATATGCTAATTTTTTGTGACGGTGGTATGAGAGGCATGGAAGTTAGAGCAGATGCCACTCTTTGCAGAATTCTTTATAAAAATAATACAAATTGAAAGTAAATACGATTGGAAAATATAAAGAGAAGTTGTTTTTTCCCCTCTGAGTACACTGGGTTCTTGAAATTCATTAATTTCAAAGTTCAATTAAAATTCTGCATCGCTGATGGGAAAAAAATCCCCTTTTTTATAAACGGATTTTTTGGGGCTTAAGAAGCTGCTAAGATTTTAAAAGCTAAAAGCTATATTATTATTTTTCTAAAACTCGGCTCTTTCGTGTCTGCTAGGAGATTTCGACGAAAATGGTTCACAGGCATTATATTTGTAGTGTATATGAGACTGAAGAAAAATACACTTCCCAGTGGCATAAATGTTTGATCCTCACACCAAAGAGATCAAGGAACCAAGATAAACTGGAAAAATGCTCAATGTTAAAATTTTCAAATTCTATACGCTCTCTTGGCTTAAACTTCGCAAAATGTACCGAAAATGTACCACACGTTCCATTTGTATTTGGGGTTAGAATCGGCCCATAAACTAAGTTCTGCAAAAACTTTGTAAAATATTTGGATAACCATTCTTAGAAGCATTTGAACTCACAATCAATACTATTAAATTCAAACCTACTCATAGGACCTTACGGAAACCATATTTAAAAAAATCTTTCAGTCACGTTAGGTGGGACTATCCATGGTTTTATCAAATACCTAGCATTTGTATAGCACAGCCATACAAAAAACCGTACAAAACCAACACCAATTACTATGACGCTTCACAAAAGGGCACCCAGAAAATCTCCTAACCCGTCCACAGAACTTTTCTCCTCCAACCAAGCTCCTCACTTTTCAGCCCAACAAATCGCAATTAAAGCCGTCGCACATCCCAGCAATGTCGCTAATTAATCTCCGTTGGACGTCACCCGAATCCCATGACTCTGTGCAACGCAGCTAGCGCCAGCTTGCTGACGCACTTTACAAGATCCGTGTCGGAAAATCCTGACAACTCGTCCGTATTTTCATTCCATTTTCCTCAAGCATCTCACGCAACTGCGTCACTTGAAACAGAAGTACGAGCTGACTTGTTGTTGTCAACGAGCCGTGTACGAGTTTGACGAGGTTAAGCGTTGTTGTGTTGAATCTGATTTCGAATGGGGGACCGCTGGAGTATAGTTGATTGAGAATTTTGTGAAAAAATGAGATTTTTATTTCATATTCATCAGAAATGAACATTTAAAACTAAAATGGATCTCGCCGGGGAGTTTTGCAGTTACTAACCTACTATCCTAAGTCCACATATCTAAGTTCACTTAGCAGTCCAAGGACATCTAAATCCATGCAATTAAAAAAATTTGGTAATTTGTTTTGAGTGTACCTTATAACAAACAATTGCACTGATGTAGGTACTAATGTAACCTAAGACACGCAAACGAATGATGTTTAAAGAAAAATATGTAAATTGTATGAGATATTCCTCTGAAATTGATACGGAATGTAGAACTTCTTATTTTCAACAACTCATTTGCATATGTCGTAATGAAGAAAGCATGCTTTACGATTTTGAGTCGTAAGCGCCGACAGTCCTTCCTTAAACGATGTTACGGATGACACAAATACACAATCCTACATCTCAAAATCCAAAAGAGTACCAAAAACGCTGTCCAAGCCAAATGGCATCACCGTCCCGGCTCGCTAATCAAGACGACTATAAATTATCCCCGGCCGAGATTTACTAATTCGAGTAATGCCCGTCGCGAGCAGGCGGTACCCCCCTCGTCTCGGGGTGCTCCCGGGGGCAGTGGGGGCGTCGAGGGGCGGATCGGGGCTAGGGCGTAGCTTTCATGAAACTTTTCCAATATCTTGATCAGAGAATTATTGTCGGCATAACCGGATTACGCTGTGCGCCAGGTGGATGTGTATACCGGGGGCTGTACCCATGCGGAAGGGAAAGGTGAGAGGAAATTACTACTTAGCAGGGCTGGAGACGTGGTGTGAATGGACCGATTGAAGTGGAGGGAATTCGGGAGACGATCATTTTCATATAGGAGTTGTATGTGTTTGGATTTTTTTCTGTTGCGTAAAACGGTGTCGGTGTTTGTGAACTGGTGAGGGGGTTGGGGTTTGTGTTTGCGGAATAATGTTTTGTCTCGGTTTTCTATAATGTTTACAGAATTTTCATCGGAATTGTTTGTTTTGAGATGTTGAAGATTTACATGGTTCTTGCTAAAACAGCGTGGAATCATAAAAATCTCAACTTTGTTTCTATTTTCTAGTTCTTCGCTATAATATATGGGAGCTAATTTTTTACTGCATATAATTTGTTTTATTTAAGAATACTTGTTGTATAAAATTAAATTTTAAAAATTCTACGGCAAAATTCAATAAAATTCCATGATAATATTGCTTTTTCCGTGAACTTTAGGAGTTTCAAAATAATATTTGAAACAATTTCACCCCCAAAACAAAAGTAGATTTATTGGCGATACAAAATCCAGCAAAATAAAGCCACACTGATAATGTATGAGACATTGGGCATCAATCAAAGATGACTTGACATCGTAACACGTGACATCAGAGTCATGCGGAGCCTAATTTCTGCGCAGCCCGCGGCTCTCTACTTGACACTGCGCAAGCCTGCTTGGCTGCGCGCGCAAGACTTACCAGCTTTCTCCACAGCCTGCTGTTCAGATTTCTGCGCAGCCCGACTGTCAACTTGAAACTGCGCAAGTCCATGCGCACTGACACCCTGACGCATGCGTAGTGAAATCAAGGCCAGGCTCAGCCTACCTGCTTGGCTGCGCGCGCAAGACTCGTCAGCTCTCGCTGCAGCTGCGGCAGGTGCGCGCGCAGGAAGGGAACGACGAAAGGGCGCAGCGGGAAGTTGGTGACGTCTTGAAGCGAGTGGTGGAATTCTTCGATCGTGATCGAGTTGCCCTGCGAATGAATGAAACATGGAGTGCGCGGGTTAATGCCGTGTTCGGTATACCCGAGCGTTTCATGCGTGTGATGTGGACACATCTTTCCGCGGTTTTGGCGCAGAATTTGTTGCTTCGAAGGTGTTTTGATGTATTCTGCGTTGCAGAAGTTTAACTAGAGGTTCAGCGGTATCAATTTTTCCTCCGCAATGATCGATTTTTACCATATTTTTGACTCGCAGGTTGATGAATCCGAAAACAGTTCATGTTCACAGTACCATATCTGATTGGTTGTTTGAATGAAATTTGGTTTTACTTGGAAATTAACCCATAGTTTTATCCTTTTAAGTGAATCCAGGCCCCTAGCTTCTATCAATATAGGAAACTACCGAAATGGCATTGCTGAGCTGGCGACAGAATCGCCAGCACCGCTTTAGGCGGTGAGGGAAGAATTTAAAGCACCACAGCCATCTAGGTAAAACTCAAAACAAAGTTACATAATGAGGGGTCTTTGTATTCCACTGATGCTCAATCTCCAATCATCAACTGACAGTTGACATATCAAAGAGAATCTTTGCATGTGATAACTGCACTTAGTCAATTTAACTTCTAACTCTGTCACCAGGTTCTTTGTCGCTCGATTTCGCCGGTTTCCCTTAATTGAATTCCCTAGATGGCTGGGTTTCGGCTGTGATGCTTTAATTTCTTCCCTCGCCGCCGAGGTGGTGCTGACGATCTCAACAATGCTATTCGCTTCTATCACGAAAACAATCACACAGAGAGTATTGCGAGCAGACTTACGACCAGACTGAAGACGAGCGCTCGCACCCTGTCGCCAGTGTCGGGAGCGATGTCCCCGCCGAACTGCACCAGAGTGCTGAGGAACCGCTTCATCTTGCCGAGGGTGCGCAAGGTCGCCGACGACGTGCTCTGGCCTTCCATCATCGATAGGGAGAGTGCGGCGGAGGCTGGCAACGGGGGCGTGGGACTCCCTGAGTGATGCAAGAAACGCGTTCGGGTGTCACAGCGCTGTAGCGTGACGTGAGATGCACTGATCTCTGTAAAGACTGTTTAATTTAAGAATAATCCGTGACCGCTCGGCGCTAGTAGTCAATATGATTACCAACATGGTGGCAAATTTTATTACCTTATCCTGGTAAGGCTATAGCCATGAATAGCGATTCGTACAGTGAGATTTTGATGTCATATGTAGCACCTTTGGGGCACCTTCTCCATTCTTACAATTTGCATCCTATTTTCATCTTAGAATGTAAATTTGGTTCAGAAACGCAGACGACCCATACACAAGGAGGACCCCATACTAAGAAAAGCCTCACATAATTTCTTAACACCCTTGCATTTTCCTAATTTCCAATCACCTACCTCCGCTCCCGCCGCTGCCGTTCAACGGCGGCGACCCATGACCCGGGGGTCCCGGCAACCCCCCGCCGCCGTTCATCATCCCCCCCGACGCCGTCGACGCCGCAGACGCCGGGTAGCGCAGCGGCGTCGACGTCGGCGTCGGCGTCGGCGTCGTGGTGGACGGCGTCGGGCTGCCCGAGTTCGAGTGGTTGTGCTGAGATGTGGGCGTGGTGGACGCCAGCATCAGCCGAGCTCCCTCGGGGCTGTCGGGCGTCTTCACGCGTTCTTTCGGCGAGCCTGAGGACATGGAGGAAATTGCAGGTGGTTAGGATCGTTGTGGTCAATGAGGTTAATGATTTACTCCTTTTTCATAGTCTTCATGTTTCGCGCTATGTATTTGATGGATTGCAATCCGTGGCATAGAGTCGATGTCTGCACGATCGAACGGGATTCCAATGCACATGGACTGGTGATACTAACGACGGATTGGTAACAATGGAGAATCGATGTCTGCACGACGAACGGGCTGCCAATGCAACGGACTGGTGATACTAACGACGGATTGGTTACAATGGAGAATCGATGTCTGCACGACGAACGGGCTGCCAATGCAACGGTCTGGTGATACAAACGACGGATTGGTAACAATGGAGAATCGATGTCTGCACGACGAACGGGCTGCCAATGCAACGGACTGGTGATACTAACGACGGATTGGTTACAATGGAGAATCGATGTCTGCACGACGAACGGGATGCCAATGCAACGGACTGGTGATACTAACGACGGATTGGTAACAATGGAGAATCGATGTCTGCACGACGAACGGGATGCCAATGCAACGGACTGGTGATACTAACGACGGATTGGTTACAATGGAGAATCGATGTCTGCACGACGAACGGGATGCCAATGCAACGGACTGGTGATACTAACGACGGATTGGTAACAATGGAGAATCGATGTCTGCACGACGAACGGGATGCCAATGCAACGGACTGGTGATACTAACGACGGATTGGTTACAATGGAGAATCGATGTCTGCACGACGAACGGGATGCCAATGCAACGGACTGGTGATACTAACGACGGATTGGTAACAATGGAGAATCGATGTCTGCACGACGAACGGGCTGCCAATGCAACGGTCTGGTGATACTAACGACGGATTGGTTACAATGGAGAATCGATGTCTGCACGACGAACGGGATGCCAATGCAACGGTCTGGTGATACAAACGACGGATTGGTAACAATGGAGAATCGATGTCTGCACGACGAACGGGATGCCAATGCAACGGACTGGTGATACTAACGACGGATTGGTTACAATGGAGAATCGATGTCTGCACGACGAACGGGCTGCCAATGCAACGGACTGGTGATACAAACGACGGATTGGTTACAATGGAGAATCGATGTCTGCACGACGAACGGGCTGCCAATGCAACGGTCTGGTGATACAAACGACGGATTGGTAACAATGGAGAATCGATGTCTGCACGACGAACGGGATGCCAATGCAACGGACTGGTGATACTAACGACGGATTGGTTACAATGGAGAATCGATGTCTGCACGACGAACGGGCTGCCAATGCAACGGACTGGTGATACTAACGACGGATTGGTTACAATGGAGAATCGATGTCTGCACGACGAACGGGATGCCAATGCAACGGACTGGTGATACAAACGACGGATTGGTTACAATGGAGAATCGATGTCTGCACGACGAACGGGCTGCCAATGCAACGGACTGGTGATACAAACGACGGATTGGTTACAATGGAGAATCGATGTCTGCACGACGAACGGGCTGCCAATGCAACGGACTGGTGATACAAACGACGGATTGGTTACAATGGAGAATCGATGTCTGCACGACGAACGGGATGCCAACGCTATACGAACATGGCTAAAAAGAGTGGATGTATGTTTTAAGACGAACGGGAATGGGAAATCCGTTGGACTCAACGCGGGGATTTCTAAATCAGACTGGTTCTTTAGTTCCTATAGAGGAACTAGCCAGTTTGTAAGAGGTGGGTTTCAGCCCCATCCGTGTAAGGATTAGCTAAGAAGCTAAAGAACAGATGATCTCGAAGAATTTTTAGTGAAAAATAGCGATTCTTTCCCACAGAGCTTAAAGTTTCAAATCTAAGAATCTAACAAATCTAACAAAAGTCTATTTGATTTATAAAATATTATATCTAATAATGGTGGCGCTAGTTAAGGTGTCAATGAAATATTGCGTACATATAGACATGTCTTTTTCAAGAATTCAGTCAAATAACTAGCATCAAAATTAAACGAAAAACCCTCCCCAAACAAAAAAATCCCACGGCCACATCCAAAATGATTTCTCTGCTAATAAAAGCGACACACACCAACAAAAACAATCAACCACAATCAAAACCACGACGTTCCATTTGCCGCAGGCCACAGAACAATAATCACAACCCCCCGAAACCAACGCCCGTTTAACAACGACAACACCCCAATCCAGGCCTGAAACAGTCAAAACATTTCCTAAAAGCCCCCACCCCGCCACAATTCAGCATCGAATCCAACCCGCAGCTACCCGACCCGGGTTTATGCTCACACTCGCACATGTACCATCGCACGGCACGCCATCTACTTCCTTACACCCAGTGTATATTTGTCCTCGACGGCTGTATCTTGCTTTTGCAGCCCGTCGGCACCGAAGGAGAGACGTGGTGGACAAAGAGTGGCCGACTCCGCACCCGAATGCCGGGTTGGCACGATACTGTGTCGAGCTGCGCAGCTTTCAGAACCAGAGAGTGGTCTACTCCGGACCACTACAACGCTGTGTTAAAGGCTCAAGACTGACTGACAATCTGTGCAGCCTTAAAAGCTGAAGAGTGACCAAAATCTGCTCAAGGGTGCCACTTTCGAAACAAGACTGACTGTCAAGCTGCGCAGCTTTGATAGCCGAGACCGTGCATGGACGCCATGTTCGGTACAAGACTGACAGACAAGCTGTTCAGCCTTGATAGCTAAAGAGATTGACCGAACCAGCCTTAGAACGCCATGTTTGGCACTAGACATACTGTCAAGCTGTCCAACTTTAATTGCCAGAGAGAGTGGCCGACTTCACGCGTGGACGCCACGTTCGACACAAGATCGACTGTAAAGCTGTGCTGCTTTCATAGCTAAAAATGACCGAATCTGATATATGGACGCCATGTTAGGCACAAGACAAGACATTGAGACATGTGAGAAGGTTCTTAATGTGTCTAAGATCTATTATTATAGGGGTGGCGTCCATATGCGAAAACAGGATTGTGTCTTGAAGGCCAGAGAGTGGCTTCACTCCCCGACCATCAAGGTTAGAGAAAAAGCTTGGAAATTAGAGTCCATATACGCGGAGAGTCGGCAACTCTTAGCCTAACCGTGGCTCTCAATCCGGTGGTCGACGTATCTGCTGCTAGCCATGCACTCGCGTCTAGCTTACCCCCTCCTCCCCCCCACAACCCCTCCCCACCCAGCCGGCATCCGGCGTCGACAGCGTCGGCGTCGGCGTCGGCGTCGCCCCAAACACACGTGCCTTATCTCCATGCTGGGGCCAGCAGACGTAGCCGGCGCCGGGCCGAATATCCTCAAGAGTAATTATTAGTTCGCGAAACGTTTTGTTGTATGCCATGAGAAAATATTTGTCGGATAAAGGATTGTATGGGAAGAAAGTGGTGTGGTCGGTGGATGATATGTATAAGCGGTGCGGTGGGCGGTGGTTGATTGTGGTTTTGCTGTGGTTTGGTGTTTGGAGTGGTTAGAGTAGCTGTGGATGACGTAGCTATATAAGCTATTTGACATTATAAGATCGTGTTATTAACGTTTATGGATTATTTTTCAAATAGTTTATAGTCATGTAAGCCCACGAATATATAACAGGGTGTCGTTTCAATTATCGGCTGGATATCAGCACTTAGAATGGGGTTAATTTGATAATTAGCACCCACAATTCACACATTCTTGTCCGAATTGTAAATTGCTACGTTATATTGATGCTGAATTTAATAATGATGACATAAAAGTTGTAAGTTCAGAGACTATATGAACAAGGGTCATATAAAAGCTGTTACTCTGATCAAACTGAAGCATGCATCAATGAACAGGAAAAATCACTGCAGAACATTCGATTGTCGGTCAACAGGTCAGCAAGGTCAGAGATTTCCCACGCCACACTGCAGGGAAATCACAATTTTCTGATTTCCCTGCATAGCAATGCGTGGCTTCTTCGAAGTTTGTGATTGAAAAACTATGGATTTTTACGACAGACGCGTAAATCGAAACCATTTCAGTCAAACAAACTATAAAATCGATTAAACTCTCGTATTTTCGCCATACATTCACTGTTTTATTGAAAAATAAGCTATTTCCATGTCCCTTGCCACGAAACACTTTCTTCCACGAGCCGCGTAAACCCGCGAACGTGACGTGTTTCTCACGACAGATTCGTGCGGCGCGAGGAATCAGTGGAACGTGTCGAGCTTTTCTTCACATTTTCTCGGTTTACTAAGATTTGATGAGCCTAGACTGCTACTGGTTTCCCTGTCTGCAAAGCAGCCTGGACTGCCACTGGTTTCCCTGTCTGCAAAGCAGCCTGGACTGCCACTGGTTTCGCTATCCGCAAAGCAGCCTGGACTTCCGCTTGTTTTCCTGTCTGCAAAGCAGCCTGGACTTCCGCTTGTTTTCCTGTCTGCAAAGCAGCCTAGACTGCCACTTGTTTCGCTGTCCGCAAAGCAGCCAGGAATTCCGCTTGTTTCCCTGTCCACAAAGCAGCCTGGACTGCGACTGGTTTCCCTGTCTGCAAAGCAGCCTGGACTGCCGCTTGTTTCCCTGTCTGCAAAGCAGCCTGGACTGCCGCTTGTTTCCCTGTCCGCAAAGCAGCCTGGACTGCGACTGGTTTCCCTGTCAGCAAAGCAGCCTGGACTGCCGCTTGTTTCCCTGTCCGCAAAGCAGCCTGGACGGCCGCTTGTTTCGCTGTCCGCAAAGCAGCCTGGACTTCCGCTTGTTTTCCTGTCCGCAAAGCAGCCTGGACTGCCACTTGTTTCGCTGTCCGCAAAGCAACAGCTTAAAAATTACGAACCCAATTTTTCCGATTTATGACATATATTTTAAAACTTCGTTGCAAATCGTAAAGCAGAGCCAGGATTTAATTAAGCTGACGATGAGCAACGTACGTGAGTGCCCAAAAGTAATATATTTTAAGCCTTATTTTCCAGAGACACCTTTTTCACAAATTTAGTAACCGGAAAATCTCGTTATAGAAGCGTCAGAGCTTGAAAAAAAGGTCCATACGTTTCGAAAACTCCGGCCTTAACAAAGGCGGCTAGCAAAACAACCCGAGCCGTCAAGCCTCCTTATACCCAGCTCCCTGTGTATGAAATGAATCCTGCGAAAATCTCGCGTCTCCCGCAAGACTCAGGTGCGCATCTCGGTTCGAAGATATCAAAATCTCTCCGCCTGCGATCCGTCTCTCTCCTCTCCCCCCCCACCCCCACGATGTATCTATCTCGCCCCGCTCGAACACACCTTCCCTTGCGATATCCACGCGTTGGGCTGCGGACTGCATGGGGGACGAAACTGTGGCAGGGGGATGAAAACTATGGCAGCGACAGCTGATCAACAATGGGGAATGTGATTAAAAGCTTGAGTCAACTCATATTTCAGGCTCATCACAAGGTGTCCGAGGGATGCTGCAGCGACGACGGCCGCTGCTGTGTTTTAGGGGATGCTGCTGTGACAATATGCTATATATATATATACCATACCCTGACTGCCGATTTTCGTGCCGAGGTATGGATACGTTTATGTAACACCTGATGCATCGCCACACTTTGTTTTCGGCCTAAGTTAAACATGTCGAAAAGTTTGCTGTAGCTTTGGTGTCGAGTATCCCGTGGAGTTAAGTGTGATGGGTAATTTTATAGAGTGCGATTTATGGGTATGGCTGTTTGACCTTTAGCATTGGTGGACGATTTTTTTTCTGTGCTAGAACCGGGGATGGTAGCTCGATGCTAATATCGCTTTCAAAAATTATATGCGAGAGTCACATTTGTTATTTTGGTGACAGTGTGTGTATCAATTCAACCATAACAATCCAGTAGTTCATGAATTATCAAAATCATCATTCAACGTTCATTTTTATTTCTGATCGGGCAGTAATCTTGATTATTTTCGGGCCAAGATTATATTTTCTCAACTAGAGCTAAATAACATAAAAAATACTGCAGGGAAATTCGTTTTAAAGTTGAAAATATTTCATAGCAGAAGGCTACCCCTAAGCAAGTTGTTTCTAAAGCCCGAAACGCACTGTGCTACAAGCCCGTATCCAATGTTTTATAAGTCCGTAACACACTGTGTTAAAAGCCCGTAGCACGCAGTGTCTAAAGCTCGTAGCAAGCTGTGTTTGAAGCACACTGCACGCTCAAAGCTCGTATAGCACGCTGTGTTCAAAGCTCGTAGCAAGCTGTGTTTCAAGCTCAAAGCTCGTATATAGCACACTGTGTTCAAAGCTCGTAGCAAGCTGTGTTTGAAGCACACTGCACGCTCAAAGCTCGTATAGCACGCTGTGTTCAAAGCTCGTAGCAAGCTGTGTTTCAAGCTCAAAGCTCGTATATAGCACACTGTGTTCAAAATCCACAGCACACTCTGTTCGAAACAGAAGTCCCATTTCCAATCGAACAACTCCAAAACTATTCAGAGATCTGAAATGATTCATATTGCAGGAAAGCAACGCTGGCATTCCATATTACAATTTAATCACGAAATTATAACAGATTAACACTATTTTAACGTCCCAATGAACGCGTTGCACGTCCCGAACCGTCCGCTTAGCAATTAATACCACAAAGGTACGTCACTTTACTATAAGTGTTGTCAGAAACCAATGGGGGCATGGGTGTGAAGGAAAAAATTTGCAGCCCCCATTGCAGTTCGAGTTTTAGGGGTGTAAAGTAAAGGATTCCATGAAAAAAAATCTGATGGAAGCTAGGAATGAGGGATATTTGTACCTAGTTTATTATGTATAGTGATTAAACGGTTTTTTCTCATGGATGAAGCTGTTTTTGGGCCTGGATTTGGGCCCCGGTACTCGGCCAGTACTTTTACTACTTTTACAAATGGCGGGCCTCAAAGCCTTTATCAGTGCCCAAGAACTATGCCCATGTAGAGCAAAACCGTTCAAACATTACAATACAATATATATTTATATTTCCCAAAATACATTTTTTGACAGTGTGACACAAAGTTCACGGTCGCTCAATCTTCAAAGGTTTGAGATATCGTCATCGCATACCATCGGGCGTGCACACCAAAGGCGTCCGGAAAATAAATGCAAAACCCCCGAGCACCCCCTTCTACATAGACGATCGCGTTGAAATTTCTGCACACTGACGCGACTGCCTATAGTTTGGCAGCAAGCACCTGCCACTTCCCAATCGGTCGGTTCTGCCGGCGAAATCCTTCGCATTTTCCCGCGCCGGAAAACACATGGCGCCAACTCCCATGTCCCTCTCGCTCGCTCTCCCACGCGTATCCCTTCTTACCGCAACGCTAGCTCGCTGGTTCTCTCTCTGTAGCTCTCTGTCGCTATGTGTCGCCCTCTGTCGCTCTCGTGCACAAGCCCGGCTAATCCTGCTTTCATCCCGGGGAAGAGTACAATACTTACAATACAGATTCCCTTTCTAATCGAATAACAATGTGGGAGTGGTGGAAGAAATCGGAGGGTGTGTGAGAGTGTGTGTATGAAAGAATTGAGAGCATGGTGTTAGCGTGGATGGTGTTCGTTGATTTTTCTGTGGATTTAGTAGTGAAATTTACTTTGAAATCTTTGTTAGTAAATAGAAAATGATTATAAATTTTTTATCGGTGGTTTTTTGTTTTGGTGCGATTTAAAATGGTAAGAGATGTTTAATTTTTCGTTTGTTATAGATGTTACAGATAGGGATCTTATTGAAAATAAAAGTAAAGCAAAAGAGAAGACGATTAATTTATTTATGTTTCCCGAGTGAATTATCATTTTGTTGCAAGAGAGTTCTGATCTTCAAATGACAAAGCGCATCTCCATTACTTTCTTAGGATCACGTTATCCAAATATAAGTTTTTTAGATTTTAAAAACTATTTAAATTAATATTCCGGCAACGATTTTCCCTTATTTCCCGACGTTTTGCAAAGTAATGCAGTCTGCTTTGTATCTTCGAAATTTCAACTTAACTTTGCTGTTAAATGTGTTATTTTCCCAGGGGGCTTCATTTTTACCTTCGTCAAACCAAAAAAATGTTCTCATATAGATAGTTTTCATCAAGTATTCCATCTGGTTGAATTTCCGCAGACTAACGGCCAGCCTAACCAATCAAATATCCTACACCCAACACGAGAAACGTTTAAGTTCCTCCAAGACTAAGGAAAAGAAAACGAAAACCTCTTTAGCCCCCCAAAAAAACACACACACACACACACACACTTTTTTCCCTTAACCAATTCCAGAACAACAATTAAAACCCCATCAAATAGCTGTTAAAACCAAATTACACCCCTAATTTACACCCCATTTCCATCACATTTTCTCGCGCTCAACCCTCTAACCACCACTCACCCCCACATCACGTTTCCCTGACCAGCCAAACTAATTTACGTGTGTATTTCCTTGCACTTTTTTCCCCGTTTGATTTTTTTGCACCCACGCTCGTTGCCCCTACCCCGCCCACTCCCCCGCGCCGCTCGCGTCTCGTTATTATTGTAATTGGGGACTGGATTGGGGGGTGGTGGGGGGGTGCGGCAGCTGGCCGTTCCCTTGTCTTGATCGATGGAACCCTTAAAGCGCCGCTGGCAGCGTGCAACGCCGACGGGGTCGACGCTGGGTGGACGCGGCGTGGGAAACGCGCTGGGTCGCGCACTCGGCCCGCCGGAAAGAGATTTCCCGCGCGCCTAGCGGGCTTTCCCTGGGGTTTCTTGTCGTTTTACGACGGTTATGGCTGGCACTGGCGTCGTACCGGCCTGGTGGTCGGATTGGGTGAAGTAGGGTAGGCGGAACGATTATGAGCATCCTTTTACTAAAGGTGATACCTGTATCTTAAAGGATTCAATTGATTTCACGATTTTACGGATGTAAATTTTGGAATTGATGTTTCTTTACTTATAATCTGTACAGGCAACAAGTATTTGCGTTTAGCATTAAATTCACACTGATATATATGTTTTTTTCCATCTAAACCAGTAACATGATTATTTTTTCTGTGTATTTTAAACACATAAAAAATTAAATTAAAAAAAAATGAGTAAGTGCTGGGATTGATTTAAGTCAACTAATTAAGTTAGATGATTTCTTAAATAAAAATCACTGGTATAAATCAAAACAAATAAATTTTCCTTTTTAAACACATTATGTTGCCTAAATTCATGGAAAAGCTTCAAAGCATTATAAATTTCATATAATATTGCTTAGGAATGCCACTAAGGTTGATTGAGGTCACTTGCAGCAGAATAATTGATGCACATTGGTGGCCTGAGGCCGATTTTTTCAAACTCCACTTAAGAAGGGGTCCTTAAAAAAATTCAGAGAAATCTTCTTTTTTTAATTGATTTAGTGAGTTAATAAAAAAAGCTTATACGAAACGTGTAAATTAGTTTTTTCATAGCTAATCAAGGCTATGTAAAGATGCTGGGGGCAATGAAAGCTCACACGCACACATCCACAAGCACACACACACACATACAAACGAGAAAACATGTCAAAGAACCGTCAGTTTTCGAATTTTCTCAAACTACAGACTAGTCGACTGCCAACGTTTATACCCTGTTTCTGTCAGCTTTTCTACAGGGCGAATAACTCACCATCATGGCTTGTTTGAAACGGGACTCTTTTGTATATATATTATAAAATACACATTCACGCACACATCAAAAACACAAGAGTAGAAGCATCCCAAAATCAAGCAAATGTCCACGCTATTTGATGCCAAAATAACAAACAGACATACATGATGCCACCAACAACAGATCAAATCAAATCCCACCAACAACAACTCAACTATCACCACCCATTTTACAAAATATATTATATTATTATCTAAACCGAACACCAATAACCTATAAATCTGACTAAAACATATATTTCTCTATAACAAAATATAATGCCAATGCCCGCGTGCTCATCAATTAGTTATTAATAGCATGATTCTGAAAAGGTATGATGCTAACACAGCCATACGAGTTTTGCATTTGACAGCATCAAAAAGCCCCTGGTTTGTGCCCCCGGGCGGTCTTTATGCATGTGACGCGACACATGATGGACAACCGCGCATACGTATTCGCTGTGGCCTACGTTAAGGGATGAACCGACGCCGGCGCCGGGGGGTGGTTGGAGCTGTACGAGCAGACCCCGGGCTGCCGGGCATGGTGTTTTTTTGACAGATACAATGCCCGTTTGAACGAGAAATGAGGGTAATTGGGTTTTTCGGAGGTAATTTATGTGTTGTATGAGGGAGGAGGTGCTGTTTTTGTGTTTATCGTTCGGGTTACCTGTGTTGTGACCTACTGTGTTTTTAACTGTCTGGAAAACATTGTGAAGGTTAGGGGTTTGGTGTTGGCGGCAGAGATTTTTTGGGTGTGCTTGATTGTAATGCGATTCATGCGTTGAAAGTTTTGAATTACTTCTGTTGTGATTTCGGGCGATAGCTGAGGGGTTGCTGTGTGGATGGTGAGGGGCGATTATGATGATGGGTGGATATAAGTTATAGCGTTTCAACGATAAATGAAACTTTAAAGACAATGTGCTTTTAAGTGAGAATGAAATCAATTTTTGATTCAGTTTTTTGAAATCAGTTGGGAAGAAAACATAAGAAACCGATAGGTTGTCCCCAAGGAAATGAGTTTACGTAGGTTAGCAACTTGACATCGTCAAACCAGCCCAAATAAAATAAAATAAATCAAATTCTATGTCATCAATAATAAAAATGAACTACAACCGTAATAGGACATTATTAAAGAAGAAAATCCCATGTCCAAGAAAATCCGTCGCTATGTCTAGCACGGATGTAACGCGTGAGTGGGCGTGTGGGCCATGCATGGGCCGTGTGGGTGTGTGGAAATCTCGGTACACCGCATCGCATCCCTGTCAAACAGAGACGCCGTGCTTTCCCCGGATCCCGTTTTCCCATGCACCCCCGTATCACCACTTGCTCTCACGAAAGTAATTCTCCTCCGGGGCCCCGCCTGCCCGTCCGCGCGCGTCCCCACCCCAAAAACCCACCCCCCCCCCCATATTTGGGTTGTGGGGGGAGTAGGGTGCAGGGTTTGGTTCGCGCGCGCCGCTCACATTTTCTGGACTTTTATCTCCCGAATGTGGGAACATCCTAAACACTTGGCACGTGACGCGAATTGAAGGGAGTTTAAAGGGAAAACTTTTTTATTTTCCGGGGGAAACACATTGTTCGTGTGAACAGTTTGGCCGTCTGGAATTCGGAAGCGGAGCGTTTGGGGTTCGTGGCTTGGGGTGGGGGGGGGGGGTGGGGGGGGGGGGGGCGTTGATGGACTCTCTCGCGATTAGTGAGATAAACTTGATACACAACGTGAAGTTTTGATTTTAATTCGATCCATCGGGAGGATTTTCGGGGTGATTTTGAGATTAGGGGTTGTTAGTTTTCGTGGTGGGGATCGTTGCTGATGGCCGAGGGTGGAGATGGCCTTTAAATACACATCTCAGCGCTGGTTAAGATCACATTGTTTGAATTTAATCGCAGAGAAAATTCTATATTCATTGAATTGTTTTATTTCAACAAAAAAATATTTAAGGGGTGATTTTTATACCCTTTATGTAATTAGCATTAAAACTTATTTTCTGTCTCATACATAATTAAATATTAATGTTTGTGTAATGGATTATTATATTCTATGAAGAAGTCTTGACTTGCACCTGAAAGATTCAACAAGAATTCCATTGCGAATCTATTTTTCAGGCATTATTAATATTTCAGCGTCAATTTTCAATCGATTTCATGAGAAATGCATCTCATACACCCACAATTAGGAAACAGTACCTTTTCGCACAAAAGTCCGCATCCATCCCCAAAGCGGCAACTCATAGCCAATAGCTGTTATTCAAAGCTATAAAGTCCACCTAAATTTCCACTAGAACGCACACGTTCGCAAATTGACTGGCATATTTTTACCCAGCGATCTTGTGCCCACCTTATCAAAACTCGACCACCTTTGTACACACCCTAGCCACAAAACTGCCCCCGAGGTAAGTTTACATTAGTAGGAAACGATCAAACTACCTACACACACATAACACACCCAAAGTTCCATTCCCATTTCTCTAATACCAAGTTCTAGTTCCTCCATACATGATGCTTCACCTTAGAACCCTTGCTTTATAGTTAACCTTTTGTGTGTTCAAAGGTTACTTACTTCAGATGCACAAAGACATTGGTAGCCAACTTCTTTTCCTATCAGCCACATCATTGCTTGCCCTAATTGCTTGCCCTGTCGACAACGCAGAGCGCCGCCAAGTCCCCGACGACAACGCAGAGCGCCGCCAAGTCCCCGTCGACAACGCAGAGCGCCGCAAAGTCCTCGTCGACAACGCAGAGCGCCGCCAAGTCCCCGACGACAACGCAGAGCGCCGCCAAGTCCCCGTCGACAACGCAGAGCGCCGCCAAGTCCCCGACGACAACGCAGAGCGCCGCCAAGTCACCGTCGACAACGCAGAGCGCCGCCAAGTCCCCGACGACAACGCAGAGCGCCGCCAAGTCCCCGTCGACAACGCAGAGCGCCGCCAAGTCCCCGTCGACAACGCAGAGCGCCGCCAAGTCCCCGACGACAACGCAGAGCGCCGCAAAGTCCCCGACGACAACGCAGAGCGCCGCCAAGTCCCCGACGACAACGCAGAGCGCCGCAAAGTCCCCGACGACAACGCAGAGCGCCGCCAAGTCCCCGTCGACAACGGAGAGCGCCGCCAAGTCCCCGACGACAACGCAGAGCGCCGCAAAGTCCCCGACGACAACGCAGAGCGCCGCCAAGTCCCCGTCGACGACGCAGAGCGCCGCCAAGTCCCCGTCGACAACGCAGAGCGCCGCCAAGTCCCCGACGACAACGCAGAGCGCCGCAAAGTCCCCGACGACAACGCAGAGCGCCGCCAAGTCCCCGTCGACGACGCAGAGCGCCGCCAAGTCCCCGTCGACAACGCAGAGCGCCGCCAAGTCCCCGTCGACAACGCAGAGCGCCGCCAAGTCCCCGTCGACAACGCAGAGCGCCGCCAAGTCCCCGTCGACAACGCAGAGCGCCGCCAAGTCCCCGTCGACAACGCAGAGCGCCGCCAAGTCCCCGACGACAACGCAGAGCGCCGCCAAGTTACCGTCGACAACGCAGAGCGCCGCCAAGTCCCCGTCGACAACGCAGAGCGCCGCCAAGTCCCCGTCGACAACGCAGAGCGCCACCAAGTCCCCGACGACGACCGCTACGAAGGCGTCCACGAGCGCAGCGACCCTGTCTACAGCTACCCCTGCCCCCCAGCCACTCAAGACTAGATCGCAACCTACGCGCACCTCCAAATCAAACCACCTAGCAATCCCATACCATTCTTTCCCCCGACCCAAGCCCAACACACCCACGTGAGCACCTCCACACCCCACAAACCTCCAAAACCCCCTCTACACCCCACACCCCCCCAAACCACCACGATCATTACCCTGAACATCCAATCCGCCCGAAACAAGGTCGAACTACTTGAACTCCTAACCAACCAACACTCACCCGATTTCCTCTGCCTCACCGAACACTGGCTACACCCCAGCGACTCATTCTTCAATATTCCCCACTTTGATAAAGCAAGCATCTTCTACCGCTCGTCCACCTCTCATGGTGGTGTAGCCATCTTTGCCAACCCACACCACACCACCTCCCCAATCAACCTTGTCCCATATACCAGAGACAAAATCTTTGAATGCACAGGCATCCTCTGGACTAACCCCAATTGCACCAGGAAACCAAACATCATCATTGCCATATACCGCTCCCCCTCGGCCTGCACCGCTACCTTCCTGACCCTACTAGAAGACCTAATCATCCACATCTCCAAAAAACACAAAGAAGCCAACATAACCCTATGTGGCGACTTTAATATCAACCTGCTACAGCCCTCCATCGTACAAACCCAATTCCTTGACCTCCTACACTCTTACAACCTCCATGAAACAATAAACTCCCCAACTCGCATCACCCCCCACTCAGCCACATTAATTGACAATATCTTTACCACCCACCCCCAGAATTCATATAAGGCCTCCACCTTTGAAAGCGGTCTATCTGACCACAAAGCCCTCAAGCTGACGCTCGCCAAATCCAATTCCTCACCCCCCAGATCCCTCAGAGTCCTTAAACGATGCTTCAACGAGGCTAACCATCACCATTTCACATCACTCCTTCAGCGAGAAACGTGGTCCGACCTTTCCCCTAACCTAGAAACCGACTTACTATACAACTCATTCATAACCAAGCTAACCAATCACCTCAACACTGCCTTCCCCCTTAGTCTAGCCAAACCAAAACGCCCCACCAAGAACGAATGGATCACCCCCGAACTACGCGCAGCCGGCAATGACCTGCGCTTGATAAGTGACCTTGCCAAAACCATCACCAACCCCAATCCGCAATTAAAACACGATTACAACCAAAAAAAAAGGCAACACCTCAAAAACGTCCTCTCCGCCAAAAAGGTTCATAACCACCACAAGCTTGCGAACTCCAAAAACATAGCCAAAACGGCATGGAACATTATCGACTCCAGCTCCAAACCAGAACGTCCCGCTTCAATTCCCACACTCCTTATCAACAACACTAAAATCACAAACCCCCCTGCTCTTGCTGAGGAATTCAACCACTACTTTGTAAAATCTGGCTGCTCACCAGCCCCAGCCGCCCATCCCTCTATTCTCACTCCCAAAGTACACACCTCAAAATCAATTTTTCTACTTCCCACCAACCCCTCAGAAATCACCCTAACAGCTCTGACCCTTAAGCACAAGCACTCCTGCGGTCTTGACGGAATCTCAGGTTCCCTCCTAGCCCGAAACATCGAACTCCTAGCGGAGCCCCTGACCCTCATAATTAATAGCTCCCTATCCTCCGGTACCTTCCCCTCCAAACTCAAACAAGCCCTAGTGATCCCCATCCATAAAAAAGGAAATAAATCCGACATCGGCAACTATAGACCGATCTCCCTACTATCCTCCATCTCCAAACTCATCGAGAAAATAATGCTCTCCCGCCTCGCATCCTTCGTTGAAGCTAACAACATCCTCGCCGACTGCCAACACGGTTTCCAAAAAAATAAATCTACGATCACTGCCATTTTCCAATTCCTCTCCACCCTCTACACAGCCCTAGACAGAGGAGACCATGCCATCGGTCTCTTCTACGACCTAAGCAAAGCTTTTGACACTATCGATCACAAGCTCCTCCTACACAAACTGCACTCCCAAGGAATCCGCGGCACTGCCAACAACTGGATCGCCTCCTTCCTCGCCGGCCGCTCCCAAGTGGTCCGTATTAACTCCCTGTCTCCGGACCAGCCTCCCTCCATCTCTACCCCTCTCCTCATCATGCAAGGCGTACCCCAAGGCTCGGTCCTTTCGCCATTACTCTTCCTCCTGTACGTTAACGACTTACCACAACTTATAACACAAGGCACACTCTTCCAATTTGCCGACGACACAAACCACCTCTTGACCAACCCTAAATCCCAACCCATCGACACCCTCGCCCAAATCGCCAACTCCCAAATCCTGACCATGTCAACCTACTGCCTAAGCAACCGACTAGCACTTCAAACAGCCAAAACCTCACTCATCAATTTCCAGACTAAAGCCAACCTCCATGACCCTCCCCCTCTGATCAGCGTCAACGGCCAAGTAATCTCCACATCCCCATCAACAAAATTCCTAGGCCTCCACATAACACCGAACCTAGACTGGTCCCTACACGTCCAAAAATCCCTCGCCAAAATTAAAGGCACCTGCTTCTTACTGCGACGTCTTAAACGTATAGTCAACCTTCACACCCTAAAGCTAGTCTACCACGCCCACCTCCACTCGCATCTATCCTACGGCATCCTCTTCTGGGGCACCTCCTCCCCGGCCCATAGAATCTTCCTTGCACAAAAACAGGCGGTACGAATCATTGCCGGTATTTCCCGCCGAAAGACCTGTAAGCCCCACTTCACCACCCACAAAATCCTCACCCTCACATGCACCCTCATTCAAATAGCAAGCACCCTTGTCCGATCCCACCCCCACCTCTTCCCGCTAAACTCCTCAATCCACACACACGAAACCAGAAGGAGAAAGGAAATACGCACTGTCACACATCACACTACCCTCTTCACCCACAGCCCCTCCCACATCTGTGCCAAAATATATAATCATCTCCCACCCCACATCAAGGACTCCCCCAAACGTAGCTCCTTCGACTCTAGCCTAAGAAACTTCCTAATCCAAAACCCATTCTACAATATCGAGGAATACCTCACCTCAACAACTAACCAAGAATTCCTAGTCCCCATACCCCAATGCGCCACTTCTTTATCAGCCATAATCACTAATGACTAATCCTAAAAATATACCTGTATCCTAAAATATATCCTATACGATCAAGGACCACGATCAAGCCGTTTAACAGTTACTAATCCTAAAAATATACCTATATAATACTTTTTTAAGAATCTATTAAAAGAACCATCGTTACTACCCTACGTTTATATTACCATTCTACCAACAACGTGGGCCTCCTATTGTTTTTTATTGTTTTTTATTTTATTTTATTTTTATTTTTATTATTACAATTATTTACTATTATTATTCTCATTACCATGTTAAATATTATCAAAAGGATGCTACCACTCCAATTAAACCACTACAATTAAGGACCCTACCACAGAATAGGGCTAACTATTAGCATTTATCGGTACACCCTTACCTCGAGATTAAACTACTATTATTATTATCATATGTTATATAATTTATTTTTCAACTAATATTATATAAATTTATCATAGGCCCATACAATTACAATGTATTTGTCAGCAGCCAAATAAATAAATAAATAAATAAATAAATAAATAAACCTTAGCAAAGCATAAAGTAGACTGCTTGCTCTATGGTATCAGTTTCGGTGTGTATTTTCATGGTAGGTTCTTCATCTACTTTGGATATACCTAGGTTGTTGTAATATATATGCTTTACCTTCCAGACGCCGAGGGGCTGAATTGGAATTTGAATTTCGTGTAAGTAAGGGTTCGTATTTGATGATGATTCCTTCCATGAACAGACGGGGGTGAGTTTTTTTGTTATTTTGTGATTGGTTGTTTGCATGGTGTAAGCATGTTGTGATTACAAGCAAGTCTTGTTTTCTGAAAAAATTAGCATTGTAACCGGGTATGATAAAATTTAATCCACAATTTGTTTACTTTGGTTCACTGTGTTCTATAAAATATGAGTCGATTTAATTTTTGTAGAATTGCAACACCAGAAAGCATGCACGAAGAGTGCCACAAAAGAAAATGCATCAAACCGATAAGAGGAATTCAGATATTTTCAGATATACATTTACTAATCTGGAAAAATGGGTAAATTGATAATAATTGTGTTTTGGCGTTCACCACAATAATGGCATATAGAATTGGCAGGTGTAAACGGTTATGCGGATTCAGAAGAGTTACACAGAGCTAGAGTTACATGGTGGAGAATCCCGGTTTTACAACACAGTAATACCAGCCATTTGGCTGAATTAGGCAAGGACCCTTTTTGACCCAATATTTTAAGTTCAATGAATATTGACCCTCAAAACATTTCGTTTAAATTTCAATAAGACAATCGATTTTCCTATCTTCCAAAATCAAAACGCAAGGGAAATTAATAACGAACTCATCTAACACTTAACATTTAGTGAGGATAAAAATAACACACCTCATTATCTTGTCCCGAAAAAAGTCAGACTCAACAATTATTCTCGAAACGATTTTCTCTCGATTGCGAACGACGCCGAAAGCTTTCCATGCCCCGCGCCGCCCCGTCCCGCCAGCTACACCGACATCCCTGATGAGAACCTCTCAAGAACACGTCCGGCCGCTAGGAAACAACAAAGTTGAATAAGAAGCTGTGTTACGTCTGCTAGGACCCTGCATCTGACGGCTGCATCATCGTCTGCAAGCTGGGGGGACCCCACCGCCCCTACGTCAGGGCTAAGAATCGTACCAAGCAATCGTTTACAGGCAAGACGGAAGTGGTAACTCCTTAAAAATGAACCCATGTCCTAGATCGTTTATCTAGCTTCCCGATTAAGTAAGATTTAATTTAGTGATGTGATTAGGATGGCTGAAATTGTCGATTTTAAATGTAAATGCGTAGATTTTCGAACTATTCCGTGTAACTTAAGTGATTTCAGACAGTCTTCTCACAATGAAAAAAATTAACTTATTTGATTAGAAAGCCTGATCAATTGTCTATGGGATGATGTATTTAGTGTTTGGCTACGATTGACAAGTTGCCTGTGATAAATTGTTTTGTAGAATTCAAAGAGTCGATAAATGGGTGGTGGGACCCCAAAGCCTTCAACCTCGATGCTCCCCCCAACCCACCCCGTTTAACATCTTCGCAAATTGACCAGCGTAATTCATTTTCACCTTCAGTCCGCCAATACTATCCGCAAATAGAAACAAATTCTCGGAAAATTCTCGCACTGCGCATTCCAGTTTCTCATAGCAATAAAATGAACAGCTTTCATAATTACCTCGGTTTTGGCTTGTGTCTCACAATTGTTTTTAGTTAGCACTGCGGCTTCATCTTTCTTACATAAGTTTACATCTTTTCTAGTTTTTTCGTACTACTATCCTCTTAGAAAGACTTTGAAAAACCAGACAGCCTTTTTGGCGAATCGTCCGGAACCGATAACATATTAAAAGCCTAGTGGTTTTTCTCCAAACAATTTGAATTTTTCCCGAATTGTTCTATACATCATAGCATAGATCAACGTTGGTAAAGTTTCAATTACAAATACAGAAGTCCTGGCATTGGAAACTGTAAAAATGAACACACGAAGTGAACCATTTCATTGCAAAAGAGTGTTGCAAATCTCCCAGCATCTTCATGCGAGGTCCACGATTGTTTCCCTAGAACAGTTTGCAATTGCAATCGGCATTGGCAGAGATTTTTTTATGGCGGGGGGCAGTCGTCGTGCATGGCGCTCGAAGGCGATAGCAAAGCATCTTGTTTTGCACATGATGTTTCCCCTTTGTGGGCGCCGCGCGGGGCAGGGGTCGGGGGCGCAGGGGGGGGCGCCGTCAGTGCAATATAGGACAGCCTTTGTGCGGGTGACAGCCAGATTGTGTGTGTATGTGTGTGAGTGTGGGTGTGGGTGTGGTAGTGAGTGCGTGTCGGTGAGGAAAGGGGAAAACATAGGAGAAAATTGAGAGGAGGATTTTTTTGTGGTTAGAGGTAAAAACAAATTGTGGGCTGTGTCAGTGTTGTTTTTTTTTTGCGGAAGATTTTGAGCTTGATGATTGTATGTCTGATGAGTTGAATATGATTTGAAAATTTGTTGTCAAGTTTATTTCTTGAGTTACACAATATGACCACTTGCACCATAACAAGAGGGCATAGAGTAATTGACTTTCATTTAAAAATTCATCTTCTTGAAATCTAACCGTTTCTTGTGTCTTTTTTATGCTCTTTACCGTGATAATCATTTTAGAAGATATTTGGACTTTCTAAGTTTTTGAAGATATTTATTAAGAGAGAATCAAAGATTTCTTGAATGATGTGACTTTTGGATTTTTCATCAATACCAAAACAACTGTATAATTTGATTCAAGTTGAAAGAATGGTTAGAGTATAAAATCACAGACAATCTCGCTTAACATTTCCCTATTTAGCCTATCAAGCCTATTTTAGCAATATGTCTCCTCTCTAGCTGCAGTAAGTGAAAATGTCACCGCCTGCCTTTTATATCATACGTTCGACCGAAATTAAAAGACTATTAAAAAATTTCCAAGAAGATATTTCCAAAATATCAAGTACATCGTAACAGTGCCGTTTATTTTCGAACAGATCAAAATAAAAAAACAGTTAATTTTCCTAATGACATTCCGGAAAATGTGACCGATTGACGTCAGCGCGTCGGAAAAACTATCTGCACGCACGCACGCACCGTTACCCAGAACCGGAAGCAGAAAAACTCTGTACACTTGCGTCAGAGAGGGTGTGTGCCGAAAATAAACAGCAATGAAAAGGTTGTCGAGTAAAAAATAGAAAATAACCGCGCGATTTAACGCACTCTTGTCGAGCGGGATAGAAATTATTTCGGCCCCGCAGATGAGAGTCACGTTGAACGGAAAAGCGTGCCGCGGAAAACTCGCGCGAGGGTGTACGTATGTGCACGTGTTTTTCACTCGTGCGTCATTCATGGAAATAAACGCGATGTGTTGTCGAGAATTGGTATTCGTCCGTGGAATCTTAAAAATAGAAAATTTTGCTGCTCTGCGACAAATGTACTCGTGCGGACGTCTTTTTACCTTCTGGAGGATTGTTTCTTTATTTTTATTTCCTTTCTTATTCGATATCGTATTGACATCAAATAAGCGAGATTGATAATGGCACCTTATGCTACTACAATATGGGAAACTCTTGGCAAAATCGGGCGAAAAAGCACCTGGCAGCAGGGTTAGCAGTTGAATTAAAGTAGTGCAGTTATCAACACCACCTGTAAAGATACTCTTTGATATGTCAACTGTCAGTTGATGATTGGAGATTGAGCATCAGAGGCATTACATAAGATGACATTGTTTCAATTTGTACCTAGATGGTTGTGGTTCTTTCATTTCTTACCTCGCCGCCTATGCTGCACTGGCGATTTTATCCCCAGCGCAACAATGCAATATATTGTAATAGTAAGATATTTGCTAGTAATAATCGTGAAGCAAGCATTTTAAAAAGTCGATCAAAAGTCAAAAGTAGATTAATCGTTTTTACAAAATGATCAGCTTGTATACTGATCACTGACAGGTGATGTCCATTTCCTTAACTTAGACTAATTTTTCAACACCTATTAAATGATATATTCATCTCGTTTTTGAGTGAATTCCAATCGTTTGCTTTTTGTTTCCTACCTAATTGGTGGTTAACTATTTATACAGACATAGTGGCGTTTAAACATAATCATACACATTGATTGAAGCTGCAACATGATTCACATTTCTCTTATACACGATAATTTTCTCTAATACCAACTCCAGCTCAACCAGAACTGGAAACCACCGACAAAAACAAACCCTTACTGGCTGTCTATCCAAAACGTGGCATGTTTTTGAATCCTGTCTAGAGCATCTGCATTACCACGTACCTAACATATAATATATAATCTTAAAGCATTTCCTAACCAGAGGGCACAAAGTACAATGTACACAACAGAAATTAATACGTTAGTCGCGTATATACAAGTCGGCTCAGTCACTGTGTGTAGTGTATAAAATGTAATTAAGTTTCCTGTCGTTTGGAAAGTTTAGTGCTGGTAAGAAGCCCGGGATTTAATTTGGCAGTCAGCTTTTCAACGGAGCGCCGCGCGCTGCAAGCGACGGGTTGTGCCCAGAAGACGCCGGTTAGGGGCGTCACTCGTGTCAAAAATATTCGCACTGGCATCAAGGATTTTATTTGGTGTGTGGTTGCGGAGAGTGGGTGCACAGTTCGGCACGCCAAGATGAGGGTAGTTATTGTGATTATTTACATTTTAAAATTGCAGTTCTTTTTGTATGAATCTTGTCTTTGGATGTGTGAACGAAACAAGCGAAATCCTTAAATTTTACAAAATGGGGGAGAAGAAATTAGGGTTTTCATTTGTTGATTATTATGAAAAAAGCAGGCCTACTTATCATCATCATTGCGAAATTTGGCAAGAATTTTGGTGACGGCTCAATATGGTTTTTGAGCAAAATCTAGTTGGTCGTTTAGTTCAAGAGCCAAATACTATGAATTTTTCAGTTTTTTGGCCGTAGAAACTTCTGGTTTAAGTAGCTACTGGGTTGAGTTCAACTTTTGATATGGCTTTATTGTTTCAAGTTCATTGTTTGGGATGATTTTTACTATTACTTAGCGTCTTCCTACAGTTTAAATAATCAGTTACAAACAACTGTGGTTTTAAACCTAGAATTTGCACCCTTTATAAGGGAAGATTAAAATGAAATATGAAGGGAAAATATACGTGAAATTCTCACAGGGCAAAGACCTTTTTAGAAATTAGATAGAAATTAAAAAATCAACTCAAGGACCAAGCATAAGTATCGATAGGAAGTTTATCCCTATAGTTATCAATCAAACGAAAACAAACGTGCGATAAACACCATGCCTCTAATCTCATGATTTTATTTACACATTCCTTATCCCACATACTTATGCCTGGTCTTTGCGTTGATTTTTTTTAATTTCTGTCGACGAGAATTACCAGAATTCAACCGATCTGACGCCAACCGAAGCCAAAAACAAAACGAATTTAACAAAAAAATGCCAAAAAAAACTCGAAAGGAACACAATATTGTGACCCGGCCCTAACCATCAAACTAAATGCATCGCCCATGGCTTCGGCGTCGGCGTCGGCGTCGGCGTCGGCATGGCGTCGGCGTCGACAGATGGCACCGTCCAGACGACCGGGTAAAATAATATCGACTTGGGCCTGGCTGACAGCAGCTGCGATGCACACGGTCTAATAACAGGGGTAACCAACCCCTAAACAAGCCCTAATCGCCGCTAATGTGACGGAGCATTCACGCATGGAGTATGACAGTGCGAATGGACTCGGGAATGGCCAGTTGTGCGCTGGCGTTTTCTGTGCTCGAAAGTTGTTGTTGATTGTTGTGGCAAATTTTAGTGGTTTTTCAAGATTGTGAGACTTGTTTTTCTATCTAAATAAACTAGCCCCAAAATATTCTATTGTAAAAAAAAACTTTGGATGGAATAATTTTAATCCCGTAATGAAGTTGTCGTCATATTTTGAAAAGAAATCTGAAGAAGTAAGGAAATAACTAGAATAAACAATTTTTGCTGCACAAAATGATGGAGGTGCCGTGCTCACATCATGGTGGTGGTGCCGTGTTCACATCATGGTAGAGGTGCCGTTCTCACACCATGATGGAGGTGCCGTACTTGTATCATGGTGGCGGTGCCGTGCTCACAAAATGATGGAGGTGCCGTGCTCACCTCATGATGGAGGTGCCGTGCTCACCTCATGATGGAGGTGCCAAACCCTGCATTTCTTACGTTGTTTGAGACGTGTGCTACTTGTTTGTACCACACGCAAGTGAAGATGGGTTGCGAACGACTTCTCAACAATTTGTTCAAGAGGTCGTTCAGCTAGATCCAAGTCCTTCACTTTATGGCTGAGCGCATCAGAAAAACAAGCCACATTAATTTTCTTTTACAGAAATAAGCGTGCTAGAATCGTGTTGACACTCTGACGATGACCTTATTCGTAAAACCCATGGCATATTAACCTACTCCAAGCTCAATAATAATTTTTGATGAATCCTATAGGTATAGGTAGTGATAAGTCAACTCGCATTTATCAAAATGGTTTACTTGCCTTCATTTTGGCCTACATGGGCATAAAAGCTTGTGAAAAATTTACTTAGACATGGCGACGGAGCTACCAATGACTTGGCATTTGTAAATTTATCAAATTTGCACTGGAAAACCTAGTATTTCTGTAAAAAATAGGAAACCAAAAATGTTAAAACATACTCAAAAACCGAACCCCCTCGTGCTCGTACCGAAACTAGTTACAACCTTGTACCCAGGCCCACTCTTACTCAACTTTGTCGGCGATAGAAAATATGGAGGTGCCAAAATCAGCAACCACCCTGTCCGCCTGCCCCTGCACACAACATGACAACCAAATCTGGCGCCATGCACGATTTAACGACCCCCAGCCCCCCGCACCGACGAAAGCCCACATCCCACACCCAGCTGTAATATTTTTTGGCACCGACCATACCTAGATGTTCTCCCATAACCCGGGGACTACACGTATATTTTGGCAACACATTGTGTCTCGCCCCCCCCCCCCCCCTCTACCATACCACCCCGCGGCCACACGGGGCGCTACACCCCCCCCCCCCCCACCCAACGGTTCGGTGTGGGCTAACCTAATTGGTGTGGTGCACGGGCCCCATGTGGCGCTTACGGCGTAGCGACAAGTTGAGGGCACTGGATGCCGGAGAGAGGCTGACTAGGTTGAAGTTTGTCGGGAGCACCGCTGTGAGATGACAATAACACCGGTTACCTTACCTAGCGCTGCCAACAGGCTGGTATTACGGCGGTGCTAGTAAAAAACCGGTTTTTCCTTATCCTTTTAACACAGTAATACCTGGTGCTTCTGTAGCACCACCGTAGCACCGAAACGTGGGCCGCGCCAGGTAAGAGTTACGAAGCACCATAGCGGTATTGGCTGCGCAGTTTTGCCACTTGTAGTATGGTTTGGGTGTGCATAGCAAAAGACCCATCAATGAGATGTCAACAGTCACTGATATAAAATTGGTGGTCACTTGTGGGCCACACTTATTCCAACTATTGCAGCAACACAGCGATATTAGCACCACAGTGATACGGCTGTTACATTGTAGTAGGTGACCCATTATTAGCAATTTCAACAGTCTTAGCACCAGCAAAGTAACACGAGTGTATGGTAAAATCCATGATAATGCTAACTATCGAAGCAAAAGTATATTTCAAAAAGACTGGTTTTCAAGTAAAGGTCAGCCGGAAAAACTTGAGGAACCG
Source organism: Nemurella pictetii (assembly GCA_921293315.2). Lineage (NCBI taxonomy): Eukaryota > Metazoa > Arthropoda > Insecta > Plecoptera > Nemouridae > Nemurella > Nemurella pictetii. The sequence continues at coordinate 9,727,093 of OV121122.1, forward strand.
GGCAGAAACTCTTAAAAACTAAGCATTGATATAATCTTTGGTTGAAAAGCTGGCGGTTCTGCTCTGATGGGATAGACTTTTGGTCCTGAAAAGGACCTCTGTCGACGTTTCGTCCGCGTTGGACTACGAGGAATACCAGGACTTCGAGCGAAGTGACTGCATTGCTTAATGTCTTGGAAATTTGTCCGGTGAAAATTGACGAATGGACGTTTTGCTGTCGTATAGTGTTGGAAACAAACTGTTTGGTGGAAACGATTGAAAGAGTCATTGCATAAGCATTATTTAGTGTGTTTTAGGCGTACGGAACCTAATGAAAGCTCAACTGAAATTATTTTCAATTAAGTATTTCAGTCCCAAAACAGAAAAGTGATTTTCAATTTACCTAGTGATCAATTCTAGAAATGCAGTGAAGACTTTCTAACTTTTTTCTCAATATTATCAAGGCTAGCATCGCACTTATAATGGCGTCCATGCGTGGTGTCGGCCACTCACTGGCTATCAAGGCAACCAAGTTGCAAGTCAGTCTTGTGCCTAAAATAGCGTCCATGCATGGATATAGCCAAGAAAGCAGCACGGCTTGACAGTCCGTCTTGTGCCTAACATGGCGTCCACGCGTGGAGTCTGCCAGTCAGGCTACGCAGTCAGGTTTGGACCGGAAACGGATGCTGCGACCGGAGTTAGCATCTCTCTTGCAGCCGGGGCGCTCCAGAGGGAGGCACAGGTGCAACAGCTTTTAATCCCTCGTCTCCCGGCAGCGAGACGCGAGAAATGCGCCGCGCAAACAAACAGAGATAAACAAAGGGCTGAAGCCGAGGAGATGTTGTCTTGACGGAGATTTATTGGTCCTACTTATTGTGGGCTTTGATGGAAGGTTTCATATTTTAGATTTTTAGCTGTGATGAAGAGCAGGCCGTTGGTATCAAAGGCACCTGGTCTTTAAGGCTCATCGTGGTCGACTCTCTTGGAAAAGATATCATAGAAATTAAAATATATATATATATATGAACATTAAACGATAACACAAGTAGATGATTTGAGTTCGATTGATTGAGACTGATGGATTGACAGAAGTTGTGAGTCCAAATTACAATTTAGGGAAGGCATTGTTTGAGAAAATTTGTTTCAGTACTTCGCCCTCGGTTTCATTCCAGTAAGTCCTAGAAATCCACGCTAAATTGTGGATTTTTGAACCTCAAACAGTCAATATCCCCATCACAATTTAGCCAATGAATCTCAGTTGTCAGTTGTTTACAGACTACTTGCCAAACTTTCCGCAATAGAAGAATCATGACTTCTTCCATTCACCTATAAGCCGTAAGTAATTCCTACTTCCAGTTTCCAGTTTGTCTTAAGTCCCTCCTGTTTTCCCCCGTTACGCTTCTTCTAAAGAAAGAAAAAGAAGCAAACCATCGCGCAAATTTCATTCTTCAATTTTCTCCCGCGCGACTCGTCAAAATAATATGCCAAAAGCATTTCCAACCGCAAATACACCCCCAGAGACAATACCTATAAACCCATTATATTATCGTGCATAGCTCTGAGAAACTTCACTATTCCCATACATTTCCCGGCCAAAGAAATCCACCGGCTTGTATTTTCACATAGCGATTCAACCCTTTCATCAATAAGACAATAGGAAAGTTATTGCTTGGCCAATTAGCAGTAAGTTTTCTTGGAAGTCTGCGCGATCGACTCGGCATTAGAATATCGCCCGGCTGCAGACGATTTTATAAGCGAAGGTATTGGCAGAAGATAAAGGGTTGGAAAGGTGAACGGAGCATTCAATTGCAGAATCTTCATTCAGTTTTATGGTCTAGACGATTAGAAACGCAGTGAATGCGAGGCGGTGAAATTTATTGACGTCCAGCCAGCTGTGTGGGATGAATCGTAACTGCTTATTATTGTAAAATCGACGTGAAAATGTCTCGGGGCAAGTGAAGTAGATGCTTTTCTTCTGCGCTCTCTGTGGTTGTGGGCGGTGAGACGGGATTATTCTTGGATTTTGGGGGACTTCAATGCTGGGTTTAAGACACAAGGCTGGTTTTTTATGAAGAATTTGTCTATAGTTTTAAAGGTTGTGCGGCCGAGTTTTATAAGCACACAATATAAAATGAACAATCACCAGTCGTATAAAAATCGGAACTTTAGTATCCTCGAAATAGGCCATAATTTTAAATAAAATACATGCCTAAATTTGCCTGTTTTTATGGGATTATTTGGTGATGGGGGTTACAATCTTTTTCCTAAATAGATCCAAAGAAATGTTTGCTACTAAATTGTAATGATTTCGTTAGTTAACCACTCCTTATCACAATTTTCTATTAAATCTAAAATTTCTAATCTTATACCCAGTATTTCGGCGTCTTGATAATTATTTAACGATCTGTTAACTTGATAGCTAGGCATCTCTGTTCAGTAGCCATGGTAATAACATATTAACAGACCGTTAAGAAGTTAACAGACCCCTTAAAAACTGGGCCATAGCCGTAGGCGGCTTTCGTTCTAAAAATTAACATTTTCTTTTACACTCTGCATAGCTAGACTTTTCCAGCACCAACCCAAATCACCAGTCAGTTACTCAAAAACACAGCATCATCACCAAATAAAATACTCCTCTTCCCACAACTCCAACAAAATACCGAAATTTCTCTCCACATCCTTCCCAACCAAACTTCGTCCACCCCACCGATCCGATCCCACCCCATCACCGCGCCACCCCTATCGTTCTCCGTGCACCCACCCTTGTATTTTGCCGCCGGTGGGACATATCCTTGACAATACCTGGTATTGAATAGGCCAGACTAGTTCCGCTGGCGATTGAGCGAGCTGCTGCTGCTGCTGCTGCTGCTGCTTTTGCCCTGCTATAGTCGGCCGGGCTGACTTCTCAAAGGCGACTTAACAAGTGGGCCGAAATGTCAGACGCAGAAGCCTCCCCCCCCCCCGTTTGCCAATGCACTACAGAATTCCCGAGCCTGATACCGCTGCTGCTGCTGCTGCTGCTGCTGCTGCTGCTGCTGGGAAATCCACGCCCGCGGATAGGGGATGAAGATAAGGGTGTGAAACGACGATACGAGAAGAGAATGCATGGCTTGCTGATTATACGGTGATAAGATGGTTGTTGTAATGATATTTAATGTTTGAAGCCGTCAAAGTTAATTTGGTAAATTCATGATTGTTTCACGAGGATATCTCAATTTTTAAGTTTTGGGTGAAAATAAGATTCCCTGGATAAGACCAGGGAATTATTCCCTGGATAATCTTAAGTATTGACTGTCTAATAACATGTACATGTGTTCAACAATGACAATAAACAACAATTATTATTATTAGCTGTCGTCACGTATCACATAGCTAAAACTGTGTTCTTGACTTTTCCCGGCCTTGAAATTCTTGACCTACGATTGGTCGGACGGCGCTATGGTGACCTTGAGCATGCACGCTGATTGGTTGAATTTGACCATTGCTAGTTTGGTGTACGAATTTAATTCATTATTTTACCTGACATCAATTCTCATTTACTGGGAGCTAACATGTCTGCCATGAGTAAAGAGACTTAATAGATTACCTTGAGCTGTGATTGGCTGAAAACGGTCTCAAGGACGTCGATCAGTTTATAATTTTCCTTTCGTGTACCCATTATATGTGGCGTTCTACGAAGAATCGACCTATTCCACCCAGAGAAAAAAGATGTCAGATACCCACTGGACGTACTACCAGTTTGGAAAAAATTATTGATTAGCTCTGCTAAAAAACAAATGAAGACAGGGAAATCACAACCCGTATTGCTCTACCTGGCTTTAGCGAGTGGGTATCATGACGTTATTTTAATAAAATTTTGATTGAATGGAATAGATGTCTTATAGAAAAGAAACCAGTAGAATTTTCTTCTAATAATAATACAAACCATTAAGACCCCTGGAATAATTTCCTTCTTCCAAGTCAATTGAATTCCGCCAGCGCACTTCCTTCTAATAACTTATTTCCCTGTGAAAACAATACGTGTACAACAACACTGCGAATGAAAGACGCTTGAGGGGTGGCTCCGGCAAGAGATGTGCAGAGCGGCGTGGGACGGGACGGGGGATGTTTTAAAGGAAATTCTCTTATTTAAAAGGTAATTTCCATTGTTCGCCGAGGAAAGTTTTTAACCAAGTTTGTTTGAGCGTCACGACGCCTGGCGCGCGCGCGCGCGGTTGCAGCTGCCGGCCGCACGGCGTGTGTATTGTCTTTGAGAACGGAGCGAGATGGAAATTCTTGTGTCGCCTAAACTCCCTGTTGATCGATGTTCGCATTGAGGGGGGGTGGGGCCAGGGAGGGGTGGGTTTCATCGACGCCACATCTTCGAGGGCCCACTCCGTTCGCGATTGTCGCGTGTGAGATGAACGTGGATGCGATCGTTGTCATGAAGCTATTACGTTTTGCGGGAATTTGTTCTGGGTCGTAGCTTTTAAGTTATTATGGCTTCTGGAGTGCTGGCACGGGGATAGAAATTTGCTAATTAGCATGTGCACAGTGTAGATTGCAGGTGTTTGGATGGATGTTTCGTGACTGTAGCACGCTGCAGAGCGATTCTGTTAAATTTTTGAAGGTGAGATGAGATGAGATTAAACTTTTGTCAATGATTTTAATGGAATTTTCTGAAATGAAATTTTACTTTTCTGAAGATTAACTCAACCTTATTAGCGATTTTAACGCGTGACGTTGTTATAGTTTCCTGTTTTTTAAAAGCTCCGAACAGCTTAGCTGGGTTTTTGTTAGGAACACTGATATTTTCTGGTGTGAGATTGTTTCCAAGAAGGATATTTTTTGTTTTAGTATCAGCTGAGTCAAAAGAAAATAATGGCATACGCTTAGAATTTTCTTGGAATCAATCAAAATGGCACTGCGTTTAGTTTTGGTGCAACTTGTAGGAACATCGAGTCTCGGATCGGAGGCCCACGTCGACAATCTCGTGAAGATGAATTCATCGACACAACTGTGTCGCATAATAAAAATTGTAGAACAATATGGAAGGAAAACACGAACTCGACAGTTCTACCCCCCTAAAGAGGTCGCAGACTTTTTTCGCTTTTTAACCCAAATCGTGGCTGTCAGAAGCGTGGCCTAGTGCAATGTCGTAAGACGCTGACATTAAAATGTATGTACTTGTCGGCTGTCGCGGGCAGACTCCAGCCCCAGTGAGTCGGCAGGTAGATCCAGGCCTGATCCAGTTAAGGACCTATATATCCCTGTTGTCAGTGTGCTCGTACGTGTCCCGTTGCGTTGCGTAACCTGCACGTCTGCCAAGCTGGCGATAAGATCATGACATTAACCTGGTTTCGATTTGATGATTGGTTTTGATTCTGGGACTGACAATATTCTGTCTTGGTTTATATTATGTAGGATTCGGATTGTCTTTAATCGGGCTTTTGCCTAGTAAACGAAGTTTATTTTTTCATACTAAGCTGGAAGTAGTCCTATACGTCCTATATTTGCAATCTATGGGCTGGTTTTAGAATGTCCAATTCAATAAGTATCATCCAGTTAGGAAGAAAACATAAGCAGCCGATAGGTTTTCCCACGGATACGTGTTTTTATCTAAAGGTTAGCGATTGAAGACATTGCAAAAACCGTTCCTTAGATGCCTTTTGGAAAAAGCAATACTTCGCTATGGCCGAAACATTCTTAGATTTAAAATTTTGTAAATTTTAATAAAATGTTTTTAGCAGTTATTTTTAAGAAAGAATCAGCAAAATTTGAAACGAGATTTTGCGTTAAATTTTAAATTACAAGCTGAAATATTTTGTGCTATATTATGCATTGTAAAAAGTTCTAAGATCTAGAAACATGCTCGGTAGTCATGTAAATTTGCAAACTTGTCGAAAATAAATCAATTTTATGTAGATTTCAGCGAGTTCTACAGACACGTGTAAAACTTTGAAATTACACGGTTTAGACAAACTGCACCGATATTCTTCAGAAAAACCATTGAACTGGGTGATTGAATGCACAGTCCCGAACGCAAACTTTTCCCCATCGCTTCGCAAATCTACTGCCTGCTTTACCACGGGTCTAAACTCGAGTGCCAATTAGCAACAAATCGAAACAAATACTGATATTCCATCCAATATTTTGGCACGCCAACATTTACCGAGCCTGGAAAGAAAACTCAAACCTTCCAAAATCGATCTGCAAACGCAATATCTTCATGAATTCAATCCGCAACATCCCTTGAACACGACAAGCGCACGCAAACCAACCGAGCAGAATCACCGATACCGATTATTAAATAAGGAAGCCCCGTCAAAGCCTAACACACATCTGTTTGAACCCAGATCCCATCACCTGCATCAAATGCCAATCAATATCCCATAAACGTTACTGGCAATACGGTTACATTACACAACAACAGAAGACACAGATTTCGGTCAATCCAGGCCACTGCATCCCCATCAAATTTCCGGGAAACGTACCCTGGAAAGAGAAAGCAACGCTGGCATTGTGCAACAGTTGCTATCATCTGCCACTGATGACAACCTGTATACATCTTGTAGGTTGACCTTTTCAAAGACAGATGGCACCCTAGTTTGCTGGTTACATTACGAGGGTAGTTGGTTCTTGTGCGATGACCCAGTTTCTTACAGCGGAAATGGGGTTTTTGGTTAAGCCTTTTCGATAGGGTAATGAAGGCACGGACGTAGGTTGTCATATGAAGGAAAATTGAATGTGTGATACAGATTGGGATTCTAGGGGGCACCAATATCATTGTATAGAGTCGTTAATTTATACTTTACTGCTCCTTGATGTTTAAAGATTGTAATAGTTGGTCGCGTGGCAATGGTTTGTAAGCGTCGGTGAATGATAGGGTGAAAAGGAGAGCCAGTAGCAAATCTTTTATCGTATAGCTTACCCAAGTCACCCTTTCGAAAGACGGTATTCAATCGTAAAATCACTAATCCGTGATGTCGCTTTCAACAGTAGCTATACACATCATCTTGTAGGTTAACCTTTTCAAAGACAGATGACACCCTAGTTTGCTGGTTACATTACGAGGGTAGTTGGGTTCTTACGCGATGACCCAGTTTCTTACAGTGGAAATGGGTGTTTTAGGTTAAGACTTTTCGATAGGGCAATGAGGGCATGCGGATGTAGGTTGTCATATTAATAAAAATTGGGTGCGTGAATTTCAGCAGGAGTGGTCACCCATCCAACCTTCTACTCGGCTGCTATGTTGCTTAACTCCAAATGAGCATTTTAACATAATACATTATTGTTTCTAGAAAAGCTCTGGACATTGTTGACAACGGCTAAACGTACTTACTCATTAAATTTCATATTCTAAGACAGCAATACACCTATTCCATTCAATCAAAATTCATTCAAAATGACGTCATGATACCCACTCGCTAAAACCAATGTAGAGCAATTCGGGTTGTGATTTCCCCATCCTCCTTTGTTATTTAGCAGAGCTAATTAATTTTTTTTCCATACTAGTATTGCGTCCAGTGGGTATCCGACCTCATTTTCCTCTGAGTGGAATAGGTCTATTCTTTCGCTCACCCACCCCGTGCAAATCCATATTCGCGGATCGCTTCGCGAAGCCAACTCCTTGCAAATCCGTCGACAAACAATTCTTCCGCATCTCACAAAGCAGCCACTCCCGTCGCCGATCACGCCAAACAGCTCGAAACATCTTAGCAGCAAAAAGGCCTTCATCCCCCACCCCCCGACGCAACTCGGCAACTTAAAGACATCGCCGTGTGAGATTACCTATACAGACAGTGGCGTTGCAACCACCCCAAAAAGCGCTGGATTTTAGATAGTCCTCGAAAACAATACACTTATACCATTCAATCAAAGTGACGTCACTGTGAAAGGCCATTTGGATTGTCACTTCCCTATTTTCTTTTGTTATTTAGCAGAGCAAATTATATTTTTTTTAGCTGGAAGTATACGTCCAGTGGGTAACTGATGTCATATTATATAAATCTGATTACCATGACAATTTTCTTGACTCTTGATATTACTCTTGGGTCAAAAAAAGTGTAAGATAGACCTTGGGTAAATTCTATGGGTTCATCCAATGATACCCAATGATGTGCAGTAAAATTTAACTGTTTATTGCTAGCGGTCTCAGGCGCTGAAAATTTTAATTCTATCAATTCCTGCGTATACAACTTCTACCTCTTGATTCCATCTTCATTCAAAAACATGCAACGATTACTGTAACTGGCAACGTGATAAAAGAGAACTTCCGAGGCGTCTCTTCTTCTGGGAGTAGGCAACTGGACTGATAAAAAATACTCTACCTTCCCACTTATTAAATTGCCAACCTTACGGTCCCATTTCCACTTGTCAGCAGAGAGTTTAATAATTTCTTAAATCTCTTCATTAAATATTATTTATGGATAATTTAATTAATTATTGATGGCTAATTGATGGTGCATTGCCAAGATAAGGACCCAACTGTCTCAAGTATCGACACCCTTACTTCGACCATTGCTCCCCAGCGCTAACAACTGACCAAGACATAGACATAAAAACCTATCCCCATCCCGATTTAAGACCTGCACCCACAATCCACGACGCCACTGGTCGTCAACCCTAAAAACGCGCCGCCGCTCCATTCCTCCAACGCCCTCCACCCGCCGTGCCGGCGTACGTGCCGCCCGTCCGGCTCGGCGTCTTTGCCCAGAGCCTACGTTGTTGCCAAAGTCCGCGACAGCGTGGCGAGGTCACGTACGGAGAGCAAGCAACAGATGAGGAGAGCCGAGGAGCTCACAACACTGTGTCATCGGGAGCTGTGCTAGTGTCGACCTCGTGTGACAGGCGGGAGAAGGTAAGTTTCTTATATGGGAACTTATTAATGGGCCCGTGAGTGTGTTGTTGTTCGGTCGTTGGATGGTGGAGGATATTGAGAGGTGGTGGGATGTCGTGGGGGTGGAAGATATCTGAAGAGTTGTTACATATTAACTTAAGTTAGTTGGAGTTTCGCTGTGTTTCATATGTTGGTGGACGCTGTGGCGGTATGAATTGTTGGCTATTACGTGTTTATTGGTATTTGTTCATTGTAATGTTGCGGTGCTTATTTGTGTTCTTATACTTTTGCAGAATTTGGGTACGTTCAGTCAAATTGTGAGGTGGGGTTCTCGTGGGTATGGGAAAGTCTAAAATAATAATTTATATCCAAAAGTTTATTTATAAAGTCATACTCAAAAAATGGCCGCCATTTATATTTCACCAACTCATAAAACTAAAAATCAAAATCTAAAATCTAAAATCTAAATCTAACGTAAAAACACTACATAAACGCTTTATTTACCAATCGCATATTTTCTAGCTGGAATCTTTTAAAATACAGACTAATACAGTTAGAAATTAGGGTAAATCGGTGACTTCATTTCTTTTTTTGGCATAATTTTGGTAATCGCATCGACATACAAGCACTGAGCGGACGTATTTAAGTTAATTAGACTTCAGTGAATGCTAATAAGGCGAAACAATTGCTAAGATTTTGCTAGTTGCATGATTACTAATCGGAAGTGTGGGTGTCTCGCCGAGATTTCGGTAGCTGAAAATCTTGTTGTGTCTTGCCTAATATCATATGTTGTTGTGGTGCTTGTATTAGTGGTCCTATGGTGCGGGATTTGCGGAAGGTAAGTAAAATTGAGAGGTAGGGTTTCGGAAGCGTGAGAAAATCTTGTGGTTGTTTCTAAGCTAGTATTAAGGCGGCTGGATTGTCGCCTGTATCGCTGCACGATGCTGGTTAGAATTTGGATAGCGGTTTAGCTTGTTTTTGTCCAGGTGTTTTTTTCTACCTATAGCGTCGCACCTAATGCTATCATGCTGCTATCAGTGGTGGTGCTGCCAGGCTGTATAAGTGCCATCAATCGTAGCACATGAGTACAACTATAAGTAAACTATCACCGATAAATTGGTGAAAAAAATGGGAGCAGAAAAAACTTTCTTCCAATGAAACAAAGGAGATAACAGCATTTGACAAAAAATTCAAATATATTATATGCGCCAAATCGACTAGAATTTGTATAATTTCCGAGATTATGAATCATTCCGGCCTAATGCTTGCTGCTTTTATTTCGATACCAATCCTCAATCGAAATAAAAATCCGTATACGACTCAACGAAGAGGCATACTGAACACAAATATCTTGATTATAAATTACGGTAACAGACCTTAACTGAGCGAGAAATTATAATTTCTATATAATAAAACTTTTGACTCTAGTCACTAGGACGGTTTCCCTCTTTTCCCTCTCCAAATCCCTATATATCTTTCTCGCTCTTGGCTTTATAGAAGAGCTCGTGCTCTCTCCGAAATCCAAAGCATGTTTTAGATTTCTAATTAACTTTGTTTTAATAATACATTATAAATGTCTTTGATGTAAATGACGTGTAGATTAATCGATCAAGTGCCATGCGGAAAGTTAATTTGCCTCCGCGTTCAGCCAGACAGATTTTTGTGACACACACCCTACGGACTGACGGAAAGAATTTCGTGTTTTGAAATTATATTTTACTATAGCTGTGCCCGAAAAAATGCGTTTGAAATGCAGGAAGGGCTCGTCTGAATTTAACACAGGGTGGCCTATATTCAGTTACTTTTTCATTTTCCAGGTCTGTGGAATTGGGTAAATTTCGTTTTTTTATATACCTCCTTTGCAAACAAAATCCGGATTCAACCCAATACCGCAGGTCGCGGTGTACTGCTTGACACATAACTTTTTTTTTGTAATTTTTGCGCTTATTTTCTGGTGTATAGTTTCAGTAATGAGATGATGAAAATTTTCAAATTTTGCCATTGGAAGAGTCTCTCTTTTCATAATCAGAGGAAATCAAAGAGATTGAGTTGACTGGATCAAAAGCCACAAGTACATTGCACGTTTCTCAACCATCGTCATTGTTCACAGCTCAAATAAAGCTGATAATTCAGCCACAAAAAATTAAAACACGAGGTTAACTCCACATCAAAGAAAAATTCACCAATCACTAAAAAAAAAACAATCTCAAAAGAACCGATCATTCTTCTGCCCTTCTTCCAACCCTTAATTGCCGCTCGCACATTTTCGCCCCAAGAACGCACGATTACCTAAGCAAATGTTGTGATTTGAGCACTCACGTCCCATACCCCATCAGTGTGAGAGCTACGCCATGTGCACCCCCTCATCCCCTTGTACCCCCCCCCCCCTACACAAACTCACCCCTACAGGCGTACACGATAATAGTACATAAACAAGCGAGTGTCGCGTACGGTAAAACTATGGTGTACAAACAGGTTCCATCGCGGAAATCGGCGGATAGGACATCATGACAACTATGTTTCCGCTTGGGGGCGGTTTTTATATGTCTCTGTCTGTTTAATTTTAACTATTTAATATTCAGATAGAAATAAAGTTGAATCAGTTCGTTGCTTTGTCATTATAATAATATGGTGATGAGCTTATCCTGGGACCCTAATTCACTAACTTTCTCTGCTACTAATTCTGTGGAATTGGGTAAAATTTGGCTCTTGATTTCAAAGGAGTATGGTATAGGAAAAAGCCGAATTTTACCCAATCCTGCAGAGTAAGAAAATGAGAAAGTTAGTGAATTGGTATACTGTAAGTTCGTGTCAATTTCAATTTTAAAACAAGAAATCCAGCAAGCGAGTGATGAGAATCCGATAAATACTCGATTTCAAACGTAATTAAGTACATCAATATAATTTATATGGCCTTAGTAACACAGATCACGAAGTTAGTTCATATTATGAACAACGTTTTGCTGGAAAGACTACGCAAGGCCGTAACTTTGCCTATAGGTAAAAAACTTTCTCAAAATTCCAACACAAAACTAAAAGCCACCCCCGTTGAAACTCAAAACAGAACATTACCAACACCACCCACGTGTAAAACTATCAGTACCACCAACAACAAAACAAAGCGTATCTCGCACCAAATCCGTTGAACACGACCATTTTTCTCTGCCGTTTTTTTATTCGGGGCAACGGCGTCTAACACCTCCACAGCGTGTCCCAGCGCGGTTGGCGCCCAAATATGGGGGGGAGAGTTGGGTGGTGCTGGTACTTCAGCAAACGCTGGGTTGCGGGCCTGGTGACGAAGGGGTGGCGGGGGGGATCTTGTCAAACGCAACCGATCTGTTCCCGTCTCGCTCCCTCTCACAGCCGACTCGCCTGGTGCTTCACACAGCAGCGAAGGCGGCGGTGGCGGCGTTGGATGCTGTGTGTAGTGTGTTGAGAGCCGGGCTGCTGCTCTGTGTGTGTGTGTGTGTGTGTGAGCAGAGCTTGCTTGATTGCATGTCACTGCCACACAGCGCGCTGCCGGCACACACACACACACACAACCTCACACACTCTCTCACACACATAGACGTGGTGTGATAAGAGGCCTGGACGGTCGCCAGTGGCGCGCGAGATGACGGGGCATCTGTGATTATTTAGGTTCTTTTCAATCTTTGAGTAAGAAAAAATAGTTGTACAGAGGTTATAGTAAGAAAATGAAATAAGTGTCGGTCTAGGCTTGTTTACAGAGGCATGGGGAGTTGGTGGTTGCTGGTGACGCTCAATTTTGAGATGGCACGGTCGTCTGTTATGCTTTTAATTGCTTTAGTGAACCTTTGGGACAAAATTTGAGATAAAACGATCACAGGATTGTGTTTTATGTGATTGTGGAAAAACTGTCCGTCTAAGCTTCTTAACAGGGATCTGTTGTCTAACTATAAGGACCCTGGATGGCCACATGTCATTGCCTACCGCTTAAAACGGTCCATCCGAGCTTTGAGCAAACACCGGATACGTCCGACAGTCGATATGCATTTTCTTCTGGTTCGCCGTCCCATACCAATATTGATGTTGGCAAACGGTAATCTCGGTATTAAGCCTGGCACCACGATTTCAAGTGTCCTATCAGCATCACATTCATTTACATGATCTGACCCGTATCAATTACGTTCGGTTTTATCCGCAACATATCGACCAATGAAACTGCTACCCAATCGCGGCCCATCCTGCCAAGATGGTCGAGATTGGAAAGAGTCCTACTGGCTTTGGGGGAGTCGAGATTGAAGCCAGATGGCGGCCATATTGGAGGTCCCAGTTCCTGTCAAGGTCACCGAGTAGATCAGCAGACCATCGGAAATCAAAGCGTCCCCCCAGCTTGAAAACAAGTCGACATGATCGGGTATTCCCGGGGAGTGTATAAGCAAATCGAAGTGCACGAGTGAAAACGTTCGAATTTCCGTTCAGATGTCGGCCATTTTGAAGGTCCCAGTCAGCAGAGCAGCGTCCTGTCAAGGCCACCGAGTGGAAGAGCCCGAGATCAAAGCGTCCCAACAAGTCGACGGGATGCCCTATACCCGAGTGGATTGTGCATAGTTCGACGGTATCGCCCCCGGCGTGGCCTGCTCCAGTCGTCCTCTCGACGCGCCCATCTGGCGAACAATGGCCTGGCTTGACGGGAGCAGGGGAGCAGGGAACGCGGGCAGGGACGGGATGTAAAAACACTTGACGGGAACGGTGGCACCTGAGCCCGCCTGGCGCGACGCTCGCAACGACGAGCTCTGGTGGCTGGGTGCTGGACTGGTCGAATCCGGTGGCGTGATTGCATTTGCCAGTGCGCTGTGCGCTCAAGGTTGTGTTGTGTTTCATTTCATTGCGTGAATTTCCATGTATAATGGACATTAGTTTTATTTACTTGATGTGCTGCTTGTTTTTACGCTGATGAGCTTGTTAGTTGTGGGCCATTGTGTTTGTGCTTGTTGAAGCCGGTAGCTAGATGCGTTCTGATGAGATAAGATGGCTGAAACCAGTGCCCGGTGGGCTTGGAGCAGCTTGGAAATTGAGGAGTTTGGCGGGATATTTAAATTTCAATGCACTATCATCATTTTTGTTTTATGTTGCAAAATAGGATGCCAATTTTCTTTTACTGGAGAAAAAAGGGGAAAATCTGGAGTTGTTTGGGCTAAAAGTCGACTTTTGCGTTTTTACATTGCTAGAATATATTTTATACGCGTAAAAACATATAAGAACTATGAGAAATTGTCTGGTTTATTTGTATCGCAAATCGCAATTGATTTGAGATAGTGGCCTCTTTGACAATATGGTTCGACTTTGGTTATGTCTCGACGGTTTGCCTGTGTACTACTTTCTTGATACATCTGCGTAAGATGCCTAAATTAGTCAAATGAAAAACACAGACGAGAAGTCCGTAAAACTCACAGGTGTACAACTAAAATATTTACTCTTGACCGAGCCGTTTGCCGCTTGCTAGAGCCTCCCTTCCCCAGTCCCCGAGCCCACACACTGGGCGAATCGACCCGATTGCGATGCAAAACTCCGACAATACTACATCGCACACTTCTAGGGCACAGGACAGGGCTACGTTTCATACCCATGTTATTTACGATACAAGGTTCGTTAATAACGCTTTATAAATTATTCTTTCCTTAGACTCTTGTCTGTTCCTAATCATAGCACGTTAGCTTTCTGAAAATATATTGAGCTGGGTATTGAATGCTAATTTTCATTTTTCATTTTAATTTTTTAATTTTCTAATTTTCATTAGAGAAATTGTGGGAAGATAAAGAAGCATGGAAAGCGTTAGTGGAAATGGAAGAAGAAGAAAAGAGTGAAGAAGAGGAGGAAGAAACATCAACAGGCCTGGCCAGCCGGATGACTTTGAGAAGGCCTTAATTTGTGTTTTTTGAGCAAAAATCATTCACCCTAACGGACGAATAAATTGATTATTAATAATTGAATACTATGTACCCGAACTCGAGCTTTTCCCGACGTTTCGCGAAGCTGTGCTGCCTGCCTTATCAACGGTCTTAACTCGAGTCCCGACGTTTCGCGAAGCTGTGCTGCCTGCTTTATCAACGGTCTTAACTCGAGTCCCGACGTTTCGCGAAGCTGTGCTGCCTGCTTTATCAACGGTCTTAACTCGAGTCCCGACGTTTCGCGAAGCTGTGCTGCCTGCTTTATCAACGGTCTTAACTCGAGTCCCGACGTTTCGCGAAGCTGTGCTGCCTGCTTTATCAACGGTCTTAACTCGAGTCCCGACGTTTCGCGAAGCTGTGCTGCCTGCTTTAGCAAGGGTCTAAACTCGAGTCCCGACGTTTCGCGAAGTTGTGCTGCCTGCTTTAGCAAGGGTCTAAACTCGAGCTTTTCCCGACGTTTCGCGAAGCAATGCTGCCTGCTTTATCAAAGGCCTAAACTCGAGTGCCATGACAATCATCTAATTTACTAACGTTTACTAAATACGCGCGATATTTTTCAAAAACATATTCTCTTATCAAAATGAGTGCGAATAATAAAAGGAGAACTCTGCTAAAAAAAAAATTATGTGAGTCCTAAAGTGGAAAGCAAGGCTGAAACCCAAATTTGTAATATTTATTTTTAAGAGTTCAAATGGTGATCAATTGCACTTAAGATTGGAACTATATTTTTGGGGAAACGTAAACACTGACGGCACCACGAGAGTGGGCAGATAACGCGAGTGTTGATGAACCAAAGATGAACCAAGATTAGTCAAAATTAGCCAAGAAGGGAAATTCGATGCCGGCTGACCATACACTTTATAATTTTCAAAAAAGTTATGTGCCAATTTTCGCGGCAACAACGATTTCCCGGACGAATTTTTTTTACCCCCAATTTAGCAATTATAAGCAATGCACAAAATTACCATCAAAGTAATCAAACAATATTAAATTTAATCTTCGGTGAGACCAAAAAAAAAACCACAAGAAACAACGCTGTTAACTGCCAACAAACCACATCATTTCCACCGACTTAATCTATAGTTGGACACACCAATTGAAATCTAACAATAATACCATGAATTTTCATCCCTCGCACCCCCTATCTGCATAATATCTGCAATAACACCCCGGATTGTCCACGCGTCGAGCAATGCATACACAGGCCAGGTAGCTGCTATACACGATGCATGTCCACCCATGCTTTTATAAAAGTGTTTGAATACATAAATACAGCTGGAGGGTATGCAAGGCTTAAAGACAAGCGCGAGGGGGTGGGTGTGGGGGGATGGGGGTGTTATCACTGTGCGTGGGAAAGGCTGCAGGTGCGGATAACATGTATATTAAGCTTGCCTAGACGCACGGTCTATGCGAGCTCTGATGGATATCTGTCTAGATATATATGCATGCAGCGAACACAGATCACGGATTGAGTACACGGACTGTGGACGTGTGCATTTCGGTGATGGTTCTTGTGATGGATCTCAGTTTGAATGTTTCAAATTTGGGTAACGGTTTTCTTTTTTTTTGATTTTGATGTTCGTGAAGTTGATGTGAATTCGTTGGTAAGATACTGTATGGAGATTATTAGGATCAGTGGTGTTCATTCAGGAATCCCATACCGAATTTTATTTGTAATTTAATAATTTGTGTCAATGTTATGCATTGAACAAGTGTAAAATTATCGAAACCGTTTGTTATTACAGCTATTTAAAACATCGGTCTGTAACAAATAGTCGATTTGCAGATTTAAAAACCCGGTAACTGTTTCTACTATACTATGCATGGGGAACGCAAGCCCGAAAACGGTGTGGGAGTTTTGACGAAATAATATTATCATTGTTCACATTTAAAATTATAAAACTCCCTTTTATAAAGCTGTCATCGGCAATGACCGCGTTGGGAGTGACACTTGCAAAACTATTTCATTCACAGAGTCTGCTGTGTAACAAATTGTGGCTATGCCCGCGTTGACACGATATAACGTTCTAATTTTCCGAACACCTATTTATCAATGCCGGGCGTTTCTTTTTCGTTTTCCTACCGAAGTCTCGCTACTTTTTACCATAGTCTCATGGCTTACCTATTAATAGTTTTTTGAAAATTTTGCTACTCGAAACTAATTCATACCATTTTATAGTTTAACTTCAGCATAATTTTTTTCTGATAGTGACTTAGAATATAGCATAGTTATGGACAGGTGAACCGTTGTTGGATAACAGAAAACTGATAAAACCTTATCATCAATCTGAATTCCTGGATATAAAGGTTTTTGGCATAATATTCCAATGAATTAGTGGTGATTTTGATGTTTATCCTCCGTTTTAAAAACAATCAACGACACCTTTCTGTGGTCATTACGATTATATCAAACAAAGGTACTTATTTTATTGTTAAGTCTATTTAATTTAAAAATAACCTTGTCCTATCAGCGCTAGTAATCAATTTGATTGCCAACAGATACCAAATAAATTTGAAGTCACCAATTTACATTTATTTCGACCTTAATTAGTATACCTATAACTGTAACATCATACTAAAATACTACCTAGTAAAAAGTAATCACATATGAGAGAGGTTATATGCAGTTTTCTATATAGTGTTCTATAGTCGAAATTGCGCATAACGGATTTAGTTTTACTAGCTGGTGAAATGTAAATGACCGTCAATTTTTTGATTATGAATTTATCCTAGATAAACTATGTATCGCAGCGCAAGAATTTCGACCGAAGATAACATGCAAAACAATCATTTGCCCCCCAAAAACATACTTCAACCACTAAAAAATTTATCAGTCTCCAGTCCATCAAGTTAAAAAATAATAAAACCATCCAAGTAACAACTAAAAAAAAAACCCACGCGCCCGCAACACCACGACAACGCTCCACTAATTTACAACTACTTATTCGCACTAATTTTTTTATTTATTTTACCACAGCTGGGCAATATTTCCGTCTGCTTTTATATCCCAGGCAAGTACTGTGGTGTGGGCGCCCTGGTGGTTATTTTCGGGTCTCTCAGGGGACTAGCAATGGAGGGTGGGAGGTCGTGGTGTGGGGGACGGGGATACGGGCACCCCCATCCCCTATCCGCGAGCGCAGAGTCTGGAAAACAACGAGAAAGTGCTCGCGGTGTGTGTGTGTGCTGTGGAATGAGCCTGGTGCCGTGGCGTTATCTTTTTTATCATGATCACTGCGTGCGTGTAATTGGCACTCGGTTTTACTCGGTACAGGAGTTATTAATCGGCGTTTTGTTATTGTTAGGTGGTGCTGATTTTTTTTTCATTGAAGATTGTTGAAACGTTAAGGAAATTAGTGTAGTTTTAAGGCTGGTTCACAATCAACTTAGCAATAGACATAGCTTAAAATAAGCAGCAACTTAAAAGTTTGACATATGGATCTCCATTAGACTGTCTACAACAAACATAAGGACTTAACTTAGACATGACTTAAACATAATGTTTGACCATGTCTAACTTTTAAGTTACTGCTAATTTTAAATTATGTCTATTGCTAAGTTGATTGTGAACCAGCCTTTACTTCGGCGGAAGGTCAAATCTTTGGGTGATCTTTTCTTCATGATGGTAAAACCGTGGATTTGTAAGGTAAATATCGATTGAAATACAACCAGTCCATGGGAAAATAAAAAGTACAGCCAAAAAGGTGATTCTTTACAGATTCAGGTGCATCGAAAAAAAAATCATGAATTTAGCAATATGTAGATTGAAATGCGGCTATTAATTATTTTATACTGTGTGAGACTTCACCACAGTCATCTACACATGATTAATCAAGGTTTTCTAATTTCCAAGACATTATACTACCCGCATTACTATAGAATCACTTGCTAACATAGTGAGTTTTTAAATTTTCTTGAGAAGAAACAATCGATATCACAGTCACAATTTTCGATGTGTATGAATAGATCACATTCAAAATGCAATTCCAGAAAAGATGAAATTTTAGATGGCAAAGCTTCTCTCGTGGGAATAGGTACATTTGTTGTCATCAATTATTGACCGTTGAAAGGCTAATTCCGATTGTAGTCTATTGTGATCAATATCGAAAACGTAAGACTCATTCATAACGTCCCATTCATCTCATATAGATTCCCCCAACCAACAATTTCTTCAGCGATAAAAACACACAAGCAAATAAAAACTCGCTAATTTAACGCAAGCGTTTTCGTCCAGCTCTATGAATGTCGGAAAATGTGTTATGCCATTCCCGAACGTTTTCCCCCGCGTTAGCATCCCTTAAATAAGGGGATAAATGGAGGGATATGCAAATGAGACGCCGACACAGCGAAGATTGGGGGTGTGGGGGGTGGTGAAGGGCGGGGGAGGCATATCTTGGTCTGACCAGGCAAGCCGCGGATGTTGGGGGATAGGTGAGTGATAAAGAGCCTAGACTGCCGATTGTTTAGCTCTGCAGGTATGAATTGATGTATAAACATATTTGTGTACTAGTGTGAATTTAACCCTTAATGCACTCGTTATGTACGGTAGACAATGATTATTAGTAACTAAATATTAAATAAATAATCAAATAAATCGAATAAATAAATGTAAATCAATAAATCGAAATAACTCATATAAATTTAATATCAATTCCACAGTTGGTTGTCTGTATAGCTCAATGGATATGTGCAGTGTCCCGGTAATTATATTAGTCAATTACTTATATTTTTATTATTATTTTAGATATAAGGAAGAATATATTAAACTTGAGCAATACTTGAGCTTTACTTGAAAATTTAAAATAGCTTGATAGCTAAATAAACCAACTATAACATCAAAATGTCTGAAAATAGCACTAATAAACGCTGTGAATCAATTGCGATGAAGCAATATCCAGCTTTTTCTAACTTTGGATTTTAATTCTGACACTTTCAACGCCTTATTCAGATTCCTTTCTCAAGTCCAATTATTGTGCTCAGTTCTTCCCCCCAAACACCGATGTTACTATAAAGGTGCTAGAGATATTTGGTGCCGGGATGTCGCGGGTCTCTTTCACGAATACTCGATAAAAAACTAAATATGAAATTAAGTTACACTCAAACAAATACAGGAAATTCGATAGAGCTATTCCACTAAGAGAAAAATTACGCCAGATAGCCACTGACGTACTACCAGGTTGTAAAAATATAATTACCTCTGTTAATTATCAAGGAAAGTAGGTAAATCACAACCCGAATGGCTTACCTGGCTTTAGCGAGTGGGTATCAAGACGGCAATTTCAATTAATTTTGATTGTATTGATTATAGGTTATTGACGCATGATTTTCTAAATAATTTACCCATAAAAATCTAAATAACTTTTTAGGTCATGGAGATATGGAAGGTCGTGCTCGATTGAAATATATTAAATGATCAAGACAGGATCTCCGACGTTTTCGATGGTTTTTGTGATGAGATGTGTACGATTATAAATGGCATCATAGTTGAAAGCTTAATTATTATCCTAATTGTTCAGCAGATAAAAGTTGGATCTGATTTAAACGTATTCCACGAGTTTTCTAGAACTTTTTCATTCCATATGACGGTCAGAGATAAATGATATCAGATACCTAGTAAGGACCGAAAATACAATTTCCACTTAAGTGGCCTACCACCAGATAAAATCTCTTGTCCATAGGTACAATCTTTCGATTGCTTATGTTTTCTTGCTAACTGGAAGATAACTATTCAATTGGACATTGTAAAACCGGCCACTAGAAAATCTAGTTGCATCCCTGTCTTCATCTGTTAAATATCAAAGACAAAAATGTTTTTGTGCACCTCTTTAACCTCCGAAGACAGGCGAATCACAACTACTTTTTTTTTATATAAAAACTATTTGGGTAGGTAATGAAATTTAAGTCCCAAAAACTCAAACTGTTCCCGACATTTCGCGAAGCTATGCTGCCTACTTTTTCAAGGGTCTAAACTCGAGTTCACAACCATCTTTAGTCTGAATATAAGTGCCATAATATAGGTTAGAGAAGCTCCTTCCCAATTCCTAGCGCGCAAACATGCGGCGGTTTAGGCTGCTTAACGCGCATAATAATCCATCTCACGCGAAGCCGCACGGCAGGCGAGAATTTTCCGATCAAACCTGGCACGTGGCGATAAGATCGTGAAAATTGCTGGCGATACAGTATTATGCAGCGTGGGTAATCCGCGAATTAAATTAACTTTCTGATTTCCTTGCGTCGCATCGTAAATTGTTGAGAAAGCGTTTTTTTTTTTTGTTAGTGGGTGCAATTTTCAGGAGCGAATCTTCGGTAGTCGATGCTGTGTTCGCGGCGCGGGAAAGTGTAGATGAAAATGAGCTTTTCTTCGCTGCCCACGCTGTAGGAGTCGCGAGAAAATCTAACCATCTAAAATGTAATTCATTGTCGGGTTAATATCGCCGTTGTCGCGTTGCGTCGTAAAAGAAGGAAAAAATTTAATAGTCAAAAAACTGATTTCAAAAGATTACGGAAAGCAATTTTCGTATAATAATTGGGTTTATCTTTGCTAAACATTCGCCCGCTTTTTTTCTCGTTTTTTTTTATTATTATTTTTTCAGTGTAATAAAAATGTATGGGGGAGTTTTGCGGGTTGTTAAGCCAGCTTGATTAAAGACAGCTTAATCCAGCAATTAATATGAGATGGAGTGGTTTACGGAGACGATTATCTTAGTTATTAACTGTTTAATTAACTTGACACTTGCGCGCGAATCTGTCGATTAAGATTGAGGGTGGTTGGCGAGAAAGGGTTGAAATTACAAAAGGATATTTTTTTATCTGGACAGTTCAATCAGTGAGACTCGACAATCAGCTGTCAAAAGAATGAGTGCAGGGAACTGAAAAGTGCAGGGGGCTAATTATTTTTCCTAGCCCCAGGGCTTAGTTCCTCCCCAGGACGCTATGAATACAAATCAGAGTGAGCGCCTGACCAAACAAATGCCCAAAAAATAATTCGCAGGAGATTTACTTATAAAGCTAAGATAGCTTTAACAATGTCTTGAAGTCAAGTGACTCAAATTAGGGAGGATTAAGTACGAAATGGCAAAAAGTATATGTTTCAGGGATGGTTATTGGTGCACTTTTGGGTTCGTTTCGATTGAGTAAACAATCATCTGTTCAATATAAATAACCCCGAATTAGGGAGCAAAACTCAAACGAACAATTACCTAGATTTGGGATTGGCGCCCAACGATATTGATAGAATACCGGTGTGGCTTTACCGAATTGTTCCTATTCTTCATATATTTTTTATTGTAAAATATGCACAACATTTACAGTTCAGTCCCTCAAGTTCGGTTCCTACAATTTAGCAATCAATTTAGTATCTTCGCTGCATCTCGGTCTATTTCGGTTCCTAGTTCAGTTCACACTGTTTGGTATCCCTGCATTATCAGTACTTCTCATTCAGTTCCAATCGGTTCAAAAAGGTACCACCTCACGGCTCCTGAATCGGTTAATGACATCCCAGCAAACACACCCCACGCGGGCCCTGCGCGGGGCCCGCGCGGGCACTGTGGGATTTGTGTGGGGTGCGGGGTAAGTGTGGGGTGATCAGTGCGTTTCCCGCACGGCTCCCGCGCGGGCATAAAATTCTGAAATCGCCCCCCCAATTCCCGCGCGGGAGCCGCGTGGGAGCCGCATCCGCAACCCCACACTGTGCCCACATCCCTGTACCCACGCACTGCCCGCACTTTACCCACATCTTACCCGCGCTCAGCCCGCTCTGGGCCCGCGCACTCCCCACATGTATGCCGCAGTGAACGACCTCGATTTTACCCATGAAACACCACCGTGGCGCCCGCGCGGGAGCCGCGGTGGTAACCCCACACTGTGCCCGCGCGGCAAGTGCGTGGGGTATCTCATTCTACCCCACATCTTACCCGCGCTCAGCCCGCTCTGGGCCCGCGCACTCCCCACATGTATGCCGCAGTGAACGACCTCGATTTTATCCATGAAACACCACCGCAACGCCCGCGCGGGAGCCGCGGTGGTAACCCCACACTGTGCCCGCGCGGCAAGTGCGTGGGGTATCTCATTCTACCCCACATCTTACCCGCGCTCAGCCCGCTCTGGGCCCGCGCACTCCCCACATGTATGCCGCAGTGAACGACCTCGATTTTATCCATGAAACACCACCGCAACGCCCGCGCGGGAGCCGCGGTGGTAACCCCACACTGTGCCCGCGCGGCAAGTGCGTGGGGTATCTCATTCTACCCCACATCTTACCCGCGCTCAGCCCGCTCTGGGCCCGCGCACTCCCCACATGTATGCCGCAGTGAACGACCTCGATTTTATCCATGAAACACCACCGCAACGCCCGCGCGGGAGCCGCGGTGGTAACCCCACACTGTGCCCGCGCGGCAAGTGCGTGGGGTATCTCATTCT
The DNA here is from genome assembly GCA_921293315.2 of Nemurella pictetii. Taxonomy (NCBI): domain Eukaryota; kingdom Metazoa; phylum Arthropoda; class Insecta; order Plecoptera; family Nemouridae; genus Nemurella; species Nemurella pictetii. The sequence continues at coordinate 9,750,217 of OV121122.1, forward strand.
ACCCCACATCTTACCCGCGCTCAGCCCGCTCTGGGCCCGCGCACTCCCCACATGTATGCCGCAGTGAACGACCTCGATTTTATCCGGGAAGTCAACCAATTTTTACTAATGTAGAGTATACTTTACACAGCGATTTATTATTCTGAAGAGTTATCTTTAACATTTCAAACAGTTTTCAAACCAGTACTTAACTGACAAGAAAACTTTATGTTTGATATACAAATCGGGATATAATGTACCTGCTTATTAACATGCCATGATCAAAACATTAGCCCTGTATCTCGTGCAATGTTCGTCTTAGAGACATGATTTAAAGTACGTTTTTCATGAAAAAATTATGTAATCGTGAATAATCCTACAAACATTTCAATTGGACACATTAATCACTTATCGCGATCATTTCGGCTCTACGGAAAGAAAGTTTTAGCATCTGTTTAAAATACTTACAAAATTCTTTTGTATTCGATTTCTATGCAGTTCTCCGTCCCATCCCAACCCTCACAACCCGAAGCGACCGCATATGGCTTCAAATGCTTCGCTGCTCCGATTGGTAGACTGACAAAATCTAGCGCGCTCATATTTCAAACTCTCCTTTTGCACCATTTGATTTTGAATTGGAGAAATAATATACAGTTTTTCTTCTGAGGACAGTTTGGAAAATTTAAAAGATCGAATGGTATGAAATGATAAAATTTCTTTTTCTAGAAAAAGACTTCTATTTTCTTTTATTCCTCAAATCACCAAGTCAATGCTAATACACATGGCAGACCCCCCCCCCATTGTCTGTCTGTGGAAAATCACCTAAGTTTTTATTTTTCATTACCGTACCTGATGTTAGATTTTAATTAAGCTTAAAAAACCCATTGTTATTAGTAACTGATATTATAAGATATTATCAGTTAAATAATATTTAGTTTTTTCTTAAACTTGAAAATGTTATTAAAATATTAATAACTTATTAATATTCTTTCCTATAAATTCATCCTAAATAAAAGATATATTTGTGCCGTGGCTATCAGTTTTTATGCATTCAGATTGTTAACCAACATCCTGTCACCCTTTCTCCTCAAAATTAGCCTCCTCCCAAAGAGCTCTTCTTATTAGGGGACTTGGTACATATTTTAACAAAATAGTGTTCTAAGTTTAGTATAATTGTACAACCAACCAATGTGTATTATAACGTGTCGTTATATAAGTCAATGATTCTATTTTTGCCTTCTATTGGTAAGGAAATGAAATGTTTCTTGAGACCTAAGTAAAAATATATTTCTAAAGTTTGTAACAATATATCCCGTCACATGTGCAGCGACCAACGATACACCCACCTCGCTGACATCTTCTCAGGCTGGCACCTGCACCCTTATTTCCATTCTACCCTCAGCTCTAGCCCAGTGTGCATCGCAAGGAACGCTTCAAACCGACGATCGTGATAAAGTTAAAAATTTGGTTTAATTTGCCAGAAGAGACATACAAGAGCTATCAAGGTACGCATTTGCTATTATTTATTATATCTTTACTATAAGAAACTAACTGCATGCCTTTGGCACTCCGCATTCCTTGAATGTTTTCCTCCTTGCATGTTTTCAATTTTCAAGTTTATTCGCTTCTATGCTGGGGGTCACAAAGCGATTTGAGGATTTTAATTCAATTAGAAAAGGCAACCTCTTCCATGAGCACAATAAAAGAATGGTGTATTATCACTATATCACTCACTAGTCATCATTTCATGAGTTGGATAGCGTTCAACAGGTTTTCAAATACAACTGGGCAGCAAAGAGACTTAAAGTTTGAAACCATTGATACAATCGGTTATATAGACTTATGCAAGAAAATCCTTTGCGTTGCTCCCAGCTCAAAATGAAGAAGTCAAAGAACATCTGGAAGTCATAAACCGACCTGACCATCCTCCTCTCACAAAAGGTTGCCATTGACAGGGTGATTTGTTAGGACATAACTAGGGGGTGTCATACCTTTAGGGCTCTACTTTGGCCTTCAGCATCAGAAGAATAACTATAGAGCTTCGCTAACGCTAATTTTAATAACATTAATACTAATTACATTACATTAATATTAATTAATATCTCATGCATAAAACATGACTGAATAAATAATTATGAAACTATGATCTTGTTTAAACTCATCCATTCCTGTGAACATTTTAGGTGGTGAATCTCAGCATCTTTGCTGGAGGCGATGTTGAAGTTGGAATTAAAACAGTTTTGTCAAAAATAATTGTCCCCGACTTGGCGCGAAGAATAAACTGGAAGGGCTGCAATGGAAAGACATCGATGCAGGACTTCCAGAATGTACTCCTCTTAAAAACACGTAAGTTAAATCCAGTGTTGGAATCACAAGTTCAAAACTGAACTTTTTAAAGGCCAGTTCACCAATATCTTAAGTAATCTGAAGGAAGTTCAGGTTCACCAAAAGGTAGCTGAACAACAAATGTTCAAAGGCTCATTTACATATAATATGGTGAAGGTGAAGGAACGTCATAATCACTGGCCAATATCGCCGAGGAGTCATGAAAGGATTCAGTTTATGTACTAGGCAATGCGAACACTAATATAATCGTGTTGTGGATGAGCGTAATATTTACGCTCACCCACAACACGATTATATTGCGTGTGCGCAAATAAATGCAAATGCTCGTTGCATGTACGGTAGACATTTATTATTAGAAAATAAATGTCAATTCCGAAATTTGTAACCGTATCGGGATTTCAACCCGGAATAGGAAGATATGGGTTCAAAAAGGGATTCCTTTTTTATTGCCGTTGACACAGGGATCTCCAGAAAAGAACCCGAATTTAACCCAATTTTGTTCGTTTGATTGCAGTCGTGATAAAAGAGACACACAGCGAGGCTACACACAGCAATACGGTTGCTGGTGTGAAGAAGTGGCTGCGAGGCGCCCGAGACCTGCCGGGTGCCGGCGGGCGCCTGCGTCACAGACGCACCAGCAATGAACAGCTGATGCCTGTGCCGAATGAAGAAAATGAGCGTGTGAACGGGGACGCCGGAGCGCAGAGGGTTGTGCCTTTTGAAATGTTTTAATTTTTAAAGGCGGTGTGATATTTTTTTAAATTCAAGCATGCAATTTTACTTTTTACTGTTTTTTAAGTACCCACTTGACAGTTATAAGTTTTTCTTTAGCATTATTAATATTATTAGGATTTTATGTTTGATAATTTTTGGCAGGCTTTTGGATTATTTCTACCAATTAATAACAAAATCCACCAATGGAAAATTGTGCAATAAGCAGCTTTTATCATTTTATGTATTTTATTTAAACAAATATATATATTTTTTTTTTATAAACATATTTTTTATCCATTAACTATCGACATTGTAAGTTTTGATAGAATTATTAGCCATTTATTACTTACAGTAAATTGGTATTTTTTTCATAAAAAGGTTATTATTATGGTTATTGTACAAATTTTTCTTATATACAATGGGATAATCCACCTAAATCGAGGGCCTGTTTTTAGGGCCTCAGGTATTGTTATTTATTTGTTAATTGTAACTCAATTATACTAAAATTTTAAATATCATTCACTCAACCAAAATGTTATAATTTCCAGTTTCCAAATATTCCAATAATGAATCCAATTAATCCAATCACTGTGGGGTACGCGTGGGCTCACTGTGGGGCAAGCGTGGGCTCACTGTGGGGTAAGCGTGGGCTCACTGTGGGGTAAGCGTGGGCTCACTGTGGGGTACGCGTGGGCTCACTGTGGGGTAAGCGTGGGCTCACTGTGGGGTAAGCGTGGGCTCACTGTGGGGTAAGCGTGGGCTCACTGTGGGGTAAGCGTGGGCTCACTGTGGGGTAAGCGTGGGCTCACTGTGGGGTAAGCGTGGGCTCACTGTGGGGTAAGCGTGGGCTCACTGTGGGGTACGCGTGGGCTCACTGTGGGGTAAGCGTGGGCTCACTGTGGGGTAAGCGTGGGCTCACTGTGGGGTAAGCGTGGGCTCACTGTGGGGTACGCGTGTGCTCACTGTGGGGTACGCGTGGGCTCACTGTGGGGTACGCGTGGGCTCACTGTGGGGTTACCGCGGGTTCAGAGCGGGCAGAGTTCGGGCAGCGCGAGGGCAGAGCGTGGGCAAAGTGCGGCACAAGTGTGGGGACCCCGCGCGGGAGCCGCGTGGAAAAAGGTGACACTTTCTGCCGGCTCCCGCGCGGGGTCCCCACACGGCGCCCGCGCGGGGTAAATACGTTTACCCCGCGCGGGCGCCGTGTGGGCCCAGCGCGGGTGTGTTTGCTGGGATGGCACGCAATAAGAGTCGCTTTGGTGGAGTGGTTTAGAGTGGTTTAGCACCTAGTTCAGTTCCTATCGGATCCTATAGGTTTCTGGTTCGGACACTGGTTCCAGCTTTGTGCCTGGCACCCAGGAATTAGTCACTTTATGCCGACTACGCTGCTTTTGGACAGCCATTAGTGGTTAGGTACCAATAGTTCGGTTCCTGTCGGTTCCTGGTTCGGTGTCCTGGTTCCTACCTTTGTGTCTGGCGCGCGGGGACGCCCCGTCGACGTAGCTAGGCGGGGTCGGCTGACGTCGACACGAGTCCTTGCCGCTTCCAGGATCGCGATCAGGAATCTCCTCCTTGATCGGCTTCGCCTCCATTGACTGCTGCAACACGCAACGCGCCACGCACCACGCTATCAGACTTGCACTTGCACTTGCACTTGCTACTTGCTATTTGCTACTTGCTACTTGTTACTTGCAGTTGCTACTTGCTTCTTGCTACTTGCTACTTGCTACTTGCTACTTGCTACTTGCTATACTTGTTACTTGCAGTTGCTACTTGCTTCTTGCTACTTGCTACTTGCACTTAATTCTTGCAATTGCTTCTTGATACTTCCAGTTGCCACTTGCAACTTGCTACTTGCTACTTGCTACTTGCTTCTTGCTACTTGCACTTAATTCTTGCAATTGCTTCTTGATACTTCCAGTTGCCACTTGCAACTTGCTACTTGCTATTTGCTTCTTGCAGTTGCTACTTGCAGTTGCTACTTGCAACTTGCAACTTGCTACTTGCTACTTGCTTCTTGCTACTTGCTACTTGCACTTAATTCTTGCAATTGCTTCTTGATACTTCCAGTTGCCACTTGCAACTTGCTACTTGCTATTTGCTTCTTGCAGTTGCTACTTGCAGTTGCTACTTGCAACTTGCTACTTGCTACTTGCTTCTTGCAACTTGCTACTTGCTACTTGCTTCTTGCAGTTGCTACTTGCTACTTGCTACTTGCAACTTGCTACTTGCTATACTACTATTATATTTATTGTACAATCTGAAGAATGATTGACATGACACAATTGCATATATACATTCGCATTTTATTGGTACCTGTTAACTCAATAAATTGGTTCGGAAATTTTGTTTTACAAACGCGTCAGAGCTATAAAATTCTTTTTTAATGGGGGGCTGCAGTATTCGTAGTTTTCTTTTAGTTTTTTAAAATTTTCCGTTAAATGTAAAGTCCGTCCGCTTCAACATGTATTTAAATTGTGTTAAATGTATATTACAGTTGCTATACTTGCAGATGCAGTTGCTTATAGCAGTTGCAACCAGTGATGGATCTAGAAAGGGTGAGTGGGGGATGACCACCTTATAAAAATGGTTCGTTAAAAATATCTTTTTCATTGCAGATGGTGCAATTTCAACAGTAACTCTGATCCTATTCTGCTTCTGGGTAGGATGTCTAAGTGAAAGGCATAGATTTGCTCCAAAAATGTCCTCGTCTTATTTCTTCGGGGGCTTCGCCTTAAAAACAGGACCCACGTTTTTTGCAGTCGCAGCCTGACACATTGATTGAGTTATGCATAATATTTACCTATACCATTCATGTATCACCACACATCGATGGAAATGCGGTGCTACTTTTGATAAGGTGCTAAAATTTATGGCTTTCACATGCGATGGGTCGTTTCTAATATACAAACACAAAATTGAAGCACCTTAGAACCCGGTAACATCTTAGAAGTTGCAGCATCCGGATATACAAGGGGTGACAAATATTATTATCTAAGAATATTATAGAGGTAGTTGTTGTTAATCGAACGAATTGCTGTCAACATTCTTGTCAAAGATTTGTCATTGTAAAGCTCGGTCAATAAAGATTGTGTGCGCAAAAATATATTTTCTTGCAAATAACTCGTTCGCCATGCAAACAGCTGCTGCAGGATGACAAGCTAAGCCCTGATCATACTGCATAACCCACTGTACTTTTATCAGCAATAAAGTTCACAACATAAAGGTGCCAGCATCAGGAAAACATTACTAAGCGACTCAAAATATTCATACGACCACTAGCGGCACGAGAACCCATGACTTCCGATTTGTTTGCAATCAAAAGAACGACAATAACGTAAACCGCATCTGCTAATATTGAAAACTATAACCGCACAATTCAGCATGAGTACCCCAAGAGCCCCCCTTCCCCCACCCATGAGCCGTGGTATGGAGCGCATGTGGCCCCAACGCCCCCCCCCCCCCAGCCTCCCAGCCCCCCCATGAACCAATATCGAAAAGTTGTCTGGCATATCCCATCCCTTGGCTATCCGACGCCGCCTCCTACCACGTTGTCTGTGCAGACTCTGCAACCCCCACGACCACCGCAAAACTAGCCCTTAGTTTATGGAGCCATCTGCGACCCCTCCCCCAATCCCACCCCATGACCAGCCAGTCCGTGCGCCCCCCAGCCACGGCTCAGGATGACCCTATTTGACCACCGGGCACCGTTGGCTCTGTCCACATAAACGCAATCGGGGGCCCATGTGGTGTCCAGCCCTTAAGCCGATATTAGAATTTTCATATCTTACATAACATATGGGGAAATATTGGCTTTTCTTAGTCGTTGCACATGTACATGTATGATAAAGGAAGTTTTAAATTTATTTGTTCTGTCTGATGTTTTAGAGGATTTTGAAGGAACGGAATGCATGTTGAATGCATTGGACGGGTGGGAAATTGTTGATCGTGAAAAACTTTGCAAGCGATATTTCGTTTATCTGAGCTGGATTGTCGGAATAAACAAGCTGTTTTTGGACATGGTTTGTCGGCAATGTCGTTGTCTTGCATTGCGCTGGTATTATTGATAAAGTTGGTGCATAATCCTGGAGACTTTGACCATACACAATCAATAATAAAATGAAAAAAATACATCAAATTTGGTCAAGTTTCAAATTGAGGTAGGGTTTAAATTGGACAGATAAATTTAGTATATTTGAGCTCGACTCCAGCAAAATGTAAAACTTTAGTCGTTGGTGGTTGGTGGATGAAAACCTGGCCCGAGCTTACAAAAACCTTCCAGAAATATCAACCAAAACGGTATCATGTCACGCTCGACTAGAAATCCCCCAAAAATATTCCCCCTTTTTCTGCCCCGTCGATGATTTAACTGATAAAAAAATTATGCATTGTAGCCACGCACGACAATCAATTGTGTTTTATTGCTTTTACGATCAAACCTGTCACTCCAAGTCCAATTGATTACGAATCCGTCAAACATTACACGAAAATATTTCCAAAACGTGACAACATAAAAACTATGAAATTGGTCAAAAAATGCGTACAAAAAGATACGCTCGTTCAATTGTACAGTTTCAGAATTCGAATATGATAGCAAACTTTTTTCAATCGCTAATCTTTATAATATCGCCTTTTTTCGCTGGTGCTTGGCGGACAAATGACATTTAAATGTTTGAACGCATCGCTAAGTGACCAATGCTTCATGCTTGTGCCTCGGATTTCGCAAGGGATAACATTTGGAGGGTGGCACGTTTCGTCAGATTTCAAATTGATAGATTTGTACCATTTCTGGCTGTGTCGCGTCTGAAGGGAATTATTTTCGGTTTTTGGGTACATTTATGTGAAAGTTTATACATAAAAAATTAGCAAAAATCTACTTAATTCATATTTGACCGTTAAATAATCAATTTAAACATGCAAGCAGGATAATACCAGGAACGCGCAAAGTAACATATTAAAATGTTTCGGGAATTAGGCGCATGTTGGCATTTTTTGTATTTTCTGTTTGGTACAGCCATTTCCCTTGGAATTGTTAGGAAATTTTTTGCGATTCCCGTTTATCGAGTTAAATTATTAGGGCGTCCGAACTCCTATGCAGTGTAATCAGTTTAATTGTAATGAATTTGAAAAATATCACATTATTACTCACAAAGTGGCTAGAAATTTCAAAATGACAAAATTTAAGAGCAAATAAACAGGATTAGCAATAATTTTCAGTAAAATCACTTATTTTCACTCTAATTTCTTGATTTTGTGCATCTCTAATTCTTCTAAAAGTGCAAATCCCGCACCGCATAGCTCACAAATAAATATACCTAGCCGAAAATCGCACTTTGCTATGTATTTACCAGTATTTACTACATTTCCAACGACCTCGCCTCAAAGTACCAACTCATAAGACTTCTAAAACATCCCAACAAAAAGAAAACTAACCGTCCACACTCATACCCAAAATTCGAACAAATATTTTAATTCCTTGCCAACATCTTCCGATTTCCTGCTCGCCCCTAATCTATAACGCCGAGTTTAATGGATAGCCGATACCGGCGCTACTCGCAAGTGTAGCGGGTCGCATCACGAAGGGTGGCGGGGGCACATTTATTAGTTCCTGGTCCATACACCTGTCACACTATTTGCCAGCATGGCTGCAGCAGGTGGCTCAAATCTCTACATGCCACCATCGCCGTTGGCTGCACACTTCGCAATATAATGCTCTTTTGCTAACTTCACTCTTTCTTGGTACTAACTTGGAGGAACTCAGCTATTTTTTTTTCCTGATTTTATGGCTGGTTTTGAGCGATTGCTCACGCCCGTTGTGTCTGAATACGGTGGCAAAGTGTGTTTCAACTTTGATGCCGGTGTGATTGGAATCCGTAGCACGCTGTGTGTCAAGACTAGTAGCACACTGTGTTTCAAGCACACAGCTCACAAGCACACTGATGATCCCCAGTGGCTTATTGGGTTTCAAGCCCGCAGTACCCAGCATTTCAAGCCCGCAACCTGCTGTTCTAAAGCTCAATGCACACTCTCGTTCTTTCAACGTATAAGATAATCATAAAACCTAAAAAACTGTTGATTTGTGTACCCAAAGATACAAAAATTTGTGTTGTAAATCATCTTCGAGTCCCACGAATTAGGTTTCGACGTGTTTCAGTCGTACTTTCCCGATTTTTACCACTATATTTGACACAAACTTGGCCACAACATAACACACAGGGAAACGAAAATCACCCCCTCCTCGAGCTGGCGCGAAAAGCAATCGCACAATAACCGAATGGGGGTAAGTTACCTCACAACACCCCGTCTATAATTCTCCGACACATCGGTTCGAATCTGGGAAAGTTCGCCGTGCAGTATATACTACACGCTCTAGCTGGGCGCTAGCCCCAGTAAATTATAACTTTTCTTATTACTCCAAACAACTCTTCGAGTCGCACCAGCTTGCTTAACCGGCCTGCCAACCAACTCTAGCGTTAACCGCGGCATACACTGCGATTAGCATAGATTAGCATTTTTTATATGGTAAACATTTTATACCATCACAAAAGAATACATTTGAAAAAAATAATATGAAAATTTAAAAAAAATAATGCTGGACAAAGAATCGCTTCAGGCTGAGTTTAGTGATTGGGCAAATAAAATTTTCAGCTTACTGGACGCTTCTGCTGTTTTACAACGCAAAATCACATTAGCGTCGAATTCGCCTTAATGAATTTTTAATAAATAGAAAGCGCTCCCTCTGGCTAAAATATTTAATTTTCAATGTTGAATTTTTAAACAATTTTCAGATAACGATCGAGAGATGACAGACTTGTTTTTATTCATGGTTGGTCCATGCCGACGGCTTATGGTAATCTAAGGCAAAAAAAAATGTCGGTAAAGGGTTGGGAGTGCTGTATAGGTGTTCCACATTGTAACTCTTCCACAACCAATTATATATATTAATAAAAATATTTGCTTAGAAAAAGTTCCAAATTTCCTCTCTTAAAAAATTTAAAAGTCGACTTTCAAATTCGATTTTTTCTAAGATTGTCGGTCAAACTCAAAATTAAGTTCTGTGTCGGGCTTCCCCTCGCTTATCTGGCGCCGTTCCCAGACAGTAGACGACGGAGCGTCAAATTGATGAATAATGAAACCATTTCAACCTAGGAAGAGCATTGATTGGTGTACAATGTGGTCTGATATCTCATGTAATATTTAGTTACATTCAATCGCGTATCAAGATTTATTTCTTAATTATTTACATGTATATCAATAGATATTTTCTAAATTTTATGTTGAAGGCATATCGATGACATGACAGGTGTATAGTTATTTACAATCATGCCGACAATCATGTCAAAATATCAATTTTCCGGGTGATTTTAACCATTTATTTATTGATGATACAACGACCCAATAGTGTTTGAACCGTGAACTGATAAATAAGATCGATTGTTTTATCAGAAGAGTGACAGAAATAAGGAAAATAGCACATTTATTTCCTATTTCTACCAAAATCGTCGTCCGATTTATCCCAATACTTCAAGGAAAACAAACCACTACTGATCGCGACCTAGATCAATAAACCAGAGATCAAAATTATTACCTGAATAAACATCACCCAAAAATTCCACCCCCTAAAAATAATCAATCTCATTAGCACCGTTCGCCATGCAACAAGCTGACCAAAGCCCGTGGCCAGAGCAACCCTTAACCTGATAGCATGGGGTGATCTATTTAGCACCCTCAACTCCACCAAACTGGCGTATAATCAATTACGAGCATCTCCCCACACTTCTAGCAGCTCACCTAAACACCACCCTTACCGACCCATACCACCCTTACGGACCCTTACCACCCTTACCACCCTCACCACCCGATTACTCATCAGAATCGACGCCCTTTTAGCAACACCTGAGACACAGTGGCGTAAGGTTGGGGGTTGTTTTGGGGGAAGAGACGCGTGCCTTTGGGCCTTTAGGGACGCGAGAAAATTACCTGTCGGTTAATGTTGATGGATTAATATTGTTTTTAATATTTTTTATTGTTATCACCTTTGTTATTATATTCCACCACAAAATTCCACCATTATTATCATTCTTAAAGGAGGTTTAGTTTTTTAGAGACCCGCTATTAAAATATTCTACCACTAAATTCCACCATTATTATCACTGTTACAGGAGGTTTAATTTTTCAGAGACCCGTTAACTTATTAACGGTTCGTGAACATGTTAATACTATGGCCACTGCCTGGATTTTGTGTTAGAAGATCTTTAAATAATTAACAAGCCACTGTAAAAATTGCGAATGGGGGGTCTTAAAAGCATCTCAGGGGGTTTGAGGCAAATGAGCCACGCCACTGCAAAGACTGCCAAGCGAATTAAAGACACTACCAACACCTACACTTCGATCCTAAGCGTGAAACCCGGTATGATACCGGCACAATACCGGCACGATAGCGGCATGTTGCCACACAGGGACATTCGGGGCAAATCCTCGGGTGTATCTGGCAGATTTCTTCGCTCATAAATCATTGATCAAGCACAAGGCCGGATTTTCGAAGATTCGTTAATGATATAACCATCTGTTAACACAAAGCAGGGGAGTGATGGTGTAAAAATTCTCACATTGAAACCGCCGCTTTTCCGACTTCACTCACCTGAAATGTCAGTGTCTTATAAATGAGGAATACACTTGACAGTGATGTGGGGTGAATTGTGGATTCTTTTGCGAAATTTAGGCACGATCTCACCACAGTGCAGCATTCAGTAGATGACAAGTAAAGATGACTGTTAATAAGTTAACGGAACTATTGAAAACGGACCATGGTCCTGTGGATGGACCTATGATCCTTATTTTTTTACGATTTTCCATGCTAAAACACGATTAGGTAGATGCACTGCCGAAACGTAGCCTGGAATTGTCCTTTTTAGGAGCAAAAATCTCTTCAAGAGCAAAACCATGAAACTTTCAGCCAATGGCTCAGGAAATCACCGTCGTGCCTGGTAAACATTAGTTAAAATGATTCTCACATTTCAACTAAGAATTGATTATGTCCTTTGCGATGGAATTTTGTTGAAAATAAACTAATTCAGCAAATATTCGATATAAAAACAAAAAAAAATTGTTATTCTCGTCAGGATCAGCAACGCGCTGTTTCCGGCCAAATAAGGAGTCTCAGCGCTCGAACACCTGCTGCCTTCGGGCGAGACACGTGGCTGGCAGAGTTAAATAATCCAACAGAGGGGGTGTAGCTCCCGCCACCTGCTAAGCAACGTGGCATCTGTGTCCGAAGATAGCCACTCTCTAGCTTACAAGGCTCTCTGCGGCAAAACAGAGTTCACACACCTGTTCCTCAGGTACCAGATGCCAATATGATGACCACAGTACGAGTTTACTATTTTAATAAAGGTAACTGACAAAGCGCCGTAATTGCCACTCTCTTGCTACCAAGACCCTCTAGTACGGTAGAGGGTTTGAAGTATTTGTAACACCCGCTACCTCAAAAAAATGGGTGTAGAATCCACCACCAGCTAAATTAATGGCCATCGTCCTAGCAATACATCTCTGGCTAGTGTTTATAAACAGTTCATCTCCTGGGCTGTGCATGGGAACAAATTCTGTCGTGGCTACTTTAGATAACCAACGCACAGATGGCGCTATCATCGTTCGTCAAGCAATATGGCGTCTTGTGCGGAGTTGGCCACTCTTCGCGTGTCAAGACTCTCTGAAGGGTTCGCTCGAGTTTCGAACACCTGGCGCCACCGGTGCACCTGCACCCGGGTTTACTAATGTACAAAGGGGGTGTGTAGAATCCACCGCCTGCTAATCGGAAATCAATCGCCTGACGGGGCGGACAAGTGGAAACGAATATCGGAAACAACATCGTTGTGCGATTTTATAATTAAATTATAGATAATATTATATTTTTGTTCCGTCTGATATCGTTTGTGAGCACTTTTTAAATTAGTGAATTATGGATGGGTAAAGTTGGGGGGGGGGTGGAATTTTTTATTGAGTTGTTAGACCTGATGCTCAATAAGGAGCCTGGATTGTTCTGTAATGTGTGACTTGCGTTGTGTTTGCTCTTATATATTTGACCCAAATATATTTTTTTGCTATGTTGGTATGGGCACCGATTGATAAAATATTTTGGAAACAATTGAAAAGTGAATAGACATAGAGATCAAAAAAAGCATGACAGGCAACTTAAAGCAGTCCTATTTTTTAGCCGAATCGGTCAGGCTTCTTAATGCAATTGCAAAAACACAGAAATTAGTAATGAGTTAGAAATTTTCTTTATAGGAAGTATAACTTGCCAAGCTGCAAGTAATTTTTCCGGACAATGTATTTCTCATCTGATCAGAACAAATAGATGTAGATATGCAAAAAAAATAGTAGCAGCCAGTGAACGTGAGATAAACCTGCTTTACTTAGCAAGAGCGTGCTCTGATAGTCGAGTAATAAAGCATTTAGTGCTATTGACCAGATATAAATTGCACAAAATGTCATTTCAAGCTACACAATTTTATTAATTCTCTGGCTTACCGCTAAATACATGGCCAGCGAACACGTCAATTAAATCGGAATAACACGGACATAACCATAACGTATCGACCACAAATTCAACGATAATTCCAAATCACCGACAAAAATCCCCTATTAATCCGCGAAAACCCGAATTATTTATTTGTGGTCAGTCATTTCTTTCACCGAGAGCACGTCAGCAATTTAAATGACGCTGCAGTGCATGCAAACTGCAATCATTCGTGTCACGCGTCCGGCGTAATTACGTTCGGTGCATGTTTTTTATCGGTGCCACGTGACACGTATTGCCAAATAAATCTGATTGGATTGATGCGAGATGTGTGAGCACGGCTCTGGATGCATTCCGACGGACGTGATTTATCAATTTGTCAGATCTCTGCGCTTGACACGGTCCGTTTCTTTGTGGTGTTTCGATGAGAAGGTGTCACAGTGAGAATAACTCGGTTATTAATAATTATAGCTTACTATTACATTTTAAATGAGTGTTTCATCTTTCAGTGGCGGCTCGTGGCGTTTGTTTTGGGAGGGTCTGCTAAAAAAAAAAATAGTTTACAATGCATGGATCCCCCCCCCCCCCCCCTTCAAATAAACGAAAATTCGTCCAATTGTTTTTATGGCAATATTTTGGTTTAATGTTAGTGTTCGGAAGGAACAACTCTTCAGCCCCCCGTCACGGTGTTAGTCTCCATAATGACTGACGAGGTGACAATACCATGGCGGGCCGTGGAGCGTTATCGCTCTAGCTAGTTAATTCGTCAGCCGGGGACTCCCGGTCGGAGACACCCAATCGAGCTGCAGTGAGCTGCCTTGCGAGCAGCCCGAAGATTCGTTACAGCATCGCGCAACAAGCAAGCAGAGTGTGACCTTGGCAAACTTCGTAGCTCCGCGAGTCTCCCGGCTTTATAGCTTTATAGAATGGTAGCTAGCTCGGGCTGCATTCGCCCCAGCCCGCGCGCTTGCTCGTATGAAGTGTGCTGCTGCCATGGCGCGCGGCATTCCGCTCGCTATTCAATTGCAACGCCGCGCGTTCCGTAGCAAATACCGCTGATTCAATACAATTAACTACTAAATAGTAAATATTTTTCTGGTTTAAATGTATGTATGATACGTCTATAAAATAAATATGTAAATGAAATAAATATTATATTTAAAAATTAAATTCCATGAAAAAATATTAAGAAAGAGATTATTTGATGTTGTTACACCGGAAAGCTAGGGAGGGCTGCAGCCCTGCAGACCTCCCTCACGAGCCGCCCCTGTCATCTTTGTTTTGAGGGCAGTAAATAAGAAATTAATTTTAATTTAAGACATTTGGAGTGCAATCAGCCAGTGGTAAATCTTGTAAAGGATTGGGAAGAACAATTTCCTCAAAATAATAAGACGCAGAACACTGGTTTTATAAGCAGAAGAACGGAATGGAAATTATTTGAAGCGTAAATAGCGTCTGGTGGACAATTGGTTGTCGTTCGGAGGGCAGGAGTCAACTGACCAGAAGGGGTAGCAGCCCCTCTCAAACTACTACGCTTCCAAATAAGCTTGTTTATTTCCATCGTTAGAAGCTTTTTCTCTGTATTTGTCTGATTTTCTGAGATAAAACAAAAGTTTTCTGCTCATTTCGACTATTTTCCACACACACATATTAAGTTATTGGGACTCGCAACAGAAATCAATTCTAATAATGGAACTAATTTATGTTTGCATCTCAAGTTTCACTGCTCCTCTGTAGCGAAAAGAAGCATTTTTAACAATGATCAACTGAATATTTACCAACCAACGCACCCCCATCAAAACCACAAAATAGTTCAATTTCTCATCTAATCAATTCAAAACCATCCCCCAAAAAAAGGATCGACAAACTATGGCCAGAACGACTTAATAATTAACTACATAATGGGACTGAATAAATTCAAAAACATCCCAAAGTGCCCCAACCATCCCAAGAATCCGATCTCAACCCAAGCCATCCCAATATCCCATCCCAAACTATCCCAAAAAAATCAGCGCCGACAAGCTATACACACCGATGGCCACCCTACTTACTTAATCACGACAGAATTGGACTGAATCAATCCAAACCCATCCGAAAAAAATCAACAACCAATCAACTTCGACAAGCCATTAGATTTCAACACGGCGAAAAGCTCTCTCAGCCGCTTGCCAAAACATCCTCATCACTTCCCCATAACAGCCACAGCCGTGAGCAGACGCAGCCTCCGATCACTATCACCCATTGTTGCGATCAGGATGTATTCGCCAGATGCCCGAGACGCGCGAGTTTCGCTTTCCGCCAACCTCTGTTTCAAGCGAGAAAAGCCAGCCGCGCAAGATATTTATTTCCAGGTGGTTTTGTTTGTCTTTGGACCGTGGTGAGGCACTTTTATGTTTTTGTGTTTTTTGGGGTCAATCTTCATGGGAAAAATGGTCCTGATGTTCGTTTTCGAAAGGGACGTTCATTTTAAAAGCCTGTGAGTGTTATATCCCGTGTTCGTGAATCACCAAGAGACACTTCGCCAAATAGACAAAAATATTTCAACCAGCGTTCTCCTATACATATAATAATTATTTGGTTTTGCTTGCAAGGCACTCGCTTAGCCAATGTACACAGTGCACTAATAAACAAAGGATATAAATCCTATTTCATATCGATGTCTTGTTTTCTCGTTCCCGATTTAAGCCGATTTCTACAAAAAAATTGTGTGCGTAAATTTCCAAAAAACTCTAGACAAATTTTCATTTGCTATGCCAATTGAACACTTAGCTGCGAAGCAAACGGCTCCTAACATTTGTAAGCATGATAAGAAAAAATGTCGCGTACAAAATTGTAAAAATCAAACATGATTTACTTCAAAATAAAATACAAGACCTTCAAACGCAATCCAATCACGAGCCAGCTACGGCCTTCAAACACAGCGTGCCATCATTGCACATCTCACACCCACACATACACACAAAATCCCCAGCGTGCGATCCCACGAAGACCCGTGGTCCATACACCACCATCCGCCCAGCACAGATCTGTTCTGTGTCACATCCAACGCTTGAAACAGACCATCTCCCGGCGCTGCTGGCGATACAAGAACCAGACACCGACGCCGACGCCCGACGCAGTATCGACAATAAATGTACGCGGCTCAGTCGCGGCTACCGAGTCTGTTTCCTATCAGTGTTCTATGTGTGAACGGAGGCGACCGGCCGTGTGTGTGATGCTTGAACGAGAAGGATGAAAGAAAGAAGATTTTATACTTTCGAGTTCACTTGGTGTAAGGAGGCTGGATCGTTGCTTGTTTTGTGCAAGTATGGTTGGTGGTTGACAACGTGAAGTTATCGGTTGACGTTTCGGAATTTCATTTCATGTGACACTTGGTCATGATTGGTCCAGTGACCAATCCGTTTCAACAATTTTTATCTCATTATCGGACATGGACACATTAATTTCCATTCAATCGATCTTATGAAAGATCACTATTTTTATACACTTTTCCTTGCCAATTTTAAAAACCACACTAACGAGACTTTTGTGGCATAGAATTGAATTATAATTGGTAACCTTGCAAAACAGGTTGACTGGTTGTGATAAATTCGAGTGGCCGTCAGGTTCCTTAACTGGCAAACTGATCTTGAGATTTTCCCTTTTCGGAGCAACTATAAACAAGACGCGGTCGCGGCTCCTTTATTTAGAAAAAGCTCAGTGCAACACCACCGACATTACCTTCGTCTTCAAATTTAGTGCGTTTTACGCTGATTTACACAAAGACAGCATGTGTTCCTTTGATATTTTTCTAGCTGGCAAATGCACCGTCGCATTGACCGATTCCTTTTCAGATTGCCAGAACCACCCTATGAACCACCCTAGTGGAAGGAAGGGGCGCGTTGACTGACACACAAACACAGTCGACATCAAAACAACACGTCACACTAGCAGAAGAAATGTGGGTTTGTTTAGCAAAGTCCTTTTCTTTTTTAAATGGTGGGTTTTCTCAAGATTTTTGGCACCGTTTGTTATTATATATCGATGACTTGGATAAGAACTATTGATGACACTTATATAGAGTACATGCACTCAATCAAAATTGGCCTCTGCAAAATATCTGTATCTAACTCATTGTCCTTCTGGTTGCTGACAATGGCAATGATGGTGCCATGTCTTCGGTGCATTTAAAAGTGTATTGTACATTTCATGATGCTTCCGTTAGCAACGTCTGATAATAGATGATTCTGATTATTATATAGTAAATGGAAACTAGGGCTTTATTGGACAACTTGTCCAACGTTGCGACTTCAATGCAAGTCCCATGGAATTGTGACTTTAGTGAACTTTGTTCTTGAAGTGGCTTGGGTGTGGGAGGCGGGGGGTGTGAGGGGGTTTTGGGGGAGTGTTGGAGGGGTGCATCGCTACATTCGACAGTGCAACAGGTGATGAGCTCTCGGCCTATTACGTCATATTGACCTTTGACCTGTGACTTGGAGAGACATTGCACTCGAGCGGGTGAAGACTCGGTAACAGTTGCGTGAAATCTCGGTCATTTCAGGCAATTATTAGTAAATCAAATAGGTGTCTATTAACTAATTTCAGCTTTACAAATAAAAAAATCCATCACAAATAAATTTCACTGGTTTCCAGAAGTGAAAATAAATAAGAAACAATAGATTCGTGCTATAGGTTCGAAATTACCACCAATAAGTCCAGAAATTAAAATACACATGGTTCAAGTTGGTTGCTGCCTATAGATTTTCCATCTCCCTCAGTGTGGTCTAAGTGAAGATGCATGAGGAGTCAACCCAGATAGAAAAAGGATTATTCTATGGTCAAACCATGAGAAGCACCACCCAAACTGTTTCCGGACTGTATAAAAGACAATCCGAACCCAACCGCAATGGCAGACGAAGAAAATTTAGATTTGACCAGGAAAAACAACAATAAACCCACGATTAAACACAAATTCCCGACAATTCCACAGCGCGCAAACAAAATAAAAGCCCACACAATTACACAAATTCACCATTGCACGTCATCACCCCCACCACCCCTAGTTGCACGCTGTTTTATCCACACACACAGATGAAACAAACGCTATTCGCGCGCTGCATTCGGGGGTAGGGGGGGTGGTTTCCGGGATAAAAAGCAACGTGCATTTCGAGGTGGTGCACACGGGGGTGGTTAGGATGCTGTCAACGGCAATGTCTGGCCGCAGAAGAGTGACGCTGCACGTACGGGGTTGGCCGGGGGCGAGGGCGGGGGCGGCGGGGCCGTAGACCACCCTCGCATGTGTGCTAGTCATCAACCCCCGACGGGCTCGAAATCTCCGCGCGTTTGTGTGCGATTGTTTGTGAGCTGCCGTCGCCGTTGCGTTTCATTTTCTTTTAGATTTGTGTTGTATCGTTTGTCTAGACTTGTATGTAGTGTATAAAGTCTGTTTAATTAAGAATGATTCCTTGTCCGCTCAGCGCTAGTAGTCAATATGGTAAACAAAATAATGCCAAAAAATTAGTTATCACTAATTTACCTTTATTTAAAACTGTATCGGTATTTAAGTGTTGTAATAAAGTTTCTAGTAAAAAGCTTGAAGATAAGCGAGCGGTAAGTTAAGCTGTTCGTAAGACGTGTCCTAGGGTTTGATTTTGAAATTTTGAAATAGTGTCGCAAGGATTTATTTTCTAGAGTTGGTGTAATGTAAATGGCAGTCATTTTTTGAGTATGACCATAGAATAAACTATAAAGACCATAGAATAAAGGTCTTTATTCTATGGTCCATCCTGGAAAGACTGGAAGATTTTAATGGTGGGTATGTATTTTACTTTTAAGCGATCGCCGCGTAACGTTTGTTTTTATTTGTGCTTATGAGGATTGATTTAATTTATAAATATGTCACCTTGTTGACATATTATGTTTTTTTTATGGTGTCTAATGGCTAAAACCACTCGTGCCACTCATGGTTTTATGATCACAAAACACAGTAAAATTCGACAATCGGCCAGGTGCCTTGCACACTGACAAGTTTTTGGTTTAGTACCAAAACACGAATTTAATATCATCGAACAACTCTCTTGATCTCAAAGTGAACTCAACTAGATTACACTTCCGCCCGAGTTACCCCGATTTGATCAAATCCACCCAAATTTTCATCCCCCACTCAACAACCAAAGGATCGTGGAAGGGAGGGGCGACATCAACCACAGAAGAGCCACAAGCCGCAACTTCGAAGAAAATTTAAGCGATGAGCTTGGAAAATAACTGCTGCTGCGAAAGGTGTCGGTCGCAGGATGTTCGGCCGCGGTCACACCTCAGCAAGCTCTGGAGCAGGCTACTCGAATGCAGTGATGCCGGTATCAACGCCAGCAGCCACGCGGTACAACCCCGGTACAGACCGCCGGTACTTCACACAGCAGCAAATACACATTGCAGCCCGGTGCTCGGCCACTCGAATAATTTTGTTCTCAACAGTTTGCCGAAAACTTTTGACAATTATTTTATTTCAACGCCAGAATTTAGTTTTTGTTTACGTCAGCTGTTTTGGAATTTTGTTTTCACGATATAGCGCGCGCGAGCAGAAGTTTGCGTGGGTAGGGCCGTGGTTTCACCTAGTGTTTTTGGGGAGGGGGGGGGTGAGGGCTGGTAGGGGGTGAGTTTGAGGGAAAACCTCAACAGCGTTTTAAGGGAGGAATTTTGTAAGATTAAGATTGTTTGTATTCATATGGCTATAGCTGCATGCGGCGTGCTTCGGCGTCTGTACAGTTTTGTATATGTATGGGAGGCTTTTCTGAACTATATACGAAGTATAAAATTGACCAAGTAATTGTAGAAAAGATCTCTAATCCTTGACAAGCTGACAAAAGAATGAAGCGTATGCGTCTAAAAGATGAAGCTTTGTTTCTCAGATGTTTAGTATTTGATCGATTTGGTCGATGCCAACCACTTATATCCACATCAAATCTCTGTGTAATCATTGTTGTTTTTCTTAAATTTTTTTCAGGTCAAACCATGAATTTCTAATGTCAGTGACATTCCTTTCGAATAACTCTCCACTTTTCAAAATCTCCAGAGTACAAGTCTTTATATCAGCAAATATATCCGCAGCCTCAAATGCAACCTATCCAGTTTCGTCAATGAAATTTTTATGATTAGAAAATCAAACAATTGTCTTACATGTGACCCAACCCGAAAGGACACGACTGTCTTGACCAATTCAACGCTCGTCTTACTAACAATGAGCCACAGTAAAACCATAGGTAAAACGTAGTTTAGTGGAGTTAACCATCGTAAGGAGGAAGCAGACGTCGTGAGAAGCAGCGGATATGGAGGCACCCCCCGGTTCCGGTTCCGCCGCGCGTACAGCTGACGAGGTTTACACGTTCGGGCGAGGCAGGGGGGAGAAGGGTTTCCAGGGATGAATGCTTTCACACCTGGGGGACGGGGAGAGCGTGCTACCCTTATGCAGATGCTCGGTATAGCCGGTTAAGCAGCTTGGGTTGTCTTGCGTGTTAAATGTTTTCAACGTGGGTTGTATGGGGGTAGGTACCTAAAGGAAATGAGTGGCGATCAAGGCTTCTCAAAAGCCGGTAAAATCAGGGAGAGGGATGGGAACGAGGGTTGTGATTTTGTTTAAACGTTTAGCGACACGAATAAGGGAAGATGGGGTACATTTTTGGCTTCTCGGTATTTTTAAATACGTGTGTCAGTTTGTGATAATGTTTTGATGGGTTTTTTTCGCTTGTTGGTTGTTGATTTTTTGTCGTCTCTCTGTTTCGATATATTTTGGGTGTAACCTCTTTTTTTTGCAACTCGAGTTGTCTGTCGTGCTTCTGGTGGTTTATTTGGAAAATGGATTACGTTTGAAATGCAAATTGGCGAAACTGGCAAGTCAATGCGGGCGACGGTCTGAAAATAATATATATGAGCAGCAATCACCATGACAAGAAAATTGCATTTTTCTTGACTATTCGAACAAATCTGCGCGCAAAGTATACATTCGGTAGTTGGTAAAAAAAATCTGGCATTTCTAGCCATTCGCGATCATGTACTTAAAATTTTGAAATTGAATTGTTTTTAAATATATGGGAATGGATTATCTGAGTTCATTCTAAAGTCACATGAGCGTCCACTCGTTTGTAAATTTATCTCAAAAATTATCGATGTTGCAATGTGACGAAATATTGTTAACTTGAAATAACAAGTAAGATGTGATTTATGATACCATATTTATGGATTTATGGATACCAGGCTTTTTCTTGTGTGCATAGGGGTTTGGGCATGAGGGCATAGGGGCATAGGGGTTTATCTTACAAAAATGCATTTTTTATCGATAAAAGCAACAAAATTGAAGTATGCACATTAAAAATGAATTGCAACTATCTTAGATTCTAGAAAGTAAGCGGTACTCAAAGAAAAAATAAGTTTCGACTACCGAACGCAGCCAATTTTCTATTGGATTTCCCGTTAAGAATCCAACTCGACCGTATACAAATCAGGAAAGCAAAGCCCGATCATTTGCTAACAATTACAGCCGAGGACTGGCCAATGTGGACAATCCATAGGTGCACGATTGTACACGGATTGCAAACGTCATCTAATGTTGCCCGTTTGTGCTACGATTGTTGGTGCTACAATAGATTCACCAATATCTCAAAAACACCCAATAAATTCACTTTGATATCACGATGAATCAACCAATTCTCAAAATTGATTTCCAAATCATCTATAACATCGACAATCTGACAAACAGGAAAACGCACGCTTTGTTGACAAGCAATTCCCAGAACTGGACACAAGACACACTAGAACACCACCATCGTACCATCAGCAATGCGGGCTATCACGCCAGCTGTGTCTCACGCGAGTGTACCCGAGTACGACGGCGACGGCGACGGCGACGACGACGACGGCGTTAGCAACACATGTGGGGCATCTGCTGCCTTCGCGGTGGGCAATGCTGTGTGGCGCGCTGCCGCACTATAAGACAAGTCGGGCATGTGGCCACCGTAGCACAGCATGGACATGGGGTTCGATCGCAGCAGCCAGCAGCAGCAGCAGCAGCAGCAGCAACGGTAGAGTGGTGTGTAGAGGAATAATGTGTAGTTCAAGTATACTCTTGGTACGACCATGTGGCCGCCGTGGTACAGGATGACCGAATAGCATAGAACGCTGCTGGTGCAGCAGCAGCAGCAGCAGCGTAGAGTGGTATGTAGAGGAATAATGAATAGTCCAAGCAAAGAACGAGCATGTGGCCGTTGAGGCACAGTATAGCCATAAAGCTAAAATGCAGCAGCAGCAGCAACAGCAGCAGCAGCAGCAGCAGCAGCAGCAGCAGCAGCAGCAGCAGCAGCAGCAGCAGCAGCAGCAGCAGCATCAGTAGAGTGGTGTGCAGAGGAATAATGTGTAGTCCTAGACATCCTAGTAGTCCTAGTAGTATATGCGACATCGCTGCACACTTTGGCCATAGGGGCGGTAGAGAAGGGTGTACAGAGGAATAATGTGTATTCTATAGGGTTGGATCAAGGAGCGCTTTAGACTAAGTGTGATTGAGGAATAACACAATTCTGCTCGACGATGGTCAAGCCGTGAATGTGGAGTGGTGAAATTGATATCAACAGCATAGTTGCGCACCGAATGGGGATTAAATTGTTGGGTTTATTGTCGTTTTAGAAGGGGATGACAATTGCCTTGAAAGCATGTACAGGATTCGTATTCTAATTCACTGTGCTCTATCGTTTCTGGTTCTTATGGAAAAATAGAAAAAGTGTGAGCCTAGCCCAGTAAAATTTAGAAACCAACTTCTATCGAAAATCGTGTGTCCACACTATGGATAGCATAAAATGTGCAGTCGTCAATGCAGTTGACGCAGAGAGCAGTTTGCTACCCTGCATGAGCCCATGCTATCGTCCCCTATGCACCATGTTATACACTTGTTCAAGTGGAGTTTAGGCCGTCTGGCCTTGCGTCTGGACTTTGGGTGATGATGCTGGTGATGCCATGCCCCTCGTCTGGTTTCCTAATTGCTGATTTCTGGAGCTCTGCCGTCTCTGTAGTGCATCAGTGCAGCCATATGCTAT
Source organism: Nemurella pictetii (assembly GCA_921293315.2). Taxonomy (NCBI): domain Eukaryota; kingdom Metazoa; phylum Arthropoda; class Insecta; order Plecoptera; family Nemouridae; genus Nemurella; species Nemurella pictetii. The sequence continues at coordinate 9,773,830 of OV121122.1, forward strand.
TTGATAGCGGTCGCCCACATTGCAAAGATCTGCGTAGAGCTCCGTGCTCAGCCATATACTGCACCAGTTATTATTTTAGTGCACGCCAAATAAATCGGTTATCGATGAGAAACGTTAAGCAGGATTAGTCATAGGATTATTAACCATGCTATTTGGAGTTCAGAATGGCACGCGAGTCTTAATGAAATGGTCTATGAATGAAATTATTTACTACATCAGCAGCTCTTTAAGATTCCAGGTCATCGGTAGAAGATCGTAGTGTGCGAGGTACAGTTCGAGGTAAATTATCTTTGTGAATTATTCTTCGTTACCCAAAACGATGCATAATTGCTCTCGATTAACCCTATTAGGAACTGCTCACCTGCGATTATGAGTAAAAATAAAATATGTGCCTCTACCGATGTACTAATAATTACGTAAAAGCATAAGCCCAAGGCGAAATGATTTTAAAATGTAACATTTTTTTAACTAAAGACCGCAGAAATACACATCTTACCAATTTCAGTCTTGGCATATTGTCAGAAAGTTTTGTAGTTTGGTAGTATTACTTATTGCAATTTAGCAATATAATGGAATATGGTCATTTAAAACCTAATTTCCATTTTGCATCATAAAGTATTCAGACACATGACAAAAATTAACACATTAAACTTTAGCAATAAAATTCGATCAAACTATGGCGGAACAAAAATTCGACAAAACCTGCAGAAGAAACCTCACAATCACATTCACACCGTTCATCATTCCCACATGCCCACACACAAACTCTCACACACATAATTGGCATCAACAATTGACACCGAACACCCTCCTTACAGCCAACCTCAATTCGCCCCCTCTAGCATCTTATCTATCCGCCATTGCTCCTCGTTATTGTCTCGTCCTAATCCAGCCCCTATTATTACCCCCGAGGCCCTAGCCAGCAGCCCGCAGCTGTTCTTTGCCACAAGCCGAAATACTGCGTCCGCACCGGAACCTTCTGGCTTTGCTGCTGCTGCTGCTGCTGCTGCTGCTGCTGCTGCTGCTGCTGCTGCTGCTGCTGCTGCCGTCATGAAAGCAAGGTGCTGCTCCGAGCTACTGCAAGATGCTGATCGGTGGCGATAAGAAAGAGGAAAACCTGCCAGGAAACAGCTCTAGCAGGACGAAACTAGGAATCGAACAACACTGCAAATCTAGCCAGCCTGGAAGGAAGCAGGCCTAGTCTATAGTAGAGAAGAAGACTCTGCAGAGAGAGGCTGATTAAGCAGAGATGAACAAACAGGACAAACAGTAACAACACCATGTAAATCTATGCTGTAAGGAAGCAACTCTAACCTTTCAGCAATAACGATGAAATCAAACCACGGTTGACATAGGAGATGCTCTTATGTTGACAGGATTCTTAAGGGAACCGAATCACACTTCAAATCTCTACAATCTATAGCAGTCAGGACTAGCAACTTGATAAAGGAATCGAATCAAACTTCAAATCTCCAATCATGGATTTTTTTTGCGATTGCAACTAAATTTTTCAGTGGAAATGAAAAATAAATTACTTTCGCGGTTATAATGCTCCAACTATGGAGAATAACAAAATTTCATATATGCTTAATTTCCTTTCGTGATAGACCTATTCTACTCAGTGAAATTGACGTCAGATACCCACTGGACATACAAGTTTGTAAAAAATATATATATAATTAGCCCTGCTAACCAAGGAGGAAAGGGAAATCACAACCCGAATTGCTTTGCCTGGCTGTACCGAGTAGGTATCCTGACATCATTTTGATAGAATGGAATAGGTGCATTGTCCATCTCGATAGAGTTCAATTGGCTTTGAGCAGAACCCACGTCAAAGATCGGAGTTCGACTCTCCACGCGTGGACATACACGGTTCGATTATAAATTCAGTTTCTAACATGCTGGAGCAGCTGTGAGGCAGCTTGGCTGTCAGCTGATCAGATCGCCATGCTAATCGTGAGTCGCGTCAATTTTTGCGCTAAAAATTAATTGGCCGAACAAATGAGTCTGCATCGGATGCTCGCGTTGGGTGTCTGGAGTCTTGTCGTTCCGGGTCAAAGACTGGATGAGAATTTTTAGCAAGAAATTGATTTTAATGATGAATGAAAAAGTAGGCTGGGTTTTGCAGCGGTTTTTCAACAAATGGTGTCTGGACGTAGATCGAATCCGAGGCTCCCGTAAGGCATAGGAAGATGTCCGTCACAAGAATATATGCAAGACGTTTAATTGATGCTATATACCGCATGTTCACGTGGTATCTATAAATTTCCCTGTCTTTTTCTCGTAATTATGAAGGATTGCGTCAGTTTTAAATGTATTTGGCACGAATATTCGGTAAAACTGCGTTATATTTTCTGAGGATTAAGTCTCGAATATAGTTTGCTGGCACCCTTTGTAACTGGGACAACGAAATGCTCTAATAAAAGACATTTTACATCGATTCATAATTCTTATAGCCCTGGAAATGAGTGTCTTTGTCGAGAAACTTGATAGTTTGATCGGAAAGCCCACGTTCTGCCACAATACAAGCTGCGAGCTAAGAACACGGGGCCAAAAGCACCCTAAAAACACTCAAACTCGCTCGCATGTGTACAGTTACTAACTATAGAGTGCACCCAAAAATATCCATACTCACATGCATTATTTAACAAGTACAGACAGATGACAGAACGATTCCAATATCTAGTCTAGTTTTTTTTTTTCAACTCTCTCTCTCCGTCTTTCTCTTCTGTCTCTATCTCCTTCTCGCTCCGTGTCAAAAGTACACAGTGAAAAAACAGCAGCACAGCTGTTCGAAGTTTGGAATTTAGCTTGTGTTCCACCTTGCCTGACTTCCGCGAGAGGTACCATCTGCCCCCCCTCCCCCCCACTCCGCCAGCGGCGTCGCGGTAGCACGTGCTCGCTTCTAGTAGGGAGGGGGGCAGATGGGCACTAATTCTGTGACAGCCGGCAAAGCCGAAAGGCACCATGTGCGTCCGTATTGCATGTGCTGTGTTGCTAGAGTCGGGGATGGCTGCTGCAGTGGTAGTTTATAGAACTTTGGGGGGGCATTGGGGCTGCAGACGGGCGCGATTTTGATTTTTAGCGATATGGGGTTCGATATCCGTTGTGGTTTCGGCGGTATACGTGCGCGATGGATGGAGATGGTGACTTTTTTGGATGCAGCTCATTTAGTTAGGTTCGGGATTTGATTTGTAGCTAAGTGCATTTCACATTTTTGGTCAGGATCAAATTTATTTTAAAAGTAATCAAATTTTATCACTTTTACGGGCCTAAATGGTGCTTATTATGCTCTTGAGCACAGTTTTTCAATGGCCCGTTAGCTTCTTAACGGCCTGTTAATTAGATATTGTATTAAAAGATGGTCAAATAAAAATTTGGGTCCCAGTCGTTATGAGGGCAGATCTTTTGGTTTTTGAGCCAATACTCAGTGAGAGCAATTTAAAACTATACATCAGTTTCCAAATTTGCAAAACAAATTGCGTTGATTGACACAAGAAGCAGTCAAGGCTCCTTAAAGCAAACGCGTTAAATTTTACTAAAACCAGTAGGATCACAAGCGTTTTTTTTTTTTTTTTTTTCATTTATAGCTTGTCATGTCAACAATTTTTTAGCCAATAGTGAAAGGCCGCGGCGCGGTGTTGAGTGCGAAGTATGCCACCTTCATGCATGTGCATGTGGGAATGCGATAGGGGCTGCTTGTGACGCGACCCGTGTTCGAAAATTTGCACACAATACTTTCGTCCGACACGAACATGGAAACGTTTTACCGTGCGAAATTCTTAACATGTCGAGTTTCTGTACCTACACCAATATGATTGCCACGGTAATCTGCACGGATATTTTTCTAGTTTTTGATACTTATAGGTATTTGTTTCTAAATCTCCTATCGTATGTGCGAATCACGAATTCTCATCGCACATTTGCGCCATTTGTAACGACGGCGATGCCATTGAGAGAGTGCGATCAAAATCCAAATTGTTTCTAATATCCAAATGTACGAGACAGGCCACAAAAAACATGCCATGACTGGCAAAAAAGACAAGAAATCTGTATCCATATGTCATAATTTTTCGCCATATGTTTCATATGATGCAAAGTTGACTGACACGAAAGGGTACCACGCATAGTTTCTCGACATTTTGATATATCACTAAATTAAACTTTACCATACACCAGATCGATTATTTCTTGTTGACAATCAAAACCAAGCTACTAAAGGACATTCTTGTGTCGGAATATTTTTAGATTGCACAGAGCTGGCCATAAAATCGTCATTATTAGACCAATTAAAACAGGGGTTATAGCATTTAGAACGCTATCGACGCAAGACCAACGAACCGTGTTGTCGCAAATCCCTCCAGCGAAGACCAATCCATCGGTACTCAGTCATACAACACTTTTCGTGTATTTACTCAACTATAACCAACTTGCTGTCAAAACCCTATCCAAACTCAACAACGCAATTCTTAACTCACTCACACAGCTCGTTATAAATTTGGCTCGTACGATTGTGGGACAACATGGAGAAATATTGCGAAAATGTCACTGGCTCTCCTAAAATTATATTTCAATTTTCAAGTGCGCGGTATGATGTGTGTTAGTGTGTGTGTACATGCACCTACTATTTCTGTCAACAAAGATAGACATATTTCATATTATTATCTAAATGGCATAGTGGCATGTGGCGAGCAGATGATTACAATTAGACAAAATTAAACAGCTGAGCAGTTGATAGCAGCAGGGATCCATGGACAACATATATAGCTAGAGCAGGCGAGGTGTTTGTGGAATTATAGAGTTCATTTACTATGCTATGGCGTCTGAGAATGACCCTTGTGCTTTTTTGTATCAAGTTTTAATAGCTCTTTGGTGCTGTTTGGGTAAGTTTCGAAGCCTGGACAAGGGTGAATCTATGAAAAAAGTCAAACTATACCAGTCATCCTACCTGCCATGCTACTATGATAACGTTGTACCTATTTCAAATAAAATTTTGAACTTTCATGAACTCACGATGGACTAAAAACACATTAATTAACTATCTAACATTGCTCATTTTTCCATAATAATTTTGCGGGGTTAATATTTTAGCTGTATGTCGTGTGTCACTGCATTCAAATATCATCGGTGAGCTGGTACACATTAATTATAACACGTGCAATCATCTAATTGTAACAAATCAAGCTTTTAAAATTTTATAGTATTTCCATTGTAAACCATTTCTTAAAACGTCAATTCAGTCGTCGTTATGTTCAAAAAAATAATAACCCTGCTTTTTTGCAACAAAACCAAGCAAACCTCACCTGTCACCAAACCCAACGAAGCCAAATAAAATCTCTTACCTTCAACGCCAGTCCTTCCAACGATTTTTGAAAAATCTTGATTAATTTCCGCGCACCTAACCTAGCAAACGAGAAACCCTACGAACTCTAAAACACCAAAAACTGCTTGCACAAAACTGCAAGCGACGACGCCTACGTGAAGAATTACGAACGTGTTGGCGACACGAGTAGTGTTCGTAGCGCGACGGACTGCTCCCTGCTACGACCGACCACACCAAGCGCACACGACCGAATGGTGGGACTCGGACGCACGAACGAGAAGCGACGAGATACGCGGCGGCAGCTGTTGCCGATAGACAACTTGCTTCGGCGTCGGCGTCGGCGTCGGCGTCGGCGTCGTAGGGGACGCATGGCGCTATTTCATTTATTGTCGTTATTGTTATTAATTTCTTATTTTATATTATCGTATCAATTTCTGAACTGTCGACTTTTAAAATGAAATCATTTTATGTAGCTGATATGCAGTATCTATAAAAGATGTTCAGCGATTATTTGGGAGAAAAACTTGTAAATTGATGGGTGAATTATAGTCTTTGGATCCGTGAGGTTAAGAAAACGGAACCTATTATTGAAGTGTGAAGTTGTGAAACGGTATGATAGTAGGTGAAATAGGTAAAATAGGAGGGAATAATATCAATTATTCAATTGTATACAGGGCGTTAAAAATAAAAGTTAAACTTCGTTTCAATATTTGATCAAACAAAACCGTTTGTGTGTACGCGGAACTTGGAAGACACGTTTCATTTACAAAGTTGATTTTGTTTCGATAGGTAAATATTTTAATTTTAGTTTTGGTTTTGGTTAAATAATTCAATCGTTTGCAAAGTTTTTATTATTTTTGAGCCTTCATTGTTCCCGTCAATAATTCACGTTAGATTTCTAAGTTTTCATGACAGTTGACATCTCTCACAGTAATTAATTTTTCATATTTTTGTATTTTTTATTTATTTACCAAGGTTAGGTTCGAAACACTTTATGAAGCAGCTGGTTCTATATTACAATAAGCTTGCCGTTAAATAACTAAGCGATACCAATCTATTAAAAATTAATTTTCAATGCTGTTTAACGCACACCAAATAGTTAACCATTTTTGCCAAAAATTTCAAAAATACCTAGAAAAAAATCGCCAAAAAAATCCAGCCAATTCATCATCGAATCTCTCCGGACCCACATACAAAAAATACTGCCAGAACCACCCCAATATTTCCCCTTTTCCATCTATTTTTTAACCCCATTCAAGGGCGTACGTAGTGTTCAGGTATTTAGCAACACAAAGAGAGCTAGGGGTAGGTGGGGGGGGTGGTGCGGGGGTGCGGGGGTGGAGAGTGTTAATGCATGGTATCGAGTGGTAGGGGGATATGCTGGCACCAGGGCGCCGTGATGGGGGGGGGGTGGGAGTAGAGATCGCTCTTCCACGCTCTTTGATGGCTCTCCTAGCTGTCAAAACCAGTCTCTTGGTTTCCATGGTAGCAAGATGTACCCCCGCACGCCCCCCCCCCCCCAGCCCCAACAGCCCCAACCCCCCACCCAACGCTATCGTCGACATGTTCGTGCCAGACATTTATCAAAATAATAGCGTGTTAATTGGCTCCTAAGAGATGAAGTACTTGTTATTTGGTTTCGTGGATGAGACCAAGACCGGTAACTTGTTTCGCCGCCTGTTTCTTTGAAATATCACGATAATGTCACCTGCGTTTGTGAAAAATATTTGCACTTTTTTTTGATCCGACATGGTTATGCGGTTAAGGTATTATCGGTAGTCATTGTGTTTCTTAAAAATGTGTCGGTCGTATCGAATGTGAAACGTTGAGATGTTTTTTTTGCTGTGCTAAAACTAAACGGATGTGGCAGTTTAAATTACGGAGAACGCTGTTGTGTTTGTGAATGCGGAAAATTAACTGATATGAGGATCATTGACATAGTGGGTGGTGCGGAGCACGAGGTTTGTCATTCTAATAAACGTTATTTGACAGAAAACCGTGCGCGTAGTTTAACAATCATTTGATGTATTATGTAGTGGTTTAACACTGTGCAGATTATCAAGGAATTTGAACCAGAAAAAGTTTGTTTTTTGGACATATTTTTGTCTTTTATGCCGCATAAACATCCTCAAACAGGGTAGGTAAGAGATGCAGCCGATATTTATAGCAGGAACGTAAAATATTTCCCAAATTCTTAAAACTGTTCAAATTAATTTCCATCTGATAATATATTGTTTTTAATCCCCTCAATTCTCCATCCCCTCAATTTCTCAGGAGTCCAGCGTGTCCCAACGCCGTAAACTCGTAGAAAACCGAGCTAACAGAGAGTCAAACAATGTGCGGAGATATTTTCATCAGGGCAGCCCAGCTAGCCAGTTTAAGGGTGGCTCAGAGCTCGCTCGCTCGCTCGCTGTGTGGGTCTGGCCCTGACGGGCTAGATATATTGATATGAACACAAGAAAGTTGAGGAGTTGAGAGTGAATGAAGTTGCAGTCACTTGCAGGGGAGCCCGACAAACCAGCTTCCTGACTCTGCTCGTGGCATGTGAAAAATCACCACTACAATAATAATAAGGAAGAAGCGCCGCCGTCGCCACCATCGACGATGCTGTATGCTGGGTGCAGCCAGCATCTTTGGAAGAAATATACGAAGGAAAAGTTTGGACTTCATTCCGTTTCACTCACAGGACAATATATTTTTTTTTGGTTTTAAAATTCTCGTGTAGCTTGGCCCAAAAGCTTCCGTTTCATGAAAGGATGAAATATGGGTACGGAAATAATCTTGCTACCGCGTAAGAGTGCCTTTTTTGAGATTATGATACGGAACTGTGATTTAGATTACTTATTGTTAATATGCGGACCAACTTACGATGATCAACCCTTCCTCAATCTGAGCTGATCCCTGACGCTGACAACTGGTGATCAGGATATACGAAGATACCAGTTTTAAGAATGTGAATAAGAAAAATTGAGTTGGGAACATATTATTTTGCTTGTGCCATGCGACTCGATTCGTGATTTTGTGCCGTCACAACCTGCAGATTTGTTCGGTCATGAAACGGGCACAACTTTATTTGTACCGTGCAATGTGGAAAGGTACAAACATTTCATTATTTCGTTTGTTCGTTCTCATGTGCACATTTTACAATTAATCACATTTAAGTTCCTGATACATTACATGAGTCAAAACGTCAGAGCTCTGAATTTCATCTCGATAGTTTCCATTTTCAAGGCAAATGAGCTGGTTTCCTATGTTATTGTGACCTCTCTAATACAGAAAATTAATAATTTTCTGTTTTTAAATATAGTAATATGATATAAATGCGAATTTTATATCAGCTGCACGATTTTTCCTTGTTCCTCTATTTACCAAAACCAAAATGATGTTCCCAGTGTCAACGCACCCCTTTTTGCCCCTCAAAAGCAGTAAGCAGTCCGGCCTTCAAATCCTGAAGTTCTATGAATCAGCTTTGTCATACTTCTGTTGGTATATTATCATTATGTTTATACTATATTGCAGGTTGATAGCGGCAAACGATACAAAGATATAAGCATGAGGCAAATAGAAACATGGTTCGTCGTCCATTTCAAAAGCAACTCGAGCAATCGCAATTCCATGCATTGCATTGATTCCAATTCCCCATTATCCAAAAACTCTCCCCCGTCAATAAAAAGAAACGTCGATTTTTGCCGTCAAGAAACTAAACTCACATCAAACAAAAGTTGCAGCACGTGAAACGTGTGTACCAACCTATTTTTAGCAGAAAGCGCGGGGCAGGCAATAATACACGGACGGCGTCGCCGGCGTCGGCGTCGGCGTCGGCGTCGGCGTCAGCGTCGGCGTCGGCGTCGGCTGTCAAGTAATGAGCAAAGCATTGCAGCACATGTTAGAGCGGTAGTCAGCTGTTGCAGACATCTGCCCACCAACAATCACAGATTGCAGAGTTGGACCGGCGGAGAGAGCCGCGATATGGCTGGGAGCGGCTGACTACACGAGCATTTACGGGTCAAGAATATAGCCTATGGCTATAGGTAAAGCTTAGTTGCATTTGATTCACAATTTGATCGATCGTTTTCTTAAACACTGGTGGTGTTGGTGGTGGTGGTGGTGGTGGTGGTGGTGGTGGTGGTGGTGGTGGTGGTGGTGGTGGTGGTGGTGGTGGAGGAGGTGGGGGATTTCTTGAACACTGGTGGTGGTAAAAAGTCGTGAACAAGGCAAAAGAAAACATGGTTCATTGTTCAAGGGGCTTTATTTTAGACCCTTGATAAAGCAGGCAGCATAGATTTTGTCAAACGCTGGAAAAGTTTGAGTTTGGTAGCTTAGCGTTCAAAAACCCAATTTTATAGTTTTTTTGAAAACATGGTTCAACTCTATGGGATTTTAGAAGCAAGAGTTCTTAACGTTTTCAAGCGATTTGGTCAGTTTTTAAATCCTTGTCAGCGACGAGATGTAGGTGACATGACTAGCTTTAAACGAGCCATTATAGTAGTGTTACTGTCGCTCAATGACTTTGACTTGTAAGTATTAAGTCCTCTTTATTGCTCTTTATATAGTGGGGCGAACTTTATTAGGAAGAATGGGAATGATTTTAAGCTGGATATGGATTCATGACAAGGAAAAGTACACTAAAGAAATGAATTTTAGAAAAGGGAGACAAGGAATGAAATGATTTGGGAGCCAGCGGAAAGTGATGGAAAGTGTGAGGAAGAATAAAGAAGGGCTTAGAATACTTTTCAGATAGAAGATAGAACATCTAAACTAAGATTAGGTAAAGAAGTGGCTAGTGAGCATTAAAAGACAGTAATGGACGAGAATGGTAGTTGAAATGGTAGCTTCGAGACAAAAATATGGAAATATATAAATTTTTTATAAAATTATTAATAACAATACAGCTGGACACGCTGGAAACTTGCTAGTGAGCTAGTGGGCAACTCTTCGCGTATCGCGGCACTCTACCGAGTGCGCGAACAGCAGAGAACCGCGTGCTAGCCACATTGTGCGCCGGCTTGCAGAGCGTCCGCGGTAGATGACAAGAAAATTGCTGCATCTCTTTCCGCTTATCATCGATGCTAATTTCAATATGACTGCCGCACCAACTGTCGCATGCTCGGACCATATGGGGGGGCCAACAATTGTCTTGGTGGTTCTCATGGCGTTTGCCGGTGAAAATTTAAGGATTATTGTAAAACTTTGAAAATGAATACTTGAATTCAACTTGTGCAGAGAAAAAAAACATTAATCTCAAGTGGGTTCGAATTTTATTGTAATTCGTTGCATGCAGGGTAGATATTTATCATTATTAACGAAATATTCACTCTAAATTTGTATCCGATCACTGGCACAGATACAATTTTGGCAATTTTTCTTATCCCTGCTAATGAATATCATTGTTAACTGTTTATTTGTCAAAAAATGTATTACTAGCATGCATTATATTTTGGAGAAAGTGCAAGGGTTAAGACTTGGTTGATTTTAATCTATTGCGACTTTTTATGGGGTTAATTGCGATGAAAATTTCATCAAAATATCCTGTAGTGCTGGAGGGATGATCCAATTAAAAACATGTCAGTCACCAATCGAGTAAGCGTTTAGGGCGGGTTTTTAGTTTTTTACCATGTCCCATGTTTGTTTTTTTTACTATGTTCCCAACAGGGTAGTTTGTAGTGTTGGGCTTAATTTGGTTTGGTAAAAATGGAACAAAATTGGTTATTTCTGTTTGAAAAAAAACACAACGCCTTATTTCTGTGCGACTAAAGATCTAGGGTGTTGTGGGAAAAATATGGCAAGGTTAAATGACAGGCCGCTAGGTATCGCCACAGTCTGGGGTGTCAAGTTAGGGTTACTAAATTTGCTACTAGATGCAGCAACCAAAAATCAAAAAGCCAATCAGAAAGGCATAATGGATTTATCTAGTTATTCAAATTTGTACAACATATTTACAAACTAACAAAATCATTAAATTATCAATAAGCATAATATAATTAAGGTTTATGTTTTTATTCATAAGTTTGAGTAAGATTTAGCTCATTTTAAAGTTTTGTGCAGAGACCTCAATGTGCTTTTTGATAAGCTGGCTAAAAAAAAGATAATAAATCTTTTGAGTAATGTTTTGTGCAGGGTATTTTCAGGAAGTCAAATGCGATACAGTTTGAATTTCCACAGGTAATGAAGATAAAGGGGTGAAATGCTGGGTTGAAACATGGCACCATTTTTTGATATGTTGTCGCTAGGTTTTCAACAGTCAAGAATGCTGTACCATCGATTTTGACTAATTACGTTCGTTAATTTGCAATGTAACACGCACCATAAATTTAAAATCTCTTCCAAACAGTGACTGGATAAGTTTTGATGAATTTTGAAGACAGCAGGGTTTAGTCAGGATAAAAAAAAAAATACCTCCGCAGATTTGAAACTGATACACGTTTCATGGTTGTTTATTAAATCTGTGAAAATCTATTAAAATAAATATCACTCATTAAAATTTGAAACAAATTTATTGATATTAAATTTATAAGTCGGTGCAACGGATGGATGATTTGCTGCCCGTTTGCGTGTGGTAGGCACAAACTCTTTGGTACTATCACTATGAAATCTAGAATTAAGAAATAGTGTTTCACTTTTGATGTTGCAATTTTGCAAGAGTACTACTAATGAAATGCTCCATCAGATTTATAAGCAAGTGTACCAAACTATGATAATTTCCCAGTTTAAAAAAAAAATGTAAATTATATAGATAGGTAATTGAAACCTGTATTATGAGTTATGACCCTCAGATATTAATATTGATATTTGGTAAACAAGCTACTGGAAAATCTTCCAATAGTCAAAGCTATTGGAAATATATTCATAATAAGAAATTGAGTGCACATTCAAAGTTTGGTACTCTTATAAAGCTTGTAAAAATACGAGGACATGACGTGTTTCTTTCAAATTCAATGCTTTCATGAAAGGCGAAGATTTCTGTTATTGATTTCTGTTATTGGTTTCATTTTCTTAATGCTGCATTTTTGTGCAAAATTGGCCAAAAAGTGAATAGCAAAATCAAACTGTAGTTTTATTGATTTCCGAAGAATAATTTTCAATTTCAAAGATGGCAGAAAACACACCGGAAAGCGAGCTTGGAAGCATAGAATGTTTTCAAAATTACACTGCCCCAGAAGTGTTTATACAAGGATTAGCTGGTATTGTCGACCAGCAAGATGTGGAATCCATGATTCGGGCACAAAAGCAAATGTAAGTACTCGTCATTTCAATATTCATCTACTAAAAACCTATTTTTAAGGTTACCTACTGTACGTCTTTTATTTCTCACGTTTAGGTTGCAAAGATTTGAGAAGACAAATGAAATGCTCACAAACTGCAACGCTCTCTCCGTTAACCGGCTAAAAACTGCAGGCATGGAGTTCAAGAAACATTCCCAACTTCTCGGCGAAATGAAAAAAGACTTGGACGGCATTTTCAAACGAATCCGGGGGTTGAAATCAAAGTTGTCGTCCCAGTATCCACAAGCTTTTCAAGCAGCCCTAGAGAAACATCAGTCGATACCAGAAGATAGTGAAGAAGCCACACCAGGTCCAAGCAATGCTGAATCATCAAATAATGAATCGGATCTGACCAAGATGGGATTAGATGGGAAGGAGGTGATTGACGACGATGACGACTCAGAACCACGATATCCCTTGAAAAGAGTGAACAGTTCATCGACTGATTCTGCAAACGGGAACAGTAATAACGATACGTCGCCATATACATCGGACACAGGATAGATTTATGGTCTACTAAAGTTCTATGGACATACCATTACCAACAAACTTGCAGGCTGTTGCATTATGTTGATTTCATTCACTTTTGAGTTAAAAAGACTGATATTTCATTCTTATTATGTTATGATATAATTGAAAGTAGTTCCAACTTGGGTCTAAATAAATAAAAATCTCTAAAAAACATACCATCCCACTTAATTTTTAATTTGTAGGAAAAAAGTAACGAACTTCGAATAACGCTCACTTTTTGACTGTCATGACGTCATGCCAACGTCGACGTAAGCGATCGCTGATTGGTCACAAATCTCCATTTGAAATTCTATTATTTGTTTGGATTTCCTTGGGCTTGGTTGCATCTTTTCCAACGCGTATTCCAACGGGAACTGCATTGGGCTAAACGCTAAATTATGGATCAAAATATCAACCCTACCCACACCGCCTCTTCAAGCCATTCAAAACTGGGTGAAGAACATCAAAGTCGATCGAAGGATAATCATGCTGTGAGCAAAAGGTGAGACAGAACTTCAACGTTTTGCAATGAAACACTTACAAGTTGACGCCCAAATTATTAACGCATCTTCCGTTCTCTCTGCAATACTACCGTATTGAAAATGCCATAAAACCATGCTAAATTTTTATTAAAACCACGGCCTATCGTTGGGATTAACCTAAAACCGAAACTTTCACATATTTGCCTGTCATTCTATTTGATCCAGGGAAGTAGCAAATCCAGCTTCCATTTTAGGCCTATTCTGTTAATATTACTCATTATTTGACTAGGACCCTTACACACTTCTCTACTAAAAATAAGACCTACTTGGTAAAATAACTAATTGAATCCCTTTATTTTTTCAGATTGCAAAAAGAGCTGATGACACTTATGGTAGGTTCATTTCATGAGTGATGGGCCGCCGTACACATCTATTTAGAACTCATAAAAACTTATTGTATGGAAATGTGTGTGGCTGATACTAAGTTCCTCAAACTTTGGGATGCCTCATTTATCAAATTATGGTATAGAGGTGGCATTTCCTGTGTAATATCAATCCAGCTAAACATTGAATTGGCAACAGCCTGGATCACATGGCCTACTTACTGTCGGCTCCTCTTAGATTTTGATAAAATTCTGTATTATGATACGTCCTTGGTTATATTAAAAGGTTCTCACATTAATATATTTTGTAATTCTTGCAGATGAATTCTGATAAAACCGTCTCAGCCTTTCCTGAAGGAGAAAACCTATTCAAGTGGATTGGAACTATCACAGGGCCAGAAGAAACGGTAAGCATCTTACGCCAGTCTTCAAGGCTAAAATTTGTGGTGCAAGTGCAATACTGGTAGACGAAAGTTACTACACTGCTAAAACCTTATTAGAACTTATTTGTTTCTTGTGAAAAAGTATCGACTTGGGTCTGTTTTCTTGGCTTTCAACAATTCGATTGAACGGGAGTCGTATTCTCTAATAATTACTGCCTTGGCAACAAGCTTGGCCAAGAGCTCAGAGCAGAAATATAAGAGAAGTGAGAATACAAAATTTTTAAATAATTTTCTGTTGTTTTTGTAAAAAGTTATACTCTTATCACTTAGAACTATCAATGACTTTATCTATTACAAAGATAAATCAGAAATATGCTTAAAATCGGTAAACTGAACGAGTCCACATCAGACCTGTGCAGCTAACTATTTGGCACCTAATATACTAAACTGTCACCACATTCCATCACCATTCACCTTTGTTCAGTTTTGTGTTTTTGCCGTCAATGTTCTTATCTTATACATACTTATTACAACTATACATTTAAGTGACTAATCTAAGTCTTGCCATCTTGAGCCACTAGCGCAAGGGCTTTCGGGTTGAACTATTCTGTAACTTTCCACGATTTTATGATAGTAAACCACATGGATTTTTTACATTAACAGATCAGACAGACTTTAAGTTATTAAATAGTCCTGCAAGTTTATGCGTAGGAATTACCCAGTGTATTGCTCTGCAATTGTATTGAAAATTTAAAAAATTCACTCGATCACTCACAGTCAAACATGAAGCATGTCATCCACCGCCTGTACTGATACGACTACCAAGCCTATGCTAACGCTTTGTGCTTGCCGACAGGTGTACGACGGGCTGACCTACAAGCTGAGCCTAGAGTTTCCGCACAGTTACCCGTACGCACCTCCTGTCGTCCGCTTTGTAACGCCGTGCTACCATCCGAACGTGGACAACACGGGGACAATCTGCCTGGACATTCTCAAGGACAAGTGGTCGGCGTTGTTCGACGTGCGGAGCATTCTCCTATCGATACAATCGCTGCTCGGAGGTATGAACCGCATTGTAGTCTCTGTTCGGGGTGTTTGCTAAATGCCAACGCCGATTGTAGTCGGGAAAAGTTTTGCAAGCCGTTCTAGATACTTCTTCCAAAATAGACTGATCTAATATCTAAACAAGGTTTTGAATATAGGAAACTCTGCTGTTGAGCTGGGGACAGAATTGTCAGTGGCACTTAAGGTGGATCCGTACTTTTTCCGTACAGTTTTTCTATTGTTTTTGTTTTGGTAAAATTTTACTCATATGTGGTCATATGCCGGAAGGAAATATTTAAAAAAATATTTTTAAAAATATTTTGCTGGAAATTTTCCGGAAAATTAAAAAATTAGTATGGAAAATTACGCTTGCTGACCTGTCTCTTGTCCCGCTAGGGGGGAGTATCAGTCGTCCGATCGAAATTAAATTAATATTTATGGAATGTCCAAACTTCAGGGATTATAATAAGACACTTAATTCAATTTGCGCTGACATTCTCTAAATTTTGTCAATGGTTAAAATATGACGTAAATTTGCCAATTTTTTTGCTTTGTTTCAAAATTTGTTACTGAAAAAGTATGCTGTTCTTAACTTTCATCTTCCTTTATTGGCAAGCTGCAAGTGTCTTAATCGAATAAAAAAATAGTCAAGAATGATATCACCAATATTTAGACCTAATTGAGGGAAGGAGTGGTGGCATGTTTACCAAACAAATTTTCACATTTTCCGGAAAATTTCCAGTCAAATATTTTTAAAAATATTTTTTTGAGTATTTCTTTCCGGCATACACCACATCTGAGTAAAATTTTACCAAAACAAAAACAATAAATTTCTGTACGGATCCACCTTAAGTGGTGTGGGGTGAAGTTAAAGCTAGCATCAGACAACAAGTTCCACATTAATACAACTTTGCTTATGTAACATTGAGATGGTTTTGTTTGGCATTAATGCAACAAGGGTTACATTTGCCCATTTTTCTATCTCTAGCACTTCTCTTTTATCACTATTCAATTCAATAAATGATCAATTCAAATATGTAAAGAGTATTAGTGTGAATTTAATCCTAAATGCAAATACTCATTGCATGTATGGTAGACAATGATTTATTAGTGACGAAATATCAATTCCAAAATTTACATCTGTACCGAGATTCTAATCCGTGTCTTTGCCTGTCCGGGGCACTGCATCCATTATGCTATACAGACAGTAGCATTATGTATAGTACTAGGGGCTCTGCCCCTGCGGCCTCCGGCCGCCAACCCACCCGGCCCACCATCTGCTCGGAGCCTTCTTGCAGGGGGCTTCGCCCCCCGTCGGTTTTATTTGTTTCTTGAGTTAATTTGTTTTTTGGTAATTGGTCTTTGACCCTTCTGCCACGCCTGCCAAACACTTCATGTTAACCTACATATACACTGCTCAAATGCGAACTTATGGGTACTACTAATGATGGCAATATATTTTCGTGACTCAGGTACACAGAGGTCCACCATCAGTTGGTGACCCAGGAAAGGATAGTTTTCATGTGATGCCGCACATGCTGCTTCTAAGTCTTACTTTCCTGACCCCACCCAACCTCCCAACCCAACCGTGTTGTATGTTTCCTGATGCCTTTCCTGCCTTTCGAGCGTAGTTTTTTGCCACTCCCCCACCCCTCCCCCCCCCAACTAATCCTACAATTCCTCACCCCACCCAACTTCCCAACCTGCCTGTGCGTATTATTTTTAAAGCAAAAACATTGACTTTAGGACAGATGGGTTTTAGTGCATGTAATGTTTAGGACATTTTTTCCCCGTTTTCCTTTCCTGACCCAAACCAACCTCCCAACCCAACCGTGTTGTATGTTTCCTGATGCCTTTCCTGCCTTTCGTGCGTTTTTTTTTCTACTCCCCTTGCCCAACAATTAGTGCCTTTCTGCATGTTCTCTGCCCACCTGTTCATTGTTGGGTGTTGCTTAAAGGAGGGGGGTTTCATTTCGTGACACAGATAGACCGATGTCCACCATCGCTTGGTGTCGCCACAGCATGAGTTTTCACGTGCCGCTGCACGTGTTTCTTCTATGTTTTCCTTTCCTGCCCCAAAGTAACCTCCCAACCATGATTTTGCAGATTTTTCCATCCTCCTCCCCCACCCCTCCACTAATCCTACCTTTCCTGACCCAACCCAACTTCCCAACCTTCCTCTGCGTAGAGCCCCCTTGCAGGGGGCTTCGCCCCCTGTAGGTTTTATTTGTTTCTTGTGTTGATTTGTTTTTCGGTAATTGGTATTTGACCCTTCTGCCACGCTTACCTAACACTTTGTGTTTACCTACATATTCACTGCTCAAATGCGAACTTTAAAGTAATACTAATGATGGCTATATATTTTCATGACTCTGGTACACAGGCGTCCACCATCAGTAGTTGATCCAAGAAAAGCGAGTGGTGTGGTGTCGCCGAAGCATGAGTTCTCACGTGCCGCTACACGTGTTTCTTCTATGACTTCCTTTCATGACCCAAACAAACCTCCCAACCATGGTTTTGCAGAGTTCCCCCCCCCCCCCCCCCTCCACTAATCCTACCTTTCCTGGCCCAACCCAACTTCCCAACCTTCCTCTGCGTAGGGCCCCCTTGCAGGGGGCTTCGCCCCCTGTAGGTGATATTTGTTTCTTGTGTTGATTTGTTTTTCGGTAATTAGTCTTTGACCCTTCTGCCACGCTTACCTAACACTTCGTGTTTATCTACATATTCACTGCTCAAATGCGAACTAATGGGTACTACTAATGATGGCTATATGTTTTCGTGACTCAGGTACACAGACGTCCACCATCAATTGGTTCAGGAATGGTTTCGCAGAATTCCTCACCCCCCCCCCCCCCCCCCCCCCCACCACCCTCAAAAATCCTACCTTTCCTGACCCAACCCAACTTCAAGCCAGAGGCGATGAATTGCTTCGAATTTTGTCTCGACGTTGGACGAATTTCGGCCGCGTGAACCCCATGATCAAGCCCTTTCGAGCCCTATCAAAGCCCTATCAAGCCCTGCTCAAATCGCTGCTTAAATATTGCAGCGCGCAAGTCCCCAGTGGCACGAACACAACGCAATTTGACCCACGCGTTTTCATCGCGTTTTCGCATTTTCTATAAAGAATTACGCGGAGCCAATTTTAAGGATTTTAGTTAAGGTGGATGATGATTGAAGGTTGATGTTTACTATGTTTGCTGTGTGTTTGCTGCTTTTCGCGAACCAACGCGAAATTGGTGTCATAACGCGCAAAGTTGACCAATGTTCGCGAACTCTCGATACCGACGCCTTACGAAAACAAATCACAATATCGTCAGTAATTTTCAGATTCATTTTTAGTTTCAATTAAATGTGCTCAAAAAAAATACCCAATTTCTATGATCAGTTGCGTAACGGGTGACGGGACTTCCCCGAAATGCGGCTGGCTGTAGCGAGCCCCCTCTCTCCACGATGATTTATATGCACTTGGTGGGGCCATGTGTTTTTGGACAAAGTACTTCAAAAACAGACCACAGCGCTCATCTAGCTGTCAGCGTTGAACGCAACGAAATAAGTTTAAGAAATCCATACATTTGACGGGAAATAATGTCAAGATGAGCGCAATTTTACCGTGCTATCAACGGACATGCACTTTTCAATATCTTCCAAAATGCCCACACCGCAAGTCGGGAGTTTTTGCGAAAAGAACCCCCCCCCCCCCCCCCCCCCCCCCCCACCAAAAACGGGCCCAATTTCGGGCTGGCTAATTTTAAGTCGTGGATTTGTAATAAAAATAGATGCTCAAATTTGGTGGTTGAACCCCCCCCCCCCCCCCACCCCCCCCCCCCCCCCCAAAAAAAAGGGCCCATTTCGGCTAAACCATAGCGAGACCCCATAAGTGAGGTGTAGAATGTTGGATCGAGTTCGATTTCAATGTTTCATATTGATAGGAGCGTAATTGCTTAGTGTAGAGTCGCATGTTTTTGTTTTTGTGAAAAGACCCCCCATAAAAGGGCCCAATTTTGGGCTGGCGGATGTAAAATTATAGGTTTGAATTAAAAATGAACACTTTTACACGGGTACAAATTTTCAATTCTATGTGTCCAAATTTGACCGGTGAACCCCCCCAAAAAAGGGCCCATTTTGGTCAGACCGAAGCGAAACCCCAGCAGTGAGTTGTAGAATATGTGATCGAGTGCGTTTCCAGAATTTCATAAAGTTAGGAAAATAACTGCCAAGTGTAATCGCAAGTTTTTGTTTCTGCTAAATGACCCCCTCAAAAGGGCCCAATTTTGGGCTGGCTGATTTGAAAATTTCAATTTGAATTGAAAATGGTCGCTGCTACACGGGTATAAATTTTCAATCCTCCAAGTCCAAATTTGGTAGGTTAACCCCCCCAAAAAAGGGCCCATTTTGGTCAAACCGCAGCGAGACCCCCTCGTTGCACCCATTTACAGTGTATCGAGTGCGTTTCCAAAATTTCATAAAAATAGGCTGAGAACTTTAGGCGTGCATAGACATGTCTGAAAGTGATGAAAACACACTGAACCACAGGGATAATATTAGTATAGGGATAGCATTAATAAGTGCAGTGCCCCTAACCAGGCAAAGACCCGGATTCTAATCCCGGTACGGATGTGAATTTTGGAATTGATATTTCGTTTCTAATAATCACGTAAAGAGTATCTTTGCAGATGATAATAACTTCACCCCGGTCAGCCAGGTTTGCTACCCCCGATTTCGTTGAGAGTTTCAGTTTCCTATGTTTCACATTCTATATTTGTTGTAGCTGTAGCCTACCATGTACAAAAATACTAAATACAATATGATACTATCATTGTCTTGGTCATATTTTTTGTACGGTCTTTTTCTGTAGGAGCACCGAAAACAGCTTGTAAAACTTGTTCCACTGTACACTCGACAAATTATCATTTGGCCGCACACAAATTTTATCTACCTATTATACATTCATTCCATTCAAAGATACATCCATCTGATTATTGAAAGGGATGCATTAAAATCTTGAGAAAAACCAAGTTGGCAATCTAGGTACACAGGATTTCAGGTTTCAGGTAATTCAGTAAAAATCTGCAGCAATTGGTTTAACATTTGAATTGGATTGTAGGAGAGAAATTTTCAAAATATGCTCGTTATTGTCAATAATAAACTAAGAAACATGACAAACCAAAACCAACCACAATCTCAAGAAACAAGAATCCATTGCCAAACTGAAGCTAATGATACCATTCTGTCTTCTCTTGCAGAACCCAATAACGACAGTCCGTTAAATCCGCAAGCAGCCACTTTATGGCTGGACCAAGTCGAGTACAAGCGTCAACTGCACAGCGAGTACGAAAAGAATCTTAAAAGTAATAACTTGTAGGAATTAGTAGAGGAATTATTTAATTTAACAGCTGCTTTCGTTCGGTGGACGTGTATATTTTTTTCACTGTGTGTACTATATAATATATAGATGAATTTACGAGGTCTGCCTTACGGCGACTAACAATTTTCCAAGCTTTTCGTGAAACATATTTGCAATCTTATATTTTTAATGGTTTCCATAATTTTTTTGATCAACTTGCAAGTTATTTTGTATGTTATAGGATTTTAATTAAGAATGTTTTTTTGGTGTGTATCAATTCAACCAAATGTGTCATTTAATGAAGAATAAATTTTGTGTCCAAATTTGCTTGGTAAACATGGTTTATTTACCTTCTTCTTTTCGTGACTTGGAGTTTGACCTCAGTGGCCCTTCTATTGTGACATGTACAGGAATAATTAAGCTCGAGATGTATTCTACTTCAAAGATCCTATTATTGTTAAAGATGTGCCACTCTCTGGTGGGAAAAAGAGGAAGTGTTTGAGGCGACGGTAGCGCTTGCCGTGCTCAGTTCAGCGTAACATCTTTCGTTTGCACCAATCAGAGCGCTGAATGATCGACCAATAGAAAACGAGCGGCACACTCGAATCGTAATAACCAAAATTCTAGATTTTGTATTGTCGCATGATAATTAATTTGTTCAAGTACTTTTCGAAATCATTTTGAAGTTCAAAATGATTTCGAAAGTGCTTGAACAAAATAATTATCACAGAAAATTACAAACTATATTTGACATTATTGGAACAAAGAAATTGCAAGGAAAGATATTTGTAGGAACTTGGGAACAGTAAAACAGTAGACATTTTAGTTAAATTTTACCTGAAATAAATTTATTGATTAAATAGGTTGGTAGGAACATGAGCATACAATGAATAAGAAGTACAATCTCTTCCATTGCTGAAAGAAATGCAAAAATAACTAGTATCTAGAACAAATAAATTTTTGAAAATTAACTTCAAACCATTCTATTAAATATACTTATTAATTAAGGTTGATAGTAACTTAAACCAAGTCTTCAATCCCTGAGCGATGAAGTATTGACAAAATACTGAAAATTAGTAGGAACTTAAATGTTTTTCTAATTAAATATTTAACTACATAACATATATTTTACTATTCTACACATGATTATGATTTTTATATTTACAAGCTACACTTTGGTGGTACTAAAGTTAAGATTTGGCAAAAAATGGCTAGATTAGTTTTTTGTCACGATTAGGCAGGTGATGTCGAAGCCAGGTTGTCTCGATTGGGCTGTCCGATGTCGATGTTGTGATGTCACTATCGAGGTTGTCTTATTTGGGCTGCCGATGTCGATGCTGTGATGTCTCGGTAGAGGTTGTCTTATTTGGGCTGTCGCTGTTAATTCCTTGGTGTCTCGATTGTGGTTGTCTAAATTGGATGGAGTGATGCCGTGTCCCGTAACATAAGATGTCAAGCAGTAACAAGTTCACAGCAAATTCTTATTGGTGGAGGACCTTCCTCATCCTCTTCTGCCGGGCCGTTGGTTTCACTTTCCCTACCACGTGAGGTGTTATCTTACTCAACTTCAAAGAGCGGTTGACCTTTTTACAGAAGTGGTGGATATTCACTCGGCACAGCAAGATGTTCATGCGCCGCTTCAGATCTGCCTGGTGGTGTTGGCAGTCGAACCATCTGAAATCAAGAGTCTCATTGATTTTATTGATCGCACACTCTTTTAACCTGAGAACGTGGGGAGCGTCAGTAAGCGTACTGATGATGATCTTGGTGGCAAGTCCGATAAAAGTAACAAACCGTTCAGATGGATACTTAAGAGACTCGTTCTTACTACGCTCCCTGGCCGCGATGAAAACATGGTCACTCGTATGCTCAGCGGCTGTTACTGTCAACAAGGATTTACACGTGACACATGATAAATCAACAAGTTTCCGAATAATGTACCCGCATACATAACCAACAGTTGATCGTTCAGTGCCAGGAAGCGTCGAGTCGTCCCTGATCACTCCTAGAAGCTCGTCGAAGACCTCTGTGAAGTCGTAGTCATCCAAGTTGAACTCGCTGTTCTCGTTCTCAACTTCATCGCTCAGGTCCTCTTGCCCAAACGGAACAGATGGCTCGTCTTCATCATTGTCTGCTGCAAGCTCTAGAACAACTTCTTCTACAGGAACAGAGCTATCGACTGGAAGGAGAAATGACTTCAAGTCAGAGAGAAGCAGGTCGGCATCCCCTTGGCAGTTTGAACCTCTCGTCGGAACTCTCATCATGCCGTTAATGATGCAGGTTTTTAACGAAGAGCAAAACTGCGTGCAAGAGGGGTTGGTATTGTCTTGGCCATGCTGCCGGACCGTGCAAAACAGGTTTTCCAATGCATCTTGGTTTAACCTCCTCATCTGGAGTACGGGTGTTGAGTATTTCTCCCGTAAGAGTTTACCAACAAACGTAGCTCCATGAATAGAAGTAAGCCAACCATTTTGAAAAGGAGAACGCTGTATTCTACCTGACTTTACATCTGTGAATCTCCAGCTGTCTATTAGCTCACACATCTCAGGCCAGAAGGTGTTATGTATGGACTTAGCTGTGAGAGCGACGCGATGGTACTTCTTGTCGACAGCTCTTGTCACAGTCCCGTTGAAGGAGTCGAAAAGTGCATCCACCGAGGCGACGAAGCTGACGGTGTGGGCAGCAGCAGCCGGCATGTAATGAGCACTGGAACCTGGCGGGGCAGCCAAGCTGAACAGGCTGGGATCGGCAATCATGGAGTTAATCCCAGCAGCCACTGACGTGCTAAGCATCTGTGCCGCCAGGTTCACTCTCATCTTCTGCTGCGACGTCGGCTCCACGTGTGCCTGCGTCAACTTCGGCGCTCGCTGGTACAGGGTCTCTTTGTCCTTATCTACGAACAGTTGGACATGTTCCCAGCTTGCTCTCATCTGGACAGACCCATCAATCTCACCAGACTCGTCAAGATTATGTGGTGTCCAAACGACATCATACTTCATGAAGGCATTTCTCGTGTTTTTTAGCAAGTGCGGCGGATCATAGATGACTACAATATCATCATCATTGATCCGGAAAACCTTACCGTACTTGGGCAGTTTTACTTGAGAAGGCCGATGGATTACAAGGAAATCTAATGCTGCGACATTGGTCGATGCTTGGTCGCAGAGGACGCAGGCAATGTGCAAGCCTGTACCTTGCAAAGACTCGATCACTTCGACTATCAGGTTTTCAAGCCTGACTGTTTTAGTGCCATCTTTGCAAAAGTAGTAGGCAATTGGCTGCTTCCACTTCTTTCTCAGCCCTCGAACCATAAAAACGAGTGCATGATTAGCGATCACATTCTCTCTCCCAAGACTTCCAAAGTCTTCATACCCAATGATGCGGTCTAACTTCTCTGAATACTGGAGTCCAGTACTCAGGGAAACCTCATCAAAGAGTACCGAGCAAACTTTATCAGACTCAATCATTTTGGAGACCTTCTCTCTCAAGTGAGTGAATACTGATTCGTTAATCCCGGGGAGGAATGGAACTCTATTCAATACTGTAATCAAAGTTCGAGGAGCTGGCCAGGCAAGAAACGTCTGCATTAGCTTGTATGCTTTCGGACTCCTCTTGTAAATCGAGAGGGCGAGGATCTTGTCGTCGATGGTCCAACGACGACCTCTCGGGGCCTTCTTACCGCAGCGAAGCTGGCTGGCGAACAGTCGAGCGGCAGCTGGGGAAATGTTGCATTCAATTTCTCGAATTACAGCAGAGTGCTGCATCAAGCGCAAATCATTCTTACCCATTTTAACTGCTCTGCACTTCCGCTTGAGTGTGTCCAGCTGCTTCCTTGCTTGGGCGACCATCCGGCAAAGCTTCTGCTTTTTAGGAGTCAGCTGCTTCACCCGAGTAACACCCACAGTCTGCAAAATAGCCCTCCGAAGCTTCTTTCGTCCTACCTTGGTCAGTAACTTACCATGATGTGGGGATGGTGTCTTAAATGTGCCCAATCCACTTGCACCAGCCTGGGAGGTAGATGGGGTTTGAAAATCCGGTGCTAGCACACGGACTCTTTGGGGAGTCACTTCCAGTTGATCAGTGACAGTGGAATGGCGCTTGGGTGATGTCAAATGCACATTGCTGGGATCCTGGACAGTGGGAACATTGTCGTTTATAACAATTTCATCCACTGGATCTGAAAAGAAGAAGAGCTCTTCGGGCACATGAAGTGGGTGCTGTACAAGGGGATGTGCTTCAACTACTTCTTCAAAAACAGAGGTCTGCCCTACATCATCCCCTTCCACAACTGGAGTGGTTCCTAACAGAGATGGCACAGCATTAGCATTTAGACTGTTGCGCAGGTCATTTGTATATTCACTTCTTGCAAAGTGAACAGAGCAAACCCTTGCAGACGCGAATAAACCAGCCAAGTCCATGCCAACCAATGCTGGGTTTGCCACCCACTCAACCCACACCTTGCACCTTGCCAAGTCTCTAGGAAAGCGATAAAGAGAAATGCCATTGCCAGGCAAACGGACACTCTTGCACCCGAGTACACTACAACGCCTAGTACTCATAGCAAATGCGTCCGAAGCCCAGCTAAAAGAATAAAGTACCCAAACAGACACCAAAAGAAAAAGTTTTATCAAATATTTCTCTGATTCTAAAAGATTATAAGAAGGGAATGCCCGGCTCTACACTAAAAGAAATCTAACCTACGACGAAATAGGCGAGCCGGGCGATCTACATTACAGGTGTATCTAACTACTCATTTCTACATAGATAATGACGAAAAAATACTTCCTTGGCAATTAAGTCGTGGCTCACTCCCTGACGCAACCAGTCTTAACAATCATTTCTTCTTTCTCACTTCCTAAACTCGGCACTGGCATAATTAACAATCACTCGAAACACATACAAACAAACCATGATGGCTGGCAAGCGAACTCTGAAGTTGACAGACAAGTCTCGACAAGCGTCAGTGGCCTATGACGTCAGAGGCATCATGAATTTCGACGGTAGCGCTTGCCGTGCTCAGTTCAACAACTATTCTCCGATCATGTCAATCCCATATGGGACTCTCAGCCCTGTGTTCTACTTCAAGCTCCCTCAGTTTTGTCAGAGGCTTTGTGGTAAGAAATCCTAGGGTAGGTAGAAAAGTTAACTGCATCTCATCAGTGATGAAGAGCGCTTATTCGACCGGGTTTAAGGTAAGAATCAATCGAGAGTGTGGTACAAAAGCATCGTCAACAGTTAGCAGACGACCATCTTCGTATGAAATGTGAATGAACGTCAGTGTCAAATTACAGCACACATCTAGTAACCCTAGTAACTTTGATACATTCATGTTGGTAGTCCTGCTTTAGTAGCGCTGGATTTTGAACAGAAACAGTTTCAGTTTGAGTTTGGTCAGACATTTTGTAATCGTGGTTTAATTTATTAATTTTACCGAAATAGGAAGAAAAATTGGATATAGACGGCATAAAAATAAACTTCGTCAAGGCTGGACACGGCGAGCACGCTATTTTATGTCTTCCAGGCGCTTTAGGTAATGAATTATTAATTTTCTGAATGTACCTACCTTTTGAGTGTTCCATGAATATTTTTTGGTTTCCAGCTTGTAAAATGTGCAATGATGCTGCAAATTATAACATGGTATGCAGATGTGTTGTATAAATCTTTCTTTTCTGATTTACTAACTTTTCCATCCAGGTTCAATATGGAGTGACTTCAAACCGCAAGTGGTCGGCCTCAACAAATCAAAGTTCACAGTCGTTGCGTGGGATCCTCCTGGCTACGGAAAGAGCCGTCCACCCGAGAGGAATTTCACCAAAGACTTCTTCAACAAAGATGCCGACTGCGCCGTGAAATTAATGAAAGCTCTCAACTTGAAACGCTTTTCACTTTTGGGATGGAGTGATGGAGGCATCACTGCTCTCATTATTGCTGGCAAATATCCTAAGAACATTCTGAAAAATGTCGTTTGGGGTGCTAATGCTTATGTTGTTAATGAAGAGATGAAAATATATGAGAGTAAGTTTGAAAATCTGTCAAATTTAAGTTTGATTACACTTGAAGCAGGAAGTTAAAAAACCACATTTTTATTCTTTCAATGACTACTTGTTAAGGCAAGAATGATATCAATATCTGGACTCATTCTTACCGTTTATTTTTAATGATATAGCATAACTTAGGAACAAAGCAATGAAGCTTCTATATAATTCTGGTTACACACTTTTATAGCAATTAATATACCTACAGTACATTTTTCAAGAAAACTATGCAAAGCAAGATGACGGTTTTACTGAAATTTTAGTTATAAAACTATGTGGGTCCAGTTTAGCAATAATTATAATCTATAAACTTACAGCAGTGTATTCCTATTAGCTTGTTACATAATCAGTTTACCATTAATAGTTAATTGTTAATTGCTATTTATTTGTCCCTTTTGATCATAATAATATATGATATTGGATACGTCATTAATATATCCCAACTTTTAAAAACACATGTCTTACATTTTGATACATGTTTGCACAGCTTGTCTATTCTACAAAAACTTTTTTCTTAAGATAAGATTTGAGCTGTTCTTTTGACAACCTATATATTTATACTAAAGCCATCGGTGTTAACAATTTGCATTTTTCTTATAGGTATAAGAGACGTAAGCTCTTGGTCAGAGAAAATGAGAGCTCCAATGATCGAACTCTACGGAGAGAAATACTTTACCGAAACGTGGAGTGCTTGGGTGGATGCATTCATCAAGATTTATGGGGACGGAGGCAACATTTGCAAGGAGTCGCTGCCTTTGATTCAATGTCCTACTCTTGTCGTTCATGGCGAGAAAGACCCAATGATTGCCAAAGAACACCCACGTTATCTTGTGGACAACATAAAAAAATCAAAGTACGTACACAATATAGATTTTAAGCTGAATTTCACTCATGAAATAACAGGCCGGCAACAAAATTGTTCTTTTATTTTTGACTTTCCACGGAAAGTCCGCTAAAAAGAAATGTCTACTTGTACTTACTAAAAATTTGTAGGTACACTGTTTATTTTTTTTAAAATCTCTGTTTTAACTTTTCAACGTGCTGTGTGAGAGAATGTACATCAGTTAATTATTGAAACAGGTGAAGCCCAAGGAAGAAAATACACAGAAAATTTTTGATATAAATATCAACATCAACTTCATAGCACTC
The DNA here is from genome assembly GCA_921293315.2 of Nemurella pictetii. Classification (NCBI taxonomy): domain Eukaryota; kingdom Metazoa; phylum Arthropoda; class Insecta; order Plecoptera; family Nemouridae; genus Nemurella; species Nemurella pictetii. The sequence continues at coordinate 9,801,745 of OV121122.1, forward strand.
TGTTGGAATTTGAAAAAAAAACTGACAAACCTCAAAGCTTTATCAAATTTGCTCAGTTGATAGGACTGTTTCATTAACATTTCCAGTTAAGGATGGATACATTTTAAATATTATGTGTGATTTCTCTTTCAGGCTGCACGTGTTCAAAGAAGGAAAACACAATGTCCACCTTCGCTATGCCAAAGAGTTCAATGGTTTGGTTCAAGACTTTTTACTGGAGTAAATATTGGTTCAAGGTAAACTGAAACTCATCTCAATGCTTCCAAGCATTGATCAAGAGTTTGAGCCTTTAGTAACAAGCTGTGTTCACCATTTCACGGAAACACACACAGCATTTTTGCTATATGAAAAGAGTTCAACCGTTTTTTGTTCAAGACTTCTATCGGAGTAGAAGTGAGTTCAAGGTAAACTCATAACAACAAATCCAAACGTGGACAAAAGTTTGAACCCATATTTTTTCGACAATCTGCGAATATCGTAATATTTTCCATGCCTTGGGCAGCCTACTATCCACTCCCAACTCTCAAGGTGACTTATAATAATCATTTTACTAAGCAAAGAAAAAATTAGGTACTATTAATCTTTACCCATCATAAATGTTGTTATGTGATTATTTTTCATCCTTTTGTTTTATTGGTGATTATTGGTGATTCTAATTGCCAATGAAATACAAGTTAATCTTGATAAACAAATTCTTCCTGGTTTAATAATGGCAAACTTGCAAAGTCACTATGACCATGCAAGATTTTAGCAACCCGTGTACTGAAAGAACTTTGTTACATTTGGGACCTAATTGTTTAGTACTTTGTGAACCATTAGGCCCACATCGAACATGATCTTGACAGCTTGTTGAAGTTTTCTTGGAGTGTTCCTTATTTATTTAATTTTTGTTTCCAATTTTACTCAGGGAAGTTTAAGAGTTATCAGTCATCACTTCAATGGCTGTTGAAAAAGATGCAAATACCAGCCATTGAGATGTGGCTATATTTATAGATTTACAATACATATCTCAAATAATAGTCAATGTCATTCATTATTTAATGACATTTTTTGGAAATCCCAGCATAATCTAATATAATCAATTGAAATAGATTTTCCAAACAAAATTTTATTGCCCACTGAATTTTAGGAAAGCTTTTTTCCTCTCAAACTTGCATCCCATAGAACTATAGCATGATAATTTTTGGAACCTAAAACAATTCTAGTAATTATAATAGTAGTATACAGCAGCAATATGATCCTAAGGTGAAATAAACAAGCATGCAATGTTGGTTATTTATCATGCTAGTAATAAACATAACTAATATAAACAGACATAATTTAAATAACTATCCCAATCGTTTTTTGGAAAATGCCTTCGAGCCATTATTATTCAGTTGTGTACAACATGTGAGGTTTTTTGTAAATTTCTCGTGCACTAGAGGGTATACACAGCATACAATGTTAAATTTAAATGAGCAATATAATTTTCCATTGGTGCCAGCATATTTTTATGTTTATTATGGCCAGTCGGAATCAAAACACAGTATTCAACACTCGCCAATAAAATTGGTAATAAACACAAAATTGACCCATTGGTAAATCCAGAAAGCTAAATTTCACAGAGTCCAAAGATGTCCGTCGTTAATTGCAGCCAAGCTGTAATTAACGTTATAGCGCGATGATTTTTAATTAACGAACGCCATCACCGTGATGTGATCAAAGTAAGGATCATTCCTCGGACGTCTAAGGCACCTAGATTGTCGCATATTTCGCCCACGCCAACAAGATTTCTCGTCCTAAGGTTGATGCAATGTCAAAAGACATATGAATTTTGCATTTGCATTGCTGTTGCTTTCATGAAAGCACTGTTAAACGAGCCCTAGCCATCAAGACATTAGAAGGAAGTTCGAATCCCTTAAAGTGGATATATTCATTTTTGATCGAAAATGAAGTTCCCTAATAAGCAAACTGAACTTCTGGCAAAAATTTATTTGCTATTTTGTACAATTCTTTCACACAAGAGAAAAGCTGCCGTTCGTTTGGCTTATTGCAATTATGAATTGCGCTTTGGTACCTATCGAGTACCTATGAGGCTATGAGCTACTACAAGAATTTACTTTCCAATTCATTCGGATTGAATAAAAATGCATATCAATTTTATCACTTTCTTGAGACCCATGGTCCTTTCCTAATCTTAGATGAGCACCTGTATCAGGCTCTGGCTACCAATATTCTTGCATCATGGAGAAGAAACGAAACCTTACTGTAATAGAGAAATCAGGACAATGACCAGAGATCGAAGTAGACATCCCAACGTCAAGCATATACAGCTTCTATAGGGGGATGGGCAAACCAAGCGGCAGTCCAGGCTCCTTATATACTCGGCTAGAACGTCAGACCTGGTCCTAGGCGTAGGTGAGCGCTGTCTCGACTCTATAATGACTCACCCCGTACACAATTACGTCACCCACCTTACTAATTTGCATAGGAAACACATTTAAATGCCCGGCGCCGATGTCTTCGAGCCTGCATCATAGGAAACAGTGGCGGGCCAGTGATCCTAGCAGTCCTATAGTGTACTCGGTGGCGACTGAAACATCTGCATTGCATCAAAGATTTTGTGTATGCTGGACTTGGGGCGTATCTCTCCAAAGTTATATGAGAAGTTTTTTCGCCTTGAAACCAAGGGGTCGCATACTATATAAGATCCTGGAATCGCATGTAGGGTGCTATACCTGTGCTAGGGCCGTATTTGCCTCCCTGGGTGCAGTGGCGGACACTGTGTTTCCCCATATGGTCATATAGTGTTGCTGTAGGTTGCTGTAAAGTTCACAGATATTAAATTTTTTAAATTTTTTATTTTTAGTAGCATTGGATTGTAGGGAAGATAGTGCAGTTTGTGGTATATGTCTTCAAGGTTATACGAGTGCATGGTGCATGTTGAGGTGGCGCCTTGGATTCAGTGTTGGAAACTGCGTTTATGTGCGGCTTGGGAAGGTGTGGTCATAAAGAATAAGAACTTGGTGGTCATGTTTACCGATGCGCGGAGGATATATTACTTATTCAGCATAATGCATTGATAAATACTTGCATATATCAGAATTTTTGGGAATAAAACGTATAAAGTAAAGAAAAAATGGATGAAATGGATGAATGGATGGTAAAACATGCCTTCATAAATACTTGCATATCAGGATTTCAGTGGATGGAAACTGATGGTTTTGTTTGTGTGTATGAAATGGATCAATATATCCTTTAGTAAAACACGAAAGTCAGATACATTTACTGCGTTGGTTCACGTTCATCCAACAATGAATAATCGTGTATATCTTCTGCATGTGTTCGTGCCGGTGAACGACATATTAGTTGACGGGGTTGTCTCTTATCACCCTAATCTAAAGTGATTTTCCATCAAGCTCCGAGTTTTGACTGAATGATGACCGTGGTTTCCACTCAGGCTTTGATAGCATAATTGTGATAAGGATATGCTAACTGCGAAGTAGGAACCGCTGTGTTTTGCCCCCATGAGGTTGTAGAATGTAGTGCGTTATCTTGGCCAGGCGAAGCGTGTTCTCGCGCGAGAACCCTTCGCAAAGAAACACGCCCCGGAGCCTACGAGGCCGGGGTTCGAGCTCTGGAAATAGATTCTCGGCAACCTATAGTTTACCGCGACACCTAGGATTAATCTAGTTCGTGAAGTAGTTTTACACACGAGTTTATTTATTATTCTTGTTTATTTCTACATTTTCATCCACTATGCTATCAGTACCAAGTGTCTGTAACTATTTCTAACACAAAAATTCATTAATTATGCTGTGAGTTTTTTGAGTTTGTGTTTTATACGCGTGCAAAAACCAAGTTTTATAGTTACTTTGTAAGCTAACGTGCTAAAATGAGGATAAGAAAAGACACGCGGCTTAAAAAAAATGTTTCTGATAACTCATGGAGAGTATCGGGCCCAGTTGGCAAAAGAAAATATATAGCGACAGACTGGAAAATTTGAAATCAACTATAGTAAGAAAATCAGCTGAATCAAGTTCGCTCTCGTGCGAAATATTGAGCTATTAATCATTTTCAAGGATAGCTTAACAAAATATTGTATGCATCTTGTCGATGAGAAGGCGTGGCGAATTTTTTGTTTGATCCTCATCCTCATAATACGTTTTCGCTGTCAGCTATTATTGAAAATGATTGTTACCCAAAATTTTGTACGCCTTACAAAATGGTACGCAATCTCGCCATTTATCATTTTCACATTTCCAGGGAATTGTTTTCATGAATTGTATGAAGGGTTAACATCAAAAACTAATCCCAAAATAAACTTTCGGAGCTTTTGATCAATTTTACCTTGTTATTCCATTAAAAACACTTAAAAAAATTGCAAAGCCATTTCGTTTTCTGTTCTAAAAATCCACAAAAGCGTACAAAAGGCTCGTCACCATGGGTACAAATCGATGTAGGTATTATGGAGGCGATGACGTCTGTTATTTTAATCGTTCGCATAACCAGGCAGTCCGTTATCTCACGGACAGTTAGCACCAGGTGAACCGAGCCGAAACAAGTACCCAAACCACTCTTTACACGCAGCAAAGCACTCCGCTAAGCTCTTATCAGAGTCACAAGCTGGCATTTCTAATTTTGTATATATACATAAGTTCGCTTATATACCCGTCTCCTTGTGGCTTGCATGATCAACGATATAGATGATTGGTTATTTAAATCCAATCGAACACAGCAGAAACTGTGAAGCCACTTCTACCATTTAAATGAGGCCACGACCAATCTATCCCCCCACCTTTATCACTGTAATTAATCCCATCCTACATGCTCGCTAATGTTAATTCTATTAATTTCATCAAAACCGGATGATATCAGATATGAATGGTCGTAGTATTTGAAACCTTGCATTTGATTTTTTGCTGATTTTATAACCATGTGCTAAAAAGTGGATGTGATATTTTCTTTTCATTGTAACAATGCAGCTCGCAGTGCATTTAAATGCAACGGAAGTGACGTATAGTGAATGGTGACATTGAAGCGTTGCTTCTGCTACTGCTAGGTTTCCTAATGATCTTAGTTGGGTTCTGCTGCGGGGAGATTTTAATTGATGCGTTTATAGGCCGAGTCGTGAAGAAAACCGTCATCTTGATTGAAGATAATTAGGGATGAAGTCACTGTTTAAATTTTATGTCCCTGGATTTTGTCACTATTCAACGCTCGTCATATTTAATTTAAAAGTAATTTATTCTTCGTTTTGTATACAAAAGCCTTCTTCCCTACAAGAAATTATGAATGCATCGATATATCTAAAGTTATCTGGATGCCTTCTACATTTGTGTACATCAAAGTGTAACATAAAATCATATGAATTAATTGTGTCGGATCAAACTTGGTCACATCTAGCCCCACCCCAGTTCAAGTTCAGACGGAAAACGATTGTTTTTAAACCTTCAAAACCAAAAACCACACATTTTTCATATTAGGACCGTCATATGACTGAATTGACAAAAATAAACAATCCTCTCTCCTTCACAATCAATTACCACGACCACACAAATCAAAACCAAGTCGACCCCACCCCCCATGCCCTAAAAAATCAACCATAGGTGTCAACCAAACCAGCCTAAAAATAACCTTGATCAAACCTTTCAAATCACTCAAAATTAACCCCCCATAAAACATGAAGGTGTAGTTTACATGCAACCACAGGGCGTCAAAACCATTCCGCAGCTCAAAGCTAATAAACGAATACGAAAGCGAGCGTTCCTTCGCTGATGCCCATAACGGGCAAAGACGACCTCGCCAAACGGGGCTGCACAGATCTGAGATGTTGTAAGCCCACTACTTTCCTCCTACAGGTTTTTCTATCTCTTACTTTGCGCGGTTAGGCCGCCGCACGGCTAACCAACCATCTTAGCCCACACATATCTATGCAGCCTACACACACACTCGCCAGAGTTTCAAGTCATTACCTTATAAAGAAGCATGTCCGTGGCTTGCACGACAGCGATGTATCAAAATCAGCTGTGATGGCTTTTTATGTTATGAACTAGCGCGTTTAAAGTTTAAAGATCACGATTGTTGGGGTTAAAGAGCTGAGGATTTGGTTGGTGAGGTCCATATTTGGGATGTTCTTTGAGATGATGACAATGGGTATGTTTGTTTTGTATTGTTATCGGCCAGATGATAAAGATTATATTACCGTCAGGGATGTTATTCTTGTGTTGAGGTATTCAATCGTAGCGTATGTTTGCTCTTAAATATCTTGAAGAAGGGTAACATGATTCAGACATATATCAAAGTGTGAGGCTTTTTTGATTGAATCTTTTCTTTGTCATTAAGGGCCGGTTTTACAACCTCCAGTTAAGCTAAATAAAAAAATCAGCTAAATAAATAATAATAGCTAATTTAGTCAGGTAAATAATCAGCTAAAAAAAATCAAGTCAGGTAAACGCAGTTGACAATTCAAACAAAACTATAAAAATTAAAATCATTTGGGGTGGTGTGTAAAATGCTGACCACTTTGGAAACCTGAGATTGGAAACCTAAACATCATTCTATACGAATGGAATCGACATTTAATAAAAGGCACCTAATCAGTATTATAAAATATACCGCGGTCTGTCATAATTCTAAAAATAAACGTGATTTTCACTTCTAGTTAAACAGTTAGACAAACAGCACAAGCAATTACAGCTGGTTAAGGTTTGAATATGTACATGCAATGAAATGCAAACTGAACGGGATTGTGTAATGCACGTACCTACTATATATACACGGTATCGTTAAAGGAGAATTAGTGCCACTATAAAATGTTTTATTCCACTTTAGTCGAAGATCATCAGACGTGTGGTTAAATTAATTGAATATGGGGTAATAATTAGTGGTTTGTCGTGATAGATCTTGATTGATTTTGCACTGATGTATGGCATTATTCTGATTATGGTTAGATAGATAATTATAACCTACAGGTACCTATACTGACTTAACATGTCAAGACGAGGACAAAATTGGTTCCAGGCGGTTATATATTCTGATCTTAATATCACACCCACAAAATTAATGCTTAATTTTTATCTCGTGTGTTGGTATCTTTATAGTGTTACCGCTGAACTTTGTCTTCCTAAATTATTTTCAACGTTTAAACACTTGCACTTTTGATAAAAGTGTGTATTCTGGTAATGATGCGCGAAATCACTACTAATTATCAACCTGTACCATAATCACTTCTTCCTCTCATTGTTCCACACCAATTTTCCATCATCTATCACAAAATTCTCACAAATTTCTACAAATCACTAAAAAAAACGCCCACAAAAAATCATTTGTCTGCCATCTGTCACACTAGTGCACTGGCCGTTGCATTTGCATTCCTCAGCCAACAGATCCGATGCACTTCCATGAGTTGCTCAAAGGAAACACGACGTCATTCTTAAAAGCTACTTTCTCCTTGTCAAAACCTTCTAAACAGATCCACCCAACAAATCAGCTTTTTGTATTATTCTATTCCAGATAGACGCCTGGCAGAGTTATGAACAGGAAGTCATTTATTTCTCTCGATGGGAGCTTGATCAGGATTGAAAAATAAAGATATTTTTGTTGCTGGCTCGCTAAAATCGCTTGCCGATTGAGAATTAGGTTGCATCGTTTTAATGATTTCCCAGCCACAATGCGGAAAACCTAGTGAATCAGGTCAGATCACAATCTCCATCTAAATATTTCCATCATGCATTTGGTCGTTTTGTTTTGAAAAATTCATAATGCAAAATGGATACACGAAGGCAGAAAAATGTCGAGAAATAATAATTCAACTTTGCCGTACTTTACCAGGCGATAAGGATATGAATAAACGGGTTAAATAACCTTTTAAATCGGCTGAGGGAGTAACCAGTGCCGTGCTGCAGAATTGTAGGGTGATATGTTCAATTCCAACAATCGAGCACCACGGCAACAATATAGCGCCACAACAACACCAGTATTGGGTGAACCTCAATAGTGGGTAAATCTACCCTAGCACTCCAAGTAACCAAATTCTTAAATAATTCAGTAACATGCCAGTGTCATAGGTATCCTATAGTGTGACGACCCAAGGTGAATGTGGTGTATAATTAACAAACGCCAACGAGGTCAACGCTTTGTCACCCCCTAGCAACACGTCCCCCTAAATTCGAGTCAATTTCATCAAGACACGCATCGTATAACTAGATAACCAATCAATAATTTAATTCCAGACTGCCCAGTGTCCATGACCGGCTGTATACATATACAGCTCAGCACAACATGCCATTGTAGACACACTTGCTGCTTGTGCAAGTTCATTTCCGAGAAGTTCGATGGTAAAATGGCTGTATCGCTTAGCTTTCCCTGGATGACTCACGCATTGAGACAGTCTCCCTCAAAAGACAAAATACGTGATTTTGTTCATCTTGGACGTGAAGTGGCAGCACTGTCACAAGAAAAGGGCCGAAGTTTTCTGTGTATTTTAAATTTTTATTACTTTCTCCCATATCGTCGTTTTATCTACAATGGTTTCTGATTGAAAACCTAGCTCTCCGCTAGTCTTAATTAATGCTTTTTCATTTTTACCCACGCTATTCTTAGGTAGTAGCACCACATCCTACAGCTTTAAAAGATTATTGCTTTCTCTCTTATTTCAACAATTCAATTTCATGTCCACTCTTTCAATGTCAACTTTGACTTTGAAGAGAAAACTATTATAAGTTTCTATATTTGTTTTCTTGATGATGATTTACGGTGTGGATGTATTGTTTGAAAATGACAGAAAAAACACCACTTCAGAAAATTCGGAAACCCGAAGATTCGTCCGAGATACATTCGCAAATTACCTGCTTACAAATCACCAAAGTGTCAACGCCAACAAGTTAACAACCCTTAAATTAAACATAGTGAATTAACGTTCAGTTGATGGATTCCATAGTAAATTTCCCGTAGGAACCCATAGATACTCGTCAACAAACGCAGCCAAGCACAACAAACCAATTTCAAACTGACTGTACCCAAGCATCTAATCTTTCAGGTCGCAACAATGCAATTTTCTCCAACACAGATACAGCAACAGTCAACAGACATAATGTGAATGAGTCACTCAATTTATTATGCGTGTTGCGTACTGCGTATCCATCGACGCTAGATACTTGAAATGGCTAGTAGGCTCGTCCCAGACCGATCAATAAATACACGCCAGTCGGCCGTCTTCTAGAGAGGTCCGGGGTTCGAGCCCAGGTCAATAACTGGAAATAGGGAGCCTAGTATAGGTGAACGAACTTACCCGAGCTATGCTGGTGCCACCACTATATCTGCAATGGTATTTTTTTTGGCGTTTCTTCCTTTTTTTGGCAATGTGTGCGCACTTGGGTTTTGGTGCAATGATCAAGGTGGATCGATGGTTTTGGTGCAATGGACCTGTGATATTGCCAAGAGGTCTAGGGTGTGACCGTCTAGGGGATGATTTAGTCTGTGTGAGAGGGGGGGATGATTCATGTTTTTAGAACACGGAAAATTAGTTTGATTAGCACTACTTTTGTTTAGTCTGTGATTAGATTTTTAAGTACAGTGTGCAAGCTACCAAATTGCATGTAATTTGATTGAATTACATATATAACGTAGCGAAAATAGGGTGCAAGGGGGCAAAATACGCAGCAAATTAATGCCTCGTGGACTCGAACCCCTATCTCCAGCCATCGCGGCGCCGCTATTTGCAATACGGCTTAATTAAACATTACTGAATTAATCATTGTTAATTTATTATTGCTGAATTTTTTCTGTTCTCCAATTAGGCTTTATAAAGCCTGCTCCTTCGAGGCAGTCGAATTTTGTTCACTTCGGTGCTAAGTTCATAAACATCTTTTGGCACAAGATGTAATATCAAGAGTGATTTGCTTTACAAGTGCGTTGCGCCTTTGCGTTTGCCAAGAGTGGGTTGGGGTGGCGGAAGGTGCCCTATCCTGTCTGCTCCTGGAAATTTGAGTGCTGCTAAATATAGCATAATTAGGTAATTGTGTGAATGACTGATGCGTTTTAACTAGAATTTCCGAGTAGACGGTTTGAGAGTATTTCTATAACTTAGGTGCATCGGACGCAGAATTCGATATAGACAAACTTGGAGGAGTGACAGGTTTCCGGTATTGGTATCAATTGAATTTGACGGAGACGTTAATCTGTAAATGGAAAATAATGATTTTGTACAGCTGAGGCTGAAAGCGGAGTTTCTGTCCCTATCTTTACTTGACAATTGGAAATATGAAAGGAGTTTTTATAGAACCATGCTGTGTCTTTTCGAGTAGTTTCAGAAATTCTGTATCAGACATGAACAGGAATATTTTTCTGGAAGTGTTAAAATTTGCATTTCAACAGTCCTGAAATACGTCGATACAAGTTCATTCAATGGGTAATACAAAACAAAAAATTTAAGATTCCACTAGAGTTGAGTTAATTTTTCCAGCCTATTTTTATACATTTTTTTCTTTTTCATTTTTTTTCAAAAATAATTTCTGTTACCGATCTCCAGTGAAACCCCAGTTCAACTGAATGATGATAATCGAGAAATGAACTACGAAAATATCTTGATTCAGGTGAACACAAATTCCGGATCCGACCATCGACTTTGCTGTTCCTTTATACAGACAACCTCTAAGGTTTAGGTTAACCACACGCGGTCTTGATTTCGTCGGCAAAAAGATTACCATATTTTTACATGATATTCCGCTTCTAATATCGCTGGGTATCACAGACACCAGCAGACCGGATAATTTCCTACCAATATGATTGCCTAGCTTCACGGATCGCTTCGCTTTATGAGCGTGCTACGCCTATGCCTGATTACTTTCAGCGGCATGATTATCACATCTCGGTTGCGTTTGCATCGTTTCTAGTCGTCGAAACGAAATCAGAACTATATCAAGTCAAACAATGGATCAAAGAAAACTCTTGAGAGCCGATAAGCGTAGGAAAGTCTCTTGCATTATCATCGACAAACTGTAATACTTTCTGAATCGGTGTTGGTAGCGGGTTGTGAGGTTTATCAGGTTGTATCAATTGGGATTCTCCGATTTAAAAATCTTGCACTATTTTGCAATTTTAAACCATTTGAAACATTAGTTTGCGCGAATCGAACAGATGTAGTAACTGTATATTGCTGGATTTAGCATATTCCTCGTTGATAAGATTAGGAATCATTGATAAATGCATGTATATCGATAAATGTAGATTGTTTTTTATTATAGCAATCATAGCTATGAAGAAACACTACATTTTGAAACGAATCTCTACTTATCAAGCAAATAAATCGATTAACAAAAATTCAGTTCAAGACTAGCCATGTGATTCTAATGAAAGAATCGATTACATAAGCCCACATTACACAAGCCAACAAACTCGCCGCGCATCACCCATTCTTCTTCATCCGTCTTGGGGGTAAACAACCCCTAGCTGCCGCCGGAGTTCATCTTCGATCTCCGCAATGACCAGACTCTCCTTGTGCGTCACCCTCGGACTCTCGAGCAACCCCAACTGCAGACACCGTCTCACCTCTTCCGCCTCGAAATTCAACCCCACACTGTTACCATAGTTGAATTTCTTCACATTACCATCGAACGCCGGCAACAGAAACTCTTGCGACTTGTAATTTGGCGTCGACAATTTCGTCGCACACCAAAACGGCGCTTCGACTTTAGCAGTGCCCTTCGTACCGATCACGAGCGCCTCGTTCGGCAAAGTGCACTTCGTATTCGTCGACATGACGACAGACTTGCCGTTCTTGTACTGCAAGACGGCGGCCATGCTCAAATCCACCCCCTCGTCGTTCAACGATCCTACTGCCTTGATAACGGGCATCTCCGTACCCATAACCAGCACAGCAAACTGAATGCAGTAGACGCCGATATCCAGTATCGATCCGCCGCCCAACTCTTTCATTTTGATGCGGTCCACATTTTCGATCGGCACCCCAAAGTTGACAATCACTTGTTGAACGTCGCCAATCGCCCCGTTGGCGATCTCCTTCGTCAGCTCGGCGTACAGCGGGAAACATCTCGTCCAAATCGCCTCCATCGCGAAAAGATTCTTCGCTCGCGCCAAATCCAGCAGCTCTTTCGTGTCCCTTAGATTCAACGTGAACGGCTTCTCGCACAGAATCGGTTTGCCGTGTTCGAGCATGATCTTGCCGATGAGCAGATGTTCGGGGTGGATGGCGCCGATGTAGACGACGTCGACGTTCTTGTCGACGGCCAGCTCCTCGTAGGAGCCGTACGACGTCGGTATGCCGTGGGCGTCGGCGAACGCGACGGCAGACTCCAGTTTGCGGGCGGCTACGGCGACGACGGTGTGATCAGTTTCTGGTAGAACGCTGAGCGCGGTCACAAAGTCGTGGCTGATTTTGCCGGCGCTGACGATGCCCCAGCGTGTCGCCATTGCTTTTGGTTTTTGAAGTTCGATTGGTGTCTAGCTCTCTGGACGACGACGGCGACCTGTTTCCTGAAAATATCACGATGAACTGAGTGCGAGTTATGCTGGCGTAGTACAACGTGACATGATGTTGATGTAATCAGAATCACTGATAACGGTTCGACAGCTATTTGTATTTCATGATGACTATGCAAAAAAGGCAATTAGTTACTCCTCGTGTTTCGCTTAGGAATGTGTGTAGGGGGGAGGGGGGGAGAGAGGCTGCGTGCCATCCCATCTGCAGATACCTCCTTCTTCTAATTTCCATGTGACTCTGACCCTGCCAATAGCTTAGAAGTAATTATACCACTTACCCCTATCAATTAGGGATTTTTTCGGACGGGTCGCACCACCTTTCTCCCCACAATACCACCAATATAGCAAATTCCTTCGCTTTACCTGGTTCGATAAAGTCTTAACGTCGTGAGAACATTTTCACCTGACCTGCATCCAAGAATAGGATGTTGTATGGATCCTTATGATAACGAAAATGATTGTAAGACGTCGACTACAATTTCCTTATCTTTCTTGGTTACAATAGGGATTATTATTTTATTGTTTAATCGATGCTTATGGAATGTGGAGTAATCAGTCACAATCACCTTGCCATCTTACCAGCTGTATGTCACAAACCTTTTTGGGAGTTGCTACTGGCATTTACCTCAGTGCCAATCAATTGCCAAACATTGATGCCTCAACACCAATAACTTGCCAACTTTTCTAGCTGCATGACCCTGTCCCTAACCCTACACTAAATCCATGCGATTACTCTCAAAGTGCACCACGAAACACTTTGGTGATCATTAGCATCACCAAGTCGGCGCGGATTGGTACTAGAAAGGGTAAAATCTCACGCGCGACATGCGGTGTGGCTCGTCCGCAAAAGGGAACGACACGTTTTTCTGCCTTGCGAACTGCGAGTTATTGCATCCGAAACTGCCAATGGTGAAATCTCGAAGAGACACAGTCTTGCGAAGTTAGGAAGCCTTGATTGTGGCTACTTTATAGATAGTTTTACGCTATCAGCAAATAAATTTGTTGATTATAATCTGCCATCAACTTCCGTTTTGTCTGTCGGTTCATAGACCGTCAAAATAATGCTGTCGGTTCGCTGCTCAGCCAAACAGTCAAACACACTTTGAATTGTTGATATCTTTATGAACATTTACATTTCCAACTCAAATCGAATGAAGATATTAGAATCGAATTCAAGTAGCTGATCGGTCAAATCGATTATCATTGGAAAAGGGGGGTTTGGGACAGATTTTTTAATCCCATAGTTTGGTCCAGAGATAAAATATTTTCAATTTCTGGTTTGAAATGAGATTTTAGCTAAATTTCATGGCAACTCCACGTAATGCAGTAAAACCAGGGATTCAAAAAAACATATTATACACAACAATTGAATCATGATGACTCCACCTCACGGTGTCTACACAGTCAGAGAAACAAGTGACAATCTAGGCGCCTTCTTGTTATGGTATCCTATCGCACATTTCGTTCCTTGGAAAAAAAAGTCAAAACTAGTTACGAGAGTTATTTTTTACCTTTACCTTTTATGGTATGTAGAACGAAATTAGTATTATTATATTACCATCGTTGGCAAAACATACAGGCAGATATCTATCATTCGATATAAAACATGTGTATTTTATTTTCACTCCGATCATTTATCTACTTTGGTTCATTAGCGACTTGCCTAACAAGCTTGAAACTACCCCATCAAGAAATTAACAGTCCACCACAGTCCACTGTCCACAGAACCGAACGTATGCATGCAACAATCACAAATTCTCAAGCAGGCAAGTTTCGGGGGGGAAGAACACTCAGTTAGGGATGATTGTTTTGTTTCCCTTTCCTTCCCCGTAAATATTCACTCAACCACTATCATTATATATTAGCTAGTAGCGTGTATATGTCACTATAGCCAAATGCCGGCTAAAAAATGGCAAGCTAGGCATGTTCACTCAATCGTATCGATTAGAGGCATGATCCTGGTTGGTCCTGGTCCATTCGCTCTCTCCTTCGGCATCGCGTTAGATGCTGTTGCTTGCTAGCATGCGTCATCATGGTGCGAATCGAACAGCTGTATAAGGCTCAGGGTGTGTCAAAATGCATCCTCCTTTCCCAATAATGTCTGCCCTTGTCCATTGTTCACTGCTGGTTACGTTGAGAGACGTTGCAACATTTAGGGGTTGTTTTGTATTATTTCTGTACCTTACCCTCGGCGAGGAGGGTAGGAAACACACCGGAGATGATTGTACTGTTATATTCCCCGTGAGTTTGATGAGTTTTTGACGAAAATCAATGAGGTACGGCTAAAAATAGTTATTTGCAATTCTCAGTGTTAAAATTCTAAAGCATCTCTCTGCTTTACCATCAACTATATTTTAGCTTGTAGATATGAAGCTAATTTGCAGATTAGACACAGCTTACTATCAGCCATCGGTGCGTGCCTGATTCAATCTGTTTGATTTTCCAGTGTCGTTTTATAAAAGCAAGGTTTTCAAATCCTACACTTATTTCCGTCTCTTTAAAAAGAAGTGGGTTACAGAAACATGTTATGCACTTCCAGCTATTCGTGCCATATAAGTAAACAGAGATGTGGGATGTTGGGAGCTGACTGGAGATCATATGATGGCCGAGGGGGTACAATAGCCTGTTCTGTTCAGTCCCCCCCACGGCCCATTCGGGTGGGCGCCACAGACTTGTCCTTGCGTGTGTTGGTGCGGTCTTACATGCAAATTTGTCCGCGCCAGTAGGAGAAACCGGTCGAGACCCGTAGAAGGAGTAATTTCTTGTCGAGATGAGGAGGATCTGTTGCCAACTTGATAGCAACAAATTCACCATGTCATTCGATAATGTGAAGTCCAATTTTGGGGGGTATTTTTTTATTTGCGATATTTGGAATATTTTTGCTATGCTGACATCTATTCGTATTTCTTTTAACAAATTTGTAAATAATAAAATAAATACATTTCTGATTTAATTCGGCATGATAATTTGAGGTTATTCTATTTTAGTGCTTTTACCTAAGCTGCGTATATGAGTGCAATTGAAATGATAAATCTCACAAATGCATAAATCTTGTTTATAATTATTGAGTTCATAGTTGAAGAACAAAGCCACATAGCACAATGATGTTGAGAGAATTACGACGACTTATGATGAGTGTGCCACGCCTTTTCGCCAGTGCTTTACGTGTACATGTCAGAACAAAACTGTTCTCACAAAACTCTTACTTTGAGGCGTCGCCAACGCTAATTACTACTAATAAAAATCGATAACAACAAGTAATTTTGCGATGGGTTATGTCTACTTACTTATTAAAACCGATCTCAAAGTCCTACTAAAGAAAAGTCACTAAAACCAAAAGTGTTGGTAACTTTTTGCGTAGGGTGCGAGGAAGAATTACGTAGGTCACCAGTTTGAAAGCGACCAATAGGAAGCCTCGTTACAAGTGTGTTGGTTGAACGAAAATCCGTTGCTCGGCTATGAAGCGACGCCGTCTGCAACGAACAATTCACTTCAGCCACGGCAGTCGACGAGTAAGGAAGCAGCTCGCGACATCGACAGTAATTTTGTAACTAATTTATCAAACAAGAAAGAAACATGAGGGAGATTGTACACATTCAAGCCGGACAGTGCGGAAACCAAATCGGTGCTAAGGTAAATACTCGAAATATTACTTGTTCGTCGTTTTTAAGTCGGGATGTAGATTTATGTTTGGCCGGTGGAGGAACCCGCCATAGAAGGGTGCGGCAGTTCGCGTATTTCTGGAGCCTTCTGCTGGATATTTCGATAAAAGCCGCTCTACTGATTGAGTTATCAATAATCTCTTACGTATTCCGAGTGATTTATCTCCAAATGAACTGAATATCGATCGTTACATATTTTTTTACTTTATTGTGGGGTGACGCTAAGATTCGGCGGGAAACCGGGCTTGCCCAAGCTTTGTCTAGAGATTGCGCAATTTTTTATCGTGGAGTTCGCATGAATCTTTTGATTAAATTTGACCCTACAGCGCAAGATAAAAAATCGGTTTCATTGAGTTTGCCACCGATGGTCGGCGAACTATGCGTCCCAATGATGACTCACTAGAATTTTAGTAGCCTAGCGTGTCTTAAATGCGGCAATCGATTTTTTTGTCTGTTAGTACTAAAATTTCATATGTCACTTGACTGTCCTCTGATCTATTTGCGTGCGAGTTGCTAAGGGCTACATTTTATTTAAAAAAACTTTCTGGCTCCCTCCCTACCTGAAAAATCGATATGTGCAGGCAGATGGTTTAGACGGAAACTTGCCTGTCTACCAAGAATGCCAGGTGTTTCCAGTGTTGTCGACGCTGGCTCGTATGCTACCCTAGAAGTTGCGAGCGACTGAATACATCCTCTTTGTGAACTTGAAAGCCTAGCAGCGACGCCTTGACTAAGGTCTTCGTTCTTTCAAGCTTCCAACTAGCATCCCTGGCATTCTGCCAAGATTTTTTATTACATTCTCTACTATCCATAACGAAATTGTTTCGCCCCTGCTGCCTCCCAATGTCAAAATAATCAATCTTTCCAAAACTGTTCCATGATAGAGTTCAATATATTTCGAGCCGACAGACACTCGGGTTATATTTTCAGTGTTTCCGTGGCTATTTCTAGCTGTCTATGTTTTTCGCGCAGATATTATCTTCAACTACCTACTAAAGGTTGTTGGCCGCCGGTTCGGTTTTCCGCTCGCCGAGCAAACCAATAAAGAAACATGCCTTCAGGAATGTTCTGCTAGGTATAGACGGCGTTAATAAGTTCCGCCTAGTAGTTGTGGCCTGTAACGATAAAAATCGTGTGGATATCAGTTCCATCACGCCGGTTTTTTTTGATTAATTAACGTAGTTAATTAATTGGTACGAAGGCATGCAAGTGCGGTACGTGCAACGAGTCATAGAAGGTCATGAAACAGAATTAACTCCCCAAGTTGAATTCCTTTAGAGCCCGACATTTCGTTCGAATCGCCGATCTCTTCACGTATAGACCTGCATGCAGATTAGTCACGTTGCCTTTGCTAGACCATGATGTCACCGGCTGTCCTGTTCGTCGTTCGCGCAAATAAATTCCGTGTTCTTGCTCCACAACGTACGTTCTCCGGTGACAAGATATTTGTCAGTTATCAATCGACGCTACCGTAGTTATCACTTTGGCTATTTAATTTGGATCCAAGGTCTAACGGTGGACATTAGCAGAAATTGCCGGCACAGACGTGGATTTTACTATTCCTTACGCGACCATGCCGAACCATCCAGCTCAGTCGAACTACTTGCTATGCCATTGTTGTGCTCCCCCAAAATGGCCTCTTCGCAATGCACGAACCGGTATTATGATTGTCGGTGTTCTTTTCATAGTTGAAACTTGCTGAATTTGTCGCTTCTTCCCCGCTAGTAATCTTATCTCACCCATGGCATTCCAAACAGAGGATTAAGTAAAGCTGGAAGCAGCAAGTTGAACAGAATCGGGGCCTAATAATCTGTTACGGATTTAGAGAACCTAGTTTTCCTAGCAGGCTAGCACCAGACATGGCATGCATAATCAGTTCTGCCCCTTGCCGCTCGCGTTATCCATTATTATCAGACATGCAATCCTGATACGTGCAGGGGAAGCATTATTTAAATTAGGTCGTTATTATTATTTCAGTCAATTTACTGGCAGGCTCCTATAAATTAACTTTATTTTAACATGTGATGTCTACTCTTGTCTGCAATTTTCTAATGGTGGCTTTTCTTCAACAGTTCTGGGAGATCATCTCAGACGAGCACGGCATCGACCCCACTGGCGCCTACCACGGAGACTCTGATCTCCAGTTGGAACGCATCAATGTCTACTACAATGAGGCATCAGGCGGCAAATACGTACCCAGAGCCATCCTGGTGGATCTGGAGCCCGGCACAATGGACTCCGTTCGCTCGGGACCCTTCGGCCAGATCTTCCGCCCCGACAACTTTGTCTTCGGACAGTCGGGAGCCGGCAACAACTGGGCCAAGGGCCACTACACCGAGGGAGCGGAACTCGTCGACTCTGTCCTGGACGTCGTCAGGAAGGAAGCCGAGAGCTGCGACTGCCTCCAGGGATTCCAGCTGACCCACTCTCTGGGCGGCGGCACCGGCTCCGGCATGGGAACCCTTCTTATCTCCAAAATCCGCGAGGAATACCCCGACAGAATCATGAACACCTACTCAGTCGTCCCCTCGCCCAAGGTGTCCGACACCGTCGTCGAGCCCTACAACGCCACCCTCTCCGTTCACCAGCTTGTTGAGAACACCGACGAGACATACTGCATTGACAACGAAGCCCTCTACGACATCTGCTTCCGCACCCTCAAGCTCACCACGCCCACCTACGGCGATCTCAACCACCTCGTCTCGCTCACCATGTCCGGCGTTACGACCTGCCTCCGATTCCCTGGCCAGCTCAACGCGGACCTCCGTAAACTCGCCGTCAACATGGTTCCTTTCCCGCGACTCCACTTCTTCATGCCCGGCTTCGCGCCCCTCACCTCTCGCGGCAGCCAACAGTACCGCGCGCTCACCGTTCCCGAGCTGACCCAACAGATGTTCGACGCCAAGAACATGATGGCCGCTTGCGACCCCCGACACGGACGTTACCTGACCGTGGCCGCCGTTTTCCGTGGCCGCATGTCGATGAAGGAGGTCGACGAGCAGATGCTGAACATCCAGAACAAGAACAGCTCGTACTTCGTCGAATGGATCCCGAACAACGTGAAGACCGCCGTCTGCGACATCCCTCCCAGGGGTCTCAAGATGTCTGCCACTTTCATCGGCAACTCCACCGCCATCCAGGAGCTGTTCAAGCGCATCTCCGAGCAGTTCACCGCCATGTTCCGACGAAAGGCTTTCCTCCATTGGTATACCGGCGAGGGCATGGACGAGATGGAGTTCACCGAGGCCGAGTCGAACATGAACGACTTGGTGTCCGAGTACCAGCAGTACCAGGAAGCCACCGCCGACGAGGACGCAGAGTTCGACGAGGAACAGGAGGCTGAGGTCGACGAGAACTAGGTCGCTCGTCACGGCTCGAATCTCCCTCTTTGATTACCTTTCGCACTCTGAGTTCGACAAAGGAAATTGTCTTCATTTTTCTATTTTTGTATAATGTATTTCGTAAACCTTTTTCGTTGCACTAGGCCAGCCGACTCATGTTGGATAGTAATCTGTCAAACGCTTTCAATGTATCGAACAATGTATGTTTAAGGTGATTTGAAATTTTTCTATGAACGTTTTTCTCTAAAGTGACATTCCCTTTGTAACATCAGCCCGAATTTCTTTTGAATCTCGGAACGAATTGGCGGAATTAACGATTTACTTTGCTTTCCAAATTTTTCTTGTTGAATATTTGATAATAAGTTTTTCCAGTGATGCTTTATAACGAGCTTTTTGTCAAATTGAATACAAATCAAAATTAAACGGCTGATTAAATTAATACAAACTTGTTCTTGAACTTGCTCATTGTATCCTTTCCTGAACTCTCCTGAACTGATGGTTAAAAATGACAAAGAGGTCGAAAGTATCTTGTCTGTGTTTGAGATATGCTAGTGTTACAGTGAAAGACCAATTGACTAAAATATGATAGGCTGATGGCCAACTTATTATCCCATATTAAAGCCTATTTGGACTTAGGAGAGAGATTTTTTGAAAGATTGCAGTGTGCATTAGTGGTCGGGTCGAGCTCCCGAAAAAGCTGGTTGCAAATTAGATCTGAATCTATTCACTGTGTAAGCATTTAATCTGGACTGGATCTGGATCTTTCGAAGATGATTGTATTCTCCAGTAGTCAGTAGAGTTTTGGGCGTGTCGATTTCGTTCAGAAATGTGGGCAAGCCAAGCCCCTGCCTTTTATGATCAGGCATCCACTGTTACTTCTATGTAAGTTGCGTTGCATAGCTACGTTGCTGCAGCTGAATCCAACGCATCGAAATGGATTAGGGTTAGACAAATTTCTTTTTGCCTGTTTAGCGTTTCACAGTAAAAGAAGAGGATCTAGGCATGACACTCTTGTGTCGACTGTTATATCTTGACCCATCGCTTCTTAACATCGGAGCCTACATGAAATTGGGGTTGCTTATTAAAGATGTAATTCTTTTTGGGAATTGCTGGAGAGTGACTATAAATGGCTCCAATTTACCCCTGCAACTACTACATAGACAGTGTGCATTACATTGATGAGCTAAGAAGTGCATAAGCCTCCAGGGAAATTCTAACAATTCATCGCCATTTTTGTCAATAATAACCACATTGAAACCTTAGTAACATTAACAAGATTATCTCCTAGTCCAAGTCACAATCAATTACATATAATTATTATTCACAATGACTTCCGGCGATAAGCATTATTACTTTCACAAAATCAACGGAAAACACGATGCTACGCAGAAATTGTTTGAACAGCTCACGTGCAAATTCTTACACGATTTCCCGATCATTTCTCCTGAAGACGATCTAGAAGTCATCCTCATAGGTATTGTTTTGTTTGATTATAACTCAGAACACCTAAATGTCAACTGTTGTAACTTAGGCGTGAAATTAAATTATTTATCTTACTTTTTGAAAATCAATGAGAAAGGGACGAACAAGTTAAAATACGCTATTAGTTGCTCATGTATTTAATTGAACAGAAGTTAATTGTTGATACAGATTTATAATTATGGTTAGGAAATTAATGAACCAGAAATTCGCCGGATTAATCGTGAACTTATATAGTTTTAAGCATTATAATACATTTTGTAAGTAGAAATTAAGGCAATTACAGCGGAGACTATACGAAAATAATCGATTTCACTCAAAAGAATTTTCTTATAAGTAATCTTTGAAATAATATCGATGACAACAGCGTGATTACATTGCTTAGGTGAGACAATTACCGACGAGCTAATCAAGTCTGGCTACACGATCGATTTGACGGTTAAAGTGGTGGATGAAGACCTGGAGGATCAAGAGACTGAGGTCCAGGAGATGGAGGGTAGGACGTTGGACGGCGTCAGATCGTTGATACGTCGTCCCAGCTCCGATAAGAAGCGGAGGAAGCACAAAGATAGGCGAGGAAGTGAGTGTCCTGCTTACAAATGTGATTGGGAGAGTTTGCTGTCAAATGGTGGACAACAAAATGTAGACAAAGGCGATTTTAAATGAATTCTGGACTCTGGGGTTATTATTTTATTGATGTTTGTTTGCTACAGTATAGAAATTTGTCTACGAATATTAAATATCACCTACAAATTATATAGTAGATACTAAATGAAACAAAATGTCATAGCTTCTGCGAAGCTCTAGTTTAGGATAATTATAGGTTTGAAGTGTTTTTCTTTAAAAAGAGAGCAACCAAATATTGTTGGACGAAATGAAAAGTATATCTTAAATTACCTCGCTGAGCATATAGGCTCACTGAGTAAAAACAGAGATGTATCAAATGCTACCAGATGCTTTTCCAAATAATGTGCTCTGTGTTAACCCTTAGCGCAACCCTTCCTCACCTCACATATTTTTATGTTGCGCACTGGGCCACTTGATATCGGGCCAAACTTCATACACAATTTTCACTTTCTGCTAAGGACGCTTATTTTGATCGTGTTGTGGATGAGCGATGAAATGATTAGCGAATTAAATGATGGTGATAGAACAATATAAGGTTAGCCAGAAGTGATTTTGATGATAAATAACAGAAAAAAAACATCAAAGGAGTTGATCAAAAATGAAATGAAGAATTGATCAAGAAACAAAGAATTTCTTGCACAGTAGCCGTGTTCCTACGTATTAAATTAAGAGAAACTTTTGTCCCACGTCAAATAATATGAAAAAGTTTGAGAAATGTGAAATTGAAAATATATTCTTTTGATAAAAACTGATTCATTAGAAAAGTTGTTAGTGAAATGTGCTGAAAGTAGGAAGAGGTATAAGTAGCGAAAAAACGAAGGCATTCAGAAATTTTCATTAGAATTGGATAGGTCGTTTGGCCTGAAGAGCGCGAACAGATCTACACACAAAAAATAGTCCTTTTTTAGTAAGTCTAAATGAATATTTGCTACATTCGCTATTAATTAAAATTTGTAAATTAGAAAAGACATGTAATCGTCGACCGAGTCTTGCGGCCATTGACCACCTCCGGAAATATCATCTCATTCTACATTCAGTTCCACGTCACCCAATCCCGGCCACAGCCCCGGGGGTGAGTCACCCACCAAGGGGTGTTTCTTGATGACGTCATCTCACTTACACCCTCTAGTCCACGGATCGCGCAAATGGGTCATCGATATTCCCTCTGACTCATCGCAAGAGTTGCGCTATAGTCAAATATCGATTGCTGCCTGCTGGCTCTATAAACTACGTTTTACCCCATACTATGATTGGTGATACGATGTTAGGATTAAGCTGAATTTTGTTGGGAGTGTATATTTAATCAAAGGTATTGACCGAACTTCTAAGCTGAATATTTGTTGCGTGCGAGGTGTTGATAAGAACCCTAGACTGCCTCTTGTTTCGCTCACTCCATCAAGTAAATTCTAAAGTTACTATTTTTTTTTTAACTATATAAATTTTATTTCAATAATTCACTTTCAACCATAACATATGATGGTCATTGTTCCCTACAGTGATACAAAACCTAGTGTAAAAATCATGCCCAGTAATCGGCAACAATGTAATCTGTCCATTCCTCAGTGGTTGAGACAAGAGGTGGTCTAGTCTTCTTAGCAATTAACTATGGAGTGCCTAGACTGTCAGTCATGCGAAGCGACAATTTTTTTAGCCTACTTTCAGCCCATATCAGTAAGAATCTTTTGTGAATTATTAATGCCCGTACCACTGTCTATAGCGTGCAATGACATTTGGTTTAAGTTTTCAGTAATTGGGTTAAACTTAACCTTTTTAGCGAGCTATGCTTTCGTTATGCTTCTGGTTTTATTCTTTGTTTATTTAGAGAAATACGGTGTTTACTGTTAATCTTAATTTTGAAATGTATAAGCTAATATTTTGTATATATTTGTTTAAAATTTAAATTAAAAATTTAATTACAAGTTATTTTTAGTCAGTATCACACTCTCCGATTTCCTGGTGACACTCGATGGTTATGGGATCTATCTGTTGCTGTGAAAGCAGGAATCAATTACCAAAACCACCCTGTAGCACCAACGGGAAGGTGTCGTCGTTGGCGCCCTGGCAGAACTCTCCCTGCGGCGTCGACTACCCCATACTCGTGGTAAATAGCGAGCTGTATTACCGACGGTTGACCGTTTAGTTGATCGCAATTGTCGATAGAGCGAGGCTTTGCGGATTAGAGAGTGGCAGCGGTTTTTATAGAGAAATCAAATTTAGTTTTAAATTGACTTCGGTTCTATTTGAAACAAAGTAAACCGAAAATCTGATTTTTCAGTGGGTGGTCTGGATTTGATCTTCGTGGTTGACCTAAATGTAACACACAAGGCTCGGGAAATATATACATATATCTTAAATTTATGAATTCTGTTCCAATTTAGCCTTTGTGGAATTTTGATAAAGTGTTTCAGTGGACAAAAGATTAGACAAAGATAAAACCAACCGTCAATTTGATGACATTTGATGTGTGTCAATCAGTTGTGTTAGTCAATATTATGATTGAAAGTTTAAACCAGAAAATCAGTCTGAATATTAATGTATAATATATTTAGAACCGATGAGATGGCCAATGTAGCCAAGATACTGGCGCAGTTTATTTATCTCCTAAATGTATCTTTAAGTTTAGCCACTAAATGAGGTATGTAATCTCGATAAGGGCATGGAACATAATACCCAAATTTCTTTATCAGCCCGTGTTAAGTCACAACACAAGTAATTAATAATCCGTCAAAGCAATTAGTCATAAATCATAAATTTACTGTCGTGGTCCAACTGGCTGATAACAGTAACAGACATTCCAATTTCTCCTATACCCCAGACGGAAGTAGGGGAAGGAAAAGACGGCGTGCTCGCGGTATATAGAGATAATTCGGTCGGTTCTTCGAGTCAGTCAGTCAGTAGAGAGTGTGTCAGTGTTGACAGCGACCGCCAGCTAAACTCGTCGAAATGAGGGAAATTGTGCATCTCCAAGCCGGACAGTGCGGGAACCAAATTGGATCGAAGGTCAGTTGTCATAAATTTATTCGGAGGAATAAACTGTTGCATCAATCTGTTTACTTGTAAATTTGTCGTGTGTATTTTTAATTGTCTGCTGTTGATAGGTAGGGTAGGTTTAGGGCATGGAATGCAAAAAATCTTGGCCTCTTCTCCTGTGATTTGTGATTATGTAGGTTAGATTGGAAGGTCCTATACATATTTATTATTAATAAACAAGAGAATGAGTATCTAACATTGGATAAGATGCTGCCAAATATTGGGTTACAATAATGGGTACATTAGCTGTTCAAGACAATGCGTTTTTACCTATACTTTGGTCGAACCAAATTTGTCAAATTTGCCTCTTATTTCCAACTCTGCGAATATTTATAGATTGAATTAGCGGCTACTGATCGGTCAGTTCACTGAGGTGCTAGACTGTTTGATTGAATTGAGCGCCGCACTTCAAACACATCAAAATGATTATTCAATTTTATACGTCAATTTTTTAATTGCATCTTAACAAGATGAATTGACGGGCAAAATTACGAAATATACTTCTCCCCATCCGATGCAAGACTTCTAGCTGCTGTCTCTACTCCACCATCTAATTAACATTCAAAACAAGAGACCTCTTTAATTCAAAAGTACTGGCTTCTTAAACTACGTGATCAATTTGATAAGGCTTTAAACTTGTCGAAATGAGCTTTACATTATCGAGTTGAAACAAAAAGAACGAAACGTTGCATATGTGGCCACTAAACATGTGTGTTTACTTATGTTACTAATCCCAAAAGGACCAAATGTGTCCTCCTATAGGGGTGCACAAAATCATAGCACCCTATATAACCCAGGCAACATATTATACGATCTTTACAATGTGTCGGAACCTTATTTATTTTGTTTTCAGCGGCGTATCAATCACCATGTTAGATACAGGGGTTAAAATGTCATCACACGCATGATGGAAACGAAGAATAAGGAAGGATTTTGTAATTTTTCTAGAGTTTGATGCCAGTAAAGTAACAGCATTCTGGTCAACCGCGATAAAGGGAAGCCGCGATAAATGATATTTTCGTATCCGCTCAACAGCTTTATGTTGCTGAAACCACGCCATTTGCATCCCAAAGTTACTATAGAAGCCTTGTGAGATGCTGTGCGAATTCGGGAATAGGGAGGCGGAAGAGATTTCGTGGACATCTGCTATTTATTATTTTAGGATTTTGGGAAAATATTAGGCCCCCTAAAAAAAATCTGCATGTGCGTGTTATAGGTATTATGAAAATGAATTGATGAAATTCGTAACGCATATTTCGTTTCCATTTGTCTTCCACATTCTCTGAAATCTTCTTTCAATGAATGTCTGTGATTAAAATCACATTGAATTCGTTCAAAAATATCTCCAATCGTCGAACCGTTCATCGCTAAAAGTTGTGGTGCAGAGCAAATCAAACCATACTCGCACAAAACCAACTCGTATCGCTAATCACAGGGTTCATTGTTGCATTACAAGTTACAACCAACCATTCACAGGGCCACGGTCAACCAATGGAGAACATTGCCCTGAAAAAAACAACATCACCAGCATTAACATTCCAATATACACAAGTCGGACGCGCGAGTTTTTAATTGTATATAGCCAAAACAATTTTGAGCACCGTTACTGTCTCGTGAATTGATAAGGCAGGTGCAACCATGATATCAACTAGAGCGTAGCGTAATACCTTCAAGTTCATTGCCGCTTGCGGCGCGGATGCGATGTATAATAGAGAAATGCATCTTGAAACTTGCACTCGGCGAATGTCCCTGTCGTCCATTCGCCGATCTGTGTTCTGATTTACCGTGATATCAATCAATGTCGTCGCTCTGTTAAATGGCTGACGATATTTTTGATTTAATGGATAGGTCTCTGAACATAATTAGTGTGTCCGTCCGCTGTATACAAATTACAAATGCCCATCATTATCTCTGATGGTATAAGCATAGATATATTTATAAATACATGGATCTAACTGAAATAAAAGTCGATTCTATGTTTTCGTCAATAGCAATAATATATAATTGAATTAATTTGCATTGACTACAAAATGTAGTAACTGTATTTACTGTCATCCGCTAATTAAGACAGTAGAGCAACAGTTCCACATCAAACGAAAATCTATCCAGAAAAAACAATGAAGTGTTTATTGGGCCCCCAAGTTGCTGCTTTGAAAAACCATGATCTATTTTCATATTCCCCTTCGCCAACACGTATGCACTAGACAAACAGCAATTAACCATCCCCTATGCAACACTCATCTCTCACCAGTGAAATCAAAAAACCCGTGAAGAAAGTTCATTATTAGCTTTTGATGTTCTCCATCCAGTGAGATATAGCTTCCGGTGATTTATGCCGCGAGTCTCAAATATAGAATCTTTTTTCCAGAGGGTTTTGGTAGAGAGGGGAAATAGGAAAGACAACTGTGTCCCCCGAAGTTTTGTCACCCAGACATCCACCGAAACCATCTACACATAGTTTTACTGCTCTGCGTATAATGAGCCAAAGATTTAAGTTTTACAGCTTTTCTGTGTGACGAAAAGCTTGTCATGAAAATTATCCGTCTCAATAACTAAACATGCCAAACTGCCAACAATATATGATCTACTTTTTATTAAACGCCAAATTAGAAAGTATCTTGCATATTGATAATTAATATCACTAACTGGTGCGTGGATATAGGCACACACGAATGCAAGCGTTAAGATCATTGACTCTCGCACACTCAATTACGAAGCTAATTACACGAGATTGAATGCCAACGCAGCTTAATTAATAAACAATAATCGTGTCTCCATGCTTATTGTTTCCTGGACGCTACTTAGACGGCGGTGACCGCAAACGCCGGTCACGTAGGTAAATGATAAACGTCGATGACTGTACAATCGGCTTCTTCGGCGTTACGCTTCGCCACCCCAAGACTTTCGGCTCGACCACGGCTCGTGTAGTGATTGAAAAACCGCAGACTACAAGACCTCTGTTGCATCTTCATCACACCTGAACGGATATGCGAGAGTTGAGCGAATCAGGGTTCGAGTCTCGTCGTCTCTACGATTCCGTCTTTCCGATTCACTAACCATTCCGTTGGTGTCTGCTGCGCTTTCCAATGCACCTGCCATCTCTTTTTCACGCTTCATTGAGATTGTCTGCGATGAAGATTTGCAATGAGATCCCAATATCATCTCTGACTTTTTAATTATAGTACCTACATAACGGCTAGGTTAACAACCTAGTTAGTCTAGAGCCAAGAGCAGTCAATCGTCTTATATAAAACATTATTTAAATGAACCTAACTTATGATTTATAGTGGTGTAATTTATTTATTTATTTATTTATTTATTTGGCTGCTGACAAATACATTGTAATTGTATGGGCCTATGATAAATTTATATAATATTAGTTGAAAAATAAATTATATAACATATGATAATAATAATAGTAGTTTAATCTCGAGGTAAGGGTGTACCGATAAATGCTAATAGTTAGCCCTATTCTGTGGTAGGGTCCTTAATTGTAGTGGTTTAATTGGAGTGGTAGCATCCTTTTGATAATATTTAACATGGTAATGAGAATAATAATAGTAAATAATTGTAATAATAAAAATAAAAATAAAATAAAATAAAAAACAATAAGAAACAATAGGAGGCCCACGTTGTTGGTAGAATGGTAATATAAACGTAGGGTAGTAACGATGGTTCTTTTAATAGATTCTTAAAAAAGTATTATATAGGTATATTTTTAGGATTAGTAACTGTTAAACGGCTTGATCGTGGTCCTTGATCGTATAGGATATATTTTAGGATACAGGTATATTTTTAGGATTAGTCATTAGTGATTATGGCTGATAAAGAAGTGGCGCATTGGGGTATGGGGACTAGGAATTCTTGGTTAGTTGTTGAGGTGAGGTATTCCTCGATATTGTAGAATGGGTTTTGGATTAGGAAGTTTCTTAGGCTAGAGTCGAAGGAGCTACGTTTGGGGGAGTCCTTGATGTGGGGTGGGAGATGATTATATATTTTGGCACAGATGTGGGAGGGGCTGTGGGTGAAGAGGGTAGTGTGATGTGTGACAGTGCGTATTTCCTTTCTCCTTCTGGTTTCGTGTGTGTGGATTGAGGAGTTTAGCGGGAAGAGGTGGGGGTGGGATCGGACAAGGGTGCTTGCTATTTGAATGAGGGTGCATGTGAGGGTAAGGATTTTGTGGGTGGTGAAGTGGGGCTTACAGGTCTTTCGGCGGGAAATACCGGCAATGATTCGTACCGCCTGTTTTTGTGCAAGGAAGATTCTATGGGCCGGGGAGGAGGTGCCCCAGAAGAGGATGCCGTAGGATAGATGCGAGTGGAGGTGGGCGTGGTAGACTAGCTTTAGGGTGTGAAGGTTGACTATACGTTTAAGACGTCGCAGTAAGAAGCAGGTGCCTTTAATTTTGGCGAGGGATTTTTGGACGTGTAGGGACCAGTCTAGGTTCGGTGTTATGTGGAGGCCTAGGAATTTTGTTGATGGGGATGTGGAGATTACTTGGCCGTTGACGCTGATCAGAGGGGGAGGGTCATGGAGGTTGGCTTTAGTCTGGAAATTGATGAGTGAGGTTTTGGCTGTTTGAAGTGCTAGTCGGTTGCTTAGGCAGTAGGTTGACATGGTCAGGATTTGGGAGTTGGCGATTTGGGCGAGGGTGTCGATGGGTTGGGATTTAGGGTTGGTCAAGAGGTGGTTTGTGTCGTCGGCAAATTGGAAGAGTGTGCCTTGTGTTATAAGTTGTGGTAAGTCGTTAACGTACAGGAGGAAGAGTAATGGCGAAAGGACCGAGCCTTGGGGTACGCCTTGCATGATGAGGAGAGGGGTAGAGATGGAGGGAGGCTGGTCCGGAGACAGGGAGTTAATACGGACCACTTGGGAGCGGCCGGCGAGGAAGGAGGCGATCCAGTTGTTGGCAGTGCCGCGGATTCCTTGGGAGTGCAGTTTGTGTAGGAGGAGCTTGTGATCGATAGTGTCAAAAGCTTTGCTTAGGTCGTAGAAGAGACCGATGGCATGGTCTCCTCTGTCTAGGGCTGTGTAGAGGGTGGAGAGGAATTGGAAAATGGCAGTGATCGTAGATTTATTTTTTTGGAAACCGTGTTGGCAGTCGGCGAGGATGTTGTTAGCTTCAACGAAGGATGCGAGGCGGGAGAGCATTATTTTCTCGATGAGTTTGGAGATGGAGGATAGTAGGGAGATCGGTCTATAGTTGCCGATGTCGGATTTATTTCCTTTTTTATGGATGGGGATCACTAGGGCTTGTTTGAGTTTGGAGGGGAAGGTACCGGAGGATAGGGAGCTATTAATTATGAGGGTCAGGGGCTCCGCTAGGAGTTCGATGTTTCGGGCTAGGAGGGAACCTGAGATTCCGTCAAGACCGCAGGAGTGCTTGTGCTTAAGGGTCAGAGCTGTTAGGGTGATTTCTGAGGGGTTGGTGGGAAGTAGAAAAATTGATTTTGAGGTGTGTACTTTGGGAGTGAGAATAGAGGGATGGGCGGCTGGGGCTGGTGAGCAGCCAGATTTTACAAAGTAGTGGTTGAATTCCTCAGCAAGAGCAGGGGGGTTTGTGATTTTAGTGTTGTTGATAAGGAGTGTGGGAATTGAAGCGGGACGTTCTGGTTTGGAGCTGGAGTCGATAATGTTCCATGCCGTTTTGGCTATGTTTTTGGAGTTCGCAAGCTTGTGGTGGTTATGAACCTTTTTGGCGGAGAGGACGTTTTTGAGGTGTTGCCTTTTTTTTTGGTTGTAATCGTGTTTTAATTGCGGATTGGGGTTGGTGATGGTTTTGGCAAGGTCACTTATCAAGCGCAGGTCATTGCCGGCTGCGCGTAGTTCGGGGGTGATCCATTCGTTCTTGGTGGGGCGTTTTGGTTTGGCTAGACTAAGGGGGAAGGCAGTGTTGAGGTGATTGGTTAGCTTGGTTATGAATGAGTTGTATAGTAAGTCGGTTTCTAGGTTAGGGGAAAGGTCGGACCACGTTTCTCGCTGAAGGAGTGATGTGAAATGGTGATGGTTAGCCTCGTTGAAGCATCGTTTAAGGACTCTGAGGGATCTGGGGGGTGAGGAATTGGAATTGGCGAGCGTCAGCTTGAGGGCTTTGTGGTCAGATAGACCGCTTTCAAAGGTGGAGGCCTTATATGAATTCTGGGGGTGGGTGGTAAAGATATTGTCAATTAATGTGGCTGAGTGGGGGGTGATGCGAGTTGGGGAGTTTATTGTTTCATGGAGGTTGTAAGAATGTAGGAGGTCAAGGAATTGGGTTTGTACGATGGAGGGCTGTAGCAGGTTGATATTAAAGTCGCCACATAGGGTTATGTTGGCTTCTTTGTGTTTTTTGGAGATGTGGATGATTAGGTCTTCTAGTAGGGTCAGGAAGGTAGCGGTGCAGGCCGAGGGGGAGCGGTATATGGCAATGATGATGTTTGGTTTCCTGGTGCAATTGGGGTTAGTCCAGAGGATGCCTGTGCATTCAAAGATTTTGTCTCTGGTATATGGGACAAGGTTGATTGGGGAGGTGGTGTGGTGTGGGTTGGCAAAGATGGCTACACCACCATGAGAGGTGGACGAGCGGTAGAAGATGCTTGCTTTATCAAAGTGGGGAATATTGAAGAATGAGTCGCTGGGGTGTAGCCAGTGTTCGGTGAGGCAGAGGAAATCGGGTGAGTGTTGGTTGGTTAGGAGTTCAAGTAGTTCGACCTTGTTTCGGGCGGATTGGATGTTCAGGGTAATGATCGTGGTGGTTTGGGGGGGTGTGGGGTGTAGAGGGGGTTTTGGAGGTTTGTGGGGTGTGGAGGTGCTCACGTGGGTGTGTTGGGCTTGGGTCGGGGGAAAGAATGGTATGGGATTGCTAGGTGGTTTGATTTGGAGGTGCGCGTAGGTTGCGATCTAGTCTTGAGTGGCTGGGGGGCAGGGGTAGCTGTAGACAGGGTCGCTGCGCTCGTGGACGCCTTCGTAGCGGTCGTCGTCGGGGACTTGGTGGCGCTCTGCGTTGTCGACGGGGACTTGGCGGCGCTCTGCGTTGTCGACGGGGACTTGGCGGCGCTCTGCGTTGTCGACGGTAACTTGGCGGCGCTCTGCGTTGTCGTCGGGGACTTGGCGGCGCTCTGCGTTGTCGACGGGGACTTGGCGGCGCTCTGCGTTGTCGACGGGGACTTGGCGGCGCTCTGCGTTGTCGACGGGGGACTTGGCGGGCGCTCGGACTTGTTTCGCTCGGTCTCCCAAGCAATGAGATGCAAGTTGGCGATTGGAATAAGTTCTCATTCTCAATGTTTTCAATGACAACACAACTTGTCAAGCTAAGTCTATCATTCAGGCAAACATGTTGGTCTTGATAAAGAGCCCCAGTATTGTTTCGAAGATCTCAAAGGATATCGGGTCTCCAAGACTCCACATTGGCCGGGTGTCAAATGTTCAAAAACGCTGAGGCATTTTTTGTCGTGGTTTCCCTGGAACTGTGAGTGTGTCTCTTGTCAGAAGACTTGCGGTGACTCCAGAGTGAAAATAATGTCACATAAATAAGCCCACATGCATCTTCGAGCATCTTCGAGTTGGATTGTGTGGAGCATGTATAAATAAACGTGTCTTCTGAACGATCTCTGCTGTACTGTTTTAATAGAGTTCTAATGTGGCTCAGATTTTACAATTTGGACCCCGCATTTAACACTATTTGGACATGATTTATGTGTTATTTGATGCAACTGCAATAGAATGAAATCGTGTTACTGCTATTGTTTAAAACTCGACATAACATCATGCGTTTTGTCAAGATGTTTGATTTTGCTATTGATCGGGTACCTCTGAAATTTCACCCCAGCCTAAAACAATGGTTTCGTATATAGTTTGTTCTTTAAACCAAGCCTAAATTCCTTACTAAAGTGGCGTCCCTGACTGCACGGATCACTAGGCTCTACAGAGAACAAAGTGATTCAGCTGGTAGTTTATGTCGACAGATCAGTTAACCACATCTTGAGGATAACTGACTCAAAAACACATTTAAACACTTACAAACCATCTGCAACTGTCTGGCTAGCGCGAGACACACTCATCACTCTGGCTGACACATCGGGACGCCACACAATTTCAGTCATGGATTTTATGATTCTACACGTAGTTTTTTCTTTCTATCAATCAAAGTATATCTGTGCTGATATTTCGATATGATCTTGATATGTAAGGGTAATGAAAATGAGAGGTGCCTTGGAAAAGATCAAACATTTACAAAAATCAATGGGGAGAAGTTATTTTTCTTCAATCACTTTATAATTTTATTATAATTTGATCATAATCGAATTCTGTTTTGTTTTATCCTTCATACTTGTACATAATTTTGTAACATATTTATTAAAGTGTTTTTATTTCGTTGCGCTTGTTGCTATTACCACATACTGCTATAACATAAATGAAAAAAGATACATTTTGTAAAGTCGAAATGTAGTTAGATCAAAGTTAAATAGAAGGGTAGGTAATAAAATTACCGACACACTTTGACATGTTACCTAATCTGTTTCAGTTCTGGGAGGTGATCTCGAACGAACATGGCATCGATACATCGGGCTGCTACATGGGAACTAGTGAACTGCAGTTGGAGCGAATCAACGTCTACTTCAATGAAGCTACCGGTATGACCAACACCGAAAGCGTTATAATTCGGAAAAACTAAACATGTTCTCGCTCGTTAAAGGACCACAAAAGAGAACAGACTATGCTAAAAAAAGCATCAAAATATATTTTAATTTTACACAATAAAGTCATAAAACCTCCACGAGATAGGTAGCTTTTGTTTTCCAATGTTTGTGGCACATTTTTTGCCAATGTTTAGGCAGTTTGCATTGAAATTTATTAAAGCATATTTGTAGCTGGCCGAATTTGACCAATTTGAAAAGAGCAATTTCCAATTGCATGCAATTTTAATGCCCCACCGAACCACTAATCTCTATAGCCTGGATAGCGTTTCGTATAGTGAGCTGAGACTTTCATGCCATATTGAGGCTTTTTGGGGCACCTGCTCCCAATTTTCACCAAATTTTCAAATCAAATTTTCAAACAAAAATCAATTGTAAATTTGGTGAAGAAATGATTTAATAAAATAACGTATATTTTCAGTTCATAATTCTTGGTATTTCAGCATGAAAAGTGAATTTAATTGTGAGGGTAGGTTTAGTAATATTTATTACTTTAGTAATTTACTAGTAATATTATAAGTAACATATTAAATATTTATTAGTAATATTATTATATACTTAGAAAAACTGGTTAATTATTAAGCTAATAAATGAAAAAATAAAATAAATAAAGAGCCACATAATTGGGACATTTAAGAAAATCTGGCTTCATTTTACTCAAAATCAGTGTACCGAACGCGTGACCCCTTCCCAGCCATCGGCTCCACGCACACGGACATCGGAGCATTAGTTTGTACCCGACGGTGACGTTGTTCCAGTGGCCACCCGGTCGCAGGGCGGGAAGTACGTGCCGCGTGCGATCCTGCTCGACCTCGAGCCGGGCACGATGGACGCCGTCCGCTCCTCCGAGTACGGTCGCCTCTTCCGTCCGGACAACTTCGTCTTCGGCAATTCCGGGGCCGGGAACAACTGGGCGAAGGGTACTTAGCGACGCGTGCATGGGAGCCGTGTGCAGAATCGTACAGTAGCTTAGGCGTGGAGGCATTTTTAGTTGCATGTGGCTTGTGCCATTGGTGTGTGATTCACCCTTTTACTTAGGTATTTATTTGCCCTTTTGTAATTACATAACATATTTACTTTGTATCTACAGGCATTAAAACTTGTCTGTAGATAAAATAATTATAATTAACTTATAATCAAATTTGCAATACGCAAGTCGTTCATTTCCACAAAAACACTTTGTTTAATTGGATCTTTTGCAAACCTTGCTGCCTAATTTTGTTTTCCCAATAGTGTTTAGCTTAGTTATCAGATTTATAAAGCAAAAATAGCAACAAGATGCTAAGAATATATTTATTTTCATATGGCCCGGTATAACAATGTAAGGATAGCTAGTTATCCTCCCAGTTAATGGTAAATAGATGAAGACAAATTCAAAGAGTATATTGATGAAAATGAAATTCCGGGAAAAGTTTGGGTTTGGGACTTGGCATTCTCTTAGTTTAACCCAGTTAAATAGTTTTTCTGAAAACTAACGTGCTAAGATTAAGAAAAGACAGGAGTCTTCAGAAAGTTAGACGAATTGCTGTCAGCGAGGTTATCGGTAGAACAACTAGCTATCCGGACATTGTAATTTAGGTAATTTAGTAATTACAACAAATTTCTTCTGTCTTTGTTCTCAGCTCACAGCTGAGAAATTCCTAACCCAGATCAAAATTTCCAGGCTACTACACCGAGGGTGCCGAGTTGGTCGACTCGGTGATGGACGTCGTCCGGAAGGAAGCAGAGAACTGCGACTGCCTCCAAGGATTCCAGCTGACCCATTCACTGGGCGGCGGCACCGGCTCCGGCATGGGGACACTCCTCATCTCGAAGATGAAAGAGGAATACCCCGACAGAATCATGAACACCTACTCAGTCATGCCTTCGCCCAAGGTGTCCGACACCGTCGTCGAGCCCTACAACGCCACCCTCTCCGTTCACCAGCTGCTCGAGAACACCGACGAGACGTACTGCATCGACAACGAAGCCCTCTACGACATCTGCTTCCGCACGTTGAAGCTCTCGAATCCGTCGTACGGCGATCTCAACCACCTCGTCTCGCTCACCATGTCCGGCGTGACGACCTGCCTCCGATTCCCCGGCCAGCTCAACGCGGACCTCCGTAAACTCGCCGTCAACATGGTCCCTTTCCCGCGTCTCCACTTCTTCATGCCTGGCTTCGCGCCGTTGACTTCGCGGAGCAACCAGCATTACCGAGCGATGAGCGTTCCCGAACTGACGCAACAGATGTTCGACGCCAAGAACATGATGGCAGCGTGCGATCCGCGGCATGGACGGTACCTTACGTGCGCTGCCATTTTCAGGTGAATCTTTGTTTTCTTGATATTAACAAATTAAATTAAGAATTGGGTTTCTGGTGGCAGCTTGCACTTGCATGAATGGATGGAAAATGGAAAGGAACAAAAACCTTGTGGCTGTTGCTGATGGAACAAGTATAAATCTAAGAAAGGACAGGTTTCAAGTCTTTTTCCTCGGCCCTTATTCACTAACTTTATCAGTTTATACTTCTGCGGGGTTGGGAAAAATTTCGGCTTGTGTATCCAAAGGAAGTAGGAAAAAAAGGTCAAAATTCACCCAATTCTGCAGAATCAGAAACGGAAAACATTGGTGAAGAGGTGTCCTGGTTTGGTTGTACTTTTACTGTTCTACATTCTTCTCGTGTGCATAAGAATATAATTCGTTTAAAAATCATTCAAATTGTTGAGGCTAGCCTAGCATTCATACATAATCAAATCGATTTCCTTTACAGAGGACGAATGTCGATTAAGGAGGTCGACGAACAAATCCTGAACATCCAGAACAAGAACAGTTCGTTTTTCGTCGAGTGGATCCCGAACAACATGAAGACCGCCGTCTGCGACATCCCGCCCAAGGGTCTGACGATGTCGTCGACGTTCATCGGAAACACGACCGCAATCCAGGAGCTGTTCAAGCGGATCGCCGAACAATTTGCCGCGATGTTCAGGCGCAAGGCATTCCTGCATTGGTACACCGGCGAGGGCATGGACGAGCTGGAGTTTACCGAGGCCGAGTCTAACGTCGTCGACTTGGTGTCCGAATATCAGCAATACCAGGTTTTTTGGCGTTATTTTGTTATTTTGAGGCGTTTTAATTTTAGACTGGTTCACATAGATCACGGTTTTCTATACCTTGGTATTTAGGAGGTGTCTTTTCAAGCCTCGAGGCCACAGATAAAAGGAATTTTCTCTTGTGTTGGATAAGTTTAATGCAAAGTTTGGATTGATGGAACATTGATCTGGCTACTTTTACGCATGTCAAGAAAAGAGAAAAGTGATAAAAAATATTTAAACACCAGAAAGGCAGCTTAGGTCGATAGCTCAATTGTCATTTTAAATTTAAATAATTTAAAAAAGGATAGAAACTGATACCCAATTTAATATAGAACAAGAGGATTCAGTTATGATTGCAATTAGCTATCCAAGAACAAATTCTAAGACAAATTTTCTTTTCCTAGGAAGCGACCGCGGAAGAGGAATTCGAAGATGAAGTCATCCAAGAGGAGGGTGAAGCCAACACGACATTCGCTGAATAAAATCAGACAGAATTGCATTATATAGCTACAATGCAGATCTTGGAACTTTAAGATGTAGCTATTTATGCAATTTTTGTTCCAGTAGAAAATGTCACTATTTTGTAATGTACTGGGAGGGTTTTCAGAATTGTTTTCTATAAGGATGAAAATAATTTAAGTCTGTGTTTAAATTAAGAATGTATTTATTTACCAATTTAATATTTTTTAGGATAAACTCTTTTCTTTATGCATAGCATAGAATAGCATAGATGTTTTGTAAAAATATTAATGTGATTTGATTGTTTGGAATATTACGTTCTCGTGGTTTTTACCCTAGTAATGTAGAGTGAGATCCTTGATCCTAATTATTAACCACAGTGTTAAACTATCTGCCACCATGTTTCATAAGCAGACCGAGGATACTGGTAAGATTGGTTAGATGGTAAATTACAGAGGCTTTTAGTGGCATGTAGTGGATGTCTGCTGAACAGTGTTATTTATAGAAAACATCGGAATTGTGCAGGGTTAGATTGCAAGAAATGAAATGAAGTTACATTGAAACAAAATAATATTTATTTATTTATTTAATAGAAACCTAAATTAGTAACACATATTGTGGTTTTGCAAGAGCAGCAAAAAATACTATTAATTGATCTGCTCCATCCAAAATGCAGTCCCATTATATTCGAGACAATAATGTTCAACTCTCGGAAGAATTCTCATCTCCTGTACGGAACGCTGGCAGGTCCTTGCTGGCGCTGGCAGCTTCACTGCCATTGGAAGTTCCAGGCGTGTCAAAGCCGTTGAAAGACCTGGAACAATGTAATAACAACTAATTGCAAACGGGATATTGTTACAAATTTGTGCAATATCTTATATTTGTACTTTTTTTAAATCTGTAAATCTGGTGGGTGACGATTGACTGAATATTTTGGACTAAACGGAAAGAGACTAGTTTTTAACGTGCAATGAAATTGTTTAGGGATGGATGCATAAAATTTAAATTGTATTCTCGCATAGCTAGAATCCATGCCAATAATAGCCATTTATATTGCTATTCTTTCTGAAGACCAAATCTGTTTCTAATCTCAGTGCGTTGGTTAAAAATAACTGTTATAATGCTTAGCTAGTAGCTACCAAACTCAAACTTTTCCCGACGTTTCGCGACGCTATGCTGCCTGCTTTATCAAGGGTCTAAACTCGAGTTGGAAAGCTTTTTCGCCTTAACAACACCACTTCAACATTTCCCAAGAGTTTCCCGATTTGAGACATTCAATAACCATGTTAAATAATCATTCTGTAAACTACGATGCTAAAATTAAGAAAAGACATACTGGAATAAAGCCATACTTTAATATGGGATAAATCCACTGGATTAACGCCATATGCTCAGATGGCGTTGGTCCTAGAGGCCAAACGTCACAAAGGATTTCTATGAAAATGTATATGAACCTTCGTTTTCTCTGAACTTAGATCTGCCACGTTTTTGAAGTAAATCGGACGAGTAAAGTAAAGGAGAGTAAATTTGGGAACGAACTCGATCCAACATTCTACAACGGGGTCTCGCTTCGTTCTGGCCAAATTGGCCCTTTTTTCGGAGGGTTTACCCAACAGATTATCTTTCTACGAGATCTCGCCCAAAGATTAATAGTCAAAGCTTTTATTTCATGAAGACTAAATTGGCAGAAGTGATTTCAATGCACGGCGTAGTTGACATATCATTGCTCCTGATTATTGCTGCTTTATCAACCTGGCCGAGCTGATAATGATAAGGCAATCAATCACCTGTTACCGACCCACGTTTATCGACATACGGCCTCTGCCACCAGAGTATGCTGATTAGTAATTCAGCCCAATCATCCATCACTAATTGCCGCTCTGAATGAAATATTATGTACATACCCCTTGCCTTGTCGCAGATTGGTACCTGCCACTTCCTCCCTCTCCGATACTGCCAGGCCCAGGTATGTGGGATGAGAGGGTATCCCATCCCAAAAGCCCCCACAAGCCACCCCTGACCATGGACTCACTGTGTCAGAAAAGCACATGGCGAGTGATACTTGTGGGGTGTTCATTCCCCACTCACTTCCCCCCCTTTGCCTTGTCGTTGTTGTTCTATGTTTTATGTTCTATGTTTTATGTTCTATGTTTTATGTTCTATATTTTATGTTCTCTGTTCTATGTTCTATGTTCCATATATTATATTTTATGTTTTATGTTTTATATATTATGTTATTTGTTCGTTCGTTCGTTTGTAAATGTCTACCAAAATTTGACCTTGAAATTATGCAAATCGCTAACATTTAACTTAAACAAGAAACACTAGTTGATGTATGGTGATTTCTAACTAAACCTAATAGGAATTTATGACAATCGTTGCATAACATGTCGAACATGGTTTACATGAATGCTAATTTAGTTGCAGCTTTTTATTCGCCGCGTCACAAACGGCGACCCCGACGGATCCGGTCACCCATCCACTCAGCGAACCGGCGCGATGTTGCTCAACCACTACATGCGAGTTTGTGGTTCGTGGGGTCCGTTTTTAGCCGCTTGTTTTAGTAGCGTTGTGGCATTAGATCGTCGTGGATTTTAATTAATCCGGTAATTTCTAGGGAAGATTTTGTCTTCACAGACCGACGGTAGATCAATTTTAGGGGCTGCGCCGTTACCCCCTCTCACCCCTTGGGTATCGCCTCATATCAGGCAAGCCAGCAATACAAGTGACTTGGACAGGTTACTTTTGTTGTCGCACCCTGTGACTTTAAGCCAATCTCGCTCAATCTTCGCTAGCTAAATAGCGACATTCGAAAAAAAAGCCAAATATTAAATAATAATAATCATCATTTTTTCGCTTGGGGTTGGCCATGTTAACGTCGTGTATCCCCCAAATGTGAGAGAACGATTTGATTTTTTTTCACGACGACTTCATCATGATATTTCCAGGTAACTAATGTCATTGAGAAAGCCGCTAAATTAACGCCGAGCATTTTAAACTGATCCATAAGCCTCTAGGCTATGCGCACGCGCAATATAATCGCGTTGTGGGTGAGCGTAAATATTACGCTCACCCACAACACGATTATATGTGTGTTCGCATAGCCTAGTAGGTATTACGGTCACCATGGTTTTGTCTAATGGGCATAGGGGTTTGTCTAATGGGCATAGGGATTTGTCTAATGGGCATAGGGATTTGTCTAATGGGCATAGGGGTTTGTCTAATGGGCATAGGGATTTGTCTCATGGGCATAGGGGTTTGTCTAATGGGCATAGGGGTTTGCCTTATGGGCATATGGTTTGCCTTATGGGCATAGGGTTTTGCCTTATGGGCACAGGGGTTTGCCTTATGGGCATATGGTTTGCCTTATGGGCATAGGGTTTTGCCTTATGGGCACAGGGGTTTGCCTTATGGGCACAGGGGTTTGCCTTATGGGCATAGGGGTTTGCCTTATGGGCATAGGGGTTTGCCTTATGGGCACAGGGGTTTGCCTTATGGGCATATGGTTTGCCTTATGGGCATAGGGGTTTGCCTTATGGGCACAGGGGTTTGCCTTATGGGCATATGGTTTGCCTTATGGGCATAGGGTTTTGCCTTATGGGCACAGGGGTTTGCCTTATGGGCACAGGGGTTTGCCTTATGGGCATAGGGGTTTGCCTTATGGGCATATGGTTTGCCTTATGGGCATAGGGTTTTGCCTTATGGGCACAGGGGTTTGCCTTATGGGCATAGGGGTTTGCCCAGGTGTCAGGTGTCTTATAATTAAATGAAAAAATAATAAAAAAACTCTAAGTATAAGACGAAGCACTTAGTGCTGTAGGCACGGGCTCCGCTGCTAGTCAAATCCAAAATGTTTTAATATACTAAAGACTCTAAAGACAAAAAATCTTCAACTGGGTATTTCGTTTTTATTTTTGCTTCAACAAAATCTTTTTTGGATCCATTCGCACTTCATAGGATACGACAGGATACGATTTT
The DNA here is from genome assembly GCA_921293315.2 of Nemurella pictetii. Taxonomy (NCBI): domain Eukaryota; kingdom Metazoa; phylum Arthropoda; class Insecta; order Plecoptera; family Nemouridae; genus Nemurella; species Nemurella pictetii. The sequence continues at coordinate 9,842,550 of OV121122.1, forward strand.
TGAAGCAAATTGGTCGACTAATTTTTTGGTCACCGAATGTTTTTATTTATTCGACTCGAAATTCTGGAATATCCTCCAATCAGCATCAGCATATGGCCGGGCCCAAACCCGGGAGATTTGCTTCAAAATTTGCATCGATGAAAAATATTCTTGGGTCTGCGCGCAATCACCTCTTAGTTTTTGGGTCGCATTGTGTAATGCAAGCCAGGCAATACAAGGGAATATGTCAGATAATTTGTATTAACCTCCCTAATATGGGACCGTTTGGCCTTACATATATAACGACAATGTGCACCCTGTGTACGAAATACATTGAGACTTGAGAGACACCAATTTTCACTCTTTAGCGCCGAACAGCTGATGTAAAAGTACCAAAAAGAGGTGCTTAAAAATTTTTTTTTTTAACTCCAATCAGCTGGTTGGAATTGCATTACAAAAGCAATATATTCAGGACGTTTAAAAGAACCGCGACAAGGCAGCCGCTTTGTCGATGCAGATATTAACCGGTTATCAACCCAGTCTAATCATACACCTCATCACCAAGAGGGGACACTGCTGTCGCATTTCAGATTCTGTGTAAGTTTTTGCATTTTTTGCGCTTTTATATAGAACAAAAATATTCGTTGAAAAACATAGTAGAACCGTTCATTTACGAAGCAGGTTTAAACACTTTCTGCTTAATTTAAAACGCATCTACTACTCATTTTCTAGCTTCTCGTGCCTTAGCACTATTTGACGTTCTATCCAAACTGCCATTCATACAGATCTGTTCGACAATCATTCACCAACTGATCCATTATCTCCTGATGGATTAGTTCGGCTGTCTTTTCGCGTTTTAACGCAGCAGCATCCGATCCTGTTAGGGAAGTTCGTTCAAAATAACTGTGGTTTTATACCATGGTATTTGCGACAACTTCATTTTGTAGGCCGTTTATGACGGAACACTTGCTTCCTCTCTGCCCTTGTAAGCCGCGTCTGCCCATGTCTGCCCATGTCTGCCCTTGTCTGCCCTTGTCTGCCCTTGTCTGCCCTTGTCTGCCCTTGTCTGCCCTTGTCTGCCCTTGTCTGCCCTTGTTTGCCCTTGTCTGCCCTTGTCTGCCCTGCGTTGTCCTGTTTTGTTTTGTGTTGTCTCAATGTGCAGTCTTGTGTTGTCCTGTGTTGTTAAAAAATTTTGTATCACAATGTGACGTTGTGTGTTGTATACAATATTGTCTCGAATGATGTAGTTAGTCCATTAGTTAAATGAAGTTAGACAAAATGAGTTAACACTAACACCGATAACAAGTCAGAAGAAAACTTTATTTTGATATTTGATAGTTTTCATCTATATTTATAGTGTTAAGTTTCCTATTGGAATTTTTTTTTAATCTGTGGAATAGATACTGCTTAAAAATTTCATCTCAAACTGTACGCTGGTATTTAAAGTTACGTCTTGCGGGATACAGGATGCATCAGGAACAATCTTTGTCCAGTGTAGATCGACGGAAATGACGCGTATAGTTCACACAGAAGCGATAGTGTCCAAAAAGCGGTATTTATACCCATGTATTGTCGCCAGACCCCACAAGCGTGTCAATAACACTTTCCTTACCACAAGGTTTTCAACCTTGATCGGGCAACCGATCAGGCGAAGCATCAAGCAACCGATAGGTTGTCCCTACGGAGATGAGATTTTATCTATAATTAGCCATTTAACTGTAAATTGTACAACCCGCCCATTTAAGGGCCGGTTTTTCAGTGGTCCGTTAAAATCTCGGTTAGTAAACGGCTTGTTAATATTAACGGGTTGGCTTAACGGTCTGTTTGGCAAAATGTGTCTTTCAGTTGTCAGCTAAGTCACTGTTAGTAAACGGAGGAAATTGTTTTGCAACGATCCACACGATTGGCCACAGATAGTTCGACTATTAACCACCCTACCCCTGACCGCTGCAAACAGCAGCTTTTGTTTTTCCAAAGAAGGAAAATGACATCTGTCAAAAGGTGTCGATCCGTAATTTTCGTAGCTAGCAAGGAAAATTTGTTGCTAGAATTAGTTTTAAAATGCATTGATAAAGCAGAGAGTAAAAATTACCGATTACTAACCGTTACCGATTACTAACAAAGAAAAAGGTGATTCGTGTGCCATCCTTGCCAAGGAATTGAACTCGGCAAGTGGCCAGTGTCGTAGGTCGGTGCCCAACTTGAAATCAAAGCTGGACAATTTAAAGCGTTGGGCGAAGAAACCGATTCAAAAAGAAAAGTGTGGGCAAAGGACGAAAAAAGCGACGTAACTGTTTGTGTGTGCCTTGACCTCAGCCCTTTCTGCAGGAAATTGTAATAAGCTGTCCATAGCTGGAATTTCAAACAAATTATTTGCCGATCCTCATTTCTACCGGCCTAGAGAATGTAACAAATTATTCCTTTCTTAAGAAATAAATCAAACGAAATACTATAAATAAATAGTTTATTTGTCCTTATTGACTAGTCAAAACGACTGTTGTGGTATGTTTTAATTACCTTATATGTGTGATAGTTAAAATTATTTGAAAAACTTATATTTCAAACAAAAATTATGTTTCCAATACGTGCAGATATTTAAATGTGATTCTTGTGTGATATCTAATATCTCTTGCATCTCCTAATCTTATTAATCACTTGATGAAGGCAAATTATTTAACTGAATTCCTGTAATTTAATTAAATATGTATATCTTTGATGAAATTGCGAACCGATTTGAACTAATTGACATCGAAAGTAACACTAACCTCGGCACAATAACCTCACTTTGCATCACCTTAACGAACGTTAGCAAGCTAATGGACCTCGAGAGGGCGCGTTAATTAATCCTCTGTTAAGGTCATTTTAACACTCTGTTAACGCTAACGGGAAACTGAAAGACACAAAAGAAGCCGTAACGAACTGTTGGCCGTAACGGAGGTTTTAACGGACCACTGAAAAACCGGCCCTAAGAAAACAATATTTCCCTTTTCGTAAGCCTATAAAGGCTACACGAAATAAGCCCTCGAAAGTGTGATTCGAACATATATGCAAATACTCGTTCAACCATTCAATTATATAATTAATTTTCACAAATTTCGTTTCTAACAACAAGCCATCATACTCCATCATCTACCACCCCTTCCCGCCCCCACACTCACCACTTTACCCCGCACACACCCTCCCAGCCGTCCACACGGGCGGCGTCCAACACCCCTCGACCACGCACCGCGCCACGTGCTCGGCCACGCGCATCTGCGCAGCCGCGTGGTCGCCGTGCGCGCCGTGGCCACGGAGCTGCGCCGCCAGCCGTGCGCAGGTCCAACCCGCGCAGCAGCCGAGCTCGTTGCGCGACGTGATCAGACCGCCCAGGTCGACGCGACCGACGCCTGCGCGGTCGGCGACGTAGCCGGTCACGTAGATATCTTCGTTGGGGTGCAACGGCGTCGCCCGGGCGGCGGAGACGAGAAGCGGCTGCAAGATTTAGAGAGTTTGTTGCTGGGCCACTGATATGATGCTGCCAATGTTGGCGGCTTCACTATGGTCAGTGTAATGTCACCAGTTGGCCGGTTTTTATTGTGATGCTAGTGTTAATATGGTGAACTGTCGTTGTTGGCGTTACATAATGGGGCATGGAATGGATCTTGCCTTGTGTCAGCAAAAACCGATGTTATAGCTGTGTTACTATGTGCTACCAGTGTTGGCGGCTGCACTTTGGGTCAATAAAATGTCAACCTATAGTGTCACGAATAGACCGGTGTTATTGGGATATAATTAAGTGTTAAGTGTTACCGTTGTGGGCATTACCATAGACTTGCCGGCTTTACTGTGGGACATGGACCTTGCCTAACACATGATGTCACTGCGCTGCTAATTCTAATATGGTGCTATACCACTGTTGGCATTTCTTGAGCATGGATCACCTAATGCCAGAAAACACCAGTGTCACTGTGCTGTAAGCGTTAAAATGGAGCTACCACTGTTGGTATTACCATCTAGCTCTTATGCCACCAAGATGGCATATTGGTGGAATCTTAGCCGTTCGTTACGGTTGTAGTAATCGTACCAAATTTCAAACATTTTTGGATTCCCGAAATACCATTGTGACATCTTGGTGATGTTTCTGCCATTAAGAAATGAGTGTCCACAAATATGAATTAATCCTTGGACCTGTATTAACATCCTGGTGAAGATTAAAGTTCTATATTTAACAAAAGCCGTAAGAATCTAGAGTTTGTGAGCGTCGAAGGAATTATCTCGTTAGTACGTTTTACTCGAAATAACCTCAGTTGTATATTTTGTTGGCCAAGTTAACTTTGCCAAGTATTATGTGAGCCAAGTACTTTTCTGTTTACCGCTGAAGGGAGTTCAGGTGAATAAGGTAATACCTGGTTACAACCGCGCCGTGGCCTGCCCGAATTTTTGGTCAGAAAATTATTTGTTTCATTTAACACAAATCAAAGCAATCATCCGAGCAAAATCTATCAAGAATAATATGTCATCCATCAGCGAACACCAATTTCTCAAAGCTATATATATCGTCTCAAAGACATATTGTATGCTGGATAGATTTTGCTGGGATGATTGCTGACTTGTGTTAAATGAATGAGCTATATATTGAGAAATTTGTTTTTGCTTGTGGAAGTTTACACCAGTAAGCAATTTTTGGTGGGTTTGCCAAGGGTCAGTTTTACCACCCTACGTTGAGAGCTAACTTACGGAAAAAAAAATTTCACTTCACATGGTTGGCCATAGTCAGGGGATTCAACTCAACTTAACAAAGTGGTAAAACTGACCCTATAAGCAGTACAAATCGAAGCGGTATACGAGACGGGAGGTCGTGCTCTAACCAACTGAACTATTCCAAGCTTATTATTTCCACCATCTGCCACTCACCAGCGCCGCTCTGGTGACGACGTACAGCAGCCCCAACAGGAAGTCTGTCTGCGAATGCTCGAGCCGGCCGAGCGCCTGCGCCGTGTCGGGTGCCACGTCATAGAGCAGCGCGCGCAATCGCAGAAGGTCGACCAGCGCGTCATCGTCCATCTTGACGAGCGCGCGCAGCTGCGAGGGGCAGTGGTCGCGAGCCCAGCGCAGGCCCAGCAGCGTCTTCGTGCTCAGCGTCGAGTAATGCTCGACGAAGTCCACCTGTGGGCAGCGACGTCGCGGAGACGTCTCGGTGACTCGATGACGTGTCTGCTATCAAGTAAGGCGCATGGAGATATCAAATATTGGAGCTATCACCTCCGAGGCTCCGTTATACCTGGCAGTTAGCTGCATGAGTTAAGAAAGTTTTCGGTTTGGAGTATACTTTCATTTGCTATTTAATTAGATTTAAAAAAAAATCATTCGATATTCGAGTAAGCTAGAGCGGTTTCAAGATGGGGGCTAAAAAGATCAGCGCATCTAGTGTTAGAAATGAAATATGCATTCCAAAAATGAATCCGTTCTGAGATACAAATTTCCTCTATGGTATCGGATACTAATTTTGGAATGGAAATATTGTTTCTAATAAAAATAAATAAAATATCTATATAGCGGACATGCAACTTAGTACTTGCAATTAGGTTCAAATTACACACATCTTGCTGATTCACTTATAAACTCTCATCAGTTTTCTGCTGCCCTTCGGAAGGGACTTAAAAGCAATAAGTGGTCAAATCGCCAAACTTTTCCTAATCATCACCAACCTGCACAATGTCCTGGTGTGACTCCATTTCTTTGCGCAGCTCAGACTGCGCAATGGACATATAGCTCCTGTCTCTCTCCCGATCCATTAAGAGTGTCCCCAACAAGAACACCCGATGCAGTCCAAAAAACTCGAGCACTTGCCGAGGGTACGCCGTTCGCATCGCGTCGCGCGCGTGCTTGCTGCCAGCGTGCGACATGACCAATAGCACGCCCGCCATTTCGCGTTGCGAGCTCTGATTGGTGAACGTGCAGGCTGCCCGTTGCACGTAGCCAATGGCGTCGAGGTTTGGAGGCGGGGCGCGGGGTGGTGGAAGGCGTTTCTCGACCATGCGCATCCAATTAGCGCCCAGTGTGCCGAGGTAGGCGTGGACTAGCGCTAGCAGTGCTAGCAGCGCCGCGGCGGCCAACGCGGCAAACAGGACACGGCGCGGGCGCAGGGATATTGTGCGCATGTCACAAGCGTGGCTGAGAAAGTGTGTTGGGAAAATTCCGCCGCAGCGCTAGTTGTGGTTCCGTTATTGTCAAATTCATTGCACGAGTATTTCACTTGAGTATATAGGTTTTGCTTGGAGCAATAATTTTTACTACACCACTAAGCCTTTAAGGCACATTTCAAGATATGTGCTGACTCTTACAGTTAAGTGCTGTAAAATACTACTATAACACATTTTAATGTATTAATTTTAAGTAATTTGATCACTATGACACATGGGCGATTGACACTGGCTTACCTACTTTGACGCAAGGTGGAACTGAACTGGTAAAAACTTCGACACACAGAGTTAATGCTCTAGAGATAAGAATGGGAGAGATAGTGACAAGAACGATGGTGATAACTGCGAGATAAGCCTATGGGCGTGGTTACCGGTGACCACGATTTTTGGCAGTTATCATAATATTGGTATACGTACCGCGGGGACTCCTCAGGACATTCAGAATGTTGAATGTATTGGTCTTGATTGTCTCCCTTTATTATTAGGTTATAGATAATTCAACACGTGTCAGAACCGGGTAATCTTTTTTGAAGTAATGGTGTTAAACTTATGGCTTTTTCTTTTCAGTAGAAATAAGTCATTTAAAATTATTTTACACGTTTTTTGTAGGCTTCCTTGAGGAATTTTTACCAGAGTTGATAAAGTCATTTAACACCCAACATTTGGTCTTTGAACAAATGCGTTAAATTATGTACCTATTATCGGACTACACCTATCAAAACAATAATGTCACCAGTAAAAACCATTAAAAACCAACAAATTTATTTATAAATTTCTTCGTTTATTTATAGGTATAAATTTTGCAAATTTTTATATTTTATTGCCACATATTAAATCATAAATCATCATCTTAAAATGTTTACAAAATAAACGCACATTAAATTGAAATCAGTGCTCATTCACATCAACATCATAACAGAAATCACACTCGTTGATGGTGGCTTCTTGATACATCTGATATTCCGCAATCAAATCGTTCATGTTCGATTCCGCTTCCTTGAACTCCATCTCGTCCATCCCCTCCCCCGTGTACCAATGCAGAAACCCCTTCCTCCTAAACATTGCCGAAAACTGAGCACCCACCCTCTTGAACAACTCCTGGATCGACGTCGTGTTCCCAATGAACGTCGACGACAGCTTCAGCCCTCGCGGCGGTATATCGCACACCGCATTCTTGCAGTTGTTCGGAATCCACTCGACAAAATACGAACTATTCTTGCTCTGGATGTTGAACATCTGCTCGTCGACCTCCCTCATCGACATCCGCCCGCGAAAAATCGCTGCCACCGTCAAATACTTGCCCTGTCTCGGGTCACAAGCCGCCATCAAGTTCTTAGCGTCGAACATTTGCATCACCAGTTCGGGCACCGTAATGGCACGGTACTGCTGGTTCCCCCTGGACGTCAGTGGCGCAAAGCCGGGCACCAGAAAGTGGAGGCGCGGATACGGAACCATGTTCGTGCGCAGTTTTCGCAGGTCGGCGTTCAGCTGTCCCGGGAAGCGGAAGCAAGCGGTGATGCCCGACATGGTCATCGAGATCAGATGGTTGATGTCTTGCAGCGTCGGCGACGCCAGTTTCAGCGTCCGGTTGCAGATGTCGTAGAGGGCTTCGTTGTCGATGCAGTGCGTCAGATCTGTGTTCTCGACGAGGTGGTGGATTGAGAGGACACAGTTGTAAGGTTCGACGACCATGTCGGATACTTTTGGCGACGGAATGATGCTGAATGTGTTCATTATCCTGTCCGGGTATTCGTCGTGGATTTTGTCTATGAGTAGCGTGCCGAGTCCGGAGCCTGTGCCACCGCCTAAGGAGTGGGTCATCTGGAAGCCTTGCAGACAGTCGCACGCTTCCGCTTCTTTGCGGACAATGTCGAGGACTGAGTCGGCTATCTCGGCGCCTTCCGTGTAGTGGCCTTTTGCCCAGTTGTTGGCCGCTCCTGCCTGACCGAACACGAAGTTGTCGGGGCGGAAGATTTGGCCGAAGGGGCCTGAACGGACCGAGTCCATCGTGCCTGGTTCGAGGTCGACGAACACCCCTCGGGGTACGAACCGCCCTCCTGTGTCGATCAGAGATTAGGTGACGGCAGCTGATTCGAACGAAAATTTATTTATTCATCAATATTTTTCCTCATTGTTTAGAATCTCAACAAAAATTGGAAACTTAATAAACCTCAGCACGAGATTTTGGTCCCAAATAGGTATTATAGTCACTGAGAATATAAGTCGGCTCCTATTACATAATATGGCTGTCTGTAATTTTGGATACAAGCGCTGAACGAAAAGATGCGTTTGAAAAATACACTAATTTAACCATTTATATATAGAACGAAAGAAGCAACAGTCATTTACTTAGGGTTTCAAGACTGGAAAATTGTAAATTTAGTGATGGGCTCAGCATACCTCTGGCTTCGTTGAAGTAGACGTTGATTCTTTGTAGCTGGAGGTCTGAGTCTCCACGGTAGGTTCCTGTAGGGTCAACTCCATGCTCGTCGGAGATGATCTCCCAAAACTGTAAATTTCAATCAATTTTCACACCGTCAAAACACAACGATACATAAACTAGTCTTGAATCTATACTGGAGCTTATAGGGGAGTCTACTTTTACAATTTTTTTCTAGCAGCCTAGTATACATAACTGGAATTTCATGGATGCTGGCAAATTTGATCAATGATAGCGTTCATGGCTTATAAACCGTGATAACAAAAAATGCAATGTGTTTTTTTCTCGTTCTATTCAAATGTTGATAATATGGTGTCAAATTTTGGGATACCTTTGCACCCAGCTGGTTGCCACAGTGCCCGACTTGAATGCTAACTATCTCACGCATTTAAAACAGGAAATTTTGAAGATTTACGGCCGAAAATAATGAATCGGGAAATTTTGGATGGTAAAGTAGTCGAAATCAGTGTTTTTTGTTTTCTTTCCTGACATTAAAGTGATTCTTCTTAAAAGTGTCAAAGACGCAGTGACTTTTGACTTGTCAGAGTGTTTTACACTCTAAAATTTTTCCCAACGGCATGAAAGATAATAATAAAATATGCCAATATGTTGAATCTTTTTCAGTTCATAAATCATTGCCCATGATACCATCGCCGGTTTTATTTCGCTCTTCTTATCAGGTCATAAATTAAGTATTATATCTCTGAGCTACCTTAAAGTAATCTAAAAATGTAGCTCAGAGACTACCCAACTAAAGCACAAAACCTTTATCACTATTTAACTTAGTAAATTTACGTTTCCTTCCTCTTATTTGTAACTAATTGCTTGTCTATGGACGACAACCTGCAAATTTGCGAGCAAATGCTTGCCACCAATAACTCGACCACAGAAATATTGATGCAATACTTTGGTCAAGAATTCTGTGTAGCGCAGGTCTGCACACGCAGTCACCTATAGCAACTATGAAAATGCCTGTAGGTGCACGCACGGAACGCTTTACCACTCGCCACCCCAGTTTCGTGGGGAATCCGGAACAGAGCGGTCGCTCAAAAAATGTAGACCGCGTGTTATTGACGTTTCGGCTTTTTTAAACATAGAATTGAAACATTTTTATACGTTTACCATAAAAAACTTACGCGGCGAATCTATTGAAATATTCAATAGAAGCCCGAGCATTAATTTTGGTAGCGAATGGAAAAAATTCACGATGGGTATTTTGATAAAACTATGTATTTGTATCGTGGTGCTCAAGAATTCGCCAGTTTTAGCACAAAACGTGAGCTCAGAGACATCCACTATAATAGCAAACCTCAAACGCTTTAGAATAGCGCTAAAATCAATGTGTTGTGCAATTTGTGTTCATCCTCCAAGCTCGTTATGTTTCGTGCAAATTATTTGCATGCCATCTAACTCTAATATACATGTGTTGCCATCCATACAATTTTGCGTAATGGCTTTGTCCATTTATTGATCTATTGATCGAATAGTTGCGTGGCAGTTTATATGGGTCACTTTGACCCACTGAAAGTCCACGACACCGGTCACTTAGGTGTTGAATATTTATTAAATAACAACCCTCTAGTAGGGGGTTGCAAAAATATGTCACTGTCCCTAGTAAAATGCATGTGCTGTAATAGTCATGAATGAAAAAGAAACGTAGTGTTTACTCTTCCGGATCTGTCTGCCATAATTTTTAACTAAGATATTGTTTTTTGAATAGCGAGCAATCCCCTGATATGGTCGATTAATTGACGATATATTAATCTATTACATCGTTTCAGAATGGATCGCTCGTGTCTTCCTGCGACAAGAACGGTGGAGAGTTCTTGGGATTGTAAGTACTGTAACTTTGCTGCTAATTGAGAGCTCACAGCACCATTATTCAAATAGATCCTCCCTTTCATAACGAACGCATTTTTCAATAACTCCGTCAGAATGAATTGGTGTTGTGTTATGAAGTTTCTGAACTTCTGAGCGTGGGACACTACTATAATGTTTCACAAGAATGTAAAGTTTATCCGGCTGTCTGATTCGGGTCAGCTAGGGTTCCAAGGAAATAATAATATTCGATCGGTTTGCTAGCTGAGTTCACGTGTGCTGGTCATGATAATGCAGTGGCACTTATGTAGGTACTTCATGCAGGTTACGTAGGTAGGTACTTAATATTATGTCCTATGATTTAATGGGTACATCTGTGTACTGCAAAAGGCATACCAGAAGTCCCTGAGCTCGGCTTTCCTCGGCCTGGTGCCGAACGAGTACCGATGACTCAATCCTCGTTCCACAGCGATTCTCCTTTCACTTCCCATTCACCCATCCCATCTGCTGATGTACTGCTGACTACTGCGATTCTGCGAAGGCGCCTCGAAGGACGTATTTGCGCCTCTGTTCACATGGTTCACATTGTCTCTGTTCTAACTAAAGATCTCATTGCTCTATCCATCAAATATTTTCGATTGCATATCATTATTATATCGGGATTGTGAAAACAGAACGTTAAACAGAACGCTGGAAGCCTGGAACCGATTCGGAGAGCCTAATTGTTCGTAGCCACGAGGCAAGCCGAGCAAGCAGAGGTATTTTCAGGGTTATCAACTTAAAATGGCTACCGCCAATAATTGACCCAAAGTCGCTCTCATTTCAAAGATACTTGCTTATCAATATATATATGCTTAGCTGTATAGAATGTATAGAATGTATAGAAAATGTATAGAAAAAATAATGCAGTAAATTCTAACTAGCTGTAAAAATACCATGACTTCCATAATATCTTTAACCCAAAAATTAACCTGATGTAAAGCAAGATATCTTCAGTCATTTTACTTCAATTGTAGTCTTGTAGCTTCTTAATTGTAGCCTTTCCCTCTGGATATTTGGATTGTTCTATGGAAATCATTGGCACCAGTCAATGCACTTGTTGGACCTTAAATGCGTTAGTACATTTCCTTGCATCACTCCCAGCCTTGTTGGGTTTGAACTTTGGACCTATGGTGGCTTCTGACCATGGTTATTGAAATACGTACTAGATGTTCAATTGAACATTTGATTGTTACTTGTTACAGATGTGGCGATTGCGTGGGTGGAAATACCGGTCGGACGGCTTTGTTTGGAACCGACCAATGTGCCGTTTGCGGTGGGGAGGACCTATGTCTCGGCTGCGACGGCCGAAAAGACACGGACTTGGTGTTTGACTCGTGCCAGCGATGTCTCACTCCGAAGGACCCAGCTTTCAATAGTAAGACGAAAGTTTGATTATTTCAACGCCATATTGGGAATTAACTTGTGAAATGAAGTGAGTTTTGTGTACTGGCATGTCTGTAGATCATTAGTCAATTATCTTTTCTTACAGGCTTAAAATGAGAAGTCCTGAGGGGTTCTTAGATGAGAGAGATTTAAATGGTTTCTAAAATCCTTTCCTTAACCAATACATGGCCATCTCTGAAAAGGTCTGCATTATATCTGTCCCTGCCTCATGCATGCCCCATAAACTGTTAAATGATAGAGATAAACCATCATCAATGTACCTGCAGGTACTAGTACATCATTAATTCCCATTGCTGACTTGGTCATCTACTGTGTGTCTAGAGGGTTGCACCAAGATCACGAGCATCGTTCCTCGAATCTTGGACAAATCTCTGGGCCTCGCCAGGACGGTCACGCTGTCGGGAGTCGGGATCTCCCCGGCGCTAACACAGAACGCTCGATGCAGCGTCACGCCCGTCAATCAGCCTGCCGATGCCACGGTACATTCAATTGCGCCTGGCCATGCTTTAGTTCCGCTAGCCTTACTGGTTAAATGCGGCGGGTATTACGACGAGCGTTAAAGTTTTTGCTAGATATCTAAGCTTGATCTTTGACTGCTTTTGTATGTGGATTCCAGGATGATAGCAAATTTAAAATGCAGTTCATAATGTCACCTGTGTTGCATGGGGTGTGATTTGGCTTCAATTTTTAAAGGTCTTAAAAAGATAGCCAGAGACATATTGTGAATTTAATTTTCAGCCGAAAATGTAAAGAATGAGAATCTACTCAAGGATTTGAAGGAAAATGGCAAGTTCCAAATAGGGTCAAATATACCAATACACACAGTAATAACATACAGTAATAATAAACGGTAATATAAAAACAGTTTTGTTTGCTTTCTCAACCGAATGAGCGAATATTTTACAGCATCCAACTCTTGATCAACCAAGGGTTCAAGAATGTTGCTTGTGACTTGTTGCAATGTTACTTATCTAACTAGGTCTTGGCAGTTCGATCACAATTGGGTATGTTTCAGGGACTGACGGTGATTCAGCAGCTCGTTGAGGACGGAGTGATCCAGCTCGAAGTGTCCATTGAGTCGAACCAGGCGGGGAACTTTGCTGTGCGTTGCGAGATGGAAGGAACGGGCATCATCGACGTCGCTGACGGCGTCGGCTTTACAGTCGTGGACAGCCGCACGCTGACTGTCAAGGCTGCCAACATTAAGAACCTTATGGTTGGACAGACAGTGGAGGTAAGTGATGTAGTAATGTTGGTAGCTTTACAAACAATTGCAAAACTTATCAAATCTTGGTGAATGTGTTTGAAGCTAGTCATAAAGCACTCTTCAAATTCACTAGGTTGTACTTTTGTTATTCAAGGTTACTTAAAAAGCAATTTTCACCTTCAAGACAATAATGACGACAGCTCCAATTTTGTCGACCAAGTCGTCATAAACAAATCGGACATTTGAAAGATATTCTTCTGTGGCAATGTAGGAATAAAAGCATTTTTGTTTCAGTTTCCCTATGGCCAAGTATAATTTCTTCTGATGCTCCACTTACAATCATCAACTTACTGTCCTTGTTTCTGTCGCTGTTCAGATCATCCTGAGTGTCCCGAACGCGAAGCAAGACACCGAACTGGTAACGTATGCGCACGACAAAAACCGAGACGTCACCTACTTGATACGATTCTTCGAGGTTCTTGACGGCGAAGTCAGATTCAACTTCACCGCGCGGAAGGCAAAGGTCGTTCAGTTCGGCGTTTCATACACTGAAGACGCGGCGATGGACAGGTAAGATTAGACCTTTTAACCCCGCGCAGAACTAATTTCAGAACCTTTCTTATTCATTATCTAGAAATTCTTTTTTTTTTTTTTAATGTCCATAGCAAATTTGCTACCCTTAAAAGAGTTTTGAATTCATGATGCAAATTTAAAATAAATTTATAATTTTTTTGTTCCACAAGGGACAGCAACGGCAGAGTCGCGGATGTGGTGATAACTTCCGACGCGCCCAGAATCGTCGGCGCGCGATTCTCCGACGACGCGCAGAAGCTCCTCGTCGCGTTCGACCGCAACATCGATGCGCCTGGAGACTGCTCGCGCGTGTTTGCGGCTGCGACGCTGGCCGCGCTGGGCGCTAACGCTTCGTGCGACGACGTTGCCAACGAGATCGTGGTGCGGCTCGGCGCCGACGCCACGCTGCGGCCGGCTTCGCGCGTGGAGCTGGCGGCGGGCGGCGCAATCTTTGCGGAGCTCTCCGATCCGAGGCTTTCAGTCGCCGCTGTCGGGGGGGTCGCGGTGGACGCGATGGCGGCGGAGGCGCAGGTGATTGTTAGTTAAAGATTAAAATGCGGTGGAAACCATGATAGACCAACAAGAAAATGTGGTAATGTGTTTTAAGTTGATGGATGAAACGTTTTGATAGATAATCATTGCTGCTAATACTGCTGCTGCTAATGCCTGCTGCTAATACCAGTCATGAAACCTTCCTCGCCCCATTTGTTCAAGGTCTCGAAGCCGGTCTACGAAATCTTTCCTCCTTTACTGATCTGCTCGACCGAGATGTCTCGGACGAAAGACAACCAACCGATCAGAATCTCAACGTCAGGCCAGCGACTCGATTACAAATGGGATGTGTTGTTCGATCTCGACAAACCGTCGAAGCAGCGGAGTCAGCGAGACAACATCATCATCTGGAACAGCGTTAGGAAGTTGGAGAGGGATCTGAGGTCCAAGTCGGCAAACGTCGTCAACGACGAGATATTTGTGAACTCGACAATAGTACGTAGATGTAACTTACATTTCGTTTGGTAGTGTTTTGGTTTTGCAAAGTCTGCTAAATTCCTTTGATTCTGATATCATAGTCTGGTATCCTAACTAAGTTGATACAGAAAGCAAAAACCAAACAATTAGTATATAATATATACTTTTGGCACATCCAACAGCAATTTGATTGGTGTATCTCTAAACTTCTAAAGCACTGAGAAAACAAAAGTCACCCTAACAATAATGCCTCGTTTACTGTTTCGCTTTGCGAGCGTTGTGAGCGTTGCGCTGTGAGCTTTACTAGCGCTGGGTTGTTTACAGTGGAGCGTTGCGCCGCGCGCGCTGCGAGCGTTGACGTTTATAGTTTGACAGCTTGACGTTTAGTAGACGTCTAGCAAAATGTACAAAGAGAAAGATTTTGGCTCTGAAAGTAATGAAGGATGCTATCACTTAGCAGAAACGGTTCCACATGCGAGTTATGTTATATTTGAAACACGTCGCCAACCGGCCAACAGGGTTTTTATCACAACCTGATCCAGGGAATGAGTTTAGGTGACAGCAAACAATATTTCAGTTTTCAGTTTTCATTGAATTTGTTCAGAAGTTCGATGCTCTCCTATATCTCGTTGCGCCTTCAATTACAAAAATTACAGTGTTTGCGAAACTTGCCACAGCTAGCTAAATACTCGGAATTATGGTCGGATTTAATCGAGGTTGAGCGCGGAGCCCGCTCAAAACGCAGCGCAACGCTCGCAACGCTCGGAAATGTTGAACCGAATTCAACATTTCTGGCGCAGCGATCGTAACGCTCGCAACGCTCCGACCTTGGGCTCACAGCGCAACGCTCACAACGCTCGCAAAGCTAAACGAGGCATAATGTGTTGGATGTGCCAAATAGCCATTGAATGCTAATTTTCTTGTACTATTTTAAAAGTTTCACAAAGCCATGCTGCCTGCGTGACATTGCAAAAAGAAGTTGACAGCATAGCTTTCAATTACCCAGCTAAATTGTCATTTTAAGACCACGAGGTTCGATAAATGCCCTTGCCGCTCTCAGACAAAACCACGACCTACAAAAACCCCGCCGTTTCAGCTGAGACCGGGCATCGTGTACCGAGTGAACCTGACGGCGAGCAACTCTCTGCGCGTGGCCGGCGCCGCCAAGGCGTTCTCGATCCGGCTGCTCGAAGACAACTCGGTGGAGCCTTCGGGCGAACCCGCACGCTGGGAGCTGGCGCTGCTCGGGCCGGGCGCGGCGTACGCCGATGTCGACTACCACGTGCGCGCGCGGGCGTCGGCTTGCGGCGTGGACGTCGCGCAGCAGCTAGACGTGAGCGTGCTAAGCTTGACGGACGATATGCAGGCCCGGTGGGAGCGCTGGTGTCTGATAATCTGCAGACCCGCTGGGATTGCTAGTGTCTACTGTCTAGTAATGGATAGGTCAAACGATATGGTCAAGGGTTACCAAATCGAACAATTAAGTTTCTTGCAGTGAACAAACTCATAGACCCCACGAATTGAGCTTGCTGCTTTTAGCGGGATGAGGTGCCATCCCGCTGGGAGCGCTAGTGTCTTATAACGGATTTGTTCAACGTTATGGTCAAGTGTTACCTAGTCAAAAAATTAAGTCTCTGGCAGTGGACGTCGCCAATGCTGCTCATGGCATGGCATGTGGCTACACATGCCAATAAATACACCAATTCACCACCTTTTGGTTAAGAAAATGCAATTCTTAGCTTTTATTTCAAACACCAACTCCTGGCTCTAGACATGTGCAAAACATTGTCTAGGGCATAACTAGCCAAGACTGTTAAGTTTTTAGTTTAACGTCACCATGTTATAACGCAGCAATCGCAAATTTCTAATCAAATCGGCTCCGTTTCTTCGAAACCGATGTGAAACCTGCGATAACTAATCGCCGTGTTTCCAAAAAACTACTTAATCTGGGTTATTGAATGCTACGCTAACAAGCATAGACTTTTCCTTCAACTTCAACCTTAAACTTTGGTAGCCTAGCATTCCATACCCAGTAACGCCCGGTTAACCCAGCTACGCAGTGGTTTTTAAAAACTAAAGTGCTTTGATAATGGAGACACGAGTCTCGAGACGGTAATGACGCCCCTGCGGTTGCAGTACAAGTGGAGCGTGACGAGCGAAGAAGGGGAGCGTGTGGACGTGAGCGCCCAGCGCGGGCGGCGGCTCAAGTTGCCGGCTGCAACGCTCCGCGGCGGCTCCGCCTACTCCGTGTCCTGCACGGCCGCCTCCAAGCCGACGGCGTCGACGCAGAACAGCGAACAGGTACGCCCCGCTGATCTCTGTAGCCATGGATTGCGCTTCGTACGGTGAGACTTTGATGCCATTTGAGCCACTGATCTCTATAGCCATGGATGGCGCTTCGTACGGTGAGACTTTGATGCCCTGTTGAGCCACTGATCTCTATAGAGCCATGGATAGCACTTTGGACTATGAGACTTTGATGCAATATTGAGCCACTGATCTCTATAGAGCCATGGATAGCGCTTCGTACGGTGAGACTTTGATGCCGTGTTGAGCTACTGATCTCTGTAGCAATGGATAGCGCTTCGTGACTTCGTGCACAGCCAATGCAGTGAAAATTGCATTGGCTTTGATTTAATTGTGAGATTTAGAGGGTGGGTGCTAGAGGGATTGATAAGCATGCAGCATAGCTTTGTGAAATGTCAGGAAAAGTTTGAGTTTGGGACTTGGAATTCAATACCCAGTTAAATAGTTTTTCTGAAAACAAAACTTGCTAAGAATAGGAAAAGACACAAGTCTAAAGAAAGTAATAATTGTAACACTAATAGTCAAGGGTCTAAACTCGAGCGATAAGCAGGCAGCAACGCTTTGCGAAATGCTGGGAATACGAGTTAGGGACTTAGCATTCAATACCCAGTCAAACAGTTTTTCCGTAAGCTCATGAGCTAAGATCAGGAAACGACGCAAGTCTCAAGAAAGTAATCAGTTTAATAACGGAATGCCGAGCTGACATTTTTCACTCGCCCCTCGGCCAGGCGTCGCTGCGTCTGGTCGTGCTGAGACGCGGCCTGCAGGCGGCGGTCTCGCCGACGCAGACTACGCTCGGCACCGGGCAGACGCTGCACGTGGACGGCTCGGCGTCGCGCGACCCCGACAACCTGGCGGCGGCGGCGTCGTACCGCTGGCGTTGCCGCCGAGAGCCCGGCGGCGGCGAGTGCTCGGTGCCGCGGCCGGGCGCGCCGTCGCTCGGCGACGAGTACGCCGCGTTGATGGGCGAGCCGGTGTTGGTGCTGCCGGCCGGCGTGCTGCCGATCGGGACGTGAGTGTTCGATGTTGTGACTGCTCGACTCCTTAGGGAAACGCACTTAAAAAAAAACCTAAAACCTTCGTTATTAGAAACAAAATATTAATTCCAAAATTTACATCACCGAATGGTTTGGCATGTTGGAAACACCGGTTCGCGTGAGATCACCGAAGTTAAGCAACATCGCGCTGAGTTGGGTGTTTGATGGGTGACCATCATGCACATGATCAGTTCTGTTCGGGAGAGAGGTTGCAGGGTTTGAAGTTAGTACGACAACTTCACTCGCCTTGCTTATCAACCTCTCGACGGCACGGATTAGTGGAGGAATCCTGTTGAGTTGTACCGTCTTTCGGAAGGGACGTAAAGCCGGTGGTCCCCTCGGTACTTTTCGACAGGGGTAGGCTACGTGCCGGAACCGGGTTTCCTCTCCTCCCTTCTAGGCTAGGTTAGGTTCATCATCACCCTCATCATCACCCTCATCATCACCCTCATCATCACCATTTCATTCACCAACGCCATTAGAAGACAAGTGCCAAAGGGCCAGTTGTCAAAACAGTGCGTCGTTAAGCACCAATAATCAATCAAAATTTACATCCGTACCGGGATTCAAATCCGGATCTTTGTCTATTCGGGACACTGGGACACTAACCAATTGTGCTATACGGACAACCAACTGTGGAATTGATATTAAGTTTATTTGAGTTGTTGGGGGTTATCTACCGTACATGCAACGAGTATTTGCATTTAGGATTAAATTCACACTAACCTAAAACCTCATTCTGAAATAGCGCCTTACAAACATAGTTTAACGATGATTATTAGAAACGAAATATCAATTCCAAAATTTGCATTTAGGATTAAATTCACACTAATACAAGCGTACCCAACGTCATAATTGGGGTTAGTCGAGTTTGTTGGTGTGTGATCGCAGCATAGCGTCACTAGATTCAGCGCCTTCTATGGTCACTCATAGTCCTGAATCTATCTCCATGGAGCCCAACAACTCAAATAAACTTAATATCAATTCCACAGTTGGTCGTCCGTATAGCACAATTGGTTAGTGCAGTGTCCCGGATAGACAAAGATCCGGGTTCGTGTCCCGGTACGGATGCAAATTTTGGAATTGATATTTCGTTTCTAATAATCATCATCTACCGTCCATGCAACGAGTATTTGCATTTAGGATTAAATTCACACTAATAGTTTAACGAGTTTGTGCCTCACTTTCCCTGAACGAGTCGTGCCTCCAACGGTCCCCGCGCTTCCAGCTACACGTTCACCCTGGAGATGTCGAAGCCCGGCCAGCAGCCAAGCCTCGCCTCGGCCACGGCGCTGGTGGTCGCCGGCACTCCGCCCTCCACGTTCGTCCCGCCGCCCGCCGGCGTGCTGGCCGTGAGCCCCGGCGCCGGCGTGACGCTGGCGGGATCGGCGTGGGGCCTGCGCGCCGGCTGCAGCGTGTGGTGGGCGGCGCGGCAGCAGACGGGCTACCAGTTCGTCGACCTGGCGGCGATCGGGCTCGGCGACAACGTGCGGCTGGGCATGGGCGAGGAGGGAGAGGCGCGGATGGCGGTGGGCACCGAGCGGTGAGGCTGAAGGGATGAGTGCGATTCGAACCTTGATACAAATAATTGTTGCATGTATGGTATATGCAACATTTAGGTTGAATCAACGTAATGAGATGCAAGGGAGGAGTGCAATTAGAACCTAGAATTCGACCCGGTGCGGTTAAACTGGTCGGTTACGGTTACGGCGTTATCCGGATACAGGTTTGACTGTCCGGACTGTGATTGGAAACTGAATGTGCATGCTCTTTGTGTGTGCGCTACATGCCACCGTACAGGCTGCCCTACATGATACCTTGCATGCAAAAAGTCTTTGCATTTAGGTAAGAATATGTTTAAAAGTCTCGCAGAATATTTAAAATCCCAAACAAATGGAGATTTTGTAAATGAGACAAGAAATTTATTATTAGAAACAAAATATCAATCCCAAAATTTGTATACACATCTCCGTATTTGTATCCCGGTACGGGTACAAATTTTGGAATGAATATTTTGACTTTCTAATAATAAATATCTACCTTACATGCAATGAGAATTTGCATTTAAGTTCGAATCACACGATGAGTACGGAATTTTGAATAGACCATATTTTAGAAAATTGACATTTACAGAAAATGTATGAACTGCAATTGTGATAAATGCTCTAGAGAACAATGTATGTATCTAATTACTAATTGGATCACGTGTTTCATGTATGACGTATTTCAATGCTTTTATTGTTATTTTAACAATAACTAACATGTGTTTTTCTATGTAAAAGAAAAATGAACCAACAAATCAATCAATTGTTGTTTTCCCGCCGACAGTGACTTCCAGCTGGTGATCCCGTCGCCCATCGGCATGTGGTCGGGCCTGAAGGGCGACGCCCGTTACAAGCTCCGCCTGTCTGCGTTCTGCCCGCCGCGCGTCGCGGGCGGCTCGCCGCGCAAAGGCCACAGCGAGGTCGTCTTCGTGACTAACCAGCCGCCGATCGCGCGGCCGCTAATGGTAACCGCGTTCGTGGCCGCCTCTACGGCACAGGCTGTGTCTTAAGTTTCCCCTTAGCTGATTTCTCTATACCTTTCCACTTTCCAGTTGCAATTCCTAAAAATATTTTGATCTTTTCTTGATATCACCAGGCTGGACTAGCGAGTAAAATGAGTAGATCGTCTAAAATGACTAAGTTTAATCAGCCACCAATTCCATTGAATCGAAATTCTATCAAAATTACGTCATGACTCGTGCTACAGTTTCTTATTACTACATCGTGCCTTGCCGATTCCTACAATCTCATCAACTCGACAACACTTGACATTTTCGGCGCAACAGTCATGCCGACTCAATCTCGAGCATCTCATCTCAAAGAATGCTTTCCGTTCAGTTTCATTCACCTGCAATCCAGTTCGTTGACACATCTATGGCTATTTGGCAGGTGCGTCCAGAGAAAGGTGAGGCTCTGAAGACGGTGTTCACTTTCTCGACGGAGGCAGCGTACGACAGGCCGCTGGACCATCCGCTGACCTACCACTTCGGCTATCAGATGGACACGGAGCAGGAGCCGATCTTCTTCGGGGCATCGTCGATCGAGCGGGAGATGAAGACAATTCTACCTGCCGGTGAGCGATTTTAACTTGCGTTTTCGAAGGTATTCGATGGCAAAGAAAGGAAAGAAAATACCGGTTGGTAGAAAAAGCAGTTGACGCGTGGAAAGACAAACGTTTTGGTATCTGCCTTCCTTTTTTAAATCTTGGCCAAGAGAAGATGGTAAATCTACTTTGTTTTGCTTGGTAAAAAAATTAAATCTTCAAACATCTCCTGCTCTTTGCTCCAAGGGAGTTGTGTTTCCTACCTTAATGAAACCAAGTTGCAAGCCACAATCTATTTTGACATTATTTTCTGTCCTACGTCATTACAAAGTGCACAGTATATTTTGTTTAAGTTCTCTTTGTTTTTGTTTATAAATATTTATATTTTTGTTTTTTGTTTGCATGGTATGAAATGCCAAAATAGCCAATAAGTCCTTGTAGGAATGGATATGATTGAGAGATTTGTGTTGGCATTCAATGTTGATGTTGTGATGTTGCAGAGGAGCAGTCGGAGAACCTAGTGCGGCCGGTGTTGAAAGTGTGCGATTCCCGGAACACTTGCACGATGGTCAGAGGCTCGACCAACGTCACCACAACGCTACCAACATCTCTCAGCCAAAATGATGTGAAGTATGTGTGGTTCAATCAGCTGTTATTGCATTAGACCAGCTGTGACAACACAGCTTTTCAATTTAGCCCTAGGCAACATATTTAATTTTAATTTTTTTACTAGAAAATAATATTTGACTCGTTTCAATCGTGTCATTGTACTCTCCACAGCCGGGTGATCATCGAGTTCGACGAGCTGATGTCCACGCAACAATACCCGCAGTCTGTCGAGCTGGCAAGAAACCTGCTGCGTTTGCTGACGGCGATCAACACCGACCTGTTTGAGGCAGCGGCCAAGGCTGTTGGGGATCGGATGCAGCGGGAGCTAGTCTTCCTCAAGGAGAAGTCAGTACCGTTATTAGATTAATGTTGTAGCGTGCCAATCGGGTAGGTGCGTTTATCATTAGAAACTAAATATCTACCATACGTGCGACGAGTGTTTGTGTTATGGTTCAAATCAACGGATGGATGCACTTGTTAAACTTGCCTAATATAAAGGTTGGGAAAGAAAGGAGACCAAGATTAACACATTTACCTACAAGACATTTATCCCAGGCTTAAGACTCCCACCTTTCAATCTTCTTTGGGATCTTACACGTCACGACTACCTATATACTTTTTTCTTTCTGTTGGAGACCTTTTTTATTATGGTAAAAAACGAGTAATTAATGACAAATGAACGGGTTTCCAAACACTTTTAATGCTCTTTTCGTCGAAATACATTTCAAGTCCGGCAGCTACGCTAATCGAAATAGCGATCTATCGTTTCACCGTGCGAAATTCACAAGCGATTGATGGTAGAGCAACTGCACGGTTGTGATTGTTTCGACGGTCTTTCTCCCGACTCCGTACCCCCGGTCGGAACGTACCATCGTAACGCGCCCGTCTCGCTCGCAGCGTCGACGCCAGCCCGGGCTCGCTGCGGCTGGGGCTGGAGTTCCTCGACCTGACGCTGCGCACGATCGGCGAGCTGCCGACGGACGCGCTCGCCGCCGTCGACCTGAAGGACCTCGCCGGGCTCAAGGACGTCGTCATGGCGCTGCAGGGCGGCGCGGCGCCTGGCGTGCGGCTGGCGAGGCGGAAGCGCGACGCGGCGGAACACAAGCCGGGGTTCACTCCGGAGAGCGTGAGCTGATTTTTAAGAGAAACTATTTGACTGGGTATTGAATGCTTAGTGCCAAACCGAACGGTTACTGGGCAAGTTATTGGGCAAGCACTGGTGGCTAACCTGGTGGACTAGAAGCTCATTTAAAAGAGTTGAATTGGGCTGTTCATAGAGTTTGGTCTTGCCCTTAAGGGTGGGTTTTTTGGATGGTATTTAGGGGGGTCAGAGAATGTATCTTTGATGGAAATTAAAGCTATCTGAAATCTAATTTTTGGTCTCCATGAATGAATATACATCCAATTCATAACGCTAAATTGCTATTCAAAACTCTATCAATTGCTATTTTATTATTGGACATGATGCAACAAGATAGTGTCAATAATCATGTTTTCAGGTGTCTGTGTACCTGAAGTTGATGGATACGGTAATCACTTCGACAAGGGCCTCTGTGACTAGAGAGTACAGGATTGAAATGGAAAAGCAGCTGCTTGAAGATATCCACAAGTACACGAGTGACCTTTGCCACGGCCAACACGTTTCAAACAAAGCCATTCTGTTTTTCAGTAAGTCTTTCCAATACTATCGTCCTGGATTCTATTGTTCCAGGGTGCGAATTGTCGACATTTGCGCATGGAATTTGTTTGTATGTTTGCCGAACCAATTTCAAATGAAATTTAAGAGTTTATAAAAGCTTTTGGCCAGCACCTCGTTAATTGAGATAGCATTCAACTGTCGACACTGTCATTTTCAAGTATTTTCAAACAGTTTGTGTTCTTTTTTCAGAAAAAATATTTAACTGGGTATGCCAAGTCCCAAACTCGAACTTTTCCCGACGTTTCGCAAACATTTTGTGTAATTTTTTTTCCGAACGCTTTGTTTCCTTGCTCGCAGACTCGTCTATCGTCAGCTTCAGCATCCAGAAGCTGACGAGGGAGATGCTGGCGGCGGAGATGGCCGTGCCGGCGGGACTCTCGACGAAGAGAAACCAGGTGGCGGCGGCGGCCGGCGTCGTGCTCGGCCAGGACGTCGGCGACATTGTCGGCGAGGCTGCGTACTGCGTCGGCAACGCCGCCTTCACCCACGACTACCTCACCGAAGTGTTCTCCACCTCCGCAGACACCGTGCTCAACGACAGGTTGGTTTTTGATCGAGTTGATTTGAAGGAAAGAAGATGATGCCACGGCATACAGCAGCTATTATATGTATTTGCTTCTCTGGTGTTTGAGACAGCTGAACTTGACCACTGAACTTCTTGTGTATCAATTGAAGCTAAATATTAGACTGTAAATGGTACTTCTATCAACACCCTTGACAGGATTCGATTCCCCATGTGGGCACACATTTTAAACTGTAAATTTCATTTCCAAAGGATTTACTATCACTTGCACGGCTTGAGTAGGCTACGTGCCGGCACCGGGTTTCTAAGGTCCCTTCTTAGCTAGGTTAGGTTCATCCTCACCCTCATCACCACCCTTTCATTCACCGACGCCATTAGACCAGTGCCACAGGGCCAGTTGTCAAAACAGTGCGTCGTTAAACACCAGCAATCAATATCTATTCCAGCCGCAGCCAGGTGTTCGAGGTGCAGCTGTTCGAATCGGAGAGCAAGGAGCGGCTGCAGACGCGACTGAAGAACGCCACGATCCGTTTGCGGCTGCCGGTGAACGACACTCACGTCGAGACCGGCAGCCGGCTGGGCTGCGTCGTCTGGGCGGCGAGCGCTTGGGTCGAGGACGGCTGCGAAACCGGGGGCCTCTCTCGGCTGAACGACACGGCGTTCGTCGAGTGCAACTGCTCCTCCACCGGCTATTTTATGTGAGTTTGTAGCGTTGCATTGTGCCACCCTATGATGAGTTATCGCATCGATTTCACATCATTAGAATGCTTTCTCTTTACGTAATTTTAATTCATTTGAGTAACCGAACAACTATTTGCCGAATCTTTTTCAAAGCAAATTTTTTATTTCTGACTATTATCCAATCATCTGCAATTTTCGTTTTGATTGCAAGTTAAATCTCACAAAGCCTGCATGCCACGTGGTGCTATGTAGCGATTAACAAACACAATAATGAGAGTGGTAATGAGTTTGGTTTTGTTTCTCAGGGTAGCTGTAGTTAAAAGTCTCGAGACGCCTTCGTCGTCTACTGTGGCTGCTACGACGGTTCCATCAACCACAGCGTCAACAACTTCACCCACAACAACTACAACAACTACAACTACAACTACAACTACAACTGCAACTACTCCCACACCCACAACAACTTCTACAACTACAGTCCCACCGACTACTACAACAACGCTGGCAACTACAAGCATCGGAGCTAGTTCTACACCAACAACAGCAGCAACAACAACAGAAACAATTATTACAACATCTAAATCATCTCAAGGAAATACAACATCTGGCCACATTATTGGGATTCCAATCTCAAATGTCACTCATAATGTATCATTCCGGTAAGAAATCTTATGTTTTTATTCTACTTTCCAACTTGATTAAAAAAACAAACTTTCCCGGATTTTAATCCTACTAACCGACATACAACAAATTTGTTTCAGGATCGAGGAAGATTTCAACGCAACCGTTGGGAAAGATAAAGAAAAGTTTGAAGAGAATGTTAGGGATCAAATCGTTAACCAATCAAAGATGCCCTCTGCAATGATCAAGGACATCGAAGCAGTACCAGGTACATTCTGTGCCCATGAATCTTTGCGATAAATTAAGTTCAACAAAAGCAAAACAATTCATACTGTTGTGGCTGAAACGTGCTGCTAAAAGCAATCTCCCTTCCCAAAGTATCTTAACCTAGCCTCGGTTGAAGTCTGGGGCCTTACTAGCGCGACAAACTTGTCGGTAATATCAGTCTGTTGGCCGCGCTAGGTAAGGGCCCTGGACAAACATTTGACAGGGTTTTTAAAATAAATACCTACCACGCATGCACTTCAACCTCCGTTTCCATCGGCGCGCAGAGTCGAAGTCGGAGACGGCATCGCTGCTGGCCGGCATCAAGGTGACGCTGCAGTTGGTGGACACGGACGTGAAGACGGCCAACGAGATGATCGGCGTGGTCGCGCGGCTCATCAGTGAGAAGCTGCTTGAGCTGGTGGACCTCGACGGCCGGCGGATGGCGGTGCCGATGCAGCGGATAACCGTTGTCGAGCCGTACAAACCAGGTGACGTGCGATGCTTGGGCGTGTGCGCATTTACCGTTGATTTTCTAAAAATGAATTTACTATTTGTGTAATGCAATGCATTGGCCAAGTCGGCAAATAACTCTTTTAATTTCAATGATAAAATTATTTCAGATGACAAATTCTCCTTGCAAGGATTAAGCTACACACATGCAGCTTCTTACTAAAAAGTGTTGAGCCCGTCGGCAATCATATATCGTATCACTCGGATATTGCATAATTTTAAGCGGTCGTTTGCGTAATTCAAACCTAAATGCAAATACTCGACTGCGTAATTGATATTAGTTTATTCGAGTTGTTGGGGCTCAGTGGAGATCAAAACAGGACTCTGGACTAGGCACTGAATCTAGTGACACAATGCTGTAATCACACATCAACAACTCGACTAACTAATTACAATGTTGGGTATGCTTGTAATTGGTGTAGTTGTATTAATGGATACAAAATTTGGAATTGATATTTTGTGTCTAATAAAAATTTAGCAAAAGTATCAAAATAGAATTTTTGTGTGGGCCGTCGTGTTTGCAGATGAGGACGATGCGCTGGTCTACGGAGCCGTCAGCGCGATGTTGATTTCCGTCACCGTCGTTTCGGTCGCCGTGATCGCCGTGCTGGTCGTGCGCAAGCGGCGAGACTCGGCAAGGCGGAGGGAGGTGGAGGTGAGGCTGGCAGAGTTGGAGGTTGTCCTCGAATTATCAGCCTTGATTAAACGGTCAATTTAGTAAGCGAAGTTGCCAGACAGGCTATCATGTAACTAAATTACCGCAGACCTTTGCATGAAAGCGTGGAAAAATCTTACACTTTACAATCTTTGGAGTTGCTGGGCAAAGCCTCTGCAAGTGTCCAATTGTAATTGATATTAGAGCATAGATATATGAAGACGTGTTCAAATTTAAGGGTGACTTTCCGAATGGAAACAAGCCGATATTTAAAAACAAAATAAATCATGTGTCAATCTGCACATGCTTTAGCTTCCTTTCCGGACGTAAATAAGCATTAAAAAATGCACAAAGATATATAGCGACTTTAAACTTGCATAGAAGTTCTCTTTTGCAAATGGGCAAGGCAATTGAACATCTTTACACAATGGAACAGAAAACAATTTGTCAACATTATGGAGTAAGTGCCATCTGGAAAGTCAACTAATCGTTATCCCCCTATTGCCCACAAGCCTATTGCCGACATTGTTGTCATCATTCGAACCCCAATGCGACGAGCCATCCCGATCAACCGACGCCAAATTCCAGACGCGACCTTCCAGGAACGCGCCGACAGCCGCATCCTCCGCTACCGCCGCTTCCACTTCGAGCAGTCGCTGGACGGTTCGGCGGCGTCGCTGGCGCGTTACCGCACTAATGCGCCGAGCGTGGGCACGGTGTCGTTCTCCACGGAACCGGCGGCGGGCGGCGGTCCCGCTCCCGGGCCGGGCGCGCAGATCCTGCACGTGCCGCGGCTGGCGACGTCCAGGCTGCGGCGCGGCGCGACAGGCAGCGCCGGCCGGTTGCTCACCGGCGAGGAGATCCAGCTGGAGGACGCGGGGCCGTCGCGCGGACGGTGGCAGGCCAAGGTGGGTCGCTGGCTTGATTAACGATGTACTGTTTTGACAATTGGCCGCGTGGTGTTGGTCTAATGGCATCGCGGAATGGAAGGGTGATGATGAACCTAATGTAGCCTAGAAGGGCGAAGGGGAAACCCGGTGCAGGTACTTGGCTTACTCCTGTCGAAAAGCACCGAGGGGACCATCGGAAGGACGGTACAACTCGAACAACAGGATTCCTCCACTAATCCATGCTGTCGAGAGGTTGATATACAAAGCGAGTGAACTTCAAACCCTCCAATCTCCACCCGAACAGAACTGATCATGTGCATGATGGTTACCAGTCAAACACGTAACTCAGCGCGATGTTACTTTACTTCGGTGATAACACGAGCTCATTAGAGCGTTCACAGATAGGTTGAATACCTAAGCTTTATGCACTGAAGTGGAAATGTTTGACCGAGTCGAAGATTTTGTCAAACTTTTAGTTTTGTATGTAAAGGAGGACCATTCAGATTTCTCCTCTCTATTAGCCTTGTCGGATTTTGAGTTTTAGTCCGGTCAAGTGGCAGATGATTTTTGTTTTAAGTCGGCTGTCTGACTGTAGATTTTCTCTTGTGGCATTCTACGAGACATATTTTGCGTAAGAAATTAAATACCTAGCTTAGTGTTGAACGACGAATCGAACATTGTTGAACGTTGAATGATCAATTGAACGTCTTTGATTTCAGAATCTCGATAGTTCAACGATAAGCTTCGACACATTGCCGGGAATGCCCGAAGAAGAAAGCCAATGAACGGTGTCGATTTCAAAGTGATTATCAGTGAAGAACAGCAACTTCAAAGTGTTTTACTTTTTCAAACATAGTGTTACATGGTTATACATGTATATATATATATATATATATATGTGTGACAGCATTCACATCTTCATTCAAGACTTTTATTGCAGTACAGTAAGTGAGTGAGTGAGTGATTGAGTGACAGTGACAAAGTGTGGTGTCGAGTGAAACTGTTCGACGGCTTCGACTCGAGATCAGCAATCATCCGACTTCTGGTGTCGACAATCGCGGCCAATCCAATGAAAGGGTGAGTGAAATTTCAGTACAAATTATTTATTTATTCCAGCTGAGGACATATCTCGGACATATCTCAGCACCTATCAATGATCATCGATGATACACAGGGAATCAGCATTGAAACAGCTTTGCCTATGTGGCTTATAAACTTTTTGAAGTAAAAACAAGTTAATGGCAGTTGTTGAAGAGATTTTGTGAGCAACAACAATGATATTCAGTTCAGTACATTATATATATGTTCAAGCTGAATGGTTTGGCAACCTAAGTGAATATTCTCCATTGCTTTTCTACAAAAGCATTTCCGACAATTTTATATCCACAGATAACTAACAATCAAGTGATAAATTGAGAATTATTGGGAAGCTTGATGGAGCGGCGTCAACGAATATCTTCTAGCCCTTCTTAGCGGCGTTCAGCATTTCTCGGCGGATCTCAACCTGGCTGTTGAGGGAAAAAAATTAAAACAATTGAAAACCACATCCAGGTTAATTAGCTAGACAACAAACAAGGAATATTAAAAGTAGATCATTTCCATTTCTCACGATTTATCAGTCACGAGAAATAAATCCATTGACGAATAGGTGTGCCTATCTTGCTATGCTAAATGCTGATAAATGTTTACCAACAAAAAAAATCCAAAAAGTTGTGCCATGGCAAGAAAATGCAACTTAAGTTTGTTATGCCAGGATATTAAGCACTAAAAGCATTAAAGCATCAACTTAAACTGAAAATATTTCAAAAAAATCACACTATTTTACTTCCTTTGTATAAAACAGAAATAGTGTGTAAATACCTGAGCTCGATCTCACAAATAAACGTGTGCTTGGTGCCGACGGGGTTGCTCTCCAGTCCTCCAGTTGTCAACGTGAGCAAACCTCCATCTTCGACCCCGACCTTTTGAGCGCCCGCCCACGGGTAGTAACCGGTCTCGTGCAGCGGGTCGCCTGCAACACGCTTCCCTTTCAGCCCAATACTCTGCCTCGCGACAAATAGCTTTCTATTGCGACATGAAACTCTCGGCAAAATTGGGCAACAAAGCGCTGGTGGAGAACTTGGCGGCAAAGTGTGGCTCACAGAGCCACAAGTTTCAGCCAAGTGAATCAGTATGATTGGAAAAAATACCTCGTTCTTGGTAACAGCCAAACAAACATTGTTTTCAATTACTCCGGAGTAATTATTTTTAGTTAAATCGACCGTAAGCGGCCTTGGCGTATGAACCTCACCGAAGATCGTGAACCACTGGCCGCTGACGCCGCGCTCGCGCATCCCGATCCACGCCCAGGTCGTGCCTCCGGCAGCCTGCGGCGCCACCGGGTTGGCGGCGTAGAGTTCGCGCATGGCGGCGACCTCGCGCTCCGAGTTGATGATTGCCAGGTGCGCGCCGTCCTCCTCGCAGATCTGCTTGGCCATGAGCCACGTGCAGCCGAACGCGTAGAGCTTGTAGTAGCCGAGGTTCGTGAAGAGCTTGTAGTCGCGCGGCGGCCAAGTACGTTCGTCGGCCGTCCGTGCGCAGCTCATCGAACGCGCTTGCGGCGCCCAGTGCTGGAGAACGGTTGGTTTGTTTTCAGAAAAAAACGATTAACTTGGTTGTTGAATGCCGAGTCTCAAATTCAAAGACTTTTTGCAGAGCTTTGCTGCTTGCCTTACACTCTTGATAAAGCAGGTTAGCTCCTGGAAAATTCATCTGACTTTCCAACAAAGGCTGGTTGGCTGGTTGAAATTTTTTGGAAAAGTGAATGGGAAATCTGCAGAAGTTTACTGTGGATGCGATAGATAGCTAATAAATCGTTTGTGCGAAATTTACGAGCGAATTATTTAGCTCACCACTCCGTGTTTATCGTCATTGAAGCTGGAAGGATAGTAGAACTCGCCGGGCTCCGTAACTTTTCCTGTACAGAGTGAATAAATTTACACGGATGACCAATGTCTTTAACATAAAAAAATTTAACGGCTGGATTAAATAATGCACCAAAGTTTTCTTACCATATATGCCCAAAGCAAAGCATGTGAATAAGAAAATTAATATTTTCATGATAGCTCTTGATTGTTAGACTGGAATCTGTAAAATGGTCTAAAGTTTTAACAGCCCTATTTTTCTTATCAAATTAATAAAAAAAGTTATTTTTAGTGGGCTTATCAGTGATTCTTATGACCTCGTGGTGAATTTTGGACATTGGCTACTTGTGCTATTATTTTGCTGGCGGGGAGGGTAAAAAAACTTTTGAGTGAGAGGGGGAAAGGGGACAAGGACATGGTTTGGGAAAAACACAAGGAAATCAGATTGTACAGTGACGTGGTCTTTTACATGCTTAAGTATCTGCATTCAAGATTGCTTGTCTGACAACAACTTTTCTTGTGAAAATACTCCATAAAACATCTAATTATTATGTACTAAAACTTTTCTGTTTAGATTAAGAATAACCGAGTAAGATAATGGAAACACAGCTGTGAGTGAAAAGGGCTTTATTTCTCAAAGTACAGGAAATTAAAGAAGTAGGTATATTTTTCGAGGTATTTCTACTAATGACGTCTCTGCAGCTCAAACCATGCCTTTCTTGACTCCATCTGACTGAAAAGAAAGAAAAAACAGTTTAAATTATAATTGCTAAGTAATAAGAAGATAACATATAATTTATTAATTTAATTTCTGAACTTAGGATATTGTTCTTCAGCTGTAAAAAAACATTTAGGTAATAATTATAAATAAATAAATTACTCATAGTAAGCCATATAGTAAGCTCATAGTAGCCATATTTTTCCATCCAATCATAATGATTATCAACAAAGTTGAACCTGGACCAACAATCTGCAAGCTTCTCGTCCAATCTTCCGACGGTACTACCTGAGTTCGATCTCGCAGATGAAGGCGTATTTACTGATGGACGTTGTGTCGATCAGGGTCTTGGTATTGCCAACGAACAGCACCGCGTCGTCCAAACCAGCGTCGTTGGGCTCACCGGCGTTCCAATTCCAGAATCCAACGTTTGACATCTTAGTGTCTGGATTGATGACAACAAACGAGACTTTATTGTGAATAATGGCGTCTATGGTTTCATCTTAAGCCATATGAAAATCTATCTTCAATTTATACATTGTTTCTTTTTATAATGTGTGGCACATCATACGGAATGATTAACCTCCTCTTGTTGTTTCAATAAGAGACTTTGAGGAGTTGAATATCAACCAAAAGAGTAGATAATAACATAGCAAATCTAGTTCATTACTAGCTTCGATCACTACTTTAAATTGAACATCTGGTGCATTTTTCCTTGCATCTCCTTGCAATTACACAAAAAAATCCAACTAACAAACAAATTCTCACCATCCACATTGTAGAATATCTAATACTTACCCGTTTCTTAAATCTCAATCCAGTTGTATCGTTTTTTACTACTTCAATTACTTGCTATGTATTTTTACTTGCATCTCTACAAATCTGATGGCGACAAACACCTAAAGAATCGAACCAGCCAACGAATACTCACTATCCACCGTGTAAAATTTCCCATGTTCGCCCCTCTCGTGAAGCCCCGTCCAGACATGAGCGTTGTTCAGTGAGCCGGGCGACACGGGGTGAGCGGTCATCAACTCGGCGGCAGCGGTGGCTTCCCTATCCGAGTTTACGACGATGAGGCTGGCTCCGTCGTGGTCGCAGATCTCCTTGGCCGTGTCCCACGTGGCGCCTATCGCGTAGAACTTGTAGTAGCCGAGGTTGGCGGTCAGTGCGTAATCGCTGGGCGGGTAGGTGCGCTCGTCCGTGTTGGGACCGCACGAAACAAGGTGCTGTTTCGTCGACCATTCCTGGAAACGGGGGAGAATTTTGCGGTTTTGCTATTTTATGGAGGATTACCGTAGAATGAGGACGTAGAGCTCTGTTTTGTGAAGTGTGTGACGATGCTCATGGCAAGCCATGCTTGATAGTTTTTGAATGTGGTTTGACAGTTATACGTGGGTGGATCCATGTTTTTGCAAGGATCCAAGAGAATACTAAACATTAGGCTCGTCTAGATTTTCATGCTGTTAATGAATTTCATACAGTTTGGAATTGACAACATGAAATAGTACAAATATCACTGAATGTATTTGATTTTCCAATGTAACCAATCTCAGCCAAGCAATAGTTTATTTACGAGCTTTTGTAAAAAGCTTTTGCATTTGTGAAATAGTAAGCAATAAATCTTACGATGACATTTGCATCCTCTTGCGCAGCTGGCCAATAAAACCCAGCATTACCAGGGACTCCAGTGATCTCTGCAAAATACGCTGCATTAGCTTTTTTTTTAATCTCAAACAGGAAGGAAATTGTTCAGAGGCTCCTTGAATCACCTACCTGAAAAGCCAACGAAAAGCAGAAACAGGACTAACTTTGCATTTGACACTTCCATTGCAATGTTTATCTGGGATGAAACTGTTACTTAATGTTGCAGCTGCCAAATCTATTATTTTTTTGCCAAATGTTAGTTTTTTCACTGGGGTGGGGATACCAAAAAGATAAGTCTGGGCATTTCAGCTAGCCTCTGACATTTGTCCTTAGCCTGTAGATTAAGTGCTTGTGGCACTTGATCTCATTACTGGGTCATCATTTTCGTGGACTTGCAACACCAAATAAAAACCAGTTACTGATAAGTGCAAGCAGACAGTTTGTTTGTGTACTCTCTTTTTCATATTACACTGCCAAAAAATGAAACGACTAGGGCTAAAGAGAGTTCTTTCTATAGTGACTATTTTAATATCAGGAAGCTGTGGTAAGTTTCATAGAAGCTTGTGAATTGCTGAATTACTTAACGTCTTGCGGTAATTTAATACAAGTCATTTGACAGGAGTACGAGCATTCAAGGAGGAATCGCTCGATTGTCCTGGACACAGTTTTCCCGTGAGTTTCCATGCAAAGATATCTGCTGAAACGGAAGTAACATTCCGAACTCAGTTCCACCTCCTCCAGTTGAATGGTTCAACAAATTAAAGAACAGATTTTGATGGTTCAGGGTTCAGGTCTCTAATACTAAAGTAGAGACTAGTTTATTGTAAGCTGAGAGTTTCTGAAAATTTGAATTCAGACCCAAGTTTTCAATCTTTTTGTACATGACCCAGACGGTAAATATTTTAATTTTGATAGAATCGCTCATGGTCCCGAAAGCTTTCAATATCTCGAGCCATTTGCAATATTAGAAAAAAAAAATTATCATTAAGATACACTTACTATTCGACTTTGCCAGCTTTGCGCTGCAGCGTTACTAGCGCAAGGTCGTTTACATTGGAGCGCTGCGCACGCATTGGTATTGATATGATTAGCGCCGCCAACATAGCGTTCGTACAGCTCACAACACTCCTAACTCGGGCGCTGATAGAACGCCACAGCGCAACGCTCGCAAAGCCAAACAGCAACGTGCCTTTAGCTAACGAACGGCAATAACCAGAATTCCTCCCACGACATAATCTTGGAGCTCGCGTATCACAGATTTGGCCTCCGCACGACGAACTCGATTGCAAACCTCCACCGGAGGAGAGGAGCTGGCCGCCGAACGACTATTTGGACATAGGCGCACTGGGATTCTACAAGTTCTACAAGTTTGGCACCGATTGGCACACGGCGTTCAAAGTATGCCAGGATGATGGGGCGCATCTGGTGATCGTGAACTCGGAGAAGGAGAGCACGCTGTTGAAGCACCTGTTCCAAGAGAACAGGGACACGCTGGGGGCGGACGGTATCGACCACATGTGGATAGGGATACACGAACGGGGCGAACACGGAAAGTACTACTCGATATTCGGTACGACATTGAAAGATCCCGTTGAAAATAATAATGTTACAGTGATTGTACTGACAGCTAAGCTTTTTACTGCATTGAAGACGAGAAACTTTCTAAAGCTAAGCTCAGTTTGGGAAACAAACGAGCCGTGAAAAAAGTAAAGAGGAGTCCATTTCAAAGCTCTCTCTATCTAGCCACTAGACCACAATACATATCACTAAAACCCGCTGCATGTCAGGACCAAGAAGCCAAGTATCAGACATTAAATAGAATTACTTTGATATTTTCTAAGATATTAGAACTGCAAAAATCTACAACAGAATTGTGTTTTAAACTGGGGACCCAGTCAATTAAAATTTCACCATGGTGCTACCGTCAGGTGATAAAGTGGAAGACCTGGGCTACACGATACCTTGGGGTCCCAGCCAACCCAACGATGTGGCGCTGGAAGATTGCGCAAGCTTCATCAACACGGGGGTGCTCTTCGATGACGGCTGCGCTAAGAAGTATCCGTTTGTGTGCGAGATCGAACGCAGGTAGACGATGTCTAGAGGACCGCCGAATGAACGTCGATCGAGTGCAGGCGCGTTCTTACCAGTTGCGTTTGAATTCCAGCGCGTCGCTAGTGAAGAAGGAAAACCCGTCGCTGCATAGCGTACCATCGACACTCTGCAATGGACAAAGCTGTCCCGGCATTGGTGATTATTAGAGATTTTCAGAGTGCTTTAATGAAATCGAGTAACTCATGCCATGCTAGGAGATCGGCTTGAATATAGGTTTTGCATATTTGTGATAAATAT
This sequence comes from Nemurella pictetii, assembly GCA_921293315.2. Lineage (NCBI taxonomy): Eukaryota > Metazoa > Arthropoda > Insecta > Plecoptera > Nemouridae > Nemurella > Nemurella pictetii. Next base: position 9,877,667 of record OV121122.1, read on the forward strand.
TGCCATGAAATATTTCTTACAGAAGGAAATTTATTTTGAAAATTTATTGCTTTCTAGATGGGCTTGCTAGAAGTATATATTGGACTGATTTGAATAATCCAAATACATTGGTGAGTAAATATATCCTCTTGAGACTTTTGCTTCACGTAAAGCTGAGGGTGTTAATGTTCACCACAAACACACGGAAGTCTTTAAAAATAGGACACAAGTTTCCTCAACCTATTCTCTTTAGCAAGCCCTTTCCTCACCCAGGAAAGCTGGGATAACCACCCGGCAAGCAAAAGGTCCCAGGTTCAGGTTTTTGCCGCAGTTGAAATAGCGCCTGAGATATTTTCCTTAATATGACATTTCAAATTTTACCCTGCAACATGTGGCTAAATTGCACCCGCCCTCCCACGGGTGTCTGGATAGCCTCTGCCGGACCAGAAGTGTTTCCCGGTTTCATTGATATTCTGATTGCAAAACTTAATCATCGACCAGTTTGCTCTCTCGACTGTTATTTAGGCACCCGCAAAAAATACGTTAGCGAAACTTTAAACTCCGATGGCGTGCAGCAGATGCACGTTTTTACCTTTGCTCCAAGATTCAATCGTTAGCCTGGTACAACAAGCTAACGATGTGAACAGGCTGTCAGATTCTGGATTGCGAAACAATCTGTGAAATATGAATGCAAATTCACTTTTGTACATTAGCAAAATTGATGCAGACTCATCGTCAGTATCTAACCAGGCCGGTTACATTTGGCATTGTCACTGGAAAGTACCGACCGGTTTCATGGCCGCATGCCGACATACCGACATAGGATAAAAGTAATGTCACCCCCGGACAGAACTGGTCGATGCGCAAGTTCCTCGTCGACTGCGACGGCGACCCAGCGGAGCGCGTCTGGCCGCCCTACGACTACGAACTCGTTCCGTCGGTGGGCTCGTACTACAAGGTCCACCTGTTCGGCACAAACTGGTTCACGGCGGCGGCGGCATGCGAGGAGGAGGGCGCCCACCTGCTGGTCGTCAACTCGCCCGCCGAGGCGGAAGCCGTCAACGCGCTGGTGAAGAAGTACCCGGCGGTCTTGGGCTCGGCCAATGCCGGCCACGTCTGGACGGGCGTGCACGAGCGCGGCGTCCACGGGGAGTTCTTCACGCCGCTGGGTGGGTTGCGGAGGGGCGCTTTCGTGACGTTTTGAACCCTTTTTTCTGTCGTTGCGCCGGTCTGTTGTCTGGATCCGGGCTTTGTTTGCCTCTGATGCTCAATCTCAAGTGCCAACTGCACTTGATTAATTCAATTTCTAACTTTGCTGCCAGGTTCAAGTTTTGGTCTGGAAGTACCAGGTTAAAAAATTACTTTCTACACGGAATCTTCCAGTGTAACGCAATCGGAGTTTTTTAACGGTTTTCTCGCCACGCCAGGTGAATCTCTCGCTTCTCAAGGCTTTATGGTCTGGTCGAAGACACCGCAGCAACCCAACGATGCGGGACTTGATGATTGTGTTTCGTATCATGCGTCAACCACCCTGTATGACGACGCTTGGGCACTTCTGTACCATTTCGTTTGCGAGATTGATGTCAGGTATTATCTTAAAAAGCAATTTTCACGCTTGTTTTCATAATTACCCGAAATCATAATTACCCCAATCGACTCTGTGTGTCCAGATGGGGAGATATTGGGAATGAATTATCAATTCCAAAATTGTATCTGTACCTTAATATGCCCACTTGGCAAACAATCGAATTTTGAATGGATGTTAAGTTTATTTGAGTTGGTGGGCTCCATGGGGATATAAGCAGAACTATGAATGAATATAGAAGGTGCTAAATCTAGTGACGCTATGCTGCAATCATAATCACACGCCAACAACTCGACTAACCCCAATTGTGATGTTGCGTTAGCTTAGCAGAACTATGAATGAATATAGAAGGTGCTAAATCTAGTGACACTATGCTGCAATCATAATCACACGCCAACAACTCGACTAACCCCAATTGTGATGTTGCGTTAGCTTGTATTAATGTGGGATCGAACCAAACTGCAAATATCCATTGCATGAACGTTATATATTTATCATAAGAAACGAACTAGAACAAATAACAATCTGGTGGGATCTGAGCCATGAGTATTTTGCATGACAAAATATCTGCTAGTTGCTTGGATGACAAAATTAGCAAAGTTGCAACTAATGGAAACAGTCTGAACTAAACTAGATCTTTGTTTTAGAACTGTTGTTGGGTTGAGGAATAGTTCATCTGTCAGTTATATTCCCAGTCCAGTTTGCAATGAGAGAACGTGTGATCATCGCCCAGGACACGGTAACGTTTAAAATACAGACGACAAAAATATCTAGAACTTGCATCATCCATATTCCATCATGAGCATGGTTATTAAAATTATTTATGTCTTTTTATTATTTCTACCGACATTTTGGATGAACAATCTGGATGTAATAAAACGAAGTTGTGTTGTAAAATAGATGAAGTGCGGCATGGTCAGGTGACCCCACAAAAGCCTATTATCGACGTCAGAGGGGCTGCTAAACTGGTGCCCAAAAAGGCAAAACTCGTTGTGAGTAAAAAACCAGTCGCTGTTAGCAAGTCCAGCAGCAAAGCTGGGTCGCAAAAACAGAGTGATGCCGGATACGACAGTTCCACCGAGGTTTGTTGTTTTCGTTGTTCGAGACTGAAATAACTGGTTTGAATTTCATCGATTTACTATTGAATTCTGACATTCGGCTGTTTTCCGTAGCACGAAACTCGTATCAAGTCTCTGGTGCTGAAAACAAACTACACCAGACCAGATTTGCGATGCCAACACATTCCGTTGGGTGAGTTGTGGGTCATCGGGCGCTTGTCCTTCCGATTATCTTCCGATTAAAGCAATTTAAGCTTGTGTACAGCAACCAGCCGTGCTGGTCACTCATTATGCATGCCTGTTGTTTGCCCATGGCCGGTTACTCTTTCATTTCGTTACCCAATTTTTTTTGTTAGACAAAGCCTTTTATTCAAAAACATAAAATGATTATGCTTTCTTTCCATGAATTAACTATCTGATCCATCAAGCATTACGTCTTAAGTAAATATCATAACCATAAGTTTAGACACAAATAGATTGACAGTGGGTAAATTGACGGTCCGTGCAGATTTCAACGGAGCATTCTGCCAATCTTCGTGTTGCTCGGCCCAGTCTGTGTCCTGCGACGGCAAAGCGGACTCGGCTGTGTGGCATTCGTTGCTCGATGACGTGAAAGCGATCAAAGACCAGCTGGCCGGATCGAACCAGGGGAAGTTGGTTTTCCCAGGAGGTACAGCACGGGCAAGTGAGTTCCGGAATTCCAGGACCAAGTGCCATTTGAAAATTATCGAAATTGATGTTCGTTCAATTATTTGAATTTTTTCACAGCTCCGAAGCCAAAGCTCAAGCCTCAGCAAGCTTGAAATCTATTTCTCTTTGCAATGTGCATTAATTTATGCAAATTTTAATTGAAATGAAGAAAGAAACATCATCTATGACTCTTTTCCCCATTATTAAAGTTTCTAATAAAGCCAATAAAACTGGAATTGGTGGAACAATAAAAAAAGAATTGTGTTTTCTTTAATACAATAAGAAACGAAATCATTTTCTTCGTGATAGAATGCAGCTGCAGGTAAATCTCGACATTGAAGTCAGAAGGGAATGAAACGTCAATTGCAAACTCGGCTAATATGGCAATCAAGTTTTTACGTGGAATCCAAAATTTTACTGCGTTAATCTGAAGACCGACTTTTCAAAGGGAAAATTATAATTCCGTTTATATTCACCTAAACTGAATCCCGAATGATGAGCATTGAAATGATGGACATTCGTCTTGGATTTTTTTTCGCGCTTGAGAAACAAGACGAGCAGTAGTAACCTATTTTACGCTGTGGCAAGTGGTGCCAGAAGTTTCTATTAGTGTCGCTATATTGACCAAGAAAATCCTAAATCCTCTATTAAAACCCACTTTTAAAATCCAGAGTTTGCCTTCCCCTCATTCACTTACATACTCTTGATTTCTTTCATTATATGTTTCCTACCTACACCTATAATTTTCCAAATCTGCAGACGCAGCTATACGATTCCCTATACGCTCACCGCTTACGGCTGATACGTATCTCACCGAGAAATTCGTAGTATGTCATAATTTGAAATAATCATTTTTTCCTCCTACATTGACTATAGACCTTATAATGGTTGAGCTAACTCCAATGAAGGCGTCTTCACTTCTTACCACGGTCTTACATATACCATCTTTAATGTCTCTATACGTGGCCTTCGTTCTCTTGAAATTCTGCACAATGCACGTACTTGCTTAAAAGTCGACGAAACGGGCATTACGATACTGAAGGAAAGAAATCATAAACATTTGGTATAATCCCAGATCCTAATTCAATATCATCCTGATACATACAATTAGCTCCTGTCCCCCCGCCCATTTCCTGAACTGTTATTACATCGGCGTGCCACGGTTCGATGCTTGGAGACGCGATTCGAACAATGGCCGAACATTTTGCACGTGATAACAAGCATTATTGTAGAAAAATGTACTGCCGTCAGTGCAAAATTATTTGCAACAGCAGCGAACCGATGGCGCTCACAAAGGTTGTGGTAGCTCTCTGAATGACTAGCCTAGATTCTAATTTGTACTTCGTCCTGCACTTCTACGTTTAGAAAAAGATTTGGTATTTTAGCGAAATCATTCGAATCATCTCGATTTCATATCTTGCCTCTCTTTAGACCGTTCTGCTGTGGTGAAGCCGTTTTCGTTAAGATCTCTCAATGTCTTCGTGGTAGGCTTGATGTAAGCTTTTTTATAGAAAGAAGAAAATAGGCAGAACATCAAAAAGACGCTTCCAATCTGGAGCATGGGGATTGCTTTGGGGAAATCGCAATCTGGTCCAAATACTTGTAGTTGATGCAGACCTATAATCACGAATTGCGTCTGAAAGAAGAAGATTAGAGTGTTAATGGATTGTATGCATTTGAATGAAGACAGTAATTTGCTTATGAATTCTTTCTTTTACCAGTTGCAGTTTGGTGACGTAGGGTTTCAGCCAGAGATATTTTTGGTACTTTGGTCCCAGTCCTGCCAGGAGATAGTAGGTGTACATCACCGAGTGGATGAAGCAGTTGATCAGTATTCCAAAAGTCAGTTGTCCACCTAGTTTTTATAAAAAAAAATTTAAGTCCTGGAACTGACACATGTTTTTATCTCTATTCAAAATTTCAATCGAATACCTGGCAAAAATTTGACCATGAGATAGGTACAGATGGGCATCAGTATGTGATGAGTCATGTGTAGACATGAGATTTGATTGCTCTTTTTTCTTAGAACGAAAAATACCTGTAGAAGAGACCAAACTTTTTGCCATCATAATTAATAAAAAATACCTAATATACGTCATATGGTTGACATTGATGCAATATAAAGCATAAAATTTTGATGGATAAGAGAATTTCGATGGTTTGTTTACTCATACGTGCTCTCACCGTGTCTAGCAGTTCGACCAATTTACAGAAGAAGTATATCCAAGACAAGCGGGCCATCTGAAACCGTGATTAGTTGCAATCAAAAAATGAACTCGGGCGCGGGGGACAATTTTGTGTAACACCACAGCTGGTTTTAATCTCTGTAATTACTCTTTTTGCCTTCGGATTGTCCGTGTAGTCCATGAGCTGGCATCGGAAGTTGTAATCATTCCACCATCCGCTCGCTAGGGCCTGCAAAACACAGCCACTTTACAGTTAAGATTTTGGCCGTATTTTTATGACGTATAGAATGAAGATTGACACAAGAACTATGGTAGTGTCTACATTATTCTTTAGTACAACAAAAGCAGAAATTGTTATTGAAAGTCAAAAATACTGGTTTTATTTTTTGGGATTTTCCATTGCCTGGGATAGTTCCCTAAATCAACAGCACGGTTGGGTCCTTTAAACACCACCTACCCCATATAAAACCTTAATCATGCTCATGTTGGGTCGCTGAATAATTTGAACGCTTTTTTGCTACCTTGAGCTTAGTATTAAATATTTTCTTCTGAAAACTGACGTGCTATAGATTATGAAAAGACATGAGCACTAAGAAAGTTTAATAGTATTTATTTATAATTTTACTGAAAGGCTGGCGTTTATATGCAAAAAGGCGAGGCCGTTCATAATTTTATAAGGCCAACGCTCTACTAAGGTCGTGGGTTAAAAACCTGACCACCGCTTTTTACCGTTCGTTCAACCATTCCATGTCCGGTTCACACTGAGCCATGCTCTATTCGTGGTGGCGTCGTGCTTGGCTTTCCCACGAGAAGAAAATGTCCCACCTCGTAAGTCATCCACACGCTGCCGATGACGCTAGCAGCGTTGTAGGCGAGCAGCGTGTTTTTCAGCTGGAACGGCGCTCGGTGTTTCATGATTCGCGGGCCCCAGTTCAAGCAGAACGATATGTAGATTGCCATTATCGCCAATAAAGTGACTGGACTTTGCACTAGAGGCAAGTCTTTCGTGCGAAAATCTGCAACAGGTTCAAATTCGTTCTAGCGATATTAAATTCTTTCTAATTTCATTCAAGAGAGAGAAAATTTATTTACTAGTGACAGCTATCTATATACATGGTTGACCATTAAGGTCCATCTTACTAATAATCAATAACAAATACAATTATTTAAAATTAAAAAAGGATGGGCGGTGATGACTGAATAATTACTAAGATAAACTCTACTCAAAAACATATCACTTTGAAGATATATTTAGAAATCAATCTGTCCTACATCTTAGCTTAAGGGTAGGGGGTAGTATTCGTCCCACATGTCCCACACTGAGACGGCCACGAGTTGTTTGATGCTACTTTCCATGTGACCTTCATTTAGGATCTGGAACTAATGAATTCACCGTGCTAAACCAAAATACAATCGTGGGATTCAAATAAATTAATCGTTTATATTAGAATTCAACCGAATGCAAAACTCTGCATAGAAACCACGACACTTCTAATATACGCTAAGTTATTCGAATTGTTTCCTGTCCTTACAGCTCTATTGGTGAGGATGTCTGGCGAGAGGGGCTTTTCCCAGCCCCACCCCCGTGTGTACACAAATTTTTGCCTCGAAACTGAACCTCCTCTAGTAGCATCATTACAGATGTGACTCACCTTCGTTCTCTCGAACAAACGCATCGACTGCTGCGAACATCTCTTCCCAACTAAACATGGTTCAGACTGAGATCCGTGGAAACTGGAGGGTTTCACGTAGCATCATTTGCTTTTTATACGCTTGTGTCGGTAATAATAATTTCTATAACACAAATATCCAATCATGTCGTCCATGTGTGTTGACCCGAACAGGTGCCGAATGAAATGATTGAATGACAGCTACATGCTATATGCTGGAGACAGCCTTGATAGCTTGCATTGTTGAGCAGTATTCCTTCCTTCCGGGATGTCACATATTTTACGTTTTATCATCATTCATCAGCATTGCACCAGCGAAATGGATTCTGTAATCGTCCGGTCGTGCGAATCCAGAGCCATAAAAATTAATTGATGTTTGCATATTATTCCTTGAATATCTATATTGTACCTATAAAGGAAATAGCTGAAAAAGAATTAAATGAATTCGTAAATAGCATGCTTAAGCTTTATTCATAGATTATTCACATCGTTATAGATTCTCATTTTGAACGAAATTAAATTATCATAGAGTAATTTTCATATTATCGCATAGATTTTGCTGAACAAATGTTCTAACGAGGTATATGGCTGGAAACATTCTAATGTTACTGAGCTCAATTCAAAGATTGAGCCGCCAGAAAGTTCAGCCGTTCTTGTTATGCCCCCTGGACGGAGTCTTGCCCGTTGTTTTCACGTAGGCTTGCTTGTAGAACGACAAGAACAGGCAGAACAACAGGAACAAGTTGCCAATCTGCAGCAGCGGAATTGTCCGCGGGAAGTTACAATCCGTCAGGAACACTTGAAGTTGATGCAGTATTACCACAACGAGTTGGATCTGAAAGAAAATTCGGTGTTAAATCGGGAAAATTCGATTCCAATAGTTGACTGCATTATGAATATTCGGTTTCTTATGCTGTTTCCTCACCAACTGAATCTTGGTCATGTGTGATTTCCACCACAAATACTTCTGGTATCTCGGTCCCAGGCTTGCGAGCAGATAGTAGCTGTACATCAACGAATGGACAAAGCTGTTCAGCAGTATCCCGAAAGTTACATTTCCACCTGATTTTTCATGAAAATGCCGAGGAAAACACAAAAGAAAAATGTTACTAAGTATTGTCAACAACTTCAATGAAAGTAACGTCAAACCGGGCAAGAAAAGACTCAAAATTTCATGGTAACATTTTGTGCGCATGCATTGCGAATTATCTTTCAACTAAAGGCGTTGATAAGGAGTCGAAATTCTGCACAAAATGATCAATTGTGGGTTTTAAACGTGTTGAAAGAAAATGCGCTAAGTTCTCAGAAAAAATAGAAGAGTTTGGTTGTAAAAGCTGGAAATACCTGGCACTAGTTTCGCAGTAAGAAAAGTACAAAAGAGCATCCCTGTGTGGTGGTAAACGTGAAGCACCGTTACCTGGTTGTTTTTCTTACGTAGCACGAAAAATACCTGCAAGGATATAGAAGTGCATTACTTATTCTGGTAAAACTATCACCGTGCATGTAATGACATGTATACTGAAGAGATATCATTTAACCATTACCGTGTCTAAAAGTTCAACTAGTTTACAAATGAAGTAGATGTAAGTCAAACGCGCCATCTGCAAAAAAAAACAATTACATTATTTTTGATACGTATATCAACACAAATTTAGTGTGCCTACACTCGGCAGGGCTTGCTTCGGATGGTCGATCCGCTGATCTTACCCGAGTTGCCTTAGGATTGTCAGAATGGTCCACGAGCTGACATCGCAAGCTGTAGTCGTTCCACCATCCGCTCGCCAAAGCCTGCCCGCAAATAATTAAGTTCTCAAAGTTTAAAATAACGAAAAATACAGATAGAGCGTTTGTAAAGGAGTGGCGTTGGTTATAACAAAAGCAATATTTTTGTGGTAAACATCCAAGAAATGCTGCAAGTTCTCAAAGTATGAAATAACGAAAGATACACACCACAGCATTTGTATGACGGCTTGAGTTTGGAACACAATAAAATACATGTTTGATATGAGCTTCTTGCCATGGTGAAAGCAAATTTTTTTTTTTTTGGGCAATATCCCTGAAATCTGCTGGGTACAAGACCTTAGAGACAAGTAAATGTTACCGGGGATGGTTTGACTTAATTCTGGCAATACCTAATGAAATATATATATAATACCCATGAAATCTGCTGGGTATAATGGCTCAGAAACAAGTAAATGTCACCGGAGGTGGGTTAACTCAATCGGTGTATCAAATTTCGCACATCTTACCTCGTACGTCATCCAAATGCTGACGACCACGCTAGTGGCGTTGTACACGAGCAGTGTGTTTTTCAGCTCGAACTCCTTGCGCTTCTCCATGAATTTTGGGCCCCATTTAACGCAGAAAGAGATGTAGATTGCTATTATTGCCAAGACTGGGATGATGCTCTGCATCAACGGCAAGTCTTTAGTGCGCGGGTCTGACACTGCAAGACAAAGATTTTATTGTTAGTGATGACTTACTTATATCCTATAACGAAGTCGACCCTTATTCCATAAAAATACTTGTTAACATTACTTTGTAAATTTCCATTAACTTACGTGTAGATGAATAAGTTTTTACGTAAAATTTCAGCTTTTAAAGGTCACGTTTCACCCTCTAGTGGCCAAACCGTTTTATATTTTTCGACTATACTATAAAATTTGTTATTTATAGGTACCTAAGCATATTTATTGAAAACGGTACTTTTATGCTATACAGATTTCTCGCATTAAAACAATTTTGGCAAAAATGATCTTGACGAAATCTGCATTGCACCTAAATAATCATTGAAAGAGTTCGATGAATGTTTAAAAATCGATTTTTACTTTTCAAATATTTTTGTCACTTTGAAATTCTGAATAAATTTCCCTTCGGGAACAACGCGATTATAATTAGCATTCGCGAAGTCCTAGAAGCGTGCTATTTCGGAAAGGGTGCTAAGGGTATTGATTCCATTGCTCAAAATTGGCTCCTACAATTTTCCGATGGGTACAACTTATCTTGCAAAATAATACGCAACTTATGTGAATGTAAGATATTTATAACTTACCTCCGAGTAAGAGTTCGTTAACCACTCCATTGAACGCTTCCTTAATTCCAGCAAATGCCATGTCTTCTAAAACTCTTTCTCCTTGAAAGTATTTGTTTCTGAAAGACCTTTGCACACCAGTGGGATTTATAGTTGACAGCTTGTCCAGAGCATTGCCAAGCTTAATATAAAGTTGCTTGGCCCACTGATATGTTCCCCTACTCTCCGCAATAGTAGTCATATTAATAATTAATAATCATATTAATAATATTCATATTAATAATTATGTGACCTGATTAGCAATACTTTGTTGTTAAATTTCCGTGAGTAAAAGTCAGCAATAAATTATAAATTTAATGGAAGTATATTGAAAGTTTACAGGTACAGGTAAATAATAAAATATCTTTAGGTATGAATGTTAAAACAACCATTCCTTCAAAATCACTTTTCTTCAAAATGGCACTGATTTAACGCATTTTAGCGTTTTTGCAGTTTGGCGACAAAATCAATGTTTGGATTCACCAATTTTGACACAATTTAGAGTGTGCATTATAAATAGTATCAAAAATTAACTGTATTATTTTGAAGGAAAACAAATGGATACTTTTATTTGAAATCGATTTTTACGTTTATTTATTTATTTTTTGCCAGATTATTGAATAATTTTTGAAAACCGCATCGATTCAATGTCTCTCATCTACAACGAGAAGAAAATAAGCTTTCGCGAAGCCCTAGTTAATTCACCACCTTGGCTTATAGTTTCACTACCTTCTTCAATCGGCATGCAAATTACACTCGAACCTAAAAAAATATATTCAGTTAAATTATGCATTTAATTTGCATCTGCAGTTAATGCATTATTTTCATTATTCGGTCGCGATGTTACGAACGCAACTTTCCACATTCGAAATTGCACAAATTTAAATGACAATGCTTTTTTGTTCGCATTTTAGTCATGGCCGGGCCCAGTGGTCAAATATCGCAATTTGCTCGATACAAATGATTACAACATGCCACCTACCATTACCAGACCATTAAAAGTAATGTTGCCAGCCTCACACCCCTGGCATGGAGTGGGGATGCTGAGGTTTATCAGAATAATTCCTGTCGGGTGCGTTTGGAAGATAGAAGACTGAAACTTCTTTTATTGATGAGCGTAACGAGCGTAGCGAGTGAAGCGAAATCTTCAATTACACTTTACTGCTAAAAAAATTCCGGAAGGTTTTTTTTTCCGCTCTACAGGCCAAACGCCAAAACGGATTTTGATGAAAATTTATATGGACCTTCGTTTTCTCTGAACTTAGATCTGCCACGTTTTTGAAGCAATTCGGACGAGTAAATTTTACGTTAAGTTTTTACGAAATTTTTCGGTTTTTCCAAAACACGTTTTCCACTCTATAGGCCAATAATCTAAATATTATTTGACGAAACTTTCCAGATATGTTGACCTCCACGATTTAATTTTTGTGTACACATTTTATTGTTGGATGTTAAGCGCTTTTCTTGAAAATGGCGCTTTTAAGACGCTTTTTTTAAAATCGTTTTTGCAGTTTTTTGCAACTAAATCAACTTTATCTTCAACCGATTTTAACAAAATTTACTGTGTGCATTATAAATCGTTAAAAGAGGATACTGTGTTACTTTCAAGCAAATCAATTAAATAGTTTTTCGTTAAATCGATTTTCGTTTTGAAATATTCAAATAATTTCACGGCGACTATACATCATGATATTTCATATGAGCCTCTAGGCTATGCGCACACGCAATATAATCGCGTTGTGGATGAGCGTAAGTATTACGCTCATCCACAGCACGATTATTCGTGTAGTGTTCGCATAGCCTAGGAGACTAATATATATATACAAATAAAATAATTACAAATAAAATTTGTTTGATTTGCTTGAAAATAGCACATCTTCTTTTAAAGATTTTTAGTGCCCACTTTAAGTTTTGTCAACATCAGCAGTATACAAGTGTAATTGATGATTCGCTCGTTTCGTACGTCAATTAAGTTGGTAATTAATGTATGGAAATTATTTCATAGAAAAACTTTTTACCATTCTCACATTCATTTCTTTCACATGCACGGAAGAAATAACTACAAAGGGATCAAAAGAATCCTTAAAAAGCTGCCCAAACTTTATTTATAGAGTATTTACAACACATTATATTCTAATTTTTAACGAAGGGATATGATTATAGATTAATTTTCGTATTTTCGTATCAATTTCGTAACTTTTCTCACGAGGTTTTTGGTTGGGAAAATTCTAATTCAAAGATTGAGACGCCAGAAAGTTCAGTCGTTCTTGTTCTGCCCCCTGGTAGGAGTCTTGCCCGCTGTCTTCACGTAGGCTTGCTTGTAGAACGACAAGAACAGGCAGAAGAACATGAACACGTTCCCAATCTGCAGCAGCGGAATTGTCCTCGGGAAGTTACAGTCCGTCAGGAACACTTGAAGTTGATGAAATATTATCAACACGAATTGGACCTGAAAGAAAGTTCAAGACAAATATACTTGCAGAGTTAGTGTGTTTTTTTTCTCACTATTTGCATCAACCAATGATGTATATAAGAAATACCCGCCATAATTTTCGCGAGATTACGATGATTTCATTTCAACAAGATAAACTTCACTAATCCATAACTCTCAATAGTTAAAATCGTGTCATCCTACATGCGCGATACAGAATTGAAATGATGGATTTGTTTTGCCAATGGAGCTGCTAGGAGCTGGCAGCATCACTTCGCAAAGCGTCGGGAATCGCTGCGAATTTGTTGTCATATCGTTTCCTCACCAGCTGCATCTTGGTCATGTGCGATTTCCACCACAAATACTTCTGGTATCTCGGTCCCAGGCTTGCGAGCAGATAGTAGGTGTACATCACCGAATGCACAAAGCAGTTCAGCATTATCGCGAAAGTTGCACTTCCACCTGTTGGCCATGAAGATGCCAGTGAAAACGTGGAAGAAAAATGTTACGTTATATGTAATGCTGACAGTTGCTACCAAAATGTAACTTAAACCTTGCAGTAAAATCAGCCAATCGCCATCGGGCAAGTTAAGACTCTACATTTCATGGTAGCATAATATATTCACATGCTTTAATTGAGATATCTCTTACAAGGAGTCTTGAAAAGTTTAAATTTGTCTAAAGTATTGAAAGAAAATATGCTAGGTCCTCGGGAAAAACACTTCAGGGTTTGGTCGGGAAACCCGAATTTACCTGGCGCTAGTTTCGCTGTGAGGAAAGTACAAAATGGCATCACAGCGTGGTGATAAACGTGAAGCACTGTAACCTGGTTGTTTTTCTTACGAAGAACGAAGAACACCTGCAAGGATATAGTAGCGTATCGCTTAAGCTGGTAAAACCATTATCGTGCATTGGACGATCAGTACATGGTATTTAAAGATATTTATAGCAATACCGTGTCTAAAAGTTCGACTAGTTTACAAATAAAATAGATATAGGTGAGACGCGCCATCTGAAAAAAAAAACAAGCAAATTATTTTTGATACCTACACACTGAAGGATTCTTGCTTCGGATGGTTAGTCCGCCCGCTGGTCTTACCCGCGTTGCTTTAGGATTGTCAGAATGGTCCACGAGCTGACATCGGAAGCTGTAGTCGTTCCACCATCCGCTCGCCAAAGCCTACCCGCAAAAAAAAATTAAGTTCTCAATGTTTAAAAATAACGAAAGATACATTCCACAGCATTTTTAAGGGTGTGTGGTTGAAACATAAAAAAATCTTGTGTGATATTAGATTCTTGCCACAGTGAAAGCATTTTTTTAAAATCAATACCCCTGAAAATCTGCTAGATAAAATGGCTCAGAAACAAGTAAATGTCACCGGTGGTGGGTTAATTCAATCGGTGTATCAAATTTCCGCACATCTTACCTCGTACGTCATCCAAATGCTGACGACCACGCTAGTGGCGTTGTACACGAGCAGTGTGTTTTTCAGCTCGAACGCCTTGCGCTTCTCCATGAATTTTGGGCCCCATTTTACGCAGAAAGGGATGTAGATTGCTATTATCGCCAAGACTGGGATGATGCTCTGCATCAACGGCAAGTCTTTAGTGCGCGGGTCTGACACTGTAAGACAGATTTGTTTATATAGGGTCAACCGGGGTAATGTGTGACGGACTTTAGAATATTTCATCTGTACACATTACAAATTGACTGGTGTTGGTACGGATTTCATATTTTGGGTATACACACACATTTGCTCAATCTTATTAAGCCCAAAAAATCTCTTTTTAATTGAAAACTTTTTTGAACATAAATAATAACTGAAAGTACAATTGCGTTAATCACACTTACCCCATCCAAATGGGATCGGGTATTCGGGTAAGTGTTACATCACCTGGGATAAGTGTGAAATGATATGATCTTAGCACTCAGAGTGACTCATAGCAGATTGATGAGAACTAACTTAAGATTTATCGCGAATCTAGATACACATAGATATTTTTGATATTACATATTATTAATTTATTACCCATAGAAACATCGGTCCAAAATATAGCTATAGATGGAAGTAAGATATCTTAAAAGTTCTAACTGCTTTGGTTTCGTTGCTCAAAATTGACTACCTCTTTTACTATAGGGTGAAGCTAGAAGTAAATCCTACAAAATTAAAAGCAACTTTGATAAAAAAAAAAGGACCCTTATTACTAAACGCCATTTATTCTGTGGACTAATTTACCTTTTAGTTCGTCAACCAGCCCATGGAACGTGTCCTTAATACCGGCAAATGCCATCGTCTTTCTTCAACTCCTTCACCCTTCAATTCCTTCTCCCCGAAAGTCTTTCCTATATGCACTGCACCACAGTAATGCAGATCCCTAAGAGAATCCTACACAGATCAAACAATCCAAGTCGATCACGCGATCATCGTATAGCTTGATTGGAACACATTAATTGGATAGTCGACCTCGCGTGATATTTAAGATTGCAATCTCCTGACCCTCGAGACATTGAATGATCATCATTTGAAACAATCATATCGCTTTGCAATTAACATGCACAATCTACTATATTTTATTGTGCCATTTAAATAATTGCGGTTACAGATAATCGGTCAATATTTTCTCTTTATAATCTTGTGAGGGTGGGCACCCGACATTCCTTTACAGATATAGATTATATTTTTTACGAGATTTAGTTGGATTTTTTTTTGACCGCGACAAAATATAAATATTGCCACTTAAAATTCAGAGAGGAATTAGTTTCGAAGATGCTAACCATATAGAAATCCTCCGGCGTTTTTCAGTGATTTTTTTCATTTTGTTGTCACCAAACATTGCCACCAAACATCTTGCCAAAACCAAATACACCAAATATTTTCACCAAATATTTTGCCAAATACACCAAATGTTGTTACCTAATATCTTACCATGAAGTAGAACCCGGAACTTTGGCGGGAAGTTGTTTTTATCTGAAAATACCGGCCATAAGTCTAAAAGTAAGATATTTGCTGTCACCCTGGCCGATGGGAGACGGATAAAGTTAACCCTGGGGTTAGGCTTACCATCTGGTGGATCAGACCCCTTGCTCCAATCTGGAAGGTTTGGGTTTCGGCTCCCCTGACCAACGCATGGCCCGGAGTTATGCGGGTGACTATGATATTGGACCTTTTGGCCTTTGCTCTAAATATTTATTGCATCTTTATATCGGAAAGAAATTCGAAAGACGCTTAAAGACGTACTTCACATTTCATTTCATTTCACTTATTCTTATTTCTATTTCTACAATTAATACATTTGTATTGGTGGCAGAATATACTACTAAATTTAACCACATTCTTGTCTCCAACTCCAACCATCTTCTTTTCCAATCAATTCCTAACGCTTTCTGCTCTGTTCATAAATCCACACAACCCTCTGTCGGTCTTGGTTCCTTTCAACATAACTTTTCTTTCGCAGTTCCTTCTAAATCTGTTGTTTTATCAGCATTTTCACTTCTTTTTTTCAATTCTATCAATCCTTTTCCTTTTCCTAAAACTACGTAGTATTTGGGAAGTCGAACTATCAATTCTGCATAGTTTTTTTCTGTTCAATTCACTTCACTCATTTCGCTCGTTCTGCTCATCTCTTATCAGAAAAGAAATATTACGTGCATCTCTTTTCCTAATCCAGCTCATCACGGTCTTGACTTTGAATTTTCATGCGTCACCGTCTTCCCACAAAAAAAATACAATAATCATAATACTTTTATTTAATTCACGACATCTCTTTTTACATTCATAATCACCTGTACTTACTTGTTATAAGATCAGATAGGAAACATCCTCTGCATTCTCTAAAATATAAATATGTATAATATCAGAAATAAATAATTCGGACAAAAGCCGCCTATTACACTGAACTATTTTCCAGAAAGGACCATAACGCACCACATAGCATACAAAAATATGTGCAAAATCTTGGTTACATATGAAACCTAGTATATGATAAAAGACTATAAAATATGGGAGCTGATGAAAAATTAAATCGTTGTACATTTGTTATAGGCACAAAATTTACTTCGCAAATAAAACATATTTTGCAAAATACAGCTGGAAACAATGCAATAATTAAATTCAAAAGATAAATATGAATTTTGAAATTTTGCCAGTGACAACTACGATTAAAATTTATCGTCGTCCTCTCAAACGGATTGCCATTCGCGCTTTGGATCCGACGGATCGACGGATCGGATCCGTGTAACAGATTCAGACGTCTGTAAAAGGGTACACGACGAACGGGCTGCTGACGCGACGGACTGGCGATACACACGACGGACTTCATACCTATCCGTCGGATGAAAAGCGCGGACCAACAATCCGTAATATCGACTATTAAACAAATTAAATCATCCCATTTTCAATTTAAGTAGATCAAACTCGACGTAATATTCGCTCGCATCTTCCGTCGTCCGACTCTTTTTCGAGGAGATGATCCTCCTAGACGGCTTCTGCTTGCTGTAGGAACGCGCGTGGAATGCCCAGAACATGCAGAAGATCACGAAGACGTTGCCAAGCTGCAGCAGCGGTATTGCTTTAGGGAAGCTGCAGTCGGTCACGAACACTTGCAACTGGTGCATCATCACCACCACGAACTGGACCTGCAAAAATGTTGAACGACGTTAATGGTTTTTTTTTGTGGAGCAGGCCAAAGGACAAATAATAATGCCCACTCATGAAGAATCACTTTAAAAGGCAACTATGTTAGAAAGTGGGCTGCACTGTAAAAATATATAGGTATTAAAATTGGATTCTGAATTCGTGGTATAGGTAATGCGAAAGTGTGTTTTGGATTCTTGGCAGTAAACTCACGACAGATTTCGGTTGGCGAGCATCAAAAGAACGCAAAAACAACTCGGTCAAACGCGCAAATTGACATAACTCCAGCGGTAATGACCCTAATTGTTTCCATATTCTCGCCGAATCTTAGCACTTTTGTATTCAGACTTGTTACCTGGATATTGAATGCTATATAATATGGAAATTAGCATTCAATACCCAGTCAAATAGTTTTTCTGAAAGTATTTCACTGCATTTGATTTTTTTTTATCTGACTAGAGAACTAAGGTGCGGAAAGTATGTCTTAACGGCATGTGTACCATACCCTTCTTTTTTTAAGACATCTAAGGCTAGTAGATTACCTACATCAATAATCGAATTTCAATTCAAGAAAATGTCAAAACTGGCTTGGTGGGATAGTTGGCACTAGACACTTACCAGCTGCATCTTGGTCATGTGCGATTTCCACCACAAATACTTCTGATACCTCGGTCCCAGCCCAGCAAGCAGATAGTAGCTGTACATCAGCGAATGTATGAAGCTGTTCGCCATTATCGCGAATGTCAGCTGACCACCTGCAGGGTGGCATTAAAGATCATCATTGACTGAACATTAATTGGGTGTGTATATAGTGCATCTACCTATATGCAGCCGTTGGTCCTTGCACGTTTGATGCATGGCATATTGGCAAGCCAGAGAATTTACCTGGAAGGAACTTCGTCATAACATAACAACACAACGGCATCGTAGTATGGTGCCACAGGTGCAGGAATGTCGTCTGGTTGTTTTTCTTGCGCAGGACAAAAAATACCTGAAAAAAGTTTCCGAGACGTGCTTTAAAATCTCGAAATGGCATTCTTGACCATTGACTTAAGACCAAGAAAATGTTCTTGTCCTTACCGTGTCAAGAAGTTCAATCAGCTTACAGACGAAGTACACGTACGATAGCCGAGCCATCTGACAAATACACACAATTTATATTAAAAGATCGAATAATATTTGCGTCTGCATGAGATAACGTTAAGAAATGAATTCCAAACGCACCCTCGCCGCTTTAGGGTTGTCCGTGTAGTCCATGAGTTGACACCGGTAGTTGTAGTCATTCCACCATCCGCTCGCTAAGGCCTGGAGGTGATCGTTATATTTTAGGCGTTATGAAGAAATATCTTTTTATTTATTATTTCTATCAGATTTCTACACTTACATTTTGTCTTGAGTCCCTAATCTAGCTACCATCCCATCCCAATGTCATTCCTTCCTTGCATTTCGTCACACTTTCCATCATCTCTCTATTTACTCTTAAATTATTCCATTCCTCGACATCCTTTTCTTTAATATATTAAATAACTGGAAATATATTTGAATGCTCCACTTTCTAACATTAAATAACTCAATAGAAATCTTTGGATGGCTTATCATAAGCGTTTAAACGTTTAAAAGTTGAAAAATTAGAATGTGAAGTTCATAAATTGTACCTTCACGGTTTTTTTCCACAATGAAACTGGCCTACCTCGTAAGTCATCCACACGCTGATCGCCACGCTGCCTGCGTTGTAGACAAGCATCGTGTCTTTCAAGTTGAACGCCTTGCGATTGTCCATCAATTTCGGGCCCCAACTCACGCAGAACGAGATGTAGACTGCTACTATCATGAATACTGTCATCGGACTCTGCATCAGTGGTAAGTCTTTAGTGCGAAAATCTGAAACAGTCGCGGTGTGTGTTGAAGATTTCAAATTTTGGTCTTTCTAAACCTGCATTCAAGAGGGGAATTTTGTGTAGATTTAGTTGTGACAGTTCCAATCTGGATTTTTTCTGCTTGATTTTTTGCCCTCTATGCGTTTTTGTATGGTTTATGTGTTTTGTTTTAACCAAGGTATACCCAACAAAAACATGCAATATCAGTGAATTCACTGATTGTCGGAGGTTTTAAACTAAGTTTCAATTCTAATTTTACTAGGAGTTTTTAAACGGAGTTGGTGGAATCTGATAGTGGCATCGTTGGAATCCTTAAATGGGCGAGAAAATGCTCCTCCTTCTCAGCTATTGCTATAAAAATTATGATTCCTATTATAATTGGCTTTAAAAAAAACTCCTAATTTTCATTTTTCAGTCGATATTTATTGGGATAAAAAATGCAGATCTACCATAATTATATTCACATAGCAACTTACCCTCGTGTTCCTCCACAAACATCTCGAACTTTTCATAGAGCCTTGCAAACACCAGCACACTCGCACTAACAGCTGATCTATTCCCTGTCATCTCGGGTGCAAATGAGACATTGAAGAAGTCACAAAACGATGCGGCAATCATCGTGGAATATTTGGTGGAAGTGGTGTAACGCCAAGGAGGTCCCAAAACTACACTGGAGGGGCCTAAGGGGCCCCACTCTTGCCTCCTAAAACCAAATATAGTAAATATCGTAACACGAGTTACGTTGATAAAAGTTATCTTCAATATAACTGGATTTAAATTGAATTGAATTAGATTTTGTAAATTAATTTTATTATTAGAACTTCTATTAGCGTTATGTCCGATCTCTGCATAAATTTCGTTTTTCATGTTTTTTTTCCACTTCATGGGTGGATCTTTTCCTTTCCTTAATCTAGGCTGCAGTTTAATTCAGAAAAAAAGCGTAAATTTGTATCAGCATCAATGATACAGTCTTTCCGTCAATATTCGAAGGTAACAAGAGAACGCGTACCAATACATCCTTTGTAATGTGTAAAAAATTAAAAACTTGTAATAACCGTACCTAGCAATACTAATTTCCGAGATATTTACCTAAAAATAAATCGGGAGTATAACTAACATGGAGGTCCTTAAAAATCACTAAATTTCTCAGCGTCTTTTGTCATAGAAATCCCGAAAGTAACAAGAAAATTCTAAAATTTCTGTCTTCAAATCGTTGATCTCTTTGGAATCGTATTAATTAACGCTTCCTGAATATATGTCACGATACTAAAAGAATACCTGGCTAAATGGACACGGTGTATAGTAAAGATAATTACTTCTTGTATAACTCTTTTAATACTTCTTCAAATAAATCATTATTACTTTCATCTTTGGATCAGCATTGCATTGCACCAGGTGGCTCCAAATCCAACTAACCGAGATGATATGCCTTTTCGCGATCTTGTCGTAAAAGACCAAGACGCCTTCGCTTGTCCTTCATAGTTCTTAGATACCGGACTTCGCGCGAAAGCGTCGACGGCGACGCTACAAATCTTACTCGCGTCTTCTCAGCACTTTAATAACGCCCGTGTACATAATAGCATTGAATAACAATAATATAATTGAATATAATTGAATATAACTCAATGTTATATGTGTATATATAATCAGGCGCTTTCAAATTCACTGTCAGCAGTACTAATTTGTCACGGTCGATGCTTTTAATTCCTTTCGATTGCTCGAACAGTGATGTTAAATTGAAAGCATAAACCGCTGTCAAATCCACCCGCCATTCACCCCCCCCCCCCCCCCCACTTTAGCCCTCTTTATTTCAATAAGTTATCAACCTTATATAACTTACAAGAGGTTTGATTTTCAGCTGTTTTTGTACCTATCCGGGTATCTGGGGTTCTGGGGTTGTCTTCCATTAATCTTTTATAGAAACGGTGAAAAATGGACGAAAATTGTCGGGGTTTTTTTCAAAACCTTTATTATTCTCTTCCCAACAACACTTTCGTTTTTGAGCGAGATCTGTGACCTTTTTCTAATTTAATTTTGAAGAAATCTAATTTCATCTAGCCTGAAAAATAAACAAATGCAACCGACGGCCGGCCAAAATGCATCCACTATAAAAATGGAAAATATCACTTTGGCACTGGAATATTCAACAAGTACACAGTAGTTTACAATTTCATGCAATAAAGACACATTGCATCACTAAAACTCTTGCCACGCACGCGCATTTTGCCCTATGGGCATATTGTTTGCCCTATGGGCATATTGATGTTGTTTTGCATGCTTTTATATGCCCTATGGGCATATTTTTGCCTTATTGACATAGAATTTTGCCCTATGGGCATATTTACATGTAATTTTGCCAGCATTATGCCCTATGGGCATATCGTTTTGCCTTATGGGCATAGGGTTTTGCCTTATTGGCATAGGGTTTTGCCCTATGGGCATATAATTATATAATTATGCCAGCATTTTGCCCTATGGGCATATAGTTTTGCCTTATGGGCATAGCGTTTTGCCCTATGGGCATATTGACATATTATTTTGGCAGCATTTTGCCCTATGGGCATAGCTTTGCCCTATGGGTATAAACATGCCTTATGAGCATAATTTTGCCCTAGGGGCATAGTAATGCCTTATGGGCATAGGGTTATGCCTTATGGGCATATTGACATAAAATACTGCAGCTTTTTGCCCTACGGGCATAGCTTTGCCCTATGGGCATATTTCTTGCCCTTGGGGCATATATTTGCCCTATGGGCATATCTTTGCCCTATGGGCATATCTTTGCCCTATGGGCATATCTTTGCCCTATGGGCATATCTTTGCCCTATGGGCATATCTTTGCCCTATGGGCATATCTTTGCCCTATGGGCATTTCTTTGCCCTATGGGCATATCTTTGCCCTATGGGCATATTCATGCCCTAGGGGCATAGAAGCTGCCCGCAGGGCCTAGCTGGGTACCAGCTAGTCAACCTTATATAATTTACAAGAGGGTTGATCTTCAGCTGTTTTTGTACGTATCCGGGTATCTGGGTATCTGGGGATGTCTTCCATTAATCCTTTATAGAAACGGTGAAAAATGCATGAAAATTAGTGGGGTTTTTTTCAAAACCTTTGTTATTCTCTTCCCAACAACACTTTCGTTTTTGAGCGAGATCTGTGACCTTTTTCTAATTTAACTTTGAAGAAATCTCATTTCGTCTAGGCTGAAAAAAAAACAAATGCAACCGACGGCCGGCCAAAATGCATCCACTATTAAAATGGAAAATATCACTTTGGCACTGGAATTCAACAAGTACACAGTAGTTTACGATTTCATGCAATAAAGACACATTGCGTCACTAAAACCCTTGCCACGCACGCGCATTTTGCCCTATGGGCATATTGTTTGCCCTATGGGCATATTGATGTTGTTTTGCATGTGTTTATATGCCCTATGGGCATATTTATGCCTTATTGGCATAGAGTTTTGCCCTATGGGCATATTGACATGTAATTTTGCCAGCATTTTGCCCTATGGGCATATCGTTTTGCCTTATGGGCATAGGGTTTTGCCCTATGGGCATATTGGCATATAATTTTGCCAGAATTTTGCCCTATGGGCATATCGTTTTGCCTTATGGGCATAGGGTTTTGCCTTATTGGCATAGGGTTTTGCCCTATGGGCATATTGACATGTGAATTGGGCGGCATTTTGCCCTATGGGCATATTTTTTGCCCTAGGGGCATAGTTATGCCTTATGGGCATAGTTATGCCTTATGGGCATAGGGATGATGCCTTATGGGAATAGGGTTATGCCTTATGGGCATATTGACATAAAATACTGCAGCTTTTTGCCCTACGGGCATAGCTTTGCCCTATGGGCATAAAAATGCCCTATGGGCATATTTTTTTGCCCTCGGGGCATATCTTTGCCCTAGGGGCATAGGGTTTTGCCTTATGGGCATATTGACATATAATTTTGGCAGCGTTTTGCCCTATGGGTATAGCTTTGCCCTATGGGCATATACATGCCTTATGGGCATATTTTTTGCCCCAGGGGCATAGTTATGCCTTATGGGCATAGGTTTTGCCTTATGGCATAGGATTTTCCTGAGGGGGAAACATGCCATCATATGAACTAAAAAAAAAAAAAATTAATTTAAAAAAAAGTATAAGGAGTAACCACATAGTGCCGGAGGCACGGGTCTCCGCTGCTAGTTATGTATAATTTAGAGTAAAAAAATTTAAATCGTAAAAAACGATTGAAAATAATATTGGTGCAATATGCTTGAATATCACACCACGGATAGAATTATATTCCGAATTTTGGAAATAAATTTTATCTGATTAAATCTGGCCGTTTCGATGAGTTAGATAAGCACCTTCTGATTTTATGCCTGATTTCACTCTTTCAGACCCTCTGACCATTACTCATTTATTTCTTTAAACTTAATTTTAAAATATCAGTGTCTATAGAGGAAGAGATTGTCGCCTTCTATCTCACTTGTACGATTGGACCAAAAGCTAGGTCGCAAATTTGAGTCAATTTGGATGTAAATTATTATTGTGACAAAACTGTTGGTCCGATCTTGAAGGTAAAGCGGCAGGTGGGTCGGCAGTCTCTTTCTCATGAAGTTTGGAACAGTTCTAGGGGAGTCGGAGGAGCCCTGATTAGCGCCGTGGCACATAACGTCGCGACGACGATGTAAACAAAGATTAGTCACGCTAAGAATTCTTTGTCCAGATCGAAAATGTGCTACAGAATCGCCGATAAGTACACGAAAACTTTGATTGACAGTCACTTACAATATGCTGACTGAAATGAACGCAATATCGCGTCAATTAAAACACACAATTCGAGAAATCGTGAATGATGTTTCTGCTAGATTTGCGGGTAGGTTTGTTCACTGATAATTGGAGGACCTCTATAATCTCTCTGTGCCCCAAAATGTTTAGATTTCTTTATCTCTCTGTTCTGATCCGACCACAACATGATAGTGTTGCTTAACTTCATTGATTGCCCAAAAATTAGACGACTCTTTATCATTAGACTCCTTATAATCCTTATATTTCTAATTATATCCTTGTAATAATAATCCTCCAGTCTTCAGCATCACGTGTGCCCTGTAGTATAGGCGGAAATGGACTTTAAATTATACATACTATGAACAAACATGTGCAAATTCAAGATGCAAATTTTAATCGTTTTGTTTTAAGGGAGTGCCAATTTTAAAACCATTATAAACTGTAAACTATATACAAATTCTGAAATTCCTTAAGTATTTAAACTAAAGAGCTCAATTTAGTTATAAATTATTGTCACAATTATGTGAAGGTTGCACCCAATCTATTTTTAAATTAATTTACAATATTTGATGATGATCTGACGGTGTCTGATACTTGTCTGAAGGTTGTACACAGACTCAAGTCTCAAATCTTTTCAGTATCGAAATGAATCTAGGCGAAGTGCCACCTTGATTGCCGTCCTGGCCATCTCCAGCAGGAAGTGTACCGTTTGCTCTCCACGGATCTTCTGATTTGTTCGTCAGAGTCGCAAGTCACTGAAAGAATACTACTACACTACTTGCTGTGCTATTTGTACGGAATTACTAACTAAATAATATTTGTTATGTCACTGTCAGAAGTATAAAACAAATATCATTTCCTTATTTGCTGAAATCTGGCATTATTTTGTCTGATTGAACAAGCCAAGAATGATATCTTACTGATTTGGGATTGCAATGTGCAAGAGAATTGAATGATCAGTTATATTTTCTCATTTTAAATTATTTCATAAGCATTTTAGTTTACCTTAATGCCTCCAATGCCTACAATATATGTATATTCTATACTAAATATATCATGCTTAGATACTGTCAATTTTTACAGGCGTTAGTTGTTCATATGCGTTATCAATTCGTACACCTATTCAAGTATTTCAATGTTTCAAAAGTTTCTAGATCCTAGATTGCAAGAACACATGGTTGCTAGACATGGAATATAAATACAAAAATGGACCAACAACAACTCTCTTTCCACACCAGGATCTCTCTTGCCCAGTCATGGACATGGCAACCTTGGTCCCGAAGCATTTCGCAGTCATCGATTATGTCGTGTTTGGCTTCCTGCTTCTCTGCTCCGCCCTCATCGGAGTCTACTACGGGTTCTTTGCCAAACAGAAGCAAAACACGACAACGGAATATCTGATGGGCGGAAAAAATATGGGAATTTTCCCCGTCTCCATGTCGCTCATATCTAGGTAACAATTTAACAATTGTTTTACAAAGTTTCAAAGCTTTTTAATTGAACAATAAACTACAGTATGACTTGGAATGTTAATTACAGACGTCTCTTGTAATTTGACAGTAATTTACAAAATTAATTACCACGGTGGACTGGTTGATAGGAAAAGACAGGATAGCAAACAATAAACAGATAAATTTAGGGTGAATATCATCCCTGATATTTTAAAGTTAAAATCTTTTACTTGCAGTCCAACTAGTTGTATCAGATAATGTTTGAATTGCAGCTCAATATCGGCTATCTTTTTACTGGCTCTTCCCGCTGAGATGTATGTCTACGGCAGCCAAATGTACATGCTAGCGTTTGGCCAGATAATCGCTAGCCTCGTGATGATGTACGCCTTCCTTCCTGTCTTTTACACTCTGCAAATCACTTCCAGTTACGAGGTAAATGCTCTTCACAAGTCAATACTGGTCACTTAACTTTATTTGCTGATGTCTTATAAGTATTCTACTTTATTTTTAGTATCTGAATCTTCGTTTCAACCATTCCTTACGAATGTGTGGCTCGATACTGTTCATCTTGAGTATGGTAAGCATGAGGCTCTCCCTATTTTGTTTTGTGATAGCTGCAAGCTTGGACCAGAGAATGAGAAAGGAAAGTGAATTAACATCTTTGTTTCGTTGTCAATTTTTTAGTTCTTGTACATACCGATTGTCATCTACGTTCCGGCATTGGCTTTTAATCAAGGTAAAAATGCATATTTTTTACAACCTTGACATTAGCGTTATAGCTGAACATTACTCTGAAATTTTTTACAACAAATTTAAGTGCTTAAGTTAATTTAACCAAATATTGCTTAGGATCCATTTGAAATTTGTTGGTCGACTGATTGCTGAATCCCTTTGTTATTTTTAATTACAGTCACTGGAATCAACATCCACCACATAACACCGGTTGTTTGCATCGTCTGCATCTTTTACACAACAGTCGTAAGAAAATACTTATATTAAATTCGGTCCTTGGTGCTTAATTTCAGAAATGGCATTCTTCCCAAATGTTTACTAATATTCCATCAATTGCTTTACAGAAACGAGAAAATTTTTGGAGTATTCACTCATTTTACTTTGAGTCATATCCTTAGTGGCTAGCTTTTCTTTAATCTTGTTGGCAATCCATAAACAGATGCGGGCCCTTGTCTCTATGGCCCCAGTTCTGTTGATCACAATGTAGGAAAGGAAAATGTAGGTACCATCTCCAAATTCGAGTCAACGCAGTAAGAACACGACTCGTGTGTTTTTTTGTTTGCCACCAGGGAGGGCTGAAGGCGGTCGTTTGGACGGACACGTTGCAGACGGTGTTGATGTACGGCGGCGTCACCACTGTGATGATCCTCGGAACGCTGAAAGCCGGCGGACTTTCCGAGGTCCTCGCGAGAAACCGGCAAACGGATCGGCTCGAGTTCTTCAAGTGAGTTACGGGTCTTGTTTCCCATTCATAAATATCATGATCTTGTAAGTTGCCGTGAAGTCTCGAGTAGTTGAAACCTAAATTACTCTTAATTCGTTTCTCTTCGCACTACAGCTTAAGTCCTGATCCGACTCTTCGCTACACGTTCTGGATCGTTTTCTTCGGCGAGATGTTTAACTTCACGTCGATCTGCGCTGTGAACCAAGCTATGGTCCAGCGGTGCCTGGCGATGCCGAACTTGCGCCGAGCCAACTAGTGAGTGGACGCAGCTTCCACTGTTGTAGAGACAGACATCCAACTCCTCATTTTAATCTGAATAATTTTCATCCAGATGGCTTTGTGTAAATGCTGCTGCATTTACAGCAGGTGCAGCAGGTGTTGAGAAGAAATTCGGGAACACAAGTGATCATTTCGGCAAAATAATGCCAGTTAAATTGACCACGAATGGGCAAAGCATGCACTGAACTGACTAAAAGTGTGACACCTGGCCACAATGATTCTAATAAAGTATAAAAGTCTTCATTTGATTTATAAGGTTTCTTCTCGTTTTTCCAGCACCGTTGTAATCCTTGCCGTGGGATTGTTTGCCATCGTTTCGATGAGCTGCTACACTGGACTCGTCATATTCGCTCTGTTCCGCGACTGCGATCCGATCTCGACCAAGGTAATTCCGTTGCCTCGTCACTTCGAAGAGACACGTTTTTTTTCCGGTCGCTTTGTAAGGGAAACGTTTTGTAAGTAAAGTGTTACAGAATCGAACCGTTTCAAATGGGTTCATAATCTATATTCTTAATACCGGGACTTGTACATTCAAGTTGGGTTGCTAAACACGATTGCCACTTAGTTTCCGTTAAACAATTTTTCTATAGGGTTGCATTGTTTCGGGGTTTTAGATGATCAGCAAGGCTGACCAGCTCTTGCCGTTCTTCGTGATGCAGATCTCGGAAGCCGTTCCCGGCCTGCCCGGGATATTTGTTGCCGGAGTCTTCAGTGCAGCACTGAGGTTAAGAAATTAATCATTCTTACGACGCTAAGTCGCTTGATCACGGCACTTGTTAAATGTTTTCAAGACATTTGCTTGCAATGAGACTTTTAACTGGAAGATTGAATGATCCTGGATCTGCGTTTGAAATTTGTATTTCTTCCTCAGTTCAATGTCGACCGGGTTGAATTCAATGACGGGAGTCATCCTCGAGGACTTGATCCGGCCGTGCCTGAAACGGCCCATCTCCGAGCTGACCGCCAGCAAGATATTGAAAGTAAGAAGTTAGGTTAGATAATTTTTATTTTAGTTATAACAAAATGTATGCAAGGAAGGAGGTATGTAAATTACATTTTGTCTGCTTCACAGTGCGATATAGAGGTGCAATCGTGTAACAACGAATTTGCTTGGATGTTAAAGGGGCGTATTGCTTTATCTAGCATAAGATTTCATATTTGATAGACCTATTCATTTCAAGGAAAAATTACATCATATACCCACCAACAAAAGCCACTTGGATTGAGATTGGTTAAATTGCAGAGCCAATAGAATTTTTCTTCGGACCTTTTTAACCAAAGAACGTAGGAAAATCAAAACTCGTGGCTTCTCTTTGTGAGTATTTGACATCATTTTTCTTTGAATGGAAAAGGTCTATCCTTTCCTCTACTAATTAATTAATTT
This sequence comes from Nemurella pictetii, assembly GCA_921293315.2. NCBI lineage: Eukaryota > Metazoa > Arthropoda > Insecta > Plecoptera > Nemouridae > Nemurella > Nemurella pictetii. The sequence goes on from OV121122.1 coordinate 9,906,204, forward strand.
CCGGTGATTTTTGACACAAAACCTTGTTTGTACAATCATCACAAAATAAAATGTACCATACCACACATCAAGTAAATGTCCTGTGGCTGCTCGTGGTGGCGATACTGAACGAGTACCTCCCGGCGTTCAGGTGGTGTCTGCCCTGATCGGCGTCGTCTGTATCGGGCTCGTGTTCATCGTTGAGAAGATGGAGTCGCTGGCACAGCTCTGCTTCAGCCTGACGGGAATCACGTCTGGCGCGCTTTTGGGAGTGTTCGCGCTCGGCATGTTCTTCCCCTGGGCCAACTCGAAGGTAAGAGTCCGGATCGTTCGCTATCCACTTTGCGGAATTTACGAGTTTTAATTACAGCGCGTTACAGGTATAGGAGACCTTCATTTTTGTAGATTTGTATCGCATGTTTCTTGATTGTTGAAAAACGTACTAAAAAGGTAATTTATTTGTTACTTTTTCTGTTTTCATACTTACTACTTATTCATTTCTTACTGTATATCCGCTTAATAAGCCGAATGCATAAGTTACCAAACATGTAACACACAGTAGGTTTTAATTTGATGAATTTTCTTGCATTATACAAATTTACCACAGAAGTTTTATTGCCAACGTTACGTCATTATAATTCCGTTGTGCTGTTGACATTGTTAGATTTTTAAGTAATTTATAATTTATACATTTATTACCTATATTTTTCACACTAGGCCTTTCTTTCAAGTGCATTTCCTAATTGATGTTAAAAACGCACTATCAAGGTTTATCTACCAATATAACATCCCGGCTTCTAACTGGTTGACTGAACGCTGCCGAAACTCACCCGTTGGCCATGGACAGGGCGCCCTTGTTGGCAGCGTCACGAGCATCCTGCTGGTGACGTGGCTATCGGCGGGATCACAAACCGCCATCGCGCAGGGGAACATCGTGCACGAACGGAAAGCGTATTTCACCGAACGGTGTCCTGCCGGCGTATTCAACCAGTCGGCGTTCGAGATGCCGACGCCGCACGTGCAGTGAGTTGATCTTGGACCGGGATCCGTTGATTCAGGCATGGAAATTACGATGGCAACTTTTAATGCAACGAGATTTGCTGACAAAAAACTTGGAATCTTTTGATGGTACTACTCATTAAACTAGAAACTCTATAGTTCTGGCTTAAGGCTTGATTAAATCAATGGACAAGGTTTATAATCTAGCTTAATGCCGTCTTTGCATCTTCCCCATAATAATGATTAAACCCTTGATTACAATTCCTGTTACAGAGAAGACGTGTTTTTCCCGTTTCGAATCTGCTACATGCTCTACGTATTCATCGGCGCGTGGACCGTCATTGTGGTGGGCATGGCTGTCAGCTGGGCGACCGGTCTGCGAGACCCAAAGGACGTGAACCGGGACCTGCTTACGCCCGTCATCCACCGCTTCCTGCCCAAGCAACCGTCGCTGCCCGAAGAAGAGAAGTTGAACAAGATTGCGGCAGACTTTGTCACGCTGCCTCAGCTTCCGACAAATTCGTAGATTGCTTGGTTATACTTGCGTGTGACTGTTAAGGTACGGGCATATTGTTTCCTTTGCATGCTACTAAAATTTCCTCTGCACGTCACTGAAATACCTACCTGGACTTTGAATTATGCTGCTGCCGGCGCATACGACTTCAGGATAGGTTCTGTTCAGGATGTTGCTGTTTAGGTAACACTAATGGAGCAAGGCTTGACTAATCAAAGATTAAGTGTGTTTAGTCTGTCACTGTGCAATTTTTGAGTTTGAACTGTGGGAGGAGAAAGTTCACTGTTTACCAAAAAACCTAGATGGTGGACAAATTAATATTAACAGACTTTAGATTGTGATCTATTTTTTTTTTAAATTATATATTTACTTGCTGGACTCGACAGCCCGTTGTCAATATTTTGTGATGGTGGCTCGTGCATGTTCTACGTTCAAATACTCAATACTTCTGTTATTTAAGCAATAAAAGAGAAGTTATTTGCATGTAAATTATGGAATGTTTTCTGCAGAAGCTCGAAGCTCAACACAAATCATGATCTAAGGGAAAAGACATCCTCATATACCACGGCAGCCTAAATCTGTTTGGCTCTTGCTTCACGGGTCACGGTATGTGAATGCCCCCTTATTTCATTTCATTGCCAGGGCGCTCACAACTACACCGCAATCAGCCCCCCTTGGCCTACACAAAAGATCGTCATCACACACCAACTACTCGACTATCCGCAGATAGCAGCATAGCGTCACTAGTTTCCGCGTCTTCTACGTTAAAGCATTGTCCTGTTTTTCTATCTCCATGGAGCCCAATAACTGAAATACCTTGGCAAGGTGAATGAAACGGGTTCAATGCCCAGCAAGGAGACAATTATGGAATGGATATTTCATTTCTAATTATAAACTTACACTGGGCTTAAAAATATTGAGGCATTAGATATTACTCATAACTCAGCATAGAACCATGCCAAAACATATCTCGTTCAGAATCTTTCCTTCCATTTATGTCACATTGCAAATCTGATCTAATTAGTCATAAATCATTGTCTTATGTAAAGGGCCGAGATTGTTGCATCAAGCTAATTTACAATATTTGTCAATGTGGCAGTTGGCATTGGCTGACGTGGCCTCAACAAGACTTGCATACAGCTCGAAGACCACGGCATTTAAGACCACACTCCTGAAGTATTTCTTGGTGGTAGAGCACTGATGTGGAACCTGTTTCTGTCTGGCAAACTCTGTCAGGTGAACGCAAAGATCGGCTAGTTTACCTGTTTAACTCGAAAGGTAAGTGTATGGGGCAATTCATTTTGAAAAAAATTACGAAGTTACTAAATTACTAAAATAAGAAGTCAAATGAGCACGAAAGTATTGTGTACCTTAATTTAAGTAATTAAGATTCAAAATTCAGCTATAAAAAAAAATGGTGGAAAAATGTTAAATATACCTACCTAGATAATCAGACCTTAGAGTTGATTTTGCTTTACTAATTCCAGATATTACTGAAAAATCAATCTCCGTCTGTAATCAGATTTCTTTCTTAGTTCTTCGATGTCTATCGCAAGCATGGATGCCGAAATCTTGACCGAGACCTATTTCGGAATCATTGACTATTCCGTTTTCGGCTTCTTGCTTCTCTGCTCGGCTCTCATCGGAGTCTACTTTGGATTCTTTGCCAAACAGAAACAGAACTCGACTAAAGAATATCTGATGGGTGGAAAAACCATGGGCATTTTCCCCGTGTCCATGTCACTCATTTCAAGGTGAACCCTACCTATATCTAATGCAGTTCATATTTGTGATTGATGGTGACAATTCACTGTGATATTTTACGTGTCTTTATACCACAAATTAATTTTTATCTTTAATTTATGCTGTTTCAGTGCAATATCGGCCATATCGCTGTTGGCTTATCCAACGGAAATGTACATCTACGGCACCCAATTCTACATGATCGCATTTGCCCAACTTTTATCCTCCGTCTTGATGATATTCGTCTTTCTTCCTGTCTTCTACACCCTGCAAATAACGTCAAGCTATGAGGTAGGTGCTTATTAGAGGCGATAAGTACTTTTCTATACCTCATGCTAATAAATTTGTAATCAGTGAATATTGGTTTTTCAGTATTTGAAGCTTCGTTTCAACCATCAAGTAAGAATCATTGGGTCCGTAATATTCGTCTTGAAAATGGTGAGCGGCCAAAATATCTTCTGTGCCAACATTTTCTCTCAGATTTGATTGAATTTGATGTAAATCAAATATCCAACCGTATCGTAGCATAACCATTTGTGTCGAGCTTATGCCACCAATTTCATCATCCTTCTACTCTAATAGTCTTTTGGCATTTCCTTTTTCAGTTCCTGTACATTCCGATTGTGATATACGTTCCAGCTCTAGCCTTCAGTCAAGGTGAGGTTTAAATTATATTATTTTTATATTCACTGTGTAACTGTGGGTATTCCCAGATTGAGATAGAGCAAAATTTCCGACTTGGTGAAATATAATTTTTGTCCACTTTCAGTCTTTTTCTGTATTTTTAATTTGAATGCATGGGATACTTGCCTAGTCAAAAGTAAATCATAAATATTAATGTAATTATTAAAAATACTCTGTTTTTTCCTTGCAGTCACTGGTCTCAATCTTCATATGATAACGCCTGTAGTCTGCATTGTCTGCATCTTCTATACAACAGTTGTAAGTAACTCACCTGATAATAAGCATCTTCCAATCAAAATTTCGCATTTATTTCAGCGTTTCTCTTGATAGCATGGCAAACAACTTCTACATGATCTTCTTTGTGAATACGATTTCCAGTCGTAATCATCAGAAGATAGTACCATTATTTTCCTTAGGCAAGGCCAGACATTACTCATCTTTCACCAATCATTGCCTCAAAATATCCACACATCGGTACCTATGTGTTACATCATGTTATTTTTAGAGCTTTCCTTTTGGTTGTTTCCTAGTGTGTTTGTTTGCCACCAGGGAGGGATTAAGGCAGTCGTTTGGACAGATACGTTGCAGACGGTGTTGATGTTTGGCAGCGTGGCCACGGTCATGGTTCTCGGTACGATAAAAGTTGGAGGATTTGCTGAAGTTCTCGAAAGAAACCGTCAAACGGATCGGCTGGAATTATTCAAGTATGCCGAGTATTAACTTGATGCCTAGTTAATTAGTTAAATGTATTTCTTTCTCATTAAATGCTGCAAGTGAATTATTAACCATCTCTCCTCCGCAGCTTTGATCTGGATCCGACGCTTCGCACGACATTTTGGTCGGTTTTGATTGGCGAATTATTCAGCTTCACGTCGTTTTGCGCAGCGAACCAGGCGATAATTCAGCGGTGTCTGTCGATGCCGACCATACGCAAGTCCAAATAGTGAGCAGACAATTTTTTGCACTGTGTTGTTTGTACTGTGACACCATTTTTTATAATTGAAATGGATATTTTAAAATTTGCCTGAGAGTAAAGAGCAATGGCATGACTACGCAAGGTGAAAATGTTTGGGAAAATTTGAATTACCAATATTCGTTGATGTTCAGATATTCAACCCCGTAAGTCGAGCCTACCCTCTTGCCTCCATTTCCATTTAAAAACTTGAAAATTTTGCATTCAGCAACTCCATGCCAATAATATTATCTTCGAAACTAGATTGCCGGCTAGTTTATCAGAAATTCTGTTGGTTGAGTTCAGGATAGAACGTAAAGTTTGGCATTTAAATTTGCAAGTAGAAAAGTATGTAATAAATCTTAAAAAAAAACATTTTTATGAAATCTTAACCCTACTCATGATTAAAACGTAAGATTTGAAAACTATGAAATAATCTTAACCCTCGCCTATGATAATCTCTTGAGCTGTAAAATTTTCTTCAACAGTAATTAAATGGTCCATAGCAATATTTTCGTGTGTATTTTCAGCACGGTGATAATTCTGGCTGTGGGCATGTTTGGCATCGTGACGATGAGCTGCTACACAGGCATCGTAATTTACGCTCTCTTCCGCGACTGCGATCCGGTCTCGACAAAGGTAGATCCATTTTAAGCATTAACAAACATCAATTTTATAGAAATCTAGCTTAGATATTGCATAAAAGATATATTTTGCTTTATTTCTTTGTGGCAACAAGAAACTTCACTAACGATTACCACGGCAGTTAGCGGACCAGAACAGCTGGATTGAAACAGATTTGTTTTCATGGTCCAGATGATCAGCAAGGCAGATCAACTCCTGCCGTACTTCGTGATGCAAATCTCGAAGGCTGTTCCTGGTCTCCCGGGACTTTTCATGGCCGGAGTATTCAGCGCAGCTTTGAGGTGAGTCTGATGTTGATTCAATTCTACTGCTGCAAGTATGTCAATTGCATTGTTTCATTCATAAGAGAATACATTTTTTGCAATAATAACCTTGAGGCATCACAGATCTTGTTATGACAATGCCCTTGTGATTAGTGCATAAAACCAAATGTGTCTTGCAAGACTAGTTATAGTATTTATTAATAGAAATGAAATTTTCCATCCATACTGGGAGTTGAACCTTCAATTTTGGAATGGATATATTTTCATTTCTAATAATAACTACCTACTGAGCATTAAATAAATAATTGCAGTTTGACTAGATTCATTTCAATCAATGTCACTACAAACCAATTAACAATTAATTTCATATTAATTCACTACAAGTACTTTCTTTGTTCTACAGTTCAATGTCTACCGGCCTGAACTCGATGACCGGGGTCATTCTTGAAGACATGATCCGACCGAGACTGAAAAAACCCATCACAGAAGTAACCGCCAGCAACATCATGAAGGTAAGCGTACAGTTGAATGTGTTCATGAGTAAGCATCGGTAGGAATCTGGTTGGTGACTCCGGCTCATGAAGAAAAGTGTTTTGAGTCGGTAATCGAATTCACCGGTGCTTCGGGCATGAAACAAATCAAAGTATAGCAGCTGGGCGTCGGTTTCGCAGGTGGTAGCTGCGGGAACGGGAGTCTTGTGTGTGGCGTTGGTGTTCATCGTCGAGAAGATGGGCTCGCTGATGCAGGTGGCCGTCAGTCTGTCGTCCATCACGTCTGGCGCGCTGCTCGGCATTTTCTCTCTTGGAATGTTCTTCCCGTGGGCAAACTCAAAGGTAAAAGAATCGACTGTTACCTCGGAAAATGAGATGTTGCCTTGTGTGGTTCTTATCTAAACGCGGGGGCGGATCGTGGGAGAGGCCTGCAATGATAAAGCTTCATATGTGTGGCATTGTCAAAAAGAGCGTTTGGCATACGAGACAACTTAAACATTTATACCAAGTCTGGATGACATCTGGAAAATTTCGTCAATTTATTTATACGTAAAAGTTGGCCTTGTCAGTAGAAATGCAATGTTAAAAACTAAAAAAAGCTAATGCACATGAAAACTTACTGACTTGCTTAAGAAATTTAGCAGATCTAATTTTAGAAATTTTCAAAGATTCCCAATGATATTAATCAAAACTAGGTGTTTGGTCTGCACACGGCAACAAACAAACAAACAAACAAAACATTGCTGACTTTTTCTGCAGGGTGTCGATAAAATATTTGATTCACCCGCTTTGCTCGTCAATTATTTGCCTTGGTAGATTCCAAGTGAGTTAGTAATTCGTATGATCTTGTCTAGGGTGCGATGGCGGGAAGTATTACTAGCATATTGCTGGTTGCGTGGATGTCCGCGGGTTCGCAAGCCGCCACCGCACTCGGAAGAGTGGTTCACGAACGGAAGACAGTCTTCACCGACCACTGTCCAGCTGGTGTTGCCAACCAAACGCTCTTCACAATGCCCCCAAAACATTTACAGTGAGTAGAAAATTTTCTATGAGTTCACAGCAATATTGATGACAAAATAGGCAAAAATGCATTAAATCAAGGGGGTGTAAGGTAGTATTGATTCAAACGCAAATGCAAATACTTATCGCATGTCGGTAGATATTTATTATTAGAAATGGAATATTCAATTCCAAAATTTGTATCCCGGTACGAAATACGGATACAAATTTTGGAATGGATATTCCACAAGAAAGCTATTTTTGAGAGGAAAATAATCTTAGCCAAATGGCCATAAGGCTTCCAAGTCCCATAACAAGTTCCTACACTATTGAACACTATTGTAGGGGTCGACGAAGCCACGGCCTTTAGTCTCAGCTCCCCCTAACATCTTTCCAGGAATGAGGTGTTGTACATGTATCGCGTCAGCTACATGTATTACACTGTCATCGGCGTGATGACAGTCATCGTGGTGGGCATGGCTGTCAGCTGGGCTACCGGTCTGCGAGACCCGAAGGACGTGAACCGGGACCTGCTCACTCCCGTCATCCACCGCTTCCTTCCCAAGCAACCGCAGCTGCCCGAAGAGGAGAAGATGAACAAGATTGATGTAGACATTGTCAGACCACATCAGCTGCTGCCAACTTCGTAGATCGCTTGGTTTTGCTTGCATGTGGCTGTTTAGGTAAGGGAGCATGGTTTCCTTTGCATGTTACTAAAACCCTTTCTTTACCTGGTCATTGCATGTGGTTAATAATTTTAAAATATTTATTATTATATCACGTGATTTTATAAAATTGCAATTTGTGAAATCTTCTGCAAATTATGAAGAAGGGGAACCTATAAATAAAAGTGTCAAAATCTCTCAGTACCTTTAATGAGCCTCTATCCATAAAACTGGTATTTGCTCACAGCATTTAACAATTATTAATCCATTTATACAGTTTTTATACAAATTCTCTGATCATTAAAATATTCTCTATTTAAAAAGAACTCCAAATTCAAACTAGAGTTTTATAAAAATAAAAGAAGCTGTAAGTATATTTGTTAGTGCAATAATCACGCAGGCTAGTCAGCCTGCGGAAGACCCTTAATCCGACCCTATAATGACCCTAATCTCTATTGTTTTACGCTCATTATGCTCGTTTCAAGTTGCGCGCGTCCCTGACGACGTAGCCCCCCCACCCCTTACAAGTTGCGCGCGTCACTGATGACGTAGTCCCCCACCCCCACGTCCCGGCGTCCGTGCTCCCGGCGGGCTGACTGCTAAGTGTACAGCTCGTAGTGATTCGGCGAAAATAGTTTTCTGAGATAAATGATAGTACGCAACGGACAGAGTTAAAAACAAGTGCAATCGCTTGCCCGCGAACCAGCGACACAGAATTGTTATGTCTCATCATCGAAATGGGTCTCTAATATAGTAATCCAATGGCGTGGAAATCGACTCAATGGTAAAAATAAAGATTTCTTCTCGACAATTCAGCTGACCTTGAGCCGATCCCAGCTGGGCAACCTACCAAGTGATCGCATTCACAACTCGCAAGTCGCGGATACGAGCTGTTAGGAATGCGATAAGTTGACGGGCTCCTTACCAGCAGATCCCAGCTGCGTGCTATTTCAAGATGGACGAAGTTTAGAAGCCAAGAGAACATTGTTATTGTTTATTTGCGTGATTGTTTTAAGACACATTGCAACTGTGTTTTTGGACCTTGTGTAATTGTGATTGCAATCAACGAATCTATTTGCTTAATTTACTCCACTTAAATAGGATTTTACGTGGAGAGGTGACAGTGCAATTGGGTTTCAGGACCAAGTGTAATTTTGATGTGAGCAACAATCGAATAGCTTCACATCTATATTGACTCACTTCTCTCCACTTTATTATTTGGAAGTTATATGTAGAGTTTACAGTGGAATTGTGTTTATTGAGTGTAATTGAATAGTGTATTAGTTTATTGAGTTACGACATTGCAACTGTCCCTTACAGAAAAAACAGGACGTTTTTAAGTCGTCTCAGACTATTTAAAAGCGACCGTTTTGAAAGGTCGTTTTTACGTCGTAAAAGAGTCTGGAATCTGAAAAATATGATCCTTTTGCGATCTAAAAACTACCCTTTTACGATCTCCCTCGATCGCTTTTGAGTCGTCTTTGGGTCGTCTTTAGATCGCAAACAGATCGTCAATGAATAGAGCCGACCAAAAGGTAGTAAAAGGATGACAAAAGGTGCGTATTTCGATCGCAAACTAGTCGTCAACAGCTCGTAAAAAGGTTGTTGAAAGATCACAAAACGGACGTATTTGAATCGTTTTTGAGTCGTCTTTCGATCGCAAAACAGCCGTCCAAAGCTTGCGAAAAGGTAGTTAAAAGATGACAAAACATACGTATTTGAATCGTTTTTGAGTCGTCTTTCGATCGCAAAACAGCCGTCCAAAGCTTGCGAAAAGGTAGTTAAAAGATGACAAAACATACGTATTTGAATCGTTTTTGAGTCGTCTTTCGATCGCAAAACAGTCGTCCAAAGCTCGCCAAAAGGTAGTTAAAAGGTGACTAAACAGACGTATTTGAATCGTTTTTGAGTCGTATTTCGATCGCCTTTAGATCGTAAATCGGACCCACAAATAATATTTTCTACAAAATTAGCATATAAATATCTCAGATAGCTAGTCGGGAAGGGGAGTTGGCATTGGTAAATATTGTAGGGTATATTATTTTATTAACCAGTATATAGAGTTTCAAAGCATTTATTTTTTGGGTTGTAAATTTACATCTGTGTCATCTTTCGGCGATGGCATATTCGTGGTGACAGTCTCCTCGATGCTGTGGACCGACTTGCCCGTCGTCCGCGCGCCTTCACACAATTCCTGTTGATTGTCTCTTTAAACGCCTTCGTGGAGAGCGCAGCGGCTGTCATGTTCTTGTTGACGAATTCTGAAACAACGAAGGATAGCGCCGATTAGAAATCAGGTAGATTATTGGTGGTATGGTGGGGGTGCCGCCGCCGGCTCGACGGAAACTAGAAATGTCATAATGTTGATAATTTATTTGTCTATGATGAAGTTCTGATGTCCATCAAGAATTAATTATCTGAAGATATTTAGGAGGCAAGATTTGCTCGATTGAAATCCCACGTTACTTGGGAATTAGCACATCACCCAGGCGGCTATTTGTCCCGTTATAGTAAACCGCAAGGTCTGCACACAATGCGATAACAATAGTGGACCCAAGTTCCCAACCCCGACATTCGGACGACCATTCAACCCTACCACCTGCAGGTGTCGGTACAAGTTTCCGTCTTGTTCATACATTCCATAGCCGAAGACAAGTATCGACAGTGAGATCGACCAAACAAATTACTTCATACAAAAATCAAAAAAATTGTAATTTTTGATTTGAGCTTGTATGAATACCCTGACTGAATCACGATTTGGTGGACGCTTGACACAATCTGTAACTTCCTAGAAAAGTGGATTTCAAACTCACGGTAGATGCTTGCGGCTTCCGCCTGGGGATAGCAGCGTTGAGGCCCTGGCCGACCGTCGACATCGTGGCCAGCTGGGAAATTGTCATAATTTCTGATGAGAGTTTGCTCCCCAGCCGCGTACACCAACGCGGTTCAGGTTCACCCACACATCTGATCTCGGTTACGCTCAATCTGTGGCGGAAGAACACAAATTTATAAGCACAATTCATTTTCATTCGAAGATAGTAAAATGCTGTAGATGACTGAAAATTAATTGAGATAAATGAGATTGTGACTGTGTTCACTTTTATAATGGTAAATGTATTCGTTCGGAAATGTCCGAACATTCACAGATAAATCCAAAGCTTCTCCAGCTTATAAAAAAATATCGTCCTTCCAACTTATTTTCCACGTTTTCACATGTAAAATCTTGCCTGGACTTGTCTGGCAGTTGTCTATGTCACAAGGGAACGGTCATGCGGGGTAGTTGACAATTAATATTGCATCTACATAAAATATTACTATTTCTATATTAATGTAATTTTAAAAAAATCTCACCTTTTCCATTTGCTGGTCCATGATTGATTCTTGAAGCTAGACTTCTTGAAACTGTATTCACTACCTGCAGCCACTCCTGCATGTTGCCTCTCCGAAACCTTTCTGAAGAATGGCGGAGCGCGTTGGGTTGAAATTTTAACACATGGTATTCGAGATCTTCGACAAAATATTGTCGGTGAAAATTGTGAGCGTGTGCGCAAAGGAAATGTTAGACAAACTCCTAGCAAAGAGATGACGTTAGTAGCGATTTTAACAGTAGAAACAAAACAAAAACAAACTACGCTTCTTATCAATGTGATTTTTACTATAAATAGTTGCTGGAGGCCGAAATCAAAAAGACGTTAAAACTAAAAGGACGCTCGACGTATGAACCACACATTAGGATTTTAAATTGGATGGCAACGAAATGGAATTTGAAAAAAAAAATCTCGACTTATTGGTCACAAAACTGTATGATCTGAAAAAAAAACACACGATTTCGGTGGCAATGTTTTTGTTTTTCCCGTTGGGCTGCAACGCCCATGAAATAATTATAAATAATATTTACAAGAGTTAATACCCATCAGAATTGTGTAGTCGAGCTGAATACTCGATCGTGAAAACGATAAGAGATGTCCACATCTTATATAACAACTATACAGCTGTGTTCATTATGGAAAATATATGAACCAGTAACCATCACAAAACCTCTAAGCCCGGTTCGCATGAAGGGTTCGTAGAAATCAGGCCCGTAATTTACATATCGGCAAATATGAACAACTCTAGCAAGTCGATTATGAGCTGGATAAAAATATGGCCAATAGCAAATTGGATTTTTTGGAACCACGTAATGACCCAAAATTTCATCATGTAGGAATATTTGATGGTGCTGGTTAATCAACTAGAGCTCTATTTGCAATTCTGCTTCATAGCAGAGCTTTTAAAAAAGAAACAAAGCTTTTGACACAAAATTTTACCGAAATTTGACGTGGGGTGTAACTTGATGAAAACAATCAGTATCCTCTATTTCAATTCATTACAATTGATTATAATGTAGTCAAATTTATACATTTATCAATCACTTCGCGAAAATCCACCCCGAAAATTACACATTTACGAGTGTCATGCAATTCATTGTGGTAAAAGAAGCGATTTCTCAAAGATGTCCAAATGAAGTCTTTAAAATGACAATTTGGCGACATATTATATATTATGATGTAATAATGTTATCTCGTGTTTGGTGGTCGCACAGGTTTTTGTTGTCTCTTATTGTGCAACCGAAGATTACAAGACGTATGGGCACCGGTCAAAATCATAACATGTCTCAAGTTGACTCAAAAAGACATCTTAGTCCCCTAACACGGACTCGTATTTTAGAAAAATAAATTTGAGGAAAACATTTGACTTAATAATGTTCTTGACATGTTGTATTGCCATTTAACAGTAAGTCAGCCTTTTACATTGTAATGATATAGGTCGCACTTTCACATTTATCAAGTGCCCTTCCACAATTTTACCATTTAATTTTAATTTTCCTCGATCTATAAAATTTTCCAATAGTCTAAAGAACTGTATCATATTCTCCAGTCAAAGCCAGAATTATGAAAAGCAGAGTTTGAAATATGAGCGCGCTAGATCTGACATCCCACCAATCAGAGCAGCGTGCTCATCGCGTGCTCAAGCCTTTGTTGAAAGCAAGACCTGTAGAATTTTCCCTGCCATGCGGTCGCTTTGGGGTGTGAGGGTTGTGGAGGCTGAGACCGAGAACTATAGAAATCGAATACAATAGAATTTTGTAAGGATTTAAAACCAGATGCTGACCCTTCCTTTCCGGCCAGCCGAAATGATTGCGATAAGTGGTCAATGTGTCCGATTGAAATGTTATTAAAATTAGTCGCGTTCACATAAATTTTTCATGAAACACGCACTTTGAGTCATGTCTCTAGGACGAAAAATGCGTGAGATACGAGGCAAATGTTTTAATCATAGCGGGTAGCAATCATATTATATATACCATATCATATATACCCGCAATCATATTTGCGGGTAGCATAATGTTTTCTTTTCAGTCAAGTGTTGGTTTGAAATCTGTTTGAAATGATAGAGATATTGATTAATCTTGCTGTATAAAATCCTCAACATTGGTAGAAATTATTAGTTTGATTTGAAGAATAATATCGAGGTCGTTCACTGCGGCATCGTATGTCGTGTGGGGAGTTTGCGGGTCCAGTGCGGGCTGAGCGGGGTGCAATGCGGGTGCAATGTGGGCAGTGGGTGGGACAGGGATGTGGGCATGTTGTGGGCACTGTGTGGGACAGGGATTTTGCATAGTGTGGGGTTGCGACCATGTGGCTACCATGCGGCTCCCGCACGGGAATTGGGGGGGGGGAAGGCGATTCCAGGCTTCCGCACGGGAAACGCACAGATTACCTCCCGCTTACCCCGCACCACCCACGAATCCCACAGTGCCCGTGGGGTGTGTTTGCTGGGTTGTTTGCCGACGGTACTTAATTTATTAAATTAAATTTCGAAGATTCAAATAAGTCTCATAAACGTTCGAATAACCAGCGTTTGATGTCACTCTTTTGGCATCGTAATTCGATCGCCTCTGACGTCTTAAAAACGATTGATTTGCGACTGTTTAACGTCCCTTGTATTTGCATCGCAATTCGATCGCCTCTGACGTTTTAAAAACGACTGCTTTGCGACTGTTTAACGTCCCTTGTATTTGCATCGCAATTCGATAGTCTCTGACGTTTTAAAAACGATTGCTTTGCGACTGTTTAACGTCTCTTATGTTTGCATCGCATTTCGATCGCCTCCGACGTCTTGAAAACTATCGTTTAGCGACCGTTTCACGACCCTTTTTAACGCGTCGCAATTCGATAGTCTCTGACGTCTTAAAAACTATTGCTTTGCGACTGTTTAACGTCTCTTGTGTTTGCATCGCATTTCGATCGCTTCCGACGTCTTGAAAACTACCTTTTAGCGACCGTTTCACGACCCTTTTCATTGCACCGTAATTCGGTCGTCTCTGACGTCTCATAAGCGATCTTTTTGCGACCGTTTCACGACTGTTAGACGTCTTCACAACAACAAACTACCTTTTAGCGACTCGAATACTACCTGACTATCACAAAACGACTTGTTTGCGATCAGAACGACTCTTTCACGACTAGTTTACTACCTTATTTTTCTGTAAGGGGTGTATTTAGACCTAATGTCATTGCAAGTGCAATCATCGAATCTATTTACTTTATTTAAATAACTCTGGTACCTTTATGCCTCACACATTCCAACCCAGAGTACAGCTTTCAAATCAATTCTAAGAGAATTCTGACAAACTTATTCAACTGTTTTATAAAGGGTAGAATTAAGAGATCAAACATCTTAATGATTATTTGTAGGTATTATGTAGGTATGTTTCCAGGTCCGCTTAGGATGAAGTGTGGTTGCGCGGCTAGACCCAAAGTTTTTCGATATTTAACCTCATATAGATCAGTTGATACTCGATGTTTGTGCGCTTCACCAACTTCAGGAGTAGACAAATGGGCAGGTGCTCAATGGCAAGTGTTCATAAAATTGGAGACTGTGTTGTGAGCGCTTTATCGAATGGTATAAACATAATTTTAATATTGTAACCTACACATTTTCAACACATTTCATTAAAACGTGCAAAGATTTTATTCTTCGAAGAGTATTGACTAGGCTATACAATATCCTCAATGCTAAGAGTATTGCAGTTGACTCATTAAATTGCATTGCATTGAAAAGGTGTAGTTCATACACAATGGTATGGTAAACCCTTCATGGTATGAAGGGAAATGTTGGGACTATTCCAACGTTGAGCGATGCAAAGGGAAATTAATGGGACACAGATGATAGTAAAGAAAAAGCACTAAATAATCATTATGGGGAAACATTCACACAGAGAGGAAGAGAACGTTACTCAATGCAGGGACAAATAAGGAAAGGAGATGAGAATTATGTGACGAAGGAAGAGATATGGCAGGTTATTCGAAAGCTTCAGAATAGCAAAGCGGTAGGACTTGATGGGATGTCAAATGACTTACTAAAATTAGCAGGGGAAATTATCATTCCTTACTTAGAGGTAATAATTAATTTAACGATTAAAACAGGAAAACTGCCAAAAGATTGGAAGGAGGCATTGGTAGTTCCAATCTTTAAAGGAGGAGAGAGGGGAAAACTGACAAACTATAGGCCCGTGAGTCTCACATCAGCCATATGCAAAATAGTTGAAAGGGTAATAGATGGACGAATAAAGAAAAAACTTGATGATTTGGGAGGATTGAAAGAGGCGCAACATGGATTTAGAAAAGAGTATTCGTGTGAAACTCAACTTTTAGGTTTTGTGACTGACCTGGCAGAGGTGTTGGATAGAGGAGGAAGAGTAGATGCGGTGTTTCTGGATTACGAGAAAGCATTCGATAAGGTTGACCACGATTTATTAATGGAAAAGCTATGGGAAAGGATTGACGATATACAAATGGTAAATTGGATAGGAAATTTTTTGAAAAATAGAACGCAAAAAGTAAGAGTGGGAAATTGCATGTCGGATGAGAGGGAAGTAACATCAGGTGTGACACAAGGGAGTGTGTTAGGGCCATTGCTGTTTGACATCTTTATTGACGACATGAGCGAGGGAGTAGAATCGAAAACAAGGCTTTTTGCTGACGATTGTGTTGTTTATAGGAAAATAACCGACATTAAAGACGAGCAAATAATGCAAAAAGACTTAAATATGATAGGAGATTGGGTTAAGAGAAATAAGATGAGTCTAAATGTAAATAAATGCAAGACAGTGAGTTTTGGTGGTAAACAAGAAAACTCAGAACATAACCACAAGATGCAGGGAATAAATTTGGAAAGGGTAGAAACATATAAATACCTCGGAGTAATATTAAAAAATGATTTGGGATGGAAAGAACAGGTGGCAAAAATAACAAAGAAGGGAATAAATGCACTGAACTTCATCATGAGACAATTAAAAGGGATGAGTACAGAAATTAAAGAAAAGGCATATCTCACAATGATAAGACCCATGATGGAATATGCAGCAGCAGTGTGGGATCCGTAGAGAACAGGAGAAATTAAAGATATTGAAAAGGTACAAAGAATGGCGGCAAGAAGGGTGACCGGAAAAATGAGAAGAAGGAAGAAGGTGATAAACGAAAAAGGAGAACTGGAAGAAGTCTTAGAAAGACCATTTCTAATAGTGAAGGAGTTAGGATGGATGAAACTAGAAGGGAGGAGAAAAGTGGACAGGTTATGTTGCTTTTTTCGAGTACTAATGGGAAGAGGAGGATGGAAAGAATTAAATAAAAAAATTGAGATGGAAAGCTTGAGGTACGGATGCAGAGGTAGCCATGAAAGAAAAGTAAGAGTGAATGGAGCAAGAAAAGACATTGGAAAGTACTGCTTCGTGATAAGAACGGGACGAGATTGGAATTTGCTGGAAAGGAAAATATTTGAGAATGAAGAAATGGATGTGAAAGAGTTCAGAAGAAAAATTGAAAAATCAGAAAAGCCTTAACTATGAATTAAATAAATAATGTAGCATGTAACTTTACCACCTACATAATATATGTAAATTGTAAAGTAATAAATAAATAAATAATTAATTAAATAGACTCAACGCTTTGGGAAGTAATTTTGATACATCTTAGTCATTGTTGGTGCTAAAGTTGGTGCAAGTGTTTATGTTAATAATATCTCCTTCTATAACAAATCTCCCTAAATGAATTATACATTATGTTATGAAACAATAAAATATATTAGGTACCATGCAAACTTGAAATCAGAATGTTAACTATACTTCTGAACTACCTACTCCAAATAGAGGCCCACAGCATAGCTATTGAAAGATCTGCACCTAAATCATGACAGTGTTATTTATTTATTTATTTATTTATTTATTTGGCTGCTGACAAATACATTGTAATTGTATGGGCCTATGATAAATTTATATGATATTAGTTGATAAATAAATTATATAAAATATGATAATAATAATAGTAGTTTAAACTCGAGGTAAGGTCAGTGATACGTGCAACCTGGGGCCTGCAAGGTATTTCAGTGAATTTCTTTGGTGTAATGTTTTCTGCCTTAAATTAATTTACAGCTAAAAATAATGAAAACTTATTTTCACTGATTATAATCCTTTCGCTGCTAACGAGCGTGTGAGTGCATCTAAGCTGCGTATTCTGACTAATTCTGAGATTCGTTGGCCCAGCAGAGGTATGCTGTTGTATCGCGTTTATTCGTTGAAATCTGATATTGAGTTGACTGTTGTTCATGGAAATGCAGGACGAGGTAACACCTGAGTTTAAAATAAGTGTGCGACTTTGGTTTCTTGATCGACATTACGCAGAAACTGTGCCAACTTAACACATCAAAGCTCCAAAGCAAGGATCAACTGATCAACAATCTGTTCGAGCAAATCAAACCATTTGAAACAATATTGTGCTTGTGGCATGAGGCAGCTCAGCAAAACAAAACTATCCACTATCCTATATTGCATGAAAATGATTCTGAAAACGCCAGTATCGAATTTGATCTATCTAAATATGCTACACAGAGTTATCATCACTACAGAATTAATTTAAAAAACGCTTTGAAGAATTCTGATGCCATGAGCCGTCGTACCCAATGCTTTCGTTGCCCTTTGAAGCTGATGTTGATTCAGACAAGGAAAAGATTCTACTATGACTTCATTTACATGCAGTGCGTCAGTGCCCTGAAGTAAGGATTTGAGATGTCTTGATTATTGTCGATCATCTGTATTGATCATCTGTTGACTTCCCCTATCGCTGAAAACTTATTAAAACTACTGACTATTATATTATGCAATATTTGATAATTTAGGTATTATTTTCATTGCAAAGTGGCGAAAATGGTTACACATCACTGGTGTAAGTTATACCTCACCAACATGTAATTTATAAAAATACCATACAAAAACATGTGAAATAAAAAAAAAAAAAAAAAACTAAACGTTTTTTAAAAAATTAGGAAGACCCATCTCTTGCCTCTTCCTCCTTAAAGTACATGCCTTAAAATACATACCTTAAACATTGACATCAAAATTTAAAAACCTCTACTTAAAAAAGAATTGATATGGATTGTAGTGCTGCCTGGAAGCCCCCGCTTCTCTTTTATATTTACAAGATAATTGAAACTAAATATGTGTACTTATGGTACTTTTACAAAATTCTTTCACTATCTTTGACACATTTACTGGCGACTTACTGGACTGACACATTTACATTTAATTTGTGAAATCGGTTGGTAGCTGAGGTCTTCTCGGGACATGCAAAGTCAAGCGACTGCGACATGCGACTGTCATCTGCAAAATTGCATTCCCCCTAAAGGAAGTCGATGAGGGACGTAGAATATACCGTTAACATGCTAATATGCATCGCAAAACACCACAATTCACGATTGTTCGGTCATGATTACAAGGGATGAAAACCTTCCGATTACTTGACTTCGCATGTCCCGAGAAGACCTCAGCTACCAACCGATTTCACAAATTAAATGTAAATGTGTCAGTCCAGTAAGTCGCCAGTAAATGTGTCAAAGATAGTGAAAGAATTTTGTAAAAGTACCATAAGTACACATATTTAGTTTCAATTATCTTGTAAATATAAAAGAGAAGCGGGGGCTTCCAGGCAGCACTACAATCCATATCAATTCTTTTTTAAGTAGAGGTTTTTAAATTTTGATGTCAATGTTTAAGGTATGTATTTTAAGGCATGTACTTTAAGGAGGAAGAGGCAAGAGATGGGTCTTCCTAATTTTTTAAAAAACGTTTAGTTTTTTTTTTTTTTTTTTTGAGTATACTGGATGGTGCAATGTTGGAAGGTTCTACAGGTATAGTTTCTTACTTATAATTAATATTATGTTCAATGCAAAAAAATAAGCTTTGATAAATTATTACCTAAGCTAAGGAAGTATTTGGCTATTGAATAAAATCTTACCGTTGTGAAAAAATACTTTTAACTGATGACTTGCCAATAGACATATTCCACTCGGAGCACAATGACGTCACATACCCACTGGATGTACTACTAATTTGAAAAAAAAATCTCTGCTAAATAACAAAGAAATATAAGGAAATCACAACCCGAATTGCTCTACCTGGCTTTAGCAAGTGGGTATCATGACGTCATTTTGATAGAAATTTGATTGAATGGAAAAGGTGTACTGCAGCCAGCTTATATTCACTGCAAAAAAATATACAAATTTGCATGAAATACTAACTATACTGAAGTAGATGGAAATAACTGCTACTAACCCCTCCACTGTCTTAACCTATATGGCATATACGTTTTGCCAAAAAACAACGGAAAAATACCTCACAATCTCATATTTCAAAACATTTTGGCTAGATATCAATTGTAATATGGCATCATGCCACCACATAATATCACATTTAGAATCTTTCCTTCCATGTACCCATTACATTGCATTTCTGTTTCACTTAGTTATAAATCATTGAGATTCTGAGATTGTGAAATCAAGCTTAGTTAAAATATTTGCCTACGGGACCGTTGGCATAAGATTGCTCAGATTGTTGTGGCAATTGCGGCATCAAAGACCACAGTTTTGAAATGTTACTCGCTGGTGGAGCATTGTGAACTTCCTTAAGAAAAAGATCAGGTGGTTTACTATCTTATTCTTAATAGGTATTGAGTATGGAGCATTTAATTTCCAAAAAATTCACTGAAATAAGCTGATACTCCAATAAGCTAAGTAAACAAGTATTTTTTAGCTCCAAAAAAAAAATTTTGATTCAAAATTCAGCCAGAAAATATTTTAAAGCTAGAATAGACTTTTCTTTTTCACTGTTAATAATAAACGTGCAATCTAAAATGTTAAATTTAGGTATAGTAGGCCCAGTTAAGCCTTACAATTGTATCTGCATCAATCTGAAATTTGTCAATACAACTATTCCATTCTATCAAAATTACATCATGATACCCACTCGCTAAAGCCAGGTAGAGCAATTCGGGTTGCGATTACCCTATCTTCCTGTGTTTGAAGCAGAGTGAATTGATATTTATTTCCAAACTGGTAGTACGTTCAGTGGGTATCTGACGTCATTTTTCTCTGAGTAGAACAGGTCTATTGGCACCGCTACTTGACGTTCTTGCAGATCTTGCTTGGCAATCAATCTCAATCTAACATAAGTTTTTTTTATTAGTAAGAAGTCCGTCGCGAGCATGGATGCTGAAATATTGATCAAGAACTATTTCGGCATCATCGACTATGTCGTGTTTGGCTTCCTGCTTCTCTGCTCGGCCCTCATCGGAGTTTACTTTGGATTCATCGCCAAACAGAAACAGAACTCCCCTAAAGAATATCTTATGGGTGGGAAAACCATGGGCATATTCCCCGTGTCTATGTCACTAATTTCGAGGTAACCCTCTATACCTATATTACATAGTTGATGCCTTTTTGTGACTAATAGTGATAATTTACTGTGAGGATTTCTAGTAAAGATGTCTTTAACCACCCAATAATTTATAACTTTTTTATGTTTTTCCAGTTCAATATCAGCTATTTCGCTATTAGCTCTACCAGCAGAAATGTACATCTACGGCACCCAATATTACTTGACGGCGATTGCCCCAGCTTTCTCCTACCTTCTGAGTGTATTCGTCTTTCTTCCTGTCTTCTACACCCTGCAAATCACATCGAGCTACGAGGTAGGTGCTTAAACAAGTCTGGAAGATTATTGTTCTTTACAAAGTGGCAAAAATGAATGATTCTTGAATATTGCTTTTTCAGTATTTGAAGCTTCGTTTCAATCATAAAGTGAGAATGATTGGGTCTGTCATATTTGTCTTGAAAATGGTGAGTATAAAAAAGTCTGTTGATTGTGCTAACATTTTTCTTCTGATTTTAATTTTTATTGAATTGTTTTGGGAGTTAGCTCATGTCACCTATATTTATCATCCATCTACTTTAACTTTTTTGCATTTTCTTTCAGTTCCTGTATATTCCGATTGTGATTTACGTTCCAGCTCTAGCCTTAAGTCAAGGTAAGCACAGATGTTTAAACGTTTGTTTGTAAACTTATTTACGACCGGCAATATTTTTTACCACTCCATTTGCACTTTGGAAGAGATACTTGCAATAAAGTTAATCCTAATGTCATTAGTTTGATTTTCCACAAATATATTCTGTAAGAGCTTGGTCAATTTATTTAAAATAAATAATTGGTATCACTGTCAGCATAATATAAATAAATAAAATCTTGAAAAGGCATTAAAGTTTAAACAAAGGTTTTAATTTTTTTCCTTGCAGTCACAGGGATCAATTTACATTTGATAACGCCTATTGTCTGCATTGTCTGCATCTTCTACACGACAGTGGTAAGTAATTCAAGTTCAACCAATAATGATCATCTGGAAGTTGTATTTATGCATTTATTTCAGCGTTTTTCTCGTTTGCCTTCGGCAATCATCCATATTAATTTTTATTTCCAATAATGGGCAATGATGACCATTCAATAGAAATACCCTGTTGCGTTTTCCCTTTTTTTTATCCGTTTTTTTGTCTCCAAAAGCCACACATTGACAATGGTTGCTTGTGTGATTTCAAGATCTCCCGCAGGCCTTTTGGTTGTTTGTTTACCCTATGTGTTTGTTTGCCACCAGGGAGGAATGAAGGCAGTCGTTTGGACGGACACGCTGCAGACAATGTTGATGTTTGGCAGCGTAGCCACTGTCATGGTTCTCGGTACAATCAAAGTTGGAGGATTTTCCAAGGTTCTCGAGAGAAGCCGGCAAACGGATCGGCTGGAGTTATTCAAGTATGCTAACCAACCCACCAACCTGTGGTTCAACCCTTCATAACTTTGACCTATAAGCTTAGATGTAAAAAAATTAAAAGTTCTTGAAACACATTATATTCACTTATCGGTAGTAAAATTGAACCCCCGTCGCAATGAACACGTTCATTTTGCAGAAAAGTTGCAACTTATGTCTACTGAATATCCAAAAATCAAGTTTTTCAATGATACTGGTATCAGAAAAATTTTCAGTTTTTGTAGATAAATTTAAAGTCCTTGAAACGCAAACGCGTAGCTTGACCTTGTTTAATCTAACTTCTAATTTGGCGCCTTGGAGAGTTTCAAATATTCGACTGCGTTGTAAGATATTTGATAATAATTCCTAATTTATTTCTGTCAGCGATTCTTTAACCAACTCTCCGTCGCAGCTTTGACCCTGATCCGACGCTGCGTTCCACGTTTTGGACGGTGATGATTGGTGATTTCGTCAACTACGCTGCGGGCTGCACGGTGAACCAGTCGGTGGTCCAACGGTGTTTGTCGTTGCCCAGCCTACGCAAGTCCTACTAGTGAGTTGCAGTCCATTTTGTTGTTGCATTAATTACTTCACCAATTTTTTTTGTAAAGTTAAGACAAGGCACAACTATCAATATATACAATATATTCAATTTGAAAATGTTTGTAAAATGGTTGCTTGCACTTTCTGCCACTAACTATCAACTTGGTAAGTCGAGCTTTCAAAAAATCCATTTTTATTTGTGAAAGTCTTAGCTGAAATTAACTTGGCATCCAATTGAGAGTATCCAGCAGGTACGAGTCTTGAAAAATCAATTTCATACCCCCCCCCCCCCCCCCCCCCCCCAAGAATCCCTTAAGATATTAAATTCTTACCATAACAAATTCACAGTAAGCCTGATCACTAAGTCACCGTCGGTGTTCAATCGACAGTCTTGTAGTTTGCATTACACATATCACATGTTGTTATTCCAGCACAATGACGATTCTGGCCGTGGGGATGATTTTCATCGTTACGATGTGTTGCTACACCGGCCTCGTAATTTATGCATTCTACAGCGACTGCGATCCGGTCTCGACAAAGGTAGATACAATCGGTAAAATAACAAACTTTAATTTTCTGAATATTTTATTAACTCTCCACCTTTCAAAAAAAAATAATTGACTTATAATGCTAGAGATTTTTTACTTCAGTTCCTTACGGATATTATACAGATAGTTTGGACAGTTATCTGGTAAGAGTTTAACTGACAGAAGGCATCATCCCTACTTACAATGGTAATAAACTGTGCTGATAATCATAGTCTGACTAAACATGGCAGTTACCAGGCCAGAACAGCGTGATTGAAACAAAGTTGTTTTTATAATCCAGATGATCAACAAGGCAGATCAACTCTTACCGCTCTTCGTGATGCAAATCTCGAAGTCTGTTCCTGGTCTCCCGGGACTTTTCTTGGCAGGGGTTTTCAGTGCAGCTTTGAGGTGAATTCTACATTCTTATGATAAAGTAGGGATGACCAATCATTCAATGGTATCGCTACTTTTTAATGACGGTGCTCCCTATTTTTCTGTAGGTATATATATTATTGTAGGACATTTTCTAGCATACCTCTAAATGGAATTTGATGCAACTTGATTGAGAAAACATTTGTAAGTCATTTTGTGCATGCCACCTAAAAAAGAAAAAAAACTAAAAAAATCAGCAACTTACTGTGTTCTTTGTTCCCCAGTTCAATGTCTACCGGGCTGAACTCGTTGACCGGAATCATTCTTGAAGACATGATCCGACCGAGACTGAAAAAACCAATCACAGAAGTAACTGCCAGCAACATCATGAAGGTAAACTTACAATCAAATTAGTTTGTGAGTGTAGTTAGTAGGTTGTGAGGTCAAATCGCAGGATTCTGGCTGGTGCCTTTGTCGTATGAAGCAAAGTATTCGAGCTGGTAATCGACTTTGCAGGTGATAGCGGCGGTCACAGGGGTCGTGTGCGTGGCCTTGGTGTTCCTCGTCGAGAAGGCAGGCTCCCTGCAGCAGGTGACGCTAAGCATGTTGTCCATCACTTCCGGAACGCTGCTCGGACTATTCTTACTCGGAATGTTCTTCCCGTGGGCAAACCCCAAGGTAATCGACTTGTCTGTTTCCTTGTCAAAAATTGTGCTGCACGATTGAGTTTTTGAGTTGTTACTCACCGAAACTAAACCTAGCCCCACGTCACTGGAGTATATCTATGTATACTAAAAGCAAATCAGGTAGCGAATATTATTGCGAGACGGTGGCCGCAACTGATCATGAGTTTTATTTTCAACTTGCCAATGGACTTCTACAACTAATGATTAATGTTAGCATGGAATAGGCTTAACCTTTTTCTGCTCAAACAGCAGGATTCTTCTCACAATCTATCCTGTCCATAGTCAAGGGGAGAAAGCTGCTGTACTTGATTCAAACCCTCCAAACCCTACAAATCAGAGCTTGGTTATTGGATGGATATAAATGGTCACCTACACAGACTTTTGCCCAGTGCAATGTTGCTCAACGTCGGTGATCTTATTGGAATCACAGAAACAGATTCACAGAAATCGGTGTATCCAAAGTATTTTTTTTTGGCACCATCGTTTGTCATATAATTTGCCTTGGTTCCGAGTGAGTTTTTAATTAGTATCTTTTTGTTTAGGGTGCGATGGTGGGCAGTTTTTTTGGTTTATCGCTGGTGGCATGGATGTCGCTGGGTTCGCAAGCCGCCTCCGCGGATGGAAGAGTTGTTCACGAACGGAAGGCAGTCTTCACCGACCATTGTCCAGCTGGCGTTGTCAACCAAACCCTGTTCACAATGATCCCAGAACGCCCACAGTGAGTGGAACCTTTACAATGAGTTCACAGGGGTAAAGCTTCAAATCTGGCTCTCCTAAAGGTGCTGAGCGTGATAACAGCTATCCATGAGGCAGCAAGAGCAGATTGCAACTGATTTTGTAAGGGGTCAGGCTATCATTTTCAACCTTTCAGAAAGGTGCATGCCTATTTTTGGTTACAAGAATTTTTCAAGAAAATTACTTGTTATTTAGTGCAGCCGTGTATTACCAAGGGGTTTTTGCCTATTTGCTTCTGTTTATAAGTTGGTTTTTTTTCACTGGAATGAAGCAATTATTGAAGTGATGAAGTCTTCTTCCATTGAAGGAGTCTAATTAATCACTGTCTTAATGATGGAGGTTCCCTTAACTTGCAGGAATGAGGTGTTCTACCTGTATCGCATCAGCTACATGTATTACACCCTCATCGGTGCAGTGACGGTCATCACGGTAGGGATGGCTGTCAGCTGGGCGACCGGTCTGCGAGACCCGAAGGATGTGAACCGGGACCTGCTCACTCCCGTCATCCACCGCTTCCTGCCCAAGCAACCACCGCTGCCCGAAGAAGAGAAGATGAACAAGATTGATGTAGACATTGTTACGCCGTCTCAGCTGAGCTGACGACTTCGTAGATCGCTTGGTTTTGCTTGCGTATGGCTGTTTAGGTAAGGGAGCATTGTTTCCTTTGCATGTTACGAAAATCCCTACTTTACCTGGCCATCGAATTATGTCCATTATTTTAAATAAAGTTGAATCTTAGTATTTTTGGGTATTAATGGAATTGATGGTTTGAAAATGGTCAAACTGATTGGTTGTCTCAGTATTATTCAATGTCACTAAAATTGAGTTTTAAGGAGGGTAGAGACTCGGCGCTAATGGCAAGCAGCAGTTGGATTGTAAATATTGTAGTCCGTAGGGAGCGCTGCAGTAGAGGTGCTGTGGATCGAGCCGATGCGGCACCAAGTTTGAATCGGCAACCAGACATCCAGACATTGCCTTGGATAAGGCAATAAATGGGTTTTGGTAATGTAATTGATGTTCAGATGAGGACAGCGACGTCTCGCTGCCGTGTTTTCGTGCCGGTCATTCAAACTCGGCGCCGCATCTCGGCTCGGCCACATCACTTCTACTGCTGCGCTCCCGACGGACTATGATATTTCCAAGCAAACTGCTTGCCATTCATGCCATCCTCCTTCAAAGTCAATGCCTCAAGATAGGAACAATCGAAATTTTTAGGAGGGAAATTTAAATACAATATAAAAATATATTTCAAATTATAGGTAAAACATAATCTTAAGAAACAAAAACTAAAACTGATAGATGTTTATTTTTACTGTGTAAAGAAGTTTGTGTTTATCATTGCTGATAGTGATAGTTTATATTTACTGCAAAAATACAGAAATTTTTTCTTTAAAAGATTATTATTACATTAAATTAGATGGAAATAGCCGCTACTAACCATTCCATTGTTGTAAACGTTACTATTTGCCAAACATCGGAAAAAATATCTTACAATCTCATGCTTAAAAACATTTTGACTAGATATCAGATGTAACACATCAAAAGCATCATGCCACCAGATATCTCATTTTGAATCTATCCTTCCTTCTACATTACATTGCATATCTGCTCCATTTAGTTATAAATCATTGACTTAGGTAAGGGTCTGAAATCTCAGACCCTTACCTAAGTCAATGATTTATAACTAAATGGAGCAGATATGCATCTAACTTATTACCATCTAACTTATTTACAATATTTGTTAACGGTACATTTGACATTAGATAACTCAGCTTGCTTGTGAAAATTGTGGCATCGAAGATCACAGTTTGCAATGTAACTTGGTGGTGGTGCATTTAAGTGGAACCTGGATCTGTCTGGTGAACTTTATTAACGCATAGATCGGTTAGTATACACTATTATATTTACAGGTATGTACGAATGAGTTTTTAACACTTTATTTTGAAAAAAAAAATCGCCAAAATAAACTGAGAAGAAGAAATGGATGATGAAAATTGAATCAAAATCCAGCCAGATTTTTTTAAGCTCAAAAAGACCTTTATTCATTGTTAATGCAATAAGTGTTAATCTAAAGTGTTAAATTTTGTTATAGTAAATGCCGTGCTATGCCATACACAAAAACATCTTTATGAATCTGACCTTCGTATTTGAATTGGCACTTCAACTTACAGATCTTGCTCAGCAATCAATCTGAATCTAACAATCAGTTTTTGTTCGCAGTTAGATTTCCATCGCAAGCATGGACCCTGAAATCTTGAGCGAGAACTATTTCGGCATCATCGACTATGTCGTGTTTGGCTTCCTGCTTCTCTGCTCGGCCCTCATCGGAGCCTACTTTGGGTTCTTCGCCAAACAGAAACAAAACTCCACTAAAGAATATCTGATGGGTGGGAAAACCATGGGCATTTTCCCTGTTTCCATGTCGCTCATTTCCAGGTAAACCTTAATCTTACGTGAGGCCGGTTTCCACAATGTCCAGTTGAGTGGATAAAACTAAAACTCATCTCTATTCTCTATGGTGAGAAGCTATCCATTGCTTCTGTTTTCTTGCTAACTGGAAGATAACGATTTAACTGGTCATTGTAGATAGTAGATGTTAATGTGTATATCATTATTTTCTACCCAAAAATGAACCTATTTCATTGTTCCAGTTCGATATCAGCTATATCGCTATTAGCACTACCTGCAGAAATGTACATTTATGGGACTCAATTCTACTTGACAGCGTATGCCGAAATTATCTCGTGTTTCTTGAGTGTGGTCTTCTTTCTTCCTGTCTTCCACAATCTGCAAATCACATCGAGCTATGAGGTAAGAGCTGAAACAAGTCTCGAAGAATATTGTTCTATTCCAGATGCCAAAAAGTTAATGATTCTTGAATATTGTTTTTTCAGTATTTGAAGCTTCGTTTCAATCATCAAGTGAGAATGATTGGGTCAGTGATATTCGTCTTGAAAATGGTGAGTGTAAAAACAAAATTAGTTTGAGTCCTATTATTTTTCTTCTGACATCATTGAATTGGATCTTATTCTATTGAAGCAGCAGATATATTACTTACATCCAATTTCTTGACCATTTCAGTTCCTGTACATTCCGATTGTGATCTACGTTCCAGCTCTAGCCTTTAGCCAAGGTAGGCATGGATCTACACACATTTTTTTGTAAACTTATTTACGACTTCGGCAACTGTGTCGTCATTGCAATTGCATTTTCTCGGTGTGATTTTACTCTTTGTACTTTGGAAGACACACTTGCAATAAAGTGAATCCTTATGTTAATAGTTTGATTTGACACAACTATGTCTATATTTCAAATGAGTTTGCACACATCATTTAATGTTTATTTGTTTTTCAATATAAAAAAATAATCATAAATACTAAATGGGTACAACAGAAGATTTTAATTAATTACTTTTCTCCTTGCAGTCACGGGTATAAATCTTCATTTGATAACGCCTATTGTCTGCATTGTCTGCATATTTTACACGACGGTTGTAAGTAAATCAATCGATAATGAAAACTAACTTGCTAAGATTACTAAAGATATGAATCTTAAGTAAGTGATAATGAGCATATTCCAATTTCATTTTTGAATTTATTTCAGCATTTTTCTCGTAAGCATTTGGCAATCCACTTATTTATTTTGATTTCCAATGAATGACCATTCAATGTAAATACCATGATGCTCCTTTTCCGTCGCCTGTTTATAAATAATAGTCTCCAAAAGCCAGACATTGTTGCATTTGTTGCATCTGTGCTTTCCATGCTTGCTTGGTTGTAACCTCGTATGTTTGTTTGCCACCAGGGAGGGCTGAAGGCAGTCGTTTGGACGGACACGTTGCAGACAGTGTTGATGTTTGGCGGCGTGGCCGTGGTCATGGTACTCGGTACGATCAAAGTTGGAGGATTTGCTGAAGTTCTCGAAAGAAACCGTCAAACGGATCGACTGGAGCTATTCAAGTATGCTATGCTAAGTACTAACACTTATGACCAGGAATCAGTATCTCAATTGTTGATGGATTTGCTTTATCTTTGGTGTCTCAAACTTAAGGTGGGGGGAGCCCCACGAGCCTCGAGTGTAAAAATCTTCCTACCATTTTAATTTTTACAATCAAGTCACCAGTGATAGAAAGAAACAAAATAGCTTAGGTCCTAGATAATTTATCTGGCTTTGAGAAGAAGTAAGATATATTTTTATGTTGTGAGTTGGCTTTCTGAAAATGTGTTTGAAGTAATGAAATGTGTGTTGGTCAATTCAGTTATCACATAATTACGTGAAAAGTTACCGGCCGGGAGCACTGTATTTTTTCTATGACATCAGCATTGACATTTTCTAGGACCTAAGCTTTTTATTTCATAAAATAATGATTAGATAAAGAGAAAATAAATATAAACTATAATATATAACCAGCACGTGGGCATCTGGATGCGGCCAAGTCCATTCATATTTTTACGCGAATGGGTCGAAACCAACCAAACTAAAACCCAGAGCGGAGCCGGACACGACATCCTTCGACAACATTTCCGACTCGTCTGAGGAAAAAAACTGAGAATTTACCGTAACAGCCTAACCCCCCACCCTTAAGGGGGATCTCCTGATTGCATAAGGAATCTACTGCTATTGCCAACCATAATAATGTATTAAGTGAATTCAAGTGTTGAAACAATTCCCTAATGATAACATTGATCTGTGTCGCTATGTGGTACGTTTAATTGTAATCCATTAAAAATTTGAAATGCTAAATGCTTACTGCATTGTAAACCTGTATAAAAATATTTTTAAAAGAAAATAAGAGATTTAACTTATTTCTCCATCAACTACATATTTTGTTCAAACCATAACCGAAACGGCGTTTAATATACCAAAAGCTGGATGGAATTAAAAGTGATAACTATTAGTTCCTAATTGATTTCTGTCAGCAAATTATTAAAAATCTCTCCTCGGCAGCTTTGACCTTGATCCGACGCTACGTTCCACGTTTTGGACGGTGATGATTGGAGAGATCGTGAACTTCGCTTCGGGCTGCACGGTGAACCAGGCGGTGGTCCAACGATGTTTGTCGATGCCCAGCCTACGCAAGGCCAACTAGTGAGTAGCAGTTGCATTATTATTGAATCAAAATTTGTTTTAAGTTGTGACTAGACACAGCTAATCAAGTTGAAAATTTTGCGAACAATTTCTCAACTCCCCAATGATCTCATTATATGTAAATTAAAGTCACCATAAAGAAATTTACGGGGCATAATCTGTCACCATCGGTGTATGATAACATTGTGTGATTCCAGCACAATGATAATTCTGGCCGTGGGGATGTTGTTCATCATATCGATGAGTTGCTACACCGGCATCGTTATTTATGCACTCTTCCGCGACTGTGATCCGGTCTCGACAAAGGTATTTCCGATCTGTAAAATATCACTTTTTTACTGTCTTATTATATCCAACATTTCAGAATATCTTAGGCAAAATGCACATTGCTATGCTTTTAATTTTGAATAAATTAATTTTTCTTTGTTTACTTTCAACAGAAATATACCGTTTCATCAGATTTCCATGGCAGTTACTTGGCAAGAAAGCTAAATTGAGACTATTTTTTTTCCAGATGATCAGCAAGGCAGATCAACTCCTGCCTTACTTTGTGATGCAAATCTCGAAGGCTGTTCCTGGTCTCCCGGGACTTTTCATGGCCGGAGTATTCAGCGCAGCTTTGAGGTGAATTATACAATCAATTGGTAAAACCACACACTTTTTAACAATGGTGCACCCTTTATTTCTGCATACTACTGACACTCAAAATGTATTTAACTTAGGTTGAGCAAAATTTATTAATCTTGTAGTGCGTACAACCTGTTATCTAGATAATGGTGTTCTTTTTTCCACAGTTCAATGTCTACCGGCCTGAACTCGATGACCGGAGTCATTCTTGAAGACATGATCCGACCGAGACTGAAAAAACCCATCACAGAAGTAACCGCCAGCAACATCATGAAGGTAGAGTTACAATCGAATTCGTTAGTTCGTTATCTATCGGTAGGATTCTGGATCGTGCCTTTGGCTTATGAAGCAAAGTATTCGAGCCTGTAATCGACTTTGCAGGTGGTAGCGGCTGTCACGGGCGTCGTCTGCGTTTCTTTGGTGTTCATCGTCGAGAAGATGGGATCGCTGATGCAGGTGTCATTCAGCATGTCGTCCATCACATCTGGCGCGCTGCTCGGAATGTTTTCTCTCGGAATGTTCTTCCCGTGGGCAAACTCAAAGGTAACTGCCCCGACGGTTACCTTGGCAAAACTGACATTGCACGATCGGGTTTTTGGTGTTAATAGGTGCATCAAATCGAAACCTCCAAGAATCCATCCTGTCCATGGTTCGATTTTGTTGAGAGTGAAGCTGCAGTACTTGAATTAAATTCTCCAAGGAATGTTGCACTTAATAAACTTAGGTGATCTTTTAGAAATCTGTGTATCCGATGCAGCTAACCGTATGTTTTGGCACCATCTTTTGCCATAAGTTTTCTAGTAGGCTATAAGTGAGTTAGTAATTTTGTATCTTCTTGTTT
Source organism: Nemurella pictetii (assembly GCA_921293315.2). Classification (NCBI taxonomy): domain Eukaryota; kingdom Metazoa; phylum Arthropoda; class Insecta; order Plecoptera; family Nemouridae; genus Nemurella; species Nemurella pictetii. The sequence continues at coordinate 9,937,725 of OV121122.1, forward strand.
AGGGTGCAATGGCGGGAAGTTTGGTTGGTATAGTGCTGGTTGCGTGGATGTCGGTGGGTTCGCAAGCTGCCATCGCGCTTGGAAGAGTGGCGCACGAAAGGAAAGCAGTCTTCACCGACCACTGTCCAGCTGGCATTGTCAACCACACCCTGTTCACAATGCCCCCAGAAAATTTACAGTGAGTGAAACCTTTACTAAGAGTTCACAGGGGTAAATCTTCAAACCTGGTGCTCCTAAAATTACCTGATTACCTGATTACCTGATTGAAGTCATAATCCATGAGGGGGCAAGTGCTTATTGCAACTGATTTTTTAAGGGGTCATATTGGCTATCATTTTTCTAAAATTCCAAAATTGATTTTATAATAGCTTTTTTTTGCTTTGCCAATTATCTTACTCTGTAAGACTTTAGATTAGAGTATGTTCATGTGAATTTGTAAGCATGCCATCTATATTAAATTGTGGTTGGTGTTCAAGCTGGCTCCCAGGTTGCCAATTCCTCTATTGAAGAAGTCCAATTTATCACTGTGTAATGACTGAACATCCCCCATCTTACAGGAATGAGGTGTTCTACCTGTATCGCATCAGCTACATGTATTACACCCTCATCGGTGCAGTGACGGTCATCACGGTAGGGATGGCTGTCAGCTGGGCTACCGGTCTGCGAGACCCGAAGGACGTGAACCGGGACCTGCTCACTCCCGTCATCCACCGCTTCCTGCCCAAGCAGCCGCAGCTGCCCGAAGAAGAGAAGATGAATAAGATAGCGGCAGACTTTATCACCCCACATCAGCTGCTGACAACTTCTTAGATCGCTTGGTTTTGCTTGCGTGTGGCTGTTTAGGTAAGGGAGCATGGTTTCCTTTGCATGTTACAAAAATTTCTTCTTTACCTGGTCATTGGATTCCATCAATATTTTAAAATTTTAACTGTAAAGTTTTTTTACTTTATGAAGTGTAAGTTTTCTGCATATAATGAAGAAACTGAACCTTTAAATAAAAAATGACAAAATCTATCGGCGATTAAGCATTTATTAGTAACTCTATATTTAGCCAATATTGACTTACCGATTACTTATTACAGGGCTTACTAACAAATTGTATGATAATTGTAAAGAGTCGAAAGTTAAGCATGTAGACTCACATTATATTAATAGATTGTACAGGTCATAAAAATTATGCAGGTATGATGAACAGAGGTGTACGCAGTGCATGGTGGATGCAGGGATTGTTTTAATTGTGATTGCTTGGTTGGAGAATGCTGGAGATTTTAAAGGTGCAAATCGGTTTAGGCATTTGGTGTGCAGAGCAAAAACAAGCACACAAAAAATTTATATTTTGATTGCCGAGATAGCCGAAAATTGAAGATTCGCTTCACTTGTTTCCATCATTTTGCTCATCAATTATAGATGTATTCAAGTAAATACCAAGCCATTTGAGAATCCCCTAAATTTAAACTTATTTATTGATGGCCGTGGACATTGTCAAACTGATAAATTTGCAAAAGGTCAAAGGTGGTATCAGTATTATTCATTTCTGCAAGATAGAACCAATGGAAATCTTTGGAGGGCTTTTCAAATATGATCAAAATATCAAATAACCACTACTGAATTGCATAATTAAACGCAATTGTGCCATTGAGTGATAAATCACTGTCTTATCTACCTGACAAAAGAAATTCCAAATTTAATCCTATTTACAATATTTGTTCATGAACTAGAAGGTTTCTGACTTTGCCCTACTAGTCGACTAGTCGTTCACATTTACCGTGAAGAGGCAGATGAGTGATTGATCGTCTTCTCTGCTATTGTTAACTTCCCATGCAGATATCTTGGTAAACGTCCTGCCTACATTCATAGGTAATTCAACGAGATCAAAATCAAAAGCACTCTATGAGCCTGGAATGAAATACACTTTAAGATAACATGTTTTGTTCATCTTATTTATATTATTTGTTTTGCTTTCCATCTTAAGTATATAAACTTGAATATTGCATTGCTTTTAATGAGTTCAACCAAGCTATCACTTTGCTATCAATTTTATTCCTCAGGTCTGTCCATCTATAAATGTACAGCGAGACAACCTTTGTTCAGAAGCACTTAGCCATCATCGACTATGTCGTTTTTGGCTTCTTGCTTCTCTGCTCGGCGCTCATCGGAGTCTACTTCGGGTTTATCGCCAAACAGAAACAAAACTCCACCAAGGAATATCTGATGGGTGGGAAAACTATGGGCATATTTCCTGTGTCCATGTCCCTGATCTCAAGGTATTATCCTATTTGATTTCCACTATGAAGTCGGTGGACCCAATTTTCCTTACGAGAGTGCTAATTTATTGAAACGTAATTTTTTGGCAATTAATGCCGCTTTGTTCTTCCAGCTCAATATCGGCCATCTTTTTACTCGGGCTTCCGGCAGAAATATACGTATTCGGCAGCCAGTTCTACATGCTAGCGTTTGGGCAAATTTGCGCGAGCATTGCGGTGGTATTTGTGTACCTTCCCGTATTCTACAAATTGCAGATAACGTCCAGCTATGAGGTAACTTAATATTTTCCCACCGATGATATCTTGAGATGGTTTGAAGTGTTCTAACAAGGTCAACTTACAAGGCCAACTAACAAGATTACCTAACAAGGTCATACAATCTGTTCAAAACAGAAAAACGCCACAAAACACTTCGAGCCATCATATATCGGCTCTGGAAACTTCAAACTAACGATATCTTAATGAAATTTCTTCAGTTACCAAAGGAGCATGGTTGTTGTATGTTAGTCTTATGTTTGTTTATTATTATTATTTATTTATTTCCTTTTGATTGCAGTATTTGAAACTACGGTTTAGTCAGCCGGTCCGAACTTTTGGATCAATTATATTTATTTTGAATATGGTAAGTTAATTCTTTCTAATATTATTTTAGGAAAAATTTCACGTCACAAATCTTTTTGGCTAGGTATATAATTTTGCTGCCTGATTTCAATATTTAAATGTGATGTATGAGCATTTACTTATTTACTACTGCATTGTTTTTGTTTCATTTGCAGTTTCTGTACATTCCAATTGTAATCTACGTCCCAGCTTTGGCCTTCAATCAAGGTATGCTTGTTTTAGTTCTCAACTTGTCATGCTTTCTGTCATTTTTTTATAGATTCCTAGATTCCTAGAGCAGGTAATTGCCATCGAATTTCGGTAACTAATAAGTATTTTTGTTGTCGTACAGTAACTGGAATCAACTTGCATCTTGTCACACCTATCGTCTGTGTGGTTTGCATCTTCTACACAACAATTGTGAGTATAAGCTGTTATACTCTATACTCAATGATAGTGCCACCCCTTGTTCCCATTCCATCACAGCTTGCTTGTGTTATTTGCCACCAGGGAGGGTTGAAGGCGGTCGTTTGGACAGACACGTTGCAGACGGTGTTGATGTACGGCGGCGTATTCACAGTCATGATCCTCGGAACGCTGAAAGCCGGCGGACTTTACGCGGTTCTCGAGAGAAACCAGCAAACGGATCGGCTCGAGTTTTTAAAGTGAGTTCATTGCAAACTCGTCAAAATCGAATGCCTCGTAGCGGCACGTCGATGAGAGAAAGTTGATTTGATCGATCTTGTTGGATGATTTGTTATTTGTCGCTCATTTTGTTCTCGGCGTGCAGTTTAAATCCTGACCCAACTCTTCGCTCTACGTTCTGGATCGTTACGATCGGCGAGTTGTTCAACTTCTCTGCGATCTGCGCCGTGAACCAAGCGATGGTCCAGCGGTGCCTTTCCATGCCGAACTTGCGTCGAGCCAACTTGTGAGTGCACCTCCGTTATCGAATGAAACATTGCTGGATTACAAAAACACGACTCCCTTTGATCTTTCAATTCCGAAGCATATCTGACCACAAGCATTAATGTAACATAAAGAAGTTTATCCATGTTTGATATGTTATGGTCCATACCTGGGTGTGGAACATACAAATGTGCCAAGGTGTGCTTGTTTTTCAACAAAGTAGTAAAAAGTAAAAACCCTTTAAAATTCAGTGTCAAAATCAATCGCTTTTTTTAAATTTATTCCCTACAGTGTAGTGTCTATAATTGTTAATACATTTGCATTTACATTTTTTTTTTACATTTTAATACATTTGCATATGTGTGCATAAATGCATACATTTACATGTTAATACATTCTGCACTTGAGAAACTGTGCTATTGAACGCTTCTGTATAAGTGACGTTCTGCTAGCGGTCTCCAGACGTACACCGTCTCAGGATTTTACTGTCAAGGACACACCTGTTTTCACATCAAAAGCGTGCCGCCACCACTCCAACCCCCGTTATTTGTTTGTTTGGCAGACTTTGAAGCTTGTGCACCCGAAAAATTTGGACGTTTACACTTTTGCAAGACATGTCGATTAATCCCATCCCTAGTTTTGCTTTGTCTTATTACTTATGCTTTATTGCAGGTGCTAAAAATAATTTTTTGGTAGTAAATTTGTAATTTGGGAAAAGTATTTAAGACCGCGGTTCTCTCTTTGCTCTTATGCAGCACTATCTTGATCCTGGCCGTGGGGATGTTTATCTTGGTGTCTATGAGCTGTTACACAGGCCTCGTCATCTTCGCTCTCTTCGGAGATTGCGATCCGATCTCGACCAAGGTACACTGCCAAAAAAATTGGAAAATATAACTAATATTTACTGTTTTTTTTTTTTCATTAATATCCAACTACCTACCAGCTTCAGGAAAATTTTCATACCAAAAATCGAGTTTTTCACTGATTACTTGTTAACTTACACATAATTGTGAGATGTAATCAACAGTTTAAATTTAAATGCAGTCTGCTTAATTCATGTAAGCAATAGAATTAAGGACCGCAGTCATAGAGCCTTACTTACTCTTTGCCGTAGTCAGCAATTTTAAACACCTGTTTACTTCTGGTCCCCGAGTGCTAGCAATCTTTACGCCATGAAAACGCATGCTCTTCTTCGTGCTTCAGATGATTGGTAGACCCGACCAACTCTTGACCTTCTTCGTGATGCAAATCTCAGACTCGATTCCTGGGCTCCCCGGATTATTTGTTGCTGGCGTTTTCAGCGCAGCACTGAGGTAAATGTTCTTGTCAAATTGACAGACTTAGCGGGACCGCAAAATCTCGCAAAACTAGGACACCCACTAAGTTAGTTGTAAATAGAAGATAAATATGTATGCATATATTTCTACTCCTCATAAAAGTTCGAAGTTCAAGAGAGATGATATTTTCTTCAGTTCAATGTCAACGGGCTTGAATTCCATGACTGGCGTCATACTCGAGGATTTCATCCGGCCGTGTCTAAAACAGCCAATTACCGAACTCACAGCCAGCAACATCATGAAGGCAAGTAGTCGCCATTTTTGATGAGCGTAACGAGCAAAGCTGGTGCTTTACAGTGCTTAAAAAAAAATCCAGTATGGTGTTTTTTTTAAATGTCTGTTTGCGCTCTACAGGCCAAACTCCTCGACCGATCACGATGAAATTTTATGGATACCTTTGTTTTCTCTTGTCCCTGTACTGTTTTCAGCATATTCAATCAACAACTTTTTCCAAAAATCAGTTTTACAAAAAGTAAGTTTTTTCAAATCACCCTCCAGGGGTGCACACTCAATATAATTGTGTTGTAGTTGAGCGTAAATTATACGCTCATCTACAACACGATTATTAGAGTGTTCGAAAAGCCCTATATCATCCACTAGTCAATAAAATTTCCACGGCAGCGACCATCGAAGCATTGAGCGCGTGTGTCACGTTTTGTCCAGGTGGTGGCAGCGCTGATCGGCGTAATCTGCGTGGCGCTGGTGTTTGTCGTCGAGAAAGCGGGGATGCTTGCGCAGTTGTCCATCACGGTGGCGGGCGCCTCGTTCGGTTCGCTGCTCGGCATTTTCACGCTGGGGATGTTCTTTCCGTGGGCCAACTCCAAGGTCGGTAACAAACTGTGCGGACGGCAGGACGTCGATATTTACATCGCATCCGTAGCATGGGTTGGGATCAGAGGATTATCACTTCCCGAAACAAAAATATTCACACTGGGAATTTAGTTCAGCAGGTTTTTATTCCTCTGGTAATTTGGGAGAAAAAAAATAGTGAAAACTCGTGAAATATTATCCTGTGATAAAGTTAGTACAACAACTTTACTCGCCTTGCTTATCAACCTCTCGACAGCGCGGATTAGTGGAGGAACCCTGTTGTTCGAGTTGTACCGTCCTTCGGAAGGGACGTAAAAGCCGGTGGTCCCCTTGGTGCTTTTCGACAGGAGTAGGCTACGTGCCGGCACCGGGTTTCCCCTCCTCCCTTCTAGACTAAGGTTAGGTTCATCATCACCCTCATCAGCACCATTTCATTCACCGACGGCAGTAGACGACCAGTGCCAAAGGGCCGGTTGTCAAAACAGTGCGTCGTTAAAAACACCAATAATAATAATTGGGCTATTAAAATAATATTTTTTTTAATACTTATTTTAGAAGTTTTAGACAATGTGTCTGAAATACGCCTGTACAACCGATTTCTGGCCACCTGCTCACGACATGTACGTCTCCTCGCGCAGGGTGCGCTTACTGGTGGCATCGCGAGCATCCTGCTGGTCGGCTGGCTCTCGGTGGGCTCGCAAGCTGCCAACTCTCGCGGCAGCATTGTTCACCCGGGGAAAGCAGTCTTCACCGACGGTTGCCCAAGCGGCATGTTCAACCAGACTGCGTCAGCGCTGCCCACGGAAGACTTTCGGTAAGCTAACATGATAATTAGCCCCGCAGGGCGATAGTGTAACTTTTATCCTGGTGAGATGACAAAAATGGAGAAATCATATCATCTCAACGATTCAACCAAAATTCTATCAAAATGATGTCATGATATCCACTCGCTAAAGCCAGGTAGAGCAATTTGGGTTGTGATTTCCCTTTCTTCATTTGTTATTTAGCAGAGCTAATTAATATTTTTTTCCAAACTGTTATTAATTATTATGTCCAGTGGGTATCTGACGTCATTTTTCTCTGAGTGGAATAGGTCCATGGCCCTCCTGGTAGGGCAAAAGCATTGATTGAGTAACCTTTGGTTCAGTCAACAAAATACTTGTAATTTAAATGAGTGCAGGTAGGTATGTGCTTTGTTTTAAACAATGGCGGTAGCAGTATTTCCAGGTCTTGGCATTGAAAAGTAGCTCTGAACGAGTCGTGCATGCCGGCTAATCATGGAACCTCATAGGAAGTAACTACCAAAATATGCTCAATAGGGGCCACCGAGCAATGTACGACCACCGTTGTTTTGAGCAATTTTCATTCGAGCTAAGAACAAGCTATTTTATATTTTATTTAATTTTAATTTTAATCGTAAATATTCGTAAACTTTTTTCAACTTCTTTATTTGATCTAGAAATCTAAGTAAAATTCACTAAATTCAAAACAAACAGCAGAGCCACATAAATCAAAGGGCGTAAATCCAGATCGAAGCGAGTCATAAACGACTTTCTTAACCTTGTCCCTACATTTGGTATCTTGTTCTTCCAGAGACGACGTTATCTTCCCGTATCGCGTCAGCTTCATGTACTACACTTTCATCGGCGCGGTGACAGTCATGGTGGTGGGCATGGCTGTCAGCTGGGCGACCGGCCTGCGAGACCCGAAGGACGTGAACCGGGACCTGCTCACTCCCGTCATCCACCGCTTCCTGCCCAAGCAACCGCCGCTGCCTGAAGAAGAGAAGATGAACAAGATTGCGGCGGACTTTATCACACCCGAATACTGAGTTAGTTGTGGCTGTGAGTTGCTCCGAGTTCTTCGTACTTGCCGCCTGCTAGGTGAGGGGAGTAGCAATCTTAATGTAGGTACACGAATCTCCCAACAATCTGGAAATTATCCCAGGCTTAACTGTTGATGAAAATAAGTTATATTTTATTATTAAATATTTATTGATATACATACTGTGAGTTAATTGTAATTGATCATTTCATTTTAAGAAAACTAAGTAACCTATTTAGGCAAAAAGTTAGAAAGTTCATATAAGAACAGATTTTTTTTGTTTTTTAAAAGACATAACTTGAATTCTCATTTGTGGGACTTCAAGTCTCTTAAGAAGTAATCCCGTGAATGCATTACTTTAGCTGTCCAATTTCAAGACGCAAAATAGTGTTGCTGCATATCAATCGGAAATCTACTTGGCACAAAGATTGCCACAACAAGTGAACTGAAGGCTGGCAATTGGGAGCAATGATAATCATCCAATTAAACTCAAGATCTCATTTTGCTTCCATGCTTTCCAAGCATTCTGTTTAAATAGCTAGATGACGGTCCCATTTTCATTGAATAGCAACAAATGCTAACGACCTGTGTTGTTCGCTGCATTTGCCACGACTTCCGTACCTCCAGTTGGCAAATATCGGCTTTAGATACAGGTGAAATATAGGTACGTGATGTTTTGTGCAAAAATCATTCGATTTCACTACTTAGTTGTACTTCACAGAAACTAACATGATAATCTGACAAGATGTTTAAAAAGCTTAACTTTGTACAGTCATTTATTTTCCATTGAGTAATAAATTAGTGTCATGCCTCTAAGAAGGGATGTGGGTATTCTTATTTTATACCTATTTATGGTGTTTGTTGATCAATCAATTTGAAGGGGACTTTTTATCTTTATCATAGTTCAGTATTGAAATGTAACTTGTTGGCTAAAGTTGATTCTTGGAAAGTGGCTTGGCTTATTCAGTGTTTTATCTTTGCAGTTCATCCCAAGACAAGACAAAATATCATTGAAAGCTGTTGAAAAGGTGGTGTAGGTACATTTATTTACTTGAAAGAAAAAGTTTTGAATTCAGCTTCAAAATCTGAAGAGAAGCCTTCGTTGAGAATTCAGAGAACTTTGGTGGTTTTTGGTATCGATTGACAATTTGTATTCTGGGAGTAATTTGACCACAGAGTGTCTTCAACGCATCTTTTGGCCAAAGCACTGAACACAATTATTAATTAAAATATCAAAAAAAGTTTTGCTCTTTTATATTTGTAAGTTATTGAAAGCTTCTATAGATGCCATTAGACCAGTGCCAAAGGCCAGTTGTCAAAACAGTGCGTCATCCTCTCTAATGTGTATTGTACTTTTTCACAGATTCTCTTCTACTCAAACATGGATGGCTCAACCTTTGTCCAGAAGCATTTTGCCGTCGTCGACTATGTCGTGTTTGGCTTCCTGCTTCTCTGCTCGGCCCTCATCGGAGTTTACTTTGGGTTCTTTGCCAAGCAGAAACAAAACACGACGAAAGAATACCTGATGGGCGGGAAAACCATGGGAATTTTTCCCATTTCTATGTCGCTTATTTCAAGGTAAGCTTACCCTCTTGGTCAATGCTTTTATTTTAAAAGATGAATATTTTGCACCAAATTAGCATTTTTCATAGTTCAGTTGTTAAAGTAACAAGATGTGCATCCTTCAAACAATGTGATAGAATATATCTATTTTTATGTATGTATTGATAATAATTATAATTTTGTAGGTACTAAAACCAAGGAATTTAAAGTGACATTGAAAACAAAAATTTCCTGTTCATTTTTAAATCTGACATGCTCATATAGCATTCTGTAGGTTTTATTTAACGTTAAGCTTTGATAAGTTCAATCACTTTGTTTACTTGCCCCATGGCCATGGACTAAAATAGTAACTAATTCATATTTGGTTTGAGAGTTCAAGAATGCTTGGTTTTCCTAAAGCACACATATATATCATTCACTTCTAGTCCCAAACGTCTAATAATATGGGAGCTATTTTTCTCCAAATGTTTATGGCTTAATGTTTTTGCCAGCTCTGGGTGAAAATAGCAGGCTATGTCACAATGACAATCCTTAAATTGGGCACTTGGCCCAAATACAATCCCCGTGAGCCATTTCACTCCATAAGAAAACAAAGCTCAAGTGTCAGGAAGCCATGAGGCTGATCCGATATCAATGTCCTATGTACCATATTCAAATAAAAATTCTGTTTTTGTGAAATGGTTTCAGCTTGATTTCCGGAACATCGCTCCTGGTTCTCCCCGCTGAGATGTACGTCTACGGCACTCAGTTCTACATGATGGTGTTCGGTCAGATGATTGCCAACTTAATGATGATGGCCATCTACCTTCCCGTATTCTACGCGCTTCAAATCACCTCCAGCTACGAGGTGATTGGACTAAATGTCACCAGGAGAGATGCATTGCAACGAGCAAAATTATTTAACAGCTTTTCTATTTTTAGTATCTCAAACTCCGTTTCAACCAGCCGGTTAGAATCCTGGGATCGGTGCTGTTTATCTTGAAAATGGTGAGATTTTGACATATCTATTATCATTTATCATCTTAACTGTACCAATAATTTTATTAATGCAGATTTCAGTTATTTTTTCTTTACAAACTCAACATAAAGGAATAATAACCCTTACCTATCCTCATATGAAAACAGTTCTACAAATTGAAATTTTGGAAATTTACATTTTTCACTGACACATTTTACATGTATCTGTTGCAAGCATGCATGCAGATTGTAGGTATATCAATAGTTTTTCTTCTTGCTCCACAGTTCCTGTACATTCCGATTGTTATCTACACTCCGGCATTGGCCTTCAACCAAGGTAACTAAGTTCTAACTAGTAACTAAGCATCGATGTCAGTGTCCTCTTATCATATTCTGTTTAACAATCAACTTGAATTGATGCATGCACATTTAGCAGTTATGTGCCACATCCTTCTTTATTTATACAAATCCTAGTTTAATTATATTTTATTTACCTATCTACTTTTATTTGGTACCTATACCTACGGAGATTGTTGCTCTTTTTCAGTTACAGGGATCAACATTCATCTTATAACGCCAATTGTCTGCTTAGTCTGCATCTTTTACACGACTGTGGTAAGAAAATATTTTATTTGCCCAATACAGTCAATAAATTCCAACCAGCAGTGGAGTGGCTATATTGATATATTTTGAGAGTAATGTAGAATTATGTTCCCCCTATTTGTTACACCAATTTTATTACTCTTTATTGCATCAGCATAGACAGTGCAATTTGTCCCAAAGTAGCTCCTCCCCAACGTATCTGCTTCTGCCACCAGGGAGGGTTGAAGGCGGTTGTTTGGACGGACACTTTACAAACGGTACTCATGTACGGGGGAGTCACAACGGTGATGATTCTCGGAACGATCAAAGTCGGAGGGTTTTCTGAGGTTTTCGAAAGAAACCAACAAACGGATCGACTGGAATTCTTCAAGTGAGTCCAAAAAAATTGCAGGGTTGTTATTTCATAATAGTATATGGACTTGACATCAGGAAAGGCAATTTTGAAGTACCATAGATCTATTTCTTGGTTTTCTATCTTATTTACAACAATTTCTGTCAAAGCTTTATAAAAAAAAGGGTGATGATGTGTCATTGTCGATATTACTCCCTTGTGTACTGTTAATGGTGTAGTTTAAATTTGCATGTGAGAGGTTGGTAACGAAAAATTAACCGCTTTTTTGCTTAAATAAATACAGGGCTAAGTTACAAAACAAAAACGCACGTAAATTCCTCGAACGCAACCGAGTATTGTGCTTGATTTTGTCATCTCGGTCGCAGCATGGATTTGGATCCGACGTTGCGCTCGACGTTCTGGACCGTGACGATCGGTGAGCTGACCGGCTACATCGCCGCCTGCGCCGTCAACCAAGCAATGGTCCAACGTTGCCTGGCCATGCCGGACTTGCGCAAGTCCAACTAGTGAGTGCCTCCGCCCTTGGAATTTGGCACGCAAATGGACAAGATTTTCTAACATCTTCTTTTTGTCTATCATTTCAGTACTGTGATAATCCTGACGGTGGGAATGTTCTGTATTGTGACAATGAGTTGTTACACAGGCCTCGTAATCTACGCTCTCTTCCAGGGATGTGATCCCGTTACGACAAAGGTAAGCCAGTCCAGGCTAATGTCTGCTAAAGACATCTAATGTTCAGATCACAAACAATGTTACTTATTCATACCGTGGGCTTTATATAAAGGGTGAATTTCATACTGAATTGAAAGGAGACCTGGGTATGGGTTCCAAACACGAAAAATTGGCATAATATCTATCCTGTATTTTAATTTATAGATGATAAACAAGGCGGATCAATTATTGCCGTTCTTCGTCATGCAAATCTCTGAATCAGTTCCCGGACTTCCTGGACTATTTGTGGCTGGCATTTTTAGTGCAGCGCTGAGGTAAGCCAACAGTCGCACCAAATTGCTTTGAGAAGGTGCAAGGTGGAAGGTGGTTTTAATTACCTCGTAATTATTTTTGCTCAGCTCAATGTCAACTGGTTTGAACTCGATGACAGGTGTCATTCTCCAAGACATGATTAAGCCTCTGCTGAAGAAACCAATCACTGAGCTGACAGCTAGCAATATCATGAAGGTCAATACTACATATTGAGTAAATTAGTTGGCAAAATTACTCAAATCATATCTGCCTATCTAAAGAAGTAACACTGATGACTTATTAGTATCTTGGTGTTGGTGTTGAATTTTTTATCCATGAAATAATAAATAGCTGATTTATGTAAAATAATCTTAATACTCTTGACGATTTTTGAAAAATTTATACGCATCCGAATCTGTTTTTCCTCCAGGTTGTTGCTGCACTGATTGGCGTCATCTGCGTGGGCCTCGTTTTCTTTGTCGAGAAGGCTGGATCTTTGCTGCAGCTTGGGTTCAGTCTCGCCTCGATCACGTCTGGGGCACTGCTCGGAGTTTTCACGCTCGGCATGTTCTTTCCGTGGGCCAATTCAATTGTAAGTTGTCTCCTTAAAATTATGTCTGTCTGCTGCATTTGCTATAGTTTGTCCCGAGGTTTGGCCGAAAAGAATACCGTTTCCTCATTCAACTTCAATTATATTGACGATCCAGCCTCTAAATTCTAAATACAACTTTTGAAATTGATTCACTCATAAATACATAAGTTCCACATAGTTTTTTTTTTCACTGCTGACTGTTACACCATACACCATACTGTGAAAACTCAGTTATGTAATTTTCCAAGCATGAAAGATAATGCTCTATGCAATAATTTGACATATTTAAAATAACACATTTTTATGCCTTAAAATGTAAACAAAAGTTCATGACCGAGAAGATGGGTAATTTTTAGGGTTTTGTCTTTTTTTTGTAACTTTGTAATAATAAACGGCAATGCAAATGATGATCTTTTAATGGACAGGGAGCCTTGACCGGCAGTGTGACCAGCATCCTCTTTGTCGCGTGGATGTCCGTTGGCTCCCAAGCCGCCTTCGCCCGAGGAAACATCGTCCACGAGCGAAAAGCTGTTTTCACCGACCAATGCCCAGCCGGGTTTTTCAACGAAACCTCGTCTGCTATGCCAATGGAAAATGTTCAGTAAGGGATCTGGAATCCGTCCTTTTCTATACGTTCAGAAGAAATGAACCATTGCCTGACTTCTTTACATTTTTGTTTGCTTGCAGGGAGGATGTTTTGTATCTGTATCGCATCAGCTACATGTATTACGTTCTGATCGGAATGGTTGTCGTCATTGTGGTGGGCATGGCTGTCAGCTGGGCGACCGGTCTGCGAGACCCAAAGGATGTGAACCGGGACCTGCTCACTCCCGTCATCCACCGCTTCCTGCCCAAGCAACCGCCGCTGCCCGAGGAAGAGAAGATGAACAAGATTGCAGCAGACTTTATCACATCGGAATACTGAGTTAGTTGTGGCTGGGAGTTGCTCTGAGATCTTCGTACTTGCTGCCAGCTTGGTGAAGAGCGTAGCAAAAGAAACATGCCCCACATGCCTTCTATCCTATCCTATCTCCTATCCTTTCTCCTATCCTATCCTTTCTCCTATCCTATCTCCTTTCTCCAAGGTTTAATTGCTATCGGCCTTAAAATTTATTTATTATTTATTGATGAGCGTAGCGAGCAAAGCAAAATCTTCAATTTCACTTAGTGGAGAAAAAAAACACTTATGTGTTTTTGTTTGTTTGTGTGTATGTGTGTTTGTTCGCACTCCTCGGACCAAACGGCTGCTCCGATTTTGATGAAAATTTCAGGAAATCGTATTTTGTTCTCAACTTAGACCCCCTGCTTTTTTAACTCTTCAAAATTTTCAAAATTTGCTGCCAGCTTGGTGAAGAGCGTGGCAAATGTAATGCCCTAAATGCATGTTGTGCACCTATCTCCTATCCTATCTCTATCTTCAAGGTTTAATTGCTATTGACCTTAAAATTTATTAATTATTTATTAACATATCTTCAGCCTTTTAGATATTGATGGTTAATTGATATTCTTGACAGACTATAGTCGTGACTTTTATGTTCAATCGGACCTAAATGGAAATACTGGTTGCATGTACAGTGGATGTTTCGATATATTGATATACTAGAATAAAACAATTCAAGTTAATGCTATAAATTGGAATAAGTTGTAAAATAATTTTAGACAACTCTTGCTGGACAGCTGTTTTCACTGACCAATGCCCAGCCGGGTTTTTCAACTAAATGTCGTCTGCGGCTGCCAATGGAAAATGTTCAGTAAGTGATCTTGTACCTACTAGCACAATCCATCCTTTTCTATAGATTCAGAAGAAATTTACTATTGCGTTTCTGTGCATTTATTTTTCCAGGGAGGATGTTTTCTACCTGTATCGCGTCAGCTACGTATTACTTGGTCATCGTTGTGGGCATGGCTGACAGCTCGGCTATCTGCCTTCGAGACCCAAAGGATGTGAACCGGGTCTTGCTCACTCCCCCCGTCCACCGCTTCTTGCCGAAGCAACCACCGCTACCCAAAGAGAGAATGAATGAGATCTTGCAGAAGCCTTCATAACTGCTGTCTGCTTGCTCATTTTAATATGAGTTGTGGCTGTGCGTAGCTCTGGGTTTTTCGTACATGCTGCCGGACAGGTGAGGCAATTAGCATAGTGAACTCCTCCTTATAATAATGTGCACAAAGTCCCTTTCTCCTTAATGGTGTATGGATGGCAAAGAATTTAAGCACTAGATTTATTTATATCTAATATCTATTCCTTCTTAATATCTAGGTATTACTCGATTTGATAGTCGAGTCTTTGAAATAACAAAAATTCCTTTCTGATGACTGAGTGATAAGTGAAGGATGATAAATGATAATATCGATTTCACATTATAAATTTGAATCTGTTTTGAAAGAAAAATGCAACTTAAGTAACAAAGGTATCAAGACTCGAGTTGTCTAATAAATTGTTAAATAATCTGCCATATACTTGATGGTGCCTAAGCATAGCAATTGTTAATAATGCAATATATATTGGCTGTATATTATCACGCTGATTAATAATAGCAGAATTTGATTGGTGGTGATTGGTGTGACAGTTGGAAACTCAATCATTGTCAATGATAGATAAATTTAACATAAATTTCATTGTTATTTTTTTCTCTTGTGCTTTTAACACTTTCTGACAATTTTGTTTCAAAGCTAGTTGACCGTTGCATTTTCATTGAATAGCAACAAATGCTTACGAGTGAAAAGTGTCGATCGCTGCATTCATCTAGACTTCCGCTCGTTGGTTGGCAAATATTGGCAATAGTTACTCGTGAAATATAGGTACGTGATATGGGTAGTCGAAGCCTCCCAGATGTCAAATAATACTTTTTCCAACAGAGATCTAGTTTAGGACTTGCTTTGCTTGGGACATTCATTGATCAAGGTCTTATCCTGCCTTTTGCCTTGTATTGTTGCACAGATAACATGGATGGCTCAACATTTGTCCAGAAGCATTTTGCCGTCGTCGACTATGTCGTGTTTGGCTTGCTGCTTCTCTGCTCGGCTCTCATCGGAGTTTACTTTGGGTTCTTCGCCAAACAGAAACAAAACACGACAAAAGAATATCTAATGGGAGGGAAAACAATGGGAATTTTCCCCGTGTCTATGTCGCTTATTTCAAGGTAAGAATGCTCATTTTGTCGATTTTGAATTGGGTCAACACTATTGTACTTCCAATTTATTTATTTATATATTTATTTAATCAATTATATTCCATTTCCTTATATAAATGCTGGTAACTAACATGATACTGTTTCAGTTCAATATCTGGTACATCCCTTCTAATGATCCCTGCGGAAATGTACGTCTACGGTACTCAGTTCTACATGATGGCATTTGGTCAGATTATTGCCAACTTCGTAATGATGGCAAACTACATTCCCGTCTTCTACGCTCTTCAAATCACTTCAAGCTACGAGGTGATAGAACTCAATTTTCTGTAGAAAGGACCACTTGAGTTTTGACAGGACATAATATTTAACAGCTTCGTTAATTTCAGTATCTCAGGCTTCGCTTCAACGAGCCAGTTAGAGTCCTGGGATCGGTCCTGTTCATCTTGAAAATGGTGAGTTGCTGATTTAAAAAATTCTAGATAGGCATCATGTTGTAATAAATCACATTGAAGAATATGCCCCTGGGTCATCAATCATAACAGGTTGGCATTTATAATCTATGCAAGAATTAATATGTAGAAAAGTAGCAACATTATCACTTATTCTGTCCTCCCCCCCTCATTATCAGTTCTATGCCATTGCAATTTTGACAATTCTATCTTTTACACGTATCTGTTGCAAGCATTGATATTCATCAACCGATTGTTCTTCACGTTTTCCAGTTCCTGTACATTCCGATTGTGATCTACGCCCCGTCATTGGCCTTAAATCAAGGTAACCACACATCGATATCAGTGTCTTCTCATCTTCTTATTCTTAAAAAACTGACAGACATGCCTTCTCCACCTCCTGAGTGGCCTGCAGGACTTTCAGCACAAGTAAGCATACAAAGTGGATCAGAGTCTTGTCTGCATTTGAATATACTGAGGGAGGTGGAGAACTCTATGTCAAAAAAATGTGTTAAAAATGCTTCAGTTTTCTTTCGAACTGGAAGATACTTAAATTTGACTGCATTTTACTGGCTCTAAGTAATTAGTAGTCATTTTTATCCATATTTGTTTGGTACCTAAAGGGAATTTTCCTTATCTTTTTCCAGTAACCGGGTTCAGCATTCATCTCATAGCGCCAATTGTCTGCTTAGTCTGCATCTTTTACACATCTGTTGTAAGCAATAATTTGACAGTCCACACCGCCATTGAAAAATAGGGGGATGACCATAATACTAAACCTTCAAACTTAAAAAAAACACACTGGGAAATTGAATGAGAAAGCTGGAAGGATTTATCTCTGCAAATAGGGGGGTAAATTTTGTAGTGTAACCGCCTAGATTTCATTTGCCAAGTAGTTTTTGTATTTTTACAAACTTGATAATGTTAAAAATAATAATAAAAATCAAGGCAATATTCAATTTTTCCATTATTTGTGTAAGTGCTACTTTTACTACAGACACCGAGTTGCTCATCCTCAACGTGTCTGCTTCTACCACCAGGGTGGGTTAAAGGCGGTTGTTTGGACGGACACTTTACAAACGGTGTTGATGTACGGCGGGGTCGCCACGGTGATGATTCTCGGAACGATCAAAGTCGGGGGGGTTCCCGAGGTCCTCGAAAGAAACCGACAAACGGATCGACTGGAATTCTTCAAGTGAGTCTAACCAAATTGAAGTGTCCTTACTTCTGCAATGATTAATTGATAATGTTGCTACATTTTAATGCTTTTATAAATTATGAAATTATGAATGAAATTATGTTTTTTCGAATTGATACCCAGGGGCAAATTCTTCAATGTGATTTATTACAACATGGCTGGGGGAAAAAAAAAATCCCAAGTACCCGTGATCTATTTCATACAAACAGATTACAAATATTACAAGCTATAAAAAAATGTGTTACCATCTCTCACTCCCTCGTTATTAGGGTTTAACGAGGTATTCCGATTGATTTTCCCGCAGCATGGACTTGGATCCAACCCTGCGTTGTACGTTCTGGATGGCTGTGATCGGTGAATTCCATGGCTACCTGGCTGCCTGCGCGATCAACCAGGGAGTAGTCCAGCGATGCCTCTCCATGCCTACCTTGCGCAAGGCCAACTAGTGAGTGCATCGGCCTTCACAGATTGTCTGGACTACAGCTAGACGCATTGCTAACGGCTGTTGGCCTCGTTTATTTCAGCACTATGATGATCCTGACGGTGGGGATGTTCTGTATCATAACAATGATTTGTTACTCCGGCGTCGTAATCTACGCTTTTTTCCAGGGATGTGATCCCGTTACAACAAAGGTAAGCCAGCTCAAAAGTAGATGCATCAAGACATTGGGTGAGAATTTCAAAATCGAAAATAACATGTCGAAATTGTAACTCTACACCACATGCCAAAAATAAATTATTCCCTCCAAAACTAACTGTGACTTCAATTTTTTTTGTTTTTTTATAGATGGTAAGCAAAGTTGATCAATTATTTCCGTTCTTTGTTATGCAAATCTCTGAATCTGTCCCCGGACTTCCTGGATTATTTGTGGCTGGAATTTTTAGTGCAGCGCTAAGGTAAGCCAAAAAAGCCACATTCTTGTTTTTCGAATTGTTGGTAACCAGATGGATTTAATGATCAATATCGATTAATATTTTCACAGCACGATGTCCACTGGTATGAACTCGATGACGGGTGTCATTCTTCAAGACTTGATCAAGCCTTTGCTGAAGAAACCAATCACTGAGCTGACAGCTAGCAACATTATGAAGGTAAATACAAAAATTGCTATTGAGGCTTTTACTTGTTGGACATGTCATGACATGTTTTACATGTTGGAAACACCGGAAACACCTCGTGTGATCACTGAAGTTGAGCAACATCGCCCTGAGTCAGGTGTTTGATGGGTGACCATCATGCACATAATCAGTTCTGTTTGGGAGAGAGGTTGGAGGGTTTGAAGTTTGTACAAAAACTTCACTAGCCTTGCTTATCACCCTCTCGACGGCAGGGATTAGTGGAGGAATCGTGTTGTTCGAGTTGTACCGTCCTTCGGAAGGGACGTAAAGCCGGTGGTACCCTGGTGCTTTTCGACAGGAGTAGGCTATGTGCCAGCACCTGGTTTCCCCTCCTCCCTTCTAGGCTAGGTTACGTTCATCATCACCATCAAAATCACCTTTCATTTACTGACGCCATTAGACCAGTGCTAAAGGGCCAGTTGTCAAAACATTGCATTGTTTAACATCAATGATAAAGGTCCTTGGTGCATAGGACAATTTTTCTCACCTAGAGAAAAAAGGAATGTAAAGCCAGTGGTCTGCTTGGTGCTTTCAGACACTGCATTTTTCCTCCTCCCTTCTAGGCTAATCATTACCCTAATCATTACCCTTTCAATCACCGACGCCATTAGAACAGTGCCATAGGGCCAGTTGTCAAAACGGTTCGTCGTTAAACACCGGTAATCAATCAATCAATCAAACATGAAACCTGTTTTCCCTTCAGGTAGCAGCTGCACTGATCGGTTTCATCTGTATGGGCCTCGTGTTTTATGTCGAAAAGGCTGGATCGTTGATGCAACTGACTTTCAGTCTCAGTTCAATCACGTCTGGGGCCCTACTCGGAGTTTTTACACTCGGAATGTTCTTTCCGTGGGCCAATTCAACTGTGAGTTTTATCTGTTTATCTGTTTAGTTTTATCATGAGCATTGAAAACATTTTCTATCACTAGTTCTTATCCAAAGCAGTTTCTTATTTAAATGTTTCTAAATGCTACTAAATGTAGTCAAAGCGAACTTCAAAATTAGGTTTCTTGAAATTTATGCACTGCTAACAATAAAACCTCTATAGTCAAGCTTCAAATAATATTTTTTTACATTTTGACAGGGAGCCTTAATCGGCAGTGTAACCAGCATTCTAATGGTTGCGTGGATGTCCATCGGCTCCCAAACAGCTTTCACCAAGGCAAAATTTGTCCACGAAAGAAAAGCTGTTTTCACCGACCAATGTCCAGCTGGGTTTTTCAATGAAACGTCATTTGCTTTGCCAGCGCAACACGTTCAGTAAGTCTCCCTGTATAATTCATATCAATGGGGTAAACTTGTAAATTTGCCTTCAAATTCTCATGTGTCTGAATACATTTATATGTTAAATGGCTCCCAACAGGTAAATATGTATATATTTGGCTTTTGGCTTTTCTTAACCTGTATTACAATTCTTTAATGTTCTTTGAAAATGTGTGCAATCCATTCAGCAGAAATTGACCATGGCCTGACTTCACATATTCTCTTGCAGAGAAGAGGTATTCTACCTGTATCGCGTCAGCTACATGTATTACACGGTCATCGGCGTGGCGACCGTCATTGTGGTGGGCATGGCTGTCAGCTGGGCGACCGGTCTGCGAGACCCGAAGGACGTGAACCGGGACCTGCTCACTCCCGTCATCCACCGCTTCCTGCCCAAGCAACCGCCGCTGCCGGAAGAAGAGAAAATGAATGAGATCTTGCGGAAGCCTTCATGACTGCTGTCTGCTAGCTCTGTTCAAGTTTTGGAAAGGTATTTTTATAGGAATAATTAATTTCTTCTTGTGGTAAACTCCACACGGCCATTGTACAGCCATCACACAGCCATCCTCGTTATAAGATAAATTGAAATCAGATAAATTAAAATTTCCTATTCTTCACCTATTATGGGGACAAAATATTTGTTGTGGAAAAACTTTTGACAATTGTTAACAAATTACTGCATAATGCCAGTTCCTTGTAGCTATTACAAACCCTGTACCACCACATTCTCCTTGGAAATGTGGCTCTGTAATTTTTCCTTGAAAACAAGATATTTGACCTTCTTTCACCCCAACATTGTGCGCCTGGCAGTGGCAAGTAACTTAGAATAAGTAATTTTTTCTTTTGTTAAGTATGAACAATGAAAGGTAGTTACTTAAGATCACTGTATTCTTAAATATTGTTGGGCGCATGACCTAAGAGACGTCTGCATCTGCCGAGATGGTAAGGAAGCAGGACATGGCGAAGGATAAGGTAGCTATTTGGTCCAATAGCAGGATTTATGCAAAGGAAATGTGTGCTTATGTATGTAATTACTGTCTTGTCAATCTGCATAATTTATGTGAATGAAAGAATTTAATCTCGTAATTGAGTTTGCCACTAAAGGGGGTAATTTGTCTTGATGGCTACGACCACCAACTATAGTAAACCAATCTTCTTATTCTTTGCCCTAGGGTTGAATAATGTAAGCCGAGTCAAAATTTTCATATTTTAACAGAAGAGTGTATGGGATCAGGTACCAAAATAATATGTAGTATTTTTACAATTTTAAGCCAGTAAAACACATTCCTGCATTCTCAAAAGCAACTTTATAAACTCTAAAATCGAGCTAAGAAATGACACCACAATGACGTGGACCGGGGCTTGCTTGCTCCCGTCATCCACCGCTTCTTGCCGAAGCAACCACTGCTACCTGAAGAAGAGAGAATGAATGAGATCTTGCGGATCTGCTGTCTGCTTGCTCACTTCAAGATTAGCTGTGGCTATATGCAGCTCTGAGTTTTTTGTACTTGCTGCCTGCCAGGTGAGGCAAGTTGCATATCATATTGTGCACGGAGTCACTTTCTCTTTAATGGTATATGGATAGTAAAGAATTTAAGCACTATATTTATTTATATCTAATATCTATTTCTTCTAAATATCTAGGTATTGATTAAAAGTTGATATTCAAGTCTTTAAAATAACAAAAATTCCTAACTGATAAATGATAATATCGATTTCACAACATAAATTTGAATCTGTTTTTAAAGAAATATACAACTTCAGTAACAAAGGTAACAAGGCTTCAGCTGTCTAATAAATTGTTAAATAATCTTCTATGTGCTTGATGGTGCCTTAGTATTGCGATTAAAAATAATGCAATATACATTAGCTGTATGTCATCACGCTGATTAATAATGGTAAGATTTGATTGGTGTATCATAATGGACTGCAGGGGTGACAGTTGGAAACTCAATCATTGTCAATGATAGATCAATTTAACATAAACTTCATTGTTATTTTTTTCTCATTTGCTTTCACACTCTCTGAGAATTGTGTTTAAAAGCTTGTTGACCGTTGCATTTTCATTGATTAGCAACAAATGCTTACGAGTGTTAAGTGTCGTTCGCTGCATTCGTCTAGACTTCCGCTCCTTGGTTGGAAATTATCGGCAATAGTTACTCGTTAAATGTAGGTACATGACTGATGGGTAGTCGAAGCCTCCCAGATGCCAAATAATACTTTTTCCAACAGAGATCTAGTTTAGGACTTGCATTGCTTGTTACCTTCATTGATAACATTCCTATCCTTTCTTTTGCCTGGTATTTTTGCACAGATTCTCTTCTTCTCAAACATGGATGGCTCAGCCTTTGTCCAGAAGCATTTTGCTGTCGTCGACTATGTCGTGTTTGGCTTGCTGCTTCTCTGCTCGGCCCTCATCGGAGTTTACTTTGGGTTCTTCGCCAAACAGAAACAAAACACGACAAAAGAATATCTAATGGGTGGGAAAACAATGGGAATTTTCCCTGTGTCTATGTCGCTTATTTCAAGGTAAGAATGCTCATTTTGTTGATTTTGAATTGGGTCAACACTATTGTTCTTCCCAACAATACACCCAATACACCCAATTCAATATTTCAACCGAATTTTAAATACGATCATCCTAATAATTGCTCAAGGCCCAAATACAGTCAACCACTCTTCATCAATTCCCTTCCTCACCAAAGGCTTTTTGCAGAAGCACAGGTATCCCAAATTATATTCCATTTCCTAATTTAAATGCTGGTAACTAACATACTGTTTCAGTTCGGTATCTGGTACATCCCTTCTGATGATCCCTGCGGAAATGTACGTCTACGGCACTCAGTACTTTGTGATGGCATTTGGTCAGATTATTGCCAACTTCGTAATGATGGCCAACTACATTCCTGTCTTCTACGCTCTTCAAATCACTTCCAGCTACGAGGTGATTGTACTCAATGTTCCGTAGATAGGACCTTTTGACAGGACTAAATAGTTAACAGCTTCCTTAATTCCAGTATCTCAGGCTTCGCTTCAACGAGCCAGTTAGAGTCCTGGGATCGGTCCTGTTCATCTTGAAAATGGTGAGTTGCTGATTTAAAAAATAATCACAAATTATTCTACACAATACTTTTCTTTGAAAGTGGAAATATGTTTTTAAAACGTTTTTAGTAAAAAGGGTCCAAAAATAAGGATTTAGGATTAGCCAAAAAAAAGTTTAAATTTTTCAAATACATTAGTGAAGATTTTTCTTCTAAGCATCTGCACCCCCACACCCTGCTAGGGGTGCAAGGCTGATACCAAATCTTTGAGTGTTCAGTATCTCGAAATGTACCAGCAATCAGCATACACAGGCATCATGTTGTAATAAATCATATTTGGATGAGCGTAGCGAGCGAAGCGAAGACTTCAATTTGACCACCCGTAGAAAAAAAGTCCGTGTGTTTGTTTTTTTGTTTGTTTTTTTTGTGTGTTTGTTCGCGCTCTACCGTCCAAACGGCTGGTTCGATTTTGATGAAATTTTCAGTGTACCTGAATTTGTTCTGAACTTGGACCCCCTGCGTTTTTCAGTGTGATAGTTTGATAACTTTTCTCAAAAATCCAAATTAACGAAAATTTTAAGATTTTTCTCCATCATTTCGCTGTTTGTTTTTACTCTACTGGCTAGAATACCAAGCCGTTTTTTATGAAATTAGCAGAATAGCTTTTGTATACCGTATACACTATACCGGTTTACCAAGAAATATGTTTTATATGTTTTTAAAACGTTTTTAATCGTATTTTTCGATTAAATTTTCAAGTTTTTGGCCGTTTTGCATTTCTAAACTGTAATTACCCTTGCTTTTTCTTCAACAAACGTTACAAATATGTTGACGGCAGTGAGATGTACCGTGATAACAGTTTCTTTGCGATTTGAAATGGTTTTTATATGAAAATTATCGAAAACTCTATGTGTCGTCTAGGCTGGACAAAGTTTGACAGCTTAGGTAGGTACTGATTTTGCTTGGCCGAAAATTAATTGCCTCTGGATTCGATCGGCTTTCACCAGAGGTATTTATAATAATGCTTCAATCTTTGAATCTCTAGGAACAAATTCAAGTTGCAGTGAATACGGCAAAAGATTCAAGACGTGTGTGGATTTATTCCCTTCCAAGAATCCTTTCTTAGCTAACATGCCAAAATTATGAATCAAATTTGGTGAACTTTGGAAGATCAAAATCTGGGATGGTATACACTATACCGTATACACTATATACTGGTATTCAAAGAAATACGCTCATCCAAAAACGCGCCCACAGGTAGCGTTCGGCGAAGCCCTAGTATTAAAGAATATCATATGCACCTTGGTCATCAATCATCATAGTCTCGTAGACTAACATGTTTGCATTCATAATCTATGCAAGCATTCATATGTAGCAAGTAGATTATTACTTATTCCCCCCCCCCCCCCCCCCCCCTTATTATCAAAGTTCTATGCAATTGCAATTTTTACAATTCTATCTTTTACACGTATCCGTTGCAAGCATTGATTTTCATCAACTGATAGTTCTTCACGTTTTCCAGTTCCTGTACATTCCGATTGTGATCTACGCACCGTCATTGGCCTTAAATCAAGGTAACCACACATCGATATCAGTGTCTTCTCATCTTCTTATTCTTAAAGAACTGACAGACATGCCTTCTCCACCTCCTGAGTGGCCTGCAGGACTTTCAGCACAAGTAAGCATACAAAGTGCATCAGAATCTTGTCTGCATTTGAATAAACTGAGGGAGGTGGAGAACTCTATGTCAAAAAAAATGTTGAAAAAATGCTTCAGTTTCCTTCCCAACTGGAAGATACTTAAATTTGACTGCATTTTACTGGCTCTAAGTATTTAGCAGACATTTTTATTTATATTTGTTTGGTACCTAAAGGGAATTTTCCTTATCTTTTTCCAGTAACTGGGTTCAGCATTCATCTCATAGCGCCAATTGTCTGCTTAGTCTGCATCTTCTACACATCTGTTGTAAGCTATAATTTGACAGTCCACACCGCCATTAAACAATAGGGGGGATGGCCATAGGCCTAAGACTTTAAACTTATAACAAAAAACACTGAGATATTAAATGAGAAAGCTGGAAGGATTTATCTTTGCTAATAGGGAGGAAAGTTTGATAGCGTTCCCGCCTAGATTTCAATTGCGAAGCAGTTTTTTTATTTTTACAAACTTGAAAGTGTTACAAATAATAATAAAAAATCAGAGCACTATTCAATTTTTCCATTATTTGTTTTAGTGCTTCTTTTCCCACAGACAATGTAATTTTACCAGCAGTTGCTCGTTCTCAACGTTTCTGCTTCTGCCACCAGGGAGGGATAAAGGCAGTTGTTTGGACGGACACATTACAAACGTTACTGATCTACGGCGGGGTCGCCACGGTGATAATTCTCGGAACGATCAAAGTCGGGGGGGTTTCCGAGGTCCTCAAAATAAACCGACAAACGGATCGACTGGAATTCTTCAAGTGAGTCCAATAAAATTGAAGTGTTTTATGTCTAGAACGATTAATTGATAAAGGGGGAAATAAAAATATACCCAAGTACCCATGATCCCATACAAACCCATACAAACAGATTTCAAGCTACAAGCAAGAAAATTAAAATTTAGAAACAAACGTGTGTTACCATCTCTCACTTCGCCATTATTAAGGGTTAACGATGCATTCCGATTGATTTTCCCGCAGCATGGACTTGGATCCAACCCTGCGTTGTACGTTCTGGATGGCTGTGATCGGTGAATTCCATGGCTACCTGGCTGCCTGCGCGATCAACCAAGGAATAGTCCAGCGATGCCTCTCCATGCCTACCTTGCGCAAGGCCAACTAGTGAGTGCATCGGCCTTCACAGCTTGTCTGGACTACAGCTAGACGCATTGCTAACGGCAGTTTGCCTCGTTTATTTCAGCACTATGGTGATCCTGACGGTGGGGATGATCTGTATTGTGACAATGATTTGTTACTCCGGCGTAGTAATCTACGCTTTCTTCCAGGGATGTGATCCTGTTACCACAAAGGTAAGCCAGCTCAAAAGTAGATACATCAAGGCATTGGGTGAGTATTTCCAAAATCGAAAATAACATGCCGAAATTTTAATTCTTCACAAAATGCCAAAAATAAATTATTCCCTCTGAAAATAACTGTGATTTCAATTATTTAATAGTTTTAAAAAGCTAGAATTCTATTTATTCTCTCTATTTTTATTTTTTATAGATGATAAGCAAAGTTGATCAATTATTGCCATTCTTTGTTATGCAAATCTCTGAATCTGTTCCTGGACTTCCTGGATTATGTGTGGCTGGAATTTTTAGTGCAGCACTGAGGTAAATTGACAAAAGCCACATTCTTGCTTTTAGAATTGTAGGTACCTAGATGTGTTTAAGGATCAATATCGTTTAATATTTTCACAGCACGATGTCAACTGGTTTGAACTCGATGACGGGTGTCATTCTTCAAGACTTAATCAAGCCTTTGCTGAAGAAACCAATCACTGAGCTTACAGCTAGCAACATTATGAAGGTAAATACAACAATTTCTATTGAGGCATTTACTTGATAAAGATACTTGGTGCATAAGACATTTTTTCAAACCTAGAAAAAAAAAACATCAAGCCAGTGCTTGGTGCTTTTTGACACCGCATTTTCCCTCCTCCCTTCTAGACTAGGTTAGGTTCATCATCACCCTAATCATTGCCCTTTCATTCACCGTGCCAGTGCCACAGTGCCACAGGACCACAGGACAAGTTGTCAAAACGATACGCTGTTAAACACCGGTAATCAATCAATCAATCAAACATGAAACGTGTTTTCCCTTCAGGTAGCAGCTGCACTCATCGGTTTCATCTGTATCGGCCTCGTGTTTTATGTCGAGAAGGCTGGATCGTTGATGCAACTGAGTTTCAGTCTCAGTTCAATCACGTCTGGGGCGCTACTCGGAGTTTTTACACTCGGCATGTTCTTTCCGTGGGCCAATTCAACTGTGAGTTTTATCTGTTTACCTGTTAAATTTTTTTAATCAGCATTGAATAAATTTATTATCACCATCTATCACTAGTTCTTCTAAAAAGCAGTCTCTAATTTCAATGTTTTAACTTTCAAATGAATTTAAATTTGTCAAAGCTGTTGAACTTCAAAATTAGGTTTCTTGGAATTATTGGAATATTAAATTTAAGTCATTCTGTACAGATATGCACTGCAAACAATAAAACCTCTATAGTCAAGCTTCAAATAATATTTTTTTACATTTTGACAGGGAGCCTTAATCGGCAGTGTAAACAGCATCCTAATGGTTGCGTGGATGTCCATTGGCTCCCAAACTGCCTTCGCCCAGGCAAAATTTGTCCACAAAAGAAAAGCTGTTTTCACCGACCATTGTCCAGCTGGGGTTTTCAATGAAACGTCATTTGCTTTGCCTGCGCAACACGTTCAGTAAGTCTCCATGCATAATTCATATTAATGGGGTAATCTTGTAAATTTGCCTTCAAATTTTCATGTGTCTGACTGAATACATTTATTTGTTAAATGGCTCCCAACAAGAAAACATGTATATATAAATAAATATATACTATTAGGCAAGCGGATAATGAGGCTGTTACCCTGTGTATTGCAAGCGCCAGACGCGAGGTTTTGGCCATTCAGAGAATATTTGATGTCACAATCCTTTGACGGTGTACAACAGGAGACTGCTAGCTATTGCCATTTAACTACTGTGGCTTAATTGATTATCTTCAAAAAATATATAGTTTCAATGTTAGTGAGTACACATTAGCAATTGGAATCTGTGAAATCAATAGAATCATTGGAACCAATTAAAGAAAAAGGCGACCCTTGTTTGAGAGGCTGGAAGACTAGCAGGTCCTTTAGTCCCTGAACATAAACTTAAACCTGTCCCTCATTATTTACCCCAGAATTTTTGGGCTGTCCAATAAATTGTTGAATAATCTACTTTGAAGTTGTTAACACCAAGGTTTCTAGAAACTAATCTGAACAGAAGACAGGTTTGCTGCATCACTCGGATACCATAATGGCACATTGATTCAACAAGCGACAATGTGTCAATTTGTGGCTCAATCATGAGGAATGGTTATATACATCCATAAGAATTCAATTTATACTTATATGCTTCCTGAGCTACTATGCTAGATGTTTGTTGCATTTCCATTTGATAGTAAAAAATGCTTAAGACCCCAAATGCTGCTAAAAAGATACTTTTAGGTATTAAATTGGCAATGCAGAAAATGGCAAATACCAGTCAATCAACATGAAAAAATAGAAAAAGGTGATATGGCCCCCTTTTTTGGGTCTTAGCAAGCGCCATTTGGAAGGCCAGACATGAGCATTTGGCCTATTCTTTATATTGGTTACCTCTATATTGTGTTTAACAGGGACCTAACTTATTAATGCATTCCGTAGTTGGCTTTGCCTTTGGCTTTTCTTAACCTGTATCATAATTCTATAATGTTCTTTGAAAATGGGTACAATCCATTCAGCAGAAATTAACCATGGCCTGACTTCACATATTCTCTTGCAGAGAAGAGGTACTCTACCTGTATCGCGTCAGCTACATGTATTACACGGTCATCGGCGTGGTTACCGTCATTGTGGTGGGCATGGCTGTCAGCTGGGCGACCGGCCTGCGAGACCCGAAGGACGTGAACCGGGACCTGCTCACTCCCGTCATCCACCGCTTCCTGCCCAAGCAACCGCAGCTGCCGGAAGAAGAGAAAATGAATGAGATTTTGCCGAAGCCTTCATGACTTCTGTCTGCTTGATCTGTTCAAGATTTGGAAAGGTATTTTTATAGGAATAATGAATTGTTTCTTGTGGTAATCTTCACACGGTCATTGTACAGCCATCACACAGCCATCCTCGTTGGAAGATAAATTGAAATCAGATAAATTAAAATTTCCCATTCTTCACCTATTATGGGGACAAAATATTTGTTGTGGAAAAACTTTTGACAATTGTTAACAAATTACTGCATAATGCCAGTTCCTTGTAGCTATTACAAACCCTGTACCACCACATTCTCCTTGGAAATGTGGGCTCTGTAATTTTTCCTTGTAAACAAGATATTTGACCTTCTTTCATCCCAGCATTGTGTGCCTGGCAGTGGCAGAATAAGTAATTTTTTTTTGTCTCAAGTATAGACAATGAAAGGTAGTTCATTAAGATTGCATTCTTAAATATTGTTGGGCGCATGACCTTTGAGATGTCTGCATCTGCTGAGATGGTAAGGAAGCGGGACATCTCAAAGGATAAAGTAGCTATTTGGTCCAATAGCAGGATTGATTCAAAGGAAATGTGTGTTTGTGTATTTAATTACTGTCTTGGCACTCTGAATAATTTATGTCAAGAAAGAATTTCATCTCGTAATTGAGTTTGCCACTATAAGGGGTAATTTGTCTTGATGGCTAAGACCACCAACTATAGTAAACCAACCTTCTAATTCTATGCCCTAGGTTTGAATATTGGAAGCCGAGTCGAAATTTACTTATTTTAACAGAAGAGTGTATGGGATCAGGTACCAAAATAAAATATAGTATTTTCACATTTTTAAGCCAGTAAAACACATTCCTGCATTCTCAAAAGCAACTGTCTAAACTCTTAAATCCACAAGCAGTTACCTGTAAGCTTTAAGGTGCTATGATTTCCTCTTTACATCCAAATTTGCTCAAGAAACATTTCCAATATACTTCCAAGAGCTATTTTCTTATTTAAGAAAACATAATCCAAAAACCTGCCGCTTGTGCAAGCAATGTTAAAAACCCCCATAATATCAAGAATGTTTCCACACATATACACAACACACATATAACACACATATATCTCACACTCGCTAAAACTCCTCGTATTCTTTCGGTTTCTGTAGTGGAACAGGAGGCGCAATCTTTCAACCCTGTTATTTACCTTCATTACTCTATTTTTGGGTAATTTGGAGCAATGAAAATGAAAGCATTAATAATGAAATAATAAAGTTTCTTGCCACAAATTTCATCAAATTATTTATCATTATTTAATTATAAGTTATCTTGAAAGACTATAGTCGTGACTTCTATGTTAAATCAAACCTAAATGGAAATACTGGTTGCATGTACGGTGGATGTTTCGATATATTGATATACTAGAAAACAACAATTCAAGTTCATGCTATCAATTGGAATAAGTTGTAAAATAATTTTAGACAACTCTTGTTGGAAAGCTGTTTTCACTGACCAGTGCCCAGCCGGGTTTTTCAACTAAATGTCGTCTGCGGCTGCCAATGGAAAATGTTCAGTAAGTGATCTGGTACCTACTAGCACAATCCATCCTTTTCTATAGATTCAGAAGAAATTTACCATTGCATTTCTTTGCATTTATTTTTCCAGGGAGGATATTTTCTACCTGTATCGCTTCAGGTATAAATTACATGGTCATCGGCGTGATGACCGTCATCGATGTGGGCATCCACCGCTTCTTGCCTTGCGAAGAAGAGAGAATGAATAAGATCTTACGGAAGCCTTCATTACTGCTGTCTGCTTGCTCACTTCAAGATGAGTTGTGGCTATACGTGGCTCTGAGTTTTTCGTACATGCTGCCTAACAGGTGAGGCAAGTTCAAGTAGCATAGAGAACTCCTCCTTATAATAATGTGCAATAAGTTCCTTTCTCCTTAATGGTGTATGGATAGCAAAGAATTTAAGCACTAGATTTATTAAGATCTAATATCAATTCCTTCTTAATATCTAGGTTTTATTTGATAGTTGATAGTCAAGTCTTTGAAATAACAAAAATTCCTAACTGATAAATGATAAAAATAAAACTGATTTCACTTTAAAAATTTGAATCTGTTTTGAAAGAAAAATGCAGATTTAATAACAAAGATAACAAGACTGGAGTTGTCTAATAAATTGTTAAATAATCTGCCATATACTTGATGGTGCCCAAGTATAGCAATTGATAATAATGCAATATACATAAGCTGTATATTATCACGCTGATAAATAATGGCAGGATTTGATTGGTGTATCATAAAACCACAAAAAAAACATTTGTTTTAAAAAAAACCATATGAGGTCTATCACATCCCCCACCCCCTTCAAAAAAATAATGTAAGAAATGTCTGCTTTCAAAATTTGTGAAATCGGTTAGTAGCCGAGGTCTTCTCGGGACATGCGAAGTCAAGTAATCGGAAGGGTTGCATCCCTTGTAATCATGACCGAACAATCGTGAATTGTGGTGTTTGCGATGCATATTAGCTTATTAGCATGTTAACGGCATATTCTATTTGATTGGTGTATCATAATGGACTGCAGGGGTGACAAACTCGATCATTGTCAATGATAGATAAATGTAACATATATATTTTTTTTCTCATGCAACAATAATAAAACAATACAAGGCAAAAGACAGGATAGGAACTTTATCAATGAAAGTCACAAGCAAAGCAAGTCCTAACTCTGTTGGAAAAGGTATTATTTGACATCTGGGAGGCTTCGACTACCCATCAGTCACGTACCTATATTTCACAAGTAACTATTGCCGATATTTGCCAACCAAAGAGCGGAAGTCTAGACAAATGCAGCGAACGACACTTAACACTCGTAAGCATTTGTTGCCATTCAATGAAAATGCAACGGTCCACTAGCTTTTTCTGAAAGCTAGCTTCCAGAATTCTTGGAAAGTGTTGAAACAAATGAGAAAAAAATAACAATGAAATTTATGTTACATTTATCTATCATTGACAATGATTGAGTTCACAACTGTCACCCCTGCAGTCCATTATGATACACCAATCAAATCACGCTGTTATTTATCAGCGTGATAATATACAGCTAAATATATATTACATTATTATCAATTGCTCTAATTAGGCATCATCAATTACACAAAAGATTATTAAAAAAGCTAGTTGACAGTTGCATTTTCATTGTTTAGCAACAAATGCTTAGTTATGAGAGTTAAGTGTTCTTTGCTGCATTCGTCTAGACTTCCGCTCCTTGGTTGGCAAATATCGGCAATAGTTACTCGTGAAATATAGGTACGTGACTGGTGGGTAGTCAAGCCTCCTAGATGTCAAATAATACTTTTTCCAACAGAGATCTAGTTTAGGACTTGCTTTGCTTGTGACATTCATTGATAACGTTCCTATCCTGTCTTTTGCCTGGTATTTTTGCACAGATTCTCTTCTTCTCAAACATGGATGGCTCAGCCTTTGTCCAGAAGCATTTTGCCGTCGTCGACTATGTCGTGTTTGGCTTGCTGCTTCTCTGCTCGGCTCTCATCGGAGTTTACTTTGGGTTCTTCGCCAAACAGAAACAAAACACGACAAAAGAATATCTAATGGGCGGGAAAACTATGGGAATTTTCCCTGTGTCTATGTCGCTTATTTCAAGGTAAGAATGCTCGTTTTGTCGATTTTGAATTGTGTCAACACTATTGTTCTTCCAAAAGGGAATTATATTTAGCACCCAACTCAATATTTCAACCGAATTTTAAATACGATCATCCTAACAATGGTTAAATGCCCGAATACAGTCGACCACTCTTCATCAATTCCCTTTCTCTCCAAAGGCTTTTTGCAGAAGCACAGGTATCCCAAATTATATTCCATTTCCTAATTTAAATGCTGGTAACTAACATGAAACTGTTTCAGTTCAATATCTGGTACATTCCTTCTGGTGATCCCTGCGGAAATGTACGTCTACGGCACCCAGTTCTACATGATAGCATTCGGTCAGATTATTGCCAACTTCGTAATGATGGCCAACTACATTCCCGTCTTCTACGCTCTTCAAATCACTTCCAGCTACGAGGTGATTGTACTCAATTTTCCGTAGAAAGGACTTTTTGAGTTTTGACAGGACATAATATTTAACAGCTTCGTTAATTTCAGTATCTCAGGCTTCGCTTCAACGAGCCAGTTAGAGTCCTGGGATCGGTCCTGTTCATCTTGAAAATGGTGAGGTGCTGATTAAAAATATAATCACGAATTTTTGGTGCAAGGCTGACACCAAATCTTTTAGTGTTCAGTACCTTGGTATGTACCAGCCCATATATGCATCATGATGTAATAAATCACATTGAATAATATGCCCCTGCCTGGGTCATCATACATCAATCATCATAGTAGACTAACAGGTTTGCAATCATAAATGCAAGCATTAATATGTAGCAAGTAGCAACATTATCACTTATTCTGTCCTCCCCCTTCATTATCACAGTTCTATGCAATTGCAATTTTTACAATTCTATCTTTTTCACATATCCGTTGCAAGCATTGATTTTGATCAACTGATAGTTCTTCACGTTTTCCAGTTCCTGTACATTCCGATTGTGATCTATGCCCCGTCATTGGCCTTAAATCAAGGTAACCACACATTGATATCAGTGTCTTCTCATCTTCTTATTCTTAAAAAACTGACAGACATGCCTTCTCCACGTCCTGAGTGGCCTGCAGGACAGTAAGCATACAAAGTGCATCAGAATCTTAGCTGCATCTGAATATACTGAGGGAGGTGGAGAACTCTATGTAAAAAAAAATTATGTGGAAAAAATGCTTCAGTTTTCTTCCCAACTCGAAGATACTTAAATTTGACTGCATTATACTGGCTCTAAGTATTTAGTAGACATTTTTATCCATTTTTGTTTGGTACCTAAAGGGAATTTTCCTTATCTCTTTCCAGTAACTGGGTTCAGCATTCATCTCATAGCGCCAATTGTCTGCTTAGTCTGCATCTTCTACACATCTGTTGTAAGCTATAATTTGACAGGCCACACCCCCATTGAACAATAGAGGGATGACCATAGTACTAAAACTTAAAAAAATAAATACACTGGGATATTAAGAGGAATGTCTACAAACCGATTTTAGACCCATAATTCGCGACGTTTCTTGACTAGACCGTTGGAGATAGCGCATGAGAGTAAGGAACAAAGTTGTAGAAAAAATGTAAGTCTATGCTTCAACAAAGTTCTTTTTTCGAAATTTTCTCCCCAACTGCTAATATAAGGGTTTGAAAATGCACATTTTATGCTGTTTTCGGAAAGCCTTGTGCGCCAAACCAAATGAGATATCGAAAAGAACTCTTTGTTGAAGCATAGATAAATCTTTCGTCTAGAACCCTCTCGCTTACTATCATATGCTAACATTAACGATAGAGCCATCAGGCGTCGCGAATTTTTGGTCTGTCGCAAAATTTTTCGACCCAAATTTTCAACTTTGGTCTACATTAGCGTCGACACATCACACCCCGTTTTTACAGCGACCAATCATAGAGTACCTCTGAATCTACCAAAGAAGGATGTTGAGAGATTACGGAAAGAAAAATAATTTGTAGCACGTAGTAATAAGTTATCATGGATTATGAAAGAAGGCAGGCAGCTGTGAATCTTGCATCACAAAGATTAACAATCAAAATGAAAAAAACATGCTATTTCCCGCTTTTCGTGTTTTAATTGATATGGTTGGATTCATCTCTATTAGCAGATTGTAAGTCACTTTGAATAAAAGTTCTAGTTGGATTATTGGCTATTTTATAGCACATTTCAATCACGGCAAAGAATTGGTAGTATGTCATGTTTTAAGCCGCTCTTATCGTGTGTCGAGTTTATTCTAAACAGCATTCTATCAGCATTTTGCAAGCTAAGTATAATTTAATTCTAGAAACCAAGAAGAAAAATCAATCAGTATGTGTGTGTGCTATCATTGATTACATCGGCGTTTTTAATCGGTGTCATTTTTTCAATTTGAACACCATTTTAATCAATCGTCTAGAGTGATTTTCACCCCACCCAAAAAAAATGCAGTTTTTTCACCGTTTTTTCAAATCGGTATAGTTATGATATTCGTGTGTCAAATACTATAAGAAATATTAGTGGGTTGTTGCTTCGAAGCCGAATGCCTAAAAGGCGATTACGAGACACATAGTAGGTAGTACATTGTTTGTAATTATTATCGATGCGTCGTTACACCATGCAAGTTGAATGCAGGGGAACATTTATCGCGAGAACAGAAAGCGCGAAAAGCAGTAAAAGCACGTAAAAGAATAAATCCAATCCGGTGTGACAATACGCAAGGAATAGTGTTGATACCGGTGTGACAATACGCAAGGAATAGTGTTGATACCGGTGTGACAATACGCAAGGAATAGTGTTGATACCGGTGTGACAATACGCAAGGAATAGTGTTGATACCGGTGTGACAATACGCAAGGAATAGTGTTGATACCGGTGTGACAATACGCAAGGAATAGTGTTGATACCGGTGTGACAATACGCAAGGAATAGTGTTAATACTGACAGGACAAGCATTTGTCAATAACAAAACCTTTCGGTTATAAAATAAAACACTCTTTTATTACGAAGTACAAACACAACCATCTTTTAACTTTTGCTCTTGTAGCTGTTTGTCAAAATTATCCCGGAATTCCCCAATTGCGAAAGTTTGAAATAAATTTACGGCTGATCTCATAAAAAAAACAGAATCATATTTACAAATTTTAAAACATTTCGTATTTCATTGATAACGAATTGAATAAAACGATTTATTTTTTATCAATCGTTTGGACAAGTTTCGTAGATGGTAGCAACAACAAAAATGCAGACGTGATGCAGATATTCAACAAATTGATTTCTTAAATATGGCACTTGCAGTTCGGTTCTGATGCATATAATTTGGAAGGTGGTCCAATGGTGTGTGAACAAAACGAAAAAAAGTGTGGAAGCTGTTTTCAGACGCATATATGGCGACGTGTCCTGGCTATACCGTTGGAGATAGCACATGATAGTAAACGAGAAATTTGTTGACGAAATGTTCATCTATGCCTCAAAATAGCCCTTTTTTCGAAATTTTAACCCCAACTGCTAAAACGATGGTTGGAGTATGAAAATGTTAGTGTTGTTTTTAGAATACCTTGTACGCCACACCGAATGAGATATCGAAAAGAACTCTTTATTGAAGCATAGGTAAATCTTTCGTCTACAACTCTCTCGTTTACAATCATTTGCTTCCTCTAACGATAGAGCCGCTACACGTCGCGCCGTCGTGGTAAGTGTCATGATTTTTGGCCCAAATTTGCAACTTGCTCTGCGTACTTTCGTACACAGCCAAACCAGCTAAACACATTTTTCATAGACGGATCACATATCACGGCTTTATCTTATAGCTGCCACCCCCCTCCCTCCACCACTCACTCACACTAAGACAGTCCTGCTGGTGCCAACATCCTCGACTCGCCAGACTAATCTCTTTCATGCGTCTGTTTCCAAGAAAAGATAAGTAGATACAAAATTGAAACAATGAGAAGTTTTTGAGTCTTGTGATAATAATTTATATATTTGGATAGATAATCGAACGTAGGTTTCAATCGTTTTTTAAATGAAGTTCTAAGTTGAAAATTGAAGGTTTTGTAGACGATCGCGATTTGCATGACAGCGATCAATAATTTTTCTGAAATCGTTGATTTTGGCACTAGGAAATCAATTCAAAAAGTATTGTGAATTTTACTTGAAGGTAAGATTGATCAAGATGAAACCATAACCGATATCCATTTTCTGATCGCTCTCTTAGTCTCTACCCTTGAAATGCTGACTTCTACTGTTTCACAGATTATGAAGAGATTAGGTTCACATCCAAGCGACCAGGCTACGCGAATAATAACGTCAGCTTCTTAACTTTTTACCAGCCAATCCTTGCACTTATTTGCTTCGCGTGGAATGAAAAGGACAACCTCCAAGGTGTCCAACGTTTTCGCACTCTTTGAAAACAGGATTACGGCCGAGGTAGTCATGGCTCTTAAATGAGAAAGCTGGAAGGATTTATCTTTGCAAAAAAGGGAGGAAAATTTTATAGTGTTCCTGCCTAGATTTCAATTGGCAAGTAGTTTTTTTGATTGTGTTACAAATAATAATAATAAATCAAAGCAATATTCAAATTGTCCATTATTTGTGTTAGTGCTACTTTTCCAACAGACACTGTAATTTTACCAGCAGTTGCTTGTTCTCAACGTTTCTGCTTCTGCCACCAGGGGGGGCTAAAGGCGGTTGTTTGGACGGACACATTACAAACAGTACTGATCTACGGCGGGGTCGCCACTGTGATGATTCTCGGAACAATCAAAGTAGGGGGGGTTTCCGAGGTCCTAGAAAGAAACCGACAAACGGATCGACTGGAATTCTTCAAGTGAGTCCAATTTGGGATACCTTCCGTTATTAAAACCGTAACCGGACAACCGTCCACAGTATCCAGATATTATCCGGATAGTAAAAAACCGCTAAACAGCCAAAAAAACCGAGTGGAGAGGCAAGGCAGGGTGCACCCTATACTACCTACAACCTACGCAGACAGTGCAATGAAAAAATCAAATAATTTTTCCCACGTTCGCGAGGTTTTCCTACATGCGGCCATGAAGACTCACTTGACTCTGGTTAAGATAAAGACAGTTGTGGGGCAGTTACTAAGTGTGCAGGGGGTGGGGGATATGCAGAAAACGCTCCTGCTTTCTCCTGCGAAGCCGCAATGGAGGTGGAGAAGCCATGTCTGCCTTGTAAGGGTTAACGACGTATTCCGATTGATTTTCCCGCAGCATGGACTTAGATCCAACCCTGCGTTGTACGTTCTGGATGGCTGTGATCGGTGAATTCCATGACCACCTGGCTTTCTGCGCAATCAACCAAGGAATAGTCCAGCGATGCCTCTCCATGCCTACCTTGCGCAAGGCCAACTAGTGAGTGCATCGGCGTTCACAGCTTGTCTGGACTACAGCTAGACGCATGGCTAACGGCTGTTTGCCTCGTTTATTTCAGTATAATGATAATCCTGACGGTGGGGATGTTCTGTATCATGACAATGAGTTTTTACTCCGGCATCGTAATCTACGCTTTCTTCCATGGATGTGATCCCGTTACCACAAAGGTAAGCCAGCTCAAAAGTAGATACATCAAGGCATTCGGTGAGCATTTCCAAAATCGAAAAGAACAAGTTGGAATTTTAAATCTTCACCCGGGCCAATAATAAATTATCCCCTCTGAAAATAACTGTGATTTCAATTTCTATTTATTCTCTCTATTTTTTTTATAGATGATAAGCAAAATTGATCAATTATTGCCATTCTTTGTTATGCAAATCTCTGAATCTGTTCCTGGACTTCCTGGATTATGTGTGGCTGGAATTTTTAGTGCAGCGCTGAGGTAAACTGACAAAAGCCACATTCTTGCTTTTTGAATTGTTGGTACCTAGATGTTTTTAAGGATCAATATCAATTTATGTTTTCACAGCACGATGTCCACTGGTTTGAACTCGATGACGGGTGTCATTCTTCAAGACTTGATCAAGCCTTTGCTGAAGAAACCAATCACTGAGCTGACAGCTAGCAACATTATGAAGGTAAATACAAAAATTGCTATTGAGGCTTTTACTTGATAAATATGCTTGGTGCATAAGACATTTTTTCTCACCTAGAGAAAAAAGGAATGTAGAGCCAGTGGTCCCCTTGGTGCTTTTCGACACCGCATTTTCCCTCCTTCCTTCTAGGCTAGGTTAGGTTCATCATCACCCTTTCATTCACCGATGCCATTAGACCAGTGCCATAGGGCCAGTTGTCAAAACGGTTCGTCGTTAAACACCGGTAATCAATCAATCAATCAAACATGAAACCTGTTTTCCCTTCAGGTAGCAGCTGCACTGATCGGTTTCATCTGTATGGGCCTCGTGTTTTATGTCGAGAAGGCTGGATCGTTGATGCAACTGAGTTTCAGACTCGGTTCAATCACGTCTGGGGCGCTACTCGGAATTTTTACACTCGGCATGTTCTTTCCGTGGGCCAATTCAACTGTGAGTTTTATCTGTTTATCTGCCAAGTTTTTTCATCAGCATTGAATAAGTTTATGATCACCATCTATCACTAGTTCTTCTCCAAAGCAGTCTCTAATTTCAATGTCTTAACTTTCAAATGAATGTTAATTTGTCAAGGCTGTTAAACTTCAAAATTAGGTTTCTTGGAATTATTGGAATATTAAATTTAAGTCATTCTGTACAGATATGCACTGCTTACAATGAAACCTCTATAGTCAAGCTTTTTACGACAAATTTTTATATTTTGACAGGGAGCCTTAATCGGCAGTGTAACCAGCATCCTAATGGTTGCGTGGATGTCCATTGGCTCCCAAACGGCCTTCGCCCAGGCAAAATTTGTCCACAAAAGAAAAGCTGCTTTCACCGACCAATGTCCAGCTGGGTTTTTCAATGAAACGTCATTTGCTTTGCCAGCGCAACACGTTCAGTAAGTCTCCCTGTATAATTCATATTAATGGGGTAATCTTGTAAATTTGCCTTCAAATTTTCATGTGTCTGAATACATTTATATGTTAAATGGCTCCCAACAGGTAAATATGTATATATTTGGCTTTTGGCTTTTCTTAACCTGTATCACAATTCTTTAATGTTCTTTGAAAATGTGTGCAATCCATTCAGCAGAAATTGACCATGGCCTGACTTCACATATTCTCTTGCAGAGAAGAGGTGTTCTACCTCTATCGCATCAGCTACATGTATTACACGGTCATCGGCGTGGTTACCGTCATTGTGGTGGGCATGGCTGTCAGCTGGGCGACTGGTCTGCAAGACCCGAAGGACGTGAACCGGGACCTGCTCACTCCCGTCATCCACCGCTTCCTGCCCAAGCAACCGCCGCTGCCGGAAGAAGAGAAAATGAATGAGATCTTGCAGAAGCCTTCATGACTGCTCTCTGCTTGCTCTGTTCAAGATTTGGAAAGGTATTTTTATAGGAATAATTAATTGTTTCTTGTGGTTAACTTCACATGGTCAGTGTACAGCCATCACACAGTCATCGTAATTAAAAGATAAATTGAAATCAGATAAATTAAAATTTCCCATTCTTCACCTATTATGGGGACAACATAATATTTATGGAATTTTTTTTGACAATTGTTAAAAAAATTACTGCATAATGCCAGTTCCTTTTAGCTATTACAAACCCTGTACCACCACATTCTCCTTGGAAATGTGGGGCCCTGTAATTTTTCCTTGTAAACAAGATATTTGACCTTCTTTCAATCCAACATTGTGCGCCTGGCAGTGGCAGAATAAGTAATTTTTTTTTGTCTCAAGTATAAACAATGAAAGGTAGTTCATTAATATTGTATTCTTAAATATTGTTGGGCTCATGACCGTAGATGTATGAATCTGCCGAGATGGTAAGGAAGCGGGACATGACGAAGAATAAGGTAGCTATTTGGTCCAATAGCAGGATTGATGCAAAGGAAATGTGTGCTTATGTATGT
Organism: Nemurella pictetii; assembly: GCA_921293315.2. Taxonomy (NCBI): domain Eukaryota; kingdom Metazoa; phylum Arthropoda; class Insecta; order Plecoptera; family Nemouridae; genus Nemurella; species Nemurella pictetii. The sequence goes on from OV121122.1 coordinate 9,977,973, forward strand.
AATTACTGTCTTGTCAATCTGAATAATTTATGTGAATGAAAGAATTTAATCTCGAAATTGAGTTTGCCACTTAAGGGGGTAATTTGTCTTGATGGCTAAGACCACCAACTATTGTAAACCAATCTTCTTATTCTATGCCCTAGGGTTGAATATTGTATGCCGAGTCAAAATATTCTTATTTTAACAGAAGAGTGAATGGGATCGGGTACAAAAATAATATGTAGTATTTTTACAACACATTCCTGCATTCTCAAAAGCAACTTTCTTAACTCTAAAATTGAGCTAAGAAATGACACCACAATGACGTGAACTGGGGCTCGCTTGCTCCCGTCATCCACCGCTTCTTGCCGAAGCAACCACCGCTACCCGAAGAAGAGAGAATGAATGAGATCTTGCGGAGATCTTGCGGATCTGCTGTCTGCTTGCTCACTTGAAGATGAGTTGTGGCTATGACGTAGCTCTGAGTTTTTCGTACATGCTGCCTGCCAGCTGAGGCAAGTTGCATATAATATTGTGCACGGAGTGCACAAATGATAATGATAAATGATAATATCAATTTCACAACATAAATTTGAATCTGTTTTTAAAGAAATATACAACTTCAGTAACAAAGGTAACAAGGCTTCAGCTGTCTAATAAATTGTTAAATAATCTTCTATGTGCTTGATGGTGCCTTAGTATTGCAATTAAAAATAATGCAATATACATTAGCTGTATATCATCCCGCTGATTCATAATGGTAAGATTTGATTGGTGTATCATAATGGACTGCAGGGGTGACAGTTGGAAACTCAATCAAATTGTCAATGATAGATCAATTTAACATAAACTTCATTGAGAAATCAGTGTTTCTGGTGGAAGCCTACACCAGTTGGCAATTGATGATGGAATAGCTGAGCAGGAAAAATGTGCGTCCGAACCGGGATACGAACCCGGGACGAACTCCGAGAGAGCCCTTTCCTCACCCAGCGAAACAGGAATCTTGTGTGGCCGGACAGCTCAGTTGGTCAGAGCAACCGCCCGGCAAGCGGAAGGTCCCGGGTTCGTATCCCGGTTCGGACGCACATTTTTCCTGCTCAGCTATCCCATCATAAACTTCATTGTTATTTTTTTCTCATTTGTTTTCACACTTTCTGAGAATTGTGTTTAAAAGTGTTATCTTTGTAGTAGAGGGGTTTCTGAGAATCGGTTTCTCACACAATTAAAACACTCCACTCGAATATAGTTTAAAAAACACGGTTAACTCACGAGTTTAATCTTCTATAAACGATACAATTCGATACAATCGATACAATTTTTGGAATCAATCTCCGAGACCGGTGTTGTCTCTCTCAAGAACAAAAACTCACTCTCATGATACATTGTTGTGTAAAAACAAAAAACACACGGCAGGGTGGCAGCCCCACATAGTCGGTAATAGTTTACTCAGAGGCAATAGATGGCGATAGTATATAACATTCGGCCATCCTCCAGTTAAATCGTCCTCGATTTAAGTTAATGTACACAAAACAATGAACTTAATAAATATTGCCATAATTTCATTTCACATAATATGCGGTCAAGTAACTTGGCTTTCGACAATTTCTCTTCGGTCTACTTGTTCCTTCGGGAAGGGTGATAGCTTCGGCGGTCTTCATCGCAGCATCTTCTTTACTAATAACGCTGTCATCATCTTCTTCACTGATAACGCTGTCATCATCTTCTTCGGCATCTTCCAAGTGACCTCGCCAGATCTTGAGCTGTGAGACGTGGGCAGTGGTCGCGTAAAAATGTGTGGCTTCGTTATTCAGTTGCGTCACACGGTAGGTGTCCCCGGGTAAGACTGCAGAAACAACCAAGGGTCCACGATACCTTGCCTGTGCCTTCGTGGGTTGTCCAGTGTTTATGGGTGCTCTTCTCATGAACACAAGATCTCCCACTTTGAGCTGGTCCGGCTCGTAATGTTTTCGATTATGGAAATGTGCAGTACGAATCTGCTGACTAATAATGGCTTGTCGTGTGGCTGACTGTGCTTCCGACGGTTGAACACATTTATTGGCACCTGTCATAGTTGCAACGAGATTATCTTCAGGATAAAATCTCGGATTATACCCATGGAGAACATAAAATGGTGATCGGCCAGTGGATTTATTTGGTGCGGTGTTGAGTTGTTGTTGAATTTCAGTAATCTGGGCGTCCCAATCGGTGTGATTTTCGCGTTGAATGGCCGTGGCAATCATTGGTAGTACAGTGCTGTTCACACGTTCCACTTGACCGTTGGCTCTCGGGTGGCGAGTTGAGTTGAGCGTGTGACGGATATCATTTTCTTCACAGAATTCGGTGAAATCGTGTGAAGTGAAGCATGTTCCACGGTCTGATATGATCCTTTCTGGTAGGCCTCTCTGTTCAATGAACTTTCTCAAACTAGTAACCACCCCCTTAGTGGTTGTGCTTTTTGCTGGATACAGATGAACATATTTAGTGAGATTATCAATTAGCACGAGAAGATGAGTGTTTCCTTTGGTGCTCCGAGGAAATGGCCCCAGATGATCAATATGGCAAATGGCAAAAGGACGTGATCCTGGCGGTATTGGGTGGAGAAAACCCGGCTGTTTTCCACGTGGAACCTTGTGCAACAGGCAACTAAAACAGTGGTTGATATGGTCCTTTACGTAACGACGCATGTAAGGAAACCAGTAGAGTTCCCTAATCTTTGCAATCGTTCGGTCTACTGAAAAGTGTCCAGCTTGGTCGTGGCATTTCACTACCAGCCCCTTCCTCATGGACTTAGGTATCATAAAAAGCTTAAATGACCCCTCGACACGGTAGAGAAGTCCATCTTCCAGACTAAATTGACAAATTCTATCATTCTCGTCCTTGGTTCTTTCTTCTGGTACTTTCTTGCAGATTTCAATGAGAGTACTAATAGTTTGATCATTCCGTTGCATCATAAGTACTTGATCAGCTACAGTCAGTGTAAGTAAAACCTCTAAATTGCTCGATAACAACTCGTCCATTGTGTCGGTTGGGGGTTCAAAAGCAGCTCGGCTCAAAGCATCGACATGTTCCATTTTTGCACCCGGTCGGTGACGGATGGTGAAATCATATTCCTGAATTATATCGTAGGTTCTTGCAATTACCGGATTGATTGTTTTATGTTCATTTAAGTAGATGAGCGCTTGACAATCGGTGACAATTGTGAAATGTAAGCCAAGTAAGAACGGGCGCAGCCGTTGCACACTCCATACAATGGCCATGAGTTCTAGTCTACTAGAGTGATAAAATCTCTCATGTTCACTGGTGCGTTTACTGATGCAGTAAATCAGACGTAGTTCACCTTTGTCATCTGCTTGTAGCATCATACCTGCTAGGCCTTGGCTGCTTGCATCGGTATGAAGTTCGGTCCTCGCTTGCGGATTGTACAAGGCTAGTACCGGCGCGACAGTTAGCGATTTCCTCAAGGAGTCGAATGCCTCTTGTTGTTCTGATTTCCAGACCCACTGTGTTCCTCCCTTTGTTAGTCTCGTTAGCGGTTCTGCGATGGTTGCATAATGATGTACAAAACGACGGAAGAATCCCGAAAGTCCAAGGAACCTTCGAATCTCGTGCACGTTAACTGGAACTGGAAAGTTGCGTATTGCGTCTGTCTTTCGCATACCCGGTTTGATTTTCCCTTCCATTATGGTGAACCCCAAGTAGTCGATCTGTTTCTTTCCAAATTCACATTTACTTAGTTTCAGAGTCAATTTAGCCGAAGCGATGGCTGCGAACACTAAGCGCAAGCGTTTCAAAAGATCATCCCAATCGGTGGCAGGAATAAGGATGTCATCTAGGTAACACATTGCAACGGTATTTCGGAGTGAACCTAGAACTGTATTCATCAGACGTTGAAACTCGGCAGGACCGTTGGTCAGACCAAAAATCATCCTGGTGAACTCACCCGTTTCGTCTGGCGTTACGAAGGCGGTCTTCTCTCTAGCTTCGGCACACAATGGTATTTGCAAATACCCATGAGCGAGATCGAGAACTGCAAAGACCTTTGCTCCGGAAAGGTTTTCTAATTGGTCATCGATGTTTGGCAGCGGAAAGTGTTCCTTTACTGTTTGCTGGTTAAGCCCTCGGTAATCAATAACTAAACGTTCGGATCCATCCTTCTTCTTTACTAGTAACACTGGGCTGCTGTAAGGGGACCTCGTCTCTGTAACTATTCCATGATCCTTCCATTCCTGGACGATGTTACCAATCACAGTGCGTTCCTGCTGGTTGGTCCGATACGGCTTACGAAACACCGGTTTGCTGCCTGGTACGACTGTAATATTCATTTCAGTTAGATTTGTACACCCCAGTTCGCTCAGGTTCAAAGCGAAACAATGCCGAAACTCGTTAATTAGTTTCATCAATGATTCTGCCTGGGAATTATTTATACTTTCTCCAATTTTAACTTGTTCACGCTCGATAGCAACGCATTGTTCATTCTTAATTTGTGCTTCGGTTGGCATTCGGTTGTCCATGGTCATTGGACCTTCCACGAAGATCGATCGAGCAATACATTCACCTGTCTTGATATTCCTCGAGCGATCGGTACTATTTAATACAGGCAGGACAGTGTGCCCTCTATCGACGAAAAACAGCGCGTCGTGCTTTAAGCCTGCATCCACGATGACAAGACCATCGATCGCCGTCTCTCCTGTCACCTGAACGAAACTGATGGAATTCGCTGGAATCTCAGTGTTGCAAACGGCCTTCAGCTGCAGTCGATCGGCGCTTTCGGGCGTGTAGGTGGTCAGTTGTTGGATGAGTTCGGCGGGACTGTCCTTGATAATAAGTTGGTCGCCAATTTTAGCAAATGCCACATGAGGCAAATCCGTCCAAGTCCGGCCGACTATTAGTTCGACTGGTTGCATGGCGTCTGGCACAATGAGAATGCAAATGTCTTTGCATAGTACACCATCGATTGTAATGTTGGCCATGATCTGACCTAGAGCTTTCGTTGTCTTGTCTCCAAAACCGGTAAGGAGACACTTCGACGCTTTTGGGTTCAATCCACAAGAAATCGCAGCACTCGCCTGCATAATACAACTTGAACTGCCAGGATCAATCAGTGCTTGAACGCTATTTTCGTTGATTAAAGCTTCACGCAAGTACTTAGTAGGATTACTACCCTCGGTGGTATTACTACCCACGAGACTGACGGTGTTTCCCGGTGCTGGTCGTGGCTTGGTGGGAGCTCCGGCTTGCGATTCAGCAGCGGTACAGTGGCGTTGCGTGTGACCCTCTGTTTTGCATCGTACGCAATAGAATGGTCTCTTCGGATCCGGGCAATCGCGCGAGATATGCCCCTTTCGGTAGCAGTTGTAGCACTCTTGCTCCCTTGGCGAGATAATACGGTTACGATCTCTCCAAGATCCAGACGTAGTCGGTGCGGTACCGGTTGTGGTTACGTTGGTCGTAGATCCACCTCGATGCGGGATGAACGGTGGAGGTTGTGAAGATTGGCTACGTTTTGGTGCTTCGGGTAGTCTGTGACCCAACTGGATTTTACGTGCGTTTGCCCTTGAAGCGCGCTCACGATCGACTTCCTCTATTTCGCGAATGTGGAGCAGTAGTTCTTTCTCATTCAACGAGTGTCGCGATGTAAGAGCGTCGCTCAATGTTTTCGATAGAAGACCGATGACAATTTGCTTCTTAGTGTCGAAAAAATTCAAATCGAGGGCCTTGCAGAGAGCGGATTTTTCAAAAAAATAATTCATCAGGCTCTCACCTGGTTGTTGCTCCCGACGAGTCATCCTCGCCCACTTCTCCGGTAGACTCAGTTGTCCGATAAACGTGTCGGTGAATTCTCTTTTGAATGAATTCCAATCTATCATGTCTTCATGATAGTTTCTAAACCATTGTCGAGCCGCTCCGGTGAGGTGTGCTCGAGCCGATTCAACCTTTACGGCGTCGCTCCAACCATAGTGCGTGGCCGTCTTGTCAATGTTGCGGAGCCACTCGCTTGCATCGTTTTGTGATTCTCCGTCGAAATCATTGATGTATCGACTAAGATCGGGCATAAGTCTGACGTTGGCGTTTGTCGCGCTTACCTCTGATGTTGAGGAAGACTCAGTGCGCTGCATCCCTTGCATAAGTGAAGTGAGTGTCGCCAGCATCGCGGTCATGTTCGGGTCGACTTGTGCGGCGTTCATGTTGAAGCCCGAACTTCCAGGTTCGCGGTGGTTGTCGGCACTTGCGACGCTGTGGTAACTCGGTGACGGGCTGGGCGACCTGGCCCTACGCCCCTTGCTTCGAGCCTTCCCTTTCATGTAGTCGTAACGTTCCAGCGTTCGACGCGAAGGAAAAACACTACACGGTCGGGCAATTACACACGAAAATGCTCAACGCGGAGCAAAACGAACTTCGCGCACAAAAATAGTTTTACCGTTTGGTCACAAAACAAATACAAGAAGGCACAAATTGAAAGATTTTACAATGTCTAACACAGGTTATCGAGTCCAATCAAGATTTTGTCCGATAAATCCCACTTCTGAAATGTTATCTTTGTAGTAGAGGGGTTTCTGAGAATCGGTTTCTCACACAATTAAAACACTCCACTCGAATATAGTTTAAAAAACACGGTTAACTCACGAGTTTAATCTTCTATAAACGATACAATTCGATACAATCGATACAATTTTTGGAATCAATCTCCGAGACCGGTGTTGTCTCTCTCAAGAACAAAAACTCACTCTCATGATACATTGTTGTGTAAAAACAAAAAACACACGGCAGGGTGGCAGCCCCACATAGTCGGTAATAGTTTACTCAGAGGCAATAGATGGCGATAGTATATAACAAAAGCTAGTTGACTGTTGCATTTTCATTGATTAGCAACAAGTGTCGTTCGCTGCATTCGTCTAGACTTCCGCTCCTTGGTTGGCAATTTTCGGCAATAGTTACTCGTGAAATATAGGTACATGACTGATGGGTAGTCAAAGCCTCGGGGTCAATTCACATACATTTCCTTAACTCTGGCTAACACCGGGTGTAGCTAAAACCTCGCTAGACCCTGGTTTTAACCTTACCCCTGTGACAATTCACGAAACAGAATTAGCACGGTTTTAGAGTCTAAGGCCCGCCCACAGTAGTAAAATTAATCTACCAATCAGAGGCCCTGTTCCATTTATTTTGCAGCTGAATATTTAAAAAAAAAATGCCGCCTTCTGCCATTTGACTCATAAAGAATCTTTTTCGAGAGGGCGCAGTGTCTGAAAACAAATTTTTTGCTCAGTTTAGGCTACTAATACCAGTATCTTTGTTTTAGGCCTTTGACACAAATGTCAAAAACAGAGAAGAAGCCAAGCATCCATTTTATTTTCAACATTTAATATAAATGCCAAAGCTAATTCCACCATCCATGGAATAATTTAAGTTTGCAGAAATATCGTAGTTTTATTTGTATTTTGCGTGTTTTTTTCCAATGATTAATCAATTTTGACCTTTGAGCTGTCAGATTCCTTGAATTAACTAAAATTTTTAGTGTAGATATAATATGACACATCTTTGATGTTGGGTTAGCTTAAGTTTAGTAATAATAATAATAAAAGTTTACCACTTAAAATTAAAATAATACTGCTAAGTAGTGTAAACCAAGTAATGCAAGTTAAAAGTGACATATTTCGAATTTACTCATCCAGCCTATGCACTGCCGCCAACAGCAAATAAAACGAAGAAAACACTAAAACCATTGTGGTAATCATTAATAAAACACCATTAACACTTGAGAAAAATCAAAAGCTAGTTGAGAGAATAGGAAACAGTGCAAAATTAGGAAAATATCGAAAATATTAGGCACAGACACAGCTCTCAAATCGATGACCTTGAGACTTACCACCGCCAAAACCCCCTACCTAGCAGGTCTAAATATACACCCAGGTTTTAGTGGGATTAAGGTAAGAGAATTGTCCATTCCGTTAACCCTGCCTAATTCTCACTAATTCTCATTAACTCTGCTTTGTGAATTACTTTTTCCAACAGAGATCTAATTGAGGACTTCCCTGCTAAAAATTCTAGCTTAAACTAGTTAATTCTAGTCCTATTTTAGCTAGGCATAGTTAGAATTGTCTAGAAAAATACTTGATCACTAGTACTAGCTTGGAGAATGAAGTCAGAATGAGCTAGTTTTCCATAGACTTGACTAGAACAAAGACTTGAAATCAGAATTGACTAGCTGGTGCAAGAGTTTGCAAGAGCAAGAAAGTGCTAGAAAAAGCTATCTTTAGTTAGAAATCACTTGCGTTTGCTAGAACTTGATAGAACTAGCAAGACGTTACCTAGGCGTAGCTAGTAATAGATAGAGTTAGCAAGTTGCTAGAACTAACTAGACTTTGCTAGATTTGGTTCAATAACTAGAATAAGCTAGAAGTCAACAGACCTAGCTAGAACTAGAAGACACTAGAATACACTAGAGATCACTTTCACTAGACCTCGCTAGCAATAGATAGCGTTAGCAAGTTGCTAGAACTAACTAGACTTTGCTAGATTTGGTTTGATAACTAGAATAAGCTTGAAGTCAACAGACCTAGCTAGAACTAGAAGACACTAGAATACACTAGAGATCACTTTCACTAGACCTCACTAGCAATAGATAGAGTTAGCAAGTTGCTAGAACTAACTAGACTTTGCTAGATTTGGTTTGATAACTAGAATAAGCTAGAAGTCAACAGACATAGCTAGAACTAGAAGACACTAGAATACACTAGAGATCACTTTCACTAGACCTCGCTAGGAATAGATAGAGTTAGCAAGTTGCTAGAACTAACTAGACTTTGCTAGATTTGGTTTGATAACTAGAATAAGCTAGAAGTCAACAGACATAGCTAGAACTAGAAGACACTAGAATACACTAGAGATCACTTTCACTAGACCTCGCTAGCAATAGATAGAGTTAGCAAGTTGCTAGAACTAACTAGACTTTGCTAGATTTGGTTTGATAACTAGAATAAGCTAGAAGTCAACAGACATAGCTAGAACTAGAAGACACTAGAATACACTAGAGATCACTTTCACTAGACCTCGCTAGCAATAGATAGAGTTAGCAAGTTGCTAGAACTAACTAGACTTTGCTAGATTTGGTTTGATAACTAGAATAAGCTAGAAGTCAACAGACCTAGCTAGAACTAGAAGACACTAGAATACACTAGAGATCACTGTCACTAGACCTCTTTTGTGTGCTAGTGACTTAATCTAGCATCATCTATAGCGCAGCACTGCTAGCTAATTGCTACCCAGCTAGCAAAAATCTCGATTGGTACCAATTGGTTAACCAAATGATATCAATTGACATCAATTGATATCATTTGACTTCACATGACCACCAATTGGTATCAATTGGCAAAGATTTTTTAATCAATCGACCACCGATTGGTACCAATTGACTTTAATTATAACCAATCAATATATCAATTGGTGAAGATTTTCAACGAATTGACCACCAACGTCGTTAATAGATATCAATTGGTGGAGATTTGAAACCAGTTGGCATCAATTGACATCAATTGGTAAAGATTTTGCTACTTTACAAACTGCCATTTGGTTATCGGTAAATTAACTACCCAAATTTTATTATTAACCAAATTATGATAAATTTCCCCAATTCGGCGGGAGTCGAATCACATATTGATAGATAGCTGAGGTAAATGCACATTTTTTATGTCTGATTGCATTTTTCTTATAAATTGAATTTAAGAAAGTTATTCAAGATTTAGTGTTTTTGTTGAAATTTCGGCCAAGTCATTTAACATTGTAGCTTATGGGAGACCCGAAAAATTGCTAAGTTCGGACGGGGGGACATTTTCGGGGTATCGAAGTATATATTTATAGATAGCCCAGGTGAATTTGCATCTTTTATATTGAATAGCTTTTTCTTCAGAAATTGAATTTTCAAAAGTTTTAACGACTTCAAAGTAGGTACCAAAAAACTTAAAATCGCAATAAAAATATAAAAATAATGTTAGATTTGTTTCAAATTCAAATAACAGCTGTCCGATTTTGCAATTTCATTCCAATCCATCATCAGAAAAAATTTATAGCAAAAAAAACGTTTTTTGTTACCAAACTTTAGTCATGCCTATGTTACTCCCATCTGTCAACCTATGTCTTGACAATTATCTCGATTTTACGAAAACTTCTTCTAAATTAATGAACGGAATTTAATGAAATTTTAACTGGGAATGCAAAATAGGTGGGTTTACTTAGAATTAATTTGTCGGAAAATTCGTTCGGAAAATTTGGCCAAAAATAAATAAAAACCACCTTATCAATTATAACTCGATAACAATTGATACAATCAATTTGAAATTTGGAAGGTGCATCTGTATAGTGATTTGGCAGATTATATCAAAATTTGAAGACAATCGTTTGGAAAATTCGGAAAATATACAAGAAATTGTGCTTTTTTGACTTTTCTTGTGTGTTGTGATAACGGAAAATTATGTATTCGCTCAATAAAATCAACTATTGATTGAAATAATCATTCGTCAATAATGCGCCAGTAACATAAATAAATATAGGGCTATTATTTGAACACGTCCATCACAGCGCCATTGAGTTTGAACTGACAGCGCCAGTCTTCCCCCACTTAAATCCAATATGGCGGACTCACAGAAGACCGTTATAATGCCGGCTTGTTTTCGTGTGAAATTTACATTTATGTCTAAACACACCTCGTTCTCGCCGCGTAATATCTTTTCTCATAAAATTTATGTTGTGATACACATTTCGTGAATAGTTTGCGACGTGGATCGACTTTTTCTAAGGTATGTATTGCACTTAACATTTGCTACCTATTGCTTTACTGTGTCAGTCAATTGTCATCAAGCAAATTTGTTTTAGTTAGTTGATATATTTTAATATATCTACCACTTCTAATTGAATGGTCTCATAATTCAATGGTCTCATGCTTCAATACAAAATATGCTTGTTGGAAAATTGCAGATAGGTGGCCGACAAATCTTCGACAGCGAAATTTTGAACAAGGAAGGTTGTTCCGTGCAAAGTAATTATCAACGGAAAGATTGCATCTATCAGGCACGGGAAGCCAGAGAAAACTGGTGAGATCTGCAATGGAGACCGGCATGCAATGGCGAGACCTGCAATTTGGAGACCGGTATGCAATTGACATTCTACACTTGAAGAAGCTCTCCGATTTGATTATTAGATTTTACATATCGTCGAGTATACCAATCAAAGTGACATTCCGTTTAAATTTTATTTTTATAAAAATCCGGGACCTAATAATCGCACATTTTCTCTTTGGCATGAAGCCCCTTGCATGACGACACCACAGGGACGGGTGCAGCACTTGCTCGGTAGCTCAGCCGCTTGCCGAGGCTGCGGAACGTTTGTATGCCAGATACCTTCTTGTCAGTAGGTTCTTTTTTGTCTTGTGTATCAGTAATACCGTGTTCAGTAATGCACTTGCCTTCCTGACAACGCTCGTAATTGCGTTGGCTCTTGACAGCAATGTCATGTTATGTCATTGTCCATTGAGATGCAGTTGCCACAAGTGCACCACAAGGTATTTCCTGCCCTTCCTTGGAATGTTTTTTCTCTCCTTCTTTCTTGTGCAAGCCTCAAAACATTTTCAGTCATTTCACTTTGAGTAAACTTCGGATCCAAACTATAAGGACGCCCTGCCATATTCACGCTGATAAATTGATACGATCGCGAGCGCTCGAGGCCTGGCACTAGACTAGCAGACTCGGCTTGCGGCTACGCACCCGTCCCTGCGGTGACGTCACGCAATGGGCTTTGCGCCAAAGAGAAAATGTGCGATAATTTGGGCCCAGATTTTTTTCAAAATAAAATTTTAACAGAATGTCACTTTGATTGGTATACTCAACAATATATAAAAGCTAGTAATCAAATCAGAGAGCTTCTGTAAGTACCTAGCTACAGTGATTATTTGTTGTTTCATTATAAGTAAAATAAATTTTTGTTTTGTAGGTGCCGAAGACTTGCTCGACAAGTATCCCGAACAGAACGGAACGGACTTATCCTCAATTCCTCACCAACAAACGCTTGATAAATGACATTCAATCGTAGTACCTACTAACTTCAATAACATTTTCAGCTCCACCATGAGTCTATTTGGTATCGTAAGATATATTTAGTTGCAATTAAATTTTAATCAAATGCATTGCAGAATCGCATACTTTTTCTTTCAATCCCAGTGAAATCTCCAATTGAAAATACAGCACAGAATGTAAATGATGCCATTATTAATGTGTCTACTTATTTGTTTTCCTCAGCAAGCGCTGGTGGTGCACACCGGGAGGGAATCGAGAGCGATAGCTGCACGTTAATCTGGCCGTGACATCGTACAAGTGCAACATCATTGCCTTCAGCTTCCGAATGTCTCTTATCGCTCTCGGGTCCTGGGTCCCGGTGCGCAACAAACAGCTGCCTGCCAGTCTAATCTGACAGTTTGATGTTATCACAGGTAAGAAAATTGTTGCCAACCAGTAGCCAGGTGTAGAGTCGGAACGCATTATGATATCAATTAACCGTTGTGCCTATTCAATCAGCACTTGGCCTCCTGGCCAAATGAACAATTGGTACCAAATAGCAGATTACCAATTGTTTGCCATTTGAAATTCGTTTCAAATATCAAATGGCAACCAGTTGATGTCAATTGAGATTTTTGCACTTCATCAAGTTCTAGCGACTTCTAGCTAAAACTAGCTGGGTCTATCTGCGTCTTGTGAATGCTAGTGACTTCTAGAATCTTCTAGCGAGGAACTGCTAGCTACTTCCATCGAGTTCTAGCGACTTCTAGCTACAACTAGCTGGTTCTATCTACGTCTAGTGAGTGCTAGTGACTTCTAGCATCTTCTAGGGAGGAACTGCTAGCTACTTCTATCGAGTTCTACCGACTTCTAGCTAAAACTAGCTGGTTCTATCTACGTCTAGTGAGTGCTAGTGACTTCTAGCATCTTCTAGCGAGGAACTGCTAGCTACTTCCATCGAGTTCTACCGACTTCTAGCAAAAACTAGCTGGTTCTATCTGCGTCTAGTGAGTGCTAGTGACTTCTAGCATCTTCTAGCGAGGAACTGCTAGCTACTTCCATCGAGTTCTAGCGACTTCTAGCTACAACTAGCTGGTTCTATCTACGTCTAGTGAGTGCTAGTGACTTCTAGCATCTTCTAGGGAGGAACTGCTAGCTACTTCCATCGAGTTCTAGCGACTTCTAGCTACAACTAGCTGGTTCTATCTACGTCTAGTGAGTGCTAGTGACTTCTAGCATCTTCTAGCGAGGAACTGCTAGCTACTTCCATCAAGTTCTAGCGACTTCTAGCTAAAACTAGCTGGTTCTATCTACGTCTAGTGAGTGCTAGTGACTTCTAGCATCTTCTAGCGAGGAACTGCTAGCTACTTCCATCAAGTTCTAGCGACTTCTAGCTACAACTAGCTGGTTCTATCTGCGTCTAGTGAGTGCTAGTGACTTCTAGCATCTTCTAGTGAGGAACTGCTAGCTACTTCCATCGAATTCTAGCGACTTCTAGCTACAACTAGCTGGTTCTATCTACGTCTAGTGAGTGCTAGTGACTTCTAGCATCTTCTAGGGAGGAACTGCTAGCTACTTCCATCGAATTCTAGCAACTTCTAGCTAAAACTATGCCAGCTAATACTAGCCAAGTCTATTGAGTGCTAGTGAAAAAATTCTATTTAATTCTATCAATATCTAGCGTGTTCTACTAGTTTCTATCAATGTCTAGTAAGTTCTAGTTCTAGTTAAAGTGGGCCATAATCAAACTAAATCTAGCTGTTTCTAGTGAAGACTTTCTAGTCAAATCTAGCTAACTATTAGCTAGAAATACTGACTAGAATTTTCATCAGGGTTGCTTTGCTTGAGACATTCATTGATAAAGTTCCTATCCTGTCTTTTGCCTTATTTTTGCACAGATTCTCTTCTTCTCAAACATGGATGGCTCAGCCTTTGTCCAGAAGCATTTTGCCGTCGTCGACTATGTCGTGTTTGGCTTGCTGCTTCTCTGCTCGGCCCTCATCGGAGTTTACTTTGGGTTCTTCGCCAAACAGAAACAAAACACGACAAAAGAATATCTAATGGGTGGGAAAACAATGGGAATATTCCCTACGTCTATGTCACTCATTTCAAGGTAGGAATGCTTATTTTGGCGATTTTGAATTGGGTCAACCCTATTGTTCTTCCAAAAGGGAATTATTTTTAGCACCCAACTCAATATTTCAACCGAATTTTAAATACGATCATCCTAATAATGGCTCAAGGCCCGAATACAGTCAACCACTCTTCATCAATTCCCTTCCTCACCAAAGGCTTTTTGCAGAAGCACAGGTATCCCAAATTATATTCCATTTCCTAATTTATATGCTGGTAACTAACATGAAACTGTTTCAGTTCGGTATCTGGTACATCCCTTCTGATGATCCCTGCGGAAATGTACGTCTACGGTACTCAGTACTACATGATGGCATTTGGTCAGATTATTGCCAACTTCGTAATGATGGCCAACTACATTCCTGTCTTCTACGCTCTTCAAATCACTTCCAGCTACGAGGTGATTGAACTCAATATTCCGTTGATAGCACCTTTTGACAGGACAAAATAGTTAACAGCTTCCTTAATTCCAGTATCTCAGGCTTCGCTTCAACGAGCCAGTTAGAGTCCTGGGATCGGTCCTGTTCATCTTGAAAATGGTGAGTTGCTGATTTAAAAAATTATCACAAATTTTTCTACACATTACTTTTCTTCGAAAGTGGAAATATGTTTTTAAAACGTTTTTGGTAAAAAAGGGTCCAAAATTTAGGATTTAGGATTAGCCAAAAAAAGTTTCAATCTTTCAAATACATTTGTGAAGATTTTTCTTCTAAGCATCTGCCCCCCACCCCCTGCTAGGGGTGCAAGGCTGACACCAAATCTTTGAGTGTTCAGTACCTTGCAATGTACCAGCAATCAGCATACATAGGCATCATGTTGTAATAAATCACATTAAAGAATATGCCCCTTGGTCATCAATCATCATGGTCTCATGGACTAACAGGTTTGCATTCATAATCTATGCAAGCATTAATACGTAGCTAGTAGATTATCACTTATTCTCCCCCCCCCCCCCCCCCCCTTATTATCACAGTTTTATGCTGTTGCTATTTTTACAATTCTGTCTTTTAAACGTATCCGTTGCAAGCATTGATCTTCATCAACCGATTGTTCTTCACGTTTTCCAGTTCCTGTACATACCGATTGTGATCTACGCCCCGTCATTGGCCTTAAATCAAGGTAACCACACTAGTGATCGTAAATTTCATGAAAGGTATTTTTTTGAAAGTTTCGTGAAATATTTCGTGAAATATTGAAAAATTATATAATATATATAATATATATGAAAAATTGTGAAAAATTGAGTTTTTTGTTTTTCACTCTGAATTTCATGATGCCTACACATTTGTACATAGTTGAAATATTGAAATATTTAAATGAGTGATTGCCTGGTGAAATTAACTTCCCTCGTTGATTTCTAATATATTGAAGTTAGGGCCTTAAAAAAAGATCCCATTTTTACAGGAAGAAGTTTGAAAATTGTCGAAAACCGTGATTTTCGGCCTATAGGAGCTTAGAAAAACTTCTTAACACAGGGAACTTTTTTGACCCTTATCACCTACGAGTACTAACTTTCGTCAGAAAAAATAAACAAAAATAGTGTCATACTCTTCCATCTTTCACCCATATAGATTTTTTTCAGTTTTGTGATCGGAGTTTTCGTTTAGCAGCAGGACGCTGATAACCGAAGGCGTGTAATCAACGTGCTGTAATTACTTGGCTCGCAGCGGCAGCCGCCGCGGAGGGAGAATCGTCGGACGGGAGGGGATAGTATTGTGGTGGATTCCAGTCACGCATGCTTGAGCATTATCGCATTGGATTCGGAGCTGCATTTTTTTTACTGTCAAATGATTTTTTAAAATTATTATGGCCCAGGCTAATGTAGGGTTTATGTTTGAACCTGAATATTCGGAGGAAGAATCGGTTGCAATTGAAAAATTAAGCCGTACTAGATACCTACAACTGATGTGCGTGGTTGGTGTAAATGCGATGAATGTTAGGTGATGCCTACTGAAACCGAGAGTGTTGGCTATGCAGAAATAGTCTGGCTGCAGGTTGCAGCCTATAGGCCTGACATATAAACACTATCCAAAAATGTCATAATTGCAGCTATTATTTATCCCACATATTAATAATTCTAGAAAGTGCACTACTGTCACTTAATTAAACAGCTTATTGGACAAAAGCTAGATTCTTCCCCATGGTGTTCCAGTATAAACAGGAAGAGGATATGGCATATTTTGGCCAAGAAGGGTGTCAAACATGATGAAAATATAGTCTTAACCCAAATATGGAAAAAAACCAATCTTTCACTTTTTCTTGAAATATTTCAAGGGGACGTGAAATATTTCACGTTGAAACTTTCAAATTGAAATATTTCACTTGAAATAAATATTTCACACTTCGATCACTAAACCACACATCGATAAAAGTGTCTTCTCATTTTCTTATTCTTAAAAAACTGACAGACATGCCTTATCCACCTCTTAAGTGGCTTGCAGGACTTTCAGCACAAGTAAGCATACAAAGTGCATCAGAGTCTTAGCTGCATCTGAATATACTGAGGGAGGTGGAGAACTCTATGTCAAAAAAAAAATGTGGAAAAAATGCTTCAGTTTTCTTTCAAACTGGAAGATACATAAATTTGACTGCATAATACTGCCTCTAAGTATTTAGCAGACATTTTTATTTATATTGTTTGGTACCTACCTAAAGGGAATTTTCCTTATCTTTTTCCAGTAACTGGGTTCAGCATTCATCTCATAGCGCCAATTGTCTGCTTAGTCTGCATCTTCTACACATCTGTTGTAAGCTATAATTAGACAGTCTTCACTGCCATTGAACAATAGGGAGATGGCCATAGTTCTAAAACTTTAAACTTTAAAAAAAAACACTGGGATATTAAATGAGAAAGCTGGATGTATTTACCTTTGCTAATAGGGAGGAAAGTTTGATAGCGTTCCCGCCTAGATTTAAATTGCGAAGCAGTTTTTTTATTTTTACAAACTTGAAAGTGTTACAAATAATAATAAAAAATCAGAGCATTATTCAATTTTACCATTATTTGTTTTAGTGCTTCTTTTCCCACAGACACTGTAATTTTACCAGCAGTTGCTCGTTCTCAACGTTTCTGCTTCTGCCACCAGGGAGGGATAAAGGCGGTTGTTTGGACGGACACATTACAAACGGTACTGATCTACGGCGGGGTCGCCACTGTGATAATTCTCGGAACGATCAAAGTCGGGGGGGTTTCCGAGGTCCTCGAAATAAACCGACAAACGGATCGACTGGAATTCTTCAAGTGAGTCCAATAAAATTAAAGTGTTATTATTTCTGCAATGATTAATTGATAAAGGGGGAAATAAAAATATACCCAAGTACCCAAGATCTACTTCATACAAACAGATTTCAAGCTACAAGCAAGAAAATTAAAAGTTAGAAACAAAAGTGTGTTACCATCTCTCACTTCGCCATTATTAAGGTTTAACGAGGTATTCCGATTGATTTTCCCGCAGCATGGACTTGGATCCAACCCTGCGTTGTACGTTCTGGATGGCTGTGATCGGTGAATTCCATGGCTACCTGGCTGCCTGCGCGATCAACCAAGGAGTAGTCCAGCGATGCCTCTCCATGCCTACCTTGCGCAAGGCCAACTAGTGAGTGCATCGGCGTTCACAGCTTGTCTGGACTACAGCTAGACGCATTGCTAACGGCTGTTGGCCTTGTTTATTTCAGTATTATGATGATCCTGACAGTGGGGATGATCTGTATTGTGACAATGATTTGTTACTCCGGCGTCGTAATCTACGCTTTCTTCCAGGGATGTGATCCCGTTACCACAAAGGTAAGCCAGCTCAAAAGTAGATACATCAAGGCATTCGGTGAGCATTTCTAAAATTGAAAATAACATGTTGGAATTGTTAATCTTCACCACATGCCAATAATGAAATTATCCCCTTTGAAAATAACTGTGATTTCAATTATTTATTAGTTAAAAAAGACTAGAATTCTATTTTTTCTCTCTATTTTTATTTTTTATAGATGATAAGCAAAGTTGATCAATTATTGCCGTTCTTTGTTATGCAAATCTCTGAATCTGTTCCTGGACTTCCTGGATTATGTGTGGCTGGAATTTTTAGTGCAGCGCTGAGGTAAACTGACAAAGGCCACATTTTTGTTTTTTGAATTGTTGGTACCTAGATGTTTTTAAGGATCAATACCAATTTATGTTTTCACAGCACGATGTCCACTGGTTTGAACTCGATGACGGGTGTCATTCTTCAAGACTTGATCAAGCCTCTGCTGAAGAAACCAATCACTGAGCTGACAGCTAGCAACATTATGAAGGTAAATACAAAAATTGCTATTGAGGCATCCCTATACTAATATTATCCCTGTGGTTCGGTATGTTTTCAACTTTTTCAGACATGTCTATGCACGCCTAAAATTCTCATCCGATTCTTATGAAATTTTGGCAACGCACTCGATACACCATTATTGGGTGCAACGAGGGGGTCTCGCTGTGGTTTGACCACAATGGGTCCTTTTTTGGGGGGGTTCACCTACCAAATTTGGACTTGGAGGATTGAAAATTTATATCCGTGAAGGAGCGACCATTTGCAATTCAAATCGAAATTTTCGAATCAGTCAGCCCAAAATTGGGCCCTTTTGAGGGGGTCATTTAGCAAAAACAAAAACTTGCAATTACACTTGGCAATTATTTTCCTAACTTTATGAAATTCTGGAAACGCACTGGATCCCACATTCTACAACCCACTGCTGGGGTTTCGCTTCGGTCTGGCCAAAATGGGCCCTTTTTAAGGGGGGGTTCACTCGTCAAATTTGGACACATAGAATTGAAAATTTGTACCCGTGTAAAAGTGTTCATTTTTAATTCAAAACTACAATTTTAAATCCGCCAGCCCAAAATTGGGCCCTTTTAGGGGAGGGAATCTTTTTACAAAAACAAAAACATGCGACTCTACTACTTTCTACAAAAAACACATGGCCCCACCAAAGTGCATATAAATCATCGTGGAGAGAGGGGGCTCGCTACAGCCAGCCGCATTTCGGGGAAGTCTCATGATTGCGCAACTGATCATAAACATCGAGTATTTTTTTTAACACATTGAATTGAAACTAAAAATGAATCTGAAAATTACAGACGATATTGTGATTTTTTTTTCGTAATGCGTCAGTATCGGGGACAAAGTCGCGAACATTGGTCAACTTCGCGCGTTAAAACACCCATTTTGCGTTGGTTCGCGATAATAACTATGTAAATTTTGAATCGGCAGCAAACACACAGCAAACACAGTAAACATATGATAAAAAAATCCTTCAATATCAAAATTTTGCATTTGTCGCGATCACTATACACAATCCCTCAATAATCAATAGTGGAAGTCTGGGCGGACATTTATCCGGGGGACACTTTGCCAGGCTACCCTTCAAGGTAATACGCTTCGAGGTGGGTACCTGGTCAAAAGTTAGGGTACAATGAAACATACAACACAATTGGGTTGGGAAGTTGGGTAGGGTCAGGAAAGGTTGGATTAGTGGCTGGGGGGGGGGGGGGGGGGAAAATGGTAAAATTACTGTCATCTCAAAATTGTTTCCCCTGTAATGTATTGATTTGACTGCTAGACAAGCCCAACGGAGACCGGCCCAAAATTGGCCCTTTTCCTTAAATTTTGTCTTTCGAGACGTTAATTTTCTATACAATTCATTTTTTTTGTCAGCCGACTCAAAATTGCTACGACAAGCCCTGTACTATGTATATCTCTGTAAATCTGTGCCCTGCCTTCACTTCACAAACAGATTATAATTTCTATCATTCCTTCCTAAGCCATCTACAAATCAAACTTATCTGTGTACTATTGACCACGAAACTTTACAAAATTCTGCATTTAGCAGGCAACTCGAGGAACTGAAACCGATAGGATGTCTTAAATACGCACATATGCGATAAAAAACACGGTTTTAACTATATCTGATCAGCGTTCTGTAAACATGGATCTTTTTTAACGGCTCTAAATTAATTATTTGGTATGATTTATCGATTGGCGTACGTTGAGTGACTGAGTCTTTTCATAAAACCTCCATTAATATTACCTATATTTTTGCTAATTTTAGGTCGGTTAGATGAGGTTTGTTGTGACCAACTGTTTGCCTGTCATGATTTCACTCTAATTACGTTCACCCCTCCACACATGTCAGGGGGCAAAGCCCCCTTTAAGTGTGCGAGGCCGCAGGCCGCACCGGAGGGCATTTGGGGGGCAAGGCCCCCCACCAACTAATTTCGGGGGTCCAGGGGGCCTGGAGCCCCCTGGCGGGGTGGGCGGCCGGCGGCTGCAGGGGCGGAGCCACTAGTCACTTGATAAAGATACTTGGTGCATAAGACATTTTTTCTCACCTAGATAAAAAAGGAACATAAAGCCAGTGGTCCCCTTGGTGCTTTTCGACACTGCATTTCCCTTCCTCCGTTCTAGGCTAGGCTAGGTTAGGTTAATCATCACCCTAATCATTAAGCTGCGTTTACTGCTATGCGAAGCGAAGGGTTCGCCGAGCCTTCGTTTCAAATCAACCAATAAAAACTCAGAACTCGGGTCACATGACTAGGTTCGACGAAACCTTTTGTCGAAGCTTTTGGCCTTCGAAAAAGTTGGGCAGTGTCAAACATTTCCGAGCGAAGCGTAGGGTTTGCGTCGTAACCGCCGTCTAGACTAAAAAGTCTGCACAGCCTCTTATCCGATTTAGATAACGGAAGTAACAACAATCTGTGGCACATTGAAATCTATGATAACTTCTGCGACTCTTGCATTACCGAGATTAACCATCAAAATGAATAGAACATGCAATTTCCCGATTTTCGTGTTTTAATTGACACAGTTACGTTCATCTTTGTCTGCAGATTGTATGTTTCTTTGAATCAACGTTCTAGTGCACTTATTGGTGATTCTGTAGCACATTTCAATGATGGAAAAGAATCGGTAGTGAGTCATGATTTAAGCCGGTCTTATCTAAAATCGATAATTTTCATCCGAATTTTTAATTTCAACATTGCAATAGATCTGCGAACAGAGACGAATCCAGTCATATCGAAAAAACCGTATGCAACTCGAAATAGTATTGATTTACTTTTTTACTGTCTTTTATATAATCAGGTGCAAGCATAATCTCCAAGAGTGTTTTTATTTCACAAGCTGATAGGAGGCAGCAAAATTAGAAGACTTTCATCATTCGCTCAAGTCCTTTGCTCCGCATTGGACACAAATGTAGCCTTCGCGCCGTGGCCTACTTCGAATGCCTTCGTTTCGCTCGACATGTTTCGCGTCGCCGTAAACGCAGCTTTACCCTTTCATTCACCGTTGCCATTAGACCAGTGCCATAGGGCCAGTTGTCAAAACGGTTCGTCGTTAAACACCGGTAATCAATCAATCAATCAAACATGAAACCTGTTTTCCCTTCAGGTAGCAACTGCACTGATCGGTTTCATCTGTATGGGCCTCGTGTTTTATGTCGAGAAGGCTGGATCGTTGATGCAACTGAGTTTCAGTCTCAGTTCAATCACGTCTGGGGCCCTACTCGGAGTTTTTACACTCGGCATGTTCTTTCCGTGGGCCAATTCAACTGTGAGTTTTATCTGTTTACCTGTTAAATTTTTTCATCAGCATTGAATAAGTTTATGATCACCATCTATCACTAGTTCTTCTACAAAGCAGTCTCTAATTTCAATGTCTTAACTTTCAAATGAATGTAAATTTGTCAAAGCTGTTAAACTTCAAAATTAGGTTTCTTGGAATTATTGGAATATTAAATTTAAGTTATTCTGTACAGATATGCACTGCTTAAAATGAAACCTCTATAGTCAAGCTTTTAACAACAAATTTTTGACAGGGAGCCTTAATCGGCAGTGTAACCAGCATCCTAATGGTTGCGTGGATGTCCATTGGCTCCCAAACGGCCTTCGCCCAGGCAAAATTTGTCCACAAAAGAAAAGCTGCTTTCACTGACCAATGTCCAGCTGGGTTTTTCAATGAAACGTCATTTGCTTTGCCAGCGCAACACGTTCAGTAAGTCTCCCTGTTTAATTCTTATTAATGGGGTAATCTTGTAAATGGGTCTGACTAAATACATTTATATATTAAATGGCTCCCAGTAAGAAAATATGTATATATAAATAAATATATACGATAAATAAGCAAGTGTGTGATAAGTCTGTTACCCTGTGTTTCTCAAGCGCCAGACGCGAGGTTTTCGCCATTCGGATAACACTTATTATCACGCTGAACAACAGGAAACTACTAGCTATTGCCATTTAACTACTGTGGCTTAATTGATTATCTTGAAAAAATACAAAGTTTCAATGTTAATGAGTACACATTAGCAATTGGAATCTGTGAAATCAATAGAATCATTGGAACCAATTAAAGAAAAAGGCGACCCTTGTTTGAGAGGCTGGAAGACTAGCAGGTCCTTTAGTCCCTGAACATTAACTTTAACCTGTCCCTCTTTATTTGCCCCAGAATTTTTGGGCTGTCCAATAAATTGTTGAATAATCTACTTTGAAGTTGTTAATGCCAAGGTTGCTAGAAACTAATCAGAACAGAAGACAGGTTTGCTGCATCACTCAGATACCATAATGGCACATTGATACGACAAGTGACAATGTGTCAAATTGATGCTCAATCATGAGGAATGGTTATAACTTTTATATACCATCCCTATGGATTCAATTTATACTTATAGGCTTCCTGAGCTACTGTGTTAGATGTTTGTTGCATTTCCATTTGATAGTAAAAATGCTTAAGACCCCAAACGCCGCTACAAAGATACTTTTACGTATTAAATTAGCAATACAGAACCTGGCAAATACATAACTTTCCTAATTGCCAGTCAATCAACAAAAAAAAAAGGTGATAAGTGCCCCTTTTTTGGGTCTTAGCAAGCGCCATTAATTGGAAGGCCAGGCATGAGCTTTTGGCCAATTCTTTATATTGGTTACCTTTATATTGGTTTAATCAGGGACCTAACTTATTAGTGCATTTCATTGTTGGCTTTGCCTTTGGCTTTTCTTAACCTGTTTCATAATTATTTGATGTTCTATGGAAATGAGAACAATCTATTCAGCAGAAATTAACCATGGCCTGACTTAACATATTCTCTTGCAGGGAAGAGGTACTCTACCTGTATCGCGTCAGCTACATGTATTACACTTTCATCGGCGTGGTGACCGTCATTGTGGTGGGCATGGCTGTCAGCTGGGCGACCGGCCTGCGAGACCCGAAGGACGTGAACCGGGACCTGCTCACTCCCGTCATCCACCGCTTCCTGCCGAAGCAACAGCAGCTGCTGGAAGAAGAGAAAATGAATGAGATCTTGCAGAAAACTGTGTGACTGCTGTCTGCTTGATCTGTTGAAGATTTGGAAAGGTATTTTTAGAGGAACAAATAATTGTTTCTTGTGGTAATCCTTACACGGTTATTGTACAGCCATCACACAGTCATCGTTATTAAAAGATAAATTGAAATCTGAAAAATTAAAATTTCCCATTCTTTACCTATTAAGGTTGTTCATTAGGTTGTTCATTAATATTGTATTCTTAAATATTGTAGGGCGCATGACCATAGAGATGTCTGCATCTGCCGAGATGATAAGGAAGCGGGACATGGTAAAGGATAAAGTAACTATTTGATCCAATAGCAGAAATGATGCAAAGGAAATGTGTGCTTATGTATGTAATTACTGTCTTGGCACTCTGAATAATTTAGAAAGAATTTAATCTCGTAATTGAGTTTGCCACAATAGGGTGTAATTTGTCTTGATGGCTAAGACCACCAACTATAGTAAACCAATCTTCTTATTCTATGACCTAGGGTTGAATATTGTAAGCTGAGCCGAAATTTTCTTATTTTAACAGAGGAGTGAATGGGTTCAGGTACCAAAATAATATGTGATGGGTGTCATTCTTCAAGACTTGATCAAGCCTTTGCTGAAGAAACCAATCACTGAGCTGACAGCTAGCAACATTATGAAGGTAAATACAAAAATTGCTATTGAGGCTTTTACTTGATAAATATGCTTGGTGCATAAGACATTTTTTCTCACCTAGAGAAAAAAGGAATGTAGAGCCAGTGGTTCCCTTGGTGCTTTTCGACACCGCATTTCCCCTCCTCCCTTCTAGGCTAGGTGAGGTTCATCATCATCATCATTCATCACCCTAATCATTACCCTTTCATTCACCATTCCCATAGACCAGTGCCACAGGACCAGTTGTCAAAACGGTTCGTTGTTAAACACCGGTAATCAATCAATCAATCAATCAAACATGAAACCTGTTTTCCCTTCAGGTAGCAGCTGCACTGATCGGTTTCATCTGTATGGGCCTCGTGTTTTATGTCGAGAAGGCTGGATCGTTGATGCAACTGAGTTTCAGTCTCAGTTCAATCACGTCTGGGGCGCTACTCGGAATTTTTACACTCGGCATGTTCTTTCCGTGGGCCAATTCAACTGTGAGTTTTATCTGTTTATCTGCCAAGTTTTTTCATCAGCATTGAATAAGTTTATGATCACCATCTATCACTAGTTCTTCTAAAAAGTAGTCTCTAATTTCAATGTCTTAACTTTCAAATGAATGTAAATTTGTCAAAGCTGTTGAACTTCAAAATTAGGTTTTTAGGAATTATTGGAATATTAAATTTAAGTCATTCTGTACAGATATGCACTGCAAACAATGAAACCTCTATAGTCAAGGTTTTTACAACAAATTTTTATATTTTGACAGGGAGCCTTAATTGGCAGTGTAACCAGCATCCTAATGGTTGCGTGGATGTCCATTGGCTCCCAAACGGCCTTCGCCCAGGCAAAATTTGTCCACAAAAGAAAAGCTGTTTTCACCGACCAATGTCCAGCTGGGTTTTTCAATGAAACGTCATTTGCTTTGCCAGCGCAACACGTTCAGTAAGTATCCCTGCATAATTCATATGAATGGGATTAATGGGGTAATCTTGTAAATTTGCCTTCAAATTTTCACATGTCGGAATACAATTATAATATGTCAAAAGGCTCCCTACAAAAAAATATTTGTATAAATAAATATATCCTATATAAATAAGCAAGCGGATAATAAGGCCTGTGTATTGCAACCCCTTGCAACCCTGTGTATTGCAAGCGCCCGAAGCGAGGTTTTGGCCATTCAGATAACACTTAGTATCACGGTGTACAACAGGAAACTGCTAGCTATTGCCATTTAACTACTGTGGCTTAATTGATTATCTTGAATAAATACAAAATTCCAATGTAAATGAGTACACATTAGCAATTGGAATCTGTGAAATCAATAAAATCATTGGAACCAATTAAATAAAAAGGTGACCCTTGTTTGAGAGGCTGGAAGACTAGCAGGTCCTTTAGTCCCTGAACAAAAACTTCAACCTGTCCCACTTCATTCGCAGTGATCGGATGATAATTGCGGATATTACATTGATCTATTTCCTTACTTTTACGAGTTTTATGTCGTGTCGGTATAAGCCTATTATCGCACTGCGGAATGTTGTTCTTTCACAAATCTAAGCCAAGGCAATAAAATATTCCCAGAAATAATTGGTCAATGATAAATGGTTGCCAATCCGACAATCGATTGATTTATTGATAACGATTAATTAGAGAGTATCATTGCAAGGGTGTGGATGTGTAATTGAGACTTCCTTATTGAACGAACTTTTCAAGTGAAGTTTGACGGACGCAATGCCTTCTCACGCGCATGTAATTTAGTGGTGGAGTTTGGCGCGCTTTGTTGTCTTCCTAGGTCTGCTGGTCCTTGCTAATGGTCGTTTAGGACCCATTTTGTAAATGATGTACCACTGTAGGTACTTGATTCACTTTCGCAAATTGAAAAAATAAAGCTGACACGAAATGCTACATACTGCCAGAAGGACACAAAGACACAACACAACGTGTTTGCTGAACGATAAGTGAGCAGCGACTGACCGAACTTCGAGCTGCGAAGAGTACTGTGACTTGCATGCTTGGCTTTGTGTCATGTGCCATGTGGTCGGGATAGGGGTTGGGCTTTCAGTGGGGTAGAAAGATATGCCAAGTGCCTGATGTGCCCCGTTGAAGCGATCCTGAAGATGCAGGTAGTCAGTGGGTAGGCCCTGGGCCACGGCCGGGGGAAGGCGACAGGGATTTCGAACATCACAAACCAAAAGATCGCATCGATGAAAATATCACTGGAGTGCCTGTAAGGTCCAGCCTCCAATATCAATCAGTAATGAGCTAATATTCGAAATCAGTGATTTATAACCCGTGCTTATTAGTGCTTCCGTGTGCTTCCGTGTGCTTCCGTGTGATCAAACCCTCTGTTTCAATAAGGCTACAATAGCGACAACCCACAGAGGCGAAGGCGCCCAATCGGCCAATCGGTCAATTTACCAAGAATTTATAATTACTAATTGATCATTATTAATGATAATTACGGCAGCAGGTGAGCTATACCACTGTTGGGAAGCGCAGCGCTCGAATACTCAAAAAACAAAAATGAGTTCGTCAAAGTCTTGTCACATTCTATAAAATACGTCGGGAGCTTGGAAGGCGAGACTTTTTACCGCAGTGCTCGTAAGACGTAAATCATTTCATTTGAGCTTAGAACAAAAATATAAACTAGAGGCTTATGAGATAAACTCTCGCGCGAGATACTTTTGGTGCACGAAACGTTCCAAGGTCGCTGTAGCTGGCTGCTAGCGATGAAGAATTGAAGCCTGTATGTAGGCAATTCATAAAGATCGCGGCTTGGAATCTTGCGAAAATTTGCTTCGCGCAACCATTGCTTGTGTACTGTCAGGAATCTACATTTCTTGACCGATCTGGATGAAACTTACATATTTGAAATCTGCATGGTTCAGGCCGGTATCAATGCATCTGAACGGAAACGCGTCTGAACGGAAACGCGACTGCACAGAGCCAAATAAACAAGGACGCAAGTGAACGGAAAAGCAAGAGAACGCGGCGCAAGTGAACGGAGACGCAAGTGAACAGAAATGCAACTGCACACAGAGCCAGGTGGGCCTCGACGCAAGTGAACGGAAATGCAGGTGAACGAGGACGTTACTGAACAGAAATACGAGCTCTGTGGTCTCCGACGCAAGTGAACGGAAATGCAAGTGAACAGATGGGAGGAGCCTAGTGACGTCACTGAAACAACCGCCTTTCATTGTAGGCAACCCAAACAACAAGCATGACAAGCGGGCTTACTTTTTTTTTAATTTTTCAGGGAAATTCACGGCATTATTAGCTGTTTTATTGTCAACGTGTCAACTGACGCGTTGAGTTTTAGCCAAGATTTCAGAGCTTCACGTAGTAGCAGTTAGCTTTTCCTAAAATTATCCAATTAATTACCATTAATTATGGTGGTCAGATTGGCGCAAATCTACGAGTTGTAGGAAAAATGACAAACATTTTTTGGTCCCATTGTCGACTGTGTCACACCTGGGCGTGAATGATGGAACTAGCAGAAGCCGATTTTTGTGGGAAAATTCAAGTTGAACAAAAAAATTGTACCAGTTTGATTGTAATGCCAGCGCATCGTCCTCGTGGCCGATCGTTTCCGGATCTGGTTCTGGTTCGGTTCGGTTTCCGGACGTCTGGTCGAGATTTCGCCCAAGAAGGGGGAAAATAAATTTTGAGAAAGGATGTTGGGATAATGGAAATTATGGAACCGCACTAGCAGCGGAGGCCCGTGCCTTCGGCACTATGTGTGTACGTCTTTTACTTTAATTTAATAATGGCCAGAAGGCAAAACCCGATGCCCCTAGCGTATTTATTTCGTGAAATTTTAATTTTATTTTCAACTAGCTGGTACCCAGCTAGGCCCTGCGGGCAGCTTCTATGCCCCTAGGGCATGTTTATGCCCATAAGGCAAAGATATGCCCATAGGGCAAAGATATGCCCATAGGGCAAAGATATGCCCATAGGGCAAAGATATGCCCATAGAGCAAAGATATGCCCATAGGGCAAAGATATGCCCATAGGGCAAAGATATGCCCATAGGGCAAAGATATGCCCATAGGGCAAAGATATGCCCCTAGGGCAAAGATATGCCCAGAGGGCAAAAAATATGCCCGTAGGGCAAAGCTATGCCCGTAGGGCAAAAAGCTGCAGTATTTTATGTCAATATGCCCATAAGGCATAACCCTATGCCCATAAGGCATAACTATGCCCCTAGGGCAAAAAATATGCCCATAAGGCATGTTTATGCCCCTAGGGCAAAATGCTGACAAAATAATATGTCAATATGCCGAAAGGGCAAAACCCTATGCCAATAAAGCAATACCCTATGCCCATAGGGCAAAAAGATATGCCCATAGGGCAAAATACTGGCAAAATTACATGTCAATATGCCCATAGGGCAAAACTATATGCCAATAAGGCAAACCCCTATGCCCTTAAGGCAATACGATATGCCCATAGGGCAAAATGCTGTCAAAATTATATATCAATATGCCCATAGGGCAAAACCCTATGCCAATAAGGCAAAACCCTATGCCCATAGGGCAAAAAGATATGCCCATAGGGCAAAAAGATATGCCCATAGGGCAAAATGCTGGCAAAATTACATGTCAATATGCCCATAGGGCGAAACCATATGCCAATAAGGCTAAAATTATGCCCAAAGGGCATATAAAAACATGCAAAACAGCATCATAATGCCCATAGGGCAAATAATATGCCCATAGGGCAAAATGCGCGTGCGTGGCAAGAGTTTTAGTGACGTAAAGTGACTTTATTGCATGAAATTGTAAACTACTGTGTACTTGTTGAATTCCAGTGCTATAGTGATATTTTCCATTTTTATAGTGGATGCATTTTGGCCGGCCGTCGGTTGCATTTGTTTTTTTTTCAGCCTAGACGAAATTAGATTTCTTCAAAATTGAATTAGAAAAATGTCACAGATCTTGCTCAAAAACGAAATTGTTGTTGGGAAGAGAATTACAAAGGTTTTGAAAAAAACCCCATTAATTTTCGTCCATTTTTCACCGTTTCTATAAAGGATTAATGGAAGACATCCCCAGATACCCGGATACGTACAAAAACAACTGAAAATCAACCCTCTTGTAAATTATATAAGGTTGACTAGCTGGTACCCAGCTAGGCCCTGCGGGCAGCTTCTATGCCCCTAGGGCATGTATATGCCCATAGGGCAAAGATATGCCCATAGGGCAAAGATATGCCTATAGGGCAAAGATATGCCCATAGGGCAAAGATATGCCCATAGGGCAAAGATATGCCTATAGGGCAAAGATATGCCCCTAGGGCAAAGATATACCCCGAGGGCAAAAAATATGCCCATAGGGCAAAAAATATGCCCATAGGGCATGGATATGCCCATAGGGCAAAGCTATGCCCGTAGGGCAAAATGCTGCAGTATTTTATGTCAATATGCCCATAATGCATAACCCTATGCCCATAAGGCATAACCCTATGCCCATAAGGCATGACCCTATGCCCATAAGGCATAACCCTATGCCCATAAGGCATAACTATGCCCCTAGGGCAAAAAATATGCCCATAAGGCATGTATATGCCCATAGGGCAAAGCTATGCCTATAGGGCAAAATGCTGCCAAAATAAAATGTCAATATGCCCATAGGGCAAAACCCTATGCCAATAAGGCAAAACGATATGCCCATAGGGCAAAATGCTGGCAAAATTACATGTCAATATGCCCATAGGGCATAACCCTATGCCAATAAGGCAAAAATATGCCCATAGGGCATTTAAAAAACTGCAAAACAACATCAATATGCCCATAGGGCAAACAATATGCCCATAGGGCAAAATGCGCGTGCGTGGCAAGAGTTTTAGTGACGCAATGTGTCTTTATTGCATGAAATTGTAAACTACTGTGTACTTGTTGAATATTCCAGTGCTATAGTGATATTTTCCATTTTTATAGTGGATGCATTTTGGCCGGCCGTCGGTTGCATTTGTTTTTTTTTCAGCCTAGACGAAATCAGATTTCTTCAAAATTAAATAAGAAAAAGGTCACAGATCTCGCTCAAAAACGAAAAATAATTTGGGAAGAGAATATCAAAGGTTTTGAAAAAAAACCCACTAATTTTCGTCCATTTTTCACCGTTTCTATAAAAGATTAATGGAAGACATCCCCAGATACCCAGATAACCAGATACGTACAAAAACAGCTGAAAATCAACCCTCTTGTAAATTATATAAGGTTGATAAAAACGGATAGCCCCATGAATAGCTATCTTCTATGTAGTATTGGCTTTTTGTATAAAATTGAATTTTGAAAAGTTTTTGAGATTCGAACGTACTACCGAAAAACGTAAAGTGACAGTAAAAAAACAGATATTGAAATTTTCTTAAACATTGGTAAAGCATTTGCTAGCATTTTCATGCTACATTTGTCTCGAGTTTCATTCAAATTTAAAGCCAGGTTAAGAAATATAAAAAAAAAAGCTGAGTTCATATTTTTGAATATGAATGACGGAGTTACCCTTTTCTAATAGCACTGGTCTTGTTTAATATCTCGATTTTATGAAAACAACTTCTAAATTAACCATTGGATTTGAATGAAATTTTAACTATGAATCTATAATAGTTTAATCAAACTAAAATAAAATTTTCAGGAAAATCGTTTGAAATATTCGGAAAATATATTGAAGATTTCACCTTATCTGTAATAACTTGGAAAGTAAAAACCCGATTAACTCAATTTGGAATTTGTGCGTCCGCGTTGTGGCGATGCAGAAAAAGTTCAATTTTCAGGAAAATCGTTCAGATAATTAGGAGGACAAAATAAATTGAATTTAAGTATTTAAGTACTCAAGATTTCGGGGTTTTGTTGAAATTTCGGCTGTCATAACATGGTGGCTTATCCCCAGTACCGAAAAATTGCAAAGTTCGGACGGGGGAACATTTGCGGGGATCGAAATATATATTTAGGCAAAGCCCTGGTTAATGTGCATCTTTTATATCGATAAGCTTTTTCTTTAGAAATTGAGTTTTCAAAAGTCACAACGATTTCAAAGCACTAAAAACTTAAAATCGCAATAAAATTAAAATTAAGGTTAGATTTGTTTCAAATTTCTAAAATAGATAACAGACCATAGCAGTTGTGTGATTGTGTGATTGTGTGAAAAAAAGTTTTAGGTGAGAGAAGTTTTATCATCCACATGTTACCCCCATCATTCAACCTACGTCTTGACGATTATCTCGATTTTACGAAAACTACTTCTAAAGTAATGAACGGAATTGAATGAAATTTTAACTGATAGTACAAAATAGGTGGGCGAGCTGGAAACAAAATTGTCGGAAAATTCGTTCTAAATATTTGGCCACAAAAAAATAAAAACCACTTTATCAGTTAGAACACGATAAGAAATCATTCGATCGATCTGAAATTTGGAAGATTCATCCGTGTAGTGTTTTGGCAGATTCTATTAGAATTTGAAGAAAATCTTTTGGAAAATTCGGAAAATATAAATGAAAATGTGTTTTTTTGACTTTTTTTGTATGTTGTGCTAAGGAAAAAGTATGTTTGTGCATATCAGTGAATTTCCCTCATGAATACCCTTCTATAATATAGAACAGCTTTTCCTTTTAAAATTGCTTTTTCCAAAGTTACAAGGATTTCAAAATACCAAAAAACTTAAAATCGCCATAAAAAGAAAAATTAAGGTTAGATTTGTTTCAAATTTATAACATGGATAACAGACCACTAGAGTTGTCCGGTTTTGCAATTTCATTCAAATCCATCATCGGGAAAAATTTAAAAATTTAAAAACGTTTTGAAGCCTCCGAAGTTTCATCACGCCTATGTTACACCCATCATTCAACCTACGTCTTGACGATTATCTCGATTTTACGAAAACTACTTCTAAAGTAATGAACGGATTTGAATTAAATTTTAACTGAGAGTACAAAATAGGTGGATGAGCTTACAAATAATTTTTCGGAAAATTCGTTCGGAAAATTGGGCCGCAAAATAATAAAAACCGCCTTATCAGTTATAACTCGATAATTAATGATCCGATCGAGCTGAAATTTGGAAGGTGCAGCCATATAAAGATTCGGCAGATTCAATCAGAGTTTGAAGAAAATCGTTCGGAAAATGCGGAAAATATAAAGGAAAATATGTGTTATCAAGTTTTTTAGTATGTTGTGAAAACGGCAATGTAGATTTGGGCATATCGGTGGATAACCCTTATCAATACACATCTTATATTACCACATCAATTTTCATTTGAAATTGAAATTGAAAGAGATATAAAGGATTTAGTTGTACGGTAAATTAACATGGCCCCTATGGGAGTTGCGGGGAATTTGAAAGTGCGCGCGCAGGGACATTCGGCGGAAGTCAAACCGCATACTGATGGCATTGAGTATAATATAGACTCAATGTCAAAATGTCAATATATACTCTGTCAAAATGTCAAAATGTCATTCTTCGTTGCTTGCTTTCATGCTTCGTTGCATTCTTCGTTGCTTATAAATTCTGTCCTTAATGCTGAAACTGTCACAATGCTTAAAAGACAAAATGTCCAAATATACTCAATGCTGATGGATAGCCCCGGTTAATGCGCATTTTTTGAATCTGATCTATACCGGAATAAAGCCATATTGCAATATGACGTAATCCACTGGATTAACGCCATAATATA
Source organism: Nemurella pictetii (assembly GCA_921293315.2). NCBI lineage: Eukaryota > Metazoa > Arthropoda > Insecta > Plecoptera > Nemouridae > Nemurella > Nemurella pictetii. The sequence goes on from OV121122.1 coordinate 10,010,752, forward strand.
TGCTCAGATGGCGTTATTACAGTGCATTTTACTGGAATAAGACCATACTTCAATATGGCTTAAGTCCACTGGATTAACGCCATATGCTCAGTTGGCGTTAGTACAGTGCAGCTGTCACTGGAACAAAGTCATCTCACAATATGACGTTAATCCACTGGATTAACGCCACACGACTTATGGCTTTATTCCGGTGGAGTAAGCCCGCTTGTCATGCCTGCTGTTTGGGTTGCCTACGATGACAGGCGGTTGTTTCAGTGACGTCACTAGGCTCCTCCCATCTGTTCACCTGCATTTCCGTTCACTTGCGTCGGGGGGCCCAGGCCGGGCTTAGCCCAGTGCAACTGAACGGAAACTCATTTGAACAGAAACTCATGTGAACGGAAAGTCAGGTGAACGGAAATGCAACTGCACAGATCCGTTCACTTGCGTTTCCGTTCAGATATACGATCCGTTCACTTGCGTTTCCGTTCACATGGTACAGAGCCGTTCAGGCCTCATGACCCTTTATTTTAAAATCGCGAATATCTCATTGTTTCCTACTGGCGGTCTGTTTAAAATCATGTAAAATTTGAACCTATTTTTCCAAGTTTTCAAAATTTTCTATTTCCGTTTGTATTATACTTGTAGTGATAAAAACAATTGCGTCACAAAAGTACCACAATTATGCACTAGGGAAAAAATCCTGGCCACGCTATCTCTAATTTTGCGACTTTTGGACAGTACAAAAGATTCCATCGCATTTTCCGAGCCCCCAACCAATTTTCCTGCACAAGATTTTTTAAAATATTTTTAGTGAGTTATGTTCAGCATAATAAAACCATAGAACATATAAAAACCCCGTTTTTAGGTGGGTGTGAAACCCCTTAATCAGGGACCTAACTTTTTAGTGCATTCCATTGTTGGCTTTGCCTTTGGCTTTTCTTAACCTGTTTCACAGTTCTTTGATGTTCTTTGGAAATGTGTGCAATCCATTCAGCAGAAATTGACCATGGCCTGACTTCACATATTCTCTTGCAGGGAAGAGGTACTCTACCTGTATCGCGTCAGCTACATGTACTACACGGTCATCGGCGTGGTGACCGTCATTGTGGTGGGCATGGCTGTCAGCTGGGCGACCGGTCTGCGAGACCCGAAGGACGTGAACCGGGACCTGCTCACTCCCGTCATCCACCGCTTCCTGCCCAAGCAACCGCAGCTGCCGGAAGAAGAGAAAATGAATGAGATCTTGCAGAAGCCTTCATGACTGTTGTCTGCTTGCTCTGTTCAAGATTTGGAAAGGTATTTTTGTAGGAATAATGAATTTTTTCTTGTGGTAATCTTCACACGGTCATTGTACAGCCATTACACAGCCATTGTTATTAAAAGATAAATTGAAATCAGATAAATTAAAATTTTCCATTCTTCACCTATGATGGGGACAAAATATTTGTTGTGGAAAAACTTTTGACAATTGTTAACAAATTACTGCATAATGCCAGTTCCTTGTAGCTATTACAAACCCTGTACCACCACATTCTCCTTGGAAATGTGGGCTCTGTAATTTTTCCTTGTAAACAAGATATTTGACCTTCTTTCATCCCAGCATTGTGTGCCTGGCAGTGGCAAGTAACTTAGAATAAGTAATTTTTTCTTGTGTTAAGGATAAACATTGAATGGTACCAAGTTCATTAAGTCCACTGTATTCTTGGCGAGATGGTAAGGAAGCGGGACATGGCAAAGGATAAAGTACCTATTTGGTCCAATAGCAGGATTGATGCAAAGGATGAAATGAAATGAAATGATGGGATGAAATGATGTAATTACTGTCTTGGCACTCTGAATAATTTATGTCAATGAAAAAATTTTATCTTGTAATTGAGTTTGCCATTTTAGGGGGTGATTTGTCTTGATGGCCAAGACCATCAACTATAGTAAACCAACCTTCTAATTCTATGCCCTAGGGTTGAATATTGTAAGCTGAGTCGAAATTTTCTTATTTTAACAGAGGAGTGCATGGGATCAGGTACCAATATAATATGTAGTCTTTTCACAATTTTAAGCCAATAAAACTAGGGATGCCTTCGGTTAGTAAAACCGTAACCGGATAACCATACACAGTATCAGGATATTATCCGGTTACTAAAAACACCGCTGGACAACAAAAAAAAAAAAAAAAAAAAAAAAACGAGTATAGTGGAGAGGCAAGGCAGGGGCCCCTATGCTACCTACGCAGACAGTGCAATGAGAACAATCAGATCTTTCTACCCACATCTGCAAGGTTTGTGGCCAACCGATGATGGCTAAGATAAAAACAGTTCTGGGGTAGTTACTGAGTGTAGAGGGGGGGGGGGGGGGGGGGGGGGGTATGCAGCAGTTGCTCCTGCGAGCTGCTGTGGAGGTGGAGAAGGGCCATTCAGTCACCAGCTCTCGAGGAAGAAGGTTGTTCCCTTTCAATCCTATCCTTTCGTAATAACGCATGGATCATAAGAGTGAGTGCATGATAAAATCTAATATAATTTAATATATTAAAAGTAGTATAGAGGATGTAGATATAGATATAAAATCACTAACCAATTAGAAAATATTTTTTGATAGGAAAAGTATTATTATTTATTTATTTATTTAAGTTTGTTTCGTATATTTGCCAGTGCCCAAAAAGGGCGGCATTACGAAAGATAGAATTAACATTTTATTTAGTTCTTGCAGTTCTTATTGTTATATTTAATTATTTATTATATAGATATATTTATATATATATATATATATATATATATATACAATTTTTTTTTTCTTTGTTTTTGTTTGTTTTTTTTTTTTTTTTATATATTTATTTATTTATTTATTTATTTATTTTTTTTTTTTGGTTTCTGGGACGAATAGCTAAATCTATTATTATGAAAGGCTAGAGGTAAAGCCAAAGTAGAGATGGATGGTATCACTTTTGATGGTGGAGGGAATCCGGGGGTAACTCAGGATCAAAATTACAATATGGAAACCCAAAAGGCGGTGGAATCCATATTAAACATTAATGATGGGAGGGTTGAGAATAATATAGAGGAATCAGATAAAGATATTAGTGGAGAGACGAATAATAAGAGAAAAAGGGATGGAGAAACAGAAGAAAAGGAGCCTAAAAAGACATCCAGAAATGTGAATAGATATAATATCTTGGAGAAGAATGCCCACTATAAAGTGTTAGTGGAGAAAATCTTCAACAATCTACAAAATGTAAGCATAGACCCTATAATTGTAGGGAAACTGCTTCACAAAAAATTCAAAGGAATTAAAGCAATTACGAAATTGGGTAGGAATAGAATTGCGGTAGAGTTCGATTCAGCAATAAATGCGAATTTACTAATAGAGTCAACATTCATGGTCGAACACCAATACGAATGTTTCATTCCTGATAACTTTACAAAAAGGTATGGACTAATCAAAAACATAGATACCCAGATAACTGAAGAAGAAATCTTGAAGGAATCTTCATCACTATATAAAATACTAAATGTTAGAAGACTTAAAACTAAAAGAAATGTAGAAGGAAAGTGGAAATTAATCCCAAATAGATGTGTGGTAATAACATTTGAATCCCAATATCTACCCCAAAGAATCTTTTTATATAATAATTCTATACCAGTAGAAGCATACATAATGCCCGTTAAAATGTGTTATAAATGTTTGAGATTTGGTCATGGAAGCAATCAGTGTAAGAGCAATAAATCAAGATGTTTGAAATGTGGTGAGGAACATAACTCAAACGTATGTACATCCACAGCAGATCAATGGACATGTGTACACTGTAAGGAAAACCACATGGCTAATTTCCCAAAATGCCCAGAATGGATAAAACAAAAAAACATAAAATATCTTATGGCTTCAGAAAATAAATCATATAAAGAAATTGAAAATGAGCATTATAAGGATAAAATCATAAGGTCGACTAAACAGCCAGGCGCGAGCACTTACACCTATGCCGAAAAAGTTAAACAACAGAACACTCAAAACACGCAAAATACTAAATACGCTAGAAATGAATATGGAGGGCAAAATAGGTCAATGGCGCCAAAAGAAATAATGGTCCCAGAATCGGCACAGACGGTTGAGGTAGAGACCTCTTATTCTCCCTACCACCAAGAATCGAGACCTCAACGCAGGTATGGACCGAACTTCCACCCAAAACCTATTTTTAGAGCTCCACAAATTAATTACGATTCTGGCTGTTTTACTCCATTAACAGGTCATACATTTAATGCACAAAGACATCAAGAGAAAGAGAACGAAAGATTTAATGAACTAGCAACTCAACTATCTATTCTAATTACCCAAACAATAGAGAACTCGCATAGATTCAACAAAAAACCAGATGCCCAGGCCCTCGGAAATAATGTTAAAGCACTTTTAAATAATTACAGAAACTCACCCAATCAAATGCATGACGAAACAGAAATATCTCAAATTACCCGTTCTCTGACCCCTCAATATGGAAATAGTACGTCCCTCGAACACTGTTAAAATTCTTCAATGGAATAGCAGGTCAATTAGATCTAATTTAGGGGACCTAAAATACAAATTATTTAATGATGATATCGACATAGCCATGTTCTCGGAAACATGGCTAAATAAAGATTTCAATTTTAATATCAAAGGTTACAACATCTTTAGGAAAGATAGAATAGATAGCAAAGGCGGATCTGCAATTATAGCTAAAAGAAATATGAATTATAAAGAAATTAGAGTTGATATGAATATAAACAAAGTAGACATAACGGCAATCGAATGCAAATTTAAAACAAAAAAAATTATGATTATATCGGTGTATGCTGCCCCAGGGCATAGAACAAAGTCAGATGATTATGAAAAGATATTAGACTACATAGGGAGAAACTATGATGAATACATTATAGCAGGGGACCTGAATGGACACCATGAATCCTGGGGGTGCTCAGATAGAAATTTTGAAGGAAGACAGATAAATGAATTTATTGAAGAAAATAATTGGGTTATTTTAAACAATGGGGAAAATACAATGGTCCCCTCACCATATAGAAAAATGGAACCGGTTGATATAACAATAGTCACTCCATATATAAGCCTGATTGCAGAATGGAAGGTGCTGAACTATGATAGCATGGGTAGCGATCACTTCCCAATAATGATTACATTAAGTTTGACGGGATCAAATCAAAGTGACCTCACTCACTGCCCTAACATGAGACTCTATAGGAAAGCAGACTGGCAAAGTTTTAAATCTACAATGAAAACAGAGATAGAAAATTTTACAGATCAAAATTTAGATGTTAGCAACAGATTACAAAGATTTATTGATACAATTAATAATGCAGCCGACAAACATATCCCAAAAAGCAAGAAAAGCAAGAATCGGGAAAATTTCAAACAAGATGAGAATAAGCAAGCTAATAATAAAGGTCGTAAAGGATGTCCTTGGTGGAATGAGGCGTGCAGCAAAACAGTAGCAATTAGGAGACTTGCCCTAAAAAATTTTAAAACTGATATGAACTTCGAAAACTATAACAAATTAAAGAGAGCAGAAAGGGAAGCTAAATACACACTTAGAAACGAAAAGAGAGAAGGTTGGAGAGAATACTGTAGTAAGATAAATAAGGACACACCATTATCCTCTATCTGGAAGAAGATTAAACTATTCAAGAACTCAATGAATGTTTCTAATTACAGCAGCATAACAGATAAGATCCCCGACTGGGTAGATGTATTTCATCAGAAAATGGCTCCTAATTCTACTTTTTACCAGGACAACCAGGAGGACATAAATAATATCAATCAAGATCATATGCTGACAGAGATAATAGAGTTAAGAGAATTAGAATTAAACTTACAAAATACTAAAGATAAAGCCCCAGGGATTGATGAAATCCCATACTGTATGATACGAAACCTTCCGCACGAGGGAAAATTAGAACTAACAGAATTATATAATATAATGTTAAAGAAAGGATTTATTCCAAAACAGCTGAAAACTCAACTTATTATCCCTATATTAAAAACAGGAAAAGATAAAGCTCTCGCAGAATCGTATAGACCCATATCACTCACCCCAACACTGATGAAACTCTTTGAAAAAATTATTACAAAAAGATTAGATTGGTGGTTAGAAAACAGTGGACTAATAGACAAAAACCAATTCGGATTCAGACAAGGTAGATCAACTTTAGATAGCTTAAACATATTTCATACTGATATTAAACTCGCCCAAATCAATAAAAAACAAGTGGTTGCAACGCAATTAGACATAGCAGCAGCATATGATAATGTACAGATAAATATTTTAATATCACACTTAAATAACCTGAAGATCCCAAATAATATTATTAAATTAATTAAATCCAGATTAGCCAACAGAGAAACATGGATAAGAATAGGAAACACTAAAATCGGACCAAGATCTACCAGTATAGGATTGCCACAGGGGTCTGTAATTAGTCCAATCCTATTCTCAATATATATAAATGATTTAAAAAATGTAAACCACAGTGAGGTAAGAGCTTTGAAATTTGCAGATGACATACTTATTTATTCAACAAACAAAGATTTAAACTCAGCCATATTAGCCTCTAATAATTATCTAAAAGAACTTAATAACGTACTAAGCAAAAGAGGGCTAGAACTGTCACTAAATAAATGCAAAACAATTCATTTCTGTAATAAGCGCAATCAAATTATCAACGAAGTGGTTAAAATAGATGACACTCAAGTAGAAATTGTACCTGAAATTACCTTTCTAGGAATAACTTTTGATAGCAAACTAAACTGGGCAAGTCATATTGAAGAGTTAGTTCAGAAAAGTTCAAAAGGACTGAACATAATGAGAGCTCTAGCTGGGATTTGGTGGGGTGCAGACCCCGACATCCTAATACTGATATACAAGTCCATGATCAGGTCGAAATTGGACTACGGCTGCACCCTTTATGCTAACGCACCAAAGAAATACATCACAAAATTGGATAAAATACAAAATAATGCTCTACGGATTGCTCTAGGAGCTATGAAGACAACACCAATAGCAGCACTTACAACAGAGACAAATTCCCCTCCTCTAGAGTTAAGAAGAAAATGGCTATCTTATAAATATATGATCAGAATTGCTAAAACACAAAACAACCAAGTAAGACCAAAAATACAACTCCTTCACGAAACTATAGAAAATAGAAATAGTGTCGCATCTAAACAGCACACACTATTATCTATAGGATATCCAGAACTTGAAGAGCATAAAGTTTTAATTATGAATAGTAGAAATTTTCCTTACTTCAAAACAAAGTATCATACAATTATAGAAGGTATAGACATTTATATTGATCCCTCCCTTAAGACCTTTAACCAACTGGAACCTAAAGAAGTAAATTACAGGTACAACAAAATTATAAAGGAAAATTGGCCAGAATACATTCACATTTATACGGATGGATCAAAAATAATGGAAGGAAATTTTGTAGGCGCTGCAGTACATATAGCCGAACCAATTAATTTTAGTGCACAATATAGATTAAATAAATTAGCAAGCATTTTCACTGCTGAAGCAATAGCAATAAACGAAGCCCTGAAAAAAATTTTAGAGCTTAATAACACAATTAACAAAAATTTCTTAGTTTGTACTGACTCTCTAAGTGTTCTGGTAAACCTAAGAAAAGCAAAATTAAATACAAAAACATCTCCTATTATATATGAAATTAAAAATAATGTGATTTATAACATTAAAAAGGGAAAGCATATCCAATTCATATGGGTCCCCAGTCACGTAGGAATAACTGGAAATGAAGTTGTGGACTCATTGGCAAAAGAAGCCATAGAAAACGAGGAGGCAATAATAATCAATAAAATTCCAAGTACAGATCTCATCCCATACTTTAAGCAAAAGATAAAAAGTAAATGGGAAGATGAATGGAAAGAGTATAAATTAAATCACAAATCAAGATATACATCAATTAGAGAAAGCTTAAGATCCCACAATACTTGGTTTAAAAAGTCTAAATTAAAGAGGGAAGAGATCACCACAATATTTAGATTAATAACAGGTCATTGCCTTGCAAAGGAACACCTAGCAAGAATAGGAATAATAGCTTCAAATAAATGTGAATGTGGAAAGATTGAATCGATAGACCATATATTTTGGGAATGTCCAAATGATCAATATACGATAAGCAGGAAAACACTAGAACATAAATTAAATAAAGAAAAAATAGAGAAACCCTATAACATAGCCCACCTATTAGCAAAAGAAGATACCTTTATATATAAATTATTAAATGACTTTCTAATTTCATCAAATAAAAGGTTATAGGCTAAATCGGCATGAATAGTACACATTAATAACAGATATAGAAACTCGTCTGTCTATTCCTGGCTCGAGGAAAACCTTTCCAAGGCATAGTGATCCCTACTAGAAAAGTAAAATGCTGGTATGCCTCTGCATAAATAGTTCATATTATTCCTAGTTATACTATCCCTCTCTTGGTTTTTCCCTCTTTTTTTGTAAAATTTTGAAATCCATTGTAACCAACCTTACAACCTTACAACCAATGAACAGAACAGCTGGCTGAAATGGTAGGGAGTGACAGAAACCAAGGCCAAATAAACAGCAAGAAGAAGAAGAGGTGGAGAAGCCATGTCTGCGCGGTGCTTTCCAAGTCAAAAACATCGTTTTTTTTTTTTTACTATCCGGATAGTTAAAATTGTATCCGGATAATGCCGTAACCATAACCGACCTGGTTAACCGGATAACCGCCGGCATCCCTAAATAAAACACATTTCTGTATTCTCAAAAGCAACTGTCTAAACTCTAAAATTGACCTAAGACATGTCACCACAAGCAGGACTTAACCTGTAAGCTTTAAGGTGCTATGATTTCCTCTTTACATCCAAATTTACTGAAGAAACATTTCCAATATACTTCCAAAGCTATTTTCTTATTTAAGAAAACATAATCCACAAACCAGCAGCTTTTGCAAGCAATGTTAAAAACCCCCATAATATCAAGAATGTTTCCACACATATACACAACACACATATAACACACATATATCTCACACTCGCTAAAACTCCTCGTATTCTTTCGGTTTCTGCAGTGAAACAGGAGGCGCAACCTTTCAACCCTGTTATTTACCTTCATTACTCTATTTTTGGTAATTCGGAGCAATGAAAATGAAAGCATTAATAATGAAATAATAAAGTTTCTTGCCACAATTTTCATCACATTATTTATCATTATTTATAAGTTATCTTGAAAGACCATGTTGTGTCGACTTATGTTAAATCAAACCTAAATGGAAATACTGGTTGCATTTACGGTGGATATTTCGATATTTTGATATACTAGTACTACTAGAATAAAACAATTCAAGTTCATGCTGTAAATTGGAATAAGTTGTAAAATAATTTTAGACAACTCTTGCTGGAAAGCTGTTTTCACTGACCAATGCCGAGCCGGGTTTTTCAACTAAATGTCGTCTGCGGCTGCCAGTGGAAAATGTTCAGTAAGTGATCTTGTACCTACTAGCACAATCCATCCTTTTCTATACATTCAGAAGAAATTTACCATTGCATTTATTTGCATTTATTTTTACAGGGAGGATGTTCTCTGCCTGTATTGCGTCAGCTATGTATTACATGGTCATTGGCGTGATGACCGTCATCGTGGTGGGCATGGCTGTCAGCTCAGCTATCTGCCTTCGAGACCCAAAGGATGTGAACAGGATCCTCGAACAGGCTCACTCGATCCTGTCATCCACCGCTTTTTGCCGAAGCAACCACCGCTGCCCGAAGAAGAGAAAATGAATGAGATCTTACGGAAGCCTTCAATACTGCTGTCTGCTTGCTCACTTCAAGATGAGTTGTGGCTCTACGTAGCTCTAAGTTTTTCGTACCTGCTGCCTGACAGGTGAGGCAAGTAGCAAAGAGAAAAATAATGTGCAGTAAATTCCTTCCTCCTTAATGATGTATGGATAGCAAAGAATTTAAGCACTAGATTTATTTATGTCTAATATCTATTCCTTTAAAATATCTAGGTACCTATTAATTGATAGTTGATAGTCGAGTCTTTGAAATAACAAAACTTCCTTGATAAATGATTAAACAGTTTTTCATTATAAATTTGAATCTGTTTTGAAAGAAATATGCGACTTTAATAACAAGGTAACAAGGTAACAAGACTGAGTTGTCTAATAAATTGTTAAATAATCTTCTGTGTACTTGATGGTGCCTAAGTATATATAACAATTGATAATAATTCAATTTTTTTTAAGCTGTATAATATATCCAGTGATAAATAATAGCGGAATATGATTGGTGTATCACAATGGACAGCAGTGTGATAGTTGGAAACTCAATCATTGTCAATGATAGATAAATTTAACATAAATTTCATTGTTAATTTTTTCTCATTTTCTTTCACACTCTCTGAGAATTGTGTTTAAAAGCTGGTTGACCGTTGCATTTTCATTGATTAGCAACAAATGCTTACGAGGGTAAAGTGTCGTTCGCTGCATTTGTCTAGACTTCCGCTCCTTGGTTGGCAATTATCGGCAAAAGTTACTCGTGACATATAGGTATGTGACTGATGGGTAATCGAAGCCTTCCAGATGCCAAATAATACTTTTTCAACAGAGACCTAGTTGAGGACTTGCTTTGCTTGTTACATTAATTGATAAAGTTCCTATCCTTTCTTTTGCCTGGTATTTTTGCACAGATTCTCTTCTACTCAAACATGGATGGCTCAACCTTTGTCCGGAACCATTTTGCCGTCGTCGACTATGTCGTGTTTGGCTTGCTGCTTCTCTGCTCGGCTCTCATCGGAGTTTACTTTGGGTTCTTTGCCAAACAGAAACAAAACACGACGAAAGAATATCTAATGGGCGGGAAAACAATGGGAATTTTCCCCGTGTCTATGTCACTCATTTCAAGGTAAGAATGCTCATTTTGTCAATTTTGAATTGTGTCAACACTATTGTTCTTCCAAAAGGGAATTATATTTAGCACCCAACTCAATATTTCAACCGAATTTTAAATACGATCATCCTAACAGTGGTTAAATGCCCGAATACAGTCGACCAATCTTCATCAATTCCCTTTCTCTCCAAAGGCTTTTTGCAGAAGCACAGGTATCCCAAATTATATTCAATTTCCTAATTTAAATGCTGGTAACTAATATGAAACTGTTTCAGTTCAATATCTGGTACAACCCTTCTGATGATCCCTGCAGAAATGTACGTCTACGGCACCCAGTTCTACATGATAGCATTCGGTCAGATTATTGCCAACTTCGTAATGATGGCCAACTACATTCCCGTCTTCTACGCTCTTCAAATCACTTCCAGCTACGAGGTGATTGAACTCAATTTTCCGTAGAAAGGACCTTTTGACAGGACAAAATATTTAACAGCTTCTTTAATTTCAGTATCTCAGGCTTCGCTTCAACGAGCCAGTTAGAGTGCTGGGATCGGTCCTGTTCATCTTGAGAATGGTGAGTTGCTGATTTAAAAATAATCACAAATTTTTCCACACTATGCTTTTCTTTAAAAGTGCAAATATGTTTTTAAAACGTTTTTGGAAAATAAAAGGGTCCAATATTTAGGATTAAAAAATTTCGTAAGCCATATTTCACATTTTAGTTGGCTTATTTAAAAAAAAGTATAAATCTTTCAAATACACTTGTCAAGATTTTTCTTCTAAGCTTCTGTACCCCCACCCCCATTGGAAGGGCAGCATGCTTGGACAGAAATTGGTGCAAGGCTAGAGGGTGCACAGCGTCTTGGCAGGTCGGACCACTGCTTGAAGTTAATGGCCAAAAACTGCCGAACTAATGTGGGGAAATACTCATTTGTGGCAGATGGAATTCAACAGTGGAATAGCCTGCCAGGTAGCGCAGTGAACCCCCTACCAATTGACGTGAAAGCGTTCAAGATAATAGCAAAAAATGTATTAACTAACTAAGTATATAATACTGTACTGTAAAATGTAATTTAGTAATGTAAAAACTTTGTCCATAGGCCAAAGTGCCAAATCAAAGGAATAATAAAATAATAATAATAATAAATAATAATAATGTACCAGCAATCAGAATACATAGGCATCATGTTGTAATAAATCACATTAAAGAATATGCCCCTTGGTCATCAATCATCATGGTCTCATGGACTAACAGGTTTGCATTCATAATCTATGCAAGCATTAATAAAAAGTTAGTAGCAACATTATCACTTATTCTGTCCTCCCCCTTCATTATTACAGTTCTATGCAATTGGAATTTTTACAATTCTATCTTTTTCCCGTATCCGTTGCAAGCATTGATTTTCATCAACTGATAGTTCTTCACATTTTCCAGTTCCTGTACATTCCGATTGTGATCTACGCCCCGTCATTGGCCTTAAATCAAGGTAACCACACATTGATATAAGTGTCTTCTCATCTTCTTATTCTTAAAAAACTGCCAGACATGCCTTCTCCACCTCCTGAGTGGCCAGCAGGACTTTCAGCACAAGTAAGCATACAAAGTGCATCAGAGTCTTGTCTGCATCTGAATATACTGAGGAAGGTGGAGAACTCTATGTCAAAAAAAATGTGGAAAAAATGCTTCAGTTTTCTTTCAAACTGGAAGATACTTAAATTTGACTGCATTATACTGGCTCTAAGTATTTAGCAGACATTTTTATCCATATTTGTTTGGTACCTAAAGGGAAATTTCCTTATCTTTTTCCAGTAACCGGGTTCAGCATTCATCTCATAGCGCCAATTGTCTGCTTAGTCTGCATCTTTTACACATCTGTTGTAAGCTATAATTTGACAGCCCACTCCGCCATTGAACAATAGGGGGATGGCCATAGTACTAAAACTTGAAACTTAAAAAAAAAAATACACTGTGATATTGAATGAGAAAGCTGGCAGGATTTATCTTTGGAGGCTTACGGAAACTCGCTCTGCCGGGCGCCCTGATCACGAGACTAGATCTCCCCGAGCCGCCACCAGGTTAACCGGTATCCGAAAGTAAATTCAGCTCAGATTTTTGTGTTATGTATGAAAATGGCGCACAAACTTGCTGCGATTCTCTCAGTATTTTGTAATGATTTTGAAAATGACGGCAACGCCTTCGCTGAAAGATTTTTCATGGAGGTCATTGAACCCATGCCCGTTTATTTGTTGGATTGTTCCTCTTTTGCCTAATTTTGTATAATAGCACTTATAATCCTTATTAGTAATTATTCACTTCCGACAAAACAACGAATTTGGCGCTAGGTCTGCTCGGCGCCCGGCTCCGACCCTGCTAGGCGGGCAGGGGCGCGACCTGGGAGCCCGGGGCGCCACCAGGTCGCGTTTTTGGACTGTAACCGAGGCGCCCCGATCTAGTATCCGAACGCTCCGAGGCGCCCAGAGAGAGTTTCCGTAAGCCTCCTTTGCAAACAGGGAGGAAAATTTTAATGTGTTCTTGCCTAGATTTCAATTGCCGAGTAGGTTTTTTGTTTTTTTATAAACTTGATAATGTTACAAATAATAATAATAAATCAAAGCAATATTCAATGTTTCCATTACTCGTATTAGTGCTACTTATCCCACAGGCACTGAGTTGCTCATTCTCAATGTTTCTGCTTCTGCAGATATCAATTTTATTAATCTTTATTGCACAGACAATGCAATTTCTCCCAAAGTAGCTCCTCCCTAACGTTTCTGCTGCTGCCACCAGGGAGGGATGAAGGCAGTTGTTTGGACGGACACATTACAAACAGTACTGATGTACGGCGGAGTCGGCACTGTGATAATTCTCGGAACGATCAAAGTTGGAGGGTTTTCCGAGGTCCTCGAAAGAAACCGACAAACGGATCGACTGGAATTCTTCAAGTGAGTCTAACCAAATTGAAGTGTTTGAAAATTACAAGCTATAAACAAAAAGGGTGTTACCATCTCCCACTCCATTGTTATTAAGGGTTAACGAAGTATTCCGATTAATTTTCCCGCAGCATGGACTTAGATCCAACCCTGCGTTGTACGTTCTGGATGGCTGTGATCGGTGAATTCCATGGCTACCTGGCTTCCTACGCAATCAACCAGGGAGTGGTCCAGCGCTGCCTCTCCATGCCTACCTTGCGCAAGGCCAACTAGTGAGTGCATCGGCCTTCACAGATTGTCTGGACTACAGCTAGACGCATGGCTAACGGCTGTGTGTTTTCCTCGTTTATTTCAGCACTATGATGATCCTGACGGTGGGGATGTTCTTTATCATAACAATGAGTTGTTACTCCGGCGTAGTAATCTACGCTTTCTTCCAGGGATGTGATCCCGTTACCACAAAGGTAAGCCAGCTCAGAAGTTGATTCCCTTCCGAAAATAACTGTGATTTATAGATATAATTATATTTTTATGATATAATAGTTAAGAAAGACAAGAATTCTATTTATTCTCTCTATTTTTATTTTTTATAGATGATAAGCAAGGTTGATCAATTATTGCCGTTCTTTGTTATGCAAATCTCTGAATCTGTTCCTGGACTTCCTGGATTATGTGTGGCTGGAATTTTTAGTGCAGCGCTGAGGTAAACTGACAGAAGCCACATTCTTGCTTTTTGAAATGTTGGTACCTAGATGTTCTTAAGGATCAATATCAATTAATATTTTCACAGCTCAATGTCCACTGGTTTGAACTCGATGACGGGTGTCATTCTTCAAGACTTGATCAAGCCTCTGCTGAAGAAACCAATCACTGAGCTGACAGCTAGCAACATTATGAAGGTAAATTCAACAATTGCTTTTGAGGCTTTTACTTGATAGAGATGCTTGGTGCATAAGACATTTTTTCTCACCTAGAGAATTAAGAGGAATGTAAAGCCAGTGGTCCTCTTGGTGCTTTTCGACACCGCATTTTCCCTCCTTCCTTCTAGGCTAGGTTAGGTTCATCATCACCCTTTCATTTACTGACGCTATTAGACCAGTGCCATAGGGCCAGTTGTCAAAACGGTTCGTCGTTAAACACCGGTAATCAATCAATCAATCAAACATGAATCCTGTTTTCCCTTCAGGTAGCAGCTGCACTGATTGGTTTCATCTGTATGGGCCTCGTGTTTTATGTCGAGAAGGCTGGATCGTTGATGCAACTGGCTTTCAGTCTCAATTCAATCACGTCTGGGGCCCTACTCGGAGTTTTTACACTCGGAATGTTCTTTCCGTGGGCCAATTCAACTGTGAGTTTTATCTGTTTATCTGTTAGTTTTATCATCAGCATTGAATACATATACAATCACAGCTATCACTAGTTTTTCTCCAAAGCAGTCTCTAATTTCAATTTTTTAACTTTCAAATGAATGTAAATTTATCAAAGCTGTTGAACTTCAAAATTAGATTTCTTGGAATTCTTTGACTTTTGTACAGATATGCACTGCTTACAATGAAACCTCTATAGTCAAGCTTCATACAATATTTTTTTACATTTCGACAGGGAGCCTTAATCGGCAGTGTAACCAGCATTCTAATGGTTGCATGGATGTCCATTGGCTCCCAAACGGCCTTCGCCCAGGCAAAATTTGTCCACAAAAGAAAAGCTGTTTCCACCGACCAATGTCCAGCTGGGTTTTTCAATGAAACGTCATTTGCTTTGCCACCGCAACACATTCAGTAAGTCGCCTTATATAATATTCCTACGGATGGGATTAATGGACGGATGGGAAGGGATTATTGTAAATGAGGGAACCCTTTAAATTTTCATATGTCTGAATACTACAGTTAAACGTTAAATGGCTCCGATTAAAAAAATATGTATATAAATATATCCTAAAAAATAAGCAAGTGGGTGGTAAGGCCCTGTGTTATGCAAGCCCCTGACGAGAGGTTTTGGCCATTCGGATAACACTTGACGTCGCACTTCTTTTATGATGTGCTACAGGAGACCGCTAGCTGCTACCATTAAACACTCTGGCTTCATTGATTATCTTGAAAAATACAAAGTTTCAATGTAAATAAGTACAAATTAGCAATTGGAATCTGTGAAATCAATTGAATCATTGGAATCAATTAAATTGAAAGGCAACCCTTGTTTGAGAGGTTAGAAGACTGGCAGGTCCTTCTGTCCCTGAACAAAAACTTCAACCTGTCCCACTTAATTTACCCCAGGATTTTTGGACTGTCCAATAAATTTTTGAACAATCTACTTTGAAGTTGTTAATGCCAAGACTCTTAATTTACCTCAGAATAAATTTCTTGGGCTGTCCAATAAATTGTTGAATAACCTACTTTGAAGATGTTAACGCCAAGGTTGCTAGAAACTAATCAGAACAGAAGACAGGTTTGCTGCATCACTCAGATACCATAATGGCACATTGATACGACAAGTGACAATGTGTCAAATTGATGCTCAATCATGAGGAATGGTTATAACTTTTATATACCATCCCTATGAATTCAATTTATACTTAAATGCTTCTTGAGATACTCTGCTAGATGATTTTTGCATTGCCATTTGATAGTAACAAATGCTAATGACCCCAAATGCCGCTTCAAATATACTTTTAGGTATTAAATAAGCAATACAGAAACTGGCAAATATATTACTTTCCTAAATATCAGTCAATCACCATAAAAAAAAAAAAAAAAAAAAACGGTGATAGGGCCCCGTTTTTGGGTCTTAGCTAGCGCCATTAATTCGAAGGCCAGACATGAGCTTTTGACCAATTCTTTTATTGGGTACCTTTATATTGGTTTAATCACTTATTAGTGCATTCCATAATGGCTTTGCCTTTGGCTTTTCTTAACCTGTATCACAATTCTTTAATGTTCTTTGGAAATGGGGACAATCCATTCAGCAGAAATTGACCATGGCCTGACTTCACATATTCTCTTGCAGAGAAGAGGTATTCTACCTGTATCGCGTCAGCTACATGTACTACACGGTCATCGGCGTGGTGATCGTCATTGTGGTGGGCATGGCTGTCAGCTGGGCGACCGGTCTGCGAGACCCGAAGGACGTGAACCGGGATCTGCTCACTCCCGTCATCCACCGCTTCCTGCCCAAGCAACCGCAGCTGCCGGAAGAAGAGAAAATGAATGAGATCTTGCAGAAGCCTTCATGACTGCTGTGTGCTTGCTCTGTTCAAGATTTGGAAAGGTATTTTTATAGGAATAATTAATTGTTTCTTGTGGTAATCTTCACACAGTCCTTGTACAGCCATCACACAGCCATCCTTGTTGGAAGATAAATTGAAATCAGATAAATTAAAATTTCCCATTCTTCACCCATTATGGGGACAAAATATTTGTTGTGGAAAAACTTTTGACA
Organism: Nemurella pictetii; assembly: GCA_921293315.2. Classification (NCBI taxonomy): domain Eukaryota; kingdom Metazoa; phylum Arthropoda; class Insecta; order Plecoptera; family Nemouridae; genus Nemurella; species Nemurella pictetii. Next base: position 10,028,017 of record OV121122.1, read on the forward strand.
TGTTAAAAAATTACTGCATAATGCCAGTTCCTTGTAGCTATTACAAACCCTGTACCACCACATTCTCCTTGGAAATGTGGGTTCTGTAATTTTTCCTTGAAAACAAGATATTTGACCTTCTTTCACCCCAACATTGTGTGCCTGGCAGTGGCAAGTAACTTAGAATAAGTAATTTTTTCTTTTGTTAAGTATAAACAATGAAAGGTAGTTACTTAAGATCACTGTATTCTTAAATATTGTTGGGCGCATGACCTTAGAGACGTCTGCATCTGCCGAGATGGTAAGAAAGCGGGACATGGCAAAGGATGAAGTACCTATTTGGTCCAATAGCAGGATTGATGCAAAGGAAATGAGTGCTTGTGTATGTAATTACTGTCTTGGCACTCTGAATAATTGATGTCAATGAAAGAATTTCATCTTGGAATTATGATATGTTTAAGTTTGCTACTTTAGGGGGTAATTTGGCTTGATGGCCTTAACCATCAAATATAGTAAACCAACCTTCTAATTCTATGCCCTAGGGTTGAATAATGGAAGCTGAGTCGTAATTTTCTTATTTTAACAAAAGAGTGATTGGGAACAGGTACCAAAATAATGTGTGGTATTTTCACATTTTTAAGCCAATAAAACACATTCCTGCATTCTCAAAAGCAACTGTCTAAACTCTTAAATCCACAAGCAGTAACCTGTAAGCTTTAAGGTGCTATGACTTCCTCTTTACATCCAAATTTACTGAAGAAACATTTCCAATATACTTCCAAGAGCTATTTTCTTATTTAAGAAAACATAATACACAAACCTGCAGCTTGTGCAAGCAATGTGAAAAACCCCTTTAATATCAAGAATGTTTCCAGAAAGCATGAAGACACATATATCTCACACTCGCTAAAACTCCTCGTATTCTTTCGGTTTCTGCAGTGAAACAGGAGGCGCAACCTTTAAACCCTGTTATTTACCTTCATTACTCTATTTTTTGGTAATTTGGAGCAATGAAAATGAAAGCATTAATAATGAAATAATAAAGTTTCTCGCCACAAATTTCATCACATTATTTATCATTATTTATAAGTTATCAATCGTGCTTTTTCCTCATATTTACATAAGTTTTCATAACTGCTAAATTTTCCATGCTAAAAGTTAAAATTTCCCAGCGTTTCGCGAAGTTAGGCTGCCTCTTTTCATCAAGTTTCATTAAACACAGATAACCCTCGGCGTCGAATTTTCCGTCACAAATTGCGATCCTTTAGCGATTCCTGACCTAGACAACCATCAAACCCGCTCCGTGTTTTTTTTTCACGCCATAAAATCCTTCTAACGCCACGAAGACGGCGCGCGATAAGACGAAAGTGATCTTCGTCCAACCGATCTAGGTCATTGGCTCGCTAGCGGCGACGTGCGGCGAAGGTAGGCACATGGTGTGTAGGTACACGGAAAGGCGATTAGGCCGAAGACGAAGAACCAGTCGTCTGTGGTCGGTGTCTGGTGAAGTGTCGAGCTCGCTGCCTCGTCCGAAATCAACTCGTCCCGCGGAAGCCCGTAAGTATGACACCTCTAACTATGTTTACTTTCGGAACGGGGTGCGAGAACATAGGGTGTGGCGTTATTGGTGACTTGAGACGGGTAGATTTTGACCCGATGTACGAAAGCTTATAGCATCGGATTGGTTGTATTGACTTTATACGGTTTGTTATTGTTGTGATTGTCAAATTTCTTAGTGTGAGAAAGACCGATTTTCAACAAATATTATGTATGTAATCCCTTTAGAAGGTATTTGTATTTGTTGTCTACTCGGAATATGTTATCGGTTGACCGTAAAGATTTCCCTACAAAATAGCACCCCACACTTAGTACTGAAAATATGTAAAAGTTTAAAATATCCCGGTATGCCCGTGGGTCTTGAATAAATTTAAAGGTTATACATATTCTAGGACTATAGGTTCGTCAGCATAGATTAATCCGATCAAATCGTTTGTTTCACATGGATTAGACATTGATGCTGGGGTAAGATGTCAATATAATCTCACGTTGGTATTTGGAACAACATTAAAAGAACAGTTTCAACATTCTAAAGTTAGATTGATAAGTGCATATCTGACGTTAGAATGCACACAAACCCATTGGTGCTATTTTAAATACTTAAGTCCAGTTACAAAGCGATAATATCTTCTACAAGTCCTAATGTGGTCACTAAAAGTAAAAAACACAGGGCGCAATTCCCAAGCACTCTGTGGGAAATTTACAGCTGCAGTTAGAGAGAATTTAAACTTTTAAAGAGAATAATTCGTGCCTACTTTTTTATTCCTATTCCGAATAGAATTCAATTTCCAAATTTGAATACATAAGCCTTTGATTTAACTGCACCGTTACACCTATACCATTCAATCAAAATTCTATCAAAATGACGTTATGATACCCACTCGGTAAAGCCAGGAAGAGCAATTTCCTTGTGATCTTCCTTTGCTATTTAGCAGAGCTAATTAATTTTTTTTCAAACTGGTAGTACGTGCAGTGGGTCTCTGACGTAATTTTTCTCTCATCGGAATATGTCTATTGCTAAGCTAAAGGATTTTTGAAGCTCTTTTCGCTGCTCCCCTTGATGATCGACTTGTCAAAGAGGATCTAACCATGTCAAGTCAGGAGTCTCCACCCAGACGATGATTTCATCAGCACTCGCCGACAATATCACACATTCAAGTCACGTCTAGAGCCAAAGCTGCAAGTCGCCAAAACACTACAACACACAATTCTGATAATTCTCAACAATGCGATCATGACTAGACTCCCCGAGAAGGTGAAGTGAAAGTGACGTGACCATGACAATGACGGCGTACGCGGTAATCATCGTATCTTTCTCTCCCACAACTTTCTCCGGACGACCGCCGGTGATTTCACTCTCGATTGGAGACGTCTACAGCGCGGAAACACCGTCTCACCTCACATGGATCATGACAGCAGTGAATATGTTTCACGTTTACTTGCGTTTAGCGGCTGTAGCTGGAGAGGATGGCCAATAATTTCAGCATTGACCCTGGTTCCGGTTGAAGTATAAGATAACGTGTTTTCAATCCATCCAAAACAACTGGCTGATTTTCAATCCGAAACGTAGTTATGTATGTATTTCTATAGGGCCGCATGGGCAGAGCCCCTAGTTTACTTGTTAAAAGACAACTTAATAATATCAATGTCTTACTTAACTGAAGATCTTGGCAAGAAATCGCGGTATGCTGTCGAGGTAAGTTTGCTGCTGAACGGGCTGCATTCTTGATCTTCGAGCAGCGTGCAAAAAACGCACTAACGAAAAAAACTGAAATTCTTTGTCTAAAACGATTTTTATGAAATAACCTGTATGTCAAATGATGACATAACCTGGTAAGCATATGTATGGTGACCTATGCATGAGGCATGTATGTAAGAGTTGTCAAATTGGTTATTAATTTTCACTCTAAATTGGATATGTTTGCCAAACCTCGAGCAATTTAAGAAGTTAATAATTGTAATTTTTTTAAAGCGAAAACGGGAATTACAAACGCATCTCTGAACACGGAACTTAAAACTAAATGAAATACTTAAATGCTGGAGATTATCATGCGTATGAAACACGTTGGTCATGAAATTCGCGATGCTCTAGACAATTAACTTGCTTAATGTACATTTTTCATTAGACGCAAAAAATATAACCCGGCATTCCCACGTTTTTAGAAGTAAATTCTCCCAAAGCACAATAAATCAATTGTTAACGTTGTCAACCTTGTTGAAAATCTGGAGGTGCCGGGTTTCGCTTCACTAAACGGGCAAAGATACCGATCGGCTAAGAGTTATATCGACATTATAAATTTTCAACTCCGGTAGATTGCGTTGCAGTAGAAGACGTTTGATAAATCGGCCACTATTTGACATTCATACCAAACTTCTGGGATATATATGGTAGATTTCCTGAGCTTAGTGATGGTAGGAGCAGGCAAAAGCAGGCAAACTGTAAGTTCGTACAGTTTTGCTTGCGCGTTGCAAAGCGGCGGGCCCTTGGAATATTTTGTTTTTAGACGAGTCTCATCTCTCTTCGCGCTGAGAGATACGCGGTAGGTTGAGATGTGGACAACGTTTCTGCGCACTGTTTTTGCTCGTCGGGCATTTTGTGTCGAAAGATGGTTGCATCCTTCATGATTCGTACCTCAGCAACTGGTTATATAAAATAATTATTAATAAGTACCATAGAATTTCAAAACCGAAACAAAATACAGGATATAGACTACAGGATTAGACTGAAATTAAAAAAGGCTAACTACCGAGTAGATGCACGCCATCTAGGAGAAATTTTTGAATTAAGCACACGCCACCTGGTAGGTAAGTTTGAACTATAAGCTTCGCATAATATTTACAAAAAAAAATCCAGAACGATCCGCTGAATAATTTATTGCAATAATTCGCCAGTTGATCGGTGAAGACAAAAAAGCAGTTCTGACTCGTAGCGAACCTAGGACCCTTAGCACATGAGGCAGCCGTGTTCACCGCACGGCCAAGCTGCCGTTGTAAATGAATGGAGAAATCTATCCACTTTAATCACACCATTCGATCAGCGGTCTCAACTTGCGAAAATAATTTTTCATAATTTCGTGACTCCATGATCAGTATTTTTTCGACAGTCGGAAGGTAACTTCGCTTTATTCTATCACAAACATAGTTTTCAACAGTGGAAACATAGAATCATTTGGTCAAACGTTCTCCGACGGATTTGAACATGGAACCCACAACTCTGAGTTCAGTGGTGTAGCCATCAGGCTGGCCCCTCTATGATATTAACGTCAGTGAATTGAATATATGTGTTAATGAAACCGCCATTTTTAAAGGCTACGAATTCTGTGTCTTATACGAATCAGGAAGAAAGTAAAAAATGATCTAAAGTACACCGCAGCCACAAGGGAGCACATGGCCATGATCGCGATCTGTGGACTATAAATGCCCGCCCGACCGAGGCACGAGTGCAGTGTGGCTTAGGACTTGGTCCACTACACACAGAACACTCGGATTCCTAGGCATGCTCCGAGCTTTTAGCTCATGCCCGCGCATCAATTCTTGTTGCTGCCTACAACGTATGCCACTATTAGGTTTGAAAGGGAAATAGTGATAGAGGCATGCCTTTGGTAACCAGCGCCACCTTTGTGTTGTTTTTACAATTAAAGTTAAGATATAGTCGATTTGTTCGCTATCAGCAAAGCACTGTGTTTACAGCGTCCCCGAAAGATGACGTTGTAATAGAAAACCTTTGATTAATCGATCACTATTTGATATTCATATCAAATGTTTTTCAAAGTCAGGTGATTTTAACCTTTTAACTTTGCTTCGCTACTATGCAGGCAGAATAATCTTGTTGCCAGGATCATTCACGATTTTTTGCCAGGCCCTTTCATGATTGAGCCGTGTCAACATTATGCCGTAGCATAATGTTGACAATTTTGACAAGAAGGCGCCAAACGCACTCTACGAATTTTAGGCGGAATAAAATTTAAAATTTCCCTCCAAATAAACACCGAAAAAAATTTATGGCTGAGGAAAAAAATCAATTTTTTTTATTTAAAAAATTTGCGAATCAGGGACGCACCACGTGAAAGATGCTGAACGCCATCTAGGAGAAATTTTTGAATTTAGCACACGCCACCTGGTAGGTAAGTTTGAACTAAAAGCTTCGCATAATATTTACAAAAAAAAAATCCAGAACGATCCGCTGAATTATTTATTGCAATAATTCGCCAGTTGATCGGTGAAGACAAAAAAGCAGTTCTGACTCGTAGCGAACCTAGGACCCTTGACACATGAGGCAGCCGTGTTCACCGCACAGCCAAGCTGCCGATATGAATTAAGGGAGAAATCTATCCACTTTAATCACACCATTCGATCAGCGGTCTCAACTTACGAAAATAATTTTTCATATCTTCGTGACTCCATGATCAGTATTTTATCGACAGTCGGAAGGTAACTTGCTTTATTCTATCACAAACATAGTTTTCAACAGTGGAAACATAGAATCATTTGGTCAAAAGTTCTTCGACGGATTTGAACATGGAACCCACAACTCTGAGTTCGGTGATGTAGCCATCTGGCTGTTTCTCATCGCTATCGCCATTGAATTGAATATTTGGGTAGTTGAATCGCAATTTTTTATGGACAGCCATTTCTGCGTCTTCAGCGAATAAGGAATGAGTAGTCAATTACAGACAATTACGAACTAATCAAAAGTACACCGTAGCCACTAGAGAGCACATCCGCTGGCCAATAGGGAATTTAGTTCAGTATGGCTCTGGATTTGGTCCGAAGCAAACAGATCACTCGCGTTTCAAGGCATGAATTGAGCCTATAGCTCATTGCCCGCGTGGAAATTCCACTTGCCGTTTGCCACCTTGGCGTATCCACTTGCAGGTTTGAAAGGCAAATAGTGGTAGAGGCATCCCTTGATATAAGCGCCATTTTTGAAAAGTTTGTACAATTTAAGTTAAGAAAAATTCGATTTAATGGCTATCACCAAAGCACTGCGTCAACAGTCTTCGAAAGATGAAGAAGCAGGGCCAAAAAATCGTAAATTATCGAGATCGGTAACATGACCGGTAATATTACTGGTAATATTACCTTCTTCAATGTTACCGGTAACATTGCATCTCTGGCCATGCCTATAACGCATCGCAATCCAGGCGAGACGGTAGCTAAAACCGATGCAGACTTCCCAATGTGCGACATCGACGCTCTAAAGATGACGTTTATGCAATCGGTTGTCACCTCGCCTCGTTTAGTTCAGCAATTAAAAACAGGATGCCAATAAAAAGCGTCGACTAATGCCGCGAGCCAGCTCGCGAATAAACAATCGCTGATTAAATCTCGAAGCGTTATGACCTAAAAAAGCGCGCAAAACGATCCTTTGTCACGGATTTCGCTCGTCACCCGTCACCACAATGGTAAGCTCGCGAACGCGACGGTGTCTGTGCCAGTGTTTTCTCAACGTATCTTTGAAGTTGGCGCATCAAAGAGTTCTCTAACGATCGCATCTGAAGATATTTGAAATCGCGCTGCTTTCGTTGATTAATTAAAATATTCGCGGTGACACGCTCCGCATTAAGCGATGCCACGGTGTCTTCTCTTCTGCATGAGAGGGAGATTTTAATGATGCTTTGTTGTTGTTTATCTGCCTTACTTTTCATAGTCCTAGTCAGTCCTAGTTAAGAAGGCAAAATTCAGCTACCGAATTGAATTTCATTAGTTTTTTGGCATTCTTAATCAAATAGCACAGCTGTGAAGACCGAAATGAATTATTAATACTGATCAAAGCGAAAAGTGCGAAGAGAACACAGTGTTGCGTTGATAGTTTTTTTTAGTTAAGAAAAAAAATCTCGACCTCATGTCATTCAGCGTCGTCTACTGAAAAAGTTGTCAAATTTGCAAAACGACGGGCAGAGGCAATCAGTCAAATGAGACCGCGACTTCGCACCAGCCTGTCTTTCGCCAAGGCCGTTTTCTTTGGAGCTCATCGCACCTAGCTCGTGTCTTACAACAACAAAAAAACGGGCAAAAAACCTGTTAAAATTTAAATTGTCTTTAGAAACATTGCCATCATGTGATCAGTGGTGTTCCCCACTATATCGAAACGTTAAGCAACGTACTTAAGACGCAGCCGACAAATCACAGGTGTCATTCCGTCATCACCGTTGAGCGTGATAGCTGCTAGTGTCATAGTTTCTCCGATCAGAGCAGCAGCAGAGAGATCAGAAAGCAACGTTTCGCGGATCCAAGGTATCATACTAATGATATATACTAGAGCAAATAATATACCGTACTCTACGTACTCTATACCGTACTTAACGTTCTTTGGTTCCTGAGGGATAAGAGTTTTTGGTTCATGGAGGAAATATCTTTAGTTACACACTATCTTTATCTTTATAAGATATGCAACGCAGAGCTTTGACAATGTGAAAAAGGTTGAAGAGGATAAAATGTAACCGCACGATCTCGTTTCGTGTAGCATTTAAACTTACGAAATCAAAAATTCATGCATTACCATTCATTTAAAAATTGCAGAAAATTGCAGAGAGCAAAATTTAATACCAAATAATAAAATTTAACCAAGTTATCTGTACGTGATTTCAATGCAAACAGAATACCTACATTTTAAGCAATTTGATTTGGTTTTCATCTGCTCCTTATCAATGAGATAATAATGAAATAATGTTATTATATGGGGCACATGAAAATATTTAAATTAGGGAACATTTTACGATGCATCTAAATGATCAACTTCAGTCACTATGGGCCGAGTCAGTAACACATAACACCTTAGCATCTCGCCTCGTGCGGACAGATACTAGATTTACAGCCTCAAAACGATTACAAAGTGCCATCGCTCGTCGTAATACAAAATAGTAGAGATCTTTATTGTGCGTGACTGACTATTATATTCTAATTGAGTGGAAAGGAGCGATATAGGGCATATGGTATTTGTGCGACAAAATATGCAGACGCCGGTCCTGCAGATGCAGGACACATCACCGAGATTGAAGCATAACCATCAAAGTTTGCGATACCTTTTCAGTACCTATAGGTACATATACACAACAAGGGAAATGATGCAACTCATCTCCTGTGTAGAAGGAAACTTAATTGATATTGCTAAAATTTGCTCGAAGATCTTGCTCGAAGAGTGCATAGTCACCACCAATACCGAAGACCAGTCGAACTCCCTTCGTCCACCCCCGATCCACCTCGTCGCTAACAAAAACCGCCCCCAATGCTTGCAGACTGCACACGATGGGTGTCCAAACCGACGACGCGTTCGCGCCGGAGGGTGACGAGTACGTGGCGACGCTGTCCGCCGAGCTGCAGGCGACTGCGCTCGCCGAACTGCGCGAAGACGAGGCGACCAGGGTGCACGCCCTCGGGCAGCTGCGCAGCTGGCTGGCGAAGCACCCGGATATCAAGAGCTGTCGCACGGGTGAGTGGCCCATTGCGGCGGCGTGGAGGACAGCGTTGGCTCCAAAGATCTTATTATCATTCTCTGTACCCCCTACCCTCCGTCATGAGTAAGTTATAGGGCTAGCTTACTCTATGCCTCTACCCTCTGGTCAATTCATTTACTGGGAGAGAGTACTTTTCTGCAGGTGTTCTAGTGTTCGAAACAGGCTGAATTGTTACCTCTATTTTAGATTCGAGTTGGCTATGATAATGATTGCGTCTATAATCGATTGAACGGCGCTCAAGATTGTTCAAGGTCCCTCTTAAGGACCTAAAGACAGAAATTCACAGAGCACTCTTTGAAGAATCAACGTCTCCTTTGATCATTGCTTCTAGCCGCATTGGGTAGCTTTCTTGTTGGTTGGCCCTATAGAGAATGGGAATTTCGGATATAAACAAACGAACAATTTTTAATTTACGACTGATTTTACAACTTTTTGAGGCGAAATGTGTCATGGTTACCGCTCATCGAGAGTTATCGCTTCAAACCGAGTTGGGAAAAAATGTTAAACAGGGTCAGTTCCACCAATTTGCAAGATATGTACCTACGAAGAAACAATGAAATGTTATCTCAAGTGGCTGCGTGCCTCCTTCGCACGACGATGACAAAAGGTCATGTTGGCTTCAACTTCGTAAAACAGACTTCTGAAGTTTAATTGCCGTTAGCATCACGCGTAACGCATTGTTTGATAAGAACACATTTCAACACTTATTTCATAAATTAGTCAGTCCACAAAAAAATATTAATATAAGTCTATAATTATAATAAGTCACCCTGACATTTCTAGACATTTTGCGCAGATCTGCTGTCGCTTCCTCAAGGAACAAAAGCGAATTCGATTTTAAAGACTTTCAATACATTATCCAATCCAAGTAGTAGCTCATAAAGTCTATGAAGGGAGAGACCATATACCAAAAAATGGACGCCTTTCTGCATGTACCAACTCCTAAAACCAAACTTCAACGGAGGAAAAACTAGAAAGTAGGCTGCTAATAAGCATGTCAATAACCAGGAATTAAAAACATTCACTGATCGGGTTATCTGTTGGTGAACTAATTGATTAATAAACCAACTCAAATCTAAAATATTAGGCACATAAAATTCACATTTCACATTTCAGTCGTGAGAAAAAGTTGGTAAAACAAAGCCTGTTTCGACCACTAGCGCTCCCTGTGGAAACGTATGCTTTCCAAGTAAATGAACTGACGCTGTTATCAAGCTCCCTAATCAAATCCTTTAAACCCTTTCACCGGAAACATAAGGCATCCAAATGAACACCACCAACTAATCTGAGGATGAAGCCTTTGAAGGTTCAAACACCTCGAAAACCCGGTCTTTGAAAATCCCAAAACATTTCCAGACAACATTTTAGACCATTGCTAAGATTCGTCGAAGCCGTTCACCGTGCTATCGCGAGCCCCCCGTCTGACCCCCTATCCGCCCCCTGCAGACTCCGTGTTCCTGCTGCGCTTCCTACGCACCAAGAAGTTCAGCGTGACGGGCGCTCAGGAGATGATCGAGAAGTACCTGACCGTACGTCACCTCTACCCGCACTGGTTCCAGAACCTCGACGCCGACGACCCTGTCATCAACAAGATACTCGACGACGGGTGAGAGACTGAGACATCATGTCATGATATGATCCCTAAAGGCCGCGACCTTGGAGTACGGGTCACGTGTCACTTTGCTAGGGGACCTGCGTTGCGTGGGGGCGCTAGCAAGGAAAGATTTTGGAAAATGAATCTATTTACTCATTAGTGCGTTTTTACTTAGGTTTTCGAGACCTTGTCACGTTAGTGCGTTTTTTGTTTCTTTTACATTTTGATAGCACAGAAATATAGTATAAACCATGCTTACCAAAGATTAGTAGGTATTATGAGAATTGCAAGCATATCTCTATCTTTACAATCTCCCAAAGCGTTTCACATGTACCAAAGAAAGAAATTCGCATCGGTCATTCTGCAATCAAAGCATTGAAATTTGAAAATCATTAAGATATATATAGAAGTCGCGTAACCATCAACTATTCGACAGCATTTACAACAACAGAGATTTTACCCCGTGAGCCGATAACGTCAGATCAACCCTAAAAGTTTCAACCCTCACGCTAGAGATAGCACCAATTAGCAAGAACATGCTTCAAAATCCCTCCCAGCCAAGCCACACTAACGCCCCCGGCACCCGACCCGCCCCCCACAGCTACATCTACCCGCTGCCGAAGCGCGACGAGTTCGGCAGGAGGGTGCTGATGACCTGCGCCGGCCGGTTCGACCCCTACAAGTACACAGCATCCGATCTGGTGCGCACCCACTCGCTCGTCTCCGAGTATCTGATGGACGAGGAGGAGAGCCAGGTGGCGGGATTCACCTACGTCAACGACGAGTCGAACATGTTGATGGGCCACGTCAGCATGTGGTCGTTGAACGACATCCGGCAGCTGAGTCGGTGCATCCAGGTATGATGAGGAAATGTTGGGTGGATGAGGGTTGATATCATGGTGGGTTGACGGGATTGCTGATGGCAGATTGACTACTTGATGCCGATGGTATGACATGGACATTTTGGTGCAAACTGAGTGATATCTGCCGAGATATCTGAGTGATATATCTGAGTGATATATCTGAGTGAGATATCCGAGTGATATCTGAATTTGGAGTCGAGTCCAAATTCAATGACGCTACGTTTTTTTTTTGTGAACGCTTGGCCGAATATTTCAAAACCACTCATTTTCTGTAGAAATCACTGGTTTTTCTTGAATTTCCTTTATGTCCGTTGACAATGCTCATAATATAGTTGTTTTTATTTTCGGACGTTTTGCACAGCTGCCTAGGATACAGACAGAACAGCAATGACTCGAACACCAATCCATACTTTATAGAGTATAGAGAAACTTGTTAGATATATAGCAATGAATGATACAGCAAAGATATAATCCCCAAATCTGAACAGAATGTTTACTGCTGACTGACCTGACAATGAAAGATTTGTTCACTCGGAGCAAAATACTCAAAGCTCTGAGGCTTTAGACGGACAGAATTGCATAATGTGGGTATACAGTGAAGACGTACTCAATATGCCTTGTGAAAGTCGTCCACAACTAATGAAACTAACGACGTTACAAAATGTTGACACACGAACGCGAATGTGCAGCAACTGCTAATCGAAACTTGTGGTTAAGTGTGCAGTTTCAGATGCCACCGACGTTAAACTGCACGCAAATTGACGCAGAAATGCACGACGACTCACTGGCCATGGCTGACGACTGATTCACGACAAGACTTGACACCGACTGACGCAACATGCAATTTCGTTGCACTAAGACGCACGTTACACACCCGACTTTGATGCTGGCTGTATACACTTGATTACATGAGATTTAGAAGACTCTTTACATGTTTTATATTGAAGTGTATTAGGATGTGTACCCCTTAATATTCTGATCACATGTCGGTATATTTACATATACGTCTTTAATCTACAATTGAAAATAATTAAAATTTAGTGAAGAATGCGATGGCATATATAAGAAAAAATAATTTTAAATTCAAAAACTTTATCTTATCTCAATTTCATTTCGTGAAAGAAAGTTTTTGAACCTCCATATCAATAATAGGGAGTTGTAGTGGCTGATACAGAAAGAGAAGATTTTTAGCAATTAATTTGCCCAATCTTTACACTCATGGCTCCCTCAGTAACGTTTTGAACGAAGTTATGTGCCAAGACCACGGCATTTATGAGCGTAAATAACCGCTGGAACTGTTCAAAGCCCTAATCATTGTTTCTGATTTCGTGTGCAGAATTCCACGCCAATGAGGCACAAGACGACGCACTTCATCAACATCCCAAACTTCGCCAACAAAGTTTTCGAATTCTTCATCAGCATGCTGAGCAGCAAGTTGCAATCTCGAATCAAGGTGAGTGAGGCTCCAGCAATATTTAGCAATCAGGTGCGATGGATTGGTCCACGCGATTGCACCAAATCCCTGCAATCGTTACCCAAACTACACACTACGTCAGCCGACATACATTTTGGAAGAAAAGAGTGATATCTAATGGCTCTATGAGCACATAGAACCAAGGCCTCGATAATTGTTTACGAAATAAGATATTTTAGGATAAACCGATATATTTAAAGTAAAAATAGTAAAAATAGTACTAAAAATTCAAATTATAGTAGTAAAAATCCGTGCGCTTTGTGTTTGGTAGGGGGCATGTGTTCAAATGTATACAGTTTACATTTCCGGCGTGGCTATAGATTTTAAGATTATAGGGCAGTAATTTCTGGGTGATGGGTGCTGCTAAGATCAAACGGTGGAAACCATTACTGATAGTGATACCATAATCTAAAAGCCCGTATTGGTTCTGGAATGTAGATCTAGATCAGCTCGAAATAATACTGAATGATATTCTAAGCGAAATTATCTTACTGTAAATCATAAAAATACAACAAAAAACTGAATATTAATTCTGTTACTGTCATTTGTATTAACAAATGCCAGTAAAAATATTCCTAAGCTTCGTGACACACGAACCAACTACGAATGATGCGAGAAAGAAAATAGAAACATTTTCGGAAAATTGTTGTGCAAATTAGAACGCAACCTGCTCTGCACGAAGGGAAACACAGTAATCAGGGTCAATGCTCCCAGCAAACATCGTCGGCGCGCCTCCTGCGATGATCAGGCTACCTTGAAGCCGCGACCCACTTTTCACGAGCATAACTTTCTCCTCTCTCCTCTCTCCACGAAAGCATATCGTTAGAAATTACTTCAGTAGGTGCTCGGCTGTGGCCGGCATTGGTAGTGGGCTTCACCAAAATGACGTAATATTGCACACTCGAGGTTCCTAGGTACGTGATTACTGGTTGCTGGTATTACCGATATAATTGCAGACATGTCCAGCTGTATCGAGTGTTTCACTGCAATGTTTGCCAAGACATTTTCGAGATCGGGTTTGACGTATGGTGGTCTTGATTTCAGCTGCACAAGAACTTGGATGAGCTCAAGGAGCATGTGAATTCTAAGATTCTGCCGAAGGAATACGGTGGTGATATTCCTATGGCAGAAATGATCGGTAAGTTTATCAAATATGCACGTTCACATTCTACATAAATATCTTCTACACCTTCTGTATATTTTTAATTTGATTTCGTGTCAACCATATCTGACGAAATATCTCAGAAGCTTAGGTGAAAGATTGTCAACGATTTAACGGTTAACGACTTACTAAGGCACCAGCTGGCATGAATAAGTGGGAAACTTAAGACCCAACATTGCATTTTGTTGCAAATGAACTTGTATAAAAACTGGGAGAAATTTCTCTTTTGCTTTCATTGGTTGGTACCACACACATGGTACTCTCTCTCTCTCTCTCTCTCTCTCTCTCTCTCTCTCTCTCTCTTTATGCAATTGGTAATTAGGAAATTGGTTATTAGTAAATCACTAATCTTATGCATTTTTCGATGTCCCACTTAAATAAATAAAAAATGAAAGGAGCAATTAAGAGTGTAGAACGAATCTGGGCCGAATTGTTTAAAATTTAATATAAGTGTCAATGAAAATTGAGCATAATAAATCGTTTCTAATTGCAAAGTAATAACCTTTATATGAAAGAAAGCCTACACCGTCAAAACAAGATAGTGTGGACTTCTTTGTATTTCAAGTTATTGAGCTATTGTTGTGAGATCAAAAAGCTGTGTAGTTTCCCGACAAATTCTAATTTTTTGCTAGAATTTAAAGCTATTGACTTTGCTAATTCATAAACTTTCTTGCAGTAAAATTCAAAGAAGACCTCCGAACGAAACGTGATCTGATCCTGTCGCTGGATAAAATGCAAATAACAATCAACAAGAAGGGAAAGTTTGTAACCGACATGGAATCGGAAATGGGGAGTGTTTCTGGTAGCTTCAGGAAGCTCGAAGTCGACTGATTCGCGTTACATGGATCATGTCTCCTATAGCAAGTTAGTTTTTAAATGTTTTTCGGTTAGATCGGCATTTTAACGCCCGTAGCACGCAGGGGTGTGAACTGGACGGCTCATTTTATAACAGAAAAACAAAGCGATTACCGTACATAATGCTCGTTAACGAAGACCGAACTAAGATTCACAGCATGGCGATGGGAGCATCCCGTTCACTCGGTGTGGGCTACGGACTTAATTTAGTCTACTTAGCTTTTAGCTATGTTTGAAGTGTAAATGTAAATGCAATTCATTGCACCAGTAGGTGGATTTAAGTTACCAACAATGTAAATAGGCCGTCAGCATTGCTCTCATCAGCAAAGTCTAACACCTCCTAGAAATTTAATATTAAGAAATTTAAGTTTAAGGAATTTTAAGGAAAAAAAGTGGTACGAATGTTACAATACATGTTAAATGTTAAAACATAGCTCTCTACACATGTTAATTTATCTAATATAGGAAGGTTAAGTTTCCATATTTTATGAAGAAAATATTACTTTAAAAACCTTGTTGATTGATTTACCTATAATGTATAACTAGACTTCTACGACTACAAAACGATTAACTTTATAAAGTTGAGATCTATACATAGGGAAGAGAATACCTAATATATATATATCAGTCCCATAAAATAGTACCTCAGTGTAATATAGTAGTTGCTGCACCACTTATGGAGTTTGAATATTAGAATGCTTTGTAAATTATAAAACTTGTGTACCTATTAGTTTCTATGAAATTTTAGCAGTCTTGTGAATTGATAAAGCATGCACCTAATAAAAAATTGAATTAAAACTCTTTTCAACCTACATTAATAGTACTACGAAAAACGGCTTTTCCCTTGCGGAGAGTCACATGAACCAGAAACTCGCTGTACCACACCATGCGGCATTGCCATCAAAGTTGACACAACTTTTTTTTCCGTTTGTTTTTCCCTTCCATTTTTTTCCGTTTTCCATTTGAAAATAAATCTTCCTCAATTGATGGGAAGCCATTCAGTAAAGACCGAAACTTTCAACGGCGTCGTCAGAGCATTGACAGTGTAATGCGTCTATGTATTTTCGGTGGTAAATCAGGGAGAGAACACATTCAGCCGTCGGTACCGAGGTCAAATGAAGAGGAATACTAAAGGTCCTTCCTGTATTTGCATCGTTGAACCAGACAGTAGATGTATTTTAATTGTGACGTAGCATGCTGGGATGCAACAATAACCGCTTTGTTGAAGAGCGTAATGGGCGAAGTGAGTGAAGCAAAATCTTCAATTTCACTAAAACCTACACTGCGAAGAAATTCATTTTTTTTTTGTGTTTTTTCGCACGCTACCGGTCAAACGCCAAAACGGATTTTGATGTAAATTTCTGTGAACATTCGTTTTTTCTGAACATAGATCTGCCCAGTTTTTGAGGCATTTCGGACCAGTAAATTTAATGTTATGAAGTTTTTACGAAATTTTTCAGTTTTTCCAAAACACGTTTTGCACTCTAGAGGCCAAGAATCTGAATATAATTTGCCGAAACTTTCTAAATATGTAGACCCTCACGATTCAATGTTTGTGCACAAATTTCACTATTGTATGTTTAGTCCTCTTCTTGAAAATGGCACTTTTACGACACCTTTAAAGCGTTTCTGATGTTTTTTGCAACCAAAGCAACTTTAACTTCACCCGATGTTCACAAAATTTACTGAGAGCATTCTACATTGCACACGCACACGCAATGTAATCGCGTTGTGGGTGAGCGTAAATATTAAGCTGATCCCCACTACTAGCTTAGTAGGTACAGTCGGTCAAAAAGTTTTGCGCAGTATATTTTTTTTGGAAATTTGGTTTTGGATAAATTTTTTAGGGCAGTGTGGCTTTGGGGAAGATATTTTTTGGGGACAATTGGATGCCAACCCGTCCCTATATATATAATGAGCAAAACTAGTGAAGGCAATCTTCGATTACACTTGGTGCCCCCCTTTTTTTTTTCACTCAACACAATGCGGCCACACGACAAAGACGAATTTAGATTAAATTTTCACTATCATTTCATTTTAGCTCAAATTGTACCCTGGAATATTTTCAGCTCATTCCTACATTTCCCACATCAGTTTTTACCAGAAGTTTCATTTTTTCGTCCCGCGTTTCTTACTCTAGAGCCAAACCATGTCCGATAGGAATTCAATTTAACTTTCCAGTCAAGACAATGTGAAAATTTAATTTTCTCTTGATATAACGACTTATAAGTGTAGCTTCTTAAATGTTTTCCAGTTTATTCCCATTTAACTTATTCTGGTGCAACCAATTTGAACCTTGAAGTTTCTTCAATCAAGGTCATTCAAATAACGCTCAAATAAGGGAAGCCCTAGATAAATATTACAACCCACACACAAAAAATTCAATTGAACATACAAGTTCCTGATATTACTACCTATTACTATAATGGACGTTGGTATAAATCCATTGGTATCAATTATTTCTTGCCTTTTTAAGATATGGGGGTAACAAAAATGTGTAAGATTGTAAAACATTGTGACCTTGCCACATTGTTTTACGTTCTCAAGTATTCACAAGCAGCAATTACAGCAATATTGAGAACAGGGTTCTCCGAGTCGTCTTCGCTACCTATAGGTAGTCTTTAGTACTTAATTTCACATTCTCTACAATCACTCAAGGAAACTGGCAACCAGAGTTCACCATTTCACGATAGGACTTACTTACAAAGTGAATTTTAAGTACATTTGCATAGTAAATGGGTTCTTTTCTTATAAAGATATAAAAGAAGCGTGCTAATTTTAGGTTAAAGACGAACTCCATGCCCCGCAAAATTCAATGCTACATACCTCGAATTTCCTAGATGACCAACTTCGAGTATGATTCTGCAAATTGAAGCGTATGTTTCTTTCTTGACACAACTCAGGCCTTTTCACCCTCGAATTTACAAGTATATATCAAGAAAACTTCATTTGAACTAATTCACTCTCACTTCACAACCACCTCACTCTGGATCGAGAAGTTGTAAGAAACAAAATGGACCCAAGTCCAAAAGTCCAACACATATTTAGCACTCGATTTTTTGTCAATGTAAGATATAAATCACGAAAGAAAATTAAATATTGTGAGGATTTATTAAGCAAAATATAACGTTAACTACAATAGAGAAATACTATTTTATAGGTACACACAACTGTCTTAATCACTGCCGAATGCTTCATGCTTGTGCTTCAACGCCATTGGCGACGAAAGCACAAGGTCAGCCTTCCATGAATCAAGCGTAACACAATATAATGCTGGCTGCGTTGGCATAATAATTCGACAGTCGCAAATTTACACTTCTCATGTCCCAATAATCCTCTTGCACAGGCATTAGAATTTTAACTATGGACGATTGCAAAAGAATTCAAACTAATCTGTGGATTCGATCCACTAAATCTTGTTCAAACATTATGTACAAGTCTAAAAAAATTGATGTAATTTTTACAGTGCTTTTTGACACAGAATGACTACAAGTATAATTTTGTGTTTTCGACACAAATATCTTAAATTAATTTAGTACATAGATATAAAAAATTAGAAGCAACAAAGCTCATTGATTAGTACATGTCTCGTATTTGATTTTTGCCCAACCAAGAATGCATAGCCGGGGTTATAGCAAGAACTTTCAAACACCCGGCGCAAAGAAGATGGTAAAGTTGATACCCCTGAACCTCAGGGAAATTGAAAGTAGTTGCTATTTCAACGCTACGGAAAAAAGGCTAAACAATAAGTAGTAAACTAGAGAACTAGGACTGTTAAACAATAATAGTATTTGATTGATTAAACGTATCACTATCACTGGTTTCGTAGAAAAAAAAATGGTTACGGTTATTTCGTTTAGCGTTT
Source organism: Nemurella pictetii (assembly GCA_921293315.2). Classification (NCBI taxonomy): domain Eukaryota; kingdom Metazoa; phylum Arthropoda; class Insecta; order Plecoptera; family Nemouridae; genus Nemurella; species Nemurella pictetii. Next base: position 10,046,823 of record OV121122.1, read on the forward strand.
TCCTTCTACCGTTAAAACTGCGGCATTTAATTTACGAGTGCGAGTTAGTCTAGCCGCAGCGAGTAATATATCGTCAACCTCGCGCTTTCTCGTCTCAACAAAATGGTCCCTCATAAAAAATATAAATAAAAACAACAACAGACGTAAATAAATGAATTCGTTCTTGGCAGCGTATGATTTCAAAAAGCTTTCGGTGTCTACGAAAATGGATGCATCGAAAAAAATCTATCTAAACAAACAAAAAAAAATAAAAACACTATAAAACAATTATGTAAAATTAAAACAAAGTGTGCTCGTCTTTTTATACTCTCGATTCCTTTTGAGCAAGATACGTTGGGGAAATTTAAACCTTCCAGATGCAAATTTTTAAGATGAAGACTCTATAGTTTATCGAAGGCAGCATCATTCACTCGTAACGCCTAAAGCCTGAACGGCGCCCTCTTGTCGACAGGCGTCGTTGCTTTCGATGACTTCCGTTCCGCCCCTAGCGAAGTGTCCGACGCATTCGAAGACTTCCGTTGCAGCTTCACCCCTGGCAGCGTCACGGGGGTCGTGGTGCCCGAAGCCGTGCGGGCCCTGAGGAAGAGACAACGTAAGCGCCGTGCCCGAGCCAGCAGCCAGCGATCGATGCTTTCGTTTACGTGGAAAGCGGGCATTTGCACCGAAACGCCATGCAATAAATCTTTTTGTGCAACCTTGCGTGAAAAATGAAAATAGAACGTGCCCTGACTTGCAGTTACAACTATGTTGGCACTAGTCCTGCACAAGTTTTTCTTTGGGAATATCAGTTGAAAAAGATTTTTTTTTGCAGAAAATGGGGCATAAATGTTGGATAGCTTGGGTATAGAAGGAAAATAGAAAATGAGTAACTTACTAAGAAGAAAGTGGGTTCCAAGCTGATGAACATTAAAGAGTGTAGTCTTGTTTCAAAGAATGGTAATGGATGAATCGAGGGATTGTTCATAAAAAAAGGCTAATAGGCTAGAGAGAAAAAGGAAGTAGTCAGTACTAAGAAGTGAAGGATGCCAAAATGTTACTAGCACCACTTCTATCGCGACTCGCTATCTGCTTCATAAGTAGACTTGCTTTTCGTTCCGAAAGGATAAGACGGGAAAAAGATTGTTTGGCAGAGATTAATCAAAATAAAGAAATGAAATCAGAAAGACTAGAAGAAAGTGTTAGTCCAGTTACCTCTTTGTTTTAGTGTCTAACACGGGTATTAGTGAAGAAGAGCTCTTCCTTTCAACCGAGCGTCTGCATGAACAGAAGAGAGAAGATAATGTGATTATTGTTAGATTACCATAGAAGAGAAAATCAGAGTTTTAAATACATGCAAGGATTTACTTTTTTTTTGGTCACAATAAAGAGAAGCTTTGTAATTCTTTGTACTAGCTTGCATTACATTTGACACTAATTCACAAGAACCAGAAGACAAACAGAAAACAAGACGTAAGACAGATTGCTACACTACAAAGAAAAAGAGAGAAGCCACAGTCCCAAATTACCCAGAAGAGCAAGAAGAAGTTTGTGAAACCGCCATTCCAGAACTGGAATTGGTTCCGACATATACGGGTATCCTCGAACCACTAGTCACGGAGAAATACACATAAGACAATTAGCATTCTAGATTCATTATCCAACTTAATATAGCGACTTATATGATAAAAACACTCTTATTATATTGGCATTGAACCTTAAACAAGGTGACGTAGTTTGATTTAAAAAAATATGCACACATTGTTACCAGAATTGGTAGATAGTGATGATCCTAACTCCTAACAAATATGATAACAACCACCAACACAAGTAATTTATAAGTATAGACTGCCACTTATTTAGTTCCCTGGTAAAGAGTATCATCTTCAAATCAATAAATCAGGTTGACTGTCTTTGATCCCGAGAGAAAAACCAAAATATTATCTTTATCTAACGCTAGATGTAACGTGCTGTCCGTGCAATTATCTCCTAGGATTTAATTATTTTTTATAACCAGCCTGAATAATAAATCGTTTTGAAGCACAACTATACACAGAACACCCATCCCTTGTAGGTGAGCAAAGCAAGTGGCAGTCTAGACTTCTCAAATCCAGGCGTTCCGTCACCCAAAGCGCACACGCATCATGCAAGATTTGATATTTACCTAACGTTAGTGCTGCTAGTGCCAGCACTAGACAGCGTGGGAATGCTCGATGTCCGTTGAATCGTGCCTAGCCTGAAGAGTAATTAGTCCGTTAGTTCGGTTAGCTCAGCATACGCCGTCGTTCGGCCCTCGAAGCGTTCGAATCCGGTAGGTGAGAGCACCAGTTGTAATTCTCAATCGTTTTCTACGGGCTACATTCCGTGGATAACACATGCGGTTTAGCAGTTATCAGTTTAGCAACGATCTCGCGCTACGTTTCTCGTTAAAGATTTATTTGTTAAAATATTTTAAAATTTGCTTTTGTGCTTAAGGCTGATGATTTATTTGTGCAAGCGAAATAAATATATATTATCATTTAAAAATGATTTGTAGTTTCATTTGACTTTCAAGTATTCTATCCATTTTGTTATATGTTTGTGTTAAGCAATTTATTAGATCCCAATATTAATAGTTTTTGCATGTTACGCGATATTATGTCGTTTAAAACCAATATTTTATCTAATACTGCTTCTGCCTTTTCTGTTCAGAATCATCCCTCTACCTCATTAATATTATATCTTGGTTCTGGCCCACATCTCCTTGCTTAGTAGTTAGTTTACTTTAATAATTTAATAATTTTGGAATTCACAACTAACTGTGGTAGACGTTTCATCGGTAAGTCTTAAGATATTGCCTAAGGTATTAATTTTTTATTTTTTCGGAAAAATGCTTAAAAACCGGATTTAACACGCCCGATTAAATATTGGACACAATCTAGGGAGGAAACAGAAGCCATGAATGTACAGGCTAGCTGAGACATGTCCAATGCCCCCGAATGAACAATTTTACAAAAAACTACACCGGAATCTTCGACCGAAGTCTGAATAAATGAGAATACTAATTTTTTTAAATGTGAGACGAGATGAGAATTTTTGCCAATATTTTTAATGGAACAAATGAAAGCTCTCATTTGATCTCGCCTTATAAAATTAACAGAATCGCACTGAAGAACTTCCGACTTTCGACTTGAATCCAGAGTAAGATCGACCCTAAAAGCAGCAACGTTTGACCGAGTGTACGAGACGTAGCCTCACCTGGTGACTCCGCTGGCAGGGCTGACGAGCCCGGAGGTGGGCGTACGCGACCCGGTGCCGTTGACCGGGACCGTGAGCTTCCGTCCGGACATCGACGTCATCGAGTTTGTCCGCGAGGCTGCCGCGGGCGTTGCCCGGCGTTGCGGGATGCGGCTAGGCGTGCCCTCGTCTGCGGGCGGGCAAAGCGCAAAAAATCGTCAATTTCGGAATGTGTTAAAAATGAGATGATTATCAGACAGGAAACAATCTTGCGGTCGAGTCATCAGTGAAATTGAACCTACATTTAGTTGAAAGTAATAGTGGGAACCTAAATTAATAACAATTTATTGCCGTGGCCGTGTATTAAAAAATACTATATACTAAATAAAAATATTATAAATATGTATTCAGAATCACTGAATTGTCAACATGGCCACAGCACTGAATTGTTGTATAGTCTTCAACAACTCAGGAAACTAACTCAGTAAGGTGCCATTTCAATAATTCAAAATCAAACATCAAACAATGTACCACTTGCATACCTTCTAGCTTTTTACCAGTGTCTTTATAATTAGTTATAAAATAATACAGTTATAAATAAAGGTAAATTGGTGACTGAAAATTTGTTTGGCATCATGCTGGTAATCGTTTTGACTACTAGCGCTGAGCGTACAAGGTTATTCTTAAATGAAATAGACTCAAGTGCCGTCCTCACCGGTGCTGTCCAGCGACATGTTGGACCCGTGACGGCTCGGCGGCTTGCTGCCCTGCCGGCTGACCGGGCGGCTGTTGGCGCGCGACCCGGGCAGGCTCCCGCCCGGCGTCAGCGAGCTGCGCACCGGCGCCGACTTGCGCACCGGCCGCGGCAGCGTGCCGTCGTTGTCGCTCAGCGAGTCGGGCGTGCGCGAACCCGAGAACGACGTGCGGCCCGTGTTCTTGCCCATCGGCACGCTGCGGGCGCTGCGTTCGCGAACCTGCGGGGGAGGGCGAGGCGTTAGGGGGGCGAGCGTTGGGCGGCGGATGTTTGCGGTGCAATTGTTTTGGATTCGGGTGACTATGTTGGAGATGTAGAAATTGGTTCGTCAGCCTTTTACATGGTGATTTTTTAAATGATTATTCTAATGCAGTCTACACTGATTTTACTACTAGGAAAAGTTTTGCGCAAATTTAAGTTGTTTTCCTTATCAACCCAAAACGTGTCCAAAAATACAGCTAATCAAGCAGAGGACAGTTTGTACTCTGGTTAGCTAACAATTTATTTGTTTGTCTCTTCCAGACAAAGTCTTTTTTGTTTTAATCTCTGATCATTATTCGAAATGCTTTGTTTCCATGATGCAATCTTGGGTAGGTATTTTTAAGATGAACGTAAAATTCATGACAAAGTAAGAATCCAAAAAAGTTGCAATGCAAGGTATGGATTTAAGGACATGCAAACATTGAGCAAGCAAATTCAATTCGAAACGCTACAGTTCAATTGTAAAGCGTCAAGATACGCCTCCACCTTTACGATGATTACCGGACAATTAATTTATAAGAAGCATAACAGAAAACTTTACACTTACATATAATCAAATAGAAGTACTTTTTAATATTCAAATAGACAACTTGCATGTGACAGCTGATCGTATGGTTTTACTTTGATATAAATAGACAAAGGTTATCTCAAAAGGTCTAAGAGATTGTATATTTGCCGCAATGAGTATTATTCACATTTTCTTCAGTTGCCATATCAGCATGTTCATGTGGGACATGAAATTGCCTTGCAACCATCCCAGTAAATAAATATTTACAAAGTTAAAACAATATGATCAGCTTGGAATTTATTAAATGAAATAATTGAAATTTTTGAGAAGAGCTGAAGTGAATTGTACAAGTGTGAAGGTGGTCTCTGTAGTCATCCCTCGACATGATTGGCCACCAAGCGTCATAGAAATCCATGTCAAGACATCATTCTAAGCAACTTAGCGAGCTCCCTCACCGCGAGCCGACTACCGAAACCAACCCAAGTGTCTCCGATGTCCAGTGTCGGTGGGAGCAACTCACCTATCGCTCGGAAAGGGTTACAAACATCAGACAGACGGGATAACACGGGCCAAGCGCAGTGCTACCAAAACGACAGGCTATAAAACGGCGTTTAAAATTGAAAACTACTCACCAGCGACTGCAACGGCCACAACGAGGCATGGAACACAATGTACAGAGAGAGAGTAGAGAAACGATCCGATCAGCAACAGTTAACGATCAGCCTAACAAAGGCGCCAGGTATGCCGCTTGTTTCACTCTTTGCTAGGCAAAAATCCTGCAACTTAATGGTTATTAAACCATTGATTTTAGCTGGTCATTCCCAAAAGCACACTGGCAAAAGTGAACTGTAAAAAAGAAATATCACAGGATTCTACTGCATGGAGACAAGAGCGTAACATGTGGCATTCGAGACCCCTCATGACAATCCGCAAATACGCATTTACCTAATAAGCTTCCAGATTTTAGACCATTAACACCCATTCACTTAAAATTTAGAGGCCTGGCAACATCTTTTCACACATGATTCTATCTGCATTTCGTTCATGAAGCTAGATTACTCTGGTTTAGCAACAAAAATGCGTATATTTTTGTTTCTCGTAGCCAAGCACTACACAACCACTGACAAACAAACCTAACATATCTGTACATTTTTTTCTTTTTTCAAGCACGTAGCAACATTTTCGCTAACTGTACACTAATTTTCCATGTATATACATTCTGTTTACAATTTACACATGCTTGTTTCTGCATTTCGAAAATCTTTGCTCTGCACATCACTTATCCCCAAGACAACGAAAAAGCCATCTCTGTACAAACAAAGCGTCTTATGCGACACCACCACTAATCCCTAGTCCGTATTTACCTTTCAACCGACAATCTCCCAAGGATCCCGTCACTTCACAAAAAAACCACAAGACAAGACCGATGAAAACGTTTGCACTGTGATCGAGGTGCGTCCGAAAAACTCGTGTGAGATTCAACTTCAGAATATCGTGTGGTGACACAAAGCCTCGTAAAACTCACAAACGCTCGTGGCCACGCTGAGTGAACGTGCCGAGTGATATTTACCCAGTGGTACGACGGCGAATGTCCGGTAGCGCCCATCGCTAGCGAGTGAGCGCACGGTAGCGCCTCTCTCTGTCGCAGGCTCTCGAAGATCGGCATGAGTTGGCTCAAAAACTCTTCGGCTGTGAAAAAAACCCTCGGACGTTTCACCAGAACGTCAAGCACACCGCGCGTCGCTGTCGCTGTCGGATGGAAAGTGTTATGCCTAACGGTGGCCTGACGCTAGCAATGGACGGAAGACGGCGATTTCATTGTTAGATCGGAGATTTTTTTTTATTGTCGGTTCGATGGGGAGGGATTTCGTCGAGTTCGATATGAGAGCTAAGCAAAACAAAACAGAAGACAAAAATCTAGCTATGCTACAAAACTATAGTTCAGGTACCTAGGTGAGTAATTACCAGACTTTTGTTGTCACCAAAATTGTGCTCTCTGATGGAATGCTAGATTAACATATATTGTCAAATTTCAACTGCTGAACATCATATGAAGATAAGAAGCTAATTCTCAATTTTATTCGATGCTCAAAATTTCGATTCAACAATAATAGATAATTTAGCAACTGCACAAGATTTAACAATCCCTGTTAAGTCTGGCAATCACAGTTGTACCCTGGTCTAAAGTTCTATCTAATGGTTCTATCTAAGATTCTATTCTAGCTAATCCTATAAACTACACAAGCAACAAAATTCTAGACCCTCCTGAGGTAAATCGTATACACAGCGTGCCCAACATTCGGTGACCGTACCGTACCGTACCTTCATGTGCTGTGACTGTGAGTGATGACACACGGAAAGCCCAAGGACAACACCAAACAATCGCAACGTGCCGCAAACCAAACGTTCGACCACTCACCTCGAATCTGCCCATCGTGCGTGTTCCCAAATGTTTGTGTGTGGTTTTGTGTCGCGCGTGTCGGGTTGGGAGCGAAGACCGTCGCCGGTTTCACTTGCCGGAAAGTGAACGGACATTGTCCGAAAATTCCGCGATTCCTCTTTTTTCTGCCGTGATAATAACACGTCACGGAATTCTGGCACGACATCAATGGACAGTGTCCGGTTCCTTTCCAGAAAGTTGAACAAACAGCGGTCTACGCTATTTGATTGTCGAGTCGTAGAGTGACTCACGGAAAGGGAGACAGAGGGGAAGGTGGTTTGCCGGGATTAGGACGCCGCAGACAGTTCTTCCCTTGGTCGTCGAAGTTTCCGAGAGACAGTTTGAAGGTTGATAGAAGCCTCCGAACGATTTCATGCAAAATAAAAGAAAGGATCGGAAGAAAATGTAAGGTTTAGATTGCGATTACGATTGGACGTTTAGCTGAACTGATATTCTATACAGAATTGTTCAAATAATTATCTCCATGTGAAGAATCGGTACGACTGCAATTCACCAAGGATAAAATAAAAACAATTTTAAGAAATCTGTATAAAATATGGAACGACCTGTTCAAACTGAATACCCAGCCTAGCTACGTTTTCAACCTTTGTATGAATTTGCCGCAGAGCCATGATACAAACAAAGATATCGTACGAAGCATGGCTTCAGTATCGAGTTGAAACAAATCACAGTTCTTGTCCTGCCGGCCGCAGAAAGACGGAAGAAGATCGGAGGGAGCGGCGAAAGGAGCGAGGAGGTGAACGAACCTTGGTGATCGGTCCCGCCGATCCCGTCAACGAGCCCGACGAGGCAGAGCCAGTGACCGAGGCCCGCGGCTGACTGGTCGTGCTCGGCTTCGACTTGAACGCGGACATGCTCTGAGAGACGCCGTCCGCGAGGATGAACTGTTCGCGCAGTTCGATGTTCGTGCGTCCCTTGGCTTCGCGGGGCGGGCAATCGGTGTGCACGGACGAGGCAAACGGGGCGGCAAGGGAAGGCGGGGAGGGGAGAAAACGCAAAAACAAAACACAAAATGTCAAGCGAGATAAACCAACCAAAGACAAGGCAGCTTTACGTGACGGTTGATTCTCAGTTTGGTGCGGGAGGGTCGAGAATAAATTTAAAAAAATGAAAATTTTGAGCTGGTTGAAAAATTACAATAGAAAAACAGTAAGTTTCATTAAAAGATCTGAAAGAAGTTTGATGAGATGGCACATACATTTATGTCTTGTAGATTTAAAAAATGACTGGAAAAACAACTATAGAATTACTGAAAATTGGTAAAAATGCTGACGCCATCGCACAATATAACTCAAACTGAGAATCCACTGTCTGCATTCAAATTCCAACTCACAACAATCAGCAAAGAAAGCACACTCGAAAGATTTTAACATTACGTCGCAAGACCCGAATAAAATCTATGGAGTGCGCAGTCTCAAAATACAACAGCATTGCAACACACAAAAATAAAACAACCAACCAGTGCTACACGAATAAAAAATTGTTCAACCCTGTACAAGAAATGAAGCAAACGGAAAAGAGATGCACAAAACCGTAGCAGACATTTAAGTCCAGCGTGTCTGTACGTAGAGAGCCACCAACCTTGCGACAACGACGTAATTCAAGTTGAACTTATTCAACTAGATGCAGATATTATCAATTAGTAGCACATTAAAAAAAAATTGACGAAATATTTCATACAATGAACTAAAAACGTCTAAATTAGGCAACTACGTTTCAAGACTTTGTTTCAGTACTTTTTAATGTTTATATGAATTTGTCAATAATGTAGCTATAAAGCTATATAGCTAAAGCTATAAATTTTCTTCGAAGACTACACTAATATTCCGAACGAAATTTCTCGGCAATTAGCGCACAATCTTGATTACCATGTTAATTACGTCGTTGCAAGGGTGGTAGCTCTCGTGACGCATGCCTAAAAGTGAGCAGACAACTTGACCTGTGTGCAGTGTGACGACGAACATGTCGTGAACGGACCCACGACAAAATCAAATCAAGCGCTGCCGTTTGGCGGCGGCAAAACGAAAACCAACAAGAATGTGGGCCTTGCGATGCAACATCGATTTGCGTGCTATTTTATAGCAGCCAGAGCTTTTTGCACACCACATTATCTTTCACAATGCTGATATGTGGTTCCAAATCGGTAAGAACTAAGAAGTGTACATTTGGCTTTCATTAATTATCCATTGGACCATTTGGAAAGTAGCTTTTTGTTTGTGGAACTTACCACAAAAGAGTTCTTGGAGATTCTCAATTTAACATTGATATTGTATACAAATATTTTTAAAGTTTGGATTCCATGCATTTCCAAGCTGTGATTGGTTAATTTATTAAGTAGGAAGTCTGGTATGCTGAAAAACTCTGGCGGCAAGATGTTTGTCTCGTACCCCAGTGCGAGAAAAGTCCAAGTGGACAGCAAGCCTCGTGCTGCTCCGGCTTGTTAGGGTCCGGTAACGGAAGAATCAGCTCGACTATTATCGGTTAAACAGCGATTTGCCATGCACCAAATGATATCGAATTGAAAACCAAGTGAAACAGGAGTACAGAGTCGGAAGCATGTGGTTTGTGATAACGTAAAATGAGGAGCGGGCGTTAAGTGATTTTTGTTGCGCATTGAGCAGTGGCAGAACAAAGCAGCGTTAAAGGAGAGAACAGAACACATCGATTACGAGATGGACATGACTGTTGTGATAGTGGTGGTTTTGCCTGGTTTATCAAATATTTCTTTTGTTGATACGCCTTTTTGATCATTAAGCCAGACTGCGTCTGTGATTTCTTTTCCGAACAGATTATAGCAATGATTTCTGTCAACAAGGCATCAACAAAATATTTTATAAACCTCGGATGGATTAGTCAAGTTGGCTAACTTGATGTACACAAGAAAAAGCAACAGGCTCAAGAGTTTTTAATTGATGCTTGGTTACTTTGTTACCTCAGGAGTAGTACTACCAACAACGATTACGTCCCCTAGACACGCTATCTCTTCGCGCATCCCACAAAGATTGCTCATTAGTAGGAGAAACGATTTGCGATTAGCACGATGTTATGGCTATTCAGTGCGAGATCGGAATGTGAATCCGGCGGGATATTGTAGTACCTAGTATGGTAGTCGTATTACTTTAGTTGGATGGCAGATAGGCAGACATATTTGGTATTATTGTGGTATTATTCATCCCTAATTAAAAGCAGACATTAGTAGTTAAAATGTTGGTCATACAAAGGCAATGTCATACAGAAATCTTCCGTCATGGGGAAACAGTTTTATCATATATATTAAGCAGAGCTTCCATGTGTTTGATTTCATAACTTTGACGGCTGAAGCTCTGGCAAGCAAACGGGCAATAGAATGAGATATGCCGCTGCGAAAAGTATGGCGAGAGAGCAGAAAGGGCGGCAATGTTTTGAGTCGTCCGCCGGAACGGGTCTTACCTCGGCACGGGTCGTTCTTGATGAGGAACTCGTCGAGCGCGACCCAGCCGCCGCCCACGCGGACCATCACGGTCGAGCGCAGGATGCGCACCAGCCGCAGCTTCTGGCTGTCTCCGAACTGAGCGGGCACAGAACAACGGAGGTGAGAAATTAGAGTTGGCGAGGTGATCTTGGCGAGGAATCGGTGTTAACTTTGTCTGATTGGTATTCTTAACTGTATCGGGGTTTTAACAGTTGAAAAATCAATCCCTGTAACTCGGAACAGTAGCAGGAAAAAAGTGTGCCTAAAAAAGTACCATATAGTCAGAAATTTTTCTTGAATTCTTTGCTTTACATAACTAATTCACCTGCAAATTACAACTCAATTTCCCCTACTTTTCCCAGCCATTTGGTATTTCCAACCATAGATTGATGACACTAAAGCCCTGTGGGGTTGGATGCATTCCTGCTTCTATTTTATCAACCCACACATGATGCATAGTAAGTTAAGATTGCTCGCTGCACCACCGCAAGTCTGCATCCCAGTTCTAAGACGGTATTAATTTACTTACATTCCCTGTCTTTGCTTTTAACCAATCAGTTGTGTCTACCAGAAAGTTGTCAAAACACTCCACGATGGCATCCTAGTTCTATGACAGTGCCAATACCATCACCACACACGGTGTACCTAATGTCCACAAGCGAGACGTCCAAACCTCGCCACAACGGCACCTTGTTCCCACGACACGGTCAACCCTTCCGCCACTCACCCTGTACTTCCCCTCGCCGACTTGGAACACGCGGAACTTCTGTCGACACGTGCAGAGCATCACCAGCCGCTTGACCTCGTCGTGTATCGCGTCGGCGGCCGTGTCGGGCTTCGTCTCCACCCAGTCGGGCCGCAGCGCCGCGATGAACTCCTTCCAGTCGATCAGGCCCTCGCCGTTGCGGTCGAAAAGGTCCGCCACCGCGTTCATCTCCAGCCGGCTCGTTTCGAACTCTGTCATGGGGCGAGAGGCGGTGATTAGAGACTGTCGCAGCCGATTGCTTGCCTGCGTTTCCGATTGCCTTCGTGTCGCAACGCCACGATGACTTGTGTTTGGTCCCCGTGAATCTGGATTAAGAGACTCTTCGCCTCGAAAAAGCTGGCAGGGGTTGGTTAGCAATAGTTTTATTTTTTTCAGTTTTTGTACCTACTACCTTTTCAAATAAACAATTAGTTTTACAATTTGTCTAGTTACCCATTCAGTAATGCAAATTATATTGTCTATAAATGCACCTTGTATGAATTTGAAGTTTTTTTTGTAAAGACAATATTTTAACCTTCCCTCAATATTTCTTGTATTGGCTCATATTGCTTTAAGGTGCTGGGGCAGTCTTTCCTGGCAGAAATACAGGATTATTTTCATGGAAATAAAGAGAGAAATGGGCAGTGGAGTTGTTGGATTAGCTGTCTGGAAACCAGCATCTAGCCAAGCTTGAATTTTCTGGTGAAAGGTAAATGCAATTAGAAGCTGAAAGCTACCAGTTCTGCCTCTACCACTCCTTGGTTGATAAGTCGTGATCACTATGCAATCCTCGTTCCTAACAGGTCTACACGACAAGACCAGAAACGGAGACAATTCACGACGCGCCACAAAAAACTCACTGGTTTTCATGATGCCCTCGATGAAGTCCTCGCGCGGTATCAGCCCGTCGTTGTTCTTGTCCATCTTCCTGAACAAGTCGGTCAGACGCGACTTCTTGTGGTTCATGAACTTGAGGAAACGCTTTCGCCAGTCGTCCCAGCTGAAGTTCTTCACCCTCTCGAGCTCGAGCACGTAGGTGAGCTTCTCGTGAAGGCGGCGCTGGCGCTCCCACGCGAGCACCCACACGTTGCGCCAGCGGTCCCAGAGCAGCTTGACGCGCGGGCTGCGGAACTGCGGGTCGCCGCCCTTGCTGCGTCGCACGAGGAACCGCCGTTAGCCGGGGGCATGGGGGTCGGGGAGGGGCAGGCGATACGATAGCAAGAGACATTTAAATAAAGGTTACGCAAGAGATTTCGTTGAAAGTTTCCATGATGGGTTTTGCAGAAGTTGCAGAGAAAGAGAGAAGGGAAAGTGGTGTTTAGAGAGAAATAAGTGATGGAAGATTCAGAATAGTAATAGACCTTTTTCATTCAGGGAAACATGATGTCATATACCCACTAAAAAAAGCCAGTTGGACTTAGGTTTCCCTATTTTTCTTAGTTAAATTGCAGAGCCAATAATATTTTTTGTGGACCTTTTTAACCAAAGAAGGTAGGAAAATCAAACCCCAAATGGCTTTTTTTTGTGAGAATTACACCTAATTTTTCTTTGAATGGAATAGGTCTCTTAGTTGAGGCCCAAATGTATTCTATCCGAGTCGATAGATATCACATTATTACTATGGTGATTATGTCTGGTTTCCAAATACTACTCTGTTCATTTACCGGAGGATTCTTTCTCATACCAGCAGATAATGAATAAAGCACAGAATCATAGTCTAATAGATTGCATCAAGAATTGAAATTTAAAAAAATAATCTTAACATGAAATTGACACAAAAGCGATTGGTTGTAGAAAGTAACTTGAAAGAACCAAACGCGTTTCGAAGCACGGAAACTTGAAAGTCTAACAGAATTAACTGAAGAACAACGTTCCAAGTGGGGGGTGGCGGGGCGTTCGAGTGTAGCGGTGGCAAAGAAGACGTTCGTGACCAACCTTCCTTTGGCGGGGAACCGAGGCCCGTAATGCGGCAGCGTTGTTTCGGGCGCCTTGTCGCGGCCGGGACTAGCGCGGCTATCGGACAGATATCAAACCAACGTCATGCTCAGGCCGCCAGCTATAGGCATCGACAATGGCAACCGTCAACGGTTGAGGCGGATCGTGTCGACAAGACGCAACGTTACGGGATAGGGGCACGGTTTACGACACAAAAAAGGTTACGTTTACGCTACTGGCAGGTTGCGAGCATGGATAATCTAGGACATCTATGGATTACTATTGTACTTAAGAAAAAAAAAACCTAATGACTTGCGGTATAGTTAAAATTAGGCTCGCAAGATGCTGGGAGCAACGTCAACAGGGTGTAAGACAACAGGAAGATACATTGAACATTTTCCATTCCAGTGTTAGATTTTAAAATACACAAATCTAGTCCAAGAACATTTACGAGATATTCCAGCATTGAGAGGCTACAAGGGTTGTATTTCCAGAGACCAATGCAGGCTAAGAAGTTAGATACATGACAGATCTATTCTAAAGCCCCTTTTACACGGTCACATTTTTTCATCACATTCCGTCAAACCCTTGAACAGCAGTCCGTAATATAAACAATGTACAAGGTTTTGTGTGACGGATTTGATGAAAAATGTGACGACCTTTTACACGATACAATAATCATTGTGTCAAATTTATTATCACAGTAGGCCATGGAAGTTATGTCAGCTGACATTTCAGAAAAAAAATGAGAGTGAATTTAGATCTACTTTCGTCAGACGTCAGGTATGGGTGTGATTTCTTATTAAAAATAAACTTTTATCAACTTTTAATTCATTTTAATTGCAGCCATTTCATATTTTGCACTGCTCACTGACATTTGCCGCCACGATTTTTTGAAAAGTTTGACGTCACGCAATCTCTGATCTCTGATTGGCTGCATTCCATACAAGATGTGATGGAAATAGAGCCTGGGCTATCCGAAAAAAATGTGCCACAGTCTGCCATACAAGACTTTTATGTGACGGACTGCCGTGCTATGGACTGTTTACACGGTCACATGCAGTTGTATACAAGACTGCTGTACAAGGGTTTGACGGAATGTGATGAAAAAATGTGACCGTGTAAAAGGGGCTTAAGAGTATTACACAAAATTTCTGTAAGGATTTGGTTCAAATTGAAAATTTGTCCAAATAGAGTGACAAAATGTAACTTCCAAATGAGCCAAATCTGAACAACTTTGTAAGAAACTGGGAATCTCTTTTACCTTCTACAGAACTATCAAGTAAATTTCAGTGGAGGGGCATACAATCTGAAGGTTTAAAATTCTGCAGTAGGTAAATATTGTCATTCTAATCAAACTAATCAAAACCTCAACATAGCAACACTGTTTTAAAACAGTACTAGTCTAGAAGTTAGTTGGCAAACTAGAAGTTATGATAGTCCAGTACAAACCTTGATTTCCGAGAAGAGTGATCGTAATCCGGTGATGATTCCCGTTGCTCTCTCTCTTTACTGTGACGGCAACAAACAAGAGTGCAAACGTTTACACATGCACAAACAACACAAACAAAAACACAAACAACACAGTGACGAGAAGATGCGAAACACTAGCTACTAATTGCATGTGTGAAAACAAATAACACAAAGACGGAAAACTCGCTACAATACAGTGAGAGTGTCACGAGATAATTAAAGTTTGTGAAGAGTGAGTTTCTAAGCTAAGTACTAACTAACGCTAATAAAAACACAGAACACCGTCAACGTACTTACGATTCGCTGATGCTACCGTTGGATTTAAACATCTTGAAACTGATTTACATGAATCAATGTTTAGGTCAAGGGTTGGAGTTCAATCCATTTCAACAATTTACAGGAAAAGTAACATACTTTTGAATTGACAAATGAGTTTACAATGGTATTATGACTTGAGCCCAAGGGCTTTTGCTCGACTCCATGACGAAAACACAGACCCATATCAAAAAGGATTAGCAAGTTCACACCCCCGGCGGTTTCCCACGATCTCCATCCCAAACTCCGCCCCGAAACCCGTCACTCACGTGGGCGTCTTGGGCTTCGACATCTTCCGCTCGGGCTTCTGCTGCGTGACCGCCTGCTTGACGAGCCGGGACTTGCAGACGCTGTCCACCTCGGACTGCCGCTTGCCCGTCACCTCCATGAACTCCTGGTGGTCTTCGATCAGCTGGTTGAGCTGATCAAGGTCGTCGGGCAGCGGCTCGTGCTCGAGCGACACGAGGTTGCCTTCGAGGCCGCCGAGCCACGCGAGCAGCTCCTCGAGCAGCCCGTCGAGGTCTTGCAGCGAGCGCACGTGCTCGGCCAGGCGCGTCTCGCGCTGCGGGGGGCGGAGGTTAGGGTGGTCAGCGCTTTTTTGTGCAAGAATTACGAGCGATGCGATTTACCTCTTAAAAAGCAAAATGAGCGAAGGGAATTTCACATTTCAAATTTTTTCCCATTTATAAAGAACGGGATAAATTACATCCAGAGCGTTGCTAACAAAATCAGGTAGGTAGCCCAGAATTTTGGCTGGCTGATTTTTTGTACTAAACAGGCCACATGATTTTTACTGTGTCTATATTTTTTTTACAGGATGCTTACAAAATTATGGATTCATGGCCAGAACTTTGGCCAGCTGATTTTTAGCATGCAACAGGCTACATGATTTAACTGATGTTCTTTCTTTTACAAGATATGTATATATCTTCGAAATCTCACGCCTCTGACCTAGTACTATTATCGTTAATTTCTAAATTAAATTAGTTCACGGAAATTTTCGATTTTCTCACTAAAGTATGCGAAGAGGGTGATGTTTTACCTGTTTGGCCCACGACGAGACTTCCTCCCATCGCGACTGGATGATGGTGATCCAGTGTTTGATGACGGTGACTCCGTCGGGATGCGCCTTGGCTAGGATTCGTTGCGCCAGCGAAATTGTAGAGTCCTTCTCGATCTCCTTCTCCATCAGCTCCTGCATGAACCTGCACACAAACAAACACTCGTGTTTAGAGATGCTCAAAACATCCTTTTTTAAAATCATCATATGGTCAAGGAGGTTTCCTTCTCGGGTTATTAATTCAACTTGTAAACTAAGAGTGGGCAAAAGAGCTTATCACTCAGCAAAAGTCATCATTTCCTCACTATTTTTCTCTGCCCCAAAACTTGGTAAAACAATAATTTTTACTATCAATTAAGTCAATAATGTACCGAGAACTTTTGAAGGATTATTGCTACCGATTGCAATGACATTGAACACCCTGCACTAGTATTCTACTTCCGTTTAAATTAGAAACTATATGATCGCATTAATTTGTTCCTCTGACAGCTGTGAACGAAGTGGTCAAATCGCATCTTTCCACTTAAACTTAACCGCTGGCTTGCAACGGGCAGCGGTGGCACTCACTTCTCGTGCTCCAACAGCTGGCTGCGCGTCTCGATCTCGTCTTCCGGCAGCGCGCCGGCAAAGCGCAGTTTCATCTCGGCGTCGGACAGCCACTCGAGCAGCATGTGCACCGCCTTGTGCAGTTGCTCGGCCTGGCGCGAGGAAGAGGTGGGCGGTTAGCGGAGGCAATCAGGGGGACGACGGATCGGATTGAACAGTCGACTGATCACAAGACGGATTGCCGTTCCGAGCGTTGGATCCGACGGATCATCAGTCTGTTGGTTGTATCGCTAGTCGTTGGAAGCCCGTTAGTCGTACAGATATTGATTGTATCATACCAACTGCAATTCTGACTCAGATACATACAATGCATAGAACGACTGTAAATTGTCTGTTAGCAGATAAATAAAGATGAGCACTATATCAAATTTTTAATTATCTGACAAGGTATTTATTATCTATCTACTAGAAATCAAGAACAATACCTGCAGGTTTGTGATAAGGCATACCTGCTCAGTTAACAGCTGTTGCTACAAAATATTTTAGAGTTGATATAAGACAACATTTCCCTGCAAGTGATGGGACATTCCCATGGTATGGTAGTTATTTCAAAAACGTAATTTGTAAATCTGGTTGAAATATTTAAGACTGGGGGTGGGATTGTGTGAATTTTTTTTAACATTAACCACTTTGAACCACTGCCTATTGTAATTCCTATGAAATGACAGGCAATAGTAACAAAAAATAGTAAATAGTGTCAAGGTAGTAACTCTGCCGCCCGTGTGTTTAAAAAAATCCGACGCCTTGCCGCAAGCTCGTCTTACCTCGCGCAGCGCTTCGTCCAGCCTGGCCGTCCGCCTGTCTGACTGCCGCGCGATCTTGTCCCACGACACCGTCAGCTCGCGCAGCTGTTTGCGTATCACCTCCGCGTCCGCGGTGGTCGCGTTTGACTCCAGCTCCTTGCCCGTCCGTTTCACCTGCTCCAGCTGCGCTTGGCGGCTCGCCAGGTCGGCCTGAAGCGAAGATAAGAAGTCGGGGTTTTTGTTTTGCATTATAAATTATAATACAAAAATTAAAGTACCTATAAACAAACTTTCAGGGAGCTAAGAAAGCAATTGACTTTCAATCAAATGAATCAAATCAATGTGACCAACTAATTGAATTAAACAATTGAACATTAACTGTGTGTTATGTATTTTTTACCATTTAGTTGTTGCCAATATCATAGGAATTTTCCTCTATTTGAACAAGAATGTACTAATTTCCAAATTTCATAGCATATGCATGACTGATGCATGACATAGCATGACTGCTACTTGAATATGAATGTGATTTTCTAATATTTTTTTAAGGTGAGATGAGATATCTCTCCACTTTTTTCAATTTTTTTAATGGAAAAATGTTTGCTCTTATCTTTCTCAACTTAAAAAATTCAAAGAATTGCAACCAGAACCAGGAGGCAGGAGATGCCAAGGCTGATTACTTACATGGTTGCAGCATTTGTTAATTCAACTTCAAAGCTTTCACTACCAATATTATGTAAGAAAATGTTAATGGAAGCAACACGGTGCGCAAACAACAACGGCCAAATGCAAACTCACCTGGAAAGCCTTGTGCTTGTCGATAAGCCCGTTAACAGTGTCCAGGTCGCCGTGCACCGGGCCGTCGTCCCCGACCAGCTTCTCCACGTTGGCCAGCCACTGCATCAGCGCCGCCACCGCGTCCTTGAACTGCCCGGAGAACAGCAGCGCCTCCTCCAGCTTGCGCTGCCGCTCCACCGACTTGGCGCACACCGTCGTCCACTTGTTCTTCAGCTCGAGCAGCATCGACTTGATGGCCGGCTCGTCCGTCTTCGGCGCGCGCTCCTTGAGGGTCTTGCCGGCGCGGAGCGTCGCGTCGTACGTCGCCTGCTTGCCGGCGAGCGCGCGCTGAAGCTCGCGGTGCTTCGCCAGCCGGTTCTTGATCTTCTCCGGGTCGTTGCCCTCGGTCTCGTTGGCCAGGTCGTCGAGCGACGTCTCGGTTTCGGACAGCCAGGTCATCAGGCCGGACCTGGCGGGGGGATGGTCGCGGGTGACGTGGGTTGCGCATAGTTTCGAGCCAAGGTCAGGTAAAGTGAAGCCAGAGTTCCGTCATCTTGATCACTCCAGTCATGCGGCTATTTATATATTTTCATTTATTTATGTATGGCTTTATGTGGCTAAATTAGCCAGTTTTTTATAGTAGGTATTCAATACATCACTTTCATCAATAACCTTTAACCCACCCTCTATAGAGCCTAACAACTAAATCAAAGCCAATGCACTTTTTGTGCTTTAATGCCGAGAATTATGAACAGAAAATATTCCCATTTCCTTTGGTTAAATAATTTCTACACCAAACTTGCCTTTTTGATTTGAAAATTTGATGAAAATTGGGAAAAGGAGAATATGCCCTAAAGTGTCTCATATGGCATCAAAGTCTCGCTGTGCGAAGCGCTATCCATGACTAAACGGATCAGTGGGCGTTCCTTGTGGTTCTTTCGTGCAAGGTATAAATTTAAGTGCCTGAATAGATGATTTTAAAATTGAGGTTGCCTTCAGCTTTCTGGGCAGTGTTCCTCAGTCATCATTAGTCATTCACAATCAAAGCATGAACTGCAAAGTTGTTGCCATTTGACAACACAAAACATTACTCACTCCCTCAATGTCTCTCCACACCTAGTTCTGACTCTCAGACCTAGAAACGGGAAAGCGGCACCTATTTTTCGATTACTCACCAAGCGTCGTGGAACTCGCGAGCCTCCTTGTAGCCGTGATCGAGCGCTCGCGTCCTCTCCGCTGACTTGGACACGACCCTCTCCCAACGATGCTGCACGCTCACCAGGAGATTCTTGATCAGGATCACATCCTGTGCCAGAAAAAACAGCCTGTTAGCTCAGACATTGGACCATGAAATAAGAACCTTTACAGCTTTGTCGTGTTATCTGTTGTAGTCAACAAGATTCAGGTGTATTTAGCTTTTATTTAGCAGACATAAGAGGTCGTGTCAGAACTATCTAAATAGTCATTTTGTGACTCTTAATGGCCAACATTTTGTATTTGGCCATGATAACTGGTTAACTCAAATAAACCGGGTTACAAAAATCAATGCCAGAATAAAATACTAGTGTAATATGGAAAAATAGCACACAACAAACTGTCAGAGCTAGTGGGGTTTGTAATTTGCTTAAATGAATATCAACTGGGATTTAATTCCTCAGATGGATGGATGGATCTCAGATTTCTATTAAAGTTAAACCAAATGCAAGTGCCAAGTGCTTTCTTTCTAAGCTCTCTAGAACACACACAATGGCAATGATATCACATGAAATTTTCTGGTAACGCTTCCATCGGTCCATAGAACTGATCGGACGCTACTTGCCTGCTTCTGGCTGAAGTACTTGAGGTGGGTCCCCTTCTTGTCGAGGTTGAGCATGGTCTCGCGATGCACCCCAACGTCTTTCTGGAACGCCTTGTGGTCCTCGATCTGCGTCAGGATCGTCTCCATGACGCGCGACACCGGCTTCAGGTTGGTCAGCGTCTTCTCGGCGTTGGTCAGCCAGTCGACGAACGCCTGCCAAAAGTAACGGGATGTGAGTCAGACAACCGAGTCTAGCTCGGGTGCAACACCGTCGTCACGAAGTCGTCCTCCTCCCCGTGACCGAGGATTACCGCGCACTCTCCGCCTACTCACCTGCAACGCGTCGTGGAACTCGGTGGCCTCCTTGAGCGCGATCTCCAGCTTGATCTTCTTGTCGTTGGCGCGCGCCGTCACTGAGTCCCAGCGCTGCTTGAGCGTGCGCAGGTTGTGCTGCAGATTGCTGGCCGCGCCGGAGCTCGACTTCTTCAGGTAGTCCTGGCCCTGCTGCAGCACCGTCTCCACCTTCGGACGGTTCTGCTCCAGCTCGTTGTAGATCTCCTGGAATCGTGAATCGTGCAAACGTCAGGGAGGGATGCAGGGAAGCGAATAGACTAGGCGTTTGTCTGTGTTGGTATGCCACTCCATTCCAAATGCATTTTGTCCTGTTGATATTTAGTTCTCAAAACACCAAAAAAAAAATATATGATGAAACTTTCATAGCTAGTGTATTATTAAAAGTTATAAATTAATCTATATTTTCAGTTTGCCAAGGAACTATTCCACTTGATAGTGCCCAAATGGATTTTCCTCACTTCTGATGCAAGAATTTAAAACCAAACGTTCTCTATTCACCCGCCATAAACCCATCCAGCTAACATAACACTGGCTTACGTTTAATTCTCAAAATAAACCTTCAAAACCACCTGTCTTCTTCGTTATCTTACTCACCATGAACCTGTCCAGTCAACCTAACCCTAGCATCAAAAAACACTTGTCCCCTTAACACAATATGAACATATCCAGCTGCTTATGTGAAGTACCTCGCTTGTTACGCAACTGCATTATAATACCCAGCGAAAACATTCAAAACCGCACGTTTCCTTTGTCAATTCACTCACCATGAACCTGTCCAGCTGCTCGTTGGCCGTCTCGGGCAGCCCGCCCACCGGCTTCGAAGCTGCGATGATCCCGTCCACCTCGCCGAGCCAGGACAGCAGGTCCTGGATCTCGGCGTGGAATCGCTGCGCCTCGCGCAACGCGTCCTCCAGCTCCTGCTGGCGGTCGGCGGTCTTCTGCAGCAGGTCGCGCCAGTGCCGGTTCAGCTTGGCCAGCTTCTCCTGCGTGGCCGACGCCTCCGCCGAGTTCTTGCCGGTCTCGATGAGCTGGCGGCCGGCGTCGTTCAGCGTGTCCACGCTCGTCTGGTGCGCCTGGATGTCGTTGACCAGGACCTGAAACCGACACGAGGGATGTTAGTCAGGTAGCGACGTTTTCAGAGAAACTTTAACTGGGTATTTAATGCTTAGCTCCCTAACTCAACCTTTTCATGACGTTTCGCAAAGCTATGCTGTCTGCGCTATCAATGGTCTAAATTTGAATTTCTTGTCTCTCTCTCTGTTGAGCTTTGCTAAACAAACTCGAGTTTATACATCCGTAAGATGCCATTTCAAAATATAAAAATCCAACACTAGAATAATGCCTAAACATTTTACTTATCACTTGCATATCTCCTAGCTACTTACTAGTAACTTATAATTACAGTTATGTACTAATAGTTAGAAATATATGTAAATCAGCGGATGAAAATTTATTTGTCATCATGTTGGTAATTGTATTGACTACTAGCGCTGAGCAGACAAGGTTATTCTTAGATTAAATATACTTTAGACACCTCTGTATTTAGTAATTACCTTGAGCTTAGCGAGCTCGACTTCCAGCACTTGCGGATCGCCTGCCACCGGCTTCAGCTCGTCCAACGTCGCGTCCGTCTTGGTGATCCAGACGAGCAGCTCGGAGAGCGCGTGCTGGAACTGGCCGAGCCGCAGCAACGCGTTCTCCAGCTGCCGTTGCCGTTCGACGAGCCCACGAAGGAGCTCGTCCCAGCGGCGGTTCACGGCGTTCAGCGGCTCCTTGATGGCGGCCGCTTGGTCGGCCGACGTTCGTTCAGTGAGCTCCTGCGCTTGTCTGTCGGACGGGAGCGGGCTGTTAGTGGCGGGCGGCGGGTGGTGGGCGGCGGGAGCGGCAAGCGGAAGCGTGGGAGGGGAACAGGTTTCTGGAGCGCAGTATAGGCGGCTTGGCTTCAATGCTTGGACAAAAAATTGAATGGGAATTGAGGTTTAAACTTGCTCATTTGTTTGAGGGGCTAGATGGCAAAATTTCGGATAGATTTGTCGATTGACGGATTGTTCTGCAGGAAACGCAAATCGATTAAAAGTAAAGATCTACAAAACTGAACATAGAAAGTAGAAATAAATTATTAGAATGCGGCCATTTCGAGGAAATGAGACTTGCGGTAGATAATTGGTGACAAAAAGTAGGAAATTCTACAAAAACATAGCAGTGTCATAGTAGTAAGTGGGCCCACTATTGGGAGATGGTTAATATTTTTATCAACGGCCAAAAATCGTTTGAAATTGAATGATGTGGTAAAAAGATTTACTTCAACAGTAAAGACAAAAATAAGCACAAAAGAGCATGTAGCAAATAAATCGTGACGGTACAACATGCACAATTATCTACGAGAAAAAAACTACGGTAAGTTCTAAGAAACGCACTCAGCAAGCAGCAAAAACACAGTCGAGCGTTACGTTCAAAGTAACGCTGGTCTAGCGAACGAAAAGGCCAGGGCATAAAACGGCACAAAAACCCATTCTCCACACAGATCAGAAAATACTCGTGGCACTTGCCTATTCAGTGCTCTGGACCGGTAGGTAACGGAGCCACGCGCGGGAAAAAACACTCGTCAGTACATTGCGCACAAAAAAACACCATCAAAAACTACCGCTGCTTGTTCAACATAAAGAATAAAAAAAATAGTCCTCTATATTTGGCTGAAGTTTGCGCAGTAGTGATTGCCACTGTGAAAAATTACATATGGCCCTCAATTACATTGCAAACTAGTAAGTAATATTGATGCCATAACTCCCAAGTCTACCTGAATTAGGACAGTATTATACAAACTTCACTAAAATATATCTAACTAATGTCATGAAACTATTATTTACAACTTGCAGTATAAATACCTCCGACTAAGACGTCCAGAAATGAAAAAATACATTTTCAAAATAGTACTATTGGTTCAATTATCAATACTAACTAAAAAAACTCCACAAAAATTAACCAGATTTTTAGTAAGCAAAAATAGGCCCCACAGTATTGCTCCCAAAAACTCTCACTCCCAAACCTAAAACACTCGAAATCCCAACGCAACGCCCGAGACACCCTACGCGCCACTCCCCGCCGAAGTTTACCTGTTGAGAGCCTCGACTTCGACCATGTGCGGGTCCACCTCTGCCTTGAAGTCGTTGAGCTGCTTGATCTGGCGCTTGACGGCGTCGATCTCGGAGCCCAGCGCGCCCATGCCGGCAAACTTGTCCTCCGCCGAGTCGAGGAACGCCAGGATGTTCTGCAAGCACGCAACGCAAGCGTCAGGACGTTTGTCACAAAGTTCCGTTGCTGGGAAATTTGTAGGTATAGGCGTGACAATCCACAAAGCCACACGTTTTTAAATTCTGATAAGCAGATGCTAGCCATATAAAATATCAGTGTTCATTGTATGATGGTGGGATGCAACACAAACCATTGTATCAGGTCAATGCCGCATGACCAGTAGGCAAATTCGTAGCACGTTTATTTCCAAGTATTACTAACTTTTTACTTTTATAAATAATCACACTGAATACAAGCTTTTACTGCTAAAATTCTGTACACTTATCTAACATCATACACCTACACTTCCCTACTACTTTAAGTCTGTACTAGTTTGAAAGCTAGTGTAGTGCTGCAACTTCTGTGACTGCTAGGCTTGGGTTGCTACAGGCAAGTTTGCGTCACTGCACTAGTGAAAAAGGCAGCTGCGCAGTGACTTGACATAGTTCTCTATTTAGTCGACACCATTGTCTAATTCTTGAACAAAGTAAATTAAAAAATTTAAATTGCCAAATCAGTCAGAGCGAGACTAAGTCTGCCCAACCTCGTAAAGACGCGTCTCCGCACCGAGCCCCAAAGCAGCTTAGATCGACTCACATGCAACGTCTCGTGGAACTCCATCGCCTTCTCCATGGCGTCGATGAGGTTCTCCTCGCGCTTGGCGTAGAGCGCCGTGATGTTGTCCCAGGCCGAGTCGAGGTCCTCGATGTGCTTCTTAACCTCCGGCTTGTCGGGCTCGCCGCACAGCGTCATCAGCTTGGCGCCCGTGCGTCGGCACTGGTCCACCTCCGGCTTGGTCTGAGCGAGAAGACAGGACGCGGTTGAGTGCGGTCAAGTTAACGTCGGCCACGGTTCAACACAGATCAATGGACATAGTCGTTCATAAACATCTCAACCAATGACAAAATTGGGAATTTAAGTTACACCGCAAACTTTGTCAGTTGCTCCCTCAATCCATTGATTTCTATTCAATTTTTTCTCACGAAATAAATAAAACTTTATGATTAGAAATGATCCTAGCAAGCAATCAGCTAGATGCTGACACTTCTCTTGCTGCTATTTAGCCACTAGCAATTGCCAGCCTCGGCAAACGGTCCGTCTGTCTCACCTGGTCGATCTCCTGCCGGATCTCCTGCAGCACGACCTGCTGCTTCTGGATCGCCTTCGGCTCGACGGCAGGCGGCTCCTGGGAGGCCAGCGACTCTTGCAGGTCGCGCAGCGTGCCCATCACCGCATGCAGCTCCTTCCAGAACTTGTCGGCGACGGCCATTGTGTCTTGCAGAGAGCGGCTGCGGTCTCCGGTCGCCTTCTGCACGTCGTTCCACAGGCTGTTCAGACGCTCCAGCTTGCGTTTGATGTCTGCGGGCGGGGAGGGGTTGCGTTAGTTTTGCCGGGGAAGGTATTTTGGAAGCTGGCAGAGCCGTTGTCGGATGGTTCAGTGGTGTTCACTGTTTTACGCTGACATGGTGAGATGGTGTAAGATATCTCTATTTTTGTCAATGTTTGTCATGGAATGAATGCTCTCTCAGTGATAGAAGTTGTACAATTGCCCTCCAGGAATATGATTCTCTAACTTTTTTTGAATGTGACATAAGATATTAAAAACATTGACAAAAGGAGAGATTTCATCTCATCTCACCTTGAAAAAAGTTACATAATCGGATACCAGAGGAGATTGTCCGGGAAGTTGTGTAGGGAGTCAAGTTCTCACAAAGCAGAAAGAGTAGACCACATTCAAAATTCAATTCCAGAGATGATAAAAATTTGGGTGGCAATGCTTTTCTTACGGGAATACATTTGTTGTTATCAGTCTTATTGACCCTGGAATGGGCAGTAACCTATCCACTTGTTTCGAAAAGTTATTTGACAACTGCAACAGGCTGGCAGCAAGCAATGACTTGGGCAGTATAATTTACGATACCGAGACAAGTTGCTCAACAAATTGAGTGTTTCTTGGGGCCTTATTTTCCAAAATGACAGAAAACAATATTGCCGAGCAAAGGTAGGCTAGAATGAGAAGTGACAGCCGACTCACCCTTGACCGCCGGGTCCTCCTTGTTCCCCGCCTTGCTGATGACGTCGCTGGCCGCCTTCTTCACCGCCGCAAACGCCTCGGTCCGCTTGTCCAGATCCTCGATCAGCGCCGCATTCTCCTCCATCTGGTCGGCGATGCGCGGCGGATGCGCCGATATCGGCTCGGCCGAGTTCACCTGGTCGGCCGTGGAGCCCAACGCTCGCAGCATGCCCTCCAGCTTGTCGGAGAACTGGCTCGACTCTTGCAGCGCCTTCTCAAGCGCATTCTGCCGAGCGCGTAGCTCGCTGCGTAGCTGGCCGTAGCGTTCGTTGTCGGCGTCCAACAGCTCCTGCACCTTGGCGCCCTCCTCGTCGTTGCAGAGTCGGATCAGCGCTTCGCCCGTCTTGTTCAGCTTCTCGACCAGCGGCTTGTGTTCGTTGATCGACTGGATGAACATCTGCAGGGAAACGGTTCGGTTGATTAGATTTTTACACGGCTGTTTGGTAACAGGGCTGGAGAGATGAACTCTAAGATTTATTTGAGTTCCCAAGGCTTTCTGAAAATCAGATTGCAGTATCAAATCTCGGTACATTGCTAATGCCAGCTAATGCCAGTTGTGAAGCACTGAAAGCTTAAGTTTCTAGAGTTATTTTGCTGTACCTGTTACTAAATGAAGCTTGCTTTCTTTGATAACAATGTTAAGGTACAAATAGAAGGCAATAGATGTTACAGAGCTTGGAAAATTAATACAGTGAAATGGATATTACATCCAGAAAGTAACTATCTTCCTAGATTGTAGAAACATTGATTGCAAGTTCCTGGCCAAAATATAAGGCAACAGCAAGCATAGAACACAAGATAATGCCACTTAGACAAGTAAATGCAGATTAGATAAAGCAGGCAGCATAGCTTAGCAAAACATTTGCATTTTTATCATTTTTATCAACAAACATGATAGGATAAGGAAAAGACAGGAGTCTTATGGTCTTATGAAAGCAATAACGCACCTCGTTCCTATCCTGCTGCTGCGCGATCTGGTCGGGCCGAAGCGCCGGCAGCGCCAGCATCGACACCTGCTGCTCCATGTCGTCGAGCCAGCTCGCCAGCCCCGCGTGCGTCTCGTGGAAGTGCTCCGCCAGCGGCAGCGCCTGCTCCAGCACGCCCAGCCGGTCTGACGAGAGCGCCGACACGACGTCCATCGTCTCGCGCAGGTCCTCCATCTTCTCGCGGATCGTCGCCGTGTCCTCGTTGTGCGGTGACTCGCGCAGCACCTTCTTTGCCGTCGACAGCACGTCGCGCACGCGCCCCTTCTGGCTCGAGATGTCGTCGTTGAGCGCCTTGTGCTCCTTGAGCTGGATGCGGATGACGTCCGGCTCGGAGCTGGGCGGCTCCGCCTCTCGCAGCTGCCCGTCCACCTCGCGGAACCAGTCGAGGAGCTCGTCGATGTCGGTGATCACCTCGAGCGAACGCTGCTTGGACAGCATCAGCCGCTCGCCCTTGCGCTGGATCTGCTCGGCGATGGCGTCGAAACGACGGTTGTCGCGCGTCATCAGGCCTTCGATCGTGGACGCCCCCTCGCCGGGAGACATCTGACACAGCTGCGGCCCGACCAGGTTGATCGTCTCGAGCACCGGCCGGAACTCCTGGATGTCCGCCTCCAGCCGCTGTATGTCTTCCTCGCGGGGCTCCGCGGCCTGCAGCTGGGTCTCCGCCCCCATCATCCAGTCGACGAGGCGGTTGTGGCAGTTGTGGAACGACTGCACGAGCGGCAGCGCCTCCTGCGCGTGCTTCAGCAGGTCGGCGCCGCGCGACGTCAGCTCGTGGTAGCGGCGTTGGAGGGAGTCGAGCTTGTCCTTGAGCTGGAGCGCCTCGTCGGAGGAGATGTGCTTCATGAGCTCGATGCCCGAGTCGACCGTGTTGTCCACCTGGGTCTGG
The DNA here is from genome assembly GCA_921293315.2 of Nemurella pictetii. Classification (NCBI taxonomy): domain Eukaryota; kingdom Metazoa; phylum Arthropoda; class Insecta; order Plecoptera; family Nemouridae; genus Nemurella; species Nemurella pictetii. The sequence goes on from OV121122.1 coordinate 10,074,496, forward strand.
TGGTTGGCGATCTCTTCGGTGAGGTCTGCCAGGTCGTCCATCTGCTCGAGCAGCTTGTCGGTGTGGACGGCAAGGACCTTGTGTCGGTTGAGTTTCTGCTCGGCAGTGTCCATCCAGGCCTGCAGGTCTTGGTAGGTGAGGACCAGGTGGCGGAGGCCGGCTCGCGACTCTTGGAGCAGCGTGCCGACGCTCTCGGACAGGTCCACGAGGTTGGCGTACCTGTGATTCGCAGGCACGTTTAGTTACGTGACAGTTCAATACAGACACTTGTGGTCTATCATAGTTGCCCTTGGAATTCATAGGCTAGACCCATTGCACAATAACAGTCCAAAATGAATTAGGGTAGAATATGGTAAGACCAGAGATTCCTTGCTTCAGACTCGGGTCATTGTTGGGAAAAGTTTGAGTTTGGGACTTAGGATTTAATACCCAGTCAAATAGTTTTCTATATATTCTTAACTAAATGCAAATACTCGTTGCATTTAGGTGGATATTTATTAATAGAAACAGTATACCCATTCTGCCAAACGGATACAAATTTTGGAATGGATATTTTGTTTCTAAAAATAAACACCAGAGATTGACAAAAAGTTTAAAGCAGTTAAGTAGCTGTAATTGATTTCAGAAGTATTGGTGTCAATCATTTTTGTCATTACTGCCACCAAGACATTGGAAACCAAATTTGCAGTTGCAAATAGAAATTGCAAGCCATTCAAAACTGCACGTAAAACATAAACTTGTCACCTTTTAACTTTTTAAAACTTAACCTTTTTGAGGATTGTTAAGAGAAATATTCTAAAATATGGTCCCACAGGCTCCAATGGTCTGATGGAAATGTCCCCAAGATATCACACTCCAGTAGCCAAACACCCTCACCTGTCGGTGGCGTCCTGAAGCTTATCAGCGACGATGGTGGCCTCGTCCTCGCCGACCATCCCCATCAGGTTGCTGGCGATCTCCGTCAGCTCCGAGAAGTCGGGCTGCTTGCGCAGCACGTCGCGGTGGAGCGCGTCGTGCTCCTTGATGCGCTGCTGGATCTTCTCCTCGTCGGTGGGCACCAGCTCCATCTCCTTCACCTTCTTCTCCGACTTCTCCAGCCACTCGACCAGCGGCACCAGCTTGTCTTGGAACTGCAGGGGGCAAAGGGTGGCGTTGGTCAGGTTTGAAATTAGTACAGGGGTACCTAACTTCAAGGTTTCTAGTTTCCAAAGAGTTGCTAATTTATTGTTCGAAGCAATTTTTAATATTTCTTAATGTGTATATTTGTGGGTTTTTTACTAGGAAGTAGGAACGCACTAAAACGTCCGATTCCAAAAAATTCCTTTTAATTGTTCCTACATTTCTTACGTTTAGTACACTATTTCATCTCGTATTCCAACGTGATTTTGGCATACCAAGTTCAGCTGGTCTCTTTTTAAAATTTAAAGTCTATCATTCTCTTTGAAGGGCAAAAGTAATTTGTTAATGGTCTCTGGGTAAAGTTGACACTGAAGAGGTCAATACTTGCAAGTGAGAACAGTATAATGGTAGGTAAACCTCTTAGGGTCCATAATTCATTCCATCGCAGTAGGTAAATGGGATGAGAATGAAGTTACTTGGAAGCAAAAAACATGGAACAGTACCTAGTTGTAAGTAAAACTTGAAGGGGCCAAAATAAATTATTTTATGGTAGGTTAAGGCAATAAGGATGAAGACCATATTAGCAAAAAAAATTTGATCAGTAACCGATTTGAATCAAATCAACTGTCCCCTGAAAGAATAAGCGCGTCTTCAACTGACCTCCTTGGCGACAAGCAGGGCGCGCTCCAGATCAGCCATGCGCTGCGCAGCGCCCTCGGTGATCTTGTCGAAGCGGCCCATCAGCTCCTTGAGCTGCCGCTCCACCGCCTTGCGCTCCGACGGGTCCGAGTTGGCCGCAACCTCGTTGCCCATCGCAAACAGCGACGACATCGAGTGCTGTCGGTCCAGCAGCATCTTCTTCAAGAACTGCCGGGGGAGACTAAAGTGTCAGCGCGGTTTCGATACGTTGCGCTCTTTGTTTGGATTAGTATCCATTACGTATCCACTAGTATCCAAACTATCTATCTGAGAGACACTGACAATGTTTGAAAAGCCACTCCACTGCCAGATTGTAAGTAACAAAGGTGTGCTTTGTGAATGTCACTGCAAAAAATGCGAGAATTCTAACAACTTTAAATATTTTCACATTATCTACCTCTAGTTATTCTAGTTGTACATCTAGCAATCTATTAAATTTTATAATTTTTCCAAGAGAGAGTTACAGTATTATTTACCACCACATGTTTGAAAAATATTTATAGGCTATAATGGTGGTGGACTCCATGGACTTGTCTTGTCTAGACTTTGCTTGACATTCAGCAAAGTAACCAGCTAATGTTGTTCTATTATGTAAGCCTTTGAAGATCACTATCGGGGCCTGACATTTGAATTAGGTCAGCTTATAAACTCAACAGCCTATTCAACAGCTTATAAAAGAATTGAAGAAGTATAAAAGGAAAATATTGAAAAGTTTGTAGTAAAGTAGGCAGCATATCTAAATGAAAAGTCGAGAAAGCTTACGTGAAACCCTAATCATTCAATAACTTAGTAATGTTTTTATTTTCAATGAAGTTCAGTAATATTTTGAAAGCCAACGTGCAAAGATAAGCAACGCTCACCTTCTGCTCCTGCAGCTGCGCCTTGACCACCTTGTAGTCGGCCGACGGCGGCTTCTGGTTGGCGACCATCTCCTCGGTGTCGGTCAGCCACTTGGCCAGCCCGTCCAGCGCCTCCTGGAACTTGCCCGACTGCAGCAGCCCGACGTCCAGCCTCCGATCGCGCTCGTTCAGCCTGTCCTTCAGCTCGTTCCACTTGTCGTTCATCTTCTCGAGGTCCTTCTCGAGCCCGGCCGTGTTTACGCCGCCCGCTGCCGACTGGATAAGCCCCTGGCCGAGCCGGTTGCACTCATCGACGTGCGCCGTCAGCGGCTCCACCGATCGCGCGCGCATCGCCTCGAACTCCCGCTTCTGCGTCTTGATGACGGCCACCTCCGTGCCGATCGGCTTCAGCTGCCGCACCTCCTCGCTGGCGTCGGCGATGTCGCGCACCACCGCCGTGTGGATCTCGTAGAAGTTCTCCAGCTTGTCCAGCGCGCCTTCCAGCTCCGTCTCGCGCAACTTTGCGCGGTCGTCTAGCCGCGCCAGCTGCCTGCGCAGCTGCTCGGCCTGTTCACGCGTGGCCGTCGTGTCGGGTGCGAAGCCGGCGTCGACCAGCCGCTCGCCGGCAACAACCGCGTTGGCAACGTCGTCCGCCGCCTTGTCGATCTTCTTCATCAGCCGCGCCGTGTCGTCCAGCTGTCCGCGCACCGTCTTGAGGTCGCGGCCGGGCGGCTTCATCGCGTCCAGCTCGCTCTCGAGCCCGGTGAGGTCGGCGGTCAGCGCCTTGACCTGGTCGTTGAACTGGGTGACAGCCGTCGCCGCCGATTGGAGCTCGCTGCAGCGGTCGTCCAGCTTCGCCGTCAGGTCGTCGAGCCGGTCCGACATCCCGTCAACCTCATCGGTGAGATGCGTCGCGTCCACGCGCTGCTCCTCCGCCTCCGTCACCAGGTCGTTGGCCACCTGGCGGACCGAGAGCAGCGGCTTCTTGAGAGCCGCCACCTCCTCGCGCAGCGTCTTGATCCGGTCAAGCAGCTTGGGATCCTTGGCGGCGCCGCCCAGCGCGTCGTGCGACGCAAGCTTGTCCTCGCAGCGTGTCAACGCGTGCTGCAGGTCGCGGAGGTTCTCGGCGAAGTCGCCGAGCCGGCGCGCCGTGTCCTCCAGCGACTGCGTGCGCTCCAGCAGGTCGTTGTTCAGCCGGTCCCAGCGTTGCTTCGAGTGCGCCAGCTCCGCCTTCACCACCTCCTTGTCGATGTCGCACGCGCCGTGGAACGCGTCGCCCAGCGTGCGGCTGTTCTCGTACTCGCCCGACCGCTTCCACACGTCGTTGCGGAACGCGGCCAGCTCCTTGAGCTGCCGGTCGATGTCCTTCCGCTTGAAGCTCGCCGGCTGCAGCGACTCGAGCTTGTCCTCGGCGGCGCGCAGCCACGGCAGGAAAGAGTCCTGCCCGCGGTAGTACTTGCGGCAGTGCTCGGCGCACGTCGCCAGCCGCGTCTGCCTCTCCGCCGTCTCCTTACGCAGCTTGTCCCACAGCTGCTGGATCTTGTCGAGGTCGCGCTGCAGGTTGCGCGTGTCCGACCGCTGCCCGTTGCGCAGCAGCACGTCGCGGCCCTTGTTCAGCAGCATGATCACCTCGTGCTCCTTGCTCATCACGTCCTTGTAGACGGGCTCGTGGCGCTCCAGCTGCTGCTGCAGCACGTCGCGATCGGCGGAGACTAGCAGCCTCTCGGACATCGCGCCCAACTCGTCCGCCAGCCAGCCGAGCGTCTTTGCGACGCCCGCCTCGAACTGCTTGCCGTCGCGCAGCGACCCCTCGATCTCCGCCTTGCGGTGGTCCAGTTTCTTCTGCAGCGTGTTGTACTGGCGGGCGACCGCCGTCAGCTTGCCCTGGATCTCGGCGCGCGACGCCGGATCGGTGAGAACGTCGCAGAGCTGCGCGCCCGCCGCCTCGGCGTCGGCGAGCAGCGGCCGCTGCCCCTCCAGCTGTCGCTCGAGGTTCTCGATCTTGCGCAGCTGCTCCTCGGGGTCCTTGTCCAGAGGCAGGTCGTCCAGCTGGTCCGAGATTCCCTGCAGCGCGTCGCGAAGCCGGCCCAGGCCGAGGTCAAACTCGCGGCTTGTGTCGGCGGCGGCGCCGAGCGACTCCGCGCGCTCCTCCAGCCGCGCGAGCAGGTCAGCCCAGCGCTGGCGCACCGAATCCAGCTTGCCGGCGACGCGCTGGCCGTCGGGGGAACGCGGCTCAATGCGCGCCAGCACCGCGTCGCCGACGTCCACCAGGTGGTCGAGCTGCGGCTGCTGCGTGCGGAACTCCTCGCGGAGCACCTGCACCTGCTGCACCTGGCTCTGGACCATGCGCGAGTCCGACGAGATGGGGCCGAGCACGGTCATCATGCGCTCCTTGGCGGCCAGCCAGCCGGCGAGGCTGTCGTGCGTGTCGTGGAAGTCCTTCATGTCTTCCATCAGCTTGATCTTGTCCTTGCACGCGTCGTTGAGCGTCTTCCAGCGGGCGACGACGTCGGCGAGCTCGTCGGCGAGGCGGTCGGCGCCGATGGCCAACGGCTTGCGCTTCAGCAGCTCGCCGAGCTGCGCGCGCGTCCCGTCAAGCAGCGACTGCTTCTCGTACATCTCCTCGAGCACCGCCTTCACCTGACGCGCCGCCTTGTCCGCCTCCTCCTTGTTCTGCGGCACCGACTCCTTTGGCAGGCCGCGCTGCACCTTGTCGAGGAACGCGCTCAGCGTGCGGAGGTGGTCGAGCTGGCGGCGCAGCTCCTCGCGGAGCGAGTCGAGCTCGCTTTGACGGTCGGCGATCCGCACGCCCAGGAGGCCGTACCGGTTGTTGATCTCCGTCAGCTGCTGCTGAACGGGCGACAGCTCGTCGAGGTGGAAGCCGTCCTGGGAGGACCGCCGACTGCTAAAGCCGCTCGAGCCGCCCGGCGAGACGGGGCTGACGCCGGCAAAGCCGCCGGCCTTCGTAGGCGACGGCGATCGGCCGTCCTGCGACGAACGCCGCAGCGGGCTTGCCGTCACCGATGCGCGCTTCGTAGGGCTGTACGCGGAGCTGCGGCGGCGGTTCGGCGAGTCGGGCCGCTCGCCGCGCAGCATCCCTTCGTACGTGTTGCCCAGGTCGTTGACCCTGTCGATCGTGTTGCCGTAGTCGCGGTACTCCTTGGCGATCGGCTTCAGCTCGTCTGCCTGCCGCTTGAGCGTTTCGAGCTCGACGGCGACCGGCTCGAGGTGCGTGACGCGCGTCTCCATCGCGTGCAGCCAGTCGTGGACTTCGTCGCGGAGCCGGTCGTACGCCGAGAGCTGCTCGACTCGGGCCTTGCTCAGCCGGAGCTTGTCGTCGAGCAGGCCGTTGAGGTCCTTCCACTGGCCTTCGAGAGCCTTGATCTTGTCGCGGACGGGGCCAGTGTCGGTGACGTCCTTCTTGGCGACCAGGCTCTTGCCGTTGCGCACGATCTCGTCGAAGACCTCGCGCTTTTCGTCGCGGCGGCGGGAGAGTTCGTCGATCTTGGCGCCGTACTCGGCGATCTCGAGCTTGCTGAGCTCGCGTGACTCCACCACCTCGATCATCTCGGTGAACCACACCTCGAAGTGCGACACCGACGACACGAACACGCTCAGCGACGAGTGGATCTCCTCGAGGTATTCGCCGCGTTTCGTCGTCTTCTCGTGCAGCTTGTCGAATCTGTAAGCAAGGAACCGGGCGTTAATTATTGGCAATGTAGTTTCAATGGATGGTCAAACCTGGCTGGAGAACTGCTCTTAGCAAGTTTTGGTTTTCTACGTAAGAAAGGATACACATATTCTGAAGAGTCGAGGCAAAAATTGTAATGCTAACATTATATAGTCTAATATTAGCATGAATGTGGGTTGCTTCAAGGAAAAAGGGAAAAAAGTTTGTTTGCATTTACGATGAGTGACATCTGGGATGTTACCTATTAACCAACTGAAAGCATTGCAGCGGTGCAACTATAGCATCAGGTAACACCTACCACCCATAATAAAACTACCCCCATAATACCAGCTAGTTGGCTGCATTAGTTAAGAAGCAACCCTCAATCCCAAGGATATGCAAACGTCGTCAAAACTCTCAAAGCAATCCGACTTAATCAATTCCCTCAACGCGCTAGAGCGTATTCGTTGAGTCTGCCGCTGTACTGACCTGCCGATGACGTCCTTCAGCTTGGTCTCGATCTTCTTGGCGATGCGCGCGTTGCTGGCGTTCACCACCAGCTCCTGCGCGGAGAACGCGACGCTCTCCACGCTCGACTTGTGGCTGTCGACGTCGGCCTGCAGCAGCCGGTGTTCTTGCAGCTGCTCCTCCAGTCGCTCCTTGTTCAGCGAGGCCGGGCGCATCAGCGATCTGACGGAGACCAGGCAACGGGTTTTAGCGACAACGCATTGTGTTACAGGTCGGTACGTTTAGTTGTTTGAGAAGATAAACGGCAGTAACTTTATCTGATGCAATCAAAAGGCAGGTATATTATAAACTATTTTAACTAGGTACTATTGAATGCTAGGTCCGTGTTAGATAGTTTTTCTGAAAAGCAGGTATTACTGCTATTGTAGACGCTACTAAGTTACAGTAAAATTAGTCAGCACCACATTAACACTGAGAATTGATGGCATTTGGCACGTTGTCCTATTGCGCATATCACTGACCATTTAATTTTGGAATAGAAATAGAATGAAGCATCTTGTGGGGACCTATAAATAACATCAGTTACTAAAACTGTCTCGAAAATGCAAAATTTTGAATTTACAACTAAAAATAAGTCTTTATTATTAGAATCAAAATATCCATATTATTTTCAAACTCAATTAAACTAAATTATTCATTTCACAGCTGGTTGTCAATATAGCATAGCTGGATAATGCTCCACCCCAGTAAGGCAAGGCATCCAAATTTTGGAATTGATACTTTGTTTCTAGTAATAAATATCTGCCGTCCATGCAACGTGTATTTGCATCTAGGTTCGAACCAACACTAGACATAGGCCTTGTTCCATCTCTGTCAGCATTGAAACCACGGGCCGAGCGCTCACTTGAGTTGGTTCTCGGCTGCGTTGAGCCACTGCGTCAGCCCGTCAAGCGCGTCCTGCACGCCCTGGCTCTGCACCAGCGCGATGTCCAGCTCGCTGCACTTGTCGGCCAGCGCCGCGCAAAGCTGCGTGTACTTGTCCTCCAGCTCGCGCACCGGCGCCTCCAGCGCCGCCATCTCCGCCGCCGACTGCTGGCCTTCCAGCGAGCGCAGCAGCCCGGCAAGGGACTGGCGGGAGGGAAAGCCATGTCGGTTATTTGTCGGGAAACTAAATGCATAGCACTCGGGTAAAAAGTTTTGACAAGCGATGAATTGTGAATAACTACGCCATTAGTAGCTAGTAGTCAACACTAAAACCAACAAGATGGGCATGAAATTTGCAGTTGCCAATTTACTTTCAGTTCTAAGTGCTTTGTGAAGATGAGTTGGTGTGATGGTGGCAATTTTATAAGCATGTTTTCTTCCATGATTGAATGTAATAAAAGCATGCACCAAGGGAACCAAAATATTTTTCTCTCCATGTACGCTATAATGAAATTTATATATTTTAAAGTAAAATGGTAGGTATTGAACTCATGAGATACCAATGCTTTATATTTTAAGCTTGAAGGAAAGTCTTGTTGCAAAACGTCAACACTATCCCCAAGCTATGAAAATAAAGCAATTTCATCCTTTTCTCATTCCCAAGAAATTGATTTTCAATTGTTTTTATTGATTTCCACCAAATAAATGAAAACGATTATCGATGTTCCAAAATGAATCTTTCAAAATCCCTTACAGCCCACCAAATATAGGTATTTAAAAATTAAAATACGCTATTCGACGTATTTATCATTGACAGTGTTTCGCAGCTCGTAAAAAGAACCGAGAGACGACAAGAGAAACAAGGCAGCCGGTCCGATCGTTACCTGCTTGGCGCTGTCGATGAGTCGTCCCTGCGCGAGGAACTCGTTGTGCAACGTCTTGGCCTTGTTGAGCTGCTCTTCGACGGAACGCGGGTCGGCGCCCACCGGCTCCGAGATGACCTTGTTGGCCCGCGGCTCCGCCTCGCGCAACCACGCACGCGCCTTGTCCAGCGCGTCTCTGCAACGACAACCGCCACGGGGCAACGCGTCAGTCGGACTTGTTTTGCTAGCGATTACGTCGAGTGCCGCCTTTGACGTGACCGTCGCGAGGCAGGAACTTGACAGATTGAGTCTGAGCTTTGTAGAACAAATCTTACGATGTGTCTGTTGCTACTTTGTTACGGTTAAGTTTTGTCTTGCTTTTTAGCTTTTGATAAGAATTTTGCATGTCAATTGTCCTCAGACCATAGCACATTAAAAAAATGTAAGTGTAAGCCGCAAATTTAGTGCCAAGGAAAGGTTTCTGCAACAAATCTAGAGAAATTTGCAGTCGGCTCAAGCTAGATTAGGGTCGAGAACCGAGCCGAGTACACATGTCAAAAGTTATTTCAAGAACAATGTAATTTTGATCAAAGTAAAACCTCCATATTTGTTCCTTGAAGTGTAGTGGCAAGCCTATTTTTTTTTCAGGCCTATAACAATCTTATTCCTGGAGGTCATTGTGAAAAAGACCACAACTTATCTTTCAATATTATTCTTTTCATCTGGAATTGCCCATCTTCCAATAGGCAGTGAAAAACAAAGCAGTTGTTTCAAAATCCAATTTTTTTTTAACGCTTGATGATCATCGTTCTGCCACGCAACCACCCACCTGTGTTCGCGCTGCCTTCCACCGACACCCGACACCCTGTCGGCGAGTGCGTTTGCGCGCGCCAACAGGTCGCGGTATTGCGTGCTCGCTGTCGACACCTCGTTGCGCACGGCGGACTCCATCTGCGGCTCGATGTGTGACAGTCGCTGCGGCAGGCTCGTGCGGAACTCGTTCAGCGAGGACAGGTACTCCTGCGTGGGGTGGGGGGGGGAGACAGACCGTTAGCTTTGCCGCGGGAACAATGCTCAGTCAAAGCGTCCAGTTTGGTGCAGTTTGGAGCTGAGCTATTTGCATCAGCTTTTTTACATTTTAAGGCAATCTATGCCGCAAACATCGGCTTCTTGGTCTATTTCAGTCCCTAAATACAAGTTTAGGAAATACGTTTAATATTCAAGACCATCAGACCAAGTCCCAAAACCATAAAGATCTGTACAGTGATATATTACTCCGGAATTAATGTGATAATACTTGAAAACATTGAAGTTAAACATATCACAGTGGCTGATAAGATGATTTCACATCCCACAATTACACATAATAAAAAACCATGACTTTTGGCATCTCCCCACATTAAAACGTTCAAAAAACAACCATTAAATCCACTACAAACAGGCCACAAGGATTCCGCGCCGCCGTCTCACCTTGGACTCGTCTACGAACTTCTGCGCGGCCATCGTGATGAAGCGCAGGTCGGCCTGGTGCGCGATCACGTCGCTGACAAACTCGCGAGTGCTGTCTGCGCTCGCGTGCAGCTTGTTCAGGTTCGACAGCGAGCGCTCCTTCTCCTCCAGCGAGCGCCGCGCCTTGTCCAGCCACACAGTGAACGTCGCAAGCTCGCTCCTGCCGAACGGAAGCGTGGTTAGCGGGCGTTTTTCTACAGCGCACCTAACGGCTGCGTGTGTAAAGAAGTTTTCACGATATTTGTGGCTACTGGACCAAACTGCAAATCTTGTAGTATGTAGATGTTTGATATACATTATCATTGACAAAATATGTATCTATAACAGGGTCCCACACATAAATTTTTGACTGGATATTTTGTGTTTAATATTAGTTTTATTGGTTACTTGCTTCTTTTTCCTGTAATTCACAGTGGAAATAAATAGCCAATGCTAAGCTTTTCACTAAAACTTTTTTAACGTTTTGAAAGCTATGCTGTCTGCTCGATGAAGGTCTTTACAGACTAGTCAAGGAAATTCAATAACTTAACAAAAGACCAGAAAAAACAACAGTCAGTAAACACTGACATTATCCAATATCCAAAAAAAGCTTTTTAAAGGGAGATGAGTGAAGGAAACAAGTCTCAAGAAATATGAAAGTCCTTGTAGGTTGGTCTGCCGGCCCCAACAGGGACATTGGAGCTCAACATTTCGGCCGCAAAATCTCTTGTCAGAGAATAACCACAATCACACTCAAACCATCTACCAGCCCTGCAAACATTCACAACACCAGTCCCACCACACAAAACCAGCGGCTACCTGAACTTAGCGAGCTCGTCGCGTGCCGCCGTCAGCCGACGCAGCAGCCGCTCGGTGCGGTCGGCGCAGCGGTCGTAGCGCGTTCGCAGCGCCTTGCCGTTCTTCTCCATCGACACGATCTCGTCGCTCGAGAGCACGTCGCGGCCCGATGCCACCACCTGCCGCACCTGGTCCAGGCAAGCAGCCACCGGGCGCGAGTGCGTGTCCACGTCGTCCTTCACTTGCTGCGGAAAAGCAATGGGACGGCGCGTTAGGTTACGTTCGCTCGTGATGGCTGGCATCGGAATGCGTTTACTTCTATCGAACAGTTGGTGTGGTGATGCTTGTTTCGAGTGATATCTAAGTGTTTACTGGTTTAACTAGACGGTTCATCACTTGCTGATCACTTCCTCACTTCACTTGCTGCAGGACAACTACGGGACAGCGCGTTAGGTTGTTCGAATGATTATCTCGATGTTAAGAAACTTAATGAAAAGAAATAATAGATGATTAATTTATATTTTTACGGCAATTGGTGAGCAGTTGGTGTGGAGGGAACTAGGAGGTAGATTGGAACGATAGATAGGGAAGAATGGTCATGGGTTAAGCTGGACATGAAAAGGAAAGGAATGAGAAAGAGAGGGATTCTAGAAAAGGGTGTCAAGGAATGGAATAATTGGACAAAAGTGGACGGATGACGGAAAAATGTGAGGAAGCGATAAGAAAGGGATGGGATGTGACGGTAGGTTAGGGACTCTGATAAAATGACATGTAACTATGAGCTCTGAAAACCTCCGTTCTACCTTGAGGTTGTTGATCTGGTTGCGTAGCTCGTCAGCATTCTCGTTGGCCACATCCTGGTTGGCCAGTTTGTCTTCGACGTCGGACACCCATGCGAGCAGCTTGGAGAGAGACTCGTCGCAGATGCGGTACTTCTCCTCGACTTGTTGCTGCACATCGGTAGGGCAAGGTCAGCGCAAGGTCACCGGCAACCGCCAGTGCTCAGCAATCAAACAGAAGTCTCGGCTTTACGACGATCTAATATTTCACTTTTGATTTAAAATTAGGTTAGGAACTTGTATAGTTCAAGCAAATTTTTATGATTACTTTTCTAAATTTCACTTCTGTTTGATTGCATCACATTAACAATTCACAAACAAAACCCATGCAAGCACCCAAAGTCTAAATTGCAAAGAAAAAAAAACATAAATGTCTTGTTTCTTTGCATCTAGAACCTAGAATGAATGCAAGCAGTACACAAAACACAAGACACCTATCGACTAAACGTGTACTTCAACCCAGGCAAGTTTGTTTTCCATTTGCTTTGGCACACAGACATTAATTTGACACGTGCATATTTTATGCTGCACTCCCAAAAGCTGAGACCTTCATTGTCATACCAAGCCAGACACATTGACTTCTCTTGCCCAATTCAAAAGCTTTCACTATAACTAGACACAGGTCACAGATCAATTACTTAATTGCAATGCATGATAAATTGATAAGTAAGATAATAATTTCAATAATACCTTATCAAAATTCCTATGATAACTGGACATTAAGTGCAAAATGAATCTCCATTCTGCTTTTACTTGGTAAATACATTTTTGATGTGACTTACAACCAAGAAATTTCTTCTGATATTTGTAAGAGAATTAATTTTTTGTAATTTTCATTTGGTGCCAACAGTAAATTAATCTATATTAGAAACCATCTCATCAATATCAGGCATTGCAACTAAGTCCAACACATTTAAAGAGATACATGAATGCACAAAGCAAGATATTGGTAAGCATATTCTAATCATCTAGAATAAGCCAGTTCATATTTGTCTCTATGCTTATAGAGTACAGTACCTTTGTGCACAGTCCTTCGTGCAAGGTATGGGAATTGATTGCTATTCACTATTCTCTAAGTAGTTCATTAATGCAAACAATCACTCTCAATCACTCATTCACACACATAGTAATCAGTTTTGTCAATCAATTATTAGCCTAGGAACAATAACCTGAAAACACTGAAAACATGAAAAAATGAAAATACAAAACAAAACAAGAAAAAAATAAACAGTTAACTGTGGAAACAAATTTCAAATTATTGTGCTTTTAGGTTTGGGTTACGTTATTTTGGTAGTGATAATAAAGAAAATATTCTATAAATAGGATAAATAAGAAATATGGTAAATTAGTCACACAGTATGTCCCAAACCTATGCATCAAGTTGAAATAAGTTACGCCTATACTAGGTAGCTAATTTTAAAATTGCTTCCCCCACATCGATTACCATAAAATAGTTATGTTAAATGTTACCATATCGTATGATTAACTTCATTAAAAGTAGTTTTAGGAGTTAGCATTGCCGAGACCAGAGTTTTTTTGGTTAAACAATCAATTAAGCGTAATTATTGTTTAGCACATTCCAGTTAGTTTTTGTTTTGGATTCAGGTTTTTTTTGTTTCCGTAGCAGCCGAAGGAATTTTGAGACTTTTTTTGCAGCCGTCATTTTGCCCAAAAAAAGTCAAAAGCCCAGATCCAGCGAGATTAGTCGGCAAACATTTCAGGCAGGGTATTTAATAAATCTGCAACAAGACGAGAATGATATGCGAATTAATACACCATGTCACATCATCGGAAGAGAAAAACAGGTTCATTTCGGTTAATTTTCAAGTTCTCTCTCGCAACCAAGTCATCCAAATACCTATCAGTATGCAATCAAACAATCAATCAATAGAAAACACAAAAATATAAGTTGGCACTCATGCGACTCAATGCAAAAAAGCGCAGCTCAGCCAAAAGTTTTGAAGCGGCAGAAAAGAAACTTGCAGCACGAAAAATCATGCAAAATAAAAAGTAACTCACAAGGGGTGCAAAGCTGCGTACACAAAACACAAAAAAACACGGCAAAAATAAAGAAACTCAATCTGGATCGATCGGCAAGGCATAGAAATCAAAAGAAATTATATCAGTGTAGTTAAAAAAATCCAAAGAATTTCAACTTTCTTGAAAGAAGCTTTAAATCAATCCAGTTTTGAAATCCAACTAGCAAAGCAGAAACTTTCGTTCAGACTCACCCGAGCTTCTGCCGTCAAGATGTATCCTTTCTCGTGGGCCTTCAACAGATCAATCTTCTTGCCTGTCGTCGTCTCCATCATCTTCCCCTCGACGGCATCGACAATCTCGCTGGCAATCGCATCTTGCAACGAGCTGATGTTCCCGCTCTCTGCGTCTTTCACGACCGTTGAGCTTGCGTCGATCATTCCCGACTCGATGCTCTCTTGCAGCGTTAGCCTTCGCTTTTCCAGCACGCCGCTCGACAGGTACGGATCGGTAAAACCTCCGGTCGTCGGGTTGTACAACCCGTAATTTAGCCCCTCGATGAGAGAGAACCCACGGCGTGGCGTCGTCAGCAATCCTGATTCTATCGCCGCTTGCAGCGAGTACAGTTTAGAGCTAGCGGAATCGAGTACATTCCCCTTTTCGGCGTCCATCAGTCCCTTCCTATACGCCTCCGGCAATTTCAGCAACCTGTTCTTGTTCATGTCTTTGATTAACGCGGTATCGGGGTCAATCAATCCAAGAGTGACAGTCTCCTTCAGTGTCAAAACCTCCTTCGAATTGGGATCTGTGAATTTACCAGTCTGTACGTTGAGATGATTCTGCTCGATGGCAGCATCGAATGTTAGCGGCTCTCTCAAGAAGATAACCGTGCCCTGATCGAACATAATGCACAGCGGCTTAACCTTGCCTGTTTGTGGGTCGAAAGCTGCCCGTTTGTTCAAATCAATAACCCCGTCTTCCAAAGCTTTCTTGACCGTTCTAAACCTGCCCGTCTGCGGATCTTTAACTACGGCCGATTCCGGATCAATAAGTTCGTAGCGAATCGCCTCCTCAATCGTGCATTCGCGCATCGTTCGCGGATCTTTGAACGTGCCTCGCAAGAAATCGATCGAGCCCTTTCTTACCGCTTGCTGGAAAGTCATTGGCCTGTCTACGGTTACGAGAAGTCCCCTCTCTAGCGCCGAGTCTATCGTGTATGCTCGCTTTGTCTTGGGATCTACAACTCGGCCCCTGGGCACGTCGATGGACCCATCTTCGATACCCGAATTGACCGATTTAAGTTGACCCGACGTCGGATCTTTGATTGCGGTGGTGTCTGCCGAGACTAGCCCGTGAAGCAGGGCTTGCGAGATGTCTTGGTGGTCTCCCAGATCGGGATCCACAAATTTGCCGGTCTCCGGTCGATACAATCCACTCTTTACGGCTTCCTCGATCGAAAGAGGACGCTTGGACGTTACGATAAGACCCTTCTCTTTCGCCTCCTTCAACGACAACGCTTTCTTTTCTCCCGGGATTTTGTAAACGCCCTTGACGTCATCGATCAACGTCGGAATCGCTTCGGGAAGCTTGCAGTACACGTTCGTTTTCGCGTGTTTAACGAACGACGTCAGCGGATTGATCAGTTCGTTCTTGCACGATTCCTCGAGCGTGAGCTTACGTCCGCTGGCGGGGTGAACAAACTTGCCCGTGCCGACGTCGTACAGACCCATGGCGATCGCCTCATACAAACCGAAACCCGCGCTCTCGATGTCCACAATCAACCCCAGATCCATCGCCTCAGAGAGCGAGATCGAAACGTTGGCTCCCGGCTCCTTGAACATTCCCGCCCGCCTATCGATGAATCCCGCCCGACAAGTCTCAACCAGTGACAGCAGTCGTTCCGTCTTCTTGTCCCAGAAGCACGGGAGTTGCGGATTGATTATGAACCGCCGGATCGCCTCGTGCAGCGTGACCTTGCGCCCCGTGTTGGGATCGGTGAACTTGCCGGTGTCGTCGTACAGCCCCTGGTGTATCGCGCGCTGGATCGAGACGGCCGCCTTCGAGTCGACGATCAGACCGAGATCGAACGCCTCCCGCAGCTCGTGCTCTTTGTCCTCGGTGAAGTCCTTGACCTTGGACGTCTCGCCGTCGACAAAGCCGATCTTGATCGCCTCGGCCAGCGAAACCTTCTTCCAGAAGCCGGAGCGCGTGTCCTTGACGTGGACCGAGTCCGAGTCGATCAGGTTCCGCGCGACGGCCTCGGCAAGAGTCAGGCGTTCGCCGGTCGACGGGTCCAAGAACCGGCAAGCCTTCTCGTCGAAGACGCCCTTCATCAACGCCTCGCTCAACGAAATCGGACGCCTGACCTCGATCAGCAAGCCCTGCTCGAACGCCTCCTGGAAGTCCAGCCGCCTGCCGTGCTTCACGTTCAGCGTGCCCGTCCGCGCGTCGATGATCCCGTCGTCTAGCGCCCGGCCGAACGTCATTAGCCCGTCGGCCGACTTGACGAGCGTTGACGCCGCGTCCAACACGCCGCGACGCAGCGCGCGGTCAGTCGGCAGCTTCTCCTGCGTCTCGGGCGACGTGAACTTCCCCGACGCCGGGTCGTAGAAGCCCTTGAACACCGCCTCCGGCAGCGAGAACTTTCGCTTGGCGGGGATTATCAGGCCGCGGTCGAGCGCGTCGTAGAAGTGCATCTCCGAGCCGCTGCCGGGATCGGTGGCCGAGCCCAGCTTGGGGTCGATGACGCCGATCTTGATCGCGTCGGCCAGCGTTATGATGTCGCCGTTGCGCGGGTCTTTCACCGTCAAAGACTCGCGGTTGATCTCGCCGCGGCGGATCGCCTCGTCGAGCGTGATGCGTTCGTCCTCCGCGATCATCAGGCCCGTCTTGGGGTCGTAGCAACGCTGAGCCAACGCCTCTTGGAGGGAGAACGGCTTGCGCGTCGAAAGGATGAAGCCCTTCTCGAAGGCTTCGTCCAGGGTCATCGACTTTGGATAGGTCATGATGCCCTTTTCGGTGTCCAGCAGCTTGGACGTCTCGGCATCTTTGACGGTGACTATTTTGTCGCGGCTCAAATCCTTCACGCGCACCGAGCTGCAGTCGATGAAGTCGGACTGGATGGCCTCTTTCAGAGTCACCTCGCTGCCCGTTATCGGATTAGCGAACTTGCCGTTACGCGGGGAGTAGTAGTCCTGTACTATCGCATCGATTAACGTCACGCTGATTTTGTTGGTGATTATTAATCCTTTCTGGACGGCCACGTCAAGAGTCAACAGATTGCCTGACGCGGTATTTCGTAGTTTGCCCGATTTGGGATTGATCAACTTGGTGGTCAAGGCATCGTCAAGGGAAACAAAGTTGTCGGCGCGAGTGTCTTTGACTTCGGTGATGAATGCATCAACCAGGCCGCGTTTGACGGCCTCGTCAACGTCGATTCGTTGCTGGGTCAACGGGTCCGTGATTTTACCGCTCTTGGGGTCGTAGAGTCCTTTGCGAATGACCGCTTCAAGCGCCACGGGCTTCCTGGGTCCGGCAACAACAAAACCTTGAAGGAACGCCACTTTGAACTCGACTTCCGTTCGTGTCTCTACGTTGACAATCACACCGCGGTTCAGATCTACGATTCCGATCTCGATGGCCTCGTTTAGCGGGAGGATGTCGTCGTTCTCCGGGTTGCGAATGGACACGGAGCTGGGATCTAGGACGCCCGCGTTTATTGCATCGACTAGGCTGAGAACTTCTCCCGTTTGGGGATCCTTGACTTCGCCGGTTTTCGAATCAAACAGTCCGCTGTCTACGGCTTCTTGTAATGAAAGGTTCGGGGTTTTTGATTTGTCGCTACGGGAAACGGGCCGCTCGAAAATCCAGCCGAGTTTGATGGCCTCAAAGAACGGCACCTTCTTCCCGGTTCCTGGATCAACCATGTGTCCAGAATTTCGATCTATAATCGGGATCTCGACTGCATCACGCAAGCTGACAAAACTCTCTGGTTTCGAGGATAAATCTTTCACAGCTAGCGCATCAGCATCGAAGATCTGATAGTTGAGGACCAAGTCTACGAATCTGATGGGTTCCATTGTTTCGGGATCAACAAACATGTTGTTTTCAGGATCGTAACATCCTTCATTAGCCAAATCATCGGGGCTCAAGTATTTCGTAACTTTAATTCGATATTTTACATTGTCTTCTACCAAACCAATTTGATTTTTGTTGAAAACTTCTACGACATCGTCAGGGTACACAAGGTTTTTATCGATTGCTTCTAGAACCGGGGTGTATTCGCCCTTCGGTGTTAACTTTACGAGACACGTCTCCGGGTCGATGTACCGTTCTTTGATAGCCTTCTGCAACGTCATTTTCGGTAACGGAGAAACACCCCTAGCCTTAGTTTTGATTGTGATTGCAGTTCCCTTATCCTTTTCTGGACTCTTTTCCCGAAGCAATTCCATTATCGGACTCGATTTATCTAAAGAAGCAATTTCCGTGACCTCGACCTTCTCTGTCTGTTCGGGGGTTGATTTGACAGGTACCGACTCTTCCTTTACAGGACTCTTGGGTTTCCCAATTCCCTTAATAGCATCAACAACGGCCATCCCAGCTAAAATAGGAGCCCCAACAACAGCTAAGATCCCCATTTTAGCAGCTTCCCCAATATTAATACTCTTTCCAGATTTATCCTTGATGTTTCCTGTCTGGGGATCCAGTATTCCCTTCGCCAAAGCCTGCTTTGTGGTCACCGGTTCCCCGCTTGTCACATCATAGACGACCGCGTCAGGGTCAATCAACCCCTTCTCAACAGCCTCCTCGAAGGTGAACAGCTTTCCGGTGCTAGGGTCTTTGAACTTTTTCGTTTTTGGGTCGTAAATCGTTTCGTACGCTTCCAAAATGTTAAGCTTTGTTTTCTTCGGTGACTTTTGCAACTCTAGGCTAGTGTCTAGGAGCCCGTCTTTGATGGCTTTCTCAATCGGAATGATTTCCCCTGTGGCCGGATTTTTATACGTGCCCTTGTCCATGTCGACGAGCCCCTGCGCAACTGCATCCGAGAACGACATTTTGATTTCACGCGTCGTATACTCCTTCTTCGTTTCCGACTCGTCTTTGATGATTCCCTTCTTCCTTGCCGCTTCCAACGTCAGAATCTCTCCGGTAACGGTGTTCCTAACCTCGTTGGGTCCCATCAGAACGTAGCCGTGCTTCAACTCGATGGTTTTGGTCGTTATCGTGTGATAGCTCGTCACCGTTTCGGTCACGGCCGTCACAGTTCCCGAGGGCTCGAAACTTATCAAGTGGGGAATGTTTTTGATCACCAGGAGTCCGGACTCTACGGCCTCTGAAACGGGGATGAGCTCTCCGCTCTTGGGATGCTTTAGCGTGCCTTTCTCGCCGTCGATCAAGTTGTTCCTGAGAGCTTCGTTGACGTCTACAGAATACTGGGACTTGGGATACGGCAGGGCCATGATGAAGTCGGATTTTATGGCGTCCTCGACGGAGGTTCGAACTCCGGTCAACGGATGGATCAGTTCCCGTTTGTCCTGGTCAATGAGACCGCGTTTCAGCGCGACCGGGAAAGTCATACCGGCAGGAGGCAGAGTGATGGACGAGTCCTCTTTCGGTTTCACAAACACCTTCATGTCTGTGAGGGCAGTCAACAAATCTACCGAGCCACTGGGTGTATTGACCAAAGATCTATTCTCGTCAAGGTTCCCGTTAAGAATTGCCTGCTGGAGAGTGAGTCTAGTTCCCGACGGTTCAATCATCTTGGACAAAGGATCAACAATGTCGCACATGATCGCTTCCTTCAAGGACAGATGAGCACCGGTCTCCGGATGAATAATGACTTTTGCCTCCGGATCGATAAGCCCTTGGTTGTACAAGCCGGGAAGGGACAAGGATCTCGCGACGGGGATCAACAAACGTCCTGACGGGCCCAACGAGTCCAGAATCCCCCGGTCCATCGCCTCTCTGATGGTCAGCACGTCGCCTCTCTGCGGATCTAAGATGGCGCCCGTGTTCCCGTCCACCCTGTTGCTGTCGAGCACCTCGGAGAGGGTCATCGTCTCGCCGTCGTCGCCGGCGTAGGTCTCCGGCAGTTCCAAGATGTCGGCCGTCGCCTTGTCTATCAGTCCCGTCTCGATCGCGTCACGCGGCTTCACGATCTTCTTGCGCATCTTCTGCAAGACCACCGGGCGCGCCTCGCGTTCGGGGCTCTGGGAGAACGACCTGGCGCGACCGATCGCGACCTGGTACTTGGGCTCGGTGGTGAGCCGGGCGCGGGTCTTGTCGCCCTCGGTGGGGCCCTCGTCGAAGATCGGTATCTCATTTGGGCTCTTGACACGTTCGGGAATGTCAAAGTTCTTGAGATTGTCGGGCACGTCGAGGCCCATCTCGATGGCCTGCTCGACCGTGATGTCTCTGCCCGTTTCCGGGTCCTGGACTACGATGCTGGTTGAAACTACTTCCGTTCTGGTCGTCAAAATTTCGGGGTTCTCGCCTTCCTGCATTTCCAGAGCGTGCAGCGTGGTTTTGTCGATTATGCCTCGTTCGTAGGCAACTTCTATCGGGATGCTCTCACCGGTTTTCGGATCTCTGATCATCGATTTCTTAACAATGTTTACAACCGATTGGGCGGCAATTAAAGGAGCGCCTAAGACAGCTACTACCCCGAACTTGGCTGCTTGTCCCAATGATATCTTACGGCCCGTCTTATCTTTATATTCCCCGGTATCCTTGTCTATAATTCCCTTCCTCAACGCCTCGTTCATGTTCATCTCTTTGCCCGAGTACGGATCTTTGACCTTCACAAGTCGAGGCTCAATCTTTCCGAGTTTAACTGCGTCTAGAATATTCTCAGATTCGCCGGATTGCGTGAAGATCACCAAAGCCGTGGACGGATCGTAGATCACACCCTGAGCAACTTGAAGCGGCTCCAAACTGGTTTCGTCAAGGATTTTGATTTCAGTGAATGTCGGCGAACTGCCGTCGACTTTAGCGTTCGAAACCTCGACCAAGTCGGGCTGTCCCGATACTTTCGTGATCTGCAGCAACCTGGGCGGCGATCCTGTATCCATCTGTTCCCCCAAGATAACCAAACATTTAGCGATCGCTTCCTTCATCGGCAGCTTACTCGAGCTCACTATATAGTGGCCGGTAGAATCGAGGACCTTCTTATCTAGCGCACGCGAAATTGAAATCTTTCGGTTGTTTATCGGATCCACGACTATGGCCGAAGCCGGATTGATAATGTTGAGTTTAACGCACTCTTCGAACGACACGAGCCTATCGGTTCCCGGGATAATGAACAGTCCCGTGACGGGATCAAAGAGCTTCTGGTTGATTGCGTCGGCAAGCCACCAGCCGTCCGGAGGCAGTTCGAAGATCTGCTTCTCGGTGGACGACGTTCTTTCCGACGCCAGGAAGTCTTCGGTGTCGCGTTTCTTGGACGGCGGCGACATGTCGGAGACGCCGAACTTGCCCGCCCCGCTTTTGATCGCCGCTCTCTCGCCATCCACCACGTCCATCGGCTCGGAAAGCAATTTGACGGGCGAATGCGATTTGACCGGGCTTGTCGATTTGACCGGGCTTGTCGATTTGACAGGCGAGACTGTTCGCACGGGAGACTGGGCCTTCACGGTGGGCCCGAAAACAGAGGTAGATTTCGTCGGAGAAACGCTCCTCAGCGGGGAGCCTTCCTTCTGCGTTTCGTCAAACTGGAACTGGACAGTGGTGGAGCCGTGTTTGGTGACCACCGGCTTCAACGGAACCATCAGCTCCGGGGAACTCGATTGGGTCGGGAAGGACTTGGTAGGTGAAGACTTTGTGGGCGAGCCCTCGCGAGAAGTGCTCGTGACCGGCGCTGTCGTGAACCCGCGCGACGAAGACTCGTGCGTTATCTGCGTCTTGGTCGTGTAGCTCGACGTTTCGTCGCGCGAGCTCCGGGCGGCGGTCACGGGAACGCTCTTGCCCGGCTCCGTGTGTCCGATGAGGCCCTCCTTGATCGCGTCCTGGATCGCCATGACCCGGCCCGAGTCGGGATCGCGGAACGTCTGGTTGGCCTCGTCCAGAAGGCCTCTGCGCAACGCCTCGCCAAACGTCATCCGAATCTCCGACGTCGTCACCCCGCTCGATGTGACCGTCACGTAACGCTTGATCGTCTTGGTGACTGTTTGGGTCGTCACGGTGATCGCTACGAGGCTCGCAAGGAGCGCGGCGCCCTCTGGCGTGATTAGCCCACGGCGTTTCGCCTCGTCCAAAGGGATCGGCTTGCGCGTTTTCGGATCCACCACCTGGCCCGACTTGGGGTCGATGCAGCCTTTAATGACGGCTTCGAACACCGTCAGCTCTTGGCCTTGGTGGAAGATGCCGATCTTGCGATCCAACATCTCGAGGACTTCCGGTCGGACTAAGTTTAATTTCACCGCCTCGGGCATCGGGACGGATTTTCCGGATTTCAAATCGGTTATGTAATTTGTCGTGTTTGTTTTAGGGTTGACTACGCCCTTCTCTAGGGCGATGTTCAAGCTGACATAGTCGTTACCGTCGGGATTTTTGAACCCGTCAATGTCGAAGATGGATTTGACAGCGATGGATGTGATAAGTCCCCGATCTACTGCCTCTTGGATTGATATTATTTCCCCGGTGGCTAGATCCCTGAATTTACCTTCCGGCAAGATAATTCCCAGCGACAGAGCTTCGTTCAACGTCAAAAGCTCGCCGTTTTTTGTGTTTGTGATCGACTTTGACGTGTTTGAATCCAAGACCCCCCGGTGAATACTCTGCAAAATATTTAGCTTAGTCTGATGCGTCGGACTGAATATCATCGCCTTGTCGTCGATCAAATCTAAATCGACCGTATCCTTGAGCGTCATCGGTTTAACAATTAGCTGCCGCCTCCTAGCCTCCCTCAACGGCAAGACCTCCTGCGAGATCCCGTGCACGTACTTGTTGCTCATCGGATTCAAAACCCCCGACTTTATCGCCTCGACCACCGTCAGCTTGTTGTCTGTGGCCGCGTCTACGACCTCCCTGACCTCCGGATCGATCACCCCCTTACTGATGGCCTCCGATAAGGGATACCTCTCTCCCGAGTTCCGATCGACAATCTGCCCCGTCCTGTCGTCTACCAAACCCTGCGTGATCGCGTCCGCCAACGCCAGACCGTTGGTTCTCTCGAGCACCGGTCCCCGAAACAACAACTTCCTGAAATACGCCTCCTCCAGCGTGATGCGTTCGCCGCCGTACACAAACAGGCCCGTCGTCGTGTCGACCAATCCCCGTTCTACGGCTTCGGCAATGCTAACTCCTTGCTTCGGTCCGAGCTTTACCTTGATGCGCTCTTCGATCGGCAAATAGCCGCGCTCGGCGTCGTACAACTCGCGTTGTATCGCCTCGAGCAGCGTCAGGTGCCTCAGTTTGCTGCCCTCGTCTTCGTCGATGCCGCACGGCCCTAGCAGGCGGTCGGCCAGCGCGGGCGTCACCAGGCCCTTGGCCGCCGCCTCTTCGATCGTTATCGGCGGCGTCCGGCCGTCGGGCGACGTCGCGATCAGCCCCGTGCGGACGTCGAGGATGCGCAGGCGGATCGCTTCGCCGACTGTAAGGATCTCGCCCGTTTGCGGGTTCAGGATGCCTGGCGTCTCGATTATGTTGTCCGTGCCGATGCCCTCCTCGACCTTGTGTATCCGCCGCAGGGACTTGATCTCTGTGAACTGCACGCTCGATCCCGGCCATTGCGAGTCGCCGTTGCCGTGGCTTCCGTTGCTGCCGTTGGTGGCCTTTGTCTGGTGGGTTTCAGTCTCGAAAGTCTTGGAGCGTTTCGTGCTCGGCACGCCGTCGATGACGGTGACTGAAGAGTTGAGCTTCTTAACGAGCCTGTACGTACCAAACAAATTTTTTGACGACTGGATACATGTTGGGTATTAGGACAACGTAGAATAAAGAGGCTCCAGACCCTGATCATAACGAGTTACTAAGGGCATACCGAGACAGGCAAAGCTCATAAATAGACAACAGCATGCACTACTCGAAGGTTCATCGGAGACTAGTGCACTAATTAAATGTAGTGAACTTTGATAATGCTTGTTGAATGTTGTTTGCAATGTCATGATTATGTAAAAGAGATCTGTTAACTGGGTGACCTTAGTAAATATATGCTATGTATGTATTACAATGCCCATAAACATGAATTAAGATCAATATTATAAATCTACTATTTAAGTGAAGAGGGAGAGAGATAGATTATTTTTTTGCAAAGGAGTTAATAACTATCGCAGTGTTTACTTTCAACTAGGTATGTCTCGAGACCTGACAAATAGAGAATTTCTGCAATGAATTCAAAGGGGCGAAGGTGGGATGTCTGCAACAAACTTCGATATCAAGGCACTCACTGCGACTGCGATGAGTAGTGCGTCGTCGTCGAGTAGGAACGCGTTTCCGTGCCGTCCGCCGAGTCGAAGATGTTGTACTCGGTGCGGAAGGTTCTCAGCTCCCGCGGCTCCATTTGCGACACGAGCAGCTGGCGACGGAGAAACAGACAACCGTTGAACGTCCGTCCGAAATCTATGACTTTCACGGGCTTACTTAAGGTGTCTAAGGTCCTGTTTTACAATTTACAGTAAAATAGTTATCTTCCAGCTACCGATATGTTGTCATCATGGGAGATTAGTTTTTATCTGGAGGTTGTTGTAAGACCAGCCCTAAGGAGGCTGGAAAAGTAAATTAATTGACACCTACTTCATAAGACCTGTAACCAGGAAACGGAAGTGAAAAATGAGCATAACTGCAATTTCCTATGGTTTTATGATAGTTAAGAGGACTTTCTGAACTCAAGCAGTACTAGGCAAAATATACTAGAATCCAACTCAAGGTTTTGGAAAAAGGCCAAGGTTAGCACAACAAAAGGCAATTTTATGACTTGCCGAGAGTATTGAACCCTCACCAGTCGGCTATTGATTATCCACCCAACAACCATCGGCAATCACTAGCCACTTTCCGATGAATGGCATTACAATCCCTTGATCAACAAATTTGTTTTGGATGAATACTAACAATCTTACAGATTCATAAAAATATTAATATACGGTAAAATTGACACCCTAGAATTGAGAAAAATCAGAGGTAGTTATTTCGGATAGTAACTTCACAGAACAACCTACATAATCACTCAAATCTCGATTAAACTGATCACATATCACCGATTGTCACTTGAAAACTGGTACACTGTGTGTTTGCTAGCAGCTCTGTCCAAAGACTGGCAATGGCAGCGAGGTATGCAAGCTGCCAAGACATCGATGACATACATGGTCGCGTCGCCCACACGAGCGACTACGCCAAGGTTGATGCTGCGTCGAGACTCGAGATAGGCTCACTGGACACCCACACTCCCCTTTTTATTGGCTGAACCCACCGCATTGTGCCGCCTACCTAGCCACGGATGACAACATTCGATACCTCTGGCAGGAGGCTGGCTTGGGTGGCAAGACTTTAATTTAAGTACTAATTATTATGTTTCAATTGCAAATGACTAGGTAAGTAGATTGTTGAAACTTTAATTGCATGTGCCAAAGCTAAGGTATTGTAAGGGGAAATGAAATCACTGGAAGCTATCATAAATTTAAGTGCATAATTTTTATGTGAGTATTAAAAATTAATTTTCGACATGTTGAAATCTGTAGCAGACTATTTAAATTGCCAACAAATGTGTAGGAAGGGCATGAATACTCAGAAAAAAAGAGAGTAGCTGAAAATAATTACAGTAGACACTACCCCGCTGGGCTTTGAATTGATATTCAAAACAAAAGTGCGTTTCGTCCTAAATGCAGTAGCCGAAATTTAAATAGTGAACAACATTCAGCTTGAAAACAACAACAAACAAGTTGTCCTGCCTAAAATCCACCGGGAAACCACTTGCGTTACATAGCCAAGGCGACCTTAACCTTTCCAATTACCCGAACTACCTACGCGCAATTTCCACTAATCTGTAAACCGAATCACCGCAAGATGAGTTCACAATTGCACAACTGACGTTAAACGTCGGGTCAATATTTGACATCAATCATCAGCCATTAGCGCACCGTGATACACAACCGATCTTCGCAACGTTTTAATGAATTCAAAGTGATTTGGAAATGTGATGGGCGGTGTTTTAAATAGCCCACACTCTCCCCTGGCTCATGATTCATGAATGGCTCTGTAATTATGGGCATTATTCAAAATGATTTTTACCTGGTGCTGGTCAAGGTTGAATGAGATTACATATAGCCTCTAGCTCTGTAATTCTTCAAGGAAGAGTTATCTCAATGCTAGATCTTTTCCTTGGTTGAATTTTAATTGGATTAAGATCATAAACTGTCGAGATTTGATGGCTGATTGTTTATTGCCCGTGGAGACAGCAGGCTTAGAACACTACCTTGCTTGTCTGCCGTCTGTCTTGAGTTGAAGTTAAAGGCAACTAATAATTTGCTTTACAATTTGCTTTGCAGGTGCTAGTACTTAAAAGGTATTGCATTCAGAATTGATGTCCATTGCCTTTGGGAGCATCAATAAAAGGTCACAGAATAAATCGCCATACTACTAGAAAACATCTACGCATTGAACAGTTTTATAACTGAATCATTTTAAAATAATCTTTTCTCTGACAAATTAGATTAATTTAAAAAATGTCACATGTGACAAAAATCACGTTAAATTTGATATGAAACCAAAGTATAGTCCTAATATATCTGGCAAGCAACAGATGACTGGGGCAATGCTGCCAAAAAAGGATTTACTTAATCCTTATCCTAGACATTTCCAAACATCTCCCCTTAGTGGACCTTCCAAGCATCTTGGATCTGAGCATGAGACTACAAAATGCCCAATGTTATATTGTTATCTTTCACGATCAATATCACTCCTGACATACAAGTTAAAATGGACATATCTATCGGTATACTATCGGTATACTATACATATCTATCGGTATACTATCGGTATACTATCGGTATCTATCGGTATAATAAATAAAAAAACGCCCAGAGCTAAACCAAACGCAGGAAGCTAGCAGCTCAACCCAGCACCGAAACAACGCCGCGCCCGACGCAAGCTCACCTGGAAGGCGGGATCGTGGGGCGAGAGCGCCGCCATCTGCCGCAGCCGCTGGTAGAGCGTGTGCAGCAGCGTGCGGTATCGCTCGTTCAGCTCGTCGAGCTCCTTCGAGACGGCGTCGGCGCCAGTGCCGGCCAGCGCCGTCGGGCGGCGCAGGGTCGCGTCCAGGGACGGGTGCACCTCCTCCACCAGCCAGTCCGAGTACTTCTCCAGCCGGCCGTTGTAGATCTGGCCAGGGCGGGTTAGCGACGACCGTTCGTCACGCATTAGACGGTTAGTCGGGTTACGTTTCGGACGCTCTCAAACCGGTGGCCGGGTCCGGTGAATTATCGCGTTTTTGTATTCGGCTGGCAGAAAATATTCAGACGAACCAGTACGTTGAAATGAAAGTTCTTTACTGTAGCGAAAACAACAATGCTTTTCGAACGACTCAAATTTTAACCGATTTCTGGCTTGTAACCGTGAGAAAGCTGAAGACCCGGATAGTTAAGCAGAGGGTTTCAGAGCCATTTGCTGATGTCGAAAGCGTGAAAGATTTTGTGCTGTCAGGCCCCAAGACGGGACTTGGTCAACGTTTCGACCAAGTTTCAGGACAGTGATTCATTCGACTTTCAAGATACAAATCTACAAAATACATTTCCACTCAACAAACTGAAAACCGGTCTTCAGATATTATACTATTTCACAGCTGTGATTACTTGGTGCAGAAAGTATCAAGAAGTTTTTGTCGGTTTGTGGATTAAATTTAGTCTTTTTTATTCGCGTGGTTTGAGAACGTTTGTTATTGTCAATTCAGACACCAGACTATGTACAGTTTCAGCGTTAGTGTGGATACACATGGGAGTGGCTTCCGATTCTACTTTACTTCTTCGATCAAACTCAAGACAAACAAAGGAGCACTACAATGAAGCCACGGAACGGAGCTAAAATAACGATGATACTTGACTTTGTAAAACATGCAAAACAATGGGAGGAACTTTAAAATTGTGCCAAAAGGAATCGGTTTGCTAAAGCAACTTAGTAAGTAGAAAATGTAGTCTGATACATCAGGTGAAAATTTGAATCAGATTCAATCTTTTGAATTGATACCTCCAGACCATGTTACTATCAAGTTACTTTATGCTGAACATCTTTTTTGCAAATTGGTAAAGTCCAATTTAGGGTCCTTGTGGGGAGATTTAAAACGGGATTAAACGGAAAAAACGGAACCAACCCGCATGCAATCCCTTCCCGCCACCAAGCACGTTACCGAAGCTCAATGATATTAGCGAATTGTGGATCAAAGTAGCGAATGTCAAGCGATAGATGTTGAGTGTAGAAAGCTGAACAGCGACTCTAAAAATAGTCGCTGCTCATGAAAGTGTCAAGTGTCGTGCTTGGGTGTAATGTTTGTGCCAGAACATTTGTACTTTGTGCTTTGTACCATAAAATAATGAAGTAAATGAGAACTACCTAGTGAAAATGTTAAAAACATTAAAATTTGGAGGTGATATTCAAAGTATAAAGTTGGTGAATCGGAAGTGTTTCTGTATCTATTACGTTAAGTTGTATTCAGAAATATTTCAGAAATGTAATTTACAAAATATGTAGTTATTTTATTAATCAAGTTAAAATCATTAATCGAGACCAAGTTAAAACTGGAAAATCATCGTTAAAATGAGATGAGCATGATTCCGACGCTGATGATGCGAAAACGACACAACTTATTCAACAGTCACTCAAACACACAACTCGCATACCAGACGGAAGAACTTAAGAGCTAGTAGGAGAAAAGTGCGGCAAATGCAAACACTGCTCTGTTTACCTTCGCCTCTCGGATCAATCGGCCGCCTTCGATGTTGACTTGTTCGATGGGTTGTATCCGTTGAACGACATTCGTGTACAACGCCTGCGGATGTTAGTTCTTGTTAGAGCGTCACCGTCACGTTAAACAGGTTTCAACGTGTTGACCAGCTTCATTAATAGAGTGGTGAGGTGCAATGGGTGGTTTTGTTACATATTAACCAAGAGACTTCTAGAAAACTATCAAGTTGCAAGAATTAGAAGAAATCACACGATTTCTGTTCACTTATCTGGATGAACATATCTTTGTTAAAAATTTTCTCCATTGCAACAAGTATTTTTCTAGAATTATCTTGATTAATTTAGAACTCTTTCTATTTTCAAAGGACTTTCTTGCATTGCATCGAGTAATTAATAGGGTTTGTGATCTGAACTTTAACGTAGTGCCAGGACCACATGCATTTGGGGGTGACATTATGAGTGGTTGTAACTTTCAAGTTTCAAGTCAACCAATTCTCGGGTTACAACCGAATGTGCCGATGAAATTGTTCCCGTGAATTCATTAGGACGTGTTTCAGTCATTAGACGATCAATTAATGTTCGATCATGCTTCCTTATTTTTTCTTTAGAGTCAATTTGTGCAGATTAGTGCAATGGACCCTGGTTTCTTGTAGTACAAGAGTTACTCGTCGCTACTTAGTTATCTGCATTCAATTAGACATTCCCATCATTCCTCGACCCTCGGATTAACGTTACTGAAATGTAGACGAGCATTGGACAAACCCCCGATTCGTCAACTCATCTGTCGGCACGCGATCTTTCGACGAACCTAGAACCTGCGGAGAGAACGTGGAGCGCAACACGGTCAGCGGTGTCCCGACGCAACGTGTCGAGTCTTACCTTGGTGGTGTCGATCTCTTCGATCACCTGGTTCTCAACGACGCCCAGTCCGTTGAGCTTCGTGTAGCTCTCCTCGACCCAGGTCGACTCGGTCTGGTAGGCGGTCGCGTAGTTCTGCATCAGCGTGTAGGCAGCCTCACACGATCGAAGTCTGAGCGACAGGCGAGAAAAAATTTCCGTTTGTTTGTTAGCTTGTTAACTTGCAATTCTTTTTTTTAATAGGGATTATAATTTATAATATAGTGAATTGAATTCAGGAAATC
This sequence comes from Nemurella pictetii, assembly GCA_921293315.2. Lineage (NCBI taxonomy): Eukaryota > Metazoa > Arthropoda > Insecta > Plecoptera > Nemouridae > Nemurella > Nemurella pictetii. The sequence goes on from OV121122.1 coordinate 10,104,205, forward strand.
TCAGCATGCAAAATATAAAAGACGGAACATCTGGGTGTCATAAACATGTCTTATTGAAATTAATGTCATCTCAGGGAGGAGGATGCTGTCAATTTACACAGTTTTGTGGTAAGAGGCCAGCGGGAGTATTTCTGCACACATTTTCTATATATAATTTCAAAGAGCAAAGGGCTTAGCTAATTTGTTTTTAAACTTTGAGAAGGGTCCATTTAATGAATTTCATTTCCGGCATCAGCGCACCCCGATGACTACCCACCTGTCGACGAGCTGCGCGCAGACCTTGCTCCAGCGGTTGGTGATGCGGTTGACGTCCGAGTCGAGCCGGTCTAGGTCGTGGTGCGAGCCGCGGTGGTGCGTGCGGCTCTTCTCGACCACGCGCCGCCCGTTCTGGGCGTCCTCGTTCAGCTGGTCGATCAGCGGCTGGTGCACGGACACGGCGTTCTGCAGGCTGACCAGGTCCTCGTGCACCTGCAAGAGAGAGCGGGCGGGAATTGAGTAGACGTTCGGTAGAGGAGATTTGGTAGATGTTGGCTGTTCATATTGAAAATGAGATGTGGACAGAATAAGTGCCAGCTTCTACTACAACTCATTGAGTACAATGTCTCCTTTGCAAAATAATGTATGATATTTACGATCGCTCATCCGTTTCTGATGAATTGATTTAAGATTGAAGAAATTGTCTACCATTATTACGGAGCGACACCTCATCCACCGAGACAAAATGCGGCAAATATTCGGCCTAACAATGCCTATTTGATTGCAACACAAAAATGTCAAAATGGCAGCAACAGATTCCCACATTATTCCATGATGTCTTTGGTGAGATTATCTGACAGGTTCAAATTCATAATTTAAAAAATAGCTATAATTTACCATTTTACCAAATCTACTGAACTTTCCTGCAACTATATCTAAAATAACAAATAGTAATTAGTTATTACTTTTTTTGAAGACTCATTTCTTTCCCTAATCTTAGCACGTTAGAACCTATGAACGTATGAACGTAAGAACGTATTTAATTTGTCAGGTGGACAAATAACAAATAGTCTATTATAGATCTGACAAGCTTCTTCCCAGACCGATGTCGCACAGCAAACTACGACGAAACTTACAGCTTGCAGCGACTCCAGATCGGTCGGCAGCTGGCTGTACGAAGCTAGCTTGAGTTCCAACTCGGTGACGACGTTGGTCGCTTCCTCGAGTCCGGTCAGCACGATCTCCACGCACTTCAACCTACAAACGAGAGCGCGTCAGCACGACGGCCGGCCACGGCGGCAAGCGCACACTTTCAGAGAGCAACATCAGGTGGACACCGAAGATTGAAAAGAGAGCAGATTCGACTGTCATCTCACTGCTCCCACTTTCGGCTTTGCTAGAGCAGCTGACATTTGCAACTGTCAATGCCATTCGCACAGCTTAACTGGGAGAAACGACTCTAAACGCATGTGATTGCAACTGCCTTCAGACATAACGATCAAAGGTGAAGCTAACTCACGAAGTACAATGGGTACTAGGTAGCTTCACGTCAGCAAAGATACATTTCTCTGAAAGTCAACGCTTGCCTGAGAGGCGCGTGCAGCGAAACGAGCGGCATGCGGAGAATAAGACGAACGAATTACCTATCGTCGCGTGGCCTGGTCCAGAGACATATCACTTGCATTAGATCAGATGGCATCATCGACACACAGAGCATTTAGTCGTGTTTGAGGGGGAGTGGATCGAACAATGATATTAACATGGGACCTACAGATTAGCAATCAATAGGCGTGATTTGCTGTTAAGCCGTAAGGCTGTTAGATTTTTACTTAGTTCTGAAGATAACAGATGAAGGCCAAATTTTGTAAGCCAGCAAACTAGCAGGGTTCAATTTGAATCATGACAGGACTGAAGACTATCACTACCAAAATGATCTTGATACACAAAGTAGCTAGGTACCTAACATTCAACAGTAGCATGCAGTTAAGCATCTAGGGGCAGTTATACAATATTTCTTACCCCCGAAAGTTAACGAGATAATCCTCGAAAGCTTTCGAGGTTCACCGTTTTTGACTTTGTTGAGCTGTACAATCAACCCTGGATTGATGTCACAAATTGATGGACAAATGTCACGGCGACAGATAAACAGAAATGGCAAACCTCAATTAATTCCTAGAAATGATCTCATTGACGACGGAGTTAAAATACAGTCAAATCAACCCACAGAGCTCGACATCTAAACAAGAAAAAGTCGCGATCGCGACGTAGGATCGAACACGACCAATTGCCAACGCCCGAGCCTTCCCCGCTCCGCCCCGCCCGGCACCCACCTCTCGATGTAGAGATGCGACGCGTTCCACAGCGTGTTCCACTTGTCGAGCACCTTGTCGAGCTTGGCCTGCATGGCGGGCGACTTGCGCGCAACGCTGCGGAAGATGCCCTGCACCTCCTCGAGCTCCGGCTCCAGCGACTGCAGCCGCGTCTCGAACTCCTTGTGCTCGATGACGAGGTGCTCCAGCGAGTCGAGGTCGCGGGGGACGGGCGCGCCCGTGCGCGAAGCCAACGCGCGCTCAGCCTCGTCCAGGGCGGCCTGCAGCGCGCCGATGCGGTCGTTGAACGCGCGCACCGCGTTCTTGCTCTCCTCTGCAAGGAGAACGCGGTCAGAACGCGGTCGGGAATGTGACTTCGTCAGGTTGAAATTGAAGTTGAACTTTATTTTGTCTCGGAAGTCAGGCAATTCCACTGTCTAGCGGTACCTATCATCAAGGTAAAGCACTACCTATCATTACTTTCTCGAGGCTACTTGCTTCTTGATCATAGCTCGTTATATTTCAGAAAAACAATGTAACTGGGTTGATGAATGCCAAGTCCCAAGCCTAAACTTTTTCAGTCGTTTCGCAAAGCTATGCTGCCTGCTTTCTCAAGGGTCTAAACTCGGGAAAAACTCGGGAAACGTCGGGGAAAATTTGTAGTAGAAGTTGAACCTGAAGTTGAACTTTCTTTTGTCTAGGAAGTCAGGCAATTGCACTGCCAAGCACTACCTATCGTAAAGGTCATTAATTTCTTCGACTCGTGTCTTTTCCTAATCTTTGCACGTTAGTTTTCAGAAAAACTAACTAACTGGGTTGTTACCAAGTTCCTCAACTCAAACATATCCCGACGATTAGGGAAGCTATGCTGCCTCAAGGCCCCAGAGTTTAACTTGAGTTGAGACTCTTCTTGAGACTCAGGGACGTCGGGAAAAGTTCGAGTCTCGGACATAGCTTTAAATAACCTAGTACAATAATTTTCTATAGAGTTAATTTCAGTTTTTCCGGGCTGGCGCCGTCTCCGACTCCGATCCGGTCGACCTCCGCGGCCCGCCGCTAGTCTCACCTTCGAGCCGCGCCCGGCGTTCGAACTCGTCGAACAGCCGGTTCACCTCCTCCATCTCGCGCCGCAGCCGCCGCAGCTGCGGGTCGGCGGGGTCGCCTTCCTGCAGCAGCTTGTCGGCGTCTTCGTTGAGCGCCTTGCGGATCGCGTTGCGCTGCTCTTGGCCCATCGCCAGGAACTGTCGGGCAACCGCGGACGACGTTAGCAACGAGTTACCAACCACGACAATACACTAAAATTTCAGTTTCTAATTTTGTAGAATTGGGAAGCATAGGAAACAAAAGCAGACATGTACCCAATTCTACAGAATTGGAAACAAAAAAAAGTAAGTGATATAGTCCCCAAACCTAGCTTATGCAGAAACTATCTAAAAAAATAATTCGTAGTACTGAACATTGACATTTCTTCTTCAAGATATGCAACTTTGAGCTTTTGCCGCCGATGTTTACTCTATCGCAACTCCCCCGCTCCCGTTCGCACCTTGCATCCAGCATCGACTCACCTGCGCCAGGTCCCAGCTCTTGACCACCTTGATGGTGGCGAAGATCATGTTCTGCCGCATGCGCAGCTGCTTCTTTTGCCAGAGCGCGATCGAGCGGTCGAACTGGCGCTTGAGCCGTTCGACCGCGTCCAGCGCCTCCTTGTCGGGCGGCGGGATCAGGAAGCAGACGCCCGGCACAGTCGACTCGACGCCCGACGCGTTCGTAACGCGCCACTTGACGCGGCCGGAGTTGTCGTGCAGAACGCACTGCTCGTTCTTCTCGATCAGGATCTGAGTGGGAACGCGTCCGGTTAGATTTCATCGGGTTAGGTTACATCGGGTTCGGTTAAATCGGGTTAGTTTACAAAGAAACGATTAAGCAGCTAAAACTAAAGGTCTAAAGAAAGATAAATAAGTTTGTTTACGTGATGATTCGAACTTAAATGCAATACTCGTAGCATGCACGGTAGAATTGAATGAAGAATGGCACATGTTTCAGCAAAGTAGATAATATTTAGGAGTCATTAGCGGATATATTACTAGACAAGACACACGGAGGCCCTAAAATTGGCCTGGAATCGTAGAATTTCAGCCATCACGCCCAACATCCGAATCAGACCAGAATCCGCGGACACTCACGTTGACCTGCTTGTACGCGCAGATGGCTCGCACCGGCGTGGGCCGCGTCACCGGCTGCCGCCGCTGCTTCAACGGCACGACGTCCTTGGCCGCCTCGCCCAGCGCCTGGACCACGTCGCCGTAGTGGTTCAGCTCGTCGCGCAGCTCCTGCATGCCCTTCAGCAGACGTTCGCCCTCGTCCAGGCCAAACTCCGACGCGCTGTACACCGTGTTGAGCACCTCGTCGCGTCTGCGGGGAGGGGAAGGCCGTTAGTTGGGCTGTGTTCGGTGTCGGGTCGCAAGCGTTTTGCTGCTACAAGCGTTTCCTTGCCATGAGCGTTTTGCTGCTACAAGCGTTTAACTGCCACGAGCATTTTGCTGCTACAACAACTCTCACAGACGGACCGTGCCAAATCCGCACTCACTTGGTGATCCACGCCTCGGCCTGCTTGACGTCACGGAAGAACTGCTGGTGCACGGCGGCGTGGCGCAGGTGCGTCTCCAGGCAGAGCGTCAGCTGCAGCAGCCACGCCCACTGCGTCTGCATCGCCGCCATGTACGCCTCCACCGTCTTGGCGGCCGGATGGTGTTGCAGGACCAGCGACTCGCCGCGGTCTTGCACCGCAGAGAACTGGATCTCGCGCTTCTCCAGCTCGCTCATCAGCGACTGCCGGACGGGAACGGATACGGTTAGCGGCTTTGTCGGGGTGGGCTTTTAAACACCGGGTGAGGCAGAGCGCGTTTGATTTGAGGGTTATTTAGTTGCTACATTATCAAATAGTAAGAAGAAAATAGTGATGAGATTCGATAATGGTACCAACCCAGCATGGTAGGTTCTTGCTTGCTTTGAAGAGTTATATTGTTACAAAACAATGTCCAATCAAGGACAAATGGTGATGAGATTTTGTATGGCGTTTAGCTGAGTGGCGAACATATTACGGCCATGACAAACATATCTACCAAGTTGCGTTTAGGTGCTGTGCAATTTCTAAGCAATATTTAAAGACCATAGTCTAAGCCTATACCAATGGCATGTAATAGAAACAGACATTAGGAAGAAAGATTTTTTTAGTACTGAAAGATCTCTAATGTCAGTTGTAGTTCTTACTAAAAGGTGCACCACAGAGCTAGCTTTAGAGGCAACAGATTGTGTAGATGATTGAAAAATGGCACAAACATTCACAAGCTAAGAAGACAGTATGAAGATGACTGAATAGAAGATTTACGTAGGCATAATGAACACAGATGAAAGCTATAGTCAAGAATGCAAATCACACCAACATTAAAATCTCCCACAAACCTCAAAACCAGATCCGTACGATTGCTAAACAAAACGGCACACGGAAAATCGTATGAATCGTATGCGAAATCACAGTACAGCAACGAGCCGGCCGTTCGAAACAAACGGCGAGACTCACCTCGTAATACTGCTCGATGGCGGGCACGCTCAGGTTCTTGTCCGACCAGTCGCGCGCCACCTCCACCTCCTCCTTCTCGTTGAGCCAGATCAGCTCGTTGGTCGCCGACTGCAGGAAGTCCTGCAGCGAGTCCAGGTCGGACAGCCGCTTGTTCGACGTCACCAGCAGCTCGGTGTAGAGCTTCTGCAGGTGGCTCAGGTGCTGCGTGTACAGCTGCTGCTCGTCGCCGTGGAAGTTGTTCTTCGCGGCGACGCAGTGCTCCACCTAGGGTTTTTTTTCAGTTCATTATTAATACGGAGAGAAAAAATTTACTATCATTAGATTTTTAGATTGATGTCGATTGAAAACATCATTATCAGCTATGTTTGTTCTGCGTGTTTAAGATTAGCTGTACCTAGCTGTTGGTCATGTATACGTGGTAATTAGAAATTAGATTAGCACTATGTAAAAGATTATAATGCTATAGGTAGACACAATATGCCATAGGTACAGTACAACCACGTAATTGAACCATTGACGTACCTATATGTTTAAACAATTTTTACCGTCATGAAACCAAACCGAACAAACCTTCGTGTGGAACTGGTCGTTGATCTTGTGCTCGCGCTGGTGCAGATCGAGCTCCTTGCGCACGCCGGGCAGGTCCGAGCCGTAGTCCGCCTCCTGCAACGTCTTCAGCCGGCTGCGGCACCACTCGGTCGCCTCCTGCAGCTGCCGGAAGTGCGCGTTCGTGTCCACCAGCCGCGTCTCCATCACCGTCCGCGTCTGCCGCGTCACCGTCCGCTCCTCCACCGGGAACGACATCGACGCCAGCACGCTGATCAGCCGCGAGTGCAGCAACGAGCGCAGGTTCACCCAGCGCTGGTGCAGCTTCTGCGTCTTCTTGTGCAGGTCGCCGGCCTGCGGGTAGCGCGCGTCGCGCAGCGTCTGGCAGTCGACGAAGAGCGCGTTGATGGCGTCCTCGGCGACGCGGATGTCGCGTTCCAGCGCGTCCACGTTGTGCTTGGCGTCGAGCGGGTGGAGCCGGTCGAGGCGGCGGGCCTCGTCGTCGATGCGGCGCTCGAGCTCCTCGAGCCGCGAGTCCGTCTGCTTGATCTCGCGGTGGACCTTCTCGGCGAGGCGTTGCAGCCGCTCGAGGCGTTTGATCTCGTCGGAGACGGCCAGGTCGCGCTCTTGGTGCGCCAGCATCAGGCGGCTCCAGTTCTTGTCGAGGTTGTCGATGTGAAGCTCGGGCTCGACGTCGACTTCGCCGACCGCCTCGAAGTACTTCTCGAGCTCGCGGAAGACGGCGGAGAGCTTCTGCTTGTCGCGCTGACGCGGGGGCACCTCGTCGTTGCGGAAGCGCGCGGACTCAGACGATAGCTTCTTCATCTCGATCAGCGTCGGCGGGAAGCTGCGGTCCTGCATTATGACCGTCTTCTCGCGCATCCAGAGGTGCAGAGAGGAGGCGAGCTCGCGGTATTCGGAGACTCGCTGTTGGGATTCCTGCGATGGGAGAGACTTCGTTGAGGACATTTCGGAGATCGAACCGATTGAGATAGTTCTTAGGGTCAGTTTCACAATTTTTTTTATACCAGAGTTGAGAGCAAACTTGCAGAAAAAATTGAATTACACTGCATGTCATTGCCATGGAATTAAACACAACTCCCACTTCAACCCAGAGTTAAAAAAATGGTAAAACTGGTCTTTAGGTTTCAAAATCTCTTCAAGTTGAAATAACTTGGCATTTTATCCAGTGGCCTCAAGTTTTCTAGTAGCTCTAACCACAAATTTTCTTTCTTTTACAGCCGTTACGATAACGTTGCCGACAGCCAACCCCTGTGTTTTGCAGCAGGAGAGTTGGATCGATTGAACACAGCGTGGTTTACTCACCGAATCGTAGAGCGGGTGCAATGGCGGTGGTTCGGGGAAAACATCGTACAGCGAGGAAATGTACGTAATGAGAGACTTCTCGTCCGGTTCAGGGGTATCAACGTCTGCAGAGAAACAGGGAGACGCCGAAATTAGCACTAGACATCCAGGTATGAAGTTATAAGTCAGTACCTACTACCTGTCATGTTATTCATTTTTGTCTGGTGTGTATTATTAAGATAGCTCAAAGTACAAGGCAAATGAAACAAAAGTTTGAACTAAAACTAGCAGTGAAAAAAAATCCCGAAATTCTACCAAAAAGGAAATTAAATGCAAGTCTCTTCAAAACAGACCAAGGCCTTATAAAGTGCAAACCTCTAATCAAAATGTCTTCAATCTCAGAAAAAATCTCTCTCACAGCACACAGCATCTCATAAATCAGTCAAAACTCCACCCCCACACCTCATGTAACAACTACCCACACCTAGCAAATTGCCCATTATCAGCGCTGTCAACCAAACGGCACAACTCCCTCACCCAACTTGCAACTCCCTGTCTGCCAATTAGCATCTGACAGTTGACATGTGGCCATGAGTGATGTTGGCTGCCTTGCAGGTTGCAAGCACCTGACATCCTAATAGCAGGGAGTTGTGGATAAGTCTCGCGTCACTGAGCGGCCAAGAAATGTGATTCGTCTTGCTCCAGTGAGCCACAGCAGGTTGCTAGCAATCGAGTAGAATCACTTGCTGGGCAGACAATGATTGAATCTAATCTAGATGTTTTTTTATTATATCCGCCGATGATTTACATCTTGGTTGTGAGAGGGATCGATTATTGACGATTGTTTAGATGGTTGATAAGTATGGAGACAATCTTGATAAAACTGATTGACGAATGATATTTTGGGGCTAGTGGGTTTGATAACCAAGTTATTTGATAAGTTCCCTTCCCAAGACTTATATAAGACTCCTCCATAACGTGTGGTGCAATTAAATTTTATTTGGTAGCATCTATCACTTTAAAATAGCACCAGATCCCAAGCTGTCAGCATCCTGTCTGTCCCATACAATCATTGCTTAGGAGAACCTTGTTACAATTGGTATAGTCTAGTTTTAGAATTTACTTTTAAATATTTTCAATTGAGGTTAGGCCATCATACTCATGGTGTGCGAAACTATGAGGTAATCATGAACTGCATCGAGCAAAACCCAGAGTAACATTGTTCCATCGCCTCAAACTGTCACACGCCGGCGAGCTGGCAAGCAATCGACTCGCGAGAACTGATGCAGACAGCCAGACAGCGACAAGCAATAAGACAATAATCGCGTTCCTAGCAAGGCGCGACAGGAAGAGCCGAAGCCAGACACACAATTCTAATTGCTTCGCCCGAGTGACAGCATCACGGGGATCTGCATGAGCAACCACCTTGGCCGCTCCAAGAACAACCACTTTGCATTTGCGCGTTTTATGACAGTCGCGACGCCAGGCGATAACCCATTGTTGCAGCAATGGTGTGGGAAAGGAAAGGAAATGATGCGATTGTGTTGGGAAGAAGCGACGGAGATAATGAACGTGTAAATATGTAATTGCGATGTGGATTTGTGTTTGTTATTAGTGGATCCGTTGTGTCGAAAGCTCTAGACAGGATCAGCTGCAGCTGCTGCGTCAACATGAAATCTACTTCCAGGTATTTCTAGCGTTGGATCTTTTTATAAAGTTAGTGGGGTAGGGTGTCGTCTGGTTGTCAAAAATAAACATTCGCTGTCGCCGCTGAAACTACAAGATAAACGAACGGCCATAGAGATGGAAACTGAAAATTTGGTGTCTGATTCCCGTCTTCCAGGGTCGTATGCAGTGAAAAACATGTGGTGGTGACAGCAGATGAATGAGGACTGTCGCTGTCTCGGCAAGGCTGGGAGGGTGATGGTAGAATTTTGCTACGGCCTAGGATGATGCTAGGGTGGCGCTAGGGTCCAGGGTGGCGCTAGGGCGACTCACCTTCAGGGTCGAGAAGTCTCGTCACTCCGTACTCGCGCTCCACCACGTGGAAAGCGATGTCCAGGCGCTCGCGGGCGACGCGCGTACGAATCGTGCGCCAGTCAATCAGGTCGGGTCTGCGAAAAAAACACCGGCCGCATAGCGTTAACAACACATCCGACAATTTCACTTTTGTAGTAGGTATACTCAACATTCATTTCATTGTGGCATGCTTTGAGATGAATCTGGGATTGTAGGATAGCAGCGGTCATCTAGTCAATGTAGCGAGAGGGTTGAAATTTGATTATAAACCGCCGGGAGCTGGGATGATGATGTTAAGCAACAACACGCGGGGTCGGAGATTGGATGGGTGACCGTTTGGTTCAAACGTGGCCCAAAGCAGAGTCCATTTTTACAGACAGTTGAAACATCTTTCACATGGCTTTGTTTACTGCTATCATCACTGTCGAGGTAATTCCATTGTCGATATCTTTCCCATGCCGGCTTTTAGCTTCAGTGATATTTCTCGTCAGATCTTACTAATATATCTTTCCACACGCGTGTCCTTGCTAGTTCTTTTGTTCGCGTGGCTGTCAACGAATGTCCACACTAAAATAAACAAGCATGTCAAACAAGCAGACCGAGGTGACTCGTATAGAAATCTTGTCGGCATCTTTCAGAACCTTTGATGACTGACTGTCTCTTTAGTCCTTACTTTCTTAGTCTTCAATGAACTTTCCCTTTTTATGACACTTCCCTATGGCAGGGCTGACCCATTCAAACTGAACACCGGGATGCACAGCCCTCAGCTCGGTGGATGTACATGTTTGATTGGAAATTAACCGGAGCCAGACGGGGCGAAGATAGCCATATTGTGACGCGATGATAAACAGCGCAAATCAATCTGCTGGTATTGGGTGGCCCAGGGGTGAGCTCTAGAGGATTGATCGGGGAGTGCGCGAGGGACGTGCATCCTGCTCCAGCCTGTATTATTGCTGGAGACGGGATTCTAATCTGCGTGTGGGTGGATATTTGTTATGTAAACAAAGTAGGACAGTTTGGTTCACCGCCTAGAACGGACTGGAACTCACTGAAACCGACCCGAACCGTCCGGCAACAATGGTGAACCATCTGAAACCCACTGGAATCCACTGGAATTGCCAGGAACTCGCTGGAACCGGCTGGGACCGGCTAGGTCTGACCGGGAACCGCCTTGGCAGCACTCACCGGTTCCTGTGTATGATGGCGGAGAAGGCCATGCCATCGCGCCACGAAGAGGTGAAGTCGGCAACGCGCACGCCCGGGTACTTGGCGGTGGAGCGGCGCGCCCAGCGAAGCAGCGCGTCGCGCGCAGACACGTTGGGCTCGCCATGGACCACGATGTCGGAGATCTGCGTGGAGGGAAACAAGTCGTTAGTCACCACAAGTCGCTGGGTATCATAGGGGTGAACACGACCATCAAGTGAGGGGATGATCGTAGGGTGAGGGCATGGTCGTAGGGCGTGCAGACATGATCATTTCATTTGTGGAAATGTGGTCGAGGAACTCTGGGGCCTTCCTTAGCTTCCTTAGTTAATTTTCTGATATTTTGGCGTTGTAAGCATCTCGGTAAGGAAAGAGGAAAAAAACCGCCGATTGCAAGAGTGGTAGAAATTCGATGATGCATGCACATTTTTGATCGCATTCGTTCTTCTTCAGTTCTGAATGCACCCGCACTGAAGTGTAAAATGGTGTGTAAAAAAGTGTGATGGCAATGGTAATGGCAATGGCAATACAACACAATGCAAGCAAGCAATGCACCAGCAATGCAAGCGCAGCGTCTATTTCAATCCTGACGGACCGTATACCAACAGCAGGAAGCGATTTTATTTCGGGATCGAATCGCTCGCGGCGAGGCATTGAACTTGGCCCGGCGGTCGTTGTGTTTGGAAAACGCTAGCCAGATGCAGAAGCGAGTTTGGGCGCCTTCCGCCGCACCGCGCGCGATAGCAACACTGACGTGCGTGGAATTTTAATACGTTCTCTCTGTTGGCGGCTAGGAGGTTTAGACACCTCTTCCGATTGCAAACGAGCTGTTTGTTTTGATGGGCGCTTACGAGAGCAGATGAATCATCAGCCAATTGAAAGGCAGTGGCTGCATATTTCATTGATACATTGCATAAGGAAGGCATCGCATGTTGAATTCGGGCCAGGGCATCGCTCATTACAGACGCTTTTGAGATTTAACTGACACTGTTCTGATAAATTTGACTAATTAAGTATTTGTGGTGATGTATTAAAAATTAACAGGGGTGCAGAAAATATTTACCTATTTACAGACCAGAAAAACCTGTTTTGGTAGAAAATTCGGTAATCGCGACATTAAAGGGTGGATGTGTTCATTTATTAATAACCATAATGCTACTCCTGATGATGCTGTGCTAATGTGCTCTGATATCATTCTCTGTCAGAAGCGAAGAATGAGAAAAGGTTGTTGAAGAAGAAAGATTGTGAGAAAACAAAGAAATGTAGGAAGAGTTGGCGGGGAGGAAGATGGAGAAACAGATTATTAGATTTTTTATTAGATTTTGTGGATGGTGGCTTCTGGTGAATTCTTGGCAAGAATCCCCTTAGGTATCCTTCTGCCCATGTTAAATATTTGTACCCGTTAAATAAATGTAAAAAATAAATGAAATATGATTTTAAAAAATCACTATGTGAGGTGTCATTTGAAATCGGCAATCCTGCTATACGCTTGGCACCAAGCACCACTTCGTAACACCAGCACCGCGTATCACCGGCACGTCAGTGCCATTAAACAAGAAAAGCCCCGGTGGTGGTACGCCCAAATCGCACGAATTTCACGGGTGGAAAACCAAAAGCGGTCGTGCAGCCACCACAAGAGCATGGGTCGGCATGGGCCAGCCGGCAATAGGCGTGTAAAGCGCGATAATTTCCCAAGCAGGTGGCGACGGTGCTCTTTCATGCAGCGCCGACAAATACACCGGCCGCTTCCGGCGTGGCCCCCGCTCGAGCATGCTGCAGCATCCGGAATCTGTAGCAACGACCGGGATGGAAATTGGGCCACCTTTCGACAACAATCGGAGGGTTGGATGAGATCTGGTTGGTGCGATGCACTTGACTAGAACAATGCACGGACGGAACTGCATTGCGGTAGAAATATTTTAATAAATTACAATATGGGAAACTCTTGGCGGATTCGGGCAAAACAAAACCTGCCAGCAGAGTTAGCAGTTGAATTGAACAAGTGCAGTTATCACCTGTGAAGATACTCTTTGATATGTCAACTGTCATGTTGACATGCTATATCGGCTATATCGGCAGTTTCCCATATTGTTATAGAAGGATATTTGGGTTCATGAGATAGGATGCGGCTGATGCCGATGCTGATGCTGATGTAGGACAAAATGAGAGTAGATGAGAAAGCAATGAAGAGTGGTAGATTTGTGGAGGCAGTGCTGGCGGTATTTAAAAATGTGTAAGATAGAATAAATCAGTTGATCAGTAAATGTCGAGTGTTTTGTTATAGCCATGGTACAAGAAACAATCGACGAGATTTTGAAACGACGTCTTATGAAAGTAAATGAAACAATACAATCACTTGTGACAGTAGCAACTCGCGCCAAACGTTTCCCCACATTTGCCAACTCATTAAAAAATAAGTAAATCGATTTCAGACTACCACGAACAGTGAAGGATGAGCCATTTGATCAATACTGTCTCGCTGTACAAATTGTCAGTCGATACAATGTTTCCAATCATGACAACCCTTATTTTACAAACCCCTATACTGTAATTGTTATTGGCAGGCAATTAAAATGCAAATGGTGTAATTAAAACGGATGCAAATGATATAATGCTAGAAGTAATCTTTCTTTGTATCTTGTTCGCGTGGGTCTTTGAACCCCAGCATGTGCTCTTTAGCCGTGTCGATTTTCGGAAAGAATTCACGATTTATCGTTGCGGTTGCTATAGCAGCTAACCGTAATTAACGGTGAATGCAATTAATTTAATAAAGATCGTTAATTTTGATTACAAAAAAATATGAAAATGTTTAATACAGTACTATATTTACACTGCAACCACTGTAACGTGAAGATATATGAATGAAGATGATTGATCATATACAAGACAACCGGCAAAAAAAACGTTATTAGAATTTAATGGGGCGTTAAAAATTATACATCTTTATATGTAAGGAATCAGCGTGCACAAGTTCGTAAGATCTCTAAGCCACGTTTTGAATACCGCAGTCTGCTCCATGAAGTTTGGCAGGCGCCACCATTTAATTTTTTAAGCAATTGCCCACTTAATTACGATGACACTAGAAGTGCGTCGGAATGATAATTAACTTGTTAAATAACTTCGTCTTAAGATCGAAATCACGAGCCAATGTACGGTGAGCATAACTCAGTTTTCGCTCACGCGATGCCGTTATAGAGAATGAGATACCTAAACTTTAGAGCAGTTTTACCAAGTGAAGGCACGAAAAGAGAACGAAAAAAGTAGACAAGTCAGATTAATTAGTACTATCTGCATTGTTCTTTGTCTAGATAATTAGTACACACAAATCAGGCGCTAACTAATTGCGAGACAGAAAATTAGATAAACTGTTGATAGTTTTGTCTGTGGTAATGTCCAATTTTGAATTCGTCTAATTGCAAAGCCTCTGGTGGAATCCAGGAAACATTTACAAACGGGCCAAAGGTATTGAAACTACTTCACAGGGAACGTTTACCATGAAACTTCTGTACCGTGTTAAACAAAATGTGAGAATTTTGAGTTCAAAACGGGCAATATATATACTGGATATCCTCGTCTACTTTTTTCAGTGGCAAGAAATGATTTGGAGCCCTTTCTGGCCCATGAAAATGTACTGCCAAATAACAGAAAGTTGCTTGAATCAATGTCACATTCAAATTTCGATATCGGTATACGGGCCCACTGAATATTGTAACTGAGTTATTGCACGCTGAGCTCCCAAACTCGCTTTCCCGGTGTTTCGCTACGCTGTCTGCTTTATCAAGGGTGTAAACTCGAGTGCAAAATAGCAAAAAATTATAACAATAGAACAAACAATTTAACCTAAGCCTCCTTAGGAAAAGTAATATAAAATCCAAAAATTCCAGCCCTGTACCACCGCCAGGGCCGCATGACCCAGTTACTGATTATAGATCAAGGTCCCCGCGCCGCCGCTCAATTCCAAATTTGGAAAAATCCTTACGAAAGATTCGCGTAACAAAACTAATAGGCATAAAACATGCATTTTTATATCGCCAAGCCATAAAGATATTTAAATTTGAATTGAAAAAAAAAACGATCTCCAATTGAATACCGCCAGTCAAAACATACCAACAAAACTCGTTTTGCTACACCCGTGTGGGCAGCAGAAATTCGTGACGTATCTCGCATACGACTCATTTGCAAGTAAGAAAAGGATACACTTACATGCGATTACGTGCAGAGAGGAGAGGCAAAGCCTGGACGTTGGCAGTGGGCAGAGAAGGTATTATAAGTCATGTCACACAGTCAAGAGAAGAAAACCTTAGCGGTTGGTACATGCCCATGCCATATCGGGGCATGCGATTCCTTCGAGAGCGGAGTGCACGCCTCTTTGGCCACAAGCAACGCAACTATCGTCACAGACTATTGTAAACAATGGCCATTATGCGAAATGCCAGCGGAATCGGCATATTAAAGATGTCCAGCGAATTTATGTTAAGTGGACCGTTATGTCCATGGTAAAGTTGTGCCAAAGTGTGGTAGATTTGGCAATTGCTGGGCCTGTTATACAGTTTTTGCTGCTGAATTCTAAAGGTGTTCGTAGTTGAAACTTTAAAGGTGTGTTCTTTTGGTGAGCTACCAAAAGCGAAATCGAAAGTGACTCGATTGGTAATGAAAGTGATGCAAAGGTTGGGATCGACGGATTTTTAGTGGAAATATGGTGGGAAATTGTCGAATTTCGGCGCAAATGAGTGATCGAAATCGTGTGTAAAATTGTGTAGGAATCGGGAATGTTTGAAACTAACGTTTTTGATAATGTCTTCAGCGAAGAAAGTGGTAAAACTACCCCGAGTTTCCACCCTTGGATGTCTTATGACAACCGACAACAACTATCCAAAAATAGTTTTCAAAACAGCCTCGTCATCATTGGGGGATGAAACGGTTCTTAAATTAGTTCCAATGCCCACCCCAACTGAATTCCTCGCAGCGCAACATGATCCACCAACGTATGAGTTATCCGATTGCTTCTCTGAGAGCAGAGGGTGCGCCAAACTCTGCCTTCCGTTATTTGCCAGTTTTTTAATTCCGTTGACAGTGATCGAAGATTCCAGAGAACAACTCATCCAACACTTTCAAATTGCGTGCGGTCTAAACCACCAATCGCAACCACAAGTGTGATTTTTCTGGTGTCATTTTATGTCAGTTGAAAGCAGGGAGTGACAGCTGTCAAACTTCTTGATAACCCTCATAACATCAAGACAGCGGCTAAATTGATCCAAAGCGTTGTCGTAGGTCAAGGCAACTCTTGGCTCAGATCGAATTTAATCTGTCACGAACACTTGGCCCGAAAAAAACTCAAAATCAAAAGAAACTTGAATCGCAAATTGACGACACAGAGTTTTTCAATTTACAGAGACATCAGCACAGACAGACAACATGTCTGACAGACATGCCACTCCATGTCACATGCTTCTTTTCATTCATTTAACGTTTGTGGTGTTTGCAGATTTGAAGAAACCAGTGAAACAGAGAGTATAACAAAAATCATAAAAAAAGGAAAATTGATCAACCGAGACCTCCCCAAAACGAGCCAACGACGCACCTTCGCCTTCTTCGTCGTCCTTCATGCTTTTTTCCTTTCATATTTAAACTGCAACGAAGCTTTTGGGCTTTGTGGTGTTTGTAGATGAGAAAAAACCAGTAAAACCGAGACAACAATAACAAAAAATTAAACTCTTATCAACCGAAACCTCCCCAAAACGCGTCTGCAGCGACGTACCTTCGCCCTCTTCGTCGTCCTATACTCATTGTACGGCGCTTGGTACGTCCGCTCGACCACCTGCGAGTCGCTGCCCCGCCGCACCAAGCTCTCCGTCACCCGGCGCTCCTCGCCGCGCGTCAACGTAGTCGTCTTGCGCACCACCCGCGTGGTCACCGACTTGGTGCCGGTCGTCGGGCGTCGCGACGTCCGGCTCGTCTCCAGGTTCGAGCTGTGCACCTCGGTGTTGAGGTGGCGCCGCGTGTAGACGGCCTGCAGGTCGTCGACGCCGACCCCGTTGACGTCGTCGCGATCGCCGCCCTCGCGCGTGCCGCGCACGAACAGGCGGTCGCCGGTGACGCCCTTCACGAAGCGGTACATCGACATGGCGTCGGAGGCGTCGGTGGCGTCGGTTTATTGAGACGGTTCACGGTGTGCCATCGGTTTTTTTGTTTTGTGGTGAGTTCGGTCGGCGTTGTCGTTCGATTCGGTTGAGATATGTTCGTAAAGTCTTGAGATTTCACTGTTTGCTTACTTGGACGTCGCGTAGACGCTTTCACACGTTACTATACTGAAAATTTTAAGTGTGCTGATTTTAAATTGTCGGTTTATGAGTTTAAAAATCCGTTATCTGTGTCGTCATCGCGACAAGTTGGCTTATCACATGTGATACGTAACGGATGATCAAAACGTTAAGCGACAAATTAAAAGTCATGCCGAAATGATCGTATAGAGAAACCGCTCTGCTGTTTCTCGTGCAGGCTACTGTCATCGAGTGGCAGCTCTGTTCCGGACAGAGTATTTAAAATTCTTTGCTCCGGCGAGGGGGAGGCGATCAGACTGGCGCGCGGCGCTCGCCGAACAGGAAGCCCTCCATTTCCGCCAGAAGCCAGTAAAAACGATCGGACGCGCTCTCTGACGCTCGATAAGTTTTACTCACTAGGTTAATTTTTAATTTATTTTACACTCAAGAAACAGAGTGGCGGCGGTTAAAACACGATAAGGGTAACGACTTTGACACGAATCTATGTTGCGATTAGGTAATAGAACTGTAGCCAAAAAACCAAAGCAATAGGCGAAACGTGCGTTCGTGGTTTCAAATGAGATTTGAAGGCGTCTGATATTTCGAACGTGTTACTTCATCGCGCGGCGCCTAGTGGATATGTGTCAAACGACTGCGAAGACACATGTTCGACAAAGTGGCGCATTACGGTGGGAATCGCGACGAAAACGAGAGTGCGACGCCCGTCACTGTCAAAAACGTCGCGAAAACAAGCCAGGCCCGCCGAAAACAGCCAGTAAAAACTTAACAAACAAAGCAAAAAAACGCACACGACATTTAAATTTCGCTACATAACTCAGGTGACAGCAGACTCTACACAGAACGGCGGATGGCCTATCTTCACAGCAGCGAAACCCGTTTCGCCAACATGCGACAAACAAAACCAAAAACACCAAACGATCCTATTCAAAAAACGACACTAAATCTCGTGCCAAATCGGCAATAAGTAATGACTAGCCGGTCGCCGTGTTGCCTGTGTGTACCTATGTGTTATCCACCTGATGCCCTGGACGTACAACGGACAACTGACAGCTAGCTACGTAACACCGTAACACCCAACATGCCGGTGTCGGCTGCCAGGCAGAGCCTCCTGCCTGGCCAAGGTCGCCTACCTCTCTGCTCTTTGCAGACAGGCAAAGCGAAAACATTGGTCCAGGGGGGCGATCTCTTCGTGTGCGTCTCGCGGCAGATTGATGAGAGGTCGAGTGTTTGGATGACCCGGTGGGGTTTTGACAGATTTTTGGAGATTGGTGACAAAGAGTTAGTCGCCGTGTGGGTGTGTGATGATGAAGGCGCTTCGGAGGTGAATGGGTATTATTCTGGAATGTATATTCATAGCGTGTCCATTCATGAAGCGAAAAAAAAATTATTCCGAATCCGATAAGGATACTTATTGTAGCTCGAACTGGCAGTGAAGTGTATGCCACAACAAATTCGTCAATAATTTGTATTCGTGTTTTTTTCTGTACAAGAGTTATACCATAGAATAAATTCTTTATTCTATGGTTATACCCAAGAGTAAATCGCCAGACGCACCGAGGATTTAAAATTTTAAATATCGTGTTCAGCCAAGCTGTTAAACATCAAATTTATTTCCAGCTCTCAACCCCCATGACACTGAAAACTCTTCAACCACCCACAAACTAATTAGCAACATTCAACAACGCTCAATATTCGCTTCAACAAGCTGCCAAAGCAATGATCATGAATTCCACGCCACGTTTTCGTTTTCATTATCGTCGATCGCCCGCAGCAATCGCCTGCATCACACACAGAACACGACGTATATACATTCTACAAAACACACCTTCGTGTTTCACGTTTCGAGCCGCCGTTTAAATAATAAGATGCGAAATCCAGCGCACGGCAAGCGGCGACCCTGGCCTTAATATTGTCCACCCACTGTCTTAGATGCTGCCTGAGAGATTGCAGCGCTCCCGCCTCGGAGGCTGCGGCCAGCGTGGGCGGACAGATGACAGCCATCGGGCATCGAACTCACCAAAGTCTCCACAGAGATGCCCCGCCCACATTGGCGCAGACATCATTTTCTAGGCGATTTCGGGAATCCGTTCGGGGCAATTGCTGTGGCCTTGTGTGGTTTATTTGTTTTGGCGTGGTGTGGTGTGGTGTGATGATTTTTTGTGTGTGGGCTTAACTCTGCTAGATTGAGGCGTCTGGTGTTTGGGTTTTAGGTTTTAGGGCGATTTTACAAGGCCTTGCGTTGTTTTGCTGTTGTTTCGTCAAATTGGTTGTGATAAACTTTATGGTGTGGATCAACTAAAATGTATATTCCGATTGTGAAATTTCAGTGGTGTATAGCATGTTTTTAGGGAAATGTTTGCATAATTTGACGTAAAGCAGCTACGCGACTTACCAATCTGTGTATCAGAATAAAAGTGAAACCCACGCAGTAGATTCAACGCGAACTCCACTCGGACTCAAGAGCTCAATTCATTTCTTATCTCCGATTCAAGACATAAACTTCTGATCGAGTGTGGCCACATAATTTACAGATGAGAACAAAGGTATAAATAGAAACGAGGCATCGTCATCGAGGTATATAGCTATTATCCATACTATACGTTATGAACTTGAGCGATTTGAAGTGAACTCAGCATGGCTCGTTTCGTGAGGTTGATGTTATAGCTAATCTTGTGGCAAGAAAATCAATCGTTGCGGCGAAGTCTTGCTAGTGTTCGGGTAGGGAAACTGTACACTTGGGACGTGCAACTGCAGTCGGCAACGCATCGCGGGCGCTGCATCGACCAACAAGAACGATCGCGCGATCGCTAAATAAATATGAATCTCATTGAGTATGGATAATTGTTCGCATTAGCATATTACTTATGACAATGCAGTAATGATGATTGCTTTACGGAGTTGTATAACAGACACGATTGAGTGATGTTACAGCGGAGAGTTCGACTATAGCTGAATGCTTTTATTGTATTGCGTTTATTATCTAATTGTTTGAATGAATATCAATCGTCTTGAAGGGTCAATTGTCACTACCGACACTCACTAATCGTTTGTTAATGTAATCGTTTGGTTAGGTTAAAATTAATCATAACGAGTGGAGAATTCGACCACTTTGTTCGATATGTCATCTTCCAGTTGCAAAGTCGGAGGAAGATTTCGAAATACAACAATACCTTCAGATAAAATTAATTACATCAAATCAATACCTATAAAAATTGAAGGTGAATATTTTTCAGAATTATTTAACTTGTATATACAGAGTTCTGGATAATTGGCACCTGGGTAGCTGGGTATTAAACTGGGTAGGTGAATATCACAATTCAATTTGTGAAAAATTATATACTGTATTCAAAAATTAATTGATTATAGCGATAACCTTCCAGTATTGAAGTAAGATACAGAGCAACTTTAACAACTATGTATAGCACTTCGAAAAAGACTAGTAAACCACAAATGTAACCACCTTCCCAAGCCATCAACTCAACGCTCAAAACGCCATGAGCGATAATGACGGGTCATTTTCCAATCCCAGCTCATACTATAGCAAAGACACACCGACCGCGATGATCATCTCTACCGCGTGGCCGAACAAAATGAGACATTTGTCAGTTCAGCAATCGCATTTGGCACGGACACTCAAGATCTTTGTCGGCACAGACTGTTCTGTGGTCATGACGCGGCGATGGTACATAATTGCATCATCGGCGGTACGTGATGCCATCACACCGTACGGGCGCAGGGAGCAGGGACGTGAGGTGTTAAACTCTGTGGTGTTACTTCGGTTTCGTGGAGAGTACACGGGTGATGTCATCGGCAGGTCGAGAAGCTAGAGTGACCCTCGCCGACCGTGTTTGCATAATGGAGTCAGGATGTGTGATTATTCGAAACAAAATGCTGATCCTCGTCGTTGCATGTACGGTAGATTGATCTTCCGTTAATGGTTATAGATGGTTTCTTTTCACCAATCGATTGTTCGGTTTCAAATCAATTCAATTTCAAATCGACTTCTGTGAATTTCATCATGAATAGGCGCCCGATGGAGATAATATGTATAGAAATATTAGTATAGGGATACATATAAGAGAGTCGAAAAGATTTGCAGTTTCACTCATTTACTTTCGATTTCTAAACAAAAGGCAGGCCAATGTTGAGCCAAAGCAGAGCATCCTGATACTTGTCTGCCAGGGCCCCTATTCACAAACTTTTGCGGAATTGGGTGGATTTCGTCTTTTGTTTTTTATACTTTTATTTACAAACAGGGGCCGAATTTTACCCAATTCTGCAGAATTAGAAACAGAAAAAGTTAGTGAATAGGGCCCCAGAGAAATAAAAATGTGGAACTAACAAATAAAAGCTTCGTCAGAAGCTAAATATCCATGCATTCCAATTTCCAAATGGCGATGCAGCTCGTTCGATCCTGCTAACCTACTAGTCAATCGTATATAATCACACCACAATTGATCCAAGTTTTTCCGCTAATCGCCCACGCAGCATTCTCCACGACCTGATCGGAGCTCTGATCAAACACCATTCACCCAGAAGCAACTCCCCGAGACACACATTAACCCAACTTGGTCTTGAGTAACTCTCCCCCCCCCCCCCCACCCCACACATTAAGAAGTACATGACCGCACCTCCTCTCAAGCCCGGCAAACGCCTCTATTCGTCCCGATATGGCGATCTTGCACGCGGTTGACAACACATTGCACACGTGGGCGCCCCCCCCCCCCCCCCCGAGCCCATTGCACACGGCCACGTGGGCGCGCTTAATCAAATTAATTATGCACAAATCGACGGTTAGGATCGCAGCAGGCGGTGCACAGGAGGGAAACATCTGGTGGCGGTAGATAATGATCGGGGCACATGCCTTCTAGGGGGGGAGCTGGGGTGTTCAAAGGGAAATTTAAGGGCGCTAACTCGGGTGCAGGGAAAATTAGTGGTGCGGAAAAGATTTGTAGTAATGAGATGATGATAATGAGAGGTGGAGCGGCCGATAAATTTGACGCTTGGCGAAGGGATTTCCAAGTTAAATAATAAAAGATTTTGATTTAGCATGCAATTTGGCTACGCTGGAACTTAGGCCACTTTTGGGTAACAGCCAGCGTAAATTCACAGTACGATCAAATTTCCTAACTGCGTTACAGATAAAGAACCTTCCAAAACATCTTGCTTTTTCATCTTTCGCCCAAAAGCTGCTTAAAATTCTCCACAAAAACCAAAATTATGTCAGCAGTAGCTTACAAATAGTTTGAAAACGATTACAGACTTGCCAAAACTGGCGGCACTTCCCCTAGCTAGGGTCTCTTCCCAACTGATTGATGATTTATGATGATCTTGGAATGCAGCTAGAGCGCCAAGCGGCAATACCACGAAACAACATCGGTACGACACCCGACTCGGCACCTCCACCGAGTTTCCATCACTTGACGCAAGCGCCCTCTAGCAAGCAACCTTGGAAGCTTCGAGGTGACCGTGTACTGGTCGACACATCGAAGATGCAACACCAATGACGAAGGTAGGCAAACGAACGTACACATTCGAACGCAGGCAAAATTCAGACGCATGTTTAAAGAAGGGTACATGCGCAAGGGTAAAGTTGTGGGGAAAGGTACAGGCGATACAGATGAAGGTACAGATGAAGGTACAGATGAAGCGAGGCAGTGTTTTGCGTGGCACACATTGACAACAGATAGATGCTGGACATTTATGCCTCGATCGGCTCTTTTTCCTTTTCCTTTCGCACGATGAGACACGAATTTTGGCGCAATGTTTTGTGATTGATGTCTCTTACCTTTTTGATTCCCTGGTCGGTACGCGTGTTTGGTTAAAAAGGCCGCAAAAAGGAGAGAGAAATCAGAAAAGAAACACATTTTCAGGTGGATTGTAATAAGAGTGTTGCCATTTGTTTTTCGAGTTTGGGTGTGAATTTTTAAGAGAATTTACATTCAGGCAGTTTTCAAAGCACCTATCTTTTTATCAATAAGTAACCACACAAAAAACTGTTGACCGAAAAGTCACTTGGAAAAAATAAATGGGTAGTCATGAATAAATCTCAAGGGACCCGTATAAGGTAAAAGAAAGCAAGTTCAATTTTAACCGCATAGTGAACAAGATTGAACTCGGTAATACTCATTACCACATCAATTATAGCTACGAAAAAAACAAGACTACAGCAAACCCAGCGCCAAAAAAGGCGCAAAAAGTTTCTCTGAGCGTCCTAAAGAGTGAACCGCGAGAAAACCGAGCGCGTTTTTTCTTCGCGACTAATTTCCGGGGACGTTTTTCATGTAGTTACAGATGCCGAGCCGGAATGCGCACCCTGCACTGTTCATCTGTGTAGCACTCGGGACTTGCGTGGCATCCAGGGATGCATTTCAGAGAGATCGAGGGAGCATAACGCCACTACAATGCACGCATGCATAAAAATGCATCGAAAGATTCCCGGCCATGCACTGTTAGGATGTGCTTTTAGCGAAAATCTTGTCGAATTGCGGATAGCCATTTTCACATATTTATCTTAAGTTTATATATCATAGTGTCAAGATCAAGCCTTCTTAAAAAATAATAGAGATAAGATACTACACGTACCTGAAGTATATTTCGCACAAACCAAAAAATTTGACGCCTTTTTGCATGTACCAACATTAATAAAACCAATCTTCAACGGAGGAATTTAAAAATAACAAAAATTAAACTAAAAAAATTTAGGCTTTTAATAATTCAATTAACATGCATGGAATAAGTTCTCTGATCTGGTTATCTGTAAGAGAACTGACGATAAGTTGAACAACTCAAAACTAAAAAAGTAACATTTCACATTTCAGTTGCTTGAATTTGATAAGTGAAAACACTGGGGCTGCCTGCGGGAAAGTATGCTGGATAACAACTCTGTAAGTAACTGTATCATCACGAAATTGAAGGCCATGAAAATCGCCTAGGCACCAAGGTCATCGAATTTTCACGACCGATAATTGGTACGGAGTTAATAGGAACAAGTTATATTTTCAACTGTTAATCCAGATCACCTTGACACAGATTGTATTACTGCACGTTTTCTGCAACGAATTACCGAATTGCCAGCCCTGAAATCCCCCCGACCAAACAGGAAAGCGTGGAAAGTGCATCACAGATGAACGAGCGTGTGGCGTGTCGGTGGTGAGCGATAGAAAATCGGGCGAGAAAAGCGGTGTTCTGTGGCCAAGTGTCCCGTGGGAAGCGAGAGTCGAGGCAAGAGGTATGGCGAATGGCGAGCAAATCGGCTCCTTCTTACCTGGAAGTGCAGAATGATCGTCCAGATGAGACCCAGTATCAACTTTGGGTTCCCGTCGACGATGTCCTCCGCACGAATGTTCACCAACTTGATCTGGAAGCGGGGAAACAAGCGGCGAGATTAGTTTATTTGATTCAGAAAAGCAACATCAATTGAAAATGTATGTCCAGACTCTAAGCAGTGGTAAGAATTTGGTAGCAAAATATGAAGAGTCATTGACTGCTATGGTGCAATTTTCCTTACAAGACTTTTAAATCATCCCATTTCTGTTGGGTCCTTTTATGTACCACGGGACCTGGTGCATTATGAATAAAAACCCCTTTTCTGAACACATAAGAGATAACAAAAAAAACATTTTTGGCACTTCAAAATATTTACAGGTAGCCCGGTGGCTGAGGTGGCTGGTTTTACTAGCAAACCTCCTGGATGGTCACCCATTCAAAACCTGGCCAACATCAGTTATGCTTAACTCCGGATGTTTCCTCCACGAGTAACCCAAGCTGCAAATCCAAGACCAACAAGCTGCAATTGTTTTGATAGCAAGACGGGTCTCTAGATCTAGAGCTAAGCCAATGAAAAACAACTTGTAGCTAACTTCAAAATGCTTTCTGGGACAATGCGAAATCTACTGAAATGAACTAATTCAAAGAAGGGGAGTTTGCCAAGTTGTCGAAGCGTATCCCCAAACCCCACCGCACGCAGTCTAGCCTCCGACTCGCTAACGATCCTACTAAGGCGGTGCTTACAATGACAAATCACCCAAAAGACTTGTACGCCATGCCCCAACTCCCAACTTGCATAGCGCTAAGTCCTCGGAAATCGTTGCACAGGAAACAAGTCGACATTAAGCCTATTTTATTGTCGCCGGCTGAATGTGTGATATCATGTCGCATTGCGGCCATCTGCTATACAATATCAGTCTTGAACCAAATTTAGTCACAGTTTTGGCTACATTTAGTAAGTGTCGTATCTATCGAGGTGAATAACTATGCATATAGACTGACATCTCGAAACCCGAAACGCCAATGGCTATGTGAGACCGATGAGTAATTAATCCTTTTATCTTGTGTAGGAAGCAACAGAAGCCCTGGAATGGATGGTCACCCATCCAAAATCTAACTCCGTGCAAAGTTGCTTAACTTCATTAAACCGGTGGATTTCAACACCAGCCAAACGTCTTAGTCAGCCCGGCCGCTACTGACTCACTGCAGCTTCCTCGAAGCCTGCAGCCAACGTCCACAATACGCCCAAACTTGGTATGTGCTCGTATCGAAGCACATTCTCTTGTAATCCCTGCTGGATGCTGGCGATGATCTCTAGACATATGCGTCTGTCAATGATCCATCACGCGCTATTTCAAGGGATTAGTCAGTTGATCGCGGTCAGATTCGAGGAAGCGTGAGGACTTTCGTTTCTTTTTACTAGCATAGCATAACTGGATATGAGGCAGTGGTGTATAAAGTTTCGCCGGGCACATGGCCGCACTGTATTGCAATGTGTGAGATGACAGATGTGGGGATGGTGTCGGATGTTGACTCATCGTGTCATAATGGCGCACCTGCGACCCTTGCTGGAGATGGCCAAATGACGAGGTCGTCACGAGTAAAGCATGGCCATGGTTCAGCTAGGTTGGTATATACGCTTTAAAACTGCATCCCCTGATTCTCGAAGCTGATCAAAAGCGTAGATTTCTGAGCATTGCACACAAGCTGAGTAATTTTCCTGGCCCACGCCTGCAGTTTCTTTCGTTCTGCAGCCAATAGCGGTCAAAGGGTTGGTGGCACCGGAAACAGTTCGCAAAGCTCGAAAAGTTCGCCCTGTTGCGGCCATTTAGGGCGCGGAAAATGTATGTTGAGTCAGGAAAGCAACGTAACTCTTTTGATATTCACTAATTCTGCGATGTCTTCTATTATGGCACCATCTAAACTTATCAATTTCTGATACCGAGTCTCTTGCAAGTATTGGAAAGTTTCTACAAAAAAATTTCGGCCTCCTTTTGTCAAGTTACTGTAATCAACGTGTGCAGGGTTTTCTCTGATAAGATGTATTTAGGCCACCATGGGCTCTCTGGCAGCGTGCGTTTTGGGCCAGTCGCTCGGACGTGGGCGCTCACCTTTCTGTATCGCAGGAAGTCCAGGGCGATCTGCACGTTCTGCAGCATGTGGAAACGCATCCGGCCGCGTTCTCTGGGCTGTGGACAGAAAGAAAATGCATCGGTTATCGCGAGGAAAACATGACATATATTGTAGACAATACACAATCGATGGTTTAATTGATGCAATCTTGCGAACTGTACAATGCATTCGATAATTTGTAGAGTTTATGATTATTATTATATTTATTACTTAATTGCTTAACTGCTGTCTGCTACATTGCACTCGGTTACACTACAATGAATTTACAACCAGATAAACGTCATAAATGGGACACTAAGTCTGTGCAGTCCGTTTACTAGCAGATGTTCATTAGCAATAGCTGTCGATGAGCCTCTCGCATACGCAAAATCGCAGGATAAATCTGAGTATTTTCTCAATTTGTTAAACTTAAAAAAACAAACAAACATTCAGATTATTATTTATTATAAGTTTCAACTCCAATAGAATATTTGAAAACGTTTTAAGAGAATACATAAATTGGGATGAAATGCCAATTACTTTATCTGACTAAACCAAACGCCAAAGATATCGCACGTGTCAGCTAAAGCCATGAGCGACAATTCCCTAGCAGTTGCAGTTTCACATGGTACCGACAGTTTCAATCGCATCTCATCTTCATGGGAAAATCAGAGACCTCCCAAGAAACAATCGGCAGACATCGCAGACGGCCGTAACGACGTAATAACCATAAGACGATGTAAATGTAATTATCATGAATGGGTGCCGCAGCATCATCAGCTTGCTAATTAGCCAATGTCGCCGACGGTATAATCTCCCGTGGAGAACAGAGACAGTTGGTCCGTAGAAACTCCGCTCGAGAGCAAGTCCGTGGCTGACAATGCCAGACCTTGGCGCATACTTCACAGTGACAGCATCAAAAGGCAGGTATGACACGGTGATTAGTGAAGTAATGCCACTAATTTAGCGCCGTCTAGGACGGATTTAAACGCGACAAGTCGGTCGTGATCATAATTTACTAATTTTGTCGCAGAATTGCATAAAAATTGAAAGTTTCTCCGTGTTGTTTTGGGTTAGAAATAACGAGTTGGATGAATACACTTTGATATAAGATGTGCGATTAAGTTAGTTGGCAGTACGCTGTTATTTTCGGAAGGACAGGGTTCGAACCCAGAACACGGAACTACACATTTGATGGGTCAGACATCAAGGCAACGAGTCTTTATTCCTATACTTCGGGTCAAGTGGGCCTAAGAGAAATCAATCATTCGATATGTACACATATACTCATGATGTAGACATCATTTATTAGTTTGGCAATCTTGAACGAGTAGAAAAAAACTAGCCGTTGCCAACGCAATAAAATGCACCTGTGTGCAAGGCATGACACGCTTGTCGGACAAACTCGGGATGCTGTTATTTTTAGTAAATGATCCCACACGAGTTATGACATCATCGAAATTGACAGTTACTTTTCAAATTAATAATCGGTAGCTTCGCAGGCTGCCGCGCTAATCGAATTTCACGCGCCGCTTTCTGAATACCACGCGTCTTTGGGTGGTATTTTCACGACCGCGTCAGTTGTAATTAAAATTGCTAATTCAAGCAGGATCTTAAGAATCAAGAACAGCCTTGCCGCGAGATAATCACAGAGTGATGCACCTAGGTCCTAGATTACCAAGCTCGTGCAAAGATGCAGTGCACAGTAGGGAGCGACACATCGGTCAGAGAAATTTATCATTTTCCGCCGTCAA
This sequence comes from Nemurella pictetii, assembly GCA_921293315.2. Classification (NCBI taxonomy): domain Eukaryota; kingdom Metazoa; phylum Arthropoda; class Insecta; order Plecoptera; family Nemouridae; genus Nemurella; species Nemurella pictetii. The sequence continues at coordinate 10,132,559 of OV121122.1, forward strand.
GCAGGCGTACATATAAGGCCAAATGCCACGAGGGAGCAATAGAAATTTTAAAATCCTCAACCGTATCGACCTCCTACAAATTAACTGTTAACAAGCCTAGACACCCACCCGTTTCGCTCCAAGAAAAGGTTAAAGGGAACCTCTTCAATAGAGCAATTTTCCAATTTGCCGATAAAGTACCGTCGAGATTGTCGAGAGAAAACAATGAAAATTAACAAAATTTCAGTTCAGAATCTCATGAGACGTGACTAGCAAACCAGATGTGGAACAGCAGCGAAAGAAACCCGCGGCAATCTAGGCAACTTAATCCCATTCGAGACAGAATCGCCGAGGGCTGTTATCCGTTTCAGCGCACCCTGAGTCGTAGACGCACAATTCACAGCGTGGAGCCAGCATGGTATTCCATATAGCATGGCAAAGCATAGCAAAGCATGGCAAAGCATAGCATAGCATAGCAAAGCTTAGCGTAGCAAAGCATAGCGTAGCAAAGCATAGCAAAGCAAAGCATAGCATAGCAAAGCATATACCAATGCACAGCAATGCATGGAAAAGCATAGCATAGCAAGCCAGTAAGTACTAATTACCTATCAGATAAAAACCAGCGAGTCTGGAGTGAATTGTGCTGAAGACATGACCCCTCCCCCCATTACCCAACCCCTGGGTACAAGGAGAAAACAGTGGCGTCGCCTCATGGAGAACGCATGCTGATTTTGGATTTATTGTAGATTGTTGACGTTTGCCACGGTGGGACTGTTTTAGCTGCGCTGGGACTGATTGGATCGTGGTGAAGTTGACGATTTTAGAAGCGGATGAAGATCAAGATCGGTTGATGTTTATTAAGCATACATGAACGGAAGCCCAAGCATTTTCAAAACGTATGCGAAGATTTGAGAGTAGGTACTACTACAATGTTGTCAGTATAGAAATATTGTTCTAGAAAATTGATTGAAAATTACAATTTTTATCGAATGATATCAGTGGCAAAATTACAGCTGTAAAGTCAATGGGGCTTTTTCCTAGAAAAACTAACGTACTCATAGAAGGAAAAGTCGTGAGCCATGAGAAAGTAGTATATAAAGGCCATATATCCGGATAAATTTGATCTAAATTTCGATTTCTTTCCTGACCAGCAGAAGAAATTAATTGCAAACCAAGAACCTTGTAAAGTGACTGAACGCCGGTAGAAAGACGAAACTTAAGAGTGAAAACCGATTTCCTCACCCTGTGATTCCGACCCATGGCACCGCAGATTTCATGCCATTCCCTACTGCCCCAAATCCCAGCCACTACCAACGCCACTGCTCATCTCGGGCCCGAACACCGCCAATTCGTGCACAAAATCGTGCTGCACCCTTCGGGTAAGCGCACGCTGATACGTCAGTTTACAGCCCACACCTTGCCTGCTAATCGCTAGTTAGACTCATATCGAATTACACTAATGTCTCGGCTCTCTCTCTTTCTAGCTCCACACGTCTGAGTCTGCCTTGAAGATTGCGATCCTGATTCACACCTCGCGTTGCCGACCAAATCTCATTAAAAACATCTGTCTGCCTCCGATCAATGCCAGTAATTAATTGACACAAAAACTGGGCGACGATTTCGTCGTTAATTACCGGGTATGTGGACGGACGAAATGCGCTTTACGATCACATGGGGAAGACTGCGCGTGGTTTGTGAGTGTGTATATGTGTGAAAGTTAAACGATGGTTTAATAAAATGTTAATTTGATATCTATCTTGATTTTGTAATTAAACGGCTCTTTTAATTTTCCGTGCGTTCGGTCGCGAAAAGCTTCGCACAATTTTTGAACAACATGACAGAATCGGCGTGCAAAAATAAAAGTGTTGTATACATGCAACGCCATCTAGGGAGTGGGTAGGTGCGGGTCAAAGAAACCTCCCCGAGTTGCCTTGAGCGAGAATCGTTTGCGGACAAAAGCAGTTACTGTGTTTTTTTCCTGGCACATACGGCAAAGTTGGAATTTCTCAGGCAATTTTCTTGGCCATTCCCTGACCTAGTCTTTACGATTATTGTCGGTGACCACAAACCGATTATTTTATGATGACTCATACAACTGCGAAATTGATGCGAAGATGCCTCAAACATGGCGGCGGCTTCGTTAAAAGCGAGAATCATTTAAGAAAACCAAATAAATTCCAATTAAGAGACGACCGAGGTCTGAGACAACGAATTGAGGCGTTGATAGAATTTAAAAAGAAACATTTCTTGCATTGAACTCTCCAGCGAGAACTGAATCTGCATCTTTCAGCTTCCGTTTCTCAGACATAATTCTCTACTGATCTGACGATGTGAAACTCAGTTTTACGCCACAGAATGCCTTGGCTTGAATATACCTACTAAAAAAATCAAAATCTACGTTTAAAACCAATTTGCAATCCACTTCAAAAACTTAACGAGCGATCTGTCCTGAATTCTGGTGATGCCAGCTTCCAGCGTAGTGACAGAGATTGGATTTTCCATTATTTCCAACAACCATTCCAAAAACTGAGATGCGACACATTTTTCGTTTCATTTTCCCATGTCCCTTCAGACGCTTGGGGCTATTCACAAGACATATAAAACACATAAAAAGTAACAACAGCTTACCAAGTGTTCCCCAGAGAGCACCTCCAGCAGGGAGATGAGGTTGTGTCCATCCTCTAGATCCACGAACAGGTCGTTCACGTGTCGACTCGCCTGCAATCAGTCAGGACACATGGTTAGCCTTCGACCTAGTCTTCGTTCTCTTGCACCCTTGTCGTGCGATGCATGGATTTAGGGAGGAACATCGTCCGGGCGGTATCGATTCTGCGACCAAGACATCCAAATTCAGAGCAGAAGATGGGATTCAAACGCTCAACTCAGGGTTCAGGGTTCACTTCAACAAATAATCGGTTTGTTAGACTATGCTAGTTGAATTTTGTATTGATCAATTGATGTTATCATCAATGAATAGTACGTTTCGAAATGAAGCTGACAATTCAAAGCGAGATAGTGTAGAAGACGATTTAAGGCATAAAAACGGCCATTAAAATTAGACAATAAAATTAATTGCTATACAGAAGATTAAATAAAACTATTACTCAGTCAACAACAGGCATTAAACTAATTAGTAGGTAACTAATTAAATTCAAAACAATTATTTTATAACTCACATTCCAGTAAAAAATACAAAAAATCAATCACAAGAACAAACTCCATGCTGTCACAATCTGCAGCAACACAAAAAACGTTACAAAGCATTCCGAATCAATCAAATGTACAAATCTACGAAGGCGTAACGATCAATGACAGTAAAGTGACAGCGTATCCAACTCGTTACCGAGCCAATTGTGTCCCGCCGTTCGACCCCCGGTTGACCTCTGAAAGCCGGGTCAAATCACCGAATACTCGACACGGATATTGACATATGCAAATGCAAGACAAACACATTGTTGTCGTCTAGGCGCCACAGATCGGATTCGGAGCTCGAGATGGCATACAGGTGTCAAGATTATTCCGTAAGACGATTTAGGTGTGGCGAATATCTGAGTGAAATTTACTGCGGTAGCTAGATTTATGGTAATACTAGACGGACGGTGAAGCCGGATGGCCAAGTAGCTCGCGGGCAATGCAGCCCACTTACACAAAGGTGGAAGCCACATATGGTTCATTTTTTTGAAATTATTCCAATCTCTGAACATGCCTACTGCGTATCTAATGCATAGCTTAGTTATTTACGCCTACATGAGCGGGCAATCAAATGAAGTTGAATTTTCTGTTTTGACTGTTCGAATATGTTTCTCTTCAGATATTCATATCGCAGACAGAATGTTTTAAAGTAAATTAAATTGAGGAATGTCAAAAAATAATCATGGAACTATTTCCCCTAGAAATACCCTTGAATATTCTTCAACATTCCAGAACTTTCAATGGCTCCGGTTTCCAGTTTTTTGAATAAAACTCGGCGCGTAGGTAGTTACAAGGATTTGTGAAAACATGCAGAATATAAGTTCGAATCGAGAATTGTGATCAATATCTAGTTACTATATGCATTACAGAGTGGTTGAAACATGAAACACGAATTCTATAAAAACACTTGAACACAGCAAGACACAAAGAGAAAAAACAAACAAACAAACACATACAAGCATGGATCGGCGATTCACAGAGAACTCATCGCCGACCAGAGTCAGACCAGAGTCAGACGGAATGAGATCATTTGCATGAAAGCGCTGCATTACAAAAATGCGGATGCAAATCCTAGCAGAATGCACTGCAATTTGAGAAGCCTTGACCGCAAATTGTTTCCCACCCGCTTGGTTCACTCCCCGCAAAGAAACCACCAGATTCCATTCAATCAAAATGACGTCATGATATACCCGTGTGGGTAAAGCCAGGTAAAAGCAATTCGGTTTGTGATGACCATATCTTCGTTGGTTCATTAGCAGAGCTTATTACATATTTTTTTACAAACTGATCTTACGTCCAGTGGGTATCTGATGTCAGCAGAGTAAATTTTGAGTTGAATTCGTCTACTTGACTCGGGAGCGAAACAGACGGCGATCTAGGCTTTTTCGTATAAGAAACTTAAAATCCATCTAAAATTTTTCAGTTTTTGCAGACAGGGAGACGCGAAACCCGAACCTTCACACAGCCGGGGTGCTGCTCAGAGCTCACGGAGCTCAAAGGGCTCGGAATCACGAAGCAAAGTCATCATTAACAGGGAATCAATTTCTAATAGCCAGTCACAGTCAGTACCCTGAGCTTTTCATTGGTTATCACGAAAGTGACAACAAGTTTACCCCTAACTTCATGAATCCTGGCCTTAGGGAGACTGTTTGGAGGTTTGGGTTTCGTATCCCCGTCTTTATGCACACATTTGATCCGAAAACTGAAGCCCAGTATGTACATACATCGTGCACGCAACGAGATATACAATTTGGTTCGAATCCTAACTAGATCCATGCAAAACACTAGTGCATCAACAAAGTGCATCGCCTGCATCTAGTTGTTAGGCGGTAGGCGGCGGCTTAGCTGCAGGCAAACATCTTATCCTAGGCGGTAGAATATAGGAAACTCGGCCGAAATAGCATTGTCGATGGAATCGACAGCGCCACCTGGCGGCTGGGTTAGAAATCCAAGCACCACAGTTAACCATGGACAAAACTTGATACAAAATTACTTCAGTCATCTTATGTAATATCCGAGGGGGCTTTGCTTGTCACTAATGCTCAATTTCAAAAGTCAACTATGACTGAGAAACTTTGCAAGTGATAACTGCAATTGTTCATTCCAGTCCCTATTCACCAACCTCTTTTCATTTTCCAATCCTGCGGAACTGGGATAATTTTTGGCTTTAGTTTCCTCTATACTTCCTTTGGAAACAAACGGCCAATTTTATCCAATTCTGCAGATTTAGAAACAGAAAGAGTTGGTGAACACGGGGGCCTGGTTTGCCACCTGCGTTTTGTCGCCCGACATTGCCGAGTGTTTCCTGCATTCTACAGCCTGGTAAGATGTTTGCTAAAGGGTTGTCGCTGCAGGGGCGGCGAACGCTCTACACGCTCACTTACGTTGGGCGGACAACAGGGCACGTTGTTGGTCAGCGAACACACGTGAAGACACGTATACGTCTGGCGACAGAGACAGGAGACCGGTGTGAGGAGACGATTAGGGGTGTATGGGGTGGGTGGTGGTAGTGGCGTGGAGGGTTTTCGAGATTTATTTAATTGTGTTCGGTGGCTGTTGCGGGGTGGAGGCGATTTTAAGCATCTTGAAGAGAGCCGAAGATGTCAATGTGATTTAAACAAGTTAGACATGAACAAGTTCAAATTTGGATTCTTCCGCAAAGCGGACCGAACTGTGTTCTTGAAGCTGGCAATCCCGCATTTGAATTTGATTACGTTCCTCTTCAGTGTGACGACGATACGCCCGGAAATTTTATTTTATTTGCATTGCAGAGCTTTTGAATTGAAACGTTACCGAAAATATTTGCGAAACCATAGTATGCTATTGAAATAACGAGCATATAAGAGTGTTCTCAACAAAATTTTGATGATTTGTTTACAAATTAGGACAGCTATGCCAAGTGTTTGGGTAAAGAAACATATTCAAATTTAAATAAAGAACAGTGGTATGTATATATAGTAATTTTCTTTCGAATTATTATGGGAGACGCGGTTTTATAACCATTAATTGAAGAAAATTTTCCAAAAGAAGCGTGATCAACACTAGGCGACCGAGACTGAAGAAGACATTGCACAGAACCGTTTTGCCCCCAACAGCCCACCACTGCTCCCCCCCCCCCCCCCTCACGCACACAAGCCACCACTGACACAGCCGCGTAGATAGTGCGACAAAGACCTAACGAGCCGCCTAATTGCCGGTCTACATCGAAGATGCTGCGCCAGACAGAGCTCATCTTTGTCCACGTCCAAAGACGCAGCCGCGAGATGCAGCAGACAGATTCGCAAACTGACGCCGGCGTGTTCCGGAAGTCGTATTTTTAGATTGGCACGTGCTCGGTCGTTGCGCTGTGCGGCGTGGCAGAGCAGACGACGACGACGACGGCTTGGCAAAAAGTTTGATGACACAGGAGCACGTGGGGTGCAGATGGAAATAAATTTTGTCGACGCGTTTGCGGTTTTCTTTTAGCAGGGCGTTTGTGTGCGTATGGTGTAGGGAGTTTTTTTTGTCCAAGTTCCGATGCTTGTTAAATTTAGCTCTAAATTTAAGTACCTATAATTGTATAGTTGAAAAAACCTTAGCTTCTTCGGTTGTCAAAGAGTTGATGTCGCAAATAATGTAAGTTTATAGCACGTTCTGTTACAGGATAGGAACAATAAGAATCTAAGCTAAAGGAGTACAAGGCAGAGGACAAGAATTTGAAAACAGCTGACTACAAGCAAATTAAATTATTTTGATTAGTGAGGTGGCGCTTTATCAAATTTAAAGACATTTTATCGAAGAATGTGTCCAAAGTCACAAAAATGGACGGTCAAATCCACAATTAAATAACTTGACGGTGGAATTGAATAACAATTTTGCAGCGATTTACCGCTCTCTACAATATTTTCCAATGGGCGACATCACAGAGTACCGTGTGATCCATCCAGTGCAATTACTGAATCACGTTGCTCATGATGCAATTGCAAACCACGGTGTCAGGTGTGCCACCACCGCCATCAATAACATATCACATCAACAAACACGAAAACATGACAGTGAACAACACGTTTATGCATGCCACTTGATAAATTACCTGGCTGTAATTCCAGTGCTGCAGATCATTTCATTGCGCGCGTGAAAAGGAAAGAAGACGAACATTGTAATCACAAATATATATATAGCCGACACCTGTGACAATAATTACTAACTAGTACACAAAGACAACAAATCACCAATCGGGTGAAAGCACATAATTAAAGAATATATAGATCTAAATTACGTGCCAAGGTTTCTGGCCAGGATAATTATTATGTCATTATCAAAAACTGTGTAATTATGGCTAATGCGTCCAACCCTGTGAAGTACCTGGTTGCATCAGAGTCGACTTCCTGTAATTTCCCATGCGTCGAAGAAATAATTGAAACCGATTACGGATCGCACTGCTGCTCGGTTTTAAAAACAAGCTGTGTGCATTGTATAAATCTATGATTAAAGATGATTGGAAATTTGGAACGATTATAATAACGCAAGGAGCATGAGCGGTAAGATTGTGTTACGAATACATAGTGCCTTCGATGTGTAAAATATCTTTGCTCTTGGATCAAAAACACTATAAATCATATCACCGATATCAGATTCGTCTGTCATTATAATCTAAGGAATTTTATTGTTTTTCAGCTTCAGACAATGACAAAATTCTTGGCTTATCTCTTAAAAATCGAAAGTCACCAAGGATGCAGTTTTAGACGCTTTAAAAAATCAGTGTTTACTGTCTGCTACCACTTCAGGAGAAGGATTAATATTCGAATAACTGATTGTAATCGTTCTGTGGCGTCTTCATTATAACATAACAATTAATCATTAGAAAATCTCAGACTTCGGAACAACATAATTTACAATTTTATTGCAAGCATCTTGAATGGTGCCAATTTGGATCGATTCAAATCTCTAGTATGGATCGCCGATCACAGTGATTAGAAGTTATAGAAAAACACGAGAAAAATAATCAAAGATCTCCAAGGTGTTGGTAACCTACAAAGAGATCCATAGATGATAAAAAAGTGAAGCATCCCATCGAATAGTCAAGGAACGTTCTACCATGCAATAAGGAAAGTTAACAAGGAATAATCCCTCTTGGTTTTAATTTAACGCTTGTTTTCATTAAAATTAAGCCCCAAATTACGGACATCGTTGTTCGCTATAGATGGAGTGGTTTTGGCTTATGTCTTGGTGCCTGCACTTATAAAATAGACAAAATACTGTAATACTAACTGCATGGCAGTGCATCAACTTATAGTAGGGCTCCATGTATCTAATGAATTAGTCTCAGATTTCATTGAAGGCAACACCACCTATAGAACTTCCTCCCTGCACCTTACATCAGAGATGTCGTAATCGAATTAGCTTGACGTGGGACGTACGCTGCTTTGCAAGCATAAAGCTACACAATGTGGCCGCGCGTCCTACGCGAATCTGTCCGATGACCCAGTATAGAGTTTTTCACCGACACTGGGCGTGTCGCACTCGCAAGAGACGCCTGGACTGTCGCTAGTTTCGTTGCCCGCAAACAAGTCGCGTTGTGGACTTGGATTTCGGCGCACTAACTTTTCTACATCGTTTCAGCTTGGAGATGACATGCTTGGTGATTGCCGAGCTGTTTGACCACAAGATTTGATCTGTGGTTTTACATGGCGAACGCATCGCATTTTATTCTATCCGTCAGTCTCATGGGGAATAAAATATATCTATACCTAGTGATCTTCACACATTGATTGACCAATATCAGGCAACTTGAACGAATGTGAACAGATTTAAATTGGTTATAATTTAGGAGATTCATAGCGGTGATCCTTAAATGTCATTAAAAGCAGCGATCCTTCAGTAAATGTCGGCTGTAGCCACAAGAAAAATCTGTTTACGAAGTTTAGAGGCCCAGTTTTTCACTTGAAGTTTGTTAATTTTTCAACCAAATATCTAGGTATCTCATTGGTAATGGACAGTTAAAACGGTCTAATTATTTCCAATAGAATTATAATGACTGAAAATCGAAACACTACTAAACTACTCTGTCATTTTGGTCGACATTTTATGTCGATTGATGCACTCGTCAAGTTTGCTACAGGTGTTGTTCCATTATACGCAAACCACAGCCAAGCCTTCGGGGCTTTGTGGACGCAACAGCGACAGTTGTTCAGGCTTCTTATGACAGGCTCGGAGTTTGTCAGCGCACAAGGTGTGTCGCGGTAAAGACGCCCGTCTCGCGATTTACGACGGCGGAGGCTGAGCCAGCTCGATTGCCGAAGAGCCCACGATAGCGTTGGGGCGCCGATGGATGCTACGGGTCACGATGAGTGGCCATCTGTTACAAGATGGTACCCCGGGTCGACTTGTGTGTCTAGCTCACTGGTTGGGGTGTCGAGGAAGGGATGGGGTTTTGCAGTAATAGCTAAAGGGGCTGCATCTCTATTTTCTGAATTGATTTTAAAACTGATTTTTACATGTTATTGAGTCTGAGTATGCCTTTCTCCTTATTCACTCGCAAGTCATGAAAGTCATTAAAGTCATGAAAGTCATGAAAGTCATGAAAGTCTCTGAAGGTCTCTGAAAGTCTCTGAAAGTCTCTGAAAGTCTCTGAAAGTCTATGAAAGTCACGAGTTTAAGTTGGACATGAAAACGAAAGGAGTGGAAAGGAGGTTAGAGTAAGTGGAGGGATGATGGAAAGTGTGACGAAATTAAAGGAAGGGATGAGAATGGTTTGGAATGGAAGGTTATGGTCTCAGACAAACTGACATTTGAATGTACAAATCTCATAAAAATACTAAATAAATAAATAAAATCATTTCGATCTCAAGCCTGAGTACACAAAATTCGAATGTGCGGACCTGTGCCCTCAGACTCTTTGAGAAGGAGGAAATGTCGGAAAAGCTGGGAAATAACTCAATTCTGACGGAACAATACTCAGCACGAAGGTGCTGTGGGAAATTCGTCTCTGATTACTGGTCGTGCCACTAAGATGGCTTGCAAATTGAATGATATTTGACGCAGTAAGTGTGAGAACGTTTCGGATTTTGGTTGGGTGTTTTTTTTTTCTTGCATGGAGTCATGATTAGCGTCGACGTCCGATGGGTGGGTGCTTTTGATTTGTAGCGTTGAAGCCAGCTCTAAAATCGCGAAGATGTTTAAGACACAAACAAAATTAAGATAGGTTCAAGGGTACAAACATAATAAGCAGTTTGTCCAACCCACTTAAAAAATTACATATATGATATATAAACGTTAAATTTCATTTGTCAACTAGGAAATTAACACCAAATATCGCACGTCAAACATTTGAGCGTCACTACCCAGACACACCCAAATGAACCCATCAAACCCCTAACAAAACACCCCCTAAGAAATCCCAAAGCATCATGTGTTACCACAACCATCCCACCTATAAAACTAATAATTATTCATCGATTACCAAACGCTGCTCTATTAACACGACATAAACACCTGTCAAGCCAACAATGTTATGTGTTATCTATGCAACAACGCCATATAATAACGGAGAAAAACCTACAGCAAATTTCCTCAAACCCATAATTCTTCGGCGCCCATATCTAGAAACGCACGTGGAGCCGCGGCCTACGCCGCCATAAATCAGCTGTTTTCCGCCATAAATCGCGCTTGCATATGATAATAGGAATGCGTCGGCGTCGGCGGCGGGTCGGTCTATACGTCACACACAGCACAGGGTGTCGCCGGCAAGGATCGCTCGGCTAGCCGGCCAGAAAAGGAAACCAGTTCATCGTCATCGAGCATCAACATGCGGCATCATCATCGTTATCGTCATCGTCAGCAGCTGGGAGGTGTTAAGACATCTCTCTTTAGGGTCAATTTTACAGTGGCTCAATTATTTAACGGTCTGTTAACACAATATCTAGGTATCATTTTGGTAGTGGTCATGGTTGTATAAACACATACACGGACCGTTAAGAATTTGACGGGTCTCAGACTTGGTTCAGGTTCACCCGGCGGTGCGAGGTTTGCGAAAATTTGGCTGATTTTTAGATTACACCTATTCCATTCGATCAAAATTCAATCAAAATTATGTCACGATACCCACGCGGTAAAGCCAGGTAGAGCAATACGGGTTGTGATTTCCCTATCTTACTTTGATATTTAGCATAGCTAACTATTTTTTTTCTAACTGGTAGTACGTCCAGTGGGTATCTGACGTCATTTTTCTCTGTTTTTTTCTAACTGGTAGTACGTCCAGTGGGTATCTGACGTCATTTTTCTCTGAGTGGAATAGGTCCCCCCGGCGAAAAGCTGTGGGAAAACGTTCAGAGCCATCCGGAGCCATTCGGAGCCATCCTGACAGAAATTACAAGACAAACCTTTGACCATATTACTGACTTGAACCAACCCTGTGCGTCCTCGTCTACAGATGTAATCCCTTATAAACATCAGCCATTTCACACACCATGATTACCCTCGGTACCTGGCTTCTACTCGCCGCAGAGCTGAGAGTTGAATAAAGAGGAGATCTAATTCCGAGACAACTCTCTGGGCAACATTCTGTTACCGGTTGGGTGTGAACCAACTCTATAGTTTGATCACCTGATAGTCGGTTAGTTTTGCGGGTAGAACTCCTGCACGGTCACTGCGGTGGTGTCGGCAGGTTGCCCTTCTAGGGCAGTGCCCGGACCGTGTGTGTGGGGGGGGGGGGGGCAGGGGCCCACGCACTGCAACTACCGTATCGCAGGACTGACGCTTGCAGAAAGGCAAGGACGATATGAAGTGGAGGCGCCGGGTTTTGTTGCAGTGGCTGCTAATTAATATTATTACTGTGCCGTTAGTTGGAGGTAGCACGTTGTTTTGTGTAATTACATACGTGGGGAGGGAGAGGTGATGTTTTATGTCTGGCTATTTGCTAACGAACAGACGATATTTTAATTAAAATGCCACAAATGAAATTATACTCTTGACAAAATTGAACACGTAGTCGTTTATATTCAGCGACGGTGTTGACCTCTTCGTGGAAATTGATTGAACTCGACACTTTTCACCAGGAAGTGAGAAATTTTGATTATACTGACGTGGTGGAGGCGCCAGGTTTCGTGCCTTGTGGATTTTTACTATCGACCAGTAAAAGGAAGTTACAAATTCGCTGCAAATTATCAACAACCCTCTAGAGAAAAAAAAACAATCGTAAGGGTTTTGATATATAAATTTAAAAGTCTGTAATTTTTTGAGGTTTCGGGTCATTTGAATCATTCTCGGCTATTCCGATGAAAATTCATAAAATAGCAAACACGGCAATCGAAGAAACCCAACATCAATATCCCGTCCGGGCGTGCACGACGAAAACCAAATCCCATCAAACATTTCCATTTCCTTTTCATCCACGGAACACCATGCCCAAAAGAAAAACAACCCGAAACAATAAAATCATGAAACCATATGAATTCTCATTCCGGAAATCGTCAAATTTCCCAACTTCCTCGCCTAGTCCCGTGAGTTGTGGCGACACGCGCTTGTCTCGACGTCACACCGATGCCATCACATCCAACATCGCCGACGTCGAAGTGGGCGTCCACAGAGTGACTCGTCACACGTTCGCCGTCGGTGTCTGTTGTTGTTCGGCAAAGAGGCGACTCCCACGCGTTGCTGACGATTGGATTGGAGGCGATTTGCGAGTCATCGTTTCACGTTTCGCTGGCTTTATGAGAAGTCGCGTGAAGTGAAGGTGGAAGTCGACGAGATGGAAGACAGAATTGCTTTGAGTATCCATTTGTGATCAAATTTAGTTTTTGGTAGTTGGAATTCATGTGAAATGGCAATAAGGAACAGTTTTTTCAATCCCTTTACTATTATTATCCCTGTAGTTCATCCTGATACATATCGTGAACTTCTATAAGGGAAGAAGGCAGACGATTTTCAGTCAACGATACACGAATCTAAACTTCTATAAGGGAAGAAGGCAGACGATTTTCAGTCAACGATACACGAATCTAGCCTAGAAATTTAAATTGAAGTGCGAAAAACTTCACTTTTCAAATTCGTGAGCAGCTTAAGTATGTTTTGAACTGGTAATCACATCAATCCAAAAAAATATATAATAAGAAATTTAGAAATTTAATATAATTAGGAAGGGGGGTCGGTGGAGGAATGGGATAATTTTTAAGAGTAAGTGTAGATAATATGATGTGGCGAAATTCAAGGAAGGGTTGAAATTGGGATGGGATGGAAGAGGGAATGTTAGGGACTCAGACAAACAGAAAAATGTGATATTTTTCGCAATGGCATCTTAAAATTGGGCGCAATCTTGCATCGGTCTGTACCTCTTCCTTTCGCTGCCCCTCGTCGCTACTCGCGGCTAATCCGCCCGGTAATCGTCTCGCAAACAGCGCGTAGGCGTCACCAGCGACCAGTCCTCAGGCATAGATAATTGAAAGTACATGAATTGCACTCGATTTGGCGAGCGAGCCTTGGCCACCGCCATGTTAACACATCGTCACTAACAGTTACTAGCACCAGAGTGATGTATAGTCACTATAATATACACACAGTATCCACACTAAGAGTCATGTTTTGAAAATCTTGATGTATACACAAGTTTAGAACGCGGTGTGCATGGGAGTCATTCTCGGATGTTGGCTAACCTTGTGACCTATTGCGAAGTCTTTGCCACCTTTTCAGAACGATTACGCTGGTTATTTAAGGAGAGTTAACTACAATTCTAAACAATGTACGGCGGTGATGGTAATATTTGCACGATCCCTGCCCTGCCCTCAAAGCATTTATTGCGCATGAATTATATCGGAATTTCTAATCGATTCTTATAGCAAGTATAGCCTGTATTCTGCAGTGCATTTATAGCAATATAAGGCGAACGGAGGTTGGGGCAAATACTCTATCTTGACTGAGGTCATCCTCACCTTCGATCTTGTGTGAAGAAACTGTTATAGTTAGTTCTCAGGCGAATGGGAAATCGTGGTCATTTCGTTGATTTCAGCCGTTTTGGATTCACACCAACGCCTTATCCTTGATTAATCTCACAGCCATTGAAGTGCATCGTTAATAACGATCAGGAAAACTGGGACTTTGAGGTAAGATGTCTGTGTGGAATCAACATATTCTTTTATCGTTGAAAAATAAAATAAGTTACGCGATTTGAACATGAACGGCACACTTGTGCATGATTTGTGTGCGAATCTGTATCCGACTGACGCAAGTGATGCTGGGGGTTGGAAAGGGGTTGAATTCAAATTGCTTCGATAAGCAACCGGCACTAAAATAGAATTCGATTAGGCTATATTTACACCGTCACAAAAGCACTACCGAAATCAGAGTAGGCCAGAAATAGAAGCTGCATTGGAGACTGATAGGTAATAATAGTTTTTTTTAGATACATGCAGAGATGTAAGAGTAACTTCCGCGTTATTATACAAGAACCGTGATTCAGTGGTTCCTCATAATTTTGGTCCAATCGTTCACCAACTGTCCACACGGCGGATATTGTTGTCGCGTTGGCAGCCCGTCTGTCGTGCAGACATTGAAACGGTTCCACGACTTGAAATCCGTTACTGATTTTCTTATAGATATCAGCGTGAAAAGCAAGGAAAATCGCCAAAACACATCTATACTGGCGTTAGACCAATAAGAGGGAAGGACGAGATGACCTTGTAGACTTGGCCTTGGTCTCCGATTGGCTGATATCGATGTCAGTGACATTGCATCTGTGACAGACTATCACTGATGTCACTGATTAGTGGGATGCGAACTTACATGAACTATCCTAGCCAGATGAATCTTGAAGATTCTGCGTGTACGAACCGATTGTTTTAGAATTATTACTTTCTGAAGACTCGCGTCTTCATCTAATCTCATGGCGATACTTTTCAGAAATACTATATTTAACTGGGTAATTGAATGCAAAGGTACAAAAATCAAACTATTCCCGACGTTTCGCAAAGCTATGCTGCCTGCTTTGTGAAGTGTCTCGGGAAAAGTCGGAAAATGACGCGAGGGTCGGGAGTTTGGTATAGCTTCAATAATAGTATAGCTTACAAAAATTTTCTGTAAAATGTACCAGCATATTTGTATGCAGCGCATCAAGAGGCTACAAGCACACACTCCTTTTTACCTTCACATGCAGCCGAAGCCATACATAAATTACTAATTTCCGAGAACAATTCCACGAGTGGCATCACCACCCCATTTAAATCACAGCTGACCAGATCGCCACACCTCCTCTCGGCCAAGAAGACCTGCAATTTCACAGAATTCGCCGCGCCGGCCGCGATACCTCCGCAGAAACGAGAGCGACGTCCCATATGGAAGCAACCTTGACATTACCGAATAAAAAACACCGCTCATCTGCATACACGCAGCGCCGCCGACTGTGTAACAATAGCAACTCGGTGGTCCAGCAGACTGGATGCTGAGCCGGAGGATTATAGTGATGCTGCTCATGCATCACGGCGGGCGAACAGCTGTAATTTTAAGTCACGACGGGCTGGCTGTAGATGTATGTAAGAGTGTCGGCAAATAATAACAGAGTTGTAGATTCGAGTTTTGAAGGAGTCGCTGCAATTCCTTACAAGGAACCGGACTTGATGGTTAGTGGCGTTTCGGTTGTTTCGGTTTTTGACAGCGTTTGGAGGGCGGTGCTGGTGTGGAAGGCGGGAGTAAGATTTGTGGTCTGGTTCTGGAGCTCGAGGGTGGGTGCTGAAGTATTTAGAAGGTCGTGAAGACTATTGCGGCGAGTTTATTGGCGAGTTTGGCGATCGTTAATACCTTGATAATTAATGATTGTCGGATAACTATGATCTATAAAATATTTTTTTAGGGATGGTTTTGATAGTATAGTGACGGCCTTTAAAGATAAGCCGGGAAATGTTTTGTGTTGAAGCGTTTCCTCTCGAAACGTCATAAGAAAATGAACACAGAAATCGCGTCCGAAGTCTTCACAGAACTCATCTCGGAACTAGTTTTGTCAAGGTATTTGCGTTGGGTCGTCGCCATGGCTGAGAATTTGTCAAGTTTACTTATTTACCAATGAGTAGGGAGGCCGGCGAGGAAAAATATAGCCGGCAGAAGCTTGCCAGAACGACATTGACCAAAAACAGGTAAGTTTATAAAAAATACATAAACTCAATCATTACCATGTGTCTACTAAAAATTTCTCTCTGTTAAAACTGGTTTCGAAAGCAAAGTCAGGCGAGCTTTTTGACAAATTCCCCGCAATTTGTTGCAATTTAGATTTGAGAGCGAAAATTAATTTGGCAAACGTTTGCCAGCACCCAAAAAAAAGTTTGTCGCCATAAATCTTATAGATAAAATCTCCAAGACACAAAAACAACACTATCACTGCTCCTAAGCATCATCTCAGAGAACATTTCAACCGGTCATCTGAAGACAAACAATCGGCAACGAAATAAAATTCTCCACTCGCACAACAATCGGACCACAAATATCACCGCCGCGTCCCATTGTAAAAGTTGCTCAGACCAAAGCAAAGAAAAGCCGCGAGTTTTGCCGTGTGACACAGATAATCCTGACGAGCAGTTTCTCAAATATCATTGTCAACCGGGCATAAAATATAGCATCGAAATGACCTGGATACATCCGTGATTCAGTCGGAATCGACGACGACGTCTACCAATATATGTGTAGTAGTACCGATTGCAATTTATAGAGTCAAAGCCCACGTGGTTCTCTGTAATACTGGCTCGGGCACGACTGCTATGCGAGACCAATACGGTACACGGGTAAATTAATATGGTTGCTTCTTGAAAGTCGTGACGAGCTATGGACATGTATTCGTCTCAGCAATATCCGTGCCTGTCTAGTTTCTAGTTCCTAGATAGTAGTTCCTAGTTCCTAGTCGAGTGCATAATGGTCTAGGTGTACGGTAGATTGACATCGATGACATGTAATTTGCTACTTTTTAAATTGATTTCTTAATTCAAATATTTATGTTACTATCCCCGGCCGAAATGGCTTAGTGCCTTTGTTTTACCATTTTATTTACTCTGGGGGCTGAAGTCGGAATTAATTTACATTCCATTGCAACGGAAACGAATTAGATTCGAAAGATCCACTAGAAAATTGTATCCCTAGCGCGAATAGAATCCGGGTCCTTCGCATTTGGTCTCCGACATGATTTCTGCGCTTCTTTATCATCGGAACTAGATTGTATCGCTAAAATTTCACTATAGATTGTCTAAGAAAACTATGCTATTTATACTGTATACGTTTTTAATTAAATTACCAAAACTGCAAGATTGGACAAGTGGGTCATTCGGTTATGACTGCTAGGTCCGAGTAGTTCGACTATATCTAAGGTCATTATTCCACTAATTGCCTCTTTTGCCGATTGAAATCGAACGCCACACCTGAATTACTGTCCCGGAAATACACGTATCAGCGATCAATCACAACTTGAAAATCAAAAAATAAACTTGCGATTGTCACAAAAATAATGCTGCAATAGTATACCAGCATTTGCCAGCTAAGATTAGTACAAGCCGAGACATGGAAAATGGAAATGTGTCTACCGGTTTGTGCTGCCCACATCAAACAGCACAGATTGTACAAAGAAATTATAGGAATCTCAAAACTCGATACAGCCGTCTATAACTGTAAGTACTAAGAAAACATATTGATTCCACTCAATTGATATCAATAAAAAATTCCACTATCTCGAGGTTAGGTCATCTTGATCTAGAACGCCAAGAAACATCGCCCTGGAATTTCTCATTAATCATAATACCTCCTAGCGCAGCATTACAAATTAATATAATTAGCGTTAAATCACCAATAATCATATTTTACCAGCTAAGTACATAAGTACGCGCTGCATAATTCCATCGAGATAGACAGCACCGACAGATAAACGTCCGACCAAATAAGGCAGGCCATTGCCGACTATCTATACACCACTCGATGCAACTGAATTACTAAATCACAGGTACGCGCGCTTCTGTATTTGGTATAGATTATGTACCTAGCGGCCGACATTAATTGGAGTGTTGACAGGTAAGGAGTCGTCGAGATATCTTGTTAAATCAATCGCCGTCCATGCTTCATTAACACAGCGGCGCTGGCATCAATCAGGATCGATGTGCCATAGCTGCTGAAACCGCTGTACAGTGCATGTTATGCACAATAATGTATGAATATATGATTGATCTCTAGTCGCTATGCAGCCGGTTTCCAATGTTTGACACGGTCATGCTTCGAGGAATTCGTCCTTGTCGCCGCGGTGATTCTGCGACCTGAGATATACCTAATGCCATCCTGATTCGTAATTGATGAAGAGGCCTACGCTGCCGGTCGTTTTGGTGACCGAATACAGGACCTTGATTATAGCAATTGAGCTCAAATTTAGATGAGACAATGCCAAGTTTTGGGCAGTATAGCTGTCTTATGAGTCTATTCATATTACATAGTATTTAGTTTTTCTTCTTTGGTAGGAAAGCTAAGCTAAAGTCCAGTCAATCATGACTCCTTAGAAGTGAATCAAAGACGAATTTATTAGCTTCAAGGATAATTCGCATCAATGGTTTTCTTTCTATATAACAGGATTATCTGCATATTACCTAGAATCATCGTGCTAAGCGATCATCGATTTTAAAAATGCAAAAGTGTATGAAAAAGGATGAACAAATAAATTGTTATATTTGATAAAGTCGATTCATAACCAATTGCCAATTATTTTATCGTTGCTATTCCTGAAGTAGAAATAGCATGTCAATAACGTGATACAAGAAACAAATAAATGATGATGTATAAATTTGACGTCATTTTCTATCGTGGAATCTAGCAAAGCATCGGCTGCCAATCGCCATAAAAGTCATTATAAAGTAGTCATGACGCAATGAACGGTATTAATCACGGCGTTGCGCGTTGATTCCCAGCGATAATTGGACGGCACACAATAGCTCGCGGCAATTTGCATAACATCATTAAATCTATACGAACCCTTAATTATAATAAATGCGGCAAGGGCGGTGTGTTTTCACTGAACAATAGGCCAGTCGCATTATGAATTTGATAGCAGAGCGCTGAGGTGGTTGGCAATCAGAAAATGTCGTCGAATTCGTTATTAAGGGAGTGGAGAAATGATCTGCCAATCTACAATCATCGATATAGATTAGTCCCGCCCGCGCCCCTTTGTCATTTTTCTGTTGTGAAAAATACTTATTTTTTCAGATTTAAGTGCAAATTCTCTTCTCATTGTGTCACAAGCTCCTGCCATATCAACTTCATTCCATTCTCATCCTTTCTGACAGTTTTCTGCAGAGAGTTTTGTGTTCAAGAGCAAATCTTCATCGCACTTTCCACTTTCCACACATCCACTTAAGACTTCATATCAATGAAACCTTAAATATTTTATAAGATATTAGGACAAAATACAGCAAGCAATGTGAATACCTATAGATTCCAATTACTGTCAATACACTTCGGCTAAAATCTACCAAAATATCTAAACGAAAATCCTACCAAACCTCATTAACAAAAACTTCTTCTTTTCGGTATCATAACGTCGATAGATGATAAAGTGAACGCCCACCCGCGTGGTTATGATACAGATTGATGTGTTGTTAACATGACAGAAAAATGCGCCTTGATTAGCTAATGGCTAATTATAAAACGGTGAAAATAGCGACTGGCAGAGAAAATGTGCTTGCCATGTGCTATGGCTATCAATAAGAGCTATCAATATCGCTGATGCCGCACACAGAATTGCCGAGAGAGCCTACTTAATATCAATCAATATAATGGATTATGAGCTCATCACACCCATCTTGCAAGATAAAGATGCACTTTGCGGTTTATACACGGTATCGGTTCCTTTGAAGACTGAGTTTTGAGAAAATTATAGGATTCGAATTGAATTGAACTATTTTCCAGCTTGTCTATACATTTTTTTCTTGCCCTTTGGGACTTAAGGGTCCCAAAGACTCGAGAAGATTTTGGTTTTGTATCTTGTTCATGCTTATCTGAATCAGAAGAAATTTGTGTTTTCATGATACGAGTCCAAAATGAAGGCAATATATTAATTAGGGGCAACTAAATAATACCCAATAATTGGAATGGTCTTCTTATGTCGCTTAACTATTAAGTTATCATCATGCAGTGGTTGGGATCTCGTGCAAATCGCTCTTTGAAGAGAAATCTCTGGGAAAACTGCCAGAATCTTACACAAATCGTACACTAGCGGGTGAAAAGATACTCCATTATGCAATAAAAGTACCGCAACCACCCTGAAATCCGCACCGAGAATCAATCGCACGTCTCGTTTATTTGAATTTCTATTGTATTTATTGTCATTTTGAACACGAAATTTTTTTGAGACAGTCAACTAGGTATACCATATTAAAATCACATCATGCATTAACAGCCACATTTTAATAATTAACTCTCATGCACATCGTGTTTCCTACCGAGGAAAATCCATAGCAACAGAGGCGCGTTTTTCATTTCACGTGCACGAGAAAAGCTATCGCATTTTCCGAGCCAAGGCCAAACGGATCGCGTGGAAAGAAAACATTAAAATATGTAGAAGGCAATGCTGCACAACTTGCCATTCGCTTTTAAATCATCCGAGTACAGGCCAGGCGTGGCCCACTATACGCTTAATAATATTACAATAAACTACGTCGTTGACACCTCATTTGACATTACCAAGAGACTATCATTTATTCCAAGTTGTTACAGTGTGACCCGAATGGATAATGGGCTAACTCGAGCGGTGATTTAACCCCGTATTCATCACTTCAACCTACATAACCCCACGATTCATGGCGAGATAAAAGGCAACGAATGATCCAATTTGTCAACAAGCTTCTTTGGGGAGGATCAGTGATAGCCTGAAGCGCATTTTCACGCCCAAAACAGGACTAAGTGCCTAACCGAACGACTCTATTGCAGATAAGGGATGCAAATGCAGGAGTTGCAACGAAATACTAAGGCGAAATACTAAGGGATAGAAACAATTGTTTCTATCCCTATGTCCCGGTCTATGACCCGGTCCTATAATTGAGCTAGAATTGCTTTTATAACGTGCCGATGTCGTTTGCTTTAGTATAGCGGGGGGCTATTGGAGTAATTAAGACCCCCGAAACTCAGTATCCATCCCAACTGTGTACCAAATCGGATGAAATGCAGAGATTTTCTTGTGCTAGGTGCTCCGATTATCAGAAGGTATTGAAAAGTTCCCAAACTCAAATCTTCCCGACAAAGCAATGCCGCCTGCTTCATCAAGGGTGCCAAATATCGCAATTTTATGTTTCTCCGATTATTTGAATTAGTAACACCCACCATTAGATGTCACCAAGACCCTCGAACGACGATCGCACATTGGCATCTGCACGCGCATTTGCGATTTGCATGCGAAATGCAGTTGGCGCGGCGGTAGGCCATTGTTGAAAGGGAATGCAAATGCAGGAGGCGCCGCGCGAAGTGCACCGATGCGTGTGGGTGCAATCCCGACACCCGCGGCGCCTAGACAATGGTGGGTGGAGTTGTCACTACTCGCTGGTAGCCGCGATTTGGGTCGCGTCGTTCACACTTTAGTGCGCCGTTCTAAGCCGCCTAGACGGTCGCAGGAAGTGCTTGGAATTGGGCTGTGTGACACGCGCAGAATCGGTGACAGCACATGCCAAAGGAAGCTACCTAGTTTTCTTTCCGTGTATTTTCAAACGGTTTACTAATCTTTCAGAAAGTCCGTGTCCGGTCTTTCTGGAATGATCTTCCAGTAAGGGCTGGAATTAAGTGGCTAACCTCCAGATAAAAACTACCTCCGTGTTGACAACCTTTCGATTGCTTATGTTTTCTTCCTGACTGGAGGATTACTATTTAACTGCACAATCTAAAACCGGACCTATATTCGCATATTTTTTTTCCTTGACCCAAACAAAAATCAATCGTGAATACAGCGTCTTTTTCCTTGGGTCACCATATGCGAGAGAAGTAAGAACAATTCTGACGATGCAGGCTCCTTCATGACAAGTGTTCTAATTTTATATTGTTCTACACAGCACTGTGGGCTTGGCGGTGGATTGTGTATACGGTTGAGTAGCTGACGAAATGCAAGATCTGTGATCGCTTAGGCGGAATGGTGGTGATTATACATTCAAACAATTCTTTGTTGATCAAATTGATTGGGCGATGAAACGCGCAGAATGACTTGGTTAATTAAATGTCACTAAACTGTTGTATTAGTTGAGACCACCCGAATGGTGTTGTTGTCGACGATGATCGGTTATT
Source organism: Nemurella pictetii (assembly GCA_921293315.2). NCBI lineage: Eukaryota > Metazoa > Arthropoda > Insecta > Plecoptera > Nemouridae > Nemurella > Nemurella pictetii. The sequence goes on from OV121122.1 coordinate 10,154,975, forward strand.
TGCCTTTGGTTAATTAAAAATGTCATGAAAATTGTTAAAATTATCAAAATTTCAGGCAAATCTTTGGTAATTTCGCTGTTAACCAAATGTCAAATGCAACCCTTGTTATCATCATCGTTCCAATTTATAATCGTCGTCAAAATAAAACGTTGACTACTAATTTAAATGTAAATTATTGGTACACACGATCCAAGATGAAATTTTAATAATTCAGAAGCATTTCCTCTCACTTATCAAGCTTCGGCACAAAAATGCATGTAAACATAAAAGTCTTGGTACACGTAACAGGTTCACACATAACATATTATAAATCAATCTAAATTAACACAAATCCAATCAGGATGGAAAGAAATGCCGTTCGGACGATCGTAGCTCGATCTGAGACAGTTGAGCGAAGAAAGTAAAAACTAACCTAGACCACTACCAAGTTACCGACACGGCTTCGCTTCTGTTCCTGCTCCGCTCGCGATTACGTCGCTGCACCGAGAAGAAGCCTGGACCGCCGCTTGCATGCCGAGAATGTTTTCAGTTGGGTTCGAACCTCCATGGACCACAATGTCGGTTTCCTCAACTATTTAACAATTTACAACGCAGCCCTAATTAATTGATTCTTCCCCCGAAAGTTATAGTGTAGCAAAATTATGTCCAATGCGAGCAGTCTTTGGGAAAATCAAGTCTCGAAACTACAAACATCTTATAAGCTTTGTCAATAAAGGGTTTACTCGAATAAATTATTCACCATGACATTATGTTTTCGGATGACAAAATCAGAGGTCAATTTTCAACGTCCAAATTCGCACAAAGCAATTAGCAGACAAATCAATTTTATACCAAAAAATCGGTTGCGCGAATATGAAAGGTTGTGGCGTCTCACGGATTCTCCTATCAAAAATATTTGATCATAGCGCGGTGACACCTCCAGAATCGAGATTACTCCCAAAGATATGCTCCAAAATATCTTAGGGCCGGTATTACTACAACTTTTGTCAACTCTGGGTTAAGCATCTAACCCATAGAAACAAATGGATTCCACTGCATCCCATTGGCCGTTGCCGCCACAACAAATAACTTAACTCCCACTTAAACCTGGAGTTGGCAAAATTGTAAAATCGGGGTGGTGGAAATAGAAGTGGCGGTCCAGCCTCCTTAATCTCGGCAAGTTGCAAAAACAGAGCTGAAAGTAAGAGTGCAAATCGCGACGACATTCGATCCGCGCAGAGCTATAAGTAAATCCACCACGAAAGCCTGGTGGAAAGGGAAGGACGTTTGAGAGAAGAAAAAAAGTAGTTCTTTACCTTTTTCAAGTGCTTGTTGACCCACTTCGTGAAAGTTTTCTTTTGAATCGCATCTCTTTCATCTGGAACAAGAGAAAAATGCATCGTAAATCAACTGGCAAACCGTGGACCAATGGAAATCACGATGAGCCCGCGAAATGCAAGCCGACCAATCGGACCGGAGCCATGGAAAACGAAATCACTTTCGGTTTCTGGATTTGGTGAGCGCTAGCGGTTGGGATAAAGGTTAATAGACGTGTTTGTGACCAAATTTTATCGACCAATGTTATATTTTTTTTATGCAATCGCGGTCGCCGAATGCCCAAATTGAGAGCATTTCGTAAACGATTTTTACGAGTTTCATGTTAAGACATCCGAGAAAGAAAGCCAGCGCGTAGTTTAGACATGAATAAACATCGTCCTCACGAGGATAGACACATGCAATGAAAGATCGAGCAAACTCTCATGCTGTCATTCAAATATTTTGTGATTCCCATAAAACACTGCACCATCTTCAGATCAACGTACTACGGCACACATCGAATCAAATTACACATCGCAAACCCGCACATTTATGAAACTTAAATATTTATGAACCCACATTTCTTGAGTGCTATCTTTATTAATTTAATTTGCCTACAACTCTCTCTACGCGTTCTCAGAACGACTTCACCGAACGATCCACTGCACAAGCAACCTCTATGTTACCCTTCTTATCAATAAAGTACACTGTCGCACTATACGCCCTGTGTAAAACCAGCAACTGACATCCGATTTCCCTGCATTGCAGTGGCCAGGCCGTTGCTGTGCATCGCATCGTTTCCTGCTGCACCAGCCCTCTTATCTCCTCGCAGATTCAATCAAGTTTTAATTAAAACCTTACCGACAAACTCGGTTCGCAATGAGAAGCCACATCGGCAGCTTGCACACCTGCAGTTATTCCTTCGAAGTCGTCCAGTACAGAGCCAACTACGTATACGTGTACACGAAATAGATGCAATAACTTACTCATTCCACCGTTAAATGCGTCTGCTCTGAAGGTGTACTAATTTAGACCTATGCTAATAATGGAGGCGAAATTATCTAATGTGTCGCCTGACTAGGTATAGATAAATTCCGATGCAGAGACAAAAATTAGCACTTTGCTTTAGATCTATGCTTAGGTGTTATAAGAAAAGCGCCTGTCCATTAAGAAAATTGTCTGCAAAGCACTTTATAAATGGTCGATTCATAAATTTAATCAATCGACATAAACCTTCCAAGTTATAAACACAATCGAGTGAATTGTTATAAAGCGTAGACCCAAAGTGCAATCATCAGTCATTGTCACTGAAACATTTTACTAGAAGACAGCTAGTTAACCCACAACAATGCGTACAAGACATCAAAGTCAAAAGCAATGGGCCTTTTACATCAAAATACCCGCCATGTAGGTACACTTTCTATAATTTTGATACATACAAGTTAAAATCAACGATAACCACTTAATTAAAGGTCTATGCACCTGATAGTCGGAGAGATGTATATAACATTTTCTCTGTCGATCCGACGATATATCATGTAATTGTAAAAGGCATGAGAGTGTGTGTAATAAGACATATCCGTCTGCTCAGATGAAAAGAATGTGAAAGCCCTATACGCGACCAAACGGTGCCGATACCTATAGGTAATATGCACTTCGTAACTGGACGTAAATAGCATCTGAAGCATGTGATCTCAGCGCAGCATCACGCCGAGATGCTGAGACGGCATTTTTCAGAGTTGCGAGCATCGACACTTTGGTACATTGTCGCATCTAGCGAGGTGTTGCGAGTGCAATGAGAAATCACTTGCAAGGCTTGGTAAGATACTTTTCGCTGTATCGAATTCGAATTCGTGCGAATGGGATATGCGGTTACGAGACTGCTTGGACACCTTAGTTATGATGGGAACTTGATGTTGGCTCTGAGGCAAAGGTCACGGCCTTGCGTTGGCAATTTTCCACTAGGATGACTGGAAAATGGACTAAATTTATGCTTTCCTTAGTTGAGAAAAGTGTGCAGAAATGGAGCTCAACGCAGAAGTGCACTTTATAGCATTAAGTACCTTAGTAACTTAGAAAGTAAAGTAACTGCAATTAAAAACAAGTTCTGATGATGATTGTCAATTAGTGCGATTTTATACTTTGCTTTCCTGGCAGCTTACCGCGTGGGCGTCAAAACATGCTAATAAAGGTAGGAAAAAAATAATGATTCTTGAATAATTTTACCAAAATGTGCCCCTGTACCTCAGGCAGGGCTGGCAATTTCACATTTTCGCTGCTAATGTAATGACTACACTATTTACAAAGCAACGCTGCAAGCTTTGTTGGTTTTTCCATTCGAAAATTAGATTTATTATACAAGAAAAGAGTTTCTCAGAAGTCTCCTAAATACTATCCGTGTGAGTAACAATGGCAAAGTGGATATTAAGTTACTTTACTTAGCATGAAAACTTCACACAGAAATATAGGTACAGCACATAAATGAACGGTAAGCTAGACAGTAGCCTTAACAAGCAAAGTGCAAACTAATGTTGCAGACACGGAAAATTCAATGACACACTACAAGGAAATACAGTTTATAAATTTTAAAAAGAAAAACTTATTTCACTCCGTCGGAATTGCCCCCCAAAGGTAAATTACATAATATAATTACAAAAAATAAATCTCTGACTAAACAGACCTATTCAAATTTGAAGATCATTAAAAACAACATACAGAACTATTATTACAGCTTCTCCCCGTATTATCTGTGCCGAAGCCACCAGGTGTAAAAGTTATTTTACATTCCCTCTCCCTCCTCGCGGCCACCGGTTCAAGATCTGCGTACCCGCTAAAAGCCGCCAACCGACTTCATCACAGACGCGTACATTGTTGTGTTTACCCAAGTGCTTATCACGCTACTCTAACTCTAAGTACGGGCATTACGTCACCTGTTATTTCTACAGCGTGTGTACTACAATATGTCGTCATCGCATCGCATCGCATCGCATCGCATCGCATCGCATCGCATCGCATCGCATCGCATCGCATCGCATCGCATTGCATCGCATCGCATCGCATCGCATCGCATCGCATCGCAAAAATCGGAAACCAAAAAATTATTTGATGGGATAGCTGAACAGGAAAAATGTGCGTCCGAACCGGGATATATCCCGGTTTTTCCTGTTCAGCTATCCCATCATCAATTGCCTACTGGTGTGGGCTTCCACCAGAAACACTGATTTCTCAAAAAGTTATTTGATCGAATTCCATCCCTTATTCAAGATTCCCATACAAATCCATATAGAATCTCTGCAATAAAAGCTTGTGGGAGTGAGCCTCATCAATTTCTGCATAAGATTAACAAATTTACATACAGTTTTGGGGACTCATAGATGTTGTCCATTGATGAGAGTTAGTTCTGTTGCGTGAAATTTGAGAAAACTCAAGCATCCACAAATCGATGGCGGAAAACATCAAAGTGTGAAATGAGATCTTCTCGCCATGCTGCAAGTAGTTTAGGGAGTCTAGCCATCATGGCTGCAGCCGAAATCTGCTAAATCTGTACATTTTTTGTCAATCGAATTCGCTCGAACATCGAGCAAGTCTGGCACAGATAAAGCAGTGCCATAAACAGCTCGTATAAAATTGCCGAGCAACGAAATCAAACTGAATATCCACATCCAGGAATCGCACAATGATAAGATAAGGGTGAATTGGAGTCGCTTATCTGTAGGCGACATCAAAGGCTGATCAAAAAATGCCGGCGATGATAGCGTGCTCGATCAAAAGTACGGCCAGACTCTAGGTATATATAATAATATCTTTTCCTTATTTCCAAATGTACATTGGGTCAAGGGGTGGAATAATCCACCTAAATCTAGGGCCTCAGGTGATGCAACCGGGTGGCCACTCCGGTCGCTTCTCTTGTTTCTTCTTCATCTTCCTCTTCTTCGTCGTCTTCTTCTTCTTCTTCTTCTTCTTCATCTTCTTCATTTCTTTCCTCCATCCTCTCTACTAATTCCTTCCATTGCTCTCTATTCTCCCACAATCTATTGTCATCAACATCACTCCACTTTCCACGTCTTTCTACATCCTCTATTATCTTCTCTCTATCTATTACCTATCTAGGTATATATCAAGCGAAAATATGAGGTATATATTACGTTCATCTTAGATTAAGCTATAGTATGTAAGAGATTTCATACATAAAATCCTTATGAATTGACAGTTACTGTTCACAATATAGCGTGGATAGATGTCTTGCAAAAATGTAAAATTGCATAGTTTTTCATGCGCAAATACAGATTTTTAAATTGTAACCTGTGCACAATTGCCGTTTTGTGGTATTTAACATTAATTATGCGTTGTTTTAGCAGCTGGACCTATGGCACTGATCTGACGTTGAGAATTGATAAGGTATGTATTAATGGAGGTGATAATGATAAAAGCTATGTAAAGTTCCATCCGAAAATTGGTACAACTCATCATAAGAAATCCTCCGCTTATCGTGATACGAGAAGTTGATAAGCTAGATGGGTTAAACGGACCTGAAACCTTGCAACTCTGCAACAAATTCCGAACAGAATCGGATTTCGCCAGTATTGGTCACCTATCCGATTCAACCGACCATCCGCAATGTTGCTTAACTTCGGTGATCCAACAATGATCACAGAAATCAGTAGAATATCAAACCGTAAGAAAAAAATCATGCAGATAATTGAAAATTGTGTGCTATCAATAGGGTTTCGTTTGTAGGAGGCATCCGCATGCCAATTACCGCACACAAAGCTGGTGAAATTTCACTGTCGGCGTCTGCAAGGAGGATGTTATTGCAATTGCCGGTGCAACGGAGACCACCGAGACGTTTCACCCGTCGACTAGGTAAAGAGCAAAGAGGTGAACCGAACGCGGGCATTATTGTTCTGTTCATGCAGCGCTGCATCTAACCGTACTCTTTGTACCTTTGCAATTTCTAAAAATAAAGAGACGGTCAGGACCGACATTCCTTATTGGCGTCAGTAATGTTACTTGTGAGTAAACGTGACACACTCGAAAATACCCACAGAATCAGCATCGCAGTGGACGATTGATATCACTAAGCATCGACTGCGTGCCGTCCCAAATCCTCAGCGATTTTCTCCTGAAGCCTAATTCAGACCCAGATTTTGCGTTTTATAAAACCTTCCTGTCCTCAAAATTATTCTAGATGCGCCCCTCCACTTTAATGTCCACATATTCAATAAAAAAACAAAAATAGATTCCCCAAGACAGTCAAAAGACGGCAAATTGAAGGCAATAACAATAAAAAATATCACTAAAGTTGCGTTTTTGGGATGCGATCCATTCGTTCCCGACCCCTAAATTCAATTCTCATCCTGAGCCAATCTTACAAGACATAAAAAAGAGAATATTATGTAATTGCCTAGCCCTCCTTCACGAAAGCCCGACGTAATTTCTTTCTCATATCCTGAAATATGCTGCTGTGTGAGGTCATTGGATTCCCTCCAAAACCGCGAGTGCAACAAATAGATAAGTTACCGCCAAATTGGCAAGGGTTTTTGATTTCGTTGGCTCTGCATCAGATCGCACGCACACAATGCGGAGAAGTCATTGAAGGCACGGACTGCATCTCCGGAGGTCAATGTCGTGGATTGAAGAGGTGTACACGTACACGTAGCAGTGTACATTGTACACTTCCTGGATGCGGTGAAGCAGAATAAGATTATCCGTAGCTGAATTTTATCAAGCCCAGAGCTCGGCACTGTTTCAATTAGGATGCGCAACGACAATAGGAAAATCTCCTTTCGCTATGCAAAATTTGACGAAAATTACGATTTTTCTTAGTTATAGAAGTAATGGTTTACCGGTCGTGGTATATTTCGGCGCAATGCAGGCTGCATTTCAAAACTAGGGACGATTCCGGCTCATATTCAGAAAAGATTTGCATTTTTTTGCAATTGGTCGTCGTTTCCCTATAAAAATAAGTGTTAAATTCGAAGACAGTCCCTGTAGTGAGGGTGCCCTTTCAATGGCCAAGCAAAAATTGGCAATTAACTTCCAAAATTTGTTCCAAATCAAAAATATCGCTCGAGTGCAATCATTGTAAAGGATAACAACTATTTTTACTTTCTGCAAATTCACACTACATGTGGCGCTAACACGTGGCGGTTTATAATTCACGAACACTTTACAATCGAACATCTCAGTTTACTCCTGTTGCATCTCTCACAGGTCCATTAACCCTGGCCAACCTCCCGTCGCTTTGGCAATGAAATGTCGGCAACAGCAGCAGCGGCGTGGGAAATCCAGAGACATATCACCCCCCCCCCCCCCCCTTCCACCCCTCCCACAAAACAACACCACCCACAATAACCCACTCCTTGGGTACAAAGATGGAAATAAACCTCACTCAGCCGCCCATGACCCCGAGTGATGTTTTATTTACGATCCTGATGCAATCTTCGGCGTACTGCCTCGAAGAATACCAAGAGTACACAACTCTCCTTGTCAATTCAAAAGTTACATTAGATAGGCCATTTCACTTTGGAGATATGATCACTAGATTCCAATTTGCTTTTATTTCGGCGATCAGAATCGTTGATGGTGAAGATTCACAACGAGAATCTAACAGGATTCAGGATTGAGCACGAGCAGTGAAACTATTTTGTATGACTCTCAATAATTCTGATCATTTCATGCCCAATTATTCATCGCAATGATTAATTCACACGTCATCTTCTTACCTTATCAGATTTCATAAACTCTCACACAGTGCGATTAACCTACCGGCTAGTTAAACCACTAATCACATTCTAAACTACTGCCTACCTAATAAACAACTGTTAATTGTAATGTTATTAACAGACGCACACGAACACAACACACAAAAAAAACACAGCTTAACAGCAAACAGAATTGTAAGTTACGACTTCGATCGCTAGTTATATTAATCATTAAATCATCAGGCAATTAATAACCGAAAATATCTCCACGATTTCGCCATCGACTTTTCACGTCCAACCTTCCGACTCCACACTCAAGAAGATGCTAAGTGGTGTTCCCTGCTAAATTAGGTAATTGTAGTCTTGGTAATTGAATTTTAGTACACAAGTCACACTTTTGTGTACGACAAAACAGCGGTGACATTGTTTGCGTCGAGATAAGGCGACACGCGTGTTGTGGTGATTACCGCTAACCTAATTTAGCTAATTGTAGATCGGAGGCTGACACTACAGTGGCTATACTGTGTCTCGCCGCCAATTGTGGTCGCCAGGGAGCACGGGTTTAGCAGACGTTGAGGGCGGTCAGGAGCTGGGTGCTTTATCTATATTATCGAACGAAAATCTTGGGACAAGTTCTGAGGCAAACCATACTTGTGGGTAACAAGAACTAGTCACCGCAACCACTGTAGGACAGTTCGTTACGATAGGAGCTTCATAGGCATTGAAAATTAGGGATTTCATGTATCCAAAATACTGCTGGTGAGACTTACTACACGTGAAATGATTCTAATTCCTTTCAGGGATTCTTTGTGGGAGTGGGGACATTGTTTTACAAAGATTTCGGCTCAAGATAGTAAGTTTATCTCGTTGTCGGTTTTGCAAGAAATTAGTATTGAGGAACGGTTATGTATTTTGACAGCTGTCGTCCGAGACACGAGTTGCATAAAGCTACGCAAGGAATGCATAATTTTAGCTGATGGCAGTTTGCTATACAGTCTTGATTCGCGATAACTGCTAAAGTCAGATTTCCAATTCGAGATTTTCAAAAGTCCTAATGAGCTGTGAATGGTTCGAGCTCGCAGAGCACGTAGCACATCCAAACTGGTTTTACAATTTCAGGAAGATTTATTTGTATTTGAAGTATTCGAATCGGTGAAGTATTGGATTCCATGGTCAACACGAGAAGATATATTATTTAGTAAAGTAAAGATGCCTTGACGGCAGCTGGTTTCGCTCTCTGAGAAGGAGCTACCTATCATTTGCTTTTAATTATCACACAAAGCTTTCGATTTTGAAAATTTCCCAAATTTCCAAAATAAAATTTTATGTATTTTCACTAAAATGGATTTGCAGTAACATAACCCGCACATTTAGCAACGAAAAATGTCAGCTTATGTTCCTGATGAAAAGTCAATGTACTTCAAAACAAATATTGGGTTTAAAGGACATGGAAAGGGAAACCAAAAAAGGGCCCACAAAGCGGAGATGATTCACCCAGCTGTCACAAGAAGCCCTAGGTAATCACCGCCAGAAATACGATCCTGCTGGTCTCTTACAGAAAATTCAGTTCCGAAGCACCGAGGAAGATATTCTGAACTCTGATTATTAGTCTGGCAATCTAGCATCACCCAAGACAATCCTACCTTAGCGCTGAGCGCATGCAAAATCCACGTAAATCACTCGGGTTATATCAAAATCCGAGCACGCTCGCCATGCCGCAAATCGACACAGATCGTGCGTAGATTTCATGATTTCGCCGTACCTAATGATTCGATAAAGAATCCCCACAAACCTTTGAACTTGGATAGGTTCTCTTCGTATCCTTGCTGGGACTTGTCGAACGTTGACGAACCGTCGCTGAGGGCCTCGGAGGGATCGAACCCGAGACGCTCCTTGTAATATGCTTGAGTAGACATTTTTTTTGTTGTTTTTCGTCGTTTGCACTTGTCGCGAATCGATTCGCAGGATTATTAACGAGTCTCGGTTACTGTGGCACACATTTGGCAAGGCGTGTATAGATCACACGGTTTCCGGGGGGGCAGACGAAGCACTTTTCTGCATTGAAAAAAAAATTATAAGTAGGTATGTTGAGTTTTTAAATAGAGTTACGATTTTTTTCGAAGTGTGAATGGCAAGTTTCGTACGGCGTTTATCGGTGATTGAGATTAATAGCCCTATCAAGCTTGAATTGAACTCGCTATTAGAAGTTAGTAACACTTAATTTGCAATAAAGTAATTTTAAAAAAACGTAGACGTTCACTTTTCCCACACACGCAACGAACACGCGTTAAAAAAATTCTACTTTCAAACTTTCTTGTACTCGACCGACGTGATCAAATATTTGCGGATCGATTTTGTCAAGTGCGCGACCCAAAGGCTGTACGAGAGCGACGTGCCCTGTCACTGTCCGCGGGTGAGCACACGTGTGAACTTTCCAATGCACGTCGGGACACTGAACGCATGCATGTGCCAGAGGTAGCAGCGTGCACGGATACGTGGGCGCCGGCCACACTCTACCCGACAACACCTTCGATAGCGACGTGCATCGAAAACTAGACTGCGAAGGAGAAAATTAAGAGTAGGGAATTTAACGCCGCCAATACATGAGTAACGAAAAAAAAAGCCAACACAAAAATCTTCTACGTAATGTACCGTAGGTAGAGTTTGTGTAGCCAGTTTAGCCTACGCTAGTTCGTCGACGACGTCGGAGTCGGCATTGTCACCGTATAAGGACGCCTTGGCAGATTACTGGGCCGTAGAACTGGTCAGACCATGTGTTCGGGTGGTTCGCGGCGCTTTCGTGGGGGACTCGACATGGGCGGCCGGTCGGAGGGAACGGGGCGTAACCGTTTGACTTTTAAATTTTTAAATCGAACAGCATCTCGTGATGATAGTTTAGAGCGAATTTACTTGTGTAGGGGATGACTGCTGGTGTGGTTTCAGTGAAATGTTCGATGTTAAAAACTCCTAGCTTTAGCATGGGGACTTGCTATGAGCATAACATTATTCAGACTAGGTACTTTGTCAAATTTAGTCAACCGTGGTACGATAATGAATTTTTTTTAATCAAGCAAAAGCGAGCCCCTATGCTTTCGGCTACTCCTGTCCTGTCGTGTTTCTTGTAAGTTGTAATTGTTTAGTGAACAAAGGGTCATTTGTTACGTTCAGTGATCACAAGACTAAATTCATTTAGGGAACAGAGACTCAGAGTAACAAAACTCTTCGGCCAAGTGAAACACATTCGAACTTTGACAACCCTTCCCGGGCCCGCAGGAGCCTCCGTGCTTTCGCGCCTATTATTTCTGCGCGTAATGACGGCAAACAATTAAAATTCGCACGCTTATTCCATATATCTCGAGCGGACAGTCGGTGCCGAGCACTAAAACTTATTAGATAACTCGCCGGGCCGTTAAAACCAGTCCGCAAAACCGCAACCAAACAAAAATTTGCCATTCAAACTTCTCAAAGCCGGCAAAAATCCGCCACGCATCCAGAAACACTAACAGCCGCATAAACAACAAGCAAAATAGCTCAACACAACGCGGTACACTCGCGGAAACACACCTGTCTAGTGTCTATAAAACACTAGAAACAAACGGCAGGCAACGACACAATCTTGCACCACTGTCGCACTGGCCCAGTTTCTATGCAGAACTGCACTTAACCGCACTGCACATGCGTGCATCTGTCAGAAACGCCTACGCACCCCACTACACACACACACGCACCGAGGTGTTTTTCGCCCATGCACGGGATGGATTTCGAGTAGCCTGCCTACGTGTTATGGGCTAAGATAGCGTTCGCCCACTCAACTACTGCCGAGGTCCATTGACGACTGACTAGAGTTGCGGCTACGACGAGGTTAGAGGCAACGCCGGTGAGGGCGTGCTAATCTTAACTACTTCGATGTGCCACAGGTGCTAGGTGCTAGATGGTGACGGAGATGACCGACGTGAATTAATGTCGTGTTGATATTGAATTTCGAGTATTTGCGTATCTGGTGTATGTGACTTTTTTGTTGTAGATGTGAAGATAAGATTAGTTTCGGTTGAGATGGTCGGTTTGTGGTGTGGCTTTTTAGTGACGGTGTAATGAACGCCACCTATAGGATGATTGGGATACTACAAGAACTTGTGGTAAAGTTGTTTTCTGTACAGTTTTAACGAAAATTAGTGAGACATGATTCTGAAATCGCACGTTGGGGTTGAAAATGGAATAGAGGGTATATTAGTTAGTTGATGACGTTTCCGTGTAATAAAAAATACTTTAGATACATCAAATATAAAGTGTTAACTAATATTTTATGACAACAATAAAATTTGAATATATTTTTAGCTAGTAAAAATTTTTGTCTTGTTTTTTTCGGGGTTAATTGGTATGCGCAATGCAAATCAAAATTACATCCGTGTCCAACAGCTTTGCTAGCCTCGAAATGGGAGGGAATTTTCGACGTCGCCCGATATGGTGGGCGTTTTGTACTGCACTTGCTTCGATGGTCGGCTCCGATAACGACTTTTATGACTCGCGGGCTTGCGCGCAAACCGAAATTATTAAATTAGATATTATATCAGTACCAAAGAAGCGATGCATTATTTTTCAAAGCAAACATTTTTCGAAAACAGAAAGCAAAGTAAAAAAAAAACACCTCAACGTATAGGTCGCTAAGCATAAAGCTAGGACATGACAATCAATCATGACTTAACCTTGGCGAGAATTTTAATAGCAAGTTTGGTATTAAAAGTTTCCACCAGAAAAAAAACACACACACTCACACAACACAACTGAAAAACACACCCTCAAGCTGAATCCAAATTACAGTCTAATAAATCGGTGGCCAAGAAACCAGTTCCGAGCCGTGCGGAATCAGTTATCATACACACAGGTACGCAAATAAATAAAGGTGGAGGCACCAAACGCCTCGATATCATTAGTTTGAATGCCATATACGCGATTGTCCGGCTCGAATCTGCAATTATGCAAATATGCAGACACAAATCTCGATGACACGAAGCGGAAAAGTATCGTCCGGTGACGTTATGCCCAATGAAGACTCGCCAAGTATTTTATGAAGTATCTTTTAAGCCAAAGCCAAAGCAATCTTGTGTTTTGTTATTCTAGGAATGCTACGTGACCCAACTTTGTAATCTTAGCCATACAATAACTTATCTAATTTGCATCACGGGTTTAAATTAGATGGACACAAGAGAAGTATGCATCATATCTACATATCAATGTAATCTGGTGCAGTGCAGGTCGCAATGGTATGCCGTTTCTAATCTCTCATTATCTAATCTGCGAGCAAAATATTCCTATACAATTTACAAACGAATGGAGATGGACAAGTCATGCAAACGACGATATTTATAATTACACATGACGATACAAAATGGGATAGATGATTAATCGGTTGATTAATCAAACTCGCGGTGTATCTGGCATTCGAACTGATCAAGAAGATAATGCATTAGTATTAGTTCTGTGATCAGCTCTGATTTGCTTCTATGGCATTGAGATTAGATTTACTGGCCTCTGATTTGTTTTCACCATATATGAATTAAAATTGCAGCAATTATCATTTCTGTAAATGATTCATCGTTTCTTTTTTTATCGGCTTTCAAAGTTTACTCCCACGATCTTAATAAATTAGCAGCATCATCTACGGCTTGGTGATTTATTCATGCCACTAAATTGGTAAACACTGTCATTAATACTTTCATACCGAGATGAAGTAAATAATACATATTAATGAGCATGTGCTTTCCAGGAACATAACTCCTTTACTCCTGAACTATTGGGTAACATCTCCAATTACTCCTGCTATTCCACAAGAATATGGGAAAATAAGATCTAGTGCAAGAAAGCCAACGTAACAAGTGGTAACTCATGGCAATTTCCCTTTGGCATATCCAATTATACTATACGCATCATATTTCAAATTCTGCGTGCAACAATACTTTCGCATGAATATTTATCGGCATTTCCTAAAATATGATTGCCAATGTTAGGAGACCTATTTCGAAAGTTTCAGTTGAGATTAACTATTAGTTTTCCCTCTCGAATCGTAACTACAAACGAATCCAATCATTCAGATTATTGCAGGTTCCACCAAATTAGACCCAATTTCCTCTCAAAATTACCATTCCTAACCGAGGTGACACAGGGATGAAGAGCCACTGTGTATCGCTAGGAGACAGGAAGCTGACGACTGTTTCGCCCTTGGCTATAAATGTTTGTGTATGTTAGCAACCCTTTTTCATGCTCGTTACATTCACCCCACCGACAGCTCGCCAAGGCGTCAAAATTTAACCCTGGTGGGAATGAGTGACAACTAGGAGCTACATTCTCATCTGAACCTACATTATTTTTTGTGTTTTCAATCAGAAGACAGAAAATATCGTGCGCCCCATGAGTATTGACCCACAATTTGACGAGACGAAAATTCGATGAAAACATTATAGCATTTCATTATTAAAGATTGAAAAGGAATGTGGAAAATCATTATAGGCTCCACACTTATCACACTTCTTAACACCCGTCGCATCTGCATGATGAATGATGAATGATATCATTACCATTATGATATCAGCAGATATATTCGGTCTCTCCGAAATCACGTGGGCTTTTCAAAGCGTTTGACCAATTGGCCGCCGACCCCGGTGCCTTTACCGATCTAAATTCCCTTCATCACTCGACTGATTGAAAATAATGAAGCTGGGTGCGAAAGATGCGGCATGAATGGCAATTTCAAGGCCGTGTCAAAGACACAGGATGTCGCACGCCTCGGACTTGCACACAGTTGACATTTTATTTGAAAATCTGATCACTAAATTCCGACTCCCTGCGGAATAGCCGGGTTAAGCCGAGTATAAGGGCCACTTTACCGGTTTCCCAGCTGGTTAGTGACGCAAAATTCAACAGCAACACACAATCACAAGCGGCAAGCTTCGCTGGTTTCTTGCGAGTTTCAGATTCGGGTTAGAACCGTGTACATTCAATCACTGGAGTCTGGATGTCAATAGAAAATTTATCTTCCCAGCTGGCAGCGAAACAATCGACATTTCACAGTCTTTCTTGGCGCCATAGAAAGGCCATATTGCGAACTATGCGCACTCAAGTCATGAAAATCTATGACACCATATTATTACACACGAAATGTCACGTAGATTGATTGATTTATCTCGACGTTTAGCATTATTGACGAACAACCGCGCTGCATTAAACGACGAGCCACGTTATAAGCAAGACTCGTAAACACTCGCGTTATGGCAATTGTTAATTTTTGGATCGTTTACGGACGTAGCACGTGGTCGCGCCACCCATGTGGGAAACACCAGATACTTCCCACCGTACACTCTTGTAGGATGCGTTGCATACGCGCCAGGCGTCCCGAGCAGACAAATGTGTCACTAATGCTTCTAAGATGATAAACAAGGTTGGGTATTAGTATTTGTCACTTCGCAAAGCTGCTGCCGCTTCATCAAGCATTCCATAACATAATATAGCTTTGGAGTTCTACATTCCAGCCAATTCTCTGGAAAAAGAACGATGCAAATTGTTATTTTGTCTACCACACTCAAATAAAACCAATACCAAGAAACATAATCGTCTATTCCTTCGAATCTCAAACTTGAAATGGCTTTTGCACTAAAGTATTCGATGGCTAATAAGTGCCAAGCAATCTCACGAAGCTTTCTCGTAAGTCGCAGAGAGTCGAGTCTGCAAAATCTTTCAAGGTGCGAGATGTTTGCTGTCAAAATCTCGTGCGTTCAAGTCTCCGCTACAGCACAGCGCTCTGTCCACGGTTGGACGGACACGACGCCAGCAGCTGAGAAACCTGGATCGTCGTTAGTTTCGCATGGCTTTCGACCAAAGATTACTGTTTTGTCAGCCCCCTGCTGCATTTACTACTAGCACCATGCGACCTAGAGACTCCAGAGAAAAGTTCCAAAAAAGGGTAACGTTCTGTGACGACTGAAGAAGAAATTAGGGACAGGCTTGGGAAAATAAAAGTGAAACCCTACCTTTGTGAGGATATAGATTTTGTACTGTGGTCTGTGGCAATGTAACATCCCAGAGTAGAGGGATGAGGGTGACAGCCACCCCACATTTAAAAAATGCGCTTGCACGTGGCGGAGGCGTGTGCGTTACTGCACCGATCTTCACTTCCCATATTGTTTTCATTATTTTCAACGCTTTGATGGTAGAAATCGCAAACAATTGTGGTGAAGAAATATCGGGAAAACTTTGAGCCGTGACCGAAGAGAATCAAGAGCTGCGATCTCGGCTCTTTATTGTCCGACTTTTAACACGATTCCTAACACGTCTTGCTCTTTGCTCCTTGTTCCCCACGCGGAGACAACAATCGGCCAATTTTCTCCAGTCCAGCGACGCAAAAACCGGATATGAGTGGTGACACACCAATGCCGCTTCCTGTTTCACCAAGTTTTACGTTATTATAACATTTTATTTATATCCCTACCCATACCTTGACGTGAGATATTAGAGATGGATGGTACGAATGTCTTCAGTCGTAAGTCTGATTGCTGGACCCCGAAAAAAGTGAATACATCCAGGAGTATTTATTATTGCATACCTATGCTGTCGCAGATAGACGTTTAGGAAAATATCTACTATCTATATACCCACGTAAACAGCAAAGATTTCCTTATTACCCTTGTTTATTGTGACTGCATTAAAATTATCAGATAAAGAGATTATTTGATGATTAATTTAAGATAATAAATTATAATCAAGATATTTCGCTGAATAAGTTGTAAAATGCGATTTCAAATGAGAAATATTTACCAATAGCAAGACTTCTATTGGCTATCCATTCCAAAATTGCGTCCGTACCAGAAGTCTTGATATATATGGTTGATGCAACAAATAATTGCTTCTTAGTTCGAATCAACACTATGAAGTCATGACACATATTTCGCGCAATTATTTCCAATGTAAATATAAGTAAAGACAAAGTGGTGGCGGCTCATCTTTGAATCTGCCTCGGAAAGATCAAGGTTGCTTCACTTTGTGGAGATAACGTGATGACAAAGGTTACATGTATAAAGCATAATCTGCAATCATATAGTAAATTTAACTACTATAGCAGCGTTGACATAATTTTACCATCCTTTGTAAAGTGATGGGAATTGTAGCATTCTGAGCGGCACGCCATGGCGCTAAATGTCTTGATTTGAGTCAACGAGACGAAATTACGCACTTGTCACACACTGATGTCATGTTTTTTTTTATATACATTCCGTGGAAATTTTACGACCACAATATGAGCAACACTAATAAGTCTGCCATAGTTGATGCTTTCACGGTTTTGCTCTTATTTAAGGAGACTGGTGGTCCTTAAGAATGATCAGTACTCCTGAAGGTGGCAGACCACGTGCTCTGTCAAAACACCGAGACACCTGGTCATTTTCGGGACCACCAAACTCCTCCCATCAGGTCAAAACCGTGAAAACAACAACTACATCTACGAACGGCTCTGGAAATCTAACTCATCACCAGTCTCGTGCTGACATCTAGGAGGTGGCATACTTGACTATTTAGAGCCGGTTAAATAGATAAATTCCAGTTTAGGAAGCAACTGTAGGTGGTCACCATGGGGATTTGTTTTTATCTGGAGTTTAGACGTTGTAATTTCAACCCTTAGTAGTTTTTTTTCCCTTCAGCTTCTAGAACGTCTTGATTCAAGAGACTGATAACTTGAGTGATCGGGGAACGAGGCGGTCGCGTCCGTTTCATGCCGGAACAATCCCGAGTGGACGCGGGAAATTCGCGAAAAACCACACAAACATAAGCTATTGCTATCTGGTTCGAACCGAACCTAGGACCTCTTGACTTCACAACTGTACCTACAGGTAACATCGAGAATATTGACAGGAATAGGAATTCTAGAAATTCGAGGCATGTAGATGATGGAAGAGATGATGAAAATTGAAAAGAGAGAAGAGGTTTATAGGAAATGGATGATAATGGTATAGTTGAAATGGTAGGGACTCGGGAACGAAGTCAAGAAAATGTATAAATCTGTTTAAAAGTAGATAGTAAATATGGTCCTGTCACTCATTTCAGAAATGTTATGAAATGGGTGGAAAGATGCTAGACGCTATTACACCCCCTCCCCTCCCACCACACCACACCCATGTCCGCTGTTGGGTAATTTGTTCCTTCTTTGCTTCATTAATTACATTATAATAGTTTTCCTTTCTTATAAGCCTTTAAGTATACACTTGCATAATTGATGGCTCACTGCGAAACAATTCTAATGTCAAGGTAAGTCGAGTACAAAGTAAGGCAACTGCCAATCAAAATTAATAACAACCGTCGAACGCTTTACGTTGAATGAATGACATCACCGTAGTTAAGCAAGAACGCGCAGAGTGCGCTAACGGATGGGTGACCATCGCATACTTTTCTTTGCTGGCGTTGCAATTTCTTTTAGGGGAGTTTGGGACCGATTCTATCCTAACCAGGCTCAGTAAACCTAAGCCAAGACCCTTAT
Organism: Nemurella pictetii; assembly: GCA_921293315.2. Taxonomy (NCBI): domain Eukaryota; kingdom Metazoa; phylum Arthropoda; class Insecta; order Plecoptera; family Nemouridae; genus Nemurella; species Nemurella pictetii. Next base: position 10,173,491 of record OV121122.1, read on the forward strand.
AGCCGCTGATTTACTACCGTATATATGAAAATACAGGTCGGTGGTCAAAAAATCAGTATTTTTCTCAAATTTTATTCCATCCCTGTTCTGTATCACTTTTCCCACATTCCTTTAGCGGAGTTCAGGGTTGGTAACATCCTATATACTCTTTGAAGAGCTTTTGCTAATCAAGCGTAGCATCAAAGCATGCAAGACCTATGATGCAGCAAGCTTTCGTTTAGGTAAATATGGGTCAAATCAAGATAACACAAAAACCAATTTTCAATGGTGTCGTTATAATTCTTTTACACTGTTCTTCATCACTTTTTTTAAATTGTTTTATCTCACATCAAGGCGTTGGTCTTCCCCCTACGTTCGTCAAGCTTTTTCAATTATTAACCCTTAAAGTAGCAGCTAGCTTTCATATAATATGGTTAAAATCAAGATTTCTCAAAAACCGCCTAGCAGGGTGTCGTTACAATTCTTGCACCTATTTCTTGATCACCTTTTCTGCATCTCTCACACAGTTATACAATGACAGCGACGTGCAGAGACCTAAAAACCAAGATGACAACATCGCCATGCTATTGATAAAAATGACCTCTCCAATTTCGTCGAGTTGAAATTGATTTCCATGCATACCACATGGCCCGCGGCGACGGACAGTGGACAATGCTGTCATCACGGGAATGGACCCAAGCAATCAGAGTCATTGTGTTGGGGCGTATGGCGGGCCAGCGTACGCGACGAGGAATTCTTTGCTGTGCGCGCAAATTCCCGACGCCGCGCTCTAGGTCAGAGTCATCATAATTAACGCCAATTTAACGCGTCGTTAGCGAAATATTATTAATGAATTTCGCGAAACCTTGGCTTGGGTGCCGTGCGAGAGTCGAGCGTAAAGCGGTTAGCGATTTTTTTTATGGTAAAGATTAAAAGAAGGTTTAACGATCCGTTAGCGTTGAGATTTTTCGTTGATGCGCCGTTAATTTGTCGAGCAGCCATGCAGCGGTACTCAATCAACGAAAACTAATAATTACGCATTGTTTTCGCGAATCATCGGCCCTTTGCAGCTCGCTAATGGAAAAAACATTTTAACCGATTTTTTTTCATGTTTAAGTTTACTGGACCTTGAATTATCATTGCGCTAAAAAGCATGTAGTAACCTTTTATGTACTTATTATTGTAATTATTGGCTGCATTTCACAGTCGGTCAAAATCGTTTTCATTCATAGAAAACCCGGCCACTTGCGGCTTTCGGCTTGCGAAACAAGCCGAGCTCCATCGATTTCCCGTCATTTTCCCACCAACGTTCACAGGGAAACGCGAGGATAACTCCAACCCCCAAAAACAAGCCCAAGGTCACTCCGTACTAACCCCAATCTCCGTTTTCTGAATTCACATCACGCCACCTGTATTCTAGAAAACTAAATTAGTGTACGTTGCGTCAGCGAGCTGTCAAACTCAAAAATATTGAACTCCTGTGCAGTCGATGGATTGCCCCCGGAACTACATTATATACCAATTGCCTTCCTGCTATAATAAATCTTCTGTAATAGCGTTCAGTAGTTTAGTATTGGTGTTGGTATAGCTTACAACATCCCACATTTTAATTTATTTTTAAATTGCGTTTCCCCAAAAAACTACCAAAAAACCTGCATTTTAAATGTGAACTCCCCATAGGGGGAGTCGAATGTCGACACGGACATCGACACTTGTAAATCGAAATTAGTATAGTATTATAGTGTTTTAGTAGGTGTTAGTAATGAAGCAGTTTTGAAGTAAATGTTAGTAATGTATAAACAAAACAAAAATTGATATTCATCACATTTATATATAATAGTTATAATATCAATTCACGGTCTTCACCTTCATTTATAGATTCTAGACACCGACAAAAGTGGAAAAGGAAATTAGAATAAGAAATTGAATAAAATATACAGGTGGTGACTTATGCATCATATATTTATAGATCGTCAGTTGGAATTGTGTTAGCTGAACAACTGTATACAGCCAGGCACGAATAACACAACTATCGATTTGCAGCTATGTTTCGATTCCTTTAGATTCAACCTTGCCAATATCGACATCAGCTTGCGATCGGCACCTTATCGGAACCGGTGCGTTCACCTGCGAGCTCCGTGCGTATCACTCTCTGTTGCCACTTGCCACTTGCCACTTGCCACTTGCCACTTGCCACCTTGTCATGCGGCGGAAGGCGGAAATTGCCTTCCACCGTTTCGCACATGCAGTTGACTACAGCAAAGCAAGCTATAGGGAATGTAAATGGTATTGCAAACGCAATGGCTACAAGCCTTGGCAAGTGGCAACACAAGCAACCACGGTGCGCAGGTGACAATTGATGATAATTCGGATGTGATAAGGCGCTGGCGATAAGACGGTGCGACTGCAGAAGTCAAGGTTGCGTGCGCATTTGTTTACTATGTCGTAGTTGCCATTCACAAGTTTGACAGTCCGGAGGAGCCCGGTCGGAGATTGAGATTGAGATTGGTTTGGTTTGGTACGACATTCTAGTGTGCAGTTTTTTACACATCCACGTCAGAAAATTGTATAGGAATGGAGCTAAAACGGAAATATCTTCGTATGGGATTACTGATCGATAAGAAACTTAATTCCCCGTGTGATCATATACTTTCGAATGGCAATTCAAAGGTTCTCAAATCTCTAACTACTCTTTGGTACAAAATCTCGTTACTGTGTTTTCTTGCTGGAGAAGGGTTATACAATTTTCAACATTGTTGTTTTCCAGCATATATTTTGGAAGGACGTCAAAGATTTCATTTGTAACAAAAAACCGCGAGGAATAGTAGCAATATCGATGAACGCATCCATACAAACCCATCCGAAAAGTCATTACTTTCAGATAACACGATTAGATTTAAAATATCAAGAGTGCTAAAAACGAAACTAAAAAAAAAACACTGATTTCAACAACTCCAAACAACTTAATTCGTTTCCCTCCGCGCATTCCACCGGATTGTTCCCGCTGCCACCCCCCCACCCCACCCCCACCCCCACCCCCGGCGAACAATCAAACTAATTGCAAAACCTCTCGGCAAACTTCGCGCACACGAACGCCACGCGCCAAAACAAAGCCGCCAACACACAAAAGTTCGACAGGTCTCGCGTGTGTCGCGGTTCCCATGAGTCACCCCCCCACCCGCCCACCCCCCGTGGGTAACAATTCAATTAACCCACAAGGGCGGCCGCAATCACACTTATTATACACACGATATATATACACACAGGTTCGCGAACACGTTTCCAGCACGTTCCTAGCACGTTCAGGACCCGGACATCGATTTCTCACGCTCTTTAAGGGATGGCGGGGGGGTTTGCGCCACAACGGCCCCCGTGTTAAGGCACGGCGTGTTACAATGCGGGTTTGCTGGCGCCTCGATGACTCGTGCCGTCTGGATGCTCTCGAAGCACCGAGTTACCATGTACGAATCGCAGATGATTGAATTGAAACAGAATCGAAGATTGAGAATGAATCGAAATGATTCATGAATCCGAAATCGATAATTTGCGATAGCCTTATATTGCAAACTGAAAGAATTACCGCTTAAAATGTACGTCCGGGTATTTAGATGTTGATTGTTGAGGGGTAGTTATATTCAACCCATAGGTGATCCGTGTGTGTATGTATACTTCACACCAAACCACCCAAATAAAATACTTTTGGATTTATCCAATAGTAACAGTGGCGCTGGTGACTAACGAAAAACTGAAAGCTCGATTTTTTTTTTGCAATAGTAAGCAATTTACGATTACACTTAATGTTGCATTAAACGAACGAACGTTTTGTTGCAGTTGCATGAGTTGCAAGAGGATCTTACACGTGATTTTTTTTTTTTTTAACTAAGACGCACTGCACCTATCATAATAATGACATTGTTTTGAATTCAAATTCTAACCTCATCTTAACCACCATTATACAATCGCATCTGGAGATATTATGAATGCAGGTTCCCCTGTGTAACAGCCCTGTGTCTTCCATACGTGTGGCAGAGATTTGACAACTAAGTACCGTGTTTTTCGCCGGAATAATCAGTCGCGCCTAGCTCGCTCGGACACAAGCCGCTCAGGTGTATTTAGATCCGCCACTGCTGCCGCCATGAGTTAGCTGGGAGATCTCTCATGCGCATCCTTCAACGCCACAGCGAGGCGAGGTGCTTGATGGCGGTACGAATTCATCCCCGACATAATGAAGGGTGACGCGACACAAGCCAAGCAACGATCCTGCAGCGAGTTATGTTGATTTTTTAAATTTGAGATTAGACGAGAGTGTTCATTTGTACAATTAAAAACATTGAAAAAAGGTCTCATCTCAGCTCACCTTAAAAAAAAATAACAGAATCGCACTGCAATGTTATTAAAAATCTTGGACTGACAGCTGATCAGGCTTTGGCCACCGCATTTTTAGGATTAAAGTTGTGGTTGAGTGATGGCACTAGACTTGATGAGATGGGCAAAGCTAGTTCCGTTTTGTTTTCCTTATTATTGACATGCAAGATGTCATGCATTGCACGGTCTTTCGAATATGGCCAACCATCAGGTTAATCTTTACAGTTGGAACTTGTGAAGTTGATTTGACTCGTCTAATTGAGGAGTTATTTCTGAAGACTAATTGGAACCTCATGGTAAACTCAAAATAGCGGTCTGTTGGTGTCCCTTTAATGACACAACACGCAAGGACCACCCTTAGCAACTTTATAGCTATATTATGAGGGTTGTTTAAAGTTATCTCTAAAAACTTTAAGACAGTGTTATCACTAAATGAAACGTGTCGTTTCAAATTAAAATTGTTTGTGTTTGTAGTTTGGGTGTCATGGCATGTGCCAACAACTAATATTGATGAAACGACCTGCGCAATGCAAAATTTTTGCCTGTGGCGCAGAGGAACCATGGGAATTTAGCTTCGACCCCCGAAACACACTATTTTTTTATTTGCATTCAATAAGGATGTGATAGCCACCTGATTCCCATGATATAGTTTTATTGGTCAAAAAAGCCAGTTGTTTTCTTTGCTGATCCGAGTCACGAGATGTTCGTACATGCCTACTCCTACGCAAACTTGACGGTTTTTTTCGGAAATCAAATCACGATGCCCCTAAGATTGCCAGGCCAATTTACATTATATGCAGGTTGTTTAAAAAAACGTTAAAACCCAATAAAACCAAGTGAAATTTAATGCAGCGCGGGCGGAATCGAGCGGACGATTACCATTTTATTTTATATCCTCCACAATTATCTTCGTTCTAAAAAAGACAAAGATATTTCACGTTCCCCCGGAGGTCAACGTTTATGATTTGCCAGTTTTACCGGCATATTTTATTGCGCCTCGTAAAACGGTAACGCTGAACAAAAACCTCGCAGTCGATTTGTTCTTGCACAAATTTGGCTGTTTTTTTTTGGACACGTCGTGCCCGTCAAATCTGGCCCAGGCACGTTTTGCCCCCGGGGGCGTTTGTCACACAATCAGCGCAGTGACATGCAAGACACATTTCCTCACTAATCCGACCGGGTATTAACTTAACGAGAGGTTTAATTAACTTTTTCAAACACGGCAATTAGATTAAATTGGCCTGCACGCCCCTCGGCCAGGATTTGTAAGCAGCGTCGCCAGTCATTCTTCGTAAGATTACAAACGCCGCATACTTTTTTTTTGTATTGTGAGCGACTGGGTGTAAAAACGAGGCGAAAAACGTAAAAATCGCTGCGTAAACAATTTGATTCAAGAACAGGCCTTGCGACTCCAGTTTCCGCGCTCAAAAAAATGCCCGTATGAAGTCAATTTTTGAACTACTTTTTCCAAGCGACGCCCTCTCCTCTTGGGTGAACCGACGCGCCAAGGTTTTCCGCGTAACAGGTAGTTATTTCCACTCGAAATTTGCATAAAATCTCGGTCAAACAGCAAAATCAAAAAATGACGCCGATTTGAATTGCTAATAACTATCATTTAAATTTTCACTGGAACGTTCGGAAAAATCATAAGCGATTATGATTTGCAAAATATAGTATCAACAATCCAAATATATTTATAGCTCTTCAAGGAAACAGTTGAAGTAACCGCCGTGGGTGATTCGCTGTATAAAAACGTTAATAAACGACCAAAAAAGGGCAAAAATCATGGCAGTCGGTCTCCTCAGACGTCTTGTATCCCCGATGATCGTAATGATAGCATGTCCGTTTCGTATCTGTCGAAATCGACTGTTATTTGTTAATGATCGTGCTGCTACAGCCTCAGAACAGCGTCCGACAGAGCAGAAAGTCGAGGATTACTATACCATTCTTCGCTCGGCGTGGAAGCAACTAGAGAATTACCACACTACATAATTAACGTGCCTATTGAGTGTAGCTCGAAAATTAACTGCCACTTGCCGTCGTACTTCCTGAGACGAAGCCTTCATTTGAATATCGCCAATTAAAAAATGTAGTAATAGGTGTGAGATGACGATTATCGATACGAATTGTATAGGGGCTTCTTTGGGTTATAGGTCCAAGTATTATAGAACACACCGTCACACGATTATGTAAAATACAAAGGGCTCTTAATCACGACAGCAGGCAAATTAGGCAGACAACATGCAATTTTTTTCTATCAATTAGGTTACAGCCATTGTTGAAATGCCTTATCAAAAGCGACCTGTTACATGTGTTGGCCTGTGTTATCTGCTTTAACTATATTAACGCGTTACTAATTCAAAACGATGTACAAATGTCATTCCCATGCCTATGCCCGTTATAAAATATAATAATGCTTTATACAAAACGTTCAAATTGAAATTACGCCCCAAAACACTCGACCAAACATCATTTGCTGTAAAAAGTCTAAAACGATTCTCGCCTCACCTTAATTATATTATACCTCAGAGGTATAAGACAAAAAAGACATCGCATCGTCACCACAAAGGGCAAGAACAAAAACCGCAAGATGAGCCATTATTGACACAGCCTCTCGCTGCTCGCGGTGGAGATCGATCGAAGGATCGATGACGATACGGATGACGTCGGTGAACGATGAAAAAAGCTCATCATTCTCCGACTACGGATAAGCTATATAGTCGAGTTGTTCATCAGCTGGAGCCGGCTCTAGGGCTAATAAACTCTGGGCGACATTGGCTACACCGGCTCGAGCTTCTGCGTCTTGGTACAGGAAGTGTAAGGCCTCCTCGCGAATGCATGGAGACACTTGTGAGCCGTGGTGTACTCAGGTGCAGAACAGTGGAGATGAGGATTATCTCAATTTTAACACTCGTCTTCATTATTTGTCAGACACTACCGTGCGACACGTTACAAACTAATCAGTGAGCGTATCGTATGCATCTTATGATAATCGAAATGTAGAATCGGTCACATGTCAGAATTTGAATTTCTAATAAAGATAAATATGAGATAGAGTTGATTAGAACCTAAATGCAAGTACTATTTGCGTATATACGGTACTTATCTATTATAAGAAACGAAATGATAAATAATTCTGAGATATATTTGTATTTTTGTGTACGATTCGCCATTTGTATTTTTTTAAGTTCATGTCTGAGTCTTACTCGCAATCGGGTAGTTGTGGCACTATTCCTCGACTAAGGAGACACTAGCCCTAGGAAGGAAAACAGCTTCCAGAGCAATTTTCCGAAGATCAGTGCTATGTGCCTCACGGTTTCTGCAACAATTTTCCCATCAATCACTTATTTCCAAATTTTTCTCGTCTATACAAACGGTTATAATATGTCTACAGTGATATATAGACAAAATTAACGATTGCGCTATCGTTTTTGATGAAAAGCTTCAGTGCTAGCAATAAAGATGGTCGTGCAACTCATCACAAGGGTGTAGGTGGTGTAGGAGTAGGATCTCACCCAAGACTGCATAACATTATTTTCCATTTGCGGTAAGTACATGGCGTTTACCACTCGACCGAAAGGTGGAGTTTTTCGGGCTTTTGGGCGGAGACATGTCGTTGAAATCCCCGAGTGGGTAGATACTACCGTAAAGCTCTCGATACACAAGAAATATTCTAGATCTTGTTCCTTGTCGCAGTAACTTATAGGTTAATCTGTAAATACAGCCAGGGGGCACATTATATTCACGTCCCTCTCTGAGCGCTATAGACAACGGACAGGCGGCGAACGGTGTAAGAAATCCACACTCCATATCCGGGACTCGAAACCAGATCTCCTGAGAACGGGAATGGCGAGTCCGAGAGCGAGGCAGGAGATTTAATGACAGGAATGTCTTAATCGATGCCGTGAACAGATGATTCAGAAGGCAGCAGCAGTTTCAACTCGATCTCCGGCTGAATTCGAGCTCCACAGGGCAAATGATTGGAGTTTATTGCGGCTATCAAAAATGTATTTCGCGTCTCAACGCCGTTTGTCAGCATCTGGGTGGAGGAATTTTGCTCGCCCCTTGATGAAAGGTTGTTCAGTGACAGTTGCATCCGTATCTTACCAATTATAAAACAGAGATAATTTATTCACTAGCAGTGATATTTTGACAAGCAGCAAGATCCAGAACCACCACATCACCAAAAAACATGTTACCGTAATCCGTACCCACAATTATTTTGCTGTTAAATACAGTTAACAGTGGTTTGGAGTTTGAGGGGTTATGCAAATTAGAGATCACATGAAACCAAACAAACTCTACTGACAATTGTGAGCGAGACATATCATAGTTCGTTATTTTTTTGTACATAAAAATGTGGTTTCTTTGCGGAAATGTATCGACGTGTTTTGAAGAATGCCAAACGAATGTGAATTTCAATTTCGAAATAACGAATTCTGTGTTCGTATACAGCAGACAATGAACGGCCTGGTCTTCTTTTTCGTCTCTTTCTGTTTGGCATGGAATCTGTTGGTATGATACCAAAACTACGACACGCCAAGCATCCCAAGATATTGTTGAAAACGAACGGCCAGCCAAGTTTTTATCGTACCTGTCGAGAATCCGCGTCTCTTCGTGATTCCGTTCTCTCATCGTAGTGTAACGCGAGAGGAAAAAAAGGCACGGTCCAGTACAAAACGAATCGCATGCGTTCGGGATCTCTCGACGCGCGAGATGAACTATAAAGCAAGATGCATCGCCATGGCTATAGCAATCGTGAAACATGACCACATGAATCTCATGCCGCGGACGATCTCCGAGTAAACGGTACTCTCTGCAACACTTCGTAGTTTCAGTTTTCCTACCAAATTCCACAATCCACTCGCACCGAAAACAATTATGAACAGTTAACTCGAGCGCTGGCTTGCTCTGAGAACACATTTCACACCTGATCTCGTCCGCTTTTGTTTGAAGAAACGTTTACATCTAAATAGATCCGATAGTCGACCAGGTACAAAGAAATATGTACAAGGAAAAGAAATAGCAGGATAGAGGCAAGAGCAGGAAACGAGACCAATAGCCCGATCAATTAATTGTTCCTCAGATTATCTCATCAAGCCTGACAATTTCTCTACTCTGACCAACATTAACACAACCAACACTTTTCCCTTCACTTGGTTTTTTGTTTGTTTTGTTAAAATGCGGATGGAACGGGTGGATATCCTCCACAGTCAGACGATTGCAGACTAAATTTGTGTGGCGGTCCATGTCAAAGACCAAACACCGAGCTAAGTCTCACAGAGTTTGCAAAAAATTTGCACCAATCTCTTGTTAGAACGCGATTGAGTTGTTCAATAATAGACTGTTTAAATTCCTACTGCGCCAAACAGCCTGTTCTGTTTGGCACTAAAATAAACACAAGAACGTTCGGTTTAATTGTATCTTTGAACTTGCAACGTAGGTATACGTGCCAAAATTCACACCTATGCCATTTTGCCGGCCAGCCATGCATACAACACGTGGTGGCCCGAGGTGTCGCTACTACAACAAGTCCCACTCTCGCTTGTCGACAGAGCTTGCTATAGTTTCAAGAAATCTCCTATTTTGCTTGCTCTAAAACCTCTCGTTGTAATAAGCAGTCACGTTATGGTTATGTACATATTTTGTCTTGCTAAATTGGTAGTTACCTATATCACACTTTTTAATTGAAAGTGTGAATAAATAATCTATAGGTATTTAATAGTTAAATTGTTAAAATTTGGAATCGGTTGATAACGATAAAGAAATAAGAATCGATATAACCGTGAACAAAATTCGTGACTTCGCTCGAATAATGTACAGCAGAAGCAGTGCAATTCTGTCAATTTTTAAGTTATTCTAGCGTTCATTGGTCCATTAAAACATTGACAAAAGATCTCATCTCATACTAAAATAATATAATAGATTCGTACTTTAGAGTGCAGAGTAACAGTAGTACTCCTAGAATCGAGTGAAATAAAAGTGCAAACACGTCAGTTTGCGTGTTTCAACGAGATCGTGAACTGAGACGTGAGATCAAAGATCAGGAGACAGCAGTTGGTGTATAGCTTGGACCGCAATTACATTACGGGGTCGAAGAATTCGGGCATTCTGACTAAAAATTTGCTTCAAAGTACACTGCAAGCACACTCGGGATGTTATATTGGCGCCGTGCACAAAAATCCATCTCGCTCTCACCTCGACTTTCTTGTCGCGGGCGTTGGGTTCGAATCCATGCTTCCGGTGATGGCTTGGGATGGGGGGGGGGTGAATTTAGCATCAAGTTTGCTATTAATTTCCTACCCCTCTTCAACATTTGGCCGGAGATGAACGTCGGACAAAATAACAAGCATTCCACCCCCAGCTAATATTGATCGAACAGAATCAATCCAGATTCAATATAAAATTTAAATAAAAATACAACTTTTTGTCGAAACTATGTTGCCATTGAATATAAGTTCATGGATGGAGAACGATACCAACTGCCAAATGAACTCTGATGATTGTCAACAGACAACATCTTAGAATTTAGTATTCGATTCGAAGCATCTTGGTATATTTATGTGCTTCATTTCTCTTATATATTTATGCCTGTGCTGATGTCCAAGAAACATCCTCAATCAAAAGAATGATAAGCTTTTACCGACAACAATAAAAGGTTATTGTTTTCCATAATTGTTCGCCGATGCCATTGCCCTGCAAGCCTTTAGCAGTCACCGTGGTACATTGCAGACTCCCTTTTCTTCCTCTATACTCCCTCTATACCGCGTGGCTCAGAAATCTGGTTAGTTGACTTTTCTGTCCGAGAGCAATTATACTCCGCAGCAGCGCCGTGCCCATGTAGTAATTTATCGCGACCACTTTTGCCGAGAGACGAGTTCGAATCCGTGGCTCATGCTCGCTACACTCTACGCTTCACTTTTATTGCGTCTTGTGAGTTGTGTGTCGAGTTCCGAGACACGATCGTTTTAATTGGGTTCGCTGCAACGCTGTTGCATCGTTTGATGCACTAAAACAATGCAGAATAAAACTAATAAATTGAAATCATAATCGAGGCAACACATGAGGGTCAATCAACGACTAATTTTGCAGGAAATTAATGGTTGTTGTTGTTGCTTATTAGCAACCCCGTAAATGACCGCGAGCTTAGTTTTCCACGATGACCGATGCAGAAAAACCTTCACATAATATTAGAGTACTAAATAACTTTATACAGATAAAATCACCAGGAAGGGTATTGAACAAAAAGTAATAAATTATAGTCGATAATACTTTTAAATTTTTAGCAAGGTATACCTACTACTGTTTTGCCCACTAAACACACCCGTGATTTGGTTTCAGAGACCCTAGACCCAATTTTCCTCTCCATAGAGACAGTGAGAAGAAAATGGGAAACAACTCCAACCCAGCGAAGCCAACTTTAGCATAAAGACAACGAAAAACCTATCAGAATCTTGCTCAGCCAGCACATAAGGGTAATAAAAAAACTTAAAACTCTCGTCAGGACAACGATGATCAATATCATTTCCCCTCCGGGGCTCATTTTAACAAGTGCATGCCTCGTCCACCGATATTTACACAAGATTGCAAACAAAATCACACACACACACACAAGAAGAAAAGGGCAAACGCGCTAAACAATCTTGATGCACTAGAGTCCGCGAGAGCATACAACATCTTGAAATAACCGCATGCTGATGCACTCGAGTCAACCAGTCCCACCCCGTTTTCGCATTGTTCTTCTAAACAAGGCATGATCCCATGAATATGGAATGCACGTGGCGAAAACTCTGCCCGCTGCCGCCGCCGCCGCCGCCGCCGCCGCCGTCGCCGTCGCTTGGCAATTTGGCGAGGTGATCTCATTTATATATACACCATGTGTGAGGTCAGCGAGTATAATTTATTACCTCCCTTGCGCTTTGACAGACGGACCTTTGACCCCGTCGCAATGCTAACTCGGTGCCATTGTTGTTGCATGCGAATTAAGAGTGGTTATCAGTCAGTGAAATCTAGTTTACTATCTGCAGAATGACAGCGAGGCTGGAGCAAGACTCTTAAATCAAATAATAACCGGAAACTGTGAATTTAAAACAATTATGGGCGAGGAATTTTGTCGAGAATCTTTGGTTGATACTTCATTTTGTATAGAGACCTGGTGTACGCGTCTTTTTTTAATGGTTCACGTAATGTTGCTGGTACCCTTTGATCGTATGAGCGGTTACATATCATAGCGGATACAATTTGTATCGTGCAATTTATGTATTATGGGTGTAGATATCGATTCATCTCAAAAATTGCACAAATAACTCGAATGATCTGCAATCAGCTCAAATTCAACCCAGCAATTTATGATTAATGGGCTGGGTTAATATAAGGGTGGACGCAAAAAAAATCAAAACAATAAATCCATCAGAATTGAGAAAGTTTGTTGACAGGGATGAGGCCTTATGCGATGGTAATTTCTCTATAAAATCACTTTTCAAAAACGAACAGAGACCCAGGCATCGTGTTACGAATTTAGATTTTCTTCACCAAGTAAAAAATGATGCTGCTGCCATTGCGCAAGTGGTATAAATGCTGTAATAATCGAGTTATGCCAATTTTAATATAATTCCTGATAAGAGGCCTTATCAAAAATGTTATGTGAAACCACAACTTTGCGGTCACGTCATAAAATGTTGACGGTATGCAATTAATGGTCAAGAATGATTGAGGTAGGTCATTTATTGGCGTGGGATCTATTTGTACGCGTGAAACGTCCCCCAGAGAGGCAGTAAATGCAGCAAAGGTACAGGCAACAGAAAAAAGCTCATGGCATTTAGTAGCACTTTTTCACACCCATACAATTAGAGAGGGACAGTCACAAACACCGAACACGAGATCTTCAGACCGCAATGGACACTTACGACAATTTTTCAATACCTTGATAACGTATCAGTCGGTAGCAAAGCTTCGAGTCACGAATGTCATTTCTCACGATTTCGACTAGGATTTTAAGATTCTTAATATTCTAGACCCACTGTTGATTGAATGTTTGGCTTTACTTTCGGTTTCTTGACAATGACTAAACAGAACACATCGCGTTGTCTTTATGAAATGCGTGTCCTTCTACCACCACTTCTGGAAATTAGCATGTCCATTGTGACTGACGCCGCTATTAAGGAGCATCGACCGTCCGCTTGATTCACGATATCGATTCGCATTGTGTCATTCCACTCGAAAAACGTGTCAACCTCGATTATACTAAAACCTCAAATAACCCCTAAACGGACTCGGCCTTGTCTGACTTTCCTCCCCATATCGACCATCACGATAATGACAGTCTAGTCATGTCTAGGCTCCTTATTTCCGTCTAGTCAAATATAAGGCTCTGGCCAAATTAATGCAGGCTGATGCTCCTTTCATTATATCACTTCTATAGTCCGATAGTGCGACTCAAATGACAACACTCGATTAAATATGTTTTCACGATTATGCACGAGTGACGATGTGATGACAGCATTAACTCAACATCACGATGCCCTCAGAATTCTCTTCTCGCTCCTCGATGCTAGCTGCAGAAATTTGAATAAACGCAAATTATATTTGTTGATCCATTCATAACTGGCGGCGCCGTGTGTTTCAGCAGATGTTTCGAAACTAAATATAGAACTAGTGGCAAGACCGGATTGAATAAGATGCGATAATGGCACTTAATTATACTGCATAACGGCGATTGCTGATTATTAATTGAATGAAATGCGAATTTTCATTCATTGGAGTCAGTTTTTTTATAGTTTTGGTAGTAGTGTAAGGGAACGGAATTTAAATTTTCGTTGTTGACCCTTTTTAGCAAGGTTAAAAAGCGTCAGTTATACCGGGCTACGAATCGGTAGGTAATTGGAATTTCAACGTGTCTCGATCGTATCCGAGTGCGCGAAGAATCAATATTGGCCGTCGAGTTTGGCCCACCGAACTTTACTCCTAAATTTCATTCACTCTCTCTTTCGCTCTCGCCACATTAGGTATGTCACTTGAGACTGTCGACGATATTCGGGATTTTTTTATTTGATCACAGCTAGAAATCTGTGAGTTTACTGTGCGAGATAACACATGTCAGATACCCACTGAAATTATCAACTAAGTGAGCAAATAAAAATCTGTCACGATAGGGTGGGATTTCGTTTTTATACTTGTAGTGCTTGTAGTATAGGCCTAATGTAAAGTCCACACCCAATTCTGAGTACCTGTCCACACCGTCATTGTGGATTTACTAGAAATAAGCCGCCATATCTCATCATTCCCCGCAATTTCTTATCGAGAAAGCCATTCTCCTAAAAGTATTCATATTCTCGAAATGCCAAATCGGATTTTTATCTTTCCATTGTAGCGACAATTTCACAATTACTGGTCCAGTGACCCTCATTTCCCAATGACTATCTCCCCAGGTCACTTTAGTAAATAGCTAGGACTCTCAAACTCAATCAACACTACCCTATATTCAACTCTAACCTAATTGAGGTGAATGAACTAAAAACACGGACCGAGTCATTCAAGAATCCACTCCAGGGGAACAAAATATAGTTATACCAACCAGACTTTATAGGTTATTTATCGTACGAGCACATGGTTTCCTCTATCTATTTTCGCCACAAACGACTATGACATTGACCTTTGGAATGTTGACGTTAGCACTGCTAGCATAGCAGACGCAAGCGCCCGTTATGCTGCCTGCATCGAAAAAAATTAATATGACTACTCAGAAGAACCCTTGGCAAACCCTTTTCAATTACAAACTAAACCGCAAGCCAAGGTCGATCCTCAACCAGCAGTTTCAATTGATTTTTTATAGCCTATTGTTAGGATGGCACAGCTGAACCGTTAGGAAATGGTACCTGCCTACCTGTTATTACACGATACTAAAGGTAAACAGACGAACAATCGATTTTACGAACTCTAAATCAATTAAATTTCTCAATTAGTTATAGATTTTTCGTTATTATTATTTACTACCTATACGTTTGACGTAAATCAAATAATTACTCCGTACCACTGACCGCAGAACTAGAACGGTACTCGGTTTATTATCGTCCCTAACAAAGTCAGATTATTTTAAATCATAATTAAAAAGCTAGCGAGCGTCAAGTAATCGTGTATATATGCATCCTAATTTAAATGCCTCGTGTACTTGACCGCATTTTGCTAATTATTGTGGCTGCGAATGCGATGGAGATGGCTGTTTCATACCCTGCTAATGGCTCATCACATGTTATATAACCGATGATATGTGGTATCACTTTGGCATAACAAACAACCAAGGTTTTCTCACGTTCAATCACCGCTCATGTCGGTAGCCAGCCACTTCGTGCAATTACCATCAAAAGGTAATTTTTACAGATGTATAAACGCCTGGCTACCGTTTCCTGCACGCAATGAATATTGTTTCATCTATGGTCGAATAACCGATTGTTTCGATCGATATTGAAGCTTACAACCTTCAGTGTTATTATCATATTACTTTTCTGATAACAGATGCATTCCTTCAGCTGTATGTTAGATGCTATTAGTTTCAGCTGACTATTGATTGAACGTACCCCAGCTAAGCTGTCGCCAGCATGTGGAGTAGGGTGACTCACTCGCTGTTATTGCATGCTTACCCTTACCGGCTGCATCGAGAGGTGAACGCAGAACCCGCAGTAATGGCATAACATTAGCTCATCTTTTTAGACTGGCTTAGCAAACAATCTTCCCTTATCAAAACATAATTGCAAGCTCAGAAAATAGGTGGAATTAGACTCCAGGTGGATCACGTGTAATTTGCTGAGAGTTGAATATGAAATTGTCAAGTGACTCATAAAATGATGAGGTGTGCATTAGTTTGGGATTTCCTTTGCCTTTCAGCGTGGCAGAGGGGAGAAATTGAGATGGAATAGCTATGGTCTGAAGTTCGTGATTACGGTCCAGCATAGCGGAAAGGGATGCTGCAATGCAGACGTCAGAGTGGCGCACTACTTGATCTACATTTTGTGGAAACGTCTTTCGTTGAAAAACCACTTCGATAGCGTGAATTTTAAAGGCCGATCACAGAACCGAACAGATGTGCAGGCTAGACTTGGATATCACTGTGAAATTTTTATGATACCGGGAATTCGGATGCAGGTAGAACAGAAACCCGGGCGCGAGACCCGACAATGTCAAGGGCAACAGCGACTAGCCCAATTGCCAGTGCTGAAAATGTGGATATCCTCAGAAACGTCATCCCAACTAGCAAAATGTATAACGGAACGGTTAAACGGTAGGTGACGACAGATAACACGGGGTCAACGAAATTGTAATGATACATACCGGCAATGCGAAGTACGGCCCTATCAGCAGGGTCGAGCTGCAAAATGCTGAGAGGTTTGTGTCGAGCCCACTCTTTGAGACTCTCATCCTTGCTGAACTCCATGCTGGGGATGAAATTGTCACACGGCGACGACCCCTGCGACTACTTCTACAGCCATCCACACCCCCTTGTCACTTCACTGGCACGGGGTTTGACCCCGTCTGGGCATCGCACACAATTCACAGGCACACCCTCCATCAAAGTACATTAATTGAACACTCGACGCAAATACGAATTTTTTACTTTTAACGATATACCATTTTATTTTCGGCGCGCTGAAAAATCCAGCCAAGTGACAAGTCTTTTAATTTTTTGTCACCACGCGTGAATTGTCGGAAAAAGTTATGTTTCACGGCTAACTCACACACGCCAAGTTCACATGATGAGTCGCAGCTACTATTGATTGCCTATAGAACTAGTTTTAAGTCATTTAAATGAGATTTTCTTGAAAATAAATGGACGGCCGTATGACAGACGTTAGCTTACGTGAAGGCGGTGAAGTCGACTGAAAGAGATGGCGCATGCCATGATCACTCAGCTCGAAATTACAGCCAATCATAAGGGAGCTGACAATGCTACCAACATTAAAGAACTAAAGTCACAAGGTTTCTCGCGCGCTGATTGGTTATTCCTAGTGACCTGTACAACTAACGATTTTTGAATATCATGAAAAGAACTATTTTTTTATTCGGTCAAATATTTTTTTATATGATGAAAATAATTTAAATTTCAGGGGAACTTTTAAAATCTTATTCTTTAAATATATAGTACAACATGTAACAGGATACTTCAAAAATAGATGTGGTGTCATTCAATGAGCTTTTATTATGTTTAAATAATGACTTTGATAGCCATGCAAATACAATCTGACTGTTAACTCCCTCTACATCAAAGCTCGACATGATTACCTACTATTCCATTTCCTGACCTATGAATGAAAGGAAATTGCATAAGCTGATTGATAGTATGCTACCTGCTATGTTACTTCACAAACTAATGAGAAAAATCTGTCTAAGCTCCATTTCAGCACTTTAACATTTTATTGTGCTCTGCACACCAGAAAAATGCATTTACTTAAAATCTTCGTCATGTAAAGCAACACCTTCATGATTAGATTATGAAATGTCAGTGCAATTTCTTTCTTGTTGACTAGTTTGCATTACAATATTACTCAGTATTAGTTTCTAACATCTAACTGTACTTTATTAAATGTATTGCGAAACTATAAAGAAGTCACCTAGGGCATTTCAACAACATACAGCTTTAACTTTTTAATTTTTCTAAACCATAGAAAAGTTTGCCAAATGGCTAAAAAAAATTAAATACAGATGGAGAAAAATATTCAGCGAGTAACAACTATTATTTGGATATGATTTCTGTTTCAATTCCTCCTTCACAACTTAAATATACATGAGACTAGATTGCATTCAATTTGCATGGATATAACTGACTACTTTACTACCGACATAGCATATTTCAAATAACAAGCTCTAATTTATAACAATATGTAACATTAACTGATTAACATTTATTAATACATTTGAACAAACCTGGCAGTATTGGACGGATTAGTGCAGCAACTTCTAAGGCAACTAGACATCTCTGCTAACACATCTAGATTCAGGGTGTTTAGAATTGGTCTTCACTCACAGATTCATCCCTTTGAATATTTTTGTCGATATTCTTCGCGATGTCGACATTATCCAACCTCGCAGCCCTCCAAACAATCTCAAGATCCTGTTCAGTTTTGCTGTAACAAAAACAGTTTTTCACACAAATAAAGCATGTTTTATAAGTCAACATTGCTCAAAAGAACCTGTGACCCCATGATGACTCTCCTTCAATGAAAAAATAATAATTTAATCTAAACTTTGTTATTCAAACAAAACTTAACATAAATAAAAGAAAACACACCTCATACTCATACTCATATGATGAAGATGAATGAGAGAGGTTAGAAAAGCACAGCAACACTCGGTCATATTGTTTAGGGCCAGTTTTACAATCCCCAGTTAAATATTTATCTTGAAGAGAAGCAACCAATTAAATCACTTAACTTGACATTCTAAATCTGGCCCTTAGTAATAAGTAGTAACTATAAACAGGTTATAAAGTTTATTTTCGATGGTTTAATAAGTATGTAGCATTTAGATCACCTCTTTTCAACCTGCAGTTTCTCGATGATGACCTCCTTCTGCTTGAGCAGCGCCAGCAGCCGCTGGGTCTCCCGCCGATATCCGTCCTTCATCTTGTCGACGCCGGACGTCTGCTTGCTGATGCGCTTCTCGATCTCGTCCAGCTCCTGCCTCGCCCCGTGCTGGACGTCCTGCAAGCCGGGGAAGCGCCGGTGAAAGCACAGCGAGAAAGAAAGTCGTCGGTCTTCTCATTTGCGTTGGGGTTCGGGCACGCATACGGCATACGGGATACCCTCGAAATCATCTCTTTTCTTATTTTTAAAGGCCGTAATACTTTAGAGTTGAGAAACTTAACAATATTATTATTAATAAAATGTATTGTATAATTTATTAGGTGCAATAAAATAAATTCTATCACTATGTTACAAAACCCTAAAATGTTAATAATATGCATAGTAAATAATAATATACTGAACCAAATCTACAACTTAAAGGCTTCTACACACAACAGATTGCCAATCATAGCTTTAGATCCGAGAGCTTTTAGCCTGTCGTGTGCATTGCCAGTCCATTGCAATCAGAGCCCATTGCACAAATTAACTCTATTCCATGGATTGAGAATTGTGATAATCCTTGGATCCAGATGGATTGGAAGCAATGAGGAGGCCACTAACTCTACGGTAATTATAAGCATTCGCAAAGCCTCCATCAAACAGGCTCTAACAACCTCCATAGGTTTAAACAGAGATCCCTTTAAATCCCTTGGCTAAATTTCATTTAAACTATGAGCTTCCATCTTTACGTTTCCACTTGCTGCTTGGCAAGTGCTTGGCAAATGATCAAGCATTGGCGCCAACGAACCTTCAGCTGCGTCTTGAGCGATCCCATGCGGTTGGCCAGCTTCGAGCCCATCTTTGCCATAGTGTCTGTCTCGAGCTGCTTCGAGTGCAGTTGCTTCAAGAGCTTCTCCTGGTCCACGATGAGCTCGCTGGAGAACGCGATGGCCTTCTGCAGCTGCCGCTTCACCGCGTCCTTGGCCGCTTTGGTCGAAATCCAACGGTTCTGCGTCTCGTCGCACTTTGCCTGCGCCTTGCTAGAATCGGGCACAACAGAGAGACTCGGTACTGATTCAATCTACGCTGACGGTAACAATTGCTTGTAGCAGTGAAAGGGTTAAAAAAGTTCCTTTGAGTCCCTTGTTAAAGCAGGCAGCATAGCTTTGGGAAACGTCGGGAAAAGTTTAAGTTTGGTAGCTTGGCCCAGTTAAATAGCTTTTTTAAAAACTAATAAATTATAAATGTATACCACCACAGCAAAATGATCAGCAGGCCATTTCTTAACCAGCACAAGCAATGACACTCAGTTCAAAATAAACTCCAAGCCGGAAAGACACAAACTTCCGACAACCAAAACCGAGCACGCTTACTGCAACATCTTGCCGATGGACGCGACGCGCATCGCCAGCTGGCTGTTATCGCTGCGTAACGTCACCAGCTCCGCCTCGAGCGCCGGCTTCTCCTCGATCAGCTCGTCGATCTTGCTCGTCATGTAGCCCTGCTCGATCTCGTACTTCCGCTTGAGCTCGTCGAACAGCCGGCGGCACTCGGACACCGACGCCGAGTGGACGCAGTACGGCACACGGCTCTCCGAGTCGGCGCGGAGCGCCTCGTGTTCGTCGCGGAGCACCGAGTACGAGCCCTTGAGCGAGAGCAGCTCGCCGCGTACGCGTTGGTAGCTCGCTTCGAGGTCGTCGTTCTTGCTCGTCAGATCGGACACTGGAACCGGTCGTTTTAATGAGTGTGTACTCGGTAAACCCTATGCCTGTATTTTTTCGTGCAAAAACCTTGTTTAAAGTGGATTTATGTTACTACAGCAAAGGGTTTTTTATGTGGCAATGCCATCAGATATAACATTTTCTGTTTAGCATGATAAGGCTTGTGATTTATTAAAAGCCATATTGACTCTTGTAAGCACTCTGCTTTTTTTATGTCTGTTTTTGGATTCAGACAGATATCACCAGCTCCAACATTTTGCTGTGCACAAGTTGCCACCTGACCTTTCCTTCACATAAATTGTCGTACTCTGAACGACAGAAAAGTTGTTTGAATTTGCGTTGAAGGAAAAAACGTTTTGTCAAAGAAGCATTATAGCCTTAAACATCTTTTCTCAAACAATAATGAAAAGAGAACCATAGGCAAAATGTTGATAGGTAAGTACGTAAAGTAATGAACGTATAATTATTGAGAAATATTTCAGAACTAGCAGAATATTACATCAAAGTGTGCATGACGCTGTACCCTGAATGTTTAGCTTACATTGTTCTTGGAAAGCATTGTGTAAATCCTTGAGTTTTTGTTTATTTTCTTTCAGCTGACTGTTGAGCAGATCATTTTGCTCCAAAGTCATCGATGCGTCTTGATGCAAAGCACTCAACCCTTCTGTTGTTTCGTCATTCTGAAAACCAAAATGTGAACAAGTACTAAGTGTGGAACTACCCTCATCATCATCAATTCATCATCAATTCCTGCAACCTACAACTTGCTCAATATCTACAACTTGTTTAATCAGACTGTCCTATCAGCCTAGTGCTGATTTTCCTAGTAAAAAAAATGATCTTAATTTAAAGTCTGGAGGTAGGTACTTTAACCTACCTACTGGAAAGTTTGCTTCTGCAATAACTTACAAGTATGTATTAGGAGTTAAGTTATAAGTACCTTTTTTGTTATCTCTTCAAGCGCTCGATGCAGTTTATCATTCTCATCAACAACATCTTTACACTGCCCAGCAAAATGGGAGAGATCATTCTCATAGTTGTCAATTAACTCCTGTTTCTCAGTTATCATTTGATCGTAGGCCTCTATCAAAGGAGCCAGAGAGAACCGATCAATTTGGATTCCTTCTGGAGGCATTGGCTCAACCTTTACCTTCCCCGGACTGACTCCGAGTTTCCGGAATCTTTCTTGATAAGCTGCTAGCTCAACGTTGAGTCGAAACACAACATTCTTTAACATAAGAATGTCTTCGTTGAGATCTTTGTTTTCTGACTGCAGGGATTTTATTAGATCCGCTTCATTAGAATCATTTCTTTGATTCTGGCTGGATAATGAAGCGATTTTTTTGAAGTGATTACGCTCATTTTCTATAGCTATGTATCCATTTTCGAACTCCGACAATTTTTGAAGTAAATTTCCCAAATCTTCTTGGCTTATTTTTGGAGCTGATGAAACTGTAGAATAAATTGTACAAGTGAAAAAAGAAAATAATTATAAGGAACATAAATTTCAAATATTAGTAACCTAAGCTAGTAAATGTGCCATGGCATACTTACTACTTGGTGTATTCAGATCCCCTAGGTTCTGAATTTGTGCTTCAAACTGACGGATTTTTTTTGAAAGCTCGCTATTTTCCACCAGCAATCTTTGAAATTCGTTTGGGAACAACTGCATTGCAGCTGGAATCATTTCTTCTGTCAGGATAGCAGCAGACTCGGTCTCTTCCGGAAGACCCTGTCCTTGTACAACACTTCTAAGACTTTCGTCAGAAACATTTTTATGTTTTCTTCGTGACTTGTGGCTTTTATGCTCTCTGCTTGCTCCATGGACAGAGGCTAACAACTCCAAAGACTTTTCTGTCTTTGGTTTTCTGCGTTCAGGTTTCACTGGGTGCTCAAAGAGTCTTTGGTCAAAGTTGCTGCTACTACAACCTGCAGTCGAATCATCGGTCTTATATGTAAAATGTGGCGAGAGACCTCTAGAAGAACTACTGAATATTTCTGGTTTCTTCTTCTCTATCATGAATAATGGCAATGTTGGAACAGGTATTAAATGTTTTTTTGTGTGTGATTGAGACATGATGGATGAACCAAAAATGTACCATTTCTGATATTTTTGAACTGAGTAGGAAGTGTGTAGTGGGTCAAATAATTGTTTTTACATCTTGCTTACAATCTTACACGGCAAATCTGCAAAAATGAATACGTACAGTATAAAATAGAATGTCACATTTACGCACTGAGAGTAATTTTGAGCCAAAAAATAAAAATGTCGGCGATCTGTCAAAATCGAAAGTGCGACTTTGCGTGCGATGTATACAAAACTGACTATCACCACCTATGGAGTGGGTGGTGAGGATTTTGGTGTGGATAGCAGATACCAGCTGAATCGTAGTTCAATATTTCACTGCTAACAGCGCTGCCACCACAAGCTGTCGAACTCGACTATTTTGGTTTTGAGTAATTAGGTCTTTGTTGATCATCAGAAGAAATTTATTCCTTTTTGGCTATTTTTAAGGTATTATCAGTGGTTAATAGGTAGGTAGCGATTAATAGGTAGAAATTTGATTAAAAAATAGTTTCTCTGTGTGTCCTCATAATTTTAAAGAAGTTATAAAATAATTTTAGGTTAGACTCCAATGTTAACATCAAACAATAATATTATTGAACACTTCTGAAAAGAAAAAATGATAATGTTGGTATTTTTCTTTTAGATTTTTTCCCATCGATGATGTCGGTGTCGTTGCCTCCCACTGCGGAGTCTGCATCTGCCCTACAACCCGACATGCAACCACCTACGCTTTCACCTCCGAAACAGCCAACACCGCCTATCATAAAGCCACCTGGAAAGAAGCGTCCAACTACCTACAAGAAACGTGTGGTGGGCCGCCCGCCCGAGAAAATTCAGATATTAGATTCGGATTCATTAATGCCTCTTATGAATCCCGACTCGTCTATTAGACACCCTTACGCCAAACCGAAACCTAGGCAGTCGTATCCGAAGAAGCCCCGGTACATTCCGATACCAAACAACCCCGGACCAGTTCACGTTGTGGAGACGAGCAAAAGTGATCCATTTAAGCTCAGTATGTTTGTCAACTGGATATCTGGATTCTCTGTAAGAATTTTCACTATTTTAATTTATAATAAATAATCTACTGAACATATGTATACAATCAAGCAATGCAAGCATGTTGAAACATACTTATATTCAATGATTTCAGAGACCATCAGAGAATGCCGTACAGAGAGAACATACTTACTCAAAACCACGCAATTGGCTGCCAGAACACGAGTTCACTAGACCGACAAGATATTTATTCTACGAGCAGCCGACATCAAAGATTGACCCTTCGAGGTAATGGCAAAAACCTAATAATTAACAAAATAGATAGGTCCTTCTCTAATATGTTCTGTTGAAATTGACTTGCATTTTAATTGAAATACTAGGTACCAGTCATGCAATTTGATGCTTGGACAGACGTTTGACTCAGTGTTGTCACTTTCCTAGCGCTAATTTTGAAGTGGATATTGAGACCATCGATCCTGGACCGAAACTGCCGTTCAACACCCCGCCTCCGCGGCGAAACCCATCCATCATCGCAGAGCAACACGAAAATGAGCTCAACTGGGAGGAAAAGATTCACAAGTAAGTCAAAAGATGCTATCCCAAATTCTGACCAAATGAGTTAACTTAAAAAAAAAATTACTCAAGCAACTTGCAACTTGCAATAAATGCAAGTTTGAGAATCCATTGTCGTCATTACTTGTGTCCTATAACATCCGTCTGACAATCCACTTGGTGGACATGCTGTGTATTCTAATTTCTCACTGATTTTTCTATACCAAAACTGTTGACTCTACTGCTGAGACTACTGAGAACTGTTGAGTGGTGACCAAATCCCTGGCATTAGTTCTCAGTAGGTACATACATGACTTTGCTAATAGAATGCTTTCGACTTCAGACCCATAGATCTCTAATGACGCTGAACAGCAGTGAAAGGGTTGACAAATTTACCTGCACCACCAGTCACGTATTCTGCGACTTGTTCAAATCCAGAATGTGACCGGGAAAGAGTGTAACGTACGGCACAGCGCACGCACATAGCAGCGAAAGGGCCGACGGAATTATCTGCATTGCCCGTCACGTGTTCATTCCGTTGTAGAGACGGCTGGTCGTCGGCGCAGACGCGGCTGTTTGCGCACGTGGTCGCGTCGCTTGACACGTTGGAGCTGCGCGCGGCCTGCGTCTTCGACAAGCCGGGCGCATCCGTCGCCATGACCACCGCGTACGACCAGCACGCCAATGATCTGCGCTACCAGCTCGTGTCGTGCCACCACGACCAGCGGCTGCCCGTGTGGCTGCACGCCGTGCTCGCCGAGAACCTGCCGCCCGACTACCAGAACCACTACAAGGAGATGCTGGCTGTGAGTTGCTTGGATCGTTGCTCGTTGAAAACTTTCAGCACATATTGCTTAAGCTCTGGATTACCACAATGCAAGACGTTAAGACAGGAAATACACCTTGCAACTACTTTAACGTCCCACCGTAGTGTTGTACTTTCGAAAGACCGTCCACTTTATACTTAGTAAACTATGATTATGACACTATTGTCGACTAAGTCTAATGGTCTCTCCCGAAAGTAGTCGGGTTCTGAAAACTTTTGAAGTGACTTTTTCAACGCCAAGTTAATCATTGTCGACTCTGCATTAGCGTGTGAAAAGAGCGGTGCCGAGGTTGGTGGAGCTGATGA
Source organism: Nemurella pictetii (assembly GCA_921293315.2). Lineage (NCBI taxonomy): Eukaryota > Metazoa > Arthropoda > Insecta > Plecoptera > Nemouridae > Nemurella > Nemurella pictetii. The sequence continues at coordinate 10,198,859 of OV121122.1, forward strand.
TCCGGACTCCGCTACCGCACAATGCCAACGCCAGGGCTGCCACACTCTCCAACATATCACCGAACATAGACCTGCCCTCGCTGCATTCTGACCCGGTTTCCGACCAGCTCATTCGCGAGAAATTCGTGAGTACCCTTCTCATCGCTTGGCTATCAAACTAAGTGTGTGACTGACTTGAATAGATTGATTGCCAAATTAGTTACTTAGGTATTGATTTATTTCCTAAAGTAAATTCACAAGCTGGAAAGCAAATAAAGAAAGTCAATGCCTAGGGTAGAGGGAAAGCAGTAAAACAACTCAATTTGTTATTCAACTCTCAACTTAACTTTTTGAAGACAAGCTGTCTGACCTTTGCTTCTTCTTTTCAACCAAACCAGCCTCTAGGCACCAACATTCCGATTTTAGCAAGCTCACGAATTGTACGACTTTTAGAAACGGCTGCCACACGGTCCTGTCTTCCTGGTCGTGCCGGACGATCACAGGATGCATCGCCGACGGCGCTTCATTCTCCTCACCTCGATGCTCAGTCAGATGGGGCAGACATTCACCGTCGAGCTAACGCAAGGTAGATCTTATATAAAGAAATCGAATCTATTTCAAGAACATTGCTACCCATCTGCTCAGCTCTTTCTATTTAAAGTCTTATTTAATCCCAGGATAACCTTGTCCATTCTGAGTCAGAGCTAGTAGTCAATGTGACCAGTGGTTAATTTGTAAAAAAAATAGGAGAGTAAGCCCTCATAAATTTAAAAAGCCAACTAATTTTCCAAGAACTAGGATTTAGGCTTTGGTGTACAAAATTAAGTATTTTTTGATTTATTTAGTGGCGGACCTGACCTTGGGTCGCTACCCCCCACTTGCACGCTTTCTTAGCGGCATGGTTATCAAAAATATTGACAGTGCGATTATGAACCTGTGCTGTAGGTGTGTGTACTAACTGAATGGCCGAGCTGGACTGCGCGTTTTTTTATTTATGATACCAGACTTTGTCTATGCCAGTGCAAAATTATGAATGCCCTGTAAATATCTCATTCAATAACAAGAAACAATCCACTCAATACCTGGTATTTATTTACTTCATTCTGTCGCATTGCTTTGTCGGCGCTGCACCGCAAAGGGTAGCGGCGCGATAAGAGAGTCGTCGATATGAGCACGCCACGCACTAGATATTGAAGAGAATCTACGAATAGTGAATACGCTGAAACTGAAAGTCAAGCTAACGTTTACTGCTCACTGCAGAAAATTTAAAAGATTTAAAAGATTTGTCTGACACAATAAAGATACAAAAATCGGTTATTTTTATTATTTTTTAACCTGATTGCCTGAAATAAATGATAGCCGTCTGGAAAATACAATAAGAGGTGCGTAAGCCGGCTTACCCTCGAAAAAGAGGTGGGTAAGCCGGGCTTACGTGGGCTTACGCCCAAATTAACCACTGAATGTGACTGATTAACAACATGATGCCAAATATATTTTCAGTCACCAATTTAATTTACCTTTATCTCTAACTGTATTAGTTTATAACTGTAATATAAAGTTACTGGTAAAAAGATAGAAGATATACAAGTATTAAATAAAAATTTTATGCACCGTTCCAGCATTTGATTTTGATACTTTGAAATGGCGCCTGATATGTTTAGTTTCAAGAATTGGTGGCTATTTTTCGAGTACGACCTTATCCTGGATATACTTTAAACTCGCAAAACTGATGTACTGACTAAGGCCCGTCGAACGCGTCGCTAACCCCGTTCCGTCGGCAGCGCCCGATGGCACCGCCATCCCTGCGGCGCTCGACCACATGACGGCGCAGACGCGCAGCCGGCTGCACGAACTGCGCACGAAGCTGGGCAGCGGGCGGCCGTTGGTGCTGGTCGGGCTGGGCGCCGGCGCCGCGTTGATCGCGTTGATCGCGATGATCGAGCCGGTCACCGCGATCGTCTGCCTCGGCTTCCCGGCGGCGACCAACAAGGGCAGCCGCGGGCAGCACGACGACGCCATCTTGAACCTGCGCTGCCCGGCGCTGTTCTTCACGGGTGAACACTCCAACACGGCCAGGTTGGTGTATCAAAGTTACGAGTAGATATAGTCCTACTCTACAACATTTGATAGAATAACCATTTGACTGGGTTTTGTACGCCAAGCCATAAACTCAAACTTTTCCCGACGTTTTGCAAAGCTATGCCGCCCGCTTTATCAAGGGTCTAAACTCGATTGCTAAATAGCAACAAATTAGCAAAACTAACGTGCTAAGATGGGGAAAAGACGCAAGTCTCACAAAGTAACATTGGGCCGACTTGCTCGACAGCGTCCCGCAGGTGGACGCGATGCGAGCCCGTATGGAAGTCGTCACGCAGCAGGTGGTGGTTGGGATGACCGACGACCTGCTCGTAATGCCGCGCCAGCGCATGCTGCAGCTCGGCGTCACCCAGGCCATGGTCGACAAGTCCATACTCGTGAGTGCTACACGATTTACTGTCACCTCGCTTTGTAGTTCGTGCTTTCCAGAGTGGGTGCTGAATGGTAATTGCTTTGTGGATAAGTGTTTTTTAGTCCCCATAACTCGGAAGGCTTCCACATGGAGCAATAATGTTAAACAAAGACCATAGAGCATAGTTGGGGCTCAATTTGCCTTATATTATAGCAAGTATAGCAAGTATTGTGAAAAGTCGGCTGTCCTTATGTTTTCGTAACGTGCAAGTCTTTTTGATCGTGCTAGTTGATCGTAGAAGATTACAATGCTGTGACACAGGTGAAAATCTGTAGACTCGGAAGAGGAAAAAACCGATTAAAACCTCGAGTCCTTATTAAAGGAAGACCGTAGCCAAAGGATTAGACACAACTGCCTAGGAGAGAAATTTGAAGGAAAAGCAGTATTAATAATGGCTTTATGGGCACAAAAAAATCTTGGTCTCCACTCTGTAAGCTACTTAATCTTTGATTATTGTGATCGAATCCAAACAGTCGATGGTGACATCAAGACATCATGTTGAGCATTATCCATCACGAGTGATCTGCTAGAACGAGCGTTATTAGTAGCACACCTATGATTGCCTTTGCTTCCCGCGACTGTCGCTAGGTTGAGATCCACACGTTCCTCGGGCAGCTGCTGACGAGCCCGCAGCCGACCGCGATGGCGCACGCCGTCGCCGCGCAGCCCGTCGTTCGGCGCGTCAAGATCGACGCCGCTGACAAGCCGGAGCCGAAGGTCGCCGCGAGACGATACGTCAAGAAGCCGGCAAAGTTCCCCGGTAAGTTGTGCGTTTGCAAAACTTCACAGATATTACGATTTGATGCTAAATTTCCGATCGAAAACTAGTGTCCCGTTTGTTGGTGAATTGGTTGGGCAGAACCTCGGCTAGGTGAAGGATCAACGATTGTTTTCCTGTCTGAACGGAGATCTCAAAAGTCAAAATAGATATTTGCAGCTAACCCATCTTAATCTAATGGATCTATTTTCATTTTTCAACTTGTGAAAATTGTTGGTTAAAGTTGGATTATTTTGTTACATGCTTGAAAGCTTTGTTTTGCAGATATTTTGTTAACACAAAGCTACTGGGATTGTCTCGGAGAAAAATATCATGCTTAAATCATCAAAGTGATACAGGAGAATTGTAACTGTGCGTTCAACTCGGTGTGGTTTTACCCCGACGCCATGTATGTGACCTTGTTGGTGTGACCTTGTTATGTGACCTTGTTATGTGACCTTGCAGGCAATTCGGGAGCGAGAAAGTACGGACCTCGTACCAGCATAATCACGTCCCCTACCAAAGTCACCATCTCCGGAGATATGTCCGGCAATGACACATTCATCATTGGTGAGTTATTCAAAATCAAACCGAATTAGTTAGGGTGACCATCATGCACATGATCAGTTCTGTTTGGGAGAGAGGTTGGAGGGTTTGAAGTTAGTACAACAACGTCACTCGCCTTGCTTATCAACCTCTCGACAGCTTGGATTAGTGGAGGAATCCTGTTGTTTGAGTTGTACCACCCTTCGGAAGGGACGTAACGCCGGTGGTCCCCTTGGGCCTTTGACAGGAGTAGGCTACGTGCCGGTACCGGGTTCATCATCACCCCTTCATTTACCGACATCATTAGACCAGTGCCATAGGGCCAGTTGTCAAAACAGTGCGTCATTAAACACCAATAATCAATCAATTGATTGCAGGTGGTCGGAGAAAACTGGCCATCGGAAGTCTGAACGAGAGCCCGACCAAAGATGGCACTCCCAAGGACGCACCCGGCTTGTGGAAGAGCCGCAACAAGAACCCGATGCTTTCCCCGGCTCCGGACAGGACAAAGCTGATCGCAGTAAGTTCCCTTCCACTTTCTCAAAGTTTTGCTGTTGCTGCCGTCAATCGCAAGTCGTTTATCTGGGATTTTCTGCTCTTTTAGCATTGCCGATGGCGATGTGTAATCTTTTGCTAACTTGGTTGTGTTTTTGATGGAGTAAATTAGTATTTGTTTACACTTTTCTCCATGTGACATTGTGACTTATTGCTAGTGTTACGCAGTGTAGTCCGATATTTAACAAGCAACATTACACCTATTCCATTCAATCAAAATTATATTCATGATAACCACTCGCTAAAGCCAGGTAGAGTAATTCGGGTTGTAATTTCCCGATCTTCCTTTGTTAATTAGTAGAGCTAATTAATACATTTTTACAAACTGGTAGTATGTCCAGAGGGTATCCCACGTCATTTTTCTCAGCGTGGAATAGGTATATTCTTCCACGATTTGCACGAAGAACTCCTATTCGAAGGCAAGCTAATAACGCAGCCATCTTCCAGCCGCTGCCGTCGCCCTCCGCCCAACGCAGCCTGACGTTCACCACGGTGACCAACATCACGTCGGTGCCGCAAGTCCCCAGCTCGGGCGTCCCCGCCTCCTTCTTCGCCACGCCCACCCTGCCGCCGCGCACGACCAGCTCCGTCGCCGCCGCCGCCCGCCTGCCGCCCGCTCGCTTCTCGCCCGCCGACTCCAAGCTGCTGACGGTGCTGACGTCGCGTCCCAGCCGGCCGTACGCCTTCGCGCCCGCAAACCCCGTGCGCAAGCCGCCGCCGCTCACCGCCGACAACATCCTCAACCTGCCGATCATCTTCGCGCCCGACGACGAGCCGGCCAAGGAGGCGACGGCGATGCCGATGATGGTGGCTTCGCCGAGCACGTCGCGCGAGACGCCGGAGATGAAGGTGGTGAACAAGTTCGAGTTCAGCAAGCCGCAGCCGGGCATCAAGTACCGGAAGATCTTCCTGACGCGGCTGGGGCCGGCGGAGAAGGTCGGGACGACGGCGGCGGCGGTGGCGGCGGGGTCTGCGCCACGGATGCTCGGGCCCGTGAGGCAGGTGACGAGGAATCCGGGGCAGCGCGGCCGGCCGCCCAAGCTGTCCGGCACGTTCAACGAGGACACGTTCGAGGTGATCATGGACAGCGATCCCAAGGAGAGTCCGTGAGCGGGGGAAGTGCATGCGAGAGGTAGTCACATCCCGGTGTAACTTCCCGTTTTCTCTCTAGGTTTAGCTTGTGTCGTAAATATGAATAATAAATATGCTTGTATTATACTACATATTTGTGTACTTTTTTCTTAATGACCTACTATCCTTGGGTTGACTGGATCTATTGTCGAGGGTTGCAAAAGTTGTAAAGCCGACCCTAAAAGGCACGACATTCAAATATCTATTCGTGGAGAGCCAGTGATATGTATTTGCGCTGCATTTATTATCATTATCAGTCAGTTTTTAAAAACCAGGTACCTATTTGAAATCAAGAATACAAGGTAATTAAGTGGATTGGGCATCCATCACAATTAAGAAAAGTTATCAAAACATGCAAGGCATAAAATACAACTCACTGTATCTACCTTATTTGTAAGGTAGTGTAAGTTTTTAAAAGTAGTTTGTCTGAAGACATTACGTGCGATTGCTCTGGCGGGCGCGCTACAAGCCGTAGAGGAAAACTTCTACGCCCGGCTCGCCGATTCGCTGCATCGACTTGGTCTTGAATCCGCCGTGGCGCGACTTCTGCGGAACCATGATCTGGAAAAAGAGACAGCTCAACTTTAGCTGGTACACTGGCAAGCTCCGACCCGGTTCGTATCCTGGTTTGTTTGGACATTCTTCCTGCGTCGTGGCCCCTCAATCGAGTGCTCACTGGGTTTATGTACCAGAAACACTGATTGCTCAAAGATAAGATGGTTTATCTTTCAAATGATAGCAGACTTAATTTTAAACTTCTATTCTGATCTTTCCTCACTGTGAAGATAGTACTAATAGATTAAAAATATAACAAATACCACCTCAACACTAAACATTAAATCTTTAAATTGTATCGTTGAAAATATCAAATGAATTTGGATGTCCTACGAAGCTGTTGTTCTCGATGATTTAAGTCAAAACGGCGACATGCGGTGTTGTTTATTATGAAATTAACCAATCAGTTGTGATAACTCTCAATCGATTTCTTATAGTCATCAAAACTCAAAATCATATTTATTTATTATACCTACTGATAAATGGTTTTATTGGAATACCAATTCTACACACTACTAATAATAATAGGTACTGCTAATACTTATAATACTCTCTCGTAATCAAGGAAATTTGGCCAAATCATCTGCTGAATCAGAGTTACAAAGGTCAGAGCAGACTCACCCTGTTGACGGTGTGAACGATTCCGTTAGTGGCCATCAGATCGCAGGAGGTCACCAGCGCTGTGCCGATGTGTACGTTGTTGTTCGGGTCGCGACGAACTTGAACGCTGTCGCCGTTCATAGTCTCGGCGCGGTTCGTGAACGGCCAGGCCGTTGGCGTGACGCCCGTGCAGCACAGACTCTCTGCGTAACGAGAACACGACGATTCGTTAGCAATTAGCGGACTTTAGACAAGTTGGATTTATTTTAACCTACCTTAACAAGTAAAGAGTGACTTTCCAAACAACACTATTATAATAGTCAATAAATGGTGTTCACAATTTGTGTTCTTTCTCCTATTGGGTGATGCTGATGTTATTCCATTTTTCCATGCCCATTTATGACTTCGACCTACAAACCATAGTGCAGATTGAGACATAAACAATTATAAAAAATCATAAATTGACCAAGTTTGGAAAGTAACAAATTACGCATGATAGGCCATGTGGTTACATATTATTTAACATCCAAATATACAAGTACATTTAATTTCATGCAGAGTATTTTTTTCTCATCTGGAATCAATCAATATAATTTCTCAGAGCCTTTCATAACATTGTGGCTAGCAAGAATGCACTCTTGGACAATCTAAACCGTGCTGTTCAACAAAGTCTAAATCTTGACATGACCACTATCAATTTTTCTTTCCGTTTGTTTTTTCAAAAGATAAGTTTTATTAGTAGGTAGTTAGCATACCAGGTAAAATGTGCTGCTTGACAACGCTGGCCGCTAGCTCCTTGTCTTCCGTCAACTTCTTCAGCTCGGCGACCGTGATGTCTTCGAAAGCGTCATCGCTGGGAGCGAGAAGCGTAAAGTCTTCCTTCTCTTCCAGCAGCGACTCAAGCTCGCTTGCCTGCAACCGTCACGAATCAAGTTGAAATCGGCACAAAATATACACGCTAGGTGTGAATTGAGTATGTCTCAATAGATTTAAAGTTGAAACGTTAATAATATACTTGAATCTCGTCTTTAAATTGTACGAAAGTATATGACAGAGTAGTTCTTCTGCAGATTGTAGCATTAAATCAGAGTAAATAGATACCCGAGTAGTTCGAACTTGGAGCATTGTTATAAACACAAATTTTCTTAAGGTCCAGTGGAGCCTTGAGATGCATTGTTGGTTTTTGGACCTTTCCTAGACTAGAGATTAAGTGTTTCATGGCTCTGTTATGTAATACACTAGGTGTGAAAAGGATGGCTCAATAGATTGAAAGTGGAAATATGAAAAGGTATTCTATTTGCTTTACACGTTTAAATTGTGCGGAGGTATATGCTAGAGATTAGTATTCTGCAGATTATAGCATTAAACCAGCGTAAGTAGATAACGGAGTATCTTGACAATAGTGTAGGTATCCTCGAGCAGTTGTCGATCGGATTATGGACCTTTCCAAACAAGGGCCCGTTACGTAATTGGCCCCGACATGTCAAATCTTCAACGTTCACTATCTCGCAGGGACCGCCTCACCTTGACGACCTTCCGGAACGTGGAGAACTGCGGCAGCTCCAGCAACTCGAGCGCGTTCTTGGTGGAGGGCATTACCGGGCGGTCGACGAGGTGAACGACCCCGGAGCAGGCGCGCAGGTCGACGCCCACGACGCGCGCGCACTGCACCGTCGCGCGGTGGCGCACGCCCATGAACAGCGGTTGCTACGGGAACACCCAAACGTAGGCCGCTTGTTACGCGCTGCGTGCTTTAGTGACGCTACCGATGTTACACTCTCCGAGTTATGTTTGAGGCTTTTTATTATTAGAAATGAAATATCCAATTCAAAATTTGTATCCGTATCCAGGATGGATACAAACTTTGAATAGATTTTTTGTTTCTTATAATGAATATTGAATATCTACTGTATTTGCAATGAGTATTTGCATTTAGGTTCGAATCACACTGATGTTTGAGGGTCTTTCCAACAAATGAACAACCAACCAATTGTAGTTGCTTTGATGATATTTCGAGAAGAGTCGGAGAACTAATTTATTTTAGAGATTTTAGTACCGGCCACTAGAAGAGAATGCAGAAATGGGGTGAATGGGTTTGTTATCCTTATTTAGAACTGATCTACAGTGGAAATTGGGACAAAATCAAAGATACTGAATCCTGAAAGTGACCATACTGTAGGTAGATGTTTATCAAGCTTTAGTTCCTTGGAATTAGTAAATGCCAGAAAAGAGACACAATCTCTGGCTCCGTTGGCATGCAACCATTGTGGACGGCTCTCGACTTACGGAAGCGTAAAGGTTGACTCGGACCGAGCGCTGGTCAGCCATGTTTGTCGAGAGCAGCATGTTGTTGGCGAGATCGCACGACTGAGTCTCTGGGTGGACCGTGTGATAGAGGAGCACATCACGCAGCTCCTCTTTGTCCTCTGAAAAAAAAAATATGTTAATACCTTCAAGCCTTGATGGTGCTTCTTTCCAACTGACGTACAGACCTCAGTTATCAGTTACCTGAAAGTTTCTTCATCTTCTCCGAGCTACGCAAAGCCTCGTTGGTTGGCACGAAAATGGTGACGTTTTCCATTGAGTCCAACTTCTCGGTGAGTCCTGCTTCCTCGATGAGTTTGGCAAACTCGGTGAGATTATTTGCCGCAAGCACCTCGCTGACAGACTTGGCTGCAACCAAACAGTCCAACAATCAGCGTCGGACAAATGACAGAAGTCTGCGGGACTCATTCCTATCAGAGCAATTAGTTGCCTTTTGCTCACTGGCTTTCACCATTTCTTAAAATTTTGCAAAGCTAGTCTTCCCGCTTTACCGAAGCAACCAACCAGCTGCCGGCCAATGAAGAGACGAGCTTCAATCCAGGCGGCCAAAAATCAACCAATCAACCACACACGCTACCCAAACGACCCAAAACCAACACCTGGGAGGCTATTTTGTAATTTTTATCACTGTGAATCCATTTATGTCAACGTTTTTAACGCAACCAACACTCTCATCGACTCGACTAGTGACTTCTCCAACAAAACTTTTACAAAATCGCACCCCACCCGAGCGGACAACGCAAGCCAACCGACCTTGATCCGGCACGAGCACCGTGTCAATGACGTGCATCACGCCGTTGGCGGCGACAACGTCGCGCGTCGTGACCCGCGCGCCCTCCAGCAGCAGCTCGCCGTCCTCGCCGCGCTCTAGCCGCACCCCCTCCCCGCCTTCCGTGTAGGCGGTGGCGTGCGTTGCAACCGCCGCCGTGCACAGCGTGTGCGGCAGCAGGTGGTGGTTCAGCACCTCTGCGCAGAGACACTCGGTCGTCAACGCTCCGCTTCCATCCGCTATCCATTTGTTTGCGTGTTTATTAGGTTAATTAGATAGATTTTTTTAACACTCGGCTGTCACAGCGTGGCTTCCATCCGCTATCCATTCGTTTGCGTGTTTATTTATTACCGAGTTGCAAAAAAGTTTTCGATTGTTTTGAGGTGAATCATTGAAGATCTTAAAATGATTTCAAACGTACATGATGCTCCCAAGTCAAATTGTGTTATCGGTAATAATTAAATAAGGGAGCTAAGTATTTTAAAAACTACAAGCTCTATGCCTTGCGCACAGCGATTGTCTAAGTACTATACAAAGATCAAACGCTACAAATGTTAAAAACGGACAAGTGGGAAGAACTCACTGGTAAGACACGAGTGGCCCTTGTTGAGTCGCGCCAGAGTAGCAGCCGGGAGCCGCTTGAACGCGTTGTTGGTCGGCGCAAACAACGTCATGTGGCCGTCTTCCCCGAGCCTCTCCAGCATGCCAGCCGAGTCGAGCACTGGGGACGGGACAAACGCACCGTGTCAACTAGCGATAAGCCAAGACTATCCATTCAGATGCTTCGATAGCCAACATGATTGGGCTTCAAAACAAAGCCATTACACAGAAATATCTGCTGATATATAATGGGCATGAATTTGTCCTAGCTTTAAATAGGGCTAGGGCAAAAACCACCGGACGAGAAAGGTTGCTTTAAATATAAACGTTTCAGAAGTGAGGGATAGATTTCTCCAATATGCTTGCAGAACCTCTTGTTAAAAGCATCGATGATTACAAATGAAAAAATTACTGTTTTATTTGCACGGTTTCAAACTTTCAATTATAATCTTCGAGGAAATTAGACCGTCATTATTCTGGTATTACAAGTCACAAAGACGTAATCTCCTGTTTTTGAAACACCTCCAAAAAACAGCTGCAGCAAATAAGCTATCACCAGGTAAAGCAATGTTAGAATTAGTAAACAAAAAAATCAACTTCCTACTTGAGAAGACAATACTCAATTCGTGGTTTTCAATAACAAAGCCGCACTCACAATCGTTGAGCGTAGCCAGTTTCGGGTCCTGCTTGATCAGCTGCGCAATTGTCTTGGTGACGGGCTTCAGGACCCTGTCCACGACGTGCACCATGCCGTTCTGTGCGGGGTTGTCGCGGTTGGTCACCCTGGCGCAGTTCACCGTCGTCACCCCCGGGTAGACGTTCACGCGGAGGTTGCTCATGGCGTCGCTGATCAGAACCTGGCGCCAAACACACGATTATCGACTCTATCGATTAATAACTCGACGGTGTTCACCGGAATATGAGTTTTCCCTGATTATAAGTGGCAAACAGTAGTTAAGAATTAGTATTTTTAATCTTCAAAGATGCCATTCTGAGCCTGTGTTCAATCCTTCACGATTCTCAATACATTTATAAGCATGTATTTTCAAAAGTAAACATAGGAGTAGAGCTAATTGCTATCTGAAAAAAAAGAGAGGGCACAGGCCTAAAAGTTTTTAAGAAGTATACCTACTCCATTCGAGGTATAAAATTCGGTTCTCAAACCCACGTGGCAGCCAAGAAATCCATTTCCAAACATTATTATTCATTTCATCCCCAAAAACCTAAGAGCCGAAAAGTTACATAGCCTTTCTTCCACTTTTTGCAAGAACTCCAAACCAAGAAACAGCCAGCAGTGAGAAATCCTTTTCTAAACATTAGATGAGTCAACATAGGAGAAGGTATTCCCTCCCCAAAAACCGAAGTGGGCTATATCGAAAGTTTCAAAGCAAGTACATTTCTTCCACTTCTCGCTAGGTAATCGTTGTGTACTACCCAACAACAACGAATCAAAACAAAACCTTAGCATTCTAATTTCTTATAACCCAGTTGAATAATTTTTGTTGATTCCTGGTTGCATTTTACGACCCCAATAAACTCGTCATTGCGCCTCCGTGTCTCGTAACTCACCTGGTCGTTGTTCAGCTCGGAGAGGTCGAACACTCCCTGGGTCATGTGACCGAGCGCAATGTCGCGCATCGACACGCTGCTGACCGCGTCGCGTCGCCTGCGCGCCGGTCCCGCCGGCAGGTCCAGCTGGTTCTGTCGAACACGAGGCAATACGAGTCAGATTCGTTGTACGTCACAATTGGACGGCACCTCCTACTAATAGACACATCCTACGGCTTACCAACATAAATGAAATTAAAGCTTAACCCTGACCTTATGTCATTGTTTAAGTAGTGCTTTTGGCCTCTTCCGACGAGCAAGAATGTGTTTGAACTCAACCCAAACGTTCACCGTTGTATATCCCTGCGAAGCCCACCAAACTCGCATCGACTAAAAACGCAATGCTCACATCACAAATTCGACAAACCGCACACCCACCTCCTGCTGCATCTGGTCGACAAAGTCGCGCAGCGCGTTGTCTGTGGGCGCAAACAGCGTCAGGTTGTCCGTGGTGAGCTTCTCCTCGAGCTGTGCGGACGTAACGAGCTGAACGAACTCCTTCGCGCCGAGCTCGCTGGCCGTTTCCATCATGCTCTTCAGATCCACTGGTGGATCCACAAAATCTCATTACATCATACTTTTAATGTGTATTTATTTTTTAATTGGAATATTCGAGTAATTTCCAACCGTTTATATCTACAGTGGCTCTAATATCAAGAAAAAAATTCCGCAGTTAGATTAGTGATTACTTATGAACATGACCCTTATTAATAAACAAGACGAGAAATACCAAAACAGTCGCCGGTTTAGCCTAACGGATAACACGGTGACCCCTGCCGCGACCTCTCCACTGACCCGTCGCGAGTGCCAAGGAATCGATTCGTTATCACGACGACTTCCCATCGCACGATCGCGCTACGAAAAAAAAAAACTGGAATCCTCTGCGGACAAAAACTGAGTCACGGTCAACTCACCCTGCTGGCAATCTCTGCCGTCGAGCCGTCGGTATCCGTGGCAACAAGCGTAACGCACGATCATGGTCTTCTTGATGCCTCGGCTGTGCAATTTGGTAGTGCACGTGTACCTGAGTGGAAACCGGCGGTGCCGAATGAGAAACGAGCGAAAAACGCAAAAAAATGTGATTTTCACAAAATCTCTCAAGGATTATCAACAGCAATTTTCCCTAAAACACCTCTTCCATTCAATCAAAATGGCGTCATGTTACCCACTTGCTAAAGCCAGGTAGAGAGATTTGGGTAGTGGTGATTTCCATAGCTTCCTTTGTTATTTAGCAGAGCTAATTAATATTTTTTTACAAACTGGTAGTACGTCCAGTGGGTATCCGACATCACTTTTCTCCAAGTGAAATAGGTGTATTTTAAGATTGTTATAGCCACTCGAGGAAAATTTTTGTCAAATACCCACTTAGAAAAGCCACTTGGGGTTTGATTTCCCCATCTTATTTAGGTAAAAAGGTCCTCAAAGAATTTTATGGGTTCTGCATTTAAACCAAGATAGAGAAATCTCAATCCAACCGGCTTTTCTTAAAGAATACAGAGTACAGACGTCATTTTTCCATGAATGAAAAAGGTCTATTCAGTCTATCAGTCTAGATAGACCTTTTGGCAGACAATTGACTCTCAATTTAAATTAAAAGCAAGATGAGAAATTGGTATTTTCTGTTGGAAGCTTAAACATCAGAAAGCAATCACACTTGTATCATGTTTCTGATAAACATGACATTAAACAATGAATAAATACAAGCAAAGATCTTTCACTAAGTGGTGATTATAGCCAAGTGTTGTGTAGTGAAGCCAACAATGCAAGCTTACTTCGTGGCTGTCTGCTGGCAAGACTGGAACTCAAACGATCCGATCATCCCAACTTCGTCATTCTCATCTGCTTCTTCCACCTTCTCCTTGCTGTCTTTCTTTTGCTGGTTTTCGTCGATTTCCTCGCGTTCCACACACACGTGGGCTCTGTGAAAAAAAAAACAGGTTTTCTTTAGTAACTGGTTAAACATCACCCAATACCTATAATAAAACGATGTGGGTTAGTCAACTTGAAAATCAAGTCAACTTTGATCAAATTTCATGGTGGAATTAGGACAATTGTTTGTCTTTGTATATTTCTGTTGTTTGTTTTATCTCAGTCTCCATGGTATAATCAATGGTAACATGGTAATGGGAATCACACAGGATGATTATTTGCTATCGAGTCTTCTTCACCCTAAGAGGGAGTCTACTCAGTGGCGGCGCCAGATATAAATCAGTAGGGGGGCAAAGCAGGGGCAAGCGAATTGGTGAGGGGGCAATAAACCCCCCCCCCCCTCCCCACGGGCCCACACAGATCGAATTACCTGAAGAGAGTATTTATTTCTCATGATGTAAATTAGGCAGTTCAACTGGAAGATTATTCCGTAAAAGCGTCTAATCCGTAAAAGCTTATAGCTTCGTCACACGGAAAATTTTGCTGGTGCAGCGTTCCACGTAAAAGCAGTTAGTTGCCGGCCTACAATAATCACTATATTTCTGAAAAACATTCAATTGAGTTGAAAGAAATTCTAGCTCGCAATGTGAAGTCTCGAGTCGATCGGACGTCTACTTTGTTCACAAGAGATCTGGAATTTGGGACTTTTCAGCGGGGGGCAAGCAGGGGGGCAAGCCAATTTTTGGGGGTGCACTTGCCCACCCATGCACCCCCGTAGCGCCGCCACTGAGTCTACTTCACCCTAAGAGGATACCAAGAGGATACTAAGAGGACGAGGAGCTACCAAAATAATTATGGGTCCCATGATAATTATTTTGGCTCCTCTAAAGGTGCACAGCTGCATTGTCTGTCAAATATAAAAGATATGTGTAACCTAGTCATTAGTGCCATTTCGTGTTCCTAGTAATTTTATTACGCGCAGAATCAGCAGAACTATATAGCAACGACTACGACACCCCGGAGGCGCCTCTATAATAATGCAAATTTGGGCCGATTGTGAGCACATCGCTGTACATGGCTGTGTACATGGTGTACGGTGTATGAATGGAAACCAGTCTAGCAGGCAATCTGAGGCTGTGATCTCGTGCTGTAACGACCAGATCGCATAGCTACTTCCTCTGCTGTGTGCTGGGTGCTCTTAGCTGACCTAATGCCCTCCAAATCACTAAGCGGCTGTCTATAAAGTCGTTATATGCGATGGGCTCCTTTCTCGTTGGTCGTTCTGGCCTTCCGTTATTATGTGACGCACGATTTTCTCCAGAAAAGAAAAATTTATTTCCGAGTAAATAATCAAAGTCGTATTCGCAGGAAAAATCCGCTGGAAAGGAATTGTTCTGGGACGTGTGCGATAATTGAGTCGTGGCCTGTCATTTTTTCTGGGTAGATGAAGATGTAGACAATTTTGTTAGGTTGAATTTTGCTCACACTGAATAAATTATTTCCCCAAAATATATTTTCACCACTAAAGCAATGGCCCATTTAGAGGGTTTCGTGGTTTCACTTCAGAATCCTGAAGAAAACGTGAGTTGGAGACCCATATAGCCTTGACTTGTCACGCGATGCAAGGAAAATTATTCGCAAGATTTATTGAATCTCGTTTATCGCATTATTACTTATTGAAGTTTCAAAACAAACCGAGAGCTGTTGATTCATGAGCAAACGAGTCACAACCTTTAATTTATTAACAATCACGTTAAATTGAAAAGGCAGCGAACAATTATGAACTATCAAAGTGCTTTTCTTGTGATTTCAGCCATCCTTTGGGTCGAGTAAATATTTCAGCCCTGTTTGGTCATTCCCGATCCACCAATTTGATAACAAAACAAAAAATGTACCCCGCGTATCAAATGAATGCATTATACATTTCCCAACCAGAATGCTGTTCATTATCTGGATTTCACACCACAGAAATAGAATACCCATTCTACCAAATATTTTCTCACGAATTTTACATCATTCTTGCGCACAATGCTATACGCCTGACCTCAGCCGGTGAATTGCCTGTCATCGAAATAAATTTGTAATTGTTGCAATAAAAACTGCGCAGATTATAATGGCACCGCGTCCGCCTGGCATGCAGCCGTATTTGCTTCCATGTTTGTATACCTACCTATGCCACCCGATATGATAGGCACTATATAGTTACATCTATATGAGACTATTGTTACGGATCGTGTTTGCAATGTCAACTATGCAACTTCATCTCAATGCAATAACACCCGACAATATTCAAATGATTTCAAAATGCCGGCTTGATAAATTGATTCGCACGTATTGCATTTTTATTAGGTAGGTATATAGTTATCACCAAATCACCGCACGTATGTTAGCCTTGAGTGTTTAAATTCATATGCATCATCATCAATCACTGATCAGTCGGTTTGTGTTTCAACTTTCAAATGTATAGACGGTGTGTATTTTGCTGTGCATCTTTGTATTTATAAGTTCACGTATCTTATAATTAGAGACACAAACCTGAGACTTACAACAAAGTGCATGCTAAACTGTTGAATATCACGCCAGGTCGTTGCCTTGTAGGGCCATAACGGTAGGCGAGGTATATAAAGCGAAATATTCCATGCTGTGTGCGATGTGCGATATTCCTTGGTGCTAGTGTGACATATCGGTCCAAAATGGTCGTGGTAATGGACGGGCCAAACAATATCGCGTGTCTCTTCCTTGATTTAGAGGTCAAGCCGTTGATATTATGCTGTTGCTTCGTCAGTTAGGAAGATATTAAATATGCTTGTCAGCACCAGTGGGGATTACCGATGCTCTAATTGACCAACGCTTGGCTAACTGCGCAATGTTAATTAAATGTTTCCTCTTCGTATAATGCACTCGGCTCGGCTAGTAACGGGTTGCCGTTCCGAAATTAATTACCACTCACTTTTTGAAGGTGCTATTTACCATCTCTTGCACTAGTGGCGTAGAATAATATTTCAAATTGGACAAAAGAAATAATTGGATATCCTCATCGGAAAGTGTATTTTGTGGTGTGCTCCATGATATTATAATGTGCATCGTTTGAAGGGCATCGTTTTTTTGGTTATAGACATGGTTTAGTGGTTTTTTTGATGATGAGATTGCAACCACAATTGGTAGCAAAAGTGCATCTAAAAAATAAATAGAAATGGCCTTGGATCTTGAAGTTTATATACAAGTCGATGATAGTAAAATAGCTTGGCTTGTACAAAAGATCAATCTTGGCCCAAGTTCACTCCAATCACCGGTATTGAAATGCCACAGGAGACGGATACAAAAAGACATCGAAGTCTTTCTTATTTCCAGAGAAACAAATTCTTCGCGATTTTATATTTTTTTAAACGTTGATGCCCTCAATATATAATCATTCCCGGTTCTTAGTCGTCAGTCTTACCCCTTCCACCAAGGGCCCCTGGCCGCACCGTGGCTGAACAAGTTGAAGAAACCTCCCAGCTGAGGAGAAAATCCCCCGGGAATTCCGTGGAATTCGTCCACTTCGCGTTCATCGGCGTCTTCTTCTTCGGCGCCGAAGTGTTCGGGAAGCTCGGAAAAGATGCCGGTTCTTAGTTGGTGCTGGAACTGCTCATGATGCGTCCTGTCGATTCTGAAACCAATACAAATGGTTCTTCATTTTGCTCGACTGTATTTTCTTAATATCCAAGCTTGTGCCATGTTAGTTAACAAAGGGAGAGAGGTGTCAATCTCGTCTGAGGAAGGGTCAGCTGACTTGAAGTCGGAGACAGGAGAAGACTGACCCTGACCTTGTCCTTTGTAGGTGAACGATAAGAGAGCAAATCGAATAGTCTGCGAGACAAGACAAAAATATAAGAAATCAGGATCATCCAAAAGAGTCTTACCACAGCCATTGCATTGGGCCAGTCAAGAAAAATCTAGAAAGCTAACATTTTGGTAGGATATTTCGATACAATCTTGGATATGGAAGTGTTTTCTGTAAATTTTTTGAGGACACCAATATTTTTCGCATCGTTTATCAACCAGTTATATGGAGGCAGACTAGTAAAATAACTAAAATCTTACTAAAAACGGACAGTGAAAATTTAGCAGCAATAGATACAAGTCTTTGTTTCGTGAAGGAACCGGTGCCGATCAGATTGTATATTTGATGTAACTATGCCCCCAATATCCGCCCAATATTTCACCCCAAGAACGTGGTGCGTGTACTCACCCTCTGTTAAAATTCTTGAAGAAATCGAAGTCAAAGAAAGCATTCGCCACACCAACGGCGATTAGAAGCACGAACGCACACGCAACTGCCCTCATCTTAACGAAGTTAGGACCACAGCTAGAATGACAGCAATCCCGCAAGTGCCGCTTGCTTTTATAGCCTCGGTCGACAGCCTAGACGTCGAGAGGAATTGGTAGCGGCATGCTATGCTCGCCATGCCATAGGATGATGTCATCGGCAAGAGAACAACAATAGACCTGTAATTATGAATGTATGACAACAATCTACTGTTCAAAAATATAGACGTGCGTCGTGATATAGTTTAGCTAGTTTTAATGACGCTGTATAGGAGACGTTGGAGTGAAGGAAATTCTTCTCAAAATACGAGTTCAAGAGTTGACAACACGCTTGTATTTATTTTCATTCGGAGAAATCCTTTGACTCAGCTATCTTCTAAAGTGGCCGATTATAGCATTTGCTGTCAAGACCGTCCGTTGCGTTTCCAATTTGCATACATGCCGATTCCACCATGCAATTTGTAGTGGTTTTCTGCAATCTTTAATGTCGGGATCGAGTGACAACCGCCTCCACGCGTGCAATGATGGCATTGCTTTATTGTCATGCAAGTCGGGAAGGTGGGGCGACCGTTCCCTGTTATAAAGAAAAATAACCCATTCGATCCCAGAATTTGTAAATGAAAATACAAATTGAATAGCCTTTCGAGTGTTTATTAAATGAAAATGATGATACGAATACAAGCAAATATTATAATATCCCGACTTCACAATTCTTAGCAGCACGAAACGCAGATAAGTTTTTTTCTAATTTGATTAGCTTTCAATATCGTAGTTCAGTATTTTTTTATACTTTCATTCCTTTGCTGTTTTTTCTTAACCGCGGAATATAATTTTAATGACAGTGTTTTATTATCTGAAATCAATCACAAATGTAGTACCGTATGCCATACATTTGAACCATTCAACCACTTGGCACCCAGAATTCTCTGCCTGCTAAAAGTTCTTGGTAGGTAGACTTAAGTCTAGAATTATTGAGGTCTGGTCGTATAGTTGACCTCTAGAGCCGTAAGACGTTTAGAGCTACCTAATATTTTTACCTATATACCTGACCATAGCCAAGGTAAGGTAGGCTAGTGACATTGTATCGTACCGAAACACCTACGAAACGGAAATAGATATCGATAAAACGCACAGCAGAACAGCGTTTGTCACTCATTCTACCGCCGTCAAAGTGCGGAAATATGTTAGACGGGTAATCTCTATGTTTACAGCAAGCTCGAAGGACTTGCATTGCGTGCAACCCAACGTTTCTCTGTCACTGTCAGGTCTCGCTACGAATTGTCATTCTTCTGTTCCGGCTGTGAACAATGTCGATATGGCACGGACAAACTGCATGACGTGAGAATCTTTTACAGCGCTGACACTGGCAGAGATTGGGTACATTTCATCTTAGCTGATTTCTCGGCTGACAGATGATGTTGGCATCGATGATCCACTCATGAGCAGTGAGAACATCGGTTAACTATGGTATTTTTATTGAGTTTGAGTCTTTTATAAGATATATCAATGGTATTGTGTGGTATATGTGCCATCATCATTACACACCTATAAGGTATCTATAAGTGTCTCTAGAGCAATATAATGTTTGCTGTGGATTTTTTACTCGTGGCAAATTGTAAAATAAACTAGTGGCAACTGTGAAGCGTTGGTTTAAAATGTCGAAAAACCTGTCTTTGTGGGCTTAGAGGCGTTAGGCGAAATAATTAAGATTCGACTGTGTCTCGAGAGTTTTGGCAAATACTAAATCAGCCAGGTGCGCGCGAGTGACAAAGAATTGCGTAGGTAGGTGTGCCATGAACTTGAAATAAGACGAGGAGAAACTTTTTGGTTTGTTTTGTTATTATTTAAGAACATGATGTGAATGATCGGATGACAGAGCAATGCATGATTCATGAGCCGGGATGCTAATTTGCATGCGCGTGAAATATTATAGAGTGCCATTGCCAATAACGTGCGAAGTCGTGAGATTCGACGTCGTGTTCATGGCGGACGCTTTGATCGAAGAATTCATTTGCGTAATATTGAACAATTGCTTTTAATCCGTACCTACTCACGAAGTCGAACATCCGGGCTAGTTGCCAAACATGACTAACTACTAACCCATCGACAATGAGGATGGAGTCAGTACCGCCTACTAACTCGGCCGTTGCGAGTTTGAATGAGCATCCTAGGAACTAATCTGTGAACTAACGGCTAGGGCACAAGTATTTTTGAAAAAATGACTGGAAAAAAATTATCTTTAATTTGCTTTAATAATTTTTATGCGTTGTGTGTTTATAAATCATACATCTTTTTTTATTTTTCCTTCTGATGAACATAGATTGAATTATATCCAAAAGAAATTCCTTCTTTTGGCACTTACAACTGGCAAATTTTGCCTCTGATTACTCCATTGCAAGCAGAAAATTTGGCATATCTCGGCAGGTTAATCCCATCCCCATTCAAAGAAATCCAATGATCATCTCCATCATGCACAAAGTAGAAAGCCCGAATTGCTTTCACTGGTTTTGTCAAAATGATCAATATGAATAAACCCAATATTGTTATTAGAAACAAAATATCCATTCCAATTCCAATATCCAATATCCATTCCAATATCCAATATCCACCCCCTCGAGGACTATCACCTCACCGTGGTGAGGGGGTGAAACTGGTCCAGTGATCCGGGAACCCTTGACAGGCTCCCGGTGAGGACCAGGCTAAGAATAGTCCCGCCCCGTCGCTGTCGCGGGACGCGGGCCTTGGCCGAGGGAGGACCTGTGCCATCTTTTTCTCTCCTATTTTCCTTTCAACACCTTCTCCTCTTCTATCTTTTTGTTTCATTTCTTGCCACCTCCCGATGCCTCCGTCTGTCTTCTGCGACAGCGGCGTGGCTCCCTCCCTTATGACGACCTGGCAATTATAATGGTTTTTCTTTCGGTCCTCGGAATACTTACCAGTCGGTGTGAGAGCCAGACAGCTGGTGACTGGGGTGTGCCCAGGGAGCTCTCGTGTTATTCTTGTCTCTTTCTCTCTATCCTACAAATCTTGTACTTACCTTTCTGGCCGGCTTCCTGGGCGCACCTGAACTCCCCTCGTTGACGACACCTGCAATCATACGGATATGAGTTTGGTTCATTAATTGGATGACGCCGCTTGGGCTCG
Source organism: Nemurella pictetii (assembly GCA_921293315.2). NCBI lineage: Eukaryota > Metazoa > Arthropoda > Insecta > Plecoptera > Nemouridae > Nemurella > Nemurella pictetii. The sequence goes on from OV121122.1 coordinate 10,220,114, forward strand.
TGAACGGGTTGCGTCGGCTGCACTAGCCGGGCGGGGGTGCCGGCGAGACAAGGTCGGCTCCTTCCGCCCGGGGAAAAGGTCGGTTGCGCCCGGGAGCGTCCGGACGTAAAATTAGCACTTTCCTACCCAAGCCTGATCTAAAAGGAAATCATTTACCGGCTCCCCTTCATCGGGTTTCCCGATGGGGGGGACCCGGTTTTGTTTACAAGGCCCCATGGGGTAGTACCCCATGGGGTTAGTTGAGTCCCTATTGCAGGCATGAAGGGTAGGTTGTCCCCAAAATATCCATGGACACCCAAAACAAAACCCCCCCTCTTAATCGAAACAAGCGCCTGCGACCTCTGATGGAGGACCTAATTACTGTAGATGACGTGACCCCCAAACCATTGGAGCCACGTTTTTTGGTCATTTCTTTAACTAATGGTAAAACATTTAAGTCTGTTTCTCCCTTTGCGCAAAAGCGCGGATTGCTCTTACTGGTTGGAGAAGTGAAAAGTTCCAAGTGTTTGAAGGACGGCACGCTGTTAGTCGAAGTAGTAAACTGTGAACAGTCAAAGAAACTGCAGACAGCAAAAACATTCGACACTATGCCCATGTCGTGAAGTGTTCTCTGACTTCAGAGGATCTAGGGATTAGGGTCCGTCGGGGAGTAACCCGAGTAAATATATCTAGATAATGGGAATACGACAGTGTTTATTGAAAGTGAGAACAAATGATACAGATGAAATACATGAATTCTTAGGGGAGGAGAGAATTATAGATTTAATATCGTGTTCACTTACCAAAGGTGACTCGGACGATGGATAACGACTTGTTTGAGATTTAGGATGGTAAAGAGTAAAAATGGAACCACGTTTAAATAAACTAACTAAGGGATTTCGGTATTGTACTTCGGATTTACTGGTCGGATAACCTTCGTAGCATTAAACTACGGACTACTAGTATGGTGTTAATTCTTAATAATAGGTGAGATTAGAATTAGGTAACTCTAAAGTTTTAGTCAAGCTAATCTTTCATGAGAAAGTCGGCGACTTACTTTAGCTCTATAGCACCTTGGCAGGAGGTACTATAGGTTCCTATAATGTTAATTATAAATAGAGCTCTAAAGTCAGACCAGCCAATCCTTGGTAAGAGTAGTCAGCGGCTTACTTTAGCTCTATAGTCCTCGGCAAGAGTAACTATAGGTTCCTATAATGCTAATTATAAATAGAGCTCTAAAGTCAGACCAGCCAATCCTTGGTAAGAGTAGTCAGCGGCTTACTTTAGCTCTATAGTCCTCGGCAAGAGTAACTATAGGTTCCTATAATGCTAATTATAAATAGAGCTCTAAAGTCAGACCAGCCAATCCTTGGTAAGAGTAGTCAGCGGCTTACTTTAGCTCTATAGTCCTCGGCAAGAGTAACTATAGGTTCCTATAATGCTAATTATAAATAGAGCTCTAAAGTCAGACCAGCCAATCCTTGGTAAGAGTAGTCAGCGGCTTACTTTAGCTCTATAGTCCTCGGCAAGAGTAACTATAGGTTCCTATAATGCTAATTATAAATAGAGCTCTAAAGTCAGACCAGCCAATCCTTGGTAAGAGTAGTCAGCGGCTTACTTTAGCTCTATAGTCCTCGGCAAGAGTAACTATAGGTTCCTATAATGCTAATTATAAATAGAGCTCTAAAGTCAGACCAGCCAATCCTTGGTAAGAGTAGTCAGCGGCTTACTTTAGCTCTATAGTCCTCGGCAAGAGTAACTATAGGTTCCTATAATGCTAATTATAAATAGAGCTCTAAAGTCAGACCAGCCAATCCTTGGTAAGAGTAGTCAGCGGCTTACTTTAGCTCTATAGTCCTCGGCAAGAGTAACTATAGGTTCCTATAATGCTAATTATAAATAGAGCTCTAAAGTCAGACCAGCCAATCCTTGGTAAGAGTAGTCAGCGGCTTACTTTAGCTCTATAGTCCTCGGCAAGAGTAACTATAGGTTCCTATAATGCTAATTATGGTTAGTGGTGAATTTAAGATAATACCGAGTTTGATGACAATACCGAGTCCCTTCCGACGATCACCGATGCCTAATCTGGCTCCAACAAGACTAATGACTAGAATGAGTGAATTGAATAGAATGTATGTTTAAGTGAAAATTAGCGCTCTTTATATACGATTGGGCTACTAATTTATGCGTGTGATCCAGCGTCGCGTCACCTATGGAGAGGTGTCGTAGTGGGAGGATTGTTATGATGACTCTGCCTCGAGTGTGCCGGATGTGCACCCGAGCGAGGCTAATGCTTCCTGCCCGCGGCACGTGTGCCTGGGGGCTGTGCGTAAATGAGTCCGTGAGCATGATGCTCGCATCATGACAACACCCCCACCAACACGATAGCTTGCTGCCCATGTGAACAAAAAGGGCCAGCAAGCGACAAAAAAAAAATGGTTATACATGAATTGGGGGAGTGTGAATAAAGCAAAACAAGAAAAAAAAATTCCCAAACTAAAGTTTCATGACTATAACTGGTCATAAAACTAACTTTCGAATCAAATGACAATTAGTATCAAAGTTCAATTTGATAAAGTTAATGTGAAAAGAAAAACAAATATATGTCATGTTTAGACAGAATTAAACTTTCGTCGTTAACGATTATAAATAGACAATAGTTCCACACTTAAATTTCTGTTTGAATAAATTGATATGTTCACTTGAAACAAGATGTTTTGAACATTAGAATAACAGAAAACAAGAGTACGTTGAACCAAAAAAAATACAGTTAAATGTGACGTTAGAGTATCGGTTTGCCCGTGGATGTGACACATAATATCGTGAAGGGTTTTGGGAAATTTATTTTACTTGGGAATGAATTTACGAAATGGAATAACTTGCTTTTCAAGTTGGAATTTGGAAAAGACCGACGATGTGCGAACACTAACCTCGAGGTTGGGGTAATGAGTCACACGACACTTTTGAATGCCTTTGACACTGCACTGTTTGGAGATTGCATGTTTGGTTTTGCAACTCGTTAAACGGTCTGACTCTGCTGTTGTTTGCCAAAGTTTTGAGCGTGGGGGGGGGTGATCAGTTCAACGACGCATGTTGGATCAACGATAGTGTTCTGTTGTGGTATATTGTTGGTTGGTGTTTGGTCGTCGATGCGTCGTGATTCCCCGGACGGCCGAATTGGAGCGTCCTTGTCGCCAGGCAGATGGATGCAGCAGCAGACGTCAGCGTTTGTAGTGCATTTGAGTGTGTCGGAAGGCTGGTGTACGTGGTCATTCCTCGGGTTGTGCGCTGCGTAGTCGTCTGTCTATTACATGAAAGACATATTTTCGGCAGTAAAATGTTTTGCAAAAACCTTCACAAGATATTCAGGCAGCAGTGCGGCGTGTGTGTAATGCACACGCTAGGCACGGCTCCTATATGCGATTATGCCAAGTGACATTTGGTCATTTTGACACTCGATCATTCTGTAGCTAAGCCGATATAAACTGGACATGGCGGCTTGCTGGGAACCATATTTCGGTAGCCTGTGGCAAACCGAGGGATAACTTAGATTGCCGAAGGGGCCTGGCAGGAATTGACTTGACATCCCGGCCGCTCCGGAGGGAAAAACAAAAACATATCCACATGAAAAACAACATGAACAAACATGAAACATGAAAAACATGAAAAACCTTAAAAACATCCACATTCGGGGAATAAAAATCAAAAAAAATCAGCTGGATGCCGTACATGACGGTATCCGAGCGGGGAAGTGTTAAGTCTTATAGTTAACACACAGAGCGTGACTTATAAAAATGTGACATTGTCGGTCTATGTTTCATAAAATCCGTGTGCAGGTACTGAAAATGCGGTAGCACAGGTAATTGAAACATAACGATGAGACAGGCAATGAAAACTGGCCGGACCCATTACTCACAGGAGCGTGGGGCCATTAAGTGGCAGTTGCACAGTAGCACGGTCAATGAGGGATGTGGAGTTGAAATTAATAAGTAATAAAGGAGAATTTATAATGCCGTCAAGGGTGGCAAGGGTCAAACCGGTCGCGGTGGTGGCGCTAGCTGGTTGTTGAGGAAAAAAAAAATGGTTAGAGCACGCCACCTAGGGGTGGTCGAAAAGACTTCCTCCGTCTGGTCGGTAAGGGTGGCCGCGTGACGATCCCAGTGGTGGTCCCTAGTGGTTAAATAAGGAACCGGGTGCCGGGTCGAGCACGGGCGAGACCAGTGCTGGTGTCGAAAACAATTTCACACCATGCATGAATTTATTGGTGTGGGGGAGAATAAAATAGAGGACTCTTGTAAACAACGACAAAAATTTGACGGGAAACTAACATCACACAGTGACAGAGTGCATTAAAAACAATAAATGAATACTTGTCTTAAAAGTAGAATGAACCAACACCTTAAATGTAAATGTACTAATTTAATGTGAAAAAAAAATTTTTCGTTGCACAAGAACGAGGAATGTGATTATCACGAAAATAACTATCTGACACCAAACAAAATAAACCAACACCGTATATGTAAATGCACTATATAGTGTGGAATACACACACAGGTGGGTGGCCTATCGTCAAAAATGCGAATGGCCTAAATTTATCCATCACCAATAAGTAACCAACACAGCATGTGGTAATGCTCTAAATTAATGTTGGATGCAAAAATAAAATTTCGTGTGACACACAAAACAAAAAAATTATATGGGATTTAACAAAAAAAAAAAAAAATTCAATCTGACATTAAGTAATAAATAAACCAACACCTTATGTGTAAATGCAAATCACAGGTGTTCGCAAACCAAGGAAAAAGAGATGAAAACATCACCGGAGTGACTTAAACGTACTTGGGCTCTGTGACGAGGATGTGAGGCTAGCGAGGAAAATGAGGTCCATAGCCGGGAAAGGGAACGACCAAGGGAGGCAGCCGGGAATAATAGCGGCAAAGTGTATCAATTTCGGCGCCATAAGGGTCCAGATGCGGAAATGCCTGTGTCACAGCCCAAAATGTGTCCACTTTGATTCTCGGATATGGGGACACAAGAGGGAACGCAAATGGCTGAGGCGGCAAAGGATGAGGTAGCGCGGTAGTCGATTTTGTGTCCCGAGACGGAATACGGGCATCGGCTATCAAGGCAGAGGGTGATGGGGTGGGTGATTGGTAAATGGGATTAGTGGTCCAACGAGTTTGCGTAGCTTGTTGTTGTGATGCTGGCGTCGAGGGTAGAACGACTGCAATGGGCGGAGAGGAGGCGGTAGACATCGGCGGTGAAAACGAGGACGGGGGCAGGAGGTCGAGTCCCGTAGACTCACCCGTTGTAGCGGTTGGACTCGATCGTCGAAGTGGACGGGGGCGACGCGGGTTATATGTATGCGTACCAAAATATTGGGAAAGGGTCGTTGGAGACCTGGAACGCGGAATCGGGGAACGAGAACCCGCAGGAATCGTCTCGGATGGTAATGGTGGGAGTGTGGGGACGATCGAGGCATATGATAGAGGTCGGGGAGACGCGGCAGGGCCTGCCATAGCGTTTAAGGGCGCCGAGGTTGAGTGTGGTAAAGAAAAACCACCGTGAGATGTGTGGTCATCCGTGGATGACTCGAGGGTGTTCGCAAATCGTTGCAATGAAAAGGGTTGGGAGCGCCTGTTCGGCTCGCGGTGATGTTGGAACACCACGCTAGGATCCGGGAGACTGCTGTAAGATCTCGCTGGAGAATGTAGTGCGTCGCTTTCCGGCATGTGCTGGCGATGCATGATTGGTGACACCAAGGTGATGGACACCCTTGGTACGTGAGATATCCGAATGCGATGAGATGAACCGTGATCGCCGACCCAGCTGTTCGTGGAGCAACTGCGTGGATGGGCACAGGTGACGAGGCGATGTCTGATGACAAGGGCGACGTGTGGGAAAATAGGCTGAGTTGAACTTCAGTGGGTATGCCGGCATTGTCACTATGCTGGCGGGAAATTAAAAGGCAGTATCGTAACGCAAAAAGAAAATATTTGAGAAAAGGGGTTGGGGGATGGGAGTCACTGCAGTGTTAACCGTTGAGGGCGGTCTGCAGAGGGTAACGTAGTTCTGCCACCAGGTGTTTACACCATTGTATGCGTAAAGGCATACTTATGAAGGAGAAGAAAAATGCTGTTACGATACCATGGGATAAATGGGGTGATAAGTGCGCTCCGGAAGTGGTGCTTGAGGTTGGGGGTCGTCGATTAGTATTGTCGTTTCTTTTACCGCGGACGAGGGGGGGTCAGATTTAGGTACTGCTCTCTCTATCAGCTGGAAATACAGGAAATGTTTAGCCAGGGTTCCCCATATGGCTGAAAATAAGGTCATGGACCAGCCGAACGTTTTATAGAGCAGTGTGCCATTGATAAGCATATTAAAGAGACTTTTCACGAGTAAAACAATAAAAATGATGCCGGAGAAACCAGCTACATAAACAGAGAACTGCCAAAATCCACCATATAGTCGTTGAAAGAGGGTATTGTGAATATTATTCAGTGTAAACTGAGATAGGAGACTGCCAATGTCGACATTTTGAGAATGAATGTTAGCTCCACCGGCCTTGGAAATGAGGATATTGGTAATGGCGGCCTTTTCAGAAGAAAACATTAGTTTACGTTGGTAGTTTTCGAGGTCCTCCGGGGAGTATAGACCGGCGGTCATTAAGTTAGTTGGTTGTGTATACGCCCATTTTTCTGGTAATTCGGGATCGAGGGAAATAGGTGCCTTGACTTCGATAGGGTTTGGGGATAATTGGATCCAAGCATGGTTGATTTGAAACAGAGCAGGGGCAAGGGGGTTGCAATCCACTTGTGTGCCGTGCTTGGCGATAATGCGCGTGCGGGGTTTGAGGAAAAAGGATTGATTATTATACGTGACTGGTATTTCTTGATAGCAATCAGGAGTGTTACGAAACTCTAGAAGAATAGGGATGCACTGTATTAGGTAGATTATTTCGCCACGCAAGAGGGAAGTAACGCCTGGTCTGTGGGTATAGGCCCATGCGAATTCATCTGGGGATATATATGCCAAAGATATGAGTTGTAAAAGGGACTGATGTTTTAGTTTACACATTTGCAGGTAGAAATGTTTGTAAAGTGAATCCAGTTGACCCGCAAAGTGGCGTTCGAGATAAACGAATTTACTATTTGTATATAGAAACATATCGATGTTAAAGGCCAGTATTTGGGCGGGACGGAAATAGAAAGTGTTTGATTGACTAACTGCGACGCTGAGTTTGGGATGATCTGTATCGTAGCCATGCTGTTGACAGATAAGAGTGTCGCCGCGGATCCCAATGGCCATGGCATGAGTAGACGTATTTATCATGAGGGTCTTACCACCGGCCACTGTTTTGTAAATAGTAGCAGGACCTTGGTACAGGACTACATGCGATGTGGGCGAGCAGGCGAGATCTAATTGACGGGAATTCCAAAACAGATTTCCATATTCGGAATCAAAACCGTTATCGGTAGCCAGAGCATAGCTGTATCCGGAAGACATTTTAATAGCGGCGGAATCAATATCCATTGTCGCATATTCCTCGCGGAGCGTGATAGCATAAGAACGGGTGACTAAGACATTGTCATAGTTCCGGTTGTTATAGGAATAGAAACCACCCTGGCATTGACCATTGTCGGTAGAGATCATACCAATGTCGACCACGGAGTGACGGAGTGTGGCGTTAACTTTAAAACCCGCCATGACACGACCTGAATTGGAGGTGTATTCACCGGTGGTATGGAGGTTTTGACATGTTTCATAGGTAACTTTCCATAACTCGCCAACCGTGAAGCCGTCAAGCGCGAGTGAGCTGTGTGAGTGCATGCCACAATGGGTAATTAGTGTGGATACCTCAAGAAGACAAGCGATGACGTGGATAGTGCCAAACATCTTGCGTTGAAGTAGTTGAATATTAATGCGCTCTTGACTGTCAATGGGGGGGGTTTGGACACAGTCCGTGACCCGGGAGAGAGAGATAGCTGTGATGTTAGCTCGGCGGCCGACACAGTCATAGCCGACTAAGGCGGTAGTTAGGGGGGCGGACAGAAAAAGGACCAGGAGGAATGACGATAGGAGATCCATAATGTTGGAACAGACGTCCGGGGAGGTCAGGTTGCCAGCTTCCGATCTGGAAACATAAGAACGAGATCCAAAAATAGGGAGAGTGGCCCAGTAAAATGCGGATAAATAAACTAGGATCGGACACGGAAGTGGTGTGTTTTAAACTCCCGTATGAATAGTGGAAGGCGGGCACTCCAGGAGGGGAAGTTCGAGCATTGATGGGGGGGCAGGAAGGGGACGTGGTCGGGCCCAAGTTTTAGCAGCCCAGTATAAAAAACCGACAAGGAAGAGCAGCGCGGGTGGATAGATTATTGCAAATATCCACGCATGTTTGGTTAAAAATGTCTGTGGGAAATATATATCTGCCAAACGGGAATATGGTGTCTTGGGGGATGGAGTTGTGGAAGGAAAAATAGTATGCTGATTTGTCGCAGAATTTGAGTTGGTCGAGGCGATATCGATGGGTGGTTGTTGTAAACGTACGCGAGTAACAGGGGAGTAAAAACTCGCGGTAGCCGGGAGGGTCAATAAAAAATTCTTCGATGTTGCTTGACATCTAGGGGGAATGCGGAACGTACCCGTGCCTGTTAGGGTAAGGTATGTTTCTGATACAGCCTGATTGGAGGCGTTGGCGATGCAATTCAGAGTCAGGGACTCCTGGATGACGGAGTAAATCCAGAGATGTGTAAAAGGTGTCAGGAAAATCTGTGGCTGAAACATCGGGGAGAGAGATGTAGCGCAGCGAGCACTAGGAGATGAGTAGCCAGAAAATAGCGCGGGTAGGCAGGGGCCTGTGGAGAATGTGTGTACTGGTCCCAGAGAGGGGCAGGTATATATGAGATTAAGCGCGCATTGTTGTAGGTCGTCGTGGTTAAACTGCATATACAGCAGACGATCCGGGGTGAGGGCAAAATATTCAAATGGTGGGTGAACAGTAATGGCCATGTCCTTGTCAGGGACATACGTGGGGAGTGAACGTACGTGATAGAGTTGAAAATAGTTGGTTGTAGTACGCAAGGGAATCGAGACAAAAATACGAAGTTTGTTATTGAAATATGTGGAATCTACGGTGGCGATAGAATAGTAAAAATACATGCTTGGCAAGGTAAGGTCGGTCAAAAAGGTATGCGTAGCTGGAAGAAATGGTTGCGCATATTGAAGGGTGACGAGGAGGTGTTCCGGGGAAAGTAAAAACGGCGGAAGTAGATGAGATGCTAGGCGAGTAAGTGCCGAGCCAAAACGATGTAAGTCGGTCGACAGGGAATTTAACAATATCTCAAAGTCACGAAAAAGAGATTGTGTTGATGATAAAAGACCGACGAGGCGATGGGCTGGAGCTTTCGCGGCAGTAAGAAATTCGCTGAGTCTGGTAATGTGAGAATTAAGGGTGAGCGCTGTATGTGTTAGGTACGAAATTGTGCGACCGTAGCGAGCATATGCATGCGTGCTGGAATTAAGATGGGAAATCTGGTTATTTAATAAAAATGAGTGCGGCGTGTTGCGATAGTGTGGGGAGGTAAGTAATGAGTTTATGTTGGCAACATCGGGAGACGTGGGAGGTGCAAACAGCACGGGAAACTCTTCGTTTGTGGTGTGGTTGAAATCGGAGGCCGACGAAGGTGTTAACGTTAAGATATAGTCGTCGATGGTCGATAAAATGTCCGTACATTTCTCGAACAAAAAATTATTCTGGTGAAGGAGGACTTGATTAATTTCACGAGCGGATAGGAGTGTAGTGTCTTTGGAAATTTCCGTAAAGTTTAGCGCTGTGGTGCGGCTTAGGAGATCGTGAATCGTTACAACACGGGTACGGTAAGCCGTGAGTGAAAAATCGATAGCAATAGTCCAGTGAGAGTCTCGCGTAAGCATTGGGGGTTGAGGGAGAAAAACAATGCCTTTGTCGAGTGATGCGAGATGGGGGAGGATTTGGACTGTGGTAGCTAGAAATATATGGAGGAGAAAAAGGAGGACCAGTAGGACACTCATCATAATTGCGAGTAGATCACCGGTGTTGTCTGGAACAGGTTGCAAAAAAAAACAAACGTTTCGCCTTAATGGAGATTTCGGCGTCTGTGGAAAATGTCAGGCAAACGAGAACGTGGGGGTGGATCTTGCCGTAAATTATAACCATGAGTTGGAGGGGTCGCTCCGGGTGGTTGGCTGGGCCTGTGTCGAGCTACAGGCGTAGTGCCTGGGGTGCTGGTAGGCCGTGGTGGGCGCGATGGTCCTGCGGCGGTGTGTTGTGGCGCCGAACGAGGGTGTGGGTTAGGTCGTGGTATTCGGGTTCGGGACCATAAGTCGCGAAGTGTCGGGGCACGCGGACGAGTTCGAGGCGCGCTTAGAACGTCACGAAACAGGGGTTGGTGGGTCGGGAGTCGCTGAAGAGTGGCCCGTTGTGGTGTGGCAGCAGGCTGCTCGAGGGGCGGTATGACGGCCGGCGGCGTGACTTCCAAAGGGGCTGGCGGCACGTGCTGTGGCACAACCTGCGCTGGGGGTTGTAAGGGGGGAGGGATTGGTAGTGGGGTCACAGCGTTTGGAAAAATTATAGGTGGCTGTACCTGGTGTCGGTAGAGTGTATCAGGATCCATATTGGGAAGGGGATCATCCACAATCTCACTGTTAGGAAGAGACTCGGGACACGTAGACGGGGGGTTATTGATCATACTGGTTGAGTCTCCAGATGTTGGGTCCGTCATGGTGGAATCTTGGTCGATGGCGTCTTGTTTGATTGTGAGGTCGTCCTCAAAGATCGTGGGGTCGAACGTGTGGAAAGCTTTGAGGCGATTCGCGTGGACCCTCTGAGTGTTTTTGGTATACACGTGTTGTATATCAAAGTTGACCGGGCTATGTTGTGCCATAATGCGGTAAGGGCCTTGCCAGAGCTTTGCCAGTTTCTTTGTGACGTGAGGTTGGATGACTGGAGTATATAATAGCACTAAATCGCCAATTTGGAGTGAGACGGGAGTAGTTTTCTTGTTGTAATTCTTTTCGTTGCGTTCGGCTGAACGGCGAATATTTTCACGTACGCGGGCAAACGCCTCTGTCAATTTGTTACTAACTTCCGTGGGATAGTGATTTTGGGGATCATGGGTAGTTGGCGTGGGGCGGATGATCGTTTCGAATGGGAGATCTATATCCCTGCCGTAAAGGAGGTAGAAAGGGGAATACCCTGTTGTGGTAGAGACGCACGCATTCATGGACAGTGACACAAAAGGTGCGAACGTATCCCAGGCTTGGGTGTCTGTTACATAATGTGACATGACGGTCGCCACGACCTTGTGTGCCCGTTCTATAGCCGCATTACACGCTGGATGATAGCTAGTAGTGAAAAGGCGTCGTACTTTGAGTAAGGAACAAAGTTCGGTGAAGAGTTTAGATGTAAAATTCGTACCACGGTCGGAGAGCAGTTGTTCCATGATGCCATGTTTGCTGATGACTTCTTTAAAGAAGGCTCGAGCTACAGTGACGGCAGTCTGGTTGGGTAAGGGTATAATGGTGATAAATTTGCTGAAGTGGCAGACCACCGTGAGGAGATAACGGTTGAGGGAAGGCGTTGTCCGGAAGGGACCCAGGATATCTAAAGATACCCTTTGAAATGGCCTTAGGACCTCTTGGAAACGTTGGAGAGGCGCACGGGCAGTGGTGGGGGGCGACTGACGTTGTTGACAGGACATGCAATTAGTGCAATATTCCTTTACGTCCGCGAAAAGACCCTTCCAGTAGAAACGGGGATAGATTAACGACACTGTACGTTGGTGTCCTGGATGTCCCGCGTATGGAGCTTTATGAAAACTCTCCATGATTTGGTGGCGCATGGATGATGGAACGACCAGTCGGTCAGTTTTGTCTGGCGTTTTGCGAAGTCGGTAAAGCAAACGATCGCCGTCTAAGGCGAACTTGGGAACCGAATCGGGAAGTCGGGTGAGGTTCTCAATAATGGGACGCAAGGTGAGATCAGCGCGTTGTTGGGTGTAGATATAGTGGCGGTCCCAGAAAGGTTCGTAGGGGATGGGAGTTTCAATATCCGTCGGGGAGGGTTCCGGGCGGTTGGTGGCGTAAATAGTAAAATCTGGTGCTGTGTGAAGATCGGGGGTGGCGGGTTTGGTAAGGACCACCCTGGAAAGTGCATCAGCATGAGGTATAGTACGGCCCGGACGATGAACGATGTCAAAATCGTAATTTTGAAGAGTCAAATTCATACGTGTATGTTTGGATGTCGGGTTGACATCGGAGATGAGGAATTTAAGAGCCGAATGGTCAGTTATTAACGTGAAACGACGACCGTAAAGGTAGCAGTTAAACGTTTTTATACCAAAGAGGACCGCTGTGAGTTCGCGCTCAGTGGCGTGATAGTTGAGCTCACTAGCTTTCAATACCCGGGAGGCATAAGCGATGGCGTGTTCGTTATTCTCCTGGATTTGGGACAGGACTGCCCCTGCAGCCGTGTTACTGCAATCGGTCGTCAGGATAAAGGGAAGATCGAAACGTGGATATTTGAGAACGGGATCCGTGCACAGAGCGTTTCGAAGGAAGTCAAAAGCTTCCGTGTGCTTGGGGGTCCACAAAAAGGGCACGTTTTTCCTTGTGAGATCGGAGAGGACCTTGGAAACGTGGGCATAGGACTGAATAAAGCGAGAGAAATAACCCGATAAACCTAGAAATTGGCGGACCTGTTTGACTGTCCTTGGTTGAGGAAAGTTGTGGATGGCCTCGACGAGGCGAGGAGTGGTCTTGATACCGTCGCGAGAAATAATATGTCCAAGGTACTCGCACTCTGAACGTAAAAAATAGCATTTGCTGGGTTTAAGTTTGAAGTTATTTACCCGCAAACGGAGGAAGACTGCGCGGAGGTTATCGAGGTGAGCGTCGACTGTGGCAGACCAGAGAACGAGGTCATCGAGGTAAACGAGCACTTTCTCTCCGATTAGGCCTTGGAGAGCCGCGTTCATGGTTCGTTGGAAACTACTTGGCCCGTTTGTGAGTCCGAACGGTAATTGGAGGTATTCGAATAACCCTCGTGGCGAAACGAAAGCAGTTTTTTCGATATCGCGTTCGTCAATGGGAATGTGAAAATAAGCATTGTAAAGGTCCATGGTGGAAAAGTATATCGAATTCCCAAGTAAGTCGAGCGTCTCGTTAATGGACGGTAGTGGATACGAGTCTTTGCGCGTTACACTGTTGAGCTTACGGTAATCGATTACCATACGGTATTCCTTAGCGCCTGACTGGGATTTCTTTTCTACCAGTAATAACGGCGCGGACCAGGGACTATAGGACGGACGTATGACTTTTTTCTGAAGTAGGTCCGTTATCTGGGCATCCAGAACCGGTCGGAGGGTATGCGGAATCCGGTAAGCAGATTGACGGATAGGCTTGGCGTCTCCTGTATCAATCCTGTGGGTCACCGTAGGGTGCCGCGTAAGGAAATCGCCTTCACAGAAAAAGAGATCGGAAAATTCATTGAGGAGGGCCCAAAGCTTGTCCTGGTCCTCAGGGGGGAGATGATCTGTAATAATGCGTTCGCGCAAGAATTGTAGACGGTCCGCCCGTGGGAGCGTAGGAGGAGTAGCCGTGACGGAAGCGACCAGGGGATGAGAGGCGTCGAGGGACACTGGAGGAGGAACATCCTGGGGCTCCGTGAAAGGCTGAATATGCCCGAGGATAATGCGAGCGGAAAGTGTGATGTCCTCATTGGTAACATTGAGTAACGACATTTGGATGACGCGGTCGGGACGGATATACGCTATAGATCGAGCCGCGGAGACGCCGTGCTTAATGATGGTGGCGGGCTCAAATTGGACCGCTCTCAGACAAGACGTGTCTAACCCCGGAGAAACTGGCGAGGTTTTAGCGTCCACTGGGAAACGAAGTGCTCTGTGAATACCAGCACAAAGAAATTCACTACGTCTGGGAATAGTAACGGCATTCAGGAGCCGGACCGGGGATAAAAATGTTACTGCACGCGTCGTGGCTGCTGCCTGGATGGAGCTGCTGGGCTGTGGCTGCTCAGGAGAACTCGCAGTCTGGACTGGGAAGGAGCCCGGCAGAGGGCTGTCGCTAAGGGGAATTGACGGCGGTGGTGAAATCACGACCTGGGGGACAACGACAGGCAACTGGGGGACAACGACAGGCAATTGTGGGACAACGATATCCGGAGGACAAGAGAATGGCGGGCTCAAGGAGCACTCGTTGTTCGGCAGGGAATGCGGAACGCTAATGGCTGGAGTGCAGGCATTAGTGAGTGGGGACGAGAAAACGTCCGGAGCCGGAAAAAACGGCCGAGATGACGGCGGTAGTATCTGAACTTGTTGTGGGATCAACAAGGCAGATGGAATTGGAGAGGCACAGGGCACTGGCAGTGGTGCGACTGGCTGGATATCGATGGGCCGTGGCCGGGAGGACAAAACTGTGTGACCCAGTTGACAGACGGTGTCGTGCCCAGGAATAGGGGAACGTGATAGGGCGCGAGGGGGGTCCGTTAGTGGTGTAGCCGGGGTATCAATACCAGCGCGCTTGAGACCATAAGGGACGCGATTCGGGCCATCAACGAGTTCCAATGTGACACCATCAATGCTAAAGGAGAAAAAGTCGAACATGTCGAAACCAATAAGACCACCGTGCCCTATAGCAAGTTCATCGGAGGTAATAAGAAATGGGTACGTGTAGGATTTGGTACCGATTATAATTGTGATGGGAGTGGAACCAATAATTGGCAACGGAGTCCCGGTGACTCCAAAAACCTGGGGTGTCGAGTTAAATGAGTAGGGAATCCGACAGGCTTGGAGGGCCGACGCAGGGAGCAATGAGACGTCCGAACCCGTGTCCAAGAGACATGGAAAAGAGTAACGCAGGTTTGGTCGCTCAGGATGAGTGAGAAAAACTTCGATAGCTGGCTTATGCAAGCCGAGCATGCGGGAATAGGGAGTGATGTTAGAATAAACCCTCTGTGCGAAGGCGCTGTCCGGTGAGGGTGTCGGGACTAGCGACGGCCGAAATTTGGACGCCTTTCGTTATGAGGGGAGGATGATTGAGGCCTGGGACGGAACGTGGGGCCTTGGGAATTGGGCGTAGGGCCCCGACGGCATTCCTCACTGGAGTGGCCGTTGGTACGACAGTGATCGCAACGGAGACTTTGGCGAGCGGGATCGGTGGGCGCTCTGCAATGAGGCGCGTAATGGCCGAGTTGTCCACACCGATAACATAATACGGGTGCGAGATCTGAATCGGACGCTGTACGTTGGGCCGGAATACGAGGGCCGGGAGTACGTTGGACGAGCGGTCGAGGGGACGGAGGAGTGAGATAGCTGGTAGCGATGGTTTTGATGAGATTGTCGAGAGTTTGGATGAGAGTACCGAGTCGTGGGTCCACGACGGGGCTAGGTACTGACTCAGGAGGGGCTGGTCGTTGAGCACGCGGCGGGCGCTGTTGTGGAGGAGGCGACGGTAATGGTGCGTCCTGAGGAGGGCGAGAATTGCGCGGCGCGTGTTGTGGCGACGGGGAAGGTGAAAAGGAAACGTTGCTTGTGACGGGACAGGCATGCTTGCGAGGTCTGATTTTGGCCTCGTAGCGTGTTGCGGAGATTACGGCGGCATCGAGATCGTCGGGGGAATTCATGAGGAGGAAAGTGCTACCCGAATCATCGCGGAGACCATTGATAAAAACGGACAGTATGCCGGAGTCGATGAGGGTTTGGCGGGCTGCTTTATCAGCCGCGTCGATACCGTGATTGACTGCCATGATACCGGCGATTTTAAGTCGAGTAACAAAACCTTTGGCTGTTTCTGAAGTGCGTTGGCTGCTTTGATAAAATGAATGTATGGGATCTAAGAGAGGGGGAGTATCACGGTACCAGGTGTTAAAACGGTGGCGGACTGTGTCCCAAGTGACATCTTCTGGAAAATCGCAAGCTCGGAGATACTGGAGAGCGGGACCTACTAGGCGGGCTCTAAATACTGCAAGCTGTTGTTCAGGTGACCAGGAGCCTAACGCACTGGCGGTGCGAATGGAACTGAGAAATTCCTTGATTGTGGTGGTGGCCGGGTCGCCGGAAAAATAGCGAACCATGGCTATGAAACCACCTAAGTTATATTGAGCCAATAGGTTTCCATCAACGTTAGGGTTCTGGAGTTCGTGGTTGGGGTCGTTGTCCGTCATGGTAAAACTTTGGGAGAACAAAAATTACAACAAAACAAAAAACAAAACAAAAAAAAAAAAAAAAAAAATTTATGAGATGAAATTGGGGAGTAAAAAAAAATTTTTTATCTAGAAGATATATGTACTAATCCCACTGCTGCTACCAGTTGTCGTGAAGTGTTCTCTGACTTCAGAGGATCTAGGGATTAGGGTCCGTCGGGGAGTAACCCGAGTAAATATATCTAGATAATGGGAATACGACAGTGTTTATTGAAAGTGAGAACAAATGATACAGATGAAATACATGAATTCTTAGGGGAGGAGAGAATTATAGATTTAATATCGTGTTCACTTACCAAAGGTGACTCGGACGATGGATAACGACTTGTTTGAGATTTAGGATGGTAAAGAGTAAAAATGGAACCACGTTTAAATAAACTAACTAAGGGATTTCGGTATTGTACTTCGGATTTACTGGTCGGATAACCTTCGTAGCATTAAACTACGGACTACTAGTATGGTGTTAATTCTTAATAATAGGTGAGATTAGAATTAGGTAACTCTAAAGTTTTAGTCAAGCTAATCTTTCATGAGAAAGTCGGCGACTTACTTTAGCTCTATAGCACCTTGGCAGGAGGTACTATAGGTTCCTATAATGTTAATTATAAATAGAGCTCTAAAGTCAGACCAGCCAATCCTTGGTAAGAGTAGTCAGCGGCTTACTTTAGCTCTATAGTCCTCGGCAAGAGTAACTATAGGTTCCTATAATGCTAATTATAAATAGAGCTCTAAAGTCAGACCAGCCAATCCTTGGTAAGAGTAGTCAGCGGCTTACTTTAGCTCTATAGTCCTCGGCAAGAGTAACTATAGGTTCCTATAATGCTAATTATAAATAGAGCTCTAAAGTCAGACCAGCCAATCCTTGGTAAGAGTAGTCAGCGGCTTACTTTAGCTCTATAGTCCTCGGCAAGAGTAACTATAGGTTCCTATAATGCTAATTATAAATAGAGCTCTAAAGTCAGACCAGCCAATCCTTGGTAAGAGTAGTCAGCGGCTTACTTTAGCTCTATAGTCCTCGGCAAGAGTAACTATAGGTTCCTATAATGCTAATTATAAATAGAGCTCTAAAGTCAGACCAGCCAATCCTTGGTAAGAGTAGTCAGCGGCTTACTTTAGCTCTATAGTCCTCGGCAAGAGTAACTATAGGTTCCTATAATGCTAATTATAAATAGAGCTCTAAAGTCAGACCAGCCAATCCTTGGTAAGAGTAGTCAGCGGCTTACTTTAGCTCTATAGTCCTCGGCAAGAGTAACTATAGGTTCCTATAATGCTAATTATAAATAGAGCTCTAAAGTCAGACCAGCCAATCCTTGGTAAGAGTAGTCAGCGGCTTACTTTAGCTCTATAGTCCTCGGCAAGAGTAACTATAGGTTCCTATAATGCTAATTATAAATAGAGCTCTAAAGTCAGACCAGCCAATCCTTGGTAAGAGTAGTCAGCGGCTTACTTTAGCTCTATAGTCCTCGGCAAGAGTAACTATAGGTTCCTATAATGCTAATTATGGTTAGTGGTGAATTTAAGATAATACCGAGTTTGATGACAATACCGAGTCCCTTCCGACGATCACCGATGCCTAATCTGGCTCCAACAAGACTAATGACTAGAATGAGTGAATTGAATAGAATGTATGTTTAAGTGAAAATTAGCGCTCTTTATATACGATTGGGCTACTAATTTATGCGTGTGATCCAGCGTCGCGTCACCTATGGAGAGGTGTCGTAGTGGGAGGATTGTTATGATGACTCTGCCTCGAGTGTGCCGGATGTGCACCCGAGCGAGGCTAATGCTTCCTGCCCGCGGCACGTGTGCCTGGGGGCTGTGCGTAAATGAGTCCGTGAGCATGATGCTCGCATCATGACACCCATCACAGTGACACCACATAAAATGCTCAACTCTTCTAAGGGACTTGTCTTCTGCCACGATCTGTTAGCTCTTGATGTTGAGGAGCTTAAAACCGAATTCAAATCACAACATGTGACAGATGTATACCGTATGATGAGTCGCAAAACCGGCTCAATTCAACCAACACCTTTGCTGGTACTCACTTTCGGCACTCCCAAGATCCCGGAATATGTTTTCGCTGGTTACCTGCGCCTCAACGTCCGCCCACACATCCCGAATCCACTTCGCTGTTTTAAATGTCAAATTTACGGTCACCCTAGTGAAGGCTGCACTAGGAAGTCGGTTTGTGGGAGGTGTTCTTCCGAGGAACACAATGCAGACGCCTGCTCTAGTGCTCCCCACTGTGTGAACTGCTCTGGCAGTCACCCTGTGTGGTCCCGCGACTGCCCGCAGTGGGTCCTAGAAAAGAAGGTCCAGGAAATTCGAGTCAAAGAAGGTATATCATTGTTTGAAGCTCGCAAACGACTCAACATTTCCAATGGCGTTTCAGGAAAATCATTTGCGAAAGCCCTGGACTCGGGAGCTTCCGTCTCAGAAGAGACAATTCGATTGCAAAGTCTTTTAAAACAACAACTGCAACTCTCTGCTGAGCAAGCGAAGCGTCATGAAGAGATGGAGGAGCGCCACCAACAAGAAGTCCAGGCCCTTAAAAATCAATTAAAAGAAAAATCGGACCAAATCGATTCTTTACGGCTCCAGGTTCAAGAGCTGCTCGAGGCAAGGACTTTGCAACTTGCGTCTGCAAAAGTTACCAATAAACAGACCGGTACCTCGAAGAAAACTCCGATTACCTTCGACTCGAACACGGTCGGTGGATCCTCATCGTCCTCTCTGTCTATCAGGAAGGACGCCATGGACATTGACTCCACCGACATCTCGCCGAACAACTGGCAGACGGTCAAGGGAAAGGAGAAGGGAAAGACATCAAGTAAATAACAGCACCTAGGAGCACACCAGTTTACATGGCGAAGATCCTGCAGTGGAATATTAGGGGTTTTTCCACTAGAAAGGAAGAGACTCGTCAATTAGTGTCGAAGTTTAGTCCACTCGTAATCTGTCTCCAAGAAACTCACTTGAAACCTACGGACACTCCTGTCCTTAGGAACTACGACTTTTATCGATACGATTACGTCGCAGGACAGCGAGCCCAGGGAGGTGTTGCAACGGCTGTCCACAACAGCCTCCACTCGGAGGTTGTTGTGTTGACTACCACTCTCCAAGCTGTGGCTGTAAAAATCTCTCTTCCAAGCCCTCTCTATATCTGCAACTTATACCTTCCCCCAGACAGTATTGTTTCTCAACGATCTATAGACGACCTTTTGACACAACTTCCTCGACCTTTCATCATAGCTGGCGATTTCAATGCACACAATCCCGTATGGGGCGGCCTTTCCACCAACTCGAAAGGCACGCTGATGGAGGATACCATCAGGCTCCACAATGTCGTGCTGTTGAACGATGGCAGCAATACACATTTCTCAGCTGCCACGGGATCTTTCTCTGCCATCGATCTGTCGCTATGTTCACCCTCAATTGCCCTCGATGTTGACTGGTGTGTTCACGATGATCTTTGTGGCAGTGATCACTTCCCGATTCTAATCGACTGTCGCACCCTTCCATCTCTCCCTCCACGACAACCGAAGTGGATAATTAATAGAGCCGACTGGACCACCTTCCGCTCTCTTGCAGTGTTCGATGACTCTGACTTCGATAATGTGGACGCTCATGTAAGCCACTTCACTGAAGTGGTCATACACGCAGCTCAGAAGACCATTCCACAGTCGTCGGAGAAGCCTTACCGTGTGCCTGTCCCCTGGTTCACCCCTGAATGCAAGGAGGCGATTAGGAATAGACGTAGAGCGCTTGCCACATTTATATCACACCCAACCTTAGTCAACCTAATTGCATTCAAGAAACTGAGAGCCAAGGCACGCCTTACGTGTAAGCAGGCTAAAAAGACCTCATGGAAAAACTATGTTTCCACCATTACAGCACGGACACCGTCTTCCAGGGTCTATGATAAAATCCGCAAGATTTCTGGAAAATCGAATTTCAAACCCATTGCTGGCCTCCTGTGCAATGGTTTGCTAGCAACCTCTCAACAGGAGATAGCAAATATCCTGGGTGCTCATTTCTCCAAAATCTCAAACTCTGCCAATTATACAGCGACCTTTAAAAATTTCAAACGAATGGCGGAAAGAAAATATCTAGACTTCCGCTCTGGCAACCTGGAGGAGTACAACGTACCCTTCAGTGAGTGTGAGCTGGACTCGGCATTGCGATCAGCAAAGGACACTTCACCTGGTTTGGATTTGATACATTACCAAATGATTAAACACTTGTCCTCCAAATCTAAGCTATACTTGCTGGCATTGCTGAATAAAATCTGGCTCCAAGACTGTTTCCCAACCCAATGGAAGGTTGCAGTTATCATCCCAATTTTGAAAACTGCAAAAGAAAAGTCCGATCCTTCGAGCTATAGGCCGATTGCATTGACGAGCTGCATGTGTAAACTCTTAGAGCGCATGATCAATGCACGCTTGATGTGGTTCCTAGAATCAAAGAGGCTCCTCTGCGTGGAACAAAGCGGCTTCCGACGGAATAGATCGGTGATGGACAATCTGGTCCAGCTGGAAGGTCTGATTCAGGACACCTTCATCCAGCACCAACACCTCATTGCCATATTCTTTGACCTAGAGAAGGCATACGACACAACATGGAAGTACGGCATTTTGCGCACCATGCACAGATGGGGATTCAGGGGCCATCTCCCATTCCTCATCCAAAACTTTATGGCTGACCGTACTTTCCATGTTCGTGTCGGGAATACATTGTCAGCCGAATTTGCGCAGGAAAATGGTGTCCCGCAGGGAGCGGTTCTGAGCGTCACGTTATTTGCAATTGCTATCAACTCGATCACGTCGTGCATTCGTTCGCCCGTACGTTCATCCCTGTATGTCGACGACTTGGCTGTTTTTTACAAAACAGGAAACCTAAATTCCGCTCAGCGACAGCTCCAATTAACAATCAATCGATTGCAAACTTGGGCTGACCTACATGGGTTTAGGTTCTCCTCCACAAAAACAACTTGCATGCACTTCAGTCGGCATCGAACTTTTCAACCCCACCCTGCACTGACATTGTCTAATCAGACCCTGCCTTTCGCAGAATCCACGCGCTTCCTTGGTCTTGTTTTTGACGAAAAACTCAACTGGTTGCCACATCTTCGCCAGCTCAAAACCAAATGTCTCAAAGCATTGAACATCCTTAAGATCTTGGGCGGTACCTCCTGGGGAGCCGACAGAACGTCCATGCTCCGCCTCTACCGCTCCCTCATAAGGTCGAAGTTGGACTTTGGTTGCGCAGTCTACGCTTCAGCGAGAAAGTCGTATATAGGAATTCTTGACGCAGTACATAACGCGGGCATAAGGTTATGCACTGGAGCCTTCAGAACCAGCCCAATTCCTAGCCTTTATTGTGAGTCGGGAGAGGCTCCTTTGGCGACACGGCGTGATTATCTTCTTGGAAGTTACATTTCCAAGTTACGTGGTATGCCCAAACATCCGGCTTACCAAACGGTTTTCAGGCCTCCTCACCAACCAATTTACAACACAAGACAAAGAGCCACAAGACCGGTTGGTATCCGTGCAAAAGAACTCCTCGAAGCACTTGGAATTGATCTTCCCCCTGTACTGCCGGTCGGAACAAGTCGGGTGGCGCCCTGGTCTCTTCCTGAGCCGGTGTGTCTGATGCAGCTTGCACAGAACATCAAGGCTCAGACCAGTCCAGCCGTGTTCCGACAACTCTTTGGCAGTCTCTGTGACTCGTACAAGCAACACGCCAGGATATACACAGACGGATCGAAGACAAACTCATCTGTTGGGTGCGCCTTTACTGTCGGTGACACAAGCCTAGGCTTCAAACTTAATTCCATCTGCAGTGTTTTTACAGCAGAATTGTTTGCAATCCTCAAGGCCCTTGAACACATCAAGCGTGCCCGTCTCAAACATTTTCTGATATGTTCCGACTCCTTGAGCTCTCTCCAGGCTTTGTGTCATGGATCTCCGACAGACCACCTCGTCCAAATCATCCAGACCACGCTAGGCGAGTTAAACTTGTCAGGGATAGAGGTGCTATTTTGCTGGATTCCTGGCCATGCTGGCATCGCCGGAAATGAAATGGCCGACAGGGCCGCAAAGGAGGCCACCAACAAAGAAAATGTCGACTTCCAAGTTGTGCCATTTTCAGATCTCAAAGCTGTCTTCAGGACAGAAACAAAAAAACGCTGGCAAATGTCCTGGGACGCCGTCCTCGCCAACAAGCTCAGACCTATCAAGGAATCGATCGCAACATGGAAGTCGTCAGCCCGTCACTCTCGACGAGAAGAGGTTGTCACAACCCGGATGCGCATTGGTCACAGTTTTCTTACTCACATCTTTATCCTCAAACGGGAAGAACCACCAATGTGCACCGCTTGTGACCAACCTCTTACACTAAAGCACATATTAGTCGAGTGCGCCGTTCACCGACATTTGCGACTAAAGTTAAAACTCCCTCTGAATATACAAGAGGCTCTTAAAGATGACGATCGCTCCATCGATTCAATGCTTCGGTTCCTGAAAGAGGCTGGGTTGTATAACAATATCTAGTCTTTTACCAATTTTAACTTTGCTACTTAATGCCTAGTTGCGTCTAGATCATTTAACCCTTTTAATATTTTAAACATTGACTTAACTAAGCAAGACTTACATGTCTTGCTTCTAATTTTACTGTGAAAACATTTAATCGGCACAAATAGCCTAGATGCTGGCGTGCCGTAAAGCCCCACAAATCAATCAATCAATCCAAATTTATCAAAATTGAATGGGACACCCTGAAAATTTCACGAATGGATATTTCATTTCCAAAAATAAATTTATACAGTACAACAGTTCAAAACAACAGATCATAACCCACTGATATAGATTTCTTCATTCTCCATTCTAATGTTTACCTATCTCTTCAATTCTGTTCCTGAAGAGCAAAGAGACCACTTATCAAATCTGCCTATCCTCGGTGAATTGTTCTTCCATACTTATATACAAGTATCTTAATTGCTAACTTGATTGGAAGGAAGAGTGAAGGACCTCTCTAGGATGTGCTAGATTCAAGCAGTAACATGTCATTTTCAACTCGAAATCAATAACAAAATACAGAGATTCCACCTGCATTTAACTATTTTCAGAACACTACATTTTAGTGCAATTCGAAAGAAATTAAACACGCAATTCTTGTCTACATTACTTTATTCCAAGATAATTAATTTTTGAAGATAAATTGATAGTCAGTTATGCTTATGCATTTTATTTGGGTAATAATACAAGGCAAATAATTAGTAGCTACTCTATCAAAGAATGACAATAAAAATTGACATAGCAGTGTGTCTACGAATTCACGACATCAAGCACTACAGCTGGTATCAAGGGACTGTTCATTAGTAGGTAAATCGCCCGTAGTAGGTAATAGATATTTAAGTTGAAACCGGCTTCGACGTCCGTCGAAACATAAAATAGCCTCGGTCCAGGGCCGCGAGCACGCGACTAGAACTCTCGTCGGTGGTACTTGTCCGGATCGAAGTACGAAGTCACGACCACACGGTTGTTGAACTTGCGGCCGGTCAGCGACTGCTGGGCCTTCTGGCAGTCCACCACAGAGTTGAACTCGACAAACACCTGCGGAAAGCCACGCGCATATGTTAAGACGTTGCCGCAGTGCTAACAGCTGATGATTAAACAAGGCGATGCACAGCACATCAAATATGATTTCAATTAACACAAAATATCACACAGGCTCAACCAAGCCAACAATGCATTTCTTG
Organism: Nemurella pictetii; assembly: GCA_921293315.2. Classification (NCBI taxonomy): domain Eukaryota; kingdom Metazoa; phylum Arthropoda; class Insecta; order Plecoptera; family Nemouridae; genus Nemurella; species Nemurella pictetii. Next base: position 10,244,113 of record OV121122.1, read on the forward strand.
GCAGATTGATCAGAATGTGTCACAGGTTGTTGACCCGTGTCTAATATTCCCGAAAAACTGCACTTTACAAAATCATAATGGGCAACATCCATTCTTTGTCCCAACAAAGGCATTGCATGTCCCAGCTAAGTTTGTAACACAAGTTTTGGCCCCTTTCAGAAAAACTGTCGATTCTTAGCATGCTGAGTGCCGACTAATACAATAACCAATTCCTTGTTCTAAGGGCTTACCTGTCACTTTGTTTGCATTGGCATTAGTTTTCAAAGTCATTAACTAAACAGATTCGAGATAAACAATAATTGACACAATTCCACCCCATGATTCCATCAGTAAAAAGCTCCCCCACCTTGCAACCTTGTCTCGGGTCATCGTCCAACCTTAGCATAACTTTTACAAGCAACAATCCAGAAAATCCGGCCAAAAAATTGAAACAATCCCGCTAAGAAACCGCTTCCTCGCCTAGGCACTTTGTGCCAAGCAACCATCTATCAGACCCGCCCCTCCGAGACAACCAACACGACTGCTCACCTTGCCGCAGCCGGGCACCTCGACGCCCTCGATCGGGCGCGGTATCTCGAGCGAGCGGACCGCACCGTACTTGCTGCACTCCTCCTTGATGTCCTCGAGAATGTCCTCGTACTCCTCCTCGTCGCGCAGCTCCTCGGGCGTCACCATGTTGAGCAGGCAGAGCACCTCGGTGGCGGGGCCCGAGCTGCCGACCAGCGTCATGCCCGGCACCTGGATCTGCACGGGCGCCTGCTGCCCGATCGCCGCGTTCTTCGCGCCCACGCTCGCGCGCTGCACAATCAGCTTCTTGTCGCCGAGCTGCATGCCGTTGAGGCCGGCGATCGCCTGCAAACGGGGCGTGATCGCGTCAGTCTTGGATACGCATTTCGCGCGATTGATGCGGGCTCGCAAGCTTTTACGGCGTTTGGTTGTAAGAGCTGATGGTTCTTAGCTGTTGGTGGCACTCGTTCCACTCAAATTCAATTGAAACTCGAGTGAAATTCAAGCAAGTTCAGTGACAATGAGAAAGACCAATTCCTCGCACAATAGAGAATGCAGACAGTTAGCATTGAAAAACATCACGAGTAATAATAGAAAAATTTAGTGTTCATCGTCATTTCCCAATTTTATCTACAACTTATTTGATACCCCATGTTAAATGAAGACATATTTATTAGAAAAATGATAGTTGACCTTGCCCTGAGAGGCAAGGTGAACTGTGACAGATAGAACCAAACCCCAGCTAGTTTTTCTTATCGAATAGAGGTGTACTTGTCTGCAATGTCTACTATCACAAATAATTTGTTTTTGCTGAGCAAACTCACCAGCGTCGTGACCTGGTCGGTCATCGATGGGTCAGCGTACTCGCAGAAGGCATAGCCCTTGCTGAGGCCAGTGGCCGAATCCTTGACCAAGTTGAACGCCCTGAGCTGACCGAACGACATCAGCAGCTCCTTCACCTGCGGGAGACAAGGCGTCGTTCAGTTGGGCGTCGACGGCAGGGGCGCTGGGACGGGCTGCCAGACCGTCGGCGACCGCCAAAGCGACAGCCGTTACGTTCTCAAGACTAATTGTCGAGCAAGAAACCGCGGGCAAGCTGGATGTACGTTTGTATCGCGAATCAAGGAAGTATACTATTTTTGAGGGTATGAGCTCAATAAAGAGAATGTATAGCCAGGAACAAAGCAGAATTTGATTTAGTGTATTTTTGTCGACATTGTAATTTAACCCACCTATAAACTAGGATTTGGCCACATTGAAATGTTGGTGAAAGTGGCGCCTGTTGCAAAGGCAATAACAACATATTACACCAACATATTATTTTAGAATCGCGTCCCCCTTTAACAGCTCGTCATCAGTTTGCGCGTCAACTTTGAGCGGTCCTTCGAAAGTGTAGATTCCCGTCCCCCGACCGACAAAAACACCGTCGGCGACTTCACCGTTCGACCCACCGTTCCGTGCAAGCCGTGACAAAACGCAAGGCAACTCACCCGTCCGGGCCCGACGCACTGAAAATCCACACGACATCGACAAGGGGGGGCGGAGCAAGGGGCGCAGAGAACTTTCGTGGCTCCGTTACGTACAAACACAAGCCAATTTAGGGACGAGCACACAGCCAGAGCTCGATGCTCGTCGATAGATTTCATTTAAACACCCAGAACACGAGTGAAATTTTGTGTGAACTACAGAACCAAAATTTTCTCCCCAACAAGCAATATAGTGAAATACTCTGCTCCCTTCACTCGGATCCCCGAATAGTCTACGTACCGCAAGGCTCAACGATCGCAGCGTCTGGAAACTCGTGAGCTTTGTTAACAGATTGCAACTTGCCTTGGTGCGTCACATTCCCCCTTCATAGATAGCGATAGCGTAAGGCGAGTGCGCCCAAGACATTGTTTATAGGTCGCAACTCTCTACCCGCGGTCTCGATACCTTAGCTACGACAGAACGGGGAGAAAGCAGAGGCAAGGATCAGTGACTTTTCGTTTGCAATTGACACTTCGGGCGGTGGCGACGGCATTCGCGCTGTCTGTCCTGAACGGGGAACCTTGAAAAAGGCGAGAAGGACCCGTCAGCCAGTGCTGTCGGAACGCAATGGCGCGAGAGTTTCGGTGGGGAGGGGCCCGAAAATCTCGCTCCATCAGATTGCGATAGCGGGACGAGCTGAATGGGACCAACTTCGCTGGCAGGTCTGTGGTTTACGGAGAGAAGGGCAGATATTCCCCGAAGATATTTGCTCCCGACCAAGTGATGTAGGTAGCTATAGATTCGTAAAATACCACTCTGCATTTGAAATTCACTTGTCAGGAGGATATATCTACGCATAAAAGCCAGGCAATTTCTGCTCATCATTCCTTAACCCACGGTTGGGAAATAATTCGGCTTGTATTCGCACCTGAAATAGATAACCGGGGGAGAAGAGAAGCTGAAAAAAAAAATCGCTCGGCGTAGCAAATCTGCGAAACGTTTGCCGTTTACGTGAAAAACCTGAAAGAGCTCGATGGTTTTTTTATGCCTATATTTACTGAAAAGAAATGCTGGGAACTGAAAAGTCACAAGTGTTGCCATTGCCAATGCCTGTAAGGGAAAGGGATCGCGTTGAATCGACTGCCGTCCACCCGACCTAAATGCCCTGTGGAAACCGGTGGCCTTGCCGACTGAAAGGAAGGAACGTTGAGCCCGTTGGTCGCTAGGAGGTTTCGAGGTTACGACTAAAGGTGCTTACTTCGGCACTACGACGGGAATCTAGTGAGAAAGAAAAACGTCTGCGTGTCGACAAGACCTAACTAGCACCTAGAGGGTGAAGATGTCGGCAGGATTCATTATTTACTTCAAGAACTTAACTCACACACTCAAAATTGAAGTCAGCAAAGCTAGATCTTATAAGTTGTAACAGAGTGAATGAAAACTAAATAATATTGAAAGTAATACTGTACCAATATGGCATCTCCTTCATAATCCTTATTAATTTCAGGTTCGGAATCAATTGCAAATGACAGGCTCCGTCACATCAAAGGAATCTTGGATCCCATAGCTGTGTGCCGACTGTTTAAGCAAATTTATGCAAGATGCATCAAGACCCCACTCTGTTCTAACCACTACCCGACTCTCAAGCGACCCTGAAAACCCCGGACCCGCCGACACCCCACCCTAGCGAACCTGGCGACAACGTCACCGCCGCCTCCGCTCTGCCGGCCATCTTACTGCAAACAAATTTCTGCGCACGGCGCCGCCCGCTGCGTCGACGCTAGGCTGCACACAACACAGGTACACGATTCGCGCCGGCCACGCCTCCCGCTCCGGATGCGCAACTTACCTCGCAAAATCTCGCCGCCCGGCCAAACAGAAGACCTAAATCCTGTTTGTTATTCGAAACTTTGCATTAACAGTGGTCGGCCCTGACTCGGGACAAAGTTTCCGGGATGCGAGAGAGTAGATTCGATAAGAGATACTACCGGTCGGATTCGAGCAAGATATCTGCGCATGCAGTTTAGAAACAATATGACCGGAGCGGTTAAGCAACGACGTCCGATCCGTAGGAGGTGAAACGTCTCCGCGACCGACGCGGGGAGGGCCGGACTGGCCGACATACCTGGTCCTCGTTGAGATAGTTGGGCAGGCCGCCGATGAAGATCTTGTGCGGCGAGTCCGGTACGACCGTGCTGATCACGCCGGCTGGAAACCAATTCAAAACGTCAGTCAAAGTGCGGTGCACGCTTTGCTTTCGACGCTTTGCACCTCGGATCGCTAACGACGCGTGGGTTACCGCACACCCATAAGCTTACTGTATCCAGAATCAAGTAAGTAACCTAAATTAGTAACCAGTGACAGTAGAAGGTTACTCATTAACCGTTCTAGTCATATGATGACACTCTGTAACACAGAATTATACTGCTCCCACTTACTCAAAACATCCGATGATCCTCTACCAATTAACTGTTAACACTTTCAAATGTAACCATGTCCAAAACTTTTAGTTTGAACTTCTCACCATTATTTTTCGAGCATTAATAATTAGTATAAAGGAACACAAGCTCTCTACACATATCATTTGAATTCTTCAACCTCTAGTATTTGACAACTTTTCACTGATAACATTCAGGTAACGCAGGTTTCCGTTACAAATTGCTCATTAGCAGCATTGCCTCACCTGGCACGTTGACAGATGGGTTTTCCGACATTCCCGGCATCGGCTGGTAATCGTGAGGCCGGCGGATCTTCAAGCTCTGCCCCTTGAAGTTGATACCGTCGAACGCCATCGCCTGGGTCGTCTCGTCGATCGAACGGAACTGGGACACACAAACGACACGGTGTCAAAACAGGAACTGGAAACCCCCAGTTTGGCCTGTTGACAGTCTACACTTACTGTACTTGCAATGAGTATTTGGATTTAGGTTCGAATCACACTAACAGTCTACACTGTTGATAGATCGACAATAGAGAAGAATGCAAAAGTTCACTTTGGTATCAATAAAACCATGATAAAATAGATGTGGTTTGGCTTTTAGGCAATATTTGGCTGATAATTCTTTCACACCTACCCACCAAACAAAGAATTCGACACAGCAAATTGGTCAACACAAGCCAGACTCGTGACAAACAGTACCGCAACACAAACACCGACGCCTCACCTCGAGAAATGCGAAGTTCTTGTCGAGGTTGATCTGGCACGCGAGCACCGGGTTGCCGGCTGCCTGCGCCAGCCCCGACAGGTGCATCTGCTGGTTGAAGAACTCCATCATCTCCTCCTCCGTCACGCCGAACGGGATGTTGCCGACGTACAGGCGGCGTGCCTGCCGCGTGATGGTTGACCCCACGACCGGGACTGCCGCTTGCGGCGTGTCTGCGATGATGTTGGCGGGGATCTGGCCTGCCGCTACGGGAACGCGGAAACAGACGGTCAGCAAGAGCTAAGTCTTCTGCATCGAAGCTGGCAACGATGGGGATTTTTATGGATTTCGAGCAGATTAAAATTAATCAGGGATGCGATTCTATTACTTTTTTAAGGGCGAGACCGAGACGAGAGGAGGGCGTTCGATTGTCCCATTAAAATTGACAGAAGTTCTCATCTCATCTCACCTCACATAAAAAAGTAAAAGAATTGCATTCCAGGTGCTAAGGGGATGCATAAATAGACAGTCAGAAAGAGTAACACCAGACAGATATGACAAAGCATATGTAGATGAGAATATTACTGATCTAGAGCAAGCTATACATAAGATCAGGGAATCCAAGGGGAATCTGGCTTGCCGATATATATTTAAGCTGTGAATATAACTGACATGTTTAAATTATACTCTGAAGTTGTCTGAACATTTTCTTTGGGTACAAATTTGCCACATATATAATTTGGAAACTATTTCCATGGGTCTTTGGGGAGTGCTGAGTGCGTGCCATTTGTTTTCAATTTGGCCTTTAGAAACTGGTGCCGTGGTAGTTTTTGTAGTAATGGGAGCCTGCCAACTAAAAGATCATAAAGCTCTAGGATAGGAGCGGAGTTTTAAGGGATTAAAAATTGTTGAGTTCACTTGCCGTTACCTTGCATTGCTTTATATTGGAGAGGAGTGATGTGTTCGAAACCTGGTGGCGGCACATCCCAATAAAGCGATGGTTTCCTGCGTCGTGAGCGCTTCTCTTTCTTGCTGGGCGATCTAAAACAAGTCAACATTCATGCCAGCCGGTTAGACTCTTGCCTAAAACTTCCTGTTTTCTTTGTTTATTTGGAATTATATGAAAAAAGGTAATAACAAAACAAAGATAACAAGAAGAGATCTTCCAGACCATGGCAACTTCCTATGCTAAGGAACTCAAGATTTACTTGAAGATTTGTGGTTCTCTAAATACAAAAAAGGATAATTTATAAAATTTTGCACTAATTCCATTTGTCTTCATGTCTGCTAATATTCTTCTGGGAAATTTCAATTTGCAAGAAAAGCAAAGTAGAACCAAAGTAAAAAAGTATAATGAGGTTAGCAAAGTGAGAACCATCTTTGGGCCCGAAGAAATTTTTTCACAAAAGCAATCCATTTAACCTAGTACCTAGATGAATGCAATGAGGTAGAAAATTCACATCAAAAAATGAAATTAAACTTAAACTAATGTTATCTGTCAAAAGCGTATAAAAAACAGATGCCCCATCAGTTTTCAGACGTACTCAGATCGCTCCTTTTTAACTTCCTTGGCCCTCTTGTCGCGACTCCTCGACCTCGAACGCTTGCTGGCGCGGGGGCTGCGTGATCGGGACCTCTTCTTCTTGTCACGAGAGCGTGATCGTCGCCTGCGGTCTTTATGGTCGGAACTGCGTTCTTTATCCCTCTCTGAAAATCACCAATGAATAAAAATAGATAATTAGGTGCTCTCTTGCATCCAAATATAGGGTTAAAATGGGTTTAATGGCATCAGAGGCACTAAAAGGGACAATTTTGGGAAGATGGCTGGTCCCGATGTGGCACATGATTTGTCGTAAATTGCTTAAGAATTATTATTGTAGCATGGGTATTGAGTACCTACTAAGCAATGAAATTATGTTTAATTAAAAATAACCTATTATAATGCGCCTGAAACAGATATCATAAAAAAACACAATGCTGAGACAAAAATTGAATGAACGTATTAATTTTGATAAAATAGAATACCCCAAATGACCTTGAGTGAGATAATACGTTTTGTACTGCTCACATTAGAAGTGAGCGAACTATCACAAAAAAGAAAGGTGTCCTATAAAATATAAGTGAATGAATCGAACATGGATATAAAGAACCGAAAATCCGTTCTAAAATCTTGTCGAAACGACTATTTTGTTACCTACGCTTCTACAGGCAAAAAAGGCCATCATAGAAAATCAGTTTCTCTCAAATTAAACGAGTATTTCTCACCGGTTTTAATATTTTCTTCACCCATGATGTTTAGAATTTGAAGCAATTCTAAAGAGCTCTTTATAAGTTATTAATTACGTGATAAACAAAGAATATTGTTGAAAATATTGACGCTCTGAGGCCAAACAATCTACGGAATCGCGATGTGAGACCGCTTCATGGAAATGGCGGCCGGTAACGATCGCAGTGCGACCTAGCGGCGTTAACAAGCAGCCAATCGATCGATGCCCGACGGGAGTCGCCTACTGTTTTGGCCGGAGCGCATGTGCTCGTGTGCATCAATCATGGATCGAATTAAAACGCTGGAGGAATCTCTTCGTGAAGCTGCGTGCATCGGTGACATTGATATTATCGAACAATTAATCCCTCAGGGCATAAATATCAATGCTAAACATGCCATTAATGGCTGGTACGTGTAAAACTTGAAATATTTTTGATATTTGACAGCTAGAAGGAAGTCATTTTAAAGGACAATGAAACTTCTCATGCAAGGATCCTCTAAATAATTATTCATTCCATTGTTGTTATTCAGGACTGCTCTTCATTGGGCTGCTAAACGAGGGCATACAGATATAGTAGCTCTCTTGCTAGCAAACGGTGCTGACAAGGAAGCAGTTACGTCGAAAGGAGAAACTCCGAACGCGCTTTGCTATAAATCAGACATCCATCAATTACTTGGTTCCGAACATAAGCCCGGCGAGAAAATAAAGGTCGAAGACAATCTTCCAATAACACCAAACTATTTGCAACATCCCCCATTAAATGCCAAAGTAGATGTGAACACAATGCTTACAAGAAGAAACTCCAGCTCCAGTAAATATCCAACGCCACCCACTGTAGTTGAGAAGGCTAATGGAAGTGGAGGCACTATTAATTCACATCCTGTCAACTCACAAAATGATGGTAAGAACCTTCACATATTTTACTACCTACCATTGACTACTGCGATGAATTTATATTGTTAACAATTAAATAATTGCTTATGGTTTTGCAGAGCTCGTGCTGAAGGTTCGTGTCGCAAACTGCGGAGATCCAGACTTCATCGAAATTGAGCTTCCCCGTATCGAGTTGACATACTCCAGGCTTTTACGCACTTGCTGCGAAGAGTTAGGAGTCACTCCGACCCAAGTTTTCCGCTTGCGTAAGCTTCCAGACACGATAGTACGCAAGGATAAAGATGTTCTGCGGCTGTTCGACTTCCAAGAGATAGAAGTTGTCATTGCTTCAGACAGGCTGGGGAACGGACTACCAAACGGTGTAACCAACAGTTACCAGTCCATCTCCAAGTACAAGAATCAAACAATACTCTATTGAACATTGCCACAGTAGGGGCATATATTTAAGGAAGTAAAGAGCACATGTGTCCAGTTATTTAATATTAATACAAATCATTGAACTTGTTTTTTTTTAGATTTTAAGCAAATTGTGCATATTGATATTAGACATCAAATGAAATCTTGCACTTTAGTCTAGTTTATCAGATACACGTATCGTTAGTAGGATGGTCGTGGGTCAACTATTTTTATATAAAAGAAAATTGGTGTGAAACAAAATAAACCCTGGGTCTAAACATTGAAGTCAGTTGTGTTTTTAATTACAATCACTTGTCGCCATCCAATTCCAAATGGTACATTAATTCAACAGTATAAAAAACAAAAACAACTATTATGAATTATGATGGACATTCTACTTTCCAATTTCCGCTGCTTCCTCATTTTCGTGATTTTAGAAAATGAATTTAGGTCAATCAAAATTGAAAAAAAGTATTGAGAACTCTGGGTACCAAGTTTTTATACCCAATCAACCAGTGTTATGTTCACCTACTTGAGAAGGAATATGCTCCAAAAAAGCTTGGATGATTTCTCAGATGCAAGTAAGCTTAATTGGCTACGGGGAGTAGAGAACCAGCAGACTGCTTAATCTTCTTGGTCGAAATCTGCCTTGAGCTGGCCGAAGTATTAGGGGAGGGTCAATTCTGCTTGGGTGCGGCCGATCTAGTTTTATGGGTAGCCGGATTTTCCGAGAGCTGTTGGAGAGAGAACAATATTAATAGCATTAGTAGTGTACTACTTCTACATGGATTAGAATGGGAGACCATAAGCAGCGCAACAGCCGCAAAGTGAATGATTGTGATATTATGTAGGTGCTTAGAAATATTTTCAATAAGAACAAACCAACGTTTTGACCGTACCTTCTTGACTTTCTTTGCCGAGTGTCCGTTTGTCTGCACAGGGGACAATGTTTTGGCCCCCTTTGGCGACTTGTTCTTCTTCTTTGACAGCGATGCTGACGTACCCAGCGATGCATACACATTAGCCTCCTTCAACCGAAACAAAGAACAAAGTTCACACAATCAATCAATCAAACTCTGTGAATTTGTACAAAAAATCATACATTTCAGGCAGATTTCTTTTGTAACTGTAAAAGTTTGTTTTAATAATAGAAGGTAGCTGAAAACAATGGCAGAAATTTATAGCCTTTCACAGCATGTTTCCAATTTATTTCAATAGCTCTGTTCATTTGTATATTTAAGTTAAGTATGTAGTGTTTATGAAAAAGGTGTTCGACAAAGACACAAAAAGTCAGAATGGGCATGAAAGCTTAACACAAAAGAAACAAAGCTATACTTCCACTGATTTTAAAATGAAGCCATCTCAATCTCAAGCCCAAAAGTTTCTTGCACACCAGGAACACTTCCAATCAAACAACAGGGTGCAAGCGTCGTACCTTCGGTGTTTGATCCGCTGCGCGTTCGCCCCGCTTGTGAGCCTTCTTGCCACTTTTCACTGGCGATACGTTGATAGCTGCCGGCGTACCAACGATGTCCTCAAACTCGGTGCCGCGGGTGAACTTTTGCAAGCTCGACATCAACTTCTGTTTGAACTCGAGCGAGAGTTCCCCGTCCTTCAGCACGGTGCCCATCTTTTCCACAGGTTTCTTCTTTTTGCTCTTCTTAATTTCATTTGCATCCGTTACGGTCACATTTTCGGCCTCAATCTGAAATCGACATTAATACTAAAATCTTTGGGAAAGCATTTGTTTAAGCTTCTGCAGTATAATGACAAACAATACGCAGGTCAAAGCTGAGAAAGATTATTCTGACTGTTGCAGGACCTACATGCAGTGGGAAAAATGTGAAGGAGTTTAATTTTGAGAGAACAAAACATGAAAACCATGCTTGCTAAAATAGAAATTTCACAGCTTATCTGTAATAATTTCCTGTTTATTTTAATTAAAAATGTATGGCAAACCAAGATGGCACATTGATAATTGCCAGAAGGCTAGACATTAAGCTTTCACTTTCTTCCGACGCTAATCGGCTACCCACTCATAAATTAATTCATATGGCCATAAAATATAATTAACAATTGAATGATAACGTATCCTCAGCTAACTATTCAAACATTCCAAACACGCAACGAGCTTTATCGCTTACGAATCGAGACATCGTTTGCAACCCGTTTCGGTGTCGATACAGATTCTCGGGCTCGTTCAACTAGCGAGTTTATAACGTCATGGCAAACAGGCAAACAGCTTCGTTCTTTACGGACAGAGACATCTTTCTTAACCCGTTTTTGTGTCAGTATTGATTCTTGAGCTCGTTCAACCAATGAATTTATTACGTCGTGGCCAACAGGCAATAAGCTCCGTTGTTTACGAACCGCCACGTCGCCTTTAACCCGCTTTGGTTTTGTAACGGATTCCCGAGTTCGTTCAAGCAGCGAATTTACCTTGTCGGGAAATGAGCTATGCCGTTTCCGAACCGAGGCATCTTTTACAACAGGTTTCGGTGTCGATACAGAATCCTTGGCACGTTTAAGCAGCAAATTTACCAGGTCAAGGCCAACTGGGGAGGCACCCTCGGCTTTCTTGCTGTCCTTCTTAGCCGGAGAAATCCCTTCTTGCGAATTATTGACCAGGTCTCCGACGAGGTTTTGTGCTTTCTTCGTTGAAGAACCGGCTAGTTGCGTCAAAGCCTCGCTGTCTCCGGTATTTTTAGCGTGCTTATTTTTCTTCTCTTTCTTTACTGGGGAAGCACCCCCTTGCTGGTTTACGGCTACATCTCCACCACTCTTGGCTACGTTTGTCGCTTGTGTCGTCTTCACCGGAGAACCGTTCAATTGGGGCGAAGCCGCCGTGTTGACCGCCTTCTGACCGCGCCTCCCGGTTTTCTTCTTAGCTTTCTTATCCAAAGGCCTGTCAGCTGGTGGAGTTGTTGCAGATACTAAAACTTTCTTGTTGTGCTCTTTCACTTTCTTCAAAGGAGAGCTCCCGACTTCTGATTTGCCGTTCATCGGTCGTTTGATACCGGTCAAAGCGTCTGCGTCAGTATGGCCAATCTAGAAGCAGATAGAAGAGATGCTGAAATTAGATTCCAGATTCCGTTGGCATGCCATCATTCTCTTTTGATAAATTATACACCATAATTTCACTTTACAAACACAACTTTGATTTGTTTCAACTAGCCGTTTCACACATTAGAACATGTGAATACTGCTCTAAAACACTGGAATTGGGAACCAAAAGCTCCGTTTGGTACCAGGAGGAAAAAACCACAAATTCACAGTGTGTTTTTATGATGGGCTAGTACAGAAACGGTGCACCACTTCTTGCACTCACCACAGTTTTCTTATCGATGTTCCTTCTATTCTGTTTGATAGCTGCACCTGGCAATGAGCCGGTGTTTGCGGCCAAAATCTTCTTTCCTCCCTTGCTCCTCTTCCTCTTCTTTGCTGGCCTTTCATTTTCACCAGCCAGTTCTGATTTCCTCTTCGTAGGTAGCTTCTGCAATAATAATATACCTACATTAGCTAGGAACTAACTTCTTGCTATTCGGCACAGAAAACGTGGACTCCAATAATATCAGAGTGATATTTGTTGTACTACTCTAATTTTTTTATAAATAAATGACATTTAGAAGTTACCTCTTGGTGCTGTTGGCCCAGTTTTGCAATACTCTCAGCTGAAAAGTAAAATAAATGGATTAGAACCTAGCCTAGTATCACAAACCATCTCTTCAATATCTCTTTCCAGCCCATACATAAGAACCTCATGTACTGTCAAATAGTTGTGTTAATATTGCATGAATATTCATTACAAAATAAAAAAATAGGAGGCTTTAAGTAATTAATTTTAAGTTTTCACAAATTATTGTATGGGCCAATACAAACTACAAAGACTATTGGCTAAAGGAAAATTGTTTCCCAAATTTATCTCCACATAAACACTGTAAAAACATCCTGCTAGTATTCAGCCGAGTTTGAATCTTACCAGTAGCCTTGAAAATGGACACAGCTTCGGACGATCCAGTTTTCAGGCCGAGAGACCCGACGTTTCTCCACCCTCCTTTGAGCCTTTTCTCGATTTGCAGGCTTCCCAACGCGACCAATATGTTCGCTACGAGCTCTTCGCTCTTCAGACCAGTGTGTCCAACCTGAACAATGACAACAGTAAAATTACAACATGGTTAATACGGTAGTGTGCCAGTAGGTATACCAGCATATGCCAGTAGGTATGTCTGTAGGTATGATATGATGATGAACAATGCAATTTTGGAAAACAATTTTAGGCATGATTTGATATAATAATAATTACTTACCCTCATCAAGTAACCATCATTTGTTTGGTTTTTGAATACAAATGTTCTCTTCAAAATTACGGCAATATTCCGCTTCAAACGTCCAACTCTTGAAGATGGAAGGAAATTATAAATGGCTTTCCCTGCCTCATTTTCTATCTCCTTTTGCAACAACTTGCAAACCTCGGCATACACGTTTGAAACAATTGTGTCATTTTTTAAAACATTTTTTTGCTGGATATCATTTGTTGACGTGACCTGTGGAAATGATACTTTTTATTAGAACATCCAACTAGAATGTGTTGACTAGAATTTGTTTGAACTAGAAGTCTAATTTTGCTTAACTACAAAGCACACATATACTGAAAAATGTGTGCACTCTATTATCCACAGTTTTAGTTCCATTCAAAAATATCCACCAGAGTTTTTAAGCCAACTATAAATGCTAGCTTCAGTTACACAATTTATGATGTAGGTACCTTCAAGTGATATAGGTGAATTAGTATAAAATTGAGTCTTGATGGTTTTGAGAGGTTTGCCCTACTGTACCTACCAAAATATCTCCCTCAATACCTAAAGTTTTTGTCAGACTTTTCAAATTGTTTTCCAACTCCGGATCAAAGTCTGAACCCAGTATAAAACAAACATTTCGAATGAAGCTCAGTGGATGCGGAAGGTGTCTGTGAAACAAGCAGACAATTAATATTTATTAGGAGAATGGATGACAAACATTTCTATTTGCAATTGTTTACCAGCATTCTGATTATTTTCATAGCACACATGGAACAGGGCTCGTGTTGTGGGAACTAGTAAACTCGTGTTTAATGAAATAGTTTCAATTGCCTCAACTCAGCTAAGGCCACTGTTAGACAATAATAGCACTAATATCAAGCGGCACTTGATGCAGAGCCATCCATTTCCAACCATACCAATAGCTATTTGAATTTTTGGATTGTTTTGAAGATATGCAGGTAATAGTGAATAAATGCAAAAGTTCAAAATAAAAGCAAATTGATTTAATATTTTCTTTGTGGACAATGCATTAAGAGGATATTATGATACCAAATAGGAATTACTTACGGCCATTTTCCAATTTTCACAAACTTGTCGTCGAACTTTACTGGCAAAATTTGAAGATAGAGTGTTGAATTTTCGTCTTTGTATGCTGGAGTTGGCCGTTTATTCTTGGGCCATTTATTAGCATTCTGAAGAGACGTAATGCCATCTCTAACCTAAAATGAAAATTCAGTATCAGGATGAGCATTGAATTCGATTGAAGCTTGCTTCGATGAATGTGAGTGCGAACATTAATTTTTGGGGTTAGAAATTTTGCCGGACCCGGACTTAAGATACATATTCACGATTATTAATAGCTCACCTGTTTAGATTCAAACGGAAATTTTATTTCGGGGTCAATTGCCTTCGAAATTTTAACCATCTTTCACGGAATATTCACTCACTTTAATCGAAAGCAATGAAAATTACGACGCCACAAACCCCACGTGCACCACAAACAGAAAGAATTGCTGCTGAAGGAGGGGAGGGGCTCGGGAGGGGAACGGGAGGGGAACGGGAAGTGATGGACTCAACAAGCTAAATCCCGCAAAATTTGAACCAGCAAATATCAAACAAATCATGACTTTAACACAAACTAGGGTTTTATTTTGAAAGACACAATAAAATACTCAAGGCTTACATGGCATGATGGAAATGAAATGCAATATCACATTCTGAGAAATATTTAAAATTCTGAGCTCTAGATGAACGTATCTTCGTCTGCTGGTGCGGGCGCATCCAAGTCTCGATAGGTTATTATCGGCCGGCCATAATGATCAACGATACCCATGGAAGGTATTGAATATCTAGAAAACAAGATTTCAAATAATCAAATAGACGACATTCAAAATTCAAAACAGGGTTCTGCACATGCGCAAGAGTGCGCGTTGCATTCTGGGAGATATGTTGTAATGACAGAACTGCAGCTGCCTTGAGTGTGTTGTTGACTCGCGCTATTTCGTCTGAGAAATAATAGGTGTTCACGAAATATGAATGAAAAGACGAGGACAGGCGTTACTGGAACTATATGTTGCGTTCCGGGATGTCAAAAAAATACGAAACATAACCGCAACGTTTCTTGGCATTTATTTCCCACCGACCCGAAAACGAGGAAGGGTGGATAAGAAGAGTCAATCGGGTGGGTGCCTCAGTAAAGTTTAGTACATGGTGCCCAACAAAATACAGTATGATTTGTGGTAAACATTTCAACGAGAGTGGGAGAAAAAAATATGAGGAAAAACTGCCCAGTTTATTTCCTCATAAAACCTCAGCTATCCTCAGCTATCCCATCATCAAATGCCTTCTGGTGTGGGCTTCCACCAGAAACACTGATTTTTCATATCCAACAAGATACTTCACAAACAATCTACCGAAGAAAGCTGTCACAGGTACCTAACCTACGTATACAATTATTTCAAACACCAACAGATCCAAACTGTTTAATATATTTGGTTATGAGTAGGTAGATATATTTATAATAATATGTTTAATTCCTTTCAGTTGAAGATACATTCAATCGGTGCTTGTATCCTATGCAGTTCAATGCAGAATCGCCTCGCTATACGTCGCACTTTACGAGGGACTTTGAAGTAGGGGCCAATGTTGTCATTCAACATGCTGCCGCAAGTAACACTGAAAAGTTCCATCATATCAACCCTTGAAGTACTGATGTACCAGAAAAGATTTCAGATTCAACTGACGCATCGTTGCACGGTACATGTCAATTATGCTCTACCAATATCGACAACTCTTCCCAAAATGAAGAAACTCCTGGATACTGTAGATGCTCAAAATTTGGCATTTGAAGAAGAGAATAAAAGTCTTAAATCAGAAGTAAAAAGGTTAATAGAGCAGTTATTACACTCAGAAAAGGAGCGTCAAAGATTGGAGGCTGATTTAATTGTCCTTAAAAGCCAACCCCCAATTGCAAAGAATGTATTTTCTTTGCAATCGATAATAAATGATGACGTTAAAATCAGATTTTATACTGGTTTCCAAAATAAAGTCAGACTCGGTATATTTTTAAATTTCATATTAGGAATACACAATAACTCTAAAAAGAAGAGCTCTGTTGGACGGCCGAAAGCACTAGTCGTAAGAGATGAACTGTTTGTGGTATTATGCAGGTTGCGCTTGGGATTGCTGGAAAAAGATTTGGCACATCGCTTTGAAGTAAGTGTAGGCACAATCAGCAGAATTTGGAATTACTGGATACCATTTCTTTGTTCTTGCCTTGTACAAGTACCGATATGGCCGAGCAGGCAAACAGTTGATAATTTTATGCCCAAAGAGTTTCAAGAGATGTACCCTACAACAAGGATTATTCTTGACTGCACCGAACTCTTCATAGAGAACCCAACCGAGTTTCGAGTGCAGAGTGACACTTATTCTTCTTACAAATCTCACAATACAGCTAAGGGATTAATTGGTGTCACTCCAAATGGTTTCGTATCCTTGGTATCAGATTTAGCACCGGGAAGAGTTTCCGACAAGCTTGTTACCAATGAGAGTGGACTTTACGAGGACGAGAAATTGACACGCAATATAGCCAAGCTCCGAATCCATGTTGAGCGTGTCATTAGAGGAGTCAAGCAGTTCAGGACTTTGAAATATGTTTTCCCTAATTCTATGGCAGATAAGCTAGACCCGATTTGGAAAATTTACTTTATAAATTTCACAAATGAACCTTTGCTAGATAGGCAGGATCAACAGGTAGGAGCTGTTGTATGAAAATGGGTATGAAAATAATGTGTATTAACATGTCTGTATATAATGGAAATGTTTTGTTTTTTTAAATAAAAATCATTGTCATTCAACAAGAATGGTTAGAAGTATAAATTTGCATGCATCACATTTGTCATTAAATTAATTAGTTTTTTTATTCCGATCTGAAGAGACACCAGGATTTACAATTCAACACTGGATCAGTATCTGCACGTTATGCACCGTCCCGCTCTAACCAACAACACAACACCCAGTATGCAACGCAGGACCTATTCAAGATGGCGCTTGGTTTTGACATGTCGTCTATTAATTAAGATGGCAAATTGCTGCAAAATGGATTCATTGAGTGTTGAGTCTGGCATCTGTAATTAAAGATTGCAAGTCCAGTGCAGCTACCTGTGATTGATGTAGCGTCCACCGCGCATGCCAGGCATCGGATACGGCCCATACGGCCCGAAACCAGGACCGCGGAAGTTACCTCGGCCGTTGAAGCCCCTCGGATTCGACATCAGATTGAAGCTGATGCGAAAAAAAATACAAAAATAAGCTAACCAGCAGGAAGAAGCTGCATTTTGGAAAGTTT
This sequence comes from Nemurella pictetii, assembly GCA_921293315.2. NCBI lineage: Eukaryota > Metazoa > Arthropoda > Insecta > Plecoptera > Nemouridae > Nemurella > Nemurella pictetii. The sequence continues at coordinate 10,261,436 of OV121122.1, forward strand.
TTTTACTCTACTATATGCAAGTCTATTCTTCTTGTTTCTCTTGCCTTGCCAATCAGGTTATCCAGCTTATCAGGCAATTCAATTAGATACATGAACATATGGAAATTCATCGAGTAATGTCCGTTCAACTGAAACCCTTACTAATTCTGACTAAGTTGGATGTGCAAAAAATGAAAGAGCAAGAATAAAATGTAATTTACGTGGGCATCAGATCTCTGCGTCCCATCTTCTCTCTAGGTTGACATGACGCATCCCATTGTCTCGGTCTTTTTGCGTCTCTAATGTAATTGTTGTAGAATTCCACCTGCAAATTTTAAAATACCATGTAAAAATTTTGTTTTACCGGAACCAATTTGAATCTGGAATAAAACTAATTTTTTGTGCAGTTTGATATTGTTTTTGTAAGTTGAAATAGTGTTCTGAAAGGAGAAGATAGAAAACTTTAAATATATAATATGTAAGCAGAAATGAGATGGAGCGTACATATCCAAAAAAATAGAGAAATATGAAACAAATGTACAAAAATTCTGCTTTACAAAGGTCTCTTCTCAAATTGAAGGTATTACACAATTTGTAGCAGTCTAAGAATACGAGCCAGAACTGACTTTCTACAAACGCATGACAACAAATTTGTTTTCTTAAAAATTAATAAGGCCCGAATTAACAGTGGGTATAAAATCTTACTGCAATTGCCACTTCGTCCAACTTCTCCGCATGCTTGTTGTGGATGTGTTTCTTGACAAACATGAAACTTTTAAACTTCTTTGCACAGATTTCACATTGCAGCTTCTCTTCGGTTATCTTCTTGGTTACGGAATCAATGAATTTTTCCACTTCTCTATTGAACCACGTCAAGGAACATGACTTAAATCATTTAGTAGTAAATTTTGTTAGAATTATGGCTATTCACAACAAAGGCAAAGCGTTTCTAAACCCATCATTGAAGTTGATTTCCGATACAAAGCGCGTCGCGCATTTTCATGCTGGTAAAGCAAAAATTTTGAATTTTTCGCCTTGCATTGCCCATATCGCCTATCGCCCATATCGCCTTGCCTTGCCCATATCACAAGCTTGGGTTTCTTTTAGATTAGTTGCTTGCTCAAGCTCAGCCAGTTCAAGTATGAAGTTTCAGCATCTGTTAACCTGTATGAGACTTAGAAACATTTTTATTTCAAGTTCAGTTACTGAGATGAATAACTGGAAGTGATACGGAAATAAAACAGATGAAAACACTCTGCGATCTGGTTTTGAATACCGGATCCAACGTGAAATAATGCTATACGCTTAAATTGAAACCTGGCCTTTTGTTATGTCGTCAGATACTTCTTTGGTGACCTGTCATGTAGGTGAATTTGAATTTTTGCAAACAGATAGAGATCATAGTTTCATATAAAAAGATAGGAATAACATTTTTATTAGAAAAAAATGTCCATTCCAAAATAGTGTTCGCTTAATGTCGCATAATTGGTGATGCTTGTAAGGGGAAAGTCGCAGAAATTTTGGAACAGGAATTTAATTTCTAATATAAAAATCTACCCAAGTACAAAGAATATTGGCAGTGTCAAAGGATACACAAATGTCAAAGGATACACATCTTTCTCCTTAAACCCGAGCTTGAACAGGTCAGATAGCGGCACTTCTGCCGGCTGCTCCAGGAAGACTTTGGTGATCGCGTTGACCGTTTCCTTGCAGTACGTCTCCAGTTCCTGCGCGGACGGCGTGGCTGTCTCCGTGATGCCTCGCACGTTCATGATGCCGCAGCGGTTGGGCATGTGGTGCTCGTTGACGTACTCACACCGCTGGTAGAAGTCGACCGAGTGCACAACGCGCAAGTAGATCAGCAGGCGGTCCATGAACTGGGTGAGACTGCGCAGCGACGAGTCCGATATGTCTTCGTTCAGATCGGTGTCTGCCGAGAACGGGTTTGAAATGAGTAGGTTGTTCTTTTAATGTTGCTCTGAGTTTGTTATATATGTTTCACTTTAGCAGGGAATATTCTACTAAAAATGCTTATTTAATTAAATCACTCTGAATGATTCATGAATGAGTGAAATTGAACTATGTTGCGAGGTGAGTTGTGACGTAAATTAACATAAACGGCATATTTATACCTCCTTGGAATTTCATTGGAATAACCAAAATGGTCCAGCTAGCCGTAGACTCTCAGTTAATAAAAATATCATTTAAGATTAAATGGAAATAAATACTTTCATGGTAACAAAGTTCATATTAGAGTTTGAAATTTAAATTTTTAATTAGAATACATACTTCCTAAGAGTTCATCCTCTTCAGCTGATGCTTCCTCGGTGAGAAAATCAACTACGTTGTCCAGAAGCGGATTCTTTGAAGTCAGTATCCCCATCATCTAAGAAGCCGATAGAATTAAAGTTTCAATTTTAATGTCATGTAAAATTATCGATGTATTCTGCCAAAACTCAAAAATCACTGTCGATGATCTCACCCAACCCAGCTCTTCGCCGTCGTTCGTTTCTCCGGCCGCGTCCTCCCACAGACGGTGTTTGCGGTCGAGGCAATAGACGAGCTGCGCGGCCAAACGGACGTCGGTGCGGATTGCGCGCGGGTGCGCGGCCAGGGGGGAGCCGAGACGGATACGGTTGGACAGCTTGCGGTTGACCATCACTCCGAGACTGTAGCAGCGCGGCTGGATATCGTCACAATTACGTGATTACGCAGTTGATTATTGATTTAAATTTTAGAAGCGCAAGTACCAGTAGTACTAAAGCTATGCTTTCAGCGTAAAATAGTACAAACCTTTAATCCTGTGCGAGTTACAAAAACAAATATAAATGCTAATGAGAAATTGGTTTCACTGGTGGAATCTTTGACCAGTAAGAAATTGTTGGTGGGTTAGCTAAGCAGGAAAAATGCGCGACCGAACCGGGATACGAACCTGGGACCTTCCGCTTTCCGGGCAGTTGCTCTGACCAACTGAGCTATCCGGCCGAACAAGATCCCTGCTTCGCTGGGTGGGGAAAGCTCTCGGGAGGGTAGGAGAAGAAGCGACTCATAAAGATTGGAAGATAGGGAGAGTAAAATTTCTCAAAAGAGAAATATTTTTTCTTCTTAAGATCTCTAGAGGAAGACCATAGGGGGGAGGGAGAGTAAGAATAGGAGAATATACCAGCAGGACTGGCCAACTGGCCAATCAAGATCCTAATTGAGAAATTGGGTTTCACTGGTGGAAGCTTAGGCCAGTAAGCAATTGTTGGTGGGTTAGCTAGGCAGGAAAAATGTGCGTCCGAACCGGGATACGAACCCGGGACCTTCCGCTTGGTCAGAGCAACCGCCCGGCAAGCGGAAGGTCCCGGGTTCGTATCCCGGTTCGGACGCACATTTTTCCTGCCTAGCTAACCCACCAAGATCCTAATTAGTAATCTTTTCTGACTCACTCAATTATCTCTAGGGCAGAGAGAGTCCTGACATGCAAGCCAAACTGTAACTTATTATCTTGATTACAGGTTGAACATGATCAAGTTTTCGGAATACCTTGAGTATGTTCATGCGGTAAACTACCGAGGAAAGATTGACGTGGGATTCGAACGTTGCCCACGCTCTACGAAGCCAATTCCGTTCGGCGGTCGGATCGGCAAGCGCCAGACGGATGAACCCGTCGTACTTGCTGCAAATCTGGTGACATCGGAAAAATACGTGATCTGATACTGGCTCGATGGTCGACCTTGTCAAATGCTTTGTTGAAACTGAGATGTCAGAGTTCAGGCTGCCGTTTGCTACGCCCAACGCAAAGGGGCGGACCACGGGAAAATCCAGTCAACGTTCCTGCTCAAAACCCAAGGAGAATTAAAAAATATATATATTTATTCCAATTTTTTTGTGATCCTTGTGCACCATGTGGAAAAATACTTTGATTGTAGAAATTAATTTCAATGGAATTTCGATGGGTATTCCTTGCTGAAAGCGGAACAAGCGACAACCTTTAGCTCACTCTCATATGGCTCATTATTTGAAATATAGAAAACCAAAAGAACTTTTTCAGTTTTGTAAATTGAGACTTACAGTTTTTCCTTTCAGTATGTTTCGCAAAAACACCTCTTCCTCATAATCAAATATTAGTGCAAGCCATTAGGCATTTAAATTTACATAAACATAACTTGTAAAATAAATAATAATTAATAAAACCAGGTAAATGTGTATTTTAAAGGTGAAAGGTGTTTGCTTTGCGAGCGAGAGGAGGGTCCGACGGTTATCGTGACCCAACTCACAGCTTGGACTTCTTGCTTGGTGAAATGCGGCGGGAGCGCTCGGATGAAGATTGAGTTGAGATTGAGCAGATTGTTCTTCGGCTTGGCTGTTGGAAGACCAGCCGCTTTAGGCTCAGCAACACTGGCTGGCTCCGTTGGCATCGGCTTGTTTTGCTCCTCTGCCGGAGATTCGGCCGCTTTGCCAGCCTCTTCCGTCTGAATCGACAAGAATACCAATTTTACTTTTTTAAGACTTGTGTGTTTTCTATTTTCCTGATCTTAGCACGTTAGTTAAAAAAAAATACTCTTTAACTGCGGTATTGAATGCAATGTTCCCAAAACTCAAACTTTGAGTTTGACAAAAGTTTGAGTTTGGGACATAGCATTGAATAACACAATTTTATAGTTTCTCTGAAAAGATCAATTATAATTTGCATAAACTGTCCTCCATCTCGGCATTAAGGTAAGTTTACTGGGCGCGCTGCGTTGCGTTGACATTAATTTCTAAAAAAAATGGGTTGGGATTTTGTAAGTATTTTGGAAAATAATTCTCTACCTCACATTCACTGTAAGAACCAATAAAAAAAAGTGGGATCGTTACGCATCGAAATGGCTCTGCATAATAAGTTGGAAGAAGCCAGCGTAAAACTCAGAAATGTAACACCAAATTTAACATTTTAGGAGATCATGCAGCTAGCAACCTTTCAAGCTCAGGCTCCAAATGTAGTGTGCCACAGAGCAAAGCTCGCATAGCCAAAGGATAAACAACCTTCGTATTTACTGTTAGTCCTAATTTGTGATAATCACGTTTCCTCTTGAAAGACTCAATTTATATAAGTACAGATAGATAACATAGTAGAAGTGCACATACAAAGTCATCATTCCTTACTTCCTCCCCCAAGCTGTGGGAGTTCTCTGTGACTTCCCCCGAACTCTTATGGTTGCTTTCGTCCAGAGCTTCGAGGTCTTCATAAGGATGTGGCGGCTCAATTTTCCCATCGAGTTCAGGCAAACCGTCTTTCACGGGAGCTACGTCTATATCTACAGCTTGCTTCTCTTCAGGCTTGGAAACATTTTGAGAGTTGCTTGCGTCAACTGTCTCTCCAATTGGATTGCAAATTGTTTCGGTGGTGTTAGGAGCAACATCATCTTCGATTAAATTGATAATTGTGTTAGCCTGTACACAAGAATCTGTACTTTCTTTGCTTATATTGCCAACTGCATTAGGGTCCGGAGCGTTCAAGATATCCTCTACTGTTCCTCCTTCCAGCAGTACCACTATCTGATCGAGGAACTTTGTAAGTTTCACTGACTCACACCCATCCAGTACCAACTGAAAGAATGAGACAGTAACAATCTCCAGAACATTTGGCTCGTGGTTTTGTATGAAATTTAATTTAAATATAAAATGATTAATGATTTCTTGGTGGTTGAATGTCAACCAGACTTACCACTCTTTCATTCTTTAATTAAAGAACTTACCTCGTCAATTCCGATGGCATTTCTGTACTGCATAAAAATTGCAAGTCTCTCTTTAACAGCCTCCGTTTTTTCTGAGTGAACTTTAGCCATTTCAGTCGGGTGATACCGCTGACGAAACCTGAAAGAAATTTCATTATTGACCACAACTTCAAGAAAAACAGACATTGAATAAAAAGAAATAAACTATCAGTGGTTCCAATTATTTAGAAATCAAACCAGACTTGAAATCTTCTTGCATAGATGGTGGGTATTTATTAGATGAACAAGAAATAACCTCTTTACTATGTTTTTTGCTGACAGCTCATAATAATTGGTTCATGCATGTATCGCAAAATCTTTTATCATGGAATCACATTTTTACTCTCCCTGAATGGGTCCACTGACCCACTGGATTTATGCTTCTGTAAGTTGTTAATAAATAAATAATAATAATAAATAATAATTTGTGGAAAATCTTTGTCAAAATCAAAGTGTGCAGCAAGAGATGGAGACTCACCACTCTTGCATTTCGTGCTCTTGAAAGAAATCCTGCACCTGTACACGAATGAATCGTTCCTTGTACTCGGCGTATTTCCTCTGCGCGTCGTCGTCGGTGATATCATCTTCTTGGGTGGCCAAGTACGCTTTGAAGTTCAGAAGCCGATTGGCCATGTCCGGCCTGATGAAGGGAAATTGTTAGCCGGTTAATTGTTTGAGTGGAAAACGTGTGAGGGTTAGACAGAAATAAATACCAATCTAGGTAATTATTTTAAGCTTTTAAGTTGAAATTACATGCATTACACATGCAATTATAGGTACACTTTATTTATCATCTGCATGATTTAATACACAACGGAAATCTGAATAACAATTTGCCAGTCTTTGTTGAGGCCAAATCTTTTATTTTAGGCATCATGGTTTTACAATCAGGCATGGTACAGAAAATTGATGAGAACTAGAAATCTGGAGACCGATCATGAAACTTTCTTTGAAAACGAATGACTTTGAAAACACAAAAGTTACACGATCGGTCTCCTGATGTAGTAGTACTGTAGTACTGTAGTACTTTGTCTTTATTACCTGTTCTTTTTTGGATGAACTCATCACAAATCCTGACTCATGCTGGCTAAGGAATATTCAAAAGTTAAAACTAATTTATAACTAATATCACCCCACCGTAGAAATTTACAGCATGCATCAGCAAGGCTACTCCTTCGATATCCCACCAAAATGAAAGTTAGGCAAAAAAAATTGGTTACCTGGGCCACTGTTGTGCAGGATGGAAGTGGAACAGGGGTGCATTGAAACGTTGGGGGGCATTCGAGAAGCCAGGAAACACCATGGAACCGTAGAAGTTGGGGTTGATGTGCGGGGCGGGGCGTGGGAATGTTACATTCCCGGGATGATGCTCCTCGACAGGACTGAAAGATCAAGTCATTGCAAGCATTATAACACAGCCTGCATGGTCCAGCATGCTACACACGTACCATGTCAACAGTAATCCTTGATTTAGATACCGAAAAAAAAGGTAAAGGAATATTTTTCAAGCGTGCCCAAGTCAAGAGGTAAGTTTATGAGTAGGTATAATTAATAGTTCTGGGCATCTACCTTTTTTGGTGCAAATCACAAGAAATGCAATGGTACCAGATTTGATGCCTTGGTATGTATACAGTTTATGAATGGATATTTTATTACATTTACTGTTTGGCATTGCAAGCTTTGGGCTGTGGCATATATCTAACAAACAAAACTGTCTGGATTCTGTAAAAATTTTGAGACTCATTTTCTTTTCATTGTCCCTTTGTTCAAGACAAGAAATTTTAGAAAGAAGTGGAGCCATAGGAGTGTGATTCGAACCTAATTTCAAATTACTCTTTGCATTTACGATGGATACAAATACAAATTTTGGAATAGATATTTTGTTTCTAATGATAATAATGAATGGAGTCGTAGCTCTTCGAGCTGGCTTTGTATAAAAATATGGGCAGAACCAGCGCAAAACCCAGCGTAAAACGTTGAAATGAAATCAACATCTTAGCGCAGCGATCATGTCGCTCGTAAACTTCCAGCCTCAGGCTCCGATAGGAAAACGTCGCAGCGCTAAGCTTGCAAGGCCGAAAAAAAATCAAACTGTTTATTTCAACGAAACATACTTCTCTTCTGAAAGTTTCTGGCGTTTGGGAGACTCGGGTGGTGAACGAGGTCCTTTTTTCCGACCCTCATAAATGTCATCGTCTGGTTCACGGTATCGCTTGCCTCTACGTGCGCTGTAATCTTCCCTCTCACCAGACCTACAGCCGCAAAATTAAAACCCTCACTCTAAAAACTTGAGGACAAAACAACACTGTATATGGGCAAGCGTGATACTGATATCTAACGTTGTGTGGTTCATTTAAAAATTATCAACCTTCACACTTCAGTTAATATCAACAATACCAATACGACAATTTTAAGTGCACTATCAATGTCATACCAAGTCAGTTAAATACAATTCCAATTCCAGCCCCTTATTAACACACAGAAGGTAGGAATAACATAATTATCCCCAATTTAGATAGTCTAACAACAATAAAAATTAAAAAAATTATATCGCAGGCAAATTTCTTGTGAGAAAATAATTACACAGTCGTACACTGTACTTGGGAAGATAAGGAAAAATGTTTTCATTAAGTGGAGGCATAGGTATGATGAAATAATATTTCTGCGCTATGGCCTATGGCCGGGGCAAAGTAATAAGTTCTTGTTAGTACATTTTTGGTTATGTAAAATGGATTTAAGAAGTTTTGTGCATATTTTTTGTTGCATATTATGTTCCTTGATATTTTAAGTATATCTTATGGTTATGGGATTATATCCATCCAGGACTTTTTTGCCCATTATAGAAAAATCAGATGGCAAACCACTAAACTGCAGTAAACAAACACCAAACCCAAATCAATCGAAAAGTGTCTTAAGCTGCTTGCCTGTAATGAGAACCAACTCGGTCTGTGTTGGCCCAATTTCTTGATCTACGGTGCTCACGGTTTCTACTTGAATAACTTCCATTTCCTTGTCGTTCGCCACGGAACTTATTTCGATTCTGTTTTTCTCGGCAGCTTCGGTCATATTCATCGTCACTCTCCATCACCTGGACCGTATAGAAATTTGGATTCTTCTTTAGCTGTGGTGCAATGTGATGATGCAGATTACTGCACCTTTCTCACATAGCTTCTTGAGAAAAAACTTGGTGTAAATGAGACTCTAATTCATTGAATTGGTTGCCTTTTGAGTGTACCTACAAAATGGTACCAATGGTACAATCCAAGTGACAGCTACAGCATTATAATATGCAATAAAACTTATGAAACCAAACTCAAATATATACCTCTCAGTAATTTTAAGTTACTTCTTAAATCACAGCAATGATCAAATCAGTTAATTACTTTGCAAAAGGCTATCATTCTAATGCAATGTCATGAAAGCCTGAGCCTAAACTGGAACTGGATCTGTGATACTAAACACGAAATTCAAGAACTACTTTCTTTTGACTTTTCCACTTTCACTACACCCTCCAAATGTATCTTTGCTCAAAGTGGCCAATATTACAGGTGCCCTTTTAGCCTTGAAATAATGATTCTGGCAAAATGACTGATGTACAAAATTGGTGCAAAATTTTGAAACCAATTAAATGAATTACACTTTTCATTGCTTAGGAAGGTATTAAAAAATAAATCATAATGAAGCCCTATTATAAAAAAGAAAATAATAAAAAACACTACATAAAAATAAAACCACCCAAATTTTAGCAAAGCAATTTTTAGAAAAATCTTAACACATGACAAAAAGGTAAGATTTCACTGCATCCTTGACAAGATCAATTGGTGGAAATAAACAGGTTATTCATCTTCAGCTTTGCTGACGACGGCCAGGTAACAGAAAGCGCCGCACCGTGGTATCGGCTGTGCGGCCAGGAAAGCCCCGCCGTCAGGAGAATGCGAGAACGCCATCGGAGCTTTCTCTTTCATGCCAGACTCTTTGGGAGTGGTGTTGAAATCAAACGATGCGTTCATCTGAGCCATTGGCGTGTCTGTACCTCCTGGCTGAAATAGGCGACTGGTATGTAGTTTCAAGGGAGTGATGTGGTTCAAGTCAGCTCCTTAATAAAAGCCAAGACGCATTACCACTTGACACCACCGCTTAAGATTGTGATTGCTCTCACGGCGCAATATTTGAGAACAAATACTCCTATTCCATTCAATCAAAATGACGTCATAATACCCACTCGGTAACGCCAGGTAAAGCAATTCGGGTTGTGACTTGTGATTGCCCTATCTTCCTTGGTTGATCAGTAGAGCTAATTAGTGATTATAATTTTTTTCAAACTGCTAGTACATCCAGTGGGTACCTGTTATTATTTTTCTCTGAGTCTATTCTGCAAGCTACATTTACAGAAAAAGGGACCACATTGACAGCCGGATTCTCCCAAACGTAGGAAACTTTCAGAACAGAAGTATGCTTAGGGAAGGATTTAAAATTTAGGATTTTTGTTTTTGCCTTAAGTACGTTTAGGGTTTGAGCGCAGTACGCTTTGCGCTGTGCTCTGAGGCGTTCTCCGATCAGAGCAGAAGTTTGGAGCATTGCGGGCTTTACGATTGTTGCGTTACAATTTTTGAATTCAGGTCAACATTTCCAAGTGTTGCGCTGGGTTCTATCAGCTACGATCCCAATTTTATCTGACTTTATTGACCTATATTGACTTTACCTTTATCTTACATTGAGCAATGAAGAGAAAGTGGACAGTTATTTTTCTTACGTGAATGCAGCGCAATGCTTGCAGCTATGCTTGAAGCTTGTGCAATCCTCCAATGTGACCAGCCAAGGGCTAGCAAGGACACAGCGCAAAGCTCGCAATGCCAAACATCAAACGTAACTTTCTCAAATACTTTTTTTTTGTGTTTACCATCACTCACTAACTGTGAAAAACTGGTGACAAGCTTTTGACTTCAGAAGTGTATGGCAATAGATACGGAGATATCACAATTACTCCACAATTGCCAACTAAAAACCAACAAATCTTCCTATTAATTTGTAAGTTGCTACCTACCTTAGCAATCTGGTGCAGTTGCAGATTAGTGGTCAACTGAATTATGCATTGCTGGATTTCATAAGCCAACAAAATCAATTTAGACAAATGAGAACATACCAGAAGGAGTGGGTTTAGAGGACCACATGGAGGACCATCGGTAAACGGCGGGCGTAACTCTCCATTCTGGACGTTCAGCACTAGGTAGTACATGAAGTCATTTCGCAGCTGCATCTCAGATATCGAGTGGTTGCATTTCATCAGACGTCTTATCCACTGCACAATTTTCGGCCGCTCTAACGACAATCATAAGCGATTAAGTCAGCTTAATCCTTGGGAGATTATGATTTTGGAACGGATGGAAAATGATAATATGGCTATGCTCACCAGAAACTTGAATATTTCCTAACAAATTTTTGATTAAAAATATGTTGTAGTTACAATCGTAGTTCAAGTCATCAACGGTGCTCATTTCGGTAGTCATGATTAATAAATATTGTGTGAACTGTTGGTGGATTTGGTAGGACTTGGAAACTGTTAATTTGAGCTATTTGGAAAAAATGTGCTTAGAATCATGCGCAAAAAACAACCATGGATAGATTTTGTCTTTTATTTTGACAAGATGTTTTTTACCTCATCATTCACTGCCACTCTGATTTTGGTGCAAATGCAATTGGTAATTTCAATGGCAACAAACACGTAGAAGTTTGTTTAGGCATCTTTTACCCATCTCTAGTTTATTCAAGATTTATTCTTAGGCATCTCCAGGTTAAATAATATAATGGATAAATAAACTACTCTAGCATAAAGGTTGTTTCTCAATAATTTTGATGTACCTATTTAGAAGTCCGTGACGGGTCCCTGCCTTTCGGCTTTAGTTTGAGATCTCAATCGCTTCTCCATCAACCGAATTCTAGCATTTTTTTCTTGTCTGAAAATTAGAGAAAGAAAAATCCGTTAATTTAATAAAGCGTTCTGAACCATGTAGAACAAATCGGATTAATTAAATTTCTCACTATGTATATGTGTTTTGCGAAATTATTTTACCTTCGACGCAATTTCTCCTCTGTTTCAACAGAGTTGACAAGTTCGGGCTCTGCAGCTTGTCGAAGTAAACTTCTGAGCCGCTCCATTGCATCTGCTAAATTCAGTTGTTGAGATCGAGTCTTATCTGATCGGATAATAAGGTAGCCTTCCTTGTTTATTTTTGTTCTGTGATTAAGAATCATCTTTGCCCTGACATCTTCATGAAGCCATGTAGCAGAATTAACGTGGAAACGTAGGTCAACTTTCGTGCTCACGGTGTTCACATTTTGACCGCCTGGTCCACTGCTACGACTGTATGTGATCTCTAGCTTTTCTAAGATCCATGGGAAACCAAAACAATTAGTTTTTTTCCTTAATCTACAAATACCCTATAATTTTTTACAAATAATTTAATATTTACCAATGGGAATAAATCCACTGAATTTTTCCTTTGCATCTGCCACAGGAATGCCCACAGGTGTAGTTATAGAAAGACTGCTTTTAGGATATATCGTGTCAAGCGACACTGCACTTTTGAAGGACAGCAATCTAGAGTTGGCATTGCATGATTGTTTCGTAAATATACTTCTCGCATTTCGAGCACAGATTCTCACAATTGTATTCATTGCAGCCGAATTGGTTTGTCAAAATGTTTTAAGGTTATAACAGTCAGCCATCTTTACGCGCACGTTTCAAATTCACATTCGTAGGAACAAAACAAAACCAGAAAAATTATAAAGCAGTAAAACTGAAAATTGAGATACCAAGTTGATTACCTATATATTTCGTTGGAACACGACGGACGTTAAGTTTTGGTGTAGCGGTGGATAATAGGTACTCTAGCCACCCAAGACCTACTTGTCATACTTCTTCAGTAGATTTCCCTCAAAGGCATTGATTTTGAAAGGTCCTCCCAAGTGACCATATAAAAATATTAAAAAACCTGGAACATGAACTCCATATCTCGCTCCTTAGTTTATGCCATTAGCAGAATGATAAAACCCAAGCTTCAAATAGATGTACTCCACAAAAAGGCAACAAAGTCTTAAACACTTAAGATTGGAATCATCTTTATTGTTTTGTTTAATGTATGCACCAAGGAATTAGTAAATATAAAATGAAAGAAGTGTAATGTAGCAATACACTAAACGCGTCCACCTCTATTTCTTTGCTTTCTTCGATTTTGGAGATTTCTTGGGCTTCTGTTTCTTCGCGACTGGTGCCTCATCCGCCGATTCTTCCTCCTATCGCAGATTGTAAAAGTAAATTCAATTGGTTCTAATAAGTACCTAAGAACAGGAATGAAGAAAGCAACAATCACACAAATACGTACCTCATCCTCATCGGACTCTTTGTCCCCGAGCCCGGCTTGCCATTCGCTCATGTACGTTTTCTCGGCAGCTTCAACGTCTTCGTCATCGCTCTCCTCCACCTCCGCTGCCTTTCGCTTGAGTGCCTTCGACTTGGACTTGGGCTTCACCACCACCTCTTCTTCCTCACTGTCAGACTGAAAATCAACAGAAAAATGATCTAAAAACTAAATTTTACTCGGATTAGTTTTATTCAGTTGTAATCTGATTTATAGCCCTTGATTTTATTACAGAAAATTACTAGAGGCAAGCAAAGAAAATTCAGAAATATGCATATAAGAAATAAACGAGTACTAGTTAGAAACCCTAATGTTGATGAAAATTGTAGCCTGCAGGCTCAAATGAACAAACTGCAGTACTTCTGGCCCCCTTCACAAACTTTTTCTGGTAAAATTTCTGCTCGAGTTTCCAAAGCTGACTAAGAAAACAAAATCAGAAATGGACCAAACTCTGCATATTCACTAACTGAAAGAGTTAGTGAATAGGGGTTCCTGACAGTAACCACTTCTTTCCTCTCTAGATTATATATAATCCAACCCTTCATGTAGCCAAAGACACCCAGCACCGCCAGATTTCCCAGCCAAATGCAGCATAGCCCACCTCCAACTCTTCCTTGGCGTCGTCAGCCAGGTCGTCGCTGTCTCCGTTGGCCAGCATCTTGCGGTCCTCGGCGGTGATCACCTTGCGGAAGTGCACGTCTCCCTCGGGGTTGACGCGGACCACGCCGCCGAACACCGTCGACAGCTCGCCCTCCTCCACCTTGTACGCCTTCGGCAGCTTTATCTTCGTCACCGGTGTCGGCACCGAGTTGGCCTTCTCTGCGGACAAGACACGGCCGATCAATACCACCGAGCCGAGACTGGCCGGGAAATTTTAACGAGAACGTTTTGAATGTCAATGCTAACGACTCGTCTAAAAATCGAAATCCAGCAAGGCTGTAAATAGGAGAGTCCTTATTGGTTCTCACCTATGAAAAACGCAGACATTCGATGAAATCTTTGGCACGGGCAAACATTTGATTACGCTGCATAAGGCTCAAGTTTTCAAGTCAATTGGGAATGCTTTTATGTGAATGTGTACTTTTGCCATATAGTGTGCTAGAAACTTTACGTTCACGTCTAGTTGCGAACGGGCCTTTATGGCTTTGCAAACAATTATTTTCATTGGCGTTTGCAATATAGGTGGTCCCAGTTTGCTCCATGGCCTTGATTGATAATATTTTGGTAGTAACTCTGTGCAAAGTTGCTTGATTAGTCGCCATGCAAGACTCGTTCAGATAGTTACTATCGAAGGTAAAATCAGGGACAAAGGGAAAAACGGCACCCGCTTTCGTTTAACTGTCCGTTCACTGTCCGAAATACCATCTACACGCCCTTGTATAAGCTACACATTTTGTGACTGAAATTTTTAGCATTGCATCTTCTGCCTGCCAATTGTTACATAGTTAATGTCGATAGTATTTGTACTTACTAAGGGTAATGTAGATGGGGATGGCTAGCGACCGCTCAGTTTTTATCCGCACGGACCGGATGTTGTTGAATCCACCGGGGAATTTGTTGATCTTGCACACTCCCGTTAACGCTGCCAAAATGTTGTCGCTGATCTGTCCTTCCGTCATCGATGTGAGGGCAGCCTAGAACACAAAACGTCACGAGTTACAAGCACTGACCCATCAACATTATTGGATCCATAAGATTAAAACTATTCTACAAACTATTACTTTCTGAAGACTTGTGTCTCTTCCTAATATTAGCACATTATTATTCAGAAAAACTATCTAACTGGGATATAGAATGCCAAGTCCCAAACTCAAACTTTCCCAACGTTTTGCAAAGCTGCAAAACCAGCTTTATCAAGGGTTTGAACTCGAGTACCAGGTATTCAATTTGCTGCAAAATAAAGCAGGCAGCAAAGCTTTGCAAAAGCCTGGAAAAGTTTAAGTTTGAGACTCGGGACATTCAATAACCCAGTTTTTTTCTGAAAAATATTTTACAAACTGACCTTCATTGTAAACGTATCGCCCATCGGATGCAAGGTCAAGACACTCTTCGCCAGTGCCGCCTCGATACGGGTCTTCAGGCCCTTTGAATTCATTTGTATGGGGATTAAATTGTGTCCGGCTTTGGAGAATCTGGTGCCGAGGGTCCTTCCAGCAACCGCCAGCAATAACCCGTCAACGAGATACGTGTCATATAGTTGTGCAAATTTTCCCTTCTCCTCGAACCGTTTATGCTCGTCGCAAAGCTGACCAATGGGTACAATCTGGATGGATCCTTTGATGCCAATGTCTCTTAAAAGATTCTTGTAGTGATTGATGGTCTTCTCGTGATCATTCTTTTTTCCGTTGACGTGAACGTTCTTAACAATCAAACATGCGTCTTTTCCTTCGCTCAGGGGATTTGGAAGCGATCTGTAATTGAGAATGATAAACATAGGTACCTAGTTACTAGTAATTCATTTGCAATGTACAACAGCAAATTACTTTAATTTTTTGTGATAATATTTTACTCACACTCGTAGATCAACCTTGGGAGTAGACGGAACTTTGATGGGTACAATCTGAATATAGATTGTGTGAGATTTGTCGTCGAAAAGTGGATTTTTCTTCGATGTCTGCTTGGTATTTTCTACTACTTTCATCAGAGTTGAGACGCCATACTCAATCTGAAATTAAAACAAAAGGTATTACGGACTGACAAGAATACAATTATGCGATAGATTCAAGTTCAGAGGTTCAGATCCCAGATAATTTCATTAAAATTGGTCAGCTGTTTTCAGATGGGGGTCCTATTGAAAATTCACTTTAAATGTTTTGCTCATTATAACTCTGAATGATAGTCAACCTTTAATATTTCGATTAAAAATTACAAACAAATTCTGGATTTACTGTGACTACTTCCATCCAAACTCAGTACCTGGGCTGCAAATGGACCACTTAAGGCTGGCATTTATTTTTGACGGATAGGACCTGGTTGGAAGCCACTTTCACTCATATTGTAGAAGCATAGTATGAATTCGTTTAAGCTATTAAAACTTTCATTAAATGCAAATCAAATGAATATAACAACTTAGATGTCCTTAATTCCTAGATGAATCTCAAATGTTAGTATTTGAAGAGCCATTCCTTCAAGGAGCATGAAAGTGTCAGTTGGAATTCCACTACTACATCCGCAGAGACTCAAGACAACCCTACAAACAAAGCCTTAATAATATCCGTTTGGGTTCGGGGGACTGTTTAACATCATAAATAAGATAAATTACAATAATTACAAAAAATAAGGCATTGCACAAAATTTAGTTTTTAGGTTATAAACCATTTAAACACTACTTATAAGCAATACGCATAATTACCTCTTCCTTTTTTAGCGGCATTTCACCGAGCGGTGTTTCAACGTGCTTAGTTTTACCCATTTTGATTCGAAATACAAATAACTATAACGAAATGTGTGACCAAACAAATCCGGCTGCACGTGTTCTCGGACAAATTTCGGGAAGGATCGATCGATGCCCGTCGTCGGCTTGCGGTGGGAGGGGTTTTGACGTTCTTTTATTAACGGCATGGTGGCGCTAAACGTCAAGTCTCAACGAACCCGCGCTAAATTCTAAAGATGATTCAAAGTGCATGATATTTCGATATCTTTATTACTCATCATAATTAACTTGTATACATCTAAATGTAAAAAAAAACAATTTCTGATTATGAATCACTTTCAGAACCAGAAGTGCAATTCTGGTGAGAGTAGATGAAATCATCTGAACTGAAATAAATTAACAGAATTGCAATCCTGTTCTGTTTTATTACGTTTCTAGTATAGCTGCCAGCCATTTAGACATTATCTTGTTGCAGTTGAACCGATACGAAATCTTCACCGTCAATATTGTCAATGTAATCAAATAAGTTACCTCTCTCGTTTAGATGGCTTATTGAGTCGAGCCACTACAGTTTCTTTTTTCTCCTGAAACCAACAATCTTGCTTGGGCCATTTTGTCTTGCAAATTGTTTGACTTTCTGCAGCCTTATTATTGCATGGCTGACTATTAGCAAGGCAAGGTAAGCACCAACCTTGCTCAATTCTTTCTGATGAACTTTTTTGCAATAAGCCCCTACATTTCTCACAGTCGGTTGACGGATTACTAGCATCCCGTTTACATTGGAAGCACCTTACAGAGTCTAACTTAAAACTGGATACTAAAACTCTACCCTTACACTATGTTCACGAAACATTCATCTGACCTCAACTCAAATTTAACCAGCTTTGAATGGCTATCAAATTCGACACCACCAACATTCACCCTCGCAAACAGCCAACGCAGCCAAATCAAACCACCAACGTAAACGGGACGCCGCCGCACCTCCGATTCACCTCTCCCACCGTTTGGCGTCGTTGACCGTCCGATTGCCCTTCGCCTTCTCCTTGACCCTAACCTCCTTCTTCTTCTTCGGCTTGACCGGCTTGACGAGTCCGCACCGCGCCTCCAACTCGTGCCAACGCGCCGCCACCCTCGCCGCCAGCCGGTCCTTGTACCGATACGCCGTCCGGTCGACCACCGACTGGCTCTTGACGCAGTCGTCGCCGCCGAACTCGCACACGCGGTAGTGGTGCAGCACGGCGGCGTCTGGCGGCACGTTCAGCGTGCCGTGCCCGGCGACGTACTCCCAGACGAAGTGGTTGCCGGCTTCGACGACGTGCTCCGGCCGACACAGGTACTTGCTGCGCTGCTTGTGCGGATGCAGCTTGGCGCGCCGTCGCGTCTTGCTGAGCGTCACGAGGCCGGAAGTGAGGTCGGCGTCTTGGATGGCGGCGGCGGCGGGGGAGGCGGCGGCGGCGGGGGAGGAGGCGGGGGCCGGGCCGGAGGAAACGCTGATGTCGTCGGCCCACTGCAGGTAGAAGAACGCGTTCTGGAACGAGTAGGAGCCGGTGGTGCGCGTGTTGACGCGCGTTCCCATCCATCTGCGGGCCGGGAAAGAGGCGGATTTGTTAAAAATCAGATTGACGCAAATAAGGCAGTTAAAATTCTATGGAGATGTAGGAACTAAAGTGGGTCTCGCATATCTCCAGCTTACAATCAAAACTACGGTATGTCGTGTTCCAGTTGAGGTCACTTAAGAAAAAACTGCATTTAGAAAACCTCCTCACCTATTACCATGCTAACTTCGAGTCAGTGCTCCGTTATGGTATAGTCTTCTGGGGCGGAGCAACCAAATCTGAACTCACGAAGGTCTTCAAGATTCAGAAATATGCCATCCGAGTACTGACATGGAAAACAAGGAGATCTAGCTGCCGTGGAGTCTTTCGAGAACTGAAAATACTCACCCTGACAGGCCTCTACATTCTGGAAGCAGTCACCTTTGTGAAATTAAATGGCTCACTGTTCAGTGACAAAGAGGCCCATGCTCACAACACCAGGCATAAACTACTCCCAAAGAGCCAGAAACATAACTCAGCCCTATACCAAACTGGACTGTACTACAGGGGGGCAAAACTTTTTAAAGCCCTTCCCGAAAGTATTAGGAAAGAGCTTGATACGAGGAGGTTTAAATCAGCAGTGAAGGAGTATCTTTTGGGAAACGAATTTTATTCTTTGGATGAGTTTTGTTGTGACTTTTAAGGTTATAGCCAATATTGACGATGTATAACGGCAAATGCTTGTATACTACTGATTAAAAATAAAAAAAAATAAAAAAATTTACACTGTAAGGCAGCTCTGTATAGTCAGATGACCATCCAATATTCATCCAAATATATCTATTTGATCGATTATTTTCATTTTCCGTCCGTAACTCCATGTCAATTTGCAGCTTTTTGAAAACTTGAACCTCATTGATATGTCAAATTTTCAATGGAAATTTTACCACCACAATCTGCTTATAAAAAATCAGGATATCAAGCTATAGTCATTGCCAAGTTCACTGAGAAACTGCCCTTCAATTTAACTGCATTTAAAAACATTTTAACTTGACTTAAGTTCTAGCATTTAATATTCATTAGGCCATGCATTCATGCAGACCACTGCAATACAACATACCTATTCCATTCAATCAAAATTCAATCAAAATTACTTCAGGATACCCACTCTGTAAAGCCAGGTAAAGCAATTCGGCTTGTGATTGCCCTATCTTCCTTGGTTATTTAGCAGAGCTTATTAATATATTTTTACAAACTGTTAGTACGTCCAGTGGGTATCTGACGTCACTCTCTGAGTGGAATAGGTCTACTAAAAAACAAATTGAAAACATGAAATAACAACGGTAACTCTGCTTCTACTCACTTGACCAGCTGCAGCAATGTGTCGTTGTGCCGCGGAATGATGTACTCGTCGAGATCGATGAGCGCGACGTGCGAGTACCGATACATATTACGGTAGAGACAGTCGTTGAGCGCGGCGAACAGCCCCTCGGTGCGGATCTCCTTCTGCGACAGCATGTTCAGCTTCCAGGGCAGCAGCGTGACGACGCCGCGGCGCACGTAGTCGGACAACACGCAGCCCACCGCCGGCCCGAGCGTGTGGTTGTACAGCGTGAAGTGTTCCACGCCGAGCATCGAGTTCAGCTCGAGGAACTCGAGCATTTGCACCGCCTGCGGAGAGAGGTGTGCGTGTGATGCTAGGGTTTTGTTACGTCGCCGCTGATGCTCGTAGCAAATATCTTAGTGTGCTAACGTAGCAAACTTTGCGGAAGTTGCATTGTCGAGCTGGCGACAGAATTTTCAGCGCCGTCTAGGCGGCTAGGGCCATGTAGGCACAATGTAAACAGTGTTACACTTGTCATCTTACTTAATATTTCAGGTTTTTTTTGCTCAACGTTTTGTTTGCTTGTAACTGCAAGCTGCACGTGTTTAATTTAACATCTAACTTTGCCACCAGATTTTCCACCTGGTCTGTTTTGCCCGATTTTGCCAATAGTTCCCTATGTTATAGTCTAGTAAGATATTTGCTTTTAGGTCGTAAGAATGCATAAGCCCAGGACTGCTTTTCTGTAACTTTCTTAAGGTGAGATGAGATAAGAGCATTCATTTGTACCATTAGAAACATTAACACAAGTGTTGATCTCAAAAAAAGTTAAAGAATCTCTTTCCAGGATGGAGTGCTTCAATAAATAGGCACGACATTGGTATAGTTTTTTGGGTTTTGAGGTTTTATGAGGAGGATTAGGTATTTTTTGGTTCTTTTGTTTGATATTTGATCACATCTGGGTCTTTGTTACTAGACCCTTGAGAAAGCAGGAAGCAAGCTTTGCAAAATGCCGGGAAAAGTTCAAGTTCATATTAAAGTACCGACTCTCTCACCTGGTTATAATGAAAGTGCAGCGGCTTGACGCAAACGGCCACCTTCTCGGGTATCGTGACGTTCTTGGGCTCGAACGCGCCGTTCCTGACCAGCAGGTGGTTGGCGGGCGGCGCGCGCAACCGCGTCACCACCGACACCGAACGCGGGGCCACCGAGTCCTTGCGCAGCGGGCACAGCACGAAGCACGCGCTGTATTTCAGGTTCCAGTTCTCGCGGATCACCTGCAATGATAAATAATGATAAATGGCATCATTGGAGGCATTGGAATCAATGGAAGCATAATTGGAATCAATGTCATTAGAAAATAACTTTGTGCTGAAAGTTGAATACCTTAACTTTGGCGGCGACGGAGACGGAATGTGCTGGCATCGTGGCGTTGGCCTCGTACCAGAGGCGGCACCAGACGGGGTCGTGGCCGCGCGTTTTGGTGGCGCCTACCACGCGCACAAAGCGGCTCTCGCGGCGGTCGAAGTATGCGGAGAACACAAAGAACTTGTATCTGCGGAACAAGTTCAAGAATGAGATTACTGTATGTCTTTGTATGATATGGTTTGATGGTGGTTTCCAGAGCAGTGAATGGATGTGGTGGATGGTTTCTCCTTATAAGTTGGCAGACGGAAATCTGCTGAAACGTCGAGCTATTAGTCATTTTCTAGACCACCTAACGCTTCCCATTGAAGCACTTCGGCAGATACACTCACTGCATCTATTTAAAAGAATATTTTCATATTTTCATTAATTTTCTTGCACTAATCTAATCTTTCAATGACTTGAATTGTAAAACTTATTGCACTCCACATTGTGTCTTGTACAACAATCACTTGTGGTTTTTTTGTGACAATAAACAAATAAAATATCCACACATTTATGCTAGGACTTTGAAAACGCAATTTATACACGCGTTTTTAGATGAGTGGCAAACGGCAGAGTTTGAAATATACATTTCAGTTTATTGGCTGACCCGTTTGAAAATCTTTCCATTGCCAAGTCATGAATTTTGCCACCTAAAAAGGCAGTTTGGCAAACTTCAACAATCTTGATTGAAAAAACTACTTGTCCAAATGTCTCAAAAACCTGGCAAGTCGATGTTAAAACGTTTTGAAAGTTTGCTGATCCATTTGTTTCGGCGACTGGAATAATGTAAACAATCATCCATACAGAAACCTTTGTTGTGCTTTAATTCCCGGAAGTTATGAGTTAAATTGATAGATTTCGCATCAGTCGCTAAGTACTTGTTTGGCTTATTGGCTAACGAGCTTCGAACGAGAACACAGTCGTTTCGTGTTGTCTCGTCACGCACTCACCTGGTCCCGGAGACGGTTTGCCAAATGCCGTCCCTTGCCGTAACGTTGCCAGAGACGGGAGGCAGACGTGACTCGATCCCAGGCGGTAGATCCCGCCCCTGTTTCTCTCCCGCTTCCGGGATTGCCCGCACAGTGTCCTAACCATTCGGGAAAACCACAGCGTTGTACTTCGATGTAACAGAGACGAGATTTTAGCCGAGATTAGTTAAAATTATTAAAACATAAAAATTATGAAAATAATTTACCCAGTTCAATACCTTTTCTGAAAACTAACATGCCAAGATTAGGAAAACATATGTGTAGTACTTCTCATACTACTTCTAACTTCTGGTGAGCCGTGATAATCTTTTAATAAAATAAAACATCTAAATACCTAATATCAGTGATATTTTAGGCTACAAATAAACCTTAATATAAAAATAACTGTATTTTCGGCATCGTCCGAGAACGCCCATGGAGTTTGGGTAGTGGGAAGTACGTATGGCATGTATGCGTAACCTGCCTGTAGTTTCATAGGGAACGGCCCTCCAGGAGGGTGAGCTCTGGCAGCTGCATGCGTGTCTCCCCGGTCTTCACGGACAAACACCCCGAAGTTGTCGTCGAAGCCCGCGCCTCGGTAGATCAAGTAATCGTCGCCCTACAACGAAATCCCAACTATTTAGCGTCGTCGCAAGTCACGCCACTGATCAGCCGAAGGATCGCAAGTTGTATTTGGGACCTGAAACCAAACTGACTGTTTAAAAACGCGTATGAAACTGAATTTTTTCTGCGGAATTGGGTAAATTTAAGCTTTTGTTTCCTATACTTCCTTCGTAAAAAAAAGCCGAATTTTACCAAATTCGAAATTTCCATTCCAAAATTGCGTTTGTTATTCCGACTACCGAGAGTTGAAACCGGATCTTTCACTTATTTTTCCAGAAAAACTAATTAACTGGTTATTGAATGTTCAAAAATGCATTTATTGAGTCTTAAGAAAAGTAATAACAGATCTTTCACCTTGTATTTGTTTATTATGCTTTTGACGAGTACAGAGTCTTCGTATGAGCCTAAATCTAATTAAATATACTCTCGTTGATAGATACTTTGGTTGCCGGAATGGAGCATTACCAGTTATGCTTCACGGACAACCAACTTTGAAATGGAGATGAAGATTTTTTGAGTTTCTGGGCTCCTAAATCATACCTATAATAAATGAAGTGGCTTCACTGTGTCTGTTCTGAGGAGAGGACCAAAAACCACTTACATCAGAGCAGACACCGTACAGGCTCCCAACATAGGCACTGAAAACCTCCGTCAAAACATACCTAAAATACATTTTTTTCAAAAAATAAAAAATTTCCATGATTTCTCATAAAAATTGACACCACAGTGCCATACTCTGCCACGATCCACGTATGAGAATCTTTGCACACAATACCGACCTGCAGCAGCGCCTGATCCTCGTAGTCTGGCCGGTCGACCATCCCGCGGTGTCGCACCCCCTGCCCTCCGCGGGCCACCAACACCCCCTGGCCGCGGCCGCGCTCGTCGATCAGGAAGATCTCGGTGAGCACGATCACGCCAAACACGGCGAAGAAGATGATCACGATGAAGAAGCTCATGTTGGCGCGCTCGCGGAGCAGCCGCGACCGCGGGCTCAGCTTCTTTGCAGTGCGCGTTTTCTTCAGTAGCTTCATCATCTTGAAATGGTGACGGGGAAGTTAATGAATTAAAGTCAGGGAATTAAAGTGATTTGTGGCTTTTTCAAGTTGTATAAAACGTTTTTTCAGTAGCTTTGTCGAACGCAGTAAAAGCGTTTATCGCAACATATACAAAAACACACGACAATTATCACTAGAAATTGTCAATGCTTAAATTTTAGCAGGATTTAGAACTTTGGGAAACATCATTCAATCTACAACAATGGTCTCAACAATGATCTCAATAAGCTGGTCAATGCTTACATTTGAAGAGAATTTGGAACTTTGGAGTACTGAACCATAGCCAACTGAAATCACATATTTTTTACTATACCAGCCCTCTCCAATTCGACTTTTTGAAGGAATCCTAGTTCTATTTTAAAACTGGTTGGTGGCAGCACATGGCGGGTCAAACCACCGCGTGCTGACTGTCAATCCGTCCAGCAAAATTCAGTAAGCGGTGGCCTTAGTAAAAAATATTTTATTCCAGTTGGCTGTGACTGAACCAGCCAAAAATACAATCATTGAACAGCTATCAAGCTATAATGAAATGCAGAAGACTCTGAAGAGACAGGTTTCCTTGCCCTTATCACTGAGCTGAAAACTGGTCTGCCGAAAGATGAAATATACTCACTATACTCAGTTTGGAACAAATATGTAGAAATATTGTGCAAATTCAACGTGAGCCCTGCAATCTATCAGAGTAACAGATTCACGTGCAAACTTCAGATTGCAGAGTATGCAGATTTTGTTCTTCCATTTCGAAAACACCCGCCTTGTTTACTGTTTCCTTTGGGGCGTGCGTATATTAAGTTAGGAGACAGTGTTACAGAGGAACCCAACACCGAGTTTTCTTCTGCAACACTTGCCAAAGATCATGATGCAGAAATCCATCACTGGATATACAAAGTTGCAATAAAAGTTCGTTGGGATCTAAAAGCTACTCCATGGACATGACTTCGTTGAAGGTTTCAATCTAGACAACGCGGAGAATGTATTCCCCGAATTCTGTATCTTTTGTTAAGACTTATCTGCGGAAAGATTGATCTGGATGGAGTCGAGAAGTTGAGAACACTCGAGATGAGCTTCGCACCATAGTTCTATAGTATTTATTGCTCAAAACGTGATGTTGTGTTTGCTGCTTCGCGAGGAAAGAAATGAACTCTAAAGCACATTGGACATGGTTACCTCGAACCAGTGACGGGAAGTAATTGAATCTATCTTAGATCCCGAGATCAGTTAAGTCAGATAGGTACCTATATATAGCCACTATACGGAAAGACATTTGGTTGGGTTGTGATCGCGCTTTTATTTATTGTCGATGAACTATAAAGATGAAATACTTTTTAAAGTTATTTGCAATGCAACGATTATCTCCAATTTTAGGTAATTAGTCATTAACTTTTCAATATTAATCACACATAGAAATATAGAATTCCTGTATTCTTAGAATGAATGAATTCTACATTTTTTGTAATGTAAGCTTGCAACGGTATTGACATTTGGAAGGAAATAATCTTATGTTATCATAGTGGGTGTCTATGTCATATCTTTGGTGTCACACTACCGAAAAAAACCTCGAAGTCACGGCATTAGCTGTCCTCCATTCGGCCACTCGCCGAAACATACACCTCAGCACAGCAAACACACTGCCATTTTTGCTACTTTGTCGTCGAATTTCTTAAAATTACGGGCGCCCTATCGTCGTCGAGTCTCTCAGGAAATCTCTGTCGGCTTACCTTACAGCCTTTGATATCTTCTGTCCGCCAGGCGAAGTCTTAGCCGGATAGATAAAGATCCAGTCCAGTAGAGTCCAACGACGCCGGATCTCCCGGGAGCCTTCCTCCCATTTACCGAACAAATCTTTATACTCTACGTAGTAACGGCGCACGTTTCTAATACGTTTCCAAGTCCGCGATTCAATTTAAACACGAATTTCCTATTCAAACGGCGAGCGCTGCTAGCTGATTTGAGCATTATTTTCACTGGGGGTTTTTTGTTAGAGTCAAAATGGAGTGATTATTCGTTGTTCTGGCATAGCATTGTGGTGAGCACCGGGTTGTTTTGAGCGTAATTATTGGTGGTTTTACTGGGGGGTGGGCCCGGTCAGCGTGGCGACGGAGTCAGTCGATGCTTTCCAAGGTGCGAAGACTTGATTTTCATCTTTCTGTGAACAATGGAGAAAACATCGGTTGAACATCGGTGTTGAGTTGACTGACTCAATGGATGTTTTCCGAATTGCGTCTTGCACGGTCGTGATTAAGTAAGTCTCGCCTCCACTTGCCAGCAGAGACATTTACTGGCAAATAGTGGGTATACGGAAGAAAATTTCATCAACTGACAAATTTTAATTGCTTGTAAATGCAAAAAAATGTAACCACGCAATGGCGTGTGTACCCAAGGGTACAATGAAATATATTTAATTTAAATAAATAATTGAGTTCTCGTTTCCGTACGAGTGGTTTCTTTGGGTTTGGTCTATTTTTTGATGGGCGAAAGAGGCCAGAATATTATATATAAATTAACAAAACTTTCCATGGATATGATTTGCCCTTATCACATGACGACTGTGTAAAAGTTTCAAGTTACTTTATTTGAAAACGACTTTTTATGTTTTTTTCCCTGTTTTTTCCTAAGTTAAATCAATTCTGAGCCCAGAATCATTCAAATAACGGCCATCCATCAACGCGATTAAAACAAGCCTTCGTAAAGCCCATGATGGTATAAAATATCGCGAATGTCTTATTTCGCTCCCGACGATGACAACAGTCTGGCGACGAGATATAAGAGAGATCTCAGACAGAGTGCAATAATGTTAATATTCAAGTACCCCCTTAAGTATCCCACTTCCTTTGGCACAGCACATGCATTGAAACAAAGCCGACAAAAAGTATACGACTATACAACAAAAGACTTTGCATTTGACATTTGTCTCAAAACATTATTAATAATTTAGTCGAGTCCTGATGGCAATCTCATCAAATGCCTGCGGCGCAGGTCTGTCATCAAATATTCAGGACCAGCCGTCGAACATATAGCAAGATAGTAAGATAGCAAGATAGCCTGCAGATAGCCATGCGGTGTAGTATCAACTCTGGCAATCGGCAATGCTCGCGATAAATCATGCTTCAATGTAAAGTTTTACCTATATAGCGAGAGATCCTATCACCAGATGGTATTGGTATAGGGGGTAGTCTAGCTGCATGTATATAGCGGTGGTACACGGAAAGTTCATCAGGGTTGGTTTAATAATTGATTAGCTATTATCTACTTAATGGGGTGGAGCATGGGATGGGAATCGAACAGAGTGCTTCCAATCACGACGCCGGCTGCAAAGTGTTTGAAAAAGTTAATGCCATTAGAGATTATAATGTATTTTTAATTAGCACTCTATAGATCGAAGGAAAAGTGTGATGAGAAATTGCGAATGAATTAGCGAAAAAACACGTGTTTAAAAAATAATAATTTGAATAACTATGTCTGAAATTACTACCTATACTGCATTGGTGGTTAAGCACATGCTGTTAATTATGAATCTTTAATGCATATAGTAAATATGGGAGGCTCGTTATACCATTAGTCATGTTATTAAAAATGTCTGTATATATAGGATAAATAAAAAAATTAGCCATACATTTGGTCTTACGAAGCGAATTTTCCTGATTTCTTCAAGTTAGAACATGCTAATGTGATTAGAAAAATACAGTTTGAATCTGTTATAACTATCTTTGGTTGAAACAAATAATGGGTGTGGATATGGATTTCCCCCAAAATGTTCCACGCATCCGGCCAATCTTGCCCCGCGAATTTTTAGACCCATGCAAACCCCCCGAAATTCTCGGGGTTCATATCCCAAT
Source organism: Nemurella pictetii (assembly GCA_921293315.2). NCBI lineage: Eukaryota > Metazoa > Arthropoda > Insecta > Plecoptera > Nemouridae > Nemurella > Nemurella pictetii. The sequence goes on from OV121122.1 coordinate 10,288,702, forward strand.
TCAAAAGTTGATCACATACTTTCAGCATCCATAAAGTTCCATCCACACAGCATCCAGAAATAGTACAACATGCCCCTCGTGCTAGGGTTACTACCTTGTTTATTATGAATGAATGGCTAAGAGTAAAGCCCTAGCCGCTTAAAATATTGATGGCTCTCCATCAACTATGGTCCAGCCAGACAGCATCATCCTCAACGATTTTATACTTAACGTTAGACTTACCTCAATCACAACAGTTAAGAACACAGGTAACCACAAACGAAAAACCACCGGCACACGAACAAATTTCAACAAGTAACGATCAAAAAATGATATGCGAATGTCTCTAGTTTCAGTAAGGGGGGTATATATATACATGTAATTTATAGTGATACAGACAACATCTAACCTAACCCTGGCAAGTTGCTTTGTCCTTTGAGTCATGCGCCCGACTGTGCTCGCTCGACAAACGCTGGTACACCCTTCCGAACTAGCAGATCGATGCCCAGACCTCATAAAGACCGACCGAACGAGAGTGTGTGTGTGTATGAGAAAGAGAGGGAGAGAGCTCCCCCCCACTTTTGGGGGGCACATTCGCGCATGACTGCCATGTCTGGTTTGCGCGAGCGACCAGTTGGGATAGGTCTAGACGTTTAGACAGACAGTTCGAGTTTTAAACAAATTTGCATAGATCGGAAATGGGATTTCATTTGCCATGCTTACTGAAATGACGAAAGCAAAATGAATAGAAGCGTTTACCTTTATTTATCTTGATTCAATTAGTTTCCTCACAAAAAAAAAACACGTAGCTATTTGCGGATTTTTTTGAGCTGAATAGGAGTAACAATTTGCTCTTAACGCCCACTTAAATCCACTTGGATTCCGGAATCGTCAGTATTGGGTATATGAAAAGAATACATTGAATTCGCAAATTGCGAAAAGTACTCACTGTTTGCTTACCAATGGAAATGATTGTGATGCGTAAGAGGGATGTACCGGGTTGTGATGAAGGGCCATCGGAGATGTCCCGATGGTGATGGGTGAATACGATGACGAGATAATATAGGTGTCATGTATATAGGATGCGGTTCCGTCCGTCCTGGCTCGTGATTTCATCGGGAAATGTTGATTAGGTTAATTTGCATATTTTGGCACGGTACTGGACACAGGATGGCCATTTCACTGTCTCAGTAGGTATGTGGACACTCCGTACTACTGACAGTGTCATGTTTGATTGAGAGCGTTGAACGAGATTATTTCGAGTTTTATATTGGTGTACCTGTGTACGCTTTTCATTGGTACGGGAATAGTCCAAATTAAATGCAAAAATGTATTTTCACTGGCAATTTAAATATACCCGACTATAGCAAATATGTATACAATGCAGTTAAAATTGAACCATGGCTCGTGGAACCATGGTTCATTTAAGAACTAGAAGATGACTACAATTTTATGGAAAGCGCTCTCAAATCAAAGATACATGTGTAGGTAGTAATTATATTCATCCTTAGTAATTTTGCGAAAATTATTTGAAAAATAATCGGATCGGAAGGATCGGAAAATGATCAACTGTAGGTATACAAACCAAAGAGCTATCGTGACCAAGCAATCACCCCATCGCATCAGCTTACTGCATGCATATTCTGCAGATACAAACTAACGATAAAAATAAAATGATTTTCATTTTCAGGTAAATTTCCAATGAAACTGAAAGGACTCGTCAATAATTCTGCCAAACACGTCTGGTGCTAAATCTAGACTTTCAATTTCGAATGCCAAAGCTATTCAGAAAACACCCACCCCCCTTTTCACCCCCTTGAAAGGTGCGTGCGGATGGGTTTAACCCACGACGTCGCCTGCAAGCACAAAGGTTGCCCAGAAAACGCACGAGCGACGCCAAAACGCCGTTGCGTGACACACGCTGCTTAATGATTTCCACAATCAAAGATAAGCGCGAGGCCGCAGAAGAAAAACCTTATTTTCCTTCCATGCGTTGCGGCGTTGCAGTTTATTTAATATATAAAAAGAAAAATAAAGATAGCCGAGCGATTGCTGGCTGTTGCTATTTTCGGCAAGTTCATAAAATATATAAGGAGCGAATAAATTATTTTCTTTAATCTTGTGGCAGTAATGAACGAGGTGTAATTAAAAAAAGCTGGACACGACATCTTTGGCGAGCGGCGGTCGAATGTGATTTGCATTCGACAATGTTTCCGGTGTATTGTTCGGTCGACGCCGTGCTGCCGTTGCCGTAGGGGGCTGGAGAAATGGTGGGCGTTGCGTTAGCATTTTGCGACAGGAAACATCGTACTTCGAACATTCAGGAAACATCGGATACTGGAAAAAAGCACTGACTAGTGATTTAACAACCTAAAAAAACTTGGTCACCCTAATTGCCTATGTACTCGCCTTTTATATTTCCATAAGCCCTTATAGATTGATGTGAATAATTTAACGCTGCCGTTAACTTTGATTTCCTGCGGTTATCTCCTTAAACATCGTACGAATTTTCCCGCAAAAGTTGTAATACCAACTTCATTTTTTTTTGTTGCATTGCGAACAAACATGTGTGACCTGTCAAGTGTCAATGTGACAGCAACAAGTAAACAACTCGGTGGATTTATTTTCGTTCAGTGAAAAAAACGTAAAGAAGCAAGCTAAATCCAAGGATTAAAATGTCGTGCAGAGAGTTGAGACGTAAGAATGCTGATATGAATGCACGTTTGTAAAAGAATTGTGTAGATATCATACTGGCATAGATAATAGATGATATCTCATGGGACGATTTTACATGTTAATCAATCTCACTCACACGAATAAATTCCGCTGTGACACCTTCTAGGCTAAGTATCTATTGTTTTCTGACATTGTTTTCAGATTTCACGGAAATGATGAGATCCCTGGGATATGAGCGACTTATTTCGATGGAGAACTTCCGTAACCCTAACTTCCCGTTAGTGGCTGAGATACTTGTTTGGTTGGTTAAGCGATTTGATCCCAACGTTTCAATACCGAAAGAGTACGACACAGAAGAGAAACGCATTGCTCTCATAAGAGCTGCAGTTCAGTTCATGGTGTGTTGGCGTTTGGTGAAATTAGGTCGCATGGTCGTCTACTACACAATTATTGGACAAACTAATTATTTGTTTCAGGCATCAGAAGCAAAAATCAAGCTGAACCCAAAACTCTTGTACCAAGCTGACGGCTATGCAGTGCGAGAACTTCTTAAGGCAACAACGATTCTTTATGCAGCGCTACATGCTAATAACAACCAAGTCAGCGATGAATTTTCCGAGTCTTTCACACTAGCAGACATCTCGGGAAAGGTATGAAAGCTCAGTATACCTAAAGTATGCCAAACAGTATGTCAGATAACAACATAATATCAATGCTAAAATTTTGAGAACTATAACATATATATACCTATATTTGAATTTAATGGTTTCTAGTTTTTAAACTATCTATCCAAGATTAGGCCTAAAAATAATCCCCATTTTCTTCTAGTTTGAAGATCTGAAACGGGCAAGACAATTGTCTTCAGAAATCACAACCAATGGAGCCCAAGTCTACGACATTCTTGGGAAGGAAACAGATTTCAGGGTGAATTGCAACTTTCAAATATTAAATAAAACATGATGAGTTAGATTGCCATTGATCAAGCAATGATTCTACGCTTGCACTTGATTATCTTTCCATCGCTAGGAACTCCGTAACATCAGTGCCAACCGGCAGCTGGAGACGGAAGATGTACGAGCGGCATTGCAAGAAGCGATCCGAACGCTAAGAGAGGAAAATATTAACACCAAGCAACTCATCGATAACGTCAAGGCTAGCGAACAAAATCTCGACTCCAAGATTGAGAAGAAACGTGTCGAGCTGGACAGGAATCAGAAGCGCTTGCAGACTCTCAAGAAAGTCAGGTAAATAGATCAGAAAAAAATTCTAGGACATGCTCTTGTTGTAAAATGTAAATTTCAATGCAACATAAGTAAACCACATTAACCGGTGAACATAATATATACCGAAAAGGTTTTCAGTAATAGGAAAGTGAAGGAAGTAAATAGTTAAGTAAAACTAAGTGCCAAAAAGATAAAATCTGGTAGGAAGATAGACTAGAACTGATGTGAATTTTAAGTGTTTCGGTGGAATTCTTCTTTGGTGTTACACGGTTACACCATCATCTTCAATTTTTTCCCGACATGCAGGCCAGCATTCCTGGACGAATACGAACGCCTGGAGGTGGACTTCCGGAAACTGTACGAGGACTACATGGTCAGATTCCGATGTCTTGTCTACCTTGAGCAACAAAACGAAGAGTCTGAGCAGATCGAACAAGAGCGATTGGAAGAGAGACAGGTACAGCCACGGTCAACTAGCCGGTAAAATTCGCGTTGCCACAAAATTAGATCTCGTGCACAGAGACACTTGTAACTACACACACTTGTAACTAACTTACAAGTTACCAGATTTCTGACCAGGGCAACAACAATTGATTGGTACTGAACTTGTGGTATTCAGGCGGCTACGCAGAAGCAACTGGAGCAGATGAAAAGGGAGGACCGATTCCAGCTGTCTCCTGATGACCTGTTCGCAGCAACCGAGATCAAAGAGGAGGTGGAAGACGCCTCGGCAAAAATACCGACAGGGAAAGCGAGCCGAGTCCGAATCAAAACGGCTTCGGGAGGTAAGTTTCGATGAGACCGCAAAGAAACCGAGTCTTCCAAACACCCAACAATGCAAACCAGTGTGCAAATTGGCATTGGGTTGAGTAGAAAGATCACAAGAAGATAATGTAAAGGCTCACTGGTAGAAATAATTCAAGATGCTTAAATAATACAACTTTCTTGGTAAAACTAAATGAAACTAAAACTTGGCTTCCCATTTGCAAAAATAAAATTCTGCAGCCATTGTTTTGTTGTTGATTCAAGTGCTCAATTAGCTGTAGTTCAATTGAATGATTGATGGGCAATTATCACAGATATCAAAAAACTCATCTCCCTTATCATGATGAAACTCTGTAGTCATTCTTCCTCAACTTAAGTAGGTACAATCAACCTTGAACCATTTGTTACATAAATCTACCATTCCATCAAGAAAGTATCTAGACACTGACACAAAAGATTGAAACCGATTCCAGTTCAAAGATTTCATCTTCACTTGGAGTGTTTTTACGGTTTTGCTCTGATATTCGGCATTCAAAGGCACCTTAAAACTAACAGTCTACTCCTGAAGATAGCAGAAGTCAAAACGTCAAGTTTGAAGGCCAAATATAGGGCCAGAAAATTCCCAAAGATCAAAGCCAAATCAAAAACACACTCCTAAAACCAACAACCACCCTGAAAACTTCATCTTTGACGAGAGATGACAATGAAACATTTCCCAAGCCAGCCGGCCGAATTTCTATGCCGCCTCGTGCGTTGCAGTGATGCGCAAGGCCAGCGCGTCCACCTCGCATCACCGGCAAGTGTTCGGCTCGATGAACGGGCCGGAGGACGACGACAGCGGCAGTCTGGACAGCGATTCCGACATCCTGCTCGACGGCGACAACTCGGAGCTGCTAGGGACCGAGGACGAGGAGGAATTGTCGTTGGCCGGGGGCAAGCCACGTCACAGCAGCCAGAGCAAGCCGCACAGCGATGACGACTTTTAAAATGTCGGTTTTGGTGTCGGGTAAGCACTTTACGTTGGTCTATTTCGAGGTAGTTATTGATCAATCGAGTTGGTGTATTTTTTTTGTAGGATGCTTAAAGAGTGAAGAACGGAAGAAGAGCATTATGAGTGACTGATTTAGTAGATGATATTGGCAACAGTTGCGGAAGGCTCCGCAGTCAGCCAGATATATTGATTTTCAACTGTCCATTGTGTGCCACTATTTCCTACTACTTATGTTGTGATGCATGTATTTAATCGTTTCTTCTAATGTATCTCAGCCATGAAGCTATTATATTCTAGTCTTAGCTACGCAAGAAACCTAGGCACAATTTTTAAATATTAGTAGTTGATTCTCAACTAGCAGCTAGAAGATTGAGAATATTGTAATTTGGGACAAAAAAATAGACCAAATATCCAGGAAAACATTCAGTGAATGATAGATCAATAGATCACCTTATATATTTTTGTGTGATTTTAAATATTAGTCACCTACCTGACGACCAAAGATATTTTGCTCAGGTCTGTTTATACTTTTAAGCCCTTGTGTTTTTTTAAACCATTACAGAACTCTTATGATCTCTTTAAATGTAAAATAAAATTGTAACGAGACTTGAGAGTACCATAAAAACCGTCCATAAATAGTAATATTGACAAACCTGTTTTCGTGACAAGTTTGCATTTACGTAGAATATATTTTACGTCTAAGCACTGATTCTGTGGCATGCACGGAATAAAAGTGAGAGCATCTTACCACATTCTTAAACTTACCAAATTAAGCACTGATGATTGAATAAATGCCGTACAGTATAACTGTTAGGTTTAACATTGTTAGGTTAGTACACAATACCACTGAAGGCCTTGGGTTTCTTGAAGGTAGTTAGGGTGTCTTAAAACATGCTAGGACAGATTATAATGTCTGATACCAGCTATCCACAGGGTCTGAATAATTATTTATTTAGTTTATCAGTAGCAATGCCATTATTACCATTCTCTCCAATTTAAAATATGCTGTACTGTTTACATAATGCTATTTGAGTTGGTGTAGTGTTATTTATCTGTGATCTTCACCAAATTAATGTGTACTACATGGCTTAAGATATTTATTTAATAAACTATGCACATCTTATTATCTGTATACTGTGAATCCTATATCCATTAACATCTTCATCAATTATGTTTGAACAACCAATTTGCCTATTATCTAATAATTAATTGTGTACAAATCTTCATGTACTCAAGATCTAATGCCTTAATCTTAAATTGTTGTTTGCATTTGAACTTATTTAAATGATAAGCAAAGTCAATCAAATATTTAGTTTGAGCATAAGGAAAATATGTATCTAGTAGGTACAATTGTACCTATGTGTGCTATCAAATTATTGAACAAGTCTAAATACAAATACTGATCTAGAACAGAGTTTACTTATCTACAGGCTAAACAGCCAATTTTGCAAATAGTTTTGGCAGGAAATTCAAATAGGCATGTCATGTAATTTTGACCTAAAAAAAAAGAGCAGTGCACTGATCTGATACGTAACTAGTTTTATCACTGCTGTCATCCCTGCAATATTGTTCTAACTAGTTATAATCTCGATGTTATCTCCTTTATACCTTCATCACCTGGCTTATCAGTTATATTTATTTGAGAGTAAAGATAAGAGGTAATTTCGTCATGAGTTGTCAAGAGACAAATACATCGCCCCACCCAATTAGTTAACGGTGTCAGTCATTGGAGTGAAGGCGTACGACGGTGCAACGGATAGTTTCCAAGTTTCGTCCGTCAACAAGAGAGAAAACACTCAAAATTGGAAATGGGTTACTTAGGCCGGAGCCTCTATTATTTGGCGATAGTGTTGGGTAAGAATAATTTTATTGGCTATTACTAGTATACTTAGCATACCTTTACCTACCCTGCCTTATGGCTATTTGATGACAAGATATTGTATGGAATGAGTCATTTTCAATTAATCTGGGTATCTTTGCTCTGTTGGCTATGTTAAGCAAATAGAATTACGACAAACATACCTAAGAGAATGTTCTAGATAAGGCAATGCAGCTTTGGAATCTAATTTAAATCAACTAATACCAAATAAATACCCCATTAAAATATTACAATAGACCTATTTCACACTGAGAGAAATGACGTCAGATACCCACTGCACGTTACTACCAGTTAAAAAAAAAAATATAATTGGCTCGACTGCTAATTAACAAAGGAAGATAGGAAAATCACAACCCCAATTGCTGAATTGGCTTTAGCGAGTGAATATCATGACGTCATTTTGATTGAATTTTGATTGAACGGAATAGGTGTGTTGCACTGCATTTCTAATATTCGAAAATCAGGCTTGTAAAGTTTAATAACCATTTTGTCATGATTTTGTTAAATCATTGTATAAGATAAAATGACTCATTCATTTCTAGGAATTGATACTTTTAGATTGTGAGCAATTATAAGATGTGCAAAGCTATCACAAAAATATGTGGTATTTACTGAAGAAAGGACTAGTTTTTCAGTGGCTTGTTAATTATTTAACAGTCTGTTAACACCTAGACCACCTATTGGTCTAGGTGGTCTACCTATTACCGTGGCAGTGGCCACGGTAATAACACATTAACAGACCGCTAAGAAGTTAACGGGCCATTGATAAACTGGGCCTTAGATAGCGATAATTATGCCGGCAAAGTGGTTGAAAGGAATTTCATGATAGAAATTCAAAATTAATAGTTGAACGTTTCCAGTGATCATGTCGGTAATGATGGGAGAAGTTGAAGCAAGGAGGAAAATCCTACGCGGAAGGAAGACAATGACCAAACAATACTATGGTGAGTGAAAACAAATACAGCGGTCTTATTCGTGAAACAATGGACATCTGTCTTTGTTTAATGGTTACTCAAGTTTTAGACAAAGGGGACAAGATGGTCAATCAACACCTTCCATTATCAGTAACATTCTTATTTAATGTCTTAGGAATCCATTGAATCATCGATCTTGATCTTTTCAAGTGCAATCAACCTTAGCTGTAGTAATTAGTCATGACTTATCTTAGCAATTGCACAAATGGTGATGAAGTAAAGTACATGACAATTCTCACGGATTTGATTTCCCAGGGAGGTAAAGGTATATACCTATTCTTGCAATTGTTGATAGGTTTTCAAAGTGGCCTTATCTTATCTTTACAAATACCATTTTTAAATCCTGTGAAATTACTGAGTGTTATCAATGAAAGAATGATTCATATCTACAGGAAGAGCAAATTAATTTGTTGGAAATTGGATAGGCCTTATTGCCTTATTGGTTTCATAGGTGGTTAGAGAAATTAACAAGTTAAAGAATTGCAACTTCATGCTATGGAAATGAATAATCAACTTGCTTGCAATTTATAACTCACCGATATTAAAATTTTAACTGAATAAGGCTGAAAAGAAACGCGGTTAAATTCAACCCCGAAACCAAGCTACTAGATCTCCTTTGTTAACAAAACAAAGTAGGTAAACTAAACCAGCCATTGATTTCTGTTTCTTTCACAGCCAGAAGCCCAATACCAGCGTGGGCGATCGTAACCATAGTCGGGGTCTCTATGATTGCGTTGGGGGGCATTTTCTACTTCGTCATGAGAAAGGTCATCCTGGGCGGCACAAACAGAGACGAATATGACACCAACGCTTGAACCACACCACGAGATCGGCCACTATCGAACACAAACTCACTTCTTTCATACCGCATTAACTAATTTAGGTTCCTAGCGTAGTGTAATATGTAATTGTATGTGTAGATTTAAGTCAAGCCGTCTGATTGCAGATCTGTTTCATTCTGTCATCAGTTACTTTTTCATCAAAATAATAGAATAATTCTTAGCCACTTATTTTTATCAGATTCTACTATAGCCACCTAGTAACTAGCATTGCACCTAGTTACGTAAATCATGCATTACCACAACTCACAAGTAGAATCGGTCAAATATTATGACTGGTATTGAAGCCAGTGACTATAGAGAAAATTAGGCAAGTGCTTTAAAGTATAAAAAAATCTCTGATCAAGTATTGTTATGCTGTACTAGCATTTAGTTTTAATCACACTCCCATTATTGAATGTCCCTTTCAAGAGAGCAATTAATAAAAAAATAAGTTTTATATTAAATAATAAGTCATTCATGTAAAGACTGCTTTAAAAATTATTAAAAAATACAAAAGTCAATGCAATGATTTTTTTTTCAAACTGCCATACGGATGATAAAGGATATATGCATCCTATTATTTTCCTTTCTCTCATTAGTTTTTATCATTGGACCAACATCTAATTCAACCCTCTTCAGAAGAAGGTAGAAAAGCAGAGGTATGAAGCTCTGCTATTCCTGTGCTTTAGCTGTTGGTCATGTACAGGACAAACGCAGGGCAAATTTTGATGGTACCGCCATGTACCACTATTGAATTCGTACCTCTTGTGATAAATATTAAATAGGGAAATTAGTGGTGACTGGTGGTAAATCCATAATGAACAAAAGATGAACTTGAAAGCAAAGTTTATTACAATCTATTAAATGAATAACAGTCTCACAAATAATAACAATCTCAGAAACCTACACTGACCAACTAACAACAGGACATTTGCCGCTTGTAATAATGATAATCCTTCAGAATATAGTTGGAGTAATTGGGTGATGAATGATAATATAACTATTGTGTTTGAAAGCATCAGATCGACATTTATATCGACTAGGGTGTACAAGAGTTAGGTCTCCTAGCATAGCTGCTAATCCACACATCGACACTATCAAATTGAAAATAATTTGTATTTCTACTAACTGGCCTCAATTCTAGACACGATAACGTACAATCAACAATATGACAAGTACAACATGTCCCTTCGAAAAGCTCAATCGATGATGATATATTTCTTTTCTCAATATACAAGTCGGTGTGTTACCCGTTTTAAACACTGGTCTTGTCCCACTCTCAGCGAATACTCGACGATTCACGTTTTGGCTTCTGCTTGGTTTCAATTACTAGTTTGTCAGTCTGATAAATATTGTGAATCAAAGTCTGAAATATTTTTTTTGAAATAGTTAATTAAACACATGAATACAAATAAAATGGTAAAGAAGTGAAATTTAACTAACCTGTCTCTGCATGGTCTTGAGACTGCTTTGTGCTTCTGCTAAGAGAACCTTAATTTTCTCAGGGTCTACAATTGATTTATTATCTCGGAATGCATCTCGAGTACGGCGTAATGCGTACATCCTAAAATGAATGTCAAAAATAACATTTTAATATTTAAATGTGATCGTTATGTAATCAAATTATAACCTCACTTTGAGTCAATGTGTTGAAATCGGTTATTTTCTGAAAGTACCCTAAAGTTTGAAGAAATTGATGGCTCATACTCTTCGATAGTATAAAATCTCATTTTACCTGAAATTATAAGCAGCAAACTTTTCAGCTTCACGTAATAACGATTTGTAAGCACTAAGCACGATATGCTTGGATGGTGACATTTTTAATACGGTACGGACCAGACGGCGACGTCGACTGCGCTTGCGCGAACTGACGAACTGACAGTGAGCAGCAAGAATGTTGACATGAGATCAGCTGATATTCTGAAGTACAAATTTTGTGGAGGTGTGTAAATTATTCGAAGAAGATCTGCAATGACCGTTAGTGTGATTTTCTAGTTATTATCAAAATAGAATTGTAAAATAGCTTTATGAAAACCTGGCCTAGTCTATTAACGATTGTGCTCGGCAATTTGTATCCTCTATGGTGGTACTGAGACCTCAAGTTACACCCAATTCACACACACCCAATAAAATTTGAATATATTTTTTTCAAAAACCCAGTTCAGTGAAATTTACTTAGCTGGTGTTTTGTTCTTTTCAGATTAGGTTCAGGTACTGGTCAATTATATTTGGCTAGCGTCAGCCTCATCTAGAAAATGAGTTGCGGCTGGAATGTTTATCCGACGGCGACTACCACCTTTTACGTCCATAGTCTTGATCGTTTTTGGCATGTTAATATCAATGTTCATCATGAAGAAAATGAAAGATATTTATGAAAATAATCAGAAATATCATAGAATTTTGTCATACAGGAAATATGTGAGTGGATTAATTTTCAAACAACCTACCTAGTCACCATGTAAGGCAAACAATGTTAGGTAATGGTAAATTGTGAACGGAGGTACTATACGTGGTCTTGTAACAAATACAAAATCCATGTGGGAGAATTCTAGTGTACTTTCCTCGTACTGTTATATATTTGTACGTGTATTAAATGCTAACCTACTGTCTATTTTCATCTTCACAGTTTCAGCTAGATTCACTATCTGGCAACACAAACATAATTATAAAAATTATCTTTCATAATGCTCTACAAACTGTGCATGCAAACATATTTTGTATAAACCATGTTTTATATTCCAGATGGAAGAAATTTCCGATAACATGAACTTAGTTGATCATGCTGCCAACAAATCTTCGGACGAGCTTCATCGCCTGAATCTGGCGCTACGTCTGAGTCTTGTGCCTAGAGTCACAGAACCAGGCGATGATGACAGATAACACGAGGCAATGGCCCAAGTCGACGACTTCTAGACTGAAATCTACCGGGAGCTTCCTCTCCTGCAAATTCTGGTAGAATCATTACCTAGCAGTTTAATCTATTTCAATCTCTTCCTCTTCTTCTTATAAGGAATTTTCAATATTCCATTCGATCTTATTTGATCAACGATCTGATTGACTTTAAGCTGAACTCGTGACAAAATTATTGTCATTTCACCACTTCAAATCTATCAATTCTGCCACAAAAACTTAGATGCCTCGGCGTGGGAAAGTTAATCAGCCCATCAAATGCTACCGTCACAATCACTTCTGCAGAGAGCCTGTCTCTGCAAACAATTCAATCCAGTTTTTACTACTACAGCGTCCAGATATATCAAATCTTCCAAACACGTAGCTACCCCAACCCCATGTAAAATTCTTCTTCATCTTTTTGTCAGATCAGCAGTAATGCTGTCCTGATTGATCAGGAGAAGGTTTATGACCTACTACTTACCTACCTTAAATTAGTACGGAAGCACACCTACCTACCTACTTTAAATTAGTTAGGAAGCACAAACTCAAGAGGCAGGTTTTTGTTCAGATTTTTATGAAATATGAATCTGTATTTTTCTGCAAATATCCCAGTTCACATGCTGTGAAATTCTGGAGCATTGTAGGACCGATACATTTTTGAGTAGGTACCTAGGTTATACATTTTAAAATTTGAATATTGTTTTAATACTGCATAATAATTTAAAATAGCTTATACAGCAATCATTTTTTTAATTGATTCAATTAAGGGTTCCTAGAAAAAGGGATTCACACAATTTCAAGAACACACCCATCAACAATAGCCAGAATTTCTCGGCCCGGAATCTAGAGTATTTCCGTTCAGTGAAAAACAAATAATATATTTGCAGTTTTTCTTCCTTTGATTACCCACCTGAAGGTTGCTTAACAGTCTGCCTTGTGCTTCCAGACTAAATAACACTAATAATGAGGTGTGAGCACGGAATTATTTAGAGTAGAATTATGGTTTTTATTCTTGCACAGGATACCTACCTTGTGTTATACCTGTGATCGAAACAGGAGCTTCGGGCATCATCCAAGTTGGTGTCAAATAGTATTGTTATAACTTTCTTATTGGCTGCAAATTAATGAATTGTTGAACTATTGTATACAAGTTTGTGCCACATTTTGAAACGATCTGGAAGATATATAATATCTGTGAGATAGATCTCGATAAAATATATCTGTTATTTTTGTAATCTCATGTTACGTCTGCTGACAGAGACAAGGTATTTATGATGTATTATGTAGGTATTTCGAGTGATAATCAATAATTGATGCCTGCCGTACTTACAAATAATTCATTAGTTGAGAAATTGTTACGTAGACTTTTATAGAGGGTCGTGTCTTAATAAAATATTGGAATGCGTTACTGAAAATTCTGGCAAGTATTTATTAAGTTTCATAAAAACAAGCTACATAATATCATAGGGAAATAGTAAAAAAACTAGCACAATATTAGCAACCATTGATAAGCGAAAAGCACCAGAGCATTGGGACAATGTTATTTTATTAGTCTACTTAAATAGTTGCCGATTCTCTTCTACTATTGAAGAGACAACAGTCGAAACAAAACGTTTTAAGATTATCTATCCCTCATTGCCGCTATCTCTTCGATAATTGGCACACACTTTCCTTTCCATCTTCCATGCCTTGGTAGTCCAATCCACTGAGATTGACCACAAATAATACAAGAGAATTCCAGACAATATATCTGGTTCGAAATTGGGCCAGAACAGCCTAGAATATTTTCCGATTCCTGTTGCATTTTAAAGTATTTGTATGTAATAACAAAAATCCATGAAGAGAGAGCAAAACGTTAAAAGAAATGAAATTTCTAACACCACTCAAAAATTGTATCCTTTGCATTTCCGGTACGATGCATTCCTGGCATGGGATAAAATTTTGCAACGATGTTTGTAGTTAGCTTCGATTCCTACTTTAGAGCTAAAAGTTGTTGAGAGGCATGCACTGCGGATCCTTCTTGTAGGCACCAGCCGATTCCAAGACACCGTCTGGAGCACAGAGCCAAGGATCTGCCGTTGCTTTCTGCCAATCAGTCAGCTTTGTCTTGAGGTCTGCCAAGATATCCTGTAAGTAGCCAAGACTGGAGATTAGTAGGAAATCTTAGAAAACCGTAGCGTTTTTGTGATTAAGATGGCTACTAGATGTTGCCTAAGAGGAATGCAAAACTACTTTTTTGGTTGGAATAATTGCTGTAGAACCCAGTTTGGGTTCACAATGATTTCATATTTTGTTGGATGACTGATGTGGGTACCTTAAACTCGGGTTTGAGGACTGAGTTATCGCTTTCCTCCGGGTCTTTCTTCAAGTCGTACAACTCCCACTGGTCTCGGTAGTAATAGTCCTTCAGCTTCTTGTACCAGTAGGTGGGCTTGCTGTCACGAGTGTTGTTTAGTAGCTCCTGACGGAACGAAATGTGATGTGAGCTCGATTAATATAGATTTTTAAATTCATGCTTTTAAAATACGAAACGGCGAAAATCAATGACCAATCTGCCGTTGATTGTAGCCAGGGGCAACTTTGAGGCAAGTTGCGGTCAATTATCTAGTGAAATCGTAAACAACTCAATTAACGACATGTTTGGTTTTGCCGTAGGAAAAATGGCCTACTTGGAAGGTTGGCGATAGATAGAAGTCTTGATCGATGGGAAACGGCATCTTGTAGTTGAGATTGTGGATGAGCTTATAGCGTTTGGTTCGCACGGCCCTCATCGGATAGTACATGGTCACTTCGTGATGACTGTGGCTTGCGAAAACAGCACTCGGATCACTGGGCGGTTCTGAAACAATCGCAGACAGTTCTGAAATGATTGCAGACCCCGTAATTTACGGTTTTACCAATGGTTTTTATTAGATTTTGCCATGAAAGGCAAAAAATTAAGGTCAACAGTCGATATTGAAATCTGCTGATCATTGCAGTTAAATCATTCGCCGTGCATTATTATTGATTGTCAAGCTTATTGTGTAGGCAAGATATGATGTAATACTAATTTCATTACATTTTCTTGTTTGACACCACGAGGCATATAGGCCAGGTCAGGAGGGCATTTGTGTTAAAAACATCTTATCAATATCAATAGTTAAAATTTCCTACCTATCTCTTACATTTGGCATTGAAAAAAATACCACTTGGCAATTGGCAGTGGAGCTTAGAGAAAGATCAATTATGATCCATATTTTATATATGAAGGCTGGTTTGTTATTTTTGCTTTAAACTAATAACAAAAGCTGTAACTTAACTATGCACGTATCACGTACGCTACTAAACTAACAAACGATGACCAAATGATAAAATAATAAATAATATTTCCAAGTGAACCGCAGCGACAGCCGCACTGTGTCCACCGGCGATTGCAAACCGAACGTCAGATTGTCGGTTACCTTTGACCAGCAGCGGCAACAGAGACTTGCCGGTCAACATCGGCTGATCGACCGAAGCGTTCACTTGAAACCAGTCGAGTAACGTCGGCGTGATGTCGAGGAGGCTTGCCATCGCGTACGTTGCTTCGTTGCGTCTGTCGGTGGGCACCGGCGATGACATCAGCATGGGTTCTGCCATTCCTTTGATCAAACATCCGATTCAATCATTAGTCAAACTTCATAATAGACAAAATGATAAAACAGGTCATAGTCCCCTAATGTGGCAGGTTGAGCTATTAATTTTTTCAATCAAATCAAGTTTTATGTGTTCAACGTAAGAAATATGATCCCTTGGTTAAACAAATGGACCTATGTCTTAGTCCATCTTCAATAAACCATAAACCTATATTTATGAAGTCCCCTGGCCAGCTTTAAATTCTCCAAACTTCTTTCAAACTAATTTTTAACTCAATTGTTAGACTAGTTTGTCATATTGCAACTGCGGAACTTGTTTGTAAGCCGAACAGCTGTTCAATGAATAATTTGGAAAAAGTTCGGAGATGGTAACACCGGCTCTAAGACAATTTCTAAATGAGTTTCAGATGAACAAGCAACAAATCTTCTCATCCGTAACGAATCTGCACTGATGATTGGCATTCAAGGCAATGTGGACAAGTGGTTACCTGGATCGTAGAGATTAGTTCTGCCACTAGGGAACGGGATTCCGTTGTCTGAAGAATACATGACCAGAGTGTCATCTTTGTAGCCAGCTGCCTCCAGCTCCTTGAGGATCAAACCAATTCCTGGAACAGTTGGAATTTCTTGTCAGATCATGACTTTCTTTTCTTCATAGTTTGCAAAATATCTTGTAACAAGTCTGGCCAAAACATGAACCGATACCTACTTTTATCGCCAAGTAGGGTGTCGAGTCGTGTCTTTTTTCAAGCAAAAAACAGAACTTGGAGGGTTAATATATGTATTTATATTGCATATCATCACAAGTTTTACTGTGGTTATAATTTTGCGGCTGCCAATGAGTGCCAATTCTGTTATTAATCTGACCTCAAATGCACAAAAATTACATTTCCTGCCTCTTGTCAGAATAAGTTAGGCATAGATTTGAGAAGGGAAAGGTTCCAATGCAGGGGCGTCGCTAGAGATTTCAGTTAGGGGATGCTCAGCATTCCACAAAATTGCACCTCGTCATACTCATACCTCACTCCTAGTTATAGGTTTTCCCGAAGAGCCCACGTGAATTTTGGTCGAAACTCAAAACGCTGGAAAATTGATTACTGGGGAGTGGGGACGTATACCTAATAATAATCATAGGCGTGCGCAGGGTAAATCGTTAGATACGGCAAAGCTTAAGACAATATGACCATTGGGAACCAAGGGAAGGGGGGGGGGGGGGGGGGGGGATAAATGATCCGTGTCAAATTTGGCGTTAAATAAAAGTTGAAATTCTAGGCCCATAATCGTTGGCGTATCTATAGGTATTTTTGGGTTTCGGGACAGGATTTCTCCCTTTGGAAAGCGGTACAAAGAAATTGAAGTGTTTATATTTTTGTATACCACACATTTGAATGCGAATTACCATGTGATCACGAGGGGGGGGAGGGTCAGAACTTAGCAAGATAACTGTGGGGAAAGGGGGAAAATTGGGGGTTTGGGGCGCAGCCCCAAGAAAAAATTGGTTTTAAGGTTAATTTTGGAGCAAATCTGCGCGTTTGAGGTAAAATTGGCGCCTGAGAATGGTGTGTGCAAAACTGCATTTTCACGGAAATGATTTCGAAAAAATTTCGAATACATTTTGTCTACTTTCATGCTAGGTTGTATTTTTTCTACGTAATCACAGCTAAAAATGGAATTTAATTCGCTTCTAAAATCGAAAAGCACATCATTTTCTATATAGAAATGAAAATGCTCAAATGTTTTTAGGAATATTTTAAAAAATCTAAGGGCAGTTGAAACCTTAGATACGGCCTGTGCCGTATCTGCCGCACCGCTGCGCACGCCTATGATAATAATATTGGATAATAATAACATTAATAATTAATATTACTAATTACTGTGGCTGTTCGTTTGGAGTTGAAAATATTTATTTTGTTAAGAAATTAGACTGTAACGTAACCAGTAATTTCAGTAACCAAACTATATGAAAATAAAGGGAGCAAGCATTCCCAGTATAGCAGTGTTATGACCAGTTATGACTGTCTATCGGATTTCGGCGGCTTAACAACGTACTGCAAAGAGGCTTGTATCACTTCTCAGTTCTCATACACTACCAATATACTACCATACTACTTATATCACAGCCTACCTAGAAGAACCAATTCCACCGAAATGAAACATATTATATAATCTAGAACTGCGATATTTTTTTTTTATGCCACAAAACCCGAAGTCAGTGTTAAAAATCTCAAAACATTTTCTTGACAAACAGCATCATAATTTTTAATATTGTCAGAGAAATGATTGGGGATGCTCAACCGATGATTGGGGATGCTCTAGCATCCCCTATAAAGGCCTATCGACGCGCCTGTTCCAATGGTGTGCTTGTTAACATTAACTTAATTTAAAAACTATGAACTGATCAAGGCTATAGTTGGGAATATGTTATATTATCCATCGATTGAGTGCACACAGAAACCCTGCTTTGCACCACTGAGTGAAGCGTGCATTTCTATTTCAACTCATTGTTTCTAATTAATTGCTTGATAAATTAAGAATTTAACCGAGCCGCGTACAAACCTTGGTCCAGCCGCGAAATGGTTGTGTACTGGGCAGCGATATCTTGCCTGGCGGCCAGCGTGTCGGGAACGTAGTACGGCACCTGCACCTGCGACGCCTGGGGGTAGCGATGGACACATTCCCGTCATTTACAGATCAAAGTGTAGTTCCTATTCTTATCAGTTTAAACTCTGAAACAATCCACACTGTGGATTCAAGTTTACTGATTTTTGCAAGATGATAGGGTGTTAGAGCTTGCTCTTCCTCTATCAAGGATTGATCTGACATAGCAGTACTGTCAGATGTGGCCCAAACAAAGAAAACAAAGCCATAAGAGGGACGTGTGATTCCGTAGCCTACTGTTCATTTTAGTTAATGCAGTATTCAAAAGTGTTGAGATCAGTCAAACATACTGGAGCTCACAGCAGTTGCAATGTTGGGATGACATATTTGATAGTGATAAGTTCAATAAATTTAAGAAACTTTTGCCACATTGTTATTGACATGGATGGTTTTGCTCTGTTGGAAGTAGTTTTTGGTCCTAAAAAGGACCTTGGCGTGAGCGGAAAACATTTTGGAAATTTATCAAACTTTGCCGATCGCTACCTGGTAGTATATCGGGGTCCAGTCGGGTATCGTGCCAAAGCCGGCCTGGCCGTTGCCGAAACGCTCGCAGAAGTTGCCGAACTCGGGGTTTGTGTGGCCACAACGGTGCGGGTCGTGGAAGGCGACGTACAGGAAGAACGGTCTAGGAAAAAGTTTTATACCGGCATAAGTTGGGTAGGGAATGGAAGTATTTGTATCGAGGCTTCTCAAGCTTGTGTCGTGCTCGTGCAGAATGGTCACTCTTACCAATGAAAGTGTCAATCTTTATTTAATGCCCAAGCTCATTAAGTCAATTTAAATCCCAATGATTAATCTTAATTTTTTAATAAGTAAAATGTGATGGAAAATGGTATCCTAAACCGCATCAGTTTATCCAGTTGATGTGTATCCGCATCAGAATTGTGTCCATCGAGCTATATTTTATATGTATCCGTTTTATATAACATCCTTTCCAAATTAGGAATTCAAATTTTGCACCATGGAGAGACCTGCTCTGTCGTCTAAACTATGTTCATCGTATCACGGATTATGCTTACGTGTCCTGTTCTTCGGAAAGGAATTCTCGTACAAGGAGTTTGATTTTCGTGATGTTTCTGCCAACTTGGAGTATCGAGTTGTTTTCTTCTGTTTCTGAGTAGTCAAATGGATAGACTTTGTTGGGACCAACATGTTTTTTTCCAATGATTCCTGGAAATCAACGGTAGGTCTCAGTATAAGAACCTATTTTCTATTCCGGGAACTTTTTACGGAAACGTAAAGTAACTTAATAGCTGTTCGGAATTGTAAAAATACTCCAACAAACCAGTTCTTATGTCGTGCTGTTTTAAGATGGCAGGCAAACTCTGAATGTCGTCGAAAGTGTTGAAGTGGTGAACGCCCTGGTGCAAACCGTACATGCCGTTCTGATGAGCTGGCATGCCGGTCAGAATGGTCGACCGACTGAAAGATTAATGACATTCTCCTGGGCAATCAATAAAGCAAAACAAAAACTTGGCAAAATATAACTGTAATGGGTTTCCTTTTACCTAGGAGAACAACTGCTTACTGATGTGTAGGCGTTGTTAAAGACGAGACTTTTCTTTGCCAGGGCATCGAGATTTGGCGTTTGGCATATCTTGTTCCGATAAGTTCCCATTTGAAATCCGCCATCATCCGCTAACAAAAGAAAAACAATTTTAAGTCGGATGTTTATATCAGAGGTTTTTTATTAGCTTCTTCAATATTTCCGAAATGTATTTGTAATGTAAATTTAGTGAATCAATTTTCCCGCTTATCGGGGTTACCAGACGAATAGCCAACTGTGCAAAAAATCCCCAGAAGTCCCTAGATCTTACCTATAATTAGTAGGGCATTTCTTCGTGATTTAGCTCTGGCCAACGAAGATACGACGAATGAAAGTAACAAAACCGAAACGAATTTTCCAAAGATATACATTTTAATGGTTTCAGCAGCCTGTATGTTTTATTTATTTTGTTATTCGTATGACAAGAAACCTAACCATGAAAGTCAACCTGTTTCTTCGTCCTGTCCTGTCAATTCGAAGTCTGGACCTGAACTGAAGCTGTAGGAAAGCTGGACATGCAAGGGGTCATTTGCCTTTGAATACTCGCTGTTTATAAAAGTGTTTTCTTACATAACATACAAGGAGCATCATCTAATATTTGCGGCATACTCAAATTTCCAAGATCTCCTGTGGATGGTTTTTTAAATTCTCTGAGTTGGTGCTATTCCTTTCATTCAAGGGGAGGGTGTTTTTTGTCGCACATGTATAAACAATGTGTCAGATCACTGACGTGTCAACTCTTATCAAGCAACTATGCTAGTAAGCAATAAAAGAGACATCACTTCATCGAGCAAGACCTTCAAAGTTTCTTACATTGCTTTTAAACATTGCCAGGTTGGATTAGATCTTCAGTCAGTTACGACAACATGACGAGTCTACTGCTATTCGATGTTGATGGCACACTCACAAAACCTGTGCAGGCAATTGATCCTGCGATGGAAGAGTTCCTTCTTACCAAAGTGAAGCCAAAGTATGCAATAGGACTTGTCGGTGGTTCTGATTTCAAGAAGATATGTTACCAAATGGGCGGAGAAAATGGTTTGGTGGAATTTAATTTAATTTAATGATTGTACCAGATGGTTAGTTCACATATATAAGTCTATTTCTTGTTTCAGTGATCGACAAGTTTGACTTTGTGTTTGCTGAAAATGGTTTAATTGCTTACAAAAGAGGAATACTTCTAGAAACGCAGGTACGGTGACATTGACAACTTTGTACTACAACTCAATTACGGCCTGCCATACCATGCTTAAATTACTTAAGTCCTACTTATAAGAAAAGATACCAAACGTAGCAAACAGAATATTCAGCGTTCTGGAATAAAAAAGATTTAAAATATGACATAAAGAACCTAGAGGACCACAAAGAAAGTTACATATTATTGCCAGAGCTGCATTACAAACTTTTATCCATTGTTGCTAAAATGCAGAGAGATAAGGTTTTCCGTATTAGGTAGACACAAACCGGGAATCTTTTCTCATTACCTACTAACAGAAATTTCAATATTCCTTGCAGACCATACAGAAATTCCTCGGTGAGGAGAAACTGCAAGACTTTATCAACTTTTCACTGGAGTACATGTCTAAGCTGAGGCTGCCTGTAAAACGCGGCACTTTTGTCGAGTTCCGTTCGGGAATGGTGAACATTTCTCCCGTCGGCCGCAGTTGCACCCAGGCCCAGCGCAATCAGTTCAGCGATTACGACAAGATTCATAAAATTCGGGAGAAATTCGTTGATGCCCTCAGGCTCAAATTCCCTGATGCTGGTCTACAGTTCAGCATCGGTAGGTCTTGGGACTTGCTATACAATCAACTGTTTCTATTTTTGTATTTTTTACCATCAAGAAGGTTGTTGAGCTGAAATAATAATACAATTACGAAATTTGGAAGGTTGCAACTCCTACTAGCACTGCTGTCACTGCTAGCTTTTTAGCAAATAAGTGACTTAAAATTGCAGAAAGATATAAGAGAAAAAAATAGGTACCATCAAAAAAATATGTTAAAAACAGAGGTCACATTTTGTATGGAATTATTCCTACTAGGTACCTAGAAGTTTTTACTTTTTCCTTCAGTTTATTAAAAAAACCTCCCCAAGGTTTCATGTAGTACCTAAAAAGAAACTCGACAACCATAATTTTAAATTGGTAATTAAAAACTTGAGGACTTATCTATTTACATAAGTAATTTCACATGTACTGCTAGTCACTCTGATTTTTGTTTGGGTTTTTTTGTACAAATGATCTTTATGATGAGTATTATAATTAAGTAATCAAACTTATTTCATTTTGCAGGTGGACAAATCAGCATTGACGTTTTCCCAATTGGTTGGGACAAGACCTATTGCTTGGCCATATTGGAAAAGGAAAGCTTTGCTGAGACACATTTCTTTGGAGATCGGACAGCACCAGGAGGCAATGATCACGAGATCTTCAACGATCCTCGTACTATTGGACATACTGTCACTTCTCCCGAGGACACTCGCAAACAACTAGAAATCCTGATTGGCGAGTGAGACATTTGGATTTCAGACAAAGTATGTAATTGAATCGCATTCCTAGCGATCGTTTTGGCTGGTAAAATACCTACCAACTCATCTCTCAACCTCTACTAATTTAAAAAATATTTCTTATTGTGTCTGCAGATATATAAAAAAGTACACTATGATTTTGATATTTGTTTTTAATGTAAATCATCATAGTCAATTTTAAGTAATGTACATTTTTAATGGCACATAAAATCTTATAAATAATAAAAGCAGCAGCATGTTTAACATTCACTACTAACTAGTTACCCGCAGTAAATATTCAAATAAATCCTTCTTTCCTTACAATAAGTTCTGTGGAAAAAAATATAGTTTGTAGAATTGGACCTCAAAAGGTGACGATTTGAGAAATATACAATTCCACCTCCCTTTGGCAAGCATTTCAAGTTCATCTATGTTTCTTTAATAACCAACTACCTAAACCAGTCCTAAAATCTTCATTGGCAGACTTTTGCAAATTAGCAAAGGTTATGGAAAGCTTATTCTCCGGAGTAGATGGGGGCTCTTTTCTCGATGAACGCTTTCAGACCTTCGATCCTGTCTTGAGTTGGTATCACTTGGGCGTAACATGTTTCTTCGATCTTGTTCCCAGTCGTTATGTCAACTTGTAACCCCTTATTGATCGCAAGTTTAGCCATCCTCACACCAACTGGACCATTCGGCAAGATCTCTCTCGCTATTTCCAACGCCTTCTCATACGCTGCATTTCCCTCACTATTCTGCTTGACAACGTGATTCGCGATCCCCAGTTCCCAAGCCTGCGTTCCATCAAGAACCCTCGCACTAAACACCAGCTCTTTCGCAAGGGCTGGGCCGATTAATCGAGGCAGTCTTTGAGTTCCTCCTGAACCAGGAATGATTGCTAGCTTAGTTTCAACCAATCCGAGTTTGGCACTGTCCGAAACGGTTCGTAGATCACATGCGAGAGCCATCTCCAATCCACCGCCAAGTGCGACGCCATCTATTGCAGCTATCACAGGCATTGGCAGGTTTTCTAGTTTCGTATTCATGGAGCGTAGTCGGGAAACAACGGTGCCTACTTCGGTGGGTGAAAGTTTTAGTCGTTCCTTGAGATCGGCTCCGGCGCAGAAGACACGAGGGACTATGCTACGAAGCACGACGACTCTAACTTCGTTGTCTGATGCTAACAGTTCCATTGTGTCGTATAGGTGTGTCACAAGGTTGCTTGTCAGAGAGTTCTTCGATTCAGGTTGGTTTAGTTCAACGATGACAATACCCGAATCCGTTCCGTCCAGGTAATTGAGTCCGAGCGGAGTTTCTGGTTGGGCTACGGTGCTGTAAAAGACTCTTCTCGTAAAACCCAACCGAACAAGTTTGAAAGCACGAGAATACAGTGCCATTTGTAGCCTTTGCTCTAAACTAGAAAGAGAAAAAATTCGATGTAACTTTTGTTAGGTTATAAACGTGTTGATATGTACGATCAGTTTCCCCAAAGGCTGGCCGGACTTGTTCGCGCTGATTTTGAAAAAAAGGATTATGACATTTATTTCTTATTCCTTATTGCCATGACAGCAGAGTGGAGAATTGCATCCAATATTTCCCTTTCCAATTTTATATAGGTACTACTTATGCGATATGATAGTTATTTCACCATCAGTGTGCTGGAATTGATATCATATAAAGCGGGCTCTCCCTCATCCCTAAAATCAGTGTTTTAAGGGTTCCATTGGTTTGAACTTGCCTAATATGAATGCAAATTTACTGAAACTATGCAAAAACCACGACCACGATCAGGTAAGCCCCACTATAAAATAAAACCACATAAATGAGCAGTGTATGGTCAAGACTAGACCACCAAAGACCACCGTGCTTGAATTCTCATCTTGCCACAATATATCAATTCCGAACAAAAACATTTGAAGCACACTCAATCATTCACCGGGGTTCCGGAGCCAACGTCCACATCAAGCATCTAGCTAACAAGCTTATTCCCTACACCATGCGACCACGGAATTATAGATGCGACAATCCTGTTAGCAACCACGACGCCCCCTAAATTGGCACGCGTGCCAATATCTCCAGAGAGAGCTCGAACCATCGGCAATACATGGGGCAGCCTAGCATATCGCCCAGCGAAACAGCAGACTCTGCAGCCTCCGTTTCAGCCTCCTTTATAGTCATCATCTCGCGCAAAAAGAGCAGAGATCAGCGCACACTGCAGACAAACGTTACTTAGGACCACGCGGCGGCGAATTATAATAATTAGTAATGCCGACGGCGTGGATATAAATCAAGCGTTACATTGAATTAGGGGCTCTCTGGAGCTTTAGGTTCTCTCTCTTTCATTCTGTGGCTTATGATTGGTGCGAGGGGGAAGAGGTTTTGTAAGGTTACCGTGTGGGGTTTAATAGTACATATAAGTCGGCACGATAGGCACAGGTCTAGGACAATAATCATCATTAATCACAGATGAGTCTGGAGGATTTTGTGTGTCCGATGGTGTGAAACAGTTAGTTATGGTGCAGAGAATGGCTCGCTGGTGATTGCAGGTGTTTGCTGGACTCGAAATCTTATTGGAACGAGAATGTGCCTGGTTTTGCGCCTGGTATTTGTGTTTGTTAATTTTTAATGTTGGAAAACTTTGTGATGCAAGAATTGTGGCCTCGGCGTTATATTTTTTACTACTCTAGCAGAATCATGGACCCAATGAAAAGCTAACTTTCGTATATAATATAGAACTTTCTCGTAAACTTTTCTCCGATAGGCATTCACTTGTAAATTGAATGAGGACTCGCTCGAAAAAGCTTGTTAAAAAAAACGGAACGAAAAGTTGTATGGTTAAAACTTATCCGTTATATTATTATATACTTTTGCCGTTCGTTATAAATTAAGAAAAAAATACAAACTTTTTAATTATACTACGCGCGGTGCTTCGTGCAATGTTCTGTTTAGTATTTTCAGAGAATGTGTTAGCCTCCGAGCGAGAGTTTCCAGAATACAAACTTTGTTTTCGTAATAAAACATGGGGAACCATACCCAGTCAGGCATTCCAATTTGTATGACCCGTACACCACCCCCAATTCGACAAATTACAGCACCCCCTGATCACATTTGGCTCAGCAGAATACACAAGCATTGAGCAAGTCTGTGGCTGATTTTGATCAGCAGAATAGGGAATTATGGGACTTATATATTGACTGATTCAGTAGTGTTTTTATTAATATTGACTAGACATGGAACGATAATTTTTTATGTTTTTAGATTTGCGTTAAAATAAAGCAAGCCAGCAAGGCAAGGCAGGTAATGCAAGGTAGGTATATTCCCATACGTTCTTGTTCCTTTTTAAATCCAATTTTTATTTAGTTTTTGCGAGAATAAAGAGAATTTGAACATAATTTTATACTAATAGGTATAATAAGCTGACCAAAGATTTCAATAAATTTTGATTTGAAAAAAAATAACCCTCTCTACTAGTTTGCGTTTTGGCCGCAAACAGCAAACTGTCAGTCAGAGTTCGAATTGCAGTGCCAGTGAAGTCGCAGTCCATGAAGTTCGCATGCAAATTTGTTGTTAACTGGCTGTAATTTAACTTATCACTTTCATGCGTGCACACAAAATTTGCCTCAACGCCCAAGTTCTTCTCTCAACTCGAGAAATACCACCAGTGCCGAATAAAGTACGACGAGAACGTAAAATAGGTGGCTATAGGAATTAGAAGCCAGGTGAACCCATCCTGAAGTTGGGTTACTGAGATTTGGTTAGAGACCTAGAGTATAGTACTCATAACTCTATATATAACCATCCCATTAAAAACTACAATATATAAGGGCATTGATATTTCATATAATTCCATTAAAATTTCTTAGTATTACTTTGGCTAACGAGCAAACTCGGGGTTCACTTCAAACCAAACCAGATTCAAATGTACTGTAACATTTTTTTTTTCGTTCCGATAACTGTTCTTGAATAAGGCGGCAGTGAGTGGCATGTTGGACAAGGTGATGAGTCAGGTGATCAGGTGATGAAACGAACATTTCCCATGGTTCTCGTTTTCAACAAGTGTTTCGTGATTTTAGATCATCAAGATCACACCATCAGATCAAGAGAACAATCGGCGACGATTGCATTATTCTGCGTTCGATCCAATGCATGCACTTCGAGCGTTCACGGTGGTTC
The DNA here is from genome assembly GCA_921293315.2 of Nemurella pictetii. Classification (NCBI taxonomy): domain Eukaryota; kingdom Metazoa; phylum Arthropoda; class Insecta; order Plecoptera; family Nemouridae; genus Nemurella; species Nemurella pictetii. The sequence goes on from OV121122.1 coordinate 10,315,398, forward strand.
ACGGTATTCAATGTATTTACTTCATTTCAGTTATGCTGACACTTGAGGCCATTTTGTTGCCAGCATTTTATGATTATTTGGAGACCTAATTATGTGGTAACAATGTTCATGTTCACTAGAAATGTGGATGTCCATACTCGTACGCTAACCGTATACGTTACTATAGCTTACTACTAATATTCGTACGTTTAATTACGTTTTGTCAGAGGTTTTATCTCGATATCCTTATTTATTTCGTTCTACAAATAGATGTGACAATAAACTACTACACAAGTTAGGGCTCGTTCTCACGTCTATTTGGTAGCATACTAACAATTACTTAAGAAACACTCTATACTGACTAGTATTTAAAGTCCTACATGGTTTCTACCTCAAAATATCTGGTAGGTCTAGTTAGGTGTATAACATCTGTGTTTCGCATAGGCTATTCGTCCCATCTCTTTGATCTCACCAGCTCAACTCCCCCACCTACCCTCAGTGTTCTCTTGATGCATCGCTCAAATTAAGTTGAAACAGATTTTTGTCCTCTCCCTCGCATAAACAACACAAACACACGTACAACACACCGTATATTCTGCCATTACTTTGCTTCCTGAACTGCCGAGCACAATTCACAAAGTCGTCGGCTTGGATTCGGTGTTTCGTGCGCGGCCATAAGCCTAGGCCCGTCATCTGGCCTAAGATGAAAGTGGAAATCGGTCATCCAGGTGGAAAATTAATTTTCTAATAGAGCGGAGTGTATTGCGAGGACCTGGCGGAAAAGGGATGCGTCGTTTTTGACTTTAGACTTTGAGTGTATGTGTGCGGGGGTGGGGGTTAACTTTGTGTATGATGATTATATACGGTATACGCATAGGTTACATTTTGTGTGTAGTAATGGCGAAAACTGTCTGATACAGCAGCATGCTATATGTGTTTGGAGTGGGCTGGAGAGTTAAGAACATGGCTGTACGTTGGTATTATAATTTTGGTGGAACTAGCCGGTGAAATGGTTTGGATCTGAAATTGTGGTATGTGCAAATAAAGTTATGATAATCACGTGCATGCTTAAGACGATCTGATATGCACATATGTTTTCATCAAGTACTATTTTAAGTGTTAACTCCTTGCATTTGCATAAAAATTCTTTCTAAACTCGATATCAGACGGGGGGATTGCACCTGTATGCACCTGTTGCACCTGTATGCATATTTATATTTTCCATTATATTGGTATTTACTTACAAGTACGACCATTTTTCACTACATCAGACTCAGGAGTTCTGTAAAAAATTACATCCTATAGCTGCACGATATAAATCTGAAAACTCGACACGGCACCTCCACTTGTTATATAGGGGATATAGAAAAAGCATTATCCTTTCAAGCGATGAAATGTTTCCCGATTATTTTCTCAAACTTTACAAAAGAATGGAAAAATGATTACACTTTTCCCCTTTATTCAGAGAAATCTTTTGTTGCGGTATGACAGATAGGGGAGTGAGCCAGAAAAAACTAAGAGGTTCACTGGTCGGATATAGCAGGCCCACGCCGCTGGTTTGCGATCTACAAGAAAGTTGTAATTCTGCTTCGTGGCTTCTGTCTTGAGCAGAAGGATTCAGTAGAGGGGAGTGAATTACGTGGCCACATTATTTACAGCCGGTGAATTCGCCCTCTACTCAGGTTGTAAGGTCGACGGATTGCCAAATTTACAAAAGGTATCCCGTGTAAATAAACGGATTGATTTCCAGTTTATTAGACCAAGACAATACATAAGAAAACACTTAACAACACTTACAAGAGTTGTATATTGATTACATACGTATGAGTTATCAAGAAGCAGCCCATAAGGCTTATATTTTTACTGAAATTTCAAATAATTTCTAAACTATCCTTGCATGCCACCTATACTAACCTAGGAGATCACCAATATACAGTTCCAATGCCTCAAATTGATAAATTGATACAGTATCAAATCTAATCGCTAAACGCTATTATTCCTATTTCACATCCAGAAACATAGTATTAAAATGCGAACAAAATATACATAATATAACAGACACCCTTTGTTCAACGATACACAGTAAACACGGTACCTACTCTTTGATCGCGTATATAATAAACTACCCCCAAACAATCGCACGCAGTAATGCCCGACGAGGGTCGTTTAGGTCGTTTCATCCCCCACCACCCTCACGAGGCAAGCCGGGTCATCTAATCCCAGCCCTTGGCGACAGCACCCTTTCACTGCACACGGCTAAACGCCGCCTGGCGATCCTGCACCCCCTAGTCGGGGGGGTGGGGAGATGTTGCATCCAGGCTGTTTAAACATGCCGCCAGCTAAAATGTTGAGAGCCAGAGACACCCGGAGAGTTTTCTGCGAACGAAATGGTTTCAAACGGCATATCTGCAAAAATCAAACTGCAACTCTCGTTGCAGCATGCACGCTGGTCTAGATGTTTAGGTCCTGGGTTCATGTCCTGGTGTGGACACTCATTTTTGATGGAATGTTTCGTTTCTAATAATAAATCGATGTAGTTCTTACCTTCATCGTGGTATTTAGGGATCGTGATAATTGCTGCATTTCTTGACAGTTTAGTGTGGGGGCAAAGATGGTAACGGAAACATGATAGGGAAACATGGCTATCATGAGAGTCTGTGATATGTCATGTCTAATGTGACAGCGTAGGGCGAAGGGAAACCATGGCTAACTTTACAGTTTAGGGTGTGAACATATGACATGGCTATCATGTGACAGTTAAGGACGTGGGAAAAACACGGAGAACTTGACAGCGTAGATTGTGGAGAAACTATGGCTAATCTTGACAGTGTGGTCAAAACTCAGCTATCATGACAGTTAAGGGTTGTGGGCTAAAAATTGCTAGCATTGACAGTAAAGGTTGCGCGCAAAACATGGCTACTTGCCATAATAGTGATAATAGCAGGGTAACATTGGGCGGAGATGGCTACTCTCTACCCAGCATCAAGGTTCTCCCCCAAACAAAAGAGCCCGAGGTGCTGAGATGAATTTAGATGCAATTGCGGCTTTGCGCGTATGGCTTGTTATGTGTCATCGATTTCTCTTAATAAAAGAGCTATGGCAAATAAAATACAGCTTATTTTTTATTGTACATTTTTATTTGCTTTTAAGGTTCAGTGATTGCATTGGATACAAGATACAAGTTTAAAGAACTGCTTGCTGAATGAGTATTATTTACAGAAGCATGCTGAGTAGGTCTTGTACTCGTATATAGCTAAAACTTCATGCAAGTTTGTAAGTTTAATCATGCTTTTCCTTGTAATAATATTTAGGTACTGATTTTGCTGTTTTTTGTGCTTAAATCTTCCATAGATCCATGATTGGCTAACATTAGGTATTCCTTAGTTCAGCAGCAGAGTATCTTTGTTCAGCGAAGTTAAAATTGTAATAACGTTCCTCCAATTCCTGTCTGATGAAGAGACAAGTCTCATGGACGAACTATCCACGAATTTCACTCCATGAATCCCAAAAAATGAATTCGCGGACCACCACAAAAAGCTAATGCAGTTACATAAATATTTTAAACAATTATTTTCGGTTCTATTATTTATTTAACCTACAGGCATCAGGATGCCGTTGGTGGTAGAGGATATTTACCACACGGCACGCAGGCATAATAACAAAAATAAATTATATTACAATTCTAAAAGTAAATAGACCTCGAGGCTTGAACAAAATTGAAGTTGAAAAATATCATAAATCAGACGGAATTTAAAAACGATTGTCGCTGTAACCGTAAAAACAATACTGTCATAATTTCATCACCGTGTTTTTCAACGCTTAATGAAACATGGTCCCAGCTGACAAAATTCCCCGTGCAATTCTTGCGTGTCTTGTCCCTTTACTTTCAATGGTTTTTGTCAAATCACAAGTCGTTGTCTTTGCCAGTGTTGTGACCTTCCAGGCATACAAGTTTCTAGGTACTGTATAACACCTCAAACATATTCAAACATAGTAAGGGAAAATATTAAAATTTGAAGCCACTAGATAGGGCTCGTCTGCAGGTAATTCCAAGAATAAATCATTAAAAACCTGCAATTGAAATTTTATTCGCGTGTTCGAATCCAAAAATAATTTACATCTTTTCCATGCATGCTCTAAAAAAGTTCATATAAAATATTATTTTGGATATTGATACAAATTAAAGTAGATTTGTCTTGTATCTTTGAATAGATACAATTAAAAAGTACATTACGAAACGAAAGCACCCCATATTCTCAAAATCATGATAGTGATTTCAAAATTCTATCAAAATGCCGTCACGATACCCACTCGCTAAAGCCAGGTAGAGCAATTCGGGTTGTGATTTCCCTATCTTCCTTTGTTATTTTGCAGAGAAAATCAATTTTATTTTCCAACCTGGTTGTTCGACCAGTTGGTATCTGACGCATTTTTCTCTGAGTGGAATAGGTCTTTAAATGGCGATTTCTTTTACTTAGAAGTTATCACACATTTAAGTGGGTACATCTGTCTAAAATGACGTATTCTTTTCGCAATTGTTTTTCTTTTCTTTTGTGGGACAACTGGAAAGCATTTATTGAAGCTTTATTGTAGGTTTATTGCTATTATAAATTATTATAGCTTCTTGAAGCTTAATTTTTGCTATATTTTTGCTTTGCATTTGCTTTAAATTTGCTTTATGGTTGTCTCAGAATGATATCTTTGTGAGACAACGCATAGCATTTTTTCAGAGAAACTAAAACCGGAGTTATTTTCAAGCTGACAATGGATCTTTTACTCTGCTCTGCGGGCTGCGTTTAGGAGTAAAACTTGAAATTGGTTCGTCGAAACTTTTGGCTAGCTATTTTCATCTTTGCTTGACACAAAACCCCAAGTCCAAATACAAACTCAACTGAAATTATTCATTGCATCCACAATAGAGATCTTTATTATTATAAACTAAAATTTTATTCAAAAAATTGTATCACCGCCCGATATGGACACAGTTTTGGGATGGGCATTTCATGGATGAAACAAATTAAGTTGTTTAAAATCAGGAACCATTGATTCAACGAAATTTGAATGGTCAAATATTGAATTTACCAAAAACACAGTGGATCTTTCCAAACGCTGACGCACTCAATTCCAATTTTGGAAAAGATATTTCGTTTCTAATAATAAATACAAAATACTATATTGTTTTAAATTTTGAACTATTTATCCAACTGAAATTCGATATCGATTGGTCAAAATATATTGAATTTCCCAAAAACATAGCTGTCAACGCATACTGCATGGAATTTACCTATGTTTTCACTTAATTTTTGTGATTTTGTACACATAACCACGAAGTATTAAGCAGCTAGTTTTCAGTGGCATCATTTTGGATTGTTCTTCAGCAGTAGCGGTAACTTGACACTGCGATCAAGTATTCAACCCCAGTAGTCAAGTATAAGGGGAAGAACACTAGCCCACAAAGAGGCAACCAGCATCTGAAATGATATTTAGAAGGCGGCATGCACGTCGACCCCCTCCCCCCCGCGGAAACCTGATTAACGCTCCAGGCTGGTCAGCAATTACTAATTAGGAGGACCGATGTTTACTTCTTGCAAGACCGGGAAGTAAAACTGGATGGGGAGGCGTTTTACAACTTACGTTCGCGGAGTCTACGTGTCAGTCTCGTGGTAGAGCGCGGTGTGGTTTCGATAGGGCTGTTGTTAGCCCTTACAACCCCGGTAGCATCGAAAAATTACAGGGCTTTAAATTTACACAAATTTAGCATTAATTATTCTGAAAATTTCATAGCGATGTCAATTTTTTTGTGTGTGCGGATTTGGAATGCCCCCCAGACTTAAGCCCCCGGAGAAGCGACAGTTTTTCAGCCCAAATTTTGGTGTTGTCATAATTTTAGATAAATTTCACAAATTCAACAGAATAAAATTTCAGTAACTCAAAACTGCGCCTAAATACTAGACGGAAATTTAGTTTCAAAGTGGTCGATGAAACTGTATGAAAATATGTTTTTTGTAGTTTTTTGCGGTTTTTCTGGCTGTCTGAGTTGGATTCGTTAACAAAAATACGACCCATAATTTTTTAGCGCTACAATATCACAGCCTCAATTGTGACGGTAAAAAAGTACTAACGACCGATTGCTGGTATCGCCGATTTGCCAGGAAACGGCGCAATTGATTCGGGTAACGCATGTACAACCACTCTCTTCACACAATTTCTTAAAATACTTACCATAAACTTCCGAACAAGTTTAGTGTGTGCATTTTGCGTTTCTCGGCCGTGCGTTTTGCGATCTTGACACCCCTATTCACTAACTGTTTCTGTTTTTAAATCTGCGGCATTGGGTGAAATGTGGCTTTTGTTTCAAATTACGTAAGCATAGGAAAATAAAACCAAAATTTACCCAAACCCGCAGAATTAGAAAATGAAAAAGTTAGCGACAATCAGCTGGTATTGCAATGCTCAAGGAATCGACCATCTCTCTGTCTGTCTCATCAACAGCAGACTGGGACAAATTGAGACAAGGGTTCGCCAGGGATGCAAGGGATACGAGGGGGATGCAAATCTTGACTGTTTTCGCTGTTGCTTCGCCGTTGCTTTGTGCGGTTGTCACTGGATACGCCAGTCTAATATGTCACTCTGTCTGGGCCTCGACGCCCCCCCCCCCCACCACCCCCGGTTTCGCAAATTTGGGGGTGTGAATTGTCTGTGTATAAAGCATTCATGGGATATATGAGAATAGGGCTGTTAAATGTGGCTGAGACTTGGGTTTTTTTGGTTGTGATTCTTGTAAAGCATTATCATATCGTCTAGCATGGGTGTTAATGAATTCCGTCTCATTATCATAATGCAAGCTGGTTTATGGCCGTAAAATCATATAATACTTATTATCAAGCGAAAGGTGCTTGCATTTTATAAATGGTCTGTATTATACACTTTTTGTCCATTATAAAATATATAATCGACTTTTATATCGTCTTGTTTAAGTTTTCTTGTGAGAAATAACGCTCATCTACAACGCGATTACAAAAAGTGATCAACAATGTGGGACTGGCCAGAGCAGCTAGACTGCGCTGTCAGTGGGACCCAACCGGTAGATACGCATCAAAAGTGGCAGCAACAAAAATGGGCCCCGTTCTAACCTCTCACCTTTTCGGTCGCCTTTTTTCGCAACCACAACAAAATAGAGGGAATTTGCAAGAAAATCTTCGTTTCCAACCATTTCCTTCCTAAATGGGGCCGTTTGGGCCCACCTAATGCTAAATGTGGTCCGCGCGCACCCTGCCATTAGAGAGGCGCCAAGTTTTTGGCTATTGAGCGGCGAAAGGACATGAGAAGAAATAAAATCTAAACGAATATTAAATAGTGATGCTTCATTTTATCTTTTTGACGCTGAATCAGCTGTCCACCGTTGAATCCGCGACGGTTCCATTTCCCTTAATCTAAGAGCACACGCGCCACCTGTTCATGCCCAGGTAATCGGCGTCTCGTGCCCCCCCCCCCCCCCCCCCAGCACGGCACGGCTGCCCCGGGGCACGTTGCCCGTCGGCACGAGGCGTCACGCCCCCCCCCCCCGCCGGGGGCACCGGGGTCACGGCGCCCGAGGTGCTAACTTCATAGACGTTGCGACTTGCGTTGCTGTTCAACTCTCTCTCTCTCTGGATCAAATCTGGCAGCGAATTGTATAAAAATTTGTAACAAATTTAGTTTTCAAACACAAATCAACGTACTGTAACCATCATATTTTTACTAATTTTCAGTTTAATGTTGGGACTCCATATATGCCAGTCCATATAGATATTTGAAATTTTTTTCCAACTTAAATTTTTGTCATTAACACAGCTAAATCAATCAATCCCAAAGCGTTGGGACCACATCACACGTGATGAACAATATATACACCGGTAATACAAGCCACCCTGCAGTTGTTTCACAACCTCGCCCAGAAATCCATGGCGACCAATCTGTCAATCCATCAACAAGATCAATTCACAACAAACCAGCGATCTCCCCACAACTCATCTGAGCCTACAACAAAACGCCGGCAATTAAAGATCCCACCCTGCATCTTTATTCCGAGTATAGATTCCCAACTACACCCTCCATCTCCTTCATCTCCATGTCTCTCCGATAATCACCGTCTCGGCCGCGTAACTCGCCGCTAGGTAACGCGCGGGGCTAACCCGGGGCGGCACGAACTGCAACGCCCCCCCCCCAGCCCCCCAACCCCGGGGGGCAAGCCGGGGTCAAGCGCCGGCCCCGCGGGCGCTGCGCGTGCGCGGTCGCGCGTCGGCTACGTGACCGAAGGCGCGGGCGCCGAGCCCCCCCCGCACCCCCCCCCCTTCGTGGGGGCCACGGGGCAAATCGCAATGCACCACGCCCGGAGCTAAGATTGCTGCTGGCTGCTGCTAGGAGGAAGGGAGTGGGGAGTATAGTGGTTTTAAGTATAGTGTGGTTTTTTTGTGAAAGGAATGCGAAAATGTTTCAGCAAAATTCGCGGTGAAATTTGATGCTTGGTAAAAAAAAAGTCTGCATCACTTCCGAAATACATAGATTTAGTTGGTTCGGAAGTCTGTTTCACTGAGATTGAGGGTTAATTTCTCATGGAAATAATGGAAAAAGGGAAAATCTTGCCTTTTGGCAAAACAATTATTGACACACGTGAAAATTGTACGATTTTTTTTCAATAAGTTATCGCTGTCTGGAAAAGCCGAGATTTTCGAGCTTTTGACAAAAAGTCAAACAATCTGAAATTTAATAGAGCGATTTTCGTCTAAATTCTTTTTCTGTCGTCTTAAAAATTTACCAGATATTTTTTCCCATAATATTTCATTAGTAAATCAGGTGCCTGGAAAGCAGTCAGCATGATCTGACCTGACGATAAGAAGCCTAATTCGTCCAGGATAACCACGCTTTGTTAAACGAAGGCCAGGTTAAGCTACTTTGCAGACAGCGAAACAAGCGGCAGTCCAGGCTACTTTGCAGACAGGGAAATAAGCGGCAGTTCAGGCTGCTTTGCAGACAGGGAAACAAGCGGCAGTCCAGGCTGCTTTGCGGACAGGGAAACAAGCGGCAGTCCAGGCTGCTTTGTAGACAGGGAAACAAGCGGCAGTCCAGGCTGCTTTGTGGACATGGAAACAAGCGGCAGTCCAGGCTGCTTTGCAGACAGGGAAACAAGCGGCAGTTCAGGCTGCTTTGCAGACAGGGAAACAAGCGGCAGTCCAGGCTGCTTTGCGGACAGGGAAACAAGCGGCAGTCCAGGCTGCTTTGCGGACAGGGAAACAAGCGGCAGTCCAGGCTGCTTTGCAGACAGGGAAACAAGCGGCAGTCCAGGCTGCTTTGCGGACAGGGAAACAAGCGGCAGTCCAGGCTGCTTTGCAGACAGGGAAAAAAGCGGCAGTCCAGGCTGCTTTGCAGACAGGGAAACAAGCGGCAGTCCAGGCTGCTTTGCAGACAGGGAAAAAAGCGGTAGTCCAGGCTGCTTTGCAGACAGGGAAACAATGCGGCAGTCCAGGCTGCTTTGCGGACAGGGAAACAAGCGGCAGTCCAGGCTGCTTTGCAGACAGGGAAAAAAGCGGCAGTCCAGGCTGCTTTGCAGACAGGGAAACAAGCGGCAGTCCAGGCTGCTTTGCAGACAGGGAAAAAAGCGGTAGTCCAGGCTGCTTTGCAGACAGGGAAACATTGCGGCAGTCCAGGCTGCTTTGCGGACAGGGAAACAAGCGGCAGTCCAAGCTGCTTTGCAGACAGGGAAACAAGCGGCAGTCCAGGCTGCTTTGCAGACAGGGAAACAAGCGGCAGTCCAGGCTGCTTTGTGGACATGGAAACAAGCGGCAGTCCAGGCTGCTTTGTGGACATGGAAACAAGCGGCAGTCCAGGCTGCTTTGCAGACAGGGAATAAGAATAAGGCTATCAGGCTTTCGACAAATGCGATGTAACTTTTCAAGCACTTGACTTGAGGGGCAGTCTAGGCTGCCTAGTCGCAGGCATATCATCATCCGATGTAACAATTTCAGGAACGCACACGCAATTATCTTCAATAATAACGCCGAATTCCTGACGCTGGTAATTTGTGCTGCGAACGTGGATGTTGGAATGCCGCCGCCGCCGCCGCCGCCGCCGCCGCCGCCGCCGCCGCCGCCGCCGCCGCCGCCGCCGCCGCCGCCGCTGTGTTAGCCGTACAAACGAGCATTATCCACGCGATCAAGACAGAGCTTGCATGGATCACGCAGATCATGCAGACACGCGGCACGTTGATACACGGTGGATGTCCGTGCAGGACGGTTTCATCGGTGGGAGGCCACTGCCTCCGAGATTGCACGGGGACGAATCTAATCTAGACGAGGCATTGAATCTTTCGCCGGGTCACTATCGTGTGCTTCATCAATTTCTCACACGTTTTGGTAGCGTTTTTTTGCGTGGCTCTGGTGGGGACCACTCCATAACGCTGATGAGAATGTATATCTTCAGAATTGTTATCCAGCTAGTGGTTTGTTTTGTGGTCACCCATCCAATAACTGACCGTAGGTAATGTTGCTTAACTCATTTGACCTCGTGAGAGTCAATAACGATTCCGACAGGCAAACGATAGCAGTTTATCAAAGGTCAGTTTTATAATAACTAGGCTATGCGAACACTCATATAATCGTGTTGTGGATTAGCGTAATATTTACGCGTCTCACCCACAACGCGATTATATTGCTTTTGCACATAGCGAGGCTTTTAAAATCAATTTTAAAGGTTTGGCGTTAATTCAGCAGCTTTTTCGCTGCCATTCGTTACCTGGAAATATCATTATGAAATTTTTTGAATATTTCAAAACGTAAAAATCGATCAAAAGAAAAACTTTTGCACTGATTTATTGTCTGAATACGAAACGGATTTCTATCCCACATATAGGATCCGACAGATTGCAATCCGTGGCATGTAGCGTCGATATTTGCACAACGAACGGGCTGCCAACGCGACGGACAGACGATGCACAATGTTAGGTCGTGAATCCGTCAGATCCCATGCGTGGATTTTGCAAACCTTATTGTGTTCCCTGTTTACCGGCCACGGAAAGTCAGCTAACAGTCTCGACACGACGAGTTCCTCATCCTAAACTCAGACAGATTTAATTGTCTTTGCAAACGCAGAAAATCCCATGCCCAAACCATTATCACCCGAAACCACCCCGTCAAATAACGAAGCCATGGCACAATGCTCGTGTACCACCGAGCGTGCACCCAGCCACCCCTAGCCAATTTCAAGCGCGCGACGGTGGTGACAATGTGTGGCCCACCGCACTGTGTGCACCCCCCCGCCTGCACCCCCTGCCCCCGGCAGCCCCCAGGGGGGCGATGCGCCCTTGTCACTTGTCACCCGTCGTCGCCAATCTGCATTCTCATTCATAACCACGCGATGCTGCGTTTGTATACGCGGGTGGACCACCAGACATCTAGCGCGCCGTAGCTTTTGTAAATTGTTGGGACTGGTTGATAATGTTTCGCGGTTCGGTTTTAATTAAATGTGACCGTTTAATTACGATTTTTAATGGTCTGGGAGGGTAATTAAAAATTGTATGGCCAATGCTTCGTATTGGTGCATCGTTCCTTGAACCCTTACCCACCAAACTGCATTGTGCTAACGTCCTTAACGTTCTGAGAATTGACCGCTATTGTATGGACGATGCATTTTTGCTTGAAAGAAAACAGAAATACATTTTAATTACATATCTCACCACATTAAATTTATCCCGCTTACTAATCGACTCCGGAATCTTGCCTTCTTGTTCTGATTATCAACACTTTGCTTTGCCTTCCGTGGTGGTCCAACGGTGTTTTCCCGTCGGCAAATCATCTCGAGAACACCACCAGCTAAGCGAAGCTCTGAGAGCATTTTATCAGCATGGCCATATACCCATCAAACTTCGTCCATAACAAGGCGTCCATCCCATAGTGCACTCCAGACGCTGCGGCGGCCATGCGATGCTAGCTGCGATCCGCGCTTCCCATATCGATCACACCCCGTGTACAAACACGACCGTGCTCCATGGAGGTACATCGCGCACGTGATACGGGCGCACGATACACGGACAGCGCGCAGCATACGCGTGCTGTGGATGGTGCTCCACGGGCATGGGTACGCCGATTACCGAACGCAGCATGGCGCTAGTCAACACATTAAAGACCCGCTGCGAGACAATCTGACCGCGTCCGGGTGTGAACCCAAGATCTCTTTAGTGCAGGGGTGGGAAAGGTTAGAGGTATTGAACGCAGACGGCTCGGAACGTGCGACGCGTTCGGTAGGACGTTGGAGTTCGGAGCACGCTGGATGCGACGCGTTCGGTGGGATGTTGAAGTCTGTAGTGCGCTGGGTGTGAGGCGGACGGCTGGGAACGTGCGACGCGTTCGGTGGGACGTTGAAGTCTGTAGCACGCTGGGTGTGAGGCAGACGGCTTGGAACGTGCGACGCGTTCGGTGGGACGTTGAAGCGCGTAGCACGCTGGGTGCGAGGCGGACGGCTGGGAACGTGCGACGCGTTCGGTGTGAACGCCTAGCAAAATGTCCATAGTTTTTGGTAGCTTCCTCAGCATTACTTTGCGTCATCGGGTCTACTTTTCATACCCCTGTTGGCATGAAGTTTACCTAGAAGATCGCACTGCTAATCACTTGGATGCACACGGCGCAGCGTTTGCAGATATAGTCGAGATTTTGGGCGCAGCATTTGCCAAGTTTGAACCCCTTATTCTACATGGAATCTATGTATAGCACACCACTGTGCTGACTGGCATGCCATAAGTTATAAAGTTGTTTTTCCTTAATTTATTGGTCGCTGTAATTTAATTTAATTAGTTTTTATGATATCGTGCGCTATTGGATACTGATAATTTCAACTTTATGACCGCCAACTCCTTGAGGATGTAAAAAATTGTAATTTGATTTTATCAATTTACTGGAAGAGCAGCATCCTTCATTTCATTTGCGTTGTTATTGTTGATGAGCGCGTTTAAATCTTTTGGCAGTCTTGAAATCGAACAGCTATCCGGCCGAATCAAATTTCTCAATGAAACATATGCCTATACTGTATCTCAACGCCGATTTTCAGCTCCAGCAGGCTTGGCTGACTCAGGCACATACATTTTGCAAACCCATTAAGGGTCGAATTTACACGATTTTCAACCCTGAAATGTCACTGAAACAGCAAATGAGATACAGAACATCAATTCTTACAGGATTAGGCTCATTTCTAATAAAAATGATTGAATAAAATCGGCCAGAATCGTGAAAACTCATCACCTCAATCACATTTAACTTATTCGTGCATCAATTAAGGATGTGACACCCGATCCAAACATCTAAAGAAAGAAGCTGACAATTACCAACGTTATTCATTTCTTAAGACTTTCGATTGAGGGGCACATCTGGCACTCGAGTTTAGACCATTGATAAAGCAGCAAGCATAGCTTTGTGAAACCGCAGGAAAAGCTTAAGCTAGGTATAGCTTAGCGTTCAATTACCCAGTTAAATATTTTATCCAAGAAATGCACAACGAACTCGCCATTTGGAAGTTAACAAAAATGGCAAAACGGAGATTTGAAAAAACCAAAAATTGCCTCTGTGGACACCTGAGTGTGAGACAAACCAGCTACAACACCGACTGTGGTCGTGAGAACTAATTACACAATTACAGTGTAATTGTAATTGTAATCAGTTTCTGAGCAACCCGCTTGCATGCAAGTGCGATATTGAAATGAGAAACGTTATAGCTTGCTCGCAAATCCAATGCCACGGATATTATTCACCAGCCGCGTTTAATCCTGTTTCCTTATTTTCGCCTGCTGCTCCTCGGGGAGTTGGCCGCCGTTAATCCTGCGGGCATGATCCTGGGAACAGGATCAGAGCCCGAAGCAGACGGTGTTGACAGTCACTGAAGGGACCTGACAGGGCGGGAAAGTGTCACTGCATTTTCGGGGGAGGCTGTGGGAATAATTGGCGAGAATTCAATTTAGTAGGGTTTTGTGGTGAATAAAAGGATCGTGCAATTTTGAATACTCGCGCATTTGCATTAGAAATTATACGGATTCTTAGGTTATTCACTTTTTTTGTGTATAAAAAGAGCAGTGTTTGTTTGGTTGAAGATTGAAGTATTATTAACCTTATTAAAAGTGATACTTTTGTCTACACCAAAATTCAGTGCAGTTTCCAAACGCTCGGGGACAGTAGTCAGGGCTCATCGGAAAAGATTTTGGTTGGATTCAAGCATCGCAGATAAATAAGGGCATTTAGTATAACAGCTTTAGTATATTTTTCAAATGTTCGATGTTCGATTTGTGTAAAATCACAGCCAGTGAATGCAACAAGCTAATAAAAATAATTTAAACTACCTGATAGCAATGAAATTGATAAAAACAATATCAGAAACTAGTTCAAATTAACACATTTGAGGCGCACATCATTTTTGATATGCTGAGCCACGAACTATACTACAGGCAAAGATAAACATAATGATAAACCAAAATCACACACCACAACACCACTGCAGCATAAATCAATCAAACGCCGCTGCCATTGTCAAATCGCCACCACTATAATCAGCAAAACAAGGCAAAACAAGCAAACCGTGCTAATTACACTAATTAGCACCTCGCCTGTCTAATTACCTGTTGCCCCCCCCCCTCCCTCTCATCACCCCACGTGCGCCTGGCAATCGCGAACACACACACTCACACGTGTGATGCTGCTTGACCGCGTCGCTGGACCACGAATCTCTGCGCGACACGTGCGTGCGTGTCGGCCGAGATGCGTGCTAAACGTGTGCGTGTTCACCGGGGTGAAGAGTGGGACGGACAGGGCCAGGGTCCATGCGAAAGCCACGTTTCTGTATACCCGTGTTGAGTTCTAGATATTGGACTGTCTTGGACCGTCGGTATCACAGGCCATTTCTTGTCTACTTCGTCAGTGGCGTCAGGGTGGGTTCGGTTGGTTGTGTGGATTTGTTGGTTTAGGCGTTGTATGCTTTTGTAGCATCTTGTAGCGTCTTGTAGCTTGTTTTCTGTTTTGTATTTCGTGTTTTTTTGTTAGGAATTGTCAGGGTGGATAGGTGTAGGCGGTACAGTACGATTTCTGACACATGGTTTTCACCAAGGGTTTTCACGACCTGGAATGTACTGTTCACTGGCCTTGGGGTGGAGGGTGGCGCGAATTCAATGTTACTTTTAGTGACATGCATTTAATAAGCCACAAGATAAAGTCAATGATTTTTTTTTAAAGAGAAGAAATCTACTCGAACACTGTGCTCAACGTGCTGGAGTAGAGTTTTGAAGGTCCCGATTAATTATCATCAAACTCGGTATTAACGTTAAGAGTGCAAACAAACGCACACAAACAAAAAATTGAAACAGAGTAACAAACAAAAAATATAAGAGACTTTTTTCGGCAGCGGGTCGTTTCGAAGGTTCCCCTCCTTCGCACTTTGCTCGTTGCGTTTATCATCTATCTAAAGTGACCTGATTCTTATAGACTTGTCTGTCTATATAAAATAATACTGTTTTATCGGTTTTTGTTACCAAAAGGCTAATTTTATGTGATTATAAAATTTCTATGGATGTGAAGCGATGAGGATGTGATCTAGGATCTAGGATTATTGCATGTGGACAACCCGTGGAGTCACTCTAGGTTGCTATGACGTGAGACCTGAACCAAACGCCACTGGTTCAAGCCACAGAGAGAGAAAAAGCACAACTTGTTGCGACGTTGCGTTTTAATTCCGTCTTTCTTCCCGACAAGACTCATCATATTAAAATCTTGAATGCCTCAATACGAATTCCAGCCGCGCAAAAAATAGCGTTCGAAAATATTTGAAGGAAACTAAGAATGCACTTGCGCTGTGTGTAGACACCTAGTTGTTGTTGATGAAATAATGATCATTACCTTCAGTTGTGGGTTAAGAATTATCTCGTGTTCTTGCTTGATATCATTTATACGGGCGGCTTTGTTTTTGTGCTTCATCTTTGAGCATCTACAGATCCGAGTGCTGTGAATGCTGACACGCACATGGCACGCTAATCGTGCGTATAAAAGAGACACACATTCTTTCTCGAGAATTTTGGTGGGTGGGTTCTCATCTTGTTCTACCTGCCAAATGATGTCCAGTTCGAAATTGTTAATTAGAAAATTGGCATTATTCGTGAGATTAGGTAGCGACAGTAATCTTCATCAGTTTTTCCTTATACGGAGTTTTTCATATGTAATTCCTATAGCACGATCACGTTTACATGCGTCATTTTTAGTTTTAACATAATAATTAAAAACAGTCCTGCCATGGTTTTGAGTGAGAAGGTTTAAGATTACTAGTCGTAAGCTGACGATGGGAAAATTATAAAGCATAGTTTACTTAACTGTTGATTCGAACCTAAATGGAAATACTTGTTGTACGTACCGTGGATATTTATTATTTGAAATGACATATCAATTCCAAAATTTGTCCAATCCAATCCAAAATCCATCGTTTACAAATTTTTTCTACTTAAAATGTCCATCCACTCGTGTTTTTGGCCTGAATACGAAGATATTGGTCCTGAATTCTGTTTATAACATTCACGTAGGACCCTGATTCAACAAATTCAAGAAAAACAAGAAAACGCATCCTCGATAATAAATCCATAAATGTTAGAACTCGAATCCACAGACTGATGACTATTTCGTACCTACAGATAAAATATTCTACCAACGAACAGTCTAGCTGCTCATAGCTAACTTTCACAAAAATAATTTTTAGCTTCACACTTTTTTTTGGCTGCCTATTAGCTCTATTTTTATTTTTTGCTTGCAACTCTTTTAGTTGAAAAATCTCCGCGGTAAAACATAAAAAATATCACAATGTTTCAATCCGGCAACGCACCCTTGGGTGAAGATCCCACAGACTCCGTCTGCTGTTGCCAATAGGATCTGATGTTTGACATGTGGATCATCGCAAACTCCACGAACACAGAATCATAACCTCTTCACATTCCTCGCAGCAGTAGCAGCAGCACAGAATGAGAGAAAGGGGCAACAAATAATCTCCGTGGACTTAGCCAATATTATCCTGTTGCCGTTGTGTATTCTGAAAACCCTTGCTTTTGATCCTGATCCTTATCCAGAGGATCATCCTAGCAGCTTCGTTCTGTAACAGGTGAAATTATCCGGTCCAAGGATTATTATTATTAATAATATAATAATACAAATATCCTGGCTTAGGGGTGCGGAAAGGTTTTCTTAGTCAACTGTAATAATATGGCATGTAAAAATTACACAAAAAAGCAAGCATGGAAACTGTAGCATGTGGCGTGGAAAACTGCAAAACACTTCATAAGAAAATCATTTTCTTATGAACTTTTAAAAACAGTTGAAACTCGCGAACCATAATTAATTACAGAATATGGTAATGACATTTAGATTTTAATTAATAATCAAAGTGCTGGCTATAATTTAGCAGCTCTAAAGTACTAAAATACGCGACACAATTAACTCTATAGTACCTTAAATAATTTCGCAAATAATTTTTATATTTTCAACCCCTCAACGTATACAAGGTGTATTTCTTGCCGAGTAGATTTACTAGAAATAAGACGCTTTATCGGTGCAATCATTTCGTGGGAGAGCTCACACATTGTGCTGATATTTAACCAATATTCTCGAGGGCATTATACCAGATGTAGGCCACACATAGACACAGCATCTTCGACAGTAGCCATGTAGGTTGCGATGCGGCTTAGCAGAAGATGAAGACGTTTTAGCCATTGTTGGCGACAGCAGAGCGTCTGAGGCACTCGATGGAGGTAAAAGACTCTCATGTCGATACGGATGATACGCTTGTCAAGCTATCGACTCTAAATCCGCCCACAATTCACGCATTGTTCACACAGTTTACTTAGGTCTGAGGTTGTTTAACGAAAACATGCTCGCAAGGAGTGAGTATAAAGAAATACAACGGGTCTCGCTGTCAAGTTAGTATTTCATCTTCAAAGGCTGTAGAAATGTTTGCGTTTTAACTGCAGAGAAAAAAAAGTTTCTGTTATTCGGTTGTGGATGGATTGTTTTTCATGTAGAAATGTCGTACAATTCTTGCTACTGTTTGCGTTTATTTTTTGGAGGGACGAGAAATATGTTTGGCACAATGTTTCAATTGTATCGAAAGCAAATAATAGCGGGAGAAAAATTTCTTTATTTCTATTGCTTAAAAATATACTAGGTTCTTGATTGTTGAGTCGAGAGAATCTCGATGGAATCTTGGTCGGAATAACTTAACTTCCAGACGAGGCGAAGGTTTATTTTTAGCTTCGTTACACTTCTAGAAAATTAATGTATCAAAATGTATTCTTTTGTAAGAAACTAATTTTCCAGTCAGCTGTCAAAAAAATACATACGAAAATCGCAAATTATTCCAAATCCTTCGGGAAACGACTTCTTTGTAAGTCCTGCGGGATTAAAATGGTCACGCAAAGAAAATGTGGGAGATACGTGAACCATTCGAACATTTGCCAGGGAATTTTCATGGGAAACTTTACCGAAATCTGTTGCCAGTAAAGCTGGCTATCGGATCGAGTCTGGCAAATGCACCATGAGATCACCCAACAACTAGTCAATGCAATACCGATACACACCCACACATTTCCACACTTCACGACATTTCACCCTCAATTTCACAATAATATCACGGCAATAAAAAGAAAACATAAAAAAATATACATGTACCATTGAAATAAACCACAGCATTCCCCGTTTTGGTGCTCAATTGAATTTCAATCCAGCCGATCGAATTGGCAGGCAATAGTGGTCAGCCCTCGGATTCCCACCCCCTGTCACGATTCGAGAGCTTTCATAGTCAGAGAGTGGACACCCCATACTTGTCAAACCATTACATCAAATACCATGGTGTTTCATACGGTGCATTTGTATCCCATGCATTTCAATTTTTATGCGTTTCCGTCATTTATTTTTTCTGATTGAGGTAACGCGTGTAATGATTTATCATCAGTTTTTGCGGTTGGCGTTTCGGTGAGGAAATGCACGCTTTTCATCGTGAAGGTGAATGAAGCTACACGGAATGCTTTAGTCTTGTTATGACTTGTTATGAGGGGACATTACACTGAAAATTGTACATATATGCCTAAATAGTTCCAAGCAATTTCGGTCTTGTTTTAACACAAAAAGTCCACCAAGCAGAAAAAACTTCCTTGACACTCTTCTCCTTTTCAACTTACAGAGAAGTCGGTTGGAATTTGTGACGTATCTAGCTTCTCATTACAAAAAATATCCATCGAACACCTTCTCAAAATGTATAGGTATACCTGTGTGAAATATGCATTTTCGACCTGAAATTTAGTTCACAATCTATAAAGAGAAATCTTCATTTTTCGAAATCACGTTTCACACTCTAGAACCAAGCATACGACAAAAGAAAGATATGTTAACCCTCACGATTTCATATTAGTGCGAAAATTCCATAGTTGTATGTTTAGCACTGTTCTCGAAAATGGCGCTTTGATGACGTTTTATAAGCGTTGCAGTTTTTTAAAAAAGCAACATTCATTTTCATCTGTACCGTACATGCAACGAATTTTGCAATTTGGCGCGATTCCCACACGAGAGTCGGCCACTCTCCGGGCGTCGTGGTCCTCCCCGTGCGCCTCCCCCCCCCATTGCCGCGGGCCACGGTGGGCACTCTAGGGGAGCATGTAATTCGTGGGAGGACACGGGTTCGAGACCAGGTGCGTGCGCCAGGGGGCGCCGGGGGCGCCGGGGGGGGGGGGGAGGGGGGCGCCGCCGACCGTGCGACGCTGTGCAGGGTGCACCGGTGCCTGAAATCCGGCGAGTGATTGACAGGAAGGTCCGTGGTCCATGGAGGTGATGTAGTACGTTGCCCACTGCACGTCTTGTGCTGTGGTCTAAGAGCTGTCTTGACTCTCCTGTTTGCTTCTGGTGGTGTTTCCATCGGAAATTATAATAATGGAAAAAAACAATGCTGTATTTCCTGTATTTGACATAACAAAACATACATATAGTTTAACATACAACATACATTACATAACAGTTCAATACAATACATTGGATGTAAATTTTTTTGTATCATTGTGACGGGGGTGTTTGGAAATCTAACAGCTATTAGAATGCCAAATAATTCTCGCTGAAAAGAACTCCTTCGTAGAAAAATTGCTTTCGTCTTTACAGCAGTCTCTGTAAATTTAATTTCTAAATATTGTTTTCACTGAAACAATCTATTTGGATTCAATAAATACAAAACATACGAATCTTACTGAAAATCAACTTTGTGCACAACCAAATTGTGACAAACTGTTGAGTTACATGATGGTTGATGGATCATAAATAATATTTGTTTATCTGACTTCTCTATGCACTAAGTCTGTGAGACCTATGGTGATGACCGACGCCGGGAGTGGTTCATTTGGTGGTTTCACCCAGTGGTTGTATTTTGCAGGAATCATAGATCAACGAACCATCATTGATACCATCATTGACCATCAGTGATAGTGGGAATCTTAGCATGGGAACAGACTTTTTAAGACCTATATCGTATGTTAAGAAGCTAAAATATCTTGAGCTAGAGACTGGGTTCTTAGCCACCCTCGTAGTCACCACATAATTCACTGATTACCAGTGCCATCTTGCTGTTGCAAACAGACCTCTTTCTGCAAATTTTCGGACCACAGTCGTTTATTTTCTTTATTGTCTATCTTCTGTACCACCAAACGCGTCGCACGTTCCGAGCCGTTCGCTCTGGCCTTAGAGGGGTTACACATAATATAATAAAAACACCTAGCAAAATCCTGAGTCAAAATCAAAACGACTTTCTAAGCGTCTATCACGTGCACTCAGCCGCTTCTTTGGGGGGGGGGGGGGGGGGGGGGGGGGGGTGGAGAGAGGCGTGGTTCGGGGGGGGGGGGGGCGTCTGGCCACAAATAATAGCATCATGATGGCAAGCCATATTATGATAATTTGCACTTGCGCACGCCGAGTCCCATTAGACCCGTGCAGTAACTTCGTCAGCTATCATAGCCGCTTGCCCCGCGGCCCCCGCGGCCCCTTTCCCCCCTTCCCCACCCCCACGCCCCCCTGCGAACGCATACGGGGCCCTAAATGCCATTCCGCTGCCGATAGTTTTGCAGCGCACGGCCCGAGCGTATATACATGGTCGGGAAATGGGAAATTCGATTGGCAAGTGCCTAGGCGCGGTGTGGAAAGTTGGGAGGGAATCTAGGGTGGGTGTTAATGTAGTGACTTGAGATTGGGGGTGGGTTTAGCACGAAGGAAGTTGGCAATTTTGTTACTGTATTTATTTTATCTGTAAGGATTGCGAAACTAAGTTTCAAGTGGTGTGTGATATTAAACGACGTTCTGTTTCTGTTGGTGAAATGAGGCGGATGTGTAGCAGTACCGAGGGACCATCTGGTTCTTGCGATGGATGGTACACCGTCATAGAGTACTAGACGTGTACAAAGATCCCTCGACCATGATCCATTTAGCAATACAGTTCAAGTTGTGCGAACTTTGAAGCTTCACTTACTTTTTCTGTTTCTAATTTTGCAGAGTTGGTTAAAAATCGGCCTTTGTTTCCAAAGGAAGTAATGGAAACTATAGCCAAAATTTATCCAATTCCACAGGATTGACAAATGAAAAAGTTAGTGGATAGGGGCCTTCGGTATATGCTATGGTCACCCACTCAATGTCTGACTTGCGGAATTGTTGCTTAACTTACTTAGAAAATTTTCCTCATAAAAACCTAGCAGACCTATCGATGATTCCACTTCCAAGTGTTCAATAGGATCATAACACTTAAATAAAGAAATGTACAAAATAGAAAATTCTATTGCTAATATTTAATTAAATCACCAATACAAACATCATGAAAAAGAGAAAAGAACGAAAAATTAAATAAAAAAACACAACTCGGGCTTGAGATCTAGAAATACGAAAGCTCCCCTCCGAATACACAAACCATTCTATTTCATCGCTGATGAAATCTGGGGAGGAATCTCTCTTCCAACGCGCTTTAGCTGCTTGAAGCTCGAGCGGCTTGAAGATAGAATATTTTTGAGTTTGTGTTTTTCAAGAGGGTGAACTGCGATTGTGCGCTTTACTAAGGGGGTGTCGGTGGAGAGAATAGGGAGTAATCGACAAACGAATACTCGCGTTATGGCGCTTTGTAAAGACGTTTTACTATGATTAAACAGGTGTATCTTAATTCATTTCAATCTAAGGACCTTCGTGCTGATCAGTTTTACCAAAATGGTTTATACTATTAGCTGAAATGTTACAACGGATTTGAATTTCACTATACATAAACATATTATTGAAAAATGGCAAGCCATTTGTGCAGGGCCGGACCGACTGGTTTTCCAGGCGTAAGCGAGAATAATTTTGCCGCCCGGGGGGGGGGGGGGGGGGGGGGGGCTGTTTACAATTTTTGTAAACAGAACAGAAAAAATCGTATACGACCCACCATGGTAGACAAGATATAATTTTTTTGTGGTTTATTGATCGTTCTTAATCGTTAATAATTAATAATTTTTTTTAGACAACCATTGATTCTATTATAATAATAGGAACTATTTTAGTGCCTGGTTTAAATTATAATCTAAACAAATTTAAAGACATAATATATATTCTAATACCCTGCCAACAAAATGACTACTAGAAATGCACTTTTCTCGCCTTCATTGCCGAACAATCGCGAATCAACTCGTCCATATCGACTTCTTCTGCGATTTTTTTCTCTGTAGATATGGAAGCAAGACCAACTAAACGAGCCTGTGACATCTGTGATCGCAAATACGATTTTATTATCTTTAGTTTTGAAAGCGCCTTTCCGCGCTGGCTACTGTTACCTCGATTGTCGGATATTATTAATATTCAGCACAACACCAAACACAACACCCCACAGACAACGGCAAGAGCATAAGCTCGACTGAATGATATTGCTTTGCTGTCCACTCCACTGTCATTGTTTACCTATATTCTTCGACGAGCTGCATTTGTCTCAATTTCGTGCGAAAAAAAACATATGCGGCTTACAAGCCCAACCCGGTCTACGAGTCAAGGTATTACGCAAATACTCGGGACTGGCAGCTTATTATGACGCTACCGTCGGCCTTTGGACGAAAGCCGCTCTCTGTGATGCATACTACCGCAAGCGCAAATTCTACTTAAAGGAGTGGTTACCTGGTGAAATTAACTTCCCTCGTCGGTTTCTGATACCTTATAATGAATTTAGGGCCTTGCAAAAAAGATCCCGTGTTTACAGGAAGAAGATTAAAAATTGTCGAAAACCGTGATTTTCGGCCTAGGTGCTTAGAAAAACTTCTCCCATAAGGAATAACACGGGGAACTTTTTCGACCCTTAGCACCTACGAGTACCTTTGGTCAGAAAAAATAAACAAAAATAGTGTCATACTCGTCCATCTTTCACCTGTATAGCCATTTTTTGGGTTTTGTGATCGGAGTTTTCGTTTAGCCGCAGGACGCTGATAACCGAAGGCGTGTAATCGGCGTGCTGCATTTACTTGGCTCGAAGCGGCAGCCGCAGCGGCAGCCGCCGCGGCGGCCGCCGCGGAGGGAGAATCGTCGGACGGGAGGGGATAGAATCGTGGTGGATTCCAGTCACACATGCTTGAGCTTGTTTATCGCCGTTCGCGCTTGTAGCTCTGTCCATTCATCGTTCATCGCATTGGATTCGGAGCTGCAGTTTTGTTAATGTTTAATGATTTTATTAAATTATTATGGCCGAAGCTATCGCTGGGCATATGTTCGAACCTGAATATTCGGAGGAAGAATTGACTGCGATAGAAAAATTAAGCGATGTGTCAAATGAAGACGTACTAGATACAACTGATGTGCTTGGTTGGTGTAAATGCGATGAATGTGAGGTGGTGATGCCAACTGAAACCGAGAGTGTTGGCTACGCAGACATAGTCAGGCTGCAGGTTGCAGCCTACAGGCCTGACACATAAACGTAATCCAAAAATGTCACAATCGTAGCTATTATTTTATATCATCACACATATGTCCACTTTTTAGCTAATCACCAACCAGGATAATAAGCCGAACGCGAGATCAGTGTCAAGTCATCAAAGAAGATATTGGGAACAATTGCTCGTTGTAACGCAATCCACGCTGTGTGTGTGTGTTGTAGCATGCACTGTACACTGTGTTATACACCTATCGCTCGCACACATGCATTGACACTGGCCACTAGTCACAAATAATCTTAAACTACGATAGCAAAATGCCACCCTGTGTGACATTTTTGTTTACACATGTATTTCTTAACATCGCCTCGGCTACGACGAAAAAAATTACGCTTCTTGCTACTCCCGATAGCTTCGCCTGATTCATTATAGTATTCCAGCAATCTTGCAAAGTGAAATCAAATATCTAAAAGGGCTAGTAGTAGTACTACTACTACTACTAGCCCTTTTAGCCCTTTTACAATATCTAAAAGGGCTAGTAGTAGTACTACTACTACTACTAGCCCTTTTAGATATTTACGTATGACTATGGCGTATGACTAGCTGAGTAAGATATTTGGTGTTATGTATCGCCGGCCAATACGCTGTTTTTCCTTGTACTACCTATACCAGCAAATTTATGCACACTAAAATTTCGTGACTTCTGACTTCTGATTCCTGACTTAAAAGTTCACGAGTTATAATCATAAAACTAACGAACCATTCATCCCACGTATTAATAATTCTATTTAGTGCACAGGGTAGAGGCAAAGAAGGTAGAAGGTTCCCGGCAAGCATGCACACAGCAGCGTTGTGCGTATGTCGCAGCGAACGAGGGGAAGCGAGAGCTTTGCAAGCCACGCTGGTGCCGGGCTGGCCTTGCAGGTTGCGAGGAGAGGTGGAGGAAAGACACGTGCTAGAGAGAGAGGCTAAACCGAGCGACTGTACGAAGAGAAAATACAGCACACTGACAATTCTCGCCGCGCAAAATCACCGAAAACTTCGATATTTTTTAAAAAATCACCCTTTTCTGCCATTCCTAGTCCATTGGAGTGTCAAGACTCATGTTGTAGTTCAGAATCGATGGAAAAAAGTAATTTTAAGAGGTAAATTCCCCTTTAAACATTACTTGGTTTCATTCAGACACTTTAACGTTCGTTTGGTCTATGGGTATATATGACATGTTATTTTGTTTAAAATGTAAGAATTCACAAGAAATGTACTAGAAGTACAAGGGAAATTAGGAAAATAAATATTTTTATATTAACCATTTGTCGAATTGCAAGTGCGAAAATGCCGCCCCTAGAAAAGTGCCGCCCTAAGCGGCCGCCGACGTCGCTTACGCCTAGATCCGGCCCTGCATTTGTGTCGGACAACTTAGAAGGTACGATTATATATTTAAGAAACGATGAAAATAAGTTTTTGCAATAGACCTATTCCACTCAGAGAAAAATGACGTCAGATACCCACTGGACGTACAACCAGTTTGTAAAAATATTTTAAGTAAATAAATAACAAAGGAAGATAGGGAAATCACAACCCGAATTTATCTACCTAGCTTTAGCGAGTGGGTATCATGACGTCATTTTAAAATATAATTTTTTATTTATGACGACATTATATAATTTTAATTGAATGGAATAGGTGTATTGAATAACATGACAACTGACTATTAAAAACGATAAATAACCATAAATTACCAGTAAATCTCTTTGAATTAGGTTCATATTTGGTTCTTTTTAAATTTTTTCGTTTGACTAAAGCTTTTAGCTGGGAGAGAAGCAAGTAAAATCTTTGAAAAACTTCGGGAAAGTTAACAGTTAAAACATCTAATTCCATACCAAACAAAGCAAAAATATATACTCTTCTACAAGAAGTTCTAACTTGCCTTACCTTCGAGACAACCATCGTCTCTCTGGCCACAGAGTACTCCGTACTCCGTCGTACCCTACTCCAGCTTGCTGGTAGCCGGCGAAATGACGGAGGGTTACCAAACAAAAGTATGCTAATATCACACAGCGACTGTCTTATCAGCGACGAGATATCATCTCTCGCGTCGAAGGAGGAGTAGGGACTTGGACGATTAGACGTGACTTCGCACTGAACGGGTACAGAGCGACAATCTGATCATTAACATTGAACCAAATCATACTTTTAATACATATCATATCAAATCATATACTCAATGACCAAACATATAATATCTTTATTCTTGTTTCCTAAAATACAGGGTCAAGTTTTCTTTTTTTCATCTAGGGCATCTCGGGATGCTTTTAATCCGGCTTGCCGAGCCTGGCGATTTCCCATTCTCTTCTTCACTACAACTAAATTCACTTCCTTCCCCATCATCAAACTCTTCGTCCTTTTCTACCAGCGCATTCCATTCTTTTACGTCTTCCCACAATTTCCCTCTGTCAACCTCCTCCCAACTCATCACCACTCCACCGTTCTCTTGGTCTTCCCACTCTTCTTTTCCTTTTTTCTGCGTCTTCAAACTCTCTTCGTGGTATCCTCTCTTTATCCATTCTTTTTATTACACCACCAAATATGTAACTATATTCTCACAGCCGGCTCACAGGTGCCGAACATGGCTACAAAAGTTTATATTTAAATTGAATGCAGTAATCACCTTAAAAGTTGCTCTTTGATATGTCAACTGTCAGTTGGCACTTGAGATTGAGCATAGAGGCAAACAAAGCCC
Source organism: Nemurella pictetii (assembly GCA_921293315.2). Taxonomy (NCBI): domain Eukaryota; kingdom Metazoa; phylum Arthropoda; class Insecta; order Plecoptera; family Nemouridae; genus Nemurella; species Nemurella pictetii. Next base: position 10,342,055 of record OV121122.1, read on the forward strand.
CTAAATGTTACGTAAGATGACAAGTAAAGGCTGGTTCACAATCAACTTAGCAATAGACATAACTTAAAATAAGCAGTAACTTAAAAGTTTGACATATGGATCTCCATTAGACTGTCTACAACAAACATAAGGACTTAACTTAGACATGACTTAAACATAATGTTTGACCATGTCTAACTTTTAAGTTACTGCTAATTTTAAGTTATGTCTATTGCTAAGTTGATTGTGAACCAGCCTTAACGTTAGTGTGAATTTAATCCATAAATGCAAATACCCGTTGACATTGATTATTAGTCATTATTATTATCACTAATTACACGGGATATTTGAGTTTCCTTCTCTCAATTTACTTTCTCGTGTGTTTTTTCTTTTGTTCTCAAATATTTCCAAGTAAACAATTTGTTTTAAATACTTTCAAGGAAACTTATTTAGGGTTTAAAACTTTAATAGGGGTTTTATAACATTCAAAGAAAAAAACTGAAGCGATTGGGCTTACAAAGTATCTGATATGTTAGCATAGGTCCAGCTCGCTTATGCTACCTTACTGGTCTACAAAAATGATTGTCTGAAAAACAATTGGACGAGACAATCACGGTGTTATTCTCATCTTAAAGTTCATCAGGATTCACGATTTCCCATCGTTTCAAGTTTCCTTAACGGATTAGTGGAGGAATCCTGTTGTTCGAGTTGTACCGTCCTTCGGAAGGGACGTAAAGCCGGTGGTCCCCTTGGTGCTTTTCGACAGGAGTAGGCTACGTGCCGGCACCGGGTTTCCCCTCCTCCCTTCTAGACTAGGTTAGGTTCATCATCACCCTCATCATCACCATTTCATTCACCGACGCCATTAGACCAGTGCCAGTTGTCAAAACAGTGCGTCGTTAAGCACCAATAATCAAAATCAATCAAGTTTCCTTAATTTATCCTTCATGAAACCAAAATCGAAAAGAGAAGCTACGCGTATCCGCCAAATCAGAAATGCACGAAAAATATCAACTCATGTGGACATGAATTTGTGAAATTTATAAAACATTTTCAGCGAATTTTTGGTCGACGTGGTAAAAAAAAATCAGAAATTTATTTTTAATTATAAAAATGTGTACCTACTAACTATTATTTTTGTTATTTGACCCATCCATTCCGATTCGCCTCAACACTTTTATGAAAGCAGAGAGCTACAATCCGTTGAATGTTGTAACACATTTTAATTAATGCAGCCTGGCACTGAAATTAATTAGCACTAATTAATTAAATTGACTTGGAGTTAAAATTGTAAATCAACATATATTTTGTAGATTTCCAAAAAAATCGGGGGTAGTCACAATTTTATGTAGAGATTAAACCAATCTTCCCCGGTGGCATTGCATTTTATTGCAGTGGATTCACATAGTTAAACATGCATGTACATTTTTGGATTTTACAGAATCATAAAAATGCATGAAAATACAAAAGCAACACAAAATTTCATAAGGGGATACAAGTTCATGATTGAAGTCCTCGAATCCATGTTGACAAGGGTGCCATCGATGTTTTTGATATGACTAGTCGGTCTCAATTACTCTTGTCCCCTACCCCTTTATTTCCGCCCCTACCCCTCTACCGCCCCAACCCCTCATTGCTCTGATGCATATAGCAGCGTCAAAGTTCCGACTCGTTCAGTTGTTTTATCTAATTGTTTTTTGAGTCAGCAAAGTTTTTTTAAATAACTATATTTTTTATTTTTTGTTTCGCATCACAATTTTGAAAAATATAAATAACTTCAAAGAGATGTCGGTAAATTTATACACTTCCATTGATTTGCCCGTGTGGCAAACGTCATATTACAGTTTACGGCGAAGTGTACATTATAGGAACACAATTCCTTGTGTTAGTATCTTCGGAAATTGGTGTCGACTGAATATGAAAATACTCAGCAAATCCCTTATCGGTGAAATTACAGGGATGATGATATAAAGCAACAAAACGAGCTGACTGATATGTGGATAGGTGACCGTCGCTGCAAGCAACCATTAATACTGCTAGACAAAGGTCATAACAACACTTTCCCTCGTTCGGGATTTCACTACTAAATTTAAGCCATACACAGACGCAAATTACTAAAATTCAATCAATGCTTTATGATGAGGAACTTTTTAAGGTCTCATGTCTCATGACTTATCTAACCACATAAGCTTACAAAAAAAAACTATTTAACTGTGTTATTGAATGCTATTGAATGCTTGAATATTAATGAGTACCAATTGCTTCAACATTTCATAGTTACACTAGAAAAATATCTTAATTATAAATCACACCCCCACCCAACAACACCTATAAGTTTCTTAACATATTTGGAATTTTTTTTCAAATTATATCGAACATTTTTCATCAAAATCAGTTAAGTCCTTTGGCCTGTATGAGCACGAACACACAAAAATTTAAAATAAACTAAACACACACCGGAAATTTTCCGCAGTTAACTGTAAACTGAAAATACTCTTCACTTGCTTGTCTAGTTACCCTCATCCAAATATTATTTAGAATGTTTTGACTTAATTGAACGCACCAACCCCCCAAAAAAGAGGATAATTCCCATGCAATTGTTGGCGGACGGCGAGCTGGCGCCTCCATCGCTAATGTCTCGACGACGCCGGATAAATATTTACCCGGTCTGGCGCCGCAGCCTTTGATACGACGCCGACGCCGACGCCGACGCCGACGCGATTAGATTTGATAAACACGCCGCCGCGACTGAACCGCGTCCGTTCTGTTATGTTTTCACATTTTCTTGTTCGGATCACGCATGAGCATTGGACTTGACATGCTATTTATGATAGTCGCTGTTTTTTTTGTAAATATACCATTGCACGACGGCTCAAGTTCAACCCATATCAAAGTCGTTGCATTCGTAATTATAGAATCCTAGGGTTGTTATACGGACTGGTTCGTTTTAGTTGCTGGATGTAGGATATTATATAGTTGTGGTCGTTTGTGCTCTGTTTTTGAACGATGTTTGGCCCTAAAGAGGACTTGGATCGTGGTCAACCTTCAGGACTAGGAGGTAAGGGATGGACGCTGCTTGTTCGAGGGTTGTGCGAATGGAACGCTTTGTTGTTAGGCGTTAAGGCTGGTTCAAAATCAACTAAGCAATAGACATAACTTAAAATTAGCAGTAACTTAAAAGTTTGACATGGTCAAACATTATGTTTAAGTCATGTCTAAGTTAAGTCCTTATGTTTGTTGTAGACAGTCTAATGGAGATCCATATGTCAAACTTTTAAGTTACTGCTTATTTTAAGTTATGTCTATTGCTAAGTTGATTGTGAACCAGCCTTTACATAGACGAGCTTAATTTTTAAAATAAATTTGTGAATATTGGTCCTATACTTCAGTCACTATTGATTAATGCGGTAAGAAATATTAATGAAATATTAAAGGGTCGTTTTGAAGATATTTACTAAAGTGTGGCTATGAAAAATTTGTACAGTTCTCTTGACTTACGGGTTAAAAATATTTGGGAAGAATCGCCTAATTATTTGATATCGCCTTGGCTCTAGAGCTACTAATATAATTTTAAATATTTGATTATTTTTGTTGGTGGCGAGCATTTGTAGCTAAATTTGCTACTCCAGACATCGATGAATTTCAAAATAACGTATGTCCCGCAGCATTTAACGACGAAATACACGATGAGATATATTTAATATAAGTGGAAAAAATGCTAAAAATATATAACTGCGTAGGTACAGTGGATTTTACTTCGTATTGTGGGATAGTATAGGTGGAAATTTAGACGTCAATCATAGCTTTACAATTAGACATAGAAATTAATGTTTAGTATTCTAAAAGTGCAAAAATTTAGAGCATTAACATAGTCAGCGGTGGTGCGTTGAAATTTAGTGACAGTCTTCAGGGTTAACTCAACTCGCGAGTTTAGTCAAATTATATCGAGTACTAGTGGCTCCGCCCCTGCGGCCTCCGGCCGCCAGCCCCGCCAGGGGGCTCCGCCCCCTGGACCCCCGAAGTTTCTTGGTGGGGGGCTTCGCCCCCCAAACCCCCCCGTCGGTTATTTGGGGGGCTCCGCCCCCCAATTCCCTCCGGTGCGGCCTCCGGCCGCACACACCTGCAAGGTGCTTCGCCCCCTGACATATGTGGAGGGGTGAACGTAATTAGAGTGAAATCATGACAGGAAAATAGTTGGTCACCGTAGTATCATCCGACTACGGGGGTGAACTAACATCAAAATTCAAACCTCATCTAACCGACCTAAAATTTGCAAAAATATAGGTAATATTAATGGAGGTTTTATGAAAAGACTCAGACACGCAGACGTCCGCCATCGATAAATCATACAAAAAATAATAATTTAGAGCCGTTAAAAAAGATCCCATGTTTACAGAAAGCTGATCAGATATAGTTAAAACCGTGTTTTTTTATCGCATAGGTGCGTATTTAAGACATCCGATCAGTTTCAGTTCCTCGAGTTGCCTGCTAAATGCAGATTCTTGTAAAGTTTCGTGGTCATTAGTACACAGAGTTTGATTTGTAGATGGCTTGGGAAGGAATGATAATAATCTGTTTGTGAAGTGAAGGCAGGGCACAGATTGACAGAGATATACATAGCACAGGGCTTGTCGTAACAAATTGTGGGTCGGCTGACAAAAAAAAATGAATTGTATAGAAAATTAACGTCTCGGAAGTCAAAATTTAAGGAAAAGGGCCAATTTTGGGCCGGTGTCCGTTGCGGCTACCGACGCATTACGAAAAAAAATCACAATATCGTCTGTATGTTATACTCGATGTTTATGATCAGTTGCACAATCACGGGACGTCCCCGAAATGCGGCTGGCTGTTGCGAGCCCCCTCTCTCCACTTCCACGATGATTTATATGCACTTGGTGGGGCCATGTGTTAGGAGGAGAGTCGCATGTTTTTGTTTTGTGAAAAGATTCCCTCCCCCCCAAAAAAGGGCCCAATTTTGGGCTGGCGGATGTAAAATTATAGGTTTGAATTAAAAATGAACACTTTTACACGGGTACAAATTTTCAATTCTATGTGTCCAAATTTGACCGGTGAACCCCCCCAAAAAAGGGCCCATTTTGGCCAGACCGAAGCGAAACCTCAACAGTGAGTTGTATAATGTGTGATTGAGTGCGTTTCCAGAATTTCATAAAGTTAGGAAAATAACTGCCAAGTGTAATCGCAAGTTTTTGTTTCTGCTAAATGACCCCCTCATAAGGGCCCAATTTTGGGCTGGCTGATTTGAAAATTTCAATTTGAATTGAAAATGGTCGCTGCTACACGGGTAAGTTTTCAATCCTCCAAGTCCAAATTTGGTAGGTGAACCCCCCCAAAAAAGGGCCCATTTTGGTCAAACCGCAGCGAGACCCCCTCGTTGCACCCATTTATGATGTATCGAGTGCGTTTCCAAAATTTCATAAGAATCGGCTGAGAACTTTAGGCGTGCATAGACATGTCTGAAAGTGATGAAAACACACCGAACCAAAGGGATATTATTAGTATAGGGATAGCTTCCCTGCTGAGATGAGAGACGTGATTTTGAAAACCTGAATATATTCGTTACTTGCCTTAGATAAAAAAACAAAAAAACACTGGAGACTTTTAGAGGTGAGAGTGTAATCGTAGATTCGCTTCACTCGCTTCGTTCGTCACGTTCATCAATTATTGATTTCGCTGCTACCCCTCCCCCCTCGACCAATCCACCCCCTGGCAATGATTGTCCTTTTAGCAACGTTTCTCCGAAGTTCAAAGAAAGTCATATCTTGCAGGCAGCGGGATGAAAAACAGCCAATTATAAATGATCTTATTATAAAAAAGATCAATTAAATATGAGCAACAAAAACAGCCCCTGTCTGCATCTTTTATTTAGTCAGAGTTGAACTTGCCATCTTATATGGAATCTATGTGATTTATCCAAAATTAATATTTGAGGCATTATTTTATCAAAAATAACCAGAAAAAGTAACAAAACGCCCAAAATCAAGCTGTGTCTTCGAACACAACTAACGTGGATCCAAGAAAGTGCAAAATATGCTCAGGTTTCTGGGGGGAGTACCTAACAATTTACTCTAAGTTAACTTACCCTAAAATCAATGTCCCCGCGCTAACAGACGGAAAGTAGGTATGTGTATTTTTGCCATCGTATTGTACTAGCATATTACTTTATTGAAGCCGAAGGCTGCACAAAGCCATACTCCGCCCGAAGCAAGATAGAAAAGAAGAGGTAAGGGTTGTAAAAGGGAGATGTTAGCGGCAAGAGAGGGGATTTTAGAAACTCGTTATAGTACAGTCTCCATCTCACTCCATCTCTTTCTATATATATGTATATATATATATACGTGAACATGAAAGCTGTATGTTACATTTTGCATGATACTTTGTGAGAGATTCTTCTCCATAAAGAAGATATGATATAGCATATAAGTACGATGCATAAAGCAAAGGGGGTATATACATGTTGGGATGTTGGATACTTTATATCATGGGTGCTATGGGGGGGCTGGGGGTGGTTGCGCAAAGGGGAATCGGGGGGGGGGGAAACGTTGCGACCCAATCAGGACGACGGATGGTCTCGGGGTATTTCACCCTCTAGCCAACCCCCGAGCCGCGCGAATCTCGTCCCTGAAATACACCCCTCCGAGCGCCGACTTCCCTCCCCCCGGCTCCCCCCCGGCTACCCCCGGCTCCCCCTCCCCCCCGGCCCGCAAACCACCCCCTGGCCGGGGGAGCCGAGACACAGTGTGGCGGGTCGCTCGATATGTGGGGTTGCTCAGGGATAGACTGTGCAAACACTAGTAGTTACTAAAGAGCAAAGGGGACGCCTGATTTTACGGATTGGTAATTTGTATTATTATATTCGTTTTTTGAATTGATTTTGTCTTCTTCGCTAGGAAGGTTTGAAAAAAGGGACAATTTTTTTTTAGTGTGGAGAGTGTTTCCATCCCTTTCACATGAAGTCCGAGTTGTGGTTGTTAAATATGAACGTTTTAACGCGAAAATTTTCTAGCATCATTTTCGTTTAAGAATTTTCACGAAATTTTCATCTTGGGAGAAAATACCGTGGTACTTTAGTTTAATGGCAAGCAATTTTCTCAGGGTGGCAAAAAACCCTGTTATATAGAGCCAATTTTTTTACTTCATGTGATGGAACGCGTACATGTGCCTCATACCTGAAATCTGTACTGCTGGGCGCTAGAAAATAATAGAAAATAATTTAGTGTCTCAGGAAAGTAATAATTTGAGTGCTGAGACTGCAGCAAAAAAAAAGCTTGCAGCTTGGAAAAAATTGCTTGCGAAATATCCAGTTCGTAAAAGTCTGGAGACAGCAGAAAACACAATCCTTGCTGAGTGCCACATATTTATTCGTCATATATCATAAAACTAGCCTACAACGCGAGAAGAAAGAAAATTCTACACTTTTATAATGTATAAAAACCAAAATTGCACAAAATTTCACACATAATTCCTGAACCCAATCTCCACAAGCGAAGAGATCGAATTCATAACAAAATACAGCTCGCCTGAATGAAACGTCTTCATCATCACATTCTCAAAAACAATAACCAACCCCAAACCCCAAAATATTCTCCCTTCAACTCCTTCTCAGGCTCATGAATTCAGCACGAGGACGTCCCAAAAAATATGACGATGACCAAAACATTCTTCAAGTTCATGCCTCTGCCCATCGACAACGACAGCTACACAGATACCGCAAACCCTTCTTTTTATAACATGCAATTCAACCCCAAGACGGCGGACGTCCTGTTTCTCGGCCGTCGACGATACCCCCTTTGCGGCCGGGGGTTCAAGGGGGGGGGGGGGGCGCCGGCGGTTTTCCCCACTTCTGCGCCGTCGGGACGCCGCAGGGTGGGCGGAACCCCCACCCCCACCCCGCCGGCAGTGCGCATTCCGGACGGGCATGACCCGGGGCTCGATTCTGTTGCTCCCTACTTTCGATGAAAAATCAGAATTTTCCCGGGTATTTGGTTGGTCTTCGTGGTAACACATGCTATGAATTTTCTATAAGCCAAATTTCGTGTGTGTCGAAAAAAAGTTTCGGATTTTTATTCACATGGAACGCCCAAGGCTGCTCTGTATCTTATTTGTCAATCCCATGGGCTTTTTGCTTGCTTCAGGATCTTCCTGAGGCTTAACGTCACCTTAGAAATCAATGTCACGCCTGAAGCTATATTCTAAAATCATAGTTCATGAGTTATCCATTTTAAAGCACAAATATTACTAGCGTACGTGATAAGAAATGTCAAAATAGTGTAAGATCCAGCGCTCTAAATCAAGACACCTGATTTTCTTCATGTATTTTAGTCTCTCGTCTCGAGCTTTGCATCTGGCTGCAAGGGAAATCTGCCCTGTACGCTTTTCCGTCGCTCAAGGCGTCGACGTCAACTGCATTCAATTCTGCAGCGAAAATGCACTCCATTTTTCCTCTCACCTCTATTCATTTACCAAGTTCATCATTAACACATATGTCCCAGCTCCTGAGATTGAAGCTACGCTTATAGAATCTGATAGAACTCCCCTCTGCGCGCTTTGACGATGTGTTTTGCAACGCTTTACGCAGGCACGTGCATGCCAAGATGGGTCAGATCGTGAGAACCACCACTTTTATCATGCTTAGGACCGGTCTTACAATATTATATTTATCTTTCAGTTAGGAAGAAAACAGAATCAATCGACGGGTTGTCTTGATGGTGATGAGTTTTAATTTTGAGGTTAGCCACTTAATTTCGGACCGTCGAGATTCGTTTTCTCTGAAACAATCGCAATAATTGATCGATTGACGATATAGTTCATATTTGTGTTTTCATTCTTGTGTCCCAGAGACGATATTAATTGAATATTTGAATAGTTTCCATTAATTTGGGTAGTTGGGAGCTCTTTTAGATTGATTTGATAAGTTTACCAAATCTTCATCTTGTAATCATGCGCATCGTTAAGTAATATTTCGTCGAGTAACCGGTAAAAGCTGAGGCGCTAAATTACCTACACGAATGTAATTTCACAACTATGTAGAACTTCTGCTACACTTTTGCATCTCTGGGTGATTTAAAAATATATCAACTTAAAATTCAATTACACTGATTACTACAGTATATAATGTAATGTACTGTGTCATGTGTGGCAACTCAAAAACAATCACATAACCACAAATTCTTTCCGCCACAACTCTCAACACCAAGCAATCCACCTCAACCACAATCAAATAAACAGCATCCCCTCCAAAAAAAAAAAAACAAAAAACAAAAAACCCATCTCACATCACACGGTTTCCCCGACTGTCCCCGGCGCCGCGACGCCAATTAGCTGTTCGGGGGGCGTCGCCCCGCGCGGCGCGGTTAGCGGCAGGGGGGGTGGGAGGGGGCGGGGGGGAGGTCGGGCTGCGAGGGTCGTCGCCACTACCCCTCGAGCGTCTCAGTGTCCCATCCGCGCGCTAGCCGGCTCGACTGAACGCCATACCACGAGCACGGGTGGTGGTGACCTCGACGGACTGAAGAACGGTGGGTGCTGGCGACGCCGTAGGGAGCAGCTAGGGGGGGTTTGTGCGCCCCGGGGCCGGCGGTGGTTTTTTGGGCTCTAGGCGGTTTTTTTGGTGTGATGATTGTTTTTTTGTTTTTTTAATCGATGCGATTTACTGTTGTTGATAGTAGTTGTGTGGGAATTTTGGTGTTTCGTCGTTTTTTATTTGCGGTTTTTGGGTGAACTGTGATTGGGATTAGTGTCTCTGCCAGAGGGTTCAATGATTAAAGATTGTTAGTTTTTAATATCAGCTATGCGGTTACCGTTTGGTGGTTCAGTTGTGATTTCTATGCGTGTTTACCAAAATTGATTTGTTATTTTGCGAATGCGAAGTATTCACAGCGGAGTCTGTACGTGTTTGGGTCAATAAATCAGGAAATTTTTCATATGCAAAAATATGCACACACAGTTTTTAGGCATGATTATGTGTTCCTAATCGTGGGGTTTTAAATTCTCGCCGTTTAGCGCACGATGTTTGGATTGCTGCTCGAGAGAGGGTTTCATCACGGATTTTAGATGATCGCCTGACGCTATGCATTAAAAACCGTTTTAACGCATAGATATTTTACCTAAAATCGGAATAAATTACAACGCTGGAGAGTGCTTCTCACATAACATTAGCCTTATAGATTTATCGCCGTTTAGGTGTACCTACATTAATTCGGTGGTAAAGATGCCTGGTCCACGAAGTTGTAAATTGAAACTTTTGTCTGTGAATAATTTCGAGGCGTTCTGTTAAAGGATTTCCAGCACATTTCTCGTTGTCGAAGAGTTTATAAAAATTGTGTTCGCCCAAGAATGGTTTGACGATCACACTTAGTATAACACAACTTTACTAAGTCCACCAGCCCGTAAATAAGAGTGCATTCTTCATCGAACCGAGAACGGCAAATTTCGTTGCTTGCACACAGGATAAGATATGTATCATTGACACAAAATCCAGAAATTTTCATCTGTGACAAACTTAACAGCAAGCTTAACCTCACAAACCTCAAAACAATCTTGTTAGCAACACCAGAAGACGCCAATAATCAAAGCGAAACGCTCCGACGTATATCTACGCACATGTGAATCCATTTCCTTATTATCTTCTGGCCAGCCATTAATTGGTTCCTCCGAAACACTCAGCTATGCATAATCAACACGGCGCTCGTGTCCCATTCGAGCTCACGACCGCCGTCGTGGAATTGATCGACAATCCCAAAACTATTTGAAATATGCTCGGAAATTCTGTGGGCCAGCAACGCTAATTGACCCGGCGTAGTATAGAGTGATTGCGTGCCGGGCACCGAATGGCGTGCGTTGGTTTGGGGAATTTAAATTTCTTGTAGGTGTTTAAATCTAAATAATCTCTTTGAAAAGTCGTGAGATTTCTAGATACATAATTCAAGATTATAGTATTATGTACCATATAGAGAGGAAAAAAGGTTCAATTTCGTTTTGAACAAATTCAAAGAACATCAAAGTGTAATTTTTATTGTAGGAACTGTGGTATTGGCTCTCTAGGTATCACACATCAGAAATATATATATTTCTGATTATCGTGAATGATGCGTATGAGCGTGTGTTGTGTAATTTCCTACCTGAAACTCGATGAATTTATGACTGATTTTGTGCTTTTGTTTCTTTACAGAATGCCTTAACGCTGAGTTTCCACGAAAAACCCACACCACATCAAAGATCCAGCGAGAAAAACCAAGAGGACGTGTGATGGTGATGCTTATTTAACATTCCGCGGACATAAAATACCAAAGGAAATGAGTTAAGACAACAGTGCGCGAAGTTTAATTTCGATTTTCTTCAACTCTTCTCGTGTTTCTGTGTGTATTGTAGAAAAAAAAACAAGTAAACCACTAGGTTTTCGGGTCGCTTTTCTGTGAGTGTTAAAGACGGTTTTCCGTGTGAACATTTCTACGTGGTTTTGCCGTCGCGACGCCCGTGTTTCGCCGTCGCGACGCCTGGTTCCTCGCCGTCGGTTCGTCAACGTCACACCATGTCCTTCCTAGCGCTGGAACCCAATGCGTGGCAGGTAAGAAACGCATTAAACTAACGCATGATCACCACACTTTAGACACTTGATACTTCGTCTAAAGTTGACTTATCTCGGGGTTGTTGATTTTGATACCGCGGACAATAAGAAAATTGAAATACCTACTGCTTCATAAATTAACAATGCGAATTTTTCTGCGGTAGGTATTGAGTTTCTGGGCGAATTCCCATAAAGTTTGCGACTTCTATTCGGTGATTTGTATTCGGCGAAAACCCACTTCGTGTGATTTTTATTCCAATTTATCAGTGAATTCATGAACACTTGGCATGAATTTCTCGAAAATTTTCCTAGTATTACAATATGTTTACAAGAATTACAGACCAATTCTTTTGGAATTAGTTGTTATTCTGTGGCATGGCGATAAGGAAAAGGAAATATTTTCGCACCGAGAGTTGTGAAGATGGTAGTAAAATCTTTGATAAAATTATAAAAAATCATAATAGACACACAAAATGTAAATTTTCTGCACAATCCATTCTCAGTGTCAGTATTAAATATACCTGCCAAAGAAAACGAAAAGCATTACAACACCTTACATGCTGTCAAGCTTAGGCCGAAAATCTATAAACATTTAACAAAAAAACCACATCTTTCATCCCAACCATAAGCAAACATCAAAAATCTCTCATCTCACCAAGAAAAAAAAAGACACCCCCTCGAAGCCAGCCGTAACACGTCCCACATACCCCAGCTCAATTCTCCGCCATTGTCCACGGCGTTTACCGCACCCCATCGCATTCCACCCACGCTCTGGTCGCGTCGAGCTCGGACTTGATTCGATCACCCGCCAAGATTCACTTTCCTCCTTTTCTTCCCTGCCTTCCGGGACGGCGACGATTTTATTTCCGGTGCAACGCCTACCGGAAATGGCTGGAATCTGATTGCACTGCGCTATCACGAGCGCGTCGTCTGCCCCCCTGCCAGTTTGCGGTGTTACTAGGTGTGACCCTGCGATGCCGGTCAAGACCAATGATTTTGGGGACCAATTCTCTGGCACTAAGGTTGGCATTTAAATGGATATGCGGGGCAGAATGGACTTCCCTTAACTGAAGTGTAATTTCACTATCTATACAGATGACAGAGCGACGAAACTATAGAAAATCAATACCTAAACGGAAATGGAGAACAATAAACGACTCATACCTTTATGTACGACTCAATCTATATCTATATACAATTCTCATTGATATCAGAATGGTTATTCAACTATTAAACATGAATATATAATTATAACACACCACAACGTCACTCTAAAATAAAACTAGTCTGTAAATAGAAAGTATAAAACAAAACAATACCAACTCTGAGGCATAACCCAGTCTCGTATTCCGATTTCACATAGACAGTGAACCTTTGTAGAAGAGGAAAATCTCTTGTAAATAAGACACTCTGGCAAGGTAACATGGGAGACGCGTGTTTGATCTTCCTAACTCGATGCTGCTGATGAGGTTTGGTGGCTTCACCGGCGACGGCGGCATCAGGGTTGATTAGCATGCAGGGTAGGTGTATCGGGGGCATGTGGCGGATAGGGGTGGGTGCTATCAGGAAGGTTGATGCTGCTTCGGGAGCTAAGCTGGCGTGAAAAACGGATTATCCAAGTGTTTTCTGTCTTAGCGTGTAGACAGAGTGAGTTACCTTTCGATATTGGGGGCACGGCGTCGTCGCTGTCGTGTGTCTCTACGCTCGCGGAATTGCCGCGACATTCCTCAGCTTCTGGAAAATTATATGAGTGTGTAAAACGCGTTTAAATTGACACGTGATGTAATTGGTCAAATTACAGATGCAAATTGTTTCAGACAAATGTTGTAAAACTGTTTAATGGTAACAACTTTGTTGGCACTTCGTATTTTTAATGGGACGGAATGGAACACAAAATGGGTTTTTCTTGAAGTAGCGTTAGACGTGTATTGAGAGAAATATGCGTGTCAAAGCATACTCCGCGTTTACTGTTATAGCAGGCTTGCATCGTTATCTTGAATCGTTATCGTTATAATCGTTATCTGATCATTTCAGCATTGAAATTGGCTGGAATTTTGTAAAGATTATCTGTCAGTTTGTACACATTTTGTAATTTATTCATCCAAAATACTGAACTCTTGTCCACACTGAGTATAAACTAAATTTTTGTTTCCATTTCGGACGAGTTGAAAACACAACGTTACAGAATAGAGTGTCAAAATAAGCTTGTTCAATTACTTCAAAAATAAAAATATAAAAATTCGATCATTACGCCAAACAAACGTCCGGAAGGTCCAATTGGAACAAGAGAACAGACACGTAGCTTGCCTAGGCGCACGAACTATTGAATTATTTGATTCGACAGTTTCCCAAATCTGAAGAGTCATAGCAGCAGAGTGTTGCTGCTATCATATACCATGAAACTACAACACCCACGCCACGAATAAGAAAAACTAAATTGTCAATTTGTATTGCAGACCATTTCGTTGGCGCTATACTAGCAGCAGAGTAAATTGCATACACTATTTATTTTCATTGTATTCCAATCATCTAGTATGTATTTTCAATCACAAACTAGATTTAATTTAAAAACTGTTTCGCATCACCAGCCGTTAAAACAACCATCCGCCATGTCTTCTATTATGAAATATCAAATCAACCCCCGAACGTACAACACAACCATAACGCAAATAGCGACGGGTTGCACACGGTGACACGGCGGGCAAAGTGGCCACCCGAGCATCGACCCAGCGCTCCGTGCGTTCGGGGGTGAGTTAGGGGCGGGGGTGGCGGTCCGCACAAAAGCCGGACAAAAGGGTTGTTTGCCCTGGGACGAGCACGGCCGGACCACCGAGCGATGACACGGGCCGGCGGAGCGTGAAAATGGAGCGCGCCTCTCTCGATTTGGTGCTGGAGATTATAGAGATGTGATCGCGTTCGGGGAGGTGGATCTGTTTCGGAAAGGTGGCCGCCATTGTGACTGGGTGGACTCGAGGAGGAAGTTGAATTTTAAGAAGGGAATTTGGCGAATTTTTGTGTTTTCGCAAAGCATCTTAGCTTTCGGTATAGTTGATAGTAGTGGAAAACTATGAATTCGACTCATTCCCGTAACATGCGCTCTAAGATTAAGATTCTTGACCGAAGCTAGTCGCGTATGCCGGTCGATGGACGTGGGAAATGTGACTGCACTCGGCGAAGCAAGTCTAATCACCATTTTAAATCATTTTTTACAAAAAAAACCATCTTAATGGTCATTTTACGCTAGGAGTGTATGCCTCAAGAGAGATTTTCTCGTGACCATACCGATTTTATTTTAAAATTCTTCTTCACACGAATTTACACTGTGAAGCCCTAGTTATATTACATTACAAATGTACTTTGAAGCTGCATCTCTCTGAAGCCCTACGCGTCTTTATCAATGCTCATTGCCCATCACTAAATACCCCGCACAGCAACAATGGGCATTCAAACAGTTCGCACAAGTCTGCGTGCGTCGAATAGCGTTTGTTTTTCCCATGCCGATAGAAATAGAGATAGAGATAGAGATAGGGAAAGAGATAGAGTCGGATGCTATTTGTTTTTCACACCCTCCGTCATTATCTACAGCCGCGTGCCCGCGTGCTCGCTTGCGGTTGAGAAGTGTGACGAAGTGGATTTGAATAATTGCCTGATGGATGGTGGTTTTTGATTAGTTTGCATTTGAATAATATGTAAATCGAGGTTTTAATTATATAGGGGTGTAATTAAGCTATTAA
Source organism: Nemurella pictetii (assembly GCA_921293315.2). Taxonomy (NCBI): domain Eukaryota; kingdom Metazoa; phylum Arthropoda; class Insecta; order Plecoptera; family Nemouridae; genus Nemurella; species Nemurella pictetii. The sequence goes on from OV121122.1 coordinate 10,357,349, forward strand.
AATAATTAGTGCTAGTAATTTGACAGCGTAGGTAAATTTATGTGCGTTTTAATGAATTGTTTCCGGGGTTAGTTTGGATGGTGGAAAGTATAGTTTTTAATTAAGCGCAACGATTTTGGTTACTGATTCTTTTGTTGATCGATCCTACGCTAAGTGCCACGTACTTAAGCTGAACCTGGCACCTCCACTGTATCAACACAAAGCTTTGGTGATTCAAAGTCTGTACTCATCCATTATGGGATAACTTTTGAAAACAAGAACGATAATTAATCGCGTTCTTCGTCCAGAAAGATCCAATATCTACCAACAAGAACGTAAATAAAGTTTTGCCAAATCTATCCTAGTCACGTTTTACATCTTAGGAAATTTATACCGAATAATTTTGAAAATTATAGTTGTATGAGCTGTATTTGGTTGGTGGGCTATCGATAAAAATAAGACTATCACATCACTATCCGTACCTCTCCGATAAAATTACCAATTACTGACATCTAGAACTTCCCAAAAGTGGGCTTAAAAGCAGAGATGCAACGCAAACAACCAACGCCTCAGCAGACATTAAGACTCTAAAACCAAGACACTTCAATCGCTGTACGATAATCAAAATTTCTTATCACTTATCCCAAGTATTTTCTTGGCATTCCAACATCAGAGACCAAGAATTGCAAGCAAACTCACTAATCGCTACGCTAGGTGTTGGCGTTATAAAGTCTTATTTATATCAACGTGGCAACATGTGCGCTCTCTTCAGCGTCCTCAGCCTTCAGCCTACATCCCTTCCATCTTCAGAGTGAAAAGAAAGACACTCATCAACACATGTTCAAAGCCGAAAGCGTCCATCTTTCTAGAAAGCCATATATAGCACATCGGACTACAGTGTGTAAAGTTCACAATATCCTCGAGTAGCTCCATTAGAAAATAAAAAAATAACACGCACACACAAAAAACTCTTTTCTTCTGCATTGTTTTCGCGTCTATCAAGTATAGCGGCGCGCTGTCTGCGCCCGAGAGAGTATTTAACATGTCATTAAATTCAAATGCTAAAAGCCGATTGCAATATTAATGAGGTTTTCTTTTAATTACACGAGCATGACACTTATACACTCCATACACTCCCTTTCTCGTGCCTGCTCTCTCTCTCTCTCTCGCGCGCGCGCGCTCTCCCTCTCTCTCGGGAGCTTCCGTGGTAGGGCGCCTGGACCACCCCTTGTTTCTATCCTCGATACTTGAGGGACGATCTTTTCGAAAATTTTACAAAAGTCTTTAAAAAGTTTGTGATAGCAAATACCTTATATAATGATGTGTTTGATGCTATTTATTATTTATTTATTACTTTACAATTTACATATATTATGTAGGTGGTAAAGTTACGTGCTACATTATTTATTTAATTCATAGTTAAGGCCGATTTTTCAATTTTTCTTCTGAACTCTTTCACATCCATTTCTCCATTCTCAAATATTTTCCTTTCCAGCAAATTCCACTCTCGTCCCGTTCTTATCACGAAGCAGTACTTTCCAATGTCTTTTCTTGCTCCATTCACTCTTACCTTTCTTTCATGGCTACCTCTGCATCCGTACCTCAAGCTTTCCATCTTGGAATGGTAATACCATGGTAATGGTAATTATTAATGGTAATAATATGCCATTAATACAGCCTATAGCTAGATGTCTTGTGATAACTCACAAAACACTGAATAACTATGCAGGTGCTGCTACCCAACAATAATAAAATTGTAAAAAGGTAAAGAGTAAACCTTGGCACGTGAAACATTGGCGGAGAAACATATTGGATGCTAACCTCCCAAACTCAAAACGTTCCCAACGTTACACAAAGCTGTGCTGCCTGCTTTATCACGGGCCTAAACAAGAGTCTACACCCTGGACGCTTACTGCTGGCAGTCCAGGCCGCCTACATCCTCCTACCCATCTCCAGCTGATGAGGATCGCATTGTGCTGCGAGTACGACCGCCACGGCGGAGAGAGTGTAACGACAACAGCCGGCCTGCCTTTGCACGGTTAATCACGTGCATTGTCGTTAGGCGGACACTTCACTTGGCAAGTGCCAGCAGAGCCTTTGTCTGGTTCAGCAGCTTTGCTAGACGATACGTTTGTTTGTTTGTTTGTTTGCTTGCTTGTTTGTTGGGCGTAGGGGGTGGGTTTGGAGTCACGAACGGGGACGTGGGGGTTCGCGGATGGGCGCGGTTTGGAATTCTTGTGGCAGTAGCTTCATGATAAGGGGTTAATTTGTGATTATTCGTGGTATCGATTTCTTTTTAAGGGGTTTCTGGAAGGGTGGTAATATTGTGGTGATAGATTTGTGGTGCATGAATGGTACCGAGTGGTACATGTGAATGTTGGTCATGCACAATTTTGTAGAATCACAGCGTGGCACTGTCATCCACATTTTGAGACCCCAATTTTGGCACTCCGACAGCATTATCGGATCCTTGGACGATATGAGTGTGGAATTGATCACACTTGGATGCTTGCCGTTGGTATCAGCGAGGTTTTTAGAAAAGCTTTATCTGGAAGTGGAAGTGCCGGGTTCAGCTTAAAAGTTGTGGAGGTGCCAAGTTTTCAGATATTATATTTGAAATTTATTTTTTGACGTTGTCTTTAGCCAGGCAGTTAAAATAACGTAAATAATAAAAATCATACAAAATTTTACAGCTTAGGATATCTAATAAATAAAGCTACGTTTAAATCGTTAAATTTCGGACACTTTATTACCTTGGCGTACTCATGCTGCACTTTGAATACTTCTCAAGCTTGCCTCCAAATTACTTCCTAGACAACGGCGCGGGCTGACGACGACGTCGACGTCGACGCCCGCGCTGTTTGAAGATGCGTCGCGACGCCGCGCTCCTGTTGACTCAACCCCCCCCCCCCCCCAACAGAGTGACGTCGCCGAGACGTCAACACTGGCGAAATGCGCCGAGCTGACGTTATTAAGAAAACTTAATTAACATCGCCGCGCGGTGTCTTTGTGATGGCGGGGGTTGGGGGGATGCGCAAATAATATGCAAGCGCACAATAATATTTCTCTCTGGCAAATATTTTATTTAGTCAAACTTTTGCAAGTTCTGCACAAAGAGTCGAATGAATTTAATGGCGTAATGGGGAATTGTGTTATTTGGTCTTGGAGCGCAAGGTTTATGCTGTTTTTCAACGGAATCTTTAGATAATGTATTCAAATTTATTTTATTTTCAATCTGTTTGTTGGGTACAAATGGATTGGCATTATTCTCATCTTGATAAACAGCTGTCCCACTGGTCAGCTGTATAGCTTAATCGGAGCAAAAAAAGCGGCAACACTTTAAATTTTAGATCCTCCTAAGTACAATTTATGATTGTGTTCATAAGCACCCATTGAGTAAATTTCACTAAAGATTCATTTTATTTAACATAAGTGTGCGAGAAAATCTTCACAACTTAACCACTACACCACTAACCACTAAATGATTTTACTAACATTAGCTATCTAGCACACTGCAGACTATGGGTTAAATTTTTATTTTAACCAAAGTCAAAAGGCTACGTCACGGCATTATAATTTGAACACGGACAAACTCTTCGATCAACAATCACTAGAATCCAAATGATCAATTTATACAACCACGCCGAAAAAAAAACAGTCTGTCCACTCCATCTGTCATTGTCGTCGATAATCCATTCTTTGTCCACCGCCCCCCCGATCCAGCGCTCCTTGTGTATAAAACCACCGCCGCAGTGATACCTTGCAGTCGGCCGCGCAAACACAGAGTCGAGCAGGCGGTGTGTGTATTGCCGCCATGTCACACGCGACTCGAGAGGGCGGTGTGTGTATTGCCGCCATGTCACACGCGACTCGAGAGGGCGGTGTGTTGTGCGGAACGCTGAAGGAAAACAAAAACACAGGGCGGTGGGCGAGTCAAGAGTGAGGAAATTGTTCTTTGGTCTTATCGGTTGAGCGATGGTGACATGTTGTTCTGTCTCTTCGAGTGTGGCGACCGTGAGAAGATGGAAAATGATATACGCAGGGAAAGCGCCATGGGAATATTGGACTTTGCTTTCGAATGTGTTGACTTTTCCGGGTGGATTGGGGAGGTCGATGAGTTGGATTTGGAAGGGTGGGCCATTGGTTACTTGAAAAATTGAAGACACAACTGTGTCTAGAGGAAGTGCCTGCAGACCCACGGGATCATAATCACTAATTGTGTTTTTCACAACGAGGTGTCATCAAATATCTTAGTTTACCAATATAGGAAACTGACGGCGAAATAGCTGTAAGATATTTAAATATTAAGATATTTGGTGCTTTTTTAAGGGGTGATATCCACTCGAAATGACCCAATTTAGCGTGTTTCTTGTATCTTATACTTAGGGCAGGTTTTTCAGTGGTCTGTTAAGAAGTTAACGATCCGTTAACGGCCTGTTATGGCCTCTGATTGGCCGCTGCAAGGGTTAACAGACCGTTAATTTCTTAAGGGACCACTGAAAAACCGGCCCTTATTGGTTACATCGTGAAATTTACATAGGTGGATTTTATATCTCTTTCTTTCTACACAGTTTTTTTTTATAGGAAAATTGAAATGGATAACAGCTAATATTTCATTGGGTCTAAGATCAGATTAGTTTTTTTAACTGCATGACCAGTGAAAAGGAAAACTGGTCGCGGTACAAGTTTTTCAGTACATGGTTAACGGTCCGTTAGCCTGTAATATCCATGGCAACCGCCAATGCCAATTACTTTAACGACAGACGAATTGTTGAGTATACATGCCTCAATTTCATATAGATTCAGCTTCAATATTATGAAATACATTTTTCTGCATGACTAATATTTTTATAAAGCATGCACGATTTTCTTTTCATTTTCTTTCTGCGCTTCTGTCAGAGACACGGACGTTTCGAAATAGCTCATTCCAATTTAGTAACCAGTTATTGAGTCGGATGTAGGGGCTTCTCTGTCATCGCAGCATTCCTTTTTATCAGCGATTGTGAGTTTGAAAAGATAGCAGCTTCTTCTGAATCAAGATACACCGCTGAGAAACCACTGGGTGTAAGGAGGGCATCGATGCAGAAAGCTCAGACGGTTGCTGTTGATGTTGTTATTATTGTTTCAGGTTGCATGCTTGCCGAGATTTCTCACAAACATTTCAGGGAATTGTTATTAGGATAACATACAGATCTTTCTGCCTTGTTTCTAGCCAGCATGGAACGCCAGTCTCCATTGGACCTCTAGCTTTTATACTATTAACATATTCCAACAAATTGCTAACTTATTTCCCAAAAAACCATTGTCTAGACTCTAGACAGTGTTATCATCGCCTCAACTGTTTCTATGTACTACATGAATGCTTAATTTGAAATAATTACGGGTTCGGAACAGTGAATGCTTGCCCGGACGAAGAGCCAAAATAATTTATGCCTTAAGACAAACTCCTACACTAAAAAATTACACTGCCAAATTTCCATGGCCTTACATTTCCCAAAGTCCGAAGGGCAATGCCGGAAAATTTCCGAAATCGAATCTAAATTTTAAATTAGTACAGACAAACATGACTTTCAATGATCAGAAACATCAAGCAGTTGTTAAAAATTGTATAAAGAAAAGCACTGTCAACTCGCTCAAGGCCGAAATAACAATGTCTAGTCAAAAAGTTATCTTCCAGCTAGGAATAAAACAACAAGGTTGAGGAGATGAATTTTATCTGGAGCTACATAACTTCTCATTTTAAAACCGGTCCTAAATCAATTCCATTTCTTAGATTTTTGAAAGAAAATAACAATTTGTTTATCAAATTTTCAGTCCTAGCACCATACGATCCGCTGTATACGTCCGAACTCTCCTTCTCCAAATTACCTTCCCATAATCTGCAAGCCGGCTTTGCGATCTGCTGGTCCACCCAACTATCTCATCGTAGGACTCTGGGGAACGCTTTTCCCTTTTGACAAATTCATGCCCCGTTTCATGGGCAATTTACCTAACCCTGTTACACTGTCGTAGGGGGTAGGCGTACATGGGGATGCTGGTGCAGCATATTGCTGGGGAGATATCACCCGAACTATCGTCAATGTTATTTGTGTCGTATTTTAAGGGTATGGTTTTAGGGTTGTATAGAATGTAAATAGACATTGGCAGGTGGCAATAAAGATGTCTAAAATACGTGGAAGGGTTAATTTATGTTTGAAATGTTCAGGGCACACACATATATTATGTATTTAACCACGTGAACATATAATATATAAACTTCATTACAAATCAGATTTATTAATATATATTTTGTAAGATTTTGTGGGGAAGGTGTATAACAGCATGTTAGTTTTCAGAATAACTAGTCAACTGGGTATTGAATGCTATAATCTCCCAAGCTCACACTTTTCCCGACGTTTCGAGAAGCTGTGCTGCCTGCTTTCTCCAGGGTCTAAACTCGAGTGACAGTTAGCCACAAATCGAAACAAAAGAACCAAAAATATCCAAAGCCTCATTAAAAAAAATCAAAAACTCAAAACTAAACCAAAATCAAAACTAAATCAGTGGTTTGGTCCGAGTAAAATTAGCTATAGGAGAAGCTTGGTACCCATAATAGTACTCATGATTAAAGTCCATCCAGTAAATTAGCTAGCAAAGGTCGAGAAATGATAATGAACAGCAAAAATCAAGCTTGTTTTGGATGAAAAGTATTCGGATGCGGAAAAATTTGTGAACCAAAAAACAAAATTAATAAAGCATTTCAATTCGAAAAACAATCCCCCATTCACGCGAACAGCACCCGTGACGGCAACTGCATCGCATCCAAACACAACCCCTACCATGCTGCATTAAATAGCAATTTTGTATTTTCCTCCGCCGCAAATGAGATGAAAAATTTGTTTAGTAATTGTCATCCCCCACGCTCTCTCTCTCTCTCTCTCTCTCTCTCTCTCTCTCTCTCTCTCTCTCTCTCTCTCTCTCTCTCTCTCTCGGAGGGTGCAGCATTGTCGTTTTGCCAAGTGGGGTGGGTGCACTACTAGACAAGGGGTTGAACGCGACAATCTGCATTCAGCTCGGCACGATCGAAGAGGGTGAAACGCCCCCCCTCCCACCATAGCTTCATTACGGACTCGTTATCGCGATAGAGATATTGGTCTTAAAATTTTATTTCTAAACTCGCGTTGCCTCGTGCGTGCGATGCTGCGAACGTAAAGTGCGTTTGATGACGTCAGCGAGGAAGGTAATGCGATTTGGGGGACGTTGGGCGTGGAAAATGCGCGCGATATTTTGATGGTTTTTTGTGCGTGTGCCGCATCTGTTGGATTTGGAGAGATGTGTTTCTGGCTCGCGTGAGTTGTCACGGTTTTTGTACGTTACTGCGATTTCGGCAACAGTGATTATTTTAAGCGCCGTGCCCAAAGGGACCATATTCTACAACAGTATTTTTTTGCAGCCCTCAATATCTCTGAAAATTCATAATCGTCATTTTCATGAAATTTTTATGCACTAGGGCTTCGCGAACACTAATATAATCGTGTTGTGGATGAGCGTTGTTCTTATGCTCACCTACAACACGATTCTATGAGAGTTCTATGAGAGAAAAAACGGAAAATTTTCGTACGAACTGATTTTTAAAGAATGTTGTGAATCGAAAGAGCTGAAAATAATGCAGGGTCCAAGTTGAGAGGGAATAAAGGTGTCCAAAAAATTTCATCAAACTCGGTTGAGGTGTATGGCCTGTAGAGCGCGAGAAAATAGACATTAAAAAACATAACTACAGGATTTTTTGAGCAGTGAATGTAATTAGCGATTCGCTTCATTAGCTTCACTAGTTGCGCTCATCAAATATCCATAGGGAGGTACCAATTTTTTCCCCCAAAATACGATAACAAACCTTTGGAGCTGGTGATATCATAATGCCTTTTTCTTAACTTTTGAATCACTTGGCATGAGCTGAGACAAAATGTGGAATACGTTGAAATAAGAGATAGGTGAGTCCTTTTTTTTTTAGAGTTGCTTTCGCCAACGAAACTCAATATCAAAAATCAACATACCCAAAATTGAAACAGCATTAAAAGCTCCAAACACACACTCCATCATCCCCGCTAAACGCCTCTCTAAAACCGCCACCCGCGAGTCCCGATCTCTAAGCACACGGATCTAATCCATCGCATCCAACCCCGTGACAAAACAGTCTATCATTTGCCGCACTGATCAGTGTATCACCCCCTCGGGATCACCGCCCTAGCACCCCCCTAGCAGCTCGCGACACCCACCAAGCAGCCGGCCACCCCACACCCACCCCCATGGCAAACCTATTTCGCGGTAGTTTAAACAATTTGTCGGCAGGGGTGGCGGCAGTGTGTCATTCAAACGAGGCTAATCGAATGAGATACGCGTGTTTTAGCGCGGAGATGAGTCTGATGCTGTGGCGCGACCCTCGTCTTTAGTTGGCAATTTGCTGTTTTGTATAAGTGAGTCGTGAGTTGTGAGTCACTGGTCACCGAGGTGTGTTACCTGGCGTTGACAACTTGTTCGGGTCGTGCAGGGATGATTAGCTGCGATGGGGCTCAAGTGATGTACGGGCGAAGTTGCAGTTAATGCAAAATAATTCACACTTTTTTACTGTGTCTGGGTAAAAAATATTTATTTTTTTGCTAAAATTTACTCAAGCTGCATTGCAATCCATTCTTCCATCCAAATTTTCCATTTATGCATTTTATTTGCTTCCCTGCTATTCTCAAACTAAATTGAAAATTTTGATCATGTTTTCCACCGAATTTTACTTTCTTTATCCAAACCCCTTAATTTTCTTTAATGGCATCTGTCCCATAAATACTTGACCATAGTTTTCCTAGCCCGATTCTACATTTTCTTCTTCTACTAAATGTTGCCATAATGTATGAGGGCGTCGATTACATGTTCGACACGACAACTGAAAAGCGTTTGTTTTTCTATTGCTCCAAACGTTCTTACCCCGTAGTGGGAGATGAAAATAGATAGAAAAATTGGGAAATAACTCAACTCAGACAGAATTGACTCAGAACTGGGGCTGCTTGGCTTTCTACAATCTTGGATGATTGAGGCACAGAATCGCGCTTACTGCCTTTGCGTTGAGATTTAATTAAACATCATAATATGAGTTTCTAAAATACCTAATGCGCCTAATTTTAAACCATTGGGATAGCATTATGTTTTACGTGAAGTTTTCCTCGGGCATTATCAAGGACATCGTCTATGAGTCGACATACATCACAGAGTGTCAGAAATCGAAAAAAAACGATAAACTCATTTTGTCAAACGACCATTGACACTCAGTTCAGAGTTCAAACCACGCCACAAAATCAACCCCACACCCTCCCGACCCTGACACATCTGTTACGCTCGTCGAATTCTATAAAAACATGCGATTCGTAAGCAAAAAAAAAACAGAACATGTGGCTAATTATTATCGTGTCACGATCGATCAAAATCGGATCGCTCGAGTTCAAAGAAGTCAAAAACGGGCCGACAAAGATAGCCCTTAATGAGTCAATAAATTGAGCTCGGTGGTTAGGGTTTTCACAAGGGATGAAACGGACCCTAGCTGTAGTTGGTTGATACCTTGGGGAGAGACAATCATGTTATTATATCCACTCAGATATCTTTATGTAGCCGCTGCAATATGCATAGCTTGACAAAGTGGGAATTTGCATGTTATTAGGGGGCTTATTTATATAGTTGGACCTTGTCATTCTGAATATACATTTTTTATTTGTGAATGAGCTCAGAGGTTTTTTTTTGCGAGGGGTTGCTATTGGTGCAAGGTAATATACTTCTCTTTTTGGGGACGCTGAATAATAATTGTTTGTCATATCATAGAAATGGAAATATTCAGTCCCAAAACGTTGTTCTAAAATCGGTGATATTAAGTAAAAGTTATTTTTTACCATAAATAAGTAGTGAAAATTGAATCACAGACTCTCCAAATTACCTGTCACGACTTTATATTTACACGCAGGTGATTTTGATTAGCGTATAATACGTCACAGATTTACAATAAACTTTTAAACTTCAACGAATAGAACATGTTTTTGGAAATTTGTTATTTCGATAAATCTAACTCGTTTCTTATTATGTTAAAAAATGTTTTCCGACAAAAAAAAAACTTTCCGCAGAGAGTTACCTGTACACCCTTAACAGGTTTTTATCTTTCATGAGTTTTGTAACACCATTTCATAATTTCAAATATACCTAAAACATTTTATTTTGCTTCATTTCTACCACTCAACCGCCAAATCAAAGCAATTTGCCGAAAAAACCGCACACACCCGATCAAAAACACATTAGCACCTCCTCGAATACCTTAATTAACTGTTCATCACCGGAAACGACAGCTAATGATCACCTAACCACCGGATGCGACCCCGAAACACAAACGATCGGCCCATCATGCCACGCGAAGCACCACCATTAATTAAAACAATATTAATACTACAACGCTTTAAAATGCATAGCGTGACTGTATATTTTCCACACACACACACACACACACACACACACACACACACACACACACACACACACACACACACACACACACACCACAAGAAAAAAACCCGACAACCATCCTTGTCCCAAAAAGTGAAATATCGCATCTGCGTCTATTACTCAATCAAGCGTTTTCGCCGCTCGCCTTTAATGGTAATTATTAATCTGTGGTCCACCCATTGTCTTTGACTACGTGCGACGTACCGGCGTCTTGGGTCCAGAGCACGTCCTGGACCATCGCCGATCGGGTCACGTGGCAGCGCCGCGCTAGAAACCAATTAAACATATGAAATAGGAACGCGCGTCGCTGGCTGGGCCTAACCCCATAGAACCCACCCATACCTGTCGACTGGACCGCCAGTGGAGGGCGGTCGGGTCACGATCTGGGTTTCTGGGTTTCATCGTTAGGCGACGTTATGTAGACATCAGATTAGGCAGCAGCTTGGCCAAATAGCAATAGCAATGAAATAGCAAATCATGGTGCAAATTTCGTTGAATGCTAGGTAGAGTTTAATTTTTAGCCACAAAATATCCGTTCTAATAATGTGTCCATACTGAAAATAGTTGAAGAGGTGATTGTTTTCACCAGTCAAGTCCGCTTTTGGTCAAAATTAGTTAAAATGAATGTCGCATTGAGATCGCAGGAAAGAGCATATCCCCTGAATGGCAAGGGTTCGTTTTCTGCCATGGATATAATTTTCTAATGGATTATTCGATTCTTATTAAACAGAAATAATCTTAATAAATTGGTTATGTATCCTCGTTTGGCAGCATGCAACCATGGCATCCACAATTGTATTATTTTTCGCCATACGTTTCCTTTACTCTCATTGCAGCCGAAGGCTAGGTTTTTAATATCGATAGCTGTAGGATTCATGTAAGCACTAAATCCTTATGCAGCTGATGCCAGTGAGAGAAAATGCAGGTCTAAGCTTAGAAAAGGTGGAAATTATTCTATGCAGATTATTTCTACATATAAATTCGGTACCACCCGTGCAATTTTTGCTTATTCTCGGCATTTTTGCAACCACCAAGCTAAACAATCAAATCCTCTATATATCAACTAAAATGTCCACAGCATTTCTCTGGGGTATAGATGAATATCCCATCTCTTCAATACAAAAGCCGAACCACCACTGTGAATTTTACACCACTACATTAACAGTGCTAGGCTGGATAATATTAATTAACTTGCTGTCTTCTGAAAGCTGGACCCGTGTCAAATGAAAGACAGCTCTGGCTTTGCTGGACTTTGCTCGCTTGTAATTTGTGTTCCACTATCGGTGCTATTGGTGCTGGTGATGGTGCCGGGTGATGGTGCTATACGTGCAGCAGCACAAGTTTGAAATACTACGGTTCTCGTTGCGTCCGCGTTAATAGGCAAGCTGAACGATATGCATACTCAAATATCTCTTGGGTAAAGGAACTCACTGATTTACATATTCGATTATGAATGAGTTGATAAATGTGTGGAGTGGAACTCGCGGCTTGTGCTGTTCAGGCTCAGAACATTACAAGCTAAAATGTGTTTGCAAGATAAAGATAAGGATCGGGTGAAACGGTGAGGATTTGCTATAATAATTACGAAGGGTCTAAGATGGTGTGATGTATAGAGAGAAAATTTACGAACCACTGTTACCAATGTTGTGAATTTTTTAGACATTTCTGGATTGTTAGGGAGGTCGGAAACGTACTTTTGTAATACTAAGGGATTATGCCGAATACATCAAGTATCAATTGTAAGACAATCACAAGTACACGAAGTTTAAGCGTTAATAAAAAAAAAGTGAGTGGTTTCATTTTCATTTCGCTTCGTGACTCAATGTTTAATACTGGATGTAAATCTCGCCCACATGAAGACATGGTTCATCAGTATACTATATAGTATCTTGAAGACGAAACGATTTCAGGATATCCATCTACCTCAGACGATTAAATCATTTGCTTTCCGGGCATCATTTGGAAACCCTTCAAATTAATATCACCAGCGCAGCCTAGCTTTTTTTTTTCACCCAACAGGAAAATTGGTTTCCCTAGTTGAGCGCATCCGAAATTGAAATTTTAATCAATCCATTAGAGAGACCTGGTCGGTTGGGCGTTAATGGTTGCATTCGTGGTTTGACACGTGGGTGCTCTCGAGATGCGAATTGTCAAGGGAGAGTCTGTGTGCTACGCGTACGATTTGCCCGCGTCGCTTGGCGTGAAGGGGGTGCACGGCGCAAAGAGCTCAGAGCTCTGGGGTAATTAGTGGTGCAAGGCCGGGGAGGTCGTGTACGCACTTCGATTTGCATCGCTCACGGGTGGCTAGGTCGGCAGGGGCCCCGCGGGGGTTGGGAGCGTTGACTTCGCATGATTTTTAGGCGAAATGGGTCAGATGACTCAAGTGAATATGTGGAGATTGGTATTTCTGTTTATTGTCCAATACATAAAAAATATTTATTAGACATTTTATACGTAGTACATCTACATTTTTACTCCAAGATACATTGAATAAAGATTGAAAAAAATATATCTCAGCATTCATTTGAATTTTGAGCCAACTTTTTATAGAAATCTCCAAAACTTTTAACGACATTAATTTTCATTTCAGTTTCCATAGCATCAAAAAAAAACTTGACAGCAAAATCACGCCACAACAAATTTAATGCCAGTAAATTTACCCAAAAAAATCACTTAGTCATTTTTTGCAAATTCGCACGTATTACCATCAGTTCCCATAATTGAAAGATTTAAATAATTGAGTAGTCAGCCGTCGGCTGTACAGTGTCTAGACGATTCCAACCATGCGGCCCTTCTCTGCTACAATCGTCCAGACCCCACCAACTCACACTACCAAGAGTACAGTATATATCGCTAAATTAGTTTGTGTGGTTAGTTATCAATATTTCCCTCCGACCAGCTACCGGTTAATGATAGCCCTGTGCCCCCTGCCCGCCCTCCTTCGGGGTAACATGCTCGCCACGAACACAATCCACAGGTAGCAGCAGGCTCTCACAACGCTAATTGCAAACTAGAACAAATTAAACCTTCTCACGATCACGTTTTTAATAACTTGGACCGATCCTAGACTATCCTAAACAGCGATTCGAAATACTTTTTTTAAATTATCCAAAGAGATTTTTCGTTAGCGCTAATACGATGATACGTTAAACGTGTAATTTCTTTTTCGGTAACCGATGATTAAGTTTAATCGAGATGAGTCGAAACGTGCGGAATCTCTAGTGTGTGTATGTGAAGAGCTACCAGGGTTACCCTGGTGTTTAGACGAGGACCGTTTAAAAGTTTGGCTGCGGTGATCGTTTAGGTTTGGCCACGCGTCTCTGTAGTCGTTGATTAAAATCTAACACCTTGATTAACGAAGGGTTGATCGGACATGCATTTAAAATCTGGGGGATGTTTGGTGGACGTTAAATGACTGGTCGGATTGAGAATGAATAATGATGAATTTTGTGTATACCGTGCGGTGTTTTATAAGTTGATATAGTTTCGATCATTTTATGCATATTTGATCGTACGAGTAAAAATTACACCGCTATTTTAGCATTTTGTGCGGTTGTATTTTGTAATTAGCGTCATCTTGTTCACGATCGTAATCAGGGTCTCAATTTGGGGATGAAATGTGTATGTGAGGCGGCTGCTTGAGATTAAATACTTATAAATTCATTCTGTGTTTCGTCTAAGATTATATTTTCATAGAAACAAAGCCGTGGAAATTTTCATACCCTTTTTAAAAAATCAGGGGGTTGATATATTATGGTAAAATAGTGACCCAAAGTTGAGTTATCGAAAAAATTTGATATTTGTCTGGCTTTGGATTCGACGTCTTGAAAAATAGCATGATTCGTGGAAATCCACCGTGTAAGTCAGCGAAAGCCACAGGCATGACTGCCCGGGGATCGAACCACCTTCCTATATTTACAAAACCATCTGTCTTCTGCATTTCACAACCAATGTTTAGGTCAGTTCTTTTGAGGAAGTAAAACTAAGTCACAGAAATCGTTACCATAACTTCTCTAAACTTAGAAAAACGATTCGTATTTCAAAATGCACGCAATATGTAACGCGGTCATTTCGTTATCGGACAAAGTAGAACAATCGTGATACTTAAAGATAATCGCGGCAATTTTAAGCAACCCTAATATTCTTGTACTTAAAGGTCAGCTAATCTGTTTTTTTTTCTTCAAAATGCTTAACACATACATAAATCTGTTCGTACAGATAATTCGACATATATAATTCCTTGCTCTGCTCTCGCCGGTGTCCGAACTCACTCTTGAATGTCTAATTCATCTCGTCCAAGAGATTTATCAGGCAGGGAAAATTGCCACGGATTTCGTGTGGGTAGAATCAATTTAAAATAAATATCGCGGCGAGAAAATATCTGTCGCTTTTAATCCTGGCACTTACCCAATGCAATTGCAAAATTTCTCTTTTTGATCACCACTATCAAACGATGAAAAATCGAGATTGAGACGCTTCATTTCTGGAAAACAAAATCGAATCCGTAATTCGATGCTAAGCTTTCTATGCTTCCCTCAGCTGCCGTCTGAACGTTATATAGAGTCGAAAAAAGATGTGTCGACGTTGTTGATGGTGTTTTTATTTTATTTATTTATTTAATCAGATTTGTACATTCAATATCGGTTTGTCTGAGTCCCTAACCTTCCATCACATCCCAATTTCAACCCTTCCCTAAATTTCGCCACACTTTCCATCATCTCTCCACTTTACTCTTAAATTATTCCCTTCCTCGACCCCTTTTCTAAAATCCATATCTTTCTAATTCCTTTCCTTTTCATATGGTCAAACTTAAATTCATGACCAATCATAACATCTGAATCATTAGTGATGAGCAGGAAAATCAAGCATATATAAAATAGTAGTCCATCCCTGAAACGCTCAAAGCTATGTACCATTTGAAAATCTCAAGTGACCACTTCCAATGTCAATTTTGTATGCATACTCAACGCAGTGAATGGTAAAGCACTTTCAATATCTCTGCTTATCCAATTGTCATGAAACAAATTCGCACACAGTCCAAAAAACACATATAATGACCATCGGGACTCCACAAGCTGATTTCCCGCATAACACGCTCTCAGTGGCGACAGCGGCATGGTAGGGAACTAATTAGCAATTACCCATCAGGACCACCCACCCCTAACTTCCCCTCCTAACGAGAACAATAGGTGACCACATAAGCTCACCTTGTCCGTGTCGATTGAGTTTCACCCTACGCCACTGTACCCTGCACCCATTTCAACATATGCGGGGTGGATGGTCTATGTCCATCCCCATAATTACACTTTCACGGATCACTTTTACCTGTCATTTTTGGATCGTGTGTGGTCACTTGCCTTGACGCAGTTTCATAGCTTTTCGAATATTTCCGTTTTATCACGCGTTAACTTATTGAGAAAATTGATTAATTTTCTGATACGAAAACGACTTTTCGAACACCTCATTCTGAAATTGTTTTGAGTAGGAATTGCTCGTGGAATTTTTTTACATTTTCGTACACGGTGCTAGCGGTTTCAGCTTAAATTCGACAAATTCACATTAAAAAATACAAGAAATCAAAGGAAAACTAATTTCTTTCACTTCAGCTGAGACCTGCAGAGCGATATATAGTAAAACTGTCTAGAAGATGCCTGACTTCTCTAACAAAAAATGTACATATTAACCCCCTCGTAGACGAACACATTCCCACCGCCACTGCGCACCCCCCGATGTCTCCGTCCAGCCAGATTTAGGGGTGGCAGCAGGGTGAGACGCAGTGTAGATGGTGTAGTTACCGGTAATGGGGTACTTGTCTCTAGAAACGTGCCCCCGTTGTTTGCACCCTACGCGAAGACAATGCCACAGCCGCTGGCTCATTAGCCAGCACTAAACACAGCGCAACGCTGCGGTGTCGGCGATACGATATGATACGATGCGATACGATGCGATACGATATGATGCGATGCGTTACGATATACGATGCAAGACGATATGAAATGATACGATGCGATGCGTTGTGATGCGATGCGATGCGATGCGATGCGATGCGATGCGATGCGATGCGATGCGATGCGATGCGATGCGATGCGATGCGATGCGATGCGATGCGATGCGATGCGATGCGATGCGATGCGATGCGATGCGATGCGATGCGATGCGATGCGATGCGATGCGATGCGATGCGATGCGATGCGATGCGATGCGATGCGATGCGATGCGATGCGATGCGATGCGGTGCGATGCGATGCGATGCGATATGATGCTGCTAGAGCGGAGAGCTACAGTGCAAGGCAATGGCATTGCCTGCTTGTGCTTCAACCTTGCCTTTAGCTCGCCGCTCGCAGCTAGCAGCTAGCATCGCTGGTCTCTCAAAGAAAATCGTGTTGAACTGTGAATACGATGACGATGCCGTTCGTTCAACGTGTGTTTCATTGTTTTAACGTTAATGACCGAGATTTTATGGTTGGCTGAAGTCAATTTTAATCGATTTTACTGAATCTTGGTGGAATGTTGGCTCAACATTTCTCAAAGTAACTGGTCTTAATTTCTGTGATGCTGTTCTTTGGACCTGTGTTTTTGCCTGAGATTTCGTTGTTAGCTAAAATCAATTAATCCTTTTATAATTTTTTCTCTTAACTTTTAACCCTTTTAACTGTCTTGTGATTGTTATTGCTCTGTAACATTCTGATTCGGTGTTTGATGTCGTTTAATACCAAGGTCTGTGATGGTGTGTTAGCGTGATTTTGGGGGAACTATCATGGGCATTGTCTGCTTTCCATGCAGCAAGGTGCTGCAACCTTGCCGCTAGCTCGCAGCTCGCAGCTAGCGCCATGACGTAGAGAATCGTGAAGACTTGAAAATGCGATGGGCTTCAATGTATACATGCGTTTCTAATTGTTAGAACGGCTGTTTCCGAGTTTTGATGTAGGTCGGTGTAAATTTCCATCATTTTCATTGAACTGTGGCG
Organism: Nemurella pictetii; assembly: GCA_921293315.2. Lineage (NCBI taxonomy): Eukaryota > Metazoa > Arthropoda > Insecta > Plecoptera > Nemouridae > Nemurella > Nemurella pictetii. The sequence continues at coordinate 10,374,804 of OV121122.1, forward strand.
AAAATCTCTGTATGTAAAATTGCAAAGTGCGGGTGTTTAGACATTAGCCGGAGTCTAACCATATATTTATAGATAGCTTAGATGAATGCGCATCTTACATGCAGTGTAACCTTTTCATTAGAAATTGAATTCTGATGAAGATTACATACAATTCTACGATTTTAAGGCGGCTTGATTTTTCGATACAATTTCTTAGGTGCTAGGAAATCTTATGTCGTCTATTGGTAAACGAGACGCCGTGGTCTGTCTTTGTGGATTGGCGTTAATTTTTGGGTAGTTCAGTGTAATCTCCCAGAGTTATTGAGACCTTTGTGGGAGATGCAGGATTTCAATTCATTGCACCCCGAAATCACAGTAATTTTTGCTAACAATTAACCTTCTTAATAAAATAAACACTCCTAAGGCAACATCCATGCTTTCAGCCAAATTAAAATTAAAATCTCCCATCACACCCTTACATTTTAATACCATTCTTTAGTACCTGTCGCAGCTCTAAGCCGAAAAACTAAACAAAATCCAACAAAACCATCCTTGTTCACCTCTACAAGCGCTCACTTTTCCCCACCGTGCAACCCCGTCCGTCACCCCTATTCAGTATTCAGTCTCCGCCAAACCCCTCCACCCACCCTGCAGCCACAAACTCCTGACGCTTGTTAAGACTCTTTGAAAAGTAAAACATTCGCAAGTAATCTAATCTTTTAATGGAAACATTGTCGATGGTGAAACAGGCCACGTGCCGCCTCCTGAGCGCTCCGCACGCTGGAGCTCACTTCATCATCCGAGTGGTTAGAGACACAAAGGATGTATAGCGGAAATCCATACAAGCTGCTAACTTGATTTCCGGTTCGTTGCGCATTTCCGATGCTAATCGAATCTCTTTTAATCTTCAGCGAGCTTGCCCATTAGCTATGAGGAGCTAATTATAAATAACATTGCCCGTATCAAATGAATACAACAACTTCTGGGAAATATTGACAAATTTGTTCATGGATACCTAAATGCACAGCTGAAAAGCCATACAGCCTGTAGAATTATTTGACAAAGAAAGAAAACGTGTCGGAAAAGCGAGTGATGAAAGTGAGACCGAGAAGCGAACCCAGGAAAACTGGCAGAGCGATGAATCGTGTGCCTGGCTTGTTTCAGACTTCAGAGGACACTGCGCAAAAAAGGGCGCACAAGCAAAGCAAGCAAGCAAAAGCAAGCAAGCAAATCAATTGAGCCTGCATTTTTCCATCGAGCATGCTGACATAATATATTAGCGAATACCAGAAAAAAAACCATATTAATCATAATTGAAGAGGTGAGGGTAATAAACAGTTATTTCCATTTGGTTCAATTTTCAGGAAATGGCAGAAACTGCGATGAAGTTACATAGAAGCAGGTTGAAATTTTAAACTAAAAATGTTTGTAAAATGGGAACGGAGCAAGGGACTTTCCTAACTTTTTTCATACTGATGGAAATTCCTTTGTTTAAGGACGACTACACAGCTAACTCATTTTGACCAACCGTGGACTTGTAACTGGCTATTTCACCTCTTCAATTCCACAAAGCTTTCAGTCTCCCACATCTCAACAATATATAAATTACTACCACCCTCCTTAAAAAAAGCAACACCCATTTCCTCAACAAGTACCACGCGCTCCCTGCACCCCCTTAGCACGAAACAAAGTAGACATTGAAACCTTGCAGGCGGCCACTCGATGACCGATCTTTGGTGCGTTCATTAAATCAAGCCCGGGCTTAAAAAGCCGACGCCACGTGTCGACGTCGCGTCGCGTTGACGTCGTAATGCATCCTGGACGTGTATGCCGCGTCGAGAGCTTTTTACGGCAGACAGCTTACAGAGAGCAAGGGGAGGGTTTGGGGAGATCGGACTAGTTTTAATACCGCGTCTCATCTTGACAGCGCCTGGGGGAGTCCGGTGTACAGACTCCGTGAGTGCTGGGTCCGTTTATCTGGACACTTCGTTATCATTGAGATATTTCATCACCATTGTTGCAAATCAATTTTTCACAGTAGGAAGAATTTCAACAAAATATAGGTACCACATCAAACTCTTCATATGCTATTTTAGTTTTAATTTAATTTTTCCATTCTAACGCTCTTTTCTCCTTTCTCTTCTTCTTTGATTGTTTGAAATATTTATTTATACTTGCTTATTATATTTAGTTTATACTATTTTATATATATCAAATCTCAACTTGACATTCCATTCGTCCTGTAACAATTATTTGGCAGGTTATTATCTCGGAGTTCTTTGCCGCATGTAAGATAATGGATTTTATGAATCCAAAAATTGCTCTGTCCTGACAGAGGAGAGTGAACTAAATGTGCAGAAAAAAGGGCAGAAATATGAGGATTGATGTTCGACAATTGAAAGCGGTACACTGGGAAACACATCCGTCGTTGATATAAAATGTGCAATAATGAGTGTTTCGTTAAAATATTCTCAAAAATCCTTCTTACATACATAGACTGATGCTGATTTCGTAATTTTTACATGGAAAATCATAAAATTATTACAGGGTTACTAAATATTATCCAAGCAACAATGTCTGTATACTGTTCAATTCCAAAATCTAAATTTTCATCCCCGTTATAATGCAGTAAAAATCCACATTCCCTCTCAAACAAACCGACACATTCGCACTCAATAAGCGCCGGTTGCCTGTACAATATCCTTCATCTCGTTGCTCCTCCATCCCTCCTGTATACCCAACATCACAATAATTCAACCCACAGATCGCAACGTAAATCTACTCCCCCCTACCTCTCCCCCCCTGATCGTGAGGGGCGGCGAGCTGCCCCGGGGGCGGCTGTACGTCGAGGGCTCGATGCCCTCCGCCGCCGCCCCCGGGCATCGAAGGGAGGCTATGCCAACTATAGGGGTGGGTGATACATGCGTACTGCTGTAACGCCGATCGCGTGTATAACGGAGGGAGCATGAGCGTTTTGATTTCAATGTGGATTGGGATGGGGTGGATTTTTTTGAATGTGATCAGAAAAGATTTCGTATTTTTCGTGTGAGGGTGTGTAAGGGTGTGGGGTTTGGTTCGTTAATGGTGAACCTATAAAATTTCTTACGATCTTATTATTGCTAATTTTATTCACATCGTATATTTACAAGAAGCAGAGAAAGGATGAAACGAATTTTTACAGCAACATAAGAAAAAGTTAAGATTGTGCACTCTCTGATATTTTGGCGGGTGTTCATCAATGATCAAAGTTTGCGAAACTGCTTCAAGCAAGTATGCGTTGCAAAAAATATTCGCATGATTGTTTACCAAATATTGAAAGTATAGACGAAGATTATAAGACTTTTGTATTAAAGTTTTATCACGAGATTGATTTGATTTTTTAACTTCTCCATAAAGTCACAGTAAATTACTGGCAAAGTTTTTCTAATCCCGCGTATAAATCACAAATCGCGGAAAGGGTTGGGCCTGAAAACCGTCTCAACGCCGTGGATCATATCTGATTTATTAATACCAGACGGATTTACGACCCTGAGAGCAGTCGGGCCCGAAACAAACCCTTAACCTTCACCAAAACTCATCATTCCCATGAGCATTCTCGTAATTATCAAATAATTTGATTGAAGCGCTTAATGCAATAATTCTTGGATCTGGCCGCACAGCTCTTAAATATGTTTTATACCTTAATTTCTTTCTTTGTTACAAGACGGGTTATAATTTTTTTTTCAAGAAAACCACAGTGTTTATAGACACTAGCATACACCTCATTTTCAAATAACCATGCGAACCTTCATTCCATTAAACTTCGAATCATCCATCATGAACAACGCGATGCAATTTCAAACGGTTTGCATCGCCAATCAATTAAACCCCTTTCGAAGCAATAAAACGGTCATGCAATGCCCAAATTCGGACAGAAATTCTTCAAATATCAATCAAAATGCACTGCATTCTGACCAATTATCTATAACGAAATCGTTCTAGCTGTGCACTATCATGCGATGTGTTGAGCATTTGATCGTTGTATAGGTTGCATCATAGGTAGAATTGGGATACAGCCCTGATGTGCTGGTATAGTCTAGGTAGCCGAAGGGCTTTCGAATCCTGAACACGCAGTCTGGGGAAGTTTAATGACCACTGGGATGTAGCCCTTAACCTATGCGGAGGTCTAACAATGGTAAATGGTGGTAAATGGTAAATGATATGGGAGAAAAAGGAACGCTGCACACACTACACATGCAAATCACAAATGCAGAGCTAAACGATTGTAAATGTATCGTGCTGTGGAGGAGGAATAATAGCGAGGTTTTTTTGTCCAGTTTTTCGTCGGCAATTCGTGGGTTTTTGAGTGAAAAAAATGCGTTTTTTTTTTTAGTTTCAGAAAGGTATTGTTCTGGTAATGTGTGTGTGTTTTTTGTCGGTTGGTTTCGATGAATTGCTTTTTATATAGCCTTTTATTAAGTTTGAATTTATAAATGTAACGATTTGAAATTCACATCAATCCATGATATTCATCTTTACAAAAATATTCAATGTTCGATATGGTTCTACAATAAATCAAAAACGTCTACTCATAAGCTAAAACAAAAAGCTGCGTTTACTTGTACGTTATACATAAACGAATCAAAAATTGAAATATTGTTTTGATTCTCAGTTCCACACGAGCAATTTTATAATTGCGTACATATTCAGAAATCGCATATATATATTTTTTTTTCCGCTAAGCTAAACAAGTATAATTAATGTCGTTCAACAATTTGTTAAAAAACGTTCGCCTTTTGTCCGCGCGGTGCGCGCTACTGTGTCGTACTTTGTGGGACGCGGGGGCGCCCGTGGGGCCCCGCTTTTGTCAAAACAGATCGTGTTTACCGTGGAAGAAACGGGAAAAAACATGAAGTGCAATTGAAAAGCTGTCAAGTCCAGAATTGGGCGCGATATATCGGAGTCGAGTAGCTACATTCGAGTCGCTTGTGTTACATGTGTGTACCTACGTGATCACACGAATTGTCTGGCGATATCATTTTTTTTTGGGGGGGGGGGGGGGGGGGGAAGTCCTTGCGGCTATTTTCCGAAAATTCCCGCCACGCGTGTCGTCATTACCCATGGCTTACACTTGATCGGTCGTGGTATTTTTATTATGATATTTACACGGACTTTTCTATTATATCCGTGTATATTTATTTGTGTTTTTATATAATTTTAGCTTTGCATGTCAACACAAATCTGTTTTTTATCATTAATTTTTAAGCTTTTATTTTTTAATGTCATTTGCTTGCGGCCACTTTCAGAGTTCAACGTTGGTATACCGGTCTCATTGATGAATATTGCCATTTTTCAACATTTCCCGCATTGAAATTCAATCAGATTACTGGACGCTCACAAAATGATTGCATAGCAAAAGAAGATAAAATAATGTTCAGCTCGTTTTCCCAAGCTTTCGTAGATGGCAAATGCAAAATAACCGGTATCATTTCATCTAGGCATACAGGGTATACATTCCAAATCATTTGGAAATGATCACAAAACGTATCATCTCTACCACACAACAGCATCTCACATTTTGAAGCCATCTTCATCCATCTACATACGATTGGCAATTTTGGATACAAAAAATATATTAAAATTACAGTTGCAAATATTGTTCCACTGAAATATTTTACAAAGCGGCTGTTAAATAAATTGGGAGTAGCATCGGACCTAATTATTATAGAAACGCACATTTATCGAAAATCCCGCATCTATTTCCGGACCCTTTGAGCTCATCTTCAATGGAGCTAAGGGTATGGAGTGCAGGGTTTCTAAATCCAATATTTCTTTTCTCTTAGGCCGAATACAAAATCTATTACTTGTTGACTTTGGGAGACGAGATTTCACATTTTGGTTTGAACAACTTTTAGTGCGAGCCATTCGGTGTTGCTTTTTTAAACTTTGCAGAAACTGAAATGAAATGGAATACTTTGCATAAGCTGATCTGACTAGATGATGGGTTAACATTCTGCAACGATGCACTGGTATGAGAAGAAACGCCTCTAAGTGGTGATATTGCCTGGGTAGTAGCCATTTGAAGTACCTTTCCGTGAATATATTGAGAGGAATTTTATTGATTGACAGAAAATACAGCTGATATCATTCCGGAGTTGCCAGGTTGCACTGATGCACTGATAAGAGATTATGGTCCATGCAGTGGCGCTCTCAGCTCGTAGTAGCTACGAAAACAACCTATCGAAATATCCTTGGACGATTTGAAAATTTGACGAGTTATCGAGAATATCGATTAGTTTGGATGATGTTAAGGAAAAAATTAAAAGTTTCGTCAGAATATACATAATATGTAGTGTTGCCTCCGAAACAAATTTATAAGAACTATATTATGATCATTATGATTTATATGAATTATGAACTATCTATGATCTAACTATGAACTATATAATCTATGAACTATAATCTATGAACTATCTATGAACTTAAGTGATCATTTTGGTTTAAGAACGCGGAAGATCTAAGCTATAGGCAGGTGATTTTCTAGGTTCCCTGAAATTGTCATCAAAATCGGATTCGACTTTTCTTCTGTAGATTTCAAATAAACGCTCGAACATCAAGGAGTTATATGAAATTGAACAAATTTCTATCGTGCATCCACCGAGATTTCCAGTCTCTGTATTTCTAAAAGCGTTCAGACCTTCGTTATTGTCGCCATCCCCGTCTTAACGTTACAAAACGAACGAAACTTCAGGGGCTGCTCATTCTCAGAGCCCATCGGAGCAATTCCTCGTCGCACCCCACCGTCTATATCATCCGCTGCGCGACGTCAGGCCATGTCGTAAGCGACGCGGTCAAACGACGTCGTAAAGCCGACGCCGACGGCGTCCCGACGTCGAGGGCGTCGCGCGACGTCTTGACTCGTCCTGCGTTCGCTGCGACCGAGATCGCCGACCAGGGAGCGATAAATTCTGCAGATTTCTGCTTGAGATTATGCTGCTGCTTTGTAAGGAGGCTGGATGTTGGTTTATTTCGCTTCGTCGCATGCGTGATCTTGTATTAAGTAAGGTAAATTTGGCACGGGGACGCACAGACTTCAAACATGGCAATAATCTCTAAGGGTTGTTTAAATTGTTCAGGGAATTTTTTATTATAAGACTCATTTCTTAACCAAATCAGAAATCTTAGCACGTGGGCTTAAGAAAAACTATTTGATTGCGGCTATTGAATTCTATAAGAAATAAATTAAAGTTTTCCGACGTTTCGAAAAGTTACGCTGCCTTCAAAGCCATGTCCAGGATTGTTTTCATTCAACATATTATAATAACATCATCAGAAGCTGCTTATCATTTCGATCAGAAAGTCGCACAAGGAGATTACAGAGAATTTTGAACTGATGTGATCAAAGGATCTGGCATGTTTTTCTTTTCTACGAAGGAAAATATAAGTCATTGTTAAATTTACTGCATGAGAGACTGATAAATCTTCCTGATTTTTGTAAAATTCGTTCAAGTCTCCACTTGAACGGTGTCCAGTTTGGAATAAAAGAGATTTTCCACCCTTAAATTCACGATCCCTGTCACAATTAGTACTTGAATCTAAACTGTCCGTTTCACATAGGCGGCCTACCGCGCCAAAATCTTGGCAAGTCGTAGCGGAGCTCGAAACAAGCGGGTGTCTAGGCTGCCTACGGCCGTGTGTGGGATAAGTAAGGGGTTTCGGGAGTCGAGATCTTAGTCAGTGCACTGGGGAGCAGTAAGAGTGGCTGGAAAGAGCCGCTCGTGTGATTTTTTCAGAGCTACCGTCATTTGGGGTTCGTTGTTTATTGCGTATTTGTGCGCCCTGGGAAAATATCTCTTGGAATTTTCAAAATTATAATGCGACAACGCGAAAAATTAGTCTATAAATCTTTGAAATTATTTAACAAAGTGACTTTGTTGCTTAAGTCTGTTTAATTAAGGAATAACGTTGTCCGCTCAGCGCTATGTAGTCAATATTATGACCAAAATGATGCCAAATAAATTTGCTATCACCGATTTACCATAATCTCTAACTGTATAAGTATGTAACTATAAATAATAAAGTTACACTAGTAAAAAGCTAATGTAAAACGTGTAGGCACTGTTCTTGTGTTTGATTCGATATTTTGATCGGAGTCATTAATGGTGAAATGTAAATGACGGTCATTTTTTTGAGTAAGTGCTTATCCTGGAAATACTATACAATTGCGTAAAGTAACATCCTTAAGACTCTCTATGTCCTGAGTTTGGACGCTTAGCATTCGACCACCCTGTTAAATTTTCTGAAAACAATTGCGCAAAGATTTGTGGCCCATGACACCAAAAGTTTGATCAATTGCTGGTCAGAAAAATATTGGTATTGCGAATCAAACTCTTAGGAAAGGAACTGTATAGTATTCCAGGAAAACTCGTGACCTGAGAACAATGGATTGAAGCAATGACCTTCCCAATGAAAATGAAACTTCTGCATTATTTCAACACAATCAAGACGCATGGCTTTTATGGAACTGCAAGTTTCATTCTCATGAATTTATCCATACACAAATAAAAATTTCAACTAAGAAATAAAATGATATGACTTCTGTGCTAGAATACTCTAGTTATAGATTTGATGTAAGGTCCTTAGAGATTCTATTGCCAAAGTTCTAAAACAGCATACGAATGCATAATAGAAAAAGGCACTCGTTAAAAGTGAAAATATTCAAAAACCATCGTCATGTCCTTGCGAATTTATCTCCGTCCAACCATCATCGCCGAAGCCCATAACTGCCCTACACCATAAAGTACCTAATAACACACAGACCAAGGCAAAATAGCCAACCAAAAAAAATAAAAAAAATAACAAAACATGGTATCTCCAGGCAATTACGTGGTAAAAGATACCATGCCCGGCAATATTCGTCGAGAATGCCACCATCTTTCTATTCTGTCTTCGTACGCAGCCAAGATCTGATCGGATGGGCGGTACATGCACCAGAGATCTGCCTCTCACATATTACGCCCCTGCCCTTGCCCCCCTCTGGGTACTCGCAAGCCCCTCGGGCGCCAAAGAGACAGTAGTACCTTTGATTATGCATGATATGCCTCGCACAAGCAACCTTCACCGTGCTCCAACACAGCATTAGCACCCATTGGTATAAAAGGCAGATGCCATTACCAGTTACCATACGTGTTTTTCGGGCGATGACAATGATGTGATACTTGTATTGTTCGTCGGGTTTTTGGGTATACGTGCTTGTGAAGGGTTAAAGGTGCGGGGTGGTTTTGGGTTCGGCAGACGCACTCGAATTGATTGGAGAAGAGATTGATCCTCAACGGATTACAATGTGTTAAGCTTTAGCCATGGCTGAGCACATGTCTTTGAATATAATGAAGCTTACAGCCATCGAGATCGGTAGATGTTGATTTGAGAGGTGCGGATGGATTTTAAACGATGCAATTTCGTACAGAGAATTCTATAGATTCATTTTTGAAGTGTAATCTATAAAATGTCAAAAATCTGTCTTTGTTGGTAACTAGGCAAAAAAAGCAAAACGGAAACATCCTTTGGCTCGATTCACATTATGTGGAAAATTTGGAAGGCCCGACGCATGTTGTTCCGATCACATATCAATGGACACAGTCTTAACGGAAATCATAAGTAATGTGTTATTTTTTTGTATAAATAAGGTGGTTTTATACCACGGGGTGAAGGAAATGCGAAAAGGAAATTAAGCTTTGCACCGATGTTACTCGAACAAAAGCCGATACACATTCAGCTGATTGTCGTGTTTTGCTAGATAAAAACGCTTGCAATCATGCAGACACTTTACAACGAACATAAAGGCGAACCCAATTCTAATTGCATTACTGATCAATTCCTAGCGTCTTACCAGCAATATACCCATAGAGGTCGATGCCATTGCATCCCATTGCGAGTTGTGTTTATGGAGGAAGTTCACATAAACATGCAATTGATTTTTGTAAGAAATATCGACAGCAGCTTTATGTATAACGAAAGCTACTGCGCTGCTTAATACGGTTCTTGAGTTTCCGTTTCCCAAGTCTCGCTTTACAGTCACCAACGGGCATGATACTACTGTACTGTATTCTCAATCGATTAATTGTCTACCTCTGCTTATAAGATTGTCTACCAAGATTAAGTCACAAAAGGAAGCCATGAGTAGCCAAACACAATCTATGGCTTGACTAAATCATCCGTATATTCGAAAACACGAATTTTCATCTTATATCTACCGTAAAAAACAAGCAAATCAAATCTTTTTTTACAACTTAAATATAGGTTAACCTCCGACCAACTCGGTGCAATATCAAAGCAACGTATACACTGTCCATGATAAATTAGCATAAACCCTTCTTTGAAGTAGGGTAGTTATTAACGAATTGATTGATGTCGCTGTGTATAGGAACGCATGAGTGGTACCTACACACGCTACAGCACGCCGCCTTGGCTTTTCTCGAATGTTAAGCCCCAGACAGCGAAGAAAAGAGACACTTTTCGCCTAGAGGTCCGCATTATCCTCCGCATCTATTCCTCCCACCGATCTCCGCGCCGGCATATAAGCTATACAGCATCTCGCACACTACACCAGCCACCGAGACCCAAGCCAAGGTACCGGGACGGTATGGCCTTATCGCATCGACGTCTCCACATGCGATGGCTAACGTATAATTACAAAAGCGAATCCAGCTGCTTTTATAACCAATCAGATATCAAACAAGTTGAAACTTAAATAAACCCCACCCAATCGCGCCGTAGCGCCGTATAACTGTCCATGGCACGTATTCGAGAAAAATTCACGGTGCTAGCATTTATTATATAAAATAATATAAGAAGACAAGCGCTGGGTCGGACGCATCTAATGGGCGCTGTGATGGCCAAAGGGCAATCATGCCATGGAAGCCACCCGCAACCGTTTATTTTCGGTTCTCGGTATCTTTTTCGGCTGACTTTTGAGAAAGCTGTATTACTGCTATATACTGCAGCGCTCGGGACGGCTTATAAGGATGCGCGCGGCCGCGAGGCTTTTTGATTTACTCCCCCGTTTTTTGATTGGGGGCATCTTTTGGTTTTTTTAAATTTTGTGCCCGAAGCGGCAAAGAGTTGTGCGCCATGGGTTTGCGTGCACGCGTTTTTGGTGTTGTCAGGGGCCACGACCGATGCCGCATTAGACACGCATTTTAGTCGAAAGGAGCTGGCTCCTTGCGACCGGCGAACTGGTAAAGATCAAGATTTTTTGGGCCCACAGACTGGTAATTTCTGTTACGTGCGCGATGATGGTTGAGATGGTGTGTTGTAGTATAGCGGTGGTGTTGAAAATTGATGCGGCGGTTTGGTTCTTGGGGAACGTGCAGTTCGCTTCACGGGACACGTGTGGTAGGAATAGAATAATTAAGTGTTGGGTTGAATTATTTCCTTGCGGCGTTTGGGGTTACACATGACATTTCGGTAGAAATTCTCGAGTAGATCTCTATAAAGGATCGAATATACGTATATAGCTATATACTTCATCGCATGACTGTGATCACGGATTTCTTTATAAACATAATAATGAAAGTTCTAATTCCTTGCTAACTGAATTTTAAATATACATTCGTGGGTTCGCAATTTGCAAAAAAAAACGCACATAAAAAAATAAATAGGTCTTGCCGTATATGACGTACTGACATTCCGAATTAAAATTCGCCAAATAAGAATGCGAACCAAACCAATCAGATTCAGACAGAATTTCACAAGATGTGAAGCTTCACATTTCATTATAACTCGAGGCATCTCCAATAGCTTAGCAATCGCTCAATCTCTATTCGAAAACTATATTATAAAGTAACACTTCCAGTGCCAGCAGTAATCACGAATACAGTATCTCGGGCGCTGAGATTGCGGAAGAGACAGCCCTTTCGGTAGCCACCCGCTGGTGCTGCGATGCGGTGGCCTGCCTCACGGAGCCACATGGCGCTACCGTGCGCTCTATGCATGGGCGTCCAGACCCCCCCTGGGTGCCGGGCTCGAGCCCCTGCGGAGGCGATCGCTCCCCCGCCGAGTCGGCTTCATCTCTCTTCGGCGGACACGTGCCGTGTGTCGTGGCGTGACCTTTGGCCAGCATCCTTACTCATCATCATCATTTCCTCAGCAATGCGCTGGGCGGAATCGGCAATCGCAGCGACGAATGATTGATTTGACATACTGTTTCTGTAGTATAAAACAACAGCAGCAACGCATTTCTTATCTCAAAACGAAAGTTCGATTATTTTATATAACCTTTTGCAATTTTTTCGCCAATTTTATTCATTGCAATCAATTAGTTGATGCTGCAACGATTTCCTTAAAGGAAACTGGGGAATCACGACTGAATTTTCAAGATTGATGGACGACAGAGAGAGATATTAATCTCAGGTGACGTCTGACATTAAAAACAGAAGAAATGACCAACTTAAGGTAATTGGCAAGTACGAATTCGTGTCGGGTGATACAGATGCAAGTGAAACAAGGATCAAGCTAATCTGCCAAGACATACAACGCTAATAAATGTCACAATTAAAATAATAAGCTAATTATCTATTGGCAAGCCCACGCGTAAGCGCCATGACTCAATCTAAGTACCAATCACGTCTCACCTCTCATTTGCTAAAATACCCGAAGCCCCTCAAGCGGGGACACTGCACATAAAACACGATCGTAAATGTCGGACATACAGATTTACTCCTTATGTTCTTACATGCAGTGTGTATAGGGAGCCTAGACTGAGCACTCATTCTTAAATCGAAATAATTCTCAGGTTATCCGCACACCCTCTATTGAAATGCAGACAATGTCAGTTACTGAATCAAGCCAGGCTGCTTTGCGGACAACGAAACAAGCGGCAATCTAAGCTGCTTTGCAGACAGCGAAACAAGCAGCAGTCCAGGCTGCTTTGCGGACAGCGAAAAAGGCGGCAGTCCAGGCTGCTTTTCAGACAGGGAAACAAGCGGTAGTCCAGGCTGCTTTGCAGACAGCGAAACAAGCAGCAGTCCAGGTTGCTTTGCGGACAGCGAAAAAGGCGGCAGTCCAGGCTGCTTTGCAGACAGGGAAACAAGCGGTAGTCCAGGCTGCTTTGCAGACAGCGAAAAAGGCGGCAGTCCAGGCTGCTTTGCGGACAGGGAAACAAGCGGCAGTCCAGGCTGCTTTGTGGACAGCGAAGCAAGCGACATGGTCCAAGCTGCTTTGCAGACAGCGAAACAAACGGCAATCTAAGCTGCTTTCCAGACAGCGAAACTTTATTTGCTTTACAAGCAGTGAATCAATCACAAGTCTCGGTTTCTCTCATCCGAGCGCACCATGGGATGCAGCAGAAGCATCCTGGCCACATCCCGTCACCATCGTCACCGCGAGACTTGTCGCTGGTCGGGTGATCTGCGACGTCTGCGACCGCCTCCCAGCATCATTGAAGGAGCCGTGCGCTGCTCGCCGTCCGTCGTCTTGCCCAGCCGACATGTCGATCATTAAGTGGGAGTCGTCGATTTGTGTCTGTAACCGGCCAACCAGGAGCCTCTGCCGCCGCCGCTGCTGCTGTCGTGATGTCTGCAGGCTGAGCAGCAGCGGCAGAGTCTTCGTCGTCGGTGGGACGACATCGCATTCCTGGCGTTGCCCCGTAATCTATGCAAGAATCTGCAGCAGCCATGTAGTGGCTTGGTCGCCAAGCGTGCGGCGTGGGTAAGGGGGAGCGGGGTTGGATAAGATGCGGTTGGTTTGTTTCTTGCTGCTCTCATATGTGAGTGTATGTGTTTTTTCATGTCGTAACAATGTCGCGTCTTGATGGGATGGTTGCAACTGAAACTGAAACCGAGATGCAAGATTCGGATCTCCGTGTGCTGCGGTGGGTACTGGTGTAGGTACTGGTTTTAATCAAAGTCGTGGAGCGGAAAGTCTGCTTGTTAGTGGCATGGCTTCGGAGCGGAATGGGGCGATTATCTGGGAAATTAGCGGAGACGCTAATAATTTTCTTCTGTCACTTTTTTTTTATGGCTGAAATTGTACGGGGAAATTATTTTTTAATCGCGTATCATAATGATAATGACAGAGAGTTTATATGCCTTGGTACGATTTGACAAAGAGCAGATTTTATCACATAGCATCGCTTTATTAAATGTCCATGTAAGATTTAATAGTTGAAATAGCCGGATCTTATAAAGTTCTTGTCTACCATCAACTGCAGAGAACACATTATAGCTTATCCTGTATCTTATATAAGAACATAGGTCATCACACAACATGGACAATTCAATTTTCACAGATCAGAGAAGGGCTAAACTGTTCCTCGACATCTCAAGTCAATACAAGCATGCAACAAGCACCACCCACCTTATCACTCCAACCACAAACCACGATCACAAGCTAAAAATTTAACAGTCAAAATTGAAAAAGTCATGCACAAAATGTGATACCGACACAGTAGGTAACACAGGAGGTAACATAACCAGGGGGATGCTTTAAAATCGGTCATCACACCAAGTGAGCAACACAATAAACACACAAATCCCCACAAGGGCTAAACAACGAAGATAACACGGCCGGCAGTCATCTCCAACAACGTTCCAAAACAAAGCTTGAAAAAACGCCAAAGATATACCACAAGGATTAACACAGTTATAGCTGTGATGATTGAGTCTTCAGCATTTAACGAGCTGTCAATACTGCCATGAAAACATGCTCACCACCGACCATAAAAGTGGAAAATACGCTACAAATCCCACAAGAGCTAAGACATTTTTGCGCATTTTACTTGTTGTCAACACAGCCAAGAAACCACGATATAAAAGAGGAAAATACGTCACAAATCTCACAGTGACCAAGACATCGTCTCAGTCGACATTCAGTTTTGAGCACATAATTTGCTGTCAACGAACAGGCCATCAAAACACCGTACACAGGTAAAAAGGGGCTAAATCCTGAGCATCTTGCGTCGCGACGGACCAGCGATCCCGGCTGCATGGCGGTGGGCGTCAGATGGGTGCCGGGACACGAAGACCACTGGGCGGCAGCTGCGGGTGGTGGCTAGGGGGGGCTGGGGGGGGGGGGGGGGGACCGGGGTGTATGTTAATGCACGTCGGCCGGGCCCGGGGCCCGCGGGGCCAGTGCACGCGTCACGGAGCGATCCGTGCAGCGGTCACGATCCAGCGTTTAAAACATTCCGTGGATGCTGGACCGATGGACCGCTGGATGCGCGGCGTGCGGGTTGCCGGCTTGCCAGGATGGACTGCGGTGGCTTTGCGGACGAGGAATCGAATCCAAATCCTTTGCAGCTATGCCGGGATCTTGTGTCGATCTCAATCGGGAATACGAAGAGATTTGCAGTTTGCTTCGATATCTAATGGCAACTAATCCTGATTGCCATAGGATTGAATTATAGGTACATATAAGTCAGAGGCTCCAGAGAAACTTGGGCCCAAGTTGACAGTGGTTTGTCAACAATAGCTGTTGACAAAACATCTCATATCTGAGATCTCATCTGAATGCTGGATGCTGGATGTTAGATGTAAGGGCTGCTTGCAAGGCGGGGGATGAGGATGAACTGGCTGGTGATTCCATGATGACTCAATAGTGGTTCAATGGTGACTCAATTGGTGACAAATTTAAAAAGTTATTTATTTCTCCCAGCGTTTCCCAAGTTATGCTGCCTGGAGACCTACGATGGTAACAGCATCGACTATCGTGGATCATGGTGTCTTTGATGCTTGGACATCATCTGAGTTCATACTCACGAAGGGTGAGAAAAGGAGAGGAGAGGTGAGGTGTTTTTGATGGAGGGAATTAAATTGAGTTTGACAATGGACAGAGAGTTAGGGAGTTTATCGTTAGAAATTAAGTTAAAATGTGGTCGGTGGTTTGAAATGGGCAGAGAATGATGGATATGGGGGGATATTTAAGTGTGGTCATGGCTAAAGTGGAGGTAAAAGTTAGTTGACAATTATACAAATTGAGTTGGTGTTAGAGTAAGGAGACGCAGGAGGAAAGATAACTTAGGATAGAGGGGTTGCTAGCAATGCTAATCCTTAATGTGACGTTTTCTTTTTTATTGAGGGGTGAATTAGGATATATTATGTGGTTGCGATTGACAATATTCGTGGAGGAATGAGATATTTATCCAAACAATCAATGAGATATAAAAGAAAACACATGCGCGAAAATTTTCCAAAAATTACATAGAAAAGCGTGCTAATAATTACCCTGCATAATTTTTATTCTGAGATTATTATGAGCCTATGAAAAGTATAGAAGCATCCTCACTTCTAAATATAATTAGTGGTCCATACACTTCAACAATATTTAAGCCCCCCTTTTTAATAATTCCCTTTTAATCTTTCATAAAAATCAAAATCCAAAAGGTGTAGTAACCCCAAAATTACCACAACACTACCATATAACGTACAAGACCCATACGTCTATACCAAGAAATAATGAATAGGACACTTCCCCAACTCTTGATAATGACATGATCCAAATTTATGTGTGATCTCCAGCTAAGATGCGCTATCATATCCTTAATTCCAAACATATAGCTGTCGATTTATTCCATCTAGAGTTCGTGACTGACAATCCCCCGCCATTCTCAGAAGGGGCACATCTCACCAATAAAAACCTTCGCGGACCTATCATTTACCCAACTGTGTCTTTGCTTCTCATAATCGACATCGAGACCGCAGACCTCCACAGGACCCTGATGCATCACACAGCATTTCCTCTCTAACTAAATGCCACTAAATCTTCAAATTAGCACGTAAGAAATCAAACTCACAGACATCACCATCAAATTACTAGGTTTAGTTTATTATCTCCTTTTTTTCCCATAGACACCAAAGTCTCTAGACATCTATACCGCACTCTATAAAGATACCCCTCCACGAAGATCCCTCTTTCAAAGACAAACCCCTCATGCGTGAGGCGCCGCTCTTCGGCAACTAGCGCCACACACATAACAGCCTTTTCCCACACCAAATCACTCGCCAAAAAGCATCGGCGGTCGCTTTACGCCGATCGGACACATATCCAGCACTGCGGTTAGTAATATAATTGTGTGTTTTTGGTATTAACGTGCGCCGGGCCGTTCGACTCATCATGTCTATAGACATCCCCGCCTAATTATACCTATGCGCCGGAGTCGTTCTGTATATCGTTCTACACCACCCCCAATTGCCGGCCGGTCTGCAAGGGAACCGGCGATGCTCTGGGACGTCTGGCCCGCACGAGAGATAGGGTCTCCATAGGCACCGCCATAGGTACTAATTAGGGATGTACGCACGGTCTAGCCTAGAGGTTGTTAGGGGGTAACGAAGAAGCCGGCGGCATGTTCGGCTCTTTGGGGCCGCGGCCGGGGAACCGACGGGTCAAAGGTTGGACGCGCGGGAAAGATTTCGGAGAAGAAAACAGGTCGGGCACGAGGTGGAGGTGGCTTTTAATTGTTTCGAAGATTTGTGAAACAAACAATGAGGAAGAATAGGATGAACGTGTTAGGAGGTGATGTGGTATAAAAGTTCATAGTACCGGGCTCTTGAAACTTTTACGATTTAGTTGTGGGTGTATGTGTGTGTGTTTTTTATTGTATCTGCATCGGTGAGATGTGATTAGCGTTGATGTTGTGTTTCTCTGTAACAAGGAGAGTGTTACAAGGAAGTGGTTGGTGGTGATTTTCCCTCGTCTGCATGGCTCGGTGCTCGGACGTTTTGGCACTTCGTTAGAAGCTGGTTAAATTGTTTGCGAAATCAGCACGGGTTAATTTGTTATAGTGTATGTCTACGTGGTCGAGCGGCGAGATGCAATGAATGAATTGTGGGTGAGTTGACCTATAACTCGGAGGTCAAAATGGATGTGCGGTCAGAGTGAATTTAAACCCGAGGAAAGATTACACATTATAAATATATACACACGATCGTGAACGATCCACATCACCTTTAATTCTGGCTAAACCATGTACGGCAATAAGACGATGTAGCGTGTATTGTACATTATAAAACTAGTCGCGGTTATATCGTATCTTATTAACTTACCGACAAAAATCATTGAATGAATTGTGTAAAGCTGCTTGACTTCATAAAGACTCGATATGAAAATGAAACCTGCGGTCAGGTTGAACATGAACAAGTTGGCATTGCAGGACTCATGACTGTCAAGGCGCCTTCGTGGACGTCGCTGCAGTGAATTGGATATCCATGAATGAACATCGCAGTGTTTGCTGACCCATTGTTACAATGGCACCCGTCAAAATGACAAAGCCCCCCACCCATTGCCCCCCTCAAAACGGAACAGAACGAAAACCACATCAAACAAATACTTTAACATCGATGGTTTCGTTGAAGTTATATCTATTAAGCCTGTCATTTATTCGATTGATTACAAACTATACAATGATGAATGCTATAGGATCTCTTGATACTTCAACTAATTTACCTAACACGTCCTGAATTCTCGCATACTCAGGGTTCTGCCGTTGGGGACAGCTAAAGGCCCTCCGTCCCTAACTTTAACAAGACATCATACAATTAGTCGCACCTCAAACCTCCCGTGCAGCCCGAAGGTACCAGCCCTTACCGTCGCATGCCAGCGAACGCAGCGAGGCTAGGGGGTGCTCCCGACGCCCGCGACGCCCGCAACGACGCCGACAACGACGCCCGCGACGCCCCGCCCTTGCGCCGGGGGCGGCACGGCGAGCATTGATCGCTCCCAGCTAGCATTGCGGCGTCGGCTTTGCTGGCCAATCCGACGGCGTCTCTTATACGAGCGTCGGTTTACCGCGCCGCCGGCGCTGGGGGCTGCAGAGAGAGAGAGAGAAATGGAGAGAGAAATGTATATGCGGCCAGAGACAAAAGCTGGAGCGTTGCTGTGCATAAGGGCAGAAGGCGAAATGATGAATATCAAATGTGTAAGGATTGATGGTTTTTGCGGTGAGATTGCTATAGATTCTGGACACGGACGCAGCGTGCAAGTAGCGATTGATTTTCTTTTGGATGTGTATTTTTGGTTTATCTTTGTGCGAGTCTTTGGTTTGCGAACGGGGTGCATTTTTGATGATGGCTTGGATTGTGAATTTTTGATGATGTCTTGTTTCTCTTGAATGATACAGGAGGCTGTGTAGACGAGAATAGTTCTTGCCGACATCTATCGGAAAATATTAAAGCATTGTTGTTTTGCTGTTGTTTTTCCAAGCGGTGGATTTCATTACGCGTTCAGGTAGGAAAAAACCGTTTGAAAAAAAGTTGATTGATTATTGGTGCTTAACGACGCACTGTTTTGACAACTGGCCCTTTGGCACTGGCACTTTGGCACTGAAGTAACGCAAAAATTTCGCGTCTCAATTCAGTTAAAATTTGCGAATCCGTTTCACCCATCGCAATGCATCCCCTAAAACAGAAGACAGCGACGACAAAATGCAACCTCATTTGCATGTGGTTTCCAATCGCAGTTACAAATTTCCACCACAATCTCATCTAACCTTCACTCACTGCCGCATCTCGTTCAGTACCATTCTGCGCTCCCACACACCCCCTATGTAGCACCGTCGCAGTCGTACCACGGCTCGATCCCATGGCTCGGTCGCTACAGGAGAGAGAAGGAGAAATACAAGCCTAGGCAACTGGCAAGTGTCGGGTGAAAATGCAATCAGAATCGGTGGCGGTGGAAATCCAATATATTTGCAGCGCCTTGGCGAATCGAGACATTGTTAGAGATACGTGAGTGTGTGTGTGTAGGGGGTGGGGTGGGTGTGTGGGTGTGGGGGTGGTCGCCCCCTGAGATCTCAGCCTGCTGCTGGGATATCGTACAGTTGCACGAGAAATTTGAAGCGCTTGCTAGCTTGCTTGTTCGCTCTCTGTGTACCAAGATTTTTACTTTTTACGTTTTAGGTACTAATGGGCTTTATCTAGTTACACCGTGTATGAAATGTGAAATTTCCTCATGTTTAAGCTACCGTTTTGATTAAATGCACAATACCACCTCAAAAGCGATATATATTTTGTTATTTTATTGTAAAGTTGCTCTGTGTCCATTCGTGATTCGTATTAATTCGTATAAAGGTGTATAATTACTTAATGCAATTCTAGTTAAATTTCAAAAAAATTAACATGTTGCATTTAGTAGTCCCAAAATAAGTAAAATGACGGCACCTTCGTCGTTGTTTAATAGTATATCATACATTTCGGAAAATTATCCAACTCTTTGGCATTTCTCGAAGCCTCGCTAGAAGATAGGGCTTTAATACACTTTTCAGTTTTTTCCCATAGTCCACTTGATCTACTTAAACAATTTTATATGAAAATGTCCTTTTTCGCTAACGATTTCTTTAACAAGCACCTGCACCCACCTCCGGGATACTTATATTGGTATACCCTAAAGCCAGTTTACCAAAAACACACCAGTTTATAGCTCTGTTCCCAAGCATAAAATTGTACCCTTTTTTTAGACACTAATTTTAAAACGCGATATTTTGTGGTTTGCAGAAATACTCATTACTGATCTCTGGTCTTGGTGGACTAATTGTTCCACTAGGACTCAAAATATTGGCACAATTTTGATCAGGAACATTTTAACAGCATCCAAAACCAAACTAACCTATAACCAACCAAGATTTCTCATAACATCCTATAACAGACAAAAGTGACCACAGCCAAGAATATTACAATAGCGACAAGATAAAGCATCTAAAAACTGAGAGCACACGAGCGTGGTTCCATAGACCAACACACCATTGCTTATGGTCAAGCCGACCCATCTAATTTGCCAGCATCCACAGATCGCTTCGACCCAGAGGTGATTAGCTCTTGAAAAACGTAGACGTTATAACTCACCGAGATTTGGGCGGGGTAATGAGTGCGCAAGCCTGGATGACTCGTGACCTCTGATACTTGACGAATCGCCAATTAGGATCCAATTAGGCGCCAGCTCGCTCGTTTGTTTGCTTAGAAATCGATCTCCATGCGCTGCGTTGCTGCGTTGAATGGTTGTTTGTGTATATAAAGCGGACGAACAATCAGAGATGCTGATGTCTTGGCATTTTCATTATTAGTTTCTCAGTCTTGAATGATTTCATCTTTGCTTTGTTGGTTCGGTTACTTGTGATGGTTTTTTTTTGTGTGTGCATCCTCCTCATTCAATGCGAAAGATCAGGGCCCCGTTGCCTTGTACCATCAAACGCTGGTGATAGTGCAGTGCCATGGTGCTATGATTGTCTGAGGCCAATAGTGATGCCAACAATCGTAGCAACACAACAACACTGCGATGCTATGTTTTGCGATTATTTTAGGATTTAGGTAAAGGCGAAAGTAAAGCCAACAATCGTAGCTCTACAGCAATGTGACACCCGTGTTCTGTTATGTTTTGTTATGCTACTTTGTTTTTCAAAATAGTAATGCCAACAATCGTAGAACCAAACCAACATTAGCACCACTGTTTGGTAGTTTATCAGAAAGCTTGTACGAGGTTCTCTCTACGGAGTTAAGTGCAGTGAAATACTTTCAAAATCAATCAACGAAAGAAGAGAGAAGCTAAAAAAAATGATTTGTTATAATTACAGAAAACACGGTTTAAATTATCTCCAGATATTATGCATAGAATCTCAGGTAGGCAAAAAGCTCGTGTATATATATACACAGCCATCCAAAGAACTATTTAGAGAATGTGGTGCACCTACACTTATACAAGAAATCAAATCATTTCCACTCCCCACTCGCAGTAAATTTACAGACATCAACCATTTTTCTACCACCAAAAACAATAAAAAACAAAGCTGAAGACATCTCAGAACAGCATTTTTGAAATTTCCATCTTCATATAAGTTGCTCCAGATCGCGAGGAGGTAATTATACGATGGCTGCGTAGCATACCTCTGTCAGATGTTTGGTATGTGTTGTTCCACTGGCTCCTCGCTCCACGTTCCTTGCTCCTTGCTCCTACCGTGGTCCAGCTCCAGCGTGTGCAAACCGGAGCATGGCGTGCGCCCTTTCAAACAATAAGGCGCCTTCACCGCGATTTCAGCTTGACGTACAGGACTTCTGTCTCGGAGGAGAACCAATAGACCTATTCCACTCAGAGAAAAATGACGTCAGATACCCACTGGACGTACTACCAGTTTGTAAAAAAATATGAATTAGCTCTGCTAAATAACGAAGGAAGATAGGGAAATCACAACCCGAATTGCTCCACCTGGCTTTAGCGAAAGGGTATCATTACGTCATTTTGATAGAATTTTGATTGAATAGGCGTATTTTTATTGAAAGTTCCAACAAATAACTTCATCAATTGTTTGACTTCATTTATAATCCATTTCCAGTTTAAACATGCCCATTTTTTAGTCTGAACCACTGTTTTAATCATTTACCTTGCCAAAACAGACATTGTTTAGATTGACGAGTGAAGACGTTAAAGATTTTAGAAAAAATCATTTTTCCGTCCGAATTTGAATTTTTATTTTAATAATTATCTTAAAATAATTTATTTTACTCATTTAAAAATCATTTACAATGCTTTGTCCGCTGAACACTTTATAGTATTAGCAATTAAGTCCTAAATTTTAAGACAAATTTTGGCTTTGATTAGTGATCATGTCTTTTAAATCATTCTAATTTTTCTTTCAAGCTACCTGCAAAAGCTGACACTTCGAATACTGTCCAAAGCTGAACCAAAAATCATGCCAAGCCACCTGATTCCCTCCCTCCCTTGTCAGCTCAACACACGAAAGTTCAGCCTTCTTAACCCGAACACAGCAGACATCGACCACCAGTTGCCACCACATTCCTCCAGAAACATATTACAATTATGAATGATTTCCACTCGTCCAAATGAACGCAAAGGGAAATCTAGTTTTCCACACACTTGAAGCTTCCACAGTGAACATTAATTAGTACCTCTATATCTAGTGGAATGTCTTGGGGTAAAAACTATAATGTAGTACCTATAGATCGCTAGCAAAAAGTAGCTCCTCAGACACCGTAGCAGCTCGCATGGGCGTTACAAACCATCCACCTGGCTGAAATGTTGAATCTCTAATAGGAGCGAGCACGTTGCAATCATAGCGATATAGCATATATAATATGGCCGGGTTTCAATATGATCCGAATACATATCTGGACATGTCTAATTGCGACAAGTCTACCGGATTGGATTATTGTTATTATTTTTATATACTCTTCCTAAGATGACGTTTTGCCATTATGCACAGTCAATAACAGTTTAATGATAAGTTGGTGCAGTTTGATAGGTGGTTTTTACGCTGTCTTGTCTGTCTTGATAGGTTATATTATGTAAAGGTGTGGAGCTTTACGTTAATTGATAGGTTCTGTACTTTCATTTTTCTTGGAGTGATGCATTGAAATTTGAATCACTTTGGTACAGTCCGTGGCTTAGGATAATATACTCTATGTTGCTAAGGTTTTCTAATTCGGAATTGCGTAACGTATTACGTCATATGCAGCCCAATTATTTAAGATTTAGAAAAGCACTGTTGGTTATGTCAATATGATCGCTGTACCGCTTGGTTCCTGTATTAACTACAGTGATAGATTTTTGGCAATTTCTAATCAATGTGGGGTTGACACATTTTACTATGACGGTGAAAATGAGTGAAAGAATATGGGAAACGAACCCAGGAACACTTGCATTGCGGACAACATCTTATACCCCGCGAGTTGAATACTACTACTACTTGAATCGATCAAAAACCAGAACCCAACACTAATATGCTAAATGTTAATGCTAATAGTATGCGAGAAATATTCACGAAATCAGTGAACTTCATGCGCAAAAGGTATTCATTAAAGAAAATATTATGTTCACTTAGATTTTTTCCACGCGTTTTCCGCGAGGACTGTACTTTTACAAACCAGGGGAGAGAAAATTTAATCACGTCAACAAAGAGTACGCGGGGAAATTGTCGAGACAGGGAAAAGAAGGAATGAAGAGCAAGGTTTTGGTGGTTAGACCGCCCAATTCCCAGCATCCCCCACACTTTCTGTTTCTCTCATTGTCTCTGCATCTTCTTCTTCATTCTTCATCTTCTTCTCGGCTCTGAGGCGGTCGGCGTCGACGAAACAGGATCAACTCTCGCGCGCTCAGCCAGATAAAGAGAATGGAAAATATAATAAAGTAATGGAAACGTAAACTTCATTAAAATATTATTCTCACTTTTGGTTTAACCAAATCTTGTTCGCATTCAAATGAACTTAACCAGGGGGAAGAAGACGGATGGAAATGACGAAGGAAAAGAAACCAATAGGAGTTCCTTGCGAATTGCGTTGGAAAATGTAGAAATGGCTCAAAAATGACATCACAGAAAATTGTCATGAGGCTTAGGAATTTTATACCTACCTACATCATCAGACATCTATACGCACTTTACTCATTGCCTGTGCCTTTGATATTTTTATAATAAAATCTAACTTTCCAAAGTTGTCCAGTGTTTCTATGTTTAAGAACGCCGAATTTTTCATCATAATTTCTCGACTAAAAGTGAAGCATTATAGCATGGGACATCAAACATTGAATGAATTAAGTCACTCCCAATCAAGCGTGCTCAGAACTTCAATTACCAGCCATTAGAACTACAGGCCATGCAACGACTTCATTGATAAATCACCCAACATACCGACATAACAGATAGTTAAAGGCGAATCAATTTATATCAAATTTTCAAACCGGTGATCTGTAAGTTACACTGACCCAGGGCCCAGCAGGTCAATTCTAGGATTGATCTCTCAACGGTTCTATCTGAAGCCGACTAGATCAACAAAACTGTATCAAAACAAAGAGAAACAATAATCTAATCGCAATCCAGCTGGAATTACGAGGTGGGTTCATATGCAAAAAGGTCTTGCAAGTAATACCCGCCGTGCTCGAGCCAATTTATGGAAAAACATTATACGGTTTAATCGCTCCAGCGAAAAATATTTGCTAAAAACTATTTCTGCATGCCACTACCTTTCAGGCAGTATTCGACATTAACTCATAAAAATGTTTGGCGAATCGTATTTTTAGTATCCTTGTGGATTAGCGTTAAGTGAAAATATATCAAAATCATTGTTTTTTGCACTCTCCTATTTTTCTAATTGATATACTTGACGGATTCGCCAGATATCTTTTACAACACGTGATGCGACAAGAAATTCTGCACGATATAAAAAAGTGTAGCGAAAAAGCAGATACAGCGAAACGGCAGCTTTGTAAGTCACCGAAGTAGGATTTTATCCATGAGTATGACAATCAAAGACTATCCGCTAAACAGTCTAGCCACGTGGAAAATGCCTCTTTATTCTATGCAGGTCTAGCCTCGACCATATTCCCACACACTTCCAGGCGGCAAAGCGTTTTGTCGGCGTTCGCCGCGATACTATCCCCTTGAATATGTACCGACGAATTGAATTTCCTTGTATCCCGGAGTGCTGGATGCTGGATGTCAGGCAGTGCGCTTCCTGTCGGCCACGCCGGGGCCCGGAGCAACTTCTCATCGATCCCGCTCGGGATGCAACCCCCGGCCCCCTCCACCCCCAAGCACAACCACCCCAACACGCGCCCTGCGCCATACCACCAACCCAAACGCAAACTGCACGCTGCACGGGACCTAATGCACACCTGTTTGACTATTTATTCCTGGCGTACAGCGACGGTGGCTTGCTCGCTTGGTGGCAAAGTGAAATTATTTTGTCTAAAGTAATACACGGTGGGTTTATGCGGTTTTGCTATTTGCTATTGTGTTACTTTTTATGTGACATTGACAAAACGGTTTTGTGGATTGATAAGGCAATGATAATAGATACAATTAAAAGTTTGTGGATGTCTGTGAGAATTTAATATTTGATATTACATATTTTTACATTCGGCTTTCCAATTGCATTGAATCATTCCAGTATATCTTAGGTATTCTATGTAAAGGTTGAAGCATTTCTATAGAGTATCAATATAAAAATAGCCAATATGTCTCTTGTATTAGGTGATATGGAAAGGTGACAATAGGATGTAATAATTTTTGTTATCTTGATTTTTTCGCTTATAAATCCCAGTCGATTCTCAAAAATTGGGACGTATTCTATTCGTCAAAACTCAAAGCTATAAACCTCCAAATGCTATTGTCAAATGCCAGGTTAGCCTTTTCAATCGGCATATTGAATAAGTGAATGAATGAAAAAACAATAAAAAAACCATTTGTATCGGGTTAATTTTCAGCAAGATGCAGCATGCGTCTTGCAAGAATACAAATCTACATCCACAATTCACTTAATAATTAAACACCGTTCTTCAATTTCGCCATCTGACATCATTTATAATGTACGCTGCAGAATAATAACATTGAATACCGCATATTGGGCAGCTGCAATTTTATATCTCTGAATTAATTCAAAACAACCCAATTAATTACCATTCCAAATGCACTATTACTCTTCACGTGGGTGTCCCATGTCATACACTCACGTTCATCCTAACCGACCAAAATCACCCAAGTGCTTAATACTTAATAGTCAATTAAAAATATGCTTATTATATCCGGAACCACTTCATCGCGGATCTTCGGCGATTGCAAAGTGCGAATACTTTGCTAAAAACTCGTCCGATTGCGAAGTGACACATGCGGCCATGAATTATAGCTCTGAAATGCTATTAACTTTAGAGTCGAGGTGTGGCATCAGCAGTTGGTCTCAGCAGAGCTTGCTGTACCTTAGTATACGATCACCGGGCTTCGAACACACAAGGTGGGAGGTGCAAATGTTGATTTACCAAATACACTGCCACACACTGTATGGTTTTGGTTACTGTACTGTCTATCTACCGCTAACATCTGCAAATTTTGCCGGGCAAATTATCGTTTCCGTCAGACTCTTGATTTCACTCTGGTGGCGGGAATTAGTACGAGTAAGATAAACATTAATATTGAGATTGGCGCAAATACCTGAGACGAATTTAGAGATAGTTGTAATCGTCTGGCTATACTACGCATGCTCTAAGATTTAGAGCTTAAAAACGCAAATATTTCTCAATAATTTAATATGAAATGGATTAAAAAGTACCCAAAATAGATAAATTTTAATTTGTGCATTATACATGTTGAGATCCTTTGCGTGAAAATGATCCTACTACGTCCAAATGAAGCGATAGGATTTCAACCAAGCTGCAAATGGTCTTGCACTATTTATATCAAACATGATTCAATATAATGACGATACAACGAGGCAATCAACAAAGCAATAAAATGCATCAATTTTCTTGCACCAACACGAATTTAATTCATTCATTGACATCGCTACACATCAAATCTCGCGCACAAACAATCAAATTCCAACTGCCACAACACCGCACGAGTCACAAACAACATCCACAACTGCACCAACCATCAATATCCATCCGAGAAATCCACCCAAAATTTGACATGACACATTGCGTTTCACTGAACAACTCATTTATCTCGACATCTGTGTTATTGGGGTAGTAAAGCAAATTGCCACTCGGGGCGCCGGCCATTGCGCACACGGCGTGCTGATGTTTTGGTTTAATTGATACACACCTGTCAAAACACCGGGATGCCCCCCCCCCACCCCTCCCACGTCCAAACCTCCCGGTGGGCAGGCAACTTAGCCGGGGCCCCGGGCACCCTATAGTGACATCTTACACCTGAGTTTGCCTCTGCTGTCTGCTGATGAAATTTATTGGGGATTGTGTTTGTTAAGAAGCCTTAATCGTTGTTATATACCAATGTTGTGCGAATCTTTGTGTATATTTTGAATTCATTTTCGCACTGTTTTTCTGTAACGAATGACCAGACACCTCATTAGTAAATTATAGGACAATCAGAGTCAGACGAAATAGCAATGTTCAGCTGGCGACAGAATCGTTCTCGCCGCTGAGGCAGTGTTACTTATGTCATATTAAGAGAGCTTTTTTGCCACTGATGCTCAATCTAAAGCGTAGTTTATTTGCAGGTGATAACTGCACTTGTTAAATTAACCTCTAACTATACCGCCAGGATTTGGAATGACCTACTATGTTTCATTCTTTCATGGGCTTTGATGGGAGTAACTTTTTTCGAAGCATTTTTTTTTGTAAATATTTTATTACAGCTTTCGGAAAAACTGATGCCAATCGTTTGCTGCCAACCTTTGGAATAATGGGCCAGTCATAGTTTTTTGCTGTTGAGGCATTTTTCTTGATTTCCTTACTTATTATTTACAGAAAGCTGAGTAGGTATCTTGTTTTAAACTTGTAAATTATGAAGCGAGTGAAATTAAATTGCGAATTTCAGTAGTTTTTCTTCCACCACAAAAACACAGACCATGAATAATATCCAATTTCGAAGAAAATGATGAAAAGAAAAGTGTTTGAAAAGTTTTCTTAATTGTTCGTTCAGACTGCGAGAGAGGGGCGGTGTCTCTGTTCATGCAACCCTTTTCGTGACAGCACGGGGTGAAAACTGAAAACAACCCCTTCGACGAAACGAAAAATGTAGATATATTGCACGCGAGGGACCGACCGAGGTAGTTTGTCAAATTAAAAACGCGGCAATCATACGAAAGGTGTTTTTCTTTCATTTAACTTATGCTAATGCCGCGGTGAAGAACACGACCTATGAAAAAATACTTTAGATTGGCTGCAATGCACAAGGATGCTGTTAATTTATTTTTGGTTGAATGTTCCATAAACGGCACTGCACACTCGTTCGAGAAATTACCATAATTTTATGCAAGTCTATTAAAAAGTAAAACGTTACTTACGTATAAAAACGCTCAGATGCGTATGGTAACGTTGTGTTGACGAATGTTTGACCTGACAGCCTTGTTTGAATGTTATTAGGCCAACGAAACTAGAAAGGTAACCTAATATCATTGTTTCTCTTTGTTTCCAGGTAAGATCTGGATGTTTGGACTAGAACTGGGTTTGCAATCTGCATCAAACTCACGATAAGACAATGGTGCGCGTGTGCAAGTAAGTTTTTGTCAAAAGTCCAGTGAATTACCATAGATTTTCTGGGTCGCCAAACAAGAGAATTGTAATTTTTGAGAAGTGTAAATATGTGGCAATGATTGTCAGTCTTTTTAAGCCAAGAGGTATGATTTAAGATAAAACTATACAATGAAAGATTGTTACTTTTATCATTCCTATTTTTTCACATAATTATTCTGACATTTAACTTTGCCAAAATCTAATTTATAGACGAAATATCAATGGACACAAACAAATATTCTTTAATCAGAAAGCTTAATTTCAAGCAAATAAATTTGTAATTTTTGGAAAAATGCCTTTATCACAAACGATCAACTATGAACTTATTTTGTCGGTGTTGAAGCCCGTTTTATGCTCAGTCTAAATTTCCTATCAGCATAATTCAACACCACCCCTTAGCTGTAACTTTACAACAGTACATATTTGTCTGTGTCGTTGATAAATCCCAAAACCACCCACCAAAAACTTAACAAAATATGCTGCCATCACCGAACGTCTGCGAGCGGTTGCCCATGGATCACCAACATCGCGCGAGTCGCCAGCTCAGGGCGTAGCCCACGGACCTGACAGAGGTTTATAATAACCTAATTTGCATTTTTTAAAAAGTGAACAAGTATAATTCTTTTCTGGTGAAACAAAAAGTAAGTTAGGAAAGCAAAACAAGAAGAGCGAAAACACAGAAGGATGCGGTGTATATGTAGGTTGCTTATATATATACCGAGTAATTTACATATTCTCAAGCGAGCACCCCCGTCTACGGTAGAGTGAAGTTAACATGATATCAATTTATTTTGAATGCGCACCGTTGCATGCTCGTGGAGGGATACACAGCGTTATTGATGGCCACAAGAGCGAATGAAATTTAGAGTTTTAAACTTTGTCAGACGCAAGTAGGTCTGTGATCGAACCTTTCAGTCTAAGGTCTAGTATTTCAGTGGATTTTTAATTATTAAACGGTTTGTTTACATAATATCTAGGCTCCTCATTGGCAGTTGCCATGGTAATATCACATTAACGGACCGTTTAGAAGTTTACGAACGAACGGGCCTACCGGAATTCTTATCCACCGTTTGAAATTTGTTTTTACTGATATTCCTAAATAAGTGCACTGAAGGCATTGACATTTTGAATATAAGAAGATAAATTATTAAAGTTATACTCTGCAAGGAGCTTCAAAGCTATAAAGCGAATGAATTTAAGTTCAAATCGGACTGTTTTTTCACGTCTGTATACGATCACAGTGATGAATGTTTGTAAGACCATAAGAAAATTGCATCGACCGATTTTCCGTCTTGAAAACATGCGTTGAGAGTACTCGCATCGCATCGCCGCAACGAATTCCGCTGCGTGGTTTTCTCATCGATAAATGAATCACAGCTTTGGTCGTTAATTCATCTGTATATGCGTATATCTGATTAAAAACGTTTGCTTGAGACGACTCTTCTGAGATCTCAGGAAATGCGTATTAACTTTGCATGGTAAAAAGTGCAGTAGATCATGGTTTCTTGGGAAATACTGGAGATATTTTGTCAGTAAAATAAAGAAAACCTGGCGATATCTATCTCTTATTAGCACCACAGTCTTCGCGCACGAAAATTTATTTTGAAGAGAAAATGACCACTCTATAAAATAAATGAATACCTTAATTTCTCAACCGATTTCTCTATGCGGGAGAAGCCAGCAATCAACGAAGCCAAATCGCTCGACAATCCGGCGCTTGTTCGCAGATTAGTCAGCCGAAGGATCCAGCTGTGAGGTCGAGAGATCAGACTCGTACAACGGCGTTGCATCCGCAGCCTGGTAATAATTACAATAACCGAAGAAAACGCAGTGGGTCTAATGTCTGGTTTAGCATAAACACGGCTCTGTTCTGTCGCTGGGAGACGGCGGGGGGTGCTACACCGTGCGTTCATCTCTCCACGCTCGGCATGAATGAAGCTGTGCATGGACCGAGACTGTGGCGCCCGATCCGTTGAGAGCAAGTTTTGAGTCGGAAGAACGAAGACAAGTAGTTCATTTGCCATTTTTGATGCAGAAGATATTTCCTTTATTATCGGGTTGGTGAATTAGTGACAAATTTTGATGAAAATGAATAAACATTCAAACAAAAAGTTTCACACAAGGTTCAGAAAAGTCCATTTTTATGTTATTTATTTGTCATATCATATTCATTTTGTCATCTGCCAGTAAAAATGTCATTTGAAGCAGGATTCAAAGCAATTAAAGTATGCAACTATCTGGAAAGGGATTTATAATCAAATATGACTTTTACATTTTTATCGTTTCTTATATCTTCGCCATAACGTGGTTGAAACGAGTGAAATATTTTCAAGACCCCACTCAAACTAAGCATACAAATGAATGGCGGAAAATTTAATCATGCTCTCAACTCCAGCAATTTGGCTGAGCTAAAGCGTCATCATCATCACAAGCAAGCATATTAATCTTACATCGAGACGAAGAATTGGCTTTCATTGTTTTGTTGCATAACAATGGCCCGATTGTAGAATGATTTTGAGTCCACGACCAGATTTCCGGCTCAAAAAAGACTTGGATTTTGAACTCGTGTCATCAACTTTACCGCGCACTGCACTTTTACTGATTGGAACCATCCCCAATTCGGCCACACACCAACAAAACAGATTGACAATGAGCTCCAAAACACACGTGCCAACATTAGAATCAACGCGTCACGTCCTGCCCGCCTCCGCCATCTTTTTCCAGTGCTCGGCCAAAAACTTTGCCCTCTTCTTGCCGACCACCGTCTTCTTGGTGAACCACGTCGTGAACTTGTCCATGTCCTTCTGCACCATCGGCTCGGTCATCACCAGCTCCTCTAGCACCTCGAGAGGGGTCAAAGGTTGTGCGCGTTGCGTTGCGATGCGTCGGGCGGTCATCACCTTCCGGACAACGTCTCCGATCTGCTGAATGGTGTAGCCTTTGGACACCTTGGCCAGCGCCGAGGCGTCGATGTCGCGCGCGATGCCGTGGTAGCTCATCAGAAGGGAGTGCCAGTGGAAGAAGCGGGTGCCGTAGTCGGCCCAGGGTATCATGATGATCTGAATGCACACGGAATTGATTGCGTTGTGGATCAATATTTAACTATGGTATTGGATTCTAAGCTCCCTGACTGAAAACTGAACTCTCGTTTCGCTAAGGTATGCTGCCTGCTTTATCAAGGGCTTTAATAACTCAGGTCTAAACCTACTCAACTTAACTCAACTATAATTAACGCAAGTCTAAATTACAGTCCAACTATAGTTATTTATTTCTGAAAACTAAGGTGCTAAGGATTTTTTCAGTTTTTATAATGTCTAATTTTATATGATTAAATGCAGAGTTATTAACCCTGCAGCATAGCTAACTGAAATCACATATATAGTAAAAAATATTTTAGTCCAGTTGGCTGTGCCTGCAGTTAATAAACGAGCAGAACTCATAGGTCACCCATTCGCAATTTGGTCATTTGCAATGTTGCTTAACGTGATGACTGGCTGCTACCAATAAGATTTCCGATTTCTATCAAAAAATGAATGCGAGTCATGTTCAATATCGAGTAGCAAATTAATTGGTCGTCACGATCAGCGTCAACACACTGTGAAAACGCCGAAAAAACCACCGACCTTCTGAAACGTCTTCACGATCTTCTTCGGCTTCCCCGCCCACGGCTGCTTGGTGATCCCTAACAGCATCACCTGATCTTCCACCGTCATCGTCTTCAAGATTTTCGGCAAAATTTTCCCAATCCTCTTCGGCTCATTCTTTCGCTCCGCCTTCGGCACCTTCTTGTACCACGGCTTCTCGGCACCGTCCACGAATATCACCGACGGCTGCAGAATCTTGCTCATCTTGTCGACGAGATGCACCAACATCTTGCCACCCTTAGCGCCCGGATACTTGCCGACAACGTTCGACGGCGTCAGATCGAACATGACGGCGCCCAGCTCTGTGCAGATGGCGTTCGCTAGGAGGTGTTTGCCGCAACCGCTGGGTCCAGCGAGGCACACGGCTTTCAGGTACGGCGCCAGCTGGTGCACGACCGGGGAGCCCATCGGCAGGATGCAGTACTCGAGCACCACTTGCCGCACGTCGCCCAGGCTGGGCAACGGGTCCAGGAACATCTCGCGCAGGTTGAAGTTGTTGTACGAGAAGTCGCCGATAAACGTGGACAAGTGCTCTTCCGGGTACTTACGGATGATGCCGTTGCGGTACAGTTCCTCGAATAGGTCTTCCGTTGAGCGGTCTCTGGTAGGATCTTTCTTCTTTTTCTTCTTCCTCTTTTTTTTCTTCTTCTTTTTCTTCTTCTTCTTACCTTTCTTGCCCTTCTTCTTCTTCCGGTCACGCTCCAGCGCGGCTTCTAGCAGTTCTAGTTCGATTCTCATCAGTTCGTCACAAAGCGGACGAACATCGACTTTCACTTCCGCCAGCTTCTCAACCTGGAAGACGGCA
Organism: Nemurella pictetii; assembly: GCA_921293315.2. Taxonomy (NCBI): domain Eukaryota; kingdom Metazoa; phylum Arthropoda; class Insecta; order Plecoptera; family Nemouridae; genus Nemurella; species Nemurella pictetii. The sequence goes on from OV121122.1 coordinate 10,408,173, forward strand.
ACAAAATGGAAATATCTCGAGTGAAGACTCGCCTCAAATGCTTATAATATGAAGCTCTAACAAAACATTGTTGTGGTTCGATAGTCATTTCCACGACATTTCACTGGTTTCAAGGTCCTGAAAAGGACAAACAAACGCTTCTCATCAGAGCAGCAACCATCTAGAAGAAACCATCTACTACAATATAAATTTTAGTGGGACGTCTGCGGAATGCGAGGTGTTTGTAAGCGCCAAACACTTACTCTGATCATGTCCACATAGTGCCTCTGGTGAGGATTGTCCTTTTCGGGTTTGTTCTTCCACACTTCTGTGTACTCGGCGGTGGCGACGTTTAGCGGTGGGATGAACCGGGACGGCTTCATTACGAAGCCCGTCCACGGAGCTTTCAGAGCTTCCTTCGCTCTTTTCTTCGCGAGTTCTTTCTCCTTGAGTTTCTGCAATTTTTCTTTGGCCTTGGCTTTCGCCCTTTCCGCTTTGATTTTATCGCGTTCCGACTTGCTTTTAGCCTTGAATTTGGCGATCTCGATCTGTTGTTTTATCCATGCTTCCGGCGTAATCAGTTGACCGGATATCAAAAGAAACGAGCCGCCGTCCTCCTCGTCGGGGAAGTCGGGGAAAGTGGCTGCGGGAAATTTGTTCGGAAAGTGAGAAAGAATAGACGAAACTTCGAAAAAGTGGATACAAATGAGCTGATCTGCTCGTGGCTTATCGCTTTCAAACTAATGTCACTGTCTTAACACCATTGTTAAGCACCCTCATATTTTCACTCTTCCGGGTAGTGAAATAAAATAAAAACATCCTAAAATCATGGCACGGTCATTATACAAAACATTGTCTCAAAAATTCGAACACTAATTGTTAAAGCGCGAAAAACTGTGCCTCAAACAAACCCACACAACTATAAACAACCCATCATGCCAGCCTGGGTATACAACTTTCCACTTTTCAAATCTACGACTCATTGCATAACAGTGTCTCGCTCCCACATACGTTTTCCATACGCGAAAGTCTTCCGGTACCAATCGATGAACCAGTCGCGAATTTCGTCGCAGAAATCTTCTATGAGCCAGGGTCCCTGTCTCTTGAGGATCTTCGCCTTCTCCTTCACCTGGGCCTCCTCGTACTCTCGCTGCCGCTCCCTCTGCACGCCGCGGCGGTAGTTCTTCACCACCTCCTGCTTTTCCCGGGCTGCGGTCGCCGTCGTGCTCGCCTTGTGCAAGCCGATTATCAGCGCCTCTTGGTCCTTGCGGTATATTTGCTGTGGAGTCAAGTTACGCGATGGGATCAATTCGCTGAGAGTTTCCTTAGGGCCGAGTCGCTACAGCGCTTGAAGTGGGCTTATACGCCGGGCTAAGGGCCAACATTAAATGGTTAAATCGTTATCTTCCAGAAAATAGAAGCAAGCGATCGGTTGTCACCATGCGAGATGAGTTTTTATCTGCAGGTTTGTCACTTCTTTTTAAGCTCGGTCGTATGCAAATTAGTTATCGGCTTATGCTCAGTTTGCATTGTTGGTGAAACCTGCCCAATTGTAATTCGTCAAGTCAGCAACAAATAGTTAGTAAAAAGCGAACTTGTATGGTCAGAGAAACAAGCGATTTTTAGCTCTTAAGAGGAAAGCTCTTAACTATACAGTATAGGTACCGTGTGTCAAAAGAAAACCAAACATAATTGCAATGATTGTTAAATTTCCCTAAGATTCTTGAAGTCGTATGCTGTGAGCCATAATATATTGGAAATATCGTATGGCTATAGATGGTTAATTAACAATATCAACAAAAAACGCGTGGCAAGAAAAGTTTGCACGCGATTTCTTCTCTATAAAAATGCACGGACCCAAAATTCAGAAAAAAAAAACATTTTTAGAAATCCACAACCATCAGCCACCCAACGACCACCAGCTAACATCTCGAACTCACGTGTCGCCGTATCTGGTAGTTCCGCCAGTACTTCTGTATCACAATCGCCGCCTTCTCGTGCTCCTTCTTCTCCTCCTTGGTGACTTTCTTGCCCTCCGCGGCGCGCGCCTTGATGGCCTTGATGCGCGCCGACGCCGTGGCCCGTTGGCGTCCTTTGCGCGCGCGCTCGCTGCGTTGGATCATCAGGACCGACTCGGTCAGCAGAATCTCGGCGGAAGTGCGCGGGGGCGGCGGCCGCTTGACCACCGACTCTTCGGAGGTCGACAGCACGGTCGCGGGCGGCGGCGGCAGCTCCTCGACCTCTTCGACCGGCGGCTTTGCTTCCAGCGCTGGTTTAGAGAAAATATCGGACAAGGCTGAAGAGTTGAGGGACTTAGCTGAAATTGCATTGCTGAACATGGTGAAAGAATCGTCAGATGATTGTTATATTGAGGGGGACTTTGTTTGGTAATGATTCTCAATGTCAAGTGTCTATTGTCATTAGGCAAAAGAATATCTTTGCAGTGATAACTGCATTTAATAAAATTTTACTACAACGTTGGTTGAACCATAGGTTGAACGATAACTTCAACGATTAAGTTGATAAGGTCGATAAGGTTGAAAATGGTCGATAAGGTCGATAAAGTCAATATGATCGATAATCTCGATTAGGTCTATATGATCGATAATCTAGATTAGGTCTAATAGTTCGACATGTTCGTACACAGTTTCGCCATGATCTCGGCCATCTGCTCTTTGCGCCGCTCGATCTCTTCAGCCCGCGCGATCACGTAGTAGTTCGGTATGGTCACCTCCACCTCCATCGGCACCAGCTTCATCTCGATCAGCACGTTGTCGTAGTAGTTGAACTCGGTGATGTCCAGCGCTACCATCTCATGCTTCAGCTCCAGGCATCGACCTGCACACAAACGCTCCTTCGTTATAGACAAATTAATCTTTAATGGGTACAGCAAATGTCTTACTACTTAGGCGGTAGAATATGGGAAACTCTTGGCGAAGGGCAACAAAGCGTTGGTGGCGAACCTGGCGGATTGGGGTGAAGTTTAAGAAAACAAGTGCTAGACGAATGCAAAGAGCAAAAGATATTCGGTGTGATTAAGTTTGAAAATGATTGCCAAACGAAGAACGCTCAATTTTACTCAAGATGACGTTAGTAAGGTTTTTAAAAGTCTTAAGTAGATGCACTGTCATGCTTTCACTTCACCGCTCGCCGTAGTATAGACGGTGGCGGTGCTGAAGATTCTTATTTCGGCAGAGTTTCCTATATTCTACAGCCCAGTAAGATGTTTGCTTATAATACAAGTATAAAGGAATAGATGTCGATGTCTGTAGCAATCAACTTGGGTCTTTACTTTTTTAGGACTTGTGTCTTTTCCTAATCTTAGCACAATAGTTTTCAAAAAACTACTCGAGATAGGTTAATTAACATTTACTTAAGCTCGGATTAATTGTCATCTTTTCACGACGTTTCGCAGTTCTGTATACTGTCTGCATAATGAAGACTTGTCAAGACTTGATGTAAGTCAAGTTTAAAGACTCATTCAAGTAGAGACTTGATTAAACAGACAGCAAAGCTTTGTGAAAATTCGGAAAAATCTTTGTATATAGTAATGTTTTCTAGCCTAAAACCACCAAACACTGGTTTCTTCTGCAATGCTGAGAGTTGCATTGATCTTGCGACTGTTGGAAAATTAGGTGAGCAATTATCTTCTCTTTCATTTAACCACTCGAAACATTATTGAAACCATTGAACAGATGAAAAGTTTTCTGAAAAATAACCTTCTAAGATTGTGAAGAGACAGTCAAGAAAGTAAAAGGTAGGAAAATAGCCAATGCTTGCTAATGTTAGCCCACGGGCTCTGCCCGGGCAAGTTTACTTTGCCGTTTTTTCCCCGTCATCTACCCCTATCACTCACCGAGGTGAAATTCGACAAGTCAAACAACACCTTGTTCAATAGATAATGCTGGCATACGAACAAGTCTTATAGGTTAGATGCAGTCGAGCAAGAGCTTATGCAGTCAAGAGCACAATAATTTGTGAACTCAGTGACCATTTAAACGACCATCTGCTTCAGTTTTGGTTCAGAGCTATCATTTAAAAACAATCATGCTTTAAATCTACTTGAATGGCAACCTTTAAGTGAAACAATTACCAACAAACCAGGTTAATTTTGTAGTGAAATTCTTGTTTGTATTAGTAGATACGTAACGCTTGCACCGAAACATTCAATTAAATATCGATTAGTTGCGATTCAATTATATGTGTCAAAATCCCAGACCAGACAAAGTTTCCACTTCCTGCTTGTAAAACAACAATTGACTCGACCCCCCGAAACTTGACCACTCACTAATGGCATCCTAATATTTGATAGATGAACCGATTTATAACTTATATCAAACACATTTGTGAAGAACAGTGTTTTTAGAGATCACCACCAAATTAGGTACGTTACGGTTTTAAATTCCGTTAAATATCTCTCAACGATACATAAAATAGTATCTATAGCGTGTTTGACCATAAGATGATCGAAACGAAATGTGGGAAACCCAAGCGTTGCAGCTTCAAGTTGAGAGCTAAAATTAAATACAAATTGCAAGAAATCGCTAAGAGAAGTCACCTCCATAATTTCTTTTTAGTCTAACTCCACCTAGACACACGTCCATCAGGGTAGAAGTGTAAATATTGCAAGAATTCTCCAAGAGATTTCATCTCCTGGCATTCATCTCACCTAGACACATGTCCAAGAGGACACGGATCACCAGCCTCTTCTGCGGCTGTACAATCTGGTCGTAGCACGCCTCCATCCTCTTGATGATCGACACGTATCGGGTGTGTAGTGTGGACAGAATGCCGTGGGCTACGCTCTTCTTCCTCTCCGGAGGCGCGACGGATGCCACCTGATCCAGTGCGACAGTGGTGTCGATGTACTTTTGGGTGTCCACCCAAAGCGCGTTGTACATTTCGCTAGACATTTTTGGGGCTTGGCGATGTCTTGTAATTAGTTTTCAAAATATGAGTGTAATTAAGAATTTAGTAATAAGTTTGCGATTTCGGATAAGGTCTGTTCATTTTTGTAGTTGTTGACTGGGCTGGATTTGGATTGGAATTTAGTTACTTGGACACGTGGATTAAACGTGACCATGCTAATTTTTTGTCATGGTGGAATTTAAAATTTAAAATTTCTATCTCACATTTTTAGGCCGTGAATTTTTGTAGAAGTTTAGGAACCATAGCAACTTTCTATGAGCAAATTATTTTGACAGACATGAGCGACAAAAAAGAAGACAATGCAGTATTGTACATGTCATTGTGGCATTAACACAGGCTTTTCAATTAAAAACTTTCTTCTACTAAGCGAATGCTAAGCTATACGCGCAAAATGTTATATAGTATTTTAATGATGAATCAATAATAATGTTCCATGCAAATCATAACGCCCTAGGTATCTATAACGGCGCAACCGCACACAAAAAACCGACTAAAAAAAACCACACTATATTATACACATTTTCACGAACGAAACTTTATCGTGACTCATAATTAATGAAGAAACAGACTTCCATTTTCTTCCTCGACGTGCATTACGACATCGACTAGATGTACAGTGCATTACCTCATTGGCACGTCATCCTCGGCTATTGGTTCTTCGCTGGACCGGTGAAGCTGCATAACGCCGGTGTGCTCGTCGGGACTCTGGTGCTTTTCTTCCAGCTCTTTTCCAGCAGACGACGCCAGAGAGCGCCTCGTACGCGTTCCAGTGGCGTTGCGACAAAACTTTCCCTGGTTCAAACTGTGCTTATACCCACAAGGAAGTCCCATTAGGTTGCTAGGGTCGAAATTGATCCACAAATATTGTTACTGGCTCTGATATTCAACCGAGGAAGTGAGGGAAGTAGCAACTCAAATTACTTATCTTAATGGGCACAGGACAAGCATAATTTTCCCCGCAATGGGACAGGTCTATTGCAAGGTTATCCTTGCAGCTTATACTAAACCAGAATCTTCTATTATTAACCATATCACGATCTTAATTTACCAATTTTAAGCCGGCCCTAATTCCCACAAATACCAATAACGTTTCTATTTTGCAAATTTTTAAGTTGCTCTAATTTTTGTACTATCCATTTGCGAATGCCACAATCTTACAGTGATTTGTAGATACAAATGCATGTTTTTTTAAATAAATTTTATCGATTTTATTTCTGAGTAACGATCGCTTATAAGAAAATTGGAAATGCGAATAGTAACAGTACAAGAGCCAAACTGAAGCTTGCATTGCCAGCCAGCAAACACGTAGACTTTTCCAATTTCGGCAGAGTGAGCGGGCCCCCCGACAGTAAAGACAACAATACGCGTACAGGCAAGGAGTCGTGTGCACCCAGCACCTTAGACTACTCACAAAACCAACACAACGCCACTGGCGCACCAAATCGTCACGATCCACAATTCACTCCGCGCGTTCGGCGCGAACTTTGCCCCTTCGAGACCAATAAATGTTGGCAGTTTATTAAATCTCTACGGGGGGGAAGGGGGGCTCACGGGCCGAAGCACCTTTGGGGTCAGATCGCGTGGCACCGGGTGACCGAAACAAAGGGGTCATTACTCGTGCCGCTAAAGCGTGGCGTTGTACGGTTTAATGCGCGAACAATGCCCCGACTGTGTTTAGAGGCTAATTATTACTGTTTGCAGATTTTGTGGATTTATTTGGCTGCGATTAATGCAGGTGTGCAACGGCTTTGTTGTTGATGGTGGTGGTGGTGTTGTTGTTGTTTTTCGTGCGGTTTATTATTTGAGCGTGCAATGGTGTGATGCTGGCGTTTTCAATAATTTAATAGGCCATTAAGGTTTACCTTGGTCGTGTGTCGATGCGGAAGTGTTGGCTTTGTGGGTGGGGTGGTTTGGTGTTTGAAGTAGGAATGGTTTCCGCTTCTTTGATTTCACGAACAGGGAAGAGGAAAATGCACCGACAAATCATTTTCTTAGACAATAAAAAGTTAAAAACTTTTGTTTTTGTTACAGGTAGAGTGGCCACACGATAGGAACTGTCGTAAAGCTAGCCAATATGAGCATTTAAGACTAACTTTTCTTCTCTTTTGAGTCACAAAATGACTATCAAAATATCAAGGAAAGAGAGCGTATGCCTCACGTCGGAATCGAACCTAGCCCCAAATATCTTTTCATGGACAGGAGAGATTATTTACCAGAAACTTATTTCCCAATCTCAAATGCATGTCCCCATGGGACGTTTATTGGATGAGCGAGCGAAGCGAGCGTAATCCTTCAATTTAACAACATAGGGGAAAAAAAAGCATTTGGATTTATGATTTTTTTTTGTTTGTAACAAAAACGAGCAGCCCTACTTAAAGGTCACAGATCGTTACGAAATTTGGCAAAAACGTTCGTGGTGACTCAGCGAGGTGCTGTATGGTTTTTGAGCAAAATCTGGTCAGCCGTTTCATTTTTATGAGCAAAAACCCGTAAATTTTTCAGTTTTTTGGTACTAGCTTCGTAACCAATTAACCAATCCGCACCAAATTTGGATTGAATATATATGATAACAAGCTTAACAAATTGCTAAAGTTTCAGATTCGTGCATGAAGTATTCTGCTAATCAGAAAAATAAAATGACTTAATAATAAATAATAATAATAAAAATACTTGATCATTAAAGCACTGTTTTCAACAATATGATTTTCAAATGTTTTCCGTTTGCTCCTCGGAGATTACGGCTCGCTCATCCTGCAACGAGTGTAGGCTCTACTAATCGTTTACCTAGTCCCTAAACTTAATTAATCGCGGGTAATATATACTGAGGGTGCAATAAACATAAATTTTCGATTAGAAATTTAGTTTCGTCTCATAAATAAAAACTCTAAGTTAGTTGAGATCAAAACAACGATGCTTCCAATCACTTCAACTCACTCAATACTATAATGTGTTTCCACCAAAATGACAAACGCGCGCCCTGTTCGTCCTGCACCCAATCATTCCATCCTCCTCCCGCCCGAGCCGGCTGCAACATCGTCCAACTCACTCTAACGCCGCGACTTCTTTGTACGATCATTCTTCAACACTCGTGCCGACTTTCCGCTATGCTGACTTCGTAGGGTACCTACCAATTACCGAAGCCTCTTCATCATCTCGACCTCTCTGTCTTGCTCGTTACTCTCGCGTAGCCCTCTCTTCGCGTCTCTGTCGCTCGGATCGGTAAACCATATCGCCTTCATCTTGTACCGATCTCGTTCTATCTCATTTCTTTGGTCTCGCTGCGGTCAAACAAAGGGGGCTCCGATAAGTTTTTGACAAATTAAAACAGAAAGGTTTACCGCGATAGCAGTCGATTTATCGGTTATTGTCTGGAAAAATTACCAGCTCCGGCCAGTTAGGCCTGGACCATAGATATCGTAACAGCACTTGAGTGAAAACGTATAACGTAATCTTGATCGCTTAAACTTATGGCGAACGTGACGTCTATGATTTTGACAGGTCATTTGCTGGTCTTATAAAGAGAGAACGCCAATTATTTAAAATATACGATTTTGTAAAAATCCTAACTGTTAAAATTACAAATATTAATCCAGCGCAAACACATTTTTACACGAACGTTCAAATTTGCATATTACGTTTAATGCGAACCAAAATGAGTCCATGCCTTTCTAAGTCAGACACGAACTAATTGCATTATAAGTACACACATTCAGGAACTCAGTCTAGCATCGTTTTCTAAAAATGTAATTGTTTTTTAATATTTCAGAGCTCGTGGCCACCTATAATAAGCCACTGGGGTTAACCCCACCACAACAGCCACCGCATAAATAGCTAGTCTGCATGTGGGGGTGGCATCTTCTTCTATGTTCAGCCGCCTGCATGAAGCATGCTTCGTGATTGCCCCTGGCGGTTATACAGACACACACTACACATCCATACACGCGTGCTAGGCTCTTATAGATACCCCTATAGACCGTAGACGTCCGCGGAGAGAGAGGTAATTGAGAATAATATGCTGATTGTCGAACTGATGCTTCTTATAACGTGGCGATGCAAGTCATCTGCATATCGCGTGCTCTCTGTTGTGTACGGCTGCACGGTTTCAAATGCGGAGGGTCGCTATTGGGGTTCGGGACTTGCGCGGTGGCTGGGCCCTTTTTGGGACCAATCTAGAGCTGGGGACGATGTCTCAAAATATGGTAAAATCGTTTTGTGTCAAAACGCCGGTGACTGTGATTATCCTTGCTAACACACGAATGGTCTTAAGTGGTGTCATCCTTGGGTTGTGTGTGGAAGGTTTTGTCGGTTTGCAATGTCACATTTTTTAATGGCAATTGTGATTTCTACGCGAGAATTTACGAAAGAGTGTGGTATGATTAGCAATTAAATAAAATTGAGCGTAATTTTAGAATGTTATTTGTTTCTTATTTTATAGTTGACGTCTTAGAAGAATTAGAAGTAATTAAATCTCGTATCAAAAAGCAAAAAAACACACGACGAAGGTGACACGTGAAATTTTTAGATTTAAGCTTTCTATTGCATGTGTATTGACTTGGAATTTTTACTATCGAATTACTCAGTATTGCGTTTTTCTTAATCTGCTTAATCTTTCAAATGGACTACTAGTATGCCAAGAGTAGTCAGTCAGCTTCGTTTTTTGGTAAAATAATGAGCAGTTTCACTGTTATAAACGAAAATGATTGAGGTCGATCATTTCAGTGTGTTCATTTGACACAATCAAAATTGTTTTTTTCTCAAAACTCTTCCTCAGCCATTGCCCGAACCTGACGAGGTTTATCTTTTAACAACGCTCAGGTCAAGAAAGCACCCGACCTAGCCAATTTTCGTTCTGGCGATGGTACAACTATTTTAGAAAATGACAAGGATGGCACCACTCTTTTCTCGAGGACAATTAGGGGTGTTTGCAAAGAAAATCATTGTAACCGGTGATTTTAAACCAAACTTAAGTGACGATTTAACCATATTTAGAGACATCGTTCCCAGCACTATAGATTGGTTTTGGGGCGTTTTTTGGTATATATTCCGAGAACTTTGGGACAAATTTTTAAACCGAGAAGACAGTTTCAAAATAAGGTCGAAAATTGGAGCTAGTTAACCTACAAGCCAAGACTGTTTCCGATAAACCGGGTTCAGGATATATCTTGCACTTTTCAAAGCCTTAAATGGTCACCATGTTTGAAGATTTTATATACTGGTTTTTTACATAAACGCACCAAAAAACTTTACCAGATCACTATTTTTTATGATCTGTCAGAACGCTCAGAGTTGGATGTGTATTTTCTTACCAAATCCGACTGCATTGCATGCAATAGTTAAGGATAACTCGGACAAAGCTGCCTCATATATAGGTGTAGATACGTCTATCCTAATATAATGATAGACCATAGTTTACCTGCCATAAAACACACCATACCGCACCGCACAAATATCATAAAACTTGAAGGATTTCATTTTATTAAAACCTTCTCAAATTATAGACTAGATCCAAGAGTATTTTCGACGAACCGAGATAATGATGGTACTCGGTCGGGCTGGCTGCGGCATTTCGGCACCGACAACAATAGGCCCTAAGTCTCTGCTCAACTTTTCTTGCCTTCGAATTGTTTGGACTGCTGCTAATGATGATTACGCCAGTTTATTTCAATTGGAAGATGATGACTGAATCAATATGGGATTGGCATTGAAGTGTTGCAATGAGCATTTAGCAACATATTCAGGGATGTGATTTGGCTCGGTTAATGCCAGTGAAAAATAACAAATTTGGAGCCGCATTGGGTTATGGAACCACTGCAAAATTGATAAGATATAAATTTAAGTTGTAGCAGGCCGAAATTACTTGAAATATTTTGTCTACATTTCCGAAGCGTAAATAATTATATGTGTTTTTGAAAATTTATATATAATTTAGCTTATATGCATGCGGCATAACAATAAATATAAAAATAAGGAAGAAACTCAAAAAATAGGGCTGATTATGAATTCATGAGGTTACATGTCGTATCAAAATGAAATAATTATTATCATGTCAATTAATTCACATTTTAACGTTAAAGAGACATTATCAAAAACATTTTAGATGTGAATTTTCAATAAGGAACATTTTATTTAAACCTCAAATACAAATAGTCGATCAATCACGATACAAAATTCTCGTCTGCGGTTAGAAGTGCAGGTATATACAGCACCAATCAATATCCGACTAGTTCCTCTACCACGGGGCAAAAAGCAGAACAGAAATGATTTATCCTTTTCCAAGCTTTCTGTCTCCATTTTTCAACAACACTAATTAGTGATTACGAGCACCACACTTTAGTGTCGAACTGCTCATTGTCTTCGCGCATTCTTCCAGAGAGCACGGATTCTCGTTGCAGCATGTTTAATGAGTCCTCGTGCATAATTCGCGCCCGAAGACATCGGCTGGGATGTGTATTATATTGACAAAGAAACTCTCATTTCGAGTCCGTTGTTCTGATTGGAAGTCGTGAGTGTCACGCGAGAGTTGGACAAGAGATTGCAACTCATCAAACACATGGGAGTCGCGTGCTCCCTCAACTCAGTGTGTGTGTGTGTGGTTTAAATATGTTTATTTTTTTGGCGAAATTTGGCAGGACCATGTGCAGAGAAAGCTGCGACATCGCTGTTTGATTGGGGTCCTCGCGATTGTCTTGCATATATAAGATATTTTCCGGCTGGATATTAGGCTAGGATATTACAAGGGTTTTGAAATTATGGGTAGTATACGTTTATATGCGTTCACATTTTTAGGTTCAAATGCAAATTTGAACAATTATTTTTTATCCACTTTTAACGCGTTAGTAAACAATCTGTTTCAAATGAGATGTTTAATGCTAAACTTTAAATTTACTACCTTCAACTTTCATAGAATTAAAGCTTCAAATTCAATTTTACACAAAGAAATTATAAAGTGAATGATATCTGTGTTAAACTTAACACATTATTGTGTATTTTCTCTAATTCTGTTATGTTTCCAAACCTATATATGTCATCAGGATGACCATGTGCAATCACAAGTTTCTTTTCAAAGAACTGAATGATAATTTCATTATAATATCAAAGTAATTGCAAACAAATACCTATATGATTCGAGGTTATATTGAAATCACAATCCAGTTCCACGGATCGCACGCAAATCAGGCGACTTTATGACATCGTTTTCCTACAAAAATCCGTGCGTTTCGTTCAAATAGTTACACGAATTCCAAAAATACCTTAGCCACTCGACGAAACTCATTTGCATCTTTCATGCAATAACATGGTCAGCGTCGTCGACGTCGCTGTAGCAATTCCACCCAAGGGTCTTCTAAGCTCCGACATTTTGAAAACCGTTTTCATAATGATATACCTCGAAAGTGTCTCCCTCACGATCTTTCATTTATCAGAGAACATAATTATTATTTACGAGACATGTACGTTAGGTTCTTTTGAATGTTACAATTCTGCCCGAGTCCTAACACTAATTTTCTGTCTACTTCACAAATTGCAGAAATATCACATTCTTCTTTAACATATTACAAGATCTCGAGAAATCTAACGCTTAGTTGAAAGTATTCAACCAATTTTTTCCCTAATTCTGAAACAACGGAAAATTACACAATCCGTTCTTAATTTACCCCCCGATTGCTGTCAGAAAATCGACGGAGAGGTGTGATAGATCGACGAAACAAGAAACCTTTCAAAACACCAGGGAAACACAAGAAAAACCTAACTTCTGTCAGCTTTTTAAACCGCAATACACCAGCTAAGCATTATTTATCACCCTCATTGCTCTCCGAAGATCGAATAAAAGAAGCTTGTGGTGCAACCATTTAAGGGCAGCGCCGCTCTATCGCTCTAACACAAATAAATCTTTCGCTCAGCTATCAGTTATGTTTCGATATCTACGCTTAACAAGAATCCATCCTTCAAATTACAAATAAATTCCTACGAAATTAAGCCACACATGTCCGTGCGCAAGAGATTTATAATCCTGCTTGGCTGAAATTCTACTTGTTTTCATAGCTCCGTGATTGATCTAAGCTAATCGGAGCTACAGCTAGATCTTAGCCGAATTAAAGATAATCGCATGATACGTTGTTGGGGCAGAGCAGCCCTTGGCGTCCAAAATGCTCCAATGAGCGCACGGGCCCACGCTAGAAGCCCATCAATCAACCATCAACTCGCGTACGAAAGTGCAATAAATCAAAATTTCCACCACTTTTCTTTGACGTATTTGAGGTGAATCAAAATTTCGGGGGGTTAAGTTTAATTAAAGAAAATACGCGTCTTGTCTTTTAGGAATGTGTTGGTTGTAATGGAGATTGCTCCTTTTTTTGGTTTTGGGGAGGGTTTTTGTTTTATTGTTTGATTGATTGATTGTTGATTGATTTATTAGTGTGGTGATTGATGGCGATGGCTTCATTAGGAAAGTGTGAGGAGGAAGAGAACCTGGAGGCGGGATTGGATTAATTACTTTCTGTTTAGCTGAGTTTTTGTCAAGTTTTCGATTGAATAGCGCGGAGATTTGAACGCGCGGTTAGAGGCCATGAGACGCGTGCTAGCACCAAAGGCAAAGCCAATATTTGCAACAACCAACTTGCAATATTGAAGTCCAGTCTGTGTCTTTTACAGTTTATCCACTAAATTTTGTAAATAAAATAATATAAATTATATTATTAGAAACGAAATATCTATACCTATACATGCAACGATTATTTGCACTGAGATTCGAATAAACAGTATTAAATTCTCTTCAAGCAAAATATTCGCAGGAGGAATATCATCTTTGACCTATTATAACTTGCCAGATATATAAATTATACTAATATGAAACTATATTATGTTTCTTACACTTGACTAATACTCTATTCATAACAAAATCAAAACACAAAAAGCTAAGCCCCTGAAAACGATCCTCTAATCCTGCACCTGTATCCCACTGAAAGCGCATCGAAAAACACCATCAAGCACACATGACCATGCCCCGCACAGCTCCTATAATCCCAAAAGAGCCCACGGTCAAAGAATACATCAAAGATTCCAGCTCCTTACAAAAGAAAATAAAAAACGAAAAACTCCTCTCTCACTCACACTCAAGACGCCGTTCTGCCCAAATTCAGCCCCCAAGTGCCTTCGGGGCTGCCGCCGTCTGGCAATGATATGCAGAGTATAGCCGAATGTACGATCGCCCCACCCACGCATCAGCATCTGCCCGCACGTCTCTACCATCGAGTAGTACGGCACGGGAGTTGGAGAGTGGGAGATAAAAGATGGGTGGCGCTTCTTTTTATTCATGGCCTGCTCGCTTCTTATGCTCGATGGGTCTTGCTGGCTAGACAATGGATCTTGCTGTTCATCGTGCAGCTTCAGGAGCAAAACAATGGCTGCCGTGTGGTATGGTAAATTCATCCGTGTAGCGATGTGTATGCTCGTATGAGGATTAAAGAGGATGTCGTTTCGAGTTATTCGAATTTGCATCGATGCTGGCTGTTTATTTTTATTTGAAATGCAACCATATGCAACTGTGGATCGATTGTTGCGAATTTACGCTTTTCTACAATCAATCAATAGGCAAGCAGTGTTGTAATGAAATTGGATTTAATTTTCTCTTTACATGTATATGAAACAAGTGCAGTTGATAAAAACGAAAAAAGTAGGGAATTTCTAGAGAAAATGTGGCTATAGTGATGAAAAAGAAACGAAAATACACACTCCCTATTTAAGAATCAATGAGTTGAGTTAACCATGGAATTTTAAAAAAGCCATTGGAATATGGTTAACCATGGGAAATACATGATTAAAAGGCAAAACGTGGCTGAATTACAATATTCCTACTGGCATTGTACATTACAACGTGTTGACGAAATATTAGTGTCGCCTGAATTTCATTTAAATGTGAATTTGTAAATTTTTGTATATGAAGTATCAACACTTTGCACACAGTTAACAGAAGTACACTAAGAAAAAATTCCTTGAAACGTTTGGTTTTTATTCTATGTACCATAGAATAAGAAAGGTATATTACCTACCTACAGGATCAAATAAAGTCCTAATGTTATTAAGAACCCAAAAATTGAAAAGTTACAAAATAATAATATGTATCAATAAGCAATTTAACGAATAAGGAAATAAAAACTATGTTTACTATTTCAAGAGAGACTCATGATTATTGTAATCAATTCTACAATAATTAGATGTCAATTTACTTAACAAAATAGGAGCCTTCAGCATTGGCACATTCTAAACACAACAGTCTAACCCTTTTATAGATTTGATAATCTATAAATATTAATAATTCAGGAGCAGCCGTGGGCACGCAGTCTTTTGTGGAAACGCGGAATATGTTAAGCTTAACAGCAGTATCGTAGGTGATATTGCTTAGCCTTTGGCACCACAAAGAAAAGCATATGCCAGATCTTATAACTAGGTCATGAGAGTACTCCGTTTGTCTGTCTACCTATTTATTATGTTTCGTTGCAATAAAATGGGGAAATGTTTTATTTATTAGTGGTGTTTATAGCGTCAATATGAGCCTAGCATTTTTTTATTTATTTGAATTAACGAATTTTAGATTAAGATTTCTGTCTTCCGTGATGGTCATGTTTTTGAATTTTTACCAAACATTAAATAAGCGATTTTTATCAATGTTTGCTTTCATGGTGTCAATCGATTGTTTCGGTTATCGGTTATCGCTTAAACTGGACAGAAGATTCTGAGATAGTATTATGTTTTGTTTAAATTGAACGCTCCTTACAATTTTGGTGTCCATTTAAAAATCTGCAAAATGAGCGTTGATGTATATATGTGTTTGAAAAACGAGAGCCATATAAAATGTAGTTTTAATTGTGGAAGATGTAATCATAACCAAGCTCAAGACACATTTCAACGCCGTCAACGTTGAATTCGAACACAATAATATAAGGGGAATACATTTTAATTGCTCAATTTTCATCAGACTGCACTAAGGAGGATACACAACACTTTGCAATTGTATGAGAGCTATATACAAATTGCTTTTCCTATGCAAATGTCCTACTCATTTACAAGTGTTGTGTATTCGAATAGAGATAAGCTATAAATTATGTTTGAAATAATTAAAACATTGTTGATTGTGATTTATGCCAGGTTGTACATTTCTGCAGGTGATTGCTGTTACAAGTTAATTTAACGAGATAATAGAGTAACAAGCAGAGAGGGACGAGAAAATTTAAACCCGGTGATATAACAAAGTATCTTTTCAATTCATCCGAAAAAATTTCCCAATAAATATTGAGCTTAGAATGTATTATGCTGCAATGCTAAAAATTTGATTTCCCTGCCCCATATAGATCAAAAATAGGCTGGATGAGTATCAAGGAACGCTCCATAGCGCAGAGCATTTTCTGACACCATCCTCATGTATAATAAAAAGACAGATTTTTCCTTAAGCTATTTCCCTTTTTCCTTTGCACGCTTCAAAAATGTTATCTGATATGAGTACCATAAAGTCACCGAAGCTATCAAACGATTAGAATATCAAATTTCAATTTCGCTAACCATGTCTGGAATTTTGCCACTCATCTATTTCGCATCTCCTTAAACGATTAAAACCAATTACACGACTCCTAGGACTGGATCCATCCTCATCCTTAGCCACATTTACACGGACACATGCCAAGCAAAGCCAATGCATAGCGTGTGGTCAGACCATTATAAAACCCCCCCGTCCAAAAACGACAAGACCGACTAAAACACAAAACAACAACAAAAAAAACACACCACCTCAATAAAACCAACTTTTTCAGCAATACTAGTAGAATGGTTAATCCTGATCTCTGTGTTTTACACCTATCTGTTCGGAAGAAGTAGCTCCGCAGACCAATCGGCGTTGGTCGGAGGAAAGTGACCACCAATAGCAACCGGGCAATTAGTAATCTCTTGGAGGCTACAGCCAAGAGGTATTATGCCCACAGCTAGAGTCCGAGCAGCGAGTCAGTACTGCATATATCTCCGGACCATTGACAGCTGAGATCTGCTGTGCTGGTCTTTCTCGAGTCTCTATGCTCTAGCATCCGATCCGCTCAATACCACACCGACTTGCCATCGGCATAGCGAGCAGATATATCAATCAATCATTGGTCGGGTCGATTCTACGATTGGTATAGTGCGATATTGATTTGAATTATATTTTACTGTTGTCAGTCGGGTTTGGTTTGATGAAGCCGTTCGGTCGTGTCGTGTGTTCCTTTTGTAGTTGATCTGAAGTTGTGTTGTGTTTATTGGAATTATATTTGAAGTGGACGATAAAATAGTGGCAGGGAGTGTTTTGTGATATAGTTTGTTTTGAGTGACAACTAGTGGACTTTGGAGTGCGTTCTATACGGAGTGTCTTGTGTTTGAGTGTCTGTGAATAATTACTGTGAAACAATCGGGGATGACATTGGTGATACGCGATATTTGCTAAATCAACGCCGACAGCATCTCAATGGTAAATCATTCTGCATTTTATACTTCTATGTGCTATAATAGCCATACATGATTGACGGATTCTGTCACGTATGTCAGAGTTGACTCATATTTTGTAATGATATCCGCCAATCATTAAAATAAACGTTTAAAGATGATTCAAGAAAATCAAAGGCTCGATTTTTCTCGATATTCTTCGAATTTCTCCGGCTCATTTAAGCCGTCACAGCAATTCACGTTTCTAGACAAAAAAATATCATTATTACATGCAACTTTACATAAAGTTTGCTCATCGACACAATCAAATTTATCGCTAAAACCGAATGAGTTAGAGCACTTATAACGTTCAGTCATCGATCTCACGTTGGCGGGTGATTCACGTAATGCCAGATGAAAGCGTATCAGCCGGAGACTCGAACGCACGAACAAGCGAGCGAATCTGTGATTCACGCCGGCTTGCGTGCTTGGGAAGCTGCTTGGGAGGCTGCAGCAGTGCAGACTGTCTGATACTTGCAGCGAAACAGCGATGGCATGACCGAGAAAACTGCGTGGAAATCTCGGAAATATGCCGGCAACTGTCTGGACATCAAACTGATTCGTGAAGTCTCAGTTGAACATTAATTGCTGACATGCGCTCTATAGGAACTCATCCGAGCTGTACATGACCGTACACTTAACATATTGATCAAATCACGGAGCTGTTCGAAATCCGCGTGAATGTAAGGTTTTGAAAATTCTTTGGCCAATTAGCGAATTTTCCCTGCGCTTAAATTCACTAACTCGGGCAAAAAGAAATCGTGCTGCATTAAACAAATATTCACATTTCGTTAACATCACGCCAAAACGAAATATCCAATCGTAAATGTTTTTATTAATAATCTACCAGCATGCAACGAGAATTTTTATTTCGTTACAATATAAGACCATATTCTCACATCAACAAAAACAGTCCGATGCTCGAATCAAAATCACGGTATTCACATCAAACTTACACAAACAAGAATAAATTTCCTCGCACGTCAAACAGCACCAAAAACCGCCCCGACCCGCGGCAACCCCGCGACCGCGTGCCGCTCGTGATTTTATTGAATTAGCACCGGTCTAAGTTATGGACCCGCAAGCCTCAGCGGGGGCCCTGCGATCGATGCCCCGCGTGGTCTACGGGGCTCCGGGCCCCCCCACGGACCGTGGCTGGGTGTCCGCTGCTCGCTTCCTCTGCACCCGGTCCATACACACTTGTTTCGGGACTCTACTAAGTTATTCACATGCCTCACGTCTCTTGATTGGGTTTCTCTCCGTTGTCTTCATTCATCCGCTACGCATGCCTTTAGCTGGGTGCTTCCCGGGTAGAAGGTGACTGATAATGTGTCGGTGTTAATGTAGTTGTGTCCGCTATTTCCCTGTTATTTATTCCGATTCGTATTTAAGAGATATATTGTGCGTCCGTGTTCTACATGGGAATATCTTACACATGATTGGTACAGGTAAGATGTTGAGGCGTCAACACTCAATTATTCGCTTCTTCGCGCTTCTATTGTTAATGTTCGTGTTATATGTCTTCATTGGAACGCTCTGATTCTGGGTTTTGAACGTGAATTCGTCTTTTTTATTCTTCCATTTTCGAGCAATATAACTGGTAGACAAGGGAAAGACAGGGACAAGTCAATGTCTCCTTTTGCACGGAAGTTTATTATTATTTTCTTATTTTAAGCGCCCTTAATGTATTCTTCTCCACTTACCTCTAGGGGCTGGTAAAGTAAGCAAGTTGACTTCAACCATACCACCTACCACCTTCTGATATGAGAAGTGTAAACTAACACAAGTTGGATATTGCCCTGCCAGGATAAATGACAGTATAATTCTGCGCGGGGGTATACTTCCAGCTAACAATCGGGCGACGGTTGAAAATTTAATTAAATGGAAATTTTGGACAGTTCTGTGGTCAGCAAGCTCCTATAGTTGAGATGACTGCGTTCGATTACAAAAAAGCCCAGAAATTCTCAAAGAAGTTGACAGTTGTGCAAAACGAAACTAGGGCTATTCGTTAAATTCTTCCATCAAATCACAATACCCTCATTCACAGAGTTTCGAATGCCAAGGGATTCATTAAAACGAATTTTGAGAGTAGGCATATTTATATAATGCCACAACGAGCAATTGTGGGAATAAACGTTAATAGCATGCAATTTTGATAATAACAAAATACCAATTAGTGCCAGCTATAAATAGCTAACGTTCCTGTCAACAGGACAGTATTAATTAACAGGCAATTAATATCAAGTTTGTGGCACAAGCATGACGCATGCGTTTGAATTTCTATAACCGTCAGTGTCGATGACAAAGTTTGATATAAGTAAACACAATAATGGTAAGCAAATTCTACATTTATTTCATGATAATCATAATTTTGTTGTAACCAATTCGAATCTTCTGCTCTTTCAAAAGAATTAATTCCAAAATATTTACGATAACATCCAAATAATCTATCAAAATAAGCATATAATCAAATCAATTACAATATAGCTTCCCACAATTTTTGGATGAATGGATGAGCTATAAATAGTAATCGAACATAAACAATCTGAAATAAATTTTACTCCCCACTGATGCATTGCTAAAGTCGGAAAAAAACTTCTTCAATCCAACTGACACGCACTTACATTACCTTTCTACAATTGTTTTCTCCACCGCCTATTCAAGCTAATCAATTCCATAATTAAAACAGTCTGGCACACTCACAACCAAGTGAAACCCTGCCCTCGCGCTTCAAAGCTCATCACGACCAAGCTCTATTGCTCAGAGACCAACCCAGCGCGGCTCTCAATGCTGTAATAGCGATTAAACCCTCCGTCCAATTTGGCACCTTCATTAGGACCGAGTTCCAGTGCCGACTGTTCCACACATCAGCCTATTGTCCAACGCTTGCACAAAAAACAGAGAGTGGTTGCATTTATTTTTTTACCTCATCACACTTCAATGTTTAAGCCTTGTTAATTAATCTGAAAATCTAATAAGATTCGAACACGAATATTTGTAAGCCGTAGGTAGCCTAGAGTGTCGCTTCTTTTGCCAGGATCCTTGTAGAAGAAAATCTCTTTTATGGTAATTTTGCATAAGAAACAGTTTTTACATAAAACCCCCATGTTTGTACCTAATTTTTGCAGGAGTGGCTGGTAAAATAGCTTTAACGCTAGCTTAGCTTTAGCTAATGTCAGGATAATATGAGAAAAGGATTTCTACCAAGTACAAGTTTAGAAAATGATTTCTATAACTAGTGCTGAGATGCCACAAGTAAATTGATTGGTACCTGATAGTTCGATTGAATAGTAATCGACCGATTGGATGCGTGAATCCGAAAACAGCCAAAATAAAGTGTCTCCTTAGTCCTTTTGCAATGAACGAAACAGGAGGCAATCTATTTTTCAGAAAAACTTTTAAACCGGGTTATTGAAAGCTAAGATCCAAACTTAAACTTTTCCCGAAGTGTCGAAAAGCTGCGCTGCCTGCTTTATCAAGTGTGACTCGAGTCTAGAACCCTTGATAAAGCAGGCAGCACAGCTTTGTGAAAGGTCAGTAAAAGTTTGAGCTTGAGACTTAGCATTCGATATCTAGCTAAATAGTCTATCTAGCTAAAATAATTTACTAAGATTAGGAAAAGACGTGAGTCTTAAGAGAGTGATATCAGAGAATCTATAAGGTTCTTTTTAGGAAGCATTTGCAACAGTCAGTCCTTCACGACCATTGAAGATAACAACGATTCAGGCACCTTACATCGCAATGTTAATCCATCTGAACGCAACGGAATTAAACTTGAAAAAAGAGAAAAAGAGTGTTGGATAACAAATGGATTTACTTTTTTCCCGCCGAGTGTCCGCCTGTGAATAATAGAATTGTATTGCGTGGTGTGTGGGGGGTGGTTCGGTCCTCCCGAGGGGGGGCGGCGGTCTGTTTGAGCTCCCGCTAACTCGGTGACAATGGCTCAATGGAGAACAACCTCTTGTGTACTAATGGGCCAGCACAAAGATTCAACTAATTGTTTTGGCTTCTATAATAATAACACGTAGACTTTTACATATTATATAGAACTCGTGGACATGATGGTGTGGGGGAGATTTTTGATATGAATTTATTGTTATGACCGCCGGGTGGTGATTTTTGTTGCGTCTAGTGCGTATACACATCATTTGTCTGGGGGCGGCTGTGGGGGTGGAATTCTGAGCCATTGCGATGCATTTTCTAATAAGAAATTTGATTGATGAGTTTTTTCGCTTTTTTGCTTTTGGATTTCTGAACTCCACCTGGTTTGCTAATGCGCGTTAAGTTTTGTCCAAAAAGGTAACAATTGTCCCATTTATAGAAACCAATTCCGTGGTTTGTGCCTTTTTGTCAGTAAAATCGCGGAAATCTATCGTTTTTTAATTTTATTAGGGGCTAAATCCGTAGATTTCCTTTGGATTCGCATATCGTTATATCCCTTACAACTCAACCAACTGATAGAAACTTTTTGGGAAACTACAACAATCTTGTATGCCCTATATTTATTAAACAA
The DNA here is from genome assembly GCA_921293315.2 of Nemurella pictetii. Lineage (NCBI taxonomy): Eukaryota > Metazoa > Arthropoda > Insecta > Plecoptera > Nemouridae > Nemurella > Nemurella pictetii. The sequence goes on from OV121122.1 coordinate 10,430,092, forward strand.
TGCAAGATCTCCGCATTCTTCCAGTAAAATTAACAAAGAATTTCCTATATAATTCCTAACCCTTACACCTATTACGGTCCACGCTACCAAATTATAAAAAGGGACAATTCTATGCCGATATTGCTAAGACCACTAATTACTTCATACACAAAAGAACGCAACCCTAACCTGGCCAGTGAAAACAAGATTCACACGTTCTAAATTCAAACTCCATCCCTTCGCCCGAATAATAAGTATCATCGATGTCGTATCCTTCCCAAACCGTGCACATGCTATCAAATCAAAAAGGTATCCACGTTCCAGCTACTAATGCTTGCTACTGTATCGAACCTACACGGCAATCGGCAATGATTCGAAAATGACATCTTATAGCACATAGAAACCGGCACTTACCTGCGTATTCTGAACATTTTTGTCCCTCTCAATATGGAGAGTCCGGAATATCGAATGGTTTAATGATGCCTATTGACGGGTACCCGAAAGAATTGTCCCTATGTAATCAAGTGGGTAATTGCATGGTTCACTTCGAGAGAATCTACGCGCGTCGTGCATCCAGCAGTAGTAATCGGTCAACAAAATGACAATTTATTTCTAATTCGTTGCTAGATAATTGAAGAGCATGCCACAAGTTGAGTATCTTATGAAATTACCGACATAGCGATCGACGTAGGATACCTGGAAGTATAGAAAGGTATATACGTTGGACGTGGTATTGAGAAACCAATCTTTGTTGGATGAAAATAATATCATCGAGTAGTGCTGTTGGTTCTCTTATAACAAAGGTGAACCAATGATTGGTTTATTGATGACAATGATTTAGTTCGATAGAAATTGGATAATCATTTTATGATTGCGAACTGTTTATTGAAAAACTGTGCCTATATATGTGTGGTGCACGTGATAGATCCTAGGGTGGTACTTATAATCAATTTGACATTAATTTATTGACTTTATCAGGCAAAATTGAAATGATATTACTACATCTCATGAGACATCTTCTTAGCTGACTTCTTTCAAAGCAGTTTTTATCATTTTCTTCCACAAGTAAACGTTTATACATCACTTAATCTATATCATTAAATTATATTTGAACCCCTAATTGGAAACAAGGCCATGTTATGTATTCACAAACATCTTTGCCTATCGCAACAAAAAAAATAATATTGGACGACTATACACGGCCAAAAACACAAATGTGAAAAAAATCGACGCCACTTGCAAATTGTAATTTCGCCCATATTTTCTTTGGCAATTATTTAAACCTACACCCAATCGCTGAAGATTGATTCATGCGAGCTGCGGTAACTTACCCATTCGTCGCACTTTGTGTTACGCCCCAGATTGTTGGCCAGATAAGCGAGCGTAGCGAATCCTAGCTAGCATCTCCCCGACACTGCAGCAGCCTCTGTTATTTTCAGCACATATGCGAATTATTTGCAATAAAAAATCTATCCTTATGAAATAATTGAGTAGACGCATTGCCTGTTAAGCAGCCTGGACTGCCGCTTGTTTCGCTGTCTGCAAAGCAGCCTGGACTGCCGCTTGTTTCCCTGTCTGCAAAGCAGCCCATGGGCTGCCACTTGTTTCCCTGTCTACAAAGCAGCCTGGACTGCCGCTTGTTTCCCTGTCCGCAAAGCAGCCTGTACTGCCGCTTGTTTCCCTGTCCGCAAAGCAGCCTGAACTGCCGCTTGTTTCCCTGTCTGCCAAGCAGCCTGGACCGCCGCTTGTTTCGGTGTCCGCAAAGCAGCCTGGACTGCCGCTTGTTTCGCTGTCCGCAAAGCAGCCTGGACTGCCGCTTGTTTCGCTGTCCGCAAAGCAGCCTAGACTGCCGCTTGTTTCGCTGTCCGCAAAGCAGCCTGGACTGCCGCTTGTTTCGCTGTCCGCAAAGCAGCCTAGACTGCCGCTTGTTTCGCTGTCCAAAAAAAAGCAAATTCTCACGAAATTCACTGATGCGAACCAGGCCAACAAATGTCGCTAGATATTCGTACAGAGGAAAGGCCTTAGCGAAAACCAATTTAGGCCTCTTAATGAATTGACGAAGAGCAGAGACTCGAGCGGGGACCAAAACGCCATGCGAAGAGAAAGGCATCTTCGGCATCCGAAGGTCAAATTTGAACACAGCGTCCAGCATGGCATGAGGATAATTTGGTGTAATTATCGCCGGCTTATGTATTATTCATGTATGATCAAATCCGTAAACCCCAAAATGTATCGGCGCGGTGGTAAAATTGATCGCGGCATTTCGGTGTGCCCGTATCATGTGGTGGGTCGTTTAATCGTCGAGGGCTAGCCGTCGTCGTCGCCGCCGCTGCTGCTGCAGTGTGCGCGACGGTGCATTTTCTTTCTAGATCGAGTTGTGCGATAGTGACGTTATACCCTTTATCTTGTGTCTGGTGGTGACTTTTTAAAGAAATATTAAATTGCTTTTGGAAATTGCTCTGCCACTTAAGAGATGTGAAGCTGTGTGGTGGCTGGTGGAGGTTTTATAATATATCAAAGACGTGATACGCGTATTACTGGGATAAGCGGTATATAGAAGTGAATTTAAATATTTGAAATGATACAATTTTATGATGCAGTCGTAAAAATTCTTTATACATAATAATAAATAGCACGCATGCATTCGTTGTTATTAACTTATTTAAAAACAATGTCGTGATGTTGAAAACAATTCGGAACTCTTTAAAATGATAATTTTTATGGAGAATTGAAGAACGATATTTATTAGCAAATGTGATATTGATTTTGGAACCCCCGTGGTGTAATGAAGAGATCATGCGAACTATTTGCGTGCGAAAGAGGCTGAGGTTGCAGGTCCGGCTATCGAAGGCTTTCCTTGCCGGTAGCTGGACCATCAGCATCCGCCGACCTGAGAAGCACGTGGCGACGGATTCCCGTTGCTGATCAAGTGGAAATCAAACGTCGATTCGTTATGAAATCAGATGGATAATGCTTTTTTGTGGCGTTAAGATGTTTGGTATATGAAAATGAATTAACATTTGCTAACAAATATATAAAAAAATGAATACAGATCACTGACATTCCATGCCTGCGATATAAAATAATAATTTCAATTATTAAAAAAAACAGCGTCGTCTTGAATAAAAAAATAACCACAATATAATCTTTATTATATATTAATTCTACACCAATTTGAAAAACTTTCGAATACATTCTGTGATATTACATCAAATTAGATTACAAGTACCGTCATAAAAAACAAAACCCCTGGTTGCATCTGGCAATGGCTTTACGACCAACCAGCCAAATTACGATATGCATATCGATTCCCAGTCCACCAATTCAGACAATAACAAATTATTAACAACACAAAAAAAATAACATTAACTTCAGTCCTCTAGGCCTTTTAATACACCTAAATTTACACACTAAACACATTTAAATCCCCCTAATGCCCACCGACATTAAAATGATTAAACAATTCCGCGGGTAACGAAAGTACGACTGCCCGTGGACCGTGGTACCCCATCAACACCCGGTGGAATTATAACCATCGGGGCCCACCAAATTATCTCAATTCCCGGCGCGGTGGGCTCACTTTCTCGGCTCCTCGTGGCGTTTCATCTCCTGCAGGCGCCACTTGTGTTGTACCTACTTGTGGCAACCTATTACAACATTGAGTATAATCATTGTAATTATTTGATTAGAGAACTTTTAGTGTTGCAATTAATTGACTTTTAAGATCAAGTATATAGGGTGTTATTATTATGTGTTATACGAAATGATAGATCACGCATTTATACGAACACGATATTGTTATTTGAAAGGGTAAAAGTGGTCGTTATAAGTTTTTGATATGGTTATATCATTCAATCAAAGCTGTGCTGGATATAATTTATAACACTTATAATTTATTGCTTTAAGTTTGTTTGTGTATTTCAATGTTTTTAATTTCGAGTATGGATTTCGTAAACGAAATAGTAAGTCTTTTCTGTCATTTTCACTGAAATTTTCAATTTCCAGCGATATGACATCTAACCCACATAAATTCAGTCTCATTCTGTCACTGTACCCGAGCTAAAATTTATTAACATATTGAGTCAGTAATATCACAGTCATTTTCACCTTTTGCAGCAGATATCACGAATTTTTCCCCATTTAAATGAATAAAAATCGTTCGCCATGTCTTTTCTTAAAAAATACCAATTCAGTACACACAGGTATTCACAAAATATCAACACACCCACCCCATAATCACCGTCGCCAGTAATGTTTCACTAACTAAGTGTTTCGTTTTGTTCTAGGTAAGTTGTGAACACAGCTCGGTCGAATAGCTAGCTAACATTTCGGCACACTCCGCCACCATCTTACCTAGCGATGACGTTTCGCTGTGTTCCCGCTTTCCAGCCGCTAAGCAGTGCCGACTGCAGTGCCCCCTGGGTAAGTACTAGCCCCCAAAAAGGTCCAAAGCCTCGTGAGCTATAAGGTTTGAGTTTAACCCTCAGAGTCAGAGTCTCAGAGACTGAGTGTTTTGAGACTCTGAGCAGTGTTCTCCGACCAAGTGCTCTGACTCCTATAAAGTCAGATAGAGCCCCCATGGACCCCCTAGTAATACTCCTACTTCAATACCTGCATAATGTCACCTAACACCGAAGTTACTGCGCTGCTAGTGTTGCTAAGATGCTGTACCGAGCATTGTAGCACTTTATCAGCAGCATTTCCATAGTACCGGCGACATATTATTCCGGCTCCAGTACTTCACAGTCTTTAACTTTACCGACCAAATCCATTGTAATTGGTCCACATCGTTTAACACCATCTCATTTTTTAAAGTTGATCACAAACTTTTTAACTGTGAATATTTATCTTAGCTTTTAACAATAACTTTTTAAAAGATCACATTTCTTGAATTTTCCTGCACCCAGTGCCTGTATCGATTGGCCCAAAGTACGTGTAACACTGAGTTTCTCATAAGAAATACATCAAAGAAGTCCCGGCTGTAATACCCTCTGGGTACTGCATCTAGTCATGACCTGACACCCATGCAAACCAATATTCATGACACCCTAAGCTTGTGTTGGACGGTTAGTAAAATGGCGTAAGAAGCCCGTCCCGTCGCACTCATTGTTTGAAGCGAGGACGAGAGTGCAGCTTGACGTTACAACTTATGATTTTTTGACAGAAAAACGACCCTTTCCAAAACACGAAATCCATTGATATTCTTGCGTCCCGCCGAACGCGTCGTCTTTTCCAAACCCATTCCCGTGCTGCGGGCATGAGGGGAACATGGAAAAACCGTGCTTATAATTTACTGACTATGAGCATGTTGTGGCTTGCGGCAGAGAAAATTCAGGGAACTACTCGTGTACGTTTCTGGAAAATCTAATAGCGTAATAGACATCCCTCGGACACGTTGTCAGGGATGTTTGACTGCGTTTTGTTCCCATTTTAACATTTTAACGTGAATTTTCATGAAGCTGCATGAACTTCGGGGTCAGACCTTCTAATTTTGGCTGATTTGAGAGTTGGTAGAGACATCCGGTGCTATCGGATAGACCCGAGGCATGTAGAAAATTGATCCACAAAATGAAAACGAATGTCAACGACTCCCGCCATCTATTCACATGCTGGTCGCAATGCATCAACTTTTCGTTTCGTTTTCAAATACTCGTGGGTGCAATGCAATTTCATGACTTCGTCTTTCTACTTCAGATAAAAATCCGAATTCTCGACCTGATGGTCACGGGTCCACGCTCATTACAGATCACCAAGCAAGTTTCAACAGCCGCTAGAGTTCGGAAATGGCAAAGCACCAGCCAATGGCGCATCGGCACCTTATAGAAACAATCTTTCCGATCCCGCCACGACCCGGCCGGCGCTAATAATTTATGGTACAAATCTAAGACAAATTTAATCGTTGTTGTATCTGCATGGCCGACCTTTGAACCGGCCATCGTTCGGCCACGCTTATGTCCATCTCCTTTGGCCTGCCCATCTTCGCCATCCTCTCTTCTCTCTCGCACTCCCATGCATTCTTCGTTAATGATCGCCCACACCCCCAACATGGGACGCGAAACCAGTCGAGAAACCACACGCCAGAAAACAAAAGAGAACGAGACGTCTTTTCGTGTCCCCCGGCGATTTTGAAAAATATTTATTCATAATTTATTCCATCTCGAAAGCGGTGCGCTGCTGGCGTGTTGCACCGTTCTGCTACTAGAGCGCGCGGTAGCTGCATGCAGGTAGCGAAGTGAGTAGCTTTGGCTTGCGGACGATCGGCGAACTAAGCGCTACTGCCGGTAACGTCGCGTCGGTATGTTGTGGGGGAGCTTCGTGGCGCTGCGGATAGAGCGCACTTATCGTTTTATACTGACGTTGGATGGGGGGTAGGAAGGCAGCCCCTAATTCGGAGAAGAAAAGTTCGGGGTTTTTGTAAGTTGATAATTGGTTGTTTCAAGCTGGGTGATTCCAGCGTTGTCGTCGATGCGTCGTCAGACCGGACGGTAATGCGATTGGTCGGGTGCTTTTGGAAGGTCTAACTCAATTTGAGTTCGACGACCGTCTTGGCCGAAATGGCTTATTTGGACGGTGGAATTTGATTTGGACCACGCAGCTTTTGTTTGGCGTTACGTCGACCGAAGGAAATGTTGCTAGCTGTTGCTTGCAAGTGGAGCAATGAATAAATTTGTCTTTCTCAGAAGTGGACAAGTTTTTAAATTAAATCTATATGACCACACAAAAAAAAATCTTTTTAAACGCTTTTGAGAAAGATAACAGGACCACAATGTCTAATATCTTTTCGATATTCATTTTGTCGTTATATTCTCGATCGGTCATTTTAATGTGAACGGCAATTTTGTAATAATGATGAGATGACCGAAACTATTTTCATAATAGCTTTAAAGTTGTTCGGCAACATTTTCTATGAGATTTTGATGTATCTTGCATCAAACTAGAATATTACACAAACTCTAGAATTTCATTTCTCCACATATCATCCCCCTTTGTGAATCTCATCGCAGTTGACCGAAAGTTTATTTAAAACACGTCAATCCCTGTTTCACCTGAAAGTCATGCTTCTTACAAGACAATCCGTCACTGACTCGGCCAATAATCGAAATCAATTCGTCGAAAACCCCAGTGTTTTTGGCCCCATAAATTGATATAAATCAGATTTCTCATATATCGGTCTATTTTTTTTTAAATACTCGCCTTGCCTTGAGTACGAGTTATTGCCAAGTACACCGAATGGTCAAAATATAATTGCACAAGCGTCGATAATAGATTAACCATTACTAAGCTAGATCGTAGCAGGAGATAATTTTAATGCAATAGAAGAGAATGACAATTTGGGGCGAAGCGAATTCCCAAACGCCCATAAATCACTGGGTTAATTAATAGGCAATAAAGGTAGCCCATCGAAAAGGAGCCTCGCATTCACATATTTTATCGCAAACGTCGACCAAGTGGACGCCCTGAACGCAACTTATAGCTACGACAGGAGTTTTTTTTATTACCAAGGCACGTGTACCATTTCCAAGACGTTTCAATCACTCTTTTTATACCCTACGCCTAAATCTTGATGAGAACTGAAAGTGCGGAGGAGCCGGAGACGTTTTAGAGGGGTGTAAATCAGCGAAGAGACTTTCGGAAAAGATTTACCGATTTGTTGTCATTGTGAATGGGTTTCTTTGCGCCAGGTTAGCCGGCAGATTAGAAACTCAGGAAAAATAGCCACAGAAAATGACAGTGATTTTTTAAAAATATACCACCGTAAAATTATCTAGTTCCAATTTTTCTGTGCCTTGTTAATTATTTAACGGCCTGTTAAGACAATATCAGGCATCTTATTGACAGTGGCTATGGATGATAACATATTAACGGCTCGTTAAAAAGTTAACAGGCCACTGAACCAACACAAAGACTGAGATTTCTAGTTGTTATCTATTTTCTATAGCAACGAAATTCAAATGCAAAGAGCTTTAAAGTTCGAAACATCTATTTTATAGGTACAAAATTTCGAACGAGTGCTACAAGCTATGTTAATGCATAATTCCTGCTTAAAAAATAATCGATTGTTTTCCTTGAATGTCAATGTTTGTCGGCACCACCATTGCCGTAATACAGACAAGTATTTTTTTTAGCAAACTACGATCCATTTGGCGATAAACGGAATCGAGTCGAGACTCTAGACACTAGACACTAGACAGAAAGCATTTTGAAACTGTCAAGGCCCCTATTTGACTGCACAAACATATGTTTCACGTGTTGTCGTGCATATTTCGCATTTTAAAACATATCTCCAATGGTAAAACATCTCCATAATAAAGAAATTACACGCGCACATTACGAATAACGAATGTTATGCGCCGTTTGAAATTCAAGTATATACTAAATAAAAAGCTAAGAAATTTTAATACTTATTGCCCTAATAGAGACAACAATGACGCGCGACATGGTCAGATAATGAAACGTATCAATTAAACACAACACGTAATTAGGCTAATTAACTTGCGAGAGCAATTAAAATCAATTAAGACGGGTTGACACATCTTTCAGAAATTCCAGCATTGATTTTTCCATGTGTCTCAATCCTTTGCAGACTGCAATGCCATTTTCCAGACTTGTCACAATAAAGTCATCAATCAAATTACTTGCATTACCATTTCACCACATCGCTGCGGAATATTAGGACATCACGTCGTATGTGATATGATTTGATCAAATCATAATTACACCAGTATACTACTGGTACAACCATGTACATTAAGGTTGACAAAGCAATACATGGAAGAACGAAGGAGACTGTCGTATCTTGTCGCAACCACAAAATCCTATGCTTCACTAGTTTTATTCCAAGCTTTTTATCTCATCGCATTCGCATCGCATCGCAGCCGAAATCCTAAATATTTACTTCTGAATTCAACGAAGCGCGAATGACATTACTAACCGATAAACGCGAAGGCGTCTCCCTGTTTCGCTCGAGCCCGAGGGCTTCTTAGCGCTTTGAATGTAGCCGCCACCAAGCATCGAACAGGGTACAATGGCTCGATGCATATATACGTCACGTAGGAACGATGCCAATGAGATATACAAGCAAAATGCAGGTTACCTGATAATGGGTGGCATAGTCGAGACCACCAGGAATTCAACACACTGTAGGAATTTCTGATCTTCTTGTTATACCGTGTATCGTTTGTGCATGATGGTTGCTTCACACACGGTAATTGTAAGATCGATGAAGTTAAGCACGTTGGGTTGGGTCGCGGAAGTTGAATGGATGATCATTTCTGCTAAGACCAATGATTTGTTCGGGCCAGAACAGCTTTAATCGCCAGTGATAATACAAAAATCTAATGCATGAGGATAGGTGACAATGTCGTATGGTACTCTTCAGAAATAATTGTCTAACTTAAACTGACGGGCTTAAAGCCCGTAGCACACTGGTCTCAAACGTACGTCTGACACCGAGCGCTCCGTCATGCGCATGCGCAATTTCAAAAAGTCGACACGCTCCGTGCCGGTCCGCGTGAAATATTCAAATAGGAAACTTCCTATTTTTTGGTAGGTGCGTTTCACACAGACCATGATTGGCCAATCACAGAGCATGAAAATATCACGGGATATAGGTGGCGGTTATTCAAATCTACAGGAACTGCATCGATTGTCAGATATTTTCTTGTGTCAAAACGGCGAAAATAATTATAATATAGAGAAATGCCTAAAGTTCCAAAAAATCCTGTGTGGACAGTAGAAAAGGAAATACTTATGATTGATTTTATGGAGCCAAGAAGATATATGTGGGAAACATGTCATCCAGACTCCTTTAAATCCACATCACCACAATACTTGCCGCAGCAATTTTTAACAGTCTTTTTCTTCGCTTCAAACGCTGCTTTCTCTGCATTATTATTAAATATCAAGTTCGATGCGAGCCGCTACTGTCAGTGTCAAATATCAAGCAGCTGAGCGGTTTTAAAGATGGCTGACAGAAATGTGACAAATAATCTCGGCAGAACGTTTCAAACGCTTCGTATCTAGCTTGGCAATTTGACGCTCCTCGTGGACTGCAGACGGAGCGCTCGGTGCCAGACGTACGTTTGAGACCAGTGTGCTACGGGCTTTAGTTAGTGTTCTCATTCGTTGTTTCAATTTTTTAGGGAAAACAAGACATCAACAGACATTATCTGCAAGAAGTGCTGGTGGTGGCTCCTTAGACTGTAAACAATGGCAAAAAAAACATTTTTTCACCTCAATTCTCCTCGATTCGGCTTCAACTAGAAGCAAAATCCTTTGAATGCAGTGAATTGTAGAAACTTACATGTGTTAAGTTGTTACCAATTCAACTTTATAAAAATCGTACCATGATCTTTTAATACGATCAGCGCCCATTATGATGTGCTACTCATAATTGTAGTTTATGCAGCAAGGCGATCCATAAAATGCCAATTGAGGAGAACTTTATAAATGCAAGCAATGATGGTACGTGTAAACTTGCTAATTATAGGCCGAACGCAATCAGAGAGTGCTACAAAATATTCAAATGCTTATAAGGAATGAATGATACGGATTGACGTCTTCATTAGCAGAGTCCGAGGTCGTTGTTGTATATACCTAGTACTTGTACTTTATATTTTATACTAATCTGTCACTTTACTACTTTATGTAAGATGCACCAGATCACGGTGTATGCACGCACATGCGTTTGCACGTTATTTCGAAACAGAATGCTGGAGATGTGGTTTTTCTCGTTACTTAACCTTTAGCAGCTTTAATAATGGATGATGACGATGATTCCAGGAAAATGTGCGTGTAACATTTTCCACGTGGTCCCCGTTTAATGAATTCATCCAATGCCGTCCGTTGTCTCTCACCATGCAGATCTGAAGATAAGCAAGGAAAATTCTGATGTAGAATGCCGACAGGTAAAAGAAATTTCAGACTGTTCATTTCCATTTCGTTTCATTTTTGGACTCAAAGAACTTATCGCCAACAGTCTGCACAAGTACAACGCTTTCCATAAAAATTAATTGAAACAAATAATTTCAGAAAACTTGGACAGCGGCTATGGAGATAATTAATGCAATTGCCAAAAATGCTGTACATTTTATCTGCACCAAAGAGCAAGACATGCATGATCCATTTATCTCTAGAATGATTGCAGCGTTCATAATTTCGGCTGCAATTATAACTCGACACTGGAAATAAAATAAACATTAGAGAAAATGTGAGAATGTGATGTACAAGCAAATATAATTTCTTCGGAACTTTCCACTACAAAATCTCATAAATCAGTGGAGTGTCCATGTGAATCTATTAACAGATCATTTCTATCGTAGCTCCATCAAGGACGCAGCCCTCTTTACACACCCTATTCTATTCAATACTTGCTCAAAAGTTTCGTCGACGAAAAGCATTTGAAACTGAAACTCAACAAAATGCATCCAAAAAACAACAATTCAAAACAGCTATCGCCTTTTTTTTAGCGCGTCTTTGGCGCCTTACGACACTGCGCCGTCTAAAATCCATTATCAGAAAATTGTGATTATTTCGAACAGAATGGCACGCTGGAGCCACAGATCCTCTGCAGACTCTCACATAATAACCATGGCGACGGCGGTGGGGCTGGCCATCATCACAGATCACCATTCACCGTGCATTCTACTTGCTCCACATGAATCGCAATCAGCAGGGGACAGTAATTATTAATTATCATAATTGCCTATCAGGCCGCACGGTGTGGAGTATATAATATTATAACTATAAAGATACGGACAGGGAGTAGGGACGAAGCGATGAGGCGCAGGATGATTAGTCGACTAATGCCCAGGTGAATAACCGCCGTGTAAAGCGGAAAGATGGCGGCGGTTTTTAATAAGAATGCCCGGCCGTAATCTGTAATCTAGAGTAGGTGCTCGGCGGGTAGGCAACCTGCTGTGGCCGGCTGCACTTCGATCATAGGGGGCAAGAGGGTCTCGATGTGTTGTACTAACTTGCTTTACTCACAGAGACATTGGAAGAAGTTAGATGCAAGGGTTGAGAGAGATGAAAATTTTATCACCACTGATACGTACACATGGGTGGCCATGCAGATACAGGTATCTATGAATAAAATAGAGCATACAGCCATAAGGCTTGAACAAGAAGAAGGTTTTGCATGGACAGTCACGCGCAGGCCCCTTGAAAACAGAGAAAAACCGTATCCAGCTATTTTTCCTTTTTTTAAGACTGTTGTCTTTTCCTAATTTTAGAACCCAGATATTTTTTCTGAAAATCCACCCGTTGCATCCATCTACAGCTCCAAACTAAACAAATCTCTTAAAATTAATTACCCAAATGAAATGAATTTATATGAATACCAGATATCTTTATGCACAGTTAACTTCTCAAGTTCTCCTAGTCCTAGGGCTGGTAGTTGAGCGATGCTCGAGCTGGTAATACGTTGCATCACGTGCCCGGTTGCTTAGGCGTCGTCTCACGTGTGTTGCCACGTGCCAACACGTGTGTCAGGCAGTCAGTTGCCCGAGGCGTCGCGGATGACGGCCTGGGGCGTCGGACCAGATCGGACCAATCGGCGTCGAGCTTGCGAGCCAATCCCGCGGCGCGGGGGCGGCGCCCGACCCCCCCGAGGCCCCCCCATTGTCTTGGCGCCCGCGGCGCCAGGGTTTAGCGACGGTAGGACTGAGAGCAACAGCTTCGGGGTCAGAATTGGACCGATTTAACGGCAGTTTTTTTTTTCTGTGAAGTTTATGAGGGAGTTTTTGGAAAACAAATAAGGTTCACCGTGAATCTTGGCAGTTGCTATGACATTGCCGTGTTTATTGCAAATTCGAACGTGAGTTTTCGAACATCTGTCATATCTTGAGGAATTTTTATTCGTTTCCGAAGTTTTTTGCTTCCACCCTGACATTGCTGTTAAATTTTCCTCATTGGTTTTTCCATTACGTTAAACTAAGTACCATTACAACTCTAAATCTAAAATCATCCCCAACTTTACAAGCGGCTAGCTGCACGGGCCACTGCGATTTTTGGGATGGTAGTTTTGACAAATGGGTTTGCGTGGCATCAACTCGTTTAGAATTAAGAGTTTTGAATTTCATCTGAAGAATAATGGGCGCGCCACTGTCGGCATCTTATAGGGGTGTTGTGATATCTGTATCTCTGATGTTCTTTGAGGATTGTGAAAGGTGTGATATGATGTGGAGGGGGCAGGAATTTCAATAGATAAACATCAGAAATAACCAACAAAGCAGGTGCAACTAAAGCATATCTTCAGCCGATGTTCACAAAATTTACAATGGGCTTTATATATCTGAATAAGAAGATACTGTGTTTTTTTGAAGCAAATCAAAGAAATTGTTTTTCCTTAAATCGATTTTTACGTTTTAAAATATTCGAATAATCCCATCGTCTACTCAATCATGATAATTCCAGGTAACGAATGCCATCATTGAAGCTATTTGCAGTTTCTAAAAGGGCTAAAAGTCTAAGCGTCTCTTCCACATAGCCATCGATATGTTTTTGGTACATACTGCAACTGCTCACAGCTCAATATCTTCACACAAGTCACGCCAAAAGGAATTTTAGTTCGAAATTCGAACAGAAATAGTAAATGGCCATGCACCAGACAACAACATAACTGGATATCTATTTGTGACCGCCGAACAATTCGTACAAGGTTTTGATGGCACATTCCACACCCGCCATGGGCCTTGCCACAGGTATTTCCACTTAGGGCAACCCCTAGAGGGCGGCCAGCTAGCGTCTTTCCCCTGACGGCGACAGGTACTTTCGTGCCACTTACACCGGCAGCGGTTGCAGGATCTTTGTGATGTTCTCTGCTCAGCTCATTGAAAATCACTCGGCGATTGTTAATCTTGTGCCATCACCATTCATCATTTTTAGGATGAGAGGTATAGTCGAGGATTGTACATTTTGTTGCCTTCCCGCCAGAACTCGAGGAATCATGGACCACTGCTGTGGTCCAAGCATGTTAGGATTATTCCTGCGCTAAAGCTAATTATTATTTTATGCGATTCAAGATCTAGCGTCGTTTCCTTTGTGGTCATTGTTCAGTTTTTTTTACTGGTACGTTCTATAAAGTTGCAATTGCATTAACAAATAGATCTGTGTGTCAAGATTACTCTCGACATATATCGTCCTTACGCAATGTGCTCGTGTTCATGTTCGAGATGCATTCGAATTTGATTTCTGATTAAGAAGCTCAAAAAAAAAATATTCTTAACAACTGGACCTCATGAAAACATGATCTGTCTGTTGTCACGGTGATGATGGATACGATACGAGCGCTGGTATTCTAGTTTGCCCGAGGTTAAACACGTGGTTGGCGTGATCTCGTCGCCACGGACCGGAGTTCGATTCGAGACCGTGGACCACGGAGGTTTCTTGCGTCGAGTGCGCATAATCCCAGGTACTCCTTCAATGGCACTTCCCCATGGGATACACGCGTTCAAGGAAACAAGGTATCGCCTAGAATTTTCAATCAATCCCATTTTAATCGGACAAAGAAATGAAATAATGGACAAAAAAACATCTTTGATCCAGTGTGCTCGAGAGAATAAAAGCATGCGGCGGCGGCGGCGGCGGTGAAAAAGTTTTACCTACACCACCATTAGCGGTGCCGAGCGCGAGGAGGACAGACAGATCGATTTTGTCGTCAGTGCGACAAGGAGGGTGGTGATTAGTGTCTCTGTTATAGTGATTAGTCGAAGAGAGACGGATAGATTTACCTGTGTAACAACGGTGCGCGCGTAAATTCAAGGCTGCCTCTCTCTTTTTAATACAACAAGGTGGCTCGAAAATTTTCACCAATCTTCAAATCAAATCCGACGAATTTGAATGTATTTTGTGTGTACATTCGAGACCGAAGCGCCCCTACGGAAAAAGAGTGTTTTTGCCGTTATTTTGCTGCCAACACTGCTAGCCGCTACGCAAACTCACCCATCGAGCCAAACGTTATTAAATCGCCGTATCGAAGAGTTGCGATCAAGAAATACGTTGTGAAACAACCTGTGTTGCCTGTCTTCGTGGCTAAGCGAGTAGACGGAGACGACAACATGTTGTGAAGGAGATAGACACAGTAAATCGTATTCCTGTAGGGTCCACTCTACACAGCATCCATTCTACACAGCGATATTCAAGTGGCTAGCATCCACCTGCCGAGTGCCGAGATGCTAGCAGCTCTTTACAGCTAACTGCGAGCTGCTCGTTCATTTCGACATTAGCACAGAGAAACAGTACCCACGAAACGACACTGCAGTGTCTGGATTTCAGCGCGGTGGTCATGCGAACGGAAACACAGCGCTGTGGATAAATTCGACGGGCCGATCGGCGGGCTGTACCTTCGACTGTGTCTACTAGCTTTGCTACCTGTTCAGATATCCCAAGCAAACGCCTCGAGTGGAATGAAATCAGTTGCGCCTCTACTGGCTTGTGGTGAGGTCAGATTTGTTGTCGTCGCTCCGCGCTCGTGTCAGTGCTGCGGTGCGTGGTAAAGTGCGTTTAGCTAAACACGATTGGTGCGTGTCGTTACCAATCAAAACATAGCCGACATTTGCATAGCGTGATTTCTGATGTGAAGTCGACGTCTTTGTGAAGAGAAGCCAGTTGGTTTTTGTGTTTACCTCATTTGAAACCTGTGATATATAGCGAGAAGATTTATTTTTCGTCGTTTAACTGATATCAACACACTGCGAACCTGCGTATTTTGACCTTCTGAGTACCAATAACCTACCACTGCGGCCACACGTTCAACACAAATACCGTGAAGAGATGACAAGTGACAGCTGACAACGCGCAAGCAAGTACAGCCGTTGCAATTGCAGGCTTCGTGGATAGATTTCGCGCTAAACCGGCACCGAAAACCGTCAAAATTCGTACCCCAAAGAAATACAAGATGGAGGACGATCAGCTGAGTCCGCTAGCTGATTGTCCGGACAGTCCGGAGTCGCCGATATCGTCCGACAACAACCTGTCGGTGAACGACATCATCGGCAGCAGCGCTCCTCCCATCAACAACGGCGGGCACAAGCGCAAATTGGCGAGCCCCGACGACACCGACGGCGATGCGTTGTCCCCACGGAAGCAACACCACGGCAACGGAAACACCACGAACAACAACGACGTCACATTCGTGCTGATCGACGACGACGGCGCCGGCGGCGACGATTTGGCTAATGACAGTGTCGATAATGATGACATCTCCGAGGTAAACAATGATATTCATTTGAATGCGATGCGGCCAAAACGGCGATGGGTTGCATTGTGTATTATGATTTGTGATGGTGACTCTTTAGGTTCGTGCTATCCAAATTGGAGTTGAATCACGAGGGTTTATTTTATCAGTATGTTTCGTTCATGTGCTTGCCATAGGGGTTTATCATGTATGCCCTGGGAATTTTGCTCAGTGATGATTAGATTGGTGTAACTGTACATCCTAAACTCACCAAAACTTTGATGTTTACTTATCAAACCATATTCTGGTATTTATGCGAGAGATTCGGTTTTAGCTAGCTCTTGATCGTTTTTGATGTCTGACCATATGTGGGTGTACATGGGCACTGCCTCGATTTCGTCTTTGTTGATTCAAACGCCGAGATTACCTGCGTACAAGCCAATGAAGCGATATTATCATCAGGTAACGATCAGATACTTTGCTGATGCACCGTGGCGATTACGGCATGCACGTCCCATTTGATATACTCAGCAATTTGCATATTTCTGTCGGCTTTTGCTCAAAGTAACATCACTTTTTGATCGCGGACCGGGTGAAATTCATTCGTTGCTAAATGTAAACACATGCCGACGAATTATTTCTGTTCCAAGAAATTGCTAAATCTCTAACTGACAAGCAGCATCAGCGGCAAACAACAACACCAACAACAACATTGATTGCCATCGGCCATCTTCTTCGGAATTTCACGACTCGTTACGTCGTTCTCAATATGCCGTGGCGCATGTTTATTTTCGCCCCATACATCGTGTATTATTCATACACACGAAATTGTTATAATAACATTATGATTATTATTTGAAAGCGTCCGTCATGTGGGGATCCGGCATGCACGCAACCTTGGTCGCCATGTTTTTCAATCTCGGCCTGCGCTGGCTTCGAAGCATGCTTCAACGTTGTCCAGACTGACCATAGAGACAGCCAGCTTTCAGGGATCAGCAACTTCGTTGGATGGACAATGACTTACGTCGGCCATGTTAAACATGAATGTTGTAAAACAGTTCTAATTTAAATTCACTCAAGGTGATAAGACTTGGGGTGCTAAAATAACTCCTCTTTTCATCGAAAGCAACCGTAATACAAGGAAAACGATAGTTTTCCGAACTAAAAAGTGATGGAATCATCGGCTATAGAGCTTTCCTTGAATAGCAAAATGAGTGGCGTCTCCCCAATGAATATCGCATGATCCATGTCTCCATGGCCTATTCGTAGACACCCATTGTACAAGATCTCAAACTAAAGCGCCAGAACCCACCGCGCCACCATTTCTTTATCCCCATTGTGAGACGGATTAGAATCGCCGCTGTATCAGATAAGGTCAAGGACTGATTCCCCTTTGAAACTAATTAGTGTCGGCCAGTTACAATCAGAGGACAATTTCGATTCATCATCAGATGCAATCTTCGACAACTGCTCGTGCGAATTTCGCGGAATATACTCAATTAACTATGCTATAGGATGTCGAAATCTCAATTAAATGTAGATGTTACTTGAGTTGAAAATTGTTAATAATCTGGTATATACGTGTAATGAGAAGTGCACGTTGCAGTCATTAATTTGGCAGCAAAGATCACGATTCCTAGAAATCTAGTTTACAATGGTGCTGGATTTCGGTTGTGTTAACGCCTGGACGCAGCCCGCAGAACAGATCCTGGTTCTTCGTCGGCCTGGCACTGCCACCAATTAGCCCCGGACGCCAAAAATAACTTATCCGGACAAAGGTTCACACGTGGCAACTAAAAACTCTGATGGCAAAGAATCCTACATCCTCCAGCCATCTGTGATTGCTGAGAGATTGATAAACATCGTGTCCACTTCTATCAAAACCCTCCCGGATGGAAAATATATTTTCGAAAGTTGATCCAAAGAAAATTGTTGCTTAACTTTAAATTGATAGAACTGGCATTATGTTCTTGCCAAACAGAGTCGTTCTTGATTACATTCATCCTGGTAATTCCCCGATCTCGTCATTCATAGATAATTGAACCCTGCATTTTATATTATAGCTAGTTACAGATAAGATATTCCTCATTGCCATCTGACGCACTTCACTGACCTTAACTCCTACATCCTGAAACATGTCCGCATTTTCAGTAAACGCGGTGAGTGTTCACCTCTTTTTTCAGCCCAATAATACGCATTCGGTCGTTTTAAAACTCAGCGTTCCCAGTTTTACGCTGCATTTAACCCAAATCGAACCCCGAACCCGCCAGGTCAAAATGACCCGCACGTTCGTTTCTGGAAAGTCACCGTGCAATTGCTGCAGCAACCCTTCGTGGAAAGACAGACTTGCCAGCTCATTCTCCGCGAGTCAGTCAAAGAAAATGTTTAACAGTGGACAAAAAAACCACCCAACTCTCATAGCAGTTAGTCAGCGCACGTCCGACTAAGCGCATTCGACCGTCCACAATTAAAAAATCCAAAACAGACGTGCACTACCACCAGCACCAGCACCAACTACACCACCAACATCATTCACCTGCCACCACCCGTCGCCCACCACCACCACAACGTGTACAACCTCCCCCCGGCCATCCCACAACCGCGCCGTCTCCACGTGCGATCTCATCGCCCATCCGCGTCTAGCCATCTACCACGCCGGCCCGGTCCATCGCGCGCCGTCTCACGCCGCCGCGTCGAGGTATTCCCCTTTTTCCCTCGGGGGATGCACGCTCTCCGCTGCTCATCGTGGTACAACACCTCCTTGCCGCTGCCGCGTGACACAAACCTCCTCCTCTCGTCGTGCTGCTGCCCCTGCTGCTGACGCTGCTGCGGATGCTGCTGCTCTTGTTGCGCTGCGATCAGCTGTGAGCTTGGGGCGCCCCGGGCGCCGCTTGTGCCGTCGCTGCACAAGCACAACGCCTTCCTGGTGGTGCGTGGTTCCGTGATACGTCGCGTGGTCGTGGCCGGGGCAATAGATGGCGGCGGATGGTTTTCTTTGACGTTTTCCTCGGCGTTCATTGTGGTGTTAGTTGGTCTGTAAGTGTAGCCGAGAAATCGGGTGCAAGTTCTTTATTTTAATAGAGATATTATATTGAGATGCGGCGACGGTAACTCGTTAACTTCTGGCCGAGATTAGTTTTTTTAACAGCAAGAGCCTGCATTTAATGAGGCATTTTACGCAGTTAAATGCATTAAAATAGATGGATAAAATTAAAAAACGGAAAAAACAATGATGTTCAAGTACAAGTACAATTGAGGCACGTATATGTGTATTTTTTTCAATTATTCTCGCTCGTAAAGAGAGCACTTGCACTTGCAGACTTGAAAACGTCGAGAAAGTTGAGTGCACCGTGTCACTCATGTGGAGAAACTGCACACGCAGCTCTACGAGAGGATGGATGGACCGCGTTTTCACGTATTTCCTGTTAGGGAAAAGGGCACGATAATTACGACGAGTTTCCAGAAAAACCAGGACCAATTTCGGTAATCGATTGCAGCTAGCTCCTATGAAGCCAGGTCCGCGTTGTCAAACTGAAAATCGTTTACAAACCTGATCCTAAAAATTGGACGTGATTATATTTTGTGAGTGACGTCAACTGTAATGCCGTGTTGTGGTCGTCCTATGAGGTTCAGGATGTTTTCACCGATATTAGTCTCTTGTGCGGAGGCTGCTGCTGCTGCTGCGACGTGGACAATTAGCTTGGCCGGGACAGAAATACCATAAAAACAGCCATTAGCTACAAGAAAAACCATTCCGTCGTCACACCAGCAAGAAAAAAAACCGTCTGCGTTCAATTCTAAAGCAGTAAGAAAATAAATAAAAACAGCGTTGAATACAAAAATTATAAATCTACGCGTTAGGTTAGGTTATACTTTACTTATCTGCGCAGGTCCTTAAGTTCACGAACATGGCCATAGATAACTATTTTGGCAACAATGGGATGACCTCACAAACAAAACAGGTAGCCAGGCAGGTGAGCATATATTTTGCTATAGAGAAAAAAACAGCGCACGCACACACACCAAAATAAAGCCCGGGATAAAGTAGTTGGCTTTTCAGAGAAATCTAGCCATATTTGAACACGACCGACATCATGCAGTTCCTGTACATTTCGTAGCGGTCCATTCACATAACTATTCATCGATACCCGCGACAGTGGTGACCTTTTGAGCAGCACTGCGTTTTGAGTCGCTCTATCTTGCCGCGGAGTCTGGCTCGAATCGCATCGCATCGCACCGCATCGCATCTCGGAACTCTCGCGAAATCGTTGCTAAATCCAGACTCACAATAGCAGACGGCAGTTATTAGTGGTAAGATAGCAATTCGCTCGGTGCGAGCAGCAAACGCCCATCGATATTTCATCACGGACCGAACAATAATCCTAGCGCATACCTCTGTGTGTGATCGAATGTCGTGTGTATGTGTGTAAGAAAGAAAGTAGCACTTGAAACGCGCCGTGTTTTCATTGTATGGGTGTGAGCACGAGATGAAAATCGGGGCACAATTCTTACGCGCTGAATTTTCGTCGTCCCAAATTCGTTTGAGTTTTATGTCTCGTGATCACCTTCCTCCCAAAAAATGCAAATAAAATCTATACACATCCATTCTCAGTGCACCCCAGAAACAGCACAGCAGCAAGAAATGCGTTCTTCCGCCCACGCTAAATCATCTACACGCTTGTCATCCAGAGTTCGTTGTATACTTTCAAAACAGAAACCCAGACACCACCGCCCGCCGCTTGCCGAACTCGCCGGCGCCGCCGCCGCACCTACCAAAAAACCAATCTTCTTATCAATAAATTTGCGGCGGTGATACGTGCTCGACGACTCGTTGCACGTCTTATGCCTCGTTTAGTGCTAACCGAAAAAGCTGCGGTTCGAGAATGTTGCGTGCGAATTGCAGCCGTCAGCCAATCACAAGCCGAGAATTGGTCACGTGACAATATGCAGCTCGACTTTAGCGCCGACGTCCCAGACTTCAACTCGGTTGAACTTTTTGTCGCGGCGCGCAGCGTTGCGCGTGCGACACTGCCTTTTAAACCTAGTTTAGGAATTCGCAAGGCGGTGATTTGGCGCGAACTACTTCAAAAAAATAGCGGACAACAACGAGACAGGCAGCAATTTCTCGTTCACTGCCGCATTGGAACATTTCCATGCATATAGAACGCGGGACAGGTAGATTATAAAAACAGAGAGATCCTGGCTATTGCTTGGCAAAGAATTTCTGAATTTTCGGGCATAAAGAGATGGCAAGTACTTGAAATTTAACTTGCCTAACCTCAAACTTTTTGGAAAGCGCACCTATAATAATTTTGCTTTATTTTCGTTTCTTTGAATCACGATACAATCCAAGTGTATCAATAGCTAATTTAAGCTGTATTGTCCGATGGCGCACAGCAATATCGTAACAACATTTTTGCCACAAATAAACACATTCATCGTGCCACTGCGTGACAGCTCTCTCATCGTCCTCCATCTTTACAAACTCCAGTCAGCTGTTCGCCGTGACGTGAAACTTTGCGGCTCGCTCAGGATGTTTGCTCGCAACATTCTCGAGCAGCAGCACTTCGGCTAGCACTAAACGTAGCATTACACGGGTTTAGCTGCGGCAGGGTAACTTGCACACAGCCAGGTCATACGAGAAGCGAGAGCGCGCTCCAGCCCGTGCAGCCAGCCTGCCAGGCAGCGAGCGCAGAGATTCGAAGAGATTCGACCCGTGATTCGTCGGCGCGGAGAGAACAGCATTCCGATCTCCTGCGGGCAATGGGTTGGCCGATGGCGAGGCCTCGAGCCTGCCCGACAGGTTTTCATAATAACCTCGCTAATAACATCGTCTCTGCGCCTCCAGTTTTACCTGAGAAGATGTACAAGACGTTCCGTCAATCTCGGTCACTGTTCTTTTTTCCGACGATATTAACGTGGTGGTGCGCGCGGGCAAAAAATGAATCCCTTTTCGGTTGGTTGTTTGGATGATGGGGCTAGAAAATTGACAATTTGATGTCTTATGAGAACGAGTACCGAAGTCTGTGGCTTGGAAATGATTTCTCAGCGCTTACACCAAATAGCATCTGAGCGACAACATGTCCATATTATCCTTCACGGGGGAGTCAGTATTCTCGGTCATGTCTCCCCACCGTCAAGGGCCCGAAGAAGGAGTGCGTCGTCAAACGCCACGACTGACACTTGCTTCTCCAAGTGACAGATGGCGATCCACACAGCCTCCCGAACATCGCAACCTGTTGACTTTCGATTTGCCTCGCGCGGTCATCAACGACCGTGGTCCAATCATAAAAATATACAATCTATTTTATTTTACAAGCGTAAAAAAGTACAAATAAAAGACGGAGGTGAAAAACATCTCTACATGCCAACGGTAGACAAACAAAAAATGGTTTAATTTCATGCTTTTCCGCGGCGTACGCACTGACGTTAACATTCGTGACAAAAATCCTGTACGATCGCCAGCCAACAACATCCAACTACTACTACTTTTTTGCCCCTTCAATCATACGCCGATCTGACTTTATAAAGCATGTTATTAATCGAAGTCGGGCGGGAGTCGAGAAGTAGTTTTATGTAAGACTCAATTAAGGTGCCTAGCTGGAGTCCATAGCTACGTTTGCTGCTTTGCGGACAGGGAAACAAGCGGCAGTCCAGGCTGCTTTGCGGACAGCGAAAAAAGCAGCAGTCCAGGCTGCTTTGTGGACAGCGAAACAAGCGGCAGTCCAGGCTGCTTTGCGGACAGCGAAACAAGCGGCAGTCCAGGCTGCTCAGATAGGGAAACAAGCAGCAGTCCAGGCTGCTTTGCGGACAGCGAAACAAGCAGCAGTCCAGACTGCTTTGCAGACAGCAAAACAAGCAGAAGTCCAGGCTGCTTTGCGAACAGCAAAACAAGCGGCGGTCCGCGCACAGCGAAGCAATTGCGGGTGTCTTCGAATCGCTCGTCCATGACAAGCCGCAGCCTCGCAGTCATCGGCAGTCTCTCGCCGAGCTTGAGCGCCCCCGAGGGCTAGCGCTAGCGGCGTCGGCGCCGACCTATCCTGCCGGGGGGGGGCGCGCTCGCGTGCCCCGGCCGTGACTGCTCTGGCCCAGTGCGCTTCGCCGTGCGTCGTGCCCCCGGCGCCGTGCGTCGCGTCGAATGCCGGGCGTGCGGCGCATGCCTCGCGGGGATCACGGGTTGCTGACACGGGTGGGACGTTGCTCGGGTTCTCTTGGCAACTGAGCAAAGTTCGTGTCTTTTTGACAAAAATTAAGTGTCCTCCTCGCCAGTGGCATGTGCGCTTGAAGGAAGTGCTGCAAGCAGAATCGATGGGAACAGATTGCATCATTTTATATCGCCGTTTTATTACTTTGGAATCTATAAGATATCTTTGACTGATCATTTTTGCAATCGATAACTCCATTAACTTTATTGGCCAAGTTCTTTGTTGCTATAACTTCTGAGGTCAGATCGTGGATATTAATTTTCTATTCTCTGGGCACCCTCAATGCTTTTACACCAGATTAATTGAATTTCTGCATCTCGATAACCGTCTTTACTGCACCTATATACATCCAACGCCTACTCATTGAAAAGCATCATACGTTGCGCTATCAGTACAGAGAAGGGCGGTACAAGAACAGTTTTCATATCGTTACCATCAAAAATCGAGCGGAACTCATGACATGCGGCGAGCGCTGCACACCAGTACCAACTTCTTCTGGTCGTATGTTAAACATGTAACTGAGTCTAACGAGCGAGAGAGGCGGTCGAAACGAGAGAGCGCGCGGCGCACAGATCTGGCCATCGCGGGTCCAAAGAAAGATGCTGCGGACCTAACGGGCATCGACCTCGGGCCCTGCCCCCCCTCCCTCCCCACGTGTAGTCGTCCACCCCACCCTGTCCCGGCCGGGGGCCCCCCGAGTCGCCACACGAACGCGTATTAATATTCATATTTTGATTGAGTTTTAATTCGTCGCTGAAGCTGGCTTGTAGGAAGTGGCTGGCAGATCAGATGCGGACACGTGAATCGTATTCCTCGCATCGAAAGCCCATCAACAATTTGGTGTTTAATTGCCGGGCGCAATGGGATGGCATGGGTAGGCAAGCTACACTGTTTTCTTATCCTTAAGCTGGTGATTACTGATATAATTTTATACTCTGTGATTCCAGTCGAGTTTTATGGCGGATAATTGACTTCTTAGCTCACGTGATTTAGTTGTAAAAGTGAAAATTGATTGCTATGTGTTGGGATCGAAATTGATTTTGACTCTGGTGATCAGCAGAGATTGATTAGCTCTTGATATTATCCCTTTCAATTCACTTAATAATTTTTATTAAGCACATACTGTTGTAACTTATAGTAACTAAAGCGAAGTTTCGTTCATGATAGTTAATAATCTTCACTCCACACGATATAAATTGTATTGCAATTGCAAATGCAAATCTAAACTAGTCAGTCACTGAGGCTAAACTAGCCTCGGCCATTGAAAACCGTATATTTCTCGCGACTCATCGGTAAACGATGGTGAATATAGCAGTGGTCAACGCCACAGTCATATTGGTGGATAGGCCTGATCAATGCGCATCTTTTATAACAATACATTTTTCCTTAGAAATTGAAACATTTATAAAAAAATACAATACAAAAGCTATAAAAATGGCATTGCCCATGCATTAGCATCCAGCAATCACACAATCACACAAGCACAACAAAAAAGTCCCTGAAATTGAGCAATGTAAAATCGACAAAAATTCTAAAAACACCGCGCGCGACAATTCCAAGTCTCCAAGACACTCATCGTTCCTCGCGACACAACCAAACAACACACCAAACGCACACGCCAGCACACAAGTCCTCCACAGCGGCGGGGAGGACGCCGAGGTCCATTCGCTCTTTAAACCAGCCCTCCCTATCGACGCCCAGCCCGGAGTAGGGATACACAAACACACTCGGCCAGACACGGAACACACAACACAACACATCCATGCAATCGTGCAGCGTTTTTCGCCTCGCCAGCGCCCTCTAGCGCGCGGCGCCGCCGCCGCCGTTCGCCCCCTCTCCACGGGCCGCCCCGGGGCCACCCCGTCGTCGCTGCCGCCGCCGCCGTTCGCCCCCTCTCCACGGGCCGCCCCGGGGCCACCCCGTCGTCGCTGCTCCAGTTGAGACGTACGCTGTGCTCGCGCTCTCCGGGCGCCGTCAGTGTACGACCGCCACCCTCCGCAGTCGGCTCGACAACGTGCTCCTCACGCACTCACGCCACGCACACGCGACGCTCGATATACGAAAGCGACGAAGTTTGCTGAAATTATTTTCGCTGCGGTTTTTGTGGCGGTCGATTTGAGTTATTTTTTTTTGTCGTCCGCTTTCGGGTGTGTATGCGTGTGAGGCGGAAATCGGAACGTTTCGCGGTTTTTGTCGTACGTTTTTCAATTTGTAGCGGCGGCGGCGACTGATTTTAGAGTCGTCCGGATTTCACTTCTTTGATTTGCAATTTTGGTTGGTGTGTGTGTGTCTGTGTTTGTGTTTGCGGTGAGAGCGGGATGCGTGTGTACGGCGGTGTCACTTGATTGTCGGCTGCTTTCCGCGCGGGGAAAATGTCGTGAAAAGCGTGTGCGCTCGCGGCTCGCGTCGAGTTTTTCCGGCGGCGACGGATGAGGCTTGGTGGAGGCTGCTGCACTTCGGTACGCGATCGCTGCTTGGCTTCGGCAGGCGGGGACGGTTTCGCTCATCCTGGCGGTCTGTTATGCGAACACGATGTCCACGATGATGGAGGTAAATCGGGTCAGGGGTTGTTTTGGACATTTGTGCGGATGGAAATTTGAAATAATGGCTCGGCCATTCCCGGAAAATCTTCGTGAGCGCAATGCAAGCAACTTGTCGTCGCTCTATAGTGTGTTGTTGGCGTCTCATATCCGTGGGACATCCGTCGGACACATCTCCAGACGCTTTCAGCGTTCATGCTGATAAAAATATACTGGCAGATTATAGTCAGGGACACAATTTAACCCGAATCCTTGCTATAACAGAGATTACAGGAAACTATTGAAATTTGCACATGGATTGAAAATCCGAAAGATCTATTCAATTTGAAAGAGCGGCTCTTAGTTTCAATCTCTTGAAAGGGCGAAAGAGGGATGTCCTTGACGATGGTTTAAGCTTTGCAGATAAAATAATTTTTCTTAATTTTCCGGTAAAACCTGGTTTGAAAGGAACGCGAAAATAGAAAAGTTCCGTTCTTCATAAAATAAAATAATGTACTAGCTATTTCAGTTTAAAGTTTATTTTAAATGTCAACTGCTGAGGGCTGATATACTTTTCCCGATAGTTCTGGTAGCTGTTCAGGATCCGGGCTAGACGCTTTGATGCCACTAAATTAAATTCGATACCTGCACTCCTGCTCCAAATGTGACATTAGCCATGGACCTGAATCTGCCGAAACAGCAGATAGAATTTATGAGAAACTCGCCCAAATTCCTGTCACCGAACTTTGAGCTTGAAATGTGTCGGAGGAACGCCGATAAATTTGATGCCGAGCCGAGACGCGTTGGTGGCACGGATCGTGTCTGATACAGGGAAAACAAACATCTCAAAACCTACTAATTGGCAAACGACAATTTGTTCTCTCCTAAGATCAAAATCTTCGAAAACAACTCCACACCATTCAGCCATTGAGGAGGCGACACGCCATAATTTCCTTTCGTTCTGTTCTTCTCATGCTGGTGCCATGCAGATGAAGTTCACCGCCTTAGATTCTGCTACCGCCTCAAATAAAGACTCTCCATCGCCATCCGCTCAGGACTCCGCCATCGACCCGACGATTAGAAACAAATTATATACCTCTTGTAACTGCACTATTAAACGTCCGATTGTATAATTCCTCGTTGATTTATTCAAACAACGGCTACTGCTAGTATTTAAGACGCAAGCTGCAGCAGGCAGCTCGGTGCAGCAATTATACTGGTGGTGATCGGGGCCCAGCATCCATGCTCCATCTGACCAAGATATCAAAGACTTAGGGAGCCTAGATCCGTTGCATACCATTTCCCCCATCTCTGGGTTTAAGTGGGATTTGAGTTATTTTCCAAGGTACCAACAGAGAACTGTTCCTATCAGTTGAAGGATTGTTCCAACCAGCCCCGTTTTTCGATGTTTCATCTGCAAGTACAGAAATAATTTAAATGGCAAAAAATAGGTTTCACTTGCTGTTTCCATTTTATGTTAGCTCGGACACTGAGACCATTTTAAAATGGACTTTCGGTTGGTTCTTATATGGTTCTACCGATTTTTAAACTTAGTGATTAGCTACGGAAATCGTTATCTTTCAATGAATTTGGAAAAACTGACCCTCGGAAGGTGTCAAAATGTGTCCACTGCTTTGCGGTTCATCTGCGATAAGATGCGGTAATCATAGGCCCCCTACCGAAGATCGGAGAAGTCTGCACTTTGTGTCTGTGTGAGTGTGCTGTTTTAATTGCTGTGTCGAGAGAGCCCGTGGAAGAAAAGAGGTTGGCTGACGCTGATGCTGCTGCTGCATAAAATTTCCTCACATTCCTACTTAATTTATGTGTAACAAGTTATGGGCAGGTATCGCGTTGTAACTGGAGGAATGATAATAATTACGGCCAGTTATTATATTCCGAGTTGTTTCATCTTTTTTTCGCCTCCGAAGCATCATCAGCTCTGCAACTCATCATCATCATTACGATGAGCTGGAGCAGCAGCAGCGGCTTTTGTTGGGCAATCGGTACCATTACCTATTACTATTACCATCTTACGATATTTTGTTGCGTCCCTGGCCGGTAAAGAAACGTTAGGAAATTGGATGAAGATTTACTAAGGTTAATTCAAGTATAATTTGCAAATGATGTTTTAAATTAAATTTGAATTTAGATTGTTTTTCTGTGTGGATCAAGACATTTTTCTAAACGTTGGATGATAGTGCATTTAAATAGTTAAAAATATTAGATGCTATTTTTCATCAGCCCTACCTTCTGTTTATTCTAAATTATCCCATAGCTCGATTTTACATAAAATTTAAACTTCAAGCGCAAGCAAATTTACTTCCTTTTGCCTTCACAGGTGAGAAAATGATAAAACTTTGCATTGAACCATCGAAGGCGACGTCCACGAAAATTTCAGATAAAAATCACTCCCATCTCATTGACAGTTGGCTGACAGATGACATTGACGTTCGACCGTCAGATGATACAGTAGCCTATCATCAAGATAGTTACAAGATAATAACATAATAATACATGGTAATACCCAAGCATGTGCCTGTGTGCGTGGAATCACTTCCTTGTAATTATTGGACGATGAAACGCGATTCAGCTACCGCGCGGTGCGAGCAATTAAATCTCACACATGCGTAGATTTTAATCACGCTTGATTGCGAGCCTATCACGACATCAGGCTCGACACTCGACACTCGACAGTCAACACAGAGTGTTTGCTGGGTGACAGCCATCTTGAAGCTGTATTTCACAACCACCAAGGCGGTGATAAACGTGCTTGCGTCATTTTCCACTAGGCGTCGCTCATAGACGCTAATTGTGCATTCAAACAGAAATGTTCGAAAATTGTCGAGACTTTGACGGATCTAAAATTACATAGAGATGGTATTAATTTGCAAATTAGTGAATCTCTGCGAGGCACCCGTGACATCAGCGTTGCGAATTTGCATCGTTTTTTTTTTAGTGAAAATAACCGGAAAATTCATCCAAGATACCAACAACTCTCACAATGGACACCCACCTAACCTCATGATCCGTCGCATTGTTGCTTAACTTCGATAACACACACACGAATCGGTGGAACTAACGGTCTAAATTAGTTCAAACAGCAGCTATATTCCATCAAACCTTACAAAATCTCTCCCAAACAGAACTGAGTTTGAAACCTGAATGGTAACCCATCCAACTTGTGACCTGTCGCAAGCTAACTTAACTTAACCATACCTACTTATCCATAACATCCACCAACAACTCTCTCAACGGTCAACCCCAACAAACCATCGCTAACCCATATACTCTCACCGAACGGTTTGGCATGTTGGAAACACCGGCTCTCGTGAGATCACCGAAGTTAAGCAACATCGCGCTGTGTCCGATGTTTGATGGATTACCATCATGCCCACGATCAGTTCTGATCGGGAGAGAGGTTGGAGGGTTTGAAGTTAGTACGACAACTTAACTCGCCTTGCTAATCAACCTCTTGACAGCACGGATTAGTGGAGGAATCCTGTTCGAGTTGTACCGTCCTTCGGAAGGGACGTAAAGCCGGTGGTCCCCTCGGTGCTTTTCGACAGGAGTAGGCTACGTGCCGGCACCGGGCTTCCCCTCCTCCCTTCTAGGCTAGGTTCATCATTTCATCCGACCAGTGCCAAAGGGCCAGTTGTCAAAACAGTGCGTCGTTAAACACCAATAATCAACCACAAACTCTCTCGCCATCCCGCAGGATCGTCTCACCGGGCACGGCACCATCGCCAGCATCGGCGCCGGCACCGGCGCCTCCTCCCCGTTCAACACGCACCACCACGCGCACCACCGAGGTGGCGCCCAGCAAGCGATGTCGGCACCGCACCACCAGACAGACTTCCAGCCGCCGTACTTCCCGCCGCCGTTCCCGCCGCCGCCGTCGCACCACCAGACCTCGCCGGGCGGCGGGGGACAGTCGCACCAGCAGCACCTCGACTATCTCAGCCAGACGGACCCGTACAGCCAGACGCTGAACACGCTGCACCAGACGGCGCAGGCGGCTGCCGCTGCGCACCATTACAACCAGCTGACGGCGGCTGCGGTGAGCGCCGGGCAGCGGCAGGCGCAGCATGACGTGCTGCGCAGGGACGACTCGTTGCATGTGGTGAGTTCTTGGGAATTTTAGGAGTACCCGGTTCTGTGGTAATGTGTTCAGAGATTAAGACTCTTGAGGAGACAGGTAGAGTAGCTTTGCAGGGACGACGATCGTTATACGTGGTGAGTTGGGTTTGAAAATCCGAATCTTGTTCCCCGATTCCATGCTAGGCTCCGGAGAAGGAAGGCAACATAGTCTTTGCTGGGTTGGCTCACTAAAAGAATGGCTAAATTCACGGTTAGAGTAATCGATTCTTTATATCTTCAAAACATAGTTGAAAATTGGTGCTAGGATGAATTTCATGACAAAATTTTGCGGCATTTCAATATTAGTTATCTCCCGATGCCAACTAGACAGGCACCAGGATGCAGTTTCGATAATGAAATTACGAAGACACAACACGTGAACTTCCGCCGGGAAACGAGCTCAGCACCTCATCTGTAATGACCACAAACACAAATCCAATGCCGACAAGCAATTCATCATCGAACTTGCTAAGACCGCTTTAGGCCATAACAAAAACCAAGCCTCCTAAGCCCTAAACACTCGACGGAACCGAGTGTGTGTAGGTATTTAGAGAGATTGGTCTCGCTTCGTATCAGTATCACTAACACGGTGCCCTAACCGTCCGTGTCAGTGGTAATCGCCGTGTGACACCGCTACAATGACACCCTGATGCCGTGACGGCTGCCGGCGGAACGCCACATTGTAAAAGTAAAACGATCGACGCGATTGAACTCTATACACGAAACACCCGATTTGATTTGCCAGCGTTATTATTGTTATTATCGTTATATTGGTCGTTACGAAGTTACGATTCTGATTCGGTACCCGAGGGTAAAGCGTGCTTGGTGGTTCGTGGAACGCACGGTTCATGCCGTCTCTTAAAGTTTTGAAAAAAGCTGTATTTATAAGCGACGCGTTGTGAAGCGGGTAATTATTTTCGGGGAGATTATATAGTGCGTGGCCGGCGTGGAGACACGAACGCGCGACGCGCCGACATATAGGCGATAATATTGATTCTGGACAGGCGAGAACAGAAAGTACAGTTGGAGATATCAGCGCTTTTTGGTGACCAGTCGATTAGGCACGTGGACATTTAGTTGGTAATGACGGAAAAAAAATACAGCGCGTGTTTTAAAGTTTCTTTTGATTTATGTATTCTAGAGCGTCGAAAACTTTTTCGCTGCGCTGTGCAAATTATCGTTTTTCAAACTCGTATACAACTGTCTTTCTTTAATAAAGCTTGATTACGTAGTCCATGGGAGTCTGTTGTGTATCCCGTGCCACAAACGCAAAGTATAAGTGAACATTTTCGCGTTTACTTGCCTGACTGTACTCGGAGCTGATCTTCATAAAGACGAGAGGAATTCACTCCCAACCCTCAACACCCGCTCCCTTATCGTTTTCTGCTCGCCCCCCTTCATCTTAAACTCACAACATCTCAGGAATTTGTCTTAGCAACATCAAGCGTACAATATACAAGCATTGTTCGAATTAACTTTGATTTTTTTTTTAAATATTAGTTCGTACTTTCGGGAGGAGATATCGAACTCTTTGGTGCGTACCCCTGGCCCTCGTTAGCTATTCGGCCCCATCCCCAATTTGAAGGGAAAATAATTTGGGAGGACCTTTGCTTATGCCGCTATACCTTCCCTTCATCGGTGGCTAAAGTTTGGGAATTGATTCTTATAGCTACTGCCAATTATCCGAAGCAAATTCCTCTTTAGATTGTATTTGTCGGTTTCGTCACATTTGAATTGCATTCCGAAGGAGATTATTAATTCCCACGCAAAATTGATATCACATTTTAAGCGATATCGGGCCTATGTGTTACTCAGCGTTGTAAACAATTACATCTACACAAAGGTAAACCTATTCTCAAATAGAAAATATTCTACTGTAAACTATCTCAAGATATTTAACCTACCAATTAATTTAAAAAAAATTGAAATATGAAACGCGACATCCATTTCGCCACAATATTGCCAATTCACTTTCGAATTCGCTTCGAAACTCGTTTCCACGTGGGCCAACCCTTTGAGTCGCGGCCACTTCCGATCGTAATAAACGGTTCGGGGGTGCTCTACACCCTCGATACTGCTCTCTCGCACCCCCCAACACAGGCAGCGGTCTCTCTCCCACCGCTTGCAATGCCGATGCATCGCCGCCCGGCTATCTCTCCAGACTCGACAAGGGGTGCTCTTATCAAAGCATGTTATTAACTTTTCCATTCAACAAGGATCAAGTCAGCGGGATTTCGACGCTCGATCGATGCTACCCCTACACTGCCGTCGATATCTGCCGCCCTTCATATCATGAGCTGAAAAATTCGGCAGGGGCGTTTTCAAATTCCAGTTGTCAGATTGTCAAACCGTTTAAAAATGTGTAGGTAAATTTAAAACTGGAATGCATAGTTGCGGAAGGTTCTGAGTGCTATTGTTTTTCACTTAAAAACCATTATTTTTCTTTAGATATCACCTGAAATTTCCTATGCCTTACACAGTAATTACATGGTCGGTTCTTTTAAGCCCTCATTCAATTTCGGTATCCTAGGAGTACCATAGCTAAAGTTTAATAATGGATCACATCAGGATCAGGAAGTTTCAGAGACGAATCATGTGTAAAGCCAGCCGTCCCATGTCACCAACAGCACGTGTCCTCAGTCCTGTCTCTTTAAGTGAACGAACTTGACATTGTCATTGCGTGTCTCTGCCGTGTTTATGTCGGTGTGAAGTGTACGTCCAGTGGCACTCGCTGCTTGCCTGCCTGCCCGCCAACACACAACAATTCACCATTCACAACAATACCTCTGGTAGCGACAGGCTGAGCAAACATGCGGCCGCCACGAGATGTTTGCTTGCTCGAATCACCAGCTACAGAGATGCTCGCGTACACACGGTACATGGCCGGCAGCAAGCAAACACAACCCTCATGTGCATCAGGACGCGGTTGTTGCGGGCAGATTATAAATTAGTTCGCGTTTACTCTGCCGAGTGTGAACCGCAGAACGATTTGCCGGACTTATCAAGTGCGATGTCGGTGGTTAAGCAACATTGCGTGGCGCCACGTTTTGGCTGGGTGACCGCGCGAAACGAATAGCCGATTATCATATTTTAGAGTTGTCGATTCGAATTTTTTCTATTATAATTCGTCAGGCCAAAGCCACAGTGTCCATTATCAAGCATTTGCGCTTAACCTAATCTGCAGAAGTTTTCATTAAAAATTATCGAATTTTATTCTTTCAACACTTTACCGACGTTTCGCTTAGCTACCCCACCTGCATCATCAACTCATGTACGATTCGGGATTCTAGATAGCTAGAGCCGTGATCAAGCCAGCTAAGTCTGCAGGATTTGTCATCGATCCGCTGTGAAGATCATCCTGATGTTCATGCGAATCTCCTCGCTCCTCTGCAGACGAACATGCACGCGTCGTTCCCGTACGACTCGCAGCGTGGCGGCGGCCGAGAGTACGGCGTTCGACGCCCGGGCGAGGTGCTGCTGCAGTCGCACGTGGGTCTGGACCAGGACCCTCTGGTGCTCCACAGCGCGCTTCCCGGCGTTCACGACAACCAGGTGAGTTGGACTCTTGCCCCACGAAGTTCGTCTTCAACAAAGCTATAAGCCTGGAAAATCCTGTGAAATTCCTACTAGCACTAAAGCGCGTTTAGGAATAACTAATGAACTTAAAGTCTATTTAATTTAAAAATAGCCTTGTCCTCTCAGCGCTAGTGGTCAGTATGATTACGAACATGATGCCAGATAAAATTGCAGCCACTAATTTACCTTTATTTCTAGCTTTATTAGCAAAAGTGTAATAATAACATCACTAGTAAACAGCTAGATGATATGTGAGTGGTAATTTAAACGTTTAGCCACTGTTCTAGTCTTCGATTTAGATATTTTTAAATAGCGCCTTGTGGATTTAGTTTCATCAGTTGGTGAGATGTAAATGGCAACCACTTTTTAGCGTACGACTTAATCCTGGATAGACTCTACCCAGATGAGTATTTGTCTGAATCTCGGCAGCTACCTACGAACCGAACTTGTGTTTACATGCATCCCCTTATTTCCACCCCTCATGCATTTACTTTTTCGGTGGAGTCGGCACAGCTCAGAGGCTAAATATTATCCGCGCACTTTTTAAGTTATAAGAAACCACCCGGGGTTTTCTTTGCAAAATTTGGGCTAGCATTAGGCCACCCAGTCCCATTTATCAGCTACTTTTTTTTCTGAAACCGAAAGCAGGAAGTCTCTAGCCATCACTCTCCACGCAGCGCGACCCACGATTAGACAACAAATCGAGCCAAGGAAGTACCACCATCTATTTCTTTTCCGCCACGAATCCTTACACTGCATATTTTGAAAAAAGCGTATATACATAATATACTTGCCTGACCCGCGAGGCGGACGCGCAAAACAGGATTCGAACCCGGGCAAGAAAAATATGCCTGTGCAGCATCATTTGCGCAGGCAGGCAGGCAGGCAGGCAGGCAGGCAGGCAGGCATGCCACCTGCTGGAGAGACTACCTCACCGCACAGCGCAGCCGCCGCCGCCGGTCTCGGTGATTGATTACACACGGATCATGGTATCGCATCAATCAAAATCAGGAGCGCACTGCATCGCTC
The DNA here is from genome assembly GCA_921293315.2 of Nemurella pictetii. Lineage (NCBI taxonomy): Eukaryota > Metazoa > Arthropoda > Insecta > Plecoptera > Nemouridae > Nemurella > Nemurella pictetii. The sequence goes on from OV121122.1 coordinate 10,464,714, forward strand.
CGGCCATTATTGTTCACATTTCAATAGAGTAGGGGTCCGGAGTGGCCGCGTATGGTCACGTGTTTTGATTTCATTTCTTACTTACCTGTCTTCGGCGTTCTAATTAATTACATTCGAAAGCATTCCACGCGAGAGGAACATGGACGCGTGGTTAGGGCGCTTTGACTGCCGCTTGTAACACGCGGCGAACGAAGATGCAACCACTGATGACTTTCATCCGTTTCTGCGACAAACAACAAGCGAATATCAATAGTTGTTGGTGAATCAAACGTTCCTGTCACATAATTTTCTACCCGGCCAAACAAATCTCAATTTCCCTTTGCAATCAGCGACGGTTCAAGCCTCTTAATATTCCCTCCGCAGAGAAAAATACTAGAAAAATTCGGCTGCCAAGCGTGTGTAGACGTTTTTTTTGTTTCCCAGCGTACGCTTCAGTTTTTTGTTTTTCTGTAATTGCAACGCACGTAGCTCGTTAGTGGTTAATTGCTAATTGGAGATCCGAGCGTATACAGCGATACGCTGTGTCTTAAAAATTAAAACACAAAATATATATATACACACTAATTAACAAACACACGATAGATTCTAGCGCGAAAATTACCCCGGGCGAATTCGAATTCTTTTACAACTAAATCGCCAAACGCCAGTCGCCGTTCACCTTATATAATAATGTTCTTTCAAAAATCAGCTGCTTCTATCCCAGCCTGATTCTTTTCATCCAGTTTCAATCATACTGATCGTTACACATCAATGGACCACCTATGCACACACTGTTAAACGGCTACACCATTCATATTTCACATCCTTAACATCTCTGTCATCTATTTTAAACTTTGTGTGTCGATGAAGTTCAAGAATCTTGCCTGCTGATAGACACGTGATGGATCTACCATTATGTTGGCTGTATTATCCGGGTGATGGCGAAGCCGCTTAGCCTAATATTGGTGTGTTGTGGGGGTGGGTTGGGAGGGTGGGTGTAGGTAGATTAGAGAGACATCGTCGGCGTGGCCTGGGGGGTGGTTGCTTGGGGTTGCCCTCGGGGGAAATGACTTCTCGCTGCTCGTGATAACGCCGCGAGGGTGCGGCGGGGGGTGGATGCAGAGAGGGAAGGGTAGTGAAAATTTTGGTCTTGGAATTTTGGATGTTTGACGTGAGGTATGTCTTGTGATCAGGTATACGGTTGTAGGCAAATGGGGATTATGTGGATCTATTGGCAATGTCAATGATCTGACAATATAATAATTTTATTTTTATTATAACTACTGACTTTTAAGTAATAAGTGTAGATCAATTTGCTATAGCTACATTATTTAATCAAAAATCGGTCCGTTAATATTATTTCAAACATACATTGATTCATGAAGCCTCACTATAGAAAAAATACATGGAATTCGCATATTGTAATAGAACGTCGAACTCTCTTCTGACATTGCTTTGGTAAAATTTCCTGCGGTTTTCCCACCCCTGGGCTACAGCTATTGAATAATCCCCTATATTTTATCATGCTCCATATTGCAGCATAGGTGACAATAACCTATGTAGGGCAGAGCCACGTAAAAACCCCACCACAATGCGACATGTTATAGCTGCATTTCGAACGACCCCTCAACCTTACACCCCTACACCCTTACACCCCTACAACCTTACACCCCTACACGATGGCACGATGTCTTGTGATAACCGATAGCACGTAAGCCCGCTCGACTTTCAAAAAGATTCGCATACTTCATGTGGTAATTCTAGGACGCTGTCAACTTTCTTATACATTTCGACATTTTTCACATTTTGATTTTTATACATTTCTTGTGATTTCTTACCGCGGTGCTAAAACATGTGTGTTAGCTATTGTTTCCATCAACACACAACGCCGGCAATCCCAAAAAGAAAAACAGTAACAGAACAAAAATAAAAGTCTAAGGTCTCAACATGGAAGCCCACCGAATTTGAACATCCAATCAAAATCGAATACCGAGTGTTATTCTTTTTTTGCTCAGCCATGCGCCATACTTTGAACTCTCTAATACATATACGAGAATCACATTCTTGTCCGAATATAAAAGGGGCAAGAGTGCAATCCCCCTCTCCCCTTCCACGGTCCCCCATCCCCCCTGGTCGACAATATTAATTGGATATGAACGGTGCTTTTCCAAACAGCCTTATATTAGCTGTATTGCTTCTATTATTTGCCAGCCAAGATGCATCGTACAATGAATCGAACTCGATAACAAAGGGAGATGCGTCTCTGCCAGAGATGCTATCTCCTCTCTGCTCTTGAGTAATTAACTTTTAATAACGCTGATGGTCGCATAGACGATACTATGGACGGGTCTCTGGACATGAGATGATGATACATTGTGTTCCGTTGCTACCTAATCCCATCGCAGGTGATCTGTTATGGGCATGTTTTGTATACTTTTTGAATTATGGACGAATTTTTGGCACGCGGCTGGTTGCTCTTGATTGCCATAAGACGGGCCATTGCCCGAAGGGGTTATCTTTACAAACGCCAGCACAAAAAACTACTACAGATATTTGGGCTTGAAAGTGATTTGATTCCAAATTTGACACCTTCAACTAGCTGACAACGTCACAAGTTCAGTTCACTGTGTAACACAAGTCTCTAAGGTTGGTTAAGTATCATTAATCCAGATTCGCCAACGGTTGTAAATCATAGCAAAATGAGAACGAAAATTCGCGATTTTACATAAAAACATGTCCGCTGCTGTTTCGCCCGCCGCTCGCAACTTTTCCTCGTGACCACATCACAGGACGCGCGGCCGATCGACTTTTCCACGGCTTTTCCACGGGCACACATGACGCGTGCGGTCGCGTCGTCACCCCCCCCCCCCCCCCCCCCCCCCCTCCCCCACCCGTTGTCTACCTGTGCGGGCAAAACTGCGCGCGCGGAATACGGACTCGTATTGTGCGGTCAGCATAGTTGCCGAACTTTTGCCATACGCGAACTGGGGTTGGGAGAAAAATATGACGTTTGGTCAGGCAGAAAACGTTGCGAATTTTACCTACAATTTCGGCCGCACGAAATGCAATGTGCTGACTAGAGGAACTTGTTTAATTAACGCGGCGTATTTATTACCATGTGGTTTTTCATGGCTGTGCTCTTGTTGGTCCTAAAGTAAAGGCACCGTGTCAGGTGACACCTGACGATGCCCAGCCTTCTATCGGCCAAAGTTTCAAAGCAATTTCAAAGCAAACTGTTACACGAAAACTGACAGTAATCGTACTCTTGTTGCCGATCAAATGAATCGAGAACCTCCGCTTCATGCTCAGCACAGCTCTACTGACAGAAGTCTACATCACCTAACAGAGTTTATACCCAACACGCGAGTGCAGCCCCCGAAAAAACAACCCTCAGACGTAACCTATTCACTCGCATTGTCGACGCAACAAAAAAAAAAGTGTACTCACCAACCCTCCCGATGACAATTTAATATCACGCGGAGCGAACATATATTAAAATATTCATAAATGCAATCGGAGCGCGTAAGTGGCAAGATTTTCTCGTTTTTTCAACCCCCGAGCCCATTCAAGTGTGTTTGTCAATGGCGAATGCATCAGATGTCGCCCCCCCGCCCCTGTATCTAACTAGCCCCGATCCGTGTTCACCCCGTGTGCGAGGCATCGCAGTATGGTGCATTTTGTCGCGCATAAAAGACAGATTATTCGGCTCATACACTGGATTAGAGGTCGGCTGAGCCGTGGCGACGGCGGTGTCACATTGTGTCGACTGCCGAGCATTTTACAGCTTCCTCTTTCCATGATCACGCCACACAAACGCGTTAATTTGATTCAACGCGTCAATTTCTCGGTCGAAGATCGGCGTATTCAATCGCAGTTTCCTTTTGCGCCGTGCCCAAATCTTATCTTGTCATCGGCTAATTTCCTCGCCTTCAAACAACATTCAAAAGTCAACTACCCGTGAAAAAAAGCCACTAAATGCATTAACCAAACCGCCCTCCGGCAGTAAATGCCACCTAAATGAAGCGAACGGATACGAGGGCTTAGCAGGTTTCTCGTTGGTCGTTTGCTACTCGGGGCAGTTCTGCTTGGCTAGCCAACAGTAGCGCACGCGTTTGCTATTAAACTGCAATTAAGTGTTACTGTTTGTTGGAGTAAATGAACGAGTGGCGCGCGCATCTATACGCATCGGCGAGCGATAACAATGGGAGACGCACGCGTGAAGTCTCAGATATTTTCTCACGGCAACCCCTTTGCTGCCGCCGTCGCCCAGGAAATATCCGTGTGATTTACAAGTTTATGAGCTAGCTTGTTTATGGCGCTAAGCCACACGAGGTATTTCCGCCCCTAATGAGAATAACTGCTTTAAATACCAGACATTAACTGGATCACGGAAACTGTAACTTGAAGTCCTATCAAGTCTTTGCAACGCTATCGCACTCATGTTTATTGGTTATACCTAGGACAAATAACTCCACTTACCAGCTCATTTACGAACCGTTGATTGTTTCCTTGCAGAATACGGATGTGGATGACTCTGCCGGATTCATCAACGACCTACCCTTGCTGAAAAGCGAATATTGTAAGTATTTCATTTTCAACATTATACCTATTTCCGTCTTTCAAAAGTTCACAAAAATTTTACTCGTGCTACGAATCACAGTCCAGCGCAAACAGCTCACACAATGGCATAATATACCCTTCAAATTCATCATTATATCTGTCAAACAATTACCCCTAACTTGACATCACAGCTAATCCCATCATCCCCTATACTTCAAATAACATCTGGGCTCGTTGAGGGATTCCTAGCATGGCACGTAGTAGTTCCGCGCATTGTGCCCGCTACCCCAAAATGCGTCGCTTATTAGCCGTATTACGACGTGGGGGGGCGCGCGAATGGGGTGCCAGAAAAGGGCGGCTCGCAACTTGACATCGTGTCAAAGTGTAACCCTAAATTAGGGGGGCGGGCGCGGAGCCGCGTTGCATGGTTTCCAACATGCTTAACCGATGGTTAGCATGGGCGTCGTGGGCTAACGGACAAACGTATTGTCAGTCGGGGCACAGGATACGGATTTGTCAGGGGGTTTGGTTCGCTCACTGTTTGCAGATTATTTTGAATTAATGTGTGTGAATGTTTGCATTAATCACGGGGGTTTTGGGGTGCCGATTTCGATGTTGGAGAAGGTGCGAGACGCTCACGATGCGTGTTGTAGCGATTTTTATACTAAAGTTTTGTAGACTGATGAAGATCCCAGCAAACACACCCGCGCTGGGCCCACACGGCGCCCGCGCGGGGTAAACGTATTTACCCCGCGCGGGCGCCGTGTGGGGACCCCGCGCGGGAGCCGGCAGAAAGTGTCACCTTTTTCCACGCGGCTCCCGCGCGGGGTCCCCACACTTGTGCCGCACTTTGCCCACGCTCTGCCCTCGCGCTGCCCGAACTCTGCCCGCTCTGAACCCGCGGTAACCCCACAGTGAGCCCACGCGTACCCCACAGTGAGCCCACGCGTACCCCACAGTGAGCACACGCGTACCCCACAGTGAGCCCACGCTTACCCCACAGTGAGCCCACGCTTACCCCACAGTGAGCCCACGCTTGCCCCACAGTGAGCCCACGCTTACCCCACAGTGAGCCCACGCTTACCCCACAGTGAGCCCACGCTTACCCCACAGTGAGCCCACGCGTACCCCACAGTGATTGGATTAATTGGATTCATTATTGGAATATTTGGAAACTGGAAATTATAACATTTTGGTTGAGTGAATGATATTTAAAATTTTAGTATAATTGAGTTACAATTAACAAATAAATAACAATACCTGAGGCCCTAAAAACAGGCCCTCGATTTAGGTGGATTATCCCATTGTATATAAGAAAAATTTGTACAATAACCATAATAATAACCTTTTTATGAAAAAAATACCAATTTACTGTAAGTAATAAATGGCTAATAATTCTATCAAAACTTACAATGTCGATAGTTAATGGATAAAAAATATGTTTATAAAAAAAAAATATATATATTTGTTTAAATAAAATACATAAAATGATAAAAGCTGCTTATTGCACAATTTTCCATTGGTGGATTTTGTTATTAATTGGTAGAAATAATCCAAAAGCCTGCCAAAAATTATCAAACATAAAATCCTAATAATATTAATAATGCTAAAGAAAAACTTATAACTGTCAAGTGGGTACTTAAAAAACAGTAAAAAGTAAAATTGCATGCTTGAATTTAAAAAAATATCACACCGCCTTTAAAAATTAAAACATTTCAAAAGGCACAACCCTCTGCGCTCCGGCGTCCCCGTTCACACGCTCATTTTCTTCATTCGGCACAGGCATCAGCTGTTCATTGCTGGTGCGTCTGTGACGCAGGCGCCCGCCGGCACCCGGCAGGTCTCGGGCGCCTCGCAGCCACTTCTTCACACCAGCAACCGTATTGCTGTGTGTAGCCTCGCTGTGTGTCTCTTTTATCACGACTGCAATCAAACGAACAAAATTGGGTTAAATTCGGGTTCTTTTCTGGAGATCCCTGTGTCAACGGCAATAAAAAAGGAATCCCTTTTTGAACCCATATCTTCCTATTCCGGGTTGAAATCCCGATACGGTTACAAATTTCGGAATTGACATTTATTTTCTAATAATAAATGTCTACCGTACATGCAACGAGCATTTGCATTTATTTGCGCACACGCAATATAATCGTGTTGTGGGTGAGCGTAAATATTACGCTCATCCAAAACACGATTATATTAGTGTTCGCATTGCCTAGTACATAAACTGAATCCTTTCATGACTCCTCGGCGATATTGGCCAGTGATTATGACGTTCCTTCACCTTCACCATATTATATGTAAATGAGCCTTTGAACATTTGTTGTTCAGCTACCTTTTGGTGAACCTGAACTTCCTTCAGATTACTTAAGATATTGGTGAACTGGCCTTTAAAAAGTTCAGTTTTGAACTTGTGATTCCAACACTGGATTTAACTTACGTGTTTTTAAGAGGAGTACATTCTGGAAGTCCTGCATCGATGTCTTTCCATTGCAGCCCTTCCAGTTTATTCTTCGCGCCAAGTCGGGGACAATTATTTTTGACAAAACTGTTTTAATTCCAACTTCAACATCGCCTCCAGCAAAGATGCTGAGATTCACCACCTAAAATGTTCACAGGAATGGATGAGTTTAAACAAGATCATAGTTTCATAATTATTTATTCAGTCATGTTTTATGCATGAGATATTAATTAATATTAATGTAATGTAATTAGTATTAATGTTATTAAAATTAGCGTTAGCGAAGCTCTATAGTTATTCTTCTGATGCTGAAGGCCAAAGTAGAGCCCTAAAGGTATGACACCACCTAGTTATGTCCTAACAAATCACCCTGTCAATGGCAACCTTTTGTGAGAGGAGGATGGTCAGGTCGGTTTATGACTTCCAGATGTTCTTTGACTTCTTCATTTTGAGCTGGGAGCAACGCAAAGGATTTTCTTGCATAAGTCTATATAACCGATTGTATCAATGGTTTCAAACTTTAAGTCTCTTTGCTGCCCAGTTGTATTTGAAAACCTGTTGAACGCTATCCAACTCATGAAATGATGACTAGTGAGTGATATAGTGATAATACACCATTCTTTTATTGTGCTCATGGAAGAGGTTGCCTTTTCTAATTGAATTAAAATCCTCAAATCGCTTTGTGACCCCCAGCATAGAAGCGAATAAACTTGAAAATTGAAAACATGCAAGGAGGAAAACATTCAAGGAATGCGGAGTGCCAAAGGCATGCAGTTAGTTTCTTATAGTAAAGATATAATAAATAATAGCAAATGCGTACCTTGATAGCTCTTGTATGTCTCTTCTGGCAAATTAAACCAAATTTTTAACTTTATCACGATCGTCGGTTTGAAGCGTTCCTTGCGATGCACACTGGGCTAGAGCTGAGGGTAGAATGGAAATAAGGGTGCAGGTGCCAGCCTGAGAAGATGTCAGCGAGGTGGGTGTATCGTTGGTCGCTGCACATGTGACGGGATATATTGTTACAAACTTTAGAAATATATTTTTACTTAGGTCTCAAGAAACATTTCATTTCCTTACCAATAGAAGGCAAAAATAGAATCATTGACTTATATAACGACACGTTATAATACACATTGGTTGGTTGTACAATTATACTAAACTTAGAACACTATTTTGTTAAAATATGTACCAAGTCCCCTAATAAGAAGAGCTCTTTGGGAGGAGGCTAATTTTGAGGAGAAAGGGTGACAGGATGTTGGTTAACAATCTGAATGCATAAAAACTGATAGCCACGGCACAAATATATCTTTTATTTAGGATGAATTTATAGGAAAGAATATTAATAAGTTATTAATATTTTAATAACATTTTCAAGTTTAAGAAAAAACTAAATATTATTTAACTGATAATATCTTATAATATCAGTTACTAATAACAATGGGTTTTTTAAGCTTAATTAAAATCTAACATCAGGTACGGTAATGAAAAATAAAAACTTAGGTGATTTTCCACAGACAGACAATGGGGGGGGGTCTGCCATGTGTATTAGCATTGACTTGGTGATTTGAGGAATAAAAGAAAATAGAAGTCTTTTTCTAGAAAAAGAAATTTTATCATTTCATACCATTCGATCTTTTAAATTTTCCAAACTGTCCTCAGAAGAAAAACTGTATATTATTTCTCCAATTCAAAATCAAATGGTGCAAAAGGAGAGTTTGAAATATGAGCGCGCTAGATTTTGTCAGTCTACCAATCGGAGCAGCGAAGCATTTGAAGCCATATGCGGTCGCTTCGGGTTGTGAGGGTTGGGATGGGACGGAGAACTGCATAGAAATCGAATACAAAAGAATTTTGTAAGTATTTTAAACAGATGCTAAAACTTTCTTTCCGTAGAGCCGAAATGATCGCGATAAGTGATTAATGTGTCCAATTGAAATGTTTGTAGGATTATTCACGATTACATAATTTTTTCATGAAAAACGTACTTTAAATCATGTCTCTAAGACGAACATTGCACGAGATACAGGGCTAATGTTTTGATCATGGCATGTTAATAAGCAGGTACATTATATCCCGATTTGTATATCAAACATAAAGTTTTCTTGTCAGTTAAGTACTGGTTTGAAAACTGTTTGAAATGTTAAAGATAACTCTTCAGAATAATAAATCGCTGTGTAAAGTATACTCTACATTAGTAAAAATTGGTTGACTTCCCGGATAAAATCGAGGTCGTTCACTGCGGCATACATGTGGGGAGTGCGCGGGCCCAGAGCGGGCTGAGCGCGGGTAAGATGTGGGGTAGAATGAGATACCCCACGCACTTGCCGCGCGGGCACAGTGTGGGGTTACCACCGCGGCTCCCGCGCGGGCGTTGCGGTGGTGTTTCATGGATAAAATCGAGGTCGTTCACTGCGGCATACATGTGGGGAGTGCGCGGGCCCAGAGCGGGCTGAGCGCGGGTAAGATGTGGGGTAGAATGAGATACCCCACGCACTTGCCGCGCGGGCACAGTGTGGGGTTACCACCGCGGCTCCCGCGCGGGCGTTGCGGTGGTGTTTCATGGATAAAATCGAGGTCGTTCACTGCGGCATACATGTGGGGAGTGCGCGGGCCCAGAGCGGGCTGAGCGCGGGTAAGATGTGGGGTAGAATGAGATACCCCACGCACTTGCCGCGCGGGCACAGTGTGGGGTTACCACCGCGGCTCCCGCGCGGGCGCCACGGTGGTGTTTCATGGGTAAAATCGAGGTCGTTCACTGCGGCATACATGTGGGGAGTGCGCGGGCCCAGAGCGGGCTGAGCGCGGGTAAGATGTGGGTAAAGTGCGGGCAGTGCGTGGGTACAGGGATGTGGGCACAGTGTGGGGTTGCGGATGCGGCTCCCACGCGGCTCCCGCGCGGGAATTGGGGGGGCGATTTCAGAATTTTATGCCCGCGCGGGAGCCGTGCGGGAAACGCACTGATCACCCCACACTTACCCCGCACCCCACACAAATCCCACAGTGCCCGCGCGGGCCCCGCGCAGGGCCCGCGTGGGGTGTGTTTGCTGGGGAGTAGGTTTTTGAAAGATATTTTAAACATCACATTGATAAGTTTATTCTTATCTGAAATTTCCATTGTTAGACTAGATCAGACAAGAAACATAACCGTCTAGATTCGAACCTATAAATGCAACTACTCGTTGCATGACGGTAGATTTTATTATAAGAAACGAAATATCCAATCCAAAATGTGTACGGATACAAATTTTGGTATGGATATTTAGCATTCAATTTCTTAGTTATTATTAAAAAATCACATAACTTCTAGTGGCAGATGCGTACACCTCGAATAACGTCCAAGCAACGCCTAGAAGCTAAATTAAAAACATCGGCGTCCCTCGATGCGAAAAGCACCCCTCCCGAAGCCCACCCACCCTTCCAAATGTAACCGGAAATGTAGCCAATCACCAGGTCTATTTGGCACCGATTAGCCCTTATGAGGAAGCCACTTGGAAGTGCTTCCTCGCGCCATTTTGGACACAGCCTCCCCGCCACCCCGCCACCCCACCCCCGGGGGCACCCCACGTCCTTGACTCCCCGTATTTCACACCTCGCACGCATTGGGCCAATTAACGCAGCCGGCTTTTTGGAAGTCATGTGGGGTTGGATGTGTGGGGTGGAGGGTGGGGGGAGGATGAACATACAGAATGGCTAAATATGTCATTAACGACATGGACGGGTGTGTTAGAGGTTTATTTCCTTAGGCAAAGTCTCGACAGACTTGGTTTGTTGAAAGGTTTTGACGAAAATCTGCCCTCGTGGGTTCAATTATTTTATTTACACTCATTTCTTAGTCATAAGTCAAAATCTAATGCATTGGTTTAGGATTAAAAAAAATAATTTACCGATTAAAAACCAATAAAGTGTTTTTTTTTTCTTTACTTCTTGAAAAAATACTGAGAACTTATAGTGCCATTATTCTCTGGTGCCACTAAATTTTTGGATAGTGTCAGCAATTATTGTTTGTGAAGTTTGTTAAACGGTTGCTTGCTTTACTTGCTATACAGAGAAACTAAAACTGTTATTTTTTCTTAATTTCCCGTGGAAAGTAGTGAAAAGACACTGTGGTCGGTCAAGATCGCTCCTCGTTCATTTCATCATAGCTTCCACCATGCTTATTATCGCATTAGGTGGCTATGGTCCATTGGCATGTAGTAAAATTATAAATCACCAGCATCCGGCCAGTATACAAGATCCAATAAAAATTATCCGAATTTCCAGTTTCGAAAGAGCGAGGTTTATATTGGATTGGATATCGCATGAGAAAAAGTCCGCGCGTCGGAAACGCGCGATGTGTGCCGAGCTAATAATGGAGTGCACAGTTTCCAGCGAAGGCTCTCGCATATATATCTATTGACGTGTTTCGTATGAGATCGTAATTAAATCTTGTTTTCTGATATCAAAAGGAAGCCATCCGATCCATAAGCTCCCTATGAGCTCGCAGTGCAATTAAAATAATTGCCGGCGACTCGTGGAGGTGGTCGTTATTGGTAACTCATCGACAGGCCCACTCTGTGATTCATTACCAACAGCTTCACGTTTATTTGCGTCGTAAATTCTTTGGATTTTATTTCTGGGCGAAAAGCTTTGCGCGCTGTGCATCACATTCAAGAATGATCTCTTATTATACATTCCTAATTTCCATGACACCTCTCAAAACATTCATGTCACAACATCAGTATGAAGATAATAATAAGTTTTGCACACGCATGTATTTTGTCTCTGGCTTAACAACATAAATACATACTTATTTTATGATTTCAGTTATAATTACACCTTGCCTGTGCTTCGATTTTTGCATAAATTTTCCGTGCCTCGTCACCTGTCTGTCTTCCATGTTTAAAGCAAAAGGCTCTTACTGCATTTCTATGATTGTGCTGATTGCTAAGCTCGGCACTCGGCAGCATTTCAATGTGAACTTCGGATGCGATGCTAGGCAAGCACAGCTCCATCGAGATGAATTTTGGTATTCGCCGAAGACGAATTCGATCTTGATCTAGGTGAAGAGCGTTGTGGAAAGATGAAGGCGTAAACTGCGATGGCAGGAGCCGCAGCATTAACGCTTCTACATCGCCTAACATTACAGCCTCTGCCGACTATAACATGCAGACTATAAAAATTATTTAGAAGTGAAAAAAAAATCTCGGTTATTATTATAATTATAAGACGGGGGCTAGTTTTTGTTATAAACTATGGGCCAGTACTCTCAGCTTATGTTGCGTTAGACCTCGTGCGATCTGAGGCACGGTTCTCTGGTATTCCTATTTGATTCAAAGTGAACACACGTTTTGAACAAGATACACCAGATCATTTATAGTTCGTGTTTACCAGGAAAGAAGCGGGGATTACATCTCTCGTGGCCAAATTTCGATCTCTTTTGATAACCAACTTTGAAAATGTAAAGCCCCTTCTGATTCACATGGTAACCAAAGTTTAATTTGAATGCTCACGATTCGTCGTTTTTTGAACGGGAGAATAATCAATGTTACAAATTTAATTATTTCCCTATTAAAAATAAATTGATAACAGTTAAAATATTCGTGATTTGATGCTATCATAGATATTTCAATATCAGCATAAAATTAGCTTTAATCTCTAATCGATTTAACTTTAAAATTAGCTTCCTCCTTTCTCTCATCAATAATCTATTGATACAACGTAGACTTTTTTCATTCTAATTGTCCATAATGCATGCGCTCATGGGCAGATTTTCCTGTTCCTCTAATTTTGGTCGCCTCCTCGCCCCTGAATTAACACTCGTCCTTTATTTAGTTCTAGCCTACAAGCAGTCAGGGGACAATGAAGAAATAACAAGGGGTAAGCCACACGCATATCGAAAGATATAACAAACTATTAACAAAGTCTAGCTTTTCGGGTGGCAATTCACGGGAATTTTGGTTAACCTTTATCCATTGTTTCTAAATCCTTTGCATGCACTCCTTGGTATTTGAATGTTGCATTCTGTCGGATGCTTAGTGCTTCGACATGATGGGGAGCAAGCATTTTGTTGCTGTCAGTAGGCATCTCAACGTGCATCGATCTCTCTTTCTCATCAAAACTCAAAATACCAGCCAAAGTCGGAAATATATCCGGGAAATGCGGCAATAAATTAGAAACAAGACAATTACGGAAGAGTTAATGTTAGAAAAATCAATTATTTACGGTATCCTGCAATTGAAATTCACATTTCTCTGTTGATGCAAAATTGATATTTAGTCAATTTTTAAAATCATCAATCATCCACAGTTGAATATCCGATGACAGAAACCAAACCAATCCGGAAAGAAAAGCGAGTGCAGTCCCAAAGACACCGCCACTTTCTGCTTTCGGCCCCGGTGCAATATTTTGATATGTCAGCAGCGAGCGTACACACATCTTACCGCGGTCGCACTTCCAAATCTAGACACTTTTTTCACCATCATCTCGAGCCGGTACGCGCGTACTCCGCGTCTTCTGCCCGCTTCAATCGAGCTCATTCCTGCACCTCCCCGACGAAGTGTGCTGGCCAGCCAGTGCAGCCAGTGCAGCCAGTGCAGCCACACTTTCATCTCAAACCTATAAGCGTCAGTGGCTGGCTGTCAGACCAAGTCAGACTTTTCTGGCTACTTGCATGCTGGCTGTTCGCTGCTTATTCTGCTTACCGCGTACTGATTGTTGCTTGCTACTCACTGCTCGTAGCTCGCTGCTTGTTTAATGCTGCTTACTGCTAAGTGCTTGCTCCTTGCTGAGAACTGCTTGCTGCTTGTTGCTGCTTGCTACTAGCTGCTTGCCATAGCTGTTTGCTACTAGCTGCTTGTTATAGCTGCTTGCTACTAGCTGCTTGTTATAGCTGCTTGCTACTAGCTGCGTGTTATAGCTGCTTGCTGCTTGCTGCTTGCTGCTGCTTGCTACTCATTGCTTGCTACTAGTTGCTTGCTACTCGCTGCTTGCTGCTTGCTACTAGCTGCTTGCCATAGCTGTTTGCTACTAGCTGCTTGTTATAGCTGCTTGCTACTAGCTGCTTGTTATAGCTGCTTGCTGCTTGCTGCTTGTTGCTGCTTGCTACTAGTTGCTTGCTATACTCGCTGCTTGCTGCTTGCTACTATAGCTGCTTGCCATAGATGCTTGCTACTATAGCTGCTTGCTATAGGTGCTTGCTACTAGCTGCTTGCTATAGCTGCTTGCTACGAGCTGCTTGCTACTAGCTGCTTGCATATAGCTGCTTGCTACTAGCTGCTTGCTATAGCTGCTTGCTACTAGCTGCTTGCTACTAGCTGCTTGCTACTAGCTGCTTGCTGCTCGCTGATTGCTTCTAGCTGTTTGCTACTAGCTACTAGCTGCTTGCTACTAGCTGCTTGCTACTAGCTGCTTGCTACTAGCTGCTTGCTACTAGCTGCTTGCTACTAGCTGCTTGCTACTAGCTGCTTGCTACTAGCTGCTTGCTACTAGCTGTTTGCTGCTTGCTGATTGCTACTAGCTGTTTGCTACTAGCTGCTTGCTACTAGCTGCTTGCTACTAGCTGTTTGCTACTAGCTGCTTGCTACTAGCTGCTTGCTACTAGCTGCTTGCTACTAGCTGCTTGCTACTAGCTGCTTGCTACTAGCTGCTTGCTACTAGCTGTTTGCTACTAGCTGCTTGCTGCTCGCTGATTGCTACTAGCTGCTTGCTACTAGCTGTTTGCTACTAGCTGCTTGCTACTAGCTGCTTGCTACTAGCTGTTTGCTACTAGCTGTTTGCTACTAGCTGCTTGCTACTAGCTGTTTGCTACTAGCTGCTTGCTGCTCGCTGATTGCTGCTTGCTGATTGCTCTGCGGCCACGCTCGAGAATGTTATAATTACCCCCATGGACTGGCCGTTGATTATTTCGGCGTCGCGTGTTATGACGGTAGGAGTGAACCGAAGAGTGGTCTTCACTCGCTGGTCACGTGTCGTCGTCGTCGCCGAGGACCTACGTGAATCTGCTCGCCATGCGATGTCGCGGAGCGACGGACGATCTTAGAGAAGAAAGTTTTTTTGATATTTGAATAAATAGCTGCGTAATTAAATAGATGGAGCATGCGTCTCGTGATTTTTTGTGCGTGTAGGAATTCCCAAGTCTGAAAATGAAAACTTTTAAAACACATCTGTCCACAGGACGAAGATAAGCCATTAATAAAACTATACATTTCACATGCAAAATAATACTCGGGCGTTCGGTAACAGCGAAATCGCAAGCACTGACAACACATTTCAGAGTATCTACCGACAAAAAACCGTATAGGCCTATGAATCACATTAATAATAATTGCCATTCGATCATAAAATTCATAAAAATCGACCAAACTAACATAATTTGTAACGCTCGATCGCGCTGCCATCTATAACAATTATTCAGTCAAAATTCCTCGAATTGTAACATGGGTTTACCCGCGTGGCGAGCGAGATGGCGAGTGATTTACCTACCGACACATCGGAAGCCCAATGCATTCGGTCCATTCATCTTCCTCGGCAGCCTCTCTGCAGCATAGCCCGTGTACAGGCGAGCACAGATACGAATGCATAGCCAGCCAGCGCGCAGTTTATAAAACCAAAGGTGTAATTAACTGTAATTACCGGCCGAGAAGTCTGGCCGGCACGATCAGTTCAGAATTAAGAAGCCAGTGCCGAGAAGCGACAACCAATAATTTAGAGTATAAAGTAGACTCTGGTGCTACCAACTTACTCGTAGCTGGCAGGGAACGCAGTCAGTGCTACCATCCACGGTAATTATTATTATATCGGAATGACGGGAAGAGGCGGGTTTATTAATACAGGATTTTTTTTCTAGTTCGTTACTATTCTACTCTCCTCTCGCGTTTCTTTCGTTATGCCTATCTTGATTTAACTATATAGCTTTAGCGAAGCTGCAGCATTAACGGCTATCTGGGGAATGTTTCCTGCCCTCCGCGCGCGGTTTCTTGTTTGCTTAGACTTTAAGCGAGTTCACTGGGCAAAGAAGAAAATGAGCTTAACTGACAACAACGTATTCTACATCCTTTCGTCCGCTTTATACCGTGTATTATATTGTAGTATAGCAAAACTAAATGCCATTATTAGTAAAGTTTTCTAACATTGCTGACCCTTCTCGTAAGATGATCGCGTAGACGCGGGCTGCGCGAGTTTCCTAAGTAATACAAACATTCAGTCATTTTAATTAAAATATCTTAATCTTTCTCGATGGCGGCGACCGGGGTGGGAACCGGCGCGGGGGGGGAGCGCTTCCGATTGCAAACAGCGGCGCTTTTCGGGAGTCTTTTAACCCTTCGCTGCGCAGCAAGCGCTGCGGCCCACGTTCCAACTATTTACAAACATTCCGGGCGCGAGCGTTGAGTGACAGCGGGGGGGAAATTTGGAAAAGCGAAAATATCGTCTGCAAAGTCCATGGAGGAAGTTGTGCCATGTGGAAGTTGTCATTTCGCATGCGATTTTCGGTGCGGTCGGGTTCGGGATGGGGTGTTGAAGTTTTGAGGAGATGGTTTGACTTTGATGATGTCGACGAGAGAGCTACCAGTGTGTTAAGGAGGTTGGACGGCCGCTTATTTCGCTAGCCGCAAATGAGAGCACACTCTCACTAAAATAATTCAGTTTTCTTTGCCATCCACGAGCATTTTAAACTCACCCAAAACCAAAGAAATAGCAAGTGTCCCGTTTGGAAATTTGCATGTAAATTGCTCATGTTTTTGTTTGATGACTATATTACAAAATTAGCCACTAATTAAAAATACATTAGGCTTCTTATCCGCGATTAAATAAATACAGCAGAAATCTAAGATCCATTCCATAGATCGCCTAGTCCAGAATGTGATAATTGTCGGAATGCTTATACAAATAGAGGAGGAATAGAAATAGGAATCGGGCCTGCATTTCCAGCTAATTACCCTATCGAAAGATTAAACGGTTACTTTTTATATTTGCGTTGCTTTCGTTGCAATGATTTGACCGTTGTAAGATGCATGCCCGAGCCCGGCTATTATTAGAATCGTATGATCGCATCGTCTCGGGGGAGGCTACCCCATCCAGGGGGATGACCAACACGACCCCACCCCACCCCACACATTCTTTGCGCCCCATCGAACGTTCATAGATTCGCTTCCAGTCCAACGAGCGTATCGTCAAACGTCAAACCGTACGATGAAAATATTACAGTAACAAATTATACCCATCGTATACCCACTCGTGCCGCATGGAGCAAATATTGTTCTATGCATTGTTGTTGTTGTTATTATTATTTCTTGACGGCATGCTGGCATTTTTGGAAGTTTTGAGGATTTTCATCCGGCGGCTGGACTCGTTATTGTTTTCGGCGCCCCGGGCGGCTCTTGGTACAGACTTCGGTACAGGGAGGGTCAAAATTTCGGTGAGATCAGCGAAACTTCGAGCCGTAGGAAATAGTTTGCATCAATGAGTTTGGAAGTATAAGGCGCTGATGTTTCTTTTTCCTACCATTTGTTTTTTTGAGAAAAGAAATACATGCAGAAAATAACTGTGTAGTAGCTTTTCTTTTAGATTGTGGAAGTGCCGTGCCCAACTTGGCACCTCCACTTTCTGTGCATTGTCTTTTTATTAATGTCTACGGAAATTATGGAGCTAGAAACAATCCAGGCCAAAACTCATATATTTATTATCGCAGAGTAGAATTCAAATTTCAACCAATACGAAAATGTTAAAAATCGATCTGCCAAAGACCGGAAAATTCAAGACATCAGTTCCCACCGAAACCAGTGCACTTTGCGCGGATATGACGCCTTAGCAGTGCACTAGTTCATTAAGATTTAAACATTAAACAGCCAAGAAAGAAGCTATAATGCGCGGCAACTCAAATAGGAAACGACGTCTGTGTATCGACGAGTTATAGTTTCCTTTCACTTGGCATAGGAACATGATCATTTACACATCACTGAAACAGTTGGACGGGACGTGATTCTCGGCAGTCCAGTGGGAAATTTGACTGACGCAGGTTCCATTCTCAGTTAGCCAAATAACCACTGTTGACACAACAACGCACAAAATACAAAAAATAAATTGGCTTTATATCTCGCGTGCCAATTTAACAAATTTCACCAAAACCGAAAATGACAAAAGTTGATTGTTCATAAGTGTGATTTAAGGTCTACCCACAATTGGCGCAAGCACAACGATAGCGCGCAACGCGCAACGCGCAAGAAATTAAATTGACTTGTTCAGATTGCGCTGTCTTAAATTGACGTAAGCGGAGCGAACAAACGCAGCGCGCAGAGCGCAGCGCGCAAGAGATGGTTATATTTTATATTTCCTTGCGTCTATCGTTGCGTCAACCAATCACAGCGCAGGAAATCTTCGTTTCCGATTCCGATTGTTTCCGATGTTGACATTCGCAACTCGCAAGTCAATGTCACTTCGCTTTCTATAAGTTTCAAGCTACTAATAAAAAGATATTTGGTTTTAAAATTAAAAAATTAACAAGAAGTTTGATGAAATTGGAGACGTGGAGGCAGACCCCGAATACGTGTTAATCGCGCCAGTGGAACTCGTATTTAAATTATTATTAAACTGTCTATGACCTCTTATTTGTTTCTGTTGAAGATATCTAAAGCACGTAAAGGCCTTAGCGCAAGCACAACGTGCAAGCGCAGCGCGCAAGGCGCAGAGCGTAAGCGCAAGCGATAACAAAACTCGGTGTCTACAATTGACATGTTGCAACGACGCAACGATGAGTTGACTGGGAACTGTCAATTGAAAATGGGCGTCGGCTCTGTTTTGACAGCTGTCATTGCTGGCTACGACACGCGCGAAATCTAATGTCAAACGTAGTTTTCTGTTCGCCCTTTTATGTTAGTCAATTCTTAAATGAAAAGGTGGATGCTTTAACTTTATTTACGTGCTTTAGATATCTTCAACAGAAACAAATAAGAGGTCATAGACAGTTTAATAATAATTTAAATACGAGTTCCACTGGCGCGATTAACACGTATTCGGGGTCTGCCTCCACGTCTCCAATTTCATCAAACTTCTTGTTAATTTTTTAATTTTAAAACCAAATATCTTTTTATTAGTAGCTTGAAACTTATAGAAAGCGAAGTGACATTGACTTGCGAGTTGCGAATGTCAACATCGGAAACAATCGGAATCGGAAACGAAGATTTCCTGCGCTGTGATTGGTTGACGCAACGATAGACGCAAGGAAATATAAAATATAACCATCTCTTGCGCGCTGCGCTCTGCGCGCTGCGTTTGTTCGCTCCGCTTACGTCAATTTAAGACAGCGCAATCTGAACAAGTCAATTTAATTTCTTGCGCGTTGCGCGTTGCGCGCTATCGTTGTGCTTGCGTCAATTGTGGGTAGACCTTAAAACCTAAACGCTGCATGTTCGCTGGATAGTTATTATTAGAAACGAAATGATGAACAAAATGAGTATGCATCATCTTTCTTCGTCTTTATTCATTTGTTGGTATTCAATTTCTGAAACACAATTGAATCTGACTGCATGTGGTTGGGTTTTTAATTGGAATTTAGAACAATTCCCAATTCAGCATAATCCTATCCCGCCACAAAATGTAAGTTATAAGAAAAACCACCCCCGACTCTCTACCATCTTACAGCTATCAACGTTCCTCGTCGAACTTTTTGACCTATGCATTGATTTCTTCTATTCCTTTAACACAATGGAACCTAACTGCAAGAGATTGGGATATATCGGTTAATAAAACTTGTTAAAACCCTTGTCAACCCACTCCTGACTTCCTTCCACCCCACCACAACGGCCGACATCGTCTCTAACGCCTAGCTCTCCCCCGTTCTCGCAGGCATCAAGCCACGTAACAACGAGAACATCTCCAAGGACGTGGTGCTGTCGGGGGCGTCGGTGCCCTCGGACGTGTTCTGTTCGGTGCCCGGCCGCCTCTCGTTGCTGTCCTCCACCTCCAAGTACAAGGTGACCGTCGGCGAGGTGCAGAGGAGGCTGTCGCCGCCCGAGTGCCTCAACGCCTCCCTGCTCGGCGGCGTGCTAAGGAGGTAAGCGCCATGCGGTGTTACAATATGTTTCTGTTTCCCACTTAGCGAGCTGATGATACCGGCCTGTTGCTCTGGATTTAGCTGAGCGATTTCAGTTTATTTTTGTACGAGGAGTTGATGTCAAGTGCAGAAAGGATCTGGAATCGACGACAGTGATACTTTGTTTGTTTAGCGTGAAAAAATGAGGGCTGAATTGAGTCACACGTGACAGTTGCTCTGGATTGCTGCGAGCAAAGTGGTATATAATTCGCATTTTTAACCGATAACTAACCTTTTTGCGTGATTTAATTTGTCTCTGAGAAGTGGATGCAAAGAGAAAAGGATCATAAATCGAAAAAAATAATGGGTTTTTGCAAGATAATTGCGATTGATTTTTCAAGCAAGAGAGTCGTTAGTGTACATGTTTATACTTGTGAGTTGCCCCTCTTGAACACAATGTATTGATAGGTAAAGTATGCCGTAGATTATGACACACGACTCGAACTATTCCTAATCGATATCACATATGCCTCTCCCATCTTTAAACCGAACCATTGGTATCATTCATTGAAACTGCACAGCTAAATCGTCAAATGTGATCCTGAATCGATCAGGTTTTGGTGTCAAAGCACAGCACAGCGTGGCGCGGCAAGCTCGACACTTATCAGAAATAACGACGCCAAGATATAATTGTTTCGACGCTTGCATTCAACAGTCGACGTGGGGGTGTTTGGTGGAGAGGGGGGTTGTAAATTCGGGGGGGTTGGTTTTTGTTTAATGAGCGCCCCAAGACGTGCGCATCGGCGCGACGCCATCATTAAAAGCACTCGGTCGGTTGCATGAAGTTGCTGCCAAGAATCTAGATTTTAGTTTTGGGACATATCGGTATTAATAGCGTCACTTGCTACCATGTTCTCGATTCAATGGAATGTTGGAAAATGGTTTGATGGGTGGGTTTAGATTTAGATTTTTTACCCTTACTCTAAAGGAACAAGCATGGCATCGTCACATTTTTTTTAACACGGGACCAATGAAAATCTCTCCTCGTTTGATGAGTAGAACAATTAAGCAGTCATTGGTCTACATTCACTTTGAATTACCGTCATTCCGTACTCGTGTGCCATGTTCAATCGGATTGTAACAACATAAATTTATACACGAGTTAATCATAAAACAGTTGTTGTATAGATAAGACGATCTCGACACGTCAAGTCAATAGATTCACCTCGCCAAACCCCAGCTCGTTTTAAATAGAATAACTTGCGCGAAATCGCGAGCGTGCTGGACTTTTTTTTACACGCAAGTAAAACACACCATAGACTTGTTCCACGGACGGCGTATTCTTCTCGCTCGCAGCAATGTCCGTTATAAATTTGAATGGGCAATTCCGTCGGTGTTCGATATCTCTTTCCTCGCGCTTCGCCTCGGCCAGCAAGCAGCTCGTACGGTCGGATGAAAGATGGTCTCGTAAAGTGAGTGGACATTTGTTCGTAAGTGTGCTGGTTGATTGCTCGTAAAACAGCTCTCCGCTTATCATATTGGTCACACCTTAATTGGTCGGAGTCAGTGGCAGGTCAATGACTGCTTGCATCTGGGTGGAGAGGTGTGTGAATAAAATCAACATCGGCATCCGTTTTACAAGTGTTCAGCCCCTCGATGACCTGTTTAATTTCCTCCGTGCCCGTGTGGACAACGTGTTCCGGTGCTTACGGACCCGATCGAAATCCACCTGCATTCAATTCAGGAAAGGTAACACACACACTAACTGAGAATTCTGATGGCAAAATCTCACCGAATACTTTTTCTTCTCTTTCAGAGCGAAGTCAAAGAATGGCGGGCGCCTCCTGAGGGAAAAGTTGGAGAAGATTGGACTCAACCTGCCGGCTGGAAGAAGAAAGGCTGCTAACGTCACCCTGCTAACCTCTCTTGTGGAAGGTAAGCATCACATAAACGTCATTACTTTCCTAAAACTCGTGTCTTTTCCTAATCGTAGCACGTTAGTTTGAGAACTATTTAAAGCAGGCCGCAAAGCTTAGCGAAATTCCCGAAAAATTTGAGTTTGGGACTTAAAAAATTCAATAACCCAGTTAAAAAGATTTTTTGAAAATCATCTAAACATCTGGGACTTCGCCTTACTGTATTGGCCCACGCATTTTCATTGCCACATCCTGCACAGCGAACGATTTCCTCTGCAGAGTAAAAACCTCCAATCTCCATTGCGGACCGGTAAAACATTATGTTCTTGAGCCAAAACGCCAACCTGCGAGATTATATAAAATGGATACACTAATGAATGATCGTTAGTGAAAACATTCGTATCTACCTGTAGCCGCCATCAACGACAGGATTTCCGGCTGATCTTAGCGTTTGCACACATCCTAACGAATCAAGTTTATAGGCGTGTTGTGCGATCCATTGGCATAACGAGTTGCTCACAAATCTTTACACAGTACCGTACAAACATGTCCAGCGTGGAATTGAGATATGCATACGCTGCTAGATGGCCGGCCATGGACCATTGTTCTCGCTTGTGGCGGCAGCAGCCCGGTTCTGTTCTCGCGCTATTGGATGCTGGTCGCGATATGGACCTACACTCGACGATCAGTGGCGGCCTGCCACGTGTAGTGGGACACCGTGGATCATGGCCAGGAACATTTACATGGCTGGATTCCTAGCCTCGCCTTCATTTTGCTCTGCGAGTAGATGGCGTCGACAATTCGGGTCTATTTGGAGAGGTTTCTTATGATTTCCACCCTCACGAGCCAATAATTAACTATACATGATTTGATCATTGAATTTTATTCGATTTTTGTATATTTTTAATAGAAATATAACTATTATTACTCATTTTAATCGTAAGCTTTTTACTCTAAGTTAATTTTAGTAATTTTAATTATGCTATAGCTAAAAATGTAAACGCAAAAGAGGAAAAAGTCCGTGAGATTTTCAAAATAGAGTAGCACGTGCACATAAAAAATCATCGAAGGCGGGTTCTTTGGGGGGTAGCTAAGACGGCGCACATCCAAAATACCCCGGCGCGATTTTTCCGAGATTCCGGCAGCAGCCCGTCTCCGGTTGCCGGTCCCCGGTTCCCGGTCTACGGTTCCCGGTCTGGTCGCATCGACGCCACGCCGCTGCACCGGGCCGGTCCCGTCGGCCGGGCGTCGATCCGGCGACCGGTTTCCGTCGGCACCTGCTAGCGCAGCGCACACGATTATCAATGACCCCCCCTGCCCCCCTGCCCCCCCCAGCCCCGGCCTGCCCCACAACCCGGCGGCGACCCCGATGACGGCATCGCGCGAAACCAGTGTACGATGGGAAAATGTAACCTACAAAATGCGCGTGTCTTGATTCATTTCACTTCATCATGGCGTCCATGGGAGACTTGTTTTGTCGCGTTTGAAAACGCTATTTTGGCATCGGTTACCAAACCGATGGGAACTAATTGGTGCTGCTGCTATGAAGGAAAATGCCGTGGAATTCTCTGTGATTTCTCAATGGCAGATTCAGCGGAAACGCACGTGTAATTTATACAGAAAAAAGAACCTATATTTTTGATGCTAGCAAATTCTACGAGAATTTTGTACCGAATTTGCCGCGGCCTTATATCTTGCGATCTCCCGTCTTTATGGACTGAATTGAATTCCAGCCCGCTTTGCACCGAACGAACAGTGAATGTTACATTTCCATCTTTTGTGATAATCAATTTGTAGCAGTGCGCAGGGCGAAGACAAAAGACCAACGCAAGCAATCGTCCGGCATGTATTTTGTCGTGAGACAAGACTATGATTACGATTCCGTCTCTCCGGTGGTCATGCATCCATGCAGGGTCCGACAGCGACGGCATCCACGTCTAGCGTTACCGTCGACGTAAAACGTGCCATTAGCCGTCCGTCTCAGGTGTATAATCAAGACATTATTTAATCACAATTAAAGTGCAAGGATCGCGCGACTGTCTCTGATTCAATCAGTTCTTTGCTCGCGGTTATGGGAAATGCGACTCCAGTGGACCGATGTCAATTAGTCGATATGCCCGGCGTTGTCGTCTATGGAGGCAGCGGAGGTATTGTGGTATCTGTCACGTTTTGCACTTCGTGGAAGTGGATCGATGTGGATGCACTTAGAGCTTTGCGATTGTCTGGCAAGAATGAGATCGCTGCATTCTATACTACATGGGAATTGTTGTGGTTGATATCTGTGAGCGCAAGCGATTTACGGTCGTGTATTTGCATCGTTCAGTTTAAGAGTGCTTTCCTTTTCTATACACGTGATAGTTTCCTTTCAAAATTATATGGAAAATTTGTGGGAGTTTCGCGTTTGTCTCATCATGAAATTTTACGAGAAAAATATGTTGATGAGTGCCGAGAAATACTTATTTTATCAATAACGATTACCTCTGAGGGTTTCTCCTCTCTCTATATTTACTTACTAAAATTTAGAACAGTGAATAATTTCTAGCGCATTCAGAAAAAAATCGCCGATCGGTCGAGGAAGTCCAAAGCCGAAAACCATTTTCCATCCCACAATAATAATACGAGGGTTCTTGCCACGAACAACAGACAAATGTATACTTATGCCATCCGAAACCGTACACCTCTAGATCACCTCGTATTAAAGCAGAAAAAAAGCAACAAGATCCAATACCCAAAAGATTCGGCTGATTCATCCTGTCAGATGATATACCCATAGCAATGATGAGCAAGACTTGCACCTTACCCCAATCTCACACACACTCTATACACACAGTGCGCTGCATTATGGAAGAAGCAGTGTATGCTTATTACAGCAGGTCTGCAGCCATTACCAGCCGGTAATGCTTCCCTAACCGGCCACATCAATTTACCGGCTCACTCAAATCGATCACGAATAGATCACGGACAGATTCACACTTGTGGTTAGAGTTGCGCCTGTCAGCCCCGCCATGATAAGAAGAAAAAGAAATTGACTCTTGGTAGAGGAGTTTTGTGTTTGGAATAGCTTAGCGAGTAATGTAAATTGGAACGCGTCGAGTGTGCTAACGTCGTTTATTGAGATTTGATTGCATCCTGGTCGACGGATCGCGCTGGCAGAGTGTTGAGGAGTCAAAGATCCCTTCGTGCCAGTCCCGGGTCGAGGGGACGTGCTACGACCGATGCGGCGTCGGACGGGTTTGGGATGGGTGGGAAAATCGGGACTGTCGTTGTGCATGGTGTTGGCCGTCCCGAATAAAGGTTCCTTCGTGCTTTTATTTCAGCGTCCACACAATCGATTAGTTAATAAATCTCAATGAAACTAGTGAATAGCTTCTCTTCACGCATTGAGTTCTCTGTAGTACTGGTGGATTCAGGCATCCAAATTTTAGAAAAACATCTGTCCAGCCTTTAAGGGCCATCTGGGCAGATTCATTGGCTTCGTCGTTTTAATGTGGGCAAGTTATGGCGTTTCTCTTGTACGATACGCATCTCATATGAGCGCCCTATTCAGGGTCTCTCAGTAAAAAGAAAAGTGATTACCACCAGCACTGCTCGCGTACAACATCCTTGTCCACACAACAAGCAACGCACGGCTCAAAGAAAAGCACCCACCTCTTAATTTGCAAGTCCTAACGCACATTGGCGTCGCTTGTTTTCCAGGCGAAGCGATCCACCTCGCCCGTGACTTCGGGTACGTCTGCGAGACGGAGTTCCCGGCGCGGCAGGTCGCCGAGTACCTCAGCCGACAACACACGGACCCGTCCGAGTCCTACCGACGCAAGGAGCTCATCCACGCCACCAAGTGAGTGCCTTTTACCCAGCCAGGAGTCCCCGCTTGCAGTCCACTCACTAAAACCTCATTCAAAGGGCCCATTGCCTCATCAAATGCCAATACCAATACCACCAAACTACATTATTTTAACGATTAATTTTTTTGGTATGCAAAAATCAAAGAGGTAACATTGCTGTATTTAGATAGATTTTTTCCAACCACCGTAACTGCGATAGGGTTAAAATCCGTATGTAGGGAGGGAATATTCGTAGAACACTACCACAAGAAAAAGATTGTTATTCCAAAATAACTGGATTCTCTCGATGCTGCACAAGTGAGGTATTGGATTTGACTCCACAGCTCTACGATTTAGACAGAAATAACGCTTGCCTAACGCCACCCACGTTTCCCTCCGCAGACAAGTGACCAAAGAACTGATGGACCTGCTCAACCAAGACCGGTCGCCGCTGTGCAACACTAGGCCGCAGCATATATTGGACCCCAGCATCCAGCGCCACCTCACGCACTTCTCGCTCATCTCCCATGGCTTCGGCTCGCCGGCCATTGTCGCCGCCCTAACAGCCATACAGGTAAATATAGCGCGGCCTTCCGCAGGGATCCGGTCCGGGTCTCACTCTCCGCCATGCAATCGGCTTTGCTGGTAGCACAGTCGAAACTAGCATGCTGATCATTTTCTTCTCTCTGACATATCGTAGAGAGAGACAAAGTATTTAGAAAAGATATTCATATGGAGGGAATAGGGATTAAGAATTTTGAGGTATGAGCAACAGATAAGACAATCACCTTTAACTTCTTAATAATTTTTTGTGGCGTTGGTAAGCAATTTGGGAACGAGCATTTTTAGCAGCAGATATATTGCAGCATGGTAGCTGAGATAGTTCTAGTGAGAAGTCTTAATCAAAGCATAATCCCCAGCGATCTTCCGTTTCATCATCGAACGCAGATGCAAACTTGTAAACAATTTCATTTCATAAAGGAACGCACAAATATTACCGCATTCCCAAAAACCCATGTTACAAATCTCGCAATGCCATTTTGCCAATCCCGACCACGTTTTAACATCACGCATTGTCTGGTCGTTCCCAGAACTTCCTCTCCGAGTCGCTGAAGCACCTAGACAAGATGTACCCCGGCGGCGGCTCGCAGCAGCTCGACAATAAGAAGGATCTGAGCCAGGAGCTGCACGGGAAGAAGTGATATCACCCGAGGAAGACGCCATCGGACGTGTCTGCCACCGCCTGGGCCGGCGCCGGCTACGTGTGAACCACCCTCTTCTCACCCGTGCGACGCCGTCGTCGGGGCTAAGATCTCCAGCGTATGGAGCTAGTGATATTTGGCCAATTGGTGCGTGCATATATATACTATATATACATGGCGATCAGAGCTGCGACGATATAGGTTTATCGTCGATTCTGTTGAAATACTCGGGAGTTTTGCGTTGACGTCGAAGACAATGTTATTGTCGATGCAAATTCAACGACGCACTCTGACGGTTTCCACCCAATTTCTCTGTAAATATGTGGGTTTGTGTGTGTGTATGTGTGTGTTTATTTTTCCGTGGTGTGTTGTGGCATGTGACGAATCTCACAAAATAGTATATCGTTTTCACCCAAGTGAATTTTCACCGCCAAATGACTCTGACGAGCTTTAGTGCAACAGAAAAAGATATTGGCCTCGAGATGTTAGGTTAATGCACTCGAATTGTGAAAATGTAGCTGCATTTTTTTTCCGATTGAGGGGTGATAATCGACAATGGAAATGCCCACCGCAATGTACATTTTTTACATCCATTGATTAAATGGGGTTCATTAGGATGCGATGGTTCTCGTCCTTTGTGATGACGAGAACATTACTGCTAGCATTCCATGACTGTAAATAGGAACAGAAAGGTAATGACTTATAGGTAGGTAATATAATTGGTTACTAATTATTAATTCCGTAATGTGCAATGTAAATAAATAGAGACTTGAAAGTTGTCTGAAAGTTGAAAATACTCACGAAAACGAGGTTCAGATTTTGATTGTTTCAAAATGAAGTCTTCTTGAAATAAATTCCATGACATTTATAAATAAAATGTTTCCTGCTCAACGTTTCTGTACTGAGCTTTTTCTCATCCCGCTTAGTCAATACTTGGCTACAATCTTCGTGGTTTTCGTGCACTTTGAGCCCTTGCGCCATCCAAAACTAGCCAAAGGGTATCCGGTGTCCACTTAGGATGCGGTTTGGAGGCGGAAGCCCTGAATTGTACTACTATTATACACTCTGTATATATATCATGGTATTTGTATATCTTTAGAAGAAATATCTTGTTATTATTAATTATTATAAAATTATTATTTTAATTTTAAGCTGGACTGTAGATTGACAGCAAACTTCACGCGTATTTTGAACGGAATTATGGATCCGCAATATTTTGCTACACAATGATATCACTCTTCATTTAAAAATTGTTGTTAGAGGATTTCGAGCCTTGACCAAGTGACTAATTTATCAGACGAAAAAGTGAATCGATTTCATTACACAATCGATTGAAATGTGCCAATTGTACTTAAGTTTATTAACATCCTTTATTTGAAACTAAAAACAACAACAACAATGGTTGTTTGTATGTTGCATAGAAATATGCATCACCTAGCATACCATTACTTTATAAGCTCATTTTATTGTGTCCGATAGGAAAAGGTTTAAAATAATCTACAAATTTATTTGACTTGTAAAAAAACTCAATTTTTTTTTTTGTTTTGGCTCACCCCAAATTGTGGACTTAAGCTATCACGCCCTGGTCAAAGTTGCCGCTAAATGGGCCCTTTTTAAATCGTGGCGTGTTGAAAATTGTAATATAATAAATTTACAAAATCATATTTATGTGATTCGTAACAAATTCAGTAGTATTTCTTTCAGTTCACCGACAGATTATCCTTAAATTATGCCTGCTGCGTTGTGTAACCACGGAATAACACAGGGCCCTCGGATTCTTTAATTTATCTACCTTATTGATAAGACGGATTTGGTATTGAAACCCCTGCTTGCAGATTTAGCCAAACAGTGTCTTACAAGCTGCGATTGTGCATTTAGGGGCACAATGTGGGACATAACGGGACGTTACCATGCTACCCTCGTGATACCAGTCAGCATCGCTGCCACCGATCCACGCTGAAAATGGAAACGTCTTGAAGATTTTGCATAACACTGTCCATGTTAATTATTTTTACTGAAAGTAACATTTCCTCAATTTCTTCCTTGTTAGTAAACCCGACTTCAGAAGATTACATATCGTTTTCTATTTGAACTTAAAGAAAAACCTGATAACATAAAGCGCAGGTAAGTAATATGCTATTGGTATATTGAAACTTTCTTCCTTTCCCGGGAAGCCAATTGGCTTGCTTGAATGGCAATAAAAGATGAGCCAATGAATGAAATTCCACTCAAAATTAATTCATTTTTACCATTCCAATCTATAACCAATGAAGTATCCTAATCATAGCTTAGTTCCCATCTTTTATTGATTACCAAAACTATTTACACGAGCAAAAGGAAATCATTGTAATGAATTCATATCTACATATTGCTGATCGACATCCTTTTCAATCGACTCTATTTTATAATCACCAACAGGTGGCGCTGTCATCGAAATCATGTGATAAAGTGGACACTAAGTGCGGTTCGTCATGAATTACATTCTCAGTCAGGGTTGTTTCAATTATAATGCTCACTTCAGTGAAGTGGAATGATGGTCCATGTCTGTGTTTGTCTGTGACTGTGTTTTTGGTTAATTGACAAGTCATAACCATTGAAAATTAAGATGATTCTCGTTTGGAATGAGTTTTCGGTTATTTGTGTCACTAATCACTTAAATACAAATAATTTAAGTTTAGGTAATCTGCTACGTATTTATATCAGTAAACTTAATAAGATACGTAAAATAGGAATAATACCAATTAAAATATTTAAATTTTCGCGCTTTTTTTTTCGCAAGCTTTCATATTTTAAATTTGTATAAAAACTCCCGACTCGCCATCTGGTGGCTGTTTTTGAACTATCCACCTGGTAGCTAAAATTGGAACCCAACCATCGATTTTCACGATTCTCAAATATTCTCGAAAAAAATCCAGGATGTGTTTTGAAACATTTATTCCCAGTTTGGTAGTGAAGACGAAAATAAGCGTCGGTGACTCGTAGCGAACCTACGACCTCTTGCACATGAGACAGCCGTTCTCACCACTCGGCTATGCTGCCAATGATTAAACACGTAGCGTTTGATGTATTTATATCAAACGATTGTATCAAACGATCTTTTTAACTATGAAGATATGGCTAAGGCTTTTGCATCTTCACTGGCCCCTCATCAGAAGAAATATCACTTCGGAGAATGGAACTCTATAAAGTGTTTGCTAGAGGGAGCGTTTTGTATTTAATGAAACAAAATTATTTTGGAAGCATTTCCTCGCCGAATTTGATCTCGGGACCTGCTTCACCCGAAGCATGTGCTTAGCCCACTTGGCTGCCCCCAAAGTGATGAGACGGAGATATTTTTTAATAATTATTAAGATATTTTATCAAATGGACTATTATAATATTTCGGCCATTGATATTTGCCATCAATAAATTAATATGATTCATACTTCAATGACACCCTTATGATATCTGCCTATCTTGAAAATCCCGTATTACCGAGCGGAAGGAAGAGCCTCAATGCTCGTTCGCCCTACAAATAGAGCCTGCGGAAATTAACCCCGTCCAGTCTCGCTTAAGGCTTGGCCTGCAGCACACAGTGCTCACCACTCTTAAAGCACGTGGGGAGCTCGATGCTCCTGTCACTGCTGTGTTTTATAAACGCCGTCTCCTTCCCATTCATTTTGATGATGGCAACAGAAATTAGTGATAGGGGCATGCTTTCGAGGTCAGCGCCATCTTTTATTGATTACCAAAACTATTTACACGAGCAAAAGGAGATCATTGTAATGAATTCATAACTACATTCTGCTGATCGACATCCTTTTCAATCGACTCTATTTTATAATAACCAACAGGTGGCGCTGTCATCGAAATCATGTGATAAAGTGGACACTAAGTGCGGTTCGTCATGAATTACATTCTCAGTCGGGGTTATTTCACTCATAACTCTTACTTCAGTGAAGTGTAATAATGGTCCATGTCTCTATAATAGGAGACGTGATATGGCCTTTTTCCCTTTTTTGGTTAATTGACAAGTCATGACCATTGAAAATTAAGATGATTCTCGTTTCGAATGAGTTTTCGGGTATTTGTGTCACTAATCACTTAAATACAAATAATTAAAGTCTAGGTAATCTGCTACATATTTATATCAGTAAACTTAATTAAATACGTAAATTGGGAATACTACCAATTGGAATATTTAAATTTTCGCGCTTTTTTTTTCGCAAGCTCTCATATTTTAAATTTGTATAAAAACTCCCGACATGCCATCTAGTGGCTGTTTTTGAACTATCTGAACGCCACCTGGTAGCTAAAATTGTAACTAACCATCAATTTTCACGATTCTCAAATATTCTCGAAAAAAAATCCAGGATGTGTTTTGAAACATTTATTCCCAGTTTGGTAGTGAAGACAAAACTAAGCGTCGGTGACTCGTAGCGAACCTACGACCTCTTGCACTTGAGACAGCCGTGCTCACCACTCGGCTATGCTGCCGATGAGAAAACACGTAGCGTTTGATGTATTTATATCAAACGATTGAATCAAACGATCTTTTTAACTATGAAGATATGGCTAAGGCTTTTGCATCTTCACTGGCCCCTCATCAGAAGAAATATCACTTCGGAGCATGGAACTCTATAAAGTGTTTGCTAGAGGGAGCGTCTTGTAATTAAAGAATCAAAATTATTTTGGAAGCATATCCTCGCCGAATTTGATCTCGGGACCTGCTTCACCCGAAGCATGTGCTTAGCCCACTTGGCTGCCCCCAAGATGATGAGACGGAGATATTTTTTAATAATTATTAAGCTATTTTATCAAATGGACTATTATAATATTTCAGCCATTGATATTTGCCATGAATAAATTAATATGTTTCATACATCAATGACACCCTTATGATATCTGCCTATCTTGAAAATCCCGTATTACCGAGCGGAAGGAAGAGCCTCAATGCTCGTTCGCCCTACAAAAAGAGCCTGCGGAAATTAACCCCGTCCAGTCTCGCTTAAGGCTTGGCCTGCAGCACACAGTGCTCACCACTCTTAAAGCACGTGGGAGCTCGATGCTCCTGTCACTGCTGTGTTCTATAAACGCCGTCTCCTTCCCATTCATTATGATGATGGCAACAGAAATTAGTGATAGGGGCATGCTTTCGAGGTCAGCGCCATCTTTTATTGATTACCAAAACTATGTACACGAGCAAAAGGAGGTCATTGTAATGAATTCATATCTACACATTGCTGATCGACATCCTTTTCAATCGACTCTATTTTATAATAACCAACAGGTGGCGCTGTCATCGAAAACATGTGATAAAGTGGACACTAATTGCGGTTCGTTATGAATTACATTCTCAGTCGGGGTTATTTCACTGTATACTTTTGCTTCAAGGAAGTAGGATGATGGCACACGTCTCCCCAGTAGGAGACGTGCTATGGCCTTTTTCCCTGTTTTTTGGTCAATTGCCAAGTCATAACGATTGAGAATGTAATTGAATCTCGTTTGGAATGAGTCTTCGGTTATTTGTGTCACTAATCACTTAAATACAAAAAAATTAAAGCCTAGGTAATCTGCTACATATTTATATCAGACAACTTAATTAAATACGTAAAATGAGAATTATCCCAATTAGAATATTTAAATTTTCGCGCTTTTTTTTTCGCAAGCTCTCATGTTTTAAATTTGTATAAAAACTCCCGACACGCCATCTAGTGGCTGTTTTTGAACTATCTGAACGCCACCTGGTAGCTAAAATTGTAACTAACCATCGATTTTCACGATTCTCAAATATTCTCGAAAAAAATCCAGGATGTGTTTTGAAACATTTATTCCCAGTTTGGTAGTGAAGACGAAAATAAGCGTCGGTGACTCGTAGCGAACCTACGACCTCTTGCACTTGAGACAGCCGTGCTCACCACTCGGCTATGCTGCCGATGAGAAAACACGTAGCGTTTGATCAAACGATTGAATCAAACGATCTTTTTAACTATGAAGATATGGCTAAGGCTTTTGCATCTTCACTGGCCCCTCATCAGAAGAAATATCACTTCGGAGAATGGAACTCTATAAAGTGTTTGCTAGAGGGAGCGTCTTGTAATTAATGAAACAAAATTATTTTGGCAGCATATCCTCGCCGAATTTGATCTCGGGACCTGCTTCACCCGAAGCATGTGCTTAGCCCACTTGGCTGCCCCCAAAGTGATGAGACGGAGATATTTTTTAATAATTATTAAGATATTTTATCAAATGGACTATTATAATATTTCGGCCATTGATATTTGCCATCAATAAATTAATATGATTCATACTTCAATGACACCCTTATGATATCTGCCTATCTTGAAAATCCCGTATTACCGAGCGGAAGGAAGAGCCTCAATGCTCGTTCGCCCTACAAATAGAGCCTGCGGAAATTAACCCCGTCCAGTCTCGCTTAAGGCTTGGCCTGCAGCACACAGTGCTCACCACTCTTAAAGCACGTGGGGAGCTCGATGCTCCTGTCACTGCTGTGTTTTATAAACGCCGTCTCCTTCCCATTCATTTTGATGATGGCAACAGAAATTAGTGATAGGGGCATGCTTTCGAGGTCAGCGCCATCTTTTATTGATTACCAAAACTATTTACACGAGCAAAAGGAGATCATTGTAATGAATTCATAACTACATTCTGCTGATCGACATCCTTTTCAATCGACTCTATTTTATAATAACCAACAGGTGGCGCTGTCATCGAAATCATGTGATAAAGTGGACACTAAGTGCGGTTCGTCATGAATTACATTCTCAGTCGGGGTTATTTCACTCATAACTCTTACTTCAGTGAAGTGTAATAATGGTCCATGTCTCTATAATAGGAGACGTGATATGGCCTTTTTCCCTTTTTTGGTTAATTGACAAGTCATGACCATTGAAAATTAAGATGATTCTCGTTTCGAATGAGTTTTCGGGTATTTGTGTCACTAATCACTTAAATACAAATAATTAAAGTCTAGGTAATCTGCTACATATTTATATCAGTAAACTTAATTAAATACGTAAATTGGGAATACTACCAATTGGAATATTTAAATTTTCGCGCTTTTTTTTTCGCAAGCTCTCATATTTTAAATTTGTATAAAAACTCCCGACATGCCATCTAGTGGCTGTTTTTGAACTATCTGAACGCCACCTGGTAGCTAAAATTGTAACTAACCATCAATTTTCACGATTCTCAAATATTCTCGAAAAAAAATCCAGGATGTGTTTTGAAACATTTATTCCCAGTTTGGTAGTGAAGACAAAAATAAACGTCGGTGACTCGTAGCGAACCGACGACCTCTTGCACTTGAGACAGCCGTGCTCACCACTCGGCTAGACCGCCGATGAGAAAACACGTAGCGTTTGATGTATTTATATCAAACGATTGAATCAAACGATCTTTTTAACTATGAAGATATGGCTAAGGCTTTTGCATCTTCACTGGCCCCTCATCAGAAGAAATATCACTTCGGAGAATGGAACTCTATAAAGTGTTTGCTAGAGGGAGCGTCTTGTAATTAATGAAACAAAATTATTTTGGAAGCATATCCTCGCCGAATTTGATCTCGGGACCTGCTTCACCCGAAGCATGTGCTTAGCCCACTTGGCTGCCCCCAAGATGATGAGACGGAGAAAATTTTTAATAATTATTAAGCTATTTTATCAAATGGACTATTATAATATTTCAGCCATTGATATTTGCCATCAATAAATTAATATGTTTCATACATCAATGACACCCTTATGATATCTGCCTATCTTGAAAATCCCGTATTACCGAGCGGAAGGAAGAGCCTCAATGCTCGTTCGCCCTACAAAAAGAGCCTGCGGAAATTAACCCCGTCCAGTCTCGCTTAAGGCTTGGCCTGCAGCACACAGTGCTCACCACTCTTAAAGCACGTGGGGAGCTCGATGCTCCTGTCACTGTTGTGTTCTATAAACGCCGTCTCCTTCCCATTCATTTTGATGATGGCAACAGAAATTAGTGATAGGGGCATGCTTTCGAGGTCAGCGCCATCTTTTATTGATTACCAAAACTATTTACACGAGCAAAAGGAGGTCATTGTAATGAATTCATATCTACACATTGCTGATCGACATCCTTTCAATCGACTCTATTTTAATATAACCAAAAGATGGCGCTGTCATCGAAAACATGTGATAAAGTGGACACTAAGTGAGTTGCCTAGATTCAAAACCGGCCAACTCCATAAATTGAAAAAAAAAAGTTACGCCGTGTAAGTGCCTCAAATTAGAGCCTCCCATACATCTAGCTATTTGCTAGGTGCAAAAAGCTCCAAATCCCTGCGTAGCAGGCTTCTAAAGATTCACGTTAGTTTCAAAAGCGGCCAACTCCCTCGTCTTTGAACTTCTAAACCGGCCGTATTAACAATGAGTTTCATAAGCGGCCAACTCCACAAATTTAACATAAATAATGACAGTGATAAAATTCAAAATCGGCCATCTCCAATTATTACACTGCACTGTTTGGTTTTTTAGTGTTGTAAGGTTAGGTGAGCATTTTAGGTTGTCTAAACTCACAGAAACTATCAGCTGATATCCAAATTTAAAAACAGAACCTCGCCCTCCCCCGCCCCCCAACTAATCCTACCTTTCCTGAACCGACCCAACTTCCCAACCCAATTTGTGTATTTGAATCATCTGCTGTCCAATCCATTAAAAAGATGAATTTACACATTTTGACAGATATAAGATTCATTGACCTTGAGGCTGAGTTTACTCAGGCACACTATATGGTCTCTCACACTATGGAGGAACAGGGCGGGGTAGTGGTGGTAGTTGTGTTCGAAATTGAATCTGTTTCAATCCTAATTAATGTTTAAATTTCACCGAATAATTAACCAAAATGTCAATCAACAAAACCAAAAGCAAAAACACTGGCATGTATATTGAAAAGACTAATAAGTAGTCAATAAGATCCATTTAA
The DNA here is from genome assembly GCA_921293315.2 of Nemurella pictetii. NCBI lineage: Eukaryota > Metazoa > Arthropoda > Insecta > Plecoptera > Nemouridae > Nemurella > Nemurella pictetii. Next base: position 10,500,608 of record OV121122.1, read on the forward strand.
GAAGTATCTCCTTTTCTTTTCTTCAATTCAAAACCGGCCAAATCCCATGCAGTTAGTTTCAAAACGGGCCAATGACCAAAGTGAATTTCAATACCGGCCAACTCCATTACGTTTCATTTTTTTGGGGGCGTAAATAACTTGCCACATTGAATCAGTTTTTGTCACATTTTCTTTTCATTTTTCGGGTAATTTTTACACAATCATTAAATTTTCCATGGACAACGGTTCATGAGTTACAGTTTTTCGCGATTTACTCAAAATCATCTAAGGTGGAGATGGCCGGTTTTGAATCTAGGCAACTCAAGTGCGGTTCGTCATGAATTACATTCTCAGTCGGGGTTATTTCACTATATACGATCGCTTCGAGGAAAAGGGATGACGGCTCACGTCTCTATAATAAGAGACGTGTTATGTCTTTTTTCCTAAGATTCTGGGTTATCGACTAATATCTGAGTCATAACCATTGAGAAGAAGGGTGAGTTTCGTTTCATTTGAATTGAAATTTCATTTTAAAAATACAAATAATTACAGTCAAGGTAATTTGCTACGTATCACAATCCAGATTCATTATGACGTACGTAAAATCGGAATATCACAAATAAGAATGTTTAAATTTTCGTGCTAGTTTTTTTTTCCGTAAGCATTCAAATTTGAAATTTGTATAAAACTCCCGACACGCCATCTAGTAGCTATTTTTTAACTATCTGACCGCTACCTGGTAGCTAAAATTGGAACTGACCTTCGAATTCTACGATTCTCAAATATTCTCGAAAAAAATCCAGTGTGGGTTTTGAGAAATTTATTCCCAGGTAGTGAAGACAAAAATATCCGTAAGTAACTCGTAGCGAACCTACGACCTCTTGCACACCAGGCAGACGTGCTCACCACTCGGCTGTATTTCCGTTAGAAACCCCATTTGAAGTACTTATTTCACTTATGTCTCTTTAACTTGCTAGTCCTGGCTTAATTTTTTGCAACTTGATGGGCTTTTCAGTCCACCATCACCATCATCAGATGGGCGATTTTTTATGGACTTCTAGACAATGTTTGCAACTGGTAGGGGGAGCTTCTTGTAGAAACAAAAATAGTAGAGTTGTATTCTCGCTATGATTTGAACTTGATATCTATGTCACTTGGGAAATATGCGTGCCCCACCGAGCTGCCAAGACGACGCCTAGATGATGCTTAAATTATTTATCATGTTAGCTATCATCAAAACTTAAACTTATACGCAGGGGGTAAAAAACATTTTTAGTTATCCTCGATGAATTTAGATGTCGTAATGATAACACCAATTTTACGGAAAATATCTTGCTTAGTAATACAATACAACTAAAGAACTCCATAGCCCACATATTCGAGCATACGAACTTCAAATAGGTCGTACGGAAATTTAGACGGTATCGAGGGACGAGGCTCATGCCTATGCTTCAAAGTCTGTTCTCCGTCTCCAACGTTTGCATTTTGATGGTCTCAACAGAAATAAGTGATACGTCACTCGATATTAGTGGCATCTTTAATTGCTTAGAGATTCATTATAGCTGATAACTGAAATGCCATTTTTTTTTTGATCTGGAATATCGTGGAGGAGCCGTGTTTACTAGACGAGCGCTGGTGCCATTTGATTTGCAATATTCTTGGCCGTGCAATAAATTTTAACGAACTAATTAAACGTGAGGGATACGAACGTTCTTATAAAGAGTGCAACCAGTGTTGTGCTTCTCGCCCTCGGTAAGTACACCGAGTGCGTCGAAACCGTCGTTGTAAAATACACAGATAAAAAAAAATGACGACTTGCGAATTACATATTTCAGAATTGGCATTGTATATATTCCAATTAAAGAAGTATTCGCTAAACAAATATTCAGCTTAATGGATGTGCAACAAATTATAACAAACAAAACATTCTAGCTTCTAGCTGCCTTCAAGCATTGCAAAATGCAAAAAGCTACGTGTCCAATTTAAACTTAGTCTATCAAAAAATTTTTTGGCTGGATGATAATTATTAACTTTACAGGTGGACTATTCTATTGTGAAAATTAAAAATAATTACTGCAACTCTATAATATCATTTTAAAAATGATGTACAATTCACTCAAATCATGGATTTGTATAAGCTTCTCTACTCCATGCTCAAGTGACAGTGAAATATGAACACAAATGCATCTTATTTTACATGGGTAATTGAGTACATCTAAAATAACTAACTTCAATAAATGTGTGCATCTGATAGTGTCAAAGAAAACCAAAATTTTTTCGGCTCATATCTATAAAACAAGCAAAAATATATTATTACCTTTCCTCGCTAGTTGAAGCCGAAATAATCAAAAAATGATTAATTCAATAACACTCAGAGTTATTTAATGTATTTTTTCTCTAGACCACGTAAGACCTCTTATTGTCTGGTTGTTTCTAACTATTTCAAATATCTAACAAATGTTCAGATTTCAATCCGCAATTCCCACTGCTATTTATAGCAAGCTGAGCATAAACAAAAAAAAAACTGTAAATACTGTAAGAAAGCATACATACACCATCATTAAAAAATGTTCCTAACAATGTTATTGGCTCACTAAAATGACAGGGACATTTTTTTTGTAACATTTACCCAAGTTGCACCATTATTTGAGCCAAGAAACGGGCATCAAATAAATGCAATATATGACAAGAATCACTTTAGCAGACTAGCAATAATACCGATGGTCACTGCACAGAAGAAACCACCGGCAAGGGCACACATGGCATATTCTGCGCCATTGAACCAGCCAGCCACTGGGGTTTTACAGAGAGGATGCTTCAAAATATCAGCTTCGAGGATTCTTCTCAACATTGTGAAGTCACCAGCCTTGAAAATTAGTAGATGCGTCCATTCATCAGCGTCAAAGGGTGTCGACAGCTGACACATCGATTCACCAGTCTCGAAGGTTGTGCAGGTTGGATGCCCGCAAAGCGTTGAGAGCCGATTGGGAGATGATGCCGTGCGATTGGTTGTAGCTGCCGACGTCGGGGACTTCGCGGCAGATGGACTTGCTCCGGGACGCCGCCGCCGCCCCCGCCGCCCCCGCCGCCCCCGCGCGGGGGTGGGGGTTCTTCAGGCCGTCGCCCGACCGCTGTTGGATCACGTTGACTGGCGCCGGCTTCATGTTGACGCAGGGAGCTGGACAGAACGGGGCTTTCATGATTACCGGCGAAATATGATTTGATGTACAACTTACGATGCAGTGTATGAAAAAAAAAATGATAATGGTAGTAATATGACTACGAAATATGAAGATGGTTATGACTTTGCTATTTCAAAATAACAAAATCAAAAAAGCTAGCACAGTGCCTAAATGGTTTATTTTACATTTATATACCTTCTAAAATTTTACTAGTTCCTTTACTATTTAAGTAGGAACTATTATAGATTGTAGCTCATGCAGTTAGAAATAGTAGAAATAAATTGGGGTTTGCAAATTGATTTCACATTATTTTGGCATTAATTTCGAGTATTGAGAGCGCCGAGCGGACATCATCTATAATTTTACTAATTACTTTAGTCTAAGACCCGATTTTACAATTTTGCCAACTCTAGGTTAAAGTGGGAGTTAAGTTATTTGTTATGGCAACGGCCAATGGGATGCGTTGGAATTCATTTGTTTCTAGGAGTTAGATGCTTAACCCAGAGTTGACAAAAGTTGTAATACCGGCCCTAACAGATTTTAGCTCATGCAGTTAAAAAAAGAAACAAATTAATTTCGCGTTACGTTGGCATTAATATCGAAGCGTTATCCTCAAAACCAACAGGGTAAGCCGCGTCCTTACCCGTCCTGCCGACGCCCACCCAAGTGTCCGACCTGGTCTTCAGCGGCGGCTGCCGCGCCAGCCGCTCCCTCCTCTCGTTCCCCGGATTTGCCAGCCGCCTGTTTGGCGCGCGCGACACTTCGCCGCACCCCGCCGCCCTGCACACGTTCTCGCGCAGCGTCTGATTCGTGCCGCCGCCGCGCGCCGCTTCTGCCAGCCGTCCGGGCGCCGTTCGTTCCATCGTCGGTTCTCTGGCCGGCCTCGCCTTCGCCTTGGACTCGTCGTCGTGGTCGAGGGGGCAGGACCGAGGGGCGGCGGGGGCGGGGCGGGCTGGAGGGCGGTCCGGGCGGTGGTGGTGGTGGGAGGGTCGATGCGAGGGCACGCGGTCGTCGCTGGGGCAGCGGGGACGGTCGGTGGAGTCGCGCAGGCTCCTGGAAATGCGTGCGCTGGCTTAGGGTGGATGGTCGGATGAAGTGTATTAGTTTCTAGTCGTTGAGAAGGCAGACGGTTTAGTTGAACTCTAGGGGTCTTGCATAATATTTGCCAAGTTATTCAATGTAAGGTATATTTATTTATTTTCATCTACCTAAGCAGAAATTAAAATCGGACTGTTAATACTTAATATGAAGTATCAGAAAATTTTATTAACTTAATACCTATAGGGGTATATACTACTACTACTGTCTACTTTTTACGGAGTTTTTCTGAAAACTTATATGCTAAGATAAGGAAAAGACATCATCTATCTTAACTGATCAAAGATCAAGCGATGGTTATTATTAGAAACAAAACATCCATTCCCACATGTTTATCCGTATTCCATATGGATACAAAATATACGAAAAATCGTATACATAGTCGTTTGTTATATACCGTATAATACATTGATATGAAATATCAATTCCAAAATTCTTATCTCCATCCCAGTATGGATACAAACTTTGAATTGGATATTTAATTTCTTACAATAAATATCCACCGTACATGCAACGAGCATTTGCATCTAGGTTCGAATCACACTACCAAGCCATGCTACTGACGTGAGCAGTTACAAGCAAAACTACGCACGTGGGCGCCTCGATGGAATGCAGTCCCGCGTCGGCCAGCTGGTAGAGCTGCTTGCGATACTCGTCCACCGAGAGCTGGACCTCGTCGATGATCGGAACGCCCCATCGCGCCGGCTCCGCGGACTCCGCGTTGAACCTGCACACGGGAAGACAGTCGTTGCAACGTCGGGAGCTGATGCACATTTCATCCGTTCAGCTCCGACAATTGAGCTCTGGGCACTTGGCTATGCGGAATCATCCGTGAACTTGTACGAACTTTTAAGTACGTGTGGTCATTGGTAAGTTTAACCTTGAAAGAAAAATGGTCTTTTATGGAGAGTATGAAGCAATCTGTTTGCAATAAAACAGAATTAAGAAAGCAACAGAATCAAGTAAAATATTATATCATTAATCCATGGTAACTTGATTTAAAGATAATAGATAGTATATAAGTGGCAGGTGGTACAGTACTAGCTAACAGCTGTGCCTCAGGCACTATGTACTAACACTTTGTGTTATCATTTTCAGTTAATTGACCATACCTCTATGCCCATAACACAAACCCTGCTGTGGCATAAGGCAAACCCTATGCCCATAAGGCAAACCCTGTGCCCATAAGGCAAACCCTATGTCCATCATAAGGCAAACCCTGTGCCAAAAGTCTAACCCTGTGCTATAAGGCAAACCCATTAAATGGTTTGTTATGGTTTGCCCATAAGGCAAACCCTGTGCTAGAAGGCAAACCCTATGCCTATAAGGCAAACCCTGTGCCATAAGGAAAACCCTACGCCATAAGGCAAAACCCTATAACCCTATAACCCCTATAAAATGTAAGCCCCGCAAGACGTGCCTGGCCTGGTGCCGCACGATGTACGGATGCTGCAGCGCCTGCCGCGCGGTAAGCCGCTTGCGCGGGTCGAACACGAGCAGCTTGCAGACGAGGTCCACGCCGTCCGCCTCCTGGTCCTTGAGCAGGTACGCCAGCGGCCGGCGCGGCGCCGGCGATCGCTGCAGCAGCGCGCTGCCGTAGCCCGCGCACACGCTCGACACCTCTGTAACCAGCGCACAGTTGACCTCATCACATGATTGATTCATGGTGGTTTTTTGTAACGGAATATCAATTCCAAAATTTGTATCCGTGCCGGGATTTGAACCCGAATCTTTGCCTGTCAGGGGCTCTGCACCATTATCCACCATTATCATCCTCCATTATCCTCCATTATCCTCATTATCCTCCATTATCACGGATAAGTTGGGCTCCATTGATAAAGACTGCAGTGTAGCGTAACTAGATCGAAGTCATTTATGATTACTCATAGTCCTGATTCTATCTCCATGCAGCCCAAAAACTCAAATAAACTTATTATCAATACCACAGTCCATGTAGCATAGTGGTTAAGTGCAGTTCCCTTTAAAGGCAAAGATCCAGGTTCAAGTCCCGGTACGGATATAAAATTCGGAATCGATAAATCTAGGTATACTAATAAACAATATCTACCGAACACTTCCTAGCCTACCAGGTAAATAGAATTGTAATTAGTTTTCTAAGTTACACAAATACATTTTAGAATGTCTACAAGAACAAGAAGGCTTCACTATTTTGCGGATGTTTCTGTTGTAAATATAGTACCGAGTGTAAGCAACGTGCTTGGGTACCTTCGGACGTGGGTTCTGGAATCGACGCCATGATGCGTTCGATCTGGTTGACTGTGGACGAGCCGGGAAACAGCGGCTTGCCGAGTAGCATCTCGCCGAGGATGCAGCCCAGGCTCCACATGTCAATACCTTGTGTGTATCTGCAAGATTTGCATCACAACATTGGTATTAGTAGTTTGGCTTAGAATAAAAATTGTTTAAACATATGGGCACATCAATTGTGCAATTACATGCTTTTATACTGAATGGTTTGGCATGTTGGAAACACCGGTTCTCATGAGATCACCGGAGTAAAGCAACATCGTGCTGGGTCAGGTGTTTGATGGGTGACCATCATGCACATGATCATTTCTGTTTGAGAGAGAGGTTGGAGGGTTTGAAGTTAGTTCAACAACTTCACTCGCCTTGCTTATCAACTTCTCGACAGCGTGGATTAGTGGAGGAATCCTCGTTCGAGTTGTACCGTCCTTCGGAATGGACGTACAGCCGGTGGTCCCCTCGGTGCTTTTCGACAGGAGTAGGCTTCCCCTCCTCCCTTATAGGCTAGGTTAGGTTCATCATCACCCTCATCATTACCATTTCACTCACAGATGCCATTAGGGCCAAAGGGCCAGTTGTCAAAACAGTGCGTCGTTAAACACCAATAAACGATCAATCAACAAGGTTTTATCTATGGCATTTTGTGTCTATCTATAGCATAATATTTCACATATATTGGTAATCTAATTCGTAATTACCACGTATACATGACTATCAGCTTGGTACAACCACTCATTAACACGCAGAACATCCATAGCAGATAATTATTTTGTCAAAAAAATCTTCTGATAGTACTTGATGATAGTAGTTACTAATTATATTAGTAGTAGGTACTAATGATAGTTCACTGATCGTTCCCATTTTAATCACTGACAAACTTTGTCATGGGCCTACTGTACCTCTTGGAAGCGATGAGGATTTCTGGGGCGCGATACCATCTTGTAGCCACATAGTCGGTCAGCGTGGGATCTCCGGCGCCCAGTGTTTCCAGCTGGTTGATGGACCGAGCCAGCCCAAAGTCAGCCACCTTGCAACGGCAGTTTGCGTCCAGCAAAATGTTACTTGGTTTCTGGTCGCGGTGAATCACATGGCCAGCATGGATGTACCTCGTTGCCTTAACAAAGAGTTACGGATTACTTCCAGAATTAGTCATCTCCGCTGTATGAATTATATGAACAGGCATTTCCTATTGTTGATATTAGTTTGAAATATTAGTTAGTTACCTTCAGTAGTTGGTACATAATGTATCTCTTGTGAATATCCCTTAAAATATTTCCGCATTTTATGACATTGTGGAGGTCCGTTTCTAGAAAGTAAAAAAATTGAATCAAAACATCATTGACTGCATCAGCTTGTCAATTACTCTCGATATTAAATATAATTACGAAGTCAAAGTCCTCTTACCCATGTATTCAAAGACTAGGTAAATATCATTGTTGTTGGATGCCGAATGTACGTCATGCAGTTTTATTATATTCGGGTGCCCAGAAAATTCACGGAGGAACATTATCTCACGGAATGTTCGTTGTGCGTCTGTCTGATTTCGAAACGCATCAAATATCTTTTTTACCGCCACAATTTCTTTGGTTTGACGATCAATTGCCTTCCATACTATTCCATATGCCTGATAATACAGAAAAACAAATAGGCTTAATGACTTGTCTGAAAATGTTTGTATAATATGAGATCTTGTGGATTATGTACATTCGAGTAGGATAGTGAAGAAAAGTCAGTTCAAATCAGCACATGGCATTATGGCATTGACATTGAAACCGAATAAATGGTATTTATAATTACCCCTTTTCCGACGCGTCTTTTTATAATATACCGCTCTGAGATGAATTTATCTACTTCACTTGACATTCTGCGGCAGACCAACAAGCATTTGGAATAAAATTAATATCATAAATATATCAATAACATAATAAGAGTTGACAGCCAAGCCGTAGCCATAGCGACCAATGTGCTGTGTGAATCTAGCGCCACGGCCGCCTTTGTGTCAGATCTCACGGACACCTGTTCAAACCAAGGCCATCTACGTCACTCCTTCATGATTCCCATGATGCAATGCAAACATCATGTCTGATGGTTCATTGTGTTTCGACACCAAATTACGCATTTGGCAACAAATATAATTATTTGCATTCAATTCTAGTGTCATTCAAATCAATTAGCGTAAAACAATAGTTAAAGAGTTAACCAAACAATATATTGATATGGCAATGAGTTTCAAGGGTGAAAAATCACGTTTAATACAGTCTGAAAATTCATACTTCATTCACGTGTGAAGTTGCGAAATAGCCCACCTACTTTCATCGACAACTCGAGCAAAAATTACTATCTGGATCGAAACAACTGATAATGTAGACCACTGGTATGTTTTCAATCCAATATCTTAAACCATATTAAGTTAATTTCAAGAGTTATCTTTCAAAATTCATTGCGTAACTTGGGTTTATCTGCATACAATAAAGCGTTTTGACAGTTGTCATTGAAGAAAGTTCTCATCATGTTTTCTGTTCCTTTGTCTCTGCATGATACGACATTAATCTAAATTTGTTTCTAGATTCTCTCCAGCATTCACCGGATGGTTGTATCTAGGCCGGCGCATTTTCATTTACGCGCCGGGATAGATTTCACCAACACCGAGGTTCGTTGCGGAAAGGTTATATTTCCATTCCGAATCTTCTGTCAATCGATTGTCAAACAACTTTATGTCTCTTCCTTCACCAGTCGTGTTGCAAGACAAGTGCGGGTGTTGAATATGCAGGCGACATCATGGAGTCTCGCCAACCTGACAAACACCGACCGAGCGACAGACGCCTGCGGCCTCGTTCGAGTTGTCCGCGATGCAAACGTCTGTTGGCGGCCAATGTTTCCGCTTGCATCTGCTCTGATCGAGATCCGACGAGCCGACGAACGACGAACAAACCGCCGAAAGTGCAGGACACAGGTGGCACTCTTCACCACGAAGAACCGAGTCAGAGCGTCGACCTACCGTCAACATCAACGATGTTGCCCTCCACATCTCGAGAGAACGACGAAACTATCCCCGCCATCTCGGAGCAGCTGACAGCGACCGTCCAACGACCTACAACACCGCAGCCGTCAACAAGCCAGTCCAGTTCGAGCCAATCACGACTCTCTTCAGAAGAATCAGTAATCGTCGTCGATACTTCCGATCTGTCAAAGCCTTCCACCAGTCAAATGACAAGTGAAACACCAAAACGTGATTCATTTAGCATCGTTCCTCGAAGGCTGTTCCCGTCGAAATCCGACTACGTCAAAGGTTTCACCCTCGTCACGACCAACACAGCCCGGAAGGCCGGCGCGAAATCGAGCAAATCTTTCGTCGGCACGAAGCCGACGTCCAAGGCGCACGCCGGCAAAGCGCCGGCGAAAAGCAAAGGTTCCTTGAAGGTCGCGTCGGCGTCGTCGTCGTCGTCGTCGACGCCGGCCCGCGACGAGACGGCAGCGACGGCGACCCCGCCGTCCGACCAAGTATTAGCGGCGGCCACTGCCGCCGCGCGAGCCACGCCCGACGCGCGCTCCGAGCCGGGATCTAGTCAGCGCGTCGCCCGCCACCCGTGCCCCGAGTGCGGCAAGAGCTTCACCAGCCCCGGCAAGCTCGCCCAGCACATGTTCGTGCACACCGGCGAACGGCCGTTTGCGTGCACCCAGTGCGCCAAGGCCTTCTCGTCCAAGTTCAAGCTCGTCCGCCACAACCTCATCCACTCGGCCGAGCGCCGCTTCAACTGCACGTCGTGCGAGCGCCAGTTCCACCGCAAGGACCACCTGCAGAACCACTCCAAGATCCACGACGTCGTCAAGCTCAAGTTCGTGTGCGACCGGCCAGACTGCGGCAAGGAATACGGCAGCGCGAACAGCGCGCGCAAGCACTCGGCCGCGCACGCCGCGCAAGACGGCGACCTCGAGTGCGCTCTCTGCAACCGCCTGTTCGCGTCCACGCCCGAGGTGCTGCACCACCTCAAGATCCACGCCGGCTCGCGCGCCGTCAAGACGCCCGCCGACCGCAAGTTCCGCTGCGACCACTGTGAGCGCAAGTTCTTCACGCGCAAGGACGTGCGCCGCCACCTGGTCGTGCACACCGGCCTGCGCGACTTCCTCTGCCAGTTCTGTCCGCAGCGGTTCGGCCGGAAGGACCACCTCGTGCGCCACATCAAGAAGAGCCACCAGGGCGGGCGGCTCAAGGCGAGGAAGCGCGCGCCGCGCCGCCAGCCGCAACGGCAGCCGCCGCCAGCCGAAGCCGCGCCACAGCCGGCCGCGGCGGCCGCAGAGGAAGTCGTCTTCAAGGTCGAGGACGAGACGGTGTCGTTTCCGAGCACGAGTGGCGTCAAGCAGGAGATGGCGGGCTTCGCGATGGCTGGCGCGCCGCTCAAGCAGGAGGCGGAACCGCTGATTCCGATGTATCCGCCACCACCCTACCCGAAGCCGGACGAGATGACGCAGTACTTCGGCATCGACCCCGAGATCCAGAAGCTGTTCACGTCGGAGACGGACAACGGCACGCTGCTGATGCACTTGATGGAGACGGTGGAGATGGCCGAGACGGAGCAGGAGCCGGGCATCAGCGGGCTGATGCCCGCGGAGGCGGGGCCTTCGCATCTCGGCGGGCCGGAGGGCGTCGACGCTGGGCCGGAGCCGGACGATCTGGGCGAAGAGTTCGGCTCGCTGCTCGAGAACGCCCCGCTGCTCGAAACTCCAACCAGGCTTCCGGGCTTCAACCAGGCGTTCCCGCAGCCGCCGCAGTAGCCGCCGTGTCCGGTACGTAAACAATCTAGCTTTAAGACGGCGCGAGAGAATGATTCCTTCAGATTTTACAACGAATTTCGAGCGCAGGCTGTAACCTATATAACTATATGTTATCGTATATCAAATTATATATTTTTTTCTTTCTGTTAGACAGAATCAAAGTTTGTTTGTAATTGAAAACAAAAAGAAAAACAGTTATCATGAATTATTCTAGAGATATGCATGGTTGCAACATGCATTCTCACGATGCGTTTAGTTTCTGCGGCAGCAATATGTAAGTGGAGTGTGGTGTCGTGAGCGACGTTCTGAGTTTCCGCGCGGACGTTTTTCGCCCGCCCGGGAAGCAGCCGGCGGGGCGTTTGCAAGGGTCCGGTCGCAATCTGTGATAATAATATTTAACGCGCCGGCCGCTTGCGTCTGCCGCCGCCGGTTTTCTGGAGATGCTCCTGTCCTCGCTGTGCTTCTCAACGTCGAGCCGGGCTCGGCGGAGATTTGCACGTTTAGTTTATCGGATCGTCGCGCGTGCAGAGTTCATTGGCGTGGCGTGCGCGGTTTCTTGTGCCTAGCGCCAGCATCGAGTGCCTTCCGCGGGGACAATTGTTTGTCCACCAGTCTTTTACAACCAAAGTAGTTCACAAAACAATTAATTATAGCGTCTTTAAATGATAGTTACATTAGTTGCGTTTGTTGTAACAACGTAGTTTTTTACATATTTTTATTTTTTAACCATGCCCTTTGAGATAACGAGATATGCGACGTAAAATGAGTTATCCAGGTGTTATTGACATATATAAATTATATATAAATCTATCTTTCCCCATGTTAATAACTTTTTACGTCTACTTCAACACTTGCAACTCTTTCTGCTAGTAATATCTTAAAAATTCACTATTTTAAAAATAATGTTTTTCAGTTTATTTCAGGGGGCATTTTGTTGTGTTAAGTAGATGCCTGTAGATAAGCATTCTTACTTGTTACATTTTTAATTCTGCTGGGGACTGTTGTTTATTTCACTGAATTTTACGTAAACCAACAATCGCGCTTATTAAAAACTATACTTCCGTCGGTTTTCGTTGTAGAAATGTGACCAGAAAGTTGAATGGTAAGCTCTAAAAACATACAATATTATTATATACCAATTTTATGTGTATAATATTCTCCCAGAAGTGAAGCGTAATATGGCTGTTAGGTAATGACGATGTATAAATATTATCATTTGTCATTCGAGAACAACTTGTTTTTATTTTTTCCATTTACCTGTATACTGTATAATATTCTAATTAATATTAACCGACAAATGTGATTTCAAATGAATCTTAATACGACTTCCACAATATCCATTTCAACTGGCTTAATAAGGTGCATATTTTTAGCAGAGTTTTATATGTCTATGATATACCATTTATATAAATGTGAGCGTTACTCTACGATAGTGATTATACTGATTGAATCAGATTATTTTCAATAGAATAAGATGTTTAGTTCTAGCTTGGCCAAGCCTTAAGTACTATATTAGATTATTATATATTATTATTAAATAATAATCTGTTATTAACATAAAATGTATTGTATTAGTTTAACCAAAGCCGACTGTTAGTATGCGATATAGATATTTTTATTCAAGTCAATGCCGTTCTGTCTACTGAATCTCGCGATTCCAAATGCAAACCCTTCCGTGTCACAGAGAAATATTTACAAGCTGTGTTCTACATGGTTGCCATCTCTTATTAATAGCTCCCATCACGAAATTGCCATAGCCGACAGAATATAAAACCAGTTTAACCAATAGTTTCTGAAAATAACCATTGTTTTCTGAATGCATATTTACAGCACATTTTTGTGTCCGTTTGTTGAATAGAACCAACCGTAGAACCAATCGTAACGCAACGCAATGAATTTAGAATAACTTACCGCACGTAACTTTGTTTGCAAACTTTGAATACTGGCATAAAGGTGAGGTACGAATTTCTGGAGAGATTGGCACCATTTTGGCTGTTATTTTTGCACTTAAAAGAGGTCTAGATTTTATAGAAATACCACATACCTGTTATCACTGTTTTGGCTGGGTGTCAAACCAGTTGTCAAAGCCACACTGTGTTCTTTATATGTATATTATCAATGCAACAGAAATCCGCAACTAATCTAGCAGTCTTAGTAGTTGTTGAAGTATTGCATCGAAGTCAAACGAAACCACAATCCGTGTTACTCGACAGTCGGCTATAAAAGTATTGATGCGTTGAATCTACCTCAAGGACGGGAGGCGAGAGAGTACAAATTGATTGCCAATTATTATTGCTATGTGAAACTTAATTTGTAACTAAACTTTAGTAAATGTTATTATTATATTCATTGAATACTTTTTAAATAGAGAATGTAATTATTTTTGATAACTAGTTGGAGCCGCGATGAGGCTTGGAGGATTGTAAACTTCTAGTATGAAATACTAATACCAATCTGAAGTAATCGTAGTTAGTTGTCAGTATGATTATAGTTTTTTTGCTCGTAGACTGGCGCATAGCATTCGTAATTCTATCATCAATATTTTAATACCGTTAAATCTGTATCCAATACTGTGTTACATTGTAATATAATAAAGCTGGTAGGCTCGTGATTAAAAAATACTCGTTTGTTCACTTTATTTTATGCTTGTTCATTCTACCTCTCCTCTTTTCAACCCCTAATAAACCTTACCATTAACTTACCATAAGTTCATAACCTGTGGGGAGACATGTCCTTCACAATTAAAAATAATGAGAACTCTTAAACAAGTTATTCAGAGCTTGTTTTAGGTGATGCAATTTATGAATTTGATGACACCAGCTCACCAAGAGGCATTGAATTCAAGATGCATCAAATTCAATTGAAGGGGTATGCCAACTAGTAACTACCAAACTTTGTGTCCCTTACATTTAATTAGTTATCTCTCTTAAGGTGTGCTTCCTTCGGGAAGTTCTAGTTGTAGGAAGGTTTTTTGGGAGTATTAAATGTTCTGTTCTCACTTACCTGGAGCTAGATCAGGATATTTACACACAATACAGCTACCACGATGGAACAGTCGATGCAGCTGGCCTACATTTTGATCAGCCTCAGCAACCGTATCTCGTGGAGCTCAATTTAATGGCTATTTCAGGTTCCTATAATCAAAAGTTTTTATGACGTACGTTCTACATAAATTATCCGAACAATTTCCATAATCTAAAAGAAGTTAAAACGAAGCTTTTACATGTCCCTACATTACTGGGTACTAATTTCTAGACAAATAAATCCTTGAATAAGGAATAATATTTTATTTTGCAATTTGTTGCACGTGTGTAGTTATTCAATAATTTAATATTAGTAAACAACACAGTTCATGTAATATATATCTAGTAAATAAATGTTAATGAGATTTTCGTTTGTTTTCTAGAGAATTCGAGAAGAGCACTTTTCTTTAGTCGGAGTGTCGAATTATTTATTTCCAATTTACATTCGATCTGAATCTAAGACGAGTTTCGGTGTTCACTGCATGCAATTCCCATGATTTTTTGGCAGTGTTTGGTTCTTTTGAGTTACAGTGTTCACAAAAAATGTTCGGGGGATAGCACATTTTTTTTTCAATTTACGATTTTTGCTTCGTGTCCCCAAAGATTGATGTGATCATTACTGAGCTATTTCACAGAAGTGTAATTACTTGGTGGTTCGGTATAAAAGATTTCAGCCAGATACCAAGCAAGAAACCAAGAAAATAAATATATTTTTGGTAAGTTTTTCTCAGTCAAAGAATTAGAGCTACTGAATCTGGCTTTTGATTTACAATAAGTAACATTATCTAGCAGATGAACTACAAAATGAGATGACTGGATTTTATGTACAGTACACGTCAACAGTGAGCTGTAAGTTGTAATCAATTCCTTTCTGTATAAATTGCAAGATATTTCTAGCAGATAACTGTGCTGAGAGAAAATTAACAAAAATACATTACCACTTCTGTTAAATTTGGCTCGACTCGAATAGCAATTTGAGTAATAAAAAGAGTCAAAATGAACATGAAACTGTCCACACAATTCCTGATTATGACTGATCGTAAATTGGTTTTTGAATTTCATTTGTTATGAACTATATTAGACATAATTACAAATGAACATAGAAAGTTACATGCAGATTTTCTTGATGATAATAGTACGTTGAACCGATATAAAAAATTACACCAATTTCTGGATGTCGTATGGAAAGTTATTGTGTTTAATTATTAATGTAGATAGATTACGATCACCAATTTACAAGTGTTCGACGAAACATCCATTTTTGACAACGTTATGGTGCGATTTTTAAATTGCAAGTCTGAGTATAGGTAGAGCAGTTTCAAAGATTTGAGAGGCGAATAGTAAATTACAAAAAACATCTTGTAGTTTGCCCTAATTTCTAGAATAATCAACGGTTTTTCTTTGGACTTGAAACTTACATCGATAAGATTATATTTTATATAATATAGGAAAAATAACACTCATATTTTTACAAATTACAACACAGAATCATTTCGTTGTTGATTCTTGACTTGTCGTCGACCTTCGCGACGCAACCCCCCGCGACACATGTAACAACGAGGGTCGCTTCGATCGAGCTCCAGAAGAGAACAAAACATTCGCGCAGTTTCCGCCGCCGACATCGACGAGGAGACCGCACCGCCCCCCCACCCACGCCCTTCGTTTAACGACCGCCCGTCGTTCACAACTCACAGGAACGAGTCTCAGATTCCATCCTCCAATATTCAGGATCTTTAAGGCTCCAACATTATCAATCGGAATTATACGATAAATATGTATTGACGATAGTAAATTACATGGAAAGAGTGCCACGCCTGCACGGAAATAATTCGCAGACGAGAAATTATCTACCTTACTGTCCGGAGTAAGACGGCTTACGTTTGGTAGCTGGGCTGCCTACTGCTGTTGCTGCAGCAGCAGCTGCTCGAGCTCGTCCGCCGAACGGAGGAGGAACGCCGCCGACTCTCGGTAGCCGGTGACTAGCTGCCGGACGGCCGCCATCTCCGTCGGATTCAGCTTGTGGTTGAGGAGCGGCTTGTTCTTCATGCTCAGGTCTGCGGGAGCTGCGGAGAAGAACAGCCAATGAAATACTGCGCTGGGTATCGATGTTCAATGTTGAGGTTCGATGTGTTAATATGGGTGCTAATTCCTGTGCGATTGTCTGGTTGGAACATCTGCATGAAACACAGCATGTGTCACTCATGAGCAAGAGAACATCAGTATGGTCATGCTGTCAGCAGAGATTCAAAAGCAAACTCTAAATTTGCAATGGTCCGATATTGAAAAGATGTGAAACTTTGTTTCAATAGAAAAATGCATGTTGCAAATGTATTTTTAAGTTGATGAATAATCCGTTGACAGGTATATACAACTGGCTTCTGTAAATATTTGTTGTACAGTAAGACCAATGCTTTGGGAGGCCAAGAGTAGGCCAAGTAATCGGTCATAAGGGATGATGTCAGTATGATGATGATCAGTATGATGATGTCATCAACATGAGTAGGGGAAGTATATGTGGTTTATAACCGTCAAGCTGTCCATCCAAGCCGTCCAAACCGCGAGTCATTCACCTCCTCCGATGAGCTGAGCGGGGTTGAACGAGGGCTGCTGAGCGGGGAACATTGCGGGCGGGCCGGGGTAGGTGGGTCCCGCGCGCTGGAACGCCTGCCCGAAGTTGGGCCGGTAGAGCGCGGTGGGCGCCGCTGCCGCAGCCGCCGCGTTGCCGTTGGTCTTCACCAGCTGGTCGACAGAGAGCGCGTTGAGCGCGGGCTTGACGTCCGACAGCGGGGACGGGTATTGCGACTCTCGCCGCTCCACCTGTGACGAGGCGGAAACTTCGTTTTAAAAATCGACGGTGATAATATTGTTGTGGAAGTGCACGAATTTGCTGTTGGAATTGGTTTGTGGTCCTAAATGGGACATAAATAATAAAAAAATGACCTTGCTTCATAGCATCTTCTTCCGCAAGCCTTCGAAAAAAACCGAAAGAACTCAAACCGATCCCGTTCAATGTCTGTTCAACGTACGGCTTGCTGCAGCTGCTGCTGTTTCTCAAGCATCTGTTGGCTGTGTTGAAGCTGCATCTGCTGCTGCTGCTGCTGCAGCTGTTGTTGGGCAAGGGGCAGCGGCTGCCCTACCGGCTCCAGACCCAGGCGCATGCGCTTCGCATTGTGCGACTCGTTCTCGCACGCCTGGAAAAGGTAGAGCGTTACGTCAACGTCCGGAAAATGGGCGGTTTTTTAAACTATTTGTTTAAAATTTCGTTAACTATCCAGGCATCTAGGCATAAGGCATAACTTAGCCATAAGTCATAAGGCATAACTTAACTTAAGGAGTGATGGATAGACTCGATGTTTTTAAAATCAATCCGAACTCTGGCAACCGGGTTTTGGGTCAAGTCATTTTTTCGGTGAAAAATTTAGAATGTGAATAAAGAGTTCATATCATTTTCAATTACCTGCGCAAGGATCTGCTCAGCCGCTACGGAAGTTAGATGAGCTGGAGTAGGTCGACCCTGGAAAAAGAAATTTCAAAATTATTAACGAGCTAAAAAAAAATTAACAGGACTAGATTGTGGCTTTTAAAACAATCTGCTCATCAATCTAGCACCACGAGCATAAAGATTAAAATTTTATTGATTTGTAAATATATTTGTAAGCTGCAAATTGGCAATAAAAACAGGACTTTGAGTGTGCTGAATCTATAGACGCTATGTTGCAATCAGACACCAACAGCTCAATGTCCCCAATTTTAATTCCGATTCTAACGCTGTGTACTCGGTATCAAGGCATTCACCCTCCCTAAACAACAACCTCCGATGCTAACGTTGAGACCAGACTGGACCAAGAAGCAAATTCACTAGTTTCACCAGCATCCTCCCAAGGCTGGCCGGTGTCGTTTGTGGTCGACTAAACCTAATTATGACGTTGGTTACTCAGTATCAATGCATTCTTCCTCCCACCAACGCTACTGCCAACGCCAACACTAGCAAATGGCCGTTATATTTTTAATTTGTGAACTTGTGAATTCTATCAATAATTAAAATTTTTTAGTACCCACTTGGTACCCGATTCCAATTTGGTCACTTGATGTAGGTACGCAATAAGCACACCTTTCCTTCCAGTATTTGATTTCGAAAATTTGAAATAGCACCTTTTACAGATTTATTTTCACGAGTTGGTGAAATGTAAATTGCGCTCATGTATCCTGGATGGAGTATAGCGTTTCTCTCACCGTCGATGGCACCTCCCAGGGCTGTCCCGTGTCCCGCGAGCGCTTGTTCCGCCGGCAAGACTTCAGGTAAGTTCGGATGCGCTTGCGCGCACGCTCTGCAAACTCGGGGAACTGCCGGGTGCACGAGTCGATGATCGCCTGGATCTTCTCCTTCGGCTGCTTCGAGATCGGCACGATGCGGTCCAGGTTCTCGTCGACGAACAGCCGCACGAACATCTGCCGGGGGCGGAGTCGTTAGCTATCGCTTCGTTAACCTTTGCCGCAGTGGCGAATGTTAGACGCAACATTTATGTTCAGTTTTTTGATTTTTCCAAAACATTTATCTTGATTTTTACCCTTAACTCCAGAATTGAAAGTGGGTAATTGACTAACCCATGAAACTGGCAAGAAAGTAGCTTTAAATCTGTTATTTTTTTCCACTCTTCCCATCTTTCTTTTTTTATTTCTCTTTCTTATTTATTCCCTTGAATTTACTTTTTCTTTCACCATATCTCCCAATTTCTATCATGCCACCTTTTCCAGAAATGCTTTGCAATTAAGGAGGTTGATTTTAGATAAAGGCCGCAATTAGCACTATGTATAAACAGTTTTTTTTTCTAATATTCAACAACAACAAGAAATATATATAAGAGTGAAGTGCAAAGGAAACAACATGTGCAATGATGAACTGTTCCACAATCCATACTAACTGTTAAGACATCCACCGCCAGGATCTACAGCAACTTTTGTCTAGAACTAACAGCACCCGGGGCTATCCCATAACGATGCAACGTTATATCCAAGATAATCCCTGTGAATCGTGGATGATTAGGGTATGGATCGTAGCAGCAAGAGACGGGCTGCTCGATTCGTTGGCTTACGTTGAATGCTTTCAGTCTTTCCGGATCGAACTGTAGCGAGTCGATCTTGTCGTCCGCCTCGTCGTCGTCGTCGTCTTCGTCCTCTTTGTTGCCGCTCGAAGACGTCTCGTCATGGAGTGAACTCGTCTCCTGCAGAAAAGTAATGTACATGAAATATTGTCGGAAATAATCACAAGCCCATAAAACCTATCAAAACCTACGGGGCAAGTAGCTACACTCAGTGGTATGATTACTTATTTTTGACCAAAAATGGCATTTAAATTTCTTGGAAAACCCAATATTACTTATAGGCTGTCTTTACCAGTCGTTACTAATACCATAGAATAAGGAACCAATTCTTATTCTATGCTGAAACCCCGTAACCTGCCGAACAAATTCTAAGCCAGTTTGTATGTCCACGTGTTTTGGGAATTTTTGGTGGAGAAATTATGATAAAATCACTCTTCTTCTTGGTACTAATTGTCTAACACTGTAATTACTTAAGATAAAACATGTCGTGACTTGTCTTAACCCTTGTGCTTAAATGTTCCACAACTAAAATCAAGCAGTCACATTATTGTCGATAACTATAGGGGCTAACATCGTCGCGCAGCCCGTGAGAGCAGCATCGGTCAGCGTAGAACGAAGTGCTTACAGTGGCTTGATCGGGCTGCTTCTTGATGGCGTGGTGGTAGCCACCCCACAGCGCCGCGACGTCGTCGTTCGAGGCGTCGCCGTCGGCCAAGCGCAGCGGCAGGCTGTCGCCATTTCGCCCTGAAACATCACCGATACCATCACACACCGCCGCGCTCGAAGTCGCGAGCTCGCCAGCCATACTACACTAGGACTCCATCCCTTCGCAAATTGCCTCGTTACATTTTTCTTTCCAGTGTCGTGTCTCGTTCGTGCTACGTTCTTGGCACGGTGGAAGCTGGAGCATGTTCGAGGGCTGTTTAGACTAGAACCAGACGTAGCTATTACAGCTCTCTAGTCTCTACAATCGTCTGCACTATGCAGTGTACTATACATTGATTCGGTTGTTGGTATATAATGGGTGCCTTATGCTGCAGAATGCCCAGACCATGTGACGACATGATTATAATATCAGTGTTTTTGTATCAAACACAATACCCGTAATACCTATGCAGAATTTTCTTGTGTACACATGAGGTATACGTTGCATCCTCACTGAGGTTTGTAATATTGAGAACGAGATTTACCTTTGCAGTTGTCTTATAGCTGACTATACCGTCTCCATTCTACAAATTAGCAGTAATTAACAAGTAAATACTCCGAAACGTAAATTAATCAAACATGCCCCATCGCTTGTGTTGATCCACTCACAAAGGAGGGTAAATCCCCCCTTATTCAGTTATTCACATTTTTTTAAATCCGTGAGACGGTATATACTATGCATATTTCCATCACTTCAGATAATACCCATATTTTTTCTTTTAACCAAGCAAAATCAGACGCAGAATTTGCCCACAGAACAATGATTCTATAGCTTCTCACACACCTCAACGTCAAAACCAACCCCATCTTCCCCAATCGCCATCTGTCGCATCAAAGGCAGCCCGCTAACGAAGCCATTTCCCACCGCCTTGTAGCACGGCTGATACTTGGTTCTTGGTGGCATCCTTGCTGGTTCTGGCCCATTCCCGCATTATCACATAGCCACTACCTCTAGAGTCTATCGCTACGACTCCGCGTTACTCTATTTTTCTAATGATTTCGGTGAGAGCTCTTCTCTCCCCCCCCCCCTGCCCTGCTCCACCCGTACCACCCCAAGGGAAACCGGATAGAGAGTTAGCTGAAGGGGGTATGCACAGGGAGGAGAGGGTATATAGGCTAGGGTAGCCAAGCAAGGAAAGGGAGGAAGCTTTGCACCACCATGTATGCTCGAACGGCGTTCCGTTTCCTCTGGGTGCTTAGCGAAAGGGGATGGCGACGCTCTCTCACCCCCCGGCCCCCTTGAAGCCGGTCCACCCAGCCAGCCACCCACCCATTCGCGAACCTCCCCCGTGTAGCGCCGTATAGTGTGTTAGCCTACTTCCGTGCAAGCTACGTACAGTAGTACAGCGACGGCCAAAACGTGGGTACCTGCAGAGAGCTGTTTCAAGTTAGCAGCAATGGTTACTTTTGGAGTTATCGTGTGGTAAAACGTGGTAAAACGATAGCCGGGAAAGGTTTTCTTATTGAGTACCAACACCAAGTGACCAATTAGAACCGGGTACCGAGTAGGTTCTAACAAATCAAATCGGTATTGATAGAATTCACGCGTAATTTCCTTTAGTAATGTTGATTTTAGTAGTGCACAAATTTTGGATTGGATATTTCGTTTCTAATAACAAATTTCTTCCAGTTTTTTTCTTTCGAACTGGTGACGCAAGTGACGCAATTCTTGAACAGTGAAATATAGTACGCGGGATGAACAAGGTATTTTTAAATGCCCTGTTGAACTATTCGAATCTCAACTAATATAAATAGTAACTATGCTGAGATTAGTGCGACTGCAAGATAATTTACAAGTTACCCGCAATTTCTAATCAAATTTACGCACTCGGTGGCTCGTCGGCATGAAGACGTGGTCGCTGATTTGTGGACAGAGCACGTGACTTAGCAAGACGTCGTCGTCTTCGGCGCCGGCGGAAAAGTAGGAAATTAATTCAAATTCAGAAATTCAAGAGTAATGAAATCGTAATATACACGATAGTAAAAGTCATAGTCGCAACGCGACTCCCATGATAAGCCAGACATAATAAAAAGTAAATAATCTCGGCACGAGCAGACCACGTATTCCATGCTGTGTATAGGCCAGGCGTCTGCAAGATTACATATTTTTTTTACGGCCAGACGTCGCGCAAACCCCAAAATTGAACATAGAAAATCCCCAAAATTAAGCACATGACCCCGCCTGGCATTGCTTTCGCCATATACCCCCTGCACCCCCGCTCTCGCATTGCACTACCCCTGGCTACTGTAACACCCCTATCTACCGACGTCGACGTCGCCCCCGCGCCCCTTGCAACCCCCCTTTTAGCCCTGCCACGTTCCCCACCCACTCACACCCACCCCATCTGAAACCCCTATACACTGTCTACTCGCCAAAGAGCTGGCAATCTTTCTCGGCGAGGTTTTTGTGTTGCCTTCGCTTGGTACCCTCTCTTCATCTTCACCCTCTCTCACTCCTTCCCTCCCCCTATCTAACTCTCTCTCTCTCTCGCGTCCTGGCATATAGCTAACGTTGTCGACCCCCTAAGGGAGTGGAGAGGGGGGGGGGGGGCATGGAATAGCTTATAATTTACTAAAGTATAAACTGGGGGTTTATAAGAGGTCAACGTATACTTATAACAGGGAAGCAAGACCAAAGCGTTAAGGGAAGCAGCATAATTTGATAATTTGCCCTGCTTTTTGTCTTGTGACAACGGACGGATATCAAAATATATCAAAATTGTGTTTGCTCTGCTTCTACTTACTGTTTGAAACAAGAAAGTATTACCGAGCGACTTTTTGGCATAATTTGGTAATTTAGTATCATAGCAACTCGGAATATAAGAGAACATTCACCAGAGGAATAGTCACCATGTCTCAAGTTACCCACTCTAAACACCAGCTCCAGATAGTGTATTTATTTAAATAATATGATATCTTGCCCGATGCACTTTGGAGGGGGCGACAAACATTCGACAGCACGCACACCCATTTCAACTATAGCTGTTATTCTAAGTGAATGTCGACGGTTATCCGCGCGCAATTCATAACAGCCCGAGTACACACTACTCCGCCCTACCCTATCCTACAACCATCACCCCCGTCCACCCCCGTCCACCCCCGGCCGTCCACCGCGCTCTAGAAGGACGACAGGCATGGGGGGGGGGTGCATCGGGCGTCACCCCGTTGCCGTCGACGCGGGGACGAGCGACGCCCTGCCGTCGGTAGGGGCAAGGCCCAAAACTTGCTCGGCCTCGCAATACTCTCGTGCTCCCTTTGACCAGCCGAAGCCCGTATGGCGGCGGTGGCTGGCGCCAGCTGCCTGCATTGCCTTCATACTTGCGCTGGGTTGTGACGAACAGACAGGGCAACGGCGACGAGTCGCAAAAAAGGGCCCCATGCTGGTTTTCTTTGGTGATTCCATTTGTTTTTTGCGTCTTATATAGGTTTTTTGGATCTAGGATTGTCAATAGATTATAGGCGGAATACCTTTGATTGGGGATCTTTCTAACATACTGTATATATCTAGGTATTTGCTGATTTCTAACTTCGAGTTTGCTTCTAGTACTTAATATCGAATTCATTGTAATAACTGTGGTAATGCTCATAATCTTTAAACGATTCGTTACTTTGACAGTCATACAAAACTCCAATAAAACACCAATGATACGAATCCAAATTATCTTAGACCCCACGAGCTTCAGTCTATTCAGCTCCTCCGTCCCCAATGGGAAAACCAGGAGAGTGTCTTCGTTTAACTTCAACCATGGCTTGCAGCCGAGTGTCAAGTTATATAGTTAGTCGCAGAAGATCCGACATGATGATAACCAATGTTGTCTGTATAGTGCTTCTCACCTGAATAGTGCTCGTCCTCGCTGGGATCTCGTTCTGGCGTCGATTGGACGTTCTCCTGCAAGGCAAGAACAACTCTGTGAGTTCACGCACCATGGGATGCTGGCGGGGATGATGATCGATTAGATGAGATTCATTAGGGGGTTCAAAGGAGCGATACACTCATTGACGCTTTCGAGTATGAAGTTTCCATACAGCCAAGAATTGAGAATCAAAAGTAACATATTCAAAGACACATTCGCGTATTTGAAGGCCGAGGTTTACCTATACAAAGTCATATATCAATCCAATGAAATGTCATTGTTAAACCAACACATATTGTTAACAAATTACAAATGAAATTAATTTTAAAACATATCATATCGGTGTCTAGGCACCTTATTATTTATAAATAAATACATTGCACACTTATCTAGTCGTTTGCATGCACATGATGCATTTTTAAGTGTTCCATGAGCCATTAACGCGCTATAAAGGAGCTCATGATTGAATTATGGAAATGCATCACATGGCATGCAGGAATAACAAGAAACAACTTTTTGGTCCCAGTTTTTGTTCGCTGCGATGATGTCATTAGATGAACGACAGAACAAGGATGATGGACCTCGCAGCTAAGTACACGAAGAGGTCACAGCACACAGACCTGCACCTCTACCGGCGATTAGCCCACCAAACACTTGTTACCTAATTCAACGCCTCTTTCTCCAAACACACGAAGATTATTTCAATGCTAATCGTGTGGATCGCATGCATGCACACACATGGTGCATCGTTTCTGTTTAGCATTCGATTTCTCAAGAGACAGATTCTATAAAGAGACAAACAAAGCCTTGGCAACTGAATGAAAATATAGGAGGAACCGAAACTCGTTGCTTTTTGGGCACGTTAGCACCTGAGCTATTTCTAGTGGTCGGATATTTTGTAAACAATGATAGTTGCTCATAGAAAACTCAAATAAACTACAAATGAAAAGTGTTTTATAATTTTAAATCTTTTAGTGTGATGTCTCCCAGGAGGACCTTGAACCACTTGAACTTGGGAACACCCAGAAAGTTTACGTTTCCATAATATTGAATAAATAATAACTTTGTAAATTGTCGGTTTACAGAAAGTAAAAGTGTCTGGTATCGATTGAGAAAAGGGACGTTGTTAGATTGCTACCTTTCGAGACAAGTCAAGTCGGGTCGGGTCAGGTGTGACGAAGTTGTAATAATAAGCCTGACTAATCGAGTTCACGTCGCGAACAACATGATCTCATGTCGCCAACAAACCGCGAGAGGAAACCACACGTCTCCGGGAATCGAACTGGCGACAAAATTCACCGAGCAAGCGAGAGAAGAGAGAGTGAGAAAGAGAGTCAGAAAGCTGCGAGGGTGAGACATGGCATTGTAAAGCGAACGTAGTAGCGTAAATCTATAAGAGAGGGAATTGCAATTTAATGCAACAGGTTGAACTCATGCACACACACACACGTACATAATAAACATTTGCAAACACAGACGAAGAGGAACAATGTTTACCGAAACAATCTGTTATACGCATCACGCTCTACGCGTACTGATGTGGATTTGCAGGGGTAGGGAGCGCAGTTGAAAACGAAATTGATTTGATAGCCGAAAGTGTCTGCATTTGGGGGGGTTTAAAACATAATGTTGGTTTATATTTTGGTGTAAGTCGTACGGCAATGTCGCGGTAACGGTCTAAGATTATCAAGTTTCCATAACGCTTCGACTCCTGAACGAGGCTCTACAAATTCTAGTCGAGAACTCATCATTTCGACTCGGCAGCGACGCGAAGGGGGTGGAGGAATATGCCGGAATAACCGGAATACGAGTAACGAAACTCTTCCCACCCTCGGAGCAGCTTCAGAGAAAAAAAAACGATTCTCATATTTTATTCAGTTAATTCAAAGTTCGAACCGCACACTTTGCACAGGGAGAGAGGGCGGCACCGCAGTTCTACGCCCCCTAAACACCAGTTGCAACTGATTCCATTGCCCACTGCATTACCTAAAACTTCATCAAACGCCGTTGTTACTGAACCGCTAGTTTTTGGGTGCAATATGATGCCAAAAATCGTATATACAACATCACTGGCAGCACGGCAACTTTGCCGCAGCTGCATGTTGGGTGTTTTCAGGTGAACAAGCTCCCTGAGTGTCCTCAGGGTCCGAATCAAAGAAAAACCTCAACACCGTCGACCGCCTGTTGCAATTCGCAACTCGCCATTGCGCCGACGCGTTACGTCACGCACCGCCGCCGCCGCTGCGACCCAGCAGTTACCAAGTACAGCGAGTACAGCGAGTGCAGCGGGTGCAACGAGGCTCGCTCGCGCACTCGGCGATCTGTGTCAAGGCGGCGGGACTGGCGATGCCGAAGCGGCCATCCCATGTGCAGCGCACGGTTCCCCTTGACCCGACGCCGCCGTCGCCGTCGTCGGCACCGTCGCTGCCTAGGTGACCGGACACGAAGGGGCCTCGCTTGCCGAGAGAGTGCCACGCTGGCCGAGTGTCATGGTTTGATGGCTGAAGAGAGGTTTGGTAGCCGGAGAGCAGAGATAGCGATGGTAGCTACAGGGTGCGCTGGTCTAGTGGCTTGGTACTTGGTAGCTATAGTGCCTGGGTAGGCAACTAGAGAGTTGTAGTGGGCGGAGAGAGAGGTTTGATTGTGTAAGGAAGGTTTGGTAGCCGTGGTGGTGGCAGCGTGTCGCTTCATGCCGTAAGATTATTGATACAGTCTATCCAGGGTGAGTTCACACTCGAATAATGGCTGCCATTTACATTTCACCAACTCATGAATCCGTTCGGCGCTTTTCAAAATTTCGAAATCAAACACTAGAACAGTGTCTTTAACATTCGTTTTTCTTCTAGCTTTTTACTTTAACTTTATTATTACATGTTACATACTAATAGTTAGAAATGTAAGTAAATTGGTGACTGCAACTGTATTTGGCATCAAGTTGGTAATCGTTTTGACTACTAGCGCTGAGCGGACAGAGTTATTCATCAATTAAATATACCTTAGTCAGAGTTGAAAGGTACGGTAGGTAGATAATATAAGGTACCATGTGGTAGCCAAGTGTGCATTGAAATTTAAACAGTGAATTCGTATTGCCTAGACAACTTGTGTGGTGTGTGAATGCGCGCACACAGCATAAGGCCACTCCGTGGTTACTAGCTGTTCTCCCTGGTGCAATGTAGGGCCCCAGGGCGGTAACAGTGCAAGCCGCGTGCAGTCGATGCATTTTAGTTTCTCTATACTGGCCATGTCACAGTCGCCGTCGGTTTATGGTCGCCCCGATGCGTAATTGGCATCGTGTACGTTTGATAACGTTTGGTGAAAACGGTGCAGTATCGGACTTAGTGGGTGGGCAGGGCATGACGAGATGTAGGCTTGAGCTGTCCACGCCAGAGAGGCCAGACGTAATTGCTGGACGTGGACTCTGTCCGAGCATGTTGTGGATTTGAATATGTTGTTGTACAAAAGCCCATACACGTCGGGACTTAAGTGGGTGTACAAATATGGTGTGAAATACAAAACGGGGTTGATATTTGTGAATTATGTTTGTTGATTGCATTGCGTGGGCGGGAACTGCCGATTAAAGTATAAATAGTATCCATTTTTTCCTACTGAAGCACAGAAAGCTGAGAGAAAATAATAATTAGTTAGATCTTCGTATAAAGTGGAAAGAACGGTGTACAGGATGGCTGAATCCACGCCTGTTGTGCGCTGCTGCTAGCAAGAAATGCACCTGTCCACAAAACTCCCTTCTTCATAGTCTCCAGCAAGCAGGTGCAGTCTATGATAAAAGCTGCAAAGATGCAACCGATGCCACCACGGCAAGATTCATCTCCTCGACATCGATCGCTATCGAAGGATCAGCCTGACTTCTCAATGCAGCTACCAAAGGATCGAGAAAAACCCGATGTGACATCAACTCAAGTAATACGAGACTGATCATTGCCCTTGAGGGTTGAAAAATCGTGACAATGAAATCATAGGTCGCCATCTTTGTGTAAATCGAGTGCCACTTAGATGCTGCTTGATCCGTGTAACATATTGTTGCTACTGGTTGTCAATTTTGGCCTTTCCAAAATGGTCGACCGTTCCGGTAATTGTAATGTAACCGCAGTGGGCGTCAGTGGGAGTCAATAGAGCCCTTTGAAGTCGGTATTAACTTTTATAGCACTATTTTAATTGTAATAATATAAATTTGCTGTCAATGGTGTTATACCGTGAACTGTTTTAATTATAATTAATGTACATGGGCTCAGCACACATGGAAATATACCTACATTCAGCAGGATAGCAACAATTATACATGTGAACATTACTAAAGTGACATATTGCATGTTGACGCTTGAACTTTCCGAGTATTGTGGTGACATTTGCGAAATAGTGACCCAAAAGTACGATATTAGAATTCTTAGCCTAAAATAATATGATTATGATTATGCTTCAAGCCGAACTGAAGTCCTTGCGATTCTATTCTTATTGTTTGTTTGATACATAAGACGCTTTTGAACATCTCGTCAAAATTCTTATCATCCCCCGTGAAAAGTACAACTAAATTGGTTGAAAATTGATTACTTTTGGAAAAAGTCCAATTCAACGCAGACGTCTATAACTAAAGAGCAGCCACGTACTACTAAGTCTCTTCAAAGCCCAACTTTTCGTCCAACCTAATTTGGCTTAAAAATGACAGCATATCGACAACACCACCCCTTCACATGGCCGTCTCAAAAACTAAATATAATGACTTGAAATCCCCACACACACACACACACACACCCTGACACAAACACTAACACAGCCAAACTCGCGCACAAAAGCCAAAGCCACGGGCGACACATGTCAAGGGCCAAACCATTCCAATTATCCAATACGTAATGCCATCACCCACCCTACAAAAAAACCCATCCAACCCCCTCCCAATTTCGATCAAAAACTTGGGCACACTTTTCTCCTCCACCCCCCCCCCCCACACACCCTTCGCGACAACAAACCCGGTCCTAAACTTGTGACGTGAAGTGACATTTCGCGTATGACTGTACCCTGATAAGCCCCTTCTGACCCATCCCACGCCATGGACCGCCGCATGTTAGCCCTCTGGGCGACCGGGGGTCGTCGGGCGCACGGGGGAGGGGGCGTGGGGGGTTGATGACGGGGGGGGGGGGAGGGCGGGAGGGCGAGGGTATCCAATATGATAACATGTGAGCCTGGGCGCACACACCACCGCGGCATACAGCGTTGAAAATGGGACAAAACTACACGTCGTGTGGAGCGGCGGCGGCGGGCGTGGGGTTCGTTGGGGTTCGTTCGACGTCGCCCTGGCCGGGGCCACCACACCCATTTGGCTCGGGGGGGGGGGGTGCATCGACATCGACGTCGAGAGCACACACCGACCGATGTTTCGAAATGTCGCCGACATAGAGGGACGCTGGTGTGCAGTACACATGCCGATTGGATTGCAAGAGTTTCTGTTGTCGCGTCGTACTTACATCGACGAGATGGGACGAGATTATTGGCCCGTGTATACACATCCGAGTACGCGGACGAGTTTAATATAAAGTCAATGATGGACCCGAAAAGAAAAAGAAACAATTCGCAAGACATGAAAAGAGCGGGCGGCTCTCTGTTGAATAAAATTTCGACGGGAAATTCGGATCGGAATCCAAAATATGTTGCCGCCGCGTTTCTTGATCCCCGACACCGCTAAACGAGGCGCGGCGACCACCAGCCAAAGAAACCAAAAGGGTAAAAAATCTCAATAAGGTCACACAAGACTTAGAGGAGACTTGACGGTAATTTCGCTAAGCAGCTAGAATCGAGCGATGCACGCCGTGGGAAACTGTCTCCGTGTATCAATGAAGACACCCAGTCCACGCCAGCGAAGAAATAACACGAGAACACTAATGTGTAACAACGCACGGCGGCGGCGGCGACCCGACAGCTCAAGTCAACCGCTAGACACAGCCGAGATACGAACAGCCAGAGAAAAGCCGGGTGCATTTAAAACAAGTCCGCGTCTCGGGCAAGACCACGGGCTGATGCGATGATCTTATTACCTCGCAGACCGACCGTGTGATCGCCCGCTGTTCAACGGCGCACTGTGCATGCGTGAGAGAGTGCAACTGCACCGCACCGCACTGCATTCGACCAAGATGCAACTGCACTTGGCTCGATTCTCAGCTGTCTGCTTGTGCCTAAGGAGGCTTGACAGTCGCATGAAATGAGATTGCCGTTTGTTTCGCTGTCTGCAAAGCAGCCTGGACTGCCGTTTGTTTCCCTGCCTGCAAAGCAGCCTGGACTGCCGTTTGTTTCCCTGCCTGCAAAGCAGCCTTGACTGCCGCTTGCTTCGCTGTCTGCAAAGCAGCCTGGACTGCCGTTTGTATTCCCTGCCTGCAAAGCAGCCTAGACTGCCGCTTGTTTCCCTGCCTGCAAAGCAGCCTTGACTGCCGCTTGTTTCCCTGTCCGCAAAGCAGCCTGGACTGCCGCTTGTTTCGCTGTCTGCAAAGCAGTCTGGACTGCCGCTTGTTTCGCTTCCCTTTCGTGAATATTCTCAATTTGTTATTGGTTCTCAACTAAACAATAATTCGATCGTTGAATGAGCGAATCGATCAGTCTAGGCTACCTACTGCCGCCATTGCATGGTGATGGAGTGAGAAGGAGAGGCAGATAGAGAAAGCGTCAGTCAGGGTGGCACAAATAGACACGCACCTTCAGTTATGCGTGAGAAGTTCGGATTTGATTTGAGACAATGCGTGCACGTGATTATTGCAATTTAATTAACAGATTATACACACAACAATTGAGTTAGGCGGAACGTTTTGTTGTTGCCGTCGATTAGGGATAAGATTAGGCGTACTTTGTCGTTTATATCAACGAGATAATATACTATCGATATTGTGGCTTCTCACGTGTATGTACAACCGGACTAATTGTAAACGTAGAAACTCCGATTCCCAATCGTTCGTTTACATCCAGATGTTTTCCTAAATCGTTAGAAACTATGTCATCGAGCCGATTCAGACCTCTTCATTCGTTTTCAAACTCGTTTCAAACAAGCAAATGAGCGTCTGATGTAAGTTGTCTCAAACTTTTCTTTTGCGTTAACAGGAATACATGATACTACAGTTGTATAGGAAAATAACTTCCAGACTTAGTAACGTAATTGCAAGCTCGATTGAATTGTGTTCAGTTCGAACATATCTAATGTTTACCGCAATGCAATGTCCAATGGTAATAAAATATGAAGATTACAAATCAACATCCTAATCAGACTATCGCGGGCATCAACCGCGATCATTTACAATCAAACCACCCCCTGCCTCACGACCACCAACCCTCTGCCACCCCTCGTCAAACTCGAGACGCCCAGAAGCTCCAGGGTTCGATTTCCGATCAGAGTTATTCCTTGCTTTGCCCACACACACGCACACACACCCTGACACGCGCGCAAGGAACAAGGCGAAGTCAAAGGAAATGTGCACAAAGAGACTCGAGATCAGATGAACGAGGAAAACACAACAGATGGAAGGGGCGAGAGTGGAACACCAAATTGAGGAAATCGCATCAGCGGGGATTAGACTATCCGGGAAAACAACAAGTCTTGCGTGACGCTTTTCCGTTATTATTCCTGAAGGCTGAGGTGAAAACGTTATTATTTAAGGTCACGACGCGGCTTTATTTTGGTGTCTGCAAGTTGGAAAACAAACAGTTAAGTCGGGATTGAAAGGTATCTGTGGACTTTTTATAGGGCGTGCAACAATGACTCAAAATAAAAGTACGAGCCAAACTCTGCGTACTTCCAGCAGACTTGAGAGGACAAGCACACCTCGACCAACTAATTAAAATTCCGCCTTCCTTATTTCGTGTTATTTAAAGTGTAGACACCGGCCATTCTCACACCCCGAAAACCAGAAAAGGGGGGCTGTGGGTGAGCCACGAACACCTACATGTTGGGCAACAACCCCCCGAAAGTCTCCCTCGACGTATACGAGGCCTGCATAATGTCTAAGCATACTCACAGCCATGCTTCCAGCAAAGCCTCCAGTAACACACAGAGGTACACCGGCGTGCCCTTTGTGCAAGTCGCTTGTTCAATACACCCACACACAACCACCCACACACACAACCACCCACACACACCCTCCGTGTGGAGCACATCCACGTAGCCCCACGCTTTCGATTTCACTCTCTAACCATCGGGGCACACACCTACCGACCGATAATATTACCCGTGCCTCCCCCATTTCCTTGGCTTTATTTGCATTTCTGTTTACTGTCTTTACATTACATGGGGCCAGTATAAAAGTGTGTCTTGAACGCTGATGTCGCCGACTTCCCACTCATTTCCTTCCACTATTTAACCCCTTAGTTGTTCACGCTTAGTTAGATGTCTGTATACGCAATCCAATTTGCGTCGACTTCAAAAACAAAACACTTATTTTAATCTCGAGATGTGAAGCTCGCGTCCGCGAGGCTGCAAGGGCTCATCAGACCCATTCGAGTGAGACTGGGTCAAACTATCTTTGCGCAACAACTATTGCTATAGCACACCGCAGCGGGACCTATAAATTTGCAATGAAGGGCTAGAAATTGCTGGAAGTTGGGCGCCGCAACCGAAAAACAGCAAACTTCCCGCCAAGACCGCATTCGCTTGTTTCTCACCCGAAGTGTACGACGGATTCGGGGTTGGGGTTATTACAGTGTACACCCCCTCATTTTAGTATACAACACCCCAGCTTCGGTGAGCCTATGCGTATAGCACACAGACACACTATATGTAGTACCATGTACTCTATACACAGCCTACACCATTCTCGCAGAAGCCCTGGGTTCACGTCGGGGAGGATAAAGGTAGAGCAGAGCATCCCCCTCGCGTGCAGTGTGTGTCTACGTGGGTGTGTGAGCGCCGTGTGGGTGGATTGGGTTTTAGGGTGGCACCAGGGTGTTTCGGTCGGGAGGTGGTGGTGGTGGTGGTGGTGAGGGTGAAGGGGGGCACGAGGGGATGCAGGGTAGGCGAACGACGACGCCGCTAGCACGGGGAGCTTTGAGGATGTCGGTGCCGGGTATAGCAAGAGATATAGCAGCGTGCAACGCCAACGGGGGTGGATATACCATGGGATCTACCCAACGTCCCTGACGCCGCCGACGTCGACGTCGACGACGACGACGACGACGACGACGGTGATGGTGGTG
Organism: Nemurella pictetii; assembly: GCA_921293315.2. Taxonomy (NCBI): domain Eukaryota; kingdom Metazoa; phylum Arthropoda; class Insecta; order Plecoptera; family Nemouridae; genus Nemurella; species Nemurella pictetii. The sequence continues at coordinate 10,533,769 of OV121122.1, forward strand.
GTGGGTGGTGGGTGGTGGTGGGTGGATGGGTACAGGGACCAGGGTCTAACAAGAGAAATGAGGGTCTTCACTATTTGGCGCCACCGAGAAGCGAGATAGCGAGCTATATAGGGGGGTAGCGAGCGGTATATACAGACAAGGGCGGAATACGATAGACCACCACCGCGCGTTTCCACGAAGCCGTATGTTGTAGGGAAGGCTTGGAAAACAATTGTTATTTTGTTTGGCGGTGCAGTTCAAAATATTATATGCGGGTGACATGGAGCGGGAGCGGGGGGTGGGGCGGGAGGGGGGATGGCGAGTGCAATTGGTAGATCGAATGTGGGGAAGGGCATGGGCGTTGTTGTGTGATGCAGTTACCGGGAAAAACCGGGAAAACCCGGGAAAGTTCGAGCCGAACACACAAGGCGACGACTCGCAATTATGCGTTTCTTTTGAACTTTAGAAACAAAAAAAAAAGGACGTCAGGAAATGTTCATATATAAAGGTCATCGGACGGACGATGGTCGCATCGCACGTTCTGACTCACACATGCACCGAATCTCGGAGACACTAATGCTCAGTCTTCAAAATGCACGCCATGGACCAGATCAAAACGCAAAAAAAAACCACACACAAACGGAGTTCAAATGTGAAAAGAATGACACCAATTAGCCATGTCCATTTCACTTCAAGCGCTTGCAATGACAGAGAGGGCGAAATCCGATATTGATAACGGCACATCTCGCTTTAACAGAAGTGTGTTGTTGCACAAAAGGGCGCGAGTACATGCGTGGGTCGTTCGACCGGGGCCGGGGGGGTTGCGGGTGGGGTTGGAGTGAGGGGCGAGGGCGGCTTGGTGGGGTGCGGGTGTTAGGGGGTGGGAGAGGTTTAGACTTCGGGTCGGTCAGATAGTGTGGGACCAGTGGGCTTGTGTGTGTGGCGGGGGGTTGGGGTGGGTGGCAGGGGGTGGCTGGGAGACAAGACAGGATAAGGGTAGGTAGACGCTCTCTCTCTCTCAAGTTTCTCTCTCGGCTAGCCGTACGGCGCTAGTGCTAGGGGTGGAGACTCGGATAAGTGCTATCAGTTGGTATAAGGATTAATGAAAAATCCGCCCCGCTCCCCGTCTTTGCCACCAGCAAGAGCCCCCGATGTGGTGGAAATTTTCAACGGGGCGCGACAAGGGCGCGTCGTTTTCGGCAAACGCACCTTGCGCCCCCGCCCGCGTTTCAAAGAGTTGCCGCGACAATTATCAGCCGCCGCAGTCGGCGTCATGTTTCTAGTTGCGTCAGGGCTCGGAATTTCGAGGACGCGCCGACGGGGGGGGCCCACGGAGGGGGGGGGGGGCCCACAGAGAGGGTTCAGTTCGCGGCCCGAAATGAAATGTAGCCGGGCGCGCGTCAGGTGGGAAATTTAGCGACATACGTGCGTCGACTGCGTGAAAGTGCGTGAAGCAGGCACCACGCACGTTCCACGCGGCATTTCGCACACTGCCGTCGCCGTCGTCGCTGCTTGCTGGGTACACACTTGTCAACCACTCAAGATGAGGAGAATTTAGTATGTGTTCTTCACATTCGCGATCGCGCGACAGAGCCGAGCATGAAAACAAGGACAAACAACATCGTCCGAGCTCACTATACACGCGAAAGTAAGAAAAAAGCCAAACTCTTCGATAACATCCTACGAAATTAGGTCACCCAAGATATAGAACTATAAGAAATCCTCTTTTTTTTTCCCTCTCTCTCCGTTTCGGCCACAGTCCGCCGGAGTCCGTCGTCTCTGCCGGCCGTCGTATACACGAGTGCAATCGTACTCCAAAGTTCGTCCCTGCGTTATCACCCAGCCGACGTCGAAGAGACCAGGGGCGGGGGTGGGAGAAGGGGGGCGACCGGGTGGTCGTGGGGAGCGGGGTGGCAACAGGGGTGGCGCACGGTTACCGGATACAGGGAGGCGGCAGCGGGGGCGGCAGAGGGGGCGGCAGCGGGGGCGACAGCGGGGGCGGCAGCGGGGGTCAGGCTTTGAGTAGATGGTTTCGGAACACGGCGACTGATGGCTTGCGGGCATCACACAGTATAGGGGGTGGGTCGAATAGGGTGGGTGTTTCGAGGGGTGTGGGTGGATGGGTGGTCGGAATAGGGGGGGCGCCAGGGGGGATGGGGCGGCGGCGGGGGAGGGGCGGCATGGGGGCTGTAGGTACACCGCAATAAAGAAACATAGCCTCGGAACATTTTCAGAACACTGGCTGGGATATAACGGGCGATCATTAAATGTTGGGGCTGTGTGCTGTGTTTTAACAGCGAGGTGTACAGAGTACAGCAACGGTAGGCTAGCATACAGCCCCGGTACGCGTCCTGTGTATACGAGCCGGAATGAAAAAGACCGCAACAATTCCGAATGGGAAATACATGGGAATGTATAGTCGACGATATTGGAATTTGAATTTTGTATGCTTTTTTATGTTGTTTTGTTTGATGTCGGGGCGACTGTTGCGCTTGCTAGACATGAACTTCCGAGCGTTGGGGCGTTTATAAAAGAAATATAAATGCAAAGTTCGCTTTGGAAGTGTAAACTGAGTCTTGGCCTGCTACGAAGTGCTAGCAAATCTGCGCGGTCGTCGCTCGAGCGAGCAACTGCCGTCGCTGGTGTACTGTCTGATTGCAAGAGACAGAGGTCTACTTCCACGTCGCGATTGTCGGCGAGCGTACGACGCCGCCAGTGGAGCGCATTTCTCATCGGTAATGGTACAAAGTGGCGGCAGACAGCCCGCTACGAAAGTGTCGACTCTTGCGACGGCCACTGGCGTGCACTACTTGATTTTCAAAGCCGAAAGCCATGGTCGCAAGTTTGTTGGCTGCGTTATGCGCCGCAAAGTTCGAGTTTGGGACTAATTCATTCAATACATTGCTTTTTCTGTGAATTCGCGTATGATTCCGCGACGAGACTCGGCGACAGCGAGTACAATTATCTACGCCAACCGGTTCATCACAAGCCAGGAAAAACCTGCAAAGTGATATCCCAGGCGTCCGCTTCTTTGATTGTACATACCGCAGTATCAAAATATTTGGACGGCGCTCCAACTTGTCTATAGTCATAACTTCTCACAGAACGTCCCGGCATAATAATGATATAAAGCAGCAGCATAACAACCGAGTTGGTTTTCACTGATTGCAAACAGTTAATATTTGCATCAAGTTCGAAAAGTAATTTACAAAAAAGGAAAATAACATAGTCTGGCTGGCTTCTAAAATCCTTGTGCCGTATAATAAAAAAAACTCCAGCATTCATATACCCGCACTGTTTTTGCTGTGTACTGTCGCTGCTCTATCAATTTGATAAGACCGTCGGGCGTGTCGGTATCGGTTAGAAAGGCAGGTCTACTTCCACCCGGGCATGCGAATGCGAGCGTACCGCAGCTCCCTTCATTTCTCATCGGTGGCGTGACACCTAGAGAGCCATCCGCGAGTCTAGCCTCCCATGTCCGTCGTCTTAGCAGAAGCAGCAAGGGCGTGTGGTGGAGAGTCGGACAAAGTCCATGTGCAAGCAGCCCAGCAGCGTTGTCACTCTGTCTAATGTCTGGACCAAGTCCTTATCTGTCAGCTCAGTCATCCCCCCACCATCCCCCCCGCATGCTGCCTCCTACTCGGCGGCCGCCTAGGCTTATGCTGTCACGTGTCGCTTTTATAGACTATAGGGCAGGACGGACTAGCGTTTACCCGGAGGAAGAAGAAGAGCTATGTTGAACTTTGACCGTTGTGTATATCTGGAGGTTTGGGCAGGAAGTTTCGGTACCTCCTTCGGATGTTGGCGTTCAAGTAGACATGATTTCACTTATAAAAACTTGGTGATACGTTTTGATACCAGGTCAATATTGTATTGTTTCTTGTGTTTTTATCTATAGAGTCCTCCAGGATTAGGAATAGCAACAGGAAAACGTTTTGAGCTTCTGAGGTTCGCAGGGCCCAGACTACCATTTAATATGAACCCTACTTTAGACATGAACATAATTGCAAAGTAATAATTATATTTGACAGATACTAAACCCTACAGAAAACGTTTTGAAACAGCACATGCGAGATTGGATACGAGACACAGGCGACTCTGGTGTGTCAGTGCTTTGTCAACGCGTACACTAAAGTCTGTTCGACACTATACTCTACGCCCCTCGCGTCCGTAGGTTCTCGGAGTTCCTTGATCAACTGCCACCATACAATGTGCCAGACTGAATCAACTCCTTTCATCTCGCCTCTCGTCGCCCGTCCATAGCGACTCGGCCATGCCGCCGTGGACGGATTCCATCCAGTCGCAGTCAAACAAATTAGACGTCTTCCGTAATTGGTGATAATTTCCTAAGGAGCTAAATAATTGTTGCGTCGTCTCGTGACATAAATCGCGGCTGCATCGCAATGTCAGTGTAACGAGCTGCACTTTTATCGCACGTCTGCGACTAGACGGAGATAGCGTTTGATTAATGATAAGGGAATTCCTGGAGAATCTTTTTTTGATTTCTATATATATGAAGAGTGCATTTTATTGTGATACTGGTATAGCGCGATTACTGTTCATGAGGTGAAATTTGTGGGTTTGCTTGTGCCTCTTTCTAAATTTTTCTTCACATCAAACTCGGCGACAGCTCCATGTTCCAACTGAGGGAATTCGATTGGGAACAAAGTAAAAAAACTCTAAGCGATTTTTTTTTTATGAACGTAAAGAGGAGATGAAAAACTTGTAATGCGACATTGGGAGCGAACTACGCGACAGTCCACGGACTCCTTACGGAGATGATGTCTTGCAAAGGGGAAAAACGTGGTTATTTTGAGGAATAATAATAAATAACAAACTATATCTGTTTCTGTCCAAGCTCATGGACCAACCATCACAACTAGTGCGAAAAGCAAGTCCAAATGTTAACGCTGACGAGGGTCGATTTTTTTATGTACGAGCAGCGATCAGTGGCCGTTTTTTTCTTTCTATTCTCTGACATTTCCACCCACGCTCGCGGGTGCAATCAACAGGTTTTTTCGTATAACAAATTGCGATTAAATTTGTTGATAAGATGAATTAACAAAATATCGATCTGCAGCTGGTAACGTCCTCTTTACATATATGCACTGAATATATTTTATAGCCGTCACATTAAGATTTTATCTGGACCGGCCAAAACATGTGACGAGCATCTAGTTTGTACACGAGCGAATGCATTACATATGCATATAACATGTACAGACAGAGGGTCTACAGAGGGAATGGTGTACAGAACATTAGACCGATAGAGGGTATGGTGTACAGAACATTAGACCGATTGCAGTGTTAACATAAGAAACGAAAGCAAGGATTGCCGCCTGATCTACGATAAGATTTTGCCAGGTATTTATTTAAAAAAAAACACACACAATTCCGCGTGAATTTCCTGATATCAATCAATAAATCAGAGGCAAGTAGATAATACGTTGTGCCAGAATGGGTTTAGTGGGGAAAAGCTGGAAAAAACTTCAAAAAAACAACATAAAAACGTCATTTTCACCAGAAAACTATATGGAAATTTTAATTAGTTTTGGCCACTGGAGTGAGAAAGGCGATTTGAAAAAGCTGTATAAATTTTAGAACAAACCGATTTATAAAAAAATGTAGTCAATGGAATAGCCACCGGATTTCATTGAGCAGTAAGAATAATTGGAGATTCGCTTCGCTCGTTACGCTCAACAAAAATACAAAATTCTCATCGTTTTTCTCCTATCCGAGCGGCAAACGAGATTTGATCAGCGCCGGTCAAGGCTTGTAGCAAGCAGCGGGTCGACTAATTAACAAACAATCTCAGCGAGCAGCCGATGCATCTGTTGACGTCCGATTCGAGAAGAAAATGCAGTCGCGGCATCATCTTTCAAGTCGCCTTGCTTGCTAAAGCTTTCGCTTGTCTCCTGTCCTTAGCGCATCTAACCTAAGGTCCGACGATGCCCTCTCAACAGACGGGCGCGTTGCAAGCTTCGCGACGCTACTTGTATAATCTAGCAGACAGGTGGTTAAAAACCTGTCCACCGCGCTGCTAGTCTCTCATACGCCAGGCTGTAGTAACAAGCTCCTATAATCGTCGAGCAATGCAATGGTGTTCTTCACAGCAATGCACTGCATGCAGCGTGTGTGCATCTGCAGCAGACATAGGATTAGCGCGATCATGCACCTCGCAGCGAAATCTGCACGGGTGGCGTCTCTCTCTGTCTTTGCAGGTTATCCCGGGAAGGTTAAGCGACATTGCACTGGACCAGATTTTGAATGGGTTGCCGCTCGTTTTCTAGAAATGTGGGTCTTCTTACAAGTATAAACTGCTTAGAGAACAGAGCGTATCTTGTGGAAACAATATTTTGATGCCCGTATACTTGTTGATGAGTTGCATATATCTTCAGAATTAGGGTGGTTCTGCAGTTGAAAGCGCTTTCTTCCGAGATCTCAATGGACTATGAGATGAAGGTAGAGCGGAATTAGTTGCGAGCTTCTCAGTTCTCAGCCACTGTGCCAAAATTACTAAGCTCGCTTCAAGCTAGAAGATACGACAGACAATGACACCCGTAGAAATATCGAGTCGGTGTTGTAATAACCCGGTTATTTGCAGCGGTGTTCTTCTAAATGATCGTAGATTTGCTTGTAACTGAAAGTGCATCACTGCTCTCACAATGCACAACTGTAACAGTGATGTTTGTGCACTTGTAATTGGACGAGCTATTGAAAGAACTTGCGCGGCATTTACAGGATTGCAAGTGCCATGAAGCTATTGTCAGACCACGTGGTCTATACCCACTGGCTGTCATTGAGTAGTTTGTGATTGTAGTCACACAAAATGACTGTTATTTTCGTCGGATTAAGGCGATTTTTCTATTTTCCCCAGCTTTATTGTGTCGCCAGAGCATTATTTGACAGAAAGTCAATTTAAGGGATTGTTCATTTTACATTCGGATTGGGTTCGTTTTATTTGTCACATGGCGCTATCACATTTCAAAACCATCCATTTCCAAAACAACGTCTTTGCGTTATGCCTATACACACAAGAAAAAAAAAAAACTGGTGAACATATAAAACCATGTTATACTGTGGTTATACGGCGTATCGGTCTCGACAATCATAACGCAGCGGTCAACGACGCACTGATGTGTGTGCACCCACTAGCACCTACGCGGAATTTGAATCGGTGTTACAACACTATGTGGGACGACACGAAAAAGAGACATACTCCTCTCTGCTTTTTTTTTGTTAATTCCAGTCTTTATGGCGTAGGCAGCGATATTTTCTAGTGTTTGTGCCCTATACGAACGGCTATCATAACGCCGAGAGAGAGAGAGAGCCTATATGCAGGCGGACGACAGAGGTGTGTTAGTTGTATCGATTGCAGACCACACGAGAGTGCACCCCTAAGTCTGGGTCAACAACCACACACACACACACACACAGCACACTGTGCACCCCGGGTTCGACCCGGCAACGACTAGACCCGAAACACTAAAAATGCAGGCTTTTTTTTGGTCACTAGTTGTTGGAGAATATCCGACAAGGCGCAATTTTCAGCTTGATAAGCGCAGGTGAAGATGGTTTTTGGGGAGGCTTAGGTTATTTTTGGTTTTGTTTCGATTTGTTGCTATTTGTGCTTTTTGGGTTCATAAAGCAGTTTGGGAGCTTATTGCATTCAATAACCCAGTGAATTTTTTTTTTCTAGACAAGGATATAGTTAAAAATTAAATCATTTCAATTCGAGTGTCTCGTTAAGACATCTAAATGTCTCTGAATGTGTGTTTTATAGTCCATGCATTCAGATACCAGACTTGAATGGTGTGAAAACAGTTTTACATATAGCCATATAAAGATGTCGGTCACTAGAACCATTAGAGGGTTGCCAACCGCAGAGGAAAAAAATCGCCAGACTAATAAAGTTGCAGCAAATTGGTTGACTTTTCTGAATTATACGATGGCACACTCTCCAGCAGACAAAAGGCCAACTGGCGGTTGTAAGACGTATAAATCGTGGCTTCACTTTCAACCAGGTATTATGTCAGTAGTTGGATGGGCTAGAACTGTTGCTAGAACTGTTGCTAGAACTGTTGCTAGAACATCCAAAACCTGCATGGGAGGAAGTGCGATCCGCTGCCACGGTTCGTGTGGTGTGCGAATTTTCAGTCAGCGCCTGTACCGGGTCGCGCACATCGCGATTGTGTATTTGCATCTTAATGTGCAATGCTTGCATCCACGGCGAGTAATATGCGGCAGTTATAACGTGCAACGCGTTACCCACGAAAGACTCATTTGCAGGATCGAGAAACCAACAAGGTGAAGATATAAGGATTGCGTGGACGACCGTTATCATTACGCGAGAGATGCTAGGTGGATACTATGATACTTCGAAGCTTGTTGGGCGACAATTTTCAACAATGACAAAGGGTAACACACAAATTCACAATGATTCGGAACTTAATTAGACGTGACTCATTCGCAATTAAGCGCCCAATCCAAAATGTCAGTGACATTTATAATAAATGATATTACATAGGTGCACTTAATCTTGTATAATAGGGGTGCGTATATTATGAAGGTAGGAGACAACGCCTGAGGTCACACATAGCATATATACAGAGCACAATCAAGGGTGGGTATGTAGTTGTATGAGGGTGTGTGGGTAACTAGGGGTGGGGGTATCAGTTAATTTGATCAGATAGCCTTCATAGCACACCGCCACTGATGTGTGTGTGTGTGTGTGTTTTGATCATATGTGCGTAGATCCACCCATTAAATGCAACCCACCTAATAATTACAAGCGCATACAGCCAAGATGACAACAAAATAGACCTCCGTTGCAGCGATTTGCGTGTATTATATTGTACACTCATTCATAAACGGACTTTGCTGAAACGATTGAGCGAATTTAATGTATTTGTACAGAGGCGAGGAGAGTGATTTGAATTTTTCTCAAATCTATTATTCAAATCGCCATGTGGCCTCAGTATAATTTTTTTTAGCTAAGGTTAGTGCCAGAAAAAGTAATTGAGTTATATAGGGCAACCCACATTGCATTGCATATACCACGATATTTTGCATTCGTTCTAGCTCTTTATCTGTATACACTGAGCTATCAGTTATTGCAATGCATGCACCGACCAGTACCTCAACAGAAACAGATATGTTTTCACCATAATAACATAATTTTGCCCTTAATAAAAAAAATGCACAGACCTCGCATAAATTACATGCACATTTTTCCATTTTGATATCGTACCTTGTGATGGATGGCTCCTTGTTTTCTTTTGTGAGACATTGTCTTATAGAGTTCTTGAAAAAACACCTTGTCTACTGTCGCGCTCACAAGCGAAGGGCACCCTCCCACATGGTGGGTCAGTAAAAAAAGAGCACACGACTAGATAGCAAGTAATCTTTTGGCTCGCTAATCTATTCAGAATTGATTGACTAAATTCTGTCCGTCTGAATGCACACTACGAACACATGTTCATCGCGTAAATCGCGGTCCAATAACGCACGACAAATTCAGTGCCGCCAACACGTTTGTGTTCGCAAGTAGCCGAGTGTGTACTTTTGTGCGGTTAATTCACAACCAAGGTTGACTCCGAGGGAACGGAAACGAATCGAAGTAACAATAAATTAATTGCTTCGCGGTGAATATTCACGATTCTTCGGCGACGTCGCGTCGAAAATCACCGAAATGAATGCACCGACGCTGCAATGCATTTCACCTCCACGACAGTACCTTCTTCCACACACGACGTCTTGCAACTCTGACAAACAAACAACCAACCCCACTCAAGATCGACAGATATCAAATTTTCATTGATAAAAACACTCTTCTCTCCTGACAACTCGACAAAACAAAAAAAAACACGTGACAACACTCGCACTTGTCAGTCGCAGAGAAATCCGCGAGACTGTCCGACCGCCGCTCGTTGCACTTCTCCCAATGCACGTCAGATGTTTACCAAAGATGCACTTGCTAATAGCGTCGACTGCACCGCAGTGTCGACAAGATAACGGGTTTTCTGTGACTTGAGCGCACTGTAAGGAGCGACGTGCTGCCCTCGACGCTAGCAAAGTTCGACTGACAACTCGCCTCGGCTCGGCAATGTGAGGGATACCGGCTCCCGCGCCCCCACCGCCCTCCTCCCCCCCGATCGCCCCCCTTAGTCAGGCCGGTCTGCTACAGTCGTTGCAAACTCACGGTGCACTGTTCGGTGATAAGGCGGTTCTGTGACTGTGTCTATTCACCAGTATGGACATAGGAGAACGTGACTGGTAGCGTAGCGTGTGTGATCTAAGTTTATAGTAAACAATGTATAATGCCAGCCAGCCACTGTGCATTGTTTACCCTTATTAAGATGTTACTGAGCTGAGATGCATGCATCGCGCGAGTTTGAGCGCACTTGTTGGCTGTGTCATGCTTTTTGGAATATGGATCGAGCATCTGTAATTTGTCACTCGCTCACAGTTACGGATAAATTTTTAATAAATGTTTGCGGCGTAGGTGTTTGTTTTTTTGTATTGCGAGAGGTCAGTCTTGGGAGGATCTTTCAGGAAGTATTGGTGCATGTCTCTGTTGTGAAAATCACGATGAGACCTTGATCAGAAGAAAAGATTATGTTTATTGCGTTAATATTTCGCAAATGCAAGTCACTAAATTGCTGTAGACGATATCCTTACGGCTATTTTAGCGACGCCTGAGTAATAACGAGCAATTTTGAAAGCAAACACGTGATTTTAAATAAAAGTTCACAATACATCCATTCCCTATCGCATCCCTCCTCAAAGAAGCAAGAAAAGGGGATGGCCCGTTCTTACAAAAGAGAGTGCCTTGAAGTCTGCTGCACCCCGAACATCACGTCACAAATAAACCACAGAGTCCGCAACAGCAGAAAGAAAATCCTCACACTCCTCACCGAAACGTCTAGACACATGGCGCTATAGAAGATTTTGTGTGTCTTTTGTCGCAAGATCCATGCGTTTGGCACGGGTCCTCCTAGCTTGCGTATCTGACACGAGCTCGCCACACCTCCGAATTGTGTGGTGGTGGTGGTGGTGGTGTGGTATGTTTTACATGGTGCCTTGCCAACCGGCTCGCTATCTCGTTCTCTCTCTGTCTGTATGCAATGTTGTGTCATTTTCTCTTTCTTGTCTGGAGATGCCGGCGGGAGATGAGACGTGACGGTGACGTCACCTGTTTATGAACGGGGGACCATCCCAAAAAAAGCGTGGCATGCAAATTTAGGGTTATGATAGTCCATAGTGATTCACTTTTGGTTACTTTTTTCTGGTCAGATTTTCGTGTACTGCGTGCATTTGAAAACAGTGAATTTGTGATCTTTTTTAGGTGTGTGGTTTATGATGGGGCATAGTGACATAGCACGTTACAAGCCACAATTTTGGGGTATGATAGCAAAAGGGGCTTTATAGACACATTTTAGCTTTATTACTCATAAGTTATGACCAAAAAAACAACTCAAAATCGAGAGTAGATTCAGTAAATCGCTACGTATAAAAAAAACTTTTTAATAATGATGTCACGTGATATCTTAATTCGCCCTAAGCATATTTTTAGTCCGTAGATCAATATCATGTAGTTCATTTCAGTTGAAGTTCCCTTCTGGACAGCACTCGACCGCTAGAGTTGCAGGACGAATCAAAGCCGTTGCAAACAGTTTACGGACACCCACACAGCCAGCCAAGAAACGCAAGTTAAAAAAACACACACACCCACAGCCAAAAACCACCCCCGAAAAACACCCCGACCCGCGGACCAACTCGCATGAGCGCGACAGTAGAGCCAGGGTGGAGTGGTGGACTAGCTCACAGGCTGAAGGGTAGGTCTTCCACCCCACGCCGCCCCCGCCCCCGCCGCCGCCCACCCCACCCCCACAGAGTCCCTACGTCAATCCGACGGAACTCCCCCCCCTTCCACCCACCCTCATCGGCCCCCCGACGTGCTACCACCCCCCTGTCGGCCCCACCCGCCCCCACACAGGGGGGTGGGTTGGGGGGGTTGGTGGACGAGCGAGCTAACGCAGGCCAGGGCCAACGTGGCAGCGCAGGCCAACCCTTATAGAGGGCACACAGCGAACAACGAACCGAGACCCGAACCAAGCTCCCTGCAAACACAACGCAGCACGGGTGTAGGGTAGACGATGATAACGTGCAGCTAAGCGAGATACGTTATCAAAGATGTTGGCGCCGCGAATCCATGAGTGGAATTATAAAGTGACTTGTGAATGAATATAGCACCTGTTGATTCGATACACACTAGTGAGAGAAAAAAAAATACGATTCGGTGGGCGTGGCATCTGGCGCTACGTGAGCGCCGTGGATTATCGAGTTTGAATTTGTTTTCGCGATTGTTTCTAAATGCTCTTGAAATGGCAGCTGGTGATTGGATGCGTTGATAAGGGGTGGTTATCGTTGTTCTATTTCAGCTCCAGATCAAATCGGATTCAAGGGTTTAAACGGGAATGGATATGTTGTACGGAGGCAAAACACGGACTAAGCTCTGGGATAAGGCAGAGGGTTGGCAATCTGCGTGGTCGAACCCGGCAGGGTGTAGCGTGAAGTCAATTGATGGGCATATGTCCGTGATAACAGATGGGGATGAATAATGTTTACACCAGCAAGGGATTTTTTAAGCTTAGTTTTAAGTTCACGAATCAAAGATCAAAAAGTGATACCATCAATTGGTGTTTCGTAACATAGCCGTATCCCTCGGGTAGGAGAGTAATTGGAATTGTTTTCCCAGTTATCGGTAATTTTCCAACCCTAATAATTCCGACATGTATATATGGTACAATGCGCTGGCGGTCAATCAATTTAGCTGCAGCATTGGTCACGAGACCCGAATGTGCCATGAACATTGCTTGCTCATGATTTCTTAATAAGAACCTTGTCAACCAATATTCATTTGTGTGCCACAAATCGATCGCAAACAGTGAGAAAAAAAAAGCACGGCAAAAAATTGACTTTCGGAGTCCATAACTTATGCAGAGTTGAATCAATTCTTACAACATTTTACACTCTTCAAATGCCAAACACCTTATCCATAATTCCAATAACTTCCACAAGAAACCCTCTGGACGCTGTAAGTGAAGTAAACAACCCCTCTAAAATTCGCATAACAACGCCGTCACCAACCAATGAACTAAGAATACCATAAAACCCATCAAAAGGCCATATTATTAAAAAAAAGCTATATCGAACAGGTGTATAAGTATAGTTGGCACCGTCATGGCAAGGTTTTCAGAGTTCGAGCGACGAACCTATCGACCAGCACTGCAGAGGGGTGCCTAGCATGGTATGAAGCCTTCGTGTCACCCCAGCGCTCGCTCCATGGGGGTAGCAGGGGGGTGGAGAAATAGGGGCTAGGGGGGGACTGAGAGCAGGGGTGCGTCCAAGGACCAGGGAACGAGGGTGGTTAGTCACCCCACCCGACCCGGCCCCCCTCGACCACCCACCCACCCACCGAGATGACGGCGTCCGTCTTGAAGAGTGTGTGTACCTTCCCAGGCAAAACCTTGACACCCCTTCTAGTCAAGTAGAGAGAGGCACAGCATGGTGTATAGAAACAGACCATAGGCGAAGTCTTTGTTATGTGCGGGGAGAAGTGTGTCGGATCGTTATATTAACAAAAAAAAACGCCAACACCCTTGTTATGTTTATGTTACGGCAAATTTGTCAACAAATTCGTTCTTCATAGCAGCGTCACTTTTGGTCACGGTAAAAAAGGACGGGACTGTGGTTGTAATTTACGAGTCTTGTTTTAGAACTGGCTTGAAATATACCGCGCCACATGAAACGCGGGACTTTTAGACAATTTTCATATCAATCACATCTGGGGGAGAAAACAACGCTCATTCTGCCAAATCGGAATGATTGGATGTCAACTATCATCACAGCCTAGTTTGTTTGCTAGCAGAATCGACCACGTTTCACCGTCGTTTTTGCATGTGTGAAGTTGATTTTCCTTGTGTATAGTTTATCCAGGATAAGGTCATACTGAAAAAATGGTCACCATTTATACATGTCACTAAAACATATAACTTAATCTGCAAGGTGACACTTCAAAATATCTAAATCAAAGACTAGAACACTGCATAAATGTTTAATTAACAACTCGCAAATCTTCCAGCTATTTACTAGTAATTCTTTTACTGCAGTTATATACTTTCCAGACAAAGGTAGATCGGTGTCTGATCATTTATTTGGCATTATGTTGGTAATCGTAAGCGCTGAACGGACACTATTCGTCCATTAAAAAGACTTTATGATGAAACGAACCAGAATTCTAAAAAAGTGTTCGCGCTAAGTTCTCCCTTCGGTGTTATGCTGATGAAGCCACCGACGAACCTGTCTGAACCAAATCCGCCCGACCTCTCCTGCCTCCTCGAACTGAGTGGGGTGGGCACTAAACACTCCGTGTTGGGTTGACGGAGTATCGAGCACCTGGCAAGCACATACTCGTTGTGGTACATCAAATACCTCCATGGTAAAACAACGTAGAAAAAAAACAGCGAATTGAGTCTATATGTAGTTGCGCTCAGATTTCTGGGTAAACCCGAAACTGGTACAAATATTTGCCCAAAATTGGTGTTTATTTCAATTCGGATTGTTTACCTACAGTTCTGCGCCCTTTGAAACACTGTCTTTCGCCGGAAAATGTTAAATCGAGTCCGAATTCAACACACCTCTTCTGATGCATTAGAAGCGGTTGGTTTGAAGAGGAGTCGTCTACAAATACAACCCCAGTAACGTTACGGCATCATTCGAAACAAGATCGGAAATAATCTATTAGAATTGCAAAAAACACAAACAAAATTTTCCGATGTGGTCAACACGTATGTTACAAACTCTCATCCCACGATTACTTGTACTAGTCAGTGTAATTACTCGATTCTATGAGTTCAATACATCATCTGCACCCCCCTACCTAGTACCTAATGCGATCGCATGAAATCTGTGTAAAGAATCGCATATTCTGACATCCAACACGTGTTCTCCGCTCACAACCACATCCCTATCAAACCCCGCGTGAGTACCGCTCGTCCGTTGCATGCTATACTCATAGCCAGCGGATGGTCAACTCCATGCACTCCACCGTGGTCCTCCACGGATTGTACCTCCTGGCCCAGATAGGATGGCGCCCGCAGGATGGATGAGGGGTCTGGGGCTGGGGGTGTGGGGGGGCTGGGTGTGCCCGCGCCCGTGTGGGTGGCTTGGGACTCGGGGAAGGGCACAGAAGGTTTAGTCATCTCGTATACGATGAGCCCATGCTATGGGGGGGAGGGGGGGTGCGGAGCGAAGGGAAGGAGGATGAGGGAACGGAAGAGACGGAGAGTAGGAGTTGGGGAGAGAGGGAGAGAGTTGGAGAGAGAGAAAGGAAACGGGAACGTAGAGAGTATTGGAAGTGGAGAGAGTGTGCCTATTTGGAATTTCTTTATTTCGCTCTTGTTGGATAGAAAGTGGCCATGTTTGGCTCCAGGTTAGCTTTTGGCAGTTATTTCGCACGATTGCAGCAGAAGTTTTATTGTTCACCGTCTCTTTATGTAATGGTTTGTGTTCTTTATGTCGAGAAATACCAAAATGCTACCGCATTCTACACGTATGTTAATTGAAATTTGAAATATGCAATTTTAAAAGGAAAAATTCGTGAAAATGAAATAAATGTGCTCAACAGCGGCAACTGACGGCGATCATTCTCTAGCCATCAAAGCTGCACATCTCCGTCAGTTGTCAGTCATGTACCCAACACAGCATCCACGCGCGTAACCAACCACCCTCCGCCGTCTATCACCTCTGTGCAAGCTTGCCAGTCAGCCACAGCGCCAACATGGCGTCCACACACTGACCACACACACCGAGTCGCCCACTCCCCGGCAAGCAACGCTCTCTAGCAGATAGCGTTGGCTGACGCTAAAAGGAAAACAAGAGGCCAACGCTGCAGCAACGGCGCTGGCGGCTGGAGGGGCGACGCAAAGCCCCCCTGTGCCGTGTTCGCTGCCCTGCCACGAGCTGCGGCCGTTGCGATGGCTTCGCTGGGCTAGGAGCCCTCTGGGTGCCCGAGCCTGGATTTCAGCTATGGCCTCGCCACTTTGTTGTGCGCGGCTTGTGTTGCTGAATTAGAGGGGGTGGGTTGGGTTTGGGGTTGGCTGGGGGGTCACGAGGGACCCGGCACACGTGATTGGGTGGAGATATGGAGTGATAAGTCTTCGGTGGTGGATAACCATTGGCCTGACTCAAATGTAACGCAGGACTTTTCATAATAGTTAACAGTAAAAACAGCACTTCGTTTGTAAAGACCTGTAATTACGAGTTATCTATTTGAATTTTTTATCCTCTCTTTGAGAGAAAAATTGAAGAGGCATTTCTTCATAGCCCTTGTGTAGGATGGCCAGTCTTCGACGAGCGAATTATTGCATGCTGGGCAGAAAAAGAAACTTTTCTTCACAAAGCCCATGCCATGAACTATGGGCCTCGAGTCCAGGAAAATCAAGTTCCGCCCATGAGGAAATTGATATTTTCGCGATAACTAGTCGCCGGCAGGCGCTAGGGGGTGGGAATCGGGGGGTGGGAGGGGGACGAGTAGGCGCGGGAGGCATCGGAGTTCACCCCATCGTGATTTGATTTCGATGGCGCGCAAGTTAACGAATTTACTGCCGCTGCGATAAAAAGCTGCGACAATCGAAAGGAAGCGGATGCGACCCTCTTTAGACGCATGGTATCTTTGATTTCGACTTCGAGTGAAAAGGTGTGCAAGACCGTTCTCAGAATCAAATACCGAATTGGTGGCGCATTTACTGCTTTCATTTCAGGGAATGGCAATTGTTGCCAGTTGTGCACAATGTCACACTTTGTCAAGCTGTTATCACACCGTGTCACTTGGTGCTAGAATCCAAGCGGTCGGGTGCGCAATGGCACACCTTTTAAAGCAGTTATCACACCGTGGTTTCACCGTGCCACTTGGTGCTCGAATCCGAGCGGTCGGATGCGCAATGGCACACCTAGTCAAGCTGTTAAAAATTGCAACAACACCCTGCGTGGACTCACCTCAACGTCGAGTTTGAGTGCGTCTTCATCCGAGTAGCCGAGACTTCGCATGTGTTTGAGGAAGGTGGTCGTGATGGGCAGGCTGAAGTCGATGTTGCTGGAGTCCAGCATCTGTTTGTCTCTGCAATGGACCACGAAAAACTGCGATTATGTCGTGTACAATACATTTTTCCCTGCTTTTCGGCTCCTCTATGAAACAAAGCAATTGCATCTTTGACTGCGAACGTAGCAACCACAATCAGACATTTATCTGTTAACAATTTTTCACCAGAAGTTTACTATTTGAAGTCTGGCACACGTCGACTCACAAGCTTCTTCATTCGTTTTAATTTTCAAATATAATTGACGACATGTCTTAGCTTCGAACGGATGTGAAACCACCGACCAAGAACCAGCTTCTGCAAGACCCGTTTCATGTTTAATAAACCAATTGACACTGGCCACACCGTAGCATGAACAAATAGCTGCAGTTAGTTGTGACTTACGAAACAACCACAACACCCATACATTTGTACAGCTCTGACTTCACAGACAGACGCGCATAACCTCTAAACTTATGTCTTCACCGTAAGCAGCACCTCCGCCGCGGAAAACGAGCAAAAATTGTAAATTTCCGACCCAGAGTCGAACAGATCCGTTCTGGATAAAGATACTCCACAATATAAAACACTAATATTGATAATAAAACGTGACCACCTCATTACAACGCCTCAACATTGACAAGCCCGTCACAAAATATCTAACTGGCTGTAGGAAAAAGTAGGCACTGTTGAGCTGGCGACAGCATCGTCGGCGCCGCCTGTGCGGCGAGGTATGTAATTAAAGCTCACCGAAATCTAGTGACGCTGGATCTAGTGCAACTAGGTAACATTTAGCTTTAACACAACGTTACTGCGGTAATCTTAGGTAATAATTTTAGGGAGCTTTTTTTGGCACTACTGCTCAATCTCAAGTGTCAACTGACAGGTTAAAATAAAACTCAACTCCACTTCACCCCGATTCGCCAGGTTCGCCACCATTGCGCCGTCGCCGAGTTTCCCAACGTTCTACACGGCCTAGCAACTTGGCAAGATATGCACCCTCACCTTCACAGAATAACTATTCAACTAAGGTTATTGAATGCTTGAATCCTCACCTGTTCATAAAGCTCGTCTTCATCTTGATCGGCGTCCCCGGCAGCGGCGACAGCGGCCTGCCGAGCACCGGCGAAACGCCCCGCTCGCTCTTGCCGCCGCTCTCCGCTTCGTCGTCGGCGTCCCCCACGTCGCGGCACCGCCACGTCGTGCGTCCAGACGTCGGCGACACGCACCGCGCGTTCTGCTTGCTCATCGCAACGCGGCGCGGCTTCGCCGGAACTTCTTGCGGCGACACGGGCGTCTTTGGCGTCAGGCATTTTGGTTTGATTATGGCTAGGGTTTTTGGTGCAGCAGGCGGTGGTGGGGGTGGTGGGGGTGGTGGTGGAGGTGTTTGTTGGGGTTGTTTTGTCGGCGGTAGGGTGGTGATGCGGAGGGTGGGCGACGACGAGCGGGGGTGGCGTTGACAGGCGGTGCATCCCATTAGGAATTTGGTGACGGCTTCGCGGGGTAAGAAGCCGTATGTCTCGGTGATCTGTGGAGAAGGGGGGTGGACGAAGAGATGCTGTTAGTTGTGAGAAGTTTGTTGAGCTTTTTTTATGTATTTTTTTTATACAAGTGGGGTTTTTTATTGGATTAAGTTGATGGGCGAAATGCTGATCAATTCATCTCGAAACTGGATCATTATGAAGACAACACCCTACACGGATGCTGGTTTTTATCTCAGTTATAATATTAGGGAGGAGGGACACAAAAAAAAATCAGTATTAGCTAATACAAGTTATAGGGTAGGTTTCACCCTTGGGTTTCACCTTGAGAACTCGAAGAAACAATTGAATTAAAGAGCCAAGGTGTAGTCAATTTCCAAATAATTTAGCGTGACTCTCACCTAAAGCTTCCGTGCCGAAAAAGAGGTAAAAATTGTCCTTAAAGCTCACATATAGAGTGTTAAGTGTTACTAATGGCATTGGTTTCGTTGTGGGGAACAATGAAAAATGATTGTCTCCCAGAGAATTTGGGGGCAAAAAAGATCTAAAGAAAACATGGTCTCATGGATTTTCGCTTATTTTCTCGGGTCGCCATAGTACAAGCAGCCGGCCATCGTACATAAAGAACACACTGAATGATTCACACCCTCACCCTCATCCCCCCACGCACCCCCTAACCACACACGAGGCAATTGTTACAGTGGTCGATTTTGTCCAGCAACCAAACTATACATCCATTTCTACCAAGTTCCAAGTTGCAAGAATTCTGGTCAAGTCCCATGATCGAAAATCGACAAATCGACAAAGCTTGTCATCACAAGAACTGAATTTGAATAGATTCTGCTATAATTTTTTAATACATGCTCTGAATTGCACTTCCAACGTATGGTGCGACTCTTTGGAAACATCAAATCTAAAAATATGAGCGATTTTATCGATGCACGAACTTTGGCCAGGTTACGGTTTGAAAAGGAAAAAATATGTATTATTAGAAACATATAAAAACCATCGTTTCTAACTCAGGATCAAATGAATAAAATCTGTAAAATAAGTCAATTCTTTGCTTAAAGCCTTATGCTTAAAGTTAGTAAGTCTAAGCATAACTGTACCAGAAAAATAAAATGTAGGCCCATTGGGAACATTGGAATATTTCGGCAGTGATGGATGGAAACGAGGGTATATACTGAGTTACTGGGGGCACTGAGGGTACTGAGGGTACCGAGGTACCGTGAGTTTTGGAGGTACTTGGAGTGATAGGGACATTGGGGTATTGGTAACTGGTGGTCAGGGACATTGGGGACATTGCGGGCATGACGGTGTTGGGGCTATAAGGGGCGTTGAAGCATCAGGAGGCGTCGGTATCTGCGCTTACCGTGCGGTAGGTGCGTTTCTGGCCGGCATGCTTCCCGGGGCGACCCTCCATCTCGACGTGCACGCAGTAGATGATGTCGAAGAAGTTCTCCACCACCGCCACCTTCTTCCACTCGTGGCTCTCCTGCGACAAAAGAAAACAAGATCCAATTAAAAATCTGTTAGTCACGTTCGCTTTCAACGTCGCCGAGTTTTACGTTCGCGTTCGCTTCGGGCTGTTAAGGATCCGTTTGTTTTCATCAGTCAGTAGGTGGGATGTGTTGTTTGTGTCATTGTTTTTTTTTTGTTCCTTGCAGCTAGAAAACGGAAAGGAAAAGAAAATGAGAGGTAAACTGTACAAAAAAAAATATCATCGTAGTGAGTTGAAAATTGTTGAATATCACAACTCTGACTTCTGGGTGCTTATGAACTTTAACGGCGGGTTCCCAATCGGCAGTTGGCAGTTAACGATCCGTTAGCTTGATGCAGCCATGGACACAGTCTTTCAGGTGTCACTCATTACTGGATTTAACAATGGAATTGAACTGGGCTCGTAAAGAAAATCTAACATTTCTCATTTCCTACTAAAGAGACTAACGACAGATCGTTAAATAGATTTCAATGCTTAAGCGCGGAATGTAATAAATATGACAAGTAATATGAATATGATATATGATAATACATACGGTGTGCTCTTTACGGGAGTCAATGCAAACCAAAAGCAATTGCATTTGCTGTCGTTACTGGGTACAGGGAGGGTTACGCAGGGATCATATCTGTGTCACCCCAATTGCAATTAACAATTGCTTGACGTTCCCCTAACTGGAAGATGTCTTCCGTCGAGTTTCTGTCACAATACGACCTACAATCATTCACTGATTGCGACATCAGGAGCCAGATGTAGATGCTGGCACGCTTGTGATAGGTTGGCACAAGATTGGCACAAGATTGCAAATAAACCATGAAACGATTGATTGGAAACTACTAAATTATGACTTAGTTGCAATGTTTACCTAATAATTTTTAAACTAACGCTACGATTAGCACGAGAAACATATGTAATGGAATTCAATTTCAATCCATTTGCACGCGACTTTCAAATAGACAAGACGCAACAGTCGTCTATAAAAGTCGCCTTACAAGAAACTGCTAGCCAAATGCAAGTTGCAACGGTATACTCAAAGTAAACTATCCCGAGTTAGGCAACATCGTCGAGATTATCAGTGGCGGCTCGGCCGTCATCATATTGCTACCAGTCCCAGTTGAATTGATCGATAATATAATTCAACCATCATCAGGTTTTGTCTACAGCGTCAGAGACAATTCTGAAATATTATCTCGCCATTATTTTCGCTGCAATTGTGGTGTATGGATCAACTTTCTTAGCGGTCGCGACTACCGTGCATAAGTCGATCAGCCGCCACTGACAGCCAGTGCAGTGTCTAGTGCTCCTCCGATGCACTTGTTAGCGAAATAGCTAGCGTAACCACCATAATATTATCGCAGGCCTAGCCTAGCCTGGTCACAACGGGTCGGCCTATCTGGCACTCTAGCACCGACAGGCTCTTCGACTCTTCACAGCATGAAGAAGTAAGACAGGTAGGTATAGGTGTATATATAACTACTTCCAGTTCTCAGTTACCAGTTACCAGTTTATTTAATGAGTTGGATCGAATGCAGTTTAGCTGAAAGTGCGTCCTTGCAGTTTGCACCATACTCAGCTGCGTTGGTACATTATAAGTATAGTGAATGCCGGTTACCATACAGAGGAGACCTATGAAGGAACTTCGCCTGGCTCGCTGCTATTTTTATGTGGTGTTGTTTCATTTTCATGAAAGATTCGCTAAATGTTGACGTTGACTCGTGTAATCTGTTTAATGATTGTGTAGGTGCAGACCCTTATAAATTTCGCTACAGTTTATTAGCTCTATTATACCGATGTCTCCACGAATGGCTCGGAAAAAACGACATCTACATTGCATACATAAAGTCTTTGACTTATTTTTGATTCGATAAGTCGTTTCGGTAATAGCCGATCCTTGTGTAATAAACCATGTTCTATGGCAAATTTGTTTACAGAGGATCTGCGTTAAATATTTTTTATATAATCACACCAAACTTAAGAAAAATATTAAGCAAATTGATATGCAGCTGTGCTGAAGTTTTTGTATCTACATTGCAAACATAAAACTTCGATCAAGCATAAAGTCTGCAACTTATTTTTGATTCGATAAGTAGGTTCGGTAATAGCCGATCCTTGAGTAATATACCATGTTATATGGCAAATTTGTTTACAGAGGATCTGCGTTAAATATTTTATTTTAGAAGACATCTCTCTTCAAATTTCCCATCTCTTGTTCCACGCTAAAACAAGAGATGCACTCTTCTGACCGCATCATACGAGTGAAGACAATGCGACCGCACAAACAAGACAGAGCCACGCTCAATGTAGACATAGACACTGACAGAGTGGTCTGCGTTGGGGCAGGAGCCCCGGTGTAGATTCCACGAAGGCAGTCCGTGTGTCCCTCCCCAGTCACTCGCCAGCTACAAGTTCTCTGACCAACACGTGATTTCAACGACAATGGAAAAGCTGGCCGCAGACACGGAGTAACTTGTTCCTACTGTCCCCAAGACTTTACGTGTCTGCACGACAGCCCGATCCAAGATCAGATTCAACATCGAATCATTTCAATCGTATGTTTTGCAGTTATAGGGCGATGCGTTTTGCATTGAAATATGCCTAAGGATCCGCCAGAAACGGAAATGGCGGTTTTGCAGTCAATGAATATTGTGTAATCGAAGGAAATACATGGACAAAACAATCGACGAATCCTTATTATTACCGTCGAACACTCCGATTGGTGGGTAAAAGGTGTTGGAAAATAATGTAGGCAACATGTCTTGTGGAAACACACAGTATCAACTTGTTAAGTCTTGCCTTAAAAAGAGTGAGTTACCAAAACAACTTATAATGCAAAAAGCGCTAGGCTAGTCATCCCCATAGTGAACTCATCACCCCCAATGACTTGCTACATCGGCGATTCCCTTAACACCATCAAACCTAGTGAAACCAGCCCACATAATTCGTCATCAATCGCCACTACATCAATTTGTAGCTAGCTAGTTAGCCTCCGAATCGAGCCAGGGCCGACGTCGATTCCCCTTGCCACGTAGGCAACCGCCCAGCGCGCGCGACCCACCGGTAGCCTAACCGGGCGGGCGCGCGTTTGGTTTGACCCAGGTCCCCATGACGACCCGGGGGGGTACGTGGCGAGAGTGTGTGACGGACGGCCGATCGAACGGCGACGCAAGCATGCTAGCACGGTCGGCGAGCCACGCGAAGGCCTCGCCGGTACGACATTTTGACTTTTATTTCTTTTTAGGTTAGTGCCAATGTTGTGGGACACCTGATTTTGATATGATCTACGATTTGCTACTCATTTGTGTGCAAAAAAATCATGTTTTTGACAAATATCCGTTTAGGGTGCGAATTTTGTATTATTTTGAATTTCGTTTCACTGTTTTTTGGTCAGGTGTGATTTTCAGGGGACTTCAAAGATAAATCTGTAATTTCCAAAGATTGAATGTGATTCGGATGTTCTATAGTGTATGGAAATCTCTTCTCGTCACCAAATAATGTAAACAGGAACGCTACTAGTCACAGCATCACCGAGACAATTTCCACCGCGTCTACTGGCGCTCCCCGACGTGAAAACCGTGCACCACATCGACCTAGCATCCCCCCCCCCGCCCCGCGTCAGGGACGGCAAGAGGGTAAGGACGAGTCTTGGCGAAACGGGGGGGGAGTGAGCGGGGAGTGGTGATGGGGAGAGAGAGGAGGGAGAAAATTATGCACCCCTATATACAGCATGCAACAGGTGAAGTGGGTGAGGTGTAAGATGGGCTGGAATCGGATGGGAGGGGAAACGGTGGTAGGGGGCCACGCCAGGAGGTGGGAGGGGTGGGGGGAGCAGTGAGATACAGTTTTACAGTCGAAATGTCGGAAATGCAGACATGACGCGAGCTTCAGTGGAGGCGCCATCGTTTTACGAGCTTTGCGCAACGGAAACAAAGAAAATTTTGTTTAACGACGGCGTGCATTGCAGCCCACGCGAAACCGCATCATCGCTGGTACTCATTTCAGCGTGTCGTTAACAATCCAGGCGCCGCCGATCTCTGTCAATTTCCACCGCATAGAGCGTCTGAAAAGCGGACAGAATGCTTGCGAAGCGCCTTTCCGTCGCGGCGTCTTTGTAAACAGCCGGCCAACGGGCGTCGCCGCGCTCGCCTAGAATCTAGGCGTCGTTCTCTAGGCGTCGCAATCCGACGCCGACGCCGACGCCGACGCCGACGTTCTCGCTTCCCCCTCGTCGCGATATCTCTCTCGGGTGCACGTGGCCTCCTTGTCTAGCGACGCGGCGCGCGGGGCCTTATTAATCCTACCCTCTGTTCCAGGCGACTTGCTGCGGGCGGGCGGGCAGGCAGCGCAAGGGTGGCTCCTAGGGGATGCGAATGCAGGCGCGGAGTGCACGGCACACAGGATTTGTGCGAGGTACCACGACAAGTACCTGGGTATTACCGTGCCGTCGGCTTACCGGCTACAAGAATCTCTGCTGCATTTCCCCTCGTCGGGGGTTGAAGAGTTGACGGCCATTGAAATAAGGCTTAAACTGTTCGATGACGGTGCTGCAGCCATCTAATCTTGCCAGCTCGATTTTTTGCGGATAGAGCTTGGTAGATATTATTTATTGATTTCGTGGCGTCAGCGCGGTAATGATTTGTCAACGAGGTCCGTAGCGCCGGCCTGCTGATGGCGTGGGTGAATGATTGACGATGGTGGTTCCGTGGAAAATTAGAATAGAGGTGTGACGCCCACCCGCCCACTCATAATAGAACAACTAAGAGAACCAAAAAGTCTTGTGTTTTATAGCGTCCGAAAGGTGGAATTCCTTCGTGCGCTTAGCAAGTCGGACGTTTCGCTCGTCAAAAACTCTACAAAAACGCAGACAAATTACATATTGCGGTCGGTCACCCACTCGCCACCAGCACACAGCGCCATGCTGCTTAACCTACACGAGCAGCGCGACGCAGCGCGATGTCATTCACCACACATTCCGTGCATTGCCGCCCAAGTCACGACTGTCACATAACGCCCCCCTTCCCCCCAACCCACACCGGCGTCGTCGCCGTCACAAGTTGAGCTGCAACGTGGCGTAGCGCCGTGCGCTGCTGCTGCTGCTGCTGCTGCTGCTGCTGCTGCTGCTGCCGCCGCCGCCCCAGAGGTAGATTCCCAACGAAGCGGGAGTCATTTCTCTCGCTCTCCCGTCTCGGTCGGGAGCCCGTCGCCCGTGCCTCTCGCTTGCACTCACGCGCACGTCCGCCTCGCCTCGTCTCCGTCGCACCCACAGCGCGCGCTCCGGGTGGCTCGGTGGGAGGGGTTCGCCGGGGGGCGGCGACGGGGGCGGCGGGGGCCGACAGAGCAGTCGGGCGCGCCTGCAACGGCAGCGGCGGCATCGGCGTCGACACACAAACTACGCGCCACGCTCTCGCGCTATCTCCATCTCGCTTCCGCCCCACACCGCGCCGCCCCTCTCGCTCGGCGGCGGCGGCGGCGGCGGCGGCGGTACGCTGTCATCTATCACCGTCTCTGTCGCTCGCGCGCGCGTCGCTCGCATCGCGCCCTCTCCGTCTGTACATCACAACGGTCGCGAGAGACCTAACGAGCCGGGAGATTTGGACCGCGCTGTCTCACTCTGGCGCGCACGTGACTAGCATGTGTCGGTCTCGCTCGCACTCGCGGACGCGGCCGCGCAGACACCGCCACCCTACCGGGCGCTGCGGCGGCGGCGGCGGCGGCGGCGGCGGCGGCGGCGGCGGAAGCGGGCCAAACGGGCGGCCCGCTGATGGTTATCATCCGACGTCTGTCTGTCTCGCTCCGCGGGCCGCCAGCCGACGCGATCGCTGTCTCGCTCGCTCTTGTACGCGGCCGCGGCGGCGGCGGCGGTGAATTCCCCTATCGCATTTTGCGCCGAGCGCGGCGGCCGGCAATTAGAGACACGAGTGCTGGCTTAATCATCGAGAGAGCGCGGATAGCAGCGGCAGCGGCGGCGGCGGCGGCGGCGGCGGCGGCGGCGGCGGAAGGATGCGGTCGTGGATGGACTTTTTTTCTTGCTCTCTCCGCGGCTGGTGTTGTCACCGAGTGAGGGCCGCCTTGTTGTCGTGAAGTTGTCTGGTCGGCGGCGTGGTGGTCCAGGGCTCGTCCAGCGGCCCCGCTCGTGTGGGCATGCACGATGGGATTCCTGAATGGGCCGACGCTGGCTTTGCTTTGTTGGAAGAATGCGTGTTAGCGGCGCGGAGCGATGCTGATAAGCAAACACACCTGTCTCTGTCTCTGTCGCCGCGAGAGCCGTTTCGAGGTGGGGCGTTGAAGGTGTGTGTGTGTTTGTGAGGAGCTTGTTTGGGTTGTTTTGGGTCGCAGTCGGCATGTGAAAATAGCGACGGGGTTTGTAGCTGGAAGGTTAGGAAGCCAGACAATGAAATAAATGATATAAATTCCCTGCACGACGCAGTGATTCCAGAAATAAAATATGCGAATCCGATCCGAAAACGCATCGCTGATTGTCGAGCGCAGGTTTCGCCGCGTATTTCGTTGCGATTTCGCAACGCATTTCGTCACGATAAGCCGCAAATTGTCGCAGCAAATCACGGAGCAGCCACGTATGAAAGCGGCTCAGCGGCATGAGCTGTGCATCCCAGAGCACGGTGCAGCCTGGCCCGGCCCAGGCATAAGGGCGCACGTGACCAGGTGACACTGACAGCCCCACGTCCTGTCGCTGACAAAATATCCCCCTGGCCTTTGTCTGCGACGCGGCACGCACGTTGTGTACGCACTACGCACGTACGTGTCACGCCGGGTCTGCAAATGACAATTTACCACGCGTACGCCGCGAGCGCGGGGACGCTGTGAATTGTTTGGAACTAGAGTCGATGCAGATTGCTAAGCTGGCAAGGAGATCGAGTAATCGCGTGGGGATGTGATTTTAGACGCGCTGGGGGTTGGGGGTGGGCGATTGCAGATGGGGGAGGGCTTAGGGGAGACACCAATATCAATAATTGCGCAGTATTTAGGCGTCAGCTGTTTATTTTCAAGGGAACTTTGCTAGCAGCTTTGAGTTTGACAGCGCATGGCAAACCATGTGAAATGATGCGATATTATTTTTGCCATTTTATAAACTGATCTAGGTTAGAGAAGTTTTAAAATCAGTCTTAAATTCCTGGCGCAAGTATTTATAAAGAATGCGTCAGGAAATAATAACTAGTTTTTTTAACCAATGACAATATTTTAACCAACTGATCGATAGTTTTATCTATTTGATTTTTTGTTGTTTAATGTTTTGTCACTTTTTTTATTTTAAACATCTGACCGGCGCAAATAGCCAAAGCTGCTGACGCGCCGTTAAGCCCACAAAATCAAATCACCCAGCGTTATTCCGTTTAAAATTTCATCCAATTTTTAATGTCTTAAAAATAATATTATCGCGTAAAACGGACGAGTGTTCATTTGAACCCTGCAGCCTCAGTCTGCGCTTCATAATAGATTGCATTATTCTCCACATATCTTTACCTTGTACATTCAAAACCATTTATCATGCATAATTCATACTGGTTTCCTTGAAATGGACCGAGATTCTGGCAGCCATGCTCGCCATCCCCTCGACGCGTACCCGATCGAACATGCGCCACTGGCGTCGAGGAATACAACCAACGCAGCGGCGGTGTCACAATTAGAAAAGTAATCCGGTGCTCGGGACTCTTGATCCGCACCCCCCAAACCCCCCCAACCACCCCCCAAAACAGGGATGGACGAACGAGAGTCACGCTTTGTGTCGATCCACGGCGAGCAGCGATCCTGCCACGATCACTGCTCATTCCGCACAGTGACACCCATGCGAATCACGATCACTATCACAGCAGCGACACCCAAAATCACTGCTCTATCCGTTACATTCACCATCAATCATAGCAATTAATCAGTGAATCATTGTCATCAGCGATAAAGCCACACACACAAAAAAAGTGTCAATCAACCCACACCATACCAAAAACAACCCCATCCTCTGCGCATCGCACAACCCTGCTCCTATCCGAAACCAAGCGTTCAGAGGCGCAGCTATAAGCAAAGCCCGTGCCATTTCCATCCCCTAAATCCGGGCGGCCCGTACGCTGCACCCGAATATAGCACATGCCGTCGACGCCGTCGGAACGGGAGGCGAAGGCTGGCACACGGGGGTGAAGGGGGGCTTACGGCGTCGACGTCGCCACCGCGAGACCGTGGCTAGGGGGCCGAGCGGAGCGGGAGGAGGGGGTTAATGAATTCAGGGTGATTAGCCGAGAGGCGGACGGGCCCCTTAGCGCCTACTCGGCCCCCGGCTTCCCCGCCCCCCTGCCACCGTCGGCCTGACAGGCGAGCAGCGAGCTGCGTTGTAGTTCGCGGCGGTGGCACGGTCGGGTGGCACGGTCGGGTGGCACGGTCGGGTGGCACGGTCGGATGAATTATGGCCGGCGGCGGGTCGACGTGGTGGAAGAAATAGCAATTAGTGATCGCCGACGGGGAGGTGGGTGGCGGAGAGACGTCGGGGTGATCTTATCGGGGGCGCAGCGGACGCTTCGAGCGCGAGGGTTTCGAATGCACCGATTCCATTCAATCAAAATTCATACTGATGTTATGATACCCACTCGCTAAAGACAGGTAGAGCGTTTCGGCTTGTGATTTCCCTATCTTCCTTTGTTATTTGGTAGAGAGAGTTTATATTTTTTTCCTAAATGGTAGTTCGTCTGGTGGGTATCGGACGTCATTTTTCTCTGAGTGGAACAGGTCAATTGATGTCGACAAATCGGGGAGAAAATGTTCAAAATATTTCGGCTTTTTGTGAAAATTTGTGATCTAATGCGCTGCAAATGTTAGAGGGTCGAAGTTGGTAGATTGCGAAGGTGTTCTGCAAATTTCATCAGAATCGGGTGATGCGTTCCGCCTGTTGAGCGTCGACTGACAGAAATATCAAAAATTCGCAGAACTATTTTCTCAAAATTAAACACTGCAACTCGCTGGAGTTTTTCCGGAGTTCTCTTCAGCGAAACAGGACATAGTATTTTGGCAGGCACGGTCTGGCAAACAATGTCTCGTTGATTGGGTCGGTGAACACAAGCGGGGACTCGCCGCATACGAGCCAGACGTGGCTGCAACTGCAAGCAACTCGCGCTTCACAAGGCTTCCAAGAGCACTCGCACAGATTTCAAACCGCCTGCCATCACGCACTCATCTCCAACTCAATATTTCAGCGACATCGGAGCGCAAAGCAATGAAATTCGCCCGACTACAAATCAATAAAAATCGCCACCGACTCCCAACACACCCAGCACGCATAAAAACATCATCGCGGCTGCATTTCACCGCCTTCACGCGGCATCCGAAATCGCAGCGATCCGACAGCCCGAGGAATTAACACCGCAACGCCAGCAACGCCACGCCACGACGGGACACTACGAAATTAACGCTGGCCCACCGCCAACAGACGCTCCCCCCCTCCCACCCACCCCACCACAAGAAGCCCCATCAGACGCCGCCGGCAACCACGGCGGGCGACTAATTAGCAGTTCCGATTAGCGAGCTGCAAACGGGGCGGCAACGGGAGGGGGTTGGGGGGGTTGAGGGGGGGCGCTTCAATCAGCCATCGACGCCGACCGCGGTCGCGTGGAAATGCGCAAATCGCGCGCAATTCCCCCGACCCCAGCGCACCCCCAACCCACGTCGGCGGCGGCGGCGGCGGCGGCGGCGGCGGCGGCGGCGGGCGTCGAACGGAAAGCCGAGCGCGACGGCCCGGCTTTACGGCTGTCGACCGGCCAGCAAACTCATGACTCATCGGCAAGCGAGACGGTCGCGCGCGGCGGACGGCGGGAAGGAGAGAGATGCAAGGACGGGCTTTTGCCGGGGCGGTGCGTTGCGCGGGGGGCGCGGGGGGGGGGGGGGGTGAGAGCGCCGGAGGGTGAAGGCAAGCACGTCTGTTTGTCGGGGAGTCGAGAGGATATGAGTGATCCAGGCAGGATGGATGTGTGCGTACTGCGTGCGTATGCGTGTGTGTGTGTGTGCACGTGGGGAGGTCGAGGGGGGACTTGATGGGGGCCAGCCCCCCCCCCCCACCCCACCCCCCTCCTAACCCACCCCAGCCGGCGTCGGCGTGAACAAGAGAGACGCCGCGTGGGGTGTGCGTCGGTGTGAGTGTCAGTGTGAGTGTGAAGGGAGCTCGAGAGAGAGAGAGCGATAAAGAGAAAGAGAGAGACGGAGCGAGCGCTGTGGATCCGTGGGGGGAATCGGCCGGGGGGGGGAGGGAAGGGGGCGATCGCAGGGCATTCTCTAATGGGCCTGGTCGGCTATCGCACGCGGGCCACGCCGTCATCCCTCCCCCCCAACCCTGCCTCACCCCAACCCGCACCGCGCGCTCGACGCCACCACGTCGAGGGGGCGATTGCCCTTGCCCCCCCCCCCCCATCCCCACGTCCACCCATCACCCGACCGTGCGACCCCGTGCTCACGGCGGCCCGCGATTACGCAGTGGCGGATCGCTGCGGCGGCGGCGGCGGCGGGGCGTGGAGGGTTGTTGGTCAGAGACTTGGGGGTGGTTTGCATGAGTTAGGGGTGTGATGGCCTAGAGTGCGGCAATAGAGCACGCTGAAGCAGCTATAGGCGAGTGAACTGGTGTAGCATGTATATAGTAGCGTCGAAAATGGCCCACAAGCGTCGAAAACAGTCAAAAATCTGTTCGCAAGATGAGAACCCCGGGGCCTTGCGAACATCGGCAACGCAGAGCATCTACATTTCTCGCCGGCGTTCGGCCCCGCGCGCTCCCAGCTCGTCACTCTGCAACATCTCAGACTCGTCTCGACGGCCGGGTGTCGCTGAGATGGTCCAGCCGGCAGCAGCCACCGCTCAGCCTGTCGCCGTCGTCGTCGGTGTCCTAGACGGCGGCGGCGGCGACGTAGGGGGCGGGCGGTGGGATGGGCGGCGGGGGGGTCGATACCGGATATGCACCGTCCGTGACCAGCCTGTCGGCGACCGGTCGTGTCAAGCACGGGATCTGGCGACCGGTCGGGGCCGGGACCGGAGACCGGGTACACGCGAAGCAGCGTGCACAGCGTAGCCCGAGGACCGTGTGCCGGCGACCGGTCGGGGCCGGGGTCGGGGCCGGAACGCGACAAGAGAGCAGTGAGCGGGCGAGCAGACATCCAACCGCGTCCACGTGTGGAGCGATGGGTGTTTTAGTGGATGGGGCAAGGGCAGGGGGGGGTCGTTACACGGGCCGGTGTGTCGTAACTTGCTGAGCGGCTTTTGGCGGCGGGTTACCTGCCAGCGTCGCGCAGCATTGCACTGTTGCTAAGAAATTGGGTTTACTTCTGTAGAAGCTGTAGGATAATACTCAGAAATCAAAGAAACTGACGGACTCCTAAAGTTAGTCAACGTATGTACCATAATAAATATGATATTTATTTAAATATGTCACAAACGAACTAGAGTAACTAATGTCATTAGTCCAAAATTCAAATGCTGTCATGTCATTATCCAGACTTAATGCGCAGTGACGTTCTGATGGTGGAATTATTCCCTCACTAATTTGTAATTAGGTTCCGACTTTGAACTCGCCGCGTCCCGAACATAATCTCGGGGTGCGGTGCGCATCGCACCGCGTCGGTCCCAACGCAATCAGCGGCAAAGCGGCGTCCATTTAGGGGTGGGTAACGTGTGAAATCAGAGCGCCGAACGCTCCCGAGCGATGCACCCCTCAGATGAGGCCGTTGGGGGATGCCAGCGTCCAGGAAACGTGTTTGTGGTGGTGGGGGTGTTTTATCTCCACGTCCCGCGCCGGGGTAGAGGTCACCCCGATGACCTCGAAACTACTAAGTCGTCTGGACGCGACCTGCCAGTCGACGATTGGATTTTTTTTTTTTTTGCGATATTTTTTTTTCGGATCGATAATGAAAATTGCGTCGACGTCTACGCGTCGTGGTTTCGATATATTTGGGATGTTTGCTGCAGTATGATTCTCCGCTTATGTGGGTCATGTAGATAGTGAACCAATGTTTGCAATCGGCAAGAAGAAATAATTTGATTTTTTTCGAAGACAATTTGGTGTACGTTTTCAATCGTAAAATATTTTATTGTAATCGATTCTCCACTGAATGTTTTACGACCTGCGATTGCGAATCTGCCCGAATAAAAACCAATCAATCAGCCGCTATAAATCCGTAACAACCGTCTGACAAACGATCATCAGACGCGCCGACTCAAAACAGCAACAGCCAAACTTTAAAAACAAACTTTAAATTCACGCGACCGCGAAACAAAACTCTTAACGCAGACCACGAAAAACAAATCAAGCTCCTCGTCCCCCCTCACCCTCTCCCACAACCACCCCGGTAACCACCAGGATCGGCAAAACCAATAACGCGGAGTCCACGCGCGCACAGACCTCTCCTCTCGGGCCGTCGCACGCCGTGGCATTCCACGCGACGCATTCTTGGTGGACTCGCATCGGTACACGCCGTCGCCGTCGCCGACGCCGTCGACGCCGCCGGCATACTCATTTCGCCGCCTCACAACCTGCTGCTCCCCCCACGCCCCGTAACACGTCCGTCTCCGTCCCAT
The DNA here is from genome assembly GCA_921293315.2 of Nemurella pictetii. Taxonomy (NCBI): domain Eukaryota; kingdom Metazoa; phylum Arthropoda; class Insecta; order Plecoptera; family Nemouridae; genus Nemurella; species Nemurella pictetii. The sequence goes on from OV121122.1 coordinate 10,566,420, forward strand.
GCCTCTTCACTCCAAGCCGGCAGAGAGCTGCCTGCTGACGCGGAGAGTGCCCTCTCGGAGCCGACAGCTATGTTTTTTATACAGCGTCAGAAATACCCGCGCTTCAACGTCCCACCGAACGTGTCGCACGTTTCGAGCCGTCCGCTTCGCATCCAGCGTGCTGAGTTTGATGCAGACTTTCGTTTATAAATTAAATTGCAGCGAAAAACACCTCGAGCAAACACTAATATAATTGGGACACAATGTAGTATAGCTATGTTAGCGTCCCGCGTCGCACGCTGTGGCCACTCCGAGGCAGTAGACCGCCTCTACGATAGCCGCTGCGAGCCAGGTCAACCCGCCGCCGTCGCCGTCGTGGTCGTCGGCGACGGCGGCGGCGGCGAACCGGTGCGATCCGGTGCGTGCACGTGCCGACCGCTGCGCACCGTGACTTGAGCTTGCAGCCAGCTACGCACGAGCACGGCGGCGGCCACGCATTGGCAGGCAGGTCCCTGGCCAGCTATCACACCACACTCCACAAGTCACCACTAAACTCGGCTACACACAGACTTGGCTGCGGGATCTCGAGCCTGTTTCAGAAGCGACCTCTTGCTGGCCAAAGAAAGGCATGTAGGTTTCGTTTTCGTGAACTATACGACAAAGATGTCGAGATGAATTGATCCGAGAAGGCATGGAAGAAAATGGAGTAGGAATTGAGTGGAAAATGAGATTGAAATCTCCATCTGAGCACGACTGTCGATATCTCTATAAATGTGTACGAATTGAAAGGAAAAAAGCTACCGCATCCTGCAGGCTCTCGCTCTGTGCGTCACGTGATAAGAGATTGAACATTGAACATGGTGCGCGATTGCGACAGATATGAGGCCTGTGATTATACGATGGTTGGCAGAAGGGGCGGCTTTGCGGGTCAGGGAGTTTGGTCAGCATTCTGTGTGACAGACCTGGGCTTTGTACTAAAGCATGGCGGCTTCAGGGACTTATATATCCAAGATGACAGTTCAAACTGAGACCACTAAAACAATGGATTGTATTGTGCAACCAATTACACATGGTGACAGCAATGCAATTAAGGTGTATAGATATCTGGTTTTGTCAAAGTGTCGACTAATCAGATGAATAGTGAATCTGAGATCACCAGCTGTCAAATTCTTACTCGCCTAGTGAATCTTATCCTATGTAAGATTTTTGGTGGTTGGTCAGCTGAGTTAAGGTTTGCGTTACGTCCGTAGTAAGCAGAATCCATCACAATTTCGTGATAAAATTGTAAACTGATGTTGTTTTGAATGAAACAAAATGAAATTGAGTGGTACCAACTGAAGTTATCGAGTGGTACGAACTGAAAGTCCTCCCAGCTTGCTGTGGGCTTCGAACACAGCATGCTACGAGCCTTCCTCACACCCGACATGCATACCGGCTTTTTATTCACCTAATGCTTCGACGATTCGAAGGTGAGTGTGCAATTGCAAGCACAATAGACCGTCCACACACGTGCCGCTATGAGCAATCGCTAATCTATGGCTGGCTAGTGTTGCTATACAGCTGTAGCTCTACCACTCCCGGGACGTCCCCACCGGTGCACGCTGCATACACCCTAGCGTCAGCCCATTGTCTTGCCATTAACACTAACAAGGGGCCATGTGCCCTGCGATAGAAGCGTTGTCATGACTCATTCAGAGTGCATCGCGGCTGCGGCACAGCCTGCTGTTCGATAGGCGAGAGATTAGATTGTGCGCGGCGTGTTATGCTGGATATAGGGACCGTGATAAGGGTCGACCATCACAGCTTCTGGTTAACTAGGACCATGTTATAGATAAAAGTACTTTCGTAGGAAACTTTTTGCGTTTTCATTGTTAGTATTGTACACTCTCAAGTTTTTCACAAAGCCAATAAGAGCTTGCTTTTTTGGTACATTTCTACGCTGAAATAAATTTCCTATTCTACTAGCTTAGCAAATCAAATAAGAAAGTATATTCCGGCTTCCAGCCTGTCAAACTTATCATCGAGCTAAATTACAGTGAATTTTCACTAACGCTAAAATGCACAATCCATTTCGCTGGCTGGCGGTGAAATAGAACGGGAACGCCCGGGCGTCTATGCAGAAGTGCACGTGCATATCTCGCGTCCAGACTTCACGACTCCCACACTTTAGTGCGCCTCCCTAAACGCTCGTAACTCCCCCGGCGGCAATTCACTCCGCCGCCGCCGCCGCCGCCGCACTCGTCCCCGCCTGCTGCATTTTCCACACAACAAAGCCATGCACGAGCCACATACAAGCTCCGAGCCCGACACAGCGCGCCGCACACGATTTTACCTAAATTAACTCGGGATATACAACACTAATGCCAGATTGCGAACAGCCTAAAAACGACACGCTGACGGCCACTCCTCTGCTCGGCACAACACCGAGGCTCATGCCACCGAGACGCAGCCAGGTGAGCGTACGTGCAGCCACCGCGACGAGCTCTAGGCGCTAGGTGCGAGCCGGAGCGTCGCCGCACGTCGCAGCTGGCTCGGCGTGATGTGACGGTCGTGTCGGTGTCGACAGCCCGAGACACGCTGCGGGGCTGGCGGCCCCGACAGACCGGACAGACCGAGCGACCGGCGATACCGCCCGACTTGCACAAGCCTGATACGCGATGCGGCGCGGCCGTGGCTTGCAACTTGCCACTTGGAAGCCGTAGTTAAGTTTTAAACAACGACGGGGTTTTTTTTCCCGGTTAGCGCAGTTACCCAAACGTGCCCACAAAGCGCCATTTAGGTAACAGGCACCCTGACCCGGTTCGGCAATGTTATCAACGCGTCAACAAAATACCGGGTGTTTCTATGACATTTATTCATTCGGACTTCGACTGTGCTCTTCGAATGTTCTAATCTTCAGCAGAGATATTCTCGCGCTGTTAACGGTCGGCTCTCTGTACGCTCGCCCACGCGTTTGCGCCCCTGAAACGGCGGCTTGGCGCACGGTTCGACGTTTCGCCCATCCGACGCAGGCACGCGGACGTCCGAGCGTCTGCTGATTACGCCGCAAGTTAATCAAAACAGAGCGCGTCGGTCGTAAAGTTAAGCCCCCGGCAACTTCGGGCGACAGAGCGGCTCGGAAAGTTAGCGAGGGTGGCACGGAGGGCGGCAAATCGACGGGCTTTCACCCACCCAGGACCCGTAGGTTCACAAACAGAATTAGAAAACATTCGCGCTTGCGCTTCATGGAGCTTAGACCGCATGCATTAGGTCTTGGTTATTTTTTTTATCCCCTTTGCCATTAAAATAATAATCGAATTACACAGCTGCATCACGGTGTATGCTGCAACAGCGAGATGACTAACCATTAGCAACTAGAGAAGCCACGAAGGGCACTCTTGGCTATCACAAATCCAGGCGCGGCGGAGAGGAAGTGCGTCGGGGCAAGGAACAAAGCACGATGACAAGGAAGGCGCGGTGCCGGTTACCGGGCATGACAGGCCGAGCCGTGGCGCCGTGGAGTGTAGCGACCGCCGGCCGGCGTACTCGTTGTATCGTTGGATCGTTGCATGCAGCCGGCAGATCGGAGAGGAAACACGGGCCGACAAACAGGAGGCGGTGGCCGTGCGGAGGTTGCGACTCGCAAGTGGCGGGCGATCGTGTCGACGATTTCACAATGCGTGGCTCAATCCACGGCTCGTTTCCCCCTCGATTGACGTTCCCTGCCACGTAGCGCCGAATCCCGCACGTTATGCCTGGTTCAGGGGCACACAATTCCGGGTCTTGCCTTCCTCAGACATCGACCGTCTCCGCCGATTTCCTATTCCGGCTTTCCTGTACCGCAACAAGATTCCCCATCGCAACACATTAGGCCGCGCGGCGCCACGATCGCGCGTACATGGCCAGAGCCTGCATGATGCGCCCATCCCCGTTATCGCTGCTGTCCTCCGAGTCGCGACCCCATCCATCACTTCCGCCGTGGCCCCAGCATCAATTATCTCTCTCAGCATCCGCCACTGCCAGCCGCTAGACAGGCGAGACAAGCTGGACGCGTGCAGGCGACCCGGCGGCCACGGCTGGCTAAGTTCAGCAGCAGCAGCAGCAGCAGCAGCAGCAGCAGCAGCAGCAGCAGCAGCAGCAGCAGCAGCAGCAGCAGCAGAGGGTCCGGCCCCGCACCGGCCCCGCGACGGCGGGCGTCACCCTCCCACAGCGTGCTCCGGTGCCGACATCGCCAGCCGTAGCGAGAGTCCACCGCACCGGACAGACATCCTCTTGCTACGCGCTATATAGCATAGCTACCCGTCATCATCTCTGTAATGTGCCCGCCGGCTGGTTACACGATGGCTTTACATGGTTTTAGAGTGGCTGGGATGACGGTTGTACGTATGTGTGTGCTGTTATGCAACGCTGAGATGCAGTGTGCAGGAAGCGTGCGATGTTTGTGGGCAGACGGTGTTTTGGGGCAGAGTTCTGTGACCGTTGGTACAGACGAGGCCGGCTAGCGAAACAGGATGATGGCGAGATGAGATCAGACGCACCGTTTTACGCCGAGACGACATCGTCATGCTTAGTTATCTGCAAGCCAGTGTCATGCGAATCTAAGATTTATCGGCAACATCTTTGACGTTTGGTAAATTATGAAATGTTTTAAATTTTGGCATTCTAATGCAGCGCGGAAAGAAGAACATCGATGATAACGTCTGCTGGCCACACGAGTGTTTCGCTTGGCGATGCTACTAAGTAATCCGCGGTGGACTCTTGCGAAGATACCGGTGTGGCCTGGCCTGGTCTGCACGGGACGTACGCGGTCGGGCACGTCGGCACATATGAAATCGAGGTGCCGCGTGCAAGGCTGCGACCGCCGGCCGAGAGGATGGGCGAGGGCAGGCCATGTCTCTTTGACCTGCTGCCTGCTGTTGCACCGTTGCACGCGCGGCGCGCTGTGGCCCGTTGCACGAACGTCCGCCTGGTCTGGCGCTCGGTGGGATTAGAATGTTGGGCCGGTCACTTGCCGGAAATAGGCATGGTTCTCAAATGAGACGGACATTATCGCAGCTTGACATGCGGATTGTGTGGTGATAGTGTTGTTGGTGCGACGGAAATGGGGAAAATCGTTGGAAATTATAAGACGTTCTGTGTATTAGAAAGCGTTCGGCATTGTGTCCAGTCAAGAAATGGACGTGGACACTTGGAGAATTGGAGACAATGAGCATTTGAATGTGTATATTGCGAGAAAAATGTCTGGCGAAAAAACCCGATGCGAAAATACTGGAGGTTTTCGTTGTGCTTTATGGGCTCATGGCTACAATTCAACGAGAGAAAATGGTTGCGATATTTTTACGACATCACGTGAGACTGATGAAATGAAACGCATTGCTCGTAAAAGTGATGAACGCATGGCGGACAGTAAACCAATACACGTAAATATAGTTGCAGTAAAAAGCAGTTAAGCGCGTGACAAAGGTATAAGTTACAACTTTTACAACGGATCGCCGAGGTGTTTGGCAATAAAATTAACAATTGTGGCGTGTCTGAGTGTTTCTGTGGCCGCGGTAATTGAAATTGCATTTCAAGTAATGGTCGACACGTGAAAGTACATGTAATATATTGCTGAGCAGCTTGTTGCAAAATATATTGACATGTAAAACTGCAAAGGAGCGTGCTCTATTCGGTAGTGAACGGAAGTTCGAACGGGCTAACTGCTTCGGATGGGTATAGCTTCCCGTTGGCCATCCAGTCTGACCCTCAAATCTCGATCAACAGCAATCGGTTGTCATTCAGCCCATCGAGACGCCTCGCCAAAACAAAAGAGCGCCTTACGACGCAGAATTCATCGAGGAGGGGCTCCCCGAAACTCTCCAAAGCGCGTGTGCGAGGTTTTCAATCACTGTACCCCTAAAAAGTTTTTTCAGGATTTCAGCAATTTATTTGCTGCTCATGCGACGGTCAAAGGCAACTCCAACTCGACCATGTACGCCAACTTGACAGCCAGCAACGCGACAGGAGACCCCGAATCGAAAATGTCAATCAATGCAACGCACACAACGGAAACAGACGCCACAGCAAAGTTTACGCGATCGAAATTAATCTCGTTCTAAATTTAGTACAGTGCAAGCGTTACCATGGCGACTGGCGAGGCACTGATTAATTATCGCTCGGAATCAAGCGACAAACTTCCCGGGGAGTCGCGACGTGAAGACGCGACCGGGCGGGCAAAACCACGACGTCGCAAGCAGCGTTCGAACTCGAAGCCCGCGGGCTGGACGCTCTTCTCGCCATGCTCCCGAAACCCGTAGCCGAGCTATCCAGCTTTGAGCCGCCTAATCTCAGAGTCGCAGTGGCGAAGGAGTCCACCCTAATCGCCCGGCACGACGACAACCCTCGGCACGGGGCGAACACGGCGCGTGAGACGCGGTCCAGAAACAAACATCTTTGATTCTATCGCGTCGAGATTGTTCAGCAATAGCGCGCCACCTCTCTTGAACATGTGCTGTGTAGATTACAGCGATATTCCAACGATTTTATTGCGTTTCTTAACGCTTAAGTGAATTGTCCAATTGATGAGACGCTTCAGCTCTGAAAATTCGATTTCTTCCCTTAGTAATAAATACGAACTTGAGCCCAAACGAAAGATGTCGTTGGCATATTTAAGAGTGTCCTCCGATTTTCTGATTGTTCTCAATCAGTAGCTAATTGTAGGGCGCAAATCCCTAATCAATTTTAAAGTTAGGGACACCTGAATTGCGGGGAAATCCATAGTGAACCTCCACTGCGCTGAACAAAGGAATGAGCCCAGCCAACAAAGAGCAGCATACGCCACTGACACCAAAGTTGAGAAAGCCACGGGACAAGACACCCAAACAGCGGTTACACCAATAGATACCGTAGAATGCCAAAAAAAAAAATAGCGCAAGAGCCCCCCACATACGCCAACGCTACCCCGTCGCAGCAGCAGCAGCGAGGGCCTCGTGAATATTTCAAACTGAAACAGCGCCAACAAAGGAAGCCTGCCGGCGTCACGGGCAGCACAGCAGCCGGTGTAAAAAGTGCAACCCCACGCGCCACCCCAACAACCTCTCCTCCCCGCCCCGCGCCACCGCCCCGCGCCCGACCGCCGTCGCCGCTTCCCGTAAAGCCAACCAACAACTCTGAGCTGCAAGGCGCGGGACTCGAGCTCGGGCTTATGCCGGAAGGGGGACGGCTTGTTTTTCCAGCTCTGCCACCCCCGTTCGTTCACCAACCCCCATCCAACCCCCCCCCCCCCATCCCTTTCACCACACTAGACGTCGAAGACGAATACGACGTCAAGGAGGGATGAGGGCAACGTCTTTCTGTTTAGCTACATTAGGTGAGCGTTTGCTAAGATGATGCTCGACAGTCGCTAATGATTTAAGTAGCATAATTGTATGCATTTTATAGTGGGTAATGCCAAGGTGCTAGTGACATTAGCACCGTAAAAACACTGGCAACGAGTTTATTTCCCTGGTTGGGACTGTTCTAGTTGTACTGCAAGTGTAATTTCTTTGTTACATTTCTTATAACGCATGCAGCGGTGCTCTTTCCATCTTTCTCATAGCGCGTCGCTCTCACCCAATATATATACACACTTTTCATATCTCTTTCTTCATGATATGACTCACTGCTGGAATAATGTCTTGTTCATCGCCATCGGCTAGGCACGGTGGAGAGGAGAGGGTAGAGAAGGGGGGCGATTAGGGTGGGGGGGCGATCAAATTCTCACCCCCTTTGATGTCCCCGTCCCAGTCACCCCCCACCCCATGCTGTCACATCGCAGTTTCACCGCGTCACCCCCGCCTAGCGTTACGACGCCGTCACTGGCATCGACATCCAGCAGCAAGCATTTCATCGGATACGTTGGATCTAGACCGCGTTCACTGCTTTTTCTATTTTAATGATGCTCGGCCATTTTGAAAAGACCATTCAACAAGTTGGATTATACAAGGAGTATTCGCAAGTCGTTGGAAATGAATCCAGACACGCACGTGGGGCGGGAAATATAATTAACACATTTGTGCATTTCTTTGATATCAAACATTCGGCAACTCAAAACGGATAACGCAATTTTCCGTGAAAATGTGTACAAGCCGTGAATTTTCAGGTTTTGGACACATGGGTGTATATGTATAATAGACACGTAGCATGAATAATACATAATGTTTAATTTGGGACAGTTTTGAAGTGTCATGTCAAAAATTAACGAGCTGTTAACACAAAATCAGATCACCCATGGTTTACCAGTCATAGTAAAAAGGCCCATGGTTTTCCAGTGGCAGTCGCCATGGTGATAACAAATTAACGTACAGTCAAGAAGTTAACGGGCCGAAGACCAAGTATAATACACGAACAGTTCAGACACAAAGGCCACTAAAAATCCAGGTCCTTGGTCTGAAGACAGCACATTAACGCCCCCGTGACCCTAGCACGTCGCGGAGACAACAAGCCGTCCAGGCGCACTCGACCTCGACGCCGACGCCGACGCCGACGCCGACGCCCCATCCCCCGCGACGCCCGCGATGCCGCCACCGAACGAGCGCATAGGTACGACGCTAGCATCGCGCGATTTCCCCGCTCGGCAGACGTGCCTGAACGACGCCGACGACGCCGCCAACACCGACGCCTCGCCATCCGTCTCTCTCTCTCTTCCCAACCCTCCGTCTCCGTCTCCCTCCCCACGTCGCTTCCCATCCCGCCCCCCACATCCATCCCGGCGCCCGCTACGGGCCAAAACGCGCGATCTCCGTCGCCGTGCTATCGTCGGGGGCTTGGCGCGACCCCCCGACCCAACCACCCCACCCACTCTGCGCGGCGAGCTCTCTGCTGATGACTGCAGCCGTCTCACCCGCCCGCCCTAACTCACCCGCGAGGACTGCGCACTGGCGAGAGCGGCGGAGTCGGCGCGTGGACGCCATCTTTGTTTGGAGACTGCCGAGTTGGGCGTTGTAATGCAGGCATGGACGTCGAATGACTGTGCCACGAATCAAGGCTTTGATAATTAAGAGTCAACTCTGTAGAGATGTTATGCGTTCCATTGCCGATTGCAAATGGGGGTTGGAGTTTTCGACGCATGATATAGTTTCGTTATAGAAAATTCAAATCCGTGACTTACAGATTATATATTTTTTAGTTGTGTTGTATTCTTACATGTATATAGGTAACGGAACAAAGGAAAAGCTCACTGCACGCTTTATTTTCATAATATATACAACACTTTTCTCGATTTACGATTACCTACATGTGCAGGTGTACAGGTGCACTCTCGAATCGTAAGCAACGCGAAAATGCTTTTGTTCACCAGCAATAAACAAATGGCTGCAATGCACTCACGGGGTTAAAAACAGCACGGATCCGTAGTTATCCGTCACACCTAATCAGTCATCAATAGTCCGCCTAACCACAGCGCAAAGCCTGATGATTCTGCTGCAGAGACACAACAACTCCCCGCGTACCATGCTGCGCTCAACAAAACATCCCCTCAGCACTCCCCGACCGCCGGGGACTCTCCACCACCTCGCCACACAACCCCATTTCCCTCACTCGGCCTGGCTGCGACGTTCAGCACTACCCCTGTCCACCCCTCGGCGCCCGGTCCCGCATCCAGTTCACCCCAGTTACCCCCCAGTTCCCCCAGCAACACGCGAGAGCCCGGCACATGGCGTCGGCAGGGCAGAGCGTTGGAGGGTTGGGGGGTGGGAGCCATCAGTCAGCTGTCACCATGGACTTTATCCACCCCCTGTGTGCGACCCCCTATGCGTGTGTGATGCGAGCACGAGGTCGCGCCGTGAGTTAGGGGATGAAGAGTGAAGGACGGGGGATGGGGGGATGGAAAAGCTAACTGCGCCAATGTGCACCCCCGCGGCCAATCCAGGCTCAAGCGGCGTTTAACGACGCACTGGATTTTCTTCGAGTTTCTTTTTTTCCGGTGGGTTGCATCGTGAATTTTTTAGTGGCCAATGTGCGACGGTATTTTTTTCGCTAGTGTCCGCATGTGTGGTGTTCATTTTTAACAACGTGTTTCATGGCCGAGTGGTGCGGATTCCTGATTGGGATGTTTTTTTAATTTGTTTTATACGTATCATGAAAGGTGACAATTTTTTCCATAAATTATTAGCGGATGTTTTGATGGATCTGTTTTTAATTGAAGTGCGCGATATGTAAAAAAATAATGCAAACGCTTGCAATTGCGTCCGCTTTATCGCAGCGTCCATTGTCCCGCCTGGCGGCAATCCGTTATAATTAGGGGTGATTTCACCGATTTGAATCATCCGTTACGAGCAGCACACAACCATGGGGTGAAATGCGGGCAGGGTAAAAAGAGTTTGTCACCGCGGCCGCGGCCGAGTGAAAGGGCTCACGTTGTGGTGGAAAAAAAACAACCCGGGACACATAGTGATGCTGCAGAGATCAGTCATAGCTGTGAAATGGGCGTAAGGACGGAATTGATACCCTCGATCGCAATCTGGTGCAAAGCAGCACACCACAGTTACACGGGCTTACACAGCATCGAGCAGACCAGGCCATAACTATTAGAGTTAGTATCAAATGATGATAACCATTGAGCAGAGTTAAAGTTCGTATATATAACACAACGCGATGAGATAGCGGATTAGTTATTATTTTCCAACTCGCTGTCATCATCCGATACCAGCAGATATATCCGGCACGGATCCGAGCCCCATGCCCCATTGCGCTAAAAAACAACAGGGCGGCCCCGACCCCGAAGTTGCCTGCAAATAAACCCTGTAGCCTCGCTGCGCGCTCCATCCGTTTCCTCGGCTCTACCTCCGCCCGGCAGCGAGACGCCGGCCAGGAGATCGCAGCCTCCGCAGCGGATCCATAATCAATTAGACGGCGACGTGGGGGTCGAGGCGGAGGGTCGGGTGGGCGGGGAGGGCAGGCGGCGGGGCGATCCCGATCCACGCAAGAAACCGCGCGTCGGGGCGGAATCTAATTAGATATGCACGCGAGATCGCGTTCGCCGTCCGGTCGGGGGGGTGCAGCGAGGGGGTCGGGTGCACGGCGAGGGGATGGAGCGACCCTCGGCCGCCGCCGCGCAAGGCCGTGTCAATTCCATGAGTGCACGCGGCTTGGGCGCGCTACGCAAACAGATCGACGCCGTGCAGCATCCGAGCAACAGCGTCGCGACTCGTGGCCAGTGGCGTCGCGCAGTTGGGCGGTGGAAAGTGTGGGCGAGGTCCATGGGACGGCTACGAGCTGGGCGAGCTGGACGAGCTGCACTCGCCACCGCTGTGAAATTAGTAGTGGCGTGGCTGTGATTTCACAGCCAACGCTGCAAATGGGTTACCGGACGGGGATGTCTACCTGCTCTATCATTCTCTCTGGCATGCTCGAACTGAGCTACAACGATGGCCAAGCTAATTTGAGTCGTTGGGCTCCATGGAGATGGAAACAGCACTATGACGGAACATAGACGCCGAATCTAGTGACGCTATGCTGCAATCACACACCAACTACTAGACTAACTCCAATCATATATATATATATATATGAGAATCGCACATGGGTGGTTTTAATTCTTTACGATTTCGTCGACGGCAATTCGCCACTGCGTCAACACCGTGCCAGCGCTCGCAGCGGCCAAGCGTGTAAGTCGAGACGAGGCAACAAGCGCCGCGGGCACTGCAACCCCTCTCCGATGCTGGCAACCCCCCAACGGTGGCGTTGGAAGGGGGTTCGCTCCCCCGACCCACCCACCGCGCCGGCGGCGGCACAACCGCCAACGACCTGCCCGCTGAGTAATGCGAGTGCGTGGAGCGCGGAGCTATGAGGACTACGTGCAGCCGTACGACGACTCTGACCGAGTAAGGAGGCTTTACTTGTTGGCCCATGGTCGGCTATGTGCTCTGGTGTGACGCTCAATGTTGCCGAGAGATGCGGCACGGGTCTGTAATTGTTGTGAGGTAGGAAAAACAATGCATTATGTGCGATGAATTACTAATGTGAAGATTTTAAAAAAAATGGCACGGAATTATGTTTTAATAGTCAATTTCGCGAGTATTAAAATATCTTACAAACTTTATTTGCGTGCGCTGGGACTTAAAATTAATTTTCATGCAAACTTTCACTCAGCTAGGAAGATAAAGAACTAAGAATTTTTAATTGTGTACAATGTTATTCGTCAAGATGTCAATCAAGAAGACTTTGATTCAAAGGAACGGAGATGAAGAGTCCCGAGTCTTGACACCAAGGATATGAACCCACGACTCGAAGGTGTTTGAATGATGAGCTAGCTGCTTCTCTCCTCTTCGGGACGCTAGACAAAAGACGATTCGGGCCTCCCACGGCTTGAGCGAAGTTTGCTTTGCAGGAATCAACTACTTTGCATCTTTGAAAAGCTACAGGTGGCATATGAAACAATGAATCAGGCAAACACGCGGACAATTGGAATGCGTAGAGCTCGCGGGGTGCGTAACGTGCGTAACGCTGCAGATGTGACAATTCCGCTGTTTTTCTGCACCCGGAATATAATGCAGCCAGCCGTACGGACGTTCGGTTTCTGGGGTACGAGGGAGCGGTGGTACTCGATGAGGTGTGGGGGTCGCGCTGTTCGCGGCAGGGTGGAATAGAGTGGGCGCCGCGCTAAGTGATCAATTTGCATCCGCAGAGTCACACGGGACCCATTTCAAACGATCGTCGTAGACAAACTTTGAAATCAATTTAAAGTTGGCGCTGTAAGTTTTGTGAACGAGTTGGTGGAGGTGCCGGTTCTGAAAAGCAAACGAGAACAATGGTTTCTACGGCTTAATTTGATCACGAGGACTGTTATTTTTTTATTTTATTTTTATGTGGCACGTGTACAGAATTAATTAGGTGTTTTGGTATTATTATGACAGTGATGTTTCACTTTTCAATCGGTTTTCTCAAAATAGGCAGCTACTTTTCGTCGTGGAAACGTAATTATAATATGCTAGCAGTGGTTTATGACAACCCTACCTGGCGTAAATTTTGACCAATCAACCACACTCAGCTACCGACACTGCTAATTAGCTGCCCCCACTCAGATAACAAGCTAGCCCTAGGGCTGCGATAACCCTGGATGTGATATGTGGATCCGGCCATCTGACATGTGAAGCGGATGGGTCGAAACTTGCAAAGATAAAATTGCTGCACTAAATTCAATGTCAATCCTTAAATGGTCCACCGTAATTGCTTTAAACGCGGTGTTTGGGGTTTGGAGTGGTCCGTTCCAGTAAGTCCGACCGCCTGTTCTCATGCTTCAGGATTCACACCCAGCTTGCTACGGGATGGAGCCATAGCGTGCCATACAGAATACACGCCAAGCGTTCTACTGGATTCAAATACGGCTTGCTACGGGCTTGAACCATGCACCGTTGTATATACGGTATTGAAACGCAGCGTGCTACGGGCTGGAGCCATAGCGTGCCATACAGAATACACGACAAGCGTTCTACAGGATTCAAATACGGCTTGCTACGGGCTTGAACCATGCAGCGTTGTATATACGGTATTGAAACGTAACGTGCTACGGACGTGAAATACAGCAAGCTATACGGGAACCACACAGAGAGAGCTTGCTACGGGCTCGACCACAGCCTTGTGTACGGGAATCGGGATTCGAACACGGACGCACGAACTATTTGTTTTAGGGAACGCCAGGGAAACAAGGGTATGTCGCGCATGCATCCCGATCACGTACCTGGGTTGGGTGTGTGTATGTGTGTGTGTGCAAGGGAATAGTTTGCCCACACATTTCACGAGTCACGACACTGTTGGCTTAGCGAACGCCATGGCCCTGACACTAGTTATCAAGGTGTTCTTGGTTTTGCAGGAGGTGTCAGCACAAAATACCGGGATGCGAGCAAGGCGGCAGGCGGCGGTGTCAGACTCTGTGGTCCACCAAATTATTCGCGCGCGTTTGCAAGAAAATATTCGGGGGCGCGAAAACCACATGATCCGTGTACAAATGTCACACAATCAAGGATGGGACCGGATTAAAATCCGGAACTCAAAGATTTTGATGTCGTTGGAGGTGGGAAATGTAATTTGTGTTTGGTACCCGGAGGTATAATTATACTTTTTACATGTCTTAAAGTGCAATCCCAGCGGGATCTCTCAGATATTTCGCGACTTTTGACCCGTATATAGCATCTTCGACGAACTACTAAAGAAAAACTTGAATTGCTCAATACTTCAGGGATCCACGACCATCTCCTCCAAATTATTCGCCCCCCATCCCTCATATCCCACGTGCGAGCTACGAAATGACCAAGCTGTCCAAACGCCCTCCCCCCAACCCTCACACAGATAAAAAAAAAAGAGCGACGACACGCAGTCTCACATGACAAAACGGTTCGCCGTCGAGAACGTGCTCTTATATAAAAGTTATAACTCAGTTTTCGGTCGGCTCCCGACGATTTTCCGAATCGTTCGTGGGTGATTGTCGAGGGAGGGCGCTACCGCGAGGGACTGGGTTTTGGGGGGGGGGGCGGGTGGATTGGGTTTTTGGGGGTCGGGGGAGGTCGGCAGTCGTGTTGGGCCCCGAAGCCCGGGGCAATATCTTCGAGCCGAGTCGGCGCTGTGGTGATCTCGCGTGGTAGCCGGCCGGTTGTGGATATCAGGTAAAAAAGTATGAAAACCACAGTCAGGATATCCGGTTGGTGGCGGCGACGGCGGCGTGATGAAAAGGGGCTTCCCGAGCACAATGGCGACGTGCAAATGACGCGGTGGACGTCGTTAGTTGTGAGTGCGCCTGTTCTTTTAGTAACCAAACGCAAAGAGTGTTACAAAATGCTAAATTTTTGCATTTAAAATTGTAAACGTAGATTTTTGCCATCGCGCTATAGTTTTTGGACGAATTTAATTTTGAATTTATACATGTTAAAATATCTCTGTAACGAGAATTTAACTTGAAGAATCTTGCCACACCGAAGTCGTTTGCAGTTTGCTCGAGTTTCACCGTCAATTTTCTCACGAATTGAGGGCACCAAAATTTTTAATACAAATTACACTTGAAATTCGAGCGACCGTGACAAGTATCCACCGTCGTGTAACTGACTATACAGGCAGCCTCGAATTGAAATCGACCCTTCATTTAATTCCCGTATGCATCATTCTGTGTATGCGAAGCGGACGGCTCGAAACGTGCGACGCGTTCGACGGGACAGCAAAATAGCGAATAACCGTCCGAAATTTCGCGTTGAAATATCTTAATATGTATGCCGCAGTTGTGTTTCATTCAAATAAACTATAAAATCTATATTCGGAGCTCAGTCCGTCCTGAAAGTCCACACACATATAGCTCGGAGGCCCGTTGCGCTGCGAGCGTTACGTGCGACTATCCCACAACCATCGCAATTTCTTCCCATCCCAAGCGCCGAGATCGCTTGGTGATGCTGCGATATTCCCGCGTGTGCACTGCTCTCAATCTCGCAAAATCGCACGGCGAACACAGAGCACAGGACACAAAGCCCGACGCCGTCCGATGCAGCCAGACAGAACCGGGCGCTCTATACACATTTACAGCTGTGCGCGAGAGCACACAACACATTATTCTACCCAGTATCAAGTACCCAGTACCCCTACATGCAGTCCAGTACGAGCCGCGTGGGGCTGTGCATAATATCACCACCAACCCTGTGTGGTATTGCTGTGTACTGCGATTGTTGGCATCACCACGGGGCCTCACCGTGCCACGTCGCCAGCATTATTGCTGTACTATTGTTGCCATGATTACGATGCTACGATTGTTGGCATGCTTTGCTGCCCCGCTGTTATTACATGGCGCTCATAGTCCTTCTGGCTCCTGGCTGAAAATCGCTGCGCCACCTTGATAATTCATAACTTTAAATTCGCTCGCCCTCTCTAGAGAAGCCTGTGAATCTGATGGCCAGAGATTCTGTTTCGAGTTGGCATCCGTGAATCAATTAGTGCAAAATCAGTAATGATACACGAAATGACCAACTGTCGGGAACGACACCTGTAGAATGCTTAAATCAATGATTTTCTATGCGGCAAAGGTCAAATAAAGTTGTCTCAGCAGATGCTGACCTGAACAACCTGTCAATACCGCGAGGGCATCGCGGTCTTGTGTGGGGTGGTAGCGAGAATAAGACCCATCCCAACGCCATGCAGCAAAGTCTTGCACCTGTGTTTGTGTACACACAGTTTAGGTACACAGCGCCGGACACGATGTTATGCCAGCTAGCGAAGCTTGGTTTAGCTAGTAGTACAGCTAGCATCTAGGGTGGTGCAATGTGTGATGCCCATGGCTTTGTCTCCCCGCTTCGCTGTGCGCTGCAGCACGCCGTGCGGCCACGCAAAACCCACGCGCCGACACCAACCCCGGGCGCTGAGCGCGACACGGCGAACAACAAACACGGACTGCCGTCGACGCGTCCCCGGCGTCTACAAAGCGCCGCGACGCCGTGACGACGTCGGTATACAAGGGGTGGACGCTGGGGTTGACTGCGAGGGTTGCAGCTCCGCTCGCTTGTTATTAAGTTAATATTATTAAATGAATCATGTGCCGGGATGGGAATTTAAGGGGGGGAAGTGGCGAGGGCTGCTCGCTTGGATTAGGAAGAAATTGGCGAATTAATCGTGGTGGGAAATTAAGTATGAAAAATCAGTCGGCAGAAGCAGGACGAGAGGAAATTCTCGCACCGGCACGGAACGGGCATGTTGAACCCATTAATCCGAAAGATTGCATATTTATGGAAAGATATTCGTGAATATGCATGAAATGGGGCCGAGGGCGAATCTTGTATGGTCACTTTTCAAGCTGAAAGCTGCCAAGCTCGTCGATGCGTGGTAAAAAGTAATGTTCACTCCCCGAAAAACCAACGGGAAAACCAAAATTTTTCTGTCGAACATAATTTCCGATAGCCAGTTTTGCTTCACCGTAACAGCCTACGAAGCATTCAGAATCAAGCCAGCGAAGATTTTCAGCGCTCGATTTCTTTTTCTTCTCAACCTAACGCTACCGACAGCCGCCCGAGTCTTAATCCATGAATAACGGAACGATATTGCACCCCACGAAACAATCCCCCATCCCCCCCGCGAACCGCTCGCCCCACCCCTCGACTCAGCATCCCTGCGACGTGCCCCCGGTGACATGTACGCCGACGCCGACGCCGACGCCGACGCCGGGCGTCGAATGTAGCGCGTCACCGAAAGGTCGGGACGTCCCGTCAAGAGATATCCCAGCATCCGCCGCGCTGCTCGCTGCTGCTGTCGGGGGGGTTGGGGATGGGTGGGAATCGGGGGCGACCAGGGGGTGGCTGGGGGTGGAAAGCTGAGTGCAGCCGACTAGCGACGCGGGGGTTGGGTCGGGGGGTGGTGGCGCCAGGGGGGGGGGGGCGAGGGTATAGTGTAGGACGGACTAGCGGATATTTTAACGCGGGTGAATTTTTTATGCAATTGGCTATATTGCGACGGTGAACAAGGGGATGCAATGTCGGTCGATGTATTTTATGACGATTCGGTCAAATGTACGCTGTTGCAAATGAGATTGGCCGGATAACGAATGATTTGGTGAAAAATAAAGGTTAGAAATTAGAATGCATTTAGTGGACATTTTCGCGCCGTGTTACCCCGCATTGTGACCGAATGTGCCCCCAAATCCCGTACCGCACGACTGCATCGCGTGTGCAGGATATAAAAATCAAGGATTATTGCGAACGCGCGGAATATTTATAGGTTTGAATCAATTACAAATTAATCGGCTAATCTGTTTGGTGCAAATGCCGTTAGTTTTTTTTAACCCGAAATTAACAACCCTCCGTGTATGTCTGGCCCAGCGTCGAATTCGGAGGGGTGTGATGTGTGTGTATGTGTTTACTGTGATACCTTTACTCGGAATTAATTAATTACGTTCAGCCATGCACATTCTAACGCGCCGTCCAAACTTCCCCCGCGTTAGTCGCTACATATGTTCCTTCATCAACCAATGGCCCACAAATGTGTAGAATAATATGGAAAATGAAGAATAGAATATGTGTAGTCTTAAGGGACTAAAAATCCCAATGACCAAAAGAGAAAATGCAAATAGCAAACCAAGCGCCAGTAATATAAAAGCTGTTTTGGAACTATAACGTGCCGTTAGAGATAGTAGGTCCAATCGGGACGCCATTTCCATGTACCTTGAACTGATACCTAACCCGCTGCTGTTGCCATTGAGGCCGTTATACATCGATTCCAAACACTCGGCATTGACGATAGACTCTTCTACCCTATTCTATCTGCGCCGCGCATTCAGCATGTCAACCGCTGGATAGCCATGATTGGATGACATGACAGATAGCGTGTTGCTTCCACCACCACCTGTCATATTAAGGCCAGCAAGACCCTGATCCCGAAAGTAACTCACTAGCGACTCAGCCTTGCGGAAAAACCTCCAAATCAAGAAACCTCGGTGAAATCCAAAATGTAAGAAAAGAACTTGAATATCGGATAGCTAGTATACGCTAGTTGGTTCTACGCTAGTCCAACGCCCTGCGGTGGCAGGCCTGGCAAAGCAGGGAGCTTCGGAGTTCGGCCGCCTACTCGCTGCGGGGGTGGCGGGGGCGGTGGGGGCGGCGGCGGCTTTGTGTGCGAGCCCGACGCTAGGCACCGTGACAAGGTGTTACACATGGAACAGCCACAGGGAGATACGGAAATTATGCGTGACTATACACCATGGTGGATGCGCTAGGTATCTAGACCAGCATGCGTGTGTGTGTGCGCACATATACGCAGTGTGTGCGTTGCTGTTGTTGTTCTCTCTCTGTGTGGTGGCGACGCTATGTGACGCTATGGTGGCGGTCTGTGTATGTCTGCTTCGCCAGCCGTGCGCAAGTATCGCACAATGGCACTGGCATGTGACGTCGCACCGTTTGCTATGTGATTTTATATATTGATGATCGGGAATTAACTTTTTGCTAATGGTCCGATGGCCGTGGGGGGGGGGGGGGGGGTGTACCTGTTCGCTCGCCGTGATTGCGTCAGTCGCGCGGTGTTCAATGATTCAAAAAACATTCTAACGAATCTTTGGCGAAAATCGACGACAGCCGGAGGTTTGCTGTAATGTCAGTCCACTGTTTGACGGTGGACGGATTGGTGAATAATAATAGCGTTTCCAGTCAATTCGTACTTACTGATTATTCGGAAAGTTGGCGCTGAAATTTTTGGGCAACACACGGGGCCCCAAGTATTTATAGAGGTAGAAACTAGATCTAATAAGTGTATAGACATCCCGTTTGAATTCTCATGGTTAGGCATGTAATTACGATTAGTAGCCTAGGAGAGGAAATTCCCAGTGGACGAAATAGTTGGTGCTATTTTCCGATAACGGTGCTTTTGGCAAACCGTAATTCAATGCGTATCAATATACAGGCAACAGCCACAGAAATCACAATTATTGGGCAATGGACCGTTTATTGAGTGCAACCGCTATCACAAAGTCTGATGCCTAAAAATCCCATCCCTTAATTATGTACCTGATAAGCTTCCAACCATACAACAATATAAATATTTACTTATTTTCACGCTGGATCTATCGTGCGCTGAGTGCAGATTATATAGACCCAAAATAGTCGAGTAAAATATTTGGAACAGAATTAAAAGTCTGGGCTAGTCTCATCGATTGATCAATGGCATATCATCCCCCATCCCAAAGCTTTGGGATGAGGTGATCACTCTGGAAGTCCAGATCAGCAGTGCAACCGACTGCTCAGAACGTCAGACGCTTTTTTCGCACAAAAATTTTAAGACAGCGTCCCACCGGAACGGAAACGCCTTCGATATTCCGTAACGGGACACCAACGCCAACAATCGTTGCGCAACACCACGTTTCAGAAAAAGTATCCAACTGGATTATTGAACGGTTGTCTTAGATTTTTGGTCATATCTGGGACTTTGGTTTACACCCTCGATAAAGCAGACAGAATAAAGCTTCGCGAAACGTCGGGAATAGTTTGAGTTTATGACTAATCATTCAAAAACACAGTTAAATAGATATCTGAAAACTAGCATGCTAAAACTAAGACAAAAATATACCCAAGAAAGTTTTAGTCAGGGTCCAGGGCCAGTAGTTCTAAACCTGAATCAGCATGACACGCATGGTATAACGGCACGCCTGGCCACGTATATTTTCTCTCTGAAATGTCGTCACGCAGAACGTGGACGCGGGACAACCCTGCGCAGTGTTTTGACAGCCCTGCGCGGTGTTTTGACAGCCCTGCGCGGTGTTTTGACAGCAATACGACGTGCTTCGACGTTAGAATCCAGCGCCACTGCCCCAGAGCACGTTAAAGTATAGAATCGTTGTCAGTAGACAGACCCAGACCATAGAATGAGAAGGTAAGAAGGCAACCTCCTTATTCTTTGCCCAGACTCATATCTAAGCCACGGACATGCGGTGCAGACGTTCATACGGCGGTAACATTGTTGGCGTTACCATGGTCCTTGCTTATTTCTAATAAAAAGCACACATCAACGCTGCACAAGGTTGCACCGGCATATTGGGGTTAAGGGTCATAAATTCGGTCACGTATAGCGTGACACAAGTAAGGGGCATTATCTAATGCGGTTAACTTGTCAGCGCTTCTAGTCCTAACTGATTTAGCCCCAGCAACAGCGGGTGCTAGACGATTGACACAGTGAAAGCCAACGATGGCAAAACGCACAGCACCACCGCAGCAACACCGGTGTTTGGTAACGGTTAGAACAGAACACTGGACGCGGCGACGTGCTCGAAACGTAGCGCGGCTGCCAACGCCGCCGCAGCACGTTCTCTGTGTGTGCGGAGTGGGATCGGAGTAGGACAGCAATCAGCAACGCGGACGCGGCCCGGTCAGTCAGCGTGTCGGGCCCTTCAGGCGTCGGCGTCGTCGTTGTCGTCGTCGGCGTGTGGGAAGCGTTTTTAAGAGTGTTCGCCGCGCCGCCGAGCGTAGCGTCCCGACGTCGACTCCCCCTGCCCACTCCTCTCCGCTCACCCCTCTCACAACCTCCCGGCCATCCCATGGTTTCAATAATAAATGCACGGCGACGACGGCAGGCAGCCGGCGGTAGGGTATGCCGACCGGACGCGTATTCATGCAGCTATATATTTCAAAAATGGGATCTTGGTGGTATAATTAATTTTCTTCTCGTTTCTAGCGTGGAGCTGCTTGCTCGCGGTGAGCAACGTTACGACTCTTGGAAATCTGATAACGATTAGCTCTTTGTTGAAAGCGAGTACCTATGGCCGCCGAGTTTCTTTGGACGAAAGGCTGCGACAATAAATTCGAGTGACTGCTGCCTCATTTTCGGACTGAATTAATCAACAGATTCTCAGATGCGTGTCCTGTTTTAGCTGTTGCCATTTATTGCCATTTGTTGCCATTTGTTGCCATTTGTTGGCATGGTATTTGTTTATTTCCCGAGATAGCGTGTGCTGTTTTAATTGTTGCCATTGTTGATTGTTGATTATTATTGACGATTTGTCAATTCTAAAATTCGTCACTAATAATCAATGTCTATGCCGTACATGCACAAGTAATTGCATTTGGGTTTCAATTCACATTGTTGATTGTTGATTGCCACGATTACTCTCAATATCAATGCATCAGAGTACGACGGACTGTGCAGTGGAGAGACACAAGACAGTTTAAGCATACCTATAGTGGGACCTCAAGCCTTCAAACAAGTTTTCACATCCGAGTAGCCGGTCGAGAAACCTGGCAGACTCATCACATACTGCGACAAGAAAATGCGTTCACGAAAATGCGCAACAGTTTCCCTAGCAAGTCGGCATCCGTGCCGCCTGGTCGGCGCGTCCGACGTAGAGAGTGTACGAGTTCTACACGCACTCGGTGCAGCGATCCGCGCAGGAAAGCGACGTGCCCCGCCATGAAAGGGGTAAAAAAAACAACACCGCCACCGCTGCTGCTGCCGTCGCCGCCGCCGTAGCGTTGAACGTGGAACAAAGAGCTGCCGGGCGAGAAAAAGGCTGGACTTTTTGGTGCAAGCGCGCGGTTTCGTTGGGTGTGTGAGAAAGAGATGCGAACAGAACAGATTGTAGACCGATCGGACTGCAGAGTGGGCCTGGGCCAGTCGCGAAGGATGCGGGACTGAGATATTGTCATACTTCCGGAAGTAGTCGCATCGCAATCACAGCTTAATCAGTGGGAATTGTCGTTTTTATGAACATTTTTGTGTAGCAGACAGAACAGGCGTTAACTTTTATCTTTCGTGTGAACAATTATATAGTGTCCATGATTGTGGCTGGCATAAGCCTCTACTCTTTGCAAATGGCAACGATAGTACAGTGACAATAAATAAGAGACAAATTTCCTCAAGGCCTCACCAGCCCATTACTTTCTTCCCCACAAAACTAGACGAGATTCTTCACGCGTACCGCTAACAGCAACGCCAACGGCGCAGGCCCGTCCCAATACCCAGGTGAGAAAAGCCGTGTGCTTGCCGACCTACGACCCGTGCGCCGTACACCCAAACACCCGCCAATCTATGCAGCTATCCAAAGCCAGCCAGCCAGCGCGTAGCTCCCACCAGCAAATCTCAGCGAAATCGCATCGATTTTCCGCCAATCACTCGGCGACAACACCACGAGCGAACGGCACCCACAAGCCACGGGAAACTCCGCTCCCCGAGCGCGACATCCACCTCTCGCTGTCGACGTGGGGACCAACCGCACAATCGGCCCCTAGACACGGAGAGAAAATCGCCGCGCTCATGCAGCCACTCACTTTGATCGCCGCCGTCGGCACGTAGAGCGGCGGGTCCTCGACATCCGGCTCGACCGTCTGCGTCCCGACGATGCCGTCCGCCGGCTTCGGCTGGTACCCTTCCGGTCGGCCCACGCGGAACCCCTTCGCGCGCACCCAGAACCGGAACTTGCTGTTCTCCAGACAGTTCCGCTCGAGTCCGCCGAGCGTGCGCACAATCCGCTCGTACTTCTTCAGCGTGATCGTCTTGGTCTTCGCCAGATCGCCGTACGTCTGGATCACCCACGGCTGGTAGTGTTCGAACATCGCCGCCCTGTTGTCCAGCGACGCGTCGTTCTTGAACGTCACCTCGCCCTCCTCGCACTTTGGCGGCGACGTCACGACGACCGTCGGCGCTGTCGGCGGCGGCGCCGGCGTCGGCGGGGGCGGCGGGTCGCTGCGGCGTCGCTTCGCCAAAGGCGGCATCGCGACGCTCTCTTCGACGCCTCTCGCCGCCGCCGACCGTCGCTTGGGCGGCTTCCACGAGCGCAGCATCGCGGTGTCGCCGTTGAGCATCGCCGCCCGACGCGACAGCTCGCGTTCTACACTTGTTGCCGACGTCAACATCATTGCACAGGAGGCCCTCACCGCTGCGAGCGGCGCCCGCGGCCCACGTCACGGCCTCTCTACTTCAATTAGCGCCGACGACGCTGCCGACGACGCTGACGACGACGCCGACGACGACCTGTTATTTGATTTAATTGCAGAGCGCCATGCAGCTCGCACGACGTCACACAAACACACAAACACACGCACTCAACTGCACTCTAATCACAGACGACTAATTACGGAAAGTTAATTGCGTTTTATAATTCAGTCGACACGGGCGCTCGCGCTTCGGCGATGTCACTGTGCCATTATTTGTCGACACACGTGCGCGCCGTGTTTCGCGAGGCAGCTCACAGTTGAAACGTCAAGAAGCCGACGCTACGCGATTGACACACACACAAGAAGAAGAGAAAAGAAAAACACTTTGCACAGGGTCCCGGGACGGGTCGGCACCTGGCACACAACTCGACGACGACCGCAATCAAAAGATCCAACCGCGGCGAACAAAAGCCCCACGGCGCGTCTTCACGCGACACAGGTAGCCAGACGCTAGACGACCAGGTGGACAAAAAACCGAGACAACACCGCCGGGCGCCGCGGCGATTACGCCACCGTCGAGCGAAGGGGGCCCGTACGGGACACGACGTCGCTACGAGCGAGCAGCGAGCAGCGAGCAGCGAGCAGACTACCGACCCTCGTCAAGCGTGAACCGACACTAGTCGGTCTCCGACTCTCGGGTGGCGGCTTCGCCTCGTCGGCCACCTCCGCGCCTGTTCCGAGCCGGCCGCCGCCGGTGCCGAGAGCAGAAACAGCAGCAGCGGCGGCGGCGGCGGCGGCGGCGGCAGCGGCGGCGGCGGGGACGACGGCGACGACGGCAACAGCAGGCGATGGGGTCCCGTACCAGCATCGCCGGCCGTTTTCCCCTCGCTTCGCCACGCTCGCTCTCGCTCCCTCTCGCCACGCCAGCCGCGCTGTTACACATTTTCTCTATTTTCTCTCGTTGCTCTCTCGCACTCGCTCTCGCTCGCTCTCCTCCGGCTGACAGCCGCCTAGCGCTGTCTGCGTCGCACCCGCGCGACGTCGCCGGACTTCTCTGTCAGACTCGCGGCCGAGAAAGCATCCCCCTACACGTTCGAGCGACGGCCGATGCGAGATTACTCACTCATTCACCGGCACACTCGGGCTTTTTTTTCTGCCGCCGCCACCGCCGCCGTCGTCTCTATCTCTCTCGCACGCTCGCTGTATCACGCGCGGCTTGTCTTCTCGGTCACGTCTCCACGACTTCCGTCTCTCTCGCTCGCCGTGATACGTCCGCGGCGTCTCTTCTCTCGTTTCATTCCCCCGTGCTGCCTGCCCGCCTGCCTGCCTGCCTGCGTCCTATCTATCTATCTACATTTATTTTACTTTCGGTCATAATCTCGTGCACAACCTTCGGGCGTCGTGGGGCGATTACTTTTGCCTCCGTCCCCCCGTTGCCCTCGTGCCCCCTCCCCGCCACCTCCCCGACGTATCACTCGGAAAGCCCGTCGCACTGTCTCCACGTCACGACTCCGACGTCGCACGCCCGCGTGGCTTCTTATCGCGGCGTCGCGACGCGTCGCAGCTGTAGGGGCGCCGCCGACGCCGACGCCGACGCCGCCGCGAGTGCGACCCCATTGTTTGTTGGGCGGCGGCCGGGGTATCAATCATTGTTTGCGCCGAGCGAATTGGCGAGACGCGCGCGTGACGCGCTCGTCGCAGATTACACCGCCGTATTGCAGCGCACCCCCCCCCCGATGTTAAATCAACAAAGTGTGTTCGCCTCTCTCAGCGGGCAAGCCGCGCAAATTGTTTGGTTTAATTAGCTTGAAAATTGACTTTTGCTGCTATTTTTACCGTGCTCCAGGCGATTCCAGATAGGAGATTGCTTTACAATTACAACTCCTTGCATCTCTACGGTTTTATTTGATAATTTCTAGATCGCAGCCGTTACACGGTATGTTCGAGAAACCTCCATTTCCATCCCCACACCGAGCCTCGCTCCATCCCTTATCACGCCAGCCCTCGCCGGCGCAGTATCATATTCATCAAACCCGCGCTCGCAACGCGCCTCGGCGGCCGGATGCGCTCGGGGGCCGGGTGGATTGGGGGTTGGGTTGTGGAGGGGGGGCGCTGAGGGTTGGGGGCGCTGGGGGTTGAGGGCGGGAGCGGGGGGCATGCCCTTTCTTCTTAGACGCCGCCGTTCGGCGCTCGCTCCCGCGCGCGCCTTTCTCCTGTCAGTTCATTAGCAGCGTCGCTGCTTTGTGTGCCGCGCCGCACCGCGCCGCGACGCTCTACGTACTTCGACCGGCGTCGGCGTCGGCGTCCTTGTCATGCGGCGGCGGGGAAGGTTGGGGGGGGGGGGTGGAAGGGAGGACGACGAGGGGGGAATGTGACGCCGCCGCGATATTTCAACTCACCACTTGACTTTTTGTTCGCGCGCGCTCCCGTTGCCGACGACGACGACGCTGACGACGTCGACGACGTCGACGACCGACGACACCGGGCTGAAATTGAAGCAACTTTTTATTATTATATATCTTGGAGGAGGAAAGTTATCTAATTAATGTGTGCGGTGATGAAGAGGTTGCGGGGGGGGGACGAGAGGAGGGTGGCTGCCATCTGGCGGCCGCGGGAAAGAACCGGGGACATGGTCAGACTGACAAGGGGCGCGCTGGGTGGGTGGGTTTAGGGTGGGTTTAGGGTGGCCATGGTTGCCAGGCCACAACGCGACACGGTTTACTGTTTTGTGCTTCCACGTTTGGCGACAGAAAACCCAAAATTCTCACACATTTTCGTGAAGTTGAATTGTTTCTATGGCTTATTTGTAAGCGGCGTGTTTCCCGAGATTTTAATTGATGCTTAATATCGTCGCTCAGTGTTCATGCGACGCTTGGATGGTGTCTTTGAGGCTAAATCAGAACAGGTCGATCAGCTCGACGATCTGCAGTGCTCCATATACTCGAATGACGCGGTTTTAGCTCGCACACTATAATTTATTGGGTAAAGGATAAAGACAAATTCGAAATACATGGTCGATCCTGGACAGTGGACCGTTTCTAATTTGGCAGCCAAACTCAGGTCATAGTCAGTCCTATAGAATGCTTGCATTATTCCTAAACATCGAAAGTTCATCTCTGAACAGAGCACAATCTAACCCTTTAGTGTCCTGCGTCGTGGCCATACTCCCAGCCGCAGACGTCTGATTTCAAATTCAGCGACAGCACCATGATCTCAATCACCTCGCCCGCCACCTCCTAAAGCCTGCGAAACGCCCTCGCAGCACCCGAACGTGCTACCCGCCGTGTCCAGGTCAGAAGCAGAGGTCAGAGGTCGCCGTCGTGGTCCATGACTTCCAACTAGCTGGATGGACAGATGCGAGAGAAGACGGACGACGAATGTACGTCTGAAACGAGCCCGTCCCATTGAATCTGACAAAGAAAAGAAACCATACCGCGCGAGTTTTACCGTAATGCGCGCCCGTGGACAGTTTCGACTTCTCATTAGCATCTCATTGGAAATTTATCCTGTTTTTTTCTATCGTCACAGTGCAGACATCGCGACGTGTCATGCGTAACAATTACAGAGAAAAAGGTCACGAAAAAAATGCAGATTGTGCATCGCTATTTCCGCTCGGTAACTCTGAACTGGTCGAGGCCGAAACTTGGAATAAGAAGAAACAAAACTTGATACTTATATATCAAGATGAGGGAGGCTTGCTGGGTTTGAATTCACTCGGGTTGCTGTATACTGAGTAATAGTAGATGTATCGATCAATGATTTTACACGGTGTCAAACCACCCCAAAGGAGCGATAACTCTCTAAAAATCATCCGTATTACAACTGCTTAGAAGTTCACTGTATACACAACAAACGATTTTTCTTGTTTACTACCTATAACACAGGATACTGGACAGAGAATGCATATTATTCAAACACCGTGGACCAAGTGTTCAATTGATTCATCGCAAAAGAAAAAAATGTCATTGCAGAATACACGATGCATAATTTGCAGATGATAATTTCTAGATGAATCCTATATTATTCGTAACCAGGGTAAATTAATTTTCTGTGACATATTCACTAGACTAGACCACAGTCAAAAATACATTTTGGGTGACACAAATTTGTGTGACAATTCGACCAGATTCAAAATTCAATTCCAGATACGATACAAATTTGGGTGGCAAAGCTTTTCCTATGGGAATGCGTTTGTTTTATTCACTTATTGGCCCGGTAACGGGCAATTTCGAATGTAGTATATTAAGGCCCCAGAAAGAGAAATTTTGTTTTCATAAGGCTAAGACTAAAAAAATTGTCATCTCTGGTCGTTTTTGATCCATTGAACTGTTAACGGTCGTCGTGTCTTCAGAAAACCGACCGAACATCTCATTCAACTTCCAAGGAAAAGTCTACTCTACATATAAGATGCGCATTCATCGGTTCAATCCATAAACAAGAATTCAGTAAAAACCAAAACCAAACCACAAAACCAAAAACCCAAACGCGTCCAGCAAGTCTCCGCGGCGACAGAAATACCAGCAACATCTCGAGTTGCCCCGGTAACGTCTCTGCGACCGTTAAATCCCGTTGACTCAACAAGTGTATACAACGTCTCGGGCGATGGATGCTGCCGGCCTGGACCGGTGACCAAGGCGACCAAGTCATTGATCAACCCCTTCGGGCCGGGCTGGTCAGTGGGGTGGGTCGCCGGGACGGGACAGGGGCCTTGGGGTGCGTTGCGGTGCGAATATCTGCGTAGGGGAAGATGGTCAGTTGCAGCGAGGGGTGCAGGTTTCATGCGATTTGCATTTTTCACCAGGGTGTCTGTCGTGAGAGAAAACAATGGGGCGATTTTGAAGAGGGAATGTGCTGCTTGCAGAAGATGACTATATAAAAAAAACTTTGATGCATAATTTTTATGGTAGGCCTATGTGAATCAAGTACCTTCTGGACTTAGTATTTTTATCTAGTAGATTTTTTTTCTTCAAATTGTCCGTCCCCCAATACATCACTTGTGTATTTTTGAAGAAAAAAAATCTGTGATTTCGTAATACTGGGGGGCAATTGGACAAATACAGTTTCCCCACAGAACTGAGTCATTAATACGAGATCGCATGGAATTAATCAAAGTTAAATTATACATCAATATACGAGTCCGCATTTAATAAAGTCCAATTATTTTTTATGAAGCATACCGTCAAGTCAAACTGGAGTGGAAACCGGAATCGGATTCAGAATCAGATCCGGATTTACTATTTGTTCACATCAATCCATGTGCTAGACTGCTATTAAACTTTGTGCCTCTTGGATGATATTAATTTGAACCGTTTAATATGAATTATCGGGTGTTCCAATGGTGCTTCGCACTCAATTTCGCCGCCACAACACTTGTCATTAACACCCTTGCTGCTATGAAATTGTCTCACAGATCCTCAAATGTCTCCCTCGACTCTAACCAACAAGAGCGCCTTATCAAACCGCCTCCTCTCACAGCCGCCTGATGCTTATGCGACCCGCTAATCTCTAATCAAGTGGCCTACAATTAACGCCCGATTATCGTTAAGCCGAAGCTTGAAATAACCAGACGCTATTTTATCATCGTGCGTTAGCTTTCAGTTTGTAGCGCTGCAGGGGAAGAGATAGAAATTACTTATTCCATAAGATGAACTCGCTGACCTTTGAACCTGTCCCGTAAACGTCCGATGTTTGATTGTTAGATTTTAATTCGGATGTTTGGGGATCTTTTCCCCGTCCGGATATAGATTTTCTATGGGATATTACGTTTATGATCGAGTATTATCTAGGACGCTATTTATTTCTTAAGTTTGGTGCCTTCTCCTATAATCTTAGCATGTCGTAGCTTTTAGAAAAACAATTTTACTGGGTTATTGAAAGCTAAGTTTCCAAACACATGGAAAAGTTCATGTATCTTAGCATTTAATTACCCATTTTTGTTCTGAAATTCATCTTATCAGTGTTTGCAGTGAGATTTTCCGGTTCGTTCGATTGCTATATGATGCCACCCATGCAGACGACATTAACAAGAATTTTCATGATTAAATTTACATTCCAATTGCTATTTGTGTAGAAAAACACCACGAAAAAAACTGCTTCGATTTTTTTTGTTCAGTTCTTTTGCGCGATACGAAGCTTTATATATAACGGCCAGTCCAGGTCCCAGCTACCAGATTCAAACAACATCAAAATTACTATTTGTATAATGAAAAAAAAACGCATTGAAACAACAATTGCTCAAAGCCAAGACAACCAGTTACGTTCATCCACACATACCCCCAACCCCTCTATTTTCGCAAAACTCCTTCCATGGCAACCGAACAACGGGCCGGTCCAGCATCATTATCTCGATCTTCGCGCCGTCTTCAAAACTATCCAGTTGCCGGGTCTAAGCAGCCTGGACCGCCGCTTTACATGGTCGCACTCTGCAAGGTAGCTGGACTTGTCTAGGAGCCTAACCCTCATTTGGGACCGGAAACCCTTAAAAACCATAGCAGGCAGTTAACGGAACGCCTTCTATATGCAATATTACAGTGTCAGTATTGTTTAGTAGTCCGATTTGAAAGACCAAGCTCTCCACATGGAGTGTCCGCTTAACAGAATTGGGATAAAATTGGGATTAATTTCGATTAATTTGGATAAAATTCCGTTACAGTTGATTCTTTACTGCGCTGTCGCAATACCCGGATACATTTTAAAAAACTATAGCAACAATGAAACCAAACCACAGTTGTGGAAAAGTTTAATTTTAGTAAATAGCTTGCATTCAACATCCAATTTAATTATTTTTCTGAAAATTAAAGTGCTAAAGATTAGGAAAATACTCCTAACTGCTTTAGTGAAGACTTCATGACCAAATGTCAAAATCTACGAGGGTGAACTGCGAGCAGCGTATTACAGCCGCATCGCGAAGGCACCTTAATTCGCGTCCCACGACCAACTAGTACACGGTCACCATGGCCCGCGCGACCCCCGAAAAAAGCCGTTCCCTCGCCGCCCGATTACCGATTCAAACCGGGCATGAGTGCAGCAGCATTCATCTTGCAGAATCCCATGGCACTGGACCAGATCCGGGAGCGCCCTCCCCGACCCCCTCGCTGGCTATCGTTCGAGTATCTCCCCCCCCCCAGGTCCCGGGAGGGTCAGTCGCTGCCCGCAGGTCAGACCGGTCCGGCGGAACGGATGCAGGCAGCCCGTGGTCCAGCGAGATGATCGTTACGACGGTAAGGTGGTCGTACCGCTTACGACCAGGGTGCTTTGTTTATGGCGAATGAACTGGAAGCCGCGCGTGAACGTGGTATGCTATAATGGGGATGCGTCTTATTAGCAAATTGACCCTCGAAATGTACTTCTTAGATGGATGGTTGAAATTTTTGGTTTTTTCGATTTTCGGAAGTGGTTTTCTTTAGTTGCGTCATTGGTAAGTTGATTTTGTGTATAGCTCGGTCGAATTCATCGACTTTGCTTTAGCTTAGCTTGCTTTAGCAGCGCTTAGCGCTGGTAGTCATTATGCATGATGCCATATTAATTTGCAGTAACCGATTTACCTTTATTTCTAACTGTATTAGTTATATATATATATAAAGTTGGAAGTTAAAAGCTATAGAAGATATTATGCGAGCGGTAAATATAACGCTTAAAGCCACTGTTCTAGAGTTCGATTTTGAAATTTTTGAAATAGCGTCTTACGGATCTAGTTGCACGAGTTGATGAGATGTAAATGGATGCCACTGTTTTTGAGTATCCTGGAAAGACTATGTTGGAAATTTTTGAAAAAAACGTCCCGTGATTTGCATATAGCCAAGTGCCCGAGGGTACCTACCTCCTATACTATATTCTATGGATTGTGATGTGTTGATTTTATATTTTGTTTCGTATGTCGTTCCGTTTCCCGATTAAAACGCGCCTGATGTTTAACTTGATTAATACTGTTTAAAAGTCCCGGCAAACGTGTACAACGTCCCGGGCTTACAGCCATCCGCTTCACACCAATAAACGAGTTACGTTTATTTAAACACTCCACTGGAGTGAGGATTGATCCTTCCGTGGTACTTATGCTACCTGAAGGACCATTGGGTTCGCAAGTTGAATTAAAATTACAGCAATGTAGATTCTTTGAAGTGGTGGACCCAGGTATTGTTGTCCACGGACTGACCGTGAACAAAAGGAATATCAGTGTTGGATGGTAATTGAATGAAGTGATCGAATGGAATTGATTGAACAACTGTATTATATTAGTCAATAAATTCAAGTATACACATACTCCTTTTGAAAACAAAATTTTTCTAGTATTTCCCACTAATACAATTCATGGCAGTTACGTTTGAACCCAACCCAGAGACGCAACGGTTTCTCATTTTTGCTATCGTTACATCGACTTCTCTCTATTAGTAGCTGGATTTATCGAAATATTAGTGATTGTTAGCAATCAATTCTAAAAAATATTTGAACGTTTCACCTAAGACAAGTATTGGTCTTTTTGCGCTACAATTGTTGCCGAACGCTCTTAGCATTTACCGGTCGAAGGACATAAGTGGCGCGAAATGCTACTGGTGGAAAATTAAATTATTAATTATTAGAAACGAAATATTCATCCCAAATTTTTTATATCTTTCGTTTCTAATAGCAAATATCTGTCGCACATGCAAAGAGTATTCAGTTATTCGGTCCGTTCACTTGCGTTTCCGTTTACATGGTACAGAGCCATTTGCATTGATGTCAATACTGCTAAATGATCATCTCTAGTGTTTGCAGAGATCAGAGACACATTCCAAAATCAAATCCCCAAATAGGGTGTCTCATTTTATATATCTAAGGATATTTCTTTTTCCGGAGGGTTGAGGTTAAAATAGTGGAATTATATATAATAATATATAGCGTCCTCTTAGCACTAGTCAAAAATAAGCGACTTAGCCACGGGCCACCAGTGCCTAAACCGTGGTGTCAAACAGCTTTCAGCGATGCCAGGTCACGGGTCACCCATAGAGGTGTGTACCTGGTTCGAGCCCTGCTCACCGCTCGCCGTCACGAAGTACGTATTCATGAGCATCCTGCACCTAACGCCCGGCGGCTTCGCGTTCTGCGATCGACTGTTGTTTTACCACCTTAGCAAGGGCTATCGCATGGACTATGGCATGGACCAACTGTCTCATCATCTGCCTGCACCTGCATTTATTCCATACCAGTAACGCGGCCACAGAAGGCGTACACAAATTGGGGCGTTCTCGTGGCGATTTCCACGTCGGCGGTGATGCAACCGTTGACCAATTGGACGCGGGGTCGGGTGATTTTGGTTTAACAATTCTCTCGGGTGTACAGGTGTTGACGTTTAGTGGTGTTTCAAGTGTTTTTGAGTGGTAAGGTCCACTGATCTCTATAGTCTGGATAGCGCTTCGTACAGTGAGACTTACATGCCATATTGAGCCACTGTCAACTTCATACAATTTTCATCAAATTCGTTGGCTTGGTTATAAATATGTAAGGTAAATTTGGTACAGAAAAGACTTTATAATTGAAGGAATATATTCAGTTCATAATTCTCGGTATTACGGATGAAAAGTGCATGAAACGGGCGACCATGATGGCGAAAACCTGGCTTCATTACAAAAAAACAACACAAAAAAATACAAAAAAATATGGGGTGGTTCTACTAAATGGTCTAAAAATGAAGAGAGCTTAATGTGGGAGGGATCAAAATGAATAAATTTGTGGTTTGGAGGACAGATATTCATTAATATTATTACGGATTTAATTTTGGTACGGATATTAACGGTAAATAAATTATACGTCGTATTCCGGAAACTGAGAAATGACAAATTTTTTTACTGAAATTGAGCCGATACCTAATCAGTGTTAAGTACAAATAAAAAGTAAGATTCGTGTATATTATTTGGAGTGTCAATTTTTCAGTCTAATTTTGGAGTGATTCCATTAGAGTATACCGTCAATAAGCGGTTGGTTTGTAATTTAGTTGGGAACTATCATCAAATTCCAATCTGTGAATCTCATAGAAGAAAGGCAAACAGACTGAATGCCTTAAAGCAACGAGATATCACTATGCAGGCAGGCACCTAAGCAAAATGAACATATTTTGGTCCAGGTATTTTCCCGGTCTCAGCACGTTAGTTTACAAAATAACTACAACACCTATTCCATTCAACCAAAATTCAAACAAAATGACATCATGATACCCACTCGGTAAAGCCAGGTAAAACAATGTGGGTTGTGATTTCCCTATCGTCATTGGTTAATTACTGGGGCTAATTATATTTTTTTACAAACTGGTAGTACATCTAGTCGGTCTCTGACGTCATGATGGGTCAATCTTTTCCCGACGTTTCCCTTCTTCGAGCTGCCGGGAAAGCCTACGTAATGCAAGGAAAATGAGAACCAAAGAAGAAAAGCTGTAAAATAGAAGGTATCAGTGAATAAGACTGATAGGAATTGGCTTTTTTTATATTGTGTGAAGCGAATTTACTAGAAAGCAAGGAGGGAGAAAATGTGAAAAGTGTGCAAATTGCAAAGGCTCGTCCCATTCCTCATACATATCTTCGATGAAAATGTTTCTTTATTCTCAACTATGCACATAATAATTATCTTATTTTTCTTTCCCCTTAAGGAATAAATCTCAATCGTTTCAAGGAGTCGTTACATTTGACCAGGATAGATATTATATTTGACCCTGACTGGGAGGAAGTAGTACCAGAGTGACTCCCATTAGTTTATCCTGATTTGCTCGGATTTGACATGCATAGAAATAACCAGGATAAAGTTGTTGACAGAAATATTTTAGAGCATCATCTAAGACATTTTCAAGTTTTCAAATAACATTCTAACCGAGATGTGCATTTTACAGGATGGAATGAGAAAATTTTCCTGACCTCCCAGACCTTACCTAATTGCTTCATACTTCCGTAACACTCCGTGAAGTATGCGTGCTGTAAACGTTTTTGCTTACGCTAGGACATGAAAATACTGTTTCGTGTCGTGTGTTTATGGGTGTTAGGTGTTTATTGGTGTTAGCTGGATAGTTCATAATAAGCATAGACCTTGATCACTATAATTAGATAGTAATAGCATACAGTATGAACTATGAAGTGGCGTGGTGCGAGTTTTGGTTTGAAGGTGAAGGTGATAAGAAAATGCAATTGATTTCAATCAAAATTAATTCAACGATATAGATGTCAATGTCTTATTTTGTTGATATGATATGATAAGTTAGGCAATCATCGTGACAGTAAAGCCGTCAACGATGCATCATGATTGGTGATTTTGAATTGAGGCAAGCAATCACCCCCAGGCTGCAGAAACTTTCACAGCATTTTCCCTGGAATTCGGTCGTGGGAAATCCAGAAAAAACACTAATAGAACGGCCAAACTGTAGACCTCAAGAAACTAGACAGATAATATGTTCGCCAAAACATCTACGAGAGTATTCATTCAAAATGGACTAAAACTGAAAATTATTCTGGTCAAAAATCGCACTAACAAGGATATTTATACATTTCAAAACCCAACGCCGTGGAAATATGTGCTTTCCAGCGAGGAAGTCGTGAAAATATTATGACGCATCGCTGGAATTTGTGTCTTTTTAAATGTGTATTTTGGAGTTTCAGCAATTTGTCCTAGGAAATTGATCAAGCCTGTTTGTCCATTTCCTTAGCGATATTTTTAGATTCTTTCATAGAGTAGTTTAAAATTCGTCTCAATATCAGAGTGAAATAAGGAATGTATGAAATATTTTTTGCTAATTTTCCTTACTTCAATAACGTTCGACTTTCACAGGTTTTGGTGCTTGGCCTAGTCGTGTTCCATGCCGATTCTTTGGCACTCCCCAAAATTACGCACGTCCCACACGTCGAAAATGCAGAGGCATGGGCATAGAATTACCCATTGACTAAAAATGTACTAATCAAGCAGTTTTTTTAAACGACCGTGAAAACATATCAAAACAACTACGATTATCTAACGAAACACCGATCAATTACAACGATAACTCTTCTCAGAAGTAATCAGAAAGAATATCGCAAGCAAACAAAACGTTGCATTTTTTCATCGTGTGCAAAAATTTTGTCGCAAGCAACACGGTACTAGCAAGCAGATAACGAACCACCTCTCCTGGTATAAAAGCGTCGCCCCTGGACTGCAGAAAGGTGTAATCCAACCCGAGTCAACCATGCACGGACTACGCTTGGCTGTTTTGGGCGCGCTGGTCGCCGGCATCTGCGCTTTGCCCGTCGCCCAGAATCCCTGGGAGCGCTCGGGCAAGTTCGAGGGCGACATCCTTCTGCATCCCAGCCAGCTGGACCGGAACGGAATGCTGGACAGCCGGTACTACTGGCCCGGCGCGATAATGTACTACTCGATCAATTCCGCATTCAGTGAGTACAACCATTTATACTATTTCCAAATATTTTTGATCAGAGTTTCGATTTCTGTCTCATGGTCTTTTTCGTTTAATGGGTTGACGACCCGCCTTGGCCAATTGACACTGGATTTCTAGAGAAATTTTGTTAGCTTTTAATCATAGCTGGCCGTTAATGAACAGTTAATATATTAGTCTTTTTAATTTTTATATATTTCCCGGCGGTACAAAAACCTATGCCGTCGAGCCACAGGGTCAAGAGCCAGTTAACAAGCAGTCAAACTTTGGTCAAACCCGTGTTTATAGTTTTTCAAAGTGGCTATTTTGACTGACGATGCTATGGTCAGGGAGCAGACAGTGAAGCTACTTCCTTAAGACTCATGCCTTTTCCTAATCCAAGCACGTTAGTTTTTAGTTTTTTTTTAACAAACAGTGAAGCATTCCTGAAGGGTAAATGATTCTGTTAATTTTTTTAGTGTGAGATGAGATGAGAATGAGATCTTTTTCAATGTTTTTTGATGAGCGTAACGAGCAAAGCGAGTGAAGCGAATCTTCAATTTCACTTACTGCTGAAATATTCCTGCAACTAACGTGCATACGACGTGTAAACGAGTATTAAGAAGTAATGTTGCAAGCCCTTGTTCGTTATAAGTGTGTTTGAGTTTTGTGACCTACGCTTGTTTGCAGGCGACAGCGAGAGGAATGCGATCCTGGGTGCCATCAACGAGTACAACACACGTACGTGCGTGCGATTGGTGGAACGGACCAACCAGAACAACTACGTGGCCATCGGAGGGTCGCAGCCGGGCTGCTACGCGTACGTCGGCATGATCGGAGGGGTACGTTCGGTTCCGAGTGCTTAGACGCAACGTCTAGCGTCTTAGGTACTCTTGGATAATGTCTGTACCATTTTGTTGGCTTGGGGTTGAAAATGGCACTGACGTAGTGGAGGTTCAAGTTTCGCTGCAATGCTTATGGGTGCGTCTCGGAAAGGGGTGAGCGCGACAGCAGAAAATAGTAGGATAATAATGGATATGGAGAAGGACATTCCAAATTCTTCTGTCATGTCACGATACGAGATTAGCGACGTTTGGCATTCGTCAAATTAACAAGTACAGTAGTGCAAGGGATTCAATAATGGTTTGTAGGAGGCCCCAAAAAGATGCTAAAAAACGATCATTTTATAAAGTTACCATAATAATACATTTTTATACGGCAAAGTTTCTATATAATGTTTTATCATTTCCAACATTCTGTTTCAAAATACTTTTTTTCAGGAAAGGGGGGAAAGGGGAGGCCCAAATATATTTTGGACCACCCCAATGCCAGTTTTAAATATGATTGACTCCGCAATCTAGAGGGGGTCATTCACGTTGAATCCAATTCTGTTGTTTACGTTGCGTTAATCTCAGATGAGTAGTAAACATTGATTTTATCAGACAATGGCCGTGGATAAAAATAATCATAGAAATGGATCGAAATGATTGCATCTGAAATGCGTGTAGCTTTGGAGATTAAAATGATTACTGGCTGTGGGAAGTGCACGAATAATCAGAATGATTTGCGCCTTTGTATTATATATTTGGTTTCCAGATATCTATGGATGGACTAAAAACGCACTATCGAGATTTTCGTAAAAATTCAGAGAGATAATTTCTATACCCACATCGCTTTGCGTATTTCCTACACGCAAAAGATAATACATAATAACGTGTATAACGATGTTTCACATTGGCGGACATCCTCAATTAAATAATCAACTAATCGATCAATCAAATCTGAAGAAGTGTGCCGTGCAGATATCTTTGTCGGAAATTCGCCGAAATCTCTCATGCCCTCGTGTCCTGACCTATCCGTCCTGCCGACCTGTTCCAGGGCCAAGAGTTGAACCTGGGCCAGGGCTGCTTCAGCCAGGGCACCATCGTGCACGAGATGCTGCACGCGCTCGGTTTCTGGCATCAGCAGAGCGCCTCCGACCGCGACAACTTCGTCACCATCGTCTGGCAGAACATTCAGGCTGGTAAGCAGCCAGCACTTTACATCTGATCACTGTTTTCTTTTCACTTTATACCGTGATAATTCGTTTGGACTTCTGGATTATTAATTATGACAAGCGGGTACTCCGATAGTACCGTGGTTGTTCTCCTGGAGCTCTACTTCTGGATTATTTATAATGATTATGATAAGAATTCGTCGATAAACGACACTGATCTACCATTTTTTATGATCAAGAAATACATATGATAAAAATATAGACATTTTGATAGAGCTCCTTACTACCAAACACCGGCACATCTCTAATATGGAGTGTTGTATTATTTTACAGCATTATGTTAATTTTTTAAAATGTGTTATGAGATTAAATAAGAACTTTTATCTATATTTTTAATGGTAATCTCATCTCACATAAAAAAAAATCGCATTGCTGGTGTTACAGTCCAGAGTATAAGTAACGGCTCGTATTGCTGGCTCAATTGCTGGCTCAATTGCTGACTTTTTCCAACTTTTGCCAACTTTTGCCAACTTTTGTCTTTCTGCAGGACAAGAGCATAACTTCGACAAGTACGACACCAACACGATAACTGACTTCGGCGTGTCCTACGACTACGGCAGCGTGATGCACTACGGCGCCACCGCCTTCTCCAGCAACGGACAGCCGACTATCGTTCCCCTCGTAAGTCTTGTGTCTTGTCTTGTGTCTTGTGTCTTGTGTCTTGTGTCTTGTGTCTTGTGTCTTGTGTCTTGTGTCTTGTCTTGTGTCTTGTGTGCAATTCATGCAGCTTGATTGTTAGGATTGACATGTGCTGCAATGGATTGTTGCTGCAATTTTGTCAGTCGTTTATTCTGATTTTGATCTGTCATTAATTGGAATGACGTATTTTAGTTGGCATTTGGGGAGATATTGATAAGAATTAGTTAATAGATTGACAGAGTGAGTCATCTGCTTTGTTGATTGAGAATTGCGTGAGGACGGTGTGAAAAAAATTACAAAGCCTTTGATATCACGATCATTCTAATGTGAATAGTTGATGTTTCTTCAGCGATTCTCGAAGAAAATCACACATTGTAATTCGCTAGAAAACAATATTCAACTTATCTTATCGTGGCTCCTCGATTGTGCCAAAAAGCTTGTCAATTGTGAATTGTGAAATTCAAGATGTTTGTCAATAGTAAAATAAATTTGTTTTCTGTTTCAGGATCCCAACGCGGTGATCGGTCAGAACGACGGACTGAGCGACAAAGACATCCAGAAATTGGGGCGCATGTACCAATGCTAGAGAATTAAACATTTTTTTACTATTACATCTGTTTTTATGAGTTTTGTTTCTATCTCTCACATGAAAACTTTGAGTGAGTTCGAATGTTTTGGTTCTATATTGTATCTAGTAAGAGTGGAATGATTTCGGAAACCCTGTTCCTTTTAAAATGATATTTTCACCTGCCTATAATTCTTTTCGACCAGCGGTGATTTTTCCAACAAGATTTTGTCTACGTAGCCGTAAGATACATGCTTTGACATCTGTGCAAGGAAAGATTGCACGTTTGGTTGAAATAGTGGTAACTGTGATCGTCTGCATCCTCAGTTTAAGTGGTAATGGGTGAGGTGAGTAAGTAAGGCGAAATCATTTAATTTAACTCGCATCGACACAAAAACAAAAACATTACAATTTGGACTGTATGTTGGTTAGCCAGGTCAAGATTATTTTTTAAAATAAGATTCGAACCCTTATTTAATAGAAGAAATGCATACTTTTTGAGATGAGGCTAGTATCATTTTCTTATTAAAAATGTTTAATTATGCAAAATCCAGTGAATCCAGTAAAACGCAGGGGACAGTACAAAGTACAATCTTTTGGTTATTTAGTTGGCTATAAGTGTTTTTCAAGAAATTTAAAGATATGCTAGATGGAAATTTGCAAGTTCTGTTAAGCGGTCACACTGCAGAGTAATTTTCTACCAAATAGATATCACTTTGAAGAATCGATCCAGCGTGTCTGGAAAACTGCGAAGATTTCGTGATGACAAATGGAAAATGAATATTTAACCGAGACTGCGTGGTTATGTGTATATTTATAGTGACGTAAATTTGTATTCTGGTATTGGTATTGTTAATTGATATCATGGTTTTTATTTATTTTTTGGAGTGCTGATGATTTTCATCAGCACCCATGTTACAATTTGGTAACAATATTTTAATTTTTTGACATGACATATATACCTATACCGAAGGGCAACTTGTATCTTTGAGACAAACTTGCTGCAGATGGAACATTCGTGGTATTGGCGGTATTGGCGGTATTGGCGGTATTGGCGGTATTGGCGGTATTGGCGGTATTGGCCGCGGTAAATGAGGAAAACCACAACATTGAACATCGAACAAGACAGAAAATCTGAACGCCATTCAGGGCTTTTCCTAATCATAGCACATTCGTGATTAAAAAAAAGGTATAGCAGGAATATTGAAATCAAATATGAACTCCGAAACTATATATACGCCATGCTATTGCTTGTATATCAGAAGTTTACGAGAGATATCGAAAAATTCAGACAGG
This sequence comes from Nemurella pictetii, assembly GCA_921293315.2. Taxonomy (NCBI): domain Eukaryota; kingdom Metazoa; phylum Arthropoda; class Insecta; order Plecoptera; family Nemouridae; genus Nemurella; species Nemurella pictetii. The sequence goes on from OV121122.1 coordinate 10,606,622, forward strand.
TTTTCGTTAAAAGCATAATAAATTAAATCCTGGTAAAATCATTTTAAATTTTAAATGATCATTGCACATCGATCGAAATCTGTACAGTTAACGACAGTATCTATCAATGATAATAATACAGATTATACCAATGCTCCAGAAAGTCTGCTATCTCTGCTATCAACAAACCAACAATGTTTAAGAGTCTTATAAATTAAAATATTTCTATAAATTATAGCTATCTGTATCTAGTATCTATACTTTCAGTGGTGATTTAAATGGCCATGAAAACATTACATAAACACCCACTCTGTTCACAAAATATTGATCAATGATGATGATTATTGATTAACGATGCACTAATCAGAAATCTTATATCACGAAGAACTGCGCAAAAACATTGCACATTAGTACCGCGTGCAAATTTTTTTCGCACGGTACCAGCAAGAAGATAACGAACCACCTCTTCTGGTATATAAGCGTCGCCCCTGGGCTGCAGAAAGGTGTAATCCAACCCGAGTCTATCATGCACGGACTACGCTTGGCTGTTTTGGGCGCGCTGGTCGCCGGCATCTGCGCGTTGCCCGTCGCCCAGAATCCCTGGGAGCGCTCGGGCAAGTTCGAGGGCGACATCCTTCTGCATCCCAGCCAGCTGGACCGGAACGGGATGCTGGACAGCCGGTACTACTGGCCCGGCGCCATCATGTACTACTCGATCGCCTCCACATTCAGTGAGTGCAACCAACCATCTTTTGTCCTCGGACAGAAATTTCAAACATCTACTGGCCCAAAAAGTTAAGCGATAATGTATGGCGCATGTTTTTTTCTGTTCTCTGTGTGAAAATCAGACTATTTTAATCTTTTTATCAAAGCCTCAATCTTTGTCACTCGTTCTGTGTTTTGACTTGCGTGCACTGTGAAAAGAGCTCGAATTCTGCACACAGGCAATTGACACTTGTAGATTTCAATAGATCCCGGCTGAAACGGTGACTTTGCGAAGGGTTTTCATTTTTAAAAGGCATAACATTTTGAATGTAATATATTCCGACTTTTAGCAGGGACTTGCTTTCAGAGAGCAATAGTGAACAACAGTGTTAGACCATCCATGAACCATGCTGTAGAGTTTTTCACCAGGATCCAAGTGCTTTGTTTATTGCACTGAAAGATCCTGAAGATTCAGGCTTTCCTCTGGGTCAAGCGCTAATGGACTAGCTCCGAGACCCCTCGCAGAAGCCGGCTGCAGAGCTTTCCTCACGATGTGACCTAATGTAGTCTCAAGAAGTGTGCAATAGCCACCATAGCCACCATAGCAACCATGCTTTGGTATAAACGTTGATTTGAGACGCCAGTTTTCAAACCTTAGTCTGAGTTGAGTAAGTGACTTGTGATTGTGAGCGTGCGACTTTGGCGCTTGTTTGCAGGCACCAGTGAGAGGAACTCGATCCTGGGTGCCATCAACGAGTACAACACACGCACGTGCGTGCGATTGGTGGAGAGGACCAACCAGAACAACTACGTGGCCATCGGAGGGTCGCAGTCGGGCTGCTACGCGTACGTCGGCATGATCGGAGGGGTACGTTTCACCGTCGCGACGGAATGGCGCAAAACAGCTCGAAAGTCATTGGCGACATTCACGAATGTGGAAACAAACGTTCACATTGCACCTCGAGCTAGAGCCGACATAATATCGTTGGATATCCGAGTTGTAAATTATGGGAAACTTGGTTACCACGCTTGAATAAGATGTAACTGCACTGCAGTGATTGTTAACAATGATATCTCGTGCACAAATTTGAGTGTCACTCCATTTGATGTCTGTAACTGGCCGTACCGGCAGTCCGAAATTTTGATTTTAACTTAACTAGCCGCATCGCCAAAATGATAACCCATCGGTTTTCATCATTCTCTGTTGGGAGGAAGTTTCAATAGCTTTCTTTTGGTCTGGAAATTGGCAAAAAGATATAACCGAACGCTAGATTGAAATAGCGGTATCTGATTACTAAAGAACATTACATCAGCCGACTCTAGCTGAAAAATGATTACAAAGTTGTTGATTTTACTGCGCTGTTCCTTTAAGTATTTCTATTGGTTATCTCATAAAGATATTATGTAAAAACCATTTAAGGTAAAAAACATACTAACGAGATAATTGATATACTTGATAGTTAAACGAAACAATCATAAACTAAATCAATGTTACTTGAACGAGGGTTTCGCGAGGATTGAGTTAGACAAGCTCAAGCCAGTTTAACCCTGTTCCTAAGAGAAATGAATGAGAAAATAAGAAAATTGGGCAGCTATATTTCCGCACAACCGTCTGCTATCGATCACTGCCCGCAAAGTTCCACAAGCAAAGCGTCGTGCGCGACGTGTCCTGACCTCTCCGTCCTGCCGACCTGTTCCAGGGCCAAGAGCTGAACCTGGGCCAGGGCTGCTTCAGCCAGGGCACCATCGTGCACGAGATGCTGCACGCGCTCGGTTTCTGGCATCAGCAGAGCGCCTCCGACCGCGACAACTTCGTCACCATCGTCTGGCAGAATATTCAGGCTGGTAAGCAGCCACATTGCTCATCCGATTAAAGATTTTTTTTTGTTTGACAACCAAGGTTTCACCTAATTTTCGTTTATACTCTACTGATATTATCGTGGTTTGAATTTTGATTACGGGATTGCTGGCGTTACAGTCCTGAGTTAAGTAACGGATCGTATCGCTGGCTCAATTGCTGGCTCCATCGCTGACTTGCCAACTTTTTCCTACTTTTGCCAACTTTTGCCAACTTTTGTCTTCCTGCAGGACAAGAGCACAATTTCGACAAGTACGACACCAACACGATAACTGACTTCGGTGTGTCCTACGACTACGGCAGCGTGATGCACTACGGCGCAACCGCCTTCTCCAGCAACGGACAGCCGACTATCATTCCCACCGTGAGTCTGCTTTTCCTCCTGCATCCTCTAGTTTGCTCCTTTCATCCAGTTGCGAGATGGAAATTCAACCGCTTCTGCGATCGTTCGCTGAACGTGGAGTTGATTGATAAAACTATAAGCTAGCATTCAGTTGTAAACCCGATACAGCATGAGAATTATGATGGCTGGTATATTCTCTTTTCTTTCAACTCCCAGTGAAGGATTAAGTTTCAGAAATAGCTTTAGATTTAACCGTGTCGAAGAATTTAGATTATTTTTAAAGTGATGGAATTATATTAAAATTATTTTAATTATATTCATTACAATTACATTCGTTTATCACGAAAAATTAGTCGATACTGCTTCGCTTAATTTTAAAGGACCAAACCATTGATTTTTTTCTATGTATTTTTTATGGTTAGGGGATTGAGGGGGTGTTAACGCCTTAACATTTTATTTAAATACTTTTAAATGCAGACTGTTTCCATCTTTATAATTTTATGTTGACGATTTTTATGCCATCTACTCCTATAGTAATGGCGTCTCCTATTTTTAAACGAACTTGCTGGTTTTTGTTAGTTTTTCAAATTATAATCCTCTACAACCCGCCGAAAATGATAAGCAGTTCTATGGATAGTTATTATAGCTATGGACAATGGTGCAAAGACAATGGTGCATGACAAATATGGACAGTTGAAACGGTGATGGACTCAAAACAAAATTCATAGAAGCTCAAATTAACAATTCAAAGCATCTGATCGATCGCAACCGACACTGACCATCGCGTCGTCGCACAGGGAGTCAGATCACCATTAAGCCTCCCGTAGGCCAATTACAGCTTGCAGCGTAATTAACAGATATAATTACTATTTCACTGATTCTCTGGAGATCGTGATAGGATATGTCCGGTTTAATCTCAAATCAACATCAAAATCCATTTTCTCGTTACATGATTACATCTTACATCTTACATCTTGATATACATCTTAGCTATGGCATGTGTTTCACCGAGCACGTTTATACGTTAACTTGTACACTAGGCTATGCGAACACTCATATAATCGTGTTGTGGATGAGCGTAATATTTACGCTCACCCTCAACACAATTATATTGCGTGCGCGCATAGCCTAGAGGCTTTTATGATAAATTTTACATGTCTAGGAAGAATTTAGCAGTTTTCTCAATGACATTTGAATATTTCAAAACGTAAGAATCGATTTACAGAAAAACTTTTCAATTGATTTGGTTCAAATTAATACAGTATCTTCTTTTTACGATTTATAATGTACACAGTGAATTTTGTGAACATCGGTTGAAGATAAAGTTGCTTAAGTGGCAAAAAACTGAAAAAACGCTAAAAAATCGCAAAAAATCGTCATAAAAGCGCAATTTTCAAGAAAAGTGCTTAACATACAAGAATGAAATTTTTACACAAACATTGAATCGTGAGGGTCAACATTTCCTGAAAGTTTCGTCAAATTATATTCAGAACCTTTGCCTCTAGAGTGCAAAACGTGTTTTGGAAAAACTGAAAAATTTCGTAAAAACTTAATAACATAAAATTTACTCGTCCGATTTGCTTCAAAAACGTGGCAGATCTAAGTTCAGAGAAAACGAAGGTCCATGTAAATTTTCATCAAAATCCGTTTTGGCGTTTGGCCTGTAGAGCGCGAACAAACACACAAAAAAAAAAAAAAACAAAAAAAAACAAAAAAAAAAAAAAAAAAACATTCCGGATTTTTTTAGCAGTAAAGTGTAATTGAAGATTTCGCTTCACTCGCTACGCTCGTTACGCTCATCAATGATTAAAAAGTGGGATCTGTCACATTTGGTTCAGGAACTGAAAGAGTATTAAACTGGCAGTAAGATTTGAATTAGGAAGGTACCGGGTCCAAACCAGGCTTCCAACTGTGGTTGTGGTATTTCGTGATTTCGTGTTTTTTCGCGACCTTCCCAGAAAATGGTAGTCGAAGAAGTGGTAAAAATAAGTTTTTTTTTTGGTGAAAATATGTATAATCTTCAACTTTTGATTCGTTTCTGGATCATGGAGAAGGATAGATTGTTTTGATAGACGGTTTTGAATCGCCAAAGTTCTAAGACCACGCTTTCTTCTCTGTCGTGTACGGCATCTCATTTGCGAGATATTAATTATTGGAAATTGTAAAATAATGTTTGCTACTTTTCTCAGGATCCCAACGCGGTGATTGGTCAGAGAAACGGACTGAGCGGCAAAGACATCCAGAAGTTGGAAGCCATGTACCAATGCTAGTGAATTAAATGTAATAATTACAAAAGAAATATTTATCTGCCGATTTTCATTGAATTTAAGTACCTATGGTGGCTGTTATGAACGAAAGGCACGACTGGTTATTTGAGTACTTTGGGTACTTTAGGCGAATGCCATAAGTACATTATGCAAATAGTAATTTATGCAATTAATCTGGATTTCAAAGTAAGCGTACGTATAGGCATCCTTCGATACATGGCAGCTGGTAGAGTTGCATACAAACACGCTGCCATCGTATGGCAGAACATTGTACCAGGTACGCATTTGACGCTTTCAATTTCATCTGAACACTGATGGTTTTATTTGAAATTTATACTGTGGATATTCTTTAGGAGAGCATCTTCTCAGGATTAGTAACGATAGTTAGGTTCATTTTTCAATTGAAGCAAGACAACTGATAAGATTATTGACATTTGACCGTCCATATAATCACTGGAGTTTTTTTTAAAGCTTTATACGGTGGTTCTCCTTCCGTATTTCATTTTCTGGATTATTAACGAAAGTTATGAAAATAATTCACCGGATAATAACACTGATGAACCAATTTTCAATTTAAAGAAGAAATACGATTTTTCTGTTTTTGCCAGAGCGATCACGCACCAAAAGTAATTTAGCTATTAAACATTTCTCGTACAATTACACGCTGTTAATTTCCACGGCCAAGGCGAGACCTGATCCTGACCGCTTCACTACCTCCAACATAACCGTCAGCGCTTTCTGCCAAGTGATCTTTGCGGATACGAAAAGTGAATTTCCTTTCACCGTGCTTTGTCCTATAGCAGGGGGAATCTTAGATTCATATTTTCCTGATAGGTAGCACCACACACCATTCTATCGCGGTCGATCAAAGAAAAATCTGTTTAAACTTAATTTGTGGCTTAGAAATAAATCTAGGTATAATTTTTCCAAAAAACCTCTGCAGGGTTTTACAAAATAACAATGCATTTTTAAGTACTGACGGGATTTAGACCCAGAAGTATCATGTAATACTAATATTTTTACACTTTAAAGCTTGGTAGTTTAAAAACTAAGGGATAAGACAACCCTAGATATACTTTTTTTTTTAGAATAACCCACAACCATCGATAATATGCAGTCCTTTACCTGACTCCATGCGCAGTTTCAAATGATGCTCAGCTTCAAACGAGGCGCAGCTGTTCACTCTTGCGACCTGGAATTTCAAGAAAATGGAATTAGTTTCAATTTACCACATTGGAAAGACAAAGATCTTATTGCTTCTTGCCGAGCGAGTCTCCAAAACACACGTTGCTGATGATGATTAGTGGTGGCAGCCCGTAGCACCGTCTTAAATGGCGTTGACGAATTATATGCGATGATGAGGTTGATGTTGATAAACGAACGACAGTTAGAGAGTATATCCTAGCGTTAGCCGTGCTATCGGCCAGAAGTGCACCAGGGGAGAGTATCCCTTCACATATCTTCCGAAAGCACAGCAGGATTCCTACACATTTCAAGCTAAAGAGAAGCTGATTTGTTAAGAGTGCTATGGACGGACGGATTTCGCAATATTCGCTCTCATTTCCATACCGTTTGTCTTAGAACCACACGGTTTTTGGAATATGGTTCACAAAAGTGTCTCGATGGGCGCTTGCTTTTCAGTTTTTTACTTTTTTTTGTTAACATCTCGTAATTTTAACTTTAAAAAATGTGTGATTTTCTCGATTTTATTGACAGCAACCCAAGAATTTTTCGCAAAATCTAAAAAGCAAGCGCCTATCTACTCAATTTCAACAATTCGGTCCTTTTTTCCGAATTTAATTATCTTTAAAATTGGCTCGATGAGAACGAATTTCGTAGACCTCGGTAAACAGCGTATTTCGATAGATTTTGGCAAAAATTATGTGCTAGTAGTTCACGATAATTGTGATAGGAACGCTAGCGTCGATATTCCGTCTACCTGTGTCATTAAGTCGACGGTTATCTCTTAATAGCCCCGGCTCTCAGATCTGTCCCTGTGATAACAGAACCCTGGCTTTCAGAAGCCTGCGGAAACGAACCTGAGCATCGCGCGTTGAAATACATATTTCATTGGCAAACTTTGGTGTTGGTTGTGAGCTGAGATTGAATATGGATTTTAAATCTGAAATCTAGTTAGATTTAGCGTTATCAAGACTGTTGAAGAGAAAAGGATACCGTTGAAATCATATTGGCAACAAAAAAATCAATAACTAATTCACTAATCCAAGAACTCATTTTAAGTGATTTTGTTCATTTACTTCCATGAACTATAGCAGAAGACCGGCTAAGAAATAACATAATATTGAACTGTGTAAACTTCACCTTGTTGATAAAATTGCGATCTATTACGATATATATTATATATATATTATGCCTCTTCCCCGAGTTGGTGGACTCGAGCCATCGCAGATCCATGTCCATGCCACTATCACAAAGTGGCAGACTGGTTCGAAAAAGGCCCCGGCGGCGATGACACTTTTGAAGACCCCGAAAACGGTGGGGTGCCGTATAGGGGAAGTTGTGTCTGTGTCTCAAAGTCCCACCCACACTAAGACCGTACGCCACATTCATTTGTACATATATGTTTTATTTATTTATTAATAAAATATAATTATTACATTTTTGTATAATTTTCGTAACTGTGCGGATGTGAGGATTTCCCATTTTTTTTAATCATGTGTGGCTTTGCCATAAAAAGGTGGTCCAAACAAATAGGTTGGTTAGGGGGCACATCTCGAAGAAATTAATTTCTCGATATAAATTTTGGAACAAATCTTCGCGTTTATATCCAGCTTGAGTAATGTTTAGTTTGAAATTTTATGGATATATTCATCTACAAATAATATATTCGGGCCCATGTGGATGAATTACGTCTAGTTTTTACTGGAATGGGGTCCGTCCTATAGTCAGTTTCGGTGCTGAGGACCGTGGAACAGGAAAAGATTTCCATCAAAAATCGACTGTCGACTTTCGACGAAGGGCGAGTGTTACAATTTACAGTTAGATAGTTATCTTCCAGTTAGGAAGGAAAACAGAATGAAACTGATATGTTGTAACCATGGAGTTGAGTTTTGATCTGGAGGATATAGTTAGCTATGACATTGCAAATTCGGCCCTGAAGGCGACTAGTAGTACAATGATCTGAGAAAAAATCTGAAACTTATTCTTCAAGCCCTGATTTGTGGGTCAAATATTGAAAAACTTGTTTAAAGACATCCCTATACCGGAGCCCCAGGACTGGCTCGGGGTCCCGGCAGCAATCACTGCCTGTAGACGCTACCCCAGACTCTGTATACCCCTACAGCCCAGCAGCAGAAGAGGAAATATTGCCACAGAGCGGAAAACTAAGATACTGAGCATGTACTGACTCTCTTTCGTTACTATGCAAATTATATTTGGCAATTTCTTATCGTGTTATTATTCTTTTACTAAATTATCCAAAATTTGGACGCGGTGTCTCATTGAAGGGACTATCAGCGTTTGCACCAAAATGTGCCAAATTAGCATTTGGTAAATGCTTATTGGCAAATGATTTTTATCTGTGCCTGTATTCATTTCCGATTTTATAAGTTTGCTCATCATAAGTCATATTGAATCGTATTGAATTGAGTCGACGCTTGTCGAAAACGGCATCCTTCGAATGATTACTCCCATTAATTTCGTCCAAACAGGTTATTCCCAGATAGATGAGATAACAACTCATCCTCGAGACCCAAATCATTCGATGACAATGGAAGGGTAATTAAACACAGTCGCCGGACCGTAAATGATCGACCTTTTTTTCAAACCTAGAACGCTGCTAGTCTTGGCTGTTGAGACCTCGTAGTTCATAAAACCGCCGGAAAATTCTATGCGACGATTCATGCATAGCACTCTTAAGTTCGAATCAAGTTCAAGTTTATCTCTTGCTTCAAGCCATCGGAAAAAATTCGTGAAGATCTGTGACCTCTCAGTAGGCCTAGTCGCTTGCATTACAAAAAAAATCAAGTTAGAGCTATCACAACCGTATACATGCAACGAGTATTTGAATTTAGGTTTAAATTTAAAACTATTTTCATCCCCTTGTTGCAAAATTGGAGGATTTAGCTCGTTATTTGTACACGTGGTCGATGACCAATGCGTTTCAGTCCACCCTTCGTAAGCCAACTACAAGTTGCAGCGTAATCAGCGTAATCAGCGTAATCACCAAACTCAACTATTGTTCCACAGAGATCGTGAAATCGGATATCCAGCACAAAGCAATATCGAATTACATTTTCTCTGGTCTCATCTTAATTAAGGGTGTGGGGATATGATTGAGAAGCGATGCGTATGATTATGATCGTTAAACGCAAATCATTCTACGGGGGTTACTTTGTAATTAAAGACAAGTTGCCCCCTCAAATTTGGTTGAATGTAATTGAGCTTGTAAGTAGTTTGCTGTTCTTTCCAATGTTTCCCGATTCAACCTTGGCCCAGGTGGTCTTCCACCTGGGACTCTGAGTCCCAGATATTTAGCTTTTCTGAAAACTATCGTGAAACGATGAGGAATTGAGACGAGTCGTATTAAGAAAGTATAATAGTGTTTATCAATGATTTTCCGTGTCTATCCTGGATATGAAAGTGCAAACACTCTTCCAACTTCAGATCCGTTTTGCCAGCATGTAGGTATGAAGAAAGATTGGTTCAATAAACGGGTTGAAATGTGTGCTAAAATCCAAAAAATCAAGCCTTCTGTTCTAAAGTGTATGTTATTTGGGAACTACAATTTCTGAAGTAATTTTGGTTCTTCTTTCAGGATCAAAACGCGATGATTGGTCAGAGAAACGGACTGAGCGACAAATTGACATACAGAAATTGGAAGCCATGTGTACCAATGATAGAGAATTTAACGCTTTAAATGATATAACGAGAGCATTCTCTGAAATGGATCGAATCTTAATATGCAATTGCATATCATTATATTCTTCACAGTTACGAATAAATTCTTTGTCGAGGTTTATTTTACTAATAGAGTGAAACAATCAATCCACAAGCTGGCAAAAGACCTATTCCACTTAAAGAAAAAAGATGACAGATACCCACTTGACGTACTGCCAGTTTGGGAAAAAAAATTGCCTCTGCTAAAACAAAGGAAGATAGGGAAATCACGGCCCGAATCGCTCAACGAGTGGGTATCATGACGTCATTTTGATTGAATTTTGATTGATTTGAATAGGTGTAAGGGCCTGTAGCATGAGATAATAGAACTATTTGGTTTGAAGTCGTAGAGCCGTAGGGATGACAAGGGAATGGGACGATACTTTTGCTACTGCTAGAGGAAGATACATGAACGCTGTAGATTGTGCAATTATAATCAATGTGCAATAATGTGCAATAATGTGCATTTTAATCTGTAGTGGCCGTCAACTCCTCATCAAGCTGCATGCAAGGCAATGTAAATGATCCATTTTAATTATTTGTAAGTAAATGACGATCGCTTGTGCAATTCAAATTGAGGGTTATTTTACAAATAGATTTTGTTATAGAAAAAAAAAATCCTTGTGCCTCTCGTCACCAATAGACAACATACAAAATCAATTCCAGAGACGTAAAATATTTGGGTGGCAATGGTTTTTATGGGAATACATTTTTTGTAATCACTTATTGAACCTGGAATGGCCAATTTCGAATATGGTCTATTGTTAGACAGAGAAAGTCTTATTGAATTTGGGTCGCACAAGTTTGCTGATTCTTACAATCCTGAGACAAAATCAGCTGGAAGAAAAATTAAGAACGAACATTTTCACCATTTTAACACCAGTTTTACTGCAGTATATGGCGTTGTTTTGCACTTCTTTTGTTGGCATTACCGAAATCTAAACCATTACTGAGCCTACACATTAAAAACAAGTGGACACTGGGAATCTAATTGCTGCATTACCAAAAATCATCAAATATCGGTGATACGGTGACATATATATGGTGTTATTTGCATAGTGCCAACAATCCCCAATTCTGTCGCCTATAGTATATACGCTATCTGGACGTCAGGAAACGTTGGCGACCTTGACGACCTTGTCAGACTGACAGACTTGAAAGACTGAAATTTCCTTATCTTTCTTTAACATTTCGACAATGTTAAAATTTCTTTGTTGTAAGTCAAGCACTTCTCTTTGAAAACGACGCCTTTACGCTGCGTTTTTACTTTCTTCCAGTTTTTCTTACTAATTCAACTCTGGTTCAAACTCTTGAAGATTCAAGATAGTTACATCAACCTCTATCAAACACCGCTCATCCACAACGTGAATGAAATCAGCGTTCGCGAAGCACTGGTTAAAATAATGCATCATAAGAAAAGAAAAAATTATTTACTGATGCTCATCATCCGAAATTATTTATTAGTGTCAAATTATGAATCGAATCACAACTAATAATTTAAAAATATTTTCACTGGTGTCGTATAAATTACTGCCACCTCATTAAGAATGATCTCATCCATTCGTTACATAAATATACGTTTTTTACACTATTCGGCAGGTGACAATGACCCACATCACTTGATACCAATCCGAAATCAATCATCTAACCAATTTGAATCGAGCTCAGATCGTTTTTCATTGCCAAGTTACGAAACAGATCACAGATCCGCGCGGCCGGTTCGGCGCCCATGCTTTCGCGACGCCGCGCGTCATGCGTCATGCGCCATGTGTTGTGCGTTGTGCGTGATGCGAGCGGCTGTTGCTAATGATGATTGCGGTGTGCCAGTTCGCTCGGAGCCGGGCTAGTAGTTACTTCGTAGTTCGTAGCCTTCGCGAATTCAGATAGAGGCAGCGTTTGACACGGACGGCTTGCGTTGAGCGTGTGGACTGTCACTTTATCGGTGACATCGTCGCTTTTGTGTGGCGAATGCTGTTCACTTTCAGCGTTATAAGGTCAAAGGTGAGTTTTCACTGGATTTTAACGTGTTTAGGTAGTTCCTCTCGTGGTATATTCGGTAAATGTGGATTGTTTCAGCTATTAAGACCAATTTCATTGAGTATAAGTGACATTTTGGATTCTTTGTCAAGGCTGCAAGGTGAGTTTTAGGCAGTTTGTTTCACAATATATTCGAGCAATGTGAATTGTTAAGAAAAATACGATTTAAAGCATTTAGTGGGTGATTTACCGTTTAGCAGTTTGTGTGAAGACTGATATTTTCGTTGATCTAGGACCGAAACTGCGTTTTGAAATGCATAGTTCGCAACGTTCATGATTTATTTTACGATCTATTCGTTAAATGTCGGTTGTCTTAAAAATGGTGACCACCGTCATTTCGTGGCAGTGACATTATAGTAACTGAGCGAAGACAGCGATTCGCTGGATGTTGTTGGGATAGAAGCAGAATTTTTAAGCATTTTTCACATGGTTTATCCACTTGCTTTGTAGGTGCGTCTCTTACCGGTCTCCTGCGACATTCTTAAAACAAATTATGATCACTTTCTTTGGTTTGCGATAATTTGCAGGTAATTGTGCGGCGGAAGCCAAAACGAAGACAATATTATTATTCACTTTTGTGGATTTCACATGACTTTTTTTCTACCCAGTGCTTTTTTTACCGACCTCTTCAGGAACGAAACCATAGTAACGAGAGTTTGTGTTGGATTTTTTGATTCATTTCTTTGAGTTTGTGAGCAAAGTTTTATATTTTTAATACTGTGTGGTTATGGTGTTTATGAACTGTGATCGTTTTGAGCGTTTTGAGTTATTTTCCATCAGTAAAATTGTGTAAGTGTGGAGATAAACAAGTTTTTCAGATTGATTAGCACGAAGAATAGGAATTTGAAAGCAATGGTTTAAAAACAGAGCGAGGAATTGCTAATGTCAATAAATACTACTGACTATAAATGATTGCCATAATTAGCTCGAATATGAATCTGATAAGAAATATATTTAGGGGCATAGAATTTGAGTGATGTTCTAAGTATAACACAAGCTTCTTAAAGTCAAATCAAGTTGTTTGTTAGCTACAAATTGGCAAACAGGAACTCAGCCTACCACGAAGTTGAACTTTATCTTCATTCTTTAAAACGAAGAGAGGTGATAAGAGATAACCTCTCCAATTATACAAAACAAGATGATCATGAACCCATTTTCAATATGAATTAACCGCACATAAGAAAATTTCACATGCGTGGATGTGATGATGTAAGTCGTATGTTTCTGAAACGTATACTATAAAATTGACAGCAATTTGATTTAATTATGTAAGCCTAAAATTTTTCAAATAAATAATGTCACGCAATGTGGAATTTTTTTGCGAAAACGAGTTAAAACGAGGAAAGCTTTTATACTGCCACTTTTTTTGAAGTAGAGTATTTAATTTTTTATCACGTTTATTACTTTCATAAACACCGGCTGCAAAAGTCGACTTTTCACTGATAAGTTAATTGATCTAAGCCCTTTAACACCAATGCTTGCCATTGGCTACAGCATAAACTAGTATATAAACCGAGTGTCAAGATTTCAGACACCTGAAACCCATGGAAAAGTGGAGATTTAGGATAATCTGCGACTAGTGTCACAGCAAACCGTGACATTGTAGGACAGATTTTTTTGTCAAACGTGGTCGATATTGATTTTTTTTGATCAAGGTTAGCCAGAAGTTGCTTATCAAATAGTAACACAACTCTAGTATATTTATGAATGTCTGAGATGTCTGACATGAGACTGACTCAAAATTTACCACTATGTCAGTCCCAGTATGTCCCATTTTGCTGTATATCCGATAGAGATATACAATATACAATTCATATTAAAAAAAAAACACACCCAGGAGTTTCAGCAAGCAGTCTTTTAATTTATCGCACCATTTTTTTTCTGCATCAGAAAGTAGAATGCTGTTAAATCTCCGACTATGTTTACCATATTCCACAATGTTACCACCTTCCCTAACAGCTTTGCGAAACGTCAGGAAATTTTTTGTGGAAACTTAGCTCATTCACGAACACATTAATTATGTTTCTTTGCTTCCAGCTCGAGATGTTGCTCTTAATCGCCGTGGTCATCGTGGCCGCGATCCTGTTCCTGACCCGAATCTTGCTGCCCTACCGCTGGACGTCGTTCCGCGATGCCAAACTAGTCAACCAAATCCCGGGCCCGAAGACCGTCCCTTATTTCGGCAACATCTTGCACCTCCGGGGTCCAAACGAGGGTAAGCCCTACTACAAAACATCGTGAATTGCTATGCGGAATGGTTGGGAGGCCGTGTTGGTTGTTGAAGTCGTGTTGGGTTTTGCTTCGAATGGGATTTTTGGTCCTAAAAAGGGCCCGGATCGACGTTTTAGGATGGTCGGGGAGGTTATCTTCAGGGTTGAAGATCGACGCAAAACCGTACACGACTGAAACATTGTTGGGATCTCGCAAAAATAGCCATTTTTAAGCAAGCTTCCCTAGATATTATAGAATCTAATTATCCATTCCAAAATTTGTATCCGTACCAGGATTTGAACCCAGATTGTCCCCATCCCCATCATATGAGGCCGACGGAGACTGTCTGCTCAAAATTTAACACTAGTTTGCAAAAAAGTATGTAATTTTTGTGAATTCGATCCTTAAAAGCTCGAATTTCCCCCAAACCAAGGAACAATAACAAGCTAATTGATTAAATATATCCACCATTTATTTCACGATTAGACAACGACTTTATTCCATTCATTTACTAACCGAGAAATGGATGAAACCCCGGTCGTTTGAAAATTAATCGGCTTTGTCTTGATCTGCGAGCTCTCCTGTTATCGAGCGGTGAGAGGCCTTTCGATATTTTTACATGTTGGATCAGATATTTGTGGGCATCTTATTCTCCAAGAGCCTTCTGACCCTTAATCCACTTTTATTTTCATATATGTGCAAAAAAATCTGAATGTAATAAATTCCGCAGCACACTGAAGCCAACCAGTCAGCCTTGACGTATCCGTTTTATTGCATTTGATAGAAAGCTATAAAGTTGCTTGAAACGTATCATTTAATCAACGGGAGTTAGTTATGCCGAAATAAACACGATATTAAGAAGTGTCTTATTTCCTAACGAAACCTAATTCCTTTTTCGTTTCTGTCCGATTTTAGAAATGCTCCCCAAATTAGCGGCGTGGTGCCGTGACTTTGGGCCGATCGCCAGAATATGGGTGCTGGGAATCCCGGAGGTGTTTCTCACCGATCCCGACGACATCGAGGTAAGCTCTCACTGCGATGTAAAACGATTTTTGTCGCAATTTTCGGTCATTTTTTGCGCGACCATTCACGATTCCGATTTCTGTCCAGGTTATTTTGAGCAGCAGTCAACACATCAACAAATCTGACGATTACGAGTTCATCCACGACTGGCTGGGTTCAGCATCGTTGCTAACAGGAACAGGTAACTTGTATTCGCAACACGTCATTAACTTTACCTCGTCTTTCAGTCTGTTATAATCATGGATATCACGCCTATAGATCATTGCTAATCGCTAATCAACAACCAATTGTTGACAGAAACTTTGTCATTTGTAAAACACAACAATTAGTTATTACTTTCTGAAGTATCACGTCTTTTCCTAATCTGACCACGTTAGTTATCAGTAAAAAAGCTATTTAACCGGGTAATAAGGGGGGTAATAAGTCCCAAACTCAAACATTTCCCGACGTCTCACAAAGCTATGCTGCCTGCTTTATCAAGGGTTCTAAACTCGTCAGACCTTTGATGAAGCATGGGCAGCATAACTTTCCCGTAACGTTGGGAAAAGTTTGAGTTTGAGACCTGGCATCCAATAAAAAAAGTAACTAATTGTTGGTTTACAAATGACAAATGAATCTCCGTTCCACAGGGGACAAATGGCATCGCACTAGGAAAATCTTGACGCCCGCCTTCCACTTCAAAATCCTGGAAAGCTACATACCGATTTTCAACAAGCACAGCGCCGTTATGGTGGGCAAACTAGACGACTACGCGGCGGCCGGCGAGCCGGTGGTGTTCACCAAATTGAGCACCCTTTGCACCCTGGACATCATTTGCGGTGAGCTTGTGGAGATAAAATCTCTGCGGCAAGGTTGTTTGGAGGCCAGTGTCATGGACCTTGCCGATTTACACCGGTGCTAATGCGGATACCTAAGTGTTGCAATGTTGCTACAGAATATCATACTATGCTATAATACATAGGAAACGCTGCCAACATTGCATTGCTTAGCTGGCGACAGGATCGTCAGCGTCACCTAGGCGGCTCGGGTTTGAATTGAAGCACCATAGCCATCTAGTTACAATGTTGAAGTAATTTAGAGTGTGACCCGGTTTGCATTTACACAGCGTCTGTTAACGCAACCTTCCGGTTCCTGTTATTACTCTCCATTTCGATGATTGAAAATGGTTTTTGTCGCTGAGAATTTTCTCTTCTCAAGAAAATTCTTTCTAGAACACACCGGTTGTCGGTTTCAAGTGTTACAACGGCGGCTTAAAAGTTTCTACTACACCCGCCATTCCGCGATCTAAAACTCATTAGACGACGCCACGTTTGGTCTTGCTCTCAACTTAGCCAAACTTTGAACTCAGTTTAGACTTGTTCAATGCAGGTATTCGTTGTATTCAGAAAAGCTATTTAACTGGGATATTGAATGCTTAAGCTACCAAACTCACATTTCCAGACTTTTCGAAAGACCTGTGCTGCCAACCTCATCAAGAGTCTTGGCATCAAATAGTTTTTTTCTGAAAAATAAGGTGGTTTGTAATCACTGTATCATTCTGTCGTATACAGAAACTGCTATGGGTGTGTCTATGGACTCCCAGCATGGCGGCCAGGCTGAGTACGTCCGCGCTGTCAAAAGGTAAATTCTTTGCTGCGAAAATTCATGTCTCCATTTAAGATTCATTTAATCCATTTAAGAACTAAAAAGTGTTTGTCAAAATATCCATGCTTTGCCTCTGAAATGAATAAGTGGTAAACGAAACCAGACTGAATACGTTGTCGGTAACATCGCCAAAGTTAAGTAACGCGGTACTGGACCAGCTGTTGAGTGGGTGACCATCTATTTAAATCCCAGCTCAGTTTTTTATAAGGGTCAGAGGGTTTTGATGTAGGTCTTATCTTGCATATCAACTGGATTCTGGACCAGTGGGTAGATGCTAGAATTCTGATCACCTAGATTCGACAAGAGATGACAGTAATCAACGATTAGAACAATGTAAGATATTCGTACCTAACTCCATTGTTCGATCGGTGAATGGTTTTGCTTACAGAATGAGCGAATTGTTCGGTAAAAGACAAGTGAGCTTCTGGCTCTACCATCCGTGGACCTTCAAAGTCAGCTCGTTGGCGAGGGAATGGAACAAAACACTCAAGATTTTGCATAGTTTCACCGAAAAGGTGACAACTTTCATCAGTTAACAAATCTCCGCTAGCATTCTATTCTTTAACAAGACAACTAACGGAATGAAATATTTCAGGTAATCAAAGAGCGGAGGGAAGAATATCGATCTAAGAAGCACAAAGAAGAGAACTTAACATCAGGTATCTCCGAAATCAATTCCAAGTTTGAAGACTCAATTGATTGAGTTACCTACATTAAAGAACTTTTTTTGAATGGAGATATTGTGAGACATTGCATTGCCCTAAGCTTTACGAAATTAATTGATTAACTATTTGATGCAAGGCTTCCCACGCCTTTCCTCTGCTTTATCAACGGCTTAAGAGGAACCAAAAAGAAAATAAAAAGCTTTAAAATCCTGTTTTAAATAGTTACATTTAGATAGTTAATTGAAACTCGCGTGCTAAACCACAAAAAACACATCCGGTCTCAGTTTTCAATCTTGGCCCCAATTCACCAACTTCTTCATTTTCCAATTCTGCGGAAATGTGTTAATTTCAGATTTTGTTCCCTGTATTTCCTTTGGAAACAAAAGCCCAATTTTATCCCATTTCACAGAATTAGAAACGGGAAAATTTAGTGAATATGGGTCTCGAGTCGCTGGGACGTGCCCTATTTCGGCCCAAGACCGGACGCCTTCCCTGCTATAGCGTCGATTTACACCGAGAAAACCACCCAAAGCCGTCCGTACACGCAATCTAAAATCAACTTAACCTATCTACGCGCAACTCCTCGAGCTCTGAACCACGACAATGCCTTCCGCAGGGTCGTCAAAGAAGCGTCTGACGTTCCTCGACATCCTCATCGACGTCGCCGAAACTCAGGGCACCCTCACCGACCTGGAGATCCGCGAGGAGGTGGACACGTTCATGTTCGAGGGCCACGACACCACGTCGGCAGCCATCGGGTGGGCCATCTTCCTGCTCGGCGGCCACCAAGAGATTCAGGTAGTTTTCCAAAGTTTTCCAAGCAGGAGATTCAATTAAAGCATGTCAAACCAGCAAGGTGATTCAGCTTTGGCTCCTAGAGCGTTCCCAAGCAAGCCTGCCAAGCCAACCAGGTGATTCAGCTATGGCTCCCAGAGCGTTCCCAAGCAAGCCTGCCAAAGTGTTCACAACTAGTAGATTCAGGTAGCCTATCAAAGCGTTCACAACGCGCTGATTGGACGGCGGAACATTTACCAGTGATCCATTTTCCAGAGGGGCATTGGCCAGTGACACATTTGCCAGGTGAAAATTGGCCATTCACACATTTTCCAGTGACACATTTGCCAGATGAAAATTTGCTAGTGGCACATTTGCCAGAGAAACATTGGCCAGTGACGCATTTTCCAGGGAAAAATTGGTTAGTGAACGCCAGCTAGTCTTCGACACGGTTAAGGACATTTTCCAGGGTTGAAATATTGCATCTCTGCACAGAGTCGTTTATTTCTCACCTGCTAAAAACCAAAATGATGTCATGACCATGGCGCGATTTCCGCGACTAGCAATTAGTTCGCACGGTGCGACTGATCGCCGTTCCATGGATATAACCGACTCGGCGCAAATATACATCCCATTGCCATCGCACGTCAAACTGTAGCAATTGTAGCTGGTGGCCATTTCTATTGTAACTGGGCATAAAACGTGTGTGGTTTAAATATTTATACAGAATGCCATCTCGTTCGTTTTTTGTTGCCTATGTTATAGAATAACATAGAAAGCGTGACGTGCGGCCCTAATTTCGTACCCTAAATTTCAATAATGCGCAATTTCCCGGCTTAGAGAGCAATGAAATTGAAATAAGAACTCTTTGTGATGATTGTGCCCCCCCCCCCCCCCCCCCCACCCCACTTAAAGAAGTCATTTTATGAGTGTAAGCGAGAAGCAACCTGCAACCATTGTGCCAACCCATGCAAATTTTCGTCAGCTGTGCGAGTGTCAAATTTCGCCCAGCCAATTATCACGGTTTTGTGTCAGGAAATGGAACGTTGCTCCAACATGAAAAACGCACTAAAGAGACTTCTTGAAATTCATGTTAAGACTTAGCTCAAAATCATGCTGTGATATTGGCGAATGCTAGGTATCGCAATCTGATGAATTGTTCCGGATTTTTTACTCATATCTGAAGACCAACCTCGAATTTTTTCTTAGCGGAGTTTAGTTTTTTCTTGCATCAATTAGCCAACGAAAACAAGGCGCGATTTTTTGCATACGGATACGCAATCACTGAATTCAAGGTAGCATACAAAACTTGACTATCATTCGGTGGTCCGGTGGTATCTCTGGTGGTACCTAATTAGGAATGCATATCGGTGATTATGAGCAAATATTGTGCTCCGAGTCGTGCAAATAATTGTGCCAATCTAATGGTGCGGAAGCTAACTATAATTGCCCATATCGTGCCACGACGCCTGAAACAATTGATCATATGTTTGTTTCTCTGTGTAAACACTCTCTGCATAAGCGTAGAGCAAACAAATTTCGCCTTCAAACAGAAGTACTTGCCAAGTAGTATACTTTGTTATCTCTAAGTATACATAGAATTATCAGTTAATAAGGACACTATAAAGGATTGAAATAACTGTAGTTTCAGATTCAGAATTTACGCAATACCGTCGAGTATATTCAACAGGAAATTTCGAAAATCGAGTATCTACCATTACTTAAGCTATTAAGCGTTACCAATTACATGGTTTCGCTTTTGTTTGCCAAGTAATATTATTAACTAAGGATTTGCGCACGAATATTATCATCGAAGCATAAGTAATAATGATGAATCTTCGAGAATTTGAGTCATATTTTTGTAAATTTGGATTTGTGAGAAAATTTGTTGATAAAATGTGCTGAAAATAATCATGGGTCTAATTTTAGATATTTCGAATGTCTTCTCAAAATTAAATCAAAATCGGTGAACGCATTGAGGCCTACAAAACAAAAATAAAAAATAAAAAACCTTTAGTATTTTCTGAAAATTAACGTGATAAACGTGCGATGATTTGAGTGTTCGCGAAGCCCTAGTTTTATCTTATCTGGCTAATTTTCGGCGATCGATTGCAGGAGAAGGTGGTGGATGAACTGAGGGAGATTTTCGGCGAGTCGAAGCGTGAGCCCGACTACGCGGACCTCATGAAGATGAAGTACCTCGAGCAAGTGATCAAAGAATCCCTGCGCCTCTACCCCAGCGTGCCTGGCATCTCCCGCAAGACCGACGTCGACGTCAAAATCAGTAAGACAGCCACGGATCGATTGCAATACGGTAGATGCTTTGCAGAAAAAACTATTATGAATTTCTGAATTAAACTGAAAAATAACGTGCCAAGATTATAAAAGATACTAGACCTGAATGGAAGTATTGCCTATGCGGTTGATGCGTTTTCGTTTACTTCAGTGTTACGGTGAAAAATGATCAAATTCATACATATTCTAAAATTTAGTTATGATTTTTGTTTGAAAAACGTGAATTTTTAATGCCGATAACGTCTCTAGTCATCGGTAATCCCCTGGCGGAGATTCGCATCACCAAGCGATGGCGCGTAGAAAACTTTTGCCTCTCGGGATCTCACCAAAGTTAAGCAACAATACACGGTCTATTATTAGATCGGTGACCACTGGCACCGACGTATAAAGCACGATTTCTCTACTAAATGCGAGCTGTAGAGATATAAATTAGCAGGGTGTGAAGATGAAGCACTAATTTTCACGTCGAACACCACAACTGGATAGGGTTTTTGCAATGGTCATCCACCCACACTATAACTCAGCGCAATGTTGCTTAACTCTATAAAATCACTTAAAGGTACGCAGTTTGACACACGATATCCTCTGCTCCAGAGGGTTACGTGATCCCACCGGGGGTGAACATCCCGATCGTTCCGTACTTGCTGCACCGCAACCCGGAGGTGTTCCCGGACCCGGAGCGCTTCGACCCCGAGCACTTCTCCACGGAACGCGCGCAGGGCAGACACCCGTTCGCCTACATCCCGTTCAGCGCAGGGCCCCGGAACTGCATAGGTGAGCCCCCCCCCCCCCCCCAAAAAAACCACTTTACTTAACCAAATCGCCCAAAAGACAGAGGCATTTTGTCACTGTGACGGACCCACCGACCACTGCTGTACTAGCTCGGATGTGTTTTTTATTGCCATGTCTTAGGTCCTGCTGATTGTTTTAATTATATTGGTTAGGCCAATACTTCCATGAATCCATGGCCCAACTGCATAAGTGCATCCCTCCCCCCTGTCGACGTACCCGCGTCACCTATGTGATTACTGTTGAGGTTGGCTGCCTTCTTGACCTTCTAAACGTTTCCCATGAATTTGACACTAAAATTATGTTCCATCTATAAAAAAGTAAATAATCGCAATTTTTCACCAATTTTCGCCAAGTTTTCGCACTAGCAACAATTGATGACAATAATGCCTCGCCATTATCTTTGGGATCTGTTGTCTGTTCTCTAGTGAAATAAATCCTTATGAAAAATTGAACGTTTATTAACGATTGAAACCAAACAGCGGTGTATGTGCAAAAACCAGCGACGTACTATCCATTGTAGTTTGAGATTTAGAGTTAAAACCGAGTTTACTAGCTTAAATAATATAATTATATAACGACAAAAGCAGCGAGCTAAGACCATAGAGACCAATTTAAACGTGCTAATATGTATAATTGCACCCTATATCACACAGCAACGTCTCAGGTGACCAATGATTTTGCCTGCAGGCCAAAAGTTCGCGCTTCTCGAGGAGAAGGTGATCCTCAGCAACATTGTGCGCAACTTCAAAGTGACATCGCTAGATTCGATGGCCGACGTCGAGCTGATGCTGGAGCTGATCCTGAGATCGAAAGGCGACCTCCGGATGACATTTACACGCAGAGACAATTTGTAGACTTCTAGTTTTTCAGTGGCTTGTTGATTCTGTCAACAAAATATCTTGGCATCCCGTTGGCATGGCGACCATGGTAATAACATTAACGGACCGTTAAGAAGTTAACGGGCCACTGAAAAACTCGCGGTCTTAAAGTGACCGAGAATAAAAGATTAGTGTACTGCAAAAACATTTCTTAAAATCAAGCCTGAATTATATCTAAGATTCTAATTTTCTTTTGACAATTTTTCTCCTTGGTGGCCCGGTGAATAATTATTGTCAGAGTAACAGCAGACTTCCTGATATTCTGCTAAAGGCTCTTTAAATAATTAACGGTCCACTGAAAACAGGGCATTTTACATTGTTTTGAAGTCTGCTTTCAATTGCGCTCCATAAAAGCAGATAGTTGTGTCTAAATGTCCAGAAAATACTTCGTCTGTCTTGAAAAGTCTAAGATTAGTATATCTAAAATTCAGGGGAAACTCAATCGGACTTCGTTTTTGCAGTGAAGTCTCTGATTTCTGATGGAAGATGATTATATGTGGCTTATATATAAAAGTTTGTTGCTTCTTTTGCGGCCAAATCGAACGAGTAGTTACACGTATAGTAAATGTACAATTACACTCAAATTATGTGATACCAAACGGTTAGATTTAATATCATTCTTAGAGTTAGCAACAATGGAAACCTATTGATTTAGAATAGAAAATCTGAGATAATCTATAGAAGCAAGATCTTGCCTGAATGAATTGTTCATTCCGACCAAAGAGTCATATTTTCGGACAAATTTAATTGCTTCTTGATTCCAAACAAAAAATGATACTCTTAATGATGATAACGTGCAAGAATAGATTTTGGGTTTATATCAACTGAACTATTCAGAACTGATAGCTTAAATGTGCGATTGATCAAACTAAAGTCACAATAAATTAAGTTGTTATATTAAAATATTCCATGACAATATCAATGTATTGCAATAAAAACTTTAAAATAATAAAATTGAGTGAAATCTTTATGCCAATTATAACGGAGCACTCGAAATGGAGTAATCCCACGTTACGACACAGTGCAACGCTTTTACTGCAGCACAGATCTAGAAGTGCTTGCACAAAACGCAATGCCCTGCATCTGAATCCCAGTGCATTTCATATTTTCACACCGCAATGTTGCACAGGTAGAAGTGCAATTTAGACGCAACACAAATTTCGCACGAGACATTCTAATGGGTTTGCCGTGTAAAACGAATAATTCATCTCATTAACACTACAGTAGTGCAGCAATGCAGACTCGGTAATCAGCGAGTGCATGAGATCAAAGAGACCTGCTACACCGGTATAGTGTGATTCGAGTTGCATTTCGTGCGTGTACCATGTTTTGGGTAGGTGTGTTTGCCGTTGTCTTGATCGGTTGGATTACGGTTAGTCGTTTGAAATCGTCTCGACTTCGCTTTTTGGCCGAGAAGCTACCGGGACCAAAGAAGTGGCCGGTTTTGGGTAACGTTTTGGAGTTTGGTGTGAAACCAACAGGTGAGTACTGAGTACCCCCAAGTTGAACGGCACGGTTATATACCATGCGTTAAACAAACTTTTTCAATTAAGATTTGTGGTCAAAACTGTCCAATTTTTGAAAGTGAACAACTTGATACCTTTACAAAGCTAAGTTCTGCGACGTTTTAATATTTGAAACCATGATGAGATATAAAACCGTCGGTTAAAATCCAAGAATTAGTGTAGATTCTGCTATTGTTTTCAAAATTCAGTAAGTTAACACTTGGCGAAGTTGGCGAAGACGTCGGAGGATATTGTCAAAAATGTGAAAGTATATCAAAGAATAAGTTTTCAATAAGCGCTCGAAATTAATATTTCCTACGCCTATTCCATTCAATCCAAAATGATGTCATGATACCCACTCGCTAAAGCTAGGTCAAGACATTCGAACTGTCTTCCTATCCTATCTGTCTGTCCTATCTTCTTTGGTTAATAAGCAGAGCCACATAATTTTTTTTAACTGTTAGTACGCCCAGTGAGTTTCTGAAATCATTTTTCTCTGAGTGGAATATGCCTCTTCACACGTGAGTCATGCGCCACACGGAAATAACTTTAAAGCCACGACTAAGGTAACAGGGCATCAACTGCCCGACTAATTTAATTAGCCTAGGGCAGCCTAGCAATCAATGCAGAGTTCCGTGAATTGACCGCACGTACGCATCCCGCATTACAGAGCAGTAGGTTGCGTTGCCTACCTTGCTGCATTGACACATTGACTAATTAACGTTCAAACGTTGATTGCAATAAATCAATAAGCTTCAGCTACAGCTAGGTAGACGTCCCGCTATACCTAGCAGTAAGATATGTTGCCTGCTTCACGGCATTGCCACTAATTCTTTGACAATGAAGGCCTTGGTCTCGCAGAGTCGACAAGATTAAATCACTATCATCTATCTTGCAGATAAATGATAATCAAAGTACGCACTTTGTATTGTAAATCCAGCATTATCGCTGTCGAAATCGCAATCTTTTAATTTATCGATTTAATTTTTAAATTCGATTATATGCTTCATGAAGAGAGCTTTTGTCAGGGTGTCAGCAAATCATCGCCTACCTGACGAATAAAAAGAGGAAGGGTGACAACTGATCTTAGTTTTTGGTTCCTAGAATTTGTCGGTAATCTCAATCGTGTTTGTCGTGAATATGGACCAACGATGCGTCTCTGGATGGGCTCGAAACTATACATCATCCTCCAGGATCCCAACGATGTCGAGGTGAGCCGAAGCATCTGTTTCAGGCCTTCAAACTATCTCAACATTTCACCAACATAATATCATATCGGACATTATTTTCACTTATCTAAATTTGCACCCCTGGCAGATCATTCTGAGCAATGTGCGGTACATTGACAAGTCGACCGACTACGAGTTCCAAGTGCCCTGGCTTGGCAGAGGACTAATCACCAGCTCAGGTAAAATAATTAAAAAATATTGCACAACACTGAGAACGTTGCAATGAATAAACAGCTGGGAAAGTTAACGTCAGTTTAAAATTTGTCTGACAAGGAGTAATGTTATATGAAGGAAGATTATGTTGTACTACTGTTTTATGATTTGATTAACCTTACCACCAAGCTAAGCATATCGTTCAAGTTGTAATAATCAACCAATCAATCAATCAACGGCAACCCACAGGCGACAAATGGCGGAAGCACCGGAAGCTGCTGACGCCCACGTTCCACTTCAAGATCCTCGAACAGTTCGTCGAAGTGTTTAACAAGAACGCTGAGCGGCTCGTTCAACACTTGGCCGTCGAGGCCAGCGGCGCTCCAGCGTTCGACATCTACCGATACATCACTCTCTGTGCGCTGGATATCATTTGTGGTAAATGCACGTTGCGAATCAAGAAGTTTGCCGTGATTTTTGGGGAAATGATCGAATTTTTATTTGGTTTGTCGGTTTTCAGAGACGGCAATGGGCGTAAAAATTAACGCCCAGAATGAAGGTGATTCGGAATACATTCAAGCATTGAAAGAGTAAGCTATTTTTTTTGTTCCATCATATTTCATAGCCCAAGACCACTAAAGTGGACAAATTCGGTATTTTTACACGGTTACGATATTTACCTATACTCATACCTATGTCCACTATTGTGGACAAGCCACAGTTCATTAACTTTGATAGACAGTTTGATATTTTTATAAACCTCAATTTAAGTCATTGGGACAATATTGAAAATTTCTGATTTCCATCCAATGAAGTATAGTAGTGAGAGGGCTAATGGATTTTAAGTCCAAGTGGTATATGAGAATTTAAAATCTAATTTAAATTTAGATATGGACGAGTCGTAGTTTTATTACAACATAATTATAATATGATGGTTGCATGTTTTTAAATAAAAATAAACAACAAAAATTCCGATTAAAAACCATTATGGTTCATACCAACAAACGTAGGTAACGAGTTCAACCGAGTGGAGAATCGATGGAGAATAATCATCGTTTTACTTACAACAGTCATTGACTATAATTATGATTTGTTAATGATTTAGGCACGTAATAATGTCGTTCAAGAATTTACGACATTGTGCTACAGACAGGCATTTTATTGCCTCAATCAAACAATTAAATTCCATTGAGAAATTACTGTGGGCAATTACAACGTTTTTTTACACTTTCTGCTAAGTCATAGATGTCGCTATATAGTAGGTATATCGAACTCCACCCCCATGTGATCTTGCTAATGGAGATGAAATGCGTTGCCTTGAACTATTGCAGCATGTGCGATGTGATCGTGAAGAGATCGTTTCGACCCCTGTTGCGCTCGGAATGGATCTTCCCCTTGACAAAGCAGGGGAGGATGCAGGCCCGGGCGCTGCCTATTCTGCATGGGATGACCAACAAGGTACGCCGGGAGAGCAGTCAACGATTTGGGAACTTTATGCTACGTTTAGTGCTAGCCGAAGTGCTGCGGCTCGAGAATGTTGCGAGCAAACATCCTGAGCGAGCCGCAAAGTTTCACGTCACGGCGAACAGCTGACTGGAGTTTGTAAAGATGGAGGACGATGAGAGAGCTGTCACGCAGTGGCACGATGAATGTGTTTATTTGTGGCAAAAATGTTGTTACGATATTGCTGTGCGCCATCGGACAAAACAGCTTAAATTAGCTATTGATACACTTGTATTGTATCGTGATTCAAAGAAACGAAAATAAAGCAAAATTATTATAGGTGCGCTTTCCAAAAAGTTTGAGGTTAAGCAAGTTAAATTTCAAGTACTTGCCATCTCTTTATGCCCGAAAATTCAGAAATTCTTTGCCAAGCAATAGCCAGGATCTCTCTGTTTTTATAATCTACCTGTCCCGCGTTCTATATGCATGGAAATGTTCCAATGCGGCAGTGAACGAGAAATTGCTGCCTGTCTCGTTGTTGTCCGCCATTTTTTTGAAGTAGTTCGCGCCAAATCACCGCCTTGCGAATTCCTAAACTAGGTTTAAAAGGCAGTGTCGCACGCGCAACGCTGCGCGCCGCGACAAAAAGTTCAACCGAGTTGAAGTCTGGGACGTCGGCGCTAAAGTCGAGCTGCATATTGTCACGTGACCAATTCTCGGCTTGTGATTGGCTGACGGCTGCAATTCGCACGCAACATTCTCGAACCGCAGCTTTTTCGGTTAGCACTAAACGAGGCCTACGATCCGTGACCTTCACGTTTCTAGATACTTTTCGTGGGTGGTGCATTTCAAATTTTTTAAACTATCATAGTTTATAATTATAGCATCATTTTTATAATTACCCATTAGCTCGTAATGTTTGGTTTTGACGACTAAATCATGATAATTGCAGCCTGCATGCTATTGAAATCGCATGTAAGACCCACGTTTTAGTGCCATATAGTGCAAATAGTGCTGTTCATAAACTGTAGCACCCACTTCGTCATTGCAGTGGAAGAGAATTTTGAGTTAGATTACGACGTAGAGTAGTGTATAATCATAATGTAGAAGGAACATAATAAGCGAAGCTATCACGTATGTAGGCACGAAACCTACGGTGTAGGCTAGGTCATTTGGTAAGTCATTTGCAAATTCAGAGGCAATAATAATCCAACAAATGTTAAGACGGACATCGTCGTTATGACTTCACGTGGAATTTCTCCACCCTTCCTCGACACACCCTATCCTGATCGAAAAATCAAAGTCACTTTACCTGGCACATCTGGGAAGAAAGATGGTGGTTGTGACGTTTGGAATTCGTAGCCACAAATTCTCCTCGACCAAAGTCCGCCATTACCGACCAAATCCACTTACTGTCTAAGAATCTGTTCACTGGACCACGTTTCGTTTCGGACTTTATGAAAATTGAACAAGTAATTATAGAACTTACTTGTAGTCATCTTTTACAAGGGTTAAATGGTTTAGCAGAGTCATCTGAAGCATAACTGTCTCCGCTAACCTTACCTAGTTCACATAGCAACGCAAAACTACCGAATCGTATTCGGTTATGAACACTTTTAAAGCCACTCACATAGTTAATAATACACAAACGCAATTGATTTAACTTCATTTAATGTAATTGCAACGTGATTTGATGTTAAAACACTGATTCTAAGCGATTTCAAGACTGCTAAGCCGGAGCAGATCTCCCTCTGTGGACGTTACATCATAGACTGACTCTGGTGGTGTACTGGGTCAAATAACCAACTCGATCATGCCGACAGTCTATGAGGCTGAGTCAGAGGGTGGAATGTGAGCAAAACAAATATCCATAGGTAGCGATCGCTGATATTTCTATACCATGCCAACTGCCTACATGCTCTCACTAAAATTTGCCCGGTTAATAGCTCTTTTAATTGAGTTCTAAATGGGTTCATTGCTTAAAATATGACTCCATGTCATTTTACATATCAATTTGATGAGTGTAAAAATAAAATACACATTCTTTTAGCGATTCTAGCCATTCATTAATTTGGTTCTATTTTTAAGGTCATTCAACAGAGAAAATTAGAGCTGCAAAGGGAAAAGCGAAAAGATTTAAATGAAGACAGCAAGCTTGAAGGATTTGAAGCTGAGGAAAAGCTCGTTGCCAAAACTAGGCTCGCTTTTCTTGATTTGCTGATCAATTATTCCGAGAACGGGTTCGTTTTGACTGACGAAGAGATCCGTGAAGAAGTGGACACGTTTATGTTTGCGGTGAGCATTGCTTTAGGTGTTGCTCTGAGATCTGACTCTGAGCCGGTGTATTGGTGATTTTAATGCATGTCGAATTGGCCTCAATGAATGGCCTTTTGATTCGTTCAGCAGCCCATACACACGCAAAACTTCAAAGCGTGAAAACCAGAAGGATTGTCTGTTCTTGTTTTTTTAGGGTCACGACACCACAACGTCTTCGATCAGTTTCACACTCTGGCTTTTGGCAAATCACCAGGAAGAACAGGTAAAACCGAGTGCAACACAGTGCCACATGTTTAAGCTTTGTGCTCAGGAAACGCATCACTTTCCCTGTCATTTGTACCAAAAATTCCACACAGAAAATGTGATACTAAAGACTAGAGGTAGATATGGGTGCGAAATTTTATATGAACTATGAAGTACTCCAGGCCAACCACCGAACAAAGAGAAATATGGCGCATAATTCTGTACCAACTATAGGATGATTGCAATTTCATGACCTATGCAGTTTTAAATAATTCATGATTGCGAAATGAACTTATAATCGTCAAGTATTTAAAAAATATATTAAATGGCAGGTTTCGGGGGCATTATCCCCGTTTAGATATAATGCCAGGTAAGCTACTGATAGCAGAGTTGCAATTGAACCTGAGGTCATGAATCTAATGCCAGTGATATTATTTTCAATTTCAAACTAAATGATGCCAATTAATTTCGTGCTGCACAAGGAAAACGTGTTCTGCGAGCTGGTGGAAATCTTCGGCGACGACAACAGAGCAGCAACCATGCGAGATTTGCAAAATATGAAACACTTGGAGCGGGTCATCAAGGAGAGTCTGCGATTGTACCCGAGCGTTCCGTTCTACACCAGAGAGATGCAAGAGGAGGTGGACATCACGAGTAAGATTAAGAGATTAATTAGGAGACTGGGGGTGATGTTTTAGTTAGCTTCTTAGTTTCTAATGAAGCGATATGAGAACCAGCTGGGACAACAATTTTCAGTTTGGACCTTCAATGTTTAAATCACAGAATTTTCCTCGTACTTATTATAGACTTAATGGGAATTACGGAAAATGTATATTTATAGGAGCACTTCACGACTGAAGATATTGTTTTGATTTTAAAAAATGCTTTTAATAGTCGAGGGTGAACCGCAAAAGACGTTCTAATCCTCGATTAAAGGTCGATCAGTTCGTTAAAGAAAGACAACACATCGCTCATACAAATTAGCTGCCGTTGCTATGTAAATATTGCGCTGAGAAAGTGAACGTTTTCAAAACACCCTTGATAAGCAGGCATTGCTTTCGCGAGACGTCGGGAAAAGTGTACGCAGTTAAATAAATAGTTTTTTGAAAACTAACGTGATAAGAATTGGAAAAGACATAAGTGCTAGAAAATGAATCCTAAAAGAGAATTCCACCGTGTATAGAGATGGTATCTGCGTATTGTTTCAGATGGTTACACTCTTCCAAAAGGCAGCTCAGTTCTCATTTTGACCTACAAAATGCACCTGAATCCCGTGCATTTTCCAGAGCCAACGCTTTTCCGACCTGACAGGTTCTTGCCGGAAAACTCCGCAGGAAGGCATCCGTACGCCTACGTTCCATTCAGTGCAGGACCAAGGAACTGCATCGGTAGGTTGGAAAATGTGGCGTGAGATGTTATTAGTGTACAAAACCATGAATTAACCATCAAAATCGCGACTAAAATCTAGTACTTTGCCGTTAAGTTTTAAGATATGAGAACATTTAAATTCTGACTTCGTATCGGGGTCCTATTTGACCTAGCATTTTCCTAACCTAGAATTTTATCAAACATCTGCAATTTCTAAAATATGTCAGATCTTATACAGCCAGCCTTGCTGTCATCATTAGGACCATTTCAGAAATTAATTATGATTTTCATTCCATTTATAAAATTTCAGGGCAAAAATTCGCGATGCTTGAGATGAAGTCGCTGATCTCGAGGGTGTTGAGAAGCTACCGGCTTCACGACGGTGTCGACGCGAAGCTTTTGAAGCTGACTAATCTGTTGATCCTGAAATCGCACAACGGTATCCATCTGCGAATATCGCCGAGGTGATGGATGGCTTAGAAAATGAACACCTTTCTAAATGTGCGAACTATTTTGTTGACATGCAAATAGCGTTAGAGTCAGAAACGTCAGGAATGTTCAGTGTGACACAGAGTGTGCCTATAAGATCTTTAACTGGTGTTACTTTTCAGTATTTGGTTTTCATTTTTCAATGCATAAATAAACAGTAATTTTTATTTTTCAGCACTTGTCAGAATATTTAATTGTATTCATTTTTGTCTCTAATTTGTATGTTTTTCACAATTGATGTGGTGGTAATTAGTCTTACATCTATCTAATTTTTTTCTATAATCCTTCGCTAACCATTCCCTTATTTCTTATTCCGTCTTCGAAAATATCCCATTCTCTAGCAAATTTAAACTTCTCCACATCTCTAGCTATAATCCTCTCACTATTAATTTGATTTTTTATTCGATTTCTACAGTTCATTCATTAAAATTACTTCAAATAAAATTACGGAAAAAACGAACGATTTCTCCCAAGGCCACTAAGTGCTGGGGGAAAAAAACTAAGGGCAGGGGTCAAAATTCGACCCAGTATTCCCATTTTGGTATATTCATCGCAATCGTATATATGCATCGCTGCGAATTTTTTAAGTACGAATTCATCCTAGGTATTAATAAATCCTATCTATTCTTTCCCCACTGAGATCATAAAAAGCATTATTGTTCATGCCTTAGAAGGCTTGTAGGTATATCACGCTGCACGCAACTCAAGTCCAATGACAATTTCTATGACATTGGATGAAGATCACGATCGATATAAAATAAACGTTACACGTTACTCAGTGTGTTAATTAACAATCATGAGAAAAAAGTATAGAACTAGATCGTTACTTTTTTTGTGTGAGAAAATGGTATGAGACCTTCTGACTTGTAAGACTTCATGTGACTTTGTGTGAGAGCTGGACTCCGAAAGTCTTTCGGACAA
Source organism: Nemurella pictetii (assembly GCA_921293315.2). NCBI lineage: Eukaryota > Metazoa > Arthropoda > Insecta > Plecoptera > Nemouridae > Nemurella > Nemurella pictetii. The sequence goes on from OV121122.1 coordinate 10,638,620, forward strand.
GGTTACAATATATCTTCGAATCTTTATTTTTAGTGCAATTATAATTGATTTGAAGACCCTCAAGCCTAAAGTTTTAATAACAATAAGCTTTTAGTAATTAATTTTCTACAAAAAGTTTGTGCGAAATAATTGACTCCTTCTTATATCTCTTCTTCTTAATTATCAACTTATACCCTTTCATGCACGCGGATATATTTTATTACCCGTCCTTATCCTCACTTTCCCTGAGATCCTCGATCATTTCGTCACCGCACCATCTTCTGCCTTGCACTACCTTTAATTTACAAACATTATTAAAATATTTAATAAAATATCCGTTAAAAAAATTGTAAACACAGCGACCTCAAGAAGAATGCAGACGACGTTCTTACCAGGATTGAAACTGAAAGTGCTTCGCTCGTGAGAAATGAAAGTCAATGCCAATGTGACACTGGCAATGACCACCAATCCTTACCTCGATTTAAAGTGAATTGCTCCCAGCTGTTCCACAAAGGACCCCAATCGAGCAAAATCATTGTGTAGTTCATTTCTGGTTCATTTGACTGCACTTTAAAAACCACGGAACAGGAAGAACCCACGGCGCTCGAATGTAAATAAGAAAAAAATTGATTGATATAATGGTAAAGTGATCGTGACTGTATATGGGCAATTGTATACGGATCAAATGGCTAATTAGGTGTGTATGTGATATTTCCTATGTTTATTTTGTTCAAAAACAACGCTGTCCTTGCATTTTCATTACTTGCACACCACAAGCTATTGAAAAGCCACAAACCAACCGCTTTAAAGTTGTTATTTGTAAAAATCTCACCAAAACGTATGATCGAACAACGGCAGTTTGAAATCGTACATGTTAATTTGTGCTGCACGATTTAAGGCTATTACAGCAACGTATTACAACGTAAGAAAGGGTAATTTTTTAAAGAGATCAGCATGAATCAGGTACTACTATTTATGTGGCTGACTACAGAATGCTCATTGCTAAATGTTTTCTAATCATTCGAAATGTTTACTACCTTTGCATGAATAATATTAAGTAAACAACTTTGAATGATTATGCATTTAGAGTTATTCGCTAGAAACATTGTTTCAAATTCTCTTTGCCAATAACGATTTTAAAGGTATTAATTTTTATTAATTGCAATCTTTCGATGGATTTAAATCCCTTATTGACTTTCCATTCAATTTCGTGGATTTTATTTCACTTTCCTTTGTGAATCAGCCCTTCAAACAGTACATATTTAAAATCCGACCACCTATATTTCTCGGTCGTCCTTGCTTCTGTTTGCATTTCCATCCTCTTTTGACCACAACTCTGTTGCAATCACCTGTCTTTCGAATAACACAAAAACCTTATGTAACTCACGAACAGTAGGTACCCCCTGTTTAGATAACTAGACTATATAGACAACACACCACACAACACATTTATAACAACATTCTAAATGCAACAAGGTTGTGCCGACAATAAGCCATTAGCAAAGCACCTTGCAGTCGTTTGATTTACACTCTGATATCATCTTGAACACACGGGAAACTGCATAAAGCGTTTTGCATTACCTCAGAACGATTTGCTGTGATTTCGAAATAAATCTATTATAATAACAGTGTTTTAATTTTACTTGCGTGTATTGACCCTGGCCTACGGGGCTTGAACCACCTTCATATAACTGTCAGGGGTGGTAGGGATAATTTTGTTAACGTTTGTATGCATGTTCTTGGGTAAAAAAATAGATTTGATCATTTGAAGTTTACCTATATATAGCGTTTTAAGCGTGGATCTATAAAAAATTAAGGTTAATATAGTTTGCCAGCATGCATTTGATAAGAAGTGATTCGTTAAAGCTAGTAAGAAGGCTAGATCGTCCTATACGTTTCAGCCATAGTGAATAGTGAGTTATACTCTAAATTGATGAAAAAATAGTTCGACATGTACTGGTCGCTGGTTAAAACAAAGAGATTCACTCGCATTTTCCAACAATTTGTTGTCAATAACAAACAACAACAAAACCTCTAACGAACAAAGATTAAAATTAAAAATTCCCATTGTAAGAGTTGTAATTAGTAATTAAATCTCTCATCAAAATGAAGCTCGTTCGTGTAAACCAAGTGCCTATCATTTAACCGCTTATGGTTTTAATTGTTTTATGTATACGCGGACTAAACGCCCGACAAATGTTAACATTATAAAAAGTCTTTTTCAGGATTTTAATGATTCCCAATTAAACCAATCAACGTGTTACATAAACAAGTTCGACCGTGGCTATATCTTTCAATACCAAATCGATTACACGTGTTCGTATTCATTTTGATTATAACATTGGATTTTAATTTCTGAACCTAGTTTTACAGTGTGGAATTACATAACATTCTAAGAAAGTTTGGGAGATGATCCATTTAATTTACATTTCTAACTCTAGTTAATCAGTGTGTAGAAACCAATGCCAACAATTTAAAACAAAAATATAAATATAATTTATAAAAGCTTATTAATTTTTCTTTGACAGCATGTAAATTACTTTTTGAAATCTATAAAATGACCCCCACAATCTCTCCCCGAAGCAAATTACATTTCAAGCTAGTCCTGCTCTTTTCCAAAAAATTGCCTCAACACTATTACCTATTACCATAGAGTAAGTAGCATTACTTACTCTATGCTATTACCTTCAAAGCCTTATTAAAGCAAATTATTTGAAAAAATGTTGGTTGGTTAGTTCCACAGTAGGTACTGTCCATTGTTTGATGCGATTTAAGACCATCCGTTATTTTCTATAAGTGGCCAAAAGTGTAAATCCAGTGATTGTTCACTGTACCATTAAGTTTCCTACACAAAACGATTCCATTGTTGAACGTTTACTCATTGCTAGAGCTAAGCCATCAGGAAAAATACATGTCAATCTTTAACCAACTCAACTCCTCCAAGATTTTGCCAATAGTTTCCAAGAAAGTTTTACAGGCTAGATGACTCATCACACGAGAGAATCCCAAACGCTAGCAACATCATTTCCCTATCTCTCAGAACAAGCTCAACAAAAAAAAAGTGCATAACAATTACAGAAATCATTCGAACAACAATTTCGACAAAAACACCTATGACGCATGTGGGGAGAGGAGAAATCAGGCTACGCGCCACGCAAACGCGTCGTCGCACAAACTGGTACCGCCTTGCGTTTGTGCGTTTCGGGGAAGAACAAGTTCTTACAGCGGTGAACTGCAGTCTGGACGTCACAGCGATGACGTCAGTTAATCTGGTCGGTCAGGTGGCTGGTATGTTGATGTGGTACAGCATCTAGACTGACCGGCCATGCGCACGAGATCGAGATGCTGTGAGGTGTGGTGGTCGGATGGGTTTCGCTAGGCGACTACGTCATCTCGGTCAGATCGTTGATTTGTGTTTTATAACGATTTCAATATGTGTTACATCACGGAATTTTATGATGCTGATTGAAAATTATCCGATTCGAGAAATTGTAAACAGCTGGAAAAACGCTATAAAAACAAACAACAAAAATTTATAAACGTAATTTTTATATTATAATGATAAATACCGTTGGAAATTTTATTGAAAATATTTAAAACAGTTTTGCTTCTGGAGTGAGAAACGTGATTCGGAAAATTTAAAATTTTAGTAACAGTTAATATATAAGAAAAGTCTTGAATGGAATGGGTAAGATATAGTAAGCAGGCAGAGAGTAAGTAAGCAGAAGTAAGCAGGTTATGTAGAGGCCCTGGCAGTGAAATAAAGCAACATTGAATTTAGATGAATATGTCCACGCTAACTATTTGAAAGAATTTCGAGTTTTGGCTGCCATTGCCCTGGCTTTCCCTCATATTTTGGGGCCCAATTTAACACAACTACCAAACGCCACAGGCATTACCTTTGATATCCGCGACCATGATTCTCAAATTTAAAAAATAATAATAAGACAACATCAACAGCCAAGATTCTCCTCTTAGTGCTACTTCGCCTGCAAACTATTTATCTTCGGAACTTCCGCCGATTTTTCAGCAACAAGGAAGTCAAGCGGTCAGTATTTCTGCGCCCCCCCCCTCTCAACCTCCTCCCACCATCCAACAGTGTCATGACATGATTCATGGATTACGTATACAGGCTAGATTGAGCTTGATTGTATACCGGGGGGGGGGGGGGGGGGGGGGTTAAGGCAGCCGCTACAATTAGCCGAATGGACCGCCGGGAAATCCTTTTTAATCTTGTTCGCGAGGCAAATTTCCTTGTGGGCTCGGAGGCGTTTTAATCTTCCCCCACCCGTGCGAGGCTTAACGATCTAATTTCAGCTTTAAGAATCCAGGCGACTTCGCTGTATCTGACGTGTGCTAGAGCTTGGGAAATTTGATCAAGTATTTAATTGAAAAAATATGCGGTTTTAAAATTTAGGAAAGACCATGTAAATGGCTCTGCTATGATTTAAAATTTTTATCGTTGTTTTCGGAAAGTTCGATATTAATTTTCTAGACCTGATCCAAAATACCGCGTTATAAGGATATCGAATCGATGGCTTGCTGTCAGAAGGCATATTGTGAACTAGTTTAAATGATTTAAAAATTGATTAAAAAATTACTCTTATTACCAGACAAGATTTAAATTATTAATTTTGTTAATGTCTTATCCTAATCTTAGGGCTGGTTTTTCAGTGGTCTGTTAAGAAGTTAACGGTCCATTTACTGCCCGTTATGGTCTCTGATTGGCTGCTGCAAGGGTTAACAGACTGTTAATTTCTTAACGGACCACTGAAAAACCGGACCTTAGTGCATTAATTTCAGAAAAAAACTATGTTTTACTGGGTATTGCATGCTCGAGTTTAGACCCTTCATGAAGCAGGCAGCATAGCTTAGCGAAAAGTCGGGAAAAGTTCGAGTTACCCAGTTAAATATATTCCTGAAAAGATATAAATTAGATTCCTTTTACAGATTAAAAATTCGGCACAATTTCTGACACGTTAAGTCCAACATCAAGTCAAAAATATTACCCACGCCCCCCCCCCCCCCCCGGGCTCAGACCGATCAATTTCTGTGACGACATTCTTTTGTCCGCGTTGACCTCCAGACACCCTAAAGCTTCCACCCTCCATCTGCACCCCCCCGCCCCGCCCGCCCCCGCAGCCACCTGCCGCAGGCTGCATTGTCTGCCCGTGCCCACCTGTCACCAGCCACCCCCGTCACCCACCCACCCCACCACGGCCCCCGCGCACCCACGCCAAACACCTTGCGGCGATGCCACCTCCTGCACAACATCACGTTACGATCGTCGTCTTCCCAATTGATTCAACCGTTAGCCGATATTTTTAGTTATGATGGTGTTTTTAACGGGTTTGCTCTGGTTTGATTGACTTTTGGTCCTAAAAAGGATCTTGGTCGATGGTGATCATCTTCATGAGGGCGATTTTGAAACTTTTATCACGGTGAGATGAGAGCCATTAAAACACTGACAAAAATGGAGATCTCGTATCTTAACAAGGCTCTGAAGCACTTCGAGAACCATTTTTAGTTAAATTTGTCGCTAGTTTTGCTTCCCATAGTTCCAAGATGAGGTATTTCTGGTTTCTATTCGCTTCATTACAGATTACAGGTTGTGTAAGCTTATCCAGACCACAGTGTGCTCTTCGTTGTAATATATCTAGCTGTTTTTACTGTGGTAATGGTAGGAATAGTGTAATTTCCTGTCGGTCGTAGCGAAAAGTAGGTGGTTTTGGAGGATGTGGAGGAAATGGATCGGTTGTGCAAGGAAGTGCAAAAAAAAAGATGGGTAGACTGGGAGGCCAAATAGAATCGAACTCCAGACAAGAATAAACAAAATAGCAACAATTACTAGTGCACCTGGCAACTCCTCGGGGACTTGGATCCACAAAGATTTGTGTAGTGTCGTGTTATCTCACATGGATGAAAACTATTGGCGTTCTAGGCTCCCCATCAAGAGCTCGACATAAGAATGAACAACGCTTCATGCGGTCGATTGTGTAATTTGGTCACCCGCTTGTAATTTCTTTGTTTTTTATGTCACTGTTGTTTTTTAACGTCGCGATGTTTGAATGACAGAGCATTAAAGGTCGGTTATCTCTGAACTAGAAACGTTTTTGACAGTCTGCTGTCAGAGCTCGATGTCATGTACGGAATGAAAAGCACCACAGGTCAATACATTCCAAAAATACGATGTTTCACGCATGATTTACGGCATTGCAAAAGGTCAAACACAGCCAGAGTCACCAGCATTTCTTCAAGAACATTCGCGTGAAAAGTGAAATTTTGTAAATGTATTTCATTAAAATCTGTGGCCTGATTGCTGAATAATACGCGCCCCTAATTTATCAGAGACGGCAAATCTCCCTTATTCCATTCACCCTCTTGACACACATATGCTTCCCAGAACCGTATGTTTTACAAAATTCAGAGATTTGTGACTGCAAATTGAAGCGATAGTGCGTATCTGATCCATCCCTAAAAGGGGAAAGAACCCCCACCGCTCAAGCATATAGCCACATATGGCCCTACGCTTAAAGAACATGGGGTAAACCCATACGCACAATCCTGATCAAACGACTTGATCAGCCGGAAAACACGTTTTCACTGACAATAGACATTTAAAATTGTGTCGAACTGGATTAGAGGATTCAGTGTGGTCCCTGCTCCCCGTTTTCAATTGCTCGTTATGTTAAATGACAAATTAGAAGTCTTAGACCGAATTTTCAATTGTCTTTTCACGTCTAACCTGACCGCAGCTCTAACCGAATCATTGATTTAGTGAATTCACATTCAAACTCTAGTGCAACTCGAACCTAAATGCAAACACTCGTTACTAGAAACGAAATAGCCATTCACACATTATTACTTTCGTGAAAAAACTTAGACCTCATGAGCTAGCACTTTCAAATACGCCTCACATCCGTTTTCCCGAACGATTTCCGAATAAAACCCCCCCAATGGCGTGCAGAATTCACCCTCGCCTCGCCTCCCCTCTCTCGGTGGCACACACGAAGCCTAGGCGCACGCCCCGCCAGCCTGCCCCCCCACTTCCAGAGTTCGCTCAGCGCACAGCACACTGCATTTCCACCGAAGAGGCACCCATATAGTTGCTGGCTGCTAGCTGCTGGCTGCTCGAGTCTCGCTCCTCGATCCACCGTCGCCGCCGTGGTCGTCGTCGGTGATTCCAACGCCTCGGGGCAGGTCAGTTCCCCATCCGCGCCGGCCAAGGCTATTTACTCGAATCGTGCCCTCACCGCAACGCAGCAGCCACCGAGAGTGGATCTGAGACCCTCCGCGCGGCTCAACGGCATCATTGGTGTGTGATCGCGGTGAGGAACTAGTCGACATCGGCGGTGCTTCGTGAACTGTTGTCCGCGGCGCAGGGATTAACTCTAGCTGAGGTGAGTTGCGTTGACGGATTGTGATGTGTCTGTGTGTTTTCTGTGGTGGGATACTTGGTTTCATGCATGAAGTGATCGGTTATTTGGTGGCTTGATCCGGGAGTGCACGGGACGGACTGTAGCTTAGGTGATTTGCGTTTAATGTTTTTCGAAAATCAGGGTTTTAGATTTCGGATTTGAATTTCCATTGAGGAACTTGGGCCTGCTGAAAGTATTCAGTAATTTGAAGTCGTTCTTTGTGACACTGAAGATAGAGGATCGTCTTTAAATTAGACGATGTGTGTACGCGTCTGATACACTTGGAAGAGTGAAGAAGAGTTTTTTGAGTTTCTTTCAATAAATAGTTTTTTGAATTAGCATTTCATTATACAAGTTTTGCTGTAAATGCTCTCTTAAATAGTTAATTTTTCTTTAGTATGGACACATAATAGCTAGGAACGTTCCTTATTGTATGCTAAGAGCATGCAGTGTAAATACGATGAAAATCTAGGAAACCGACTCGATTGACTTAGTAACAGACTAGATTTCCGTTACGTAAGGCTCTGGGATGGATCAGGGGGTAAAAGTCGCGGGGGGTTAACTTGGATGTCGTCATCGTGACAGCCAAGGTGCTGGTGGCTGACGGATGATTTTGGTTAGGTACTGAAAATTTAGCGTCGGCGTTTGAGAAAACCTTGCTTTGTGGATATTAAACCAAGGCGGATACATTTTCTAGTAGCCAGTTTGAAACATTTTAGCAAAAGTAGGCTACATTTGTTATCAATTAACTCCATACTATTTTATGAACTTAAAGGTAATAAATTTTAGTAATTGCACGACCAATCCTTACGCGATATTTTTTGCGAACAAGTGTATAATTTAGTGTGATTATCATATTACTCAAAATACTATTACGTTATAATTAAAACTTCCTACCCATTGATCTATCGTAATTCTAGATTACTAAAAGTGATTTTCATCTCTATCTACTGCTCTAGTGGCAATAGTCTCAGTGACAGCAGTTTTCCGAATAAACTTATGCACCCATTTCGCACCTGTATTATGTTCGAACATGCGAATGCCACATAGAGAGTTGGATTCATGTACTTCATAAAGGTACCTGCATAGTGCAAATCATCTAACGAAGAATGCCAGTGAAACAATCAAGCGTGCTTTCATTTTAAATTGATGGTTTAGTGGGTCTGATCAGCCATTTCTTGTTAAAAGCATGTCTAGTGAACGATAGCATTCGCTGGAACTCAAATTATAGGGAACTATTAGGTCCCACCATTTATTTGCATAATTACATACCATAGCACTAGTTTCTATGCGAGGAAAACAGTGCCAATAAATCTACCGATGTATTACACGTTCGTTTTATAATGAATAGATTTTGAAATCGGGCTAGAGGTGTTATTATTTTCGGGTATTGTGTGCCAAAACACGTGGGTGCTTCGCAAACATTGTTTTCGTGGATCGTTTCAGCGTGTAGTCGTATAGGTCATTATAATTCAATTAATTAATGGCGGTGAAATTCGGCTTTGACTATATATTCGACTGTCACTGTCAAGGGACTTTCAGAAGTTTGTTTCGCAATGAATTATTTTCTATGCCAAAAACTTGTTGGATCACTTCTTACTTCATTGAAAAGGCGGTTACAAAATATTATTTACGAATTGTGAAACATTATCCTGTCTTAACAAGGTTTCCTTTGTCGAAGGCGCCTATACAACGTAACGTTGTAGGAGCTAGGCTCCTTATAGAAGACAGAAGTCGGAAGACCTCAAAAGATAAAACAAATACCAAAAGTATGCCAAACGAATTGTCTCAATTGAACCATAACCTCGCATAAGCGAACAGATGTTTGTGTTCAATTACAGTGGCATAACTGTTTGCATTGCAATGATATTATGAAAAATTATAGAATAAGCATGACAAATCGAGATAGGGTTTTGGTTTCGAGGGTATACATCTTTCACCCTTGTCAATTTTTTTGTTCAATTACATCCTCCAAATCCGATATATGCACGAAAAAGTAATAATGCATATTAAATTCCCATACTGTGCCAAATCAAGTGCCAAATGGTTTAGGTAATTTCATACACATCGTTGAGTTATGCGTTCATCTGATGTTGGTACAAAATTTCATATCATTTGAATAAATGAATGGACTCCTCATTAGAAGTCTGCAAAATATCACCGGATAAAAATACAGCATCTCACACGGCTCGATTTGAATCAATGTGTGGATAGACAATGATGCTAACAAAGATCTTGCGAGACTTTTTCTCGAAATTTGTTTGGTCATGACTCCGACACCTCGTTATGTAACACACGAGTTTGATGACACTAACGGTTTGAGACTCAATGAAACGCACGTGATGCTCCGACTCTTCATACACAAGGACGAAATCACTTTTCAATATCAGGATGTTGCTCATATTAAGCCATTTAATTGGCAACAATAAAGGAAATTAAAATTATTTCGGTGCTGCGGTGGGATTCATAATTTGTGGATGTGACACTTTTTACCGTATCCATCACCACAAGCTGGTCGTATTATTTTTTATGTGTATTAGGTATCTATAGATACCTAGGTATCTATAGGTAGATAGGTCCTAGGTATCTATAGGTAGATAGGTCCTAGGTATCTATATATACCTAGGTATCTATAGGCAGATAGGTCCTAGGTATCTATAGGTACCTAGGTATCTATAGGTAGATAGGTCCTAGGTATCTATATATACCTAGGTATCTATAGGTAGATAGGTCCTAGGTATCTATAGATACCTAATACACATTAAAAATAATACGACCACCACAAGCACAAAATGAGAATATTTAATTTATTCGCATCTCTTGAATCCAATGGCCAGTGTTCTCCGAAATTAATATCTATCAATAACAAGTCGTTACGCCATGGTCCATTATCATTGACCAGCGTTCCGACCAAGTTTAACCTTTTAATTGGTTGTTATTTCTGCGAATTGTCAAGAATTAATGAAGACGGCTGTGCACACGATGGAATAGAAGCAAATTTATCCAATCTTGGCAGACTCATTGGCAGCTTGTCGATTATTTTATATCCTTCAGGAATGTTGCACTGGGTTATGGCAGCAAAAAAATAGGCTGGAATTTTATGATGGTTTGATTCGTGATCTTTCTAAATGATATTTGTGAATCTGAGGAATCTCGGGCTATAAACTAACAGCTAGGTTTTGATTGGTTTTCCTCTGCGCCCATACATTTTCTTCGTATACATGATGCAGAAATATGTGTCCTTTATAGAGATCAAAGCCAGATATATTTATTTTTTTCTGTATAGAAGTTTTGGCCACATAGAAAAGAAAATTTGGAAACGGTCTTGGAAAAATATTAATTACTTAGTGTGTAATCATACTTAATAAATCGAGAGTCCGATTCTTTGAAGTAAAAAAATGTTTTATATTTCTTTCTTTCGAGGGCTTTCAAATGAAAGCAGCTATAAAAAATGGATCGATTTTGTACTAGACCATAATTCCGGATCACATGTCTATCGAACTTTAAGTTCACATGCTTCGCCGAAAACAAAGCGTATTTGACCTCAAGTATGTAAACGTGTAAATTAAGCTAGAATACTTAATTAAAATAATATTAGCCTATTTCAATACAGGGTGATGATCAAGGTTAACTTAAACCGACGTATACTCAACACAGAAAAAACAAATAGACAAAAATCGAATGATACAGCCTTTTTAATTCAAGAAACTTGCTTCGACATCAGAATGAGGCCAAAATTATAAAACAGGCTCGCGCACGCGTTGAGCCTTACGGATGCAAACAGTTGCTATCAAGTCTCGTTATCAATCAATTCCTAGCGCAGAATTGTGACACACCTAAATTCCCCTTCGACTTGCTAGGAATCAATTATCCTGCAATGTCACACTTGTGGTAGTTCAGGATAAAAAACACGAGCTAATTTCCTCGTCTAAGCAAGTAGCGGATATCACTCATCGCAGAAGCGACAAAATGCATCCTCCATAGTCCCGATTCGCGACAGCCTTCGATTGCATCTGCTGCAAACGGTTTTTTAGCGCTGAATTTCGCGCGAATTGGCGATACTGTTTGTGTGTGTAATAAGGCAAGTTTTTAGACAAAGAAGCGGATGGGTATGGAACTAGCTGTGGCTTTGCGCTCTCACGTGACCACGGTGTAAGGAGGAGCCTTGACTTCCACTCTCTTTTGAGAAGTCAACTCGCTGACTTAGAAGTTAGAATTTAAGTTTCATTAATTTTGTGATATTTTATCGTGCTGTGAAGAAATATTTTATTTTCAACAGCTTGATGGGATAGCTGAGCAGGAAAAATGTGCGTCCGAACCGGGATATGAATTATGATATGATTTCTCTTTCAACAGCTTGTTATATGGTATTATTAAAATTCAAACTAACACCAATAACTAATTTTAACTTATAAAACACTCTTGCAAACTTGCACAAAACTTAAACGAGTTATACGTTAAATTCAAGTAAAACTGTTCGTTAGTGTACGTAACAGACGTATGGGACATAACTGGTGCCCCATTACAATTATTCACGTGTTTTTAGCCGAAATTTAACGAAAACAATCCTTGTGTCAAAACAGTTTAAAGCTGTTTTTACCTGTTACACGAACATCAACTTGTTCAAGTGTGTTCACAGGCAGTGAAGGTTGCCTTCACCGCCAACACCCATCGTATTTCAACTCAACAATGAATACCATTGGCGACCTCTTTGTTGCGAGCGCGAAAACTAACGGCGATCCAGGCCTCTCACTTCGTTCTTAATCACCATCCGCACACTCACGGAGAGTATTATCAAGAGGGCGTATCGGACGCGAAAAGGACACCAAAAATCAATTTCAAATACACTCTACTCGGCCTTCAAGGCAATTTGCAACAGCAATTAAAGTCTTAAGATGGACAAAGAAGTCGAGAAACTTTGTGTGAAACTTTGTAATTAAGAAGTTTATAAATAAGTGACAATACACAGTAGTCATTTTTGGTGTAGGTATAGTGTTTTTCATTCAGATTTTTGCCATGACATTTCATTTGATATCATCATGTGTGCTAGGCTAATTATTTTAATATCGTCCATTTAAATTCCTATGTTTAAAAATCGTAGACATCAATAAAATTATGTTCGATTGCATAACAGCAAAGTACGGTTCCCATCGGTTCTAGAGGTGATAATTACCGCCGAAACGTCCGATTGGCCGCCAAACGACACGAACACCTGCACTGGATAGTCTACGCGCATATTTCCATTCTTCCTTGCTCTTTTTTCTAGAAAAATAGCTTGTGTGAGATCACGGCGAAGGCCAACTTCTTTTACACATTCATTATTATAAAGGATAGTATCAAAAAATCCACCGACGATCACGTATAGAGATAGGAAAATCGTTGATAGAAATGTGGGTAGGCACGTTAAGAAGCCTAAACGGTCATATGTTTTGCTTACCGCTAAAGAAATAAAGGTTGAGACTCTAATTTTATTCAACAGTTCAAACTCACCTATTCATGCTACAGCCATGCTCGCCATGCTTTGGAACAATTCATAAAACTTGTTAAACCACTTAACGAAAAGATATCCGGAATAAACCGGGATTTGATAACATCGTCCGCCACAAAAGATTATATTAGGCCAAGGTGAAAGCCGAGCCCATTAAAATCACAGCATATTCCGCACAAAAATGCATTTTTAAAAGGATTTTTGAGGATTATTGACTGACCTGACCTGACAATGAGTTTGGTGAGCTGGCACCTTTCCGTTCTGAAGACTTGTGTTTTATCTGCAAAAAACAGAAAAAACATATTGGTAGAGACACATTGATAAGATGGAAGAATGGTATATGATGGTAAGATGATAGATTTTCTAGATAGAATGATGATTATACAATGGTAGATGACAGAGAAAGAGATAGAGATGAAGTGATAGAAACACATTGGTAAGCGCAATAAATGGTAGAGACACAATGGTAGAGGCACAGATACAGTAATAGTGACATCAATGGTAGAGGCACAATTTTTTAGAGAGTATAAAGTCATAACAGCTATAAAAAATAGCATTGATTGGTTAGTAATGTGCATCTGAAAGCGATGCACGTGATTGATGTGTACGTAGACAGGCAAGTGGCAGTCCAGGCAGCTTAGTGTTCGCCAAAGAGCTGCCTCCGGACTATCGTGAGTGTGCTAGATGCATGTTGGTCAAGATTAAGGTTAAATTGTCTGACTCGAAGATTGTCAACCTGAACCACATCCTGATTGCTGATAACTATGATCCATCGACAGCCTTTTGTGTCGCTGCTGTTTGAGATCATGGAACTTTTCTTAGATCAAGGTTTTGTTCCACCGATATAAATAGACGCGGTATCAAAATAGGTGAAGAGCAGAGCGGGGAATTGTGGCTCGCCAAGATACGATTGTTACGTCAGATCTATAGTGGAACCTGTCAGAATGCAGGATAAAGGATACTGACCATGGAATAGGTTCGAGAAATGACACACATTGAAGTCAAAATCGGTTGAAAGTCATAAAGCTTGTCAGAATTTTGAATGTTCACTGACTTTTTTCAATCAATGATCAGAAAACGTGGTCTATCAATGTATTAATTGTAATAACCGAACGATTTGACCTGTGTCAAATCCCTGTACGGACACAAATTTTTGAATGGATATATTTCGTTTCTAATAATAGATTGTAAAGATTTCCGAAAAACTAACCTGCTAAGATTAGGAAAATACGTGAGTCTTAAAGAGAGTAATAAGATTGTAAAGCTATTATACAAATTATATTGAAATTCTCGAAAATCATTTTCCATGCATTGCTATGGAAGAGGAATGCTGAGTTCTTATGAAGTGGTTTGTGGTGAATTGCGAAAAAAATCCATTTATCTAGAATGAAATTGAAGAAAAGCATCAAAGTTTGATGATTATATGGCTGGCTACAGTCATTATGTTCCTACTGAAATCCTGAAACGAGAAGGAATTTTGTAATATTATACTGAACTTACAGAGAGTCCCTTCGAATAAAAAATTTGCTTGTGACAGCACTTTTTGCTACCAAATAACTATGACATGGAACGCAAAGCAGTCTAAAATTATATTTTCCGTTTGTAGTTTCTAATCATTGTGTGAAATCGAATTGCCAATCAAAACCACCCCACAAAAAAGCACAAAAAATGAAAACAGAGATATCCCCGTCGGAACGAACCCATGCACCTTTACACAAAAGCTTCGTGCTATCCTATTGATCCACCAAACCCAATGTACGAGTATATTCTCGGCGAATTGATCGACCGTGTGTCCTTGTGATGCATATAATTAAAGTGTGTTGGGGCAGGCACGGGGAATGGACGGCAGAGTGGCAAGAAGTCTTGCAGCCTCGACGGCCAGACAAGCTAAACTTGCTCGAGGGAATCTGACATATTAAAGCTATTTTTTTTGTGGAGAAACAAAGAAGCGTCAAGGAACACGATGCAATTTTCTACGCTGGCATGAGAGATGGACAGTGAGTGTGAATGCTTGAGATCAAGTACTGATCCGTATTTTTTTCTTCTATACCCTATATTTGCGTTAATTGTGAGAGATTTTGCCATTGTGTGTTTGAATTGAGATCTGTTAATTTGATATGGATTTGAAATAAATAGTTGAAGTAAGCCTCTTCACCAAATAAGACGAGATTTTTTATATATATAACAAAATATACTGAGTCGTTTTTAACGCTAAGTCATTTGCATAGAAAGCTTCTTGGCAATCGTAGCAAAAATGACAATCTTAAGTCGCTATCATCTGCTATACTCAGTAGATTTAATTATCATTATTATGGGCTCATATGCCCTGCAGGTACCCATTCTGGATCACATCTCGGACGCATGATCAGTTCCTACAAACGCGCCCACCTCCCAGCTACACATACGATTACATAAGACAGTCCATAATTGGAACATAATTTTTATCCTCCTCAATCAAGGATATAAGCGATTCAAGAAAACAGTTTGTCTTTGCAGTAAGATTGTAATGCAATTGCTCATATTAATGAACCTGATGACGCATGTTAAAATTGTGTAACAGTTGCACCTCAATGCGCCTACTCAATTTTAACTGGTATAGATTGATTATAGTAGCGTCCATTGAATTTTGACGCTGACAAATTTGTTTTTGGTAATTTTGATTGATATATAACGAGCTACTGTTTTGAAAGTGACATTAACCTAATGATGATTTTAAGTTCATGTTTTTGTGTTCAGCGTTCTGTACAGTGTAAGAAGTAGGTGCCGCTTTAATCACAATGAATTTGATTTATAGTAACTCTTTGGTTGTGCATCGATGAGTGATGAGGTGGGATGATTAGTTATTAATTGAAATTAGTCTAAAGACATAAAAGAGAGACAATTGCTTCGATTCTGCCGGTTAAAATTATAGCTGCCAATAAAAAATTTGAATCTTATTTACTTATGTATACTACAAAATTTATTTTACGATTTAAATTTGATATATATTACAATAAAACATCCGTGAAGTTCGAGACTATAATTTTTTAACGCATTACACAATAATCTTAATATTTCTAGACAGTGCACACTATAGTATACGAGTAAAGAGAAACGTAAATCCCAAAAGTCCATAATTTATGATCGATATGGAATGTTTACAAAAATGCTACAAGGGTTTTGTGTGAAAAACCAATTTAAGACAGTTTTGAGTTAAAAGTTAGTACACTCCGAGGCAATACGCATAGATTCAGATCAATTTGTTCGTAAAGGAAATAAATTTTAGATCAAATTTGCATGTAATCTCCTCGGTGGGAAACGTTAAAAACACAACCAAATTAGCACACGTTAATTTCTAGCAAGTGCTTTGTCCAATTGGTTAACTAAATTCATGCAAGGCCATCGAACAAAGAGAGAATTTACAATCAGCGAAAAAATAACGTGACTTGGCCCTCATTTCTGGAAACAACCCGCAGCGAGAAATTAATTATAACCCAGAAAAAAAGTAAAAGCATAATTAGGGAATTTAATAGGTCAGTTGGTTAATTAATTCACCCACCATCCGTTTTTAGACCGAAGACATGAACGTCCGCAATCTCGCGCGATAAGCTTGCAAATTGCATATTCTTCCCTAGGAGCAAACTTTCCATCTTCCTGCATCCTTGGTGAGAATGATATCTGTTGAACCGAGATTTAACACGAGAGCTAATACAGTAAGACCATAGGTAAGACCTCTGGACCCATACTTTACGGGGTTGCTACAATTGCTAATGCTGCTAAGGTTCTCCGATTGTTGGAATTAGGCAAGGCACAAAGTAATGCCAAAAATCGTAGCAGCGAAGCTAAACTATAGCAGCGTTGTGACACCGGTGTTTGCTGGCATTAGGCAAGGCACATAGTATAATGCCAACAATCGTAGCAGCGAAACAACACTAGCAGCGCTGTGACACCGGTGTCTGCTGGCATTGGTCAAGGCACACAGTAATTCCAACAATCGTACATCAGAGAAAAAACTGGCAGGGCAGTGACACCCATGTGTTTTAGTCAAGCTATGGCTGACATTTGTATTAAATTCAATTCAAAGATAAAGAACAATGTAGTACATTAGGAACGGAACCAAATCTCAAGCAAAATTTGCATTTACATTAAATTTTATCTATTCGTTATCAAACTATAGGTCCAAGCCAACTTTGATGGAAAAAGAAAACAAAGTATATTCCAATGGAGTGAGTTTTCCAAATATGTATAGTCATGTCTCACCTGTTAGTTTCGACATTAATTGAGTGACGGTCAGGTTTTGGGACGTAAACAATTAAAAAAAGCGGTCTAGGAAATTTAGGAAAATCTCTGATCATTGACATTGAGCGAAAACTTCGTCAATCTAGGCGCCTTAGCAAAGAACTAGAATTCTATTTCTAATTAAAGATTGTTCATTACAGCCAAATCTTGCCACAGTCGACCGCTCCGCCTCTGTTCGTCATCTTTCAAATCTATCCTGGTCCACATCTCAGTCGTTGCGATGTCGACTTCTTGATACGTCGTCTTAGCAATCATCAAGAACATTTTACAACCAAGGTAAGAAATAAAGAAATCCACGTACTACCTAAATACGCGAGAAGTACCTATACATGCCTATACGCAATATCAATATGGCTAGGAATTTAATTTATTGCACATCTGCAGTGAAGTTATGTTATTTTTTAGGTGAGATGAGATGAGAGCGTTCATTAGTGACATTAAAAACATTGACATAAGTTCCCATTTCATCTCATTTCAAATTAAAAAAAAAAAAAACATATTCACTCTGCTGATCTCTAATAATCTTTATGAGACGTATAGACGTAACACAAGCAAGTCCAGAGTGAGCCTTACATCGTCAGATAATAAATATAATTGAAAGTATTTTACTAAAGGTCTGCACATAAGAAAGATGATACATATTTTCGGTTATTATCATTGGAGTGTAATAGGTAGAAGTAGAAGTCCAGATTTCTTAAAATTCTAAACAACAATTTTTTGGAACACTCGCCACTTTAACAATTTGTTGCTTCAAAATTCTCCACCCACTCGGGGCAGTTCACAAATGTAGGTTTACCGCCGAGATAAAATCTCTTACCACTGCATTAATTTGCATTGAGATTGAGATAACCCGCAAAAACAGTTATCTTTTTCACCCACAGCAATCCGCCACCCACCCACACCCACACACAAGCAAAATGTTCCCGTTCCTCGAGAAAATCAAGCTGCTCTACTCGCCGTACGTGCTCGCGATCCTGTCGCTGAGTTACCTCACCTCCGAGCTGGGTCACTTCCTTATCGGCGTGACCAGCAAACGTACGGCCACCGATCTGCACTACGGCGACATCAGTTGTCAGCTGAACAACACAGAGCTCAAGCAAGTGGACCTGCCCGTGCTTTGCGAGCAGGCCAACAGCTCGCAAGTGTAAGTGTCAACGGTCACGGGAAGAACACAAAAACGTTCTAACGAGGGGATAGGGTATTGAAATTGTATATTTGGTGACACAAATAATTGGTGTAAAAACGTACTATCGAGACAATTTGAATGGAAACAAAAATAGGGAGCATTTAAATTGTAGGTCATGTTTATGTATGGCATAATGAAGAATACTTCAAATGACAGATTTTATAAAAGTTGACCATAGCAAAAGCTATATATGAACCTATAAAGGTATGATCAGGTATCTTATTACTTGCTTAACACTAATTTCTTTTCCTAATCTTAAAACGGTAGTTTTCAAAAACTATTTACCTGAGTATTGAATGATAAGTACCAAACTCAAACTCTTGAGTTGGGAAAAGTTAGTAGTTTTTCCCACTCAAATAGTTTATCTCAAGACCAGAAATCATCTTCACAGTGACTATTCAAGCAAAAAGTCTTTCGATTTGGTGTAGAGGATTAGAGAGCAGAATCTTGTAACATTATTGTTGCTTATCTGCGTAAATGGTCTTGCAGATGCGAGCTTTACTCGCTGGACAACAATTCGTACTGCGAGTGGAACTACAATGGACAGGGCATCGACTACCAGATACTCGCTGGACCCAGCTATATCACCGTCTACACGATATTCGGCGTCATTCTAGGCATCATGGCTGACAAGTACAACCGAGTGAGTGAATTGTTAACGCTACAATGGATAGTGTGTCCAAAAAGGCGCGGTAAACGTGTTTAGGGCTGGTATTGAGCCCACACCTGCACAGATGCACAGAAAAATGATTTTATTACAAGGTTTCATGAGTAAGCCGCCGCTTTTATGGGCTTCCCTTGTAAATTAGGACTAATACAAACAAGTTCAACTTATAAGATTCTTAATTCTTTTGAGAAATTAGTTTTCACTGGTGGAAGCTTACGCCAGTAAGCAATTGTTGGTGGGTTAGCTAGGTGCTAGCTATAATATTAAGAAACTTTCGGGGAATGCACATCGAACCATCTTAGTTTCAACTGAAAGGTTCAGTACAAGATAAAAATTAATTTATAACCAAGAGAAAAAAAATTGCCAACTTTTAAAATCGTTTGTAGCGCAGATCTATCAAAATTCTTTTACACAATATTTACGGTTAAAAGTTAAAACGATCGTTTTCTTCCTCGCTAGGTGCGAATGTTTGGCGGTTGCACCCTTCTGTTCGGGATCGCTGTCTTTTTGATGGGAACCGTCAACGAATACTGGCAGCTTTTGGTGCTTCGAATGTTCTTGGCCGCGGGGTAAGCATCTTTTTAACATTATTGTCACTGCCAAATATTGATACCATGCTCTGTTTTCTCAAAATTACTAAACAATACCACTGTAAAAACTTCACAAGCGTATATTCTTGAGTTCTAGATTTCTAGAGTTCTAGATCTAGAAGAAACGCGCATTACTGCTTTGGTGCAATAGCTTATGAATCTGCTTAATTTTGAGCAATGAAAATTTCACGAGATTAACTTAAGAAATGAAATGGTTGTTTAGATGCCACTCCTTAGTTCCACACATATTTCTTTGCCTATTTTCGATGTGAAATGAACCCGGATCTAAACAATGACGCCAATTCTTCATTAACAGTGAAGCCGGCATGAACCCGATGGCAACAGGCATCCTCTCAGATCTCTTCTCCGAGGAGAAGCGAGGGCTGGTCATGTCCATCTTCAACTGGGGAATCTACGGCGGCTACGGACTCGCCTTCCCCGTCGGTCGCTATATCACGCAGCTTGACATCTGGGAACTCGTACGTTTGACAGAACCCGACATGTGACATTGCACCTTAAAGTTGGGGACACATTCCTGTAAACGATTGAAAGTATGCCCAGGGATCATGCCATCATGCTATCAAGCCAACATGGCATCAGGGATCACGCCAAGGGATCTGAAATTGAACTTCAGGATTCATTCACTAATCCGTGACCTTCGAGATTTCGATTTCAAGACGTTTAGAGATAGAGACGATGAAACTGGCTGTAATCCAGCCTTCATCAAAATTAGAACTGTCTCGCCCTTGGGTAAAATTGCGCTTATACTCATGTGTTACTTGACTTCGGTTTCAGAATGATTTAAGTTCTGGGAAACAAGTTTCACTCATAAATTAAAGGATTTTCTCGCATGGAATATCGTGGAAGAATCTGTACAACCTGTGGGTAATCTTAAACTAAACAAATCTTGCTTGCTTTCGTATGGGGATTGGGTCATAGTACACTTGCGCATATGTTTGTGCCCCGTGGTAAGATGAACCTAGACGACAGTTCTCGGTGCAGGTACGGCTACTAGAGCACCGAGGTGTCTACGGTCTTCCTTCGCCTCATTTTGTGCTCGGCGCAGGGCTGGCGAATGTGCTACTACGGCACCGGCGTTCTGGGCGTGATTCTCGCCTTTCTGACGTTTGCCTCGCTTCGGGAGCCGGTGAGGACGATCATCGGCGAAGAGAGCGTCGCCAAGACGACGAATCCCAACGAGCCCCAGACTAGCGCTTGGCGCGTCATGCTGGAGCCGAGGGTCATCTTCTTGTGTCTCGCCGCCTCGATCCGACACACAGGTGAGGTTGGGATGCTGCACGGATGGTCCATTTTGCTATGCATGTGGTTTCAGCTAACGTTACTAGGGTTGTTCTGGGTTTGTTCGCTTCATTAATGGCCACTGATATGTCTTGTTCACATAAAATATTACAAAATGATAGACTGATACAGTTAGATGCTCCTGGCTATATTTTCCCAGAATCCCAGAGTGAATAGAGTGTGAATTACTGAGAAGAACTAAACACATTCAAGGTATATTTCACCAAGAGTTGGTTCTGAAAGCCACTTTAGGGGCTGACTTATTTCTTCGATTAACAAGCTCTTGTGTTTTGTCTTGAAAATCTTTACAGATATGTGGATTCAATTTCACGACTGTCCTGCTCGATGTAAAAAGAAACGCAATTTTTTCCTATTCCTCGTAGTCGCGTTAGTGCGTTTTTTAGGAATAAAAAATCCAATACAGTGAAACAATGCATTATTGACGATGTCTGCAAACTCTCTGTACCTAACCGTCGCAGGATCTGCGACGCAGTATTCTTGACTAAACCCGTGCGTGCCTGTGTCTACCAGGTGGTCTCTGCTTCGCGTACAACTGCGACCTCTACTACCTGCAATATTTCCCCGACTACGACCTCGGCTGGTGGCTGTTCGCCGTCACTTTCGGCATCGGCTCGATCGGCGTCGTCTTCGGCGGCATCATCTCCGACAAGTTCGTCGGCAAGATGGGCGTCATGTCGCGCGTCGCCATCTTATCAATCAGCCAGGTAAGCAGCGCGAATTCTTACTTTATTTAGTTAGACTCGTGTCTTTTCCTTATCTAAGCACGTTAGTTTTCAGAAGAAAACTATTTTACTGGGTATTGAATGCTTAGTCGCAATCTCAAGCTTTTCTAGACGTTTCACAAAGCTGGGCTGCCTGCTTTATCAAGGGTTTAAACTCGAGTTTATAAAGATAACCCCTTGATAAAGCAGGGAGCATTGCTTTGCTGACTGCTTTAACAAGGGTTTAAACTCGAGTTTATAAAGATAACCCCTTGATAAAGCAGGGAGCATTGATTGCTGACTGCTTTAACAAGGATTTAAACTAGACTTTATAAAGATAACCCCCTGATAAAGCAGGGAGCATTGATTGCTGACTGCTTTAACAAGGATTTAAACTAGACTTTATAAAGATAACCCCCTGATAAAGCAGGGAGCATTGATTGCTGACTGCTTTAACAAGGATTTAAACTAGACTTTATAAAGATAACCCCCTGATAAAGCAGGCAGCACAGCTTCGCGAAACGTCGGGAAAGGTTTGACTTTGCGACTTAGCATTCAATTTTTTTTGTTTTTTCATATCTTTATTATCTTCCTGAACCTAGGAAGGTCAATATGGTCGACCTAGGTCAGGACCTAGGTCGGGTAGGAAGGTGCAATAACCTAGGAAGGTCAATATGGTCGACCTAGGTCAGGACCTAGGTCGGGTAGGGAGGTGCAATAACCTAGGAAGGTCAATATGGTCAACCTAGGCCAGGACCTAGGTTGGGTAAGGAGGTGAAATAATCTAGGAAGGTCAATATGGTCAACCTAGGCCAGGACATAGGTTGGGTAGGGAAGTGCAATAACCTAGGAAGGTCAATATGGTCAACCTAGGTCAGAACCTAGGTCTGGTAGGGAGGTGAAATAACCTAGGAAGGTCAACATGGTCAACCTAGGTCAGGACCTAGGTCGGGTAGGAAGGTCAATAGCAGGTTAAATAGTATTTCGACTTCTGTCTGTATTTACGCTAGGCGGCAACGTCAGAAACCAATAGAAGAGTTGGTGGATGGAAGAAGCTGATGACTGTAATCAGAACGCCTTGTGCGGGCCAAGTTCAAAATAT
Organism: Nemurella pictetii; assembly: GCA_921293315.2. NCBI lineage: Eukaryota > Metazoa > Arthropoda > Insecta > Plecoptera > Nemouridae > Nemurella > Nemurella pictetii. The sequence goes on from OV121122.1 coordinate 10,661,349, forward strand.
GGTGTATGAAAACAACCACAGAGCAAATTACGTTGCATTTGTTAACGCACTAAGATCATATAATTGAAATCGTGAGCTACAAAACCGCAAATTTAGGCTCAAACAATCAGATGTTGTGTAGCTTCTTGAAATTTGACTCTGAGCCGCTGGATTTTCCGCCAGGCATAGAAAAGCGGGAGATGAATCGTGCTAACTGTGAATTTGTTCGTTGCAGTTGATAGCCACTCCGTTCGCTTTCGGAAGTGTCTACTTCAATCCTCTGGGAGCGATGATTTCGCTAGGAATCTCCTACTTCTTCGGTAAGCGACCAAACGACCGCCTTCTATGCAATCAGCGCCTATATAGACATCTTGACCAAACTATATTGACGAGATTTCAACTTAATGTGTGTTTTTCGTTGCAGCCGAGATGTGGTTCGGCATTCTGTTCGCCATCTTGGTCGAGATCGTCCCTCTGAAGGTTCGCTCGACCACCGTCGGTGTCTTCCTGTTCGTCATGAACAACATCGGCGGCAACCTGCCCATCCTGGTCGAGCCGGTGCGGCTGGCGTTCGGTTTCAGGGAGGCGTTGTACATCTTCTACGTCGGCGCGTACCTCGTCAGTAAGTAACCGTCAAGAGGCTGTGCACGATGCGTAGATACACAACTCAACTCGTGGGTTTTGTTAGGCCAGATTTGAGAAGCAATGATGTGAGCATTTAATTCAAAACCTGGATGCAAGGGTTTTACGATCAGAGGTGTTAGTTTCATGTTCGGTGTGGTTATGCAATTTTAGCCATTATATACTTGAGCTCAAATTGAAGAAGGCGAAAGTAAGATAGTTTATAACGATTAGCTAAGCTATTTATTGAGATGGGCGCGATGACCATCAAACAAATAAGTTCGGGAGAATCTGGAGTTTCTACAACTAAGACTTACTTTTTTTCTTGAAAACCGTTTAAGTTCAGCTATCGGGGCTTGGTGATTTTAAGAATAATTTCGAAATTACAAGTACTGGTTGTTGATTACGAAAAAGTATGTTTCTGCCAGAATTAATTAGTACGTCACTTTAAATTGGCGAGATCCATGTCTTCTACAATAGAGCATCTCACACCACCTAGTGTCAGCATACGCAACTAAGCGGAGTTTCTGTTATTCATTTCTCTGCTAGGTGTCTCGTACCAAACGCTGCTGGTACTGCTAGCACAGCTGGTACCTGATACATATCACTAGAAACTCGTGTATAGATTCGTTATCTGAAAATATTTACAGTTTATAACGCACATTCCCTTGAAATAAACGAGCGCATAGGACCAGAAGTGTCCCTTTCCAAAAGATCAAACGAAACGAACGGCCACTCGCCAGTGTTATTTAGGAAAATTCTTGATCAAAGACATGGACGTAAGCCAGTCTTGACTTTTCCAGGTTCCGTGATGTTTTTCTGCGCAATGTTCCTGATGAAGCCGCCGAAGAAGGTGGAGAACCCCGAGGACGCGATCGGCCAGGAAAACCCCGCGTTCACTCTGGAGCAGCTGGCTCACTACAAGGGCAGCGCCACTCTCGACAACGAGTGCAGTCATTTATGATAAACTTTCATCTGGCTAACTGTTTTGTAAGAAAATCGCGAAGAAAGATAACAATAAAAATAATTATTTTGTACAGTTTTAATATTGACATGTGTCATCTTTTTGTTTCTTGTGCATTTGACCATGAACCTCAGTCCTAGTGGCTTACTTATTAAACAACCCCAATAACTGTCCTTGATATCCAACAGCAAGCATCTTGGATTGAAGCTTTTATGCCACGATAGAAACATGCTTTTTATACCACAGCATCCAAGTTCTAAACCAGCTGTCAGTCAACAGAATATGTCTTACTGGCATGCGATGATAAGATAACAAGATAACCAAGAAACTAACTTATCTTCTGTAAACGAAAGTAAACGTAACTGCCATTGACAGTCAGGAGAAGGGCTTGAAATGTTTAGGTATCTAAACTCTGTCATTGATGCCGGGCAGAGTTTTTACTTTTACTAATTATTCTTTGTATTTGCGGTCATTTAAAATCGTTACATTACCAAATGATATCAAAGGTTCTTGCAATCTATAAGTTAGGGTAGGTGAGAAATGATGATCACATCACATTCACTCTCTGTGATTTATTGATCCACCACCTATTGGTTACAATGTCATCTGTCTTGAGAGTCGAGGGTAATTTTTTTGTGTATCCGATAGATTCAACTAAGTCGTTGACAGATCAGGCGATCAGAAAAATAAAGTGTTTCGCATCTGTAGCCGCGGTGTGGAGGGTTAAATAAATTAATCAATAAGGAAATACAGTTTGTAGGTTTGATAAATTGATGATTCGTGATGACATGACATGATGTTGTGACACAACGAAATTCAAAATCGAGTATCTTGATTCAAATCTATATTCATAATTTCTGTATGTTGGATCTAAATTTCGGGCATTGTAAATTATCCGTTAGGTTCCACTCAACGGAGAAGATTCACAAACGGGAAATTAAAATTTCATCCCGGGAAAATATTTCAATAATTCAATATTTGAATTCCAACTTCCGATGGTAGGTACACGCAAGTGTTCTTGCCTCTGGTTAGTTTCCCTCTACGGCTTTTCACCCCCTCATATTATGCTCGGTGCAGGGATGGCGTATGTGCTACTACGGCACCGGCGTTCTGGGCGTGATCCTCTCCGTTCTGACGTTTGCCTCGCTTCGGGAGCCGGTGAGGACGATCAATCGCCAAAACGCAGTCGACGAACCCCAACGAGCCCTAGACAAGCGCTTGGCGCGTCATGCTGGAGCCGAGGGTCGTCTGCTTGTGTCTAAACGCCTCGGTCAGGAACGTAGGTACGACGGACTTGATTTGCCGACCGATTTGTATGGATTAATACGGATTTCCGTGAATACAAAACTCGCAGAATGGCCAATATTCGATTTTCGTCGCGTTAGTACGTTTATGGAACCACAGAAGTCAACCCGTTTAGCACCTAGTCGCGTTAGAACGTTTTTCGGGATTTCAAAAATCAATGCAATAAAATTAACGATTCTCGAGGGGTCTGGCTTTATGATAAGCACACTTTGTACCTGTTCTAGGCACAAGGCTTTGGGCCCTGACACGTTGCACACATAACACAATGTACAATGTACAATGTATAATGTACAATGTCTGCACAATGTTCCTGATGAAACCGCCGATGAAATAGGAACACCTGTGTATGTCGCATCTACCAGGAACCACGGAGCAGTTGATCTTCAACAAGGACAGCTCATACGATGGGCAACGAGTCATCTTTGCCCTGTCTTGTTAGTTGTACAGAAATAAAATAATGAAAACATTTGCTTGTTTTATGCTCTCTTTAGATGTACTTATAATTTAATGTAATTTGCTTTTTCCATTCGGGAGTTTGGCTTATTTTTAAGCGATTTCTTAAACATCAATAAGATATCAATCCTTATAAGTCAATAAATTCACTGACCACGTTGTTTGAAATGGGGCATTCTCGTATTCAAGTAAAAAAAGTTCTTTTACTCTTTTAGTGCAATTTCAAAACATCTCACACATCAAAAATATCTAGATTCTAGATTTAGATCCAGATCTAGGTTCTAGACGCCAACCCAATTTTTATGGGTTCGTTGTATCCCATTTCCATTGATTGCTCAGGCTAAGTGTTCAGAAAGCCTTTGAACAACACAAACAAATTCGAAGGTTTTATCACACACATTCCATGATTAAAAGCTGCTCTTTAATTTTTTAATTTGTATTTTTTTTTTTGAAATAATTTGTACATGTCATATACAATGCATATTATATAAGTGATAAAATAGGCTTTGAAATTTGTCAGCCATTCATATTTTTCATGATTAAAAAGATGTCAAAAGATGTCAGTCATGTCATGGTCAATCGTGAGTCATTCCGTGCTTACTCACTATAAAAATGAAAATGTCTATGATAATTCACGTGCAACGGCATGTTCACCCCATTGACGCAACGATTTCTTATCTCCAGTGGCGTTGGGTGGTAAAAGGACACATCAAAATCATTGTGTCCTGCACAAGAATGCAGCCTTATCTCTATCATAAATTCCACATCAAGCGAACAGGGTGTACGCCACTACCACTAACTATCACCGATATTACCGATGCGATATTACAACAAATATGATACAATATGATTGCGTGTGTGTTAATTGTGAGCGTGAGGGTAGCATGCGTCACGTTACGGTGTCAGAAACAAAGCCACACTGAACTGTGTATAGTACCATGCCGATCATTGTCATTTTTACTCGTTCTCAGTTTCGTTTAAACACGTTTAACCACGTTAACCACGTTTGTAACCACGTTTAACCAAGTTGTATCAAGTTATATTGCGTTAAACCAAGTTTAACCATGTGTAAAACCAAGAATTAAACGTTATTTTCCGTTTTACCAAGATTAACCAAGTTCTCACGTTAAACTGCGTGAAATCACGTTAAACTACTGTTAACAATAGTTAATCTACAGTTTAAAATCGGGGAAAATCCGCGCATTGGAGTTCAATGCACGTATCAAAAGTTAACTTCCGCTTAATCAGCTGTAATGAGCGAAGCGTGTGTCTAGCAAGAACTGCACTTTCAACGTTTGCCGAAGAAACAAACCAATTTTGTCATGTGGGCTCTTGGGATTTCTGTTCTTGTTTGCGCTCTAAAAACCCAACTGCTTCGTTGAATTTGGATAGTGTTTTTAGAGGGACTTCGAAATAAGCCGGTGAGCTTTACCAGCAGTAGATGAAATTTTGATAAACTGACTGTCTGAAAATTATTACTCCCCGCGTGACATTTATTAAATCTGCATGTGGTTCCAAAACTGAAATGGTTTCAAAGGTAATATTCATGTTTGATAATGTAACATTGTCGTCTATGCTTGCAATAATTCTTGAGTTATGACAGACAGACAGGCAAACAGAGAATGACCATGATAGTTGAATGCCGTTTTATGACTGTCTCGGTTATGTAGTCAAATAAAGATAGATCTATCTTAGAAAAAAAAAACGCGGGTTCAATGATCATAGTGTGAATTGCATTCAGATAAGAAATGAACTAATTCAAATGTCATCAAAGATAATTCTTCATGTATGCCGCCGACAAGCTCTCAGAACACCTCTCTATGTATGTTCGCTATCTTACCACCACGAGGCACCCACGAGGAGAGATCATAATGGGTTGCAAGTAATGATAAAATGTCACACCGTGATGCGCATTGTTCTAATCGATCAAGATGCCTTCTCTCTAAGATTAGTCCGTATCATACCATAAACTTGATAAAAAACTGACGAAAGGATCAGATAATTAATTCGATTTGTTAAGCCAAAACCATTTTGTAGGTAGACTTGCCTGACCCTTTCCAGGCCATCAAAGACCATAAAAGGTTATAACTAATTGTGTCCCCAGCTTTTCCATCCTATTTTTTACTGCCCAAGGTTTCGAGTTTTGTGAACTTATGGCATAGTTTCTCAATGTCAAAACTTCTCACCGGTTCCATACTCATAAATCATTAACGGACCGTTAAAAAGTTAACGGAGCCCTGAAAAACTGGGCGTTGTATAGTCGCCTCATCGCTGAGGATTCTTTCGCCAGCTTAGCAATGCTTTTTCGGCAGTTTCCTTTATTTTCTACAGTAAGATATTTGCTTTATGGCTGCAATTTAAAATATTTTGTTTTGAATATAGTTTGCTGTTTATACTTATTTTGTTTATTTTATAAGCTATTTTCAAAGTTATTCAAAGTTACTTTCAAGTATTTTCAAAATTTCTGTAAGCTTACAAAAATGTATATTTTTGTTTTATAAGGCAGCATCAGTGTAAGAATAAAAATTTGGAGGGGGACAGTCAATCGATCATTTATCGACCGACAATGTTGGGGATTTTTGGGTTACAAATAGACTCCCAATGCGCATTGAAATGAATTGAAAGATGTTGTTTGAAATGATCAGTTAATTAATTGATGGGTAATGATTGATCAATCTCAATTAAATGTGTCGCACGTCGCAATATACTTAATTACACGATCATGTTTAAAAATAAACCATTTGCGTCATCATCGAATGATTCCCTAATGACATTTGAAATATAGGTGCGATAAAAAATGTCTAGCTCTTATCGTTCATTGTTCTGTCTGCATTATTTCTTGTAAATAATTTGATCCGTTGATAGAGACTTTTAAGTCATTAGGTACTTGACTTATCGATATGATGATTGATATGTCTCGTGGAATTAATAGCAGATTACACGCTGTGGAATTATGAAGTGGTGTTACCTGTATGTAATTAATATGCACGTGATTTATGTATGTGAATGCATGATATACATACAACTTACCACCTCGATACCACGTACCAATGAACAGCATAGCTTTTTACCATACATTTTTATTGCATTTAACATCATGCCCTTACGACCATGCTGTTCAATGTTCTCAAATTCTTATACTTACTTTCATTGGAGTGACAAATCAAGAAATTATTACCGACACATTACAAATTTTCAACGCTTATTTTCATTTACCTCGTTTTCAATGTTCATCGTTCTCGTCACAGAATCTTTGTTTTTGCTGTGATCTCTTTATAAAATATCATTTTCTTGAAGTTACGTTCTTTCGCCAGAATTCAGTTTCGGCATTTCCAATTCACTTGGCATGTATATTCGTCGGTAAGTCACCTTTTTCCATTTTCTTCAAAATTACTTATGTTCCAGCGATGATCCCAAATCTCACCAGTGACCAAAATAAAGATTGCGTTCACATCCTTACAAAGTTAATATGTAAATGCAAAGAGGAGGGCTGCGATTTCAGACACCCAACTAAAAGAATAAGGTATTTACATGGAAAAGAATAGTTACAGAAGAAAACTATCTTGGGTAACTATTCTGTTTCATTGTCAGTATATCAGATTCTCATTGCAACATCGGAGTCATGAATTCGCAGTCCGTCCGGCAGTTTCACACAGAAGATTTTGATCGAATATTGTTCTTGATCGATATTTCTTATCTATGAAAATATCGTTATCATCAAACAATTTCGAACGAAATTTGCTGTGTGTGAGCATTTTCTTTGCAAGGGTGAAGCAATCTTGACCTTTAGCCCAGCAACTGAATACCAATATATTGGGAATTAAATTGATCTACAGTCTTTCAAGGATGTATCCGCACCAAAAATCAAATTGCCATTCAGCAATAGTTGGCAGTGATTTTTGGTACGTTCAATCAATGATCAGACTATAGCTAATTTAATTCCCAGATATTTCTTGCGGATATTTCGTTCCAAACTCGAGCGTGAATGTGAAACGAAATTTCGATGCAAGAAACTTTTGTTGGTAACCGTCACTCGGCGAGATGTTAGAGCGAATAGAATTCGTCTTGGAGTCTGCCAAAGCTTATATACCCAGCGCGACGGAGATAAGAAGTGTTACTTTTAGAACACAATGAAGCAATACACAGGAATGTTGCGACACCTATTGATTGGACCGTGGATCAAAGTATTCAATATGTCACGTACAGCCACGCTATAGCATATCAGGCTATCAGTGGACAATAAAATTAGTTGGAAAATTTGTTGCGTGTGTTAACTGTTCGATATTTAGAATTTCTATGTCAACACTACATGTTTTGTCGGCTTTTTGACGTTTTTCTCATAATTCTTTTCGTTCTAATTTTAATTGCAATAATTTCCAAAAAAGGACGTGTCGATATGTCAATCTGTCACTTAACTGTCATTCCAATCAATTGTTAATCAAAGTGGCCACTTCCCGATGAAATTAAAACCACAATTTGTTCTCAGGTCAAAACAATGGGATTCCTTGAATATAGCGAAACAAACGCTATTGTCAAACATGATGCGCATGTGTGACCGAAAGATTTTCCATTCTAACCACTTAGCGAATTTCCCAATGCGCAAATTTTCCAACCGCCACAAGAACAGTCATCATAAAAAGCTCAAAATCATATCATAAACCGAATAGTTGCTCAATAAAGCCAGAGTGAGAACTCAGTGTAAGAATTTGCAGACTTACTATCAGTTTTAATTAGCGGCATTTGCTTAGGAATGGCAATTAAGGGATTTTGGTAGGTTTCTCTCGTTTCTGATTGGTGGAAGGCGAGCACATGACAGAGGCATGGCGGAGGCGTGATAGCGTACAGTGTGGAGCTGATAACAGGGTTTATTTACTAAATTTTAGGTACAGTGCGTACGCTTGTGTCATGTGGATGCTGGGCTGGGAACGAGCGATAGAACGACGGTTGTAGGTATCAAATGCTAAATCACAATTTTTTGGTATTGCATATTATTCGATTAACATATGTTTTTACTACCACGGTATTAACCAAAGCTATTCCCAACCCTATTGGCATCAAAATATACACAAACTGATATTTTTAACCACGATCATTTTATTATTTTCTATTTTATTGGATATAACCGTCAATCCCAATACAATAAAATTGCATTTAGTATTTGATGGGTTATCATCCTACGATAACTTGCTAATAAAAATTAGTGACAGACGTTATTTTAGTGGATAAGCCTAATTTCCAGATTAATTTCCAATAAAACGCAGACCGTAAAGTTCGCCAAACTATTGTTAGTTCTTCAAGAAAAACAACAACTCAAGCCATTCTCTGTTTTGATTCAAATCAAAAGTAATGTTCTATTTTCGAGGTAAAACGTGTTAAAGAATAAAATCAAATATTGTCCTTGTATCAAATCGAAGCTATTGCAACCCTAACACATCAGGAAAATCATAGAAAAAACTATCCAAGGATTTCCCAAGCCGATATAATGAATTCCACACCATTTTCCTCTACTCATTCCCATTCAACGCATTATGTTGTTATACCTGCCTTACGTGCTGCATCTAGAAACATATTATTATTATAATAACGACACAAGGTGCTGCTGTAGAATAAAGAGATGATTCAGCACGCTTTAAGTAACAGTTCGCGTTTAGCATTGACATCTCAGCCATTGCTGTTTTAGCAGGGTAGTCAGCACGGCAGGGACAGCGAAAATTCGTGCTATTTGCACAGGTGCGATCGTATGTGTCTACGGAACTAGATCTGTGCTTGAAAAAACAAGACTGTTTTGTAGCTTTTCTGGTAAGTAGGATGTGGATGAAAGTAACAATTATCTCAGTTTGAATTGTGATTAAAGGTGTCAAAGGTGTCAGGACACGCATGTCCTAGCAGGTTAGTTTACAGAAAAAAATATTTAACATGGTGTTGACTGATTAGTCCCAAACTCAAACTCAAACTCAAACTTTAGGCAGCATTTATTTGCGAAACGCCGGAAAAGTTAGCGTTTGGGACTTAACTTTCTAAACTCAGAATAGTTTTTCTGAAAAGTGCAAATTCCTTACATGGAGGTACGAAAATAATAGTTTGGAAACGATTGTCAAAAAATAATTATTGTAAAGTTTCCTGGGTATTAAAAATAATCGAAAACTGTGACAAATTTTTTTGGGACAATTTTTTAACAATTTGCCACGAGGACTTTAAACCTTGCATCCGCGTCATAGAACACTCCTCCCGAGAGGTCAAATTACAAATTTCACACTCCTGTATGCCATACGTAACTGAATTAATAATCATCATGATCTGGGTAAATGGTAGATAAGAAAAGAAGCATGTGCATATTGTAGTCTAGTGTCTATTTCGTCTATATTATTTAGGCTCACGTGCGATAAGACCGAAATAAGTGTGAGGGAGAGGTTGAGGGGAGATCAGGAAGAGAGAGACAGAGAGAGACAGAGAGAGAGAGACGAGATAATGTGTGCGATGAGGCGTAAGCCATGTGCGATTGTCTAGGTATATTAGACGGGGGGTTTGCTGTGAATATGGGTCACTTCTACAACAGAGCAACAAGGTAAGTGACAGTGGAAAAAATTCAGAAATTATTCACTTAGGTTTATAAACAAACGAAACAGATTGGCTAGGAGGTCCGGTTTTGGAGTCAACAGTTCGAAAATTTGTTTTTTCCTAAAATCTTTTCGAGGAACCGGTCGGAAATCAAGCTGTCAATAATCAAGAATTATTCTAGATGTTTTTTTTATTCATTCAACGAATAGTTGGAAATAACATCAGTGAAATTGAATTGCGTGCGTAATTGCAATGACGTTTGACTCAACTGATATCAATTCTTAGCCACAACATTGCGGAAAGTTAAACCAATCATTACAGCAGACCAATTATAATAAGAAATGTAATTAATTTCCTGTGATAATTAATGCAAGCTGACATACAACTGTTGTGACTCGACACTGACTATTTATAAGTTTGCAATGTGTCATTGCATTCCGTTTACTTTGATTTTTGTCAACAATGCGACGATATATACTTTTTACGTGCACAACACGATTTGTTCTTTAAACAACGGATCAATTTGTTTCCAAGTGCATCACACGATGTGACCTCGGAATCCGGCTTCATATTGTTTCGCGGTGAACTTTGTGGAGCGGTTACAATTTGTTTGTGAAAACAATTAGCATTGCATTATCTCGCAGATTAAACACACACATTTGAAGTTGTCATACGCGAAAAGATCGGCTTTAGAAACTGTACAAAGCAGTAGAGGTTATTTTTATCAGGGTGTGAGTCATTGGTGGGGTGAAAATTAGGAATTGCTTATTAATCAACCAGATTTGCCATCGTTAAGCGTACATAGCTCTAATTATAGACTGTTTTAAAGTGCTTTAAATCTTATCCATCTCTGATTCATTGTAACTGTTTCTCGCCTGGTAGTTAATAATAGATTTTACAATTACAATGCGTAAAGGTGCTAAAGACGCAAAAAAATTCAATCTTCGAATCTATCAAAGGCAAGACCGCTCGACCAGCACACGCGAATATTTCTCCTCGATAAAGATTTATGAAAAAGTGAAAGATTTTAATTTTTTGTTTCGCTGGTGATTGTCTTATATAGTATATTCCTCAAAACAGAATTGCAATTCCATTCTCGAAAGGACATTGCAACATGCCGGTAACTTTGAAAAGAATTCAAATGCATTTTCGGAATTCAAGTTTCAAATAGATAAAGCTACAGCCTTATTTACTCTATGGCTACACCTACTCATAATTGAATTACTGATGAGATTCTCAGGATATTTTTTATCAGTTGGACAGCCGTTTTCAAACAGTTTCCTATGAATTTGACATAAGTGCATAGCTCTTTTCAAAGTCTTCTAATGCGATAAGAAAATATGAATTTCCACCGGATGAACGAAAGAAATTAGGTCGATCAACACCCGATAAGATACCTACTATTTAAAAAAACTTGATTGTTTCTTATGCATTCCAAGATATTCGTTCGGAAGGTTGATAATCGCGTGTTTTTTGGATCAAGGGCTAGATTTTCTTAATATTTCAAATTGACTGTGGCACAAATCAAATTTATCAGTTCCATTCAAATCTATAGCAGTAATATTTGTTTAGTGATATATATATTTGTGATAACGCGTATCTTTTAACGTAAATATTGAGAAACTACGATTGATCGTTATATTTCTTCACTTTGTTTAGGTCTACACGTGTTAAGAGACATCAAAATTATAAAATAACTTTGACGGAATTCTGCAAGTTTTTTTTTATGGAATTTCTTCTTAAAACATAGGCACTTGACATTTCACCACAGTATATTTATTACATTAAATCTTCTTTCTCCAAACGAATTCCTCCAAAGTCCAAAACAAATTAGATCACATGATTTTTCTATTGTACGTTGCTACCATAGAATAAAGACCTTTCAAGAACTACAACGCAATGTTAAATTTTGCTACAGGCAGAGAGAGATAAAAGAAATGTGTAAGGAATAGGAAGAATTTTTTTTTATTTTAGTTATGGATAACACCGCAGAGCGGAGCCACTACAAAATCCGTCGCTTTTGACTTGACGGGTGGCAGGCCACTGTCCCTGCTGTCAGAGTTTTGCGGCGCTCCTGTTTTATGCCCGACTTTCTCTAAACCAGACTTTTTTTCGAGTGTATCTTGTGTAGCGCTGACGTCACACAAAGTACCGGCGAGCAGGGTTTTGTTATTGAATGGAAGTTGACCGCGCTAAGGGTAGGAGACCGAGTTTGGGTTGATGACTTGGCCTCCAACATTTACTCGTGTTTCTAGCGATTGGTACTTTGCTTCATTCATGGGATTCCGAGATATTCTCGTCATGTTTCGCGCTACCAATCTGGCAATTATAACAAAAAAATGCCCCACTAGGTACTTCAAAAGTCCAGTCAAATTGATTTGTCTGTTTTGACGTCGCTATTTTAAGCATAGGAAGTAATTTTCATTGGCTGTTAAGTGGTGTTCTGAGAAATTTGGGAGGGGTATGCGCGACATTAATCACCAATCTACACTGGCTGTGGATGCTTGTAACATTCACACTACACTGATATAGACCCTATGGGTATCTCGAGACATTCTTTAGTTCCAAATATTTCTTCTTTCCTGCTTGTCGAAGACAAAGACCATCACAGATCGCTCTTTTAAAACATTTATTACACTTATTCTAGTCACAAGTGAATAAGCAACATTCGCCGACGTTTACTGGGCTTCAGAAAAACAGATTAGGGGCAAGAAAAGTTGGGAACGTATTCGCTTTTGTGCGATACGTGTGCGGTCATAATATTGTCATCGGCGCAAGGACCAATCTACCCTGGCTGTGGTTGCTAGACAGGGTTTGCGATCTTCCAGACGGGTACTAGCAATGGGGCAGAGCCGTGAAAGAGGGAGAGGTGAAGCCTTGCACAGAAATAGAAAGCGTTCGAGCTAGTGGTAAAACCATTGATAAATGCGTTGCACAACTAAACACATGAAAGAAAAACATCGATTTTTCTCGGGAAAGATTGAAATTTTAGTATTTAAAATCCAACTAAATAATTATATAGGACAATTTAAGCAGGTATGAGGTGCATACCCAGGCTACACGCCTGTCTAATATTTACTATAACAAGTACCAACTATATTTATACTGTTTCGTTAAACGAGGAAACCCCTTCATAAACAGGTAGATTTCAGTCTGACAAGACAACTCTTCCACGGGATCCAATCATTCAGTTATTTTTCTACAATGCAGGTTTAGCACGTGTCTACCACTCAAGTGTGTTTGGTTCTCCTTCTACTATCAGTCTACCTGCTTGCGATTACAACCCTGGCCTTTGTCCAGTGGCACATGGTTCTTGTTGAATGCGTGAGGGATTTGATATCTCTGAAATAAAGGGAAAATTATCGGAACAACTTATTTAGCTAGCAGCAAAATGTAAGCAATCACATCTTTGATCGCAAAACCTCAACTAACATGAAATAAAGCACGAACGGAGTACGTGAAAATTGCGTATTGGCGAACAAATTTCAAATTAGTATCAGGAGATGCGTTCAGCTCAGACTTTTCTGCAACACTGATTTTATTATTTTGCGTCTTTGTAGAATCTAGATGTTTATTGTAGTCGAGGGTATTCATGGGTACAAGATCAAGAGGAAGCCGATTCACATGGATTTTGGCGAAGTGGTAACATGTGGTACATCTTAAATGGTGCACGATTGAAATTGTTTTATTTTTATGAGTGGTTGTGGGGGCTGAGTTTCCTTTAAATATATTTTTATATCTTCTCGTGACCAAAGCACAGGCGGCCTGTAACATCCGGGCCATAAAATGTCACATCGCAAAAATTCAGACAACAATTTTGAGCGTTCTTACTCGAAGTAGAATCATTCATGGATCATGGACCCATGGGTTCATGGACCCTCAATTATCTCTTTATAGTATACTCGGAATCTGTCATTTTCCTAACGTCACAATACAGAATAATGGCGTTGATTGACTGGCGTACTGATCTCCATGCTTCCATAACATGATCGTTAATCAAAAAAACTGTTCGAGTATCAAATAAGAGCTTAGAATAAACTTTAATGGTAGTGAAATAAGTGAGAAGTCTATTTTGCAATAGTGTCGCATGTATGTAAGATGTGGATAGTTGTAACCTTTTGTTATTATCCGAGAACATTAAAAAGTATAGCTATTCTTCTATAGTTGAAATTCTATAAAAATGCCGCGAATTATGGGTAGTTTTTAACATTTATACATTTCTTAAGTTTAAGTTTTATTCGGTGGCGAAAATGAAAAGAAGAAATACGTTATTTGTGGTAATTAGCATAAATTGCTTTAATGACGCTGTTATCAACGGTCTGGGCACGGCGAACGATAAGGTGGAGAACGCGCCCGACGCCGCTAAAGGCATCGGATTATTGGGCTCTATTAAAAATATGAATCAGAGTAAAAAACTCTACAAACTGTCAAAATTTCATCCTTGCTACAGAATGAGCATGATAAAGGCCACTATCAGCCGGACTAGAGGCGGACACTACTCGAGAAGCTCAGATGCGTGTTAGTCGCATTCAAAGCTCATGTAATAGCTGCCAGCCTGCCAGTCCTTAGCAATGTTGTAGCAAATGTAGCAATGTCCATGGTGGTCTATGGTTTAACAACCCACATCTGCAGGAAGAGCGAGGATGACCGTAGACCTTTCTGTTTCAACAATAGAGCAGCGTTGCGACGGTGTGAGGTGAGCGCTAGACAAGCTACTCTTATAAAAAAAGGTCTGGTTTAGGGAAAGTCGAGCAGGAAGCAGGAGCAAAGCGGCCAAAACTCGGCACGCCGCAATACTCGGACAGCAGGGACAGTGGCCTGCCTCTCGTCAAGTCAAAAAGCGACGGATTTTGAGGTAGCCGCTCTTCGGTGTTATCCATAACTAAAATAATTCTATGTTGCTACTATGGCTCATTCTGCCTCTCATTCTCATTCTTCACTCTGCAAATTCTGATTTAACCTTAAGGCCTATCAAGCGGGGTATATGCGCCAAAAAAAATGCACTGCAACCGATTTTTTTAATTATATTTACATTAAGTAGTTGATTTCGCACCTGTGAAAAATATTTTACTTCACGGAAAATACCGGAAAATTTGCGGAAAACTCAAAAATGTATGTTTCACGGCCTACCTGTTCATCATGAAAAGTCGTAAGGGCTAAAGTGTCTAGTATTTTTTTTTAGACGTAGGAAGTTTGTATTGAGCCATTGGCACCTTTTTATTTTTGATCCTTACGCCCCTTTCGAAGATATAATTTTTTTATCATGTCCAATATTTCACCAAAAAAACGTCTTTCTTTCGCTGGCTGTCACAAGCAGACGGTTTAAGCTATAAACAAAATAAACCCACCACCGGATAGTTTGAAGCGAGCCGAATCCAACCATATAGGTAACGTGCTTCTCTGACAAAGGATGTGTCCTGTGAAGAGGTAGAAAACGAGGGCTGCACGAGGGAAACTTTTGCGCCTAAATCTTTACGTTTCGTCCAAGCAGTACTTCTTATCACCTCAAATTGCATATTACTTAGGCGTTGAAACAGTCCAGTTCGTGGTCTGGAAACACTTCTTTCACGTAACCTTGGTGCCGTTCACACGCTCGCTGTCTATAATCCCCAGGCTTAGGTCTTGAAAAAAACAACACTACGCGCTGAAATCTGTAACTCACAACAGCTTATGATAACGAATTGAACTGAATTCCTCTCGCAGTTGCTAAAACATACTTGTTACACCTCATATCTAAATGCAATTGGGTGTGCATCGGGTGCAATCTGCATGCAGTCAGGTCTTCCGAGACACGCTCTGCATCTGTTTTAGCGGTTTGTTTATACTATACGGTATCTTGGCTGTAAAAGTTACGAAAGTGCACAAGCTAACAAGTTCAATTAGTTACAATTAGTTTACATGAAATGAAATGTTGATTGCACCTCATTCCGTTCGAAGATTCCATCATACAACGACATGAAGCGAAAAATACATGCACATTGAGTAAATGCTACATAAACCAAACGATTTGTAATACATAGTTAGCGGTATATTTTGACAAAAACTACCTGGCTAAAAAGTTCATTCAAAAGGCATAAGAGCATGTTTGCTTTGGCAACTTTCATGATTTACTGCTAATGAACGAAATCAATCGAATTAATCGACCTTCCATTTATATCGAACAATTCAATCCCGGATTATAGCCCCAAGCGCGCAAGGAATATACATCGCGAGCAGCGGGATGGCTGCGACAAGAAAACATGTCGTTTCACATGTTCGGTGATGTTTAAAAATTGACAAGAAGTAGGTACGCTAGAAATTCGATTCAAATTGATTCATAATCAATATCAAATCACAAGTCCACTCCTATCAAAACTTCTCACAAAAATTGATTTCCGTGGTTTTATCCTGTCGATATGAGATGTCTCGAGTATTAGGTGACTCATAAAAGTAAACAATTTTAATAATGCTCGGCAACTATAATCTCTCGGCTCTTTGGCAAGGCGATAATAATCCTCTGTCGAAATGTGGGGTGGGGAGGTGACAAAATAGTATTTTGTGGCATGTTCAACGATGTTTCAATCGTTCTAATAACGTTAGAACTTCGATTCAAATTGATTCCAATTCTGTTTCAAATTACGAGCTCAATAGTGTCAGTAAAAATCTCATATTTCCATTTCCATGGTAATTCGCTATGACTTGTGTCTTGTTTTCATTTTATTTATGCAACCTAATACCATAGGGTATGTAAGGCTAATACCCTAGTAGACCAAAACATACAAGGCCGTTTAGTTTGTTGATATCTTGAGCTCAGACACACATGACGGCAAGAGAGAACTCGGCTCTCACTCCACAGAGCTAGTGGATGCTTATCGTGAATATACACTTGCAAGTGCCGTGGCGAGTAAGTGGCCGCTTGAATCCCGTTAACGGGATTCGAGCGGCCACTTACTCGCCTCGGCACTTGCAAGTGTATATTCACGATAAGCATCCACTAGCTCTGTGGGGTGAGGGCCGGGATTCTCTCATGCTGGCATGTGTGTCTGAGCTCGAGATATCAACAAACTAAACGGCCTTGGATGTTTTGGTCTACTAGGGTATTAGCCTTACATACCCTTGGTATTAGATTGCATAAATAAAATGAAAACAAGACACAAGTCATAGCGAATTACCACTGAAATGGAAATATGGGATTTTTATCGACACGATTGAACTCGTAATTTGAAACAGAATTTGAATCAATTTGAATCGAAGTTCTAACGTTATTATTGATCGGTTATAAACATCATTGAACATGCCACAAAATACTATTTTGTCACCTCCCCATCCCACATTTCGACAGAGGATTATTATCGCCTTGCCAAAGAGCTGAGAGATTATAGTTGCCGAGCATAATTAAAATTGCTTACTTTTATGAGTCACCTAATACTCGAGACATCTCACATCGACAGGATAAAACCACGGAAATCAATTTTTGTCAGAAGTTTTGACAGGAGTGGACTCGTGATTTGATATAGATTTTGAATCAATTTGAATCGAATTTCTATCGTACCTACTTCTTGACATTTTTAAACATCACCGAACATGCGAGACGAGACGTTTCTTGTCGTAGCTATCCTGCCTGTATATTCTTTGCACGCTTGGGGCTATAATCCGGGATTGAAATGTTCGATATAAATGGAAGGTCGATTAATTCGATTGATTTCGTTCATTAGCAGTAAATCATTAAAGTTGCCAAAGCAAACATGCTCTTATGCCTTTTGAATGAACTTTTTAGCCAGGTAGTTTTTTTCAAAATATATCGCTAACTATGTATTACAAATCGTTTGGTTATGTAGCATTTACTCAATGTGCATGTATTTTTCGCTTCATGTCGTTGTATGATGGAATCTTCGAACGGAATGAGGTGAAATCAACATTTCATTTCATGTAAACTAATTGTTACTGATTGAACTTGTTAGCTTGTGCACTTTCGTAACTTTTACAGCCAAGATACCGCAGTATAAACAAACCGCTAAAACAGATGCAGAGCGTGTCTCGGAAGACCTGACTGCATGCAGATTGCACCCGATGCACTCCCAATTGCATTTAGATATGAGGTGTAACAAGTACGTTTTAGCAACTGCGAGAGGAATTCGGTTCAAATCGTTATCATAAGCTGTTGTGAGTTACAGATTTCAGCGCGTAGTGTTGTTTTTTTCAAGTCCTAAGCCAGAGGATTATAGATAGCGAGCGTGTGAACGATACCAAGGTTACGTGAAAGAAGTGTTTCCAGACCACGAACTGGACTGTTTCAACGCCTAAGTAATATGCAATTTGAAGTGATTTGAAGTACTGCTTGGACGAAACGTTCACATTTAGGCGCAAAAGTTTCCCTCGTGCAGCACTGGTTTTTGACCACGGTTTGGGACACATCGTTTGTCGGAGGGACATGGGACAGACATGGTTGGATTCAGTTTGCTTCAAACTTGTTATCTATGGTTTTATTTTCCTTATAAGTTTTACCGTATGCTTGTGACAGCCAGTGAAAGAATGAGGGTTTTTTAGCGAAATATTTGACATAATCAAAAAATTATATCTTTGAAAGGGACGTAAGAAGCAAAAATAAAAAGTTATCAGCACACAAATAGAAGCATTCTACGAATAAATAAAAATACAAGACACCTTTTTCTCGACGGC
This sequence comes from Nemurella pictetii, assembly GCA_921293315.2. Lineage (NCBI taxonomy): Eukaryota > Metazoa > Arthropoda > Insecta > Plecoptera > Nemouridae > Nemurella > Nemurella pictetii. Next base: position 10,679,887 of record OV121122.1, read on the forward strand.
TTTTCCTGAAACCGTGCACGGAAATGAAATATACATTTTTTAGTTTTCCGCCAATTTCCCGGTATTTTCCGCTTAGTACTATATTTTTCCCAGGTGTGATTACAACTGCCTGAAATGAATATTATCAAAAAAAACGGTTGCAGTGTGTTTTTTTTCCCGCTCGAATCCCGTTAATTGCAGAAAGTGCACCTAGTTGATTCGAACCTAAATTCAAATCCTCGTTGCATGTACGGCAGATATTTATTATAAGAAACGAAATATCCAATCCTAAATATGACCCCGGATCTGTACACCTCTGCGGGGCTATGCATCATCCAATTACGCTATACGAACAACCAGCTGTTGAATTTGAGATCTTGGGCCCCATGGACTTCTTCCAAGCAAAGGATTGCAAATGTAGTGGCAACCAATCGGATGCAGTTGCTCCTGAGTTGTTCGGAAGAAGATTAGAGAACTATTTTAGTCAGAAGATTGTAAAGGCTGGTTCACAATCAACTTAGCAATAGACATAACTTAAAATAAGCAGTAACTTAAAAGTTTGACATTTGGATCTCCATTAGACTGTCTACAACAAACATAAGGACTTAACTTAGACATGACTTAAACATAATGTTTGACCATGTCAAACTTTTAAGTTGCTGCTAATTTTAAGTTATGTCTATTGCTAAGTTCATTGTGAACCAGCCTTAACACCGGCTCTGCAATGCGATCCTGTTAATTGTTTTAATTTGAGATGAGATGAGAGCGTTGCATTTCCTCAATTAAAAACCTTACAAAATCAACAGAATCTCACTGCTAAGGGGTTCGAGAATCTCGTCTCATAAGCTTCCATCCTGCATTCTTCATACTTTCTAAATCTTTATTTACACCAATGTATTTTTAATTCCAGTAGCAATCGCGGCGCTCGAGAGCTCTTCGCTCTTTCGCCACAGACCGCACCGGCCGCGCATCGAAATCTCCTCGCCGAGACCTAGACGAGTCTCACCGAACACACGTTGATCCCGTCCATATCGTCGAGCTGCCCAAATTATGGATCTCTACGCACTGCAACCCTTCTCGCCGGATGTCGTCTGGATCCTGGTGGTCGGCTTCCTGTTCGCCTTCTTGTTGGCTTTCGGTCTCGGGTCGAACGACGTGGCCAATTCGTTCGGAACGTCTGTGGGCTCGAAGGTTTTGACTGTCCGGAATGCTTGCATCGTCGCGACGTTTATGGAGATCAGTGGGGCCATCTTGCTAGGTGAGATTCTGGGTTTTTTCTTCGGTTTCCCACGTGGATATTACGCGGATGGGCACAAAACTTCACTGGCGCTGTGTGGAATCGGTGCCAGTTGAGGACAAAGATTCAGTCAGATAATGGCCACATTAACCTTTCAAAATATGGCTTTATGAACTTAGCAATATTTTAAATTTTGCTGATTTAATGCTACCGTGGGAATTATCCTTTTGGAAAAGTTCTACGGTATCCTAATTTTGCACAATATATAAAATAACCCCAAAAATACTCTCAATCTTAAAAAATCAACACTATAACATCTCAAAGACAAATTTTTGGCCACCAAACTGGCAGCTTAATTCGTATAGTTATAGCGTACTTAATTAAAACGTACTTTCAAATCGATGACCCAATGGTTTGTGTGAAATTGCAGGGTCTAAAGTGACGGACACGATGAGAAAAGGCATCTTGGACATCTCGGTCTACGAGAACGACGAGAAGGAGCTGATGCTGGGAAACTTGTCAACGCTCAGTGAGTGAATGACAATAAAATCATGACCATCTCCTAAGTTAAGCAACACTGAGTTGGATCAGTGTTTGGATGGGTTACCGTTTATCCGAAGACTTGATCTTTCGCCTCTCGATAGCACAGACAGTGAGGTGCCTTGCTGTTAAAGCTTTAGTTTATTTAATTTCGGTTGTACTTACTTTGTTGTAAGATCCTACATGATCTGCATAAAACAGCTAATCTCTTATATACCAAAAGTAAATAGACCGATGATAGCATTGGGGCGTTAAACCCCACATCACTAGCCTGCAAAAGAGGCATGTGGGAGATAGAAAATGAATACATCTATCATATCCAATCTAATCTATTTCGAATAAAGGGATTAAAGTGAATTCAAAAACACTACAAAAGATTTTGATATGATCTATTAGATGATCGATTTGAATCTTATAAGGTTTCAATTAATAATTAGAATTTTGTTATCGCGCAGGTCTAAGATAAAGACATGAAAAAAGCAATGAACTGCTGAAGTATATGCAATTTTTCCTATGCAAAGTTTATTTTTTAGCACGTTTCATGCTGGAATGAGATAGCGAATTGTATTACGGCAATTTAGAGATTAAACTGCATTTAACGACCTATCCATTTTTAAGTGGGCACTTCAAATGACAATCTTTATATTGCAACTGACTTTCATCAAATTATGACAATCAAATTAATTTTAACACCATAACCTATAAATTTAAGAATTTTTCATTCTGTTTCATTAGCCCCTTTGTGTTTGTTCGATACAGTTGGTGCATCGATCTGGCTGATTGTCGCTACCCTCTTCAAGCTTCCGATATCCGCCACCCACAGCGTGGTGGGCGCCACTGTCGGCTTCTCCCTTGTCGCGCGGGGTTCCGAAGGTATCCACTGGACCAAGTTGGGGATGATCGGTAAGGACACACCATAGCACCTGGCTCCCACATTTCTAACATATGAATGCTAGGGGTATAGGTGATTTATTTTTCTAAACGTGAATTAGTGAATCAGCAATCAGCATACTCTTCCGGTCAATTAATAATGTTGAGCACCATAATGTAAATAAACGTGGGTCGGTAAAATGCAGCTGCCTTATCAGCTCACCATATAGCCACTCTGATAAAGTTGCAGTAGCATCACAACCCTGTCCGTACGATAGGCCGTGTATTCAATGATTAAACTTGGTCGATGACGGTTTCTGCAATCATGTTAATTGCTTCACGAACGATTAAAATGTCATACTAATTGATTTTCATTGCATTTTTCAGTTCTGTCCTGGTTTGTTTCTCCGCTTCTCTCCGGAGTCATCTCGATCACCCTCTATCTCCTGATCAAAAAGTTCATTCTAACAGCAGCGAAACCGCTGATCCCAGGCCTCAAAGCACTGCCCTTCATCTACGGTTTAACCATCTTGATCAACGTCTTCTCCATCGTCTTCGAAGGGCCATCGAGTAAGCAAACAAAACAATTAGATGCGATGGAAGCTACTTTGATGAAGTGAATTGTCTTGGGAGATACCAATCATAAATCTTAACACCATTGCTCTTTTCAGTTCTACGCTTCGACGAGCTTACATGGTGGCAAGCACTCTTGGCCAGCATCGGTGTGGGAGCAATCGTCGGCATCTGTGTCCACTTCTTCTTGTCGCCTTACCTCAGGAGAAAGTGCACTAGTAAGTAAAATCCCACTGTCTGCAGCAATTACAAACAGCTAAACTATCATATTATGATTCTGCTTGTTGTGACTCCGGCCTAGGCTCCTAGCACACGTGACTTTCAATTAGTAACACCAGCCTCTTTGCGTTTCCAGTGGACGAACAGATCCTTGCAGATGCCAACGAAAAGAAACGCGTGGAAAATCTCGGCATCACGAACACGGTGTACGTCGTCAGCGAAGCTGATACCAACAAGGTACATTATTAAAAAACGTCATAACATAAGCTGATTTATATTCGTCTCGCTATAAAATCCTTCGCCAAGGACAATTCCCATGCCAACGGTATTAATATTTTACGAGTAAAACCAGTAAAACTCGTGAAGATTACATTTCTACTACAATTTTATTACTTCAATGCTTTTAGTAGTGTATAGTAATCGTTGTCTATGTCATGGGACTGGATTTTGTTTTACTAAAGATGTGACTTTGTTTTAGATGTTTGATAACGCTGATGCTAATGGCGCTGCTAACGGGGCTGCTAACGGAGCTGTGAACGGATCAGCTAACGGAGCCGTTAACGGGTCTGCAAATGGGGCTGCAAATGGGGCTGCAAATGGGGCTGCAAATGGGGCTGCAAATGGGGCTGCAAATGGGGGTGCAAACGGATTCGCACACGATGCCGAAACTAACGCAGAAAACGGTGATGTGGTAAGAAACAAAGGTCAATATTAATTACACGAAGATTAAGGAAATAGGGAGAAACAGTGGCGTAGCCAGCACGGGGGCAGGGGGGGCGACCGCCCCGGGCGCCGCCCGGCGCCGAGCGCCGGGCGCCCCTATTTTTATTAATTTAAAGTTACAAGAAAAACCACTCTGGACCCAGAAACCTGTAAGCTATATGAAATTAATGAAAAAGTAAGGACATATTGAGTCTAATTGGGGCGCCCCTAAAGACCCTCAATTTCAAAAATTAAAAGACAATTACGGGCGCTGATTTCAACCAAAGAAGGTGTACAATTTAGTGGAACCACCTGTCCATACATGCTTAAAAGTGCTAGCGGCATGCTGGACCAAACGCTTGTTGACATGTCGAGGTAATGACAGCGTGAAACCAACTAATTGCCCGAGCCATTGTCTAACGAAAGGGTAGAAAAAGACGTCAGTCATCAAGTCGTCAGAATGCAGAACCTGTGTAGCTGTTAATGCGAATGCGTCAATTTTTGGTGTAACTTTGGGTTTTCCTTGGGTGGAGCGGTCACCTTACTGGCAATTCGTATCTGTTTCTTTTACTCATAAACACTTTTGACACTGACACCACACTTAAAGACTGAGGTCTTCTCCAATTTAGCTGTTTTACACATTGAGCGAGAACTCACAGAAACAATAGCTTTTGAAAATGTGACCGACAACTTCGCGAAAATGAAGCCTCGACGAAAGAAACTTATTGCTGGAAAATAATTGGGTTATTTCTCAAAATTATTGGTTGAGCCATTTGGCCACTGAAACGAAAACAAGCCGTTTAATTGAGCATGAGAAAATTGAAATTTTTGATTTTTGAAAAACATTTTTAAGTTTTTGAACTGAAAAACGCAGAAGTAGTACTCTGAAAATTGCATCTAAATCGTTTCAGCCGTTTGGACAGTCGAGCGCGGACAAACGGACAGAAAAACAAAAAAATCATGAATGACTCTTTTTAGGAGTGAGTGCAAACTGAAAGTATTCGCTTCACTCGCTACGCTCATCCAATTATATAATATACTCATCTTGTTACGTAATTGCGTAACATTTAATTTTATTACATTTTATTATTAATTCTGATTATTGATTTAATTAGTTTTATTGGATCAAGAAAAATAATGTTTGACCATAGCATACTACGTCATATAAATTACAGTGACAAAAATTGGCTAATACACGTTTATTAATGCCTTATTACTTATGAGGATGGCGCCCCTATTTTTCTGACCGCCCCCCCAAGCTCCCAATCCTGGCTACGCCACTGGGGAGAAATAACGACCATGCGCTGCAAAATCGTTGGCATTTGGCACGAGCCGTCCAAAGACAGTAAAGTTGTTTTTTCGACAGTGGTTTGGTATACTATAAATAAACCCCTTTATAAATAGATATGAATCCTCATAACTTCCCCGTTCACCGTTGTAATAAGCTGGCTGTGATACATTCACAGCTTCCACAACTAACCCACAACTGATAAAGAGCAACAGTTCCTCACTCTCTCAAAAGGCGTGTGCAAATTTTTGATATAAATATGTCTCAGTCCCATGCCCGCGCATGCTCTGAGAGCACTGTTCTCAGAGATCACTTGCTACAAAATAAATAAATTCATTAATAATTTTAGGCGGAAACCACATTCAGTTCTTGAATGATAGTATGGGTTCTATTTTTTTAGTAGTTGTGGTAGTAGTTTTGACTGTGCTAGTTTCTAGTTATATACACTCCAACGACCCAACAGTATATTGTGTGGACTTAGAATCAATAGTAGTTTCGGTTCTACTGTCTTAATATGTCATTAATTAATTAAATTGCATTTCTGAAAAGTTTCGGTTCTAGCTGTTTCCGGTTGGCTATCACCATTACAGTTTATACCCACAAGCATCGTCGGTAAGGCATTTGTGTAAACCGCCAAGCCGTATTCGCAGCCCAACACCCCAGTATTCCCCATGGCAGTAATTTAACCAACCGACGCCCTCCTCCGTTCCAGGCCGCCGTCGAGAAGGTGTCCGGCATCCACGGCGCCCGCGACGACGACCCGCCGGAAATCGCGCGGCTCTTCACCTTCCTTCAGATCCTCACCGCCACCTTCTGCTCGTTCGTGCACGGCGGTAACGACGTCAGCAACGCGATCGGCCCGCTCACCGCGCTCTGGCTCATCTACACCGACGGCGTGCTGTTGGCGAAGGCGCAGACTCCGATCTGGATCCTGCTCTACGGCGGTCTGGGCATCACGGTCGGCCTCTGGCTGTGGGGGCGACGGGTGATGAAGACCATCGGGACGGACCTCTCGAAGATTGTGCCGTCGACGTGAGTGTTTTTTTTGGAATTTCTTGGAGTTTTCGTTGTTTCCATCAAAATTCAGTACAAAACGTGTAGATTTGCACAAAAAAAGAGTTCGGCGCTGTTTTCTTTTGACGACTCAGGCTTCAAAAACAGCTATCAATGGTTCATGGTGATAGAAGTAATGTAAGAATAAAAAGAAATGTCTTGATGAGACTTGAGCGTAGACCCTTGATATAAAGCAGCAGCATAGATTTGCAAAACGTTCAGTCAGCCCAGCCTTCAGTCTTCAGCCTTCAGCCTCTGCCTCAGCCTCGCCTCAGTCTGGTATTATTATAAGTAACTAAGCCATATAACGATATAACATATAACCAATTATATAGCTTTTCTGAAAAAACCCCATATTCATTAGAAAAACAAATGCGATATAAATCGCCGAAAATTCCCAGTATATCCCACTAGATAGGGTTGATCCTGAATCTTCAGTGAAACTGATTTGATAAAACTAAGAAACATTCACATTGTTATGAGAGTCATTCAAAAAACAACCCAAAGCTTCTCAGGCCCGATTTCCTCGCTTCGCTCTCATCCTCCACACACCCCGACTGCTTCGCCTCCACTTCCTTCCCAAAAACGACGTGTCGATCGTTTGACTGATGTCATGCAATGATCTGCAGAGGGTTCGTAATCGAGCTGGGCGCAGCGACAACGGTGCTGATCGCTTCAAACATCGGCATCCCGATCAGCACCACTCACAGTCTGGTCGGCTCGGTCGTTCTGGTCGGCCTGGTCAGCTCGTCCAAGGAAGGGGTCAACTGGGGACTCTTTAGGTGAGACTTGTTACTTATATTATGGTGGTAGAGGGTGGATAGGCCATATATAGCCAGGTAACTTTTAAGAAAGACTTAGGGACTCTGAAGGTAAATAATCCACGTGAGACTTCTTATAATCATACTATATGAATGTACTTATGGTGAGATGCCGTACTACTCCTACTTTTAGGGTAGTGTTGGACCATATGCAATCAGGTCTTTCAAATCAGGACTTCAAATCAAATCAAGACTTCAAATCAAATCAGGACTTTCAATGAAGAATGTGAACAGGAAAGCTATAAGTAAAATGGCCGTTCAGAGCCGTGGGTGGGTGGAAAAGTGTGGGGGAGGGGGGACTGGTGAATCCTTCGAACTCAACTAACCAGACTTGGTAGTTCCGTTGAATGATCACCCATCCGCTAGCTGATTTAGGATAATGCTGCTTAACTTCAGAGATTACTCGAAAACCGATAGATTTTCTGTAATTTGGGCTAACCTAAGATTAAACTGTCGACGCAAATAAAGGAAAAGATAACTTCACCCTTTTCTATCTTGTGTTCATGATATTTGTTTATTTATTGGACGATGGTGACCGTGAATTTTCTGCTCTTTGCAGGAATATAATCTTCGCCTGGTTGGTCACGCTGCCCATTTCCGGGGGCATCAGCGCTCTGATGATGTTGCTCCTCAGGAATGTCGCGCTATAGTTTCCAAAAAAGGGGCGTGCTATCTGCCCATAACTCAAGCGACATTCGTGTGTCGAGCGTTACACTTAGTGATATTATATTCGTTTTAGTGTGTTTTTTTACTACAAGTATTATTTAATTACTAAGATTATTAAGTAAAGTTATAGATGGTCTTCATTGAACAGTCTTCGGTAAATTTTCATCATGTTGATGAAGTCTTGTCTAGACGACAAGAAATTGAGTTCGTAAATTAATATATATTATATTAGGGAGGAGAAATGAAGATAGCTTTTGTATTATTGTAAGTCTTATACTACGACAACAGTATTCAACATAATAGCCATACAAATCTGTTGAATTTTCGTTGCTGATAATCATATCAATGTACCGAATGTAGCTTTTGTATATTTGCTGTTGTCAATGGGAAGATACGGCATCCCTAAATGAAGAATGCCTTTGGATATATTGTAACAATATACCAAAACTTTTTTATACAATACTATGTGAATTACCATTAATCGTATAGCCAAGAAATCAATCAACCCATATTTTTGAATATTTATGCTTGGTTGCCTGTTTCATCGAAAGATTGAATAAAAATACGATTAAAATCATACAAATTACTATGCCTAATGCATTATTTGCCTTCTTTTACCAAGGCTTTTTAACATTCGCTATTGGAGCAGTTTACATTGGAGGAGTTGCCACTCAGCAAATAGTTTTACAGACTTTAGAGGATTGGATCAGTTGAAATGTATAACAATTATGACGGCATCCCCAGCAAGTATACGCGTGCACTCCCATTGTGTAGGACTTCCTGGGCGCTCTTAAGTGTACTCATAGCAGAAATGGCGCTGTCTATAGATACGAACAATCCTGAAGTGTCTGGACTTCTCGTCCGAAGGCACGACAAAAGTTAAGCAAAATCGCGCTGAGCAAGGTGTTTGATGGGTGACCGTCATGCACATAATAAGTTCTATTTGGGAGAGAGGTTGGGGGGTTTGAAGTTAGTACGACAACTTCACTCGCCTTGCTTATCAACCTATCGACAGCACGGATTAGCGGAGGAATCCTGTTGTTCGAGTTGTACCATCCTTCGGAGGGGACGTAAAGCCGGTGATCCCCTCGGTACTTTTCGATAGGACTAGGCTACGTGCCGGCACCGGGTTTTCCCTCCTCCCTTCTAAGCTTCTAAGCCCTTCTATTGCAATTGTGGGTTAAATAAATAATAATAATAATATAAATAAATAATTAAGTAGTGTAGTAGGAACAGTAGGTATTGCATTTTTTACATACAGTGCAAAACCACCTCAATTTAAAGTTAAAGTTATGGATTTTTTAACATCCCATGTGGTCTAGTGGCTAGGATAGCTGGCTTTCACCCAGCAGGCCCGGGTTCGATTCCCGGCATGGGAAGTTACTTTTATTCACATGTTAGATTTTGTGTCATTTTGGATTGGAAGCGTTTTGGTTCATTATGTGAAGTGAAAATGCTTTTCTTGACTTACCCAAAGTCATTTTTAAATAATTTATTTTTGTTACTGTAGGTAAATGGTATCCATTCTTTGGGGAAATCCTAATTTTATTTTTACCTGTTATGTTGGGTTCGAGGTACTAAGTCTGCTATTTGTGTCTATACTTAAATATGTAAGTCATTTCCCATTTGTCTTTCATTCTATTCCAACCACTAGAATTTACAAGTTAAAATGACTATAACTTCAAATTTAATGGTGATATCATGCAATAGATGCAAACGATGCAATAACAGTCTAACAGATTAGTGAATATAATATTCAATTATAACAATATCAAACAGTATCCCATGTGGTCTAGTGGCTAGGATAGCTGGCTTTCACCCAGCAGGCCCGGGTTCGATTCCCGGCATGGGAATAACTTTTTTACACTTATTCTTAGCTTTAGTGGCTTTCAAGTCTGTTACCAAAGCGTTGTATTCGGTATATCATTGTGACTTCTATATCGATTTCAATAGGGGTTCCTAAATTTACCTTTGTCTGATGGTAAGTGGTAGATTTGAGTAAAATATTGGAAATCTGTGGCTGTGTACCCATAATCCGATGGGATCAGAGTCGATTCCTGGTTTGGAAAATATTCGATTCTTTGAAAATTCCCTTGCTTGATCTATTCCCTTATGTACAGATGATCGACAACTGCAGCAGTAGGACTGTATTTATTTCTTACAAGGATTTGCACGCTTGCTAATTACATAGAGAAAAGTGAGATATGAAAATCAGTTTCGCAAATCGCAAATATTTAAAACGAAACGCATACACGTTCTCCGATCTACCGCGTGAATGTGACGCATTAAATATAACGTGTAGTACGGTAGTACCGACACCTTGTAATAGAATTCCTCGTAGAAATTCAATATTATGGAAGTCGTTAGAAGTGGTGATAAGACTGATTGCAGAAACAATGGCTTTTGTGTCGAACATTCTCGAACTCGATATTCTGCAAATTAAAATTTTATGTCACTGAGACAAATTTCAGTATGCAAATTAACTTCTGCGTGTGAGGAGTTCACGTTTCTGAGACGTTTAACTGTGAAGTTCAAATTTCTGTTTGGAATTCCGTAAAAGACACTTTAGCTAGCAACCCTTGCAACCAGAGTAGGAATTGAAAAAAATATGATATTTATATTATATATATTCATATGTATAGTTCATGGTGTATGTTCTCGTAGCCCAAATTATGAATAAAATACATTTTGCGATTAATGCTACGAATGATAAACTCTATTTGAAAAAGCCAAGTTTCGCTAAAACTGAAAATTGTTTTTCAATTTGCCCCGAAGAAGCCATACGGAGGCCCAGCGAAAAGATGCCGTCAATCAATAAAGTTTATCATTCCGCAAAAATGTCTTTTATATGTGATGCATGTATCATGCATGTATCATCATTGGTGTATCAATTATGCGTACATATTAAATATGCATTGATGATCAGTATGACTATATTATTTGAAAAATATTTTCCCCAAGAAACTAGACAATAGAGTTTCCATCTAATGATCAATGATATAGCGTACAGCAATCTCAGGGAAATTTTCCAGCTTTTATAGTTATAGATGCAACAAGCTAATAGATTCATGTTTCATGAAAATATCAAAACTTCCGTACGTAACCAATAATATCAGTACATGAATCCCTGGTGCACAGAAACAAAGAACCCACAGCGTAATCACCCATCTTCCATCACACCCCCTTACCTTAACTTGTCCACGCTCTTATCGCTGAATTCTCATGCCAAAAGAGCCCCAAATTAAAACTAAAACTAAAACCGCCCTCAAAAACTTAAAACCTGATGACTATTAAATCAAATCAAATATAGCCGAGCGTTTCACTGGCAATTAATCATCTTCGTCTTCCAGCAACAGAACTTCGTAACAGATCGAATTGACATCTTTATTACGCTGCTCACTCGCCACAAGGCATTATAGAGCACGTATGCGAGACTTATATACAATCGGATTATTGTCAGTTTACCGGCGCCAAGCTTCCAGTGTGTGTCGAGCACCGTGTACGTTGTACTCCGGCTGTAGCGAGTACCAAATAGTAAAAGCCAAGCGCTGTGTAGTGTGTAGTGTAGTGGTGTGTAGTGTGTAGTATACCTCGGTGCTGCTGCTGCTGTACTCGCTTACCACTGTAGCAGTGTTCTTCAGGAGGCAGCCGTGACAAGTCAAGCACTGTCAAGTCGTCTTCACTCTTCAGTCCAGTCCAGTCCTGATAATTGACCGGGTACCTTCATGATGGCGATTCAAATCTGTAAGTGAAAAGGAATCATTGTGCATTATTTTATGTAAAAACTGATAGTTGGTAATGCATTATTTATTTGTTTTGATCTATGGCGTATATGAATGTATATATAGAGGGAGTTTCCGCTAGCAAAGACTTTCGGGTCAGCGTATTCGTTAATCAACAGGTTTTAATACAAATCTGGATACTTCAATTATTTCAAATCAAACCAATTAAAAGGTGGGTGGGTGGATACCCTGTTATTTTAGATTCCGGTACATAAATGCGATCGTTTGATCGTTTGATGTATACCTATAGGTATAAATGTGCCACCAAGTGTGTGACTTGCTTTTTTATAAACACATGATATGGTAGGTCAGTAATTTTTGACACGAGGATATTATTTTATGTAAGTTTTAAGAGTAAAATTATGAAAATCTTGAATGGCTGTCGAACATTTCATATGGATAGAAAATTTAATTTCCAGTCAGATGAAATATTTTGGAATTATTCCTATTAGAGAACTGTTCTTTCAAGATTGATTGTTCCTATGGATATAAGAAGTAAACGGACCGATATGTAATTATAAAGTAACGCTGAAAAATCAAGTCCTTTAGGAAATTAAACAAAAAAGTATGTACTTCAAGGGTACTTGATATTTTCTATTGAAGTTGAAAAATTACACATAGTTTTCAGAAAAAATATGTAACCGGGTTATTGAATGCAAAGCGCCCAAACTCTAACTTATCCCGACGTTTCTCAAAGCTGTGCTGCCTGCTTTAGTATCAAGCGTCTAAACTCGAGTTGCTTTGCATTACCAAAAAAGTTGCTCATTATAAAAGGTCTAAGCTCGAGCTTAAGGTGGTGGGGGCGACTGCCCCTCCCCCCCCCCCCCCCCCCCCGGGTCACGTGAAATTAAAAAAAAGTGAAATACGGCTCATTCAACTGAAAAAGGCGGTATTTTCACAATTCGCGTTTAACACGAAAACGAAAAACTCCATGCTCTATGTGCATAAATGACGCGGTTTAAATAATAATATAAATTAAATTTATGCCCACTCAGATTGTGCACTTGACTTATAAGTATTTCTGGCCACCAACCAAACGAGCTGCACACAAATCTAATTGCTTTCCCCCCCGTAGAATTACCACTTATTTGGTGGGTACGTTTAGCAGGAGAAATGCGAGTCGGAACCGGGATACGAAACCAGGACCTTTCGCTTTCCAGGAGATTGCGCTATCCGTCCGGAAGCAATATTGCTGAAAGCGAATCGGTCCCAGGTTCGCGCATTTTTCGTTTTCCCGCTTGCTAACCTACCAACTACCTACTGGCGAGAGATTCCACGAGATTAAACCAATTTCTCGAGCACCTAATTGTTTAGCTTAATCTAACTGAAATTATTGATATCGAGCAATTCGTGAATATCAAACATCTGTGTCATATAAGTTTTTTTTCCGATTTTTAGGAGTTATTACCCTTATTTATCAGAAAAACTATTACCCTGATACCCTTATACCATTCTTCATGAATAAACTAGTTTCTGAAAACTAATATGTCTTGACTAATTTTCAAACATGAAAGCTTCAAGAAAATACCCAATTTTGTCCTCTAAGGGCCGGTTTTACAACTTTTGTCAACTCTGGGTTAAGCATCTAACTCCTAGAAACAAATAAATTCCAATGCATCCCATTGGCCGTTGCCATAACAAATAACTTAACTCCCACTTTAACCTGGAGTTGGCAAAATTGTAAAATCGGGCCTAACGTAATCAACGATGACAACTACTCAACTAAAATAAAGTAAGAATTGTAGTTTCACACATGACAGCTATCAAATATGAATCAAAACGAGATTTAAAAATAATAACACCCATCATCGCGCCAAAAATCAGCAGGGGTTTGTTTAAATTGTCTCGTGGTGAAGCCAGAGAAACGGTTTGAAAATAAAAAAACGTCTTGATGCAAAGCGTGGGAAGTAACTCCATCTGTTCGGGTCTAGTCTTTCTGTTGTGCCGGATAGCCGGCTTGAGCGCTAGACGAGACGAGATTAGAAGCACGCTGCCAGCCAGCCAGTGCCCCACGAACCTTCGCGATTGCGACTAGCTCTCTGTGTGTGTATGTGCGTGTGTGTTTGTATTAATCTCGTAGAATGCGAAAACATTAAAAGCAAAGTGGAATTCATGTGAATTACTTTCAGCTCCTAGCTGCGTTTTAGAGCTTTAATTTAAAGCTTTCAAGGTATTTTTCGTCTCAGCTTCGCGTATGTGATGGCTTTGCTACGTTTTTTATCAGTTATATTTGATAAAATCTCATTTACACTATATAAATAGTCGAGTTCCATGCATCTGGCATGTGAAGTAATGTGATGCAATATGTATAGGGTATGATGTCTTCATATTTGCATGACACTTTCGATGCGAAATGACACATTTGATAATTCAGTTATTATTTTTATGTTTGCATGCGCCAATTATCATATTAGCCCCTGTAGTAATTATTAGTTTAGAATCACTTAAATACGCACTGAAATCTAAATGTAGAGTAGTCGTAATATTTCCCAGAAAAAAATCACAGAATCTAACACAGAATTGATTTACAAGTGTCGTTTTCAATCTTTTCTGCTCTGCCATATAGCTAATTTGTTTGTTCATTAAAGTATCTTGTGAGGTTTCTTACATGATTATAGCAGCTGGTTTCAATCAATAATCAATGTGTGATGTCGCAAGCGTTTTGATGATCGAAATATGTTTGATAAGTGGGTAATGGGTACATGTATCGTACTGTCATTGATGTGATGTGGGTGAGTTAGAGCCCTCGGGATAAAGATGTACTTTTACTATCCAGACCACAGGCTACAAATACCAGTATCTTTGAGCCAGACTGTTCAGATGCTGTGGTCAGATGCTTGCTAAAGATAGAGACAATTCCTGTGAGAGTATGCTTGTTTGCGACCAACATTTCTGCTCTTCTGACGCGTCAGACAAAGCTATGACCCTAGAGAGGGCTAACAGCAATAATTTATTATGTAAACCCTCATACCCCCTATCAATAAACAAAACACGTTCAAGGAAACTGTCGTTTACTCAAAAGTTATCAACAAGAAAACATTTGCATTACTGGAAATCACTGCATAATGTTTGCGTCGGGAGCTTGTGCTAGGATTTTGTAACAATTTTTCTGCAAACGCACCAGCGGAAGTTGTTGACGTTGACATAAACGGCTGACGCCCCGGAACTGTGTGATAGGCAAAGGTATAGGTGTGATCTAGGGCTAGGCGATGCGGCACAAGATATCATGCGCACGCGACGGGCAAATTTGAGCGATTTTTGTCAATGTCTATTCATAAATTTGGGCTCTAGAGTGACGTGATGTTAAAAAAAACGAATATTTTCACTGGGTATTAGACGTAAGGCATCCAACAGAAAGGTGTCAAAGTTCCAATGGATGAAATTAATTTTATTTATTTCCATCTATTCTTGTTTAAAAAATGAATTAGGTATTTATACACTGTATCCCCAACATAATTCACTTGTAGATCACTTTTCTTTCATCCATTTTTTTATCTTATTACTAACATTGATATCGGTACAGCTCGAGATCCATCTTCAGAGATCAGTCTCAGCTCAGATATTGTTACTGAAGGCGTTATCACAGATTTTACTAAAAAGGTGACGATAACGATTCCTAGTATTAACTTTACGGATTTGTTTAGGAATCATGTATCAAACTGCTAATCGCGTTGCAAAGTCACGATATAGAAATATGTTTCTCATAATAAAGCAAAAACTATTCGATCCAAACGGGGAGATGAATTCTGGTGTTTTTACGGTGAAGAATATTATTTGTGTGAAGACTGTCATTTGGCAAGGATGATAAACGGACCCACAAATCCTGATCACTTGAACTGAGGCACGTGTTTCACATATTTGTCCCCGATCCATCCATGGATTCTTAATCTCAAGTTTGTACATAAATTAAAAGCTTTATGATAGTAATTGTTTCGGCGGATCGTTGGGCCTTAATAAAAATAAAATAGGTACAATACATTTTGATTCCAATGATGGAAGTACCATTTACCTTTTTTATTTTGGAATTTTCGTGTAGGTTATAATAAATTTATAATTGTTGTAATGATTCCATATGGTGACTTGATTTTTTAATTAAATTCTAATTCGCCCGATTCGTACATTAGAGTTTTCAGATTGTTCTTAACATCAAAGCTTGGCTAAAATATTAAGAACATAAATCCACCTCCATCTCATTATCATCTCATAATTAAATTAACTGAATCAGTACAAACCGCTCTATCTCGGGTCAACTTGCAGATCACAGCCCGTCTAGGTCACACAAGAAAATTTGTTTTCAAATATGTTTTACACATTATTTTTTGCTTGACCCTATAAACTCTTAAAGTCAAGGAAGGGTCACGAAATCAGCGGATAAGATCAAAGCAACATCATGGTCATCATAGACGATCTCGTTTGAATTTGCTTTGATATTATCTCTAGCACACACTAATGAAGAAATTGCATATTGATAACCTAATTAAAGTATTTGGTGTAAGATGATTTTTTAATCTGTAATCTGATGCGATGTTCGATGTCCATATCACCTATCATATGGTTATCTAATAGAAAATGATAACAGACCATGAGAGAGTAGGAGCCTCTGTCTTTTAGCATCCAAATTGGAAGAGTAAAAGATCACGTACGAAGAGGCTGCACGCTTTTTAATTTTTTTCTCTAAGGTTCATTGCTTTTACTGATCCAATCTTGGTTTGCTTACAGATAAAGATGTTTGCACAGATATAGAAATTATTGTTTTTTTATGCAGCAAGATTATGTTGACTCGGTAAACAATTTGAAGCACCAGATCTTCCATTAGCGTTTATTTGACCTAGTGAAAAATGAAAAATCTCGTATCACTTATCAATTGCATGAATTGACATGTCAGGGCTTAGAAATAATAAGAAGTACTAACTAAGTATATATTTTTTTACATATATTTTGTTAAAATTTAAATTGCATTAAAGTTACACATATTTATATTATATTTGAAATAATTTATCTAGCCTTGTGTTAATATTTCACTACTCATCAGCATAAAAATTTGACCAATCACAATAAAAAAAAACCCTTTGATATTGCTATTGGTACAACTTCTTTATTTTTATTTTTAGAGAAACAAAAGGTAAAATTTCCTCACTCACTCATACACTTAATCTTCCCTTGTTCTACCCCATGTGCTTTTCTTGGAAATCCGAACACTCATGATTTTGAAATATCTTGTCCATAGCATATTGAACCATGCCATCGAGTAACAATTCTATTGTGCCTCTCAATAATTTATGTTTTTCTTGCATTTTGAATTCTTGAGCATTTCATAGTCTCAAGCAATTACATTTTGCAATTAATTGGGCTTGTGGATATTCAGTTAAAAAAAAAGAAGCAAATGAGCCTCAAGAACCAACGACAATTATTGTAAAAATATCCCCACAACTCAAACAACACACTTCACCAGCCTGACTTAACAATGTGCAATTGCTCAGTCCACAAACTGTATTTATTTCATTATTATGGCTTATTCAAAAATTTTGAAATTTCTCACTTCCGCAAAGTGGATCAGCATGGACGGTATTAGGTATAGATTTTCCAAGTGTGGATTCTGCTATTACTCAAACAATCAAACCAGATTTTCTGCATACGCTTTTCTCATTTTTATTTTGCAGATGGAAGAATGCAGCAAGCATCAACCGAGCTTCTGTAGGTCAAGTAATTTGTTGGTACGACTAACCTTCAGCCAACAAACTCAACTCTTCGACTTGGTTCCTCGGGTTCA
Source organism: Nemurella pictetii (assembly GCA_921293315.2). Classification (NCBI taxonomy): domain Eukaryota; kingdom Metazoa; phylum Arthropoda; class Insecta; order Plecoptera; family Nemouridae; genus Nemurella; species Nemurella pictetii. Next base: position 10,697,387 of record OV121122.1, read on the forward strand.
CCTCCATCGAGTAGCAACTACGGCCTATTCAACAAAAAGGTAACGAAACAACCTTTGAAAAGTTAACTCTGATTAAGAAGCAAGTTTTTAGTGTTTCCCCTCCTACCTATAATGAACTATGGTGTTTATGCTGTGTTGGTGTCTTTTAGTTTCTACAGTTTGTTGGCATTAATATCGAGCAATTGCCTAAATATTAAAATTTAAGCTCTTCTCACTTAGACCCTACCCTGTTTTTCAGTTTTTTTTTATAGATATTAATTTAAGAAATAAAAAACTTTACAATAAACAATGTTTGTAGGAAATCAAAAAGGTTGAAGGCAACATGCATCAGTTCTCGATTTTGCATATAGGTAAAAATATAAAATGCATGGCAACACCAATGGATAAGTGGGGGCAACCTGATCAAGCCTTAGTAAAAAATATATATTAGAAAATATATGGAAATTTTGAAAAGTCTGAACAGAAATGTATATATCTTTTCACATGTTGGCACATTGCTGATGTCACAAAAACAATTTCTTGTAAAAGAATGCTTCTACAGTGTAAACGAATTTTTATGTAAGAATTATGACTATGTAAAGTATGATGTATGACGTTCCAATATCTGTAAAGATTAAGTCCTGGAAATAAACGATTTATTATTATTATTACTAGGCTATGCGAACACTCATATAATCGTGTTGTGGATGAGCGTAATATTTACGCTCACCCTCAACGCAATTATATTGCGTGTGCGCATAGCCTAGAGGCTTATATGATCAATTTAACATGTCCAGTAAGAATTTAGCAGATTTCTCAATGACATTTGAATATTTAAAAACGTAAAAATCGATTTGAAGAAAAACTATTCAATTGATTTGGTTCAAATTAATAAAGTATATTCTTTTTACGATTTTTAATGTACACAGTAAATTTTGTGAACATCGGTTGAAGATAAAGTTGCTTAAGTTGCAAAAAACTGAAAAAACGCTAAAAAATCGCAAAAAATCGTCATAAAAGTGCCATTTTCAAGAAAAGTGCTTAACATACAACAGTGAAATTTTTACACAAACATTAAATCGTGAGGGTCAACATTTCCTGAAAGTTTCGTCAAATTATATTCAGAAGTTTGGCCTCTAGAGTGCAAAACGTGTTTTGGAAAAACTGAAAAATTTCGTAAAAACTTAATAACATAAAATTTACTCGTCCGATTTGCTTCAAAAACGTGGCAGATCTAAGTTCAGAGAAAACGAAGATCCATGTAAATTTTCATCAAAATCCGTTTTGGCGTTTGGCCTGTAGAGCGCGAACAAACACACAAAAAAACAAACAAAAAAAAAAAAAAAAATTAGCAGTAAAGTGTAATTGAAGATTTCGCTTCACTCGCTACGCTCGTTACGCCCATCAATTATTATCTAGATTCTAGTGCCCATAATCTTTGTCATGTTCACCAGGTGGTGATGGACACACATAACTATTTTTTGTGAAGCAGTATTATAATTTTTATTATATCCACCTGTACCGATCACACATGACAAAATACTGGTCCCAGCACCAGTGTAGGGCATTACAATTTCCATTAAAAACAGCGAAAATTAAGTAATCATCTTGCATTTCACTTCAAAAACATTAGTTTATACCAACTGAGTTGCTCTAGATTGTTATTGTTGTTATTGTTACTCTTGTTTGAAGTATTTCTATTAATATATTATTTCTTTTTTTGCTTAGATCAAAGGAACTACCAAATGATTACATGGACGACGAAGAAAGATACAAGAAATTTAAGAGAATCATCTCGTATGACACTGCAAAAAGGAAGAGGAATCAAGCATTCAAGATGACAGAAAGGAAACCATGTGAAATGAACGGAGAAAAGGTTTCTGCAACTGTGTTCTTAAAAGATTCTCCGCCGAAAAAGAAACGAGGACGACCGTTCAAACATGAAGCACAGAAAGGAATTCCCCCTGCAGAGCAAGACGATCAGAAGTGTTTGATTGCGACAAAAGAACAGCCAAAGCGACGCTGCCGGTCAAAATACAATCATAGCGCAGCAATTACGCAGCCTGCAGACCATGCAGCTCAACAACGCACCACCGATGCTGCGGAAGTCTCAACAAATGTTACGCTACATGAACATGCCGCTAAAAGCTCGCAAAGTACGGGCAATGGGATTAATATCGATTCTGGTTCAAAACAAGAATGTAGTTATGAGGCTACACCAGCCTCGATGGACATTGCAGGTAAACATTTGGTAAAAATTTCTAAAAAACGACCATCTAAAGAAATTTCTTCATCCATTTCCGTGCGTGGTGCCAAGAAAAAGAGAAAGAAGCATTCAGCAAGTATTGTATCAGAAGAGTTATCCGCAAATGCTGATTACAAAAACATAATTGAAAGTGCGTCGCCCATCAAAACTTCGGTATTGAAAGATACCACAAGTGCCGAGCCTATAGGCATTGCTGAATCTATGAAAGAAAGTGCAGGTTTGGAGGGGATTTTGAAGCGCATAGCGCTAGAAGACTGTGCTGCGAGTGTGAAAAAAACTTCAACAAACGTCGAAAAAGTGCCCGGCAGTATCATTGGGATTGATGAGCATCTCCGCAAATCAGGCGAAATTTTGAAAAAAATCAAGTCGACATTTTCGGGTTCCAACAAAAAATACGATAAGTGTGAGAAATTAAGTAAAGTTGAGAAACGTCACCCAGATCCAGGTTTGAGAGGTGCACGGAAGAAAACGATGTCAGCTTCGAACATATTACAGACCGATCACACTGATCACACTGAAACACCAACGTCAAGAAATACAGAGATCATTGGTACCGTAACCGCCGAGCTGGAAGATGCTAATAGAATTTTTGCCAAGCCACAAGAAGGGAATAACTCAAGCTCGAACTCCCACCAACACTCACCTTCCTTGGTGCAAACTCTCAAGAAAGCGGAAAAGAACAGGTCAAAGAATCCAGCTACTTCCTCACCCAGATTGAAAGAATTTCAAAATAAATCAGCTGTGACAGGATCGGAGAAGCCGGGTACATCTCTAATTCGACAATTCTTGGAAGCGAATTCACCACTCACTGGCCTACAAAATCTCCAAACCTCATCTTTGAAATCTTTTGCCTCGCCTTGGCTACTAGATCAAAGAAACTGGAGAATGCTTATCTCTGAACGGATTGCTGATCTGGATCGCGAGTTAATGCAGCAGCGATTGAATTCCGATGCCACTGCTGCACAAAATATCATCCTATCTGCAGAAATGGATTCAGCATCCGGATCTCAAGCTGCTGATGAGATTACTGTCCATACAGAAAAAGAGATCGGCAATTGTACAGTCTCTGCGATGCCTTCACTATGCTCAGAAACTACATTGCCAGGTGAGTCTAATTGTCATGTCAAGAACAATTTGCTCTCGGTTAAGATTATTTGTTTTGGTAGCCATGTGTGATGTGTGTGCTAGTTGCAACCTGCTCGAAGATACCTATAATTCTTATGTCAAGTCTCTTGACGTCTGTGCAGAGTGCAGACGCAGACTATTCAAGTGATTCCCACTTTGTTTTTTAACACTGCTATTCATGATGAATAGATTTGGTAGGAACCTTTATGGTCTTTAATATTAGTAAAACTCAATAATACTCGGGCTATTTGCATTTAGGTTCGGATCAAACTAATACTCGGGCTGATCATTGATCTGAATACTGTCGATAACTTATATGTAGTACACCATTCATACACCAACACAGATTTATTTTTGTTTTTGTTTTGTTTGTTTTGTATGGTAGCTTTATTCCAATCAACATTTTTGGTGTCTTAATAAATCTGGCATCAACAAATGAGCTATTCCACCAAAGAATGCTCAGATGAGAATCAAATAAATCTGATTTAAATTTAAAAACTCATCTAGTTATGTATTTAAAAAAAATATATATATATATTACCAGGCCTGCAGGTTCATATCCAACCTAATTTCCCGCTGTTCGTTTTAGATTCGTGGGACGAGTTCGTGGAGCGCACACCTCTAGATGGCACCGCCTGCCATCCGAGAGCCGACCCGCCACACGAGGTCCAGCTCTCCATCGACATCATCGATCAATACGGAGCCATTCTTACAGGCGGCAGTAGCTCATCCGCGATTAATTCTGTAATTTCTTCGCAAGGTATGATTTCCCCTTCCGCTTACTTCGATGTGGATGACGCCAATTTATCTTCAAATAACACAATAATCGGGGATTTATCAGATCATTTGCTTTCTTCACCAGGGGGTGTGGACTCGACTATTGTGCCACAAGAAAATGGTGGTTTTGGTGCGATATCGGTATCAGATATATTTCGTGTTATCTCAGATCTTCTTAAAGACATAGGAATAAAAGAAGTATTTTTTTTTACTCTAGCTGAAAACTTGAAAATGGTGATTGATGAAGGCATCGTCTCCGATGAAACGACCCACCACAGACCAAATTACAGCGAAGTAGAGACACCTGATGTGGCCAATTGGGTGGAAGTTCAAGAATCTGTAACCGTGGAAGCTGTTGCACCTGATGTGAGTGTGACAACCTGTGTGCCTGATGAGAAACTGGCAATCTCAGTCTCTGCTGGGCAAACGGATTCCACGGTTTCGGTAGAAAAAGTTTCGCCAGCGACCGATGCCGACGCAACAAACAATAACCGCATCCCCTTCGAAGAATTGACTGACTCTGACAGCAACGATGTTATCATAATAGAAGAATTCAGTTCCGAGCATTCAGTAAAATTACCAAAAGATAAAAGTATCCACCTAGAATCATCCACAAAAGACGCCGTGGACAGTGAAGTCCAGGTCGTAGGTTTCGGCATTTCTGTTAAAGTTCCTGAAATAACACTGATCGACCTGACGGACAGTAAAGACGACGAACTACCCGTTGCTCCTGATCAAACCGTGACCGAGACCATCCACTGCATTTTGGCGAAAGATTCAAACGCGGTGGCAACAACTATCGAGGAAGCCACGAACACAAAAAAGATATCGATATTACCGTCACAAAATCTCGTAGACAAAGCTGTTGAAGGGTGTACACACAAAAAAGAAATCGACAAGACTGCTGGTACAGAATGCAACCCCGTGAAATCTCTTCTGAAATCCGAAAGCCCGGTCACGAAGTCTTCGACGGGTGAAAACGGCGTTGAACCTGCGTCGGGTGAACCCTGCGTGCAACGCACTCCTTTGATCACTTTCTTAAAATCTGAAACCCGGGTCGAGAAATCTTCGCCGGGCGCCTTTGAGAACGACGCTGACGTCCACGTTCCTAAACCAACACCATCGACATCTCAAGACATTGCTCCTGAAGTTGCTTCCGCAGAGATTTTATGTCAAGCTGCAAATGACTCCACTGTTGCGCCGTCGAATACGAATCTTGCGGAACTTGCACAAAGCAATTTTCCCACCAAAGATATTGTAAGTTGTATCAAGCCAAATAAATCTGCTCTGCCGATGCCGAAACTGCCACTCGAGAAACTGCCTGACCAGAAGCCTAAACTTGAAAAAGACTCTGAAGATTCCGATCTGACTAAAGCCTCGTTGCCACAAGAAAATAGCTGCCTCATCGACGACGTCCCTTCCGGAACTTCAACGGAAGACCCTGCGCCTACGGAGGACTCATGCAATGCAGGCTCGCAAGACGATGAGGACACTTTCGACACCAAGCCATATGTTCTTTTTCAATGGAAGGAAATTCGTGAGATCAATCTCGAATACATTGACTTGTGTGGAGATGAAGACTATGACGATGATAATTTTACAAACGTGACATGTGCATCCGCTCAAAGCGAAACCCAAGAGAGCAGTGACAGAGTAGAGGATTCCGCAACTAGTCCAGGTTCTCGTTCGTCAAGCAGCGAGGAACACATTTCTTCTACTAGTGTATTACCTGTGTCTGGGACAAACACTTCAGTGCCAGAGCCACTCTGTGCGCCATTAGACTTGACCGCTAAGAAACACGTCACAGCATCTCCCGCCATTGAAAAAGCTCCGCCAGAAAACAGTGAGAACGAAAGACAACGTCTTTTGTCGCCATATTTAGCGCAAGTCGACGATATCAGTTTTCCTCAGTTCTCTCCGACGGTATCGAGTTCCAGCGCGGCAATGCAACACAAACTTTTCGACCGTTTGCTGCAAATCGTAATTATAAGCTCGTCCGACTGGGCGGCACTGTTCTACGGAGACCACTTTAGCGAGAATTACGACGAGGAAGTATTTAACTTTAAGAACAAAGTAGATTCTTACAAACTAGAAGTTGCACAGTTGGTGCGCTACTTGCTGACAGTGCTCGGTCATTATCGACTTCACTCGAAACTGTTCGAATTCGCGAGAGAGCACCTGGAACTAGTTAACGGAGGCCCGCCGCTATTCATTCCTTACACAGTATTCTACCACTTTTACGGTGCAATGATCACCTTCTCAGTAAGCCAGCCGTCTACCAGCCAATCAGAAAAATTCATGAAGTACCTCACAAGAACTTATAATAAATGTGTGGGTATTTATAGCCATTATGAGGCTGACTTAGTAAAGAAGAGATCTATTTCCAGGAGGGAACTGCAGAATTATAGAAACGAGACTGATAGGCACGATCGAGAGATGAGACGGCTTCAGTCTTGCCTAACCGTGGAAGAGTTGAATCATCGCCAGACACTTTTGGAAGACGAGAATGCTATAAATCAAAATGCTCTGCTCGCTAATGCGCAGCAGGTAAGCCAACAACTGATGGGGCTCGGTGCCCAACAGCCTAATCCGTCCGGACATTTGTGCGGTCAGAACGTGACACCTCAACATTCGACAAACTGGCGACAGGAAATGGCAGGCCCTCTGCCGCAGCCAGCACCTCAACAGCCACAACTCCAGTTCGAAGCACCCACCGACCGCTGTGGCATACCACCTCCGCCACCAATGTATTATCACACCCAACCTCAGCATCACATCTCGCATCTGCAAAACAGTCTGCAGTCGGAACACTTGGCGTCTGTTCCATTCAACGGACCTGCTAATCAAACGCAGCAGCAAATGGCTTACCAACAAAACAGTCGGCCAGCACAAATGAATTCCATTGCTCTTCAACCTTGCGCCAATACATCATCTAATCAAAATTCGATCCAGCAGCAGAAAGTGCAATACTCGGAACCTTTCAATCAGACGCAGCAGCAAATTGCGTATCAACAGAACAATCAACAAGCACAACTGAATACAATCGTTCTTCAACCTTGTCCAGACGTGTCATCATCTAATCTAAACTCAATACACCAGCAGGAAGTTAATTACTCGGAACCTTTCAGTCAATTGCACCAGCAAATTGCGTATCAACAAAACAATCGACAAGCACAATTGAATATAATTCCTGTTCAACCATGCCCTAACACTTCATCATCAAATCAAAACTCGATCCAGCTACAGAATGTGCATTACGGGGAACCTTTCAACCAAACACAGCAGCAAAAGACTTATCAAAAAAACAATCAGCAAGCACAATTGAATACAATCGCTCTTCAACCTTGTCCTGACACGTCAACATCTAATCAAAACGCAATCCACCAGCAGAATATGCACTACTCTGAACCTTTCAACCTAACGCAGCAGCAAATGGCGTACCAGCAAAACAGTCGGCCAATGCAAATGAATACGATTGCTCTTCAACCTTGCACTAATGTTCCGTCTATGCAAAGCTCTATCCAGCCTCATAAAGGGCTTTACTCTGAGACTAACAATCAGATAAATCAGCAAATCGCATATCAACAAAACCATCGGCCAGCCCAACAGAATGCATTCGCGTTTCAACCTTCCCCTAACATGTCATCTATTCAAAACCCGATTCAGCAGCAGAAAGTTCATTACTCGGAACAAACCAATCAAACGCAGCAGCAAAAAGCGTATCAACAAAACAATCGGCAAGTGCAAATCAACACAATTGTTCCTCAAAATACACCTAGATTGCCATCCAATCAGAACAACAAGCAACTTGAACACCAGCATACTATCGAACACTTTCCTCAACCAAATAGTCATTCGCAACCAAAGAAAAAGCGAGTTAGGACGCAGAAGAAAATAGTAAATCCACCGAAACCTGACAGTCAGTTGCAGCAACAATGCAGTCAGTTGCAGTCGGCAAAATCGTACAACACACAACTCCTAAACAAATACGCAGAAATCGGTAAACAAATTGCAAATCGTCATCACGAAAACTCTCGCGGGAATCCGATTAAAACATTGCCGAGTGGGCCAACTGTGGAAACGACAGTGCAAGCAGCGGCAACGATTCAGGAAGGCTTACAGCGGGTAAGTGATCTTGCGCCTATCACAGTGGCAGCGATGGAGGTACGATCGCCACAGATGCAAGGAGCACCAAAAAGGAATCGCACGGCAGAGATGTTCGTCCCAGCCCCGCGCCGTGATTACACGCAACTGGGAGCTCAAACGCAAGCGATGCCAATTGCCACACAAGGTCAAAGCATGAGTGGTCAAGGAGGTCAAGGTGCGGTCAAGGTCAAGGAGAATCAAGCACGAGCAGGTCCATCAAAGAATGCGACGAAGAATGTTGTTGGGTCTAACGAAGTCGAAACGAGACCCATTGCTGCAAGGACTCGGAGCAAACCTACTCTTCGAGCGAATCTGCCAGAGGTTGTTTCGAGGATGTTCGACAATGTGAGTGCCGTTGTCGAGAGTACAATACCCATCAAGAAACGTCACCTACCGATTGATACTTGTGCTCAGCCGCACAAAGTTGGTTTCCAACCATCGGAAGCACCATCAATGACTAGCGTTACGGCAGGGACCACCCACTCTGTGGTCGATACGCCGTCTACATCAAAAGTAAATATAAATTGGTTACTTTGAATAATTTTAGTGTCCCCGCTAATTTATTCCCCAGATTTCTTTAATTTTCCGTAGGAATATCGACGACGAGTGGATGTGCGTTCGGAATCCGTAGATAGTGGTATTGGTCTAAGATCACTTCTCACGAGTCCAGAGAACCCGACATATCTGTCTCCCGACAATGGCAGTCACCTTGCGTTTAGCAAAAGAGTATCTTATTTTGATTTGCTAAAAGAATTAAATGAAGTCGGGTTGAAATTCAAAAAATAACTATTGGGTGATGGGCGGCATTGGGAATGAAGATAAAATGCTTAAACGTTCCACTGTTGGTGTTTGAGTGCTGCAACATTAGGTGAGATTTAGAGAAATGTGTTAAATTATGTGTTTACGTTTATTAGCTATGTACTACACTGGCAGTGGCAATTTGTCATCTGTAATTTATGGTACTTTCCATATGACCCCTCACTGGATTTTCTCAGTGAAAATTTATTTGATTGACAAAAGGGGCACAATATAATGGACACCTTAAGAAGAAATTGCAGAATTGGTTATTTTGGCTTGAGCTTACTATTCTTAAAAAATATGTATTATAATTTTTAATTTAGTGCCATAAGTATTAATTGGTAGTACCTATTCATGCCTCTGAAAACTTCCTCATATTTTTAATCTATTTTTATTTCCGTCAGGTCCTCAGGTCCATTGGCTTACAGATGAAAATTAGTAGGTAACTAATTATTTTCACGCATGGAAGAACCTTTACTAGACATTGCTGTTAAAATTTTCCTATCTGAAGCATGATAGGAAAAAATATAACATGCTCACAATGTTCTCTTTAAATTTTCTTATTCTAAGTCTGACGTGGGCGCAATTTCCTATAAAAATTAGTCAAAGTAGTGAGAGTATCATTAGGTACTTATTGATGACCACAGGATTGAGAGAACGGTAATTTCCATCTCTGCCACTAACCAGCATATTATTGATATGGCAGCTTGTGTTACCTTTGAGGGAAACCTATGCCTTTTCTGTCGACATAATGTAATGTTCCTTTAAATTTTTCCTGCCCATGTGGATAGTGAAACAAAATTAATTTGAATTATCTGCTTGTTAACACTATACAGAGCTTGATTAATTTTTAGTTGCAGAGTTAATGGTTTAAGTGGTTTAAGGTTGTTTAGTAAAAATTGTATTGTTACGGTTTACTGTATGGGCTCTAAGCACGACGGATAGCCAATTCGCGCTTTGGATCTGATGATTGTTAAATTGTGAGTAGGATCACAGTCCAGTAGATAACAACTCTTGTCTTCTAAGATTGCATTCTGAGGAAATCTTTGGATGCAATTCGAGGATTTATAATTCATCTTTGTGAGAGGGCTTACATGAGTTTACAGAGGCCTGAGAGAGTCTAAAAAAAAATCCTTGCAGTGGTTATCCATATTTTATAGTATTGTTATTTTTATTATTGTTAAACTATTAGCTGGTATTTGTTTAATTCATTTTTAGTTGAGCTTTTTCTATCGATATTTTCAGTTATAAAGTTCATGTAGATCGTGATTATTAGAAACGCCATGTAGATTGACCTACCGATAGATCGATTCTGTCATACCATCATGGCCCACTGTGATGTATCACCCACAGCAGGCCATGATACCATAATTACTCTTGAGTATTTAGTAGCTACCTAGCTATTAAAAATAATATTAGTACTATAGGTACCAAGCTAAATGTTGATGTTACCTGTTAAAATGTTCCGGCTGTTTGTGTTGATTTCTGATTAAAAGGTAAAAATAATAGCTAATCTCTTGAAGTGACTTTCCAACTGCAATTACTTTTCTGCAATATCATCGTCAACGAATATTCTCTTCAAATCCAAATAATACAACGGCCATCCACTGCCGCCTGTAGTCAAAAAAATCAAAGTCACTGCCTTATTTATGTTCAAATTTATGTTTATGACTCGTGGTAAGTGACATCAAGCAGGCAGTGGACATGATCAAGAAGTTTGCGGCAGTTTTGCAGTTATTTCTCGCAGAGAATTGTCTCGACTTAATTTGGCATTTTAAAAGGCATTTAAGAGGCATTTTAAAAGAATGATAAATACGGGTTAGTACCTAGCATTATGCTAAAATCTCTTATTACGATTGCTGGATGATTTTATTACTTTTTTGGAGATCTAGTGTTTTTTATTTGTATACATTTGGTGTGAATGTGAGTCCGTGATTTGGATTTAAAGTCAATGCTCAAAGGGGCTCAATATGGCGCAATGGTAGGTCTATGGTAGAGGCAAAGGCTGAGGCAATAACACTTAAAAGTTTGATATGTTTGGAAGTTATTGCTTGCTAAAGACAACTATAATTTGTTTGAGATTATGATACCCTTTATTTCTAACCTTTATTGAGCACCATATTGAGGCAGTACTTAATTTTCTTTGAGATACAATGCTTGAAATGAAAATAAATACTTGATATTTCTGGAAATGTCATAATATGTGGTCATATGGTTAGAACAATGGTTAGAACTGCTTATATAGATGACTTTTCTCGCCCCATGTACATTTTAGCATAATGACTGTCGAAATTAATGGGATATGTAAAGGTCCTCATCCCACCGAGACCATCAGGATTTGGAGTAAGGAGTTTAAGTGGCAAAACTTTAACAAAGGTTTATCGAAGCAAATTCAATGATTGAAGTGTCCATTTTGGTACTTGTGTAAAAAAGGGTATATTTGAATATATTTTTAATATTATAAAGATGGCAGTGATGAAAATGTAGGTTGTATTTTTTTTTCATCAGAAAGTGAACTATTCCTGACTCGACACTTATTTTCTTCCCAGTACCTTGATTAAAATAGTGTTGAAATGAGCAATGGTCGAGAATGGAAAGTTACCGCAGGCAGTGAAAATACTCCTAATAATCACGGTGTGGCAGATTTGAAATGTAAAGTTAACGGATTCTTGGTCCATTTGAAAAACTTTTCTCCAAATCGAACTGTCCAAGCAGAAAAACCATCCAAGCTTAAAGTACTCAAGACAAGGAAAGCTAGTGGTGAGCATGGTACATATGCTTCAGCCAGATTGAAGATAAATCAAAATAGTGTGGAATGTCTCAAAAATGTTAAAGGCAGTAACAAGGGTAAAGATGAAATTAAGGTCAAAGAAATAAAGGAGAATGTTCCCAAAAGAGTTTTGAAAGTGAAAATTCATCCAGTGCCGAAATTATTAACTGTCGTTGAGGATCGTGCAAAGCAACGTGAACAGCGTTTGAAAGAAATAAAGTGTTTGAAACACGAGAAACAATTAGCACTAGCAAGAGAATTGGAGGAAAAAGATAGACTTGAGCTTGAGATGGAAGAATTAGAGAGGTTGGCTAAAGAATGTGAAGCAAAGAAAATGAAGGAAGACACTGATATTGAGAACAAACGTATTAAGGGCTTAAAACGGCTGGCTATAAAACACAACAAACGACGATTGGTTCTAAAAGTATTTGATCGGTTACGAAATAAAAGCGAAATCACTAGAAAGAAAATGCTTGTTTTGAAAGAAATATGTTGGCAAAAATTTTCTAGGAAGGCTTTCACATCATGGAAAGCTAATGTAGAGTTGAAAATTATTGAAGATAAAAATTCTGCCATTAATTTTTATCAACTGAAATTGTTTAGCAGCTGTCTACATCATTGGCAAGAGGTCAGAATTTTAAAGGGCTGTCATTATTCTTTCATTTTAAATATTTATTGAATAATTGGTAGCTAATTGGCTTCATATTTTCTTGTAATTTATAATCAGATTTGTGCACATTACTCGAGAAGTAGACAAGCAGCAAAAAACTTTTGGGAACTTAAACTCTCAAGAAATGTCTTCAATGAATGGCAAAGATGTACTCGGCACGAAAGAAAGGTGACGCGACAGAGAACTGTGATAGCTCGAAGGTATTATGATAGGTAGGTGGGAGGATAAAAATTTGTGTTGATTCATAAATCATAATTCATAATATAAGCATGTAATGAATGAAATTTTATTTAATATTAACTAATTTTGAGTTCATAATTTTATTAATTACTGATTTCCCTCAAATGTCTCAGATAACAAATGGTGTTTTCTTTGATAGGAAATTACTGGAGACACATTTTCGTGGTTGGAAATTATTCCCGGCCATAAACAAGGCAGATCAAGAAAAAGAAAAGTTTAAATTGATTCTTCGAATGAGAGTCAAAGAATATTTGAATGACTTTGAAATTGAATAACCGGTTCCATATATTGCCTGTACCTACGTTTTGTTTTGTTCGTTTCGATTTTATGTATAGGTACCTACATATCTCCATACATCTCAAATACCGAAATCTCGTCAGTCGTCAAAGGAGCTTTTAAGTACCGAAACACACAATTTTGTCATTTCTCTTGACTAGGTACTGCACTCAGTGAATGCTTTTCAAAATGCAACATCTTTTGCGCTATTTGAGTTCACAAGCATCTCGGAAGATAATCGGGAATGATTTCTTCGACAAAGGTGTGAAATATTAATTGAAAACAGGCTATGTATACCAATCGTTTAATATTTTATCACATTAACAACAATATAACATCAGAAATTTATATTCCATATTCAAACAAACTCTATAAATTTTCAAAACAATATATTTTTCCTCCCATTTCAGCAATACTTCATAGTCATATTATAATATTAATGGAACACGTTTGGCTGAACTAACGAGCATTATTCGTAATATCTGAAGCAGAAAATGCTCTACACAAAGCGGACAGAATTTGTATGCAATGGCACAAAACAGCGCCTAGTCATTCATGGAAATATCCTATATTATAAGTACCAGCACAAAAAAATATATTAAAAAATAATTGAGTTCATAGGCTGTGGTTTGATTGCGAAGCACAATAGATTTATTTAAGATTCACGTCAATTGTTATTACGGTGGTTTTGGGTTGGGTGTTGCAAAGGACAAGAGGAACAATACCTCTACCCCTAAAAGTGTAGAATTTCCAAATACTTACAGAGATTTAAAAAAGATTGTGATTAAAATGAATCTGAATTTTATCCTTCTAGTAAAATGTTAAATTAATTTGATACACACTTCAAATGTCTTAGTTTCGAAAGTTTTACAGTATGCGACATTCATGAAATTTATGATCTTGCAAATCACTGTTGAATTACAACAATACGAGACCAAAAATCCCACAAATGTTTTGAACTGACCTGCACAGATGAGATTGTAGCTAGGTCCCAATGCAAATACTGAGCAGGTAACACTGTCTAAGATTTGTTTGCATTGTACTTTCATGTAAAGTCGGGACTGTACCACAAGCGGTATCATAGTTACGTCACAGCATGAGATAAATTTGCACGTGCTTCCGGCAAAATCTTAGAATAGGCTGTTATCGAAATTGTTTCGCTCCCTGGGCTTGTTGCGCAATTGAGGCCCGCGGCGCACGGTGCGACTTTCTAGGGCCCAGGATGCCAAGACGAACTGCTCGATTTCGCACTCGTTGCTTCCTCGACGGATGCGGAAGTAGCCGTTTTCACCCCAGTCAGATCCCCACGAGTTAGCCACCAACTGAAATGTTAGAGATGATCAAGCAAGGGTTTTACATGCCATATATACTTATTGTCAGTGCTGGGTAAGCTACTTTTTAAAAGTAGCCCTGCTGCCGCTACCGCTACTTGGTTTTTAAAGTAGCTAACGCTACTTTTGCGCTACTCACAAGGGAAAGTATAGCTAGATTAATGCTCGCTACTTTTAAAAAAGTAGCGCGTATTTTTTCGCTACTTCCAATTAGTATCATCACTACCCGCATTTTCACTTTCCATCTCAAACAATAAATGTATGTATATGATACGCCTAGAACGAACTACGACAACCGAAACGTGCACACGATCGCTTCACACTAGAGTGGGACTCCCCCAACGTCGCAAACGGGCGATGGCCTCGAACTGGCTAGGGGATTCATGCTGATACTTGCATTCCATCCAGACAGCGTCACCAGAGGCCCGGCGTGGGGGCGAAATTTAAGGGATTGATTACAAACATACTACTTTTCGGCAATTGTTTTTCAAAATTATAAACTGCAAAAAATATTTTTGCGAGTATTCATGGTAAAAGAGCGCGATAATTTCCGCTACTTTTCGCTAACGCTACTCAATAAAATCAGCTAGCTTCTCGCTACGCTACCTAGTTTTAGAAAGCAGCGCGCTTTTGACCACGCTACCAGAAAAAGTAGCTAGCTTCGAGTAGCGCGCTACTATCAGCACTGCTTATTGTGGTAGAAATTTTGATCAATACACCTATTCCATTCAATCAAAATTCTATAAAAATTATGTCTTGATACCCACTTGCTAAAGCCAGGCAGAGCAATTCGGGTTGTGATTTCCCTATCTTCCTTTGTTATTTAGCAAAACTAGTAGTTCATCCAGTGGGTATCTGACGTCATTTTTCTCCGAGTGGAATAGGTCTATTAGTTTCAACTTCTATGTTAAATCAGTAAGACTGATGGCCCGTTTACTACAATATACAGATTGAAATAATTAACTTCCACCTTATGAATCAGATGCAATCAAAAGGTTGTCTCCCTGGGTTGTCAACCTATCTAAACTTGGCAATTTTGGCTTTCTTTTTGGGTTTATCACCCAAAACACTAATCAATCTATTCCAAGAGTTTTGAAATAAGTAAATGAAATGGGAAGGTGAGATTTACGCACTTTCTGTGACAAAAAATTCCACTTTACAAACTCAAACAAAACATGGCACTTATACTTTTTTACTTTTGAATTGCGAAAGCTGTTCTATCCACCACGCCCAAGTCTTTGGTTGCACTGCAAGTTATAATTTTCCCCCTACATCTTACTAAAAGCACCCTCAACTTTGTGAACCAAACTATATGAAATACAAATACTAAATATCAAATATATTATAATATTATTATTATTAGAAACGAAATATCGATTCCAAAATTTATATCGGTACCGGGATTGTAACCCGGATATTTACCTATCCAGGGTACTGCACTTTTCCATTTTGCTATGTGGACAACCATACTGTGGAATTGATGTAGGGTTTATTTGAGTTGTTGGGCTTGATTCTTGAAAACAGGAATTGATATTTCGTTTCTAATAATGAATATCTACGGCACATGCAACGAGCATTTAGGTTCGCTTCACACAAATACTAATATTTTTTCTTACCCAATATCTGACGGGCCCCCTTGCTGAGTTCTCCTCTCCCCACCCCATGATTCTGACCGAGTGGTACCCTGTGAGATGACCGGCACCGAGTAGCGTGCTCTGGTAGATACCGCCGCGGTACGCGAAGAAGTCTTGATACACTTTCATAGTCGCTGCAAGAAATTCAAATTTAAACAGTGTTAAACAGGGATCGCATCATTTGTTGTATTTGTCGGGTGAAAGCTTTAGTAATGTGTCGTGTTTTTTTATTATCTCTTAGTTCAAATTTGGAAAATATGCTTCAGGGAATCATTGAAAATCCAAGTAAAGTCATCAGCAATTTTGTAAAAATTTCGTTAGAGATGTCACAATTGTCTTCTCGAGAGAGTGTTCATTTGTTCCATTAAAAACATTGACAAATTTGGAGATCTCATACCGAAGACGACTTCTCTAACGAAATTTTTACAAAACCGCCCCCCAGTACATCAATCACTTTTTCCTCTAGATGAATGCCATTTGCAATTTCCTCCAATGTACCAGTTGCCATACAATTTTTTTAAAGTTGAACAAGCACACAAAAAAATATAATATTATCTTGATAATAGCTGAAGATTTTGCTTCACTTGCTTTCACTTATCAGATATCAATAATAACAGAATGTATTTTGGCACCACAAATCAAGTTGTTATAAGTGGGAGGTGTTATTGAGAAATTAAATATTAGAAAAATATTTAGATATGAATCACTTCATGCACTATAATTAAAAAATGAGTTTGATAATTTTATTCAAATCATCTTGACACTCTTCAGAAAAATTATTTAACTGGGTATTGACTGCTGCGTCGCAAACTCAAACTTTTCCAGACGTTTTGTAAAGCCATGCTGCCTGCTTTATCAAGGGTATAAACTCCAGTTAACGTAAAAACTAACGTGAATACTAAAAAGACATAAAGGCTGGTTCACAATCAACTTAGCAGTAGACATAACTTAAAATTAGCAGTAACTTAAAAGTTTGACATGGTCAAACATTATGTTTAAGTCATGTCTAAGTTAAGTCCTTATGTTTGTTGTAGACAGTCTAATGGAGATCCATATGTCAAACTTTTAAGTTACTGCTTATTTTAAGTTATGTCTATTGTTAAGTTGATTGTGAACCAGCCTTAAGTCTTAAAAAAGCATCTTGCCAGTTCACATCAGAGTATGATCAGAGTAAAATAAAGTATGCCGTGTTTATGAAAAGGGAACAAGACAGCCACAGAAAGTCGGAATGACCGAGAAAGTTGCCAAATTCCACCAACAATACCTTGCACTGGTCCCGAGTTGTATATCTCATACATGATGTCCTCCTCAGAACCCATCTTGTATGCAGGCCCCATGCGATAGAGGTCGGTGCGGGTGGATGCTGGGTTCCTCGACGGAGGGCAACGGGCCGTCAGCAGGGTGGCCCCTCGTCGGGGGATGCGGCACTGCCCCGGATGACCTTGGCCGGCCACGTAAGGGTAGCAGTTCTCCTCGACAAGTCTGCAGGGGAACAGAGTGAAGGTTTTAGGGGTTGGTTTAGTTTTGAATGGTCCTTAAAAGACGGTACAAACAAAGTGTTCAACGTTGAACTAATGGTTTAGATTGTGATTGTGTTTTGGTTGCTTTTAAACCAAAACCACTGTTAAACTAATGTCTACATCCATCATTGGCTCTTTCATAGAGATAACCAATCCCTTCCTAACTCAAGTAATATGTTTATTTCCAATCTATAATTAGTCCAATTTTAATGGAAGCCAATTCATTTCTACACTCTGACAGCCAATATCTACTACTGGGATGAATTAAATCGCGAATAGTCCTATTTCACTCATAGAAAAATTACATCAGATACCCACTAGATGTACTACCAGTTTGTAAAAAAATAAAACTAGCTCTGCTAATTAACCATAAGGAAGATAGGGCAATCACAACCCGCATTGCTCTACCAGGCTTTACCAAGTGGGTATCATTACGTCATTTTGATAGAATGGAATAGGTTTATTGGAACCAGTCGGATCTTGCAAGGAAAACAAATCCAAACCCAATCGAAAAACAAAGAAACCATCTCAAACAAATCACTTTTCATGGCTTCAATAGAAAACAAGACCTATAAGCCGAGCTCAATTACAACTTCACTTCGTTTCGGAAAACTCGTCTCGTATCTAAACCCGAACCCACCCCTGCTTCCGCATGAAGAGCCAGGCGCGGTCCAGATGTCCGCCCGCGCAGCCTCGCTGCTGGCGGTTGTTGCACGCCAGCAGCTGATTGGCCGCCAGGTGGACCATCTCGGTGCCGTTGGTCATGACGGCAAAGCGGTCGGACGCGACGCTGGCGGTGGAAACGGCCCAGGATGCGCCGCACCAGCCCTGGTCGCTGACTCCTGCACCGGGAACGCACAGTCGGTTTGAGCTTGGACGGGGTGGACATCGTACGGAAAATAGTTGGATTCTTACATGAAAAAATATGAAAATCATTGAAAATGTTGTGAAAAAACACAAAAATATATACAAATTGAATAGCACATGAAAAATAGTACAAAGTTGTGAAAGAAACATGATTTTTTAGCCCCGATTGTTACGACTATAACATGAAATCATTGGAAATGTTGTGAGAAAACACTAAAAATATACAAAATCTGTTAGTGTGAATTTAATCCTAAATGCAAATACTCGTTGCATGGACGGTAGATGATGATTATTAGAAACGAAAAATCAATTCCAAAATTTACATCCGTACCGGGACTCGAACCCGGATCTTTGTCTATCCGGGACACTGTACTAACCTATTGTGCTACACGGACAACCAACTGTGGAATTGATATTAAGTTTATTTGAGTAGAAACAGTCCTGGCTGAATGGGTTTACAGTTCCAAATTGATGCTAGTATGAACTTCAAGCTGCAATCCACTGTCTATTAGGAATTTAGGGCCATAAAGGGACAGGTTTATCTATAAAAAATTGTTATTATGATCAACTAGAGCTAACAAAGATCAGTTATGATCCGGTTTTTCAGTGTCCCAATTCCCATTATTTATTTAACTGGCAGTTAAAAGGAACTATGGAAACAACAAGTTGCTTAACAGACCACTAATGACGTAAAGTACCTTGGAGCAGGCCTCGCCATTTGCTGCGCGCATCAAACGAGGTTTGGAGTCGCTGCGCATCGTAAACACGCTTCACTGGCGTCATGCGCATCACCTGTTCAACGAAATCAATCATAATTTTGATTTCTTAGAGTAAAGTTGTGCTAAAAATATCACTTGGTTTATGATGCTATTTTAGCGTTTTTCCTGTTTCAATTTTAACTAAATCAATTTTGGCTGCACTGATGTTGACAAAATTTACAGTAGACGTTAAAAATCGTATAATAAAGACACTGTGCCCAAACCAAATATAATTTATTCTTTTATTTAAAATCGATTTTTACGGTTTTGAATATTTTTTCATCTCTAAATTACCGATTAATCTAAATCTGAAACAATTTAAGTATGCGATGACGCTCATTCAAACTCGAATGTAATAAGCGTTTCCTTGTATTTTGGCAAATCTAACGATTGAAAATGAAGAAAAATCTCTTGATTCTTCAAACGGTCTCACCGTGTTCTCAGGCTGCAGGGTGCCCAGACGGAGGGTGACCCCGTCCTGGAGATAGCGTCCCCAGAAGTTGCTGTAGTTGGAGGCGGTCCAGCCGAGATCGCGGTCCCCGTTGATGGCCAGGATCTGGCTGGGGTTGATCAGACATTCCTGCTGCTCGCATAGAAACTCGGGCACGCCCTGCAGCGTGTCGCACTTGCTGGAAAAATGGGAGAATTGAGTTACCCAACGTTCTCGAAAACCAGAATTGATGAATTTGCAGATTTTTATATTAAAAAATTGAAAAAAAATCTTTGATTTTTTTGTTTTAATTCAGTAAATTGATAAGATTGGTGAAATTTGACTCTGTTACCACACTTTTTTCTTTCCTGACATGCAAAATATTGAATTGCAGCCACATCTCATTATTCCATTATACCCCACTTACAAACTAAGTGAGTGATTACTTTCTTAAATACATGTGTCTTTTCCTAATCTTAGACCTTAGCATGGTGGTTTAAAGAAAAAAACTATTTCACATGGTATTGAATGCCCTGTATCAAACTTTTCATGCGTTTAGCAAAAGCAATTGTGTATGGTGATAGCATGATAGTAGCATAAGCAAGTGAGTTATGACTTTCCAGTAATCATCCATGCTTAAATCATGCTCGATATGAAACTTTAATTGCAAGGAAGAGTAACAAACATATTTACTCCCTCCACAATCTGTGAACTTAAACGAGATTTCCTTGTTTCGATCTAATTAATTTTTGTTTTTGAAAAATCATCCGAATTCAATCATTTGATTTACAACAGTCCAACCGTGTCAAACCCAGGCTGATCCGGGCTTCTTGGCTTCAAGACATTGGGAAGCTGGGACGGTTTGAGATCCAAGTCCATGGTTTGAGGACAGTTATTATATTATCTGTGAATTATCTTGATCAGCCCCTATTTGCACCCCGAGAGCCCATTGCTTTTTGCCGTCAACGTCATGTCTTAAAAACTTTCAATTAAAAGCTATATCGGTGGGTCTCTCATTGCCTTACCATTCGTTGCAATTGATCTTGATTGTCTCGTCTTGTTTGTAGACTGCCCCGTTATGTCTGCAAACTGAAAAACGAAGAAAATGTCAAATTGATGAACCAGTACAGCCACCCATTCGGATCCATGAACGCCCTGACATATTTAACACGTCAATACTCAATAATTCAATCAGGCAACAAATGTACTATGAACAGGACAACACCAACACGGTGTTGTACAATTCCTGATGCGCTCCTATCTAATGTGTTAATAATCTTGGGACACACCTTCATGGTGGTAACCTGATAACCGCCCCAAATAGTAGCACAATAAAGCCTATTGACCATGTTTTTTTCATTTATTATAATAAACTAGTACTAATGAATCGAAATCTATGCTAATATACCTAATCTTAAATTCACAGCTACTTCATCTCCAAACCTTCCAGAATCCCTTATCATTTTATTGCTCATTTTCATCCCTTCCAATCCTAACCTTCCGCTTCCATCACCAAACCCCAAATATTTCACCCCTTCATCTCCATGGAGATGAACTGAAGACTGGAGATCAACTGAAAAATGCCCGTCCTCCCTAGCCTAATTCCCCACATGCCCCAAAAGTGCCTCCATCAATAAAAAAACCGATGTCTCTCTGTCCCATACCACTAGTGATCGGCGCCGGCCGCGACGGCGGACTGATGCCCTTGCAGTATGACCAGAAGTCCGGACAGCAATCCTCCGCGCGCGTCCGATTGCAGAAGTCGTCGCAGTAGCACAGCGTGCCAAGGATAGGCTGCGCGCAGTTGTCGATGCGGCCGTCGCAGCAGCCGCCACCGCGCGCCTCACAGTAGGGCCCTTGAAGGTCCGAGTAGTCGGCACCGCCGACCGCTAGGGGTGCGACGAGCACAAGGGCTAGCCAGTAAGCGATCATCCTGGAACCCTGAAACCATCAAGGAGGGTTTAATTTCAGGTTCGATTATAGCTGACACCAGGGATTGACAGTAAGTGATTAGACTGGAACGCTCAAGAAGGGTTCTGGTTTCGGTTTCAGCTGTTGCAAGTGTCAGCCAGTATAAGCGATCATCCTGGAACCCTGAAACCATTTATAAGGGTATTGATATCCGGTTTTGATGTACCTGTCACCAGGGCTTGCCAGAAAGCGATCAGACTGCAGCGCTGCAACGCTGCAACGCTGCAACGCTGCACCATCAAGAAGGATATGGAGACGACTGACAAGGTTAAGTAACATCGCGTTGGGTTGGTGGGTGACCATCCTTGCGAAAGCCTCTTCAGAGAGACGTCGAAGGGTTTGAAATCCGTGGCCGGTAAGCGATCGAGAAGGGGTTGGACAAGAAGTTAAGTAACATCGTGCTGGGTTGGAGGATGGAAGGTTGACCATTCTTCTCGAGAGCGAGAGAGTGGTTGAAAGGTTTGGCGAATAAAGATGGAGTTTAATAATGTTGAAATCATAGCCGGACTTTAACTTCTTGTGCATATAATTTGACATGTGATTGAGATAATGTTTCAGAATTCGTTGGTGAAACATCGCCCTGAATTGGTCAGAAAATGGATTGATGACAGGGGCGGATCTAACGGTCAGCATTTCAGCAAATGCTGACCGGGCCCCTGCCTTCTGGGCCCCTCTGGGCCCCGGCATATGCGTCGATATTTTTTGCGACAAGAAAATAAATCCTTATAAATTTGATAATATCATAATAATATAATATTTTAACGTACACATAACTATGAAAACATATGAGACTAACTTCTAGGGCCCCGAATAGCTACTACATAATATTGTAACGTTAGCTTGGCTAACAGTGTATTCGTAGATTCTCTAGAACAGTGGTTCTCAACCTGTGGTCGCGAGAGGTTTTCAGGTGGGTCGCCAGCAAGTAGTCAGCATAAGCATTCTAACTAGCTAGAGTGAAAATATTATTTATTTATTCGAGGTTATTTCGATTTTGATAAGTAATAGTAGGTATCTGTTCTGAGAATGAAATGTCAATTTGCCCAAGTTATATTTCCTGCCTACTTCTGACACGTGTTTACATTTTTATACCGTTCTTTGTCGGGCAAAGACAGACCCCTCCTCCCCCAACCCAAGGACATAGCTGAGACTAGACACAACACGTGTGCCGTAGTTTACTTCGAAACTGCGAATTAGTTTTGTTAATTCTTTCAATCCCACGCTTTGCGGCTAAATGGCAAAATGGCAATGTTGACATGTTTCTTTCTCTTGATGCCTTCATCGACGACCAGAGAGCTGATAAAGCCGATTTTTGCGCCGAGGACTTGACCAAGTTGTTGTTGCACATGGAAAAACTAGGGCAGCAATTTGAATCCTATTTCCCTGTCGAAGACGACCCGCGCACAGGCAATATGTGGATCATCAACCCCTTCTCCACGGAGGGCAACAACGACCTCTCGCCAGCAGATTCGGACAGAGTTGAGCTGCGCCGCAGCTTTGAAAGCAGACTTTAAGAGTGCAGACACTTCCACGTTCTGGATTAATCTAAATTCCGAATACCCGACATTTGAGTGCGCGGGCAGTGGAAAAATTGTTGCCATTTCCGTCATCGTATCTTTGCGAAAGCGCGTTCTTCGCAATGACGTCAATCAAAACTAAATCGCGGAACAGACCGGACATCAGTGCAGCACTTCGCGTCGCTATCACAAAAATCGTGACAAATTGGGAAAAGCTGACGGGAGACTGCCAGGCCCAAGGCTCCCACTAGGATTGCACATCCAGGGATGCGGTGAGGAAGGCAACCTTACGGAATGTCTGGAAATATTTAGAGGCAATTATTAATTAAGTTCACGGAGCAAGCAGTGCATAATTTTCTTTAAAATTGAACATCTAATTTTCAACATCCACGGAAAAATGGGTCGCGATCATACCTATTTTCGCATAGTGGGTCGTGACAGGGTAAAGGTTGAGAACCACTGCTCTAGAATATCCATACTTAGTGCACCGAGTACCGACAACTCTCTTGTCGCGCCGCTATACCCTTTGTCGGTCAGCGCCGACAAAGGGTTGCGACAGTGGAAAGAAGTACTATGGAGGTATTGGGTGGAAATTGTTTCTAGTTACTGAATCTGATATAAGAGGCAAATGTAGAACTAGGAAATTTGCTCGAGTTTTGCGCGCATAGAAATAAAAAAAACCATGCAGTCAGTTCGGGTTAGAATTCCACCTCGTGCGGACGTCGTTTCAAGTGCCGTCTTAAAGACTATCGCCGTTCGACGATGACCCAGCAGAGGACAAGCAACACTGCTATTCTTTCCATTGAAATGGAGGAGGCAAGGAAGCTGGACTTGTCGTCGCTGATAAATACCTTTGCAAATACAAAATAAAAAAGCCGCCGCAGTGCCACATTCACGTAGATGGGGTGAGTCAACAAATTGAAATACCTAGGGCTTCGCGAATGCTTAATATCGCGTTGAAGATGAGCGTAGGACTTATTTAGGGCCTGAGGATAAGATTTAAGACCTACAAGAAAAATGAAGGTAATCGCACCTACACCTTCCACTTGAAGAATCATAAGAAATTGTCGGAACAATGCAAATAAAAAATGAACAAGATAAGATATAGATCCAAAAACTTCAGCACAGCTGCATATCAATTTGCTCAATATTATGTTTCTTAAGTTTGGTGTGATTATATAAATAACTTTTGTCTGTAAAAATTAAGAAAAGTTTTGAAAATTCTGAAATATTTTGTAAATTTTGAATAGTTAAGATACTGTTACCATGACTTTGCTGAAAAAAGCAGGGGGTCAAAGTTGAGAACAAAATACGGTTTCATGAAATTTCTATCAAAATCAGCGCAGCCGTTTGGCCTGTAGAGCGCGAACAAACACACAAACACAAAAAAAAAACACTCGTGTTTTATTTTTGTCTCTAATAAGTGAAATTGAAGATTCCGCTTCGCTCATCAACTAATTAATATTATAGGATGTATTGCCGTTTAGGACTCACATTTTTTTTGCGCAAAAGATCACCCCCCCCCCCCCCCACAACACCATCCCAACAAAGAGGGCCCCTTGGATGCGTTTGCTGACTGCCTTTTGAGTCTTAGATCCGCCCCTGATTGATGACAATCATTGCTGATTCAGGAGAGAGGTTGATGCATTGGTTGAAGGGTTTTAAACCCCACGACGCACACCCTCAACAACCAGCTGGGTTTGCCAAAGTGGTTTGCCTCTTAAGTTAGCTATTGCTACCAGTTGTTAAAAAATGTATGTTGCTATATTTATGACCACGTGAATAAATATAGATTATGAAAATGATGATTATCTCCGATAAAATGATATTTATAGCCGGCCCATTAATCAATGTGCTGTGCCAGATTCCTGAACCACTGCACCCCAACTTACAGGGTTTGGTGCTGACAACTGGGTTTGAGACATTGATATTGCACAAACACTCTAAGAATGGTGACTCATGGGTCAAAGAATTTTGATTATAATTCTGGGCGATCGCATTGTCAGCTTTGAAACAACCTATTTTCATAAAGGTGTCACGATGCATTTCTCCTGGTGTTTGCCAAGTTGAGGTGCGCAAACAATGAGGCATCGCTTGAAATAGCGACGTCGGAGGTGGCGTTTGCGCTGGCATTTTTACGGCAATCATTCGGCGGACCGACATGGGAATTGATGCATATTCTGGTCAGATAGAGAGCCGATCCTTTTATCTTTCGCAAAACTCGTGTGTATACCTTTGACTAGCGTGCCAAGTGTGTGTTTGCATGTTAATTCATGGATGTGAACGTTTGTGTGTACGGTTGACCGATGGTCCTTTTTTTGTAAGTGCTGTTTGCGAATTTTCAGCTGTAGGTACCAGTGTTGTGACTAGATACTTTTAAATTGTATCTAGATACAAGATAAGATACTCACTAAATAATGTATCTAGATACCAGATAGGATACTCATTTTTTTGTGTATCTAGATACAGATACAAGATACTGTGAAATGTATCTAGATACAAATATGTAGATACAAGATACTTTCTTCACTAAAACATGCTTGGAAATATGGGTGATAATAATTGCATCAACAAGAAATTTTCACTGAACACTGGCTGCAAGTCAAGTCCCGCTCGACTCCCGCTTGAGTCACATATATATCCGCGAACCTACGTTCTTGTTTTTGTGGGATATTTGAAAAATTAAAAAAAAACCATGACATAATTGGCAATTCCGTGTTAGTGCATGGTTTTGCACAGAGATTTGTATCTTGTATCTTTAGTCTAAAAAACAGATACAAGATACACAAATAAAGTATCTAGATAAGATACAAGATACATCCCAAAAAAAGTATCTAGATAAGATACAAGATACTCGATTTGTATCTAGATACAGTATCTAGATACTTGTACCTAGATACGTCACAACACTGGTAGGTACTGTCATACACCCACTAATAATTGAAAATTAGTAAAACTAGAGCTTCGCTAACGCCTATTTTAATCTTGTTGTGAACTAGCATTTTTTATGATTCTGGTTAACAATTGTTCGAGAATTAAGCGGCTAAAAAATATTTTCGAACCGATTTAAAGAAAAAGCCATTCGTTTAATATGCTTCAATTTCTCACGATTTGTTTATTTTCAGATTTCGTCAAGATGGTTAAACCTTCGATCACTTCTAGCCGATCCAAGTACCTAATGATCGAAAGTTAAACTATAGTTGTTTTTGTGGGAAAAAACTACAAAAACGCTTAAAAACGCCGTTTTTATCAAGGTAAGTAGAAATAAATTTCTACACAGTCGTCATTTATATACACACAACCCTAAAATTAATATTAAAGTTGTCGTCAACCATTCGTCAACAATTATTTCAACACACTTGCGATGCCACCGCTGTTACATCCGTGTACTTCTGGCAGCATCACAGCAGCAGCCCACAACCGTCGCGCTGCTCTCAGATGTTTACGCACGGCTGGCATTGAAAAAGTTCCACTTCCACACGCATTTTAATTGCGGTGTTAATTACTTACACACATGTCGATCTGTTAAACAGCTCGCGTGCTCTCGCGTGTTTACACGCGTGTGGGAAGAATGTCAAATATCATCTGGGCAAACAAAACGTTTTGACTACACACAGCATGACGCTGACTTGAGATAGACGTGATTATGAATGAAGATCTATTGAGTTTTGAAATCTTTTTAAAGATCAATTTGCAATATGGGCGCACTAATTTATGGTGACGTGAATATTTAGTAGTCATTTTTGGTATTTGGGAACGGCATATTGACATTGAATTGTGGTATTGAGTAATGTTGATGATCATTTCAGATTCTAGTAGAATTTCCTCGTCTGGTTTGTGAGCATCTTAAATCTTAAGTTGCACTTGACACCGAAGGCGCCTGGCATTTTTCGGCTCTGGGTGGGCAATAGGCATGAATGACCTCACTCTCCCTTTTCCAACGTCTCTTTTCTAGGGGCTCGGGCCAAAATAAAAAAGTAATATCGAGAAAGTTTGCAATTTTGTTGGTATATTTTTGTGGCACAATGAAATCACGAATTCGCTCGTTTTTTATGTCATTGCGTCTCATCTGTCTAAAATAGACACATAAAAATATGTGGCTCTAATAGCCGGAGTTCGAATCCCGATTTCTGGACATCCTGAAAATCCTCTGTCAAAAGCGAAACCATCTTTGTTGCCATGCTTCCAAAACCGTTTTAAAGTGTACTTAAATCCCCACTCTCAATAAATTAACTTTTAACTACTAATTTACACAACACCTTACTATTTATTATACATTTATACTCGCACAACAATGAATCTCTTGAGTCGCTGCTTATTTTTTTTGTTTGCTATCGACAGCACCGTACCATCAAGTTTGCCGAAGTCATGTAACATGATACATTTTTTTCACTTTTGCAGGTGTATTATGAACGGACGTGTTTATTTTTGGATCATGAAAGATGGTAAGTCTAAGAATGTTATCTACCCAAGCAAACATCTCGCAGGTAATTTGGCTTGGAATTTAGACCACCTCCAGAGCATACATTAGAAATGAGGGCTCTTCTAACCGAACAATATTGCTTCATAGCCCATTTAGTTCACGTTTGAAAGCTATTCCTGTTCAAATCTGTGTACCGTTTTCTTTATTGTTTTCAGGGAATTAACTAGACGGTTGAGATGGCAACCACACGTGCATATGTATTTTGTGGTAATGACATGATATTAAATTTATTTTCTTCACGCATCGAGTTGCATTGGACCACGATTTGCCAATAAAAATCGAGCGTTTTTATCGTTTTAGGACAATAAAAATATATTTAATAGCGTTGGGGATCCTAATACTCTTCCTTCATTGCACAATTCGGAAGCATAAGTACGTACTTCCATAATTCGTGGTATACTGTTCTCATGAGGAGAACGTTGTTGTCCTTCGGGATTTTAGTAAAGTGTGGGTGTGAATTGATTTTCTAAAAGAACTCCAGCTTTCAGAGACAATGAAGTTCAGTGCAATTTAACAAATACTGAGCGTCTTTGACACAATTGTCAATTACTGTGTATATTATCGATGGATGTGGTAAAGTCGTTTCATTATGCTTTCTTAAAAAAATCGTGTAGTATATTAAGATAGCCATAACGAAACCAGCCCCTGGTAATTGTTCTTCATTTAGTTGTTTACCAAGAATATATAATTAAACATGATGATCCACATTACCTAGTTGGCTACAAGCCTAATTAAAAATAGCTTCTGACATAAGGCTGTTCAGACCAATTAACTTGCATACACCCTCATCAAATACCAAATTCATTATATACCCCTAGACGCGCAATACCGATCACTTTGAAAGCTGTGTCTTTTTTTTTTTTATCAAGACAGTTTAATAACATACCCACTAATTTTCAAAACTATCGAAATTGACGTGTAACTGAGCGATAATTAAGTTTTCTACTGTTCTATGTATGTGTGTCTTTTAATATATTCCTTAGCCCGTATATTTTGTAGCATACTAGAGGATTAATTGACCTTAATTTCGGTTGACTTCAAGGGAAGCTATATGTAATGAGATACAATGTGGCTAATGCCAGACAGTATGTGAATGTCGATCATCATTAGCGTATTGTTTACATCTGTGAAGAATATCGGGATGCATGAGTGGACAAATTGATTGTCTTCGATTTCGGGAAGGTTTACAATTAGAACGGTTCTAGGAATGAAACAATATATACCGATGATGATAGATTGAGTGCACCATATTTGATTTTCATGAGAAGTGCTGCAAATTACTGTGCTCTATTATCGAGATTATAGTTTTGGAAACGACTTTTGAAACGAATCAATAATTTTCGCATAGAGAAAGATGCATGCGTTGTACGTATTAGCAATTTCTTCGGAGATCCTTAGATAGCATTAGAATTAAGGTGGAATGATTTTATGAATAAACAAACTGGAAACGTCAGTTGCATTGAAATCAAGTGATGGATATGTTGAATGATTCATGGAATTTTAATATTGTTTGATTACATTCAACAAGTGTCTTATGATCTCAGAGTAACTTCATCGAGAAAGAAGTTAGCTTTGAAGTTACGACTTTTGCAGATCGTAACGTACTTAAAAGGTCAGGATATTCCATTTTCGCAAAGTACATTCAATATAAACGGGCACTTAACAAATTACACGTTGTTTCGCTCTAAAACGTAACATTAAATAACATTGTGCAGAGTATAAAAGCTTAAATTACAATTTCATATGCCTATAAAAAAAACCCTCGTTATAGCTATTATGCACTAGATTCTGATGAAGACGCAATTTAAATTCCAATTTTCATTTTAGACTTGCAGTTCAAATGAAATGAAAATGTCGGTTATTTGCATCGTTGTAAATTGATAACCTTTGCCGGAATTATTATTTTGACATTCTTAACACAACTTTTCGTTATTTATTTAGTCAAAATAAAATTATCACTATAATTGGATAAGCCCATACATGCCAATAGCAATCAGAGAGATTATTTTCGACTCAAAATGTCGTCTACCAAGAAAATAACCTTTTCTATATATCTGAGTTCGAGACATGCAGAATAATGAATTGCTGCTGATTCCATCGATACTTTTTGTGTGGTCCAAGCATCACTTGTTGTGAAAGATGCATGCGTAGAGTTGCGAGAACTTTAGATGAATTAATTTATCACTGTGCCAATCCACTGTATCAATTGATTTATTGACTCTACGTGCATTGCATTCAACACCAAAATCAAAGTGTTAAAGGAACTAGATTTATTTTAAAGACGTTCATTATTTCCTCTGGTTTGAACTGACCACCCAATGCTGTAATTTAATTGTCCCTTCAGACATGATGAGTGGAGTCTACAATGAAATCGTCAACGTCACAATTGTTGGAGATCAACATTTTTACAACTTCTTAATTCTTAGGTGTCCGAGTTTACTTCTCAATTATACATGCATACTTAATGTTTGCTAACAGCTATTCCCGTTTTCATGCATCTCATACTGGCATTTAGCCTTATACTTATTTCATTCAATTTCAATCAATTTGATGCTTTTGTGTTACGCAAAAACGTTTACAAGTGCAACAGCATGAAAAAGTCAAAACTCAACAAATTGTCTACCCGAGAAAATGTGCACAAGCCAAATCTTTCACTGTATCTAGCTACACAGAACACTAGCTACTAGCTACTAGCACTAGCTACACAGCTACACAGAATCAATGCCCATAATTCTCATAAGACCACCATCCTTTTTTACACAATACTACACAACTCTTCTGCTCTAAAGTGTGATGTCAGCCTACTAACGATTCTAATAAACCGCGAACTTCTATCCAAAGTTCAACACGGAATTCAATGGAAACAAATTGCCAGTCAACTTCATTTGGCTGCATAAACTAGATGCAGTTAACTGCACACAGTTGCACTTCCTACATTCATGTGTACATGCAGTTGATGGTTGATATATGAACCGACATGCATTTGCTTTTAGCGCAGCATGCCCACACAAGCTCTAATGAATTGGACAAGACGTTCAAATAGAATGATCGCAACACATTCGATATACTATAGAAAAGATATGCACATGAACATTCCACCTGGTTATTGGTGCAAGGCTAGCACGTGTATGTGTACATGAAATGTACAAGGCGGCATTGATGATGACTTTTCGAAGTTAGCTATCGATGCAGAATAATTGATGTACACTTGTCAGTCTATTGATACACCCTGCAGCGATGAGTTATGCTATGAATGGCTTCAATTGAGATTGAAGTGGATCTAAAATTAACGCGGATGGCAATTAGTAATCAACGACTAAGCGAAACCGCGTTGGTGGTTGCGATGGCGCCATGATGTGCCATAGTAGTTGGTTGGGAAAATTGATCATAATTTGTTTTTATGGAAAATAGTTAGTACCTTGAAATTTGGATAGCTGTCAAGTACAAAATGTTTCCAGTATATTTCAGGAGGTATATATAAAAATGAAGTTAACTATGTAACAGTGGCTTCGACAGCCAGCCAGCATTCAGCTAGAGGAGAGGATTTTTTCCAAGGTGATGAAAAGTCCGGTATTAAAATTGAAAAATAACGGTGGTCACGAATTCCACCTTCGGTTTTACCTGCATACCCTTAGAAAATGAGTTATGAACGTACTAGACGACAATTGACAAGCACATGTACCAACAGAGTAGGATTTAATGAGCTTTTATTTTTTGCAGATCTGATACGTCTGTAAGAATTAGAATGCATGTCACAGCGATCACGCGAAGTAATTTACACAACTGCATAATAGGTAGAAAACAATTAAAATATCAAACTGTCATAGAAATGAAGGAATGTTGAGGTTATAGTTAAAAAAGCGTTGTTATTTCTATCGAGCTGATAGAACGCACTTTGTTTTTTAATGTTCTTCTTCTTTCTTGAAGATCCGTGTAATTCCTAAAGTACTACTTCAAGCCATCCTTTTATGTCCTACTAAGTATATATTTTAAACGGGAAGTTTTTCTGAAATTGTCTCTATTGGGTGTCACAAAACCCTTCTCGCTAAGCTGCGCGATAGAGTTCATCTCAATGCTGCACAAAAAAAGAAATCCATCCTAGATTTTGGGGCGGTGCGTTTTCCAGCAGGCAGGCAAACACATCGACAAAATGCTCCACGCGACAACAATACGCCTTATTAAGCAATCTTAATAGCTTAACTTAATTAGCACACTGGCGCAATTAGAATGGCTAATTACTCGGTAATAATTAAACTGAGGACTCGGGCAAGTGGCGAGTTTCAAGCCGGCAAACGCATTCATCATTCCGGTGGCGTTAGAATAGTGTGGAACAGCTTAAAGTGTACTATTGCAGTGGCTTGTTGTCGGTGTTCTGAAATTAAAAGAGTGATGCGGTATTTGCACCAGTATCTTTCAATCTAAATGTTAGCAGGACGCGAAATATTCCATTTTTTGGTACATCAACTCTGAATTTGAAAGATATTGGCCCAAAAACCGTATCAAATTTTAAATCTGTTCGCAGAACAGTCTAAAAACGAAATAACATTCTTTAAAAGTGTGTGGCATGATGGTTACGGTGTCAGAATGACCTAAATGACCACATATGTAGCGGGGAGAACAATTAGGAAGTGTCATTCCATCTCTTGTTTCCAATGACAAACCTATAAGTACACCCAAAATTCGTCTGCAATCCCACCTCTAACCTTACTTTCACCAACCTATCTATCCTTAAATTTTCCGTTATTTAAAATTTCATTTTCTATTTGCCGCACGACTCAGAACGCAAACATAAAACGCAGCTCTGAGTAAATGTTTGACCGATGCACACCAGTCCATAGCGTCCTCCCAACGCGCGGCTCTTTGTGTAGTGTTAATCAAGATCACGGTCAGATGCAATTTACGATCGCCACGCGAATAGACCACGAGAAGAGATCTCGCGGCAGCATCGCAAGCAGGCCCAAGATTAGATTAATTAAAACTGTGCCGAATGAAGATGATAAGGAATGTTGTATTTTTATCTGGCGCTGTGCGACCTTGGTGGTGATTGTGTCATCGGGCGTTAGTGTCATTTCATCCGAGCGAGAGCATATTTGTCGGTGACATATATTCTAAACAGTTCTGTCAGATGGCTGAGCATGGATTGAATGTAATATAATGTTGTTGGGCGTGAATTGTTATGTCATTTCAATTGTTAGATACTTGCAAAATATCAAGAAAATTAAACAGAATTTAGGTATATTTTAGTGATTTACGCTAAAATTTTCTAATTGAAATTTTCTATCCTCATCAAACTGTTTATGTAGCTGTTCGTTATCTCGTATCCGTGGTCTCTATAATATGTAGCTTTTTATGTACTAGTTTCATAGAAAATTAATTTGGTGGAAACTCGCAAAGGGTTGCCATTCTGTAATTAAAGGACCATATAAGATAGCTTTTGGGTCATCACACATCATCCCTCAAATTATATACTGAAGCCATGTGAGTGGTAAGAAACAGATTTCGTGAAAAAGGTGACAGGGTGTCAGAGTGGTTTCCTCAGCAGGAGAAAGTCATTAGGTGATTATCCTATACTGACAATCTTAAAATGCCTCTTTTCTAGTCATAGGTAATGAATAAGCATACAGATCTTACTAAAAGTCTGTGCAAACTCTGTGTTCGCAGAACAGATTTCCACTAATTGGCATTTTTCTGGCCGTATATTTAATACGTATCTTCATTTATCTTGATCTGCTACTTTTTACAAATTAATTTACCTCATAGTCATATGGAGGAATTTGACATTTATAAAAGCGTTTTATTTCACTGTCAAGAATTTGGTCTTGTATTGCAAGCGTTTCTCCAGTTTCATAGTGCTTCTTTATTATTTCAATCAGATGTATACATTTCCATGCATGTCCCTAACCTAGCTATACCATCCCATCCTATTCCCACCCTTTCCTTAAATCCACTTTACTCTTTTTTTCCTGTTCAAGAGAACTAACTGTAAGTTCTTGACTTATTGAAACGTGTGATGCATCGATATAACAGAATCACTCGTAAAATTTGGCTACTCACTCCATCGTAAACACATTCCTTGGCGGGAAACAGTTTTATACTGACAGCAACACTCGGTAAAAACCTCTGTGTTTACACTGAAGGTGCCAAGCTAAGCCACAGACGAGCACCACATAACGTAACGATAACCAGACTCACCTGCATTTTTATAAAAACCAACCAAAATCTCATGTTTCAAGCTCATAGCACTACAAAGTTGATCTAAAATGCAATGAGCCATGCTATACATGAGCATGGCTCATTCAAATTTGTGAACCGTTGCTTAATTTTGTGAACGTAACAGATAGAAATCTTAAACTTACTTGTTGTCACATCCATAAGTGCACATAATATGCTGCAATTTCTATACTGAGTGTCAACGTCAGTTGGCACCGCTAGCAGCATTGGTGAGACATAGAAGTATAACCGTTCACTTCGAAAATGAGGTAAATAAATATTGACGTTTTTAAAGCATTTTGTCTTCATTGAAGCATTTTCACCAGTATCGTGAGATCTTAATCTCAGATAATATTATATATCCACTCGTTTATTTATCTACAAAAAATTATCCCAAGTTACCCTGGCAATTTAATATTTTTTTTTCCATTTTACTATATGGAAGTTAACGGATTTTATTATGTACCAAATTCATGATACCAAACAAAAAATTTAGCCTGGTGTAATGACGAGTGCAACGTGCCAGAGACATCATACCAAATTAACTTGTGTGCACATGCGTCGTAATTGAGTGCAGCGATTATACTGCAATGTGAGGTACCTAATTACATATTAGAAAAGAGTTGCGCTGGATCGGTGCCAGCGAATTGCTTTTCAAACCATGGCGCTTGTACTTGATGCTCAAGCCACTTTGAGCTCAAGTACTTGTGTGTATGTTCTATTTGAATATGACAATGGTTATAAATAACTTGGTGAGTCTGTAACTATAACAGTTACCTACCTCAACTCTATCAGAATATTATCACGGTCTAAAGGAATGCCAGGCATGTCTAATGCTTTAAGAGACTTGAACGTGATTTCATCGGAGGTCGTGCATCACTTCGAATGGTTAACAGAGGGAAAGTTTCATAGATAAAATGAAAATGTATTTTACTAATCTTGTTTTTTCTTCTTGTAATTTTTGCATGGTGAATCATCGATGCAATCATGCAATCATGCATCTTACTGATTTTTTTTCTGTATGGATATCTTCCGGTAAATTTGAATTTGTCACTTGTCAGAGCTTCTTCGAAGTTTTATATTTATGCAGGTATGATAAGGATTTTTTGTTGTTAATATTTAGACCTAAACACATTTTTTCTTCTTATTAAAAAAGAATGTTAGCATCATGTCACACCAAAACGTGTCACACTATCGTCTAGACCGAAGTCATTAGACGTCTATATTTGCATTTGTATGTTTGCTATCAGAATAGCCAGGAAAAAAGGAAGCTGTTTTGTAAAATTCGATCTTAAAAAACTGGCTAATCTTCTGTGCCGATCAAGTCGTAAAGCACACAGGAAATGCTAGTTTCTGTTCTGCTTTTTTCTTGTTTAAAGTTAACTATGAAAACTAATCAATGTGGTATGATTAGATATGATTAGAATGTGTTTTGATAAAAAAATTACGAATGTGGTCAATTAAACCCCTAGAAACATTTATCAAGAAATATGACGACTTTATACAATTATTTATAAATCAGAACAATTCAAATCAGAATAAAGGTGTCAAATAACGGAGACACTTCCAGATTTTGTCAAGTCCGCTTAATAATTAAAATCAGCAATTTTACACTACAAAATTCGCGGCACCGAAATTCCAAAAACAAACTGGTTACAACAAGCACCGACCACCACAGAGATGAAATTACGCCAAGTTACGAGAATATACACACCATAAATTGACCATTAGTCGAAAAATTAATTTAAATTCCAGCTCCAGCATTTTATTACCAGCCAAGAAGTGAGAAGATAATTTATAGTTCCCGGAGACAAAGATCAAGATCGTTTTGCTTCATATATAGCTCCGTGGTGTTACAATGTATCTCACTCCGTCTCTCAGGCCGAACGCACTCGATCAAATACATTCCTAACATTGCAAATTGCCCACATTTTAGCTCTCCAAATAAATATGACCATTCGGGCATGTTCCATATTCTCAGCAGCTATTTATTTTTAGATCCTGATCACATCTTCATGCAAAGCTTCACATGAGTTATTTTGCCCCATCGAGGCCAAAAAGGAGCCTAAGTATCGTCGCTTGTTTCACAAAGTTTTTGATTGTGAGCGTTGCGAGCATAGCAAGTGGAGCCAATCTTCATTATACACTTGCAAGATTTGCCTGTGTAGTACTCGTACCATTACGAGTCGCTTCTTCCCCTTCTCTCCCGAGAGAGCCCTTTCCTCACCCAGCGAAGGCAGGAATCTTGTGTGGCCGGATAGCTCAGTGGCCAGAGCAACCGCCCGGCAAGCGGAAGGTCCCGGGTTCGTATCCCGGTTCGGACGCACATTTTCCTGCTCAGCTATCCCATCAAAAAAAAAATGTTTACGCTCTACAAATCAAACCAAGCAAATGATTTTGATGAAAGTCTTAGAATACAATACACACCCCTTATTTTTTTTGCATTTTTAGCATTTTCAAGAGGTCAACACATTTTATACAAATTGAATTAGGTACATTTCCATCTATGACAACCCTTAAATCAATTTTGGCTCTACCATTTGCCCTTGATGGTTCAATCAGCATCATTCAAAATAACACTCATTCACAACGCGATTATGCCAAGAGAATTAAGCTCGTCTCTCTTTGATTGCACCGTGACCTTATTCATTGCAATTTAATTTATTCTGATAAATTAAAATCGACAACGTTAATGAAAAATAATCGCGGAAACTTTTCCTGACTTTTCACAAAGCTTTGCTGCCTGCTTTATCAAGGGTCCAAACTCAAGTCCCAGAGGGTTTTTTGAAGAAGGTATAGAAATTTATGGTTCATTTGTTCGAATTTTGTGTCTTCTTGGACGCGAGGACCTTTGATAAAGCAGTCAGCATAGATTGGCGAAACGTCGGGAAAAATTTGTGTTTGGGACTTAGAATTTAATAGCTGCAGTAAAATAGTTTCTTCTGAAAACTAAGGTGCTAATATTAGGAAAGGACACGAGTCATTAGGAAGTAATTTCCTGCAACTGTGTTCGCGGGGAGCGAAACAAGCGGCAATCCAGCCACCTTAGAACAGCGCACACAAATAATCATGAATATACATTCGACTGGCGCATTCTCAAAGATTGATTTAATTGTTACAGTTTCAAATGCCTCGGTTCAAATCGAGGTTGGAGCAATAAAGCATCTCTGCACTTCGTCTGAAGCTTTCGCTGCTTGAACGCTTTTCATGCCGACGCGAAAATCTATTTGGGAGCCGTGAGGTGATCGCGTCAATTCTGAATCCGCAGCGTTCCTACAAATTCAAATTTAATAAATCACGTTCTAGATTTGAATATGATATCTATTTTTAGGAAATTCCTTGACAAAAACAGACATGATCTTAGCTACAACAATTTAGAAATTAGCGCAAGATCGTGGCTTTTCCGATAAGCTATTGATCATGCGCCAAACTGTTTCCCTGCCATTTTAATGACCTATAACTCAGAGTTAAGTTGAACTAAACGGCAGCCCCAGAACAAATCCGGCTGTACTCGCAATTCACAATGCTTCTGCGAACTCATTCAATAAAAAAAAGAAAAACGGAGAATATTTCATATATTCCATTGTCGACTTTATTCATGAAGCGCAAAGAAAACCTATAACGCGTTACATTCAAATTGTCTCACGAATAAGCCTTCTTCGCCATACAATCACGTACCAAGCTAATTCCTTTTTAATCCAGTATATCATAAGACTAAGAAAGCGTGTTCGGTGTTAGTACACTAGCATCGCCTGTCATGGTCTGTCATGGTCTGTCTTGGTCTGTCATCATTCACTGCAGGTCCGCGATGATGACTGCTGTGACGAGAGATACGATGACGATCTTTTGATGACGTTCATTGTCTCATGCGAGCGATCGTGATCGACATGATGACATCATTGGCCGTCAGAGGACGCGCCTCTGTGGCTCGACCATTCGTTTAACCTTTGCTCGTGCTTGTTTTCGCATGTGCAGTGGGCGCAGCGGCGTACTGAGCGGTGCGCAGCGCGTTCAGCGAATTTTCGGTTTGATTCAACAGTCTCGGTTTCAAATTTGATTGGTGGACGGAAAATCTGAACCTTTCATGATTCAATGGCTTAAAATTAAATTAATGATTGGTTTGGTGCAGTGGTTCAAAGCCTTGGTTTGATGGTTTGGTGGGCCCAAAATGGGTCTTTTTAGGGTCGAAAATCGATAATAATTTAAAATTTCTTGGTCATAATGAAGGACACAGGGACAGGCTGGGAAATTAAATTCTGCGGTGTGATTCTGTCTTCTGTGATTTGATTCTGTGATGAGTTGCGAGCGTTCATTTTTTTCTATTAAAAACATTGACAAAAATTCTCATCTCTTCTCACATAAAAAAATAACAGAGACCGCACTTCTGATGTCTCAATTGTGGTGGTGCCTTCAATATAAAATGTCTGCAAGCTATCGCTTTTTATGGTATACCATAACAAATCACATAATTATCCATTTCATTTCCAAATATGCCATGGAAAGAATTGATCGCACGCGAGCTTTGCGATGGGCATACATTAAAAAACAAACAGTTGCAATTCAAACGTGTTGTTTCCAGGTAATGTTGGTGGATCCCACAATATTTCTTTTCTAGATCTCGAATGACCTCGGTCCACTGACCTCACGTAAATTGTCGTATCTATAAACCGACTCTGATTGATTATTTGGTCTGAGCCGACACTAAGATATGAAATCCGCAAGACATTTGGTCGTGAACACGTAATTTAATTTGGAGATAGTGTGTGATTACTGATTACACTGTTTTGATGAAGGTTAAAAAGGCGTACACAATTTTGACACCCTGCACCACCCAAATAGAACAATGTACAAGAGCAAAAATCCTAGACGATATATTGTTTCCAATGATCTTTGGAAAAATTCTGATTATAGTATAGCTCCAATACAGTTGCTATTTGCTACTTTCAATTGCTATTGTGGTATACCTTGTGACATAGAACACATGCTTGTGAGTTTGATATAAAATTTGTTTTTTTTCTTCACCAAATCCACAAAATCTAAACCTTTCGTCTAGTGCTTTATCAGAATGTATGCATTCTGTACCATTCGAGAAAGTCCAGCGGCTGCATCATGAAACTAACCGGAAATGCATTGCTAAAATAACTTCATCATATACTGTTCTCCACTTTTCAGTCGGTTGGCTAAACAGTTAAATCGCAATAAAAAATCTGCAACGCAGTTAATCGTGAAACGTAAAACTACACCCTGTCGTGTACAGAATGTGCATATACTGTTTGACCCTAGAGTGATAACTATATAAGAGACTAATTGTTTACTGGATCGCTTTATGATGATTGCAGCAAGTTGCCGTTATGCGATTGCGGTGTACGTTGCCGCAGTCATTATTCTGAAATTCAATGTTATCTGTCATGGGTGGCACGGAAAAATAGTATTTTTCTGATGTGACCTACTCATTTTTACGTTTCTCTTTATGAGCTTAAGGTTAAGCTTAAGCTTAACCTTAGCTTAGGTTTACGATCTTAGGTTTAAGCGAAGATGAGAATATACTTCTCAGTGAATGGTTATCACTTATCAGATTTTATTGTGATCAGATTTGTAAACAGGTAAACGGGAACCGGTAAAAGAAATCAGACCGTTTGCTTAACTTATCTGATAGCGTGTGATAAAAAGCTTTTGCCAATGTCGTGTGTCAAAAATATTCAGAGAATAAGTTAATTGAGAAGCTGAGATTATGTTCTCACCTTGATAAAACAGTCCTTTTATTTTTCCCTGATTTTTCGACCAAATTTTTTCATAGATTTCTCCAAAAAAAGTCTAAATATACATTTTGTCTGGAGTGGCACAGTAAAAATGTGAACTGTTTCAAAATGCATCCGAGTTCTACAGGATTTATAATCTGTGAACACAATTTATGAATTGCAGTGCCTCAATTCACTGATCTCAAACTTGAACACCGCATTGTATTTGCGAAGATTTTCGCCATATTGGTCACCCAAAATTATGCGGAAATTTATTTATTAATTTATGTTTATTTATTAGCTGTAAAGCCATTTTTTAATAGAATTCAGTACTACCTCACATTATTCAATATTCCTAAGCTCACAATTAATTCATCAATGCACTTTTCATGCTAATACCAAGACTATGAACTGAAAATACGCATAAAATTATTAAATCGTTTCTACACATAATTTACCTTTTTATCTGAAAATTTGATGAAAATTTCGAGTAGGAGAAGAACCCCCAAAGTGCCTCAACATGGCATCAAAGTCTCCCTGTACCAAGAGCTATCCAGGCTATAGAGATCATTGTTCTCTCAGGACAAGCTTATAGGTGAGTCATAATAAATCTTTTTGTTTAGTTAATGATAACATAACAGACGACACTCTCTTGTTGTTAACCTAGAAACACAGTATGTGACATTTGAAGTGTAAAATCCACACATAGATGGAAAATTTGTGGTGGAAAACAGGAAATTAGAGCTGGTAGATTTTGCAGGAAGACAGCAATCGGTTGGATATACAAATTAAAAGTTGACGCTCAGACTAGATGAATGTGTCGTCATTGAAGCTAATATAATAATGTCAAATGGATGTCGAGACAAAAATAGGAAGTGGCGTCAAACAAATAAAACCACACACACAGCATCATCATCAACGCGAATAGCTGCAGGTATAGCTGATATTATTATCATGTGCGGTCGATTCATTTTGCTCATTCGTTTCACGATGCGTGTAACTGTAAGTGGTTGATTATTTATTTTCGTATAATTTTTTACTTCGTACATTGCAGTTAGAGCCGTGACTGTAATTTTAATCATATTTTCACCTTGTCGATACTGCAGGCAGTTAAAAACTAGAAGTAGCTTTTCTTATCCGCTTTTCTGGAATCCCCTTTTTAGGAGTATGCAATTTATTGGCACTTTTCCCTCTCTTTTATATCGTTCTATATTTATAGACGGCGTCACGAATGTTGGTTTCAATCGCGTTGTGGATGAGCGTTCTTTGAATGAAGTTGGTTGAACAATCTTTATAGTTCAATAGGTTATGCCAGAATTGTGAAGAACAACGGTAAAAACGTTATAAAAACAACAGAAAAACGTCGTTTTAAAGAGAACCACGACTAGAAACACAAAACAATTAAAATGTTTACTCTGCGTAGTCTCATAAATTTCATAATATCTGGAGGGCGAAATATATTAATTGGTTCATATAAAGTGAGAAATGTGATTTGAACAAAACTTAAATTTTTCGAAAAAAACTGATTTGTGAGAATTTTGTAAATATAATGTGCTGAAAATAGTGCAGGGTCCAAGTTGAGAGAAAAGGAAGTTCTACCGAAAGTACCGAAACCGAAAGTACCGAAAGTTAAACCGAAAGTTAAAATTAATTATCTCAAAGTTTTTGCCACACTTTTGTGTATTTTCTTCCGTTCAAATAGAGGAGACTTCTAATTTTCCGAACACAATGAGCCCCAAACCCAATCAGAACGGTCCACATCGAATTCGCAACTAGTTAGCACAGACTTATAACGTTTTCGCAAAGGGCTCTATATTTTCACCTAGCGAAAAAGTGTCAATCTAGACCTCTTAAATTTGATTATAGATGGTTCTTTGTTGTTGACTAGTAATTTCATTAAATTAATACTTTTGTAAATTTAATGATTGTATTTCCACGTATGCATCGTACCAGGGATACCAGATGATGAAATAGTCACCTGAATCACTATTTGCAGTAATTCTCCTCAAAAGAATTTATACAAATGCAGTAAATTGGCTACAAACTGAATAGGCATTAATTGCAAGCAGCTTACTCAATGAATGCAGTACTACTTCCTCCAATCAACCATTGATTTATACTCTCTGTGTGCAATGTGCAGTATCGGAATGCAACGAATTGTTGCAATGACCCGCCTTTCCGAGGTCAGCCGACTGTTTATTGCATTTGCATTTATTCAGCAGAAGTCACATCCTTTTCCATATGTTTGACGCATCCACCATTCTGATCTTTGACTTGCCCTAAACCACTTGCTTATTCGATAAAAATCAATGGTGTTGTACACAAAAATCTCTGTCAACATTGTAATTTCTACAAAGTTTATAAAATTTAAGTTTACCTAATTGAATCTTTTCATTGTAGCAATGAACGTCTTGTTGAGATGTAATTAATGAGGCGCTTATGGTATGTGGCAGAGGATTTATTCTATAAGCTAGCTGGAAACGAGCTGGCTGCAATTGAGATGTCAGATTCAGTCGCATTACTTCGTTGTCCTCCGGCAATTGCAACCAATCTTCACCTACGATTGCCTCGTGGATATCTAGTCTTCGACATATGGCTTGATTTCTGTGATAACAGTCTGCTTTTGGTACTCTGGTGGTTAGTAGATGTTTAAGCCAAGGAGCTCATATCCATTCACGAGTAGCACGGTTCAGCATTGACATAATTAATATTCATCGATTCAAGAATAGACAATTCAGATCGTGATTTCAGAAAAAACAAACCGCATAAAAATAGACAATCGACTTCATTAAAACAAATGCTAATTTCTTTCCACATATTGTGATCGCTTAAGATTCTTTTATTGAATCCAAACTGAAGGCAGTTAATTCTGTTCCATGGTAAACTCATCAATCTTACCGATTTTAGCACACACTCCTGAAAAAAAAATCACCATATCACTTTAAATTCTTAGTCAGATCGAAAGACGGATAGCCCAAGTCGGCACCGACGAACATATCCTTGCAAACAGAGTTGGTGTCTTGTCAAAATGGGAGCTGATGTGTTGGTGTTTTACATATTAGCATAATGTGTCATTGCATTCCTATTTGCATTACGTAGTAGTACACAGCACATATTCTGCTGGCTTGCTTTTTTGAATGGGCGCCAACACTTTTCGATTATATTGTTATGTCACACTTTCACTGCTTGTGTGTACCGCTTGCCGTGCAGCTTCTGTATACTACGAGAAGGTGTGCAAGCAACATAAATCAAACACTTTTTCATTGACCGTTATCGGTGATTGATATTGGTGTATGATATTTTTCAAGGACTCACGAAATTTTATGATTTTGGTACGGAAACCAATGAAACGGGAAAGATATCCACGAGTAAAGTGATAAAAAGATTAATATTGGCTATCAGCTTGAACCAAATGATCGAAAAATCATTTCCACTTCTGAACTCAAATTTATATGTATCATCTCTGTTCCTAAACACAAGGATTTTCCTCCCTACCATCTCTAATTCTAACTTTCTTTATAAAATAAAATATGACTCAAATTTCATAGACTCATTGACTGAAAATAACCAAAAATTGAAGGCCATAACCATCCTACCTTGTCCTTATCTTGACATTTAAGATCACTAAACCCTGGGGTAACACAGTCTGGCGAGGCCTTTATCATTGAGTGGATTATTTAAATTTACAACTTACAAGTACCTCCGATGAAGTGAACATAACCGAAAATAGTCATGCTATAGTGTTCACTGATTATGCTAAGTTGATCAACAAATCTCACGTTATTTTCGTGTATGAAGCTTCTAAGGATGCAAGGATGAGATCATTTTACGAATTAAAAATTCGCCGGTCATTTTTCTCCGCAAACAACCCTGCTTGAATATTCAAGACTCTCAGACAGTTAAAAATGCAAAAAGAGAAACACAGCGAAAAAATTACGCGACAAGCGCGATGCACTTTACCAGCGATAATTATAAACATTCTAATAACAAACGAAGCTGTTAACGAATCCCACGCTAGACGATGCAAATTCTCCATCGCCACACGGTCTCGCCTACCTTTGTCTCGGGACGGCTGGTGCTGTGTGCTGTGTGCTGGGTGCTGGGTACTGGGTACGGGGTGGATGCTGTCGCCTCTGCTCGTCCCACCACACTGCCAACGCTACCGCCGTCCTAAGCCGAGTGTAGAGATCTCGGTCACGTGACCGAAGCACGTGACGTGCACACAAGTGTACGAATGTCAATAGTAGGTGCCCCACGTGGCTTGGATGGTTTGGCACCTCGTGTGTGAGTCTGTTTTTTATTGTAACGGTCTGTTAGCTGGTTGTTTTTGAGGTGGCAGATGATTGGTCGGGTTGGTTTTGTGTTAACGGGTTGTTAGTTTAGCGGGTGGAAGGGTATTTTACCCTTGCCAACCATTTTACACATGCTAGTTGCAGTTAGTTGGGGGTTTGTGTGTTTCATGATTTGGTTTTGGTCAGACTTTTTTTATAGTTCAATTTAAATTTTTGTGGTACTATTTTGAGTTTACATTGAAAACTTTGATAGTACTACATTAATTTTATGATGACCAGTGTTTATTTTTTTGTTTCATTACATTTATAGTTTTGGCGCAGGTGATACATAACAGAAATTATGCCTGTGTTGGGTATAATTATAATTTATTTTTTATAATTAAAACTCTTTATTCAAGAAGTAAGCCTAATTATGCTGAAATTTTTCAGATTTTTATAGCAATGCACAGTTTTCTTTTCTTAAATTTTTTTAAAGTTATTTCAAAAAACTGTGATGTGAAAAATGCCTCTTTCTTTTTCATTCTACAATTTAAAATTATCGCCAAAGTCTTATATGATTAATATCGATCGTAGATTATGATTGTTATAAATATGCATCAGGCAGCCTATAAACTCAGCTGCGAATGCGATGAAGGCTCATTATGTTCCGTCCAGCCCTTTATTTACCACTTTATTTGCCATGCCTCAAATTAATCTTTTCCGACACTGAAATGCTCTATTTCCCAACGTATCGATCTACCTACTGCTAGGCACCCTTCTTTGCAATGATGCAACAAAGGTAATCTAACTATAAGGCGCTATAAGTTCCCCTTAGAATAGATTAACAGGTCTCACATAGAGATAGCTTCTTACATTTCCCGTCTGGCACTCTACGTTATAACGCAACATACGAAGAAAAAACGCATAATTTGAAGCAATCACCAAAGTGCATCACAATAATACTAGCATGTTGGTGACAATTCAAGCTGTGTCTTGAATGATTGTGCTTAGAAGACATTTTTTCTCGAGTCAAATCCTCTGCATTAATCGTGACACGAATAATTTTCATCAATCACACAAAAATGCATAATATGTTAACAAAACTTCCACATGATAATTCAATATTAGTTTAAGGCGTTAATGCCTTTAG
Organism: Nemurella pictetii; assembly: GCA_921293315.2. Classification (NCBI taxonomy): domain Eukaryota; kingdom Metazoa; phylum Arthropoda; class Insecta; order Plecoptera; family Nemouridae; genus Nemurella; species Nemurella pictetii. The sequence continues at coordinate 10,742,314 of OV121122.1, forward strand.
AAATCATCTTAGAAAAATGTAGGCGTGACCAGTTGCTTTGGTGTGTGCACGTTAAAACAAAAAAAAATACCAAATTTCCAAATATTTGCTTGGAGATTACCTGCGCGTAAAAAAATGCAAGAATTATCGGTTTTTTCCAATTGCTCACCAGGTTATAGGTAGAGAGAGCGTGTAGCTTGCTTATCAATCGACTGCAATAACTCAGCGATAAGATAAGACTCATCGGCGATTGATGTGTTCTGTCGAAGTTTGGAGTTAGTTGGATCGGTTGATTTTCTGAGTTGAGGCGTCCACTTATACAAGGAGCGTCGATTTTGCTTGAAGCACCATGCGTTTTCAGCATTGGTAAGGATTTAATTTATGTCATCTGAGCAGTATGCGTTAAGGAATTGTTTTTTAGAAGTTTGTTGCGTATTACTATTTAATCTTGTACTTTCTCTTGTTTTCTACTCTATATTTCGTGTTCATGGTTTTGGGTTAGTCATCAATGATACAGATCATTTTCTCAATCGGTACATCTAGCTTGTATGATTTTTATCTCACACATGGTATGATATTTGTTACAATAATGTGCAACTATAAAGATATGCTTGATAAGCAGGCTAGATTAAAATGCATAGATACGACATCTTCAAATGTGGGTGTTAAATTTAAATAGGTCGCGGCAAGGGATTAGCGGATTCATACACCGTTTTCATTGCATTTTAGGCAATTGTCAGTATACAGATCAATAATGCACGCGGTTTTTATATCATACAATTTGTGTATTCTCGATGTGATGAAAACATGCGTGATCACAACTCATGTGATGAAAGGTGACATGACCTAATTACAATCAATTTCACCGACTATCATCAAGACCCTCAAAATTCATCCATCTGATACAAACACTCAGACTAAAATTACAAAAAGAATTTCTAAGAAATTTTCATTTTGTCGAACAGCATAGACTATTGTCTTCGAAGATACATTGAATAAACATGTGCGACAATTACGACGTTGCTTCTAATTTGATAACTAATAGTACACGTGAGTAACGAGTCATTCGTTGTAACAATGCAATTTGTTCTCAATCCTCACACAGTCGCATTCATTATTAATAGCCAACGCAGTCAGGAGAAGTCGAAGGCGCCTCGCTGTCATTGTCATACAATCGGTCAGTTGATGTTTTGTTCTAGAACTGTGTAGTGTGTGGGCAAGTCGGGGGAAGGCTTTTCCGACGAACTCAGTATTGGTGGCTAAAGGACTCAAGAGGTTAGGTTAATTGTGATAATTCACATTGCAAACGCTAGAGATTATTTTAGATTTCGTTTTCTAGGGATTGTGTGTTTTTGTTTGCTTTATTTGCAATAGATAAAGGGAGGTTTTTGGCTCATTTTGGGACAGTGAAAAGGAAGTGGAAAGAACACGGTGATTTCAGGAGAGATACTCCTTCAGGTTGCTACAGCTGCTGATCATTTTCGGCACGGGTTAATGAGTGACCGATTTTTTTTTGTGATTTGACCGGTTTTTAAGCCATGTGTAAGTGTTATAACGCCGGGTATTTTAAAGTTTATGAGGAACATTGAAAATGTGAAGAACATTGATCGAATTCGAGTATGACACTTGCAAAGATTATTTTTAGGTAAGACTTAGATCTTAGATGACGTTTGTATTTTATTTTTAAGATAGACTTAGACAATACACAGTTACTGGCAAATGTTTCTAAAATTTGTGAGCTTACACAGTAAGTTTAGACTCCATAAATCCTACGCCGTATCATGTCGCACTATCAGTAGAGTCATGATTTCTCACGTTGTTATTGTTTTCTTTCTGCGCACGTTATCGATCTTAAGCATGCTTTACCGCCACCGATCTGTTTTCACTTAGCTACTTGTCCGATCAGCCGCTCGATTTCAGGCTCACTGATGCATCTTTCATGACCCATGAACTCGACCCCCTGATTGAAAATGTGCTACAAGTCAAGACATTTTAATAAAACACCCATTTGCATAATTTTGAGTCATGAATTTCAATTCGCAACCACCCATGTTCACCACAATATATTTAAAACCATTAAACTGAGCAAATTTAGATTAACAGTTATCAGTGTTATATCAAAAAGCTGTACCATGTTTTAAATTAACAAATGAAATGTTAGATTCTTGGTCTATCCTACTTGAGTGTAGACCCTTGATAAGCAGGCAGCTTATAGCGAAACGCCAGGAAAAGTTTAAGTTAGGTTGCTTTGCCACCAATTTATATAGTTTTTTTCTGAAAACATCTCCAAAATTAAGAAAAAAACGCCCAATCCTCTAACTTGCCGCAAAATTCAGTTCATCTTTTCATTAGTCGAGGCATCAGCAAACTTATAAACAAACTAACCACATATTTTCCGCACCGTTTCTCAATTGCAGAGCGTGTGGTGCTCATCAGACCACTCTGCAAATGTTAGCCAACCAGATGCAACGGAAATACATGTACCTGACGCTCCTCCTGCTCTGTTTCGCCATCATCTATCTGAGCATAGGCAACATGCACGCAGCAAGCGGCGTTTACTACGAAGACATCCCCTCAGTCGATTTCATACAAACGCTCAGCGACGAACCGAAAGAAGTTTACGCGCGAGACTACTCAGCACCTAAGAGAGGAGACAATCATATCTTCTTCATCGAATCTTCGTGTGCCATCTCTCCAGCCGGCCACGACAATGTCACCCCAAAGCTCAATCTCATTCCGTCGCAAGCGTGTGCAATCGAGTCGGCAGCCAAGAGCAATCCGGACTCGTTGGTGTATCTGTTTTACTCCTGTCCGCTGAATCCTCTGAGCATCGGAAGGTCCAGTGCGTTGGTGAAGAGACTCTTTGGTTATCCGAACGTGTTCGTGTGGCACCAGAGCATGTCGGCTCTGTTTGAAGATACTCCTTTGGAAGAGTTTTACTTTTCTGGGACGATGGGCTGGTCGTTTTGGCCGGTTTCGCACGCGAGCGATGTGTTGCGGTTGGTCATACTCTGGAAGTATGGTGGGACCTATCTCGACTTGGACATGATCGTAAGAAGGTATGCTTAATTTCTAGCAGAACTAAAGTTCGCAATAATTTTATGACGTATTCGCATATGCATGGTGTTTGGATCGGTATTCGAATTATTAGAAAACGTGACAAATAAAAGGAAAGTGATTCTCATCACACCTCTTTTTACAGTAAGATTAGTCATAGATTAGTTGAAAAATAATTATTTTGTGAATCAAATTATCTTTTTTGCCCTGATGACAAGGATAAGATATGGGTTCTGGCGCACAATTTTTTCCTAGATTTTATCACCATGTGACCAATCGTCACCCATTCTGAGTCATCGTGCTGAAACGGAACAAGTAAAATGTGTACTAGAAATTCTATTTGTGTACTTAATCTCTAATCTCTAATCATCTGTTTAAACGTGGCGTTATAGAAAACCATAGAAAACTATTCATAATGTATGTCTTGAAAGATAAAATCAGCTCTAGGCATTCTATCTTGCTAGAAGTAGAAAGACTAATTTTTAACGAAATGCGTCATCAATTCATAAGAATGTACATTTCTTAAATGTAAATAAGCATGCAAGATAGGTGACATTCAAAAATACAATTAATTTAGTTGGCTGAAAATAGTTTTGGAGCCAGACATGCAAAAATTTTAAACATGTGTTTCCAATTTATATCCTGTATGTGCTTTTGTATTGATTGGGTTCTTAGGAAAGTTACTTGTTTTTTTTTTGTCTTTTGACCACAAAATTATGACCATCTTGCCGATGACGATTACAATTATTTTAGGATGCTATTTGTCTGCCGAAGTCTCTGACTCTAGAATGGAGGAGGGCCCTGATATAACCACACCATGAAACCACTTTCTTTGGACCCTTATCTTTTCCTATAAGCTTAATTTCCAGAGAAAAATATTTAACTGTGTAATTTTTTAACCATTTAACTTAAACTATTCGAGTTCGGGACTAATCATTCAATACCCCAGTTAAATATATCATTTCCGGAACAGAGAACCAGGCTTCCATTCAACCCCATCAATCTTCCCCAGGTCGCTGTCGGACCTGGCTAGCAGCTTCGCCACCGCCGAAGACTCTAATTCGTTGAACAGCGCCGCGATGCGTCTTGGCACCGACGCCTTGGGCCGGAAGATCGCCGACCTGTGCATCGAGCAGGTGCGCACCAACTTCCGGGGCTACCTGTTCGCGCACAACGGTCCCGGCTTGATGACCAGGGTGCTGCAGGAGCATTGCGGCGAAATTGACGTAACTATCAGACGAAAAGCCGTAGCATTTGATAGCTCTTGTCTTTTTATGATTAGATTGTTGCTCGCTTGCTTTCAAAAATGTTAAAAACTTGAACTTTCAATGAAAAGCATACTGGGTGCAAGGTATACTAGAGTGCTGTAGAAGCATTTTGGCGAAAATGGCGTAACTATTTGATAAAAACTATTAGCATTTTACAGCAAATCTCTTGTTATGCTCATATTAGCTCGCAAATAGCTTTTAATGAAGATTGATAACTTGAAAGTTGAGTTAAAAACTTAATGTGTGTATGAGTGAATACATGTACCAGAGTGCTTGGTTAGCACGGTGGCGATATTCACGTAACTATTGGACATGAAAAGCCACAGCTTTTTACAGCACTTCTCTTATTCTCGTCTGAGGTGTTTGCTCGCTAGCTTTCATACAATAAAGGTTGAAAAGTTGAGTGAAAAACTTAACGTGAACAAGTACCAGAGTGCTGGAAAAGCAAGCTTGCGAAACTGTCGTAACCATGAAACGAAAAACAAAGTTTGTACAAATAAGGGGAAATTTGGGGGTTTTCCTCCATTTTCAGCTATATCCCTCCTCAAAAAACGTCACCTTTCAAAGAATGGCTTTAAGTTTATTCAAAAACTTACTGATTACAGGTATAATTTGTTTCATCTATCTGAAATCGGTATTTATATCGTGGTCCTCTGTGGGCCACGATAAACGTCCTGAGCGCCGCTTTTTATGCAACTATCCCAGCTAAGCGAATATCACAAATGAAAAAGCAAAAAGATTTGGCAGAGGCTTGAACTCTGCTTGATTGATAACAAGATATTCCTCGGGACACCTCCTCCAACATATACTGGGAACCGACACTTAGATATTACTTTGCAAAAACTAAGTCTGCAATGGTTAGACCATTCGAAATCTTAGACAGAAACAAATCAATTATTAGTGGACTTTGGCAGACTGAAGATTCCAGCATTTGAAGTATTTTTTACTAGACTTTTGTAGACTGATCTTTCTGGGCTTAGATACCGTGATCAAATAGAGATTCACTGATTTTCAAGTAATTCAGTACAGATTTCAATAAATCTCTCTGTAAAATCCACACGAAATGCAACGTTTCAAACTCACCCATCGCTCAACAGTTATGAAAATCAAGGACAAGCACCCAACCTGTTGCAGCTGATGCGTATGACCAAAGAGAGGTGCCTGAACTTCACCGTGTTGCCGCCACCGGTGTTCTATCCGGTCCACTACAGCGACTGGCAGGACCTTTACGACGAGACGCAGTCTGTGAAGACGATGAACCAGATGCGATTCAGCCACGGCGTGCACTTGTGGAATTCAATGCGAAAGTTCAGCTTTCCAGTGACATTGGTGGCTGGCTCAGAACAGCCGCTAGCGCGGTTAGAGCAGGAGTTTTGTCCTGTTGCATATTCTTTCAACGGCGGGCTGGATCTGAGACTTTCTGGCGGCGTTGTGTTGGTTAGTGTTTGGTTCTTGTCGTTGCAAGGACTTGGCGGTTTATCATTCTTATAGAATGGTGTGATTATATATAAACTAATTTGTGAAATTAATTGTTTTTGTAAGGTGTTATGAAGGGTATTTTTGTACCATGTTTCATTCAAACTCATAAGTTATCACTATCAAACTAGAATTTAATGATTGACGAAATATGTGTCATTTTTTATTGCAATTTAACCAAGTTGCTTTTTTCGCTGTGACATTTTTACTTTTACAAATCTTCGTATTGATGATAGATGGTTACCAATACTTACATTGATACCACGATACGACGCCTTGCACGAAATATCGTCTACACATATCATTATCGTCGTCTTGCAATGGACTAAAATAAAATATGCATGTCGTGAAATATTCTCTTAGTGACTGTAACTTATAGTATGACACATATATCTTGTTCATCATCACTGGAAAATGAGAGATATTAATGCATGCTTGTCAATTAGAAAGAAAATTAAGAAATCCTACCAATCGGCCAGTTCCTATCAAGAATATTTTAGTAATGAAAATATCACAATAGCAACATGCTTACAGTTTTCATAATTTGTGCTCATTTTCTCATTTTGTTTCAAGACCTCTAAATTGGAAACCCCCTGTGCATTTTTGACTTCAAACTATTTTAAAAGGAAAAGGAAATGAAGCAGGAACAAGATACAACTAACTTGGTGTTAAGAATTTGCACGTGGCATTGATCGGTATATCGTTCCTACGACAAAAGAAGCCGACCAAGGTAAATAATGCAGATTACTACTACAATTTGGGAATATTTGATGCACTTACTTAGCAAATATACATTTTATTCCATATTTTACAAATCTGACAGCAGCTTGCCAGGCCTGGTGCCAGCCAGTGATTAAAGCTTGATTATAAAACTGCATGTTCGCAATTGGATTATTATTACTCTTCAAAATAATTTTTTTAACTAATTTCGTCCAAAAATCGGGCAGGCAGCCTGAGTTTCAGGCCAAGTAATTTCGCTTTCATGTTTTCTTAACTGACCAACGGTAAACTGGGGCGCAAGACATCACATTTCGCTGGGTGAATAAAAATGGTAGAGGCCCATCATTTATAACATGCAAGCAAGTGCACACATTGTCCAATCCGTCCTCCAATTTCCTATTTTCCGTCTTCGAGTTTCCTTTCGCACGTCATCGCTTAAGCTGATTTATATATTTCTCCCCAATTTTCAATATTCATCTTATTCATATTTTATTGTATGAAATTTTATATTTTCCCTATGGATACAGAATCCAAAACTGAAATCGCCCCTTTTTCTTACTGTTTTCAGTGATGTTTGTTCACAGCTGGATACCCGCTTGCTTTCTTTGGTAAACAATAGCTCAGTAAAAAATATCACCGTATTTATAAATCAATACAAAGCATAAATTAAATTCAAGGTACAAATAATTTTAACATTTCAGTCACTCGTGGACCTAATCATAACGACTCAATGAAATTTCCCTTCACTCTCCCAAATAAATATCACGTTTCCTTTTGTGACCGATAAAACGAAACACTGAACTTCTAACAATTAATGTGTTCGTTATTACATTTTTAAGACTCATGTATTTTCCTAATCTAAGCTTGTAAGTTATCAGACAAACTATTAAACTGGTTATTGAACGCTAAGCTACCGAACTCAAACATTTCCAGACACTTCACAAAGCTATGCCTGCTTTATCAAGTGTCTAGACTCAAGTCATAGCTTTACGAAACGTCGGGAAAAGTTAGAATTGGGAGCATAGCATTCAATTCCCCACTTAAATAGTTATTCTGACAAATTTGTCGTTGATTGCATTCATCAGCTCTCTGCATCGACCGGAATTAGCACGGTCGTACGCGAAACCGCGCCCTCACTCGCTGCAGCAGCACTCTCAACGGGCGGCAGAGACACCCTCTCCGTAAACACCGACGGGTCAGTACCGACAGTAACCGAAACGGACGGCAACGACCCGGTAACAGACGTCGCTGTCGTTAACGTCGTGGTTGTCGACGGCGTCGCTGCCGCCGAGGTGGCAGTGGTCGGCGTCGCCGATATAGCCTCGCCCCCAGTGACAGCGTATGTGACGGGGCAGAACTCCTTCTCAAGGAGCACGATCGGTTGCTGGGAGCCGCGGACCATGAAGCCGCCTCCTTCCCAGCCCATCAACGAGTTCCAGAGGTGCAGGGCATGACCTTTCTGGATCGTCTCCATCGTCTGCGCGCTCTTGGCCTCGTCGTAGTAGAGCTTCCATTGGTAGATGATGGGGTAGAATACGGTGTGGGGTAGAACGGTGAAACCATTGCACGCTTCTCTTGTCATTTTTTCAGTCTGGAAGAAATGAATGCGGATCAGAAGTACATTTAATTACCTTATTGTGGATCTTGGATGTGAATAACTATGAGGATATCGAGATTGATTGATAAAATCAATCATCAAAATCATTTTTCTTGCTGGTCCAACACGGTCAAATTTTTCTGACTGCTTCTTCAACAGATGCGCACTAGCATTTTTCCTCATTTAGAACTTTTAAAGCAGATTTGATTATTTTTACAGATCATACGTTGAAGTGGGAGTTAATAAAAACATCAAATCACCAACCGATAAATTCAATTTGCGAACAATAAATGGGTCTCATGGCCAGCAGTGCGATTTTGTTGATTGATGAGCGTTACGACTACAAAGCAATGTTAAGTGAAATCTACTGTTACGCTTTACTGTTAAGAATCCCGAAGTTTTTTTAAAACGTTTGTTTGTTTTGTGTTTGTTTTTTGTATGTGTTTGTTCGCGCTCTACAGGCCAAACGCCAAATCCGATTTTGATAAAAATTGATAAGGACCTTCGTTTTCTCTGAACTTAGAACTGCCACGTTTTTTGAAGCAAATTGGTTCATTAGTTTTTATGTAACTAGGCTATGCGCACACTCAAATAATCGTGTTGTGGAAGAGCCTAATATTTACGCTCACCCACAACGCGATTATATATTGAGTGTGCGCATAGCTTAGTGAATAGCGCATGCGCTATAGCAGAGGCTTATATAATCAATTTATAATGTTCGTCATTAATTTAGAAGATTTCTCGATGACATTTTGTTACCTGGAAGTATCATGCTGTAGTCGTCGTGAAATTATTTGAAATTAAAAAAAAAAGTGAAATTTTCACAAAGTATATAAAGTCGTTCTAAAAATCCACGCCTAATCATTGAATCCACCGACACGGCCTATCGGACGGACGATGTTCGAGCTAGAACCGGATTGTGAAGCTGCTGTTACTTTATCATGATGAGATGATAAAGCAATCACGTCCTGTTACCGACCTACGTACACCGAAATTATACACTGTACTCCAACCAGGTACAACCAATTGGTCGACAGAGTATGCTGATTGATAATTAATCGACCACATCATTATCAGATCACTAATTTGCGTTCCGACAAAAAAATCCACCAATACCCCTTACCGCTCGACTATTAAGTACCGACTTGGTGGGGTTCATCCCTTCAAGTTGGTACCTCTCCCACCCCAGCCCGATTGCCCTGACCATAGACATACTATGTCTAGAGAAACGCACGTGGCCAGCGAAAGATGAGTCCTTTCTCAATTCCGTCTGAAATCTTCACATTTTTGTTGTATGTTGGTGGTATCGTCAGTTTTTGCGGTTTTTTGCGTTGGTTTCGGGACTCACGGAATTTCGGTTGCTGTGCTGGTAATTCGGGTCAATCTTTCAATTGGTGTCTTTAAGATTTACAGAGAAATTGATTACTTACTTATTTACTTACTGCTTAGACTTACTGCAAAAAAATGCACTCGATTATATGAGTGTTCGCACAGCCTAATATTTATTTATCGTGAAATTATTCGAATATTTTAAAACGAAAAATCGATTTAAAACCTTCAAAATCTCACAGTTTCTTATATTTATGATTTATCCTGCACACAGTAAATTTTGTTAAATCGGTTGGAAATAAAGTTGAGTTGCAAAAAGTGCCATTTTCAAGAAAAGTGCTCACCTTTCAACAGTTAAATTTTTACGCAAACATTGAATCGTGAGGGTCAGCATGTCTAGAAAGTTTCGTCAAGTTATATTCAGATTCTTGGCCTCCAGAGTGCAAAACGTGTTTTGGAAAAACTGAAAATTTTCGTACAAACTAAATAACATGAAATTAACTCGTCCGAATTGCTTCAAAAACGTGGCAGATCTAAGTCCAGAGAAAATGAAGGTTCACAGAAATTTTCATCAAAATCCGTTTTGGGGTTTGACCTGTAGAGCGCGAACAAACACACAAACAAACAAAAAGACAAAAAAAATCATTTCGGTTTTTTTTTAGCAGTAAAGTATAATTGAAGATTTTGCTTCACTCGCTACGCTCGTTACGCTCAACAAAAAGTTGACTCCCAGAATAACCTCGTTAGTATGGTTTCTTGGAACGTTACAGCCAAGGACGTTCCCAACGTATAAAAATCATTGTGGATTAATGTTTCCATTAATTTCGGAAAATATTGAACGTTGATCTAAGCTCTCCAATATTTAAGGGCTGTTTTCTGCGAAGCGAAGTGTCGTAAGTTGACTGGGGGGGCAATATAGTCAGAAATAAAAAATACTAGGCTACGCGAACACTCAAATAATCGTGTTGTGGATGAGCGTAATATGTACGCTCACCCACAACGCGATTATATTGCGCGTGCGCATAGCCTAGAGGCTTTTATAATCAATTAAAAATATTCGTCGTTAATTTAGCAGCTTTTTTTAGGGCATTAGTCACCTGGAAATATCATGATTTAGTCGTTGTGAAATTATTCGAATATTGTAAATATACAATTTACATTTATTATATTATATTTATAATATACCGAGATATCCGTGTGCCCATGTGCAATTTTCTACCCGTTGCTATTAATGGATTAAGGGAATAAAATGATAAAAAGAAAATTGTAAAACGAAAAATCGATTTAAAGAAAAACTTTTCAATTAATTTGCTTCAAAATCACACGGTATCTTCTTTTCAAGATTTGTAACGCGCACTGTGAAATTTTTCAACATAAGTTGAAGATAAAGTTCTAAGCCTTGTTTATTTAAGGTGAGACAAAATTAGATAAAAACATTCGTCAATGTTTTTAATGGAACGCTCTCAGAATCGCACTGCAGGGAACTCTACCAGCTATGAAATGTACACCCGTGTCCGCCATCCTTTCATCCAACGATAGTACAACAGTATAAATAATAACTAATTTGAGATCTTTACCTCATTAATTACCTCATTGATATTACAATTATTCCTCAGCACCCTAGTCACCAGCGCCGGGCCATTGTGCCCCCAATTGTCGCCCTTGAAGTTGGTCCTGATTTCTTCCATGCACTCGTCGGCGATCCGTTGCCCCAGCGCGTCGGTGCCAAAGTTGACGGCTGCGCTGTTCAGATATCCACAGCACTCGACCCCAACGAAGTTGCTGCCCAGATCGTGGAGCGACCTGCAAGATCACAGTTCGGCTTCCGGTGACCTGCTAGGTCACAGTTCGGCTTCCGGTGGCGGAAAATTTGCCAGCGGACAATTTTCCAGGGAACCCTTTTCGGTTCGAAGGGGTATTCAATCGAAGGCAACGCATCAGCGCTTCAGAGCATTCCTCCAACAGAAGGAAAGATTACGCCGTTTGGGTACCACGTCAAAAGTTACACTAAAATGAAACATTATTGCATTTGTGAGATAAACTAAAAGGCACAAATTGTGGATGATAATATCGATAATATAGTAAGAGAGGACTTCTGAGATAAAATTTATATCTTGTCGTGGATTCTTTCACTTTTGGCAAATGAAATTGGTACAGGAACTTAGATCTCGATTAGTATAAATAGTTGTAAACAATGATTTACTATGCGAACCAAGTCCCGGCCCAAGTCCCGGCCGATGAGAGGTGAATCGCCGGTAAAGCGTGTGTCTCTCGGACTCAGCACAAGTCCGTTAAATCGGCTGTTTTTATCTAACATTTTACAGAAATTTTTAACGTGATACCCAAGGAGCAGATCCTGACCTGGCGGTTCCTGGGACCTGGCGGTTGAAAACGTGGCTGCTCTCCCTTTCTATCCGAAAAGGGAGCCTGGCAAATAGTCCACTGGCAAACTGTCTCACACTCCCAGCGGGCACCCGCCACGATAATGGAAAATCTCAGTAATTAATGAGATAAACGAGCGTTGATATAGCATGATTCTATGTTTTGTTATCGATTGTTTTATCATTCGTGAACCATTAGTGGTAATCTATTACTCTATACTCCCGTGAGATCTGTATCTAATTGCATACGCGTTTTCATCTCTTCTCTATGACGTTCTGCTTATCAATAGAACAATTCATTTCCACAAATTTAATGGTTCACAAATGAGATATTTAACTTGATCAAATTTGCTTAAGGTCCGGCTACAGGGATTATCGTATTCCTGGAACTATCTGAGACTCAAAATTTAACATTTCATCACAATTCGCTTCATTGATTAATAACCACCGTATTAGTTGGCCTAAAAATATGATTTAAAATTTCTAGGGAAGGTGCAGCTGTTCTTTTATCATCCTGAAAGTTTCAATTGATTCTGATCGATAGTTTTTAAGCAAACGACCAAATGAAAATGTACTGTTTTTCAGCTACTTCCACGATTTCCGCTAAACGGCTGGAGCTACAGAATTCAAATTGATTACTAGCATTGTCGACATACAAATCTATAGAACCATCGAGGGAATTTTTGAAATAATGAATCAAATTTTTGAATCAAATATTTTTGATATAATGTCCGTCGATTTGGTTGCTCCGGGTTTCCATTGTTGGCTATGTTTCTTTGAATTCAGTCATTTGAAATGTCAAAAGTTTGCTGACAGGTAAACTATTAATTCACACACTTTACACCAAACGTCTTTGGCTAGAAATGTAAAACAACTTATTTGACGTGCCCTAGGCTATGTTTCAAGTCAATCACTCGAGCATTTCTGGTCGAAAACTCGGTCGAAACTTTCGCGGCCCAGCCTAGACAGCTACTTCAAATGCAACGTGCACTCATAGACGTTTCAATTTACACGAAATATTAATAAATACACATTCAATTTGGTACGTACATGTATTTTTAACCATTTGGAGATGTCTTTCTCGTTTCATTGCGATTTTTTGTGCCAAAACGTGATAAGAACATTTCTGACATTTCGTCAATGACAGCTGGCAAATTATGAATTTCAAGGGCTTAAAACTCAAACAGGCACTGACTACCAGGATACATTTTTTCACTAGGGCTGTTCCAGAGTTGATAAGGATTGAATTAAATCAAAAGTTGCCGCCAACTTTCGCAAAGATTTTGGTTTGCAACGTGCACATCACCAAAACTGCATTTTACTACTTTATATTCACTAAAAACAACTAAATTCTGGTACTTTATTGATTTTTCTACCATTTTCAATCGTCTCACGTATTTTTTATAGCAACTCAAATTACGAAAACTTGAAATGAGCATCAACGAAATGTCACCATCTGACAGCTGGCAAAATAATTAATTTCCATCTCTCACAACTCAAAGATAGCAAGCAAGTAATTAAGTAAAGATTTCATTCTGCGCCGACCGATTCAAGTTTCAATGCAATCAATTGATTATTTATTTGTGAAAAGTCGACCGAAAGTATTTAAGTCCAGCCTAGACAGCTAACCCGAGTGCAACGCGCACTCATTGACGTGACATGATACACTTTTATTTAATAAGAACGGAAAATCCAAGGTAATAATCTAATAATCTAATTCAAATTGCGATAACTTGATAACAGCACATGGCCGAAATTTCGCCATTGAAAAAATTGTTAAAAACGAGTTTATTTTGCAAGAAAAAAGCAACATGCTCTTTCCACGAGGACAGCATGGAAGTGTCAAAACAATCACACGAACAATTCTACAAGGAAAGGCAATCGAAACTTTGCACGTCCAGCCTAGACAGTTAATCCGAGTGCATCGTCCAATCATCGTCACGCCAATTTACAGGTGATATTTATTCATACAAATTCTCAAACGTGGACATGTTTCTTCTTTCATCTGAAACAATTTTTCGTCTTTTCAATACAATTTAAATTGAGGAAAATACATAAAAACAATTCCGACATTTAGTCAATTGACAGATGGCTAAGAATGAATTTCTATTGCTCAAAACACAAACATGCATTATGACTCAAGAGTGCAACACACACTCATCTACATTGCAATAATTTACGCGTTATTTTTTAATAAAAACACACAAATAAGGGCATGTTCGCGTACCAACTTTCAATTGTAATCATCAGGCTTTATTTTTGCATTTTAAATCGCGAAAAACTAAAAGCAAAATTGTATTCACGGCAGTATTTGACTGCACTGGCAAAAAATGATTTCTATTCAAAATTCAAATAAGCAGTGACCTAATGGATACATTTGTCACTTTAGACTTTTGAAGAGTCAATGCATTGAATAAAATTATAAAAACGTCGCCAAACTCACGTAACTTGAATACCCGAGAGCAAGGCAAATAGAACTTACAGTATCTTACATAAAAAACGGAAAAAATTTCAACGCAGGATAGGGGCAGGGTAGGGGAAGGGTAGGTGAGTAGTTGGGAAGGGTAGAATTAGGGTAGAGGGAGAGGTGGGGTGGAAGTAGTTTATCAGTTGGGTAAAAGCAGGGGTGGTAGTGTAAGGGGAGGGGAAATTTTCCTGTAAGCATAAAGTTTGTCTTATGGGCACAGGGTTTGTCTTATAGGCACAGGGTTTGCCTTTTGAGTTAAGGGTTTACCTTATGGGCTTATTTTTGCCTTACGTGCATAGGGTTTCCTTTTAAGAGTAAGGTTTTTCTTTATTGGCATAGGGTTTTGCCTGATGAACATAGTGTTTTGCCTTTTGGGCATATTTTTGCCTCATAAACATAGGGTTATGCCTTGGGTATCAGGTTTTCCTTATGGGCATAAGATGTGTATTATGGGAAAAGAGGCTGTCTCATGGAAAATAGTATTATCAATAAAGGTAAAAGGCGTAAGCACATAGTGCCGGAGGCACGGGGCTCCGCTGCTAAAAGACTATTCGATATTTTTACGAATGCAGTCGAAAAAACCGTAATTTCTATATTATGCGAACAAGAATACTATTTGAGGTGCTACAATTATTCAACGGATGTGGTTCAAAAGCTGCTACTCAAAACCAAAACATTTTTTAAACTTCATTTTCTGTTAAATTATTACTGTTTACTGATGTTGATAGAAATAACCTACCATGAAGTTGTTTCATGTTAATGCGAGTCTAATATATCGAATAGCCTCAAAAACAGTTTTATTATTTGCAAATTTCTAAAGTATACATTGACAAAATAGATGTCGAAATGTTTGCCTGCATTTAAAATGGAGACATGGGGTGCATCTTGACGAGGGCTTAACTAAGAGATTTAGCCACTTTACCACGTTCAGAAGCTAGATATTTTAGACAAGTAAATCCGGGGGATAAGTCGGACGCGTTATTGATGGCCTTATTGGCAGGGGCGGATCTAACGGTCAGCATTTCAGCAAATGCTGACTGGGCCCCTGCCTTCTGGGCCCCTCTGGGCCCCGGCATATGCGTCGATATTTTTTGCGACAAGAAAATTAATGCTTATAAATTTGATAATATCATAATAATATAATATTTTAACGTACACATAACTATGAAAAAATATGAGACTAACTTCTAGGGCCCCGAATAGCTACTACACAATATTGTAACGTTAGCTTGGCTAAGAGTGTATTCGTAGATTCTCTAGAATATCCATACTTAGTGCTCGAGTACCGACGACTCGCGTGTCGCGCCGCTATACCCTTTGTCGGTCAGCGCCGACAAAGGGTTGCGACAGTGTGGAAAGAAGTACTATGTAGGTATTGGGTGGAAATTGTTTCTAGTTACTGAATCTGATATAAGAGGCAAATGTCGAACTAGGAAATTTGCTCGAGTTTTGCGCACATATAAATAAAAAAACCATGCAGTCAGTTCGGGTTAGAATTCCACCTCGTGCGGACGTCGTTTCAAGTGCCGTCTTAAAGACTATCGCCGTTCGACGATGACCCAGCAGAGGACAAGCAACACTGCTATCCTTTCCATTGAAATGGAAGAGGCAAGGAAGCTGGACTTGTCGTCGCTGATAAATACCTTTGCAAATACAAAATAAAAAAGCCGCCGCTGTGCCACATTCACGTAGATGGGGTGAGTCAACAAATTGAAATAACTAGGGCTTCGCGAATGCTCAATATCGCGTTGTAGATGAGCGTAGGACTTATTTAGGGCTTGAGGATAAGATTTAAGACCTACAAGAATATGAAGGTAATCGCACCTACACCTTCCACTTGAAGAATCATAAAAAATTGTCGGAACAATGCAAATAAAAAATGAACAAGATAAGATATAGATCCAAAAACTTCAGCGCAGCTGCATATCGATTTGCTTAATATGTTTCTTAAGTTCGGTGTGATTATATAAATAACTTTTGTCTGCAAAAATTAAGAAATTTTTTGAAAATTCTGAAATATTTTGTAAATTTTGAATAGTTAAGAAACTGTTACCATGACTTTGCTGAAAAAAGCAGGGGGTCAAGTTTAGAACAAAATACGGTTTCCTGAAATTTTTATCAAAATCAGCGCAGCCGTTTGGCCTGTAGAGCGCGAACAAACACACAAACACAAAAAAAAAACGCGTGTTTTTTTGTCTCTAATAAGTGAAATTGAAGATTTCGCTTCGCTCATCAACTAATTAATATTATAGGATGTATTGCCGTTTAGGACTGACATTTTTTTTGCGCAAAAGATCACCCCCCCCCCCCCCCCCCCAACACCAACACCAACCCAACAAAGAGGGCCCCTTGGATGCGTTTGCTGACTGCCTTTTGAGTCTTAGATCCGCCCCTGCTTATTGGCCTTATTTTCCTGATGCACAATTGCATCACTGTGCAATTTCCGTGCTCTAAGCCACAAATAAATAGATCAAAATATCGTCGGTATCAATGATTGATCGTGCTTTTTATCAAGCAAATATTATGCATCATATTTTATAAGTCATATTTAAACAAATTCCAAATGAACTGGGTCTATATCCATCCGCTTATAACATACAGAAGGACACATCGCAAAACAAACTAGGCACGGTCATAAAATTAAATCGTATTCAAATATCATTAGGGAAAATTACCATGCGATCGTTCGTTCTTACCTCATGACAATGAAGTCAAGATCCAAATAAGTGCCCCCGTATTTCCAGAGCATGAGAAACCTCAGCACGTCGCTGCCGTGAGTAGTGGGATAATTCGACGCCTGCAATTTCCCAGACTTGTGGAAATCCTCGAGTGGCGTCGACAGGAAAATGTCGAACATGGTTTGGTGCCACACGAACACGTTGGAGTATTGGAACAACCTGCGACAAAATTTTCTTTCAATAAACTATTCAAATCATATTCCAAATATCTGGGACCAGATATTTTGGACTGTTTTGGATACTCAAAGTGGATAGCAGAGTGGATAGAAACTAATGGAGATGAGATTGAGTTAGAATGTTATAAATACAGAAGCATAAAAAAATGATACAAGAATTAGGTTGGGGTGATCTCAAAGTAAGAAGGAAAACTGCGAGATTGATTTACATTCATAAAGCTTTTATTGGGGAGCCTGCATTTGAAGAATTATGTGAAAGATTTGAAGAAGCACAATTTATTGGAACAAATGGACATGCATTTAAATAAAGATGCAAGATTAAGGGAAAGAGAAGATTTGGATTTTTGGAGAAGTGTTGAAGAGTGGAATAAATTGGTTGAAGAAAAAAATATAAAAGACACAAAAGTATTTAGGAAATTATGTTCAAGTTTGTAAGTAATGCAATGTAAAATGCAAAAACTCAGACAAATTAAACTTAAGTTTACAAATCTGTTTCTAATAAATAATAATAATAAGTTTATTCTCAGTTGAGTTAAAGCAGATTCTATATTTCATATATTTTTTAGACCTGTTGAAATGAAATTTAAAAAAACAGTTTAATTGGGTTAGCTCGCTCCAATAAATATTTCCCGACTTTTCTCAAAGCTAAGCTGGCTGGCTTATCATAGGTGCACAGCTAATCTTTGTATGCATTCAGTCTAGTTGTCTGCCCTTAGACCCTTGATAAAGCAGGCAGCATTACTTTGTGAAACTTCGGAAAAAGTTTGTAGCGAAAAGCTGAATTCAATAACTCAGTTAATTTTTAACTTACAAACTAAGATTAGGAAAATAAATAAGTATTATTAAAGTAAAAAGTTTTGTCATAGGCTAGATTTATTTTTTCAAAAAGTATTTTTAATATTATGCTTTACAGAGATTAGAAAATCACTGCGCACCTTCAATTTTATACCTGGTCCCATATCTTCTGTATTATGTACATTTTCCATTGTATCACTGCTTTTCGACAGGAGTAGGCTACGTGCATGCACCGGGTTTCCACTCCTCCCTTCTAGACATTCTAGGCTTTCCTTTCTAGACCTTTCATTCACCGACGCCATAAGACCAGTGGAATAGGGCCAGTTGTCAAAACAGTGCTTCGTTAAACACCATAAAGATGAGCTTGTCTCTTCCTATGCACACAACTATTTCTTAAATTTTTGTTGGAATAATTTTATAGTGTGCCAACTGCCAGTTCTATAATAATACGGGGGTTTGCAACGTCGAATTTTGCATCATCTTTGGAAGATTTTGCCATTGCTTGACGACAATGTAACCACAAAGAGGACGCGCTACGAATAATTGGCCGTGTTCTAAATCGCCATAATCCCCAATAAGTGCACGAAAACTTTGATCGCTGTCACTTACAATCTGCTGACAGAGATGAACCCAATTATATCAAATAAAAGCATGAGAAAAGGGAAATTGTATGTTTTTTTTAAATTAATTTTATGTTTAATCTTGGCAATGCAAGAGTCGCGGAAGTTTTTTATGATTTTTTTGTTTCAATCTAAATCTGAGTGAAAAGAAAGTACACGAGTCAAGAAAGTGATATGTTTTGTCCCAAAACCTTTGCGAAAAGCCACAAATGACTTCGTGAAAATTGTAAAGAAACTATTTTTTACACTATAGATTGCTAAGATTGATGGTTTACCTGGTAACGAGCTCGTCGGATCTAGAGAGGCTGTCTGAGTCCAATGGACACGTGTAGAAAATGTAGATCTGTGAAGCGGGATTGGTACGGGCCGCAGACTCCACTGCACAAGCCCGCTGATGGTTCAACACTATTTTCGCATTGTGTTTTTCAAATCCGTTTTCACTGGCGATGCACGATGTTTCCAAAAAGATTATGTTCTTCTCCCCGCGTACGGGCACTTTGAATTTGGATCTTTGGTAGATTGTTAAATGATTGATCGGTTCGGAGGCTTCTACTGTGAAAGATACGCTGTTTTCTTCTTGATCGAATGTGTAGAAGACGATGACAGTAAAAGAGATAAATATAACTGCGACCAACACTTTATAGAACTTGTTCATCTTCTTTGCAGATGAGTTAACGTTAATCTGCGAGAAATAAAAGCAATTATGAAAAGCCATGCTACAATGCCATGTTATCAAAGGCTGTATGCTCAAGCATCATTGAAAAGATAACGAAAAAATCTCACGAATGTCTTTTATCCGATGAATCAATCAATCAGATGAATTCACTCTTTTTTTGGTATTATATTTTATGTACTACTTTAATTTTTTCAGCAAAGGCTCTTTTTGCCTTTCACTTTGGCAAAAATGAATAGCATCTCGGAATGAGGTTTTAGGAATCGGGTACTTCCAATTATCCAAAAACCTCCCTATGCAGTATCTAAATTCGGTTGAAGACAAAATCACGAAAAGTAACTTCATATGAATTTTATGCATGAAAGATATGCACTGGGTCATGAATAGCAAGCAATAAAGATGAGACATTCTGCACTTTCTTGCAGCTCGTGCCTTGTTTACACTAAGACAATTATCAAAATGCACTCTTATTTCTCTTACCTTTTAAAACATTTCAGTCTTGTGTGCGCTCTGTTCAGAAGTGAATTAACCATAGCGAGATTAGAAGACGCCGATTCGCTGCTGTATACCTATATCTCCGAATATCGCACGAAATCTGATAAGACAGCGCGTCATTCCAGACAACACTCGAACATGCAAAACTTACACATTTCTCAAAATGTTTACCAATGTAAATTAATGTATAAATTTGCATTTATCATCCAATTTTTGTACATCATTGGTTTTCTGCACGTTTTTAATGAAATTTATAAATTTTGCGTACCTACTAACAAATGAATCTCCAGTCTTAGTATTACTTTCCACACATTTGGCACTCATGCAAATACAGATGGCTCTTATCACGGCTGGTGCCAGACTGAAGGAATATTGAACAGCAACAACAAGCAGGAAAGCGTTATCTCTGTAACCACAGGATAAAACGCCAGTAATCACAGCTATTAGCTACACGCAGGAAAAATATAAAATGTACACTCTGCAAGAATAAATATTAATTGAATTTGTGTATTTCTTTCAAAAACATACACACGCATATTTATCATTGATGAAATATATCCAATCAACATCACCACTTGAAGCAGAAGCAGTCAGAGCATTTAACGCACAATATTACAAACAAGATCATTTACAAACGCGCACAATTGTAGCTGCAACAGCGCAACGATGACCTTATGCAGCAATGTCATTTTATAGATTAGACGTTGAAACGCTGAACTATTGAGTGAAGGTTTTGTGACTTCATGGAGTTCGGGGAGTACACTTTGAGGAGTACACACATGAGAAGATGCAAGAATTTAATTAGCTTTTATCTTTCAAACACAAATACAAATTAGTTTTACAAAATTTGAAGTCTAATAAATAGGTACTACATACTACATACTAAATACTAAATTATAATGTTTAACTGTTCGTTAAAATAATTAATTGTATTGCCTGATACTTAAAAATATTCATTCCTTACTCGTAAGTAGTGTAAAACCCGACGGTTGGTCGCTGAAAATCATATAATTCTCTCTATCGAATGCATCATAATTCATATTAAAACTAATGCAACGCCCGATAGGTAGGCACTACCCTGCTCTACCACGTAGCAACAGTTGCCAACTACGCGTCCGGCTTTTTAATATTTTTGAGCTACCTTCTTCTTTCAACATTTATTTCTTCTTCTTACTTATAAGGACCGTAATTAAGTTGCCTCAGATTTCCTATGTTGGCATTGATCTTTGTATTCAAATTTATCACGCATTTTACACCACTGTTATTTGCCTAGAAACGTACAACACTTCACTATCCTTGTAATAGATCAAATTGCAAGTGAATCACTCGAATATTTCTATTTAAAAAACCCTATCGAAACTTTTGTTCACGTGCCTTGGCAAGTAGGTACCAAATCCGACGTGTATTCATGGACTCTGACATCCAGCAAACAATTTTCACTGGTGCTGTTTCAGAATATATTTTATTGCATAAATTTAAATGCTCTCGCCAAGAATAGCTCCATGTTGGAAAGATAGTTTTTTGCTTTATATCATGTAGTTATGCCCTATGGCCATTGGCTTATAGTTTTCACAAAGGGCATATCGGTTTTTCCTAATGGACTTGCAAGTATCCCTTGTGGGATTAGAATTTTACCTCTGGGCTTGGGTATATTGTTTTTTTCTCTTGAACTTATAGGGTTTTTTGTGCATAAGGTTTTACCTTATGGGCATATGATTTTTTTGCCATATGGGCATGGGCTTTGCCTTTAAATGCCTATAAAGCCTAGCGTAAGCGTATAGGGTTGGCTTTGTTTGCTATTTTGAACCAGATTTGCCTTATGGGCGGGCATAAATTTGCACCATGGAATATGCCCAAATTGAGCATGGAGATCTGTGTTTATGGCACGGTAGCATTGGGAACGCATGCTTTTCTATATGAAGATGATATTTGTCTCGCATTTAGTTGGTGACTTGAATAAAACTCGTCGGCCGCGCTTAAAAAAATAACAGTTTCTGGGTCTTCCCGCCTTTCTTATTCTATACAAAATATTTAATAAATGAGCATGCTAACGTATAATAACGTACACTGTCAAATCAGGTATGCATGCTTGTTATCTGTGTTTAAATATATCCTATCATCACCATGAAGCAAAAGCAGGCGGGGCATCCAACATCACACAATTTTATCAAAGAAGATCATTCACTCAACTCAGAAGTGCACAATTGTTTTTGCTGCAACAGCACAGCGATAATATTTAGATTTTAGATGCAGCTGTCACTCATTTTAGTACATATGCTTGAACGTTCATACCCTAAACAACTGCAAAATTTCAGTTTGACGATATACGAACTCATGAAGAATTTCAGGGGAGTTTTCGGGATTCAGTGAAATGGAGTAAAAACACACATTGGAAAGTTTTTATTCGGGGAGATAAGACTTTTAATGATATCTTCTCTTTCAAAATAAGCATACAAATAATTCTTAGAGTCATTGAGGTTCAATAAATATAAACAACGTGTATAATAATTTACTTTAGATATACTTTAAGTCAAATTAACGGTATTGCTTGATTGGCTTGATATTGAAAAATATGCATTGCTGACTCAAAACGAACCCCGCGAGTGAATCGTTTCTTCAATTAAATTTACTGCTAAAAAAATCCTGTATATATTTTTTACTTATGTCTGTTTTTTCGCGCTGCTACAGGCCAAACGCCGCAACTGATTTTAATGAAATTATAAGAATAGGTACGCAGGGTGGTCCCCCTATATATATCCTTTTGAAAATTTCTTGTCTTCAAGGCAAAAGTCCGAGAGATGTTGATGTACATTCGTTTTCAACAGAGACCCTGTGCTATTTTCACCATATTCCAATAACAGTTGTTTTTAAATCAGTTTTGATGAAAATTTTCACTTGTTCACGAGAACACTCATATAATTGTGTTGTGGATGTGCTTTATAGTTACGCTCACCCACAACACGATTTTAGAGTGTTCGCTAAGCCCGAGTGTACGACCAATGTAATATCTCTAAGGCCATGTTTTTCTTTGAACACAAAATCTAAGGGGGTAAATAAGTTAAGGGGGCCACTGAACACCTGGGCCTAACAGCGAAATAATTCATAGTAAAACCCTGTCTCTGACAATTAAATATATCACAATTCAAAACGAAGCCAATGCAACCCCTTACAGGTAGGCACCACGCTGCTCTCTCACGTCGCAACAGTTGCCAACAACCCACATCCACATGTCACCAATGTCCCTTGTCAAGCAGTTGCCCTTCCATTATTCTCCCTCAGCAAGCGCACTGACAGACGAGCAGAATTCTTGCTGCAGCACCGCAATCGGCTGGCGGGATCCTTTCTGGATGGTCACCGACTGTTTGTTCGCGTCTATCACCTTCATCGAGTTCCACAGATGCAATGCGAACGCAGGCCGAATCCGGGCCAGCGTCTGTGAGCTGTCAGTCTCTGTGTAGTAAAGGCGCCAGTCTTCGTAATAGATCGGGTAGAACGCAGATGTCGGCAGAACGGAGAACCCTTCGCAAGCTTCTCGCGTCATCAAATCAGTCTGAAACAGGGTTGGCGATTGTTGCTTTATTTTATATAGATTTCTTTGAATATTTGGTTTAAACCCCGGGTTTATATTGATTTCAAGCAGACAACTGACAAAAGAGTCGATATTTTTTGAACATTTTCTTGTAGGGGTCTTCTCTCTTTATTATAGGCTAAATTTTAATAATAAGGACAATGCTTTGAATATTGAATGTTGAATTTTGAATATTTTTTACTCATATTCGTTAATAATCGTTTATTTATTTATTTATTTATTTTTATTTAAGTCAAAAAATTCCTATACTGTATGAAACAGTGGAATGTACAGACTATTAATTTTCGTTAATAATTCGTTACTAGCATTGAATATTGAATATTCGTTACTTATAATCATTGTCATACCATTCTTGCAACGAGTGTTTGCATCTAGGATTAAATTCACACTAGTACAATGCATTCCCTACAAAACTGAAAGTATATCTCACCTTATCAGTACCACACCTTCGCTTCATGACTCGCGTTATCAGTCCCGGCCCGTTGTGGCCCCAGTCGTCGCCCCGGAAGTCTGTACGCAGCTCCTCGACGCACTCCTGCGCGATCTGCTCGCCCAACGCGTCGCTGCCCAGTCCCAGGGCTGCGCTGTTCATGTAGTTGCTGCTCTCGATGCCGACGAAGTTGGGGCCCAGCGCGTCCAGCGATCTGTAAGCAGCGTTGGCGAAAGAGTAAGGAATCAGCTAATGGCATGAGCTTTTAACAGATTCCGACCATGTCACAGCGCTGTGCTGTTTATGTAGTTCATGTTGGTTATGTGGGAACTGGAGGAATTGATAGCTTGATTAAAGCTTCTGTCTTTTCCCATTCTTAGCATCGTCAGTTTCCAAAACACTTAAGTTGTCCAACGTTTCGATAATTAGCTTTATGCAGTATAAAGCTTATTGATTTATCAAGGGTTGTTTTCTGAATATGCATGCAGGCACCATAGCTGTGCGAAACGTCGCTGATTGTGTAAGTTGGCAGCAATTAGCAGTCAAGAAATTATTTTATTTTATTTATTTTTATATTGTTAAATATTTTCCAATCGCGTGACTCCAATCGAAAGAAGGCAGAGCTTGCGTTTCTCTTGTGTAGAAAAAACACCGAATGCTGGAGGATCTTGAACATTCGGGCAACTTTCCTTAAATGAGAATAGTGACAAACGCTAAATTGTTTGTTAGGAATTCACAGCACTTTTAGATGTAGAATCAATGTACATTCAATGTATAGAAGAAGGGATTATTAGGATAGCTTAGTAATGCTTAGTACTGCCTTGCCAGTAGTGTCGATGAAGAAGGAAAAACAGGTTACCTACTCGGTGATTAACTTATTAGGAGAGTGTTTCAAATGTAATTATTTTTCTTATGGATAATCAATTTTATCAGCAGAAATAAGATATAGTCTTGGGGTCATCTTTTTCAGCAGCTTTCGCTAATATTTTATGGAAAACCTAGAGACAAAGGTGAGACCATGCAGGACTGAAGATGTTAATTTCTTGATTTGGCAGCACGGAAGTGATGTGTTAATTGGTTTATCTGTTAAATAACGTGCCATGATTTTAAGATAAGTCAAAAGAAAGTAATGCCAGAATATTATCATTTCTTCGCAGTCAATCCTCTTGCATTCAAAGACACCGACGTTGACAAAGCAATAAAACTAAGATAACAACAACAGATAACTCACCGCATAACAATGAAATCCAGGTCCAAATAGACACCGCCGTACTTCCAGAGCAACAGAAATCGCAGCACGTCGCTGGCATGTGTGGTGGGATACCGCGAGGCCTGGATTCTCCCGGATTTGTACAACGCCTCCAGTGGTGTGTCCTGGAACACGCTGGCAATGCTCTGATGCCACACGTGCACGTTGGGATAGTCGAACACTCTCTGCACCAATTTGTCAGATCGCCCCAGACTGTCTTCGTTTAGTGGGCAAGAGTAGAACAAGTGGATCGATGCGTTCGGATTAGTCGTTGCTGCTGATTCAAGCGCACACGCTTTTTGGTCGTTTAGGATGAGTCCAGATATCACTGTTACGGGTGCTGTAGCATTAGGCACGCATGATGTTTCTATGAAGATGATGTTTTTCTCGCCTTTTGTCGGTGGTTTGAATTTCAACCGCTGTTCTCGCGTTGACGTGGGCTTCGGAGTCGGCGCATTCGGTTTCTTGTCCTCGATGTGAAATATTTGAATTTTCTCGTCGGCGTCGTCGTTGAAAAATGACAAGTTGTTTCCATAACTTTGGTAGAACGTGTGAACTAGTACGAGCAGAAATGTCATAAGTGTGATCGCTACGATAAGTATCTTGCCCAGCCTCACTTGCATCTTGCGAATCCACTCGAGTTTACTGCATAGAAATTTCGTTCCGACTAGAAACTTGTCATGACCGTCGCGCAGTTCGCGATCTGTCAAAACACCTTTTGGAAACGTAATGTAGCACCGAGTCCGGTACATCACGAGTCCACCACCAGCAAAGGTATCGGTTTTTATCTCAGAATAACATTACCTACTGTGATAACGTTCCACCTATAGGGTCCACCGATTCTATCTCTATTGCTCATCGCTATCAGTCCTTCACTTCAGTTTTTACAAAATGAGATTAAATATTGACTTGCTGATCGAAGAAACATGGTGGAGTGTATGCTGGGACTATGTCGGCAACAATACTGTACACTTTCACGCGGGGCATCGCGGCGAAATCAACGACGAATCGATTCGATGCGATCTGAAACGGAACCTTCGTTTTAATAGAGCGTAATTTGGTCCCCATCACACCGAACGACAGTTAGCAAGAACTAGATAGGCACGAACCGTGGCACAATGATACCAGCTTACCTTACACCCAGCAATACTTGCACACAAAACCACATGAAGATTCACGAAAATGGCACTGTGAGCTCAGTTTGAGTCACTCTCGATTTTATGGCAGTGCTTACAGTGAATGACGCCTCCAGCCTCCAGCTGCTGCTTTGCTGATCTGTCGAGTGTTGCTGGACAACTCGCATGGCTCCATCGGCATTAGGCCAGAGAAAGTGATACCTAGCCAGTTAGATTAACCGTCAGTCTTCTTCATGTGCATACTGGTGATAACTAAAGTGTACGGTGTTGGATATCAATATCGATTTACTGAGTGATGGGTGCTCTTCGGGGGCATTTCATAGTAACTGTTGCATGTGCAGTGTGGAGTGTGCGCTCTCCATTTGTGTGTTGTTGTGTACATGGCATTGGAAACTTAGATGGAAGTGTTTATTGCAGGCATGCGCTTTGTGTTACGTAGGTGATTTGTATCGCGAGTTTGTAAAATTACTATGCATGATCGTACGTCTGAATAAATTTTTATTTTGCGGTGCTTGATTTCGCATTGATGAATTTCTTGACATAAATTATATATTATGTTCCTATTCGTAAAGTAGAAAGAAAAATGTAGCTTCTACTGCTACGATTTTTGCTATTTGCTATGATATATTTTATATTATATTTTATATTTTTTTGCATACTTTTTGTGGTTAATATCTATAATACGATATTTAATTAGCAAGAAAATATCAGTTCAATTTCAAATCACCTAAAAAACATCTGTAAGCTATCGTGAAAGAAAACTATATTAGTGAGGTGCTATCAGAAATGTGCATGAAAATCTTACCTTTCGAACAGAAATTTGGTGTCGAAATTCCGTTCTTTATTACACAACTTTTATTTTCTGTCGCACATATTTCAATACATAATAGATGTACTAAACAGTTTTGCAAGACGAGGTTAAGCCATGGTGAACCGTGGTTGCCCCTAGATTGGACCTGAATGATCGCAGCCGGAGAACTTTGTGTTTGCAATGCGTCTGGAAATGATCACATGTAGGAGGAAAAAGGCGTATATACAGTTCTTCTACAAGGAAATGAAGTGGTCCACCATCAAATCACATAATATTTTATAAGATAAACTCAGTCGTGAATGCAATTGCATCCGATAAAAACACGACAACTGTTTTTATCCGTAATTTTTTCTCCACGGTTTGTTGCCCAAAGCGTATCAAATTCATTTAATTGTTCCATTTTACAGTTTCGCTCGTATGTCATTTCTTTTGTTATTAAAATAATTATGGCACACCTTTAATAAGCAGACAGTGTTAATGTTTAATTGTTGAATATTAGCAGACAGATAAATCGAAACCTACCACACGTAATTCTTCCTAATGTTCCGTACGGTATAAAATAAACGGAACGCTGATTTTTTTTGCGACATATGTTTTTAAATGAAGTAACTGTGGTTTTATTAATGCGTACAGCCATTGCACTGAAATTTTCGCTTTGGACAACAGATTTCTTCATTGGTATTCCTTGGTTTTTGTTCAGAATTAAATAACTATACAAAACATAAAAAATACCAACGTTTCTAAAAATTCTACTGCTTGAATGGAATTCAGTATAGTTGGTGTATGGCTCACAGGATGAGCTAGACTCGCTAGCAGCTGCTAATCTTCGCTACTAGGTAGCGTGCGCGTTCAAAGCCACCAGTGACTAGTTCCGCGCAAGCCCGGGGTATCGTGGTGGTCGCTCATTCTGTCTTCATTCACAGTTTCTACTACCGCCATGGAGTTGTGATATCCGACCATTTGTTTACAATCAGTATTAATTTCTTTCCATCAGTCGCTAATCTTGGCGCTAATCTTCGCACTTGCCAAACAGCGGAAAGGTAAGCGATGCTGTTACTGGTCGGCTGGACGTGATTCCCATCGACTTCGTTTCTGACGTTTGGTCGAACCTAAGACCGCCTGAATTTTCAAGCATGCTTTTGGCGGACGTGCGTCCGGACAGACATTACTATGAAGTGGGGGACTTATTTGGGTGTCGCCCAAGATAGCAAAAAAAACGATTTGCTTGTATTTCCATGCTTGCCCAACTTTGCCGCCTTCCACGTTTGCTCATTGGGATTTTCTCTTTTTATTTTTACACATGGTTTTAATTCTTGAATACTCTGCTGTTTGAAGTTTTATTTTTACACTTGAATGATCTTCGAATGTAGTTGGCAATCGATTTAAAATCAATGTTATCGGGGTGATCAGGATGGATTGGAATTTGTCAATTCCAGCCACCTGTTCTTACAAATGTGACTCAACTCATTAGCAATTCAACTCGCAATAATTCTAATGACGGGTAGAGGTAGGTATGGGTATAATTATTTACTCTAGGTACACGTACAAGGTCTACCATCGCATGGTCATGAGCTGTTTTTTTTTTATTCTCGTAGCCAGAAGTGCATGTGAAGTGAAAAATTACAACGAAACATTAACCTCATAGTCCTTCCAAATTTAATGTGAATTTGGTCTGAACTCTTTGAGTCATGTAGATTTCCATATTTCGTTCGCTCTTCGAAATTGGCGCCATATTAGTGTTATTAGTGTAGTTATCCATATTAGTAGACATATAAGCAAGATTGTTGAATTGAGTCATAGATTGGGAGGCTTATTACCACTTATTACTTGCCAATGACTTCGTACTAAAGATACATGAAGACTGGCTACAGCCATTCCTAGAGATAGGAATATCATTCAGTGAGTCCTATCCAGTAGCTTTGCTATTCGAAACTTAGCAATAAAACACATAATTAAAGTAGGTATGTAATCTCTAACAATTCTTATACATTACTATACATTCTTACACACATTGATTCAGAAATGATAATATAGAATTTTTTCCATATAAAAAAATTTGTTATCTGGTTTATCTGCAATTTTATTTTAAAAATCGGCAATTCATTTCTTTTTCAGAGCATGGAAAACTCCAACAGCTTGGAAATTGGACTGGAAGCCCTGGCTGGAATGCCAGATACCCCTGAGGAAATGCCCGGGGAAATGCCGACAGCTAATGCAGATAACCCAGGTAAATAGCACAGGTCCTTTATAGTTTGAACCTAATCATCACAATGTTCAAACCATGTTATGTTATGCCATGCCACTCGTGATAGTGCAGAAAATTACATGCCATAATAGCAGATATTGTATAGATTACAGGAAATTGTTTTATCAGCAGAAGGGAGATTATTGTAGCAATGACTTTGCAAAGGTTGTTGGTGTTTTGATAAGGAATACTCTGGTTCCTCCCTGCAAATGCGAAGTTTTGGGTTTTGCAGTAATACGAATTTATATTAATCCCTAGATTTAAGTGCGATATTTTATGTATTGGGATATGCACAATCAAATTTTTTAGTAGCTTCAGCCTTGAATATTTCGGTAGCCGGCCTATTAAATTTATAAATCGAATTTTATTTGCAAACTACAAGGCGTAAAGCTAGAGTAGCAGGGATACATCTCAGCTACAAGCCGTTTCTACGTATCGCATCGCATCCCATCCACCATCTCATGTCAAAAATCTCATAAACCTAATATTTTCCTCCCCTGTACGCTTCTGAGCATTCTGCACAGAATATAACCGCGCCAGCAGAAAGGTAAACACAGTTAACCCCCGAACCCCCACCCACCCCCCTTAACGACCCCTCAATGGTCGGACAGGATTCCAATACAACAGGAAATATACTACCCCTAGCAACAACGTTGACCTATTACTTAATTCAATTAGTTCGATCTAGGCTAAGCGAATTCTTAAATGAACTCTTTGCCTGACCTAATTATCTAATCTCAGATAATATAGATTAATCTCGATTCTCGATCTATGTCAATCGACATGATCTTTGTCGTGTTCAAGGACAACGTGTCTTTATTTCGGTACTAACAAAAATTTTAAACGATTTTTTTCCCCCAGAACGAGCAATTTGCTGTATTGAAATTCAATCAATTTGCGTTCATGGCCGTCGGTTTTTTGTTCTTCTTAACCATGAAGGCTTCCTTTTATAACATGCCCGAGACACCGCTTTGTATTTCTTGACTGTGGTCCAACTTCTAAAGGTGCATCGGCTTCGGCTGTGGATGCTTCCAGAATGTCGAGATCTCGACATTTTGCCTTCTTGCGGCTCCCTCCCTCCTACCCTTGCCCATCATGCACGACCTTGTTCAAACCTTAGGCAGAGTTGAAATCACAACAACGCTCCCCCTAATGGCTGATCGGAGTCATAAGAAATTGGCGTGCGCCAGTTATTTTTCATTTTCTATAAGTGGACACTTGACTGTATTTTAGAAAATGTTTTATATTCTTCAATCAATTTTCACTTTCTTACATTCAGTTCCATGTCCCAGAATATGCCGTCAACTTCAACTTTTACTCGACATTGCTTGTTTAAAAGTTCACAAATCAAATGCTTATCAAATTTGCATCCAAATAATAAGTATCTGCGTTTTACGGTGCTGTTAGTCATCAATTAGAAGGTGTAATTGTACAGTTTACACAATTCTACCCATCAATTATATTTTATTTCCATTTTTCCAGTCTGCAAATGAATTAATCCAAATTATGGCCAGCGTAAATAGTCTCGTATGTAAGACATTACTTGCAGATTCGATTCGCTACATAATTTCGTTTATAAAACTAAATCTCTTTGCTTTCTTTGCATCATTCACATTTCATGGGACCATGGATCTCTACGAAGCGCTTAGCTCGTTTTCCCGTTTCGGGTTACCAACCTCACCCCCCCCCCCCCCATAATATCCTCACCCCCTCCGTCATTGTCGGGCTTACAGCGTTCATGTAGTACATAGTCATGAAATTATCCCCGGTAAAACACGTCGACAACTCGTCAATAAAGGCTACTGCATGCATGACCACCCCAATTCATTCCTTGCAAAGCCATCTCGCAATATCCAGAGGGTTGTATTCGGGCTGCGAGACTGGTTTTGTTCAGGTGTGCAAGGGTGCGATTCCTACAAGCGTTTTTTGTGCAATTGAAAAATTCCATTCTATTGGCGTAGAAAATAAACTCATTCATAGCATGTCTTAGCAAGGAAACCAATCGAATTCCATGTTGAAAACAACATTTTTTCACCGAGACTCTGTATACAAAACACCCCATCCCAAACGGATAAACTATTTTTAGTAGAGCTCTATAACCTCTGGAATGTTTTCGAAAGAAAGACAAAACAACATGATAAACATAATTTCCGCATACAGCCCCGAGAACAAATAAAAATGCCCCCCCTCGCCCAACATAACCCCCACGTCCTCGGCGTCTCCAAACCCCACAGCGGATGGAAACTTCCAGACGACTCCTACAACCCTGATCGCAGCTTCCTAGCTTGGGTGGAGCATTGGGTCACGTTTGCCCCGCACAGCGCTCGCTCGCCCGGTGCAGGCGTCCCGACGCCGACGCTGACGCCGACGTTGCTCTATCGAGCGTCGCTGGGCGTCGGGGTCGATGGCTCGGCGCCGGGGAGCCCGCGCACCTTGTTGCTGGAACTACGACGTAGTAATAGTCAGTAGCGTGCTACAGCCTCGGAGCCCCCCCCCCCCACACAGCACCCCCGCACCCCAGCCACCCACAACCAGCCCCGGCAAACCGGGTCACCGAAAAGACCGGTGGGTATATGGTGAAATGTCGAAATTCTTGCATGACTGCACTCGAATTTTGTGCTATCAATGCCTGTTGTAAGATGGTTTTATATCCGAGCCATCCCTCCCATACACATAAGTCGTCGAGAAGACCTGATTGGCTTGGTGAAATGTTGAAATTCTTGCTAAAACGCGCTTTCGCAGCTATCAATAATGCTTGGGCTGAAACGGATGGCCTGCTTGCTTTGAGTATATAATAGAGCAAAAATATCTAAGAAAATAGTCCATGCCATGAGACACATATTTTGGCCAGTGAAGTATTACTTCATGGCGCCGGTGTCGTCAACCTTGATGGTTTTGGGCCATCCCACCCCAGTATATACACCCTTACAAGAGTGCCCCCGAAAATACTTGTTAGGGTGGGCGAAATGGAAAACAACAAAACTTGCAAACAGCAATCCTTGTACTTAAAACCACCGTCAACAGAGAAACATAGATTTATATACCTCAGTTTTTGTATTTCGCTATGGCTTCGCTGGTTTGTATTTAAGGGATGCAGACCGAAACACAAATAAAAGCCACTGAAATTACTCTCCAGAATTTGTGTGGACTACTTGTCCATCTTTACTCCTCCATCATCAAATAATATTTGATGGGTGACCATCATGCACATGGTCAGTTCTGTTCGGGAGAGAGGTTGGAGGGTTTGAAGTTAGTACAACAACTTTACTCGCCTTGCTAATCAACCTCTCGACAGCACGGATTAGTGGAGGAATCCTGTTGTTCGAGTTGTACCGTCCTTCGGAAGGGACGTAAAGCCGGTGGTCCCCTTGGTGCTTTTCGACAGGAGTAGGCTACGTGCCGGCACCGGGTTTCCCCTCCTCCCTTCTAGACTAAGTTAGGTTCATCATCACCCTCATCATCACCATTTCATTCACCGACGCCATTAGACCAGTGCCAAAGGGCCAGTTGTCAAAACAGTGCGTCGTTAAGCACCAATAATCAATCATCAAATATCGATGTAGAATTTGGAATGAAAACCAATGGCTGGTACAATTTTTGGCCCCAGTAAGTCCCCCCCCCCCCCCCCCCCCCCCGCCCACCTTTTCCCGCGCGACCAAGTGCCACTGAATGAAGAATGTTATTCGGCGTAATCCGACCATCTCCAGAATGTGTTGCGTGTATAGGGGTAGGGGTTGGTGATGGCGTGTCGGCGGTAGGGGTTGGGGGTTTCTATTGCGATCGAGTCTCGAGTGGATTCGTTGTTGGAGACGCTAAGATTTATTTCTTCCTCGATCTTGTAGGCATACTCTGATTGAATGTCACTATATATAAGAGCAGCACTTGGATATGAAAGTTTATACTGATTGACTCATAATAGGTAAATATACCAGAAATATCATCTGTCATCACTACTTGAACAACATAATGATTAACTGGGGTGGGTAGTTATCAAGTGTCCCTTTGTTTGGTTCGTTGTTTGATAAGTTACTAGCGATCGAAAATCCGGTGTTAACAGGTGTAATACAAACAGTCCTAAGTACGAGTAAAAACTATAACTTCTGTCAATGCAGTCACATCAATTATCGATTAAAATTATTTTACATCATAGATAAAAACAAAATTCGGCAAAAGATTGTAATTATCTTCTCTAGAATCACTACCATTACATCATCTTCGATTCAACGATCGATATATATATGTGCAAAATGTTGTGTATACTATTTACACAAAAATAAAATTAAGACATCTCCTCTCCCCAAATCGGACAACTTGCACGTGGCTCCCAGTGCTCGGGGCCGTGATGGTAGGGGGGTAACGTCATCTTGAGGCCCCCCCCCGTGGCATGACGGATACGGAACGCGGCGCTTCGTTAGGTCCGGATTCAGCGAAGACACGGCGTCGCGACGCTTTGTATTGACGTCGACGTCTCTTTAGTGCTTCGAGAAGCATCGTAAATGTGTCGCACAAAGACTCGTCAATTTGTTATAGTGGCAGCTGCGTCGCTGACTTGAGACTTGAGGGAGATGATGGGTAGGGGGGGGGGGGGGTGCAAAGTTAGTTCACAAATAAATTTTCATTCGGGAGCCATTTCGGAAATCCAAATATGGCATTCGAATCTGAATCACCTGATTTTGGATATTGCATTCATGAGTTTATGCCGCGTTCCAGATCCTTAACCAAAAAAAAATCGTTTTGTCAGGAGCTCGGCATAAAACAGAAATTGGGAGAGGAACCACTTGCTTCGGAAGCCGCATTTTTGAGTAAAAACAACTCAAAATGTCAATAGAATCATGGACAAATTGGGATTTGCTATATACGTCAGACGATTGCTGTGTTTAATTTCAAATGTGTTGTCACATTGTGTCAGCCGTTTTGGCAACGTTTGGCCCTACCTAACTCGAAGCCCGACGCGTGTTTAAGACACTTCTCCAGCCAGACGATAGAAATCTTCAAGTTTGCGTGCTAAAAACTACTTAACCCAAGTCTCGCGTATAACCCAGATAGTAGAATGTGAATCGTAATTTCTACGGCGCGGTATCGCACTCAGGTGTGGTTTCGCACGACGGACCACGTGCTTGAAGAGTGAGGTAGTCTTTTGTCGGGTCGCCCTCACCGCTGGGTGCTTAACGCGTTGAAATTGGGTGAAAGTCAAGGTGACGCGATTGAGGGAAAGCTACCTTGACCGATACGTCAATCAAACATCAAACACTTTTAATATATTACCATAACTTTGTCATATGCCAACAGTTTGGTTCGATTTGGTTGAAAATTGATGTTGAGTCCTGCTGCATTTGCAGCTTCCGTGCTGGGTGTCTGCGATGATCGATGGACTCGTATGATGCGAATTTGTCATGGATGTGGATGGATTTCGAACCATTATCATAATTGGAGACTCCGAACAAATATTTCTGATGCATTTCTCGCGCACGTGGCTCAATAATACATTTATGATAACTGATATATTTTTTGGCAATTGCCTGTACACATACGAGTCGCTTCTTCCCCCTTCTCTCCCCAGAGCCCTTTCCTCACCCAGCGAAGCAGGGATCTTGTGCGACCGGACTTAAAAACAGATCGAAAACTAAAATCTTCCCTTGTTAATCGTTTATCTGAAGGAAATTTTTCTCTTCCTCCGCGAAAATTGAGGGAAGCAACTTATGGAGTGAAGGAGTGTTTTCTGCGTGACCTCTTAATCTAACCAAATACCATCAAACACAGGTGTAACTGCAGCCTAGTTTTACTGTGGCTACTTTTTTTTTATCATCACCTAGACCCAACAATTGTATCATACATCACCGTACGTCACATTGTTTGGTGATTTTGGGTATAAGAATAGTCTGAACAAATTCATTCACCAACATTCTGGCACAAAAGATTCAAATAAATCTCTTGGCCACCCTTGCCGAACACCTAAGGGTAGTTTCATGTCTCATGTCTAGACGTCTCTCTGTGCTTTTGCCAGTGAGTGTACTTGCTAGCTTGTGCCCGTCTGGAATCGACCCTGGACCTGCCAAATATAGTGCATCGAACTTGCATCGCATGTCGCCGTGATGTGCAATGAATAATGCAGTTGCACTTATTAATGCAGTCATCCCAGCTCCAGGCAATGTGTCGCATCGGCATTTCACGCGATGGCAAACGCTTGTTGACGGATAATCAAGCGTTCAGTGATTCTTGAATCAATGTTCCAGTCTTGGAGTGATCTCTTTGTTCTCGATTTCATTTTTTTATCCGTTTTGAGATCGATGATTGTCAATCAATGTATACCATCGAAATACACTAGTCAATTTTGCAATTTCTTGATCGAAATACGAAAAATTCGTGCATGAAGCTAAGGGCTTACCAATTTTTCAAATTCTTGATATTAAAAATTCTCAAATCAATGCCACTGAATGGCATGCTGGTGGTATGAGTCTCTTTCCTTTCACTATTTTCCCGGCAATTAATCTTTATTACCACTTGGAAAAAAGCTTTGAGTTGAATTTTAAGTCTAATTTCTTTTGATGTAAGTAAAATTGCATTCGAAACTTAGCATCTTGTCCTAGCGTGGCTTGTATTGTCTCACCGGCGAATGTGCGGCAAGAACTTGAGAATGCTCGACTGCTCGACGAATATGCCTTACTAAGGAATTTCGAAGTTAATTAGCATGGGTCCTCAGCAGACACTTGAAGAGGACAAAGTTTTAGACAAATACCTTGCCGAGCAAAACATCACACGGACACTTTGCAAAGACTTAACTTCTTAAAAAACTAAAAATCCAGTAAAATTTTCTACTCTATCTCCAAATATGATGTCGAATCATATGGAGACTGATAGCCATCTTTCACTCCATATTCAATTTCTACATATATCCTAATTATTCAAATATTCAAAAAAACTACCAAATAATATAAACATCAAAATGCACCTTCCATCTTGCCAAGCAGGAGCTCTTTTAGCAAACCAGCCCTTGCCAGATTTGCGTTCATTCCGACCTCCTTTATATCATTTATAAACACAAATCACTCATAACAATCTAAAAATAGATCTAAAAGCCACCAACTCAAAACTCTTCAATATATATTTTGCTAAGTTTTCTTCTCCATACCGAATTGCAATTCATATTTTTAGATTTATTTCCATTCGCGTGCAATCTAATTCTCATACACATCCCGCCGTGGCTTCTTTCAATGTCGTGTGGCCTGTCGTTCTTTGACAGTTAAAGGGCCAAAGAGTTATATAGATACGTGCCAGTAAACCAGCCTATCGATTCCCTCCCTCATACGCTGGTAAAAACATCCCTGTTCGGTTACCACCCCGTTCACTAGGCCACTAACACAGGGCTAATAATATCAAGGTGGACGTGAGCAGAAGGTCATGTGCAGAGGGTGTGCTAGGGGTTGCGAATACCGCACGTTGCAGGCATGGCTGAGGTTTCTCTGATCCGATTAATTCACCTTTAGAGGTATTTTTGATTGGATTCATGTGTATGAGATTGAAATCATGTTTAAGTAGATGTTATCCAATCAGTCTATATTTAAATATAGTCATTTTTTTGGAGAGAAATTCGAAAATAGATTTTGCGATTACTGCAGTGGGACGTGAATTCTTCTGATTATGAATCGCTTTGAGCGAGATTTTTCTTACTTAGAAACTTGAACAAATATATTTTGGTGTAGAATGAAAAAAGCATGCATTTGCAAGCCGTGCATCTCACCTTGCTATAGATAAAAATGTCATTATGAACATGCCATATTGTCAACAAACCATATCACCACGTCTCACCAATATTCCGGTGTTTCGGTGGTCGAGATTGGTGAGATCACCGACACAATTATATTGTTTATCTCTTCGGAATTAGAACACAGATGTATCTAACCACATTGCACTGTTTCCGCCATCGTTTTTCTTGCGGCATAATTTGGACAGCGCTATAGTGTTGGTGATAACTCGGAATATCAGCACATTAGTACTCTCCAAATCGGAAGAAAGATTGCATAATCGGATGCGTTGACCCCGTGAAATCTGTCAGATCTTCACTTTCCATTTTGTCAGTAACTTTCTCACACTTCTGTTATCGTCAATCAATTCACAGAAATCTTATATCGGCGTACAATTCTACACAATTCTTCTGTGCAGATTAAAACCCGCACTATAATACATGCCATTTGCATGTTAACTTATTTATGCACCAAACTCTTTTTTCAGAATATACAAGTAGGAAAAGGGAGCAAAAACACTTCCCGACTAATCACTACCCTATCCAACCCTTAATGACTGACTATTCCACAATAATATTGGGAATGCAATTGCGCATTTTAAGTATTTCGACTCATATGTCGGGGTAGCATGTTTAGAGGGTGCATGACAGATGCTTATCTTGCGACTTTCGTGATTACAAACTATATGGACCCATTAGCCAATATCATGACATAAATGTATCGAGTTAATAGACATGGCTAGACATTGACATCGCTTTATTTCATTTTATCTTTTTTTTTCTTGTGACATTGACTGTGCATCATGCTGCTTGTGATACAACCTTTTTAGAATCCATTTGATCAAAATGTTCTGTATAAATTTGTCAGGGCATAGACAAAAGAAATTCTACATTTTGTTGGTTTCGTCTATAGTTGTCGCCTTTCATAGTGTATACCTTTCAGTGATACATCATTTTACATACACCAGTGATACAGAAGGACAGAATGCAACATTGATGACATGCATCATGTCACGCAGCCTTGGTGTACGTACGTGTGTACGTGTCTGCGGATAGTGTCGTGTTTCTGGCCTCGTAATTAGTGGCTAATTAGAGTAATTGTACATATTTTATAGAGGTTATGAGGGCGTCGGTGTTACTGCTGTTGGAAAATTGGAACGCTCCCGGGGTTAAAGTATGTTAGCATTTTGATGTGCCATGGAAATGCCATGTTGTTTTATTTACAGCGCAGCATTTTCATATTTCCATACGGGTGGGTGGAGCTTAACAGGGAACAATTAGTAGCACGTGTATCGTAGATATCGACGGAATAGAAACGATTTAATCTCGTTTTTTTTAATTGAGTTTTGGTATCATGAAACAATAATATATTAGTGTCCTCTGAAACCATTATATTTATATTTTTTCTAATTTGCATTTCAGTTCCCATTTCTTAGGACTGTCACTATCATATGGATGATATGAAATTTATAGGAACACCATATAAATATATTTGTATCTACAAATTGTCTAATTTCAAAGAGGTCATACAATTGTGCGCCATTTTTCCAAATAGCTAACCTTTTATGTCATGTCCATGACCTTGCCCGATGTGCTCAGGACCCGAGAGGTTCCTAGAGATCAAGAGGTGACCTGAGTGGTCCCTAGAGGTTCCGAGAGGTCCCGAGAGGTTCTGAGTGGTCCCTAGAGGTTCCGAGAGGTCCCGAGAGGTCCCGAGAGGTCCCACAGGATCGCAGGACGCTCGACAGACGTCATTCTCATGCGTGTTGAGCTGCTTGTTTTTTGACATATTGTTGGAAAAAAAATATCCATACGATTTAGTGTAATTTGATGGGCGGGCACGAAGCATTTACGAAAATTACTTGTATTTAGAAATGACATTGAAATTTCCTACGCAGAATATGGTCCTACTTTTTTTCTTTTTTTGGCCGCGGTATCTTCGGCTCATGTACTCGATGTATAAGTTGCTAGCCTATATTCTGAAAGAGTATGTATGTTTAAAACCCTGCACTGAAAGCTAAACAAGCTACTTAAATTGAAAATATGAAATCACTATATGAAATATTACCTGCATTTTGAGAATGGTACCTACGGTCAAATTAATCCACCCCTTCAAGCCGAAAATAGCATGACCTAGCAAATCTTCTGCAGCATTCATCTTCAGAAGCATTTCTTCCGTTGTTAAAAATAACTTAAAACCATAGTAAGACTCAAATTAATCGGAGTACTAAATAATATGTGAAAAGTCAAGCATCGGAAAACTTTCTGATTGAATTTGTGTTTCAACAATGTGATTAACTTGATCGTATCCAAGATCGTCAAGGGAGAAACGCCCTCCCCACCAACCCCAAATATACCCCTTTCCACGCTTTTTGTTTCCCCACAAGAAAACCAGGTAGAAACTAGGACATCGTCTAAAAGCAAGAACTGATGGAGTTTCAAGTGGTTGAACATAAAGTGGGAATCGTACCTTGTATCCACATCGTTGCAATCATCTTCTAAGTTCTTGCTCCTTATTCATTCTAAAACTTACTGTCCAGCTATATGAACACCGTTAGGAAGCGATAAGATATAGGTAAATATTTTTCACTTGAAGTGTGATTGCTCTATTGGTCAGTGTTGTTGTGATCTGTGAAGAGATGTGGCACTTCCTGTTGATGCCGCGATCGCGATAATCAATTTGCACTTAGCGTATATATACTGCGTTGTATGCAATACAAAGTCTGAAAGATTCACGAATCAGTAAATTGACCGAGTAACCATTGGTCTAATCTTCGCTAATTATTTTGTTATCAACCATGTTTTATCATAACTATAGTATTTGCGTATTTCACAGTGCAGAAAGTTTATTACATAATATTAGATATTTACCCTTGGGCGCTAAGGATGGAAAAAAGTCGATAAACTTCCAAATTACTCTATTCTACGAGACATTTTGCTTCTATCAGCCTCCGGGGATTCCAACACTAAGTTTCAACTGATTCTCCGTTGAATTCCAATTTTCCTGTCTCGCGACTAGGATGCCTGGACCGTCTCGTATTTCTCTTGGGTATATATTAATATGAAAATTTGTCCGAGAATAAATGTCTACGCCATTGTTTTCCAACCTTACAGCTTAATTGAAAACTGTGTAAGGAACTACTGATGACTGGGCCAATATTTCCATGGATGCACAGATTGTCACCTATATCAAACATGCAAACCAAACGATGTGCCAGGCTCAATAATTCTCCCATAAAAAATGACAATTTCCAACATTTTAACGTTTGTGCATTATTTTTCATCGATTAGGCGAGTCCGCATGAAAAAAAAAATAGACTAATTTCCCAGAAACCCAACTAGGCGGTAGGGGAACCACGGTGGAAATTTTGACCTTCGACCCATGTACAAAGACAGTCTCGTTCCAAGAAACACCGGTACGACGAGTCACCACCAAAGCAGACAGAAATACATCCATCGGTTGTCGCACGACATCCGAACTTTGTCTTCGTCACCCAAATGACATCTTTCTCCATTCGCATCGCAGACGCCACGGGTAAAGACTGGGTTTCTCGGTGGGAGGGGTAAAAAAATTCTAAAATTTCTTCGCCGTTAGGCGCTATGCGTCACGACGGATCAGCATTGGATCCGACGGATTGCGATCCGTGGCACTGAGTCGATGTCTGCACGACGAACGGGCTGCCGAAGCGACGGACTGGCGATGCACACGACGGATTGCAATCCGTGGCACAGAGTCGATGTCTGCACGACGAACGGGCTGCCGAAGCGACGGACTGGCGATGCACACGACGGATTGCAATCCGTGGCACTGAGTCGATATCTGCACGACGAACGGGCTGCCGACGCGACGGACTGGCGATGCACACGACGGATTGCAATCCGTGGCACTGAGTCGATGTCTGCATGACGAACGGGCTGCCGAAGCGACGGGCTGGCGATGCACACGACGGATTGCAATCCGTGGCACTGAGTCGATGTCTGCACGACGAACGGGCTGCCGAAGCGACGGACTGGCGATGCACACGACGGATTGCAATCCGTGGCACTGAGTCGATGTCTGCACGACGAACGGGCTGCCGAAGCGACGGACTGGCGATGCACGAATCCGTGCATTGGATCCGACGGATTGCTATCCTTATCAAAGAGATGACGTATTTTATTTAATGCAGACAGAAGTGTAACCGGGGTTGTTTCTAGTTTGAAAGAAAATCTTGTGTCTGCTGAAATTTAGTATTCAACTGCGCTTGAACTTTGTACCAGTACTTTAAGTGTGAAGTCATATCTGCAATAAAACATTTGTTTCAAATTCTAGGATACTAAAATTGATTGCCGGAAGCATTGCTGGATATCCTCGTGATGACAAAATCAATTGCTGTCAGTTGAGTCCGACTTGTTTGGAGGAAGTGCTCTTCCAAAGCCAATAGGACTTTAGATAGGGAAGTTTTCGTGAGTCAAAATAAACCTGAAAAATACCATGTCAATTTCAATCAGGAAGGTCCCATTCGCCCACGTCGCCGTTCTGACCTATAAAAATTGCGAAACCAAAAATAAGACTATGGTCCACGTCCAAAAGAGATCATGATCCCCTCTCCCAAACCCTCTCTGGACGAAAAGCTGCTCACGTCCAAGCCCTTGTCAACAAGAACCCAGTTGACGTTCGCACAATTAGCGAAATTTCTTTCACAGTTTCAAGTGACACGACGTATGACAAAAATAACTGACCTATACGCGATCATGCATAAATACACGCGCTTTCTTGTTGCAGAAATAATTCGAAGAGTCAACAAGAAGTGGTGCACGTTTCTTTTTTGTTGTTGCTGTGGCTTATAGCTGTCGATGCGCCTAAACTCAAAAGTAAATAATTACGTGCGAATTTTCGCTTTTATTGTTCCAACAAGTGAATCAACATTATAACATTGATGCTTCTTTCTTAAATCCAGCCTCTTCGTCTTCTTCGTCATCTTCTCCCTCCCCACTCTTATCTGCCTCTTCTCTCATTTCCACCACCACCTTCCATCCACTCCTATATATCTTCCCACAAATTTACCTCCTCCACCATCTACCTCTGATCCTCTGCAACCAGCCTCTTGGTCTTCCCACCCTTATACGTCCCCTTACTCATACTGCATCTTCGAACTCTCTCTTCGGTATTCTTGTGTTGTCCATCCTTTCCGCGTATTGACTCCTTGTCGGTAATATCGCCCCGAAATGACCATCCACCACCACCACCACCACCACCACCACCACCACCACCACCACCACCACCTCGGCGCTGAGTCAACCTGCTTTGAAAATTTTAATTAGCTTCTCTTTAACCCCGTTTCTTTTTAGCGACGTTCATAATGACGTGTCTCAATTAGGTTAATTGGTAAGACGACGCCATCTGGCAATAAAGCGTCGGTGTACGCGCCAAACGAGCGTCGGTCCTGTCTAATCTAATCTAATCTTATCTAATTTGATCTCATTGTAATCCGCGTTACGCATAACCTGCCTGTGTTCTAATTGTTCACATTTTTTAAATTTTTTTACTGTATTTTACGGTGTTAAATAATGAACCGAAGTATTTCATGCAATTTTAATTCTTGTATTGCTTATCATATATTTATTCTATGCCATTCAACCACTCTTTTTTCAAATATTACAATTGATATCTACTACTTTATATACATCTCAGCTTGCAGATGTATGCAATCTCTATAGCAATACCTGGCAATACCTATTGAATTCGTTTAGTTCTCATTTTGAGTCTTCTCGGGTTTCATAAATCTGCGACTTTGCAAACTATTATCCGCCAACGAGTAGTTAGTGACAGTTTGGCTCGTGACACTATCACACCTATACTACTTGGTAGAATCTGTATATTTGCAAGTCATTTGAAATGTGAGTGTCTAGATTTTTTTCTAGCAAGTAAAGTATAAAAGCATTGCCGGCTTATGATTATATAATAAAAAGACAGCAACACTTGACTCTCTATTTCTCTTCGAGCGATCGTAAAACCACATTGGTATCTGAGAAAGCTGAGAACGGATCCATTTACCAAAAATATCAATTATGAATCCATTCAAACGAGATCTTTATTCCAATACTTCAAGATCAGGCGCCGCCATGAATTTAAGAACGGTACCTTCGTAAAATTTTCAAATTTTCTTTTGATTCTCGCCTGCGGATGGTTCAGCACACGAACTCCTGAAAATCCACAAAGGATACGAAAGCAAATAATTGTATAAAAAGAAAATGCATGATATTTTCGCTAGGTATAGAATGAAACGCACATCTGTACACTTGACAAGTGTCGTCTTACCGCCGTGCTGAAAATAACCAAAAGAAGCTGTCAAAATGAAGCC
Organism: Nemurella pictetii; assembly: GCA_921293315.2. NCBI lineage: Eukaryota > Metazoa > Arthropoda > Insecta > Plecoptera > Nemouridae > Nemurella > Nemurella pictetii. The sequence continues at coordinate 10,785,630 of OV121122.1, forward strand.
ACCTGCAGCCACAGACCGCGTAATTAATGACAGGAATGACGTGTAAACAAGTCAACCTGATAAATGCCAAATTAATTCCGAAACTGGCAACACTCCACGGACAATTCACTTTCTGACACCTTCACTTTCAGTCTCGACGGTTGTTGTAATCAACTACTCTATTATCCGGGCACCGTCAACAATAAGCCTAACATGTAACAAAGTCTTCTATGATGCAGACATTGTCTATGCAATAGCAACCGTCTATCAAATCGTAGTAAATTTCAATTGTTGAGCCATTATTTGATATCAATTCTAAGCTATTGACGGAGGGATTCCATCGAAATCCTCAAAAATTTCTACAAAGTACATGAGTAACATTTTCCAATACCATGCTTCAATTACACATGTAAAAAGACATGCAGGTCACTTGTTGACACACACTACGATTCTCGAATAGCCTTCAAGAATCGACGTGTGACATAAATGCAATAGCAAGACATTGGATTAAATTTCAATTGCGTTAGAGAGCTATTTTGATGACATTTCAAAACTATTGACAGATATAGTTTCCATCAAAATCCCCAACTGTAATCTATAAAAACACATCAGTGACCTCGCTCCCTTTAAAGGGCCGCAGTTAAAAAAATATCTATTGTAATCCAGCGAAGATCGTTGCTTGACATGTCTTGACCTATGCCGATCAACCCCCCTCGCACCCACCACCCCCCACCCCCGATCGAACACACATTTACAATGTGAATCGCCCGGCACGGAACTCGCCGCGCAACTATTCCTGTCTAATCGCCAATTAGACGCCGATGGCCACGTGACGACGCCTAATCACGCGCGTCGCGTCGTTAGCCGGCTTCTTCCTGACGACTGACGTCAATGTCACGTGGTCGTGTCACTCGGCGAGGATCAGCTATACGAGATCTCGGCGCGATTGTCGCTGACATCGAATTTGATATTAAACGTCGCACAAACCGATGTTTGTATCGGGTTTATTTTTTATTCTTATTGAAATTGATTCGCCATAGAATAAGATTGACTTAATTATATGGTCACCTGCTCGACAGGGTTTTCTTTCACTGCGAATTGCTCCAAGCCCGTAATTGGCAGTAATTCTTAAACGGAGGCTGACTAATATGGCATGCAAATTAAAGTGGTGGACTATCTCTGTCGGGCGACATTTCGTTCTTAAAGGCTTTTAATAAGGTTTTTCCTGTCTCCAAAACAGAGAGAAAAAAAAAATATTGAAAAAAATCTCAAGATGATCATTTTCACCCCCAGACGGACCTTCTAAAGCTTTTGAGACAAAAAAAACATATAAAACGTTAAAAATCTCTTAACTTGGCCACATTTCGGTCTTCATACTGAACTCTGCCAAAAGAAAAAACGGAAAAATGTGTCGCAATGGTATGCATTTCAATATGTTGCAACCATCTCGCCGGTCTGATCGCCGATCACCCCCCACCCCACACAGTTTCTCAGCGGGTGAGAGTTCATGGGTCGGTTTTGGCACGACGGAACCTCTAGGACGTCTAGATTCGCATGGAACAGATCTGAACGAGTCTTGTGGTATACGACGGTACAAATGAGTTGGCGTCAAATGTTGTTACTATTCCTTATGGATATCTTCGAATCCGTGGAATGCTCTCGTTGTACATCACATACGGTCAATGAACGACTACCCATCCCACTATAACTCACCGGAAAAGGCTTCAGGAGCGTGTAAAAATGTCACATAGGTATTTTTACTTAAATTGCTGTACGTTATACAGAAAGAGTAGAATCCCACCGCTGCCACCATTGTAGTTTTCGTCTTGCAATTTACTCTCTGCAGGGTTGGGAAGCTCATTTAAGATGGCATTCGCAATTTGACTCGGAACTTTTTTATTCTCGTAGCCAGTTTCCTATCCATGGTCGCTTAAAATACAGCTGCAACAGAAAAGGAAAAATACACTCAGGGTCTGCTATGCAAAAACATGTTGCTGTTGCTATTCTAATAAAATAAAATAAATTCCCTCGTCGAGAAAGTTCTTTATTCGGTCAAGTGATTACTTGAGAGAGGGGACTTTTATTGTCCCGTTCTACGTGATCAATTTTACATCCACTTTTCAGTGTCAAAGCGAGACAATAAATTAGATTGGAGAGAAGCTTTTATGAACTGCATGAAATTGTCGGTGCATTCTCGCTGCATTTCTAACCGGTGTGACAGGCCGATGATTCATGCTGCACAATTGCAATTAATTCTCCCGTTAGCGAGCTGATTGGCAGCTGAATTACAATTTACAATCACTAGTACAATTACCTGTTATGTCTTCCTCGTTCAGTTACCTTATCTACACTCTAACCTTGCTCGCTCTTCAACATAAAGTAGGCCTCCGCCTGAGATGAGTTATTTTACATTCTCTTATTTCTCTCTTTGGGGCCATTGAGTTCGTTCTGTTTCAATCATTAGCCAAGTGGTAGGTGCTCTTAGAAACACAAACGTTTTTCTGGCCTTTTAGTGTACGGATTTGCTCTGTTTTGAACGATTTTGGCCCTAAGAAGTCTTGGGTTGATATTCTGACCACGTTGGCGTGGTCATTTTCAGGATTTAGGTTGCGGGGGGTTGACGCTTCTAATGTATTTAACTCTTTTCGAATTATTTTACACCCTTCGTCCCCAAACGGCGGATAAAGAAAACGTAGAAACAGGCCCGGAAAATCACTAAAACTCAACGCAGACCTCGCCACATGATACGGTTTGGCAAATCGCTTTGCAATAAATAATAATGCGCCTTCGTTTCTGCACGAGTAACGCGCTGGACATGAAACCTGCTCGCTTGACGTGCTCGTGCTATGATATTGTTTTTATTCCGGTAACTGCGACGTTCTGTTTGACGTCAGTTGGTGGTCGTCGTCACGTGGACCATACCTTGTGCGTTTGGCTGGCTCATGCTCGGGTTTTAACTCAAAGGCTTTGTCGGCGTCGGCGTCGGCGTCGGCGTCGGCGTCGGCGTCGGCGTCGGAGGCTGCAGTGGCGACTGTGTATTGCCGTAACCTCCTGCAACTGGGTGCTAGGAATTTGCCCACTTATTTGGTCGAAAATGTAGCGTGCAACCAAATAATGAAGCCAAGATAATGAAAATTTCCGCCAGCGATTGAAGCTTATCGAAAGTCATTACGGAAATCTACAAGCGCCATTCAAATTTGATTTTGAGCAAACTTAAATTCAGCCATTGGATTCATATTTTTTTATCTTTCGCTATAGGAATCCAATTAGATCAAAACCAATAATGGGTTTTAATAAGCATTTGGTTAGGGTTTTTGGTAATGACTCACGATGATGATTAGGAAGACATGGTCTCCAGAAATATCCAGATATATATACGAAAATCCTACGTTGGAAACCGGCCCCAGAGAGATGAAAAGTACCAAATTTATATGCAAAAATCTTTTTTTTCAATTACCGAACTAGAACCGATTCGTCATCCAAGATTATAACTTGTGCCCGTTAAATGTATATCAACTGCATTGGATTGGTGTTGCTAACTTTTGTCAACTTTTCCGGGTTTCCCCCCCAGAATGGAACGAAATTATTTCTTACATTTTGGAAAACAGGACTTGTGATCGTGGATATCCGCCCAACTGGCAGATTAATCACCAAAGTCGCGAGCCAGTTTTCCTGGCGTTACCGACAACTATTGGAAATGAAATCTACCTCAAGCGAGACAGACATGCCGGTGCCGGATTTTCCTTCAGCCTCGTCATTGGCGCGTATCACCTTTCAAGGTCATGCCCAGCCTCAAGGTCATGTTCAGATTCAAGGTCAAGCGCCACCATGTGCACGTTCAGCGAATCGCAACCGGGAAATTGATTCCCGACGCGCGCTGGGTGATTTACTACGACACTGATACGCTCGTAGGATAAGGAACATGTTATAATATCTCATATTTCATACTTAACACGGTAATAAACCACATTCGACCTTGCCCATTCCAGGGTCAATAAGAGATTACAATAAATGCATTCTCATATGAAAAGCATTTCCATTCAAATTTTGGAATTTATTTTTGTATGTGGCCTATATAAGCTCCATTTAACTTGGTAGCTGAGAGTTTTTCTTCTGGAAAGATCGTAGTTCAAAATGCGTTTATTTTTATAGCAAAAATAAAGTTTGGCATGGTTTTGAATAAAGCTTTGCTTCACCTGTTGCTGTTTTTATCAATTAACGTTACGTTTTCTTATGCAATCTTATATAAATACGAAAAATTATCTTTGATTTGATTATGAAAATCTTCGAGATAAAGACTTCACTGATATGTACTGTGCAACAGTTCCTGTCTAGACCACAGGCTCAATTACCTTTTCAGGGTCAAGAAAAGATTCTCGCAATAGTTTTCCCATCAGAAAAAGCATTTCCACTCAAAATTTCCCATTTTCCTGCAGCCTGCTAAGCTATTTGAGGCTGTAGTAAGACATTTTTGTCTATGAAACACGCGGAGCGCCACTGGCCACGTGCCCATCTCTGGCAGAGACACCTGGATGAGATTGAACCGTGAGGATCTCGAAAGGAGTGGGGCTGCACGGGGCACGGACAATTGGGTTGCGATTCGGACGTAACGGGCGACCAGGGCGGACTCGAATAGGAATTGACGCTGGATTTTCGTGGACCAGTATGCTTGCATCTCCCGTGGCCGCGAGACGGCCCTGGCATGGTCTTGCGCAATAGATTCACAAAATTACAAAACTGTTGTCTGGGCTGGGCTGGATTTCGACACTTCGGTGTATTTATTGAATTTGTATTCTGAATAATGACGTTCACGGTATCGGTTTCCGGCAAGGTGTATGCTTTGTTGATATATCTATAACTTGATATCTTTTATATAAGGGCGAATTATCACTCAAGTTATAAATTATGATGCATGATTTTGTTATAGCTGTTGTTACATCAGAATCGATTCATCATCGCCTTTAAAATGTCATGCTAATCAATAATTATAAAGCTATATACTAAACCCAAATCAATATTTTCATAAATAATGCATGATCTCGACAAATTTATTAGAAACGTTCTACGATGGTTTTCAAAAATTGTAACTTCCGAGAACGAAATTATTTTGCTGTTCTATGTTAAAAATAAAGACCCCAATTGTTACTTTGCAAGTCGCACTAATGCCATTTAAGACAAAATTTGCTTCAAGCACCACACTTTATGTGTACACAATATAATGATAATAAGAGACCCGGTATTTTTGTAGAGTTCGCTCTTGAAGCAATCTAAGCGAATTAGCCCGAAGGTTCCTCAGGAAATAAACATAAATACCATGGCATTAAATTATAAAACACTCTTTGTTCGAACAATATTCGTGAAATGTTTAAAAGAAATTATTGTTCACAGATTGACTTGTTGTAGAACAAAGTCACAGCCCATCAGCCAATGAGCGTACATTTCTTAAACCAGCATAAACTGTTTATGCAAATGTGCGGCACATGACTATTTTCTGAAACAGAATGAAGCTTGTTTCCCTGTTCGCAAAGCAGCCTGGACTGCCGCTTGTTTCCCTGTCTGCAAAGCAGCCTGGACTGCCGCTTGTTTCCCTGTCCGCAAAGCAGTCTGGACTGCCGCTTGTTTCCCTGTCCGCAAAGCAGCCTGGACTGCCGCTTGTTTCGCTGTCCGCAAAGCAGCCTGGACTGCCGCTTGTTTCCCTGTCTGCAAAGCAGCCTGGACTGCCGCTTGTTTCGCTGTCCGCAAAGCAGCCTGGACTGCCGCTTGTTTCGCTGTCCGCAAAGCAGCCTGAACTACCGCTTTTTTCCCTGTCTGCAATGCAGCCTGGACTGCCGCTTGTTCCCCTGTCTGCAAAGCAGCCTGGACTGCCACTTGTTCCCCTGTCTGCAAAGCAGCCTGGACTGCCACTTGTTTCCCTGGCGACAAAGCAGCCTGGACTGCCGCTTGTTTTCCTGTCCGCAAAGCAGCCTGGACTGCCGCTTGTTTCCCTGTCCGCAAAGCAACCTGGACTGCCGCTTGTTTCCCTGTCCGCAAAGCAACCTGGACTGCCGCTTGTTTCCCTGTCCGCAAAGCAGCCTGGACTGCCGCTTGTTTCCCTGTCCACAAAGCAGCCTGGACTGCCGCTTGTTTCCCTGTCTGCAAAGCAGCCTGGACTGCCGCTTGTTTCCCTGTCTGCAAAGCAGCCTGGACTGCCGCTTCTTGTTTCGCTGTCCGCAAAGCAGCCTGGACTGCCGCTTGTTTCCCTGTCCACAAAGCAGCCTGGACTGCCGCTTGGCGGCTTGTTGTGCCGCTTGGACGAACAGGAAAACCCCGTGACCATATCACCTCAGGTTTCCCAAAAGTGCATTCTGAAAATCCATTTGCTTTGCATTACATCAACGGATGTATACGTTCTTGAACAGATCGGAAAACCGGAACAGAATTCTATAGCTTAGAACGGAACTTATCCATCACCGAAGACATGGCTAACGAAACAAATGAACTATCTAGGCTCCTTAAATATAACACATTATATTTGCAATATTGCATCATAGTCTCATTAAACTGGTTCTTTAACCAGGCATGTATTCATGAAAGAAAAAAGAAGGCCTACACAAAAAGAAGCTTTAAACTTCAGGGTTCTTCGTTCGGCATGGCTAAAAATGATCCTGTCCATGATGCAGGCAGTGGCTTGTGGATCAGGATAATTATATCGGCGACCGCTCGCTAGATGCAGATGCAAGGTGTGGTGTATAACGTGTTCGCTGTTCGAAGTGCTACGGGCAGCATGCTCACATGATTTAAGCTTGATTTCAAGCAGCATTTTCCATTGCTAAGAAGAGTTTGTCCCTAGCGAGTTTCTAACACGCCTTCATGGCTTGCGGCTAGTTCCTTACTTACCTGTGCGCATATTTCTAAGAAAATTGTTATTTCAATCTCATTTCCAAGAAAGGCCATAGATCAAGGTAAAACTAATTTATATGAAGGGGAGGAATATTTAAGTGAAACTTTTAAGCTGTGTCAAAATTTGAAGTGTCTCCCATTTTCCACCATACTAAATTTGCAGTGTAATTTACAGAACCGTAAAAAAAACTCTGGGAACTTGACTCAACTTGAGAAATTGGTCCAAAACTGCTCGCAGTCGTGCCCATTTTTATTATATCTTTCAAATCCCGGAAGGTGTGCCCACATTTGGCACACAAAAATAAAACACACTAAAATACCTGGTGTAAATATCTGTCCTCGTCACTTCCAATGTCTAGACGTATAAGCTCTAAATTCCGTTCCTACCCCCCCGACACGCTGAGCCTTATATCGAGTTCTGGGGGGTCGCAATTACAGCTAGACACTCTGCCCCACTTGTTTCGCCTCGTGTCTCAGAGAGCATTGCCTTCTCTTCATGACACTATCCTAGAGAATCTAGATTGTAACCGACACAGCAGCACCACAGTGTCTAAGTCGATCGTCCATGACTAAAGATATTTGGCATCGGGCGAAGCCAATTGTCAGCTATACCGGCTGCCAAGACAAGAACAGAACTTCCAGCGTGTGGATAGAGAAGCTGTAGTATAACGCCTGTTTCTAACTGTATAAAATTATACTATTGTCGTCTGGCCTTTGTTACTAAATAGCCTTGGTTGGTAGCAAGGATGCTGGTATGGGCGTGCGACCGACATTATTTATTTTGATTTCGCAAATTTTTATTCTTGAGTAATACAGGAAGTATTTTTGATATCTTTGTGTGTTATTCTGTTTACATTTGAAGCCCGATTTGGCGTTTGAAGACGAAATCGTTCCATTTGGCGTTGTGGCGCTGTTAAATGTTCTCTTGTTTAAGAATTTAGCAACGATTACATTCGATTTACACCGTGATATTTTTGGCAAATCGTAGCTGGATTTGTCGAGTTGTTTTGGTGCACGTCTTCTCTAAAACAAACTCGCTCGCGGCTCGCGTCAAACCAAGCGAATAGCGACTTTCTGAAAGACGTGGTGAAATGAAATGAAAGGTCGTGCGATACGTCACCGCGACTTAATCGTATTCTATTATAAAAGCCGGTGGCTAAGTATTATTATAACTTATAAATAATTTAGGAGATTGGCCAGATGGGATCATAGTCATACCAATAATTTCATCTCTCGTGGTTTTAATTCGTGCAAGAACGATCAGCTGTTATGTCAAGCGCTGATTTCAGACGCTATTGGATTTCACGCGTGAAGTTGTTTTTACATCTGCCACATTGAAGTGATGAGAGCACATGCAAAAAATTGCAATTTATTGAGTCGAGAGTTTTTTTCAAAAGCGCTGTGCTACAGCCAAAGCAAATAAACTGTAATTTTATGCAGTTGCGTTGCCGCTTGCAATTGCAATTGCAGCGTAGGTATAAACAAAATTACCACTTTGATAAATATCAGATAAGAAGCAATTGTTCTGTCGAAAAATCAAATATGCGTCATCAGAGCATGTAAATATTATTGCTACCTGGCTTATACAACGTCTTCCACTTACGCAAACACAAATTATCGTGTAATTCCTTAGTGTGAAAGTCGTGTGAGGCTGCAGGACTTTGAAGCACCATTATCGACGCTATAATCGGTCAAGTGAGTCACATGGTATTGAGAGAATTTCCGCTGAGTTTTTCGGTCACCACCGGTATAGTCAGTTCAAACCAGAAAAATGATTGCGATAAGCAGGCTGAATAAACGATATCTTCAATTTATTTCAACGACACATTGTATAGACAGATCATCGTCATCGCTAGTTTTTCATTTGACCTGGAGCCTGTTGCTATGCTGGAAGTGTCTAGAAGACACGAGTCTCACAGCGAAGGAGGCGTCTCTTTCTTAAAACGTTCCGCGCCTTCATTCTGACGGGCGACGTCGATGATAACACCTGTTTGATCCGATTCGCTATCGACAAAGACTTCGTAAAAGGAACGGAATCTCCACAAAACCCTATGCATTACCCTCACTTCCAATTAGCACCACATTTATTTCAAAACCTGGCCGCCATCCAAAACACGTCGCAAATTACCTAGCGAGCATCCTCATTCCTTATTTCGACGCTGCACACGTCGATTTTCAGACGCCGACGCCGTAGCGTCGTTGTTCATAACTTCGCCACAATTGAAAACGAAACGAAAAAAATAATCGCACGCTTTTAAATCTTTGATGACAGTTGAAACATGTTACTCTTTGGGCTTAGCAGCTAAATAGCATCTAAATAATATGTAATCTATAGTTGATAGTATAGAGCAATGACGCGCGCGCGCGCTGGTGTTATCAGTGTATACAGTGTTAGTGGTATGTAATTGGGTGATTATGTGAGAACGTACCATGCCAGCTGGCAGCTAGGCGAGAGGCCACGTGGGTACGCAGACGGCAGTGGAAGCCATCGACTCCACGATTGCCTGCGAGCGGCGAGCTAGCAGCACATTTGCAGTCAGACCTTTCAAGCGTGTGCATGTATCTGTGTTGGCGGTAGTCTCTGTGATCTTGTTGGTACGCGACTACAGCGAGGAGCAAGATGCACCCGAAGGAGAATTCGATTGGTGAGTTGGCGGAATGGGTGGCGTGTTTTCGTGGTGTTCAGCTTTGGGGGTATGGGAAAGTGATGTGCATATTTTTGGGTTGAGTTTTTATTTGCTGCCAGGAGTTGTAGTTGGTGCGATTGGAGGTGGTTTTGTTGTTCGTGGAAAAAAACCACGTAGGTACTTGTTGAAAAGAAATTGGAAGTCTGCCACTATATAGTTTTAAATAAAATTAAAACGATTCAGTATTGGTACGCACCCTGGACATATATTAAAACATTTCAAATATTTTAAATTACTTTTCTTATGCTTGGTTAACAAGAACAATAAGTATCATTATCAATACTTTATTGTAACATTAACAGGCCCCACAGGTACAGTGTGATATATTTTCTGCATTGTACAACATTTACAAATCACCACACGAATATCTTAATAAAGGTTAAAAAGTTTCAAGTTATCACAGGTCATTAATCACATTAAACATCTGTAGATTTAAAATTAGTTAGTGGTAGATGAAAAATGTCGTTAACACATTTTCTATTGTAAAAAGTATGAAGTCTTTGACACAGATTGAATTGGAAGACATTGGCTTGCTGGTTGATCCATGTCTCCGGATCCAGACAGGTAACTTGTGTAACGATTTCTGATTGCAAAAACCTGCAGGGCAAACTCAAAGTTGTCTTATTTTCGCAAATAGCGAAACTGCATCATCGATATTTTAGATGACCAGACATGCAGGTCACTGCAGGTCATTCGCGAATTCGTTGCAGCGAGCGCGCTGTCTTTATAGTCTTGGATCCTAGCCGGTTGCGGTGATCGCAGCATCCTCTCATTAAAACCCGTGCAGCAGATTTCAGCCAGAGCTTTTAAATTAGACACCGTTTTCTTTGAACATCACAATAGACTCTGAAACTCAAACTTTAAACTCAGAACGAAGGTAAGCCTTGTGTTCTCGAAAAGTCACATTCATCTCTAAAAATATCCGTGTTTTTTTCTTCATCCTCACCCGCACCGCACCTACGCGAGATATTTCTCACTAAGCAGCTTGGATCGCCTCTTGTTTCGTTCCGCTGATATTACAGAAGCGTCTGTGGTGAAATACGTTGACACAGAGAAGGAAATTTGCTAATTGGCTCGGAAACTACGAGGAAACTAATCCACATTGCTAATGTGCGGTTCACTTTTAATTCAAATTAATTTAAATTATATAAGAAATTAATCATTCCATTTATATTATACAAAATTTAATACTTTTCCTTAAATTACTTACACAAAAAACTGATCAATTTTTTTACATTAAACAAAAAATGAACCATTTTATTTATATTATACAAAAAAGGAACCATTTTATTTAAATTATACAAAAAAGGAATCAAATCAAACTGAAAATCTCGTAACAACGATGGATATTTATTATTAGAAACGGAAATATGTGTCCATACCGGGATATGAACCCATTTTGTAAGTTTTTCAAAATAAACCTACATAATTAGGAGCATCGGTATTCGGTATCGCTTCCGTCGAGTGAAACAAGCGGCCCGTCCAGACTTCTTAATACCCGGTCACACCTCCGGCCATCCTAGCCTATATATTTTTTTTTCCTGCACGTCGAATCTTCAACGTCCTCGTGGATTTTTGTCATTCTGAATCCCTGCCAACGTGAACCGACGCGCGGTGGCGTCGCGACGTCCCCCATTGGTCACCTCGTCGCCGACGTGAGGTGCTCGAGTCAAATTAGAGGTGTGGTGTGTTGGTTTAACCAGTTTTACGGCGAGACATGTTGCACACAAATTACTACCTTCCGTCACGTAAACATTGTCGCACTCTGTGCGTTTAATGACCTGGTTATTTACTGGCAGTACCCGTCGGCCATTTGACGACAAACTTGAACAGGCACATTACATGTAAATGTCTCAAGCCCGAGATTGATTTATTATCGATTATGTTTTAATAAATGCCATTTGTTGGCGGAAAGCCAGCTGCGATGATTTTTGTCCAGGGCAAAGATTAGAATAAATCTTAATTATCTGATAAATTCATTTCTATTTAGAAAGTAAAACGGCTAAAAGTTTTGAATCGGCTTGTGATATTCTCATATCTTGTTTCATTTCAAGTATTTATTTAAATATTCAGTTATTTTTATTTGCTTCGTCAACCAATCGTCTGAGACCTCCCTATCCTTTGAAGGTATAAATTAAGATCCAGACCCACAACCTTTGCCCGAAGCCCAGCGGCCAATTTGCTATATTTGGCCAACTCAAATGTGTCAGCAATCAGTTCCAACAGAACGTATTGTTCACCTCAATTCGCCTCAACTTTATCTAGAATGCAGAGCTGAAACTATTTCGAGAGATAGAGAAGCAAAATGAGATAAAGCAATGCTCTTCCACAGGTAATCTACCTAAGACTCCCTACTTCTCATTACTGATAGGTCCTGGATATTCCGCTACTCTCAATCTTCAAGTCTCAACAATGCTGACAATTGCTGACAATGGTCTAGACTTCGTGACCTCCAGACCTAGAGCAACCTTCTTGAGAGGCTGCTGAACCCAGTAGCGAACGATAAAAGCAGTTAGTTCTTCACTGCAAATTTGCCAGATCCTTCAAGATCCTTCACTGTTGAAAACTCACACCGAAATGAGTCGAGTGCCAAAAAATATGAACAGAAAGTTCTCTGTTACAATTTTATACAGACATAGACATTATATTAGACACTATAGACACTGCTGTTTATTATCTTGATTACAACTTTTGCGAATCAGTGCCAAATACCTTGTCATTTCTGCACAAGTATATCTATTTCTCTAAGCTCTGTCATCTCATATCTTGTCGGAAGAGCTCTCCTATTTGTAACCATTGTTGCTGTCAATTTAGCTCTCAACAGGTGTCAAAAATGCTAATTTTTAGCAACCCTATGACTAGCGATCTGTCATTGGTGCAGTGAATGTTGCTGTGCTATTGCTGAAAGCTATAAAAAGCTAACTAATAACTAATAAGCTAACTAATAACAGTATCTTTGTTGCTAATGGATGCCTCCCTAGGTCTTCCTGTCAAAGTTTCTGTCGTTTTTAATGTGAAAAGTGCTAAATGTAGCCATCCTGTAACTAGCTGGCTATGGTGCTATGCTTTTTGCTTGAAAGGGTGCTAAAGGCACACCTCCCCCATACCCTGCTGTGTTAGTTCATGTTGCTGTGATTTTTTCTGTGGTTGTTGCTGTCATTGTTTCTATTTATTTACTCCTTGCTGTCATTGTTTCTGTGCTCATTGCTATCAACGGTGCTAACCGAAACCAACCCTTGTCCTGCCCACAGAGCTGTCGCTGAGCGAAGAGGGCGAGGTGACAGTCGACGACGAGACGGAGGTGTTGGCGGAGACGGTGCGGCTCGTGTTCGAGGACGAGAAGCACAACACGCGGATGCTGCAGGCGCTCAACACGATGCGCAGGAACAAGCACTTCTGCGACGTCATCCTTCACGTGAGTCTCCGCTGGGTGCGGCGTTCGAGGAGCAACTAGCGGTGCCGGTTGGCACGTACCGATCGCAGATAATAACGCTCGGTGCTGGAATTCTATGAAACGAAACCCGTGTAGATGAGCTATGCGATTAGGGTACTATACCTCCGACGTAAAATTTTAGCAGGTCGGGGTCCATTTCTGCTTTTCTTTCCTCCGCCTGGCAAAAAAACCATGAATAGACCCACTACCGCCGAATGAGAAACGGAAATAGTTTGGCCCGGCAGTCAGCGAGACTGAACGCTACGATCCGTCGGCCCCACAGGTCGGCAGCACCGAGCTGCACGCCCACCGCGCCGTCTTGGCTAGCGTGAGTCCGCACCTGTTCGAGCTGTTCACCGCCGACGACGAGACCAAGGGCAGCCAGCGCGAGAACGTCGTCACCTACAAGCTCAACGGCGGCTTCGAGCGGTCGGCGCTGGAGAAGCTCGTCGACTACGCGTACACCTCGCGGTGAGTCCAACGCAGCAGAGCCAAACGTCGATCTCTCGCAGGGGCCTCTGTTGTCAACGGCTGTCACGGCGGTGTGGCCTGAACATCGCAGGCCGTGTTTAAAGTCTTGTGATTCCTTCAAATATTTTTTTCATTGCTAGTTTCGCAGTAGATTTTTAATTAAATACGTGTTTCTAAGTTTATTATATTTTATTTCCTTATATAATGTCTAGGAACTCGATGTCTACAAGGTGGAATTTCATGTAATGAACAAAGATTTCCTCCATAAATAATTGCAGAGTTTATGATTAGTCAATGTATTGGTAATTTCCTTATGCTATGGCATATAATCACTTCTATTGTTCTTCATTTTAGTTAATAATATCATAATCAAGAATATAGCAAACAAATCTGAACTTAAAACAGAGGTAAAATTCATAAAGAAGACATGGAGTCACGTAACACAGCAAGCGAGGCGGTTCAGAACGATCCCAGCCACTTTCGATTGGATATTTGAATTTCGTTTCCGATCTTTAATATTTATACCGAAAAAACTTGCAGTTTGGTTTTGATTCCCTCATCAATCGGTGTCACCCCTCCCTAGCAAGCACAGCCTAGAGGTGTCCAAAAGCCAGCCATTTCCGATAGGATATGTTGTTTCTAACCATGCACGACCATGTCAGTACCATGCAAGTAACGAGTCTCGTATTTCCACATCGAATCCCACATCATCCGTCGTCTCTCCCCTTGCAGCCTAGAGGTGTCCAACAGCCAAGTCCAGGCCGTCTACCTCGCCGCCTGGCACTTCAAGATGGATCGCGTGGTCAAGGAATGCGTCCGGCACTTCGTCAAGCAGCTCAACGCCGACAACTGCATCGAGACGCGCCTGCTTCCCGGCATCGCCAGCAACAAGGTGTTTGCCGAGAAGGTGGACGCGTACATCAAGCGGGAGTTCGCCGCCATCTGTGCGTCGAAGGTGCTGCTGTCGCTGCCTTGCGTTCGCATCGAGGTGCTGAGCCAGACGCGGCAGGAGATGTCGATGGTGGTCGGTGCGTCGATCTGCCAGCTCATCCTCGACTGGGTGCGGCGGCAGCTGGACGAGAAGGCGTTCACCAAGGACCAGCTGACGAGCAAGGTGGGTCGGGTTTCGGGGAGGCGGTTCACTGAGGGACGTGATTGAAATGTATGGGTGGTTGAACGGAGCTGTGGGTGGATGGGGAAGGATTGTACGGTGTTTTTCTCTGTTGTAAACGATTTGCAGTGTGATTCTCTAATTTTTTTAGTGTGAGATGAGATGAGAGTGTTCATTTGTTCCATTAAAAACATTGACAAAATTTCTCATCTCATCTCACCTTAAAAATCACCTTAATAGCAATCCTGGTCTATCAAAGTTTCGACCTTGTTGGCCTGAAGTTGGCATGAAAATGAACATCAACATCGTAGTTTACTACGGGTTAGGTTTGAACGGGGATATTTTGCTTATGTTTGCGTGTGCGTCTGCAGACTCACCTGCTCTACCTTGCGTTGGACAACTCGCTGCAAGACTGCTGCGAGCTGCCGACCGGCGACGTCAGCGACACGGAGATTGTTCAGGACTACAAGAAGATGTCGAAGAAGAGCCAGACAAACCCCAAGGTGAGCACCTCTCTACCCTTTCACGGCTTGTAATCTTAGCATGTTGGTTTTCATAAATCCTATTTTACTGGGTTGTTGTCAACTGGAACATTTGCCGAAAAGTGGTAATGTTTCAGCCAAGCAAGTAATAGTGATTTTGAAAAGCTCTATTTGGTCGTCCATCACAAGTTGAAACAGAGTAAAACATCAGATTGTAGTCACCGGAAACTTCAGCATTCAAATCCATGCTTGAAACATAAGCCAAAAAAAATATTTCTAAGAAAAATAGTCTAAAATGAGAGAAGATTTGAGATTGAGGCAAGATTGCACCACTTTCCAAAGTCATTGTATAACTTTCATAACAAAACAACAAAACTGTTGTTTTCACTTCGTTTCAACTTCAAGGTATTGACTATTGATTGGTTAGTAATATTGGTTAGTTAAACACTTCCTCAGGCTGTCTCCATCAGATTTTTTACAACTTGTTGTGAGTGGTGTTTAGGTAATGTTTGCGTGTAATTCCTATCCAGTGACATCAATGCACTAGGTACCACGGTCCACGATCTACACGACCTATTAACATGGCATTGCGCAAACGTTGAAAGTTGAAACGTCACGTGTGCTCTTTCGTGCGCAGGGCCGACGCAAAGGACAGATGCAGCCGGCCAAGCCGCGGGTGCTGATGTACTCGCGCGACATCACCGAGCAAGCCGAGAGGACCGCCGACTGGAACCTCATCGCTGCCGAACGCGTCGGAGGTGGGTTTCATCGGCGTCACACGGGATCGTGCGTTGAGACGACCGACTTCAATGTACCGACTTAAAGACGACCGACTTCAATGTACCTAGCAGCTCAATTGCAGTTCTACAATTCTTCGATTCCCCTCTGATCCCAAGTTGCTCATTGTTGTGGAATTTTCTTCTGCCATTGAGCCAAATATTGTTTTTCTTATTTTATTTGATAGCCTTGATCACATCTTGCAAATTCTTTTCTTTTGCATTTCTGATTGGGAAGTGAGATGGAATCATTTCAGTTCATTAGACTCCATGTTTCCAAGCAAATTTCACAGATACCCCATCTTAAATTACTGGATTTTTGCAACTTCAATTTTTATTACAAGCACTACTAGGCCAATTTGTCTCAAAAACTTGGTAGTTCTAGGTTAGAACATTTTGGATTTCCCTCTAAAATTCATTTCAATTTGGTTATTCGTGTGACTGGAATCATGCGAAAAAATAAAGTAGACAAGGTACAACAACAAAAAAATATGTCGGTAGGTACGCTTTAGATAAAAAGATTTTGCTTCGCTCGTTATGCTCGTCAACAATCACGGTGTTATTGCCCCGCAGAGCACTTGTTCCTGGCGCTGGTGACGCTGGCTGGCCGGCCGGCGACGCTCAGCGTGCTGCTGCGCCTGAACCAGCCGTCGACGCCGTCGCCCGTCTCGACGCCTGTCTCGACGCGACCCGCCTCCGAGGAGAAGCTCGACCACTACTGCGCGTTGGCCAACATGACGAGCAACAAGTGCTCGGTGGGATGCGCCAACCTCGCGGACAAGCTGCTCGTTTGCGGTAGGTGACGTCGCCGGGTTTTACGCCCCGCAACCTTGCCAATAAGTTGATTTGACTGGGAGGATTGGCCCTGGCCTTGCTTATCATTGCTTGTTTGCTTACAAGGTTACATCTATGCTTGTCATACCCTCATACATAAACTAGCAATGACAAGCAAGCAACCAAATCCCATGGACTTAACACCCAGCAACCTTGCCAAGAAGTTGAGCAAGCCATCATGTCAATTTTTACAGTTAGGATTGGCCCTAGCTTTGCTTGCTTGTCTTGCTTGCTTGTTTACAAGAGCAAATCTATGCTAGCCATATAGGTACGTAAACTCATACATCCGATTAATTCTTCACTTGCCAAGAAGTTGTGGCCTTAATATGTTGACTTAATATGGCTTTGAAGTATTCACTAGAGGCCCTTCTTACATTATTTCACCCAAGATTGCTGTTCTCCCTATATTTTTCCTATATTTTTCTTTAGTTGCAGGATCGGTTTCTAATCTAGATTTTTCACGCAACTCTTTTTGGACGCGTTCAAATCTTTTCGGTTAGATCCATGCGCTTCCATAGTTTTTTAAATTAATGTTTTTAATAAAAAACAACTTACATATTCTTGTCAACTTTGGCTATGGTCCTGTAGTTTTTAAAATGAATACCTACGTATAAATTGAACAGTTTACAATTTACAAATTCTTCTGCAGGTAACTCGATTAGGAAATTAAATAATTTATAGTTAAATTTAATACATACCAGCTCATAAATATTAGATACATATTTCTTCCCTGAAGTTATGAAAGCGTGGGTTTCATATGATGCTTCTGTTTGTTTGAACGAGAAGAAAGCAATTTGCATAATACATGAGTCTGTATTGAATTTCTACCCTTAGTTTGTGAAGGCAGCGGGCTTCCGAGAAAACGGGTATTTTATGCCAATTGAACAGAGCAAATTGCTTTCAATATTTGAACAAGGATGGTCTGCTTGCTATCACGGGCTTAAACTTATTACTTCTCACTTATTTATGATCAATTATTCTAAAGTTGCAAGCTACCAAAAAAGTTCTATAGAACAAAGTTTGTTCTAAAGCATAATGCCAAGGCTTACAGAGTAGTACCATTACTATACACTGCTATAAAATTCCAAGATATTTTTTTGTTGTTTTGAGTCAATTGGTTCTTTTATTGATGATAAAGGAAAAGCTCCCCATTCCTTTGCGGAATTTGTATGGGTTCTGACATCATATTAGGAAAAGTCACAAATGAATATTACCTATGCAGGATATTAAAAACTTTAAAGGTTTCGGTCAAGGCCCTTTTTTATTATAATTTATAAATAGCTAGTGGCTGCTACTCTACTTTGTTGGCTTCTGCATAGTACAATTGGATTGTTCTTAGCATTTTGACAGCATTTTGATCATTTGAAATGTAATATCTCCATAAGATTTCTTGGTAATTTACACCACAGTAGTAATGCTATCAGTATCACTTATTATTACTTATTTTTTTAAATAACCAAATTTTTACTAACTAATGTATATCAGCAAACTTGAATTAGGTACCAATAATTGATAAGAACATTCATATGATAAGAACACTCATATGGTTAACATCAATTTTCCACATTGCAAACTTTAAACAATGATGCTAACATACAATGATGCCACCAGACATGCAATATAAATGCACCGAGAATTTTTATTTAGTTTCTAATCACACTAATCACATCACATCAGTACTCCTGAAGACAGCAGACACCGCTCTGCCGAAACGACGAGGCACCTGGTCCTTTTCAGGACCACCGAACCCATCAAATCAGCGCACGACCGTGAAAACATCAACAACACACTAACCTAAGACAACTTCCCAGCCGTGCTTACGAATTCCCTTCCCCGCAGGTGGCTACGACCGAGCGGAATGCCTCAAGTACGTGGAGACGTACGACCCGGCGCTCAACGTCTGGCAGCGGCTGGCTCCGATGAAGGAGGCGCGCGGCCGCTTCTCGGTGGCGGTGGTCAACGGCCAGGCGTACGCCGTCGCCGGCAGCAACGGCGCCACCGAGCTGGCGACGGTCGAACGCTTCGACCCGGCGCTCGGCAAGTGGTGCCGGGTCACCTCTCTGCCCCTCGCCCGCTGCAACACAGGCAAGTCTCGATGCGTTCGAACCCCACCCACCCACCAGCCCTCAGCCCCCAGGCCCAACCCCCCCCCCCAAGCCCTACCCGGTCGTAGGATCGCCGTTCGGGCGTCTCAGGAGCATTTTCCGAAAGGCGAGGCATTTGAGTGTGTTTAACGGAAGATGGCTAGGCGTAATGCGATTTTTTGTAGTGTTTCGAACACGATTTGTTACCACATTTTGTTCTCAGATTTGTTGTGTGTCCACTAAATTTGCGTGGAGGTAAGTTTGTCTTGTTGCTTAAATCGGTTTAAGGGTCGTAAATTTGTTTTTTTTTTTCCACGTCGAACGTGTTCAAAGCGATGAATTTCAGCGATCTGCGTAATTTGCTTTTTTTTATCAATTTTTCTGTCATTGCTAAATAGCCGCATAAACGCTGAGCACTATCGCTTCGAATGCTTTCACAAATTTCAAATACAACCAAACTTCAACATCATTCTAACAGTTAGATGAAGCCAATTTTTTTTGTTTTCAAATTATTATAATTTTCATCAAACCTGATTGGCTTTCTGACAACGGTTATGTTGATAGGTTGATTGTAATTTGACAGCTAGGACCAGCTCCTCAATTGTCTGTCAAGAAAGATAAACTGTTTGTTAACCCAATTTATAATTGTCTCTGTGTTAATGGGCAATGTTATCTTAAGCCGGCTGTTGAGGAGCCGATCCTAACACCTCTTTCAGGTTAGATTGCGTCCTATTTGGCCCGACGCAAAACATGAAATTCGATGCGCCAATGCAAACCAAGCCTAACCCCTTGTGTCCTATTTTACTCTTTCAGCCGTTGTGTGGGAATGTGAGGTGGCAGGTGCACTTCATTCAGCGTGGAGAGAGAGAAAGAGATAACAACGGTCTACTTATAGACTTTTTTGCTCCGTCGATTTGTGATGTTTTCGTTTCCCGGACAAACCCACGCGCGGCGCCCAATAACTGGCGCCATTTTTTCCAACAACCCTCCAGCCGGTCGCCATCGGTCAAGGCTCAACTCGGAAAGATTTCACTCTTTAGTTTCGAGAACTCGTCGATTTTTGTGATGGATTTTATTTCGTATCTGAAGCCTCCCAATCATTGTAAATTCCAGTGTCTCTTCAGCTATATCTATTTGAAATAATGTTGGTAAATATTTATGATAATGCAAAAGGATTCTTATGAACAGAACAATGTAAATCTTAAAAATGCTAATGCCAAAATGTATAATGGAACGGTAGAGCCCCAGTCTGCTGATGCTCATTTAATTCAATTTTCATTGCTGTTCGGTATCTTCAAATTTTCAACGGGTCCAAAATGTTCAATATTTAGTACACAATTTATGCTTTGAAGTTCAAGATAAAAATTAAGGTCAATTTGTTTGCCCATTTGTTGATTCTAGAGGTTTTACCATACAAAATAATATCCATCTCGATTTTAAGTGGGAATGGACAACTTGTGTTCAAGAGGCAAGTAAAGCTGGTGGGATATTCAGTCCCATTAGAATAATATACCTCTGGAATTGCATCTTTTAGTTATCCATTCAAGTATCATTTGCAAATATTCTGTACCCCAAGCTCCCGAACATTTTCCGAGTTGAATCTTTCCCCATCGCACCGCTGTGGTGTAGTTCATATGGTCTAGCTATCTCGTACTGGGCTTTGTTCACGGAAAAACCAAGGCATTATAACTTGATATATAAGAGAATTACAACATGAACCATTGGTGAGTAACCTTATTATTATTTTTACTTGGGAACGCTAGCACGAATATCTGGAGAGAGGAACTGAGAACTGAAAATGCTCCTGACAAAGAAAATAGTTTGCTACTATGACATGGTCTTGGAAAATGATCTGATTACCTACCTAGAACAAGGATCTAGTATTAGCTGTGGGCTCTTTGCAAGGAATGGGTAATTTCAATCTTTCTCGATCTAAAATAAAATTGGCTTCAGCAGAGGAATCCTGAGAAAATAAAGAAAATGAACAATAATTCAGATTTTAAATTACCTCTTCCTTGCAAAAAGTTCTATAACTGCGTGTAATTCATTTTAATTTTTAATAACCATAATTTAATACATCTTTTTCCTTTTTTTATGGACACTGATATTGACATTCTGTAGATAATCCTTTTTACTTAGCTCTCACTGTATGATTTTTCTCAATTTTAATCGCTCTTCATCATAAAATTAACAACCCTTCAGGTCTTAGAAGAGTAATGTCAATATCTGTGCTTGTTTCTTAATTAATAAACCATTTTATAATCGTGCAACTAAGCTGCCGTAGATCCGTCGCCGTGCCAACATGCTTCTTTCTAAGATTACTTAAATCTCCCGCAACAAAAGAAGTGTCTTGATTCACGCAAAACTCCAGCATAGCTACAGCCATACCTAAATATTAAAGAAACTATTTTTTTTAAATAACTGCACTGATAGTAGGTAGAACCTTATTTATCAGCAACACCAAGTATCAATACCTGTTTGAACATCAGCAAATGTCGTGTCAATCACAAATCTTCATAGTATTACCAACTCAAAATAAAACCTGGGATCAAATTTAGTTAAAACATACAATAGGTGGACCTATCCGGTTTTAAAATCCCGATTACAGACAAAAAAGGTAAATAAAGCGTTAAAGTTCTCAAAATATCTAACTGACGTACCCTAATCTTAAATTCCTTTCACAAATCTTAAACTATATCAAACCACAGAAACGGTAAATGAAGTGTTGAAATCATCCGCCAAAAATCTAAATGACAAAAACGAACACAAACCTTAAATTTCTCACACAAATCTTCACCCACAAACTGCCGTACGCGTCCCCGAATCCCCCCTCTCGGCGACGAGAACGCGGCAGCTTGGTAGCGCGGCAGCCGCCGCCGACGTTTGCAGACGCGTTTGCGACGGGGCCGGCGCGCGCGTCGTGGCCGGCGCGCGGGGGCGTGGCGACCGCCGCCGCCTGTGAACGCCAACGCCAACCGCCCCCGTCTGGTTTCTCTGTGCGCAGGACTGTGCGAGCTCGGCGGCATGATCTACTGCGTCGGCGGCTGGAACGGCCAGGCGGGCATCAAGCAGTGCGACCGGCTCGATCCGGAGACGTGCCAGTGGAGCAGCATCGCGCCGCTGCAGACCGGTGAGTGCCGGGCAGTACTTTGCCGTGGCGTGCCTTACGGTGCCGTACCGTGCCGTAATTTTCCGTGCCATGCCTTGCCGTGGCGTACTTTGCCGTGGCGTACTTTGCTGTGGCGTGCTGTCCAGTGCCATCCAGTGTCTTGTCGTTCCATACCGCACGTGACGGTTTCGTTATCTTGTCCGTCTTGGGCATCAATTTACAAATCGAAACTTGTGATTTTTACTGTTGTCACACTTCCCTTCCCTTCTTGAGATGTTGGATATGTAAATGAAAGTTGTTGGAGAGTGTAGAAGGTATTAATCATACTAAAATCTATGCCCTCACATGGCTTTCCTGCTTCTTGGCAGATTTAACAATGTTTGATTCCCGGAATTCCCTATTTCACTAAGCAACGGGTTTGCTAAACACTTCTTAACACTTATCTAAACACTTCTCTGCAATCTTCATCCCTTCGACATAAAAAAATGAATTCAGAACATAATCCTAGAAAAGCAGCAAGGTTTTTCCAACGGTTTTGCTGACCACGAATTAATTGTTTGCGCAGGCCGATACCAGGCGGGCGTCTGTTCGATGGACGGCCGGGTGTTCGCTGTGGGAGGTTGCGACGCCTGGAACTGTCTCAGCTCAGTGGAGGTCTACGATCCGACCGTGGACGATTGGGTGTTTGCGCAGTCGCTCATCACGGCGCGCAGGGGTTGTGGCCTCGCCGTGTTTAAAGGTGAGTGTCTGAGGTTGAAACGAGGTTGTACTTTGTCATCGATGCTGCGATTCCTCTTGTCTATGTGTACAATTTTGAAAGTTTTTTGTCATAATTGTCCCTAAGTTCGAGTAGCTTCTTAAGTGACATAGAAACCATATTAAATCCATTTTGCTTCGCCACTTTCTATGCCAACTACGCGCCATTTAGCAGTGTTTTGTTTCAAACCACCCACACCAGCTCGTACTTTGCCGAATCTTCTCTGACGAGCGCGTTGTGTCTCCGCAGGCAAGCTGTACGCGATCGGGGGCTCGGACGGGTCGCACTCTCTGAGCTGCACCGAGGTGTACGACCCCGAGTCACAGACCTGGGGCCCCGGACCGAGCATGACCACGTCCCGCGCAAACGTGGGCGTTGCCGTCATCGGATCGCGGCTCTACGCAGTCGGCGGATTCTCCGGTGAGCGGGAAAGCGCGGAGAGGCACGGAAAAGTGTGGTGGAGCGCGGCAAAGTGCAGAAAAGTGTAGTGGAGCGCGGCAATGCGTGGAAACGTGAGGTGGAGCGCCGCCGAGATGGTTTTGTCATTTCTGCCCTATCGGTGGTTATTTAGAGTAAGAAAAATGAATAAGGAAAAATTTCGGAAGATTTATTTTCCTGGGTTATTGAACCCTAAACTACCAAACTTAACTATTCCTGGTGTTTTCATGCTTTATCATTTATCAAGGGTCTAAACCCAAGTCCCAGATAGAACAACATTCGTTCAATGTAGCCAACAAAGAAGTGATATGAGTAAGTAGTAAGGCAGTGATGAAATTAGGCACGTTTGCTCACTTAAAAGCATTCTTCCGAAATTTTCTCGGTGTGTACTAACAAAAGGGAGTATATCTGTTAGATCTTCAGCTTCAAAAGCATCCTCCCAAGATTACTTGTCAGCAAGCTAACTTGCAAAAGCAGGTGCAAATGTCTTAAGGCATATATCCATTATCCAATCATTTTCACCAATCGAAATTAATTTTTGGCATAGTTGCGTTTTCAATAGCAAGTGATGATTGATTTTTATTATAAACAAAATATCCAATATAAAATGTAAGCTTTCAAAAGTCTCCCAGTTAGATTCAGCAACATAAAGGGTGTTGGGTTTGTTTCCCAATTCATTTTTTTCTTATAATAAACGTGTAGGTTCAGTTTAGTTTTATTCCCAGCTAGCAATGGATATTTCTCTAAGCTAAATCATTTCTGAATTATAATTGTCCCATTTTTTCTCCGCAGGCAAAACGTTCCTGAACAGCATTGAATACCTCGACGAACGTACAGACGAGTGGACGACGTTCGTGCCCAAGGTCAAGTCCATGAGCGACAGCTCGATGGCCAGCTTGAGCAGCCAATCGGAAGAAGAGGACGACGTCAACAGCTACGGCAAAGGCCAGTTCAGCCTGGCCAACGTGAAACAGCTGGAAGACGCTCTGCATAGCTACCAGGTGAGAAAACAGCTAGACCCCTGCTAGACGTCCTTGCAGACAAATGAGAAAAGTCACTAACTTTGTGACAAACTTTCAGATAGTATCAAATTTAAGGCCAATGCTGAGTGGCTTAGAGTGTTGCCGAGCTCATTTTGACCGGTTCGGAATTCTATCGCTTAAAATGTGTACTTTGAACGGTTAATAAACGTATGGCTTTAAAATTGGCAACTGACGCGTCATCAAATATTTTGCCCTTTTAGTTTGTATTAGGTGTTGGAAAGATAGAAAATTTGGATTTGAAAATGAATAATTTATGGTTATTTTCCTAATGTAGAAAATCTATACTTGCATGTGTCCAAAATCAATTTTTGATGCTTCACCAACCATTTAGTGATCATTTGTCCCCATTTCAACTTAAATTTCTTACATGCAATCGAATATATGATAAATCACCGAGAGCTCATTCTTGTAGTGCATTGATAGAAACCTTCCAAGGTTCTAATCCCGTGCCGTTCTCGCCACAACTCTAACCGCGGACGAACTTGCAGGCGAGCTGCGAGAACATCAGCGACGCCAAGCTCAACTGGCACAACGCCGAGATGACGGTCCACGGCGGCAGGAACGGCGTCGACTTCACCGGCGAGATCATCAAGGAGGCGGCGGTGAACGGCGGCCGCCACCGCGAGGGCAAGACCAACGGCCACGGCGTCGAGTCGATGCTGGAAGACTGCGCCGAGGAGCGGACGGACGGCCTGATCGAGCCGCTCGACGAACGGTTGACTTTCTCCGTCAGCTAGGACTGGCGCAGGCGGGCGATCTCTGGAGCAAGCAGGCGTGTGACCAATATCAAAGCAAATTAGTTCTAAGTCGGGCGATGTAGTCCGGGAATCTCTTTGTAAAGACTTGATTTTTCTCTGTGGATTCTTCGTAGCGCGCATCATGGGATACAGTTGCGATCGGGGTCGAGTTTTTTTCTTCGAGACGTAATTTCTTTTATCGACTTTTAGATTTGAATAATTTTTTTTTTCTGATCGTGGTAGTTTGTTCCTTTTGATGAAATTTCCATTTAATCGCTGTATTTCATGTTCGGCTAGAAGATTCATCGGGCGTAAATTTCTTCTTCTCTTCATTCCAAAAGCCGTCGACAAAGCCAGCTGGTGAATTATCGAGCTGGTGGAGAACGGACTGAGATGCGATAGGAAAGCGCAGTTTTCTTTCGGAAAATCGAGACTATTGTCTTTCTGCCCAACAGTTTGTGAAATCATTTCGATTAAGCCACGTCCAATTATTTTCAAAACGGTCTCCTGCGATAATCTTCTTCGAATTTGAGGCGTAAAGTCACGATATGACCTTGGAATATGAAATTAACTTTAAGGACCAAAAATAACTGACACTTTGTTTTTCGACAAGCAAGTGCAAAATTTGCATCTACATTATCCGCACCCCCGTCCAATCTGTTGAGGTAACAGGAACGCTGACAGTTATTGTATTTTAGGTATTATCATTTACACCACAAATCAACTTATTTTATTTATATTTATAAAAATGAGATGAAATTTGCATAACTGTAATTCAAAATACTATACACAATGTTGGTGTTGTTAGGGGAACGGAATTTGCATGCATGTTGTGTTTGTACTACATACTTGGCAAAGTTTAGAGATGGATTAAATGCTAAAATACTTTACGTAAGTCTTGTTTTTATTAACCAAGTACCTCCAAAACCCACTGAAAGAAAACCCTTTCTTCGTACCTATTGTATATAGGTGATAGATGATAGGTAAATAGGTAGCACCTTGCCTTGATTGCTTTGGTAATTTAAATAAAAATAATGGATTTCGAGAGCAACACTAGACCCAAAGTTGCCCTTTTACTAATTCCAACCAGCTAAATAGTTTGACATTTACCATGATTCCTTTATTAAGACTCATATCTCATTTTAATCTTAGAACATATATTTTCAGAAAATCTATCAGGGTTATCCTGGGATATGCCCCTACGTTTCGCAAAGCTATGTTACATGCTTTATCGAGTGCCTTTACTCAAGTCCCTCACTAACCATTATCTTCAACACAGCCAGCAGCTTCCAACAAAGCCCTTCATCGCGACACGAAGCGCACGCAACGCCTTGTACTCCTGCCGACGGGCCGCAGCGTTCACTGCCGCCTCTGCGCCTCCCTGGTGTACCTGCCACCCGGTGGCCACCGCGCATCCCGCGCTCAACGCACCGGCTACGCAGGCCGCACGGTTCCAACCTTCGGCGAACGCGTTGTACGCCGCGCTCGCCGCAAAGCAGGCGCCGCACCACCAGGTCATGGACGAGGCTTCTGCTTGCGTCTTCTGCAACGCTCTGTGGGTTGCAGCCAATTGCGGATGCATGTTTTCGATTGTCTGCGCGATGAGTGTTTTGTGTTCTTCTAGGGCTTGGATGTGGTACCGGTCGACGCTAGGAAAATACAAAACGGATTTGGCGGGGCTCGTTAGGTAGGTACTTACATTTTGATATTATGCAGTGATATGTTTGTAGGCATAACATAGTGCACTATAATATGCTTGGATTTTAGCCATATGAGCAGCTTTATTCCATTTATTGATATCTTTGGGTCTTGACACACAGTACTAAATATTGTTCTTGTTAATATTATATAAATATAGTCTTTTTAAAAGACCCTTCTTATAAATTTCTTGATCTTATAAGTCTTCCACTATCAAATTTTGAATAAGATTAGCAAAAACAGTCCAGAAAAGCCCATCATTAAAATTAAAATTTATTTATTCGTGAGGATAATCATCACTCACGTTTCTGGTAGTTCATCCAAGAATTCTTCCATATCACAAGAAATTAAACCTGTTGCTATGAGATGAGAAGGGGCTGAAAGCAGCAAAAGTTAATTTTTGCAATAATTGCAATTGTGTTAGGTAAATATAACTCAGCTTTGCAATAGAGCAAGGTCGATTGAAAATTTCGATTGGTACCAAGGCCCAAGAGGAGATGCTACCCTTTACAATAAAAAAACTAAATTATTGATCGAAAGGGATCTACTTACTTTTATCTAGTAACTGGAAGTGGATACTGCCACTCAGCCACTGAGGGTGATTAAACTGAAAAGTGAAACCTGAAAAGTGATTAAAATTTAACAATGATGCTCCCTACCTCCCTCACAACCCTTTGGGGCTACCAATTCTCTACTCGTGCTCGAGCAAAGAAGAAAAACTCGGGCAACTCAAAACCAATGAACCTACCAAGGTAAGTAATAATACCACCAATAATATCACATATAAAGGGCAGTCTTCTATTACTACTTGGGTGAAAATTCATTAAGACACCTAACTGACCTTGAATTAAGTCACATCTAGAAAAAGACTTACCTCAGCACGGCACCTCCACCGCAATAAGTCGTCAGCCTACAAGGCGCCTACGTAAGAAAAAGATTTAAATAAAACCGCATTCAAAACAATAAAATTATTGATTTAAATTGATTTAAATAAATCGAATGCATCTGCAAGAAATATTTCCTGGCATTCCAAACTTTTTCATCAGTAAATTCGTAAATATGTGTCTCATGGAGGTGCCGTGTTGATCAGACAAGCAAGGCTGTGATCAATGATTCAAAGTGAATTTATCGACCTTATATTTTATCCGTCGAGGGATAGCGCTGTAATCGAAAACAGATGATAATATGACCACTATTTGCAGCTCCTAACGAATTTCTGTATCACCTAGAGAATTTTCCCTCACAATGTTGCACTCGGAAGCGTGTTCAAAAGACGCGTTTCCTCACCTCTGATCGGTGATCGGTTGAGCCGTATCCTAAAGGATCTAGGCTTGTTACGATCATGCCGATGGGATCGAGTGAGTTTTTGGCTCTAAAAATTAGGTACACTAGACATCTAACTGTGGTTATAATTTTCGAGGGAGGGATAATTTCTCATGTTAAACTCAAATTTTTAGAGCTTAGAAATTCATTTTCAAAATATAGAATATATATTTTTTTAATTCCCATAGATAATTCGATAGAACTAAAATGCCATCGACGTCATCGAAGTTTTAATTTATGTACACTAAGTTTATTTTGTAATCAAAAACGAATTTTTTCGAATTTTTGTGTCAAGATAAAGATCGCAATTCCCGCCAAAATTAAAAAACCACCATCTGGATTTTTAAGAATAATATTACGCCATCTGCTGGCTAAATTTGAACTAAATGGACGCCACCTGGTAGCCAAATTTGAACTAAGATTCTGGTTTCTCGATTTAAAAAAAAATCTTCCAGAGTTCTGAACGCATATATTTTCCAGTTTAGTGACGAAGACAAAAAAGCGGTTGAGACTCGTTGCGAACCCACGACCTCAGGCACAGGAGACGAGCGTGCTAACCACTGGGCCACGCTGCTGCTGGAAATGAGAAAGGTTTTTGATGTACTTGTATCTCTTGATAGACCATTTGGACCTTCTTTTTTAAAGAAGACCTAGGCTCAGTTTTCGTGCTTGATGAGCTGTAGTGCAGTCCATTTTTCCTTCACCACTGTCTGACGACTGTACACTTATTCTTAGATATTGTTTGCAACATAACAATATGTATGATTGGTGTGTCTTGCACAATTTTGGACAAAAAGGATAATCGAGTTGTGTGCGGCTGGATTTGAACTCAGGTCCTTTCCCACTCCGACCATGAGCATTGCCCACAGCGCTGCTGGGCTGTGACATTCATTAAGAATTATTAAGTATTTATAAGTTGATTTTTTTAAACCATTAACTAATGGCGACAGTGAAATAGTTTGATTTGCTAACCATCAACATCCAATTTATCATGCCATCACGATTTAAAGAAGATTTTAAATTTTATCGCGCCCCTTTTCTGAACCATACCTTGCAGCCGTATGCGAGCATTGAAGCCAAGGGCTAGTTAAAAGCCGCGCAGACGACTTTAGTGTGGCTGTAGGCTTAGGCACATACCGAATCTCGGTCTCGAGGAACCGATGGGCTTCCAGCCCATGCCTCAATCGAACTTTGTTCTTTCCGTCTGTAACCTATGCTAACTTCTGATTTCAACCGAAACAAGTGATAGGGGCATACTTTCGAGATCAACGCCATCTTTATGCGATTAGCGCAACTAATTAGCAGCAACAGCTACCGAGCACCTGCGTACGAGCAGGTAGCAACTTCTTTCCGATGCGAGGTGTATCTAGTGAAGGTACCGCTCAAACACCAAAAGATGGCGCTGTAATCGAAAACCAGTGATAATTCGGCCACTATTTGCGGCTCCTAACAGATTATTTACAAAGTCATGTCAATTTCTTCTCTCCTCACACCGTTTCGAGGTAAAGGCTGTATGCTTAACGCTTAGAATCGGTTGATCCGATCTATGCAAGACCTCTCCGGGGACGGCACCAAACGCCACTGTCATGGTTGTGCCATTTTTCACTTTCGATTATTTGTCATGATCAATAGTCGGTCCTCTGCATATTTAAATGCAAGTACTTTGGGGTTAAGGTAACATAAATTTTTTATTGAGGTGTACATAGCCTCTCGTAGCCAAGATTTTATTAATAATCCAAGCACATGTTTTTGAATGTTTTTGTGAAAGTAAAAATCACAATTCCCGCCAAATTAATAACCACTACCAGGATTTTATTAAATAAAAGTACGCCATCTTCTGGCTAATTTTGAACTAAATAGACGCCACCTGGTAGCTAAATTTGAACTAAGATTCTGGTTTCTCGATAAAAATAAAAATCTTCCAGATTTCTGAACGAATGTATTTTTTGCCAGTTTAGTGTCGATGACAAAAAAGAGGTTGAGACTCGTTGCGAACCCACGTCCTCATGCACATGAGACGAGCGTGCTAACCACTGGGCCACGCTGCTGATGGAAGTTAGACAGGTTGTTGATGTACTTTATCTCATGATGGACTATTTGGACCTTCTTTTTTAAAGCAGACCTAAGCTCAGTTTTCGAGCTTGATGAGCTGTAGTGCAGTCCATTTTTCCTTCACCACTGTCTGACGACTGTACATTTATTCTTAGATATTGTTTGCAACTTAACAATATTTATGATTGGATTTATGATTGGACAAAAAGTATGATCGAGTTGTGTTCGCCTGGATTTGATCTCGAGTCCTCTCCCATTCCGACCATGAGCATTGCCCACACCGCTGTGGAGCTCTGACATTCATTGGGAATTATTACAAGTTGATATTTTTTCACCATTAAGTAATGGCGACTGTGAAAAAGTGGATTTTCTAACCATGAACATCCAATTTATCATTCCATCACGATATAAATTAGATATTCAAGTTTAACCCGCGCTTTTTCTGACCCATATCTTGGAGCCGTATGCGAGCATTCAGGCCAAGGGCTTGTTAAAAGCCGCGCAGACGAGTAACGAGTTCAGTGTAGCTGTAGGCTTAGGCTGCAGCACACACAGAAACTCGGTCTCGAGGCACCGATGGGCCTTCAGCCCATGCCTCGTTCGAGCTTTCTTTTTTCCGTCTGTAACCTATGCTAACTTCTGATTTCAACCGAAACAAGTGATAGGGGCATACTTTCGAGATCAACGCCATCTTTATGCGATTAGCACAACTAATTAGCAACAACAGCCACCGAGCACCTGCGTACGAGCAGGTAGCAACTTCTTTCCGATGCGAGGTGTATCTTGTGAAGGTACCGCTCAAACACCAAAAGATGGCGCTGTAATCGAAAACCAGTGATAATTCGGCCACTATTTGCGGCTCCTAACAGATTATTTACAAAGCCATGTTTATTTCTTGTCTCTTCACTCGGTTTCGAGGCATTGAATGCATGCCTAACGCTCAGAGTCGGTTGATCCGATCTATGCAAGACCTCTCCGGGGATGACACCTAGCGCCACTGTCATGAAGGTGCCATTTTTCACTTTCGATTTAATGGTAATGTTAAATAGTCGGTCATCTGCAGATTTAAATACAAGTAACTTGGGGTTAAGGTAACCTAATTTTTTTAATTTAGG
Organism: Nemurella pictetii; assembly: GCA_921293315.2. Taxonomy (NCBI): domain Eukaryota; kingdom Metazoa; phylum Arthropoda; class Insecta; order Plecoptera; family Nemouridae; genus Nemurella; species Nemurella pictetii. Next base: position 10,816,638 of record OV121122.1, read on the forward strand.
TGTACAAAGACTCTCATAGCCAAAATTTAAGTAATAATCACATGTTTTTGAATGTTTCTGTGGAAATAAAAATCACAATTCCCGCCAAATTAAAAACCACTACCAGGATTTTATTAAATAAAAGTACCCCATCTTCTGGCAAATTTTGAACTAAATAGACGCCACCTGGTAGCTAAATTTGAACTAAGATTCTGGTTTCTCGATTTAAAAAAAAATCTTCCAGATTTCTGAACGAATTTATTCTCCAGTTTAGTGTCGAAGACAAAAAAGCGGTTGACACTCGCTGCGAATCCACGACCTCATGCACATGAGACGAGCGTGCTAACCACTGAGCCACGCTGCTGATGGAAGTTACACAGGTTTTTGATGTACTTGTATCTCATGATAGACCATTTGGACCTTCTTTTTTAAAGAAGACATAGGTTCGGTTTTGTTAACTTGATGAGCTGTAGTGCAGTCCATTTTTCCTTCACCACTGACTGACAATTACTGTTAATGGTTTCCTAGACATTGTTAGCAACTAAACAATATGTATGATTGGTAGCATCTTGCTTTGTTTTGGACAAAAAGGATAATGTATATGTGTGCGGCTGGATTTGAACTCGAGACTTCTTCCATTTCGATCATGTGCATTGCCCAGTGGACTGCACCAGGATGACATTTGACAGTAGGTTTTAAGTATACATAATTGACTATGTGTAGCGCCTGATCAACAAGGCACTTGCACGAAAATGACGCATCAAACCATCTTCATTTGTTTGTTGTCTGTTGTTTGTTCATTTGTTTGTTTTTAATGGAATTTTGTAAATACATTGCTCCACGCTTGATCTATGTAACTGTAGCTTTATTGACTCGTCGCAAGGCAATTCGATGTCGGAATCGATTTTGAACACATCTAATGAAGGATCATTAATGATTATTATTAATGATGACTTATGATGACTTAAACGGATTGATGGAGTTAGGTATTTGCTTAAGGGTAATTTATTGCTACAACAAAATATATTGCTTCGTTGCTGAATTGTTATTTATTTATCTATTGAATTAATTTACATAATATTGTTATCAATATTACGATTGTACACATTAAAAATTTGAGCCAACATTTAAATGTTTAAAGTTTATGAGGGATGAAATCAAAATGACGTTTGACAATCAATTGTGATCTAGAAATACTATCTATAGAAGTGCACATTATTTTATAATAATATTTAGAATAACTGTAGGTAATAAAAATCGCTGGATCGCATATTATTCAGCTGCGTGATTTTCAATTTTTGCCTTATCAATTGAAACTCAGGTGCAATCCAGATAATGGACTTCATTTGCTGTGACTTTACTATCCGCAATCATTTTGTTACATCCCCAATGAAATTCTACTTATGAAGGTATGGGAGTGAACGAGAATTATCAACAAACTTATTTATGTACAGAATGGATCATTAAGTCCATGGCAAAATTACCCCCATTTTTTGGTCAAACTTGCTTGAAGAAGATCAACCAGCACACTCAAAATAAATAAATAAATTATCACTACCTATTGATATCACAAATACCAAATCGCAATAACTAATTATAATTATAAGTACTTAATATTATTCTAGAAATGTACAGATAGTTTTAATGAAATGTACATGAAATAGCTAAATCTACGAAAACAAAACATTGTTTGATTCAAATGAACACTAAAGTTGACTTTGGAATGCCGCTGATATATCAGAACTAGAAATAAATTAGACTTATGAATATCACACGTCTACCTAGAAATAATTATTGTTTAATTTGTGAAGCAAGCTCTTTCAATAGCCAGTGTGCTTCACTGATCTAAAGTTCAAATCATAATCCAATTAAATGGTGCTTTGTTATGATTTCTAGACGAACATTTTGAAGTATGTCTTGATTAAGTACACAATTTTAAAACTGCTCACACTTATTAGTTGCAGTAACAATTGCCTCTGCCTGTAAAATCACACACTATTCAATAGGATACTCTATAATATCTGACTCGCTAAAATTCGTTGTGGAAACCCATTTCTATATGAACTTGTGATAAGTCAGTTTCAAAACATTCAACACGTTCTTTTACTAATTTACTAGTTATTTTTTAAAGATATTTGTAGTTATACTTGAAAATATTAATTAACAATACAATTATTTACACATCAATATACGTGAAAAAGTGATATGATTCTCGTTTAATTTTTTAAGCCACAAAATGGAATGCCTAGCGATTGACAGAATTGTTATTACTGATTGCTGAAAACGCAGGAACCTATTTATCATTCATAAATATTCAAATAATTTATTTCCACTATCAGGAATTATTTTAATTAGTTATTGCTAGAGAGATATTAATTAGCCTATCGCAGAGATAGTCGAAAAGTTTGCATTGACTTGCTAGAAATCATCTAGCAGCATGCATCAGCATTTTGCTTCTAAACACAGCACATACATCCTTCTCGAATAATTCGTAATTAACATTATTCCAAAGGCACGATTTGACTAAGAATGTTTGATTTCATTTTTTGATCCACAAATTATGTAGGTATGTTTAGCCAAACCAACAAAAATAAATGCAGGTACTGACAGTCAACGTTCCATGACGATATCTCCGCAAAATGTGGCTCGCAAAAGAGTTCGGAATGTATTTATTGGAATGTGCAATGTGCTCAACACTTATTTTAAATTTGACTATAAGAAATAGGGGCACAGGATATGATACAGCAAAACATGAAAGTAAAAAAATCCCATCTAACTACATTTAAAATTAAACAAAAAAAACAACTGTTAAGAAATGCCATTCCTAATTCAAGGCGGAGATATAAATTATAAAGTACAACCATCATTACAATTGAAGATCCATGCCGCATATACGATTGATAAAATTGACTAGGAGGAGTTTACCAATAGACTTGCCCTAATAATAACAACATAAACACAACCATATTACTCGCGTCCATCAATTTGGTATCAAATCAGACACTATCTACATCTCCTCGAAGTCTTGTTGGGACACACAACTAAGTAAGGTTGTGCCAGCATCAAACTTGTATAACAATAAAACATGATTCGAAAAGTCCATTATATAGCTAATGTAAAATCGCAGCGCGTCGTACCCGCGAGACCGAAGGCATCCTCACACGCGGTTGCCCACCCCCAGCAACTTGGCGGCATCGTCCGCCGACTTGGACACCAGCATCTTGTCGATGATCGACTTGTCCTGGATGCCCAACAGATTCCCGATCAGATCCGTCTCTTCGTCGCCAATGCCGCCTCCGCCTCCGCCGCCTTCCTTCCTCTCCTCCTGCAACTTGTTCCTGGCTTCGACAGCCTCCCGCGCACCGGGCCACGGATTCTCCATTATGTACCGCGAACCCAGCGCCTTCGTCGGTGCCAAAATGTTGTTATTATTGTGATTGGTCGCCTTCGCCTTGCCGTTATGCGCTTCGACAAACCCGTTCATCTTGCCACCGTTGTCGGCGAAGTGGTTCGCCATGCCCATCTGACCCGACATATAACCTTTGAGAATCTTATCCTGGTGCTTTGCCACGTTGGACTTCATCAGGAACTCCTTGAAGTTGTTCTCGTGGTAGTGCTGCGCCTTGAACCCGGCCTTGTAAGCGGCGGCGGCGGCGGCGGCGACGGGGGAGTCGACGTGCTTGTCCTCCTCGCCGGGACTTGGCGGCGACGCGTCGTTGGCGTTGTGCTTCTTCCTGTGGCGCAGCATCGAGTGCTTCAGCGTGAACCGGCGGCGACAGATGTCGCAGCTGAAGGGTCGCTCGCCGGTGTGCGTGCGCATGTGGCGCCGCAGGTCCTCCGCCGACCAGAAGCGGCGCAGGCAGAACGCGCACATCACCTGCAGGGGGCACAGAGGGGCGTTCGTTTAGCTCGGAGGATTCACGAAAATCGCACGATCTTTGTTCAGGGTGTCAACATTGCTGAAGAAACTGTGTTTTGAGATAACTCGTGTTAAAAAGATACAGGGGAGTTAATTTTTAGAAGCCCTATCGGCGTGGCAAAAGCATATTGATTTTTACATTTTAAAAAATTGGGCTCGAGCTGTCGAAATGATTACACATCGTCGCTTTTAGTTGATAAACGACACGACCCGTCAACAAATTGAACGGCTGGAGAAAAGCCAACCTTGGTCAGTGAAAAACCATATGACTTGAGAAGACTTGAAACCACCGTCAGATCTCTTACCTTGCGGTTGGCGTAGTCCGGGAACTTCCCGCGCAGCTGCTCGAGACTCTCCTCGCCGGGCACCACCTCCTCGTGGCCGCCGTTGTTGTTGTCCTCGACGCCACCGCCGTTCTCGAGCGCTCCCTTCGACATGAGCAGCACGAACTCGGTCGGATGATTCTCCTTGATGTGCTCCAACGCCTCCTGCCGCTCGCCGTACGAGCCCTCGCACAGATGACACTTGAACGGCAAGTCCGACGCCGTCGTCGGATCGCGCGCCTCCGCCGCCGTCGCCGTCGCCTCCAACTTGATCTCTGGCGGCGTCACCTCGGCGACCACCTCGTCCTCGTCCTCGCTGCAGCTCTCGTCGTTGCTGGCGGCGTCTTCGAGCTTCGGCGCCAGCGGGTTCGGGTGTTTCGTCGACAGATGCTTGTTGAGATTGCTGAGCGTCGAAAACGTCGAGCTCGGACAGAAGTTGCATTTGTACGGACGCTCGGGCACGTTGCGCATCGTGTACGACGAGTGGGCGCCGGCGGCGGCAGCCGCGGCGGCGGCGGCGACGGCGGCCGGTGAAGTGTCAGGGCTCGTCGACGCCGGCGACGTGTTGGCGTGCTTGCGCAGCAGGTGTCGGTCGCAGTTCGACTTGGTGGTGAACAGCAGCGGGCAGTGCGCGCACTTGAACGGCTTCTGGCCCGTGTGCGTGAGCACGTGCCGCCGCAGCGACGACGACCACGGGAACTTCCGGTGGCAGTACGGACACGAGACGCGGTTCGGCGCCAGCGAGTAGGCGCTCTTCTTCTTGTTGTTGGCGCCGGTGTCCACGTCAGATCTGCAACGGGGGGCAAACGAGGATGAGTTTCAGACATCAAGCGTTGAAAACTCAAAGTCCATTCATTTCCTAGCTTGATAAGAACATATTTTATTTCAAAGACAATATTTTGGCGATTGGTGAATGAATTACAACGAAATGAATTCGGAACTGAATGACAAGTAAGGTATATGTAAGATTAAATTCCTGTTAACTGTTGCTTTTCGCAGCTAAACATTGCAAAGTGAATTCTTCGCTCAGATCTTCATAAGAACGGCGTCGGCCTGCATGAGAGACAACTGACCTGTTCTCGTCGCTGCCCGAGTTGTCGCTGGGCGCCACCAACCCCTCCTCGTCCTCGTCGGACGGCTCGTCGACCGGCGCGTCCTCGTCGTGTTCCTGCGCCGCCCGGAAGTATCGCTGGAACGCCGGCGCGTGGTTGGTCGCGTTGTCCACCAGCCGGCTGACGCTGGCCAGGTCGACGCTCTCCTCCTTGCGTCGCTCCAGCTCCTTCAACTCCTTCAGCTGGCCGCGTTCCTTCGCCTCCTGAAGGTAGCCCTTGAGGTCGACGTGCTGCTGCGCGGGTCGGTACACGTTGTCCTTCAGCTCTGACTTGATGCCGCGGAAGAAGGTGTCTTTGAACGACTTGTAGCCCTCCTCGAAGCTGGCGTCGCGCCGCGGCGTCTCCGCGCGCGTCCTGTTGACGTTGTCGTCGACGGAGTCGACCGTCGGCTTGTCGTCGCCCTTCGAGTCTTCTTCGTCGATGACCAGATCGTCTTCCTCCGGCTCGTCGACCACTGGTTTCGGCGCCGGAATGTTGAGCTTTGACTTGAGCTGTTGCGAGATCGCGTGTTTCACCTCCTCGGAGATGTACGGCTTGTTGTTATTGTTGTTATTGTTAATGTTGTTATTGTTAGTGTACATGTTAAGTTTCTCTTTGGCATCGTAAGAGTCGTCGACGCTCTTCGGCGTCATGTCGAAGCTCCCCGAGAAGTTGTTGACGATGTGATTTGGTATCTTGAGTCCGTGCGCCTTGATCGAGCCCACCTCGGACTTGCTCTCGTGCGTGTTCTGGCTGTTCTCCTGGCTGTGGCTGGAGAGGCTGGGGTTCCGCCGCCCGCCGGCCACGTTGCCTCGCTGCCTCTGCGTCCAGAACTCGGGGTGCTGCTGCTTGATGTGGCGCTCCATGTTCGAGCGCAGCGTGAACCGCGCCGAGCAGTGCTCGCAGAAAAACGGCCGCTCGGTGCGGTAGCGTCGTTGCTTCTGCTTCGGCATCAGCACGCCGTTCTTGATCACCATCTTCACCGACGCGTTGTCGCGCTCGCGCACCTTCGCCAGCCCCACCGCCGCCGCCGCCGGCGTCGTCGTCGCCACCATCTGCTTGGCCATCTTGCCCACGTGCGGCATGACCTTCTCCTCCTGCGGCGGCCGCTCGTCGCACTTCGCCTCGCCGTACTTCATCTCCTTGCGCGCGTACTCGGCCATCGCCTGCTGGTGCAGATGCTGCAGCGTGTCGGCGGCGACCATCGGGTCGAGCATCGTGCCGCCGCTCATTTGCAGGCCGCGGATTAGCTCGGGCAGCAGGCCCATCGGGTGCTGTTGCGCCGCCATGAAGTACGGGTTGAGGAACGGCTGCGCGGGGAACGGGAAGCCGTTGTTGTTGATGAACATCGGGTGCGGATTCGCCGCGTAGAAGTTGGCGACGTTCAGGTCGACCTTCGGCGCGACGTTCGGGCTCTGCGGCCGCGCCATCAGCTGCGCTTGCAGGTGCGACTTCTCCAAGTTGGGTATCTTGAGCAGCTTGACGTTGTTGTTGTGCTCCGGAGGACTCGTCTTCTTCGACAAGTCCTGCGGCTCTAGGTCGTTGATCTTGCCGACTGGCTTCGGCGTCGGCGTCGGCGTCGCCTTCTTGCTGAGATCGAGTACATCCATGCTGAGGTCCAGCGGCGAGTTGTTGTTCGGACTGTAGCGATGTCGCATGTTGATACGCTGGTGCTCGTTGAACGCATGGTTGACTAGGTGGACGTCGTCGTTGCTGTTGTTGCCGCTGTCGTCCGATTCGCTATCGTCGCCGTTCTGGCTGGTCATCGTCGCGACCTCGGCCACGCCCGGGGACCGCCGCTCGACGCCGACGTACCCGTCGAACCGCTCGGCACGCTCGAAGTTCATCTTGATCTTCTCGTGGTTGATGCGCGTCTGGTAGCGCTCCTCGTAGCGTTCCGTCTGGCTCAGGTCTTCGGTGGAGTTGTTGAAGGTGAGCGCGCGCTTCACGTCGCTGCCGACGCTCTGGATCTTGGCCTGCAGCTCGATGTCGTTGGTCGGGTCCTCCGACGGGTGGTAGATGATCGACTTCTTCACCTCGTCGCGGCCCAGCTTCGAGTGCCGGTTGCGCAGATGTCGCTCGCAGTTGGCCTTCGTGGTGAACGCGTAGTTGCAGAGCGCGCACTCGTACGGCCGGTCGCCGTTGTGCGAGCGCATGTGCCGGATCAGGATCGCCTTGTCGGCGTTCGAGTACGGACACATGTTGCACCGGAAGACGTTGCCGTTGACGAGGTGCGCGCGGTTGTGTCCCTTGAGCGCGCGCAGGTTGGGGAAGACGGCCGTGCACAGGCGACACGGGAACTCTCCCTTTAGCTTCATCCTGCGGAACTCGGCGGCGAAACAGTCCTGCTGCTCCTCCTCGTTAGCGTCCGAGTAGCTCTTGTCGGATGGCGTCAGGCTGCCGTTCACCACCGGGCTCTTGGTGAGGTCCTGCAGCCGCAGCCCGCCGGCGTTCGTCACCGAGATCATGCTCTGGATGTCGGCCAGGTCGCGCGGCTCCGCGTTGAAGTACGCGCCGCTCTCGAAGTGGTGCTTGTCGCGGCGGTCGGGAGCGTTGGGCGACGTCGGCACCGACTTGTTCTGCAAGTCGAGCCCGGCGAAGAAGTCGTCGCGCTTCTTCTCCTCCTCCTCCTCGTCGCTCGACACGCGCTCCTTGATCGGCGTCGTGCGCTGCGACAGGTCCGTCGGCGAGGCGTCGTCCCCGCCGGCGCCGGCGCCTGCGTGCGCGCCTACCTTCTTGCCAGGCTCGCAGCACGCCTGTCGGTGGATGATCAGCGCCGAGCCGCAGGGGAACGCGCGGCTGCACTTGTCGCACTGGAAGTTGTGCTGCGCCGACGACGCCTGGTGCAGCTTCTGCTCGCACACGGCGCGCGCGATGTGCGGGAACTTCTCGCTGGAGAAGTCCATGAACGTGAGATCCTTGAAGCCGAGCACGGACGCCTTGAGACTGGCGGTCGTCTCCTTGTCGTGGTGCACCATGAAGCGGTGCAGGTTGAGCACGCGGTGGTTCTTGAAGTCCAGGTCGCAGCTGCGGCAGCGGATCTTGAACTCGGGGTGCGTGGACTCAAGATGCGTCTCCAGCACGTTGAGCGACGCGAAGTCTTCGCGCTCGCACACCGGACACTGGAACTTCTGCTGCGCCGCGCAGCAGTCTTGCGCAGCGCCGGTCAGCCCCTTGAGCCGCCGCTTGATCGGGTCACCGCCGTCCGTCGCGACCACCTCGTCCATCTTCCGCTTGTTGTTAATGTTGTTGTTGTTCGCCTCGGGCGACACGTCCGGCGTCTTGTCCGACTCGTTGACGATGCGTCGCTTCTTGACGCCGACGTTGTTGTTGTCGTGCGGCGACGCCGGACTCTTGCCGTTCTGGTTGAGCGACGTGGACGTCGACGCCGCAGAGTCGGTGCTGCCGTCGCTCTCGTAGTCGTTCGACTTGGGACTGCTGTGCGTGCGCATGTGTCGGTGCATGTTGCCGTTGGTGGTGAACGCGACGGCGCAGACGCGGCACTTGAACGGCCGCTCGCCCGAGTGCACGAGCACGTGGCGGTCCAGCGAGCTCGACGAGCTCAGCACCTTCGAGCAGATCTTGCACGAGTAGCCCTTGGCCGACAGGCTGCTGGCCATCTCGGCGGCGTCGACGCCGTCGTTGTTGTGCGACCGGATGTGCAGCGTGAAGTCGTGCTGCGACGAGAGGATCTTGTCGCAGATCGGACACACGTATTTCATCTCCGAGTCAGGCCGCTCGTCGGCGTCGGCGTCGGCCTCAGCCTCCTCGTCTAGGCTCGTCTCCATCTTGACGACGACGTCGTCGGACGCGTCCGATGACTTGGCGTCGTCGTGCTCCGAGTCGGAGGCGTCGCTGGGGGTGTCCGCTGAGCCGTTGCTTGTGGACAGGTCAGGCTTCGTCGCCAGATTCTCGTTGTTCTCGGTGATTTCGTTGTTGTTTTGGCATTTCAGATCGACTGTGTGACTTTCGCGTTTGATCACGTGGTCTTTGGCATTCTTCTCGTCGGCGACGGCAGTCGGTTGACGGCTGTCTTCGTGGTTTTCTTTGTCTGTTCGTGAAGTCTCTTGGTGTATTTCATCGCCGTTCGTAGACGTGGCGTCTAAGAAAAGGAAAAAAGGCGGATTAGAAACTTTGATAAATCACATCTATTACCATGAGATAGAAATGCGGGGAAAATTTTGAATCATGACTTTGACATTGACAGTTAGGCTTTGACATAAAAGTTAAGGAAGACTATGACAGTTCAGGTGTTGCGCTTTATAGTCAAATAATACTAACTTATATGCAGCATGTCGCGTAACGATAACCAGCGAGTAATTACACAAAAACACGCGTGGAGCAGACTTTCCACGCAAAGTGCAGTTCACTATCACGCCTATCTGGGATGAAATCCATCAATGATTATAGAAAGAAAGAAAAAAAAACACTGCCGTTATCTCAACAAAGATAACAAAAGATTTGGTTGCCATGCCTGGTTGCAGTGGCAGGAAAAGGAAGCTGGATGCGATTTGTTGTGGCTTTGCGAGGAAAACCGAGAGGAGAGCATGGTGTGTAAGAACTGAGATGAGGCTAAACTTGGACTAACTTGCGATTGATAACGTTTTAATTATTTACTTCAAGAGGAAACTTAATCTCAGCTTCCATGCGGTAAAATCAAAACTACAAAAGACTCGGTTGTTAAAGTCATCACATTTCCAAGTCAATTACAAAAAAAATCCAATCACTCTGAATAAATCATGTGCCCTCCCACTGAATTTGTTGTCTTGCTCTCAAAACTAGCTCAGCGAGGAATGGTCACCTCTTCCGTATTACGCAACATATGGAAATTGGAATAATATAATTCCCCCTCGGCCGGTTCCTGTCTTTCTTCGCACTTCCATCGCCGATGACTGATGAAGGATGAGTAACAACGTAATGTACGGATGATTCACAAGAGATTCCAAACTATCATTGTGCCCCCCCACTGTTGTGTTTACTACGTGAGGAGAACAAATCATGCGTCAATCTGCGCGATTGTTCACAAAGAATCAATCAAATTAATTCATAGATGACTAAACGATGCGCATATTTAGATAAAACAATGTTGTACTGAAAATGATTGCAGGTTTCTTAAAACGAGCGTTTGGCAACCTACTAGAGAAACTAATTAGGGAAACCCTTCAATTATCCGAGAATGCTATAGGCAGATTTCTTTTACAGCCATCCAGAGGTTACGACCGTTTCCTTCCTAATCATTATCATTGAAACACGGTCTTAATTAACCGATCTGCCTTTCTGTTCGTGCAGCACACTTTACAAAATAGAAATTCCGAATAAAACCGAAATTTGTCACGAAGATTCGAAAGACCTTCGGGACAAGAGGACGAGAAGTTCGCCTGGGTGATTATATCGATTTACTATTATACAAGAACACCGTTTCGTCATCAAAAATCATGCTACGGCTTCGTCATCTTTTGACATCACTTAGCCAGCGTGTGGTACGTCACAAAGTTGTAAGACGCGATTCACTACGTAACACTCTGCTCTCTGACCGCAGCAATAGCACTGACCGCGCCGTCATTTTCTTTCATCAACACTTTCACGTGATCTCTGGAACTAGGCCGGTATGTGTTCACTGCTGGTGAATCACCGCGATCACTGCTAGCCGGACAGGGGATGGGACACGAGATGTCTTCCCTGTGTCAACGCATCGAGCAGGGATGCAGCCAGGTCGGTGTGCCTTCGATCACTGCTAGTCGGACAGGGGATGGGACACGAGCTGCCTTCCCTGTGTCAACGCATCGAGCAGGGATGCAGCCAGGTCGGTGTGCCTTCGATCACTGCTAGAGGGACAGGGGATGGGACACGAGCTGTCTTCCCTGTGTCAACGCATCGAGCAAGGATCGATGGTGACAATAATTCTCACCTTGTATCGAAGGCGCCGGGTTCGGCGACGTCACCGCTAGCTGATGAATGGTGGCCATGTCTTGCATCACGGTCCTCGAGATCTCGACTAGCTTCGCAGCATCACCGAATCTGTAACCAGAGGCAATTGCGATGTTTTCAAACAAACTGTCAATGTCAAGAAATCAAAAAAATTGGTACCAATCATACATTTTAAATAGCGTAGACTTCAAGTAGGAGTTTATATTCGCTTGTAACTAACTGTCATCTGTCAAAATAATGGACATGAAACATGTGAAATAACCCCTAACAGATTTTCTATATCTCTGTGTACCTTATTAAGTCAATAATCTATTGTTATTTGTTGGGGTGGCTCGATACCACCCTCTAATTCGCTCCCTCGCACCAGCCACGCGTCAACGACAGGGGGTTTGGGGGGTGAAACACACAAAATATTAACCGGAAGTGCAAGTCATCTGATTGGTAGCACCGGAAATGAGTGCACCAACCGCCGCTCTGTACCAAAAGAGATCGGAAATTGCATCTGGATCCATTTCGCTCGCGTCAATGTTTCCGTTCACGATTTGCAGCCCGGCAACGCTTGGAAACGTCGACACCAAGTGCGCTGCGATGTAATTGTAAATGGATGTGCGGTCAAGATTTTAAAAATACAAATCACCGGCAATGTGAGATTAAAGTAACACATTTCTACATGAAACCTTGCTCTGTGATAAGATGTTGATTAACACGGCTCATGACAATGGTTGGGCAATGAGAAAGACATATGGTATACCGAAGGATGCGATGTTAAAAATGAAGCTATCGCGCTCTGTGTCCTGTATTGACGACGCTGGTTGGACACGAGTATCGCGGTCAGAAGGCTTGATAAAGCAGTGGCAGGAGACATGTCAGGTGGCTAATCACCTTTGTTCTAGTGATAAGGAGAGCGTCACCAACTCGTTAACTTGTGTCTATCATCCGCTTGCCGGGTTGCACGCTTAGAAAACTCAGCTGTTTACGACGTTCGAAATGTTGGGTTCAACACCCATGTTTTAACCAATGCCTTAAAGGTCTTGAAAAGCTTACAGTGGTTTTACTTTATCTTCTGAAGGAGGCGAACAAAAATTGCAATTAGTAAAGAAACGATCATAGGTGTATTCGCATCAGGTTGCACGTTATATCACTTGATATAAAAATGGCAAAGTTAAACATGTCTCATTAAAAATATTTTTGAACAGGGGAGAGGAAGACAACCACAAGCTTTGATCACAGCTTCGCGACGATTCAGTTTACGGCAAACTTAGAAGGAAATTAATGATGTAAATAGCGCGAGAAATAAGTAAGAAAACCGCGAAACCGGACGTCCGTTGTCGCGGGACCTCCAAACCTCGCGTCACTTACCGAAGAGGGCCGAAGATTTCGGCGAGGTTGTGTAACTGGCCCATGTGTGGTGTTCAGAAAAGCTATGTCATTTTCTTCAAATTTATGGTGGTAGAATGAAGGTATCAACATTATTTGGATGTTACAAACCGAACTGCTTTGATTCTAGGAATAAGTTGATGAGAAATGTAGTCTATACATGTAATCGCCGAGATGACTAAATGAGACGAGAGCACAGAATCTTTAGCGCACTCATCATCTCTATAAGTGGACGTGACCGACGGTGAACACGAGAGATCACTTCTCTTATCATCACACCTCTTTGCGTGACGTACCTTCCGAGTATATCAACGGTGGAATTAAACAAATTTGATAAGATCTCGATTGCAATAGAAAATCGCTTTGCTGCAACTGTGTATTTTTTATCGAAGATAAATCCATGGCAACATCAAAATAAGCGTTGATATTACTCCAAAGACCCTTGTTGAAAAGGGAAAATGTAAGAGTGGGATTATAAAACATAAAACTAGATTTTTCCTTTTCAATATTGATCAACAATTTCAACTGTAGCTTTGTTTTCTTGACAATCCCAACCCCCCGGCCCAAAGCACATCTTCTCGGTCTCACACAAATGTTCCTTTGATCCAACCCTTAATCACTCTGTCCCCGCTCGCTCGCCCCCTGTCCCCAATCAATACACCGCTACGCCACATTAGAGACCAACCAGTCACTCACCAAACACCACCCCCCGACGGCCACATACTTAATAGATACAATACCACCTGCTCGTTTTAACCACCCTTGCTTTTGCACCCTGCACTTGTTTATAATCTAGATAGCCGATTTGCCGTGCATGTGTCTGTTGCCCCCTCCCCCCGAACACCATGGCGGCGGTGGTCAGTATATTGCATGTCCGATGCATGCATGGGGTAGCAATTGTTAGGGGTGGTTCAGCTAGCAGGGACAGGCGCACGCTTTCGAAGCGATTCCCGCGATAAAGTTGTTGGCGTAGTGTATACAGACTCGACGAACGCGCGGGCTGAAAGATCATTGTGAAAGATCATGGAACTTGCAATGGAAATATTGAAATTTCTTTTAATCCGGTAAAGTGGTTTTAGTGAAGTCACATTGCCTCTGCCGCAGCCACCAATTTTCCACCGCCAAATGTAATAAAGACATTATTAGAGTGTGGAGAATAGCACGTGCAAAAATTCCCACGCGTTGGATTGCATGTATCCCTTCACACCCCTCTAGGTTGTCGCAGAGGTGAAACGATATGAGAAAGGTGTAACGAGCCCTATTAGCTTTTTGCTATCCACGATGCTTTGATAGGTGTATGGATTGCTACAAATTTCTGCGATCGGTGGCGTTGCTAAGGGTGAAGACCCTTAGCTAATAGAACTTGAGTGGATTTTAAATTTGAATCCGTTTCGAAATTAGGCCACAAATTATTGGGAATTTCACAACAACAGGGATGTTTAAAATGCGAAATGACTATTCTTTAGCAGGCATTTTCATGAGAAAGCGAAAAGCATGCAGAAAAGAGGCGGATTAAAAGAGATAAAAAAAATAGTGATATGAATAGTAGCCTTTGCAAGGTGATAGGTGATATTGATTCACAAACGCACCCCCCAGAGTCATAGAGTGACGCCACTGCAGCCCTCGAGCTCGTATCGCGCGAGATAACTCAGCAGCGAGCCTTGCTGCATTTCCCGCTGCCCCCCGCATCAGAGAGAGCAAGAGAGAGAGCAAGTGAGAGAGAGAGCAAGAGAGAGAGAGCAGATAGCCAGCGAGGACGGGGAGAGCCCGACGACGACGACGTATTGATTATTAGAGGCTAGTTGGCGGTCGTCATGGCGATGCGATCCGTGCAGAGGAAAACAAATCGTCACCTGGACTCGTGGGCGCACGCGATCAAGCAGATTCGAAGCCGGTCCATCGAGGATGCGTCATTCGGGTGCGAGGGCGCGTGTCGCGGGACCGATGCATCATGACGTGGATGAGTGAATACTAAATGGTTGGTTCTATGGTTTCGGGTCTGTTAATTTGGTGGTGTCAGCGGAACTGGTTCTAATGAGACGGACAGGTAACTTTTTAAGTCTGTTTTTATCTCCGTCGCATGAATATGTGTCCGAAATTCAATTTTAGTTGAAATTAATCGAACAGTTCGTAGGAGAAAATGAGGTAGATCAAGTTACAGACTGGCTGCGACGCGAACAAAGTCCCCCGCATGCAGACGTCTAGACTCGCTGAAACGAGAACTAATTAGTTATGCTGATTGTACTTTGATTTCTGAATTGTTAACTTGATTCGTCTAGCTAAAATATTTTTGAAATGATGAAGAGGCGTGCCTCTACACGACATACACTTACTTGGTCGTTCAGAGAATTGATAAAACTCCTTGTAAATATATATAGCTACATATATTTTATGAACGAGCCAAAGTACCAAGAAATACAGTGAGAATTCTTGAGAGGTTGTGTTTAAATTACTTTCTATGCATCACGTATCGACCGGCAAACACTAATTTGATAGCCGCTCATCTTAAGTGATTCCCAAATTTAGCCCCCGCCTTGGCCAAATCATTATCTTTCCCCTGGCCGCGGGAGATTGAAAGTATGATTACCAACTTCCAAGTCCCTCCGGCCATCCCATTTCTCCACGAGACACGTGACCGGCGATAGCGACACTCTTCACCAAACTTATCTCGCACTGAATAATTGATACCGCCAAATACAAGTACTGTATAATTTTTTTTCCACCGCTTCGCTGCCTATACCCGGTTGTCAAGCAATCATCGTGTGAATTATAGAATAGACACACATTGATTTCGAATTTAGTCCGACGCAGATAGAAGCAATCAAATATTCATGACGGCGTCGTTGGACAAGATGTGTGTTCGATCGACGCCGACGCCGACGCCGACGCCGGCAAATTGATGCAGAGCCCGAAGAGCTGCTCCAATCGGCGCCGATCTGGCGGTGAAGACGAACCAATGAGAGGAGACGGCGCCGAACGTTGCTGCCGCCGCTGCCGCTGCTGCTGCTGCTGCTGCTGCGCGCGTAGCTCTCTCAACCCTTTGCCGAGGGGGTTGCCGCCGCTGGGAGGGAGGGGTGCACTCGCCGCGGCGCCGGGAAATCGGCTATGCGGGTTTCCCAGCTGCACGGATCGCTGCTGACGTCTGAGCGTTGTTTTCATGGGTGAAGTGTTTCCCACATGTTTATAGTCATTTTTCGAGTCGCGATTTTGCGTTTTCTTCTGTCAGATTGTGGCTGATGGGTCGGGGCGATGCCGAATCGGAGACACGGGCGTGTAGTGGTTCATCAGGTGGAGATTGAGAGAATAAAGTTATAAGATGAAGGGCAGGGAAATTTACTTGACTCATATGAAACATAACTTTTAGCAATGCTAATTATTTGCATCTGTTAAATATATAGAAAAACCTTTGTCTCTCTGTTGAAAGATGCAGTTTTTCATCTAATTTATAAATGTGAGAAACTTCGAGGAAAATGACCAAGGTCCTTTACCTAAAATGAGAATTCCATTGCATGGGACAGTTTTGAAAGCCAAAATCTCGACGAAGATAATAAAGCATCCTATTTCAAGCATTAACATCTCTGGGGAAGATAATTAACAAATTTACTCCAGGCCTTTCGTAATGACGACAATCAGATAAGTACGTACGGAAAAAAAAAAAGTACAACCTGGATCCAGTATTGCCTCGATCATTACTATTCAAGTCGTTCGTGGAAAGCAGCCAATTTCCCAGTACGCGCGCGACCCGATCGATACATGACAGCCGCCGTCATTGCCGCAGGCTCTGTCTGACTGCTGACACTATGTCATATGGACATGATCAATTGCAGAGAACAGGTTTACCCTCCCCTCCTCCCCGGGCGGGGGCACGGGACGCCGGATCGCCGTGGCAACCGACGCCTCGCGGATCATCACAAGAGCACGAAACAAAGATGGCGGAAACCGGCGCCGAGCGTCGAATTGGTAGCCATGGTTACGCAGCCATGGCGACTCGTGTTTACGCGAGCGCATGTATAGAGAAAATGACTCGCGCTATTCACTGTGTATACTTCTTTTTTTGCTATCTTTTCCCAACCCAAACATTAGGAACTGAATGAGAAATGATGGCGCGTTCGGATGGAAAAATCGAACGGGCTGGCATGTGGTCGTTTCGCTTTTTTTAATGGGGTATAATTGATGATCGTCGATTGGATTGGACGAAATGGGGTTAGGCTTTTCTCGATGTAGGAATAACAAATTAGAATTTGTGAGCGGCGCCGTGCGCTGTTTCTATTAGATTGATTGGCTTTTTTTTGTCGTCGACTCATCTGTTTGCGTTGAGAGCGAGGTAAAAAGCGGTTTGGCCTGTCTGAGATATTATAATGGCGAAGCGACAGACAATTGGAATTATTGACCACATTTTCTTTTGTCACAGATCGTTTATGAATTGGATGGAATTTGTTTCAGTCAGCCATGAAGCGTTCATCCAAATTCGAAATCGATAGTTTCATTCGGTTCTTGGTACTATTACTCTGAAATAATCAATTATTCATCATGACGAAGACGACTGAAGCCAGGATAAAGTGGATATGAGATGTAGGGACGAAAAAGAGTGAAGGGATGGACGAATTTAGAAAGATAGAAGAGAAAATTGAGAGAGATAAAATTTTAATGAGTAAATTGGAAGCTAATAATAATTGCAATCAATATTTTAAAGAAGTGATTTGCTTTTGCTTATATAATTTAAGATAATCTGTAATTCTCATCCTTCGTGAGTGATGAACCAGTTATTTCTTCGAGTCTTACTCTAACTGGACTGAAACCAAGACTATGCATTTTTGAAGAATAATATTCATGTGCAGGTACTACTTACTAATAGGCAGTCTATTATGCATGCATTACTACACCTATTTATAGACCCGCTATAAGCAGCGACTATCAAATCGTCTGCCAATAACCAGTGAAATCTCCTTGGATTGATGTAGCTATTCTGCGAGGAGTCCAGAAGAAGAACATGATCTGCACCCCTATGCCAAGACCGGCGCGCAACTTTCACAGACGCGTGTTGCCAATGATTTTGACGAGACCCATGACTGACAGCTCGGAGAAAGTGCCGAGGAAAGTGAGGCGAATGATACGAGATTGAAAAGTGCGACAAGGATCCAGTCGAAACGTCTGAGATGAGTTCATCTTTTAACACTTGGATTTACACCTGTGCTGGGATATTTTCCGTGACTGTATCTATATTTTCGTCTCCCGTTTTGTGCGGTAGAAGAGGCAGAGGGTGACACTAATACAACCGTTTTATCTGTTTTCGGCATGTTACAGACACCCTACGAGGAATCACGATGAAGAATAATATGTCTACAAGACTCCTTTCCAAACAAACTCTACAAAATCTTAATTAGAAAAAGTGTTAGTTTGGTTGGGATTAAACATTTATTCTCTGGATTCTAGGTGTGGAAAGTACCCACAAAAATGCGAGAATTCTTACTCAGGTATTGATTATACTTCTGGTGTGTTGGCATGTTGAGATAACTTTCGACAAACATCTTTCACATCCAGACTTCCCGAACTCGAGTTTTCCGCGATCGTAAAGACCGGCGCAATAAACCGAAAAAACACGAGAAGAAAAATAAACCCGAAAGAAAACTCTCGTGAGATCATCGTCTTCGGTTCAACGATGGCCACGCGCAAAATACATTATACCCCGGCGTTCGCTGTTATTCACCGGGCACGCGCGTGCCGTGCCGTGCCGTGCGACTAATAATATGCATTAGACACAAAAATAACACATCTTCCGCGAACGAGAGAACGCAGAGGCACAGCTCCACGCGATGCTTGCCCGCGCTTTCCCATTTCCCATTTCCCCATTTCCCGCCCTCGCCCCCGAAAGCTGGCGCCCGTCGTTTGAGCCGCAGACGCGACGAGCTGCCTCCCTTGCCTCCGTTTTATATACAATACTTCATTGCGGTGTTGCTACGTTGCTACGTTGCTACGATTGTTGGAACTATCGTTGGGACATTGAGATTTCCAACTACCCCATAGCAACACGAGCAAGTTAACGCAGTAGTGAATGTTTGGTGGTAAGTTAATAATTTTTATCAAGATTTTACTAAGTTATAATCCGAGTGCATTCTACGAAGGTAAGTCCATACGCTGCATTCTCTCTGTACAGCATGATTTTACGTGGAATCATGAATTATTCACAATCCAGCACAAGATGGAATGTGGAATCTCGACCGCTGACTCGCGCTGGAAGCGCTTCCAGCTGCAACGTTCCGGGAATAGACTTCGTGGAAATCCAGGGCGGGGTCACCTCTACATCCCCCCGCCCTCTCCCCATGCCACCCTTGCCCCTAGCTTCGGGTCAGCGACTCGGAACACGAGATCGCATCTTGGGGGTAGAGGGCGCAGAAGGCGCAGACTCCGACCCCGTGCGGGGCGGTGGGAGGTGAGGGGTGGGTGGGGAGTCTTGCTCAACCCTTGCGAAAGAAACGCGACGGCGAACACGCCGGCGCCCCGCTTCGGGGTGGGTGGGGGTGGTGGTTGGGGTGCGCTCTCTCGGAAAGATTTTCGGCGTCGGAGCGTGGTTGCATGTGCGAGAGCGAATTGAGTGTGGTGTAGAACCGAAGGGAGATAACGTTTTGAATTCGCCTGGCTTGAAATACTCATTTTTGACATGGAATTCTGTATACGTCGAGATTTCTGCGACCACTTTGATGTATTCGCTCGTGGTTTCAAAATAAATTTGCTCCTTGCTGCATGCCGTATAAAAAAACAATTTTAACTTCTACGTTTCTTTCATACACACTGCAGAGCGATTATAACTTACATAGATATCTTTATAAAGAATCTTTACTCTTACTTTTTAATAAATTAAGAGTAATGCAAATAAGAAGCATAAAAAAAAATCCATCCGGTAAACTTTCATAATTCATGATCATCATCATTCGATCTCCACCAAGATAATTCCAGATAATACAAACACAATATCTCGATAATGCGTTCGGTGCCGCCCGATACTTTCTTGTTTCCCTTCAAGACATGCGTGTCCGCACGCCTGTCATGATCAGCATAATCTCATTATTGACCAAATGGCTGCACAAGTATCAAGTGTGTCTAATTGCACACCGTAGCAGCGAGCAGCGGCGAGTTCGCCATTGCGACCGGTACATCCTACCACGATCGAGACTCGGTGCGAGCAAGCCGGCGATCGATCCGAGATGGCTATCATCGCGGCTGCAGTCCGAGAGCTAAGCGCTGCTGCTTGCGCTTCAGAATCTCGCGTGTCGAGACGCTGGGTAATAATTAATAATCGTGCGCTGCGGCGCGCTGCCTAATTAATCTGCCCGGGGGATGTCGGGCGGAACGCGCTTCCTCAACCCGATGTACCAACTTTCGGTGCCGCACGTTGCTTTGCGAAACGCATCGAGCGGTTTTTTTCTAGTGCGTATAGCATCCATGAGACACCCCCTTGGCTGTAGCGGTTTGACTGGCGTGTGGTTGCATCTGGTATTCAAGCTAAAAACTATACCACAAAAGCGGAAAGAGTCTAAATTCGTTTCGTTATGAACGGGCACTTATTTTTGATAAATGCTCATTATACTTTTATGCCATGCTTGTTGTAAGTGATTGGTATCTCATTCTTCTGTAAACCTGGAATGACCAGTTATGTCAGGTCGGGGGGTTTTCCGGAATTAGTTTGATTTCGGAAGTGCGTTTCAGGAACTTTGTAAATTAGATCAGTTTTTAACACAATAATGTTGGGAAAGTTGATTTTTTAAATGATATATAACTTGATGCTTGGTGATGTGTTCCAAATGAAACTGAATTTTTTATTATATATAGTTTTCATTGCTTTTCTTCGCAATTTGTTCTGAGTTATCATTACTCCTGCATATTGCTGAACGGTCGAAATGCATCTCGTTGTGCAATTCCATCGAGCCACAACTAATAACTTGTCAATAATTAAACAACGCAATTACGAAATGAGAATGGCATAACATCAATAACTTGACGCGTGAAACAATACGCCGCATATAAGGATCGAATAAAAAGGCCTTTTACATAAACAGCGCGGTTAGTTAACAAGATTGAAGAAATTGCACAAGCCTACAAATTCTTCCATATTGTTTCTTCGCTCGACACGTAAAAGTTGCATAAATACAAAGAATAATTATACATTCAATTTTGCAGAGTGAGCAGATGAGCATTAACTCGAACAGCAATACTCCTTTTTTTTGTTGAATAACTTAAATTTCTCACAGCGATCCAAGTATGCAAGCAGATCACAAGTCAACTTGGTGCTCATCTTTTGTGAAATCGAAACTCAGTAAGGAGCCTGCACCGTAGGACTTGTGGCTTATTTGCTGTCTGCAAAGCAGCCTTGGACCGCCGCTTGTTTCGCTGTCCGCAAAGCAGCCTGGACTGCCGCTCGTTTCCCTGTCTGCAAAGCAGCCTGGACTGCCGCTTGTTTCCCTGTCCGCAAAGCAGCCTGGACCGCCGCTTGTTTCCCTGTCCGCAAAGCAGCCTGGACTGCCACTTGTTTCCCTGTCTGCAAAGCAGCCTGGACTGCCGCTTGTTTCCCTGTCTGCAAAGCAGCCTGGACTGCTCCTAATTATGCGTGTAGCGAATCATTCGGCGGCCTAGGCTCCTCATTTGCAGACAATTAAGAAGCTGTCTCAATTACCGGCCACGACTTTAATTACAAGTTAGGAAAGAAAGAAAGAAAGAGAGATACATAATTCTGATCGAAAGCAAATCACGCAGCTATTTCGAGCGCTGCCAACGGAGTTATAATCACTTGACGATCAAACTTATACGCGCATGGGAAATTAACAATTAATTCAATTAATTTATAATGTATACGCACACATGTAACAGCATGCTAACTGTTTTTAATGAATTTACATTTTCGTATACATATATTGAATCTATAAGATGTGAATTAAAATGATTGAACGTGATGAAAATGCGAGTGAAGATGTGCAAAGCGATATAATTGTGTTGACTGCCTGCTTTGAGAAGATTTGCATTTGTGATGCCATCTATCCGGGGTTAAAAAGTGAATGCACCT
Source organism: Nemurella pictetii (assembly GCA_921293315.2). NCBI lineage: Eukaryota > Metazoa > Arthropoda > Insecta > Plecoptera > Nemouridae > Nemurella > Nemurella pictetii. The sequence continues at coordinate 10,838,310 of OV121122.1, forward strand.
TAATACACAAAAGGTAGATTAAAATTTTCTTTGAATTACAATAGATATAGCTGGAATTATCTTTGCCTGCTACAAATAACTTCGGGGTTTTTCTCGCCCATGATTTCGGCATCGGCATCAATTTGGTGCAATTAATCTGTACCTAAATTACAGGCAGCATTTCTACATACTAGTGATCATAAACGATCATAAAAGTGAACTAATGATCGCTGGTTTCGAGCGGAGAGGTCGTTATTCCTCGGTGTCGCGCTGACTGCAATTCGTAGTGGGGTAATTATGGAAGGTGGTCGCTGCTTGCACGACGGCGACCACCACTCAAATATAACAGTGCATATTTCAGATGAAATTAGACACACGCTGTACACAATCACACATAGACGTTGCACGCTGCACACTTTTGGCGAAAGTCACATATTCTATTTCGAGGCGGATCGGAAACTGACGAGTGTATAAGAATCTTGAAATCTTGGTCACTGGTAAATTCCAAAATATTTTAGGATGGTTATGGATTCGCTTTTGTGAAATTTCGTCCTGGCCAGTCTGATTTGAGAGTAGATTTTAAAATCATTACAGAGATTGTAGATGATCCGAGATAACCTAAAAATGCTGTATGAAGCGTTTAGTAAAATTAACAAGGATTCTTAATGCAATCAATGCCTTTATACCTAAATAGCAATTGAGACGAACACTTTGGAAAAGTCAACTTATTTATTTGTGAAACTTATAGATATAGCAATTTTCGTGACAACTTCAAAATTTTCTGTACCGGGACCGGGTTCATTGCCCATCGCTCCTCTGTAATATTGCTGACCCAGACTGGACCCTAAATTATCTTCGAGTTGCACTTGCCAATCATGCACAATATAAAGCTGCAGTCAACGTGCACATGAATGCACTCTGCCGGCCTGACCAAGTCACCGCGCTTTCTTCGCGCCTTTTGCTATATGTTTTTTTATATCGACGAACGCGAACCCAGAAGTGTGAACAATTAAATTGGCTATAAAATATGTAAATCACCTTCATGTTGGCATGCGCTTATAGGCATCGCGAAATCGGTCTCACCACGCGCGCGCTTATGTTAAGTATAGTAAAGTGGGTGAGTTTACTTTATTAAAAATGCCGCAGTTCTTTGATCCGTATTAGTTTTTCTAACGAACGTTAAGGGGAGACCGTTATAAAATCAATTGTTACATTGACTTCTTTGACATCTGTTCACAAGTTCATTGAGTAAAATACAAAATAACAACAGTTTTGCCCATAATTTTCCATTTTTTTAGATAGCGAATTTCATCTACGATGGTTGTAATACTTATAAATTATTTGTGGCTTATTGATGAGTGTGAATGACAAGGTGTTCTGCATTTTAGTAACCGTTACCCTTGCCGAAGGCTAGAGCTAGTGCCTGTGAGATATTCAATTCTATATTACTACAGCTTTATTTCACTGCGGCCACAAAGACGAATTACCATTCGATATCAAAATCAGCCTACCCAAACTAGCTGAACCGTTTCCTATTCTGTATGGCGTACGCTACTATGTTTATGTACTTTATGTACATTTGTATCGACTCATTCCGTAAGAAAACGCCAGCCATCATCACTATTTCGAATAGACGACGTATTTATCACTAATAAAATATGCTGGTCAAAAGTTCCTGATCGCATCTCAAGGATTCTGCACCGAAGTCTGCACCTGACCTATGTCCCCCGGGCACCGGCGCTTGGCCAAAGGTAAACGCAAAGTCAATGGAACGATCCGTCTGTCCATTGAAATAGTCTGAGTATACAGCGGCGTAGCACTTGCCAGTGTGGGTCTCGCCATCGCTGCGGCAGATGCTGCTGCCGCTGCCGCTGCTGCTGCTGCTGCATCGCCAGGTGGAAAGTGGAGGCTGTGGTCGCGTGCCCGCGGATCTGTCTAATCTAACCGGGACAGCTGGTCGAGGCCCGCACCGCTAACACCCATGCGTGGCAGCTTGCGTGGTCCATGCGCGGATGGTGGCTCACCTTCCCGCTATCCGTTGTTTTTTTTATTTAGACGGACGGTTGTGTACGCAGAAAGGATGTGGATGCAATAGTTGGCGAATTCGGAGGATTTTTTGGCGACATTGGTGTGTGTTCAGGATTTTTATGGGGTAGCATAAGTCACCGGTGTAACTGTTGAGGAGCTACAGTTAAGACGACTGTCGGAATCACGGATTGAAAAAATTGTGTTGTTTACAAATTAGAGAAAGAAGAATAAAAAATCGCTTGATAGAGATACGAGCAGCCAAGCATGGATGCTTTGTAAGTCCATCTTTTCCAACTGCTCTTCCATATAATGCATCGAATGTCACTTTATATACACCCCACCATATCGCCCATCGTATATCCGACTTCCACAAAACTACATGACTTCAACAGAAGCTCTCGGAAAAAAAGCAAATTGGTCCATTTGCTGCTACTGATCATTCTTCGTACAAATCTCAAGAGATTTCCTTAAAAACAATCACGCAAAGCGACGACGAAATAGCCAACGGGTGTAGTGTTAAACGTGGTTAAACTCTTCACGATAATGACGTTGACGCCTTATACTATTTGTTTTCCTTTTCTTTACACCATTCATCACGATAATTTCGTGTTTACCAACCATAAAGATGCCGATTTTTTCCCATCTACCTTCTCTGACACATAACAGGTCATTCCGATAGAGTTAGTCGAGCGTTTTTTTTTTTGCTTTAAAGTATAAACTGAGTCACCGTGTGGTCAGTTAGGTCGAACAGGAGATCTCAAGCTCGCGTATATTGTTGTTATGTCTCATTATTCTAATGAGATCTGCCATCTGAGAGGGCAACGCGTGCTCACAGAGCTCTAAGGCAAACGTGTAAATGAGCTCGCCTGAGCGACGCGTGATTGCGTCAGATGAGAATATGAGATGATTGGTTATTGTTACTAATTGAGGATAAACTAATTAAGTAATCATCTGTGTAAAGCTACGAGGGCCAGTTTGTAATGATCAGAGATGAAATACGTTAGAAATTTGATATTTATATGTTGCGATGGAACTGGAAGATGGAAAGCTGGTATGATATCAATGTTGTGGCAAAAATAACGGCTACATCGGCGTACCTCTTTCATCAACTTGATGCAGTTAAGTCGGAATACAAATACCAATTGTTTCACGGCAATTAATTGTAGAAAACCCCAAACAAGTTTCTTAGCGTTGAAAAAGAGAGGTAGCGTGCAAAAAGCACGGCGAAAGACGAGGAAATAAGATGCTGGATGCTCGGTGCTATACCTGAAAGCTGTGACTAGCGGATGGCAGCAGCGAAGGCTCGCAGCCTCTTAATGGTCGGCCATCTGTAACAAAGAGACAATATCTTGTTAGTTTAATGACAGCATGAATATGCAACGGGTTGAAACGTTCGGTGAAGGAAATACGAGCGAAGGATACACACGTAATGCGCTGACGAGGAGCCTAGCTGAATAATTAGGGAGGCTGCTGGGGAGACCACTTGCCGTGGTGCAGAAGCGATCTCCGTGGCGTTTTTTTGTCGTCTTCTTCTTGACGATTGGCGACTAAAAAGCATCAATGAGTCAGGAAGCAGCGCGGTTTCGGGTTTCTGTTACGATTTTGTGCCAAATTTACAATTTCATGCACAATTTATTTTACATCGTTAAAAATATATTGGGATTTCTAAATCATCTCTAAACATTTAAATGGAAACGAATGCGTATCTAAATAATGAGACGGGTAGGTGAGGCGTGAAATTTGTTATCCTCTAAAGTGTTAAATCTAATCAAATGTGCTTTCAAAAATTGTTCGAAGTGGACGCATTAAACATGCAGCGCGCTGAGATAATGAGATCAATTAGTTAATTTAAAGAAAATACACTTCTGGCAGATATTTATCAGCGATTTTTAAAATGAACGCTGCGTGAAGCTTGACACACGATCCGAGCCGTCCGCGTCGCACCTAACGTGCTACGGCCACTGAATCGTAATCCGCACCCGCGATGTCCACCGATTTCATGAATCCAACCTATACACAGCCCACAAAACACCGACCAGAAACCTGCAAATGATATGCATCATTACCCGTTATAAAACATACAACATCTCGCGCGATCACCCAAACAGCAAATGCAGCATCCGAACTCTCAAGTACAGAATGGCAAAAAACAGTCCGGGGCAATTGTGATAAAAACAAAAACCATCCGCGAGACGTGTCCATGGTTGGGTGAAGATGCACTGCGAGAGGTGGTGGCTAGATCGCGCGTCCTAATGCCTCCATGCTCTAACAATGAGCCAAGAAGACCAGCATCTACCGTTCGTTCATCCTTTCGCTGATGCCACAAGGAGCCGGATATCGCAGGTCTGCACGGCCATGGTAACGCAGGGCGCGGTTCGAATTGGGGAGAGCTTTTCAATGAGACCGAGAGAGCGAGCAAAAGCAGAAGGCGCGATTCGTCTTGTCACGTGGTCAGGTGACACCGACAAAGGAGAGAGACGGGATGGCGACGCGACATCCAGAAGATGATGGGATGCAGCGGAGAGTAAACGTATAAGTCGCAGACAACGCTTTGTAGTAAATCAAAACCTTGCCTTGACAGAAAATGCGCAGCTTTTTCTCGCACTTGTCCGTATCGCTACCAGGAAAATGTCCAATACGACATTTTATGCCAACTTCCCCCGTATAGAGGCCTTATCGACCGGCGTTCATGTATAATGAGGGTTGTCATTTTGTTAGCCTTGCCCGTCGACAATATATTCAGCTGAGGATCGCCGATAAGATAAGAGATACTTGACACCCAATTCATTTCGTTTCGACTTCTGAATCAGTGGTCAACGTTAGACGTTTTTTTTTCAGTAACGGCGACGCAACCTATTAAAAAATCGATGAACCAAAGTCAGAGGTATGGATTATAGAGAGAAATCGCTTTTACTGATAACTCGATGACAATTTGGAGAAGAGAAATGATTTGCACCCAAACAGAAGAGCAAGAAATCGATTGGCGATTCTCTGTTGACAGAAGATCGCATGTCTTCGCACTTCATCTGTCCTCGCTGCTTCCACTAGCATCTTTCTGCGTCATCTCCGCCGCCGTCGACGGTTCATCGACGCCGTCCGCGACGCAAAAGCAACAGCCGCCGAGATGTGAGATGCATTCGAAGACGATTGTTACAGCGTTGCAGCCAGGCAGCACAGCTCGCATGCAGATGATCTCCACGTATGCTAATTCCAGTAAACAACCCGAAGACCTTCTCTCATGAGAAAAATCATACTCGTCAAGAGATAATTCAAATTGTTATAACGTATTGTTCTTGAGAGCATAACTATATATTGCGTTTTTAGCCGCGCTAATTGATGTTACATGTTAATATTGTTTTTAATTTTGCGCCTTGATTGGTAATTTAATGAATTCGTTGCGATGTGGAGTTATAGCTGGCGAAGTCTGGTGTCAAGATGTGGGGAAGATGATTCGAAAGAAATAATTACCTAAGACACAGCATACTTTTACTATGATTTTGTATTATCTTGATGGTTTTAAATGAGCAATGTTCATAAAACTCGTCCCACTGTATGCCATACACGAAATGAGTTGCATTGCATGTGTCGTTTCAGAGCTTTTCGTCACAATGGCTCGATTTCCTAAAGGATGCTGTGATCTCGAGTTGCCGTTTCGTAGCGATGACTCTGTCACAATCATGTAACCTTATCTCTGTAACCGAATCCGTGTCCAGATCGACACACAAAGCCAATAATACCACACGAGAGAAAAACCCCGGAAAGCGGCGGAAACGCATTCTGCGGTCGACGCGCGGTTGGTACAGCAGCTATAGGGTTGCGTCAGGATGCTGTGCTGAATCCGATAGCTCTTATCAAATCTTTCACACGCCACTAGCTATAAAGAGTCGCGACGAATTTAGTGTGGAAAAATACTATACAGGCCCGGTGTACTTTTAGTTTCAGCTTCTTTGAATGGACCATGGCAATCATTCTCAACTCCAAATTCATCCCTTAAGAAGAAAAAAATTGGAGGCGAAATTAAAAATTCGTTCCAAAAACCGGATTTGATGAGAACTCGCTGCCCACCTTTACCGTGCATCAAATTGCACCCGACATCCTTCCCTTTTTGTCGTCTCTAAGTGTCTAACCATTTAACCCTTCCTCCCCTTAGCATACAATAACACATGATAGATTATTGCAGACGCAACATTCATCCCTAGCGTCTTCTCGCTTCAGAGCATCGCCCGTCGACGGCATGCATCTCGCTCGCTCTCGCACAAAAAGCAACCCTATACAGCTTCGTGGCTGGACCCTCGGACAGATAAAGCAGGGGTACCTGAGCAGTTGTGCGAATCTCTTCCTGTATCTCTTTACATCCTCGATGTGCACCTTGAGGTGGTGGTACAGCCGCCACCAAGAGCAGTTCTGGGCCAGACGGAATTGCTGGGAGCTGGGCAGAGGCTGGCTATCGTAGTATTTACCCCCGTGTGATGGAACTTTCTTTGGTGAAGTTTATCTTCTGTCAATTCACTATTTCTTGCATGTTTTTAAAGCCATCGAAGACTTTTAAGATTGTGTCCGTATTTTCTTTATCCTTTGCCACCAGAGCTAGACGCCGCAATCCAAATTCTACGAGTATAATTGAGGTAATTAAAATAAAACTTGATTACGATGCGCTCAAAAACAGACGCAGAGCTATTTTTCAAATCTTAATAAGTCGAAAATAATTGCCACAAAAACATTAAGGCACAGGCGAATAATTTTATTAAAAGCGGTAGCTAGGTAAGTCTTCTCAGATTAATCTGTTTTTTCACATGCTTATAAAGACTTATGTTTCTGTTTAAGATATCTAGGCCCCCAATCTCAGATCATCATCTAAACTGCAACATTTAAGAGGTTATAACTCTTGTAACACGAGAAACAAATTAATTCATTTATTTATAAACGCCTGATAAATCCGAAACAACACCTTTGTCTCGGTTTTCTTACCGAAAGTATTGAAACTTTTGTGTTCTAGTGTACACGAGCGTCTCTGGTTCACATCATATCATATCCTGTGCTCATCTCAGCGGAGGAGGTGCCGTGCTCCAGACAGTGACAGCATGATGTAAGATTCACATTTATGCGTTAGAAAGAGAGCTAGTTTTCATCCCGGCAGGCCAGGTAAGAGAAGCTTATAGTCCAGCTACAAAGGTGAGATGAACTATAAGCGAGTGCGAGCGTGCAAGACTTATGAGCTAATATATGGTCCAGACGGAGATCGTTAGCTACTTCCGGTTGCTGGACCGGAACTGGGAAGATGTCGTGTTTGAAAATTATCTTATGCGTGTGTTTTCAAGCGTGGGTGCTCGCGCGAGTGAAACAGGTATGTATGAAGATAGAGAGCTGGATGTTTCGAAGGGGGCAGAAAGGATGAGAAAAATAGTTAATATGCCCAAGTCGGAATTGCATAGAATTATTATTATGATTATTAACGTTGGAATGAGATGATATAATGAGCTAATAACGCGTGTGCAGCACTGGAGATGACGTTGGAAGGATTCGCTCGACGGAAGTTCTATATATTTTCTGTTGAGCTTGGAAGGAGAGCAGCTCTTTCGGATGTTGCGAGGCTTCGAGAGGCTGATGGCGTGATGAGTCAAGAGAATTGGTGGAGCGATGGTAATTTTTACTTGCGAGCCTGAGCGAAATGACCCGAAGAGCGGGCTGAAGGTCACAATAAATTGAGAAGGGTATCCCTAGATTTCCCAGCCGTGTGATTTAGCTGAGATTTAAGGAACAAAATTAGAACTTATTTCGTTTAGTCAATAGCATCCATGAAGTGTTTAAGATTTGGTCAATACAATCAAGCTTTCCCCATTTTCCAAACATTTATATCAGGGTTCCATTTGGCTCTACCCCATAAGCTTTCCAATGCTACTGAATTTTGCCGTTTAAATCTGCCGAGTCAACGGCTCACTGCTCAGCATTGTAACGTAATGCGGTTTACCTGTGTGTCAATATTTAGTGCAAAGTGTCGTGTTGACTGTTTTGTTATGCCAGCCATGTGTATACAATAATAATATACCCACCACCGTGCAGCGTCGCGTTATAGCTTTCGAGTACGTATCGCCACCAGAATACAACAGCAGCATTGTGTCACGACGAGCTTATGTTCCCTCGCCTCATCATCTCCATTGTGTACCCGTTTAACCTTTACTCGGTGAGAGCGCCCCACACCCCGAATCAGATCGACGTGTCAGAGGGGCGACAGATGAACGCATCCCCCCCAACGAGGAGCAAATTCACCCCTTGTACCAATCTATTAGATAATGGCATATTGAGATGGTGATGTTTATTGCAAGCTAATGCTAAACGATTTTGGTGAGGGGTGATGATTTGATCTCTAGCGCAAGTGATGTATTGTAGGAGTGATGTTGATAGTGGCTTGATTAGATTAAAGTAGTGATGGTAAAACTGATAGTATTCTTATCTGGCAGCACACCTTAAGGAGTACTTCCGCGGAAAAAAAAAAGATTTTTCCGCATTCGGCGCAGAGATTATATAGAAAATATCGCAAGGTGATTGCATTGCAGTCGTTTGGCTTCAGTAGCTAATTAAGGTGTGATTTAGATCACGTCGTTTAGATCACATTGCTCCGTCGCAGGAAGATTGGAAGATTCCAAATTTACCTCTATCTTTTGAAGAATTCGTCAATAATTCAGCCCTTTTGTAGCCATACAAAGCACACATTTATATTTATTTCGAGTTTCCTTAGTTCTTTTCACACCCAGCATCCGCATTTGCATCCGCTAAAGAACTTCATACTACATTCCAGCTAACGATTCTATAGATTCATTCAACATTAACCATCTACCCGAGTTCAAGTACAGTACATTACGCTACAAATCAGTCATGAACATTATAAGTCTGTTGACAAGGCAAGGAAATGTTACAACTCGAACTAAGCAGCCTAGACTGGTTCGCTAACAGCAAAACAGCCAGGAAAAAAGCGGCAGTCCAGGCTGCTTTGCGGACAGCGAAACAAATGGCAGTCCAGGCTGCTTTACGGACAGGTAAACAAGCGGCAGTCCAGGCTGCTTTACGGACAGGTAAACAAGCGGCAGTCCAGGCTGCTTTGCAGACAGGGAAACAAGCGGCAATCCAGGCTGCTTTGCGGACAGCGAAACAAGCGGCAGTCCAGGCTGCTTTGTGGATAGCGAAACAAGCGGCAGTCCAGGCTGCTTTGCAGACAGCGAAACAAGCGACAGTCCAGGCTGCTTAGCTGTAACGTAACTGGCGTGTTTTTGCGTCCCCTACGTGATGGATGTGACGAGACTTGATCATTGCATCTTGGACATGGAGGCTGCAGCCGCGACAAAATCAGCAGCAGCATCGACTGGCATGGACCAGAAAGATGTGACTATGCAAGGGTCACCCGTCTTCGTGGTAATGGTTATACCTTGTCGTCAGTTGCTGTCAATCCCTTGGGACTCGATTACAATGAGATGGTTGGCATTGCGAGCAATGGACAGATTTGATGAGAGAGCTGCAGCGATAATGGATAGCTTCCGTTTTGACAATTTCTAATTAAGTATTGAGTTCTCATCTTGAATTTCTCGTCAGGATTGATAATTTAAACATTTTTTTGCAATTTTACGCAATTTTACATGGAATTATTGATTATTTTGATTATACCATCGCTTTTTCTGATGTGTTCCAAGGTTCACGGTATGTTGTGATCATATTCAAAAGAATTTTTTTTAGTGTTGAAGCAAATATTTGATGAATGCAAACTATCAATCAAAGCACGTTCGTGGATATGAGAGATGTGTATCTAATACCGAGCATTTACAAGCTAGCGCACATTTTACAAAACTGGCAGCATCTCAAGAAAATCCCGACAAACAGTTTCCACTGTTAAAGCTAGCGTCTAATTATTCCGATGAAGATTGAGCATTCGCCGCCACCTTCTGGCAAGCTGAGACAGGAAATGATCAGCGAGATCCAGCGTCCGGCATCGAACCCGGGTATCGAACGCTAAGGTTCAACGTTCTACACGCAAGACCAAATCTAGATGCTCACTGCTCAAATTAACAATCTCTAAGGTGATGATGATGGCACCCGCCAATTGCAAGTCTCAGAATTGATGACGTTTCGAAGTTGATCTGTGCTGCTCCCAATTGCTCAAACAACACGCCTTAATTTTGCTACCTTCCTTGACTAACGCCGGTAATAGAGTGATAACGTGTGCATTTTGTTGGCACAGCATCTCAAAGGACCACTAGGCAAACATTAGTATGGTGATCACATAACGCGAGCGTTAACCTGGCTAACATTGAAGGTTTGTCAGTATTCAGTACTCAGTACAGCATGTAATGATATTCAATTCCATCCAACACCCGAGGCTTCAAATGCATAAGCTGGCTTCGTAATATTGTTAATTTTTCACATTCAAAACAAATACTGGGCAGACGTTACAACCATTACACGGAAGTAATGACGTTCAGATAAAATGTAAAACTATTTACATTCAAAACTACATAAAAAAGACAACCAACGGCCACCCGTTGATTTTCTCTAAAATTTTGGCCATCTTTGCCCGGTCAAAAAGATGCGATTCGAGAACAACCAAAGCTTTTTACGACCCTACGGTCAAAATTTCGTAACGGCTACAAGCCATGATGCACACAATGACAACGATGCGATAAGAATCATCCCCATCCATTTGCCTGCACAGCAGTTGAATCGTTTAACACGTCCGTATTCGCTTTCGGTCTTCAATTATCATCAAAACAGGATTCTGACAACGAGTCGAGAATTATCTGCGTAATTTCTCGCTCGTGGCGCGCATTTTACAAGTCGTTTACACGGCATAAACCCCACGGGGTCAGAACAGTAACACTGGACCATGAGACAGCATGCACGGGTCGCTTGGCATATAGCTGGACGCGGTCCCAAAGGGTGCAGACGCAGAACCAGTTGGCCTGGCGTCCACCAAGCTGGTCATATTGTCGGCCATACGCGCATATTGTACACACGAATCTTGATTTGCAGGAAGTGAAATTTATGGGCACGTGTACTTTTTTGATTGGCTTAACCCCGTGGCCGGCTTTTGTGTAAGACTGACCAGTCGTAACTCTGAACAGATGACAGGCTGCTGCACTGCAACCCTATGCGCTTGAATAATTTACGTACAGGAAGTATTGTGTCTTGGCGGGGATGTCGTAATTCTTACTGAATTTTTAGGGGAAAATTATTTACTTCTTTGTGTCTGATTCTGCATTAAGTTTTGGGTTCTTCGCTGTGGCTATTAGGGTGGTGGCAAGCCAAGCCGACGAGACTCCAAGCCATGGTTGCAATGGATTTCGGCTCCAAAAATCTTACTGCATCTATACCTAAATTTACAATATTATGCTGTCTAAGATGCTATACACCGAATCCATGCACACTTATGCGTCTTGTCAGCGAGACGAAATCTCACATCATCATTTACCATCTCACTTGCCGGCCATCTCTTCCGTCTGACTCCATGACCATGCTCTGACCATGTGAATACGTTTCTCGTTGTCGCTAAATGCCTTTCCAAGAATACTATGGCCAGTCTCACGCCAATCTGAGGTTGCGCATTGTTAGGTAGAATTCACACCGGCTTGCTACAAACGAAACCGTCGCACAGACTCAAACAGATGCAGCCAGAGAGTCTTAGTAATGCACGCTAGTAGTGGCTAGTATTACAGACAATGTCTAAATTTCCGATGCTATTTGTTTGTAGGCTGACAGGATAACATACTATATCGTGGTCGACGATACTGGTCGACGAAAAAGCTCCATGGGGTTCTTATAAATGCAAGTAAGGTGTAGATGTCCCTTTCTCATTCTCATTTCCAAGAATATTATCAGCTTTATCAGCATACGAGGAAAGAATGTTTCCGATTTTGATTAGAGTAAGAAACGGAGAAAACCACAATAAAAATTATGCGCGACCCTATGGGCTAACAAGATGCATGATTATGGCGAGAGATTTAGTAATAACCGACAATTAGTGATGGTGACACATAGTTCCCAGCTGCTAACGCCCCTAGCATGGAGAATCTGCTGCTGGTGATACTTGAATAATATTGTGATTCTTTGAAAATGTGTGAACAAATTGACACCAAAGTTATTCTCTCGTTGCTGTATGGTCTACGTAGATGGCTGAAACATTATCCGGTATTAATTTGTTTGGTAATAACTACGTGTGTTCACATAATTAATTGGTAGGTAGAATTGCTCTATGAACAATACCTACCAGAAAAATATCAGCAGAAGCAATCAGCAAAAACTGTTCTTTGAATCACTTCGAGGAAATAATCAACATCACCTGATCACGAATGGTTCGATCATCTTCAATTGTCAGTTATTACAGAGGATGTCAATTGAAAACTATACCAATGATTCCCATTTAGCAGCATGATCTTAAGTAACAATTTGCATCCGTGTACCTGTCTGAAGATGCGCGAACTTTGAGTGCGGTAATTCTTAATGAAATTGATAAGGTTTTCTCAAAGATTGATGGGAAGTCATTATCTGTATCCCGAGATTACTTCACTAGCTATCTTAAGAATATTTCTACATTTTCAGCTAGCCGAGTATCGTTTTTTTTCGTTTGTTTCGACAAAATTCATACAATAGTTTCCATAATTACATCAAGTCTTTAGACGCAGTATAATTTTTATGAAAATTGTCACAGAACAAATTTCTTCATCTACAGAGATCTTACTCGTCGCAAAGTTATCTCTTCATTTAAATATACAAACAATGCACCTTGCTAGCTTCTCGGTTTCTTTTTGTTATCTCTGATGATGGCGGAAGGTAATTGGCCTGATTCTTATGTCTGTGACAATGCATATGCAGTGTAGCTGTCCAGAGATGAGGTTATAGGACCGTGTCCTCCGAAAATGACACGGTGCACGAGACAGATTCAATTGTCAGTGAACATTTAGGACCTACCTGTACGCACAACTGGCAATTGTATCCCTTCTTACTGCCAGAAACCGTTTGCTCCATTTACTAATGAGCTTTTAATTTGGAGATTTATATTTTATTTAAGAAAAAATGTTTCACTAAATTACATTATAGAGACGATTTATATGTATGATTTTATCATCGAAATATCACTAATTAAAAACATAACACGCATATTAGCAGTAATTAAGAACAGATAGAAAGTGATAGCCCTTCCCATATTCGAAATCACGTGGCGAGTCTCAAATAATCAAGCTGGCACGCGCAAGATTACGGAAAGAAAATCTGCATTCAAAACCAACCGCATTGGAGACAATTGTTTGATAGCGCCAATCTAGCAGCGAATAGTTTCGTTTTCCAGGAACTTTAATTTTCCTGGTCATAATATATTGGACAATAATAGCGACCCAAGCCTATCAGATACTGTTGCAGTCTCGCGATAAGTCAAAGCTGCTATCAAGAAGTTACCGATAAAATAACAGTTATACATACTGCATGTGCGAAAGATCTTCTGCAACGCAATGCAACGATAGCCGGCGATACAAGAAGAACTAAGATGAATGATAAACCGATCACCGATGCAAATTCTGACAAAACTGGACTTTGATTTCTCTGGCGTCGGCGCATTTTTTGCAGGAAAGTTATTTGGCGGAAGACAAATTAGCTGAGGTCGATTATACTTCCATTGACAACTAAATTGCCACATCCATTATGAGATTTTAAAGAGCTGGCGTAAAATTTAATTGATTACTGTGTGCATCGCCAAGTGGTTTACTCGTGTACAGCCTGTAACATAACTAGAATTGTCCGAATTTCAATGTATAACAATTCGATATATTTTCACACATCAGCATTAGACATCTAAAAACGATAGCAGATAAACTTTCATTTATAAGATTCCGACAGTTCATCTCTCCGAAGAGAGATGGATTGTATCGGTTACGCTACTTCCTTATCAGCAATTTAAAAATAATTCCTATCGAATTACCTGGCCTAATTTTGAGCAATCATAAATTGCAGCCATGGCTTTGGCTGGCCGAGCTCCATGTACCTTTGGTACACAGAGCGTCTGATATCGTTGACGTCCGATCAGCATCTCACGTGTATTGCTGCTGATAAGGGCGGGAGGTGTATAATCGCAGCATCATCCGCGATATGTAGAGCGTTATCTCGATCCAGACGCACTTGATTCTCGGTGTGATCACTTTGGCGGTTATCAGCAAAAACAAGCCGAAGTTTTTATTTATTGGCTTCGATTTCCTCGACGCCATGCATCAACGCTCGCTGTGTATATCTGGTGCTAATCTGCGAGGTGAACGATATTGACAGTTGGATAAAATATTTTCGGTGAGGCTGCGAGCTTTTGTGAACATGAAAGTGCACGAACTGGGCGCAAGACTGGACGCAAGAATGCTGGGTCCATTTCGCCCGAGTTTTTAAATAGATATCAATCAAAATCGCGCAGATTTAGAAGCTACACCAACAATATTACTGATATGAACATGTATGACTTAAAAACTCTACACAAAATCTTTGAAATATTTTTTCAAGACGTTGCATAATTTTCGGAGTCTTCGGTGTCTTCATTTCTCATGGCGGACGCGAATGAAATTAGTGTTTGACTGTCCGTCATAATCACGTCAGAGCTGACGCAACGATTTTGTCACGAAAATTTGTCGACTCCATAAAAAATAATATAATATCATGAATTTTAAACAATTGCGAAATGGTCGCCGAAAAGAGTGTTTGCTACATTGCGACGTCTGTCGACGTCTGTGTCGTTGCACGTTAATTTTGGACACGAGCGAAACGTGTGGGTATAGCTGTGTCCGGCGTAGGTACGAGCAGAAGGTGGGGTTCTTAGAAGACCATCAAGCTACACAGGGAGTAAATCTCTAGATTGAAGTGGTAGTATTAGGTTGTGAACTATTTCGTGGTAGTCGAACTGAATTACATATAGACACAATATTACTTCCATTTGGTGTTGTTGCTGTTGGTAACATCAGAATTATCACAAGTCAAAAGTGTACGGTAAAATCGCCAATTGATTCGATATGTGCGATGGAAAACAGTTAATATTAAGACATTGATAAGCTATTTTTGTTTCAATCTATGTATCCGGGTATGTAAGAAAATTTTCTTGTTCGGAAAGGACATTAAATTTATTAAGAAAACCGACTGCCAACCGTCAATGAAACGAGAAATCAACCAGAGTATTATATTTAGGGCTGACGATCACCTTTCTTCTTCCGTATCTTCGACAAATCATACCTTCTAAAATCAAACGGCGACACCGTGCCTCTCCGGAGTTTAGCCAGTCTCCACGAAGGAATGCATCTCTAAAAGGCACGGCCGGGGACATTTACTTGGACACCTCACGAATGCCAGATCGTGGCCAGCGAACAAGGGGTCATCGTCGTCGTATCAGAAACAATCGGACGGTCCCTGCATTACAATGATTACAGCTACGCACGGAAAACGCACTGTCGACGCTAGTGTCGCATCTCCTCTCTCGCTGCGACCAGGCGAGATTTCCGCTTTATTTATGTATAGGAAAGCGCATCGCGAATCATCTTATTAGCTCCTCTGGTCATTATAGTTTTACTTTATTACAAGAGTCTAATGAGTTTAATAATAGCCAATAATTTGGTAACAGTAAATCTGAACGGATCTTACTGGAATAGTTGCGAGTTGTGATGGTTGGAGATTTTAGTGATGGTATTTATAAACCTACGCACTGCGTGTTTGGATATTTGGAGCTAGTCTGCATTTATGACCGAGGAGAATACAACTTCATAATCTTGTGCCGAATTTTATTAATTCTCTGTTCGCAACAGACGTATAATTAAATTTATTCAAATGCCAGTCAGATTGGAATCAATGAGAGCTGCTTCGCGAGTTTTTTTTTTGTAATTAGTAAACCTGCAGTGCTGTAAGGTGTAATTACTCCTCTTTATACCCATCCCGGCTCGAAGAAGTGCATTATAAATTGCGAAAACATGCAAATTTGATATTAAGTTAGCTGTTTTGTTGTCCGCTGAAATTGTGATTCAGAGTTCAGTGGACAGAAATTTGACAGCTCAATTTGACGAACATTTAAAAGGTTAAGCTCCATCCCCGCGATCTTGTACTATTCTAATCACAACAAATAAAAAACAAATATCTTTTGACAGTTGGTAAATTTTCATTGTGTTGACAACATTTGTAAACCTAGTTCAAGTGTCAGATCAATATCATCCTGCTCCTTATTATCCTGCTACTGTTTGTAATTATCAATACAAATTGATTCCAACGAAGGAAAGTACTTGCAAAAATAAAAAAACAGGTAAAAACAATTCTGAATTCAAAACACAACATCGACGAAAAAAGACAAATTTCCTACCTCAGTTTTCCACAAGTCCCGACCACCGAACACCGATTTTTCACTGTCTCGACCGCCGGTCAAACGCAACGAAAATCTCTTAAAATCAATCCACAAAAACCACCGTCAAAAACACGAGACACACACGCCGTAAGAAAAAAAACACCGCACAACACAACCAAACAAAAACACTCGCACAAACAAACCGTGGAAAATTAAAAAAACAAATCAATAAACGTGGATGCAAAACGGCACGAGATGCACGCCAAAATGTCTGTACCACAATCGTCGCCAAGCACGTGGTCTAGGACGAACCGCTCTTCCCCACGTCCAGCCTAAAACTGAGCTTAGCTGGAGGAGGATCGACGGCGGCAGCAGCAGCAGCGGCAGCGGCGGCGGCGGCGGCTTGTAAGCTAGCTAGCTACCTGATCCATCTGCCAAGAAAGATTCTATCACTAGACTGCGCCGTGTGCTACCTCTGTCCCCTGTTCACTCTCCCTCCATTTCATCACCGGTGTCGCTGCCGCCGCCGCCGCCGTCTCTCGGCTCTCCTCGGCTAGGATCGCGATCTACCGCGAACGCTGGTCGTGATAACACGGGACAATTTCCAGCCGTTGCCGCTCATAACGACACAGGGTGGGGGGGGGGGGGGAGGAAAATCAATTGGGCAGTTTTCAGCTGGTAAGATTCATGTTTTTTAAGGCGATTGATTTTGGATTTAGCATCGATAGTTGTGTGTGTCGCTCTCTTGTGTAGAAATGTCTAAGAGTCGAATAGATGATGGTGTCTTCGAGGGTTGGGACCACCAGCGTTTTACTAATTGGATTTTGTTTGTGTTCTGATGCAGTTTGGGGATGCAATCGCTATAATTTAATTATCTTCGTGGCGATTTACATATGTTGATATTTTAGAGCGAAAGAAAGATTCAATATCGAGGGAAAGGAAAATTAGCTGACGATTCCTGTGTTTAAGAAAAACGAACTCGAAAAATGCCTAGAGCGGTCCAACACACATATTCAATCAGCATTCAAATTTCAAATAACTCCCAAAAGAATTAGCATGTGCTATTAGGCTATTAGCCCAAACAGAAAAAAAGCAACGATCGCTTCAACCAAAACACGTTTTCGATTGCACGTTGACACCTTTCGCTTTCAAAAACTACGAATAAAACATCGATTATTCAGCCACAATCAGAAGCCTGGACCGCTACCTGTTTCCGAGCATCCAACGGCCAAATTCGTTCAATCCTCTTCGAAAAGTTCTCGAAAATAACCCCCGTTTCCGATTTCCGTTTTCTAAAAACGTCCAAAGACACCAGAAAACACAATAGCCAACACAACTCCTCCACCTTCATCAAACGTGGTCGACACAGGAACAACAGCGAAACCAGCGGCGAACTAGGCGACCACGTCTCCATGGTAACGAGCAGGTGCTCTGGTAACGGGTGATTAGCGACCGAGATCGCCGCGTTGCTTAGCAATTGTAACTTCGTAACGGCCAGACACCAGCAGGCTGCTTTGAGGGTTGCCTATCGCCGTCGCACCTGACTCGTAGGGGCGCATGAATCGATACACACCGCGCGGTATCCCCCTAACCGGCGACGCCTCCACGGCAGATACCTGTGTGCGGGGATGGTACGTGGCTTCGAGCCGGCCCCATGGCACACGCGGCGGCTTGCATCTGACGCTTGCAATCCGTGGAATTGTACGATTGACGGGCTGCAAATGCGAGGAATGGTGATCTAGCTGTGTGGCGCGACATTTCATTTTACTATTGTTCTATAGTTTGAATTAAATACTTGAAAATTTTTCACTTTTTAACCTTTATTAAGTAATATACGTGTGTTGCCTTGTATTAGTTATGTTTGTAGCAAATTTTATGGCATTGTACTTCCATGGGGCCTGTCTCTGTTGCAATGAAGTATAAAGCAAAACAAACAGAGCAATGGTGTTCAAAGAAAATTCGTACATATACCAATAATTTTGTTTAAACCATGGGACTCAATTCCTGTCTCCAGCTATCGCGGCGAATGCCCTGGGCATGATGCACAGAAAGAGGTTTTCAGTGTCACAGACCCCCGGGTCAAAGTTTCATCCGCACGGCAGTTGCCAAAGCGAACACAAGCAAACGGGCCGTTAGTTCATTTCCTTTGCAATTTATTGAAGGTTTATATTCGGAAATGATCACTTGCAAGATGGTACGTCACGTCTACAGTGCATTTACAGCGGGAAATCGACGAGCAGACTAATCTGTGCGACATTTCGAACGCCATGCGACAGATTTTGTCACGTCTACAACTCGGATGTCATTCACCGACTATAGGCAATAAAATTTCGCGTCGCCTGCCATCGACGTGGACGTTTATGCGTGTCACGTTAATTATTTAAGCGACCGAAACCGTTTCCGTTTCGCCCTATCTCGTCCACGCTCATTCACCTCGCCGCGAAACGAACGCGGGGAAAAAAACCACAATTCTTAGCCCCCATTTTCAGCTGAATCCGTTCACTGTGTTTGCCGAGCTTCCTTGTAAATTTTAAATTCCAGCGATTTCCCGTGCTGAAATTCGCGTCTGTTTCCGTGTCTCGCCGATTTAATTCGCACGTATAACAATGAGACGACATATTTACTCGTAGAGCGAATTAAGAAAACGGCGGCGAAACGTTTCGACCGGCGGACACAATGACGGCTGATCTGTGTCTCATTGTGAGCCGAAGAATTAGTGGGGCTAACTTGTCGCTGAATTTCTCTCCACAAAGAAGACAACACTCTCAATCGATGCTATAGAGAAGTGTTGTCATTTACTATTTATTCCCTGAAATATAGTTTAGCTTGCTATTTTTATGTTAAGCAGAGATTTGTGAGCCTTTTATTTAAAATTCCCTTGCGTTCGCAAGATTATTTCGCCCGCTTAAATTTAAAAAAATTCAGTGTGAAAAATAGTTTGTTTTTTGTAAGGCTAAGATAGTATTACAAGGGTTGACTATTAGTGTTCAGCGATCGTTCCTTTACGAAGAGTGTTCATTTAGTGATCAATGACCAATGTGAAGAGAAAGCGACCGTGTGCTGTTCGGGGCGCCATGTATGCATCCCCCTCGTGCAGCAATCAAGGCACCTTAGCGGCCAGCAGAGCGAGAAAACTCCGACAAACAAACACGTCACGCGTAAACAATGACAGCCACGCGTGAATCGTGATGCATTGGAAATACGGCGACGCCGACCGGGGGCGGCGGCGGCGGGGGCGGGGGCGGGCTTATCAGTCCGATCGCGCGGACACGGCGAGACATCGTACGATCTCGCGACAATCCCCATGATGCAGCAGCGGCAGCAACATCGCCCGGCGGTCTCTTTGACTATGAGAGACGCGGGTTTTGAGTACCCATCACCGCGACTTCCTTCCGCGTTGAGTGTATGCGTCACTCTGCTCGCTGCGAGGCGTTTGACGACGTCCGCACTGCTGCTGACGGCCGGCTGCGAGGCGTTGCATCAGTCGCGCGATGGCTTTTAGCCGGCGGTTAAGCAACATTGCCCTTGGACGGTTGTTGGATAGGTGACCGTTCACGTTAAATAATGCTTTAGCTTACGAGGAAGGGATTCCTTGATGAAAATCAACTTTTCGGCGCTACGGGTTGGTGGAGGAATCTATGGCAGTGACAGCGAACCGTTCTCTGGAAGGTCAATCGCTGTTGCGATATTTATAAAAATCGTTAAATCAATTGAATTCTTGAAGATATATCACTTTTAGTAAAAGGGTGATCATAATCGGTACACCTACCCTATAGTAATACCATTTATTCTATGGTAATACAAAAATGGTTAAATTCGTCAGTAATCGGTATTGAAATGCGCCCAAGCACAGAAAATCCAAATCCGCAGTAAAAATATTAGCATTATAGCAAAGACCTGGTAACTCCGA
Organism: Nemurella pictetii; assembly: GCA_921293315.2. Taxonomy (NCBI): domain Eukaryota; kingdom Metazoa; phylum Arthropoda; class Insecta; order Plecoptera; family Nemouridae; genus Nemurella; species Nemurella pictetii. Next base: position 10,858,556 of record OV121122.1, read on the forward strand.
CCAGTGTGCTCTCCCACTCCAGGGGTGAGCAAAACTGAAAATAATCCCTGCATGCAACAACCCGTGGCACGCGACACCAATGCGTCATCGCCGGCGCGCTCAGAACCAATCTGTGTGTTGGGCAGCGTCGCGGCGCCAGATCCTCGCGACGCCCCCCTCCCCTGGCTGGCGTCGCTTTCCCCTGGCCGCCCCCGTGACCACCGCCCCGCGTGGCGGCGCCAGGGCTAGGGGGATGCTGGTGCGCGGTGCATGTCACACGGAAAGTCTACAACCCCCCTGCAACCCCTGCAACCCCCCGGGCCTCTCGGCGAAGGTGTAGCGGAAAATCGATGCTGATGTTGCAGTTGTTGGAAATCTGTGTGTGGATTTTTCGTGTCGGTCTAGCGCTGATTCGGGGCTGGTGGTGGGTGGATTTTTACGGGTGTGAAGCTGACGCTTTGAGTTGCGTTGCGTTGCGTTGCGTTGCGTTGCGTTGCGTTGCGTTGCGTTGTGTTGCGTTGCGTTGCACGTGGCGTGCGCTTCTGATATCCATCCTGAGCCATGGCTATGGAGATATCTTGCAATTTGCTTGTGAAAGACAATGGCCGGGTACAAGCTTGCTTGGCTGCTGATATACAAACTTATATAGGTACTAGGGGCTCTGCCCCTGCGGCCTCCGGCCGCCAACCCCCCCGGCGTGCTTTGGGGCTTCGCCCCAAAGCACCATCTGCACGGGGCCCCCTTGCAGGGGGCTTCGCCCCCTGTATGTTTTATTTGTTTCTTGTGTTGATTTGTATTTCGGTACTTGTTATTTGACCCTTCTGCCACGCTTACCTAACACTTCGTATTTATCTACATAATCACTGCTCAAATGCGAAGGGATTGTAGGGATTATGCAGCAGAGGCAGCGTTTGCAGCGAACCTTCCTTTCTCCCCCCCCACCACCTCTACTAATCCTTCCTTTCCTGACCCACCCCAACTTCCCAACCTTCCTCTGCGTAGTACGACAGTGTTGATATGCGCAATTCGTACGATGGTCTGTACCTTGTGCACTTGTGCCTTGTGCCTGGACCCCCTTCCCACCTCCTGGCTGCATGACAGACTTCCTTCCCTTTCTCTGTCCCTGCTTGTGTTGTCCACCAATATCCGGATATAAGGCCTGGTAAATCGACACGGTCTTCTCCACGATCTTCCTTCAAGTGCAAACGCGACGGTGTTGACATGCACAATCGTACGATGGTCTGTACCTTGTGCACTTTGCGCTTTGCCAGGAGCCCTTCCCCGCTCCCGGCTGCATGTCGGGAGCAACACCCAGCACCCACCCCCCGAACTTCAGGACCCCACACCCAGCATCCAGCACCCAGCACCCGGCACCCAGCATCCAGCACCCAGCATCCAGCACCCAGCACCCGGCACCCAGCACCCAGCACCCAACACTCAGCCCCCGGAACCCAACATCCAGCACCCAGGACCCGGCACCCAGCATCCAGCACCTAGCACCCGGCACCAGGCACCCAGCACCCGGCACCCAACACCCAGCATCCAGCACCCAGCACCCGGCACCCAGCACCCAGCACCCAACAACCAGCACCCAACACCTAGCCCCCGGAACCCAACATCCAGCACCCAGGACCCGGCACCCAGCTCCCGGCACCCAGCACTCAACAACCAGCACTCAACACCCGGCTCCCAACACCCAGCACTCAACACCCGGCACCCGGCACCCAGCATCCGGCACCCAGCACTCAACACCCAACACTCAACACCCGGCAACCGGCACCCAGCATCCGGCACCCAGCACTCAACACCCAGCACACGGCACCCAGCACCCAGCACCCAACACCCAGCACCCAGCACCCAACACCCGGCACCCAGCACCCAGCACTCAACACCAAGCACCCGGCACCCAGGACCTGGCACCCAGCACCCAACACCCAGCCCCCGGAACCCAGCTTTCAGCACCCAGGACCCGGCACCCAGCACCTAGCACCCGGCACCCAGGACCCAGCACCAAGCACCCGGCACCCAGCACCCAGCACCTAGCAACCGGCACCCAGCACTCAACACCCAGCACCTGGCACCCAGCACCCGGCACCCGGAACCCAGCATCCAGCACCCGGCACCCAGCACCCAGCACCCAAAACCCAGCACCTAGCACCCGGCATCCGGCACCCAGCACCCAGTATCCAGCACCCAACACCCAGTACCCGGCACCTAGCACCCAGAACCCGGCACCCAGCCCCCGGCACCCAGCACCCAGCACCTAGCAACCGGCACCCAGCACCCAGCACTCAACACCCAGCACCTGGCACCCGGCACCCAGCCTCCAGCACCCGGCACCCAGCATCCAGCACCCAGCACCCAGCACTCAACACCCAGCACCCGGCACCCAGCACCCAACACCCAGCACCCAACACCCAGCCCTCAACACCCAGCACCCAGCACCCGGCACCCAGCAATCCACACCCAGCACAAAGCACCCGGCACCCAGCACGCAGAACCCGGCACTCAGCCCCCGGCACCCAGCACCCAACACCCAACACCCTGCACCAAACACCTAGCACCCAGCACGCGACCCCAACGACCCGGCACCCAGCACCAAACACCCAGCACCAAGCACCCAGCACCTAGCACCCAGCACCCGGAACCCGGCACCCAGCATCCAGCACCCAACACCCTGCACCCGACCCCCATCCCCTGGCAACCGGCACCCAGCACTCAAAACCCAGCACACGGCACCAGGCACCCAGCACCCAGCACCCAACGCCCAACACCCAACACCCAGCCCTCAACACCCGGCACCCTGCACCCGACCCCCAGCACCTGGCACCCAGCACTCAACACCTTGCACCCAGCACCTAGCATCCAGCACCCGGCATCCGGCGCCCAGTACCCAGTTTCCAGCACCCAACACCCAGTACCCGGCAACCAGAACCCGGCACCCGGCACACAGCACCCAGCACCCAGCACCCGGCACCCAGCATCCAGCACCCGGCATCCAGCACCCAGCATCCAGCACCCAACACCCAGCACCCAATACCCAGCACCTAGCACCCAGCACCCGGCATCCGGCACCCAGAACCCAGTATCTAGCACCCAGCATCCAGCACCCAACACCCAGCACCCAATACCCAGCACCTAGCACCCGGCACCCGGCACCCAGCACTCAGAACCCGGCACCCGGCACCCAGCACTAAACACCCAGCATCCAGCACCCGGCACCCAGCACTCAGAACCCGGCACCCGGCACCCAGCATCCAGCACCCGGCACCCAGCACCCGGCACCCAGCATCCAGCTCCAGGCACCCAGCATCAAACACCCAGGACCCGGCTAACCGGCACCCAGCACCTGGCACCCAGCATCCAGCACCCAGCACCCGGCACCCAGCATCCAGCACCCAGGACCCGGCTAACCGACATCCAGCACCCGGCACCCGGCACCCAGCACCTGGCACCCAGCATCCAGCACCCAGGACCCGGCACCCAGCACCTGGCACCCAGCATCCTGCACCCAGGACCCGGCACCCAGCACCCGGCACCCAGCACCCAGCACCCGGCACCCAGCATCCAGCACCCGGCACCCAGCATTCAACACCAAACGCCCAGCACCCGGCACCCAGCATCCTGCAGCACCCAGCACCCGGCACACGGCACCCAGCATCCAGCACCCAGCACCCGGCACCCAGCATCCAGCATCCAGGACCCTGTACCCGGCATCCAACACCCGGCACCCGGCACCCAGCACCCGGCACTTAGCATCCAGCACCCAGGACCCGGCACCCAGGACCCGGCACCCAGCATCCTGCACCCGGCACCCAGCATTCAACAACCAACGCCCAGCACCCGGCACCCAGCATCCAGCACCCATCACCCGGCACCCGATCCCCAGCATCCAGCCTCCAGCACCCGGGACCCAGCAACCGACCCCCAGGACCCGTGCCCTGTCGGCCGCTGCCTTCGTCCTTTCTTCGTTGCTCGTCGGCGTTAGTTTGGCCTGGGTCAGGCCAAACCCATGCTGTGGGGTTTTTATACAAACTTATATAGGTATACTATGTGTCTTACAATATTTTTTTTATTTGAAGAAACTTTCATGTCAAACATAAAAAACAACAATAAAAATACCAATACCTTCCAATTGGCATCTTAAAAAAGGTATATAACTTCATAAAAGTACAGAAACTTAACAAGAAAGTGCTGAAACCAAGTATAGGTGTGTGTCACTCTCAACAATCATATCGTGGGCTTGCGAAAAGCGGGAATATTTATCAAGAGTTTTTCACTTTTCCGTGTTTATCGAAAGTAATTTTCCCGATATCCACCTCACCTTTCCAAGAAACACCTGGTCAAAGACGCGCCGGCCAAAGTATTCTTGTAATTCGGCAAACCGGCCGGTTCCTCGAACGAAATCTACGTTTTGAACATCATAAAAACACACTTCCTTCCGATTTTGTGGTAAGAGTGGTACACCCCAAGCCCCGCGTACACTTCCATGCACGTAACACGAGACACCAACTAAACCACGCCACTTAGCTCGATCATAGCCGGCATCAAGCAATAATCACACCACGAATAATTAACTCGCGCAAACTAATTACGACAAACCCGATGCACGTTCACCTCCGCCTCCTCCTCCTCCTCGTTTACCTCTTAGACAGAGTCATCATCGTCCAAGACAAAAAAAACGCACCGGCTCACCGGCGTCAAACGCGCACACATAACCGCTATGCTAATTCAAAAGATGTGTAGCGAGCGAGTCAACCATATCGCCGCGCTCTTTTCCAGCGAATAGTGCTAGACAAGGATGAACGCGGGCGGCGACGGCGGCGGTGCAAGCGAGATGGCCGATGGGACGCGAGTTCGAGTTCGGTTCGAGTAATTATTGTTACATTGTTATGGTGAATAAGATGAGTTGTCCCATCCGTTGAGATCCAGTTTGGTCGCACTCGGCCGCGCGTTCAGATAGATGGCTGGCTGATGATGATTCTTCTGGCGGTGGTAGAGTTGGTGCTGGTGATGGGTGGCAGGGTGGGTGGCTGCTTGCTCTACGGTGGACGATTTGCGATGATCGTGCCGTGTTTCAAGAATTGATGATATGAACAGGAGGCCACGTCTTTGAAGGGCTCTCGGTTTTTTGGTGAAAGTCTGGTGTCAACTGTCACTTATGTCAAATATTGCATTCACTGGGCCTCAGATATTTGCAACATTTGATGATTATGTTGCTGAAAAATCGTACAGGCCACAGCAGTGACCAAATTTTTGTACATAAATCAACAAATTGTTACATGAGGAGCTATGTGACACGAATGTCGGCGGTATATTTAACAAGCCATGGAGGAGGCCAGAGAAGAATTGACCAGTAAAATATGGGTTCTACAACTCTTCAAATTTTCGCATAAAACTGAAAAACAACGAGTCGAGGAAGAAGATTTCACTGGCATTCAGAAATCCGTGTTTCAAGTTAAATATTATTTCAATTACTTCCATCTCATTATGGGCGTTCTCATCTCATTGGGCGCTTAGCATAGTGGATTAACTATAGGCGAAAGATGATTCTTCTGCCTAGAATAAAGGAGATAATTATTATTTCTTTCTCGGATTTAAGACTGTTGCACTCTTCTAGATGCAGTGCGTATATAAAAGGGTATGAAATAGGTAAACTAATTATATGCATCTGAGAATCAAGCAACGGCATTATGCACTCATTAAGCACTCTTGATCAATCATCAAGTCTCTTGGCATGAGTCTGATGATCTTAACTAGGAGGTTTCTTAATCTTACACGGAGTATCTTGCGAGGGCATTGTGGTGTGCTTGCGCATTTGACGTCGGATCATTAATTATTATTATAAATTATAATTATTTATACTCGAAAGATGGAGTCGTGAGCATCGGAGGGTTGCTAAGCGAGCGAAGTCCAAGTATATATAATATTTACCGATTACGCCTTTTTGGGATGTCTTAAAAACTGAATTATACTCGAGGTTTATTCTGGGGGTCGTTGGTCCATAGTCCGACTTAGGGTCTTAGGAATTACTTTTTATAAATTTTAACGAAATTGAGATTGTCAATTGTCAGCAAAAGCCTTGGAAGGGCTGGTATGGAAAAGTTAGAAAGCCACGAGATTCTCAAGTAAACGTAAATCCACAACGCTATAGATCAACATGATGAATTCGGAATCAAATGCATATGAGAGGTATACAGAAAACTGTTCATATTTTGTTTCCACAATATTTTCTATCATTAAAAAATATGCCCATGGCATGTTAAAAACAGGAACGCTTGATGAAAAACTCAAGCATTCTTGCAAATCGTTTCAATTACAAATTACAACAACGTGCAGTAATTTAATGGTAACAAAATTCTTCATCGTATAATTGACCTTATAATTAAGTAGACCCTCGCCAACACCTAGATTGTTGCAATTAGCATAAAGTTCCGAAACGATCAGCCGGACAATTAAATCTCTCTCGGAAGACGAATCGCGGACGCTCACTTTCGATATAACATTGCTGCCGAATGTTGCACGAGGCATCTGCACTGGCCAATCACTAATTGACGTTTTATAGGCAGCCTGGACCGTCGCTGGGTTCGTTCGTACCCCGAAAATTAACTATGTTCCTACCGAATGCAATGTTATACCAAGCTGGAGATTAAGTATGAGAAAAGAAGAGAAGGAAGACCAAAAGGAAGATGGTTTGAACAAGCAAGGAGGGGTGTTGAAGAGAAGAGAGACGGAAAACAACTAATTTTATACTTAAATATCCACTAGTCTTTATGTATGTGTGAACACAAGCCTACCTGACAATTTTAAGGGAAGATTTTAAATAAATATAGTAAATAATACAGAATGCAATAGTTCACCACAACATGCACCCCTTTCTAGAGAGAACATTGGTCTAGTTCACTCATGAACAAAAAAATATTACTCAGGGAGTTTTATGGAGAAAATCATATAAAATGCAAGGTGGTCCAGCCGCCTTAGTGTTGATTGAAAATTAGTCGTATTCTTTTCGGCTGTCGTGCTCGCCAAAGCGTGCGTTATTGTATCGCTATCACTTTGTTAGCTTATCAGTTTTAATTCAGACGAAATCTGTCAGAAACTGGTCGAAACTTTCTCGCAACAATTAAAATTCTTAATTTAATAATACAGTCGGGAATCATTTTTTAACACCACGATTTCATATTCAAATGTCTGCTCACAAGGAAATTGGTTAAATATAGACGAGTTTTGAGAGGCAAACCATCAATGTCGTCGATAACATGTCAATTTTAAGTGTGTTTCATGACAAACACTTCACCTAAAGAGAGTAATTTATGCGCAAATAAAAATCTCCACAAAATTGAGAAATTGTTCAATCTCACTCTCACCTTCAACAGTTCGGTTGACTCAACGCCCATCAATCAATAACAATCCATATCTTCAAAGTTCTACATAAATCTCGGTGATTTGAAAGCAAAACCAATCCACGCGAAACCATTTCCTTGTGTACCACATTTCCCCAAGAGATAAAGACTTGTTTAGAGCACTAATTATCATCAATATGCCACTCTCATTATTTATAGAACAAGTCATCACATTTTATATTCGCTACATGCAAATGTGTATAGTGATGCGATTAGTCCAGTTGCAATAAGTCTATTGTTATTATCATCAATAAGCGAGATATTAAATAAAGAAACGCATTATATTCTGAGCCATGCATGCTGAAGATAATGTGGATGCATACAGGCAACACGTAAGATATCTTTGTGCCAGTTACTTGTGAAATGTGAATTGTGAATTGCGTAGCATCGACGCATCGCAGGTGTTTCCTCATTGATAAGTGGACTATCTAATGCAGACCACTGCTATTTTTTTGATAAGAATTGGTTCGATTACAATGAAATTGGTGACATGGGCGTCATATTAAGCCGTCTCTGACCGAACGATTGTTCTTTGGTTTGGCATCTATTTTATTGAGATAAAAAGATTATCGCATGTGTGTGAGAATTATTCTAGTATATTGGTCGATTGTTTTATTATTGACATAGTTTGAATTGAGACTGATATAGTTTCAAATGTTGGGACGAAAATATATAAAATCGTCACTTAGATTTGCGTATCATCAATAGGATGAATCTTACGATGTCCTAGTTAGCAATCTCTTGCTGAATTCACTTTGTTTAACGTTGCATTGTCGTAATATTGATTACGGGAAATTATATTTAATAAAACGGTCTGACCGCTCTTCTTATTTGGCCATAGATAATGGCCAAATAATCTAATTTCAGATTCCTTGCTCTTCATTGCAAAACCAGATACATAGGTATCGAACTTATGGAAAGTTTTTCTCGTTCCTGATCTTTTCTTAAATAATGAAAAACAGTTTGGCAATTGAACGTGGGTCACCCACGAACACCATGGTTTATTTTCTCTATAAATATTGCTATGAATCATCAAGAAATGGATAGCAAAGTAATTAATAATGATTTCGGGTTAGAAAACGATTGTCTTTATCTACCCGACTCCACATTACTTCCATCACGTGAACAGACAAATTTTGCGAGCGAAAAGACACTATCATAATAATTATTAAAAACCAACACGTATGGATAACTTCCACGAGTCAATTTTTATAACTATAAGGCAGTAAAACACTTAGAAAGTGCTTTTGAACCCTAAGGTTATGTCCTATCGAGTGACAATCGCCTGGTCCGAATACAAGTAAGTTACCTGATAACGGAGACTCTATCTCTACTCTGGTTGGCCAGTTTAGTCAACGGTCTCGTCGACAATTGGTCGCTTGAGTGACCTCATTGGCAAGATAAAGCTCCAAGCGGCTCTCTTCGTGAAAACGCTGAAGATAGCACAACAATAAAGACAATTACTATGATAATTTCCTTTGACATGTTACGCGTATGTGGCCGAGAGATTAACTGCAGAATTCTGGCTTTCCCTCGCGAGCGGTGGGCGAGTGTTAGCTGGAAGCAATTTGGAGATAATGAGTCGAGTGTTTTTCTGACCAGAACATCTGAAAATTTGTGAAGACAACATCCGATTTGTGATTGTCGCCGAATTGGTCGGCCGGCTGGGAAGTGATGTAATGCGAATGCTTGATACCTGTTGTCTATGCAGGGGAGTTTAATTGGTCGAAAGGAAGGAATTATCTCTTGAGACACAGAAGTTTGGTCTCGTCGGTATGGTTCTTGGTGGAAGTCGATTTGCTCGAGTCATTTCATGATTGGAATAGCCTTGCTCGTCACAGCAGCAGTGTGGAGTGGTGATTTGAATGAAGGAATGGATTATCCTTTTGATAAATTTATACCATACGCTTTAACTAATAAAAGATAATTTAGAATTATGACTCGATTGTGAATAATCATGAATTAAAAAACCAACGACATTGAGGGAAGGACAGTTAAATTTTCAATCACTAAAAGCGATGGAGTGATTATATAACATGATGAAATGAAACGCCGACAGTCGTTATCCCATTTTCTCATGTTTTTTTTTCCTTAGTTTCGTCCAATAGTTCAATCTTTGAAAACATATCGTCAAGTATCGATACATAGTCCCTGTAAGCAGTGAATGCAAAGCAGTCGTAAAGACAGATTGGTCACTATCGCAACAACTACCGGAAATTAAGTCAGAACTCCCACAATGAATGATTCAATAAATACAAAAGTTTTGCGTTTGAAGAAAAATTGCACAGAAGTCGATGTCCTGAAATCTGCACGCTTAAAGTCTGCGGTTGTGTTTGCAATTGTTTCTGTGACAGGCCAGGACGTTCGTCGTGTTTTCTTATCACCTAGCTGCTATCGTCGAGTGTTAGTCAGCCCATAGCACGTCAATAGCCATACACACGGACAGTGCATGTCTGGAGAAGCCAGGAGATAATACGTCCTGGCTATATGCTATCTGCAGATATGTGACATGCCATACCTGTTATTATATATACCCGGCTGCCTTTTTCATAAAATGATAGCTCTTGTGCTGAAATTATGGTGCTGTGAAGAGATACGATTTTATTTTCACTTGTAATTATGGTTGGGTGATAGCATTAGGTTTCGGTTATGTGTGGAGTTTTTGGCGAAATGTAGTGATATGATTTGAGAAAGGTGATAGTAGAATACAGCTCTAATGGCGCAATTGCTTGTATTAGTACATCATGAAGGAAATTCGCTTGTAGAAGATAAGTTGAAGCGAAAGGAATTTTCGTTTGTTATCAAAGAACCTAAATATAGATATTTTTAGAAAATTGCACTGAGTTTTCACGAAAGATCGTTACTTGTAGGTAACTTAAGAAACCCTTTTGGCTAGTCACACCACTTTCAGATTCAACGACATCGGATGTGAGAAGAATCTAGGCTAGTTTTCAAGACGTGCGTTGAAATCTCTACAGAAGTACAGTCTGTAACTCAGTAAAACGGATTCAAATCACAAGAAAATTCTTAAATTCATGGGCTAAAATTGAGTGTGATGTAAAATTGATTTAAACTAGAAAGTGAAGCTTATCAAATGCGAAAAGAAAAATACTTTTCAAGGACTAAAATTGTGAGAAATGTATAGAACTAACTGAGAAAACCGTTCGAAATTCAGCCAGCTTTGGTGAATCAAACTCTAACCCCTTAATCTTAAGCGATCAAATTAGCTAAAAAAATATTTTATAACCGACTCAAATGTCCAAGATTGACCGTTGAGAAATTTTGAATACAATTTTTTAAAACTCTCAATTCAATCGCTCCCGTTTCCTACGGCGAGCACCGGCGAAATTAGATCGTGCAGGACAAAGGGCAGAAGGGTTTCTGGGGCAGCCGAAATGGCCAGTGGTCAGGCGCGGTCATTCCCGAGCGCACCCAACCCGTGGCCACCCCGATAGCACCCCGAAGAAATTCATTTTTTTAACCGCGCGCGCAGAGAATTTGAATAAAATTTCTGTTACACTTTATATGCGATCTTAATGTTTGATGAAGGTTTTAGAGAAAAGGGTTTTTTCTTGCTCATTTACAACCCTTAACGATTTTCCTTTTTAGAAGCATTATATGCGGACAGGTCAAGATGACCCATGGTCGCTAACGTACAAAAAATCAGATCAGAAAATTAGACCTGTTGAATTAGAAAAGGGTCAAGTTTCATTGTCGGACATGAAAGGGTATTTTATGCGTGCAAGAATGGCACATATGCTCATCTCACATCATTTTCATCCGTTACTCGCCGTAACTCATCGATAGGCAAAAATTAATATTCAAGAACATTCACTGAATCATTTAAATCATTTTCTGCAAATAAAATACAATCACTAAATAAGTAACACCACAATCATCATCACACCAAGTCCTAGCCACAAAATCCTCAAACCAAAACGAATCTCTTCCCGACTCCTTCCCCCGACAAATTCTGGACCTCGATTCCCATCCCACCCGCCCGTTCGCCGCCGAATTTCCCATGCCTCTCGAGCAACGATCAAACAAATTCGTACCATGGGAAACGCGGTCAGTCGGCCACCGAAATGACCGCGTGATGACCGCGTCCAGCCTTGATATCGCACATCATTGCTACCTGCGACCCTTCCGGGTGCAGCCCCATCCCCCGATGATCTAGATGATCGCCGCCCGATTGAACCCTTTGGCCGGCGCTGACCATGCAGGGATGACCGGCGACCGCTGGGTCGGCCGATGACCGATGCCGGGCATCTCAACGTCAGGCCACCCCGGGGCCGGAGGGTGCTAGGACATGCATCCCAGCGGCCATGGGAATATGGGGCAAGTGCAATTGCGTCGGCCACACAAGGGCGTTGATTTTTTGATTTAATTTGCGTCGAGGAAATAGTTAGAAAGTGATAACATGCAAAAAAGTATTTGGCAAACTCGAAGTTCTGCGCGAATCGTTTTTATAACTTGTCTCCAAGTTTTGCGAGGCTGCTATAGCTGCTTCCTCAAGAGTTGACAGCAGGAAGCTTCGCGAAACTTCGGTAGAAACTATGTGAGAAGGCAACTAAACGATCCAATCTCATGTCTAGTCCCATTTAAAGGTAGTGATAAAACTTACCGCAGCTCGTAAGGCATCTCAAGCTGAAGACGAGCTCGGGGAAAGGGTCCTTTCATCTGAAATCACAGTAAAAATTGTCGTTAGAATACTTCCGCTGCCATTCATTTGTCCGTTATACCTTATGAAACCAAATTTCTAAAAGACAATGTCTAAGTCTATAGGAAGATTAAATTTCTTAATTTCACATTTCACACACTTTACAAAGATATTGGTATCGTTGATTAGATTCCGACCATTTGTTTCTCATTTTTTTTAGACGGGACTCATTCTTTTAAAAGTGTGCATTCCAGGAAATTATGCTTAAAGCACGCCTACCCAATTGGAGACACTAATATTTTTATATCTCTCGACAACTCATTTCTTGCTCGTTAACTTTGCATCAGTCATAAATCTCCATTCGTTTTTAGTTTACAAATTGAAAAAAGAAGCCGTGACACTCCATAAACTAGGCAAGATAGCCAGAGGTCAACCCAGTGGGGATTAGACGAAGGAAAGGGTGCTACAGCTACCTGCCGTGCGCGATGTTAGAGGGTCTAGGGTAGGGGGGGACTTCCCTATTGTAGGCTATCACCTCTGACCGGGCAGCCGCCCAAAACTGACCCCTACCTGCATTATCATGCAAATTGAGGCGATGGACATTATACTGCAAGGCCTTGATGCATATAGTTCGACCAAAGTATCTAGCTCGCTCGTAGATAGACGTTTTTTACACCTTAGACATATCTTTCAGGAATTCAATCGCGATTTTATTCTCTCTATAGATCAACTTTCACTTCAAATCTTGTTTTTTTAATTAATTGTCCGAATATAAGAGTGTTAATCTTCTGCGTTCGGTAATTTCACTGGGAGGTAAACGATTTTCTTGGCAGATTGCGTCTGATAATGGCCGGATAAAATTTGAATGAGCGAGATCAGAAACAAAATGTGCTCGCCGATCCGGCAAAGAATTACGGTTTCTCTCCCGGCATTATTACAACTTAAAAGCGCCCAAAACCGGTAGGCGATATAATAAAACAATTTTCGTATAATAAGAAGATTCGTGACGCAGTTTCCAGAAAATTATAAAGTCAAAAATCCTGGCTCATCTTCTAACACAGTCCACGCACATTACACCTAATGCCAAAATGCATGACTTGCAAAGATTTCAGACAGATATTAACTATTTCATATATGGGATCGTGGCTGAAGATTTCATGCTGCTACAAGGATTGATATTGCAACTTCCTATTTTATCAATTATCACAGAAAGTAATTCACATGCTAGAATCGTCAGGTCACGAAGTTAAGCAACACAGCGCTGGACCAACCCATGGATGGGTATGAAAGTTTGACACGGATATTGGGCACCCTGCACACCATAATTTAGGGCCGCAGTACACCCCTTATCAAAACACCAACCCGTCAACCACCCCCTGGCTGATACCATTTATCTTATCGTTCGTTATACTTATTGACATACACTAAAACTCAACACCGCTTTCCGTGGCCGGTGGAGGAGCCATAGCAAACTCACTATGAGCAGCACCCATCGCAGCTCACTTAGAGTCTAGTGTGCTTCTCACATAGCTGCACCCCGTATCGACTTACACACCCCAATGTACAGTTATATTACACCCTAATAAATATCCAGCTGAATGAGCAAGCGTGTCCCAGATCCTTTCAATTCGTGGACACTGGCTACTTTTATTAGTCCAGCAAAAAGTCACCCCTTTCGAAGGGGTGAAGTTGTCAGTCGCGGGCACCGCAATGTATCATACAGGTAGAGCGAAGCCAGTGGCGTATGGGTTTCTTTTTACCGTCCATCCAAGGCGTCGTTGCGGATTTCAAGTCCCGAATTGTGTCTTCCTTTTTTTTGTCTTTTGATCCACTCTGTAAAAGCTGGCGTCCTTAAGTGTGTTGAGGAGGCTAGATTGTTGCTGGTTTCGCAAGCACTTCAACGCCTATGTCAAGTGGGTGTCACTTTTCAATCACTTTTCTTTTCTTCAACATTCTATGATTTCTGGCGATCATTTTGCTGTCACGAGAGTTGCGTTTAGCGGTTGACTAGGGTCCTTAGTATATAAACTGCAGTTAAATATTCCTCCTCCGGCCATAGTTACTATTTTTACCCATGATCTTATTCTTTCATTACCAACACCCTCAACCGCCATTTTTAAAGAGCATTCTCCCAGAATAACTGTGCATTTTATCGCCAAAAATCAAATCAAACTCTTCGAACAATGGAAAATTGCATCAGACACCCACACAGAAATTGCATCACAGCCCAAAGCAACTGCCGAATATCAGACTCTGACCTATAAGCATGCTATAAAAAAAATAACCTTGGAATTCCATTTAAAACAATTTGAATACACAACGCACATTGTTATGTATCTGTACTGAAACACTAGCTATTATCTTCGAGCGAGCTTGGCCTGTTATTCACAGCTCCAAATCTCCACCCATGTCGTGCTTAGCTGCGGTGTGCGATCATTGTTATGCCTGCGTCATTTAAAGCCTAAACACTCGGATCAGATGAAACATAATACGGGGACCACCGCCTAATGCATCTCGTGTGTATATAAGATGCTGCGTGACCCTGGACCGCGGCATTTGTGGTTCGACAAGCGACCGAAGTGAATATCACGCGTATTACCCGGAAAAGGCAGGTGAGAATTCAGTCAGCCCGATGGGACTTCATTTTGTTAGCACGTTTTCGCTTATATAGTTTATGGCTTGAAGGTGTTTTGGGAAAATTGTGTTATTGTGTTATTGTGTTATTCGTGAAAAAGCAACAAAAAAGATATAGTTTTTTTTATTTCATTGGGAGATATTTTCCACTGGAAACCGCTTGCCTGTTTGGAACTGCCCCAAAATTGATACCAATTGCTGTTGGGGTTGACGTTTTTCCATACCTACATGGTCGAATCAAGGAAAATCAACTAATGTGGAAGATTTCTTTGCGATTGAAACTAGATAAGCAGCTAGGAATTTAAATAGAGCGACATTTTCCTCTGAGATAGTGAAACTAAGGTGTTAGGTATTGTCAATTGTTACATCATACAGATTATAGCGGGGTTTTACTGATTTTGACAGTGTGGGTACCAAATAATTTTTGCCATCGATTAATCTCACCGGAATGTTTATAAATTGGGACAGCAAGTTGATTTGGTACGCAAATCTTTTTTCAGCTGGGCCAATTTAATGGTCAACTACTTAAGAGGCTATGTTTAGTTCGTGGGATGTTGTATATTAACACTTCCTCTAACTGATATATATTATCAAGTAAGAACATACTGTCATGTTCGCTTCTAGTTTACATGTCCAGATGAATTCAAAGCAACCTGGCTTATTTCCCGAAGTGCATTTAGATCACTGCAATCGCAAAGCAAGCAGCTGATGCATAATTGCATTCCCTCCCAGTTTGAGATGGTGAAGCCCTGAGCACGCTACAAAGAGCAAGAACAATGGCGATGAAGATTGTGTTGGCGGTAGCGGTCATCTTCTGGATGCTGATGAAGCCTTCCTTGGGCCAGTCTCGACACCTGATTGCGGGAACACTCTCAGGATGTGCAGGTAAATGAATAAGGATCTATAGCGTGGAAAAACGTGGGAAACAGCAAGGAATTTTCTGGCTCTATCGCTGTAGGCCCTAAAGGGCTTTGAAAACGCATTTTAATGATGTGTTTCGATTAGCTACACGAATTAATCTCGGAAAATCGTGAAAATGAGTAAATTTTCTAAAATTTTCATTTTTTGATGTAAATTTCGAAAGGGAGCCGCCGAAAATAGTAGCGGGTCTTGACGTGTGAAGACTTTGAGAGTGTCATGAAGATTTCATCAAAATCGATTCACAAATTTGGCCTGCAGAGCGCGATTTGAAAGACACGAACCATTTTTGAACCTGCATTTGAACATAGATTTTCAAAGCTGGGGGTGGTAACAAGGATGGGCGTGGAATTCCTTACAGTAGCTACTGACATTGTCCGTCAGGGGCGCGATTTTCCGAGATTGAAAATTGAGCCGTGAGCCAGAAACGAAAAATTTGTCGTTTGCTTGTTTCCAAGCATCAATGACTTTTGCAAATCTCTTGCCTTCTGATATCCGACTTCAAATTTGCTTTCAACTATTAGTATTCTGTGGGGAGTTTTTGTTTTTAAATATAAAGATCTGACTCTTATCAGAAGCTTAATTTATTTGAAAATGTGTATCCAGACAGGGAGACGGATACCAGAACTTTACCTTGTCAGGATACTATGCTATACATCACCGAGCTATATATGAAAGGCCGAATTTCGACAGGATTTGAATTGTTGGACGCCATGAGAAATGTGCAAGAAACGAGGCTTGCACTTATTCTAAGAAAAACAAAAAAGCTAATCAAAAATATATGCCCATGCGGCAACTGAAGCCCTTCACCTTAACATTCGTCACAAGCCTATACCAACTGAGCTATCTGGACGACCAAATTTCGAAAGAGATTACTTACAACCAATTTCCCATAGGATTCATAGGAGAATCATTAGGTAACAACCAAATTTTTACGGAATTTTGAATATTTCCCATTGTTAGGCTCAATGTAGAAAGATATATCGTGCATCCAACGTGATTTGATTCGAACCTATTGCAAATACTCGTTGCACTTAAAATAGATCTTTCGTCTCCAATCAAAGATCACGACCGCGTTGGGGTTTCGCAGGCAGCAAGATCCTGTACTCGCGCAGCGTGTGGCAGAAAGCGGTGGCTGGTCAGGTGGTGGTCACCGTCGTCACCTTCCCGGGGGTCGGCGTCGTCGCCAACGAGACGATCAACTTCATCAACGCCTCCAACCAGGACGTCGTCGACGCCGGCGAGGCAAGGATTATCGCCGGCGGCGTCGGCCAGAAGACGGTCAAGATCGAGTTCAAGTCGAAAATCGGACATGGGTTCAACTTTGTGTTGAAGATTTACGGGAAGGTGGTGGCGGGCGCGAATTGAAGGCGGCGGGATGCTTGAGGGGTGTTGGACACTCTGTCCATATCATTTTGGGGTTTTAAGTGCACAAGAATTTATTTGTGGAGTTTGCGTTTGTAAAAGTCTGAAAGCGCGTAATGCATGGTTTTGTTTTTTGATGTTTTACACGGTTGCTTCTCAAGATGGCATAGGAAATCAAAAATCAATTAAATAAAAAACATTTTGAATTGGGTACCTTTAAGATAACAACATGGAATTTTGGCGTTGTGCAAAAACACTAGCAGCTGGTAAAAACGAGTACAAATCATGATTAAATTTTAACCCATTTAAAAAGGGAGCGCTATTTTATTGGGATTCAACTTTGTAAGTGGACACTTCTGTTATTAATATTTAGGTCGAATTTTTACTGACAATACATTTAATCACATGCGATTACGATTTAGTTCAAGAACATAAAAAGCAAAATAAATATTCTTTAAAACATATTATGATTGTGTGTCTGTTCTATATATTAACCATTTTCCTAAATTGATAAATGCTCTATTATCCCTATCATTTCTCACGTTAACTAAAGGACACATTTTCGGTGAGATAAACATAATAATATTGACATATTTTACTCAAGTTAAGTGACGTAAGAAGCGTGCCTGTGCAGTTGCTAGATGTCAGTGCACGCCCCTGAAGTCTGAACACAGACCTCATTTGTTGGTTCCAACTTATATGAAGTTGTTCGCGTAAGACGTTCGGACCGCAAAGCATCCCTCTCGTCTCAATAACTTCAGGTAAGCACGTATTTTACCTACAATTACTTGGGTTCATTTAAAAACACCTCGTGCGAAAATTGCCCGTTTCTGGGTCAATTAGAGGTTATAAAACTAAAATACCAAGAGAAAAGCAATTTTTTTATAATAATGGAAAAAGCCCCAATATATTTGTTCGAATAAGATTGGTAATATTAAGAGTTTTATACAAGACATTATCACGACTCTATTTCCCCCAAATCCCTTATCAAACCGAGCATATAACACGGCAGAATGGCGATATTAGATTTTTGACACTCGCATAGTCAAAGCATCTCCCTCTACGTTCTGTTTTGCCCAAAATCTGACCCAAAACACAGCCAAGTTAATAAAAATAGCTATATGACACTCGTCAATACCTTCAAGTCTGCTTAACGTTAAGCAAGTATTGAATATTGTATTAAATATTTTTTTCATCGATACTCGGTAGAATTCTGGATCAGCGTTCGACTAAAGGGCCAGTTAGGAAGAAAGTCAGGAAGTTAGGAATAAAACAGAAGCAGCCGATAGGTGGTCACCACGGAAACGAGTTTTTATCCGAAGTTTATATCCGACCCTATCATAATACACCCATTCCATTCAATCAAAATTCTATCAAAATGACGCCATGATACCCACTTGCCAGGCAGAGCAATTCGGGTTTTGATTTCCCCATCATCCTTTGTTAGTTAGCAGCAGGCGCGTCGATAGGCCTTTATAGGGGATGCTAGAGCATCCCCAATCATCGGTTGAGCATCCCCAATCATTTCTCTGACAATATTAAAAATTATGATGCTGTTTGTCAAGAAAATGTTTTGAGATTTTTAACACTGACTTCGGGTTTTGTGGCATAAAAAAAATAATATCGCAGTTCTAGATTATATAATATGTTTCATTTCGGTGGAATTGGTTCTTCTAGGCAGGCTGTGATATAAGTAGTATGGTAGTATATTGGTAGTGTATGAGAACTATATTGTGTACAAGCCTCTTTGTAGTACGTTGTTAAGCCGCCGAAATCCGATAGACAGTCATAACACTGCTATACTGGGAAAGCTTGCTCGCTTTATTTTCATATAGGTTTGGTTACTGAAATTACTGGTTACGTTACAGTCTAATTTCTTAACAAAATAAATATTTTCAACTCCAAACAAACAGCCACAGTAATTAGTAATATTAATTATTAATGTTATTATTATCATAGGCGTGCGCAGCGGTGCGGCAGATACGGCACGCACAGGCCGTATCTAAGGTTTCAACTGCCCTTAGATTTTTTAAAATATTCCTAAAAACATTTGAGCATTTTCATTTCTATATAGAAAATGATGTGCTTTTCAATTTTAGAAGCGAATTAAATTCCATTTTTAGCTGTGATTAAGTAGAAAAAATACAACCTAGCATGAAAGTAGACAAAATGTATTCGAAATTTTTTCGAAATCATTTCCGTGAAAATGCAGTATTGCACACACCATTCTCAGGCGCCAATTTTACCTCAAACGCGTAGATTTGCTCCAAAATTAACCTTAGAACCAATTTTTTCTTGGGGCTGCGCCCCAAACCCCCAATTTTCCCCCTTTCGCCACAGTTATCTTGCTAAGTTCTGACCCTCCCCCCCCCTCGTGATCACATGGTAATTCGCATTCAAATGTGTGGTATACAAAAATATAAACACTTCAATTTCTTTGTACCGCTTTCCAAAGGGAGAAATCCTGTCCCGAAACCCAAAAATACCTAGATACGCCAACGGTTATGGGCCTAAAATTTCAACTTTTATTTAACGCCAAATTTGACACGGATCATTTATCCCCCCCCCCCCCCCTTCCTTTGGTTCCCAATGGTCATATTGTCTTAAGCTTTGCCGTATCTAACGATTTACCCTGCGCACGCCTATGATTATTATTAGGTATATGTCCCCACTCCTCAGTAATCAATTTTCCAGCGTTTTGAGTTTCGACCAAAATTCACGTGGGCTCTTCGGGAAAACCTATAACTAGGAGTGAGGTATGAGTATGACGAGGTGCAATTTTGTGGAATGCTGAGCATCCCCTAACTGAAATCTCTAGCGACGCCCCTGGTTAGCAGGGCTAATTGAAGATTTTTTTTTCTTCGCTGGTAGTACGTCCAGAAGGAATCTGAATTTCTCTCTGAGTGGAAAATATTTATTGTCATGGATTTCCCAGGATTCAACTGCTATATAGTTAGTGAGCAAGCTAAAGCAAGCCCGAGAGATGAAGTCTTCCCTGATCGTTCTGCTGGCGCTGACATGGATCACCCTGAGCTACTGCTTCGAGCAGCCCGACGATATGGACGACGAGGAGTACATCAAGATCCTGCGTCAGTTCGCTGGTGACGACGTCGACCCCAAGCTCAGCGTCAAGCAGCTCAAGAAGATGATCAAGAAGAAGTACGGAGGTGGGTAGAGCACTTGGCTGGGGGTGTTGAACTTGGCGTTGTGGTGGAGGGAATTGCGTTCCCATTCTATTTGTTTGTGTGTTATTGATAAGCACGGATCTAAAGTGTTGGCTGGGTTCGCAACTCGATTACACCCATTCAATTTTGATAGCTAAGCCAATTAAACCGTGTTGGTGAAACAACATGGATCAAACTTACCCCCAATTGATTTCTTGTAAAAAATAATGAATGTAGATTGCACAAATTATAACTTTGTATTATAATTATCTCAAGTAATCAAGCGAATTCGAGATTTGTACCAATTAAGTTAATTTGACATTCAATTTTGTATGTGCTGCAGTAATTTTGAGTTACTAAAATATTTCAGTAGCTATACATTCGTCAAAACTTTCCGTTGGTATTTAAAAAAATATATTTCATTCCAGGGGACGTGCAAATGGGCTTCTCCAACTCAAAAAACGGTGGTAAGTGAAAGATAATTTTCCTTGAAAGTAAAAACACAGTCAAAATTCATTCAAAAACGATAAAATTTTGGATGACAAGATTTTCCTCATGGGAATACATTTGTTACATAATATCTAATTGATCCTTGTTATATAATCTCTAAGTGACCCGACCCTGGATTGTGGTCTGATAATCTTTAATCAGATACTTACTGATATCCGTCATTTCCGTTCGTCAAGATCTAATTTTTGCCTTTCGAAGACTTGAGATTATGAGATAGCAATCTCTATAGCGATTATCACAAGGTGTCTCTAGACATTTGCACCTTTTCAGCTTCGATGTTTCGCAATAATCTGTGTCTCCTTTTTGTTCCAGAACCAATCCAGGTAGGATTTGGCTCCGACGAACTCTAGATTAATGTCAAATTGTGTCACCAAAATGTCTTCGCACCGATTGGGCGTGTAAAAAAGAAATACAGATAAAAATATAATAATATATCAATTTTCTTTATCAATTTTATACCACTCCTCATATATTTTCCTCCAATAAAAGTGAAATTTACTGATATGCACAAAAAAATTATCGCCAAAAAGTGAAATTTTCTTCCATGCTAATACAATTTGCAGTGGTTTTTTTTCAATCGCTCTTATCAATCACATCCGTTCTAATAGTAATCTGTAATTGTGATATCGACGAAATGGCAATACTTGCACCAGTAGCCTTCTGTTGGTACGCGTTTCGTAGGCGTGAATATAAGATTGCAGCTAGTATTTCGTATAAATATCACGGCACGTACAGCAGAGCATGTCAGAAACCAAGAGCATACTTGCAAACCAGGAGCAAATTCTGCTGCTAGTCAAACATTGCAAGGTAAGTCACACGACATTTGACTACTATATCAAACTTTATTACCTTTGGCACCCTATCACTAAAACGGATTTTATGAATGTGGTCATATGTAAGGCCGTAACACATGATGTGATATTCAATTATTTCTGGTTGAAAAAAGGTTGTAAAGCAATCACTACTTGTACTGTAGTAGGCAAGCCATTTGTAGGAAAATTCAGAAAAAAAATTCTACAATAGGATAAATAGTTTCAAGATGGAAATATTCACACAATCGCCCCAAAATTAACTATGTTAACCCACACACTCAAAGTTTTTTTTTTATGATTGGAGTGAAAATCTGAAACTTTAGAGTCCGTCCCTATGATATAAATTAAAGCTTATAAAATAAAAAAATAAAAAAATATTAAAATGGTCTATCAAATCTTATGGAACTGTGGCTTGTCCACAGTAGTGGACATTCAAGGGTAGGCTGTAGAATAATTATCCTAGCCGTGAAAAATTACAGAAGTTGATATCCACTACAGAATACGTGGGGAATTAAAGTCATAATCATCCGTCCATCCCTAGGAAAATGCTCGTGAAAATCGCCGTCGTCGCCCTCGCCACCCTCCTCGTCGTCGTCGCCAACTGCGACGCACACAGCCTCCTGCAGGGCTGCTTCCACACCGGCGACTCGCTCATCTACACCAAGCGCGTCACGATGAGCTCGCAAAACGGCCAGGTGGTCAAAACGTCCGTCTCCTATCCGAACGCAGAGAGTGTGGGAGGCAACTTCATCATCACAGCGTTCACTGCCCTGGACCAGAGCACGGCTGGCGACGGCGGTTACGTTCGGCTAGTCGACGGGCGGATTGGGAGCAAGAAGATAACGCTCGATTTCATCTCGTTGAATTCGACGACTGGGGTTGATTATGAGGTGCAGATCTTTGGGATGCCGTACGCGTAGAGGATTTGGGCTTGTCGCATGTCTTGGTCGTTGGTGAAATGTTTCCGTCCAGGAGGGCGATTTTGTAAATTTTATCTCGGTGAAATGATACGAGATCTCCATTTCTGTCCATGAAAATGGTTTGCCGGTTTTGAGATAATGCATATTGTCGCGGATTTAAGAGTATTTTTGCTAGTCAGTGAGGAGGTGCTTCTTTTGCGGCGAACGAAATTAAAAACATTACAGGTTCAGAGTATAGTACAAAATGTTTAATCGTCGTTGAATATTTATTGACTAAAATTATAGACCTTGTATACTAGAAGTAGAACTAGAAAGAAATCTGTGTATTTTATATTCCCAAAATATTACCCTCAATAAAAATATGTCTAAAATAAAATTATATTGCTTTATTTTTCGAAGTGCACGAACTTAAAAATGTAAAGAAAATGTGTTCGTATCATTGCCTTTACCTGCAAGTGATAGAAGCGAGTATCCTTTGACTTATGAACGAAATCCCAAATATTTGATTATAAGCAATGTACCAAGGAATCACTTGATCCTTCTAATACGCCTTATTAAAGCCACATCGTTTTTTTTATGGAAAGATGAAGAACTGTGGCTAGCCGTAGTGTGTCTTGGAGATATGTTTAGAGTCAGCTGACTTCATATCACTTTATTTGGAACTTTGTGGTCCATAATTCCGACGTGTCTACTGGCTGTAACTACACCGGTGACCTATTTTACGATTATTTACGCCATAATACCAATTTTATCAAAATATGTCATGGTACTCTTCCTTCGTTGACATAAAATTGTAATCACAAATACAAATTTAAACCAATTTTCTGATTCTGCAATCAGATGTAACCCAAATATATAAAAAATAAAATGACATGCGTATAATTGTGTTTCACCGGTACTTGGTCGTTTTAAAAGGGTAATTAAAATTGGTATATAACTGCGACGGAAAAGCCAAGCAGCACACACAGATTTGAGTCACCAACCAAGCCGCTTCTGAAGGTAAGGCCACAGTCTGTCTATATAATTGTTGTTATTCTAAGTAAATCACCAAATTCACCAACCCTAGTTGTAGAAACTTAATGTAAAACACAAAAAAGGAGAAATACTTTTATGGCAAAGGTGCATAGCAATTTGCATCATATTCGCAAAATTAGAGACAGCAAATATTTTGTTTTTCTTTCCTACAGGGAGGATTCGGAAGCTGCAAATGGCATCGTTGCCAAAATTTGGGGAACACTCCAAATGGGGGTGGCAGCCCCCCTAGCCACCCGATCACCCCACGATTGACCACCTCCCCTGATGATGACCGGATACTGCGAAAAGGACAAAAACTAATGTGATAATAAAAGAAGAGTCGGAATTATGAGAGACAAATAAAGAATCAATATTAGCTGCACTTGTGTGGGTCAACAGAGTACAGAATAGCTTTGCTGTCTGATCTAGAAATTAGAATATACATTGATGTATAATATTGTATTGTATGGATGATGAATTGATGGAAGAAAAATCGAAAGAGAGGAGATCCAAAAATATAAACGAAATGTATGAAATTAACTGGTGAATATGTTGAAATAAATTGATGTGTACTTGAAAGATGCATTATTTTTGTTGGTATATTACAAACAAAAATTCCACGACCTCCAAAGCTCCCAAAATCCATTATCTCCGATCAAACTAAATTAAACACACCTTACCGAGATGAAATGAAAACGAGGCGGCTTCATACCAATCAGAAACCGAAGAACCAATTAGAAATACATGGCATTCGATTGTCGGTTCGTATTACTTGCATTTAATCAAAAAATATCTTTCATTATATATCCTGATATTTATTTATACCTCGCACATTTATCCATACATTTTAAACCCATCTGTGTATTTCGGACATCTCAATAATTACTCGCTCCCTTTACAAAGCGTCTCGAGGCGGTCCGAAACACAGGTTCCTTGGCCGCAATCCCCACGTCCGATCTCGCTCAGAGACACGAAGTCCGGCGTCGAACTCCCGACCTCCAGCCGCCGACGCCGACGCCGACGCCGACGCCGAGAGATCAATATATTCATGCGTGCCCATGATGCCGCCGCCACCGCCGTCGGCGCCGCTAAGCCGTCGCCATGGCCACAGAGAACAGCGACGCCAAACATCGGCGTCGGATGTATGCCTTACGACGCTGGCCGTAGAGGACAGACGCTTTCTGTTCGACGCATTATATACAGTGCGTAAATAGTGATTTTACAAGTGTGATTTGATTCATTATCTTTTCTTAGTTCACGTCTAATTTCTTCGACTTTACCCTGATAAGTCAACTAAAGTTCCTTCTATCATGGTAGTATACCTAATCAATGAGTTTCTTATACATGCCCGATTTTCGCGAGAAGAAAATACAGAGACCTTTTGGAAGCAGCAAAATTAAAAATAATATACCTACGATATGCAAAAAATTGATTGCGTTTGATTAAGTTAATTAGATTGCCAATTTTGTCTTATTAATAGCTCAGCTGAGAAATTGACATCGAATTGACTTAGGGTTGACGACGAAATTGATGAAGATTAAACGTTGACATCGAAATACTTTGAAAAAAGGCGCTTGATTTTGTGTTTTATGCATTAGCTTTCCGAACAATGATCAGGTTTCCAAATCGATTTTCGTTGGCTAACGTTTCGTTAGCGTTACACTCGGCTCCAGGCATCAGGTCAAACACGGTTTCATCATCTCCTCTCCTGACATCAACGAATTCAACCCGCGAAACCGGGCGCGCACAAACCCCAAGAGCCCGGACAGAATTAGCCCAACCTTCACCCTCATGACAATTGCACATCACCGAAAACCCCATAAAAAAAAACACGGCCCTCACAACCGCTCGTTCGTGCCCCGACGGAGATTCTGCATGCGTGAGATCTGCTCTCTCCCCCCACCCCACACACAAAAAGGGCGGTGCCTCTTGTGCACGACCCCTGACCTCCCTCCCCCCAATTCCAGCCCCTACCCACCCTGCAGCCACCCCCGAACTCTGGTTTTAATGGGATGAAGATTGCTTGCATCACGTGATGTCACCCCATGCAGCTTCACCTGCCCCCCCTTGCCCCCCACCCCCTAGCACGGGGTTGCGTGACGCGTTTCGGCCACGTGACAGGCTCGGAGCACGGGTTATGATTATTCATAAATAATTGCACTTTTGCTGGTTGCTAAGGTGAGTCGACATCGGGGTTGCCATGGTGCTGTTAATAGGATCTGACCGAGGGGGTGGTTTTGTGGATCGCTGGGGGGGTGACGCGATGGGTGTTTATTTGTCGGATGAAAGGGTGGTGTTTTTGTCTGATTCATGTGGTGCATCACTGTGGTGAGGTTAGCTTTCTTTTGAATTTCGAAGAGGGTCAATTGTTGTAATTGAGTGTGGATTTTTGTTTTATTGACAGTTTAGTAGCAATGATATGCGTCGTTAACACAATTAATAAGTCATGTTGAGAAGCCGTTTAATGCCACGCATGTATGCATATAAATTTCTAACGATGAAAGTTCTGATTTCAATTCAGGAGTCTACAATTTATATGCAAATTTAAATTTTATCTTATTTTCTCCTATAAAAACGTAAGCATATGATGCAAGGGAATACAAATACGTCTGTTATTTCTAATAATTGGGTTGGAAACCTGTCAAAATATGATTTCGGAGATTTTCCAATATCCCTGGGAGGACTTTACCCGATCGATTTCTCCGCCACGCAAAGCTCGCATCGCAGCGAGAAGAAATCGATGAAAAGCCAGCCACATCGACTGTGTCCTTCGCTTTGCACGAAGCACATCAACTTTCCTACTCGCTCCTCGCTCCACGACTCTGCCATGCTCCGAATTAGCATTCGTTATTTCAATTGTAAATTTGTGGATAACCTGTCTAAAAACAATTACGCATAGCCACTGTAGTAGGCCATCCGAACACAAGCCCAAGTGCAATCCAGAAGCAATTAGAGGCATCCTCTCTTGCGAGCTGTCAGCATAACTTGCAATTTGCAAAACACACTCGTTCCTTGTAACATCGGCAAGCAGAAAAAAGTCTCACACACTCGGCTAAAGTAGTTATTAAAGTAAACACCTTGAGAGTGGAGTGCGAGTGAAAAACGGGCTTCCATCATCCAAGCCCAAAGCACATGCCTTGCGAAGGCAAAAACCGTTCGGGCATTTAACATTCTCATCTGGCGACACAACGAACATATTTATTCGACCGTTGAGCGTTGAGCGGCAAAACAGAAGACATCCTTGACGGGCATCTTTGCTGTTCATGCCAAACATAACCCCCCCCCCCCTGCCTTCCCTCTCTTCCCCCAACCCCCGCCGCGACCGACGGAAAGTAACAATATAAAACAGTATGTCAATTACACGAATTCCTTGGGTCCTGACGTGCTCTTGTTAGAGGAAGTCGGAACGAACAGTGGCGTCCCCGCTTTTCCTCCTTATGGTAGCCTCAGATGCGGATTTAAGTAAAAGTTAAGAAAACCGAACTGGTTCACGCTATAGTTCAGATAATTTCAAACCATTACCAAAGCAATTTTTAAAAGACAGTTTTAACAATATTTAACCTACCGACTTGAGAGATAAGCTAACAAAAACTGTTTAAAAAAGCTGTGATGAGAACTGATCTGGTCTAAAACTGATCTTATCTGATATTATAATGTGATCTGGTGATATGCTGCTCAAAAATGTAACACCGGGGGGTTCAGTTTTGGCTATCAATTGATAGCTCCCGCGTTGAATCATCCATCCCCCATTTGAATCACCAAAAACCTACTCCCAACACACAGACCGTTTTATCAATTAGAATCTAAATGTATAATCAAAAATGTATGCCACACAGGTATATACCCGACCATGACACAGGTCCAATTTAGTTAAAACACATTCAAAATGACATAACACGTTGCGATAAAACGTCCAGGAACATCACCATCTCCTCTGGTCCCACCACGCCACCCCACCAACCCCCCCGCCATCCACCACTGGCCTCACCAAACTCTTTCTTCAGTTTCTCCCATAGCGGCTCCATTCCACCTGCTGTCGCCGACGACGCCGTTTATCTTCCCGCCTCGCATCCACACGAATACTGGTATTTTATACACACTTCCGAGACGCCAAGTCCGGCGCTTCCGGCCTCCAGCGCCTTGACGGACTGGCCGGGGCCGGCGACGACCAGGTGGCCCATGGCCTGAGAAACGCTCTGCTCTGAGCTGAGCTGAGACACACCGCCGTGAGACACGGTGTTATGTGTGGGAGCCAACACCCCTGTGTGAAGTCACGGCGCGTTCTGTTCAACGGCCACACTGGCGAGCTGACATCAATTGTCTGCTTTGGGCAGGGGCGTTTACGGGTCTGGGAGTGGAGTTCGGGGTGTAATTTCTGGAGGCGTCACACAGTCTGCTGTGTTGTGTGGTATCTTTAAGTGTATGTCGTGCATAAATATCATGAAGCTGTCCGCATAAGTCATAAGGTGCGATTGTTTTTCAGAAAATCATTTAAATTTTTAAATCAGTCTTGGCTTATCAACGGAGTGATTAGGGTATTGTTATCGGTTTTTTAGAGTCTCTCTGCAGATCTGTGAGGGCGTGTATGGACTTGGGAGGAAAATGACGAGAAACTTGAATATAGTACCTATCGGTAAGCAGAATATTAATGTGTATAACGGTCGGTTAGCGGTGTCTTAGGCCCAGTTTTTCAGTGGCTTGTTAATCATTAAACGGTCTGTTAACACAATATAAGGCATCTCGTTGACAGTAGCCATGGTAATAGAAAACTAACGGAACGTTAAGAAGACCATTATTTTGAGCAATCGGTCAATTACTCTATCTCCTGATTCACCACCAGTCCTGAAGATGACCACGCCAACGTAGTCCTAACTCATTTTCAGGACCAAAAGCCGATCAAACCAGAGCATAACCGTCAAATACACCACCAAAAATTACTCCTTACGTCTTGAGAAATTGGAGAACAGTTGATGGCAGAAAAACTAAAATTAGTACAATTGCGAATGTCTCATATTCATGGTTAACCATGCCGTAATAATCAATATAAAAACCGATGTAACATAACTGTCTTTTCCTGTCAGGGAAGTCGTGTGATATTTCAACGGCTTTAATGTATCTAAATTAGTTTCAAGAGTCCCGATAGCCAACCCCTTTCTCCAACGGATCTTGGGATGATGGCAACTCGGCAGCTCGAGATCGTTATGTTCGTTAAGGGAGTGGGTGGGGTGGCAATATTAGGGGTGCAACGGTGATGCAACAGAGGTGTTTGCTGTGTTGCTCAAAATCTTCACTGGGCGACTCTTTTAATTTTAGGATATTATAGATGTACGACTTGTACTGTTGGGGAATTCTTTATTTTGATAAACAGATCTTCGAAATATAGAATCATTGCGAAAAGTCCTGGCGAAAATAAACCTTGCTTTTAAAGTAATAATGTCTTCGGGTATATATGAGTGTGATTTGAACCTAAATGCATGTGATACGATACAAATTTTGGGATGGATAATTTTTGACAGCTTAATTTGCAGCTTGATTCGATTGCCACTGCAACGCCAATTGGGTGAGGTCTTCGGGTGATCAAGCCCATCTTTCGATTTAATTTCACATACAAAAACTATTGTGGAACTCGCAAGTGAACGGCAAAATAAACCCAAATAAATTTATCAAAATTATCAATGTTTGCGTCACATTATTGATAAATATTTCATGAGACAGGCAAAGATACAACACGATTGTGTTTTCACATCTTAAATTTAAGCAAATATTCCAGATAAAGCCTCCAGATGCTAGATTCAAGGGATGGCGACTGCGCGATACACCGCAGCTAAAAGGCTAAAAGAGTCAACAACGGTCCTACGCAGACCCAATTATGCACCCTCCCGAGATGATCCAGTTTCGCCGCTAAGCAATTAAGAGAGCGACTAAATGAGATGTGAAACTAATCAAGTTAAAAGGTGAGTGGGGCAAGAGCCACGTCGGGGGTTGTTTCGGGTGGGGGGAGGCTTGGTTTAGGTCCAGTGCACACGGAAGCTGGTACATGCCGGTCACGCGACCGCCCGATCCCAGAGCGGCTGACATTTCATCTCCCCAACTCGGAAGCTGCGTGTAGGGGGAATGCCACGTGATACGGTTAACCTATATCACGAGATGGAAAGGTCATTTAGGCGGTAAAGTAGAATACCAGAGTAAGGGGCCTTGACAGTGGAATGATTTGGAGTAGGCAATTTAGGCAGATATTTTAAACTTTTCTTTCTACTGCAGGATGTAAACGAGTGTTATGTCTTTTCGAATTTTCGCAATACAGCTTGCCACAAATATAGAATAAGTAGTAAAAGTTGATCAATTGGATAAGTCTGCTCAGTCATAAGATATTTTTTGAGACGGGTCACCTGCTTTGCAGACAGCGAAACAAGCGACAGTCCAGGCTGCTTTGGGGAAAGCGAATCAAGCGGCAGTCCAGGCTGCTTTGTAGACAGGGAAACCAGCGGCAGTCCAGGCTGCTTTGCAGGCAGGGAAACAAGCGGCAGTCCAGGCTGCTTTGCGGACAGCGAAACAAGCGGCAGTCCAGGCTGCTTTGCGGACAGCGAAACAAGCGGCAGTCCAGGCTGCTTTGCGGACAGCGAAACAAGCGGCAGTCCAGGCTGCTTTGCGGACAGCGAAACAAGTGGCAGTCTAGGCTGCTTTGGGGAAAGCGAAACAAGCGGCAGTCCAGGCTGCTTTGCAGATAGGGAAACCAGCGGCAGTCCAGGCTGCTTTGCAGACAGGGAAACAAGCGGCAGTCCAGGCTGCTTTGCAGACAGGGAAACAAGCGGCAGTCCAGGCTGCTTTGCAGACAGCGAAACAAGCGGCAGTCCAGGCTGCTTTGCGGACAGGGAAACAAGCGGCAGTCCAGGCTGCTTTGCGGTCAGGGAAACAAGCGGCAGTCCAGGCTGCTTTGCAGACAGCGAAACAAGCGGCAGTCCAGGCTGCTTTGCAGACAGCGAAACAAGCGGCAGTCCAGGCTGATTTGCGGACAGCGAAACAAGCGGCAGTCCAGGCTGCTTTGCAGACAGGGAAACAAGCGGCAGTCCAGGCTGATTTGCGGACAGCGAAACAAGCGGCAGTCCAGGCTGCTTTGCGGACAGGGAAACAAGCGGCAGTCCAGGCTGCTTTGCAGACAGGGAAACAAGCGGCAGTCCAGGCTGATTTGCGGA
Organism: Nemurella pictetii; assembly: GCA_921293315.2. Classification (NCBI taxonomy): domain Eukaryota; kingdom Metazoa; phylum Arthropoda; class Insecta; order Plecoptera; family Nemouridae; genus Nemurella; species Nemurella pictetii. The sequence goes on from OV121122.1 coordinate 10,889,128, forward strand.
CAGCGAAACAAGCGGCAGTCCAGGCTGCTTTGCGGACAGGGAAACAAGCGGCAGTCCAGGCTGCTTTGCGGACAGGGAAACAAGCGGCAGTCCAGGCTGCTTTGCAGACAGCGAAACAAGCGGCAGTCCAGGCTGCTTTGTGGGGAGCGGAGCAGGATTCCAGGCCGCTCAATGCAGACGAATGAGAGAAGCGTGGGTGATATTTTTTAAAGACTACAGGCGCGTGCTTTTGGGATGTGCCGCTGTGAAAGTGTTTTATTCGTGTTTTGGGAAATCATGTCGGAATTTATATTTTTGTGACGAGAGAATCCAGTTGGTTTTGTTTTGTGTGAAGGATGGCCCAACATTTAATTTGTGTAATTGAGGGGAAAAAGAGCGAGAAAAGCGTGTGAGGTGATGTGTCATAAGTTAAAACTAATCCAATTTGTGGGGCGTTATGCAAGAAAGGGACAGCTCTTGGCTATGTACGAGTTTGTCATGGGCTGGATGGGCTCTTGATTTGATAGCTGCATTACGCCGAGCTAAAATTTATAATTAGTTAAAATATATATTCTTCCTGCTTTTGAAATGAACTAGTCGGTTTGTAAGAAGATTTTGACTTCATCTAATTTCGACATCATCCTTCGCGGTTCAGTTGCTAAATTTACGTGTACTTTTGTGAATCCGGAGTAGATTTGATTACAGATTGAAAATAACAAGGTAGACATTCACCTCGCTGTAATTAATTACCATGGATCGTAAATTTCCATGGTCGACGTAACGATGGCATTATTACCTTCAGTTTACCGCATCAAGTTACAGCTGGTGAATTCCTTCCAAAAAAACACGAATACACTTGTTAGCTACCAAGATTTATGTCAATTGATTGCTAGAGTTTTGATATATACATATAATAACAAAACAAATTTCATTAGTTTCCACGGAAACCCCCCAAAAAACTCATTGCAAGCTCCATCACACACTTTAGGCACAAACATATCAAAATTTCATTTCCGAAAGCAAATACAAACATAACCGTCACCCACTTGAATAAACCTTGAAAATGAGCGAGGAGGCTGTGAAGTTGATAGGCGAGTGCACGAGAGAGAATCTGCCCTGCTACGTGGAGAAGTTGATCGCGTCGGTGCGGAGCGAGCTGAGAGACAAGCTGACCGACTACGACCTCACCGTGGTCATCTTGTTCGGCTTGATGGCCGAGACGGGGTTCACACCGCTCGGCCTTGACGAGGTCCTCACAGGTGCGAGCACGGTTACTATCATCCCCGAGTCTGACGCACGTGGCGCGTGTCAAGTGGGCTCAGGACCGACGACCCTGATAACTTGAATGATAACTTGAATGACACATATTTTGTTCAATAATAATTCAATGAAGCCATGTAGAGCAGTTCAGGTAGTGGTTTCCATATCTTCATTTGATGTTTAGCAGAGCCAATTAATTTCTTTTTACCAAACTGGTAGTACATCGAGTGGGTATCTGACGTCACTTTTCTCTGGGTGGAATCTAGGTGTATTTCGTTGCAGGGAAAACAACCATGGTACATTTTACGTTTGATAGGAACTCTGGTGCTATCAGAATAAGAAGACACCATTTCTTAATGTGTAGATACTGTGCACAATTGCTTTCTATCCGCAATAAAATCAGAAAATCGCGAGAAAGTTGATAGTCATTTGGCCGAATAAACCTATTTCATAGTTTTCCTTCATTTCGCTGTCTAAAGTGCTCCACCGTAAAAATAAATCTCCTAACGTTCCTCTCCCAAAAGGTCGATTTTCAAAACAGTTAACGTAGCTTCTCTTTCCTAAAAAAAACCACCCCTCCGTAAAATTCCCGCACTTGGCACTTCCAGGCCCGCTGTCACCGTACGGCAGCGCCTACGACTCCAAACGGCTAAAAGCGATCGAAAAGATGCCGAAGAACTGGCGCACCCCGACCGGCGCGACCTACTCGATGAAGTTCCACCTGAACCCGTGCCACGACACCGTCTGCCACTTCCTCGCCAACAAGGTGACGGCGACCGCCTCCGACACCGACGCCGCCAACGACAACCTCATCGTCAACCTCTTCGTCAACTGCTCGGACTCGGCGAACGCCATCAACATCCAACCGTCGCGCTACGTCGCCAGCAAGCAGGCGCCCATCACCAACATGTTCGACAAGCTCGACGAGTTGTCGCTGCTCTTCAAGAACGTGATCCATCCGATTCGGAACTCGATTCTCGAAGAGAACGGCCGACTGAACGCCAGCCTGATCGGCATCCCGACCGAGATCAAGCTGCGCATCTTCGCGCAGCTGACGGTGCCGGAGGGCTGGAGGGCGCTCTCCGAAACCTGCATGGACTTCCACATTTTGGGCAACGACGCGGAGCTGTGGAAGGGCTACCTGATCCGGGACTTCGGCGCCATCGCCAGCCACAGAGCGAGCGTCGACGAGCTGAGGAGCAACGCGGCGAAGGTCGACTGGAAGATGGAGTACATGGGGAGGTTCGTAGAAGTTCGTACGTCTTATTTGGAAGAGTGGAGCTCACACTTGTACATCGGGGAAGGTTGATAAGGATAACATGATTTTTTTTCAAATAATTTTGGTTAGTGTTAGTTTTTGCGCTGAGGTTTATGGTCTCGTGAGAGCTTCATATCGTTAATAGCGGTATTAGAATATTATTTGAGATGTTGATTAGAACTGTCGTAGCGACGTGGCAAGAAAACAGCCAAATCAGTGCGCAGACGATTCGATTTATGATCTGTGAATGTATTAATTTCGGGTGAATCTATTCGGAGCGTCGATGGTCGCTTGCTTCATATCGCAGGATGGGGCAGCCACCCTGTCAATGCTTCTGAGTGTGGAGAAGAGAAATGCTATTTTTTTTTTATCAACAAGCGTTTTTGGAACAGAAAAACCACTGGATTTTGGCCCGTGCGCAGAGTTCATGCCAGTTTAAGATGCCTGTAAATATCTGACAGGACACACACCAAATATCGCCTCAAAATAGGCAATGGATACGAGTAGTCTTCGATTCTTTCAATTCTAAACCGCGGATTGCAATTCCGAAGATCCCCGCCTAAATCCTGTCCGAAGCCGCGATGACCAGCGCGGCTAGGCACGATCGCGGTGCGCAGTGCGCAGCCCATAGACTGAAACGCGGCTCTCGCTTGCCCCAGATTCACGACCGACGCCGCCAAGAGGAAGGTGTTGCAAAGCATCGCGCTGCGGCATCGCACCACCGACTCGGAAGACAGTTTCCAAAGTTTCCACAGCTTCCCGAGCGTCCACAGCGGGCACGACTACGACGACATGTTCTTGTGAAACAGCCGCCACGTTCAGTTCCGTCGAAACCATACGAAAAATAAACCAAAACACACAAGAACATATTCGCTTAAAATATGTCGTTCTCTTTTCTTCTGCTCCAGCCACAAGAAAGTATTTGTTTTGAGAAAATTGAACCGAAAACATTTTAGAACGGCGAATGGAAGAGTGGCGAAATTGCGGAGATACGCTCCCCGTTACGCTTACGGAGTCACGTACAAAAATCTATGAAAATCAAATAAAAAAAGCGAAAAAAATAAACACGGCAGCACTGCAGCATCCACCTCTAAGCGAGCACTCTCTGTGTGCATTTCTAGATACACCCACGATTTGTACCAAAATCCCGCGGAGGGCGTGCGCCCCGAACTGGTCTGGATCCGGTCGGCGACCAGTTCGCGCCTCTTGCTCGACATCCGGTTCGTCGTGTCGCAGAACTTGCCGGCGGTCGGCGCCGCTGACAGCGAGCTCACCTACTACCCGGTCGCGTCCGACAGCGACGACCCGTCGTGCGCGCGGAAGACGTCCGAGAGCATCACCTCGCTCGAACCGCACGCCTGGTCCGACGACGCCGCCGACACGGACAGCGACGCCGTCGTCCGCGGCGTCGACCAACGAGAGTGCCCGACGGGTTGCCGCTACAAATACATCCCACCCGGCGTCCGGGATGATTTTGAAACGACTTTCCCCAATCGCTTTCCGTGCGAGGACCTTCAAGCTGTCCCCGGCCACGCGACAACAGCATTAAACATTGAAGTAATTTACCAGGCGATACCGAATGAAAATTTTGATTCCTCTGGACCAGATGACAATGGTGGTGCATTAGAAAATACTCCTGTGCAAGATCACGAAGACGTTCAACCTATCGCATCAAATGCCAAGACAATCATCAGCGGCTGTGCATTACACAGCGCCACTAAAGCTCGGGATTGCGACGAAGATGGCGGCAGCAGCACAGCAACGCAAGCAACAGCGGTCGTCATTTCAGCCTCGGGCGTTAGGAAATGCGTGTCGCAGTCAGACTTGCGCGTCGACCTGCGTCTCGGCGAGCTCAATGCGGTCGACCTGCTCTCCGACGAGTACGACGCCGACGGCGAGAGCGACGTGCAGCGGTCGGCGGCGAGCGTCGAGCGCGACCTCGCGTCCAGCTGGATGGGGGCCAAGATGGCTTCCTTGCGGAACCCCTTCGAGAACGACTCCGGCGTCGGGCTGTCGACGGTGTCGCTGCAGAACCATGTCGGCTCCGAGCCGGACGTTGCCGGGGTGTTGGCGGGACAGGAGCGCATAGGGAACGGGGACGCCGATTGTCTGGAGGGTGTTGTGCCGCCGGATTTCACGTACGGCGAGGTCGGCCCGGAGAACTGATGCGATCTGGCGGCGCTGGTCTGGGGGAAGGTGTTTCCGCGGTTGGTTTTTGTGTCGGTGGACTGTCCTTGATGCTCACAAAAAAATTACTGCAACGTTTATCAAAATAAAACTACAAAATGTAACAATAAAGCAAGATATTCACGAAACTATTTTGTAATATTGTCGCGTTTTGCTATTTTCTATGAGTTAACTGCTGCATATATGAACAAGAATGTCTTAAAATAAATTAGTTATTATTATGTGCGTAGGTATATGTCTCACGAATCACGATTGATGTAATATGAAAGCAGAAAATCAATTTCTTCGTCTTGCTATGCCTACTTGAGTGACGCGTGCGATGACCCGACACCTTCAAGAAAATCTGGAAAATGTGCTATATGTAAAAGAACTACCACCGTCCAAATTTTGGGTCCGCAGACTGCTGGAAGAACGGGAAATTCGAGCAGTGCAACTTTGGATGGAAAACTTCGACGACCTTCACATGTACGCCCTCATGGACCTCGAGAGTAAGTTTCAAGCCAGGGAGGGTAAGACTGGGCAGGTCATCATGCACCATGGTTAGAGCAGTGGCGGCGCCAGAAATAAATCAGTAGGGGGGCAAAGCAGGGGCAAGCGAATAGGTGAAGGGGGCAATAACCACCCCCCCCCCCCCCCCACGGGCCCACACAGATCGAATTACCTGAAGAGTGTTTTTATTTCTCATTAATCCGTAAAAGCTTATAGCTTCGTCACACGGAAAATTTTGCTGGTGCAGCGTTCCACGTAAAAGCAGTTAGTTGCCCCTACAATAATCACTATATTTCTGAAAAACATTCAATTGATAGTTGAAAGAAATTCTAACTCGCAAGTCGCAATGTGAAGTCTCGAGTCGATCGGACGTCTACTTTGTTCACAAGAGATATGGAATTTGGGACTTTTCAACGGGGGGGCAAGCAGGGGGGCAAGCCAATTTTTGGGGGTGCACTTGCCCACCCATGCACCCCTGTAGCGCCGCCACTGGGTTAGAGCCAAGATGACGTTTCGAGAGCGAAAGCACTTTTTTGTAAATTACTGTGATACGGAACAGAAAGTGGATGAAAAAACATATGCCTGTTGCTTGTGAATTGAAAGATATATTTTAAAATACTCTGAGAATATTTACCTTCGGCCACAGATTCAAACCAAACGTAATTGTACAGAATTACAACCCTTGAAAATGGCCAAAATGCCATAAAATGTAATTTTATCAAGAAATCGACGAGTAAATTCACAACAGGCACCAACATTGTTCATAACACCTAACAAACCATCCGGAAAATTTACATGACAACCAAATTCCACCATTCTCTCATTTCGCATATCAGACCGACCTAACTTTACTAAATTCGCATGGATTACAGGCCAGCTCCAGATTCCGGCCATCGACTGTCTGGAAAGGGATCTCTGGCCCTTCACGCACTCTACGACTATGTGGTCCTATCTTACCGAGCCGTTCGCCTCCTGGTTTTCGTTATACATCGACAGATAGAGAGGCTCTGACAGAGAACGAGGTAAGCGCTAAGCTCTCAAGTTAAGCAACAATGCGCAGGGAAAAATATTGAACTGGTGACTGGTGACTCATCGCGGCACCCATGGAATGATTCATCGGGGCCTTACGTCCGCAGAGGTAAGCGAAAGTTAAGCAACAATGTGCAGAGCCATGATGGCGATTGGGTGACCGAGATCGCTTGCGCCTCAGCGTAACAGGTAGAGATTCCATTATCATTCACTAATACCCCGATGACAATAGGCCGGGGGCAGGGCCAGTTGCCTTAACATTGCTTGGTTATAGGTGTCCCCATTATAGATTTTTAATTTAATTTAATAGTATTTGAATTTAAATCTTATTTAAATCTGTTTCTTTCAGGTGTAAGAACATGGACCCTAGTTGCGCCTCTTCACTTTCGTGGCTTCCAACGAAACGACAAATCGTTGCGAACAACCAAATGAGCGAATCTAAATTCCATGTCGTTAAACACTTTGTAGAGAATGTAGAATGTACACATATTTATTTTTAAATCTATTTATCAACACCTTGAAATTATAAGTGATTGTGCTCGATTTTATACGCTGAATATTTCTGTGCATTGTAACAATCAGTAAGCGCGACTAGAAAGTGAATAGGAAGTATTTTTTTACATCAATAAACAATGAATACAGGGTAAGTCATGAGAATCTAATTTATCAATGAGAATAAATCCTTGGTCACCGCGGTGACAAACATTAACATTAACGCGATGATCGAGAACAAAGAAATCAACACGCTATCACTCTTAATAAATCCGTCATTAATGTGATAATTATGGTAATAAATGCGCACACGTGAGATCGACGAGTCCATCATTGTCCGTGGTGCATCGGACACGTATCATGTCAACCTCCTCGCGACCTCAAGAAAATACGTCGGTCGGCCCGCGTCGATAACGAGCCTCGACTGCCGCTTGTTTCCCTGTCTGCAAAGCAGCCTGGACTGCCGCTTGGTTCCCTGTCTACAAATCAGCCTGGACTGCTGCTTGTTTCGCTGTCCGCAAAGCAGCCTGCACTGCCGCTTGTTTCCCTGTCTACAAAGCAGCCTGCACTGCCGCTTGTTTCGCTGTCCGCAAAGCAGCCTGCACTGCCGCTTGTTTCCCTGTCTACAATAGCAGACTGGACTCCTGCTTGTTTCGCTGTCTGCAAAGCAGCCCGGACTGCTGCTTGTTTCGCTGTCCGCAAAGCAGCCTGCACTGCCGCTTGTTTCGCTGTCTAGAAAGCAGCATGGAATGCCGCTTGTTTCGCTGTCTGCAAAGCAGCCTGGACTGCCGCTAGTTTCCGTGTCTGCAAAGCAGCCTGGACTGCCGCTAGTTTCCCTGTCTGCAAAGCAGCCTGGACTGCCGCTTGTTTCGCTGTCCGCAAAGCAGCCTGGACTGCCGCTTGTTTCCCTGTCCGCAAAGCAGCCTGGACTGCCGCTAGTTTCCGTGTCTGCAAAGCAGCCTGGACTGCCGCTAGTTTCCCTGTCTGCAAAGCAGCCTGGTCTGCCGCTTGTTTCCCTGTCCGCAAAGCAGCCTGGACTGCCGCTTGTTTCGCTGTCCGCAAAGCAGCCTGGACTGCCGCTTGTTTCCCTGTCTGCAAAGCAGCCTGGACTGCCGCTTGTTTCCCTGTCCGCAAAGCAGCCTGGACTGCCGCTTGTTTCCCTGTCTGCAAAGCAGCCTGGACTGCCGCTTGTTTCCCTGTCCGTAAAGCAGCCTGGACTGCCGCTTGTTTCCCTGTCTGCAAAGCAGCCTGGACTGCCGCTTGTTTCCCTGTCTGCAAAGCAGCCTGGACTGCCGCTTGTTTCGCTGTCTGCAAAGCAGCATCGAGGGACAGTCTTACGCGATGCCCACAGAAGATTCAGTTCCCCATGATTGAAGATTACCCGTTTTCATTTCCCACGTCCTTTCCCCGTTTCCGCCCCATTTTTCACGAAAAATTATAGCCTCCGCTCGTCGTGACACCTATAATTTCAATAAAAAAAAACCGGCCGTTTTTAATTACAACCGTGTCCTGCACCAGAGTAATACTTATTCTATGGTAATACATAAACGCTGCGCACCTGATGACATTTCACAATGATTATTCTCACCAGCCACTCGGATGTACGATTAAAGTTTAAATTTCAATGAGAAGAAGTTTATAATATAAAGACTGAGCCTTGTCGCACGATCTGGGTCAATAACAGAATTCTTAAACACATGTGTGGGATCAAAAATTATGATTTGCATATATCCGCCACGTTGTAGACAAGTTCACGCGCATTTGCCGCCAGTCAGAGGAAACGACGCGCGATTAGCATACAATATGAGACTAGCCGAGACATAACCATGCTTGAAATATGACCCAAGAGAAATCAGGTGCACGAACTTAGTTCGGTAGCAACCCCCAAAGCAAATTATTTCTGGAAATTGCTGTTTTCATTTCGATCAGCTCGTTCTATGACGAACTGTGAGTGTGGTTGCTAGATGGGAGAAGGGTATCCTGGGTTTGATGCTCGTCGTCGAGCATCAATTGCAATGAGTGTCATTCGGAAGCGGAACTTAAGATTGGAAATCAGCGATTTCTCGTAGTTGGTGACAAACCTTTCTCGCGAATCACGAGACACGAAGTCACGAGAAACGAAGAGGAGTCTCTGCACTTGTCTCGTTCCATCCCCACAGGTGGGACTCCGAAATCCAGCCCCTTCTTGGATTGCAGTCCTAAAAATAAGTAAAAATCACGTGTTATTGATAATGATGCTTTATTTCTATGTAAAATATTGAAACCGTTCGCCATAAATCAGTCATTATGGTTTGAAAACATGGTATCATCGAATGGAGATCCTCAACTGGCAATCTAGTCTCCTGAAGATCGGTGAACGTGCGTGATCCATAAAATCTGACAAACAAGTTCATTTACAGAAGTGCACAAGTACCTACAACAATTGATCGAACTCGAGCTGTGTCCGTATGACGATTGACTGAATGATTATGCTAATTCCTGGATGTATTTTTTTCTAATCAGGTGTTCGGACGCATATTATTCAGTATCGAGCGCTGGCCAGACATCCGTTCGCCGGGGACAGGTGATAGGTGAGAGGTGAGCAGGCGAGAATGATGGCGACACTCTTCGCTTCTCACGGCTGGTTGCGATATGTCGTGGTGCGCGCTCGCTTGAAGCTTCTAGGTTGAAACTCGAATGGTTATTCGCTGGAATCGATGACATGAGGTGAACGGTGCAAGCTTATACGCAGGCGGCGGCGGCGGTGGCGGCGGCGGCGTGATGCCACAGTAATGCTGCGACACCTAGTATGCTAATCATCTTGCCGTTGGTTTTGTTATTAAGTTATGCATGAGTTTGTTGGCCGTCTGCTGTGACGGCAGTTCGGATGGTGTAGTTAACAAAATAAATCTTGTTAAATATAGTTAGAAAATATGAAATTTCGTTGTCAATACGGCACTAGTTGAGTTTTGACGTGGCCTTTTAATGAGCTATTGCATTCAATGTTGCAATCAATGTTTAATACTTTTTCGAATCTGAAATTCGCCAGGAAAAAAAGCTATTGAAAAATTTTTGGAAATCATGTCCGGCTGTGAAAAATGTCCTCTTTCGTTCTAGTCGCATTTTAAGCGTAGTATTCGTCGGCACTTATTTGTCCCATTCAGCTCGACCTTATATTGTGACTAAGAAAGAGCCAAGAGGATCCATTTCAGTTGACAAAAGCCAGCTTGTCAGCAAAACCTCACGTCGGCGCACCTTGACAAGAAGCTAGCAACAATCATCTACCTGACGATTTACAGAAAAAAAAAAAAGTAAAAATCGAGAAGAATCATACCGAAATTAAGGTCAGCAGAAGACAATATCACCTGTTTCCCAAATTCGTAACACAAGACTCTGTCGTCTGTCGCGTCCATCCCAAGGCTGTCGTGAACCACGCCGTAAATCTCTCGCTCAAGATCGCCGCTCTCAGCTATTTTGACGTTACCTGCCCGCTAAACATCTCAATTTCGGGAAAACAACCCCAAACAAAAATCTTCCGCTCGCATCTTTTCAATCGTGCCACCGGTGAGTTTCTCTTTTATTGCCTTCTAGACATTGCAGACAAAAGCAGGAGCTGAATTAGCGCTGAAGTCGCTGCTAGATTCATTCTTGATGATCTCAGACGGGTATACGTGGTGTCCGTGCACAGGTAGGCAAAGAATTCGATGTGTACGATGGTATTTAGGTCAGATTTTGGACCGCGAGCGAATTGACTGTGCACTTTATGTGCAATTCATCGGTTTTATACGCATTTTCTTGCAACGGGCTGCAAGTGTGGCAATAAATCTAATTGTTAATTGGTTTTAATCGTGACGAGCCATTGCCGCGATTACATGCGAGACGGTTCAGCGTGACGTAATTGGATGAACGTTACATCTCACATACCTGAGTTGAAATTATAATTTCTACTTTTTAATCTTGGTTGGAAGATGGTTAAAACAGATACAGTGCAATTTCCTGTGTTTTCTAATCGCTTTAGGCTTTACATCTACAAATGCGACACATCGGTAATCTAATATGGATTTATTCTTCCTCCCTTCCATTGAAAAAGGTCGGATGAGATTTAATTTAAATGGAAAAATTGATGATAATTTTACCAGACCCGAATTCAAACAACTTCCTACGCTCTTTGAGATCCTTCGGCCGTTGCAGACCGATTTAGACTTTTTTGGCGTCGCATAACATGCAACTATAATGATATTTTTTTACTGATGCTGCATCCGTGGACCACTGCATTGTACGGACGGCGTCATCTGGCGCTGTTCGCCGCCCGGCCAAGAGTTCTCCACCTCCCAGCTGCTACCTGGAGCTGCCACGACAACCAACAGATGCAATCGGCTTATAAATTTATTAATTAGATATCTCATTGTGAGCATCCGTCGGGACATCATCCGCTGGCTTCAGCTTTGTTCTCGCTGTCTGCGCGCGGAGACGAAGAATGAGCAAGAGAGAGAGAGAGAGTAACACATGCACGATGCATTTTAGTGTCGTGCATGCCAACTGCAAATTGAAGCGATTAAATTCTCGATATTTAATGGGGTCATGGAGCCAGACGTCAGACGATGACATTTTGTTGTCAATGATGGGCCATTTCTCTAGGAGAATCTAGTAATTTTTTTCACAGTTCTTTGTATATCTCCCGTGCTAACTGATCGTTTGAGTATAAGTATTGCTGCTTATCTTAGATATGGTACTACAGTACATACTTTCCACGGGGTAAACTGCAGATGTGTTTCATGCGTTCCCATAAGATTCAATCTGCGGCTGTTTTATTTTGGTGTCACATATTGCAAGGGAACAGTTCCCTTATTTAGTGTGAATTTAATCCTAAATGCAAATACTCGTTGCATGGACGGTAGATGATGATTATTAGAAACGAAATATCAATTCCAAAATTTGCATCCATACCGGGACTCGAACCCGGATCTTTGTCAGACAAAGATCCGGGTTCGAGTCCCGGTATGGATGCAAATTTTGGAATTGATATTTCGTTTCTAATAATCAGTTCCCTTATTTCTTCTCCATCCACTTCCTATTATGGAGTTGGTTTTAAGATTTTAAGATATATAGACGCTGTGGACCAAATGCAATGTCTTTTCTACGAGATGTTCCTCAAAAATTTAGCACGCTATGTTGTGAGACGCACAGACTCCCGACGAGGGACACTATAGAAGATCTACGATTTGAACCGAAATTTTTGGGCTTGTCAAAAGGGTAACAATCCGACCCGTCATAAACCGCGCTTCCAAATTCAGTGCGCCGTGACCCTGAAGATTTATTAACTGGACCTCGACCGATCTCTGAATGGGTCCAGACCGTTAGAGGGATGGAAATGGCGACCGTAATTTCCGACAAGAAGAGAAATCGAAGATGTGATCTAGACAATGACGTTCCTACTCGGACCCGAAACACGCTCTCATATCACGGAAGAAGGCCGAACACAGAAAACACCCAAAAACTATTTCGAGGCACGCCAAACCACAGAAATAAATCCACAGCTCTGACACAGCCTCCGAAACAAAAGAGAAATACTCAAAACACTGATACGAAAATAATCGTCTCAGAGTCGCTCCAATTTAACATCGCATCAAAAAACAAAAAACTCCTCAAACCCACGTGTGCTACGACTGTCGACCAACCGTACGGCCATATGTTCTCTATTCTTCCTAATCGATCTGAGATGAGGCCCCCAATTATCTATCTATACCATGGCTCTTGCTATCCCACAGATGCTATCACAAGAACCCTTTGCTCGGCTCGCCGGCCGGTATAGGCCCTCCGTGGACCGGTATCTAGGTGCGTGGCCAGAGGCCAAACGTGTTTTAATAAGAGGCGTCGCTAATGATAGGTGAGACGGTGGTCGCGTGCCCGACGTGCCCTGGGGCGTTTCACCGCTGCTGCTGCTACTGCTGCTGCTGCTGCTGCTGCTGCTGCTGCTGCATCTGCTGCGAGCGCGAAGGATCGACGATCTTGGCGGCAATCGCAGGTTTGTAGAGAAGAAGTGATCGATCTGATGTGCCTGTCTCGGGAGATTTGTCGAGAGCGCGCCGGAACCGGAGTCCGAACTGCGTGTGGAATGACGCTGTTTACGACGAATGCTTCCTATTGATTTGAACGACGCAAGAAGATTATAAATATCGACACAAGCTGTTTGCCAGACTCTTTTAAATGTATGCTATTTTATCAATAGTCGAATACTTCCCATTCAAAAGTAAACGATTTGTATATTATTATGTCGTATTTCCATTTTCATGGGGTATCTAGGAAGTTTCAAGCGAATACTTCAATTCGACACAAGCGTAAGTAAAAAGTGTACAATAAACTACCCGATTTGAGCCAAAGCAACACCCTCTATCCAAAAGCCTGTGAAGCTAAATTGATTCGTGTATAAACATAATAAATTGTCGATAATTTTTTCGGTTGGATTTTTTTCGCGACAGTTTGTTCCACAGCTGAAAATATTGATTGTACAGAACGTCCAGCACACAACGCCCGTCCTGGCGCTAATTTTAATAGCACCTCCATATATATCATAGGTTTTTTTCTGCATAAAGCGTGCAAAAAATACCCGCATTTAATCTGGGGGCATCGCAAAACATGGTTTAAACTCGAGAGCAGCGGGCTTTGTCCAAGACGTTGACGGTGCTGCCCAGATGAGAGATGATGTGCGAGATGAAGCCGTCTGCCTGCCTGCATCTCGACTCGTTCGTGGCACGTGCCCCTGTTCGGTCCACCTGCCTTGATCTCGACAGCAGCCGGCTCGATTAGTCAGGCGAAGGTTGAGATAGTTACATAGTTGGTACTTGCTTGCACATGGGCGCCTGTATACAGATTTTTTTTCTTGCATTCACCCTATTCACACTAGCTTTTTTTCTGTTTCTTCACAATTGTAGAGGTCGTTTCATTTAATCGCTTTGTCAAGTTTTAATTGTCGTACATATATTTTTAACTTTTGGTAACTTTCCGCTCTGTAAACTGTCAGCGCTGTCAAATATACGAAGAAATCAACCAAGGCCAAACTGTCATCGCTCTTTCAACTGTCCGCAGTTGTGAGATGTTTTTTTCCAGTTTTCTATTGGCATAACGAAAATTGAATTCAGTTTTTGGGATAAAAAAACATTGCTATAGTAAATTAATTTGATCGTTAGCTTTTCTCACGTCAGGAATTCCAATGACATGGTCATACTGCAATAGAAAGATTTCGTGCCAACTTATTTCTTAACAATTCCCACGCCAAATGACATCTTCAGATGAGTATTGATTCGGCTTACAGACAAGTGTTTTAATTAAGTGAGTTAATCAGGTTTATATCAGCTTGTTTTACGAGCATCCGTGCTGTGGCATCTTCCTACAGCCATGAGACGGTGCATTTTCATGACGCCAAACAAACAATAGGTGATAAAATTGGTTATGATTCTGCTGTGGCCACAACTCTAGGAGGTGCTTCACACTCGCATCTCTCGTTTATTGATGACATGATGCGAGAAAGTATGTCATAGATGATCGTGGCGCCTTTACGCGAGTTTGCTAGCAAATAAAAATACATTTCAGTTCGAATAAACGCACTTAATCGCTTTTTATCGTCAGAAATACATTGTCTGGCGTGTATGGGCAGTAAAGCAAACGCATCGTTGCGTAACATTTTGTAAACGGCACGTACGAAATGATGATGCGTGCAAGATTGCATGCTGCAAGTGATGCCTTCGACAGCAAAATCCTCAGCGAAAAAACTGCACTTGACCAATGTGGCGAATATTTGACGTCAGATGCAGTTTAAGGTGCATTATTCAAATTCTAAATGAGCAGCAAATATCGATGATCAGCTGCAAGCAAAAAAATAAATTTCCCGCATCCCCACGTGCCGGACGTTTTATTTAAAAAAAAATAACAATAACAATAATTAACGGATTTTTTATATCGATATAATTTTGTTCTGACGTTCTTCCTTCAGCAATGTAATTGAATATAATTGAATTGAGACCAAGGAAAGCAAGGGAAAACCTTATAGAAACCGAGAGTTCATAATGCGACTTATGTTTTCGTTCGGTATAATCTTGTTTCGGAGGACACAAACAAAAAAAAATCGAGAGTTCCGAACACTCGCCACGCGGCTAAACTGTGTCTCACCGCCAGTTGTCACCAGTCAGTGGGCAGCGTTGGCTAAATCAGAGCAGAGCTAATGTGGGGTCTGGGAAATCAATTAGGAAATTGCTAAGAGGGTGACCACACGCCCTACGGGCATACTAGGCACCTAGAAAAGATACAAAATGTCTAAATCAACCGCCTCAGGATAAATTCATGTTCAGGAGTTTAGGAGGTGTCAGTTTACATGCCTACACATAGATACATTGTACACAAGGGATACCAAAATTCCAAACAGCAGATTGCTGCTGGCAATTGAGAGTGAGACCAACCCTAGCATGTACTTCGATGTCGTGGCTGGCTCGGGCTCCGAATCCGTAGAGCAACCTCCCGCCTCGCGAGTCAAGATCATTGGGAGCTTCCTGCGCTTCGCTCGCGACTAAATCTGCTCTGATCTGCTTAGTGCTGATACCGAGAATGCCGGGCGTCCGCCCTGGGTGTTTGGTACGGCTTCGTGGGTCAAACATCCGACCCAGCCAGCCAGCTAGCTAGCGTGCTCGTGCTCGTGCTAGTGCTTGTGCTTGTGTTGGGTGGAGAATGGAGATGCGCGATACTATGCTGTGTTTCACGCCAACGCCATGGGGTGGGAGCTGCCTTGTATAGCTGCGCGCTCGGCGAAGGGGGTGAATAATGCTGCCCTTGCCGTATTTTCAGATTTGGTAGCTATGTGCATTATTTTTTTGCGTTGGTTTGGCAGATGTAAGTTAGTTTTCTTCAATAAATAGCAATTGAGTTTTTTTTTAAAACATCACTCTGATCATCTCGATGAGAGTGTAGCCTGAATCAGATGCATTTTTCTGTCTAACCTCTCCAACATGGCACCTCTACTATTTAAGGCACCTCTACCATTGAAGGCACCTCTAAATATTGATGGCACCTCCATGCACTGCTAACGGCTGTTATTTTTCATAGCTACGACATACGGGCGATAATTGGGCTCGAATATTAACAAATTGAATTTTGCGGTTATGCAAATTGATGGTGATAATACTGGACTTAAAATTTAACAACGGAATACTAAACCAGCAAAATCTAAGCAACAGCAAAATTTTCTTATGAAGAAATTTTGCTTTTCACAGCAGGTGCAAATCACCTAGATACCTTTACTGGTGGTTTCTTCGATCATGATCATCATACAATCATTTTGTCGGAGAAAATTAACTGAATAAATGGCAAAACTCAAACGCAGATCTCAAATTTTCTAATAATTCGCTGATCTTCGCATGGCAAATTACTCAAATAGAAAAATGTTCAAACAAATCATTTGCCAATTGAAAAAAACTGCAAGCGTTTGGCACAAAACCCCATCCGAAAATAGTTATCTTCGTTTGAAACACCTCCCCCACACATCGCCTCAGACAAACGTTGTCCTGAAACCCACCACAGCGACCCACCCTCTGCCTCCCCCATCCGGGCACATCTATGGCCTATCATCTCGCCTTACTCCCTGGACGGTGTCCCCCGTCCGCGACCGGGTCAGGGGCTGCATGCTTGCTTCATGCTCGCTGCACGGTGATCCCATTACCCATCGCCAAGGCAGCGGCGGCGAGCTGACAGCTTCCGGGCAGATCAGGGGCTTCCGCGGCCGCTGCAAATCCACGCTTGCCCCCCCCCCCCCCCCCCCCCACCGCCTGGGGGCTTACACGACGCCGGGGGCGACCTCGGGGCGACCTGCCCCCGAGACTCATGGCCGGCTTCTTCGGGGATCTTAGCGGGCCAAAGTAGTATACGCAGTGCAATGCAGGCAGTGCTCAAGCAAAGTTTGGTTCGCGTTTAGTTCGATCTCAACATTTTCTGCCATTATTTCAAGGGAATAAAATTAGCAAAATCTTCGCAACTTTAGTTCGATGTGAAAGGTCGAGCTCTCCCCAGTAGTCTCGTTTCGATCACATGTAAATCGATGCTCACATTTGCTCGTACGAAGATTTTTAGATATAAGAGCAAAAAAGCTTTAACTGTCTGGCAATAGATCAAGGCATACAGCCCGCAAGGAAATATGATGAGAAAAACTTTATCATGTGTCAGGGAAAATGTCAGCAAAGATGTATTGCATGAATAAACATTTTCACCCAATATATGCGAAAGAAAATGAGAAATCGACAGAATTTTACGGCAACTTTTAAAGATAATGTAAAAATGACGAAATAAATGAACGAAATGACGCAGATAGATATAATTAATATCTGGATATATTATATTTTAATCAATATTATCGAGGTGTTTTGTGCGATGAATTGTACCCGTATGTCCTCACTCCGGAGGTCTACTACTACTAGTTATGCTACTAATTTTACAACCTCTCACTATACGATGTAGAGAAATTAAATCAGAAAAATACGCTTGTATGTTTGTTTAACTATTATTTTTAAAAAAATCAGTGTCTCGCCAGTCAAAAGACAATCGTCAGTGAAAGTTATATTATAGTTAGGGGTGGCAGGGAGTGGGGGGGAGGGGTGCAGGTACAATCTGTCAAGTGGTCAGACTCCGGACAGGTCAAAACACAGTTGTAACTTGTCGAATCGTGAACAAAGCCGAGCGGCCCCAAAATGTAGCCAGACGAAGGCCAGGCCACCCTTGACTGTTACTCCTACGTGCAGAGATCAAGACAAATGGATGTGGATGTTGATGTGGACACAGCATCAACTTTGTGTTGACCGTGTGACGAATTGCCGAAGAATAGGACTGGTCAAGTTGTGTGGAGATGCGATTGTCAAATGACTGCTAATGGATATAAGCTGCCCTTTCTTGTTAGCAGCGGTGTAACACCCAATTGGGGGTGCCAAGTCTTGCAGATTTCTTGTGGAGACGTCTGGCTTCTTAGGGGATGAGTGGAGATGGTTTATCTTAGCAGTCTGGCATTCTTTTTGCAGTCAATGAGACTCTCTTTCGCAATTCGCTAGATAATCATTAAAATTTCATATTGTATTTAGCTTGCTCGTTATTTAAGTTACTATTATTCAGTTTGGCTCATTGACTCTTTTTGTACAATTTTCTTTGTATTGTTTGTATTTTCAATTTTCTTTGTCCATGTCTATTCAATTACACGCATTGTATGTAAGTAATTCGCATTTTTGTAATATATATTTGAGTATATATCGCTCAACCCAGGGTTAACCTTTGTGAGCATTCCTATAAGAAAAATTGTTTCAATACTCGTGTAATCCATGATATTATTAGGAATAAAAAGAAACAAAAAAAAAATCGTATTCGCATCGTAGAATATGCTTGGACCCACAACAGTGTTATTAAGATTAGTAATTGAAATTGTAAGATGTTTATTCACGTGTCTTATGACAGTTGTTATTGAAAGTACAACGCAAAAGCGTGTACACAAGCAACACGCACGCAACGCGTAGAACTTGCAGCTTGAAACTTTTCCTTTCGTAGCTGAAAAAATCCGCATAAAATTAAGACCGTCATAATTTCTCGGAAAATTCGAATCGAATGCAGCACCGATTGTAAATCTAAGGAAGCGAAAGAGGGCCGTTGGCTGCATCAGCACAACAATCGCGACCAAGGCTAAATACCGTCGCGCACCTTTCCGCCCAAAAACACACCCCGAGAGCGGCGGCCAAATTGATTTACTGCGTTCGTCGTCCGTCGCAGCGAAACGTGGGAAAGAAATTCCCTTTTTCTCGAACAATTCACTCTCGCTGATTTTTTCTCGACGGATGCGTCTCAAATTCACGAAAGCGAACGCGAGTTTGAATGGTAGAGACACATTTTAGACTTTAGAGGGTGTAGTTTGCATAAATTGTGGCCAAAGGTGTAGGGATGAAAAATGCTCGTCCGAGTAAAATACGGGTTCGGCAACTTTTTGAGGTTGTAAAGTAATTTTTCAAAGAGTTAATGGTGGTGTCAATGAACCTTGATTGCCATGGGAACATGGCCCAAACCTCGAGATAAGTAAAGAGTAGAGATTAAAATACTGTCACCTACATTTTGTCATAATTGTTGACATCCTGAATTTAAGGAATCTGGCTTGGTTCGGTAAGTTCTGAATAATTACAGAACAACGCTCACCTGAGTTGAGTTTCGTAATTATAGAGAGTATTTAAAACGCCTCTAAGCTTTCAGAACAAAATGTTATACCACAATCTTTAATGGAAGTTAAAATTAGGTGGTAAAAATATTTAATATGTAGTACACATGGGGTTAGAATTTGAAAGTCTGATAATAAAATATAGGAATCCTCATGGGAATGTCCAATTACAACTGTGTAAATACGGTATTTTAAATAAAGCTTTTCAGCAATAGACCTATTCCACTCAGAGAAAAATTACGTCAGATACCCACTAAACGTACTAGCAGTTTGAAAAAACAATACCTCTGCTAAATAAGGGAAGAAAGGGAAATCACAACCCGAATTTCTCACCTGGCTTTACCGAGTGGGTATCATGACGTCATTTTGATAAAAATTTTGATTGAATGGAATATGTTTAAAAATTGACATGTTGTGGGATGATGAAAACCCTGACGTTATCACATTCCTTCCAAAGTTCTTGCATCGCGTGCACTATCAAAACCTGCCAATCCATGCAGGAGATATCGATAACGCCAGACTGAGTGAGAATTGCATGCAAATTTTCTTCGAACGCTCCACCCGCAATTCCATGCAAAGACTGCACGTTCATGGAACGCGCTAGATGAGCTTGGCCACCCATCCGATAGCTGGTTCGGCTCACTAATGCTTAACTTGTAGACATCCAGCTCAATTGAACCCGTGTCTCAAAATATGAAAAATTCACACACAATTTGACAAATGATGGAATTCAATTGATGGATTTTTTTTGTTGATAATTTACTTTTTTCTCTTTAAAACTAAATTAATCAAATGATTATTCCATAACTGATTATGGTAAGTTTGCCAATTGTTTCCATGAGAGAGTACAGTCTACACATTGGTTGGCTAGCGAAGCAAGCACGTCACGTCAACACCACTCAACGCAGTTCAATCAAAATGTTGCATTTAATTACATTTGTAACCAATTTAACATCATTAACATCACCCACAAGAAATGCAGAAGTATGTCTGAAATAGCGACGCCTTGCTTCATCAGCACCAAGAGTTGAGGAGAATTCTCTCATCTGTAACAAATCGGAATCCGATTCCTCGATTTACCCGCATATAAACAATAAACTCGAGACAGAATCGCGCCAAAAGTGCCGGCTGCTCGACCGCGCGCGACCCGTGACGGTTATTCTTGTATGCTAATTGTACGATGCCAACGCGTTAATCTGTAGATTGCCTCTTACAGGTTTTCTTATGTGCGCAACGTGAGCAGACACGATAGAAGACAAGTGCAGAGACGAGAGAAGAAAGGGAGAAAGGGTTGGACGGAAGTGAGCGATATAACCGGAAGGAAGCTGACTAAAGGAAAGGATGGATGCGACAGCAGGTGTCTTCGACTTCTTCGCAATGAGCAACTGTGTTCGGCTTGCAGGGATGGATGTATCGTTTGAAATGGGTGCTTTTAAAAGTGGAACGTTAGTGGTTTGCCTTGGTTGTTGTGAGACATAGTGGATGGAGGTGGAAAAGCCAGTGAGCACGTTCAGGTCCATTATTCGGCGGAAATCTCGTTACTATGGTTGCTATTGACGAAACTTGGTAGCAATTTAAGATATAGGTAGGAAAAATAATGATGAATTTTTCACTTAGACATAGTCTTTGGTGGGATTTGTAAGTTGTAACTGAAATGGTATTTCAGAATATCTAAATTTGTCTATTGACTATCACCGCTGCCGAAGGAAATTTAGTGAGGGTATTTCAACAAATTAAAATTTAAGAATAATAGGTAATCCATCTGTTCCCAGCAAACGCATGGTCTATTAGTTAACATTTATTTCCGTCTTTAATTTCCTCTAGATATGCCATCCTTTCCTCCAAATTCAAACGCCAACAGTTTCCAAGAAGATCGTTATTCGATTGTAATCTCAAATTATACAATCAAAAACCGCCATCCGTTCTCCAAACAACCTCAAACACTTTATACCATCCACAACTTGGTGTCTCCTTGAGATGATGCTCTGAAAACACCGGAGATGACAGGTGCTTCACATTATGCTTAGTATCAGGTAAGCAGCCTAGACCGCCGTCCGTTTCGCTGTCCACAAAGCAGCCTGGACTGCCGCTTGTTTCCCTGTCTACAAAGCAGCCTGGACTGCCGCTTGTTTCCCTGTCTGCAATGCAGCCTGGACTGCCGCTTGTTTCCCTGTCCGCAAAGCAGCCTGGACTGCCGCTTGTTTCTCTGTCCGCAAAGTAGCCTAGACTGCCGCTTGTTTCCCTGTCCACAAAGCAGCCTGGACTGCCGCTTGTTTCCCTGTCTGCAAAGCAGCCAGGATCGCCGCTTGTTTCCCTGTCTGCAAAGCAGCCTAGACTGCCGCTTGTTTCCCTGTCTGCAAAGCAGCCTGGACTGCCGCTTGTTTCCCGGTCTGCAAAGCAGCCTGGACTGCCGCTTGTTTCCCGGTCTGCAAAGCAGCCTGGACTGCCGCTTGTTTCCCTGTCCGCAAAGCAGCCTGGACTGCCGCTTGTTTCCCTGTCTGCAAAGCAGCCTGGACTGCCGCTTGTTTCCCTGTCTGCAAAGCAGCCTGGACCACCGCATGATTCCCTGTCTGCAAAGCAGCCTGGACCGCCGCTTGTTTCCCTGTCTGCAAAACAGCCTGGACCGCCGCTTGTTTCGCTGTCCGCAAAGCAGCCTGGACCGCCGCTTGTTTCCCGGTCTGCAAAACAGCCTGGACCGCGGCTTGTTTCACTGTCTGCAAAGCAGCCTGGACCGCCGCTTGTTTCCCCGTCTGCAAAGCAGCCTGGACTGCCGCTTGTTTCCCTGTCTGCAAAGCAGCCTGGATTGCCACTTGTTTCGCTGTCCGCAAAGTAGCCTGACAAATAGCGGTGAAACCAGCGGCCAGCTAGGCACCTTAATCAACGATTCTCCTCGAATATCTTCAACAAAGACACTTCCCATGAGAGAGCGGCTTCGGCTTTGCGTGTCTATCACCGAGATCATCCGGACCAGGATCGTCATCTGGGATCCGAGGATATGCACAAGAGTCCATCCTGCCGTATGAACATCACATGATATATCTCGCTCGGTCTCCCTCGCTCTCCTGCATCCTGCACGGTTGTGGAGTTGTGGGGAGGGGGGGGATCAAGACACCTGATCGTCTTCAGCACCTGTCTTCGTCCTTCGTGAACACCACTTGACCGTTGATACACTTTTGTCCGCGTCAGACTGTTATTAAAATGTTTATGGAGGGGGAGGGGGTTCTCTGTGTAAGATTATAGAGGTCTAGGATGTATTGTGTCCAATTGTTTTGTTGCTAGGATCGGGGGGGTTGTTCCAGGTAGATACAATCGTGACCTGGCATCTGAGATATTATGGAAAACTGGAGTTCAATGATGTCATTCACTTAAATTAATAGTCTCGGTCAATTTTCTCTCCAATTAAGAATCTTTACAAGCTCAAATCTATCGTAACTATAGACTTTATCGTGAAATCTCCACGAAATCTTCAAGAAGTGACCAACTTCAGATTCCATGTGGAGTCTGGACACTTCAACATGAAGACGGCCGCTAAAACTGAAATATCTGTAACCACTTATCGTTATTTATAGGATATTTTGGCATTACTGTTCGGTATTTTGGAAGTACAGAACCAGAAACAAAGGGACAAACGTTCGAGCTCACTATATTAAATTAAACAAAAACATGCAGAAATATTTTTGATAGAGATCTTCCAAAACATAACTTCATCATTCTATGGGATTCCCAAAAGCACGAATATCTTCCGGTACAATAATAAAATACACGCAAATAATGCTGATTTTTTAACACAATCTATATCTCTTCTTTGACTAAACTTAATTACGAATAACACCACAGAAACTATTCAAATTCCCGATTGAATTACGGATAGGACAGTCGAGCGAGTGCGACCCGAACCGTTCCTCGGCGTACCGAGACGCCCTCCCGCGTATCACGTCGCGTGATGGACGCAAGATATCGCCCCGGGCAAGAAATGCCTTCAAAGCAGAGCAAGCCCAGGAGCCGGCCACGCGTCTTGTTGGTAAACACCCAGCAATCAACACGACGTGGCGTACACAGTGGCGTGCAGAGCGTGTCCGACCGACAGCCAGGTTCACACGCCGAGTTACCAGCACGTGCATCGGATTTGTCGGTGTTGGTCGCCACTGGCGCTCCGTGCGACGCTCGCTGCAGGCCGGGGTTCGAACCTGTTTGGCGTCGGTTCGCTGCGCAGCTGACCGCTAGACGTCGCCGCGTGCGTCAAGCGCAGCGCAGGCGGAGTCTGCACTGCGCGCGCAGCTTGGACAGTTAACTAATCTCTGATTATATAATTTGCTAGCGTCCGTCACAAGAATTGGTAACAATGAGGTGTCAAAATCAACGTCAAAACAATTTGAGCATAATCAGGGCGGCTGTGATAAGGGAATTTAAACAAAAACGAGCAATGTAGAATCGATGAAAAACTGTTTCTAAGATTTCATTAATTTTAAGTTTTTTTGTCTTCAATGGTGCTTGCAAGTAGCTACAACAATATGTCAGAGCTATACGGTGGTGCTATGTCAGTAAGATGATACCATTGTTGGAGTCAGTTAATCTCTCACAGCAATCAAAGCATCGTATGCAACTCCCATACACCGCGATGAACCGGTGTTTGCTGGTGGGTAGGATACTCGTGTCTAAAAATCAACCAAAATGGTGCGCCGGTTTTTAGCATTACAAGAAAACTATTTCCAGAAAATCTGGTGCGGGCGTGGTCCAATATAGGAAGAGTCGCACACGCACAATAGCGAGCCGCTGAGAAGACGCGTGACACGCGCTTACTGCGTGCACAGCGTGTATACAGTGTTGCGTAGCGTGCAAAGCGTCAGCTAGGTACTTGCGATGACAAACTGCATTGCTGTTTCTTGCGCAGTCTCCTAACAGGACAGAGGGGGTGGATTGTGACAGCAAATTAGCTAGTTTCCATGCATCGTGATGGAGCAGGGTTTGGCGAAATTAATTGGGTTCCATCCTAAGCTTGGCTGCATTTGGCGTTTGCGTAGTTTACGTTCACTCAAAACTACTCGAAATCCGAGTGTTGGAAATTGCATCAAGATACATATTTCTGTGTGTGTCTTATTAAATTTGAGGATACGGGTTGACAGAGACATTTAAGATCAGAAGTGAAGAGACTGATCGAATAGCGGAAAAACAATTTTTCTAACCAGAATGCTATACGGTGTCCCCTGGCATTGCCAACATCTATAGCAAAAGTACAATTTACAGAACTGATGGTATGGATGTGGACCCGGGTCTGATCTCATGTGAGTCTGGTTTAGCTTCGATTAGGATGTGGGTCTAGTTTTGGCTCTGGTTTGGGTGATGTGAGTTTAGCAGCGAGTCAATGGACCAAGCGATTGCCAAGACATGCTGTCTGGTCGTGCGTTGCATCTGCGGACGTGCGGCGCGGCCACCGACGCAAGCACTTCTTCTGTCCACATCGACACAGATTGGAAGCGATGGGTGCTGGTGACCACCAACGCCAGCATCAACACCACCATTACCACATCCTCATCCTCATCCTCGTCCTTGTCCTTGGCCTTGTCCTCTTCTGCCTGTCGGTACTATGGTGCATGATGCTGCACATGCTCACTGGGATCTATCAACTGAAGGAGAGATGAATGCTTGGCGTTTATTTGGTCGTTTACTGCGCTGCGAGGGTTGTCATTTGCCAAAGCTAATGTGCGCATTTGGCGGGACAGAAAATAGCCAAAATCCATTAGAAAATTGGGTTCGGATTCATAAAATGATATGACTTTTGTGAGTAGAAACGAAATAACTAATCAAATGATGGGTTTATCCACGAGTGACACGGGAAATTTCCTCAGAAGTTCAGAAGATTTTCATTGAATCACAGTTATAGAAAGCGACTAAAAGACAAGTCACCAAAAAAAGTATATAATGTCAATTGATCCATATGTGTGTTTTCTTTGCGTTCAGTCACATGTATCAATGTATCACTAAATTCCAGGTTATCATTAGCATCAAAGTACACCCATTAAAATGCCCCGTCAAATTTTCTCTCATTGGTGAAACTCCTACATTAGATCTCACGTGAACCTCATCGACTCGATCGACATGCGGACTGGGAACAAGCCAAGTGTGACACGACTTGATCGTGAACCCTCGGCGGTCACCACCACACAGGTGGAATAATGGCGCAGGGTAATTGTCATCTGTCATGCGATGTGGACCCGTCGACAATCGACTATCGCCGCGCTGCAAGCATGATGGCTTCTTCCTATGCAATTGTCGCCGTTGGCAAAGCAAGTAGACCGGCCGCGCGGTCAGACTCCTAGCCGCCAGATTATTACAATTAGATCGATGTCCCTTCGCTGCCGAATGAGAGGTCGCGACGTTTTGATAGCCAACCGAGCAAGGTCTAATAGTCGCGGACAAATGATCCACCCACGCATCAGCTGAGAAGGAGATTACACGTTTGTCGTTGCTGCTATTGCACTGTGTTGTTTTTCTTTCCCGTTCACAGATCAGAAAGCTTGTATGAGTCTAATTGGTATTAGTTTCTGGTCAGAGGATTCGGCTCGGCCATCATCATGTTTGGCGGTGCTTTTGACCCGAGATTCGATCCGTGGAAAGATAGTAATCACTGTCTAATAATATTCGTGTTTTCGCAGAGCAAAAATAGCATTTTCATTGGCAGAGACTGGTATGACGTGTTCCATTGCATTTTTTTTACGGCTATACGCGTGGAACAATTATTTTTACAAATTATATATGGTTACATAAAAGCGCATCTCTAACAGGATCTGGTTTATTTTTGTTAAGCCAAGGAACAGGCTATTTATCCCTGCATGGCCTAATCAGATTAGGTGCTTACGAGTTTAAATTAGACTCAGCTGCAGATCATTTCGGAGACGAGCAGCGAAAATTAGCATCAATCAAGTATCAATGAACTCTCGGCCAGCAGTTGAACATTTTCGAGCGACAAAAACCGAAGAAAAAAACACAGAAACCGTCCATAAAGCTGTCAGCACCGTTGCCCCAACAGCTAATAAAGCTGGCAATGTAGTCTCTATGGATACTAGGACCCTGCACACAACAATCACGCCTTGAGAACAGAATAACTTACAGAAGCTGTGTATTGTGAAGACAAACTTTCACTCGGGCGCTGAAGAAATGATGCCCGTCGCCAGTCCTTGACGGGGTACCGAAATTTTATAGCAGGATGCCGATATATACATCTCGTGGAGATCAGTGGACTATAGGACCTTCGGTAAGGATGTGCCGTGGAGATTCAAGGACTTCGGTGACGAGATGGTAAGTGTTGAGAAGGGAAACCGTTACTTCTTCTCGAGGATCGGGTACAGCGATATGTTGTAGCCGATTTATGGTTTGATTTATGGCGGAAATCAATGGGGGCATTATAAATTATAGTACGCAACTTTTGGTAGCAACGATAAGCAATCAATTTGAGACTGAATGGACTGATCACTTAAAATTTATTTATGCTAATAGTAGTCCAGACTTTTTCAATGAGCCCGAAAACTTACATTTATGGCGAAAAAATTGCTGTATAAACACTTTAATTAAAAGACATCACGAGATTTTATTTGCCAATCGGCAAACGGGCCCCCAAAGCACAAGAGATCGCGGTAAAGTTTGTAAAACAAGAAAATGATCATCATAAGTGAGGCTTCATATATTAAATTGATGCTGTATACACGGTGCACCTAATCTCATTTCTAACGAATAAACGATCCCATCCCATGGCTGAATCAGCATCGGCATCACGTCTCTAGTCGTAAAGTTGCCATCAAAATGACTTCACGTAGCCGTGGCAAGTACCGCAATGTTGGCTCAGCCAGACTCTGGGCCGCAAAACATCTCGACACTGTCCACTACTCCACTACACTCTGCTGCCGTTTGAGATGCACACAGGGCCAATGATTGGTGGAAGTAAAACGTGAGGAGCTCAACTCTTCGGTTCGATTTGTAACTGTTTCTTATACTCCGGATTAAATGAGATAGTAATCCTCGAAATAGTTTATCTGGTTGTCTATTGCCATGATATTTGACACGAATCGGATATTAGTTAAGGGTTGAAAAATTTTGAAGATGGACTCTTATAGCTTCGATCACTGCAAGCATGCAGTGATCGAAGCTTATAGTAACAGGGACTACGAGAAGAAAAATAATTCTTGGCATAGATTCCGATGACATCATCCACGCCAAAGAGATCCAAAGAGATTCACTATTAAAGTGAAATAATAAAAGAAATGCAAGGAAAAAAATCTAGTAGGGACTTGTTCAACTATCAATGAACAAGTTTTACAAGATATCTGCGGTTTATGCTTGTTAACTGCAATCCTTGCCTTCCATACGACAATGGACCAATGATATTGCCACACCATCATTCACAATGCCATCTCATTCAAGAGAAACTGACGGCCAATTCACACCATATTTTCCTGAATCAGGACACCATTCTTTCGCCGCGGGCGTGACTGAGGGATGTCCCTCAGTCGCCGAGTCCCCGGGAACTTGGATTTCCGTTGCCCTTGGCAACTCCCCGGGGCAGTTACTTCTTTCAAGTCCATCAACCCATCCAGTTAGTCAGCACCAGAAGAGTGATCCGAGTGTAGCGCGGTCTCCAATCCTCCGTCCGTGGTCCATGGCGTGAAGCCGAGCATGACCCCGTGATCATCGCCCGCTTTTTACACCAGACACCGTAATGTTTTTACGCCACGAGACAACCTCGCATGAGATGACCAATGGACCAGCACATTAGATGAATGAGCTTCCAGCGTTCCTGTCGCGGCGATGTACGATCGGGTAAAACCACAAGTTGGTGGGATATGTTTTTGTTTGTTTTTTTCGAGTGGATTCTTATTGAGTCGGGAGTTTCTTTGTTTTTAAGACGAATTTGTGCATTCTCTCACAATAACAAACATGACGGTCATTATTATTTCCTTTTTGACGCGTGTAGCCAAAGAACAGATTCGCAGAGTTTCTGAAAAATTGTATGAAAAATGCTTATAATTATATTTTTAAATTTAAGACGGATTTATTTGACTAACAGGAGTAATGGTTTTGTGATTTAACCACGAATCTGTCCTTAAACAGAAATATCCCAGGAATAACGAGTTTCATACATGCTTCATGTTTATGAAAGAAATAGACCTTGATTATTAGTAACAAAATATCCATTCCAAAATGATTATTTGCATTTAGGTTCACACTAGAAGGTAGACCTAATTTTTGCCTTCATTACCTGTATCTTAGAAATTGGATTTTTGATTTTGATTTCATGGTTTTAGTTTCAAAAAATTATCTAAAAGTGAACTGAATTATCATCTATGCATAGGAGTATGCCATCAACTGCAATTAATCTGCAAAAAATCAGTTCTGAAATCTGTGAGACAACCACTGCGGCTGTCTCAGCAGCCCGTGACACTCTCCGCCGAATTGGGCATCACATGATACATGATACATGGCACACGATGATACTTCGCCATCGCCATCGCTATCGCCGTCGCATTCCGATTCTATGCCATCAAACAGTCTCGCCGGCGTCCCATATCGCGACAGATCGCTGGTTCTAGCCCCGCCGACAGTCTCGGGTTCCAGGAACCGAACAACAATGATCAACGTGACAGTCATTACTATGATCATCCCGCCGCTGATACATCCGGTGGCTTACATCTGCGACTTTATGGACCGATGTCGCGAATTCATGTCGTTGACAGGCTCACAATTCGATTGAGTGAAGTCAAAGAACTTGGGTGGGAGTCGTTGAACGCGAGATGGAAGCAATCTCGGATTAAGGATGATTGGAAAGCGATGAAAATATGGAGGGATGGCATAGAGATAGATATGAAAACAGACGCAGGAATTAACAAAGAAATGGAATGAAAAATAAATCATATAGAGAGAGGATCAGTAAAGAGATGTGGGGAGATTTATTTCGTTACAAATAATAAATATAGGTACCTATACCGATACAAGCAACGATTATTTGCATTTAATCTCGAATGCCCGAATAATACTGAGATGTGGGCAGTGTTCATTTATAAGAACGGCAATAGATTGAAATATAAATTTGAATTAGATTAATCTGAATTTGGGTTGTCCCGAACACGAAGTACACCGCCAAATGATAGCCTGACGCTTCGTATATGCTAGCGTCTATAGACCCACGCAGCGTCCTTATGAAGTGAAGTCACACACTCATTTTGACCGAGGACAATTTACAAACACGTCCGAGCCGTAATTCTCCACTTCCCCATCTGCCTGAGACTCCTGAATATCCCGATACCATACAGCTCCACTGGCTAAATAACTGTGCCCGGCGAGTGCTGTGTAGTCATCATGGAGTATAAGTTAGCAGCCTGCTTATCATGTGACAGATCGTCCGGCTCATTAAGCGTACGTCGACTCTTCGACGGACGCTGTCGACAACGTCAGAAGATTCGTGGTTGTCGAGTCCGGCAGAGAACGGGGTGCCATCATTCGTTTCGAGCCATCCTTGTCGGATCGCATGGTCGTGAGGTGAATTGTTAACCGGGAGTTGCATTTGCACCACTTGTGTACCGGGAGCAAGTCATTGTCACCACGAAATGGTTTCTGACCCACCTTTTTCATAAGACGATATATTGAGAATTGACATTATTTAATGTTGTGTGTGTTTTTTAAGCTTTAAGTTCGTCTACCTTCATTTTAATATCGTGATAGGCAATAGCATTCATGCTCGATGGCTTTACGAAATAAGGGATTAGTATTGGAAATGCAAAAATGCATTCAAAAGATCCATATCATAGTTAGAAAGAGACCAGGCAAATTTAGGAAGGTGGTATACATAGTGGGACATTTGACATTCATGCTTCCTGGTGAAAAAAATGACGAGTTAAGTATCAATCGACTTGCTGAATTACAACTCCTGCAATGTGTTTTTAAGGAATAATTGGATTTGATAATTAGATTTACATCAAAATGTGAAAAACATTTGTCAAATGGGACGTACTGGGAAATAAAGTGTATAAGTGATACAGTCCCATTATTTCCACTTATTAAACCATAGAAATTTCATAAGAATACTAGGTGTCCTACCATATGATAAGCAACTTCTGGCAGATCTAGATCCAAAAAATAGATATCAACAACACATGACAATAAAACGTCCCACGGAGTACCCCCGCAGAAGATGTGCAAATTGCTGCATCCAAAACTCCATCGTCTCTCGAATCCACGTTGAATTTCGCCAATTCTCAGTTTAACTTCTTGTTAACCTCTTAACTAACCACGATGGCCCGGATGCTGGCTCGCCGATAAAATTCCACACACCAGTGCATTGACACTTCTCTGTCCATCAAACTGCCGGACAATCACCACCGAATCGACGTCCAGCATCTTAATGCGCGTCACGCCGCGCTGCTGCTGCTGCTGCTGCTGCTGGTGCTGCTGGTGGTGCTGCTGCTGCTGTTGCTACTGCTGCTGCTGCTACTGCTGCTGCTGCTGCTGCTGCTGCTGCTGCTGCTGCTGCTGCTGCTGCTGCTGCTGCTGCTGCCAGGATGAAGATTGAGGAACATTGCTCAAGAGTCAAGATGGACCGCACTTGATCCATACGAAGCTGACACTGTATTTTACA
This sequence comes from Nemurella pictetii, assembly GCA_921293315.2. Lineage (NCBI taxonomy): Eukaryota > Metazoa > Arthropoda > Insecta > Plecoptera > Nemouridae > Nemurella > Nemurella pictetii. Next base: position 10,919,647 of record OV121122.1, read on the forward strand.
TATTTATCACGCACGGATTTGAAGTTCAATATACAAACACACCCTTCCCAATTCGGGATGCAAATCGTGCAAACTCCGATGAATCCACGTTACTTCATTTTCATTCGGGATTCTAATAAGGATGTTTAGAGGAGCCAATATTACTCGAGTTTCAACCGTGATTTAGTTATCGAACCGCGAGAACGCCGAGGCTCCGTTTGATAAGAATATTGGCAAAAAAATACTGCAATAATATTTATCAATTATTTCTAATGGGAGCTATATAAAAATGTCTCGCAAATTTCTTATAGCTTTGTCAAAGCAAAAGAAACATTCATAAATCCTTCAACGGAAGCATATATAATAAATCTCATCGTCTGACTTCACTATACGCTGAGATGAATATTGCATGCACCACGTTCCGCAGTTAAATGCGCAGCGCTCAGAAACCTCTGTGTACACCTCAGCCATCCTCCATCTCAGTGCATTGACATCTCCAAATCGAAATCAAACGGAGAATCAACATGTAAGCAAATCAGCCAGCGCTTCCTCTATTCACATCACGCCGACGCCGCCGCCGCCGCTGCCGCTGCCGCTGCCGCAGCAATCGTGAATCTGTTGGATTCCATCTGCCAGTGGCGTACAGCCTTGGTACAACAACCAAACAATGGCGATATCTCCTCGAAAATATACCACACGAAGGTTATAATATTCTCCGCAAGACTCACAATGATATTTTCAAGTTACTGATCATAATCTGTAAATCTTAGATTTTTTCTACGCCTAGGGGCAACTAGGACACCACCCTGTATATACATCTTGCGATGCTTACACTGATAAGTACCTTAGCCTTGGCGATTTGACACAACTGCCTCAAAATTGCCAATGGACGTCACAAACCCAGAACTAACCGTCACCCACGCGGCCCTCGACTTCGGCACAATGTTGCTTAACCTCCCATCAAAGCTCAACGAAGCCAAAACGACCGGTCACCTATCCGACCTCCAACCGCGCGCAATGTTGCTTAACCTCATCTCAGCTTTGCTAGCGTGTGCGCGTCCGCCGCTTGCCGATGCTATCGCGCCTCGTGCAACGTGCGTGAGCGTGCGTGATGCGCGGCGGCGGCGGCGTAGGGACGCGTGAGATGGGTGCGTCATTGCGGCGGCGGCGGCGGCGGCGGCACGACGCGGAAGTGCCGGCCCATGCGACACCTTTACCAGGACCGGCCGGCGGTGGGGGTGGCGGTGGGGGTGGGAGGGTGTCGGGTGCCGCGTGTTGGGGGGGCCAGCTTTTAGGTGGTGCTTAAGCGCGATGGCTGTACGCATCTTGCATAGGTATCTGATCGAACGGATCTTGGCTTGAGGAACGCAGCTCACAGACATGGCACCGAGAATGTGACCAAAAGTGCCTAATTGTGATTTTTTCAAAACGCTTACAAATGCTTTTGGCACCAGCACAACATTTTGTGTCTGCAAATTTTTATTTAAATTTTTATTTCTGATTTCTTTTGTGATTGTTTCTTCGGGTGTTAGCTTCATTGGTAGGCATTCATTGGATGAGCGAGCGAAGCGAGCGAAATCCTTCAATTTCACAACATAAGGGAAAAAAAAGCATTTGGATTTTTGTTTTTTTTTTTGTTTGTAACAAAAACGAGCAGCCCTACTTAAAGGTCACAGATTGTTACGAAATTTGGCAAAAACGTTCGTGGTGACTCAGCGAGGTGCTGTATAGTTTTTGAGCAAAATCTGTGAAGCCACTTTGTTATTATGAGCAAAAACCCGTAAATTTTTCAGTTTTTTGGTACTAGCTTCGTAACTAATTAACCGATCCGCACCAAATTTGGATTGAATATATATGATAACAAGTTAAACGAATTGCCCAAGTTTCAGATTCGTGCATGGAGTATTTTGCTAATCAGAAAAATTAAATGTCTTAAATAAAAAAATATACATGATCATTAAGGCACCGTTTTCAACAATATGACTTTCAAATGTTTTCCGTTTGGATTTCCTCTGGGAGACTATGGCTCGCTCATCCTGCAACGAGTGTAGGCTCTACTAATCGTTTACCTAGTAGTATTGGAACGGTACAGAGGTGATGACAGATTATGGGGTAACTAATTCCAAGTGATCGTTCCGGACCTTTTTTAGTGATGGTTAAGAACAGAGCCATCGTGAATTAAAATTCCAAATTCCATTTCAGAACCGATGTGTGTCGGCGTAGGTGAACGATAGGGTTTAGGTGTACATTTAAGGGGGACTCGAAGCTATCTCAATGTAGATCAAAGAAAATCTGACTTCCAACGCACGCATGGTACAAGAATGGCCGTGGTCACCCATTCGAATTCTGGCCAAGGTCAGTGTTGCTTAACTACGACTATCTTTTAAAATCCACCATTTTCAATATAAAAGACAACAGGCCGTTCGACTTGAGAATATTCTATTGATTTTTACAGGAAAACGTGATATTTTAGCTCATTTATAGGGATTAATAAAGTATTTACGTCTGTAAAATTTAATAAATCGGCAATTTATGGAAGATTTTTTTTCAAATTCATATAAAATTCTTGATAGATTTTGAAAAAACATAGATGCCAAACACCTTGTGAACCATGTCCCAAGTTTTCCACAAATATCAGTCCAAACGCCACGGATTCAATGAGATTCAATGCGAGGAAGACGCTTCCCATTCGTTTGCCAGCCTGCTGCTCGCTGCTCCAACGTGAAGATGTAGATCAAGATGGGCTCAGCATCGGCGAACCCCCCCCCCCCCCCCCCCCCCCCAGGTCGCATCCCGGCGAATGAGAGCACCATCTTCCGGCACGCGCCCTGATTGGTCGAACGCCGCGCGGAGCGGGGATCCTCTCACAGCATCCCGCGTCCGACCCGCTCTCGCTCATCTGCCGCCGGATCGATGGACCAAATCTCCGGGCTCCACCCATCGCGGCCGGCGATGGTCGCCGAGCGCTCAAGTCGGGTCGCGATTACTAAATTCTCGGTCACCGATTTACCTTCATTTCTAACTTTTGCAGTATATTTGTAATAATAAAGTTATTAGTGAGAAGATAGAAGATTTGCGAGTGGGCAATAACACTTTAAGGTGGTTTAGGCACTGTTCTATAGTGATTGTTTTTGATATTTTGAAAATGCCACGCGGATTTAGTGTCACGACTTTTTAAAATATAAATGGTAAACATTTTTTGAGTATGGCCTCATCCTGGTTATAATTTATCAAAAGAAGTTGTTGCATGTAAAACGTTGGACAAACTTTTGCAGGCGTTTCGCAAGGCTTTACAAACGTTCTCTAGAACCTAGAAGGATGCAAGTTAGTTAAATGTTTCTGTCAATCTTTTGTTCTTACCAATGTGTTGCATAAGCCAAAATTATTTTTAATATTCCTTTACAGTTTAGAGCATCACCATTAAGAACATTACTTTAAATCTTAGAAAAACTCATATACCATCTCATATTCAGGATGCCGTAAGGTGATCCACACTTCAGTAGAAACAATCCCAGCAATTTACGGTCAAGATCGTGGAAACTCTCGCCACCGACGCCTGAATTTCCTTTGTGCTATCTAAAGAACACTGAAGGCTATGTGCTAGGCAGACTAAATTCCAGCCTCACGATGTTTTTGTAGTAAATCCTGCCGAAGAATCAATAAAATAAGAAGCTGCGTGTGACAGACCTTTTCTTCGGTAAAATGGGAAACGGCGACCCGCTTTCAGAAAAACATTTTAACTGGATTATTGAATGCTTTAAGCTCCCAAACTCAAACTTTTCCCGACGTTTCGCCAAGCTGTGCTGCCTGCTTTATCACGGGTCTAAACTCGAGTACCAAAAAAACCAAAAAACCAAACCAAGATATTGACCCTATATTTCAAAAAATATAGCTTTCTTCTAACAAAACCCGAGTTCTGCTGACTTAACGTTAGTAGTGCAAATTACATTAGCAAATAGCTTGGGTGCATTCTGACCTATTATATTCTTGCATGCTTTAGCAGCTTCAATCATGCTTATTTTGCAAACCGCAGCACATTAGCATTCGAAGAAATGTGGTGATGATTTCATAAAGCAAGTATCATTGCAAAATCTAAAACCAAGATGCAGCAACAGCACCATGTCAACTATTTTATCTCCACGTGGTTTAGCACTGTATTATACATACCAAACGTTATAAAACAAACTTCATGCAAATTAAAATACTTCAGAAGCTCATGCAAATAACCCACCGCAAACCCGTGATGAAAACTAGATGCTGCGGCATCCACAAGACCTCGTTGACGTCACGAGCACGTGACCCGGTGGTGGGGGTAGTGATCAATAAGCCAGCCACCACCCCCGCTGAGGTGATGACATATAGCCATACCTAGCCGCGTTCGACGCTGGGGGTTGTTTGCAGGGTGCAGAGAGCCAGGTGGGGGGGTTGGGGTGATCTTTAGAGATCAGATACCACGAAGAGCCTGGCACCGATTGTAGCAGTGTGCTGGAGAGAGAGAGATGAGGGGGTGGACGAGCGAGTTAGGGGTCGTGCCACGCAGGAGAGTGAGCGAGAGAGAATTAGCTATAGAGGCATAGGGGTCGTAACCTGGGGAGAAAAGCAATGCCGATGGCAATGAGTAATTGATGAAAAGATGAAGGGATGTTTGACTGCGAGGGGGTGGTTGGGTGGAAGTCTGCGCGATGTTATTAAATGTGAGAATAAGAAGAGAAATGTGTTGTCGGCGGATTCGGCGCCGATGCGTTGACGGGTGGATCGGGGGCGTTTGACAGCCGTATTGTTGACCCGCTTAGATGGACAAATTCGGGGTTGAAATATATAAGTTTTCGTGGATTTTGAATTATGACAGTTGTTACTCTTTTCCTAATCTTGGCACGTGAGTTTTCAGAAATAAACTATGTAACCGTGTATTGAATGCTTGGTCCCAAAACTCAAAACGTTTCGCAATGCTATCCTACCTGTTTTATCAAGTTAGACCCTTGATATGTCCCTTGATTAGGTCGAGTTTAGACCCTTGATATGTCCCTTGATTAGGTCGAGTTTAGACCCTTGATATGTCCCTTGATTAGGTCGAGTTTAGACCCTTGATAAAGTATAGACGGCATTGCTTTTGCGAAACTTCGGGAAAAGTTTTTGTTTGGGAGCTTTATAGCATTCACCACCCGGATACATAGATTTTTTTCTGAAAAATGACAGTAGTTATTTTAAAGATACTTGTATAAATAGATCTATTTTATAATCATGTTAGGTCCCACGATTAACCGTTGAAAATATTATACAGCTTTTGATCTAAAATTGATCTATTTTGATCTAACAAGGCAGGAAATAGCTGTAGCTATTTTGGATGGCGACGTCTCATATGAGTTGGGAATGCTGTATTTTCTTAAATCCCAAATTTATTAACTTTTGGAGCGGATGATTTTATCAATGTCCTAATTTAATTTCACCCATATCGATTAAGTTATTATTAAAAAGTTTTAAGTAGTTTTTTTGTGATGCAATTGCAAAGTGTAACTCGGTCTAAGAAACATGATAGCATGTACCATGTAGTCCAAGTTTCACAGTCGCCCTCCTGAACGTCGATGTCGTCAACTCAATCAAAGCGAGAATGAAATCTCTTCTCTCCATACGCCACCCAAATAGCACTGGCACAGACAGCAGCGTGTTGCATCCTGAATTGATAAATTAGATTGTCTCCATAAATGAGTTCGCTAGATTCCGTTATCAAGCGGCCGCCACAAGCTTTAATTGGGAAACGAGGAGGTTTTGTTAATTAAACTTAAAGATGTCATCAGGTCTCACGTATGGACATGGAATGTGATGATGCCTGTGTGTCCGTATAGGCTACAGCTTTTAATTTAATCACTGTTCTAATTGCAGAGGTAATCGTTAAATATAGTTTGGATGTAGCATTATATATTGACAGCACAAAATTGCTTCTCAATGGTGTGTGGTAATTGTTAGCAGTTGCAATCATAAAGTGCATGTCAGCTAAAAATTACACTTATACAAATTCAGAATGTCGTTACACGTGACTATTACTTTCTCAATCATGAAATCTCCTAGAAATTTTTCGGGGTTTGTTTCTTGAAAAGCGGGATCAATACTATATTGGTTTGGGTTTTTGGTTTTTGAGGTTTCTGAAGACTTGTTGTCATTTGGCACTCGCGTTTAGACTCTTGATAAGCAGGCAGCACAGCTATGCCAAATAAGTATGAGTTTGAGAGCTTAGCAGGTAAATATTTGGGTTTTTTCTGGAAACTTGAGGTGACATATTTTAAATCGCAACGTTTTTATAACGTTGGAGTTCGATTTTTTTTCACGATCCCTTTTTGAATTTCAACATTTTGCAACAATGAATCCTGCAAAAATAAAGAGCTAATGAAAGAACAGCACTCGGCGTGTGATGAGTATAGGTAGAAACCACGGTTAGGTATAATTCTCACAAAACGCTATGCAAATTATTATGTTGTAACTTGTCTAATATCACGGCTGCTAGCATGGAACCAGATCGGAACTCATCGGTAATTTGCATAAGTTTTGCTCGTGCATAAGCCAAGCTAACGGTCAGGAGTTAATTTCAAATTGGTTCGCTGCAGATTATAGATTCGTGAAACAGCGTTTGCCCGTTTGAAAACAAGTGTGTGTATTTTTCAAGATTCAGAGAGCAGCCATGTGCAGACGCATATGATTACTGCTACGAGTTGAATAATAAATTGCGAAAATTAGACAGATTTTTTGTGCGTCATTAGGATGCACTTTTTCACATGCAACTTCCCCAATTATGTGGCCACGTTCGAATAAAGGAAGCCATAAAAAAAATCTCTGAATTTTTCTTCTAGTCCAATTAATGAAACTTATTACTATTTTTGCACCAAACGGCGCCTTATACTTCACCCTGCACGTTGCAAATCGCAACGGCGAATGCACTTTTTCCAACACGATAAGGTTATTTAGCAGCACATAAAATATTAATTCAAATTAGACGCCGCGAAGATCTGAATTTTTAATTGCGTTAAGAAAAGATCTACTATGTTAATAAGATGAAGAATCACGTAGACACGACGATCTCATTAAAGTGTGACTTTACAATGTATGAAAATAACATGGTCAGTGATTATTAACAAAATTATAATGCAAGGCGGCCGAAAACTATTGTAAATTAATTCACTGTGATAAAATTATACTAGGAGCCGCGGAATGGGCCGTGTCATTTTATTAAATTTTAATTACACTAACTAGGCATTTCATTCCCTAGGCCTGTGGCTGATAACAACTTGGTAAGCAGCCTGGACCGCCGCATGTTTCCCTGTCCGCAAAGTAGCCTGGACTGCCGCTTGTTTCCCTGTCCGCAAAGTAGCCTGGACTGCCGCTTGTTTCCCTGTCTGCAAAGCAGCCTGGACTGCCGCTTGTTTCCCTGTCTGCAAAGCAGCCTGGGCTGCCGCTTGTTTCGCTGTCTGCAAAGCAGCCTGGACTGCCACTTGTTTCCCTGTCTGCAAAGCAGCCTGGACTGCCGCTTGTTTCCCTGTCTGCAAAGCAGCCTGGACTGCCGCTTGTTTCCCTGTCTGCAAAGCAGCCTGGACTGCCGCTTGTTTACCTGTCCGCAAAGTAGCCTGGACTGCCGCTTGTTTCCCTGTCTGCAAAGCAGCCTGGACTGCCGCTTGTTTCCCTGTCCGCAAAGCAGCCTGGACTGCCGCTTGTTTCCCTGTCCGCAAAGCAGCCTGGACTGCCGCTTGTTTCACTGTCCGCAAAGCAGCCTGGACCGCCGCTTGTTTCCCTGTCCGCAAAGCAGCCTGGGCCGCCGCTTATTTCGCTTCTAACCATCGAGAATCCTACATTTTCTCTTATTTTGTGATTAATTTACACGAATAATTAATGGGTTTGTCTAATCCAAAACTCAGGGTTAATACGTAATTTTTCTCCATTCAGATATTTTATAAATGAGTCGCTTTTGGATGCACAGTTCCCATGAAATACCTCTACTGATCTGATGAAGAAATTGAGTGTCCTGTTTGAAAGATAATATGAAGATTGTCGTGGGCAGCATGCCAGGTGGAGTTCTAGCCACCTTAAATCTTGACTTATATATTCGAGAAAAAAGGCATAATTTTGATTGTAATGCTTGACAAAAATAACACCAGGAGCTGTTCTGCAAAGACAGACATTATATTATATTATAATGTGACTACATGGAAATTGGTACTTTAGAGAATAACTAAGAATTTTTTATCATATTATTTACACAAAAACTAGGATTTATCATTACTGTGTAGAGTTTTGAATAACCGAGTAAATGCTTGGTGCAGAAGCTCCATTTGGAATATTATTAATAATGTAATCAAGCAATCAACTTTATCTTAATTCTAAAAACAAAAATCTCACACTACAATCACACTGAGTTTCATATAAGCTCTGAATCATAAAGAGCCATCAAATAATTAAAACAACAAATTTTGTCTGCCCCTCTTGGAGAAAAGCTTGGTAAATCTACAAAGCTTTCAGCATATTAAGTATAAGTATACAGTGCCACTGCTCTCATGCAAATGCTAAATCATAACTATCAACGGCCAACATTCTAAATAATTTACTGGACTGTTGTTTGAACTGATCGCAAAATTCCTTGTAACGCCCGACTGCAAATATTACACAATCCATGTCAACGGGGAATTTAAAAGGAACCCGCATGCCCTTTAACAAACCTTCCACATGATCAACGGCACAAAGAAGTCCAACGGTCAGTTCCTGACCAAATTCCGACCCCAAGAGCAGAGCAATGTTCTAGAACTGGAAGCAGAGCGCTGGATCCTCACACAAAAATAACCAACGCAAAATTTCGGTCCCACAGTGGTGTTTTAGCGTTGCTAGGATCACAGTTTTGTTGGAATTGGGTACGCGGCCCATGTTCAAGCCAACAATTATATCACCATTATATAACATCGGTTTTTTGGTGATAGGTAAGAAACAATCTGAAAGTCACCAACGGTAGACTAGCAACACTAGCATCAACGTTTGTTGGTGATTTTTGGTGATAATATAATATGCCCGGGCCTTGTTAGATAATGGTATAGCACCTTAGCATCACTAGAATGGCAGTAACAAAGGTTGGTCCACTACTGACTGCTTGCTGGCTGCTGTGTCATGGGAACACCATGAGCACATGTGCACCCACACAGTGATACTGGGTGATATGCCCATGCTAAAGCCAACAGCGGTAGGATCTTATGGCCACTTTATAAGCTCGGCAGTAACACCGGTGTTCGGTTATGTTATAGTTATAAGGGTCCTGGCTGCTGTTTGCAGACGACAGCACGGGCCATTGTCCCATGGGCACCCACCGCGATGTTGAAGCCAACAGCGGTAGAATCTTATCCTAGCAACGCTATAAGCACGGATAACACCGGTGTTTGGTGATGTTAAGTATAAGGGTCCTGGCTGCTGTGTGCGGAGGACAGCATTGAGCACACATGGGCATCCACGACGACTGGGAGGTAATGAGGGCCCGATCGCAGGATGTGTTTCTTGGTCATGCTGGCGGCGGGCCGGCCGTCCGTTCGCCGGAAGTTGGGAACACGGAGACGGTTAGCTCGGTGGCGTATGCCGAATGGAGGCGACGATGACCCTTGGTCGCGGAGGACAACGCGGAGATGGCGATTTGACCTGGTTATTAACTGTCGTGATGCGCATCACAGAATGAGACTATGTGTGGTTATAGTCGCTCTCGCTGGAATGATTACCTTTAGCTTTGTTCTAACTGTGAATGGGTGTATCGGTGATATGGTTTCTCTAAATAACGCAGTGTTAGTTTCGGATCGTGATGTATACATCTTTCAAAAGGAAACGACCATGGGTACAGAAACTAATTTGGCTCAATATGTTAGCTCATGGCTCATCAAAGCTTAATTCTTACTTTCTTAAACTCGCGTGTCTTTCCGAATGTCAGCACGTTAGCTAAAAACTTAATCCTTATCAAACCTGAAGCATTGATTGCATCGAATTGGATATTTGGAGACAGAAACATCAACCGTGTTGGAATTTTCGTATACGAAACTCCGCATAACACAGGCGGGAAATTGTTCAGAAAGGTCTCACGATTTTTCGTTTAATATCATAATATGCATAGTGAAACAAACGGCGGTCTAGACTACTTATTCTTTCGATAGGTGATCGACGATTTCTCGCGCGATGGTTTTGTTTCTCATTCCGGATTGGGCTCGCTTACCAACAAACATGGAGCTGTCATCTGATTGTCAACAGCGATCTGAATCCGGATTAGAAAGCGTGCTAAATGATCCGAAGACACATCCGTCAACTACCACACCGCTCGTTTCAAGATTAGACTGATTAGACATACTCATATTTCTCATCACAACAGACTAATTTCAGCCAGAAACTATTTTCCCAACACTTTACAACTCACAACTCCGTTATGCTGAGTCAAAACCCATACATCAAGTACAAATTTTCGTCATCTTAGCACCGAGCTCTTATGCGCTGTCAAACGGTATAGCATTTAAATATATATTTCAACAGCACGTACGGCACACATGTCCGCGCTATGGCTGCCCATCCATCTCTCCCTACTGGCATGCATATTGCTTCAATTATCTTCACAAGCAGCGGAAACTGCAAAGAGAGAATGCATGTTCCTGCGTGCGAGGAAGCGGACGAAATGCTGGTAGGCCAGCCCATATCTTCTTGCCGGCTGATAGCTGCGACAATGCCCATTGGGTGTCGAAGAACTAACCGATACGGACGCTGACATGCTCCATGACTAAAGACGGGTTAACGTATTGTTGATAACGACGAGCGCGTAGATACGTGTAGCGAGCTGGACGAATTTCTTATCTGAGTTGCCTTTCGTTCTCACGTGCTCGTTACATGGTTGTTTTGACTTTTCATTTCGTACGATCGGTGACGGTTCGTCGAGTCGGTGGATCGTTGCTCTGTCAAGGTGGGGAGGGTGACGACTGACGAGACTTGGGAGGATGTGCAAATGGATGAAAATCGCATACAGTGGTTGCAAAAAGTTACTCTCTATCATGCTGGGAACGTTGCAGACAAGAGCAGGAATAAGTAGCCTGTTTTTTCTTGTTGGGAACGTAAACCATCATGAGTGCTAAACGACGATTTGGTCAGACACCAATTGGGTACTGGATCCACCAGTTGGATTTTAAGACGCAGATCAAAATTTCTGTTATACTATAGCTAACTTTTAGATCAATGCTTGCAATTTGGCATAACACTTTCCGTTGCTAATTTAACAAATCTCCCGTAACTGTTTGTGAGATGAATAGGTACTCAAATTATATCGAGAAGAAAAGAAGATTGCAATTTTCAAACAAGATTTTTGTCGTTTTTACCATATCAAAACCCACGTTATGCACATTAAACAACGAACAAGCAAGCTCCAAGACGCATTTCTTCAGATGCGAGCCAAAAAACGTATCAACCTCGCTGCGTCCAACAATGAAATAACCGATCCGATTCATGGAATGCAGACTCTCATGATCAATTCGCACACGTCCAACATCAGATAACGGCAACGCAAGCAAAGATGGGTGTAAAGATGCCAGTGTATATAGCAGCGCTGGTATGCAGTGTCCACTCTCACCGATACACCGCCTTGATTCCACATAGCGGGGGAGTTCCTGCTGGTAATAACATCACACATGATCAGTGTGCAAGATGCGTACGCACGCGCACACGCGTATACCGGCGAAGAGATTCACCGTGTGCAGAAGATGCTTTATGCGTGATGCGTGCGTGCAAAACGCCGTGTCTCATTGTGCGTGGACGACTGGCGAGCGAGAACAATCGACGCAATGAGAGCGGTCGGTGATCTTTCGAGACCTTTTGCCCTGGTTTGATCCGTTTTAGGCTGTAGCTGTTTGAGTGTCATCACTGGCGATTGATACGCAGCGGTCTTTGATTGGAAATTATTTAATGGTTTAGGATTTGCTCGGGTCTTAGAGGTAGATTTGGAACGTTTTACTGTAAGAAATGGGGTATTTGATAATAGATTCAAAGCGCAATGTCTTTCAAGTGTCCCGTCAATTGATATCTCGATGATATCATGAGGCATTTACAAATCTACCACCTTATCACCTCTACAAGCTTCGATACTTATAGTATAATTCGCATTCAAATTATATATTTTTGATCATTTCAGGTTGAAAGATCCCAACCGATCAATCCATGAGTGTTAAGAAATGTGAATTAAAACAAAACCACGCCAGCATTCCAGATCAGGCATTAAAAATCCACTCATTGAATTATTTAATGCAGCGCGATTTGTTAATCTATATCCGAAACTTGTTTTGCAAACTACAAGTAATTTAAATCCATCTCGAGGACACGAACCTAGCAACTACCCCCGGAATAATGCATCCACTTCAACTAACCATCCGAGATACGACAATAATTAGATTTCGGTATGCTGTACTGAACAATTAAAAATGCGAACTGCTTCCACAGGAGAGCATGAATTGGCAATAACTGCCTGACACAAGCCCGGCCGATTGCCATCATCAGCTTCGAAGAATACGGAAGCAGTCGCTATAGCTAAGCAATGCTCTGTCGATGTAAATATATGCTGATATCAATTGTCTTGCGCCGTTGGGGTCAAGCACCATGCAATGAGTGGACGCTATACCGTCCGCCAATCCTTCCTTAACCATAGCATAAAAATTATTAATCAGACACGCTGCTTGTCATACTCATAACTGTTGTATCGGTATATTATGGGTGCTGAAGCCGCCATTTAATATAGGCCCTCGGTCGTTCATATATAGAAGAAATATTAGATAAGTATAGCATGCAATTGTGCCATTAAATTCAATGTAGCAGGCATTGAGATTGTGTGCTGTGGTATTCATATGCATATACGTATGCGAAGAAAGTTACTCGGTTTGATAGTAGACATGGAAAACTCATTATTAACGATATATACTGAAGTAAATATTGTGTAGAGGCATTGTCACTTGTTGCAAGTTATACATTACATATGAGAAATAAAATGTTGACCTAACAGGTTTATGCCCAATATCAATTTCAGTGCTTATCAAAAAGCAATTATCATTATTTCTACTTGTGGAGTCCACAACTCACAACGAAAAATACCAGAATGGTTGTTCTTGGCTGTACTTTACTTGAAAGTGTATATCTACTATACTATATAACCACAAAGTACATTCTTTGCAGATAATTCAATATATCTTCATATGCAGGCACATTTCGATCGTTTATTTGGACTTGAATAAACGTAAACTATAAAACTAACCTTGTTAGTTGGTACATTTTGTCGGCAAGCCTACGACCACCTACGACGAGGGGAACAAGTCATCCGTCATGTTCACTCCACATGGAGCACTGAGAAATGGATGCAACTTCACTGAATCTAATGGTTCATCACTCGATTAAAACAAGCATCACGGATATACGCATTATTAAAATCTATATTGGCACTGCCGATTTGTACAGCACGACCGAGAAGACTGGACAGAACTTTGGTAAAACACGGCACACGCTTCCACACAACCAGAACCATGCGGACATTTTGATTTTTGGATGATCAGCTGTAGCAGCTCCTGTCCCGCTCCCTTCCCCCACTTCACTGATAATGGGTCAGTGAAGCTGGTACACTGGTACTCTAGACATTTTTCTATGATGAACGAGATTTATTGCTATCTGCAGAGTCAATGTTTCCATTTGATTCATTTGTAATTATTATTGCAAATGAGTCACCATTTATTTATGTAATTAAATTGGATCTCTTAACGTTACATAGCCTATGACTGACTGAATTCTTCGGTGGAAGCATTTTGTGTCGATGACCAAGTATGATTTGGCCTCATTTTGGCCTAAAATCAGTGGCTTTACTACCAAAAAGATTATAAGGGTGTAACATGGACTAATTTAATTCCTATTTGAGTGACCATCTCTGATGGGCATACATTATAGAGACAGATCCTGGGATCTACAAGAAATTAACAGAAACGTGTCAAAAAGAGGGATTTAACCAAAGTTGATAAGAAAGTATAGCATTTTCTCGTTGTTCTTATTGGTTTGTAATCTTTGATTCATCTATTAATTCAGTTGCACCATAGAATAACGCGTTGCACATCTAACCATTTTTTCCATATCCAACACGAATTTAATTGTGGTAGCAAATAAATTAAAACGAGGAACCAGTTTTTCGCCACTGCACATGAAAAAAACCTAATTTGTATTAATTTTCGCGCCTCTAAAAACATTCATCATCATTAATAATCCAGCATAGGCACCAAATTAAATGAATTCAACATAATTCATGATGATTAATCGCGTAATCATTTGACAAAAATCTTGCTCGCCCTCTGACAAGGAAGATACTTATACTTTTCTCGTTCCCCTTATACCTTCTTAGATAACAACGATTCCGTACCAATCGACTATAATACTGCATTATCCTAGACGCACAGGGATAAATTATAAATTCTGCATTGAAATTTGTTACATGGAAGGTACCTGTTAGGCTCTCGGATACCTGTTTTGCACTGCATGCATGCATTTATGCAAGATATATCTCAACACATGATGTTTCGTGAGCATGTGTGTATAGTTTGTTGTCTACAATTAAAACTACTCGCTATACAATATCGTTATATTGCCAAGACGTTGAATTTACATGATTAATCTCACAGATATGATAAAGTCGTTACGGTAAGACTCACCTGCAGCAAGTTTTTCTTAGACCTCGAAGCATCATCTAACAATAGTCCATGGATGCCTTCTGAGATCGGGCACCTGTTATAGGATGTGTATAACACCCCATGTCATAGACGCAGCTGCTGCAGAGGAAATTGAAAAGATGGTTGCTTGTAATTGGATCGTTTCATTTGGAGAAGAAGATTGCTGATTCGGCCCAGAATTGAGACGAATTAGGGAGTGTCTAGTATCGTTAAGAATTAACAATGTCTGGTGACAGTGTTTATTTTGACCGATTCACGATATGGTTGTGGTTTAGCATTTTATTTTTAGACATGAAACGGTGTCCGTTGAAGCGGATGCTTTCTTGGGAATAATTGAGACGTTTCTTACCGAGCAACGGAAGTCCAATTCAATTTCATATATATATATATATATATATATCGGCTGGCAGAGGATTGCTTTTAATTTTATTAAAAAAATTCGACGGGACAGCGAATTAATTTTGGGGCTGTATACGTTAAAATACCTTTGTATGTTCTTGAAGTTTGTTTGCTAAGTCATTCTGTGATTTTCGATGCTAACGCGTTAGCGTACACATTTTTTTCTTGATTATTTGGGACTGGAGCTTATGTGGATTCCCCAATAAGACAGTGATAGTCCTAAAAGACAATATTCTTGTAGAATGAGATTGTCACGCCATCTGGACAGAATAAGGATTAACTACGTATGCATAGGTCGCGCCATCTGGGAGCAAATTCAGAGACTTCCCACAGAATAGGTGCTGCCGATACCGCTATGATGAATTTTCCGTATTTTTTAAATTATATAATTCGTGCCAACTTCGAGATAACTCACACCAGCATAGCAATTACCTGATTTCAATGTCTTCTTATTTTATAAGATAACATCAAGATTTTATAATCATTCACTAGTGACCACAAGCAACAGGTTAGGGATGAACTTTCCATCCCTTGCAACGTCCCACCAAGAGACCTTAAAGAGGTCTTTATTCTATGGTCCCACTGTTCGCCTATTATCGATACTACTATCGAGACAAAGCAATAAAACGATAAATGCCAAATAATACCTCATAATGCCAAAATTATATATATTCATATAATTATAGGTACCTACTATTTAAGTGAGGAAAAATATGTGAGTTTGGTATCAATCATTCCCAGTAGAGATGGGAAAAAAAGCCCGAACGGCCCGAAAGCCCGGCCCGGCCCGGCCCGGCCCGACTTTCGGGCCGGGCCGGGCCGGATTTTGTTTTCAACTATCGGGCCTCGGGCCGGGCCGGATCTTGAATCTAAGACGTCGGGCCGGGCTCGGGCCGGACATCCCCGGCCGTCGGGCCGTCGGGCTTTCGGGCCGGTTCGGGCCGTTCGGGCCGGTTCGGGCTGTCGGGCCATCGGGCTGTCGAGAAGTGGCCCGTGCACTCAGAATTCTCTTATGTTTCTGATACTTGATCGAGCTGATATTTTTTACTCGCAGCTGGCTTCTGTAATCAACATTATCCCTCGTTTTGCAGTCGAAGCTAATTCCCGAACAGCCATACTACGTCTGTATCTGTATCACAGCGATAGTGAAATTTTTCCCATGCCACGTGCTTGTTAGACCGATCTCACGCAGCCTTGCGAGGCTTTGGGCTTTGATCCTTCATGACTTCGAGGAATTTTCGACATGAGATTTGCAGACTATGCTTGAGTTCGCTGGTGCCAGCCAGCCGGCCGGCATTTTGACGGATTCGGAGATTAGAATAGAATTAGTCACGAGTTATCTTGTTTTTTTGTTTTTTTAAATAAAATTTTGCTTCTCTTACGAATGCCTTCCACGCCATGCGTAGGTAAATATTATGCGATGTTCATTCAATATTCACCCGAGAGCCGACCGGGATGCAGTCACTGCTAGTGTGGTTTTCAATGTGATAATGTGATGTGTGAAGCAAAAATAGACATGGAGAACTGCCTAATCGGGATTTATTGCACCTGCTGCGCTGTGAATGAGCTCTTCACTACAGTGAGTCAGATTTTCTTTATGTTTGGAGCATACTTCGTTTTGGGAAAACCGGGAACAGGACAAACTGCTGAACTGCTGACTGCTGAATTGGATTGGATTGCTAGAGATTGCTGGCAGCAAGAGTGGTTTCGGACAGTTTCGGATATTTCCGGATTTTTGGAAATTTTCGGACTTTCGGACAGTTTCGGACAGCTTCGGGCCTTCGGACAGTTTCGGACTTTCGGACAGATTCGGGCCTTCGGACAGTTTCGGGCCTTCGGACAGTTTCGGACTTTCGGACAGATTCGGGCCTTCGGACAGTTTCGGACAGGCGTAAATTTTGGGAAAATACTTCGGGCCGGATCGGGCCGGAAAAATTGGGGGCCCGTCGGGCTTCGGGCCGGGCCGGACCCGGGACTGGTCGGGCCGAGGTCGGGCCGGGCCGACGGAAATCCGAAAAATCCCATCTCTAATTCCCAGGGTAAAAACCAAATATCAGGTGGTGAATACTAAATTTATTAAGCCGATATAGAATGAAAAAAATATCAAGAGCATGATTCACAAACGAAATAACTTTTACATGCTTTTCTGAGTTAACAAAATGATGAAATACTTTATTTTCAATGTATAGAAGAATATTTCAGTAAGATAAGAAGTTATCGTCCCAGGGTGACAAAAAGCACGATTTAAAATAATGTGAGAGATAGTTACTTGAATCTGACAAGTTTCTGAAAAAAAAAACTTAAATGAATGTGAAAAAATAATGGATCCAACCAGCGAGAAAAATTTCCAATCTCTTTTTCCCCATTCTATCCATTTACCATATTCAAATTCCAAAAGCAACAAAAAGCCCCCTGTTCTTGAGTAAAAGTGGATTTCAGCAAGCACACAAGCACCCACAATTTCACCGCTCGTGGTCATAGCCATAGCATGTCATAGCCTACAAGGGAATCAAACTCGCGGGACAAGTCGTTCATAACACAACCACAAATCCACTCCGGCTGCTTCATCCCATCGAGCAATTTCACCGCTCCTCGTTTCTCCTTCAACTCCCGAAGGTGGTGTTCATGCGACGGCCACACAGCCTTCTCGAAGTAGCCCTCCCTGTCAGGATTCAAATACTTCCTGTTTTGCCGTCGACGCAGGCACTCCTCCTTGGGCAGGGTGAAGAAGTACTGGAAGTCGCTCATGGCGGCGATGTCCGGTGAATTCAGCACCGTGTGGCCATCGACGATGAGCACGTTGATGTCCGAATACCATGAGGGTGAGGGTTGTCCTGAGGGGAGGCCGCCAGTCACAGCTGGAACCGAAGCGCACAGGGTTGAAGTATTGGGGTTGAAAGGGGCTGTGTTTTGGTAGCCAAACTCTGAAGGTAATTGAGATACTGTAAGGCATGGTTCTGATCTGCATGTGGGGTGCTAAAAGGATTGCAAATTTTGAGATGATTTGGTGGGCACGTTTTAATGCTGTGTCTATACATCTTGTATATTTTATTTTCAAATCGTATTTTGTTTTCATACAATCATCGCTGGAATTCATGATTAGGTAGGATCATCAAATAATTTTTCAAATATAGATAACCAATTAATATTCTAATTGATTTGATTTTTTGGGATTCACAGCGCATCAGCAGCTAGACTTTTTGCATCGGTCAGATGTTTAGTAATGACAAATGACAACTATTTTATCAACTGTAAACAAATACCTAGATATATCTATCGATCAGTTGGATAAGATACCAAAACGAGTCTTAAACTGCTTAAACCAATGAGCCTTAAAAAAGTAAGATACCAAATGAAATGAAATGAATTGAATAATTGTCTTTATATCGAGCGTAATGGCATTCGGTGGTTGTTCGATTATTCACATGAAAATGTTTTTTCAATTTACAAATTAAAGTGTCTGCTGCTGTTGCTGTTGCTGTTGCTGCTGTTGCACAATGTCGGGCAACTCTGTACCGAAGAGAGGAAAGTCCTCCGACAAATGTACTTTTATGACCGATGGATGTTGTATAATCTTTATGCATTGTGATAACAGTAATCACTAAAAATGCATGGGTATAGAGTGATAACGAAAATACTTTGTTACAACATGCAGTGATTGTTGCACTTAAAATATTTAAATAAAATACACATTTGAGTTTGACACAAATTAACGCGAACAAAAATTTGATAGAAACCAACATGCCAATCGAAAATCTATGTTCACGAGGAGAATTGTTGCTTATCAACTGTCTATGCACTAGAAAATGTACCGATTGTTCGTTTCATGAGATGCCTGAACAAAAATCAATTATGCACAAAAAGGATCGAACCTGTGATCTAAATGTATACATTACAAATATTTTTACAATTAACAAAATATATGGAATTCAACCATTCAAGTACTGACCGAGCATGTCACGATAGACACGTTCAACGTCGATGCTGGAATTCAACTCCCAATTCCTGCCGACCCCGTCGATCCTGATGTGTCCAGGATGCTCCTTCGGGAAGAAGTAGTTATCTGCAGAGATCACTTTGATGATTCTATTCGGATTCCCGTGTTCTCCGTCGCACTTCAATTCATCTACCAAGCTGTTGGCAAGGGTAGTTTTACCCCCACAGGTGCAACCAGCTAAAGCAATCACCACCCACATTGCGTATAGGTACAAGATGGTACAAGTATGCTTGAAACTGGACCGTTCCAGAGAAGAACTCTAGCTGCAATGAATTAGAAGTTGAGTAATTTTTACTCCCACTGGAGCTCGGGGAATACCGTGTGAGAAAGAGAACCTGCTCTATCTTTCTCACACGATGGTTGACGGATAGTTGACAGATTGATATGATTTTGTCACAACTGGCGCTACAATCTCTCGATGTTTATTGTATTTTATATGCTGACTGGTGAATACCTGGTATACTGCTAGTTTGGTACTGGTGCTTTCGTAATTTCGCACAAGGCTTTTCTATATTTACGGAAAGTTTCGTTCATCGTTCTTATCGAGTCTCACGCCTAGGAGTATTTGAGATCTTAATGAGCTTATACTTTTATTACGATACCAAATGGCGTAATAAAATTCTAAGCAGCTTAAATGAAACACATCTAATCCATGCGAGTCGCAAATATTCTTGATTGGTTATGGTGTGAGAGGCCACGAATGATAATTTAGGTAAATTACCAATGCCACTGTCAAGTGACAAGTGACAATGTCAAAAACTTATTATCCTTGTTGTCACTCTTCGAAATCACTGTTTACATTTTGGTAAGTTATACAAAGCCTGATTGACAGCATGTTGATACATTCTAAAATTATTCACTTCGGTTTCGCTCCCTATGATGGATTCAGATCTATGAAGCTTGCTAACTTTATATCTATACTTTACTTACACCTTAACTATATTTAAACCTTTGAAAACAACTCACAATTTTACTTTATATCTGTAATCAAGTCCCCAAACATAAAATTAGGTACAAATTTTTCATGACAATATTGTGCAAACAGCCCGTAAATAAAATTGTTGGCGGCAAAATAATTTAAACCAACAAGGACAAAATTTGCGAAATCAACGAAATAAAATTTCATCTGCACCCAATGCCAGGTCGATCATTGCAAAATGTCAGACATGCAAACAAACGATAGACGTCTCAATTTTGGAATCCTATCTAAATTTTTTCTTCGTGATCATTCACATTTCTGATTTTCTATTTTCGTTACAAATTTAGAAAGGAATATTTATAATATATATTTTTCAACATTCATAGGTGAACCATCAGTTTATAATTACAGTTTATAATGTCAAATCATGTTCTCCAAACGATCTTTCACCGCACAAATCCAGAGAAATGCACAGTAAATCGCGCTACTATTTGTGGAGAACAAGTCAACCTCTGCGAATTCATCAAGAACCGGTTCTATTTCGTCACCATCTCACCATCAGCAACACCGAAAGATTGCCCTGACTACCATTACTTCAACATCGATTCCGAATTAGTCTACCTCAATTACGCCGCAGATTTCGGACCTCTGAATCTTGCCAATATCGCGAAATACTTCGAAATAGTCCATTCTAAACTGAAAACAGTCAACAGCAGTAAAAGAATTGTACATTACACATCCACGGATCCTAATAAACGTGCTAATGCCGCCTTCTTAATTGCTGCTTTTGCCACAATCTACTTACACAAAACTCCTCGAGAAGCGTATCAACTGTTACTGGTTGGATCCAACCCCAAGCCCTTCAAACCGTTTCAAGATGCTGCTGCTTCTAATTCCTGTCACTTGCTGAGAATATTGGATTGTCTCGAAGGTCTCTGCAAGTAAGAAATACTTATTAGCTAATTTGTTCACCAACACTTCGAAGTTCAGAAATCACAACTATTTGCTCTCCTCAGACAGTTTATCGTAATGTGTGAAGAAATGTGAGTGTGTAATGTGAACTTACGAAAATATTATCCTGATGACTCGTTTCAATTTCAACCCCTACTCCTCTACAAGGGAGCATTGCTATACACCAATGTTTGCATTAAGTTAAACCAAGGTTTAACGCTATTGTTCCCGTGCGAAGAAATATAACAAATCTCATCTGTCAACCAAGCAAATAAATTCACTAATGACTAACTTCTGAAGTTTTCAGTAGGTATCTTCATTTATATAGAAACAATGTTTAAATCCAATCTAACCAAGGATTTAATAGGCTTCCAAGTAAAAGTTTATTAGTACCTACCTATAATTCCAAACCACACATGAAATTCTGAATTTCAGAGCGAGGAAAGTCGGTTTCATCCGTTTCGAAGATTTCAATGCGAACGAGTATGACTTCTTCTCGTACATCCGACATGGTGACTTGAACTGGATCGTACCTAAGAAGCTGATCGCGTTCAGTGGACCGGTCACCGGAAGTAACACCCCCTACCGCCCGCCCGAACACTACATCAATTACTTCAAAGACAACAATGTCTCGACGGTGGTCAGACTGAACAAGAGGGCATACGATGCACGATGGTGAGTCCGATGGCGATATGCATCATTGGAAGTTATTTGCTTGCATGGCCTGCGCATGGTGTTTAAATATTTTAAATGTTATGCTCTTTAGGAGATGTAAAAGAAACTAAAACTAAAAACATTGATTTAGATTAGTTGGATGGTTTGGTTTTAGTAATCTCGCATTTTGAATGTCTAATTAGAAAATATAATATCAATTGTCATTTGCATCCATTTGAACCTACAAGTATCAGTTATAGGCCATGATTTCTTACTCTCAAAACTGCTTTCCAGGGTCAATAAGAATTTTGGGTCCAAGTGCATTTCTCATGGGATTCCATAATTATCACTTCTTATTGACCCTGAACACTGGACAGTTTGGTTTAGTTTTGAATTTACTTTATTAGTATAAAAAAGCTTCCATGCAGTGTATAGGAACACCATAGTTTAACCATAGAATCGCAATTTAATGTACCTACTTTAGCAGAAAGGGCCGGTGATAGCTGCGATGCTAATGAGACAGTGAAGATGCAGCTATTCTAGCAAAGAAAAAAATAAAAATACAAAATAAGATAAAACAAGGTAAAATAATACAAATAACAAACGATAATGACTGAGCAATGTATGGGTAATCTTAATGTCTTTCCCATTTTATCAAACTCCTAGTTTCACGACGGCTGGTATTGATCACAAAGAACTTTACTTCCTGGACGGCAGCTGTCCGCCCAAGAATATTCTGCAAAGGTTCCTCCACATCGTGGAAAATGCTACTGGCGTGGTCGCAGTCCATTGCAAGGTAAACCTTGGCACCCCTTAGGAAACCATGTCATTTTATTTTAAAGCTTTAAGAAAAGTCTGAAAGAAAGAAAAAGAAAAGACTGAGTTTAACTGCAAAACATGAGCATACCTATAGCCCTTGCAAAAGGAGGAACTTGATTTCAATTGGTGGAATTTCATT
Organism: Nemurella pictetii; assembly: GCA_921293315.2. Taxonomy (NCBI): domain Eukaryota; kingdom Metazoa; phylum Arthropoda; class Insecta; order Plecoptera; family Nemouridae; genus Nemurella; species Nemurella pictetii. The sequence continues at coordinate 10,942,233 of OV121122.1, forward strand.
GCATTGAACGTTTGACCAGATTGAATCAAGTATACGAATATAATTGAGGCGCGACCTTTTGGTATTCAGTGTGATTTGCACTGATCAATGTTGCAATAAAGTGCTGAAACACGAAACGTATACTGAATATGAAACAAATGCTGTGTACGTTTCACCAAGTTGCGCCGAGTTTCCCCCTGTACCACCCTGTTTCACTTCACTCCGTTCCACCCTGTTCCACTAAGTTCAACCCTTTTACCACCATGGCCCACCCTGTTTCACTCCTTTCCACCCTGTTCTACCATGGTACCACATGGTACCACACTGTTCCACCCTTTACAACCATGTGCCACCCTGTTCCACCCTGTTCCTCCCTGGTCCACCCTTTACCACCATGGCCCACCCTGTTTCACTTCCTTCCACCCGGTTTTACCATGGTACCAGCATGTTCCACCCTTTACAACCCTGTTCCACCCTTTACCAGCATGTTACACCATGTTCCACCATGTTCCACCCCATACCAGCATGTTCCACCATGTTCCACCCTCCCCAGGCGGGTCTCGGGCGGACCGGCTCGCTGATCGGCGCGTACCTGATGAAACACTACCGGATGTCGGCGAAAGAGGCGATTGCCTGGATGCGCATCGTTCGCCCAGGCAGCGTGATCGGCAACCAACAGACCTGGCTGGAGGACCACGAGGAGCTCATGTGGGGCGAGGGCGACCAGCACAGGTACCACCACAGCCTACCACCATCTGGGGGAGACAGGTGGAAAATTTCGGGAAATTTCATATTGCAATAGACCTATTCTACTCAGAGAAAATTGACGTCAGATACCCACTGGACGTACCACCAGTTTGGAAAAAATATTAATTAACTCTGCTAAATAACAAATGAAGATAGACAAGGAAATCACAAGCCGAATTGCTCTACCTGACCTTAGCGAGTGGGTATCATGACGTCATTTTGATTTAATGGAATAGGTGTATTGTCATGCAATTCCTATGGAAGACATCTAGGCAATTTCTGAAAAAAACAGTTGATATCTAAAGAATAGTTAATTGGCCTAAGGTGGTTCGTTTTAGGCAATAGCCCCCTGTCCAGCCGGCCTAATCATTGCTGATTAAGAAAATACAGGAGTCTCAAAAAAGTAGCTACACATGGAGTTTGTGTGGGAGTTGAAATGTAAAACATAATATGAACATTGAAATTTGCTGATTTACCTCACCGCGCGCTACCGTAGAATCTTGGAGGGCGGCGACGCCGAACGCCTACCCTTCCACCAATACGGCATCAACAGCTTCGAGAAATACTCGCGACGACAGTCGGAACGAAAACCAAAATCGAGCGGCGCCCACAAGCACAAGGCCGCTGCGCCCAATCTGCCCGAGGCGATACGAATCGCAGACGCTTGCAACATCTTCCCGAAGGCCAGGCACAACACGATCACCGTCGGCGGTTCGCCCTTCGAGGAGACGCACCCTGGACCAAGCAGCCACCAGAAGGCGGCGGCAGTGAGCCAGCCATCGGTCAAGTCGCTGTTCTACTCGCCGACGCAGAGGGGACGTCGACACGCGTATGTTCCGGGCAAGGTGGCCGGGTCCATTCCCAACGTGGTGTCAGGGAGGCACGAGGCGCCCGAGCGGAAGGAAGACACGCGACGGGACACGCAGGGCGACAAGTTGAGGAGGGCGAAAGTGACGCGCGAGAAATGGGGTCAGCCGGGGTTGGAGAGGAGGGCTAGAGAAATAAGTCCGCGAAGTGGTCAGTCTGGGCTGGATCGAAGAGAAAGGGAAAGGAGTCCTCCGTAGGGATGTGCATTAGGTGTTCATGATTTACAAGATTTTTTTTTTGTTAAATTTCGTATTACTGACAGCGCAGTGTGTATGTTGTCTTTTGTAAATTTTTAAGTACCGAGATGTGCAGATATGGAAATATGTAAACTAAATTCAGGACCCAAAATTTAATATAGTATGATCAATAATTCACGTATGGGTATTTTTATTTTATGCTTCTTATTCTTGTAATATTTTTGGAAATTCTGAATTTCTCTGAAAGTTGACTCCTAGGAACCACGAAACGCAGTACGCAGCGCATTGGTGCCACTACGGTAGCATAGCGCACGTGCGAGTAGTCGAGGAAATCGCCGCAGGCGCCTAGTTCACAGTCGTGTGGTGACAGCTGATATCTGCAGTGGCCTGACAGCTGGCTCATGTTGTCGTATTTTATGAACTGAAGTGGGTACAAACTTCGATCACTGCTGTGTAATTTCGCGAATAATCATCGTGTCAATAGACAGGGACCACGATGGAAGTACCAATGAAGCTGCCTTTGTTAGTAATTAAAGACAACGTTCTTTTACCAGGCTTGCAAACGAAAATCAGCATCTCATCTGGAAAAAAGTAAGAAAAACATTGACGAACTTCCCTTGGTTATTTGCTGAGAAGTGCCTAGTTCTACTTGCATCTAGTTGTGCACTTCAAGTAATTAACATTATTTTTACAGCTTTGAGTTGATCAAGAGTCGACTTCTATCTGCTCAGGGCAGTAGCATTGTTGGAGTGTTGCCAATGCCTATTGGGCAGCCACTGACCTCTGACCCAAATTCGGTGAGTTTACGAATTTCGCTTTGTTGGAGGCTCGTAAAAAATAAGTTATAATTTTTGTCCAGGAAAAAACGTTAACACGTGTGCTAGGGATGTCACACTCCCTAGGGTATGATAGTGATTTGATGTTTCAAACAGGGTTATTTAAAATAAATTAATGATTATTCCTGTATTGCACTCAATAGCAAACAAAACAAAACAAATTATCTATTGAAAAACCCTACAATATGAACTACCGTCATGTATACTACCCACATCACCTAGGCTTAAGGTATTTCTTTCTAGCAACCTGCCTGAAGCCAACCTCTACTTTGTACCTAAAACGTATGAAATTTTGTTGCAGCCATGTAACATCGGTATAGCGGCGACGGTGGATCAAGTCACGGCAAACGGCTGGCCGCAGCCAACATTTTCGCTGAGCCTGACCGGAATACGTCGTGTACGAATCGACAGGCTCATTATGGAGGATCCATATCCGATTGGCTACCTCGATACATCGATATATGCACAGGAGGACATAGACGAAAGTATGTCCTAGACATTCAAATACATTCTATTATAAAATATGTAAGGACTAGATATCCATCTCAGTTACTTCTATCTGTTTGGACAGATGAAATTATGCTTTCAGAGAAAGTAGAGATTGTAATTAGCAGAAATATATTTTGCAGCTATTAATGATCCCTCAAGCTAAAAACAACTCTTGTTTATAATTGCATTTCAGACGATCCTAAAGACATAGCTATGGTTGCGTTTTTCCGAGAAACTCTGATGCGCCTCCTCGAATTGGCATCCGAAATTGGAAGTATTTTCATATTAAAGCTGAAGGTGAGACCATTGTTAAATCACTGTAAACATACCTTATTCAACTATTCAGTGTTATTGTCAATGCAAATACCATGCTTTACAAACTATTTGTAAACCGGTAGGTAACTGATGCAGTAATATACATCATACTGCTGACTTCTTCTATTGATAAATCTCAATGTTTTTTCCTCGGAAGAAATCATTGGCATCATATCCCACCAAGCTGCTGCCGGATATTAGTACATCGCTGATCATTACTACGGCTACCGAGAAGCTGGAGATAATGGCGGCCTTGGACATCCGGAAGAGATACCAACTTGTCTTAACGCTCCTACAACGACAAATACAAGGTCGGTAGTACTGAATCACTCATCGTTAGCGGGTCGTTTAAAATTCTATTTGGTTTTGTTTTTAAACGATTTTTTACGAGTTTTTTAACGAGTTTCTTAAGACAAAAAGAGAAATAATGGCAATGGATCTCAGTCCTTAGTGGGCCAGGGAACAAGTGACATCCAGGCTCAATTTAATTTCCAAAACTTCTGTATGTAATCTCACCTTCTTTGCATCGACACTTTATGCACATATTTTACTCACAAATATTAGCACATTTTTCATTAATATGCGTTGACCTTTAGTGTGCTACTGTATAAAATTAAAAGTGACATAATTTATGTCAAGGGGGTGAACAGAAAAGAATACAGAACAAATTATCAGTAAATCGACAGTCGCAAGAAGTGTTAGTAGAAGGCGGTTTTAACATTCGTAATTATTGTGTAGACCTTGTATATTATTGATCTAATTAAGAACTTTGACCCTTGCAAATCTAGCTCGTTTAGCAGCCACCTCGCAAAGTCCAACTCGTCACGCTTTCATAGCAAACCTGTAGCGATTGCTGACGCTCGATGAAACGGTTTCAGCGTTGGAGTTCTTCCAGAAGAACAGCCAGTCGGCGACGCACTTCATGACTCGGATGCCGCTCAGGGGCACAATATCGGCGCCAGGCACCACGTTCTTTCCCAAATCAGTCAGCCAGATGCCGTCCATGGGCAACGACAAGGAAGACTCGCTGCAAGAGTTGTACAACCGTCTCAAGTAGGTCGCCAACCTAGAAATTAAATCGATCGTTTCAATCAATTCCGTGCATCCCGATTTTGTCATGCTTTCGGTAAGTTGTGAACTCTCCATCCTTGATATCTTCCTGGTTATCCATACTCTTGGCAAATCTAACTCTCTAAGATCTGGATTTCGGAAGGAGAGTGCACAACATAGATTGCAACATAGGTACCCCGCGATAAAATTGATGTCGGTTCTTGTTAAAGCTGTTGCATTTTCCTCTATTGACTGAGGCCAGTATGCAGAAATTGCTTTTAATTTGTGACTGGACATTTTTACATAAACCCTCTTCATTCTTTTCTATTCCAACTACTACATTATTGAATAATTATGACAACTCAACACAAAATAGTCAACAAATGCATTTTTTCTGTCCGGCACAGAGAAGCAAAGATGCCTCCGGCAACGGAGGCGCTAGCAATGAAAGACTTCCAGCGTCTCAAGCGGATGGCTTCGAGTAGCCCAGAGATGAACTCTCTACGCAACTGCCTCGAGCTAATGGCCGACCTTCCCTGGGCAAAGTCCTCAAAGGAGACACTTGACATTAACAAAGCCAGAGCCGTAAGACACGTTTAACTACCCTTAATGCCATAGAATGCGTTTAAAATCCGAGCAATAGTCGGAAAAATTGCTAGTCACAGAGCTATCACAAGTTTACTACCATAATTTCAGACGGAGGAGAGCAACTGGTTGTTCAAAATCAGTTGTCGAAATCTAGGCTCAATGTCACTGGATATTTAATGCCACAAAATAAAACACATGATATTTAATGATTTAAATGTAGATAATAGAAGATAAAATACGTGCCAAAAAATCATTGTCTGTGTAGTTGATGATTTCACAGTCGTAATCTGATGAGATGTGTTTGGTAGTCCTGAGTACTCATCAACCATATCTACCAACGGCTCTGGAAATCATCACCGAAACATCATTGACTGTAAAAAGTTTTGTACAACTCGCCAGCATAAAAACACGACTCTGCATGTCGAACATCTCACCTAGTCACGAGGTATCAAGCGTAGTGTGTGACCCCGTGGTTGCGTTGCCGTCAGGACCTGGAGGCCGACCACCACGCGATGGACGCGTTGAAGAAGCGGGTCATCGAGTACCTGGCAGTCCGCCAGCTCAAGAACAGCCTGCGCGGTCCGATCCTGTGCTTCGTCGGGCCGCCGGGCGTGGGCAAGACCAGCATCGGGCGGTCCATCGCCCACAGCCTCGGCAGGGAGTTCCATAGGTGAGCGTCGGGATGGATCTAGCGTCGAGTGAACTTGGGTTGAGTTCTGGAACTAAAAAGAATGATAAAAAAATAATTAATACAGTAAAAGCATAGGTGTTGTGTCGAACTTAAATGCAATTACTCGTTGCAACTTGCATCGATCGAGAGTGTCGTGTGCATGCAGAGAATCTTGCTCGGCAGGATCTGCGGTTGAAACATTGACCGTGGAGAAAACGGCGACTCTATTGTGTTGTGATCGAGTGTGTCGCGACTGACGACTGGTTAACAGGATCTCGCTGGGCGGTATCTGCAATCAGTCGGACATCCGAGGGCATCGACGCACGTACATCGCGTCGATGCCCGGCCGCATCATCCAGGGGCTGAAAACCGTCGGCGTCAACAATCCCGTCTTCCTGCTCGACGAGATCGACAAGCTGGTCAGTGCGACAGTCGGTAGAGATCGAAAAATTGAAGATGGCACACTCTGTTAGCTTGGCGGTCCAGAGTTATATTATGGTAACTGGCCTTTGAATCCTACAGTGCATAGGCTAGAGATAGGTACAGAAGGTAGGTATACAAATGTAGTAGATTTAGTAGCATACTTTGCCAAAAAATGCGACATAAAGGCACTGGATTTTTTTTTGGGCAAATCTACGCGTTTTAGGTGGAAGTCCAACCGTTGCATTCCGCATCTCACTCGTAATCTCCGACTTGTTTGCAGCACGCGGGCGCGAACGGCGATCCGGCGGCCGCCCTGCTTGAAGTGCTCGACCCCGAACAGAACCACACGTTCCACGACCACTTCCTCAACGTCCCGTTCGACCTGTCGCAAGTGCTGTTCGTCGCGACGGCCAACACGGCGTCCAGCATTCCCAGCGCGCTGCGCGACCGAATGGAGGTCATACAGGTAACGGCGGACCGGCATTCTTCATTGTAAGGAACAAAGCGTTCAATTGCCAGAAGGGGAGAAAAACCCAGGACCTTTAGCTTGATGGGGTGATGCTCTACGAACTGAGCTAGTCGGATGGCCAACTTTCATAAGGACATGGAACTTATTTCAATTGTTGGCTCCACAGACATAGAAACAGTGAAATGATATGATATTATGATATACTATTCTCTATACTACTTAACTTGGAAATTATATCCTGTATGAGTTACTTTCATATAGGTACCCATTAACATCCTGTAGTAGGCAATTAAAAAACCACTTATCAAAGGAGGAATGGTACCAAAAATCGTTGGTAAGAATTTTAATCTCGTCAACTCTGACAGTGGGTCTGTTACTATGCTTTTCTATCACTTTGATTTTGTCTGCGGCAGAATAATACGATTTCGAAACAATCATTACGATACAAGAGCGTTGACGAAGCTTTCCTGCCTCGTAGGTGGATGGCTACACCCACGAGGAGAAGCTTCACATCGCTGTCAAACACCTGATCCCGAAGCAGCTCAGCCAGCATGGGCTTGAACAGGAAGCGGTCGAGTTTACCAACGATGCCATCTTGGAACTCAGTGAGTACTCGATCCACTCAACCAGATCAATAATCTATCACCCTTTTTGTACCTCATTCTCATCAAATTGTCCAGTTGCCAGACAACTCTAATCCACTTTTGTATTCGATTCCTACCGTCCACACACTTTGTAAATTGCTGGCAGAGGTGTTTCGTTGGCAAAAAATGTGTTAACTTGGTCCTGCCTTCGAATTTTGATTTTGCAAGTTGGGAATTCGGAAACACAATCTTATCGATGGACTTGCATTTTTGCACTGTAGGTACATTTAGGATCAGTTTTACCTTTTTATTAACTGTGAGTTGAAGTTTTATTTGAGCTAAATGACATGGCCAACCACGTGCAGTGAAATTCAACATCTTATACGTTATCTCCTGTTATCTCACGAGTTATCACATGTATATACTACTGTATGAAAAATGCAATTTACATTTATATTCGATAAAGAATGACATCAATAGTTAGTTTCTTAAGACTCGTGTCTTTTTCTAATCTTAGCACATTGGTTTTCAGAAAAACTATATAACTGGGTTATGAATACTAAGTCCCTAACTTAAACTTTACCCGACGTTTCGCAAAGCCATGCTGCTTGCTTTATCATAGGTCTAAACTCAAGCTTCGACTCGCAGTTAAGGATAAAAGACAGCAATAGTTACCCTGTTGCTCAACCGATTTTCCTCCCCCCGATTGCGCAGTCTCTGGGTACACGTACGAGGCGGGGGTGCGCAGCCTCGAGCGCAAGATCGGAGCGCTGTGCCGGGGCATCGCCGTCGAGGTCGCCGAGAAGGGAGCGCACAGCGGCTCTTTCCTCGTCGACAACCTCCGTCTGGAGCAGACGCTCGGGGTGAGTCACGGCAACGGCATCGCTCGCCGGTGATGTGATTCCCGGCTAAACCGTCACGCGCCCTTCCATTAATAGCTATCGAGATTCTATGTTTGTGCAGATGACGAACTGTTTTAGTTATTATTGACATCGACGCAATCAATTCGACTTTTGAGTTTCTCCTGAATTGTTTGCTTGTGGTTTACAGAGTCGATGTAAAATTGTTTGGTTGAACAGCAATGAATGCATGTGGAAGTGACAACAATTTTAGTGATGATTCGTACCTAAATGCAAATTCTCGTTGCATGTACGATAGATATTTTTATCAGAAACTAAGTATACGTTCCAAAATTTTGTTTCTAATAAGACTACAATCTCTTCCACACAAAGAGCATTATCGTTAATTACACCATCAAAGCCATTAGCCATAACTCCAATGGCCGATTGAGATTGCCTGAAACTTTCTCAAACTCACAAAGAACTGTTGTAGCAGGTTGAAATCAGAAGCATGAGCAACCGATTGGTATTCAATGTCATCAAGGTGACGAGTATTTACGTAGAGTTAGCTCACATTTTTAAACTGGCCCTCGGAATCAAATTTTTCTTCTCACTAGTCGAGCAGTTTTAAAAACGCTTGTGTTTCCTTCCCGCCAGCCGGCGCTGTTTGCCGGCGAGGAGCTTTGGGGGCGGCTGGGCCAGCCGGGGGTGGCGCTGGGACTGGGCGCGACCGCCGCCGGCGGCACCGTGCTGGTCGTTGAGGCTAGCAAGATGGAGGGCGAGGGCCAGCTGACGCTTACCGGCCAGCTCGGCAGCGTCATGAAGGAGTCGGCGACGCTGGCGCTCGCCTGGCTCCGCACCGCTGCTTCCAAGGTCGGTAACCGCGATCGATACCACGCGCAACCGGAAGTTTTTAGGGGACGGTTTCTCGGTGCTTCTCTGAAGTGAGGGGCTGACATCAGAGCAAAACCAAGAACCCTACACTGCATGTGCTAATGTGCTCTGGATATCACCACCGAACCAACCAGCTGTTTGAAATGGACGGTTTCTTGGTTTTGCTCTGATGTTAGGGGTTGCTCAACCCATTCAACCAACTAGCTGTTTGTTGAAGTGCAAACAGGATGCAGTTTAAGCAGGGATAGCTTAGCAGGGGGGACTAGACGGCAGAGTCAATATCTCCATTGACGGTGCTGAAGCATATGTAACCTCCGTTTGTCAAAATCTTACTATCACAATTTGGGAAACTCTCGGCAAAATCAGGCGACAAAGGACCCGACAGCAGAGTTGGAATTTAAATTAAACAAGTGCAGTTGTCACATTCAAAGATAATCTTTCATATGTCAACTGCCCATTGACAATTGAGATTGAGCATCAGTGGCCAACAATGCCCCCTAAATAATACGTAAGATGACATAAGTATCGTTGTTTTAAGTCGTACCTTGACGACTGGGATGCTTTACGAGCTTGGGTGCTGACGATTCTGTCACCAGCTCGACAATGCTATTCCAGCAGAGCTTCCCCCATCGTAACGGTAATAGATTTTGTGTCGTGCCTGCCGCAGTACGGACTGTCGGTGAACAGCGACCTGCTGTCGCACACGGACGTCCACGTCCACTTCCCGGCTGGCGCCATCTCCAAGGACGGCCCGTCGGCGGGCATCGCGGTCAGCGCCGTGCTGCTCTCGCTGTTCAGCGAACGCCCGCTCTCCGTCGGCGTGGCCATGACCGGCGAGATCAGTCTCAAGGGGGCGGTTCTGCCGGTGAGTCAACAACACAGGAGGCGCTAGTCAGAAAAACTATTCTATTGGGTTAGTGAATGCTATGTGTCCAAACTTAAACTTTTCCATGCTGCCTGCTCCAGGGAAACTCGAGGAGTTTGGACTCTCCATAACGCAGGCAGCAAAGTTTGGCAAAACTTCTGGAAATGTTTGTGATTGGGAACGTAGCATTCAATAATAACCCAGATGAATAGTTTTTCTGAAAACGTACATGCTAAGATTAGGAAAACCACAAAGTAATACCAGGAAGAGAGTGTTTTGTGGAGCAGTTTTATAAGCTTGTTTTTCTGTAACTTGTTATCAGTATTCGGTTTTCTACGGTATTGCATTGTGGAAACCAATGCCAATTATTGCCTGTTTTAAATTTAATATGGTCCGATGAATGTATCCCTTCATATCTGTTCGCCGTAAACAAGCTGCAGTGTAAAATATCGAGTTAGTGTGATTGACAACTTTCATCATTGCAGTAATCAGAGTTGTGATCATTTGACAGTCTAGTTGCGTTCAAAGTGTTGTTCTTTGGCTTTTTAGGTCGGTGGCATTACAGCTAAAGTGCTGGCAGCTCACAGGTTCGGAATTCGAAGAGTGATTCTGCCCGAGCTGAACGCCAAAGATTTGCTCAAGCTTCCGGAAGAAGTCAGGGTGAGTGTCTAGTATTAACCGATTTTCACCATATAATGAATTTTGTGGGGAAAGAAGCAGGTTTAATGGGTGTTAAAACTGAGATCTCTGTCTTTCTAATCTATGAAGTTAACAGAACAAGCAGCTTGTTTATCACACTAAGAGCTTGTTCTGTTCACATACATTTCAAAATTACCAATTTAACTCAAAATTGAACATGTTGTCCAGCTCCAATCAATAGTTTAAGTACAATAACACTCAATAGATTAACCATTCCCATTCCCATGTAACTGAGAATACAAATCTTTTTTTTTTTTCAGGAGGATATGACGTTTATTCTTGTATCGCACATCGATGAAGTCATTCAAGCGGCTTTTGACGGCGGATTCCCCACCGTTGACAATTCCGGTGACAACGACTCGTCCATTCTCAGCAAACTGTAAGCGCAAGCGTACATTTGCACCAGGTGATGTTCCGTTCAAGTTTGTTACATTGGTAACCCTCTCAGAATCTTTGCTGCGATTTGCAATTATGATAGATTTGAGCCGCACAAAGACGTATCTGGCGTTGTGTTAATGAGACTAAAGCCCGACGCACATTGAGTTGAATTGCAATGTGGGACACTCTGATCAAAAATCCTTGAAAAAGCAAAGATTTATGCTAACAAAATCAATCAGTAACGAGCTTGGTAGAATTTATAAACATTTGCTACGGTCGGAGAGTTCTCCGATCCACATTTTGTGTGCCGAGGGCTTGGGGTATTTCACTACCTATTATGGAGGTTTGAAGTTAAATGCAGTTCTTAAGAAACTTATTATTACTACTAGGTATTTAAGAATATATTTTTGTTACCTTTCCTTTTTAAGAGATTTGTCACTCTTTGTACCTTGGTTGAAAGCCTACATTGGTTACCTATTTTATTAATTATTGTTTTAAATATGGTTATTAATTTTGGTTGGCTACCTACCATAGTTTACTTTAAAAGTTTATGGTGAATTTTTCTAATATTTTGTAAAAATATCTACTAGTTCAAATTCAATTATTTAATTGAATCTTTGGCTGATGAGTATAATTATTATAAATGTACCTGGGAAGTGGTGTTTAATTGTTTGAAATCTTGTTATTTCAAAATCAATTAAATGTAAATTTGTTTTCTTGGGTTAACAGGTGATTGAAATTATTTGTTAGATACATGAAAGCAATATTTATACATGGTTTTGGAAGGAAATGAGTTTTTTTTTTTATCTTAACTCTTAACTTAATACAGGATTCATAACTGCCTATGAAATTAAGAAGGGTTTCTTGACTTAAAATCTTCCATTCGATCCTGAAATGGAAACGGTGAATGTAAATTGTTGTTATTTTCTTAATAAACGGTTGAAGTTTAACAGAACCAGAAACTTATTGTTTTGTTGATTTACCTCAAACACAATTAAAGTGTGATCGCATAGTTTTTCCAGATCAGTCATCCCTGTTCTCAAAATGTCAACAGCCCGTGGTCCATATGTTTGAATTCTAAAGTGAATTTTTGACTCAGAAGGATGAGGCACAGTATATCCACAAAACTGAACTTCTGGGCTAAAAATGAAAAAAGTTATGTAATATGAGCACACTATATGAGATATGGAACAGTTTGGGTCAATGTGCACAAACGCACCAGTTGGGTCTGGAAGGTAATAACAGAGACTAAATATAATTGAATTGTGGTCATTGTATAACGCAATCGCACCCAACATAATCGGCAAAAGGACCGCGGCTAGAGAAGACTTAAACGAACTCTCAATGTCAACAACAAATCTAGGAATATGTTCGGTATTGAATTACGGAGTACTTACTATCTAGAAATAATTGAACGAAGTGCATTCCCAAACGTGTGTCCTTCTTCATTAAAAACAAACGTTCTGTCTTTATCTCCCGACTCTTCATCACCAGCCATCTGTAATGTCACCAAATTTTGACTTCATTTGATAAACCACGATGATAACGTAATGTTTTTTGATGAAACAATGAAAACTATTTCTTACCTCTGATATAGAATGCATTTTGTAGTGATATTTGTGGATTTATCGATAAAATAATGGAATAAACGCAAACGACAAGCACGTGTTGTTAGCAAAGGTTGTTAGGTTATAATGCAACAGCTGGACATGACAGGATGTGCCATGCATCATTTGTCATCCGATCCTATTAAGATGAGGTGTGGTTTTTCGTGCCATTTTAATCCGGATTAATTATTTAATAGATAAGCGCCTTGATGCGCAATTTTGCAGTGAATCATTATCTATATTTTCCTTTACTTCTATCCCACCCTTAGTGGATGTCAACTGTCTATTAGTTAGCGGATATGGATCGAATAGAGGACAACCCAGAAATTATCCCAATGGGAATTTGTAAGCAGAGCTTTATATTTTCCTTCTCGTTTAACTAAATTGATTGGCCAATCTTACAAAGCTGATTCACTTCTAATTCACAAACTTGACAGATAATTTAATTTTACACGTAGTGCGTTCGGCGTCAAACATCGACGATGTGCGACCGGCAAGGGAGGTTCGTATTGACACAACGGACCTGCCATCTCGAAGCTATGAGCTCAATTCAAAGCCTAGCACTCGACGCGCTGTGACCAGACGTCGCACGTGGACTCAACAACGATCGAAAGTGACCAGCACAATCATTCAAAACTTGCCATCACGTAATGTAGGTGGCACAGGTACGACTACCAGTTGGCACTATATTTTTTTTTATATAGAAATAAATATCTAAAAAGTTTGCTAATTGTGTGAAATTAAGGTAATCTCCACAGCTAGAATATTTCAAGAAATATTTTAAGTTTAATTATTTTAAAACAGTCGTCATTCTGATCCTCCACAACGTACCAAAATAATGTGTTTCATACGAGGTTACTCATCGGAGTATTTTCGCAGCAGGCGACGATTCGTCAGCTCTATCTGCGATGGTTCCTCGTTCTCCTGGAGCTGACATGGCGGCTCATGCGGACCAAATTGTAGCTGCGTTGGAAAGCGATCCAGCTCTCATGGAAGACAATCCGTTGGCACGGCAGCTTCGAATGTGAGTTTCTACGACCGCGTTTGTTGAAAGTTGTGGAAGATAAAGGCAAATACGACAACTTGTAATGATTTCTCTATCATGCTTGCCAGGGAGACGTTGAAAGATATGCCTGAATCGTTAACTTTGAAGCGAACGATTCGTCGTAAACTTCTAAAAACTCTCAGCATGAAGTCGACGAAATCTCCAATCAGCATGCAGAAACGTTTCAAATACAGAGTCAGCATGTCTTGGGCCAAGGTACAAAATTAAAGATTTGCTAATGAAGAATATGCTCCATGCAATTGATTATAATTGTTTTGCAATGCTTATGAATAGCTGATATGCTCAGCCGTGATAGATGTAGAGCTATGATTTTTTTTTCAGTTTAATATGGCAGTAAAAGATCTCTTGTACAGCTTTGAGCTGTGGTACCAAAGTTTGAAAGTGATAGAAGGCCATTTCGGAAGTGGAGTGGCCACATACTTCAAGTTCCTTCGTTGGCTGTTCATCCTTAACGTCCTCTTCTGCGCTGCAAGGTAGATTTTGGGTGTTCCCCGTAAATATTTTCTTGTCTTCATGTTTGACGTAGTATCGATATTAATTTATCGGTTCCTATATAATATGTGTGTTATCTTTCTGTTAATTGCAGTGTTACATTCATTGTGACACCGCAGCTTATCTACCGACCACCAGTACAAAATGAAACGAGTCTCGAATACCAGAATACCTCATTCTTTCAAGGTAACCAAATGTAATATGTGACTGATAAATTGTGATTAAAAAAAGTGAAATCTGTGTGATTCAATTACATTTTTAAAATTTGAAATGGTTCCATGTAACAAAACTATTTAAAACTATTTATTTATTTCAGGGTCAACTCAGGACACAGATTTAAATAGCAGTGAAGTTTCTAGTCAACGCCGCTATTTCTCATTCGAAGACATTTTCATGGGAGAGGTAAGAGTAAGATGTATACCTAAAGGACTAATTTACTCACTAAGTGCAGTGCTTGCATTGATTGTGCATGAGCATTATTGCCACGTATTGCTGTAATGTAGAAACACTGCTTGAAAATTTATCATCAATCATCATCAATCTAACTAAGTCAAAGGTAAATATGAAAAGTAATGAAAAAACATCAATTTTACTCGATGACTTTGTAGTTCTTGATATAGTGTATGAAAAAACTGATAAACTTTATGATTCTGTGCAATTCCAAGGAATTTAAATTCGGTGAGTAATCAACAAGCTGAACACAAACGATTAACGAACAACGTTTGCAAGCGGTAAGCAAACCTGTAGCGGCACCGATATCGCTGGTATTTTGCAGGGCTATTTCACGGACACCACGCTTTACTACGGCTACTACGTTAACGAAACACTGCAGACGATACCGCATATGCCGTACAGCATTCCGAGTGCATACTTCATGGTCTCTCTTATCTGTCTCCTGTGCTTCTTTGTGACTCTCTCTTTCAGGTAATTGCTAAATGATAACATTTTAACACAATCCTTTGTCTGAATTTGTTAAACAGCTTTGTGATGATTTAAATTTACTAGGCTATGCGAACACTCATATAATCGTGTTGTGGATGAGCGTAATATTTACGCTCACCCTCAACGCAATTATATTGCGTGTGCGCATAGCCTAGAGGCTTTTATGATCAATTTAACATGTCCAGTAAGAATTAAGCAGTTTTCTCAATGACATTTGAATATTTCAAAACGTAAAAATCGATTTAAAGAAAAACTATTCAAATGATTTGGTTCAAATTAATATAGTATATTCTTTTTACGATTTATAATGTACACAGTAAATTTTGTGGACATCGCTTGAAGATAAAGTGGCTTAAGTTGCAAAAAACTGAAAAAACGCTAAAAAATCGTCATAAAAGCGCCATTTTCAAGAAAAGTGCTTAACATACAACAATGAAATTTTTACACAAACATTAAATCGTGAGGGTCAACATTTCCTGAAAGTTTCGTCAAATTATATTCAGATACTTGGCCTCTAGAGTGCAAAACGTGTTTTGGAAAAACTGAAAAATTTCGTAAAAACATAATAACACAAAATTTACTCGTCCGATTTGCTTCAAAAACGTGGCAGATCTAAGTTCAGAGAAAACGAAGGTCCTTGTAAATTTTCATCAAAATCCGTTTTGGCGTTTGGCCGGAATCGTGCGAACAAACACACAAAAAAACAAAAAAAAAAACACAAAAAAAAAAAAAAAAAAAAAAAAAAAACATTCCGGATTTTTTTAGCAGTAAAGTGTAATTGAAGATTTCGCTTCACTCGCTACGCTCGTTACGCTCATCAAAAATGCTGGAGTATCATTTACATTCAAAACCATGTCTTAAGTACTAATAATTTGCCAATTTAAATTGCAAACAATGTTGTCAGAAGTGAGAACAGCAAAAATATATAAGATAATTGTCGTTCTTTCCAGTTCTGCACGTTCATACAGAAAGAGCTTCATTGAAGTCGAGGGTGGTCTGAAGAATGTTTACTCGCACAAGGTGTTCTGCGGTTGGGACTTCAGCATCGCGACTGGAGAAGGATCCAGGCTCAAGTCCCGAGCCGTGTTTAACGAGCTCAAGGTACGTTCGTGTTTGTGGAATCTTTAAATTGAGTTTCATTGAACCCGAGACTAAGCGAAGTTTGAACTGAAGTAATTTTGTTTAGATACTTGAAAATATTTATCATCAACTACGATACTAGATAGAGTCTCAGTGACGTGATTTCTTTGTAGGAACTGCTAGGCGACGAGAACCTGAGAGGCAAGCCGACGCTAAACGCTTGCGGCAAACTCGTGATCCAGATCGGGGTCAATATTCTGTGCTTGCTGCTTCTGACGGGCACGGCGTTTCTGATGTGGACGCTGCTCGACACGTTCCAACACTCGATAATCGTTTCGCTCGTCGCCACGCTCGTAATGATTGGTGCACCGATGCTCTTCTCCTTTCTTCTGCGGTTAGTCTTGCGTTCCGTCATCGATTCGCTGACTACGTCTTTCTGAAAATTTGCTATTGAATTAGCTTGATAGCTAAATTAAGAAATTCCATTCCATTTTAGCTATTCAATCATATTTTGGAATGGATTTTTTTTGTTATTAAACTCATCAATACTTGTTATAATTAGTACTTTAACCAGAAAATTTTGTCACTTTTATTGTAGTTTTTCTACTGTTCTGTTTTCCTCCCATCTTCTTGAGGAATACAAGGCTTAGTTATAGGTGATAGAAAAATTTAACATGCCTATCTAGTATGTTAATCTAGTGAAACGTTTTGACTTGTATTTCTTGCATTTAATAGCTATTTTTAACCGGTAAATTTTTGTCTGAAAAAAGATACTTGCAGATGTTCATAGCATAGCAATTAGCATGTATTTAATAGAAAACCGAGTGGTTTATCAATCTTCGTTTTGCACGCCGCATTTCAGATTTGAGGGTTACCGAAATCCGCGCACGGCTCTGTACATCACGCTCCTCCGCGCATTCTTCCTGCAGGCTGCCGTCATCGCCGCGCTGGTGGTCTACTGGCTGAACCAAGTCGGTGTCAACGAGGTGAGTGGAATCGCGCGGGGCTTGCAATCGCGTTCGAATCGCGGCGCCGGATTACCGACGGTTTGTCTTGATGTCCGACAGTGCTGGGAGACGGCGCTGGCGCAGGAAATATACCGGCTCGTCTTGATGGACTTCTGGCTGGCGATCATCGGGACGGCTCTGATGGAGTTCTTGCGAAGCAAACTGGCGTAAGTTTCATCTACTTATCGTCTTTCCTTTTTTTAATCCGTATTTCAGTCATAATTTGAATCGTTGAACAAGAAACTGTTATTAAACAAGTACCTACCGTCATTGTGCTTGTGTCGTTCAATTCTTCTTGTTTATATTGTTATAGTGTGTTATATTTATTTTTATACCTCCATATTTAAAAAAAATCCTACCTAAATGAAAAAGTATAATTTAAGCTTGGTGAGATACGGCTGATTAGTGTATTTTCACACATATGTTTTTGAATCGACTCTTGATGTTTTCATTTCTTAATGAAGCTGTTCTTTGCAATATCAATATTATGTATTTCTTGACAATGCTTCTGACATTTCCCCACAGGAATTACTGGTCTTTTCTCGGCGCTCCCGAGTTCGATATTGCTCGCAACACCTTGAACCTGATCTACAACCAAACGCTCTTTTGGATGGGAGCCTTCTTCAGCCCACTCCTGTCTGTCGTCATTGTCTTCAAGATGATCATCATGTTCTACCTCAAAAAGGTACGATTAGACCGTTCAACAAGACATTAGACCATATTAGACCGTTCATTAGACAGTTCAACAAACTACCAAAAATCATTCAGTTCATTCATTCAATCATTCAGTTGTTCAGTTCACGTCAAACAAAAACTGGTGCTCAAGCGTCAATAGATCCCAATAACAAAACTATGTCGATTGTTCAGAGATTAGAAATAAATTCAATCATTCCAATAACTACACAATTATCATACAGCTAATATTTTTTGTCGGTTGCTTCTCCAGTTGGATTACTTATAGTTTTGTTCAATCAACTTCTGCTCGTTTCCACTGACAAGGATAATCCCACCTATACAATCGGTTCATGCGGTGCTTTGCAAGTCACGACGTGACGCGACGCCTGTTGCAGATTTGCATCATGAACAACTGCCAGCCGTCGAGCCGTTCTTGGAGGGCGGCCCAGACGCAGACCATCTTCCTAGTGCTCGCCTTCTTCTCCCTTCTCGGCATCATCAGCACGCTCGGATACATTCTCATGCAGTGAGTCCACCAGCGACGGTCCATCGCAGCTGTCTGCTTGACGTTGTTATCGTCGCTTAGCTGGCCTTCAAGCTGGGAAATAGAATTTCACCAGAAATGGATGGACCCGATTTGGATACAATTTTAGGATGGTGCAATCTGTGATATTGTGATGTGTCATGTGATGAAATTATTATTTTACTTGTTATGCTCTGAAGGCATCAGATAATTGTTAATAGTACTAGTGATAGTACTAGTAATAGTAATTTTGTCTGGTAAAATTAATTGTTTATGAACAACAAATTGGCAGAAACATTTCATTATTCCTGGTGAGGTCTTCTTAAATATGTTTGCAAAGCTTTGAAAGATGTTGGAGAAAAATTATGTTTAAATTTTAGGTTTAACAGGCACAGTAAAATGTGTTGATACATTTTTTAGCTACAATGGGGACTAGGAAAATATGTGAGTCTTAAAAGAGTAACGACTTAATTGCAATCATTCCAAGATGGCTTAACAAGCTGTTCTTGTGATAAAGCCTTGCCATATGGTCATGAATGATGCTTATTAGTTATTAGTGCCCATCCCATCCTACAATCAGTGTATCTCGAACAAAACTGACGGAGATTGACCATGAGTTTCAGAGTGCCAACGTCCGAAGCGTGCGGCCCGTTTCGTAACTACGAATACATCTACGAGGTCGTTCCCGGTGGTGTATTTAACCTGGAGAAGGGCAACGTCTTCTGGAGGCTTGTTCTCTACTTGAAGAAGCCGGGCATTCAGGCAGGCTTGCTGCTTACAATGTGGTACGTCATTGTAAGACGTAGCCGTCAATAACATGTGGCTACGGACGGAGAAGTTGTAGGTTTCTTGGTTTGTTCTGTGTAGGATTCATAGTCCTTTTTAACTGCAAGTAAAACTGAATGCGTCATTAAATTATGATCTCATACATAAACATTAAAGGATAAAGCAGTGTTTATGTGTGGTTGGAAACGGCAAGTGGCCGGAAAAAGTAACATTAATCGAGGACGGCAGGAGGAAAGTAGACTTACTGATTGTAAATGTGTCTTTACAACGAATATATAGCATAGTTCCAAGGATCATCATTTCCGTTTTCCAGTTGGGTTGTTTCTTAATTTTCCAAGAGATGCTTGCATTATTAAATGTTTTTTTTTCTTTGCAGCATTGGCGTTTACTATTTACGGGCACAATCCCAGGGTCAACGTCATCTAGTCTTGATCCTCCGAGAGATGCTGTCGCTGGAAGCGTTAGACAAGGAATACTTGCTGGGCGAGATCTCCAAAGCCACCTCAGGACGTAAGATCGTTTTCTTGTGTCGTGTAAGTTCAAGCGGCGTATGCCGATTTTTTCTTGGCTGACCGTGATGTTTGGACATTCTAGAATGGATGTATGCGCTGAGCAAAGACAAATCGAGGAGAAAACATCGGTCGTTTAACGCCTCGGTTGCTGGGGACAGTCAAGTAGAGGACTCGACTTCAACGTCAGTCCTTACCTCAGGTACCTTACCGCATTGCATTTTGTAGAATATATTTTAAATTGTCATGTAAAAATATTTGAATGAGAATTTTAGCTGAAAAAGCTCCATTCTCTATTTTGGCTATTGCCATTCCTATGTAAATATGCTAGGTACGTCAATGCAGAGGATAATATTCCTAATTGTTATTTTCTAGTACCTTCAAGCTCGTCAATGAACGAGGTCACTTCCACCACGAGTGAAAATACAGGTGAGTTTTTCCGTAGCTAATTCACTGCATAGCAGCCAAAACAAATCCTATTGCCCAATTTGTGTTGTTTGTTGATGGTATTGATTTTGGTTTTACCTACTGAAATTGTGAGGTGGCAGGTTGGTATAAGAACAGGGACTAATTGAAATTTGATTTATGTTGGCAGACGGCAACTCGCAATTCTCTGACGAAACGCTGAATCATTACGATGGGACCAGGATTAGGAATCTTCGTAACAAACATATTGCCAGCGAGACCAGCAATTAAAAAAACCATATGCAATGTTAATTGACTCTGTTAAGTATTAAACCAAGGAGTATGTATTAAGTATTTTACTTTCAATTGTGTTGCTTGGAATGTGTATTGAAGAGAATAGATTAAACCAAAAATGGATTGATTTTTAATTTATGATGCAATGCAAAACTAGCATTTTTGTCAAAGTATAATTCGCAAATAAAACATTATTTAATTATGAAAACCAATGGCCATACCAGTACCTCATTGAAATCTCAGTACTGCTGCTCCCCTTTTGCCTCCCTGTAAGCTTAGAAACCCTCTGCTTATTCCTAAGCAAGAATGTATTGCTCAGTCAAATTTCTTTTGCCAAGAAAATATTTTCTTGTGAACATTAAAAATAATGTTCTTTACGACAAAACGAATTTCTATAAATCTGAAAACAAACGCACTGAAACTCGAAGTAAGCACCCAATCCAAAGCGTTTTCTAAAACACGTTATCTCTACGACCGAGCCTTAGAACCGCCACCACCTAGCATGCCAAGTAGTCACTACGGAACCGTGTCGAACCCACCGATCCTCCACTCCTCCTCCTCCTCCCCTTGCACGACCTCCTCGCTGCCCCACGAGTAGAGGTCGGCGGTGAACCCCGCCGCCGCCATCTTGCTGTCGATCCAGGGCCGCAGCGTGGCGACGTCGGCGTAGACGCCCGGAATGCCCGCCTCCCCGCAACCGATGCCCCACGAGACGATGCCGACCTGTTCGAAGTGCCCGTCGTGGCCGGGCACCGGGCAGACCAGCGGGCCTCCGCCATCACCCTGCAGGAGGCAAGGTTATTGACGCTGCCTGCGTGCAACAGCATTGTACACTTTGCCGTCGCTCTGAGAGAGATACGAAGTACTAGACTGTGCCGTCGTCTTAAGAGTTAAGGAGTACTAGATTCTACCGTCACCCTGGGAAAGAAGCGAGATACTGGACTCTGCAATCAGCTTCAGGCATCACTAGTTGATGATAGAAAACACGAGTTTGTTTCTTAGAATGCAGTGAGTTGGCATCTGGGTACTAACCTTGCAAGTGTCGATTCCACGTTCGCCGCCTGCGCAGCGGAAACTTTCGTGCAGCTTGAAGAACTTGCTGAGTCGTGTGGTTTGCAGCGCTTTCTGACAAGCGCTGTGCGACACCAAAGGAAGCATGACGTTCTTCAGAATTACTTGGTACAGTCCGTCCTTGCCTGTAGATAGCAGACAAGACCATAGAAAGTATTCTTAGTATTCATAGGCATATTCTTGGGAGTTCAAACGATTTATCCATTCCAAAGTTTGTTCGTAAATTGTTTGTAGAAGCAATAAGAGTGCGGTTGGAAATGTCAGACGATCCCGGTTCATCGTAGTAGGAAGGAAACGGCGTTCTTGACTCACCGAATTTGTCCTTGCCCCAGCCGGTGACAAAACATGCAGTTCCCACGACAGGCGGAGGGGAAACCTTCGGCAGGCACACCGTGTCGACGTTGTCTGCTATCTGGAACATTGACATCTATGAAAGTAGATATCAAACAACTCGAGGAGAACACCGGTACAGCCTCCCTAGAAACAATAGACCTATTTCACTCCGAGAAAAATACTACTAGTACTACTAGTACAACTACTAGTTTGTAAAAAAATATAATTAGCTCTGCTAAATAAACAAGGAAGATGTGGAAATCACAACCCGAATGGCTTTACCTGGCTGTGCCGAGTGGGTATCATTATGTCATTTTGATTGAATTTTGATTGATTTTAATAGGGGTATTAGTTGGATCGAGTGAATCCCAAAAGGAACATAGAAATCGAAGCGGCAACTTACCGAGGTGAAGAAAAATTCACGAACATAGCTTTAGTCGTTTGCCGGAAAAGTAATCTCATTTGAAATGATACGTTCTTGCGCGGGCTTTGTCACTTTTTTTATTGTAACAAAATTTGTCGCCCGGCGGTACCTTGGCCTGTCCGTGCAGAAAGAGCAGGGCGACGTCGTTGATGAGCGTGTTGCCGTCGTACTGCTCGTGCAGGACGAGGCTCTCCACCTTCTTCTCCTGCACGGGCAGCTCCTCGTTCTCGGTCTGCGTGTCCCATTCGCCGAGTAGCACTTTCAGCTGTCTCGGCTGCGTCTTGTAGCTGGGACAGTTGGGAGAGAGTCGCGTTAGATCGACCAATATTATTGAAAGATAGAAATCATGCATGAAAACCAAATTGGTGAACATAAAAATTCACGTAATTGTAAACAATGTAATTAGTGAGAAATCGGTGTTACTGGTGGAGGCCCACACCAGTAGACAATTGATGATGGGTTAGCTGAGTAGGAAAAATATGCGTCCGAACCGGGATATGAACCCGGGACTTTCCGCTTGCCGGGCGGTTGCTCTGACCACTGAGCTATCCGGCCACATGAGATTCCTGCCTTCGCTGGGTGACGAAAGGGCTCTCTCGGGGGGTAATCAGTGCATCTTCAACTTTTCTTGACGTTTCGCAAAGCATCAAAGCAAAGCGCAGATATCAGCATACAGAATGTCGTCAACCAACCCACCTGTTGACGCAATGCGCGGCCGTCAGCACCACCTTGGTGTGTATCAGCGAACCGCCGCAGTGGTACTCGAGACTGTCAGTCTTGTTGGTCACGATGTTCTCCTGCAGCGTGACCACCGCTACCATCCACGGCCACTCGCCGAACTGCGTCTGTCCGGCCTTGTTGTTCGTGATGCGGAAATCGGCCGCCCCGCCAGGGTTTCGCTGGCCACAACCTGCAGTAGTAGAACTAGTTAGCAGATTTTTCGAAAATCGTTAGCAGATTTCTTAACGTGTTTGCATACTTGTTGTGTATACTTGAGAGTTAAAGTCCTACAATTGTACAATCATACAATCAACAATCACTCACTTGTTGGGTTAGCAACTTTGCATACAACATTCACTTTTACTTAAATTAAAAAAATTTAGTTTAAATTAAGTTATTATTTTTATTATTTATTATAAGTTATTATATTAAACTAGCAGCGGAGACCCGTGCCTCCGGCACTATGTGGTTACTCCTTATACTTTTTTTTAAATATTTTTTTTTTTTTTTAGTTCATATGATGGCATGGTTCCCCCTCAGGAAAATCCTATGCCATAAGGCAAAACCTATGCCCATAAGGCATAACTATGCCCCTGGGGCAAAAAATATGCCCATAAGGCATGTATATGCCCATAGGGCAAAGCTATACCCATAGGGCAAAACGCTGCCAAAATTATATGTCAATATGCCCATAAGGCAAAACCCTATGCCCATGGGCAAAGATATGCCCCTAGGGCAAAGATATGCCCCGAGGGCAAAAACATATGCCCATAGGGCATGTTTATGCCCATATGGCATGTATATGCCCATAGGGCAAAGCTATGCCCATAGGGCAAAATGCTGCCCAAATCACATGTCAATATATGCCCATAGGGCAAAACTCTATGCCAATAAGGCAAAACCCTATGCCCATAAGGCAAAACGATATGCCCAAAGGGCAAAATTCTGGCAAAATTATATGTAAATATGCCCATAGGGCAAAACCCTATGCCAGTAAGGCAAAAATATGCCCATAGGGCATATAAAAACATGGAAAACAACATCAATATGCCCATAGGGCAAACAATATGCCCATATGCCCATAACAATATGCGCGTGCGTGGCAAGAGTTTTAGTGACGCAATGTGCCTTTATTGCATGAAATCATAAACTACTGTGTACTTGTTGAATTCCAGTGCTATAGTGATATTTTCCATTTTTATAGTGGATGCATTTTGGCCGGCCGTCGGTTGCATTTGTTTTTTTTTCAGCCTAGACGAAATCAGATTTCTTCAAAATTAAGTTAGAAAAAGGTCACAGATCTCGCTCAAAAACGAAAGTATTGTTGGGAAGAGAATTACAAAAGTTTCAAAACAAACCCCAATAATTTTCGTCCATTTTTCACCGTTTCTATAAAAGATTAATGGAAGACATCCCCAGATACCCAGAAACCCAGATACGTACAAAAACAGCTGAAGATCAAACCTCTTGTAAGTTATATAAGGTTGACTAGCAGCGGAGACCCGTGCCTCCGGCACTATGTGGTTACTCCTTATACTTTTTTTTTAATTAATTTTTTTTTTTTTTAGTTCATATGATGGCATGTTTCCCCCTCAGGAAAATCCTATGCCATAAGGCAAAACCTATGCCCATAAGGCATAACTATGCCCCTGGGGCAAAAAATATGCCCATAAGGCATGTATATGCCCATAGGGCAAAGCTATACCCATAGGGCAAAACGCTGCCAAAAGTATATGTCAATATGCCCATAAGGCAAAACCCTATGCCCCTAGGGCAAAGATATGCCCCGAGGGCAAAAAAATATGCCCATAGGGCATGTATATGCCCATAGGGCAAAGCTATGCCCGTAGGGCAAAAAGCTGCAGTATTTTATGTCAATATGCCCATAAGGCATAACCCTATTCCCATAAGGCATAATCCCTATGCCCATAAGGCATAACTATGCCCATAAGGCATAACTATGCCCCTAGGGCAAAAAATATGCCCATAGGGCAAAATGCCGCCCAATTCACATGTCAATATGCCCATAGGGCAAAACCCTATGCCAATAAGGCAAAACCCTATGCCCATAAGGCAAAACGATATGCCCATAGGGCAAAATTCTGGCAAAATTATATGCCAATATGCCCATAGGGCAAAACCCTATGCCAATAAGGCAAAACGATATGCCCATAGGGCAAAGTTCTGGCAAAATTATATGTCAACAATATGCCCATAGGGCAAAACCCTATGCCAATAAGGCATAAATATGCCCATAGGGCATATATTATCATGCAAAACAACATTAATATGCCCATAGGGCAAATTAAATGCCCATAGGGCATAATGCGCGTGCGTGGCAAGAGTTTTAGTGACGCAATGTGTCTTTATTGCATGAAATTGTAAACTACTGTGTACTTGTTGAATTCCAGTGCCATAGTGATATTTTCCATTTTTATAGTGGATGCATTTTGGCCGGCCGTCGGTTGCATTTGTTTTTTTTCAGCCTAGACGAAATCAGATTTCTTCAAAATTAAATTAGAAAAAGGTCAAGGATCTCGCTCAAAAACGAAAAATAATTTGGGAAGAGAATAATAAAGGTTTTGAAAAAAACCCCACTAATTTTTGTCCATTTTTCACCGTTTCTATAAAAGATTAATGGAAGACAACCCCAGATACCCAGATAACCAGATACGTACAAAAACAGCTGAAGATCAAACCTCTTGTAAATTATATAAGGTTGATTAGTTTAGTTTAGGTGTGCATATAAAAGTCTATTAATCAAAGAGTTTTTTTTTCAAGTGTAGGTACATGAATATACGGTATACCTACACCTACTCCATTAAATCAAAATTCTATCAAAATGACGTCATGATACCCACTTGCTAAAACCAGGTACGATTAATTCGGCTTGCGATTTCCGTATCTTCCTTTGTTATTTAGCAGAGCTAATAAATATTTTTTTACAAACTGGTAGTATGTCCAGTAGGTATCTGACGTCATTTTTCTCTGAGTGGAATAGGTCCTTTGGCTCCGGCAGATGTCTGCAGTTCACGACAGCCCTGCTTTGTGAGGTCGGTAACAAGGCCCAGGTAAAGAAGCTGCCCCGGGGCTTCCAGCCGTGTACAGGGCCGAGCACATACCAAATCGCAAGCGCGTAGGGGGCGGCGGCTTCGGACGGTTCTCCACGGTCCACGCGCCGGGGCTGTTACGGAAGCGCGCCGAGATTGCCACCTTCGGCTTCAATTGCGTGCAGCACGTGTCCAGATAGTGAGAGCATCCGCCCGTCGTTCCCCTGCGCAAGGAAAACGCCGCGTTTTGTAATGCTCTCATAATGCGCGAGCTAAGAAAGCAGACTAGGTTAGTGGGTTAGCAATGCAGGGAAAAATGCGCGAGGAAACTGGGATACGAGCCCTCTCACTGGGCTATGCGGCCGCACGAGAAAGGGAAGGGCTCCGGAGAGAAAAGGATGAAGCGACTCCACAGAAAACTTGTGCAAGTTTATTAGATGCCCCTGTGTACACTGATGTATGAAGCTACAGAGATGGCGGTGACTTTTTGGACCTAGCTTTGTTGTCAGCAACAGATGGATGGATGAGAAATTGGTTTTTTCTCGTGGAAGCTTACACAATTTAAGTAATTGTTTATGGGTTAGCAATACCGGGAAGATCCTGGGGTTGTATACTGGCTCGGTTGCGAATATTTCCTGCATTACTAACCTACCAACTATTGATACTGAGGCTGATGGTTAGTAACTGGTTTGTTTCCAACAGAAAAAAGCAATTTCTGAAACTATAAGTTTGTTGAATGTTACCCAATGTCTACGGTGACGACTGGCGTGAGACACTCGCGCAACGGAACGCACTCGCACGTATCTTCCTCGGAAACGTACTCCCCGTGCGCCGCGCTAACGACGCACACCAACAGCGTTACGAGCAACGTCCAGTTCATCACGCAGCCAGCGTGAAGAGGTAGAAACAGTCACGCTATGGAAGATGAATTGAAATGAAGAATTATTTTTATGGGATTTAATATAGCGCTTTGAAAGAATGTTTACAATAGGTAATGGATCACAAAAGTATGGATACCGATACTACTGACAAAATATAAAATGCATATAATATGCATATAATACATATAATGCATATATATATATATATATATATATATATAGATATATATATATATATATATCTATATATATATATATAGGTATATATATATATTTTGTATTTTTTTTCTGGAAGAAACAATCACTAAGGTAAGCAAATAATGGAAGGGAAATAAACATTATACCAAAAAACCAAAAAAGTTATTCCAATCCATGATATTCTAAAATTATGTTGAAATTTCAAATAGTTTATATTCTTTTGACAATTTGCCAAAAATATATCAAACAACCAATCTCAATTTCTCATTGGTTCTATCATCATAAAAATCTCAGTTATTACCAAATTTCTTAAAAAAAAACTTCTAGTTAACTTTTACTTGTCAATTGAATAGACCTATTCCACTCAGATAAAAATAACGTCAGATACCCACTGGACGTACTACCAGTTTGTTAAAAAATATTAATTAGCTCTGCTAAATAACAAAGGAAGATAGAGAAATCACAACCAGAATTGCTCAACCAAGCTTTAGCAAGTGGTTATCATGACATGGTTGTGATTGAATGGAGTAGGTGTATTGTACTATAAGTTTTTTGCTCTTTGATTGGTACCAAAACATGCAAATTAATCGCCCATTATTATGAATAAAATTACGGCATTACTGTACCTTGGTAAACTCGTATTTGCAAACCAGTTAACACAGTTAACGCGTAGGACTTGACGATGATGTCTCTCAACTGATCTGGGTTCAACTGTGACCGGGTTGCACTTATCTCTCTGTGCAACCTTGTGACCTTTGACCTTGTTTTATGTAAGGGTTTTCCCAGTGGCGGCTCGTGGCGGTTGTTTTGGGAGGGTCTGCTAAAAAAATATATAGTATACAATGCATGTATACCCCCCCCCCCCCCTCCCCTTCAAATAAACGAAAATTCGTCCAATTGTTTTTATGGCAATTTTTTGGTTTAATGTTAGTGTTCGGAAGGAACAACTCTTCAGCCCCGTCACGGTGTTAGCATTGAGTATAGGTGTTAGTCTCCATAATGACTGACGAGGTGACGATACCATGGCGGGCCGCGGAGCGTTATCGCTCTAGCTAGTTAATTCGTCGGCCGGGGACTCCCGGTCGGAGACACCCAATCGAGCTGCAGTGAGCTGCCTTGCGAGCAGCCCGAAGATTCGTTATAGCATCGCGCCACAAGCAAGCAGAGTGTGACCTTGGCAAACTTCGTAGCTCCGCGAGTCTCCCGGCTTTACCGTATAGAATGGTAGCTAGCTCGGGCTGCATTCGCCCCAGCCCGCGCGCTTGCTCGTATGAAGTGTGCTGCTGCCATGGCGCGCGGCATTCCGCTCGCTATTCAATTGCAACGCCGCGCGTTCCGTAGCAAATACCGCTGATTCAATACGATTCAATACTAAATAGTAAATATTTTTCTGGTTTAAATGTATGTATGATACGTCTATAAAATAAATATGTAAATGTAATAAATATTAAATTTAAAAATTAAATTCCACGAAAAAATATTAAGAAAGAGATTATTTGATGTTGTTACACCGGAAAGCTAGGGAGGGCTGCAGCCCTGCAGACCTCCCTCACGAGCCGCCCCTGGGTTTTCCACTGGATTTGGATTAATTAAATCAGAGAACTTTAAGCATTGCCGTTAATTGTTTTGATAATTTTTCTACTAAACCATTGGAAACTTATGATATCTCTATCTAACCAATTAATATATTTACAACAAAATATTGAAGTTCATATTTATATTATACAGCAGAAGGCTACTAATAACAGTGTCTTTTATCAGTACCATGCACTACCAAGAATTGAATTGGTATAATTTCCTAGTGGAATTACCAGGGATCACGGCAAAGCATTCGACATCGAAGTTCAAGAGATTTTGCTATAGCTTTGGCAATCGGGACTAATAATAGGATCTTTGATCGGGACAGTGTCGTGTTTACACAATAATGTCAAGATATTGATGTGGCAATGCTTTAGGCAATGATGCTTTCAGATAGGAAACCATGGGATTCCACATATTATTTAATTATAGATAATATCCGTCATGGTGGTCACACCAAAATACCATAAATCCAATCATTTAATTTTCTTACGGACAATGATTGGCCTAAGGTAGGTAATTAAGGGTTTGCACTCTTGATAGAGATAAGGAGCCTCAAATGAGAACTTGGCTACAAGTGATGCCAAAGAGCAAAGGAATAAGGATCACAAATTTCCAAAAACTAAACAGCTCCAGCTCTAGATTCTTAGAAATTTGCCGTTGTTAATTTCTGTTCACAAAGAGATTTTTTCCCACTCTAAGTTTGAACCAGTTTGAGCTTTCAAATTATTTCTGCAGCTGTCATTCGTGTGTGGTACTTGACAAATCTAACCTAGAATCTCGTCCACCTATAAAATGTGAACGAAAATCAGAGAAATTAATATGTGTCAAGCCAAACGAGTAATTAGAAGATTAGTTGAAGGCATGTCGTGTGCTTGCAAAAGAGAATGAGAGCACTAAAATGAGAGCATTTAATTTTTCATTAGTTGCGTTACGATTGTCCGCCATTCTAACATTCACTCTTCTCTTCGGTTCGGCTTTAAGTACTCCTAGTCCGGGAGATCCATCACTAGCATCTACGTCAGTAACCAGCTCATGTCACCAAATCCAAAATGACACTTGTCCGGACAGTGACTACGTCGGCTTTTACGTATTCACCAGAACTAATCCCACCGAGGGCCAACTTATCGACATGGTCTACGACAACATCTCCTACACATTCTTCAACGCCTCCAACCCCACCAAGATCATCGTACACGGCTTCAACTCCGATTACAACCTGTTCGCCTTGCACACCATGCGACGAGAGTACCTGGCTGAGTACGACGCGAACATCATCGCCGTCGACTGGGAAATTCTGAGCAACGGTCCGGTCATCTGCTATCCAGGTGCCGTCAAGAATGCACGCCACGTCGGCAAATGCATAGCGCATCTCGTGCAGAGGATGCGCCAACTTGACGCCCAAGACATCCACATGATCGGCTTCAGTTTGGGAGCGCACGTCACGGGCTTTGCAGCCAACAACCTCAGGCCGTATCTGCTGCCGCGGATCACGGGTCTCGATCCCGCATTGCCATTGTTCCTGACGAGCGACCTCGATTCCAAACTTGACGCTGGCGACGCCGTCTTTGTGGACGTGGTGCACACAAATGCCTTAGTGCAGGGCCAGATTGAACGAAGCGGTCACGTGGATTTTTATATGAACGGCGGATCTCGGCAGCCGGGTTGCGGACTCACCGATTCGGGATGCAGTCACGTGAGAGCCGCGCAATACTTTGCCGAATCGATCCGGTCGCGGCGAGGTTTTTGGGGCTGGGCATGCGGTGGATATGCAAATTATCTTTTCGGATTGTGCCCTCAACGCCCACCGGCCGTGCTGATGGGAGAGAGCGTATCGTTCAGGTCGCGGGGATTTAATCTCGTCTCCACATCGTCGTCATTGCCGTTTGCGCTTGGACCGTTGGACTTTCAAAGCTCGCCTTCGAAAGGCAACACCGATTCCTAGTCTTAAGGATTAAGGCTACTTGTTGGAAATGTCGGTACCTATTCATTACGTGCCTTAATGGGAGTATCTACTATTCAACAATAGTCATGAATGAAGGTATCCCTAATGATTAAAGCTCATTTTGGAATAATTACCCTGTGATAGGATGAAAATATTTTGAAGATATTGTGGTTTTCCGTTTTTGCTGTAACTGTCTTCAATAGTTTTCAATGGTTTGTGGCAAAAACCGAGTGATAATTATATCTATATAAGATTTTATAAGCAAAACAACTATCTATTTATTATAGGTGATAAATTACCTCTATTGTTCAAGTTTTAAAATTTTAACATTAATAAAATTATAATTTTAGTATAAGGTGTAAGAAGCTCTATTATACCATGAAATGACCAACAATTACGGAGTATACTGATGGATTATTTATAACGCACAAAAAGTAAAAACTTTTGCCAATTCTATTTATTTGATAATAAAAATTGTATCACTTTCAAATTGCTGGTTAATTTGCTTTTTCTGAAACCTTGTCCATCACCAGTGCAACCCCCCTTCGTAATGCTGTACAATGCAGTACAGCATTACCGAAGAATAATTACTTCCTATCGATATTCTGGTAATAATACCCAATAGTTATCTGCAAATCAACACTAATTTACCCATAAACACAGAAGAATTCTGGATGTGTTGATAGGATGAGTAAACCCACACTTACGGAAGAAATGGCAGCATGGATGGCACAGGAATGGGAAAGGTAAAAACATCCACCCCGTCTCCCTTCAAACCGCTGCTCCTGAAGAATCTCCGACAGTCAGAGGAACCAGCCGTGATGTGAACTCCACATCCTCAACATCAGCATTCCATACTGGGCCACCCACCTTGAAAAAAAAATTGACAAGAGGTTGACGTTTATCAGAAGAGAGCACGAGACAGAATTATCAGGTGTCTGGTTAACAGGAATTGGAGTCAATGAGGAATTGGAGAAAGGATTCAAGGGAAAGATAGTCAATTTCAACGTGAAAATGGAGCAGGGCTAAAATGGAGGGTTTGAAATATGGCCACTCACTCTGTTACTAATTTCTCATCAAGCAAAATGAAGACCATATCAAAAAAATTGCCGCATTTTTGGACGCACCAACTCCGAAAACCAAACTTCAACGCGGAATTTCAAAATGTCAATAATGAAACTAACACATAGGCTTTTGTTGACTGAATGAACACCTGATAACTGAAAACTCAGTCCAGAAACTGATGATAAATTACCAAATCATATCAAAAATAGTTGGTAGCATTTCACCACTGTAAAGGCAACCAATATATAACACATTCAGTTGTGTGAAGCCTGTTTCGAACACTAGAGCTCGCAGTAAATGAACTGTACGCCTACCCCCGAGGAAGTCCAAGAAAGGGGTTGGCTTTGCTGTGTGAGCTAGCGACCAGTACCTGGTGGGGTTGCTGGCAGCGCTGGCAAAGCGCCGGCACTGGCGGGCCGCGGGGAAGCGAGAACTTGAAGCGCTGGGGTTTCTCGGAAATAAGCTCCGCGGCGCCCAGGGCGTGCAGCGTCGACGTTTCGCACTTCTCGCATCGAAACACCAGGCTCGTCTTGCTGAAAGGTGCAGATTCGGTTATGTTGCGACTATTCATTATTTCAAGCAGCAAGAATAATTGAACAATGAAAAATAGGCATTCATCCAAGCGACTGGTCCAAATCACAACAATGCTCTCTTAGTTTTATGGCCGAAAGTCCTAGGTCTGATCAATTGTGCTCTTTTCATTTGTTGTTGTTTACAACTCATCCTAAATGTAAATGTAAAATAAAAGTGGTACAATACAAAAGAACTAACTGAGATGAGTCTGCCAAGTTTTGAACTAGGAACAACGTGCCACTGCAAGTTTTCGTTGCATGCAACATAGGTATTTAATATTATTAAGACACAAGATGTCCAATCAAAAATTGTTTGCATTCAGAGGTTCGGACCCGGGTCGTTTGCATTTGCGGTGCTATGCATCACCAACTATTGGAATATAGTATTGGAATACTGTGTTTGTCTCCTTCGTTTAAAGATCTCTCAGCCATTATTTGGCAATCAAAAGTAACCAAATAATTGCTTATGAAGAATGTAGCATTTAAGCTATCCACGACACTTCCCTGTAAGCTCACAAACCACGGCTAGAAGAGAAAATGAGTCTTGGCCAACCTGAGACTCTGCTTGCAGCGCACGGGCCCGATGAAAAGCTTGACGCAAACAACGAGCCGGTCACCCGACCGTTTGTACGCGGTGGGCACGGCGACGCGGCCGTGTCGGTTCGCGTGGAGTTCCAGCGCCGCCAGCGCCACCCGCAGCGCCGACTCGGGCGACCCGTCGACGTTGGTCGCGCCGTAGCGGCGGTAGCATGCCGCTGGGTCTGACACGGTCACAATTTGATTATCTGACAGAGGCTAGTCAGTAATGATGTTGTTATGAGTTAGTTAGTCATCATAATGAATTATGAAGGTCAATCAGTATCAAAATGAAAGGTTTTAAACGGTGTTCGGGCCCCATTCAATAACTTTTTCATTTTCCAATTCTGCGGGATTGGGTAAATTTTGGCTGGAAAAAAAGTCAAATTTTACCCTATATTTTGCAGATCACATCACAGATTGCAGATTGCAGGGAATCATATATTTCTTTATCTAATACCAAGAAGATATCAATTTAATTTAAATGAAACAGGGATTTAACTTATTTCTAATTACTTTTAATTCGGACTAAGTCAGCTAAGACTTTGTTGAATTATATTTAAGAAGGTAGCACATCGTACCACCATAGAGTGGTACCAACATAGAATAAGCAGTCTGCATACTTGATGGTATCACCTACCTAATTCATTTTTAACAGTGCTTTTTAAGATTTATTTTATTTTATTAATGTTACCTAAATTAGTGTAGCACCACTTCTTAGCTTTTTAATAATACCTATCAACATAAGCAATGCACAGAACAATGTGTTGCCTTAGTTCTTGGTGGCTGTTACGGCAATTCAGTGCCTGATTCTTACAACAGTCAAAACACAAAAACCTTCCGATCCGATCTTCAAGACCTTAATTTAAGTTCCCTTTTTGCGTACCTGCAGCAGAAAAGAGTGCAGGATCGGAGAAAGCGACTAAGAGAATTCCTCCGTCAGCTACGCTTTGCACAGCGGCGTCTAGAATCCTTACGACATCGGGAACCGAAGTCAAATCGACCACCTGACACCGCTGGCTGTGCTTTCGTCGTTGATAGAGAGACATCCTGTAAAAGGTTACGCAAGTCAATGCTTTATCAATTTTGGCTATAGGAATAAATAACCTATACAACTAGTTAGTAGCACTAACTACATTAACTAACTAATTACAGCACTAATGAGTGATATACGTAAAGTATAAAGCTTCGTTTGTTGACTCGCATTAAGCGTGAAGCGACGATTGCTTTCAAGATGGATGATATAGACAAAAGGCTAGAAACAACAGTATCTTTGCTATAGATTTCTTCAAGTGCAACAATAATGTTATGAACTTGCAATGCATTGTAGGAGCTTGCTCTAATGCATTGCCACTTCTTTTTCAACCCTTACTCCTAATCAGAAAAAAAGATTGCTAAGTATTACTACTAGTCGGTTTTCTACCTTTTGAATGTTCAGAAATAATTAGGTTTTGTGAT
The DNA here is from genome assembly GCA_921293315.2 of Nemurella pictetii. Lineage (NCBI taxonomy): Eukaryota > Metazoa > Arthropoda > Insecta > Plecoptera > Nemouridae > Nemurella > Nemurella pictetii. The sequence goes on from OV121122.1 coordinate 10,976,379, forward strand.
AAGTGAAATAATTCATCCAAATCATAACAATATTGACAAAGAACTGCCTATTCAGTTACCTAATCAATTAGGGGTTATTTTCATTTTATTTGGTTCAGTCAGTGCATTCTCTTCCTAAGATCTACACTAGAGTGTAAGCTATGCCTCTTATACAGTGTTACAACAATTGATTGCCATGATTCTAGTTACGTACTTACAATGGTGTTTCACAAACAATCTCCACAAAGTTCTCAGCTCCTTTGTTTAAAACTTGGCTGGCAATTGCTTTGACTTCATAATCGCTGCTGTTGCTTGCAAATACTTTTTGAAGACTACTAACTTCCTTAGCATATCGGATGCAGTTCACGCCATCCGACTCAGCATCAAGTATCAACAATTCACCGTCACTTTTACTTTTATCACTGGCCTCGTTCAGTTTAGCGCCAATTTCTGAAGCTTCTTGGGTCTTCGTTGCCAAGTCTTCTGCAAAACGTTTGACAACTGCAATGCTGAAATAATGTCAAACTCATTAAAGCCAGGAATTAAAATATACAAGCCTATTTGGAAGTGTTTTCTAAGCAGACCTAACTTAGCTATGAAACAGATGAGTTTAGATAAAGTTGTTATCTACATAGTTATATATTTTAATTACTATAGTACTGATACTAGGTAAGTAGGTACCTATACTAGTATCTTGATGGGTAACCTACAATTATAACGTAGAACCGTATAACGTATAACGTAGAACTAATCAAAATATATATATATATATATATGCTGATGTGTGACGGACATACGATTGTGGTTGGTTATTGAGAGCTTATATACATTTTAGTATATTTCGTAAAAGATCATTTTTAGACCATTGATTTAGACAATGCTTTGGTCCAACCAAAAAAATGGTTAAATAGCACCATAAAGCAACTAGACACAAATTACAACCAGACAGTAGAGGCTGTACACTGACAGATGGGGAATCTAATTCGAAACAATGGCATAATAATATATTGTACATAAATGTCGATGAAATACAAACTAGAATAGAAATTATTGCATACCAAAATTCTCTGAGCAGATCGTTGGCAATGATAGAAGTGTTTACGTCCACTTTAGTACCAGGAGAAGGCATGTTTAAGTTTTAAGGTTATTATAGACACACGAACTTTCAATATGGGTAGAAATCACGTGATAATTGTCAAGCTCCCACTAGGCGGGCTCCCTTCAAAAGATCGATTCACACGTTATTACAGGTTAAAAATAATAATTGATGAGCGTAACGAGCGTAGCGAGTGAAGCGAAATCTTCAATTACACTTTACTGCTAAAAAAAATTCGGAATGTTTTTTTATGTTTTTTATGTTTTTTCGCACGATTCCGGCCAAACGCCAAAACGGATTTTGATGAAAATTTCGGTGGACCTTCGTTTTTCTCTGAACTTAGATCTGCCACGTTTTTGAAGCAATTCGGACGAGTAAATTTTATGTAACTAAGCTTTTACGAAATTTTTCAGTTTTTCCAAAACACGTTTTGCACTCCCAAGAATCTGAATATAATTTGACGAAACTTTCTAGACATGTTGACCCTCACGATTCAATGTTCGTGTTCAAATTTCATTATTGTGCGTTTTAGCATTTTTCTTCATAATGACACTTTTATGTCACTTTTTAAGCGTTTCTGCAGTTTTTGTCAACTAAAGCAACTTTATCTTCAACCAATTTTAACAAAATTTACTGTGTGCATTAAAGATCGTAAAAAGAAGATACTGTGTTAATTTCAAGCAAATCAATTGATTAGTTTTTCTTGAAATCGATGTTTACGTTTTGAAATATTCAAATAATTTCATCATGAAATTTCCAGGGAACGAATGTCATTGAAAAAGCTGCTTAATTAACACCGAACATTATAAATTGATCATAAAAGCCTCTAGGCTATGCGCACGCGCAATATAATCGCGTTGTGGGTGAGCGTAAATATTACGCTCATCCACAACACGATTATATGAGTGTTCGCATAGCCTAGCATCAATAAAGATCATTGCCGTAAAGAAATGAAAGAAAACTCTTTGAAAGGACAGTCTTACAGAAGGCACTGGTATGTTCAAACAGCAGCAAGATACAACTACAAACAAGTCAGCAGTTCATCTATTATAGAATATGCACTCTGTTGTTTATTTAACGGTCGTATTAAATAGAAGTTCAAATTTTTTCTGCATACATTTTGGTTTTTTTGTGGATTGGAATTCTGCAGTTTGAAAAATGTTTGTGAATTTACGAGGTCGTCAACGGAGAGTTTTAATTCTCATAGCCACGATCACATTGAACATCGTTTGTACAACAGCAGGCCCCAATCACACCGGAAATAATAGCCCTATAAATCAGGTATGCGATTCCCTTTTTAATTTTTTAATTGTATTTGCAAATTGAAGAATCTTTTCTATTTGACTAGGTTGATGCCTCATTGATGCCTACGGCACAACATGTTTTAGCCTTTACCAGAAAAATAAGATATTGTGTAGTTTTGAAGCAAATAGATTGTTTTTTTTTGTTTTTAATCGATATTAAGTCAATTTTATTTTTCCATTCTTTAAATTAATAAATAATTTTCAACCCCCCTTACAGAAAAATAAGGTAGTAAACTAGTCGTGAAAGAGTCGTTCTGATCGCAAACAAGTCGTTTTGTGATAGTCAGGTAGTATTCAAGTCGCTAAAAGGTAGTTTGTTGTTGTGAAGACGGTCGCAAAAAGATCGCTTATAAACGAGGGAGATCGTAAAAGGGTAGTTTTTAAATCGCAAAAGGATCATATTTTTCAGTTTCCAGACTCTTTTACGACGTAAAAACGACCTTTCAAAACTGTCGCTTTTAAATAGTCTGAGACGACTTAAAAACGTCCTGTTTTTTCTGTAAGGGCCACATCGATTAAAATTGACGCTCATCCAGACCCGGAATTAAATAAGCGTTCCTGTGTAGCCCTATATTATTATAACTAGGCTATGCGAACACTCATATAATCGTGTTGTGGATGGGCGTAATATTTACGCTCACCCTCAACGCAATTATATTGCGTGTGCGCATAGCCTAGAGGCTTAGGTATATGATCAATTTAACATGTCCAGTAAGAATTTAGCAGCTTTCTCAATGACATTTGAATATTTAAAAACATAAAAATCGATTTAAAGAAAAACTATTCAATTGATTTGGTTCAAATTAATACAGTATCTTCTTTTTACGATTTGTAATGTACACAGTAAATTTTGTGAACATCGGTTGAAGATAAAGTTGCTTAAGTTGGAAAAAACTGAAAAAAAGCTAAAAAAATCGCAAAAAATCGTCATAAAAGCGCCATTTTCAAGAAAAGTGCTTAACATACAACAATGAAATTTGTATACAAACATTAAATCGTGAGGGTCAACATTTCCTGAAATTTTCGTCAAATTATATTCAGAAGTTTGGCCTCTAGAGTGCAAAACGTGTTTTGGAAAAACTGAAAAATTTTGTAAAAACTTAATAACATAAAATTTACTCGTCCGATTTGCTTCAAAAACGTGGCAGATCTAAGTTCATCCGTTTTGGCGTTTGGCCTGTAGAGCGCGAACAAACACACAAAAAAACAAACAAAAAAAAAACATTCCGGATTTTTTTAGCAGTAAAGTGTAATTGAAGATTTCGCTTCACTCGCTACGCTCGTTACGCTCATCAATTAAGGATCCCATCCATATGGCTTGGGCTAACGAACGAGACGAATAGAGAATACACCTTCCAAAGGCCGGATACCTGCCGTGAAAATCAGACGCAAACTAACGCTTATAACTTGCTAATTTACATCCGACAGAAGGAGGTGAATAATGCAAGATTCGACGACATGGTTGGTGGTGGTTCGATAAGCGATGAGGCAATATTTCTCACAAACTTCAATACGATCCGCAATGAGGCGGCGCTTGCAATGAGTGGAGCCGGAGGGCAAGGAGCAAGGCATATGAATAAGCTCGCATGGAGCAACGCTCTGAAGAAAACTGCAGATAAAAAAGTGGACAGCATCACAGAGGGTAAATAAACAGAGACTCAGATTGAGAGAGAGAAACAGTGAGAAACAGTGTGAGTGAGAGAGAGAGAGAGACTAATTTGATATGTTTTTGCAGCTGGATGTGATAATGCTGGCATATGCTATTGGCTAGGAGATCGTGTTAATTTGACAGGTCCATTAGGGTACGTATTAAATCATATTTCCTACTTATAAATTCAATTAAACTCTCAATTGACAGCTACTTACGGCTTATTTCCCGGTTTATGGCACAGAAATGTGTATAAATTTCAAGATGCCTGCATTTGGATGCACTTTTCATCGAGCGAATCCATCAATCCATCGTATAAATGTGTAAAGGTAATTTAATGACATATGACTTCAATTGGACCTTAATTTGACTGACAATTTGAACCCCGTTTCTTTTTTTAAATGTTTGCGTTTCTCACTCCATGAGATCAACTTGAATAGTATGTGATGAAATTTCCCAGATATTTTATTCTCATGATGACTCAGTCACAGGCTGTATAAAAAATCAATTGTGGAATACGTGTCTTTTCTTGGACACAACATTTTTATAGCCCTTTGGCGTATTTCATGTTTTCCTGGTCCTAAAACAATTCAGGATTAACCCAACTTGACGAAGCTTACAATAAAATCACAAAGCTATAAGACTGCATTAATACATTTTTTTGGTTGTTAGGAATTAGGGAATTCGCAAGGCAGGTGTCAGTAGTATTTGTGTTGAATAGCAGATCCCGTGATTCATTGCGTGTTATCTTCTGCGAAGAGGTGCTTGCAGAGGTGAATCTTTGTGCTTTTTTGTCGGTCCAAGAGACTGCTCTCAAAAGTGGAGGTGGTGTGAATTGAAGGGTTCAGGGTGAATCTGGGTTCGACTCCTGGTACGGATACACATTTTTGATGTGCGTAGCGAGCAAAGCGAAATCTTCAGTTTCACTTAGTGGAGAAAAAAAACACTTGTGTTTTTTGTGATTTTTTTTTTCTTGTAGGTCTTAAATCTTATCCTCAAGCTGTAAATAACTAATCTCATCTACAACGCGATTAGATTGAGCGTATTCACGAAGCTGCAATAGATATTTATTATAATTACTAGAGCTTCGCAAACGCTCAATCTGGTCGCGTTGGAGATGAGCGTACTTATATGAAGGTAATCGAACCTAAACCTTCCACTTGAATCTCGAGGGACAAATAGTTAAGAATCATAAAAAATTGTCGGAAAAATGCGAATAAAAAATGAACCAGATAAGATTAAGATCCAAAAACTTCGGCACAGTTGCATATTAATATACTTTACATGTTTCTTAAGTTTGGTGTGATTATATAAATTATTTTTGGCTGTAAAAAATAAGAAAAGTTTTGAAAATTCTGAAATATTTTGTAAATATTGAATAGTTAAGAAACTGTTACCTCGAATTTGCTGAAAAAAGCAGGGGGTCTAAGTTGAGAACAAAGTACGGTTTCCTGAAATTTTCATCAAAATCGGAGCAGCCGTTTGGCCGGTAGAGCGCGAACAAAGACACATACACACACAAAAAAAACACACAAGTGCTTTTTTTTCTCCACTAAGTTAAATTAAAGATTTCGCTTCGCTTGCTACGCTCATCAGTCATCAATAACCATTTATTTTAAGTATTTAGAGTATCCAAAATCCATTCAAAGAATTTTAAATATAGGTACCGGGATTTGAACCCGGATCTTTTCGCCTGTCTGGGGCTATTCATTATCCCACACAGATCCCACATGGGGGAAATAGAACACAGGACTATGAATGAACACAGAAGGCACTGATGAAAAGGTCCTGGTTCAAACCAGGTACAGGATAAAATTTTTGGAATGGATACCATGACAAGGATGGTTTCTTTTTCCCTGGACAGATTGCAGGTGCTGCACGATAAGGCCACGAAAGTGGGGTGCGTCCGAAGACAAGTTAAGTTTGCTTGCGCGTTCGACGTCGCCTACACGGGAGGCGAAGTGTACGAAAAAGGCAAAGCTTGCTCAGAGTGCAAGTGCGACGTTTATTTCAAGGGCCTTTGTCAGTCGAACATGGCGGCAGGCGAGTGCAGTTAATACAGTACATTTACCGGGAGAGCGTGTTGTTTATCATATTGACTACTAGCGCTGAGCGCACAAGGTCATTCTTATATTAAAAGACGTTATGTTATAGAGAGAGATGGAGATGGAGATAGAGATGAAATCCGTGTAACGTTGATTTCCGTTACAGTGACGAAGGCGTCCATCGTGCTGTTGTTTGCCGGATTCCTCGCATCCCTTTTCATGGCCTGAGCGGCACGGCAAGAAATCAAAATTTGTTCGCTTACTTCACAATTCATTCGTGAAACGTAACGACTCAGTAAATTGCCCGTCATCAAGTCATTAATGCATTTTTTCTAAATCAATTAATTTGTGGTGTACGCATATATAGTAAGAGCATATTGTTAAGCATTATATTGACCACTGGATGTTAGAATTGTATTAAAAGTAATGTTTGTCTTTTTTTATTGACGAAGTAGGGATAGTGAACATATATGCATGCCTATTCCGATTTTTGATTTTTGATTATTTATCGGCGATCAATTGGTGATGATAGATTGATTAGTGATTGTCAGGTTGGTGATTTATGATTTTGTGATTTCGACGAATTTCTTATAGTTTGTAGACAAAACGATCAAACTTTTTCTGGAAAAATTATAGTGGTTTTAGCAGTTGGTTTGTGATTTCAAAATAAAATTGTGAGTTTGTAACATGTGTGATGATGTTAAACTGAAAATTTTTGTAAGAAATGATTTACAAGAACGTCCGGACAATTACGTCCGGCCGACCTATCTGTCATCTGCCATTGGCAGTAAGGTATCGCAGAATACTTTTAATTATAGCTATTTTAACGGGGACATTGACGAAGGGTTACTTTTTAGTGGACATAAGGAACTTTGGGCCATGCTAGCTTGTCGTGAACCAAATACAAATGATATTTTGTGCCATGTCAGATTGTCAACCCTCAAGCTTTGCCCTCAAGGATGGAAGGAAAATTTCTAGTTTTGCTAAGAATAAATGTAAGTATACGGTAAGGGTAATAGACGACCTTCTATTTTATTAATCTTGGATTCTATTAAATATAAACTTGAAAATAGAATTATATATACTCAATGACAGTATGTATTTGTGCATCGTTACCTGGAATACTGATTAATTGCAAGAAATTTACATCGATACAATGCGGGGAAAAGATACATTACGTAGCAGTTGTATCTCTCAGGAACTACTACTAGGATTTGTATCAAACTCACCAGAGATAGCCAATCTATCCTCATCCAAGTCTGAACTTTTCACGAAAAATTCACTAGCACATCATTGCTTTGGGAGTAACCACGAGTAACGATACCGGCGCAAATAGCCTCGAAGCTGTCTCGCCGTAAAACACAACAACAACGAGAAACGATAAACAGAAAATTCAAACTTTCACAGCATCCCCCGCCTCTCCTCTACCATGGCGGTGGGTCGGTCGACCGAATTAAAGGTCTGGCGAATCAAAGCAAGCAAGGCGGTGTGTTCCCAAAAACCAAAGCTACGTCAGTGTAAATTCGGAAATCTGTTTCAATTCTCGTCCTATATTCTTTAAATTGTAAAAATGCCACGAGGTAAGGAAATCAAACTATACATTTCACGTATCTAACAATAAATTTAAACGAAAAAACTAGTTTGGAGGGCCATGCATTCGCGTCTCGTCCCTTTGTTCGATCCTAACCTATAACCAACACAATGCATCACTCACATCGAGTTCTCTAGTGTAATTTTTGTACTTTGGTGTATGTTTTAGGAAAGTATACAAACCACAAAGGGAAGCATCGTCGCTTCACAAATCCAGAAGAGATTGAAGAACAGATGAAACGGGAAGAAAAAGAGCGCAAATGGAGACAAGAACGGGGAGATGCTAGTTCGAGCGATGAGGAAGGAGAAGCAGGTGCTGCAAAAAAGGCTGAGAAGTCTGGTTCAGAAAGCGAATCTTCATCTGAAGAAGAAGACTCTAGTGAAGAAGAGCAGAAAGCTAAAGGCGTGGAGAAGTTAATTGAAGTCGAGAATCCCAACAGAGTTCAAAAGAAAGTAAAGAAGTTAGCTACTTTAAATGAGGCAGTTAAAGCGGCCCCGGGGAAACCAGAGCTCTCTCGAAAAGAAAGGTATTTTAATCTGTTTATAAATACATTTTAAAGAAAATTAATTAGCAGTTTCGTAAGTACTAAATCCAGGTACAAGTACCCGTTTTTGAAAAACTATTAATTGCCTGCTGTAGCCTTTGTCTTTGCATCTAAAGACTAGGATATTATGATAATTTTCTTGTTTCAGGGAAGAGGTGGAGAGACAGCGAGCTCAGGCCAACTATCAGAAGATGCATGCCGAGGGTAAAACAGACGAAGCCCGGGCGGATCTTGCACGACTTGCGATAATCAAGCAGCAGCGAGCGGAGGCAGCACAGCGTCGCGAGGAAGACATCAAAAGTAAGTTTTACTTATACTTGTTCAGGTTACAGACTGCTATCTTAGGAGAGCACACTTGCTTCAATTTCTTACACGAATGGTTTTAGAATGGAATTTCAATTTTGAGAGCGATTTTTTTAATGCCAGTTGCATGGTTCAGTTTTTTTTAAATAGTTGTCCTCTGGTTGGTGTGTTTTTCCCTGAGAAATTTGCCTTGCTCAAGAGTGATTTAAGACGGTCAGCTGTTGGTTTCTGATAATAGGCTGTTAGTGATTATGGGGTCACATTTAAAAATAAATCGACCTATAGGTCAATTGTAAATGATAGTGGTAGAAATAGAGTACCTATATCTAAGTTCAAATAATGGCCAATGAAGGATTGGAAATTTGGTGTATTGCTTATAGCTTATAACATATAGCTGGGTATATGGTGTAGCTACACAGCTAGGATAAGTATAAATATATTCTTTTTTAAATTTCAGAAAAAGAGGGTGCCAAGCAGACAAAGACAGCTCAAACTCAGAAGGCTCTCGGCAAGAAGGCCACCTGATAAGAATCAGCCGAACTTTAATTTACGTTTTCTATCTGAATTTCTCATATTGAGCAATCATCTTTTCAACTGACTGCTTATTTGCAATTTGCCGATGCATAAACTTTCAGCAACTCAACCCTGTTTGGTCATTTATTTCACAAACCAGTGAAATCGTAACATTGTAGTTAAAATTAATTGTAAAAATATGACGGATTAATATATTAAAAATCAAGCATTGGTAAGTTCAATGTGTGACATTTACTAATGGTTCCATTTCCTACCCAAAATAATGTGTCCTTAACTATCATTACTCATTAGGTGTGTTATATAATTTATATAATAATGATAATTATTAAAAATAGATATTCTTGGATATAGTTAATAGTTGGTTGACAGAGAGGATACCAAGAAGAGAGTTTGAGATGTAAAATATAAATATAGATAAAGTGTCGAGTATAAAACTGTATTTTCTACATTGACTAAATGTCAAAAATTATGATGGTGAACAAATGTTAGAATGGATCTGAAAAACCAAGCACTTTTGTACATTTTTGATGGTTTTCTATGCAGTTTAATTAATTTTCTACAAGTTTAAACCCAACCCTGATCTATATCATACTGTTTATTACCAAGGTATGATTTTATTTTCCCAAACTTCTATAGTTATTTAAAAAAAACAATACAAAATGCATTGTCAGGAAATTATTTAATGTGCCAAAGAGTGGGGAACCTGTCAAAGTATTGTCAATTTAATACAGGCTAATAGTTCAACACAGACATCCTCTTGTCAAGCATTACACTAGTCTCAACATTTAAGTATTTCAGCGGTGCCATCTCCTTATGCCGATTCAATCGAATCTCTAGCGTGTTCAAGATGAATTTTTTATTATTAGTGCTCTCAAAATACTCTTCCTCTTCTTCTCTTGTAATCAATTCTTGATTCTTCTCATACCAAGCATAACTTTCCAATAACGCCAATGAGACGTTTTCAAACTCGGCCTGCATTCTGTTAGCTCGATCCACAAGTAGTTGCTTGTAGTCATTCAAACATTCCTCGCGTATTTCTTGAGCTACGTGCCTGTTCACGGTTTCGGGATTACCTCTTCGTGCAAAGTAGGGGGCGAGGTAATCGACTCTTCGTAGCGTTTCCATCATCTTCTTTATACGCTCGCTCTCTTCCAACTCTTGCATTTCATGAAGTGCTGCCTCATTGCGTTCCTTGTCGAAGATGGAGACCACTAGCTTCTTCATTCCGAGCTCGTTTATTCGGTTGCGGAGAATCAAGCCAACTTCGTCCTCGTAATCGCGGACAAAGTATAGAGAGCTTTCTTCGCTTCTCAAGAGGTCCTGGAAGAGGACAAATAGGTCCATCGTCTTCGGGGGTGGTGCGTTTTGTCGTGGGTTATATCCGCAGGTAAGATTTGGGTTGAAGACCAAGCGATCTCCCATTTCTGTTGAAATGGAAGCATGTGTTGTCATTCGTGATACATAAATTTTGATCTACATGATAGGTAGTCCTAGTTATCTTATTATCTCTAGTATATAAAGATGCAAGTTGCAGTGCAGCCTGGCTACTGCTGGGTGCTCTGCTATGGGCTTAGTAAATAAGCTTGCTGCTTGTTTCTACTGCTAAACAGACCGGTTTTATAAAATAAAAATTGTTAAAAGTTTTCGAATTTTTAACATTGTTCCCAATCAATCTCAATCATGATATCTTCAAGATGTAAGCATAAGCTAAGTAAAGCCAGCAAAGGGGTGTTCCGCAAGACGGACAAGAAGAAAACATGACGTCACAGCGGTTACCCGTTGGCGGTGGTTTGATAAACTCCCTCGTCTCGGCCGAATATCTTCCCGGTTCGAAGTGATACTTGAGCAGAATCTCGTTGTCACCGATAGCAAACACTCGCTGGGCTATATCATTTCCCGGCTGCTTTTCCGGGTTGCGATGGAAACGTTCCGTCAACCTGTTCACAGATCGACGCACCTCTACCACCCCTGGGCCTCCCGACCTAGCGGCAGGAACGAAAGATCAACACGGTTGTTCGAAAATAAGGATCTGAGACCTTCCTTTTGACGGGGCATAATATGTACCAACTTCTATTTTCTATTAGGGGTCGGTATTACTGTTTTTACCATCTCAGTCCTGACTAAAATAATTCTCTGGTTACTTTTTAAAGACTCATGTCTTTGTCTAATCTTAGCATGTTTGTTTTCAGAAAGACCAAATTTATCTGGGTTAGTAATGCAATTAAAAAGTTTTTCTGATAATTCTAAACTACTCAGAAACAACTGCATACGATTGGTTTTCAGTGTTGCAATGGCAACTCTTTGTTTGCTAGAAGTTCTAACCATGTCCAGAGATTGTTATACTGGCTCCAAGCATGCTATAAAATACCAATTCCAAAGCAAATTGTGTAAAAATATTGAGTTTGATACCCACATGGCTGCACATTATGTCTAATTAAACCAGAAACAATCTTGCCTGGGAAGAAATTCAGCGTGGCGGTAGTAGAGGTAATCAAGCCGGTCGATGAACTGTGTCGTCATGTAAAGTGGGTCCATGTCGAGCAAACGCAACCCATCATATCTTGCCTGATCATAAAACTCGAGACTGCGTACACCTTGCAAAGAGCTGTCGCCTTGTGTGTGGGTGTGCATCTTCAATGATTCCTCCCTACCACGAATAAAATGCTCGACGGCAATATCCGTCTGGACATTAATCACATTCTTAAACATAAGATCCTCTCTGTCACTATAATATTCATATATCATTTCTGGGTCATTCCAGGCCGAGTCCAAATATGTCGTTACACGTTTTACCAAGCCATCTCGTTGAATGTACGGTGCATACAGCTCGACTTTCGACTTGTGAAAGTAGGTGACTTTATTCCCTTGCGGGAATCTTTGTTCAAAGACGGAATTATCGATTTCCAACCTCTCCACCCAGGAGGTGGGAACATCGAGGTGTTTTTCTTGGAGAGTGATCTGGATTTCGTCTTCAGTACGTTCCACCGTCTTCCTGTTCAGCCACGGTTCGCCAGGGAGAACGTGTTCCCAGATTTTGCAGTCATTTAGGTCGAAATTGATCTGGGAGCAACCTTCAGAGGTTTTTTGGACATTGAGCCAGTAGTTTTCGTGGCTCCATAAGCTCTCTATGTCGAAGTAATGATTGTACGAAACATCGTAGCAGACCCCTGGTAGAGAGTGATTATTAGACGGGTATCAGAAAATGTTTTCGAACCAGCAATGTCATGTACACGTATTTTAATTCACATGAAGCCTTTCATAAGAATCTATATTAGAGAAAATGGAAAACAGGAATATTTAGTAGCATAGGGTTCCTAGAACCAAAAGACTTTTGCAAAATTTCATACTTGGTATCAGCTAACTTCTTTTCAGTAGTTGATAAATGATAGAGCAACAATGAAAAGCTCACCAGATGCAGGTTCGATAAAGAATGGCTTATCCACTTGTCGTCCAGGTGGCAAAACCAACACCCAACTGTGAACACGAAGCCCCCGGTACTCATCCTCCTTGGGTTTCTCAAACTCCATCTTGGCTTCTACCGCTTCCTCCCGAATCTTCCTCGCAGCAGCCTCTGCTTTTCTCACCTCCCTGGCCTCCATCTCGACCACGAACTTGCTGCGCAGATCTCTTGGTGGCCGCACCTGGTACTTGTGTTCAGTCGTGTCGACCTCCTCCGTTTCCGTCACTTTGTCCACCTCTATGTACGGACAATCGAAGCGGGTGCAATCGTTGGTGCACAACTCGAGCGACGCATAGCCAGAGACTACGTACGCGTCGTAGCACGCTCCTGTCAAGTACGAACACAGTAACGTCGCCATCTCGAAACAGTGGCCTTTTTGATTAACTAGCGTGAAAGCGGGCGATCGAAGCGTGAAAGGTAATAGCGTGACGGGTTCCAAGGGTTCGTAGACGATGTGGTCGGCGACGAACTGAGCACAACCTTGAAATGTGTTCATTTCGGGATAGTGCAAACATGTCAGCCGGATGGTGGTGCAGACCATTTTCTGCAAACCGCACTCGTTTTCCGCGGCCAGCAGGATTGGCTTGCGTTCGATGTGTTGGAAATGGAACTGGCGGCGAAAGTTTTCCGTAAAGAAAAGCAAAAGCTTCTCCTTTGTGGTGTTGTTCGAGTATGCTGGCGGGTAGTGTTTTCGTACATGGGGGTCCAAGTCCGTCTCAGGCCAGCAGACACGAATGAGGCTTAGCTCGTGAGCGATTTCTTTCAGGCGTTCGTGGGTGATTTCTTTGTAATGCGGCCCGTACGGGAACTGGACATAGTCAAATTCGGATTCTTCATGTTCGAGGTCGTCTTCGTCACCTTCCTCTCGATCTTCACTCAATTTTGCGAAAGTAAGTTGAGATTCCTGCTCCTCGTCACCCTCAACTTCATCCTCACCTTCTGCACCCTCACCTTGTTTTGTTTCCGGACTCGTACTAACTTCATCTACCGCACCCTCGCCTGCTACAGGCTCTGCTTCTTCACCTACGTTGTCTTTTGCCTCCACTCCTTCACCATTTGCTTCTTCTCCTTCTTCACCCTTTGCCTCTTCTCCTTCATCACCCTTTAGTTCTCCCCCTTCTCCTTCGTCAGCCCTTGCTTCTCCTCCTTCAACTTCTTTCTGATCCTCGGTGCCTTCGGGTGTGTCCCCTGCGCCCTCCTCCATTTTGAGACAAAAACCTAGTTAGATGTTTGGAATAGTGGCTTGTTTTAATGATATGAAGAACCACCAAGATTTACCCAAAGATTTGTTCAACCAAGCTGCTTGTTTGATCACAATTACCACTTAATTTGTTTTCAAGTTCATTGGCCACAGAGATATAAAGTTTAAATCAAGAGCATTTATTTTCCAGAGCCAATAAAAATTAGGTTGCAATGTCAAAACAAGGATCAAGTTGAATGTGATTTGAAGTCAGTAGGTAATGCTCAATTATTGATCAAGCAATTTTGATTGATCAATACGACCCAAGGGTACAAGCATTGAATTTGGACTCCAAATTCAAAGATAATGCCTGCATCTACTTAATTTTTTGTAATGTGGGATAGGTATATGTGTAAGAACTAAAAATATATAAAATTATCTTGTCAACACCCAGCTTCAAGAAGTTTAGTACATGATCATAATGGGAAAGTAAGCACATGCCAATTTTTCAATAATTCCAATGTTGCTCACCTCAAGCCACCATGTAACCTTGTCAATGAGCTTGACAAGCTAGGGGAGGCAAAAATAAATCTAGGCAAAATTTGCACAGAGACCAAGTTTATTTTAACAGTTGCGATGAAAACACTACAGACGCCTTTAGTTCACGATACGTTGCTCCGATATCGATTCTTCTTCTGGCGCTGTCGAAATCCAGCGACGAACGCTGAAGCATCTTGTGATCTTGGAGGTAACCTGAATGCTGGAACGAACTTCAACGCAGAGAGGAACGTAGGAGGAAGTGAAGGATTAGGGTGCCAAATAGTTGCAAGCCTTTCCATTCTTTTCAAATAGATCTACTGCTCAAACATAAGGTGTCATTTGTGACCAGTTTCCCGACTTTCAGGTAAGCTGTGTTCGTTATTTTTTCCTTCCACACTAGACGAGGACTTGAATGGGTGCCCATGGTGACATTCTTCATTGAATTTGGCTCTAACCTTATTCATAAATGATTCAAGCTAAGGTTCAAGCTTAGGTGGTTGTTCCACCATCGAACTTGGAAAATGGTAACACATTTTTCTAAGTACCTATTGTGCAGCATTATCAAAAGCAAAAATTGGTTTATCTTCAACCATACCAAAAAAGGTTCCTGCACCACTCGGCACACCCTGAATAAATCCTGCAGATGTTTACGTAGCCCCTCAAATATTCTTTGAAATTGGCATTCGGGGAAACGCATTAGCATGTAGTTTAGCGAGTGGCAAATGGAAGGAAATGGCAGAGAGCTTGAACAGGCAACCTTGGAACTTGGACAGAGAAGACATAACAAGTTATTAAATCTAGGTCCCACGCAAGATTGCCGAAATCGAACAGATCAAGAATCAGTTCAAGAGCTACCGACTGTTAAGCAATCGTGAGTGTGACCAGCACGGAGAGATTCTGATTTCAATTGGGGTGACGGGACAGAACGTATTGATACAAGTTACGTTACATTTGGCTTTATAGCATTGCAATGTGATCAATGATTTTGAAGTGAAGCCCCAAGTGTATATCAAAGCTAGAAATGAAGCCAGCAAATCAAAGTTTCAAACAAAATCCCTAAGCATTATCCCATGAAACCTGCCCGATTTTACTTTAAAACATGAGTAAAAAGAAAGGCTTCCAGAGAAACAGGGTGAATGTTAAACTGTCGAAACATGCACCATTATGTTGCACCTTCCAAGGGCCTTGAATTCAATGCTAACTTAGCTTAAGCCGAAAACGCAGTCACCCGCCAAGCTTGCTCAGTTAATCCAATTCGACAAAATTTAAATCTAGCAAACTTGTGACAGGTAACCGACGCCTTCAGTCCAGCCAAAGCTACCACCATCAAACCCGCCAACACAATGCATCATCTTCCGACAATTGCGCCCACCGTATCTCCGCAGGCATCCCTCCGCTCAACTTCAAAGGGGCGTGCGGGGGGTGTGGACAAGTGGAGGACGATTCGGAATTGTATTTTGACTTTTTCAAGAGTGTTTACAGACCGTGGCCTCGCCAACCGCCGAAACACCGATCTGCCGCCCGCGTGCTAACCGCCCAGCTACCGCCAACTCCCCGCTAACTGCCACCGCCTCCGGCCTCGGAGCCCCGTTCACAGCAACACCGCGCTAACTCCCTGCCGCTCCCCCAGCCACCGGCAGCAACACAGCTATCTCTCGACTCGCCCACTCACAGGTGTTTGGCAGCAACCAGCCACCCTGCATACCACACAAAACATGGTTAACGACGGTGCGCAGAGAAACGGGGAGGCGGTGGACAGGACTGCGGGCGTTACGACCTCTGGACGACAACCTGCTGAACGAGATCGCAGGTGCGGTTTGGTGTCGCAACCGTTTCGAGACGCGAACTTATCGGTATGAGAATTTATTTCCGTTTGAAAATGAGCATCCACTGTGGGGAGTGAGACCCTGGTCTTTGCTTTGGTGGACACTTGCGTCTAGTGGAACTTCCGCAGCATATTTGCGTTGCTCAATTGTCGATGCGCCAAAGACCAGGGCAGGAGTTTGTCTCCTCGAGTGGGTAAACATTTTTGAACGGAAATACAATACCATACTGATAATAAGCTTGGATCTTGTTCAGAGGTCGTAATATCAGTGCAATGGAAACATTGCTAAAATTCACAGAAGTTGCTTCATGTCTTCCAGTTAGAGAATGAAATTTGCACACATCATGTTTGGATGTAAATAATGGCAAAACCAATGCAAGTATACCACTGATATCTAGCACACAAAGCAACTATTGTGAGTTAAGCACCTATTTGTCGAATTCAATTGTGCATGAACAATAACAAGCCTTGCATTTAGATTTTAGATTGAGATTGTTAACTAGGCCTCCTGTTTGTTAAAACAGGCATTTTTCCTTGTTATGAATCAAATTAGGAAGGTCAGCTCGACATTGAAACACCAATTTAAAGAGTCGGTATTATCTAAAAGGTTTGAAGAAGCTGAGACCTACGTGTGTTTGGTGGGTGGATTTAAAAGTTGTGGGTGGGCAACAATGACATGCAAGTACCATGTAAATGACGATGTAATTTAACATTATCTTGACCAGATTCATTGAAAATATACCTCCCAGTATTGGGGCCGACGGATAAACATTGATACACTAACAACTAATTCCCAAATGTAGTAAGAAAAATAGAAGCAACCATAAGCAAGGATGGGACTTGAATTTGTAAGATCCTCATTTACTGTCAAACGAAGCCAAACATTAATAAAAAAATAACTCTCATCAAACCAATGAATGAGAATGATTTGTTCTAAATGAGTTTATGCAACAGAGTTGTGGTAGGTACATAATAAAAGACATAGCCTCTCGGACAAAGTGACCGAAATGTAAAACCAATTGAGATTTAGGTGTCAGGATACATTGTTAGTCAAGTACCAAAGAAATTTGTGTTGTCCTGAAGTGTAGCCATCGGTGAAAAACTGTCCCCAACCAATAAGTAACATGATGAGGTCAACACTTGAAACCGTTTGTGTACAAGGTACGCACTGAATGATTCAGACCACAAAGTAAAAAAAAATAACAATAAATTGCCAGTTAGTTTAGAAACAAAAATGGTGAAAATATCTTACAACCTCGAATCAATGTTCCAAGTAGTGTAAGGATTGCGAGAGGGACTGTCTCCCGCAACAAAAGTAACCACAATATGAGCTACGGTTTTGGTAACAAAATAGAACTGGCCCGAACACTCTGGTCTGAATGGAGATCCCAAAACATTATGGAGACAACAGTTAGTCAGGTGTCGATCACACGATAGATCCAGTTAAAAGACAAGAGTTGAATGTTTATAATTAAGACTCGACTGCACATAAACGACAAGGTATTTCGTAAGCGACAAGGTATGCGAAAATTGATCAGCAAGCGGAATTGCTCGAGTTTTGAAAGGCTTCGGTAAAGTGACGGGTCGGTGAAATGGAGAGGGTGGAGGGCAATTGCTAGTACCTTTCATCACCGAGAGCAGATGAGCAGGGCTCTGATAATAATCGCTTAAACATAAAACGCAGTCGCAGGGAGTTGATGCGATCTCATCTCCTGTCGTTGGTTGCTTGCTGGTATCTGAAAGAAAAAATCAACGGCGTGATTAGATTGGGTTGATTACTGGGTTTGTTGGTAATTCGGGCTCCTGACTTCGGGGAGATTTTTAACTAACTTAAATTGTGAATATCTGGGAAGATACTCTGACATATACCTATGTTTTTCATACAATAAAATATTAGGCAGCTATACCTTGGTGTACATTAATTTGACAGCAGATTGAAAATATCAACTCTCTGGTACCTATTTCCAATTTTGGAATGGATATTTTGTTTCCAATAAAAAATGTCTACTGGGCATAGAACAAATAATTGCAGTTTGGTTTGAATCAACACTGAGTTGCTCGTTAGTTTCCAAGATAGACAACATTTGATCATGCGGATCAGGAAAGTTTCCTGGCCGTAGCGCTCTGCCATACCTTCACTTGGACTTGGATCGGGACTTGCTCTTCGAGTGCCGCGGCGACTTGGAGCGGGTGCGAGACTTGCCGCGCGAGCTCTTCGAGTCCGAACGGGACCGGCTGCGCGAGTCCGAACGGCGGCGCGAACGGGAGCGCGACCGCGAGCGAGAACGGGACCGCGAGCGGCTGCGCGAACGCGAACGACGTCGAGAACGGGACCTGGAGCTGCAACAGACGAGATTTAAGATAAACATTTTATGAACTCCAATTCATGAGAGCACCTAGACACAGTATTATTTTGAAGCCAGATCTACATGAGTCATGCTCATGACACAACCTAGGTTTCTACTTTTGTTGATGTAATTTCAAATCTACTTCATTTCATTAATTAATTACAGGTTTAATTCCAGTTTCCACTGTACTAAACATCTTGATTACACCAATTTCTCTCCCAGTTTCCAAAATTATTTTCAGTGTCCCTTCTCCCCACATGCCTATTCTGAAACAGATAATTTAAGCTCTAACTGATACCTAGCTACATATCCTTGAGAAAACATGAACATCTATGGCACATAACTGTCATTCTTACTGGTCCGTCTTGGACTCTGATTGATTCCAGTTAACCACAGCTACCGTATGCTATTGTTCAACGAAATATTCTTCTGTAGCTTCAGCAATAACCGAGCTGTAATATCGGCAACGTCAACAGTCTCACAGAAAGGCTTGCAGTTCGGTACTCACCGACGGCGGCTGTGTCGCCGGTACGGGGATGACGGACGTCCGTAGCGAGCCATCTGCACGCGGAGCTCCCTGCCGTCTAGAAGGCGACCGTCCATCGCGTCGAGCGCATCTTCAGCGTCGCGCTTGTCATAAAACCTGGGCAAGGGACGAAAGATTACGATGGGAAATTCAGTGGCTCGACACCTTTGTTAGCAGCTTAAAACCTTACAGTTCACAGATTCAATGTCAACCTTTACATTGCTACACGCACTTTTAACTCTCTCGGACCTTTTAGCGACTATGCGCAGCAGAACAGAATTGTGCCTAAACCTGAGCCAGATCAGAGGATGGAACCCGACATCATGTTTTAGAAATAGATTTGAAACATTTATATTATATTCATCGTAGCACATTCGATGAATATGATGGAAGCTGACTTAAATATCTATAAAATTGCACAAGTGATGGGGTTTGGAGGGGAAAATATTGGGTTGCCGCCATTTTATAATTAATAGGCAGTTCCTGACCATAGACGACAACGATCAGATTTTCCAACAAAACATTGAACTCTTAGTGCAGTATAGAACTGATAACCATTGGTTCACCCACCTAACAAAGGCAAACCCTCGACTCTCTCGTGAATATTTATCACGCGGAATGTAAATGTCGCCAACGGATCCACATCGCTCAAAGGCGCGACGCAAATCTTCCGGCGTGGTCCTATATGTTAGGTTGTCCACTTTTAATGACACCATACCATCAATACGAGGAGGCGGTCGTCCATAACTCATTGTGTAGCACTAATATTGCACTTGGTCAGTTGAGCTGCAGAAACTTAAGGCTGAACTATTTACTATAAACACGGAACAAATGCGAAAAAAGCCGTGAATAGTTGCGTCTACCGCTAACCCTGCGTATTCACAGAATGAAAATGGCGTACGTAGCGAAGGCCAATGATAAAAACAGTTGAATAACAAGTTCAAAACAAGAATCACTAAACCATTCTGGGTAAACGAAAATGTTCGCTTATATAATCTAGAAATCACTAATATATTTAAATTAAATACGAAGAGGATAGGTATTTTCTTTTGGATGGGTGCTTTCCTCAATGATGGCGCAATGCAATGGGAAATTGCCGGCTTGACTAGCCGAGTAAAAAAACTAAGCCCAAGTGAAAACAAGCTAAATTGTTCTCAATCATTGACGTAAAATAACGTCAAATTGGCACGTACCTGACGAATGCAAATCCTCTGCTTTCGCGAGAGAACCTATCTTTTGGGATATAGATATCTCCGACACTCCCAAACTTTTCGAACACGCGACGCAAATCCTCGGGGGTCGTGCGATAGGTCAGATTTCCCACTTTCAGAGATATCATCCCCTCAATTCTCGGCGGTGGCCGACCGTAACTCATCTTGGATGTTAGTATGAACTAGGATGATCAGATTTGTACTTTCACAGCAAGTAAATATCCTAAATATCGAATGGAATCCAGAGATTCGCTGAGACTTCTCACGCGTCGGCCAAGCGGCTTATCCCGGTAAACAATATGGCCGATTGAGATGGAGGGAGATGGCAGCAAAGCATGATGGGAGCGCGAGTTATTTATAGTTGCCTCACTTCCGACGATTTCAGCGGGGTTTGTTTGATTGGTTTTGCCCAATATTTTCTATTCTATTATTTTCTATTTTCCATGAGCACACGAAAGTTGGTACCAGATTTTATTACCATAGTCACCACCTTCTATTGTGAAAATTTTATATTATTATTTAGAAAAGTCCATACACTCAACTGTTTATCCTGCAAAATTCTCTTGGAAATGTCTATTTTTGACATCTTCTAAATTCGACTTTACAAAATATCAAATACATTTTTCTTTGTAGTAATGGCAGCAGAAATGTACGACCGAGAATTCGGTCGCTACATGGCATTAGCCAAGGGAATGATATCCAAACTTCCAAGTGCAGATGATAAAAAGGTAGGAAAGTAAAATTGACATTGGGACTCACAGTAATTACAGTAGATTTTCTGCATTTGCTGCAATCATGCAATGCTTACAACTTAAAAATATAATAACAAGTCTAGTTCCTGTACTAGGTATGCACCAAGTGGATACATAAGCTGATTTCCCTGGACTCGCAAGACATAACCGTCAAGAAGAACCGCAACGCATTCTTTCGCTACATGATCTCCGTTATGAGTGATGGAGTAATGGAAGGTCCATTACTCAACAACCCTAGCAATTCAAATCAGCTTCCACAATTTCCCAACAATGAAATGGTGAGTTCAAAAGCTTCTAAGCAGCAATAATCTAGTAAAAAAAGTAAAATGGACCCTTTTCTTATTCTTTTTTCATTCCTTTCAAACTAAGTCAAACAGGCTGTTTCTTCCATCACGCTATAGCTGACATCATCTTGATACCAGTGATTTCCGAATTAAAATGACAGCTCTCCGGTTAATCTAGTGGCGGACGATATAGACTATCGTGTCATGATTTGTCAAAAATTTGGGAGGATCTTGATGAGAAATTTAATTTCCAGGAGGGAGGCCCAATAAGGGGCGCTGAAAAACGTTGGGTGAACGACGAGGTTCTAAAGAAGTCTAGTGGTCCGCCGACCTTCGTAAGTCACTGGTCTCCCGACGGGAAGACTTACGTAGCAGCCAAGCCGATACCTGGACGCGGGGCCCTCGTCTTCATGGCGGCATCCAACGATCCTTGTCTTGGCTGGGACATTCCTTGCAAGCCTAATAAAAAATAGCTCAACATGCACTCAGCCATTTGACCAGTGAATACAATGCATCTCCAAATTATATCTGTAGTAAGGGAAAGAAACTATGATATTTCTCCTTTCTTTTGCATAAATTTATATATATTCACAATAAACATATTGACATAATGTAAATTGTTGGTATGCAATAAGTCTTCTGTAGGAAATGAACATTTTATCAGATGTATTTTAACAATTTAACAATATCAAATATTGTCAACTATTTTATTCACCAACTCACACTCAAACTCAGATCAGCAGTAATTACCATTATAAATATTTCATTGATACTTGTGGTGGATAAGCTATTATAGCTATTAAGCTATAACTGGATAAGCCACAGATGAAAACCAACGACGGCGACAATACGCTGTTGTATTTCACAGTTTTGTGGAAATGGAAAGATATCTAGCCAATGCGGACACTGACCCCTGCCGCCTGAAGCGGAATTTTTAAATTTACGTCCCATGGTATATGTAAAGTATACGTATAAGTATACCATCAACATTAAACAAAAAATCCCGGCAAGCCCACCAGGATACGCATCACATAAACAAAGCGTGTCATCAACAGGTCGCCCATCGTCGTTACCAACAACAAACCCCGCGAGATCGCAAACAGACCAGACGCATCGGCATTAACGCCGCTTGCGGCCTGTCGTCGGTCGAACGCCTCGCTTCCCTTGCCCGCTGGTGGGTCGCTTGCCGCCCCCTGCCTTGCCCCCGACCCGCTTGCCAGCTCCCTTGCCGCCGCCTTTGCCGCCCTTCATGTGGTTCCCCTTCTTCTTGCCACCTCCTCGCTCCTTGCGCGGCTTCTCACCTTTCTTCTCCTCGGCGCGGCTGCAGACACAAACGGTATCCATTTTTTATTTTTGACACATGACAATATCCATTCGAAAGTTGCTCATCTCTGTAGCATTATCGGTAGTTCTTAGACAGGGTGAGGGAAAAGATTTTGGTGCTATTAATAAATGCAGAAGTTGGTTTAGTCAACCGTTTAAGCCGACGTGCTTTTAGTTTGTTAGAATGGTGCGCTGTGGAAATAGACTTGCTAAAAGCTTGAGTTTAAATCAAGTTGTAACAAGTGTTGATTAGATCTTGCATGTTTAATAAGCAGCTTGCCCCCACCGCACTTCAATTTTTAGAATTGTTGAACAGATGGTTGTTATATAGCCTTACAGTGATATGGGAAACTATGTGAGTTGAAAGTGAAACTATTGCAGAATGATTGCCAAAATATTGCTACATTACAATGCAGTGCCCTTTTCTTCACAAACTAAATGTCTAAATATGTTGGCAGCTTATTGGTTCACATACAAATCTATGCTCTACTTACTCTTGTTCCTTGTGATAGATTTCTCGGTTAACAGCTTTCTCCAAATCCACCTTGGGTTTCTTTCGTAGAATGTCGTCGACCATTGCAATGTTGGCCTGCCGTTCTTGTCCAGGCTTCGGCATCGGCTGCTTCCTCTTGCGCCCGTTTGGCACCAAGTCACCGACCTTCTTGGCATCCTTTTCCTTCGGCAGCTTTGCCTGGAACTTTCCTAACGAAGCCGTCGAAGAACGGGCAACTGTCAAAGCGGTGTGCAGCTGTTTTGCACCCAGATGATCAGTCAAAGCCAGTCCGGTTTTGGGCACTTTGATGTTTTTAGCGGCAGCCAGGTTCTTCATACGATGAAGCTCGTTTTTAGCCACGCGTTCCGACTTGGCAGTAGCACGTTTGGCAAACTGGTCTTCCATTGGGTCGGCATTTTGTGGGACAGGAAGAGCCCAATCACGTTGCTTTTCTGCAGCAGCTCGTTTGTAGCCATGTGTAGGTATCCATTTCTAAAAGGACAACAGCAAGATTATTAGTAACAAAATATCTGTACTTGATTTCAATCCATTTTAAATACTTCTTATAAATGGTATTGTGTGAAACATGAAACAGTAACACACCTGCAAAACTTCATCATAAGTGAGCTTTGATTTCTTAGTCTTGACTATATTCTTCTCCTTAGCAAATCTTTCCCATTTCGTGAGCGGCTTGGGCTTAGGAAGAACGTGTTCTCGGGGTAGAACGTAAATTGATTTAGGCAATTTGGCCATTATGGCTTCTTCTACTCTTTCAGTAGGAAGCTGCCAAAGTGCATTGAAAAGCACCTGCGTGTTGTCACGTGCCAATGCACGAAGATATTCATCTCGGTTCGAGCTGGAAATAAAGAGAGCAACTTATATATTATGGAAAGTCGGGGAAAGCGTAGCTTTGGTTGTTGTTGGAATCAATGGTGTACCCAAGAATTAAAAATTCAATGATAAGATGTTATCAAAAAGGCAGAATTAACAACAAATTAAATGGTAGAATGGCGAAAATATGCAGATAACGACATGCAAACTAACCTTAACTCTTTCACGTCAACTTGATTTATATCACCTACTAGCAAAGTGCCAAGATCTAGCTCCAACTCGAGATGTTTCTCAACATCAGTAGTTTTAAATTTCTCTGCATCTTTGGCTGCTTTCTCTAATACTTCTGCTACAATATCCATTTCCAAACTGAACTTTTAACTACAATTCAGCCTCGTGGTCGAGTGTCAAGTTAAAAGTTAACCACAGCCTGCCTTGCTGTGTTGCTGCTTCGTTCGGGTGACGTCTATCTGTGCCTGAGTATTGTGTGCCTGAGTATTGTGTGCTTCGAAAAACAGCAGACTGTGCCTGACCTTGAGTTTTTGACGAAGCAGGATAGTGTGCCTCGTTTAAGTGTGTTTGGTATAGTCTGCCTGAAATCGATTCAAGCTGACTTCCGGATGGAAGGCTCGTATTCTCAGCCTGAGTAAACTCAGCCTGAACGAAACGTCAAAGTCTGCCTGGTTTAACTGTGCTCCGTTTCGATCCCTCCCCCTTCACGCGTTTTACCGCTTGCAGCAGACTGTGCTCGAAAAATGACCTTAGTTTGTTTGGTGTGTTCGGTTTAGTGAGCCTGGGTACAGGCCGGCTAAATTAAATGGAACCTTCCCTCGATGCAAAGTCATTCTCATCTTCCTAAACTGCGCACTGGTCTATTCATAATAAATGTGGCCTCCGCACCGATGCATTGTCCTTCTAATCTTCCTCTACACTGTATTGTGATTTAAAACTATTAACATCAGTTGCATCACTAGTAATTAAAGTCTATCGTTGACCTTATCACCATGTTATAGGCCCATAGTTGACGGCTATGGAAGCTTATGTGCGGTTGTAAAATCAAATTTCATTCGTCGGTTTTATGTTAAAGTAAGATCAAGGAAAATGTGCATGTTATTTTCATTCTAATATATTTTATGCGTAATTGTCTCGAAACACTACTAAAACTTTTATTCATCCTGTTAATTTCTAGCAAAACTCACACCAAACGTTCCATAATAATAAAGTAAATAAATCACGTATTGTTTATTGTTTTTATTAAGTATTTAATTTCAAATTATATTGGTGGCGTAATGTTCTAGCAGCACATGAGTTAAGTTTTAGTTTTGTGTTGGTTGAAGATTGCAAATCATTTGATACAACATTCCACCAAAGTACATTGATGTCTATGACCTCCACATTCACCAAAATCAATAAGTGAAATAAGCAAAAAATGTGGGGTTATTCGACAAATGACGATAGCGGTCAAACTATCTATTAGTCCCCATCCCCTGCAAACTAGACCCGTTTATTTGTCATCATCCGTTTCGCAAGCAAAATGTAATGTCAATTGTAGCTCGCCCTGCCTTTATCTTTCAATTTACATACGAGGGAAGCAAAATGGCTACTTGACATTCGGGGAAATCTGCTCTTGTTTTTGCAGTGGAAAATTTGTCGCTATGCTATATGCTTCTATGCTTGCATCACGATCTATTAAGCAGGCCTGCAATATAAACCAAACACCATTTTAACATGATATGATGGGATGTTGTATCGGACATTGTATCGCAATCCAGAGACGAGGATGATCGAAATAATCGATATCACAAGGGGATCATTGATGAGAGATCATCGACTAATTGCTGCCCGTCCGGCGACCAAGAGTCGAACAAGATCGGCCCAACTATTTTGAAATTTTGGACGATTTTTTTTCGCGATTTCGCTTGTCAAAGCAAAGTGCTCCAATGCCCCTGGACCTAATTGTGAGCTAGCTAAAAGCCTAAAATATCCTCATGACCGATCGGAATGTATTGGGACAGGTTTGGATTAAAAACTTTCTTGGGAAAGGTAAAGATTTATTGCAGAGAATATTTCAACATGACTTTTAAAATGTTATTTTTATACTTTTGTGTGGGTGTCTTTGGATGAACCCATGACTTTCATATCAGCATGTGATATGCTATTCTGATATTCAATTCGCTTGTATTGATCTTACAAAGATAAAAACAATCCTACTTCACATTTCACACCGCAAGTGTCAATCACTGCAGGTAAACTTGTTTGCAATGTCCATGTACACTGTACAGTCGCAATATCATGTGGCCGAAACTCAGGATATGGACTTCGAGTTGTACATCTGGGCAAATCAATTATGAAATTGAATATCAATTTAATCAAGAAATGCATGCATAATTTTAATATAAATTAATCACGGGTCGGTCTTGTGTAGATGCTAAGACACTCTTGCTTTTTCCTCTTTATGAGTTGCTGAAGTGCGACATTGTAGATCGGTCGATATAATCAATCAGCAACTAAAATTATTTGGTTTAAATAATTTTAAATGTACCTAGTAGTTCGCATTGCATGCGTGTTGCATGTTAAATATGTCAGTCCTATTAGGCTGAAACCTGCAACCCGACGATGCCTTCGCAGGGGCGGATCTAAGACTCAAAAGGCAGTCAGCAAACGTATCCAAGGGGCCCTCTTAGTTGGGTTGGTGTTGGTGTTGCGGGGGGGGGGGGGATCTGTCACGCAAAATCTTATAATATTGTTTAGTATTACTAGTTTAAATTTGAAAACATAAAATTTGTCGGACGAGGAAATTTTATTTATTTCATAATATTAAATGTTATATTTATTTAAATTCGTTGACTCACCCCATCTACTTGAATGTGGCACAGCGGCGGCTTTTTGCCTTGGCAAAGGTATCTATTGGCGACGAAAAGTCCAGCTTCCTGGCCTACTTGAAACAACGTCCGCACGAGGTGGAATTCTAACCCGAACTGACTGCATGGTTTTTTTATTTCTATGTGCGCAAAACTCGAGCAAATTTCCTAGTTCTACATTTGCCTCTTATATCAGATTCAGTAACTAGAAACAATTTCCACCCAATACCTCCCTAGTACTTCTTTCCACTGTCGCAACCCTTTGTCGGCGCTGACCGGCAAAGGGTATAGCGGCGCGACAAGCGAGTCGTCGGTACTCGGAGCACTAGGTATGGATATTCTAGAGAATCTACGAATACACTCTTAGCCAAGCTAACGTTACAATATTATGTAGTAGCTGTTTGGGGCCCTAGTGGTTAGTCTCATATTTTTCGTAGTTATGTGTACGTGAAAATATTATATTATTAAGATATCAAATTTATTAACATTTATTTTCTTGTCGTAAAAAATATCGACGCACAAGCCGGGGCCCAGAGGGGCCCAGAAGGCAGGGGCCCAGTCAGCATTTGCTGAAATGCTGACCGTTAGATCCGCCCCTGTGCCTTCGACACTATGTTTGCGTTAAATATAGATTTTACCGTTAGTTTTAGGGTAGGAATTGGCCGGATGCGAGCCGACTGTTTCTTGCCTCTTGATGCCTCACACCTTTTTTCTAGAATTTGTCGTTTTCGGGTAGTAGAAATAACGTCGAATGATGACATGGCTCCCGAGTATCACCACGTATAAATATATAATATATTAATATGGATAACTTTGTTATCATTGAATATATCTGCTGTTTTGGCGACACTGCAGCATGGTTCTACCCATGGAGTGTCTCTATATGGAGCATTGGTCCCGACACCTCATTGGAAATCAATGTAATTATGATGATAATGAAAATCTAACATTCAATTTATTTGACTCGATAAGGTGACTTGGAAACTCGTTCAAGTTCGGCAATGGACATAGTTCGATATTACTTCCCATGGACGATATTGATGACGTTGCCAGCGTAATCGATGTCGATGTCGATCGAAAACATGTACAGGATGAAACAGGGGCTTCTTCTTTGTGTTACTATAATTTTAATACGTGATATTAATTGATTGCAGAAGAAGTTTCAGATTTTAAATTTTATGCAACAAAAACCAAAAGGTCATCTAAATGGGGGGAGCTGAATAACGCCACATGGAATAACGCCACATCGGCCACTTTTTGTTCCACCGGAATAAAGCCATAAGACGTGTGGCGTTAATCCAGTGGATTAACTCCACGGCTTTAACGTCACGGATTAACGTAACGGCTTTGTTCCAGTGGTAGCTGCACTGTAATAACGCCATCTGAGCATATGGCGTTAATCCAGTGGATTTATGTCATATTGCAATATGGCTTTGTTCCAGTGGTAGCTGCACTGTACTAACGCCATCTGAGCATATGGCGTTAATCCAGTGATTACTGATTACTGAATTTGAACTTGAAATTGAACTGAAATTGAAATTGAAAGAGATGTAAAGGACTTAGTTTTGCATAAATTAACATGGGCTTGAATGGGAGATGTGAGCGCGTGCGGGGTAATCGATGGTACGGGCGAAAGGGCAATCGGCGGGAGTCGAACCATATATTTATGGATAGCCCCAGTAAATGCGCATCTCTTATCTCTGATTCAATTTTGCAGAGAAATTGAATTTAAGGAAGTTATTGAAGATTTTGTGTTTTCGTCGGAATTGCGGCTAAGTCAATTAACATGGGCTCTTATGGGACTACGAAAAATGTGTTAGTGCGGGCGAGATGACTTTCGGCGGGAATCGAACTACATATTTATGGATAGCCCCGGTGAATGTGCTTCTTTTATATAGTGTAGCTTTTTCCTTTGAAATTGAATTTTCAAAAGTTATAACGATTCCAAAGTACCAAAAAACTTAAAATCGCCATAAAAAGAAAAATGAATGTTAGATTTGTTTCAAATATCTAACACAGATAACAGACCACTAGAGTTGTGTGATTTTGCAATTTCCTTTAAATCCATCCTCGGGAAAAAAAAAAAATAAAAAAAAACCGTTTTGAAGTCTCCGAAGTTTCATTACGCTTATGTTACCCCCATCATTTAACCCATGTCTTGGCGATTATCTCGATTTTACGAAAACTACTTCTAAAGTAATGAACGGATTTGAATGAAATTTTAACTGAGAGTACAGAATAGGTGGGTGAGCTTAAAAATGCTCGAGCTTGAAAATCTTTCGGAAAATTTGGCCGCAATAAAATAAAAACCACCTTATCAGTTATAACTCGATAAGTAATTGTCCGATCGAGCTGAAATTTGGAAAGTGCATCTGTATAGTGATTTGGCAGATTCTATTAGAGTTTGAACAAAATCGTTTGGAAAATGCGGAAAATATAAAGGAAAATATGTGTTATCAACTTTTTTAGTATGTTGTGATAACGGCAAGGTAGATTTGGGCATATCGGTGGATAACCCTTATCAATACGCATCTTTTATTACTGACTCAATTTTCATTTGACATTGAAATTGGAAGAGATATAAAGGATTTAGTTGTACGGTAAATTAACATGGGCGCTAATGGGAGTTGCGGGGAATTTGAAAGTGCGCGCGCAGGGACAATTTCGTGTTCATGTTTATTTTTATATTACTTAAATGCATCATCGCTATTTGATAAGCGAATTGAATGAAGTAAACTCGTATTATTTCATTGTGCCCCATGTTCCCAACCCTCCCCTACGTCCTAGAAATAATGCATGATCTGGGGGAGCAATGCCAAATAATAATTTCCCCAAATGTCGAGGGAGGATAAAACCCAATTTTTCCTCTATCAATTATCTATCTATAGATCTATCTTTTACTATGAAGATTACCCAATGAGTCTCATGTTGTATTTTGACAAGATTTGTGAATATTTGTGTTAGAATATTGCCATTTATTAGTATCATACCAACATTGTATTTAGTTGCTATTTTGACTATTGTGAGGGGGTGCATGTCGCCATGTTTATTACCAACCACCAGTTGAAACCCGTAGGCCACCGAGACAACACCGGTCTCCGTGCGCCCTGAGTTCTCGCTTCACTGTTTGTTAGTTTTTCATATCGTTTGCCATCGCTTTTACCGCTATCAATAAACCATCGTCACACCGTGGCTTAAACCATCAGACAATCTTGTTGTGTGTTCCTGTGTTAATTATTTTCTATTCGTTAGTATTTTTGTGTTTTGTGATAACTTGCTAAACGGTTAGCCGAGAAACGTGTGGGGTAGCTACCGCGTGTGCGACCGAATCCACCGCCACCCCAGTAATAGTAGTGGGTTTAACATTTCAGAAGTGGGATGTGGACGTGATTATCCTGATTGGACTCGATAACGTTTTGTTAGAACTTTGTGTTTATTGCCGTGTGTTTTGTGCCTTTTGATGTCTGTGTTTGTTGTGGAACTATTTTCGTGCGCGTAGTTTTTTTTTTTTGTGCTCCGCGTGAGCATTTTTGTGTGTTGTTTGCCCGACCGCGGCAAGTGTAGCGTATCCCTCCGCGCTGGACAGATACGATTACATGAAACCAAAGGACATGAAAGGAAAAGGGAAAGGCCGTAGGGCCAGATCGCCCAGCCCGTCACCGAGTAACCATAGCTATGTAAGTGCTGACAGCCACCGTGAACCTGGAGGTTCGGGCGTCAACGCGAACACCGCGCCAGTGGACCCGAACATGGCCGCAATGCTGGCGACGCTCACTTCGCTCATGCAAGGAATGCAGCGCACGCAGTCTCCCTCAGTATCCGAAGCAAGCGCGGTAAACTCAATTAAGCTCATGCCTGATTTGAGTCGCTACCTCCAGGACTTCGACGGAGAGCCACAGAGCGACGCAAGTGAGTGGTTCCGAAATATCGACAAGACGGCCACGCACTATGGTTGGAGCGACGCCGTCAAACTGGAATCGGCGCGAGCGCATCTTACCGGAGCCGCTCGTCAATGGTTTAGGAACTGCCATGACGAAATGCCGGACTGGAGTTCATTTAAGCGTGAATTTACTGACACGTTCATCGGACAGGTCAGCCTACCGGAGAAGTGGGCGAGAATGAATCGCCGAGAGCAACAACCGGGAGAGAGCTTGATGAGCTACGTGTTCGACAAGTCGGCATTGTGTAAGGCGCTCAACCTTAACTTTGCTGACACGAAGAAACAGATAGTCATCGGTCTGCTGTCTAGAACCTTGAGCGACGCACTCACGTCACGACACTCACTGAACGAGAAAGAACTGCTGCTCCACATTCGCGAGATAGAGGAAGTCGACCGTGAGCGCGCTTCGAGGGCTAATGTACGTAAGACCCAGTCGGGTCACAGACTGCCTGAAGCACCAAAACGTTCTGGGAACCAGCCAACACCCAGACAGTCACAACCACCGCCGTTCGTCCCGCATCGAGATGGATCAACAGCCAACGTAGTTGCAACCGGCACCGCACCGACTACGCCTGGATCTTGGAGAAATCGAAACCACACCAACTCGCCAAGGAAGCAAACGGAGCAAGAGTGTTATAACTGCTACCGAAAAGGGCATATTTCGCGCGATTGCCCGAATCCGAAGAGACCCTTTTATTGTGTACGTTGCAAGAAAGAGGGCCACACACAACGTCACTGTACTGCTGTGATGGATACAGCTACCACCGTGCCACGACCAATAATGGACAACACCGTCAGTCTCGTGGAAACCACCGAAGGCAATAGCCCTGCGAAATACCTACGCACCGCACAAGTAAACATGCACAGTGTCCAGTCGCTGATCGACCCCGGGAGTTCGAGCTGCATCATGCAGGCGAGTGCAGCGATCTCATGTGGACTTCAACCACAAACGACAGATTGTGTACTAACCGGCTTTGGTGACAAGACGACAAAAGCCTTGGGAAAGGTTACAACAAACATTACCATCGACGGTGTGTTAGGGGAAAACATTTGTGTGCTGATTGTGCCAGACGCCATGCAACCGATTGAATTGTTAGTTGGCCGTACGTGGACAGATTTACCGCATGTGTCGTATGCCAAAATCGAAGACCAGCTCATCATAAGAAACAGTCCTGCCGAGCTAATTCACCAGCTCACCACCTATCAGCCCGAAATCAGCAACGACCGACTGCAGCTGAAAGCCGTTCGTGACACCGTGGTTCCGGCAAACTCCATCAACTTTGTGCAAGTGACAGGAGGGACGGAGATCGATGGCCTCGTCATCGTAGAAGCAGGGACTCAACACGACGCATTGTTCGCTCTCGAAAAAGGGAACACTGTTTTACCTGTACTAAACAATACCAACCGCGCACGCATTGTGAAGAGTGGAGAGTGTGTTGCTCGCTCGACTGTCGTCGAAGATCCAGTGACAATGAACAAAGAAACGACCATCAACCGTCAACCTATCGACAGGGCACTGATCAAAATTGGAGACACCGTTACCGAGGAACAACACGAGTCTTTAGTGCGACTGATCAATGAATACCGTCATTGTTTTGCTCAGAACTTACATGAACTAGGCTGCACTGACATTACCGAGATGACTATCAACGAACTACCAAATAGTAAACCGGTTGTGCGGAAACCGTACCGTACAAATGCAAGGGAACGTACAATCATTGGCAACATTGTGAAAGAATGGAAGGACCATGGCATAGTCACTGAAACCAGATCGCCATACAGCAGTCCAGTGTTGCTAGTGAAGAAGAAGGACGGCACCGAGCGATTGGTCATCGATTACCGTGGATTGAATCAGCAGACGGTGAAAGAAAATTTCCCATTACCGAACATTGACGACCAATTAGAACATCTGTCAGAAGCGAAGATATTTGCCGTGCTTGACCTTGCTCACGGTTACCTACAAATTCCCTTGAGCCCGAGCGCACGAGAGAAGACCGCCTTTGTCACATCAGACGAAACCGGAGAATTCACCAAAATGATGTTTGGATTGACTAATGGACCTGCTGAATTCCAACGCTTGATGAACACTGTTCTCGGGCCACTCAGAAACACAGTAGCGATGTGCTACCTAGATGATATTCTGATTCCAGCCCCAGACTGGAAAACGCTAATGGAACGTCTACGCTTAGTATTCAGTGCAATTTCAAACGCTAAGCTCACGATGAAACTGAGCAAATGTGAATTCGGGAAAAGTGAAGTTGATTACCTTGGCTTCACTATAACAAAAGGAAGCATCAAACCAGGCTTACGCAAGACTGATGCGATTAGACATTTCCCAGCACCAAATAATGTCCACGAAATCAGAAGCCGCAGATGATGCCGACAGAGAAGTCGACATCGGAAGGAGGTCACAAAGACCGAAGCGGAAACGCGATAGGCCGGCATACCTGTCTGACTATGTTTAGATTTAAGATTTTGTAAAATTTTGTTGAATTTTGTATTTTTGTTTTTTCATAACATGTAAGTCTAAAATCGAGGACGATTTAATTGAAGGATGGCCGAATGTTAGAATATTGCCATTTATTAGTATCATACCAACATTGTATTTAGTTGCTATTTTGACTATTGTGAGGGGGTGCATGTCGCCATGTTTATTACCAACCACCAGTTGAAACCCGTAGGCCACCGAGACAACACCGGTCTCCGTGCGCCCTGAGTTCTCGCTTCACTGTTTGTTAGTTTTTCATATCGTTTGCCATCGCTTTTACCGCTATCAATAAACCATCGTCACACCGTGGCTTAAACCATCAGACAATCTTGTTGTGTGTTCCTGTGTTAATTATTTTCTATTCGTTAGTATTTTTGTGTTTTGTGATAACTTGCTAAACGGTTAGCCGAGAAACGTGTGGGGTAGCTACCGCGTGTGCGACCGAATCCACCGCCACCCCAGTAATAGTAGTGGGTTTAACATTTGTATTGAATTATACAATTGAAGATTGAACCCGTGTAACATTACGGCGGAATAAGTTTCCGTTTTGAGTGGTTCTTACTTTTTTCCTGTTACTTAATGAACAAAGCTATTCATTGGTGCATTTATAAATGCACCTAAATTAAAAAATGGATTTTAACTAACAAGTTTCCTGCCTTCAAATAATTTATGGTTTATAAACTTTATAAACTTTATACTTTAAATGTATATACTTTATAAATCCATGGCTCTGAACTACTCCGTACTACCAAATAATTATATAAATAAATTAAAAAAATAAAATAATGATTAATAAATATTTATTAAAAACAATAAGCTATACGTGATTTATTTACTTTATTATTATGGAACGTTTGGTGTGAGTTTTGCTAGAAATTAACAGGATGAATAAAAGTATTAGTAGTGTTTCGAGACAATTACGCATAAAATATATTATAACGAAAATAACATGCACATGTTCCTTGATCTTATTTTAACATAAAACCGACGAATGAAATTTGATTTTACAACCGCCCATTAACTGCCATAGCCGTCAACTATGTGGCCTATAACATGGTGATAAGGTCAACGATAGACTTTTAATTACTAGTGATGCAACTGATGTTAATAGTTTTAAATCACAATACAGTGTAGAGGAAGATTAGAAGGACAATGCATCGGTGCGGAGGCCACATTTATTATGAATAGACCAGTGCGCAGTTTAGGAAGATGAGAATGACTTTGCATCGAGGGAAGGTTCCATTTAATTTAGCCGGCCTGTACCCAGGCTCACTAAACCGAACACACCAAACAAACCAAGGTCATTTTTCGAGCACAGTCTGCTGCAAGCGGTAAAACGCGTGAAGGGGGAGGGATCGAAACGGAGCACAGTTAAACCAGGCAGACTTTGACGTTTCGTTCAGGCTGAGTTTACTCAGGCTGAGAATACGAGCCTTGCATCCGGAAGTCAGCTTGAATCGATTTCAGGCCAAACACACTTAAACCATTGAGTAAGAAGTCTAGTCAGAGTCGTAGCCCTTAGGGGAAGCTGGTCGCTCGGAATAAACGGTGAACGCTAGGATCGCTGGAATCGCTGCGGTGAAAATCGAGCCGAGATGCGGCGCCGAGTTTGAACCGCTTGTACGTGCAGCACGAAAACACCGTGGCGAGCCGCGAGACGTTGCTGTAAGTGAATCGCCGTTCTTTTCGCTCGCTTCGGAATTGCGTGTATACGTACAACGCAATGCTGACCATTAATGTTCCCTTGGATCGGAGATTTAATAAAATGGTTTATGGAAATGTAATTGATCACGTACTGAAACGTAAATCTATTGCAGATTAATAGTAATTGCATAGGCGCAATGGATTGTGCTAACATTTTTTTTTGCATGTCTGATAGGTTTTTTATTTGAAACTCATCCAAGCAGCTACTGTAATTTCTTTGCGTGGACACGCAAATAGAATGCTACGTGCTATGGATTGATTATTGTTTTATAGACTGGTGAAAGATGGGGGAAGAGAATTACACCAACTACGGAAAAACTAGTCACTCGGGCTGAACGTCACTACTCAATAAAAAAATTATTGAAAGGTAGATAACCCCCCGCTTAAATAATATTTATTTAAATCTAAGGTTTTCATATATGATATAAAATATTTTGTTGACATAATTAGCTAACCATATACGGATATTGGAAGCATGAATCATCATCATGTGAGGTGACGTACTCCTTTGTGAAAATTTTCCCGTTGCGGTCACTGAGCAGGTATACTCGGAAGGGTAGTTGTTTCGAAGCCAGCAAACCTTGCTTCTGTCCGGCTGGCTCGTGGACGGACAGAAGCAATTGCAAGGAACATTCCTTCGCTGCCGAGATTTCATTTTTCGACCTATCTGCCGGGGTTCAGTCTCATACTGCCTATTCTCGTACTGCCTACGCTACCTGCGACCCTTCTTTTTCTCGCACTGCCTACAGACCACCGCGCGGTCAGATTTATTCTTATACTGCCTATTCTTACACTGCCTACGAGGAGAAGTGATCACGTGACGCCGAACGTTTCCGAACGGAATCGGGATGGTGGCCGTCGTACTAAGTATGCTCCTATGGACGTCGCCGTCGCCGTCCTTGTCCTAAACATCGCCCCCAAATCGGGAGGGTGGCCGTCGTACTAACAATGCTCCTATGGACGTCGCCGTCGCAGCCTACCAGCACCTCATGCGGAATTACTGATGATTAATTCACGAATGAAAACAGCGCGTTATAGTAACTTTGAATGAAACGAGGGCTTTTGGCGCAATGCAACCGTTCGGAAACGTTCGGCGTCACGTGATCACTTCTCCTCGTAGGCAGTGTAAGAATAGGCAGTATAAGAACAAATCTGACTGCGCGGTGGTCTGTAGGCAGTGCGAGAAAAAGAAGGGTCGCAGGTAGCGTAGGCAGTACGAGAATAGGCAGTATGAGAACGCACCATCTGCCGGTGATCTGAGTCTTGACGGCCAGCTGGCTGGCTGAACTCAGAACAAATATTTTCACTTTCATGTCTGACGAATCGAAGATTGTTTCGAACAGATCAATTAGACGTTTGTAAGGCTTGATAATATGTAAATGATGTAAATGATACCAAGCTAACCAAACGAGCCAAACGACCTGTGTGTTGGGGTCGTTGCATTGCGATTTTCTTTATGAAACTTCAAATTTTAAATTTAAATTTAACTACTTTGTACGACTAATTATATAATAATCGATTACATATTATTTACACCAAAAATATACAAAACTTATATTTATTATAAGTCTTTTGGCAGGTCATCAATTAACACGCAAAGACCAATGTCTATACATACAGATTTGAGACCCATAATTCGCGACGTTTTGTGAAGATACCGTTGGAGATAGTGCATGAAAGTACGGAACAAAGTTGTAGAAAAAATGTAAGTCTTTGCTTCAACATAGTTCTTTTTTCAAAATTTTCATCCCAACTGCTAATAATATAAGGGTTTGAAAATGCACATCTTATGCTATTTTCAGAATGCCAATTGTGCGCCAAACCAAATGAGATATCGAAAAGAAATCTTTGTTGAAGCATAGGTATAGTATCTTTCGTCTAAAACTCTCTCGCTAACTATCATGTGCTAACATTAACGATAGAGCAACCAGGCGTCACGAATTTTTTGTCTGTCGCAAAATTTTTGGACCCAAATTTTCAAATTTGGTCTACATTAGCTACGACAAATCAATCAGTATGTGTGAGTGCTACCATTAATTACATCGGCGTTTTTTAATCGGTGTCATTTTTTCAAATTGAACACCATTTTCATCAATCGTCTAGAGTGATTTTCCACCCCACCCAATGAAAATGCAGTTTTTCACCGTGTTTTCAAATCGGCATAGTTATGATATTCTTGTGACAAATACTATAAGAAATATTAGTGGGTTGTTGCTTCGAGCCGAATGCCTGAACTAGGTGATTCCGAGACACATGGTAGTGAATTGCTTGTAATTATTATCGATACGTCGTTACACGTTACACCATGCAAGTTGAATGCAGGGGAACATTTATCGCGAGAACAGAAAGCGCGAAAAGCAGTAAAAGAATAAATCCAATCCGGTGTGACAATACGCAAGGAACAGTGTTGATACTGATAGGACATGCATTTGTCATTGTCATTGCATTGTCAAGCACAACCACCTCTTAACTTTTGGGATAGCTCTTTGTCGAAATTACCCCCGAATTCCCCGATTGCGAAAGGTTGAAATAAATTTACGGCTGATGTCATAAAAAAACACATGCGATTTACAAATTTTAAAACATTTCGTATTTCATTGATAATGAATTTAATAAATCGATTGATTTTTGAACAATCGTTTGGACAAGTTTCGTAGATGGATAGCAATAAGTAGCAACAACAAAAATGAAGACGTGATGCAGATATTCAAAAAATTGATTTGCACTTGCAGTTCGGTTCTGATGCATCTAATTTGGAAGTTGGTCCAATGGTGTTTGAACAAAACGAAAAATAGTGTGGAAGCTGTTTTCAGACGCATATGTGACAACGTATCCTGGCTATACCGTCGAAGATAGCAAATGGTAGTAAACGAGAAATGTGCTGACGAAATGTTAATTTATGCCGCAAAATAGCCCTTTTTTCGTAATTTTAACCCCATCTGCTAAAACGATGATGGGAAAATGAAAAAGTTAGGGTTATTTTTAGATTGCCTTTTACGCCACACCGAATGAGACATCGAAAAGAAATCTTAATTGAAGCATAGGTAAATCTTTCGTCCACACTCTCTCGCTTACCATCATTTGCTTCCTCTAACGATAGAGCCGCTACACGTCGCGCCGTCGTGGTAAGTGTCATGATTTTTGGGCCCAGATTGGCAACTTGCTCTGCGTACTTTCGTACACAGCTAAACCAGCTAAACACATTTTTCATAGACCGATCTCATCACGGCTTTATCTTATTCCACCCCCCCCCCCCCCCCCCCCCACCCCTTCACCTGCCAACATTCTCGAGTAACCAGACTAATCTCTTTCATGCGTCTGTTTCCAAGAAAAGATAAGTAGATACAAAATTGAAACAATGAGAAGTTTTTGAGTTTTGTGATGATTATTTATAGGTACTTGGATAGCTAATCGAACGTACGTTACAATCGTTTTTTAAATGAAGTTCTATGTTGAAAATTGCAGGTTTTGAAGACGATCGCGATTTGCGATCGCAATAATTTTTCTGAAATCGTTGATTTTGGCAAATCGCAATGCAACGACCCCAACACACAGGTCGTTTTGCTCGTTTGGTTAGCTTGGTATCATTTACATCATTTACATATTATCAAGCCTTACAAACGTCTAATTGATCTGTTCGAAACAATCTTCGATTCGTCAGACATGAAAGTGAAAATATTTGTTCTGAGTTCAGCCAGCCAGCTGGCCGTCAAGACTCAGATCACCGGCAGATAGGTCGAAAAATGAAATCTCGGCAGCGAAGGAATGTCCCTTGCAATTGCTTCTGTCCGTCCACGAGCCAGCCGGACAGAAGCAAGGTTTGCTGGATTCGAAACAACTACCCTTCCGAGTATACCTGCTCAGTGACCGCAACGGGAAAAGTTTGCACAAAGGAGCACGTCACCTCACATGATGATGATTCATGCTTCCAATATCCGTATATGGTTAGCTAATTATGTCAACAAAATATTTTATATCATATATGAAAACCCTAGATTTAAATAAATATTATTTAAGCGGGGGGTTATCTACCTTTCAATAATTTTTTTATTGAGTAGTGACGTTCAGCCCGAGTGACTAGTTTTTCCGTAGTTGGTGTAATTCTCTTCCCCCCATCTTTCACCAGTCTATAAAACAATAATCAATCCATAGCACGTAGCATTCTATTTGCGTGTCCACGCAAAGAAATTACAGTAGCTGCTTGGATGAGTTTCAAATAAAAAACCTATCAGACATGCAAAAAAAAATGTTAGCACAATCCATTGCGCCTATGCAATTACTATTAATCTGCAATAGATTTACGTTTCAGTACGTGATCAATTACATTTCCATAAACCATTTCATTAAATCTCCGATCCAAGGGAACATTAATGGTCAGCATTGCGTTGTACGTATACACGCAATTCCGAAGCGAGCGAAAAGAACGGCGATTCACTTACAGCAACGTCTCGCGGCTCGCCACGGTGTTTTCGTGCTGCACGTACAAGCGGTTCAAACTCGGCGCCGCATCTCGGCTCGATTTTCACCGCAGCGATTCCAGCGATCCTAGCGTTCACCGTTTATTCCGAGCGACCAGCTTCCCCTAAGGGCTACGACTCTGACTAGACTTCTTACTCAATGCTTAAACGAAGCACACTATCCTGTTTCGTCCAAAACTCAAGGTCAGGCACAGTCTGCTGTTTTTCGAGATTAGAGACTTCTGAGCACAGTATACTCAGGCAGACAATACGGTCTCCCCTTCGTTCCTACTTGATCTGGGAATTTATATGACCTTGATCTCTTTAAGGCTGTGGTGTGAAAGAGTCGCAGTTCGGCTGACGGAATATCACGAAGAGACACGATTCGTCAATCGAGAGTTCGTGGTTGCAAATGGTCGTCGTATGTGCGTACAAAACAAAACAACAAGAAATTTAATTGATTTTCAACCAGTCATTCCACTTAATTTCTTCGACATTTGTGTTTTTCAAAAAGTGTACCTATCTGTGCTTGCTAAAATCCTCAAATCAGGGAAGCAAGAGTCTTACCTAAAGACTGGCGTCTTCAAATAACCAGCCTTGCCACAAAATAGGCTGACAATGGCTGAAAGGTACGAACTTGCAATAAAGATAAAAATCATAACAAGCCAATTAAAATGTTTACGAATCAGTTCAACGACCTAATTTAAACTAATTATCAATTTAAAGTAATCCGTCTGCATAGCAGTTGCACCATGTTTTATTTTCAGCATGTCGACTGTGTTATCAGCTGTCAATGTGTCACATGCTGTGTGTGCTATCATTTTTTATTGATATTAGGACCTACCTGTTTGTTTTCACTACAGCGAAGATGGTGGTGGATGGTGGGGATCATCTGTGAGTTCCTGGTATGCCTCTGCCAAGACAAAGGTATGTCACACATTGCTTTAAGCCTGGGAGATAACTTCAATTAATCCCAATCACCCAATAACTCAACAACATTTTATTAACGGTGACAGCCCATTTTTTCATGTTTCCTATCAGTCTGCCGAGGTGCTCGAGTTTGTCCGTCGTGATCTCGATGAGTTCTCGACGGCCGTTCGAGGGGAGGCTGGGAACGTTGGCGCAGCTCTTAAAGACACGCTCGGACTGGACACTCCCGATTCGACCGCCTCGACCGTGAAGAGGAGCGTGAGCTCGTTCCTCGGCCAAGTGTCGCAGGCTCTCAGCCCCGATCCTGATGACGACGACGAAGAACCCCTGGTTGTCACTGACTCGGAGCCTGTACAACTCACCAAATTCCAGGTGAGCTTCAATCTCAGTTTTCTTTTTCATTGTCTACTGGAGGGTTGGTATATTTACCAAAATATGGTTGCACAAGGAAAAAATAGGAAAGCAAACAATACAATAGGTACCTAATCAAGAAATATTTGTTGCGTTCCACTTCCATGGCTATTTTCAAGGAGAGTAGGTATTAGGTGCCAACCTTCAAGTTTAATATGCTCTAGAGTCTAGACCAACCCATTGATACCATGGCTAACTGTTATAGGTACTTAGATACCTATGTTACTCTTTCTTAAGCCATGCCATTCCACGGTGCCACTCTACTTCAGTAGGTCCCTGCATCTCCCCAGAAGTAAGCTAAATAACAAAATTGCCTCTTTGCTTATTTTTTATGCCAATAATGGCATGTTTTTCTTTGACGGAAGTTTCCAAGTTGGCTGGCATACTGTCAAAAAATATCTGGCAAATTGCTTGTAGTAGGTGAGAAATACTCCTCATTACAGGAAAGTGAACAACATCAACATGCAATGTAAAATCATTCAATGTATCAAATCTATCGGAACTATATTGCTTGTTCATTGGATTCTAACTGCCTCTTTATCTTGCCGTAATTTGGCAATTTGGCCTTAGTAACTCTGTTGTGATTTTCAGTCACTTAACAACAGATTTTTGCCATGAAACAGGCCTAACTTTGTACCTGTACACAGTGACAGATGAGTTAAAATTTGCTTGACATTGGCAACAAAATTTTCAAATTTTGGCTACAAATTCATGTAAAAAAAAAAATTGACCACCTGGTCAAAGATGCTCCGATGCGTTATACATTATTATGCATTATATACGTTATTACAAATCTTATCTATTGTTTTGAATTAGATGGTGTAGTGGCCAACAAATCAAGCTAGCACTGGGTTAGAAAAAAATAAGTATGTAAATATTATTGTTGCAGAGGATTTTTGGAACAGATGGAGTGTCAATAAAAGGAATTAAAAGTGACTGTATTATAAAGTAAATTTGAACCCGTCTTCAACACAAAAGAATTTCATAACGAAACAAAGCGTCGCACTGCCGTAACCGCCCCCCTCGCTCGCAGCTGACGCTGATGGCGCTGGCCCGCGACCCTGCAACCTACCTCACCGAGCCCGAAGAGACGCAGCAGCTGGAAGCGTGGCGGGGCGTTGCCGACGAGCAGCTGGCCGTCGAGCGGCTCACCCGGCTGCTGACGTCGAGTCCCGACCTGCACCGCCAGTACACCGGGCTCGTGCCCGAGCACGTGTCGCACGCGCTCTTCTGGGAGCGCTACCTCTTCCGCAAGGCGCTGCTCGAGGACGAGGAGGCGCAGCGAGAGGCGGCCAAGCGGCGCGCCGACAGGGAGAAGCACGAGGCGGAGAACTTCCAGTGGGCGCAAGGTAGGGTCGGATGGCGAGCTTTCGGCGGGTGCTAAGTAGTGTACGACTGCTTGGAACAGTGCAAAGTAGGTCGGCTCTTTGAGGTAGAGAAATTCCAGTGGAAAGTAGTGTCCGACTGCCTGGAAGATTGCATGGAAGGTAAGCTCGTTGAAGGGAGAATCATTGGAAGGTGAATAAGATAGAGAACTTCCAGTGGGCGCAAGCTAGGGTCGGAATGCTAGCTTTCGGCAGGTGCTAAGTAGTGTCAGGTTTGTGCTGTGTCTCGTGAGTAACATCTCATCGAGGTGGAACACGTTGTGACGTTCTCCTTGATCGATTACGCTCTGTCTGAGCTGGCTCTGTTGTTCTGCTTTGAATGTTTCCTGTATTGATTGATTGATTGATTGATAACTGGTGTTTAACGACGCACTGTTTTGACAACTGGCCCTGTGTCACTGGTCTAACGGCAT
Source organism: Nemurella pictetii (assembly GCA_921293315.2). Taxonomy (NCBI): domain Eukaryota; kingdom Metazoa; phylum Arthropoda; class Insecta; order Plecoptera; family Nemouridae; genus Nemurella; species Nemurella pictetii. Next base: position 11,018,785 of record OV121122.1, read on the forward strand.
CGGTGAATGAAAGGATGATGATGAACTTAACCTAGCCTAGAAGGGATGAGGGGAAACTAGGTGCCGGCACGTAGCCTACTCCTGTCGAAAAGCACCGAGGGGACCACCGGCTTTACGTCCCTTCCGAAGGACGGTACAACTCGAACAACAGGATTCCTTCACTAATCCATGCTGTCGAGAGGTTGAAAAGCAAGGCGAGTGAAGTTGTCGTACTAGCTTCAAACCCTCCTACCTCTCTCGCAAACCAAACTGATCATGCCACACAGACAACCGAAAATAACAATGTAGATATTAAGTGACGCTGAACATAATGATAAACCCCGTTAAAGAGTAAGTCTTTGTAATAAATGGTCGCTTTTGTTTGTTACAGACGAAGCGTTCGGCAACAACGTAGAACTCTCAGAGGAGGAGCAGACGAGAATCCTGCTGGAGTACGAACGGGAGTGCGAGACGAAGAAGAGCTCGACAGAGAAGCCGCCGCCGCAGGACTTGGCGACGTCGATCAGGGACGACCACTACGAGGTAGCGGACAAGGAGAAGGAAGGCAGTGTCGAGCCGGCCAAAGACGGCAGCAACACTTCGAGTCTCGGAGGTTGGTGGCATTGTTACGATTTACGTAATATTAGGTTTTTATTGCGCATGTACATAACTTCATAGTTGGGGGTTCAGAGTTGTTGGTCTGTGGTTGTCACTAGATTCAGTACCTGCTATGTTCAATTATAGTATGGTGCCCGACAATCAAATAAGGCTAGTTTCCTTTCGAAAGTCAGCATTTTCGATTGGATAATATTTCGTTTCCTGTTCTAAGTTGTGTGAGTTTTGTGTGTTCCAAATGCAGTAAAAAATATGCAGTTGGGTTTGTTATTCGAAACAAAACTTCAACGGTACATGGAAATACTCGTTGCACGTAGTACGATAGAGATTTATTAAAATCCACGAAGGAACATAAGAAAGCACAGTGCAAGACCTACTTAGAGTAACAGAGGCAGCCCAGATTGACTTCTAGTTGTGTAAATGTTTTGGCAACCAATCACCTCCTATTGCTCTGAGGGAATAAAATCTCAACACCTTGGCAACTTTTGCCAATATCTTTATAAACATACCCATTGCTCGATGTAACTAACACGATTTCCAATCGGTAAGTCATGCTGCCACTCAGCGTTCCTCCTTTGCTTAGTTATCTTTCCCAGCCATTTGAAATTTACTATCACTTGATTTTGCTTTTGTTTATTTGTCTTAAGTAGCTAGAAAGCAAGTTTGATGGTTATTTTCTGCATGAAATGTAAAGCATAAAGTGCAGACTTGTGATTGCTTGCCAGGCAGCAACGATGAAGACTGGGAGCGTGAATTTGACCTGAGCGAGCTGCCTGCGGAACCGATGCCGTCGCCGGCCAAGGTCCCCGGGAAAAAGTAGCGAGGCTGCTTCCCTGACCGTCTGTACATTACCTATTCAACGACTCGGACATCTACCTGGCCTAACTCAACCGATAATCAATTCAAAGAAGTAGCTGACGTGGGGATGCGGTCGCATCTGATGTAGCCGATCAGTGGAATGATAGTTTCTCGTTCTCTCCAGAGATCTTTTCTTAGTTTCTAGTAGCCGATTTCTTTACGATGTGGGTATCGTGCTGTTGCGCGTTGGTGTCTCTTGTTCGGGATTCGGCCACGGCAGAGGTTTTTTTACTTGCTACCTTATGTAGTGTAGTTTGATATTTAAAAAATATCTTTTATCTTATAATGTGACAGAAGTTCCGTAAGAACAGGCTCATTAGATAAATCTAATTGTTTTCACGGGGGAAATTATAATATTGATGGGTTTGTCTCTACTTATATCTTTGCTAAATTAACCATATTTGTAAATTTAGACAGTATTGATGAGTACTATAACAAGAGAAGGCACAATTTATTACTGTAAAACATGTTATTGTGATTGTTGATTGTAATTACAAAGGATTATTTACATTTATATTCCGATTTTTATTTAAGATGTTTATATGAATCCTTTTCAATTCAGTACTATAATAACCAATCACTTTTTGACAGACAGTTCTTCCGTTTCCTCTCCCCACGCAAGATCCATCTCGAAGTCGGTAATTTCTTCTTGGCTCCATGTATCAATATTCGTTGACAGCGGTTGCGTTTGCTCTTCCGAAGATATTTCGCAGACCTTCGTTTTCTTTGGCTTTGTTTCGCATTCATTGTCTTCGCCCCAAGCAAGATCCTGTTCAAATTTGATACGTTCCTCTTGGCTTAATGTACTGGTATTTGAAGGTAGTGGAGTGTGTTCAATGTTTAGTATTGGTGTTGCTACCGGGCTACTTGCTTTGTTTTGTTGTGTCAATGTGGCCATAGGGGCTGCACTGGCCAACATTGGTACTTGAGCTGTTTGAGAGCTGCCGACAGACGATTGGGGCTTAAAGAATGTCACCGAGTTCAGGGATTCGAGTAATTTTCTGTTCATTTCATTTTGAAAGTCAAAACTTCCTTCTACCTAGAAAGTAAATGAAGGTTTCAAAGTCAGTGCATGGTTCAACAAAGTGAAATCAACCGTAGACAAAGAGTGAGACTTGTCACAACCCACAAGCAAAGAAATAAACTTGAATTAATTTATCACTAATTATTTATTTGGTAGCATATAGTAGGTACCTGAAGCCCAGCAAAGCACCTCTTTCTGAAACGTTCGTTTAAGCTGAAGCGAACCACCTGTGCCAACACATCGGTAACAACTTTGCAGTTCTCTTCAGCAGATCGCTTGCCTTGGTGTGCCATTATTTAAAAATGTAACTCATAAGACTGAAGGTTATATTTTAAGTTTGGATTTTAAGCTGTCTGATTCAAATAAAAAATGCGAAGATTGCATATCATTTCAAAGGCTGTGACAGTTTTGAGTTTTAGTGCTGTGGCTGTGGGCAAACCCCCTCCCCAGAGTCCAGTGCCGCAATATTGCGCCGGCTTTCAAATCAGTTTGATTTCAGGTCAATTGAAGAACATCTTTTAACCGTTAAAATTTTTTCATCCCGAAATATTATCTGTGCAAACATCTTTAGCGAGCGTAAGATGCCCAATTTTAAGCAGTGGAAGAGCTGTATCAAGTGAAGTGACGTCTGAAGTGAATTGAAAAGTGAAGATGAAGTGATTGATATGAAAATAGTGAGCATTTCACTGCCGACTACTTCTGGGCTTTGTTCTGGGCGTAGCAATGGAGGGATTCCTTCGTGTTTGGTGTGCTGGGAATGACCATGGTATGTAGAGTTATTTCGATATTATTCCCTTTCCTATAGTATATGGCAAGTGTGTGGCTTTTAAACGGGATTATGAAATAAGACCGAATGTTTTATCACAAATTCATTCCAAACATCAGATACACCAACTTAAACGAAAAGTAAAACCAGAATCACATACAACAGCTTTGAGAGAAGCAAGTATAGGTACAAACAAAACAACGAACATTCTGAATGTTATTTGCTCATTTGCGACGCTAAATAAGTTTTAATCCTCATTAGTCATTGCTGGATGGTGATCAAAGAAGCTTCAGGTTCCTAACATGCGAATCTATACAGATACATCAGCTGCGATATCTTAGATCCTATACACCTCCAGCAAACCATATCTATCCTAGAGGCAAATTAAGTCAGCCGAACAGCTGTATGCCTACCTCCACGTAAATTGTTACTCTTGTAATTAACACGGAGCACCGCTCAGACAAGGATCGACTCGAATAAATCATCGTTTAACAGTATTTAGTCGAGTAAGTCGCCACCCCCCTAACACGATCGGTCGATTTGTTCGATAACGTGGTCTTGGTCTCTCTTGGTGCGATGCCCCGACCGAGCCGACTTGACCACGGCTCGACTCCCACACGGCATCAATAACCCGCCCCTTTGGAAGACACGAAGGTGTACTCCTTTGAGCCACCGCCACTGAACAGATAGAAATATGATACGCAGACCCAGATGACCGCAATGAACCATATTGTGCGTTTGGAGGTAGAAAATAGAAATCATATCAAACGGTTCGTCAAGTATAGTAGTAGTACATATTTCTTTAGCCCATTGGCTATTTTTTGTGTAACTCAGTACATTACAAAAAAAATTTAATAAGGTTCATAAAAGTATCATTGTTAAAATTTCAATTTCAATTATCGATTTTTAATAACCTTGGTGCAGTCCCTGCAGAAAGCAAGAACACTACACATTAAATTCACATGAGCAGGGAGCTGGTTGTACATGATCACACCTGTTGCAAAAATACCATTTTCTTAACTCATTTTGATGAGGTTTTCTTGATAAATATCCACAATATATCTACCATGCCTGCAACGAATAATTGCAGTAACTATTCGTTACTAACTAGGGTCACATTGCAAAAAGTATTTTGATTTCTGTTATCTATACTATAGTAATAATATCATGAATATTAATGAATGTGGATGCAACAGAGTGAAACGGGCACATACTTTGCACGGAAATTAATGAATGATGTAGGGGGGGAATACAAACACACATTTCACACATTTTGAAAGAAGTCATTTCTTACATTATTTTTTTGAAGGGGTGGGGGATGTGATAGACCTCAGAAGGTTTTTTTAAAATAACAATTTTTTTGCGGTTAGCATACATCTTAAGAAGACGGTAATGTGTTATTTTGAATCAAATCAGTTGAAAAGTTCTTCTTATAATCGATTTTTACGTTTTAAAATCTTCAAATAATTTCATGAGCGTAATCATGATATTTGCAGGTAACAAATGCCATCGAATAAGCTGCTAAATTATCGCCGATCATTTAAAATTTACCCAACACGCTTCTAGGCTATACGCACACTCTATAAAATCGTGTTGTGGGTGAGCGTAAATATAATACACTCATCCACAACACGATTATAATGAGTGTTCACATAGCCTATAAGTCTACTATGAATTCAGTACCGTCCTTTGCCGACATAATCGTCTCAAAGATGATTCTCGCTTGACATAATATGAAAAGCCTGTCAAATCGACTCTGCGTTTCCCCCAAACTTCATGGAACACCAATGACTCATATACCCCAACGAAGATTCACCGGGTCGTAGGGCGTCCGGGCGTCACAGGATGGGTGTTCCCACACCCCCAGGGTAACAAAAATCTTGTGTCTGAAACGTCTGAAAGGTGTCTTGCGAGGGCGGGCCTTGTACAATTCTCTAATTGTGATTGTGAGATCTCAATCGTGGATCGAAGTCGGCGCGCCGTGGAGATAATAGAGTCTTATAGGATCTCCTCTGTTGCGGGGGTGCGGGATTTTGGGAGGAGCAGTGCACCCTTAGGCGGGGATTTGAGATGTTAAAGGTGTATCATTTGGGAGATATCGACGGTATTAATGCTGATTCGGGTCGGTAAAGTTTCGGCTGAGAGTTTCGGTGATTTACATAATATTTTTGTCTGGGAACGTTAGCGGATGTTTGGTACAGAGAAGGATGTCGCAGCTAAAGTAATATTCTTTGTGGTGTGATTTGAGCGAGTATTGATTTGTGACTTTAATATTGAGGTTGAGGGACTAAAGGGTGGAATTATGATTTGTTGCTTTATTCAGCATTAACTCTGAAATTATTTCACTGGTAATTCATTCTCCGAATTTAAAGCGACAGCATGTAGAGATTATCGGGTTGGTCACTGGCCATTTAGGACGTTTCTCGTCATAATATGTGAGATAATTTGATAGCGTGATATGGCATCATGCATTGTGAAATTAAGGGATGGAACCTTCCTGATTCATATCACCTATAATCCTATTGAATCCAAACTTTTTGAAACATTATTGCTCAAAATAAATTGCAAATATTCAGAGCTACTAAGCACAGAACTATTGAAGACTATCGAAAATATCAGTAGCCATGTAGGCATACTTTAACAAGGCGAAATGCCCATAGCTTGATTGAGCAACAAAATACAAATGTTTAACAATCACACTAATATACAAACAAATTTAAAACTCAATACCACAAGAGTATAAAATCTATCCCAGCACAGCGCAGCACAGCACTGGTAAAAATGCTTCATAACATCTCATCTAGCGTTTCTTGAACACCGTTTCAAGCCATCTACGCAGATGCCGCACTGATAGTGTTGCTGCTTCCCAAAGCCCCGGTGACCCGCGGCGGCGGCGTCTGTTAATGAGTCACGTGGTCACGATTAGCACCCAGAGCCAGCGTTGATTTATAAGCTCTCTGCTCTGGATGCAGCTTTAGATGTCTGCAAGTAGATGCCAGCGGTGGCCAGAGAGTGGGAAACTCGTCGGTGTCGGTAACAGCAACTCGTTGACGATTTGGCGATGCACAATCACATTGTATTTAATTGACAGTTAAATTTATTTAATAGTGCAGGTTAGGGGATGATTCCATCTCACAACGGACACGCTCTATGATGAAAGTAAAGTGGAAAGGTGAATAAGGGAAATCGATTTTTGAAAGATATTAAAAAGCCATTAGAATGCCGTGTGGAGCCACAAAGAGATGATTAAGTTTGTGCAGTTGAGGTTTTTTGAGGAAAATAAAATTGAGACACGAGCAATGTTATTGCCGGACATTCGAGAAAATAGCCACATGCTTCATGATAAAAATTTGAAATTACCAAATGCCTAAAGCCGTGTAGCAACACAGCACCACAGTGGTTTTATGATATTGACCCACGAGAGAACCAACAATGGTAACACCTTAACACCACTAGCAGCTCAATCTCAAGTGCCAACTTAAAATTGACATAATATAAAATACTATCTTTGCAGGTAAAAACTGCACTTGTTCATTTTAACTTCTGGCCAGTCCACCAGGTTCGACCCCTGGGCTTTGTGGCCCGATTTCGCTGATTCTACAGTTCTACAGTCGAATATATTTTCTATTACAGTGAATTACCAATGCATTACCAAAACGACCAACTCCAGCGAAGGCCACTCCCTGAGTATCGTCGTCCTCTTGATCTCCAACCGCTGGACCCCTTAGCGGCGGCGGCTCGTTAGCGATTAGAGAAGGTGGCTGTGGACGATTCAATCACCCGACCATGCGCGCTGCCCTGGCCGGCATCGCATGATTGGCCGAGCAAATTGATTCATTGACACGATCCCGGTGATCGATCGCGTACTTTCAGCGTATTGGCAGTGGCGGCGGCTGTTTGAGCTTTGAAGTGCGATTCCGTATAGCATTCTCTCTGCTTGCTTGTAGCGTGTGTGAAGACGCAGAGGATGTGTGGTAACCGGGTGGCACGTGTGGTAGAAAGATTTTGGCGTTTTGTGGAGGTTTTAGCGTTGTGGAGGTGACGATTTTGCATTTGACCGGAGTTTTGAATGCACTGTCATGACGGTTAGAAGGTATTGTGAATTCGCACGTGATCTCGCACGTTTTATTTAGATATCGCCAATTTACCCTTTATGCCGCCACTTTCACAATAAAAATTAAGTATAACAGTCATATTTTTCAATGTTTTAGTCGGGCAACAGCTTTCTTCACAGCTGTCTTTTAATTTCTTGAACACTTCATGGCGTAGTTTTTCGAGTTGATCTTTTGTTGCTAGAGCTATAGCGTTAATCGAACGAAATAAGTTAAGCAACACTGTGACGGTTCACCACGGGATGGGTGACCATTACAAACGATTCTGTTCAATTCAGTTCTGTTCTGTTGATTAGGTTAGATTAGAACAGACTTTGCAATCAAAATGTCGATAGTGTGGATCGGTGGAGGAAATGTTGCCGAATTCGTTGCTATTGGATGGCTGCTTCCTCGTCCGTCTCGCGCGCCACTGGTCGCGATCGGAAATCAATGGACTCGTGTTAAGTTACAAGACGTTACAATGTTACAGCCCTGACGCATGGCCCAGTGTCGCAGCCTCGGGCTCCATCGTCGAAGATGTACCGGCGCTTTTCAACCGGATGCCATCGATCTAATGATGCTCCGTTCAACCTGATTGACTCGCGCTAATATCTATGCTACGAATCGCTCTCGATTGAAAGTTTCTTGAAATACCCTTCACCTTCCTGTAATCAGCTGCCAAATGACGTGGGGGATTGTTTAACGGGTCAATCCAATATTTGTTTCATATCAGAGATCAAATTAAATGGTACCAACCGACATTTTGAACCGAACCCAATTTTCAAGGGTTGTCGCATTGATATCTGAGGACAAATGAATTGGATGTCTCTGAATATATATTTGGCTCCGGCCTGTTAGTAAAAAATTTACATTCCTATTCATAATGTGGAAACTATATAATAGGCATGGAAATTATGTTATAATTTGTCACTATGCCATTAAAATTATACATGAATCCTCACCATTTCGCAAGATCCAAGGTGTCAACATAATTCATCAACATTAAATATGTTTTCAAGGGTTGTCGGATCTCATTAACACCGGTACAATGATTGCCCGGTTGATCACCGATTGATGTTGGAACAATGACCCTAAAGTGATTTGGCCCAGGCCTAGAAGTTATAGAAAATATATCACTTAGCTTAGTGTGAATTTAATCCTAAATGCAAATACTCGTTGCATGGACGGTAGTTAATGATTATTAGAAACGAAATATCAATTCCTAAGTTTACATCCGTACCGGGATTCGAATCCGGATCTTTGTTTATCCGGGACACTGCACTAACCAATTGTGCTATACGGACGACCAACTGTGGAATTGATATTAAGTTTATTTGAGTTGTTGGGCTCCATGGAGATAGATTCAGGACTATATTTACATCCCGGTACGGATGTAAATTTTGGAATTGATATTTCGTTTCTAATAATTATCACTTAGCTATTTAAATCGTGAAAAATATTACCTATTGGCTGGGCCAAATTGTGATAATTTTTCGCCCTGCTATTAAAATCCTCTCAACCGCTTCGCAAGGCCGAGGGGTCTGCAGAATTCCTCCACGTTCAGGCGGTGGCAACTGGCAGCGAGACTTAGTATAGTCGAGCGGTCGGGACAAACGACGGGCGATCTTTCATCTCGGCTTCCAGCCACGTCACGGCGGGTCGGAGAGCGGGAAATGTGAGAGGTCAGAGGGCAGAGCTGCTCGCGGATACGCACGGGTTCATCGGGGTTGTCGGAAATCGCGGGAGGAGGATTTTGATTGGATTTTCATGGGATTTGATCGGATTTTTGACCGGATTTTAATCGGATTTGATCGGGATTTTACATTTATTTTCGAGACTTTTCGCAAAGTTCTGCTGGCTGCTTAATCAAGGGTCTAAACTGAGCAGTAATAAAAATTTTAAAATTATGTAGACTTCGTTTTTGTGAAAATTAAATTTCCATAGGCATGGAAATTGGTAAGAATCGTATAGGTATATGAGATAAAGGACTGGGATGTCCTTACAAAATTGAAATAGTAATATTATATTAGTATAAGTATAGGGATATTTCAAACAAGCCAAGCTTTGTAAAGGAATTATAAGGTACTTAATTTTTCTGAAAAGAATAAAATCACAATCCGTATAAACTGTTTTAGTACTTTTATAAATGATAATATTTTGATTTGAACACGATAATTATAAAGATAATTATCTAGTAACACATAAAATTACACGCATTGTTTCTTGCATTAAATAATCATCATTTCACGTTTAACTTACGTATACTTTATATATATAGAGCAGAGGAAATAATAATAACAAATTTATTTAAAGAGTTCTTCTTAGAAATGAAACTTAAAAAACACATACAAAAACTCCGTGGGGAAAATGACGTGGACATTCGCGATTTGCTGACAAGAAAGTACGGTGATTACCGATTGTATGTATTGACGTGCATTATGAAGACAGGGGTGGGTAAATATTAACAACGTGGTGCATGTGCTTTACAAAATTAAAGTATGGGTTTTCTAATGAAATACAGAGTGAAATACAGAATGGTCGAAGACAAAATTTTCACCATTAACAAATAGTTTGATGAGAAGGGGCATAGGCCATGTCAAAATGAATATTAAGATTTTGTTTTCAAAATCTGTACGAAGACATCAGTCTTGGATATTTTGTAACATACATTTGAATAGAATTTGCAAGGGATACATTTTACCAACTGTACATTTTACATTTTTTTAAATCAATCTCAAGAGATGGCTTCAAGTTTAAAAACATTTTTGGTCGGAAACGAAGTTTTGTAAACTTTAATCCCCATCTCACATTAACAAATATGTACATTAAAATAATAACAAGTTACTTGTTTTTGTAAATGTACAAATTGAAATAGTCTCTCTCTGCTTTAACCATCCACGAGCGAGTTGTTCAGCTAGAGTAGAGTAACACGAAAGGAAATGATGTCGCATTGGACGATCACACTCTTTAATTTAAATCTGATCCGTGCACTTTCAGTTTATAGAGTGCATCTCGGACAAAATGTACTACGATGTCATGCCAAGACCGACCGATATGTGTCAATTTCGATGGTTAAAAAGCAATGTCTGCGTTTTGGAAAATATTTTTTAGAAAATTTGATGAACTACCTAGATTTTCGGATTTTATCATGATTTTCTGTCAACAATTTTCTCCCAGAAATATTTAAGGGTGTGATTTTGAGCACGTGAACTTGTGAGTCTTTTGGTGCAGATAGTTTGTTTGAAAATTTGGGTTTTTTAAGTGGGGCTATGCTTAGCTTACAATAAGGTTCTTTTTTGTAAATTTTGGATTTATATCTGGGACTTGAATTTAGATCCTAGAAAAAGCAGGCAACAGAGCTTTGTGAAACTTTGGATAAAGTTATTTTTGGAGAGCTGCATTCAAGTAAATTTATTTTTTGAAATATTCCCAAGACGTTTAAGATCCCCTGGTTACGATATTTGGCACCGATCTGATTTGAATATAAACTTTATTGATTTGTCTTCTAGAATGAAATCTAGCTGTGGACCTGCCAGTAATATTTGGACAATGAACAATGTTGTTCATATAATTGACATTGTAACACATTTTGACCGACAGCACTAAAGTATAGTAGCACTTAGATAATATCATTGCTTTAACCGGCACTTCAAGCGCTATGTATAACAGCTCAACACTTAGGTATTTACAGTATATTTTTTTATACAGTCAAATAAATATAAAAATTGCAGCGCTTAATTTATTTAGACAAATATATCGACCGATTTTGGAATTCGGCTGGAATGTCTGTCTTATCAATCAAGTAACTTCATAAACGAAGACATATTTTTATATTTACATCCGATTAACTGACTTTATCTCGTTCATCTAAACACTAACCCAAAAGTATGCACATAATATCTATTATTAATTTTAAACGTCTCATAAAAAATATTATTTCGCAGGAAGGAATGACATTTTTACAAAATATATTATACTGTAGAGACATAAATATTCGGAATTTTCACTTTTTCTTGTGCGCCATTAACAAGTTGACTTAAATTACTTAAATTACGTAAGACTCTCACTTTCCATTAAAGGCACTTCGATTAAAGTTACTTGGATTCGTGATGCACTAGATTTTCGGCGGTGTTCCTTGTTCGGCGATCACTCATTATTATTCTAACTCATTATAATGACAGTATATCCCAATTCAATTCATCAATACATTGCAATTTAATTTTAGTCACTTCTATACCTTAAACCACTGTGCAAACCACCGTGCAATTTACAAATATATCTCTCAGGAGTGGGATGCGATGCAACCAGTAATATCAGCTGACAACAACCAACCTTTTTAGATTTTACCATTTTGAGTTTGACTCTTATAACCATAATGTTTCGCATCTTCACAACTCTTATCAATGATTATAATTTCTTAAAAGTTGTAGATATGATCAAACCGTTATTGTAAAATAACCCTGTGACAGCAATTGCTCTTAAATCTTAGCTGCGATTCCTTCAAGGCCATTGAGTCTAAGCAAACTGGCATCGCTGTCCCAAACAGCCAGCCACCACGCCCGGAAATCAGAACCAATTTTGCATCTCACTGCAAAAATCTAACCCTTCAAACAAGTACTTCTCGAACAAAATTCGTGTCTACTCTGGGATACAGCGTCCGACATCAAAATCATTCCCTCATTAAAACCTAAGCAAATCCCTAGCTACTATAACATGTCTTCCTAACATCAGCCAGTATAAAACTGATATCATCTTCCGACTTAATCTGTTGATGCGTCAACGGCACAGCGCTCATATCCTGCTCGTCATAACAGTTCTCCTGCGAGTAGTGCAGCCCCAGCTCGGGCTTCAACAGATGCAGGTCCGGCTTCAACATCTGGTCGCCAATTTGCTGGTGGTGTTGTTGCGTGTAATAATGCGAGTAATTGTGATTGGTGTCGAGCAGCGCTGCTGTAACTTCGTGCTGTTGCTGCTGCTGCTGCTGCTGCTGGTGCTGTTGTTGTTGCTGCTGGTGATGTTGTTGCTGCTGCTGGTGTTGTTGCTGTTGCTGCTGCTGAGGGTGGGTGGCGTACTTGAGGTACTTGTCGAACTCGTTGGGCTCGATGCTGGCGCCGTCCTCGAGGATAAGCTCCTCGTCCTCGGATTGGTGGGCGTAGGTCACGTGATGGGCGTAGCCACGTTGTGGCTGGTGGTCGTCGTGGAGGAGATTGTCTGTGGGGGAAAGGGGTGGTCATTAGTCTGGGGTTTTAATTACTGTTAATTGTTTCGTAGTCTCTGCACGCTGTGTAGGACGTTGATGTTGTTTTTGGTTGGGGATTTCAACGCACGAAAGACAGGGAACAGTGCGAAATCTACCTTATTTGGAATTCTGTCGACCATTTTTGAGTCTCTTTTTGGACAAAGAATTTCTAGAACTCCTTCACGTCGATATTTAACTATTTGATTGACGTCTCCACTTATTGTAATCATAATTTGTTTATCTCACGACTTGTTCTTAAGCGGAAAGCTTAAAAATTCTTGTTTTCTCAACACCAATACTGATTTTGTATTCTGGAAAATGGTTTATTTTAGGGATACGGAGAGTTCAATGCACGAAATCAGTTGCAAAGTAGACAAATCAGCACTAAAACCAAAGTAACAAGCACATTTAAGACAAGAACCTCGTGATAAACTTACTTGTGCTATACGTCTCTGCGTGCCTCAACACCGGCGACGCGCCATAGTTGACCGCCGCCGCCGCTGCCGCCGCCGCCGCCGTCACGTAGCCGCCCTGCGCCACGTGGTACTGTTGCTGCACACTGTTGCCGGCTTGCGTGTAATGCGCGCCGCTCGAAGCGTTCCCGCCGCTGCCCGAGCCGCCCAGGTCCTGGCTGGTCGCCACCGGCGGATAGAACGTGCCGGTCACCACGCCACTGTGCTCGAACAACCGCTGGTTGTTGATCATAATCAGCCCGCTGCTCAGTCCCATCACCGCCTGCTGGCTGGCCGGGAACAGTGGCGCGCCGTAGTTGCGATAGGTCATCTGCTGCCCGCCGTGGTACTGACTCATGTGGTGCTGCCCGGCTTGGGTCGCCATGTGGTGGCTCGCCGCGTAGCCGTGATTCAGTTGGGCAACGTTGCCGATGCTGGCAGCTGCCGCCGCGGCGTTGACAGCGTTACGCTTGTCCTCACCGTTGGTGAATTGGAAGTTGTCCTTGTCCTGGTCCATCGGCGACATCTCGGGCGTCGGCAACGCCGCGTTTACGTCGTCCACGCCTAGCGACGTTGCCATGTGGTCGTTGTCGCCGGCCAATGGCGAGGCGGTGTTGTGACCTCGGCTGCCGAGCGTCATGCGCAATGCTTCCGGCTCGGGGCTGCCGTTCGGCGACGCTTCCGGCGTGTGCATGATGGGCGTGTAGGGGCTGCCGTAGATCGAATTGTTGGTCTTGTAGTGCTGGTAGTTGAGGGCGGCAGCGGCGGCGGCGGCGGTGGCGGGCGTGTAGCCGGCCATGTGCTGGTACTGGTAGGGCGTCGGCGTCGGCTTGTGCGGGGTGGCACGGGGACGTGGGGACGCGACGCTCGGCGTCGGCGGGGAGGCGGCGCCGCGTTTGTTCTGCTTGCGCCGTCGCGGCCGGTACTTGTAGTTGGGGTGGTCTTGCATGTGGATCACGCGCAGGCGTTCGGCCTCCTCGACGAACGGGCGGCGGTCTTGCGGGGCGAGGCCGCGCCATTTCTTGCCTGGAACAGGGAGGAAGGAGTCTTGTTAGACACGTGGCTTGGATGGAGCACAGTACTATAACGGGAGAATAATTGTGTATGCAACATTATTTGAAAAAAAAAACTACTTCTTTTCCCTCTAAAACAGAGACATCTTCAGTGGAGTGAAAAAGGTGTGATATCTTCAGAAAAGTCGAGATTTCCAAGTCATCTTTCACAAGCAGACGCCAGACGCCTTGCAGTGCGATTCAGTTATTCTGTAATATTTTTCAATGATTTTAAATGAACAAATAAATGCTCTCATCTCATCTCACATTAAAAATTAAAGAATCGCACTGCTCGGTTGTCGTCGTTCGTGTTTGTAACTAGTCGTTTCACTGATATCAAGTCTTGTAGGGCGAAATTAGACCAATCAGAGTGAGCGAGTGTGACCTTGTGAGATGGTCTGATAGAAGAAAACGCACCACAAAGTTACACACTTTGACAAACATGATTCTGAATCTGTTTAACGAAGACCAATGTATTTTTAACCGCATAAACCCCCTATTTTGCCTGCCGCGGTTGCACCCTCCACCCCCTACGCCGAGCCCTATCTCACGGGCCTCATTGGCTATTGTTGTGAACGAACAAGTCAGCAAGTCAGCAAGTCAGCAAGTCAGCAAGTCAGCAAGTCCGGGCAGCGACGAAGTGAAACACTCGACTGACGATGATTAATCAGGTGTTTAAGCGGCGCCGCCGCCGACGACGAAGACGAAGATGAGAGGCTGGAGCGAGCAGGCCTGCCAACGTGTCGGAGCTAATTACCCGAATGTCCGCCCCAAGGTTGGTAAGGGTCATCCATCAAATCACGAGGCGACGGCGGCGGTGCTCGCTGTTAAAGTCGTGGTTAATATCGGTCCTAGGACTTGAATTTCAAGATCCGATTTGATCGGATCTGTTTTTATTGACAATCTTCTTGAGACTACTCGTCGCAGTAGCTGTTACTAGTTTCTTATGGTTTTTTAATGTCTTCGAGATTCAACCCGCGACGAAAGCGTAGTGAGAAGTACTTATAATTTGGAAATTAGTCCCTGTAAGCATGAAATTTAACACCGAACACGATCTAGTACTCTATGGTATAGAAATCCGGACTTTCCTTCAATGTATGCAGACGGCAGCGCATCTGTCTTACATAACCCAGCGATCATAGAGAGTCATTTACAATCACTTTAAACTTGTTTCTCGGTCGCTCCTACCGGCTGCTGCTGTGGTCATGTCAACTCAGTGGTACTTTATGGGACATTATCGGATGTTATGGGACGTAATGGGACATTATGGGACACTTGGAGGACACTAAGCTACCGGATCGAATGGGACTACCTGGATGATTTACACCGCGGGTTCGGTGACAACTCAGTGGCGTAAACAGATGTCATTTATTGCCGTTTGCGAAGAGAGTTTATAATTAATTATTGAGAATTTCGAATGATTCAGATTCACTGTTGTCACTTAAAGTTGTTGAACCTAATCAATGATAATTAACGACGGAGACATGAGGCTCTGATGTTCATTTAAAACAAAAATAATTAGGCCGGGGTCTGTTAATTTTTAAAAATTGGAAATTTTGCTTCTAACTCTTCAAATCCCAATGCACTGGGATCATTCGTATGACTCAATTTAGCAGTTACTCGTACGGAAATCAATGACAAGCCCCCATATCAACACCATTGTCTACCGCCAGTGGCGTCGCCCCTGCGCCGTCGTCTGTCACCAGTGGCGAAGTTCGGCGGTGCGACGCAACCGGTGGGCAGAACCCGGTATACCCATTTGATTAATCGGACCCACGCACACGAAATTAATTTCAGAACACGATGACAAGATTGTGATTTATAATGAGCTGATGGTGGCTGAGGCAGACAAGGCTGCTTTGGGTGGCAACCATGGGATCGGTGGATGCACGTGTGCTGTTGCGCAAATGGCTGCGTCTATGATGCGTCTCACTATCAATTGTCAGTTGGGGAATCCCTTGTTTAAGATACCCACTAAAACTGTTATCGTTTATTGTAAGAAAATGCCAAATTGTGGACATTTGTTGGGATTACTGGCTGCCTTTGGGTGAAATTGGTGGTGTGCTGTTATCTGAATGATGCTGGCGTCCGTGGTCCATCTCCATCTTGTCCATCCTTTAACCAACTTAGGTCCAAGTGACGTATAAAAAGCTTACGTTAGTTTTCAAACAAAACTATTGAACCAGGCTATTGCATGCTACACTGGGAACTTTTTAGCCAAGTTTTATATCCCCAACGCTTCTTTTTAAGCGCCCCCAAGACCCCATCCTTGTAAAATGCGAAAAATGCTTCGTAATTGTGCGTTTTATTTAGTGCAGACTGCAAGAGAAGTGAGTCATTGCAAAACATAAACACAAATCGATTTATCAAAGTTCAATCTTTCGAAGGCGTAATCCGGTGTCAACACGCGCTTTGTTTTCTTTGTCCTCTCGTTCAAAATATCATTACCACGCGTCAAGTACGAGCCAGTGTTTGCCCACACAATTCTCGCACGAGTTTCTGCAGATCGCTATCAGTGCACAGAAGCGGAAACACCGATTTTTTTTAGGAGAAAAGCTCAAAAATCAATATCTCTTAAATCCCAGTGCTAAATTTTACAACTCCTTGGTAGAGATTCAATCGAATTCGTTGCTTCTCATTGAATGCTAACAAGATGAACTGGCTAACGGACTGTTAGCTTCTTTAAAAATCGCCTGGTTTTCACCGTTTCCTTGCGCATGCAGAACCAATGCCGAAGGTGTTGAGATTGCGAAGGTCACAAGTTCGGCACGCCGAGTGATCTTGAAGACCGCGAAGTGACCCACTACAGAGTGATTTGCCACGGATTTGATGTGGTTACGGCAGATCAGTACAATGCATTTCGTAGTCTTGACATGGTTAAAACTTTAGCCTACTAGGGCTGCGATGGCCGAAGAGAGTCTGTTTTCTAGTGAAAATGCTCTAATGAGAGAAATACTAAATCAATGAAAATTGAACCGAATTGACATAGGACTAGGTGGTATACGCTGTGATTTCGGACATTGATAAGAATTAGGACACTAGTCCAAGTATTTATAACCGTTTTTACAGTAACATTTGTGAGGTGTGTCAATATATTTTATTTCCACAGAGTCCTCAAAAATCTGCCTTATGGCACAACATTAAAAAACTCCCCAAAAACTTCTCTTGAAACAGCATTTCTCCATCGCAAATGCCTCGTGTGTAAGTGCCATAATTTACACGGCGTCCCTACGAGCAGTTGACCACTCTTCAAGGGGTGCAGCTCTCTCGCTCGCTAAAACCAACACCTCCTAACGTTGCGACATTTTCTTCTGCTGTCGATTACTAATTCGCATGGGTAATTAGAGGTCCACGCCCTGAGTGCTAGCGAAGCCACGCCACGGCAATGGGTCTAAGCTACTGGGTGCTGCATTGTGCAAAGTGACACTTTGTTTGTGTTGATTTGTACCTTAATGCAAATATACGTTGCATGTACGATAGATTTTTATTGTTAGAAACATTCAACACAAAATTTGTATCCGTTGTTAGCGTCTTAAGATAGCTGTAGTCCAGAGCTGGCAGTGTTCATGAAACGAAGTTTCGTTTAATATAGGACAGAAGCAGTGATTTTAGGGGGTGGTTTTACGACAGTTTTAAAGCTGTATAGCTCAACTCCCCTGCAACCCAAACTTTGGAAAATGAAACTTACAACGCTTGTGAAACACTAGAATAAAAACCCAGTACAAGTATCTAAATGAAAACGGGGCAAGCTGCGCAAAAATCACACCAACAATCCATCCTCGCACAACGCCTAACATACCACGGCCACATTAAAAAAGCAATTAACATTTTTCTTCTATACCATTCAATCATTTTATCACACCTTTTTTCACCTACTAAATAATTTCCCTCGTCATCACACACACACATACAGGCACACGGGTATATACGTAGTAATGCGTACATTCTCAGTTTTGTTCCCTTTTCATTAAACTTGAATCCATCACGGTCCTGGCTGATGATGGATTCGTGGGCATCTAGCCTCGAGATTCAAGACTTAGCTTCATCAAGTCGACTGCACGCTTCGCATTAAGACGAACCTTTGGGGCATTAGGACCGATGGGTACGCTACCACTAATGGGGAAATTTGTGCAAATTAAATAGTTCTAAGTAGATTAGCTAGCCTTCTGAAGTCGATTTTTAACGGGCAATGCCATTGCTTTTGAATTAAAGTTGAGTGTTGTACATAAACAATGAAGAAATGCATTGTGTAGCATGGTCTCTGAGTAGAAGGTAGAAAATTTTTCAGCTGTCACATTGCGTATATCGCCAGAGGGGTGCATTTCAATTAACTTGTGGCAAGTATTTTTACTAAGAATCATTGCCATCTGAGACTTATCACGACTTATGCCCTTAGCACGCTGAATGCGAAGCGGATGGCTCT
The DNA here is from genome assembly GCA_921293315.2 of Nemurella pictetii. Lineage (NCBI taxonomy): Eukaryota > Metazoa > Arthropoda > Insecta > Plecoptera > Nemouridae > Nemurella > Nemurella pictetii. Next base: position 11,037,284 of record OV121122.1, read on the forward strand.
GTAGGTGGGGCTAAATAATAGAAATCCAGTATATCACGATGAAAATAAAGAAAATTCTGTCCAGTTGTTTTCTTACAAACGATATTTTCAAATGATGCTAAGTTACATTTCTGTCAAATCTTTAAGTCCGAGGGGTTTTTTGGCGGGCAACCTTTAAATGGTGGTAGCTTGGTGGTTAACCTTTTAAACTTTTGCCACCAAACACCATTGGGCCCACGGTGCTATAGGTTCTATGGCAAATGGCAATAGACAATTGTCGGAATTAGGCAACTCAAAAATCGAAGCACCACACCCTGGTTACACCGCGTTGTGATTGCTACTTGCTAGTGTATACAGATAATCATTCTAAGCTGTATGGCTTTTTTAGACACACTCGACTAAACCTTACACCAAAGTTGAGCGAAAAAAAATAAAGCTTCCGAAATTGGGGGCACCAACTGAATGGCACCACACAATTGATAAAATTAAGAAGACCAACAATGAAAGCACCACATTGAAATTACTGTTCCAGCCTGCCAGTCTAGGATATGCTCCTAGCATGCCTATAGAGCCCACCGCCCCCAAGCAAGTGGGCGCAACATAACCCCTGCCCCCTGCCCCCGGCGGGTTGACAAATGGCCCCGCTAGGTCGCTATAGGCGTATGAGAGTAAGTGTCTGCTAATTACACCTCTCGACGTGCCGCCAGGCTGACTTATTACCACAAAGTTACACACTATGCGAGATCTTATAGCTAAACCGGCGGCGCTTAGTTTGACGCCCTTAAGCCATCGGGCTCTTTGTGCCGACGCCGGCTTTAAGGAGGCTGGTGGAGTTACAAGTGCAGGTGTAAGGAGGTTGGTGGATTTTAAGCATTAGGTTCGTGGAGTTTGTGTGGAGTTTGAAGGCGGGAAGAGAGGTATAGTTGGGGCAGGTTTAATAATGATAATGGTTTGCAGGTTTAAGGAGGTTGGTGGATTTTAAGCATTAGGTTCGTGGAGTTTGAAGGCGTGAAGATAGATATAGTTGGTGCAGGTTTAATAACGATAATGGTTACTCAGGTTTAAGGAGGCTGGGTGGAGTTGGTGCAGACTTGAAGAGACTTATATTTGGTGCAGGCTTAAACAGGCTGCACAGGCTTGTGAAGACTTGTCCTCAGCCTATGGTTATTGCGTATTGATTCCTAAGACATGAAACTAAGTAACGTGGTATCAATAGGATATAAATACCAAACCGAGTTCCATTTCGAGTTCCAACTCGATCAGCTGTGTCGCTCAAGATTGTAGTTAGCACACTTTCGAGGCAGCAAGCCGAAAGGCGGTCTAGCCTCCTCAGCATGGCCATATTGCATATTTGCTCCATCATGTTATGGAAGCTGTGCCTATGATTCATTTGATTCGGTTGTTGATACAAGTAGGGCTTATGTAGGACGCGGCGCCCTCGTTGCTGCAAGGGAGTTATCTTTACAAGGGAGAATGTTTTGGGCTTTTTAAAAACACTTATATGGGATGGCGATACACCAGACTTGCTGAGAGGCCGTCTTGTTTGGCAGTACATGTACTAGCGATAGATATCCAGCGTTCGGTTCACGGGATGTTACGGAAACCACGCATCCAGCATCGACAGAGTTTCTCCGAAAACACCGGCCAAGATTTCCTCTCGGCAGACATTTTCGCAGAGAGAGGAAATTACAAACGATTCGCAAGATCGACTCTCCATGCGCTCGCAAGTCGACGGCGGATCAAACACCGACAGGACGTTGTGTACCGAATCGAAGACAAACAATTACCTATTAGTTATCCCTAACACCTACCGACAAATTGGCCAACAGTCGAAAAAAATCGAAACAATTACACATTACGCCACTTGGTTACAACCTGCATTTCAGCCTCCCGCTTTGCAATCGCAACGACATGCAGTTTGCAGCTAACAGATCTCGATATCAGCATATAACGTATGCGTTACTTCATTATTTTTTCTCCCCGTTCTCTCTCTCTTTCTCCGTCTCTCTCTAAGATCAATGCCACGTGTTGATATGCGAGCGTCTAATAAGAATGCATATTACTGCTACGTGCACATGCAATATCCTCCTCGTGACGTCACGTGGTTCCCCCCTCACCACCCACCGCCGCCCCCGCCGCCCCCGCCGGTGCCGCGGAGTGGCTTCCGGTGTGACGCGTATCCAGGTCAGAGGTTACAGCGATCGGTTGCTTGCATAACCACCCCCACGTCGCGTCGACTTGACTAACGTTCGTATGGATGGAAAGCCACGCGCCGAGTACCGTGTTGCTTACCGGTCATTATCACTTGAGATGCAGACCGCTGTTTCAGACAACAATTGTACCAACTAAAGAAATTAATAAATACCTCAGCGCAAGCGTCATTAGTTGCTGCTTGACCAGGATATTAGGAAAAGTGCTTTTCCTTCAACGAATTTGTGTTAGGTGTACAGGTAAACAAGACGCTTTAAACAACCAAAAAAGCTGCCAGAAAAGCAACTTAATGTAAAGCAATCAGTGTGAATCTTTCGTCTTGCTGTGCGAATCATCACGCCCGCCCTCCCTCATCAGCACTCTATCATTCACCAACAGCAACAAGCCAGTTAGCCAGACATAGGTCTAACCAACCCATCTTGTCGCTACAGAATCAAACAACAACATGAACTCTCAAAGCAGCCATTTCGGGCTTTCTGTCGCGACAACCATGAATGAATCCTCCCTCATCCACCCTACCATTCACCGACTCCAAACAAATCCAACGCAAATGCATATCGTTGCCAGAAAATCTACGCTGACTTGTTTCCCAAAACCCACCGGCGCGTGACTCTATAGTCTCGCTGCGGCGCCGCTTGCTGCGATCATGGATCATGAGATCATGAAATCATGAAATCATGAATGAACTGGCCGCGCGTGCGCGCCTCGCGTCCATAACTCAAGACGGCGTCGCTAGGCGATGACAATAGAGGGCAGGCCCGTGCGTGGAGCCGCCGCTAATAGCAGACCTACGCGTCTAGCGCCCGGTCCACGGCTGGTCTCAGGTGTGTGGAAGAGGCTGCGAGCAGTTGGGACTGTGGGGTCGGACGGGATCAGTGGCGGCACGGGGTGGTGTGTTGTTGGTCGGGGGTGTGAGTGTTGGGGGTGGGTTGTGGCGGAGCTAGCTTGGTGGGTGGCTGTCGGTTGACACGATGGAAGCAGTTGGCAAGGAGCGAAATTATCAAAAACATCAATTGAAATGGGTAAAAACTTGATTTTGTGGGGAATTAGTAGAAAATAAAGTTTTTTTTTTTCAAATAAGTTCAATAATGGTACTTCAAGTATGTTAGCAAATATTTTACCATTTCAAATATGCCTGGTATTCGAAATACTTATGGATCTTAAGGTATAACCAAAGAGCTGACGACCAGTTAGATGGTTAGTAGCCATGGACATGAGTTTTAACTTTTTACATGGAGGTTAGCTGGCTGACTTGCCACACATCAAATTATCGGAAAATATCGCCAGACTCACAAGAAAACGAGCAAAAACCCATCTGTAATTGTATTACAACGCAAAGAAAATCGCGCCACCTTCCCCTGGCTCGCCAAACCGGCCGCCACTGGTTCCTGGGCCGACGCTGCATCTGCGACTGTCTTAAGGCGTGGCGTCCCGCCGCGACCGCCTGAACCACATTCATCCTACACCAGCACTCGTCACGCGCGTCATGCGCTATGCGTTATGGCACCGTGCGCTCGCCGGTGTCACAAATCTGCCCGAAAGCAGGCGCGACGCCCCTTATTCCAGGGCTAAGACATTATGCAGGGTCCGCAGGCTGGCCACGTAATTGTGTCCACAGCTATTTTATGCGTGCATTGAAGTCACCGTCGCTGCGGCTTCGCCCGGGCTCGCTTATGTCGAGTGATTTATTGGCTGGTGATGAGGTGAACTGGCTTGCCATGCGCTTGCGTAATTTCAATCTATAGCTTTTCGCGGTTGGTTTATTACTTTTAGAGTGTCTTTGCATATTTAATTTGTGGATTCGCTGCCGTCCCCGAATAGTTATGACGGCCGTTTGCGTGTCATTTTGAATCTAATCATGAACGAGTTTTATGTGGTTCGCTGCAGCGAGACAGATGGGCGATTGTTGCTGAGCAGGTTTTGCAGTTTAGTGGCACTATTTCGTTGATTTGCGCAAGAAAAGCGCGCATTATTATCAGAACTTCAAAGAAAATCACCAAAAATGTTATATAATGCTTCCAAAATGTAGCAATTCTACTAAATTTCGTGCAATTTCAGAGAGTTGCAAGTCAATGAGAGGAAATTTAAATATCATTCTTCAAAATCTTACAACCCCAGCCTCTGGTCGCGTTCCCCTGCGTCTTCAGCTAATGATACACGCGGCTTGAGGGTGTGTCCGGTGTTTTTGGGCAGAGCTAGCCGCCCCCCACACCCCCTAGCACATGGCTTGTCACACGGAGTCCATCAATCATCTAGCATGGGGGACAAACCCTGTACGCGTACCGGCGGTCGTAACCCCTTCGCCTTTCAACCTCGTCTACAAGAGATGTAGTGAAGTCGCGATCTCGATTCTTTGTGTAACCACAGTCATCAGGACGCATGGGTGTCTGTGATAGGTGGTCTGCATCAAGTGTGGCTCCGTGATCTGTGTGATGCACGTGCGCATTGGAATTTTGAACAATGGGGAACGGGGTCATTGGCGAAGGGAGGTTTGAGCGATACAGGATTTTTTGGGACTTTGCATCGTGTTATTATGTTTCTACGCTTGGCGCCAATGGTGTCTGTGGAATCAAATTTATAAATCTTTGTCTATTCATACCACTATATTCTAAAATTAAACTGAGGATTGAATGCTATGGTTAGACCATAGACGATTCAGGGAAATTCATTATCAACAGCACCAACAGTTTAGTACCTAATATAGAAACGAATTTAGGTGCGAATCAACACTAAAACTGCACAATTTATGGCGTTTTTGTTTCATTTCTTCTATTCGGAAACTGTTTATCTTTGAATGATTAATTTTAAATTGAAAAATAAATAAATCATATGCCAGTAAGTTAACTCAAGGGTTGAGGCGATGATAAAACTGGGCCACAAAGTCATAACCTGTCATAGTCCTAACCGTCTGTCAAGGTGATGTTGACGATGTCAGATGATGTTTCGTCGAACGTGATCCGCCGGATCATCAAGCGACTGGATGACTGCTAGGTGTGCTCCGGGGGGGGGGGGGGGGGGGGCAGACTTGTTGCTGTCAGCGGGGGTGCTAAATAGTAAGGTACGACCCTCCGTGAAGCCCATTACAGACAACCGATCCAAGCCCGTGTGCCACAGAACAACATACCAGCAACACCAGACATTGCACAAGAATTTTGACCATTAGATATGTGGTCGTCTTGATGAATTCCACCATGGGGACTGTTGCGATATTTTATACGTTCATGGTTTCTCTGCAGGATTTTTGTATTTTCTGTCGTTTGTTTGGGGCAGTTGCGGTTGAATTTGGAAAAGTGTTGGCCTAAAATTTTATTGGGTGTAAAAATTGATTCATGGCCATCTTGATATCATGGAGATTGCTGATGTGTTTTAGTTTCAAATCTTGACAAGAGATGGAGGCACGTTCTTATTTTAGAGGATGTATTTGATCGACATTGTTAACGATGCAATAGCCAACATCTGATGTTTGGTTACAAATGATTTCTTATAAAAATTTTGTGTGTAAAATGTTGGTTACCTTTGCATCAAGTGCACTCGAAATCGTGCAGATAAACCGAATTGTTACATAACAGTGTCTACGTGAGTATATATTATAGTAATGATTGATGGGCACCATGTCAATCGAGCGTTACTTTTTGAACCAATTTAATTTTTTACTCGCACATTTTAATAACAGCGATTCACAAAACATCAGACAAACATTCAGGTTTAATTATGACTTCAAGTGTTCACTGGTTTTGCCACCCATGGGGCCTTTCATTCACTCGAAGCACTACACTGGTTCCTCAGGTGCCAAGACCGCCGCTAGTTTCACCTATAAAGGAGTAACCTGTATTTACAATTCCAGAGACAGCCTTTTCCGAATTACTGTCGTAACAGTATGTAAAAAAAACGTAATTTTTTATATTACAACGGCGAAAACAAATATTTTCGGCCATTCAATGTCGTACAGAATTTTACAGAATTTAGCAGCAATTCAGGCAACTGTCAGCTGCACTCGCGTAACGACTATCCAGGCACCTTAGTGGTTTGTCTCTCATCTCAACATCATGGATCATTCCTCCATGGACCACCTTATCAGATTATTGGTCTCACACTGGGAGCGTTTACCAATTTAAGAGAATCGATCCCAGTATACACTATAACTTTACCCAACTTTTACCCGGCCGTTACCCTGCCGTTACCCAGCATTTACCCAGCGCTAACCGATGCTCCTCGACGGCTCGTCACAATCTCATTAGTCATTTCCAAGTGATGGATTGAGAGTGATCGATATCTGATTGAACGCTGATCCAGACTTGCTACATTTCGGTAACTCGCATGTGCAGCCAAGATTTTGTCTGCTAGATTTTGATCGCGACTCAGTGACGAATTGCAGAAGGGAGAGTGTGTCTCGTGAATCCGCAAGGAACCGGAGTCTGTAGCCACGGACGTGTCTCATCACGCGAACGAACGTCTCTATACTCTCTTGTGTCGACAGTGTCTTGAAATGTTATGGGCATGAAAATTGTGGTTTTCTGCTATATTTTGGTTGAGTGAATCGTTTATTTTGATATCTGCAAAGCTTCTTCGTATTGTGGCTGTACTACAGTCCCATACCACGCCGCTTTTGCTCAATATGAATTTTCTTTCTTTGCAGACGTCCGTGAGCTGGGAGAGTCCCTCTACCGCAAAGCACGGCTAACTGCCACTGACACCGAGCCTTCGATGCAAAAAGGTACATACTGAACACAGGCGTTTTAAAAACAAATGGGAGGACTCAGCATATAAAGGTACGAAAAGTGAAAATGAAAATGCAATGAAACTGATTTCATTACGCGGAATGGATTGGAAGTACGCGAGACGGCATATTTCTGTTCTTTTTAGCCAATGGGCTCTAGGGAAATCAAATTATCTCTGAGATTATCTTCAAATTGTCTATAGAAAACTGTCGGAAATGGAATTGGACGCTAAAAGTCAGGAGAGGTAAGTTTCGGAAGGCAGGATGACCACGGCGGGGTGCATAGGAAATGAGGGAGACAGTTTAAATGCCTATGCCAGTGAAAGCACACTGGCTGATCAGCTGTCTCGCGTAGGATGTGACAGATCGGGTGTCGATCCACGTGCTTTGCCTCTCTCGTTGTGTCAAATCGGCGAGCATTCGCCACGCAGTAATGAGTTCTTTCACCGACAACCATGTGTGTGAACCGTCGGTCTGGACGATCGGGGATTCGCTGGCTCAGGGCAATTTGTTCACGTCTGACTGGGTTACTAGAGGTCTTCATATTTACAAGAACAGCTGTTTTTGTTGTCAAGGTGATAAGAAGGACGTGCGAAAGTAAATGCGTTTGATTGGAAATATCTGAGATTGTCAGAGGTTTTATCGAAAGGGTTTGATTTAAACTTTCCATCGATGAAAAGTTTTAACTGGCATCGTTTTCGGTTCGAGCTTTTGAGATGTTAATTTTTGAGCGACAGGGATGAAAAATTGTTCGGTGATGGTATCCAGAGCCGTTAGTAGACGTAGTTGATGGTTTCACCAGTTTCACGGATTTGCTCTGATTTGAGGAGATTAGTGGTCCTTTTCAGAGACACCAGGATCAACTAGACATTTTAAAACTTCATCGTTTGTTTCATTTGCTTCAAAATGATATGCATAGTTTTCTGTATATAATCTGTTTTTAAAGAAAATTCGGATCGAAATAAATGCAATGAATGAACATTATAACTTGATCTCCGGCATAGATCTTGTGAAAACTGTGTCGCAAACAATGTATTCGAAGACAAATTGCTTGTATAAACAGGCGCTGTACCCACATCACATGGCATCGCCTGTATACGCAGCGAAGCAAGGATTGTCTCGAAGCAAGGAAATGCCTTGTAAATAATTGATAACAGATAATAGATGTAATGAGACGTCCAAGGCTGCGTTGTACGGAATCTACCCAAGCAGCGAACGCGGTCTGGTCGCCTCTATACGCCACGGTTGCCATGCAATAGATTGATAAGCGATAAGTTGAGAGATGGGAAGCCTGGTGCGGGAACGCGTTCGATGTCACTGATAACGAGTTCTAGGACCGATAAGCGGGGACAGGTGCGATACGGAGGGCATCGATGACAAGGTCGGGTTCGCCATGTGCCCATAGCTGGGGCCAGTGGCGGAATCGGTGGAGAGACGATTTGGTCCCACTGACCGCCTTATGTTAGGGGTAGTTCACCAACCCCGAGGATTGCATTCGCTAAGCTTGATTGTGAGAATCACAGGGGTGAACGTGCTATGCTATCGCCATGTTAACATGTCAACGTAATGCATAATGTCAGATGTCAAAATCAGAAATGACTATCACAAATGACAAATTGTCAAATGTAAATGACATAATGACATGTCAACGTATGTGTAATGTAAATGGCTTAACTCATGCAACTGACTCTTACGAATTCAACCCCGGGGCATGTGCAGTTGTCGCTGGCTTACAAATATTGTCTTAATGCCCATAGCATATTTTATTATTTTAAAAAGCTTGACTTTTCTCAAAACTGACTGTCTGCGACTTCATGTTTTGACTTATTTCTGAGCGTGTCCGGGTATAGCATATATAAAGAAACAGTAAAAAATAGTTTTTCGAATGTATCGAGGGGACAGCTATAATTAGGAATGGAAATTAAGGGTGAAAATAGAAGAAATGCAGAACGATGGCGGCTTTGCCTGTCTCTTGAGACATAGACATCCGGCGATAATTGAACAACTCTAATCCCTCAATCGTAACGAACAACGTTTTGTCAGAAATCTCAGACCGCAAATAACGTATCAATTAACCAACGAACAAAACAATACAACAAAAAAAACTTCCATCTTCAGAAGAAGAACATCACGTTTGAAGCTATATCATTAAGACTCACAATTTACACCTCTTTAACATCTTAGAAACAAAAATAAAAACAACAGAATCGCTGATAATGCATATTGCACACCATCAAAAGGGGTCACTCATTCTCTGAACATGAACCTCGCAGCACGTCGCTGTGCCTTACCGTAACACTACCGTAGCACCGACGTAGCACCAGCGAAACACTACCGGGTACCGAGTACGTGCCCTGCCAGCCTTCCAAACCATGTCATGGGGAGGTGGGCGGGGGGCTCGAATTCGACGCCCCAGCGTCAGAATCCCGACCTGCCGCACTCGCATAGAGCGCGACCCCCACAACGGAGTCATCCGAGCCCCCCCTCATAACAGAGTTACCCGAGCCCCGATGCAAACGCTGCGTTACCTCTGCTACATTCGCAGCAAGCGTATTATGCATGGTGGTCAGTGCACCCGTTGTTTTCGTTGCTACTTGTCAAGTGTGACAGGTGCATATGTTTGTGTGCGTAAGGAACTAGATCAGTGGCGTGGGTTGACTCTTAGTTGAGCGCAGACTCCGGTCAGGAGCTATTGGTGATGGACACTTAGCGATTGCCACAAACAACTGTGGTTCTTTCGTCGTAGGTGTTGCTGTTAGGTGCTGCGATGGTCGGCATTGCTATGGGCTACCCTTGGGCAACGGTGTTGTTGCATTGTTAAAGAGTTGCATTGGTTTTTCGGTTGTTAGAATTACTATGGGCATTACTTTATCTTATTGGACACAGTTGGTAACGCGATGCTAGTGTTGCGATGGTATTGTAAAGAATATACCATTCTTTTCAATCCATTGCGATAGTGATTCTCTGCAAAAATTGTTTTTACTGAGGTAGTACCTCACTTATATTATAAGCAAATCGACACGAATACTTCTATACTGGTTTTAGTGCGCTGCAAATCATTGAAAGAATTATAATATTTTCTGGAGCTCTTCTGGAACAGGAACCAGAGCCAAAGAGAGCTGAAAGTCAATGGAAATCGCTGAAATTTAACTTCGGGGTTATCGAGGCGTTGAGGGTTTGAATCTCATGTATAAGATTACATGGTGGGCACGTTAGTTTGACCAGTCCCGACGGTCCGCCACAGGCTGTGACCTCTGCGTGCTCGTGTGGACAACAAGGCAGGTCAAAGAGAGCAACACCAGGCACTGGCGTCGCCTTTGCATATGTTAAAGTGATTAATGTAATTATATCCTGGATGCATGGCGAGGTTTTTTAAAGCAAATAAGAATTGCAAATGAATCTGCGTATATTCTACCTGCAATACTTCCCGACGATGACTTTTAGGAAATGGCTCGTTGGTATGGAAATACGTGGGCCAGAATGTCAATAACTGAGGAGTGTGGACTTAAAAAATGGATTTCTGAAATCGGGCAGACTTCACTGTGGGGATGATGAATTTAAAAAAAATCCCCTACCCATAGAAAGTTTTCAGTTTCAACAAAATATCGCAATACTTTTCTCTCTTTACCATTTTTTTTTATAATCTTAAAATTTCCTTCTTTAATAAACCACCTCTGAGTTAATTTCATATACTCTAGAGTGTGACCTGTGATTGGCTAGGATCCCTTCACATCTACTCATTAATACTTTCTAATTAATGAGCGTCAAATCTCTTCGGTAACCTCAAGTACACATACCTTACCGCAACTATCCTGATGGTGCATACATTCAGTTCTCTCCTATCCAACGAATTGCCGACCCAAAAGCATACTTCCAACCGAAATAAAAAAAATCCTCACTCAAATACAGTCCACCACCCGGAAAAAACGTATCCACGCAGAGAAAAGGTGTGTCGTGCATTTTATTCACAACCCATCAAGGGTCAAGTCATTAAAAAAGTGTCATCTTATAGAGAAGAAAACAAAAAACCATACGCGCTGTGAAACAGCCAAGCTCGTGTCTACGTTTCGCATTGCGTCTCCTCACTCGCTCACTCCTCGTAATACCAGCCCGCCTGTTACTTTATAACCATCTCGAAATAATGACACGCTTGGGACATGGATACACACCACTATAATCAGCGGTCACAAAATACCCAAGCTAACAGTCGAACAGTCACACATTTACTGTGATAAGTACATAGAATTAGCGCCGAGTGGTATTGAGCGCCAATGGGACCCGAGTCCTCCTCAGTGGTCATAAGTTCCCTAACAAACGTCTCTATACGCTGTGTTATTTTATTATATCCAGCGTTTGCTGGCGCCGCAAAAATGTAAGAATGAGTGTCGAGAAATGTTTAAAAAGTGCATGCTTTATTGAGATAATTGTGGGGGATGGATGCGATGCGAATAGCTCACACTCATGGTGAGTGATTTAAGTAATATGCGAATTTCTATATGTTTAATTTAACCTGACATTTACAGGTTCGTTGAATCGTGCAAGTTGTCAATGTACAGTTCTAAAGAAACTTGAGATGGGTATATGAAAATTGTTTTCCTCCTAACATTCCATTCAGGGATCGCACACGGTTACAAGTGCTCCATTAATGTTCTGCTTTTATCAATGCATCTGCAGACTTGTCGTCTCTGAAATTAGCGAACCGTATAAGGGACAGGCCATACTCTCAGAAGTAGCTTTAGAATTACATACTTCCTATTTGCAATCCGAAAATATCTGCTAACGCACATTTGCATGTGAATTTTTACAGTAACTACCCCTACCTATCAGCTTGTATAAATGTAATTTCAGTGGGACAATTCTCTAGTGAATAATATAGCCAATATCATTGATTTCATACAAGCATTAAAAAGCTACGACGATCAAACCGATCCTAATTTCCTGGCAGCTGCCTCTCTATAATATTCTCAGATCGCTGTGTTTTCTTGTCGTGCAGAGGGGGGGCGACAGCACGAGAGACCGAGACCGAGAGAGGGAGGGGGGCAGAGTACGGGCAGAGGACGGAAGGGTGGTGTCAGAAAACAACGCCCCACAAATTATTTGGAACAAATGTCTGAAACAATTTCTAAACACACTGGCGCGCTCGGATCGCCGTGCTTTATTTCGATATTATACACAAGATTTGAGTCTCGGTTCTTTCGGCGTGTCATTATTATAATCATCGTCTGCACAGCGTGTCGCGATCACGAGGGTACCACGAGTATATCGACGAGGAGTGTTGGACAAACAGCCGCACATGGGCGACGCTTTGGGTTTTGGTGACGAATCGGTGCTCGTGCATGGAAGAGTGGCCGGTTTGATGGACGTTGAAAGGAGGCGCGGAAATTGTCGGACGTGCAATTTGATGGATTAGCATATTTTAGTCTTGTGTGTCTTCACAGCGACGTTAGCTGCGCTATAAGCATGTTTATTTATAAAATATACACGGTGAAGGTATAACTGGGAGTCAATTTAATTGTTTGAAACGCGATTGGCATATGCGGGGAATCATTTCTGTTCACGAAATTGAGACGAATATAGATTGGCGTGGACGCAAACGCAAACGGAACACGCGCCTTCACAAAATTTCCTACGTTTCTATCAAAATTTCGTTGGAATTTGGCTTCCCGCTTTAAAAAAAAACAAACACCTACATTTAGAACACAGCACAAACGGCGATATTCATAAACATCCCATGCTCGTTACCTTCCGGTTGTCCGTCATCCGAATCCATCTCCGCCAACGAAATCCGACACCCGCGGAAAACACCAACGTCCGCGACTTTCCCGCGCGCACGTGCCCAGAAAACTCACCGCCCCCCACACCGCACGCACGCGCCGGCTTTTCCTTGGCCGGGAAACTGAAGTATCACATCGACGATCAATCACAATCACTGTGACATGGCAGCAGTAGCCAACACTCAATGTATAACACCTTGTTTAACACGTCGTTCTCCGATGTCCCAGACCGCCCGAGAGCCGCGACTTTCGCCTCAACTATCCGCTAGCTGACTAAAACAGGATTCATGTTTCGAATTACAATTCTCCCTTAAGTCGATTCGAGCTGTGTAGTATGGTGTATGTATGCGGTTGATGGTAGAGCAAGCGGTAGCGAATGGCATTGTGGGAGCTGCTGGTAATGTTCTCACGTGAACAATGCTTCTGGTATATCCGTAAGCGAGTTGCGTGCTTCGGCTACTGCTTGGCTTCATAATTATCCTTCGTTATGAATTCATATTAAAATCTAGTTATAATTGGGTTAGAATTGTAATTAAAATCATGTACCTCTAATGAAACGAGGAAGTTGCTTGTGCAAAACTATGTTTTTATATGAATTGTCGAGGAGATGGTTAAAAAATTGTTTTATTATAATTATATAAAAATGGGGAGGCTGGTTGGTGTTTTTTTTTTCTGTTGTTTGGTGAAATGGAATTTTTGTCAAACCGTGGGAAGGATTTATGTGCCGTTGATTATAACAGTGGGTGCTGTAATTATTTGGAATCTCTCCTGATTAGCTTGATTATACCGGGGGGCGCTCGCGAATGGCCTTAAAAAATTGTAGCTGTTTTTTTTTAAATGAATGTAGGTTTGCGTCATCAGTTATGTTATTCATGTTTTGCTTACTTTCCTTGCGAAATTTGCGCATATTAGAATATGCAAAATGGCTGACACACTGATTACGCTAATGGAAATTGTACATTTTCCATTTCAGTGTACTTATGTGCATAATTTTCTACAAATCAACCCTGTCAATTGGCCAATTTTATCATTCTGCTATAAATATAGTGATACAAACTACATACAAAAACCTCTAGCCAATTAAACCAAAATTATTCAGGTCACTTCATATTAATTGCTAGGTTTCACAGAAGAAAACATCGAACTTTGACAAAGGGATCACGGAATTTCCAGCAACTCGATAATAATTTTCCGTGTAATTCAGAAAAATTACATGAAACTCGCAAATCCTGACCTCGCATCACGCTAACATTTCCAAATTCCAGTATCATTACTTCTCTGACGAAGAGCCAATTTGGTTTCCCTTCAAAATTAATAAAAAAGTTTTTCAAAAATATTCAAGACACGATAAGTTTTACATTTCCTTTGCATTTTACTGCTGGTGTGGGTCCAGTATCGTGAACGAATGAAATCATTACACAAGCACAAAATGGAATCCAATTCTAGATCATTCCTATATAAATATGCAAATGAACGCTGTCTCCTTATCACCTATCTTGTCTATATTGCCCCATCGCTATGTCCTTCACTATCACAGCCGCTTATCTAGCGCTCCGATCGGATGTTTTTCTCCATTTCTAATCCCACTCGACAACGATTTCAAGTTCACACAGATAGGAACCCCAAATTGCTATCAGCTGCAGGCAATAGCTATCAGATCCCAACATTGACCAAGGCTAAATATCGGCAGTTACGTATTGACAAAATTACTCGGCTCAAATACGGCCCGTCTTTCATTCGTTACTTGCATATATAATGGTGCGAAACTCAGATAGGCAAATCATGTGATCAAATGGTAATTTATTCTATTTGTAAAATTTTCACTTCTGAGTTTCGAGAGTGAAGAAAATCAATTTTATAATTAGGTTTTGTTTTGGGAAAGAAAATAGAGTTACACGGTCCCATAGTATCAATATAATTACGGGTAGAGTGGTTTGATCAAAATATTATTCACCCAAAAATAAAAAGTTAAAAATTCCTTATTAGAAATTCATATTAGAAATCGTGTTATTTTACTTTATGCATGATGAAAAAATCCGTGTGATTTTTATTTCCAGAATGCAGCGCTAAGTATTTTATTCAAATTAATGTACATGTAATTAAAATAATGTAACGGGATGTTTACACTTAATCTTGTGTTGTATTTAATTAAAAAAATAAAATAAAAACTCCACGTTCGCTAATGAATTCCTATAGCGGCCAGGTGGGTTTTGCTCAAGCTCTGTAGCAAACGAGCGTTAAGACGAAGAAATACGCCAGCTTTGGCGGACCATGACGTTAGGGTCCTACATTTAAATCAGCTCAGAGCATGCTTATTTCCAAATCGCGGCCAAGAAACACTTAGCCACATCTTGAGGGTACCTATGTGAAACATGAGAAACAGAAATCTCGCCCGAGTACATGATTGCGGGAAGAAATTCACCTTTGCTGCAACTTACAGATTTCACTAATTATTGGTGTGGCACCGATTCGAAAGGGTTGTTCTATGATGGCTAGGCGTTGTGCTTAGAAAACTGAACCGCTGATGTGACTTGACGCCGGTATCAAAATTCACTCGAAAGAAAATAGGATTTGTGCGGTGCTATAATTACCTCTCTCTTGCCGACTAATTTTCTTTTTACTTGTGATAAAGGGAAATCACGTGTGATTCCAAGAGTATTTTAAAACTTTGTTTATCTCTGAAGCTAATAGGTTTTAGAAATCGGCATGCTAAGTCTAGGAGATTATTGGGACATTTGCCCCCCCTCCCCCATAACCGATTTAACTGCGTCTGAGGAATTAATATCATACGCCGGAAGTCAGGTATTAGTCCACAATAATGGTCAAGCGTACTAATTTCAGATATCTGTGAATTTAAGGATTGCCAGATTGTAGTTCGGGACGTATTGCACAACAAAAGAACCACGAGGAGCAGTTTACTATACGCTAACGGGGCATTTTTGGACTGGGAAAAGTCCGGAAAATCACAGCAACATGGCTGCATGGGTCAGTGCGTAGGATTACCCAAGGCAGTTTGGAATGCAGCATAAACGTGGAGGAGCAACAGCACCGTCGTTGTGGGGAAGTCTTGCGGCTCTAGGGGAAGCTAGGGGCATCGGGGGCACGGGCGATGACCCCCTCGGCATGTCGTCACTAAACCCCAGGCCACACGTGATCACGTGGCTAGAAAAAGAAAAGAGTGTGCGACTTTTCGTGTGGGAACTTTTCCATAATAAAGCGTAATTAATTCACGGAGAGGTTGTGAACTTTGAGAAATAATACGGTTTGTTAATACAGGTATAAGGTAGGTATATAAAGTTTGTAATGATGGTTGATTATTTATAAAGTAACCTGGTTCATATGTCTACGATTTGATGTTTCACTTCGAGGTTGCACGGGACGTTATGGTTTGGAATAAGGTCGATGACAAAGCCATCTTTCGAATTGTGGAGCATGGTTTTCATCTTAGGAAAATGCTATAAGTAAATTCCTCCACTTTTGCATTTGGTCTGCGTTTTTTTTACCATTTTACCAAATCCAGAAACAATTGACGAACGATTGGGTGTGGCCTATGGAAAAATTGGAGCCTGAAAAGCTGTGAACATGTGAAAATTGACCGTATATTTACCATCCTTTGGCAGCGTGCTAACAATATAATGACATTTCAAGTTTCCAACTCGTTAAATCTTCGAATATCGGGGCCCAACTAAGCAGAAACGATTGTGACCGAATCAAAATCCATTCTTAGTACTTGTTTACATTTAGCTATGATCATATGGTCAAATGGTGTGTGCAGTAAAAGGCTAACCAAATGTAGATTTGTGTTGCCTATTTTTGTCTCCATTGCGGTCCATTGCATGTTAATTTATGCTAACAACTTCAGCAGAAACATTTATCCAGTTTTCATACACAGTGGGAGTATATTGACAGCTTCAGGTCATTAGATTACAGTAAACTACAGAAGTAATTATCATTAAAACGAGTTGCTCGCACTAACCCGACCTCACGTGTAGGAAAAATCTGAACAATTTCCCGCAGATCCATAGCGTGATTGGTCACGCTTTAGGAAAACGCTTTCATTAACATAATAAATAATCTGTATATTAACATGAAGTAAACTTTAGGCATCAGAGTTCATTCAACGAACGCGTAGGTGCTTCGGTTCTAGAAACTGTCGCCACTCATTTGTCTAAGTAACAGCACTGAGAAGTGCTAATAATGTCGGTGGCAACTTCTTGATGCACTTGCTTAGGAGAGTATACAACGTTTCGCAGATTTGATCTGTGCATGATGGATGACCCTTTGCTAGGCGATGCGATGCATGTGACAGTTTGCTTTAACCTGGGTCAAACAAGCTGGCTGGCAATCTTAGGACGAAGGCAATCATACTATGAGTTACTCAAGCTGGTGATTTACCCCACTCTTGCCTTTCGCAAAATCTATACTTTTTGGCTTCATGAAACCCCTAAAACTCTATAAGAAAAAAAAAAATCAGTAAATTTTGAGTTTGTTTAAGTGGTTCGGCTTGGCTTACTCAATCGGTAACATTTTCACATCTCAGAATAAGTTAATTGTGATAAAGATAATGAAATGTCGGTTTAGTTACTGATATCGAGACATTCACCCTTGCTTAAAGGACGTGCCAAAATATACAATTTATGAAGAAGTGGGGGGGCATGAAGCTAAATTAGACCGCATATCTGCGTAGTTAATTAACGAATCCAATCCGACAACGATTCCGCTGAGTAAACTTCAAATAAACACTACTAAAACAATCTCTGCGCATGAAACGCACTCCTAACCACACAGCATCACGAATTGACAATCAGCACAGATTTGAAAGGTCCAATCATCTGAAGACAAAAACACACAGTCGATGACCACGATATCCGCCGCCGCGTCGCCGCCGTGGTCACGTTACGTCACGATTGATATCTTAATCGGCATGACCGCCGATATCACGATCTGTGATAAGCGATAGCGATCTGATACGGCAAAGTGCTGAGCGCGCAGTCCGGCGAACGACTTCACCTGTCGCGATTGTCGACCCAAGATTCGATCCGACAGAATCACGATGAAAGAAATAACAAAACGTGAATTTGGCAATCGGTTCGCTTAAAAGTTTCTGTTAGCAATCAATGTGCATTGATATTGAATCTGTATAACCACGTGAAATGTATCATGACCCGTATAAATTTTTAGGTGTGGCATTAACTTACAGCATGTACAATGAAAGTAAGCTTTTTTACTGACGTTCTCTCTATAAGTTAGAAATTAAGGAGCCTAGGCGGGTATTTTTGAGCTCCCTTCAGTGGAAAAATGGCAGGGAAACAAGCGGCAGTCCAGGCTGCTTTGCAGACAGGGAAACAAGCGGCAGTCCAGGCTGCTTTGCGGACAGGGAAACAAGCGGCATTCCAGGCTGCTTTGCGGACAGGGAAACAAGCGGCGGTCCAGGCTGCTTTGCAGACAGGGAAACAAGCGGCAGTCCAGGCTGCTTTGCGGGCAGGGAAACAAGCGGCAGTCCAGGCTGCTTTGCAGACAGCGAAATAAGCGGCAGTTTAAGGCTGCTTTGCAGACAGGGAAAAAAGCGTCAGTCCAGGCTACTTTGCGGACAGGGAAACAAGCGGCAGTCCAGGCTGCTTTGCAGACAGGGAAACAAGCGGCAGTTCAGGCTGCTTTGCAGACAGCGAAACAAGCGGCGATCCAGACTGCTTTGCGGGTAGCGAAACAAGCGGCGATCCAGGCTTCTTGTCACCCTGACCCAGTCAAAATCATGCGTAAAATTACATCGACAACAATAATTGTTTTATAATCCGAATCGATTCGTATGGCAAAATGTAATACTCTAGCACGACAATTTCTACAATTTTTTGTCGTTGTTTTTCACCGCGGACTGTGTTTTTTTGTCACCAATCCCACTACGAATCTGTTGCTACGCGGCAATTGGCTGCCGGCGCCTTGCTCCCCGATGCGTCGCAGCTCGTGTTTGACGAAACGTCGCGCCGGCAGCCTTGTTTAACGAAGTATGTCGTCACACGCGAGACCATGCGACCGCGGCCGGTCGCGGCTTCGTCTAATTGATCGACGGAGCGTGGTTAGATTCGATTAATCGCTTTTTTTACAGACGAGACGTGGACTTGTGCTGTTTGTTTGCTTGTTTGTTTGTTTGCGTGCTTGGTGTGTCGTGTTTTTTTTGTGGTTGAGATCGAATATCGGGATGACTGTCGTCGGGCTTGTGCTCGTCTTGTGAAGTGTGATGCACTCGGATGGTTGTTTGTATGGGAGGCTGTATGCTCGCTTGGTTACTTATAGTTGAAATGGGTTTGCTTCGGGTTTAGGAACTCAAATGGAAATTATACTCGGAATTATTGGCACTTTATGAAAATCATATTTGAATTCGATTAAAATGCAGTTAAAATTAGCTGAATTTAAAGGGGGATCCGATAGATGTGCCCATTTTGGACCCAATTCCCGTTATTGATAGCACAATTTTCGAGTGCATTTAGTTCCTAATAACAAATGTCTAAGATTATTAAAGCAGCTTCTTTCCGGATCTTACAGTCCGTTGATTCTCAACGCAAGCAAATTGAAAAACTGGCCCCGAAATCAATTCCGGCAACTTGAATGCACCAACAACCTGCAGCGCTCAGTATCCATCTCGCTCAATCATCGAGGGTGGTCATCAATCTCTCTCCCTTCCACCCACAAGATCCTTATTAGACGAACCTTGTATCTGATCCCCACACTTCGAACAACATTACATTTCACAGTTCTAATAGAATCGAACAAACTGAAGAGATCTGTTTGTTTGACGCCGCGCTGCGAGATCAATGGGTATCGGTGTCGGATCTTCATTCACCACGACCGCTCTAATCAACTCTCCGTGGTCCAAGGGGGGCTTGATTATGCATCTTTAAATGAGATCTGTCCATTCATTGTGTCGCGGTTGCTGCCCAGGTTATCTTCATCTTCGAGACGACTCGCAAAGAACCAATCAGAAATCAGATTCGTTGTCATTGAGCCATGGGATTGGAAAAAATGAGTTTGGAAATGAGACGGTGGTCTTTGTGGTCGGGTTGTGTGTTTATTTTTGATTTGGTTCACGAATTACACTTTTTTTTTGGAAAGCTAATCATTTATTTGGTGTCTTGGTTCTGGTTATGTATCGGGAATTAATCTTTGGATCATTGGGTTCATGTTTGTTCGTGTTGTTGTCAACAGGTAAAATCTCTGCTACTGCATTGGCATTTATAACGAAGTTTATGATTTTCTTGATCGATCACAATTTTATCTATAATTTTTAATACTGTAAACGGGCTTTTCTTTTTGCGTCCAATAAATACAAGTGTCGGTACATCAGCACCATGATTCGAAGTTTCAACTTTTATTCCGTTCAATTCATAAGATAAACGATCTCGAAGACTAGAGAATAAACGACACCGACGACGAAGCAATGGCATAAGTCGGATCGAATCAGCTGACTATTCAAAGTTAAGTAACGAAGATCCAGGCGAGGATAAAAGACTAAGGTATTCGTTAAAAGCAGGCATGAAGCAGGTTCAGCATTCTTTGAGAGCTCCTCTGCCTTAAAATCGGGAAACCGAACGGCTGAGACTGCGATCAAATGGCTAAACACCGGGATTTTAAAATGTACAGTTAAATAGTAAAAACAGAAGCAACCATATTTTCCACCACTTCCGACTCCTACCGAAAATAGCCAGAGTGAAAAGTTAGCTTAAAGGCTGGTTCACAATCAACTTAGCAATAGACATAACTTAAAATTAGCAGTAACTTAAAAGTTTGACATGGTCAAACATTATGTTTAAGTCATGTCTAAGTTAAGTCCGTATGTTTGTTGTAGACAGTCTAATGGAGATCCATATGTCAAACTTTTAACTTACTGCTTATTTTAAGTTATGTCTATTGCTAAGTTGATTGTGAACCAGCCTTAACTTTTATTGGCAAAATTCGATTATTTTGTTGAAATTTTAAAAATTTATGAAGGCGATCGCATGGCTCTCTTACTTCCCTATCCCAGCAACAAGTGAAATCAACTAACACGCGACAAGTTTCCGTCAAACATGACTTCATTGCGTTTTTCTATCACTTAACTCATCTCACAACAAGAATCACACACACACCCACACCAACACCTCACTAACACGGCTGTATCAAAATGTAAATAAGAATACAAGTAGGCTAAGATATTCTTCTCGTCCCCATTGTGTTCGTTCGAACCCCGGCACCTCCACCGCTCGTCGAATGCACGTCTGGCTTGATGCCGGGCCACGCTATACGCACTTGTCATTGCCGCTGTGCGTACAGTACCGTACACAACGCACGCGTCCACGCACGCACGCACGCACGCGTAGGGACACGACACTCGTGCTTTGCGGCAGGATGCGTGGTCACGTGACTCATGCTGTGGCCGAGGGACCGGTGCCAAGTGCACAGCTAGGTGCGCGAGTGTCCGCGAATGGATTTTGTTTGTTTTTCGGAAAAACTTTGGGTTATGAATAATGAGCTATCGAAAGCTTTCAGCATTTAGTAGCTTAGCATTTAGAAGAACAGGTTAAATAGATATTACTTTTTTAAGTCTCATGTCTTTTCCTCATCTTAGCATGTTAGTTTTCAGAAGAAAAGAAAAATTAACTATGTATATTGCATGCTAAGTCAAAACTCAAACTTTCAACGTTTCAACTTTTCAAAGTTTGTGTTTGGGACTCTGCATTCAATACCCAGTCCAAAAGATTTTCTTCTTCTTGAAACTAACGTGAAGATAAGGAAAGGACACGAGTCATATAACAAAGCAATTTGTTTTAATTATAGAAAAATAATATCCAAATCCGAAATTGTGTATTTCGTTGCTGAGTTTGGTTGGAATCAACACTGAAACAATTTGTTTTTCTATCTGTCCTAAGCGTTCTAGCCCTTAAAAAGCTTTCGGCCGCACAGAAGGGGTGTAAAAAAATGACTGAACAGGCTGGGAAATTGACTAAAATCATGCGGAACTCTTGTATTTAAAATAGTTAGGAGGCGTTAAAAAGAAGGGAACAGTGAATAGGGGGTCAGTGCTTTGTCACATATAACTTGCTTTTCGGGGGTCAAATACTCAACTCCACATGCATTAGACTTTCGTTTCTGCAATATGAGTAACTGATAGATGCACTCTACATAATTTTATGTTATTCAGGGTCAAAATACTTCGAAAATATGCCGTATTTTTCAGGAGAGGTTATTGATTGCGGCAACAGATTTATATGCTTAGAGGTCGCGTAGTGGCCGATTGCGATGATAACAGACAGTTTAATCTTATCTAAATCGAAACTTATCTATTGCAAATTTAAAAATAATACACGAAATCAGAAGTTATCAGCACCTACTAGTTCACAGGAAAAGTCGAAGTTTTCCATTCATAGATTGACACCCAATGCCAATTGAAGTAAGCGGAAAAGAGGAAAATCAAAAATTATTTTAACCTTCCAGTTATTGAATTTTCAACACTAATTTGATATCTCGACTGGAAAATAGAAAAAAACAAACTATTCCATTCAGTGAAGAATGACGTCATATAAACCCACCAAGAAAAGCCATCGTCATATTTCTTTGAACGTAACAGGTCTCGTCTACCGTGACATCGTGGCCTAACCATGCCAGCATTTCGGGTGGCAAATATTCAGGTGATGCCCTCCCACCTACATCATAGCCGATTAGCCAACGCGATTTCCACCGATTCATATTCGAGCAGTACGACACGTCGCACAATGTAGCAACTAGCGACGCGTGCTAGACATGCGGCGACATGCCCCGTGCCATAGCGACAAGCCCAGCTATGCAATGTCTGCTAGGACTGTGATCTCCACAGGTCTCGTGCCCGGAGTGCGGCCCGAGCGACGAACGGTTGCCGCCAACCGAGGGCTTGGTCGCCGGGTGCGGCGACGGCTTACGGTGAACGAGTTGGAAAGGTCTTTAGCTGGCAGTGTATAGCGGTTTTAACGATATCCAAAATTTGATTCAAATTTTTAATCGATTGATAATGACGGATGCGTGCTTTTGCTCTGTGTGGATAATATTTTAGATTGATAGTTGAAAAATTATGTCTTTATCCTCATGGGATTGAGCTCGTTTCTGCTGGTAATAAGCTAAAATGGACCTATGTTTGAATTGAAATTGTTTACGTTGTTATTCTACCTGCAGAGATATAGTTTATAGGCATGAATCCAAATAACATGTTTGTAAAATACACCAAAAATCCCCTATTATAATGTCAGGGAAACATTGGAAACCATGATTTCCTATAGTATAACTTGATTGTAAATGGTACCATTCTACTAAAACTTGCAGCTGAACATCAGAAAACAACCGATTTTTGCAAATTGTTTATTTCTCGAACGTCAATTGAAGCGAGAGTAAACAAATTACCGCGTCCCATATCTCACCTCCCGACTCATTCCTCAACGAATTCCTGCGCCTCGTACGCCAATCAGTCAAAAATTTCCACCTCCGTTCGAACCTCGCCACGAATTAATGCGCCGCAATTGAACTCTCTTCACCTAGCAGACAGCTGATCGATGCCAGAAACACCTCTACGTCACGCCACCATCGATCACCGGCACATTTTTACCCACAATTCCATTATTTCCCGCTAGAAAACTCCATGACAACGCAGTGACATATCGAAGCCATCACTCTTGAGCGCATAGCTGATCTCTGAACAGCTACAGCGCAGACTCGGGAGGATTTGAATATGAATTTCTAATACTTGAAGAGTAACGCTGAGATGAGTGTGCGAAAATGTAATTCATAAAAACTAATTACAAGATAAATTGTCTTTTAGCGCGAGTGATCGGGCAGATTTTGCTAAACTCGGCGTACGTTGATCTTTTCTTGCTAATTATCAACGCGGATATGCAGTGTAGAGACGCTAGGCGTGCTTTTTTCCGTTCAATGGCGCATAGATATTATTATATAGGCAATTATTAGTTGCAATGCTGGGGAATGATAGGTGTTTGTGTGGATTTTTATCTGTGTTCGTTTCATGCGATGGAGGCTTGTGTGAGGTGTATGACCGATCTGGCCATCTGTCACATAGTTGAATGTCAAGTTTTGCTTGGTGGATAGCACCATATAAAAGATTGTCCCATTTATATGATTGTAGCTATGATTGTAGCATCATATTGTCCCTTCTTATAGTACCAAAACTCTGTGACAATGTATGGGTTCTAAAATCTTGGAATACTCTGTATCCACTGGTGGCTATATCTCTCAAGAAAGTTCTAAAAGGTAATACTGACTAATTGGAAGAAAGCATCAGGAAGATATATCTGTTATCAGATGCTTGTAACCAAAAGCCCCTAAGAAGTTGTGTATCGAAAATCAAACCCACAAAATCCGGCGTGGTTTTTTGCCAGCAACAAACCCTAAACAGGATTATAGTGTTAGCTGTTTAACGTATTCAAATCAACATTACATCAGCAGCAAAGATATAGGTATTAAATTTAAAAATCTTTTCAAAACTTTTCAAAAGCACAGGTAATCGAAAGCATTTATTCATTTGAATACTTAATAAATTCAACTCACCCCACATACCATCATTAATTTTATAGACATATCTCTGTCTATTTACAACTGATTATGCACCATGGAGGCTGCACCCTCCGACACCCCCACATCAAAAAACCGCCCTAAAGCAACGAACAACTCGACATGCAAACCTGAACAAATCAATGTCACTTCGTGGGCCAACCCTGCTTGTCTATCTGTCAGTATACAGTACATACGACTAGAAAGCTGAGATCTGTAATAATGCAATATAATGTAGTTAATAAGTATGGTTAAATCTATCGATAGTGATCTTGTCGAGTCATAGCTGGATGCTGGGAGGTCCAGGATTCTGGCCCAGTCATTTAAGCCATCGGCTATCGCGGTGTGGTAGAGAACCGTATATAAGTTAGTTGACTAGATCGAGTTAAGTTGGTATTAGCTGGTGATAGTATACGTGACGTGTACCTTAGATTAAGCTTTAGTGAAGGTTTAGTTCATTTTTAGGTAAGGAAAGGTAGCAACCTAGGAACTTGCAGATTGGCCCTTCGAAGCACATTGCACTACCGGTAAAATTCCTTTTTTTCTGGTGCCATCGAGTTTATCAAGAGAAATAGTTGTGATAAATCATTTAGTAGAGAGAAATTTGACGTAGGTATCTGGATTTTTACTCGAAAATTGTTGAAATTTATGGTAGTAAATGAAACATTTGGCGGAAGAAATTGCTTAAACGGCGTACATCCTCTCATCTGTCTGTTTAGCGCAGGAAAACTCGATAGGAAATCTATAAAGTATATATAAAACGATGGGTCTTGTCAAAAAAGCTTTTTTTATTGCTTGTCTTGTCTATATGGAATGTAACAGTTAAGATCACCGCAGCTTCTATCTCATAACTTTGCGTTAAGCAACAGCTTTAGTCTGTACTTAACCATGCCATTGCGAAGCAAATAAGCTTTAAATCACAGTTAGCGTTCCATCACTGTTAACCATGGCTTAAACTCTGCAGTAAACATTCTTGCTGCGAGCACTCATTACTGGATACAAACTAAGGGAAGACGAGCGATTTAATTAAGCTAACTAAACGAGCAAAAAAAGAAAACTATAATCTAATTGTTATCTGGAAAAGCACGCTTAACGCTTGAGATCACAACACGTTTAGAACCCAATGAGCATAGCGCTGGGAAAAATTCACCACTGATTGCACGCTATTCCTTATTAGGCCCCAGAACGGCACGGTTAAATTAACAAGCATTCGGTGCAACACCTTCATATGTAGACCTGTGTACAACGGGCTAATTACCATATATGCAATTAGCGAACATTCTAAAAAAAAAAAAAACTCTTTCATTATCTCGGTTCATCTCAATCCCACGTTAGAAAAATATCTATAACACATAACGGTGTTCGTGCGAAAATATCCTCACTATAGTTGGTCTGGCTAATCAAAACAAATATAAAATATTGTCGGAATCCAACAATGGAGAAATAAATATATATGTGGCTGTATTATAAAAAGCGTGAGAACGACAAGTACAGGTATTTTTTTCCTCAGCTCATGCCTGTTGGCAAGCGGCTGGTGCGGAGTGTGTTGGTAATTATAACTTCACCGAGACATGACATACGCCTGATTTACTGCACTTTTACAGCAGTGTCGGTGGTTGTTGGATGTTGGATGTCGGATACAGATACTACAGCTTCTCGCGTGTGCCACATCTCGGAAGTATCTAACGAGGAGGGGCGGAGGCGGTCGCTTGCAGGATTACTTTCGAAATAATTATGGCAATTGGGTTTTTTTAAAGTTGGATGTGATTGGTGTTTCTAGATGCTGATTCGCTGGAGAGATGTATGAAGAAAATGATTTGGGCCGTGTTGGTCGGACGGAAAGCTAGCATGTTAGATTTGATAGTTAGGGTCATTTGAATAATTTTGGCTCTAACTATTAATTAACAAGCCTTGAAGAGTTTTTGTTGTGTTGGGATAGAAGATTGTCACTGAGAGAATTTTCTCAAGTTTTCGCGGAGCGCCAAACTTAACATGTGTTTTATCATCAAGGCATAGCGTTTGGAAATGAAATGAAAACCATTTATAAAAAATCGGGTTTAAAGTTTGATAGGATAAAAATTCGGTAACATGCAGTTATTATATCCAAAGACAAACAGAGAACCCAAGAGATCACGAACAAAAAAAAAGCATCGACTTGATCATAACAGCATCTTAAAAACCTATCTAAACTTTCAATCTACACCAATTCAATCAGCGTCGCCAACGGCACCAAAACCATCAAACCACACCGTCTCAAAACCTCTTCCGGACCATACCCCCAACCCATCCCACCAAAACAAAACAAACCCAAAAAAAAAACCACACCTACCCCCACCACCACCAGCCAATCCCGATCAAAAATCCCGATCAGTATTCCAGCAACACCGCCGATAGTAACACTATTTTCGTGAATGAAGCTCGACGTCTGCACATGCGTCTGTATGCACGTCGCACCAGAGTCCCCGCCGCCGAAGAAAACAATAGATGCTGCGCATCCAAAGAGAACTAGAGCCCATTGTCTCTGTGTGTGAATGAAAACACCATTCATTGAACCTACCCAGCTGGCCAGACGCGGGGGAGGGGACCATAGCAGGGGGGGGGGGGGGGCTTTATTAATCAAATCTGCCGCGTGTAAAGTGCGCTCGCGCGTCTGCTGTGTAGAGAGAAAAAGTGTGTGTGTTTCAGGTCCATTGTTTGGATAACGGTAGATTTGATGGCATCTCCCGGGGATGGTACGTGCCAAAATCACGGGTCGGATTGCTCGTGTGTAGGGGGCCACGCGCGCTCGCTGGTTTTCGATTTCGTTATGGCTTTGTGGGTGCGATCAGGTGGGAAAAAATCGAGTGGGAAAGTGGGGGGAAAGGCGTTAGGTGGTGTGCGATTAGTTAGGATGTGGATGCCCACTTGAGTGTTTGTTGGATGGGTTTTTATTTTCCCGACGGTCTTGGTAATTTTTTTTTTGTTTTTATTCATTGAGTTTGGTGGCTTTTCGCTGTGGGGATTGATGCTGTGATGACCCCACCGATTTGAGAGTCATTGTATGTTACCCATTATATTCAATAAGCAAATTTGTCCCATACCCTGTGTCCTTGAGTGTAAAATGCAGTGGGAAAGTGCAATGTAACGATAACAGTTGCATTTTTATCTCTTTTATTCTGTTTTCTTTGGTATTTCCATCAAATCTGTGTTGAAATAATGCGTCCCTTGATGCAGATATAGTTAACTATGCATAAAATGATGTAGCAGTAATCCGCGGAAAGGTTCAAAGCGAATGCTTTTAACGTCCACTGCCCCACTTGCTACGACCTTGCTTGAAAGTCTTCGCCCCCTTTGAAAACTCTGCAGGAAAACACCAATTTTCCACGATTGTTGCGATCACACTACAATTAACTGTGAAAATTGGAAACGAATCACAAGGAAACTAGAGACGCATGCTATTTGCTTTCGAGTTTCTCCTCACCGAGAACAACTCTAGCAGGTTTTTGCCGGCCCAATGCGGACTTTGGTTCCTCGACTTTACGTGGGTGTCCGGTCGGGCCAATGCGATTAACCAGCTAATCTCGGATTAAATCGTAACTCGGACTTAATTGGCCAAGCTGCGGGCGGAGATATTTAAATGCCGGTACACCATTTTCATCTTCAACACGAATCGACGCCGGAGAGTTGCGTTGCAGCCTTCGAATGTGAATTATGTTTTAACTACAAGCAAAGCAACGGTATTTTCAGTCTTACACCATTTAGACGGTTGTTGGATATTGAAGTTAACTTTTATTGCATCATTATGCTTGCACAATAAACTGAAATTTGTGCAAGAAAAGATTAGAAATGATCGGTACCAAAACTAAACCCTTCCAGACTGAATTCAAAGATTATTTATGGTGATTATTAGAAACGAAATATCAATTCCAAAATATACATCCGTACCGGTACGGATGTATATTTTGGAATTGATACCGGTACGGATGTATATTTTGGAATTGATATTTCGTTTCTAATAATCATTATCTACCGTACATGCAACGAGTATTTGCACTTAGGATTAAATTCACACTATTATTTATGGTGCTTCCTCACTTTTCCGCACTGGAAAATGGACAAAACTTTTGAGCGGTACGGATGTATATTTTGGAATTGATATTTCGTTTCTAATAATCATTATCTACCGTACATGCAACGAGTATTTGCACTTAGGATTAAATTCACACTATTATTTATGGTGCTTCCTCACTTTTCCGCACTGGAAAATGGACAAAACTTTTGAGCGGTGTTATAAAATCCACAAATTGACTAGTATTTAGTGGAACAAAATAGTGGCAAATAGTTTCTTACCAAACAATAAACATCCACATTGTGGGCTAGACGCTAAATGACGGTTTTTTCAAAGCTTTCTATTACTTCTTAGAATGTAACGTACAGCCACGATGAGGTATTCAACAGAAAGGCTCAGCCCTAAACTGAGGTATTAGGAACGAATCGATCTCGAAGGGAAATGAAACTAGGTATTTCATATCGGCATCTCGCTGGCGCAGATCGATCAAGATGTTATCTGCTTCCAAACTATCGTAGAGTCATCTTATAACCTTCGTCCTGCATGCCGACTATATTATAGTCACACTTGGCACGTTGAGGACGTGCACATTGCTGAAGATCGAGACAGCAAACGGATGTACAGGCTATAGGAGTACAGACGACGACGTCGACTTGTATCTTAGAACGCTGGGTGGCTGGCTACGTTTCTACTCGACCTTCTAAATGATAATCTGCCATTTCATTTCATCCGAATCCTCATCCGCTTTCCTCTGCTAACGAGAATTGGCCACGGCTGCATCTACGTCAGAACATATTAACCGTATCGGTGATGCAGCATTCACATCCTCGATTAACAATCGATCAATACGGATTTTTTAATAATCACCAGAGAGAGTTCAAAGCAGAGGTTAAACGCCATGGCGTATTTGCATTTAGAAGCCATGACATGGGAAAAAGGAGATAAACAATTTTAAAGTTCTAAATCCTGGAATTTATGAATTGATTTATTTACGCTGTATTGCTTTTTTAACCAATGCTGTAGAAGGAACTGTAGTCAAATCCTGCAGGGTTAAATCAGCGTATCAACCCTCGAAAGGGATCCTACAGCGAAGGGCCAATACCACTGAAATGAGAGTGTTCCGACGGTGCTAGCCTTGCAAATTCGCTGCGATTGTTGAAATTTGGTACTGCCCATGTTTTCACTATGTCACTGTGGGACAGAATTGGTAACACCGCGATTTTAGGTATAGGACCCAAGGGCCAGGGGCCCAGGGTTTCAGGGGAGGGGGCGTACAAAGTTTTGCCCCTCCCACGCCCAAGTGTCTTCGGCGACTCGTCCGACACGCTCGAGGCAGGATGTGGGGGGGTCGGGGGGTCTGGGGGGTCAGGGGCCCCCGATGTGGCCCCCGACGTGGTCCGAATGCGGAGCGCGCTCAAATGAGTCAAATGTATTATAAGTATGCCGACGTGCGACGAATTGACGATGTGTTGACGACGATGACGATGGCGACGACGGCGAAGTCATCGCTTGTGTTGTGTCATCGCGTCGTCGTGTTGTGGTTAGGACATCTTGGAGTTTGTGCTTCTTTGTTTCGGCGGTTGGTTGGGAGGAAAGCGGGTTCGGTGGGTTTACCGTCGTGGGCTTAACGTGGGTGACACATCGCGGACTTTGGGAGGGTTTGAGATATTTTTAGAAAAATCAATTCGGTAATCATGAATGTAGGTATACTTTTTACTGTTTCCTGTCATAATGTGGGGGTTTGAAACATATTACACATTTTAACGACAACGTAAATGATAGATACTCCAATTTTACCCGGAAAATTGCTTTTGTTTATTGTAATTTTCGTGTATCATAATAAACATTTTGGTACATGACACAGGGCATATCAGTAGCTAGTTTTTCCACTCAATTCGTCGCGTTGGAAAAAGCATAAGTCACAAGAAGTAAGATTGAATTCGGCATCAAAATGCAATTCCGCGCGGAGACTTCAACGCGCGGCGCCCGAATAAACGGTCAAACTCGTCCGTTGCACTACGCTACTTGGTTACAAACTAACGCAACGCAAGCGAAATTAGCTCAATTTTTTGCCTCGCATCCACTCACGTACCCAACAAACTCACATAATTATAATAATTGCACTCAACAGACCCGGTTTTTATTAGCAGTTTTAATTATAAAACTGATAGCCTATCGTTCATTAGCATGTATTTAGGCCGGGACAACTTTCTTACGGCCGCCCTGACGTCCCGGGGGTCAGCCCAGGTCAGCTGACGTCACACGTCACTTGACACGAGGGGTGCGACACAGGTCCACGCGACGGGGGGTGCATCGGACAAGAAGACCCACCCGAGCCCCCCTGGACGGGCGCCCAAAAACAGAACTGAGAGTTTAGCGCACATCGGACCGCTGTGTGTTGACTCTGTGTCTGATGAAGGTATAACAAGGCTGTGTACATGACTTCGTTCATGGTTCTACGCTAGTGAGATTTGTGTTGGGAGAGTGATTAAAATCTTGTTGTTCAAAGACGGTTGGCGTATTTGCGCAGCGGTTGATCAGATTATTGTGAGAAGTTTGTCGCTGCTTTTTTGGGTGCCGTGGATGTCCTAGCCAACTCGAAAGCGTTCGAATATAGTGTTTGAATAAAAGTGGTTGTAATCACTTTTGTCGAGCGGAAAATGGCAGCAAAGGGCATGATGTTATGTAAAGCTTGATGCAAAATTGTTTGACGGCGTCTGATAATTTTGCGGTTCGGCCTTTCACATTTTTTTGTTTGAAAATCCGGCCGTCTCATCTGTGGAACGGATATCAGTACTGATTTGAATGCACTTTTGGAGCTAAAATAGTCTTGAAATGCCTGTAAGCTAACTGCAGCTTTGACTGCAACGGTGAGCTGCAAGTGTGACCTTCGGGTTTCAGGCCCAAAATCTGCTCCAATTTGAAGGAAAACAAGAATCCACGAACGAGCACGAACTACCTAATTGATTTAATCATCAATTGAGTTAGGTTCCGCGTAAGTTGCTGGTTGAATTTCAGATATATGCGTGGCCTTCGTGGCGTTTAAGGAAATGTACTGATTTTTCGTCTATTACTTGGCACAAGCCACTGAGCAACGGTTTACGGTGGAGGTGCCGGGTCCTGCATTCGACAAGCCAACGGAATTTGCAGTGGAGATTGCAACGAGATTGTTTAATTAAACAGTCCTTATACACGGAAAGTTCCCCTGCTTATTTAGATTCTACCTTCTTAGGTGAATCTGTCTTGGTCCCGGTATAATGAAAGTGTATCACTGTAGTAATTTGTGATGATAAATGAGCTTATGGAAATGGGGATCAAAACAATTGAGACAGAGCAATGTTGAATGAATACAAAATTTATATCGCACACAACGATGCATTATAGGAGATGGAACTGCAGATACCGATACAAGAATCGCGATTTCAAATCATAGACGCCAATTTAGCGGAAAATTGAACAAATTCTCTGTATCCGTCGTTTATTAAAAAGTCCCAAGCGATTTCAGAATCAGTATACACGCCGCCGGTATAGATCGTGCGCAATTCCGAATCATCTCTCGCCAGCAACCATAGCACTTCCAGACACAAGAACGACCTTATATACCTACATATCCAAGACGTAGGCAGGTTTTCACACTATTACCATCAAGTTTATGCAAATAGAGCCCCCATGTTTTTCCATCGCCATGGCTTCGTTGCTTCAACAGAATCATGTTAAAGACCAGGCAAACAACCAGCCACAACTCCACCTATTTTGAATCTATGAATCGTTAATCTGACCAATGGTAATGGTCCACAGCCGTTTTCCTTAGCCAATCACCGCACCGAGAAATCAAAAAGCCTTGTGCATAAATGATTAGATGGCATACATATAGTATGCATCTGATCATGTACATTATTATATTTATATATATAGCTATACATGTTTAAATTAATTCAATGTAGCTATAAGCTCGCTCTGTGCTATGGCGAAGGAGGGATATAATGGAATAGTGCATTCAAGCCAAGCCAGAGAATGGCTACGTCCAATCTATTACCGTCATCTCATATCGGAGTCGATATATAAATGGTAAATTATTATTATAGAAGCGTTCCCGTTCGCGAAAAGTCTTAGCTGTCGGTGACATTTCTGGTGAATCGAGATGCATTTTGTCGTCGAGTTATTGCCTGACGTTTTGACGTTTACCGTCCCTACTCCAGGTGAAATGTGGAAGATTTATAAAAGATTATTTATGCGCACGGTGACGG
Source organism: Nemurella pictetii (assembly GCA_921293315.2). Taxonomy (NCBI): domain Eukaryota; kingdom Metazoa; phylum Arthropoda; class Insecta; order Plecoptera; family Nemouridae; genus Nemurella; species Nemurella pictetii. The sequence goes on from OV121122.1 coordinate 11,069,822, forward strand.
TTGTCGCTGCTTCGTGGATGTTGATAAATTCGCTGAGCGCGTTCGGTCTGCGTTGCGGCCGCAATCGTTTGCGATTTGTTGTCATAAATCAGCGGAACGGTGAAACGATTTTGACGTTTCGAGGAATTTGACTAGCGGATGGAATTCTTTCGCGTGCGTCTGCGTCTGTTTGTGTGTGTAGTTGGTTTTTGATATGACCAATAAATATGTCACGCGGTATTTACTTCTTAGTGATGTATTAGAAAACTATATTTATTATAAAACTAAAGTTTCTTGTTACATTTCGGATTGATCGCGATAGAGCAATTGTGTAATAAGTGCTCGGCGTTGACTGTCAGTCAGGCTGAGTTCTAATCATGTTTTTATAAGATTCTTTCAATGTAGATAGACTGAAGACGAGTTTACTCGGAGAGAAATTATGCGTTCTTTCTTTGAGCGAGCTTTCTTGAATACACTTATTTAAAATTGTTCTCCTCAAATCACAAAGTGTTTGGTCAAAGAGTCCCAAATAAGAAAAACCTCTCTTTGAGGGTATTACTCTGAGTTTTCTAAGAATATTGAATTGTGATATGATTTGAATGTATATTTGTGTTGTTTTACATTATTGTTTTGTGTCATCCTATGCGTTCTATAATTTATTTGCACTTGTGGAGACTCTCCGTTTAGGCTAAATAATATCAGCATTACAACGTGGAATGGTCACCGAATGTTGCTTAACTTCAATGTCAAGCTATCTTCCAAATCGATCAGGATTAGCCTTCCTTCAAAGCACAAATTAAACCCCGATATCGTCATTGGAAACGCGTTAACAAGATCTTGACACTGACTTTTGACTCTCTCTATCATCAATGAATCTTAATCTCAACTCTCTCACTCCCATTCCACTCCTCTCCTCCCTCCCTCTCTCTCTAAGTCAGGTACAGAGCTTGTAATTGAACATTGAATCAATCAGTCGACATTAAGTTTATCTCGTGCTCGAGACAAGATTACATGATTGACTTTCATGCCACCACTTATGTGCCATTCTGCACTTGAGACAAGAATTCTGTGAGATACTGCTAAAGTAATATTGTCCCCTTGTGCAATCATTTGCACACGTACAAAAGATACCTTCCGGGCCGTTTTCTCAGAGTCCTTGGGGCTCATTTTGGATTAGTTGGATCAGAGTCAGGCTACGATCGGGACTTCTCTAATACCACCACCACCACCACCACCGGTGTTAATGCGGCGCTAGTTTTGCTACGGTGCTACCATTGTTGCGATTAACAATAGGCGCTCCATCATTACACCGACAGGTTGCATAGTAAGGACATCACCACGATGATAACAGCGTACCTCCCGAGGTAGATTTTAGGGTTAATTTGAGCCTGATTTGCTGTCAAGGATGCAACTCTTGACAATTGCGCGAACTAAGGCCTGATTTATGGCCGATAATGTTCAAGGGTTTGGTTTGGATATGGTTGGAGGAATCTCGAAATAATTCTTTTATATGATACCTACATTTGATGGCGGTTTTCGGTAATGAGACTGTTTATTTTATTTTGGATGCTCAATTTTCTTAGCTTTCAGACTCTTTACTAACGATTTATCTTTGAATTGAAATACATTTAAGAAATCGTTGGCTCCTATGCATAAGCTTGTACATGTGCCTCCTACAGGGAACTTCGTAAGCTATTTTAAAAATCTAGGTGATTTATTGAAGATAAAACAATTCATACAGATTTTATCTCGTTTCCTCCCTCATATTTTTTATGTTTTAAATTGGTTTTAGGCAACATCGGCAACACCGACCCAAGCTACAGTACCTTGCGCCTAAAGTCATACCTCTGTGGTCATGCCATCACTCACCTTCAGTCCTAACCATCACTTAGTAGTAGTTTGAACACTTAAGGAGCGATAAAACCTTCTTGTTCATACCCTTGATGGTTGCAAGTGACTTTAACCGTTCTGAACACAGAAGCATCTAGACACCACGCAATGCAATCAATAATACGTTAAGCCACCACTTATTTGTTAACCACATACAAGTAAAATATATTGGTAAAAATAAGTCGAAGTCTCTTCAAACGACTAAAGGAACTGCAGCTTACATTAGCTGAGGCTACTTACTTTGAAAACTTAAAAATCGTATTTGAGTGTTAGGAGAAAAAGCAGAATTCTTAGACTTAAATGTTAACGCTTATGTGGGTCAGCTATTAAATTTTTAAATTTTACTTTAAGCTATGTAAGCGATTTAACTTTAGAGGCACATAACGAGACAGAATCAATATTGTCGTTGGTATACCTATCACAAAATCAAGTTTTATCTTTATAGGTCTACCTGGGCGATGGAACAAAATAGTTAGGATATAAACAGCTACAGGTTCTTGTCATATTTTACGACTGATAAAGTAATACTATCAAATCAATAAAATTTCTGGCTCCGATTCAATTTGCGTTACCTATTATAGACAATACGGAGACTGGCAAGGCTTACGAGCCGAGAAAATAAGTTAAATTTTTGGTACTTATTTCATTTTAGCAACAAAAAGTCGCAAAAACGGTATAAAATCTGAACATAATGCAGCCAGTTCTGCAAAATGACCGGCATTATCACAACCTGGTTACACTCCTGGTTCGCTTAACGTTAATTGCCACTTCTAATGCATGCTACGTTCTCTATTTTCAATTGCTTGGCACATTTCTCGGCGCATGCACATTATGCCATGCTGACTTTGATTCCCCCATCGTAAACGTCAGAGCAAAGCTTCAACCTAGATTGCTGCAAGGCTGCTGTGCTTTTTCGTCGGAGATTTCTTTCTAAAATAGGTAATTGCTGTTATCTCTGAGCACATCGCTGCTGCTGCCGCTGCTGCTGCTACGTTATCTGTTTATCTTCCGCATTGTTTACAGACGGTGTTCGCTTTGACACGACAGCAGCCAGCCTCCCAGTTTACAACTGTTATAAAGGAGGATATTTTATTTGGATACGAAAAACATATGAACTGTGCGCTAATTAAATTTTAATTAGGTTTTTCCTCTTATATATCGCGGGGAAAATTTGCAGAAGTCCTTTCAAATCAAAACGCAGTGACTAGAATATGCCACTTTACAACTCTGCTTATTTGATTTAACGATGCAAGTGCTTAATTGAGGCAGACGATTTTTCCCACCGATTTGATCCATAATGGTATACTTCATCATTGTTTTCTGGAATAAATTAACACTAACGACGGAAAAGCAGGCACTCGGTAGAATTCTGGGGTAGTGTAGTGTACACATTGCTTTTGATTATCTAAGCTTTCATACCGTCACTTCCAGAAATGGCAAAGAGAAGTTTCCTACATCTAAACCAAAGGTCCCACGTTAGTAACGGTAGAAACATCAATTACCATCAAAGAGGCACGTGGCAACTAGATTCACACGTCCATCGCCGCCATGACACCGACGCTCCACGCCGCCAACCCAACAAAACCAAAAACCCCAAACTCACCCAACATCTTGCTGAGATCGGCGTTGTGCAGATCAGGATTCTCATCCGCCAACTTCTTCCTCTCCACCTTCGCCCACACCATGAACGCGTTCATCGGCCTCCGGATCCGTTGCTCCTTCAGCGCCTTCTGCGCCGCCTGCGCGGACGCGTGCGTCGTGTGCGTCACGTGGTGCGTCTGTCGCGCGTTGTTCTCCCATTGTGCGTGCGCCATGTTGCCGATGCTGCCAACCCAATGGCACTCGTCGCCTCGCAGGTGGCCGCCGAGGTTCTGCGAGGTTGGCAACACGCTGGGCAGCATCTGGGTGATTTGCGGCGACATCTGGGTGATCTGTGGCGACATGTGCGGAGCCTCGTAGGGGTCGCTGGTGTCGTAGTGATGGCGCGGGCTGTTGTAGAGGTGGTGGAGCTGGTGGAGGCTGGGGGAGTTGGCGGGACTGTAGTTGGCGGACATCGAGTTGGAGTTGGGGTGGGATGCAGGCGAGCCGACGGAGGTTTTGGTGTATTCCTCCATCATCCTGAAAAATAGGAGAAGATTTTGGGTTAGGTATTGATATTTTAAAACAGTTTCTTAGCATTTTTATGATTATACAATAGACTGTAGAAGATATTTCTAATGTCCTTAGAAGATTGAGCCTTTGTTTTAAAGTTTGATGAGTTTTTCTGTGTGGGTTGAGACCCTGGTGATGATTCTATACAATTTAACATAGAAAATATTTTAATTGTAACGCTTGTAGCGTTCTAAGAAGATTGGGGGTTAGTGTCACATTTGGTTACAACTTGTCTTGGCATAGGGATGGCCTTGAGATATCGAAATACTAATAAGTATGGTTATGGTCGTACGATTTAGTAGCGAAAATCACATCGGAGGCCACGACTTACGCTTAGCGTCCTTAAAGGATTGGGGTTATGTTTGACATTTGGCTAGATTTTGTTTGGGCATAGAAATTACCTTGAGGAACGAGAAACATATGTGGTTTTGGCGATAGCATTATCCGTAGCGAAAATCTTCCTCTGATTTACAATTGTAAGAATAAGTCTTTCTGAATTTATAACAACGCCAAGTAGAAAGAAGAAAAACTTTCCAAAGAAGGCGCAATATTAATGTAACGTGGTATGTGAGAGGGTCCTGAAAAAATCGAAGCGAGCAATGATCAGGGTTACTCTTCGTATGGACTCGAACCCTGAGATTTTCAAGCGTGGGCATGCACAGTTTTTACGAGGCAAAGATTTCGGCATCGTCGAAGCCAAGGACAGCGATCTTGGTGAAAAACAACTCAATACCAAAAAAAAACAAAACTAAACTGCACAAAACGAATGCGTATCAAGTCTCCGATATATGGATAAAACTATTTGAGAATTTGCAATATATAGGAGGTTTTGCAAAAAGCAAGTTCCGACCGGCACGTTTCGCTGCAGAAAGAATTCATCGACATCTTACCGATGGAATGCTCTTGCAAGGCGTAGAATCTGCAAAACCAGTCGGACATTAAGATGCCTGGATCGGTTGAATTCAAGACACTTACAGATCCCTCGATCGGTAGGATTACCTAATGCCACGAAGACTATATTCTCTTAACATCAAATAAACCTGTACATTTGCAAGTTTCGGCGATTAAATTCAGTTTTAGAGAAAAAATATATGTCGCCGGTCATTCAGGAATACTTTGCGTAATGTTGCTTATGTGTATTTATCCCTATATTTTTTTATTTGTTATCACAATACGTAGATAATAGATGCCAAAAAACCGGAAAAAAATTGGTGTTCAAAAAACACCCATTAGATAATTTTAATGCCACACCCGGAAAAAAACTGCGAATTGTAAAACATTTCTTACATGGAATCAACGCCAGTACATCAACAGAGGAACACAATCATAACAGAGATTAAAATATCTGCTAAAATTCAAGCAACGTGCTCAACAATTGCCGCAACTTAACAGACAGGTCACGCTAGTTACGAAAAGCCACCTCCCGTAACGCTCCAGTCAAACCCAATTTAAGCAAACAAATAACTTAATTTTTTAATAAATTCCTTGCACCAGCGATAAGATCGAAACAAAGCAGAAAAATCCACACCCGTTTAGCCGGCAGCCGGGTGGGCGATTCCAATTACACAAAGTTGCCCCGATTTAATTAATAAATCATAATATTCTCATTATAAACCCCAGCATTAGAGACGCGTCCAATGAGCTTTACACGCTATCGTGCGTTGCTGATTTATACCAAACAAATCACAAGGTGTCGAGGCATTAACATTTCTAATTAATTAACATTGAATCGCGTATGCAGACCCTATGAGCATGACTCCGATGATGGCAGTTGATTGCGTTACCGCAGACGCGTCACACTATAGCTATATTCCTGCTCCGTGCGCGTGGGTTTAGCGTGAAATTTAGCATGCCTACAAGGAAATCATGTGCAGTACACGGCGTGTAATGCAATGCGTGTTATATAATGCCGTCGAGGGCAGCTAACTCTTAGTTAGAGGTGTAAGGTTGTAGATATTATGCTTATCTTGGACGTTGCGAGCTATGTTGATACAGTTTTCAATATGGCTTGACTTTTTTCTTGTCATATCCACCTGTTGTTTGATTTATTTTTAGTTAATTTTCAGATTAGAGTTAAATAATTGAATGACGTTATTTTTTTTATTGCCAAAACGATGGTTTTGCTAATTTTTCAGTGGTCCAACGTCAAAAAGTGTGTATTGGACTACTCTTATAACATGAAGATTATTTTCATTGTACTCCATAGCCTTGTTTAATAACACCATTGTTCTGTTCCTGAAAATTGCCCTAGTCAATATTGTAGGACCATGACCCGGGTCAAAACTCTGCAGAGTAAACACTGCTAACACCAAGGACAAAAGGGTAAATAAATATACAGTCTATTGACTTCGCTTTTTCACATTTTTTAAATATATCTAGAACACATCATGACTAATACACGAGAATTATGACTTCATAGCCATTATTGCACGTGCAATATTTTCCGATGCCGACGCAACGCATCGCACGTATTTTAGCAAGGCAGGGCACGCGCCTTCGGTGCGTTTGTCAAGATGGCGGCGGCGATTGCCACGTACGCGGCGATGGCATCTCATTCCGCGAAAGCCCGGGCTTTTTGCAAGTCGCCGACGCCGCTGAGGTTGCGGCGTCGCTGTAGTTGGCTGGAGAGTCAACGCAGGCAGAGAGTGGACAGACGTGGACAGAGTAGTCCCAGTTGCTTTGCGAGCGATGGTTGCTATGTTTGAGGCGTGATGTTCTATTGAATTCGGATTTCTTTTGAAATGGCTGACAATATTTGGGTAATAATAGTCAGTAAAATCTTAAAACAAATATCATTTTGCTCTAAGCACTCAAAATATTTACTTGTGGCACTCGGAATTTATTTGATGAATCTCTTTTATGTTTCCCAAATATAATTTGGTTGATCTATCGTAAGTGTTCTACACTTTTCAATGAATTTCGACCCTTAATTTGTGTAGGGCATTTTGAAAGAATGAAAATGCTAATTTCGGATCAATTCCTGACGTATTACAGTCAACACATAGACATAAAATAATACGCCTGATGTTCGCGACTATTCATGCATACAAATTTGGCTTTTCTTGAGTCCAAAGACCACTCTCTGCCCAACGCTTTTCCAAGATGTCAACCTCATCCACACCAACGCCTAATTCCAACTAACCAGCACCGATCTAACAAGTAACTAGGCCCGTGATACGCATTACAGAAATTAGTGTCAAGGTTTCAATTTCATATCCAACCGGCGCTGCGCTTTTTTGCCCCGGTGAACGCGCTTCTTCGCCCTCTCTCATTGGGCACACACTTTGTTTTTTTGCCGCCGTTCCTATTGGTCGGTCCGGAGAGGAAATTGCGCCAACAATTTGCACGTTGGCAAACGTGCCGCGATGAAACTCGATTGCAATTACTCGTTGTTCTGCTTTTCATTAGCACGAGCGCTTTTTGCCGCTGTGTTGCGCTGCTGTGTTTGATGGTTGAGTTTGTTTATGATTTGCTTCGATAATCTTCGCTCGGTATAGCGGCGTGAGCCATGCGCCGAACTTTTTGTCGGCCAGGATCCGTTACGTTACAAATCGAATCGGCGTTTTTCTACGCGCCAAATCACTAGTGTAACGAATCTGACGACAACTTTGTGTCAAAAAAATGCAGACAGCGTCAATTTTAATTTTTAATTAGGTGTTTGAGGGCCAGTTTTATATTCGAAAGCTACGACAGTTGAGTTAAGCGCCTAAAAGCCTACGATTTTGTTATTTTCAGACACAGAGCAACGATTTCAATCTCTAAAGCTCTTTCAAATCAATTCACTTGGTAAAATAAGTTTTCTGGGCAAGTGGCTGATACTGTTTCATATGGCAGGCGGTTTGATACTGAGGGCAAAGCATCTGTAATGGCTTTTGACTTTTGAGAGTGATGAAATAGGATATCTGCATCCATCTGAAATAATCGCGGATAAACCGTGAAAAGACTACGGCCGGTAAAGCAAACCAAAAGATTCGAATCAGAGAATTCCAGAGACACCGAGTTCGACACTTGTCCTATGAGGCCTTTGTCACTGAATTTTAGATGAGAAAGCCAAGTCTGACAGATTCCTGAAGGATTCCTGGAGATTCCTGAAGCCTCCCCCACGCCAGTCTTTCGTCCACTAATATGACACTTGACCATCTTCAAGATCTATCTTCATAAGCGTGAGACTTCATTGTTCTACGACATAAGGTCACACATTTCTAAGTCATAAACCATTTCGCGTATAAACTATTAAAAAAAACTGAATAAACCATGGCCTTTTAGCTACTTAAACCGAATTTCACGTAAAAACCATCAAATCCAAGCCGAACTAACTATTTATAACCAAAAAGTCCGCCGAGGACAGTCCACCTAATGACACCTCGACTAACTGTTGTGTAACTTGTTGGCAAAATGTCGTGTCGACATTATAAACTTTGCAAGCGAAACGCTCTAGGTCTCGCTGCTCGGCCAGTGGCGGCGACGGCTGCTTTGCCAGTGGCACAGAGACACGTGTTGCGTGTTGTGGGTATAAGCCACTATGTCGAAGGGCGCGAGGTGCCAAAAAGTGGGATTTTCATAGCCCAAGGGACGATTTCTTGGATGAAACGTAAAGCGGACGGTGTGACATGCTTTATTGTTTTATTGACATGCTTTATGCTTTGAGAAGGTTCCTTGGCACATGATTCAATTTCAATTTTTCCATTCACCTCCATTCACCTTTCAAGAGCTTATATCAGGAAGAGTGGAAACCCCTGGATTATCCTTATGCTCTAGCGCCCCTGACGGACATTGTCAGTGGGCACTGTAAGGAATTTCACGGCTTTACTTGTTACCACCCCCTGGGTGCTTCTATCATGAGCGTAGAGTTCCCAGTCTTCGAGGCTTTCTCATGCAATCACCATTGATGACACAAGACGACATAAATTGGCGGCGAACTAATTTGCTGTTCAAAATTTATGTCAGGGGTTTGTGATGAATCCAGCCTCTACAGGACTTCGAATTAGTATAGTATGAATTATACGTGCCATAAAAACCACCCCGAAATTCGGTAGAATGTCCCACAATTCGACTGTCGGTGCGCCACTGTCGTTCAAGCAGTGCCTCTGGACCCATTGTTTACCGGAATCTTTGTCTGATGGAGTTATTAGTTGACCCGCCGCTGTCGCTGCGTGTATTTACGTGCGTGCGTCTGGCACGGCTCCACGCAGGTCGACGTCGCGACGCCGTCGACGTCGGACTATAATTACAGCAGGCGGCCGCTAGAGCAGATCGGTAGCCGCCGCCGCCGCCGGTAGAAAAAGTGTGGCGAGCTGTACGGCGATTATTGTGGGTTTTTAAGGTGAGATGTGATGACAGCGTTCATTTGTACCATGGCGAACATTGACAGAAGCCCTCATCTCATTAAATCTTACATTTAAAAAATATCAGAATCGTATTCCTTGCCTCGATTTGGTTATTAAGTTTTCAACACTCTTTCGTTTTGTTGGAAATTGGTCTGTGTCATCCACAGCTCACTCAAATTTAACTCCGTCAACTAGCACTGCGCTGAACAGACTTGGTAAAAATTATTCACTGCTCAATTTTTGCAAGATCTCAGTTCCGAATAGTGCGAATAATGGACCCATGTCCAAACTTTGGATTAATTTCCATACAGAACATCATCTACCCTCTGGACTTCTATCTAAGGTGTCGCGTAGCACCATTAATGACCGTGCATCAAACGAGTCTGTCAACTGTATACAAATTAAAAAGAGATATAGTATCAACATATCATTTCCTAGATTTAGTAACGCGAGTACATATCAAATTATCTGAATACTGATTAATCCTTTTCACACTTGAACACACTTCAGTTCAATATTGAACTAACCTTGCGCCTAGTTACAACGGCGCTATACGCTAAAACCTTCGCTTCTACTACAAGCCTACATTAGCACGGCGAGTTACAGTCCAGAAAAACTCCGATTGCATTTTACTACGAATTTACAGCTAAACAGCAGTGCAAAAGAACAATAGATTTCAACAAGATTGTTTTGCTCTAACCGGCACTCGTCTAGAACTTCAGAAGGCAATAAAATATGAAATACCTCAATCATAAAATCAAAATTAAATTAAAATAAGTTGGCAGAAGGAAACAAATGGTTTTATTAATTGCAGAGGCGTGTTTAAATATATAATAATAATACGTCATGTCAAGTATACTTGGACTTAATTCCTTGAAATAGAACTACAACCTGTAGTGTAGGCTGTCGCAAGGGGAAACGTTTTTAATGAATGTCATATTCTAAGCAGCTTTAGTCTGCTTCTTGTTTCGTGTTACAATTCTCTGACAGTCCATTTTCTCCAAAAACAAACATTTTATATGTTTCAGCTCAAAAAACGTTGAAATTCGGGGAGCAACGTGTCTGTAAACCAATTCACAATGCGTTGTCTTAGTGAAAATAATCAAAAATAATTATTTTGATCTCATTTTATCAAGGAGCGACTATTCAGAATTTATGAGCGACTTTTTGGAATGCTTCAATCGTATTTCCTGCTTGGTTTGCCTTACACAAGACAAAACCAAATCCCCAAAAGAATTCAACAAAATCCAATCAAAATTAGGATAATTAATTAAACGACCACTCAACGCTGATGATAACACGCTACACTTTGTCGTTCACCGCATGTTATTCACCAAAACACCTCATTTCCGAGATAACCAAATTACCGAAACCCACCAAATCGCATTTAAAGTTTAAACTGAGTCAGAAACGGCGCGCGTTAAGAGTCTACATAGGTTGTAACCCGATACGATAATGGAAATCAAAATAATCTGTGGCAGTAATCACAAGAAGCCACGGATTAAAAACGCTGGCACTTATCTGCGACTCTTGCATAACCAAGATTAATAATCAAAATGAAAAAAATCAGCTTTTTCTCGATTTTCGTGATTTTAATGACACGGTTGGGTTCATCTTTGTCAGCAGATTGTATGATACTTTGAATCAAAGTTCTAGTGCACTTATTGATGATTCTGTGGCGCATTTCAATCAAGGAAAATAATTTGTATGTGCGTCATGTTTTAAGCCGCTCTAATCTTACTCACGTAAAAACGAATGAATATTACCGAAAAAATCGATAATTTTCATCCGATTTTTTCATTTCAACATTGCTTTAGATCTGCAAACAGAGACGAATCCAGTCATATCGAAAAAACCATGAAACACGGAATTTTATGATTTACCTTTTTACTGACTTATATATAACCATGTGTCGGGTTGTGCAAGCATAATCTCCAAGAGTGTTTTTATTCTCTCATGCTGATAATGAGGCAGTAAAACTGGAAGTTATTTTTCATCAGGTCTAATCCGTGAAAGATTAGCTTTCTCACACGGAAATTTTTGGCAGTGCAGAGGTCCACGTGGTTACTTTTCCCTGTCCCTAAAATGTTCCCTACATTTATGAAAAAAATCAGTGGATAGTTGAAAAAATTTCTGACCCGCGATGTAAAGGCTCGTGTCCATCGGACGTTTACTTTGTTCACAAATAAATCTTGAATTTGGGACTTTTTGTGGGGTTTTTTTAAGCGAAAACACCACTTTTCTTTCTTCTCTGGTTGTTTTATTTTCCATCCGATCTCAATTTAAGTTTACAAGGCGGGTCGGAGTACTCTTCCTATACACACTGATTTTTTTTCAAAAATATTGGGATCAAATTTAGGGGCAGGAAAAGTAATGGCGTGGACCTCTGCATTTTCGGCTTTTAAGCTGCCTTTAGCTGGCTCTTAATGACTGAAGTCCCCTCCGAGCTTGTGTGTACATTTGAAGTTGTTAACCCGAGCAAGTGATTGGCTAATCTCCGCTTGACCGGCGCATGTCTAGCCGTGGTTTAACGACACCGATGCGCCGTCGAACGCGTGCAGGAATCTATATTTGCATGCCTGGCCATCGTCGAAGCTTGACTGATAACGGCGTGGTATAGTTCCTCCGACGGCTGTAACGGCCTTAGTTCTTACATTTACTCACCTTAGAGTGAACTTAGAGACGGCTAGGCGACACTGGCATGCATGTAACATTTTTTTTTACAGTTCATTTACTGGGAGGGAATACTTTTCTGCAGCTGCAGCTACTGCTACTGCAGCTACTTTACTTTTCTACTTTTCTACTTTTTCGCTTATGGTGTTCGAAACAGGATTTGTGTTATCAACTTCACACAACTGAATGTGTACATATACTGCCCAAATCGATTCCTTTGCGGTGGCGAAATGTTGGCAACTATTTTTGATTTAATTTGGTTAATTTATTATCAGTTTCAGAACTTCGTTTCCAGTTATGTTCTTTCGGCCTCTAGTTTAAATATTGACATTTTGTAATTTCCCCGTGATAGTTTTGTTTCTGGAGTTGAAGCGTCCAAAAAGCAGACAATTATTTCGGTATGGTCTCTCCCTGGTATAGACTTTAGCTTATTAACCATTGTTGCATCATTTTTATAGAATATACTTATACTAATTAAATAATCAGCCAAATAAAGCAGTTTTTCTTTATCATCACACATCTTTGAATTATTTGGGAATGTTTCATATAAATAGCTTGCTAGATGCCCCAAGTTTTAATTCACCATGTTAGAAGAAATTGGCTCAATCTGTACATAGTACAGATACAGCATGAAGCGGTGGTTATTTTCGACTTGATCGCCTCTCAACTGTCAAGACTAATTCAGACACAGCATTTAGCACCATGCCTACAGGATAAAGATCCTAAATCTTGATCTTTAATTATTTATACCTACCCATTTGGTAATAATGACAGCTAACATGCAAAGCGTGCTAGACGAAATATATATCTTATTGTGCCGGCAACTCACAAAGCGTTACGCAAAATAAAGTTGATAGTTTATTATCAGTAAAATTAATTAACACGCACTAAAACCTGTGCACGTTTGCACGTTTTAAGCTAACTTGTCAACACGAGTTATGGCGTACATGAAATCTACAGGGAATCGCCGCAAACACGAGGCGAGACACAGTATAGCCACGCGCCGAGGGTATCTTAGACAAACTCTAGCGAGCAACGTGACGTCAGCGTCTTGTCACCGACTTTGAACCCTGCTATCAGCCAGGTAGGAGCCATGCACTCAGCTGTCGGCACACTTCGCGTCACGTGATAACAGACTACGGGCTAGCCGCTTAGAGATGCGTGCACTTGCTAAGAGGGACGTGGAAAAATGCGTAGAGATCGGTAGGAACTCTTAGAGATGCGTACACTTGCTAAGAGGGACGTGGAAAAATGCGTAGAGATCGGTAGGAACTCTTAGAGATGCGTACACTTGCTAAGAGGGACGTGGAAAAATGCGTAGAGATCGATAGGATGCGTGTAGATGTGTACTTTTGCATTTAAAGACGCGGAGATATCTGTATAGCGATGCGTAGAGATCGGTTTAGGAACGTGGGGGGCCGTTTAGAGGTCCGTAGAGATGCGTACAGTTGCGCAGAGACACAGATAAATGTGTAGCGATGCGTAAAGAATCGCAGGAACGCAAAGAGATGCGAAACAGCTGTGTATATGTGCCGCACAAAGGTCCTTATAGAAACAGATTAGGAAAGATGCGTAGAGCTGCGTAGAGATTAGAGATGCATAGGACAAGAACAGGGGGTGGGAAGTAAGTTGGGATATTAGATAGATTTCAGAAATTTAAATCACTAGTCCCAAATAAGGATATTTTGTTGATACGCTCCCCGAGAAAGGGGCGGCGGTCTACCATCTTGATCAAGGAAACATCGATTTGAATCGAGAGTGTGAGGATGCGTTTCACTGGAGATGAATCTTACCTCAATGTCAACATGCTCTTAACAACTGCCAGTTTCTTTTTATTTCGTTATAGTGGCTGTAAACTGAAGTGGGTAGCGTCCATAGCACAGGTCTTGCTTGCTCAGGTCTTGCAGGTCTTGCTTTTATTTGTTAATTAAGTTTAAAAAGATAATTAAAAAGTGATATAGATATGAGGCGACATCTCGGTGATAAGCGTCAACACGTTTTAAATCATCAGACTGAAGATGATAATGATACACATGGAAACTGACGATTTTTTTCTGTCAACTGTATTATAGAATAAACAAAAGATCACCATATTTTTCATAAATAACAAGCAAATGTTTAGTTGCAGCCAACGCAACCATATTTCATATTTTTTCCACGAAAAATTCAAAACTGGAAGCGAGTTTCATAAATGTTTAAAAAAATTCAATCACGTTGTATAACGGTATAAATAAGTGCGTAATGCGTCCTGCGTAATGCGTTATGTCACGTGCACACGTCACTCTTAATATCACCCCACCCCTGCACATGTGACATGTTTGACGACCAGCCTTGAGTGTCGTCGAGCGATGCGTCGTTAAACCTCGCAAACACAGCGAGGCTAAGCGATCAGATCCTGTGCCGTTCGCATATACAACCAGTGTACTATAAATTACACGCTTCTATCTGCTTAGGTCGCGCATGGTACTTACGTATACTTTATGCAAATAAACAATAAATGCATATCATCGTGGCCTGCTAATGTTAGAGTTTTAATTTGTTTTATCTCGTTAATTAATGGTTGGTTTAATTTAATTGTTACTTATCAATCAGATTATTTCCGAACTGAAAAACCTGTAATGCTCGAAAGCTGCGTTTGTGTAATCTTGTGTATAGGTGAATAGCTATAGCCCCCCAAAACAAACAAAAACACTCCAAAAACCAAAGTTATATTCAACTTTAATATGGCAACTTCTGTTTCCCTACAGACTGGAGGTTAAAATTTTAACCAGGCAGTCTTTATATAAAGCCGCTCAAAACTATTCAAGACTATTCCTCAAATTTCTTGAAGAAAACCGTCGTATCAGGTTACAAAGTGTGGCGTAAAGCCCTTCTCTCAGCTCTATAAATTACAATACAACGCGTGTTGGCAATTTATCGGCCGAGATTTGCTCTCAGTTCTGTAAGCGACGATCGGGGATCATATGTCAATCACTGCTCATTAGCAAACTAATTAGTCTAGAAAATCCTCGCGAGCGAGCGCTGTGAGTACGAATCCTGGATACTAATTGCTCTGACTAGAGCTGATGCTTCGTCAAGCAGAGCAACTCAGAAGTAGACATTGAAGTAGGTATATAGGCAATTGCATGTGCAATGCTTTGGTTTTATAAAAAAACATATTTATTAGACAAATTCTAGATAATCTCTTTGTGTGGATGCCTTTGTATGTTTTGGAATAACGTTCTCTCATAATATATTGTCCACCTTCACGTTATTCCAGCAATTGGAAAGGTAGTTTTCATCGAAAATTCACGAAAACACTCTTCGTCTTTCGCCAGAGAATTGACAACACAGTGCTAAGGTACTTCTATGTTATATTGCACAAACTGTACAAAAACATATATGAGTATATAAATATTGTATTTGGGGTAAAGTCAGATAGAACCATTCCTGTTACATAGGAATGACGTTTTATAGATCAAAATTCACGCAAACAATATTTGCTTTTCAAGAATTCAACAAGAAATTAGTCACAGTAGATTGAAACAACGTGTACACATCAAGTACTAGAATAGGGGAGTTGAGGACTCGAAATCTGGACCCCCACTTCAGTCACCTGTGGCTCATGCAAGGGAGGGGGCGCAGCACGACACGTTCTCACAGCTTTTCTCTGTTTTGTTCCAGGTAAGGACCTATTAACTCGGTTTTCCACCAGTTTTTCCTGGAACGATGCAGCTGCAGGTAATTTCCAACAGGTACTCGGTGATTGTCTTTCAGCAGCACCCAAGTTACCCACAATTTATTCGCGTACATACAATTTCGCAACGTGAGCCACCATATTTGGACAAGATTGTTAAAAAACTTGGAGAAAAACTGTGAAAAATATGCTCTAAATTTGGATTGCAACTGACTGTCTGCAGTTAAATAGATCGGACATCGATACATAAGAAGTCTGTTCTTATATCTTGATCCAATTAGGCATCCGATCAAGGGAGATAAGCGACGCGGTATCTCTTAAAATGCGTGGCTTTTGTTTGAAACAGGGTGATACGCAACAACGATACCTGATAACAATAGAAATGTATCGGTATAATGCGAATTCAGTTGGAGATGCAAGACGCTAACATACATCGGTTGATCGTATGAATGACACTTGCAAAATGACTTGTCTTGCTTATAGGGCGATATCGACAATCCATCAACAAAAGCTCACAGGTCGGTAATTTGAATTTATTTGGAGATCCTGAAAGATATAAATAATGCAAGCGCACTTTATAGCGACTCTAATAGGTTCGTCGTTCATAGATGGAAACATTTAGAAAAAAATCTTAAACAATATAGATTTTTTCTTCTAATGCATTGTGATACCAAAAACGCAGATGACATGCACTAATTTCAATGTTTCCATTTATTTCAACTGTAACAACTTTAAAATTTATTGCTATCTCTTGGACGTCCGAAGAACAAGCCAAATGTTCGATCGAAGTCTCATCGAGCCTTACACGTACACCCAGTCTCCAAATTTTCATTTAGTTCCACACAATATCGCAGAAATATTTCATGTATCTCGTCAACCAAAGGATGATACCATTCGCGAATCCGTTTGCTACAGCATAGATGATAGAGTCTATGCTATAGAGGAGAGCCTATGCTGTAGAGTATAGAGCCTATGCTGTAGAGTATAGAGTGAATCATGTCAACAGACCCTACAAGCCGAAACCAAACAACACCCCGACACGTTACGAGAAAGCCCGGGAATGGCCGGGAAAGCAGCCGGCAGACTTACGCGTAGGACGCGGTGAAAGAATTGGCGGTCTCTCCGCACTCATCGTCACCGCTGGCCGCCAGTGCTGAGCGCCCTTTGCCGGGGCAGAAACTCGGTGGCCGGAAAATCCACGCGAAGCGTACACACACGACAATCTCGGCCTCGAAACTCAGGCGACACTAGACATTGTCTCGGCCAAATGTCATCATTGTCGGAAATATCTGACTTCCTAGTTCGATTAGACGGGGCTGGATGATTTTTTCTTTTTGTTGGAATCGATAAAGAAAATTGCGTAGTAACTTTTTTTTATTTTAATTTTAAGTCACTATTCCGGCTGGCAATTCTTTGTGTGTTGGGTTGTTTGACAATCGCCGGAGACAATGAATCGACGTCGGCGCAATCGTTAATCTGTCTAGCTATCGGTCGATGCGCCCTGGTCTGAGTCAGACGTCGTGGTTAGGCCCGAAAACTTTAGGCCCAGATGCCTTTGTCTGATGATAACGAATCACACTCAACGAGTCGCGACGTGGAAAAACCAGCACTATTCGCATCCAAATCAGGTCAAAAACGTCGTGGATGTTCACACTGTATACCCGTCACTGTGCCGCAAAAATACACACAACAATATTTCCAGCGAAGTCAAAGAAAAAACAACGAAAAAAATAACGAATGAACACAGAAATGATTTTGAAAACGAATGCAACTTGACAGCGGTGAGACGGTGAAACGTCGGCGGTAGCACACTGTTTTCTGGTTGACGGCGTGTTCGAAACGATACGAGCTGTGTAGTGACACCTGCGACGGACCTAGCACACAGCACACCTTTGCGCGTCTCGGCCTGGATAGATACTGACTGGCTGGCTGGCTGGCTGGCGGGCTGGCAGGCTGGCAGGCGGACGCCAGCTTGCTCGTCGCCGCTCACAGGTAACAGCTAGCGCTGTCGCTTGCTTACCTGGCGCGTTGCGACGCGGCTTTGCGTGGAGTTGCGTTGCGTTTGTGTTCAAATTGGCGGGGTTTGCTGGGGGATGGGGTAGGTGCAAGGGCGCGTGGGTGGAAATGGGAAAAAAGATATCTATTTTTTTTTCCATGGATTTATATTTTTGACATCATAGACCATAGTAGAGTTTTAAATATACTTGCTGCTTGGATTTTGATGGTAAAAAATACTAGCCTGAAAATGGAGACAGTAATTTTTAGTCTTTAACCACTCATTCATGACTTTTTTCATATATTATGCTAAAAAACAAAGAGGCTCAAATTTTAAATATTTATCATCAAATTTTCATTCAGGCACAGGACTCGCAAATATTATTTAATGTGACCATTTTCTCTTCTTTACGTTTGGAATGAGAATGAATTTCAATTGGCAACGACAACTAAAACCCCGATCAAAGTGTGAAAATGCTACACCCGACCATGAGGAGGCAGCTATGATGATTTGCAAGCCGTCGGGAAAGCGTAGTGGATAGCGAGTATAGCTTGATAAAAGTTTTTATACACCTACTTAGTACTTACTATAACATAAATCTCTGTACTCTGATGCCAATGAGATAAGAAAAATACATAATTCAATTGATATTAGTCGAAGATCATTTAAAGATTTAAATACCCAATTAAAGCTCCAGCCAATGAGTGGCAGGAGATCTGTCGGCTACGGATCCTTGGCTGCAGTTAATTTATTCCTGCTTCCCTCGTCGAAGTGGACGCAGACTTCCCGGTGTTCTCGCTGCTAGAGATTCTTCTCTCACAGCTGACCGCTCTCTGATTTGGGTCTCAGATCCGGCTGTAAAAATATTGGAAGCCTGAACCGCCGATTGTTTCGTTGTCCGCAAAGCAGCCTGGACTGCCGCTTGTTTCGCTGTCTGCAAAGGTGCCTGGACTGCCGCTTGTTTCCCTGTCTGCAAAGCAGACTGGACTGCCGCTTGTTTCGCTGTCTGCAAAGCAGCCTGGACTGCCGCTTGTTTCGCTGTCTGCAAAGCAGCCTGGACTGCCGCTTGTTTCGCTGTCTGCAAAGCAGCCTGGACTGCCGCTTGTTTCGCTGTCTGCAAAGCAGCCTGGACTGTCGCTTGTTTCGCTGTCTGCAAAGCAGCCTGGACTGCCGCTTGTTTCGCTGTCTGCAATGCAGCCTGGACTGCCGCTTGTTTCGCTGTCTGCAAAGGTGCCTGGACTGCCGCTTGTTTCGGTTTCGCTGTCTGTAAAGCAGCCTGGACTGCCGCTTGTTTCCCTGTCTGCAAAGCAGCCTGGACTGCCGCTTGTTTCCCTGTCTGTAAAGCAGCCTGGACTGCCGCTTGTTTCTCTGTCTGTAAAGCAGCCTGGACTGCCGCTTGTTTCCCTGTCTGCAAAGCAGCCTGGACTGTCGCTTGTTTCGCTGTCCGCAAAGCAGCCTGGACTGCTGCTTGTTTCGCTGTCTGCAAAGCAGCCTGGACTGCCGCTTGTTTCCCTGTCTGTAAAGCAGCCTGGACTGCCGCTTGTTTCCCTGTCCGCAAAGCAGCCTGGACTGCCGCTTGTTTCCCTGTCTTCAAAGCAGCCTGGACTGCCGCTTGTTTCCCTGTCTGCAAAGCAGCCTGGACTGCCGCTTGTTTCCCTGTCTGCAAAGCAGCCTGGACTGCCGCTTGTTTCCCTGTCTTCAAAGCAGCCTGGACTGCCGCTTGTTTCCCTGTCTGCAAAGCAGCCTGGACTGCCGCTTGTTTCCCTGTCTTCAAAGCAGCCTGGACTGCCGCTTGTTTCCCTGTCTGCAAAGCAGCCTGGACTGCCGCTTGTTTCCCTGTCTTCAAAGCAGCCTGGACTGCCGCTTGTTTCCCTGTCTGCAAAGCAGCCTGGACTGCCGCTTGTTTCCCTGTCTGTAAAGCAGCCTGGACTGCCGCTTGTTTCCCTGTCTGTAAAGCAGCCTGGACTGCCGCTTGTTTCCCTGTCTGCAAAGCAGCCTGGACTGTCGCTTGTTTCGCTGTCCGCAAAGCAGCCTGGACTGCTGCTTTTTTCGCTGTCTGCAAAGCAGCCTGGACTGCCGCTTGTTTCCCTGTCTGTAAAGCAGCCTGGACTGCCGCTTGTTTCCCTGTCCGCAAAGCAGCCTGGACTGCCGCTTGTTTCCCTGTCTTCAAAGCAGCCTGGACTGCCGCTTGTTTCCCTGTCTGCAAAGCAGCCTGGACTGCCGCTTGTTTCCCTGTCTGCAAAGCAGCCTGGACTGCCGCTTGTTTCCCTGTCTTCAAAGCAGCCTGGACTGCCGCTTGTTTCCCTGTCTGCAAAGCAGCCTGGACTGCCGCTTGTTTCCCTGTCTTCAAAGCAGCCTGGACTGCCGCTTGTTTCCCTGTCTGCAAAGCAGCCTGGACTGCCGCTTGTTTCCCTGTCTTCAAAGCAGCCTGGACTGCCGCTTGTTTCGCTGTCCGCAAAGCAGCCATGGATTTCTGATGGCTTCGCTCTTAATTTCGGGGCCGCTTAGGCGCCTTAAGAAGTGGCAAAAATCCAAGACTACTTAATTTGGCGAGCGTGATACACTCACGGTGTCCCTGCATCGGAAAGACAGAGATGTTCGGAATTATCCGAAGTTACAGCTACCGGAGAGAAACATGACAAAATTAGAGCGATTATTTGGGAAAATTGGCTTAATTTTTTGTTGTGATTGAATTACGCGATGCTTTCTGCATTCAAATTTTCTTCAATTATATCTCAATTTCCACGCGTGCTTACATTTTTCTAGAAATATACGCGCAGTTAGATTAGCTATCAGATCACTTTCACAAAGTTTCAGTTAGGTACACTCATAGATCATCTCGAGAATCATGTAGAATCGTATAAGCGGTCTGACCTATGTGGACTTGGTCGATCTTCATAAATTACTTGTCAACGAATTTAGAAGCAATTTTGTCACAGTTTCTCCAGTAATTGCAACAATTATCTTTCCCTTTTCAAATCTTATCTGGCGTAGCCTCATCTTTCCGCCTTCGCGCATTTTGGCCACACATGCCGACGTACGACCAACCGAAAATTAAAGCTGGCCTCCAAAAAGTTATTTCTCATGGAAAAAAAACAGTTCTCAGACCTCAATTTTGGCATGATTTGCGAACTGTGTGACATGACAATATTTTGGCACATTTCTTCATTTCCCCTTGAAGATAACTTTTCCTGGAGTTTAATTTTCCTGGAAAAGTGGACATAACCGTTTTAACACCAGCCTCCTGTTTGAGACGAAAACAACACACAAATTGTATCTACAAGTTGTGAATTCGTGGATCAAATTCAATCCGTGCACTTTGCGGATTAGATTCAATGTCTGACCGTCGAACGGACTGCCAACGCGACGGACTTACGACGCACACGACGGGCCATTACAATCCACCGGATCCAATTCGCGGATTGGCAATACTTATAAATTTCACGAAACGAAAAATCATCCCTCTTTTATCAACAGAGCAAACGTCGAGTATCGACCAAAGACGACTAAAATAATCGAAAGACACAGCGAAAATGTGTCTCTGTAGCATAATGTGTGGGAGATTTAACAGTAGCAAAAGGCCAGTAGATCTAAGATGACTCTTTACTTCTAAGAAGTGCGCGGCCAAGACCGAACTCTCCACTCCTGCTCGTTGCAGCGAAGAGGTTAGCTACGAGTCGAGTGCCGGCAGGATGTATGTCCGGTCATCCTTCACCCCCAGTTTCCGGTAGCTTGCCCCACCTGACTTCTCGGACGATCCGACAGAGATGCGCGTATGCGTGCTACGCGCGCTAGACGAGGATGGCACGACGGTGTGAGCGGTGATGTCTCAGTCGCGGCATATCGTCATAGGTTTAGCCACCCATTCTGCATTTGCATACCTCGGGCACAACACAGAACAAGGTGCTGCGACGAAATGGGAAAATGCGGATGGCTGTGTGATGGATTTTTTTTGGTCATTGGGGGCTTGTTGTTAGGAGGGGCTTGTTTTTGGTGTATTATAGGTTTAGGAGGAAATTTGTTCATGAATGAATTTGTTAAATGTTAGTGGAATTACTGAATCAGAGCTACAATTGCCAAGTGGTGACTAAGTATATAGGGAAACTGAAAGCAAATCTGGGCATGTGAATGAAAGGAGAATTAATTACTTAAAGTATAGGGTCTTTTAAGATTTATATATCACAGAATTTTTTCTTTTTGTCAAGATTATTCGTGTTGGCTTGCTTTATACTGTGGTAATATCAGAATAAATATTTCTTTCTAAATGGAAGCGTGAAAAAATTCCCAGTAAAAGACTAGGAAAATTATTACATGGCCGTATTATACCAAATATGTTACGAATATCAATAAAATATTATAACACTAGTAAGATATTTTGTATTACCCTCTCAAGTAACCATCACAGCACTTTTCTTTGCGCTTAGCACCTTGCTTTTGCCATAGCAAAATTTGGCAAGCATAAAAATGAATTGACTAAAATCGCTAACCACGCTTAGATGCAGCATCCAATGCCAGTGCACAATGCTCTGTCACCCACTGCGGGCATAACACATGCCGCTTAGAGAACCAGCAATCATCGGTAATTAGCACGTTGATGACTCATTGATCGGAAGGCGTGGGTTCGAATCTCGTAGGCTAAGAATAGAGCAAGGGCACCGTGGGCACCATGGCGCCCACAGCCTCTTGTGGTACTGTGG
This sequence comes from Nemurella pictetii, assembly GCA_921293315.2. Taxonomy (NCBI): domain Eukaryota; kingdom Metazoa; phylum Arthropoda; class Insecta; order Plecoptera; family Nemouridae; genus Nemurella; species Nemurella pictetii. The sequence continues at coordinate 11,092,211 of OV121122.1, forward strand.
AGTTAACGTTATTTGACGGTCGATAGGCTGTAGGTATCTTAGGTCGTATGAACTAGGCTTGATTTATTATGGAAGTAAATTGGTGAAGGAAATTAAATGTATTGTATGTACTTACTCGTATAGGTATACTTGGCTTGATATACTATAACACTAGGTTTTAGGTAGCAGCGGTACCAGCTAGACTTAGGTACTATGGCGATAGTCTGCTAGGTACCATAATGGACTGAATTGGTCACTAGAAAGTTGGGTATAAACATTATACAAAAGTTTGTGGGGTGAAACTCGAGGATAACGGCATCATTGAAGGCGCATTTAATATTTATAAGTTTAATTTGCCGGGGATTTGGAAACGGCTAACATTGCTGATATTTCATTCTCTTAACGAAAAAAACCACATGCAGTGGAAACTGGGAAAATGTGCCAGCCAAGACGAAGGCAAACAGAAAAACACTCTCTTGTGATCACACACAGTTCCACACACAGGTGAACTAATCGATTCTTCGCTACAGCTGTCTCAGTCAAACACATGGCGAAATTTACAAAACAAACTCTTCCAAGTCCTAAGCCCGTGCAGCCGTCTGTATATTATATAGCGCGTGGGCGCCGACGCATCGAGCCCAGGGCGGGAAACCCGGTGCGTGTACACAGTGCGATGTACAGAGTGCGTATCAATGAGCGGTCGTTAGCGGACGAGCGCTCGAGACGGCAACAGGTGTCGAATTGGCCAACAGGTGTGAGGGGGCTGGCTGGGTGTCTGTCAGGTGGCTTCGCGTGGCACGGAGTGGGTATTGCCGGGGGTCGCCGGCGCATGGTGCACGCGGTGGGCGGAAGAAGGGGTCGAGTTGACCCCGGGGGAAACGTCGCTCACTGCTAGGCAACAGTCGGGGGGAATTATTTCGGGCTTTTTGACTTTTATTAGTGTTTCAATGTTGTTCGGATGGTTCTCGTGGCATAGCGCGATGAACCAAGTGTTGAGTTGAGTTCGAAGGTGTTGATTCATCAGAGAGCTCATGGAAGCGATTTTAAATGAAAATGACCGATCGATGCTTTGCATAATATGGCTACTTGAGTGGGTGACATCTGTATATGCGGACTTTTTCGGTCATGAATGTAGTCAGTACTCAGGATAGAAAACTTTAATTCTGGCTACAATACTGATGGCAGAATTTATAATTCTTTAAGATTATTAATCCACCGAACTGTGGAAATAAATTTTCTTATGTTTTCTCATGGCGAATACTATGCAAATGACATTGGTGTAATACGTAATGAAGGCCATGTTATATTTCATTGAAGTAAGCTTAAAGATTTTCTAATTAAAGAGAAAATCTGTGCCGTTTTCAGACGATCACGTATCGGATCATCAAAGCTATAAATTAAATTGAACGAAATCATCTTAACGGTGGTGACCCCAACTTAAGCGACCAGTGTTTTTCGGGAGATAAGTTATTGTGTTGATATCAATTCCATGATTTTATCTCCAAACAGCAGCAAAATATGACAAAAAAAGAGAAAACAAGCCAGCCACAAGCGGGGGGTTGCAATCCTCACGAGTACCCAACTGGTCCAGTAAACACATCCTCGGTGTAGTTTAGAAATCAAAAACCCATTAGCAACAATTCTCGCCAAGTGTCAGCAAACCTAGCGTTATTATCCACTCGGCTTAACTCGTAACGCATCGCGACCACCACCGTCCACCACCTATCACAAACAATCATCAGCGCACAATTCGCAGAACAATTTACAACCCAACGAAAAATTTCACTACATACACACACACACACACACGCGCTAGCACAACTTTTAATTTCAAGATGATAAATGACGGTATGCTAGCGCGCTTGAAAATCTCGCTTTCAATGCAGTCGCCGTGATTCGCCACCGATCATCAGTGTATTCAGAGCATGTGTGATTGTCTCGCTGCCTCGCGCGGTCGCGGTGCTTGCGACGGGACGCCGATGTCACGCCGCCGCACGGGCCGCGACATCGCAACGCAATGCGCAACGCGCAACGCAGCGCGTGCTTTCACTGCGTGCGCGGCTGCGGCGTGAAAGTGAGTAGTGTTTTGCGAGGAAAACGCCTATGGTTGCCTGTAGGCAGCCTGGACTGGTAGTCCACCCTCAGTAGGTTGCACTGTCTTGCCGCTAGACCTGTCTGCAAAGCAGCCTGGACTGCCGATTGTTTCCCTGTCTGCAAAGCAGCCTGGACTGCCGCTTGTTTCCCTGTCTGCAAAGCAGCCTGGACTGCCGCTTGTTTCCCTGTCTGCAAAGCAGCCTGGACCGCCGCTTGTTTCCATGTCTGCAAAGCAGCCTGGACTGCCGCTTGTTTCCCTGTCTGCAAAGCAGCCTGGACTGCCGCTTGTTTCCCTGTCTGCAAAGCAGCCTGGACTGCCGCTTGTTTCCCTGTCTGCAAAGCAGCCTGGACTGCCGCTTGTTTCCCTGTCTGCAAAGCAGCCTGGACCGCCGCTTGTTTCCCTGTCTGCAAAGCAGCCTGGACTGCCGCTTGTTTCCCTGTCTGCAAAGCAGCCTGGACTGCCGCTTGTTTCCCTGTCTGCAAAGCAGCCTGGACTGCCGCTTGTTTCCCTGTCTGCAAAGCAGCCTGGACTGCCGATTGTTTCGCTGTCCGCAAAGCAGCCTGGACTGCCGATTGTTTCGCTGTCCGCAAAGCAGCCTGGACTGCCACTTGTTTCCCTGTCCGCAAAGCAGCCTGGACTGTCGCTTGCTTCCCTGTCCACAAAGCAGTCTTTAAACAATGCCGTGTAAGCAATTGGTTATAAGAACATATATCATGGCGAGATATTTGGGAAAAACAGAGGCACCATTGATATGCGACGAGTGAGACTTAACAACTATTCAGGCTTCTTAATGGTAGCTTCCTTCGGTTTGTTGTTTTATCGTGAGGGCTACAATTTACAATTATTTGCAAGGTTTGGATGCATTTACTTTCGACGCCCAAGAGAAATGCTGGTGTTTTTTTTGGTATTTTTGTTGTGATTTGTTTCGAGGGCGGTTGTCGTGATGATAACAGTTTCTTCTTCGTTGGACTCAACTCTTCGAAGCTGGTGATCGATCCTAGTGCCATGTCCTGCTGTCTCTGCAATTCTTGCCTGGAAGCTGTGATCAGCCATGCATGCATACCGTAAAACGTCATTTTTAGAAGGATCTAATATTTTTATTAAAGGGCACGATGAGTCGATGAAGGAATATTGTTTGGAAATTTTATGGGCTAAAAATATATGTGGAATGAATGCCGGGGAAGTCATAAAGGGACGCTCAATTTTTTGCCTCCGATATAAGGAAAGATGGTCCCTGTTTGAGTTCGCGAAATAATGGAAATTACTGTAAAAAAAACAGTTTTTAGAAGGAAATAGCGCTTAAGAAGGTGAATTCCTTTTCCATTTAGGGGATCATTCACACAAAAAACGAAAAGTAGCGAAGTTCTCAAATATCAACAAATCCGGACTTGAATTCATCGTGTTAATAAAATAACACCGTGTAATTTTGCATTCGATCAGAAATTTCCATCTATATTCAGTTAAAAACGGCTGGCAATTAGTTGGGTGGTGCCTACGCCATTTAATTACCTAATTAAGGCGTGCCTCAGATCGCCCATGGTGGGATCAATTGATTTAAAAAAAAAGCATGCAATTCTTTCTTTTAAAAATAGACGTCGATGACGAAAACTTCTCAGTTTTACTTCGAAGTTTCGTTCTTTTATAGAATCAAAGAAAGCTATCCACATGGAAAAAGTGGAAACTTAATAATGTTGAGCGAAGGAAAGAAATGTCGCGTATGAGCAGGTATGAGTGAGTCCTGTCCAAGATAATGTCACTGCTTTGCCAGACAATTGAGGAGAGAATTCCCGTTACGTCAAAGTGACATATGTCACCCACTTATTCCAGATATTTTTTACAAACATATATCCTTGAATATTCTTGAATCAACGATATCAAGCTAAACGGTCAACCATGTGCCCATAAACGGACACCCATCCATAACCAGTCCACGCACTATATCGCTTAACCTCACAAATCTAACAAAACCACAAAGCGGCAAGCCAGCAACATACATCCTTTACATATTATAACATTTCAACCCACATTTGAATAAAATCAACCTAAACGGTCAACCATTCATTCTCAGGCCTCACATATACGACAGTGTCCATCTATGCTTGCACATAATATCTTTCTAAAACTAACTAAAAAATGGTCACCCATCCACAGCCAAACCACGCTCACTATCGCTTAACTTCGTTAATCTAACAAAACCACGAAGCGGCAAGCCAACAGCTCTGTCGAGTATTTACCAACAGCTAACGAGTGCTCAGCCCATTTCGAGCACCGGTGAACTAATTAAAGACAGGTCCGCACGTAACGCGAAAGACTCGGGATTGCGGTGTTCTTGGACGGTGACGACGCGTGAAGTGGACGCGATGCTTCTCTGACACTTGGATGTCAGCTGAGAAAGCACGAGACGAGAAGAAAGTGTCGCTTCTTCTGAGAGATTGCGCACTGGCCTTGTCATTCACTGCTAAACGATGCTGGCATTGTAATTATCTGTATTGTCAAGGTGGGTAGATATCAGTGCCAGCGATGGGGTGAGGTGCGAAGAATTGAGCTCGGCGTATTGATATCAGATGGTTTGTTTTGGTTATTTGATTGATAAAGGGACGAGTTTTGGAAGTAACGGAATCATCCCCTTATCAGCGTTGTGCACGACGGTTTAAGTTCCCAAAATTGCGAAATTTTAACAGAATATCCCTATACTAATATTATCCCTGTGGTTCGGTATGTTTTCATCACTTTCAGACATGTCTATGCACGCCTAAAGTTACCATCCGATTCTTATGAAATTTTGGAAACGCACTCGATACATCATAAATGGGTGCAACGAGGGGGTCTCGCTGCGGTTTGACCAAAATGGGCCCTTTTTTGGGGGGGTTCACCTACCAAATTTGGACTTGGAGGATTGAGGTATGTTTTCATCACTTTCAGACATGTCTATGCACGCCTAAAGTTACCATCCGATTCTTATGAAATTTTGGAAACGCACTCGATACATCATAAATGGGTGCAACGAGGGGGTCTCGCTGCGGTTTGACCAAAATGGGCCCTTTTTTGGGGGGGTTCACCTACCAAATTTGGACTTGGAGGATTGAAAATTTATATTCGTGTAGCAGCAACCATTTTCAATTCTAATTCAAATTTTCAAATCAGCCAGCCCAAAATTGGGCCCTTTTGAGGGGGTCATTTAGCAGAAACAAAAACTTGCGATTACACTTGGCAGTTATTTTCCTAACTTTATGAATTTCTGGAAACGCACTTGATCGCACATTATACAACTCACTGTTGAGGTTTCGCTTCGGTCTGGCCAAAATGGGCCCTTTTTTGGGGGGGTTCACCGGTCAAATTTGGACACATAGAATTGAAAATTTGTACCCGTGTAAAAGTGTTCATTTTTAATTCAAACCTATAATTTTACATTCGCCAGCCCAAAATTGGGCCCTTTTAGGTGGGGTCTTTTCACAAAAACAAAAACATGCGACTCTACACTTAGCAATTATGCTCCTATCAATATGAAACATTGAAATCGTACTCGATCCAACATTCTACACCTCACTTATGGGGTCTCGCTATGGTTTGGCCGAAATGGGCCCTTTTGGGGGGGGGGGGGGGGTTCAACAACCAAATTTGAGCATCTATTTTTATTACAAATCCACGACTTAAAATTAGCCAGCCCGAAATTGGGCCCTTTTTTGGTGGTGGGGGGAGGGGGGGGGGGGGTCTTTTCACAAAAACTCCCGACTTGTGGTGTGGGCATTTTGGAAGATATTAAAAAGTGCATGTCCGTTGGTAGCATGGTAAAATTGCGCTCATCTTGACATTATTTCCCGTCAAATGTATGAATTTCTTAAACTTATTTCGTTGCGTTCAACGCTGACAGCTAGATGAGCGCTGTGGTCTGTTTTTGAAGTACTTTGTCCAAAAACACATGGCCCCACCAAGTGCATATAAATCATCATGGAGAGAGGGGGCTCGCTACAGCCAGCCGCATTTCGGGGAAGTCCCGTGATTGCGCAACTGATCATACACATTGAGCTTTTTTTTTGAGCACATTTAATTGAAACTAAAAATGAATCTGAAAATTACTGACGATATTGTGATTTGTTTTCGTAAGGCGTCGGTATCGAGAGTTCGCGAACATTGGTCAACTTTGCGCGTAATGACACCAATTTCGCGTTGGTTCGCGAAAAGCAGCAAACACACAGCAAACATAGTATAAACATCAACCTTCAATCATCATCCACCTTAACTAAAATCCTTAAATTTGGCTCCGCGTAATTCTTTATAGAAATTGCGAAAACGCGATGAAAACGCGTGGGTCAAGTTGCGTTGTGTTCGTGCCACTGGGGACTTGCGCGCTGCAATATTTAGGCAGCGATTTGAGCAGGGCTTGATAGGGCTTTGATAGGGCTCGAAAGGGCTTGATTGGGGTTCACGCGGCCGAAATTCGTCCAACGTCGAGACAAAATTCGAAGCAATTCATCGCCTCTGGCTTGAAGTTGGGTTGGGTCAGGAAAGGTAGGATTTTGGAGGGTGGTGGTGGGGGGGGGGGGGGGGGGGGGGTGCGGAATTCTGAAAAACCATTCCTGAACCAATTGATGGTGGACGTCTGTGTACCTGAGTCACGAAAACATATAGCCATCATTAGTAGTACCCATAAGTTCGCATTTGAGCAGTGTATATGTAGGTAAACACAAAGTGTTAGGTAAGCGTGGCAGAAGGGTCAAATACCAATTACCGGAAAACAAATCAACACAAGAAACAAATAAAACCTACAGGGGGCGAAGCCCCCTGCAAGGGGGCTCTACGCAGAGGAAGGTTAGGAAGTTGGGTTGGGTCAGGAAAGGTAGGATTAGTGGAGGGGTGGGGGGGGGGGAACTTTGCAAAACCATGGTTGGGAGGTTAGTTTGGGTCATGAAAGGAAGTCATAGAAGAAACACGTGTAGCGGCACGTGAGAACTCATGCTTCGAAGTTCGGCGACACCACACCACTCGCTTTTCTTGGATCAACTACTGATGGAGGACGCATGTGTACCAGAGTCATGAAAATATATAGCCATCATTAGTATTACTTTAAAGTTCGCATTTGAGCAGTGTATATGTAGGTAAACACAAAGTGTTAGGTAAGCGTGGCAGAAGGGTCAAATACCAATTACCGAAAAACAAATCAACACAAGAAACAAATAAAACCTACAGGGGGCGAAGCCCCCTGCAAGGGGGCTCTACGCAGAGGAAGGTTGGGAAGTTGGGTTGGGTCAGGAAAGGTAGGATTAGTGGAGGGGTGAGGGAGGGGGATGGGAAAATCTGCAAAATCATGGTTGGGAGGTTACTTTGGGGCAGGAAAGGAAAACATAGAAGAAACACGTGCAGCGGCACGTGAAAACTAATGCTGTGGCGGCACCAAGCGATGGTGGACATCGGTGTATCTGTGTCACGAAATGAAACCCCCCTCCTTTAAGCAACACCCAACAATGAACAGGTGGGCAGAGAACATGCAGAAAGGCACTAATTGTTGGGCAAGGGGAGTAGCAAAAAAAAACGCACGAAAGGCAGGAAAGGCATCAGGAAACATACAACACGGTTGGGTTGGGAGGTTGGTTTGGGTCAGGAAAGGAAAACGGGAAAAAAATGTCCTAAACATTACATGCACTAAAACCCATCTGTCCTAAAGTCAATGTTTTTGCTTAAAAAATAATACGCAGAGGCAGGTTGGGAAGTTAGGTGGGGTGAGGAATTGTAGGATTAGTTGGGGGGGGGAGGGGGAGTGGCAAAAAACTACGCTCGAAAGGCAGGAAAGGCATCAGGAAACATACAACACGGTTGGGTTGGGAGGTTGGGTGGGGTCAGGAAAGGAAGACTAAGAAGCAGCATGTGCGGCATCACATGAAAACTATCCTTTCCTGGGTCACCAACTGATGGTGGACCTCTGTGTACCTGAGTCACGAAAATATATTGCCATCATTAGTAGTACCCATAAGTTCGCATTTGATTAGTGTATATGTAGGTAAACATGAAGTGTTTGGCAGGCGTGGCAGAAGGTTCAAAGACCAATTACCAAAAAACAAATTAACTCAAGAAACAAATAAAACCGACAGGGGGCGAAGCCCCCTGCAAAGGGGCTCCGAGCAGATGGTGCTTTGGGGCGAAGCCCCAAAGCACGCCGGGTGGGTCGGCGGCCGGAGGCCGCAGGGGCAGAGCCCCTAGTTCACATTTAAAACAATATATATATTTACATGCTTAGTCCCAAAATCGAGTCTAGACCATTGATAGAGCAGGCAGCACAGCTTTTCGAAACGGCGGGTTAAGTTTGAGTTTTGGGAGATTAGCATTCAATATCTAGTTAAATATTTTGTCTGAAAACCAATGTGCTAAGATTAGCAAATATATTCACATAGTTTGTGATAAAAACATGATAGATATGATGATGATGATGATGATGATGATGATGATGATGATGATCTTGTAATCTTGTAATCTTTCTTTATTTTTCGTTATACAGTATTTGTACATGCCATTTATCATTCATATATAAAATACAAAATAGGCTTTGAAAATTTTCAGTTATTTATGTTAATATAAAAATATGATGATGATGATGATGATGATGATGATGATGATAGTATAGAAGATGAACTCGTTTGTCAATAAGATTTTTGACAGCCAATTTTTTAGTCGTCATTTAGGTGGGGAAAAAGGTTCTCGTTCAACAATCGTTTTGAAATTTTTATTTTTAAATGACTGAGGTATTTCCTTGCAAGCAGAAAACAGCGACCCAGCAAAGATATTATTTGTTACTTCGGCACTGGGGCTTAAATTGGACAGCTTGCTGCGTAAAGCTGTGCGATTGGTTAATAGAAGTGAAGATGGATTTATTTGTCAATCTGATTGTTGGCTGTTGTCATTTTGAGAGGAAACTTGGCGCTTGAAAAAGGGACCATAAGTAGTGAGAAAATCAGTCACTCTGTCGCGCGAGGGATGAAATGAACAGGTTGGCGTTTAGATTCCGGACAGTTGGTAAATTGAGTTTGACCTTTTCTAAGAAGCTCCATTATTTGAAATTCGTGAGTGTCACCAATTTTGCACACGAAATTCATTACCAGGCTTTTCAAATGGTTGAAAATGGACCGGCAGATTTGTGGTCTGAGAATCTTTTCTAACTAAGTACACCGATTACAGTTCAACCCAACCACAATCATCGTAAGTGTCTTCAATTTGCGCTGCTTGAAAACAATTTCAAAATGTTGGTATTTTATATTTCAATGCTTACCTATTCACTCAATTTACATTATTTTATACGAAAACTATTATAAATTAAAAATATCAGTTATTAATTGATGATAGATTTTAACAAACAGTGATATTAGTTTTTCATAAAATGTTCTTTAATTCCCAGTTATTTCCGCTTATTTGAAGTCAAATAACTCCTTAATTTTGACCCTTGTCAGGGTCATTGAATTCATAACTAACACCTAAAAGCGGATGATTTTGTAATCGTCTTTCTAGAAGCTGATGGCCACTAGGGAAAATAACTTGACTTGGATTCCAACTACTAGGATGCAGTTGTAAAGTGGACCCGGTGCAGTTGTTAGGCCAGCCAGTAATGCGTGAAGCCACTTAGACAAATTTTATGCACCCTCATTCAAATATGCAGACACTGGCGCAGAATTTAATCATGTTTTATCAGACTTGAATAATAAATTTTGAGATGGGGTCAGTATTGAAGATTTACAGTTGTTGTTTACATTAAGAGTTACAACTTCCATTTTTTGCCACACTTTTGTATTTTTTTTGTTTTCTTCATTTCTGCTGAAGGCACATACGGAAAAAACAACGTTTTCAAAAGTATCTTTATGCACATTATCAATGAATCGAACGTATATCATAAGTACCGCTCACCGAATAAACTTCAATCATTTTCTCTTACCTAACAAACTAAATTTTCTTTAAAAAAAAACAGTTCCTAAATTTGAGTAACAGCTAATATTTTACAAGTCTGAGGAAAATGTTTGTGGAAATCGGACGATAAACCAGTGATTGGCAAACCTGGCGGACTTGTTTCAAGTGCAACAAGTGCACTAAACACACGCAAATATACTCTTTTACTCTTTTAATTTCGTGAAAATTAATGCCAAACAAAGCCGCCAAAATAACGCTGTGCTAAGTTGTCACTTCAGATGGTGTTAATGGTTTAATTTCTAGCCAAGCCGCCTAGGAGGTGGTGCTGATTCCGTCGCCAAATCCACATTGCTATTTTGGCAAAGTTTCCTATATTCTACAGCCTGTAGTACGATATTTGATAACAAGTCTATGAGATCGTTCAGGACTCAAAATGAGCACCTATTAGCTATGAAACCCTCTGAAACGAAATCTTCATGAAAAAAATGTGGTATTTTTCCGTGACGACGACCGAAAACACTATACGACACGTCTCGTATGTTCTATCACCTCATTAAACATGTCGTGATTTCTAATTTATTACACATTCTCAAAGCAAACACATCGCGCGAAATGATTACAATAAATTATAATAATAATCGTCGTATTCAAAACGATCTACGTATGTTGCATTTAATTAAACGACTGACAATGTCTGTGTGCGGACCATGAAATTGGGGGATACGCTAGTTTAGGCCCCAACAATCCACGCTCTCTTTTCTTCTCGCGGCTTTGCTGGCTTTGCTGGCTTTGCTGACTTTGCTGTCTTAAGTGGATGAAGGGATTGTAAAAAATGTACACGCAACAGAATGGCTAGGAAGTCAAGTCATCTTTCCAATACTGAAATCTGCTTTTTGAAAATACGTTCTGCAAAAATAAGTGGCAAACCGTTATAATGAATCTTAGATACAAGTATTCGCCTACGAAGCCTAAGCAGTTTTTACAAAAATCGATTTTTAAACTGGTATTTTGGAAGCAAGGCATTTGAATTGTATGGAAAACGCTTAGTGGTATTAGTCATAATCAAAACATTTAGCATGTATAATGTAGTTTTTGATAAGTTTAGAATCAAACCACACTTAAAATATTTTTGGATAGGAGGCACATTGATCCGAACTAACTCTGGGATACATTTTCATTTGAAAATGTAGGGCTTATAAATGAGACATTACTGCATTACTGAAGCCTGTAGTTTTTAGTTTGGACCATATCTTACCTTTGCTTCTGTTATGTTTTGTTTATCAAGTCCATCACGGCTGAACACACATAGCAAATTGAAAAGCAAACGTTACTTAACGCTATTTTGATAGGGGAAATTAATTTTAACTGTGTTTTCTGCAGATTGGACTCATAACGGACTCGTTTTGGAATGTAATTTCAGATGATAAATGAGAGCTGGCTGGAGATCAAGATGCATGGACGGAAAGAAATGTGAAATCCTAAAGAGTTTTGTAATTTTGCTCTGCGGTGCAGAAATTTTCGGCGGAGTACTCTTTTCTCAGATCATGTGGAGTTGCGAAACGTAGCAAACCAAACGAGTTGTTTGCCAAAACAATTGGCAAAGTAGTAACGTGTGTGCATTTGGTAATTTTCGGCATAACATAGGAATTAATTACTAAATTTGACAAATTTCTTTTATATTTAACATCGTTCAATCAGTTGGTTTGGTCATTTTCTTGTTTTGCCTGTAAAATGTTTGGTTTGTTAGCTTCAAGGTTGAAAATACTTTAAAAATTTTAAACGTCCATGTTATGAAAATGAAAGAACCAGCCAAGTCGCATGTGTCGGTTAGTTTGTCCGTAAAATAATTCCCTAAAGAGTTATGTTTTGGTTTTCTGCAAGTGGCATCAAGGAAGGTATAACCTTTTGTTTCCCATTGGATCCATATGCAACCTAACCTCTCTAATCCAACACCAGGCGCCCTCCCATTCTTTATTAACTCAAAGTTAACTAGTGATTAAGCTTAAGTTTAATTGAAAAGACTAAATAATGCAGAAAAATTTGTTTATCTTTAAGAGATGAATTTTTTTTTGCAAAATCTTCGTTTCGTATTCAAAACACGTCCAATTGAAAAGCATATTCACGCTTTCCACTTCAAGGATGAAATCTGCGACTCATGGCCCCAATCCACCCTAATGAAACCCAATTACAGCACACATTTAGACGATACTTATTTTACCCATTTTAATAGGCGTATGAAGTCATTTATTATCCTCGCAATTATTTCCCTTGCCATTCGCATGATGGCCTGTTCATTCCATCTCATTCCAACTCACAACATTGCCTAACCGAAACCAAATGAGCAATGAGGTAATAGAAAACAATTCTAAATTGCACAACCGCACATAGACGTTATAAATAGTGGCGATAGGATATATCCAACCTACGCGCTTTGTCTGCAGCCGAGAATCAACGAGAGAATCTCAAATCGTACAGCGGAAACGATGTCGGAATTGGGATCCTTGGTGCGAGGTGGGTCACCCCCTCTAAGCAAGCAACTTCCGGTTTCTCACGAGATTCCATCTCCCTCGCCGTCTCGCTTGTTCTCTCTCTCACTCTACTTTATGTCCGTTTATCTGGCCGCTGAGTTTTTAATTGCGAATAATTATTATTCTCTTCCGATGATGATGATGATGATGATGATGACGGTGTGGATGATAATCAAGCATAACAACAGCGGCACTGCCTGGAGTGACCCAAGACGACCACTTGCATGACCCATCTTGGCATTCCGTTGCTTGCTGCTTTGCGCACGGTCATTCCCAGTCACCCATGACCGGACTAGATCCATAATTAGCAAGACGCCATACGGAGATAGCTCAATCTGATGGGAAACGCTGAGGGACAGGTAGACTGCCTCTTGTTGCCTCTTACTGCCTCTTACTGCCTCTTACTGCCTCTCCTACCCGCGTATAGCCGGGTCTGCTATGAGTATAGGCAGACGAGATTTATGAAAAGGGCAGACAGTTTTCATGCATTATGCTTCGTGTACTTGTTCTTTTGATAAATTGCTGGCGTGTTATCAGGTTGTTTGTAGAGAAAAAAATTATGTTGATTAGGAGATTTGGTTATGATTAGTTATTATAAATTATGTTGGCTATTATGTATTATGTTGTATATTTTACTTTTAAAATGTTCATTTAAATAGCTAAGGTTCAGCTTACCTAAGTATAATCAGAATAATTGTCATATCCGAATTGCAAAAATTCCAAGTTATATGTCAAAACATGTTTTAACATCTAACTGTAGCACATGAAGCATAACGATTTTCAATGGATTCTGATGCAGTTTCCCGAATCATTCGTAAACTTGTCATCTTCCCCGTGAAGAATATATATCTTTCTGATTCCTGTCAACTGAGGAAGGATTAGGGGCGACCTGGATTACATTTTGTTAGGGATCCTTGACTGATTCTGAAGTTAGCTCTGACGGTTGTGGTTTTACACCATGTTCAATTCACCACTTATATATTTTCATAAAATTTCTTACTTAAGCGCATTCACTATGAGTCAACTGTATACATAAAGTTTTTCTTCACTATCCAATTTCCATAAAACAGATTCACACTGCAAAAGGAAAATGTTAGAACATTTAGGAAACTACTGTCAAGTGAACAAATGATTCTAGTAGATTTTCAAGCCCCTTAACACAAACTAAAAATTTAAACTGCAATCAAATCGGACCAATTCTTCCGGTTGCTTTCATACGGTGGCGTCTCTCCCAACCACTTGCCCTAGAGCCTAGCTTCGACCACTGCAACATCAACATCAACATCAACCGCTTGGCACAGCGTGCGCGGATGGCAAATGATCGGAAGTACCGGCCGAGCGCGTTGATACAGGAAGATGTCGTACTCGACTGCATCTCGCAATTAAGCATGCAACTCTTCTCCCGGCCTCCCACCCGCCTGCTGATCTTATCTCGAGACGCTGCTTCATCTGATAGTTGAACCTCGATCTACCACGGCAGGGCCTAATAATTACCCGCTGCTGCTGCTGCTGCTGCTGCTGCTGCTGCGGCAAATCCTGGCAGAATAGTGGCGTACAGAGCATTTGAACATTCAAACGTGATATATTGTTGGTTGTGGATGGTCATCGATGCGGAATGATGCTTAACTTTCAGTTGAAACCTGCTGCAATACTGAACATTAGTGAGTGAATTATGGATTTAACATGGAGGGTCACCAATTAAAATTGTTGCTTAACTTTGAGTCTATCTTGATATACTTCCAAAAATAGAACGTTGTACTGGAGTCGTGGGTGGTGACCAATTCAAAATGTTGCTTAACTTTGAGTCCCACCTCGTAAGACCGCAGAGAGCTGTTACTGTCGCTGGACATCCAACATATCAGAGCCGTTGTCCTGAGGTTTAGCGTGGATGGCCCCCCATTCATATTCTGGCTACGTGAATTGTTGCTTAACTTTGGCGGCATCGCTATTGCCATTCTTCAGTGAAAAGTCCAAATATCTCGAATGACAAGTCCGGACTAGAGATCTGTTTCGCTCAACTTCGGTAACTTCCAAGAGCTGGTATATGCAGTGATTGTAAAAGCCTTATCACTAGGATATTTTTGAGTAGGTATGCACTAAACCCAATTATTTCCCAGAATATGTAAACAAAATTCTCAGCGTTATCAGTAATCCTGTTCAAATGGAGAAAGATGTGCATCAAACTTGCACTGAAAGTCAACTCTGACTGAATCTCCAGAATTTAGCCACCTAAATCCACATGACCATCTTCTAAGACGGATAGCCCTTAATGTTTGGATCACCCGGAGCTAGAACCGATTGGTTCGCCACTGCTCGGCGAATTGCTTGTTGTAAAATAGTACCAAGATGTACCACGAGTCGATTACAGCTCTAGAAAGTATATTGCTGGCTTCTTTTCATCGCGAAGTGTGTTCCCATGGTAACTTCCCGTTACGTATGGTGTTGCCCAGTGGCGTGTCGGTGTCAGCCTCGATTGATCTTCACTCTCCAGTGGCGCTTCTCTATTATCCCAATTGATGCAACAGTCGCTATAGTTTGTAGCATGCAAAGGTATGACATGGGATGGGAGAGGTGACGTCCAATGCCAATTTTTATGTTTCGTATCATGGAAACTGTAAGCCAGAACAGCTACTGCTTAAGAAATGCCTTATCGATATCATGTTTTGAAAGACACTGTCCATTTTCATGCAGATGGCAAAGAAAACGGCTGGACAATATACCTTTTCCATCCAGGGGTAAATGATGTCATATACCCACTAAGAAACGCCAGTTGGATTGAGATTTTACTTTTTTCCCTGGTTAAATTGCAGAGCCAATAATATTTTTGGTGGATCTTTTCCACCAAAGAAGACAAGGAAATCAAAATCCAATTGGCTTTTGTAAGTGGGTATTTGACATCATTTTTCTATGATTGGAATAGGTTTAATCCCACGCCACGTTTTCAAAATACTGAAAAAGCCTTGCCTTCAATGATTGATTAAGTTTTCAATGCTCGCAATCATATTTATAATGAACTGTTTGTGTTTTTGACACGTTCCCTGTTTTTTTCGCATTGACCTATTAAACTTCTTATCTATACGAGGTAATATTTGTTTCGTAACTTAGCGAACTTAAACAAATGGGACTGGGTTTTTTACTATTTACGTTAGTTTAAAGAAAAACGAGTTTTATTGCACCTTCTAGTTTTGTATAAACATAATAATTAGCTGCTAACCATGATTGAGAAATAATAACAAATCAGAGCAGAAAATACTAAAAGTTACATAAATCTTTTGCGAGAAGGGAAAAACGGTGTTTGCTCTTAATTATTTACTATTTGCTTATTAGTAGATTAAAAGAGAAACAGGAACTAAAGCAAAAGCAGACCCTTTCCTGGCATCAAACGGTGGAAGTGCGTCACTCTTCGTTTCCAGACAATATTAAAACTTGAAGCGAACACAGAAAACACAAAAATCCGCTTAACATTTCAAGACGGAGGAGATGCTAGCGCTATAAACGCCTAAAGAGTATAGATCAAGTGTGTGCAAGAATTCTCAGACTGCGACCTAGAAAACTTAGATTAGATTTTTCAGAAATAATGCACTGTAACAAGTACTGTCTCTAATTATTTGTAATTATCCACTCATGGCGCCCAAAACGTACCAGGCGTAATGAACTGGGCAAATTCACAACGGTATTATTTCTATACCTATATGCTATGCGAAGCGACCTGTAAGCCTGTATAAGTAGGCACCACAGATGATAGCAAATTGCAGTGCTGTATGATATTATAGCGATAGATGTGTATTCGTATAGAGAGAGATGCAACGGTTCAAATTAACTCTAAACTCTTATATTTTAGCACCATATTAGAGTGGCTCCAAAGTTGCTTCTCTCTGCTAGTCTATGCGTCTCCATGAAGCGATGCTTAGTGGAATGAAGCTGCAGTATGATCACGATGTTCGTTAGCTAACGATCGCTCGTCAACGCGGAGTAGCGATCTCACCGAACGCGCACCGAGCAGGGATCATAGGAGGCAGCAGCATGGCTTGATTTGATCTTATTGGCCTATACACACTTGCCTTGAAGTGTGCTTTTATCGATGACATTTTATATGGGGTATATTGAGACAGTTTTTCAGCTAGATCTTGATTTTAAGAGCTGAGAAATGGTTCTACAAACTCACCCCTTAGCGCAAGGGAAATAAAATAGTTTGGTCCAATATCACATTTTTTCGATCAATTTTTCGATTTCTGTGGCCTCTCTCGGTGAAGGAGACCAATCTTTGAGGTCATCATTTATTTTTGTTACTTATTCCCTGTACATTCTTCCTCACAAGGCGACCTTTCTACCGAACTTTAGATCACATGAAAATTTGCCATCCAGACTCCACGGACAAAAAGAGATAATAAAAACTCATTCTTATTTGAGAAAAGCATTTTCAACCTAATTTTTGTAATTTTGTACCATCTTTTATATTAATTTTTAAAATTACAGATTTCTTGCTAGTTCTACTGAAATTTCAAAAAAGATTTTAATTTATATCTCATCTCTATCATCAACTAAATTTTTACTTTCTTAAGTCTCGTGTCTTTTCCTAATTCTTGCAAGTTGATTTCAGAAAAAATATTTAACTGGGCCGTCAAACTAAAAAATATAAACTTAACTTTGGTAGCTAAGCTTTAAAAACCTCAGTTAAATTTTTTTTTCTGGAAAAAATCACATTCAACCCGTGACTCCAATTTTCACCCTTGCGAAGGGTTAATGCAACGTACGGCCTAACACCTCACCCCCACCCACCGACTCAAGGAGAAGCAGCAGGCGAAACCTCAACGTGTGTAGGGTGTTGTTTTGGGAGGTCAGCGAAACGGCGAGGTGTCGGGGATGGGCCCTCAAGTCGGCGTGGTCCATGATTACAGTGATCTTCTCGGTGATCTGTCGATGCAGCCCAGCCTGTGTGTTTATCCCAAATCTTGTGTGGGACACGAGGCAGGGGTGTACAAACGTGGTAATTAGTGGGTGATCGGTGGTGCTATTGTCTGATTCTTGGTAGTGATGCCTAAGATTTTCTTCGCTGCAGGGGGTGGTTCATAATACCCGTATCATTGCGAAAAATTGTGATATCGTGTTCACTATTATAAGTTTTAAAAGATGTCCTAATTTTTACCTCTGTCCTTAGTCTTTCACCAATCGGCAATCTAAGAAGTAAGTTTATAAAAATCCAGCCGCTATTTTAATGGGAATGATTATAAATATAATTTCCCGAAAATTCGTTGAGTTCTGCAGCAGATTTTGAAGGTACAGCTTTGCTACTTTCTTAAAACTTACATCTTTTCCTAATCAGAAAAACTAGGTAATGAATGCTGTAAGTCGCAAACTTAACTTATCCCTACGTTCCGCAAAGCTGAATGCTGCAAGCTTTATCGAGGATCCAAGCTCGATCATACTTGTATTTGTATTTGTAAACCAGGGGTAGCTAACAATATTCTAATGTGAGTTGAGAAAATGACAAAAATTTCGGTTTTGAAGACGAGTATTGTTTTAATTGATAGGTGTTCAATACATTTTAGCGAGTTAATCTAATATTTAACTGAGTCTTTGTAAATTGGTTCTAAAACAATTCTAATTCAGCTTGACTCCTTTTGCAGACAGATAATTGTCTAGTGAGGCGTCTTATGCTTGGTACCCGCACTCCCTTACATGGTCGTATACCTTAACTTTGGTCGATTTGTATGTTTTCAGTGTTAAATCAAGTCTAGCTGCTAAGCGTTCGTTTTTTTATGAGTTTGACTTGGTTAACGTCTGACCTGTAACTAGCAACCACACAGGAAGTGAGAAATTATAATAAATTAAAAACAGATATTTTCATTTTTTTATGTCGCTTTTAAAGGAAAGCTTAAATTTACAATGTGATAGGATGTTAATAATGTGTGGACGAGTGATAGTCGAAAACTTTGCAACGCCCAGGTCTTTGAGTCATGCTTTTCGAGTTTTAATGCCTTTCATGGAATTATTTGAAAATGGGTCCGCGCCCTTTTTCATCGTTTTGTCGTTCTCTTATTTTTACTCTTCGAAGTTCGACGTCTTTCATTAGGGAACAAAATGCTAACCAGCCCCCATATCTATAGTCCATTTCGTGTTAATGAAATGATCTTCAATGATCCATAGCATCAAAAAAGGAATAAACAGAGATTATTTCCGTTTGTTTAACTTCCTTACACCTGATATACCTCTGTTAACTTACAGGCTAAACTGACAATCAATTTTGCATATCTAAAAAGGCAACTTTCTTCATTGTTCACCACACAAAACACTAAAAATTTGTTAGCCTTACAACCTCTATAGTCTATATGAACTTCTAATTTAGATTGTGTTAAAAGCAATCTATATTATTGTTAACTGATCCATTTGGGTAACAAAACCTCCAGAAAAGAACACTAGACCTGTTAAAATATTCCCAAATGCAACGCGGTCGCTACTCAAGAGACCACTTCCCAAACAACTCGACCACCTTTCCACCGTACACCCTGCAATATTCGCAATAAATCATTGCCGACATGTAAATGCCGAACTTCGGAGGCGTTTGCTTTCCTAACCCCTGGGCTAACATCTTCATTACACTGTGTGTACAGTCGACCCCGCAGAGGTGCAATTAGCTTTTTGTCACGCTGCCGCTCTACCCTGTAATCAGCGCCCGTCCCGCCCCCGCCCCCTCACGCCTTGGGGCCCGGGTCTAAGCCCTACGTCGGCATCGAACCCAGGTCCATTGAGGTGGGTGTTTTGTGGTCTGAATCTTGTCGAGGAATACGTGACGCGTTCGGTCACGTGTAGTTTGAGTAACTGGGGAGTGGATGGGATAAAGTTGTTAATTTCCGTCGCTTCGCATCTGTTTTACGCTTATGGTCATTTGGGGTTTGCTGAAGATTACGAAACAGAAATTGGAGTAGGTGCCTGAAAGTTGGCTTAACATTGTTCGAGGTGAATGAAAGCTAACTGGGAATTGAATGTTTCATTTTTTATATTTTTTAAACTGTGATTAGATAGCTTTATATTGAAAGACAAATATTTTGGCTATTAAATAAAACAAACCAACTAGATTTGCCTGATCTTCAGCCAAAGCATCAAATTTTTGTAATTTATTTTTTCCTCTTCGGCTTTTTATCGAAATTTTGATCCAGTGTAATCATAGATGAAGATTCAATAAATAATTTAACCTTATAAAAATTCGAATGTAGTCTGTGATTCCTATAGGTATGCCAAAGATCTGCCTATTGGAGATCCAGATTAACCCACATTTTGAAATTTGAAGCGATATTATACTTTCAATATGCAAAACCATAAAATAACTGCACTGTTCACCTTGATGATCCCAAAAGATACCCGTTGTCCCTTGACTGCATCCAGCCTCCAGGAATTTGATGCGCACAACTTCCTTCGACAATTGGATATTTATTACGAAGCATGCAAAACTCGGTCCACACGCGCGAGCCGCTATAAGACGAGAGACCACGACGCGGTTACTTTCTTGGCACGCATGGAAGTCCGTGCTAGCAACGGCAATGCAGAGCTGGTTTCATCCGCGCCACGCTATCCATGTTCAGATGCAATCTCCGCGCCGGCCGAGCTGCTGGATAATTAGCCCAACTGCTAACTGCTTGTTAAATCTTAATTGTTGCCAGGTAGTTAACAAAGCTTCTACGTCTAACTCACGTTCCTGCAGGGCAGCCCGTGGTGTCTGCTCGGTGTTCACACTCCGTCGCGAATCGGCGACACTCAAGCAGTCACTTTACACTCAAAGAGTCACTTGATTTGGCGCCAAGGGTGCGAATTTTTGGCAAGTTACATGCTAGGTTGGGTGTAAGAGGGTTTACGAGTGTGTTCAGATAAAGTTTTTGAATAGAAATGATTGTAGTATTAAAGTCGAACTCATTCAATTATTCATTCTATAATCATTCGATAAGTTAAGTTATCGATATGGATTTGAAAGATAGGTTTTGTATCCTTGGCGAATTGATTTCCTTAGAGCATGCGGTGAGGGTGAAATTTTTAAAAAGTTACAGCCAAGAGTGGAGTTGTGAGGGTTTGCATACTAAGGGAGAATTTTACAATTTTCTGAACTCTGGGGTTATGAGTGAGTTTAGATGAAGTCCATGTCAACACCATTATATCACAATTAAATCTCAGTCTTATTCAATTTCTTTTCGGAAGTTATCTATAAA
Organism: Nemurella pictetii; assembly: GCA_921293315.2. Classification (NCBI taxonomy): domain Eukaryota; kingdom Metazoa; phylum Arthropoda; class Insecta; order Plecoptera; family Nemouridae; genus Nemurella; species Nemurella pictetii. Next base: position 11,112,898 of record OV121122.1, read on the forward strand.
TAAGTCTCTAAATAAGCGGTTTCACCCTAGGTGACATTTTTTTCCTATTATTGGATACTCTTTAGTATGGAATTACAAAAGTTTGAAAGAAGTATCGGCAATTTCTGATGGTTTACAATGATCTAAAATTACATAATCGAGGCATGGCAGGAGCCAGTAAACAAGAAAACACCACAGATCTGATCACATTTTCCTCCCAACATTTTTCACCACCCATTGGACGAACCACCGCGCACTGCGTTGCTATTTTATTTTGCACGGAATCCAGAATTAGAAAGACAGAAACGAGATTTAGTGCATACCATCACTTTGACTCCTGTGTCTATTTCCCAGCCGTCGAAAAAAAACGTGTTCTTTTTTTCAGCGCAACACAAAAATCGACAGAATTGACATGAACCTCTTTGCAAAAAGTACACTCATGCTTCCCAGCTTCCAGCAACAGCGTAGATCGGAAGCCATGGCCCCTACCGCAGTTGGTCCTCATTTTATCAATTATGTTTATCTCCGTGTCATCCATTGAACAATCACAACACTCAAACATGTCATGCGGTGGGCTTCCATTTGGCAGCGAGCTTACCATATATCGACATTATCATAAAGCGCATGTCCGGCAAAGACTCGTACGTTTTAACTGTCTGTACTTCGGCTCCTTAACATGGCTTCTGGCAACATTTTCTTGAAGCGAACGAGAGAAAGACAGAGAAAGACTTGGCGGATAAAGAAAAAATCGAACAAAAAAAGCAAACATGACAAGGAGAAAACAAGAAATCGAATCTATCCATACGCAAAACGACAAAGCGACATTTAAAAATGTGTGGCGCAAAGAAATAAAAATCGGGGCCTCCACCGCCGCGGCCGCCGCAGCCGCCGCCGCCGCCGCATGCTGCTGCTGCGCGGTAGTTTGGTAAAAGAAGCAAGAGTTGACATCGGGCGCTGCTGTCGCTGTAGTGGCCATAGAGAGCATATCAGCTTGTCTGGACGACGACTTAGTCCGTTCAAAATGGCAGAATTGTTTGCACTGAGGCTCCTATATGTTGCTTTCATGACACATGATCCAGTGTGGACCAAGTCTGGACCAAGTCTGAGCCAAACCATCTGAGCCATGAGTGACACAGTGATAAGTTTGATAGGACCATCGAGATGCAGCCGCTATATGGGTTTATAGTTAGTAATAGTACCAGATAAAATGTTAGAAATAGAGTGCCCAAGTGAATTCCTTCATCCGATAGATATGTGCCACGTTCGATGACACTTTTTCACTGTTAACATGTTACCGTTGTATTCAGCCAGCCTGAAATGGCCGCCCGGACAGTCCAGACTTCACCAACACGTCGTCTATGCGCCGCACGTCCAGCAAACAGCGTTCACCGCGAGCGGCATCTGTTTATAACCGCCACCCGATGGTCACAAGGAAGCTTTTTTCCTCTCCTTTTTCAATCGAAGCTATCGCGGTCGCGCTCGCACCCGCCGATCCACCGATCTCTCCGTCCCGCTCGTCTCGCATGCGGTGTTTGTGTTTTCGCGGCACAATTTATGGGTCCAGATTCGAGCGATGTCGCGACTACCCTAACATAACTCGTCGATCCGCGGCGCTCGGTCTCGCTCGCTCGCTGGCGTCGGGCCTATGCGTGCGTCTCTGTCGCACTCGGCGCTGCGATGCGAGGAGTTGGTTGGATGCAATTCGCACTGCACACCTTTTGCCTGGAATTGGTCTGCATTTTCAGCTCCAGCTCTAGCGTCTGCCATGCTTATTGCTCTTGCCAAGGCTTGTGTGTTTTCTTCAGGCTGAGACTGTTAGCTTTCAATGATCGTAGATCATTGCCTAGACTCAGGAAAATGTGGAAAGGCTGAAAAGGAAAAGTGCTGTGAAAATGCAAGTGCTATCAGTTCAGAGATGCATTGCACGAAAATGGTCTATGTTGATGATTTTCTGAGGTTAATTGTCAAAATAACGTGAAATAACAATTTTACATAAATTAATTTCAAACCCAAGACACAAAATGCTAAGGGTAGTGACGTTGCAACATTGAATTTCTGTTTTGTTTTAGGGAGAGGGTTGAACAATAATATGACTTGCCGTAAAAATGCTTTGTTTCCCAGCATTTTGAATGTGTCTGGACACTTTGGCGCAGGAAAAGTAAAATTCCGCGCTTTTCGTTGGGCCGCAAGGTAACGGTGAGGTGATGTCCTTGCGGCGAACGTTCATCATGGATTAGGACAAGGATGGCGCATGGGTCGTCTGTGGGGCGCCGGGTTTACAATATCAGGTTAACCTCGCTTTGAAACATCATCTGCACGGTGGCAACCAAGCTTTCATGTTTGAGTTTAGATATAAAACTGTGAGTGATTGGATACTTTTAAAGTGTTCAAAATTGATGATGATTCGGTGCTCGTATAATATATTGAATAGTCAGTCTCTAGTTCCAAGACCAACCGACACATTTATTGCTAACATTTAGGAGAAGAAAAGTGTCTTAAAAAAGCAAAAATAGACATTTTTATTTAGTAAAGATAAGCCAAATTTTCCAAAAGAGAAGACCAAGAAAATTTAATTATAGTTCTGTCGCGGAATGGCGAAGTAAACCTTGCTAATTCAAAATAATCAACTGCAAGATTTTCCACTGTTATTCTATAATTCTGGAAGATCACCGCCCTGAATCACCCTGATTCCCTGCTCATCAAATTACTGTCAAGTTTTTGGTGTCACTTGGGCTTTGCTCTGCGTGGACCCGGCCAGGAATCACAGCACAGAGCGCGCATTGGGCTAAGTTGCATAGACTGGAGACTCGGATGCAGGAACAAGCGACGAACTCGGTGCAAGGCACGCTGCCGTTCAGATGGTTCCGATGACCGGGGGCTTGTCACGATACGGACTCTTTGAACACATTTCAGAACTGTGCTACCCAGTCCAGAAGAGCTTACCATTAATATAAATGAGAAAATCTCAGCCCATTTGGCTCCAAGTTTATCAAAAAAAAAAAAAATGAAATTTAATCAGGAGATTGTCAAAATTAAGCAAAAGCGGTAGTAAAGGGTGCCTCTGAAAATTTAGTAATGGAATAAAAGCAAAGACATATTTAACAATTTTATCATTGACAGTGCTGATAAAAATAATTTGGGCGCTGTTTTGCACATTCGCTGTTTTTTCCAAATTAATTTTTTCGTTTTATCGCTGTTATATATCTACGAAAAAACACCAATGGACCTTCAACCAAAGCATACAAGATAACAAGATTTTTCTCTCCCCTACAAAAACTAGAACAGAACCGAAACATGAAGCACGTAGTACGTAACTTGCCCAAAAACAAAACCATATACATCAAAACGGCTCGGACAAGAAAAAAAACTCCATCAGCGGCAACTTATTAATCGACAATAATCACGAACATGTGTTCTTATGATTGATACATCATTAACCAAGCCAAACAGCTTCTGTTCGCATTTAATTGCCTTGCACAAGCGTACAGACGAGCAGACAGAGCAAGCACACCGCTCTCTGCGTGTCCAAGCAAGAGATGGGAGATCGCTATACACCATTCGTATATCTGCGTTGAGGGAGTGAAATAGTGTAGATCATACCAATATCTAATTTGATATAATATTTTTTATATAGAAGACAAAATAAGAATGCGATTGATTAGGCATGATGTTAAATATTTTCGCGGATATTTGTTATTGATAGGCTGTTAGCAAACGGAATTAACCATATTTCGAGCAAATGCACATGATTTTTTTTAAATACCTGCAGTTCGTGTCGTTTATCCATCATTATCTGCATCTTTTAAATACTCAGAAAGTGTATCAGAAGAAAATCTATCGCAATTCCTTGTGATGTGTTCGGTATATCTACTTGGTTCCCGGTTAAGTTGTCAAATTGTTACTTAACTCCTTCCTTCAGCATTGAATTCCTTGTTTTATCCTTTGTAAAGATTCAAAAACTCGAGTTAGAGTTTACTTTTATGTTAGCCGTCAATCTGAAAAATTTCGGATGGTCACGAATCTCATGTGACCCATCAATTCAATGTGTGAAACGGCGTGTATTTATACCTGCATGTTTGAACAAAAATCGACAGCAAAAATCTCACTATGGTGTCACAGTCGTCTAAATTGTACTATAAAAACATTAAACGTATCTTTACACCACTCAAAGCACACTTACTCAAGCATTAAACGTAGCAGATACAAGTTTTATCGTAATACTCTATACTCCAAACTTTAGTCAACTCGACGGCAGGTTTACAGCATTTTTGGGTAAAATCTGGTCTTTCCTTTTGAAGCGTTTTCCTTGTGCAAGTCAGCCAGTCTAGTCAGCAGCAGCGGCAGCATCAGCAGCAGCATCAGCGACAGCATCAGCGACGTCGTCGATCCTGTGCTCTCTGCATCATTGGCGACTTGTTGAGGCGGCATTGCGAGCTGACAAAGCGAACTCACGGACTTCTGTTTTCTATCTCGATAGGTACCCGATGTCCATTCCGCGATCGGTACACTCCTTTGCGAGCCACATGGGACCTGCTACGGGTCATCCTCTTCTTGGGTCGATCTTGACCTTTTGACCACGAGGATGGGATGCTGCGTTCGAGAATAGGCGCCGCGATGATTCTTTTGGTGAGCTTTACCGTTAACCTTTGAGGCATATTTTAAATTATTTAGAACAGTGAAGGTGCCGAAAATTAGTGTGAAGATAGAGAAATTACGCTTTGATTTTATCTTACATGTGTTCCATTTCAGACACTTTGAGCGATAATCATTTAGGAGAACAACATTTTTTTCTCGTTAAGTTAATGAGAACATTACCTGAACAGAAAATTAGCATATAGGTAATTGGTTGGTGAAGATGAAAAAATGAATCTCGGGAAAATTTGACTGACCCTTTCGGAAAGGGATTTCTTAGAGGGACCACTAGATTTTTAAATCGTCAGTCAACTGCTCCAGATCTAGCTTAATTTAAAAACATATATTCCTCATTTTTAAGAATATCAATTAATGCCAAGATTGGCAATCATTATGCGGTAGGTGTAACTTATTGCACCTTTACTAAATTGACTAATTATCAGTCTTCGTCGTGCGTTTAACTATGTGGTTATATCATATGTGATCATATTCTCGCAAAACAACTCGGTAGCACTGCGTGCCAAAATATGATAATAATTTCCTGCAACTGTACCCGACAGAAATGCAGCTGCAACCACTGACTTCTGCACACATTATAGCTATACGAGATGCACATTTTCTCTGCTTGAAGGCGCTGCTTTAAGCAGCCTAGATAGTCGCGATTATTTTGCTTACAGAAAAATTAGCCTAAATTTTACTTTTTTGTCAATACATTTTCATTTCGCCCAAGAAAATGGAATAGCATTTTAGGGTGTTCTGCTCGGAGTGTGAATCAAATCACAGAAATAAATTTTAAATTGGTAATATCAACTCACGAACTCTCCTACCCATTAGGATAGAGAGTCTCCTTCCCAGATTTCCCAATTTGCAGGGACGTGGGCACACATTCATTTATCTACAATGGTCCCAACATTTTTTTCTAAATTTAATGTCAACCTCTAAATCAACAGAGAGATAAAAAGGGTAGATTTTCTTCAAATATGGCCTCAAAAAATGGAAATTTTCTTGCGTGCTTTCCCCATCCCTGCTTGTGGCTTGTAAAGCAGCTCATTTTCCGAACTCAACAAGATAAAATGAAGATAAGAAACTATTAACCACTCATAAGAAAATAGAATGGGGTAAAACATGGTTTTATTGAACTTAAACCCACATTCACAAAGAGGACCTTAACCTAAATCTTAATTTACATTATTGGGGCGATCTTGAAAGTTTCCATGATTTTTCATTCCAACCACCAAAAGCTAGCAGTGAGAGGGTTAACTCACTATTTCCCTTGGAAACCTTCACCTTCAAGTAAGCACCCAGTGCCCTATGATGAGCATTACATGCATAGCCAAAACCCTCGCCAATCCAAGCCGCCTAACCCCAACCGAACGCACATGTGCATCGCTACAACATACCCTGTCAACCAACCAACCTATCCGATCAAACAGCCGCGCCGTACGTATACCTCTATAGCGGCGTGCTTCTAAATCTTGTCGTCCCCCTATCACAACACAACGCACCGCTATACGCAACGGCAACGGCAAACAGCCACTCGGCTGTCGTCGATGTGTCGTTAAACCGGTCGTTAAACCGGTCGTTAAGCAGCGACAGCGTCGTCGATGGACTCCAGCGATAGCATGGCGAAGAGAGCCAAGTCCATATTAGCGGCGGATGGTTTTGTCGCGCTGTCAATTAGTTAGTTCATCGGTTGCACATCGGCGATGATCAAAATGCTGCAGCGTTCGCTGCCGCGCGAGAAAGATGCTGGAAGTGTGTTTGCGCGATGCGTGCGCGACGGTGCGTTTTTTCGTTGCGTCGTGTGTTTGTGTTTTGGTTGCGGTTGGGGAAGGTTGTTGCTGGGTGTGTTGTGTCCATAAGTGTAGGTTGGACTGATTCCTGTTGTTTGGAGGTAGCTCACGCTTTTCTTTCGGACTCGTGTACTTTCAAAATCTTTACATGAGTTTTCGACACTATGAAAAAATTGAAAGTTTGTCTTTGAGAAAATTTTGATAATGCTTGAGTCACGATATGCGAGTTTACCAACTGCAATGATTATATTTCATATTTTTGTGGGGATTTGCTGGTGGTACCAAACTCAGAAGTTAAACTTTTTTTGAAAGCTTCACTGATCGGTTTCCCTTTTAGTTTCAATTCCATATTTCATTGGTCTTGTCTTTGGTGAAAAAATAACTTATTACCTTGTTAGTTGACGATAGCAACCATCTTCCTGTTATGGACCGCCATCCCATGATTAATCCATGAATTATCAGTAAAACGTATACCGTTTTTTTGATAGCAATCTTCAAATGGCCAGCGCGCACTCGTCAACGTCTTCATGCCAACTAGCCGCTAGCCAATTGTCCATGCTAATAAACTTACAATTAAATTAAATCAACCACATCTCAGTAAATCAGACAATTCATCAAAGAAAAACGATATTTTTATACTAACAATCCGCAAATCTTTGCAATACATATATACAACGACCAAATCATTCGCGTCGCATGCAACTCTGCAAGAGATCAGCTCCATCGCAGCATGCCCAGTCCACCGCCATCGAATGATTGATCTAGTTGTTGTCGATCTAGCGTATATCGATCAGTAGCCGCTCATAGCTTCGATCCGTTGATTGATCTTGTCTTAAAGATGATCGAAGAACTGCTAGTCAGCATCGCTTGTCCGCGCATGGGTCTCTGCTGCACAGATCTGAGTGTACGTCCCGCGCCGTATAGCTGCTGCCGATATGGACATACCAAGGAGAGGAATTCCGAATCAACTTCACTATTAGAGATATTTGTGTACGTTTAGGCGACTTTTTTGCCCGTTCGTTGGCGAGGCAAAGGGCTATACGACGCGAGTTTGGAGCATTATGGTCGCTTTTTGTCGGGTAACTCTGATCGATTCGTATTTTTGCCATACCGCACCTGCTATATGCTGGCGAAGGCAAGAGCCGCGATGTGCAGGCGATCAAAATGAAGAATAGTTTGTCGTCCGAATGTTCGGATGTCTTCAGGAATTGATGTTTTGCTTCTCCGGTTATTACGTGGACGTATGAGGCCGCATTATGTCGTAGCTTTACGTGCATCTTTGGTTCGGGTTTTTGTGTCACAAAATTTGACGGATGTTTTAAATTCAGTATACAACTCTTATAGAAGAACGAGACTGTTTGAATATAAAAATGAAACGGTGATATCAGGATGATCACTTTCTTGAAAGTGATTCAAATATGTCATCATGCAAACTGCAGTTTAAGCAAATTCGTGTGTTTTACTTGCCCCGAGCGTTTGGCAACTTAGAAACGCTGCAGGTTTTTCAATTGGTTCTTCCCTTACTTTCCATGAATCGCAAGTTTAAGAAGAATTTTTTTTAAATCAAAATGATAACTTTTATTTTGATACAAGTTGACAAGTTACTATAAAAACATTTTAAGCATTTTTTCCAATTGAAAATTAACAACTAAATTATATTGACACCATCTAAATCCACAGACAAAAAATACCATAAATCAAAACGTACAACCACAGAGAATCATACCCAGGTATCACCGCGTCGCGGCCACAGCGCCCGCCTCAACTTCGCCAACCCCCCGCCACCCATTGCCAAAGCGCCACCGGCACTCGATCGGATTATCGATGAGCGATGACCGACATTAGTTTGAGGGATGACAGAGTCGTGGTTGCCGTCAGAGCATCGTCCTGCAGATCGCCGGACAGCATCCGACCGTGATCCGTCCCAAGCCTCCCCAACCCACCCTCACCCCTCACCCCCTGGAGCATCGGCATTGACAGATCGACAACTGGCCATGGGCGCAGGTTGAGTTGGGCGCCAGTGGCGTACCCGGTGGGTGCAAAGATTTATTTTATTTTCAGTTCGTTTTATGTGCAAAGGAATAGTTTGAGCCGATAGCCAATGCCGGAAATGGAAACACAGAAACGGTTTATTTTCCCCATATGGGGGTTGAGGATGGCCATATTAACCGATTAAATGTAATTTAATTTATTTATTGCATTTTCCATCAGGAAAAACAATGAATATATTGTATAATACAATACAGGTATTGAAAGAAGTCAAGTATTTAAAGCATAGCCGTGTCATTATTTAAAATATAAATATTTTAAATACAATTTACAGTTTTGGGCCATGGGCAGGTAATTAAAAATCTCTTTGTCATATCTCTAGAGCCCTTATTTTGACTAAAATCTTTTATAAGAAAATTTATAACATAAATATGATATTTATGTGTGTCTCTCTTCATCCGGCGGTAAGAAGATGAAGCTCACGGTGATATTTTAAAAAAGTCCTTGATGGGCCAAAAAAGTGCCACTTGCCAGGCTACAAAAAAAGCAAGCAAAATTTCATGGACTTAGACAAGTATTTTAAATGTCAGTGATTCTGCGTGTCTCTTGACATTGCGGCTCTGAACTTCTGGCATTAGTTAGATCTTGAAAGACGACTGACTGATACCTGCTAAATGCGTAGTCTCTGATACCCGTAACCCCCCCCCCCTCCCATCCAATCAGCTCATTAGGCCCTATCTCTTTATTAATGAACTCTAACAGAGAGACAGAGTGACTCTCGTGACAGCATCCATTTCTGTACATCAATTAATTACTAAGAAAACTTATTCCTGTCATCTACCACGGGCCGAGGTCGCAAGATCCATGCTAAAGCACCCTTATCGCGTACAACCTCTTGATTTCTTCCTGTAATTTTTCGGTTTATTGCTATGATGTATGCGGAATGCGAATTAACAAAGTTGGACCGATACCCGGAATCGAACTCGGGTCATTCGTCTATTCGGTTGTGATTTCAGCATAGTGACCTATAGCTTAAGCGCTGTCCAATAATCGTCTTGTTTCTATCTCCAAGGAGCCCAAAAACTCAAATAAGCATAATATTCACTCGAAATGCGGTTTTGCTTGTAGCGCATCGTACCGGAAATGTCTAGTCTGTCTTACTCTGGCCGGTTGTACAATGTCCGAACAAGAGTTGACTCAGTGTGAATTTAAACCTATGCAAATACTCGTTGCATATACTGTAGACATTGATTGACATTGATACGGTAGACATTGAAACAAAGAATCGTGGTTGCAGTGACAACCAATCGGGGGCAGTTGTTCTTGAGTTGTTTGGAGGAAGCTTATAGGTAGATAATTATTTTAGTAAGTAAAACCGACGAAGATTGACCAAAACCAGTCGAATATACCGGTCGAAGGACGTAGACCCTTGGCCAATACGATAGACCCTCTTTTCGGACATTTTCCAGTGAAAATTTCATTTCAATAAATTGTCTTCGGATGACAAGTGCGCGTGAGACTGAGTGTAGCTGCGCGGCGCCACTGTGCAACGCCCTGCGCGCATGCCCGGGCCCATCACGTGACTAATGAGTCCTGCCCGGGTATAACGTATCGGCTCCGGCCGCTCCGTGCTTCTGAGAGTTGACATGACATACGACGCTTGTCACAAAGAGTTTCAACGTTTTCTTGCACGCTGGCCGTCGAGTTTTGATGGTTGGATGCGAAGGTTTGATGCCCGCTGATGTTCCTTGGACATGGCCCGCACGGCCACTCTGTGCGATGACGGGAATTGATATTTTTGGTCGGCGGTGGGTTTATTTTCGGGTCGGGGAGATGGTTATGGATGTGGGAATTATCTCCGAGTACGAGGCAGGTTACGGGATTGAGTTGCGTTAAGCTGGTTGACTTTTGAACTGTTTTGATGAGCGGAAATGATGTTGTACTGGATTTTTTGCTTTGTGGACACAGGCCAGCGGATTTGCCTGCCTGAGGAATGATTAGGGACACTAACATCAGCAATGCTCGCACGTACTTTTTGTTTAGAGTAAAAAAATTACAGCTTTTTACTTTTTAATATATTTTTATGCCTTAAACGATTTGAACAAGTTTTTTTTTCCTAAATTCGAATATTAATGGAAAATGCAATCAAATTTCTCTGATTTCATCTTTAACAAGATCACATCATGTTCCCTGCCATTCAAAAAATAATTGTATTCACAGTTATCTCATGTTTTTGCCCTTCTTCAATAATTCTCTAAGCTTATTTAGCCAGATTTAAGAATCAACTATGCCAAGCGGATAGCTCCGAACATGCGACACTTTTAGTAAGACAGAAAAATAAATGGCACCTTCCTCCAGAGCTGATTTCGTACCAAATCAAATTTATAAATCTCACCAAGTGTCGGGGCAGTCTGGTCTTGAAATCAGCAATCGCTCAGGAGGGATTCAAGCCATCTATGCTAGGTGCTTTGGAGACATGGCCAATAGTCACATAAAATTCCCCAGCCCCACAAGGCACGATCGAGGTGATTTATTCAGTGTATAGTACGCATTTTGCGTTCACCTGTGTATAGTGTAGTGAAGACCGAGTGGTCATGACTTCGATGTGATGTTGCTATTCTTATTAATAACGTTGTCACGGCAGATCGGTCTGACCCGTGGTCTGACGGTCCCTTCAATAATATCATCTCATCTCGCATCCGCGCCCCCCCATTAGTCAAACCCGACCCGGACAGCATCTCTAGTGGGCTTCAAGGAGCGTCTTTATTGCTGGCGAGATGGTGGTTTACCCATTGCAGTTCCATCTAAATATTAGATCTTGACTTTGATGTAAAGGTACATATTTTTCTGTTATCGCGATGCTCTGTACTAATCTATTGGTGTAAGTTATAAGTGTTTATTGGTGGTTAAAGTTTTAACAGGTTGGTAGGTTGTACCATGAGGTTTTTAGATCTGCTAGTGGCTAGAGGAATCATAATTTTTCTCATGTTCACACTATAGACTTGGATCTTTTTACATATACATTTGACAAATTTGCTTTATTACATGTTTGGTGGCTCAGCGCCATTCAGTAACAAGGTAGGCCTCAAATATAAAACTTGCAAACTTTATATTTTTATCTATAATATAAATTTAGATTCACCGTTTCTATAAAAGACTAATGGAAGACATTCCCAGATTACCAGATTACCAGATACGTACAAAAACAGCTGGAAATCAACTCTCTTGTATCCCTCTAGGTATCTCGTTTTATTTTCGCTTCAAAAAAATCCGCTTTGAATCCATTCTCACTTCGTAGGATATACGACAGGATATTTTCTGTTCTAAACGTCAATTAGTGGCGGTGTTCTAGTTGTCTTTAGCAATCAGCACACTCTGTCGGGAAATTGCTGCCTGATCGACGTAAATCGAATGTCGATAAATGTGGATCGTGTTCATAACGACACGGCTTCGTGTATAAAGAAGGTACAGCAGCATCATCCGTTCCTGACGAATATCCTTCGTCCGATTGACCATGAAATGAAAGTGTCATCAGGTGTTTTGAGCTAGCTGTCAAAAACTTGAAAAATCGAAAGGGGTAGGGAAAGGGGTAGGTGAAGATAAACCTTGGGTGAAGTGGGGTAGTTGCAGATTACACTTAGGGTAGTTCGGAAAACCGCAAAAAGTCCCAAATTAAAGATTTATTTGTGAACCAAGTAAACGTTCGACCGACACGAAACTTTGCATCAGATCTTTTTTCAACTATCCAGTGTTTTTTTTTCCAAAAATATGGCAAACATTTTAGGGAAACGAGGAGTTATTAAAACTTGCAAACTTTATATTTTTAACTATTTCACGAAAACTGCCAGGGAAGATTTTTTGCACTTTGAATTTGCGTTTTTAAATCACGTACCTTTCAGTCATTCACTTTTCGAAAACCACGACAAAAATGATTGATACTACTACAACATCTTAAGAACAGAGTAACAGAAGACAGCTTCCATTTGAAAACCTATACGGAGCTGTTTTTACAAGATGACAAAACAAGTGCGCACACTGCCGATTTGTGACATGATACATAGTCGAGTATATCCACTGACAGTGTAACGTACCATGCACTGTGTTCTGTGTACTCTATGTAGTACGTCCAATGATTTCCTTCTCGGTAGCTCGACGCTCGGTTTACCCATGAGCTCGCCTTCACGTGTCACAAGCGTATTCTCTGAATCCCAACTGTACGCATTCCACCGCGAATCGCTCATTTAAAATGTCCAAAACCTGGCGTACGCGCTGGAAATATTAAAATCTGATAATTTGTGAGCCGTGCCATCGAACGAGTCGGTGCCAAGCCCTGGCGCGGTTCGAAACCATCGACGTCCCAGCCGGAAACAGATCGAGATTTTGCGCGTGGTTTGGGACAAAGACACTGTCGGCTTTTGTTTGCCTCTCCGTTGCTCATAGAGGTTGATTCTTTTCGAAGAGTAACATTCCCAAAAACCATGTTTCACTGTAGATATTATATTCGATTACAAAATTAAAGTTATTCTTTGCAAAATTGGCGAACCTTTGACCTTTTTTCTAGTATTTAATTAATATTCACTTACAAATATCCATTCCCATAACTTATTTTGAATCAACACAGAGACAATAAGAAGAAACATTTCTAAAGGTTAGCTCATCTAGTTTATACTGCATGGTGCTTTTCGACAGGAGTAGGCTACGTGCCGGCACCGGGTTTCCCCTCCTCCCTTCTAGACTAGGTTAGGTTCATCATCACCCTCATCATCACCATTTTCATTCACCGACGCCATTAGACCAGTGCCAAAGGGCCAGTTGTCAAAACAGTGCGTCGTTAAGCACCAATAATCAATCACCCTAACATCGCCAATGAGGCAGTCAAACCGAAATGGTTGGTTCTGAGTTTAAACGAAGTACGGATAACTATTAATCAGATCTAATTTACTTCACTATAAAATTTGAACTGTCGCTTTCCTTTGAATTGCTGTGATGGCAAATCAAAAGCAGACACCCCATACCGGAGTTAATTTTGGTTATTTTGTTTGTTTTTTGAACATATCTGACACTCGATTTTACACCCTTGATAAAACAGGCAGCACAGCGTTGCGAAACGCCAAGAAAAGTTTAAGTTTTGTAGCTTGGTAGCTTATTCTAAAATCGACAGTCACAAACATTGACGACTTTCCCGCTCGGGAAACCCGCTGAGCGCACGCGATTCCGGTGAATTTCGTGAACCGCCCGCGCCGGCGGCGATACCTTGTGATGATTCCCCTGCATTTGCATGTGCACTTGTGCATTCAACACCTGGCTTGCACGGTGCGTACCGGGGACAATATTGCTATGCACGTCGCGTCGCCAAATCGTGAAGCGCTTGCGTCTTGTCCAAGCAGCGCGCGGACCGAGTTTTTGGTAGGCCAAGCCACGACGCAAAGACCCGAATTACTCGACTGGATCGTTCTATAGTGTGACTTTACAATGGTTTGCTCCATGTGAATTATTGTGCTGGAGCTACTTGCTTTATCGACATTTACTTGTCTCAACAAGTTGACAACAAGTTACAGCCTTTATTTCTTATGCATGATTTCGTTTCTCCACCAAATTATGGACATGGATCGGATTTTAAATCGTAAATCATGCATTCATCATCCCTTTCTGCAAAACGACATAAACTTTACATATTAATTGAAAATAAACATCACATTGTGCACAAATAAGGTCCCGCAACGGTTTGTTTACCTGTATAAACCCCAAATAATTTTTTTTCCAGACAGATTAGGTATATGTTGGTGTAGGTTATAGGTTAGGTTCTGTTTGAGAAATGTTTTTTTTTGTTCCATAATTTCAAGCGGTGTTCATAAAATTGAACAATGAACACCCGTACCGTCTCAACCGAAGATGAGTGAAACTGATTATTAAGTGACTCAAACAGTCCGGCCTTTAATTTAATTGATTGTGTCCTCTTTGCACCTAGGCATCGACACGGCTGGTGACAAAATAATAAACCCAGTTATTACTTATTAGCAATCACAATTACCAACATCCGACACGACACACAGTGTAATGTGGTGTGGTCTTTCCAGGAATCGGAGCGATGCATCACTGCTCGTGGCTCAGGAAGTTCCCCCGGAATTAAAGGCAGACCAAGATGGATATCGGTGACATGGTGGATCTGGTGACACGGTGAAACCGCCGAGTTGGTGATACGGTGAGTCAGCATAAGGGTACAACAGTGAAGATAAAAACAAATGGAAAATCACTTTGCTCAAATTTGATTTCCGTTGACATCCGTCTAGTTCACCGCGATTGGATGGACATTTTTTTAGATGTAAATCAAGCTTATCAGTCCCAATGCCCTTATGAAATCAGGGTTTGGGGGTATTAACACCATTACAAACGGCTGAAAACAGTAAATAATAATCATAGAAACTTACTCACTAGTAAAGTAATGCTATAATCAGAGTGAGGGTACGAAATATTTTGACCCAAAAAAGGAGGCATCCGCTCTTATATGATACAACGTTGGATTTGGGTGAGTTTCGGCGGTATCATGGCATTAAGAAACGCTAAATTTTGACATTATTTTCCATGATTTGGCTACATTTTGACATTACGTTAGATTATGGCTTATATATACTTTCTGAGTTATGACCATGTATTTAGAAAAGACCGTTCCTTACAATAGGTAAATAGGATCCATTCTGATATGGTCCTATAGCTGTGGCTACATTTTGACAGTATTTTGACAAGAAACTGCGTCATATGACATATTTATACTTTAGAATAGGAAATAGGTAAAGTATGATGCTAGATAATATGTTCATAGAAGGCAACCTTCCCGATGATATGACTACATTTTGACAGTATTTTGACAAGCAACTGCTTGCGAAGTCGGCAGCGTGGTACCAAAGAGTGACGTGTCGTGTGGTCACGAAATCCTCCCCCCAGACTCTCGGGTGGGGCCAGACATCACGCCTGTCTCCATGGTTACCTGCAGCTCACAACGACAACACCGACGACAGCGAAAACAACGCGTTTTATGTTAATTTCCAACGTGCGTTCACGCGTCGTGCGTAGGTGACCGTAGGGGGGGGGGGGGGGCGTCTCACAGATGACTCATCGAAGATGTGGTGTATTAAGAAAGTTGGGTTTGGTGAATTGTGCAACTGAATTTATGAATTAAGATGTGTTTGTTTGTGTTAATATTTGGACTACTGAGTGTTGAAATCAAACACTTGTGACACTAAGGCCCAGTTTTTCAGTGGACTGTTGACTTCTCAGTTCTGCTCACAGTTCTGAATTAAGATACTGAAATTAAAATGATCTTGAAATTAGCGAATTAGCAAATTAACTCAATTGGCTCGTATACCGTTCATTCGCGATCGACAAAAAAATGAACCACTTAAAAAAAGACAGCAGGCACAACGCAATGGCAAGTCACTGAACTTTGAATGTAATTAATTTGCATCTCCCTAATTAAAATATCAAGGCATAATTTCTCTATAATTTCCCGGTAAACCACACAGAGCAATCGCTATAGACGGCCCTGCGGCAACGCCAATGATTTACCTCTTCTAATGCTGGCCTGCACATGCCTTATTAAAAGACAAGCATCATGAGAAGCGAACTATACGGCATAATTGAAAGAGCGCACCACACACAAGTTCTGCTCTTGCAGCAACCTAAGAAAGACTGCGTCTTACATAGCTTTAGTATACCTAAAAAGATAGCATCTCAAGAAACCACCCACGTTATGGCTCTAGACTTTTCGTTCAACTAATGTGGAGAGAAAAACGTTAGCATATTTTTATATATATTCTTAGAGATTATTTGCTTAACTGGCTTGATGTGTATGGTGGACGCTTGTCGAGATATGGTGTATCCATCCGGTACCCACCCACAATCAATCAGCATTTGGAATCTGTAGGGGAAATTAATTTCATACTTTCTGAACCCACCTACGCTCGACGGCGTCGGGTAAGGCCACGGAGAAATTGTTCCGAGACCCTTAATTCGTCGAAGAGTGCACCATGGTGCTATACAGGATGGAGCGCCGTCTTTGAGTCGCCTCTACACGTTTTGTAGCGTTCTTTGACACTTCTCATTACTGTTTTGAGACTCATGTCTTGTTTAAGTTTTCAGAGAAACTACTTAACTATTTAATGCCAAGTCCCAAAACTCGAAATTTTCCAAAGGTTTTGCAAAGCTATGGTGTCTGCTTTATCCAGGGTCGAAGCTCGAGTGGCAATTAAAATCGGCGCTAGCAACAAATTGTATCAAACAAACAGAAATGTTTTGATAGATATTTCAAATAAAATTGACAGATTTTTTAACTCTAATTTGAGGTATAGGTAGTGCATTCTATTATGATTTGCCTGAACAAATTAGAATGTTGATGAATGAGATTGCTGATAAAATCTGAGAGAACTGATTTAATTTCCAGTGGATCCATTTAAAGATATCTGAAAAATAAACGCCAACACGTTTCATAATTGTTTAATCGAATTTTGTTTAAAATAAAATTGATCGTGTCTATAGTGTTAACTATGCGGATCCTAAGGAGTCGGGATTGTTTTCATCGCGCAGAACAAGCGACGGTCCATGCTCTAAACCAGTCAGCTTTGACACGTTGAGGCGAGTATTGGGTATCTTTGGAGCACGCGCATTGATGTCTCCATGGTTAAGTCATAGCATAGCTCAATACGCTGTGGTATGGCTTCAGCCTTAACCTGACAAGCTCGCCGTCAAAATGGCAAGCACAATCATAACAAAGCTTCTTTAAGATCAGCACGCTTAGTTTATATTTGCAAAATGAATTAAATTAATCAGTTTTATATGATGTTTTACTCTTGATTGATTTCGAAGTTAAAAAGAATTGAGCTAGCCATATTAACGTGTATACTGGCTTCATCATCGGTGCTTTATTGGAAAGATTTAGTGCGCAATGTTAAAGTTCTTATCGTTTGATCTGACTGATGTCACCTGCCCAGTGGTAATGATTTACCTCTCATATTCTCCGCGTCCGAACATGAATTTGGATGATGTTTGGACTTCCAAACGCTGTGTCTCAGTCTGGACACGTGGGTCGTATTTTCTTATAGTTTTCACTATCACGGTTGTAGATAAAAGCAAAGCTCATCACACATCAAGTGGGATTGTTAGGATATTACAGTTATGTCACTGAACCGTAGGCAGTTTGGCCTCCGTAAATGCCTCGCCCAAAAATGATAGTTGACATTAAAATTGTCCTTTGCTTTGCGGAATTAAAATATTGCACACTCATAAATCAGTGAAATAAAAAGGAAGTCTTTAAGTCATTGATTTATTTTCTTAACGCACAGCTATACTTTACAGAACCGAATAAAATATGTGGTCTTTCTCAAGATGTCCAAAAGACACAGTGAAAGGACCTTGCCATTTCAATAATATATAGTATTCAATGAATATTAAAATCTCAATAATGTAGCTCAGTGCAAAGTTCCATCTCTGTCTTAGTTTCGACGAAAACCCGTCGCCAATTTACCCGAGAACCTTACTGAATTCCGTGGCCCGTCGAGTCGGGCGACATTCCATGTCGAATTCTGATTCCAACTCAGAGGGTACAGCTCTCAATCAATCTCTCTTGAGTTACACAAACATCACAGTATGATGCATGCTGTAATATGGACGCGTAGAGAGACGCGACCCGCAGAGAGTGTCCAACTCCTCTAGTCGACAATATGCTCTGTTTTAACGGCATAGCTGTCGATTGATGGTGTAGTATTGGTTTATTGCGCCTCACCATTCATTACTTCCCTCACCGTACGAACTTTGAACGCGTTAGTTTTCAAATATCACGGGCGACAACAAAATGCAATCTGCCAAAAATGTATAGAATCGCCATAAGGCCTCGATTAAAGTTCCTTTCATCAATGCAATGATATGATTCAGATTGAACCCACAGGCCATGTGCATAAAGTTATACGATTACCTTATTACAACATATCCCTTACCAAAATCTTTTAACAAAAATCCCTGCTTTATGATACTCAGAAATTAAAACTTACTGAAATTTGTATGACAGCTGATTTTCCAGTGAAAATGAAGCCATTCGAACCGCTAAAGAAAAATCTGTCCCCATACGCAATGCACGTTCAGCAACAATATAGCTTTTTAGTGAATGGAGCCCACGAGTGTTATTGCGTAGATAGCATGAATGTATTGAAACTGAAGGCGCCTCACACAAGATCAAAGTGTCCAAAACCTTCAAAACAAGACGACAGAATCGCCACCCACGCATGAGCACCCCCACAATGGCGTCGGCGATCAGAGCTCGCCTCTCCTCACCCATACAGCGACCCTCTAGCTGTCGAGCATCTCTGCCGAGGTGGAGACTGGTGCCAGCCGTGCGCTTAGACAACCTGCTCTCGGCACGACTGCGATATTGGCTCGATAACCTTTCAATAGAAATACCAGATGCATGCCCCAAAAGGCCGAAGGCGATCGCTCCATCGCTCAATGGAGTAAATCCAATGGACCTGAGCGTATGGAACCGCGCGATATGCGAACGCTTGCACATTCAGGAAATCTGACTATGTGCATGTGGGGTATTTTAATGTAATGCGCTTGTTATGTGTGTTGTATAATGCGAATATTGTGTGCTGATTTGTGGTGGCTTTCTCTTGTGTGTACGGGTATCGTGTTGGTTTTGGTTTTGAGGGGTATAAAAGTGATTTTAAATTGGTCTGTTTATGAATTAACATAAAGTTGATTTTTATGCAATATCTTTCAATGGCACTTTCTATGAGTTGAAAAGTTTTGATACTTGCATCTTACTATCGTAAGTATAGTATCTATACCAGATCGTGTAGCACTTATTTTGATTCTTGTGAGCCGCTTTAGCAAGTGTTGCTGATAAAGTGGCATACATTAAAAGCGCTATGTAAACGGATAAAAAATATCATTCACATGACGTGCAGCATGGACATGGATGGATGGATTCATACATGCATGGATTCATACATGCCACCTCTAAAAAAATACAGGGACACATAAATATTTTGAAATTAACCAATTGAAATGTTCATTTATCACAAAAGCTGTGAAAGTGATTAAACCTCATCGATCGACAAGGGTTATAAATACACACAGCCCGAAGTCCCAATAACGCTCAAGAAATAAACCGGAGCCAAGACCAATTCCGATCTCGTTCTCATCTCCAAGCACCAGCCTCCATCGTGGTCAGCCTTTGTGTAACAACCTCTCCGTCATCTCGAGACGAGGAAGGGTCAATCATTTTATTACAGTTTTTCACATTATAAATCTGGTCGAATATGGGCGTGCCCGCAAGCTAGATGTTATCTCGCCTAATGATAACTATTGCCTTACAGGAATTACTTTGCTCGGGTTAATAACTATACTTAGTTAAACCAACTTGAGGGCTGTGGCTTGCACGACCGAAAAACTCTAGGAAGATTCGTGGAGTCAAGTGTTTTAAACGTTCTCTGACCACGACCGAGTCTAGCAGTCTTCATGGACCTGCAGTCTGCGTGATTTTGGGTGGAGGTTTATTGAAAATTTAGTCACCATTTAAAGGTAACTGGATAATTTTTATGAGGCATACTAAATTGTCTAAAAATGTAAATGTCTGTAAATATAATTTTCGTTCCGTATAAGGGATGGATTTTGTGGTGTGTTTGTGGGTTTGTACGCTGCCTTAGGTGAAACTTCACTATGGTCTTCAATCATCGGAAAATGATTTACATTTTTAACCGACGTCATCGTTGGGAATTCGGTAGCAATCTCTTGTATACTCCTAAATGGCTTTGCACTAATAAAGTTTTGGTGATTTGGAAAGCGATCACGGATTATTTTTGAACAAAAATCACTCGCTCATCACCAGCCGAAATAGCTCAGTTGGGAGAGCGTTAGACTGAAGTTCTAAAGGTCCCTGGTTCGATCCCTGGTTTCGGCAAGACTTTTGCCCTAAAATCAGCGAAACCATTTTTGTTGTCCACCTCCATGATTTATCTGGCTGGTGGCTTATATTTTTTGAAGTGTCAGACATTGGATTTATCTAGGTCACCTTACGAATTAAATTACCTTGACTTGATGCACTGATTTTGGACGCTCCAGATTAGGTGTTTGATAAGGGAGAACGTGGATAAATGACTTTTAATTGATGAGCGTAACGAGCGTAGCGAGTGAAGCGAAATCTTCAATTACACTTTACTGCTAAAAAAATCCGGAATGTTTTTTTTTTTGTTTGTTTTTTTTTTTTTTTTTTTTTTTGTTTTTTTGTGTGTTTGTTCGCACGATTCCGGCCAAACGCCAAAACGGATTTTGATGAAAATTTCGGTGGACCTTCGTTTTCTCTGAACTTAGATCTGCCACGTTTTTGAAGCAATTCGGACGAGTAAATTTTATGTTATTAAGTTTTTACGAAATTTTTCAGTTTTTCCAAAACACGTTTTCCACTCTAGAGGCCAAGGATCTCAATATAATTTGACGAAACTTTCCAGATATGTTGGCCCCTACGATTTAATGTTTGTGTACAAATTTCATTGTTGTATGTTTAGCGCTTTTCTTGGAAATAGCGCTTTTATGACGCTTTTTTAGCGATTTTGCAGTTTTTTGCAACTAAATCAACTTTATCTTCAACCGATTTTGACCAAATTTACTGCGTGTATTATAAATCGTAAGAAGAAGATACTGTGTTAATTTCAAGCAAATAAATTGAATAGTTTTTCTTTAAATCGATTTTTACGTTTTGAAATATTCAATGTCATTGAGAAAGTTGCTAAATTAACGCCGAACATTTAAAATTGATCTTAAAAGCCTCTAGGCTATGCGCACACGCAATATAATCGCGTTGTGGGTGAACGTAAGTATTACGCTCATCCACAACACGATTATATGAGTGTTCGCATAGCCTAGTGTTAAAAAATATCGAGGCGATCATCGAACCGAAATAGCTCAGTTGGGAGAGCGTTAGACTGAAGATCTAAAGGTCCCTGGTTCGATCCCTGGTTTCGGCAAGTCTTTTGCCCTAGTCTCAGCGAATCCTTTTTTGTTGTCCACCTCCATGATTAATCTGGCAGGTGATTTCTATTTTTTGAATTGTCAGACTTTGGATTTATCTAGGACACATTTCTAGAAAGATTTATCTAGGAGCGCTGATTTTGGGACGCTCCAGATAAGGCGTTTGGTTAGGGAGAACGTGGATTTATGAGTTTTAAAGTTAAAGAGTATAAAGTTATCCATCCAGCCGAAATAGCTCAGTTGGGAGAGCGTTAGACTGAAGATCTAAAGGTCCCTGGTTCGATCCCTGGTTTCGGCAGTGTTTTGTCACACCGAAACTTCTTCTTCGTTTTGTTTAAACTGTTCTAAACAATGTCAAATTTGGATATGGGATTATGTATATAGGGAATGAAAGGAACGGCATTGATGGTTAGGCAATTCAAGTTCATACAATATGGTTATTATCTTCGCGTTGATCAATATTTAAATTTTGGGTCACTTCGAATTTATTGGCCTAGAACACATAATGGCTGGACATAACAAACAGAAAATTTCACCAAGGGTACAGTAATTAAATTCTAATCGCAACTTCATTTAACTCTCAATCAATTTACTTTTCCCTGCAATCATCAGCCGAAATAGCTCAGTTGGGAGAGCGTTAGACTGAAGATCTAAAGGTCCCTGGTTCGATCCCTGGTTTCGGCAGTCTTTTGGCGTTCGTTTGGCAAGAGAAGAATTCAAACGACTTTGTTTTGAATAGGCACGGAAACTAATTTCAAAGTTCGTATAATCGTTTTATGAATTCAATAATTTTTTGGGTAGTGACAAATAAATTTGTGAAGTAAAGAATTTTTATCCTGAATATTGCCGTTCAAGTATCAACTTCCCCTAATTATTATTTCATGTCAACTTTTTTCTATACCGCGTAATTGGCTAAAACTACCCCTACGACTAACGTTGACAAAACAATAACAGCGCACCACCAAAGTCAACAAGCCAGCAGCCATGCGCACAGCCACCGAAGTGGTCCACACTCAACCTCCGAGCTAGAGATATACCTATAAGCTATAATTTATTCATCCAAGCGGATTATGAGAATACATAGTTCCCACCTTTGCGTCGATCTCATTGGCTCGACCAGCTCGCGTTTCCACGCCTCGACCGCGTTAATCTCCGCATCGCCCATCGCCCATCATCCGGCCGCTTTCACTGTGGCTTGAGGTTAAGCAATATTGCGCCGAGTCTACGCCTGGGTGGGTGACCGATGCGGAGTGATTCTGTAATTTTTTTTGGGGAGATGAGATGAGATGAGAACTTTTGTTAGCGTTTTTAAGGTAACAAATGAATTCTCTCATCTCATATCACCTAAGAAAAAATAACAAAATCGCATTCCAATCCCTGGGCATAATATGCCTGGGCATAATTAACCATATTATGGTTAATTGTGATGTGCTGGTAAAGGTTATCTACCAGTAAGTTATGTCAAGTTCCATCCCAGGTAGATTGTCCAGCTAGAAAACAGAAGTAACCGTAAGGTGGTTTCCAATGGGATTTTTTTTTGTAAATCTGAAGATTGTATTTGCGGCCCTCCTTCCACTTTTGTAAAGCGAAAATTATTTGGTCAGTGCCCAGGGTCTTCCCAATTGCAGGGGTTTGGTGTACAGGAACTTAAAATTGCGATAAATTTGCAGCTTAAATAGAATTTTATTTCAACTAAGTTGTAGTGAGAACGGATTGAAACATTGGCTCCTTGCCATATCGCTATCAGTTGAGTTTAATGATGCATCAGAAATCTAAGTGATTGACCGATATTTATCCCGCCGAAATAGCTCAGTTGGGAGAGCGTTAGACTGAAGATCTAAAGGTCCCTGGTTCGATCCCTGGTTTCGGCAGTCTTTTTGGATCTTTGGCACCACATCTCATTTAAAATGTTTGGGTGATTATTTGCTTGTAGAACCAACTTGATTCTTTCAGAAAAGTAAACCAATTTGAGTGATATGCTTCTCAAATAGTTTATTTTAGACCTACACAATTGGCGATTTTGTTTGTATATAAATGAAATCGAATATCATAAACTGATCGATGATAGATACTTCGCTTGTCCACGATTTTCATTTGCTTAGCCAAGAAAAGACTAAAGTGCCGCGTGGCTATGCTAATGGCTTGTAAACAGACGCTTCTGTTTCGTATTCATATGAGTCCTGACTTTGTCCCTTTGTGGAGAAGACTCCACGTCTTCTGAGTCTCATGATCATGACAACCACACGCCGAGATATCTCAGTTTGGAGAGCTTTAGACTGGAGAGTAAAGAATGGTCGATCTCATGGATTCGGCAAAGCTTTTGTCATCATTTCATTTCGAAATCAGTGATTCGTTTCTATTGGTGTTAGGGGTGATCGACTGGATTCAACATTTTATCTGTAAGATATTGCAATTGGCCTGGATAACTGTGTAATTATTAACACTGGCTTCAGAGCAGGCAATCACTTATTATAATTTAAAATATTTTGAACAATGTGGTAGTAACATAGGAGAAAGCAGGCTCCATGATATTACCGTATAGTATGGATTTGGAGGTAGTTAGAAAATTGTGTTTTGATCAAAGAGAAAGAGTTCTAATGTCAATAAATTGGAAATCATATCATAACATCGAGCCGAGATAGCTCCGTTGGGAGAGCGTTAGACTGAAGATCTAAAGGTCCCTGGTTCGATCCCTGGTTTCGGCAACGTTTTGCTATATGTTCCTAGAAGTTGCCAATATATTTTGATGTTTCTCAGGAGAACATTAATTTTAAATATCGTATTCCATCCAGCAGAATTTTTTTATCGAGTCAATGAGGTAATTCTTTTGTGTACCAGGTTTATGCACTAACATCGAAGACGATAGATTCGGATTGTTCGGGATATTGATTTGGACAGAACATCCTAGTAATTATTAACTCTCAATACAGACCAGGTATAGCATTTTCTTTTAAATAGAATACACTTAATAGATTCGAAAGTATGAATTTTGAGAAAATGATAGGAATTTGTTTGGTCCAAGTCAACGGGTCTATTGCAAAGGAAATAAATAAATTTGTAACTAATTATCAGAGCCGAAATAGCTCAGTTGGGAGAGCGTTAGACTGAAGATCTAAAGGTCCCTGGTTCGATCCCTGGTTTCGGCATGACTTTTGCTAAATATTCCTAGCTAAAATATTCCTATAACTAAAATATTCCTATTCCTCATCGCAAGTATCTTCGGCTAATACCATCTAGCATCTTACCGACAAGCAAGAAATAATACGCTAAAATTTTGGTTTTGTTTTGTGAAAACTCACATAGCAATGAGATACCGAATGAAATGTAATAAATTGAGGCAAAAGACTGCCGAAACCAGGGATCGAACCAGGGACCTTTAGATCTTCAGTCTAACGCTCTCCCAACTGAGCTATTTCGGCTGGTGATACGCTTCTTTGGGTTGTAAGTTGAATATGCGTGAAAATGGATTGTGAAATCCCGAGCTGTTCTAACTTTTTTGACAATTAATGGGGCTCACAATTGATTAGGAGTTGGATTGGATAAAATCATTGATTTAAAAGAGTAATTGGATTTTTTCCATGGTGTGCAAATTAGGGAGTTATTATTGTTGGTGGGTCATCGGAGCAGGAAAAATGCGCGACCAAACCGAGTTTGGTTGTCAAATGAGATGAGACGAAGTGAATATAGATTAATTTGTTTTCATTATTTAATCTTTTGAATTAACATGTTGGCAGGCCAGAAAATTATTAGAAAATTTCCTCTATTTTGAGAATATTTTCTAATAAGCCAAAAAAAAATCGCGAGAAGAAAAATCGACTTAAATCAAATAACTCAGATCAAAATGGAAAAAATCGAAAATTCTGACTTGCGCTGCAGTAAAGATGTTTCTGAGTGACCAACTTAGCCCGTCGCGCACTCTGTGGACGATACGCTGAACATGCGATGAAGATAAACGGAAAACAAAGAATATTATCTTGCTGGCCATGGTTGTGGTATGGTTGTGGCTGGCGGTGTGGTATATGTCACAGGGGCAGCTCTAACCCCAAACCTAATTGACAGAATTAATAAACCACAATGATGTAGAGGTCAGCAAGCAATTTTGAAATGGGTCCATTTCAACAATGCATCAGATAAAATATATTTGCAGGTAACTCAGCCTGTTGACGATTTTTCCTAGTCTCACTCATAATTACATTTCTTTGAATAACTCGGCCTATTTTTCGTTAACTATCGACAAAATCAAGTTAATCAAAATACTATTAATTTTAAAGGTTCAATCTTATGACCTCTGTAGTCTTGATCCCTACTTTTAATTCCTGGCACTGGCAGAGTAAAACACCATGGAGACCAAATACCTCCCATTAAAACACAGAGTTCAAATTGCTTGCAGTTTGATTTATTATGAAATATAAATACAATCATAATTAAGTGTAACATCCATTCCTATAATCTTTCACCAAAAAAACAAATTTCACAAAACATTCATAATCGAGATATCACATATCTACCTATTAATGGAATTGATGTAGTATTTTCAACAGCTGCCGATCAAGAGGGAATGTGACCAAATTATAGATTTTATTAGAATGCACATTAAATGATTGCTTCCACACAAATAAATATTACTCTATTATTTGAACTAAACCGATTTTCAATCAGAAATTGATACTCACCACTTATTTGTATTCTAATCTTCACCGTTCCTTATTTATAAGGCTACAGAAAATTAAAATTTGAGTCACATTCCATATCGTTGGCAAAGCACCAGGGTAACAACAAAAACTAAAGCTATCAGTTAAATAATAATACGTGCGATGTGCTTCGTTCTCCGGACATCAAACCGTGGCGTTTGCGAGCGCGTGCGTTCTACGGGGCCCGATGCGTTTCACGCGCGACGCACACCGTGTAGCCCTTAGAGGAGAGAACGCCACGGCACTTGACGTGCACTTGGAAACGCAGCGCCCACGACAGTTCTGCCTTTCCCAGCGATCCAAACACCGTAGACATGCTGCCCTCCGGTAGAATTTCTGTGGGGCAATGAGCGTTTAAACTTGGAGCTGTTAACTTCGATCTCATTAGCTAGGTGATGGTTTGAAACACGATTGCATGCACTAGGCACAAAATATAACAAATAAATTTACCAATCAGTCTGAATTTGGTGCAAAAGTAACTTAAAATTAGTAACAGAAGGCAGGTGGACTAGTCTATAATAAGTAACATCAATGATGTATTTATATTGAAAATTTTCACAGCCATTAACGCGTACATGCCTTTCAACACCGAGGATTAAACTTTAAGAATCAATTGGCAACCAATTCTTACACAATCATTCCTAACATCATAAAAAATGCCTTTCCTCCAACAATTCATCTTCAATAAAACCACCATTTGTTTTTGAACACAATTGTGTCCACCTTAAATCGATTTCCTTGCGCGAGAGTCTAGCGGATGTCGTTACCTGCTGGATCACTGTGCGTTAGCAGCTGAACGTCCTTTTCCTTTGTGAACACTTGAAGGGCAGGCGGAACGACACAACAGCTCGCCAGGTTGATTTGAACTATGCTCGGCTTCACCTGGAAAACACACCGTTTTATTACTCTCTTAAGACCCATGTCTTTTCCTGATCTTAGCACGACAACTTTACTCATCAGGAACAAAGTAAAAGTTGCTAGGTGGTCGACTTTTTAATGCAACTTCATCCGGGAATACTATAAACTTTTACCTATCTTCTCTGAATTGTTATGAAATTTTTGAAGGCTGTGGTTGTTCAAACTGGTTAGT
Organism: Nemurella pictetii; assembly: GCA_921293315.2. Classification (NCBI taxonomy): domain Eukaryota; kingdom Metazoa; phylum Arthropoda; class Insecta; order Plecoptera; family Nemouridae; genus Nemurella; species Nemurella pictetii. Next base: position 11,140,086 of record OV121122.1, read on the forward strand.
AGATGCTAGCATACAGGATCCATACAGCAAGCTAACACAACATGTTAGTTAACCACATTATTGGACTAATTGTAATCGACTCAACTAGTGGAGTATCAGCCAACTGCTCGAACTGTTTGTGCTTTCCTTGATTTATGTCACAAGTTGGTTATAGTTCAGAATTCAGAACCACATTCTCAATTACAACTTAACAAACTCGGCTTTTTAAACCTGAGACTAGGTATACTAGGTACAAGGTACTAGGTAACTGTCTACAGCTTTCTGTATACTTGGGTAGGTACGTAGTAAAAGGAACTAGTACAAACTACAAAGATAGTACATAGATCGAATAAGTGACCGAAATCACATTTCAACCGATTGAATCACCTTGGCCCATTCATAGAGTGCGATGAAAAGTTCTGTATCTAAGTCACTGACTCCTATGTCACAGATTTTCTTGTTGCCAACAAGCTCCTCCAATCGTTCCCAAAGTTTCTTTAAGTCATCAAATCTTGCTGTTGATTCCGGGCAAGCGTGTGGAGCATATGCCAAGACTACAGAGTCCAAGCGTTCAGTTTTCAACAAGCTTAGAACGTTGTCTATCGCATTGTTCAAGGTATCCTTCTCAACGTTTGAGGTGAATATTTTGACGCTGATTTTAAGCCCCTTCCTGTCTTCTTCATCCATTTTCTTCTGCAAGTCATCTCCTTGCCTATAGATTTGTAAAGTTTCTTCGGTACCAATGCTTTCTGGCTTCCAGCCATCGAGAGTTATTCGCAAACTCTCAATTAACTGAAATTAAACATTGCATTAGATTGGTGAACAAAAATACTGATTAACTTGCAGTAATCTATTAATAACGATATCTTTTCAAAAGTGTGTCACACGCAAGTAAAAAGTAACTGATAACAATCTCATTATGAAATGTTACGCAATAATTTAAGGGTTATAGGTACGAGAGCGTGCAATGTGACATACAGTTGACAATTTTTTTATATCTCACCTCATCTGTCGGGCTTTGACCCGCCTTCTTTTTCAACTCATTTAGACTAAGAATATTTCCTGTGTGAACGCACACCTTGCGAACACTTGTAGCTAGTTCACCTAACATTTCTCAAAGTGGAAATTGCTAGAGAAGACTTCGAAGACCGACCCGTAATCAACCTGTCAACCGCAAGGCGCAAAGACTTTACGAATGTGAAGTCAGCAGCAGCCAGCACGTTAACGATTATGACGTAATCATGATGACGCCATTTTTTCAATTAAATTCCTTCTAAATTCCAACCAATCAGATTGCAGTCGAATTCTAACCAAAGACCGAGAACGACGGTTGCAGTCTGTCCTCCATTTACTTTTATAGCTCTTGCAAATAAGCAACTAACTACTGACAAAATGGGTGCCGACTTGCTTGGCTTTGCTTATGCGGCAACAGTAGCTGCAGGTGGAATTATGGGATATGTTAAAGCAGGTGAAAAAACTTTGCTACAAGTACTTAACATATAATCTCCCAACTATACCCACAAAAATCTCACATGGCCATGCAAACTGTCATATATGTGGCCTAAAATCTGTTATAATTTTTGTCTCATTCAGGCAGTCTTCCATCGCTGGGCGCTGGCCTGCTTTTTGGTAGCGTGCTAGGTTTCGGAGCTTACCAGACATCGCAGAATCCTGCCAACTACTACCTGTCGCTGGGCACAAGTGCGGTGCTAGCGGGTGTCATGGGAAACCGTTTCTACAACTCTGGAAAATTCATGCCAGCTGGGCTTGTTGCTGCGCTCAGGTTGGTCTTACTCTTGGCATTTTTTTTCAGCTTGAAGCCATAAATGTAAATGTGCATCAACAGAAATGCATAGTAGCATTGACAGCAGATAACAGATGTAGATGCATGTACTTCACAAATTTCTCTTGATAGATCTTGTATTGTCATCTGTTGCACGCGTATTTAAAGTCTGTGTTTTGCCACTGTCTCTGGTATCATTTCCGAATCGGTTTTCTCCACAGTTCCATCCGGAATAAAGCTTCTCTTACCTGCGTTTAGTTAGTATAGAGAACTGGAAGGATGCTTCATTATTGCCTGTTTTTGGTTCTTATCTTGGTTCTTATCTTGTGTTATGACGAGTGTCATTGCCTTGCATACACTCTTCGTAATTGGGAGTCTGATTTTATTGCTTTCTTTCCAGAATTGTAGTTGGACTGGTTGGACTCTTTCTTCTCTCTTGCAAACATTTTCTTGCATTCATGCATTCTGGATTTCAGTATATATATTAGGAGGTTTATTGTTGCCAGTTGCATCAACAAAAACTGTAATAACTGCCAGTAAATTTACCGTAGTCGTAGGACTGAAAATGGATATTAGGTATTGTTCAAGTTTTTGTTTCTTTAAATGAGAACTGTACCCTTTCTAATCTTCTGCTGTGTTAGGAGCTGTTGGTTTCTAATAATTCCTTCTATAACTATACAATTATTTTCACCAATTTAGAGCTCACTCCACTTGCACTTTTTCGCTTTGATAGTTATTTTGCACGTTTTCCTTGATGGGTTTGAGATATTTTATCTGCTTCTTGTTACCATTTGAAGTCATTGAGTTGTTCTGATAATTTGTTGGCTTCCTCTGTTGCTAGATATCCTCTGATTCCTCTGTTGGCTTTTTGCTTTGATAGTTATTTTGCACGTTTTCCTTGATGGGTTTGAGATATTTTATCTGCTTCTTGTTACCATTTGAAGTCATTGAGTTGTTCTGATAATTTTTTGGCTTCCTCTGTTGCTGGATAGACCATGTTGTTTGTAACTGTGTCCTCTATGACTGAATAACTAAGCAATCGTGATGTTTGCAGTATCGGGATGGTTTTGAGGTACGCTGTTCGAGCTTCGGGGCTTGTGGCAATCAAGGAAACCTAAGCCAGCGGGACGTTTCATCTTTCAACACATCGCTCTCTAGCATACACTTTGTCAGAAACATCACCGTTAGGGATATACGTACTTTCCTCTGTACGCTATTTCCTAGTTGTTTTTGATAGGGAGGTACCTACGGTACTTTGGATTAATTTGATTTGGAGATTGGTTGCTGATGTTTTCAATATTTTATCATGGTAGGTATTTACTATTTATCTGGATACCAAAATAGGTACCTATGGGCTGTGGGGGTTGTTGGGTTTAAAACTGTTCACAAAACAATGGTGATGAGGATGAACAGTGAAAAAGGTTTATTTTTATTTAATTTAGTATTGATAAGCTGGCCATCTGCTCAAGTTTTAGGGTGGTAAAGAGTTGCTACATTTCTTTAGGTACAATAACAGCTAACGTTGCCAATAATGATAAAATAAAGGCAATACGTAGGTTTTTACATCTATTTGCAATAATTATCAATTCCGTTTATTGAATCCAATTCCCATGAGCCAAGCCATCTCCTATTCAACCATTCCATTCCATAGAATAAGTTTGCATTAATATGAACTACATTGCAACTCATGAATTGCTAAAGCATTTGACCAACTAGGTTTTAAATTTAATTCAGGAAGGTATACCTGACTGAACGTTGAGTGATTATGAGTTAGCTTGACTAGACTATTGAAATGAAAACAAGTTCTCACACAAATATATTTTATAAGGAAGGTTTTATTTATATTTTACGGCAAATTGTACAGCTATTCGCGTGACATCAACGCAGTTAAATAATTGGAAGCCAGTACATCATTTTAAATAGTGGACGGCAGATTTCTTTAGGAACTAAGCGAGATTATTTTTACTGAGCTGCTTTGGCAAGCAACGGCAATATTAAGCAACAGCATGCGAACATATCGCAAGACAATTCTTCGAATCGATGGAAGAGATGTAGTAATATTTTATACAAATTTTATCTTTATGACAAGCCAGTGTAAGATTGTGATGATTCTGTGTTGAATTGACATTGAACTTTTAAAACAAAGCAGATATTAACAGCTCTTAAAGAAAAATTATTAACCCAAGCTTATCCATATATAAATTATACTTTTATAGACTATCATAACTAGACAACAATTCACTATGGCAAAACATATTTACAGTTTTATTTAAATTACTCGCAATTTTATTGCGTCGAAAGATCTACTCCAGATCTCAAACAAAATTATTTCTCTCATCTCGTATAACAAACTCTTTCACACTACATTCGCTCAACAAAGTGTCACACTCATAGCCAACTATTTGAAAGTACGGTAAATATAGGCCATTTTGCAGTCATTTGCGCAATTCATTCATGCATTCATCTTTACATCATTCCATTCAAGTATCCAAGCCATCTGTCTTATTTTCACTGCCAAATCTGTCCTGTTTGCAAACAATATCTCAACATTCATGGCCTCTTGTTTAAATTCGTTTGTTCTCGCGGAGCACTACATGATTTTACGCAACCAGAAACAGCGATGTTGTGTAATGTTATATGAACAATCACTGGAATCATCGACTTTCAAACTGTCTATTTATTTGCTTGGTCATTTGTTAGTGTGTGCACTGTAGTGAAATGAGTCGCTCGTCCCCGTGCCAACAACTGCAACCAGCGTGACGCAACTCGATGCGTTGGGCATTGCATTGCGCGGGCCGGCAGTCGGCATGCATCTACGTCGCAACGAGGCAACACACATCCACGACCAAACAGAAAACCCTGAAAATGACGGTACGCCTCGTTACAGTCGCTCTCCGTAAAGTCAGGGGTTTCGGCAACTTGCGTTTGGTCGGTTGGATTGGCCCGCCTGGCAACAAGACAACACGGATCCGCGACCTAACCGCCCCCACCCGTCAAACGACGATACACCTCGTTCGGATCACCGTGAAGTCGGCGGGGGTTTCAGCGACGTGCGTTGACTCGCGTCGGTCAGCTCTGGGCCCGCGGCGCGCACACTTGGCGATGTGCCGCGCAGCAGTTGCGCAGCATGTAGCGCGTGTGGCAGTACTGGAAGCCGTAGCTGTGCAGGAATTCGGCGCAGCTCATGCTGCCGCCGATGTTGGCGGCAGTGTCGACGCATTCAGTGTCGACCGCTGGACGGGGAGACGAGGGACGGTTAGCGAAGCGTTTGGAAATGCCGTCTGCTACGTAGAAATTTTTATGGGAAGTTATTTTAACTTGAAGGGGAATTCTGTGTTGCTTGTAGCTCATGGTTGGGCATTAGCCAGGAACAATATTTCATTGAGTGTTTGTTCTTCTCTATCAAACAAATAAAATAGTTGCAATGCAAGTTGGAACGCTTCTCTTTGTATGTCTGCTTCGAACACAGTGTGCTCCTGACTAAATTGACGCTTTATCTAGGCCTTGACATTAGTCTGAAGGATAATGTTTCAAATATCAGATGCTGCTAGTGAATTATGGAAATTTAATATTAAGATTTGAAGTCCAAGTTGTTAGACTTACCTTGTTGTTAGTTTTTAAGCAAATGTGCAGCTTTACTAGTTCTAAGTTAAAGGTTTATTGACATTTCTGTAATCACCAAGTGGTTAAAATGAATTGGAACTAGTGGTAGGCCAAGTAGTTCTCAATTGCGTAAGCAATCATTGTCGTTAGTAAGTAAAACTATAATATAATTACATTTGGAAATCTCCAGCTATGAAAAGAGAAAACAAGATAGGTTATGCTGGCGTAAAAAAATCAAAACCATGCTTCGTGTAAAAATTTTGGTTACAATCCGATATTGCACAAATCCAAATGCCCAGGTGTTAATAATTACGAAACAACGCACTGCAAAATCAATGTACTGCAAATTGCATTGTACCCATTCCAAACCATACAGCATGCACAATATGACGCAATTTCATCACCACAGTTAAAGCACCCATTGTTTAACTGTTCAACACACTTCTAGAACAAAAAAACCACAATCCAATTACAAAATCATGCGACATCCCCACATCCCGCATTCACAGTATTTACAGCATAGATACAGATATTTACATCATCTCTGCAAGAAAGAAAGTCAGCGTTAAGTCGATGTGTTCTGTTAGCGATGCACTTCGAAGGGCGGTAGGCGAAACGATAGTCGGATGCGAAGAACATTTCGACGAGAGTCGTTCGGTCCCCTAACTGCCAACGCTACTTACCGCCGATTGTCCCGGTATTGCTGAACGGTACTATCGTCTCCACGTTCTCAGTGGCCGATGTCTTGTAGTACGGCGATTTCTTAGTGGTCGTCGTAAATGCGTAAGGGTTGTAAGAGTACGGCTTCGGGGTGGGCTTACTGTAGCTCAACGCGTAGGGATTGCTCGTTGAGGAAGAACCGTAATACTGGTTGTAGTGGTTGTAGGTAGGTTTTTTGGTCGTCGAAGTCAAGTCTTTGAAGTATTTGTAGTAAGGGTTTTCGGTGGTCGGCTTTGGACTTTTAGATGACGTCTCGTAAACTAAATGAGTTTCGGTTGAGGTCGCCTCGCCAAGCTTTGGTTCGGCTTCGAAGCTTTTCCCTATCTGTGGGTTCCTTACATGAGTTTGATGGAAATTACTGAAATCATATGGGTTTTTGGTTGTAGATGCTTTGTTGTAGTAGTTGTATGGCTGTTTTGTCGTCGCTGAGTTGTAGTTCTTGTATTTATCGTGGAAGGGACTCAATGTCGTTGTCGTGGACGTGAAAATGTCGCTTTTGAAGCTGTACGGTGATTTGGTTGTTGTTTCTTTGCTGTAGGGATAGCTGTAAGGAGATTTTGTAGGGATTGTCTCCTTACCATACGAGTAACTTAATGGAGGTTTTGTTGTCGTCTCTTTGCTGTAAGGATACGGGGATTTAGAAGTTGACTCTTTGCTGTATGAGTAGCCGTACGGGTTTTTGGTCGTCTGGTAAAAATTTACTTTGAATGAGAACTTTTGCGGGATGGGTGGTGCTGGAGTCGTCGTTGTCGTTGGAGTTGTTACTTCTTTTGTGGTTTTTGGTTCGTTCCACTCGTACCTGTTTGTTCAGGATCATCAAAACATTTAACAACTATTTCACAGACATCGACACACACAAACATCAAACAATAGCATGCAGCCCAAAAAATATGTACAACACTTATCAATCTATATAACAATTATTTACAAACAATTCACATTTTCATATTCTTCCGCAACTACCATGTACACTTTCAAAACTACAAGCAAACAATCCCTTAGCACCAATTTACACCATTCTCACACCCATCTACTGCAAAAATCTGGATGCCTTCACCAAAAATGTACACACCATGCAGAAAACAGCACTCAATCAAAATTGTATAACTTATTCCGCCAATGAGGTCTTTCGAAGACACAATAGGATATAATCTTCTTAAATGAATTCACGTATTTTCATTTGAGGCGAGACTACTTCATACATGATTCAGCTACTTTTGATCTATATTTTTCGTAAACAAACCTTAAAAAACAAAGCAATGCCTTGTCAGGTCAGGTAACGAATATTTTTCTCAAGAAAACCATAAAAACAACTGAAGAGTATCAAGTACAGATCACAATGTTCACAAAGTGACGCTGTGTCACTCAAACGAGCCACAACGGCTTTGCGACGCACCTAAATCGACACGCAGCCCACACTTAACACAAAGCGACGTCCCCACGGCGACGCCATCGGCACTCACCTCTGCGTGGTCGCGTTTGCGAGCGCGGCGTACGCCGGCCTCGGCTGCGTCGCCGACGTCTCGGCGTCGTCCGCGCGACGCACGTACTGCGGCGTGTTGGACGAGTAGTCCGGGATGATGTTCTCGTGCTCGGTCATGCACTTGCCATTCATGCAGTACTGCGGACAGGGAGCGCACGGGTTATTATTACCTTCTTACAACTCGTGTCTTTTCCTAATCTTAGCACGTTAGTTTTCAGAAAAACTAACTGGTTATTGAGTGCTAAGTTACAAACTCAAACTTTTCCCGACGTTTCGCAAAGCTATGCTCCCTGCTTTATCAAGGGTTCTAAACTTGAGTTTAGACCCTTCTGAAAAATGAAGAGCACGGGTTAGGCAGACTTTGCCCGACTTTGATCTTTTTATCGCTGATTTGCATAGGTGGCTGGACATATTCTTGAATGGGAACTAATTTTTAAATCAAAACATGCACTGTCAATGGTAAAATTTTGCAGTATTGATCAGTTTGTACATAAATCTATCCAGTAAATCCTCTTCAAAGTTTCAACGACCTAAATTTAGTTCAATATTAATTGGCGAGGTTCATTGAACATTGTCATCCCATCGTGAATATTGTCTAATTAAGACACCTGAAAAGCGATTCGGAGACACTAGATTCTCACCTCATGTCGTCTCGGGCTTGAGATCGTTGGAATACAACAGATCTAGGGACGTGGAAATGAGATTGATTCCTTGGGCTGGGAATGCCGAAACGCCCGACTCGCAATGAACTAGATATCGGAGCTATTCTCCCGGTCTCTAGTCATCGGAAAGCTCGGACGTAAACCCGTTAGCACACATCGCTTGGTCTGCCAGACCAGCGATGGAGATCAGACGGCTGGATATTCACCTGTCCGTCGCCGCACGGGGAGCCCTCGGCAGCCGGCCGGTAGGCGACGCAGTAGCCCGAGCCGGCGTCGAAGCAGAACAGCTGGGCGCAGACGCGGTCATCCTTCTGCAACCACGCACGCAGCCAGGCAACGGCCGTTAGCGACAAACACAACGCTGCGGCACTTCGGATGCACGCTCTCTGCAGTGCGGTCTGCATTTTCTTCGCGTACAGTTTCAAGTGTTACCGACTCGGGATACGTGGTTCGGCTGATAATATTTTCATCTTCGCGAAATGAATACACAATGCGAAAGTCATTTCCGTGGTTTTACTTCTTAACAACTTTGCTTTTTCAAATTTAGGATTTTTTTATTTTTATTTTTATGAAGTATATTCACAGTAATGAATACTATCAGCCGAAATAGCTCAGTTGGGAGAGCGTTAGACTGAAGATCTAAAGGTCCCTGGTTCGATCCCTGGTTTCGGCAGTCTTTTTGACAAGTTTCTTTTACGAAATCTCTACAACCGCTGTTTATATCTTAGCTTATTTACCCAATATAATTTTAAAACCTCAAAGCAGTCCACCACTTCCACATAATGGTAATGTGATAGAAGGAATTGTAATCAAATGCAGCGTGCCTCTAAAACTGCTATAACTATCCAGTTGATGGATCCTATATTAACAATTTGGGCCATTAATGGAACTTACCAACCAGGCTAGCACTGCTACTGCAGCACAAACAGCACTATCGCTTTGACTTACAAAACAGGCGGAGGTGCCTCGATCCTTGCGACACTGCGCATCGAGCGTGAGCAACTTCCCGGGCAGCACGCGCGGCAGGGACTCGTCCTCGTGGGGAGAGTTGTACAGACAGGTGGCTGTGTCTCCGCTGAAACAACCACCGCACGCGTGTCAGCGTGTCAAGCTCTTCAGCTCTTCGGAACAACTTGGTCTTGATGGTCATCCATCCAGCCTCTTACCCGATGCAATATTGCTTAACCGTGGTGCTTTAATGAGAACCAGCGCTCAAAACCTTGAAACGTCTCACTGAAACGCGGACTTGATTGGTCACCCATCCAACCTCTGACCCCGCGCAATGTTGCTTAACTTTGGTCATAAAACGGGAGCCAGTGTATTCTTAAGTAAAACCACTCGTTATTTCTGTGACGCATCTGTGCGAGCACCACGCCAAGACGTGCTAGCAGCGTGTTCACGAGATAAACTGTACACTGTACACTGTACACTGCACACTGTACACTGTACACTGTACACTGTACACACTCAAGTGTCTACTCACTTGAGGAAGTGGTGGAAGGACGTGACGCTGCACGACGACCACTTGAAGCCCTTGTCCGTGTGTCGGAGGTCGGACATGATGAAGCCGTCCTCCCAGCGGCACTTTTCCGCCCCGGGTCCTCCAAGGTAGCTGGGCGGGGGCGAGCCGTCGTGCACGGCGCCCAATCTGCAGAATTGCCCAATGCAAAATATTGAGGCAACTCATTCCAAAACCCGATTTTTCAAAATTTGCACCATATTATACTGGCCAATAGTTTGGTCACTCCGGAACTAAATTTCACCTTTTTTGGTACCTGTAAATTTATGCGTAATTGAGTACGCTACCACATTGTATTTATAACTTTTTTGATATCTTCCATAGCGCCCTCAATAATTACGATTGATAACAGCCCTTGAACGATAAGGACGCTCATTTATGGACAATGTTCATGAGGGTCAAATGAACATATTATATATAGAAAAAATTAGCTTGACATGATTCATGTTCGGGTGATTGCGATTAGCCGGTAGGAATTTCTTCAACGGTTCTTTTTTAGTAGCTATTTTTAGTAGCTCTGAATCTTTACCAGCCCGAGAATAGCTTTTGGACAATTTGGGTCTACTTACTCTATGCTAGCTCGATTGCATGTCGCCGTTGGTATATTTGACTATAAATCTCTGTTGACCAAATAGGTTTTTTGCACACATTATGTCACATATCAAGGAGCCAGTAGACAAATCAAGTGAACCTTGAAATTAGGGGTGCACTCAATGCGGGCCGCTGAAACCAATTTATTCCATGTTGGCTTAGGGGATGATGGAGTTGAGGAAAATAAACTTACTTGTGGTTTAACGCACCACGAACTACGACTTCAAGACATATCGGTTACAGTAAATCCTAGTATAGAGCCATACAGTAACACTTGCCACTATAAAATGCTGCTTGTGATGCTTGCAAGCATTACGGGGTGCATAACTATCAGGAGATTTAGGTTGCCCTGCATCAGCTAATAGCTAGTGTTCGCGTGATTTCAAAACTAGGTAAAGCAGGGTAGGTACCTATGCTACGAATATTAGCATAAATGATCTATTTCCAGTAGATTTATGATATAATGCTGGTAGTATTACCTATAATTTGGGTCTAGATCGGTTATTGTTTTGTAATGTGCTGGAATCCGTTTGGCAACCGTCTGTTTTACATAACTCCACAACATGCTGGTGTTACGATGATCAACGCCGGCAAGTTGGTGTTAGCTAAAGGTCCCGCATTGAACACAGCATGACAAAACTCTGATAACAGTCCATTTTCATCATTGCGAACTTGAGAATATGCTCTCGTTGAATTGCTTGGACATGACATTATCCATCGACAAAAAAAAAATATATAAATCTTGGAAATGATATTCGATCACCATTAATTTCCAATCTTTATCTGTAAGACTCTAATCAAAGGTTGTTTATCTTTTGCTTATCTATTTCGATTGTCTTTTCCCTGAGACTTTTCCTAGCGACTTCCAAAGCTATGCTGACTGCTCGTCAAGTTTTCAAATTCCAAATTCAAATTAGAGACTTGAATTTAGACCCGCTATAAGTTTTGCGAAATGGGAAAAGTTTTTGTGAAAAGCTTTGCAATACATAACCCAGTTAAAAGTACCAGTTTTTACAAACAATCAAGTTTTCCGTCCATACTATTTCCCGGTTCCGGTCGTGAACTTACAAATGTCCGACTTCGTGGGCGCCGACGATGATGCCGGAAAAGCCACCGGTGTCTTCGATGATGGCCACACTGTTGACCTTCTCAAGACGTTTGTTGACGACGCATGCGCCTCCGACGTAGGCGAATCCTGCGGAAGGGTGGTCTTGTATCGCAAGCATTGGACTACCCTCGTGGCGGGCTTGACCGTCTTAGGGGTTGGGCCGACTTTGGTGAAACACAGTTCACCGCTGATGAATCGGGGTGGGACTTTTTCGAAGTTTGTATCAGCAATTAAGGCGTAGAGTTTAGTAAATATTCATTTTAAATGCTACGGGCTTGGAGAAAAATTTTGTCAGTAATTGGGAAATGCGTTATTTTGGGGTGGGGTTGTTTTTTACTTTGAAACATAACATGGATTTCATTGGGTAAAAATGTTGACAGAGTTTTGAAAAGAAAACAAACAAGAAGATATAAGAAAGAAAGCAAAATACTTTGATTATACTATAGAGAAAACTGATTGGTGTTTCTGTGTTTGATATAAAGTTTTTTTTTAATCTTGTACTCATGTTATGGTTGATAAAAGACATATGGTTTTACTTAGAAAGTTAACAAGCTTCACTATAGTTTTGATCTTTCCATGATTAATAATCTGATACATGAGATGGGAAACAGACAGAGTGATAGACTGACATCTCACGTAACCACGTGAGAATGTGATGAAATGTTATCACGTGAAAGATAGTTGGTATAGTTGGTACATAACGCAATCAAGATTTCTCGCATCGAGCCATTATTAATTAAAACGATCGTGCAGACAGCCAGATCGGACGTAATCGTGTTATCAATGAATTAGTGTTTCAGCCCTGCGAAGTGTAGAATTGCCATCAGAGCAAATCTCCTCGCTATAATTACTTCCAATAGGTACCAGCGTGTTACATGGTTATCATCATGCTTGTTTGCATGTTAGTCGCATTTGTTAGCTCATTTGTGCATTATATTAATTAATCCGTTTTGTTATTTTGTTATGCATGTCAATATATAGTTTATCGGATGTATGATACGTGACACCGTGACCGTTTGGCAACTTTGGTGGCTATTTTTCTTAACTGACATGGAAATTCAATGGGAAGTTGTCATATACAAAGATTTCACCTTGAAAATGCCGTCTTAAATAACATTCAACAGGGGTGTGTGATAGTTTTTTTATTTTTCCGATTGTTTATTTGAATATTGTCAAATATCCCATGGTTCAATGCATGTACCGTCATCAGGAATTGGTTATTCAAGTAATACCTAAATCCAGTTATACTTTGTGTCAAAATTTCATAGGTCAGGGTGGCAGGTATCTCGGACAAACTATACGCAGGGTTATGTTAGGTGTTGTTATCAATTTGTGGCCAGTCGATTCGATGGGTTGCAAGCGGCTTACCTTTCATCTAAGACAGTCCTAGCGGCATGAACAGGAAAATATTGCATAGTATTTTGTTGATGCTTGTGAGATAATTTGTCTGCAGAGTTACAAGGGTAGATCGTTTTGGAAGAATATGTTTGAAGCCTGAAGACGTTTTGAAGCTTGATTTGGTTCCATGAGGTTTGTTTTCTGTTGTTAAACTTGCAACACGTATATAAAAGATAGAGAAACGGTATGAAGACACAAGTATTTTGGCATAGAATGATCGAAAAAGCATGTCGGTTACACATTATAATGGAATTTGAAAAGGCATTATTCCAGAAATGATTTTTGCGCAAAAGACGAAGGCAATGAGAGAAACTTCGAGCAAAGAAAAAGCAACGACATGAAGATTAATTCTCTTAACTAAATGAATTCGAATTTTCTCTCGAACTAGATTCTGAGAGTGAAGATGATTTCTACTATAGTGGTTTTTTTTTCGCATATTTCTATCTGGCTTCGCATTTTCTTACCTGCCGTTCCTCTGTTACAAGCATCGTTCGCATATTGCCGACGACACATGTCTAATCTGAAATAGTAACCACATATCACGCAACAATCGCAACAGTGCGTCGTTAAACCCAGTCAGACACCGTCGATGCTTCGTAGAACTCCATCTCGACCCGTGTCCGTGGCAAGAGCTTTACACGGCCTGTTAATTCTGTACAGTGCATTACGCGAAACCCGGTGGCGAGTTGAAACGAACATCTACGTTCTTTGATTCTCTTAGTGCAACTTATTTTAATTGATCACCTACTTTACTTACTATATCTTACTTGAAACTGATAAAAGTTGGTTTTGTGTGAAATTTGGATGGTTTTCTTAACCATAGTTTCATAACTATTAAGTCTGGTTCACAATCAACTTAGCAATAGACATAACTTAAAATTAGCAGTAACTTAAAAGTTTGACATGGTCAAACATTATGTTTAAGTCATGTCTAAGTTAAGTCCTTATGTTTGTTGTAGACAGTCTAATGGAGATCCATATGTCAAACTTTTAAGTTACTGCTTATTTTAAGTTGTGTCTATTGCTAAGTTGATTGTAAACCAGCTTTTAACACTGAAATTTTTTACTTCAAATGTCAAAAAATAATAATTACCCCCCCAAAATTGAAAATTAAATCTTTGTCAACCGTAAATGCTCGTTACAAAATCAACCACCGACATTTAATCCCAACAACGTACAAGCACCAATTGTTATTAGAGGGTTGCATATGTACAAGGGGGTTGGGTGTTGGGGTGCCGGTATTTGGGGGTCGGGGGGTTGGTTTTTATGTACAGGGGCCATTGTTTCACATACCGGCCGTCCCTTTAGTGCATCGACCTCCTTTCCTCCGCCGACACATGTCGTACCTATGCACGTGAAGAATATGATTAATCAAGCGGACAAGGACTAATTGCCATCGAATCATTCACCGTCACTATGATGCTGCTAAGATGGCTAGGCGCAAAACGATGACTTCTCGATTACAGAAACATTGAACGTGGTCGTAGGCCACCGAATCGTCGCTTTTAATCTGCGCTTATTATGAGAATGATCATCAAGATGTACAAAATCGAACACTGAGTTTTCTCTCTGAAATTTCCTTGAAGAACATCTGTTTGATATCTTTGAGTTAACATTGAGATGAAAGCTGACTGTTTTTATTCGAATGTCCATTAGGTTTTGTATTTATATTTAAAAAAAACTCTCTTCGTTTGCTTGTACCTGAATTAAATAGTTAGAACTTCTGATTGCTAGTTAACATGTTCTATCGCTAGCAATCCCAAGTTACAAGCAAATGATTCAAGAAAAAAAAACATTAACTCATTTGTAAACTGCTTCTGATGGACTCTTTTCCCGAAAGGAACCGCGAAATCAAATTCGAACAAAACTAGTCCAGTCTAAACATGGCCTGAATGTCCAACCGATTGAATATTTCTTCAATTTGACCTCTTGATAGCAAGATCGTAAGAAAGTTGTGAGACACAGAGATCGACCGAGCGGTCATCCTGGGTTCGAGTCCGGCGCCGGATTCGAGAGAAAGTATAATGAAGAAAGTACAATTATGTTTTTACGAAAAATTAATCAATATACACACACAAGCACACACATAAATAGTCGGAAGAAATTGAGTTTGCATCAAATTAGATTGTAAATAGTGTCACAGATGAGTTTCAGTAAACGTCGCAAAGTTTATCTATAAGAAACTGAATTTAATTGAAGAGTAGGTAGGTACTACTACCTTGTAAAAAGTTAATTACGTTACTAAGTACTTGTTTGCATGTAAAGTGTGTTCCATGCCAGGCAAGTGCATCATTTCAAGTGCAGCGTGCAATTACCACGATTATGTCATGCTTTGAGGACAGTAAAAACGGTGGTGCGTGCGTAGCTGATTGGAAAACCTTTGACATTACTTGTGAAGGATACAATAAAGACAGTAAACAATTGTTGACATTAAGATTGTTAAACTGTAAACAAGTGTTACTGGGCACATAGTACGCTTCAGGCGGATTCTCTAATACAATATTGCGACCCTCCATTCAAAGTCTATTAGTGTTTGATAAAAAAAATCGCCAGGTAAAAATCCACCTTAATTGAGTTACTTAATTCTCCTTCGGCTTCTCAATTTTCTTCTTCCACAATGCAGTCAAAGGAATTACGTCACATTAACACGATCAACGAAAACTGTTTCTTAAATTCGGATCAGGCCCAATTCTTCTCCCATAGTGGGATAAGAAAATGTAGCGGTCTAATAAAAATAACTCAATTTGGCTGGAGCTCTACTTTAGGTGCAAGCCACTTTAGAATATCTGAAGTTAGATTTCAAAGTAAATAAGGACCATCGATTGAATAATGTGTATGACCTTAAAATGACATACCTAGGTACTACATAAAGCGTGAACACTTCACTGCAATTTTCTCCAACGCCACAACAAATTTCCTTGGGACGTTTTTGCAATCCACACCAACGCTTTGTGGCTTAAAAACATTGAAAAACTGCGAATCTAACGTCAAGGACGTACAAGCATCCTCGAACCCGGAGGGGTTCTTTGGACAGGGTGCGGGGGTTAGAGGTGTCCTGCACTTACTTGGTGACGGCGACGGCGATGTCGTAGACCGGAAGTCGCCGCTCCCGGAACAGGTACTTGCCCATGTCCGTGAGGGCGGCGGCAGAGTCGATGGCGTCCCTGCCCACCCGGTTTCGCTCCAGATAGGGGGTGGCATCGCGACCCTGGTGCAGAAAGTCACAACCCCATCAGGTTTACTGTCACATCTCACAACAACACACAGCAATTCTGTCCTTCTCCGCGGCTAAGTTCGTTCTATTGAATCAAGGTTTCATTTTTTCTGTCTCAAAATTTGAAGTCAGTCCGTGGGAAACTTCGTGAGATCGCCTGCTAGGAATGGAAAGTAACTGTTTCGCTCTCCTGTATAGTCAAACACATTCCTGCTTCTTTTCCTTTTCATCTCTACTTCTACTCATCTACTTTTCCAAAAGTAATATCTCTGCAATACACGGACAATGCACGCAGTATAATTTTGTATGGGGTGTTTCGAGAAATCAAAATTCTGAGATAAAGATTTCACGGCAAGGGAAATTTCAATGCACTTTGTTGAGGAAACTATCAACGTGGCCAAGAATATAAAGCGTTGTTGGATTTCCCTGAGAAACTCACAGCCAAAGACCTCGAGTCCAAAGTTTGTTTGCCCTGCGGACTCTAACCACATGGGCTGTGAATCATTGTGGTTGTCATTTTATTCGAGTTTTATGGTGAGGTTTTGTACATGTGTGTGGTCTTAGGGTGGTCTAAGTTTGATTCAGGATGGTCTTAGTGTGTCTAAGTGTGTACTAATTTGGTCTCAGTGTCGTCTAAGTGTGGTATTTGGGTGGTATAAATGTAGACTAAGTGTAGTTAAAGTGTGGTCTTAGGGTTGTCTCAGGGTGGTGTATGAGCTCACCCGCGAGATGATGATGCCGGCGATGCTGATGCGGATCTTGGGTCCTTTCAGCAGCTTGTATCTCAGGTCCACGCCGTTCCAGAAGGAGACGAAGTAGCGTTTGATCTGTACGTTGTCTCCACCGTGCAATCTGAGACGAGAAAGATGACACTGGATTTTTTACACTGTGATGTCATATGACAAACAACGGAAAGTTGTGCGGTTTGACTGTATAACGTTTTATATTAACTCTCGGAATTCACAATGACCATAATATCCATTCTAGATTCTGTGATTTGCACCCAGCATCTATGATGATTTAAAGTGCACAATTTTGCATTTGTAGATTCTGTTTTTGTTATTTTATTAATAATCAGGGAGAGGTTTTATTGAAGGTATTTATAAGCCAAACGAAGTTGACAACAAACTGCCAACAAATGCCAAAAGTCTGAAAAATATTTCCTCGCGCTTCAAATACCACGAAGAAAATACCACTAAGTCGAATTTGTGCTGGGGTTGTTGACTTGATGCTAATTTGTAGCACTCTTTGACCCACAAGTAACTGTTTCTCAACGTCACGGCGGTCCACGTGAAATTCTTGTCTATAGCGGTCATCATGATGAATTGGACACCAACAAAAAAAAATTGACAACCAGACACATTATGCAGACGAACTCAAAAGAACTGCAATGGCATCTCCTTAAACTCAATCAATATCCACAACACTTCCACTTATTACTCATTACAATTACTCTTCCAACCCCACGACAAGACCATTTGCATTCGCTTTACACAAAGTGATTGACTGCCTATACTATTATTTGGCTAATCAAGGATAATTATAATCCTTGATGAGCAGCTCAATGATTGATGCACGGGTCGTATTGAGTGTCCCAGTCCCAGCTTCTCCCAGCCATGGACCTTCTGCCGACCACAAAGACGTGAACACTTTCTCCCCACTTAGTCTGACATGTGGATTCTGCCACGACAAGGTCCGATCATAGGTTAGACAATCAGTCTTGCGAAGATGTGATTCATCTCTAACATCTCATTCTTATTTGCACGCTGTCTGTGCTTTATGGGGATCTGACATAACCTTCTGGGATACAAAAACAGGCGATATTTCACACCGAATGACACTTGCTGAAAGGTTTAGATTTACACTGGGCGATTTGTTTGTCTGTGAATACCAATTTAAGGTGCTAGGATGTTTGTTTCAACCTGGTTAAAAATGTTGTAGATATTCTTTGCGGGATGCGATTTTTATTGATCTTTGTAGAGTACAAATTTATAGAAAAATGTTTATGTGTCAAGTGGATTTTCTTAGCACCAGTTTTTGGTCATTTAGCCCATTGACAGAATCACCCCCGTACAGGGGATGGCAGTCTAGACTCCTTACATAAGACAGACATCGCTTGCCCAGTGAAAGGGCTTTGCTTTGTCAAAATTGATACGTTCACGTTTTGCATTGAAAAAGGATCCGGAGCTACCAGCTACTACATGATTTATTCGCAAAACCATTTTGCGATTTTACAAGAGTAAGGAAATGTGTTCAGCCTTCCCGAACCCGAACTATTCAGATATTCCGATTAATCACAAATAATTGGTGAACCAAGCTGCCGACAGATGTATTTATGAAGCTATTTAGCTCTCTGGCATTTCGATCTTTTCGGTGTTTCATGTGCATATCTTTGAATCGACACAGCCTTCAAACGAATGCACATATATTTCATCGAGTGACACCTGAAAAAACGCGACCGCCACAAGATTTATTGATGAAACCATGTGATTTTTAAGGCCGCGCGGTGACCAACTTTCGATTCGCAGATCAAAGGGCCGACAATTGCGAGTCAAAGGTGAACGCGAACTGGCGACCGAATTTTTTCACAGATTGCCAAGAAAATCACGATGTGTTTCACAATATTTGAATGCGAAATCACGATTAAGCGTGCACTTTTTTTGAACGCTTGATTTCCGGACTCAGTATTCCATTTCACAACCTAGCAGTTGTGACTCAGTGAGAGTTTTATTTCGATGGTAGCTCTCCTCAATATTGAATAAGTACCTAGTGTAAAGAACTGTAATCATTCTTACAGGACTCAAAACTTCATATTCAAGAAAATTTGACACCTAAGGGGCGTCATTGAACTAGACAAAAGATTTTAAATTTTTGTTGTCGATCTAAGAGCATTTATAATTCCTCATTTTTTTCCAAAATTATCGTTGCACCATGGTTTACCTTCCCCTGCTAGGAGAAAATCAATCTTATAGAATGACGGCTATCCATAATACATGGTTGACCATTACGGACTAGCTTACTACAGTCCATATAAAATACTATTATTTATATTTAATAAAGATAGTACACTGATTACACCGATTCAACATGCGTTTCCGTCATAATGAATGACAATCGCACTAGCACCTTATAAACTGGCTCAATTTTCTCACCTGTATCCATCGTAGTCGACGATGACGAGTATCTCAGGATAGATGACGTACGGCGCCTCGCGTTTGCTGATGGACCTCTTGGTCCTGTGTTTCTTGCTCATGTGGTCTACCTCCATGAACGCTGCACGAGGAGAACACAGGATGGAGTTAGTATAACACTGTCTTAGATCTGTGTTTCTCCACCCTTAGTATGAAGTGAATTTCTTAGCAAATCTAAAGTTGAACCTTCCGTACTTCGAGCTGAAACTACTATCAAGATACGTAATTCTATAAAGTAGTACATTTTTTTTATTGAATTTGTTACGTTATTAGTCATTATATGTCGTCTTGAGTTCATTCATAATAATTAACTTCCAATTGGGGAGAAAAGAGAAGCAACCGATGGATTGTCACCAGAAGATGAGTTTTCATCTCGAGTTTCGCCACTTAATGTTGTAATAAAACCACCCGTTAGTTGCAATCTTCAACTGCTTCAATTGAATCTCAGAAAAACAGTTGAAAATGAGTAAAAATCTGAAGAAAACTCAGTTTCCGGATCGTTATCAAGGTCCGTGGTCCATCGGTTCTCTAAACAGTACCATAGTCACTGAGGTCGTCTTGCGCTGCGCGGACGCTGCGCTTGTAGACGATGTGCTGCTGCGACAGCTGCTGCGCCGGCTGCGCGCCGGCTGCGCGCTTGCTGCGTCGCATCAGCGGCTTGCCGGTGTCGATACTGACGTCTTCGCCGACGTCCTCGCCGTCCTGGTCCAGGAACATCTCGTCGTCGGAGTGCGCAGCTGCGGCAGACGTGGACAGATGCCGGCGCAGCGAGTGGGGGATGGGCTTTACCACCAGTTCGTGACCGATGGTTCCCTCCTGAGAAATAAATTTGTTGATTAGAAACCAGAAATTTCTTTTAGGGACTATTTTTTGATGTTCATCTCAGATTTTTGTCTCTCGTTTGCTCAAAAAAGGTCCTAGACTTGATGACATGCGTGTATCCGACGGTTTCCTCCTGAGCTCTCCTTACAATACTTTTTACTTGTTAAGATTGAATGGTATCCTTTTTGAGTTATCCTTCTATTATGTCTGCGTTTCTGTTCTTGAAAGGTCCAAAGCGCTTCAAGCATATTCGTGTTCGATGGCACCCGAGGAATCACAAGAGTTGAATTTACTTTTAGAATCGATTGAATGTTCTCGTTTTCGAGTTGGTGATCTGGTTTGTTTGTGCTCTAGAAAGGTCCTGGGCGGATGGTTTTCTCCTGAGGAATCGCAAGGGTTGGTCAGAATGCGCTTCAAGGGCCGATTGATGTTTTTGAAGTAATAGAGTTAGCGCCCTGTTTCGTTGAATTCCGCTCCTGAGCTAGACTTTGCTGCGAATGCAGCGTTGGCACATGGAGACTTCAATGCACGATAATTCCCAAGTTTTATTTTTGCATTCCTTCTTCATTTTCTGTCTCCCTGGACATTTCCAACAGGTGTTTTAGCCCACTGATCTTTCTTTGCACTTGCAATTTCTATACTGTGTCTCATCGTCAATTGTCAGCCCCGGCGCCATGTTTATCTTGACATTTAGCGAAATAACCGATAATTTACTATCGTATTTATAAAATAAATGAAATTTATGATTTCGACAAGCAGTGTTCGTGACGTGTGTAAAATAAGGGATGCCATACAACTTAGAAGCGTAAATCGCCAACAAGTTCCAATGAGAACTTGATATTCCTCATCGAAACGCCTCGACGGTGGAGGTGCCGCAACGACCTTGACAAACGAACCTCAATTTCAAAGTCGCGCGACCTCCACACGAGATCGTTTCACACAATTCGGAAACTCTAATTGATTTCCAGCCGGCCGTCAAGGCGAATGACAATTCCCAGGATCTCCAGCAGCCGCTAAATCTAACCTCAGCATCTCGATTGCTCCATCAGCGATGCAACCTTGCCGCTGCCCAACCATCTCTCGACCAACTCAATCACTCATCGCACACCAATTAACAATGTTTGCCGCTGCAGTCACGCGGCTGACAAAGCACGGGGTCACCTGCCAAGATGCCAAGATCGTATAACCACGGATCATGGCTTTGTCGTTCAGATTGCTAGGATGATGCTGGTTAGCGCCTTTTTAAGTAAACAATTAATTGCTTTTAGAAGCCGTTCGTGATTGTTGGCTGAATGACAATTTGTCATCGTCCGTTTGAGTGGTTGTGGATTTTTGTTAATGGGCCAAGGATATGCAAATCATAGTGTAATTGTGTTATTGAGCTACTGAGTGAGAAGTAGAAACAGATGGATCGGATGGTGCACTTTGTAGTTTTGATGTGTGATATGAATCTGATATGGGAATCTAATCTGGGAATTGGATGCTTAAATCCAAAGAAGCCTCGATAAGATGCATGGCCATTTCAGGGATAGTATTTTTGAATGGATATTTGGAAGCAAATGTTTGCGAAGAGAGGTTCTAATTTGTTCGATTCTTATTTAACGTATGGCTTAAAAATCGGAATTTGCTTTAGAAACTTAGGTAGTGGGATCTTTCTCAAAGTATCTCATAAGAAATCAGAAAAATAGACATTCACACGAAAACATGTTAAATTTTACGTTACGTTTTCTCAACTTCGATAGGCAACACTAACACAGACTCAAACACATTCACCTAATAATGAGAATCATTTGTTAGCCATGGTGCTCAAAAACGTGTTAAAATTCTCAAATCAATTTATTTAAGAAAATAAACTTTCAAACGCAAATATAAACCATCCACGAAATTTGATTTCAAATGTGAATTCTTAGCCCTAGCAAAAACCCAGCTTTAACACATGCGAATCAACCCAGACCACGCTTTGAGCGATCTCACGTTGCCCTGGCATAAAATGACCAATCGCCAAATATTGACGACATGATACGATTGCGCACCGTGGACCTTTTCGCAAAATGTGCCAAGGATTTCACGACGCGAAGTCATCCATGTGCAGCAAGCAAGTTGAACAAACCCGGCTCCCGTGACAATACACTTTCAGCAGCCTAAACTGTCGCAATTGTTTCGATCAATGCAAAGAGCGGACACTAAATTTGCATGCCAAACTCAATATTCTTCTCACCGAAATTTACATGTCCAGTTAAGTAGCTAACCTCCAGATAAAAATTCACCAACATGGTGTGCCAGGAAGATAACTGGAAGATAACTATTTAACTCTACATTGGTGGGTTAAGACAGGAAAAATGTGCGTCCGAACCGGGATACGAACCCGGGACCTTCCGCTTGCCGGGCGGTTGCTCTGACATTGTACATGTACATTGTACATATACATGTACATTGTAATACCGCATGTAATTAGTTATTATATCTTGTATCTAACCTAAATATTATGCTCTTTGCATGGGATAATTGAAAATAAAGGCGCTTGCTCTGATGTTGGATTCCACATGAAAATTTACATCACTTTTGCATTTTCACTCCGAGAAAATATATAAGTATCAGTGGCAGTTGTCGTACACATATTAAACAGTTACGAAGAACAATATGACGGGTAAATTACA
Organism: Nemurella pictetii; assembly: GCA_921293315.2. Lineage (NCBI taxonomy): Eukaryota > Metazoa > Arthropoda > Insecta > Plecoptera > Nemouridae > Nemurella > Nemurella pictetii. Next base: position 11,162,816 of record OV121122.1, read on the forward strand.
ACTGGACACCTTTTTGACAGCACTTGAGGAAATATACGTTGTGAATGGAGTGAGCTGAGATTTGAGAAACAAGCTGCGGCAGTCTAGGCATCTTTAACCAGCTACCCGAAACCGCTGACTGTCAAATAGTTATTTGACAATAAATAATTTCTGTTAAGGTACGCTAGGCTCGTCCTTGGCGTTTTAGAAACGAATACAAGCAAGCATTCGATGTCGGTACCTAGACGCAAGAAAACTGCTTTTTATATTGTCGGCTAGAAGAAAAAAATAATAAATCGAGACTATAAACTTTTATAATATCGCCAAGGCCGCTGCATTGTGTTTCGATTAGCACCTTTGTTAATCATGTTCAGGGTAGAGAAATTTAGGCGAATGATTGAGCGATCATACGACGGGCTTTATAAGTTGTATAATATAGCTGAATCGGGTCTCCGTCGTTTCGGTGGTCCAGTAGCCTAGAGATGAGATCATCTGAAGTCGAGTCACTAAGATTGCAGTCTTGTTAATTGCACGCAACAATTTGTTATAGAAGTGTCGCGTTGATATTTTTTTTTCCTCGCTACCGGTTCTTACAACCTAATTTCGTTTGCAATGTTAGAGAACTTGGCTTTGAGTTGCAGGATGAGCAGGTAATAAAAAGCAGTGATCAGGTCCAGAGATTTAGAGAGATCTTCTGAGATTTAGAAGAAAAATTTGCTTTTTACTCAGGGACAGTCGTGGCAGCAAAATTGTTATAAAAGCTCTTAAGAAAAACTTTTAAGCCCGGTTATTGAATGCTAGGTCTCAAAATCAAACTTTTCCTTACGTTTTGCAAAGCTGTGCATGCCCCTTTATCAATGGTCTAAACTCGAGGGCCAAAATTAGGAAAAGACAAGGAAGTTATATCAAAACTTATTTTTATGGTTAACATCCACACAACTTATCCCATTTTCAACCTTCTTTTGCCTGCAGGTTAACTATTTAACGATACAGACAACTGTTTAATTGGCCCTTATATTTGATTTCGGTTACAAAAAAACTAAGATGTGGGAATTACCTAGAAGTAAATTGATTAAGCGTTTAAAATGAATTACACCAGCAGAAATATATGAATTGATGGACAGGTTAAATATTAATAATAACCGTGACCCATGCATTGATTGAACCGTTAATTATGCCGAAAAGAAATTTGACCGCTGTTCGTCATTTCGAATCACCATAACAACAATCTCTTGTGAATCAATCAAAAGGGGATGTATGATTGCGTGACAGAAAATCGATACGTCGATGCAGATAATTTCATTGTTTGATTGCAGTATAATGATGTTAATGATAAGAGATAGGAGCACGTATAGTGGCGCTGTCGACATAGTGGTTGCCACTGGACGAACCATGCACAGAGCGATCCACATTGTACGTCTCTTTCTAGTTGGTAAAATATCATAATGAAGGAAAATAACGTTTAGCACTGTTTAGATGATGCGATATATTGTGGAGAAATATTTGGTCCGGTTAGAAAAAAAAATCCATCTCCCATAAAAGCTTGCAATGACTTGCATGTATCCCATCGAATTTTCCAGGGGATAGTTTACCATCCCAGGCCACGACTGGCTCATAAGTCCCGTTCAACGCATTTTCAATTCGTTACTCATGGATTGAAAGATAAGTAATAAAACTGAAAAGCAATAACACAGTAAATACATTTGTCTGTACATAAAATGACTTCAGACAATGTTTATCAGTACCTATTCAAGGCATGTTTTCCCCTCGACAAAAATTCATTCTCTGGTCATACACCGTGACTAATTCGGAGTCGAGTGCATGTAGAGTTGTAAGGAAAATAATTACACCACATGATCTTGCGTATGAAACAACTGGTTGCGTTAATAAAACACACTCTATTTACAACTAAACGGGCTGTTCTATTACGCACTGCACGTGCCAACTAGGAAACAGACGAATATAAATAAATTCCTAATCGCCAATCCATAGAATTGCATTTCCATTTAGATGGAAATTAATCAAATGACATCAGAAGTGACGATCTTCGGGATGCTGTCCACATGCATAGGACAATAGCAATGCTTCGCGGTATTAAAACGGTCCCTTACGTCAGACATTCACATAAAACACAGAACCTTATACGACTAAACCAGTTCAAATGACAAATGTCACATTTTTTCCCTGATGTATCACTGACCACAAGTTTTTATTATTATTTTGCGCGAATGCTAATTTTGTAATTGATGTCTCCAGGTGTTCCGAGTTTGCTGTTGTTGCCGGTGACGCTGAGTAAATTACGATTCCCGGTCCAGTGCCGGTGACGACATCAGTGGTCGCAGGTTAGTAATGACCGTTTACTGCATTTTTACTGCATCCTAAAGTTGCACTTGCACTTTGCAGACACGATGCCGCCAAGTAAGTTTCCCTTACAGGCTTACCTTGATAGTTTGGTCACCATCGGTGTCGGATTGGTCTCAAGAAATCATTCGCGATGACGTAGACACATTTTTTTTCAGATAAACTCTTTAACTGCACTGTGTTGAATTCTAAGTCACAAACTCAAACTTATCAAACTAAATCCTTACAACGCAGGCAGCACAGCTTTGCGAAACGTCGGGAAAATGAGTTTGGGACTTTTCATTCAAAAACCCAGTTCAATTGTTTTTCTGAAAATTAACGTGCTAAGTTTCAAGAATTTAAAAATAAGATTTAGATCAAATGTTCTCTTTTGGTCGGTAAAATGTCGATCTTTCGAGAATTGATCGAGAAAACTCGATGGAAAAGTTCGCGCCTCATCTGACTGCTCTTGACAAGGAACAAAATGCTTGACAGCAAACTTGAACGCCGTGCCTCGTGTTTGAAACATCTTAAAAGCGTTGTCGATATGGTCGAGTGATCGAATGGTCAAAATGAGCAACAGTCACGGGCTCTTTTGCTGGTAAAAGTTCGAATCATCGATTGGAACACCGACTTCCAGAACAAGAAATTTAAACAATTTTTTGCACAATCTTTACAGGATTTGCGCCCCCTGAATTATCACATTTTGCTACACTCCCCCGCCCCCGGCTTCAAGGTTCCATATTTCCGCGTAAGCATCTGGTCAATAAAGTATAATCGCTAATTAAGACTAGCGTTTAACTACCGCAATGATTCTAATCAACTGCGAGAGATAATTTTATGATAAAACCAATTATTTTCCTTTTTATTAAGCCATGCAAGTTATATTCTTATTGCAATTCTTCGAGTGTGATTGTAAGCCCAGAAGCAGCAGGTGTAAATTCTAGACGAGATGCACTAGTACTCTAAGTGCATCTCTAAGTACTCAAAGTGCATCTCGTCTTCGTGGCACAATTGCAATTTACCGGCTGGAATGCATCCGCTACACGCCTGGTTCAATTGTCGATTGGACATGCAGTCTGATTCGATTTTATAAGCGTAGCGAAGTGATATTTATTGGTCGATTGATCGCGCAGCACGAGACTGATTACTTGCTGTTCAAATCATCATTCAAAGAGGCTGCATGAAAGCAATATTTTATCACGTGTCACTTTGACTTGGCCGTCACTCAGATGAAGAAGACAAGAACATCAATAAAGGAATAATGAACGTCCTAAAGTACTGTTCCACCTGAATTGTCCAGTCTGCACTCGAATTTTCTATTCTAACAACATTTGGAAACAGGCTCTACCTTCGAGTTTCGGTAACAGTTCGAAAACAGGACAAGGAAAATGCAGAGAAAGGCTGGGATATTAACTCAGCGCAAATAGAAGTGAAAAGCGTAACAAATGCATATTTTCAGTTTGATTTTTCGAACTTCCAAGCAGCTCGTTCTGAAAGATCTTAGCTGGCAGGTGCCACCCAGTTCTTAGCTAGACAATGTGTGAAGTGGGACTTTTCATCCATTTGCTTGGAATGCTGGAAATCGCGGGAAATTACATTTAGGTCGAGGGTCGTCTCGATCCCAGGACCCCAACAGCACAAGGTTCCATTGATTGCAAATCGCAATACATTCCTGAACTATTAATGATCTTTTATGAGTATAACTTTTTATTTTCCACCGATCCCGTTCATAATACGAGGCATCCGCGACTCTCGCATACCGACCTATTTCACCTCTGCACCGTATTATTTTCTATAAGAAAATTGTGGTATTTTTACATTTTACAACATGCCATTCTTTCACCAACACCACAGAGAGAGGGTGTAACAGAGCATGCTCCTTACCACGGCTAGGCTTCCATCCTGCTCTGTTTGCAACAATAGCGCCGCCAAATTCCCCTCGTCCTGGTAAATTTCTCCAATGTCTTCGTCATCATCCTGAAAAAAACAAACGTTTGACATTAACATACAGAAAAATACGGCATCTTAAAAGAGATGTTAATGCAAACAAGTATTTCTTGTGACGACAAGCCTAAAAATAATTTTGTCAAATCGTTTTCGTCTGCTAGGAAAGTCGGTGTTTGTAGCAGGTATATCCGCGATGGAATCACTGAATGAACTTCACCTTCACAATCAATTACGCACTGCGTAGACGTTTTAGCACCTGAACCTTTATATAATCGCGTTAAAAATACATTAACAAATCGTGGACGTATAATTAAACTTAATAGTCGTCAAGGATGATACAAAACGTAAAATCTCGTTTTCTTTATCTCGTAGCTGTCAAATTGATCCCGCGTTTGGGCAGCTTGCGGTTAAGCCCTTTCTCACGAAGTGAATGCTCATCTTTTCGCTATCTGCATCACACAAAAACATCATGAGCATATCATTATTGATTATGCATGCATGAGACCAAAACAATTTTTTTTTAATAGAGTTGCATATGAAAATTGTGTCTCGCAGCTGACAATGGACACACAATGCGGAAAGTTCAAGGTTTAGCACCTTTGCTGAAGATGATGATTTGAGTGTCTTGATCGCTAACTTCCCTGTCTGCTGCCTTCGTCGTTTTTTTATTTCTACAAAACGTAATTCCAACGTGGTTAATTTGTTAATAATAGACGATTGCCGAGTTGTTACGGGAGTATATAAAAAATTATAACGACTCTAATGTTGTGGATTGAACGGGAATTAAGTCATCATTTTGTTGTTGTTTTGTGGATTTTTACGCTGCGTGATGATTTATAAGCGATTCCGGGACTGTAATTTAATTTTCGTAAAATATACAGTCGTTTTTCTTTGGTTGGTGGTCAATTATTTTGCCTCGGTGTAGGTGTGTTGTTTCCGGAAATAGCACACCGTACTTATCCGTGTCCCAAGAGGAAATGTCTTCTGGTTTTTTGTAATTATAACTTTAAGTATTAGCCAGGTAGAAAAAACTAGCGTAAAAACGTTTTAACTCGGCGATAAAAAGCCCGTGGCGCGATATGAGAACCGTGTTTTTTTTTGTTTGTATTCAATTTCACTTTCATATCGGCTTGAAGGCTGAGTGGCTTAACATGAAAGGAAATTTTTATTCTTTACGATTTACGTAAGAATTCAATTGTCCTAGTCAATTGAACAAAAGTTGCACAGCTGTAAAAAAAAATCTTCGTATTTATGTGACATTTTTAGCAGCTAATATTCATGTAAATTGCTGTTCTGCAAAATCTCAGTGGCACAATGGATAATGGACCAAAAAGTTAATTCCCTAATGGTCTTGGCACATGACCCAACCCTACAAATTGACTCATAAAACTGACCATTTGCCTAAATAAGCTTAACAAATATCAGTTGCAACTCATAACGCATTTTTTTTTCTTAGTTCTCATCATTAAAAATCTTATATTCCAATATTTATTTGACATCCTGTCCGTTAGTCACGAATGCAACACGAAAGACCCATCAAATCTCCTTTGTTAGGCTGAAAATAACCTTTTGTATGAAAACCTAAAGGTCACATGGGAAATTATATCCGAATTCAACGGCTTCGAGACAAAGATAGATCGATGTCGTGTGCGCAACGTTTCTCTCTCAAATTGACGCCCTCCTCTCATATTTTATTAACCCTATAAACGCGGAACGAAATCTTTAATCCGTATTGACCCGGTAGGGTGGAGGACGCGAACATTATACGGAGGGTGACTTATTTTTTAAGAGGACACCTAATCGTAATTACGATTTTTAAAATTATTGATTTCATTGAATTAAGAACGAGTATTTTTCCTTTCAAATAGCTTGGAAAATGTGAACGAGTATGATGGGGAAACTCATCTAACGGTTGTTTTTATCTTGTTTATTCCTGTTTACTCCTGTTTACTCCTGTTTACTCCTGTTTACTCCTGTTTACTCCTGTTTACTCCTGTTTACTCCTGTTTACTCCTGTTTACTCCTGTTTACTCCTGTTTACTCCTGTTTACTCCTGTTTACTCCTGTTTACTCCTGTTTACTCCTGTTTACTCCTGTTTACTCCTGTTTACTCCTGTTTACTCCTGTTTACTCCTGTTTACTCCTGTTTACTCCTGTTTACTCCTGTTTACTCCTGTTTACTCCTGTTTACTCCTGTTTACTCCTGTTTACTCCTGTTTACTCCTGTTTACTCCTGCTTACTCCTGCTTACTCCTGTTTACTCCTGTTTACTCCTGTTTACTCCTGTTTACTCCTGTTTACTCCTGTTTACTCTTGTTTATATTAGGTACCCATGTTGTTTTCAAAAATATGTTACTTTTTTGATAAATTTCTTATTCAAATTCAGCTTAGGTTTCAACTACCTATAATTTAAGAAATCAAAGTTTTATTTTCTTGAATCCAAAGACCAACGCCAACACAGGGTTGATGATAAATCACGATGATTCAGCAGTTCTCGAAATGAAATCAATGGCAAAACCAACGCAAATATAAATTGTCATCTTGAAATTTCAAGACGTATAGCGTTGCAAAGGAAAGTGAAACTAACGGGAATGATTCACATTTTCCATCTATTTGAAAGGAAAAATATAGTTTTCCCACACAAATACCGCAAAACCTTTTCTCAACGATCAGAAATCTTAGTGATAATATGAATGACATCACTCAGTTCGTCGTCATAATGTAATATAATGCAAAATTACAACGATACACCGTTAGATTTGCATATTGTCGCCTGTTTAGTAGTAGAAGACCAACTGGGTGCGGATGTATCGATGTGGGTGGACTTATCCACTCCCCACCCCGCCAAGGTCAACCAGTCACACCACCTCGAAAAGGTGGAGGACTGCAGACCGCAGAGAGAAAATATTAATTGATCACAAGATTCATCGGGTCACTTAGGTCGCAGATCTTTGGCTATACAGCCATAACCTTGGCTAATAGATAATGGCGATGCTTTATACCTTATAATATACATTATATTGTAAAGTTATTGGCTGGTGATGAATATTTTATTAATGTGTTGATGTTTCTTATAGATGTTTTGTTTTGTTTTAAACAAACGGATGTCCAATGCCGTGTTGGGTTTATTAATATCGTCGAAGGTTCGTCACGTTTTGTTTGATTAGCTGAGATGAGCCAATGAAGCCGTTATGTGGCAGGCTATCGCTAATTCAATTCACCTCTGCCTATATATATACCCTCCATTAATCTGCTAGTTTTTTTTGTTATGTTTTTTAATATTCTTTGTGAGATCACGACACATGAAACACAATGCTATTTGTGTGCGGAGGGTGTTATACATATTTTTATTATCAATTACTACATCTGTTTATGATGAATAACTAAATTAGTCGGAATACATCGTTTTACTATATCGTTAAATTAATGACTTTATCGCGTTTATTGGTTTAAGACAACATTACATTTCTATTCGTGAACTTATTACCAGCCTAGCGATCCTTAGGCGTGTGAGATTTCTCATGTCGTGTACCTCGTTTCACAATTTTGCGTCTCGCCTTTGTTTTCTACGTTCGTTTACTTAAAGTCTACCGGATGGTCGCATGCGCGTGACTTCGCCAAACAATCGGTGCGATTATGGTGCTGGTGCTTCGATATTTTGATTTGCAACTAGATTTTTACATTTCTGTGGCTTTATCAATACTATCAAGGTAGCAGCACCTATGTGTTGTATTTGGTTTAACTTTAGACCATCTTTCAGTGAACTTATTCATTTAGCTAATTGATGGAGGCGATTTTATTTTATTCGTCACTGATGGGGTTTTTTCGTTTTTATGTCATATTTTTTCGCTCTACAGGCCAAGCGCGTAAACAACTATTGATATGATTATCAGCACACCCTTGATATATCCCAACTAGACCTACTATTTAAAATTCAAATTTACAGAAATTGTCACATTTTCCTATTTTATAAAGGCGTTTATATTTGCAACTCTCAAAGTGAAACGCAATTATATTGGTTTTTGGTATTAAGGATCGATATTGCAACTTATCACCCCTAGGTTAAAGGCAGAGTTAAGTCAATTGTCATGGATACAATCAGAACAAAAAATGTCAACCTCAATCGTTTTCTAGAATTGTCTAAATCGACTCTTAAGCTACATCGCATCAGCAGCCACATTCTATCCGCGCCTTATATTAACGCCATAACGATAACTGCATCTAATACTGAAGGTGCAAATCGACGAGCAGCTCGTCCCAGCTTCTTAGCCGGGAGAAAGTGCATCGGTGCCACGCTGTGTGCAGTGCTAGCCCGTCGGAGGTTGCCCGTTTTACGAGGCACTCCAGCGAGAAACTGTCGAGGAAAAACCGCGGAAAAACGTCGACGCGGTGACACGAACAATCGCGGACGGTGACTAGGAGCTGGGTTCGGTGAGCCGTGACAGTCGGTGATTAGCGGGTTTTATTGGAGATCTGCAAGCCGACGTCGTCGGGTGCATTAGCCGTGATTTGTTAAAACGACGGTGTTTACTGCGATGATATTTCCGAGCGCTTGTTTCGCGGATCGAATGGAGGTGAATCGCTTTTGGAATACAGTGAACGCTTCTCGATTTTTCAGGTTTCCAGAGACAAATTAAGGTGGATCCGTACTGTTTCCGTACAGTTTTTCTATTGTTTTTGTTTTGGTAAAATTTTACTCATATGTGGTCATATGCCGGAAGGAAATATTAAAAAATATTTTTTTAAAAATATTTTGCTGGAAATTTTCCGGAAAATTAAAAAATTTGTATGGAAAATTACGCTTGCTGACCTGTCTCTTGTCCCGCTAGGGGGGAGTATCAGTCGTCCGATCGAAATGAAATTAATATTTATGGAATGTCCAAACTTCAGGGATTATAATAAGACACTTAATTCAATTCGCGCTGACATTCTCTAAATTTTGTCAATGGTTAAAATATGACGTAAATTTGCCAATTTTTTTGCTTTGTTTCAAAATTTGTTACTGAAAAAGTATGCAGTTCTAAACTTTCATCTTCCTTTATTGGCAAGCTGCAAGTGTCAAAGTTAGAAATAGCAGTGAGATTCTGTTAATTTTTTAAGATTTAAAGAGATGAAAACATGAATTAGTTCCATTAAAAACATTGAAAAAAGTCCTAAAAAAATCAACAGAATCACACAGAATCACGCAGTCGTCGTTATATTCACCTGCGACTCCTCCGTGTACTCGACTTCGTGCGGCTCCGAAGAGTTCTTCTGCACGCTCCACAACTTGACCTTGCCGCCCTTGAACAGCCCCGTCGCCTTCTTCATCTTCAGCTCCAGGTCTTGTCCAAACGCCGACATCTTCAGATGTTTCGTTGGCACTTGCTTCCTGTCACTGGCACTGTCCTCGCCACTCTCCTCGCCCCCGTCCGAGTTCTCTGCCTCGTTGATGTCGAGGGGTTCGTCTCTCCGTGCTGATGAGTGCACGTGGACGATCTCGTACTGGGGCACTGTGCGGAGGAGAGACACGAGCGTTCGGTTAGAGTCGGACATCTTGGGGAGGCCATCCGACAGGGCGTTTCATGGTGTGAGACATGGTTTGATGGTGATTTCCGGAGCCAAGGATGATGTTGTTGAGGATTTCACGGTCGTGCTCTGATGTGATGAGTTTGGCGCGGTTCTTAGAAGGACATTGCCATTCGACGTGTCGGCAGCACAAGGTCTTGCCATCAGTACTGTACTGCTGGAGTACAGTAAGTAGGTACTGAAGATGTTAGACCGCGAGCTGCCGAAATTTCGACGAGTGACAATGTCCTTCTTGGGCCACCTAACTCACATCACAATATAAGACATTTTTTGTGTTTTTTTACGACATAAGACAATTTTTGGCTGTAGAAGTTAAGCAACAATGCATCGAACTGCTATTTGGATGGGTGACCGTCCCTAAAATGATTCTTAGCCGTATCGTCTTTCGGAAAAGACAAAAGAGAATCGTATATTTCAGTTGATAATGATGTAACTACTCTGGATTGAATCACACATATTTTTGTGGGTGGCCACTCAAAAATGAACGACCTAAGAAAAGTTTTAGAAGTTAAGCAACATTGCATCGAACCACACCTTGGATGGGTGACCACGTTAATAACCGTTTTTACTCGCCGTCTTTCGGCATAGATAATAATGCCACAACTTTGACATACACCACTCATGTGTTTAACCCAGGGACTGAAACCGTTTCGAATTTCGGTTTGGTTTTTGGTTTTTGTTCTTGAAATTTTGCTTTTCCGGTTTCGGTTTTGGTTTCGTTCTTTCGAAAAAATAACGGTTTCAAAACCGGTTAAAACCGGTTAAAACCGGTTAATATCGGTTTTTGAAGGAAAAACAAACGTGCGGGTGATAACGGACTTTCCCACTCATGGCTGTGATTTGTTTGGCCTATAGTGACCTTTCTGGATAAATTTTATTTGAAATTAGCTTGATAAATTTAGGATATCATGACAAAAGAACCCAAACAAAATACTCGCGCACTTTATTTTCTTTTGTTCTACCCATTTTTCGATTTGAACCAAATCGACTTCGTTGCTCTTGTCTCGAGCAATGCCACAGGGCAACTAATTTCGAATCTGAGTTTATCCTGCACCTGCAATTTAGTCTATGGCCCAGTGGCAAGTTGTTGATAGAGATGATTACAACATGCCACCTATTTAGATAGGTGCATATGAAGGTCCTGAACACTAAAAGTTTTGGTGCCAGCCTCGCACCCCTGGCTGGGGGTGAGGGTGCAGAGGTTTAGTAGAATAATTCCTTTATTAAAATTCTTTATTTTAGCGTTTGTTTCTCATCTTTATCATCATTTACCTGGCCTACAGCAATTTTCTATCTTTGAAACGCACCGACAGGAATTATTCTACTAAACCTCTGCAACCCCACCCCCTGCCAGGGGTGCGAGGCTGGCACCAAAACTTTTAGTGTTCAGGAGTAGGACCTTCATATGCACCTATCTAAATAGGTGGCATGTTGTAATCATGCCTATCGAGCAACTTGCGATATTTGACCACTGGGCCAAAGACTAATTGAAATCCTATCCCAAAAGTAGAAGAATATGTGCTGATAGCAAGCAGCTGCATCGACAGTATTGGAATGTTTGTTAGACAACGCTTTCGACAACGCGTGATTTTCTCCCCAAAAATTTTTTTTTGCTTGAAAAAGCAAATAAGAAAGTACAATTTTCAGCAGCATGAAAGCACGAAAAAACCGAAAAAAACCGAAAAAAACCGATATTGAAATAACGGTTTGTTCTTGGTTTTGTTCTTTTTCAAATAACGGTTTTGATTTCGGTTTCGGTTTCGGTTTTCGAAAAATAGCGGTTTTTACCGGTTTTCGGTTTCGGTTTCGGTTTCGGTTTCAGTCCCTGGTTTAACCCATTAGATTGCTTGCAAGAACAATACGAATGCAGCTAAAATTATTGGTATGGTAAAATTTTCGTCACCTTGATCGTGTTCTTCGACGTGGAAAACCCTTCGCAGCTCGTCCGGACTCATGTGTGTATGAAGCTGCAAGCAAAAACAAGAATTTTAGTCAAAGAAAGAACAACGAAATCATTGCAACTTACCAGTAGGTAGGGAAAGGACTTTTGCAAAAAAAATCAAGTAATCAAGATAGGAAAAATTTCTTTTTATAACCACACACTAGAAGAAAGGCAATAACTTTGTACTTAATAGACGCAGATATGCTTATAAAAATGTCTACGATTTAAAACATCGTCCCGTAAAATGATATTTTATATGACAGTTGATCTAGCCTTGTACGCTTGTACGTTTACCATAGAAAACGAGTCTTATAACGTCCCCTATTAAAGCCGATTCTCGACATATTATGAATGATGTAAAACGCTTGAATAAAGTTTAAAAAAAAACATTTTAATGCATAATCACACATGTTTTACACCAATCTGGCGATTAATTACAACTGCTTTTACTGCATAGTTTGGCGCAAGTTATAACTTACTACTATAACTTCAGCATAATAATTTCCACACTTACGAAATGCACGTACTTGGTCATAGTAAAAAGTGCAACCAGCTCAACTGTAAAGACACATCATTACCGAGGAAGTTCGAGCATTTTACGGATGATAACACAGCGTTTGGGCCGCACGCCATAATATTATGCTCTCAAAAATAGTAAATGTTGGTTAACTATCACCACTAACTACCGTTTGCCAGCCGTTTTTTTTCTTCAAACTGCGCTAAAACCTGCACCTTATCACCGAAGGCGTTATGCAACTAGGAACTAGAAGTGCTCTTTTTTTCTTTTGCCGATGGCCGATCAAGGCACGGTGTGTATTTCTTGTTGCGATTGAGCTGAGTCTGCATTGAGCGTAGGGAGTTGCTGACTTGAGCGTAGTAGCCATGTTTTCACCGAGATCCGCTATGATTTGGTGATTTCATAGTGATCCATTTTTTCACCGAGATGCAATCCTATGTGCTTCTTTTATGGCGATCCCACTGGTGCTTGGCGACCATATCTTATTGCCGACATGCGCTTCCAAATGGTTGTTTTTAGTAATTTTTCAGTCATAAAGGAAATTTTTAAGCCTTCCCACATTTAAATGACATGTCCACAAGCATGGTACACCCCAGAAAAAGCTAAGCATCCACTGAGGATGAACAGCATAGAGGAAAAATGATACCCCCAGACCATAGGGGTGGCAACATGGATAGCCGCGAAATAACTTACAGTAGCTACTGACACTATCCGCGAGGAAAGCTGGCGCAAAAGGAAATTCCATATAGTACAGCTTCCTGGTAAGCTCTTTGCCCCAGAGGGCCACTCTCTGCGCTTTGTAACGGCTCGCTATAGAGCGATCTCGTTGGGCATATAGTGCGGAAATCTTTGAGGCCAGTGGGCCAGGCGTGGTCGGCATTAGCATGTTGCAGCTATAAGCGGAGGTTAAGCGGCGAACAGGAAGCTGTGTAGAGCCGACTGGCGACGCTGGACAGGACGTGCTTGCTTCATGGAAGTGACGGTGCGGCTATTGGCGTAGACGCAGGGTCTGCGTTTGGTTACGTATGGCTTAGAATGGCGTAATCATTATGTCTTGCCGCCTAGGGTTTCAGATTGCGGTAAAACGATTCGAGGGAGGTACGTTTTTTGAAATTACACCGACTTGTGTGTAATTGATTTTTGATGACTCTTAAATGTTTGTTTTGGGAAGGGCACACATTATTAACTCTCTTGACCATTTTCATTACACTTTATTTACAATTGGCTGTATCTGACACCTAATTTCTGATGATTTTTCCGTGCTACCCGACGTCCATTTCATATAGGGCTATAAAATAATTACCATTAAATACTATTACAACCAAATCTACCAGGGCTTAACCGGATTTTAGAGCAGATCTCGCTCCATCCAAGTAGAATTTCTAACTGTGGTAGTTTTCGGAAAAAATTACTTCCGACTTTAGATTCTAAAAACGCAAATAAATATTGCTGCAGTATTTTAATGCTTGATGTTAAAATTCAAACAAGTTTTTCAGAGGTGCTAATTATTTCGGCCGTGTCAATCGTGAACTAATTTGCGTTTGGAACGGATCTTTGCTAATCGAGCAGAGCGAGAGAGTGTCAAGACCGCTGAGTCGCCGCGACGAATTCAGGTGGCAAATGCGAGGGACACTCTCGTTTGTCTAGCCGCTGTAATTGAGTTGCCTATCTCCACACTAATTTATCGATTGCCCTTCGGCTCGGTTATCTGTAGATCCTAGTTATGATACAATGCCAGGAAAGTGGTACAATAAGAATTGCTAATCAAGTTCCTGGGTTTAAGGTTTTCGTTGCTAGATGCTTTTTTTGTTGCCTTAGGATTAATTACAGGTGTGTATTACGTATGATGTTGAGTATAAAATATGTTAATTTTGACTGTTTTATGAAAGTCTTTTGTTTGTTCTGAAGATAATCGATGCTTTGCTTCACGACAAACATATTTATAGCCGATTAAAAATGCAGTAAAAAGGTCCTTAAGAAAGATGCAAATCTATGTAAATCTTCAGTTGCAATCCTCAAACATTCCATGGACTCGCAAGAAAACATTATTTTCTTATGCAGGTTATATTTCCGCCGTCAAAACCTTGCGAGAAGACTCGCCGAAACCTGCAGGGCCGTCGCGGATAAATCAAAGTGATTGTGCGAAATTTGTCATCGCAAGTTGATCTTGCATGCGAAATTAATTGCCGCGCCTGGGAGATTTCTAACATGCGTACTTAATTCAATTTGAAGTGCCATATTGCGGCGCAATCACTTACCCTGCCCGACCCCATTCGAGTTCTGGCATCCGTCACAATTTACCTTTACTCTTGCTTGTTGCATGCGAGTTCACCACGTGGGTATGACAGATTGCTGGGTTTTTGCAATACATTTTACAAGTGCCGAGATAAATTATTGTTTTTCTTGTGTATCAAGGACGAAACGATCGGGGGTGCATTAAATAATCAGACTACAAACAACTTTTAAATTAGTCGCTCGATTAAATAATTTTCTTTCATTTGAATAAATAACACAGATTCGATTCGCCTGTCATCGACGGTGATGCCAAGTTTAGTGGCGTTATCCTTATTCAAACAACCGTAGCGCCAAAGCAACACGTGGACCGCAGATACACATTAGAAAATTTTTCATCTTTGCCTTTCCAAATTATTTAAATCATTAAATATAGGGTACGAAACACAGTTTCATTTCCTCAATATCACCAACATGATTGAACTGCATAGAAAAAGAAACTCTCCCCAAATGTCAATTGATACTGATGCAATGCGCAAATAACTTCCAAGAAGAACACCGTCATTAGAACTCACCCACTCGCGCGAATTCAAAATGCAACTCTCTACCGCACATTGCACAATGCACGCCGAAATAATTAGCACCACTCATCATGAAATTAGACAAGATTAACGAATAATACCAAGTGATTTTGCAAATATCTCGGCATGTGTGCATCAATTACCGGTCGTGTGCATGGGCACGTGTGCCGACGGGGTTTGCCCGCTCGTGGCGCTCGCTACTTGCGACGTGCTTTCACTCAACCACCACTTTCTACCTCAGCTGTTATGCTCGATCGGCCTTGAGATGCGGACCGCTACGCGCGGGGACACCCCTACACTGATCCAAGGTCAATACGTGCTAGCTGTCGCTATACAATCTACTCATGAAAACTATTAAAATCTTAATACTGCGTATCATCATTCAGGGTGTCCACTGGCCACTATTTTTCCACTATTTGCCACTATTTTTAAGCCATGCAACTTTTTGCCACTATTTTAGCAAAAAGGAGTGAAAAGCAACTAAAATGCAACTATTTTTCGATTTTTGGGGATTCTGAAACGTTTTCTTTGCGTTTATGTTAATTCTGTTGAAGAAATTCTTGTACGTGCTGATAATTTTTTAAGTTATATTTTCATGTTGGTAGCATTGTGTTATGCCGTAAGTACTAGAAATGCCTGACAGAGTGCGGTAGTCTCTGTCGAAAGCGAAACCAAGAGTGGTCTAAGCATGGTGGTGTCAAATGCTGTTCATACACAATAAGGTGAGAATTTCTTGTATTTCTTGTTATTTTTGATGTATGGCCACTTTATATTATATTAACTTGATCTCACTCTTATTGCTTTGTTGTTTTAGCATCATCATGTCTCGAGGGAAGGTATACTCTACTAAAACAGAGTGGTTCAGCAGGACAGATAGTCTTGGCTACAGGCTCTCTGAATGGTGCAAATGCATAAGTGAGACCGATGCTCTTTGCTTTGTATGCAACAAAGTTATATCGTGCCAGTCAAAAGGCTTCGAGGCTTTGAAACAACATGTCCTTACTGCTAAGCATAGAGACAATGCCAAATTAAAACTACAACCGTCTCAACTTCGGCTCAGTGGAGCACGTCCTTCGGGTTCTGTAATGGATGAGATTCAGAATACTACGCCAGCGTTGCATCCCGGTAGCTTACCAACGCTTCAAGTTTATAATGTCTCCGAAGCAGGGATGCGTGCTGAATTAATTTGGGCCATGAAGAACATAGAAAGCTGTATGTCTGCAAGATCGTGTGATGACCTGCAAGAGGTTTTTCAGGCTGTTTCCGAATTCAGCTGCCGATAACTTCAGCTTAGGAAGAACAAAAATGGGTTACATTACAACTGAGGCGTTAGGTCCGTACTTTAAGTCTCTGATGTTGGATGATGCCAAAAACTCTCGTTATTCTCTTTTATACGATGAAACAACGAACAATGAAAGTCAAAAAGAACTACAAATTTCTTTGAGATTCTGGTCGCAAAGTACTGATGAAATTACTACCAGACATCATGAAACAATGTTCCTGGGCCACGCAACAGCCAAAGATCTTGTTAAAAGTATTAACAGCAGCTTATTAAAATCAAAATTGTCCAGCAGTAGGCTTTTGATGCTTGGTTCCGACGGACCAAATGTGAATAAAGCTGTTTTTAAAAGCGTCAATGAACAAATGTTTGCTGACCATGGAAAAGCATTGGTTAATATAGGATCTTGCAACATCCATACTGTGCACAATGCATTCTTGAAAGGCCTGGCTGAACTGGGAGAAGTTGCTAGCGATCTGATCATTGACGTTTACCATTACTTCCACGACTTCCCGTCGCGATGGGAAGATTATAATGCAATTCAAAGGCAAGAAGGGGTAGCCGAGACCAGGTTTATAAAACATATGTCCTCAAGATGGCTTACCATAGATGCGGCAGCAAAGAGAGTACTAGAACAGTGGCCTGCTCTTATGAAGTATTTTTTAACATTCATTCCGAACAAGAAAAAGAACTTGTTAAAAACAGCAAAATATTCTCGGATTGTAGATCGCCTGAAGAGAAATGTAATGAAAGCCGAACTTTACTTTGTGTCGTGCAGCGCAGAGGTTTTTACCACATTTACAGGTCTATTTCAAAGGCAGGAGCCAATGATCCATTTAATGTTTGACGAGCTGAGGAAGGTTGAATTAACATTGACAGGCCGTGTTTGTAAACCAATGACAATTGGTGAGATGGATTTCAAGTCGGAGGTATTGTTTCAAACAGAAATAACTCCAATGTTATTATTTTAATTTCCAGTACCTACCTACCTCATAAATCTCTATTACTGATTGCTTTCAGTTTTTTAGTTTGATTTTTTTCTTATAAGAAATCAGTCACTATCTAATGAAAATTGTCAGTTGTTATTTACTAGTAATTTGTGTTAGAGATTTTCAATGATTTTGAATGTTTTGCCAAATAATGTTGTGATTTGTGGTTATTTTGTTGAAGCCGATCAAGCTGTGTTAATCGATATCGCTGAGCTAAATAAAGAGCAACGATCAAATTAAATCTTTTCTTTTACCTTGCCTTAATTTTTCATACCGTTCCCATTGTCAAAACAGTGTTTCATATCATCTTTATCATTCTTCGCAATTGCTGAAAGGAATAAAACTGATATTGAAGCAACTTTTATTTGCCACCTTTTTGATTTTATGCCACTTTTTTTGCTACTTTTCTTGCAATTTTAGGCAACTAAAACTACTTTTTTCACATGCCTTAGGCAGTGGACACCCTGATCATTTATTCATGTAGGTTTTCAGAAAAATTATTCAAAAGGATTTTTGAATGCTACGCTTTCAAACTTAAACAATTTCAGACGTTTCGCAAAGTCTTTCAGCTTTATCAAGGGTCTAAACTCGAGTCGGTAAAAGTTTAAGCGTATCTTAGGCCCGATTTTACAACTTTGCCAACTCCAGGTTAAAGTGGGAGTTAAGTTATTTGTTATGGCAACGGCCAATGAGGTGCAGTGGAATTCATTTGTTTCTAGGAGTTAGATGCTTAATCCAGAGTTGACAAAAGTTGTAAAACCGGCCCTTAGCGTTCAATAACCCAGTCAAATGGATTTTTTTTACAAAAACGAATTGTGTATGTTCTAGCAGAATCCATTAATTAAGAAAATTACACATGTTTGCAGTTGAGTTGCTAATGCCCTGTATGAACCAACATTTCATCACATACTTATGGCATTACAGAAACGATGGTATTTTATAGCTTCATGTGATACGGATGTTTCCACAGACTTAATTGAATTTAGAATCAGATAACATGATTGATAAATCGAGTACCTTGCTTGTCCTATTCGTCGGTCTGAATATAGTCCACCAAACACAAGTAGTGAGCAGGCTTGTTTTGCCCACGCAACATCACGCAACATTATGCTGCATCTCAATATGCAACTAACTGTAATATTGTTTTGCGTCAGCTAGCTCAGATCACCGATTTTTGCCAGCGTCATGCATCTCTCTGTTAAGTTCCGAGCCTGTTGTTAGATAATACAGGCCCGGTGGACATATTATAAGAAGTGCGGTGCCATTTGCATAACGATGTGTGAGTGTGTGTGTGTGGCACCCACGACAGGTTGTTGAGCTTAATTGATTGACTCGTTTTTTTAGTAGATTGGTGTTTCGGAGTTAGCTATAGGAAGAGGAAAGTGGATTGGTGTGTGACAATATGCGAGTCTACTTTATGGTAATCTCGTGACACCGATTAGATGTTATGTAGCGAGTATTCGCCGAACGAAGTTGCCAAAAAAGATCGCGGAGTTGATTTTGTGGATTGAGTTTTGGGTTCAGGGGTGCCAATTCTTTTAGATTTTTTGGTTCTTCTTGAAATCTGTTAACCCAGTGTTAATAACCTGTGGTTTTAGTGAGAATTAGTGGAAAGATGCATGGCCATGCATCTACAATTAGCAAGACGCAGAGTAAAGTTGCATAAAATAATTACAGATAACTTTTATATCATAAAAATTCAATCGAAAGAGTTCATAATGTCAATTGTTAGCAGTAAGGCTCATGGTTGACGAGATTCTTAAGTGGCGGTTACCGCTGAAATATTATTTAAGTTTTGAGGATCTGACAAGGTATCTAGGGCGCGGAATAGTTTTATTATTTTATTTAACAGTTAACGATTTTTAAATAACATATAGTTTTCTGAGTTGAAATAATGCATACTTTTCCTAAACTGCTTGATGTGAACAATTGGATGTAAGATAGGCGAAGGGATGGGATTCAAACCGAGGATCCCATGCTCCCAATTGCTTAACATCGGCGAGTTACACTTGACATGCTGATCACGTTTCGCAGTCTTGGGGAAGGGCTGTCAACTCAACAGCATTTCAACCTTGATATGTGCCTTTTTGTTGTTGTTAAGTTATAGGGCTCACAAAGCAGACTAATTAGTTTGAACTGCTGAATTTGATTGACTTCAAACTTACAGATTCAACTCAAGGCTGAATTTTATCGTCGATCCAGTCTCAGTCAAAAGTCCTGACTAAAATGGACAGCAAAACGATTATTTATTAGACCAAGAGCACAACAACAGGTTAATTTCAGTTCCAAATTTGGCTTAGACCTATTAAAACAAGTCTATCCGGGAATAAAAGCTAGATTTTCTGCAATAACGAAAAATAAATATCACAATCGTAATTAAATTCGCCTGCATTTCGGTGATAGCTGACCCACTGAACAAAATGACGAAACCCCTGTAGAAATTCGCAACACCCGATTGTAATGACACCGAAACCAGGTTCTCGAGCAGGCCATTTGACAAGAGAACGACAATTGTTGCAATACCGAAATAATACGCTCTGTACTTGCATCTAGTACCTACTTATATACAACCCACGGAACACGGTCTCGCGTTACGTTGCCGTTAGGGAGCCTAGATTGACCATCCCCGGATTATGGCGTGAGTCACTTTTATAGGGGCGGCATTTCGGGATTTTTCAAAATAAATCTTTTTTTACCCACTTACAAACTGGAGCAAATGAGTTGATTATTGTTATACTTGTGAATTTGCACACCTGAAGTTCTTATACTTTGTTTGCTTGAGGTCATAGCCTCCGTTTGAACCCCTTGTTTGTTGCACATGAGGCATCCTAGTATTTATTAAGATGTGTGCGCTAAGGTGCTTGATTCACAACCCAAAAGTTATTACTTTTTCGTCTGCGGTGCAAATTTTTCTTAAGTAAGAAAACTATCCAAGATCCCGGATGTTTGTTGGAAAGGAGGGACGGTACAGTGATTATCGGCTACATTAGAAACATCTGCGGTGCCTCCCCTAACAACTAGAGCATTCGATGACAAAGATACTTGAGCTGCTTGGACGATTGAAGGTGTCTATACTCTCCAGCCTCCTCACCTTTCAAGCCGATATTGCCTCGACGAGACATTTGCATAATCGAGAGTGACCACCTGGAGGACCTGAGTGAACGCAATTCATTTCGGTGGGCGCTTGTTTTTGATCCAGGAAGTAAAATCAAGTCAGACCGTAAAATGAAAATTCATCATGGCATTGTGAATTTACCCGCCCATTTTTTTGTCGCACTTGTGACAATCTTATTGTCCAAGCGTGTTCCATCCCTAAATCTTGAAGCACATAAAAGCCATCACGAATTAAAAGAAACCCACAAAAAATCAGAAAGAAACGCTTATTTCCGAAAAAAAAAAAACGTTTTTGGCCAAAATCGGCAGATATGCCAATAAAACCGAAAAACCGCAATCAATTCTCGCCACCGACAGCCCATCGTCCGACTTCCTCACAACGAAATGGTCAATCCACTTCACCCACACACAAATCCCACCACGACATTTTGCGCGCGGCTGTACCAGCAACTCTACACTCAGGTCCTATACAGGTGGAGGGTGTGGTTGGATATCGCGCTGTGCAGCGCAGATCGCAGTATCCTTGCTCCATTGCGAAGTGCACGACCGGCGTCGGTACGTCACAAGGTAACCAGAGCACATTCCTGAAGCCGCCAAGCCGCCAAGGCACCCGACGCCGCGAGAGTCGATGTCACGCGAGAGTGGCGGTCTGGTTATCCTCATGGCTGCTGTCGAAATCCCACACTTGGGCGCCATGATTTTGTCGGGGATTTACGTGCGGGGACATTCGTAGCCGGTGTTTCGCTGTTATACATTTCTCCTTATCACTATCTTTGTTAAAAATTTACTAAAAACAACTAGAGCGCATCTTGGTCATAGCACAGTGGCCTTATGCCAATCGGAAAATTATAAGCAATACACCTTTTCTATTCAGGGAAAAATGGCGTCTTATACACACTAATAATAGCCAGTTGGATTCAGATTTCCCTGTCATCCTTGATGAAATTGCAGAACCATTAATATTTTATTTTTTCTGGACAAGCAAAGAAAATGGGGTAGATAGATAGAAAATAGGAACTCAAGTGGCTTTTCTTGGGGGATTTTTGACGTCACTTTTCTTTGAATGGAAAATGTCTATCTATTAGCGCATCTCGCTTACAACTTGCATTTGAATCACCATAAAGAAACCATATATCGTGGCTCATATGGGTGAAAAACATGGCGGCCACGCGCCAGCTGGATCACTATAAAACAAGCACATCATAGTACATCTCGGCAAAATAACACGGTGGGCATATAGTTCGCCTCCCTCTCTCGACTCTCTCAAGACAATGAGGGCTCACTACCGGTATCTTACTCGGAGAAGCAGTCTCCAACTTGCTCGCCTGCCTGCCTTTAAAAGGTCGTTGAGATTTTGGTACCAGATGGACCAGTTATTGCAGATCAAGCGCGACTGTCAAGATAAATGTGGAGCGTATTGTACTGGTAGACCTTCCCTGGGGCAGTGGGCGTCGAATGGGGGAGGGAGAACGGGGCAGCTTTACGCTGTGTTGTTCTGAACATGCTGAATTGTAATCGAACAGGTATTTTTTAGATACAGTTAGGTCTTGTTGTTACATTATTTTACGAGCTAATGGATGTTTGTGATTTGGAAATATTTACCGAAAATTTCATCAAATGCGCATATCTTTCGCAGATGGTCCTGCCCCTTAGGAGCTGATTTGACCTCCTGTCAACGTCTTAGTTAATCTTTACAAGGAGATCTACTGGGGGGTGTAACGATAGGCCCTGAAGATACATTTTATGGAGCCAGGCACAGACAGCAACACGTTTGATTTTATTGGTGAAAATGGTACGTACAATTGCTAACCTGCAGCCCTGTTTTGTGGATCCACCCCTAGATAAAGGTGTTGGAAAACATTTGGGCACAGGTAGATCAAAAATATTAACATTTTAATTTCGTGTGAGTTTACTGATCGACATTTTGGTGAACTCAACTGGGGCCAAACATCATTACTTTCAAGCCAGATGGTTGTTTCATCTGCATACAGAAATGTGGTTTAGGGTTGAAATTGCACCTGGGATGTATATGCAGGGAATTTGGCTTAGAGATGATAGCTGATATGTTCTGTGCGCGAATTGTTACCCATTTGACAGTGACTTTGTGTTTATTTTAACCAATCAGGTAGTCTGGTTTGGTCAGGGTTTTTAATCAATTGTTTCCGAAATGCTATTACTACTATAACGGTTGATCCGAGTTTTTATATTTAAAAAAAAGTGTTTTCTTTTTCATGTCTTGACTTCATACGTCCCATGTCTCACGAATCACGAACTGGCTTTCTCGATTGCAAACTATATTTCACCTTTTAGCAGTAAATAGTAAATATACCCACTTTTTTGTTTGTTTTGTTCTTTAAACGAATACAGCAAGGGTTTTTAATCATTTATTTAACGGTCCGTTAATATGCAGTTACCATGGCCACTACCAATGAGATGCCTAGATAATATGTTAACAGACTGTTAAGATACTCATCATTGCACTGGAAAACTGCACCTTAATTTTTTTTGCGATAATCAACATACGAGCAATTCCATATTGATATTACAAAGATAGGCATGATATTACTGCAGACTTTTACTAAATCAAGAACTGCCCATAAAAGGATAATCCCAATTACCCGTGAAACCTTTTCAAACGACCACAAACAAACGTGGCACCTATCACAGGATCATCTCATCTTTTCTGTTCAATTACACTAATCAATTAGTTTAATGACAGGCAATTACTATCAGCCCGTATAATGAGACCTTCGGTAAACGGTAGCTGCGGTAGCCCTCAAGGCATTCCATCCTCTGCGATGATTGTATCAGAAAACGACCTTCTTGATTCAGTTACTCTCAGAACTTCGATTCTTTTCCTTCTCTGACTCACCGGCATTGTCCTATCATTGAAGATAACGAATCACTTGATTTTGAATTGAAATCAAAAGGTAGTGTAAATATTGCCAAGGAAATTACTATTCTGGGAAAAAAAGTTGAGAAAACTCAAATTTGGTCAGGAATATATGTTTATTTTTTAAATATCAGAAGGTATTTATAATTTAGGAACTGAGAACAAATCTTCTCACAAATTTAAACTGTTGACTGTTGTTTAGCATGGTTAAGCAACATTGCATTGATCTCACACAGATGGGTAACCATTGCTCAACACAAAGGTTTAATCAAGGTCTGGGTGGTTAAATAACACCCAGCTGTATGCTCAAAAAGTCACATACAAGTACAACCCTTAAGCTCAACACAAACACATTGTATCTAATATGTCCAGAAGTTGGTTTGTGCATCCCCCATCCCCACTCAACAACCCACCTACCCACCATAAGAATAGAACGATAAGTGTTTTATTTCACTAAAAATTCAGAGCACGTCAGCATACTAACTATTTTTGCTAAAGAAGATACTGCGTGACTAGTGCTAAATAAGGGAGTTCCTCAAACTCAAAAAGGGCGACAAAGCGCGCTATTGGCAAACCTGGCGGCAAAGTTACAAGTTAAAAGTGCAGTTATCACCCGAAAAATATACTCGCTTATACGTTAACTGACTTGAGATGGGGAATCAGTGGCAAAAAATGCCCCCGAAATTTTACATAAGATTAGTAACGTAGTTTCAAATTGTACTTAGATGTCTGGGGTGCTTTAATTTCACTCTCCACCTAGGCGTCGCTGATGATTCTTTTGCCAGCTCAAATTCCAGCAGTGTAAGATATTAGTAAGATATTTGATCAAACTACGCTGCGTCGTACAAACGTCGGCGGTTAGCTTGCCGATAAAAAGCATCATCATCTTATCGTCTCACCGTCTGCGTAGCTGCCAAGGACGCTAGCAGCGTGATGGTCGACGCCACCGCGAACAAGATGGCGCGTGTCGACGCCATGACGGCGCCGCGACGCCGACGCCCGGCCTAGCGATCCGTTACTGGGTGACGAGGAGTCGCTGTCTGAAAGCACGCAAACACACAGGTTGTGAGGTTACATTGGTTAAATTTTCATGGCTGATTCGTGTAGCTCAGTGTTAGAGCAGTGTCCCGGCAAGGTATAGGGCCCGGGTGCATTGGTCGCTGATAATATTTAGTTTTTTAAAATCCCAATGGGTATAAATTATAGCTTGCCTAAACTAGGCTTGTTTTCTTGTATATTTTCACAATTGTACCAAATATGCTGGGGGTTTTAAAATATGCTATTGATACTATTCACCCCTTTTTTAAATATCAGTTGCATCTAAAACTATTGGGGAATGGAGTGGAATGACTAGCTGTGTAATTCATGGTTATTGCCATAATATTTCCAAACAGATGAAGTCAACCGGCTTGAATGTTTAGCACTGGCTTACCACAAAAACTGGCAAGAAACTGGCTGGATTAGCATTCGGTAAAATCTGTATACCTACTTGATATATTGTATTTGTTACTAAAATCATTAAGATTGTGCTCGTTTAGAATCTATTCTCGATCGATTCGTAGAAATCAAATGTTTGACCAAATTTTTAAGCGATTAATCCAAGAAAGTGAAAAAATATTTCTTGAGCAAATCTCCTCCTACAAACGCGCTATGAAACAAACTGCGGTTCAAGCTGAGCTTGCAGTTGGCAGAATTTTCACAAACGTTGGCATCGATTAAAATTGACCTTGAATCATTTTCCACTGCTTTCCCGCTATTCCAAAGGAAGTAGTAGCTTTTCATAATTTTATCACCGTCCCCAAAACGTCCATACAACATGACCGTAATACGAGTGAACGGAAACAACCCCATAAAAACAACTATGGATCACGTTTATCACCTACTTAAGTGGGCTTAAATACCCGAATTTATGATCTATGCTGGAATTTCATGTGCAGATAAATTAATCGAGCACTCAGAAATCTCCCTTTTATGGGATTTGCACGATGTATTTGCATTATATCAAGTACAGACTCGTGTAAGTAGGATTTCCAATCACCCAGATCGAGCACTGTCTTATCTGCCCATTATCTATACCTAGCTCTGTCTTTACGGTGATCAACTAATGATACTTTCATTAACAGGAACAGAATGTAGAATAGTGGGATGATGTCTTAGGGGGTATAATTCATATCCGACCGAGGGAAAAGTTAATTTGTTTGTTTCGGACGAAACCGAAAGAGATTGTTTTGTTTTGACCATAAAAGGCAACTTTTCGTTATTAAGATTAATTTTATTTTTGTTGCCTGCGCTCACGCTTCAGTTTTAACTCATGACCATGGTTCTCGGACTGTCATCCCTGTAAATTAAACGAGCATGCAAGTCGGTTGAGAACATTATTAATAATGGCCATGCAACTTTCTTTACAGCGGTAAAAGTGTTGAGGCGGATTGGAAAAAAACGAAAGGAGCTCGATCTAATATGCATTCGTTGCGATAAATCATGCTTGCATCCGCGAACCTTGTGGATGGTTTTGTTAATTACGTTGCCAGCGAATGCGTGCACTTTTCTTGATTGTTGTTGCTATTTCCAGGGACAGTTATTAACATGGTCACCCTTATTTCTTAGTACTTCTGTTACTTTCTTAGACTCTTGTCTTTACCTAATTTTAGCACGTTAGTTTTCAGAAATACTAATTGACTAGGTAATTAATGCTAAGTCCCAGCTCAAACTTTTCCAGGCGTTTTGCAAAGCTGTTCATGCCTTTCTCAGCCTGTTTGCATTTAGCTGTTGAAGAGCAGGGGTTTTTAGGGGTTAAATTACAAAGACAATTAACGGGTAGTAGTTATTTTCTATTTCACGAATTAAATTTACATTATTTAAAAATCGTCGGATAAAAATTGGCAGTAACTACTGTTCATTGTGTGATAGGTGTGTTGAAAATTCTGATTACAGTTAATTTCGTGATTAAAAACTAGGACACATGCTCTATATAGAGAAAATGATACGAAACATCCCAAACCAAAATTTTGGGGATGTTTGTTTTTCTAAAGCTGCTCGCAAACTTTTTTAAAATAATTTCACAAAACATTTCACAATAACAATCAATCTCGTCTATTTGCAAAATGAATGCGACAGCTATTAAATAAGTGATTATTTCATGAATGCTTGTTTCGTTTGACCTTGCGCATAATCGTTTTGACTTTTTGCGTTCAATAATTGGTTGGTTCAATTAATTATAACATTTTAAGACTGTTCTTATCAATGAAAACTGTAAAAACATGTTAGCAGATTTCTTTTCGTTGCTTTAACGGCAATGCAATGCATATTCTATTCTGCAATGCCGATTGAAAATCACGCGAGAGTGCATTAGGAAGCAAGAGATGCAGAGGAAAACACAGATCCAACCCGTGGATCCGTGAAGACGTGCCGCTAGCCAGAGTATGATCGAGAAGGATTCACTCTCGGAGAAAAAAACTATGCTCTTTTTTATATGAATTGAAATAATCGCGAAATATTTCGACACCGCCTAGTACCTAAACTAGGAACTTAACATTTCTTATCTCATTTCTTAATGGTGAATCTTAACTGGTGGTGGATTTTAAGCATAAATTTGCCTATTTACATAAACTGCTTAGCTTGAGAGGGTTGGGCCAAAATTCACTGTTAATACCAACTGTCATAACAGCACAGAAATATTGATTGTGTTGATGTGAGAAGCCCCACCTAGTGCATTATGCCATTTTATGGTCTGTTCCAAAATTGGCTACCTGCTGGCTACGAAAAATGTCTGAAATCATTTTCAAAACAGGGAATGCTAAATTCTAACACAGAGGGGATAGTTGGCGACGCTCTTTTATGGGCATCCCATTCATAAGACTTCTTAAGCAGGAGGATCGCGATGGATCCCGCAAGTTCCAATTGTATTTGTGGACATAGAAGCAGAGCCGAAGAAAGTGAAACTGCAACCAACTGTTGTCGGTCGAATTCACTTTCAAAACTGTGTGTTGACTTTCTGCAAATCATTGGGCAACGCTTACTACGGGGTTCCTTTTTAGACTAATCATGCGCAGCTTTTGGCCACTGGTAACAATTCGTATTTCTAGTCAATTAAACAGATGGGCATAATTTAATCAAGTTAAACTTGAGTGTGAAATTAATATCGTTAATGGTGTGAAATTAAATGTCAGAAAGGGTGTAGTCCAAGGTTAGAATTTAAAGGTTGAATTCGGGATTCTATTTGCGTAGTTTGTTGCATTCCCACAATTAGTGACGTAGTAGTTCTTCCAAAGTGGCAACAAAAAATAATTAAATCTTGTTGAATATTCAACACTGACAAAAAACACTTTCAAAAACAGTTTAACGGAATATCAAGCATACGGATCGTTAATATTTTCTGACATTAATCAGGTAAATTCCTGTACTTGGCAACAAAATTGTGCCTGAGATCAATACACCGCATCACCTGGTAAAATATCAAAACAACGATGTGTAGAAATATAGCTGGCATCCGGGGATCGAACTCCAAACATCCTCAGCTGCGATAATGTACGAACATTACGTCACTTGACAATTCGTCATTGCACCATTCGCCGTCAATAAATCGTATGTGGCACTTAGCTTTGATGATCCCTCATACTTTTCTTGTCTCAGTTATAATTGTTCGCCCAACAGCTAGAATACTGAACTTATTTTTGATAAATGCATTCGATTGGGCAATTTAATCGTTATCGTTCGTAGCCATGCAGGGCACTAATGGTTCTCCACCTACAACCAAATTTGCTTGAAGGGCAAAGGAAATCCGACATTCGTTTCCCAATTCTGATGATTTAAAAGTAATTTAGACATTTCGCAAAGGCCATATGCACCGCGACTTAGCCGTCAATTCTGACCAAGATTGCGAGACAAAGAAGAACTGTCACAATAACGTTCTGACTTCGTTAGGTTTTTGCCGGAAAACCCTCTAACTTGAAAGAACGCAACAATGGGATTACTGTTCTTGGACAAAGAAAGTTTTAAAAGCGTATAACCTGCTCTCACATGCAAACATTGATGACAATTACACGAGTGAAACATAACAATTACCTAACCATGATTTCGTACAAAACACAAGAGACACTACCTATAATTACTAATTAGCTGTTAAAAAGATATGACAAGAGGCTTTGCGAACAGGTTTAACAGTCGCATTGTGGGATGAGCGTAAACGTTGGCCCCGTTAGAAATGTGATTGTGCACTTGAATATGAATTTTTATTCTGGTTTTGAAGAATCTGTCATCCTAGCACGATAGAAAATTACAAATCATAGTCAACTCAGCACAATGTCGTTTACTATAAACACATTCGTTCTCATGTATTTTTCTTTGTGCTTCAATTTCGAACCACGCTAACCATCTTAATAAATAAGAAAAGTGTCAGAATCAGCTGGCGTTTTTTGCATTTCTCATAAACATGGCCGAAAATGTTCTACCTAAAAAATTCCATACACCTCAATGGAGCGCCAGACATCCTGTGCATGCACAGCCGTCTTTCAGCGCAGCCACCACGGACTGCCAGTTTGTTCCCCGGTCTTTTCCTCGATAAAACCCGACTGCCATATCGCCTCGTGCCAAATTATCGACAAACAACACTCCACTTCCTGTTTGACTAGCTCCGCTCGTAAATTAGTGTTTTGCTTCAACGCTATCCGAGACCCGTCGAGAGTTGACTGTTAGTCAACCGTGCCGTGCTTTTCTGCACAACTGATCCAGATATTATTTTTCTAATTTCTAATTTGGACTCGAGGAAGTTTTGCCACTGGAGCGTAGGCGGTATCGAGTTTCATGCGTGACGTGAAAATGCTATGGCTGCTCTTCCTATATAGAGTCACAATTACCATCAATACCGATAGTCATAGACAGAATTCATAACAACAATTATGCTCGTATACATAATATGCATGGTAAATAGATATTTGTTGTTTTCTTGTTCAAAATGCTGGGGAAAGAAGGAAGGATGTTGATGTTTTCGAATAGAAGACACCTATTATGTGAGGAAGTAATTTTTTCTATAGGTACGCTGAAAATGTGGCATGCCATTTAACGAATAACTCTCACTCTAACCCGAAGTTAATGGCGTGGTCAAACTTCAGCTGAGGGTATTGTAATTATTTCCTTTCAGCGCAGAAAGCGTCGACGCCGACGATGAGGCGATTTGACCACAACGAAAGCCATTTAATTAGACATTTATGTGCATTCTAAGTAGCCTCTACTGTCACTTCATTTCAACGTGAAACATTTTCACGTGAACCGCTTCATTTGCATCCCACGCACGAAATTAATCAGTATCATTACACCTCCTTTAAAAACACAAAGCCAATCCGTTTCTACCGTTTCTATCATAACTAGGGTAGCTCCATGCCATATAAAGCTGTTTGGTGCTAGTGTCACTATGGTTCTGTGCCATTTTCGGACTTTCTGGTCAAAGAATGGTAGAATTCAATCAAATAATAGTATTCGGATTCCGGCTTACAAAACCGACCCTTATACCCAGTTTTTCACTGGCTTGTTAGTTATTTAACGGTCTGTTAAAACAATATCTAGGCAACACATTGGCAGTGGCCATGGTAACACATCACCGTTAAGAAGTTAACGGGTCACTAATAAAATGTGCCCTAAAGTGAAGTTTCAAGGTAAAAAAAAGTGTCTATGTCTTAATAGTACATTAGATCGGCTTATTAAGCTAGCGAATTTACATATCTCAGCATATTTCACCTAAAATGTTCTAATATTAGTCAGATATGTTGTTATTTTTCCGCACTGCTATCTTGACAATGCGTTGCCTTCCGTACCACTTTGCGAGATCTCTCACACCACGCAGACATGCGAGTAGAAGACAGAAGTGCAACAATCCAATCCGTCCTTGGCTCGAAGCGTACTCGCCGCCAGTACGACTTAGCTAGCAAACAAAACTCTTTCCTCGTTGCCAGCTGTAATAACTCGCTTCCTTGATTCCCATTCTTCGGATCCCAGCATCCGAACGCGACGCGACGCGCTGCGATCTCTTGGCCAACAATGCCCATTGTGTGTTCGTTTGTTTGTCTTGCTGCTGAGGGCTAACAAAGGTTGGTGATGCCTCGTGGATTGTATCTTGCATTGCTGGCAGACGACGGTGATTGTCGGCGACCGTCTTGCGTTTCGATTCGTGCAGCGACGAACGATGGCTTTGTCAGAGTCGTTGATTACACGTGAAAAGATTACCTTTTGGATGTGACACATGCAATGCAACTGTTATGTTACAGTGTAGAATCAATTTTCGTTTATCACCTCATTTTTCAATACATCTTTACAAGTTATGTCATCATTTCAGAGACTTTTCGTGAGAGACTTAGTTGCATCTTTACTCAAGTGTGGTCTTGCGACGGTACATAGATGCGATACTTATGGAGCTAAACGATTTTAATGATACAACGACATCTATTCCCAACAAGCAGTTAGCCAATTTTTGATCTAATTGTATGGCATTTCGTAACTTTTGTTTTCGTTGAATGCAACAGCTTCAGAAGACACGACACAAGATTGCCTTACATTCCAAATTCCACTCGCCTCGTGTTGAGAAAATCGATGCTATCGATCGGAATCGTAAAACCTAAAGTGTAAAATCATTTACACAATCCTTTATCTAGGGTCCAAGAGTTACCATTCCTAGCTATCTAACAAATGTAATCGCGTTTCACTCTTTGAATTGTTTCACAATGCTAATTCATCTGTGAGCTGAACGTGTGAATTCAAATAGAAACTGGAGCTCGTCGCTGTGACGCACGCGCTAAAATCTTCTTAGCTAAACTTCACAGTAAATCCTTCACGATAAATCTGTCTTGCGGAGAAGACAGTTTTGCTTACACGCGGCTAGAATCGCGTCAAATTTTCACATTTAAATCCGATTCTAAGACAAATAAAAGGTGAAAACAATGTTTACTGTTAATACCACTATAAAATAGAGATTATTATTGAATTGCTGCGTATAGGTAAGACTTTCAATCAGCGCCAATATGATTGAATAACAAACAAAAAATATCCCCGCGCATTCAAGTCTCCGTGTTAAATCCCATCTCCTGCTTCGCGCATTCAACTCTCCATGCCAACCTCCCATTCACATATTAATCCGTGCCAACAATTGCTACCTTCCGCTTACGAGCCAAATTCGCTCAACCATCACCAGTAACGCTTAGCCCAATGCCTTACAAAAAAACAACTGATATAAAGCCGTACGCATGTAATCCTTTCAAAATTTGTCTTGCATAAATTTTCATATTCAAGTCTTAGAGTTATAAAACTGCATAACGATTTCTTGAAATTCTTTCGTACTCATTGTGTATAGTTCATCCCAAGTACCCGGCACTGCAGCAACGTTGTATTACAGGCAATACTGACTTTGTGGCGTTCACAAGACATGCAAAAGCAAATGCAGTTCGTTTAATGTTACTCGCGTGAAAAACAGTGTAGCATGATGGGTTTTCCCTAATGCTTAGTTAGGGCCAACGACTACACTTCCTTCCATAATAATGTCATTTTATGACATGTGATGTAGAGTTCAAATCCAGCACATGTCTCACAATCTTTTACACCAAATTTTACACAGACTTCTTAATAAAGTGTACTTAAACTGTACCTAAGATTTACTTTCGGTTTGAGGTACGGCCAAGGAACTGTAGCCAAGCACCGGCATCAGTATTTCTCAGATGGAGTTTATGATAATCGTGGAAATAGCGTTGGCTTCTCAGCCTCTCAAGGCACAATCACTTAGCGAGTAAAACTGCAAGGTCTAATCCACTCCGAGCAGCTATCATTCAGTGTACAGTCCGCCCGAAGACTCTCTCTTGCTCCTGTATCCTAGATGCTTCGCATCAATCTCAGTCTTCTTGACCACCTTCAATTATACAATTTCATTTTGTTCGAGTTTATCCAAACAGTTCACGTATACGTCTTTGTAATTTCCGAGAATTTTAATTTGAATGCCTATCCGTTTTTTTGTGTGGTTTTCAATGTGGTCTCTTTGTTTTTTACTGTATCTGCATTCATGAAACAATTGTGTTTAGTTGTTGGTATGCTTACAGACTAGAAAGAGACACAATTGAAGCGAATGCATTGGAAAAGGGGGCGACACCTTATCCAATGTTTTAATTGTGGTCGTGTTGCCTATGCAATTATTGAAGCTAAAATAATCCTAACAAATCACTGGACACTCGCACATAATTCGTCTGTACATGAAATTTGCTTCCACGAAACAACAGGCTGTGGAGTTTTGGAGTCGCTTACAGATACAAATGCAGCCAAATATCCTTTACATAATATATTAAAGTGAACGTCAAACTACCACCAAAATTACTATACGGAAACGTGAAATTAATACACATGTCGTGTTACATATGAGTTTTTTTTTGTTACAGGAATAAATCATCTACAGCATCATTCGCTGAGCTGCCCCAACAATATGACACATGTAAGTCTTATTATATTATTATTGGTCACATGGACATTTTTATTTAAAAAAAATTGCAAAGAGAAGAAGATGTATCACTATCGTGCTCCCTCTCAATCTCAACAAATTACCATATTATCAAATTACAAAAGAGCACAATTTTTTTAATTGCCAGTGGTCCCCGCAATTAATATCTCACCAAGCCTACAATTACAATGTAACAATATTTCGTGATTCATCTGCAGACACCATAAGCATGCGGCTGTGGTAGATTACCAGCAAGTAGGCCATTGGGTCAGATGCATGCTCGCTTGCTAAGGTTACCAGTTCGCTCTGCATTCTGCATTCTGCATTCTGCACGCCGATTTCACTTTCATTCTTCGTCGAACCACGGGTCGTCCGATGGTTACCTCGATCGAGCGCTAGTTCCGAGTCTCACGCGGCGTTCACTTTCTGTCAAGTCCGAGCAGCAGGCAATTTTGATGGAAACAAAAGGTCTCGGCTTTTGTTACTCAATTGCTTATAGTTTTCGATTACGAACGCCGTTTTCTAAAAGTGCCTCCTATTTAAGCGAGAGTGTCTTCAAATTACTAATCTTATTTTTATATTTTCCGCATCGAATAGTACGAATTTAGTAATCGAATTATATAGTATCGAGTTGTTACGGTGATGTTTCCCCGAATTCATTTCAATTTCCGACAGAGAAATTCGTTATTTTCTTCTTTTGATTCTAATGCAATAACAATTTGAAATGCGAAACAAAATGAAATATCACATAACTCACACTCCCCGGGGTTCTTATAGGAACAAAAATCTTAATAATTTGCAGGACGTGATTATAAAATATGATTGCAAATAGAGTAGGTAAGAGATCACCTCTGGCTACTGTCAAGTTCGCATATTTAATAATGATAGACTCGCTAGGATTCCAAACCGTTTCACACCTTATTCACTTTAATCCGAACCTCAGGGATGTTTTCAAAGTACCAATGCCTGCCAGTCATTATCCATACTCATTGCGTAACAAATTAAATAAATGGTTATCTTTAGTAGTTCAACTAAATTACATTCTGACGCTGCTTTTTTTCTGATCTTGCCGAGTATAATTTACTTGTCGAAGGTGTAGCATACATAGTAGTTTATTGGCGTGAATCCTGGAAGACAGCAGGTGATAATCAAGGCATTGACTTCTCTCTATACTGGCATCTAGTCGTGGCAAATGTGTTCTTAATATTATGCGCAGCTACCTGTTCTTCAGCCGCGTCTCCTCCGCTCACGGTCCATGCATAATCATGGCCAGTGTCTTCCAGATAAAAGCGATGGATGCGGCATAAAGTGAATGGGACGATATTCGCAATTGATCTTTTAGTGCGCTAGTCGGCATTTGCGAGTCGCTTTAATCGCCGCGTTCATGGCTAATTAACATTTGCACAAAGTTGTTATAAGTTGCAGGGATTTAGGAGTTGCATATACAAAAAAAGATGTTTTGCGGTTTAGTTTTATTGACAAATTGCATGTGACGCGCGTTTTGCTTGGGTAGAAAAAAATTCTGCATGAAAGTTGAAATAAATTTAGCTATTTTTACTTTAAATGAAAGGTTTTATCGAATTTATTTATAATTTATTTACAAGCAGCGTGTCTTTCTGGTAGACTAAGATTATGTCTGCATCCCGGCTTACGTAAAACATGCCATGCAAATTAATCAATTTGATGGTTCACTATTTTACAAACTTCTTATTGAAGATAACAAGGCTAAGATTTTGGGTTGATTGGAGCCTAGATGCAAATAATCGTTGCATCTCGGAACGCAGATTTCGTTTCTAATAGTAATAAAACAAAGATTAATTAAAAATTTTTGATCGATCGAACCAGGAACAGTATAATTATAAAAAAAAACATTGTCTGCTATAATAACTTATATTTTTTCTGAGTCCAAGCACATTTTTCCACTGTTTTAACATAAAATGTCTCTTAAAGTAATGGAAAATTGTTAAGATCAACGATTCATAATAAGAATCTCACACTGACCATTACTCGTCGTTATAAACTAGTCACTCAATTCCTTTCTTCAAAAAACACCTCAACAACCGCATCTCAAGCAATGAACTTCAAACCCAAAACAAACTTCACACTCCATCAACCCATAGCTGAGTAATCCACGTGACTGATCCAAACCCACGTGACACATCGCACGGCCTAGCCAGACAGTGCGTGCGTTGAGTTCACAACGCGTGCAAAGTGCGCATTGCGCGTAGAGCGTTGTACCAGTGACAGTGACACACTTTGGAA
Source organism: Nemurella pictetii (assembly GCA_921293315.2). NCBI lineage: Eukaryota > Metazoa > Arthropoda > Insecta > Plecoptera > Nemouridae > Nemurella > Nemurella pictetii. The sequence continues at coordinate 11,197,928 of OV121122.1, forward strand.
AGCTATAGCACTCGCGGGAATCGCAGCCACTCGGCACATGCTTTCTGTGACAACATTCGTGACAACATTCGTGACAACATGCGGACATTTCACGTGTTGATTCCTGCCCGCGCTGGGCTGTACACAAGTATTCCAATTATTCCAAAACATAATGCAACGAATAGCTAGAATGTTAGGTCGCCTAGACTGGCGTGAATGGGTTGTGTTTTTGGGAATCTACGGACAGGACCAAAATAAGATGGTTTTCTATCTCTTTTAAATTCACACGAGGGTTTATAAGGTCATAGATAAATGTATCCATGGATGAAGGCATTGCTATTGATGTGATCGTCCCTGAATGTAATTTTATTACCTGGTTTATTAGGGTATAATTGAAATGCCATACATAAATTGAGTAAAGCTCGTTTTTCACACACTTTTATTATAAAATATTTGTAAAGTTTGTCACATTTTTTTTTGCCGCAGAATAACTCCTAATAGAGATTGCAAAATGGTCAGATTCACAATGAGAAGTAAATGAACTCATAAAGTCCGTGAAAGTGTTTGGTATCAATGTCGCTGCATGCTCGCAACAATGAGCAAACTGAGCGACACGCTTGGAAAAGTGAGCCGACAAATTAGAGTGCATATCTTTTGCCCCAAAGATAACAATTGACGATCTAGGCTGCTTAGTCCTTCCTCAAACTAATGCAGTGTACACTTTAATATGCTGATATTATGTTAATATGATCTTTAGCCGTATGAATAACGTTACTCGGTGTTTTATACAAGTGTTACCTAACCCACACCTCGACAGGTAATCGTTATATTGTATTGCACACCGTTGCACTCGTTGATATTCACGTCGAAATATGATGGGACGATTGTTTTCGGTTTTTCAATATTAGCGTGCATGAAACTCTGTGTTTCGTGGGGGCAATTTAGTTTTATACGATAATTGCATGTTAATTTTCGGCCCAGGGCGTGGAGATTTCGTATGTGTATTTCTCTTGGCTTAGAGCAGCGCCCACGGCGAAAATATGATGAAAATTTCACGTAATTCTATCACTCTAAGTCGCAATCGGATGTACGCTTTTTGTGTGTTTTTCTGATGGTGGCTATAAGGATGCCAATTCTTCCGTTCGTCCGCGAAATAATTGATGCACGTTGCATGATTTTACATAACAAATCCAAACCAAATTTTACCACAGATCATCACGAGCGTCGACTTTGATTCGTTTTTTCAACCATAAAACTCTAAAATTACCCATCCAAGCGTTTCACGCCTTGCTACGACGCATGTCACGGACAAGACGCAGCGTACACACCACCGAAGCGGCTAAATACACACCGATCCATCGAGGTGGACAAGCATGAACGACTTGGCCAGCCACTAGTTGCAAGCTAAATCGCTGAAATCGCTCGTGAAAGCTCTCAGCTCTCAGCTCTCCGCTCTTATCTCTTCCGACTCAAACATAGCCGGCCTGGCCGAGCTATCAATGCACAGCCGCAGCTTTACAGTAGTGAAAGTTAATCCAATCCCAACTCTTGCATATTCGCATCATCACTTAACCACACTGCAAGCTAGCACGCTACCTATGACGCTACTGAAACGTCGACAGAAATAGGTACCGGTGGTGCCTACCTCCGGAGTGCCGCGTTCCGCAAAGCACTAATCGGTTAACTGATTTAATTGATCGATTCACTCAATTATTGTTGGTCACGAGCTGTCTGTTTTCTTTTCGAGGCTTAATTGTCATGTACATTTTGAAGCACTTAACGTTTCAAAGAAATCATGATAAGACCATTGTGTACCTATAGTCTTTTATATCAACTAGATGGAAAGTAAGAAGTACGAACAAATATTATCAAATTTTGTACGCCGTGCATTTTGCTTTTGTAGATCGGCCACACCTACTTAAAAGCATAACACAAGACGCCGTGGTGTTGACCACAAAGACACAAATCCGTTTCCTCGTTCTCTTTGGTTATGCTAAGTTGTGGCAAGCACCAGATCTTTGTTCTGACGATTGATTTGAATCACGACTGCTGTAGTTAAGTGTATATACTTGCGAAACGGTGCTACTGCACTTGTCAGAGAGTATATAATTATGAGTGGAGCTGGTTATTAATAAAAACGTGCTCGACTTCCAGCACATTTTATTGACAAGTGATCTAGATCTCTACGCATGTACCACTCCTCTTCTGCAAGCCGTGCGATCGTGTCTCGTGCCGCGTTGCGTATTGCGACGCGTGAGCAGTGATGAGGTAATCTCAAATCACCAATCACCGCGCGTACGACTGCTGTCACCCAATAACGACACGCTGGCACGGAGACCGATTCAATGCCAGTGGAACAGAACAATTAAAAACGTCAATCTCTCTACAAAAGCGAACCGAAATCGACAAGCTGAAATATGGACCATATATTGAGAAATTCGGTTTCCAAAATGATATAAATCAAGGGCCGCGACCAGTTTTTTTTTGTTGCTCTTGTATGTTTCAACGGATCGCTATTGAGTATTGAATGAAAACGCAAGTTTATGACATGTCAGATTTTCTAGTCGCTTGAGCAGCTTCTCGTTTAATGCAAATTTCTCGGCGACAGAGAAACACAGTCTTTGTTAATCGGCAGTTACGAATCGAATTCCCACCGCGATTGATTTGGCAACTAGAACAAAGAATCTGTCGCCGCGACTGGCTGCTAATTTGCCTCGGCTAATGGACCTAGAATTCGTTGTAGAAAGTCCGAGCGTTGGACGCTGTCTGATCTTGCTGGAGCCGTGGTGGACTTACCGGCGTCGTCGGGTCAATCGACGCGGTGTTCGACTATTTCGCCGGCGTCGGTCGGTGTCTTGCAGAGAGCTACACAGACTTCTCCATCGCAGCAAACCGAACTCAGCCTCTTGACGTTATCAATAAACAAAGTTTCACATCCGTCTGTTACGCATAGCGCGAACGAAAAATATTCATAAAAAACAAATTTTCAATACAGGAAACGATACGAACAGTTAATATATTTCGCAATTACTTCAATTAGACACCATGAAAAAACAACAATTATCAACACTTAATTCAATTCACAACCGAATCAACTAAAACACTCACTTTCGTTTTCAAACTCTCAACACCGCGTCCCCCACGTTCGTCCCTCTACCTTTCAACACACATGCACACACACACACACTGAATCGCAATTCACATGCGAACTAATTGCCAACAATTAGCACAAAAACCCCGTGCGCGGTGCATTGTGCTAGACGCCTAGGTAATTGTCACTGACAGCCGCCGCACACACCGCACAGCACGGCTAGCTCAGCGCGAATCCAACTCTCTTCGGCGGGCAACTTTCACTTGGTCTCCGCTACAGCCGGTCACTCTCTGTCTTGCCCCACGAGGAGGCGTGTGCTTTCACGCGCGGCGACTGGTCTGCCGCTGCCGATGCTTGCTCGGCTACGTCTTGAGACACACTGATCGTAACCGGCGTCGGTATTACCGCCTTATACCTGGCTGTCTGCGCGCGTCCAAGGTGACGCCGCGGCGTCGGTTGTTTGGTGTACCCGGCCGCGATGTACTCTGTGTGTATGTGTGTGTGTGTGTGCGTGTGTGTAGCTCGCACGTACGAGGTGCGAGGTTGTGTGTTGCGCTACGCGTTGGTGTGGGAGTTGTTTGTTTGTTTGTTTGTTTGGGGTGGGCAGGGAGATTGTTTGGATTTTGGTTGGGTCTTGACTTGGCGGAGGGATCCTCATTAGTCTAAGGGTAGTTGTGACCTTGAGAGGATATTAAAGATACTATTTTAAAAAGCACCAATGATTAATAATTTTGGAATCACGATATTTACGGATACAATTAATTACTGGTGTTTGGGGTACTGTAGTCATTATAACAGAACAACCACTACTGCATTTCTGCGGGTTGATGTATCGTTTTTCTATAAAATTTCATGAGGACTTGAAAAAAACAGCAAAATTCACATGCCTTTGTCCAGAATCAACGCACAACCCGCCACACAAACGCCAGCCAGGTAAAACCCGGTAAAATCTTGCTCACTGCATTGAACTTTGAGCTACCGGACTGGGATTTACCACGCTATTAAATAACATAATATCCTCGAGATCAAACATCATACAGGTGTCGGCCGGCAATGGACCATGCAGTGAATAAAACGATCGAGACTGAAGTGTCCACTTCGCGCGAAACCTCTTCACCAGACAAAGCTGAGAGTTGGTAGTGACGTAGCCTTCCACGGACCCGGCACCTCCACCGCTAGCAAAACCGCCGAAGATTGCTGATTGTGGACCGATTCGTGAGAACTTAACACGTGACCCTGGTCGTTTTGGATCTGATGATGGCCAGCCTTTTTGGCGTCTTGATTGAGCATAAATGACATTGGAATCAGTTCACAAAGATGTGATTAAGTACGGGAATAATCATTGGACGAGTGATGATTCAGATTGATTGAAGGTCAAGTAAACTCTTGTGTAGAATTTCCCACATTCAGGATCAAAGGCAGGAGGATTCTGAGTACAGACACTTGAAATTCTGTCCGAGCAATCTGTCAGTGAGCTATAAACTCTGCTGATGGAATTTTAGTGCAGTGCATTCTAAGCAGGGGTGTCCCTGGATCTACTGTAGAATGCAGAGAATCTGAGGGAATGGGAATGCGCGGGATAGGAAACGTCACGGCGAACAATTGTCTCTGTTACCATGATAATTATTCGCAGCTAATTTCGCAACTGTTTTCTCATTACTTAACTGAAAATATAGCCCAATTTCAGGAAAATTTTACTGTGAAACAAGAAAAATGGTTCAAGCCAATTTCCCAACGGTGATGCTGTTACTGTCGTGCCACAATTTTGAACAATAATAACCGACAGTTTAAATTCAAATATTTTTTTGTTCGACCCCCCTTGTTGTTCCACGTATTTGTGTCTTCGAGAAATTGAGAATCCGTGATGAGGGTTCAAAAATTATTAGATTTACATGTAATAGCTAAACTATGTACAGCGTGATTTAATTATTTTCTGGAAATTTATTTCGAACTGCGCAATATTTCCAATAAGCATCCCTTCCCGGCGGCGGTTCCCGGTAAAGGTGCGATACCGACGCTGTTAGCACGCTAAACAAGCAAGGGTTCGCACTCGCTCGTGTGCTCAGACCCATTAAATATTGACTCTTGGCTGATGGTGACGTGGTTCGCGTGCAAATCATCCAGTTCGAAGCGCATCTTGACTGATTCCTAGAAGCCTTCGTCTCGGACGCGGTTTTTCTGCCCGATGTCTGACAGATTCGCGCGCTAATGTTATTGTTTGGCGTAGCCAGAACTGAGCAGGAAAATCATGTGTGTGATAAATGCTTGTATGGCATTAGAGCATAATGTCGGCAGGACAGGGTGATGGATCAAGTTTATACAATATTTTCATCGTGCGTATATAGCTGCTTCTTACGGATTTGCGAATTACTCATTGCGGTTTGAGTTAATTTCTTTATTAGACTAACCAATGCACAGACGTAATTGAAATAAATTATCATGAAATTATCGAAGTTAAGCAACATTGTGTTAGACCAAGTTTTGGGTGGGTGACCGCCAGTCAATTATTTACAAATATTTCTAAAAGCAAGAGTGATGTGTTGCCTGAACCTTGCACGTCCCTTCGCCAAATAACTCTTCCTGAAGTCAGCGCCACAGACTGCTGTTTAATTATTAACTTCCTCGAATTTGTACGTATATGCAGAGCATATCCACGGTGCCATCTCTTCCTAGGACCTGATCGATTGAATGGCGATTGATCGGCGATGTCTTTGATAATAGTGTTACACTTACTTGTGGCGTGCGTGTTGTAGTTTTACCGTCGTCTCGCTCGGATGACCAACAAGGAAAGAAACGATGCTACCTTAGCAAGGTGTTAATTGGCTTGAGCTCACTGAACGCCGGGATAATTAACTGCACACACAACTTTTCGCATTTAATTGTCTGGATTGTGTTTAATTTTGTAAATACTTCAAAGTTACGCGCGATTTTCTTGCGGGAGAAAATAGATTTACCTCTTTATTTTGGCATTTTGATTAGATTTCACGGTCGCTATGCAAAAGAAATTCAATTTTTTATGGTCAAGTGTAAATTCCATGTTATTTGGAAGCTTTCTTGTGGATTTCCAACTTGTTTATAATTAAGGTTAAGATGTATCACTGTTTTATTCGTGGAGTTGGTACTTATAGTTTCAGCATGACTGAATCTTTGATATGAAATGGTCCATACCAGATCGTGTGGAGAGGTAATTTACCATTTATAATCGCTATACTCAACACCTACCATATATTAATTTATCGCTCACTGGTTGCACGACTAATATCTCAGATCTGAACAAAAACAAAGCGTACAAAATAAACTAGACATATTCCATTTTATCTACTCGACCTCCAAGAGTATTGTTAATTTTACGAGCTACATTGCAAAGCATTGCCGAGAGGTTGAAAGTCATGCCAAGATGATTGGAGGAAGAACTTAAAATTAAATAAGAGGAAGAAAATATTGCAATTCAAACATTTACTGCTCATGAAAAATGCAAACCATTGACAATTGTTTAACAAGGATTAGTGGTTGGCCAAAATAATCGTCCAGAAATAACTCTTCGTCCAATGTCAATGGTTAAAACTTGGTTAAAAGTTCACCTAAGCGTTGAATAATAGATTTTTCTATATATTCTACACCGAAATACTTACATAACCATTTATTTTACTGTTACTAAAAAATAAAATGAAATAATAACGCAGGCTGACGAAAACTCGCACAAATCAGGTAAAATAAAACTGAGTCCGCCATCGCACATCTGCCTTGATATTATCTTACAAATGAGTTGGCTTCATAACAAACGCATTCGAAGCAGCAACTATATATCCGTCGCCAGATCTCACCACGCTATTAATTAGTATATTTTTACACCGTCAATTCTAGTCACAATTAACACTAAATTTCTTTCCGCCTTGAAACGACAAATTTCTTATACAAAGCGCATGTGCAAATCACACCGAGCAATTCCGGTAAGTTGTCGCATTATATATTAACCTTTTTCTTTGCTTTCTTCGTCGTTTTCTTGCTTGTGGTGTTAAGGTGCTGCGAGCGCAGCATTAACTCCCTTAAGACTCCACTCAGTTATCTTCTAATCTCTTACTGTACAGAGAGAGAGACCATAGAAAAAAGGACTCCTTTTTGGATACCAAGTTACCACTATAGGGTGAATGCAGTCGGGAAAATTTAGTGGAAATCTATAAAGCATTCAATAACTCAATTCAAAGAGCACTTTAAAGGCTCACGAAATTTTTCCCCGAATCCATACGCAGTGATTCGCATGAGAAATGAATCAGCCACAAGCCATATCCATAGGCTTAACGCCAAACCCTGAATATTCAACGAACAACTTCCCGAATGCCCACAAATACCAGAAAAAATCTCAAATAACGCAGACAAAAGCGTAATTTTCAAAGTATCAATTGGAGTTTTATAGACGAATAGATAACACAACGGAAATAATATTGCAACGATAGATCTATTCCAATCAGTAAAAAATGTGTCAGATAAAAATTAGTAAAAAAATGCTCTGCTAATAAACCAAGGAAAATAGGAATAGGAAAAAAACCCAAATCGCTTTACCTATATGTGGTATTTACATGACGTCACTTGGTAGGTGCATTAAAACTTGCTCAATCAACTCCTCGAGCGCGCGACACGTTTCTGGAGCGTCCAGGCGTCTTAGCAAGTGTTAGATAAACATTGTCACCAGGTGCAGTTGAATCCACGAGCGTACAGGCAGGTCGCAAGCAGCGTGTGTGAATCCGTCCCATGCCGTCCCCTACCATCACACATCCATGCATCGTATGTTCTATTCATTCTGCGATTTATGTGCCATCTCAGGCTGCTGCTGCCGCTGCTGGCAAAATATCATCGGACAAGGTACGAACGGTGCTTGGACGGGTGCCCGTTCAGGGAACAAACCACTTTGCACCGATGGCGCCTGCGATTGTGCAAACTGCACACGTGTCGTGGACGTTGAGACTTTGGGATGCTTGTCTGCAATTCTAACGCAGTGGGTTGACATTGGTTCACATAAATGCCATGTTGGCGAGAGGGTGTACGTTCACTCTAAATCGCTCCCAAGGCTCTTAGCTACCAGTCATTATTTTTGTTTGCCATGGGCAGGGATGTTTACTGGCTTGTCATTCAATAAAAAATGAAACACAATATTTAACAAAAAAAAATTGGCAATGTAACTATTTGTTGAATAACTTGTAAGAACGTCTTGGTCCGTTAGCACCACTGTTTACTTGTTATTTTCAAGGCCTTTACCAAAAAGAGTCTATGATTTTGTGTTATTACACAACTTAAGAATTAATGGTCCATTGAAATATTCACTTTTCATTCTGCTGTCTTCATCCCCAGAACAAGCTTTTGAGCTTCGTAGTACAAACTAGCAATCGCCCAAACAGCCCGTGCGAAATAATACAGCCTGTCCGGAGATAGAACCACTAGCTTCTATACATCTTCGACCTCACCCCTGCTAAATGATTACTAAAAAGCTACTAAAAAGCTACTAAAAAGCTACTAAAATCGCCCAGGCTGAACAATGAAACTATCCTAAACTGGGAATTGAAACACCGGTCTACCATTCATACTTTCTTAAGAATAACTTAAAATCTTTTACATTTTCATTTTCTACTTCTGCGGAATTGGGTAAATTTCGGCATAATTTTTCTATACTTTCTTTGGCACCCATAGTCGAAATTTACTGAATAGACCAAATTCAAAATTATATTCCATAGACGATAAATTATGGAAATACATATTTTGTTGTAATCACTTGCTGACCCTTGAATGGACCATTCCGAATGTGGTCCATTCCGCTGAATTATAAAATTTACAGTGAATGGGGTCCAGAAAAATCGACGTATAACCCTCACTCCACTCAACTATAACCACTCAAATCCAGGGCCGCCGCCGACGCATTGTTCCACGCTCGAAGATTGAATAACAATCGGCCTGTTACACCGCTGCATAACATGGCATAACGTACGGCATGGAACGGCATTATAGATTACCACACATCACACATCATGCGCCACGCGCCATTCATAACCGTGGTAATAGGCGCCGGGCTTCGCTTTCTTCGGCGACAGTGGTGCATGGCAGCCGGATTGATCTTAGCGATCAGATCACGGTTTTTGGTTTATGGTTTTGTTGGTGGTTCAGGACAGGTCGCCACTGGATGTGTGACTGAGTGAGTGATAGTTTTTTTCTTATATTGTTTGGTTCCGCTTCTAATTTAGTTGTGTGATTATCGCTACTGGTGAAGTCCAGGGAATCCACAGAGCCTACCGTTATATACTGCAGTATTTGATTCCGTTTAGTCGATTGACTTTATTACCCTATCGATGCTCTGAATCATGACAGGAGGTCTAGCCGAGGTAGAAATTAAAGTTCTTCCAAAATTCGCGGACGAATTTGCTGTTTGTGCTGTTGTTTGTGAGCTTAAATAACAAAAATATTGATGACAGTGCCAGCAGTCAATGGTGAAGCGTCTAAATATACTATTTTTGGGTGAGCTTGCTACAAACAAGCCACGACCTTTTCCTTACGCACACTTAACGTTGCTGGAGTGCCAGGGCTATTTTCATTATATTTATTTTGGTTTGGGTTTTGGGTTTTTGGGGTTTTTTGATGAGGTTTAGGTTATTTTGTTCTTTTGCTTCGATGTGTTGCTAATTGGCACACGAGTTTAGACCTTTTACAAAGCAGGCAGCATGGCTTTGCGAAGCGTCGGGAAAATTTGAGTTTGGGGCTCAGCATTAAAAAGGTTTTTCAGAAAAGGACTATTTTCAATTAGCACCCTTAAATAAGGCAGAATATTATCTTGAGCTCTATAAATCAACAGCTCCTGTGCTGCTTTTTAATTTCTTAATGAAGATAAGAAAACTAATTAGAGGAAACACTCATAGGTAATTAAAATATATTTTCACGACGTTTCTGCAACTTTATAACCGTTTCCGTCTTCAGGCGCCAATAGATTAACATTAAAAATTTTAAAAAGAGATACACTTAATTCACAACAGAAACGTACTGTTATTTCTGAGTAAGTGTCCTGCTTAGCGCTGTCGATGGGAATCTATACCGACGTTTCGCGTCAGCATCCAGCGTCCATGATGCCTCCAGCTTTCTGCTCTGATAACCCTTGCAGCCAAGATTGCTCGGGGCGCCGAAATCCGCCTCCTCTTTCTCTCTTGCTCGCACTAGCTGCGATTGCATTTAGGATTTATCACTTTGCTGTGTCTCACTCTCACTTGTAATGTCAGAAGACACAGTGGTGTGAGTTTTGTGAGGAATCTCCTAGTTTGACATCTGGCTGGAAAGTGCATGGCTTGATAGATAGTTGGCTTGATAGCCGATCACTGTATCATTATATAATATATCGATTTACATATATCGATATAATATCATATAGGTATAATATTTTTTTATTGTTCCATATATAAGGGACAATGACAATTTTTTTTCTTAAACTCGCCCGGGTGGCTAATCCTACTGCTTCATAATGTGTGTGCGTCTTCAACTTCTTCCTCCTCGAAAATATCATAAGATTTAAAGAGAGAAAAAATAATTGACACGTTTTCGTAAAATTAAGAACTTCGGGAAAATTGGGATTGGAAATGGAAATGGAAATGGAAATGGAATTGGAAATGGTTGAAGGTCTTAGTTTCAGGACTATTTGAGATATCAGAAAATTTTAACAAAAATGGTTGTTTGGCCAGGAGAGTAGAAACAAAAACGCACTTACTGTCAAAACCAAGTTTTTCCAACTGTCATTTGAGTTATACCTAAAGTAAACTCTGTTTTAATTTTTGGCTCATTTTTTTAAGAAAGGTACCGACACGATAGAAAAACTTATACTATAGGTACAAAAGTTTTTTTTAGCAAGTGAAATTACTCCAATCAATTATCATTGATAATCCGCTATTATGACATCAAGTCTGACTGTAATTGCATATTTTATTCATGAGCCAACGCTGAATTGGGTAACATCTTGTCTCAACATCCTCCTCATTTTCAATTGCTTTGGGAAATCGCCGAGATTTTAACTATGTATATTTTAGAACCGTTATGATTGGTCATGATTGGTTGATATAATATGATGATTCGGGCTAATTGAAGATCTAATCATGATTGGGAAACAGTCGGAATTATCATAATTGTGATTTAAAACACATAATTTGGCCATCGAAAGTCATGAAGTGTTTGTAAATCTTAGGTTATAGCCCGGTTTGGTTTCCTGTTGGCATTGCAATATTATTTATTGTATATTTTCGCTCGAAGCTTTGTTAATTGTGACATTCGTGAACTGTGCCCACCTGCAGAGTCGTATTTTGTACCACATCTTAACAGCTCAACTTAATATTCCAATCGTTAACGTTCGCTGTGATAATAATTACTAAATTCACTTTTTTAATTACAACTCCCAGGTAAGATTTTGCTAATTACCATGAAAGTAATAAGCAATTAACTCTCCCCTTTGACCGCTCGGCCGCCAGGGGTTTGTAATCGTAATTGCGTGAACTTTCGCAATTCGCAACCCGTAATAAAACTAGGCATGCATTGTGAAGCGGACGCCTTGGAACGTGCGACGCGTTCGATGAGATTTCGGGTCGATACGAAACATCCCATGACCAGAAACCCGAATTTCTGCTCGTGTACCTACCTAGAAAAACATCTCACACACGAAATAAAACCGATTTAATTTTCGACTATGGCAGCATATCAGAGTGTTATCTCTATAAGGAAAAAATAAAATAGACAAAATTGGAACATTTTTCAGAAAAAACTAAATGTTGCCGTGTAAAGTTGGCTTAGGATTGAGAAAATGAATCTGAGTAAAAATATAAACGTGTTTTTCCATATCTCAGCTACTACGGAATTAATTTTGTTTTCCGAACTGAGCATTCATTTAGCCTCAGTAGCGAACTACCAGAATTTTAAATAAAAGTTACATATTATTCTAATCCGGAGAGCTGAGAGGCATAATCTACCACACATTTGATACATTCCCGCATCATTCTAGTGCCAAATTTTCTTTTTCGTACAATTATTGACAGAAAACGCGAGTCTTATGAGACAAAACACCCCAGCAAACGTCTCATCACAAATTCTCGCTTGAACGGCGGTCCAACGGCCTGATCATATGTAACTCCGCGCTACGCAGAGATGCTTTGAGTGTGATGTAACTTGACCTTTGAGAAGAAAACGACGTGCCATTTTTCCGCGGCGTCCCTCTGCCTGACGCAACACGCACAAGTGAGCGCGTAACGCTTCGCACGCACGCACGCACGCACGCACCACACGCCCTGCGCACATTGCGTAGGCTAGGCGTGTGCGCGATGCACGAGCTTCATTCAGCGAAATTGCTGCTACCGCGCGATTTCTGCCGAAATGCTTACGTTGCTTGCTAAATTCAACAATAACAATGGTTAGAAACATTACGTGCTGTATACGCTGTCTGTAAGGCAGCTAAAACCGTCAGATAAAAACTATAGCTCGCATGGTGACAGCATATCGATTCTTTCATAACTGAAAGAAATCATATTAAACTGCATGATACTTGTCCTATAGGCTATAAGTTGAAAGTAAAATGAAGCGGCGCTTTCAAACATTTTGCCCATGCTAATCAGATTAGCTTTTCCTGAAAATTCGTATATTTACTATAAAATATTACCTCCATAAGGGAACTGTGCCTTTACTCATGAGATTTAAAATTTTATATTTACTCTAAAAATGACCCTCCTGAAGGGAGTGAGCACCTACGCCCGCGATTTTAAATTGGATGATTACTGATAAGACACTTATCCCGAAATTTAGTCAAGCCGGCGGGTTTTAAATCGTTGTAATGTGTTGGGGTGCAGTTAGCGGTGCGGTGAGAAGGGAGGGAGGTCGAATTATATTGTTAACCTGACATAAATGGACCAAACATTAAAAAATATGCAAACACTAGCTTATAAGTTGTTTATTCTATTTGTTTCAGCCTCTTTGAATGGAGTTGCCGAGCCTATAGCTTTTTTCTGTGGTTGAAGACCTCGCAGTTTCATCTCTGGTAAGCTATAATTTTCCTGAGTTTGACTTTTTTTAAATGAAAATTTGATTTTCTTATGTGACATTTTCTTTCCTTGCAAATTCTTTGTAAGGGTTTCACGGTCTGATAGCTAACGTAATCGATCTTCAGAGAGGTATCACATCCATTCGCAAACCATCAAAGTTAATTTGAATAGTCAAATGTCATCCGTCCGCCCCTTTTGGTACACACCAACCACAGTACTAACAACACCGAAACCGCTAAGAGATTGGAAAATTTGATAAGTCATTCCGTAGAATGTCAACCATCCCATAAATTGTCACACGATTATTATATAATGCAAGTTCTAGCTACACATGCCGCTATACTATACCTATACCATGGCTGGCTGGCCTCTGGCCATAATGGCTAGGTGTCACAGCAGTGTGCCACATGGTGCGACCACAAGAACTAAAGGTTTATGCTGTGGTTAAGGGTAGTTATCGCTGTGATGGCCTCACATTAAATGCGATAGAGAGGGTTCTATACCCTTCTACATTCATCTGAGTCCATTTACCAAAGATATAGGTCAAACTAAATTAGGATGAAGTTTTTGTCCCTTCTCATTCGGGGTAGTTTCGTACAAATGAACACCCACTTAATGTCTTAATTTTCATAACAACTTAAACAGTGATTTCAGTATTTGTTAGTGATTTAATTTGGTAATTTGTAGCTGGATATGCGGTATATTATCTGAGCAGAAGGTCTTTCAAGACATAGTTAGCTGTATTTGTCTGTTTCCTCCAACCTACAATTAATAACGTTGCCTATCTGAATCTAGTATCTAGTTTGAGTCTATAGCTTGTGTCTAGGACGTGTTCTAGGACATAGCAGCTGTGGAATTTCACAGATTCCATAAAGCATTTATTTTTTACAACTTTCCACGCCAATCAGCAGGAATTTAGAAGCAAAACCCCGACATTTTCCGTTCGCTAATTAGTCGGTGGAATTCATTCCAGGCAGATAACAGAAAAAACGCAGCGAATTCGCTGAACACCGCCGCGTTTTCTTGTTGTTTCTTACCCAATCACTGAGATACCCAAAATACCAACGGAAACCTTTCGATGAAAACAATATTAGTTAAAAAAAGGACAAAAAATAGGTGCATGCGAAAATGTTTATACAGAAAGCATGTTTAGGTGGAACTTGAAATGAAACGTTTTTTAGTGATAAATTATTTTTGAATGAAAAATAACAAATATAAATAGTAAAGGCGGTTTTGGTGACAGGGAAAACGGAAGAGAAAAGTATTTTCTTTTAATTCTAACTTGGTTTTTGGGGTGCCTTCAAAAGGCGGGATTTGACGATCCGTTACTTGATAGTGAACCATAGTGAACCGAGAAGTTGAAAATCCGAAAAGAAAATAGATTCTGGAGAATCAAATCCCTAAAATCACAGCATGAGGCATTATGATTTTTTCCCTTCACAAAAATTAACTCATTATTTTATTATTCTAATAAAAATTATACCGTCGTGAGTAAGGCTGTAAAGCCGCCACAGCAAATGCACAAAAACCGTTTACTAAATTTGCATAGCGAGCAGTCTAGCATTTTATCATCACAGCACCACTGACATTACCTAACAGCAATAATCATAGCGGACAATTAAAACAACAAACACCCAAACATAAATCCTCGCGGTTTATCGGGCATCTCGCCCGCGAAATCTCATCTTCTGACCGAGCATCCTCTCGCTTACGGGTGGTTTGCAAGTGGTCAGTCAGGTCACCTTGCTACTCAGAGGTCAAGACCACGTGCGAGATTTATCACTCCTGCTTCGCTGACCAACCGGCCGACCGTCCAGCCACCTGCACCATCTTCACACACTCGAGGGTCACGTGACTCGGAGAAAGGTCAACGTGATCCATGGCTCAATGGAGCGGTGGACCATTCATCGGGGAGATCTGATCAGTGGCGTGGTCCTGTGCTGGATGGCGCGTCTTTTTGTCATTTGGACTTAAGCCTGATTTACACGGTCACATTTTTTCATCACATTCCGTCAAACCCTTGTACAGCAGTCTTGTATACAACTGCATGTGACCGTGTAAACAGTCCATTGCACGGCAGTCCGTCACATAAAAGTCTTGTATGGCAGACTGTGGCACATTTTTTTCGGATAGCCCAGGCTCTATTTTCATCACATCTTGTATGGAATGCAGCCAATCAGAGATCAGAGATTGCGTGACGTCAAACTTTTCAAAAAATCATGGCGGCATATGTCAGTGAGCAGTGCAAAATTTGAAATGGCTGCAATTAAAATGAATTAAAAGTTGATAAAAGTTTATTTTTAAATAGAAATCACACCCATACCTGACGTCTGACGAAAGTAGATCTAAATTCACTCTCATTTTTTTTCTGAAATGTCAACTGACATCACTTCCATGGCCTACTGTGATAATAAATGTGATACAATGATTATTGTATCGTGTAAAAGGTCGTCACCTTTTTCATCAAATCCGTCACACAAAACCTTGTACAATGTTTATATTACGGACTGCTGTACAAGGGTTTGACGAAATGTGATGAAAAAATGTGACCGTGTAAAAGGAGCTTTAGTTTGCTTTAGGTTTCGCTTGGGGTTGTCTGAAAGTGTGGCGTTGGTTGTTGTCATGCGCGGTGGCGAATTGAACGGATTTTTGGTTTGGATGTCTGTGTGCAAATCCCTCCGAGGATTCATTTGGGTACTTTGATACCTAATTGCGCACATGGACTGTACCTTCAAGTGTTTTGACATATTTTGGTTGAGCTTGCTTGTTTGTTTAGTTGAGTTTGGTTGAGGTTGATTTAATAAATCTCAGAGTAGCTTTTTTCTTTTTATCTCAAGATTGAATTATTTTCTAATCTTCGTTGAGAGTTTGGGTAGCTTCTTCGACTGACTGAATTCGAGCAAAAGGTCCCTAAAGTTGTCCCTATTTTATTAATTCCAAAACTTTATTTCGTTGCTATCTCAACGCATATCGATTGCGTACATTGAGATACATATTCCTAAAAGAAATTTATTTCGTGAATATTTTTTTATCTTCTCAATTTTATCGTTAAAACTTAAATATATAGGTACATGAATCAGAATCACACACATATTTGATTCAGTAATATCACGGCCATTTTATGCAATATAGCGGAACGCTCTCTCATTCTTATTTATACATGGTATAACATGAAACACCAGAGCTGAGCCTCCCTTATAGAAGCGAAACAAAATACTCCTGCCAAAATAATTCGCAACAAACTTCCGCGAAATTTTTCGGCCCATTTTTTCCGATTTGGACGCCTATAGATTCGCACAGACGATTTTTCCACAAACCTCTACACACAATTAAATCCTCTCCCCTCTGATTGCACGCGTACACGGCGGTACGCCACTGGTGCTGATCGTTATGTATTCTTCAGCGTGCGCGGCGACTCAGCCAACGCATTATGTAGTAGCTCTAATAGAAGATATTTTGTTCTTGTAGTATGTAGCAGGTCCTTTCCACCAACAAAGACAGCCCAAGACACTATACATGATCTAATCGTCTTCATCAGTCATCGCACTGTGGCAATGGCACCTCCACATAATGCCAGCCATTACATGCAAGTAGTTGGGCTTTCGAAACTTGCATAGATTGCACACAGAATCACTGTCTGAATCACTGTATAATCACTGTATACTTTGAGTGCATATGGTAATAATCATATCGTTAATTTGTTCGCATGTTCACTATCACTGCAGTTGCCTGGCAGTGAATTGATATTGCGGAAATAAGCTGTCGAACTAATCGAATGAAGTGTGTAGGATCGATCCCAGTCCTTGTCCCATAGTCCCAAACTTGATCAATTCCCACAAACATTCCCCAAAAGAATCCATGTGCCTTGCAAACTTTCTCAGACTTTACCAAACTTAGATTTAACCATCGTTCCTTTTCCATCAATGACATTTCACAACTGAGTCACGTATATCCACCGTATATCACGTACCTACCTATCAAAAGACTTCCAATTTATCGCCAATACTTGCAGCAACACCTCTAATCAACTGGTTAGCACCCACAGACCCATACATAACTTCTCCCATAAACCAGCCACAGCCACAGGGAAAACCACGACCTTTAAATGTAGCCATTATCAAACAAACCACCCACTCGTCTACTCCATGTACCCCTTATCACTCCAGGGACCACCACGCAAAGTCCATCCCATGTATTATCACCTTATCGCACAAAGAATCCAGATCCTAAGCCACCATGTGCTCACTTATCTTCCCTGCAAACGAGTCTCTGTCTCATCAAGTAATGTTCCCAGCAAAATCTTGCTATAGCTTGGCTAAAAACTTGATAAAATATCTCCATGGGAGTTGTAGTTGAGGCGGCCTGGCTGAGCGCAGCCAGATTTTTACCGGAAAGACATAAGACATAAAGCGCAGCGGGAGTTAAACTGGAGATGTAACTCACGGGGCTGCGACAGCCGCCGCCGCCGCCGCCGCCGCCGCCGCCGCCGCCGCCGCCGCCGCCGCAATCGACCACGTGCTTTGAAGATGCGAGTCTGTCGATTTGCGCACTCTGTTGCTAAGGGCTAGCCGGCTCGCTTGCAGCCTACATGTCTGATCAACTTTGACCTCTAATGAACTCGTGAGTGAGTGTGCGAGTGTGTGGTTGGGACTCGAACACGCGGACTGTTGGGCTGTTTGCGGCGAAGTCTTAGTTATTAGCTTGTCCGTAAATTAGACAAGAAATCGGAAAAGAAGCATGTATAGGTACATGATCACTTTTGCTTGTGTCTTTTCCTAATCATAGCCCGCTAGTTTGCAGAAGAATTATTACTGAGTTATATAACTACCGAACTGAACATTTTCTTAAATTTTCATTAGCTTCTTCTTAAACTTAAAGTTCAAGTTTGGTAGCTTAGCTAAAAGCCCAGGTAAATATTTTTTTCAAAGCTTTTCATTTGTCACTCCGCGTGTGGTAACAATATTGTTTGAATTCACGTGAGGGAGTTTAATTGTCTTACCCGAATGTCAATTATGGAAGCTCTAGTATCCTTAGTGGATTTTTCTAGCTGAAAATTTGTGGGCCCAAAACACATCGAATGGAAAGCTTAAGACAAACATGTATTTATATCTACACGCGACTTACATAATAGCGCATTGAACTCTCCGTTTTAAATCAAATGGTGGTTACAGCTTGACGTACCATTTAAGTATTTGGCATAAATCTTCTGCAGTGACACGCTAATCGGCGCAAGAAAGCAGGTTAAGTAGCACAGCGAGCGCGCTTCTGGCTTGAGCGTCGGTGACGGTTGTTGTTTCATCCTGGATTCTGCCTGAACCATTGTCGCATGGTTTATTGTGGGTACCAAAAGGGGAGAGATATAAAATTTGCAGATGTAGACTATATCTCTGGAGGAATTAAGCCTCGTAGCCAAACAATATGAAAACATAGAGCATGCAGAACCAGGTAGCTATAATCAGGATATGTTTCGAAAAGCATCAAATAAATTTTCCAAACTTGTTGGTTGTTGTAGCTGTTCATATATAGATACTTTTTTGTTTCTAGTTTTTTTAAATGTTAAAAATCTTACCATATAACTACGCATGTGTATAGTTAATAAACAAAACGAATAAATGCGTGTAGCGCGTTAAACTCTCCGTGCGCTGTATCATGTGAGGTGCCGCGCATTCAGGTCTCCATGTTAAAGCATAGCACACTCAGTTCACGCGCTAGTCAACACTGGCCCACCCAATACCCGAATGTGCGCGATAGCAAATAGAAATGCGCATAAATTTCAGTAAAGCCATTAGCGAATATTGGTTCTTACTTTTTTTTTAATCACACCTCATCAGGTGCCCTTGAGTAGTCGGCAGAAAATTGTCAACTCCTTGAACATTTTCGGCCAAGCCTTTGCAGAATGATGAATCCTGCATGGGTTTTGAGAGTCAGGGACTGTTCTTAACTTGTTTCGCTCCCCATAATAAACTAGAGTTGCCACCAAAGAGTGTCTTTGTGATCAAATTAAATATTCATTGAAGATTCTTCTTAATCGATTCTACTTTCAAGTATAAAAAGCATAAATTGATCGAACAATAGGTGATTCAACTCATTTTCACTGTTCTCTTGGATCCAATTGAGTGCAGTTTCTTCAAAAAGAGTATTATTGTATAAGTCATCGATATAATATGTTCTTGACTTTGCTTTACCCTGCTTCATTTTACATTCAAACCGCAATCTTCGTAAAACTGTCGATAGGACTCCAGAGCATCAATATTTAAAAATGCTTTATTTAAGTGGTGTAAAGTGATTTAAATTATAATTCAACGCATAAAACTGGTACACGGACCTGATCTGCACGAAAGTGATTAATTGAATGTACTTTTTTGATGCCAAACTAGAGTTTCATTTCAGTCGATCGTATATACGACCACCACCACCACGAACTTTGCTAGACTAGATATAATGCACTACTAAAATCTACATAACCTATATTTCCCTCACGTCGCCCCGGAAACTCGTTTGCTTGTCAAACTTGCCGTCGGTGCGCGCGAATTTCTGCAAACTTGTCGACTACCGACTTCCGGTAAATCGGCGACGCACGCATGCGAAATTGTTACTCAATCCGGCGAATTCTGCGACATTAATTGTCAGCCGTGTGAATAGGTTTCCTGAATGTGTCTGGTGCCGCCGTTACACCACCACCTGGTCCATTGCACAACATCCCACCCATCGGTCCTCACAGCGTCGCAAGATCCGAGCATCTTTTCGCAGCGGACGTGCCTAGAATGATGTCGCTTTTCTCTCGACGATTTAGTCTTTATAAATCGTGAGACTTTTCAATCTGATTTTTGTGAAATGCTTCAACTGAACCATGATTTTTTTTCTAATTCCTGTGATTTTCACTGTGTCCCGGTGGCTGTTGATTTATGTTTGAATTAGTGAGCAGAAGTGGTTCTATTTTCAGGTTTTATTGAAAATTTCTCTGCTTAACTTATCTTGATCTATCGACGGAGTGATAAGGATTTTTTCTAAAATGTGGGGTGTTCCTCGTGTTGCATCTCCAGCTAGTTGTACCAATGGACCCGTCATAACAGGATATCTCGTTATTTTTTAAATCCTGCAGATTTTTTTCGGTAGCAAGGAAAGGTCAAGGAGCCCAAAGAGGGCAAGGAGCTCCCTCGCCTCCGACGCTATGTATCTGCATCATCCCAATTATTCCCCTTCCTGCAAGTAAATTAAAAAATCTTAGCATTTACAAATCGAAAATATATCATTCTGCCTTGATCATATTCTCATCTCTTTTTAGGTTTACTTCAATCTTCATTTTAAACTCTTTCCATCCTCCATGTCATCGATACAATTGGCCAGTGCTAGTTGCCAAAACATTGTAGAAACGTGAAGGTCCAAATGGCGTACTTGATCTAAATTATATTCACACTAAATCTTGCAAAGATACGCATAGACTTATACGACCATAATAAAAAAGCCGACAACATTTATTATTTAGTCCTTAGAATGTCAAGTGGTCAGAAGTTGCATAGATTTGACAGACGGCGGCTCCTTTGGCTCATCTGATCAACTTTGACATGTCAAGCACAGATAGTCACTGAGTTACGATGCATCGAAACAGCGACAATGAACTTTCGATCCTAAATGCCCATCAATCCCAATCGAAACGCAGAGCGAGTTATGTAAACAAGACCATCAAACGATCTTATCTAAATGCCATCATCGATGCTAGGATGTCATCAAAGATTACGATTCCAATCCAGGGTCGATCGGAAAGTTCCAGCACTTGTCATCAGCTGATGACCCTTAGGTCATCGAGATGTCAATACGTCTTCAATGTGAGTGGGTGAAATCTCAAGGTAGCGGTGACCTCTCTTGACCGAAATTGTGACCTCGATTTTGACCTCAAGCGTTTCTAGTTCTGCAGTTAATTTGTTGCTCACGGCGTGGGTGGTGAATGTGTTAGAGGTTTGGTTTCGGATCATGACTACTGGATTCGTGAATTCGAAAGTGATTGAAAGTTTTGGATTCGGTCCAATATATAAGAGAACCGCTTTTTGATTAATTTAAAATTAGGTTTCGTGATGTTTCGCCTCCAATGTCAACTGTCAGTACTGGTTTCATCAACTACTTGTTAATTAAATAACACTGGAATTAGACATTCATCCTTGCTGCTAGAAACGGTGTCTTCAATGACGGACAAGACGTGAACAAAGTTGTAATTGAATTTCTAAGAAATATAATTAATGTCGCCGATTCACAATCAGCCACTTCTTTATTTTGCTACTTGCAGCACGAAAATCAAATACATTTATTAAAGTTCATAACAATTTCTGCATGTCTACTTCCTATCTAAACAACTTTATACGATTGCATAACATCGTTAATGGGTCAACAATCCATTTGAACTAACTTTCAGTGCTCAAAGAGCGGCAACATCGTCCACCACATGCGACATGACATTTTCGAATGGAAAAGCCTTCAAAATTCATTGTTAGCGGTCACCTCTTACAACCCATCGCCAGCAATCCGTCGCTGCCCATTCATTCGCTGTCTCCACTCACAAGTTTACAAGCAGACATTGTCTCCGCCGCGTATCGCCAATTTTCTCTAGCGGTTTTTCGGCTTTTGTCACCACAAGGCTAACGTTTTATTGTAACCACTCCTTGATCACGGGACGGTTAACACCACCAGGAATTATGTACGCTGCTATAAATCATACGAATTTGTGAGATCGTGTTTTCGATGGGTTTTTGGATCAATAATTTTGAAGATTTTGTTCTGAATTCATGATCCGTCACAACAAGGAAACATATTTCTTATTTTTCTTCTACTAACTCTGTACAGCAAAAAAAAATAGAATACATGGATGGTCATGGATGTTTGGTGTTAGTACTTTTCAAATTTTAATTTCTTACACATAAATATATTTTCTTCAACCGCTAACTATTCCAGATGACTATACCTCATCCAGGTTTATGTAAATCGACCGCGACGAACGATTAGACCGTCTAAAGAGGGCTCAGCGGCAGCAGCAGCAGCAGCGACCATCACACACTAAGTTATCACTCGAAGACATTGTTGTAAGCCGACCCTCCGGCCTGCCGCGATTTACGACTGTTTTTCTCGGCGTGTCCGTGTCTTAGCGTCATTGGTTTCTTCTCTACGCTGTCTTGTGTGCTCAGGCTGTGTCTTGTGTCTTGAACTGCTTCGAACACCTGGCCAAGCCGCATTGGAGGTATCATTGTCAAGGCCTACGCTTCCAGTTCTATCCACCGTGCTTCTTGCAATTCTTATAGTTAAATTGCTGATGGTTCAGGAGACTACACCGTTCCCAAAGTCCATCTACTTGATTCAGTACGACGTCGGTTGCTACTAGGCATCCATTTCCAAATTTCGCAGGCCGAATAGACGACATTCAAAATGTGCCGCTTTGGTGCTCTTTGCAGGAAATGTCTGACCATCGATCAAAATTGGGTTAAATACATGGTGGCTCCATCAAATGTTTTTAGGAATGCAGTTGTTTAATTATGTGTTATCTAAATCATGCAAATCGTTTCTACGAATAATGTGTGATTTTGGAGGGCGTCCACGCTTTCGCCAAGATAAGAAACGATTTGGCAGTCTAAGCGTCTTACTGACCATCTTGGTAGCTAAGCAACCATCGAAGTTTCGCTGCTTTATAGGTATACATGTTTTTTATTACGGTTTCCAACACCTGGAAAATTATAAGCGTTCTTGTCTTCGATTTTCCGCGAAAAACATTCGGTGCGGATGTAAGTGGAATCTGTATTTTGCAGCCAAGAGTTGATAATATGTTGACCGTTCAATGGGAATTCGCATTCTTTGTATGCGAAGATGTTTTTCGTTTGTTGAAAATTTATGTTGCTGGTGATTAATTGCGATAGTTTCGTAAAGCAACAAAAATGTATCGGCAAACCTGCATACCCCCGGACAAGTCACTGGAATCTGCGCCTTCAGCGAAATAGAACATTGAACGTAATTTCTCCCAAGAACTCGAACTGAGCAAAAGGAGCGTCGACAATTACCCGGCACAGAGCGTGCGGTGCCGAGGACTCTCTTCACCTTGCTTAGATTGGAGCAATTTCCACGGAAAATCTGCTTGTCTCACAAATAACATGCGACAACATTTTCACTGTTCGTCGTTTTCAAACATTGGAAGCATTTGCTGGAGAGCGTGATCCTGAAAAAATGAAACTCATTGAAATCGTCTACGAAAAAATAACGTTTAAGAGACAATGAATAACCAATTCGCTTAGAAAAGCTATCTACTTTATTGAGGAAGTATCTTGGTGTAGAGAGAGAGAGTTGCATAAAAGTTATAAAAGAAAATTAGCTAGGTAAATGCGGAAAATTATTTGATATCGCCATATGGAATGAGTTAGCATCAATTTGCATCATTTGATTGTGGCGTGTTTGCTATGCATATGAATACCACCAGCCGTTTTGAACTCATATGCAGAAGAAACACAGTGCAATAGGCATCTTATACCTACAAACAGCATTAAAATACTTGCAAAGAAACCTCTTATCCTATCCACCCACAATCCAGTCAATATCCTCTATTTTATTAGCAAGTGAACGTCTCCTATAAGGAGTCGTTGTGGACTCAAAGCTATAGTTGACGACGCCATTCATACAGAGACAAGCCCACAAATCTTCCTCGGCGGCACTCGCTGATACTGCTGATACGACGTTCTTGCAGACCGAAGAGATGAGCAAAAATTAGCATATCTAAAATTGATTGTTTGGTTCTAACGGAGGGTCATCTCTGCCAGAGGATTTGCGAGCAGGACAAACAAGAACTGGACACTGACTAAGCTCCAGCCTCCCATGAGTCTGAGCGTTGCTCGTTGATCTCTATGTGGCTCCTGCCGTTAGCCAGCCAGATTAGAAGCCATGAAATTGAAAGTGCCCATAATATTTTGCTTTCCCATTGCGCAGAGTGAGCGTGAGAGAGTGACATGAAATCCTGTTGTAACCCGAAGTCCTTGATGATGTTGTCTTTTCCATTAGGTTTAACACACCCTTATCTAGTTTTTTGCATAGCGTATGTGACTAAGCGATCGTTAAAAACTTTAGCTTGGACTTTAGCTTCGAGAGACAGGGGGTCTGTTTTCTGGGTGGCCAAGAATCGGCCATAAAAAATCACATGCCCTCTCATCAAATTTTTGAAATTAGGCATGAACCCCAAACAGTTGCCGAATCAAATTACAAGGTCACTGTCTTTGAGAAGCAAAGTTTGGCAGGGCAGTTACCGGAAAAAACATAGGTAACCTACTTCATCTGCGCGTGACTCATGATTTGAAGAAATTTTACTGCAAAACACCAGTCTTTTCACTTTTTATGATCATCTCAAAGTAATTTCAAGTTGTGTTAGGTGCTCGCTCTGTCACCCATCCCAACCCTGCTGCCACCCTGTCTCAATCCCCCCTCCCCCCTCCCCTCATCGCCCCACCTCCCACGTGTCTCTTGTGGGGGTCAACGGAACCGAGTTCGCGACCAGGTGTCTGCAAAGCTGCTGGCACGTGTTTCCTCGCCGCGATCAACCTTGAACTTGAAACACGTCGCCCCGGTCACCCACCCAAAAGCCGACGCGAAACAATGTTGCTTAACTTTTCTCAACTCGGCTTGAATCGCACGGCGTCCGTGGATCTCGCCATTTGCTGCTGTGGTCACCATAGCCACTAAACTAACGCGGCAAAATGTTTCTTAAGTTTTTTAAGTGCAAATTTTACCAAGTTAAACCATATTTTTTCAACTCAGTGTTGATAAAAATGAGTAAAACTGGCCTTAAGTCGTCCAAACCCACGCCTTCCGCCGCATAACGGTCTCCGTTAATCACATTCCCAATCAGAACATATCTCTTGCTACGATGGTCACCCACCCAGTAACCATCTCTCAACAATGTTGCTTAACTTGTGCGAACCTTAAATTGACATGTCTAAAATCTCCTCCCTGATACACCTTCATCATTTTCGATGCCGCGGTAGCCCATCCAATAAACGACGCTACGCGTGCTGCTTAACGTCAATGAATCACGCCTCGGCAAGTCACCATATTGCCCCGCACGCCTTGAGGCGGCTCCGTGGGTGTTCGGTCCATCTCCAGCCACCGAAGTCGAGTCGCTACGCTAGTGAATGGCCGTCGTGATTGCAAGCGCGGCCAGTTCACTCTGGGGGTCAGAATCTGCACACGTGCATGGGCTACCAGACTTTCCACTCGCTCCGGCCGGTACCAGGGCAGCTTCCTTGTCCGCGTAGCTCCAGTCTACGTGATCCCGATGACCGATCGAGTACGAGGAGACGGGGGGGGGGGGGGGGGGGGGGGGAGAACTAAAAGCATTTAGAAAAAAAAATCTAGGTGGACATTTGAAAACGATTGCAGCCACTGTACGGATATTATCGATTCGAGAGCAAATAAGAAATAAACGGAGTGAAACCTCGCGTATACAGTATTTATTTTTTAGAAATATCTTTTTGATTTTTCTCCACTTTTTGTGTTCCGAAATCGTGGTGATTTTTCTAAATTACCAAGGAGGGAATGGGTCATGAAACGAACTCAAAACTATTGCGACTGTTACCAACCTTTACCATGCTGTATAATGTAGGAAACTGTGCACCAAAATAGCATTGTTGACCTGGTGACAGAATCGCGTCAGCGCTGCCTAGGCGGCGTGGTTTAAAAGTAAAGGACCACAGCCACCTAGTTAAAATTTGACACTACGTTACATTTCTTCATCTTACGTTTTGTTTTTTGGGGTGCTTTGTTTGGTACTTTAATGCTCTATCTCAAGTGTCAACTGACAGTCGGCATACCAAATTGTATCTTTTCTCTTTGATAACTTCACTGGTCCACCAGACCAGCGCTTTACTGGCCCGATTTCGTTGGGAATTTTCCATATCTTACATTGTAGTAAGATATTTGCTGTTACTATAAAAAAAACGCATCGAAATTGTATAGGGTCACTTGTCGAGTGGAACCACTGGGCTCTTACCACTTGAGAAACGGGTATTTTGTGCTATTGTAATAAAATTGCAAGCGAGATAAAATTTTTCACCAACTGTAAAAAAAAAATCAGTTGAGATTAATCTTTCAGTTTTGAGATTGCATTGCCGTGAAACTAGATTGGTAATGCGAATCAATGGATGCTGTTGCTGAAACAATACGAAATTTTGTTTGAAATATACTAATAAACAAATCAGTCGGTTCTACTGAAGCAACAACTCAGCACTGCAAGTGAAAACAATGACCATGGCGAAACCAAACGTCGGTTTTATGATTTTCTCACTGGCACTGCATCGCATGGATTGAATTGCTGCATGCGATCGTTTCATATGATGGGTTGGTGCATCTATGCATTTATTTGACCAATAGATCTTAGATTTTATCGCTTAAATTTAATATCCTTCTAGGCTGTAGAATATTTAGGAACTCTGTTGAAATTACATTTTGAGCTGGTGACCGAATCGGCAGCGCTGCCTAAGCTGCTAGCGGCTAGCTGAGGATTTAGAGCAGCACCATCTAGGTGAAACTATTAATAAGTTGTTGATTATTGGAGAGGTTTTGTTAGTTACTGATGGTCAATCATCAAGTGTCAACATACAGATAATTTATAAAAGACTACCTTTGCAAGTGATAACTGAATTTTTTTCCTTCTACTTCTTACAATTCCGCTAGGTTCACCAGATTTCACCTAGAGTTTCCTATTTTCTGCAGCCTAATCAGATTTTGCTAAGAGCTTCGCTTGTTGCTCGTTGCTATACATATCGTATGTGATATAGCTCGCTCGAATTGAAGTATTTACTGGCTACATCCTAGATTGAGATTGCAATAGCATGGTTATAGTTTGTGTCTCTTTATCTTGTCCAGGTAGGTATATTACAGTGAAATAAAGTATATGATATGTTTACAAAAGAGGAGTGATACAGTCAGGAAAAAGCAGAATGAACATGAAAGTTCAATTCACCATAAACAAACCTACAATTAACATTTTAGGTATAATACTAATTGCAGAAATTCAATGTTTCTCTTGAGAGAGTTTTTTCATATTTCTAATTGTGTTAGCAATGTTAAAAATTACATATTTCTACTTTCCTACTAGTATCTATCCTCGATATTATTATCAGCACACAACAGACTACGTCTGAGCTGCAGTCATGGGACAGTCGTGGTTGTTGGAGGAGGGGTTAGGGGGTAGGGGAAGTAATCACAACCGCCGTGGTACCAGTGTGCCTCGGAAAGGCCCCGAGGTAGTACTGCTCCAATTATTGTGCGTACATCCAGTGAACATCATCATCTTTGGAAGGAATTTGAGGTTTTGCTTCATTCTCCCTGAAGCCCACACACCAAGGTAAAGCTTACGAACATGTTTTCCATGGATTATTGTCAATTCATATTAAATATTTGCATCAAGTTTAGTTCCTTGCACAACCCATTGCATTCCATGAAATGTCCATTGTGGCTGACTACCACGAGGCATTTGTTCTCGCTATGTTCAAAGCACCATGCTCAACTATAATCAATATATTATTGGTAATAGCGATTGACTCTTCATAAAAACTCTGTAAAGCTCGGTATTTCGGGGACAGTTGTAGGAATATTCGAAACTAACAAGTTTCTCTCGGTTACCTGGGTGGGCCATCATTAACAGAATCAGAGGTTTTGCCACGTTCGCTGCAGAATCCGTTTCATATCGAGGAAATCTTCAAACAATTCATAGGTTTCAAGCGTTATTCATGGTTATTCTGAATAACTCTTTCCCTAGAAACTAATTCCTCAGGTATATTTTGATATTATGAGCAAAAAATCTAGTGTGCATGCAATGAATAATTTCAGTTTGTTTCGAATTAACGCTTATCTTTCGACTCCGATTTCGAACGCTGAAAATAAGTGATTTTTGATATACTCGAACTGAAATCTTGTCCAAATACGGAGGTAAATTTTACCCTTATGTTTTTAAATTTCGTTGAAATATGCATGAAGCTTTTGGCACTCAAGCTGCTGATTTCCTTACCATCAAATCATGAGCCCAGAGGCTGGCAATGTTTCATTGTCCACGCTGTTACACTAGTACCCCCCTCCCCCCATAATTACATTCTACTGATAGCGCTCTGCTTCGGCATAGGACGGTAGATCTGATAGTCGGGAAGAGGGGAAGGAATTCTTTGCGGGCGCATGATACCATGAAACTCTAGTAGCGTAGGGTGTACCACAATTATTACACAACCACTATTGACCTAAATCCGAGGTAAATACGTTGTCTCCTGAGCCCGTGTACTCGTTTACTAGCGAGGAATGGTATATATGACTAGATTTTCATGCATTATTTTGGATAACTCTTTCTCTTTATACTAAATGCCTATGGATGCTGAAATATTACGATACAAAAATTTGATTTTTGACTCGCTCGAACTTAAACCTTGTCCACATTACCTTCGATACAGAGGTTAATTTAACTCAGGCATATTTTGGGTGCTGATTTTTGCATGATGTTTGGGTACATTGCGTACAAAACTAGCCAAGAAGGCTGACTTCTTTAGTATCAAAGCCCGAGCCTTTGGGTCAGCTCCATCGCTTGTCAACTAGTACCTCCCCCCCAGCATGATGGACTCGTCTGCAATGACGCTGTTTGTAGCTCGGTACCTCAACATGGCACAAGGAGGGGGGAATTTCAATCGGTCGCATGATGCTTGTGCATCATGAAAAGCCCCCTAGGGCACTGTTCTTTAATTATTTGTGCTTCGTGAAGTTACCCAGCATTGAACCGAATTGTACTACGTTGTCTCCGGGTTATTTGACTACACATATCGAGGTAATGTCAATAACGAACGAGTATTTCATGCGTTCTTGTGCATGCAGTGTGTCCCTTTTTACTAAATTCCCATTAGATTCTGATTTTGTACTACCAAAACGATAGATTTTTTGTGGTTTTTACTAGAGTCATAAAATAGTTTCAAAAATAGAAGGACAAATATGTGAATGTTTCAAATAGCGATGACCAAAATTACCATATGTGTACCACTCTAGTTTTCGTTATCAGCCGTTTATTTCCTTTTTTCCATTAAATTAAACAGGTAAAAGTTTAACCTCGTTGATAATTAAAAATTTTGGCCACAATTTCGACCGTTATTATCTTTCTCTCTTGAATTTGGACTTGTGCCCGGACAAGGAAAATAAACAGACACTTAACAGTGCGATTTATTTACTTTAATTTAGTTTTCTCATCTGTGTTTATGATTATTTGAGCCATTTTCGTGTACAGAGTTGAATTACTCTCCACCGAGATTGAGTTACTTTTCTAAGAAAACTTTTACATTTTCTTTTATCCAACACGAGCATAGTTTGGAAACATAAACAGGTTTCTAGCATAGCGAGCAAGGAATAACTTGAGAACGTACCTAGGAACGAACCAGGGAGCCCTACATCAGATCTCGTATTCGTATCCCGGTGCACCCTTTGCTCACAGGCGCAAGCATCCATCAGATGAAACAATTTCTCATCTTCGATACGCTCGTTTTACAAATTCCTCCGATTCTCTCGCGAAGAAAATGTTACGAAAGACCGTAAACAATACCTCCACTATAATGGAATGTTATATCAAGAATGATTCACAACACCCACGTGGTTTACAACCTGAGCGATGGAGGCGCCGGGTTTGGTAGCTATCCACGCTGCTATTGCTTAACCTAACACAGGAGGCTCGCTGGCGAGTAACAGTGAATCCTTCGCAGATCGCTTATGCAAAGCGATGACTTCACCATCAACAATTCACTTCCCAATACACGGCGTGCAAATCAAAGTAAACAAATCCACACACAAGGAAACCACAATTGCAATGTTTTTTCTTCGATTCGACGAATGGTATTTACGTGCGATGAACGTGATCGGGTCGTAAAATCTGTAGGGTGGAGCCGGTAGCGAAGTGTTTGCAGCTGGGGGAGTTTTAATTGTTTTATTGGCGCGATAATTCGCGGAGTGCGTTTTTCGCACGATCGTGCGGCGCTGCCCACGCGGTTTCGCGTCGACGCTGGCGATTTTTTGTGCGATTTATGGCCGCTTAATCCGTTCGGAGAATTGCGTGCTATCGATGCGCGGAGTTGGGAACCTAAATCCCGGTTATTGCTTTTTAGAAAACTGAGTTAAAACTCGGTCAAGCGTCCACGCGGAGAGTCCGAAGTTAATCCTTTGTGGGTTTTACTTGGTTTTGCGCGTTTGAAGTTTGGTATCCATCTATCTCCAGAGTGGTAGATCCTGGATGATCACGGACACCGCTGGATCTATTGCTGCTATGCACATATAGTTACACCTCACACCAGTTACTCGTCTAGCCTCGATCGATTTCGGTTCAGAGAAACACTAACCGCATGCATGTCTTCGACGCAAAATGATTAAGAAAAAGAGTAAAAGGAGTAAAGATGCGAGCTGTATTTTTATGATAGTCAACTCAGAAGTGTGACATGGAAAGGATCGATGCCTCGCTTGACTTTGACTAGGAACGTAATTTTTTTTAATAAGAAGATAGAAACTAATTTTAACGAAGGTAAATAAAAGGTTTAACAATCCTACTTTTATACTCGACCAAAATTGCCACTCTGTTAACAACATGAGTGAGAGACGGACTACAGTTTACTCTAGCAGCGCATACGAAAGTACTATCCAAGTTTTCCACATTCCTCGTGAGCAGCCATTTCCCGATCCACCTGCTCCCAGCCGGTCCACCAGCTGACGTCACCGCCACACAATTCGAAGATGTACGCGTTTCGCACGCAGCGCGACATGTTTATTGGCACGTCGATAAAAAAAACAAAAAAAAACACACTTCATTCATGGATTCGGTCGGCGTGATTCGCCATTAGAGGTGGTCCAGGGAGGTTGCGTCGCCTCCTAGCGCTGTCTTGTGTCTGCCGTTGTTTGCTGAGATAGGTTTTCTCACACGCTTTCCGCGGACCAGTGGCGTGCCGACAGTGACAATCTTTAGGGGGCTTATCCTTCTCACTACCAGTTTCTATCGGGTGGAGCGAAAAATCTTAAACTTGTATGATCATTTCTATTGTTTAAATTAAGGTTCATATAAAATACAGTTATCAATGAAAATTGAGGAACTCAAGCAGGCCCAAAAAAGAGGACATAGATATAGACCATATGTCCCCATATGACTCATATGTTACCTCTATGTCCATAGAGGACATATATATATATCTCAAGTGTTTGGAAAATTGGCAAGTGTTTGATGTGCCTGTCCCATTCTTAAAGTGGCTTCAGATTGACAGCTGGCGGTGGGACACAGTTGATACAGTGATCTTTTTCTTCGTGGTCAGCCCGCCACGGTGAATAATTTGTTTTCCCACGCATTTTTCCGCTGCGTTCCACTCATCTCGCAGATCACATGCGAAATTTTGCCAAAGCCGGCGCCACGTTGCATAGCCATAATCGTGCCACGGCAATTTATCGAGCAATCAATTTTCTTTTGCACGCCATTTTCATTGCGCTATTGTTCGTCTTCGTTTTGATTGAAAAAGAAAACAACGGAACTAGATCAACATGAGTGAAAATTAATCCACACGCTTTATAAAGGATACAGTGGTCCAATCAGTTCCGATCAGTTCTGTGGAACAAAATTTCCTGAAAATTTTTGTTCGTTTTTTGCCTTCACCGGTGTCACGCCAAGATTAATTTTGTTGATTTATTTCAGTACTATTATTCATTACAGTTAACTGGCTTTATTTCAATTTCAATATGTTATATAAGATGACATATATCAGGTTATCATCTGGTTTTAAATTACTAATTCACGCAAGTCATCGCCACGCAATTGGCCATGCGGTTGATTGTTTTTCGGGGCGCTTAACTTCATAACCAGGTCATAACATTTAGCTTAGCTGTCTCCAAAATGATGAAGACATAGATCTACATAGCAATCACAGCAGGCGATGCACAAAGCAACGAGTTTGTATCCCCTTTGGGCGCGAACGCTGCATGCAGAGATGAGCTAGCAGTCGTCGATCACTTTCCCCTAACATTTCGTTTTATTCGTTTGTATGCTTACAATTGCTTCAACCTTCTCCAAATTGAGATGGCAAGGTATCAGCTTTCCTGCATTGCATGCAATTGCTGGCGAAGTTGTTCGACAAAGTGGATCGGTAATTGCACATGGAGTGAGATGTACGGATAGTACTTATTGGATGGCCGAGCGGTGTCTTCCGGATGTGCTCGATGAGCGTAAAACGAATTTTCTAGCGTCGATCCTGTGTCCGTGGGCGATTTCCGATCACCGAACGACCCCGATCAATCGACTAGAACTACGACCCGCACGTTCGATGCATATTGAAGGTGTTGCACTTTGAGTACAACGTACTCGCCGAACTCTGTGCTCGTTTCATGCTCGTTTCTCGTCCTTTTGCAACATTTTTGTTTACATTTTGGAGTGCCTGAAAAGGGATACATATCTGCAACCTCTTTAAAAAAAATTCGCTTTGTTAACGAATACTATTACGATTTTGACACCCTCAATTTACTGCAAATTCTTGGAATGGATAGAAATGAGGAAAAGTTTTGCAAACCACGTGAATATCGTAAATTAAGGGCAAATTTGGGTGAAAAGTCAATACATTTTCAGCTTAAAGAGCTCCTTAAACTAAAGTCCAACCAGTTGATTGTGTGGGCTCTTGGCCCTTTTTGCCCACTACGGACCGTTCAGGAAACGATTTGCAAATCTTGCACCTATTTCTGATTTACTGCCCAAGACCGCACGATTTAAGATGGCACAGGTATTTTTCTCGAATGCAAAAACTCGTAAACCACCGAGATGTTCACATACTTCTGGGTACGGCAGCCGTATTATAACTCAAATGCCCACTTCCTTCCTTGGTATACACGAAAGCAAACACGTTGAAACACATGAAAGTATAGGGTGCCTAGACTGCTCAGCTATTTTCCTCCAACTACTCGTAAAACTCGCGACATTCATTTCTGGGACAGAACACCTCTCCAAATTTGTCATTTTTGAGAGTAATTTGCATCGACCGTTTTCTTAAGATCTTCGAGAAATATTTTCTGAAAAAATTTATGAATTTCCCAATTATGTCAACCCCATCGATAACAGGGGAGGGACAGGACCTCATGAAATTGAACACACATCAAATGACATCGATTTGGCTTGAATCATAGTTGATTGAGTTTCGAAAATTTTGCAGATTCTTATTATCCCACGACAAGCAATAACACAAGCAACCTAGAATCAGTGGGAAGACGGACGGCGCGGAACGTGTGATGTGCTTTCGGTGGTTGAGAGAAATAGTACTCTGCATTTCAAATTTAGGGGTAACTCTGATAGACATTGAAATGTCTATGAGAGTATTTTTTTCTGCTAATGAGAGGTCGGCCATTCTTTACTCTATGGTCATCTATACTCTATGATCCATCGTAATTTACGCTTGTAAATACATCCTTAAAGTCTGTAGCACACTCCACGCGAATCCAGTATGTTATAGAGGCAATTTTTATTCAATTTTTGGATACAACCGTCGTATAATCTATACCAGAATCATCAGGAACTCAACACAAAAGTCCGCAAAGTCAGCAAAACCAACCGGTCAAGCCCTCCAAACACCGAGCCTCGAAACCGTCGAATCGTCACCCATTCCCACCGGCATCGCTAACACGCAATCCGTGTCAATGCTGCGTCCGGCTGCGCGCCCGCGACGCTCCCTGCGCACACGCCGACGCCGCAGCACGGTGGGTGGCCGAACTTGCCCAGGACACAGGTCACGCGGGTCAGCCGGCAGGTCACGCGGGTCGCCGGCAAACCGATGCTAATCACGCTGCACAGCATGCCGCACAGCCTCGATGGCTAGTTTATTCGCACGGGCATGTCGATCGCCTCGAACACCTGACAACGACGGCGACAGCGATGATGGTGACTGTCATCGCGGATGCGGAGGCGATTTGACGCGGCGATTTTAACGAGCGTTTAATGCGACGGTTAGTTTGGTGTCAGGGTCTCTCGGCGGAGATGACAGGGCTGCTCCAGGGACGACGATGCTGGTGTTTAGTCCTGCGCGCGCTTATGGAACACGCGGTTGGCTGTAATTTAGAGCTGGGTGGCTGCAGCGGAGAGGGACAATTCATGGCTGTGAAAAGTTTTGGCGGATGGGGTGTGAGGCGCACCGCGCGCGCAGGGGTGGTTTTGTCGTGGTTGAGGGGTCGTGGAACGGAAGTGAATGGCAATGGTCGATATAGTCATGTAGACTTCTCCTATAAGTCCATGTGGTACGATCTTCTCAAGACGATCTTCGTACAATCGAAACAGGTCCACTTAGCAATGTCCAGTCGAATGGCGTTAGATGGAAGGCAGGGTGACTGAATCATCAATGGTTAGCCATGAATCAACCAATGATACCGAATCATTGCTTTCGCAATGAAAATCCTAACCGAATAATGTACTATTGGTGGAAAAGTGCCTGACCTCTTCCAATGCATTAATTTACTTCCTTTGACTTGCAGATGCAATTCGCTCCAGCTGAGAGTTATTTTCATTACTAAAGCAAATTTATTTTCATAGCTATATTCGCCATAAATGACTACTTGGTTTTTACTTCCCCAAATAAGACTCCCTTATTGACTGGGCAACGCACCGTTCTACCCCCATGTCAGCATAACTAACAATAGCAGTAACGCACGTGGTGTGACAAATCAGTATTGTTTACAATGTTATAAGGAGAAGCAACATTGAGTCTAAAATTAGCTTAATTTGAATAATGCACATGACCTAGCGACCTGAGACTAACAAGAATTAATTTCACGTTGTATAATTACCGATTATGATCGGTAAAGATCGGCGCCGGTGAAAAAGCGTCCGTGTAGAGCAGAAGGAGAGACGGTCCGTGTCATCGTGTCACCGTGTCACGACCTCGGACTGTCCGTCTCTCGACCCCCCCCCCCCCCAGGTGACCTTGTCGCGTGGTCAGCGGGGGTGATGTCGGAGCGGGCTGGCAAGCATTCAATTTATCGTGTGTTTAACATTTTAGCGCCGCGTGCTGCCCAAAACGAAGGTTGCCCGTTTTGCGAACATGTCGCGGCTGTAGCGGACACTGGACAAGTGCCCATGACAATATGAGTTTTAATTATGCCGTTTTTGTCCCGATGTGCATCGGTGAAATTTTTATGGATTGAACCCACAACGTGCTTTGCCCGACCGCTATGTGCAGAGTTTAAGGTTGACAGATAAAATACTTTGATCGAATGTTTAACACCGCGATATGCTAATGCGCCATGCCGACTTGGCTGATTGTCAATTTTTTTGCAATTACTCACGTTTTGGCTGTTGTTTTTTAGTGTAGGCAACAACAACGGCCGTAGCGCGCTGCGTTTTGCAAATGCATCCGAGTTCGCACATCTCTCCTCAAGCGTGTAGCTTTTCAACATTTCTATGCGGGAGAGATATTTCGCACTAATCCTTGGAGCAGATGCCAACTCATGGTTGAAATTTCTGGTCTAACCGGCAAGATTTTACGACGATTCAACCCTAGAGTAGTTTCTTGTCAGTGTATTTTTAATCAGTCTCAATGTGTCGACACCAAGTGTGGAGATCAGAGTCGATCGGTTTTGATGGCGTTGTTAACCACATCATTGATTCGGGGAATGCACATTGCAGACTTGGGTACCGACAGGGAATTCAATAATCATTAAAATCGTTTCCTTGTCGTGAAGGTCTTGTTCGGTTGGTTTCGAAAATCCGAGCGAAGATTGAATCGATGCCGATCAAATGCTCAGCCACGACCGCCTTCTGATTAATCGCATTCGCCCCCACCCGCAGCTGCCCTAGATCGCGCCGCGGCACTCCCCGAAACATAGACATCAAACTTCTTGCTCCAGACTTCCTTATGTCACGACTTAGAAAATATACATCTGCTTCGGTCCAGGAGAAAAAAATGTCTAGCGATTTAAAGTGTGAACAATTATTTCCTGGTTTTAGTTGTACTACCTGGGAATCATGACTGCAGATTCCATTCAATTTAGAAGCGTTATTGTACACTTGTTTTAAATTTCTAAAAAAAAACTAAATGTAGCGTGCACGGCTATAAACTCAACTGTCATTTCTCTTCCTTTAAGATGTAAACTATATAATCTACTGTGTTAGTCCGAATCCCACGTCGGCAATGATATAGTTTACGCTGAACGTAGGTACACACAATAGCTACATGGCAATTATCGTTTTCGTGAGAATGGCAAACGTAACATCATGCACAACGATCTAACGTGCACCGATCTCCACACATGGTCCATGGACACCATCCGAGAAGCGCCACGATGTGTCCGCATGAAGTAATCTATATATTTTGAGCTCGCCGGCTAAATTTTTTGCAACAATGCGGCGCAACGTACACATACACACACACACACACACGAAGATAATGCACGCCGGACGCGTCATCATCTTTTTTCTTGGCCATCCAGCGAGCGAGAAAACCAGTGTGGTTTTTTTTTCACATTCACACGGCACCGCGAGCGCGGCTCCATGCTCTCTGTACCCGCGCTCGGTGCGCGAGAGAAAGTTACCCGCCGCCACCAGTCGCCGCGCACGATTCGACCGGCAAAACTCCAGCGCCAACCTTTTACTTTTTGCTCGGTGCGATTCGTAATTGACTTTCATATAGACAAAGATACAGCGGTGTCTAACCTATAGGCCCGGAGTCGCCGTCAGTGTAACTAAGTAATAACCTTTTCAAGATTTTGTTGCCGTCTCTCTAGGTGTCTTAATGCTCGATTGGCAAGTTATATTTGGACGTTGTCTTACCTAATCATTGATTATTGTGGGTGCTGAGTGGTGGCTGCGCTGGTCTGCGCTGGTGGCTGCAGACACGTTGACGTCGAGCTGTATCCGACGGTGGGATGTGTCAATCGGAGGCTGCGAGCGCTCGACTTTTGCAGCTGATCTATTGGGCGTTAGACGATTCAGCTTTCACTGAGCTATTGCTTATTGTTTTACACATTTAATAAGATATCGATAACGAGGTGTGTTTCGCCATCGATCGGTTCCATTTTGAGAAATTAGTGCCTACACTATTTTTTTTGTTTCGCGAAAAATATTGAAATTGAGATTAGTCGCACGGAAAAAATAAAGTGGTTGAGTTTACTCTGAATGATAACCGATGTTTTTTCTTGTGGAGCGGTGAGGTGACAAAAAAAGATTAGAAAGTGTCGTAATCTCTTATGAAACCGATTAAATAATGTAGATCGTACCTAAATCGGCGGACGAAAATAACTTCCTCGCCCGACAATTTCACAGTCGAATCGGAAGCCACCACGAGAAAGAAATGCCGAGTATAAACACTGCCTACCGGAGACGTGCACACTAGGCCACTTTGCGAAAATCGCCAAAATTTCGAAAAAAAACACACACGCCAATTCAAAGATTCGAAGACGCCGGCGTGTGGAAAAATGCTGCGCGTACCGAATTACTAGCAAACCGGCGGGCGACTGAACAATTTGCCCTGGCGCAAGTTTCGCTCTCGATATCAGAAAAGCGTGCACCAGGAGAGAGTGAATCCACCGCGTTACACTCCAACTTTGCGCCGTTACACTCGGCTCGCATTCGCTGCCACGCCAGTAGCATTCCCACCGCGCTAAAAACGCGGCAAACGCGTGCGGCTGTAAACTACAATAGCTGGAAACGAAACAAGATTCGTTATGAAATCATATTTAATAACACCCACCGCCCCTCTCCGGAGCGCCGGGGAACAATCGTAAACACTCGAGAAAGTAAAAGACATTATAATACATTAGAATTGTTATTTACCACATTATAAAAATGTTGTAGAAATAATGGAAATGAAACCGACGTGGCAATGTTTCCTCCGCAAGGAATGAGCGATGGAGATCGTTCGGACGATTGGCCGACGGTGGTGGGGGCGCAAGTGCAGATTACCGAATGTGTGTCATTACCGTCGATTGCATCTCGCCGCCAATTAGCACCTTGCATGGCGGCATGAGGACGTCTGGTGCACGTGAAGACCAATACGTCGATGGCGCTGCTGTGTACCGATGATTTTAATTGTTATTCGCCGCGTGCTCTTGTTGCCATGGATCTTGTGCCACGGTCACGGCGCTGGCGAAAGGGGTGGGGGGGGGGGGCGTGACCTAGAAATTACTGGCAACTCACCCCTTGATGATAATGATAGCAAACTCTCAGGTAATTCACTTTTCTGTCACGGAAGAGAGAGAAATTGGCTAAGAGACAGCTTTTGGGAGCTGACCTTTAACAAAGGGTTATGGGTTCAGTTCTAAATATAATTCACTGATGCTTTATTCTAAACTAGTGGCTCCGCCCCTGCGGCCTCCGGCCGCCAACCCCGCCAGGGGGCTCCGCCCCCTGGACCCCCGAAGTTTCTTGGTGGGGGGCTTCGCCCCCCAAACCCCCCCGTCGGTTATTTGGGGGGCTCCGCCCCCCAATCCCCTCCGGTGCGGCCTCCGGCCGCACACACCTGCAAGGTGCTTCGCCCCCTGACATATGTGGAGGGGTGAACGTAATTAGAGTGAAATCATGACAGGAAAATAGTTGGTCACCGTAGTATCATCCGACTACGGGGGTGAACTAACATCAAAATTCAAACCTCATCTAACCGACCTAAAATTTGCAAAAATATAGGTAATATTAATGGAGGTTTTATGAAAAGACTCAGACACGCAGACGTCCGCCATCGATAAATCATACAAAAAAAAATAATTTAGAGCCGTTAAAAAAGATCCCATGTTTACAGAAAGCTGATCAGATATAGTTAAAACCGTGTTTTTTTATCGCATAGGTGCGTATTTAAGACATCCTATCAGTTTCAGTTCCTCGAGTTGCCTGCTAAATGCAGATTCTTGTAAAGTTTCGTGGTCATTAGTACACAGAGTTTGATTTGTAGATGGCTTGGGAAGGAATGATAATAATCTGTTTGTGAAGTGAAGGCAGGGCACAGATTGACAGAGATATACATAGCACAGGGCTTGTCGTAACAAATTGTGGGTCGGCTGACAAAAAAAAATGAATTGTATAGAAAATTAACGTCTCGGAAGTCAAAATTTAAGGAAAAGGGCCAATTTTGGGCCGGTGTCCGTTGCGGCTACCGACGCATTACGAAAAAAAATCACAATATCGTCTGTATGTTATACTCGATGTTTATGATCAGTTGCACAATCACGGGACGTCCCCGAAATGCGGCTGGCTGTTGCGAGCCCCCTCTCTCCACTTCCACGATGATTTATATGCACTTGGTGGGGCCATGTGTTAGGAGGAGAGTCGCATGTTTTTGTTTTGTGAAAAGATTCCCTCCCCCCCAAAAAAGGGCCCAATTTTGGGCTGGCGGATGTAAAATTATAGGTTTGAATTAAAAATGAAGACTTTTACACGGGTACAAATTTTCAATTCTATGTGTCCAAATTTGACCGGTGAACCCCCCCAAAAAAGGGCCCATTTTGGCCAGACCGAAGCGAAACCTCAACAGTGAGTTGTATAATGTGTGATCGAGTGCGTTGCCAGAATTTCATAAAGTTAGGAAAATAACTGCCAAGTGTAATCGCAAGTTTTTGTTTCTGCTAAATGACCCCCTCAAAAGGGCCCAATTTTGGGCTGGCTGATTTGAAAATTTCAATTTGAATTGAAAATGGTCGCTGCTACACGGGTATAAATTTGCAATCCTCCAAGTCCAAATTTGGTAGGTGAACCCCCCCAAAAAAGGGCCCATTTTGGTCAAACCGCAGCGAGACCCCCTCGTTGCACCCATTTATGATGTATCGAGTGCGTTTCCAAAATTTCATAAGAATCGGATGGTAACTTTAGGCGTGCATAGACATGTCTGAAAGTGATGAAAACACACTGAACCACAGGGATAATATTAGTATAGGGACTAGGGGCTCTGCCCCTGCGGCCTCCGGCCGCCAACCCACCCGGCGTGCTTTGGGGCTTCGCCCCAAAGCACCATCTGCTCGGAGCCCCTTTGCAGGGGGCTTCGCCCCCTGTCGGTTTTATTTGTTTCTTGAGTTAATTTGTTTTTTGGTAATTGGTCTTTGACCCTTCTGCCACGCTTGCCAAACACTTCTTATTTACCTACATATTGTTAGCTTATTTTATATCTTTACAATTATTTTAGTTTTAAGATTAGTTACTAGAGCGCGCCAGAGGGCTGATAAATATAAGAAGTGTATGCGCGAGGAAGTGAAGCGGCGCAGAAGGATGCGCGAAGAAGTGAAGCGGCGCAGAAGGATGCGCGAGGAAGGGAAGCGGCGCAGAAGTGTGCGCGTGAGAGAGGGAAGCGAGTTGTTGTTGTGGTAGAAAGCATTCGTCCAGGGGACGCCGTTTGTAATCGTTGCATATTGAATTAAAAAGGAACTGTGTGAAAATTATCTTGCGTGTGTTTTTGGGAATAGGCCGTGTAATCCTACCGTTTCCCCAACATTCAGAAGTGGGATAGATGGATAGATAGATAGAGATGTGTGAACAAGTGATCAGTGAGTGATAAACAATTAACCAACGTGTAAAAACAATAAATCAAAGAACAAGATGTCGAGTTCTAACGAAGATGAAGGCACCGAAGAACCGAGCGCGACGCCGACAAACGACAGTATGGAGATGTTCCGAATCATGATGCAAACGTTGCTCGAGGCAAACAAAACTCAAACTGAACATCTCGTCGCAGCAACACTGTGCCGCAATCAACAACCTACGGGGGTACAATACGGAATAATGCCTGACTTGAACCAGTCAATACCATTATTTAACGGAGAGTCCACAGACAGTGGTGAGGCAAGAGAATGGATTAGAATAATCGAGGCAACCGCCGATCTACATCGATGGCCTCACGAGTTTCGACTTGAATCGGCGCGTGCACACCTGCGAGGTGCTGCCAGCTTCTGGTTTTCCGCGAAGAGACCGAAAACTTGGATCTCATTCACGGATGCCTTCGCCAAGACTTTTTTTGGTAATGATCACACCGGGATAACCGAGAAGATCAACCGGATGCAGAATCGTTTGCAAGGAAAAGGGGAAAATCTCTTTTTGTATTTCCACGAGAAAATAAAACTGTGCAAGGATTGTGAAATGAGTTTCGTCGAAACCAAGAAACAAGTGGCGATTGGACTGCACTCTCGGCAACTCAGCGCCATGATAATGTCGAAGTTTCACGTGGGAGAAGACGACATGCTGAGCGACCTTCGGCTGTATTCAGAAGTTGATGCATCAAGAGCACAGGTCAACAGGACTGCAAACCAGCCCCCTCGCAGAGATTGGCGCTCTACAGCCACAACGACCACCACTCCAGCGCCCGTCAACGCGGAACTGTATCGCTCACCAACGCCGAGCAGCTCGCAGCCTTACCGCACGCCGACCAGCGCACCAGTGTATCGTCCGCCAGCGTCGTCGAGCCAGTCGCAGACGAACTTTCAACCGTTGAACACGTCAACACCGCGATTCCGAAGCTTGCTGAACGATGGTCAACGTCGATGCTATAACTGCAACGACTATGGTCATCTATCGAGGGACTGTTCACAACCACGGCGCCAACAGGTTGCTCCAAATAGCACAACGAAGACTCCTTCGACCACACCGCTTGACGGCCGGATGGAACA
The DNA here is from genome assembly GCA_921293315.2 of Nemurella pictetii. Classification (NCBI taxonomy): domain Eukaryota; kingdom Metazoa; phylum Arthropoda; class Insecta; order Plecoptera; family Nemouridae; genus Nemurella; species Nemurella pictetii. Next base: position 11,239,658 of record OV121122.1, read on the forward strand.
AAACCTAACTGAGACTCAGTCATCTCAAGACACATTGGTTAAGTATCTAAAGTTAGCCACAGTGAACCAGCACAGTCAATGTAACGCCCTGATTGATACAGGCAGCGCCTGCTGTACAATGTCCGCCTCAGCCGCAGTCAGGTGCGGATTAGTGGTGGGAAAAACCTCCAAGTCCCTATTTGCCTTTGGGGACATAACCAAACCGGCAACCCAACCATTAGGAATCGTAAATGTCAGAATTCAAATAGACAATGTGATTGTCGAAGACGTGGAGGTGTTGGTTGTCCCCGACAGTGCCCAATCCATGGAACTATTAGTGGGGAGGACTTGGACAGAAAGTCCTCATGTGGCTTTTGTCAAAATTGGAGACCACTTTCTTATCGCCAACAGAGACAGTAGTCCATTTGCCGAGATGGAGACGTCTGTCGCCGAAACCACCGCTGGACACCGGCTCCGTACCTCAGCCGCCGTGACGCTGCCTCCCTACACGATGAATCTCGTCCAGGTGTTCGTGTCCACCGAGCAGCCAGTCCTATTCAACGGTGCTTTATATCAATCGACGGATGGTAAGATCACCATGCCTCTAAATAATGTAACAAACGAAAGTCAGTACATAGCCAAAGGCACAAGTGTCGGCCGTGCCGAAGAAATACTGACTTTAGAAGATATGACCAGACCGCCCCCACGTTTGGCGCAGAAAATAGAAGTAAGCGATTTGACAATGGATACAGATGTTCCGCCAAGGGAGAAGCAGAAGTTACTTGAGCTAGTAAACGAGTTCCGCGATTGTTTCGCTCTGTCAATTGAAGAGCTAGGATGTACTAACCTAACGCGGATGGACATTGAGGAAATACCAGGAAGCAAACCCGTGACGAGCAAGCCGTATCGGACGAACGCTGTAGAACGAGCAGAGATAGCGGAAATTGTCAAGGAATGGCGAGACAACGGCATTGTAACCGACAGTCGCTCCCCGTACTCGAGCCCGGTACTGCTGGTCAAGAAGAAAAGTGGCGAAAAAAGGTTGGTGGTTGATTTTAGGAAGCTCAACGCGCAGACGGTCAAGGAAAATTTTCCAATACCAAACATAGAGGAGCAACTAGCAGGGCTCTCGGGTAACAAAATATTTACAGTACTTGATCTAGCTCATGGATACTTGCAAATACCACTGACAGAAGCTGCTAAGGAGAAAACTACGTTTATCACCCCAGACGACAAAGGGAAATTCGAACGAATGGTTTTCGGGCTTACGAATGCCCCATCCGAGTTTCAGCGCCTTATGAATCAGACACTTGGGCCCCTACGGAACACGGTTGCTCAGTGCTACCTGGATGACCTGCTCGTGGCTGCCCGAGACTGGGACGAAATGCTAGTAAACTTGCGTCTTGTCTTTGAAGCCTTACGTAAAGCAAAACTCACCTTGAAGTTAACCAAGTGCGAATTCGGTAAGTCTGAGATCGAATATCTTGGATTCGTGGTGACAGGTAACGGAATTTTACCTGGATGCCGAAAAGTAGCAGCAATCGCTGAGTTTAAGGAACCCGGAAACGTTCATGAACTACGCAGATTCCTCGGACTGACGGGATATTTTCGCCGTTTCGTATTACGATACGCCGCTCGATCCGAAAACTTGACGAGACTACTGAAGAAGGACTGCGCCTTCGAGTGGGGTCCACCACAGACGACGGCTTTCCGAGACCTCCGAGACGCACTACTCTGCAGCCCGATACTACGCCTGTACGACCCGGAAGCGCGTACCGAATTGCATACTGATGCAAGCTCGTCCGGTCTAGCAGGAATGTTACTCCAAGAAGGAAACGACAAGAAAATGCATCTGGTGTACTGTGTCAGCAAACGCACATCTGACTCGGAACGGTTCCTTCACTCGTCGAGACTTGAGTTGATGGCGATTGTGTGGGCCGTGGACCGCCTTCGGTCATTTCTGTTAGGAATCCAGTTCACGATAGTTACGGACTGTCAAGCCCTAGTCTATCTCAACGCTCACCGCACTTTGAAGCCCCAAGTTGCGCGATGGTACGATCTACTTCAGGAGTACACGTACGAAGTTAAACACCGACCAGGAGACCAAATGTGCCATGTTGATGCTCTAAGCAGGGCGCCCGTCGAAAAGGAAGAAGATACGTTCGAGGAGATCATTGACCGACGTCTCGATGTCTACGTGACACTCAGCGAGGAAGAGCAAGTACTCATGTTTCAGAAGAGCGACCCCGAACTGCGAGCCCTGGCGATCATTCTTGAGAAGAATTCAAGCGAACGTAGTAAGGAAGAGAATTCAGTTTGTCAGAACTACCGATTGGTGAACGGGAGAATATGCAGGCTGATACGTGTAGAAGATGAAGAGAAACTGCGTTATGTGCTACCCAAAACAATGCGGAAGAGCATATGTGTCCGGTATCACGACCTACTGGGACATTTCTCACTCGATCGTACCCTGAAGAACTTGGCACGACACTACTGGTTTGCCAACATGCGGAGGTATGTACGTCAGCACATCGCAATGTGCTTGGATTGTCTTATGCACAAATGCCCGGGTGGACGGCAAGCAGGGTTTCTGCACCCCATTCCCCCCGGTAATAGACCGTTCGCAGTGGTTCACCTAGATCATCTGGGACCATTTGTTCGATCATCAAAGGGACATCAACACCTGCTCATCATTGTGGACAACCTCACAAAATTCGTCTGCCTATATCCAACAAAAGCGACAACTACGGAAAGTGTTATCAACGCACTGAAGGACTTTGTAGAAGAGAGAGGTTTGCCGGAAAGAATTATCAGTGACCGTGGATCATGTTTCACTGCGAAGAACTTTGAAGAATATCTGGAAAAGAATGGGATCAAGCACACACTGAACTCTTCACGACACCCGCAAGCCAACGGACAGGTTGAACGCGTAAACCGCACGATTTTACCAGTAATCGCAATGGCAATCACGAATCCAGAGCACCGCGACTGGGACCGAAATCTGAAAAGGATTCAGCGAGACTTGAACGTCGCCATGAACAAGACCACCGGGAAGTCACCGTTCTTCATTCTCCACGGGTACCATCCAAGATTTCATGATGGCAATCTGAGATTCCTCACGGATGTGGAAGAGGAAGAGTGGATGAACCCAAAAGACATACAAGAGGCCACACATCGGGAAATCGTCAACCAACAAGAGGTATACAAGACCGCCTACGACAAGAGACGCTTCCAGGGGATCACATATGCAGTCGGCGAAATTGTGGTGATGAGCGCCGCAAAAATTCATACGGGTGAACCAACAAAAACGCAACCGCGGTTCCGTGGTCCACTGGTGGTAACGAAATGTTTTCCAGGTGATACCTATCAGGTGGCGCAGCTGGAACCTCGGCGGGACAACCGTTATTATTGTACCACTGCCCACGTCTCGCAGCTAAAGTCGTACCGGCAGCACGACGCGGATCCTGAGGACGACTCGGCCGGCAACTCTACAAACGACGACGAGGAGAGCGTGCCAGTTGAGCAATCAAGACAGAAGAGGGTCCGCTCAACCCCTTCTTATCTTAAGGATTATTTTCATTAACGAAGCAGTTAGCAAGGCTTATTTTTTTATTATGTTATCATTATTTACTCTTGTATTAAGTTAATTACACTTTAGTCCGAGGACGAACTAATTTTCAGGATGCCCGAATGTTAGCTTATTTTATATCTTTACAATTATTTTAGTTTTAAGATTAGTTACTAGAGCGCGCCAGAGGGCTGATAAATATAAGAAGTGTATGCGCGAGGAAGTGAAGCGGCGCAGAAGGATGCGCGAAGAAGTGAAGCGGCGCAGAAGGATGCGCGAGGAAGGGAAGCGGCGCAGAAGTGTGCGCGTGAGAGAGGGAAGCGAGTTGTTGTTGTGGTAGAAAGCATTCGTCCAGGGGACGCCGTTTGTAATCGTTGCATATTGAATTAAAAAGGAACTGTGTGAAAATTATCTTGCGTGTGTTTTTGGGAATAGGCCGTGTAATCCTACCGTTTCCCCAACAATATACACTGCTCAAATGCGAAATTATGGGTATTACTAATGATGGCAATATATTTTCGTGACTCAGGTACACAGAGGTCCACCATCAGCTGTTGGTGATCCAGGAAAGGATAGTTTTCATGTGATACCGCACATGCTGCTTCTAAGTCTTCCTTTCCTGACCCCACCCAATCTCCCAACCCAACCGTGTTGTATGTTTCCTGATGCCTTTCCTGCCTTTCGTGCGTCTTTTTTTGCTACTCCCCTTGCCCAACAATTAGTGCCTTTCTGCATGTTCTCTGCGCGCCTGTTCATTGTTGGGTGTTGCTAAAAGGAGGGGGGTTTCATTTCGTGACACAGATACACCGATGTCCCCCATCGCTTGGTGTCGCCACAGCATGAGTTTTCACGTGCCGCTGCACATGTTTCTTCTATGTTTTCCTTCCCTGCCCCAAAGTAACCTCCCAACCATGATTTTGCAGATTTTCCCATCCCCCTCCCCTACCCCTCCACTAATCCTACCTTTCCTGACCCAACCCAACTTCCCAACCTTCCTCTGCGTAGGGCCCCCTTGCAGGGGGCTTCGCCCCCTGTAGGTTTTATTTGTTTCTTGTGTTGATTTGTTTTTCGGTAATTGGTATTTGACCCTTCTGCCACGCTTACCTAACACTAATTGTGTTTACCTTCATATACACTGCTCAAATGCGAACTTTAAAGTAATACTAATGATGGCTAAATGTTTTCATGACTCTGGTACACATGCGTCCTCCATCAGTAGGTGATCCAAGAAAAGCGAGTGGTGTGGTGTCGCCGAAGCACGAGTTTTCACGTGCCGCTACACGTGTTTCTTCTATGACTTCCTTTCCTGACCCAAACTAACCTCCCAACCATGGTTTTGCCGAGTTCCCCCCCCCCCCACACCCCTCCACTAATCCTACCTTTCCTGACCCAACCCAACTTCCCAACCTTCCTCTGCGTAGGGCCCCCTATACCTATAACTATACATTTTTCCTGAGAAATTGATATTGAAAGAGATATAGAGGATTTAGTTTTGCATAAATTAACATGGTGGCTTATGGGAGATGTGAGCGCGTGCGGGGTAATCGATGGTACGGGCGAAAGGGCATTCGGCGGGAGTCGAACCGCATATATATGGATAGCTGGTGTAAATGCGCATCTTTAATGTGTCTATCATTTTTTCTTAGAAATCGAATTTAAGGAAGTTATTAAAGATTTAGTGTTTCGGACAGAAATTGCGGCTAAGTCATTTAACATGGGGGCTTATGGGAGTACGGAAAATGTGTTAGTGCGGGCGCTGGGACATTCGGCGGGAGTCGAAGTATAGATGAAAAGATAACGATTGTGAATGCGCATCTTTTATGTACCTATCACTTTTCGTTAGAAATTGAATTTCGCGGAGATAAGACGATTTTAGTGTTTTCGCCGGAAATGCGGCTAAGTCGATTAGCACAGGGATAATATTAGTATAGGGACTAGTGGCTCCGCCCCTGCGGCCTCCGGCCGCCAACCCCGCCAGGGGGCTCCGCCCCCTGGACCCCCGGAGTTTCTTGGTGGGGGGCATCGCCCCCCAAACCCCCCCGTCAGGTATTTGGGGGGCTTCGCCCCCCAAATTCCCCCCGGTGCAGCCTCCAGCCGCACACGCCTGCAGGGTGCTTCGCCCCCTGAAGGGGTGAGCGTAATTAGAGTGAAATCATGACAGGAAAATAGTTGGTCACCGTCGTATCATCCAACTACGGGGGTGAACTAACATCAAAATTCAAACCTCATCTAACCGACCTAAAATTTGCAAAAATATAGGTAATAATAATGGAGGTTTTATGAAAAGACCCAGACACGCAGACGTCCGCCATCGATAAATCATAAAAAATAATTAATTTAGAGCCGTTAAAAAAGATCCATTGTTTACAGAAAGCTGATCAGATATAGTTAAAAACCGTGTTTTTTTTTATCGCATAGGTGCGTATTTAAGACATCCTATCAGTTTCAGTTCCTCGAGTTGCCTACTAAATGCAGATTCTTGTAAAGTTTCGTGGTCATTAGTACACAGAGTTTGATTTGTAGATGGCTTGGGAAGGAATGATAATAATCTGTTTGTGAAGTGAAGGCAGGGCACAGATTGACAGAGATATACATAGCACAGGGCTTGTCGTAACAAATTGTGGGTCGGCTGACAAAAAAAAAATGAATTGTAGTGAAAATTAACGTCTCAGAAGTCAAAATTTAAGGAAAAGGGCCAATTTTGGGCCGGTGTCCGTTGGGCTCGTCTAGTAGTCAAATCAATACATTACAGGGGAAACAATTTCGAGATGATAGTAATTTTACCAAATGCTCCCCCCCCCCCCCCCCCCAACCCAGCCACTAATCCAACCTTTCCTGACCCTACCCAACTTCCCAACCCAATTGTGTTCTATGTTTCATTATACCCTATCTTTTGACCAGGTACCCACCTCGAAGCGTGTTACCTTGAAGGGTAGCCTGGCAAAGTGTCCCCTGGCAAAATGTCCGCCCAGACTTCCACTATCGATTATTGAGGGATTGTGTATATGGATCGCGACAAATGCAAAATTTTGATATTGAAGGATTTATTTATCATATGTTTACTGTGTTTGCTGTGTGTTTGCTGCTGATTCAAAATTTACATAGTTATTTTCGCGAAGCAACGCAAAATTGGTGTTTTAACGCGTGAAGTTGACCAATGTTCGCGAACTTTCGCGACTTTGTCCCCGATACCGACGCATTACGAAAAAAAATCACAATATCGTCTGTATGTTATACTCGATGTTTATGATCAGTTGCGCAATCACGGGACTTCCCCGAAATGCGGCTGGCTGTAGCGAGCCCCCTCTCTCCACTTCCACGATGATTTATATGCACTTGGTGGGGCCATGTGTTTTTTGCAGAAAGTAGGAGAGTCGCATGTTTTTGTTTTTGTGAAAAGATTCCCTCCCCCCCAAAAAGGGCCCAATTTTGGGCTGGCGGATGTAAAATTATAGGTTTGAATTAAAAATGAACACTTTTACACGGGTACAAATTTTCAATTCTATGTGTCCAAATTTGACTGGTGAACCCCCCCAAAAAAGGGCCCATTTTGGTCAAACCGAAGCGAAACCCCAGCAGTGAGTTGTAGAATGTGTGATCGAGTGCGTTTCCAGAATTTCATAAAGTTAGGAAAATAACTGCCAAGTGTAATCGCAAGTTTTTGTTTCTGCTAAATGACCCCCTCAAAAGGGCCCAATTTTGGGCTGGCTGATTTGAAAATTTCAATTTGAATTGAAAATGGTTGCTGCTACACGGGTATAAATTTTCAATCCTCCAAGTCCAAATTTGGTAGGTGAACCCCCCCAAAAAAGGGCCCATTTTGGTCAAACCGCAGCGAGACCCCCTCGTTGCACCCATTTATGATGTATCGAGTGCGTTTCCAAAATTTCATCAAAATAGGCTGAGAACTTTAGGCGTGCATAGACATGTCTGAAAGTGATGAAAACACACTGAACCACAGGGATAATATTAGTATAGGGATAATACCGACTAGGAGCACGTCGATCTAATTACGTCCGTAACAGGTGTCACTGACACTAGTTTTGGGAATGGTGCCAAGATCATTTTGAATTTGTTTATTTGGAATTGTCGCTTTTCTCAGGGTTAAATCTTGTCAGAAGAAACTGAATTCCTCGCCTAAAAAGTGTCCCACTATACAACCGCACTCAAAGATTCGAATCCCGGTCTTCAAGCTATTTACCGCTGAGTTTCTTTGAAACCTTTGCTATAAATGGCCCCCCGTCAACAATCATTCAGTATCTGTGGCAGGAATCATCGCATTTCTTTTAAAAATCTAAATTTTATTGATGCAATTTTAGCCTGCCTTGTTTCAAAAGTACACTGCAAGTCTTTTAGCAAAAATATAAAATATTTTTAATGAACAACTTTATATTTCAAAAATATGATTTGGGTTTTGAGTTAGTTTAAAATGTTAACATAAATTGATTTGTTACCTGTGTGACGGTTTGCTGCGATGTGCTTTGCTGTATACTGAGCTCCGTGGAATCATTTTATGGGGTATATTTCATAGGTTTATCACCCCATTAGCTGTTTTATTTCACCTATCCTGAACTTTACTAGCACAACAACGGGCTGGTGCTTAAATGCAGAAAACCTAATCAATATATTTTAACTTCTGACTCATTTTGATTTTCTAAAAACTTTTAAAAGTCTTTTATAGTTTCACACTTCGCTATAAATCAAACTTTATAAATACAACAGCGGATGCATGGCTCATACACAGGGTAAGCTTTATAAAGTTTCTCAATACCATTTAATTGATACCAATTAATTTAAGATAAAATTTATTTCGACCATTCAACATCGGCAACATTCAAAACCGTAAATATTTTCAAACTTTTGTTAGTTTTTTTTCTCTGTTTATTAACATTCAGTATGTTGTTTATCTAAAGTCCAACAAGCAACATTTACAAAATTCTAAAAACAGTATATTGTATACTATGGAACCCATCTACATATTATATTAATATTATAATATATTCAGCTAGCTGATCGTTCAGGTGTAAATGGCTAGGTAGTAGATGTATTTTGTTTGCTCGTTATTTATACCTAGAGTGTTGGTGAACATGCATTTTGGCAGGATGTATAAATTATCTCACACGGTTTTTGTTATTTGTTTTAACTAAATTTTCCGCTTTCATTTTTAATCATAGAACACAGTTTGCTTAACAAGTGAATATAATGAATAATTTTTATTATCAATCATCGATATCTAGCAGGAAAAATGATTAAATATCTATAAATCTGACTTTGTTGATTTAGGATTTATGATTGAAGTCATGTCATTGATTGACAATAGATCTTTAAGGACAGTCATCTCAAGAGTACAGATATTTACCACGAATAATGTAGCTACTGAAGAATACGAAAATATGACATGTCGATCAACAAGTTTACTTTCGAAATCATTTAAATATACTTCGCTCAAATACAGACCTCTTCCTGGCTTTACATATGGCTGTGAGATTTCAGTCAATTTTCACAAAAATTTTGATTGGATTTTTTTCACGATTCCCTGCCTATACCTTTGCATTCTGGACGTGATCCGTAAGCACCTCGCCTCTAGGATTGTCAACCCCCTCGTTCGAAACATTTCCCTGACTGAACCGCTCCAATGAATCAAGTCGAAGGTATAATCACGAAAACACAGAAAAGTTATTATAATTACACAAAATGGCAACGTATAGCTTATGGAATGCGAATTATATACGTTCGATGGAATTAATTTTTAGATTTCATTAAGTATGATTAATAAGTATGATTATTTTGTGCAAGTTTCGAGATTATTATATGTTAAAATCTTGTGCATTATTCGCTCTTTTTTAATTAGTTTTAAGCAATCTATATTATGTGGCAAGCACTGTTGTGTCCCCAAATCAAACTCGAGACCGCTCTTGAAGAGATGGCCGAATCTTATCGCGTTTAGGAACATAACAATACTGGCATCACTTTAAACTTGATAAGATTTATAATTATCATATTTTGTTTAAAATTCTATATTAGTAACTTGATTAGAAGACGTAAAAGCAAATAGCAGATTGTTTTTTTTTCGAAAGCATTATGTTTCAATCACTTTAAAATTTGAATATTATCCCTCTCTTTTTTACTATAAGATAGCCAAGAAGTTGAAACTACAGATTGGTATATAGTATGATTTGATTGACTCATTGCTTTGTTCTACCTGGGATGACTAAAGATTCGGGAATTTATTTCTTAATTTACTGGTAGAGTAAGATACTAATTGATATAAGATATGACTTTTCAATTTGTGTACAATTCAAATTTACGATTCAATCTATCAAGTCACAAGACTGTCAATCTCTCTGTTTTTCGGCATTATCTCGTGTTGAAAATGCGTTTTTTTTATATTCGGAGACGAAGGGGTTTCCCAACTTCATAGAAACCGAAAGAAAACAAAAAAAAACTGACCAAAAAATCAAACAGATCGTAGGAAGATTGCGACGGGCTTAGAAACAGTTAGTGCCAGTGAAAAGCTTTGAGAAGCACGAAGCATTGCGATTCAGTGCAGCTCAGACAACCCCCTTGTGACGATGAAGCGCAGCTACCCCTAATCTACCCCTAAAACTTCACAGAGTTGTACACGTTTAATCGCGGACGTATGGCCAATATCAATATGCATTGGGACACAACTATATATACTGTTAAGATACGACACAGCTAATTTATTGCTGCTGACACATGGGGGTCCACTTCTTTTCGACACTAACTGTTCGCGATGCGGAAAATTCTCGCCGTGAAAATCGAACAAAGCTGGACGAATTGGCAACGAAAATTTATCGTTTGGATTTGGTTTTTTCGCCTGTCGAACTGCAGGCAAAATTGTCTCAACTTTTTAAGACAGTTCAAAATTGGTTGGATCGAGCGGACACTTTTGACGATGGTGTAGCCCGTCAAAGAACTCCCCCCCCGTGCCCCCCCGTCCGCCCCCGCACCCCCGCCGTCGTCTCCCACGACCCATACTTTTCGAAAAGTTTGCAAACAAATTAGCAAAGTTGTCCGCGGAAGTATGTCTCACATCTCACATTTCTCAACTGCTTCGCGTTTCAGTTTCTTTCCACGATTGTTACATTTCTAGACAGCCTCATACAGCTTGAGTCGTCTAAAGTATGTAAGAAGCATGTTATAAGATTCTGATTTCTGATGGTTTTTGTTGGGCTACATCATCCGTGAAAGCCTTCCGGGACCGAGAGATTTACTAACTTATGGTATTGCATATCTTAGATAAAAGTTTTGACGTTTCTTTCAAAGCTCGGGTAGATAAAAGCTGGACTATTGCAATGCTGCTATAAGCAACATATTCGCAAACCCAATCGCTGACTTAGCGCCCAACGTATATTGGTACATTGGTAACACAAATCAGACGCCCTTGACCTATCCGCAACATCAAACGCATCTAAAAGTCAATCACGCGCTGACCTGTCAACCCCACATTTCCGCAACCCCCTTAACCGGTGCAAATGAAAGACATACCACCCCCCCACGCCTTCGTCTCCGAATCAGTCTGCCAGAGGTAGCGTATCTTGTACGGATTATGTAGCTTCTGTGTGATGTGCGCTCGCCCTGCTGCCGCCGTCGCCGTCGCCCTCTGCGACTTATGCCTCGCCCTCTTGGTTGTGTTTGGCGAGTGCCAGCAGGATCATTGTCAGCTCCTTGCGATTGATCTTGCCGTCTTGGTTGTAGTCGACTCCGCGCAGTATCGTCTCCTCGAAGTCGGCCAAGTCTTGCGCGTCGTAGTCCTGTGGGCAGCGGGTAGGAGGGCAGGCGGGGACCGTGCAAGGAGGATTAGTGGGGTTGGTTTCGATCGATGGGGGTGGACGTGTTTAATTAAAATCTGTGATTTAAATCGTGGCTGCTACGGAAATTGGCAGTTTTCGAATCCACGTTGTAAAGAAATAAACGTTTGAATACAGAATATGAAGCAAGTAAAGATAAAATTTTAGCCCAGCTACTTAGTCCTTGCTTGGAATGGTTTCTAGATTGAAGAATATCATAATGTTACCTCGTCAAGTTTGGGAGACGAAGGGAAATGTATGATGCATTTTTCGAGCAGATATTGCATAATTATTACTCAGTGAAACTTCAGGGCTAAGCATTTGAAAAATTACTCAATTCATCCGTGGGTGGATTTGGGCGCCAGTTTGTTTGATGAAAATAAGAAAACAGCGTGAGAAAAGCCAATGAGGTCAAGAGTTGCTAACTCACACAGAAAAAGTGTCTACAGAACAATTTTCCTGATTGTTGACCATCCTAGAAAAGTTACTCGACTAGTAGGAAAGATAAAGAAAATGGAACACACTATATCGGCACGGTTAGTTGATAAAATTCTTAAGACTCATGTCTTTTCCTAATCCTAACAATTTTCTGAAAACGGTTAGTTGATCTTTTCGGTTAAGTCCCACAGTTTTATTTCCTGGTACTTTGGTCACCGCTCAGCAGTGATGCCAATTGGTGTGACTACTCCTATTTGCAATCGTGAGTGTGATTTCGTTCCCGATGGTGAATGGCTAAAGCGACCAACTTGTCTGATGAGCGAACAAAGTGCAGTGAAATTCACTGACTGATAATTAGGTTCTAAGATTTCAACCGCGCTCACTCCTTTGCGACAAACTGGGTAACTGGAATGCTCTCTAGAAGTTGACATCTTGCATCGATCACAGCGAATTTGAATATTTCAATCAATAAAATATTTTGTCGTCTTGAGTGAGCTCGATTTCCATAAGTAAGACACCGAATGTATTCACTGACCTTCTTCACAAGTTCCAGAAGGTCCTTAAGGAAGCCTCGAAGCTCCTCGTTCTCTATCGAGCCGTTGTTGTCCTGAAAGAGCATGGAAAAGGAGCGCCATTTTATATGAAAACTTCTCTCGAGTCTGATTTCTTTCTTTGACGAATGTCCTGATGACTGTACTTACTCGGTCGTAGAGGGAGAAGACGCTCTCGATATCGTCTTTAGTCAGTTTGGTGGCTCCCTGCAACAGACATTCTTGAGCGTCTTGACTTAAGCAGCATCTCTGATTGTTGTAAATGCTGTATTTTCATTGGTTGTATCCCAAAATTATAATTTAACAATCAAGAAAAAAATAATGTTTGGATGAACAGCTTTAAAGAGAATCCCTATTGCGAAACATGAGAAATACTACAGTATTTTTCTACTTTTACGTTATTTTTCAGAAGAAATATGTTGCTATCGAATGAAAATAAAAACCTTCATATTAACAATCAATCAAGCATAACACGTTGATATAATTTCTCTATAGGTATGTAGTTTTAAATTATGAATATAATCTAATTCACCATTTATTTGCTTTTATAACTCATCAATTTAAGCGAGGATTATACACATTGACATATTATTGAAGTGTGTGCGTTTTAATCGAGCCATTGATGCTGAATGTTCTGTATTCCGTCGTGTGATTGAGTTTAGTGAGCTACTTGAAGCAGCGAGCTGTTATTTAGTTGCCGCGGTAAGCGAAGAGGACACACACAAAGCAATACACATGCGTGAATACAAAAAAAGATCCAGGTAAAGATAATAAACAATACATAGACACAACATAATGTTATGTTGCTCTCGCTACACATGTGTAAAGGCCACCGTCTGGTTGCAAGCGCACTAAAGTTTGACTTGTCGTTTTGAAAAATGCAGGCAGTGGCGGTGATTCGAAGTTATCGAAAGATGGGAGATGTAACTCTTGTTCGATTTCCCCAGACGAGGATGAAATTTTATTTTTCTCGTGAATAAATCGGAAATCTACGCTGTAGACGTTGCCATTATGTCAGGAATATAGAATATATGCATTGAATTTGTTCTATCTATACTCAATACCGACTTTATATAGAGAGAAAATTTCACAAATCTCCAGAGATTGATGTCCAAACTGCTTATTTCTGCAGTAAAGATTTTGATCATGACAGCGTTTTTGCAAATAGAAATGAAACGGTACAAAATTGTTAGTTGGAGCCAATTTGGCAAAGGTAAGATTTTGCAGATGCTTTCGCCAAATGGAATTCTCTTGAAGATTCTAACCGACATTGACCACACGTTGCGATGTTCAAAATTCCGGGCATACGTCCCTCCCTTTGGCGCTTAACCAGCGTTGGTGACCTTCACACGGCGAGTACTCTACGTAGAGATTGATTAGCAGAGGTACTCACTTCAATTCCCTCCTGAATCATTACAACCAGGGAGAGATTGAGAAGAGAGAAGAAAGAGAGTGACAGTGAGCGAGAGAGAACACACACAGACAGAGAGACAAACAGGAGGGGATTTATTCACTAGTGCAGCACACAGAAGGCAGTTTTTTTTTGGTTCTGTTTGAAATATTTAGATCAATTTAAGCGTTATTCAGTTTTGTGGGGGTTTTTGTTTGTTGAGTTTTTACGGGCGTTTATTTTCGATTTATAATTTAATATTAGTTGCTTTTTAGGTGCTTTTAGTTCATGTCATTTTTTAAATAAGCAATTTCTGTATTAACTATTCTATGGATAAGGAGCCTAGATTGCAGTTACACTTCCATGTGCCACTATGATTCTAGTTACGTTTCTTCTATTTGAAATATATTTACAACAAAACAAAAATGTATGGTGGATCGGAATGCTAAAAAGTTTGAAACGAAATGATGGAAAAAGATTCCAATGAAAAAGTAGATGAAAGTTACAACAACTGAAAGCAACGCATACATTTTTCTTCAGACTTACTCTAACACCCTTAAGGGAAAAAGAATTTGCCTTTCGAAGCGCCGAGAATTATAACCATGGCTTAGCATTCCAATCCCACATAGAAGATTTTTCTTTTAAATGTTATGTTTTGAACCTTCGTATCCACTTTTTCAAGCATTGACAATCGATGGCACCGATTGGTAAATAAAATCGACACAGAAGCGTAGCCCAGGCTCCTTATTCTAGGTACACACGATTATTTTTACCGTGTTCACTTTAGAGTATGTTTAGCCAAGGCAGGGGCGTGGGCGGGGGTGAATATTAAAGTTGCGAGGGTAAACAAACGGGAGTGCACACACATAGAGTACGAGCGATAGAATACACAGTGATATTGTACCAGCAGAGCCTAATAGATAGAGATAGAGAAAGTGATAGAGCGGTAAGGGTTGAAAGCTGAGTTGGGGGAAAACACACGACTGGACAAAAGCTTATGGGGGGGGGGGAGGGTGTTGATTTTTGTGTGGTGGTTATTTTTGGGGTAAAATGTCTGAGTTTTATTTTTTTTGTCCACTCACCTTGAACACCTGGCGACACAGAAAGTTTTCCTTTACAGGCAGAAGTCTGGAAAAATAGTAGAACAGTGTTTAGGCCCGCCGGGACTATGATGAAATCAATCACAATTCCAAATATTTAAACATTTAAACTGCAAAGCCAAATCCATTGCCAAATCCAAAGCCATTGAGCTAGCCAAAGGAATAATCTCTAACTAGGATCAAAATGACAATTAATAACCTATGTTACCAGACTATCGCCATTAATCATTATTTCCCAAGCCAATTTCAAATATTTCTCACAAAAATAATAGTACAGACAAGAAAAGCTGCATTACAATTTACTGCTAACGATGAATTTCACTGTCGTCTCAACTAACGCTGTCTTTTTGCCCGAGAATTATAAATCTCATATAGTGGAAAACATTATGACAGACCGTGTTCCATGTCGAAAAGTTGAGACACTTGGTCCTTTCAATGACCTCCAATCTCGTCAAATCAGAGCAATATATTAAGCGGTCTGTCGAGACTCGTTCACGTCCAGCCATGAAAACTCGACGGAAATTGGCGCAATTTTCTTTATCGCGCAGTCCTCATCATAATACACATCTCAATTCTATCGAAAGACTTGAATCAACCTGACTGTCTCTACATCCATGTGATTCTTTTGTACAGTAAAATTATTATTATTGTGCATTGATGATCGCACAACTTCGTTTACGGCTGTCTTCACAATATTCGAAATACTTCTGCACGTTTGTCTTTTGAATGCCGACTGCGAGCGTGTGGACTCAAACAGGTGCTAAACACACTCATGGTAGACTCGATTACCTGCCTCGGAACGGGGCTTGTAAGCGACCGTCTCAGCGGCGGTAATGCCAAGAACAACTTCGCCTAAACATCAACCTAATGAAGTGCTCTCGCCTTCCGAGTAGGTACAGTTGCATAACTTTCAGTTCTAAATATGCCGCCAGGCCAGGCACCTCCACTAAATTATTATTATTATGTCGACTTGAAACGCCGTTAGGATTTCGGGAGTGGTATTGCTGTTTTGGGCGACAAATGGGACGCTAACCGTACGAGTGTCTAACGTTGTTTGTGCACTAACTTTGAAAGCACCGTGTGACTTGGGGAGTAATTAGTGATTTTGTTTTATGTTTTGTGACGGCGTTAGTCTGAGCGTGGGTCTGAGGTTAATTGCTGTAGCGCGAACTTCTCAATGAATTACTAGCGTGGTGGAGCGAAGATTGGCGAATCGGGAACTGGAACCGGATACTGTTGTGTGAACCAAAGCAACCAATGGTTAGTTCTTGGTGACATGGCAATTCTTGCCTGCTTATGAAGATAATTCGAAAAGAAACATAATATGTCATAATATTTCTTAAAAAGGTTGTATTGTTTGTTACCGAAAAATGTCCCGATTTCTACGGCTAAAAGGTGTCAATAATTTGAGTTAAGCATCAAAAACACAATGAACACGAATTGTTTTACAGTTTTTTTGAAAACTAACGTGATGCGGAAGAGACATAACGTTTTAAAAGGCTTTTAGAATTTGAGCATGCATGCAACGATTTTTTGCATTTAGGTTCGAATCTACACTGATAATTGGAGCTATTTGTCGAATCTACAATAAATGATTTATCAATTTTATAAACTAATTGTTTTATGTAAAAAAACTCACAAGCAACTAAATGTTAGTGCATTGATTGTATATCGATGAATTTTAAGAAAAATATATTTTAAGAAAAATGAAAATTTAGATTTTGAAAGAATTCATATAAGTTTATATATCACATCAAATGGCGTTTTTAAAAGTTATGTCAAAAGCTATAGACTCCAAAAGCTTCCCAAAAGCTTCAGAAGCTCAAAACCTTCTCAAGCTTTGGCCCATATGAGGCTGAAGTTTCATTTTGGTGTGTTATATGAAAATATTGTGTGTTGTAACTCTTGTGCCAAGCAATGTAGACACGAGAAGGTGCAGAAGCAAACTTAACGCAGATTTCTCGACCCGGCTCCTCCACTTACTTGGCCATTTCTGAGAGCTGAAGGCGGCCATCTTTGTTGGCGTCGAACACTTGTAGCTGTGGAAAGAAACACGGGGTTGTTTTTTAATTTATTATTCAGAAATAAACACTGTTTTTTTTTGCTTGGAGGGTAATTTGAAACCAAAAGTTAGATTTCTCCTTCCGGCAGTTTTCGCCACTAAAAGTTCTACTTAGCAAATATTTATGCAAACAATTCTAATTTAATATAACCTGCGTCATTTTTCATTTATATGAAACTGTTCCCAAAAGTTTTTTTCTGAAATTTCCTGTACAAAAATCAACCTTTGTCGGCAAAGAAAATGATCCTACCCCAATTATGCTAATTTTCCAACCGCAAGAATTTCGTTTGACGACGTAATCGACGACGCACTCACCATGGTGTCGGTGTACTCGATCAGCTTGTCTTCGGACACGTCGTTGATTTTCTTCGCCTCCTTCAACAAGTCGCGCAGGAAATTCTGCACGGGAAAACAGCGCGGGGAAGCAGAGTCTGATTAGCACATTTTCAATCAACCAAAACCACATCCCACATCCCACAAGCACACACAAACACAGGACCTGGCTATAACGATAATGACCCTAGATTATAGTCCGCGCTCCATACGACCCTATCTGATTACGGCCATCTACATGGGGTCAGGCTTGGTGAAAATTCGCGGTGGGTTTTCCGCGAATTTTCCAAGGGAAATAATCAGCGCTAACATCAAAGGGAGCTGGACGCGTATTCGAACTGGTCGTTCGGTCTCCAGCAGTTGTAGCGAGCGAGCTCCAGCACGGGCCTCAGTGTTCTCAGTGGCGTCCCTCACTGTGTCCTTAGGAAGATAGAAGCTTCGAATGCTTAACAACGGTTTTAATCGGGTTTTAACCGGGCTAAGCATTTCAAAATACATTCCTTTTACTATAGTGCTTTGTGCACGCCCAAGCATGCTTTGTGCACGCCAAAGCATGCTTTGTGCACGCCAAAGCATGCTTTGCAAAGAATAATTAATGCTAGTTATGGTTAGTTTAAGTTAAGCAAGTTTAAGTAGTTATATGCTTAGGTTGACTACCATAATTATAAGCATGGACAGCAACCTATCAGAAATGTATATAAAGTTGTGTGCAACATCTAGTAACATCGTGTGTTTGGAAATATTAAATAGCCCCTGAGATTTACGATCCTCCTCTAGAGAAGTTCAGGGTGGACTTAGAGGCTGGAAAGTGCTTCTTTAGTTGTGACCTTTTTAACCTGGGAAGATGATTTATCATTATTTCCCTACAAGAAATATCGGGTTTTAAGGAGTGATTATTCTGAGAGACGACGAAGCGAAGAAACTGAGGTCCTGGGGCCTTCAGAGCCGCGGCCAGGATGAGGGCCTCGGTCACATTAAAGGAGGAAAATCGAAATTTCTTTGTGGAAAAATGTTTTTTAAACTCGAGAATTTTTTTTTGCGTTTTAGTTTTTAGCTTTTATCAATAATTTTTTTTAATCGAGTATGAGCGAGACTTTCGAGATTTTTATTACATTGAAGAATGATTCCACTAAAGATGTAATGAACCCACAAGATTGTCACAAATGCTTGCATCTATATGTTAACTCTAAGCATGCTTGTAAGCTTGTTTTTTGCTCAATACACTTTCCTGTATGCGTTCGAGGCACGCCACTGGCGAATCCACTGGCGAATAGAAAATGAGGACAGTTTCATTAATGAGTTTTTTTTCCTGCCCGTCACAATAATTCGCTCGGAAATAATGTCGGGACGCGCTTTATAATGCAGAGATTAGAGTGCACACGATCTTTTTCAATTCCATCCGCTTATAGCAGTGTCACGGACAAAGTAAGGCCATCCTAATAAAAACAGCTTAAGAAAATCCCATTCCATTATTTGCACAGCGCGCGCCTGTACGCATCTGCCGCCTTCAAACGGCGAACAACAAAACCCTTCACTCTCAAATCTCTGCTCGCTGTGCCGTTCTTCCTAAAAAAAAAAATACTCGACTAATTACTAAATTCAAACGATCAAACGTCAGCGAGAACCCTTGACTACAAACTAAAGCATTTCGAGCTACCAAGCAGACAATCTTGAATCGTGGATCACGCTTAGGGCGGCTCTAACTCGATGCGACAGGCTATCTTGTATACCGGACACGGATGACAACGAATCGGCCGTAGTTGTAGTTTGTCGAACTGTTTTAGCCGTGGCGTTATAACGCGCCCCTATACACTCACGTCCAAGTTACACCCCTGGAATTAATTTTCACTCAAAAATGTCCTCCCATCCGGGAGGGACGGACGTGAGAGTGTTTTGACACAACCCTCACGCAACGCTGTGGGCTGTTTGTATTGTCTGAAATACATCCTGCCTACCAAGACATCCCTGTATACATTTTAATGCAACCTTCGGGAAATGTTCCTATGCAGGACGTTCCGCATCTCCAGAGGTCCATAACGACATTATTACTCCTATGCTGTTCTCGTGAAAATCCATTATTATACATAATCAACGCTTAAATGATTAACAACCCATAATGCATCGCCCCTTTCCCCTGAAATTACACGCGCCTCTCGTCCATTATCAAGTGCGTTTATTATTATTTAGTGCGGAGAAATTAATCACGTTCGAAAATAATCAAACTCGTCGTCGGTGCGTTTCGCGACGTTCGTTGGCGCGTCGCTTTCGCGGGGGTGATTTTATCAGCGGGTCGCTATTGGGGGTGAATTAAGGCGCCTGCTCTGTCGCTAGTATCGCTTGCTGAGACTCGCCTGTTTTCCCGACCTCGTGTCTTAAACTTCTTACGAAAGTGCGAATTTTCTTGTCTACGCCAATGAGAGTTGTGGAATATTTTCAATTTTCTTACTATAGTTACCCTAGAGATGCAACTCCCATGGTGCTTGCCTAAAGAAATAAGGAATGCATTGCCACCTAAATTCAAATTGAATTTCCATCCGGGTGGGAATTTTCTAAATTAATAAGTTCTCGTGGGATTAAAAATACACGTTGCATCAATTGAAGTGGAATGAAGTGGAATTCCCAGCGTGCTACGGCCTTCAACGTCCCACGTCGTACGTTCCCAGCCATTATCGCCCGTATTACAGAATTTAGGCATAGAGTAAGCAGTCTTCCTTAGCCACCCTAACGCTGAGTGCTAACTTCCAATTGCTCGAACCCTGATCCCCAGAGAGCGGATATTACACGATATCACATGCGTGCATCGTATAGCGCCGTGGCGTAACGCACCCTGGCACGCACCTGGCTGGCACGCATGCACGCACGATATACTCTACGACAAAAGGGGGCCGTTGCTTTATACTCGCCCCAAGCTATTTCCATTTTTTAGTTTATTTTCGTGATTAAATTTAGGGCTTTCTGATAAGGTTTAGTAGGTTAACGATGAAAATTGTTATGTATATTACGACCCCTAAGACTCACGCGCCCGTGTTTAGCGGGTTTGACAAGGGATAATGTCATGTTGCAGATATTTGCGTTGTTTTTGTTTTGCTTGTGTTTTTGTGTCTAATTATTTATTTTCTGGTGCTTGGCTGTGAAACGTGCGATGTCACCTCTTGAGTAACATGATCGTCTTCGACCGTTTGTCTTAACCTCTAAAATACGATTACGGGCTGCAAATTGTTTTTATGATTTGATTAGAACTATTTTCGTGTGTTCCCAAGTTTCCAAGAAAACTGTTTTTTATTTATGCGTTGTGTTTTGTGTTGCTGGTTGCAGGCTGACACGAGATCCGAGATATCCGGCGGCGCGACCTGGGACATCGCCGAATTCCGGTAGGTCCTTTCGAGGCTCTTTTTGTTTTCGTCTCCATTTCTCTGTTCTCTTCTTATGTTGTCTTACCTATATTTTACCAAAATAGATTCAGTCATGCACTCTTTAAGTACACCTGCTGCTTTATTATGCTTTTCAATTTCGGAACACTCGATACTTCGGCGTTTAGGTGCAAGATGTTGACGTTGCGAGAGGAAAGCTGCAATTTTTTTATAAATTTCACGAAAATAATCATAGGAAAAACTATACCTACCTGTTACGCCAGGCCTCGTTCACACCGGAAAAGCCCCCCCCCCCCCCCCACCGCTAGAACTGCTATGTGGCATCCTGATGTTACCACCATGTTACCACTAAACCCCATTGGCAGCTTCCTGTTCACAATGGCGCCTCGAAAAGCAAGCTTTATCCACGCAGTTTTCACCCCATTTCCACGCTTTCCATACTTTTAAAAACCATATATTTTGATTGACGAGCTTCGTGGTTTCGGCATCGAAACGCGACGTCACGTGATTCGCGCCGATCACCTGAAATCTTTGCATAATCACGGCCGGATATTTTCACTCGCGGTACGCGCGATTTGATTGTGATTGATGGCTAATCTGCTAATACGCACACCGATTCGAGATCGATGCCCGGTTGGCCCAGCCCAGGGTCCCGCAAAACCCCCCAAAAAACACGCATGATGCCGACTGCGCGCTTCAATCAATACATTCTTCAAGTTCTTGTACGAAAATGCTAGCTTATCATTGTCTGCAGCGAGCCTTAGGCGATGCGGCGGGGTGCGGGGTGGGGATGGGGGGGAATGGTCTTGTGCTACCACATACAAAATCCATCGACCCAGTACTCCTTTTAACCATGGCGAAATTTCAGAAACAAGATTTTCTTGGCAATATTCATCTGCTGCGTACATTATAAATACATTCCCTGGAAAAGTGACGTTAATTTTACAACATTGAAAACTTAGATAAGAAAATAATAGTAAAACAAAAGGATATATTTTGGTCTTTCTGTGGCTGTCGGTCACCGATAAAAACGGTAATATAAAGTATTTGCAATGGCGGTAGGACTCAGTCAGCTAAACAAGCGGCAGTCCAGGCTGCTTTGCAGACAGGAAAACCAGCGGCGGTCCAGGCTGCTTTGCGGACAGGGAAACAAGCGGCAGTCCAGGCTGCTTTGCGGACAGGAAAACCAGCGGCGGTCCAGGCTGCTTTGCGGACAGGGAAACAAGCGGCAGTCCAGGCTGCTTTGCGGACAGGAAAACCAGCGGCGGTTCAGGCTGCTTTGCGGACAGGGAAACAAGCGGCAGTCCAGGCTGCTTTGCAGACAGGGAAACAAGCGGCAGTCCAGGCTGCTTTGCAGACAGGGAAACAAGCGGCAGTCCAGGCTGTTTTGCAGGCAGGGAAACAAGCGGCAGTCCAGGCTGCTTTGTGGACAGGGAATCAAGCGGCAGTCCAGGCTGCTTTGCGGACAGGGAATCAAGCGGCAGTCCAGACTGCTTTGCGGATAGGGAAACAAGCGGCGGTCCAGACTGCTTTGCGGATAGGGAAACAAGCGGCGATCCAGACTCATTTTAAGCAAACCCATATCATATATAATATCGCAAGAGACGGGCATTGCAAGGTCGATGCCGGTTCCGGTTCCGCTTAGCAAACGACGGCGCGCGCGGCGCCCGCGAAGACAAAGACGCGCGGCAAGCGTCTGTGATTCGACGCCGACGTCGCTTTGAGCAACAACTTGAAGCGCCGCGCTTCCAATTACACCCCGGGGGGTGGGGGGGTGGGTCTGGGATTAATCGCCAGCTCGCCCTTTGTTCGCTGTCTCGCCGTTTCCGAGGGCTGGGGGTGGTACTCACAAGGGTTGTCTGTTATTTCATGGCTTATTTATTTTAGGCTTGTTTGGTTTGGACTTTGTCTTAGGCGCCAATTAGGCGGGCGCGAGACGGCGTTTTGGTCGTTTCTTTGCCCGGACTTGCTGGGAACTTGCGCCGGGCTGCACTTTCATTTATATTTGTATTGAATCAACCATTTTCCACGCTGGGAAACTAATCCTCTTCTTATCTATCTGCATCATCGCATATCAACGCATCACATATTTACTCGACAGCTGGATACTTTTACAAATCCTCGAAACAAAGCCCGGGAACCAAAGCCCATCCATCACTCGAGGCGTACACCTAGTCCAATGGAATTGTGATTTTCTCATAGAAACTTTTTCAATGGGTAAACAGTAGAAACAAAAATAACTAAAGCCCCATTCATGCGCATGAACGTTTGAATCGCGCATTTTGCCTAATCGGAAACATACAGAAAAATAAATCTGATATATTATAACATCACTGCTAGAACGATGAACTCATATACCACGCTAACATGTTTGATAATTACTAAATTTCACATTGGCAATTTTTGTCAAATGAAACCCCGATTGTTGACCGACAATCCTATGCAGGCAGGAATTTCTATGCAAATTTCATTGACTGGCACATAACTCTGCATTGAACATTGAATGCTCACGAACAATTGTCGAAATATTTGTTTCCACAACGAAATTAATTGCTCCCACAACGTATAACGAACGATCCGCGAGAATGCTCGCATGTATCTGGGAATGCGACTCTCGTCCCCCCCATGTTTTGTTGTTGTGCGTTGCGGGGCATGGGGGGGGGGCAAGGGCGCGGTGCTCGCTGCCCGCCCGAATTTCGGGGCCGACCGGGTTTTTGGTATCGATTGCCCCGTGCGCGTCGCGGGCCCGGCGTAGGAGGCGGCGGCGGCGGCGGCATAGTGCGCTATTTTGCCCCGCATGCGATGCGACGGGACTATGGGGTGCATGGGGGTGGTCGGGCCAGCGACGTGGCCCTTTTGGATCCACGCGCGGGTGTTTTCGCAAAGCACTAACATTTTCGCTGCGAAACTTTTCGCTGGAACTTGACGGACGTTTCGTTTAAATTTTAAGTAGTTTTCTTTGTAATACCCGTGAAGATTTAGGGAAAGAAATTAGAAATGTGTTGGGGAATGTCTTATTTCAACGTTTCGACGCTACAAAAGATGTGTAGAATGTAGCAACTGCGCTGATAGAAATCCTTCCAATATATATCAAAATCAGATTGACATTTGTGGATCTGTTATTTACCTACGTGGTATCATAGATGTCTTCTATGTCTTCACTGGTTATCATTCAAAAATCTTTGCCATGAAGGAAAAGTTTTGAATGATTTTGGACTGAAATACAAATAAATTACTATGACTATTTTTTCAAACCGAATATGATATTTGCATGGGTTTAAGAAAAGTTACAACGTAAATATTGAATCGATTCAAGCTATCCATTGAACAGCTCTTATGACTATTGACAAAGAAGACATCATAGCTTTGCAAAACGCTGGGAACCTAGTGAAAAGCTGTACATTCAAAATCCCAGATTTATACAATCTTTCCCAGAAGTTACTTATAGATGCATCCTGCAGCACAAGGTCTCCTCGATTGGAATAGCTTTACGATTCACAAAGTTGCATAAAAAGGCAGAAAGCCAGGATCAGTGATCAAACGTCTTGGGCCGTGCATGGCCCGTCCACTACGCCACTGTCTCGACCCGAAATTGTCGCATTTTAATGCGACTCGCAAAAATCTCGACATGTTTTCGCTTTACCCAGCTCACATCGTGCCAGGTGTGTAATAGCTGATTGCCATTGCCCAAAATGGTGATCGAGTTTTTCCAGACTATCCTCCGGCTCGCGTGAGGAAATGAGAAAAGCGTCGGTGAAAATTGAGTGTTTAGTCGGATGAAATTGGATTCGAAACTGTCCCTTTCGGGTCTGATTCCGCCCTTCCGGGGGGTTGGGCGCAGGGGTGTCGGGAAGCCCCGGGAAATGAGGATTGTTCAGACATGGTGAATCTAAAAATAAACTTCGATCACCAAAAAGACGAGGGAGAGTTTACTTATTTTTCAATTATCAAGAATTTACTTCGCTGGATACACAAAAGCAACGTTTTGTGAATCGCCTTCGATATAAATATATCTATTCTATGGTTTATGAATGGGTCGTAGCTGTACCATATAATATAATGTCTGGCTATCAAAACTTAAGATTTTGAATTTGTACTAACGCTATGGCTCAATGCCTGAAACATCAATGGCTCACAGTGCAAACGCAAAGACTCGACGCTTGAATGCCTGAATGCTCCAATGCCTGAAACATCAATGGCTCATAGTATAGCGCAAAGACTCAACACCTGAATGTCTGAAAGCCTCAGTGCTGTCGACGTGAGAATCCTTTCAAACACATTTGTCCTGAACTCAACATCTGCATCGCGGTTCCGTCTGCAGCCAGGATCTGTCTCCAGCGCTGGAAACGCGAAATCCCCCCCCCCCCCCCCACCAACCACGAATTACGGCCAATTTTCACGACCGGCTTCGCATTTTCCCGTCCATTTCGCCACGCCGTCAGCTTTCCCTCGCAACCGTTTAATGATTTACTCATCAAAAACTTGCTCTCTCATCCAATTTCCACGATAAAAGGAAACAAAAAAGTTTCCCTAGCGGTATAGTCGACGCAACTATATGAAACCCCAGCACGCGGTTTTTGCTAATGAACCCATTTTTCTATTGAACTCTGGTGCGCTAACAAAGGCGGGTAATCAATTTGACGCTTCGTACGCTTCCCCGACCGCGGCGCTTGTAATTGTGCGCGCCGGCAGGTATGTACTTTGGGGCGTGAGCTGAGCTTAGCAGATCTCTGAGCCAGCAGATCTGTTACACGATCTTCCTCTCTAGCCTTGACGTGGCAGCTCGGACAGTGGCGATGCTTCATCGCTCGTTTTGCAGGATGGAAGTTTTACCTAGTATGATCATTTGATTTGTCTCTGTCTGTGAGTCACACTATCTTTGTCACACTCAAGGCATGTCATGTTCTTGCTTTTCGTTTCGTTTTTTAAAGATAAAGGTTTTCCAATACCTGGGATTAGAACTAGAATTATCTTTGTCACAGTCAAGGACAATACATTCGCGATTCGTTCACAGAACTTTAGTTTTGCAAGATGAAGTTATTCTCTTCGGTTCTTCCAGCCATATTGACCAATTTGTCTGCCCGTTAGAATTTTGATCTTCGTGACGCTATAATTCAGGTATGGAGAGATTTGTTCACGGCTCGCCAGCTTGTGTCACGCTGGTTAACGAAGATAGAGCTTTAACACTGACCGTTGACTTCAAAACACATATTCAATTCAATCAAAATTCTATCAAAATGTCGTCATGATATACCCAATCGGTAAAGCATAGGCAGAGCGATTCGGGCTGTGATCCCCATCTACCTTTGTTCTTTAGCAGAGCTAATTAACATTTTCTTTCAAACTGGTAGTAGTACCTACCGTCCAGTGGGTATCTGACGTTAATTTGCTCTAGCTCAACTAACTCATTCGGGCTGTTATCCAGTGGACGCAGTTTCTCTGTGAATAATCCCCGCTTTTCAACTCGTAACCAGCCTGAAATTATTTGATCATTTTCGATGCCAGATTACAAGCCCGATGTAGACAAAGTCAATGCACCAATGTCACGTTTTTGCTTATTTCAAATTAACTGGCTGTATTTGGGTGCAGACGGTTCCCAATTTGTATAACTTTACACGCTAACGCAGTTAGATGGGGTTGGCTTTGATGTGTTGAAACATATTATTTTTGTTTTGGAAGTTGAAACGCATGTAGTACGTCTGTATGCCAATTAGGTGTGCAGCCCGCGGCGGTGCTAATTCGCTAGGCGAAGACATGCGCCACTGTTAGATATCCACATCTTGTCATCTTACAAATTCAAGTCAGAAACCCCGCCTCCATCACCCGACACCCTCCGACACCCTCGCCCCTTAACATCCTAACACCACATCGTGTTCGCCAGATTAATTGCTTTGTATTAGGTAAATCCAAGACACCAAACAAAGCGATACGTCTTTGAGCTGAACATAAGATATCAGTCATCTTCAGAACGTTATTGTGTAGAAGCAAGTGTATATATATATATCGCTTATATATCGCGGTATATATACCGCTTTGGTATCAGAGAATAGTTGTATATAGATTATAGATGGCATTACAGTCGGGGTGGTTCTACTATGTAGTAAATTCATGATGAACGCCGCTTTGCCCTCTGCGGTGAATGAAGGGTTCAGGGGTTAACTTGCACGATGCCATTCGATCTTTGTGGGAGCTGCCACCTAAGGGTTGGGGTTGGTTTCCTATAGTTTCACGGGGCTTCGGTCGTGGTGCACCGGACTTCAAGGGCACCAGTGTGAATGGGGTGGCAAATTGTGCGGCCGCTTTGCCGAACAGTTTGCCCGCAAAGCACCCGGGTGCGCCGCAGCACGGTAGGTAGCCGCACTAGCAATCGGCATAATATAGCACGACACGTGTTGTACATTTTCCACGTGAACTCTTTATCTTAGCGATCTAAGTATGCCGTATTTAGGTGCAGTAATTTCGTTTTTATTGGCCATCAATTTCTTTTCGAAGTCCCATAGACGTATCGTGTTGGGGAGAGAACGGGAGCTAATACGTACCACGAATCCACGTCGAGTTTTAGTGCACATTTTAGGGGATGAGCATTCAGCAAGCATCTACGTTTAATGTTCTCACGACTGTTTTAGAATTGTAATGAAAACTTGAAAGCGCTTGGAAACCGTTGAGTATAGTGAGACGTGATGTTCTACAGGTCCAAAGTGCATTTGCATCCTATCAAACTTGTAGGTCGAATCAAATATCCTGAAGTAAGATTTACAGAAAATCTATTTGAGTGAGGTTTTGAATGCCTAGCCCTAAACTCAAACTTTTCCCGACGAATGGACATGTATTTGTCGGTTCTTTTGTTTCTATTTGTTGCTAATTAGCACTCGAGCTTAGACCCTTGTTAAAGCAGGCAGCATAACTTTGCTAAACATCGAGAAAAGTTTGAGTTAAGCCCGGTTAAATAACTTTTCTGTAAACTAAAGTGCTAAGCTTTTATTAAAAGACGCGAGTCCTTTAAGGAAGTCAATCGTGTGAGATATTTTGTTCAGTTATTAGTCGCTTGACAATATTATGTTAGTGTGCAGAAGGGATGAGAAAGGAATTGTATTAAGGGACTCAACTTTGGCTAGAAACTGTATAAATCTGATTAAACTAGGCAAAAACTGGGTGTTCACGCGCGCTAATGGATGATTTTACTGACCAAAGTTACGATTTTTTGTTGACAGGGAAGCGCATTCTAGATTTTACATAGAATCTCTTTTAAATGTCATCGAATTCCATGAATTGGTCCCTAAAACGAGTTGATCAAACCGGTACTGTTGCTTGGGGAATAGGTGCCAAATATATCAATATTTTATGGAATATTTTTGTTGTACCTAAGGACTAATATTACTACCTTAGTAATAATAATAACACGTTAGTTTTCAGATGTTTTAGATGTTCAGCATCTTAGATTTTCATTGTTAATAGACTTCTTGAATTTCTTTATTTCAACTCCACGTTTCGTGTAAGTGAGGAAAAGGGAAACGCAAATAAAATTTGGTGAGTTCTCTTAGCTGGTGCTAGGAAACCTGGGGGTAGGAAACTGATATTTGATTCCCACGCCATCACCTACCTTGAGTTCGTCAGCCTCGATGTACCCGCTGCCGTCGGTGTCGTATTCCCTCCAGATCTTCATGAATTCCACGCTGGACTCGAGGGGGTTGTCGAACCTGAAGAGCAGCAGGAAGTTCTCTTCCATCGGCAGCAGTTGGGCAAGCTGGAAGGGCCGGAAAGTGAGCGTCACACGTCGGAATTCGGTCACTTGGCCGGGATTCCTTGCGTGGTTACATTTCTGAATTTGGTGTATAGTACATTTTACTGGTGGTGAGTGAAATTATGGTGAAATGTGTCCGCAACGTGGCTAGTGACCGCGGGCTTTGGGTCGTCACGGTTGAAAGTTCAGTTTTAGGCGCGGATTTTCTATTTTATTAGTGGAAATATCAATTTTTTATTATTTTATCCAGGCACAGTTACAAAGTCAATTTATGAAGATCAATTTCAACTTTAATCAATTTTTTTAGCTTTACCGTAATTTTCACAGTGGAATTCGGATTGTATACTTGTGGAATCACTGCGATTTTGTATAATACGATATGAAAATGCTCATAAATAAATAAATGGTTTGTAAATAATTGTCAAGATATTAAAATGCCATCGTAAATTACGACATTTGAGCTTAGAAAATCTTGTATTTTTAGCAAAGTCTGTAATCGCAGGTTGTAGCTCTATTTTCAGTGCTCAGAAGCACAAAGTGGGGTTGATAAGCCCCGCGGGGTTCATTTGTTTCCATTGCATGGAGCTAAAACAAATTACAAATTACTGAAAACTAATTTAACCCCGGGGTTTGTAGAGCTATTGCGTTGCATAACGGGAGATTTAATGATCGAAATGTATATAGCCCTTTTTTTTATTCAGTGTGTAGCGTTGCCGAAATAACGCTGACTTTTGGGAATCAGCTTGCAATTAAAACAAAAATGTTGATTTCCAACGCGGGTAATTTTAGCGCCTCGTTAATAATTCATGGTAAGCTTCCTTTGCTTGCGGCTGCTTTGCCTCTAGTTCGTAATTAGTTTTTAAAAATATAAATACATTGCGAGGGAAAATGCCCTTCCGGAGTCATTTACTCGTTTAGTGGGGATGGTGCGTAATTTTAGCATATAGATATATACATAGAGGAACAAGTTTGATGGTACATTTACCCATTTAAGTGTTGGAAAATCTATACATTGGCTTTTATATTCGTAGTTTATCTACTTTATTACATCCAGCAGAGGTTCACCAAACAAACATAATTTATTTTCAAACTCCCATACTGTTTGCCGATAATACTTTCTCAATCGGTGGACATTTGACTGAATCTTTATCAATGCTGGTATTTTAATTCAGACAGTATGTAAATTTTACATCCAAATATATGCAAATTTGCATTCATATTTTCACAAAAACACACTCCCGCACAAAAATATCAACACACTCATATTGTGATTTTCAACGGCGAAAGTTTTCCCTGTTTACAAAGGAAAACTTTTCCACCCACCACATTTTTCCCCGTTTCCGATTTTCCCTGCCAAGTTCCGTCTCACGCAGAGCTTGCAGCTTCATCGTCAGCAAATTTAACCGAAACTTTTGTTTGCCATTTTTCTCGAATCCACGCGTGTGTTCGGAAAGTTTTCGATTACTTCGGCCGAGCTGTTTGCTTTGGCTCGCCATGTTTGACTTAGCTCTTTCCGCGGGGTTGGCACACATGTGCTATATACACATTCTCGCTTTCCCCGCCGCTTTTCCAGCTAGACTCGAGTCGAGCATTTCACTTGATCATCTTCGCCATGCGATTGCCAAATGGGTCCACCTCAATAGAAAACGCTGATAATTTGCGTGCTTGAAGATCAATGCAGCACAAAGTTGGTGAGAAAAACTTTGGGGTCAGCCCATTTCAGAAGGCAGCCAAAATAGGCCTGAAAATGGGCTGTTAAATGGGCCAATTCCACATCATTGCACAACAAAAACTAAATTTCGTCGATGGTTTGGTAAAGAAAAACATGGAAAATGTTTCGTTATTTAATGCAAAAGCTTCTAGAAACAATATTTATTATTTATCTACCTGAACTTTTTCGGAGAAGTTTGGCCTCACTCTGGCAATCCTGCATGACTGACTTATGAGGGAACATCCAACTGCTTTTAGACTCTTCGTTGCGAAATAAACCCCATTTTCCTAGCCTTTCCCTCAAAAACACGTGGCTTTACGTGCAGGCAGCGTTCACAGAAGCATCGCTCGTTTACCCACCCTTTAACAGGTCAGTCCCGAGCAGTTGACCGCTAGATTAACCACGGTGCCCCGTCGGAAAATGCTTGCAGTGCATTTCCCAAAGAGCTCTATATTCAAATGAAAACGTTCCGGCTGTTTAGTAGCGCCAGTGTATGGGAAACTATAAGAGCACTCTCATTTGTGTTTACTATTATGACTTCATGGTTTTTCTAGTTTCTGGTAAACCTTTGGCCTCAACAGTTTGAAATTGAAGCCATGGCATTGGCATGTGAGAACATTTTTTGATAGAAACTATCAAGCCCTATACCGCTCAAAAATCTTTTCCGATAAATTTTTGGTGTTTATTTGCAATTAAACCGTCAGGTTACGGACACTATTGGCATGTCATAATATAATAAAGCTACCAAAACTCTTCGAAAATCTTTTCGTGGTAAACTCACCTCTCGGATGTCAATCTTTCCGTCTTGATTGTCGTCGTACGCTTCCATGAAGCACTGCTTCAGCTCCACTAGCATCGCATCCGACACCGCCTAGGGGACCAACCACCAAACAACCCCCTTGTTAGCCCATTTAAATCACATCATCCTTGCAACATCTGTCGCGTCGCAATGCATCATGCAATCCGCGGCAACGCTCGATCCAATGAGTTGATGATAATGCTATCTTTTAGCCACTCTAGCCTTGTACATTGTTAATGCTATCACCACGCATTCATTTGGCTATCACCACGTAATACCGGACATATTGTATCGAAGCCACAAAGACAGCAGGTGGCGTAATTGATTTCACGCTTGCAGTGTATTTGCTCTGAATTTCCAATAATAGGGTTCGCAATGTTAGTTGATTATTAAATAATAGATCAATTAATGTTCTAATGCAGTACAATGCTGCCACTCATTAAGTTTAAATATTTAGTTTCACAATCGCACCAGCGCGGAAGATAATCAATTTTCAATTTAGGCACGCTGCAAGCGCATTTTAAGCTTATAAATTATGTTGCCTGTCCTGTCACTACTCTACTTGCTTGTTGCACCACTATCATAGCGTTAATTTTGTTTTAATTATTTATGGCTGGATTAACGAAACACTACATTAATTACACCGTGTGACAGCACACGTCACATTATTGCCTCGAAGTTCTAGCTCCTCTTGCGATGTGGCTTCACTCGCTTCATGTTCTCGTTGCAACTTGGCTTTTACTCTGCTCTTTTTTTACAAGTTTGAGGGAAGCAAACTTTTAGCACGTTCCGAGCAACGGAAATGAATGTCTGCGCTAAACTAACACAATTTCCAATTAAACCAACCAACGCGAGCCACATCTAGATTCTTGAGTGTAAACGACCGATCGTAAACTCGTCATTGCAATCCAAAAAACAAAAACTATTATTCACATGTTCTTGCAGACTTTAATTTTACCTGTCGCTGCTTGAGGAAGTGGAGAAAATTATCTTCGGGTATCCGAAAGCTTGGACATTGCCGGAAAATGTACTTTAAGTGGACGTTCCATTTTCTAACATCCACTATGAAAATTTTAATTTGTTTCAAATAGCTAAAATATTTCAACAAAATTATTTTGACATATTTCTGACAGTTGGTGTACCTACGTTATATAAGAGTTCAAATTATGGATATCACAAATTTTTTCCCTGCATCCTCAATTATAACAACTTTGGTAGATGCTATTAAATAATTAGCGGCTTTTAAAGATCCAATATTAGTCTTGTAATATGTAATAATTTTCATGAAATACATATTAATATGTAATATGCAACTATGTAAAACATTATCAAGAAAAGCGATGACGAAATTAAGCTTTATTTTAAAGTGGGAGCAAAGAAGATGGAAGGATTTGTTCGAAGAAGAAAGGTAAAAGGCTAAACACGCGTGGGTGTATTTACAGGGACTTTGTACGGTAAAAACATCCGGGTGAAACGATGCCACACGATGGGCAATTTCGGGTACGATAAGATGGAAAGAAAGGAGGAATGGTCTGCTATTAGCAGCGCCTTGAACGAGGCGAAGCGTGATTGACAGGGGGTTGAGGGCCGGGTCTTACTTCTGGACTGACGTCCGTCACGTTGGCGCTGGACACGAACTCACGCAGGAAGCCGTCGAGCTCGGTGCCCTCGATGTAGCCGTTGCCTGCGGGCAGAGAGAGGCAAAGCACTGTCTTCAGATTCAAGTCAAGGGTTGTAGATGGGCATCAGGACATTCGGGGACGCGTTACGCTTGTTAAGGTGGATCCGTACTTTTTCCGTACAGTTTTTCTATTGTTTTTGTTTTGGTAAAATTTTACTCATATGTGGTCATATGCCGGAAGGAAATATTAAAAAAAATATTTTTAAAAATATTTTGCTGGAAATTTTCCGGAAAATTAAAAAATTAGTATGGAAAATTACGCTTGCTGATCTGTCTCTTGTCCCGCTAGGGGGGAGTATCAGTCGTCCGATCGAAATGAAATTAATATTTATGGAATGTCCAAACTTCAGGGATTATAATAAGACACTTAATTCAA
Source organism: Nemurella pictetii (assembly GCA_921293315.2). NCBI lineage: Eukaryota > Metazoa > Arthropoda > Insecta > Plecoptera > Nemouridae > Nemurella > Nemurella pictetii. The sequence continues at coordinate 11,272,572 of OV121122.1, forward strand.
TTCGCGCTGACATTCTCTAAATTTTGTCAATGGTTAAAATATGACGTAAATTTGCCAATTTTTTTGCTTTGTTTCAAAATTTGTTACTGAAAAAGTATGCAGTTCTAAACTTTCATCTTCCTTTATTGGCAAGCTGCAAGTGTCTTGATCGAAAAAAAAGTCAAGAATGATATCACCAATATTTAGACCTAATTGAGGGAAGGAGTGGTGGCATGTTTACAAAACAAATTTTCACATTTTCCGGAAAATTTCCAGTAAAATATTTTTAAAAATATTTTTTTGAGTATTTCTTTCCGGCATAGACCACATGTGAGTAAAATTTTACCAAAACAAAAACAATAAATTTCTGTACGGATCGTTGGTCCAGTAGACAAATTACCTGAATTGTTGACTTTGAAATTGATAGTGATTCAATTACATGCTTAATAACTCAAAACAAAAAGTATTTAATTGCAATTCAATAATTACTCGAAAAGGTTAAATAATGACAGTAAACTATTCCTATATTTTTTACCCGTTTTTTAGTCAATCCGCTTTTTAACGTGCGAGCCTTTTCGCTTTAGATTCACCGAAAGTTCTGTCAGAAAGACAGAAATATGTCTGAAGAGGGCACCAGAAGTCCATCTCTTGCAAAATATTGCGTTATTTCAAAAAATTTAAGCATTTTGATTTGAAATTCACACTTCATTTACCAACTACCAATTAATATAAAAATTAAGTGATTGTATTAAGCTATATCCATTAGCTAAACTTGAGTTTAATTCCTTGCATTGCAAGTTATACTGAAGAAATGATTCATAACAGCAACAAATACTTTCACTCCATTTCTCCCTAACACTGAATATAATATATCATATATCATTGATATGTTCATATAGGTACTGCAATACATTGTTGACTTTAGGGTCTTCTTAAACTTTTAAGAAAGACAATGAAAAATTCCTAAAGAGGGTCGAGATGGCAACAATAGCCATTGCCCTCTGCTGCTGCGAACGAAGCTAAGCTTGAGTAATAGCGGGTCGTATCACCGAGATTGCTTGCTTGCAATCCAACTTGGCCGGATGTTTTATGCGTTGTTCTCCTGCAGCCTGCAACGGGCTGGTTTATTGATTGGAGTTTTTGTCATCGTTATTAAGTCGTGTTTCAGCCTCGTCTATAGCGTCCATGCAGATAGGTACTTCACGATGCGGATTCCCAGAAGTTTTCCGATAGTCGAGTCGGCTCTCTGGGGCTCGTCGAGAGGTTTTCCGTTGGAATGTATTCTTAAGACCAGAGTCGTTTTTTTAGGTGGCCGCTTATTGATTAACGACGCGTTAACACAAATTTAACGAATCTGGTTGGCTTAGGTCAGAGCGAAGCAGCGTATAGACTATAGACATACTGATAAAATGTTGCGACTGATTATCCAGAAAGGTTGGAGAAGAAAATGGTGCACTGAGCCGGTTTTTCAATCTTTCATTCAGGATCATAAAAAAAGCATCTGATAGGTTGATGGAGACGAATTTTTATATGAAGGTTAGCCACTTGGCCATAGTCATTGTAAACCCGGCCCGTAGTCTATGAAAAGTGACATATTTCTCTTTAAAAGAACCTTAATTTTGGCTAAACAAGAGTGAATTTTGTTAGGATCAATTTGAAATTCACGGCGATGAAGACAGTGCCAGCGATGGTAAAAAAAGCACGGTCGAGTCTCTTCTACAAGGCTTATACAGACTTCAACTTTCCCATCACCAGAACTTTGCGATTAAAATCATGTCACATTTTAGTTAAAAACTTTATCACCATCCAGGATTAAACAGTATTATACAGAGTCTGCGCTCGCAAAATTATTTTTCAATCTCTCGCCAAGCGGCTACATTTAAGCAGCCCTCTGCCCGATGGGGCTCCGACGGCGGTGGAGGTGCCGTTTCCCCCGAACGACCATCAATCTGAGTTGTATAGTGAATGCAGAATCGTTGACCCGCGATGATCACCGACGCTGTGGCGCCGGGACGCTGTTGATTCGCCCACACACCCGACGCCCCGGAAAAACAAGACCCACAAGTTGGCTACGCGATTATTTTTCTTGTTGCCCCGGCTGAAGATCGATTACGTAACATCATCACTTCCTAGCTCGTTAGTCATAGAGAGTCGCCGACACCCATGGAGTGGCCGTCTAGAGTCATCGCGTGAAACCAGGCATCCGTCGCCAAATATGTTTAGGGAGTATTTAGGGTCTAAATTGCAATGTCAAGTTGAGTGACTAACCTTAATTTAAAAACTCATCTCGCATTGTGACAACCTATCGATTGCTTCAGTAATCTTCCTAACTGGAAGATAACTATTTGAATGTGGATTGTAATACCGATCTTAGGGGTAGGTAGGGGTCGGCATTACAAATTATTAACGTGGAGCTACTTCTAGTAGCTGTGTGATGTAGCTGTGCTAGATTGTGTTTGAATTTTGAGAGAATTTCCTCCAAGTTTGGAGATGGCAACTCCCTGAGTCGCGTCACCATCCGACAATGTTACCGACAATGTTATCGCCATGTGTACTCGCGGTAATTACCCAGCGTGGGCCCGAGGGATGTTGGGGGGGGAGTCACCCCCAGGCAGGCGCCGGTTCTTCCGGCTGTCCCGTGTCGTGGGGGGGACGTGTAATGGACGAGCAGTTGACCTGGCTGGTTATTCCTCGCTCGGGAGTGGTGACATTTTTATTCGTTGAAATTACTTTCGCTCGTGAAGCTGTGCATGTATTTATTAAAAGAAAATGTAGTTACATGGGAAAACAGGACCGAGGGGAACGAAATCGTGGAGAAAAGACTGTCGTTGTAATTTTATGCTCCAGACTAATTGATATTGCTTGGGACGCTGTTAGTCGCTAAGATTTCCAGATCAAAAACACACAGATCTTAATTTCTTACCACTGGAAATGTGAAGACCTTTTTAATCTAAATTTTATCTATAAATTGTTCATTGAAGACTCGCGAATGCCGTATCTTTTATGTAAGATGTAGGCTCTCAAATACACGCAGTATCAAACAGAACAAGGTATACTTTAGGATTATTAAGGACTGACGGATACTCCCAAACAACTTCATACGAAGTGCCTAGTTTTTCCACGCGACGTTATATCGCATCCCCTTTTCTATTTACTTTTTGATCTCAACTAAATGTGAAAACGAAAGTTGTTCCAATTTTCTTGATGCCTTGAACGGCTCTAGAATTGTAGGAAGCGCAGCACATCAGCGAGAAGCAATCAAGGTATCATAGCCTTGCGAAATAGCTGCTCTCTAAAGTCAAGAACTTGCTGCTGAGAAGTTAAAAAGCGACGGTGAATCTCGTGAAAGCACCGCTCCATGCCCCAGCTATTTGCAAAGCCGAAATCACCCTACGCTTTATATACCTCATATACAATTACACTCTATCAACGATATAGACTGCGGGGGTATACGAGTACCGCTCGTACACATCGCCCACCTATAATTGCTCCCTCGAGCTATCACTGCAAACATGAATAAAAATTCCCACAAATTGAATGGAAAAGAGTGTTTTTATTATGCCTCTCGCTGTGTGCGCCATTACATTGCGCGGACGAAGCTTTAAATGAGATATTTTCCCGCGAACAAAGCTGTTGATTTTTCTTTTCGTTTTTTTTTCTCAATCTTTGCTCGGCGTTCGGTGTCGCTGCCTTGCAACGAGCTGGTGCGCAATTTAAGAAGTTTCGTGAGCTTCGGGAACGTCGTTAGTAATTCTACGAGCGGCGATGCTCTTGACTGTGTTCTCCATTACGCGCAGATTGGAAATTAAGGCATAGAGCAATTGCGCTTAATCGAAAACACATTAAAGTAAAGCGAGTCAATTTGCTAGGGAGGTAACAGCGTGCATGTCAAGGGTCATATCTAGAGTCCTGCCACCGCAGCGTAGCGGGCTAACCAACAGGATTCAGGGTTCAGGTCACACGACCATGTTGTAGGCTCTATAAAGTCATTCTCATCTCGGATCACACAAAATTATACGGGAAAAGTACAATAAATATTTACTATTACATCCCGTGACTGCCCAAATGCTGGAATGTAGGCATGGACTTTTGAAGGCGCCAAAGGGTCTGGTCGATGGTCCACTAGGGTGGAGAAACAATCCCAATGGGAATTGATCAAAAATTCTTGCCTTGAAATACAGCGAGAAAACACTTATTATTGAAGGCCAGAGCCATCTTTGCATATATACAGTTTGGGGAGGTTCAGAGACGTTTCAGCTATAGTGCTTTCATACTTTGAATTCGCAAAGTGCTTCAAGATCTTATACGCATCCTTTGGATGAGCTGTGGGTCTCGTGAATTGATGAAAAGTTAACTTGATTGTAGCGTGCTACAAACAAAGAAGGCAAATAACAACACTCGTGCGCGGTCGGGCGTATACCGCGTTTATATAATTGCTTGCCACGGAAGTCTATGCTCGGGGTGGGGGGTGGGGTGGTTTTTGGGTGGACGCTTGATTTTAATAGTTAACTTCTAAGTGTCGCAGGTTGAGGTCTAATTAACGCGGGGAAAAAAGCGGAGATACCGTCTAATTGTTTGCCTGCGGGAGTTTATGAGGAATCTGATTTGATGCCTGACATAATCGCCACAAAGGCTCTTTGAGTTCAAGTGAATTATTTGCATTTTAGCAGGAATTGTTCTTCGAGAAATTACTGTCAATTTCTGCCTGAACTAATTCGCAGTTAGCAAGATGCTTTCCAATCTTTGACAAAATTTTCACACTTTGGAGAGTGATTGAAAAGTTTTGATTGAAAATTCACCATGATGTCTTAAAGAAGGTATGCGTATATTTGCGTTTACCGTAGCGAATTTTACTATTCTGTAGGTCTCTGGGACTGTAAATTTTATATGTACTTTATTTGAAATGTTGAAATAACCGAAAATACTCTAGTATAAAAGATGAAACCAAACTTTACTTTTGTATACATGCCTAAAATCGAAATGAAAAATACAACAAAAAGTTGTTTGCGAAATGTGGGGCGTTTTGGCGTATAATAAAACTTGTATTACAGCCATAATTTGTTGATTTAGACAGCGATAAATTGGTCAGTACTCGATATTTCCATTCTGAATATAATTATGTTAATCATTTTCGAAGTATTAGTGCGTGGCTGGATTTCTGACCGCTATTATTGCTCTAATTATGATGTGTTTCACGGTGATTAAGCTTTTCATGGCTTCAAAAAGCAATTGTCATAAGTTAACGAAATTATAGTCATAAAGATTATTTTACAGCTATGCTACTCGGGCGTCTTGAGGGTTCCAAACATTTCATATCCAGACATGCTGGGATTTGCATTGGAAATTAAATTCTCATCTAAAAATTAGATCACCAACACATCAGAATATTAATACAACATACCTACCCAATTTTAAGTTTTCTAATTATTCGTGTCATTAACCTTTCATACCACCAGAATGGCAATTATTTTCAAATCGTGATTTTATTACTAGGCTATGCGAACACTCATATAATCGTGTTGTGGATGAGCGTAATATTTACGCTCACCCTCAACGTGATTATATTGCGCATGCGCATAGCCTAGAGGCTTTTATGATCAATTTAAAATGTTCGGCGTTAATTTAGCAGCTTTCTCAATGACATTGAATATTTCAAAACGTAAAAATTGATTTTAAGAAAAACTATTCAATTGATTTAGTTCAAATTAACACAGTATCTTCTTTTTACGACTTATAATGCACACAGTAAATTTTGTTAACATCGGTTGCAGATAAAGTTGCTTTAGTTGCAAAAAACTGTAAAATCGCTAAAAAGGCGTCATAAAAGCGCCATTTTTGAAAAAAGTGCTAATCATACAACAATGAAATTTGTACACAAACATTAAATCGTAAGGGTCAACATATCTGGAAAGTTTCGTCAAATTATATTCAGATCCATGGACTCTAGAGTGGAGAACGTGTTTTCGAAAAACTGAAAAATTTCGTAAAAACTTAATAACATAAAATTTACTCGTCCGAATTGCTTCAAAAACGTGGCAGATCTAAGTTCAGAGAAAACGAAGAACACAGAAATTTTCATCAAAATCCTTTTTGGCGTTTGGCCTGTAGAGCGCGAACAAAAAAAAAAAAAAAAAAAAAAAAAAAAACATTCCCGAATTTTTTAGCAGTAAAGTGAAATTGAAGATTTCGCTTCACTCGCTACGCTCATTACGCTCATCAAATATACACATTATTCAATTTCACGACTTTTTTCATGGCTTAGTTTCTTGAATGTTCTTTGTTCCATACATCGGCGTAGCTGATAAAAGAGTTTCAATACTCATATATTTTTAAGCCATTTTATGGATTATCTGGATATAAGGGCTGAAAATGACAATGTCAACCAACTCCGATTACATTACTAGCTCATTTGTCTACTAAATTCGCCGGATCAGGCTTGTTATAATCCTGCTCAAAGCAACTAGACGACGTGAAATCAAAAGCTATAGGCTTAGCTATCTTGAATCTCTGTCAGCTCAACCACTCGTCGGAAAACCCAAGCATTTGCCACCTAGTTTTCCCTGACGAATTTACATTGTAAACGTGTGCCCGGCGACGAATCTCACCGAGCACAGATTTTCCATGAATATCTCAGCTTTCCTCGGCGGCGCCATAGATGGATTCCATCCCCGAGTTCTTATAGTATATACCTTTTTCTCCTCGCTTTTCTCCGTCGTGGATAAATATAGGAAAGATATAAATCCGTGCGCTTCGCGTCTTTGCTCACTCAAAACATCTGCTCGTTTTAGGGGATGTATTTTCTTCCCTTCGGCCTGAGAGAATCCATCAATTGCAGATCGGACGCCTGCGATTGACCTTGCCGTTGCGAGGCTGCACGAGATATACGCGACGGATTTCAAGCGAAATCTCTACCGGTGGCAAATTATGTCGTGATGTTACACTGGAACTAGATTCCCTTCGCAGGGAATTTCTCTCGCGGAAAACTCGGGGAAAATTGATAGAATTTGTTACGTGATGTATTTCCATGCCTGAGGATTTTTTTTATAGAATAAACATTGTTATCTTTTGTTGCTTTTAGTGGGTTTCTGAGCCTGTTTGCAAGGCGCCGTGGGAAATGCAATTCAAGGCATCGGCACCGTCTACAACGAGCGTATAACAATTAGTTAATGGCGAGGTTGGACAGGAATTATTTATTGCTAGAAAGTTTAAATTTCGCCCCGCTTGCCACGGCGATCGTATTTCGAGTTCACTGAAGCATCCCGCAGACACGAAGCTTAAACAGATGATCAAACGTCTCATCCATAAAAAGAAACTCTAATAGAACCATCGGAAAATGAATAATTAAAAAACCCATTATCGCATCGCATGTTGCCCGTGAAGGGAAACCATCTTGCGATAGGCGGCAAGAAAAATGACGAAAGGCAATTTCACTGATTGTAATAAAGGTTATCGATCCCCAGACCGCGGTCTTGAAACACGATAGAATTCGCCTAATTGAATTTCCATCCGCCCTAACGACGTATCGCATCATAAAAATGTTAACAACCAGAAACAGACAGTCGTCATCTATTAATAATCGAGCGTCGTCGGTCGGCACTAAACGGAAAGACAATCGATATTTTCTGGGTGTCAACTAGCGCCGAGTCCAGGTCAGTTCAGCTTTAAGCGCAACTATCCGCCCATTGGTCGTGAATAATAGATCATTGGCCACCGGGGTCGTAGGTCACGGGTATCGCGTTACACTCAGCGTAACGCGATATCGTCAGGACTCTTCATGGTGTTCATTGAAGTGTGGGAGCACTTGCTTGGTAGTGAGGGACCTGACAAAATGCGAGATCAATTTAATGTAACACAATTTGGAAAACAAATGATAAAAACGTTTAGTGACCTCTAAGGGTGAAAATAAGTACAATAATAAAGTGGCGCCGAGAATCAATGGAAGGAAAGTGAAATCTTAAGTTAGAGGCGAGACAAAAGAAGACTCAAATTGGGAACGATACCCGTGCGAGATGTAGGATGGCCGCAGCAAGAGCACGTTTGCGCGTTAACACGGATCGCCTCTGCCTCGAGTGTTAATTAAAATGCAATCACTAGCAATAATGCCCAGCTGGAAGAATGAACAGTGTCGATAAGTCGACAAGACTCGTGACAATATGTCGTTGCCATCGCCGGTATGCGAACATGTCGCACGCGTGCCGTGCGTCCTGCATCCATCCGCAATGCCTCATCATGATTGCGTATAGAGTGTGACGACCAAATTGGACCATTAAATATGACAGCATCCCGATCTATTTCCTAACACGGCGAGCGTAAACATTTCGTCGCGCGAATTGTTTCGCCGCCCGCGTCGATGGGAAGAAAAAGCGGTCGTTTTATTCTATTTAATGGTCGGGTTTGTTTATTAACACCATCGGGAAGCGACAAGTTATCGCTTTGGTAATTTCAACAAAAAACGAAAACGCCGTTCAAAGTCGCGCGATAAAAGTTTGGTTTTTGAAACATTTAATCCCAACTCGTGATGGTCGCTGATCGGGACCACGTCGTGATGGTCGGGGGAGGGGGGGGGGGGATTGATGACCAATCAACCTCCGATGCGTCGTTAAACGAGTATCGTGTCACGTGTAGCGACAAATTACACCGGTACGCGCAAATAGGGTGAAATTTTAATGGCTTGATCCGGACTCTATTATGGAGTGGTCCCAGAGTGTTTTCAGTGCCTTCTCTCCGAATTTTCACCGTAACCAATTGATCCGAACTTGTTCCAAATTTTGTAGCAGGCTTGATCTGAAAATTTCCATAAGGGCTGGATAAAATTTGTATTTGTGCAAAAATCTATACATACTTGTTATTGAGTGTCATCTGTGTAAAACATTTTGAATCCCAAGCTGCAATTTTCATCGGAAAATGGTGAAAGTAGTCATAACTATTCTACCTTCAGACATGGCATCTTCCCCTTTAGACTATAACTACGTCTATTCATCTGCTGATATCGTTAAAACTACCCGCATAAAGTTACCTATCACGTCACATGGTAAACATGGAAAATAGGTCTCACTTTGTGGCAAACATGGTTTCAAAACTTTGACTATCATAGGGGTGAGACGGGGATAGATATCACCCATTTTCCTTCTTATGTCGTTCGTTTTCACATGCAGCATTTGGACAGCGAACACTTTTGAAATATTTATGAATCCTAGCAGCTGACCTACTTCACAATGCATTGTCACATTAAGAAGATTTTCATGGGCAAGAGAGATAAGTTAGATCATTTCTAGACGATTCGTTCTGTGCCCCAAATGCCACCGCGTTTATAAAAGCAGCCCCTAATTCCGCCGCTGTATAAACTCCGTATATAGGTACCGAGTTGTTCGTGGCTAAATTCTCAATTGACCCCATCCACGCAGTCGGGCTCTTGCTAAACACTCGGCGTTTGTCAGTGCTGGCAGTTTTCAACTATGAAGTCCGACAAATTGCTCGCTGTACACCCAGCCAACAGTCACCGTTTCGAGTGGCCCGAGGGCTAATCCGGTTTAATCTAGAATTAGGACGTGATCAAAACGGTTGGGATTCGCGGGATTAATGTGACAACGCGAGGCGATAACGTCATAGTGGAGTGTTTAAAACAAGGCCGAGCACTAAATGTTGTAGTCGTTTGGAAGAGTAATTAGGAGGTGGGTGGGTTGGAACTTGGAAGGCTTGTGTCCAACGAATATTACTTTTTGTCCTTTTTTGTACAGCCTATGATAATGTTGATTGTTCTGTTTCTAAATGTTCTACAACGCAAATACGTTTCGGTTTTTGGCATACTCTTTATTTTTCTTGATGTTTAAATTATCCACAATGTTTTCTATGGAAACGCAATCTGATTCTCATTCCGTCTCGTGCCCGAATTCCTATGATAAATAATTTAACTTTCCGCCGCATAAATCATCTTTTATTGAATAAAATCAATCGGCTTTAGGTTGGAATAGATTGTGATGGCTTTGGAGTTGCAACGCTGAGCAAACAATGTCGTCGTCCAATGAAATATTGATGGAAATTTGCTCCAATTCTGCAAAGTTTTGTGACTTTTTTTCACAGAGGTTAAAAAAGTAATGAAAAATTACACCTGAATTAATCCGGATTGTGAACATTTCTTTATTCCTTTTGTAAACGAATCAAGGCGTATAGAGGCGATGCATATTTCACCTGTAGATTGCCAACAAGAACACAAAGACAGTTGCATGCAGCCGTATCATTTGTAAAGCCGCCGTGTGACAGCCAAAGAACATTCCATTTGCGTCATCGCGATACGTAAATAGCTGGAAAGAAAACGTGAACTCTAAAAAAATGCCAAAATCCTTTCAAGTCGAAACAAATTTCCTTACTCATGCAATACATTTGTTATTCAACATTCAGTTATCATCATTCTCATACACACCGATCTTCCTTCAAAGTTTCATGAAGCTGTTGCACCAACTTCAACCGTGATTTTTCTATTTATAAATTGATGATCACGTTATCACCCGTCCAGAAACTTCGCACAACACAATTTTTCACAAATCTACCAGCCAACCTTTTCAAACGACAAATCCAGCCCGCGTTTGGTTACCTGGAGCCGCAAAAAAAACACACGGACTTTAAAAAGCCACGTCCATAAATAGGTATAAAATAGTCTAGTGCCCACATTAAGTTTCCCCCCCTCCCCAAACCCCCAGACTGGAGTAATTTTGGGCGGCATTGTATGCCATCCGCACCCGCGTGTGTGTATGACAAAGATCGATGCGATTCCGAGACCGGGGCCCGAGAGCGAGATGGCGATAGCGTTGGCACGACATTCGGGGTGGAAATTACGCGCGGGCAACTTGCATTAATCACGCCCTGAGAGATAAGGGTTGGGAAAACTAAAACCACCACTTTTATGATTCTTTATTTTCGTTTCGTGTGCCAACGGTTCGGTGGTGTGTGTGTGTGGGTTAGTTTGCTCCATGGCCAGGGGCTGTGGCGTTAGCAGTGGCGCAAGTTATCGTTTCGTGGGTCAACCCCGAGGGTTAACCCCGTGGGGCAACCGGTTCAAAATACTTTATTCGCTGTTCAAGCACCCACGGTGATTTGTGAATCACTGTGCAAATTTTTTTCCGATAGCAGAGCGTCTAGGTATATACTGGCAAGCATTGGCAAAATACTCGCATGAAAATACTTCAGAAATCGTGTATGAAGATAAATTTGATTCGCATTTTGCATTATATAGCGACCACGAATGGTGACTTTCCTCTTTTATTCCTTATAAATAGTTCAATTCTCGTATAATGATAAGATGTGATTTATTTCAAAGATAACTTCTTTGTGTGCGCCCGGTGTATTTTTGCAGTTAGTGACTTGTTTAAAATAGTAAGTAAAACGAGGGAAGTTTTCATCCTATCTTCAGCTGCCAGGGGAGAAGATGAAACAACGTTAGAGGCTGGCAACGGTTATTGCAGCACATCTAAAGCAATTACCCTCTGGGTAGAAAAACCAACGCTTTAAAGTTTAAAATGTACCCATCGTTCGCAATCGTTCTGCGGAGAATCTCAATCTGCAAGGCAAACACGAGCCTGCGATTTTTCAGCCATTACACGCTCAGCTGAGAATCTGCACGGAGAATCTTGCAGATTTGAAACAATCTAGGCGCACGGAGTCGCGGTAAATAACTTTATCCCGTTGCCAAATTAGTCGCCGCCGTTTAAACACCTCGCTTGTTATCTTCAGAAAAGTGTGACATACTTTTCAGTCTCAGGTATTAAGGGGTAACGTATTTGGGTATGAGTACCGACAAATACCGGTATTCCTGCAGTGCTATGTGGTGTGGCTTGAGTACTAAATTCAATTCTTAAATGTATATGTAAAGGTCAAATTAATGCCATCAATATATTAGCGCCAGCTACGCAGTGCTACGCTAGCTAGTCATGTGATACGGCAGTTGTAATTAGGTATTGGGCCATATGTTGCACCATTTGCACCATAGCATCAATATTCAATAGCTCCAAATAAATAACGGTATTCGATGATTTAAGCCACAGAGCTTCTATCAGGAAGAGTGAAAACCCAGTGCTATCTGGAATTTCCTTAGCGGACAGTGGCAGAACTGACTGTAAAGAATTTTACATCCAATCCTTGTTGCCAACCCCTGTTTTTCGCCATACGGCCCGTTGTGATGCCAACAAACGTGGCACCATAGTAACACCCGCGGTGTTGCCAAATTTTACGCCAACATTTTTAGCAACCGGTGTTTTTGGTGGCAAGCAAGCCGGCTCCGAAACCCGCCACTGGGCCGGGTGGAGGAGGGGGGCTGGAAAACGCTCTCCGAGGGCGTCGTAGAAGGGGGTGGTTATAAAAGAAAAGCATGTGCGCCGCCCGTAGCACCAGCCGCGATTTATCGCGAGATAAGGCGGAGGGATTTGCAGGCGGCTGTCGTGAGGCACGCGGGATGGAATAGCAGGCTGGAAGAACGGGCTGGAAGAACGGGCTGGAAGAGCGGGCTGGAAGAACGGCATCCCGTCAGGTTGTGTCTGGTAAGCGTCGTCGGAGCCGCGTGCCCGGAACGTTACGTCCCGGTTTACGCTCGGGGTTGCCCGGGATGGTGGTAGCAGCGGGCTTGAGGGTGGTGGGTAGGGGGTAGTGGGTGTGGAAGGGCACGTCTTGCTTTACAACATACGCACGTGGACCAGTGGCGAACGCTCATTTCCCCTCGGCGTTCGTGCACGATCGCTTAGCATGTGTAACAATGTTATAAATTTGGTTGATGATTTCACGATCGTGATCTGGTGGGATGATGGAATGGTCCTGAAACTCATCCTATGACCTTGAAATCATCAACTTCGTCTACCAACGGCTCTGGAAATCATCGCTGAAACAACGTTCCAAATGTCAATTTTCTTCTAGATGTTTCCTTAATTTTACAGTTTCATATCTAGTTGAACGGTATTTCAATGGGTGAAGCAACTTTATTCGCGGTTCTCGATTGCAAATCTCTCTGATGGTAACAGCTTTGCTATAAATACTTATAGCACTAATTCAACTAGCTCGTCATTGGCTGTGAGCTGAAATATCTGCATAAATATTTTACAATTCCTCATCCCCTGGGTCGAGCACGCAAGCTCCGCCACTGGCCGGGAGAGAGTTGGAGAAAGTGGCAAGCCTGGAAAGTGGAAACTCGACACAGGGAATCCTTTGTTATCCCCGGCGATTTCGTCTAGAACATTTTGATACGGCGCACATTTGAGCGGCGAAATAAGAAATCGATGACGTTGTTTCAGCTGTCGATGGCATAACAATCTTCAACAGCTGCTGAAGGGAACTGAGCTCTCAGTTAATAGCACCCCGAAAATATTAAATAAACTTTAATAAGAGCTTAATCAGACAAAGCTTTCTCGAATTTACCACGTGGCAAGGCTGCTCTCGCTTAATAAAGTAAAACAGACGGCAAATAACATAATGGAGCTTTGAAAGCGTCGGTCTTTAGTACTTGCTACTTGCGTCGCGGAGTTTAGCGACCAGAGAACAACTGGTTTTAAGTCTCCAGTTCTTCTCTGGCTGGCGATTGTATTTCCCGAACATTTTCACAACGCCGACTGTCTCTTTATCCGCTTTTGTCTCCGTCAAACTGACTTGACTGATTTTTCACTCTGTAATCTGCACGGACGAAGCTTCACCCGCTGTTTCAAGTCCCGCCGAGGAATTGAATTACTATCCGCGTCGTGTCATTGTTCAGTGAGTGTGCTGAAATACAACTTTTGCCATCAGTTGGCGAATTAGCATTAGACGCAATTAGCATAGAATTAGCAGGAGTATGAAACAGGCAGCAATCTAGGTTCCCTAGTCGTAATCAAATTTAAATATTTAGGATTCACTGGATTACTTATATTTAAGTTAAAGTACCTCACATTCTTCTTTGCAAGGACTCTCTACAGTCTCACTTTTTGCAGGCCACTTTAAAAAAATCTCACCGAAATGGCTTTTTTGTGGAATTACCTACTTTAGCTAGCATTTCTACTGTGGTTCCGAACTGGCAGCCACAGTCAATCAGGCACCTGTCTAATTTTGTGCTGACAGATTGATGATAAACTAAATGGCCATCAAGAACCCAAACCTAAACATATGAACTATAGACTGAGTCCTCGATACGTCGCGGTTACACCAAACATTTGAGTAACAAGATTTTTTTTTCAGGTTTACTCCACATATCTCAGTCACATATAATCCCAACGCGTCAAGCACCGCGAGACAGATTATCTAAAACCACTAGGCACATATGCCTCGGTGACCACGGTTTCTTTGGCCACATCGTTATCCCCCCCCCACCCACCCACCCACCCACCCACCCACCCACCCACCCACACCCCCTCCAGCCCTAACCACCGACCACAGCCTGCAGGTTAAACAACGACGTCCTGGACAGCTGCACGTTAACTATTGGACCAGGCAATCAGGGAACCAGCGAACCAGCAAACCAGCAAACCAGGGAACCAGGGCAGGGCGTCGGGTCACGACCACATCTTATAACAACCGGGTACGCTTGCAACCCTCGAAATAATTTTTTGATATCTTTTTGTAACTATCCTATCCGTTTTTATGCTTATGTCTGCAATTTTCTTCATACTCTGCGACGTCGTCTATATTCTTCCTGAGTACAATCTTTTCTTTTATAATGCGCCCAACTACAAAATTGAGCGCATCTAAATTACACGGCTTGTTTCATTAGATTGTGTGTAAGTGGCTCCACATATAGTATACAGATGTGTGAATAGTGGGTATTATGAGTTTGTGTTACAGGGCTTTGCCATAGATTCTATGGCTTTGCGTTGCTGTCGTGCATTCCTCGTGTACTATGATTTACTATTTTACTATATGATTGTCACATTATCTGGGTGTAATTCGTTAACTAAGTCGTGAGTGGTGTTGAATTGGTGACAGGTGCGTAATTAATGAAGGACATCGTCGAAAGTGCAGCGGCGGTGCGTACCTGGCGTTGCACGTTGCAACGGGAAATGCAGTGTGCCGGTGACAGTTGATCGAGCATCGCGTACATGTCGTACGTGACAATGTCGACGTGGTTTGACAGAACAGTGATGCCAGCTTCGATGCGGTTAATTGGGAACAAATGAATTGATGGAGTTCCCCTCCGAGATTTTACTAAAGTCTGCACGATTAATTACCAGGTTCATGTGACCATCTAAGACCGGGAAAGGGTCGTCTAGCCAGTTGCCATCATCTGTTGAACTTGAGAGTGCGTGCAGGACGAGTTTACGGCAATGTGATTCACTAACTCGACATCAGTACGGTTTTGCAATGCATTCAGCGCATGAAATGCACACGTAAATGCGCAGCGTGGCGTAGTGCACACCGTGCGACAGGCCACGAATCATCTGCAGACAATCTGCATGACTTGATAAGACAACCTCAAGCGAGCACGTTGTGACAATCGCATGTATTTGTATTGGCATGGTTGCGTTGTAACTCATGATTAATTGGGTACTTGAAGCCGGAGTGAGCAATTATCCAGGCACGTTGCGACATTCATTAAAAAGGGGGCTTTAATAAGAAAGACTACAAGCCAAGCTAAGCGAGCGATACCTCCCAATTATCCATCAGTTCTACACGGACAACACTAGGGAGCCTATTATGCGCCAATTTATATTTAAATCGGAAATATCAATACCGTTGACTCACAAATGCTTGTCAGTCGTTCTGGGGTTGAAAATTGGCGTGTTTTATTCGGGTAGCCCTTTTTAATATCAGAGCCATCTTGTCCACGGATCAGCCTCTTTTGTAAGGGCACATGGTCAAAGAAGCAAGGGTTCCCGGTGCCTAACCCAGTGGTTCCATCCACTGATATAGCCTGGATAGAGCATCGTATGGTAACACTTTGACTCAATATTGCGGTACTGGCCGCCATCTTGAATGTCCCAAGAGATGTCTGTATCTGACCAATGTTATTTCGTTGTGATTTCGCGAGCTTTTAATGTAATTTTAATCGACCTCTTTATATTTAGTTGGTGTTTGTGTTATTAGTAGAGTATCTGTTAAAGTATTCTGATTGGAATCATGGCCTTTGAAGGCCTCTGTTGATAAATATATTATGTTTAACATGTTAACATCTTGGCTAGCATCTTGGCTGTAATTTTTTTTTATTACTCATATTCTAGGAACATTAAATCATACAGCTGTAAAACTCAGCCAGTCAGCCAACGTGCGTGGCTTTAAAATTCACAAACAGGAGGGATCAGCCGCCTGCCGTATTTATGGCGACCAAGCTGGCGAAAATCTGGCTTCACTTTATCTGATTCAATACGATGCGCTATCCATGTTATTGAGATCAGTGGTCCCACCTGACCAATGTAGCGTACTTTGAGATCCATCCAACTAGGAGGTTGATAGGGACATTAGATTGTCGCTAAAGCTCACCGTCCTTGTCGTAGTGGCTCCAGACCTCCATGAACTGGTTGGCCGACAGCTTCTTGAGCTCGCGACTCTGCGGATCGCGGTACTGCCGCATGAAGTTGACGGCTCGCTCCAGATTCAACTTCTTGGCGGCGTCGGACGATAGGGCTGCCATCTTGTTTTTGCTGCGAGCACAAACAAGTTGGACATGGTTTTAGTCGGGGTGGAAGGCTCTAGGGGGTGCAGAGGGCCCATGGCATCGGAGTGGCTGGAATTGTCAAAGGTGTCTGCTGGTGTGTGTTGAGAAGAAAACGTGACACAGAAATTTGAATCTCTCACCAAGCCTTATAAAAAATGAGCTCAAAGCAGCACTTAAAGTTAGGGCCTGTTTGCATGGTGTATACAGGTGAATGTGATATTGCTCTGTTTCAATTCATCTGTGGTTCTTCAAGCTACTTTTTAGGTTAAAACTTCAAGTATGTTTAATAGCACATGTGCTGGAAAGCATTCGAAGGCAAATGCACGGTGGTGGTAAGCGTACATTCATATGATAACGCGTTAAACTTATAATTTACTCTGTAGTTTACTGAATGCAGTGCCAAAACAGTAAAGTTACTTCAGACTAAGCGCTAGATGGTACACTATTAATTAACTTCCCCCCCCCCCCCCAACCCTTCACACCTACAGCCAGCATCAAAATATTATTATCTCCGCTCACCGTCTGCTGCACCCCCCCCCCCCCAAAAAAAAAGGTCACATCCCGGTTTCGTAACCCGCGGCTCCATCATTATGACTTTCTGCTCTCTCGCCCGGAAACCGTACCCTGGGGTCGAACATGGCACCTCATTACAGCGCGTGCAGTTGTAAGCGAGGGCGTGATTTGCCCAGGAAATTGTTAGACACCACGATGGGGTGGTTCTTCTCGAGTCTGTAGCTGCTTTAACTCGATGTAAGCTCTGGGCTCG
Organism: Nemurella pictetii; assembly: GCA_921293315.2. Taxonomy (NCBI): domain Eukaryota; kingdom Metazoa; phylum Arthropoda; class Insecta; order Plecoptera; family Nemouridae; genus Nemurella; species Nemurella pictetii. The sequence goes on from OV121122.1 coordinate 11,289,914, forward strand.
TTTAGAGTTAGATTTTAACGTTCTGGACACTGAATATTTCAGGCTTTTTTTTCAGTTCGATATCTTCAAATATTTTGAAACAATTTCGCAGATTTTAATTAAACGTTCACTGGCGAACCGTTTTGAGCCAAAGAATATTTGAACAAAATCTGCTGCCAGATTCTTATAAAGCTCGGTGAAGTATTTCAGATATTTCGGCTTTGTAAAGGTATGAGTGGATTTCAAATTTCTCTGGCCAACGCATTCTTTCTAAATTAAATTTCCATTTACTTTGAAAACGATCGGCTTTGTCATTGATTGGGTTCACTAAAACACTATTTGCTTTCACAAAAACCAACGAACATTCGAATTGAAAACACACATCAAATAAACAGCTATGCACGCTCCAAATACTGACTAAATATTATTATGTAAACATATAATACCACTCAAACATATCATCCGCTACTTCCCAAATCGCTTTTCATGCGTATTAGCAGGCTCTATGCTAATTTCAAGCACTGGAAATAAGTTGAAATTATACGGTTTTCGCACACCTAACTTCTAGGCCACTCACCGTACGTTTCATTCCAAAGCGAACGAGTAAAACACAAAGCTTGTTATACTCGCTGCTCCAGCCAACAGTTCGGACTCTTCTTTCAAACTGAGACACGTTTAGCATTGATCGACGTGGCCTCCCCGACGACACCACCCGAAAACATGCGACATGTTCTAATGTTCAATCAATCGTCTCGCATCTGCCCAAATTCTCATGGTTCCCGTTCGACAAAGTAGCGCGTGGATTATACCTTGCCATGCATTATTGCCATCGGTCGTGCATAATTCATTGACGACAATTCACCGGCAATATGTCCCACTTTTCTCCACCCCTTGTGCCATGGCCATGGGTCCGTTATACACACACGTTTGTTCGTTGTGTTGTGCTTTCGACACGATTGAAAAGAGTGTGTGTATACATCACACTGTGTGCATGTGTTCTTATTAGCAAACATTTCAGCGAAGGCCAGAGACCCACTGTTATTCCTTGCTAAAAACCATCAGTAGTGTATAATATAGGAAATTCAATCAGAATACCTAAATACTATCCAAGAATCTTCGCTTTCCACAGACTGTGTGAAACGGTACTAGCCTAAGTCCTTACAACTTCAAACATTATTTAAAAAAAATAGAGATTCTGTAGTAATTCAAATTGTCAATATGGCATAACATTTCCCATCACCTCTTATGTTCATGTGTGTTTTTAGAAAAAAAAAATTAAAATTAAAGAATTATTTTTCAATAATTTCACTGTAATTTTAGAAATCAAATTGTAATATGGCGTAACTGCACAAAGGCATGTCACGTGTCATAAAAACCATGAGTGACACAATCTGTATAAATACCCTTCAAGCAGACTCCGAATATCACCCCGTTTTGACACCTCAACTCGTCCAAGGTGATTGAGAAATTGAGCCCCTGTCATCCCCCAACTGTCCGCTGCTGAATTGACCCACCCATGTTTACTCGCAATGGCAACGAATGTCGAGACACCCACGTACACGGCGCTTGAAACGGCGACGTGTATCCACACAAAGTTTGTCATCCCTGGCAGCCCCCGCGCTCGCGTGACAATATTTGATCACACTCTCCCGGATGAAACGCGCGAAAGAAAGCGGAGCAGAAGCGTCTGGGACACTGAGAAATTGGGCTCGCATGCGAAAAGGATAGTGCCTCTGTTGATTTAATATTTTCCAGCGTGACAAACGTGTGGGAGTGTTTCGGATCAGGGAAAAGGTACTACATAGTGGTGGATCGTATAACGATGGACATAGCCGGACGGACTAGAACTATGTAGTAATATGTTTCGTCTTTGATCATTGTGCAACCGAAACGCTACATGATTCTGCTACAGATTCTCGTCAAAGGGTTGCCTCAATCTTCAAACATGCATGTTTGTCTTTTCATTTCCTCTGAAATTATAATGTATCTTTATCGCGTCCTCTTCCACAGTTAACGTAATTCGAAACATTGAAACGCAAGGACTGCAGTCTATAAACGGATTGCTTTGTGATTTCTATTTTTCTTGCTATTTACAACAGATGACCGCTGCTTTACGCGGAAACAGAAAAAAGTTTGTGAATCGCGAACGCTTATTTTGAATATTTTCTATAAGCTTGACTCATTTTCTGTTCCAGCGCACGACGTTGCTTCGCTGGGACGAGCCTCTCCGCCACTGCCCCGTCTCGACAGGTAAGACAAAGATTTTGTCAACGCGCCTCTCGAAACTCAACTTTATCCCCCGAAATTGCATTATACAATGTAATTTCCTCCTTCCATCTCACATTTCCCGAGATCTATAGCCCAAACCTGATAAGCTCTTGTTTTTTTTTTACGATATTCCACCGAAATACGCTACACAGTATACACACGATGAACACCGCGTCATGTCAGCTATCGCATCTATCTATCTATGAATATATTACCTTATTTATGCTCTAATTTCGAACAGGTTATTATGCTGGCTCTCCACTATGAACCATACACCGTTGGCATGTTCAGTGATTTCACGGGATACACGTCGCCCATTATCAAAGATCCGTGTAGTGCATGGCCGGGTAGATTCCATTGTGGCACTTCGCAATGCACGTTTCCAACAATGGGGTTATGTGTTGAGCGTGTGTGTGTATACGTGTCAGTTAGCCACGAGTAGAGGACTTTGTCAACATCTCTGTCGGCTGAATGGACAGGGTTCTACAGGTTTTATTTACCGCGGAGCGCGCTGAGTGCGCGAGCAATTCGCTGGCAAACTTTGGCAAATGTCGCCGCCATGCACGCTGGCCGGGCGAGATTCACTTCTGTATTTGAGAAATGGCTGACAAAAGAAGAGGAGGAAAAAAAAAGTAGATAAACGGGTGTGAAGTGAGGTGGAGGAAATTTGGCGGGTAGTGGAACGGTGATAGGGGTGCGGGGGAGTGAGAGAGGCGTAGAGGAGGAAGTCGGGCTGCGTTGGGAAAAATACGCCATCTCTGCAATGCGGCTAGCCAAAGCGTGTCAACGATGAAGTAGATATAGATATATGATAGGCTCCTTGCAGAAATAATAATACCTTCAAGAATTTTTCCTTGATATTGGTTTATTATTTGCTTTCCGAAAGATAATACTAAATGTGTTTTTTTGGTTTATACGTGGACTCTCGCGAAACATTTTCTCACGCCGCGGGTAAAAAAAGAAAGTAAACCCCCGCGGGAAAACTAATAACGGTCGTGGGAAATGCAGACGTGTATTTTCCGGAGCCTCGATACCTAGCTCTTACTTTGTGAGCCGCGCGCCCCGTATTTCCGTATTCAAACGACATCGTCTCTTATTTTAATATTAATATTCCCCAGATGGAAAAGAATTTTGTCTTTTGAAAGCTCAGGGTAGACGGAAATTTTATTAACTGTAATAAATATGCGCAATTTAAATGATACATTATATTTTTTTTCCTTTTGGGGTTGCCGGGTCAAGCTTTAGTCAGCTTTAAGCTGTATGTGTCTTAATGTGGAGGTGCCGCTTGGGTCTGCTAAGCTTAAAGCAGCTTGAACGTGTGTATCGTGTGGAGGTGCCGAGCTAGTTCAACTTAAGCTATAAATGTTTCGTCGTACAGCTCTAAGCGCCCATTTGATATTGAATTTTAATCGGATAGAGGAAATCAGTCACATTTCTATAGTCTCATAAAAATTTGCCCCTCCATGCTCAAAGTTCTTTGGAAAAAAATGTAATGAAATTTGAAACATTTCTATTCCTCCTGCTGAACGAATGTTTTGCGGTTTCTATGTAGAGTTTGTTTCATTTTCATACAACTGCTGGGGCACAGTATTTTTTGAGCGTGGTAGCGAAATCGTGCATCAAAGAGATTAATGAATGAAATACCTCATTTAGATATGACCGTGCTAAAGCAGATTAAAGCAGAGAATGTGGCTGATGTTTGAAAAAATGAAAATACGCTTTAAAAATGAGTGAAATAACAAAATCAAATCAATCCGAATACCAACTCCAATCATCATTCAAAACCAAAAAAAAACTACGCCAAGGCGAGAGCTTGGATCAGCTTTAAACTCAGAATTACCGACCCATATTTTTCGCCAACGACACGACACGATTTTTTCCTGTCGCTGCGACGCGACATAATGTATTCGCCGTGGAATTCCAGATGGCTTGCAATTTTAATCCGCGGCATTAATTTTCAGCAATATCCGCTGCGATCTGCAGGATGGCAGCGTTTCACACCCGTCTACCTCCCATGTTCCCCAAAACGCCCGGCCCTTCTATAATCCCGGCGACTTGTTAATGAGCGTACAGCTGTATAGAGCAGCGCATAGTGCATCGTAATGTGCTCTAAATTTAATGCCCGAAACCTTGTTTATAAATCCACTTGTTTTATTTCGCTGCCGCTCGGCAGGGAAATGGTTTATTACTTTCCGCTTTATGAAATTCTATCGGCAAGGCAGTCGTAGATTCCCTCCTCCCCCAAGTTTAGTGCGCTGTGAGAATGGCGGAACGTGTTTATTTGCCTTATTGTGTTCGATCGTAAAACTGCGCGGGGCTTAAATCTGCACGGCCATGTGATGATTGAAATTTACGCCACGAATTACTAGCCAGCTCGGCATGAAGGAATAAGATTTTCTATCTGAAAATCGATTACAAATCCTTCTATAATTCCATGTCAGTGGAATTGTATCATTCAGGGAATATCATGACAGATGCTCGGTAAAGAAAGCCAGCTTGTATAAACATATTTGATAAACATATTTGATAAACATATTTGATAAACATATTTGATTTCCTTGGCTATTATATAACAAGACCAATTATATTTTTTTGTAGAAACTTTCAACCAATTATAGTAGATAGGGAAAAACGAAACCACATGGCTTTTCTGAAGTCAATTTTCTCTGGGTGAAATATATGATGAAATAGGCAATCTGTTTCAAAGCATGTAAAATGTCCGTTATATTTCAGCAAAATATTCTATGAAATTTGCTCTCATGTTTTATGGAGAGCGCTAGACTTCCTTTCAAATACTGAGTAGAGAATAATTTTCTTCCAAACTTGCATCTTTTGCAGCCAGAACGTCGCGAAATTGACCTAGATCTGCACTAACAAGACCCTATCAAATGACCCAACTGCATTGTCCTCCTCGTCGATGAATTCTCATCATGATTTCCCTTTTGGCTCTTTAGAAGTTCAATAATAATACATTTCCCACCTCGACATAGCATCCACCTCCACATACTTTTCCCTCAAAAGGTATATAAGACACCGCCTTTGCCTGCACTGGTGGCGGCTGCTAGTGCTACCATCGCAATTCATCACAATGACGCTACCCCGTTCCTTTGATTCAACCCCGGCACACAATAGTCGGCATCCAGGCCACCAGCTTTCATTCCGCACTGTGTTAAAAAGCGAACAAAAGCGTCCGTGATAAACCGCCTTACACGATGAAGAGTTAATAAAAACAAGTAGTCCTCTCTGCTGAAAAATATATAGCGTCTGTCTTCTTAAAGTCAAGAAGTACGTGGCGCGTAATAGACTGCGGTGTACTCGGGGATTGTCGGTGGGCAGAGAAAAAAAATCGGTACAGTGAAAAGGTGTGAAAGCGATGTGGCAATTCTGCGTTGTGAAAATTATAGTCCCTTTGTGCGGTTTGAGAAAGGTGCGCGGCAAAAGCTGCTGTTTTAAGGACCCGTGAGGGTGAAGGGGAACCCATTTACGTTGATTTTCGAGTGCACTACAGTATTTTTTTACTATGATATATGCATGGAACTTGTCAAAGGCGGAGTTTTCTTTTCCTAATTTCCATTTACTTTACCCATTTTCAGAGATTTTTTAATCAAATTTTCTTCGTAGTTTAATTGATTTGTGGCCTGCTTTTTGGAAATTACAACACTTAATCCAATTTTGTCACTAAAAGTAAAATGTCATCGAAAAAAAATACTTATTTCGAGAAATTCCCTGAATTCCAATGCCTGGTATCCAGCTGCAAAAATATAGGTACTTATAAATCTTCGTTGGTAAAATAAAAGATTCTCAAAAACCATCAACCCCCATTGTAATCCTTTCCAACACCCAACATGTAGTTCCCAATTTTTGAGTTATATCACTTGCCCACGGGAAAAGGGATGCGTGAAATGACTCACTCTTTCAACAATTCAAAACGTGGACAGATCGTGTCTAAAACAAGGAATAAGACAATGACTTATTGAGAATTCGAGCCTTCAGTCGGTTATTGCTGATACACAAAAACAAGTTACATCGTTATAATGCCATAATGGGTCCATGACTTAATTTTGCTCGCGATTCGTTCTATACATATCTATTCTAGTCCCCAGCACTAATGTGTAATACCTGGAATTAATTGCTTCGCCAAGTGCACCGTTATCATCGCCGGCTATGCACTGCGACCTAATTACAATTCCGCACCCTCGGCGGCTGTCTGCGAGGAATTGCATGTCTGTCAGCGCTAAACTGAGCAGAGGATCGAACCCGGACTATCGTTCCCACTTGTCAATGCAGTTTGCATGTATTCCACCATCCTCTCGACAGCCCTACCCCATTGTAAGCTTTCCATTGCAGCCAGTGTTCTTTCCACGTCCTCGATTGGCTGTTTCAAGCAGCTAGGCATCATGTGAAGTGTGGTTGACGTTTGTACGCCGGCAACTGTAATGAGACCAGCTTGAAATGAGCCTGCTTTATGTAAGATTATGGGGTTAGACGCTTGTGCGATGTGTCTAGAGCGAAGATGGGCGTTCTTAGGTTAATTAGCGAGCGATAGGGGATCTGCGTTGTTCAATTTGTGGCACGCAGAGTGCATTTTTAATGTTCAACACGGCACGCTGCCAGGAAATTGAATTGTTATCAAATTAATTTGATGGATATCGTACGATCAAAATGTGATTCGTGTGTACAGCTCTGTGAATGTGGCGCTGAGTTTTGTGTGTTTCTATCGCGCGATCGTTGACAGTGGTCAAGTTAGTTAATGAACCGAACTAATTTCTGGCTGGATATTAAAATTAAACTAGGTTTGATGTTAAAATTTGTTAGTTATTCTCACATCACGGTCAGTGCAAACTATTCCGATATCGCGCATTTCTGTGTTATGTTAATTTAGCAACGGAACACTATCATCAATCATCAGCAACGAATTATTTTTCCGCTCGAAGACCCATATCGTTCGATAATCCACTACACGCGAAATGAAAATGAATAGCCCGGGGAAAATCCACTCAGGTATAATACCGTGTCATGTGCAATGCCTCCGCGCACAAACACGACTCATAAATTACCGCGCGCATGTGCATTTTCTGACATAAACCGGAATTTCCATAGCCTCTGCGCACACACTTGAATTTCGTTCAGAAGTAGTGGTACACACAGAAGTAATATGAAGCGGAAGCCAGACCATCTAGCAGCGTCTTTTAATGTGATTTTATTGCCCCCGAGGCGCGCCGTCTCGCGTCGCTGAAATCTTGATTCTGTGACGCCGACGCACACGATATTAACCATCTCGAAATGGCGGCCACCCCCTCCCTCCCCCCTCCCCCCTCCACCCCCGTAGCACCCCAAAAAAGGAAGACTATGCGTTTTATTGCGAGCTCTCGCCAGCGCATGATTATCTGCGTTATGTTTATTTCATATGATGGAACCGCGCGACGCCCTCTGCTCTGCGCACAGCCTTGAGCAGTGCTGTTTTTTCCCGTTTTTTTCTATTGGTTTTTCGGCGAATTCAATTTCCTATGATATGAAGTGAAATTGTGACATGAGTCGGGAACGCGGCACGCCAATACGCCCGATGGGAATCAATGCCTGGCATGGGAATTTCGCGCTCGGCTGTGCTATGTGGACATGCACGCGTGTTGCTGTGGGGTTGTGTAGGTGCCGATGAAGCAAACAATGATTGTCATCTCGCAACGTGGGGCACGCTCTATCATCGTTTGTAACGACACTTGACTGCTATTTTTATGGTATATCATTCGCGCGGCTTGGTTTTGCGGAAAATGGACCATGTTTCAGCCTTTTTTTGCGGTTCATGTTATATAGAAGTCATGGGTTTATTATGGAGATCACAATCACATTCGAAGAAGATATTTTCTTCAAAGAGTCTGAATGCGATTTGTGATATTTCAATTCGACCTATCGCTGTATATGATCCACTGACTTACAGAAGCGATGCCATTTGTTAGATGAAGCGTATTTTATCGGCGACTCTTGAAGACATACAAGTATGTATACATCAAAAGCATCAAATCGCATAAAATGGAAAAAAATGCGTTATTTTACGATCGTCCATACAAAAGACTTGATCTTGTTTATATGTCTGTATGCCGAGAAGTTCTCCTAGCGCTGTGGATCGATCTGTTTTTACTTTGTACTGCCTGTCATTGAGATGTTGTCCGGAATCCTAAAGCAGTCGAGAAATCGTCGATACAGAGTATAACGTAAATGCACCCATGAGCGACATTGCTTTGGCCAGTAAGCTCCGAGAGTGATGATCAATTATTTATTACATCTTCTTAGAAAACGTTTCGCTGTCTAAATAAGTTAGATGTGTCCTCCAAATTTTATACACTGTATAAACCTACTGCCACAGCCTACAGCCTACTGTGTTGTAGCATGACTTTGCGAGGTACTTGCCAGCTTTCAAACGCACTATCGATTCAGACGGTGACAGACAAAAATAATAATAGAGCGTTTCGACGCGACGGGAATTAGGGGAGAAGAAATAATTGAATCAGCTGTGTCCCTCGGGGCAAAACGACACACGAGATGATGAAGATAGGAATTCGTTCGGTGTTGTGTGGCCAATCTAGTTGCCAAGAAACTTTGCCGTGATGTTCTTCTCTTTGTTTCCCGAGGAACAGCATCCAAGTTTCCTCTCCGCACTGTCTTAATCGGCTGAGAGTATATACGACAAGATTACATAGTTTGGAAAATCTCTCGTCAGTTTCAGCAACAGAGAAACAATAATATTTGGAGAGAATGGAATGCGTGATACGAGTTATAAACGCATGTATATTTTCCGAGGGTTGGTTATTATTTATTGTGCTGGAAAACTCGATGCCCTTGGGGTGTGGAAACTGTGTTGCAAGGTTGTTTTGTTGCTGTTGAAACATGAGGCGCGTGCGATTGATTAATTTGTAGCCGTCATCTGACCGGAGCTGTCATCGATACTGTGAGCTATTTAGTTCCCCAATTGATACCATCATCAATTTGAATTGTTCATATGTTCTCTGAAGTGAAAATACCGTTTTTAACCGCTGTCGCGTAGGTTTACTTGCGCGAAAACCACAGGCAAAAATGTGATATATACATAGATTAAAAACTTATTTCATCAAAGAAACCATCGTAGATATTGATAAAAGTTTAACCTTACAAGACGTTACATCAACTGAAAAGATTGCTCACGTTAAAACTGTCGGTTTTTGATTTATTATACCGATTCGCAGCGCTTGCCGGAGGTGGATGAAAATCGAAAACGATGAAACCGCAAAAAGAAAGTAAACTTCTCGTCAAAGCCAAAGGAGAAACTTTAAAATCGATATTGAAAACAAAAAACCGTGTAGCAAACACACACTGCAGGGTATAAAAGAATCGTTTGCGCCGATCTGCTCGTCTCTCGTCGCATGGAAAGCGGCAGTTTCCCAGTCAGCCCCCCAGCCTCCCACAGCCGTCACGCTCGCCGAGGTAACAGACACACATCGTTCCACCAGACCGTCTCTTTAAGTCGCTGTCAGCAAACAGTCGCGAGTTCGAGGCCCAGTTCACTCGGATGCACCCGAGCCGGGCTACATGAGGGCCTCGGTTTCCAGGACAGAGCAGAATTTTCCACTCGATTCGCGAGCGTTGAAGGACCCGGGTTCGAGCCGCGTCGAGTGCGAGGGGCATGGCACGTCGCGGCGACGAGAGGAAAGTTGTGCTGAAGCTGATTTGCATAGTCGTTACATCGGATTGGGAGGAGTCGCGAATCTAATTCCTGCTGAAGGTATACGAATGCAAATTCACGAAGGTGGACTTTTTGTGATAAATGGAGTGCAAAATCCCGTGGGAGATAAAATGGTCTCGCAAATCGAGTTCGAAATTATAAATCGTTTCAGCGCTTATACAATCTAAGGTAAATACGTAATTATGCTTTACTTCAATAGAAGCTCTCCTGTGAAAACACCATTCAAACTCTTCTTTTCATTCACATTCAAACTTAATTAACTAATTTTCCTCGCCTAGAAACTAATCACACAGCACTTCGCATAAGCCTGTGCGTTTTTTTTAAATCAACTCTACCGTTCCTTTAAAACGCCGCTGAACTTTTCAAGCGGTTGAACGTTAATTTCGTTGAAATCTCCCAGCCTTTTCGCTACACCTTTATATACCTATATAACGCTCTGAGGAGAAAAAAAGCTTTCAAATGAAATTATCGCCCTGGCAGCGACGGGAAGTATTTTTAATTGGCACACTCGCCACTCGAAAACGCGCGTCCCCCCCGGCCAACCCCCAGCCCCTAACAGCGCATCTATAGGCCTCGTGTTTCCGCCCTTGGCGCTCGGACGCGACGTCGTCGGCGCCCCGTCGAGGACGCCGGCGTCGCGACGGCGTCTCTAGACGCGGTACTCACCTGGATGCTGGGGTACGTGTGCTCGGCTTGACTCTCCACACAACTCTGACCGACGCCGGGTCGTAGCGGCCGGGGCATCGCGACGCCCGACGCCCGACGCCCGACGCTTGCGCACTTTGGGGGGTGGGTCCGGGGTGGGGTGGCGGACGACCGACGAACGTCTAAACGCGTCGCAGCTATGATATCTTACGAGATACCTGCGGAAGAACCATCAGGACGTCTTGAGATTTGGATACATGCCTTGTTTAGGTACATAACTAAGAGCCGAGAAGCATTTTCACTTCGGTTTTGGTTGGTACACTTTACAAAAGTTAGGTTTCTCTGAAAACTATCACGCTAAGATTAGCGAAAGACTTGCGTCTTGAGAAAGTAATAGATTCTTATGTTTTAGAATGAATGCTTTTGAGATTAGTTTTCTATAAACTTTTCAGTTTTCATTGCTGCCGTCCCTAGCATGCGATACCCATATTTATTAATATTTGTTTCATATTTTAGGCAAAGTTGGCCTTATGGCATACTAAAGTTTTTAAATATTTTATCCAGAATTGAAACGCAGTGGCACACTTATCAACAGCAAGTGTGGAAGATTTCTGAACAAATCTGCCTCGAGTCTTCTGGCCAGATGTTTATTCCGTCGCCTTCATCACGCCAAATACACGCTAGCTCGTCGCACAGCACTCTAACATCCCTGCTCTTCATAATGCGCCGCAACGCTACCAAAGTTCCAGACACACGAATTTTTTTCCCGCCTCTAATATGTGTGTGTGTTTTTTTTTACGAGCATTAAAAGTGGGATGCGTAAACCGCTAAGGCTGGATTAATTCCGGCAATAACAACTAACTGCCCGGGTAAATGCGACGCCGGTCGGGCAGCCGTCGCGACGGCCGCGCAGCATGCTGCGAGCCGGGGTACAGCGAGGATTAGCTTGTTTTTCCGGCTGATAGGGATGCATTTTTCCATGCTCACAGACTGTGTATAGGCATGGTAGCGGGAAGGTGTGACGGACCACACGGTGGATATGGCAGTGAATTGCCAGAAAAACTATTTTCCTGGGTTTTTTAAAGTTAACTCCCAAACTCACACTTTTCCCCACGTTTAGCAAAGATATGCAGCCTGCTTTATCAATGGTCTAAACTCGAGTGCTAAATCAAATAGTTAGTTTTTTCTGAAAGCTAACGTGGTAAGATTAGGAAACTGCGCAGTCTTAAAAAAGTAAAATGGCAGATGTCTTCTTTGACTTTTGACCTTTTTCTGGTTAAAATTTAATCAACCGTTAGTGGTTAATAGTGGTGGCTAATGGCTTAACGGTCTGTTGGTTCTCCAAGCATTGACCCGTTAAGAAATTTACGATTTATTAACAAAATCGGATAAAATCGTTCCGCACAAAGAAATGCTTTTAAAACTTAACTTGAAACTAATTCCGACAACCGAGGTTAAATAAAACTTTGTCCCTTTCGGAATCAACCCCACCAAACGATAATCATTCAATGAATGATCACATCTCTCGTGAATAGGCCATGACGAGTTGTTAAGCCATAAAAACGATCGATTTGGTGGATTTGCTTACTTTACATCATTTACAATTTTGAGTAGCTGCTTTTGTTGCAGTTGCCTCAACCTAACGGACGTAGAAACTAAGAATTGCTTTGGCGTAGACCAAGGAGCTTAAATCAGGGCGTAGACTTTGAAGTCCAGCATACAACCTGCTTGATTCAACCTGACCAAACCCAATAATTCACATTTTGAAAGTAATTTTTCAAATATCTGCCCTTTTGTCTCCTTACATCTGCTTCGCCATGCCATTTGAATCAATAGAAGACCCTCGCACCTCCGTCAGACGGAACGAACGCAAGGATCCGAGATTGAAAGCTTGCTCGGTGGAAGTGCCGAGTTCATTGGCGATGCAGCTCGTGCCCGTGCGACACCCTCGTCTCGTCCGCGCTAAATCTTGAGAGAATTGCTTGGGCAGTCGAAGACGCAAATCACGTGCGATGTGCTTGAGGCGTCACATCGGGGGACCGGTAGCCCCTCGGAGAGCCGATTGACGGACAGGGAGTGGCCAACTTTGAGTGCATGGACGCCGGTGACGAGTTGGGCTTATGTTTGGGTCGAGTCCATACAGTTTTTTCAGAGCTTTAAATGTTTCTGCACAAACAATTTTGGAATTTTACATTGTACATTGTACAATTTTACTATTATCATTCTAGACTATACTTCAAATAAATAGTTCGTTCAATGGAATGAGAGACAATGGAATGGACCAATACGGCATGTTATACTCCTCATATACAGAAAACCGGTGATGTTGCATTGCCTTTAACTTAAATTAAACTTGTTTACATACCAAACTTTTTCAAACACCGGTGCATGTATGTCATCACCGTACCATGCATCCCGTACGTCATGGTCATGCCATCCTGTGCGAAATGTCACCAACGAAAAGTCACTTCATTAGTTCTTGTGATCGCGAGCCATGCAATAAAGCAAAGCACCAACCGTAAAAAAAACTTTTGTAGCTTTTATAGCTTGAATTTCTGCTCTGCGTTCTAAATGACTTGTAGCCCTAGCAACGGGCCAAACGGATTACGAAAGTATCAACCATTATGGAGTGGTCATCTTCATGACATTTACAAAATAGATAGGGCTGCTTACGGAGGACTGTCTATATCCAGTATTCAGCTCTCTGCCAGACCAATGCTCTTCAGGGAATGCCCATCGTAAGTACCTACATACACACTGATCGTAAACCAAAATTTACGACAAAAAGAAACTGCTCCTAATTCGCGTATGGACTCGCGAATTTCGTCCGAGTTTGGCAAACTTGTCACATCCATTTTGAGCGCCTCGACTTTCGCGAAGTTTTGTCTGCATGGGAGAGACTGGGTGTATCATGCCCGGCGTCCCAAAGGACCCAGTTCGGTCATGCGCGTGGAAAATTTCTCTGCAAAACGTTGCAGCGGGTTTGAGACCGTGGTGCTTTTTGGGGTCGGTTGCCCCTTGGTGCTGGCCAATATTGACTCGCTGAGTGAGCTGAAACGGCGTATACGGGGCGGCAAAGTTTTGCGGTCGAGTTGCCCCGTGGGTTGTCGTCGTGACTTTCTGCTGTAATACACTTGGTCGCTGGCTGGATGGCTCCTTTGACGGCGGGAAGCTGCGCGCTGTGCACTGTCTGTCGTGTGTGGTGTAGTTCTTCTTGGGCCTTCTGAATTTATGAGGGAAATTTACGCTTCCGAAGTTGCACCCACGCGATTTCACATGCGAGCGTGCATTTTTGTTGAATTTTTGTGTTGCATAACTCAAAGGAAGTCATACGCGTCTGACGTATATATATGAAATTAAATTTAAGATAATAATTTATTAAAGGTAGTAAGTCAAAAAAGTTTTATCTCTAGAAATAAATTTGCTATGAATGTAAAAGTAAAGAGATGGATTCGAAACGTTCTACAAATATCTTCGAGGAAAGAAGTGTGTCAGCATGGTAAATGCTTTTCTAGTAATGCTTGTTACGTGAGCCTGCAAAATAATATGAAAATGGAGACCGAAATATTCCAGGACCTAGACATGAATTCAAAACGAACGTGTCCCTTCTGTTCTCAAAGGTCCCCTTCTAACTATTCTCTCTGTTTCCCTCTTTTTGCGGCTTAATATTTAACACTTTCCAGCTTATTTCCATTTCAATAGATATTGCCAATATACTCTGACATTTGCCTGAAAAGAAAAATACTTCAATAGAATGTATAGCAAGCTATACTATTGATACAAATCAATGGTGTTGTAAAATTTATAGCGAATCTCTCTAGCTTTCGTGCATTATTATTTTCCACCATTTTACTAGGAAATAATTGACCTTCAGGATATATGATTACATTAATTATTATTTCATTTGTTTTCAAAAAAATTCTCGGACACTAATTTGTCGTCGGGTAAATTTCACGATAAATTTTCTCCACGTGCTATTTACCATAATTCCAAACAAAAATACTAGCACAAAACTAGATTCCCTTCGGTTCTTTTCTGCATACACATCAGCATGTTTTATGTAAAGCATAATAGAATCTAACATTACATTTCCATGCAATTAGTCCCAATTGCAAACCGTAAACTACGTCCTAACAGCTCTCACCCAAAACGGAACCCTTATTGCTGTCTCCTAAATCCCCCCACCCCAACGCGCATTACAACAGGCCGGCAACCCCCGCACACCCCAAAACGTGACAAAATTAGCCAGTCCCGCCAGCACCCAGCCGTCCGTCTAGGTGCCAGTGCCACCTTATTGGGTGTCGCCTAGACACGGCGACGTCAAAGCCACCCTGGCCGGCACGACCCGGGGGGTGCGGGGGAAAGATTTTTGGGGCGGCTCGCTTTGCGGTAACTGGGAGTCGAAGCGGGGTGGGTTTTCGGGGGGCGCACGCGGCTCTCGCGTAGACTGCCCGGGATTCGGCGGGGCGCTCTCGCTCTAAATGTCGATAGAGCAGCGGCAGCAGCAGCAGCGGCGGCGGCGGCAGCATCCCGTCCGTTGTACGCGCTATGGCCCTCGCCGCTCGAAATCACCCTCCCCCACCCACCACCCGTGCGCGGCCCGACGACGCCAAGACGGCCCCCGGGGGGTGTTGGGGGGGTTGGGGGACACGGGGCTGATAATGTTGTCCGAGGCGGCAGGCGGCGCGGAATCCGGGAGCACGCGGAACCCAATTAACCTCCTTCCTCCCATCCAAC
Source organism: Nemurella pictetii (assembly GCA_921293315.2). Lineage (NCBI taxonomy): Eukaryota > Metazoa > Arthropoda > Insecta > Plecoptera > Nemouridae > Nemurella > Nemurella pictetii. The sequence goes on from OV121122.1 coordinate 11,305,257, forward strand.
CCTCACCCCTCATCGGCGTTCGAATGCGGAATCAGTTTTTTTAAATTTCGTTGCTACACCTGTGGAGGGGAGTTATATTGTGAAGGGGTGATCTTTCGCGAATAGCTTGCTGCTTGCCTTGCTTGAAATGGATCCAATGGATGTGAAAGCTTTCTTGCAGTATTTTATGACTGAGTGCTGAATAAAAATATATATTTTTAATAGACCACATGCAGATTTTCCCATTCAAGGGCAAAATTATTGATAAGTAACAAATGTATCCCCATAAGATAAGAATTGCCGCCAAAATTTTTTATGTTGAAATTTTCACCCTGGAATAAACAAAAACCAACCGATTATAATTTTCACTATATACGGAGTTGACTCTGGTTTTAGAACTATCCTCATGCCCAGTGGACCTCTATTCCATTCAATCAAAAATGACGTCAAAATTACCCACTAAGAAAAGACACTTGGGGTTTGATTTCCCTATCTTCTTTGAGTAAAAATGTTCACAAAAATTTTATTTGTCTCCGCAATTTAATCCCGTTCTCACACCAACTCTCTTCTCTTAGTGGGTACATGACGTCATACACTCTAACTGGGAAGGGTCTATTCTGGCATGGTCAACTATTTCCGAAGCCCTTTGATTCTTACATCTGTTTCACAGGCGGTAGATCTTCTTGAAAATTGACCCTGGGGAAAAAATTGAGGTTGCGCCCTTCTTACCCACTCTTACCCAGGTATTGTCTTTAATTTATCAAGCTATTTGCTATACCTACAAGAGAATTTGCCAGAGAAAATTTGTTGTGAAATCTATTCTCCTGAAACTCAGGGCTTTCGGCTCTACACCTAGTCCCGGAACCCTTTTTACCACATTAATTGAGAGGCGCCAGTCCTCACTCTTGGCTGGAAAAATAGCAATTCGAGATTCGAAGAATAAAAAGCGAAATTAGTATTGGATGGCGTGCTTTAAAATGCATTCTTGAAATACTTTTCTATGAAATTATTTTCGAAAAATTCGAAATTATAGGGCAGGGATAGTACCTTTGCATGTATTCTTCCAGGCAGCTGGTTGGAATTGCATTACAAATGCGTAGTACTAACGTTTAAAAGCACTGCAATGATAGCTGATGGCAGTCGCTATTTGCTAATACCGACAGGTAATCGACCAAATCTAATCGCCTCCCTTATCACCGACATGAGGATCCTGTTTGAGAATTTTCCTTGTGCCCATGTAAATAATTTTCTATACCCGTTTTATGAACGGAAATACAGAAATAAAAGATAAAATCTATAGTATCCAGTGAATTATACAGAATTTTAGACCTTGTTCCACCGGAAATAGTTCCCCCACTGGATCCACCAACTTCGTAGACGTCGCTCGCTCGATCTGTTGACTCAGTCGAACGCACCCCTAATTAATACTACATGTTGCGTTCGTGCGTTGAACTCGGCGACGGAGTAATTAATCGTTGACACGACTAATCTGAAGATTGTTTGTCTAACAGCACAAGGATTAGGTGGCGCTAGCGGGCCGGCATGTCACCAGCGTCGAGATTGCCGCACTGAGCTCGGAGGAAATGATGTCGGTCTGCGTTCAGCATCTATTTGCCTTGGGGGGTAGGGGGTTAGATCTCGGTGGGCTAGATTTTGGATCTCGAAAGTTCGAATTACATCCCCCGTGTAATACTTAATGCTGAAAAAGAGTTCTTGTTCACTAATCAACATGCCTGCGTAATGCTGGTTTCCTAACGAGGGCTTTGGGAACGCTAAGTTTTACCGCGTTGATTGAATGATGCTGATAGACTAGGTAAACGATTAGTAGAGCCTACACTCGTTGCAGGATGAGCGAGCCGTAAATCCAAACGGAAAACATTTGACAATCATAATGTTGAAAACGGTGCTTTAATGATCATGTATATTTTTTATTATTAAGTAATTTTAGTTTTCTGATTAGCAAAATACTTCATGCACGAAGCTGAAACTTAGGCAATTCGTTTATCTTGTTATCATATATATTCAATCCAAATTTGGTGCGAATCGGTTAATTAGTTACGAAGCTAGTACCAAAAAACTGAAAAATTTAAGGGTTTTTGCTCATTAAAAAAAATGGCTGACCAGATTTCGCCCAAAAACTATACAGCACCTCGCTGAGTCACCACGAACGTTTTTGCCAAATTTCGTAACGATCTGTGACCTTTAAGTAGGGCTGCTCGTTTTTGTTACAAACAAACAAAAAAAAAATCCAAATGCTTTTCTTTCCCCTATGTTGTTAAATTGAAGGATTTCGCTCGCTTCGCTCGCTCATCCAATAAATATTTGATATCCAAAGATGGAAAAGTTATTTCAGGAAGCCAGATCAGAGTTGTAGTAGGCAAAAACTGCAAAAAACGCTAAAAATATCACAACAAAAATCTTGTTTCCCACAGCAACTTTTACACAGGCATTTAGTCATCAGGGAGAATATATTTTCCGAGTGTAAAGTTCTATATTATGGTGAAAGATTCTAGAGTGAGAGGTTCTAAAGTGATAGATTCTAGAGTGAGAGGTTCTAAAGTGATAGATTCTAGAGTGATAGTCTAAAGTGTTTATTAACGTTAGATTATATAACAACTGATAATTTTCGTAAAAACGGATTTACTATTTTTCATTTTGTGTATTTCGTATGATGTTAAAAATAACTGATCCTAATGCGCCAGCTATGATAGGCTATGATAAGCCAGTTACAGATACCGACACAGAATATTAATTACGAATTTATAGGAAACGATCAATTACGAATGACCAGCAGAGTGTGTTGATAGATATATTTCCGGCTAGAACACCCGTCCCCCTTGGCCAGCCAAAACTTCCTAGCGCCGACTATCCCATTCTTGATCACTCGCTTTAATCAAGGTGTTGGTCTAATGTCATGTGTTTCATTAACTATAACATCGGGTTGTTGGGGAGTTGATTGATTAGCGATGAAAAGTTTTCATCTGTCCCTCGAACGAAACGAAAACTGGTTTCAATTTCCATGCTTGACGCATGAAAATTTTACGCTTTTATACGTTACGGCTATTCTTTTCGTTCTGAACTGTTGAGTTAAGCAGGGAATAAGACTCATTTATTTATTTGCCCGTTAAATCCTGAACGACCGTTAATGTGTAATTACCATGCCCACTGTTAGATGCATAGATACTGTGTAAAGAGACTGTTAAATTTTTAACAATCTTTTGATAAACTGGAACTAAATGACGCTAATTTAAAAGAGGAGTTATCTCAAGTACAATTTTGAAGACTGCCATCGTGTATTCATAACGTGCGACCCTATCAAGTCCTTCCCTCACAGAAAACAGAAAATTTCATATAAAACAAAAATTTTCAAGAGGCGCTTTTACCACCGACTAATTACCATTGCTTGAACAAGTTTGAGCTCGCACCTGATTTATAGCCCGCGTTACCTACGAACTTCTGACAAGACACTGATAAACCTCGCGTAAAGACGCGACCCCTTCTCCAGGGGCGGCCAAAGTTCACGTCTCGTCCGCAAACGCAAAATCTTCCGAGAGATTGAACACTTTTTCTTCAAAGCTCCCCCCACCCTCACACCCCCTCTCTCGCTCACTCACTCGCTAGCCATCTCTCTCACTCTTCCATCGTAGAAAATCAATTATATTTCCATGGAAACCGGTATACAATTCGCTTGCTCACTCGCACGTTTGGTACAAGTTTGTTTCTGAAGGTGAAAACTCGCTACATTTTCTTTGCAAGCGGCACGCTTCCTGCCGTCCACGGCTAGTTTCCACGCGTTTCGAGTCTAAAATGCCCGCTCGCAACTATCCAGCGAGTCTGGGCCGGTCCAAGTTTGACAAGAGCGATACGGAAGGCCCGAAATGGTGGGACAGATACCTCACCGAGGTTGAGGCCGAGATAATAAAGGTATTTTACTGCTTGATGCCTTCAACACTGCTTTAGGACCAGGCTTCACAATTTGCCATGTCAATAATAAAACCCGGGTTAACATAAACTGTGTGTCCGCTGTATGCAGATGACATGACACCTAATTTAACTCGGAATCTGAGCTGTTTTTAAGAAGTTTTGAACAATAAACCCATTGATGTGACTTACAATTTTGTAGAAGTGAGGTTATAAGATCCGAGTTAGACAGTTGTACTTTGGTGCTATTACATGCCAACTTGTTGCTCGTGTAAGGGTTTGTTTCAAAGCAAAACACATGCTCTGACGATAAGTGTCCTTGAGAGTTACGGCCCCATGGGAACAAAGGCCCCATGGGAATCACGGTCTCATGGGGACCACGGTACCATTGCTACAGCAGTAATACTCGAAATCCAAAGAACCGGTTTTCAAATTAGTTGTAGTATTTCATGAATTAGAGATAATTAAAGTGCACGCTAGATATCGGATAGAAGAAAGATTCTACCAACCAAAAATTATATTCCAACAACAATTAAGATATGCTTCTCGAACACCTTCTAATATCGCGTTGTAGGATGAGTGCTTAAAATTTGGCAGTTCGAAGAATTTTTCGTTGCCTGGTTGGTGACAGACAGAAGAAACAACAATGATTGTTGTTTTACAATCCTACGAGAGGTCCCCATGTCTTGAAACCATCTGCAAACAAGACGTCAACAATGATTATTAGAAACGAAATATCAATTCCAAAATTTACATCCGTACCGGAATTCGAATCCGGATCTTTGTCTATCCGGGACACTGCACTAACCAATTGTGCTATACGGACAACCAACTGTGGAATTGATATTAAGTTTATTTGAGTTGTTGGGCTCCATGGAGATAGATTCGGGACTATGAATGACCATATATGACCATATCACCGTATTTCCACCATGTTCGAACATATTTCGTTTCTAATAATCATTATCTACCGTTCATGCAACGAGTATTTGCATTTAGGATTAAATTCACACTAAGACGTCAACAAATTTCTTTCATTAAAAATACTCGAGCTAAATGGGTTTTTGTCTGAAATCAAACGTTCAAATATTTTGAAAGTAACACGGCGCGTGTTTTTTTTTGTTCCACCAGCCGTCCATCGAGCGTCCAGAAGAAGTGTTTGCGGTGATCAGAGAACGCCCGGTCTTCAGACTGGTCTCGGCCATCCTGGGCCTGGACGAGGCCAAGTGCGACCACCTGTGCGTCTTGGATGAACAGGAGCCCAGGCAACAAGCGTCCGCCGCCCTCTCGACGAGCTTCGAGGCTAGCCCTTCGGAGGGGTCCATCTTGTAAGACCGCGTCTCACGTCCGTAGCTTGCTGTGCTGAGTCTGTAGCACGCTAGGTTTCAAGCTCGTAGCACGCTGTTTCAAGCCTGTAGCACGCTGTTTCAAGCCTGTAGCACGCTGTTTTTCAAGCCCGTAGCACGCTGTGTTTCTAGCCCGTAGCTCGCTGTGTTTCAAGCCCGTAGCACGCTGTGTTTTAAGCCCGTAGCACGCTGTGTTTCAAGCCCGTAGCACGCTGTGTTTCAAGCCCGTAGCACGCTGTGTTCCAAGTCCGTAGCACGCTGTGTTTCTAGCCCGTAGCACGCTGTTATTCAAGCCCGTAGCACGCTGTGTTCCAAGTCCGTAGCACGCTGTGTTTCTAGCCCGTAGCACGCTGTGTTTCAAGCCCGTAGCACGCTGTGCTTCAAGCCCGTAGCAAGCTGTGTTTCACGCCTGTAGCACGCTGTGTTTCTAGCCCGTAGCACGCTGTTATTCAAGCCCGTAGCACGCTGTGTTTCAAGCCCGTAGCACGCTGTTATTCAAGCCCGTAGCACGCTGTGTTTCAAGCCCGTAGCACGCTGTGTTTCAAGCCCGTAGCACGCTGTGCTTCAAGTCCGTAGCAAGCTGTGTTTCACGCCTGTAGCACGCTGTTATTCAAGCCCGTAGCACGCTGTGTTCCAAGCCCGCAGCACGCTGTGTTTCAAGCCTGTAGCACGCTGTGTTTCAAGCCCGTAGCATTAAAGCTCGTAGCATAGCATTGTGATTAAAGCCTGTAGCAAGCTGCGTTTCAAGCCCGAAGCTTGCTGAGTTGCAAGCTGCTGTTGTTAGTTGAAAGTACTTTCAAAAATTTATCACAGTGTATTATATTTGTAACTTGTAGCAATAAAAATTGTCATCCTGTGTTCAGAGACACGAGCAGTGAAACGAGCTCTGCGTCGTCGCGATCCCACGAAGACGACAAGGAAGATTCGGAGCTAGACATTTGTTTGAGCAGCTCTTCAAAAACTGTGGATACTTCCGAAGAGATCCAAGATCGCTCGGAGGGGATGGGCAAAGAGTGAGTCACAATCGCTGATTGATTGATTAATGGTGTTTATCGACGCACTGTTTTGACAACTGGCCATATGGCACTGTTATAATAGCGTCGGTGATTGAAATGGTGATGATGAGGGTGATGGTGAACCTAAGAAGGGAGGAGGGGAAACCCGGTGCCGTCACGTAGCCTACTCCTGTCGAAAAGCACCGAGGGGACCACTGGCTTTACGTCCCCTCCGAAGGACGGTATACAACTCGAACAACAGGATTCCTCCACTAATCCGTGCTGTCGAGAGGTTGATAAGCAAGGCGAGTGAAGTTGTCGTACTAATTTCAAACCCCCCAACCTCTCTCCCGAACAGAACTGATCATGTGCATGATGGTCACCCATAAAACACCTGACTCAGTGCAATGTTGCTTAACTTCGGTGATCTCACGAGAACCGGTGTTTCCAACATGCCAGTCGAGAGTTAAGTTGAGTTAGTACGACAACTTCACTCTCATTGCTTATCAACCTCTCGACAGCGTGGATTAGAGGGGGAATCCTGTTTATCGAGTTGTACCGTCCTTCGGAAGGGATGCAAGCCGGTGGTCCCCTCGGTGCTTTTCGACAGGAGTAGGCTACGTGCCGGCACCGGGTTTCCCCTCCTCCCTGCTACGCTAGGTTAGGTTCATCATCACCCTTTCATTCACAGACGCCATTAGACCAGTACCAAAGAGCCATTTGTCAAAACAGTGCGTCGTTAAACAACAATAATCTTAATGGACGAACGGTAGCAACACAAGCACACAAGCTGCACAGAAAGCTAAGGGCAACGGAGCGAGGTGAACGCACACTAAGCTTGCTCGTGCCTGCACAGCGCTGCGCGCGGCTACGACTCCTACACCAACCCCTACCTGCGCTTTCTGCGCACGCCGAAGGAGCGCGCAGCCACCTGGCGACCCCGGCCGCGGCCCGTGCCCACCGGCATCTACCAAGCTGATCCTCGGCTGAAGCTAGAAGAGAAGGCGGACATCGTGGCCAACAAGGTGGGTGTCACAAGTCCTCAAGTCTCCCTGGTACCCCAGGGGTAACTATAGTGTCCATAGTCTTGTATGTCTATGTCTATGCCCATGTCTTAATGTGTTTCCTTTTTTGTCTATATGTGTCTTTTCAAAGTGTCCCAACAAGTTCCTAGTGCCAAGTGTCTCTATGTGTCTCGAGGCGCCCCTACGCGTTCTCTGGTGTTCCTTGGAGCCACAAAGTAACACAGTGGTGTCCCTCCTTAGGTGTCCCAGTGTCCATATGTGTCTCATGTGTTTCTAGGTTTCACGAGAGGTCACTATGTGTCCCTGGATGTTCCTACCTGTCCCTAAGCGTTTCAGGCATCCCTAGGCGTCCCTGTGTCCCTGGTATCATTAAGATTTCCATGATGTCTCAACATGTCCCTAGGTGTTTCAATGTGTCCCTGGGTGACACTTTGCATATTATCAAGGCGTGGTCAAGGTGTCCCGAGATTAACCTGCGTATCTCTTCGTGTCGCGCCAGATCGCGTCGGACTTCTGCTCATGGATGCGCGAGCTCGGCGGCAGGACGCCGCTGGACGAGCAGATGCTGATCGAGCTGTTCGAGTTCGTGTTCGACAAGCCGGCGGCGCACGCGCTCACCAACCGGATCCGCGAGCTGCCGACGGTGACGGCGACCATGGCCAAGAGGCTGCGCGTGCCACAGGTGAGACGACCCTTGCCACCCCCACGACCCCACGGCGACGCACGGCAATGTTACCTAGCCGGGCCGGCTGCAAGTCTTTCTTCCCAGTTTGTTCTTTTTCATTTCCCGGCATGTCTGTCTTTGATTTTTTTATATTGACAACGGGATAAACCCACTAGTGCATTATAATAAACTTTCCAAGATTACAATAGCAAAACTAAAACATTCCAGAAATATCACATTATACAGAACAATATTATGATGTTCAACAAATCAACAACTTATATAATGTCAATATTACATAAAGAAACAACAGATTTAAGGCTGGTTCACAATCAACTTAGCAATAGACATAACTTAAAATAAGCAGTAACTTAAAAGTTTGACATATGGATCTCCATTAGACTGTCTACAACAAACATAAGGACTTAACTTAGACATGACTTAAACATAATGTTTGACCATGTCTATAACTTTTAAGTTACTGCTAATTTTAAGTTATGTCTATTGCTAAGTTGATTGTGAACCAGCCTTTATAAGTTATTAATATCTGTGTGACTTGGCACTAGCAAGTGATAAGTAGATTGTATCCTATTAAAAAAGAGTATTTGAATACATCAATTCTGCTCCGTGATGGCCATCGTGATGGCATGATATGGCATTTGTAGAAAATGCCCGTATTGCCCGTCAGGTTGAACAGTGCCTCTACGTGCGCGAAGAGATCCAGCGCGACATCGACGCGGAGCGCGCGAAGCCGCGCACGCGCGGCTTCGGCAGCGCACTTCCTTCCGGCGAGCGCGTCGAGCCGCCGCGCAACCGCACCGAGGTGCAATGGCGCGGCTTCCGGCCGCCCTCCGCGCTCGCCTCGTTCGCCACCGCCTTCGAGGACCTCGCACACCTCGAGTGAGTTGTCTCACAGTGGTGGTTGTAGTCCATCCAGGGTTAGGTCATACTCGAAACATGGCCACAATTTACGTTTCACAAACTCGTGAAAATAAATCCACAAGGCGCTATTTCAAAATGTCGAAATCAAACACTAGAACAGTGGCTAAGCGTTTCTCGTAATATTCTTTCTTTTTATTAGTAACTTTATAATTTCATTGAAACAGTTAGAAATGAAGGTAAATCGGTGTCTGCAAATTTATCGGACATCGTTTTGGTAATCTATTGACTACTAGCGCTGAGCGAAAAAGGATATTTTAAAATTAAAAGACGTTTTCCGTTTAAATCAGTAGCACAGTGCTGCCAACAGCTAAAGTTCAGAGATCTGAAGCAGGCTGAGCGTTCAAGGCACGCATTTCGGTCTTAAAACGTGAAATGTAGCAATCTTTCTATTGGAAAGAAAACAGACCCAACCGATGATAAATTGTCGCCATGGAGATGAGATTTTATCTGAAGGTTAGCCACTTGACACTGTAAAACCGGGCTTTATAATTTAAAAAAAATGTCCTCTAAAACTCGTGAAAGTACAATTAACCTAGTTACTGTTCAAACTACGGGCTTCGTTGCACATATCCTTTTTGGAGACGTCAAACCAAAGTCCCTCAAAGTACAAGTGCTGCTACCACAAGCAGAGTCTAGCAGCTTTCTTCACGACGTCATCGCGCTGCTCCCACCGTCCGCAGGAGCTACATCGGCTTCTGCAACCACCTGGCGCTGAACCCCGACCTCCGGCGTCCCGACTGCATGAAGACTTGGGGCACGTTCGAGGCGCGGCCGCTCGCGCGCGAAGCGCCGTCATCCACCCTGGACCTCGAGCTCGAGATGAGCCTCAACGCTGCCGTCGAGCCGAGCTTGGCGTCGTTGACGGTGGAGAGCTCCGAGGAGGTCAGCTAACTGGTGAGTGGATGCTGTGGATGAGATGCCGGGGGAGCGGGGGTGCTTTTTGGCGGCTGACGCGTCTACAAAACATTCGACCGAGGCTAAGAAGAGATATGCAGCTCGAGTCTAATCCACTTCCTATACCTATGTATAATGCAGTTAGCTGTTTCCAAGAGCTGCACAGTATACGTGATATACGTGTATACGTGACTATTGTCTGAAACTCACCAAGTTACATGCAATGCTATTTAAGCCATGCACAGAGGTAAATTATAACGTTTTGTGTTAATAATAATATCACTGCGTGATATTTGATTGATTGATTGATTATTGGTGCTTAACGACGCACTGTTTTGACAACTGGTCCTTTGGCACTGGTCTAATGGCGTCGGTGAATGAAATGGTGATGATGAGGGTGATGATGAACCTAACCTATAGTCTAGAAGGGAGGAGGGGAAACCCGGTTCCTCCTGTTGAAAAGCACCAAGGGGACCACCGGCTTTACGTCCCTTCCGAAGGACGGTACAACTCGAACAACAGGATTCCTCCACTAATCCGTGCTGTCGAGAGGTTGATAAGCAAGGCGAGTAAAGTTGTTGTACTAACTTCAAACCCTCCAACCTCTCTCCCGAACAGAACTGACCGAACGGTTTGGCATGTTGGAAACACCGGTTCTCGTGAGATCACCGAAGTTAAGCAACATCGCGCTGAGCCAGGTGTTTGATGGATGACCATCATGCACATGATCAGTTCTGTTAAGCACCATTAATCAATCATCAATCGAACAGAACTGACCGTGTGCATGGTGGTCACCCATCAAACACCTGACCCTGCGCGATGTTGCTTAACTTCGGTGATCTCACGAGAACCGGTGTTTCCAACATGCCAAACCGTTCGGCGATATTTGATTGGATTACTGTCGCATTCGGTCAGAGCGCTCATAAAAATATGAAACCGCGCAATGCGCGGCATCACTTTATTCCAAAGCTATTATGACGCTAATAGTGATGTTGCGTATCCCAGCATAGCCTTGGTCGAAGACAAAACACTTAAAATGAAACTACCCGCAAAGAATTGGGCCTTCGACACTTTCCCCTTTCAGAATTATGGGCGCCCCCCCCCCCCCCCCCACCCCTTGTGGTCGTGGCCGCAACACGTGCCAAGTTATAGCGAGTCTGTTACAAATTGGGCTTTTCTTCCCTTGATGTGTAATTAGTTCAATATATTTTCAAATATGAGGTGGAATATACCTTCTCTGTGCCCAGAAATGTACGAGGTGCCACGGAGACGAAGAGAATTTGAAGTACCTACCAAGGGTCATGATGACTCGTGAGTAGACACAGCTTTGCTCAGGTTTTACCTGTGAAGACATGAGATGCGTATCACCTACAAGTACGTAATCATCCGCCGGTATAAACAGACTCAAGTGAGAAATATATAAACTTTGTGTTCACAGTAATTGACATGTGATGAGACCGCAATAAAATGAACCGTTTTCCTTATTTATTTTTTGTGATTTGCCGCATCAACGGTCACTAGCAGCAACATCCAAAGCAATCTGAACTAGGAATCGAGTCAAGCGTTAAAAACTTACGTTGTCCAAGTAATGGGGAGAAATCCCCAGTAATCGAATTTTGCTCGTTTGGAACTAGTGTGTTCCATGTCATTTTCGGGGCACGTGCTTTGGTCATAGTATGGGTATATGATGTAAGAGTAGGTGCGACCATTTGTAATATTTAGTTAAACGTTTCTCCGAGAGGGGTCGGACACTGATTTAGATCAGACGGCCGAAGTCACGCCACCAGTTTTACAAAGTTTTGTTTCGTCAATTGGTACGTACTCTTAATAAACACTGAAGCAAAATTTGTATTTCATCTATCAGGCGAATAGTACACATGTTCATCATGTTTAATTGTACTTATTGCTAAGTGATGGCGCTGGTATCGACCGACGCCCCTATCACTTCAGTCCTTTGAGACCATCAGCGAGCATAGGTTGGAGAAGGCTCGAACCTATGTAGCATGAGCTAGAGCTGCAAGCCCACCAAGGTCTGTAATTTCCTTGTGAGCCCTGGACAATGTCTAGAGCCACATCGAACACAAGCCAGTCTCCGTACGGCTCTCTTGAAGCTCACGAGCTGCACGTGCTCAAGAAAGTGATAGTAATACAAATTTTACCCTCTCGATGCATCTGAAATGTTAAGCATGTCAAATGTCAGAACCTGCGAACAAAGAACCTGCGTACTCCATCCGTAATCTTTTGCGTAAAATAGTTGCGTAAACAAATCCGGTTTGTAAGCCTCAAAATATATATAAGTTTAAATTTTCGTTCTTTATCGTATTGTACCAGCCTAGTGGGCTATGCACAAGTCTTATGTGCAAGAGGTCCCGAGATCGAAATCGGGCGTTGTGTATGACATGCTATTTTGTTCAAGTAATTGCAAGTGCCATCCATTTGAAAACGCTGTCTTTTATTCCGTTGTCAAAATTCACCTGTCATCCGAGGAAGGGATAGGGACTTCTTCACCCATCATGTTTCAAGAACCCATACCCAAGTCTTCTTTATAAAAAAAAACCCTTTGAGTCCGTCTTATGAAACAGATACATAAAATGCCTGTTATCTTTGTATCGGCAGCTTAGCCGAGTGGTGAGCACGGCTGACTCATGTGCAAAGGGTCGTATGTTCGCAACGAGCTGAAGAAGCTTTTTTGTCTTCTCTGTTAAACTGCACAAAAATTCTTCAAACCCTTTCTAGAATTTTCTACGATAAATTTAGCAAATCTAGAAAATTTGAGCTTAGTTCATATTTAGCTACCAGGTGGCGTTCAATTAGTTCAAAACTAGCTACCAGGTGGCGGTCAAAATATTTCATATCGGCTTTTATATTGACAGGTCTAAAAAAAAATTGGAGCAAAAATTCAAACTTTATATTCCATTTTCTTTGAATTCAATTAACATAGGACAATGGACAATTGTCTGGTGAACAGGCTCTCAAGGTTTATTCAGCATTACAGCGATTAAAAAAAAGGTTGCACAGTGGTCAAATTCCACCCAACATGTGCATGTTCTAAGACCGACCACGTGATCAAAAATGGCCACTGGAGATGGAGCCATCACCAATCCCAGCGGAGTCGACCTTGCTGAAGAGGTAGTCAAATCTTTGACGTAATGGCAAAGAATCGCTCCTCCCAAGCAGGCGTGCACTTCCCATGCACGTCTCATGACGAACGAGACAGGTGAAATCACACTGACTGACAAAGAAATTCGTTAGGAGCCGCAAATAGTGGGCTAAAAATCAGTTGATTTCGATGACAGCGCCATCTTTCGGTGACTTTCATAAAAAGTCCATTCAATTATGTCGATCGGCAGTAGTTCAAATCTGGTAAAACCCAGCAACTCTCCGAAATATCAGGCGGATTTTAAAAAAAAGTGATTCTTAAATCCTTTAGATACTTTCACATCAGAGACCCTGTCATTGTCGGGTGTGCAGTTGTGCTCATCAATTAAAGATGGCGCTGGGATCGAGCGACGCCCTTATCACTTCAGTCGTTTGAGACCATCAGCAAGCATAGGTGGGAGAAGGCTCGAAGCTCTCTAGGGTGGGGTAGAGCTGCAAGCACTCTATGGTCTTGAATCTCCTTGTGAGCTCTGGTTAATGTCTAGAGCCACACTGAACACCTCACTCTTGAAGCTCACGAGCTACACATGTGTAAGCCCAAGAGAGTCATGATAATGCGTATTATTCCCTCTCGATGCTTTTGATATGTTATGCAATTCAAATGTCAAACAAGGGGATTGAAAACTCAATCCGTAATCTTTTGCGGAAAATTATTAGATAATCACATGTGCTATCAATCCCAATTGTGAGCCTCAAAATATATATAAGTTTAAATTTTCTTTCTTTATCGTATTGTACCAGCCTAGTGGGCCATGCACATGTCCCATGTGCAAGAGGTCCCGAGATCGAATTCGGGCGTTGTGTTTGACATACCATTTTGTTCAAGTAATTGCAAGTGCCATCCATTTGAAAACGCTGTCTTTTATTCCGTTGTCAAAATTCACCTGTCATCCGAGGAAGGGATAGGGACTTCACCCATCATGTTTCAAGAACCCATACCCAAGTCTTCTTTATAAAAAAAACCCTTTGAGTCCGTCTTGTGAAACAGATGCATCAAATGCCTGGTTTCTTTGAATCGGCAGCTTAGCCGAGTGGTGAGCGTGGCTGACTCATGTGCAAAGGGTCGTAGGTTCGCAACGAGCTTCAGAAGCTTTTTTGTCTTCTCTGCTAAACTGCACAAAAATTCATTCAAACCCTTTCTAGAATTTTCTACGATAAATTTAGCAAATCCAGAAAATTTGGGCTTGGTTCATATTTAGCTACCAGGTGGTGTTCAATTAGTTCAAAACTAGCTACCAGGTGGCGGTCACTAATTTTTAATTTCAGCTTTTATTTGACGTGCTTAAAAAAAATTGGAGCGAAAATCCAAGCATTCTTTTCGATAATATTTGCATTCAATTGGCATTGACAGGGGGTCATTGACTGGTTAACAGGCTCTCAAATTTTATTCAGCATTAAAGCGATTGATAACAAAAAAAAAGTTTGCACAGTGGTCCGACCGACCACGTGATCAAAACTGGCCAATGGAAGTGGAACCATCAATAATCTCAGCGGAGACGACCTTGCTGAAGAGTTAGTCGGATCTTTGACGTAATGGCAAAAAAAAAGCTCCTCCCAAGCAGACGTGCACTCTCCATGCACGTCTCATGACGAAAAATATAGGTGAAATCACACTGACTGACAAATAAGTTCGTTAGGAGCTGCAAATAGTGGGCTAAAAATCAGTTGATTTCGATGGCAGCGCCATCTTTCGGTGACTTTCATAAAAAGTCCATTCAATTATGTCGATCGGCAGTAGTTCAAATCTGGTAAAACCCGGCAACTCTCCGAAATATCAGGCGGATTTTAAAAAAAAGTGATTCTTAAATCCTTTAGATACTTTCACATCAAAGACCCTGTCATTGTCGGATGTGCAGTTGTGCTCATCGATTAAAGATGGCGCTGGGATCGAGCGACGCCCTTATCACTTCAGTCGTTTGAGACCATCAGCAAGCATAGGTGGGAGAAGGCTCGAAGCTCTCTAGGATGGGGTAGAGCTGCAAGCACTCTATGGTATTGAATCTCCTTGTGAGCTCTGGTTAATGTCTAGAGTCACACTGAACACCTCTCTCTTGAAGCTCACGAGCTACACATGTGTAAGCCCAAGAGAGTCATGATTTAATGCATATTATTCCCTCTCGATGCTTTTGATATGTTAAGCAATTCAAATGTCAAACAAGGGGATTGAAAACTCAATCCGTAATCTTTTGCGGAAAATTATTAGATAATCACATATGCCATCAATCCCAATTGTGAGCCTCAAAATATATATAAGTTAAAATTTTCTTTCTTTATCGTATTGTACCAGCCTAGTGGGCCATGCACATGTCCCATTTGCGAGAGGTCCCGAGATCGAATTCGGGCGTTGTGTATGACATACCATTTTGTTCAAGTAATTGCAAGTGCCATCCATTTGAAAACGCTGTCTTTTATTCCGTTGTCAAAATTCACCTGTCATCCGAGGAAGGGATAGAGACTTCACCCATCATGTTTCAAGAACCCATACCCAAGTCTTCTTTATAAAAAAAAACCCTTTGAGTCCGTCTTGTGAAACAGATGCATCAAATGCCTGGATTCTTTGTATCGGCAGCTTAGCCGAGTGGTGAGCGTGGCTGACTCATGTGCACAGGGTCGTAGGTTCGCAACGAGCTTCAGAAGCTTTTTTGTCTTCTCTGCTTAACTGCACAAAAATTCATTCAAACCCTTTCTAGAATTTTCTACGATAAATTTAGCAAATCTAGAAAATTTGGGCTTGGTTCATATTTAGCTACCAGGTGGCGTTCAATTAGTTCAAAACTAGCTACCAGGTGGCGGTCACTAATTTTTAATTACGGCTTTTATTTGACGTGCTTAAAAAAAATTGGAGCGAAAATCCAAACATTCTTTTCGATAATATTTGCATTCAATTGGCATTGACAGTGGGTCATTGACTGGTTAACAGGCTTATTCAGCATTAAAGCGATTGATAACAAAAAAAAGTTTGCACAGTGGTCCGACCGACCACGTGATCAAAAATGGCCAATGGAAGTGGAACCATCAATAATCGCAGCTGAGACGACCTTGCTGAAGAGTTGGTCGGATCTTTGACATAATGGCAAAAAATCGCTCCTCCCAAGCAGACGTGCACTCTCCATGCACGTATCATGACGAGAGATATAGGTGAAATCACACTGACTGTTAAATAAATTCGTTAGGAGCCGCAAATAGTGGGCTAAAAATCAGTTGATTTCGATGGCAGCGCCATCTTTCGGTGACTTTCATAAGAAGTCCATTCAATTATGTCGATCGGCAGTAGTTCAAATCTGGGAAAACCCAGCAACTCTCCGAAATATCAGGCGGATTTAAAAAAAAAGTGATTCTTAAATCCTTTAGATACTTTCACATCAAAGACCCTGTCATTGTCGGGTGTGCAGTTGTGCTCATCGATTAAAGATGGCGCTGGGATCGAGCGACGCCCTTATCACTTCAGTCGTTTGAGACCATCAGCAAGCATAGGTGGGAGAAGGCTCGAAGCTCTCTAGGATGGGGTAGAGCTGCAAGCACGCTATGGTCTTGAATCTCCTTGTGAGCTCTGGTTAATGTCTAGAGCCACACTGAACACCTCTCTCATGAAGCTCACGAGCTACACATGTGTAAGCCCAAAAGAGTCATAATAATGCATATTATTCCCTCTCGATGCTTTTGATATGTTAAGCAATTCAAATGTCAAACAAGGGGATTGAAAACTCAATCCGTAATCTTTTGCGGAAAATTATTAGATAATCACATGTGCCATCAATCCCAATTGTGAGCCTCAAAATATATATAAGTTTAAATTTTCGTTCTTTATCGTATTGTACCTGCCTAGTGGGCCATGCGCATGTCCCATGTGCAAGAGGTCCCGAGATCGAATTCGGGCGTTGTGTATGACATACCATTTTGTTCAAGTAATAGCAAGTGCCATCCATTTGAAAACGCTGTCTTTTATTCCGTTGTCAAAATTCACCCGTCATCCGAGGAAGGGATAGGGACTTCACCCATCATGTTTCAAGAACCCATACCCAAGTCTTCTTTATAAAAAAAACCCTTTGAGTCCGTCTTGTGAAACAAATGCATCAAATGCCTGGATTCTTTGTATCGGTAGCTTAGCCGAGTGGTGAGCGTGGCTGTCTCATGTGCAAAGGGTCGTAGGTTCGCAACGAGCTTCTGAAGCTTTTTTGTCTTCTCTGCTAAACTGGACAAAAATTCATTCAAACCCTTTCTAGAATTTTCTACGATAAATTTTCCAAATCTAGAAAATTTGAGCTTGGTTCATATTTAGCTACCAGGTGGCGTTCAATTAGTTCAAAACTAGCTACCAGGTGGCGGTCAAAAAATTTCATATCGGCTTTTATATTGACAGGTCTAAAAAAAAATTGGAGCGAAAATTCGAACTTACTTTTCTATAGTTTTGGTTTTCAATTAGCGTATGACAATGGCCAATATTCTGGCTAGCAGGCTCTAAAGTTTTATTCAGCATTTAAGCGAATAATAACAAAAAAATGAAGCACAGTGGTCAACTTCCACCCAGCATGCGGATGTTGTAAGACCGACCACCTGATCAAAAATGGCCATTGGAAACGAAAGCATCAATAATCTCAGCCGAGACGACCTTGCTGAGAAGGTAATGGCAGTCGAATCTTTGACCTAATGGCATAGAATCGCTTATTTCAAGCAGACGTTAACTTTCCGTGCACGTCTCATGACGAACGTTACGGGTGAAATCACACTGACTGACAAAGAAATTCGTTAGGAGCCGCAATTAGTGAGCTAAAAAACACTTGATTTCGATGACGGCGCCATCTTTCGGTGACTTTTATTCAAGTCGATATAATGATATGTCGATCGGCACTTGTGCTCGTCTGGTAAACACGGCACCTCCACATCACATGTGGTCAACACGGCACATCCACTATTCCCCTCTTAATATAGGACATTATTGACATTACGCGTAAAGCAAAAGTTCAAGACATGGCAAGGATCTAGGTTTAAATCAACAATGTGGATTTTTATTGTAAAATTCTTATTTTAGAACTACAGAAAAAGACACAAAGATTGCCTTCGCAATGTTACCTGCATGGGTTTATAGTTTGCTTGCTTCTAGAGTTTCCATATTATGAAAGAATCGTTATTTAGAATAGAACCAGTCTGTAATTTAAAACACTGCTTGACCAGTGTTGGGACCTAGATAAATAATATATCTAGATAAAGATAAAGAAAATCGATATTTTGTTTATCTAGATAAGGTAATAGATAAACATTAAAAAATATATCTTGATGATAGATAATATATAAAAATAAAATATCTAGATAATTTTCTTTAGATAAAAGATATTTGAGTTTTACCAAATTTAAATCAAAATACAATCTACAATGTTGCTATGGTACATTTTATCAGCTAGCACAGCACACGCTGTGCAAATTTTGTTTAAAGGTAGGTGGAGCTAAGGATTAACACGAGAAATACGTGGAGTCTCGGAACAAATATCTTTAAATATCAAAGCTATTTTTATACACTGTCTATAGAACATAACATTAACAATCATGCATTCTACAATCAAAGCCCACACATTATTAGTTTGTTTATCAGAAAAATCAATGTCAAGTAGAACAAAATCTGCAGAAAATTTTACCACACTTTCATTGTTTTAATAATAAATTACGGTAGGGCATCATATTACTAGAAACTTTTTCACTTTAGTATGTGTTGTCACGCACAATTTGGTGTCTAAGTACAAAATAACAGGATCTTGAATATCTTCGAAATAAAATTGTTCCTAAATTTTTTTTTCGTGCTAAATATGCACAAAATACAAATAATATTAATATTTTGTATGACGCTGTTTTTGAAAACAAAATCATTGCATAAGATTATCTAGATGATTATAGGTTAAGATAATAAGATGGCAATTTCAAAAATTATCTAGATAAAGATAATAGATAAGAAAAATGTATCTAGATCATTTTATTTAGACAACATTGACCTACACCTACCCTGACGTTTCAAATATCGTTCGCATACAAAGGTACCTTGGTGGGAGGGGGTACAAGTACATACAAGAGAGGTACATACGTCATGTTTAAAAAAATGTGTAATAACAACCCTTAGACCCGATTTTACAATTTTGGCAACTCCAGGTTAAAGTGGGAGTTAAGTTATTTGTTATGGCAACGGCCAATGGGATGCAGTGGAATTCATTTGTTTCTAGGGGTTAGATGCTTGACCCAGAGTTGACAAATGTTGTAATACCGGCCCTTAAAAAATCAAAGTTAAAAGAGAAGTTTCCGATTGATTTTGTTTTTTGAAACATTTATCACATTTTAAATTAATTTTAGTCGCATTTAAGTCGTGCCGGAAGCATTGCTTTAGATTTTCTTTTAAAATCCTTAATTTGCGTCTATTACAGATCTTACCTCATCTTACCGCGGAGCTTCGGATTAGATCCCTCGAAGCTGGGAGCTTCGAAGCTCGAAGACTATGACTCACCGGCGACCCGGAACCAGCCCCTTGGCACCGGAACCAACCACTTGGTACAGGAACCAACCACCTGGGACCGGAACCAACCAATTGGCACCGCAACCAGCCACTTGGCACAGGAACCAACCACTTGGCACCGGAACCAGCCACTTGGGACCGGAACCAACCAATTGGCACCGCAACCAGCCACTTGGGACCGGAACCAACCAATTGGCACCGGAACCAACCACTTGGCACCGGAACCAACCACTTGGCACAGGAACCAACCACCTGGGACCGGAACCAACCAATTGGCACCGGAACCAACCACTTGGCACAGGAACCAACCACCTGGGACCGGAACCAACCACTTGGCACAGGAACCAACCACTTGGCACAGGAACCAACCACTTGGCACCGGAACCAACCAATTGGCACCGGAACCAACCACTTGGCACCGGAACCAACCACTTGGCACCGGAACCAACCAATTGGCACCGCAACCAGCCACTTGGCACAGGAACCAGCCACTTGGCACAGGAACCAGCCACTTGGCACAGGAACCAGCCACTTGGCACCGGAACCAGCCACTTGGCACCGGAACCAGCCACTTGGCACCGGAACCAGCCACTTGGCACAGGAACCAGCCACTTGGCACAGGAACCAGCCACTTGGCACCGGAACCAGCCACTTGGCACAGGAACCAGCCACTAGGCACAGGAACCAGCCACTTGGCACAGGAACCAACCAATTGGCACAGGAACCAACCAATTGGCACCGCAACCAGCCACTTGGCACCGGTACCAACCACTTGGCACCGGAACCAACAACTCGGGAAACGCTGGATTTTATTTTTTCTTTGCATTTCTGTACAAGCTTTAATTTATGTCGGGAAAAAAATATATTTGATATTTACGTAATCTTGAGGAAAATAAAATGACCTTGACGTTTTTACCTTGAAGGCAATAATTTGACCTTGAAATATATATTTGACCTTGAGAAAATCGTAAATGACCTTGAGAAAAATATTTTGACCTTGACGAAATCATGAATGACCTTGAGAAATCATAAATGACATTGAGAAAAATAATTTGACCTTGAGGAAAAATATTTGACCTTGACGAAATCGTTAATGACCTTGAGAAAAATAATTTGACCTTGACGAAATCATGAATGGCCTTGAGAAACCCTAATTTGACCTTGAAGACAATATTTGACCTTGAGAACCTTATTTGACCTTGAAGAATTGTTTGACCTTGACAAAAAATCGTTTATGACCTTGAGAAAAATAATTTGACCTTGGGGAAATCATGAATGATCTTGGGAAACCCCAATTTGACCTTGAAGACAATATTTGACCTTGAAGACAATATTTGACCTTGAAGAAAATTATTTGACCTTAAGAATCTATTTGACCTTGATGAAATCTTTGATGACCTTGAGATAATATAATTTCAGTTTACAAAACATCTGGCCTTGAGAAAAAAAATGACCTTGGAAATACGCAGCCCATTAAAAAGACTAATACAACTTAAATCATGTTATTTTCACATTATTTATTAATTAATAGGCACAAATAAAATCTCTCTCAAAGAATTTGCACAAAGCAAATGAGACAATTAGTAAAAATTTGTTTATACAATTTTAAAAAGTAGGCAATTGCTCAGTAGAACTGATAAAACCATCACCGGGTGGTTGTTAGTGGAATGCATACAGCGTAGCACGTTAACGCGCAACGCCACAAAATTATCGTTGGGTTAAAGCTCGAGGGGAGGTTCTAAGCTGTCGGCACTAACAAAAGCATAGGTAGGAATATCCAAATCATAGAATAATGGCCCTATTTTCAAATATTTTACATTGATTTGAAAGATACAATAAAACTAGATCAACTATGTCTGCATCTATACCTAAACTGACCTTATTTCAGTATATAATATTCATATAATAATAATTAGGAATAATTAATTGATAAGACAACAAAGCATAGAGCAGATCTGATTCTCAGCCTGAGATACATTTGAACGTTGATCATACTAGACAGCGGCAAAGGGCAACAATTCTCATCTCTTACCGAACAACAACCATCTCAGTACAAATGATTTGTTTAGCTCTTTATCTCAATTGATTGGCAAGGGGACTTTGGAGCCTTTTTTTTGTCTCGCTTAGAAATGAACATTTGAAGGGAGAGCTATGTTTGTAGGGGCGTTAATCTTTGTATAAAGTTAAATTTAAAATTTACCCACTTTTAGGTAATGACAATCGAGGATAATACACTTAAATCGTTAAAACCTTAAGATCTTTAATTATATATACAAACAAGGATGCAATTTTTAATCTACACTTGAAAATTAATCAACCTCAACAATAAGTGCAATATCCTCGGTAGCCAATATCCAACAGTGGGCTCTCGTGTGGTCCTTCTAGGATAAAACAAATCTAAAATAACATTCACTGAAATCAATCTCTCATTCCAGTTGAATATAGAAGGGCTTTTCAGTTTACTAGAGGTATGAGATCCCAAGTTCATACTGGATCACAGGTGAAAATTTTATCCACCTGCTAGGCACCATGCATTCAATTTAATAAAGTGCCCCTGAAAAGATTTGAACAAAGCAGCTAATTCAAAGCCTCGATGTCAGTTGTTGATCGGTAAATCTCTGCAGACGTGCCTCGTCGTTGCCCACGGCCGCCGTCCGAATACCATCGACGCATTGAGTGTTCGGCGTGCCACTACGCTACGGTGCCATCCTAAATTTACAAACACCGTCGTCCTACATTCGTTGTCTGCTTCGCGGCACCGATTAGAGCCGATACCGTCTCGAGCTCGCTTCCTAGCCGTTTCCCCTCGCTCGCCCCGAATAGTCAACGGCCCGCGAAAACTTGCCCGAGGGGGCGACCACGGAGGGCAATCGAAACCGACGAGAGTCTCGAACCAAGAGAAATCGGCCGCGAATATGACATGCTATTTACAAACGGCCGTAATAATAGAGAGGCGGTAGTGTAGTTACTAGGTTAGGTTGTAGTCAGTCTGCCAAACCGCCGAAGCATGTGCATCCCAGGTAGGGAACAACCCTCTTCGTTGGCATAGTTGGCATCACCCGGAAAGCTGTACAACTCGAATACGTCACGGTACTAAACCAAAAACCGAGGAGGACACTTTGGCACACGTACAAACTTGAAGCGGGCGTCTCAGAGGCTGATTGCAAACTCGCCCACCCGGAGCACTCGTTGACGCGTTAAGCATCGTGCGGTTGAACAGTCGATTAGAGTTCGAACTTTTGAATTGAGGACACAAACGCGGGGTCAGGAACTCGGGGCGAGCATCGGGGACCAAAACAGCTGCACACGGAGCGTCTCACACGCAGGGTGTCTAGTGTCGTTAACGCGCGCAGTGAAGTTTCATCGACCGTTGCTTGGTCCGTGGAAAGTAGCGAAAAGTTAAAAGAATGCTTGCAAATTTGAATATTTTGTTTCATTCGTATAGAACTTATTAATACTTATGCGCATACGATTTTAAAAATTAGAGAGGTTAATCCTAGATTTTTGGTAGCTCTGTTTGCAAATGCTTCCGACCAGCAATCTAAAGGACCCGTAATCAACTCCAAATTTGCGCAGCAAGCCGCGGCAAATGTACGGCCACGACGGAACCTGGAACCATCATCCCGACGATCGCACAAAAAAAGAGAGAACACGACGCGAACGATGTGTCGAGGTTCCGAAGCGTCGACCATCCGCCGCCGGCCCTATGAAACCCATTCGCCACTCCCCACGTGATCACCGCGCGCAAATGTCTCGCCACACAACACTATCGACGTCCTGGCGGCGACGGCGTCGTTCAGTACGTCGCCGGCAGCAGCGCCGGCTGCGCCACCAGCTGCGCGGCGTGCAGCAGCGGCTGGGCGGCTGCAACGACGGCGGCGGCTGCCGCGGCAGCTGGGTCCACCACCACCGCCGCGTGCTTGCGCAGGTGCCGCAGCATGTTGCCCTTCTCGACGAATGTCTTGCCGCAGTCGGGGCAGGCGTGCGGCCGATCGCCTGCGGGAACGGGAAGGGGCGGGAAAGTTGACGTTGCGGCCAGTTTGTAGTTTGGTTTCTACTTTTGATTTGCGGGGGTCGGTTTCATGGGTTTTAGCTCTGTTTTTAGGCCTGGTTTACTGTCCCGTTAGCAGCATCAGTCTTAAGAGAGCAAAAACTGTGACACCAACCCCTACATAAACAAAGGCACTAAAAACTTATGGTCAATTGAAGTCGGCTAGTGAGAATCTTTTTATCTTTAGGTAGTGCCGAGTTAAAAAGAATCATGCAGGAAGACTTGGTAAGTAATTTCCACAGGATTCATTGTGTAAGAAATGAGAAAAATAAACCACTATATGTCTTATCACTGCAAAAAACCTATTATTTTCCTTCAACTACAGTGACAATGGGTCGTAAGCACCCAATCTTTGCGCAAACAGGGTAACGCACCACAGACAGAATGACTTGCCCGTCACACTAGTTTCCCCACTCTCATCCAGCATCACCTGAAGGAGCAAGATATGTTGACTCGACACTGTCAAAGCTCAGGCAAGTGAAATAAAGTTGAAGGCTTCTACTTACAAGTCTTCACAATATGGACAGAAAAAAAGTGGTTTCCAAATCAATTGATTTTTGATTTGCGATAGAAAAAGAAATAGTAGAGAGTTTGAAGTAGAAGAAAGGGAGATAAAGAGGTTGGAAGAAGTTGGTCAGGAAGACTAGGGAATAGAGTTAAATAGTTTTGTTTTATTTTGGGTTATAGTGTTTTGGAAAGAAGGGTAAATATATTTGATTTAATTTTTTGAGTTTTAGGTTTCTTTTGAGTAGACTTAGGTTATTGTTGGTTCTTTTGTTTGATTTTGTGATTATCTGGAATTCGAGTCTTGATAAAGCGGGCAGGAAAGCTTCGCGAAACGTCGAAACTTTGAGAACTTTTGGGAACACAGTTAGATAGTTTACCCGACAATCAGAGAGTATGTATCAAAGCGCACGTGCCTTGCGGCTTACCGGAGTGCGACCGGCGGTGCGACACGAGGTGGCCCTTGCAGACAAAGTCCTTCGGGCAGAGGTCGCAGCGGAACGGCCGCTCCGCCGCCACGCCCTTGTTGTGCGACCGCTGGTGGAACAGCAGGTTGCCCTTGAGCGGGAACGACTTGCCGCACTCGGCGCACGCAAACGGCCGTTCGCCCGTGTGGCAGCGCATGTGGTTGATCAGGTGCTCCTTGCGCGTGAACGGCTTCGAGCAGACGTTGCAGCAGTGCGGCGTCTCGCCCGTGTGCTGGCGGAGGTGGTTCGTCAGGTGCTCCTTGCGCGTGAACGTCTTCTGGCAGAACTCGCAGCGGTGCGGCGAGTCGCCTGTGTGGACACGCACGTGATTGGTTAGGTGCTCCTTGCGCGTGAACGACTTCGAACAGAACTGGCAGCGGTGCGGCGACTCGCCTGCAAGCACAGACAGAACGGGGGGGGGTTCAGAGGTCCGTTCCCGGTTCGTCCGGTTTCGGGAGTGCGGGGGCTGGGGCTATCTTGGTTTCACCGGCCTGTTTGTCTACGGCTGTGAAAGCAACCAACCAGGTATATTGACCGTCAAGATGCTATCGGCCAGTAAAAAACTTATCGTGAATCCTGGCAATCTGGGGAAGTGTTCTGAACAGATCAGCCTGTACATTCCAGGATGCACAAATTCCAGGGAAACCTTGCAGTGGACATACATTTCCAGGCGTATTCACGCGTTTTCAGAAAAGCTACTTCACTGGGTTTTGAATGTTAAGTCCCAAACTTAAACTTTTCCTAATGTTTTGAAAAGCTATGCTGCCTGCTTTTTCAAGGGTCTAAACTCGAGTGCTAGATAGCAGTCTTTCGGCTATCTGCCACTCGAGTTTAGATAAAACATAGCTTTGCATGTTGGGAACAGTTTGAGTTACCTAGGGACTTAGTATTCAACAACCCGGTTAAATAGCTTTTCTAAAAACCAATGTGTTAAGATTAGGAAAAGACACGAGTATACAGAAAAAAATGGCGTGACAACATAAATTTTTATCAAAGCAATCTGGGGAAATGTTCTTAACAGATCAGCAAGAGTAACGCCCGTCCTCTCCAAGATAAACGGCGTAAACCTAGGAGCGGACGCACATTTCCGGGCGGATAGTAAGGGCAGACTCACCGGTGTGCTGGCGCACGTGGTTGGTCAGGTGCTCCTTGCGCGTGAACGACTTGGTGCAGTACTGGCACTTGTGCGGCGACTCGCCCGTGTGCTGCCGCACGTGATTCACCAGGTGGTCCTTGCGCGTGAACGCCTTCGGGCAGAACTGGCAGCGGAACGGCGTCTCGCCTGCCAACACACAAGCAAGCGTGCCAGCGTTCATTCGACGCGCTCGACGCGGCTCGGCGGTCGCCACGAGTCCGGGCCGGCTGGGTGTCCGTAAGGGTTCGATATTTTGTCGTTGTTTCAGGATGTTTTTGATTTTGTAGAAATTTGTTGCCGAGTTTCTTTGATAGTCTTGAAATTGCACGTTGCTAGTGGGCTCATCGAACAACAAAAGAATTATATCTACACACAAGATCATGGCACTGAAACCTTGATAGAAAGGATTAGTGATATAAAGAAAAGAACAAGTACACAATCAAATGATGAAAAATTTCCCGAACATACTATCAAAGTTCCAGTGACATCCAGAGAACAGGTCAAACATTATAAGCTAGGGCACAAGGTTAAGCATCGAAGCAGAGCATTTAAACTTGAGGGCAAGGCGGCAGCGCTTACCTGTGTGTTGCCGCACGTGAATCACTAGGTGCTCCTTCCTGGTAAACGACTTCTCACAATACCCGCATCGGTGGGGAGTCTCTCCTAAAACAACGGGAACAATTGACACAGTCTTATCGGTGCACGACAAACAGCGCCGGGGCAACACTCCAACAGGAACGACCAAATCGAACGATTGAGCGCTCGTTTGTCGGCAAGTGCCAAGCAAAAGCGAAGCAACGCGCTTCGGAGGTAATTCGTTACACGAGTTTGACGGTATCAATTTTTTCGCTAGGGGATTTTGTTCAGCTACTGTTTGCCTTCACGCGTTGATAAGCTGCTGTTCCCTAGCCGTCGGTAGACGTTACTCCAATATCGATTTGCGATTGCAGGCACTGGCTCGTAGATCTCGCAACAAATTAAAAGCAAATATAGCGAGAAATTGTAATTTAGCTGTGCAACACAGATGTTGCCAAGGTCAATCAAAATAAGCATAGCAGATTCATCAGATTCATCTGCCAATCTCCATGAATTGTCAGCAAAAACTTTACTTCATCATTGCCAAACCCAAATATCATCCCAAAAAATGAAGACTATGCCTCAATTTACTTCAAATGACACAATTCATCCATCAAAATTGCTTGTTTATCGGTAAAAATCACCTACACGACAATTGCAGAGCAATGGAAACAAACTGAACTGAGGGCAAAATGCAAAATATCGCCCAATCCTAGCCGTCACCCGAAGACGGAACCCGATCAAGCGGCGGCCGGCTTGCGTTAGGCGCAGGCCGGGCGACGCATTGGAGTAACGCGTCCCGCCGCGGCGCCGGCGGCACGGGTTCGATGCTCAGACAGACCTGTGTGCTGGCGCGTGTGTATCACCAAGTGCTCCTTCCGCGTGAACGATTTGGGACAGTACTGACAGCAATGGGGCGACTCACCTGGCAAGCAAGGAAACACCACCATCACGGTTTGCCCGCGGATCTAGAACGCTGTCTCTAGAGCGAGGGACCCGGACTGCACAGTGTCGATGGCGTAGCGGGTGGAAAGAAGCTACGAGACAGCCGCTAGACAAGGTGGGCCGTATTGCGCACCTGGCCGCTTGCTATGCGGGATTGGCAAGACTGGGTAATGCGAAACCAAAGT
This sequence comes from Nemurella pictetii, assembly GCA_921293315.2. Lineage (NCBI taxonomy): Eukaryota > Metazoa > Arthropoda > Insecta > Plecoptera > Nemouridae > Nemurella > Nemurella pictetii. Next base: position 11,332,538 of record OV121122.1, read on the forward strand.
GCCACCGTGTAGCTCTGAGTGCTTTTTTAAGTACCATAACAGTGTGCAGTCAGGTCCCGTTTATGTTGATGCAATATATGTGCTGATTTATGCATTTGTGTCGGAAGCCTGACCTGTGATTAGTTCAAATCTTAAACATCAAATAATTATAAATCTAGGTTCATGGTGTCATATCAAATGACTCAGTGTCTAAATTCTGACGCTATCAGACAGTCATGGTGGAATACAAACACATTAATAAATCAGCAAATACAATGTATACCTAATCTAGAAAACATTTGCTAAGCAGCTTATAAGAGGTAGTTAGTAAAATGAAGTGTTTCATTTGTCTAGATCCTATGTGTATGCAAGTAGCTTTGTTAGTTTTGCTAAGCTAAGCAGTTTCTTTCTCAAAAATGTACCGTCAAAGCTAAGTCATTTGGAGTTTGGATGAAATACCAAAATATTGCCGAGATGTGTCAGCAAAGCGGAGAGTTTATCTTCCAGACATTAACATTGATACAAGTCTGAAGCCAGACGTGCAGAAACATAAGACACACAAATCCTGCATGCAAGTCTCGTGTGGCACATGGAGCGCATTCAAAAATCGAGAAAACTCGGGCGCAAAGTTTGTGCACACCCTGGTACTCGACCACACGGCAAATGATTTGACATTGGCAATGGCAGTACATTTTGTTAAGAAGAAACTTGAGATCCAGCAACGAATACAACCCCTTACAAGGTTTAATATCGGAGAGGGATACGAATACAAATTTCCCCGCGGACGCCGAGTCTCGTAAGCCTCCGACCGCCCCCAATCGAGCCGCTAGCGACTTTCCCCAGCGGCCAAACTTTCCCCGCGCGGCGGCGCCGTCGGCGTTCGGGGGAGGGCCGGGCGTCCGGGTCGACTCACCGGTGTGCTGGCGCACGTGGTTCACCAGGTGCTCCTTGCGCGTGAACGACTTGGCGCAGAACTGGCAGCGGTGCGGCGACTCGCCCGTGTGCTGCCGCACGTGGTTCAGCAGGTGCTCCTTGCGCGTGAACGTCTTAGAGCAGAAGTCGCAGCGGTGCGGCGTCTCGCCTGTCGGTCAACCGCGCGTTCCGGGGGGTCAGGGCAGGTCGGGAGAACGTGCGGCGGTCTCGAGTTCAAGTATTTTTTTTTTGGCGTGGTCGGTACGCTCTTTTCCGGTCGAATTTAGTTTGCATGCCCGGGAAAAAAACGGCCAAGTGGTTGGGTGGGCGAGGTGCGTTGTGTCAATACTCGGATATTGGCATCGTCGGCTCAGCCATTGGGCGACTGCAAGCATTTTAATCTAAAAAATGTACTGCCATTGCAAGGAATTTTGCAGTAGGTGGACATGTTAACTTGGTGAATAGTTAAGGCGAAAAGTTGAGACGGCTACATGGTCTCACCCACAGACCACGTTAGTGCGACTCTGTGACAATTTTTAATGCAAGATGAGATGATATTTCCACTTTGGTCAATGTTTTAATGGAACAAATGAACGCTCTCATCTCTCCGCACCTTTTTAACAAAAGTTACAGAAATGCATACCAGGGGAATTTGACCATGACACTTGGCACTCGAATCCAAGTGGTCGGGTGCGCCAAGCCAAACCTGGCCAAGCTGTTAACTGACCACGTTTCACAGAGTCTGTGTTACTTTGTACTCAAAACCAATTAGCCGGATGCACAATCTCACACCATCTCTACCCATTGGCACACCAAAAAGTGCACCGCTCTACACACTCTCAGTTCCGGTACAGAAATCGTCGCCGGCAAATGCCGCATTACCTCTTGGAGCAGCTTTTCTCGAGGAACCAGGCAGCGTAACTTTGCAAAGTGCCGGGAAATTATAACGAGAAGTTTCAGCATTAAACCCACTTAACGATTTCACTAAAAGATCACTAGATACCGGCGCACCAAGCGGCGGAGCGAGAGGCCCCGACGTACCCGTGTGCCACATGATGTGGTTAGTGAAGTGCTCCTTGCGCGTGAAGCTCTTGCCGCAGATCTCGCAGCGGAACGGCGTGTCGTTCGTGTGGCTGCGCATGTGGTTCGCTAGGTGCTCTTTCCGCGTGTACTTCTTACCGCAAACCTGCAACCGCAAGCCGCGAACGGGCGTGGCGTTAGCTGCCGTGCGGACAACTCGGCGCCGGCCGTTTCGCACGCGCGATTCTTTCAACCGACGTAATAACCCGCATTGTTACGCAGAGAGGCTACGATCGACGAGGGGTTGTTGCGATTGGTTGAAAGAATATTTAACAATTATAACACCAAAAGGGCAGGATTGGGAAAAGAAACAGGTCCAGGAATAGATTTTAAAAAGTCTGAACTGGTTGGGTGGTGTTAAGCAGTTTGAAGAATATGTGTCAAATAACTTTCCGTCAGCCGACTTGACCATGGCAAAACATCACAGTTGTCGAATATCACTCAGCACGGGTAATGATGCCAACGAACTCTCAATTACCTGTTGAGACAGTGCTAGTAAACAACCACTCTGTGATTTTGTTATGGTCAAGTATGCAAGTACATGCATCTCCTTAGGAAAGAGGTAAAATGAAGTAGGATCTGCATATTCTTGCCTGCTTAAGTAACATCAAGTTAGGAAACAAACTTGGAATTTGAATCATTGCTAAATGTGATGCAAATCCAGACCTTAGCAAAAATGAAATGTTGCATGCAGATCACTGAAAAGCAAAGAACAATTCGCCACATAACGATATTCATGCACAGGTAGGTCAAGACACAAGGGACTAGTATTTTGGACATGAGGACAACTACATTTGCAAGCCGTTGAATGATTTTGTTCACACGAGACGAGCGACGACCTAACCTACAGCCGAACCGATCCCGACCTCGGGCCTAGAACCCCACCGAGAAAAGCATGCCAAGTTGAAAGCTAGGACCCCCGAAACCCGCGCCGCCCCCCCCCCCCCCCCCCCCAGCCCGCTCTCTCTCGACGTCACTCACTTGGCAAGCGTGCGGCGTTTCCCCCGTGTGCCACATAACGTGATTCATAAAGTGCTCCTTGCGCGTGAAGCTCTTCTTGCAGATGTCGCAGCGGTGAGGGGTCTCGCCCGTGTGCTTGCGCACGTGGTTCACCATGTGCTCCTTGCGCGTGAACGTCTTGTTGCAGAACTGGCAGCGGTAGGGCGTCTCGCCCGTGTGGCACCGCGCGTGGTTGTCCAGGTGCTCCTTGCGCGCAAAACTCTTGCCGCACACCTGCGGGCAGGGCGGCCCGGCATTAGTCCGGTCGCCGGCGTCCGACGCGTGTTCGTTTTCGTCCGTGCCAGCGCGTTTGTGGCTCCGGGCAGCGAGAATCGTTCGTCGGTCGCGGTTTAGTGGCGGGCCACTTGTTTTGGCGTGGGATTGGTTTTAAAAAATATGTCGAACGGTGATTTTTTTTTAAAAGTAGGTATGTGCAAAAAACTTGGACAGAAAATATAAACTAGTCTCTGTCTGGATGTAATCAATAAAAATTAGGTCCGTTTTTAAATTTTTAAAGAACTTTTTGCACAAAACTGATAAATATGCCAAACATAAAAATTTACGGTGTGCCTTCAGCTGCCCAACTAAAATACAAACTGCTTGTCAAATGCGTGATCAAGGAAATAACCTAGTGACCTTTCTACTACTTCTCACACTGTAAGCCCTTTGTGGGTCATTACATATCAAGCTTCCTAATCACTGAACTAGTTCATGTGTTAGCTGGATACTAAAAATAATCTTGGTTCTGCTATTTTTAATAGATTCTAAGTCGTAGGGTCCATGTATGAAGTGAGTAACAATAACGGATCCCAAGAAGAGGGAACGTGACGGCAATAAAAATAATCGTAACGAAAAAAATTGTTTCCGTCCTGTCTCTAATGAACAAAATGCAAAGTCAATGGCTTCGGTAATTGGATGGCTACCAACAAATCATCCCTCCTGAGTTGTGTCGGAGATTTGGTGGATGAAAGAACAGAAAACGGTAGAAAAAACTTGCGAAAGTAGGCCTCATGTTACCAAAATATACAAAAAATGAAAATTTAAAGCTTACCTAGCTCCTACAGTCTAGAATCTCGCAGCGAAATTAAAGTTATCTGACAGATTTTACTCAACGGCGGCCATTTTCGTCTAGACAGCTGCAACTGCTGTCGGCTTGGCTTGGTTAGTGACGCGAGGCACCCTATCGGCATTTCGACGAACTATACTAACAAGAGCAACTCGAAATCGCAAGGGTAGCCTGACATGCTTCTGCATCTGCTGTTATTTCGAAGTAAAATCGGCAAAAAATGGCATTTCATAGCAATTAAAATACATCCAACAATATGGCTTTATTTGTTTGAATTAAAAATCATTATGCGCCTCTCTCCGTGACCCAGAAAATAAATAATATTTAAATCATTTGCAATTAAACTGATCAGTCTGATTTTGGAAACTGGTAGGTTCATTTTACCCAAGCAACTCAGAAAAGCATAGCAAAAAAACATGAAGCAATGCAGTCTGGACATTCTATTTTTGTCTAGGACGTCTGTTAAGTTTGAGAGAAAGATACTTGGACCGAAATTGTTGTTTGGTGTTTTGTGTTTTTTCTCTATTTCACGAAAGAAAAGGATAGACATCTAGCAAGCTCTATTTCTGAATTTAGCAGTTGTATCTAGAATGGTCGGCAGGCTTGTGTGGCAAAACTTTCAGAATTTGGGTTTAAACTTCTTATCTATGCTCACCTTAACTTAATTTTTTTTGTCTAATTGAATGACTATGAATTTTTGACCTAGGTGGGACAAGGCAGAGAGGTTGAAATCCATAATTATTTTTGCTTGAAAAAAATCATTGCCCCGTTTGTTTTCGATTCAGAACCACACGTTAATACTGGCCTCGGAATTAATAAATATCTCACCTAATTAAATAATTATAGCACAAGATTACCCAAGTGCAACTTTAATTAAATTACTATCCGAGTTTAAATTTACTTAATGAAGAACTGAAACACATAGGTGCAGGTGACAAATAGCATGCTACAACAAAAAGAGACCCCTGGTAAAATATGCCAATGAGTTGCTATCTGATCAAGGGTTCACAAAACCATAGGTACTAGTCTTGTGACACGTGGTATTAGGAAATGCAGGGGTCTTACCTAATGTCAACAACCGGCTGGTGTTATTTTGACGTAACTATTTCCCAGGTGCTACGATTGCATAGGATTGGACTGTCAGGCACTTACTGATTTCAATTTTCAATAATCCCACATATAAAGCAACACCAGCACCACAATTGCCAATTGTTGGTATAAGGTAACAGTACTTCTGTGGTAGGGAATGCCCATAGCCAGTGAATCTAAGCTGGGAATAAAAATAGCACCTGCTCTTACCACTAAGCAAGAATAATGCTGAAAGGAAACATTTATCTCTATCCCACCAGCTACTTTTTACACTCGCTAGTGCAGCTTTCCTGGCTTCTATCCTCGTTTGGAATTATGTGGTACTTGATGATGTGAAATGGCTGGTAAATTTAAGTAGGGAAAAGAGGAAAGCAGAGCAGCACAGACTGTTGAGACAGACAACTGGCAAAATACCAATCGGCAACAGCCTCTGTCGTTATTGACTGTCACCACTTGAATTCTATCAGGTCAGGCACTACTCACTTTACCCCTTGGTTTATCATGCCGCTCTGTTGCCTCTGTCTCCACTAATAATCTTATAATAAGGTAATGTTTCTTTTAATTAGGGGATGGAACTGGCAAAATACCAATCGGCAACAGCCTCTGTCGTTATTGACTGTCACCACTTGAATTCTATCAGGTCAGGCATTACTCACTTTACCCCTTGGTTTATCATGCCGCTCTGTTGCCTCTGTCTCTACTAATAATCTTATAATAAGGTAATGTTTCTTTTAATTAGGGGATGGAACAGAGCAAAGCAGCATGACTTTTAGTGTGTAAACATTTTGGCAAAAGTTTCCGATTCACTTCCTCAACGCTGAAGAGAGAATTCCCCGAAACTCTTGAACTCTTAGTTATAATTGGCTTCAAGACGATCAAGTCGGCAACTTTTTATTTTTGGTTTCTTTTTCAGGCATGTCCACAAGTTGTGCCACTCTCCTGCTTTCCTACTTGCCTGCTTACAATTATTATGCCCAGGAGGGTCAAAAGTCCAGTAAATCTTAGGGGAAGGAGGAAAACACAGCGGCACGAGCATAACTTAGTAGGTACCGAAAGAACTAAGTGGCAGAAAAAACTTGCCAGTGGTCACTAACACTTTTGTGAGACATGAGTTACCCCCTCGGCCCCAATCCACAAAGCACAGTTTAGAAGAATTAACAACAATTATGCATTTATAAAGGTAATTTACAATGGAATACCTGACTAGTTATATAGCTAGTAATTCTTCTTCACCCTGCAACATGAATTGGGCCACTCCATTCTTGCAAGCCACTTTTTCACTCACTACGGGAATCCTCCAAGTTTGAAATTTAAGCTCGAGATAGTGTACTAAGGATTGCCAAGCAAGTAATCTGGAAAGTCGAAAAAACTCTTATACGGACTGTAAATTAAAGCATCCTTCACGGCAATGCATACTGGCATATTCCCAGAAGAAATTACACGAACTGCCCAAGTATGAGTTTTCTCAACTCTTTTTCCCAGAGTAATACTTTGCTTCATGTCAATATCCACACTCTCTTAAGCTTCAAATTCAAACTCGGTGGCTACCTTCAAGTCTTGCTTTGCTTTCTTCCTTCCCCGACTAAGGACGGGCATGCAAAATCTCCGAACATGACAAGACGTCGAACTTCTTCCAAACACGTGCAAGCCGTTTGGAGAAGTCCCGAAATCTATCCGAGTCCGACGACATCGCGACACCGAAACCGAGTCGAGAGCCTACCTGGCAGGCGTACGGCTTGTCGGTCGAGTGCCGCTTCATGTGTCGCTCGAGGCTGGCGGCGTTGGCGAACACGTGGAAGCAGACGGCGCACGTGAACATCGAGCCGCCCAGGTGGCACTTGCCGTGCCGCGTCAGCTCCTCGGCGCACGAGAACGCCTTGCCGCAGACCTGCGCGCAAAGACAGCCGAAAGCCACGTCGTTAGAAACTTGTTGAGCGCACGGGCTGTCCGGCTAATGCTAGCGCCAACTTTGGCAACAAGTGCCAACTTTATGTATACTTATGTATACTAATGCAATGTATGGATATTATACTAACGGCAACATTGGCAACAAGTGCCAACTATAACCAGCGGTGTTGTGTGGTGTGGTGAGGGTTAGTGACAGATGTGTAAAAGTGACCCAGAAAACCCAGAAAATGTTTAGTTCTAAATGTTTTCTCCACCACATTGCCAGTGCTAGCATATTGAATCCTACCTACATGAACTTAAACTTCCCTCGGTTAAGTTGTTAGCAATTGAGTTGACAGGGAAATTACAAAAGGAAATCATACTTCAAGTTCAAATACGCATTCAATTATATTCAGCTCCATTCGAAAAAGGGCTGGTATTGGATTAACTCTTCACCGTCAGACTGCGCCCCAACAGACCCATTCCACTCAGAGGAAAAGACGTCAGATACTCACTGGACTTACTACCAGTTTAGAAAAAAAAATTAACTGGCTCTGCTAAATAACAAAGTAAGATAGGGAAATCACAACCCGAATTGCTCTACCTGGCTTCAGCGAGTGGGTATCATGACGTAATTTTGATAGAAATTATCGGATTAGGAGGAATAGGTTTATTTTCAAGGAGGAAAACAAAACGAAACGCACCTGGCATGTGAACGGCTTGCGCTCGGTGTGGTACCGGCGGTGCACGATCAGCTGGTAGCGGAACGGGAACACCTTGCCGCAGATGTCGCAGCCGTGCGCCCCGGGCGAGGTGACCCCCGAGGGCGGCGAGCCCAGCGGGGGCGGGGCGGCGCCCACCGCCGACGGGTCCACCGGCTTCAGCTCGCCCTGCAGCTTGCCGAACACCTCGTGGTACGCGAGCAGTTGGTTGATGTCCTCGACATTCACCTGTCGACGCAAAGAGGGAGGACACGTCACGTTTCTGTCTCTTTGGGGGTCTGGCGGATATACAAGAATGCGGATAGTTTGCCATGGGCCAAAATGTAGCTATTCTGAATGCAGAATGGTTGCTAAAAAATGATTCTTAGCATTATAAGGCAAGCTGATTGCTAGCATGATGCAACTCGCTCATTCCCTTCCAGAGTGACAACTGCATTACGACGTGTCGTCGGATAGTGAAAATCCAATTCGGCTGTACTATCTTTGAACTCCCAAGGCATTTTATTATTTCGTGTTTCATATTATCTAGGTAAATTCTCTTTAATCAATCTTATATTCCTTTTGGAAGATTTGAATATTTAAAGTTATTGTATGTTGTTGGTAGGAAAAATGCACCAATGAAAGCATGTTTCTTAGGTAACAAGAAGCAACATGTATATTTGGTAACTTAGGTATCATTAGCAAGCCAGCATTGCAATTTGCAAATAAGGTGAAATGAGATGAGATCTTTTGTCAATGTTTTTATTTAAACAAATGAATCCTCTCACCACCTCATCTCAACAGAATCACACCGCAGATAATTAATCTAGTAGCCGATCTATTTCGTACAGAGCTGCCACGTCAGACTTTATGGCCTTATAAAGTTATAACTAGAGTTCAGCAGCCGAATGAAAGCTACCAGCCGACTCAACCGGGGAACAGTCTCTCGCGCTCACCTTGTACATGTTCTGCACCATTTCGACGCCGAGCGCCTTGCCCAGCTCCTGCTCGCCGTTTCCCGCCGACGCCGCTGTCACCTTGACAATGCTGCCGTCTGCCGTGCGGATGTCCATCATGTGACCCTTGACGTCCTGAAGCTGGAACCTGCCGAAAACACGGTGGCGTCAGTCGGCGACGCTTTTCACAACGGCAGGGCTCGGTCAACAGTCGCAACGGGTCGTTGTTCAATGGCTAGTTCAGTTAACAAACGGGTCGTTTACGAAGCAATCCGCTTGTTAAGTTAACAGATGCCTTAACTAAAGGGTTGTCTTTCTATAAGCTAATGGCTACCTCAGTTCATGAATGCACTAAGGTTTGTTGTTCACCAAGCTATAGGCCAGTTTAGTTTACACCTTACAGCAGGGCGATTCTGTTAATTCGTTTAAGTGAGATAAGATGAGAGCGTTCATTTGTTCCCTTAAAAACATTGACAATGTCAATAGCTTCTATCTCATCTCACTTTAAAAATATGAACAGAATTGCACTGCAATGGTCACTCCTAAGGGCTTGTTGTTCTCTAAGCTATTGGCCAACTCAGTTCACAAAGACAGTGCCCTAACTGAACAACAGTTCAGGAGCCACTCAGTGGCTTAAGAGGGTAGTTAACCATAAGACACTGGAAAAGATCTTTGATATAGCAGGCATCATAGCTTTGCGAGAGGCCAGGAAAATTTTACGTAGCATGGCGTTCAGTAATACATGATAAAAAGACAGTAATTTTCTAGTGAACCCCATGAAATAGCAAAAATTCCTCAAGCTAACATGCTAGGAAGAGGAAAATAGTAAGCGATTTAAGCCGTACGTACCCAGCCATCCGGTCGTCCTTGAGGCAGCCGCCCGGCACCGGCTTGTCCTCGTCCTTGATGTTGTGCTCGATCGTCGAGACTTGCTGCATGTCGGCGGCGGCCTGCGCCTGTGACAGCTGCTGCTGCGCGAGCATCTGCTGCTGCTGCTGTTGCTGCTGCTGTTGCTGCTGCTGCTGGTTGAGATCGCATTGCACCTGGAACCGAGCGACAGTGTATCGATTAGTAAGTGGCCTATTCAGGTGCCTTGCTTGCGACAGAGGCTGCGACCTCACAGATTATCTCAATTGCTGTACAAATTCCGACACTTAAAAGAAAGAAATCGGTTTCATGGTCAGAATTTTTACATGATGCTTTGTCACTGATTAATGATAGCAACTGTAGCCCCACTGCTACTGAAGCAACAGCATCCCTATCCTTTAAATTTGAGACCCAGGGGCCATACCGAATGCATAGTTTGGTTAACCTTTTCACTGCTACGATTGCATGTACGAGTTTCTACACGACGCTTGTTTGAATTTTTCTTGGGTTACACGAGTGATCTAAAAATCGAGTGTTGGACGCTTTCTATTAGCTAAGACTCGCTCTGACTTTGCAGAAAAATTTCGCTGCCTGCAATCACTATCAGGCGTGAATACTCTTGACCAAAATTTACCCAGCACAGCAGGGTGTTTGAGCTTTGGTGTGTGCTGTACGAAGTCGTGTTTATTCGTTGACGCAACAGAGCCGAAAGAAACTTCACGGTAAAAGTGTGTGTATGTGGCCCAAAGGAACACTTGATTTCACTGCGGTGACAGCCAATGCAATGAATGAAAGACCGACCGTGATTAGATATTAAAAACTAACTCCAAGGGTTTTGGGACACCGGCAGTGTTACAGTGCTTAAAACTGCAAGCAATTCCCGGCATTTCTTATTAGAAACATAATGTCCATTCCAAAATTTGTATCCGTACCGGTATTTGAATCCAGATGTTTCATCAGTCCGGGGTTACGCATTATCTAATTCGGCTACACAGACAACCAACTCTGGAATCAATATTACGTTTATAAGAGTTGTTGGATTCCATTGAGATAGAGACAGGACTATGAATGAACATAGAAGGCGCTGAATTTAGTGACGCTATGCTGCAATCACACACCGACAACTTGACCATAGCACAATTGGATAATGCTCAACAGATCTGGGTTCAAATCCTGGTACGGATACCATTTGAAATGGATATTACGTTTCTAATATAAATATCCACTGTATATGCAACTAATTTGCATTTATGTTCGAATCACACTAATCCCTGGCATTGTAGGCTGCAAGCTCCGTGCCGACGGCCACCCGCCTCCCCCCCCCCGCTCCCTCACCTGGCAGTGCACCTGGTTGTCGCCGCAGCGTTCCGTCGTGCAGCTGCCCTTGTCCATCTTGTCCTTGTCGGCGTGCGCCGCCCCTGCCCCCGCCCCCGGCCCCGCAGGATGCTGCGGCGCCGCGATCTCCATGTGCTGCGTGCCGCCAGACGCATGTGTCGGCAGGCAAACGGCCGCCACGCCCCCGCCGCCCGCCTGACGGGGAGCACGCGGCGTTAGGCTACCTTGCTTTCGAGGGTTTACACGCCAGATTGGCGCAGCGGTCTATACAGCGACTAGCGATAGATAGTAAGGGAATATGTCCAACATTTCCATGGCTGCCAATTCAAAACAATTAATGGGAACTCAACTAATCAGCTATTTTAATAACTGGACCTATTTGGGCCACTATTCATTAACTATTTAAGTTTCTATTTCTGCGGAATTGGGTGGAATTCGGCTTTTGTTTCCGAAAGCCGAAAGCCGAAAGCAGAAATTTTCACAATTCTGCAGAATTAGGAACTGTAAAAGTTAGTGAAGAGGGGGAGTTTGCTCACTGCTAGAAACTAAATTGTATTAAGCCCATTTCTTGGGCATTATTTTGGACACTAGCGCTCATGGCGTGATGGCATCTTATCCCAGGAAATTAAGTGTTTGACATGATAACGACATGGCATGGCAAAAATTGGCCGCTGCCAATCTAAATTAATGTCGAACTGTATTAGCTACACTCCAGTTACTGTGACAAGATACCATTCTGGTGTATGAAACATCACTAAAGTTAGTATTTTGATACAATTTATTTTATTTTATTTTATTTATTTTGCATTTCTTTCGAGTGTTTTATCTATCAGGACGAGGACCTAAAATGTTGGTATTGACCCAAATAGGTCCAATTACCCAAATGGCTGATTAGAAAAATTCCCATATTTGTTACTAGCCTTTGATATATAGTAGTGATGATTTTGGGTACCTGGGTATTTGGGTACAAACCGGGTAGCAAATTAACCGGTTCGAAACCTGTGTATCCGTTTTTAGTGATTTTTTGCTTTTATTTTTAGTTTGTTAGTGCATAAAATTGGTTAATAGTGAGTTCTAATGTATAAAACATCACTTGGTCAAGAATCTCTGTTTGAAGATGATTTTGAAACTGTGACCTGTGCTGTGACCAAAGAACTTGGGTAGTAACCAGTTCCCGTAAAATCACCCGAAGGAATCACTGATTTGATGGATGTTTTTCGGTATTATTTCTTGCTGTATTGAAACGTCGGGTATTTTTGAAAAAGATTTGACGTTCATCTTTTGAAATAGCACCTTGCCGACTTAGTTTTACGAGTAGGTCAAAATATCTTTTTACAAAATTCATAGATTCATAGATTTAGGTTAAATTTAAGGTTAGGGTTAGGTGGAAGACCATAGATCTGGCATTTTTACTATGTAAAATGTAAAATTATTGCAAACCTCGCCATTTTTGTTTGAAAAACAAAATAAATACAATTAATTATTATTATTATTATTTATAAGTATGACTTTATTCCGACATAGACCATGGGACCAACGTGCGTCCAAGCCTTCCACCGTGATTCAAGCATTCGGTAACCAGCCAGAGTAAGACTTTTGTCGCTAAAACAAAATTTCCATTTGATAAATTGGTGTGTAGAAAGTGATTTGAGTGCCGAACTTCACTTTGCTCTGGTATTGCTTTTGATGGACACGAAGCCTTGATTGAACTGTTGCTCAGTGAACAGATCCTCCATGAAAATTATTTGCATCTTGTTTCGGTTCCTGAACAAATACGGTCGGAGACCTTTTGATTTGTTGAAAATCATAGTGTCAGTAAATAAAATATGTTAGCTTCTTTATTAAAAACCCCCTGATTCCACCGTTCACATTCCTATCATGCCCACATTAATATCTTATCACCTCTACCAAAACCTCCCAAACTAGCTCAATTCTTCACTATCTGCATCATCAGAAACTCAAGTTCAAATTCTCTCGATCATGTTGATCATATTTTTAACCAGTTTATCATTTCATAGTCAATGTCATTTATTTTAAGTTGTTCTCCTAGAATCGAGCATCCATGAATCATTCCAAGTATTGAAATCATTGCGTGTATACAAAAAAAACTTTTCATTGGTTTTTAATATTTGATCCTAACTGTTTTTTAGCTTCAATGATAAGATGCCGTGTAACCACAAGTGTATAAGAATTATTAATCCTAATTCTTCTTTATACATGTTAATGATAACGAAGTGTTCTTGTAATCAAGTATCCGCATAACTTCTTTCAATGTCAACCAAATACTGAACAAAACTGTTTTTAACATTCATGCCAAGAACATTTCGTGTAACCATGTGTGTACTGACAATTGCTCATCATAATTCACCATTCTAATTATTAAATGTTCTCTTTGTTTCAAGTAACCGTTTGGCTTCTTTGCGCTTCAGGTCACATACTTCTGGAAACCGTCACGACTCACGAGCGACAAAACCAAGCCTCGACTCACCGGCGGCTGGCCCTGGTAGTGCGGCACCAGCGTCATGTTCTCCGCGGACATGCCGAACCCGCCGACTCCTCCGGGACCGCCGACGCCGCCGCCGCCAATCTGCTGCTGACCGTCCTTGTGCGGCATCCCGTAGACCACCTGCGGCAGCGGTCCGGGGAACAGGTTCGTCAGCACCCAGTACTTGGCGACGTTTGACAGCGCCATCGACGAGCCCATGCGCAGGTCCGTCGCGCTGCCGCCGCCCCCGCCGGACTTCTGCAGTTCGTTGCCGACCGCATCCTAAGAGCCGGGCAACGGTGTGAGTGTGTTGAGCGGTCCGATGCGGCGAAACGAATGGTCGCCCCGCAATTCGTTGGAATTTGTTGGTGTGTGTTACTAGATTCGACACGTTCTATGTTCAATCGTGGTCCTTATTATTAAAAACGAAAAATCCGTTTCAAAATTTGTATCCGTACTACCGGAATTTGGAGTGGTTATTTTGTTTCTATGAATAAATTTTCTACCGTACATGCAATGCAACTGGTTGAATGGTTTGAATCACACTAATCTTCAAGGCCGGGGGCCAGGTTAGGGGTAAGGGGTAAGGTCTTACTATTTTATTACAATATGGGAAACCCTGTCTAAATAGCATTTTTGAGCTGTCGACAGAATCATAGGCGGCGAGGAAAGAAATTTAAGCACCCCAGCCATCTACTTACAACTTAAAACAACGTTACTTACGTCATCTTACGTAATATTAATGGGGCTTTGTTTGCCACTTATGCACAATCTCAACTGTCAACTGAAAGACGACATGTCAAAGAGTATTTTACCACAAATTTTCTGAAAATGTCACTCCTTTTTTTCTATTATGTCTAATGTCTAAATGGATTTGTCTAAATCAATTTATGTCCAAAGGAATTGCAATGGGCTGTGATGCATAAAGCAGTGGTTTCTTTTTCGAAACATCTGCACTTCACCCTTCTGGAGACACATTCTTTTTTCATATTATATAATTAGCTATCGTCTGTCCATCTGTCCAAATGTGCACAGGTTGCTTGACCGATATTAATTTAATGAAGTTCATTGGCATGCAAACCCTGCGGGTGATGTCAAGTCTCTTTAAAAATGCCAGTCGAGGAAACTTAGGGAAGTGCTAAATTAATCTTAATGATGATAAGAAGCCTAGTGAAAATAAAAAGCTGCTTGAAGATACATCGACGACCTTGGAGATTAATCGTCAGATTTTTTCCTGGCAAATTAGATCTCCTAGAGATGAGTGAGCAATTACATTGATTGTAGCTGTGGCATATTAGGCACAGCATTTAAAATTTAACTACAGATACTAGTACTTCCACCAGTTAACCTAAGAACCTAAGATACCCCATAGGTACCTGTAAGTTATGCATACACAAACATTATTTATATTTGAAATGTTAGTTTCTAAGTTTATTTAAGTATTGAGTGTCAACTAATGACGCTTCTGGGCTGAAAGAGCTGAAAGAGCTGAAAGAGCTGAAAGGGAAGGGCTGAAAGATTTGTTGCTTCAGGACTAAAGAATTCAGCTAGTAATTGTCTTCTATTGAAGATAGGAATCTATACTGTTGCTTGAACTGTTTAATTTTTAAGTTATTTGAACCAAATCAACTAAAAATAACTGGAAGTAAAATGTTTTTTTGGAAGAAGATTTGATGGACATCTTGTGAGCAAGAGTCAAGCTCGACACAACGATTTGTTCAAATCGAACACCTGGTAAAATATCCTTACCTCGGGGTTATTTGCCGAAGATGTTGGAATTTGCAGAGTATGTTGTTCAGCATTCATCGTGAAGCTTGTGGGCTTCTTCAGCATACGTGGTCACACTAAATGATTGAAAGAAATGAATTGGACTTAATGTCTATGCTTAATTAGCTGTCATTTGTAACTGGGCCTTTTGTCTTTGCATGTCAATCAAGCAGTCAGATCAGAAATAATTCAAGGTTGCCGAAATCCCGGGACATGAAAAGAGTTACGAGCGATGTCACTACTCGGAATAATAAAATTGCATGGATGCATTTTGAGGATAACGCTTTGATTAAGTCAGAGATGAGACAAAGAAAATTCGGAGACAAATTAGGCCTACCTTCAAAATGTTGATGCTGGTGTCATGGCGCAAAACTTCCAGCCTCCGCAAACACATCACAGAAATTAACTTCGTTGCACGCTAAAGTCACGTAAATCGTCGCGATGATTGAACCACTTGGTGAAACTCGTGAAACATAATGCAACAACACCTATTTAACATGGATAAATACAATATTTAATGCCTAACTTTGCATATAAAGCGATCGCTGCTACATAGCGTCATTTTCAATAATGAGACATCCAACTTCCTGCGGCGAACTGGAGAAGCTCAGACGCGCAAGATTCAAACGATTCCAATATTCGACTACATACATTGATACATACACAGTAGGTACACACATAACACGGCTTATACAAGAAAAGAAAATATTTTACAATCAAAGTGGCCCTTTCCAATAAAATCGACAGGCACTTTTGGTATCGCCCGGACCCCTTATTCAATAACTTTTACAGTTTCTAATATTGAGAAGTAGAAAAAGTTAGTGTATAAGAAGCCAGCAGTCATCTAACAAATCTAACCTAGATTATAGATGATAGTAAAAGTTAAAAAATGATCGAAATAAACATAATAAACATGCGTAGCACTGCCAACGCAATCTCTTTTCGAATACTGCCGTTTACGTTACTATAAAAAAATAAAAAACTGTAGGCTGACTAGGCAAATCATCTAACGCGCACTCAGTTTTTGGTCTACAGCTAACACAACCCGCCGACGTCATAACTCGGTCGTGATCTCGTCCTGCGGCCGAAACCCGAGCGTTATGAAGTCGTCCTCGACCAGGTAATCGCGGCTGGCCGACCACTCGGCGAGCACCGTGTGGTCCTGGAACTCCCAGCTGGGATTGAAGTCGGCGTCGATGAGCGACGGCTTGCGACGAGCCGCCGCCGCCGCCGCCGCCGCCGCCGCGGAAGATGGGTGGCTGCCGTAGCCGCCGAGCTTTGACACGGCAAGCTGGTTGTTGTTGAGCGGCTGGAAGGAGGAGAGCGGCGGCGGCGGCGGCTGGCTGGGAGGGACGGCGGGGCCGGGCGGCGGCAGGTGCACCGGCAGGTAGTTGGTCTGGATCGGCACCTGCAGGAAGCTCACCAGCTGCGCCTGGGCCACCTGCAAAGTTGGGGTAGGTATCCATTATTGTTTTCGGATATGATTTTTTGTGGTTTATTATTAGAAACAACATTTCCATTCCAAAATATCTACCGTACGTGTAATGAACAATTTGAATTCGTCCGTCTCACTCTCATCATTTGCATTTAAGTTCGAATCATACTGACTTTTAGTGATCTTTGACTGATAGCAATCATTTTTAATTAGGTAGTGAAGTTTTAATTTTATCCGAATACTTTAAACGTAGATCCTTTTACAAGATTGAGATTGTTTCTATGGATTTTTAGAGCTGGAGGTTACATTTTCACCCTTAAAGGAGAAAAGAGACCTTGGTAAATTTCCAGACTTCAGGACTTTCACGACTTGAGTGATCAATGTAAATCTTAATACGCTTTTTGCCATTAAATTTTATAAGATATGCAAGTGGCAAATAAAAAGTTGAGGCACTGTTCTTAGTGTTTGACTTTGTGATTTTGAAATAGTGCCTTGCTGCCGATTTAGTTTTACAAGTTGGTGATATTTAAATGAGTATTTGAGTATGATATCATGGATAGACTATTTTGACCATTTATTATCCAGCGTTTCGCAACAAAATCTACAATCAGAAGTTAACCATCATCGTACGGCACCACCAAAGACCTCACCTGGTGCGGATGCTGCTTCTTGTAGCGCCGCAAGACACGCTCGGCCCACGCCAGCAGCGTGACCCAGTCGCCGGGCGGCGACAGGATGCGCTCCACCGAGCGGTTGAGCAGCGTCAGCAGGCGCACGAGATCGCGCAGCACGGGCCGGTACGCCTCGGCCGCCGCGTCGCCCGCACCGCGCACCTGCAAGCAACAACAGGGTCGGGCTAAGCAACAGGGGTGACCGGGTTAAGCAACATAGGTGGCCGGGATAATTAACAGCGCAGTGGGGTAAGGCAACGGGGGTTAATGGGTTAAGCAACAGCGCGACACATGTTAAGTAACGGGGGTTACCGGTCGTAAGTTGTAGCTCAGTTGGAGGACCAAAGAAAGGTAAAAGTCCAAGGTTTGAATAAACCTCCATCTGGACACACATTTCAGAATGTTCCTAAAACCAACAATCAACGAGCAAAGAGCATCGAGCACCACCTACCAACGAGCGACGAGCACAGAGCATCGAACATCGATCAGAGAGCCACGATCAGCAAGAACCGTGCATCGATCACAGAAGACCATTTGAACACCAAGAACCGATCACCGATATACTAGATACGATCACTCAGCATCAAGCACCAATTACCCGTGCACTGAGCACCGAACAAAGTGCACCGAACACAGAGCATCGAGCACCGAGCTCAGAGCATCGATCACCGAGAACCGATCACCGAAATACTAGCTACGATCACTGAGCTTCGAGCACCAATTAATCACCGATCACCAAGCACCTAACATTGACAGCCGCGCCGCCCCCACCTGCTTGCGCGTGTCGTTGAGCATCGCGAGGAAGACGGGCGCGTCGGCGCGCAGCGGCGCAAGGTGACGCAGGAACTCGCGGCGTTCGGGCGTGTCGAGATCGAGGTCGTGGATGCTGTTTGCGTGGCCGCGGGACGCGGCGCACGGCTGCCGCAGCCGGTGCGAGCGCAGGTAGACGCAGCCGGCGGCCAGCACGCAGAGGCACGCAGCGGCGCCGCAGAAAGCGCCGACCAGCACGGCCATCGTGCGGCCGGGCAGGCCCAGGTAGCCGGACTCTGCGGGCATCGCGGGGTGGATTAGCTTGCGTTGGCGGAGAGGAGAAGATTTCTAGGACGGAGCGGAGTATGCGACAGGCCCAGAACAGATCCTTTCCGAGCACCTTTCCGTTATCACAACATACTAAAAATTAAGGCATATTTTCTTTTATATTTTCCGAATTTTCCGAACGATTTTCTTCAAACTCTGATAGAATCAGCCAAAACACTAAACGGATGCACCTTCCAAATTTCAGCTCGATCGGATGATTACTTATCGAGTTCAAACTGAAAAGGCGTATCTTACATAACTAAAATTGTGATAACGTAGCGAAATACAATTACTCCGCAAAACTCGACTCTACGTAAAAGATGCATATTCCCCGCCGCTATCCATCAGTATGCGGTTCGACGCCCGCCGAATGTCTCCTCGCGCTCCAGAGTAACACGGGGGCCGGACGTAACTCACCGGTGCAGATGCGGCCCATGTAGGTGACGAGGCTGGACCACTCCTCGCGGTAGCCGGACGGACAGGCGTCGACGCAGCGCCGCGACCCCTCCACGATCAGCCGGACGCACTTGACGCAGCGCGGCGGCAGCGACTGGTTGTCGCACTTCAGGCAGCCGCGAGCGCCG
Source organism: Nemurella pictetii (assembly GCA_921293315.2). Taxonomy (NCBI): domain Eukaryota; kingdom Metazoa; phylum Arthropoda; class Insecta; order Plecoptera; family Nemouridae; genus Nemurella; species Nemurella pictetii. The sequence goes on from OV121122.1 coordinate 11,351,428, forward strand.
TGGCAGTCTGGGTGGGCCGGCGTAAACAACGGTCAGGCGGCGGCAATCAGAGTGAAGGCAGCTTATTACTCAGTTCGGCGGCGAATCTACGCGTCGTCTTGCCGTTTGGCTTGGCTAACGGCCGACACAAAGGTGTCTGGATTGGTGAAGCGTCCGTTTAATACTTAGTGTCGTTCAATTAAAATTCTATCAAATGATGACGACTCGGTAAAGCCTGGTAAAACGATTCGGGTTGTGATTAAAGATTTTCTTAAGACTCGTGTCTTTGGCAAGTTGGTTTTCAGAAAAAATATTGGGTATTGAATGCTGAGTACCAAAATTAAACTTTTCCCGACATTTGTTGGGATTTGGCACTCGAGTTTAGACCGTTGATAAAGCAGGCAGCACAGCTTGGCGAAACGTAGGGATAAGTTTGAGTTTGGGACCTAGCGTTTAAAACCTAGTTAGATAATTTTCCTGAAAATTTCCCTATCTTCATTGATTAATTAGCAGAGGAGGAGCATTTAGGAAATTATGCCAAAAATTGCATCATAGCCAGTCGGGTGACGATGTTTCCGAGGTGCTTAGAGGAAGTTCAGAGACTTTTTAGTTTGGAGATTATAATATCAGCCCTAAAGGGTGTGCCATGTGAGAAATAAATTCTACTTTCATTCTACGGCCAGAGCGTAGATCATTCGGTTTTAAGAAAAATATTTTATGTCAATGATGTTATGTCCAATTTTCTAACCATGGTTAACATAATTCATAGCCATATTTCTAGTTGCAACGTTAAAGCCATCAAATAAATATGTTTCTTTATTATTTAAAAAATTCAGCCACTGTAGATGATAAAAAGTGTTACTTATGCCGCTTTTGCATAAAAATCACTGTATCAAAGCTGTCTTCGCTACTGGAAAGCAAAAGCATCAACTAGATTTTCCACCTCAGTTTTCCTTCCAAATGTTCGATTTTCTTGGGCATTATTTTGTTTGACAGCAGTTTTATTAGCTGTTCCTGCAAATTTCTAACCAATCGACCATAACCACGAAACATAATGTCCAAAATAGTCTGGCAACAAATAAACAATTGACTACCATATGAATTCGGCACGACGCCAGAGTTACTGATTTAGCTGCACTTGAATAATATTTCTGATAACATGAAAGCTTGAAATTCCACCGCAACTGTTTATTCCTAAGTTTGAGCAGCAAAATTTGATTATCACTATTAGGTAAAAGCAGTGCTGCCGCAGCACTGCTTTTACCACTTTTACCTAATAGTGATAATCAAATTTTTTTAGCAGTCATCCCATTTTTTCTGTAGCTGCTGCAATTTGATAAGCTGCGAATATTTTGACAGCCCTGTTCAGGCCTCAGTAAACTAACCGCTGCTGACATTATGAATTCTGGTGTAGCATTCAGGTGAGAGAGAGACTAGAATTTGTAACTCAATACCGAAGACCGATGGAATTTGCAGTCAAACGGCGTTGTTATGTGACGGTGTTAATTTTGTCAAATACCTAAGATCAGTCGCGAATATATCTGTAAGGATAAACATGCGGGAGTTTTCTCTAAGGTATTTCCGATAAGATAAGGGTCCACCACCACGGACCGCATCCCATTTCATCGTCTTGTGAAACATCGCAAGGAAACCCTGGTCAAAACAAACCACAGATCGCGATTACCCCAGTCCCAGGGTCATACTAACCATGTCGATGCAAAAATCAAGATCATGCAACAACCCATTGTACAACCACTTCCTTCCCTGCAGGTTTGCCCGGCTGCCTAACCATCCAAAGCTTAACCATCAACTCCATCAAAACAACAAATTAACTGGATCGTTTAACACCACGCATGATAAACAATCCGCGGCAAGTACACACAAGGCGAACGCAAAACACCGCGCATCCATCATCTTTGTTTACTTCGATGCAGGTCACGTGTGTACGAGCGAGACGGCCGAGATGCAAGCGGAGCAGGAGAGCAACAAGGACGGGCGAAGTCTTCGTGTGTCGGGAGGTGTGATGGAATGCGAGTACTGTTAGTTGGAAATCGCGACCGGCTCCGAGTCCTAGGCTCCTAGCTGCTGAGATCGCGAGATTGAATGCGGAGCCATGCCGCCTGGGTTGGGCTTTGACATACGAGCTGAAGGATTTCTTATTTCTTGCCGTTGCTCGGTGGGTGGGTGGGCAGCGAAGAGGGGGGGAGGGACTACATTTTTTTTATTTGTTCGTCGGGTTTTTAGTGCGTTACATCTAATTTAGCGGCGCCGAGTTTATCAATGGGGTTGCTACTTAGCTTTGAGTATACTTGACCTCCATTCTTGGAAAACCAACTTTTTGCATGCATCATCATCCTGGTTTTTTGATACTTAGTAGTAGTATGGCTTAGATTTGTAATATTTAATTTTAAATGTAATATAATATATTTAAAAAAACACAATCAATATGATGATGATAAACCTGACTGATTGCATTTGCTGCTCGGCCATATAAATATATTTCACAGGGTTGCATACCCTGAACTTCTTTACCCTGCTTGAGCAAGATGCGATGCAGTGGCAGTGAGGATCATTTTACTAATTATGTGGCATAACGGTTGAGAAATAAGCTGTCGACACCTTGTCAAGAATCAAGATCAACACTGATCGCAAAAAAAAAATACCTTTCTAATTTAATTACAGCTCTGTATTACCGGTCTTAATATCGTGGAAACTTGGAAGTACTAGCATCACTATGCATGAGACACGGTGATAATTCCAAAATAAACTCAGTCTAGAGAAGGATGGCCAAATCGCTCCTCCCTGTCTATAAGACTATGTCCAAGACTGTCTAAGACCATAAAATTAATGACAGCGTTGAAAGAACTGCAATGAATACAATTGACATTTGCAAAAATCCTTGATATTGGCGTCATGGGCGGTGGCACTTGGCATAGAATTGATAAGAGCTTTTGCAACCACTTTCCTGCGTCGATTGTCAATTGACCGATGATGCAGATTCGCAAGTTGCATGCTGCAATCAAAATTGAGAAATGCTAAAGACAAGCGTATATTCATGCTTGTGAGGGCCTGGTTTTAGGATTTTAAAATAAGCCCCTAGCCCCTATATTTATCCACAAATTTAATCATGTCAGAAACATTATTTTTTTATGTACCTATTACTTAATTGAAGTATCTGGATAGAGGTCGTCTTTAATCTTGATTCTATCCCCCTCATATTCAGCTATCATATCAACAATGTTTAGGGGGTCGGAACTCTGTACATTAGTTATTAGAACATCAGAATGGAAATCTTAGTTGTCTCTAGTCTGAGTGGACATGCTAAGTGGATAAAATCGACGTGATAAGCATAGTCCCAGCGGATGTAGTATACATTTGCATGGGCTCAGAAATTGAATAATGTAATTTCGCCTCACCAAAAGCAGTGACATATCGAGCACACAATTGGTCCTAGCTTTCAACAATCAATTGTCACTCGGAGATCATTCAAACCTTTCTTATTCTATGGCTTAAAATTTGCCACATAATTGGGATTTCGGTCGCTCTCCGCGAGAGTTACACAACTATCAAAACCACAAAATAACTTGCATGGATCGAATGGGATCTTTCGTAGAATCATTAAGATTTTACACGTGATTTCAGTTGCATCTCCGAGCGAAAAGGTCAGGGCCAGGTGGAAATTGACACTTCAACAAATTAACAACCTCTGCACTATCTGGGTCTTTCTTTGGTCTCCGTAGCAGGAATTCGGTCGGAGTAAATGCAGTCGAAATAGCCGTCACATAATGGGTGCAATTACTTCATCAACGCTTGAACCATGGCCCTATATTAGCCAGAATAGTTCCTGACAGGAATTCATTGTCTGACTTTCAATGTGACTAACCAGACGCGCGGATTCTCGGAAGATATGGTCCTTTTCTTGCTTAGCAGATTGTGCTATATACCCCAAAGCAACTAGGTAAAGTCTTTAAATTAAGCTTTGTTTATATCCGCAATCATTGCTCGGTCGTTCCTAAAGGTACAGCGTGAACGTTCAAGGCAAATGCCGCACGAGAATGTTACAATTACACTTTAGGGCACGGTCGCCCTCTTTTCAGCTTGCATCCTTAATACTTATTTAAACGCGCGAGCAAGCAGTCAAAACGCCCTCCCAACACGAAAATATGAAATGCACGCGTCGCTTTGACTCCCTCGTTTAATCTAACAAGGTTTCAGCGCGTCTGTTGCATAACAAAGAGAGCATAGAAAATTGAGATTAGCAGGAAATCTAGTTCATAAATAATATCAACTGATTTGTATCGCGTTCGGTATTCGAAAAAGGAAAGTTGCAGCATGAATTTGCACTTCTCACTAAGATGTTGGGCCAGTTAACTCCGAATGGACAATGTAGACGATGACAATAGATGAGTTTAATACATCATTGCAGAGCTCCTATTCGGTAGCACCGCGGAAGTCGCAAGTTAAGACGACAAAATAAGATACATTTCTCTGTACTTTGCAGCTGCACGACGGGAAGTATTATTAGTCTAATTACGTGAACAATTAAATAATCTAGCGTCACTTTACAATGGGTTATGACGGGACAGATGCAGGCAGGCGTGTATGCAGGACTGCGGACATACTAATTTAATGACCAACACTGCTCTGTGATATTTCTCACGATGTCTCTTTTTTGACGTTTCGAACTTGGCTTGCTGGGCAGTGGCCTAGTTAAAAGGTACATACACTTCAAGACTCGTTTTAAATGCCCTCTCTCGGAAATGACACGATGATACAGTTTGTAGAGGTTTTTTATTGGAGATCGCCTTTGCCCTCGGGCACTGAATTAACGATGCTAAACACGCCTGCGGCATATGAGTAGTCGTTTAAACGTGGTTCAAACTCGTCATCGCACAGATCTTGACCAATTACACAACTTAAACCATTTATCCCCGAAGAAGCTGTGGACGGCAATTAAATAGCAATGCTCGGTAGAATCATGATACATAGATCGAGATGTTTGGGGATTATTGCAAGCGGGGTCACTAACACAGTAGCAGTAGGTTAAACAATAACACACATGGTCGCATGGTAATGTCAGGAATAGTTGTATGCGATGCGGGTATTGAAATTGACAGCGTAACGCAAGGTAAATGGCAATCGCCACAGCTTACGAGCTCGCACTTCGTGTGGTGATATTTACCAGGAAAGTGTTTTGTTTTAGAAAGGAGCTAGTGGAAATCCCATGATCGAAGACGTGACCCTCCCATAGTCGATGTGACAGCCAGCATGAGGGCAATTTCTGCTTACCTGCGTTTGGTGACAATTCCGCCGAAATCGGCATGACTACATTGTGTTGTGACAGAATAAGTAACCACACGAATATTCCCAGACTTCTTCTAGTCATATTCACTCACATCGTCATTCGGATGTCGCGAAAATAATCTGAATTTAGCACGAAAGTTCATTCAAACGTCGACGACGGCGCCATACTGTAACAGGCAGCTCAACTGGTACGTCACTTGACTGCCCCCTCTCCGATTTCAAGGTCCGCTAGTTTGTGCTCCCCCCTACTCTCTACACAACTGCTACCCCACCCGAAATGAAAGGGCACCGCCTGAAGTACTAGAAACTTGATGTTTTGGCGCTCGATTCAATGGGATGTACTGTTCGGTAGTTTTTTTCCTCTTCATTTGATCTTAAATACGATTTAATGAACCGCCAAGTGAATGGATCCGTTATGTATCCACCATAAATATATTAAGACTCTCTGGATCTCTCTCACTTCCTCTCTTAATTAGAAAACAGTAATTATTGCTTACCCTTGACTATATAAGAGGGCTCCTCCCTTGCATTGGGGAAGAGCCATGGTTGCGATTCAAAGCTGTACCACAAAATACCTCCATGTAGCAGATTTTTGCAAGTATCATCACATTCAAAAAATATTTCGGCCAAGATCGACGCAAAAGTTCATGTTCCATTATGGAGTGTGGATAGGAACAGGATTCATAAAACTGATTTGTTATCATGAGTATATGACTCTCTATTCACCAAAGAAAAAACACTCACTTCAATTATACAAAAAAAAATTGTCTAGATTTAAATATTAACACTGAAATTCGTACATCACATAGGTTCTTGAAATACATCAGTCATCACAATGCTTCTCCGCGAGCTCAGAAGTCGTCGTCTGCGGATGATTTGAAATAACGGATCGCAAAATTGCAAGCGCCAAATCTGAGCCCAAGAGCACGGCGAAAGTTTGGCAAAATTTATTTCGAGTGATACGAGAAGGGCTTGCGAATAAGCGACGGAGGTCCTCTTGCGTTGTGGCAACACCAAGACCTACAGTCAATGGCACAGGTCTTGGCTTCGAACACAAGTCACTCCTGCCAATCAGCAAATTTTGCAAAACCAAGCAAAAAATAATAATTTACAAAATATTGCTTTACAATAATTCAAAACCATACGAGTTATGATGCAAAATACACTATTTATAATTGAAAAATAGATAATTGATAATCATACCAAATCCATAACAAAAATACTATCAAAACCGGTGATAAATCACAAGCATCACATTCAGCTAAACAATCGTACACCATACACGAATAAAATGAAAATGATGAGATACATTATTTACTCTAATGATCAAAATGTACAAATTTTACATTAGGCTTCCGCAGATGCGCAAACGACAGCTCTCAAATCTTCAACCGCCACCAAATCGATCCGGTTACCAGCCGTGGACGCTGGTACGAATCGATGCTAGAATAAGACCGCCTAACTACCGGCTTGGCCCATGGGAATACAGTTTCTGACCAATCTCCACCCAAAATTAATTGCCAAAATATTCTAATCAAATCGAATAAAGAGGAAAGATTTTTCTTATGAAGTTGACGCTATCATTCAGGGCTATTATTTCCGTACAATTTAGGACTTTGCTGCAGAAAGGCATCAAAATCAATTGCTCATAAATAAACTTTTGCAAAGACAATCGAGTCATCCAACCTGCACAAGAGCAAAGTTATATTCTACGTCAAAACCCGAGATAGCCGAATTATTCAAGAATGGAGAAAAACTAATTTAACTGTGTGCTACTCCGTTTCTCAGAATACACTAGCTATGTGTATTCTATTATGGTTGCTTTATTAGTGTATTTCTGGGCCTCGTTACAATGGCAAAAGAAACAGAAAACAAACGTGCAATAGAACTAAAACGTTTACGGCAGCCTGCTGCTTTGAAAAATCATACAATCTCGTGTTTGTTGGTTATCAATGTGCAACTGCAAATGCACACAATTGAACATAAAAAAATATTAATCGAAAGTTAGAACAAGTCTTGCAAAATAAAACCTAGCAGAGCTAATCACGTTGATATTAAAATTATAACACTTTTGCGGAGCGTAGTCAGACACATCAGTTAACCGCGCAGAGACCCCGTATTGTGCAAGCCCAAACAGTTTTCGGTGGAAAATAGCAACGCTCAAGCACTCGAGGCAAACCATTTCGAAGTCCCAACGCAACTTAACCCACCGCATTAAGGAGTCGACTGCCCCTTGCTTCTGCTCTCCTACCAGCAGTGCGTACAGAAATCGGTTCACCTTAACGTCTCGTATGAACAGTTTGTTGGCAAACCATGGAAGCGATCGATACTAGCGGCAGTCGAGGCTCTCCACGCGAAACCCAGGTCGCCTGTCTAACCGCCGGAATGTCAAGCAGATGTGTGCCAAGAATCAGCAGGAGTCATCGTATCGCAAGCACGCCAGCCTCGCCAAGCGCCGCTTGCGATTCAAGCGAGCCGGCGATAGAAACCGGTGGCGGAAGCGTTTGCTTGCGCCAATCGCAGAAGACCGGCGTGGTGAAAGTTGGAGCTCTTTACGAATAAGGGTTGAGTGGAAATCACCCGTTGTCTGGCCGTCAATGTCTGCCCTTAACCATGGGGCCATCGAAAGGAGGTACACTCCAAACTGTAACGGCGTGACCAAATACTGCAAACGTAGGATCAAACTTAGCTGCATGTCTCATTGAATTGGTGGTTCTTTTTACCTATCAGAAACCGAATTTCCAATCGAAAATGCACAGCCCTGAAGATGACGACGGTCGAAACATTGAACAAGGCTATTTTTAGGACCGAAAATCGATCCTAAAGTCGAGCCCTGATCAGCATCTGCAATGCTGCAGAAGATTGCTGCTGGAATCCACTAGCAGACAAACCAGTTTGTTTGGAAATTAGGTTTTTAATAATTAAACCCATCACATGACGCTATCGTCGACGCTTTACCAGCACTTTATACACACAGTTTTCGGCCAGGGCCCTTCAATTACCTCAAACGATTGGCCGACAAGCCGCTCTAGATTCCGCGCCGCATTTCATAGCCCCGGCACCTGAGACCGCATGGACGCACGAGCCAAACCCAACCGGCCGTGCAGACGTCACCTTCGCCGCCCCGCACAGTCGCGAGTACCCGTGCCGTCTCCCGCGGGCCCACCGGGAACCCGTCTCGTGCCCGCGGCGCGCCGGCAGATGGGGAGACAAACGTCGCGTCACGATGCCCGCCCTGGCCGGCCCCGAGGATACCGCGGTCTACCGACATCTCGGAGACGGCGCGCTCAGCCCTCGGAGGTGCCCGGCTCCGAGTCGCGTTGGCGGCGGTGGGAGGGGCAGCGCGCCAGGAACGAGTCCTCGTCGAGGTCCCACGCCAGCGCCAGCGCGCAGTCGACGTGCAGGCGGCGGGCGCAGCCGCGCGCCACGCAGCTCACCGTCGCACCGCCGCTGCCGCACTTGTCGCACGTCTGCCGGGGGTCGGTTTGCAATCAAGTTCTGACACACGGTTATACGAATTTTAAAATGTCTGGTTTTGATTGGTTTCTCGAAAGCTGCTGTCGGTTTCACATGAATTTTAAGTCTGACTTGAATTTTCATAGGATTTTTGGTACATTTTGTTTTTTTTTCTAGCCACAATCATTACTGCTAAAAGCAATGTTTTTCGCATAACAACCGCATAGCAAATTACTTTCCTAAGACTCATGCATGGTCACGGTTTTATGGTGAAATGATTTCGTAAATTTCACGGTAAGATTGATGGAAAGAATACAGAATTTTGCGTTTTTGAGGGATTTCCTACTTCCACAAATAAGTATCTTGTTGTCATTGAAAACGAAATTCTGGCCCTTGAACTCCGCACCCCTTGTCTGGACACTAACTGCAGGTTTAACGATTTCAAATCCAAGAAGAAGGGTTGATATGATCTACGTCCTGTGTGTGTGATCCTGTACAACTCTTGTCATCATGCCGACACGGCGTTCCGTCATATCACCCGGGAGAAAACATTCGCAAGTGCTTCACTACTGCTCGGCAATGTTCGTGTCCAACTCGTCTATAGCCTGTGGGGTATAAGTTGACCTGCTGCGTTTCCTGCCGTTCTGGAGAAGGGAAATAGTAAGAATGTGGGCGTCAGGTTGTATCTCGCCAAGTGTAGTTTCAAACTGCACGTGAATGCGCCATGCCGCTTGCCGACTTAATTCTTGGAAAAACCATTCAGCAAATTCTCTGAATTGATAAATGACCCAGATTAGCTGCATTTATATTTTTTTTTGGGGAAATAAGGCTTATTTTGCGACAATCTCGCGGGAAAATGTTGATTTCGGTGTTACGGCTGGTTTTTCGTGACTATCGCGTTAAGTCGCGATGAGTTAGTTACATATTTGGGACGAGAATTCCACAAACTGGACTAATCTGAAAGAAAAACACGAGATTTCAACCGTCCCATAACGGCCCTTCCCGCCGCAACCAACTCACCGAGGCCAGCGCCGCCCAGACCGCCTCCTGCAGCCCGTAGACGCGCGATCCGACGACGCGCGTGCCCGCCGCCCACAGCGCGCAGCTCTCGTGCGTCCAGACCTCGTAGCAGGCGCCGCCGCCGCGGGGCAGCATGCCCGGCGGGTGCGTGGCCGCCTCCGCCGCCGCCGCCGCTGCCGCCGCCGCGCGCTTCGCCTTCTTCGAGACGCGGCGGCGGTACTGCTCGAGCGTGTCCGTCTTGCGCAGGCTCTTCTTGTTGCGGCCGCCGCGCGTCTGCTCGGCGGTCAGCGTGCGGTCGTCGTCGCCGTCGACGGCGGCGTCGACGGCGCTGCGGGATTTTGAGATTAGTTGAAATGGGAGCGAAGTATTCAGAAAAGCTATACAACTGTGTTATAGACAATTTCCATTAGGAAAAAAATGACGTCATATACCCACTAAAAAAGCCAGTTGGATTGAGATTTCCCTTTCTTCCTTGGTGAAATAGACCTAATCAGCAATCCATTCAATCAAAACCAAAGTGACGTCACAATACTCACTCCCTAAGGCCAGGTAGAGAAATTCGAGTTGTGATTTTCCTATCTTCCTTTGCTGTTTACCTATTCCAACCAGAGAAAGATGACGTCAGATACCCCCAGAACGTACTACCAGGTTTGGAAAAAATATTTATTAGCTCTGCTAAATATCAAAGGAAGATAGGGAAATCACAACCCAATTGCTCAACCTGGCTTTAGCGAGTGGGTATCATAACGTCATTATAATAGAATTTTGATTGAACGAAATAGGCGTATTTAAAATAGTCTACGCTAGTCTTCCAAAGAAGGAGAGTAAACGCGCCGCCTCAAAGACAACCGTGCTCGTAAACGCACCTGGCTGCCGCCACCAGGTAGGGTCCGAAGAGGTCGCCGTTTGCCGGCCCTCGTTGCCCGGTGTTGGAGTGCGGGCCCGCCTTGCAGAACACGCAGAGCCACCCGCGGTCCGTCGTGTGCGCGTCGTAGCGAGCCGACAGTGTCGACGTCAGCATGCTCGCCGTGAGCGCGCCTGGCGGCACGGGGAGCAAGCGTTGACGATCAACGCTCTTAGCGTGGCGGTGGCATCGTTGTCGATGTCACCGCGGATTCTATCTACTTTAAAACCCTGTTCACTGAGTGTTTTTCACACAAACTTGGGTGTCGATACAAATTTGCACATTTACAGCTTTGTGCAATATTAATTCTAACCAGGCAACCTTGGTAATAACTACCGGATAAACGCCGGCATCCCTAACGAAGACTCACCCTCCGCCCGGTAGTCGAGGTCGCTGTGGTAGGCGGCCTGCTTCCGACGGCCGGCGGGCGGCAGGCGCGGCGGCTCGGCGGCCTCCGCCTGAGTCGGCGCGTTGTACACGTTGACCGCGTCGCCGCGCACGCGGATCAGCGGCCCGCGGATCTTGCCGACGCTCGCGTTGCTGCCGCTGTCCACTCCCTTGCTGCCTTCCTCGGGCGCTGGCTCCGGCACCTGCCGATAGAGTTTCGTGTCCGTTGTTGGATACGAAATATCCCTCACAATATTTGTTTCCATACCCAGTACGGCGTACTGGGATTCGTACCAGCGTCATAATTGGGGTTAGCCGGGTTGTGATTTCAGCATAGCGTCAATAGATTCGGCGCCTTCTATGTTCATTCATAGTCGTGTTTCTATCTCCATGGAGCCACGTTATAGTCGGGGTTAGTCGAGTTGTTGGCGTGTAATTTCAGCATAGCGTCAATTGATTCAGCGCCTTCTATGTTCATTCATAGTCCTGTTTCTATCTCCATGGAGCCACGTTATACTCGGAGTTAGCCGAGATGTTGGTGTGTGCTTGCAGCATCCCAACAACTCAAATAAACTTAATATTTATCCCACAATTGGTTGTCCGTAGAGCATAAATGAATAATGCTTACAGTATGCAAGGAGTTTTTGTTTTTAGTATTTGCATCAAGTGTTTTCAACGAGTATTTGAATTTAGGTTAAAATCAACATTAAGATTTGACATTTGGGTTGAATCATGTCAAATCTTATCATCTTTTTTATACAAATTTGAAAAAAATGTTATTTGGTTCTGAGATATTGGTAGGTGCAAAAGTGTCTCGAGTTGATAATTGCACCGATTTGATCTGGATCTGATCCGACGAGAGACGACAGCCGGCGAATATCGCCGCCGGCCAACCCACCTTGCCCTTCTTCTTCCCGCTCGCCTTCTTCCCCGAGCCCTTCTTCTCCGACCCGTCGCCCGCCTTGCCGCCCTTCGCCCGACTCCGCCTGTCTCGCTTCGGCGTCTTGGGCGTCGCCGGCGAGCCCGCCTTGCCCGCGGAGGCGACGGCAGCCGGGGGCGGCGGTGGGGTCACGCCCGCCTCCTCCATCCCGGCGAACATCTTCTCGAGCTCGGTCTCCACCTCGGGGAAGTCGATCCCGGGCACGGCGGCGGCGGCGGCGGTCGCGGCGGGCGTCACGGGGCTCGGCTGCGGCTCCTGCTTGACGGGTGCTGCCGGCTGGTCGCTCTCTGACTTCCTCCGCTGCCGCTTGGCTGCCGACTCGTGGTCGGGCGGCGGCGGCGGCGGCGCGACGGCTTCGGAACCTGCCGGTGGGAGGGAGGCGCTGGTCAGTTTGCTGGCTTGTTTACAATTGGATCTTGCCAGTTGCATTGTGATAAAATTATAGTATTGGCAATATATTGCAGAGTTAGAAGATTGATGTCTATATGGACATTTTACTAAGCCTTTTAATTACGAAATTAATTGGATGAGCGTAGCGAGCGAAGCAAAGACTTCAATTTGACCACCCGCAGAAAAAAAGTCCATGTGTTTGTTTGTTTTTTTTTTTTTTTGTGTGTTTGTTCGCGCTCTACCGTCCAAACGGCTGATCCGATTTTGATGAAATTTTCAGTGTACCTGAATTTGTTCTGAACTTAGACCCCCTGCGTTTTTCAGCTTGATAGCTTTAGAACTTTTCTCAAAAATCCAAATTTACGAAAATTTTCAGATTTTTCGCCATCATTTCGCTGTTTGTGTTTACTCTACTAGCTAAAATACCAAGCCGATTTTGATGAAATTTGCAGATTAGCTTTTGTTTACCGTATACTCTATACTGGTTAACCAAGAAATATGTTTTATATGTTTTTAATACGTTTTTTAATCGTATTTTTCGATTAAATTTTCAAATTTTGCCGTTTAGCATATCTAAACTGTAATTACCCTTGCTTTTTCTTCAACAAACGTTACAAATATGTTGACCGTAATGAGATGTACCGTTATAACAGTTTTCCTGCGATTTAAAATGGTTTTTATATGAAAAATATCAAAAACTCCATCTGTCGTCTAGGCTGGACAAAGTTTGACAGCTAGGTACTGATTTTGCTTGGCCGAAAATTAATTGCCTTTGGATTCGATCGGCTTTCACCAGAGGTAATTGTAATAATGCTTGAATCTTTGAATCTCTAGGTACAAATTCAAGTTGCAGTGAATTCATCATTCTACGTATTAGCTTGATAGCTTTAAAACTTTTCTCAAAAATCCAAATTTACGAAAATTTACAGATTTAACAGAAAAAAAAGTTATGATAAGGTGATGTGGAAATTCGGCATAACAATCAAGACGTGTGTGGATTTATTCGCTTCCAAGAATCCTTTACTTAGCTTATATGCCAAAATTATTAATCAAATTTGATGAACTTTGGAAGACAAAAATCTGGGCTGGTGTACACTATACTGTATACACTATATAGTTTATACTGGTATACAAAGAAATACGCTCATCCAACAACGCGTCCACAGATAGCGTTCGGCGAAGCCCTAGTAACAAATATTGTACTGTTATTCTAAAAAATGTTGAATGATTCCTGGGTTTGTAATCTGAAGCTATTTCATTTTATTTTTGCTGATGGTTATTTTGTCGATGGTTCTTTTCTTCGATTTGTAACTATGACCTTCAACCTTTGAGGAAACATTTAACAATCACAACCCATTTCCAAACTAGTTCTCCAAATGTTCACCTAATAACTGGGAAGCAACTGCATCTGACAGCCAGTCGCCAAGGCAATTCCTATCCTCGTTCACAGATAGTAACACCAGCCGTAATGCACAACAAATCACCCACATAATTTTTTAGAAAAACTATTTAACTGTTTACTACTACTATTTTAACGTTTCACAAAGCTAGCTTGCGACTTAGCATCCATTACCCAGCTAAATAGATTTTCTAAAAAAAACGAGCTAAGATTAGAAAGTAATCACCCACGTACCTTCGCTGGTGCTCCGCCGCCTACCCGCCACCCCGTCCCCAGCCGCCCCCGGCGGCATCTCGACGCGCACCGGCTTGTCGAGCTTGCGCTTCCGCCGGGGCTTGCCGTCGTCGCCTGCCTCCTCCTTGACGTCGGCGGCCGCCTCCCTGCCCGCCGCCGCCGCCAGGCTGCCCAGCAACGCGTCCACCTTTTGCACCCTCCGCGCTTTCCCCGCGTCCGCCTTGGCACGCTCGTCGGCCGATTCCACCGCCGCCGGCGCCTTCTCCACCGTCGCGCCGTCGCCCGGCGTCTTGTCGTTCGCTCCGCGTCGCGGCGGCTGATCGCTAGCGGCGGTGGTGGCGGCCTTGCGTTCGCTCGTTTCCGCGGGCGGGACTTTGGTGATGGTCAGTGAACATGGAGACTCGATCTTGGTGATGGTCAGCGAGCTTGGCGGCTCGGCTTTGGTGATGGTTAGCGAGCTCAACGATTCGAGCCTTGGTCGGGACGAGCTTGAAGTTTCGTGCTTTGGCCGCAACATGCTGGGGCTTTCCGGTTTTGGTCGGGACGTGCTGGGGCTTTCCGGTTTTGATCGGGAAGTGCTGGGGCTTTCAGGTTTTGGTCGCGAAGTGCTGGGGCTTTCCGGTTTCGGTCGCGAAGTGCTGGGGCTTTCAGGTTTTGTTCGCGAAGTGCTGGGGCTTTCCGGTTTCGGTCGCGAAGTGCTGGGGCTTTCAGGTTTTGGTCGCGAAGTGCTGGGGCTTTCAGGTTTGGGTCGCGTCGTGCTGGGAGGTTCCGACTTTGGCCGCGAGGAGCTGCTGACGGCGGCGTCTGCAGGGCTGCCGTTGACGGGCGGCGTGGGAACCGAGACGCGGCCGTTGCGGTTCGGCGTTCGGTCGGCGCCGGGTCGCGATGTCTGCGTGGGGGTCGCCGTCGACGACAGGTCCACCGTCTCCGAAATCTCGTAGTTGTTCACCTGGAAGAAGGACTGAGGTTAGGTACAACAAAGTTTTATGAGATTGCCTAGATTATTTTTTTGTCAACTGTGTCATTTGAAGCTGTTCCAAAACAAGACGGAAACAAATTAACTTTCTTTAGAATTCAAAGATTTGAATTTGTTCCAAACAAAGTATCAGATTTTAATGAAAAAATATTGGTTCTGAATTTGCGCGGTCGGGTTACATTGTATGCACTAGCTATGAACGTATTTCGAGCAAAGTATTGTATTTGTAACCAGTTCTGTTACACTGTTTCACTTTTTTTGTTGCCATAATATTGGCCCCAGGGCTGGAGTAAAATAAAAAGTTTGTAAATGGAACTGGAAGTCATCCTGAATGTGAAGGTAAAATGTGCAACCTCCCCACTCACTCAGGGTATCCTAATAGACCTATTCCATTCAAAGAACAATGACGTATAATACTCACTAACTAAAAAGCTACTGGGGTTTTGAATTCATATCTTCTGTGGTTACAAAGTTCCACAAAAAATATCATTGGCTCTGCTTTAACCAAGGAAGACAGGGAAATCTCAATCCAACTGCAACTGGCCTTTCTTAGGGGGTAAACGACGTCATTTTTCCCTAGATTAAAAAGGCGCATCAGGGAATCATCAAGGAACCCACCTGCTGGCCTGCCGCCGCAGAGGCAGCGGCACGGGTGTGGTCTTGGTTGACGAGCATCTGCAGGCTGAACAGCGGGCTGCCGTTCGACTGGTGCGCCGGCTTCCACGCCTGGCGTTCGGCGCTGGCTCGATGCGCCAGCTGTGGCGGCGCTGGGTAGTAACCGCTGGGAGCCAGCGCACCGCCCGGCACCGCTGGAACCGTTCTTGTTGTTAGCCGCTGTGTTGTCAGCTGGCTCTGTGGCACTAGTGATTAACCCTTGCCTACTAGTCTCTATGCCAAAAAAAATGGGTTTCAACATGAATGGGGTTAAATCTTAAGTAATCTTGCTTAACTTTGGCGTTCTCATGAGAACTGGCATGACAAACAGTTAAGCAAGGTGGGCATGGATAATATCTAGCAGCGAAGACCCCTGGTATTAGTGTTTGAATAAATATCTAATATCTGTTCAAATAGAAAGCAGATGAATGTTTATTAAGAGCTCATCCTATTCCTAACTAGAAATAACTTTGCATTCAGTCAATTGCATATTGAAATTATAGCTGGTCTAGTGGGAGAAGACATTGTCTCAAAATCAAATGTAATTGACAGGTAGGTAGAAATCTACAATCATAATTTGTCACTGACTGCAGAATTGCCATGGTTATTAACGGCAATCATTAAGATGAATGGTATTAAATTGTGATTGGCAGATACATTTGGATACTTTTCAGGAATCAGTTCCACAAGTTAACATGTTGAGTGAAGTAAACCTGAAAGTGAAACAGACTAGGAATCTGGTTCCAGCCTCTAGGGGAAAAATTTGATTTAAAAAAATGTATTTGAATTGATGTATAGGTTTTTGATGATTTCAATAATCTATCTGCAAATAGGGCCAAATAATGAATTGATCAAATGCCTTGGTACCACTTTGTAAATGAAATGTTCCATGCTAGATTTTTTTTTTAAATTTTAACATCAAATGTGAGTAAGGTGGTGTTGACTACTTTGTCAATTAATTTAATTTTCTCTTGGAATTCCTTAATCTTATACCAAGGTAGGTCCTACCACAGAATAACAAGCTGTTTCTTACTTCAACTAACTTCTTACTTTAGCACAAATGCACAATGGTAAGTATAGTAGGCAGGTAGGTAACATTGGCCTAATTCATATTGTGTAAATTTACAGATAGCACTAGGAATAAATCTCCATAATTTCTACCAAAGTCCTAAATATTTAAGCTTAGGTACATGTACAGGAAAAGAAGTCACTACTTACCCACTCATTACATTGCTTACATTTACAATCTACCTGTTACACAAGTAACAGTTCAAGGCTTTCACAGATCAATTAATTAACAAGAGATAATCAAATTCAGATTTGCACCAAGCCAGCCTTTGAATTTCTCTCCTTTTTGTTACATATCAGCTTTTAATCAGTCCAAATCATGGCTGCTAATAGAATGGCCTAAGTCAAAAGAAGCATGGCACGAGTTCTAACCTTGTGGCGGCGTGTGAGTCCACGCAGGATGTTGCACTGGAGGAGATCCCACAACCGCAGGCATCCGACTTCGTTGGAACTGCCCCGGCAGAGAATGTTGGCCCGCAGCATGTGCTGGCGCGGGGGCAGCAAACTCGGCTTGCTGCGGAGGCCACTGTCCACCCCCTGCATAGCCGCTGCCTGTCTGCCCATGCCCAGGGGTGGCATAATGGCCGGGAGTCGCGTTGTACGCTCCCTGAGAATTCGGGTAGCTCATGCTATCATGACGTGACGACTGGCTGGGTGCGGAATACGAGTAAGGGGCGGCGTACTGCGTCGAAGGGTAGCCCGATGGTTGGTTTACGTTCGGATAGTAGTAGCTCGTGTCATATTGATGTGGGGTGCCCGATTGTCCTGATTCTTGTCCAGGACTTTCATAGAATGGCTCTCGGGGCGACTGTTGGGGACTTTCGGACGTTTCTCCGGTGCTACCTGTCAACAGTGAAAAAAATTATGTGATATGCCGGCGTGGTCGCACGAGTGTACTCGGGCCGTAACAATGGACAGCAAAGATGGTGCCTTGAGGCTTGCTGGCCATTTCTAGGAGCTGGAAAATGTGTCGGTTCTGGCGGAAAGCGGCGTGGTGGAAATCTATACAATGTGCTATGTTTAAATGGTTGGATATGAGATCAGAATACATACCTGAACATTGTTAATTCATTCAAAACAGCGTTTAAATAGTTCAAGGCTTTCCTTTGAAAAGTTAGGAACGAGGCGAAGATGGCGAAATGAAATCAACAATGTTTTTTTCTCAGTGCTCTCTGCCGGGAGAGGGAAACGTGCAGGCGGTAATTTCAACCAAGGCTTAATTTCGGCAGTTTTTAACTTTCATTTCCAATGAGGCCAAAATCATTTTTGTGAGTGGTTTCTGTCATAAAATTGTGTCCCAAAATTTTAAAAATCCGGGCGAGAGTGAGGTTTGGACCGCGTCCCTAGATTTTGGGGATGCCATCGATCCAAATAGAAAGAGACAGATGGATAGAAGGGATGAATGATAACCGGAGGCAGAGGGATGACTTATTGTTTTTATGATAGCAATGCAATACTAACCGTAAAACGACGCCAGTGTTCTACCTGGCATTTTCAATATCCATTGGAAGAAGAAACCATTACTCTTATTAATAAGTTGTATGTAAAAGATAAAACGCAAATAACAACAACAGTTACTTCATGTGGCTGTCCCCTCCTTCTTTATTTCGTCACTGATGTCAGAGTCGATGAATCAGCTGTGCACTGCCTGCCTGCACTTGAGCTAAGAATTTTCACACAAATATTAACCTAAAAAGGTAACACATATTTACAAATTAACTCGCTCATCATGTCCGCTGGCCGAAGTAGAGGAATAGATAGAGTTCTTTCTAAGTTAGAGTGCTCAATGAAAGATGGGAACTATTATGAAGCACACCAAATGTACAGGACACTCTACTTCAGGTAAGCCACATCACTAAACAAGGGTGGGCAGTAATTAGTCAGTTTTCATCATTTAAAGACTGCACCCTAAAATCTTGTCATTATATTATGTTATTTCAGGTTACAGGGTCAGAAAAGGTATGATGAACTCCTTACCTTACTCTATGATGGGGCAGAGACACTTCTAGCACGTAAACAGGTATGGATTGTTGACAGCATCACTACTCACGACCAATGCACGACTCTGCAATACATAACTCAAATAAACTGAATGCATGTTTACATTGCAGCAAACCAGTGGTTGCGATCTTGCAATCCTTTTGGTTGACGTTCTGAGCAAATCTGAAAAAGTCCCGGCCGACAATGAGTTTGCACAACTGTCGACACTGTTCGGTATGATCAGTTCAGAAGTTGCCGAAAGAGAAACATTTCTTGTTAACGCCCTCCAGTGGTCAATCAAAGGCTCGCAAACATACAAGAGTGGACACCCGCAACTGCACCAAAGAATAGCTAAGGAGTTTTGGCGAGGTACTAACTAAATGACTTTGTTTAACAATATACCAAACCTATTCAAGATGAATCTTGCCTTTTACCACACACTAACAACGGGGTCACAATTTTCTTACAGAAAAGAACTACCCAGCAGCAAGACATCACTTTCTCCACTCTCAAGATGGAGTTGGTTGTGGCACAATGCTCATTGAACTTCATAAACAACGCGGGTTCGCCAACGAAGTGGACCTATTCATAGCGCAAGCAGTCTTGCAATATCTATGTCTCCAAAACAAAAACACAGCCAAGGACGTATTCAACAGTTATACGATGCAGCACCCAAATATCCAAAAAGGACCTCCTTACATCTTGCCACTGTTAAACTTTATTTGGTTTCTTCTCAAAGCAATAGAAAGGTATGAATCTTCCCATTTTTATTTGCATAGGTAGCTAATTGGTAGATTCATTGCAATCCTTATTTCAATTTGTAGAGCATTTCTGTCAGTCATCTGGCTTAATTTCTTGGTTTTTATTGTGTAACTCAAATTCTCGTGACCATTCTTGACAAATGCTTAGTCATTTAACCAATTCACTAACCAACCCATATCGGCTTAAACCCTTCCCCAAACTCTAATCTCAGTCGGACAAAATTACGAATGAGTACCATAGCAAGCACAAACAATGTACCATAGCAAGCACAAACAACGTTTGTTTCCAACCTTTTTTGCAGTGGAAAACTAGCTGTTTTCACAATCTTGTGCGACCAATACCAGACGAGCATCAAACGCGACCCAAGCTACGTCGAATACTTGGACAAGATTGGACAAATCTTTTTCGACGTGCCGGCCCCTCGACCAAGGAATCAGGGTCTCTTCGGTAAATCGAACACGCACGCAGCCAAGCATGGTGGCGTGGGTTTCTTTTTGTAGCAATTTACATGTTTTAATAAATGTGTATTGTTGTATTGACTTTCATGCATGGTGATAATTGTCATCAATAACTGCTTGTGTTGTGGCATGGTGCGGGTGTTTTTTAATCGATAGCGTGCTTGCGGTTACGTCATGTTTACGTGTTTTACTGGGTGACTTGATTTTTTGTTTTTGGGAATGCACTTGTGCATAATATATTCTTTTGTGTGTTTTTTTTGTATGCAATTATTTTCTGTAAGTGTATTAATGTGACAATTTGATTTCCTTTGGTGAATGCTGCATGAAATGATAACTTTGAAATCTCTTGCGAGTGCATAGTGCTTGGAGTGAAAACCAATCAAATTGTTGCCCCTGCATGATGGCAAAGCAGAATCTTGCCCCTGGCAATGCCAAATGTGTATTGGTATCTGCTACAAAGTGCTGCAGTGGTGCTTCAGTGGCATGTTTGACCGAAATGATCCAAGAAAAGCTAGCACAGTTTCCTACCACCAGTTTTCCAATGGATCATTGAACTTCAATTTTCCATTATAGTGACAGCATTTGTTTCGATACATTTCAACAGCATGATAAAAGGATCGCTTCTGTGATTGTTCCCGCATTAAGCGATCCCACAATTAACTGGTTTATTATCTTACCGCTGACGTCCCGCTTATTCCCGGCAGGCAACTTGATCCAGTCGTTTCTGACTGGACTCGACGACTCCGACTCGGATAGCGACCCTGTCGCTTCCACGTCGCGGTCCATGGACACTGGCGATCTGGACTAGCGGGAACTACCGACAACATCCAGAACACCCACTTTACATCAAGAAAACATTAAAAAAACCGTATAATTATGAAAAAATAATATATGATTATCTATAATAATAAACTGATACACAATTCTACCAGACTGTTTCTTTGCAGAGACCTGGGTAGCAATCACAAAACATCAACCAATTTTATGTTGATCAATTGGTACCGGTGAAAATCCTGTTGCTGTCCATTCAGATTTTTACAATTGCAATCCCTTTAGAAAGCTAAATGTTACTCCTATATCCCACATGGTAACTCCCACCTGGCAATAATTATCTGTCTACGGATTTGAAGGTATCTAGTATAACTTGGAAACAAAATAATTTCAACTGATGGCCAAATTCTTTGGTAGTCGATGTTAAATTAAATCACTCAGGAATGGGAAGCCAGAAAATCAGTAAAGAACTGACAAGCATATGGTTACATAAAAATTGAGCTTTATATTTTTATCACAAAAATTCTGAGGCACTGAAGAATGCGATTTAGGCACTACATATTCATATTCGAGAAGCAATTTAATATCAAACTTATTCAATATAATCCAGCCCGCAATATAACTGTTACAATGACATTACTGGTCAATGAGGATGATCAGTGATCACCCTTCAAAAACGGAATGTCAAATAGAAGATTTCATGGATGAATGGCAAGGTGCTGAACTAGCACTGGTAGGATATTTCTTAGGCCCAACTCCCCAATCTAGCCATGTGATTTATTTATTAGGTGGCTGGAAATGCCAAAGGGCCAGTAAATACTAAATAAACTGCGGAGTCAATTAATTGTTTATCATTCTGCCAACACCGTTTCGAATGCCACAGCTAGCAGATCCAGATCGCTCAATGAGTCACGGTGGTGCATCAAGAAATGCTAGATTGACAAATGAAAAAGTACCAAACCTATATATCTGTAGAAAAATATTGGCCCACACTTATATATGGGTAGTATCTTAAAAATTACTGATTGAAGTGACTTTGCAACAAACAAAGTAGGGCATATCTTAAAATGCCCCTAGTTTTACACTGTGCTGAATGCTGATACCTGAAAAGATGAGATTTCTGACGCAGGTAACGAGTACCAGAAGAAAACATCACCAGAGGATCTATATTAACAAAGTATCGGGTTACCACTAACCATCTGCTGTTAAATTTTGAACAGCCAGGATCCACATCAATTTCATTGGCTGTCAGGTCACTTTAGTGACGGCAACCAAACCCCAAAAGTTGATCCAGCCCCTAGGAATGTTGAGCGTGCCGCAAAGTGAAGCTGCGACGTTGTGGAGTGGCAGAGGGAGAGGTCGGGGTTGTTGGCTAGAAGTCGGGATGGCCGGGCATGGGGAAGGTGCATGCAAACGCTTCGACCTCGGAGCGCAGCGCCTCCGTCTGCGTCTTGAACTCCGCGCTGAGCGTGCGACGGAAGTCGGCCACCTTGGGGCCGGACTTGGCGACCACCTCCTTGGCCAGTTGCAGGGCTGCGGCGAGGAAACAAAACGCAATCCCGTTTTAAACACTTAGGCCTAGGCAAATTGCCTAGCACTTCCGATTCTGGAGGTCGTTAGGCCCAGTTTCATTATTTTCAACTTTGAGTTGAGCTTGAGAGATATTTATACCACATTCGAAATTGCCCATTCCAGGGTCAATAAGGGATAAAAACAAATGTATTCCCAAAAGAAGAGCATTGCCACACAAATTAACGTTGTCTCTGGAATTAAATTTTACCAGTTACCTTTGCCATGCACTTTAGCTCAAACAACACTTCAACTCCGAATAAGCAAAACGGTAAAACCGTCCCCAAGAGAACAGCGGGCAACGACGCATGCAACCTACCGCGATGTATGAATTCGACGACGGCATCGATGTCGGCCTCGCGCAGCCCGCGCGTCGTCAGCGCCGGCGTGCCAAGCCGCACGCCGCTCGGGTTGAGGGCGCTCTTGTCGCCGGGCACCGTGTTCTTGTTGCACGCGACCGAGACCGCCTCCAGCGCCAGCTCGGCGACGGCGCCCTTCAGCCCCGCCGGCCGCAGGTCCACCAGCACGAGGTGGACGTCAGTGCCGCCGGTGGCGATGGCGTAGCCGCGAGACATCAGTCCTGCGAACGACGGGCGAGGATTAGCTTTGACTCTCGGTGGAAATGATGCTCCGTTTGTTTTTCTGTGATTTTTTTCCTGAGCCGGCTGTTGCTGTTGATGAGGTTCGGAGCTGTGGATGGATGACCATGTCATTGCGGTCGAAACGTTGGCTTTTTAGGACCACAAACTACTTCCAACAGAGCAAAACCACACATGTCAACAAGTCAGCTGTTGTTGAAATTGACCCAAGTGCCTACTGCTTAGTTGAATTTTTTCAAGCTCTCTCCCTCTCTTTTATGAATAGAGGATTGAAGTGAATCTTAAATTTGAACTACAGCTGGAAGAAAGTCTCAAAATGTGTATTTATTTTGCATGTTTGTTACAAGTAAGTCTGTGGTAGTTCTGTTGAACAAATGCCAAAACCAATTTTGAAGAAAATTCCTGGGAACCTTTCTGTGACTTTTATAAATTTGGAAAAGTTTGTTGAGTTCTAGTATTCAGAAATTTGGCCTCTAGAGTGATATTGCAAAACAGTAAATTTTTGTAAAAAACGATTAAAACGGAAACTTTTGAAACGTTGCAGATCTAAGCTGAGAGTTTTTGAAAGGTTCCCAATTTTTAATTTATAAAAATCAGTGTTTGCACTTGATCCTTACAGCCCAAACCCATCACACAAAGAATCAAACAATTTTTTCTGCAGAGTGATGAGTCGGAATTCCGTTCCACCCCTTCGCCCGTCAACAAATTGCCCGCGCAACCGCCACCCGACCACCGCGAGGCACTCAACACCCACCTGCGGCTAGACGCTGCGCGTTGGCCAGCACCTGGCGCTGGTACGCGGCGAACTGCGGTGTTCGCGCCTGCCGCATCGCTGTTGCCATCGCCGCAATCGCATGGTTGTGCGGCCCGCCCTGCAGCCCCGGGAATACCGCCGCGTTGATCCGCTCTTCCAGGTCGTACAGCGTCTTCACGCCCGCAGCGTTCGTGGAGCGCACGCCCTGAAGATTAATTGAATTAACGACGCACTGTTTTGACAACTGGCCCTATGGCACTGGGCTAATGGCATCGGTGAATGAAAGGGTGATGATAAACCTAACCTAGCCTAGAAGGGAGGCGGGGAAACCCGGTGCCAGCACGTAGCCTACTGCCTACTGCCTACTGGCTTTACGTCCCTTCCGAAGGACGGTACAACTCGAACAACAGGATTCCTCCACTAATCCATGCTGTCAATAGGTTGATAAGCAAGGCGAGTGAAATTGTCGTACTAACTTCAAACCCTCCAGCCTCTCTCCCGAACAGAACTGATTATGTACATGATGGTACATGATGTACATGATGATCAAACACCTAACTCAATGTAGGTTAACTTCGGTGATCTCACGAGAACCTTTGTTTCCAACATGCCAAACCATTCGGTCGCCGAGCGGTCAAGGTTATTCTCAAATCAAATATACTTTACCTTGCGGAAGTAGATTACGCCGGCGCGCGGTCCCCTCAGCGTCTTGTGCGTGGTCGTCGTCACCACGTCGCTGAACTCAAACGGGCTCGGCACGACCTTGGCGGCGACCAGCCCCGAGATGTGCGCCATGTCCGACATGAGCCAAGCGCCCGTCGAGTTGGCGATCTCGCGGAAACGTCGGTAGTCCAGGCAGCGGGAGTAACAGCTCATGCCTGTCGCAAGGGGGAAATCGTTAGCAGACTGCGTTTTACGCGCGGTGCGCGGTGGGTTTTGTGCTGGTTCCGCTCATATTTTTGTGCAGTGAAGAGAACAGTTATGGTTTCTTTTTCGACATTATTAAGCAAGCCCGTCCATTTTTTTAACAAAGGTCAATGCAATTCTTACATTGCCTGCAATGCTCTACTGTAAAAAACCCAGCGCAAGACAAGCTAGCGCTCAATCAACAAAGCACAAGATGGGAAAACACAGCACAGAAGCAACACTAGATTTTAAAGAAAAATATCAATGATGGGATGGGATGGGATCTCAATAATATCAATGCCCACCTGGATCTATCAGACTCAATGCAAATCAATTACATAATGCTCAGTACTGCTTTGCTGTAAGTCTTGTTGCCACTAGTACTATTTTTAAGTCCCTAGGTATCTAAGTAATTCTCACATTCTTCCACTTATGCTTGTTGATAGTCTATGGGACAGTTTAAGGTAAACTACCTAACTAGGTAAGTTCTATTGAAGGTTGGTTGTCTTAAAAAAAAGCAGTTTTACCAGCAATAATTAGCTGTGGTTTGAACAGCGTAACATTATCCGCCAGCTTGGTGTAGTCGATAAGGCCCGAGACCGGATCGACCTTGTATGGCATCGACTCGAAGAAAACGGAAGTCGCCGAAATCTTCTTCGTTCCCGTGTAGAAGCCGTGAGTGAGATGTCCGCCGTCGGGCAAGTCCAGGCCCATGATGCGGCCGTGAGCTCCGACGATTCCCGTGTACACCGCAAAGTTTGCTGGCGATCCCGAGTATGGCTGGACATTGACGCCCCACTCTTCAGGATCAAGATCAAAGGCTTCTAGGGCACGCTTCTGGCAAAGAAGCTCGATTTCGTCGATATATTCGTTACCTCCGTAATATCTGCAAGATTAGGAGAGACTTGGATCTTGAAATTGCTGTGTTCATATGGTGCTCTACTACCAACACTACCGAGCTAATTATATAACTAACATTTATATTTGTAACTTACCTCTTTCCAGGAAGTCCTTCTGAATACTTGTTGTGCAGGCAAGAGCTTAGACATTCCAAAACAGGCAATGAGGTGAAATTCTCAGATGCAATCATTTCCAGGCCACATATTTGGCGTTTCTTCTCCTTCTTGATGAGATCCAAAAGTTCAGGATCCGACTCGCTAAGCGTTTGATACAGTGGATTGTTGTCTCCGTTCATGGTGTCACCGTTCATTTTCACTGCTGGTATTCGACTGTAACAAAAGCGAAGATATTGGTCGAGTGATTTGTTTATCTGCAGAGTAGTCTTGACTCTTGAATGAGATCAGAAAAACTGTACGTACGCAGACAGAGTTCAAAGGTTATAGGTTAGGAATAAACAAGAGATGATGACCCTCTGTTTTATGCAACAATTCTCAATAGGAGGCAAATGATTGTTTATCGTCCCATGCTTACCTAAATGTTTCTAGCAAGAAGCTACGAGTTTATAGCGAGGATCAAAGGTTACTCTTGTTGTTCACCATGCACAAACAGAAATCACCGGCAAATTCTCTCCTCTCAAACGTGACTCAAGGACACGACAGGCGCTAATTAGGCTCCCCCACTAGACACAAATACCACAGGAGCACTTGAAGCAAATTCCACAGCAAGGTACCGCCACTAGTGCGATTTGTGGTATCGGGATTAATTCATTTCTAATCAAAATCAATACATGTAAGGCCAACTGATAGCTGGTCGATAAAAATGCAACCTACGAAATAAACAACCTTATCTGCATTTAAAATCAAGCACAATGACATCTTAATAATTTATGAACTGAAGCACACAAAACCCAGCCCCCGAACTAGAAATCCCCGTACAAATTTAAGTGGCAATGCTTTTCATTAAGAGAAAACATATCTTGCATATAGAATATGGAAATAAATCTGGAAATAACTAACGCAATTAATAGTAAATAAATGAATACTTAAACATCACCTAAATGGTATTTTCGGTAGGTCTTGGGCACTGGAGAAA
Organism: Nemurella pictetii; assembly: GCA_921293315.2. Lineage (NCBI taxonomy): Eukaryota > Metazoa > Arthropoda > Insecta > Plecoptera > Nemouridae > Nemurella > Nemurella pictetii. The sequence goes on from OV121122.1 coordinate 11,377,930, forward strand.
CTAATACAAAGTCTCTCCAATGCTATTATGGACATTGCTGGGGGTATTATGGAAGTATCTAAATTTTGGCTGATGACTAAATATGACTGATAACTCCGTGAATGCCAGGGTTAACCATTCGTAGGGTTTGTGATGGCTTATTGCATTCTGCAATCACAACAAGTAACAACAGTTAAAAGATTTTATTGCTCGGTTGGGTTTTATTAGAGAACGTTTGACGTCATCTGAGTTGTGTACGTAAGCACACTTCTTTTAATTTAATGTATATTCCGTCGCGATTTCAAAATCCCCACATATTTTGGGTTTTCTACTTGGCACTGTATCATGTTCCTATAGCGTGAATTTGATCAAGATTGAACAAAGAAAAGAAGAGAAATCTGAGAGAGACTTTCGTAGGTCCGACAGATTCCCTCCAAGAACATTATGGACGAGCCTTAGCATAGATCAGGCTCCTGATTGTGGCTTAGGCCATGTCACGAAACCATGAGATTTAACCGGGAAGTATTTTAAAATACAAGAATTTCTGAATTGAAATGAAGAATCGGTAAATTAGAAAAAAAATAAAAAAAACGAAAAATAAGCGAACCGTCTGCTAACTTGTCCAACTTCTGTTATTAAAATTCCCCTGTGCCAAGCCTTAAACTAGTCCACAGAACCTACCATGCACGTGGTATACATTACAGATTATGGCGTCTTATTTTCTTCCAAAGTGAAGGAAAGTTCCGGGTTAATGGTGCGTCGGAAAATCTTACTTTCAAATATTATCATTTTTGAGAACATTTTTTGGGAGGTCAACGCTCAAGGTTCATAGATGAACCTTGGTCAACGCTGCCAAGGCCTTGTGCCAAGTCGGCGAGGTACGCTAAGCTTCACAGCCATCTCGATACAACTTTGAGGGGGGCTTTGTTTGCCACTGATGCTCAGCTTAAATGTTAACTGACAGCTGACATTTAAATAGTATCTTTGCATGCGATTACTGCACTGGTTTCATTTAACTTTGCCGCCAGATTCGCCACCGGCGCTTTGACGACCGATATAACCGATATTTTCCTGTATTAGAACAGTAATATTTGTGTGGGTATGTGGATTTGAGAGGCCTAGATTGTGCTAAGAAAACGCACTAACGCGACTTTTCGACGACGGCGATTGCACTGTCTAGACTTTTCAAAAACCATGTGAACCCGAAAACACGCACAAAATACTTCAACCTTTGTATGAAAAATAAAATAAAGACAAGCATTTTGTTATCGTTTGCCAACGAGTGGGCGATAGACAAAGCGCATAGCATCCGTCATTGATTGAGATAAGAGAGCGTGGGATGAAGAAAATGTAGTCCACACTTGATCTCGTCAGGGGCAGACGATGCAGCTGCAATTTGAAGATCAAATCTCTGACTTGCAGTCTGACGACATCGACCACCATTACTACAGACCACTTACAGACCCGCTATCGTTGAGTTTCGGAAATCTTTGAACCAACATAATAATCATTTATGCTATGTAAAATTGCTATGCAAATTTATGTAAATTTTGAAGGTACTTACTTCAACTGACGTCGGTCGATGTCATTTTTCGGTTTCGTTATTTTTCGTTGCGTTATTCACAAATATCCTACTCTCTAAAGTATATTATTATCAAACATCCTACTATTTTAATATAGGAAACGTTGGGCGAATCGGCCAACTTCAATATTAACATAAGTTTTAATACAACGTCAGTTTAGTTAGGCCGCAGGGGCAAAGCCCCTAGTAAGTTTTAATACAACGTCAGTTTAGTTGTACCATGTTGTACCTAGATGGCTGGCGTGCAAAAATTTCTTCCCTTAACGCCTTGGCGTCGCTGACGATGCCGTCTCAAGCGCAACAATACTATTTTTGCAGTTTCCCATATTTTAATAGTAAGATATTTTGATCTATCCACCTTATATAAAATCCCTATTTCCCGTTGCCACGATACTATTGTACTCATGGATGTGGCTATGTGGCTATGTGGGGATGTGGCCATGTGACTATGTAACTTTCACCGCGTAAATCGCCAGCGAAATTGCGAAAACGCAATGAAAACGCAAGGGAAAAGTTGTGTCGTGTTCGTGCCACTGAGGACTTGAGCGCTGAAATATTTTGCCAGCGATTTGAGCCGCGCTTGATGTAAAAAACAACGAAAAACGCACGCCATTTCACTCGGCCGAAAGTCATCGCCTCTGGAGGCAACAATTGGCAACAATGCAGGCAATAAGGAAATTAAAGGTGCAAAATAATTTCCATAGCGATGAAAATCGCCAAATGTCCAACATTGCCAATAACAGGTGTCAAAAATAATTTGCCACTGACAATCTCATGATGTGGCGACACCAAGCGATGGTGGACATCGGTGTACCTGCTCTTCTGTGACAGTTCTTACGACTTTAACTGTGAGTTTTTACGCGACTTTTACACTAGGAATATATAGTGTTTGAAATGAAAACGAGTTGTGCCCATCAGAACGTCTCTAGCTGTACACTGGAATACTGGAAACACATCATACAACTCCTGCAGGTGCCGCCAAAAAAACGTGCTCGCCTGACCCAGGCAAAACTAACGCCGACGAGCAACGAAGAAAGGACAAAGGCAGCGGCCGACAGGGCACGGGTCCTGGGGGTCGGGTGCTGGGTGCCGGGTGCCGGGTGGTGGGTGGTGGGTGTTGGGTTCTGGGTGTTGGGTGCTGGATGCTGGGTGCTGGGTTTTGAGTGCTGGGTGCTGAGTGCTGGGTGTTGGGTTCTGGGTGTTGGGTGCTGGGAGCTGGGTGCTGGGTGCTGGGTTTTGAGTGCTGGGTGCTGGGTGCTGGGTTTTGAGTGCTGGGTGCTGGGTGCCGGGTTCTATGTGCTGGGTGCCGGGTGCTAGGTGTTGAGTGCTGGGTGCTGGGTGCCGGTTGCTAGGTGCTGGGGGTCGGGTGCTGGGTGCAGGGTGTTGGGTGCTAGGTGCTGGGTGCTGGGTAACGGGTGGTAGGTGCTGGGTGTTGGGTGCTGGATGCCGGGTGCTGGGTTTTGGGTGCTGGGTGTTGGAAACTGGATGCTGGGTGCCGGGTTCCGGGTGCTGGGTGCCTCGTGCCGGGTGCTGAGTTCTGGGTGCAGGGTGCCTGATGCCGGGTGCTGGGTGCTGGATGCCGGGTGCTGGGTGGCGGGTGCTGGGTGCTTGGTGCTGGGTGCAAGGTGCTGGGTGCTGGATGCTGGGTGCCGGATGCTGGGTGCAAGGTGCTAGGTTTTGAGTGCTGGGTGCTGAGTGCTGGGTGTTGGGTGCCGGGTGTTGGGTGCCTGGTGCCGGGTGCTGGATGCTGGGTGCCGGGTGCAGGGTGTTGGGTGCCAGATGCCGGGTGCTAGGTGCTGGGTGTTGTGTACTGGGTGCTGGGTGCCGGTTGCTAGGTGCTGGGGGTCGGGTGCTGAGTGTTGGATGCTGGGTGCCGGGTTCTAGGTGGTGGGTGCCGGGTGCTGGGTGTTGAGTGCTGGGTGCTGAGTGCTGGGTTTTGGGTGCAGGGTGTTCGGTGCTGGATGCTGGGTGCCGGGTTCCGGGTGCTGGGTGCTAGGTGCTGTGTGCTGGGTGCTGGGTGCCGGTTGCTAGGTGCTGGGGGTCGGGTGCTGGGAGCAGGGTGTTGGGTGCTAGGTGCTGGGTGCTGGGTAACGGGTGGTAGGTGCTGGGTGTTGGGTGTTGGGTGCCGGGTGCTGGGTGCCGGGTGCCGGGTGCAGGGTGCCGGGTGCCGGGTGCTGGGTGCTGGGTGCTGGGTGTTGGGTGCTGGGTGCCTGGTGCTGGATGCCGGTTGCTGGGTGCTGGATGCTGGATGCTAGATGCTGGGTATTGGGTGTTGGGTGCTGGGTGCTGGATGCCGGGTGCTGGGTGCTGGATGCTGGGTGCTGGGTTCTAGGTGTTGAGTGCTGGGTGCTGGGTGCCGGTTTCTAGGTGCTGGGGGTCGGGTGCAGGGTGTTGGGTGCTGGGTGCTGGGTGCTAGATGCCGGGTTCCGGGTGCTGGGTCCTGGGGGTCGGGTGCTGGGTGCCAGGGGTTTGGTGCTGGGTGTTGGGTGCTGGGTGCTGCGTGTCGGGTGCTGGGTGCTGAGTGCTGGGTGCTGGGTGCCAAGTGCTGGGTGTTGAGTGCTGGATGCTGGGTGCAGGGTGTTGGGTGCTGGGTGCCGGGTTCTAGGTGCTGGGTGCCGGGTGCTGGGTGTTGTGTGTTGGGTTTTGGGTGCTGGGTGTTGGGTGTTGGGTGCTGGATGCTGGGAGCCGGGTTTCGGGTGCTGGGTGCTGGGTGCTGGGTGCCGGGTGCTTGGTGCTGGGTGTTGAGTGCTGGGTGCTGGGTGCCGTGTGCTGGGTGCTGGGTGCTGGGTGCCTGGTGCCGTTTGCTGGGTGTTGGGTGCTGGATGCTGGGTGCCGGGTTTCGGGTGCTGGGTGCTGGATGCTGGGTGCCGGGTGCCGGGTGCCGGGTGCTGGGTGCCGGGTGCTTGGTGCTGGGTGTTGAGTGCTGGGTGCTGGGTGCCGGGTGCTGGGTGTTGAGTGCTGGGTGCTGGGTGCCGGGTGCTGGGTGCCGGGTCCTGGGTGCTGGATACTGGGTGCCGGGTGCTGGATGCTGGGTGCCGAGTGCCGAGTGCTGGGTGTTGGGTGCCGGTTGCCGGTTGCCGGGTGCCGGGTGCTAGGTGCTGTGTGCCGGGTGCTGGGTGCCGGGTGCTGGATGCTGGGGGCCGGGTGCTGGGTGCCGGGTCCTGGGTGCTGGATACTGGGTGCCGGGTGCTGGATGCTGGGTGCCGGGTGCCGGGTTCTGGGTGTTGGGTGCCGGTTGCCGGGTGCGCGGTGCTGGGTGCCGGGTGCCGGGTGCTGGGTGCTGGGTGCCGGGTGCCGGGTGCTAGGTGTTGGTGCTGGGTGCCGGGTGCTCGATGCTGGGAGCCGGGTGCTAGGTGCTGGGTGTTGGGTGTTGGATGCTGGGTGCCGGGTGCTGGCTGCCGTTTGCCGGGTACCGGGTGCTGGGTGCCGGTTGCCGGGTGCTAGGTGCTGTGTGCCGGGTGCTGGGTGCCTGGTGCCGGGTGCTGGGTGTTGAGTCCTGGGTGCTGGGTCCTGGGGGTCGGGTGGGGGGTGGTGGGTGCTGGGTGCTTGGTGCCGGGTGCTGGGTGCTGGGTCCTGGGTGTTGGATGCTGGGTGCCGGATGCTGGGTGCTGGGTGCTGGGTGCTGGGTGCTGGATGCTGGGTGCCGGGTACCGGGTGCTGGGTGCTGGGTGACGGGTGTTGGGGTGTTGGGTGCTGGGTTCTGGGGGTCGGGTGGTGGGTGCTGGGTGCTTGGTGCCGGGTGCTGGGTGCTGGGTGACGGGTGTTGGGGTGTTGGGTGTTGGATGCTGGGTGTTGGGTGCTGGGTGTTGGGTGCTGGGTGTTGGATGCTGGGTGCCGGATGCTGGGTGCTGGATGCTGGGTGAAGGAACAGACCATCGAACGATTGCGCATATCAACACTGTTGTACTACGCAGAGGAAGGTTGGGAAGTTGGGTCGTGTCAGGAAAGGTAGGATTAGTTTTGGTGTGGTGGGGGGGGGGGGGGGGGGGGAATATACTTCGGCAAAAAACTTCGCACGAAAGGCAGGAAAGGCATCAGGAAACATACAACACGGTTGGGTTTGGAGGTTGGGTTGGGTCAGTAAAGGAACACTTAGAAGCAGCACGTGCGGCAACACATGAAAACGCTCTTTTCTTGGATCAACAATTGACGGTGGACGTCTGTGGACCCGAGTCACGAATATATTATATAGCCAGCATTAGTAGTACCCATAATGTCGCTTTGACAAGTGAATATGTAGGTAAACACAAAGTGTTAGATAAGCGTTGCAGAAGGGTAAAATACCGATTACCGAAAAACAAATCAACACAAGAAATAAGTAAAACCGACAGGGGGCGAAGCCCCCTGCAATGGGGCCCCGTGCTGATGGTGCTTTGGGGCGAAGCCCCAAAGCACGCTGGGGGGGTCGGCGGCCGGAGGCCGCAGGGGCAGAGCCCCTAGTCCACCTTATATAAAATCCCTATTTCCCGTTGCCACGATACAATTGTACTCATGGATGTGGCTATGTGGGGATGTGGGGATGTCACTATGTAACTTGCACCGCGTAAATCGCTAGGGAAATTGCGAAAACGCAATGAAAACGCGTGGCTCAAGTCACAAAGTGTTCTTTTCATTTGGGACTTGAGCGCTGCCACATTTGGGCAGCGATTTGAGCGCGGATTGATGGTGAAAACAACGAAAAACACACGCCAAATCACTCGGCCAAAAGTCATCGCCTATGCCTGCCATTTTAGCGCCTCTGGAGGCAACAATTGGCAACAATGCACGACTAAATGTATCTATAGTTACAAAATTAAACAGGTCTTAACATAATTTGCCACTGATAAACTCGGGCTGTGGCGACACCAATCGATGCTGGACATCGGTGTATCTGTTCTTCCGTAAGAGTTCCTACACGAGTTTAACTGTGAGTTTTTACGTGACTTTTCCACTAGGAATATGGAGTGTTTGAAATCGTGTTTTGCCCTTCAGAACGTCTATAGCTGTATACAGAAATACTGGAAACACATCATAAAACTACAGATGCCGCCAAAAAAACGTGCTCGCCTGACCCAGGCCAAACTAACGCCGACGAGCAACGAAGAAAGGACAAAGGCAGCGGCCGACAGGGCACGGGTCCTGGGGGTCGGGTGCTGGGTGCCGGGTGCCGGGTGGTGGGTGCTGGATGCTGGGTGCTGGGTGCTTTGTGTTGAGTGCTGGGTGCTGGATGCTGGGTGCTGGGTGCTGGGTGCCGGATGTTGGGTGCTGGATGCTGGGTGCTGGGTGCTGGGTGCAGGGTGCCAGGTGCTGGGTGTTGAGTGCTGGGGGTCGGGTGCTGGGTGCAGGGTGTTGGGTGCCGGGTTCTAGGTGCTGTGTGCTGGGTGCCGGGTGCCGGGTGCTGGATGCTGGGTGTTTGTGCTGGGTTTTGGGTGCAGACAACACATGAAAACTCTTTTCTTGGATCACCAATTGATGGTGGACGTCTGTGGACCTGAGTCACGAAACTATATGGCCATCATTAGTAGTACCCATAATTTCGCATATGAGCAGTGAATAATATGTAGATAAATACGAAGTGTTAGGTAAGCGTGGCAGAAGGGTCAAATAACAAGTACAGAAATACAAAGCAACACAAGAAACAAATAAAACCTACAGGGGGCGAAGCCCCCTGCAAGGGGGCCCCGTGCAGATGGTGCTTTGGGGCGAAGCCCCAAAGCACGCCGGGGGGGTTGGCGGCCGGAGGCCGCAGGGGCAGAGCCCCTAGTAAGATTGTTATAATGCGCGTGAACGCCCATTTAAACCGTGTTGTAAGCCACCAACGCCACTCAAAGAAAATTTCGTCGGCAACTCCACTGGAAGCTTCTGCACTCACATACACACAAATCCCAAAATAAAAAAATGCACACATGCAGCAGGTCCTAATCGAAATACTCTTCGTTCTCTTCGTCGACCGGGGCATCCATGTCTTCGAACACCGCGAACCGGTTGTCGCTGGACGAAGGGGAGGGCACCTCTTCGTCTTCAGCGGCGCAGAACGCTGCGTGCATGGCGATCTCGGGTGGGTTTTCGTTCGTCAGGTTGCTGGTGTTCACCGCGCCCCAGGATGGCATCCGTTTGCCGAGCATCGCTGGACCACCGAGGAAGACACACCGGAAGGTTAAGAAAGGATCATCTCTGATGAGCGTAGCGAGCGAAGCGAAATCTTCAATTTCACTTAGTGGATAAAAAAAACACTTTTTTTTTGTGTATGTGCAGTGTTTGTTCGCGCTCTACAGGCCAAAAGGCTACTCCGATTTTGATGAAAATTTCAGGAGACCGTATTCTGTTCTCAACTCAGACCCCCTGCTTTTTTCAGCAAAGTCGGGTTAACAGTTTCTTAACTATTCAAACAAAATATTTCAGAATTTTCAAAACGTTTCTTATTTCTTACAGCCAAAAGTTATTTAGATAATCACACCAAACTTAAGAAACATATAAAGCAAATTGATATGCAGCTTTGCTGAAGTTTTTGGATCTATATCTTATCTGGTTCATTTTTTATTCGCATTTCCGACAATTTTTTATGATTCTTAACTATTTACCCTCGAGATTCAAGCGGAAGGCTAAGGTGCGATTACCTTCATATACTTATAGGTCTTAAATCTTATCCTCAAGCCCTAAATAAGTACGCTCATCTACAACGCGATTATATTGAGCGTTCACGAAGCCCTTGTACTATTATAATGGAAACGCACGGCGGATTCGGGTGACGATGCGTTAGTGGCGAGCCTGGCAGTAAAATCAAGTCCTTTTTACACGGTCATGTGATTCGTCGAACCCTTGTACAACAGTCTTGTATACAACCGCCCGTATGTATATGGCAGTCCGTCACACGAAAGCCTTGTATGGCAGATTCCGCCATAGTTTTTTCGGCTAGCCTAGGCGCTATTTCCACCACATCTTGTGTTGGAATGTAATGTAGCCAATCAGAGATAAAAGATAGTTTGACGTCAGTGTTGTAACAACTAGCCACTGATACTTTGAAATAGCGCCTTGTGGATTTAGTTTCATGAATTGGTGAAATGAAAATGGCGGCAATTTTTTGAGTATGACCTTGTTTGATGAGCGAGCGAAGCGAGCGAAATCCTTCAATTTAACAAAAAAAGGGAAAAGAAGCGCTTGCAATTTTTTTGTAACAAAAATGAGCAGGCCTACTTAAAGATCACAGATCGTCGTGAAATTTGGCAAAAACGTTCGTGATGACTCAGCGAGATGCTGTATAGTTTTTGAGCAAAATCTGGTCAGCCATTTTGTTTTTATGAGCAAAAACCCGTACATTTTTACAGTTTTTTGGTACTAGCTTCGTAACTAATTAACCGATCCGCACCAAATTTGGATTGAATATATATGATAACAAGTTAAACGAATTGCCTAAGTTTCAGATTCGTGCATGAAGTATTTGGCTTATCAGAAAAATAAAATGACTTAATAATAATAATAAACTTAATCATGTAAGCACAGTTTTCAACATTATGATTGTCAAAATCCGTTTGGATTTCCTCAGGGAGATTACGGCTCGCTCATCCTGCAACGAGTGTAGGCTCTACTCAAGGTAAGTAACCTCTACTTACCTTGGGCTCTACTAATCGTTTACCTAGTTCTGGATAAACTATATTTGGTTCTCAAGTGAGTAATGCGCGTGCACTGGATTCCTCCACCGTGCATGCTATAATAAATAGGCAAGAACAACATCGACTTTCTATACGTACCAAAGATCAACCTCTGCCCGATCAGCAGCGCGCCTTCGTTGTCACTGTCGTCACTTTCGTCGTCGTCCTCGTCTTCGTCCATGTTGACATTGTGTACGCTGAATTCGTGGCTGGGTGGTCTGCCGGCCACCCCTACCAGACTGCCTTGGTGCGTCCCCGTCGCGCTCGGGATCGGCAGGACGCCGGACTGGCTGGCTTCGAAGAACTGGAACGCCGAGCATTTGTACTCTCATGAAACCTAGTTATTGCTTTCCCTGATATTAGCACGTTAGTTTACATAAAGATGTGTGTTAAATGCAAGTAATTATATATTGTGGCTAACAATTTTATTGTTATGAGAAAGCTTAAATTTAAATTTCGACGTGTTTCAAATACCACTCCATGTATTATATACTGTACCGGTAAAAATGAAACTGAAATAATAAAATACAAAATACAATAAACAAACTATTTTACTGAGTTATGGAATGCTGAGTCCCAAACGTTCAGTTTTCTCGACGTTTCTTTAGTTTCGATTTGTTTGGCTATCGAGTGTAAACTCTTGATAAAGTAGGCGGGAAAAGATTGAGTTTGGGAGCTAGTAGCATTCAATACCCATGTTAAATAGTTTTTTTGCTTTTAGTTTTTTTGTTTCTACTCAATGGGAGTTAGAAAACACTCAGTGTGAGATCAATATTTTAGAATGGGATTCTATAATTAGATAAAAAAACAATAACATTTGAAAATATTAACTCTATTATTACAAGGGGGTTAAACGGAGGATTTGACGGGGATACCCCACTAGGCCCTGCAAGCGGCTTATATGTCCATAGGACTAAACTTTGCCCATGGTGTATGTAGATGCCCTTAGGGGAAAGATATGTCCAAAGGGCAAAACCCTATGCATAGGGTGATTATGCCCTATGCATAGGGCATAATCACAAAAATTTGAAAATATTTTACGGTGAAACACATAATTAAGTTAGATATAAAGGGAAATCGGTGACTGCGAATTGATTTGGCATCATGATGGTAATCGTAGTGGCTACTAGCGCTGTAAGCGGACAGGGATATTATTAAATAGACTTAAATAGAATTATTAAATTAAATATACTTAACGCAGAGAAAGGCTGTGTTCGGTGCGTTTTGCTGACCTTGACGAGCATGTCGTAGTTCTGCTGGGCCGTGGCGCTGTTCTTTACGATGTTGCGCGGCACCTTATGATCGGCCCCGTAAAGCACATCCTTCAGAATGCGGTGGTCCAAATGGGCAATCCTGCTCATCATCGTGTTCTGGTCCCCGATGGTCACATCCGATTCGACGTACTAGAGTGAAATGCATCAGCAGTCGCTTGGTTCAATATAAGACCAATATCCAAATAGCTAAAAATTACATCTTGATATCTTACAATTGACCCATTAAGGGCCAGTATTATTTCAACCCCTTGGCTGAGAGATAACTCATAGAAACAATTGAATTACACCAAACATGGTTGGCCATTGCCATGGAATTTAACTCAACTCCCACCTCCCTACCTTTCATAACGAAAATGGAATGGAATTTTGAATTAAGTGCAGACGACACCTAAAAAGATACTCTTCTATTACTTTTCGCAAGTGATATAAATGTATCTAACCATGCCGCCAGGTTCGCCACCAGCGCTTTTTAATGCTATTCCGCATAGAGTTTTGCTTCTTTGAATTTTAACTGAGATATATTTGATTGATTGATTGCAGATTACATGTGTTTAGTGCCGCACTGTTTTGACGACTGGTGAGGGTGAAGATGTGGGTGATAATAGAAGGGAGGAGAGGAAATCCGTTGCCAGCACGTAGCCTACTCCTGTTGAAAAGCACCGAGGGGACCACCGGCTTTACGTCCCTTCCGAACGACAATACAACTCGAACAACAGGATTCCTCCGCTAATCCGTGCTGTCGTGAGGTTGATAAGCAAGGCGAGTGAAGTTGTCGTACTAACTTCAAACCCTCCAACCTCCCTCACGAACATAACTGATATGTGCATGGTGGTCATCCATCCAACACCTAACTCAGCAAGATGTTGCTTAACTTCGGTGATCTCGCGAAAACCGGTGTTTCCAACGTTGCCAAACCGTTCTTGATGATTCTCACTTAAAGTAGATAATGCGTTAATAATGCCTATACCTGAGGTGCGATATCATCGTTGTCTTCTTCTATTACTTCATCCTGACTTTCCGGTATATTTTGTTTTTCTTCGATGAGAAACTCGATGATCTCGCCGGCAAACTTCTTGCGCGACACGAACTTGCCGACGAACTCGTAAATGTTGTGAGGGCGATGGACGAAGAGACTCCTCAGGATCAGGCTTACGATGGCCTTGACCTATCGGACCGAGAAAATTGTAGTCTGCGTTATGCGGTTGTCTCTGCCAATCGAAGAGCAGTGGCGGCGCTACGGGGGTGCATGGGTGGGCAAGTGCACCCCCAAAAATTGGCTTGCCCCCCCGCTGAAAAGTCCCAAATTCCAGATCTCTTGAGAACAAAGTAGACGTCCGATCGACTCGAGACTTCACATTGCGAGTTAGAATTTCTTTCAACTGTCAATTGAATGTTTTTCAGAAATATAGTGATTATTGTAGGGGCAACTAACTGCTTTTACGTGGAACGCTGCACCAGCAAAATTTTCCGTGCGATGAAGCTATAAGCTTTTACGGATTAGACCTTGTGAAAATAATCTTCCAATTGAACTGCCTAATTTACAGCATGAGAAATAAAAACACTCTTCATGTAATTCGATCTGTGTGGGCCCGTGGGGAGGGGGGGGGTGTTTATTGCCCCCTTCACCTATTCGCTTGCCCCTGCTTTGCCCCCCTACTGATTTATATCTGGCGCCGCCACTGTCGAAGAGGTCGATTGGAATGCGAAATGTTTGATTATTCCACCACAGCCCGTGGTACATAAATGACCACTAATTCAATGGTTAAATAGACTTCAAAATTTGATAGCATTTCCTGCCAAAAAGACACGAAATGACAAAGTTAACAACAAACAATATATTCACCGTGAACATTTACACTCCTAATTCTTAAACATTTAACTCTCGTAATATACCAGCTTTTATTGGTTGGTTGGAGCGGAAACACTGAAACTTTCAAGATCGTACTCAACATTTAAATTGTGAATTATAAAAAATGGAAAAAAATAATTTTCTTAGAAAATATGTTTGTTCACAATCGTGAACATAGGTACTCCGCTCCACTAATCCGTGCTGTCGAGAGGTTGACAAGCAAGGCGAGTAAAGTTGTTGTACTAACTTCAAACCCTCCATCCTCGCTCCCGAACAGAACTGATCGTGTGCATGACGGTCACCCATAAAACACCTGACTCAGCGCGATGTTTGCTTAACTTCAAACCCTCCATCCTCGCTCCCGAACAGAACTGATCATGTGCATGACTGTCACCCATCGACAGAGTTTCCTGTATTAGTTACCGCTACGAGTAAGATATTTGCTTCTGACGCTACAGCGCTGAGTTCTCACCTCAGGATGCTGTCCCAGATACCTCTCGTTTTCCCGGACCATCGAAATTTTGGCGGCATCGGTCATCGACTGCTGTGTTTTTGTAAGGACCTCTGGCTGGTAATCAGTGGCGAACACCGGCAGCGTGCGCGGATGATTCAGGTACGGAGGGATATACATTTTTTGGGTGTTGTCCGTCATGGTTGCTGCTTGGGTCCGTTTTACGGCGAGCTGAAAGATTTGTGACCGGTGAATTTGCCGCTCTCCGTAGTAACGAACGGGGGACTCGGTTTGCTGACAATTGCATGCAATCGCATTGTTGCTGAACTGGGAATGGAATTATGTAGCTAGCTGGTGGTGTTCGATGGACGTTCCAGGGTGGAAGAAAATAGAGAGACAATGTTGTGCGATTATCGCTACAAAGCAGCCTATGGCTCAATATAATGCTAGTGATTACAGGAGATTTTTTTAATTTGTAAATTTCTAGCAAATATCTGACTATTCTAAGAACAGGAAACTCTCGGTAAAATCAGGAAGCGCCCTGTAGTGGCAAATTTATAAGTTGAAAAATTTAACAGGTGCAGTACATATAGTAAGATCATAGGTAAGATATTTGTTATCTACTCTACACTAAAAAGTCCGAAAACATTCCCTTGTGTCGTCAACTACTAGTTTGTAGCACACACAAAAGTACAGAGAGATCCCGTTTTAACGTGGGATATTGAATGCTACTTTAATGTAACGAGTTCCTTCCTATTGCTATTTTATGTACTAGGCTATGCGAACACTCATATAATCGTGTTGTGGATGAGCGTAATACTTAAGCTCACCCACAACACGATTATATTGTGTGTGCGCATAGCCTAGAGGCTTTTATGATCAATTTAAAATGTTCGGCGTTAATTTAGCAGCTTTCTCAATGACATTGAATATTTCAAAACTTAAAAATCGATTTAAAGAAAAACTACTCAATTGATTTGCTTGAAATTAACACAGTATCTTCTTCTTACGATTTATAATGCACACAGTAAATTTTGTCAAAATCGGTTGAAGATAAAGTTGATTTAGTTGCAAAAAACTGCATAATCGCTAAAAAAGCGTCATAAAAGCGCCATTTCCAAGAAAAGCGCTAAACGTACAACAATGAAATTTGTACACAAACATTAAATCGTGGGGGCCAACATATCTGGAAAGTTTCGTCAAATTATATGGAAATCCTTGGCCTCTAGAGTGGAAAACGTGTTTTGGAAAAACTGAAAAATTTCGTAAAAACTTAATAACATAAAATTTACTCGTCCGAATTGCTTCAAAAACGTGGCAGATCTAAGTTCAGAGAAAACGAAGGTTCACCGAAATTTTCATCAAAATCCGTTTTGGCGTTTGACCGGAATCGTGCGAACAAACACACAAAAAAACAAAAAAAAAACAAAAAAAAAACAAAAAAAAAAACATTCCGGATTTTTTTAGCAGTAAAGTGTAATTGAAGATTTCGCTTCACTCGCTACGCTCGTTACGCTCATCAATTAAATAATGTCACTCTATGTATTTTTTGTGTTTTGGTTCGCCAAGAATTTGACGCGATATCAAAGCAAATTTATTTGCAATCTCAAAACATAGCTTTTGAACCATATCGGGGGTGGTATTTTTTTGTAAACGAGATAATACGGAAATATTCCTATTTTGAACATCACGTTTCACACTCTAGAGTAAATAAATATAATTTAAATATACTTTTCAGTTATGTTACTTCCAATGCCTGTCAGACTGTGAAACATTATTATTAATGTAGGCTTATCACTTTTAATTATAACAACACTTTTATGTCACATTTTTAGTGTATATTACCGTGTATAACAATCTTGATTTAAGCTAAAAGTGTTCACTCCCAGGAAAATGTAAAAAATTCAACAAAATCGACTAAATCGTTAAACCAGATGCCGAAAACGCTGTCCGTCCTAACGCACGCCGTGTTGCCTACCTAGCCAGGAGCTGGCCCCTTCTTCGCCTCCGCCGCCGCCGCCGCCCAAAACAAACCTCCTCCTCGCTGCACCCCCGCTCAGCTACCGGCCCGACCGGGCAAAAACACACACACATACACACACACAGACCCACACACACCTGCTACCCTACCGCTCGCCGAACCAGCAGCAGCCAGCCCGCCGCGAATGTAGGCCAAGTTCTTGCGAGCGTGCGCACACGACGCCACCGACGCCACCGACGCCGCCGACGCCGGCGACGCCGATCACAGTGCCGAGCTACGCGACGCCGGAGAGACGCTCCGCCATCGCACGTCGAAACACTAGCAGCTAAGCCCGTGGCCCGCGCGCTCCACGATTTCGCGCTCGGTTCCGGTAGACATGGCCGGCGGTACGCGATCGCGAACGCGAGCGTGACTTATGATTTGAGTTAATTTTTTGTAATTATTTTTTAAATAATTAATATTTAAAATTTTCACCGTTGTTTTTTTCGAAATCGTTGTGAAGTGCTCATCATGTCGTTGAGGAGATACCGCCACAGCTATCACAGTCCGGGGGATCTGGGCTCCGATCCGATTCATGGATCCGAGAGCGACGTCGCCGACCTCAGCGACCTGTCGGACGACGATGACGACGACGACGATGACGACGACGACGACGAAGACGACGAGGATCTACCCTATCCGGGATTCGTGCCGATCGTCATGAAGTATCTCGACCAGACGTCAAAGCCGCGCAACTGGTGTCTGAAGATGATCACCAATCCATATCCTTTTCTCTGCACAAAATGCTGTGTGTTTTGCGATGGTGTTCGTGGTGTTCTTGGCGGCGACGGTGAACGTGTTGGAGCGGTGTGTTGGTAACTTGTTGATTCTCTGTGTGGCGATGGAAGCGGGCTGGCGGCTCCGTGGGCGCAAGGTCCGAGAGCCTGTGCTTTGGGTGCGAAGGGTGGGCCCAGATGGGGATCAATACACACCCATGGTCTAATCATTAATTTAGGGAAGGCTTAAAGACGCACGCATTCATATGCTTGCTGCTGTCGTGACGATACGCGCTTCGTTAATTGAGATATAATTGGGTGCCGCCTTTTCTGATGGCTGTCGCTAAGTCACTGAATTTCTCGACTATACTTGATCATCTGTTCGATGATTGGAGCGCCTAACGTTTGCGTGACTTCGATTTGATTTCCGGGAGCTGTATTTTAGTGACGTTAGCAGGTAGATAGAATATTTCATAAGTTTTTGAACTGAAAGAAAAGTGTGTTGTTCAACCGTCCAAGACGATATTGAGATTTTATTTTATTAAAATCTGTATACAATTTCCAACGCGGGCGTTGTAAGCCTTTAGCGTTAATAAACTCGCTTTAAAACTGTTTAAAACTTGGCGAAACTTTTGTAATCGCGAATAGATGACGCATTATAGAGCACTGAAAGTGAAAGACAGACCTAGGGAACACAGATTTATCTCCTGTGATGCGAAAAGGGCTGAAGGCGAAAAAATACAGCTCATTTGCTCCCCACGTCCCCCAAACTACGCAAATCTCACAACAAAACTCATTGATGTACCACTGTTTCAATTCAGTCAAAGGTTCTATGGCACCTTGTACTGTCGATTTGACGGGTAACGTTTTGACGTTCAGTGAAACGCAATGACGGCATCGGACACCGCGCTGCACCAGCGAACACGCCCGAGGCTTGCGCGCGGAGATCTCGAAGATATTTATCAAAATTTACTATAAACATTGCAAGCGGTTAGGCCGCCGTCGGCGCAGCATGCACACGCCGTTTATTTTTAGTTATTATTTGTTTACACTTCGTCAAAAACTTTGACTAAACTAATTAAACTTATCGACAGTCGGTGCTTGCTTAGTGTCATAATATCATCATCTTTCCCCGCGTCAGCCGACCGTGTGTTTTATAATGACGAGGTCCGTCGCGGACTGAATGTTTGCTGCAGCAATCAGGAGTTAGAAACCGAGTTCGCTGGATAAGGAATATGCTCGGCTAGGTAACTTTGCAACTGTGAGGAGGCTGGAGTCTGCTTACTCTGGCTGGAGCCTCCTTTGGCAGATGCTTGGAGCGGGCCGCAAGAAAAAGTTAGTCCTATGAAGAAACTAAACTTCTGGAATGAAACAACGCATAGAATTTACAAAATAGCCCTGCTGGCAGACAAACGCTAAAGCCCCGTTGGCGCCAGACTCGTTTTGGAGTCGGAATTTAGCGAGAATCGAGGGGGTATTTTATTTATTTATTTTAGTAGAGAAATGACGTTAGAATTTTTGTTGAGTATATTTAAACACGAACATTTTCTATCAAATCGAAGGCACAGCTCGTTTTGACTCCTGCAGAGCGATTTTGTTAATTTTTCAATGTGAGATGAGATGACAGCGTTAATTTTTTCCATTAAAAACATTGACAAAAGTTCTGATTTCATCTCATCTCACATTAAAAGATTTAACATAATCGTACTGCTGAGCCATCCGCTTCATACCTTGTAGAGTGAGCTACGGACTCGAATAATTTGCGAAATCGAATGTTAAAGGCGTTTATTTTTATAATATCTTTCTTCGATTTGACAAGTCGTGAAAAGCGAATTGCCTCAACGCAAAGACCAGTTAATTATGTGGTGGATTTTTATATTTATTTAGTAGTCTCTATTTTTACTTGACGCATTCAGTGCAAAATTCAACGAAAATTCAAATTATTCCGATAAAATACCACGAAAAATCAGTCACAGATATATCCACGGCTTCAGGGGTCGCGAAACCAGCGGCACATCTAGTTTAAGCGTCCGTGGGCTCGTCTAAGGCATGTAAGCCCATTGCTAAGCAGAGTTATAAATGACACTCTAAAGTTTGCAAACAAGATCTCTGAATGTATTTCCATGTCACGTCGACGAGTTTGAAAAGTTTCGAAGGTGCTAAGCGGAGACGGCGTCGCGACGGATCGGCGTCGCGACGGATCCTCTTGGAATCGACGTCCCAATTCAGCGTCGAGCTGGTGGACCAGTGAATCTCCCCAGGACAATGAGATGACTTGCTGACGAATAGCAAGGCGCTGGTCATATTGCATTTATCAAGCAAATAACTCATACCTTTTTTAAGACACGTGTCTTTTCCTATAATCTTTCAACGCGTTGGATTTCAAAAAGACAATTTAACACGGGACAGTGATCTGGGATTTGAATTTTGACCTTTGATCAAGCAGGCAGCATCGAGGCGAAGCGTCGGGAAAAGTTTCAGTAAAAAGTTATGTGTTCAATGATTAGTTAAGTAGTTTTATAAAATTTCGTGCACCTTTCACTATAATTTTTGATGTTTTTTTTAGTGAAAACTGTAAAAAGGTCAGTGACACAAAATATAATCTAAAAAAGAGTTGTGATTCACCATCGCCTAGTCAGTGCAGCACCAAATTGTAAGCGGCGTATCAACGACGACCCAATCCACATTTCCACCTATATTTAATGCTACAGTGTACTCCTGTGTAGCAGTTCGCATCAACCGAGTGAATCTGGGTGTAAACTTAGCCCAAATGCTGATGTAGCCGCCGCTTGCGCCTGAGCGACGATCTAATTGTAAAGCGAGTTCGCATCATCGGTTTTGATCTACTCGCAGCATCCCGTCTTAATACAGTGCCCTCTGCCGAAAGAAGAGGTCTTCTGTTCGAATCGCGCTGCTAGGAAAATAATCAATCAACAGACAGGCGACGACTGACAGGGGGAATCAGGGAAAATATCAATAAGAGAGAGGAGCGATTCAATCGGGAAGCGAAACTGTATTAGGTATTTGGTTTTGGGAATTGCCGAGCAGCGCAAGCTATGTAAGAGCTGTCTTGGGACTTTGTGGAGACATTGTTACAAACATAATCAAGCGACACTAGAGCACACTCGTGGACGCTATACGTGACAGTGAAAAACGTTGCGAACGCTTGTTTATTCTCTTATCCAATTTAAGTGTTATTGTCAAGAAATGTCTGCTTTCCCACTAAACTATCAACAATTTTCTTAATTTTTGATAGAAATTCAGTTTTCACAGTAAATAGAATCGTTTTAGTATCATTTAAGCCTTCACAAAATGCTAGGTTATACCAAATTCATCTAAAACCCACGTCGAAGTCTAAAAGCCACTAACCCATATCGTTCCCGAATCTAGTTTACCCATGTGTGTATGTGTGTGAAACCACAAATCTCGTATTCGTATCAAATACGAGCGCATCATCATCACCCCAAAAAGAAACCGGCAAAAAACAGATATGTCTGCTGCTAACAGAAATATTTAGGTTGGAATTCCTTGTGCCAGTGTGGACTGTGCTAGACCTAGGACTGTTGTTAAGCACGACAGGCGATGGCAGCGTAAAGCAGACCATCTCAGAGTGGCGTAAAAAGCGACAAAACATCCGCCCTTGGACACAGGACCAGCTCAAGAAGTGACTGACAGGAAATGAAAATTGCAATAGCATGTGACAGGCAAACATTAAGCAGCCTTAGACTGCCGATTTTCAGCAATGCAGCCCGGACTGCCGCTTGTTTCCCTGTCCGCAATGCAGCCTGGACCGCTTGTTTCCCTGTCTGCAAAGCAGCCTGGACTGCCGCTTGTTTCCCTGTCTGCAAAACAGCATGGACTGCCGCTTGTTTCGCTGTCTGCAAAGCAGTCTGGACTGCCGCTTGTTTCCCTGTCTGAAAAGCAGCCTGGAATGCCGCTTGTTTCCCTGTCTGCAAAGCAGCCTGGACTGCCGCTTGTTTCCCTGTCTGCAAAGCAGCCTGGACTGCCACTTGTTTCGCAGTCTGCAAATCAATCTGGACTGCCGCTTGTTTCCCTGTCTGCAAAACAGCCTGGACTGCTGCTTGTTTCCTTGTCTGCAAAGCAGCCTGGACTGCCGCTTGTTTCCCTGTCTGCAAAGCAACCTGGACTGCCGCTTGTTTCGCTGTCTGCAAAGCAGCCTGGACTGCCGCTTGTTTCCCTGTCTGCAAAGCAGCCTGGACTGCCGCTTGTTTCGCTGTCTGCAAAGCAGCCTGGACTGCCGCTTGTTTCCCTGTCTGCAAAGCAGCCTGGACTGCCGCTTGTTTCGCCCACCGCAAAGCAGCCTGGACTGCCGCTTGTTTCCCTGTCTGCAAAGCAGCCTGGACTGCCGCTTGTTTCGCCCACCGCAAAGCTGAACTGATGCTTATTTCACGAATGTATTTTGATGGATATTATCTATCTGGATATTCTATATATCTTCTAGATAGAAGCTCATCAATAATTATAGTAACAATGCAAGGCATTTAGCGAGATCAGTAAGGCATTCAATTTTTGCACGAATTTAGAGATACGGACAGCTAATTAAGTAATTGTGAGCAAGAATTAAGAAGATAAATATCAATCGTGCATGCAACGAATATTTGCAGTTTGGTTAGAGCCCACATTAAAGCAACGGTGTTTCCAACTTTAATGCGGCGCGAAACTATATACTCCAGTCGAGCGGCTCGTCACACAAACGGCAGAACCACAGCGTTAGCAGGACCGAACGGCCAAAATGCTCGCGGTGAAACAGAGATGGAATTTCAAACAAGCTATCGTAATTAAAAAAAAAGGAGCAGGGGAAGAGAGCATTGTGTACGGCTAGTACGGTATAGGCTGAGTGCATTGCATGGTTACAAACGAACCGGGGAACAAACGAACATCAGTTATTGTCCGCGACGTGCCGCCGGCGACGACTAATTATAATTCGTGATGAGAAAAACTAATTTGAACGTTTTCGAAATTCAATCATCGCCGGTTTATTGGCTGGCATGATGAAGGAAATGGAGCTCTGGTAGCGGTTGGCTTCTCCAATTGCCTTGACGTGAAACAACGGAATTGAATTAAGATATCTGTAATATCTATCGAAGATATAGGTAGATATTCATGATTGAGATAAATGAATCCCAGTTGAGAGATTCGTGAGATATTCATGAATCGTATTTTAGTAACTTTAAAATCTCTTTCATAGTTCAAATACGATTTAAATGCAAACCAACTATAGGTAATTCAAATGGTCATCGGAATACGCGATGCCATGAACCATTTGTAGCTTCGTTTTACTCGGGGCCCTTACCTAGCGCGGCCAACAGGCTGGTATTACGACGGTGCTAGTGAAAAACCGGTTTTTCCCTATCCTTTTAACACAGTATAATACCTGGTGCTGCTGTAGCACCACCGTAGCACCGAAACGTTGGCCGCGCTAGGTAAGGCCCCGGAACAAAACTAAACAAAAATTTTATTGGAATAACTCCGGTAGAACTCAAATTTACGTTGCTGTACAGTGAAAAACATTCCACGTGGATGACCCCAAATTCCACAATTTTACAGGCTGGCCCAAGGGCTGGTATGAAGGATATGGTAGTTATTTCTGTGGAGTTCTCTCTGTTACCGAGAAAGTGTCTTTGCGCGTCTGTGAGACGGAAAGCATTTCGTTATGTGAGGTTATGTTTGCATTTGCTGGTAATTTAGGAGCTGGTGTCGGGATTTGATTTAGAAAATATGAATCCTTGTCCCTGTGAAGGCGGCACTATGAAGTGAGATAATTGCACGTTTTCGCTGTAACTTTCAATTTAAACAGGCAAAACGTGAGAGAGATGACGTGGCATATGCATGCAGGACAAAGTTCCCGCTTATAACCGTGTAACGTTATTGCAAGTGGAATTCGTATGTAAACAGAAATACTTAAAACAGTAAAAAATTATTAATTGACGAAGTAATTCTAAATATGCCCAGGGAAAATTAACGAAACACTGAAATACGAATCGATTATTATCAATTCAAGTTTGTGTAAATCTTCAACTGAAGATAAGTTACACTAAACACTTCAAAAATCTGCAAAAAAAATATTTGAAAGATGCAACTACAGTTATATAGATCCGCCAATGCTTTAAAGCTATGCTAAAACAGCAGTAACACGTCATATTAGCATCCAAAAAAAATTAACACGTCAAAACATAACGCGCAATTAAATTCTCGCGAAATCACTTTGCTCGCTTCGAACTCCTGGCTCTAGACGGATAGGTGGGTTCAAGTAATTTCAGATAAACCTAATTGCTTCTCGTGAATGCACCCGGCGCCCGGGAAATGAGCAAAGCGAATGACTTCCGGTCATAAGACTTGATCCAGTCGCGTAGGAAGCTGTATGGCTGAGGCAGCAGCAGCAGCAGCAGCAGCAGCAGCAGCAGCAGCAGCAGCAGCAAGCTTCAATTCGACATCGTCCGCTAGCGAGGAAATAATGTGATAACCTTTGTATTTGATTGAATATCATTAATTTTTATGGGATTTTTAAATTCATTGCTACTTTCATCACCTCACATTTGGATTTGGTGGCCCACATTTAGCCTCTTCCACTCGATACTTTATAGGTTGCACTCATTCATCTTTACTTTGCGAATATTATAACATCATACAACGCAGATTTTGATTTAGAAAAATTACAAAAATTGAAATAGTAAAATAGTAAATCTAAAAAATGTTAATAATTTTGTGAGGGGTTGAATCTTAATTAAAATATTGCAAATTAATCGTGAAGTTATAGGTCAACGGACCCTGCGACAGAAAGATGATTGAAGACACAAACCGGAAAGTAAAACACCGAAGTGAGTGCATGGAAAAGCTCCGAACGAGAAGCTGGAGCGAGATGGCCGAGTGTGAAATGCGTAGAACCAAGCAGAATGTGTGTGCCCCAGGCTTGTGCTGTTCACGGCAAGGCCTTGAAAGTGTCAGCGAAAGCAGATATTTATTTACCCGAGTCGAAAAGCAAGATCCGACGGGTCCATGTGCTTGCGAGAATCAGATGGTTATGAAAATTACTTCCGCTCGTATTCCTTGATCGGTGTTCAAGTATACACAGGCGATCGTGGCGTTACTTTGCAAAATGTCATGAGAGTTTTTGTGGACAGTTCAAAATTCAATATTTTAGGGATGTAAGTATATATTTTTTGAAAATTAAACGCCCAAAGGAGTAGACAACGGTATTAAGAAAGTTGAAACGCATCAAGATTTATTCATTGATCCGAAAAGAATGTCACAAATATCAATGAAACAAAATTATAATACAAGAAAATACGATTGATTATCTTCTGTATTATGTGGAAAACTTCTTTGAACTGGAATTATGATGAGGACAGTCAAAACAGGTGAAGATAAAATTCAATATTAGTGTGAATTTAATCCTAAATGCAAATACTCGTTGCATGATTCTAATAATCAAAATTCAATATTGTTTTTTTTCTCTCAGCAAACAAGCAATGAGGACACTCATAATCGTTTCAAATATCTTAGCTATCCGTAAAACATACGAAGTCAATTCGCTGAAGCGAACAAAATGGCAATAACTGTGAGAAATGATTGCGACAAAAGACACAAGCAACGCAATCGCGGTACGTCTCGGAAGACCAAGTCCCAACCAACAGTTCTCCCGATACCGGCGTTGGTTTTCCTCAATCGGCACTCAAGCCCCGTCAACCCCTATTGCAAAGAACTTAAGTAATTGGTCCAATTACAGCACTGGCCATTCTAGCGAGTAGTTTGTGTGCCTGCGATTGAGGGCCACATATTAGGGCTGTAGGACGACAAGATTTTATGTTAGCATTACTGGAAGTAAAAAAAGATTGCAGTCGCTTCGAATTTTCTGTCCATTTTTCTGGGATTTGATAAGTTGGTTTTCATTACATATCCAGTTCTATTCACGGGAAAATAAATGCTAGAAATCTTTTCAAAAATAGAGTGGAGGATAAAGATTTGACAACATGAATTTGGTTTATTCTCCGCTGGGGAAGAACGATGTGCAGCGAGTTAAGCCACTGGAAACAAAACGATCCTATTGCAGATTAAATTTTCGGAAGAAAGCTGGTTTCGTTGAAACGGTCCGCCTAGCCGAGATCTGCGACCGGGTTCGGGGGTGAGGGTGCGCGTGCTACGCTGTCGGTGTAAATAGGCTTATAGGCGCGACAAACAACCGTGCATTTCCCACCCTCACTGTATCCAGTTACAGAAACACGACGGGATCGAGGCTTGCGAAGACCACAACATTTCGGCAAATAAGATATTTGCTCGGTCGCCATGCGTCGCTATAAATTTCATCAAAATTCTAAGAGTTAATGAATGCGGTTCGAGGAAATGGCCTCTTGGCACTTGGGCCTCTCGCATTTCCGCCGCAGTTTGCCAGCTTTTCATGGGACAACATAAAAACCTGGGGGTGTACTTAAACCATTTTCCGACTATGTTTCTAAATTCCTGTAGCAGGCTGGACCAACAAAGATTAGGCGCTTGTATAGGAAGAAATTTATCACTTTAACTATACCTTAATATAAAATAATAAAATCAAAATACAGAAGATTTCGCTATGATAAGGAGAAAGATTTCGTCATCTTTGAGGTCTTTAGGAGTAACTCAGCTGTTCTGCTGTTACAATTGGTGCCAGTGGCATTGATAACGTAGCCAGCCACTGTAGAAATCACACCCAGTACCCAATCTGACCGGAAAACGACAGCTTATTGAGCTTATCTTACACCAGAAAACCCATATTAAAATATTGTATCGACCACTTGTATCGTACTCTACGGGCATTGAAACCGTGCTACAATTTGTGCCCGTGGGGCTCCGAACTAAGTTCCCACCAATTAAGAAGGTACCCCAATAAACCCTTAAATTACTCGAAAACCGTTGCCGGCCATTAAGAGGGTAGCAAGCAACGCAATCAACCAAAAAAAAACTCGAAAAGAATACCTAAGCAACTGCCCCAAAAACACCTAATGTTAGTACCGCCACACTAAGATCACGATTCGATTCACGTGCGACGGCACTCGGACATAACACGCCACCGCACACAACCTCTCTGGCGGCCTAAGCTGCACGACTCCTTCGAGTCTCAACACAAAGGATTACCAAGGAGGCGATCGCAGAGCGGGTCACGTGACCCGACCGTGCACGGCGAGGCACGCCAGCTAGCGGTGGCATCGTGCAATCGCCGGGTCTGCCACGTCACGTTCCGGTCCGTAATGTTCTTGCTCGCGATAATATTTACATGCGTCGGTCGGGTGGCTGCCGATGGTTACAATGTTATGATATCGTTACACGATGCGCGGCGAATAAATCAATCAGGCTGTCAGTGTGTGGAGCGCGGTTGCTGTGTGCTGTTGCTTGCCAACGGCGTGTGGTACGACGTCACCTATTAGAGGAACGCGTGGATGCTGCGATCGTGGCTGGAGCGTGGCCATCTTAGGGTTGTTTGATACTGTACAAGATCATGTCCGTTTGACGCCATGTTTTTCAGTTGTAGCGACGTGTTGCTATATAGTTTCGGTATTGATGTGGGCGTTAACTGATACTAAAAACAACCAATTTGGAGATTTTGTCGGTACAAGAAATGGCGTTCTTGCTCTATTGTTTGATGACTATTTACAACAAAGTCGGAGCGCATCTTGGCGGTAAAAAAAAGCGCCTTTCAAGTCAAAAGATGCTGCAGTCTTTTCTATGTGAAATGGGCGATGAGTTTTGTTCTAAATATAATATGATGAGGTCTTCTCAGAAAATCTAAATGTTTATACTTTTATAAATATAGGTACACCTTTTCGAGGCGGTGAAAAGTGTTGCTTGAGCCTAGAACATCAACTCATATTTCGTTCTTTTGTCCGACTCGATTGTCAATACACTAAAGAACAAATTTCTACTTAGCATTATATTCCGAAAAACGGTTCGCTGCCTTTTTTTTCATATAAAAGGTGTATATAAACGGATTTCCTCCATTTTGTACATGCCGATCCCTGGCAAGGATAATGTCGTACACCCTTAAGCGGATTACTTTCCAACAAAATCCACGCCAGTGTAAGAGAAGAGTTTTATACTTTCCTTTAAAATGCGCTGATTAAAGTTTGCAATTCACCCAACGCTGTTCCTCGGCATAAATCATCTACAATCCAGTCGGTTAATTAACTGAGCCGGCGTCGGGTTGTGAATGAACCTCGATTGGCAAAATGACACGCGAAACCCAGCCAACCGAAATATCGGCAAAAATTTGATGGCTTTTCGAAAAATTACACGAACGCGGTGTTTGAGTAATCAGAGAGCTGCAGAAATATGCGAGCGTTACAGTTTTTTTGGATTGCGGTGGATCGGACGGGTCAATTAGGAACTGGAAATAATCTGGAGGCAGACTGATTTTTAGGTGGAGCTAACCTTTGCCACTGATGTTCATCGAGTTTCCGCGCCACAGCATCGCTTTGAGACAGCCTGAAATCAAGGAGATAAACTGTTAAAATGTGAATGAAAATTCAAAGTTGATCGGAATTGATGAAACGAGGAGTAAAGTATAGAATAAGTGAATGGAACGTGAACTTAAAGCGAAGAGAAAGAAAAAAAGTAAATACATTGAGAAAACAGCTTCTTACGATTTGACATACCCACTGTAGTAGACAAAAATAAGAAAACCCCTACTTATGGCTAGGCTACACACAAGTTGTTAGAAACGAAATACCCAAAATAAAATGTGTGTGTACATACGGGTAACCGGGCCCCGGTACTTTACCTCCACCGTAAACATGGATCAAGAATTGCACTATAGTCTAGATTCTTCATTAAAAGCACCAATTCTTTTTTTCCTTGGCGCAGACAAATTGTCCGCAACACAACGTCCAGCGTTGGATAACAGATCGACGCATCTACACAACCAAGAAAGCTTTCGGTCAGAAATTGGTCTCGAAAACACAGAGAGAACGGCCAACCCCCAAGTCGGTTCCTTCATACGGCGTGAAAATGAGCATTACCACGTCCAGAAACAAAATATCCAATCCAAAATTTTGTCCGTACTGGGAGTGGAACCCGGATCCCTCACCTTGCTGAGATTTTGGACACAGTTATGAAATGGATATTGCGTTTCAAATAATAATAGAATCTACTCTGATGCAATAGTTACAGTAAATTGCAGTTTTAGACTCTTGACAAAGCAGGCAGCACAGCTTTGGGAAACTCCGGGAAAAGTTTGAGTTTGAGACTCAGGATTCAATACCCAGTTGAAATCCAGTTGAATCTAACGTTGTTAAGATTAGGAAAAGACATTAGTCCTAAATAAGTAATAATTTCAGTTCATGATTCGAATCAACACAATAACTTCTCCCGCCCGAAGATGCTCCCGACGAGAAAAGTTTCCCACCTAGAACGCCACTGTTCCTCCTTGACACCGATCCAGACAATCAGATTACAACGGTAACCAACTTCCCGCTGCAGCCTCCAGCCACTTGATAGCTTCTGCATTGTTGCTAATTGCTCGCCGTGTCTGGATTAACTCTCAAAGCTAGTCGCTGATTGGATGCCCGCAATTCTCTCCGCCCTGTCTGCAGGGTGACTACCCCCCCCCCCCCCCGGCGCCCCTAGCGCCCTCACCCCCCCCCCCCCAAAACCCATGGCACCGAACTAAGCTGGAATCGCTCCAGTCAGCAGGTGCTAATTGGGCGACTTCTTGCTTGATTGAGCTCCTAATTAAGGCAGTGGCTTGAGATGCTTTTCTATTTATAGCTTTGTGGGTGCGACTGTGACATTTTCCATTTGATAATTGGCATTGTTAAAAAATATAATGGCAAAAGACAACCCGAAATGTTGCTTGTGGTAAGCAAAGACGCTTTGGTCCAAGCTTTTCAAAACATGCGCCTTGACCTTGAGAAAGAGTGGACTTCAAAGGGAATTGTTGAATCAACGTTTTTGGATAAGATTGCTCCAGTTTTAGATCGTAGTCTTACAATGTCAGAAGTAAAATCTGAAATTTACATTAAACGTAACTTGGGTTATTGAAAGCTAAGTTACGAAACTTGTAATTTTAAGTTAAGATCACTTATGGTCACTGATAGCATTCAACAACCTATTTAAATACTTTTTCTGATAGCGTGCTATAACTATAAGACTAAGAAACGACATGAATTATATAAGAAAGTCAAAATCAGGATTTTTCTTGATTTCAGCTACGGAAAAGCGAAGTAGGTACTGGAAATATTTTACATAAATATTTTCTGACTGCCAGCTTGCGGTGTTTTCGGCATTTAATCAAGTAACAACTAACAGACTATTCTGGATAATGGTGTTGGTGTTGGTAATTGTTCTTACCACAATAAGTACCTTCTGCTAGCCGCCGTGCAAACTTTAAAGGTTAAGGTTAATAATGCCTATTCAGAATTTAGATTTTAATTGCAATTTAAATCTGATGGAATTAGCAACATAAGAGTTTTGCGCGTGAAGAATGAGATTGTCTAGGAGCCAGGTTGCACGAAACGTGCCTTCCACTAATCTTACCACTTTTGTCCCTCGAGAAAAACGAATAGAAAAGCTAAGGTTGAGCTCGTTCGGAAAATGTGTGTGTATGTGTTTTGTAACTAACGACCGTCTGCGTATAGCTGGGCGATATTTTTTGCGGTTTAATAACGTGTACCTATACCTCTGCTTCACGTTCTTTGTTATAGATTTTCTTAGAAGATAATTAAGACCAGAAATTGTCTACACGGGGAAAACTGCACGAGCGACAATTTATAATTGGTAAATAAAACAAACTAGTACACAGCGACGGCAAGGCACGTGAGATACTCGGATAAGGTGTGTGCTGTTCGGCCGAGCTAGCAAGTTTACAGGATGGTATTTTTGCTGCATGCGCTTGATAAGGGTCAGCAGCACATATCGCCGATCGTGACTAATAAAGTTGGGTTCGAAATTTGAATAACGCGTCGCCTGTCCGCGCTTTTGTAACAGGTGTCAATTAAAATGGAAAGTTCTGTTGGATAAAGTTGCGCTTTCGTGGTTCGTAACTCGATTTGCGTGATTGCATGCGGTTGGTGAAACTTTTATTGTTGGAAAACTTATGATTTTATTATTTTTAGTAGTCTTTTTTTGATAGATGGCTATAGAATTTAGATGACCCAAAGTGTACCTACATCATATAAAGGTGTGAAAAAAGCGTCGAGATAAAATGATTAACTACATTTCAAAGGGATTTCAATTTAGAATAGTTAATTCAGTCGTCTGTTTTTTTTTGCTGTAGGTATTGTATAATACTTGTATGAAGTAAAAACTATTTATACGCGCCAGCTTTCCAATGGGACATAAAGATCATAATAAGGTAATTAATTCCCGTTTTTGACGTACAAATTTTCACATGCCAACCACCTGAGACATCTGATTCCAACTTAGAAATTCAGAACACTTATCATAATACCTAAACGACAATTTTTCAACACTGATGCAACATCACGACAAAACGCCACAAACCAAAAACTAACCCTCCCAAAACTCCCCACCACGCACACCCCTAAACCACCCTTATCAAAACCGGCCGTCTAAATTACCGGCCACCAAACCACCCTGAACGCATAGCGCATCCGGCGCCGGCGGTAGCGTCGACTGCGTCCCGTTGGGGCGCCGTCCACCGCGACCAGTGGTCAGTTGCCCGGAGCGCTGATGGACAAGCGAGGGCAACATGCGCCCCCCAGGCATCCCCTAGCCCCCGCGGGGGTTCGAACCGGTGACAGGTTGGCGTGAAAATACGTGCAGTTCGTTGCGGTGCCTGCGGGTGTTTCACAGGCATTTTGGGGTTTCAACGCGGTGTTTTGATCGGGAAGTAATGACCTTTTTGTGGCTAGGTGTTCAGAAAATGATTATCATATGGCTGTAGGGGCACTTTGCAATGGATTTGGTGAATTGGCTGTGTAAAAAATGCAGCTTTGAGCGTTTGTGGAAGCCTCGCTAGATGATTTATACTAGAAAACGTGAATTTTGCTGTAGTTGGTTATAGAAATAATTCGATTGGACAAAGATCAATATTACTCGAATTATATACCGCATAGAAAACGATTTTAATTCTAAATAAAAACAGTTTGGACTAGAGCCATTAACCTCTCATCATCCAGTGATGTGGCACGGTATTATTTGTGTCCCAGCTATATTAATTAAAAATATTCAGCTCTGCTTATTTACATCGCTACCTTTAAATGGCAAAAGTGATTTGGAAGGAGGTGAGGCAATTCCAAAATTAACCAATCGATGCCACATAAAAAGGCATCGTATTTTTCCTACAACTTCGAGTAACGAGCTATACAAAGTTTCAATGCACCGTATTAGAGATTTTTAATATAACTTTAGTATTTATAAGACGGTCTTGAAGATGGCAACGGGCCTGTCGGTGACCCGGTATCAACTTGGCAATTTCCACCCCCCTAATCTCCAAAAATCCGCGCGGAGCGCCAGGGAAATGTTTGCAGACGTTGTACTGCAACCCCTCGTGCGCGGTTCCCTTTCATCCCCCATCGGATGTGTGTGTGTTTGTGTTAAGTTATTATCGATTCGGATCGCGAATGAATAAAACCGAGGTAACGTGGCGTTTGTGTGAGTTCTGTTTGGAAAACAGAGATTCGGTCATTTTGTTTTTCGCTCGGTGAGAATCACAAGTCGTTTCTAGAGCTACTTGCGCGGGTAACTGCATGGGAAGTCTATTGCCAATTTCTTGGCAAAAGTCTAGGTTCGTTCCGAGACGATGAGAAGATTTCCAAGGCATTATGTTTGTCATGATGGCAAGCCAAGAAATCATGGAATCATGGTATTAAAAGTGAGAAATCGTAGTGAGTTAAAAGTCGTATATTAAAGGGATGATGTCTGATATAATAGTGACGAAACTGTATTCTGATCATGAAGATGAGGTCATACTCGATTTATGGTGATTGAATCATTTATATTTGCAAGGTAAAATTTGATTAAGGCAATTCCCATTATAGTTGGCATAATGTTTCACAAAGAAACATTACCAATTTTAAGTATATGAACAACATGGATTGCAAATGGATGTATGTAGGAAAATAATAAAAATAAATACCTCTATACTTTTTGCTGATCCCCAGGGAAAGATTCCCAGGTAACAGGCACAGTAAAGGTATTGTGTAAGTCGTTTCTAGCCCTTTTTTGTCGCACAAAACGACTTACCGTCGAAACTCTTAATCCTATAAAAGAAACCCCTTTGAAGATGACTTAAAGTCCATTAAAACCACACCACAAAGTTGCAAAAAAATCAATCTCTCATGCTTGGCCATTCTCCTTGCTTGCTGGTAAAATGGCGAAAACCTCTTTGAGATATTTCGAAACTGAAAAACACATTTATAAACAGTGATAAAGATAACATTTCACTAACTCAAGGTTTATGATAAGTTCATCGGACATAAAATTGCACCATCGATTCAGCGCTGCCAACTGACCAACACCGCCACTATCACCACCACCACAACAACAAAAAAACAAAACCAGATGTGAACAGAGTGCGTCGTTAAACGGACGATCCACAGCGTTGAACATGTTTTGATTATAATACCTAGGCGGTACACACACGAGATTAGTTGCGGCGGAAAAACGACGAAAACGCGAACCAGCCATTATATTATTTATAAATTGCAGAGATCCGTCAGTGGCGTGCTCACGCGGCCGCCGAACGCCACTGGGTCGTGGAAAACACTAAACGCTAGTTGTGCCTGCGTGTTGAAAGATGAGCGAGCCCTAAGCTGGGTTTCAGCCGTGGTCGGCGACACCGGTCCTGTACCACATGCTAGGATATTTTTTGTTACAAATTTAGTTTTCTTTTGAAGCTAAAACTAGAAAAAAACGAAAAATGCATATTATTTTGCTCAAAATAGCTAAATGGCCGATCAGATTTTGCTCGAAAACTATGCAGCACTACGCTGAGCTGTCACAAATATTATTGCAAAATTTCGCAAGGATCTGTGATCATTAATGGCCGGTGTTACTGTTTAGGTATGAAGTTAAATTATCATCTTCCAGTAAGGGAAAAAACAGAAGCAACCTAACTGTTTTCACCATGTAGATGATTTTTTACTTGGTTGTAAGCCTTTTAACTGAATATTGTCAAACCGACAGTGAGAATACCTGTACCTCAACATTTTTCCTCTACTTTGGAAAATTGAAGGTTTTTGCCTATTCAACCTACTCCAAATTCAATGACTCAACCAATGAACATTCACTGCTAATAACAACTGTAAGATGATCATCAAGAACCGATGGGACTGCGGTCCTTGGTGCTATATCGAGCGGCGATCACTCAACTAATTAAAAACGCATTTAAATCTGAACTCGCCGCCACTGGATGCATGTAGTCCGAGCCCGACGCCACTGGACCACGAGAAAACCAGACAAAAATCGATTCGTGCCACGACGTCGACGAGGAAAATGAAGGAAATGTACTTCTCTTCGTCCGCGGTGTCGCGTGTCTTCTGGCGCCGGGCGCGTTTTAAAATCATGCTCTTTGATTAAAGCAGGGTGGACTACCTTTCTCACTCACTCTCTCTCAACTGTCCGAGTCTCGCTTGTAGGTTTTCATCTGCTGGACCAGGAATTAACATCCGCTGGTCCTGGAATTAATTAATCGACCTTCGTTGGTGTGTTCTCCGTTCATTGCTTTGCTAGCGCGCAAACACGCTGCGAGGAATGGTCGTGTTTATGTCAGATGCTCTCCACGGTGGAAAATGAATGAAAACGGGACGATATGGACGGATCCTTAAAAGACACTTTTTTTAGCTGTCCAAGCTTAGTAACGAAATTATAGTCTTATTTATCAAACAATCAAACGAAAATTATTTGAAATCTATACATGAATTATACATACATACAGTTAACCCCTAAAACTTAGGGTCGATTTTTCAGTGGAAACGGTTAGTTAATGCGTTATTTACATGGCCACTGTCATTGAGATTCCTAGATATTGTGTTAACAGACCGTTTAATAATTAACAATCCACTTTAAAACTGGGCAGTAAAATTAAACTGCATCTGCTTGGGTACCGAAACAATATTTTTGTCTTGCTCACATAAGTTAAGAGTTGACTCCTATGGTATTAGGTGTGGTAAACGTAACTTGACAATATTATTATAAAAAATATGATATCGAGGGTAATTTTCCAAACTCTCAGTGGGTTTGCCACATTCTAGGTATTTGATCTTTGCCCATATAAGTTTTAACGAATTGCGGGGATGATACACCGAGTCATATTTCCTATAACCTGTCTGCTCCGAGGCTAGTTGTGATTGAAAGGTTATTACATCATATTACATCGAATGCTGGCCAGCTATTCACAGGTTGTCCAAATCGCAACAATGGATTGCCGAGAAAAATCAATTCGAGATGTAAAGCGCTGTTGGTGCCAAAGATATACAGATCAATCTTCGTATTGTTGGAGTTCAGTTATATTCTGGGAAAATGAAAAGGTCGACATCTGTAATGTTGCCAATTCTTGGCCATCTACGCAGAAATGAGCTCAGAATCAATGTGGTTATAAGATAGTTCACTTTTATGAGCCAAAAGCACCGGATAGATCCATTCAGATTGTACATGAAATACCCATTATCATATGTTGTTTATTTTAAGCATTTTTGGGACGGATATTTCATTTCAAAGTAATAAACACCTACCCTTTCCGAACAAAGTGTTGGTAGGACAGACATTATGTAACCTAGGAATCCTCATTCAAATTTTCTTGCTAAAATATCTACTTTACATTCACTGATCATAAATAGCAAAGAAAATTAAACGAAAAACTTGAAACAAAAACGAAAATCTACCCTCTACCGTGTCAGGTTTAGATAGGCCAAACACTAATCTTCCTAGAAATCCAGCTGAAAATTTTGTTTATAAAATATCTACTACTCTAAATCCACTCTTAACAGCAAATAAAATAAAATGAAAAACTTCAGGTAAAACCGAAAATCTACTCTCCACCGCCCAAGGTTTTGATAGTCCAAACATTGTGTTCCCTAGAAATCCAGACGAACACTTACTTGCTAAAATATCTACTTTAAATCCGCCCACAAATAGCACCTTTTATGTGCACGACACGTTCTCCCACACAGGAAGGAATGTTATCCAATATGCTTTTGTTTCCTCGATGCACGCTGCCACCTGTCCAGTATCGGACTCGAAGCATGCAAATTGGTCGCCACTCAAAGCGGTCCGAAACGTTGCACCGTTTGCCGATGCTCTTTGAGCGAATTGTCGACGCTACCAATTTATCCATCGTTCAACATGTGAACTCTGGTGCTTTGCCTCTGCTCACTGAAACCCAATAGCATCACGCAGTGATCAGGGAAGAGAGCTAACTCGATGTGGCATTATTATATTAAAGCTTCATTCGCTTACACTTTTACTCTTTTTCTATACTGCATCTCAACGCCAGTTGTTGAGTCTGGTACACAGTGGCGGCGCCACAGGGGTGCATGGGGGGGCAAGTGCACCCCCAAAAATTGGCTTGCCCCCCTGCTTGCCCCCCCCTCTGAAAAGTCCCGAATTCCAGATCTCTTGTGAACAAAGTAGATGTCCGATCGACTCGAGACTTCACATTGCGAGTTAGAATTTTTTTCAACTATCCACTGAATGTTTTTCAGAAATATAGTTTTACGTGGAACGCTGCGCCAGAAAAATTTTCCATGCGACGAAGCTGTCAGCTTTTACGGATTAGACCTAGTGAAAATAATCTTCCAATTTTACTGCCTCATTATCAGCATGAGAAATAAAAACACTCTCGGGTCCGTGGGGGGGAGGGGGGGGGGGGTATTTACCTATTCGCTTGACCCTGCTCTGCCCCCTTAATGATTTATTAATGGCGCCGCCACTGGGTATAGTCCATTTATAGATCAAGACAGTTAAATACTCATTTAAGACGTGTATTTTTTAAATCTTAGTCGGTAGACACATGATAAAGCAGTCTGCATAGCTGTGCGAAAAGTCGTGGGAGTTTTTTTGAGAAGCTTAAAATTAAGAAAGCCAGATGAAAAGGTTCGGAATGGTCACAAGACCCGGCATGCACGCGATTAGGAATATTTTAGTGTCTCTTTGGAGTAATAATATATATAAATTAGGCATTTCATGTCACAAAATAACATGTTCTGCTCACAATTTGACAACTGCGAGGGAGGTGTTGTACTTGGTTTATAGATTTGTCAGTAGAAGCCACGACCTCCATATGAATTTAAAAACACCCAGAGAGCTTTATTACGCAGTGGGTTTTTTGCAATACTATTCAACCACGCGTAAAACTCGCTAGAGTTAAATTTGCTAACTGGATTGCGACAAGTTCTTTTGTCATACATTCGCCATTGGCGCTTCGTCGTGTACCTAGAACGTATGGCTTCCGATCAACTTGACTTACTCACAGATTTGAGTGTGTATAACGTGGTAGAACGCTTCTCGTTCGACGAAATCCAAATACCGTTGTGACAAATATATATAAGCTGGGGGAAACGTAACGTGTATATATAAATAAAGCTGATATAACGCTCCGGTACACATCTCTGCAAGAACAGTGTGATTTTTCGATATATTATTCATGTGCCACGCGATTTATGGTTTCCGATTAAATTTACTAACATGAAAGAATTTGAAATATGTTCTACGCAAATAAAAACGAGCGGCGAAATGAAATATTTACTTGCACAAGGCTTCGCGTTTCCATGTTAACCTGATTTACTGCATATCAAGTGTATAAACTTATTATTTTTGTGTTTGGATCCCGGATTCGCCTGATCTCGAGCATAGCCGAAACTGCGAAGTGGTATTTGTAAATATGGCATGTGAAAATGAGAGGCTGTGTGACGTGATCTCTGCTAAATGTAAATGAGTCTGAAAACTATAATCATGTGCATTGCTTTCCGTGGCAGAGTATGAGACGAGACGAAATGAATATATTATTATGTTCGCTCAATGCTGATTCGTTCTGCATATGCATGTATTTCCACCGTTTTCCAGGAGGATATTCATGGCTGAGTCTATTAGAGCGAACTGCATCAACCATTTTCCGAGCATACATTAGAAAATGCAGCATGTGCCGATTCAAAATTGCTGTACTTGAGTGCATTAGAATGCAATGTGTAATCTTGGCACGGATCAGCAAGTCTGGTCGGAAAATGTTGTGGAAATGGGAAAAGCTTTTGTGGGAGAAGTAGATCTCTCGTGTGCACATACACGTAAACAGCTCTCTCGGATTGAATGGTGAATGAGGATGGGGGAGGGTGGCTGTACTGGTGTGTATGTGTTACGGATCATGCATTGGATCCGTGTTAAAGGCAGAAATAGATTTTCCGATCGGAAAGTGTGGGCTGATGCTTACTCAAGCTGTCATATTTTCACTGAAGGATATCGGCGAGGGAAAATGAAATTATATCATTGAAACTTTTTTCATTCACTTGCTTTGAAGTATAGTTTCAAGCGCTGGTGTTTATTTCTCTATAAGAATTGAGACCGTTTTCTCGGATTATTTTCTGCCAAAGTTTGGAATGAACTTAGAGAGATAACAGAAACTTACATTTGTACTTATTTTCTTTCAGACTGTCTTAAAAGTGTTAGTTACTAGGTCAAAGAGACAAAAGCTGTGTTTTTTTTTTCAGTCGCAAATGATAAAGTGAGCAGGCATTGAAGACGAGCGAATTAACCCATTCAAGCTGTTCAATTTTATCATCTGTGACATTTCTAATTTTCGCTGCGGGCTACTCGAAAATTGGCGAGGGAAAATATGAGCAGAGGCCAAGAGTTTAGCAAATGTACTACGTTTTGATTTGTCTCGAAGGGATACAGAAATTTAAATGCGCATAAATTAGAAATGATTAACTTGGCATATACCCACGTGAATTGTTATGCGAAAACATACAACAACAAAAAAAAGCAGAAAACGCAGTGTAGGACAGTTCATTTGCAGAGAGCGTGCAAATTACAAAATCTTCCGTCTCATCTCAATGGGTTCACTGACTAGAACATTTTGCAGCGAGCAAAATTCAACGCACTTCAATTCCTAAATATATTCATGAGTATTCTCGTAAATAACCACGGACTTGTGGGTGTGCAGTCTCAAAATTTGGTTACTAGACAAAAACTTTTACACGAATCAAATTCAAAGGGAACAGTTCCGGCCCACGCAGAATTTTAAAAGCAAACCACTCAGTTTTAAGCAGGAATGTTGACCATTTTCCATAAAGCACGTTGCCACAAGTGTATAATGCAAACATCAAACCAATGAAAAAATATTGTGTAACAAACTGTATCCACGCCACAGCGCGAAGATGCGAAGATACCACCTCCACCATCACCGCTCCCAAAACCTCCTGTGGGTCAATCGGTCGCAGTGACGAAAGAATCTCCACACAAAAACCAGGGCGCAAGACACGCGCATCTGTTTTTAGCGAAGACGCGTACACACACCACGCGCCATATTTACGCACCGACGGCCACAAAGCAACACACACACACGCGTGCGTGCGAGCACCGAATGCGTGGCTTGCCACACGCATAATCGCGTCCGCGGTTATGCTGATTATTTATCTGTAAAAACACATAAAATCGGCGATGATGGAGCCAGCTGCTTTTCCAAGCGGGGGCACGTGTTTTGCACACCACGCGTCTTTTGTGGGGGGGGGGGGGGGTCGTAAAATCAGGCGTCCAGAAGCCTTGTATGTGTGAGAGATTGCCCTCGCTGCAGTGATATTGTCGGCCCTTTTTTCCACTCCGAGGTCAGAACGCGCGTGCTCGTAATGCGTTCCACGCGTATTTGTAATGCTGAAATGGTGTGCGCTTGTGAGATTTTTCTTAACACGGTCGTGATAGCGGATATTAATGGGATCGGAAATCAGTGGCGTTGCTATAGCGTAGTTAATTTCTAAATCCTAGAAAACAGAGCATTTGCTTCTGTATACCCCAATATGTCCCGTTATATTGCGCATTTCAAACAAGCGGCAGTCCAGGCTGCTTTGCAGACAGCGAAACAAGCGGCAGTCCAGACTGCTTTGCAGACAGGGAAACAAGCGGCAGTCCAGACTGCTTTGCAGACAGGGAAACAAGCAGCAGTCAAGGCTGCTTTGCAGACAGGGAAACAAGCGGCAGTCCAGACTGCTTTGCAGACAGGGAAACACGCGGCAGTCCAGGCTGCTTTGCAGACAGGGAAACAAGCGGCAGTCCAGACTGCTTTGCGGACAGGGAAACAAGCAGCAGTCCAGGCTGCTTTGCAGACAGGGAAACAAGCGGCAGTCCAGGCTGCTTTGCAGACAGCGAAACAAGCGGCAGTCCAGGCTGCTTTGCAGACAGCGAAACAAGCGGCAGTCCAGACTGCTTTGCGGACAGGGAAACAAGCAGCAGTCAAGGCTGCTTTGCAGACAGCGAAACAAGCGGCAGTCCAGGCTGCTTTGCAGACAGGGAAACAAGCGGCAATCCAGGCTGCTTTGCGAACAGGGAA
Source organism: Nemurella pictetii (assembly GCA_921293315.2). NCBI lineage: Eukaryota > Metazoa > Arthropoda > Insecta > Plecoptera > Nemouridae > Nemurella > Nemurella pictetii. Next base: position 11,415,912 of record OV121122.1, read on the forward strand.
ACAAGCGGCAGTCCAGGCTGCTTTGCAGACAGGGAAACAAGCGGCAATCCAGGCTGCTTTGCGAACAGGGAAACAAGCGGCAGTCCAGGCTGCTTTGCGGAAAGGGAAACAAGCAGCAGTCTAGGCTGCTTTGCGGACAGGGAAACAAGCGGCAGTCCAGGCTGCTTTGCAGACAGGGAAACAAGCGGCAATCCAGGCTGCTTTGCGAACAGGGAAACAAGCGGCAGTCCAGGCTGCTTTGCGGAAAGGGAAACAAGCAGCAGTCTAGGCTGCTTTGCGGAAAGGGAAACAAGCAGCAGTCTAGGCTGCTTTGCGGACAGGGAAACAAGCGGCAGTCCAGGCTGCTTTGCAGACAGGGAAACAAGCGGCAGTCCAGGCTGCTTTGCAGACAGGGAAACAAGCGGCAGTCCAGACTGCTTTGCAGACAGGGAAACAAACAGCAGTCTAGGCTGCTTTGCGGAAAGGGAAACAAGCGGCAGTCCAGGCTGCTTTGCAGACAGGGAAACAAGCGGCAGTTCAGGCTGCTTTGCAGACAGCGGAACAAGCAGCAGTCCAGGCTGCTTTGCAGACAGGGAAACAAGCAGCAGTCCAGGCTGCTTTGCGGACAGGGAAACAAGCGGTAGTCCAGGCTGCTTTGCAGACAGGGAAACAAGCGGCAGTCCAGGCTGCTTTGCGGACAGGGAAACAAGCGGCAGTCCAGGCTCCTTTGCAGACAGGGAAACAAGCGGCAGTCAAGGCTGCTTTGCGGATAGGGAAACAAGCAGCAGTCCAGGCTGCTTTGTGGACAGGGAAACAAGCAGCAGTCCAGGCTGTTTTGCAGACAGGGATACAAGCAGCAGTCCAGGCTGCTTTGCGGACAGGGAAACAAGCGGCAGTCCAGGCTGCTTTGCGGACAGGGAAACAAGCAGCAGTCTAGGGACACAAGTTTGCAATCGCAAGTCACGCCACTGTTATTTTGACATTTGTGTTCTTTAATTTAATCATGCGCAATTTTCTTTCCGCCATTATGCATGGCTCGAGGCTGGTCTTGCGCTCGGGGGTCGGGGAATAATGAAGGTGGAATTTAAATCATTGCTCACTGCATTCCGAGTTGCCTGCGTCCCTGGCTCCAGTGACTGTGTAGTGGGTAGCGCATGTTACGTATCAGATAGGATTGTTAATTTACCAGGCTACTCTATGTATTATTTTGTTAAGAAAGGAAGATAATTTATACAGTATACGTTACATGTATACGAATATCATGAGTGCTTTTGTAAGGGAAGCTTGGTTTATAAAACAATACAGTGAACGGCATTACCTTCTTGTCTTTTCATCACTCTGGTTTTACTGATGCAAAACAGGTTGATTTTATTAGACCACAATAATAAGGTAGTGAAGATAAATTCCTTCGATTGTTGGTAGAGTTAAATTTTAAGGTAAAAAGTGGATGAGTTTTACTTCAAGAATAAAATTGCTTTTACTCGATGAGCAATTGTGGAACCCTCACGGACACCGATACATTTACGTTGTTAAAAAAGTTATTTTATAATGCTCAGGGCATCAATCATTTCTGTTGATAAGATTTGCATCTAAGAACTAGCATGCGTCGATTAAGAAGTCATTCACTTCACAGCAGAACACAATCGACTGAAGAAAAATAACTCGAAGACTGACTTTTAAATTTCTACAAGATGAAGTATAAAGCTGCATGTGGTTCATGCGGGCTATGTTCATGCCTGAAAATTGTGTGGCTCTTACGAATCACTAACTCATAAGCGTGAACCATGGCGCTATTTCAAAATATCTAAATATTATAGCCATGAGCATTATACCGAAACATTTTTCCTTTCAACTTGTCTACCTTACTCCATTTTAATAGCTTAGCAGTAAAATGTGAGTATAGGTAGATAAAAATAATATCTACAAAATATCTTTATCAACACTATATTATCACCAACCAAGCCTATTTGACCAGTAGACTTTAGCTGAGATATGCTTTATACAAACAACAAAAAGTTCGATTGCCCCAAGAGATAATCCAACCCTTAGGGAAAACTATCTCCAAGTTGTTTGCGCCCCTAAACTTGACCAAAGTTTGCCTTATCACCAAATTAACTGCAAGTTTCGTCCGAGTTTGAAACTTGCATCACGTCCACGCAATAACCAAGATGCTGAAAAGCAAACGCATAGTTTTCATCACAGTGTAGAAACTAGCCTTCTCATGGCCTTTAGTGCAAACAAATCGATAAGCATATTGCTTAACTCGCCAGCATGGATATAAATATGTTTATGATCGAGTTGATGAATATCTTGCGTGCAGTTTTCTACATCTATCCTGTCCATTTGATGTTCAGATGGAACTTTAAGTGCTGATAAGAAGGAACGTGAGGCGTTTTGATGGGGAAATTTATTCGTTCAGAGTTTTGCCATACCTGTCAACTGGCCTGTTGCAAAGACTGTTGATATTAAAGTGTGGCGCCATATTCCGCCATGCTCGTATATTATCCTGGCGACCGTTTAGTTTAATATGCAATAACATTTGGACTGTCACGGTTTTTAATTTCAATTTTCAACGCTATTAAAAGATAACAGAGAAATTAATTTCGAGATAACTTGATGTGTACAGTTGGTGTCTTATGTTTTCCCACGAGCGCCGCGGAAACTTTTCCGATTCCGTTTTGCTTCAGCTCGCAGTTCTAGAAAGCCTCAAGGAAAATGCGCGAAAGCATGCAAAAATAAACAGCTCTGTCAGTTTTCATTTTCTTCGTGAAAAACATCTGGATTCGGATCGCGGGAGCAACGAGATGTGCATTTTTTTGAGAGGCTTTTCTTCGTTCTTAACTTGCTCGGAATAGAGTGGAACGCAGGGAAACCCGAAACTTTTCCGATGGGAGGGTTCCACAGTTTCGCAGGAGTAGAGAGGAGATGAATAAACTAAAATGGAATCTTGGGATATCATCAGATATCATCAGTATTGCCCTAATGGAGACGAAAAATATCGCGAGTTACGCTTTGAAGGAATAGGATTTATATCCATAGATATATAGATATATAGGTATATAGATGACACAAAAATATATAACTTTTTCACAATTCACAAGAGAATAAATCTAATGGCCAGACCACAGAACATGAGGCAAATCCATCTAATTATACTTGCAAAACTTCGATGACTTTGAAGTAGTATTTATATTTTTCTATTCTATTTTATTCAACGACAGAATTACATTGAAGATGCTCCGTAAAATGGTAACATCAAAGCAGCGTACAAGGAGTCGAGACAGAAGATAATCTGATTATGATTGCAAAAACAGACACTGTAATGTTTTTGTTTGTTTGTTTTTCTGAATTGTAACTGCAAGATTGAAACAAAGTTCAGTTACTTAGTTTCTTCGCGCATCCAATCAAGGCGGATAAAATGAATCTCATCAAATATTTGCAACACACGCAGCAACTTCTGAGGAGTCTTACTAATCATTCCGCTGCCGCTTAATGAGAACGCAGTGAATGGTTTACTGTTGAATGCATTAAAATGTGAATGCATTAAAATAGGTAATGACTGTCCACTCGGCGCTAGTATAGTCAATATTAATAGTTAATAACAAAATAGTACAAAATTAATTTGCAGTAATTTATATATATTTCTAACTGCTCGCTTCACTCGCTCATCCAATGAAATAGCGCCACGCGGGTTTAGTTCCATGAGCCTATGAAACGTAAGTAGCGGACATGTTATGAATACGGCCAAATATCTTACTTATATGGGAACCTCTGTCGAATTTGCATTATAAAGCTGGCGACAGAATTGTCAACGCTAGGCCAAGGGAAGAAACTAACGCACCTCAACCATCTAACTAGGAAAGCTTAATAGTAAGATATTTGTTATGACATTATCCCGGATAAACTATATAGCACGTATAAAGTGCGTACGTCGTAGCGACGCACGACTGTACACTAGGTATACGGCGACGGAGACGGCGCCGGCAAAGAGAATAATTGCTGCTCCAGGCGTCGCGACGCTTTCATTAGCGCCCGGATAGCGCGAAGCAAACGACGCCCCAGGGCGATTAGCTCGAGCGCCATGCCAGCGTCGATACGCATTATTCTCGACGCATGTTGACATGGATTTGCCGGCAAAAGTATGTGCGAGCGTTATTTCCGCGATATCCAACACGGCCATGTTGGATATTGGCGGGCGAATTTCTGCTCTAGACTCGATACCTGTGTTGTTTTGCCGGAGTGGTTTTCAACGAAAGTTGTACGCACTTTTAGATACAACTGCGTATCGATTATATTACTGCCGATGGAAATTCCCAGAGGAGTTTAATGGAATTGAATATGAGAAAATAATATACTTTATACCGTTTTATATTCATGTTAAGGTAGAACGAGCTCGAAGCGCACAAAACAAAGTATGAGAAATTGTATTAAAATAAATACAGTATACCTACAAATGATTGCTTTGTTAGAAAAAGAATCGGACATCTGATTCGCTGCTGCCATGGTAATAGCAGGTTAGCGTACCGTCAGTTTCTTAACGGTCCGTTAGTGTATTTTTAGTAAGGCCACTACCGATGAGATATCTGTTAACAGCCTGTTAAATAATTAACGAGACACTGTAAAACTATACCGGTTTTACAATTTCCAGTTAGGTTGCTTTAACTTCCATATAAAAACTCACCTTAATGGTGACAGCCTATCGGTTTCTTCCGCTATCTTCCTAACTTGAAGATAACTATTTGTACTATTTGTATACATTGTAAACCCGGCCCTTGATGAATTCGGGCCCCACTTGGGCGCCAATGTAATGAATCACCATCGCTTTTACTTCCTTAAGAGTCATGCTTTTCCTAATCTTAGCTAATCAGTTTCGCTTAGACATCGCTGTCTTACCTCCCCGCAATACCTGCATCTTAACATTCTGCAATTGGAACATTATACACAGCTGAGAGTTCGCTGTTTAGTGTTTAGTCACCCAAATCGTTCCGACGCTTCGCTGGTATCGCTGCTCCTGTTTACCGATTAGTGTAAATTGTCCTGCCTTGGGACATGCTAATTTGTAGGAGACTAAGGGAACGCGAAGTGAATCGCATTGCCAGTGAATGTTTGTGTGCGGATTGTGTGGTGCGGGAGATTCAAGCTACGAATGGGGTACGCTGAGATTGTACCCAGCCACCTTGTAAGCAAGTGTTTATGGATGTAAGAAAGGCTCAGCTGTCAGAGCAATTCCGTCGAATAACGGATTTCGGGAAATTGGAAATTATAATATGGGTTGAGTGGTATTATGTAATCCGCTGTGCTGTGTTTGGTTACAGGTAACAATTGAGAAATATTGGAGAATGTAATTTTGCTCTACGAAATGTAATCACTCAGAAGATGTTAATTTTGAATTAATATGTTAATTTCGGAGAGAATGAGGACTTAATAGCACACTGTCGATTAATTATTCAGTGCGTACAAATCATTTCCTGTACAAGGCATCTGGGGATAATAGATAAAAGATCCATGCCTATAAACAAGATCTTCTTTGTTTATATTTTTAATTTCATACAAGTTAGCTGGTGGGGTTGGTATTCATTTTTAATTTCATTGTCTGTATATACCTAGGAGAGCCATAAAAAAATAAACCAGAACAAGATTGACCTGTATTGTTTGGAAAATGCAACAATAATTAATGTCTTCGTCTATTCATTTGCAGCATTTATAATTGAGAACTAATCACTATTGCATTTCAATCACAGATTTAATTTGATCAAATCAGCCAGCCAATACGTAGCTAGCAATAAATGGCTCCAATTTTATTTCACACGGCGCATTCATTTGCAATTAAATCACGTATACGATCATTAATGCGCTTTGGCACCGCACGCAAATGTTCAAAAAACTGTTGATTAACAATCCGCCGAGCTAAAAATAATTACTTGTAACGCGAAATTGAATCATGAAGTTCAATTTTCAGCCGAGTACGGGTTAAAATCTGATGACATTCCAGCCCTTCCGATGGCTCGTGGAAAATAAGCGTATGCACAAATTATCCTTGTACATTTCACCCGCAGCAATCGCCTACACACAAACCAGCTTTCAATTTTTCAAAAAAAAGAAAAACACGTTTTAAATGTAAATTTTTTGTAAGCTCCATCCCAACCATTTTAACAATTTGAAAAGAATCCCGGCGAAAAAAATAGAAACTGAAATCGTCCCACAAACCCTTGTCATGGATGTGTCTGTGCATAACTAACTTTCAGATCCACATCATGTACCGGGTTAACTCGCTCGCGGTGCGTAATCCAATTCGAATGTCATTGTTTAGTCGTTAATTACGTTTTAATGCGGCTGGAAAGCTGCAAAGACAGTCGTGCTAATTCTGTGTACAAGCCATCTCTTTGCATACCTTGGCCTTGGCACGGTAGACAGGGATGCTAAACACCTTAAGGGTGCAGTGGCGTCTTACGTGGCTCCAAGATGGGGTGCAAGAATGTGGTTTTAGTGATGGGAAAGAATCTACTGAGAAAATTGCGTCTCTTGCTTCTTGGCGGTTGAAGAAAAGAGATGGGTTTATTGAAGTTCTGATCGAGATGTAATTTGTTTTAGTGAAAATCTGCATTTTAAGTTTGAGGGAAAAATAGTTTGTGTTGATTCTTGGCTTTTAAAATTGGTCATTCTGTGCTGCGAACGTGTCCAAGTTTATGTTATTGCAATTTCAATTCGAGCACTAGGTATTATAGATCAGCAATAAATATATACAATATACATCATATATTTCGTTTTTGTTCCATACGTATACGTATGGATATGATGGTAAATGTGATCGCGTTCGAAATTCAATTTTAATAGAATTTGTGAGTTCGCGGTTTAGAAAGTAAAGCTCACTAAAAAAAATCTAGATGGATTTTTGATGTCAAATCTTGACAAGTAGCTACGAGTTGCTAAAATTGATGGCAAAATCTCATCATCCACGCAAATTATTATTTCACTTACCAGCAATGATTAACGAGTAGTGCTCGTCGTGAGTTATGACTCAGTGATCATACTAATGATTCATCATGGTTCAACGAGTAAAGGTTTACCTTTAGCATCATTAAATTAAACCGACATAATTACACGGAAGTATTCGAGTATGTATACCAAAGTGAAGCGTGGAATTTTCAATACAAAACAAAACACCGGGTCAAAAGTGAGGCATTTTATTTGCTCATCCCAGGAACACAACATCTCTCACACCTCACGCCACTGGCTGGCAGCTACCTTTAGCTCTCAACTCAAAGCCTCCGCATCCCCTATAGCAAGCAGCAGCGCGCCCCCGCCGCCGTGGTATTGATCTACACACTAAACAGACGGCGCTGGAGCCGTGCATGGACCACGGGAGGCTGCGACGCACCGCTCTACGCACGCTACGCAACAGTAGCAGCGGTGATGCTGTAGAATTCATCAGCGCAGAGCTCTGTTTCGGATATTTGGTGAATGATGCTCGGGGAGCATGAACGTATCAGAAAAGACATTTGTTTTGTAACTAATATGACACGTTTTCGGGGGTAGTTTTCGGGGAATAGTGTTCCGGTTAAGGTGTTGCTTGAGGATACGTTATTTTTGGTTAGTAAATTCAACCTTTGGTCATGTCTGGGACTTGAGTTTAGACCCTTGATAAAGCAGGTGGCATAGCTTGCGAAACGACTGGAAATGTGTAAGTTAGTTACTTACAATAGCCCAGATAAATGGTTTATCTGAAAACTAGCATTAGCTAGGAATGCTAGGAGGACTTAGCGTTTTTTTTTGGGGGGTAAAACTCTGAAAACAGTATTCCTCAAAAAATACGTGTCGTTGTGAGGTTGGTCATTCATGGTGGTTGTTGCTCATAAAGTTTCAAGTCTTGCACTCACTTTCTTCCGACAAAGGAATGATTTTAAACGTGAAAGGTCACCTATCCAAACGATGAACGAAGGCGATGTTGCTGAACGTCTATCAAATGATAACAGCGTTCGTTCTAGTGTGTGGCTAAATATAAGATGCACAATGATAAGCTCTGGTTGCCATTGCGATTTTCAAAGATAGAAAATCCAGCAAGCAGATTTCACCTGATTTATTGTCTGCCCAATTTTTATAGCTGTGGCTCTAACATCACACATGTGTTGTTCACTTGGTGCCTGAATTACATGGTAGACCATAGCTAAATAAGCGTTAGTTTCGCGCACCCTCCTAAAGCACTAGCTTCATCCTAGACACCTACCAACGAGTCGGACATTTGTTTTGTGTGTAACAATGCATTTCCTTTCAAATTTGTTAGCATCCAAATCGTGCACCAATCGGGTAAAATTGTTAATTAGGAAAGGCACCAATTTCAAGTAATTATTTTTACTGTGCCATTTCAATCACAGTAAACGGTATGAACGTTAGCGAAGCGTGTGGAAGGGAAGTTAATTTCAGGGGAAGCTGTGATGGAACAAAAAAATACTGGCCACTTCTGAATCCGTGTTAGAATTCCGTAATTGCCTTTGCAATTGGCTTACATGATGAATCTAACCCATAATAATTTCACTAGCAGTTGCAGAACAAGGGTAATAATTGAGAACCATACAGCTATGTCGTATAATTTCCTTAGAATAAGTAAAGCTTTCATCCAAATTCTGGAAGAGGTGGTATGATTGTTTTAAACAGTGAAATTGATCGTCTCGAAGAACAAGAATCAATTGACTAGCTGTACAAATTGTTTGCAAGTAGGAAAGGCAGTGAAACGGATGTCAAAAATGAGTTAATTTGAGAATTGACCACTGATCTGTTCCACCCAATAATTCAAAGCCGACCTGCTTGGCAGACGAATGGTGATGAAGCCGTTGGGTTCAGTATGTTATGTCTACGTCAAACAGTGCGTTAAACCAACGCGTTAAGTCAAACCAGGGCGTTGTTAAATCAAGAGTTGGCATGCACCAACGATTTGCTTCACATAAATAATGAATCTAGCATATATAAGCAGCAACTCATACAAACTGCATTGCTGGCCTAACATAACAATGTTACAATGTGTAGCTTAATTTTCCTTCACAACAAAGTCAAACTTAAAGAAACTTTCAATCTTTGTTTTTGGCTAGAAAATTCTGGACAAAAACATGCATTTTCATTTCCAAAACGCATAATTTCTACCACAAAGAAATTTTCTCTGATAATTCTGTTGTAGGTAAATACTTCAAAATAGATCATGGAAATCCACCCAATCCCGGTTTTGCCGGAAATGTGCCATTTTCACCAATTGTCACCATTTATTCGTGCCAAGAACATCGGTTTTTACACAGAAAAAAAAACTTCTTCTTTTTGTGTGTTCGCGCCACTTTTGCCGTCAAGTCATTTTCTCTCTGTCAGTAGGTTACCTGTGTGCATCAGCTGGTTGATAATTAGGGTTTTTCGCGTTATCAAGTTTGACTCGCTCCCCACGTGTCGTGGTGAGCTATTCATCCTATCTTCTCTGAACCGCGCCGCGGACAGCTAGTCTGTGAAGGCAGATCGCAACACTCGAATTCCGCGAGTTCGTTTATCAGTGTTTTTCTCCAACGTATTTCACCTGGAACTCCAAGTCTGCGCATCTGCAAGCTAAGTTTGTGTCTCCCATTGATCCTTCCCTTGCAGCCTTTACCTAATTCACCCTATACCTAGGACTTTTAACTTTCGCCATCAGCGTGTCACAATTTTAGGCAGATTGGGATTTCTTCCCCAATAAAGTCCACTCCCTTTCTTAGGTCTTAGAGCCCTCTTGGCTACAACATTTGGTCCCTTCAGCCGGAGCGAAAATTTCCTCTATCTGGCACTAGCAATTCTCGTCTCGTTACCAACTCGTGGTTGCTTGTCTCTGCACGTTGAGTCACTGGTCCGTTGGCCTATTCTCTGTATCTGTACGCACGCTCGCTGCGTACTTTTACGTAGGCCTAATTGTTTCATATCTTTGCACAAACACGTCGTGTTCAGATTTCTCTCGTGTTTCATTGGTGTACTAGTGTATTTTCAATAGAATCCCAACAGCTAGATTTGAAGGCTTTTACGGAGAGCCGCCAAGGTTTATTCGCTAGTGTACAGCGGTGCTATGACGCATTTCAGGAATTGGATGTCGACAGTGTCGATCAAGCTAAACCTCGTTATGAGCGAATGTTAATGATTGAAAGCGAGTTCGATACCCTACAGGCTAATAATCAAACTTAATTCCAGAGTTGTTTCGCCTAACAAACCGCTCCAGGTCGAAGCAATTCAATACAGTTTCGAAACGTTGTTCTATGCTGCACATTTAAAACTATTGAAGCAACTCGATGCTTCTCGCGTAGTTGATCCAACGTCTTCTCCCCGTCTCCCCGTCTCCCCGTCTTCTCGGGAGATATTAATCGTTGGACAGAATATATTGCTCTGTTTACTTCCCTGATTCACAAGAATGCTTCTGTGGACAATTGTGGTTTAACCACATACCGTGACCGAATGTCCGTTTCCAGATAAAAGATACTTTACGCTGATGAAGCTGCGCTAAAAATCGCTTTTTTGTGTATCAAGAGAACCACTGTCAAAATGAACACAGTTTCACTTGCAGGACACTAAAAATGTAATTAATTTAAAAGATAAACATTAACCAATCACACAAAATATATTTGGGACACCACGCTGAAACCACTTAAGCGCCGCATTTAATTTGTATATTTAACTATTCAAGCCAGCTAACACAACCAATCGAACCAACCAAATTCTCCCCACCAAAACCCCGGAGTCTTCCTCACCCAGCACCGACTGTCTACAGTCCGGCAACAAACCCACTTGTTGCGAACCGCCCGGCAGCTCCGCACAGATGCAGCGCGGAAGGCAGCCCCTAAATCAAGACAAATTGCACACACCCCGAATATGTTCCCTTCCCCTTACCTACCCCCCCAACCCCCGATGGCCGCTCTGCCAGCGTCGTCGTAGCGCGTTACCCTCTCGGTCTCGCGTCCTAACGTGCGTCCTGCTCCTTTTTCTATTCCAGTCCACGGGAAAAACTTTTCCATTTCCCACACTTCCAGCGCGCCCCGTGGTGCGTCGGCGACGTTTTCCGTTCGCTTTTCCGTTTCCCTCGCGCATGTGGAGTTCTTTTTCTCGCGTGGCTGTTTTGTGTTCATGTGTGGTGCTAGTTGTATTGAGTGTGAGAAGGAGAAAATATAGCTTTACACTGTTTTCTGTGCGATTGTGAAAGAGATAGGAAACAGCTTATCTTGTGGCATTTTGGGCTTAATGCAGCTAAAGAAGCATAGATCACCGCTTATATCCGTTGGTTTTTAAATGCTAAGCTTTCTAATCCTCTTATTTTTTCCACCGTTTTTTTACTGTTCTGCTTCCTTAGAAATAATATATATAGCTATAGCTAGTATAGCTAGTTCAATATTTATTATTTGAAACGAAATATCTTTTCCAATCTGTATCCGTACCGGGAATTTGCAACAAGTAATAGCAGTTAGGTCCAAATCAACCCTAGTTCAATATTGTTGCATGAGTTTTTGAAATTTTCGCTCATGATGAACATTGATTGTGTACCTAGAAGGCAGCGATGCTGTGTTTTAGAAGGGTGTCTTCTTCAAAGTGCCAAACAAATGGCATTCAAACCTCCTTACCGCCACTTTGTATACGTGGTGCTACGTGGTGCTACGTGGTGCTACGTGGTGCTACGTGGTGCTACGTGGTGCTACGTGGTGCTACGTGGTGCTACGGGGGCGATACAATATTCTCTAGCTGACGCGTGCGACCAAATTAATTTGCAGTTTGTTTTTATGCGAGTTTAAATTGTTAACGTCGGGCTTTGTTTAGGGAAAGTTAACGCCGACAAAATATCTGCCCCAGGTTTCCATTGCTACTGGGGCGCGTGTCTTCGGCCTTTGAACGTGATGGTACTTGGTACTTTGTTCAGTGGCATGGTTACATTTGCTTCAGTGCCGTCTTATAGAAGTTTAGAGAATTTCTTGCGATTTCAAGACGCGAAACTCGTTGAATTTGAATTTAATGGAATGTGTTCGTGGGTTAGCGATTTGAATTACAATTCGGGGGCCTAACCTGTTGCTATACCTGTGTGTTGATAGTTGGCTAGTGGAGGTGAGGTTTCCGGCGTGGTACATGGGGCCACGTACCTAATTAAAACAATCGTAGCACAGAAAAAGCGCGATTTAAAAACACTAGACTAAAGGCTGGTTCACAATCAACTTAGCAATAGACATAACTTAAAATTAGCAGTAACTTAAAAGTTAGACATGGTCAAACATTATGTTTAAGTCATGTCTAAGTTAAGTCCTTATGTTTGTTGTAGACAGTCTAATGGAGATCCATATGTCAAACTTTTAAGTTACTGCTTATTTAAAGTTATGTCTATTGCTAAGTTGATTGTGAACCAGCCTTAACAGCTTTTGCAATGAGAAATAAGGTATATTTTGGAACGCCACTCTGTTGCCTGAGAGCTAATAAAACAAATTCTAAAATAATGACAGTGTCAAAAATGATTGCAAGAAATGTATTCCCGTAAGAAAAGCACTGCCATACAAATTTTTATCGTCCCTGGAATTGATTTTTGAATGAGGTTTATTATAACCCGCAGAAAATTTTCCAAATTTATTCCAAATAAATTGTGTTTAATCAATTATTACTTATCTTCTCTATAGATTCGTTGTTGAATAATGTGTAATGTTAAATTAAAAACTAAGCGAGTTTTTTAGTATTATCGTTACAGACATTTGGTTGAAAACGGACACATTTGAATGGAATATATCTGGGATGGTTTCCCTTTCGAAAATGGGTAGCATGACCACGTTCAATCAGTAAATTACACAACACGCAAGCTCTTGTGGCTGACTGCTTGCGTCTCACCTGCACATGATAACAGGGAACGTCACGGAAAACTCGAGAAAACCACAACGAATTCATCGTGACTGCATCCAATAAACGAAAACGTCGACGCTTCCTCAATAATTCACTCTCCTGCAGTTTCGTAACTGGAAAATACTCTTTCATTTTTGTACATGTCACACTACAATTTCCATAATTAATACTCGTATTTTTAATTCCTTATGATTGACAACTCTATTATCGTAGCCGTGAATAATTGATGCCTCCAAATTCAGAGCACCAATGTCATAACCTATCCTCACAAGATAATCCTATTTGAGTGGATATCTGAATTACCGCTGTTGAACAACAGGATATTCATGTATACAAATGATATTACAAAATTGATATCAAATTCGACGACACCACGGATCAATGTGTTACTATGAAAATCTCTCCGAGTACCAACGATCATGCATCGCCATTGTTTACGAATATGTTGTAACACGGTTGGATACGAAGTCATATAGGTATACAGATAACGATGTTGTTGGATAGGCTCTTTAATACAATTTGCATAGAACCATCGTTAGGGGAGGGGGGGGGGGGGGGGGGGGGGTGGTCATTTTAGTAACAGGGGGTGTCGATTTGGCCACGAGAGAGCATCCTAATGGAGAGAGCTTTGATGACCAAAGAGAGGCCAACTGCAGAAAATGTGTGTCAACACAAAACATGTTCTCAGAAATCATCTTTATACAACTATAGCAGGTTAAACTAAACCACGTTCGATTTACAAGCTATATTTTAAATCGATTTCTGTACATTAAATAGGTTATTTTTTCTCCTGAAACATAATTGCCCGAGTGAATTTTGTTAGCAAAAGTAGACCCTGTCATTATTGCTCACACTGTCCCGAGTACTGTAAAAATACCACCACTTTCATTGACTCAAACTATTGACTATTGACTCATAACTATTAACTATCCAGCTTGACTCAAAGATATACCAAAGATATACCAATTAGTAATACTCCAGAGCTTTTCTTTTCAAAGCACATACGGTATCGAGCACTGAACCAAGTGAAAACCGAAATCCTAAACGCTTGTTGATTAAATATGAATTGTGATTTGTAACGGACTAATTTCCTTTGATTGACAAACGTTAAAATCAACGCAACATAATATAAGTTTCAACGGGCCCACGAATTATTGCATTTAGGCTGTTCATTTCGCCCGCTAAGACCAAATCCACCGAGACGACAATGTTTGAGTGGCGACACTTTTTACACGAGAATACAAATTTGTCATAGGTAATCTTTCACCAACTCTGAAATGAACAATTGCCTATAACATGCAATCAAACAGTCACAGCGCGACAACTGACAAATGAAAGTGCATCGAAAGTGATATGTAGGTAAAAACAAAAAAAAACGATACGAAAGCATTCACCACCACTCTCCACACAAACGCACCAAAAAAACGCATTCGACACCTCCCAACGCAATCCAGCACGATCTCTCTAACCACCCCCATAGCCATCACAAGCCGCGGAGCCCGCAAGGATCGATTCCGGGACCCGCTCACGACAAGCCATGTACCAACGGACCCCTCCTCCCCCGTCCCCGCCGCCCAGGTAATGGAATCACGGGGTGCCACATCTACCCACAGCACCCACACATCAAGCCACACACCGGGTGATGGAGTACTTTCAGACCCAGCGCTTAATATGCGCCGGTTAGCGCACCGACGTCGCAGTTCAAGGGGCGGTAATCAAGACTGATGATCACGCTTTACAAATTTCAACGCTGTTATATTGTTGTAGTTAGCGATGATACGACGACGGCGGTGATGGTGGTCGGGCGGGGTGTGGTACTCGGTGTGAATCGAGATCTAGAATACATTGTTGGGGGTGGTGACAATTGATAAAGAGGCTGATGATTTACTAATGGTTGCATACATTGCGTAAATTGAGGTAACTTCCTGTGCTTGAATGTTATAGAAGTGGAATTGTCGACTGCAACGGGTCATTTTTCTTTTCGTTTCAACCTCAAATGTTAGGAGCATGCAATTCCGCTGATAACTATCTTAAGTCTGCTTAGTCCTTAGCCCAGAGCAATTAACTTTTAGACCCCATTATCAGTTGGTGCGTACTACTGTCTCAACTCTATAGTTTAAACATCAAAGTCAATGGCAGGCTTGCATTACAATAGCCGGGTGGTGGTAGAGCCCTTAAAAATGTAAACGAGGCTATAGATAACTGAATCGCAGGGTACACAGCAAGCACAGTGGAGTCTGGCAAATATATCGCCAACTGTTTGGGGAAGCAGCGACAATTTATGGAGGCTGGCTAAGGTAATGGTTCCGACACTTACAGGTTAGGTTTCTTGTTTGAGTTAGCTGTGGGTGTCGGGTGTGGGGAAGTGGAGGATGAGGACCGCTGGATGGTTGAATGGGATTGTGCTTTGTAGGTATAGAGGAGGCAGATTGATGAGCGTTCATTTGCTATGAGGATCCTAGATTGCCACGTGTTTCGCGGTTGTACACTGTCGAGATTGGCGGATTTTACGTATGTTCAGAGTGTTCATGTGGTTTGTACAGATGATACAACTGTTCACTTGTGGTTCTACACTGGCCGAATGGTCCTACTGACTTGAAAACAAGTCTGCGGTATTTGCTATCCATGCAAGTGCAAGCATATCAGCATAGTTTCATTCTTTTAACATATAGCTCTGGCAGCCGCTTGCTAATAAAATACTTCCGCTATGCTGCTGCGATGGAGATGTTTTTAAATGAATCTACTGGAAAAACTTACACGAAACTTTACCATTGGCGTTTTGTCATTAATAAAATCAAGATCCAGGCAATTTGGTGAAGTAAGTTTACATGTTAACTTTAAGAAAACCCTTGTCGTCACTATGCCATCGATTTGGGTATGTGCTGAAATGAAATTTGGTGCGAAAAGTCTAGGAAAAATTTGACAACTGATTTTTCGGGGCAGCAGTTTATAGAGAATCTAGGCTTCTTACAGCTAACCCTTCCACGCTCGATTGTTTTCCGAGACACAAAGCCGAAATGCGCGCATTCGGGGCGAGATTTCAGACGAAAACTTTTTAGTATCTGGCGTCACGGGAAATTAGATTTGTGTGATGGCTCCTATAGTTTTCCTCGCTACATAGGTGCGCCGTAGATAAAGTTTCTCGTTTTCTGATTTTCCTTCGAGTAAGTTAACTTGATTCTCAGCTCGTGCTACCTGTGGCTTGTACTGTGGCGTACTGCTATCATTTTTATGTAGCAGTTGAAACATTATTAAGCGACAAACTCAATTATCTTAAATTGACACTGAAAAGTTGTGAGCAACGTTTGCCGAAACTAGAAAGTATCGAAACTTTTCAATAACCCTTTACCGCAACTGCCAATTCTAGTGTACGTGGCTATTACAGAAGATTTTCTCCACCATAAAAGCACGTAGTCATGAAAACTTCACGAAAGTTATTGTATTATCGTGCATATTGAATATTGATTGAAAATTTGAGCAAAGGAACATAAAATGTTTGCATTGCAGTACAATGACCCGTTACTTTATAGCCTACAAGGGTAGACAGGAAACTGTTGAGCAGAAACTTACCAAGCAGAAAACTATACCTACTAAAGCAGAAAACTGGAGAAATCAAATTGAACTTTGACAAGTTTCTGGAGCTGTATATAGTTTTGCTCTTAGATCAGCTAGATTTGCAACTGACATATAAAAGTCTATAATATTATTATTACAGTACAGTATTACAGTATTATTACATTTTTTTCTGTCAGTTAATACCCTCTCTAATTCAACTATTAAGGGTCGGTTTATATAATGTCCATGTGGCTAATCTTCAGATAAAAACCCATCTCTCTGGTGACACCTTATCGGTTTCTTCTTTATTCTTCCTAATTGGAAGATAAATATTTAACTGGACTTTTTATAAGACCCGTCCTAACTTGCAGGATGCAGATAAATCTGTGGATGCGAGAAACGCCAGCCTTATAGCCAATATACAAAGTGAACATCCGAAAAGACACACCACCCTCAATTTTCATATCACAAGAAAAAGAGAAAAACTTTCCTTCCATATTTCACCATCTATTATACCTATCAATCATCGATCCCTTCCTCACCGGCGTGCAAATTCACGTCCAGTTATCTCTGCTACCGGGCTAAAACAGCCCCATTCCCACGATCGTAATACCGAACCCGATAGTTAAACCAAAATACCTCTCCCCCCTTACTGAGTACATCGTACTTGCACCCCTAAATTGAACGGAATAAAAGCTGAACACCTGCGCCCCGTCCATACACGAGCATACACAATACATAAATCACCATAAAGCCGTTCCGAACTCATTTTACTCAGAGCCATCGACATCGCATAAACTTTTGTTTTACGGGCGCGTGCGGCCATCCATCACGCTGCGAAAACGTTTAATAGCTGCGCAGTGGCTCGACTTCGGCAAGCTTCGTGCGCAGCGCGCAGCGGGGTGATGTACAGTGAGAGAAAATTAAATTTAGTCCTTAGATCGTATGTCGTAGGGGCACTTGCTGCTTGCTGATTGATCAAAAGTTCTTTTTATAATCTTCTAGTTTCAAAAACAGAAAACACATGCTGCCTTTGGATCGCTGCTTGGCTTCGCATTAGGTTGAGAAATGAGTTGAATTGAAACTCATATTTCTATTAAATCATTAGTCTTCAGTCACAAGATAGTGATTTATCAATGACAGTAATTAAAAAACAGAAATTCATTATTCAAGGGTAGGTATACTAAGGTTAAGTAAAAGAAACATTTTATGCTTTTTTTTTTGGAAAGCAACCTGCTCAGAATTGAAAAATAAGGTCAGCTTTGGTCGAAACGATACCGCGTGAAATAACGAATGCAGCTCGTGGAACCTCCGCTTCGATTTCACACAGTTTCTATTTCGCTGCAATTGCTTTTCAATCTCGTGCACGTTTTTTGGTTCTTTAACTCTGTTTCCCTCGATATCGTGCTAACTTCTTGGTCGTTGGTCCCGAATCGTTGGCATGATTTCGTTAAGTGGTTTGGAATACGTTTGATATCACGTGCACGTAGATTACCGACGAATCTTGACGTACAGTCGTGCATAAGGGAACCGATTCGTTAACTCACTATACTACATAAAGACAGCCATTGCCATTCAATTGAAACAAGAGTTAGCAAACAAGCTTCCAGCGCGCCTTATCGAACTGCTCTTCTCCGATTTAACCCAGCCTCTTCTGAAAATTTCAAACAAAATTTTCCCAAGATCAAAGAAAAACTTTTCCCTTTAGCCTTTAGTTAATCAGTTAATTACATCATTTACGCCTGTTTGTGTCGCTGTGGCGCACACAAGCGGCGGACACAGAGAAGTAAATAAGAAAAGCTTGGCGGGACAAAAACAACCGAAAGCAACCTGCTATAGGTTTCCCGGAGAGCGACCGGAAATTGATATTTCTGCTGGCTCTCGCTGGAACACAGTGGTGCCAACCGTTAGCGAACGGACTAAAGCTGAACACCGCGATTCGATGGCAGCTTTTAACGACATTCATTCCAGACGCTCTCCGGTCTTAACGAACAAAATGGAATCGTCAAGACAATTGCTTTTGTAGAGTATTTCCTGGTTTATAGTCGGTTGGGGGGGTGAAAGGGAGAAATATGTCGGGTGCAGTTTCCACTCTGTATGACGTGGTGGGTTTTGTAGCGGGGTCGTCGCGCTCCTTGCAACCCCTAACTGGCGGAAACAATCTTGACACGTCGCACACGTCGCTGCAGAAGAAGTGGCGAAATGAAATTGGAATGCAATGTAAAGTCTTACACGCGAGAAATCCGCTGCAAAAATATTGTTTCACAAACAAAGTTTTGAGATTTACCATATAGTTATAGATTCTGAATCGGGTTTTATAAATCAATTCGTGCTTCTCTTTGCCCTTCTCTTCAGATGTAGAGGAACTGCCAGTGAATTAAGTTAATCTTCATGCTTTTATTACTACGGTTATAACACAAACTTGACATTGCAGATTTTCCAATTTTCAATGTCCTTTAATTCTCTTTATAGATACTTAGTATAAGCCGGTCCCTTTGGGGGTATCTATAAATCTTAAGTAACCTCACTCGGAAAATCCATAAAACACAGAGAGACAACCCACAGAAATTGTCTTCTACATAAAGACAAAGCATATATCTCGTAGCGAAATGATAACTATAACCGTGCCAAACTGCCCAAGCCCCGTCCTTATTGGATTTCTGCGATTCAGGTCAGTTTCAAATGCGCTCAACTCGTAAGCCAGGTTATCACTCTGTATAGGTATATTTAATTGAATTGCTGCTGTTTGACGACTTCAAACGATGCTGTGAGCGAGTTTAACGACGAACACGACGTTTGCCAGACGCTTTACAACTATCAATTGGCAGTCAACTTCCCAGTGTACAAGTTGCCGTCGCTTCTGTCGTTGCTGTAGCTGTTGTAGCTTTGTAGCTGTTGTAGCTGTTGTAGCTGCTGTAGCTGCTGTAGCTGCTGTAGCTGTTGTAGCTGCTGTAGCCGTTGTAGCTTTGTAGCTGTTGTAGCTTAGCTGCTGTAGCTTGGAATACATGCTAACGATGTTCCAATGCCAGGGTTGTAAATGCAGGTATAAGAGGAAACTCTCGTAGAAAATTCCTCTTCCTGGGTTTTTAAAATATCTTTTACTCCTTACTCAATGAGATAATCAAAGTTAACAATTGAGGTTTATCCCGATTGGCATTTACCGTGAAACAAACTGAATTATGACTTAAGGTTGATTAATTGACCCTCAGTTCTGTTCATTAACTGATGATTTCCGAATTACCGATGAGCTATAACGATAGAAAGATTGTCAAATAGTATTGCGAAACATTTATTTTAAAATAAGTTCAGGTATTTTTGGGCATTAAAATTGTCATTTGTAAATTCTATGCTCATTCGTTCTATGCGGTGTAACAATTTAATTGGTGTTTGACTTTCAAAAGACTAGAGGTTTTAAAATTTAGTTGTAGTTTGAAAGTAGCTTCCAAGTCGATATGAAAATAGAAAGCATGTTTTTGAACGCACGTATTTCCTGGCTTTATTGACAGAATGTTTTGCGTTTAAGACTTCTGCATAATTGAAAAAAATCAGAGTTAATTTCGGGTAAACCCCAGTAAATCCTAATTCGTTTAACCCTCACATAAACAACTGACAAAGTGACACAACAAACTCACGCCACTGTATTCAACAGCCTGGACAATCTAACGAAATTGATTATGTCTACGCCTAATCCAACTAGTGACAGCGACGCCGACGCCGACGCCGACGCCGTCTAAACGATCGACGCAAAACACAATCAACACCAGTCGCAGCGACAACACAACGAGATATCCAGCTCGGGCCATAATTCGATCATTTCCCGACAACGTCCAAAAATAGATGCTATATAAAGACAATCGATGATGCACGTATAATTACGCTGAGTGCTCGGTGACCGATTTAAATGTTGCTTCGGCAAACTCAAATGGGATATTAATGTGTGATGGCTTTGCTAAAGTGAATCGAAATATTCTGACCGAATATCAAATGAGTTTCGTAATAGGTGTAATACGCCAGGGGGTGTGCATAGCGGCAGGTTATGGCTGGCTGTACTTTGTGCCGGCTTACTCTAGTGGTCCATTAGAGATGTATTCATTGTGCATGGGGGCGCAAAGGCGGGCCGATGGACTATTAGCGTGATTAGGGACGGTGGTCGATAATGGCGGAATCATTTAAGGTGGCTGGGATTGGGGTCGTCGCATCCGATGGTTTTGTTTCGTTGATATGTATTTGTGCCGAGCAGCGCAATTGTGATGCTGTTGGGAATTGCAGGGAAACGGCTTTTGACATGGACATTTTTGTTTGGCATTTTGTGACGGTATCGTTAATAATTCTGATGTGACGTTGAAGTCGATAGTTGGAAAGGTTTTTGCGACGACATTTCTGTATGCATTATGCAACACAGAAAATTAAAAATAATGCAATACTGAAAGTGGATACAAAGATATTTGATGAAATAATTTGCCTTATTTTATTTTTTAATGCTTGATTGTTTTTCACGTGAATGTGACCTCGGTGTGAGCGATTCTCGACTCTTAACTCGAGTGTTGTGTCAAGCTTTGTTTCGCTGTCAACGACGCTGTATAGAAACTGCAAACAAAGCTGTTTAAATAAAAGTTTTTCGATGGGATTAATTGGAAATGCAAAGTGCTAGACGCCATTGGCTGACGAGTAAAACTAAAAGCTACCGTTCGTGTTTGGCGAGACGCCGTCTCTAAGAATTCGCTTCGAGAGCGAAACTATACAGCCGAGCAGACGGAAAGAAAACAATGTTTTTATGGAGGAGGAAATGCAACGATGAATTCTTTGTTGTAAGTCGACTCGCCTTGTGTCTTGCCTTTCCGTGACCTCTTCCCCGTCTTGGATCTCGGCAACAGGCACGAGAAAATAAGATCCATGTCTTTGTTTTAGGTTAAGCTAAATCGAATCTCATCAAACTACGGAGAATATAATGGAGAAACGTCGACAAGTACATTTAAAAAAACAAAAATATTGATGTTGGTCGACGGGCCTTTTTGACTTCGTTCCCCAGAAGCAAACAAAGTAAACTAAGCAGTGTAAAATTCAAAACTCAACCCCCGCCAGTCACCACATGCGCTCATGTGAAGTGGCTTCGAAAATGGGGATGTGGTAATTGCTTTCTGAGTACGTCCACGCGAAGACGTCTTTACAATGCAGAAGGTTGATGCAAGCAGAATTCACACAGAACATTTCACACGTCTCACCTGTCATTTCTATCTCCATGCATGTCAATGGCGCGAGCTCGCTGGATAGAAGAAGTCACTTGAGTGATAGCGGCGCAAAAAACTGACAATTTAGTTTATTTCTGCGTTTACTCGTTACGAAATCGACTTTGTGTCAAATTAATTCAACTCCAACTTATCGTACACTGTCAAACACTCGTAATATTTGATAACTATTGATTTCAATATGCAGCAGCATGAATGGCTGAACTTATGGGCTCTGACATCAACACACAACTAATTTAAAGGTAGACAAAGATGACCTTGAGCGAAAAATTCAACGGCTAAATTTGAATTTTTCGTTGAACTAGCACCGTTGTAATCTGGCGATTGTCGTCTTGAAGCTCAAAACTCAATTTAAATTTAGCGCGTGTTTCACACTAAAATCATTCTGAAATATTTCATGCTGTGGCTGATAATGAATATATCTGATGTTTTGGCATCAGTTTTGAGTGGTAGGCATCTTAGGAACTAATAAATAAAAAAAAACGCTCAAATCTAAAATTTGCTACGGATTTTCGTTAGTTTACTTAAAAATCAACAAGTTCATAGCCGAGTTGTTGACACAAATGCACCCGCTGTACACTTAACCACACAAATTTGTTGATGAATCCTGCCGTACTAACCTCATCGTGCCCCGCCCGGCGTCCAGCGCACGATGACCTTTCCGGTCAGCCAGGCTGGACTCGTGAGCGCTCACTACGCGCCGCTGGCCGACCTGCAATGTTAATTAACCTCATTACCGCCGTTCACATGTTACTCAACGCGCGTTGCCGCTGGCGCACCACAAAGCCAGAGTGGCGGGGGCGGACGATTATACCCACCCCACCCTACAATTCTACCAACCATCTTTAACAAAAAAACGCAGAGATGATGGATTAAATTACAGAAGCGAGTACGGGTGATGAGGCAAGGGTGAACGATGGTCCACCCTTAGTTCAAATTTAACAGCCCACTTTTCATAGGCGGTCATATTTAGGAACAATTTAGGAGTTTGGATGGCATGTGAGACCGGCCCTCTTGGGCCCCGTATTCATTTTAAGCGATAAATTTATTGATAAGTCATGGGTTAACGATTACCTGCATCCCTTCTATGTTCCGACTTTTGTTTTAAACTATGATAACTCTAGAAAAAAGAGTTGCAAAAAAGGTGTTGCATCGGAGGTTCAGCCCGGGGGAGGAAAACTATTAAAATTCTGGTCATACATGGCGTTTTTTAGATGAAGCCTACACACAGGGTATAAGAGATCACGTGTATATCCATCAGGGTTAGCGCTCAGAAAGAAAAGTCCGAAAGGAAATTCAAGAGATACCTTCTCAAGGACCACGCTAGGCAAGGGCGAACGATACCTCCCGGTTTCCTTAGAACACTTTTCGTATGTGGCTCCATTTATGGGAAGGCCGTAGCACGTAGGGGTCACCATCACAAGCATGGCTAGAAAGCAGGAAGGTCAAAATGAACCAATAAAGTATGTTTCAAGAACATCACTTTTCAAGAGCCGTTGTTTAAGATTTTTTTTAACTCGAGTTTCAAGTGGGAAATTAGAGTGCCTTTTAATAATGATTTATATTTTTGCCTGGAGGAATTTGTTGGTAAAAACAATCTGTGATTTGTAGAAATAAATTAAAAAGCTAGTTTATTAATAACTGCAATGGTAAAAGCGTCGGCTAACTGAATCTACATTTTGAGAGCGAGTGCAGAAAGCAAAGAATTCGTGGGTTATTTTTTAGCAAATAATATATCAGCTATACCACTTCAAAGCCAATAGCAAAACAATTCGCCTTTAGCATAAAGAAACAGAAAAATCGCAGCCTCAGAATGTGAACAGTCTAACTCCATTTTGAACGAGCTGAGATATGAGAGGTTAAAAATTTGAAATAGTACAGGGAATGGCTATATAACAAATGTGTTTCGTCAATTATCTATTAGATGGTGCGCGCTACACGTTTTAAACTCTGGAAATGGAACAATTGAATATTGAAAAAAAATAATAAAAATTAACCCCGAAATGTCTGAAAGTGGAGTTAGAAGGTTTGCATTCTGAGGCTGCGAAATGTCGACCATGCAGTTTGCTCTCATTGACTGGACTTAGGATATGTTTTACAAGCAGGACATATTTTGGTTTTGAACTTGGGTTGCCCTCATATTAAGGAAAGGTTCTTGAAACCGTAGATGCACCGTGTCTCTTGAATATGGATGTCAAACAGGCCCAATCGTGCCACGCCAGTGATCTTTGGTATTTTATCACTGGCATTTGATTGAATCACTGGCATTTTGATAACTGACATTTGATCGGCATATGTTTGTTGGCTCTTTCTAGTCGGCATTTGATATGCGATATTTTCACGTCAGCATTTTCCCTGGGCCATGTGCATTTGAAAGCCGGCAAAGCAATCATCTGTGGCTTGTGATACTGATATTTGTCTGATTTTCAATCGTAAATCAAACGGACAATATCTTCCTTCGAATCTCAGTCCTTCATAACACGCATTTGAGTTGACATTCGAAAAAGGAAAAGAAAAAGGAGATTCCATATATTTTATAAAATCAATGTACTGGAGATAGAGTTGATATAGATGTTAGTGTAATTTGAAACAGATGAATTGTGTGGAAGAAAATAGAGCGAAAAAAGATTGCATATGTCTCGCATAAGAAATCATCGAAATCTGAAGTTACAATTTTTCCCTATAAAAATCAATGACTTTCATGCAAAACAACTTGCCGATTACCCTCTCTCCCAACCACCATCACCACCACCACCACCACCACCACCACCACCACCACCACCACCACCACCACCACCACCACCACCACCACCACCACCACCACCACCACCACCACCACCACCACCACCACCACCACCACCACCACCACCACCACCACCACCACCACCACCACCACCACCACCACCACCACCACCACCACCACCACCACCACCACCACCACCACCACAACCACCACCACCACCACCACCACCACCACCACCACCACCACCACCACCACCACCACCACCACCACCACCACCACCACCACCACCACCACCACCACCACCACCACCACCACCACCACCACCACCACCACCACCACCACCACCACCACCACCACCACCACCACCACCACCACCACCACCACCACCACCACCACCACCACCACCACCACCACCACCACCACCACCACCACCACCACCACCACCACCACCACCACCACCACCACCACCACCACCACCACCACCACCACCACCACCACCACCACCACCACCACCACCACCACCACCACCACCACCACCACCACCACCACCACCACCACCACCACCACCACCACCACCACCACCACCACCACCACCACCACCACCACCACCACCACCACCACCACCACCACCACCACCACCACCACCACCACCACCACCACCACCACCACCACCACCACCACCACCACCACCACCACCACCACCACCACCACCACCACCACCACCACCACCACCACCACCACCACCACCACCACCACCACCACCACCACCACCACCACCACCACCACCACCACCACCACCACCACCACCACCACCACCACCACCACCACCACCACCACCACCACCACCACCACCACCACCACCACCACCACCACCACCACCACCACCACCACCACCACCACCACCACCACCACCACCACCACCACCACCACCGCCACATCTACAATTTGTTTTTCCTAGACCAGTCCCGTGAAAAGCCGCATTAGCTACTGAAAACCTTAAGCATCGCACCGACTTAACTCACCTTCGACGCGAAGTGAAGAGTGAAAAACCTCAGTCGAATCTTACTTTCAAATTAGCTCGAGCTATCTTTCACTTTTCTCAACTGCCACCTCCTCTCGCGCCACCAGCGCCGAACAAAGAATATTTACCGAGCCAATTCGATATCGACCAGAGCCCTTCTATTCCCTATGAAAGCCAATCTACGGCAAGCAGCCCCACGGTTGTTTGAGACTATATATTGGATCCACGAAGAAACGGCACGGGATGCGATAGAAAAACAGTACACGCCCAAATTCCCTTTGAAGTTCTCGTTCATCTTACGCGCTTTATTATGGGGTCATGGAAAACACAATAGAAATATCATTACCCAGTGTGCACAGCACAGATAGAGTTAGTAAGATATAGCGAGATATATACAGCAGACGAGAAACTGCAAATACAATTAGTCCAATCATCGTGCCGTCGTACTTAACAGTTAATTTCGCTAGCATGGACAAATAATCACGAGTTGGCTCAATGCAGTGGAGTACATTGTCAGAGAGACAGCTGGATCCGGCGAATGTAGTACTAACACCATTTCGTACATCGTAGATTATGCAAATATATACATTCCTTGTCGAGCACCCACTATATAGATGCTGGATACTGGCGAGATTTTCGAGAATTCACTGTAGACAATCTGTGCCGGCTTAGAGTGTAGTGTAGACATGGTATGAAAGCTATGAAATCTGTGGTACGCCCGCTATTTTAAAACTTTGTTTATAGTAAAGGCCGTGCGCATTTTTTTTTGTTACCACGTCCTTTTGGACCATTATTGCACTTCCTATACATTTTCATGAGCAGTCAAAATTTTTACGCCGCTAGCTATTTTTTTTAATAAAGAACAAACGTTATTTTGTCAACGTATACGTAGAATTTTTTGTAATTTATGTATAAAATAACAAGGTCTGCGACATTAAACATTGTTTTTTTGTACAGTTTTTATGTGTACTGGCCATGTGTACTGGGGTACAAGAACGTGTACCGTGGCCGTAATGCACGCGACTTATATTGGCTAGGATGGTAGGAAGTGAAACATAACTTTTGACTTTTGAGGAATGTTGCTATTTTTTCATCGCTTGTACCGAAAGGTGAGTTAAATTTAGATTCAAGTGAATTCGGCACACTTTGGCTACGCTTTTGAACCATTGAGTGAATATGCATCGTACGATTATACCACCGACACCGACCACAAATTGAGCTATGAACATCTCTTCGCATTCCTCGCATGTGAATATCCGGTGACCTGGTTATGTTGATGACTTCTCGTCAAAAGCGTCGCGAATTCATTTACATAAGGTAGTAAAAGTCGAACATGAAGTCGAAAAGTTGCACCCCTCCGTCGTTTTGGAGGCAAACATCGATTTCAACGATGTCATCCTTTTTTTTATTATCACTCTGTTCCATCCAAACGTTTACCATCGCCATATCGTAAGCACTTATATATACGTGAAAGAAAGGAAGCATGCTCTCAGCCATTTTATTTACAGATCCCGGAAAACCGCCAAATAACCAGAAGTTTAAGTACCAAATGATTCAGAGTAGTGGCGCCAATCGAGCGAACAGCTTAACATTGGTGGTCACTGGCACAAATATCAGGAAGCAATTTGGGGCCATGTGACCCTTATGGCCATGCGGGTGGTTCAGAGAGGCACAAACTGTTTCCGCTATGCAAACGCTTTATTTTTTAAATGTGAATTCAGGTTAGAAAATGTGAGTTTCAAATTAGTTGACATAAGTTGAGCTGGCAGCAATTGATAGACGATAGCAGTTAGATATGAGCTAGTATGTTTCGAGAGATATCTGACAGAAACAGTTATCTTTAAAGAAAGTATATTTTAATATTATCCAACAGCTATTTAAGTAATTGAATAAGGACATATTTTGAAAAGAAATCAACTATTAATTCTGAAAAATATAGATATCAGCATCAGTTGAAATTCGCTACATACACAGATTTCACTGTACAGATTATAATCCATGCCATTTGACAAGAAATTTGTGTGTTTCATTCCAGTATAAACGCTCCAATACTAGCTCCAATTTTCAACTTTACCTATATCGGAGATCGCATCTCACATGTCGTTCCTTCCCGAGAGTGCAAGACGGTTTACAACGTAAGCCGCTCAGATCGCATCGCATCGCGTGTAATTTAATTTCAGAGCATCAGATGGGAGGCTGCAAGTTTCTATGATGGAGCAGGTAAAATCCTCGGCTTAGTCTGGCTTCGCATAGAACTTTGACACTGAATGTCATATTCTGAAGAATGTAATGGTAAATGAAGCTGGAAGCTTCGAAGAAGCTAAGAAAATGTTGATCAGGGTGAAAGAACTGTTCCATCTTCTTTCAAACTAACGAGCGATTGGAGTTTAATAGAGACCTAGCGATTGATAATGTCAGGTTTTGAGGTAGGGTTGTTTTAATAACCAGAAACAGAATGCCCTTTAGCACTCGTTATTTCCAATGTGAAGAGCCAATTATTCTGCCAGTTAGTTGCGATGAAGACTGGATTCATTCTTAGCTGAGCAACTGATAAATCATGGCCTTAAGAGTCTACATAGGTTGTAACCCGATACGATAATGGAAATCAAAATAATCTGTGGCAGTAATCATAAGAAGCCACGGATTAAAAACGCTGGCACAAATCTGCGACTCTTGCATAACCAAGATTAATAATCAAAATGAAAAAAATGTGCTTTTTCTCGATTTTCGTGATCTTAATGACACGGTTGGGTTCATCTTTGTCTGCAGATTGTATGATACTTTGAACCACAGTTCTAGTGCACTTATTGATGATTCTGTGGCGCATTTCAATCAAGGAAAAGAATTTGTATGTGCGTCATGTTTTAAGCCGCTCTAATCTTACTCACGTAAAAACGAATGAATATTACCGAAAAAATCGATAATTTTCATCCGATTTTTTCATTTCAACATTGCTTTAGATCTGCAAACAGAGACGAATCCAGTCATATCGAAAAAACCATATGAAACGCGGAATTTTATGATTTACCTTTTTACTGACTTTTATATAACCATGTGTCGGGTTGTGCAAGCATAATCTCCAAGAGTGTTTTTATCGCTCATGCTGATAATGTGGCAGTAAAACTGGAAGTTATTTTTCACCAGGTCTAATCCGTGAAAGATTAGCTTTCTCACACGGATAATTTTGGTAGTGCAGAGGTCCACGTGGTTACTTTTCTCTGCCCCTAAAATGTTCCCTACATTTTTGAAAAAAAATCAGTGGATAGTTGAAAAAATTTCTGACCCGCGATGTAAAGGCTCGTGTCGATCGGACGTTTACTTTGTTCACAAATAAATCTTGAATTTGGGACTTTTTGTGGGGTTTTTTTAAGCGAAAACACCACTTTTCTTTCTTCTCTGGTTGTTTTATTTTCCATCCGATCTTAATTAAAGTTTACTATGCGGGTTGGAGTACTCTTCCTCTACACACCAATTTTTTTTCAAAAATATTGGGATCAAATTTAGGGGCAGGAAAAGTAATGGCGTGGACCTCTGCATTTTCGGCTTTTAAGCTGCCTTTAGCTGGCTCTTAACTAAATATTTTATATATAAAATTAAGAAAAAATTATCGTAGTTTAAAATTGACTAGAAAGCTTAGGAAAAGTGTAATTGGAGAGTCTGGATGTCGATAATTTATTATTTTTAAACGTGCTAAAGCCATACTGACCAGCGAACAATACATAACAAAGAACAATACCGAAAACAACAACAACAACAATACCCCATAACCAAGAACAATACAAAACAATAAAACATACTCTCAAAACCAATACCTGTACAATACTAGAACACTTTTTCGTCCATTAATTGCTCCACAAGAAAATAATCCACTATAAAAATTCGAAATCACCACTTTCAGTCAACATCCTCAATCAGAAGATTCCATAAAAACAAAAGAAAAAAAAAAACCACGCAAGTTTAACGATCTGGCCTGCAGAACGCCCCCCCCCCCCACCCACCCACCCCCAGCCGCAGCCACCCACCCATCCACTCAGCCAAGAGCCGTGTCTTAATCTTGAACGCACACGAATGCAGAAGTAGCTTATTGAAACGCCGCGGCGGCGGCGGCGGCCACAACGCAGCACCGACGTCTCCTCGACGGCGTCTGTCGGGGGCAGGGGCGGGGGGGGAGGCGTCGGGACGCTTATACCGCTACTTGACGGGTTTATTTGCAGCTGTATGGCGCCGGTCCGCCGTCGAGGTGCTCTCGGGTTTTACTTTCTTAAGGGGCGGTTTTGTGCTGTTTTCCCTATGTTGGGTTGATGTGGGGGTTGGGGTTGGATTTAGATGCATGTGTGGTTATATATAACGGATTTTGTGAGTTTTTATATTAACTCAGGGATGAAAATATTGGCATTAATATATGGCATTAGCTTCGATGTCTGTTTCAAGCTTTAGAACGATGGTATTAAAAAGTTAAAATGGTGATAGTCACAGTTTTTCTGTATAAGCTGTACCTGTCCAGTATGACGACTTGATAATTATATAACGGTATGTTGGCTCAATACCTATAAGGCAACTCAATGGCAGTCGCCATAGTTATAAAATATTAACGGATCGTTAACTTACAGCCACTGGAAACCCGGACCTAAGTGGAAAGAAATGTGAATTTATAATCGCAAATGAAACTTTTGTTAATTTTCCTATAGTTGTCAAGTTGTCAGCTATGCTTTCCATGGGTCACACGTCAGGCTGGTTGGTTGACATTTTCCAATTCTTTAACAGGAATCGGGGGTCGAGATGTTTACTATGATCGCGTTTAAGATGAGGGTAATGTTGTGTTATGGCATATATTTCCATGAAAATAAGTTGCTACGATGATATCATGACTTAAATTTTAGAATCTTAAAAAAATCCGTTTTTTGGATGAAGGTACTACAATACAAGGCAATTAACAAATATTTCACTGGTTTCGAAAGTACGGTTAAGATTTTCCATGTGTATTTTTTGAGGTGATACGAAACACCATCGTAAGAATATTTGAAATTCAATCGAGATTCTAATATTTTTAGCTCTAGTTTGATGCGTTCACTTTTGTACCTCTTCCCAGCATTGTCCGCTGATGAACTGCAAGGAAATGTGAGCTCGACATTAAATAACGGTAGCGTGTCTCCAGGTGATCAACTAGAGAAGCCTCGTCATAAGGACACAAGTAAACAGACGTAAAATGCATCACCGAGCAAAGATGCGAAAAATCTTGAAATAAATTAGAACAAAGCAGAGAAGTTATGACTTAAATGCCACGCTGACAATATCTAGGCTACTCTAGATTCAACCTAAAAAAAAATTGTTGAAAAAATGTTTATTCCACCTATTACAAAACCTTTTTAAATCGATATGACCGTATACGTATCAAGTATCAACATTTATATCAAAACATCTAACGCTGCTGCCACCAAAACACATAAATGTCCAAACGTAAAACCAAGTGTAAGTGTAACTGCTACACGCTGGCAATCTACGGATTGCTATAAATTTATATAGCTACCCTATAAGCAATCAATTCGCTGTGTTTACACCGGGTAAGAGCCGCTCTTGCGAATGCGTCGTTAAACACAGGGTCGTGAAGACTGTGAGACCATAACACGATATAAAAATATATGTAGCTCTAGTCAGCTTAACAAAAAATGAGAAAATTCGAAGATCATTCACAATAATTCTAAAGCTCGTCTCAAATAATGCGAGATAACTTTGGTTAAAATTATGAAATGTCAGAGTTATGCAAAAATAATGCAAGCTTTCTCCTGTGTAGCTTCTTCCCTTTGACACATTACTCGAAAATGGCTAAAAATAAGCATTTGCATTCCTTTGAACCGGCGTGTCTCGCGGATAATATTAAGAATTGCAAGGCGTCCCAATTCGATGTCCCATGGCCATTCACACGAATTCACAATTTCGCTGTGTACACACACAGCTGTGCTAGAGTGGTTTTCAACGACGCCAATGTTTCGTGCGTGCGTCGTTAAGCATGGCAGCATGAACGGTGCCGCGAAAGCCGACTGATGTGGTTTCGTCGTTACACATATTATAGTGTAGTACTCAGTTTTCTGGAAGCCGATTATCGAATTCAGGTCTGGTTCTGTTGCCAAGGGTCGTTTTTATCTGCGTTTGTGTATATGTGTGTGTTTTTTTTTTCTCTTGCGTAAAGCATGGTGAAAAGCTTGTGTTGGGAAATGTATAAAGTAGTGTAGTGGAAGGAAAATAATAGGAGAGAGAAAAAGTGGCGACCGATGCTAGCTTTGAGTAGGGTTTAGTTTACAGAGAATTTCGGTAAGACAAGGGTAGGTTATAAATTGTTACTGTGTATGTTGCTGTGTTGTTACTTGTAGAAAAGACACAGTTAATAAATATATTGCCATCATGCCAGAATGCTGAAAGCTGAGTGCTAATTTAATATTTGTCGGTTCGGAATTCATGTGATAACGTTTGATCATTTTAGATACCTGCATTGAACTGAGAAAAATACTGAAATTCAATTAAAATTATATCATATTTGAAGATTTTACATGACTCAGATTTACTATTAATGTTTTTTCGTACTCGCCATGAGTCATTGTCAAATGGCTAACCAGCTTCTTGACATTTTTATGATAACAATTTCTTATTCTAGATTGCTGTGTGGAAGTGAAAAAAATACTGCGGTTCAATTGAAAGCATATCAAGATCGCACGGGATTTATACTCTCACAATTTTGGTTTTACTATCAATGTCACTCCCCAAGAGTCTCGTTGGCAAATGGCGAACCAGTTTCTAGACCACTTCAAGTTTCATTGTTCAAGTTTTCCTAGCATGATCTTTTGCCTACTTGACTCGAAACAGCTCAGCCCGTTTGGCGCAAGCACAGAATGACACCGAGTAATGTCGATGGTTGAGATAAATCTTGCCTTCTCGGTGATCGTCACTGCAAAGAACCAGCGATGATGACACGTGAGATGTCAGCACAAAACCACTCGAAAAAGTCTTACCTCTACGTACTCTAAGTGACGAAGTTTCAAGTCGCGGCAAGTGGGATGCTTCCGCCGATCTAACCGATCAAAGACAGGCTAACGATGCATCAAAATCTGAGATAGTTCTAAAATAGAATAGACCGACT
Source organism: Nemurella pictetii (assembly GCA_921293315.2). Classification (NCBI taxonomy): domain Eukaryota; kingdom Metazoa; phylum Arthropoda; class Insecta; order Plecoptera; family Nemouridae; genus Nemurella; species Nemurella pictetii. The sequence continues at coordinate 11,448,446 of OV121122.1, forward strand.
GCAGACTTGACTGCAAACTTCGATCATCTGTTAAATATTTTAGCGGTTTTTATGTTTCTGAACTTGCTACCAATTGTATATCTGATGATTTTGCATGGCGTATCATTTCTTCTTCATTAATTTATCCAATTGGTTGATGTTGAAATAAGAACGATAAAATTATCAAGTTTATACAAACAGAATATTATCTTTACCGGTATTGTAGAATTTCTTGTTTTACCCTTAATGCTTCATAGCTTCAAACAGAGAACTTCAAACAGAGGACAACTGCACTGCGGCTTAAAGGCTGGTTCACAATCAACTTAGCAATAGACATAACCTGAAATAAGCAGTAACTTAAAAGTTTGACATATGGATCTCCATTAGACTGTCTACAACAAACATAAGGACTTAACTTAGACATGACTTAAACATAATGTTTGACCATGTCAAACTTTTAAGTTACTGCTAATTTTAAGTTATGTCTATTGCTAAGTTGATTGTGAACCAGCCTTTAAGCATATGATTTAACCAGACGTTGGGGCTTAGATCCGCTCTCTACTCAAAATAACTGTGTAAAGCACCCCGTACTTACAGGGTAAAAACTGCACTCTACACGCCCAGCATCCCTTGTACACACAGCTTCGCTGCCAAACTGTTCACAAAACGCGCCGCCACTGCAAGCCACCCTATCGGCAATTCCATCGCAGAGAAATAATTGTTAGCAGCCTGGGCAGAGCGTGTAGCCCCCCAGCGTGGTAGAGGGTAGAGGGAAGAAAATGGAAATATCGACTCGGCGGTTTTTTTGGCGAGGGTCGAGACACTTGTAGCTCCAATCCGTAGCAGACAACGAAGTGGGCACGGTAAAAGCATCAAGTAGCTTACAAGTAGCCAATGCTGATCATGACAGTAGCTTACGAAATGGAGCATATATAGACGCGCGGTACTGCATCAGAGGTGGTTACCATCAGGATTAAGTTTTCTGTGCCGTAGTATAATTATTGGCTCTGGGGTCACATTGTACGCCGTTGCGTCGTGAAGATAAGGGATGTTATGGATGGCAATGCGGTGACGCCTTACGGAACGTTATGGAGCGTTTTATGGGCACGGTTCACGGCGAGGGCGAAAACGCGGAGCCTTTGGAGGTTTTTAGGTGTGAGGCGAGGATGTGGGGTTATTATAAAGGGCATATTGAGATGAAGTGCATAGAGAGCAGAGACCGGCTTTTCGGGTAGTTAGCTTTTTGGAGTGTTCAACGGGTGGTATTAACGTGTAGCCCTTATAAAGCAGCGTGCGCGAATTCCATCCTATAGTTAACTTGATTAGATCTTTATACAAATTGTACGATCTGCCACGCTGATTTTTCATTGCGTAAATGTGAGAAATGTACGTGTGTTTGTTGTGATTGTAGCTCTGGAAATGATTTCAACAAATTTTAAAAGATCAAAGTGTTTTTTTTGGGTGTTTTTTTTGTCGCGTTTTGCAGTTGAAATGCTACGTGCCAGCTTTACCGCGCACTTGATCGTTGGTGAGCATCTCAGAAAGATCCGACGATGAAATATTTAGAGTCTTAACAATTCGGCAATCCGGTCTTGTCGTACATGACAGGTGACTTGGCATTCGCACATATTATGAATCTGCACACCGCGCCGTACATGTGTCAGTGCCAAAACCGTGCGGATTTCATTCTATATCGCACGATCATCTTGCGTTGTACTACATTTATTATGCATGTAAGTTTGGCAATTCCGACGAGAATGCGCATGTTGAATCCCTCCTCCTAAAAAAAATCGATCATAAAGATGTGTAACTTTTTGGCATCCTTATGAATGAAAGCAGCCAACAAAAAAATGTTGGCATCTCCGAAATCTCTCTTCGATCCGTCCGTATTTCCATTCCATTCACTGTCAAGCATCAAATTATTCGAACAATGAAATCCTATTCACTCTTCGGCGTACCATGTTTATACATTTGAGTGATATGGATAATTTCGAACCTGTCCACCAAAAACTTACGCAATTTCTCCAAGAATATCCCGTAGCCCGGGCTAGAGACTATACAATAACTCCCAGAAAATAGCCATCCATTACGAAATAAACGCACAGCGCAATTATTTTCTGACAACCTTTTTACACAGGGATGGCAAAAAAGAGGGTTAATATTCTATGCCCATGAAAGATTACTGCAGCTATTATATCCATTTGAAATGTTGGCCGTGGTACAGGGGAATATAACAAGCTCTGGTTTCCTACTCCCTTATATACTCCCTTATACCCTTACCCCTTACTCCCTTCTTACTCCCTTATAATAGAGGAATTTAGAAGCGACAATGTCACTTTATTTATAAGTAAAGTAAAGTAGTGAATAGTTGATGTAGTTTGGAGATAGTTGCTTGTCGACAGCGTTTTATAAGAAGATTTCTCTGTCAGATGGAATTTACTCTCGGATTCACATCCGTTGTGTTGTGATGCTGCGATGAGAAGGAACACAATGCAAAATGTGCCACAGTGACTACGTTGCAAATCAGTTAAAAGAATAATACTTAGATGTATAATTTCGAAAACAATCAACGGAGGCTGATGCATCTGAAATAAATCACCGCCAACTGACATTAACTGGTAAACTTTGCGTTTCGAACATGCTAACTAAAGAAAATAATACATAAAAGTGGGTATTTCTAAAAATCACACGAAGGAAAACGCTAAAAATTTTAAGCAATCGTCTAGTCATAAAGATCGTAACATCGGGAAGGTTTCGCCTATTAACATGATCTTGTTTGGCCCGTGTATTAAACCAAATGAAATGGTTAAATACCAGCAAACATTCCTATTCGCATTTCTATTCTGATTCAACCGATGCATTATCTGAAGAGCAGCATCATTCATCTCGCCACCACTGGCAACACATTGCAAAGAGTTCGTTGTATCGTCAGCTCGAATTGAGAGATATCAGCGAAACATCAGCAAGCGACACCAAACGATGACCAAACCACACACAAGAAAAATCAAATCTTCCTGCACTTATCCATTCGGTGATTGAACAAGTAGCTAAATTCGGCATTTTCATATTTTTTTTTCATCACTTTTCTCCACCCTTAAAATAATGGGAAAATTATCAAGAACACAGTACCTATTATAACTTTCTTAAGACTAGTGTCTTTTCCTAATCTTTGCACGTTTTGTTTAGTTTTGTTGGGATTTGGCACTCGAGTTTAGACCCTTGCTAAAGCAGGCAGCACAGCTTTGTGAAACGTAGGGAAACGTGTGAGTTTTAGTACCTGATTTTTACTTGCCTGGTTAGCAGAAAATCTGTTACCTACACCCTTTAACCACCCCTAATGCAATCAGATTTGTTTTCTTATTCATGACCAGCCATATTATTGAAAACAAATTAAAACCCCTGTCTCACATCTAGTTATAAACATGGTTAAACCACCAACCTTTTTCAATAATCTAGTACGCTAGTAGCGCGTATACAATGTAATTGCACAGCGTTGTACATGAATAGCAAGTAAAATTGATGTTCACTTGTCAAAACGGATGCCGTTGCTCTCTCAACGTCATGCACGCTCTCTTCAATTGTCTTTCCAATTACAACAGAAATGGCGTCTGACAGCAAGGAAATACACGTTGCCAGACGCATTTCTCCTCGCGTTGGCTGCTGTCGTCTCATCTCGTCGTATTTAGCTTTTACGAGGAGTTGCTACCAGTAAATGAAACTCGGCGACGGTAACGGGGGGGCTTTAGACGCCTGGAACTATGCTTTTATTCTACTTTTATCGTTGCTTGCTTGACTGAACGCAATGGTGTTTGGTGTGATGTGTGATGCTGATTTAGGGCGTTGGGAACAACACTAATATCGAGAAAAACGAGCCTATAGAACGAGCGGAACTGATATTACCTTAAGTTTTCTTTTTAAATTAGCATAAGTTGAGACCTCTTTGAGAAGATATTTTTGAATGTAATTCAAATTGAAAAGCAACAAATACTTACATTTTGCATACGTTTTAAAACAAAACAAGAAGAAAATGATGTCGGAATGGTTTTAGAAACAGCAATACGGCAAGATGTGAATTGTCAAATCTCTAAGTGAATTGAAACTAGATCAAGATTGATAATGCATAAAGTAAAAGTTTGGAATTTCTTGGTGCGGAATGCATGCGAGCAGCGTTCCAGCCCTCTCAGCTCTAGTTATTCCAGAACTACATGTCGACAAGAGAAAATTACAGTACATCACGAACAGGTCGAAAAAATTAATCTAGTTCATCCGTTAACCTAACCACTTGACCACTGGCGAGGGCACTACGGCCCTTCGTCGGGGGGAGGTCACTTATTTACGTGCAAAACACTTCACCCAGCCAATTCCCCACTGTCTTTAAAGTAGGACTATATGTAATGGTCCCTACAAGCTGCATTCACGTAATACTTCCTCGGTAGTAATTCCCCGAGGAGCGACAAGTACCCAGTATCCTACCTTTACTTGCCGATGGAAATTCGGTTGAAAATAAAAGTGAACTTCAAGCCAAGATTCTGCAATAGAAAAACCGGTCGGCCGAAAAGCGTTCGAGTATTTTTACGTATTTTCTTCTTCAGTACATTCAATTATATTTTTAGAGAATAATTAAAATAGTATTCTCGCTATGGGAATTCATAAAAAAACTTGAATTTTGAATATGTCCAAAACGAGCATCCTGGAATTTTCACCAAGCTTGCTGACACTCAAAACAGTGACCTCCTTCAAGCATTCAGATTTCTTGAAATTTGACAACTCATTTAAAACAAAAATATGCCCTACATTCTTAAATAATTTTCATTTAATCAATAAATGTTCACTTTAACTGATACTTTAGACCAAATTTTCCAGAAAATAATTCAAAATCCCTGCACAAATAAATGTACCTGTAGGGCGTTCTAAATGGCGCAAGACACATGGAAAGTTCATTAGCGTTGTAAGGGTGGCCGAGTACCACGGTTGGGGTCTGTGGCCAGTGGCAGGGTGGAAAACTGAGATTTCAAGAAGCTTCTGGTAGCCGGTGTCGACAAATCCACCACCAAAGATCAATTGATTGTTGAACTGGAGGTTATCCGCGGGAATTACTTTGGATATCCGTTTCCAATGTTTTCTACCCCTTGTCGATAAGTGGTGGGAGCGCGGAAATTGAGAGACTTTATCCGTTTGACTCGCCCCGGGGAAGGAGATCGGTCGCGTACAACAATCCAGTTAGCTTTCAAAAGAACAACTCTTTGAGTAAGTTATCAAAATCGGACTATTCCCGTAGCAAAGCTATCAAGGGTTTAAACTCAATAAGTATAGTTTGAGTAGCTAGTGCTTGAGGCCAAGTTTTTCAGTGGGCAGTTAAATTCTTAACGTCGCGTTAACATACTAACCGTCTGTTTATGTGTTAATTTACTATGATTACTGCCTATGATATGTCTAAAAATTGTGTTAAAAGACCGTAAAATAAGTAGCAAGCCATCTGGTTATTTAATAAACGAGTTTTAAAAACTAACGTGCTAAGGAAAGTACACGAGTCCAAGAAAATTAATAACCCAGTTCAAATATACGGTATTAGAATGGCTGAACCGATTTCGTCATATTTAAATTTGGTATACCTTCGAAATCTTTGACTATAGAAAATTTGTAAAAACCACATTCAAAATTCAATTCCATAGACGATAAAAATTTGGGTTCCAATGCTTTACTTGGGAACACATTTTTTCTAATTACTTATTGACCCTGGAATGGGAAAATTAGAAAATAGTTTAATGAATGAAATTGAAACATTCCCGGTTTATTGACCGATAAGTCATTTTATATAGTTCACTTCTCTTTGTATTCCTAACAAGCGAAATTTTAAGCACCCCGGCAGTTTGGCCGTTTGCAAAATATTTATTCTGTTCAGTTGAAATGAGAGCAATTTGATTGTGTATACACACAAAGAAACTCGTTAATCGATTCTTCTTCGTTGTTAAAAACATTGTGTATGTGATCACCTGCAATTATAAATAACTTATGAACAGATTATAATGTGCATTAGATTAAAGCTAGTACCTCGAAGTCAGCCAAGAGTGTTGGAGCATAAAGCATAAAGCATTCCATTTGACACAAGACAAACCATATCTGGCATTACACGGGCGTAAAACAGCTATAGTCTCTCCGCTATATACAGACACCAAACATGGTACTTTGCATCTTTCATGTTTGCCTGGGATTCTTAGAGCCTTTTATTTTTTCTCAAAGCAGAGCAGGGTATAACCATAACTCTAAAGTAACCAAATTCGCACAAGCTTCGATTTATCTGCTCTTAGCTGTAAGCATCTTGCTAGAATCTTAAATCTCTCGCTATCATTTAGAAGAGAACATGTACGGAATTAAACGACCGAAAATGCAACCCGACATACTTCTTGCAATACAATGAGTTTAATTTGCGTCGCACCCTTCTCAAAATGCTCGAGTGGTTTCGAGAAGCGGCCAACCGCTTTAATACAAAATACCAACTCTTCTGAAAATACAATACTTTCACGGAATTTTGCCTGATGAGTTTCTCGCTAGTTTCGCAAGTTGAATACACTGGAGTTTTTTTTATAGCCACTGTGATATTTTAAAATACATCCACCGGCAATTCGCGTAGCACGTAGTCACTTTAGGAAGACTTTGTGTCTTTTCCTCATTCCAGTACGCTAGGTTTCAAAAATGATACATACATCAAATCGGGATATCGTTTGCTAAAAGCTTTCGCTAACTTTCTAGACGTTTTGCAAAAGTATGCTGCCTGCTTTCTGAATGTTCTAAGTCTAGAAGCTAGATCAACGAAAGAAGTAGAACTAGAATCTAGCAACCGAACAGTTAAAATAAACAAGAAATTCCTCTACGCCCAAGACGTCTCGAAAATATGTAGGTAGTAGAAAACACAACATTGACAATCCAAGTTTGGAATAGAATTTTTTTAAACATCTCACCGTTATTAAACCGTTGTTTGATGGCTTAGCATTTAAAAACGCGGTTAAAGTCTTTCTAAAGACTATCAACCGTTCTTATAAAGTGCTAGCGTGCTAAGAATTAACGTCCTATGATAAGGAAGAGAAACGAGATTACAGAAAAACTTTATTGAACTGATTTTTGAATGCTAATTTGAATGCTTAGCATTCATAATTGCTTTCAATTAATTGCTAATTGCTAGCAATTTATAGCAATTGGTGAGGGAATGCTTAGCAAATTTAAATAGTTCTTCTGGAAACTAACCTGCTAATATTAGGAAAAGACACGAGCCGTAAAAAGTAAGAGACACGGCTCTTAAGAAAATAAAAGGCGTGAGCACGGGACTTTAAAGAGTAATTACAGTTTTTATAAGAATCATTCCCAGGGTCTTGTTCCAATCACCACAGCGCTAACCCAACATCTCAGGTGCAATTGGAACCGTGTAAAGCGCATGAACTATACCAGGGTCATACCTGAAACCCCGTGCCTTCATGCCACGGCAAGCACTGCGTGCACTGCACGTTGCAGAATTAATAATGCAAGTCGGCTGCTCGCTATTTCCCTCCCCTAGAGGGCGCAAGTCGGTCGAGAGTGGCCGACAGCCCACACAGCGATCGCTTGCTATAATTGAGTGTGCAGAGATGTGTGGGGCTTAAAGAGGCTTCAAATTATCCCTGTCCCTTATCTATGAAGTGTGGTCCGATCCAATTATTTTAACGGTTCTACCAAATCAGTCTCTGATCATGGCCACGGTATAAAATTCCCACATACTGAGTCATTTAAATTATAAGACCTTATATTGGGTACCAATGCGTTGATTCAAAATTCTGCCAATAGCAGAGTGAGCCACTCCTACCCATCAAACATCTAACTCTAATCTAACCCCCAACCCACAACCAAAATCCGACAAACCCACATTGCACCACCAGCGTCATGACCATTCAGCCAAGCAGAGTCTACCACTCCTAGCTATCAAATATCTATTTCTAATCTACCTGTGCGCTAGTGCACCAGAACCAACCGACCAACCTCCCCTTTTTGCACGGCAGCCCCTGCGCCCACCGACCCCCTGGCAGACCTGGAGTCTCGCAGCATATCATTGCTAGCGTTTCCCTGGCGTCCAATCAATATTGTAGCTGCTGCCCGTTGGATTGAGTCCGTCATTCAACGGCAAAGTGAACATGGCACGTTGTCTGCCCTGTGAAAAGTAAGGGCTGTTCTAGTTGGTACGTGGTTCTACAACCGTACGTTGGTAGAATGTGCGACGTAGCATACTTATTTCATGTTGTAAACATTGACATCGGTGGCGATAGTGGTGCGAATGAGGTCTAGAGCGTTGCGGTCATTTAGGATAACGCAACAAGTTGCAATAGACGAGAATGGAAGTTGCAAAATAGGAAGGGAGTGTCTTAATGAGGCTCCCTCTCTCTTTATCAAAGAAAATTAGTGATTTTCCGGATCTCGTTTTTGAATTCACTGTTCATTGTATTGACTTCTCAATTATCACAATAATAACGAAATTTGAGAACTTTGGAACTTTGTTACGTTGGTAATTGTATTTAGCTGCCTTCTATAGTGGCAAATTAATGTATTTAGAAATAGACAGACCTATTTTTTGTCAGGTTTTGATAACAATTGAAAATTAGTAGTCTAGGTGTATTTAATATCGATGACTACATTGTGGTTCGTGAAGCGATGTTTAAGGGGTGGTTTTTTGGTCCGTACCACAGAGCACGCTGGCATAACCATGCATTGATCGTAATCATAACGATGTTGAACTCTGATTTTACCACAGCAGTCTGTGTTCAGATTAAAATTAATTTCAATCGGTTGGTTATTTTTGTTCATACACCCATACATGTTAGAACAGATAAAAATTATTAAAGCATATGCAATAAAATTTCTGCCAGAAAGTTTTATATTTTGTTCTGCTTTCTAGCTTTTGAGAATGTTTGTGTAGAGTATATGTAATCGACAGAGCAGATGTAGCTTTACTACACTGGCTTCGCTCGCGTATAAAAGCAGAAGGCAAAATTAGTGTAATTTTTGTTTTGTTTCTCTATCTGGTTGGCTGGCCTCGCTGCTTGTTTAATGGGAGCACAAAGGGTTGATGCTCGGGCGGGGGAGTAAATTGTGCCCATTAGCGGATCTCTGCTGCATGTATCGACAGAAAACCACGGCGTACAAAAAAAAAAACGAGATCTGCTCCAATGCTCCAGCGAAACACCGAGTTGTGTTTCCGTTACCCTACCGGACAAATAAAAACACAGTCATAAACCACACTTTATATATGTAAATACATTAGATTCCCAAATTAATAAGCAATAGTTATGAACTTTCAAAGAAGTGAATATAACACAGTAATCAGTTTGTACCTGCTAGTTAATAATCAAATTTTTAACGACACGGTTTCAAATTGTTTCAAACAGCTATTTACTCGGTGTTCATGCGAGTTTAGCATTATTGCAAACTAACTCATTTCACAGTTTTAACGACTAGAGCTTGTAAACGGGGCTTAGCAAACAAAACGCAGCTTAGCGGGGTTCACACGAGATGTCGCGCAAATTGAATACACCTGCCCTAAATACCGCCTAAGCATGCTACGCGTAACAAGCCGGAGCCGTGAGCTACTATAATGTTCTTTCCAGCCGCCTCATTCAAAACCAGCGTCATCACAAACATAACCTGAAGCAAACGCCATGTAATACGAGCGCGTGGCATTTTGCACAGTTTCTGCAATTTCGGATGACACACGAGGGCCGGTATCTGGCAAAACATTCGCCATCCCAAGAGTGCGCGGTAGCAGCAGCGCTGGGACAGATACAATTACCAGCCTGCGTGGCCACACTGTGCCCCGTGCTATTGTTGATTGCACCGTGTTCACACAACACTAAATTATTTAAATCCGTTTTGAGCATTTCGTTCGATCTGCGCGCTTGAATCATTTCTGTGTGGGCCCATGTCACATGGCGAGAGTTGGCCATCAAAGCCGAGATTATTATTAATTTATAGACGTCTATGAGGTGGTTAGGTCGACAGTTGTACGGCTGGCCACATGGGAACCAAATCCCATCATGGGCAGCATGGGAATGATGTCTTTTTCCTATCAATTACTGATTAGAGTTGACGAATGAAATTTCCAAACGCTTGACTTAAGGTCAAAATACCACAAGCTTACTCCAAATGAGGTGTCCAAGATAGCAACTGATTTTCACAGTAGCTGCCTGGCTTAAGCCAAGCAGCTTTGAAAAATAAGTCAATCGAGCCGTATTACATTAGTGGCATTGCACTAGAGACAGATTTTAATTAATCGTGCTTAATTATGCATTTATTGTAGCGGTTATTGTCTTTGATAGCGATTATGGGACTAAATAACTTTCTTAAGACGCATTTATTTGCCTTATATTAGCATTTTAGTTTCCAGAAAGGCTTTTTAACTGGGTAAAACTGGGTCTAAACTCAAGTTTATACCAATGATACAGCAGGCAGCGTAGCTTAGCATTCAATACCTGTTTTTTCTGCAAATTAATTGACTTTGTCTGCTAATTTTCTGGACCAGAAGCAAGCAGAAATATAGACTTCTTAGACGTCAAAGGAACGACCAAGACGAGTGCGGCACAGGAGGTAGAGAAAATAGAGTGTTTCGTCATTAAATAATGACAGCCAAATGGAAGGTATATGATGGAACGCGCGACTGTTTCCTCGAAAATAAGCCTCTCTTTCTGCGCCCGCTTTTCTTTCTTGTGTGCATGCTGTTGCGTTGCGCAGCCGCGAATCCGTGCGCACAAAAGATCCGTTAACAATCGGAATGTTAACGAGATCCTGTGTATAGAATTTTGATTTTGCGAAAATGATTCATTTATGTCGTAGCAGATTCCGAAAGTTCGATTTACTCTCGGAGACTCCCACTCGTCGTATAAGCAATGTTGTCTTCAGCAAAGGAACAGAGTAAAGAAACATGATGAAGCACAAGGAAAATATAATACCGGTCAAACATAAAATCAATGTTTATCTGATAAAACGCTATATACAGCTTAACGCCAAGGAAAATTTTACCCAACCTTACTTGGTTAGGTGGAACCAACGAAAAACGTTGACAATAAACGGACTACCTGAATTTCTTACCAGAGTTATGGCGCCCGTAAAGTTTCCACGCTCCCCAAATGAGCTAGCTACGGGTGATTTATTTTGTTTTTGTGATTTCATCACAATTTCGCGGGTTGTGTATAAACAGGCATCACCACGTCCCTAATGCATGGTTACGGCTAGTAACCATTTTTTTCCCGCAAGGCTGTCGCCATCTGCATGCAAATCGGGTTGTCAAAGTTGGTTCAACCCCCGAAGAAAGCTGCCGAAAGATAGGCATGCACCACCTGTTCTAGACAGCCTCGTAATTAGAACGAGGCAGTGAAAGCTTGTGAGGTTCTTAATTTCATTCACAACGGTGGACCGAATCCACTCTGTAAGTTAACGCATCGTATCCGACGGTCTATCAACTTAACAGCCCGTTTACTTGCCACTCGTAGCCTTCTCGTTAATTTAACTAGGGCTTCGCAAACGCTCTTTTCGCGTTGTAGATGAGCGTAGTTATTTGAGGATTGAGGATAAGATTTAAGACCTACAATAGTATGAAGGTATTCGCACCTTTTCAGGAGAAAGCTATACACAATAATGTCTGCCATTTACACTACACCAGGTCATTGAACCAAATCCGTAAGGCGCTGTTTCAAAATTTCAAAATCGTACAATATAGAAAAGTGCCTACACGTTTTATTTGCCACTTGCATGTCTTTTAGCATTTTCCTAGTAACTTTCTTATCACAGTTATATGTGGTTTTTTATAATACCGTTAAAAATAAAGGGAAATTTGTGATCGCAAATTTATTTGCCATTATGTTGCTATAGAGTATTAACTACTAGCGCTGATACAAAAATTAAATATACTTTAGTTAACATATTATCTCTACAATGGTCATGGACTAAAATAAAAGTGGTGTATTTACATATATTTTCATCTCAAAATCACCTCTGTGAGAACAATTCACGTGTTTACTGAAATTCGAGTCTAAGCGCGTACCCAAAGCGTCAGTGTGTCATCCTGACTTGGCCGAAATGTCGGAGAGAGGATCTGCGCTCGTAAATCATCAACGCTTGTGGATCAAACGTCCCAGTCGAGCATAAATCCTTCCATGTCAGGACACTCAATACTCGGTGTCATTGCCATATATATGTGTGCGTATTTCCGATAGGCTGGCCATGGTTGAAAATCGCTTCAGTAAAAATGTACCTGTGTCACTATTTATATATTTTTAAGGCATTTGCCTCTTCAATGTATTGTTGCTACACAATGGGTGTGCGTTTTAAGGGTTGGTGAGTGATTGGTTTCATTCCTAAACATGAAAATATTTTTTTCCGGTCAACAGTCGATTGATTTTCAACCAGCGACAACTGCCTGAGGAACACAGTTTAGCTGAAATCCCTTATTTTACAAACAAGTCTTAGACTTTTGGGTTTTTAACAAATAGTTACGTAGTAATAAGAGAAATTTAGCATTTGTTGGCACCTTATTTTTTATTTTTTTTTGTTACTTTTTAAAACGTGAATTAACTTGAAATATGGATGACATGACTTCAATTAGCGGTCGAGTGTACAATATTTGAGATAATGAATGAGGTCCGCGTACCATATTGACTGTAAACATTTGACTTAACTCGTCACATTAATCCAGGTTTGAAAATGTTGAAAAAGAGGGTTGTCAAATCAAATAAACTCAAATAACTCATACAACTCAAAAAACTTAGTGCTATCCAATGCACGTGGTTGCCCGTGTAGCATAATTGGATCCCGGATAGGTGTGAGATCCGGGTTAAGCATCCGGTACGGACTCGAGGGATATTTAGTTTCTAATAATGAAGGGATTAAAAAAGTTTTTTGTGTTGGCATGATGTGCAAAAGCAACAAGAAAAATATCTGACATTATTTTTTTAATTTCTAGTATTTAATCAATGAAAACTCTGCTTACTTTGTGTGTACTATGGTGTTGTGTGCGTTTCCCGCTCTACGCTCCTTAACTGTATCCGATCACGTGGTTCGAGCGAGTCAGCATGCTGGTGATCCTGCTCAACTGCGTCACGCTGGGCATGTACCGGCCGTGCGTCGACGACCAGTGCGTCGAGACACGCTGCAAGATCCTGCAGGTACGCATCTTATCTTACGCATCTCACAAAGTATCTTCATAAGCTTACGCATCATCTTACACATCATCCTACGCAGCATCTAACTCATTATCTTGATCATACGCAGATAGATATTAAGATTTGATTAGATAATTTAGTATGATTCCTGTACGATACAGTTTCTAATAGATAAAAGGGAAAGATAACAATCCAGCTCAAATTCTTCTATAGCAAAAATAGGTCAGCTGAAAAATTGTCAAGAAATCATGGAAAATGCGTAGATTTAGGGTTGATTCGAACGATTCGTGTTGAATTGTATAATATGTTATTATAGACACTCTATTGGAACTGATATTATAATACATAAATAATTTATTTTTTAAGTTTAATTTGGACTAATCTTAGCTATTATGACACGTAAGCCGCAGTTTCAGTCGACGCAAATAATTCCTGAGCTAAGAATGAGAAGGAGCGAAACGTTGGTTGCATGAATACACAGTCATGGGAGGCTGCGAGCTCATCTTCGGTTGAAATAGCTTTGAGGTTGGCAATAGCCTGGCACACTCGAGACTTTCACGTGCTACAACTAGGGTAATTGGCAATCCAATTCAACGGATTGACAGCATAAAGGTTTCAAAACGTATGTATTTGCCAATGATATTCCACCGAGTCTGAACTCGAAGGGCTTCAAATGTTGGAAAGATCTGTGTGTAGAGTGACATATTTTTATTTCGTTAGTTCAATCCGCACTTCAGTGGAGAGATCTAACAAGCATGTCAAACAAGACATCCAAGATATTATCATCCTCGGCATGGGTTATTGGGCTGTGATCAAGTAGACAATTGGTACAGGAAGTAGGTACAGACTAAGGACCTAACGCAAAGATACGCCAAGTTTTTATTTTCAGTAAAAATTTCTATAAGCGTTGATATTTCGTTTTGATATCCCAGTTTGGAGAAATTAAGTTTTTAGAGGTATTTTTGCAGCCAAAATCAACCCTATTTTCAATAAATACACGTTAATATTTAATTAGGAAATACAGCATCGCTATCATGCTATCGGTCCTGAAGAAGTCGCAAATTTTCTTTCTAACTTTTCCACAGCAAAGTTCATTTCCTGCGACCCAACGTTGTAAATCTGACTCGTTTCGCCCTTTGCTTCAAATCTAAATTTGACAATTCCGTTTGAGATTCCCCCGACCTCGCCGTGCTGACGCCTTGCGATCGACCTTTCACCTGTCATGGCGCGCGGAAGTCAACTCACCGACTCAAAAAAGAAAGAAACTTCCTGAATAAAAAAAGAAGCGCACATGCGTTGTTCTCGGATTTGTCTGACATTTTCACTGTATACTACTAGTGTCTAAAAAAAAGCGAAGAATAGAAAGCTATTCTCTTTTATTGATGACCTAAATCGCTGGAAAAACATCAATATTTTGTCTACCTACACAAACACAGGCACACACAAACACAAGCACACAACAAAACATGTCAAAAAGTCGACATGAGATGAAAATTGTCCCATTTTTCCATTGAAATTGCAATCTCTCTGCAGCTACAGCCCGGGCATGCTAAGTTCGTGCACGGTACTCGATTTTTCGCTCCGGATAGTTTCCAAGAACAGTGGCGTGCCGAACATGCGCCCTATTATGCATCCACATGCATTCGATTTTATGTTGCCACATTCGTATAATGGAAAGCAGACTGGTTATTGCTATGGATGTGAGGTTTCATGTTGATATTAGATACCTAGAGACGGTAAGGGAATCGTCATCAAAAACACAATAAAGTTTATCGGAAAATTTATTCCTTGTTTTTAGTGCATTTGGCGGGGATGGAACGAAATGAAAAGAATTGAAAAGGCTGAATTTATTGGACAGTAATAAAGGTAGATTATGTTTGTGATAATGATAGAAAAGGTAATTTGACAAATAATTGAAATGTTCTCTACGTGTGCAGCGGATTGAATAGAAGGTAGAAGAGATAGAAAAACAATAAGAAACTCAGAAACTGCAGCATCTGCTTCGATGCAAGTAAAACCATTCATCGATTGATTGAATTGGTTCAATTCATTTCTACAAGTTTTACAACCAATTAACTTTAATATCGCCAAAGGAAATAATTACTTATCTAACATCACTTTTACATTCACATTTTTTACATTTTGTTTCGCGATTTGTAAACGGACGACGGTGTTGTAGCCAGCCAACCAGCCAGCTTGGCATTTTACTCGTTATCAACATAATTTCAGCCAATTGGGCCAAAAAAATCAGGCAAAATAGTTGTAGCAAATTATGCTTTGGTAGTAGTGGCTTCACGGTTTCTGCTCTGTTCGATTGGATTGGTGGTCCTAAAAAGGACCGTTGTCCGACGTTTCGCCAACGAGCGCGTTGGCATCTTCAGGGTTGTCTGGTGTACTAGCTCCCGCGACAGGTGTTCAAGTCGTGGGAGTAGTACGATCACCGAGCCAATGGTGGACGAGCTGTCGTCCCATTGGCTTTCGCGGTCGCCAGCCTGGTGTTGCGTGCTGGGCAGTCTGCGTCGGTGCCGGTGTTCTGCTTCGGTGGGTTGGCGGCAACTGCAGCATCCGTCGCCCGGGTGGGCACTGCCGGGGTCACGGAGATCATCTCCGTGACGGGCTTCCACGCTTGGGGGAGACGGATGCTGTCGTCTCTTTTGTTCATGTTGAACGGGCGTCGTTCGATTTCTACCGCCTCACGGATGCTGCGTGAGGCGTAGTTATCGACGGTGGCCAGAGATTTCGTGCCGTCAAAGTTGATGGTGTGGTGGGTTTGTTCCACGTGCTGGTGGAGCGACGACGTGCTCAGCTTGGTAGCGACAGCTCTCCGGTGTTCGCGGAGCCGTGTCGACATATGCCGGCCGGTTTGGCCAACATATGTCTGCTCGCAGTCCGCGCAGGGCACCTCGTAGACGCCGTGCTCCTCCAGGTGGATCTTGTCTTTGCTGCTGCGGACGAGGTCGCGGATTTTGCGGTCCGCCATGTAAATGGTTTTTACATTGGCGGTGGCCAGCAGTTTCCCGATCCGGTCCGTGGTGCCGGCGACGTAGGGGAGGAAAGCCCAAGGGGCTGGCTCCTCTTCCGCAGCTTCCTCGGTGGTGGAGTCGCTCGTGGTCTCCCGGTTCCGGGGGTACCAGGCTTTCTCGAAGTCGCTGTTTTTGTAGCCGTTTTTCAGCAGCGCGGCCTTGAGGGTTTGGGCCTCCTGTTGGAGGTATTCGGGGTCGGATATGGAGCGTGAGCGGTGTGCTAGGGAGCTGGCTACGGAGCGGAGTTGAGAAGGGTGATGGTGTGATTTGGCGTTGAGGTAGCGGTCTGTGTGGGTGGGTTTGCGGAAGACGGAGGTTCCTAGGGTGCCGTCTGGTTTCTTGTGGATGAGGCAGTCAAGGAAAGGGATTTTGTCTTCGGATTCCAATTCCATGGTGAATTGGATGTTACAGTGGATGTTGTTGAGGTGGCTGAGGAAATCTTCTAGCTTGTCGCGTCCGTGAGGCCAAACCACGAACGTGTCGTCCACGTAGCGGAGCCAGCAGCTGGGTTTCAGGGTGGCGGACTCGAGAGCTCTGGTCTCGAAGTCGGCCATGTAGAGGTCAGCGATCACGGGTGACAGCGGTGAGCCCATGTGGGCACCTTCGACTTGCTTGAAGAATTTGCCCTCCGAGACGAAGTAAGTCGAGGACATGCAGTGTCTGGTGAGGGTCATGATGTGTTCGGCTGGCTTGAGGTGGTCCGCGATGATGTCGAGGGCCTCTTCGACGGGGATTTTGGTGAAGAGGGACACCACGTCGAAACTCACTAGCAGGTCGCTGGGGTTGAGTTTTAAGCCTCGGAGGATCTCGACGAGGTGGGTGGAGTTCTTGACGTGGGATTGGATCTCGAGTGTGGCGGGTTGCAGGGTTTTGGCTAGGTAGCGGGCGAGGGCTTGGGTGGGGGAGCCGACAGCGCTGACGATCGGGCGGAGGGGGAAGTTTGGTTTGTGAATTTTCGGGAGTCCATAGAGGCGTGGGACTCTGGAGGAGTGTTCTCTGGGCATGATGGCTTTTTGGCCATCATGCCATCATGCCCATCATGCCCAGAGAACACTCCTCCAGAGTCCCACGCCTCTATGGACTCCCGAAAATTCACAAACCAAACTTCCCCCTCCGCCCGATCGTCAGCGCTGTCGGCTCCCCCACCCAAGCCCTCGCCCGCTACCTAGCCAAAACCCTGCAACCCGCCACACTCGAGATCCAATCCCACGTCAAGAACTCCACCCACCTCGTCGAGATCCTCCGAGGCTTAAAACTCAACCCCAGCGACCTGCTAGTGAGTTTCGACGTGGTGTCCCTCTTCACCAAAATCCCCGTCGAAGAGGCCCTCGACATCATCGCGGACCACCTCAAGCCAGCCGAACACATCATGACCCTCACCAGACACTGCATGTCCTCGACTTACTTCGTCTCGGAGGGCAAATTCTTCAAGCAAGTCGAAGGTGCCCCCATGGGCTCACCGCTGTCACCCGTGATCGCTGACCTCTACATGGCCGACTTCGAGACCAGAGCTCTCGAGTCCGCCACCCTGAAACCCAGCTGCTGGCTCCGCTACGTGGACGACACGTTCGTGGTTTGGCCTCACGGACGCGACAAGCTAGAAGATTTCCTCAGCCACCTCAACAACATCCACTGTAACATCCAATTCACCATGGAATTGGAATCCGAAGACAAAATCCCTTTCCTTGACTGCCTCATCCACAAGAAACCAGACGGCACCCTAGGAACCTCCGTCTTCCGCAAACCCACCCACACAGACCGCTACCTCAACGCCAAATCACACCATCACCCTTCTCAACTCCGCTCCGTAGCCAGCTCCCTAGCACACCGCTCACGCTCCATATCCGACCCCGAATACCTCCAACAGGAGGCCCAAACCCTCAAGGCCGCGCTGCTGAAAAACGGCTACAAAAACAGCGACTTCGAGAAAGCCTGGTACCCCCGGAACCGGGAGACCACGAGCGACTCCACCACCGAGGAAGCTGCGGAAGAGGAGCCAGCCCCTTGGGCTTTCCTCCCCTACGTCGCCGGCACCACGGACCGGATCGGGAAACTGCTGGCCACCGCCAATGTAAAAACCATTTACATGGCGGACCGCAAAATCCGCGACCTCGTCCGCAGCAGCAAAGACAAGATCCACCTGGAGGAGCACGGCGTCTACGAGGTGCCCTGCGCGGACTGCGAGCAGACATATGTTGGCCAAACCGGCCGGCATATGTCGACACGGCTCCGCGAACACCGGAGAGCTGTCGCTACCAAGCTGAGCACGTCGTCGCTCCACCAGCACGTGGAACAAACCCACCACACCATCAACTTTGACGGCACGAAATCTCTGGCCACCGTCGATAACTACGCCTCACGCAGCATCCGTGAGGCGGTAGAAATCGAACGACGCCCGTTCAACATGAACAAAAGAGACGACAGCATCCGTCTCCCCCAAGCGTGGAAGCCCGTCACGGAGATGATCTCCGTGACCCCGGCAGTGCCCACCCGGGCGACGGATGCTGCAGTTGCCGCCAACCCACCGAAGCAGAACACCGGCACCGACGCAGACTGCCCAGCACGCAACACCAGGCTGGCGACCGCGAAAGCCAATGGGACGACAGCTCGTCCACCATTGGCTCGGTGATCGTACTACTCCCACGACTTGAACACCTGTCGCGGGAGCTAGTACACCAGACAACCCTGAAGATGCCAACGCGCTCGTTGGCGAAACGTCGGACAACGGTCCTTTTTAGGACCACCAATCCAATCGAACAGAGCAGAAACCGTGAAGCCACTACTACCATCAACATGGGCTCTGAAAACCTCCGTTTAACCAAATTATGCTTTATTCAAAATATAAAAACCAAACAATAGAAGAGTGCATTAACGTTTTATTTACCACTCGTAGTATACCTTCAATCATTTTACTAGTAACTTCATGACTGTACAGTTTTTAATTTAGCTTTAAACAAGTAAAAATTGGGGACTGAAAATGCATTTTGTATCCTGGTGGTAATCAAATCTTATCCAAGAATCTTCCTTAACAACAACCCTGTCCACTGCACACTCCAAAAATTCCTCTCTTCGTAATGCCACCAAAAAATAACCTTATTTAATTTTATTCCATCCTCTATTTCGATACTAATATATTTTTTCTAACATTTAATTTTAATGTCTACAACTCTTACTTTTAAGACAACTCCTATCCAATGACCATGAAATCAGTCAATCGAAATGAGATCAAAGTAAACTAAACCACGACAGGGTTATTCCTCAAACACATGTAGGAAGTAGGGTTAGGGCGGACTGACGCAACGCCACTGTTCGTTTCGCCAACTATTTCCCATGATGTGGTTGTTATTCGACTCCCTCGACGCGGCATGCTGGAGGGGCGCAAGACACTTATGCTAACAAGCAACAAGCAACGGCCCGCGAATACTCTATACTCTGTTTTTTTCAAGAGCATACTTTCGCCGGCTCGGCGCTAGGAGTCGTCATTCATACCAACATTGTAGCAAGCCATGATATTTCCAGCCATCAATTTACTTTAATTACGGCCTTCATTAGTTAATTGCTCTGATAATTGTGTTGCAAGTTTAAGTCTAGCATGGTTTGCCTGATTTTGATGTTTCTACAACCACCGTTTGGATTTAGTTTAATGACTTGGTGAAACTAACCCATTCTTGGATTTGCGAAACTCAAACCGAAAAAAGCACAGCATTTTTTTTTTTGTGTTTGTTCATACGATTCCGGTTAAACGGACAAAATTTTCAGGTAAAATTCAAGCCAATCTTCGAAGTTATGCGCTTAATTAGCCATAAGCTAAGCAACTCTTTAACTGAAATGCTGGCGATGGCCGCACACAAACGCTCATCTCACAACGCGTTCGTTTGAGAAGTTCGCAAAGCTCTACACTCCATTTAGCAGGACAAGATACCATCCCGCCAGGAGCGCTAGTGTCCCAAACACCGTACCAGCTACCTTCTTCATACAGTTAGTCATTTGACGGCCACAAAATATAAGTTTTTTTCAAGCTTTTAATCTATAATTGGGACTGTTGTTAATTAACCAGATTTTTCTAGTTATTTTATGTTTAAACTGATATACTTCATATGACGGATATCAATCAGAATGACCTCCCACTATAGATTGCAACCGAGTAATATAAAAGTTATGATAACAGTGACCGGGATCAAGCATGGGACCCTACCCTATACACAGTACACACTTCACACCCTGCATCGCACCATCGCACCCTAGCGTTCATCAGAAGCGTCCTCGAAGCTCTTAGCTCAAGTATGACTGGCATAACAGGCATGGCAAGCATCGACTTCACGCCGTTCACACTATACCTAGCATCCACCCTACACCATTGCACCCCAGCGTTGATCAGAAGGTATCTCATGTATGACTGGCATAAATGACATGTCAAACACTACCCTTAACCTGTACACACTAAACCTCGTAACAACCTCGCACCGTAGCGTTCACCAGAAGCGTTCCCGAAGCTGTAGCTTAGTATGACTGATATAACAGACATGACAAACCCTACCCTTACCCTGTTCACACTACCTAGCATCCACCCTACACCATTGCACCCCAGCGTTGATCAGAAGGTATCTCATGTATGACTGGCATAAATGACATGTCAAACACTACCCTTAACCTGTACACACTAAACCTCGTAACAACCTCGCACCGTAACGTTCACCAGAAGCGTTCCCGAAGCGGTAGCTCAGTATGACTGATATAACAGACATGACAAACCCTACCCTTACCCTGTTCACACTATAGCTCGCATCCACCGAAGCGAAATCCCTCCTCCTGGCGTCTACAAGAATCCTTTTGTGTCCGCCACCACGTGACACGCAATTTCTCTCGTTCGCAGGTTTTCGACGATTTTATATTCGCATTCTTCGCATTGGAAATGTCTGTGAAGATGATCGCAATGGGCGTGTACGGCAAGGGCACCTACTTGGCTGACTCTTGGAACCGGCTCGACTTCTTCATCGTGTTGGCGGGGTGAGAATGATGCAGGCGTCATATACCTTACTATTCTCTTTTTGGAAACTCTGCATGCAAACGCTGGTGCATCCTCGCGGTTTTACAGACAAATTTCTTGTAGATTGTTGAAAATATGATCGTCAGTTTTTTATAGTTTTCTCGGAATTCTACCCGCGGTTGCTAACAGTAAAATCGTTGAGCACCGGACGTTTTTATGGGAAATAAGAGCAGAGGTCGTGGTTTTAGAGTCATTTTCTGTTATTCGAAAATAGGCTAGGAATAGTGCTTGGGTTTCCTGCCTTGGTTCGGGAATGGTGGATTTGTCATATCATTTGCCGTAAAATGCATAGATATAGACTGATAGTCCAAGTAATATTGTGAGCTCAATAACATTTGTTGTTAGGAGTCGGAACGTTTGGAAGTTCAATTTATCGGTATCATATCCCGTCGCATCTGAAATGGTCATTTTTATTAATTTCAGTCAGATACGTTTTCACGAGAAACATGTAATTCTCTCAAGACCGATGCCCTACTTTACAGATGTTAAGATATTTCCCATGATTCTATGGGGTAGTAAACCTACCCCCATGATCCAAAATCATCTCTGAGCTTAGTCGCAGAAAATACAATTAAACTTTAAACGTTTCGCAAGAGATTTTATTACTGACGTCTTGCTTTGTTTAAAACCTTTAAAACCTCTCGAGTTCATCTGACAAAAAAACATTATTAAAGCTAAAGCTTAAGATTGAAAACCCGAGTTTCTTCAACGTAAAAACCAATTAATTATATCAGATAAATTTAGCCCTTTGAGCAATGCGCCCTGATGAAAGACTTCAGCGCAAAAGCATTTAATAAAAGCAGATATTAAATTCTCAACGCACAGAAAGACTCAGTCCGTCTCCCCAAAGCCGAAATCAGACAAAAAAGAATCAGCACTTGAAATAACGTATTTTCCACATTTACATCCTCAGTTGCATTAACTCGTTGGCGAGTCAAGCTTCCCGGCTTTCTCTGTGTCGTAACACCCAGTCGATAACCCGGCCGTGCTCATAAACACCATCAACTGTAACTAACAACTAAAAGCAGACGCTGCGGCCTCCCCAGCCTCCCCACTGGCACTGTATTAAATCTCAAGTTCAAACTCTTAATCTCTAATCCTCGTCCCGAGAGAGCCGACTCGCAAAAGCTGCCAGCTTTCGCGAGCGCAAAAAAGATATTAACCCCAGGTTAAATATAAACGTGCGAAAAAGTCGTAAAATCTGGAGCGTTAGCAGCATGAAATTATGATTCGGATGTCGCCTTCTCATGAGAGAGTTGGACTACGTCGAGGACGCAGTATCGTGGCGTTATAGCATGCTAATTTTGGTTTATAGCGTGCTGTGTGTCCTTCTTTTCCAGGGCTCTTGAGTATTGTCTGTTTGTGGAGAACATCAACCTGTCTGCGATAAGGACGATCCGAGTGCTGCGACCTCTGAGGGCGATCAATCGGATTCCGAGTAAGTAGAAAATATCTGCTCCCGCTGTACAGTTTATTGACTCATGAGTTGAAAATACAACTTTTGAATCCTGAATTAATGTCATAGTTACATCAACTCACATAAGATTGGCCCCAATCGTTTTCTATGATTGCATTTTTAACTTCGGAGGAAAAAGTTAGCACAACCAACTTTTAGGATCAAAATTACAATACGATATTCAAAAAGTAACCTTCCAGTTTAAGAGACAAAAGAAGCAATGATCTATAATAGGTTGTCATCATTGATACAAGTTTTATGCGGAAGATAGCTCGCAAAATAGACCACATTCGAACTAGCTCATTCCAGGGTTAATAAGTGTTTACAACACAAGGAAGTCCCACAAGAAAAACATTTCCAGCCAAATGATAACTGTCTCTTTTGCCAGACATTGTTATTTAGGCGCCAAGTAGTCGAATATTTGGGGTCTGGGATTGGGAATAATGATAGGCATTGTGTCCGGGAGTTAAGCTGAAAATACCTGCACGCCACCGATCACATTCAGCTAAAGAGTTCACAGTTTTGCGAACAGGGAATAATGACTGACATTGTGTCGGGGGAACCACCTACATTATGGCCACGCACAGCAGCGCATTACAGGTGAAAATTATAGGGCCTTTGTAATCAGTATTCATTGTCAGGCAACAATGGCTAGTTTCGAGGTGGAAATATGATTCTGATTCATAAGTTGAGTGATACACTTGTGTGATACCACTGGGTGGATCATACTTTGATATTTATTCGAAATTTTGGTTTTATCGCTTCACGACTACGATTCGTGGGGTGTTGTGAAGTTATGTCCGAAATTCAAGCGAAAATGTACTGCGACTGCGAAAATTCCCCTACGTTTAAACTGCAAACGAGTGAAACTATATAGACAAAAAATAAATGTTAAAAATGTATTTGAGAATGTTGTGATCAAAAATGGTATTTACGATATCTACCAAGAAAATACAAATGGCACAATTGTGGTATCGTGCCATTGTCGACTGACTATAAATCTGGTGATTATGGAGAATTGGGCAATCACTTATCAAGTTTAAGCAAACATACAACATACAGATGCATACATGATGCAACATACACATACACACATATATACATATACAAATAGATGTATAATGGATATAATGGATAGTGGAAAATTTTCAACCTCTCCATGATGTGTGGTTATAACCAGATGCCGGACAAAATTGAGTGCTTGCCCAATAATTCGGCAACATGTGCCCGGAAAAGCCCCGGGATATCCACGGGAAACCCAGCGCGCATTTCAAGCAGCACCTTCAGTTGAGTGGAAAGCGATCCGACTAACCAGCTTGGCTTGGGAAATCACCTTCTGGGACCGGCAGTAATGAGGGGATGCTACCAATACCAAGGCAAACTCCGAAAGGAAAATTAGTAGTATGCATCGTTGAAGCATTAACTATGGAAATTATAGTTGATGGAAATATTCGAAACCTTCGTTATTTTGTTTCAATTTGTAACATCGAGTTCAGGCGGTCGTTGATGTGGAACAGTTTAATTTGCCAAGTCAAAATTGGAAATATAAATTCAATTTTCTCTTGCTTTCTCTCAGTTTCTCGTCTGCTTCGCATGGCTCTAGGTATTAGTAATTTTCCCCTGACGTGTTATTCGTGGCATTTTCCGCAAATTCTCCGGATGTTCGAAATTCATTGCATTCCTCTTTCTCGATTGACCATATAAAACACTCTATACACTGAACGGGAGGTGAATAGCTTTTATCAGTTCGAGTTTCCTTGGCCAAATCGTTCACACTTTTCAAAAACACTTTTCATTGCCCACTAAATAAATATTTAATTCACGAAGTGCACGACATTTATCATTTTCTTAGTGAAACGGTTGAATTGAGGTCGTCTTTTCCGAACAATTTATGCTATTTAAGCTTGATAATAGCTCAATTAAGAGAGAACGGACTACGAAATCTAAAATCTAAAATGATATAATAACGTATCTTTTAAACCATAAAAATATGGTTTTGAAACATTTTCCACTTTTAAGTCTGCCCGAACAAACTTAAAACAGCACGATATATATGTAAACCTAACAATTACTTAAAAGGGGTGAAGAGGTTCTAAAATTAGTTTCCAAAATGCAAAACAACACATCCTTGGTTCTTTTTTCGGTATTTTTAGATTTTAAACCAACGCGTTAGAGCCAGGCTAAAACAACGGATCCGCAAATACCACGACACTAAGAAATCATTTCCTCAAGTTTATTAGTATTCATCTAGTTCATACCGCATAGCCAAATATTTTGACATGTCTGTGAAACATCGACCACATAGAAGAATTGCCCCATTCAACACAAACCAACACACATACGAGACCACAATTATCCTTAGAAACACACACCACGCTTTGGCGTCCCAATGAATGAATAGGGTAGCGGCATACACCATGGGCGAAAATGTCACGGAAAGATCAACCGAAATACCCATAAACTCTCTCCCAAAGTCCAGAACTATCACAAACAAGGAGCGTATTCACCAACCCCACTCAATGTCTGAATGCCTTCGCCTTCTCCCTTCTACCACCCACGCGGAATGGGCTCAAAAACGGCCCGAGCAAATATTAGCCTACAGAACGGAGCTGCCCCAGCGCCCCCTCCCCCTCACACAGAATCTACCCCGGGGCATCCACGACGGCATAGTAACTTGACCCAGTTCCGTTTGGTCCAGTAGCAGTCGACCACTCTCTCTGTACATCGTCGTAAGGAAGTAATCTCACACTGAAAAGGGATTCCATGGCTTGGTACTTTTTTAAGCAGATAATTCGCAGCACAGAGAGATCGATAGTTTTCGAGTTATATATGGCATAGATCATGAGATCATGGCGTTAGTTGTGATGTGTTTTTTGTCAATTATATCTGGTTTTTGATGTTTTCTAACCAAATTAAACTAGACTTAACTAGTGTAACTTAACAAATGCTCAAAATAAATATGTGATTATATCCGTAAAAATTGTGGATTTAGCCTTTCGGACATTACATATCAAGGAAAACAAACGACAGTCCAGGCTTCTTTCAAGCTTCAACTAAGCCAATTCCAGCTTAATCTCCTCAACAAACGTCACTGCACTGGAGAGAAAAGGCGACCAACAATTCATCGGTCAAGAGCATCTTGCCACCCCATGTCGATCAGCAAACACAGTCACCCCGTGTTTCGAGGAAATGCACCCGGCTCCGACGATCTAACGTCTGCCATCCACTCGAGAAAGTTTAGCGACGACGTGAAAGCGTCCACATCCGGCGTCGCTAATGGCGTCGACGTCGGCGTCGGCGGCGGCGGCGGCGTCGGCGGTAAACAATGACGTGGCATAAACTAGGCCACGTACTAGTCTTGAAAAGAGAGGTTTCTCTGCGGTGGTGCACGACTCGCAACCTCGCGGTGCATCATCTTGGATGCGAGGGTCGAGATTTGTGATAGGGAGGCTGGATTGCCGGTTGATTCACGCGATTTCGCTGACGTTTTCTTAATGATGTTGAATGATTGAAGCGTTTCACACGAACTTTCGCGTCTGTTTTATAAATGGTCGGTATTTTTAATTAATCTTTGCTCTGAGAATCTTGATGGAGCAGGCAGCAAGCATCGCGAGGAATATTTTGTGAAAAGCCTTTTTTTAACAATGTGAAAGTGTTGAATAATTTTCCAAACCGATTTCTGAATTTTCGACGGTACGAAGAAACAACTCCTAGGCCGCTAAGATGCTAAAGAAAAGTATAAAGCGGATAGGAATTACAGGTGGACAGGAGTAGTGGAGTTGACAGCAAGGTGGCTGGAACTCGACTGAAACCCAATGCCTTTCTGCAAGGAAAATGGACATTCGCCATTCAAACCTCCCTAACTCTAGCAATTGTAACAAGTGCCACACACATACCTATATTACGTAAATCTTCCTGCTCGTGCTCTCTTCCGCTCTCTCTTCTCTCTCGTTCTGTCTCTCACTGGCTCCAGATTCTCGTATTCACTGTCTCACTCTCGGTGGTGGCCTATATTTTATGCCAGCCGCCTGCCACCACGCAAATATGCTCTGCCTTGAGATATGCTCGAGATCACTTCACACTTGTTACGTGTTTGACACGCGGCTCCCTAGTTAAGAAGCGACTTGGGATGACATGATAAAGGGGCCGCAAATTCTAAGCTGGGAGACGGATCTTTCTCAGGTAGATGAAGTCACCTTTATATAATTTAGATATACTACATGTAAATGTATTTGTATATTTATATATGTATATACGGGTGTGTGTCGCACTGTGTGTGTGGAGTGTTGATTTTGGTGTTGGGAATTAGATGGAAGATGTTTATTCGAGAATGATGCCCTGGGATTGTTTGGCACACAAGGATAGTGTGAATGTGGCAAAATTAATTGGTTCTCCTGCGAATTGCAAGTAGGACTAATAATGAAAGTATGATTATACTAGTGGCTCCGCCCCTGCGGCCTCCGGCCGCCAACCCCGCCAGGGGGCTCCGCCCCCTGGACCCCCGAAGTTTCTTGGTGGGGGGCTTCGCCCCCCAAACCCCCCCGTCGGGTATTTGGGGGGCTTCGCCCCACAAATTCCCTCCGGTGCAGCCTCCGGCCACACACGCCTGCAGGGTGCTTCGCCCCCTGACATGTGTGGAGGGGTGAACGTAATTAGAGTGAAATCATGACAGGAAAATAGTTGGTCACCGTGGTATCATCCGACTACGGGGGTGAACTAACATCAAAATTCAAACCTCATCTAACCGACCTAAAATTTGCAAAAATATAGGTAATATTAATGGAGGTTTTATGAAAAGACTCAGACACGCAGACGTCCGCCATCGATAAATCATAAAAAATAATTAATTTAGAGCCGTTAAAAAAGATCCCATGTTTACAGAAAGCTGATCAGATATAGTTAAAAACCGTGTTTTTTATCGCATAGGTGTGTATTTAAGACATCCTATCAGTTTCAGTTCCTCGAGTTGCCTGCTAAATGCAGATTCTTGTAAAGTTTCGTGGTATTAGTACACAGAGTTTGATTTGTAGATGGCTTGGGAAGGAATGATAATAATCTGTTTGTGAAGTGAATTGGCAGGGCACAGATTTACAGAGAGATACATAGCACAGGGCTTGTCGTAACAAATCGTGGGTCGGCTGACAAAAAAAAAATGAATTGTATAGAAAATTAACGTCTCGGAAGTCAAAATTTAAGGGAAAGGGCCAATTTTGGGCCGGTGTCCGTTGGGCTCGTCTAGCAGTCAAATCAATACATTACAGAGGAAACAATTTCGAGATGATGCTAATTTTACCATATGCCCCCCCCCCCCACCCAGCCACTAATCCAACCTTTCCTGACCCTACCCAACATCCCAACCCAATTGTGTTCTATGTTTCATTATACCCTATCTTTTGACCAGGTACCCACCTCGAAGCGTGTTACCTTGAAGGGTAGCCTGGCAAAGCGTCCCCTGGCAAAATGTCCGCCCAGACTTCCACTATCGATTATTGAGGGATTGTGTATATGGATCGCGACAAATGCAAAATTTTGATATTGAAGGATTTTTTTATCAAATGTTTACTGTGTTTGCTGTGTGTTTGCTGCTGATTCAAAATTTACATAGTTATTTTCGCGAAGCAACGCAAAATTGGTGTTTTAACGCGCGAAGTTGACCAATGTTCGCGAACTTTCGCGACTTTGTCCCCGATATTGTTTTACTCGATGTTTATGATCAGTTGCGCAATCACGAGACTTCCCCGAAATGCGGCTGGCTGTAGCGAGCCCCCTCTCTCCACGATGATTTATATGCACTTGGTGGGGCCATGTGTTTTTTGCAGAAAGTAGGAGAGTCGCATGTTTTTGTTTTTGTGAAAAGATTCCCTCCCCCCCAAAAAGGGCCCAATTTTGGGCTGGCGGATGTAAAATTATAGGTTTGAATTAAAAATGAACACTTTTACACGGGTACAAATTTTCAATTCTATGTGTCCAAATTTGACCGGTGAACCCCCCCAAAAAAGGGCCCATTTTGGCCAGACCGAGGCGAAACCTCAACAGTGAGTTGTATAATGTGTGATCGAGTGCGTTTCCAGAATTTCATAAAGTTAGGAAAATAACTGCCAAGTGTAATCGCAAGTTTTTGTTTCTGCTAAATGACCCCCTCAAAAGGGCCCAATTTTGGGCTGGCTGGTTTGAAAATTTCAATTTGAATTGAAAATGGTCGCTGCTACACGGGTATAAATTTTCAATCCTCCAAGTCCAAATTTGGTAGGTGAACCCCCCCCCAAAAAAGGGCCCATTTTGGTCAAACCGCAGCGAGACCCCCTCGTTGCACCCATTTATGATGTATCGAGTGCGTTTCCAAAATTTCATAAGAATCGGATGGTAACTTTAGGCGTGCATAGACATGTCTGAAAGTGATGAAAACATACTGAACCACAGGGATAATATTAGTATAGGGACTAGTGGCTCCGCCCCTGCGGCCTCCGGCCGCCAACCCCGCCAGGGGGCTCCGCCCCCTGGACCCCCGAAGTTTGGTGGTGGGGGGCTTCGCCCCCCAAACCCCCCCGTCGGGTATTTGGGGGGCTTCGCCCCCCAAATGCCCTCCGGTGTGCACTGTGGCCGCACACACCTGGAGGAGGATTCGCACCCTGACATGTGTGGAGGGGTGAACGTAATTAGAGTGAAATCATGACAGGCAAATAGTTGGTCACCGTAGTATCATCCGACTACATCAAAATTCAGACTTCATCTAACCGACCCGACCTAAAATTTGCAAAAATATAGGTAATCTTAATGGAGGTTTTATGAAAAGACTCAGACATGCAGACGTTCGCCATCGATAAATCATGCCAAATAATTAATTTAGAGCCGTTAAAAAAGATCCATGTTTACAGAAAGCTGATAAAAACCGTGTTTTTTGTCGCATAGGTGCGTATTTAAGACATTCTATGGGTTTCAGTTCCTCGAGTTGCCTGCTAAATGCAGATTTTGTAAAGTTTTGTGGTCATTAGTACACAGATAAGTTTGATTTGTAGAATGGCTTGGGAAGGAATGATAATAATCTGTTTGTGAAGTAAAGGCCGGGCACAGATTTACAGAGATATACATAGCACAGGGCTTGTCTTAACAATTGTGGGTCGGCTGACAAAAAAAAATGAATTGTATAGAAAATTAACGTCTCGGAAGTCAAAATTTAAGGAAAAGGGCCAATTTTGGGCCGGTGTCCATTGCGGCTCGTCTAGCAGTCATGACAGTAATTTTACCATATGCCCCCCACACCCACCCCACCCAGCCACTAATCCAACCTTTCCTGACCCTACCCAACTTCCCAACCCAATTGTGTTGTATGTTTCATTGTACCCTAATTTTTGACCAGGTACCCATCACGAAGCGTATTTCCTTGAAGGGTAGCCTGGCAAAGTGTCCCCTGGCAAAATGTCCGCCCAGACTTCCACTATCGATTATTGAGGGATTGTGTATAGTGATCGCGACAAATGCAAAATTTTGATATTGAAGGATTTTTTAATCATATTTTTACTGTGTTTGCTGTGTGTTTGCTGCCGATTCAAAATTTACATAGTTATTTTCGCGAACCAACGCCAAATTGGTGTTTTAACGCGCGAAGTTGACCAATGTTCTAGAACTCTCGCGACTTTATCCCCGATACCGACGCATTACGAAAAAAAATCACAATATCGTCTGTAATTTTCAGATTAATTTTTAGTTTCAATTCAATGTGTTAAAAAAAATACTCAGTGTTTATGATCAGTTGCGCAATCACGGAACTTCCCCGAAATGCGGCTGGCTGTAGCGAGCCCCCTCTCTCCACGATGATTTATATGCACTTGGTGGGGCCATGTGTTTTTTGCAGAAAGTAGGAGAGTGGCATGTTTTTGTTTTTGTGAAAAGATTCCCTCCCCCCCAAAAAGGGCCCAATTTTGGGCTGGCGGATGTAAAATTATAGGTTTGAATTAAAAATGAACACTTTTACACGGGTACAAATTTTCAATTCTATGTGTCCAAATTTGACCGGTGAACCCCCCAAAAAAGGGCCCATTTTGGCCAGACCGAAGCGAAACCTCAACAGTGAGTTTTATAATGTGTGATCGAGTGCGTTTCCAGAATTTCATAAAGTTAGGAAAATAAATGCCAAGTGTAATCGCAAGTTTTTGTTTTTGCTAAATGACCCCCTCAAAAGGGCCCAATTTTGGCCTGGCTGGTTTGAAAATTTCAATTTGAATTGAAAATGGTCGCTGCTACACGGGTATAAATTTTCAATCCTCCAAGTCCAAATTTGGTAGGTGAACCCCCCCAAAAAAGGGCCCATTTTGGTCAAACCGCAGCGAGACCCCCTCGTTGCATCCATTTATGATGTATCGAGTGCGTTTCCAAAATTTCATAAGAATCGGATGGTAACTTTAGGCGTGCATAGACATGTCTGAAAGTGATGAAAACATACTGAACCACAGGGATAATATTAGTATAGGGATATAAATAGTTAAGCTCCTAGAATTTGTGATGATAGTTGGCTGCTAGTAAATACGTCTCGTGTGTTTTATAAGGAACGAAATATTCATTTCAAAATTTGTATTGTTTTCGGGATTTGAACCCAGATATATTAATTCAGTGAAACTGTGCATGGTGGAGATCTGTGAGATATGATATCCGATACTCATCTGATGATTAACTTCATATGGTATGACTGGTTGTTTTCATAAAACCAACTCTTACTCGGTGTTAAAAAGCCGAAAAGTCGGTCCTTAGAGACGAAAACTCAATTACTTTTATTTCGAAAAAGTCAAAGTCAATTTGGCTCAGCGGTCAGAGAATCAGCTACACGAGGGCAGGAGTCATGTGGTTCGAAGTTCCCGACTATAGAGCGTACATTTCGGAGATTAATTTAATTTGGATCAAAAGCAATCATAGAAAATGAGTAACCTCTCAACATCCCGAACCGGTAATAAAATATTTACTGCACTCAATAAAACCCAAGGCGCAAATAACGGCCGCGAAGCGACACGAACATTTCCGCTGTCAACTGCTACATCTCTGCTACTTTTCGTGGCTGGAGCATTTTTTTGTGCCGGCCACTTCGTCTAGACGCCGAAAATATGTAGGGACAAAAACCCTGATAGCGATTTGCCGGCAAACCACGTGACAGTCGACCACCTTAACGCGCTATGACTTTCCGACAAACTGACAGATCTAGAAACTTTCTCCAATGCTGTCTCTCCGAGCACGGACCATCTTGGCAATTTCGCGCGCTGTCACAAAGAACTAGCAACCGATTGAAATGATAGAAGGTTTCTCCGTATTTTATTTTCATTTGACTTCGGAGTCGTTTTGGGACAGGATGGAGATAAAGTTTTGTCGCGTGAGGGCTTTGCTGACGCGCGCTGCAAGTATTATTTTAATAAGTGCACGAGATGAAGACAGTGTCAGTTTTCTGTTCGAATCACGAACAGAGACCGCAATAAAGTTAAGTAATAAGAACTTAGAGGAAGAGGAAGAAATATCGACAGAATTGGCCGGCTGGAAAGACCTTAATTTGTATTTTCTGTAAAACCATTTAATCCCTTATGGACGAATAAAACTAATTTTTATTATAAATAAGAACTTTTTCCACTTCATGTGACCGAAAACACTCAGCGTGACACTGGAAAAAAAAAAGTTGATCAGAGAATGGTTTTATGTTAAGTATTCAATGCCAAAACCGTGATTTTCCCAATTTCCGGAGTTTATGTTACAAAGTGTTTGGTTTATCAAAAATCTAGCACTGGTTGATATTATGTGTAAGTTCAACTCACGTCTCAACACCGTGGTAATGATTTACATTCTAAGTTTATGACGTGATGTTGAATACTAAAAGTTGCCTTCAGCGTCTTCCATGACGTTAAGAGATTCAATTAGTAACTAATTATCCGCTAAGCTAAAAATAGCTAAAATAAAAATGCACACTCGTTTCGGGAATCTAATTACTTTCAATGAAAGTTAATCTGGTTTAATCTGCTTAGTTCCCAACAGAAACTGTCAGTTTCTGCTGTACTCAAGCCCCGTCATTGACTACAAGCAAAGAGCACACCATACCACAGCGTACACACGTAGCAGTGAATGCTGCTGACACCAAATGTGAAGCGTGCTCATATTCTTAACTGCATCGATCTCCGCCCCGACTGCATTGTGTGTGGGGGGGGGGGGGGGGGGTAGTGAGCAGGGGGGTAGGGGTGTGTGACGTGCTCAATGTGCATCTGTCGCTCATTAATCTCACAGTCGTCTCGCAATCACGGTTAATTGCATGAGCTAGCGTCGACATGGTGCACGGTACGGTGCAGCATAGCTACGTTGCATTATAGTCGGGCTTTGTGCCACCGAGGAGCTTGGGTGAGCGCAAGTGTCGGCGATAGGGTTTTTTTATGATGTCTGGATTTTGATGCTGCGGGGGTCTTTTTAATGACCGATTTTACAGTATTTTTCACGCTGGTGATGATGAGTAGGCCTTTTGCAGCAAACTGTGTCGTTCACTTAGATTGGGCATATGGCTTAGAAAATTTGTGCTTATTCGAAATTAATGAGATCAATGTTCGTTGTCATGGTCAGTGACTGTGAAGGGGTAGCATTGGCTCGAATTCGCAGTCATCAAAGTTCTAAATTCGCTGTGCTTGAGTTCGTGACAGAAATAAATCGCTTCATATCCATAGAATTATCAAAAATACAACAAAAATCATCAACTGAATGACAGAAGGGCAAAACAATCGAAATTAAAAAGACGTTATCCGCTCACTTAAATGTAGCTAAATTTAAGCCTGCTATAAGAGAAGCAAACTTCATTTGAAATGAAAGAAAATTATTAGTATACGAAGCGAGTGAAAGTGCAAATAAACTTTAAAAATAAACATAGCAAATATTTAGGGAACCTAAGCAGACGGTTGCTGTTTGGTGAGACGAATTTTCACATGATCATAACCTCACCTTGTTCTAACAAAAGCAAAATTTGCATAGCACTAAAATGCAGGTAAGTCCCATACTAACACGAGCAACCGTAGCAGCATACAGCATCACTAGCAACGCAGTAACACCGGTGTTAACAAGCCCCAGGCACTAACAATACAATTGTTGGTGATGCCAGCATACATCGGAATTATTTACTTTGCAATCGTACTAGACTCAACTTGGTATTGCGAGTGGCACATCGCAGTATTCTGCACGAAAGCCAAAACATGTGATGCTGTCAAAGAATTTTCCCATGCAGGCAAAAAACAGACGTCAAAATACAAGTTGTATTTGATATCGCCCACACAGTTGTCACAGTCATAAAAAACAATGCTTGAATAATATTCCATGCTGAATAGTTAGCGGTTTCTGTGTTAAGCTGTCTGTAGTAGTAATTTTAATGCTTTTCCAGCACCGATGTCTTTAATGTGGAATTTTAGTAATTATTTATCTTCAATACGTTTTTTATATATTATCATTTTGTTTATTTCCTTTTTCCGTTAAACCTAAGGAGGAAAAGAGAAAGTGGTTTTTCTGGTGGAAGCTTATACCAGTAAGCAATTGTTGGTGGGTTATCTGAGCTATCCGGCTCAGTTGGTCAGAGCAACCGCCCGGCAAGCGGAAGGTCCCGGGTACGTTTCCCGGTTCGTACGCACATTTTTCCTGCTTAGCTAACCCACCAAGGAGGAAATGTTTATGAAATCTATATTTTAGGCGCTTCACATTCTGAGTTGTCTCGCCACTCTCTCCCAAATCTTTATCTTCACGGCATCATTTTCTACTATCGAGAACAACCCTAAAGAGCTTCACACCATTTTACAAATCGTCTGGCTTTCAGAACGGTTCGAACTGCCCGAGGACTAAAAATTAAATCTCTTTCAGTTTCAGCAGATAAATGCGAGACCCGATTCCGGAATAGGGTTAATCTTAAATTCCTTCCTTCTCGAGTCACCCACTGCATTAACGCCTGCGAGAGAGGCAAACGGTTAAATATTACGGGCCACGAACTTCACCGCTGATAGATTACCCCTCTCAAAAACCCGAGTATCTTCAGAGAAGAAAAGTTTTTGTTGTGTAGTTGGTACGTATGCGCGGGGTGGATGGGGGGGGGGGGGGGGGACCGACATCGAGTTCGCGCATCGCTATTTTTCCTCGAAATCCGAACTCCGCGCCCTCGGGCTCTCTGATTTATAATGATCACCGTAGGCCACAGCAGCCACACGCAAAACCGATGATTGTAGGTAATCTTTGAAAATATACAACTGCAAGTTAGTTTCATCTTTTAACGAGTTCCAGACAAAGCAGGCGATCGACAGAACTTGAGAGATTGTTTGAGACCAGCAGGCCATGACCCTTACCTAACGACACACCATAGCCAAATATCTTACTAGGCTCTTTAGAATATAAGGAAACTCTCTCGAATGGTTTGGCAACGTTGGAAACACCGGTTCTCGTGAGAGCACAGAAGTTAAGCAACATCGCGCTGAGTCAGGTTTTTGATGGGTGACCATCATGCACATGGTCAGTTCTGTTCGGGAGAGAGGTTGGAGGGTTTGAAGTTAGTACAACAACTTTACTCGCCTTGCTTATCAAACCTCTCGACAGCATGGATTAGTGGAGGAATCCTGTTGTTCGAGTTGTACCGTCCTTCGGAAGGGACGTAAAGCCGGTGGTCCCCTTGGTGCTTTTCGACAGGAGGCACCGGGTTTCCCCTCCTCCCTTCTAGGCTAGGTTAGGTTCATCATCACCCTTATCATCACCATTTCATTCACCAACGCCATTAGACCAGCGCCACACGGCCAGTTATCAAAACAGTGCGTCGTTAAGCACCAATAATCAATAAGGAAACTCTGGACGAAATCGAGGGCTAGTGGCGAACCTGCAGGACTAGGGTGATGTTAAACTAAGCAGGTGCAGCTATCACCTACAATGATACTGTGAATTTAATCCTAAATGCAAATACTCGTTGCATGGACGGTAGATGATGATTATTAGAAACGAAATATCAATTCCAAAATTACATCCGTTGATATTTCGTTTCTAATAATCATTACAATGATACTCTTTTTATGTTAACTGCTAGTTGACGCTTGAGATTGAGCATGGATGCCAAACAAAGCCCCCTCAATATTACATAAGTTGACGTAAGATGACGTGTGGTGCTTTAATTTTACACCAAGCTGCCTAGTCGGCGCTGAAAATTATAATTTTGGCAGAGTTTCTCGCGTTACACAGGCTATTAAGATATTTACTGTAACTCAAACAAGCGTATCACCTCAACAAAACTATCACCATCGAAGCATCGAAATTATGGTGACTCTAGATAAAGGGATCAATTTGCTGCAATAACGATGGCCATAACGTAGCACACGGTTTATCTGTGTTACAAGGATAAGAAAAACTCCGCTTTTTCACTATCAACGCTGTATCAAAGCTGTAGGATTGCTGTACCTCACCCCAACAATCGTACCACCTAAACAACACTCACACCGTGGTGGCACCAAAATGTTGGTGATATTACAGGTAAGGGTCCAGACCCTTCATTAAGCTGTTTACCCAATTTCTTTCCAACGAAGTTCAGCGTTGCTCGCTGGATGGTTTTTAATCCTCTTGATGTTAAAGTTAAAGACAAATGCATCTGGCCCGGCCGAGTGGTAATCAATTTCCCATGGCCTTTCCCAGCGCCCCACGCATTTCCCCGGCTAGCCGATATATAAAGTAAGGTCTACGTGAAACTTTTTTCATTTCGTTTTTCATCCGCGCACGCTCTCCAGTTCGTTATCTCTCTCTCACAGACACACTCTCTCTCTCACTCTCTCTAAACAGATGGAGTCGGTATCAGGGAGGCTGCCGGGAGATAATTCCATCTTACCTGTTGGGTTTTACGAGGGGCTGTGCAGTGGCGAGCGGTTGGACGGCGACACCGGCGGTTGCTGACCTGTGGGTAAAGGCGATATGGCGGGATCAGTAGGGATTCATTGTGTTGAGATACGCTCAACAAAGCTATTTTGTAGGAGTTTACTACATTGACTAAAAACAAATAATAGAAATAGTAATAATCATGAAATAGGCAAGTAAGATATGATTAGGTAAGTAGAATAGTTTGTAAAACAACAGAAAATTGATAAAAATTCAACTTCCTCACTTCTTCTTTTATGCGAATTGAAATATTGAACGATCGAAAACATAAACAACTTATTATGCCAATTAAATACATGCCAATAAATTATCTTCACAATAAACAGCCTTCCAGTTCAAAGCTTAGTCCGCAGTAAAGAGAAATTCCCATTGTACTGATAACACAGAGAAATTATACACAAAACAATTTAACTGTTAGACGAAATTACACTAATCACCCTCGCCGCAAGAAAACGAAAAAAATAGTAAAATGAACGCTTCTCTAACTCAAACAAATACTTCCGCTACTTTTCACACTCAAGTTTAAACGACCGCCCCTTAAAAACCCCATTTAACGAAACGCGGGCCATTAAGACGAGCGACAATGTCGCACGGTCATCTGCAGCCCGGCCTACAAGCCAGCATCTCTCAGGTCATCGCCGGTCGCGTGGTTTAACGACACCGTTTAACGGCGTGTCATCACTTCCCCGCTGCTGCAAGACGCCACTCCGTCAACCTGTCACGTAGAAGATTGGAAAAGTGTCGATCTCTTCCACTGCCCCCGCCGTCTCACCTAAATTTCCCCGGGAAAGGCGAGTCAAAAGAGCGCTTTTTGAAATACGTTTCGGCGAGGACCAGCGGCGAATGGTCGGTCTGTGGAATTATTTTGTTAGAAAGGCTATATTATGTTCTGATGTAAATGGTTACTGTCAAGCTATAAGACAGCATTGTGACGAGGGCGAAGCGGAAGCCTTGGTATCGTTCGTTATGAATGAAAACTATGGCATCTGTGTTTATTGAAATAGAATAAAGATACTAGGTTAAGATAGTATTGAAATAGAGACGGATACTTCGTTTCTAATAATAGACATCTATTGTGCATCCAAGGAAGAATATGTCTATTCCACTCAGAGAAAAATCAAGTCAGATACCCACTGGACGTACTATCAGTTTGGTTGGAAATTAAAATAATTAGATCTGGTTAATAATAAGGGAAGATGGGAAAATCACAACCCGAATTACTCAACCTAGCTTTAGCGAGAGGGTATCATGACATTATATTGATAGAATTTTGATTGAATGGAATAGGTGTAATCCGACATAAACAGATTTTTTCCTACGAATTATCATCTATACGCCGAATTGGGTGTTACTGTTTCAAAGCCAGCTTCAAACCCAGTGTGTAACGACCCTGTATCGTTGAACATAACTAAGCTTTCAGTAAAATTCCTAACCGGTCCGCCACTATTCCGTACGAACCCTTTTCTAGGATCGTCGCCTATAGATCCACTTGAACCCTCCTCCCGCATCCCTCGGGACTGTCACACTAGTTTGGATCCAGATAATATAATAACAATCAATCAATATCCCGGCCGTACGCACCAGCAGAAGAGGATCGTAGGAGCGGAACGGGAATGAAAAAGGGTTGGGAACGTGCTACGTGGAAATCTGGGGGTAGAAAATTTCTCTTAAAGGAATCACCGTCGATATTTACAAGTCCCCGGGCAATCTATGGGTAGCATTGTGTGCCCTAAGTATATATACTTATATATATATATATATATATATATATATAAAGAGAGCTCGGGGTCCTTCGGAAAGGCGACCGACACAATGCTGATGCTGTGCTGTTGCGTAGCATTTGTGTGAGATTCACGCTGGCT
Source organism: Nemurella pictetii (assembly GCA_921293315.2). NCBI lineage: Eukaryota > Metazoa > Arthropoda > Insecta > Plecoptera > Nemouridae > Nemurella > Nemurella pictetii. The sequence goes on from OV121122.1 coordinate 11,486,875, forward strand.
CCGCTGTATATGTATATATAAGTGTATTAAAAACATATCAGTGTAGACTAAAACGAAAGAGGGCGCGTTCTATTTCGGTCACAGGATAAGTGTTTTCTGAGCTTTTTTGCTGCATTGTTGTGGAAAAATCTTACGCGCCGCGTGTTATCGTTCTTAAAAAAAAAAAAAAAAAAAAAAAAGCACGCCGGGGGGGTTGGCGGCCGGAGGCCGCAGGGGCAGAGCCCCTAGTCGTTCTTAAAAATGCATTTCCTCGACGAAATAGCGAGCTATGGGGCCACAGAACAGATCGCAGTCGATTTTTCTTGCTTGCGGCCGCATGGTTTCGGGGGGGGGGGGGGGGGAATCAAGGCGATCGTGCGACAGGCGGGCAATTTTAGAACCGCGGATTAGCGCTAAGTGAATTCGGATGTTTTTTTTTCTCGTGAAAAGCGTGTCGCTGCCGCCTGCTGGATGACAATGCTGCGCCCTAGTCGACCCTTCCCGGCGGCTAGTCGAAGCGCCGGAAGGCTTTTCCTGTGTTTTCCGCCGATTACCGCGATCGAACATGCGGCCGCAATTTCCACGACAATTGCTGTGGTGTTGTCGATTTCTAAGCCGTGAAGTTTTAGCATTCTCACTTGTGTTAAGAGTCGAAATTACTATGTACTTATAGAGACGGCAAACCTTAAGATAAAATCTAATATTCATAGTGACCAATTTATAGTAATTTTTAAGTGCACATTACAATTTCAGACCTTAATTACTTGTAAACGCTGATTTTTCATGCAATTTACTCATTTATTTCAAGGCTCTCTTCAATAACCCACCAATAACATTACTGATGTGATGTTGTTGTTAATACAGTAACTAAGATAGTTAATATTCCTAAGACCGATGTTAATGTACACAATAGTAGAATCTAAAAAACTAGCATCGCAGTAACTCGTGGGTTTTAATGCTGTTAGTTAAGGGTCCATTGGCTTTTCTACCGAATTTCTCTTTACAATCAATCCACTTCGAACCCAGAAATAACATTTCATATCAGTAATATTTGATTATAAGCACGCACATGGTAAACCGAACTACTCCTGACCACACCTCTGTATTAAAACGAGGTATTTTTTTATTGATTGTTTGATATGTGGCGTTGTACAACTTAGCACTTTGGGAACTGGTCGAATTACAAATATAAATCATTGAAAGGTGACAGCTAACGTAGCAAGCCACCAAGAAAACAGTTCCGACACGCAATCGAAAACATTTTTCATATCTCCATGCTTAGGCTCAGGGTTAGAAACCTTGTAGGCCTTCCAAAGAGCTGTACACAGCAACGAAAATAATAACCCAACAATTCTACATAGGAGTTGTTAAAGAATGTGAATAAATCTGGCGTCACCAACTTCAAACTCTTTAAACTCTCTCGTTTCACTCCGAAGACGCACGCATTAACAATTTCACAACGATGAAACCGTGCGTTCGTGTACGTCAACCGGCTCAATAAGCAGCGTATTGCACACAGATCCGGGCGTCCATTGGTTCCTCTGTCATAACACTTGCTGAACGCCTGAACTTCTTGCCGCACGAGCCTTATTGTACTTGCAGTAAATCTCTACGCGTGCTGTGCTTACTTCTGGCAACACAGTAAAGCCCGTTCCGCGGCGACGGATCGAGCCCTCGGATTATATAGACTTTTTTTGCCGGGGTTTATGATACGGCACGATTGCCTATATTCGCTCCTTCAACTAGTGTGTACTAAAATGAAAGGGAGAGGAAGATGAAAGCTCTTTTCACTCATAGAGAATAATATGCTTCGCGGAGGGATGAAGCTTACTTTGTCGATGTCGAATAATGAACATGGTTCCTGGCAGCTATTGATTTTTTTGGTGCTAGTAAAATACTTGGATGTGTTTCGCTTTGGCTGCTTACTAAGAATTGACTTGTTGCTTCTTAGCTTCCACAAAACCTGGACTTGTTGCTTTCTGGCTGCAACGATGCCTGATTGTGTTGGCCATTTGTAGACATTAAGCCTTCACCTGCTGTCTTAAAGCTGCCACTCCGCCTTAGATTGTTGCTCTTAAGGCCAGTTTTACCAAATTATTTTCAACTCTAGTTTACAGATAACTCAAAGAAAAAATATATAATTTCACTGAACGTGGTCAACTGTTGCCATGGAACTAAACTCCCACTTCAACCCAGATTTAATAGAATGGTTAAACTAACCCTAAAGCTGCCACCCAACAGGCCTTAATGTCACCAAAGCCCTTAATGGCAGAGCTCCGTCAAATTCTTTCTTCCAAATAACTTCATATCCTCTGAGTCGTTGCCCCTTGAAAGACAACACATCTCTATGAACGTCAACAAATATGTGTTTTTCATTGTTGAACGTCGGCGTTGGTGAATTCTCGCAGAAGGAAACAGAGAAATGACTGGCGGGAGTGAATGTGATTGTGTCGCGTTGGAAATACCGCACGGAGCACGCGTGACGGAATCGGCCCGCAGAACACCGAGAAGCGAATAACCGAGAATCGAATCGAATGATGTTAGAGAGAGCAGTGGTGTTCCTTCGTGCGCGGATTCGGTCGCGTGTCGGGCATGTGTTTGTGCAGCCAGCGGCGAGCCTGCATTTGCTCGGAAAACTGTCAGAAAACCGTGGTTTCGTTTCTCAGATACTCACAAACATTTCATGTGTTAACGTATTACCGTTTAATTCGTCACTAAATCAATTTTCGATCAAGCAAATGAACCATGAAGATTGTTGAATCAGCGCGATTTCAGCGTTCTTGTAGCCCAATTATATGGGAAACTAGGTCCTTGTAGGACCACAAATCATCAAAACCGAGAAGAACCGAATCCACCTGTTCCATATTTTTAAAAGCTTAACCATTCAATTCCCACTGGAACTTTTTACTTGTTAAGCTGGTGCCAAGAAGTGAAAGAGATGAATCTTAGAAACGTGATGGCCTACATATGCCTGGAATTGGTGAGCGAGAGCACGTACTGGGGTCATCTGACATTGTACACGACCTACGTTTTAGTGGCGAAGAAAATAACTCGTCCCTAAGAACCCGTGGCCCTTTCTACAATTGTTGTGAACAAAGTAGAGAGCGGGTGCCAGTTTCATGCTGGTTATCTGATAGGAATTATGAACATGAACGGAAGTTAGAGTATGTTTGAACTTAAAAGGAATTACTAGTTGCATGAACGGTAAATATTTATTTTTAGAAACGAAAAATTCATTCCAAACTCTGTGGCCGTCCCCTGATCTAAATAAACTCAAATAAACTTAATTTCTCTTCCACAGTTGGTTGTCCATGTATAGCATAACTAGTTAATCGTTCCATCCCGGCAAGGTGAGGGATCCGGGTTCGACTCCCAGTACGCGCACACACAGTGGAATGGATATTTCGCTTATAATAATAAACTAACTAAATTTGGAAGCAAGAGTTTTGACGATTTGAATGTGTCGCCCCTGAACGCATCCCGCAGAGCAAACTCGGCACCTCCAAGCACAACTCCTAGACGCAGCCCGCAGAACAAGTCCGGCTCTTCCATCAACCTTTCACCGGGATATCCCAAGAACCCAACAACGATTCGTGGCCGCTAACGGACAAAAGACATTTTAATTTGCATGTTTTATTAATTTCTCGTCTCTTTGGCTCACAGAGTGCTCGACATTCATTTGGTCGAAGATCAATTGAAAACGATTTCAGTGTGGGAAGTTCACTGTGTATTTCACATCGCAAAAGACCATACAATAAACGATAAAGTCGGCATCAATTTCCCAATAAGAATTTTTAGCATGTTAAAAACTCTGGATTTAAGTTGACAACACAATCTAATGCAGGCATGAGCAGCCAATTAATTATGGCACAGGTTTAGAAAATATTAGAACACATAACCATTTTTTTGATTAAATTTCGCACACATGGTAGCTGAGTTCGCATATGTTCGTTTTAACTTCCCACCAGTATTTAATAGACTGGGACTAATATTATCATTATTTGCTTCTGTATTAGTAGAAGTCGTCCCCAAAGCATTTTACTGACTCTAAACTATCATATTTACTACATTAAGACCCTGATCTCAACAGATATTAATTTCGTATCGCGTTTCGAGCACAGCTGGCTCCCAATCCACCACTGTTGTCCGTGTCAGCCGAGAACAAAATTCGGAAACGTGTGCTGTTCTTTTCCCACTCGAGTGCTGTAAGGGTTGTTTCGAGCAGCATTCTCGTTTGGGATTCGTGACGCGTTTCAATACGCGGGTTTCATCGATTGGCGCCGTGATAAACTCCGCGTTTTTTTCTCGACCCTCCGGAAAGTTTCTCATTTGAATATTAAGAAAAACGTGATTAGTTTCATTAATAAAATATATATCTCAGAAGCAGCTCGTTGAAACGAAAAGTTGTAACGAGCTAAAACTTTCGTCACGTGGGATTGAATTCCCTCTGGAAGTCGGGAGTTGAATTCGTTTTTAAATCAATTAATTTCTCAGCACTAATAACTTTTACAATCACCAATTACTAAGTAGCAAGCAGCAAGCGGCATTTAACAGGAGTGTAAAATGCGATACTAAATTGCGCTAACATCTGGTATCAATGTTAAACTGTTCACGATTAAGCATAGTTCGTTAAATATGCATAGTTTAATAGCGTTGAACAAGCGTATCAGAAGTAATTAAGCCTGAATTTATGTAGATATTTAAGTGTTTTCGAATTTAAGTGGGTTTAGATTTATGCATTTTCAAGTAATACGGATAATGGAGCAAGGATCATAAAACTATGAGGTTTTTCCGAAGAAAATATATTATAGCCGATCGAGAAGCCAACCACTGATTGGAGAAACTTGATCAGCGTTTTATCATAGGGTATCTGACGCTTCTGGTTCCGATTTCCTCAGAGACCAAGCGCTACAAATGTGAAGTTTTTAACCCTTCAACCAAACAACACCAATTTCATTGTTGAAAAATCTGCACGCGCATAAAAGCGCAGGTTTTAAGGCATGAGGTAAAAGGAAAAGTGCCTGAGGAACGGATACAATTCCTGGAATTCCAAAACCCGAAAATTGTGCATTCAGCTCGAAGGATACTTCCACCAAGTATTACCCTCCAGTAATAAATTGTGACTTATTATGTAAAAAAACAAGAACAATTTTTATGCACGTACAAGTTGTGCGAGGCACATGGGCCCATGTTTGCTTAAATTAAAAGAGGCTAATTCATTTTAAGTAAACAGTAAAGAAAATTAAGAATTTCACTGCAGGAAACACATTTTTCAAATAGTCTTTGTTGATGCCAATAGTTAATCTTTAGTCAAGTCAAGTAGGTCATCCACCATACCTAGAATGGCAAACATATTTTCGACGTGATGCAGATTTTCAAAACTATGTAAAAAAAATACACCCTACCGGTGAAGTGTGATATTAATAAAGATAGGATAAAAAAGAAAAATTGAAGAACTTTACTGAACGCTTGCAACAGCTCGGCTTTATCCTATGCCGTAGCGCAGAAGAGCTTAATGATAAGCTGTCAAAATAGGCAGACTCTTGGAGATTATCTACCAAATTGAGACGTTGAAGGTGTATTTGGAGGTTCAGTGTAAGCAACGCCAGTATTTATCCACAATACATAGCTTTATCAAGGAATTTAGATGGAAAAAACGTTAAATTTGTTAACTTATGATTGTGACTTGATGAACAAGACAAGTATTCCTGCCGGATTTTTAAATTGCGTGACGGCATTGGGATAGGAAAAGTATTCTGGCAAAATTCCATATCGAGGCAACCCTAACCAAATGTCACCTTACACCGGTGTCGCTAGTGGTGCTAGCGGTGCTACAACGTGCCGAGATTTTACCAAATTTGGCTTTGAACATTGGCACCTTGGCAACCTTGGCAACCTTGGAACCTTGGGTTGATCCATACCACCGAAATATTGGTGCTATTGAAGCTAGTTGTCCTGGAGGTTGGGTAAGACGGTTGACCATCTATGGTATTGATGTATCGCATGCGACAACTCCTCGGCGTTTACTTTGAGGGTGGTGACATCTTGACACATATTTTTGGAATTAACATTCGAGAATTAAATTCACATTCGCAAAAAATAATTCCTTGAAATGTCGTGCGACATCTAAGCACTTACCGCATGACAACTTAAGCGAAAATTTAGCACAATCGCCATCAAAAATGACCTCACGATAACCACTAGGTAGAGCCAATCGGGTTGTGATTTCTCTATCCTCCATAGTTAATTAGCAGAGCTAGATTTTTTTACAAACTGGTAGTTCGTCCCGTGAGTATCTGAAGTCATTTTTCTCTGAGTGGAATAGGGCTATTATAGCAGAGCTATATTTTTTATACAATCTGAAAGTACGTCCAGTGGGTATCCGATTTTTTTTCTGCATCGACTAGGTCGATTTCCACTGAGCATCTGTTGGCTTTGGGCGTTTGAGGGCCCATAAGTAAGATGGGTCAGAGTTCCCTAATCCTTGTAAACGCTTGTAAACGCTGTGTGTTTCTCTTCTGGTTCCAGGCATGCGAATCCTGGTGATGCTTTTGCTCGACACCTTGCCCATGCTCGGCAACGTCCTGCTCCTCTGCTTTTTCGTCTTTTTTATTTTCGGCATCGTCGGCGTCCAGCTCTGGGAGGGCACGTTACGCCAACGCTGCTTCCTCATCAAACACCCCAACATCAGCTACCGGAAGTAAGTCGAACGAGGCGCTTAAGATTTCTCAATAAGGTGCCAAGTGGAAATGCCAACATTTTTTTGTTAATGGGATCTTGACTGGATGTGCCTGGTGATATTTTCGGACGCGAAATGCCTGACAGTTTGAAAAGTGCACGTCGTTGTTTGTTTGTTAAATGGTATTTATCTAACTGTTCGTTTGTTTGTTTGTTCGTGTTTTTTGTGGTTTAATCGATTGATTTCTAACTGTGTTTTGGTGTACATATACGAGGGGTGTGATTAAACACAATTGTTTTTCCATGAATAACATTGGGGGGCGATCGCCATGTGTCACGGGCACGTATGTGTTTGGTGTTTTTCATACTACGCTTTCGGTGCTAATGTGGTTGTTTTAATCTCTGATTGTTTGTTTGTTTGTTCATGTTTGTTCTGTCAGAACCACTCACTAATTTTCTCGTCATTTCCTGCCGCGCGTTCAAGTTTTCCGAGCCACGTTGAACGAGAAACGTTGACGACGTTTTACCTCAACTACTATCTGTACTGCAGAAAACTTGTTCGCTAAACACGACCTACTTTCTCGAGGTGTTAATATCGCGACGCTTTTGTGTTTATTTAATATAACTCAAATCGAATGTCTTACACTAATTCTTATCAAAATAATAAATCGAACTTTTCTTTGTTTATCGTGCCTTTTTCCTCAGCAACACTAACCGAAACCAGTGTGTGTCAAAAGTGCTCTGTCTCTCAACCCTCTCTCTCTGTCTATCTCTCTCTATCTCTAACTCTCTCTCTTTATCTCTGTAACTCTTGTGTGAAGCATATCTACCATCACCCCCCCCCCCCCAACCCTAGTGCTGCTGTCACTTACATATAACATTACCAATAACGCATTAACCTAAAACCCAACCCCTAAACCCACTCACCCCCCGCCCGCAATAGAATGCGTCTCGTGTCACTAGCTTAGTCATAGCCTGTAATGTCGTTGTCTATTGTCTGTGTTCTGGCAGATTAGCATCCGAACAATAATTCTCACTCACACCCCCCGTGTACATATCTAACATTATCTAACGAGTGATCGTCCAAGTACTTAGAGTGCATACGTGTGTACTGTCTGGTGTTGCCGTCCTAACCTGAGATAATTATGCCTGAACATGCGCCAGATACGCCTAGAGACGCCGCCAAGCGTGCGTCTGGCACGCTATTAAGAACCAGTGTTAAATACAGAGCGTTGCTATCCTGAGAGCTCGTTGGGATCAGTTGGCGTGCAGTCAGCCAGAAGTGACAGCATCAAAGTGTTTAAAACTAATCCACAAGTTGACAAAGATCGATAGCGGCATGGGTCGAAGTTGTGTAACAGAGGACGCCATGCGATTTCTCAGCGCCGTAACGATTTATGATGTCTTTTGTTAAAAAGACATCCGTCTGGGATCAGGCCTTTTGGAACGGAAAATGAACCGCGACGATCCTTTGCTGCAAGGCGTCCATTTATCAGAGAAAGAAAATTGTTAACAATACAATTTTTGAAATGATCGTTTTTCCTTATCACTGGGTTTGGAAATACAATAGGGCGGTGTATCTGTCTAGAACAGTGTCAGATTTCAGGGTGGTTGGGGTGCAGTTAGGGGAGGGTGTAGCATCTTCTCTTGGATTGATCATGAAGTTTGGGGTTGATTTTGTATAAAGCTGCGAAGTTCTGGATTTGTATGGAATCCCCTTTTTATACTGACTTCATAATCCGCTCCTCTAATCCACCACCGAATTGACATAGAAAAGCCGGCGGTGGTAAACCGTTGGACGAGCCAAAACTGTTTTCCTCGTTCAGCCAGGATTCAGGAAGAGGTTTCGTTCCACGTCATTTCCCATGGCCGACTCCAAAATAGTCACATTTATCAATAAAATGGAGACAATGCCTCGTAGAAGAGATTCATTTCCCGATGTAGATTGCACTAAGACTAAAAAAAAACTGTCCAGAATAAGATAAACTAAAATGGACGCACATTTGAATTTTACCAACTGAGAGTGAGAGAGCACTGAGAGCGAGAGCGAGAGAGAGCGAGAGAGAGAGAGAGCGACAGAGGGATTATTTGGAATGAGTCGTTCACTGGTTTCGTGTTTTGTTGCAGGGATCTGCCAGAAGAGTTCACAATACGGTCGAGGGTAACCTTGTAAGAAGTTATTCTGTGTTTTGCAAGAGAACAATCTAAGATAAAAAAAAACTAAAACCAAAAAAAACTTGTAACATCTTGTACTATATAAATTAACCACCTTTTTCTATGGCTTCAAATTATTGATGCTAACTCTATGATCTTAAGGTTACTCTCAGTCTGTTTCACTTTTATTGCTAACTACTCTCGGTGTTGTACAACTTTTAATCTTTCTAGGTGTTTTTCTTCACTTTCCAGAATTTCTCAATGCATTTTTGGATGTTGATTTTTTATTGAATGCCAAGTTGACGCTATCGAGCGGTGTCAGCGTTGGATTTCGTATCTCGGCCCATTGCGCGACGGCTTACAGGGAGTGGGTAACAGCTGGCAGCAGCTGCCCAGGGGTTAATTTGTCAGAGATATCACAGAAAGCAACACGTTGAGTTGCCAGCAGGCAGCAATCAAGACTTCATAGTGACACGGCACAAGGAAACAGAAATAATAATGGCGTACCGACATTACTGGATGAAAATGTTGGCACGAATTCGGTTGGTAATAAAAAATAAAATCATCCAAAAATGTGTTGAAAACCCTCACAAATACTTTTATCATCATACTAGATAGTTAGTCCACACACCTGAAAGGGGGTGAAAGCTTTTATGGGCCTTTATATCAAGCCTTGTGCTGTTATCCCTTAAAATTAAATGTTGCTTGAGACTTAGATGATATCTAAGATGGCACAGAAAATTTGGCTTTTATGGAAGGCTCAATTATGGTAGACTTAATCGGATTTTATCAACGCGAAAATGCGACACATTGTTAATACTTACTGTGGCGAAGCGAATGTTCTGATCAACTCTAAATGACAAACTCAAATTAATTATCTAGTGGCGCGGGTATGTCACATTTTTTTTCAAATGCGTCAAATATGGGTCGAAAAAGCACTTAAGATTTAAACAAACATTATATGCTTTATCATAGATAAGTGCCATAATGAACTAGACCAATTTGCTAAAACAAGTTTGAGATAGTAGACAATACTTGCGCGGATCATAATTAGTTCAGCTAATCATTAATCGGCACCTTTCAGAGCGGACTAACTATAAAGTATAAGTTGCATTATTGTAGCCCGTGGCCTAAAAACTACCCCCACCTACCCACCCACCCAATCATACCACCCTACACAACGGAGAGCCAGCTCAGAGAGTATGGAAGCCAACCATGCATGCAACCGTCTCGGATAAGTTGTTCAAAATGATATATTCTCGTTTTTCAACTCATATCAATTCAAAAATATTTAAATCGGATCACTCAAGGTATAGTTGAGATCAAGCCACAAGACATCCCCCGTATTGAGACAAGCGGATCAGGTCAACCATCCGTTTCTCTGGTGGAATATAGATATCAAACGACTTATACTGGCTTCAATAAAATTTTCAGTACCGTCTTTCCATTCAAGCATACATTTTGATGGTAAAAAAACGGAAATGCACCTAAAGTAGTTTTTCTTTACATTCTCTCTACATTTTCTTCGTCTATTCAGCAACCAAAGGGTATAGAATGTCGGTGCATATCCGAAATCGGAGACACAGTTCTGTTTCTAAGATCCAAGACCCAAGTGGGTAGAAGAAAATTGCACGGACCGTGCCGTGAAAATGACTGGTTGTAGCTTTGCCTTAGCCACTCTCTGCTGTTTCTAGACGGGCTCTCTCTAGTGTTTGGTGGTAATTCTTTGTGTACGTAGTATGTAGCATCGCACCATTGGACCCTATCACAAAACGCACATAGACTACAGAGAGAGAGAAGCTGGGATATAATGAAAAGACAACAGTGATATTGATTCACCCCATACTGTACACGGAGTGGTCCATGCTGCCATGCTTTTACCTCTTGTCGGCCTTGCATAAAGGAGAATCATAGCCTCGTTATTAACTCTATGTATGAACGTGGTTTATGCAATGGTATAGGTTTCATGTTTATCTATTATGTTTTAATTTTAGTTAGAAAAAAGAAAACGTTGCAATTTCAATGCTAGGGGAAAAACAGCTATGGTTTTGATGTAAAATGCTGATTATTTTGTAGTTCATACGAACTAACCGTGAGCACTTACCAATTTTTTGAGTGGGGCAATTAACTTTTTAAATCGTATGGCATTAAACCTTGTCACTTGGTTATAGCGTATAGTAAAGCAATGGGAAACGGCAGAAGTCTAGCCTCCTTACTCGATACGAACTATAGGGATTAGGTCATGGCTTTTTTTCAGATTCGAAAACTTGATTAATAATTAACTCTGTTTGAACTTTCAAGTTCTCCTCGCGCTCATAGTCTAGGAAATTATTTACATACAGTTGTTTTCAACTTGCTCAGAGTCTTCACATCTAACCATCAAGTTTTGAGAGTGCTTTACGGCGCCGAATTGCCGAGAGCAGATTGATTTGTCGAGTACTTAGTCAGCAAATCGCGCTCGAAATAGAAACTGCATCCAAAAACTGGGTCAGCGTTTCTTTATCATCCTTAAAAATCACATTGCATTGAAATGGTAGACACATCGATCGACAAGTACTCAAAGCTAGACGACCAGGGCAAAAAAACACTCAGTGTGGTGAGTTCGCGACCAATTTCGAGCATCGTGCCATATCTGCAGCGAACACTGGAACACCGGATATGGTACCTATTCACAACGGACATCACCACGACATCATTTCACATTGTCTAGACCCGTAAAAAGCACTAGAATCATACACTACACAAACTAACCAACCTCTACTCAAACCATGGCCTGCTTTTATGTTACACTTTGTTACACCAAGCCGCTTCAATTCAAGAAGTTACAAATAAAGCCAAATAAAGCTGTATCGGCTTTTATCACATGTATCACTTGTTTTTTTGTCAAGCATCTAAGGTGGTGAGTGGGGAAGCACACAAAGATCCAAAATAAAACATGACATCCTAAAATATTCTGGAATTTTGAAAATTTTTGAGAATTCTTACTACAACCGACGAAAAACAATATAGTTTTAAAGAGATCAAGCCACAAGACATCCCCGTATTGCGAGACAAGCGGATCAGGTCAACCGTCCGTTTCTCTGGTGGAATATTTTTTTGCTTAAAATGAGAATTTTTACTTCAACCGACGAGAAACAACATAGTTTTGATTGATTTTGGCTGAAAAGATGATTTGATGATTTAATTAGGGATCCGAACCGGAACCGGAACCAGAACCGTTGTTGATTTCGGTTCGGATCCCTGGATTGCACTAGGTGTTTTATGCTTATAACGTCTCTAGGTCGAATAGCTTTTCTCACCAAACAAATAAAAGAACTTTGTGACAGCTAAAAGCTACCTCCTAGACAATACCAGACCATAATCCGTAAAAAAAAACGGGAAAATTCGATAGTGTGTTTCTATCTATCAAAATTTCGGAACATCTAGAACCAACCAAAGTGAATCGGCGCGGCCTAGAGTAACAAAGTGTCACGTCAAACAACTGGCTCAAACCCCTCATTGTACATAGACTAAACCCAAAACCAATCATTTCCCCACGTCGCCACCGCCTGACCAGCCGTGCGTCCGTTCCCGCAGACCGTTAGCGCCTTACTACAAGTACATCGAGCAGGAGCGCGACTACATCTGCTCGAAGCCAGAGGACAACGGCATGCATCTGTGCACGGACCTGCCGCCGTACCGCGAGGGCGAGATGATCTGCAACGGTACGGCGTTGCCGTTCCACAGCATCGCGCCGACCACGAACAGCTGCATCAACTGGAACCAGTACTACACCGAGTGCAAGGCGTCTTCGGAGAACCCGTTCCAGGGGACGATTTCCTTCGATAATATCGGGTTGGCGTGGGTGGCCATCTTTTTGGTGAGCAGATTTTTTTTGTGGTAGTTTTTTTGGTTTGTGGGTCATGTTTTTCAGAAGGTCGTCGAAGGACCCGTTCCAGATGCAAATTTCCTTAATAATATCAGATTGGTGAGTTTTTTTTTTGTTTTTTTTTGGAGTCGTTTTGTGGTGCAGGTAGGGGAAAATATCCTTTGATAATATCGACTTCATGCGGGTGGCCATCATTTTAATTCGCACATTTTTGGAATTATATTGTGGTGAAGATTCCGGGACGTTTTAATTTAATATATGCTTCTTTGTCTGGCTCTTTGCGTGCTAAGACTGCATTGATTTTCCACAATTTTCTTAACCACCGCTTTCCGAGATCTGATTAGATGAGCGTACACTAGGGGCTCTGCCCCTGCGGCCTCCGGCCGCCAACCCCCCCCGGCGTGCTTTGGGGCTTCGCCCCAAAGCACCATCTGCACGGAGCCCTCTTGCAGGGGGCTTCGCCCCCTGTAGGTTTTATTTGTTTCTTGTGTTGATTTGTTTTTCGGTAATTGTTATTTGACCCTTCTGCCACGCTTACCTAACACTTCGTATTTATCTACATATTCACTGCTCAAATGCGACATTATGGGTACTACTAATGCTGGCTATATATATTAGTGACTCGGGTCCACAGACGTCCACCATCAATTGTTGATCCAAGAAAAGAGAGTTTTCATGTGTTGCCGCACGTGCTGCTTCTAAGTGTTCCTTTACTGACCCAACCCAACCTCCAAACCCAACCGTGTTGTATGTTTCCTGATGCCTTTCCTGCCTTTCGTGCGTAGTTTTTTGCCGAAGTATATATTAATATTAATGCATATAATTAATATCTGCATTTCTAAAGTATTAAAAATCAAAGTGTTTACTTTTGAATTCTGTTCCCAACTATCGTTACAGAAAAATCTGTCGGCTGGATATTGAATTCGGATACTTTCATCTTATTTTGGTACAAAAACGGCAGTCTGAAGATTATAGGGTGTAAAAAGCCCACCAAGTTTCCTGCAAGGGTTGATTCCACAACTCGCCTCGCGGTGTGACAGTCGCAAAAAAAGCTTTATAGACCTATTTCATTCAAAGTAAAATGACGTCAAATACCCTCTGATAAAAGTTATATGAGTTTTGATTTTCCTATAGCCTTTCGCTAAAAAGATCCACAAAAATATTATTTCCTTATCAAATTCAACCAAATCAATCCAGCTGGCTTTTTTTAGTGAGTATATGTCGTCAATTTTCCCTGAATGATGAAAGTCTACTGTCATAAGTTGTTCATTTGATATTGGTTATTGATATTTATATATTTTTCACGACAGTACCCATAGAAAAATCACTGTTTTATTTTCAGTGAATAAAAATCAAAAATATCTTTGAGTAATCGAATTATTTTTTATCCAAATCGCAGGTGATAAGCCTCGAAGGGTGGACGGACATCATGTACTACACGCAGGACGCGCACTCTTTCTGGGACTGGATATACTTCGTGCTGCTAATTGTGGTAAGTCCCCGACCAACCCCACCGCCACCACCACCCCTACCACCCCCCACGAACATGCAGCAGTCGTCGCGAACCAGCGACGCTTGCATAAGCCGGATTTATCTCTGCAGATGCTGCACGGCGTGACACATCCTCATGAGTGATACTCGTGTAAGAGGCCTAGACTACGCGATAGAGATGTCACGACACGTGTGTTACATTGAAGTTCTCTATCGTTTCATGAGGCAGGTTGACTTGGTTTTGGACATTGATACCTTAATATCTTTCTGTCTACTTCAATTTTTGTGAAATTTTTTATATAAGTATAGGGATATAGCGGTTATACTGCGGTGCTAGTGATGCTGTGGTGTTTCGACACCTAATTCCAAGAATCGTATCATTAGATAGGATCATGTACCATTTGTTTTGGCTATGATGAAAAGCTAAAAATGTTGATATCAATTACATAATATGAAATTGTAACAAGTGGAGATTCGACTCAAGAAATTTGCATCTGAATTTGTACAAAACTCAAACAGACGCAGCACATAGTGTTGATTCTTACCTAATAATAACAACAGACACTGCGTTTCGTTTGACAAAAAGTGGCAACAAGTACCATCGTCCTAGGCTCCTTAAAAACACCGACACCCTCTACCTGTGGATCAGAATGCCAGAGTAGATATTTGCCTATACCTACGTACAGGACGTGATCTGTTAAACCTTTTTGATCAGTGATTCTTTTGATCCGCGAAAGCCGTGCCGTGAACTTTTGACCTTTCCAAAGAGTCGGACGACAGGGTAAAAAGATTTCACAGTCAGTTAACCAGCACGGATGTGATATTATCAAAGTCCTCTGGCATGTTGGCTGGATGGTCTGTGTTTTGTGGGTAGTTTTGATTTCATTGGACGTGGTATTACGGTGAATCGAGGTGGGTGATGACATTTTATTCGATCAAATATCCAGGGGCTGGTTTGAACAATAATTGACCGGCAATCTCGACCGGTTACACGTTTGAGTCGGTTGTTTTGAAGTGTTTATTAGATATAGATCATTTACTGTATAAATAATAGAGTAGTAATAGATTTATAAGGATCATTTAAAAAGCTATTTTGGAATTAACCAAGAGATTTAGGGTAGTATGATTTATGAAGAGAACACGAAGAGATTGGAATTGATGGGAAAAGAAGGTGGTTGAAGAGAGGTATGTGATTGATTTTAAGACTTAATTGTTAATATAGTTATTCTGCCACCAATTTAAATGTTTTAACAGTAGAAATAAAAATAAATGAAACGAAATTTAAATGATTAAATGAAACTAAATTTTCCCACTGTGAAATCCGTGGCTTATGAAATAATCTATCGCAGATTGTTTGATTTCTAAGCCAAACTGACTTGGAGATGAGAAAGAAAAATGGTCGCCTCTGATCGAAACCATCGGCACGATTACCGAAAAATAGCGATGTACATTTTTCAGGAAGCATACTGGGAAAATGGGGGCACAATTTGTGAAGATATCTTAGGATTTCAAGAAAAATACGTGCCAGTGTTCACCAAAATGTCTGATCTCATCAATTTCCTGCGTCCATCTTGAACTCTTAGCACGTTGTAGTTCTAAAATGTAAGAGGAATTGAATGCTTTGCTTCCCGACGTTCCCGACGTTCCCAACGTTTGTCAAGCTATGCCACGATTTTTCTCACGGGTTAAACGCAGCTTAAACTAGCTTCAGACAGAGTATAACTTCGCAAAATATCAGGAAATAAAGATAAAACTTATAAATCAAGATCCTAATTTTATTAAGTTGTTTTTTGAGTTCTCAAAATCGCTATCTGTTTGACTGTCCACTTCAAAAATTATTTTGATGTTATTATTTTTCAGAGCTCTATGGAAAAACACCGTTTAATTTCTCGCCGTCGCATGTTCAATCATCACACTTTTCTTTATTTTCCCTGAAGAAAAACCAAACCGTTCGTATCCGGAACCAGTAACACGTCCTTGGACAAACGATTGCAAGAAAACTTGGACAAGCACGCTGTGAGCTAGATGCCATAGACAACCGACCATGAAAGCTACAGCCGCCGCCTCCCCGACGGTGTTTCAGATCGGATCGTTCTTCATGATCAACCTGTGCCTGGTGGTGATCGCTACTCAGTTCGCCGAGACCAAGAAGAGGGAGATGGAGAGGATGCGACTGGAGCGGGAGCGTTTCCGCTCGACGAGCACGCTGGCGTCGTCGACCAACAACTCGGAGCCCACCTCGTGCTACGCGGAGATGGTCAAGTGAGTTGGCATCTTCATCTTCATCATCTTGTTCATCTTGCCATCTTGTTCAACTTGGGGGGTTAAGTAGGGAACTACAGGTGGCCATTCGTTTAGGTTCATTCTTTTCGACTTCAGGTGAACTTCATTCACTAGTTACAGGTAATCGTATTGTTATCGTATCGTATTGTATAGCCTTAGCTTCAGTTCAGTTAATTTTCAATAATGGTTCTGCTTCTATCTCCTAGAAGTTTATCAACTCAAATAAACAAAATCGATCGTCTAGTAGGACAAAGAAAGTGATCCCAGATTCATATCCCATTCTGCAAACACATTTTTTAACTAACTGTTAAGTTTCTTATCACAAAAAGTAAATTATTATAAACTCCAAACTGCATTTCACTATCCACCGATGAAGGAATGCTTGGCAACTCTAAATATACCATTAACAGTACCATGGAATGTATTGGCCTAGGTCGCAAAGTCAGCTGATCTATTAACCTCCATTCAATCCGACTAAAAGACAAGTGACCCGATTTAAACGAGTTTTCCGCTTGCCCGAGAGCAATAATTTCCCAACGAAGCCACAAAACATGCTCGACGTTAATAGCATTTAAATTCAGCGCTGAAAATTCACTATAAATTACATTTTATTTCCCACAGGCATCGATTTAAAAAAATTTATAGAAAAATTCCCGGAAATTTATTGCGAAAATCCCCTAAATTGCTACCTGAACTATGAGACCACGCTAGAGCGAGCCCCAAAAATCCCGGAACCCCCTTCGTGTCCAGGGAAACAAAATAACAGCATGTCCATCGGCCAAATATTTGCTCGGGTAGGCAAGTTGTAAAATGAAGTAACATCCAGCGACGAAGTCATGGAAGAAAAGGTCAAGAATTTGAAAAGTAACCGCACAGAGACAACGACAAATTGTCCCTGGAAAGAATCCACGCGTGACAAACGGTTATTTCCACCCCAGACATAACTTGCGCAACTTTGCACAAAAGAAATAAAGACATAAATTTCCAGCCTTATTGCGGCCAAAGCACTGTAATCTCGACATTTTCTTTTCGGATACGCGAAAGCGACTTTTCCATACACGCAGTTTTCCCATACGCGCGGCGAGCAGGGAGAAAGAAAACTCTGCCACGATGCCGATGCCACCGCAACACGGGGGATGCTTTTCCCAGAAGATTATATTGGACATTTTCATTCCGGCGTCTAGGAAAATGTCTTCCCGGTGACTTGACCTCGATTCCCCCGGGAATCACTTATCCACGGGCTCGATTTCGTTAAAAGATCGACAAGATTCGCGTGAAGGAAACGATACTAAGTCAGGGAAAGCTGGAGTAGGCAGTTTGACTCGTGGTTAAAGGAATGGGATCAGTTTTCAGCAATTTTGTCAACTCTCGGCGAATAAATAAAAATTGTGAGCCAATCTAACGAAATAAATTTACTTCTTCTAATTCTTGTTTGTAGCCATGATATTTAACGTAACTTGGACTATAACTCTGTGGGGTTGTGGGCCGGTTTTACCTAAAAGGTTTCATTTTGTAACGAATTTTAACCATATTAGAAAAAATGTGATCTTATCCCTTGTAATTTCCATTTTCCATGCTCAAAACCGATTGAATTTCAACGCATTTTACGAGGATGTTGCTTTGGTATTTAATTTTGAGATAATGGTAAAATATTTTCGAACCATGGATGAAAATGATGCTACGTTACTACTAAATCCAGTGGAAATCCAACCAACTGCAAAATGATAACGCGTCGTTAAAGGACACAAATTAATTTACGACTTGGCCATAAAATCGTTTTGCGAGCCACGGGTACGTCCCATCACATCATTTCACAAACGTTGCGTACTTTGTTTCACAGGAGGCGGGAATAAATATGGTGATTTCGATGTCATTCTGACCATCAAAATTTAGCTGAAAACATAAAGAAACCAATAAAAAAATATATCAAAAGTGGCTTTCTATGTTACTAAACCCTATCATTAACCAACGCCAATCTGCCATCGCCACGTGACCCAACGCATCTCTCAATCTGCTTACAGATACGTGGCCCACCTGTACCGCCGAACCAAACGGAGATTGGTGAAAAAGTACCGGCTGTTCAAGTACCGGCGGCAACAACAGAAAGAGCAGAAGCTGCTAGCGGGCGCCGGGGGTGGCCTCGCTGTAACCACCCCCGGAATCATCACGCTGCAGCACTACCAACACAATAACGGCGGACAGGGTGAGCGCATACTCTATTTGATTTAAGGATTACCCGGTCCGCTTAGCGCTAGCATTTATGCTTTCATGCACGCTTGGTTTGATTCGGATACGTTGCAGAAAATCTTCTGCGATATCAAAAGTCGTGCCAAAACACAGAATTAACGCATTTTTGGATGAGCGAGCGAAGCGAGCGAAATCCTTCAATTTCACAACATAGGGAAAAAAAAAAGCATTTGGATTTTTTTTTTGTTTGTAACAAAAACGAGCAGGCCTACTTAAAGATCACAGATCGTTACGAAATTTGGCAAAAACGTTCGTGGTGACTCAGCGAGGTGCTGTATAGTTTTTGAGCAAAATCTGGTCAGCCATTTTGTTTTTATGAGCTAAAACCCGTAAATTTTTCAGTTTTTTGGTACTAGCTTCGTAACTAATTAACCGATCCGCACCAAATTTGGATTGAATATATATGATAACAAGTTAAACGAATTGCCTAAGTTTCAGATTCGTGCATGAAGTATTTTGCTAATTAGAAAAATAGTTTTTTATTGCCTCGAAACGGTTTCAATACCGATTTATATTCGGTTTATTATATGATTGTCAAATGTTTTCCGTTTGGATTTACTCAGGGAGATTACGGCTCGCTCATCCTGCAACGAGTGTAGGCTCCACTAATCGTTTACCTAGTATTCGAAATTATTCTCCTAAATAAAGTTAAAATGTGATTTTTACTTTTAAAGACTCATGTATTTCCTAATCTTACCAGGTTAGATTTCAGAAAAGCTATTTAACTATAGGTATTGAATGCTAAAGTCCCCAATTCAAACTTTCCCCGTCGTTCCGCAAAGCATGATGCCTGCTTTATTAAGGGTCTAAACTCGAGTGATAAATAGCAGCAAATATCCAGTTAGATCATGTGATTAGAACCTAAGTTCACCTAAATGTTTAGAGATAGATGTGATTAGCGGTAACCCTGTCAAATATATGCAAAACACGTTGCAGATAACCAAAATTGTTGGAAAAACATTTGATTTACGAACTTTGCATGGCAGATTGCTCTAAGAATGATATAAGAAAACTAAAAAAAAAGATTTCAGTAAATTTATCGTGTGGCATGCAGTAAAAATCAACAGTCTAAGATACTGGCAGTGAAGATTGCGAATGCCGTCGGTCGTGCGATCATTGCGTGAAGTACTATGCCAAAGCTCGTGTAATCACGAGAAGTGTTCAAAGGGGTGGCAGGTTTTCGTGGGGTATGCGGGCTCGGGGGTGCCTCTGTTGACTGCGAGGGTGTGAACGCGCGGGGGTGTGAACACAGCGAGCAGAGAGCAGAGGGAACGGGAGCGTTCGCGTGCCGGAACAATTACCGTGCGGCGAAGATTTGCTAAAAGATTCACTTTAGAACGTGCGGAATTTTTACTCTATAGCATCTTCACCGGCGGGGAAATGGAGTGGAAAAGCGTGCGGTTTTTAAAGAAGCTGAAATAGGAAAATGTTTGTAGAATATATTTATTTTCTTGGAGACAGTGTTTATAAAAACGATGTCGGGATTTTTTTTATGATTTAGTGACTCGAGACTTGTCGAAAGTTTTCTAATAAATCTTTTGGATGAGAAGGAGCGAAGGAATTTTATCTGATTGTCTTCACTAAGGTGTCTAAACAGTCTGTTGTTTCGCGTCCAATTGCGGAGGAGAGATATATTGACAATTGGCATTGAATGTTCACACTGTTTTTTAGTGTGATTTTGGACCACAAATTGAAAATAAAGCGAACATAGAAATTCAGTAATGCTTCTTGCAAATTCAAAATAAAATAGTCAGCATTATACATTCCTTTTTCTGTTTTTGTAAGGTCAAAATATAATCACATGTGAAAGTACTATGTTCAACACCGGCACCTCCACTATTTCATTCATTTGAAAATAGTATTGGGATATTTTACTTCTAAAATATTCATCCGCTTTTCATGAATACCCAAATGAAGCTAGAAAATCAACAAATCACCAATCAAATCAAACATTTGCATCAAATAACGGTTGGTCGCCGAAGTTGGTACATTAATAAACCACAACTGAATTCTATAACCGTGTATTTTGATAAGCCCTACGGCCAAAGCACGGAACAAAAAACAACGAAACGCCAGCATCATTGAACTCGGGTGGAACACTATGCCACAAGAGATTATCGAAGTGTGCCTTTCCATTTCTCCGTTAAAAAGTCGCTATAAAATAAAATAAAAAATCATGTGCCTAGGCTGCAAGGTGGAGGAAAAATCAAGACTCCCTATTCTTAGCACGTAGATTTTCCAACCCCTATTTAGCTGGATTCTTGCGAATGCTGAAAAGTCAACTTAAACTTTTTCCAGTCGTTTCGCAAACCTGCTCTATCGGAGGCCTAAATGTGCGTTCAATTCTCTTGCATTACAGCGGTGCTAGTGTAGCACCGGGTATTACTATGTTAAGTTAAATGCAAAAAACGAAGGCACAGCAGTATGATTCTGTAAATTTTTTAAGATGAGAACTTTTCCAGTGTTTTTTATCGAACAAACAAACGATCTCATCTCATCGCACACTAAAAATATCAACAGAGTCGCACCTCAGGACTCCAAACTCAAACCTAATCTCAGACCTCGAACACCTACCGACCCAACTAACCCCCAAAACCATCTCCACTTTCAGATCGCAACGCGGGCAACAACCACTCCCACTCCCATCAACACCACAACCGTCTCCAGAATCTCCATCCCAACCACCACCCGCACCACCAGCACCGTCACCAGCATCAGCACGGCTGCCCGCTGCTGGCTGCTGATGCACCGCGAGCCAGTCCCGAGTTGACAGACATTGACCCGACGGCGAGCCCTCGTCGGCCCGCGGGGCTGCTGAGGGTACCCTCCGTCAACGGGTGGGGGGATGCGGCCAACGGGTCCGAGGTGAGTGGGTTTGGATTGGTCTAAGGCCCAGTTTTTCATTGGCTTGTTAATTATTTAACGGTCTGTTAACACAGTATCTAGGCATCTCATTGGCAGTGGCCATGGTAATAGCAAACTAACGGCCTGTTAAGAAGTTAACGGGCCACTGAAAAACTGGTCATTAGAGGGACAGTTTCACCATTTTGTTTCAAGTTTAGAGTTAGACACAATTGAATTTCACTGCACGATGGTTGGCCTTTGCCATTCTGTTTATAGCTCAAATAACGCGAAAATGGACGTGAATTATCTTATTATCGGTGAATTTCTATCTCAACACTGCCTTGCAGAGTATTGAGGTCTGTTTTCCATCGTTTGCTCCTTCGAATGAGATCACGTGCTGAAAAATAGCATAATCCATCTGCCTGAAGACTTCATCTGATTGCAATGACCATAATCTGTCTGCTATGTATAAGTAGTCTACTAAGAAAGTCTGGTCATAGTTCCAAGTCAAGTCTTATGAACTGGATGAAATTTAAATAGTCTGAAAAGTTGACTTTCGGAAGGAATCTTTATGATCGCTAAGCGCCAACCGAAAATAATGTGTAGCTTTAGACTCATTTAAGTAGTTAACTTTTATTAACTTTCATAATAGAACTTACTATAAGTTGCAGAAAGAACTACAGAAATATTTTCTTAGGTATGTCATACCCTGCAATCCGTACGCGTCGACCAAAATATGACCAAGTCTTCGAAAGATATCTTAGATCAGACCTTCACAATGGAGGTTGTAGTGCATTTCATCTACAACTTATCTCGAAAAATCGAAATATACAAAAATTTTAACTTTTTTAGACAGCAAATTCGTTTGGATTTGCTAATATTCAACTCTAATGTCATTATTAACAAATAATTGCGCTATTAATGCGATTATAATAAGCTTTAGTGAAGTATTTTCACAAAGCACGATACTAATTCCTAATGCAAAATTCGCGTGTTCGCCTGCAGAATTCTTGCCGGCATACAACGGCTCCACGAAAACTCAGGTCGTCTCTCCTGACAGCTGTATTCTGTACCCATTATTTCAGGGGGTGCGCTCCCCAATTTACAACTAGCAGACAACAGGTGTAAGGCATGACGTCACGCGGGCGTCATCCCTTAGCATGCCAGCTGTAAAAAGAGAACCGATTCCTACTGAAAATGACGTAGCATTTGCCCTGAATTTATTTTTTGCGACCCTATGGAAATCAATTCCGGTTGAAAATAGCATCGCGGGGGTTGGATTGAAGGGTGGATTGTTGGAGTGGTGAGTCTGAGGTTTGGTCGGAGACTGATATGGGGGTGACGGTTTGACAGCTGGGTCATTTCACGCATCTTTACCCATGTGATTGTCAATTGCATTCCTAAAACGTGTCTTGAATTTGGTTTTGGCCCCGACGTGAATTTTTACACTGCAGGTATGCGAAGGTGAACGTTGACTTTTAATGCGCTGCGCAAAGTTTCGGGACGGGTAGGTTTTTAGCACTCTGTTATTGGTTAAAGCGAGTTATCTGAATTTCAGGATCGTCTCAATGATTTTAATTAAAGATTATTTTTAAAAAATCTATCTAATTTTATGAACGATTTCTTGTTCACAATAGTGGATAAAGGTATAGAAGAGTAGATTTTAGAATAAAAATATATCCTATCCATGAAAAAAAAAATACAGAAGTTCACAGAAATGGACGAGGATGGACAGAGGGGTAAGTTTCGACCCTGTGCAATTTCGAGCCAGGGCATGGTTTATTAATTTACTACCACCGAATTTCGTTTGCCATAAAAAGTGCCCCCAAAAAACTTCAATCTTTTCTCAAACCTTGCCGTTATTTCAACCTCGGCGGCCTTCAAATATTCAAATTTCAATCGCATTCTTGTAACGAGTTTTCGCTTGACGCAACCTGGTTTCCGTTCGGCGTATCGCCCTTTAAAAGGATTTTCAATTTCAACCTTTTTGTCTGGAACGTATTTATTTTGTTTGGCCGCAAGCCTGGCCGAATGCGCGTTCACGTAAAACTTCCAATAATTGGACAGTTTCAATTTTGAACCATGCGTTTTGTGTTTCCTTTCTATGCGCGCACATTTTCAATCACTTTGGTGGCAATATTTTTGCTAATCGTTCAGGAAAGTGTGTAAAACATTATTATACCTGTTCATGCCCATAAAAAAACCGATACTAGGGATGGGTAAACCAGGTTTACCCCACATGTCGAGATATTACCAATTTATCTTTACATTGGATAGTTTATTCTACTCAAGCCGTGCAGGTACAGAAACAAAGAAGTATACCTTGTTTCATCCATTCCTAGTATTAGTCATTTGACCGCGCCTGCTGACAGGTAGTTTCACGGCTACGGAAAAGTGCGAATACTGCAGGGAAGATTTATTTTACCTTTCCAATGTATAGGTATTAAAATCGTACTTTGCCCATTATAAACGTACTCGATTCGTGGATGGATAAAAGTAGCGTGCACATCAATATATAAAACAAAGTGACGGGGTATTTTATAGACCCTAGGTATACGTAATTAGATGGATTCACGCAGGTTTTAGTAATGATACATTGAAGAAGCATTTTTACAGGTCAAGTGTAGGTGTGCTTAAAGCTCCAGTGTATATAAATAACAAAATGTCGGGGTATTTTATAGACCCTAGGTATACGTAATTAGATGGATTCACGCAGGTTTTAGTAATGATACATTGAAGAAGCATTTTTACAGGTCAAGTGTAGGTGTGCTTAAAGCTCCAGTGTATATAAATAACAAAATGTCGGGGTATTTTATAGACCCTAGGTATACGTAATTAGATGGATTCACGCAGGTTTTAGTAATGATACATTGAAGAAGCATTTTTACAGGTCAAGTGTAGGTGTGCTTAAAGCTCCAGTGTATATAAATAACAAAATGTCGGGGTATTTTATAGACCCTAGGTATACGTAATTAGATGGATTCACGCAGGTTTTAGTAATGATACATTGAAGAAGCATTTTTACAGGTCAAGTGTAGGTGTGCTTAAAGCTCCAGTGTATATAAATAACAAAATGTCGGGGTATTTTATAGATCCTTGGTATACGTAATTTGATGTATCACGCAGTTTTCCACTGTTGCCCTCAGCCTTCTACAACATTTGGCCATAAGAGCTAATGTTAATAAAATCATTTAGAAGGCCTAGCGTCGACCTAATGACTTTCGTATTTGGTCATTTTGAGCTTTCATATTATAATATTGTACCTACTATTATTATCCAAGTTATCTATCATTAGCCAATTATCAGGCTCCGAGGCGTGAAGGGACCCCCATTACAACCGATTCGTTTTTAATAATAAATCCTAATATTTATTTTTGTGATTTTAATTCAGTGTGTATTGATTTATTATCAAAACGGTATCGAATTATTATCAATACTGTGTAGTATACACTTTTGAATAATGGGGGCCCGAGCTATGCAAGTGCTGCATGATCGACTGCCTAGCATGGCGAGTCACCTTCGGAAAATCCAGTAGTGTAGTCCTACTATTATTTTTCGGTATAAGCTGGGTTATCAGGCTGTCAGTTCCAAATGCCGTGGGCATCACTAGGTTAGGTACTGGGTGGGGGGGGGGGGGAGCGTTTCTAATTCTTTACCGATTAGTCCCAGTATTCCATTCTAATGCCTCACATGCATAGTTTCATTGTTTGCAAAATTATTTATTTCGCTTCTGTTGATTCCTGCGAAATATTCCTCGGGTGGGTTGCCCTTTTTGGCGGAGATTTTGCTTTGCCCCATAATGTAAGAAAATCCACTTGCTTCTTGCTTGACATTTTGGCTGCTACTGAAGCAAACTGATATTTATTATTTTTGAACGTGGCTCGCGTGGGAAGTAAACATAAAAATCTCAAATACGTCGAATGAGTACGTTGACTGCTTGGAAAAACCACTGCATCCCCATCCAGGTTGCGCTCGGCGGCAAGGCAGGCGGCGCGATATCACAAAGGCAGCGTGGTGTTCAGGGCTGTCCAGAAGTACAACCGAGATCATACGAACCGCGACTATACTACCCACTTTTCGGAATAAAATTTGCTTTTCGAGTTATTATATTGCAGGTTGTAGAAAGAATTGTCATTGTAAAACGCATTTTAAAGTTTTGCAATGAGTATTTATTGGGCGTATACCCGCGTATACCCTCGACTACACCACTGGGAAAATCCCACCCCTCTTGAGTCATGGAGTAAGCGGATATGAATTCATCTGCATGAGCATTCATTCATGAATGCTGGGCACCCTGGGTTCTTGCGCCCGGGGTGATTGCCCCCTTCTCATCCCTCTTGTTACGGCCACTTGTTACGACTTGTTTTGGCCCGCCTGGCTACACGTGGACAGAAAATGCACTCAAAAGTGCATTTATAATGCAGAGCTTTTGGGGTCAAAAACATTGAAACACTTGCAACTGAATTCGTCGATACGTTTTTTTTTTTCAAAATCTTCATCTTGCCAAGGAGCGAGGCTGGTACAAAAACTTCAATGCTCATTACCTTCATAATCATGAGTATGTATCACTTCTGGACACTGAAAACCGTCTACCTGAAATGTTCGCAAGTCGCAATGAAGGTTTGCTTGAAACTAGTAGTACAGGTAGCCAGGTGAGGCTGAGCACATGGCATATGAAACCACTTGCTTGGGAGGCTGCCTTATGATGGAAAACCAGTTTCTTATCAGTGGGGCTTTTAACAATTCATATGAACCGTGCATTGCGAATATTCGTTCACCTGAGTAGCCCTTTTGGCCATGATCGAGCTCCAGCATTTGTCACAGAGTTGCCTGGGAAGATTTAGGCGGTTTGGACGAAATTCTATATTCTTGCTATGAAAACTAAAAAGTCATTCGGGATGATTATTTCATCATATCTTCATGATTCATGATCTTTGAGAGCATTTTCCGCACACTTTATTATCGCGATTAAACGCGACAAACGTCATTTTCGCGAAAATACCCATCTTCTGTCCAACATGAGGTGATTTGTACCTACCATGGTAGGTGGTAATAAGAAAACAACGTCGTGTTCATTGGAATTCTCCAAAACATTTATTTCATTGTTTGAGCTCGTCTATAACCGTTGAAAGGATACAAATGGGCGGTCGAAGGATGAAGAACGAAAGCTACTTGCCCAACAATGCATCCCAACAATGTCCCATATCTACCACAGGTGTTTGTACCTGCTGATTGTAGAAGGTGGAAGTTGGAACTATTTGCATTTTGCAAGGCTATTTTGAGTTCCTGGTTAATAGATCAGTCAGTAACCAGTAGACATTTACTTCTGACGAAAGAAGATGGGTCGCGTGAAATCTGTGACCATTCACGAGCGTGCCAAGTCTTTTTCTGAGTCTACTGACGTGGAGAGTCTTTAAAAAAATTAATGCTAAATAGGTGCTAAAATTAGAAATATAATTGCTGAAAATTCCAATAGTTAATGCGATTTTTCCGTTCCTCTACTGATAGGGAACACTGGTTTATCATAACGATGTTTGGGTCCACAAAGCACATGGAATACACAATGGTGTTTGTTTACCCGACTTACCTACGGTTTTCAGTGTCCAGACCCTAGTAAATGTCATTTTTAAATCATTTATAGCGAGAAAAACGTGATAATTCTTCACTGGGTCATCATAAGTTCATTCAGTAGTTGATTCGTGCAGACTGCAGCAGGAAATATAATATTATCGCATTGCTGGTGATATTAGCTCGCCGAACCTTCGCTTGGCAAGGAGTCTATGGCCCAGTGGCAAGTAGATGTGGGTGGGTGTTAAAATGTGAATTGCTACAGCTGATTACAATATTTGAGGTAGGGGTCGAATTTAGACCTTAAATTTATGCTCATTTTAAAGCCTAATCAAGAAGTGAAATATTATTTTTACTATTGGGGATTCCTTTATCAATATGCGTTTAGAAACCACTCATCAATTATACATATTACAATGGAGTCTGGGTCTTCTGATCCATCGTTACCTACCAGTTCTACAGAAATAGCTGGAAAGAGAACTGATTTCCGTTTATGCATCATTTTGTCAAGTTCAAAAAAAGGAAAAATTAGCTCTCATTCACTACAGCCACTAAATTACTCTAATTCATTGTTAATCTTCTTTGAAAAAACAAGAAGATGCAAGCCTTACATTATTTGATGACAGTCAGTGCGAAAAAAAATATTTGCAGCACGCAAACATTGATAATTACGCATTTTTACTATTTTTCTACAAAAACAGCATAAATTGAATCTATGCTGTAGGCCAGGTAAATAATTTAAAAGATCTGAAACCAATGCCAAAATCAAGAATGGACTCTTGGCTAGGACATACACTTAGTCAAACCCCTCTCAGAGGTCTTTAAAGCACTGCAAAAGCGCTGACTATAAAGGTCAAAATGTGTGGTTTTCGGCTTGACCTTGCTCGGACCGACCAAGCGTCGAGTGCGATCCCATGCTAAATCGCATATCCCGCCGCACGGCGCGACACAAAAACAGCCCCCACGGGCAAACTATAAGACTTAAGCGTACACTTTAAATTACGAACTTGTTCACAACAGTTAAAGATGCACCATATAAAAAAATTAATCAACTATATTTAAGACGAAAAATTTCTCGCTAAGTTGAAACATATTTTCTGGGATTTTTTTTTTGGGCAAGACAGGGGCCCAAAATGTGAAACAAAAAAATATTTTTAACGAGACAATATTTTTGTTAGTCTATAAAAAAATATCAGTTTTCTATCTTCCAAACGCACCCGGCAGGAATTATTCTACTAAACCTCTGCACCCCTACCCCTTGCCAGGGGTGCGAGGCTGGCACCAAAACTTTTAGTGTTCAGTACCTTCATATGCATCTATCGAAATAGGTGGCATGTTGTTATCATCTCTATCGAGCAACTTGCGATATTTGACCATTGGGCCAGGACAGGAGAACCGAACAAGCAGTGTTGCTAGAAGTAGGGATATATCCCTACGGTGGGGATTATTTGGACAAAATAATTGCCTGTAGGGATAAAGGGATTTCTGTCCTATATCATGTGCCTTGTGGGGACTTTTTCACGTTTTCAATCAAAAATTCAAAAATTAATTAATTAAAAGATGCTATTTTACAAATTCCACGTTTTCGAAACAAATATATTTCATTAGAACATGAACAACACTGCCGCTAAAAAGTTTCGCTTTAATGCCGTTTTTCGCGCCTACATACTTCGTGCCATCTTCTGCCGACCCTTATAAATTTACTTAGGCCATGTTCTTGATTAAACCTGTCTTGATCATTATGTCCCTCATCATTAATTATGAGCCTCAAAATAAACGGTTTTAGGTGTAGGAATTTGTCAGGTAAAAGAGGGATATTTTGTGCCTGGTGTAGGGATATTCTCATTTTAGAATCTAGCAACACTGCGAACAAGACCCAACACAGGCGGTTCATTCTTTCAAAGTGAGTCGGTGGTATATGACGTGAAGTGCAAGACGCTCGCTCTAAGAAGAACTGCAAGAACGCTGAACGGTTCGACTCTGCTAGAATCTTTAAGGTAAGCTTGATTTTTATTATGGTCACTGTAACAGTCTAGGGATGAAATGTTACTGTAAGATTTCGAATGATTAGAATCCGACAAAGGTAATTACTTGTACAAGTTAAAATATATAGCTTCATAGCTATTTTAAAGCATGTGTTTGTAATTTCCACAACTCAGGCCAAACGACTAGGTTTCATTGATTAAATAAATATTTCCGACTTCGGTAAGCATTAAGGAAACCTTTCAAATCTATAGAACCGACTACGTTTTTCTAGACAATGTTTAGTGGTAGGTACTAGCAGAATTTTACTAGCAAATTTTCGTAATCACGTCAAAATTTGACGGAAATTTCCCCAAAAAGAGTCCAATTTTCGGCACCTGGGGTCGAGACCCCCACGATGCACTAAGTTGGGCAGTTTTGGGCGAGGATAAAAAATTTCAAAAGTCTAACTCGAATGGTGTGGAAACATACTTTAGGGTAAAGTTTGGCGAAACATACTCAAATATAAGCAGTTGTATCCCGAGCAATAACGTCACTGATATATGGGCATGACAGCACATCGATACAATTTCTCGTCGTTCCAATGACGTCGCTCGGGGCGAATCAAGTCCGCGACGTCCACGGCACGGTCCAGGGACAGATTAACAGGGGCGATACAGTGATAGCTTAATACACACATCGCGAAGGATAGGGAATCTCAGTATCAGTGGCTCTGCTCTGTCGATGGTGAATATGACTTGTGTGAAAGTAAATTCACCACAAAGGCGCAATACGAAGCATTTGGTTAAGAGGTCCCGAACGAATTTTAGATGCAATACCCGTCCAATTGTTGTTACCTAGCACTAGCAAGAATGTATGACAACAATCCACCCCTTCTCGAAAAAGAACGTCTACAATCACTGCCGATCTTGCGGTGCCGACTGACTGTGACATTCAATCCGCCCATTCTATCTCGTCTAGTTATCGGGATGATCATATTATGTTCAGCTCATTGAAATTCAGGGATCCGAACCAAAATCAATAACGGTTCTGATTCCGGTTCTGGTTCTGTATTTCTTCAAATAACGGTTCTGGTTCTGGTTCAATGATATTTTTATTTACGGTTCTGGTTCCGATTTCGGTTCGTGAAACATATAATTCAGGTTCCGGTTCCTGTTTCGGTTCTAGAATCAAACTTTAGGTTCCAATATAGGTTCCAATTGAAAAATGTCGGTTCCAAGTTGTCTTCTCTCAATCATAAGTGCTGCAATACTGAACGCCAGTGAAGTGATACACGCGGGTGTACGCGGTGTAAGTGTTTGACCAAAAGGCGGTATTAAATTATAGTTATTGGAAATATCATGCACTTCTACATTTTCAAGACGAAAATATCCAATGTTAGGGTATCACTCCTAGTGATCCTAATGATACGAATGGTACTGTATGCGTATATGCGTAGTCTGGGACGGGACGGGACATTGTTGTCGGCGTCGCGACGAGCCACAAAGGGGTTAGTCAAAACGAATTAGTTGGATTTCCGAAAAGTAGCCCAAATAGGTACAAGAAGCCGCGTACGAGAGTATAGGTAGTGATATTACTGTTATCACTTTGAGGGAGTCCGTAGCCGCCTTTGCGGCCTCGCACCGCGGTATGAGGGTAGCAGCGAACCAACTTCAAAAACAAGAATTCGCCGAAGTGACAAAATGACCAACAACAAGCAAAAGTGCCAGCACGCGCTCGGTCGCTCAGCCGCTTGCCGATGCTGCGGAACGTTGTATGCGCGATACCTTCGTCTATGTTTTTAGTAATTACATCGAAGGAACCGTGTTCAGTAATACGTAATACACTCGCCTTCCTGACACAACGCTCGTATTTGGGTTGGCTCTTTACAGCAATGCGATGTCATGTCATTGTCCATTGAGATGCAGTTGCCACAAGTGCACCACAACGTATTTCCTGCCCTTCCTAGAAATGTTTCTTCCCTCCTTCTTTCTTGGGCAAGCCTCAAAACATGTTCAGTCATTTCACTTTGAGTGAACTCGGATCCAATCTTTGTGGACGCCCTGCCATATTCACGCTGATAAATTGATACGATCGCGAGCGCCGAGGCCTGGCACTAGCCTAGCAGACTCGGGTTGCGGCTACGCAGCCGTCCCTGCGGTGACGTCACGCAAGAGGCTTCGCGACAAACAGAAAATGTGCGATCATTTGGCCCCAGATTGTTTTAAAAATAAAATAAAAACGGAATGACACTAGACAGAATATAAAATCTAATAATCCAATCGGAGAGCTCCTTTAATACTCACTGTTTATAATGCTATTTTTGAGCAAAGGGATTTATTCACATTTTTCTTTCTTAGAATGAACAACGAAACGTGCCGAGGATTGGTCTAAAAGACTAAAATCATCATGGATTCTTTAATATATACATGCAAGAAAGATTCATGTTGCTTTAAAACTAGCTCAGCAACCCTCTATGCATCACACTGCAATGTGCTGCATAATACAGGACTGCGCCCAAATTTTGCATGCGGCGTTGTGTTCTGTTCGCGTACTTTCACAAAGTACAGTGCATTCAAGAGCCACCTTAAGAGGGATCATTCACCAACGAAAGTGCCAGCCTTGGGGGAGTGTATTTCGTTACCCGATTTGGGTGACGATTCTGAACACTTTCAGTGTAGCGAATGTCCGAACAAATATTACGCACTGAAAGAACTAACTGTTCACTTGAGAGGACATTTCAATGGCATCAAGCTAATACAGTGCCCATTTATCGAGTGCACCAAATCATACAGAGTTCTGTCTTCCTTTGGTACACACATCCTAAGAAAGCACCCAAGTAGGCTAGAAAACTCGGCAAGATCAAACTCTTTTAGTGTTGCTGGTAGCAACCAAGTTTCTGCGGTGCAAGCAGAATATATTAATAATTTCGAGATAACCGAAGTTGAGGAAAATACTCCGCATACTGGTCAACCAACCCTCGTTTACGTGGAAGATACAAAAAAAGCACTCGTTAAGAAACTTGCAATTTTTTATATCACGCTAGGAGCTAAAAATCATGTGCCTGATTCGACGTCGCAAGATATTTACAATAAGTATTCTTCTCTGATGGACATAACGGTTCAAATGATTATGACCGAATTAACTTCCAAACTTGAAAATTACTTGGATGTTGGATCTATAACAGATATCGTGCGGGACGTGTTGGATGAGAACATTACTCAGCTGTATGGACCCCGGGGTGAACTGAGAAGTATATATTCCCGTAAGGAATATTGTAAGAAAAATTTAAGATTTGTAGCGCCGATCACAATTTCTTTAGGACGTAATGAGTGCAACCAACTTCGTGTAATGCACTATGTCCCGATCAAGGAATCATTAGAATCTTTCATGAGTGATCCAACTGTTTATCAGCAGTTTGCCGGTAATGCATCCAGGCAAAATTCTGACAACTCTTCAGAGGTCATGACTGATATTCACGATGGCTCCTCGTTTAAAGAGAACCCACTTTTCTCATCTGAAGAGCCAACCATTGAGATTATTTTTTATCAAGACGAGTTTTTGGTTGCAAACCCACTTGGTTCAAGCAAGAAGGACTTGAAGATGTTGGGAGTTTACTACACCATTGGAAATATTCGACCGTGGAACCGCAGCAAAGTCGACCCATTACAATTAATTTTGATTTGCAGGTCAAAGGACCTCAAATATTTTGGAACAAAAGCTGTGTTTCAACGAGTTATCGAAGACCTGAAAACTATTGAAACCGACGGAATAAACATAAATGGTTTAAATATCAGAGGGGCATTGGCCTGCATTGCCGGAGACAACCTAGGAAACCATTTCCTTGGTGGTTTCACTCAAAATTTCAGCGCTGCCCATTATTTTTGTCGGTTTTGTTTAATTACGCAAGCAGAGTTGGCAGACGGAAAAAAATTTGGGGATATTCGTACAGCACTAAATTATGAGCTTGCTGTAAATAATTGTGCTGAAGGTAATCTTGACAGTTTTCAAGGCATAAAAGAAAACTCTATTTTCAATTCTTTGGAATATTTTCATGTGGTTGACGGAATGCCTCCCTGCATCGGCCATGATATTTTCGAAGGTATTGCACAGTACGATATTCCTTTGGCACTGGCCTACTTTGAAGCAAAGAAATGGATCACAACAGATTACTTGAACCGAAGAATCCAAAAGTTTAAGTACAAGGGTGTAGATACCAATGACAGACCGTGCACAGTGTCATCTTCAAAAAAACTAGGCGGGCATGCCGTACAAACATGGACCCTTATCAGATTTCTACCATTTCTCCTTGCTGAAAAAATACAAGACAAAAAGGATATTGTATGGCAAATGCTACTCCATCTCATAAGCATGGTACAGCTTGTCTGCTCCCCCCGTCTGCCACTAGATCTTGTTGCCTTGCTGAGCCGCCAAATTGAAGACTATATTGAAATAAGAAGAGAAGCTTTTCCAGCAACCCGACTCAGACCGAAGCACCACTACATGCAGCACTACCCAAGAATGATTATTCTGTATGGACCACTGATCCGAGTTTGGACTCTTCGGTTTGAATCTAAACATAAATATATGAAGGATGTGCTTCGCTCAGCCAAAAACACGAAGAATGTCACAAAGACAATCGCTGAAAAACACCAATTCTTACAAGCGGCATATTCCGATGGCGGTCTTTTTGCTGGTGACACAGCCACCATTGATTTCGGAACCGTTTACTGCCCAGAATTATTTAACAAAACCATAAACCAAGCAATAGCGACCACCATTGAGCCTGGCACAACACTTACCGTAGGATTTACCAGCATGTACCACGGTACAAAATACGCAAAAGATCACTTGGTTATCCTCAAGTCTGGCTTGACTTTAAATATGTTGAAAGTTATGGTCATGGTGTTGTCAGAGAAGGGAAAGCTTTACTTCGTTGGGAGATACTGTATTGGGAAGCAAGTTGAAAATCTGGGACTGTACTCAATTGAGGAGCAAAAAGATATGCTTTGCCGCTCGGCAGATGCCTTACAAGATTTCCAACCGTACACTTCATACGACGATCTTGGTTACCCAGCTTTTGCTTTGAAGCATCGGACAGGATTCTAGCATTTTTTTGGTCATTCAATTTTACTGGATTTAGCCAGGTAATCATATTTGTACTTGCAACTTAAACCAAACAAACCTCAAAACCGGTTAAGAATTTTTTCCTCTTCCCGTTGCTGAAAACCACGACTTTCTATCTACATTAGGAAGATAGTTACATTTTACCCCGATCGGCTATTGATACTAGGTATAGATTAATATATAATAATTATTATAATACTAATTTGTGATGTCACGGTGTTTGCTCTGTTTGGATTCTTGTTTGGCCCTAATAAGGGCCGTCAACGTTTCGACCACATTGGCGTGGTCATCTTTAGAACGAAAGTCTTTCGACGACCCTTATTATGGCCAAACAAGAATAGCAAACACCGCGACTTCACATATTACCAACTCAGGCTCTGAACCACTCTGAATTTCAATTATGGTACTAATTTTAATTTTTTTTGCAGATGGAAGAAGTGATTCAGTTCATTTTAAAATACGCACCGGAAGTAGAGGAAGACTTAATTAGGTTGAAACTTGAAGAAATTGGGGTCACAAACGTGGAAGACTTGGAAGAGGTGGACTTCCAGCAGGATATGCCTGGTTTTTTTAAGATAATAGAGGCCCGAAAACTGGCTAAAGCTGTAAAGCCAGCAGTACCTATTTCCCAAATCCCCACCCCTTCAACTCCTTCCACGTCAACAGCCACTTCCCAACCTAGTTCCCCAAATTCCCTGACACTATTCCAAGTTCCCTACCACGCATTTAACCCCTCCCTACTCGCCAGCCTCGAAGAAGGTATTATCCCATCCAGAGCAGACCAGCTGCATATGATACGAATTGTATCTTTGGCCGCTTTCCACATTGAAAGGAACCCCCCAGCGTCGTTTTTTCAAAGAGTGGCCCACGAGCTGGTGGGAAAATACCCAGCGAGTCTTTCCGACAAACTGGAAGGAGGAAAACTAATTGGCAACGGAACAGGCAGCATGGTGCAAAGACTTAAAGACAAATTCGCAAATTTAAATGCAGATTTGCGTCAAAATAGGAAGCGCAGCCAATTGTTTTCTGGGGTGGAATGTGAAGTTGTTCCTGACGGCCCCAAAAGGCATAAGACCACTAGAAAAGATATGTACGGGTGCGTTGATTTTCTACCGACAAGTTTACCAGAAGGGGAAACGCATGCCAGCCAGCAGGATAAGAAAGA
This sequence comes from Nemurella pictetii, assembly GCA_921293315.2. NCBI lineage: Eukaryota > Metazoa > Arthropoda > Insecta > Plecoptera > Nemouridae > Nemurella > Nemurella pictetii. The sequence goes on from OV121122.1 coordinate 11,522,241, forward strand.
GTGGCTGAAAAAAGAATTTGCCAAGATGCCAGCCGACCGGGACTGCGACAAGGTCACACATATCATGCATCTTACATATGTCTCGCAACGGATGCTAATAGCTGAAAAGGCTGCAATCAGCGACATCCGAAAGGAATGGCCTTTTCTATTCGAGGTAGGCTTCAAAATGACACAAAATTACGTGTTATTTTCATTCTGTTCAAAATTTTTGAAAAGACTATCGAGCCAATCAATATCCATTAGCATTTTGAAAATTAAGTCCGCAGTATTCCACTTAGATTTTATTGAACACTGACTCGACGGTTGAAGAATGACCACCCATAATATTCTGTACAAATTTATGGTGGATTGAAATTACTCATGAATCGTCAAACCTGGTCCCTGCAATTCTCGCACCCTTTTGCATTGTGATAAGGAAAGAACAAGAATTTTTTTAAATTATATTTTCTCTCTGTTTCAGCGTGTACATTATTATGCCCACTTTGAACGGTTGATGGGCTTCTCCTTGCTGGAGAGAGCGTCATCAAAAATCCGTTCCAACGTTGGGGATATAATGACGCTCTTTAAAGCAAAAATATATGCCAAAAACTCTGAAAAAGGAGGACCCAGAGAGGCAGGAGCTTTAAAGGTCCTGAGAGACCACCTGAAAGCAGTCCCAGAAGACAGCAGCGAGGCCGAAAAGTTCATGCACATCGTCATGACTCTGGCTTCGATGTGGAAACAAGACACCACAATTCTTGCCGTACACTACACGGTACGTTCACTCTTAAACTTACTTTGCTTACTTACTTGCTTCACGTTTAATTGTTCCCATGAGTTGATATTTTTGTTGCAATGTGTCTTGGTCTTGGCTGTTTTAAAACGTAAGGGTTTGCAGGGGATAGGTTCGGTCATGGTTCGGCATTTACACGTACAATAATATGTAGTAAGTAGGTATACCTACTCAATTTTAATATTGAACTTTTAATATTTTAACATACCTACTAGGGGCTTAGTTTTACTTAGTTTTACTTAGTTTTATTTGTTTATCAATTAGGCTATTAAACTTGTAAATTTGGCAAGTAGAGAGCTGCAAAATAAATAGGATTGCCGATAATTTTTTCAGATTGCATGGCAGTTGTGCTATCCTTAATTTTATATAATATGTTACTTATAAATGCAGCCTGTGAGGTTTCATCGACGATAATGAATGATGCATTCTTAATAATGCGATAGTTTGTTAAACTATGAACGGTTCCGGGTTTTGGTTCCTGTTCCCTACAAATTACAATATGCGCCTCCAATATCTTCTCAGGTATCCTGTTCAGCCAAAGGACACAATGATAATTTATGAAAAATTATTTGTTTTAGGATGCTGAGAGCTATGCGGAGATCGAAGAAAACAAGAAGAAAGCGGCCCCTAGCACACCTCATCTCGCTGTATTCGGAGCGAGTTTACTAGCGAGGGGAGTAAGGCTCTGTCCAGTTGTAGAGAACAACGTCTTCGACGAGGAGGTGCCGGGCCACGAGGCATTGCTCATCGTGGTCTCCATGTACTTTGTATACTCCATCCACTACCCCGAGAAGTTGGCTGCTCTGCTAGAACTTTTGCAGAGGTATGTACAAAACAGAACTAGTAATAGCACAGATTAACTAGGCTGCTAATGTGCCACTTCCACTTGTAAGTTTTTTAACAACAATTTAATACTTTTTTCAGGATCTTCCTGGAGATTGACGGCGAGGGGTCAAAAACCAATCGAGGGAAAAATAAGTCGGCGCCTCCGGCAGTGCACCCCAGAGTTTTAAGCTTCCAGCAACAGCTGACGCAGTGCAAGCAGCTGTGGAGTACGTAAAGAAATAAAAAAGTAAAGTAAATAAGTAAAATAAGTACTTATTTACTTACTTACTACTGATTTATTTAATAATTATTTACTCATTCACTTATAAGTTCTTATTTAAATAAAAGTCATGGTTTATACGGTATGTGCTCAGGATATTTATTTATTTAATCTTTAACTCCCCTGAGTTTACTGAATGAAAAAATTAATTGATTTACTGAAGTATGTCCTCGCATCCAATTGTATCCTCATCACACTGCATTGATGCAATCCTCCTTTACAGAATACCTATAACCTTTAGAATCATTATTTATGGTACCTTATCGGTACAAATTAAACCTACTTTACTGTTTTAAGTAGTTATAGAGTCTACACCTTATTCACATTTCAGCAGGGAGGATAATAAAGCCATGAATAGGTAATTTATAAAATCAACCTGGTGTTGTTTCATCTATTCTTAGGAATGGCTATTTCACCAATTGAGAGATGAAATTACATTATGCGCAGAGTGGAAATACGCCTACATGGGGAAGGTAAAATCATCTTCACATAGTGGTAATGGCAACCCCACAGAGGGCATAAAATACCCCCACATGGGAAAGGTAAAACCATCTACACTTAGTGGTAATGGCAACACCACAGAGGGCATAAAATACGCCTACATGGGAAAGGTAAAATCATCTTCACTTAGTGGTAATGGCAACACCACAGAGGGCATAAAATACGCCTACATGGTAAAGGTAAAATCATCTTCACATAGTGGTAATGGCAACACCACAGAGGGCATAAAATACGCCTACATGGGAAAGGTAAAATCATCTTCACAGTGGTAATGGCAACACCACAGAGGGCATAAAATACCCCCACATGGTAAAGGTAAAATCATCTTCACTTAGTGGTAATGGCAACACCACAGAGGGCATAAAATACCCCCCCACATGGGAAAGGTAAAACCATCTTCACATAGTGGTAATGGCAACACCACAGAGGGCATAAAATACGCCTACATGGGAAAGGTAAAATAATCTTCACTTAGTGGTAATGGCAACACCACAGAGGGCATAAAATACGCCTACATGGGAAAGGTAAAATAATCTTCACTTAGTGGTAATGGCAACACCACAGAGGGCATAAAATATGCCTACATGGGAAAGGTAAAATCATCTTCACATAGTGGTAATGGCAACACCACAGAGGGCATAAAATATGCCTACATGGGAAAGGTAAAATCATCTTCACATGGAAGTAAAATAATCCGTCCAAGGTTTGGGTCTTTTTACCTACCTGGGTTGTGAAACCCGGTTGCAATATACATGAGGGGTAAAAATACCAATATTTTTTTTGCAGGAATCAAATCAAAAACAAGTGCTTCAAGAGGAGAAATGTATTGGAATTTAAGACGACGGCGTGAAAGGGGAAAAAGCTTGGCAAAAATAACAATTGAATGATTTTTTTTTGTCGATTCCTTCAGAAAAGAGCGCAGCAAGCCTCGGAGCTTATCGACGTTTTCACAATTCCCGGCATCTTCTGAGTAGAAAAAGCGGAAAAATAAATACAGAAGCTACAAGCAAAAATAAATTGAAATGTCGGAAATATTCCATTAAAATTTTTAATATACTGAATTCTTCCAGTCTTCAAAATTATTCGTTCAGATTCATGATTGGAACGATAATTCAATTCAATAAGAATTTTTAGTTATTGTTTCGATAAACATAGTAAAATTTGTATTTCGCTGTAATGTTTTTTGGTATCGCCTTCAAATTACAGCCAAACTCTCATTTCAAAATGGATAATTTATAAAACCATTGCCTTAGCTAGTTAAAAAATTAGTCCATCGCTTTCTCTAGATTTCTATCATTAACGGGATTCGAGCGGGAAATATGCGCAAAAAAAAACACACTGCAACCGTTTTTTTATAATATTAGTTGTTATCACACCTGGGAAAAGTATATTACTTAGCGGAAAATATCGGAAAATTGCCGGAAAACTCAAAATTGCATGTTTCACTTATTACCAGAGTTTCATGAATAGCCGTAAGGGAAAATGTGTCTAGTATTTTTATATATTGGTAGAATGCTTCTATTTGGTTACTGGTAACTTTTTATTTTTGCTTCTTACGCCCCTTTCAAAGATATAATTTTTTGATTTTGTCAAATATTTCGCCAAAAAAACGTCAATCTTTCACTGGCTGTCACAAGCAGGCGGTAAGACTTTCACAAAAAGTAAAACTTTGGATCGCAAGTTCGAATCAAGCTGAATCCAACCATGTTCGTCCCATGTCTCTACGACAAACGGTGTGTCCCAAGCTCTGGTAGAAAACGAGGGCTGCACGAGGGAAACTTTTGCGCCTAGATCTCAACATTTCGTCCAAGCATAACTTCAAATCACCTCAAATTGCATATTACTTAGGCGTTGAAACAGTCCAGTTCGTGGTCTGGAAACACTTATTTCACGTAACCTTGGTGCCATTCACACGCTCGCTATCTATAATCCTCTGGTTTACGGCTTGAAAAAAACAACACTACGCGCTGAAATCTGTAACTCACAGCAGCTTATGATAACGAAATGAACTGAATTCCTCTCGCAGTTGCTAAGACATACTTCCTTTCTAGTTCCTGGCCGCAAAATTGTTACACCTCATATCTAGATGCAATTGGGTGTGCATCGGGTGCAGTCAGGTCTTCCGAGACACGCTCTGCATCTGTTTTAACGGTTTGCTTATACTGCGGTATTTTGGCTGTAAAAGTAACGAAAGTGCAAAAGCTAACAAGTTCAATTAGTTACAATTAGTTTACATGAAATGAAATGTTGATTGCAGCTCATTCCGTTCGAAGATTCCATCACACAACGACATGAAGCGAAAAATACATGCACATTGATTAAATGCTACATAAACCAAACGATTAGTAATCAATAGTTTTAGTTATAACCCACCAGCCAAATTTCTCATCGGCTGTTCGTCCTTACTTTGAGAATTTCTTTATGTTGCTACCATTTGGTTACCATAATATGATCGTATTTATCTAATCGATTATGTGGATTTTAGCTTTGTATAGTTGCCGTCACAATAATGGAATTTGATGATATGATGCTGTATTCAAATCAGAGAATGAGTCACCTGTCTGGTGAATTTGTCGTGCAACTAATGTCGCATATTTATACATACTTATTCCTATTATATTGATCACTATTGTCATTCAAAAGCGCACATATTATAGTGGCTTTATAAATTATAATTGAAATAAAATATTACTTTTCGATTAACGTATCCAATCGCTCTGACTCAATTATGTTGCTTCGAAAATTTATCACAGGCTATTGTTGCCTCGCAATGATGTGATCTATACTTTCGCTAAACTCACGCAAAAAGTTCATTCAAAAGGCAAAGCCAAAGGCAAAGGCAAGAGCATGTTTGCTTTGGAAACTTTAATGATTTACTGCTAATGAACTAAATCAATCGAATTAATCGACCTTCCATTTATATCGAACATTTCAATCCCCGATTATAGCTCCAAGCGCGCAAGGAATATACATCGCGAGCAGCAGGATGACTGCGACAAGAAAACATCTCGTTTCGCATGTTCGGTTTGTTTAAAAATTGAAAAGAAGTAGGTACGCTAGAAATTCGATTCAAATTGATTCAAAATCTATATCAAAACACGAGTCCACTCCTGTCAATACTTCTCACAAAAATTGATTTCCGTGGTTTTATCCTGTCGATGTGAGATGTCTCGAGTATTAGGTGACTCATAAAAGTAATCAATTTTAATTATGCTCGGCAACTATAATCTCTCGGCTAAGGATAATAATTCTCTGTCGAAATGTGGGGTGGGGAGGTGAAAAAATAGTATTTTGTGGCATGTTCAATGATGTTTCAAATCGACAATTATTACGTTAGAACTTCGATTCAAATTGATTCAAATTCTGTTTCAAATTACGAGTTCAATCGTGTCAATAAAAATCCCATATTTCCATTTCAGTGGTAATTCGCTATGACTTGTGTCTTGTTTTCATTTTATTTATGCAATCTAATACCAAGGGTATGTAAGGCTAATACCCTAGTAGACCAAAACATACAAGGCCGTTTAGTTTGTTGATATCTCGAGCTCAGACACACATGCCAGCATGAGAGAACCCGGCCCTCACCCCACAGAGCTAGTGGCTGCTTATCGTGAATCTACACTTGCAAGTGCCGAGGCGAGTAAGTGGCCGCTTGAATCGTCTTAACTGCGTCATATTTTCCTCGCATATTTCATCTATTTCATAAGAACACATCCACAGTCCATGTCGTATACCAGTACATCTTCCCACACCCGACACGACTTGCCTCACACGTATCGGAACTCACCCCCCAAAACCCACCCCCACCGACCGAATAATTGGACGGCACCACCCCGTCGTTCCACCCTCCATTAGCCATCAGCCACACGCCGCCAGCGAAGAAAAAAACCCCGGCTAATCTTCACAAGACACTGCTAGGTGCGATAAACTTTATAGCCAATTACAGCAATATGCTAATGAAGATTGAAGACGTCCTTAATTGGTTTCATTGAAATTGTTTAATTAAAATTCCTCCCCCTCACAGCAGCCCTGTAGCCCGTCGTTCGCTTGCAACCACCACATCGGTCGTGCCGTGCGATGAGGAATATAGAGGAACACTTTCTAATAAAGATAAAGACGTGGCGCTATACGGACAAGGAGGGCGCTGTGGGAATTGCTAAACTAATTACTCGTCCGGGGAGGCGCGGGCTTCGTGGCGTGGGGTAGGTGCACCCTGGAATCTGTCCACCTTTATTGGACACACACCCCTTGCCAAACGGTTATGAACAAGATGTTAATGCGGAATTAACGTGGTATTTGTCTTTGAAGGAGGACAAGAAATGGCTACGCCTGTCATTTCAATATATAGCAAGCGGTGGGGAAGGTTTAAGTATGTACAAAAAGTTTATCGTTGAAGGGCTAGACGATTCAATTATACTTCGTTCGAGATTTTTACAGTTTTGTTGCTAAGGGTCTTGAAATCACTTTTTAACACTTTTCTCATCCACAAGATCATGGAGCTGAAAAATGACAAAAGCGACGGAAGGGTTTTCCTTTGACGAGCGTCAAATTTTTTTTAGATTCCTATGACTGTGTGAAACAGTGGAATGTATAGACTATTTAAATCTAATTAATAATAATGTACTTAACAATATTATATACCATAATAATAAAATGGTAATTCAATTATTAAAAATAATAATACAATACAACGCGCACGCTCAAGTATTGTCTCGGTGGAATAGGGGTAGCACTGGGCTAAATATTACCGAACGTTTACTGAAAATGGGTAAACCCAAAGAAGAGTGTTTTGCTTGCACGAAAAGCTGTCCAATGCTAAACTGCGATACAAATTCTGAATTTCTTAAGACATTTCGCTTGCAAAATCAAGGGAAAAGACAGTTGATTTTCGGTTGGAAGTCCAATCAATCGCACATTGATATATGCAGACGGATCTCTTGACAACTCAACAGCTATCACATTTAATTAAAAACAACCATCTTAATTTCAAATCCATTCCAAACGATATGCAGTAAAATATTAATTTCACCCAAACCCGTTCCGACCGAAGCATCCCAGCCATATCTTACACATCCTATCACCTCCCCGAACCCATCTTCCTTCTGCAAACGCCCAAACCCCAAAACTAATTAATTACCCAAACAACCACCCCCTCAAAATCCTCATCAGTCATCAACTAACGCCAACCCAACACCCGTTGCCCGTGCAGTCGCCCAGCCTGACGCCGCAGCGACGTCGTAGCAGCGTCATGTTCAACGACGTCGTCTTCCTGCACGGCGGGGGCGGCGGGGGCGGCGGCGGGGGTGGCGGGGGCGGCGTCGCGACGCCAGGCGCCGAGGCGGCAAGGAACGTCTGCTCGAGCGAGAAGACTACGCAGACCGGCGACGGTAACGTCTGGCAAGACGAACCGCTACCGCGGCAGTTGGTAAGGAAGTTCGATGCGCTCGATACCACGTGGACCATGTCGTGATGAATGATCATCTTCTGGTGTCAGCATGCAGTGTAGGGTGAGGAGGAAACGAGGTGGTAACGTCTAGCAGGGCGAGACGCCGCCACAGCAGGTGTTGACTATTTAGACACTGCGGTGCTTGATATTATGGATGCATTGCTGTCTTTATGAAGACAATGGTCGGATAATATGAAGGGACAACTCGATGATCGACATGAATATTTCATGGTCAATACTAGGGTAAGATTATGCGCCAACTGTCGTGTCAACTGTGACACTTCTCATTGTTGACATCTGCACTAGCAGACAGTTGTTGACAATGCAGAGATACCACGAGGATCAGAATTAAGCTAAGCATGTAGATGCTGATTGGGGTTGCCAAGAGATCCAGCCAAGTGATACTATACTGTTACAAAAACACGTGGATCGCGACGAAATGATGTATCCAACGAGTATTATGTTGGAGAAGGTTCACATGCAGATTTTGGTCCATTATGGGCGAGATGCGATTGCTTGCAAGCCACTCTCTTCGTGGGGAGATGTTGATATTGTTTCGGTGGTGTGGTATGGGGGCGGTAGATTGTTGGACTGCCGACTGCTGTCTAGCTTTGTGCATGTCCAACTCACAATTATCTCTTTGCTGTGAGATGGGATTAAAATCCAGCGAGCGATTGTTCGCACCAAGGGAAAACCAACTGCAGCGAGATGATTACAGCATCCAGGAACTGTGACGTCAGCAGTTGGTGAGATCAGAGAACTTTAACCGAGCAGAGGCGGTAAATGCATGGCACGGAATCCAGCAGAAGTCAAAAAATTATCAAAATCAATTCGAGAGTTGCCCACGAAAAATGGCTGTATACTATGGTGATTTGCCCAACAGAAGTCCAGCACTGACCGCGCAGATGCATGATGATGTGTGTAATTCAGCTGATATTACATGAACTGTAGATAGAAATGCAGCAAAATGCAAATGCCACTGCAGCAATGCGTATTTAAATTCACGTCAAACGTACTACCTGCACCTACTTTGATATTCATTTCTCCACCGGCCTCGTCTACATACTGCTAGCTGGAGCCTTGCGGTATTTTTCCATCACACGCGATGCAAATCCGTGAGCTTTAACCGCTTCACCCCCCTGCCCCGCGTCGCGTCTTAAAGAATGGCGATAATTTGGTTTAAAAATTCACGACTGAAAAATACTGCGGTGTTTTAAATTCTTAACGCGATGGCGGCGGCGTGAGAAATTACGACGCTCTCGCGCGGAACAAGGGGATGAAAACCAGTGGCGTGTTCCGGAATGCATGGTTTTTAATTGATGTTAAATATTGATGGTGAACATTAAAAGGTTCTGGGCGGTGAGCTCGGTACTTTGAGACGAGACATAGTGGCGGCGAATTGGGTGTTAACAAGCGAACGGGCTGTTAGTTTCTTAAATACCTGTTAAAAATAAGGCGTTAAAACTTGGTATTGCACAATGTTGAGGCTAAAAAAGTTCTCTGCGCTTTTCCCTGTCACAACTTTGAAGCAACTGACGCCGTTTGACAATCGGTGAATGCAGTGCAAAGAAAACGTTTTATTCTGCCTCTGTTTTTGATAACTTGACAATTGCCTACACGACCATGACTACTCGTACACCCCCCTTTATTGGTCACCGTCTTCATGCAAAACAAAACACTGTGATACTTGAAGAGATGAGTGTAATAACCAGTTAAGTCTACTTTTTTTTAATGAGTTAGCTGTGTCTAGCCGTCCCTTAACAAGGAATTTCAATCGAGATTTAAGAATTCATGCTGGTGCTTTGCGCCTTTCCCATTTTACAGTCATTTTAGATCAAAATTTCAGCCTGCTACCAGAAAAACCTTCCTTAATCGATGCTGCTACTATGGAACTTCCTCAAATTTTTTGTAATATCCTCAAAATTTAACAAAATGGACGTAACTGATAATAGCACCCACCTCTTCAGCTACTACGCTACTGGCCACTCGCAAGACCACAAGTGTAAGCCACTAATTACCACGGAATCCCACGCGTCTACGCCACTGATTACACGCAAACGCACGCACCTACGTTAAACTAATCAGCACGCAATCCCACGCGTCTACGCCACTGTTTATCACGCAACCACACGCATCTACGCCACCGATTTCGCGCGCAAAAGTCGCACCACGTGCGCGGCCGTCGATTGGCAATGCGTGTCTAGCATTGCGCATGCCACGTCCGCGCTCGCACGGTGAATGCAGGATTCATCTCGCGGCGGTCAGAGTGGTCCATGCTGCGTCGCTACCCTCCGCGAGGCACGCGTTAAATGCGAATGGCTGAATAAAAGCTGGACGTGCGGTTTGATGGTACGATCTACTACTGCTCAAGTGATATGTTGCCAATCTTGCCAATGCGTCTCTCGTGAAATGTGTGGCGCTGTGCGTTTTTTAACTATTCCGGATGAAGATTAGTGCCCGATTGATTTCCGAATCGGAACGTGACTAGAGATGGAAACCGTTTCGTCTTGTGAAATAAAAAATAGTAGTTATTTGCGGTGAGATGTTTCTGATTGATGATGCAACCCAATCAGTTTAAAATCTAGGTCTCAACTGAGTCTTAATTATATCTTAGCATTTTCTGCATAAGCTAATGAAGGCGGTGTTGTCCTGCTTGGGTATGCCGCTGAAACCAATCACTCGCATCTCGCTCGCGGACGTCTTGCTTAGTAAAACAACCCCCATTCAGTAATGATGCCGAGGATTTTTCAACCCTTAGCACCTTTGCGTATCTACAATCATAAAAATGTACAAAAATAGACGAAAACAAAACTAGAATATCTTTACCCTGCATAAAGATAGTTAGATTTCGTTCAAAGTGTTATTTTCGTAAGCAGCGAGTAGCAAATAGAAATCAGATTCCCGACTGCATATTGCTCTAAAATGAAGATGACCCAAATAGAAAATTACCTTCAAACGATCTCATCTAAGATGAAAACTGTCGAGCTAAAGTAACTTTGTTAAACTGAAACTGCTGAGACTGAATCTCAGAAGAGAACCTCCACGTATACCAACGCAGCAGCCCTAGCAATACTTTACTATGGACACAACACCTTACTATGGACAGACACAATGCTGGCCCCTTACACTACCCGAGAACCATCCTGTCTTGCACAGCCGCCCACCCAGAACCTTTCAATGATATAAGCACTTGAATGTGAGATGCTCCTACCCCCTCCTGCTGCTGAAGTATCGGCAGGATCCTTATCAACATACCTCATAATCTCCCCGTGCTGACAAAACAGTGACCCCTGCTTACCTCATTACCGACACAACACTGACACAACGGTGACCCTACTCTCGCCCCTTTCCTGACAATGGTGACCCCTTAGCTTGCTCTACTGCTGGCGGAAAATTGACCCAACGGTGACACTTACGTTTGTCCCATTGCCGACACAACGCTGACAAAACGGTGACCCTACTCTCCACCACATTGCTAACAGCGATGACCCCTCAGCTTGCTCAACTGGCGACACAAAATGTGTCTGTTGCTGACACATTGCCAACATAATTCTGACACAAAGGGGACCCCTAAACCCCCCAACTGCTGACAACGGTGACCCCTACGCTTTTCCAACTGCTGACACAAAGGTAACCCTACCCGTGCCCCAAGCTGCCAACGGTGCCCCCTACGCTTTTCCAACTGCTGACCCAACGGTGACACCTAAGTGCGTCCCATTGCTGACACAATGCTGACACAACGGTGACCCCTTCGCTGGCTCCACTGGCGACACAAAAAGTGACACAATGGTGACCCTTACGATTTCCCCGTTGCTGACCCATTGCCGACACAACGGTGACCCCTAAACCCTCCAACTGCTGACAACGGTGACCCCTACGGTTGCAGACGGGCGCCGACTGCCCCATGGTCGGCACGGAGGCGATGACCTGCCAGGAGCTGCTGGCGCTGAGCGGGGCGTTGAGCGCTGCATTGCCCACGGGTCAGCTCGCCCTTGACTCGTTCTTCTCGTCGCTCACCAAAGGAGGTGAGATTGCTCATCGAACAAAACTTGTTGGATATTGGATGCACCACAGAAGCACCAAAAATCGCCAACAATACAAATAGTAAAAAAATCTTCAAATTGTGGCTTTTAAATCAGAGTTTTTCTATAAGACCAGGGTTAAAAGAAGGCTTTTAGTCATAGGTATTGTCATTAAGACCCGATTTTACAATTTTGCCAACTCCAGGTTAAAGTGGGAGTTAAGTTATTTGTTGCAACGGCAATGGGATGCAGTGGAATTCATCTATTTCTAGGGGTTAGATGCTTAACCCAGAGTTGAAAAAAGTTGTAATACCGGCCTAAGTGCTCTAATATGTAGTCCTTGCTGTCTTGTCTTATCACCAAGCAACGTCACAATACCAAACAATTGACAGCCCTAGGTAAAGCCCCTGTGTTTTTCACTATAAATTGACCGAAATTTTGCAAAACTATGCTGTCTGCTTTCTGAATGTGGCTTTAGTGCTAGTCAACGATGAAGTAATGGACACGGTGATCATATTTAAATGCATTTCATCCCCTATCACGAAGCAATAATCCCAAAAGTCCCGGTTGTCTTTCAATAATGAAACTTGACTCAATCATACTTAAACTAGTTCTGAAAATTACTCTAACGCGCCATGGACGGCAGTCGGTTATTTGTGCGATTACCATTAATAGACCTGTATTCGAGGGTTTGCGTAAACCCCGGCTCAATCCCCGGCTCAAACCACGCTTCTACTACACTGGAGCTGGCGTCTAAGCTGAACAAGCTAAGAGCGAAGATAAAGTTATATGGGGGGCTTCTGTTTTGGTTTGTTGTTTGCGTGACTGTTGTGTATTTCAATTTCGCCTGCGGTTTTGAGGTTCTATTCGCTCTGGTCCAAGCTTGAACTGTGGTTAAACAAAATTTGTTGATAATTAGTCTTGCGACATTAGCTCGTGACTCCAAATCATTTGTAATATGATTGTGATGAACATTATCATTTTCTTAAAACTTTTCACTCTATCAAGTGTACTAATTACAGTTCAATTTTTACTGGCAATTACACCTGAGAATAATATATCCTGGCTCACGAATCAAAGAAAACCAATTCTTCATTCCGATAAACTCGGCAATAAAATTATTGCATGCTTACAGCTCAGGTACCCGAGTTGAAACCTCGAGTGAAACCAAACAAGGTCAACTCATTTGCAAGAAAAAGCCATAAGGAACCAATCAACATTTTTTCACTTTCGTGCATTTTCCTAATGAAATCAACGCATCTCTTATCTGGTTGTCAAACATTGCGACTCAGCTGACAAAATCACGCGAGCTCCGCCGCCCCATAAGGAAACAATTAGCCAACACCATTGCCTGCTGCACGACGCCAACACTTCAAGACGGGTAGTCGGTCTTAATTATCGATTGGCAACCCGAAGCAACGCTCGGCAACGTCAGCTCGCCGTTTATTGGCAATTATAGGGTCGTCGCTACCTTTAATAACCATCCGAAAGGCGACGACTCCCACACTCTGGTCTAGCGCGACGAAACACGACGCCGGTTCAAACGACCGTGTTTACAGCTAACACGGCGTTCGTGTTCCGAACCGTAATTAGGTTCGTCAACTTCAATCAGCTGGTCGCGAAGGGTTGCGATAGGCAAGCTATAGTCCGGGTCCGAATGTCGGATCATTTCATTATCGGGCTATCAAATGTTTGTCAGTGTTCTTTGATCGTTGGAAATTGTTGGAATTCGTCAGAAAATACATTTTTAATGTGTTTAGCAAGTACGTTTCGTGAGTTCTAGTCTAAGCAAATGAACACAGATAATTTCTAGAGCGTGTTTGAATTTCGGTTGAAGGAGATAGATGCACGATGGTTATTTTAGGCGACGCAGGATCCGGTGATGCTGCATCTAAACACGACTAACACCAAATACGAGGAGCTTTAAATTGTTATGCATAATTTATTTGTTGAACTGATTCTGACAAAACATTTGACTTGGTTGCCGAAGGAAAAAAAACTCTTGTCATAAATTTGTTGTGGTCTGTGCATCCCCAAAAGCAGTCGAAAATACCTTGGCTTCGGACGATCACAGAGTCTCTACCACGCCAGCCACGATACAGGCTACGATGTTGAAAATTTTGAAAAAAGTATCGAAACTTAGATATTGCGATACTCAGATATTGAATCCTCAGCTTTACCCCAAACTTTTCCGACATTTCCAAAGAAAACTTCGCAAATTTTCACAAAAAACAAATACGAGATTTTAAAACACATTGTGCTTGGTCTAGGATTTAGGAAACGATGTTTTATAAAACGTCTAACACTCAAATTGATCTATATATTTCATAACCACCCATCCCTAGATTACAGATCAGTGCTCAAACCATGTTTCGTAATCTATTCACCCCTTCCTCCAGCCGAATTATCATAAAGTGCCACTAAGCCTGACGCATTGCCCACTATACAATCTCAACGTTTCCAAACCATACACTGCTACCAAATTGTATCCGTGAACACAATTAATCATTTTGAGAAAACTAGTGTGATGAAAGTTGTTAGTAAAAAATTCTCTAAATTACTTCCAACCACCCTTCCCCGTGTCATAATCTGTGCACCCCATCCATGCTCCAGCCGAAGAAGCCTGGGCCGCCGGCGACCACGGCGCCGCCGCCGGCGTCGGCGACCAGTACTGCATGCAGACGGCGACGCCGGCCGCCGCCGACTGGGCGACGCTCGAGACCGGCGTCGACTCGATCGCCAAGCGTCGCCACCGGCGGCGTCGGCGTCGCATCACCTGGACGTCCGTGTCCAGCTGTTGCAGCCGCTGCTTCAGCGTCACCCGCCGCGGAGTCAAGGCGCTGGTCGAACACAAGTGGTTCCAGCAAGGCATCTTGCTGGCGATCTTGATCAACACGCTCAGCATGGGCATCGAGTACCACAACCAGGTATGCGCGCGCTGGCAACGTGTACAAGCTTCTAGGAGGATGTAGGAATAGAGCTAGTATGCTTACTCTAAGGTGTAGGGGTAGTACGCCATCAACCCCGGTGTTGTTGCGTTACGCAAAGTCCATAATGGCAACAAAACTATATATCTCGAGTCTGGCGAGTCTGGCGTGTCACTGAGGTGACGATGCACATGCACATATTGTCTACGCGATGGTTCATGACTTGCTAAATACAACTTGACTGGCTCTATATTAGATGGAGTAGCTATAGCAGGGCTACTAAATGATAGCCCGAGAGGCTGACTCAACACTCCCGCTTGTGCATCCCCTGGGGGTTAGAGTTAGGATACAGGCCTCAAGAAAGTGACTAACTCTTCGTGGCAATATAGAGCACCAGAACAAGATCACACACAAGAGTGGAAGTAATGTTCGTATGATTGTTTAGTTGCAGATATTTTTTCCATTTCGTTAGCTGTTAGTCTGATCGACACGGCTTTGCACGGGCATCGCATTGTGCGAATTTTGTGAGCTGGCAAGCACAAGCTTATTAAAGGGCGTGGGAGCAGTCAGAGTATGCTGTCTGGGATGAAGAGGTTTTTCCAATATTGTTTGTTGATATCGTGATCAACAAACTTATCAGCGACATCGGGTACCACAAACGGGTGCTATGCCCACCCCCTACGGCGTCTCGCAAGGCTGCTAACAGATTTTGGCGTCTATCCTAATGTCCGCTAAGAAGGTTAAGCAACAATGAGCGTCGTCAGTGCTTGGATAGGTGACCGCGTGGAAACACATACCTATGGCAGATCGTAGACGAATTGGGAGAAAAAAAATGAGTTTTGCGGTTAGCTATCATCTGTCATCACAAGCTGGTGACTAAAAAAAATAAGTTAGAGCAAAATCAATTCCCATCAAAGCCCCTGTACGAGATAGTCAAGTATGAGATCTTCCTGACACGTTTGGCATCGATCCACCGGTGACTCGTGTGCCTGTGGCGTTGTTCCACGCAGCCTGAGTACCTGACGGTGATCGTCGAGATCAGCAACATCGTCTTCTCGGCGATCTTTGCCGTCGAGATGGTGCTCAAGGTCACCGCTGAAGGACCCTTCGGCTACATCAGCAACGGGTTCAACGTGTTCGACGGCATCATCGTTATACTCAGGTGCGTGCAGGGATCTTATCAACCCCCCTGTGGTCATTGGGTCACTTCAACCTACTCGCTGTTAGGAGCATGATTCATATTTATGTGATGCTTCTTTCTCTCACTTAGTGCCGATGACAAGGGCAATTGTCACCGATAACACCATTTTATAAATTTTTTCCCTTGACCTAACCCAAATTCACTCATAAACGTGACTTTCGTTATTTTTTAAGACCGGATTTTAAAGTAAAATAGTGGCAATAGACCTTAAACTGGAATATAAATTACGTCAGATACCCACTGGGCGTACTGCCATGGTGTGTACAAAATATTATTTGCTCTGCTAATAAACGAATGAAGATGGGACAGTCACAATCTGAATTGCTTTACCGAGTGGGTGTGATGACATAATTTTGATTGAATATTGATTGAATGGAATCAGGTGTACTCTCGCAATTTAGCATAAGTTTATGCTCAATCCCATGCCATGTTCAGGATTTTATTTATCGTGTAATTTCATCGCTGAACCAATTAGTTTGCAGTTTGATCAACTAGACTAACTTTCTTTGGCGTATCGAGGTCAAATTATAAGAGAAACTCGTGAAAACTAGACAAAATAGCAAGCTATTTTTTAAGCAATCCCGTCAGAATTTAAAGAAGAAATTCCATATCATACCGCCGATATCAAGTCAGTTGCAAGCTAGCCTATAGCTTCCACTGGAGCTGGAGAAAACTGGTGAACATCAAAGATATCGCAAACCGCAAGCACGATACCACGATACACGCAGACAGATAATCTTGAGAAACTCTCCGTGTTAATTCAATGCCTCTATGTTTGTTTGGTCCACGCAGCGTCATCGAGATGTGCCAGACGTATCTGGGCGATGGCGAAGGCAGTTCAGGCCTGAGCGTTCTCAGGACGTTCAGGTTGCTCCGCATCCTGAAGTTGGTACGCTTCATGCCCAACCTTCGACGTCAGCTGTTCGTCATGTTGCGGACGATGGACAATGTTGCCGTCTTCTTTTCTTTGCTCATCCTTTTTATCTTCATATTCAGGTAAGAGATGACGACGACCTTGATCCTTGATCCTTGATCATTGATCCTTGATCATTGATCATTGATCCTTGATCCTTGATCCTTGAACCCCGAAGGTCAGTTGGTTAAGTTTGCTTATGTCGCTTATTTAAATAGTATGCCAACGACAAGTGCTAATTTCTGTTCAAATCTGATTTAAAAGGGCATTAATTAATGGCATATTTAAGTAATTTATAGGCAAACTTGCCACAAACGGACCACGTCATTATGATATGGTGTTTAAAACTAATGATATTTTTCTTAATGATCGAGAATATGTTTACAGATTGTTGATCTTGGACGAGAGCGGTGTATTTCATTCGAAGCAAATTGTTTCCATTTCCATCTCCATCTTTCATTTGTAAATAACGTTCCCTTCTAAGATTTGTCTTGTAAATAATTTTCCTTCTCTGTGTAAATAACGACCCGGCCATCCAGATCAGACTTCCTGGTATCCTTGTAAATATCACCCCCGAGTGCATGGGAATTGGTTGTGGATGTGTCTTTTGATTTTGAATGAACGCATGTGATTCATACATAAAAAATATGGTGGCAGGGGTGACAATAAATGTTTCTATCCCCCCTCCCCCCACAATTGTCTCTACTTTCTATCTCAGACTGAATCCATGCCCCCTCTCTGTCTGTTGCTCTCTGTATCGATGTATCTCTCTCTCTTTCTATCTCCCATCTCTGAGCAAAACTATTGCAAGTTCACCATTCTATTGTCAATGTGTCACCGACCCGAAATTGTCGAATCAGTGGATGAATTGTGTTAAATATCGAGACAGCGAAGTATCTTTCGATATACATTTTTTAATGCTGAAGATTACTTTATATTTCACACAATTCAAGTCAGCGGGTTAGGATTCCGGAGGATGAGCCAAGGAAACGAATGTTAATTGATCGTTATTGCATTTGCGCTGCAGAAATATTTTAATAACGATGGTCATAGACCGTCTTTATTGGTATTGAGTTAGCAAAACATATTATTCTCAAATTTTACTCAAATAGATAGCTGTTTTTGAACAACCTCCTTAACTACGAAGGCTTGGTAATTCTCAAGTCGAGAAAACCGAGACAAAATAAACGTGATTCATCAATATAAAAATTAGTCTTCTCGGAAATCAACGCACACAAGAATATTGTATGCAAAAAAATTTGCTCACCCTCCGCTCCTAACAAAATTCGGCGCCCCCCAAACCACCCCCCAACTAGCAACCACCCAACCACCCACCCACCCGGAAATGAAGTCCACGAGCGCCACAGCTATCGACAATCGCCCCCCCCCCCTTTGTCCAACCACCCCACAGCGCAGCACGGCCACCGAACGGGCTTTATGATTTGTTTGCATTGTTTAGTATCCTGGGAATGAACTTGTTCGGGTGCAAGTTTTGCGATAAGCCCCTTGAAGATGAGGATAGGACATGCGACCGAAAGAATTTCGATTCCCTTCTCTGGGCGATAGTGACAGTGTTCCAGGTACTATTTCAATGAACTTTAACCAGCTGCATTGTCTCGTGATTATGATTATGTACTGTGCCAGAACAGTTCTGGAGCGTGCTGGATTGTCGAGGGGTGCGACCACGTCGATAGTCTGCGCCGACGGGAAACGGGCGCCGGTTTTTGGCATCGATTCGCATTGTTGGAATCCTGACAAGGCCGTGCCCCATTCAAATAGCAGCGAGAATACGCGTTTGAAAGATGAGCTTCCCAAACAAATCGTTGACACGAAAATGGAGCATTCGTGTTCAATGTTCGGCGACATTTTATTTAATTAATCAATTTACCTTTTGTCCATTTGTTCGCGGCAAACTGCCTCAATGCAGCGTCCAGCGACGAACTCGAATCTCAATTACTTATCTAGTTGTTTCACACTGAACACACGTCACGCAATTATTCACTGCAATCACACTGCCATCTTGTCTAAGCCGTTACTCGTGTTAAAAAATCACTCGTTGTTTAAATTCTGCAACACGAATTAAAGATAAAAATGTATTTGTGTTGAGAAATGAGAATAGAACTATCAAATTAGTGAAAGTGACGAGTTGACGGCAGATAGTATTAAACGATTAACAAATACCTGGACAGTTTAGTACGATGTTTGCTATTATCACGGAAAATAGCAAAGCTAATTGAGCTGTAGTCAGCTCGTACCTGTCAAGACGGAACAGCGACCTTGACTGCCTATATCTATAGAACCTCGAATTCAGTTTAAAAACCTCGTGCCAGTCCAACCGCACACTCAGACAACGTATAATTACTCGAGGAATCTAAAAACACGGCCCTAAATCACCTACGATGAATGTGAACTCTCAAAAAGTTACCTCGCGTCGCCAAAAAACGCACCGCTCCTACCTGACCGAAGTCGCACTGTCACTGAAACATGTCAAACCGTCGCCTATTCGAAAAAAAGTTCCGCTGTATCAGCTGACGAGTCGAGACCTTGAGCAGGCTGTGGACCCCTCGATGATCCAGCCCGCTGTCTGTGAACGTCAGCAAACGTAGGTCCCAACTCTTCTATGAACTTCGCATACCAAGCCTGACCAACAGGTAACGTACATCAACAGTTTGGTTTCTTATCAATCATTTCATTAAGCAGCATTCATTCTCATCTATTTCTCACTCATTGCAGATATTTGGCTCTGCATGAACGAACTTTTGATCCATACCATTCGATTGATAACTAATAACTTTCGCATTTTGCCTGTACATAACATAAATCCGCTTCTCTAGATAAACTGAATTTTGCGAACAGCTTTGTTGCAATTTATTTTTACTTATTACCCATTTGTAATATGTAAAATTCTTCAATATTATTTACTTTTACATTGCTATATTTTGAATAACGAGGCTAGCATTAAAATTTCCTAAGCTTTTTGAATCTTGGATTGCGTTTGGCGACCGCTTGGCTGTGAGATTTAACGCTTTTTGACAAAGAAAAGCCCAAACCACCCGAATAAACGACCCACCAATATCAACATGCACACGGAATACGCTGGTTAAGACTTCACAGCATCCCCATGTAATTTGCTTACTTTCATTCTTCACTAGTTGTCTGTCTCTCTGTTCTAACCCTTATGTTGTACGTGTATGTGTAAGCGTCTGCTGAAACTGAAAGTTAGATAATTAAATGTATCCTACCTACACTACACAGCTGCCCAGTGCATGGACACCCCCATAAATGTGATGCACACCTAGTCGATGTTTCTTAAATGCTGCATTCACAATGAGCTTCAAATTAAATTTCTTAACACAAAAGAGGATAGTGACATAATAAAAATATGATTTTGTTATTGCATGAAACCATATCGTTTTCCATTGAAGCTTCTAAACTAAATAAAGGTAATTAAACTTAAAAACACCCGCTTTAACCACCAGTAATTTTGTACAAATTAAACGAGGCATTACATTTCAAATGGTGAAACCACTCCTGATAAACTAGAGTACTTTCACAAATCTTAAGTGTTTTTTTTTATGTAGGATGAAACAAACAGATGTCACCTCTGTCGCAATTAAATTCGTGATCCCTCCGTCACTTTTCATTTGAGTAGAAACATAAACTTAAAACAATCTAACCCTAAATAATATCCAAGAACATCTGTCCTTGATTTCAGGATTCTGTATTCAGAATCACATGGAAACCAGACCTAACCTAGTCCGCTTGATGTGTTGTAATTGTAGCAAGTTGTTGTATACATATTGTGGTAAACTGTCTAGTCGTATCTGTAATCTTAGTTGTCTTGAGTAAGTGATGTACTATTTGTTACTGTTAATGAGTACTTAACGTATGTTGCGATGCATTTGTGGTGTATTGAACTACCTGCAGCTATAGATTAAGTTTCTAATGGCTTAGAATTGTTATAATTTGATAATAATTCGCAGCGAATAAAATATTCGTGGTTTTTATTTTTATCTAGTGCTGATTTACTGCTCTCGATATTTCATCGATTTTCTTCCTAGCAATAAATCTCGTCGTGTCAAGTCCGCGTTTAAACCATCGAGCCAAAGACATTACAGAAAACATAAATATTTTTATTTGGTAAATTTCAAAATACTCCAGATGACATATTGATTTCAAGACAACGCAAATGCATTGCTGTGTCCTTGTCTTTGTGTTCAAACCGAAACTTTGTTGCCTTCGGTTCTTTCTCTCTATCTCTCTCTCTCACTTTCTGTTTTAGGAAATGTGGCTTTTCCTTAGGCTGTCAGTAACTTCATCCAATTAACACACCATTTTCCTATCTGTATACGCTTTACAGTATCCGGCATCTTGAAGTTCTTCTCATGAACTTACTCTCACATCTTTGCTAACGAGCTTTCATCTGCAGATATCAATAGAAATTGACTTCTACATAATGCATCGCGTTATCTTTAACAATCCAAGTTTCTGACACAACTGGATGAACTTATTGACTCTAAGAAAGCTGTCAAAGATTTTCCACCACTGTTGTTTAGTTTCTCTTCTCTAACCTCTATGTAGCTAACATTTTCCAGTCGGTGTAGCGATTTATACAGACGCCTAACAACATTACATGATAAATACCATTGGCTAACGCGTTAGACTTGGCAAGCTGTTATCGCACCTTGATGCTAGCACGTTGAATTGATTATAATCTTTGATTAGACATTGGAGAAGCACGTGAACATCAAAAATACTTGGTATAAAATTCCTGAAATTAGAAATTTTCGTTGTAAAGCTGTCACTGTCAAAATTATGAATAAAATCCTACGGAATCCTTTGCTTCTTATCGGAGAAGCATGCACGCAACAATGCAGCCCCAACAATATCGTAACACTCCTTATTTTACAGAAATGTCGGTATGCTTTGGTCATACGAATTTGTGGTTAGTGAGGTGATCATTGAATCACGCAGCTTGATTTAGTTTCAGGTTGTTCACATAAATGTCAAGTCTAATCGCCAGAAAGCCTTCACTCATTCCAGACTGATCAGCTTTGTTCGATACCAAAATCATTCGTCACATAAAGTTACCAGTTTTCAACTGGCATTTAACCTACAAGTTAAACCTATCGGGGTCAAAATTAAAATTATTTTATTAACTGTAATTAGTCAATGTAAACTAATAAATTTAAAATCGTGCTAACTATCTAAGTTCCAGTAATAAAGCAACGTGTTACTTGAAGGAAGGTTGCTTTGCCAATTACCTTTGCATAAATAAAGTTGGTATCATTATAAAACGGATAGATGCCTACTAAATTCAGGGCAATAAAGTAGACATATAAAAACTCAATAAAATTAATTAAATAAAACACATATTATACAAAAAAATATGTTATACGCAAATTAAAATACAATAAAAGTACGTTAGCGAAGAAAATCTGTCAAAAAGTTTGCAGACACACTGCAAACGTATTAAAGCTTCGAGCAAAGATAGTTAAAGCAGCATCAACGAATTCCGAACAGAGCTGATCATTCTTGGGCCTACATGTACTCGTACTGTACCCACCTTACCTAGCGCTTGGCTTTCCGTCCGTCTTTGTAAATTACATGTCTGCTAAACAATGATGCCACACGTGTCGTCTCTAGCTGTCGAGAGATCGTTACATCCGAACGAGAAAACTGGCCAGCCACTTGTGATCTTGGCTGCAGATGAGATCATCAACTTTGAAACAATTTGAGAAATGCCTGAAGTAATCGGCAAGTTGCTAAGCTTTAATTTATGATAATATTCTCATCCTTACTTCGCAGTTTAATTAAGCTTCTTAAAGTTATAGCATTCCTGCACAAAATATGAGTTTCTTACCTCTGACATAACAATATACCAAAACTTCGTGAAATATGAGAAATTTTTACTAATTTACATAATTCACGCACAAATTTACTCAGCAGATATTAAAATATCTTCCAAATTAGTAAAAGCGTGTGCATATAAACCCTTTTATTACATTCTCAACAATAAAACAAAACGAGTTTCTCTATTATCATTAGAGTAGAGATAAAATTATTTTTCCCTTGCCTACGCTACATCTCCACCCAATCGGAGGTCAAATGGCCCGAGGGCTCATAACCGCATGACCTTTCGCCCATCGAGTGGGAGAATAAACAGCAGACACTCGATTTCCATCAACCCACACGACCAATGAGTCCCATCTCTCGCCCGGAGCGGAACAAACAAAATACACCCCCAAATTTCGGACAACGATGTAGCGATCTGGCACGACAAGCACCCTGTACACCCATTATACAGTTTGTGACACCTAAATACCCATCTCTGTACGTGCCTCCATCGCATAGCTGAAGACAAACTAGAGCTACAGTCCCGTGTGTATGTGCTTGTCTGTTGCAGTATCTTAGGAATGTACCTATTTGGTGGTAAGTTTTGCATGCTAGCCGACAACAGCAGGGAGTGTACCTGTGAAGAGATTGTTCACAAACATCCGCTGTGCGTCTGCGATAGAAAGCACTTTAATAACATCTTATGGGCGACGGTCACAGTATTCCAGGTGAGAAACTATTGCTAACAGTTTGGTTTTTTTGTTGTATTAACATCATAAAGTCAGTATTGATATTTTGGCTTGATCAGTTATCAATCTGGGTTGGTATTTATGTCCCACAACTGACTGCAATGAGTCAACTTGGATTGAGTGGCCTCTATAACATAAAGCTTGAGATGCCCCAGGATAAATAGAGACAAACGATTAAAGTGGCAATCGAATTCCTGACTCTAAATCTCGCTGAATTTTTCAAATGGATGTTTCGTTTCTAAAAAAGAATTAAAAAAATTAATAGTTCCTTTCTCCGATTGGGGAAAATACTGAATTTCAATGATAAAATTGTGGTTGATATTTGATTTCCAGAATATTTTCCAATTCACAACTAAACAATTGCCAATTTCTGACGCCAAATGGTTGTTTTTCAGAAATTTGCTCAATAGACCTTCATGTAACCAAAACTTGCACCTAAAATCAAATTAAAATACACATCACCACTTCAAGTTGTGAGATATGCTTCAAAATGATTTTATAATTGTCAATTTTGAAGCGAAACTTGTCAACTAATGCGATACGATCCGCTTGCGTTTACGTATACCAAAAGATATGTATAGCTGTCTTCAAGTTACCTAAGATGCTACGTGAACGCTACACTGCTTTCACATCCGCTTCAGCGCATTACCCCGTGTAAGCGTTCGTTGACGCAAAGTGTAATTAAAATTTGAAGTTTGTATAGCAACTAGATAGTGAACTAGCTAATGTCAAGACGAAGGGGTTATATTCATGTTGGGTACCTACTTGTTCTTCGAGGCACGTGCAACTTGCAACTCTGCTGTATGGTTGAAAGTGTCTTAGTGGGGGGGCAGATTTGGGTGTTTCAAAGTAGCGTAGCGTTGAAGGGACGTGAACCCGTGGCTTCCTCTAAGCTGCTTATACACCTTCAAGCTGCCAGATGCAACTTAAAAGACGTGAATTGACTGGGCCAAATTGTCACATAGCGATATTGATCTTAAATAGCTGGTCGGGAAGAAAACTATGAACAAGCTTAAAGTTTTAAGTAGCATAAAATTTATGTGCTTCAAATTTACTTGAAGTTCGAACGCTAAGTCGTAGGAGAGATGACTTTGGCTTTACTTCATGGGAATGGAAACTAAGTAGCATTCCTGCAATCGCAGTCTCACACACTTAGGGCTTTGTTTGATATCTCTTAGCATTTCAACCCTAAATAGGCTAACAACTACAAATTAAGATGCTATAATAACTATAAAACACAAAAAATCAACTAACTTTTCATTCAATCTCTTGCCAAATCATATCACTTCTCATCTAAGCTATAACTTGTCTCCTTTTGACAGCTGTCACTTAGCGATACATATCACTTATTAGTGAGAAAGGCCACAGGAGAACATAAAACACCCAGGAGATGTCACATCAAAATGTGATTAATACCTGAGTTAAACACTGTCAAACCATATCACATCACTGGCATCTCTTACATGTGAAATTTGACAGCGCTCGAATGCATCTCAATCCCCAACTGATCTCACACATTGGTACATGCCACTAACTCAAGCTAAAATCATATTCCACACGAGGCCACTCAAGTTAAGCAACTCAGCGCAAAGTCAGGATGAACGGGTCACCAAAAGACAGGCTAAAGGGTGTGAAATTAACGCACATCTTCATTCACCTTGCTAATCAGCAGGTATTTATGAAACCTTCGGAAGAACAGTGGCTCACTCAGCTTTTTAACTTACGACACACATAAGGCTAGGTAACTTTTACGATCAAACGTTACCGATTCTAAGCGATTAAAAATCTCTATTGCTGCCCATGTTGTTACCAAATATCTTACCATGCTGTAGAATAAAGGAAACTCTATCGGAAAAGCGTTGTTGAGGTGGCGCTCATTCCATATGCTACATGGAATTACCTAACGCTCCAACGTCCCTTACCTGCAGAGTCAGTTGCCACGCACGGAATTACACTGCTGTCCCCTGCTGTTACCACCCCCCGACCACAACAATCTAGGAAAAGTAAAACAATGTTACTTACATCATCTCTCAAGCGTCAACTGACACCTGGATGACTGGAATGCTTTAAATTCTTCCTGACGCCAGCTCAACGATTCTATACCGGCAGAGTTACCCTCATTGTAATAATAAGATATTTGCTAAAACATCCATCAGTCAGAGCTTTGTTTGCATATCTTGATTGAAAACGCCGCCTAACGCCGGCTGCTGGCTTATGTCACGTGACAGATCCTGACGCAAGAAGACTGGAACGTGGTGCTGTTCAACGGCATGGAAAAGACCAGCCACTGGGCGGCCTTGTATTTCGTCGCGTTGATGACCTTCGGCAACTACGTCCTCTTCAACTTGTTGGTCGCCATCTTGGTGGAAGGCTTTTCCGCTGAGGTCAGTTCGATCAACGAATTAAAATGTCTTGTTTCTAAGACGCATAGACGCTTTCCCTAGCTGGACGAATGAATAGCTTTTAATATTTTTTTCACTGAGATGCCGATTGACTTGATGCAAGACACATTTTAAAATGAAAGGCAGACTCCTTACTGTCTTCTATTGCTGTGTATTTAATTCAAACAGGACTGCGTCTGATTTTCAGTCAAAAAGGCTTTTGACTCACAAATATTTACGCTTTTTTTCATCAAGTTTTGAAAGATATTTTTAAGTGTAATCTTTGTTCTCTAATCGTTATTAAAACTAAAGGCCTTTATTATTCTGGAATCTGGATGATATTTTCGCAGGAGTTTCCCAATTTATAATTCCGAAAATGAAAAGCTTGCATATAAAAATACAGTAATAAAAACAGTCTCTTATGTGTCTCTAGTGTCTCAATTGTGTCTCTTGTGTCTCAATTGTGTCTCTTATCGTCACAATCCACAGGACTCAATGCCACACAGTTCCTAAACTAACCAAGGAGCATCACGCCAAAGTACATCACAAAATACCCTACAACACATCAGCTGTTTCTCTCTGCCGACAGCGCAACGAGCGACGCGAGCGAGAGGAGCGCGAACTAGCCAAGCACCGGCGCCACCACCGACACCACTCCAACTACAGCGACAACTACTCGAGCTTCGACGAGTCGCGCTCCAGCTCCAGTTCTGGCACCGGCACGCAGGTACGTCACTTGCGGCACCAGCACTTCCAGGTGGAAGATACACGCGGGGCTGCAGTCTTGCTTTGGGAGTGATTGAATCATGATTAAAATGTGATGATTATTTTTTAAGTCACTATGAATTTTGCTACAAAATTTTTGTATGTAATGGAATGAAGCGGGAAACTGCTCCACCACAGGAAAATGGTTTGCAATTTTGACTATTTCCTATGAACATTCCAATATTGCCATAAAATTTTAAAACGCAAAAACGTACTAACGCGTAAAGCTTGTGTGTCAGAACTTGTAAATAAGGTTTTCCGTTAAACCCTTTCCCTTTTTCCTTTAAAAAAGGTCTAAATTACCATTTCTTCAACTGACTGTGTGCGTGTACGCGTGCGCAGGAGCTGCGCAACAAGTGGCGCAGCGCGGAAGACGTGCGCAAGTCGAAGGACAACGGACATCGAGAGAAGGAGAACAGCTGGAAGATCAAGCAGCAGTTCGAGGCCGAGTACGAGCCCAAGTGCAACATACAGAAAGGTAATCAGGCATCGCACTTGAAACAAAAATATCACTTTTTTTAATGGCACCAAATATCTTACTTTTCTAATATAGAAAACAAATCCGGTGACAGTGCGCTAGTGGTGAACCTGGCGGCAGGGTTAGGAGTTAAATTCAACAAACTGCAGTTATTACCGGCAAAGATACTGATAAATCTGTCAACTGTCAGTTGATGCTTGAGATTGAGCATCAGTAGCTAAAAAAGCATCCTTAATTTATTATTAATGACTAAATATCTACCTTACATGCAACGAATATTTCCATTTAGTTTCGAATCGCACTACAGCCTCCGCAAGACTACGTGAGATTATGCAAGTAACATTGTGTAGTTGAATTCCTTGCCTCGCTGCCTAAGTGGCGCTGACCTATGCACCTATGCATAGCTAATCTATGCATTTTCGGCAGAGTTTTTTTAGAATTAGTAAGATATAAGACATTAAGACATTAAGACATTTGTAAGTTAAATATAGGCGATTTTCAAAAAACTATATATCACCTATAGATGTCTCGAGCTTTGTTTTTACGTAATCCCACCTCTTTTCATACGATTTTTTGGAAATATACATATTGCATCCTAGAATTGTCGAGGATTGCAACATGCGGATTGACTTCTAGGATTGCCACGGTTTGCAATCTGTATCAATTGTGTCGAGTCGATGTCTGCACGACGAACGGGCTGCCAATACGATAGAACACAAATAACTAATATAAAATTTAAGATGACGGAAAAATCACTGAAGGCCATTTATTCTCATGAATTCACTGAAAAGCAGCAGCAAGTGGGAATTTTATTCAACTGCAGCACTATTCCCGGTTAAAAAATGATAATTTCAAGACGTACCAACCCTTGGAACGTGCGACAAGTGTCTGGGTACATAGACTTGTTGCTCGCAGCATGCAACAGGTTCCAAGCCGTCAACAAGGATGGAAATCAGCCCTAGGGACTTGCTGGGAGATAACGGGATTTGAATGCAAAGCAGAGCCTCCCGGGTAGGTGACCCATGTGACCTGTGTGCTGCATTACATCTGATGATGTCATCACATACAATTGAGTCCTGTCTGATAGGATTCTGTCATAGTTGTCTCAAGTTTTCGTTTTATTGATTCTGGACTTAATGCAGATATTTGAAGCAGTTTACCACCTGAAATGAAATTGATTTTTTTCTACTTGTTTCTGTTCTTCTTATTTCATGTAGCCGTAGGAATTTGACTCTAAAGTCTAAAGTGTTCACAATTGATCGAAATAGAAATAAATTTCTGATTTTGAGAAAAACAAACCTTTTGACCCCATTAAGGAACAATAAGATACGGGCCGGGAAAAAAGCTCAAATTCTGTAGTCCCACCTCCTTTGAATTTAAAGCAGAAGAAATTGAATGTCACATAACATCAGTCTATACATATTTCCAAAATCTTCCATTAGTATATGCTAATTTTTGGATTTTATAACAGCTAATACCTCCAACCGTGCGATGTATTCGTCTCTGCAAGAGTAAATTAGATCCGGATTGTTGGTAAAGACAAAAGACTTGTTATGAGAATTATCTTGCCTAATCTGAAATAGGTTTAATTCCAGATTAGACATGATCTGAGACCCTTGGTAAAGCAGGCAGCATAACTTTGAGAAACATCGAAGATATTTTAGCGACAAACCATAGCAGTTAAACTCAATAAAAACGTGCTTTTCAGAACGTGTTTTGCATCGTGCCGCTTGAAAACATCAAATTTCCCTCCCAAACCGCGCTTATACCCCGCGCTGGTCACCCAACCAACCCCATGCCCAGCGCAGTGTTGCTTAACTCCGCCGACCGTGTTGCAGAGAGCAAGATGATGCACCAGCCGCCGATCATCACGCACACGGCAGCCACCCCCCAGGACTCCCCCAACACCACCCTCGACTCGGGAATGAGAGACCTACAAAACCGTTTGTCCCCGGCGTTTGCTCTCTACTCGAGTACACTGTCCATTGACTCCATCGACCGGTCCACGGTGAGTCATGACTCATCAATCATCACTCATCAATCATCACTCATCAATCAGCAATCATCACTCATCAATCATCAATCATCAATCAGCAATCAGCAATCAGCAATCATCAATCATCAATCATCAATCAGCAATCAGCAATCATCAATCATCAATCATCAATCATCATCTCCTGATGAGACCTTGACCAAGACCGGGTTAATCGCATTTTGGAACTGCATGTGTGCAGTTTGCTTTTTGCAAGAGTTGATAAGCTTGAACTATGTCTGCATCTTCGACTAAAGTAAACGTGACTAGTAACTGAAAAATAATTTTAATTTGAGCCGTGCACAGACGTATATCATAATTTTTTAATGGTCCACGGTGAGTCAGCAATCATATTCCTGACCAAAGCTAGGTTGGAATACGCAGCTTGAGTCTATTCGCATGTTGAAGCGCTTAAAATCGCTTCTAGAAATACATAATTTCAGCTTTAACCCGATATTCTACGCTCTATATCCACACAAAATTTCAATTATTAGTGAAATATCATCTTGTAGGTAGCCCCATCATATTATCCACGTTACAATGTCTACGATTCACACCTAGCATCTAGTGAGGCCTTCGCATGTGACACGGAAGTTTCTTGCAGTCGTCTCAATGCAGCATCCCCGGTCTGCTGAAGCCTCCCAGCATCCGCAACAACCTGGGCCAGGGCGGACCTGGTCAGCCGGGACCTGGCCAGGGCGGACCTGGACAATCCCTGGGCAGAAGGGTCAGTCTCGTGACCACGCTCAACCAATCGGCGCAGAGGAAGGAAGCGTGCTCAAGGTATGGGACATTTTAAAAATAAACTTTTTATCCAAGAAAACGAGAAGAAATTTAGTTTAAACAGACCAAACGCCACGGCCAACTTTGATAAAATTTTATAGATAGCCTCTTTTGCTCTCAACTTAGGTCCTGTACTATTTTCAGCAAATTCCATTAACAACTTTTTATTAAATTCAGTTTTTACGAGAAATTTCAATTTTTTCATAACCCTAGGGCTTCGCGAACACAATTATAATATGAGTATTCGCGAAACCGTAGTTTATTTTATTTAATTTATTTGTTATAATATATGTAAAAATGTTTGCTCAGTGCCCCCAGCGGTCGAATCCAGAGAGGCTACTCCTGGAAGCTGTCCAAGCCGTCGCTGCGACGCATCTCAAGATGCAATTCAGGATCGGAGCCGGAAGAACAGGAGCTGCAGGACTCAAGCGTGGTCCTCAACAATGGGCTCAACAACAACAACAACATCATCAACGCTATGTGAGTCAATAGCCTTGAATAATTTAAATGCTGATTCCTTGGACAAAACAAGTGAAGGAATTCAAAGTGCAGGCACTTGAAATTTTCCGACCTTTGACCTTATTAATAGATTACAATTTCTGAGAAATACTGAATGTTTTTCTTTAAAAGTTCTACAGACCAAACAACTTAACTGATTTTAATGAAATTTTTAGAATACATTTGGTTTCTTACTATTTTCAGCATATTATATATTATATAATATATATAATATTTCAACTAAGCTTTTCAAACATGATGTTAAGCCCTATAACTTGACGTCTTGAAAAATATGCCTTTGTTTCTTTTAAACTTTTCTCCACTTTTTTGGAACTAGAACAATTCTGAGGAAACTTGTTACACCTAGCAGATTAACGAATCTGAAACAATATAAAATAAAGTCTCGTTACTTCATGCTAGAAATTGTGTGAAATGTAAAAAAGCTAAAAATATAATGAAATATGGGCCGAACGTGGGAATCAATCAAATTTTCAAGGAAATAAAGCGAAAAAAAATCTATTCCAACCACCACCATCACCATCACCACCACCACCACCACCACCACCACCACCACCACCACCACCACCACCACCACCACCACCACCACCACCACCACCACCACCACCACCACCACCACCACCACCACCACCACCACCACCACCACCACCACCACCACCACCACCACCACCACCACCACCACCACCACCACCACCACCACCACCACCACCACCACCACCACCACCACCACCACCACCACCACCACCACCACCACCACCACCACCACCACCACCACCACCACCACCACCACCACCACCACCACCACCACCACCACCACCACCACCACCACCACCACCACCACCACCACCACCACCACCACCACCACCATCACCACCACCACCACCACCACCACTAGCAGCAGCAGCAGCAGCAGCAGCAGCAGCAGCAGCACCACCACCAGCAGCAGCAGCACCACCAGCACCACCAGCAGCACCAGCACCAGCAGCTACAACACCAACAGCAACAGCTACAACACCAACACCAACAGCTACAACACCAACACCAACAGCACCACTATCAGCAACTAACCACACACCCTCCGTGTGCTATTACAGCCACTACGGCACCAACACCAACAGCACCACTATCAGCAACTAACCACACACCCTCCGTGTGCTATTACAGCCACTACGGCACCAACACCAACAGCACCACTATCAGCAACTAACCACACGCCCTCCTTGTGGTATTACAGCCACTACGGCGGGGAGTACGCACACTGCAACGGCGGCCTGCTCGGCACGATTCGGAACGACACGACAGTCAACAACCCCCGGCGTTACAGCATCAACCGTGACCTAAGTCGGCAGAACTCGATACGCAGCCACGACGCAACCTCGGGCTACTGCGCCCTGCCACAGGTAAACTACCCCTTTAGGGGAGAATCGATCAGGATAGTCCGGATCCGATCCGGATCCGGATCGTTGGATTACCTACTCGGATTTATTTCACGTGTTGAGTCAACTATCTTCCAGAATGATGAACCTAAACCTTTTCAAATAATTATCTTTTTTATTCCGATCTAAAAAATATTGTAAAATCAACACAGTTTTACTCATTTTGTCAACCCTTAGTTAAGTGATGATTGGCAGCGACAGTTAAATGTCTCTGATTGTAATCTAGTGCTCCTGCAAACATCACTCAACCAAACAACAACAAAAAAAAACACAAAAACCGGGTCATTTTTTCCCCAGGATACGAGTAAATTTGGAAGATTTTGCTGTTTTCGCTCACCTGCACCCACTAAGGGTTAATATTACAACATTTTTAACCCGGTATTCAATTCAGGGCAATGATAAATGATACGGTGGACCTGAGGGGTTACTTCATTAATGGCCAGCTTAACCTTTCACATTTTCACAATTTTCCTGTGAGTTATCTCGTAACTCAGAGTTGAAAAACTGGTAAAACTGGCTCTAACCCCGATTTAAGAAACACTGTGAAACTGCTCAAAATGTAGCAAAGTCCAGCTTCATGCTGCCTGTCAGCTTCCTGTCATCTAAATTATCAATCTGTACCACAGCAAATAAAATAATGCCTTAGGTAGTCACAAGTCATGCTGACGCTTGCACTACAATATGAATGCTGTCGGACGTGCTCCCAGATTAAAACCATTTCCATTGATCCACGGATTGCAACCAGCTAATACCTGAGTTATCCCTCCACCCTATTCTCTTATAAGAGAATTAGCATAAATGCTAATCACTAGTCCTCCAGGCTAGACAATAACACAAATCCGACCTCCTTCCGGTTCTCAGGTGGCGTGGGTAGACTCCCTAGCGCGTCACAACTCCCTGTCCGGGGGCTACAAGCCCAGCCGTGTCCACGGCAAGGATCTCAGTCCACGAAACTCTCTCACCGGATACCACGGTGGGCGACGGAAGTCGTCACTGCAGCATTTCTCCAGCTTTGACGACGAGGCGAAGCAGATCAACACGGTCATCGCCAGGGGTGAGTTATTGACGCCATGCTTGACCCTGTTTCAAGGTTCACGGGACCCTGGGGGTCTTGTTATCTATATAGTGACAGCGAATGATATGCACAGATCGTCGCCGGTGTATTTCATTGGCGGTTGGAAAATTAGCCACAGGGGCTTTGATGACCCTGCTTTGTGATTCAGGGCTCTGGTGGGTATAGCAAAATATATTACTTCTACTATGGGACACTCTAGGTGGAATCCGGTTATAAGGAACCTAGCGGCATCGCTTTAAGTTAATTAAAACGAATGCAGTTATCACCTGATACCGCCTGATTAAAGATATTCTTTTATTTATGTCAACTGTCAGTTGACACCTGAGATTCAGCATAACTGGCAAGCAAATCCCCCTAAATATTAGTAACATATTCTTTAGGTTAAACCAATGGCTAAGGTTTGGCTGGGATGTGTAGCGTCGTCGAATAATAACGTACTTCGTAAAGTCGAAACAGTTTATTTGCGATACATGAAAAATCCAACTTTCAAAGACGAAATCCGAGACTAGAAAGAATCGGAAAAGTAAAATTGATAGAAAAACACGTCTAATCGTTGTCGTCGTTCGAAGTAGAGTTTCATAAACAAAGTCAGTCGCAACAATCCACTCCCCCCGGGGACTTGGATTTTTCTTGCCCCCGGGGGAGTGGATCCCCACAGATGCTTAAATTTATTCCCTCGCCTCCTAGGCAGCGCTGACGATTCTGTACCCTGCTCATCATTGCCATTTCGGCCGAGTTTCCCACATAGTAATAGTAAGATTTGGTATAGCTTTGCACCGGGCACCATAAACTCGTGTTTTGGATTTACTCAGACACCTTAAGAACTTAAACTCATGTTAACGTTGGACTCGGGCGGCTTTCAGCGGCCGAGGCGATCCCGCTGCAATGCGTCAAGGTGCCGGAAGAAGTGGTGTCGCCGCTGGAGATCGAGGTGGTCGACCCGGAGGAGCCGCAGCCTCCCAGGAAGGTCTTCTTCTTCTTCGAGGCGACCGGATGGGTCAAGGACAGGGAGGACTTTTCCCTCTACCTGTTCCCGGAGGAGAGCAAGTGAGTGACAGTTAAAAATAATTATGTCTGAGCGAGATCTAGTAGCTGTGTTATTCTTGATTAGTGAAGATTTTGAAGATTCCTGGGCGCTCTCATGTTGGACAAATAAGCTGGTTGTTAGTTTTATGAAGCTGCAATGTAATTTAACTTGCATTATACTTTCGGAGAAGACCGTTGGGTTGGGTGAGAAGTGAAGGTTTTTTTTGCCTGCTTCAAAATTCCTCGTATGAAAAGTAACAAGCACGGGAGCTACGCTCCCGAGCTTGGTGCCCATAGGGCACGTTTATACGCCCATAGGGCATACCTATGCCCATGGGGCATACCTACCTATGCCCATAGGGCAAACGTACCAATGCCCATAGGGCAAACCTACCTATGTCCATAGGGCATACCTACCTATGCCCATAGGGCAAACCTACCTATGCCCATAGGGCATACCTACCTATGCCCACAGGGCATACTTACCTATGCCCATAGGGCATACCTACCTATGCCCATAGGGCATACCTACCTATGCCCATAGGGCATACCTAGCTAAGCTCATATGGCATACCTACCTATGCCCATAGGGCAGACATACCTATGCCCATAGGACAGACATACCTATGCCCATAGGCCCTATGCGCATACCTACGTATGTCCATAGGGCACACCTACCTATGCTAAAGGTTTTTCTACATATGCCCGTAGGACATGCTTCTACCTGTAAAGTATAGGCTTTAAATACGCTAATATAAGTCGTTCTTTCGTAGTGATAGTAACTACATAACAACATAATTATATTATGCCTAAAGTCATACTATATAGGCGCAGCTTTCCTGGTATAATTTTTTATAAAGGGCAAACAGATATTGGATGAGATTTCGGCTTTATGGCGGAAAGTGCATTCGTACTCCCGTACTGAGTCGGACTCTTCGACCAGGTCGGACTCTTGGACCAGGTCGGACTCTTGGACCAGATCTGACTCTCGGACCGGGTTGTTACGTGTTAACGTTGTAGGGTTGTAACAACCTTGTTAAACGCCCATATGGCGTAAATATGCCCACAGGACTTAAATATGGCCATAGGGCGTAGCGTGTGTACATTTTACTGTCAAGTATAGGCCCACGGGGTACAAAATTATGCCCACGGGGCATAAATATGCTCTTCGGGCAAAAAATCGCCCCTGCGTCTATAGGACGTAAAAATTCCTCTAAGCCATAAATATGCCCAAAGGTCATAATTATTCCCGAAAGAGCAATATTCCTCAACGACCTAATTATGCCTTGATTTAGAACCCGGGCCTAATTATGTCCGAGGAACATAATTAAATGACTTTCGGAAAAATATCCTACGTTGGGCGTATGAAAGCTGAGTTGGGTTTCTTATTTTTATTATAATATATAATATAATATAATATATAATATATTTATAAAAAAATCAACAAACTTGAGCCAGGGTTTGAAACTATTTAATTAAATACTTATTATTTGAGATTTTAACTATCGCAGCACAACACAAATTAATTTATAATTCAAAATTCTAGTTTGAATTACGAGAAACGATGCCCTAATAATATATTAATATATATATATATATATATATATATATATAGTATATATATATACGATAAATCAGAATATTTAAAATCTAAAACATTACTATCGATCCCTACCTTCACCTAGGTACCTACCTATATTCTGTTTTATTAAGTTCCTGAGCAGTACCAGATTGCTAAACTAACGAGAATGAACTCTGACAAAAATGAATGTGAATGGGAAATGAGCAAATGTATGTGATATAATATGTTAACTTGTTGGTAAAATAATAAATATAGGTGCCTAGTACCAATGGGTTATAATGGATCCCTAGCAAAAATCTGAACTGACGTCAGCTTGCAAAAGTCAACTGGCCGCCAGTTGGTAAATGGAACGATGTCAGCTTGCGGATTGCCAGCTGACGTCAGCTTGCGCCAGTTCAAAACCGCCAGCTTGCGCCAGTTCAAAATTGCCAGTTGACGTCAGCTTGCGCCAGTTCACAGTTCCCAGTTTACGTCAGCTTGCGCCACTTCACAATTTCCAGTTGACGTAAGCTGGCGCCGGTTGATGCCAGTCGGTGATCTGCAAGTTGCCCTCGGCTGGTGTTTTTCTGGTTGTTCGTCGGTTCCTAGGGTTTCATCTCATTTCATATGACTGAGCCATTGGTCTAGTCATTTATAATGGGGGGAAAAAATAAATGCTAAATGCACTAGTTTGTTGATATTGACTGATGCTGATAAAATCCTGGCGCAGCTTACGTTTCCTTTCTTAGCTGACTGGTGATCGTTACAGTTTGTGCTTCCATGAGAATCAAATTGCGCTTTACTCTGCTGCCGTGCATGCGTGCGGAGTTACGTGACTGTATCCACAGTTAAGGATTGTCGGCAGGTGCCTTGCGTTGCTGCGGAACATGCAGCCGAGCACAAGGGAGTAAAAACAGCAGGCAGCATTGGCATGTTTGCAAATGTTTCTCATGGGAGCACAATCTGAAAAATATAAGAAATTTGGCGTGATTATAATAAGCATGTGTTGGAGTCTGAACTCTACATTCTAAAGAAACATAAGGAAAGTTTAAATATCAATGGAACTTTTCTGAAATTTGTTTTCTGCCCGATTCTAACCTATAATATATAAACACTTGGAAAAAACTCCCCTGAAACATATTTCTCGTCTTGCGGACTTAAGTATTTAATTTCGGATACATGAACGATACTTTTTACGCCGTCAATCAATTAATGTGTGCGACTGATACTATCTTGTTTACAACTTAAGTTCAATTTCTTCAAAAACGTGCTCTTGCGCTCCTCGAGATCGGAAGTTCGGAACATCAATAATGGCGATCCATCAGAGTCGCTTAACGTCAATATGGCTGCGTTACATTGACTCTGGTGCCATGGCCGCTGTGTTTGAACTGTCTTTACTTTCGACGGGCTAGTTTTGTTTCGTAGAAACTCTTGAATTATACTAATGAGAATAAAATTATATGAATAATGCTTTTCCTGATGAGTGTTACGGCAAGACATGGACCTACCACAAACAAGGTTAAGATTTTTTTTTTACGTGCGTCATAAATGTGTGGAAAATAATAAAAGCATTAAAACAGTCTTATCGATACTGAAAATTATATAGTTTGTATCGAGGAGGGTTGACAAAAATATTACTGCAGATGATACTTCATCGATATCTTAAAACGATGTTCAGAACTAACCGAATGCTGATCAATATCCTATATGGTCCACCACGGCTGCAAGCTGACATTTGGTCAGCTTGCAAATTGCCAGTTCGTGCCAGTTCATGTCAGTTCATCTGCAAGCTGACATTTGGTCAGCTTGCAATTTGCCAGTTCCTGTCAGTTCATGTCAGTTCATGTCAGTTCATGTCAGTTCAGCTGCAAGCTGACATTTGGTCAGCTTGCAAATTGCCAGTTCATGTCAGTTCATGTCAGTTCATGTCAGTTCATGTCAGTTCAGCTGCAAGCTGACATTTGGTCAGCTTGCAAATTGCCAGTTCATGTCAGTTCATGTCAGTTCATGTCAGTTCATGTCAGTTCATGTCAGTTCAGCTGCAAGCTGACATCAGTTCAAATTTTTGCTAGGGATAGTACTAATGCAGGAACCAAGGGACGGAAGGGAGCTAAACTACACATTCAGTGTAGGTAGGTATGTACCTACAAAGTTAATAGGTACTCTACATACTAATAACATTCATAACCAGAATATTATTTTCTAAGACCATTTTTATCTTTTATGTAAACAGAGTGAATAGACTTATCATGTCCCCAAGCCCATGTCTGGAACAGCTGGAAATAGACTATACACACTTATCCACTACTTTTAGAATATAATTATCAAAGTTCTTAAAAATAGCCTGAATATTTTCTTATAAGCATTTTGAAGTCAACCAAAAGTTAAAACATTCTTCGCCATGCTTTCACGACTCATATGATAGCCCTTATATTCACAGAAATATGAGTGTAATTTGCGTGTGGTGGGAATAGCCTCAAACTGAGTTGCGCTGCTGTCAGTGTTAGGTTATAGAGGGTTATATAGAGATTTTCTGGTTGTTGTTATTCATTCTGTGCCCAATTTCCAAAATCAAAGATTATAAAGTTTTTCCGTATGCCCAGTAACATATCAAATATGAATTGCATGAACTATTTGCTTTGAGAGCAATGATATCTCAATGAATTTTCAGATTTTGGAGAAGCGTACTCGAAAGCCCCGAATGATTTTTATGAAATAAAACCTTATAGTAGAGTACCTATGTAGTTCAGTGAAAAGGCTAGTACTAGTCTACTTATACAACAACTAAGGTAAGAACCACTTTTTGTTGTAAAGCCATCATTTTACCCACAATCTTACGATCATAGGCACACTTTGCATTCCAAGACCTTTCCACGACGTTCCAGAATGTACCTACCTTCCTAGTCAGATAGAAGATGTGTTTTAATTGCCCAGCATTGACTGACATCTCATAATAAAGAACCCTTGTGTTCAAAATTGTACATAATATGTACCTACCTACCTACTAGAATCTAGGTACAGACACATGTAGATGATATCCATTTCTGTTGGTTCTGCCTTGTAGTCCTTCCACGTATAATGCCAATATTTATATGGCCGAGAGCACCACGTGCCACAAGAATGCCTTGAACAAAGCTACTTCTTACAATGCATTTGGTTTCGGTAGCGTAGGCCCAAGGCGAAGGCCACTCAACTAGTAAACAACAAACATTAATCTCGCCATCCGACGTATGAAATGTTATTTTCAAAATCGGCTAGATTACCTAACCAAATTACTGGAAATCTGTCTTCTGAGGCCAATGCCATTATATTTGAAAAACACCGAGTACATTTCCAGCCAATATATGACTTTTCAATGGTATTAAAACGATTAAAATATAAATGTGTCAGATTTCAATGTCAGTGTTCTTCTTTTTTTTTATGAAAATATCTTTTGTGGTTTGAAAAAATCAACAAACTTGAGCCAGGGTTTGAAACTATTTAATTAAATACTTATTATTTGAGGTTTTAACTATCGCAGCGCAACACAAATTAATTTATAATTCAAAATTCTAGTTTGAATTACGAGAAACGATGCCCTACTCGAGCGTTTATTTTAAGAACCGCGCTAACGGCGATCGTCATGACGAAAGTCAGAAACCAAACGCACCAGCGCATATCCCCATAGTGATAAATGCCTTTATCCCTGGGGGGAGCTGCGCTAAAAAGGAGTGATCATTAAGCAGTTTGGATCAAATATACTACTATGATATGTATCTCTTACTATTTATCATGTTTATACTACTATATACTTTATATCTTACCTTTTATAGTACATGTATATGTCTAAAATGCATTTGGACATAACTTAATCAATCCAAGAATTCCGTTAAGCATTTATTAATTGAAATTACCTAAAATACCTCATGATCTGGCATGAAAGTATGGCTAATATCATGAACTCTATTCCCAATAAAGGATCTAGTGACTGGTGACAATTAACTATCAGAGAGCGAAGAAAAACCAGCAGATGGCCACATGCTACATAGTATTAAACTTTCTTTGCCCTCTCCTGAACGCAACCCGCAGAACAAACTTGGCACCTCCACACAACAAATATGTTCCGACTAATATTTTAAGAAATATTTGACGTTTTTTTTAAATACATTTAACAGTTTCCGTGCTGCTATCCTCGCCTTATACAACGCCATAAACCTTCCCCTCAAAGGGTAAGCTCGGCTCCTCCACGCTTAACCTGAGCTGCCATTGATGAATATCTGCCGCTTGAAAGCTTTTTAGTGACGTAGCAAGCATGTGAAACACCACCAGGGCTCACGTGACAATTAGTCATTAATCAACGTATTACTCCTAGAGGCAGCCCGCAGAGCAAACTTGGCTCCACTTTACTGCTGATTAAAGCAGCTCTGAAGAAAATAAAATTCATGGGATCTCGATGACACTCCCTAATTATTTAATTGTCTGGTTCAGTTGACCCGAGAGACTATATAATTGATCGATAAAGCCCAGGCTGAACTGATCTTGATGCTAGCACCATCTGCTTAGCGATTTAAGCATTTTAGACCCTTAGATGGGCATATTATCAGACATCTCTTTCACATCATTGCACTCAATTACTTAAAAGCAGAATATTACATAGAAAATATACAAATAAACATAAAATGATAGTTAAAATACTGATAATGGGGCTGTCATGACTCGATTATTTAACGTGTTTTAAAAAATCTCATCGAAGATACCCTAACACAGGATCAGTCTCTTAAAAAGTAAAAATAAATAGGTTTCAGTTCAAAGTTTTTACAAAATGCTCCTAAAAATTCAGGAAAGGCCCGCTGACATCTCAATTTGATTTGTAAGCAACGATATTTAAATGTTAGTTTTGTATTGGAAAAACGACATTGAAAAAAAAATGGCAAATCTTGGTTCAGATCCTGTGTTAGATGTTGAACGATTCACTTATTAGCAGCGTCCTCCCTCCCCCTGCTTCTTTAGTCTTGGAGATGATCACGCCATTGTAACAGCTAGTCTGTTACAATCTATAGCTACACACAAAATCATAGTAGACCTTTGCTCCTAGAAGCGCACTATCGTGCACTATCGTGCGAAGCTTATCATGCAAAACTAAGATATCAGCTCGCAGATCTGCTCTCGGCAGAGGCTGGCAACCTTTCGAAATAGAAACATCACCATCAAAATATAACCTCTAAAATACACAATTTTGTTAGCATTAACGAATAAAATCTATATGTATCATCCAAACTTTATGTACAGTTGTTATCCTTACCCTCGGTACTCTACAAAATATAAATCTGTTACACCATCATCGTTGAAACGTCAAACTGGGCCCTTTCACTTTTCAAAACCAAAAATCAATCCTATAACAGAGCCCCACAGAAGACAACTTCCATACCAAATACTGACGCACGTGTCCTTGGGCGCCAGATTCCGGCACACGTGCCAGCAATTCGTCGAGCAACGATGGTTCGACAACGTGGTCCTGTTGTTCATCGGACTGAACTGCATCACGTTGGCGATGGAACGGCCCAACATTCCACCGGAAAGCACCGAACGGGTCTTCCTGGGCACCGCCAACTACGTGTTCACCGCCGTCTTCGCCATCGAGATGTTTGTCAAGGTGCGACACTTCTCAGAAAAAAACTGTTATTTGATATTAAATACCCCAGTCAAATAATAATAATAATAATATCTTTCCTTAATTCCAAATTTTTATGGGTCAAGGGGTGGAAAATCCACCTAAATCTCGGGCCTCAGGTGATACAACCGGGTGGCCACTCCGGTTGTTTCTCTTGTTTCTTCTTCATCTTCCTCTTCTTTGTCCTCTTCTTCATCATCTTACTCATTTCTTTCCTCCATCCTCTCTACTAATTCCTTCCATTGCTCTCTATTCTCCCACAATCTATTATCATCAACATCACTCCACTTTCCACGTCTTTCTACATCCTCTTTTATCTTCTCTCTCCATCTTTCTCTTGGCCTTCCCAAATACAGTCAAATATATATTTTTATAACTAACGTGCAACTTACTTTTGAAATGAGAAATCTGTGTTATTGGTGGAATCTTACGCCAGTATGCAATTGATGATGGGTTAGCTGAGCAGGAAAAATGTGCGTCCGAACCGGGATATGAACCTGGGACCTTGGGAAATGTGTCAAATTGCCATTGTTGGCTATCTGTCAATTCAAATTTCAAACCCACTGTCAAACTCTATTTCAAATGCTATGCTAATTCGCACGAAAACATGCCTGTTTAATCATTGCATGACTTACATTTAGTGATAATGGGACATTACTCTAAAGAAGTTGGATTAAAGACCCAAAAAAGTGCTTATACTCAATTTTATATTGTGTTTACATTTCCGCACTACCGCATTGATGTTTTAAGAGTGGCCTTCTTGGTATCTAGGTGATTGCTACCGGGATGTTCTACGGAAAGGAAGCGTACTTCCTGTCCGGATGGAACATCATGGACGGATCGCTGGTCATCATCTCGATCATCGACCTGCTCATGTCGCTGCTGTCTGAGAGCAGTCCCAAGATATTCGGCATTCTTAGGGTGAGTAACATTTTCCTGTCTTGCTGCCAAAACAACGTCCCCACGGAATGAGCTGGTATGCATTGATGCATGCAGCTATGACAGCATCAAGCATTGTGTGTTAATCTCTGTTAGCACTCTGCATCCAATCAACTTAGCCGATATTGACTAATTTTTTAGAAAACGTTGGTTTTTTACTAACGTAGACCCCTGTTGGTACTATTTTCGGCAAAGTCCATGAAAAAAGTTTCTTATAATTTGGTTTTTTTGATAATTTTTGTTTTCTTTCACGTTCAACTCGAGAAGCCAAGCCATAGAGTAGGGCCAAGCTGTGGAATAAAATACTACTAAACTTTCCAGATATCTAAACTCTTGTTGCCTGGTCGAATAAATACAACTTCTTAATGTAAACACGTTTATTTAATTAAGGTGATACAATTTGAATGAAGCTCGATGCGATTCGTGGCCGACTCGTTCTCGGTTTTGAACTCGACTAAAGGAAAATATCAATATCAAAATCACATCTTGTCGAATTAGTCGTTTGAAGACAAATCCTAAAAAAATGTCTCTTACAACAATCCACTCTTCTAAAAAATGACTATGAATCAATTTTATTGGTTTGCGTTTAGTCATTTTCTTGAAAACGACGATTTATGACGCATATTTCACTTTTTTCTTACTAAACCTACTCTGTCAGCATATTGAACCAGATTATTCACTCATTATCAATCAAATGGCGCTCATTCACAACGTGATGAAGCCCTTTTATTGACCATTTCTCTCTAAGAAACATGACCAACCGCAATTGTGAAACATTAATTCAGAGATGCCACGAAACCAGTGCCACAAAACCGGCTATCTATTCAGTTAACGCATTGCAAAAGCATTAATATTCCTTTCGAGCCTCACACAATGGGAGTGTGTAGACATTAAAATACAAACAAATATTTTACATGAACAAAAGAAGTTGGAAATTAGCACAATCCTTATGAGTATGGATATGCATGTGAATTTTGAGTTATTATTTACATGCCAAGGCAGTATCTACTTTATTCTGTGAAATAACTGTTAAAGGCTACACGGTAATTAGCACAGACCTTATTTAACTTAATATTCATTTTTACTTTTGATAAATCATATCTGAAAAATTGAGTTATCAGTAAAATATTGGGGACAAGTTCAGTAAAAAGAATGTATTCTTCTTTCTTGAAACTCCCAAAAGATAGATAAATAACTAAAAACAATACAGAAAAACTAATCCTTCTGGAATAAGCAATCGTGCCATGATACAGAAACAATGAATAAATCAATTCCATAAAATCAGAGAAACACAATTTAATGCAATAAAATTTCAAAATACAAAACTTTAATTTTCTAGTGCAGCGTGTAGCACAAGATCGCTGCAGCTCCAAATAATACCAAATAACCATGCACTCCAAAAACGTTAAAGCATATCGAGATTATTAACTAAAAATCCAGTTCTCTGCGATCAGCCAAAATCGTTGATAACAACAACAACTTATAAAATAAATAAATTTAATATATAATATAATAT
Organism: Nemurella pictetii; assembly: GCA_921293315.2. Taxonomy (NCBI): domain Eukaryota; kingdom Metazoa; phylum Arthropoda; class Insecta; order Plecoptera; family Nemouridae; genus Nemurella; species Nemurella pictetii. Next base: position 11,565,870 of record OV121122.1, read on the forward strand.
ATAAATATAATAAATAAATAATTAAAAATTAACGGACCATTATAATAAATATCTCCGTTCATGCACCGAGTATTTGAAGCTAGGTTCGAATCAACACTAACAACAACAGTTCCTCAAGCGAAAGTATGAGGTCTTCTATATCCAGTTCTTCGACCTTTCACCTTCCCACAGCAATCCAGCGATCTGAACTTGGGCTGCCGGCAGATCTTTCATAACCTCTATGACCTCCGTGTCTTGACCTTCAGTCTGTACGTCGGCGTTCTGATCTTCAACTTGAGACTTTGCACTCTTTACATCTGTGATGACCTCTATGACCTCCTTGTCTTGACCTTCAGTCTGGAGGTCAGCGTTCTGATCTTCAACTTGAGACTCTGCACTCTTTACATCTGTGATGACCTCTATGACCTCCTTGTCTTGACCTTCAGTCTGGAGGTCAGCGTTCTGATCTTCAACTTGAGACTCTGCACTCTTTACATCTGTGATGACCTCTATGACCTCTATGTCTTGACCTTCAGTCTGTACGTCGGCGTTCTGATGTTCAGCTTTCAGCTGCGAGCTCTGAGCATCTTTGGTTACCTCCACTTCGTCCAAATTTTGATCGCCAGGCTGCAAGTCGCTGTTCGGAACTCGTCGACTGACTCTAACTCTACGAGTTGTCCGAAATTTAGTAGCATGCAGTCTTTGAGTCTTCGCCCGTACAACGACTTCCGGTTCTTGCCCGAAGAACCGGATCCCCCAATAACTGCTCGTCTTGTCGTCGAACGCGATGAAGAACAAGAACATGATTAGACCTTGTATCGGATCCAGAACCATCGTGATGTATTCGACAACAACGCTGTGGGTCACGATGTCGTTGCACATCTCAAACACCGTCGGGATGCCGAACATGAAGAACATCATCACCGTCTGTTTGAGTTTCCTCAACGCGTCCTCTCTGCTATCCACGCCATGTCGCTTAAGATCTTTATTTTTTTGGAAACCGCAACAGCTGGTGATGTGGAAAATTATCCCAACCAACAGACCGGTGCTGATGATGGTGATGATAGCTCCCGGTACCAAGTACAAGACGTAGTGGGTTAGCTTGTCCGGGGTGCAGAAGTGAACCTTCTGATTCCACATGAGCAAGATGAGCAAAGGAATAAGTGGTGCTCCCCATGCTAACAGGCTGGCTTTGAGGAGAAGATGAGAGGTGGTTGATGCTCCTGCAACGCTAGAGAATCGCTTGTATTGAAGGACAGATATTACGAGGCCCCAACAGTAATGCGCAAGTCTTGTGTAATGCACACAGACTGTCAGAATGATCAGCGGTATGTTTAAGTGGTTGATGTCTGCGTAGACTAGGTGGGTTTTGCGGTACATGGTCAAAGACAGGTACAAGAAAGAAGATGATGACAAGTGTAGAAGCATCTTACTGCTGAGTTCTTTCAACCATACAGGAAAAAGCACAGCGGTGGCAAAGATCAGGATGAAACCTATCTGAGAAATCGAAGCTCCGATCAGGTAGACAATGTTTGTTCCCTCGAAATCGATGAGTAAAGAAAAGTTTTCTGCTTCCGTGAACTCGTAGATAATAATTCTTGTCGCGCTACGGTCTGTTATGTTACATTGGCAAAACGTAAAGGAGTTATCAGTCATCATCGAGCAAAGATTTTCGGTCCAGCCTTTCTCGACGGCATCCCAAGATTTGCACCCGATATTGAGGTAATCTTTTGGGTTCTCTGTCGGCTGAAAGAATACATCGATAAGCGTGTCGTTTTCGTAAGGGTCAATGTAATAAACATTCTTTAGAGGATTGTCAATGTCCATGAAGATTTCCACTTGTCGCGAATTAAAGATAGGCATTGGGGTCATCGTGACGGGATACGGTGACATGTTCAGCGGGTAGATAACGAAAATCAAGCGATAGTAAATGACTGCATTCAGGTCAACTGAAGAACAAGCGAACAGAGGGCTAGTTTTCCAAATAGCTTCACGGGCTTCGTTGGATTCGAATTTAATCGCGTTGCTATCCTGTCGGGAAATATACACACCGGTTTGGTTTTGATTAGAATACTGCGGATTGACATAGCCAATTACCACGACAGCCAGATCGGAAACCATCGAAGTATCTTCGGTGACGTTGCTGGAGATGACAGCGTTGGAAAAGAGGTCGCTGGCGAGGCCTGCACTTTTAACGGTCCATGATCCTGGGACACCAAACGAGTGAATGTATTCATTGTTGAAATTAAGGCAGTAACGGCTAAATGTTAGGTCAAGATCCTCACAAATCTGTGCTAATTCCACCTCATCATCTTCTTTCTGAGAGAACGTTAAAACTTTAACGTAAACCTCGAGGAGTTTCGTCAGCAACACTTCATCGAGTGGCATTTGAGACGCATTGTGAATTAACGCCGTGCCCTGATTTAAGATGATGTTGTGGTCAGTGAGAGATTCCGAGCCAAGACTAAGATATGCATCCTCGTCAAAGATGACACTCGATGAGCTGAACACGATGTACTGGCCTCCGCTACGGTCTTGGTAGAAGTTGCCAGTCAAGCTGCAGTTGCAGACTGACAGTGAGTTCACCGTTAAGAACTCACATCCAAGGGAGGTCCAGTCGTTGAGTTGATGACTCCAGTAGGCACAGCCAAGACTGGAGTTGTATTCTGATTGGTCCAAGTAGAGCTCTACGAACTGCTTAACGTCGTCGGTGTCGGTGTCGTTTCTTGGCACGAGGATGATGTCGATGACGCGACTGCTGATAATCTTGCCCTCGGTTGCAGGAAGAGGCATCAAGAATTTGTTTATAGAAAATATGAGAAATGCGTACCGTGAATTCTGTGAAGGTACCGACTCGGAAACGTGGACCGAAAGACTTGCATTTTGGAAAATCAACGCCTTGTCTTTGTGCATATCAACGGTGGTGTACGTGTTTATATCAAACGCTGCCACATTATTCGAATAAGCAAACGCCACTACTTTGCCACTAGAGTTTTGCGAGCTGCTCGAATTGAAACACAACGCCCCGAATTCATCGCCGATATTTTCGGCTTGAGTTGGATGACAATTGTTGTTCTTGAGTAATTCTCTTGCGTTGTGAATTAGTTGGACTTTTTCGCGGCCGTCTATTTTGTAAGTTCCGTCCATCGAAGCAGGTAAAAGCAGCTCATTCATAAGCACCACCTCTCTCCACACGGTCCGTTGCCCACGCGGGTATCCTGCCAGCTTTTCGATAGCGAAAATCGCTCCTTCGATAAAACCCGTGTCAGTATAGTCCTTGATCACTTCCCTGTAATCCAAAACGACGTCGTTCGTCAAGTAGTCAAAGTTGATGAATTGGGCGCGAGTTCGCGATTCGTTAAAGTTGGCGCTCATACTGCACGAGCAGACGCCTCGGTAAAAGTCAGGATTTGGGTAGCAACCCTTAGTTGTCCAGTTGCCTAGCGTTGGGCTCCAGTACGCGCAGCCGTAGCCGGGTGATTTGGAGAGTGTGACACTTCCGTTTCCGAAAAACATGTGCACAAACTGGTCCGATTTGGCCTCTACGTTCGGGAATGGAGTCAACACGATATCAACCACGCGCATATTCGTCACTGTGTGGCCGTCAACGACAGTAGCTGGCTTGAAAAACTTGTTTATCGGGTAGAGAAGAAAAGCGTAGAGAACGTTCTTGTAGACGATTGCCGTTGAGAAAAGCAGTGAAAACTCCATCCTCGAAGAAAACAAGCGGTTCATGTCTACATCTTGTGCTCTGTATATTTCGGTCGCGTTGTTTTTGTAGCCACGGATGCCGAAACCTACCGGAGGATTGCGCTGGTAGCTGTTGTCTAGTTTCATGACGTAGCTGGAAAGTACTGGGTTGCGTGATCCGAGGAAGTGGTTGCCTTCTTCCGGCTCCACGGCGGCCAGGATCGTGCCTATATCCTGCAGGATGCCGGCGCTGCTGTTGTTGTTCAGGATCTTCGAATCGAAAAGCATCACGTTGTTCAGATATTCGCGAAGTAACACGTGAAAAGAATTTGTGTTGCTACAGTTCAAAGCTAGTTTATTAATCAAACTTTCGTATTTTTGCAATTCGATAACGTCCGAGCGATCCACAATTGAAATACTTGCGGATCCTTCGTCCTCTTTTAAGTCTTCCTCGTATTCGTAGAGTATGAACTCGGCCATTTTACCGACGGTTTTCGTGTCGCAGTTACAAGTGACTTTTCCTAGGTCGTACCAATCGTCACTCTCATTTGTTGATACATGCACAGAAAGAAATGCCCGACAATTTTCCGAAGTCCATCGCCCAGTCGCGTCATCCCAGCTAGCACAGAGTGAACGCACGTTGGGTCGAACTTCTCTCGGAAACCATTCAAGAATAATAACATCCAGATACTCAAAATTCGAGCATGCTACGTCTTGCTGGTCGCCATCTGGTTTCACTTTCGCTTGGATCAACGTCAAGTCTACCACTTGGTACCTGGTTATCGGGAACTCTGTGTCAGGCAGCGGTCTCAGCGAGCTGACATTGCTCGGGTAGATCACGAAGCCTGCGTATGTGTACTCTGACACCAGACACATGACCGACAGCTTGAAGTCATTCGAAAAATAAACGACGTTACCTTCAAAGTTAGAACGATACACTTCCTTTTTACGCACGATGCTCTTAATTATCTTCAATTCAACCATGGAGCTAGAAGTGATTTCAAATGTTATGTTGTTTTTCAACGAATTTTTTTCTATGACGCTGGCCATTGTGTCAAAGATTTCGGAGACCGTTATCTCTTCAAGTTCGCCGACTGAACTGTGGCTTGGATGTAGACTAACAATTTCATCCAATATTTCAGCTAACTCTGCGATGATAAACTCGGCTGGTTCGGCCAGTGTCAGATTGCTTAACTGGCCTAAAATCTCACTCAGCGCCTGAATTCTCGTCAGATTTGCCGATAGAACATAGCGCGGTGGAGAAGCTGAAAATGAATCGCTTGTCTTGCCTGCGTTGTCGAGTGAAGTCCATGAGGTGGTTGTTTCTTGAAAGCTATCCCCGACATCGGAAATCGTTGGATGTTTTGAGTCGACAACACAACAACTTGAGATTACGAGCACTTGGAGTAAAACTAGTCGCAACATTTTGAGTTGACTTCGACAGAGGCTGGTTAATTTTGAGTTGAGTTTACAAATTTTAGTTTCTCTGATTTAATACAACGTTTATGAAAATGAAATTCGGTTTCATCTGAAAGCAAGCCATGTTGTTGAAACTCTATTCGCAACTGCGACCTGAATTTTCAGCCTTTGGCCATGCCAAGCACATGATGTGTCTAGATGATAGGCGATATAATTGACTCAATTATTAGAGTGCGATTGCCAACCTATTTACCTACTTAGATAGTGTACACATCAAAAATTGTATGGGTTTTTAGGACGTAATATTCTAATATAACATTGTATTATCATTTTGTGACCAAACAACCTCGTTATATGAATCACAAAAAAATATACGTGTGAACAATAATTGGGGCAATAGTACACAATGCCGAAGTGTGCTTTTGTTTTGTTCATATTTTTTGTGCGCAATTCTTATTCAATTATCTTCAACGTGTCTTGGTTGGAAATATGGCAATGGTCGTAAAATAAAATTGGACAGTTTGAAAATCAATTTCATACAGGTACTTATGGCAAGAAATTGTACTAGTTCTGTGAAATTAAAAAAAAAATCCTTCTCCCGGTTTAATTATAAATTATATAATTATTAATACTAGGCTATGCGAACACTCATATAATCGTGTTGTGGATGAGCGTAATTTTTACGCTCACCCACAACGCAATTATATTGCGTGTACGCATAGCCTAGAGGCTTTTAAGATCAATTTTAAATGTTCGGCGTTAATTTAGCAACTTTCTCAATGACATTGAATATTTCAAAACGTAAAAATCGATTTAAAGAAAAACTAATCAATTGATTTGCTTGAAATTAACACAGTATCTTCCTTTTACGATTTATAATGCACGCAGTAAATTTTGTCAAAATCGGTTGAAGATAAAGTTGATTTATTTGGAAAAAACTGCAAAATCGCTAAAAAAGCGTCATAAAAGCGCTATTTCCAAGAAAAGCGCTAAACATACAACAATGAAATTTGTACACAAACATTAAATCGTGTGGGCCAACATATCTGGAAAGTTTCGTCAAATTATATTGAGATCCTTGGCCTCTATAGTGGAAAACGTGTTTTGGAAAAACTGAAAAATTTCGTAAAAACTTAATAACATAAAATTTACTCGTCCGAATTGCTTCAAAAACGTGGCAGATCTAAGTTCAGAGAAAACGAAGGTCCACCGAAATTTTCATCAAAATCCGTTTTGGCGTTTGGCCGGAATCGTGCGAACAAACACACAAAAAAACAAAAAAAAAAAAAAAAAAAACAAAAAAACATTCCGGATTTTTTTAGCAGTAAAGTGTAATTGAAGATTTCGCTTCACTCGCTACGCTCGTTACGCTCATCAATAAATTAATATAAATAATAATATTTCGTATTTATAATAGTTGGGGTAGTTACTTCTAATATGAGTCGTCAAGAGGTTTGTTCTTCGATTTATTTAATAATATGTTATTTCGATAATAACTGGCATTTCAGTTTCCCAATTAACTTGTGTAGATAAGCGAACAACACCACGTATACTTTGTTTCCTTGTGGCACACGTGTAATTTTGTAACTAATCATTTGTCCACGTTATCAAGCCTCAAATACTCGTGGCATTTGCACTATAGTATAGTACAGATTACACAGGCTTTCAAAACGCTTTGTCAATGTCAAACTTTAGGGAATTGAAGCTATAACACAAGCAAATTTACTCATTACCTTGAGATTTTTAGACTTGTGTTTCGATTGGGACCCTTGGATTGCAGCACACTTGCCAATCCTTGAGTTAATTAATTATTCCTCAAGTTTGAGTTAAAAATCAAGGGAATTGACCAGATCAAACATTGATTTAAAAATATTACCTTCAAAAAACCTATCTATTTTTAAAGAAAATTGTGTTGTTGAATATTAAGCTATAATAACTTAAGCTTTTCCCCGAAAGTTTGCAAATCTTATGCAAGTCTGCTTTTTCATGGGCCTTAAGTTATTTAAATCAAGTCACAGATAAGTCTCAAGCCAGAGAACCAACGTGCTAGGAAAATACATCGGATGCATACTTAAACTCTATGACATTAGTCTTCAAAAATTTATAGAATATCCATAAATTTGATAAGAATTTAAGTTATAGGACTTTAAGTTAAAAGTTGTAAAGTTAAGTCAAGTTAAGTTACGTTAAGTTAAAAGCGTAAGTTGAAAGTTAAATGACTCTAAAATTTACATTTTCCCAACTATCAGTCTATCAAACAGATTGAAAAAGAATGGCTGGGTGCAAATCAAAAGGTTAAGCATTCAAATCTCAATATGCATTTCGTAACACCATCACTTCTTTGGCTGTCGCAGGTGTTCCGGCTACTGCGCTCCCTGCGCCCGCTGCGCGTCATCAACCGCGCACCGGGGCTGAAGTTGGTGGTCCAGACGCTGCTCTCGTCGCTGCGTCCGATCGGAAATATCGTGCTCATCTGCTGCACATTCTTCATCATCTTTGGCATCCTAGGAGTACAGGTGGGACATCTACCATCACTTATGTCTAAGTGGTACGTTGATTTCGTGATCAATGGGCCACAAAATCACCAGTGTTATGACACAGCTATAGTGATCCTGTGGTGCTACGATTGCTGCAACTTCTTCATCATATTCGGCATCCTATAGGATAGGATAGGATAGGATAGGATAGGATAGGATAGGATAGGATATATCCTATAGATGTAGAGGTGGGACTTCTACCCTTACTTAAATGTAAGGGGTACGCTGCAATAGTGATCAGCTCGTGGGCACCGGTTTGGGGACGTCGCTAGTGATGCTGCGGTCATCATCATCTTCGACAGGTGGATTTATGGGACACCAAACACCGGTTTAACGGCGCTGTTAGCGATGCAATGGTGTTCGACATATGCCACCAAACACCCCCTGTTATACGGTGCCGCTAGTATGGCTGTGATGCTGCACTGGCTTTCTGGCTCTGGCTTTAGGTTCACTTGGAAGAAATCTTAATAAAACTGCAAGATCCATGAAGTTTCATTTTTAAGTGAATATTTCACCATCCTCTACCAACAAACACCGGTGAAACAATAGCGGCAACGCCATCGTTTCCGCCCAGCAAACTCAGTCCACCAGCATCATCCTGCAGACCCTAGAACACCTCGAACCGTTCCATGTTCCAGCTGTTCAAGGGCGCGTTCTACTTCTGCGAGGGGCCGAGCATCAAGAACGTGCGGAACCGCACCGACTGCCTCGCCGACGGCCGGAACAGCTGGATCAACCGGAAGTACAACTTCGACGACCTGGGCAAGGCGCTGATGTCGCTGTTCGTGTTGTCTTCGCGTGACGGCTGGGTGAACATCATGTACACAGGGCTGGACGCGGTCGGAGTCGACCAGCAGGTACGCGCTTGATAAAAATTTCAAAATATAGCGCTTTGAAAACGCATGCTAATTGCCTTTTAGATGAGTGTTATTGTTGTTTTCTGATGGTTTCAGTTTGCTACAGTACTGGATTTTGACAATTATTTGTTTTAGATTTCGTTGATTAAAGATCTTCACAAAAGCTTATGATAATCACGTTATAGATGAGTGTTATTGTTGGTGTCAGTAAAGCCACTAAACAGGATATTTACAATTATCGTTTTGTTGAGAAAATTTCAGAAAATTGTGTTTTTTAAATAATGTATGTGTTTAATTCGCTACAAATAGTAGGGGGCCTAGGTTATGTAATTTCTAAGATATTCTGAAAATAATATCGTATCGTGCCTTTGGCCTGTAGAGCGCAAGAAACATTCCCCAGTTTAGACCCCTGATAAAGCAGGCAGCATAGCTTAGCGAAACGTCGGGACAAGTTTGAGTTTGGGACTTACTCAATACAAAGTTAAATAGCTTTTTTTTCTGAATAGAAACGTGCTACGATTAGGAAAAGACAGGACTCCTAAGAAAGTATTAAGGGGACTATGTAGCGAAGGATTAACATGGGAAATTTGCGATCTCTAGGAACATTATCTTGGCAACTATAAAACATCTATAACTATTAATGGCAACTATAAAACAATCAGAGAAAAATCCTTCGCTACATGGTCCCCTTAACCCTGACTCTCTGATTTTCCTGTCGTCTGATTGCCAGCCGGTGGAAAACTACAGCGAGTGGCGACTGCTCTACTTCATCGCGTTCATCCTGCTCGTCGGGTTCTTCGTGCTGAACATGTTCGTCGGCGTGGTGGTCGAGAACTTCCACCGGTGTCGCGAGGAGCAGGAGAAGGAGGAACGCGTGCGGAGGCTGGCCAAGCGGGCGAAGCAGATGGAGAAGAAGCGAAGAAGTGAGTGACCATGCATTATTTAGAAATGCAAGTGTACGGTTTTGCTCTGTTAAGCCGATGTGGCGGTCCTATAAAGGACCGTGTCGAGTGTCGACGTTTCGTCCGCGATGGCGTGGACATCTTCAGGACTGTGAAGAGAACGGGAAGAGAACGGTGCATATAAAGCAGCATCCAGCGGCTGCTCATCATCATCACGGCTCTGAGCCAGTACTCCTTTCTATGCATTATTTGCCGCTGGTTTGCCGTCCATGATAGCACCAGGGCCCATTTTCTGTTTTCTCTAACATTTTCAGTTCATAATTGGTAGCTAGTGTCAATTTTAGCTAGAGAAATTTTGAAAGATAACTTGCTCATTGTGTTCTGAACATATTCTGAAAAATTCAGCTTGGTATAAAATATCTGCTTCATATATCTCATTTCCCTAATATCAAGAAAAAATTGAGTATTTAACCGTGAAAAAACAGACTGGAGTCGCCGAAGTAAACGCAATATTTTAAATATTTTGACATTTTAGAATGCGCTGAATCTAGTGACACAATACTGCAATCACACATCAACAACTCGACCAGCCCCAATTATGACGTTGGGTGTACGCTTGTATTAGTTCAAATCGAGCCTAACTGCAAATCTCGTGAAATGAACGTAATCGATATTCATAATCAGCAACGAAACATTCTCTCTAAGATTTTATCCACCCCGGATATTACTCAACCAAGTGCTAGCTCTGAAACCAACGCTGTGACCTGTGTTTCTGGTACAGAGATGCACGAGCCACCCTACTACACGGACTACTCGCACTCCCGGCTGATGGTCCACAACGTGGTCACCTCCAAGTACTTCGACCTCGCCATCGCCGCGGTCATAGGGCTCAACGTGGTCACTATGGCCATGGAGTTCTATCACATGCCCAAGGTAGGACTACCTTAGTATCATAGATATCTTTCCGATCGTACGTGAAAGGTTTGGACATCCTAAGTAGCATAGATATCTTGTCGACCATATGTCTATGACGCCCCTAGTATCTTGAATAGCTTCTCTTTTTTCCAGCCCGAAACAGGACACCCCTCATAGATTCACATAGCCAGGGAAAGGACACTTCTAGTGCTCTAGATGTTTTGTTGAATGTTAGATTGCATAGATAGACAAGATGGTCTAGGCGAATCTCTGCTTGCGTTTGAATTTGTATTTTTGTATTATGTTTATCATCCCTTTGGTTCGAGATCTAAGCCAAACATGCCAATGATAAGTTGACTATATCTAGCAGTAGATTCATGTACCGTAGACAAATTGGGTCACTTTCCTTTTTCGTCATACTTTATCTTCCTACTTAGCAGCTTATAGCAATCGACGTTTTCCGTGGATTATACTTTATAACCAGGCTACTTGTTCTTTTTCTTTAAGGCTCTGGAATATGCGCTGCGTATATTCAACTATTTCTTTACTGCAGTCTTCATCGTCGAGTCGATCATGAAGCTTGTCGCTCTCGGAATAAAGCTTTACTTCAAGGACAGGTAATTGCACATCCAGACATCTACTTCTATACCACTTACGCTTAGTGCACGCTTTTCGAAAATTATATTTTTGAGAAAAGTTTTAGATGGTACATTAGTTTCTTAAGAATAATACTCGTGTTTTTTTCCTACTCTGTGCACGTTAGTTTTCAGAAAGAGTTGTAGATGGTGTTTTTTTTTTTTAACATTTAAGCGAAATAAAAATCAAATAGCGTGTTTCGTCTATAAGATGCGATAAAACAACATAAAAAATCAGCACAGTGCTTTTTTTAGTAAAATGTAATTCAAGATCAACAAAATGAGGTTTCAAAGAGCAAACGTAATGAGAATTCCGAGTTAGTGACGGGTGTTGTGCATCGCTGAACCAGGTGGAACCAGCTGGACATCATGATCGTGTTCCTGTCCATCGTGGGCATCGTGCTCGAGGAGCTCGAGTCGAAGATCATTCCAATCAACCCGACCATCATCCGCGTCATGCGAGTGCTGCGGATAGCCAGAGGTGAGACGAACACACAGAAATATCCGATCAAGCAATGAACATCGTTCATCGATGCTATTCTCCAACTAAGCGCGTTTGTCATTCCATTCTCACCGACTGATTCTTCCAATTCGCCTATTCTTGATTCACCGATTGAATTCCGTCGAAAGATGGTTATTATGCACAAAGTGGTTCAAATTCTTCAAATAATGAACAACAATGCTTCCGTTGGTGATATTTTTATAAAGTTCGTACAATGGTGGCACGGGTGGGATTTTACTTAAAACCGAACACTGATGTTACTTCTTTAAATCTAAAGGCTGCATTTGTGCGACTCTGAGATGTGATATAGAAGTGGCTTTGTTGGAAATTTATATCACTTTACAGTTCATTTTTTATGGAGTTTTTATGTTCTACACTACAATGGTGGCATCTGGTGGGATAATATTTAATTTGCTACAATCTTACCACCTGGTAAGAAAATATTTATTTCACTACAGTGGTGGCATCTAGTGGGATAAATATTTTATTTGCTTCAATCTTACCATCTGGTAGGAAAATATTTATATCACTACAATGGTGGCATCTGGAGGGATATTGTTAATTTTTCACTTGCCGCATCTTGTTGGGAAAGATTTCAATCAGATTTCAATCATTACACTGGTGACATCCGGTGGGATAATATTTAATTCGCTACAACGGTAGCATCAGTGATTCTAGTTAATTATCTTCAACGGTGGCAACTGGTGTGGTTCTAACAAAAGCCAGCCACACTCTATAGCGTGCCACCGTCCATCATGAGTGTTGTTGGCTCCGTCCTGCAGTGCTCAAGCTGCTCAAGATGGCGAAGGGCATCCGGGCGCTGCTGGACACGGTGATGCAGGCGCTGCCGCAGGTCGGCAACCTGGGCCTGCTCTTCTTCCTGCTCTTCTTCATCTTCGCCGCGCTGGGCGTCGAGCTCTTCGGCAGGCTGGGTCAGTACTTTGCAGGCAAAGCAAGTAGCCGGGGCTAGGGCAACTGCAAGCTCATGAGAGACCAGAGCTCCGCGTTGTATGAAAGGGACTATTCAATATAATGTAATCAATATGATGTTTTCAATATGTAAGGTTTGCGTGTTACTTCTACCAATCCATGAAGATACTTTCTTTGATCTTTGCAATAGTATAGATAATATTTGAGGATTTTTTTTTTATTAGTCTACAGATAGAGGGTATTGGAAAGAGTGTCGATAGTGTCAATGTCATAGAAAATGTGTAAAACCAACCCTTTAAATCAGTATATCAGAAGGCCGTTAAAATCTTGTTAAGATTTCGGCTACTGCCGTTTTAAGCTAAAAGCCATGTTGTTAGCCCATCTTGCTTTGTCCATCACCACAGCCATGAACCCAAATCACTCTGATCACTTTATAGTTTTTAACTGTATGTTAGTTGTCTATCTAGAGTCTTTGAATAGTAATCTTCCAGTGAGGAAGAATACAGAAGCAAGCGATAGGTTGTCCACATGGATATTAGTTTTTATATAGTTCGGCATCATATCTAGACATTGCAAGTTCGGTCCAATACTCTTTGGTATAAGGACCCGGCAAGACCGGCTTGTGTTGTGACGCAACCGCACCCCCACCGGGCGGCTTTCAGAGTGCAGCGACAAGTACCCGTGCCAGGGCCTGGGCGAGCATGCGCACTTCTCCAACTTCGGCATGGCGTTCCTCACGCTGTTCCGCGTCGCCACTGGAGACAACTGGAACGGCATCATGAAGGCAAGTGCTCGTCTCTCGGTCGGCCAGTGGCGTAGCGAGGGGATAAGGGCTTGGGGGTTGTTGGGGACATCGTGACTCTAACGCTAAACACCAAATACGTCCTCTGAAAACCTATGTTATACATATCATTTTCGTCGCTGCAAACAACAATGCTGCTTCAAATTTACACTGTACATTTGTATCCACCCACTTTCGGACAACGAAAAGTTCGACCAGTTGGTTTGTCGAAAGCATTTTACGAATTTTTCTGTCAGAAAGTTCGACTAGTCGAATTTTCGACTAGTCGAATATTCGACCATTTGCTACCCTCCCTTCGCATGACACTTAATAAAAATTTATAACAACTGAGACCGAGAGACCGATTTCATTCAAAGAAAAATAACGTCAGATACCCACTCATTTGGATACCAGTTTGGAAAAAAATATTAATTAGCTCTGTAACTAACAAAGAAAGAAAGGGAAATCACAGCCCGAATTGCTCTACCTAGCTTAAGCCTGTATGTAACATGACATCATTTTGATAGAATTTTGATTGGATGGAAAAAGTGTATTGGTAATCACTTTCTGAGCGTTGAAAATTTGCAGCAAAATAAACCGATCAACCTATCAGCGATAAGAACGGCGTTACGCAACAACGCTGCGAATTCGCATTGCGTAGCGGTTGTCTAGATAATAACCGGTCGGCTATCAGTGTCACCGTCTATGCTGTCCTCCACAACAAGTCCTACACAACCGCTAAAAGGAACACACCGTCCGCGATCCAACCGCGCTCAACAAAACGTCGATTTTGAGCTCAAATTTTGCATTGCGTATAGGTTGGGTAGCTTACAATCAGTCAGCTGTCTGTATCAGCGTCTAAACGCCACCAGTGTCACTGTCTCCACAAAAAGTCCCACAAAATCGCATTGAAACACACCGTCCGGCCACCGACCACGCTCAGCATAACGCCGACTTGGAGCTGCGATTTCGCAGTGCGTTTAACGCCACCCCCCGCGTTCCAGGACACGCTGCGCGACGACTGCGACGACGCGGCCGACTGCGTGCGCAACTGTTGCGTGTCGACGGTGATCGCACCGATCTTCTTCGTCATCTTCGTGCTGATGGCGCAGTTCGTGCTCGTCAACGTAGTTGTCGCCGTGCTGATGAAGCATCTCGAGGAGTCGCACAAACAGGTGCGTTTACTTGAGTTTAGCAACGCTGCTCATGACCCAAGCATTTTGGAATCGGGGAAAGATTGTTATTATTAGTGGACATTGGCTGCTAGCCACTGATCTCTATAGTCATGGATAGCGCTTCGTACAGTGAGACTTTGATGCCATATTGAGCCACTTTATCATGTCTTCCCACTGATCTCTATAGCCATGGATAGCGCTTCGTACAGTGAGACTTAGATGCCATATTGAGCCACTTTATCATGAATTCCCACTGATCTCTATAGCCATGGATAGCGCTTTGTACAGTGAAACTTTGATCCCATATTGAGCCACTTTGGGGCACCTTCTCCTACTCCCAATTTTCATCAAATTTTCAAATAAATGTGTAAATTTGGTGAAGAAACGATTTTATAATTTTGTAGGAATGTTTTCAGTTCATAGTTCTTGGTATTGCAGCATGAAAAGTTAATTGAATTTGATTTAATTGTGAGCTAAAGAGGGTGGGTCAAAGAATATTGATTAAAGTGGTGTACTGGATACTGAAAAAACTGGCTAATTAAGCTTATAAATAAACATAAATTAATAAAAATTAATAAACAGCCGCATAATTGGAACGACCAAGATGACCACGATGGCCAAGATGAACTAGACCTTGGCTCATTACGATGCGTTATCCAGATTATTAAGATCAACAGTGACGCCCCTGAGCACACCCTTGTCTCTGCAGATGGAAGACGAGCTCGACATGGAGGTCGAGCTGGAGCGCGAGCTGGCCGCCGAACAGGACGAGATGATGGAGGACGAGGAGCACGAGGAGATGCGACGCGCGATGGAGGCTGCAATGGAGCTGGACCCGGACGGACACCGGAAGCGGCCGCTGGCCAAGGTGTTGTCGTTGCCGGCCAACTTCACCTTCCACGGGCTGGCGGACAGCATCGAGCGACAGCAGAAGGAGACAGGTGGGTGCCAGACCGGCTTAAGACTGGGTTGATACCAGGCTTAGATGCTAGGCCTTGCTAGTCAATATCTAGACTGTTAAACCGTGTTTAGGCAGTTTTAGAAGGAAACATATGAGTTCCAGATCGGGTTTAGAGGTCGCCATGCTAACCCGTGCTTAGATAATGCTAGCCCGCGTTTAAAATGTGTTATGCCAGCTTAGGCAGTTTAGAATGAGACATTTATGTGTGCTAGACCTGGTTTAGACCGGGTTTAGAGGCTATGCTAGCCTGTGTAAGGACTGTGCTAAACTGTGTTTCACAGTGCTTAAAGCTATATCCGTTTAGGGGCTAGACGCCACAAAATAACTCGGGCTCTCCTCTTGCAAAATCAACAGGAGCTCAGATAGTTTCTGCTAAAAATGGAGCTAAACAAATTATCTGTCAAAAGACTAGAGCTGTGTTAGCGGAGTCTAGATCGCAATTATATCGCTTTGTTAGGAGCCTGAGTGTATTGTATGACAGAGATTGCAGTTCCCTCCCCTCATGGCAGCCCTATGCGTGGGATTAGCAATCCGTCGATTGTGTGGCTGGTAGATGATTGCTGCTACAACACTTCACAGTGCAAAGGTCGTAGTTTCTTTCCTTTACCAACAACTTATCAACATTTTCATAACAGTAGAATGAAAATGAGAGTGTCTCAGTTTCAATTTTTCTTTTTAATAATGATTATCGCTTATGCTAAGCGCTAAGGACAGATGTAGGTAGGTGGTTTTGGATATATTTTTAACCTTTCCAAGTTGACTTTTTGACTTCTAGATCTCAAGTGATATATGGTTTCACTTTGAAGGTAAGTGCAGAGGCTTGCGGAAACGAGAAGACACAATAATTGCTTCACAGTTTACTCAATTCCCCAACCCGTCTTTTGAATAGATAATGCCAAGAA
The DNA here is from genome assembly GCA_921293315.2 of Nemurella pictetii. Taxonomy (NCBI): domain Eukaryota; kingdom Metazoa; phylum Arthropoda; class Insecta; order Plecoptera; family Nemouridae; genus Nemurella; species Nemurella pictetii. Next base: position 11,582,055 of record OV121122.1, read on the forward strand.
CTTCATACATCCTCAACGCTATTTTGACAAGACAAGCTTCATCTCAAAAGTTCCAAGTAGTTGAGAAACTGAAAATATATCTGGATTCCATCCCCCAATGAAAAGCAAGCACCGATTACCCCGTCAGCCATCCAGAGGGTGCGGAGAGTTTCGCAATCATACGCAAATTGTTTCTCTATTCATTGAAACTTGACCAGAAAACCTCTTTTGTACCAAAATAATACTGGGCCAGAAAATCTGAAATTATTCTCTGACGGCCCTTGAATGTGATCCTTACCACAGTCACCAATCAATAAAAGTATCCAGGAACCCAAAAACGGGAGATAACCGCCTTTGAAACGAAACACACCCACTCAGAACATAACAACATGATAAGAACATTATGACCCACCAAGAAGGGCCTTGTCAACGCCCTCCACCCCACCCTAACGCCGACGCCGGCTTGCAGAGGCGGAGACCCCGCTGAGCGAACCCCGCCGGCCCGTCCAACGCCGACAAACGCTCCACGCCGCTCAAGGCCAGCTACTCGCCGCCGGCGCCCTCCAACTTGACGCACGTCGCGAGCTCCGCGGACGCCTCCGCCGCCAGAGCCACGTCGACCAAACGCCCCCATCGCCGGTCCCCGTCCCCCCGGCCTCGAGGGCGGCCACCCCCGCGCTCGGACTCACACCCCCCGGACTCTCCGCTCCGGGGCTTTCGATCCCCGGACTCTCCGTTCCTGGACTATCGCTACCCGGACTTTCGGTACCCGGCCTCGGATTCAGCTCGGCGCTCAACGGCAGCTGCCAAGACTTGTGGCGGCGGGCGAACGCCGAGGAGACGGCGACGCACACGGCGGACGTGACTGTCGAGTGCGTCGCCGACGACGCGGAGGCGGAGGAGGATTCCGCCGGCGTTCGATTCGTCGTGCCGACGATCGCGCTGCCGACGGCGCCGACGCAGGACGACGACGACGGCGACCTGGCGTGCGGCATCGATGTCGGCGTCGGCGAGCCGTGTGTTTTGGTGACGGACGGTGCGGACTCGGCAGCGGCGGCGGCGGCGATGGGGGCGGTGGGAGCGGGCCGCGCGACGCTAGCCAGCCACCAGTCGGAGGACATTAGCGAAGGGGAAACGGAACTTTTACTTCCCGTCGCGCGGGCGTGCAGGGACTGAGTTGTCGTGGTAATAATTCTGATCCGTCTCAATTAGGCCTATCGCCGGGTGGTGTGTAACATGGTATAAATATTAGTTTGTGCTGAGAGGAGGGTGTGTAAATATTGACGGGTGTCGCCTAGCGCGCGATGTTGCAATGTAGCTGCCTTATTAGGCCTATGTCTCCACACTCCACACAATGTATGACCGACTCGGTTTTGGCGGTGGGCGGCGGCTTGACGGAGAGGAGCTGGGCTTGGCATCGTTAATCGCGTCGGCTCTCGTAGATCCTTGCTGGGTTTAACGATCCAGAGTCCTTAGAGCTACCGATAATTGTGTGATGCTTAGGTCTAGGTGGAAATCGAACTGAACTGCACGGTAGACATCTGTTATTAGAATCAAAATATCCGCTCGTGAATTGTTTACCGGGAAACAAATACCGGGAAACGAATACCAAATGGATATTTTGCTTATAATAAATATGTGATGCTTTTTCCAAGTTTGTCGATTGTAAATTTACTTAAAAAACAACCAACAATGGTTTCAACTGTAAAAATATAACAAAAGACTTTTGTTTTCGTCTTCAATCACTGAATGGCATCTTCCTCAAAGCTAATTTGTTAGGTGTCTTGCTGTGTCATAACAAACACTAGACAAACAGTAACAATCTCATGTGAGCTCTCGAAGAATTTACTCCACATTCCGCCGAGAGTCGCCGGATTACGTTGACATGTCGAGCGGTCCGTTGAATCCGTCGAGCCGCCCGCGTTCTCTCGTCCGATGCGGACACGGCGTGTCCGTTGGTTGCGTCGCCGCGATCACCTTCTGGTCGCTCGCACGTTCTTAGGGTCCACGGAAAGCACATTGCCTTGTCGCCAACCAAGGGTACTAATTATAAATTATAAACACTAGAGTAACTTGTTTTTATCATTAAGACAATCTTACGAATACGCCTTTTTCTTAAGCGTCGCAGCGAACTCTGTTTACATTGAAGGTTTTATTAATCAATCCATAAGAAACTCTATCTCTTTAATTACTGTTCTTTTTAACCGGGGGCTGGTAGTATCGCCGACATCGAATTCGTAGAGATGGTTCCACCGCTGACGGTGAAGCTGGCTTTACCGTGCAAGTCTGTGATATTAAGATGACAGACCACTTGAGTAGAGGTCACGTTGAGATAGCCCCGTGGGCGTTGAGCGCAGTAAAATTCCGATGGCCTTAATTTTTATTTTGAAATTAAATTGGCTAATGAAATTGAAGTCAAACAATGGTGATAGTGAATATGCAGGATTTAAGATGGTTGAGAAACTCATTATTATGCTAGGAGTTTTAATTAATTTTAATATAAATGATATCTGGATATACTCAAAATCAAATTAATCTCATTATTACTATTTTTATATAACTCCTGCATTGGTAAGGCATTGACACTCACTGAAGATTGTTTTTCCATCAATAACTCTAAATTTCACAAGTTTAACTCGCCAACTTCCTGGATAGTGAAGTTAGGGAGAAGTAAAGAAGGGTGCATAACTCATCAAAAGTCAAGAATAGAGCCATACATGGTTCGCAAAATTTCCTTATATTTTAAGAGGGCATTCCAAATGTTTTCCTAACTAAATTGAGCTTATAAAATTACAAAAATAAAAGAGATAACTACAAATTACCTGATATATTCTACACAGACCAACTTGTAGCGAAGGGGTCAGACTTTCTACGCCAAATTAAAATTAAAATTCTACTCTATCTTCTGTCTATGAAGCTACTTTTATTCTAGATTTTTTAAGTCTACAATAATCAGCAATGATTCTATAGCTCTTCGAACAATATATTTGGTGGGTCTTTGCACAACAGATGAAAACGATAATTATATTCATATTAATCCTCAAAGCTAACAAAAAATGTGATCAATCCAAAAAAATAAAGCCATAACATCAGAATAATCTCAGTCAATTCTAAGAAAAATAATTTTAAAAATAAAACGCGCCGAAATCTACAGCAACGCTCACGCAAATGAGTGTGGCGCCGTAACTCTGGCATCGTCAACGTGACCTCTACGGAACTACTTTAGAACCTGTTGCCTTCTTTGAGCGACCAATCGTCTTCTTAGCTACTGTTTCTCTACCCACTGTGCCTTGTCTCTTACCTGTTGTACCTTAGTGTCCATGTTGTAACTTGTAAATACCTGTATCATATAGACTGCCATGTCTAATAAACCTAGATACAAGGACTCGCATTATTGCTTTCCCTTCGTTATCTATGTTGTAACGTAACAATATTATGTACACAAAGTAGGTATATTACAGAATATCAACCCACCATTGATCTAGCAGGTATTTGCAGCCAAGCTGTCTACTTTTTCTGCAACTGGCTAAAGAAATAGATGCAATGGTAAAGGTATGATGTAGACACGGAAATACAATTTGCCGCACAAATCTGAAACAAGTCAATATAAACTTGCATCCAAAGTTGATTGTAAGAAGATTTTGGACTTTGTAACACATGGAATCCTTTTTTTCTAGACTTTGCTTGAGGAATGTCTGAAAATTATTAGCCGACAATGCCGCCTGTACCTTAGAGATACGGTCCTCCAACAACCAACGAGTAAGTCTCCCACTTATTTTCAACTTGTTAATTGTTACACTCTGCTTTCTTTCTTATTCGATTAGTGAAAAAACACAAAGCCAGCGTTGTATTTTACAGTATTTATTTTCTAACAATAATTTTACAATGATTGGTGTAGTATACCCACCAGCTATTTTTATCCCACCATAATTTTTATCAGATAAATTTCTTTCCATCTTCAAAGTTTTGCTGTGACGTCGTCATCGTTCTCTTAAATTGCATCCAGCTATTTCAAAGCCAGACCAATTGATTTATCTTCAGTTCGGTTCAGGTCTGTAGAGTGTAGAGTCAAGACATAGCATTCTGGTAGCTGTGCTTGTTACAGATATTGCAAATTTACTATGGATCCCGTGAATCCACAGATAGCAATCTTGACAATCATCAAGGAAGAGAACGGGTTAGGACAAGGAATGACAGTGAAAGATAAATAAAAACAACACACAAATTCACTTAATATACATAATATCAAGAATCTATTTGTGCCTCCAAATTGTTTTAATTTCAATGCATATCTTAATCGACAAACAAAACCTCAAGTAGAACTTAAATAACTCCAATTACAATCGTATCGTATGTTAGGTACCTTAAATTTTCGCTTCAGCAGGACCTTGTGGGCTGGGGTGTCGGCAAGATGGCAGGTCACTTCTTCGTTGTCTCATCGCGTTGGCTTTCTGGAAAGATTCAAGACATCAGAATCACGCTCGGAGAATAACGGCTCTCGGGATAGTGGGGGGGAAACATATGGCGCTGGCTGGCTGTCTACGGAAAAATATCAGCAATGTCTGAAATCGGTAAAAATAATCCCCATTAAAATTTAAAATACCTATATGCAATATTAAAGTAGTAGTGAGAAGTAGGTCTGGTTTTGCAATATCTGCCTAGGCAGATAACTGTTGGTTAGTAACTCACATTAAATTTTGATTTGAGTTATGACCGTCAATGGAAGACAAAAAAAGTTAGCAAGTTAGCTACCATTTTCAATAAACATATCCGACCATCATGGAATGGCTTTAGATTTGTTTACTATTCTAACCTATGGCTTCGCAAAGCCTTTTTAGAATCGCATCTGGCCTAAGTAGAGCAAAAAATCAACAAACGAAAACATTGGCATAAATCTGAATCACATCCAATGAACCAAACATAGGGGCCAATTCCATTTGATTACAGCCTGTCCACTAACAACAAACCTTACTAACCAACAGCGCATTAAAAGAACCAGCATCACGAGGATATTTAAGCTAGCAAATCGAATCTGCTCGCACACACTGCCGATGAAACCACTCCGGTCGTAACCGCAGCGCTCCAAGACCCGTGCGACAAAGAAACAACGACAGAGAGAGGTTGAGGTCGACAGACGGTACGCTTCGACTATTGGGTTACGAATGACAGGATTGTTATTGATAGTCTAGGTCACCTGGATGTCGCTTGCAAGCACGAGCGACGCGTCTCGCGGCGACGACGTCTGCGCACGCCGACGCCCCACCCGCGACCAATCCAATCGCTACGTTTTACCGACGCACAGAAAACCAGCGTGCTACAGAGTTACGAGATTTTCACAATAATAATAATAATAAAAGAAAACGGTAGGTAATAGTTGGTAGGTAGTTGTTGTAACGGGAGACATGTATTGTGTTGCGTTGTCGCTAGCTTAGCATCTGGTGACGTGTTTTAATTCCGATTGATGATTGTTTGTTGTTTGGTGGTACTAGCGTGCCACTTACCTCGAACGAGGACAATATCTGGGAAGTAAACGTTAGATCGGGAAGAACGGCGCTCAAAACACGAGGTACAGGATTTCGCGGGCAACTACGATCGCTTCAAGGCTGACAGGTTATTGAAGTAAGACCAATGAAAATCATCTCGAACAAAGCTGAATGTTTATCAATTTGGTAATATCTGTGACTCTAAACGTGTGCAGTCGAATGTGTATCGAACGCGGTCGGGACGGTTGTTGTGAGCGCCGTTCACGCGACGCCAATCGCGGCGGGGACGCTGGACTTGACGTACCTGTCGGCCACTTGATCACCTGTTTGGAGCGTTGTGCCTCGCGCGGGCCTATCTCTCCGAGCGGTTGCCGCCGCCGCTGCCGCTGCCGTTCATGCCTGCGCGCAACGAGAAAAAAGCGGTGAGCGAATCATGTGGCGTCCGCCATTGAAATTTGCTATCTGAAGTTCTAGCCGTTGCTTAGTCTTGGCTTAAGTTTTATGAACTACTCAGGAGATAAATTAATTATGTCCGGTTGACACACAGTAATGAGAAATGACTAGTTCAGAATACAAACATGACAGTGTCTCTGAACAATGCAATACTGGCTCTTAGAATATTTTGGTGAATATATTGAGGCAAGTAGGTTCATAAAAGGAACAACATTTATTGATTGGTTAAGGAGATAGCGTTTTGTTTATATGCACAATCGTTCGGTTAAGAACTAGAAAGTTTCTTCTTCAGACTTACCTCTGTCTTTATCCCTCCTGCTTCGAGACTTGTCTTCGTCCCTTCGCGAATCATGAGATCTGCAGGCACAGAATCATACGACACCAGTTACTATCTCTATCCGCTGCATGAAATACTTATTTAAAAATTGCGGTTATCACTAAAGCCAAGTTGTAGGTGCTCCTACATATATAGCCATGAATCTGATTAATCAGACTCGGACACAGATAGCTTATACTAGAATCCACAAGATCGAATAAATTGTCTATTGGTTTCATTCTCATTGTATGGCATTGAATAGGTCAAGAATATTTCAGAAAAACTATTTATCAAAGGTATTCTGGAACTAACGGGCAATGATTAGGAAAAGACATGATTCTTAATAAAGTAAAATAAGGTATTTTCTCTAAAGCTTATTTCCTAATACCCTAATCTTTCTTTTGCTATTTACTACTCAAAGACATTGTCCGATGTCAGCAAACAAGGAACCAATCAAAATTGTATTCATCAGCCTGATAAAGCAAACCACAGTTTCTGCAACAGCCAGTTCAAGCATCTCGGAAGCCTCACCTGGAGCCCCGCGAGTCGTCCGCCCGTCGCGAATCCCGCCGCCCGCCGCCGCCGCTTCCCCGTCCGGCCCGGCGGTCGGGGGTGCGCGATCGTCGCGACTTCTTCGCGTCCGGCTCGCTGCGCGACGAGCGCGAGTCGCGCCGAGACTTGTCTTCGCGCGACGACCGCTCCTCTCTGCGGCAGGAAGCAACGGCGATTAGCGGGACTGTCGGCGCATTGAGTCGCTCGCGTTGTTCGGGTGTAGCATGAGTGGAATTGCAATGTGGATGGATAGCAAGGATTGAAGCAGTGCCTAATTTGTTTCAGTGATGATTTCCAGAGTGATTGGCAGATGTAGCAGATGGTTTCATGGTTGTGTTCTGATGGGATGACTATGAGTTTGGTGGTACTGATCACTGATACTCATCATCAGGAGTACTGATCAGTACTCCTGAAGATGGCAGACCGTGAGCTGCTGAAACGTCGAGAAGACTGGTCCTTTTCAGGACCACCAAACTCATCCCATGAGAGCAAGACCGTGAAACCAACTACTACAGTTGTGCGAGGTATTATTTATACTTGGCCACCTTTTTGGGTAATGAATCAATGATCTCTAAGCTATGTACAAATGGATATTGAGAGAGGCTCTGTGGTAGAAGCTCTAAACGAGCTCAATTAGTAAGTTGACAATAGAATGGACTGCAGAAGAATAGGTCAATGAGTCGGGGAGGTATACTAATTTGTAAATTGTTTTGAAACTGATGTGACAGTCCTTTTTCCTGCTTTTTTCTAGCTTTGTGGGCAGTATATCATGTTTACCTCGACTTGGTATCCTTGGACCGATCAGTGGAACGTTTGTCGTCTTCTTTGGCACGGGTTGATCGGTCCCTTGGAGACCTCTCACGGGGTGATCTCTCACGACGTTTATCCTTGCCTTCTCTCTGCTTCTGCCGTTTCTCCTGAGGAAAATGATTCAGTGTCAAAACTCTCGGCTTTAAGGAAATATTAGCTTTGCAGGAAATTGACATCAATGACAGTCGCCTACCATCGTTTCTTCTAGCGCCATCTTTAGACGGGCATATCCGACGTGTTGTTTTCCCATGAGATGGTCATCGATACGTTGCTGCGCATCGCCAACGATAAGAAACGCACCGCAAACGTCGCACACCTCCATCTGCTTCTCTTGCGCAGCGGCTAAGTCGGCAGTCTGCTGCCAATGACTGCTCTCATTGTTTCCTTTCAACTGTTCCCGTTCATCTTTGAGCTGATCACAAAGCTTCATTAGCCCTTGTGCTTGTTCGACGTTGCCCTGAATTCCGCATTGTTCTGCTTCATCGACTAGACTATTGATTTTGTCGGTGAGAAAATTGATTTGCTCTTCGTTTTTAAGTGTCTGTGCGGGTGTGAGGGCAACCGCTTCTGCTCTACCTATCAACGATAGCCTCTGTTTGCCTTTGCCGATCTTTCTCTCGACTTCATTGAGCATGCTCTGGCAGAAACGGATGAATTCATCTTCGTAATGTTGCTTTTTGTGGCTTGACGCTTTCTCATAGAGTGACTTGACTTCATCATCATGAATCTTTGGACATTGCCCAAGATCAGCTCTTGTGTTGACAAATAAATCGTGTGGGCAGAACTTGACCATATACAACTTACAGTACTGAAAAGGAACATAAGGGTACCTAATTAGTTGCATAACAATCCATTAATCGGAAAGGATATGCAAGGTAGGTGCTAATCAATCTAGCCAGATAAGTTTATTGATAAATGTAGATAGCTCCATTTTTTGTTGCACTTGACAACCATGATTAACAGGCCATATTGTCTTTCACTCGTTTGAAGCTCCTACTAAACCTTATTAATTTATTCAAGTATTATTGTAAATGTAATTACCTCCGGATCTTCCCAATTTAGTTCACTACCTTTAGAATTAGGTGCTACATTACGATTTCTTCCCATTAACTCGTCAAGCAAAGCCGCCGCAGCTAACACCGCCATTTTGCCTGTGGGTGGTGTGGTGTGGTGGCAATTTCTTGAACTTAACATTTAGTGAGACCCGCGACTCTCAAAAGTTTGATGAAAAAAGTTTGATAATTTATAATAAGGGATAGAATTACAGTCTGTGCTTGAAAGGCTACCAAAGAAGCAAAATATACATATATAATTTAATTAAAATACATATTACTCAAGATTGCATAAATTTAAGAAGCCTTTTTGCCATTATCAAAAGTAAACTTCGAAACCGCCACTTCCGAAGATCTCCTAATCCGAATTTAAGACTTAATTTTATAAAATATATTATTCCGAGAGCTAAATTCATTTCATTTATCATCTAATAATCACGTTTATTACTGTACGAAAACATCGTCGTAAAGAGTTATTGAATATTTTTTGTTGTGCAAATTCTACATTGCGATAATATGAGGCATCCAATATTTTACAGTTTGGCAGTTGGCACAGCTGGCTTGCATGTGCCGTATGACTCCGTTCTGACGTCTGTCGTCTTGTGATAATGTTCCACAATATTTATTGTTGTTGGCTCGTGCTGGACGTAATCTAATGTTGTTAATTTTTAATTACGGATAATGTCACCCCCGTTTCTTCACTATGGAGGAAACAGAAACAAAAACACTTATCTTCCTAATGTGGCAGGACAAATGGGTTCGAACATCAGTTTTTCTGCTGTTCGTTTTGTTCTTGTCACTTACACTAACTCTCAGGTAAGTTAAATTGCTTCTGAGATTGAAGATTCGAAGTAAATGACTGAGATATCTATCTTATTGTTGCAGCATACTATCTGGTGTTGTCGTTGTGGCAGCTTATGTCGCCGGTTTCTTGGTGTTCAACCACAAGCGGCCGGTGATCAGTGAAATCCCGTTAGGTATCGGTGCGTCAGCTAGACCCAAGGGTGCATCTTGTTCTGTATGCGGAGGAAGTCAATGTCGCAGACATAAGCCTTCCCCCCAGCCTCAGCAACCATGGATAGGTCTTGACATTCCTCAAGAGGTCGACGAAGCTATAGAAGATGTAAGATTTTATTTACAATGAATTACAATGAATTAGGGCACTTGTTGATAAATTGATGCAATTTTGACCTATTAATTAACATTAACTTATTTTTCAGCTATTGAATGAGACATTGAGTACATTTGTGTATTCGTGGTACAAGACATTGTCTCTCGACCAAAGTTTTGTGCTTGAGTTACGGCAATCGGTTCGCTATGCTGCTAGCTCGTTACTCTACAAAGGCTTGCAGGTAAGTTTACTTTATGTCTGAAAATCTAACACTAATGCAACAACTTCTTATAAATATTACAGTCCTACTACTACCTACTTTTATTCTAACTATAATAATTAATAATATATTTACTATTTAAAGTCACCTGTAATTTCATGTAATTATAATGGGGTCAATTGGAAGTTTTGTTAATTTATCAATGTTTTTGTTTCCATTACACGAGCAAATTCTGGGTGGAAAAATCACTTTCAGTTATTTAACTAAGCTTTGGAAATTCCTTGGTAGCAGGTACAACTTGAAAGTATTGATTTGTGGTGGCCCAAAAATAATTGTGCTAGGTATTTAATTAGATGTTGCAAATGGCACCCCCATTCTAAGATTTGTCTTAACATCAACAACTTCAATGTGTTCACTGATTAGTGAGTATCGGTTCTGTTCTGCAATGGTGCAATATTAGATACAACAAAATAATGTAACAATAGGAGAAAAACCCCTAGTGGAAGATGATGGTTACCTAGTTTATATCTAGAACTTATTGCTGGTTAGAAAAAGATATAGGTACCTACCTACCTAGGTAAATTTAAGCTTAGTGTGTATTGCACTTAAAAGATCTGGTATTACTATCTCCAAACCAAAATAGTTCTCTGAATGTCCTCCAAACATCTTGGGAAATACTGAATCTTATTGGTTGTGACTTGTGACCATGGTGGTTCTGTGACTCTGTGAAGTTCAAACCTGGTTTGGATATTTTAAGACCGAGATACAACAAAGATTGAACAAACCTATGTCATTTATATAATCCTGAACCAGCCGGTGAAAATAACTCAAACGTAAATCCAGTTTAGAAAACCCCGTGTTTCTGTTTCCAGATAGACTTGGCTGAGCTGATCGTCGACAAGTTGATTCCCGCCGGTCTGAGACACCTTGACGATGTACTTGTGTCAATTCGCCTCGCAGCTAAGCAAGACTTCGAACAAGTTCCCGAGAAACGAGAATCGAAGCAAGAATTGGACCAATGTTCATCGGCAAAAGCGTCTACACCAGACGGAGCCAGGCTGGAAGCTGCGATGGCGCAACATTTGGGTCAACGTCTTCATCCTGCGGTGACTTCTCGCGAATCGGAGTTGCGGTACTTAAGATGTCTTGCCGCCGCACTGTTACCGAGGCTTTTGCCGGCGAGTCAAGCTCAGTGTTTGTAAGTAACCGATCCAATCTCCGTTTAAATCTTTATGTACTGAGTGGCTTACCGATAGTGGCATGTTAAATCGCTTGGTTGACCTCTGGTTGAAATGCATACAGCATTGCTTAGGGCCAGTTTTACCATCTTATTAACTCTATAGCAACGGCCAACCAGGCCGTTGCAGTGAAGTTCAAAGTTTCTCTGAGTTGGCTCTCAACTCGGAGTTGAAAAAAATTGAATAACTCGTATAATTAGTAATTTTGGACATACTTATTGGTTCTTCTTAGTTTATTCTACTAAAGATTGTCAACCAATATTTTGGTGTTGAAAAAAAGCTAGGTACAAAATATTTTGTTGAATTTAAGACATTGTACCTAGAGTTTTGCAAAATGTCGGCAAATTTAATGACGAGGGTGCAATTGAAGTGCCATCTGCAATTGCTGTGATTTATAATTGGCTGAAATATCATTATTGATATCGTTCCTAAGGAAAGTAAAAATCTTTGCTTATAAATCGCGCAAAAATCCCAGCTCAAATATCACCGGTGTGACCGGATAAAAAACCAAACGTACATAGGTTCACAGTGACTTGTTGTCGAGCGAGAGTCTCCCCACGGACTTAACCACATGTCCCGCCTGCCCCGCCAGGAGCCTGAGTGCGCTGGTGAGAGAACTGGTCGCCGGCTGGCTCCTCCTTCCGCTGGCCGACACGCTCGCCGATCCGAGCGTTCTCAACGGGCTGCTCGCTCGAACGTCGAGCCTGGCCGTCCCCGAGCCCACGGGCCGCGTCGTCGGCTTCCTCGCTCGCTTCGTCGTGCCGCCGCCCGCACGGCTTCCGTCGGTGAGCGTTAAGACTTGGCACGGACCTTTGTTAGTTTCACAATAGCCCGGTTTCGGCTTGCTAGCTCAGCTTGCAAGCGATCACGGCTTCCGTCGGTGAGCAGCGTCAAGACTTGGCGCGGACCTTTGTTAGTTTCACGGTTTCACGGTAGCCCGGTCTCGGCTTGCTAGCATTTCACGTTAGACCAGTCTTAGCTTGCTGACGTCGGTGAGAAACGTTGCCAGGCACTTTCCCTGGTTTCACGTTAGCCTGGTCTCGATCGAAAACTCAATCGAAACTCCTGGGGCCCAGCTTAGACGGCTACCAGGTCCAAAGTGCACTCATCAGCTTTTCAATTTCATACAATTAGGTACATACATGTATTTTTAGCCATTTGGAGATGTCTTTAATTGATGTAGGTGGTGATCAGGTAGGTGTAGGGTAGGTGAAGGAAGAAGTAGGTAGATGAAGGGTAAGAGCATAGAGTAAAGAATGGGTAAGAGTAAGGTAGAGTGTAGAGTATTTGTATTTGTATTTGTATATGTAATTTATTTTGCTCGTAGATAGGTACATAGTACATATATGGGCTTCGTCATTTGGTTGCTAGATTAATAGTAGAAAAAATAATAAAATAGTAATAGTAATGGACTAAAACAAGAATTAATGATAATAGTAATAATAATGATAATGATGATAATTATAATTATATAAATAATAGGAGTTATAATTAATAATAATAATAAAAACAATAACAATAATAGTAATGGTGAATAATAAGATGCCAAGGTAGTGGATTTGGTAATATTTAAGTATTTGAAAACTTTAAATAAAATAAATAAAATAAAATAAATATATAGGAACTGGTAGCCGGAGTTTATGATTTGAGGATTAAGGTCGAAGGGTGTATGTATTAAGGAATTCATCGAGGTTGTAGAAGGGATTGCTGTTTAGGTAGGATTTGAGACTGGAGTTGAAGGAGCTGCAAGTGGGGGAGTCTTTGATGTGAGGTGGAAGGTGATTATAAATAATGGTGCAGATGTGAGTGGGACTATTTGTGAAAAGTGTGGTTTGATGGTGGATTGTGCGGATTTCCTGTCGGCTCCTGGTGCCGTGGGTGTGGACGGACGAGTTTAATGGGAAGAGGTCTGGGTGGGATACTACTAGGGTGCTTGCTATTTGGATGAGTGTGCAGGTGAGGGTTAGGATTTGGAGGGATTTGAAGTGAGGCTTGCAGGAACTACGTCGGGATATGCCGGCAATAATGCGGATGGCTTGTTTTTGGGCCATGAATACTCGTTTGGCATGAGCGGAGGTACCCCAGAACAGTAGACCATAGGAAAGGTGGGAGTGGAGGTGGGCATGGTAGACTAGGTTAAGGGTGTGAGGGTTGACTATTCGTTTTAATCGTCGAAGGAGGAAGAGGGTGCTTTTAATTTTGGAGAGGGTTTTCTGGATATGTAGGGACCAGTCTAGGTTGGGAGTTAGATGGATGCCGAGGAATTTGGTTGAGGTTGTAAGGGTAGTAAGGGTAGGGTATCAGTAGGGTAGTTGTAGGGTAGGGGTCCCGAATGACGACCCCCCTAGACTCGACTCCGAAAACAACTAGTGCCTAAGGCACGGTTTTCTGCTGTTTAGGTAGCACGACCTTTGAAAGATAAAGTTCCAAGTTTCCATTCCTCGTCGAAACGAATATTTTCAAAAATATGATTCTTAAAATATGATGAACAGATATCGATTAGTCCCTAACGAACGACGCAAACTTCCAGGCTCTGCAGGTGGAGATGTCGGGCGTGCTGAAAGACCAGTCGCTGCTCTACGCGCTGATGCAGTTCCTGAAGGCGGAGGGCCGCGTGCCCGTGCTGCAGTTCTGCCTGGACGTCGAGGCGTTCAACCGACGGCTGCTCGACCCCGAGCTCGGAGACCTGGAGCCGCTGCACCGCGAGGCGTGGGACCTGTTCTCCGTCTACTTCAAGGCCGACAGTCCCGACCGGCTCGCCTTCGACGCCGACATCGTCGACGGCATGCATCGCAGTGAGTTGGGCGCGGGGAGTTAACTATTTCACCGCTACGAACGCTCCACGTACCGTACATACCGTTCATGCTACAAGCATGAACATGCATGCATTTAGATTTGAATCAAAATAAAAACATTGTTTGTTAAAAATATAGTTGCCAATTTGGTTGGTTATTGACGCAATCACTACCATTACATCTTCCGTCATTGCCTTTGGACACAATGCCTTTGATATTGATAGCAATTGTCGCTGGACGACGACCGACGAGATAATCACTGCGTTCACGTTTCAGTCGTTAGCGCGGCCAGCGGCGACGTGGTGAAGCTGCGCACGAGCCGAGCGTTGTTCGCCGCGTACGAGACGGCATACGGCGAGCTGGAGACGCAGCTGCTGCCGCGGTTCCAGCGCTCGGAGCAGTTCTACGCTTTGCTGTGCGGGCCCGGCCACCTGGAGCCAGCGAGCAAGAGCGGCACCAGGTAGGATTCTCTTTGAATTTGCTCGTTTTGCTACCAATATCTGTTGAAAATTCTGTGCATTGCATTGGAGCCAACAAGCATTAGCAGCACCGGGTAGACTTCTCTCTGAATTTGCTTAATTTGCTACCAATGGAAATTAAAAATATATAGTGAGAATATTGTGCATTGCCTTGCAACTTTGCTGACTGGTTTCATTGAGTCTAGCTACAAAGAGCCAGAAAGCAAGAGCAGGACCAGGTAGACTTCACTCTGAATTCGCTCGATTTGCTTCCAGTGACGGTTGGAAATATCGTGAGAATATCATACAATGCCTTGGAGCCACGAAATGTAGATGACTGGTTTCAATGATTTGTGGAGAATAAGCTGCAAGGAGTCAGCAAGCAAGCAAGAGGGGTTGCGTTCCGACAGCATTTAATCAATTCACTACCAATAACAATTTAGTATATTGTGGAAGGAAGCACCCTCTTAGCTGCATTGCAAAAAACACATGACTTATCTGGTGCTTTGTAGTTTGTTATGAGTTATTTTATTACTAAGTGCCTAAAAAAATGTTTTGTCAGTTCTCCTGTGCAGCATGGATCACCTGCTAAAGGAAGGTAAAAATATATTGCTACCTAATATTAAATACCTACTAAGGTGTTATGAAGAGGAGGAACATGCCAAAAATTAAGATAGATTTCTATTTTTATTAATCCTCCCGGGTAGATTCATAGATGACGGTACATTGAATGTCAATTTTAAATTATAGCATTTGATGGCTTGCTTCTTGCTGAATATTGCAAGCAGAAATATTATGGCAAGTCTGGTTGGTGATGACGAGGATGTAGCTTGTGAGAGGAGACTCGTGAGATCAGAATAAAGTTTGAACAGTAGATTTATCATGCACATCGTTACATTGCAATCGGTGGAGAGTGACTGCCCCTGCCGCCTAAATGCGGCATCCTTGTACACCCATCTATTACGTTACATTCTAAATATAGCCCAGGTATATCTGCAATGCATGCACCTCAATCGTCACAATATCAACAGGCTTGGACGAATAAAAATACCGAAATTTCTAAACGTGTACCTACCTACAAGAATTACTGTTCCTTGCAAAGAAACAAAGCCAAGCGACACGCGACCTCCCCTGTTGACCCGTGCGCTTCGCCTTGCAGACCCAACAAGCGTTGGAGCGAGGGCAGCGGTGCCGTCGCGAGGATCAGCAGCCGTCTGCACAAGATCAAGGGGGCCCTTCGAGCGCAGCCCATCGAAGGCAGTGCGTTCGAGTCGGACATCGCGCTCGAGGAGACCGAGTTTGTGAGTTCATCGTTTGCATCTAGTTGATGGTTTCACGGTCGTCCTCTCATGGGATGGGTTTGGTGGGTTTGTGGTAAGACCAGACTACTCGACGTTTCGGCAGCTCATGGTCTGCTATCTTCAGGAGTGGTACTGATGGGTCCTTTTCAGGACTACCAAACTCATCCCATTATAGCACGGCTGTGAAATAATCAACTACATCTATTAACGGCAGTGGAAATCCTTCACCTAACCATCGTTTACATCGTTTGCTTGCGTCGCCCTTTGATGGGCAATCGCTGGTGGGAGCAATCGCTTTAGATAAGTTATGGCTTTTACGCGGGATTCTCGCATCTATATCTATATTTATTATTATTTATGTAAATCTTGTTTCAAATATGCTTAATAAAATGGTTGACAAATTGAAATTGAAATTGAATTGAGTAGATACTAGGTAATAGGGATGATATCATGTACTAGGTTATGACAAACTTTCTAGTTTGACTCCTCTGCCGACAAAGGAGTGTTTCCCAATGTCACCTTCCACCTTCCACCAATGGTCCATTCCACAACGTACATTGCCAGAATTAATTAATTAACTACTTCCCACGCTGCACAGCCACTTACGATCTTGAGCAGACCGCGCACTGTGGCTTTGGCTCTTCAGCCCGCCAGTATCTCCGACTCTAGTTCTTCCACCAGCCCGATGACACTAAACTAATGATTCTAACAACGTTTAAACACTGTCTGAAAGTGCGGTCCGTGTTTGCTGCAGGCGGAGGACCAGCAACTGACGGAGTCTGCGCACCGGGACCTGAGCGCGTGGCGGGTGTCGATCCCGTCGGTGCAGGACCGGACGGAACCCGGCGGTCGGACCGGGCTCGTTTTCAGCGTGCAGGTTCGCAGAATCGACGCAGCCGCCCAAGGTGAGAACGTCGAATAAAGACATTGTGTTCGGCTACCTATAAATAAACTGAGGATAAAGTTGGACAGCTTTGTGGTCGAACTTAGGATATAAGAACATGGAAGGTCAAAGAAGTTCTGTCTGCTTGCCTTGAGTTGAGGGCAAACTGCTCTGAACTGCAAAAGAAACTGAAGATAAAATTGGATATCTACAAGAATAGTTTCTCAATAAATTTTTGGATACATGCCATAACAGAGCCAAAAATTTACCGTCAACTTCTTGTATCCAATTTGTATGCAGTCTCTATCTCAATCTGTAACAGGCCACCCGTGTTGGCCCTCTCAGAAAGCTTCTTAATCTATGGTAATTGACAACTTCCGATGAGTTTCTAATCGTGTCATCTACATCCGTCATAAACATTTTGTGAGCAGCTCTCTGGCAAAACTCGTCACAACTTTTGCTCGAATCTATAGCAAGCGTCCATTGAATAGCTCGACCAAAACTTCCCTGTTCTCAATCTCCACAATAATATCTGTTCAAACAGCCGCGATTATCTTGACAAGTCTGGACTTAGACCAGCACGGAGTTACGCGATCTTCTTCGTAGCGTTTACGTTGTCACTGGTTCGGCAGACGAACTCGAGCTGAGCCAGTGGTGCGTGGATCGCCGGTTCAACGACTTCTACGCGCTGGAGGCGAAGCTGAGCGAGTTCCACGGCGAATTTGCCGACGCCGCGTTGCCGGCCAAGCGGATCATCTTCGAGTCGCGCTCCATCGACGCCATGCACGCCAAGAGACAGGTGAGACGGTCAGGTTGTGATTTCCCCATCTTTCTTTTTTATTTAGCAGAGCTAATTATATTTTTTTCCTTACTGTTAGTACGTCCAGTGGGTATCCCACGTCTTTTTTCTCCGAGTGGAATAGGTCTATTTAGTCTTGTAAATGGTGTTTCAACCTTTTCATTCAATTTTGTTTAGATCAAGAGATGCTAGATTTTAAGATTAATGGATACAAACTACAAAAAACAAACTAATAGATAGATTCTGCAGGAAAAAACTGACACAGCTCAATGACTTGAACGAAAAATTGAACCGTGAAATCCAGCCTTAGATCCTAGCTATAAAATTGATCCAAGAATGGCTTATGGCTAGTACTAATGGCTAGTACTTATTTTATAATTTTAAATGTCCTAGTACTTATTTTATAATTCTATCTCTAACCACCGGTATTGTCTGTACCTAAGCTACGAATAAATTGAAATTGAAAATTGAAATATGCTAAATAAAAATACTACACAAAAGAGCGTCGGTTGTGTTTGCGTCGGCAGGCGCTGGAGTCGTACCTGCAGAGCCTGCTGCAGAAGCCGTCCCTGCGCGGCAGCGACCTGCTGCACGCGTTCCTTCGCCCGGGCGCGCAGTGGGAGACGGGCGGCGGCGAGGGCATCGGCCGGCTCATCCGACGGACCGTCCCCATCCGGCTGCGCAAGGAGCGCGGGCAGCATCTCGAGCCGTTCCTCGCCACGCTCTTCGCGTCCACAGAGACGCCGCGTAAGCCCAGGTGCGTGTCTGACGTTCCCACCGATCTCTATGGCCTGGATAGCGCTTCGTACAGCGTGACTTTGATGCTATATTGAGCCACTTTATCATGCCTTCCCATTGATCTCTATAGCCATGGATTGCGCTTCGTACAGTGAGACTTTGATGCCGTATTGAGCCACTTTATCATGTCTTTCCACCAATCTCTATAGCCATGGATTGCGCTTCGTACAGTGAAACTTTGATGCTATATTGAGCCACTTTATCATGCCTTCCCATTGATCTCTATAGCCATGGATTGGGCTTCGTACAGCGAGGCTTTGATGCCGTATTGAGCCACTTTATCATGTCTTTTCACCGATCTCTATAGCCATGGGTAGTGCTTTGTACAGCGAGACTTTGATGCCCTATTGAGCCACTTTATCGTGTTTTCAGAAAAACTATTTAACTGGGTTATTGAATGCTACGTTTTCTTTTGTGTTTTGGGATTTGGCACTCGAGTTTAGACCCTTGATAAAGCAGGCAGCACAGCTTCGCGAAACGTCGGGAAAAGTTTGAGTTTTTGGGACTTAGCATTCAATAACCCAGTTAAATAGTTTTTCTGAAAAATAACGTGCTAAGATTAGGAAAAGACATGAGTCTTAAGAATTTTATAACACTTTATCGTGTCTTCCCACTGATCTCTATAGCTATGGGTAGGGTTGCCATAGTTCATTGGGACAAAAAGAGGACAAAAATAATATTTTTTTACCGATGTTAACGTTACTCGTGACGCGTTCCAGCCGATTCGAGCACCGCGACGTGAGCGCCAGCGGCCGTGTGGCCCGACCGCGCGTCATCTCGCAGTCGGTCTTCCGCGACAACTTTGCGGTGGGCGCGCCGCGCGGCGGACACTGCGCCCGCGGCGTCGCCGTCGCCGGAGCTTTCGACTGCTTCCTGTTCCTCGCGGTGAGTGGCCATCGACGTAACCAACACTCGGATTATTATTATTATCGTAAGAAATGAAATATCTACTGAGCGTGCAACGAGTTTTTGCATTTTGGTACGAATCAATATTAACACTAGGCTTGTATGTTTGTTTATTTGGCTGTTGACAGAATACATTGTAAATGTTTGGGCTACTAGTAGTAGGAGAGATTAATATAATATGCAGTCTTCTTGAGTGATAGGAGTAATAGTTGACCGTGATAATTGGTGTTTTAATAGTAACTAGCAGCGGAGCCCGTGCCTCCGGCACTATGTGGTTACGCCTTTTACTTATAATTAAATAGTTTTTTTAATTTAATTGTAAGCTCATAAGGCAGCCTCTTTTCAATTGAGGCAAACCCTGTGCTTATAAGGCATTACTATGCCCATAACCATAAGGCAAAACTATATGCCCGTAGGGTATCCCTATATGCCCGTAATGTTAACCTGAATGTCCGTAAGTCAAAGCTTTATGCCCGAGCAAAACTACATAATTGCATGTTAAAATCTATACGTTCATAGTGCAAAATCTTTTCCATAAGTAAATTTGACGATTACTTTTGATTTTATTCAATACTTTCGTCTCTGGAAAACCCCCAGTGAAAAAAGCCTCCTGTAAGTCAGTGGCAGTTTGAGTTTTGAGCACTTAAAATTAATAATATGCCAGCCTGCTGTCATTGACAAAATTTCGGAAATGTTTTAGTTTTCAAATAACAAATCACCAGAAAATAATAAAAGACATGTCCCAAATGGTTTAAAATACATGTATGTACATGGCGCATAATGTTTTCTTTACCTACTAACTTGCTTCATTTTTTTCGTTTAGTTTTATTGTATTTCAATTAATCGTTCCTGTGAGAAATGTATCCTGAAGTCACTGCGTCGTTGAGTTGTGAGAAATGGTAATTCATTAGTTGTATTGTAACAATATATTCAGATATACACGTTGCTTGTGCTGTGGATACTAATACTTTGCGTGTGTGTATATTTTCTAGCGGTGTTTCTCTGGGAACATAGGGTAAACAATACGCCATTAGGGCTAAATATGCACGTAGCAGTTGAAGTCGCTGTCTAGGCTGGGTCCCGAAATTTTCACCCGAATTTTCGAACAAAACTGTTTAGTTGATTCCATGGGAGAAAAACCTCTGCAGTGTACAATTTTAGCTGTGTTTAAATTCTAGACAAAGACGCGTGGTGGAGTGTGAGTGAATTTTTCCCTTTATGCATAGAAGATTTATGCAATTGATGCATATATAACATTTGGTGAACCATACGCCCTTAGGGCGAACTATACACCCGTAGGGTGAACTATACGCCCGTAGGGCGAACTATACGCCCATACGGCAAACTATACGCCTTTAGAGCGAACTATGCACCCAAAGGGTGAACTATACGCCCATAGGGCAAACCATACGCCCATAGGGCAAACGATACACCCATAGGGTGAACTATACGCCCAAAGGGCAAACCATACGCCCATAGGGCGAACTATACACCCATAGAGTGAACAATACGCCCAAAGGGCAAACCATACGCCCATAGGGCGAACTATACACCCGAAGGGTGAACTTTACGCCCATGAAGCGACCTATAGGCCCATACGGTGAACTTTACGCCCATAGGGCAAGCCATACGCCCATAGGGAAAATATACGCCCATAGGGCAAAATATACACCCATAGGGTAAACTATACACCCATAGGGTGAACAATACGCCCAAAGGGAAAACCATACGCCCATAGGGCAAACTATATGCCCATAGGGCAAACTATACGCCCATAGGGCAAACTATACGCCCATAGAGCAAACTATACGCCCATAGGGCGAAATATACGCCCATAGGGTGAAAAATACGCCCAAAGGGCAAACCATACGCCCATGGGGCGACCTATAAGCCCAAAGGGCGAACCATACGCCCATAGGGCAAACTATACGCCCATAAAGCAAACCATACGCCCATAGGGCAAACAATACACCCATAGGGTGAACAATACGCCCATAGGGTGACCAATACGCCCAAAGGGAAAACCATACGCCCATAGGGCAAACTATACGCCCATAGGGCAAACTATACGCCCATAGAGCAAACTATACGCCCATAGGGCGAAATATACGCCCATAGGGTGAACAATACGCCCAAAGGGCAAACCATACGCCCATGGGGCGACCTATAAGCCCAAAGGGCGAACCATACGCCCATAAAGCAAACTATACACCCATAGGGTAAACTATACACCCATAGGGTGAACTATACGCACATAGGGTGACCAATACGCCCAAAGGGAAAACCATACGCCCATGGGGCGACCTATACGCCCAAAGGGCGAACCATACGCCCATAGGGCAAACTATACACCCATAAAGCAAACTATACACCCATAGGGTAAACTATACACCCATAGGGTGAACTATACGCCCATAGGGCAAACCATACGCCCATAGGGCGAACTATACACCCATAGGGTGAACACTACGCCCAAAGGGCAAACCATACGCCCATAGGGCGAACTATACACCCGTAAGGCGAACTATACGCCCATAGGGCGAACTATATGCAAACTATACGCCCATAAGGCGAACTTTACGCGAACTATACGCCCATAGTGCAAACGTTACGCCAATAGGGTAAACTATACGCCTTTAGGGCGAACTATACGCCCATAGGGCGAACTTTACGCGACCTATACGCCCATAGGGCAAACTATACGCCCATAGGACGAAATATACGCCCATAAGGCGAACTATACGCCCATAGGGTGAACTATACGCCCATAGGGCGAACTATACGCCCATAGGGTAAACTATACGCCCATAGGGCGAACTATACGCGAACTTTACGCCCATAGGGTGAACTATACGCGAACTATACGCCCATAGGGCGAACTATACGCGAACTATACGCCCATAGGGAGAATTATACGCCCCAAGGGAAAACTATACGCCCACAGGGCGAACTATACGCCCGTAGGGCGAACCATACGCCCATAGGGCAAACTATACTAGCGAACTATACGTTTATAGCAAACATACACCCACATTACGAAAATTAGGCATATGAGCGTATTGTTCGTCTTATGAGCGTGTGGTTCGCCCAATGGTCGCTAAGTTCGGCCAATGGGCCTATAGTTCGTCCTTTGGGCGTATAGTTTAACCTATGGGTGTATAGTTCACCCTATGGGTGTATAGTTTGCCCTATGGGCGTATAGTTTACCCTATTGGCGTAACGTTTGCACTATGGGCGTATAGTTCGCGTAAAGTTCGCCTTATGGGCGTATAGTTTGCATATAGTTCGCCCTATGGGCGTATAGTTCGCCCTATGGGCGTATAGTTCGCCCTATGGGCGTATAGTTCGCCCTATGGGCGTATAGTTAGCCCCATGGGCGTTAAGTTTGCCCTATGGGCGTATAGTTCGCCCTTAGGGCGTATAGTTTGCCCTATGGGCGTATTGTTTTCCCCTATGGGCGTATAGTTCACGTATATTTCGCCCTATGGGCGTATAGTTTGCGTATAGTTCGCCCTATGGGCGTATAGCTCGCGTATAGTTCGCCCTATGGGCGCACTATAAGGGTTAAACTGATGGATCTTAGGGTTTTCTTTGCCTCTTACATTTTCGTAAATGTGGTTTGCGAATTTAATATTTAAATTTCTTCTGAAATATTCAACGTAATTGTAAAAGCAGCGGAGCCCGTGCCTCCGACACTATGTGTTTACGCCTTTTACTTTTATTGATAGTAATATTTTCAATGAGACAACCTCTTTGCCCTATTCATTTGCCTATTCATAAGGCATAACCCTATGCTCATAAGGCAAAAATATGCCCAAAAGGCAAAACCCTATGCCAACAAAGAAAAACCCTACTCTTAAAAGGAAATCATTTGCCCCTAAGGTAAAAATAAGCCCATAAGCCCTTTACTCAAAAGGCAAACCCTGTGCCTATAAGACAAACTTTGTACCCATATGAAAACTTCCCCTACACTCCCCCATAAACTACCCGTTCCCGACTCGTTACACTACCTCTAAGCTTCCGTAAAAGTATACTAATACCTTCTTCTACACTACCCCTTCACAACCAATACCCTGCTTTTACCCAACTGATAAACTACTCCCACCTCTACCTCTACCTTAATTCTACCCTTCCCAACTCCTCACCTACCCTACCTCTACCCTGCGCCTTTCCTGCGTTGAAAATGTTTTTCCGGTTCCAATGAAAGATACTCTTGGGTCTGGTGCGTACTACTTGCTTTGCTCTAAGGTATTCAAGTTACGTGAGTTGGGTGACGTTTTTATAATTTTATTCAATGCATCGAATCTGCAAAAGTCTAAAGTGACAAATGTATCCATTAGGTCACTGCTTATTTAAGTTTTGAATAGAAATCATTTTTTTACCAGCTGTCCAAGACCGTCATGTAGAAAATTTTGCTTTTGGGTTTTCGCGAATTAAAATGCAAAACATAAAGTCTGATGATAACAATTGAAAGTTGGTATACCAATACGCGAACATGCACTTATTTATGTGTTTTTGTTAAAAATAACGCGTAAATTACAATGTAGATGAGTGTGTGTTGCACTCATAAGTCAACATAATGCATGTGTGAATTTTGAGCAATAGAAATTCATTCTTAGCCATCTGTCAATTGAAGAAATGTTGGAATTGTTTTTCTGTATTTTCAGATATTTAAATTGCATTACAAAGACGAAAAACTGTTTCAAATGAAAGAAGAAACATGATCACGTTTGAGAATGTGTATGAATAAATATCACCTGTAAATTGGCGTGACGATTATTGCACGATGCACTCGGATTAACTGTCTAGGCTGGACGTGCAAAGTTTCGATCTCCTCTCCTTGCATAATTGTTCGTAAGATTGCTTTACACTTCCATACTGTCCTCGTGGAATGAGCAGTTGCTTTTTTCTTTCAATATAAACTCGTTTATAACCATTTTTCGAACTGTGAAATTTCGGCCATGTGCCGTTATAAAGTTATCGCATTTGGAATTGAATTTGAAAAAATCCCTACGCCCATAACTTAAAAGGTTCCTAAATGCCCATGTGGCAAACCTTAATGCCCAGAAGAGAAACCTAAATGCCCATATGTCTAAGGCCCATATGACTAAATGCCTTAATGTCTATATTTCCATGGGGAAAATTGCCCTAAACTACGCCTTCACTACCCCTTCCCTACACCTACATAATCCCTAACCTTCTCCTTATCTACCCCTTCACTACCCCTTCGCTTCCCAAAAAGTGTTCCTACCTTCTTCTTCGACTTAAAATTTAATTTTATATTATATTTTTAGGAGTATAAACTTGAACTTTCTTCCTCTAACATTTCTTCACTACCCCTATACTCTCCCTGACCTACTCTCATACTACCCTTAATCTACCCCTACCCTAAACTACCCCTTAATGACCAACACTCTGCTTATATCCAAATCTTAGCCAACTCCTACCCCACCTCTACCTCTACCCTAATTCTACCCTACCCTACCCCTAACCTGCCCCTATCCTGCTTTGGAAATTTTGTTTCGTTTCCAATAAAAGATATTTTCGATTATTCAAGTAACGTTAATTTTTCGACGACTTTAAATTTTACTTAATACATCGACTATGCAAACGTAAATTGTGAAAATGTATCCATAAGGTCACTGCTGCTTAGAGTTTTGAACATAAATAGAAATAATTTTTTTCCAGCTGTCATATTATTATGCTGTCATATAGACGATGCTGGCTTTGGTTTTTCGCGATTTAAAATGCAAGAAAAAGAAGTCTGATGATTGCGAATTGAAGTTCGTACGCGTACATGCCCTTAATTATGTTTTTTATTACATTGACGCGTAAATTGCAATGCAGATGAGTGAACGATGCACTCACGGGTCAACATGCATGTTTGGGCTTGGGACTTGGCATTTAATACCCATTTTTTCTGAAAAATGCATGTTTGAGTTTGGAGCATTTGTTAGCGAGCTGTCAATTGATAGAATATTGGAAATATTTTTCCTTAGTTTCTGCAATTTAAATGGCCTTAAAGTGACATAAAACGGTCTCAAATGAAAGAAGAAACATGATCACCTTTGAGAATGTGTAAGAATAAAATTGCCGTTATAATGAATGCACGATGCACTCGGATTTACTGTCTACGCTGCACGTGTGTAGTTTCGATCGCCTTTTCTTGTGATTGTTTTGACACTTCCATGCTGTCCTCGTGTAATGGGCTGTTGTGATTTTATTGCTAAAGAAACTCGTTTTCAGCCATTTGTCGAACGGCAAAATTTCTACCATGTGCTGGTATCAAGTTTTCGCTATTGGAATGTTATAGTTAATGAACGTGTCTGCCTTAGATTATCTGTTCTTAGTAAATAAAAGTGTATCGTGTCACGTCGATAAGTGCACGTTGCACTCGGGGTAGCTGTCTTTAGGCTGGACGTAATACGTTTTGGTCGACTTTTCCCAAAAAAATAATTAAGCGATTGCATTGATACTTGAATCGGTCGGCGAAGAATGAATTATTTACTCAATTACTTGCTTACTTTTCTCCATTTTGCTTTAATTAAATTAATTGAATCGCTTCAGGGAAATATATCCTGTGATAGTAAGTCGCTGCATCTTTGAGTTGTGAGAGATGGGAATTAATTATTTTTGCAGCTGTCTAATAGTGACATGTCAGCGATGATCATTTCAAGTTTTCGTAAGTTGAGTTGCTATAAAAAACGTGAGACGATTGAAAATGGGAGATAAATCAAGTACGTACCCGAATTTAGGTGTTTTTAGTGAATATAAAGTAGTAAGATGCAGATTTGGTGAGTGCACGTTGCAAACCATATATTTAGCAAAGGGCAAAATCTTTGCGAAAGTTGGCGGTATCTTTTGATTTAATTCAATCCATCGACCCTGGAACACCCCTAGTGAAAAAAGGTATCCTGGTAGTCAGTGCCTGTTTGAGTTTTGAACCCTTGAAATTCATAATTTGCCAGCTGTCATTGACGAAATGTCAGAAATGATGTTATCAAGTTTTTGCACGACAAATCGCAATGAAACGATGAAAGACATCTCCAAATGGTTAGTAATGCATGTACGTACCAAATTGAATGTGTATTTATTATTATTTCGTGTAAATTGAAATGTGATGAGCTCGAAGTAGCTGTCTAGGCTGGGGGGCGAAAGTTTCGACCAAGTTTTCGGATTGAAATGCTCGTTTAATCGCGAGGAAACATGTCCTCTCCCAAATAGAATTGTGCGCATTTTAATTCTAGACGTCAAGACGCGATGTAGAGTGGGTGAATTTTTCACAAAAGGGACATCAAGATTTTCCCGCTTGCACTCGATTTGCACTACTGAAAAATATAAACATTCCCAACAATCGAAACCCGGAGCAACCAAATTACGGACATTATATATAGTAGATAGATAGATGGCTTTCAACGATTTTTGGCCCCAAAATGAGCCGTGATGAATGTTTATATCACAATGGCATGGTCCTCATGAAAGAACCTTTGCATAAAGTTTGTCTTGCAAGGTGAAAACTATACCTAGTAAACCGTTTGAAGACACTAAAACTAAAGCCACTTTAAACTATACCTAGTTAACAGTTGAAGACACGAGTTCTACAAGAGTGATAACTGATAAGTCGTGTGTCTGCGCTCCAGGTGCGTGCGTTCGGGATCTCGCAGTCGGTGATCCGTCTCGCGCTCGCCCTGCGCTCGGTGTGTCGCGACGCGCTCGACGCGCTGGCCAAGTTCTGGCTGGCTCGGCAGCTGCGTCGGCTGCTCTGTCCGCCCCGGCTCGCGTTGCTCATCAGCCTGCTCAGAGGTCAGTTGCTTTATTCATTGCTTGGTTGCTCTGCTTTGAAGTATTCTCTGTTGTCAGTGGATGTTATTAGTGGTCAGTGGCTGTGAATAGAGGTCAGTACTTCTCTCTGAAGCCATTTGCTTCCCTAAAAGATTAGTTGATTTGCTCAGATGTCAGTTGCTTTATTGGATATTATAAATGGTCAGTGGCTGTGAGTGATACTTCTCATAGTTCTCATAGTTCTCATGCTTCTCATGAGTCATTACTTCTCTCTGATTGAGGTCGGTCCACCTACTTGTAAGTCATTTGCTTTGCTAAGAGATTAGTGGAAATGCTCGTAGGTCGGTTGCTCTGTTGGTGATTAGTTTTTAAGATCATGATTTATTTTCACAATGTTCCTGTAATTTTTCTGATTGCATTTATTAATTGTCAGCTTGATGCGTTCTTATGTCTAACTAATCTAGTAACTATTTACCCAAAAGTCTAAAGTTACTAACGTTGTTAACTGAAAACTACGGCTTACTTTAAATTTTATAACCATTCAATGCCTAGAAATTTAGAGTTGGAAATAAAAAAATCCAGCCCAGAATGCTAAGTCCCTTACTCAAACTTATCCCGACATTTTGCAAAGCCGTGCTGCCTGCTTCATCAAGGGACTAAACTCGAGTGCCAAATAGCAAGAAATATAAGCAAACGAACCAACAATAATCTAAGCCTCCTCAAAAAACCCCTAAAAACCAATCCAACAAATCCGCAACAAATTCAAATTCCTCGTTGTGAGCGGAAGCCGTGTGTTTGTGTGTCGGTCCAGGCGCGATCTTCCACTCCCAACGATCGAACACGGACGCCGACCGCCGGCAACGGGCGCTGGCGGCGCAGGCTCGGCTGCACGCGCTGGCGCCGCGCTGGCTCGCCCGCCTCCTCGGCCAGCGCTACCGCCACGGGCTCGACTCTGTCTTCCACGCGCTGCAAAACCCCGTTCTCAACAAGCAGGTGCGTTGCAGGACTTCATCACTGTCCCAATGTTAAATGGGTTTTTTTAAAGTTTTTTTTTGTTGGGATTAGCCCTGAAAATCCTGAGTGTAGTCTGTATACAGGATAAATGTCTACCCATGATTGACGTGAGCATAACGCACAGTCGTAGCAAACAAGGAAATTAAACGTGGGCTGCTGCTTAGTACTTATAATAATTTAAAATCAGACGCCATTTATTTAGTGTGTTTAGTGGTTATTATGACATCTTTGAGTGTATAGCCAATGCCGACTTATCTGCTCAAATAACTCAAATGAACTTAATATCAATTGCACAGTTGGTTGTCCATGTGGCATGGATAAGTGCAGTGCCCCGGATAGGCAAAGATTCGGATTCAAATACCGGCACGTATACAAATTTTGGAATTGATATATTGTTACTAATAATAACCAAGTTCTGGCAATCCTACTACTTTTCTACTGTAGGTATTTTCAAACTGTACTTACAATTTTCAGAAAAAGTATTGAACTGCTTAATGGATGTAGTCCCAAAATTCAAACTATTCCTAATGTTCAGGACTGAGCATTCAATACCCAGTTTTAAACTTTTTTTGAAAACTAACGTGCTAATATTATGAAAAGACATGCGTCTTAAGAATGAAATGACAATCTACAATGTATAGGCTGATCAGTGACCATAAATTCCCAGCGAGTAGATAGCTTTTGACGTCTCCAGATAACACCTGGGTAATTGACTTGCCGGCAATAGACTCGTAACGTAACGCTAACAACGAGTTTTGTCCGAAGCTGTGCTACACGCTGCTAGACATCGTAGCGACGGAGCTTTACCCGGAGCTGGACAACGGAATCGCAACCCCGCAAACCACAGACAAGTGAACACATTCCACGCCATTGAGTTGACCTCATCTCCCGCTCTACTAGCCAGGCACAGCTGCTGCCTCATCTATTTATTTATATTGTATATTTATCAGTGCCAAAAAGAAATTATGTGAAATAAACTATTTATCAGTAGTAAACTAATTGTAATTTGTTATCTGTTTATTTTGTCTAAATTCTTTGAACTCTTGGGCTAGGCAAAGGTTCATTTTAAGTGTGCTGTAGATGAGTGTCATTTTCAATTATACTGATTAAAAATTATTTGAGAATGAAGTGCCAAAAATATTTGAGAATGTAATAATTCTTATGGCATTAAAATTTGTAGGGTTCTGAAACCAAACACAAGAAAATCGATGCAGGAATTACACATTTTTTTATTTCTAAAGTTTTTCTTGCAAGCGTTTTTACTTGAAGAAAGAGGCTGCACAACTCAGCCAAAGATAGAGAACAGAAATTTTATTGAGAAACTGCTATACGCATTGATAATATAATCACGCACAAATGGATGTGGAAACCGAAATGAAACTTGTGGTTTGCCAAAACAGAAACTGTGTGGTTGAAAGGTCGCTGCACCAATGGCAGCACGCTTCGTTGGTGGAGGGGGGAATTTATCAGTGTCACCGGGCGGCAAGTGTGTTGTTCTCAAAGGATTTTCTAGTTCGGTGTTAACGTTGCTCTACAAGTTATTGAATGCTATTGTTCTTAGCACAACAAATACAATGACTGACGCAAAAACATACGTGAGTAAACACGTTTGAGATGTTCATTCTGAACGGTGTGGGAATCATTAGAACATTTTGAGGTTATAGATACAAAAAGCCGACTTTATTATTTTTATTTTTTCAACATTTTGTTGCTTTACCATGAATGACTGAATGTATTATCACTTATCAGGTTATACCAGACTCGAGCTGTCAGAAATCTGGCATGTCCTTCGAGTGGCTTCCTGGCGACAAACTCTCGTTGTACGCTCACCAACCCATCAGCAAGTACGGCTCTGACCAACGAAGCCGGCTGGGTCGACTGGACAGCGGTGCCAAAATACACGAGCTTCGCCTCGACATCTTATTGTTCCATCCAATAGTCCGCAAGCTTGTCAACGAGTCGAGTGGTGTGTTTCTCATCATCCAGAAGATCGCAACCCAGTTAGGGAAAGATTCAGTCGAAGCTCGTCTCGAGTTAATTGCACTTAGCAAGCAGTACAGGTGAGAAAAAAACGTTGCAGAGGTGCAAAATTTTCTACGTTCTTGACAGAAAGATTAACGAATTCTGGAAGGCTTCTGTACATGACCATGGGTTGAAACACTACTTCAATCTCATGGGTTATTTTTATAATTTCATAATTACAGATGCATTATCAAGGCGTGCATAGAAAACCTTCAAGAAGATGCCACCGCCAGCAATGATCCTAGTGAAACGGCGACCCTCTTGAATCTAGTCAAGATATTCTACAACATCGAGTTTCTGTGGCACTTGTGTGAGATATTCTACGTGGATGTCACTCCGGGCAGCACGGTGTTGCCGCAGATGCTCGAGTGGGTTCAATTCCACTTTTTCCAATGCGAGCAGAGAGCGATGACCTTACTGAGCGGAGAATCGCAAAGCGATACGGGGCTCGAGACGGAACCAGACTACTGGGATACAATCACAGATCTGATTTTACAGGTAGGCTTGAATAAGTTTTTTTAAATGTGTCCAACTTGAGGAGGGCATGTTTAAACACATAAACACGGTGTTTCAGGGCCGAACGAAGACAGTGCGTGCGTTGCTAAGGCTTCACTCGGAGGCGGGCAGTCCAGCGTTCAAAGCCGCCGACGAAATCCTGCGCACAATGCCGTTCTACCAGGTAAAACACGTTTAGAGCACGTCACTGAAACTACTCGGTGATCGACTTCGGAGTACGCACCGCACACAATAGACCTATCCCACTCAGAGAAAAATGACGTCAGAGACCCAAATGACGTCAGAGACCTGGCATTAGCAAGTGGGTATCATGATGTCATTTTGATTGAATTTTGATTGAATGGAATAGGTGTAGTATTGGAATGGAATGGATATTACAAAATCAATTGCTAGTAAATAAGATCTTTTTGCTCTGTTCCAAACTGTTACTAAGTCCTGTGGCCGTGGGTATCTGACGTCATTTTTCTCTGAGTGGAATATGTCTATTCATTCCGCCAATGGGTAACCGCCTGCCCTGCTGCATGTTATAGGTGTATGGCGGGCTGTCTGCCGTCGAGTTCTCCCTGCGTTGGCGATGCTGGCAGAACGAGGCACGGGATCGACTTCAAGCAGAGACCTTCGTCGGCGACAAAGCCCTCGAGTTTGTCATACAGGTTTGTGCCAATTTCCGACGCCACTTGTTCGACGTGGGAAATGTCACTTACACTACTTGTTTTCTCGACTACTCACTTGTCCCTTTAGACCAGCTTTGTAGCTTATCCACTATCGTGGTCATTCATGGTCTATCATAGTCCTTCGATTTATTGATGATTGGTGTTTAACGACGCACCATTTTAACAACTGGCCCTATGGCACTGGTCTAATAGCATCGGTTAATGAAACGGTGATGATGAACCTAACCTAGCCTAGAAGGGAGGAGGGGAAACCCGGTGCCGGCAAGTAGCCTATTCCTGAGTGTTGAAAAGCACCGAGGGGACCACCGGCTTTACGTCCCTTCCGAAGGACGGTTCAACTCGAACAACAGGATTCCTCCACTAATCTGTGCTGTCGAGAGGTTGACAAGCAAGGCGTGTGAAGTTGTCGTACTAAATTCAAACCCTCCAACCTCTCTCCCGAACAGAACTCAAAGTCCTTCGTGGTCCTTCATGGTCATTCGTGGTCCACACAGATTTAGTTCTATAAGTTGTGAAGTGTAAATGGAGTCCATCTATTGCGTATGACCGTATCCTATATAGAGTAAAGAGAGTAGAGACCGAGCTGACGCCAACAGCCGGTGTAACCCTCGCCGCTTGCAGCTGATGTGCAACGACGATGCGGCTTGGGACGCGGCGGGCCCGCGCTGCCAGACGTGGTTCCAGCACATGGCGGCGCGCCTGCTCTACTCGGAGCCGACGGTCAAGTCGTTCGACCTGTGCTACCACGCCAAGCGCAGCATCGGCCGCTTCGGCGGTAGCCAGCGCATGCAGCACACCGACTACGTCATGCTGGCCCTGTTAGAGTCGGACCTATACCTCGTAAGTGACAAGCATTTAACACCAATTTTACCTTATGCCACCTCAGTAGGTGATTCCCACGCATTTGTTTCGACCTTTCTTTGGGTCAGCGGTGAAATCCAATCGCTCAAATCTGATCTCTACCTCGCAAGTCCTACGTCCACTCCTGCGTGTTTGTTTTGACCCAGATTTTTCTCGTCTTTGTGATTGGCAGCGTTTGTTTGAATCTTTCTACGAGGGCCAGCAGGGCTGACACCCAGCTGATTGAATCTGATCTCTTTCTTGCGAGTCCCATGTCCACGTGTTTTTTTAACCTTCCTACGAGGGATGTTTATTGAGCGTAGACCAATAACAGCTCGAATCCAAACTGTACCTCTTGAGTCCCACGCCTTTGAGCCCCTCAGCTGATCTCTGCCGAATCCTTTCTACGACAAGGAGTGACCTGACGCTTTGACAACCGATCTCTACCTCAAGAGTCATCGTAGACACAAGGCTATCGTTTGTCTTTGACGGAATGGCTAGTCTAACTCTATATTCAGCCAAGTGGAGAGCCACACTGACGCTTGCTTGTGCCGGTGTTTCGCAGGCGATCAAGCTGATCGAGCAGTCGATGGAGCACGGCTGGTTCGCGGCACATCTCACCGACCTGCTCTTCCGATGCGGCTGCCTCGACACGCTGGAAAACCAGAAGACCAAGTGAGTCACCGCCGTACACTTGCCACTCGGAGGTAGTGGACAGGGTGTCTAGCCTACCTCAGACTAGAGACAGTTTGTCAGAAAAACTATTTAAATGTGTACTTGAATGTTAAGCTACTAAACTTAAACTTTTCCCGAACGTTTTGCATCGCATCTGGGACATGAGTTTGGACCCTTGACAAAGCTGGCAGCATTTTGCAAAACGTTAGGAAAAGTGTAAGTTCTGTTGGTTAGCATTCAATACCCAGTTAAATAGTTTTTCCGGAAACCAACGTTCTAAGATTAGGAAAAAAAATCAATCTTAAGAAAGTAACAGTCACCGAATGCTACAGGCAAAAATTTCCAATTGATGGGCATTTGGTAAACTGGCTAAACCATTACATACTTGTCAGCCTGTTCAACTAGCAGATAACAGCACAGCTAGCACTAACACCCCCATCAGATTCAAATGCAACCAGCACTTGATTGATAACAAAGAAAACACAGCCAGCTCTTGACAACAAATGATGACACTTGAAAGCAGACGATAACCCAACATGATAACATAGCCAACGCTTGATAACGCGTCCGTCTTTCGATAACACGTACCGCCCGTTGCCCGGTCGTGCAGCCTGGCCAGCCGCCTGCACGAGAGCCTGCTGCTGGACTACGGCACGCTGCTAATGGGACACGAGTCCCTCTGGCAGCTGGGCGCGACCTACCTGGACCAGTGCCCCACCGAGGGCCGGCCGCGGCTCGAGCTGCTGCTGTCGCGCGTGCGGCTGCAATCGGAGGCGCACGCGCTCAAGGTGGTCGGTGTCGCGCGGCAACGCGGCCTGCACGATGTCGGTGAGTTGGTGCCGCCGGTTGGCGACCGCCGGAGGGACGGGAGGCAGTCCGTAATTTTATCCCCCGTCTTTTTATTTGTGTTTGTTTGCGCTGTATGGGCCAAATGTCTGGCCCCGTGTTCACTAATGTTTCCAGTTTCTAATCCTGTAGTTGGGAAAATCTTGACTTTTGTTTCCTATACTTCAGGTAGAGTTAGAACTGCTTAGATCATGCTCATTTGGCAATAGAGAAACCCTTGTCAAAATGCTCACTTGGCATACCAAGATACCAATGTTGTAATTCAAAGGAAGCGTTCACGACGCAACACACTGTAACAACGTACTTTAACAACGCTCAGTAACAATGCACTGTAACATGGTCCGTCCCACCCTTTCCTCCGGCAGCCGGCAGCGTCTGCAAGGTGATGTGCCGTCGCAGCCAGTCCCGGCTCCGTCCCGGCGACGCGCTGGCGTGGGCCCTGCGCGCGCAGGACACGGCGTACGCGACGAGCCTCGCCATGGGATTCCTCGCCGAGTACGCCGGCAACGGCGCGATGACCGCCACCGACCTGCTAGAGAACCTCGGCTCGTGCATCATGCTCAGCGAGAAGCTCACGTTCCTCGGTAGGTAGCGGCCCGTGCGTCGCTGTACAGTTCGTTTGGTGGGAGGGCATACTTTGAAACGGGCTTTGTGTTACAAGCTTCACACAGCTATCTAGAATCCAATTCACATTGACAGTCCCCACTGACAGTTCTGACAGTTCTGACTGAGATGTGGAACACCCTCTCAAATGCATGGGGTTTTGTCGTAAATGTGATATCAATTGCGATCAAGCTATCATTAGATTTTATATTCCGTCCTGCAGAATTTTCTGATCTACCTTCCTATTGCTTTTCCTGATTTTTTAAATCTATGTTTAGTTATTTCGGTTCCATATCCGTTGTGCTTGGCAACCCGACCATGCTTGAGTAAATCATCATTCATCATTCATAAATCTCATCATTTCACCAAGCGTGGTGTTAAGATTGTGAGCTGTGCGAACTGCGTAATGGATTGACTCAATGCAACGCGCGCTGACGAAACGTTGCGTCCTGTTCCTCGCAGGCAAGTACTGCGAGTTCCACCAGCTGTACCGCGCTGGCCGTTTCGCCGATGCCACTCGCCTGCTAGTGTCGCTCATCGAAGCTCGCCTCGGCCCCAAAGCGTGAGTCCATCGCTCGTTGTTTTCACTCACCAACTACCAGACGTTCAGGACAATAACTGAGTGAAAGAGGAAAAAATCAAGACCTTGCTATTTCCTCTATTTATTTATTGACATCATTAGCATTATAGTATACAAAATTGCAGTTGTACATTGTCAGATTTGTTTGCCGCCAAGTGGAGGAAGGATGTAGCTAGCAGTAAGTGGTTGGTGCATGTATAATGGTCGGAGAAGTGATCAGAGTAAAGGCAAATACATTCTGCGGTGAAGACAGAGACGGATTACACCAAACACTGTAGATGGAATTAGAAACGCAGCTAAATTTCAAGTGACTTTACAGCAACATTTGTTAGTTTTATAGGTTAATCAGGTAGGTTTTATAGCTATAGCAGCAAATGGACCGAAAAATTACAATATAGAAATGTCTTAAACTCAAATCTTGCGTTCTATTTGTGTAGTTCACGCCAGAACAACAGCAGGTGTCATTGCGTCCGTTTAATTAAGTTACAAACGAACCCGATTGGGTTCATGACACCATTATAAAGCTCTCAAATGGTTAACAAAGATATCTATGTCCTCTCCCATTGTTCAGCTTCTGGGCCAACCTGCTCCTGGATGCTGTCCCCTTGCTGGAGAGCTCCGACTGCGTAATCTCCACAGAAGACGTCTGCACGCTGATGCTGTGTGCCGAGGACTTGACCACAGACTCGGACGGCAACAAGTTCGAAAGCACCAACCTCGACTTTGTCCGGCTAGCGTTGCTCCGCGCCGTGGACAAGGCCATAGCAAGCGGAGTCGAGGAGCTGAGCATCGGTGACTTGATGTGAGGTTGCGTGTCTCAAGCCGGCCGAATCTCTCGTTGCGGTAAAAGCCGTCGAATGACTAGACGAGCGGAGTTCGTTTTGTGAACTACGTATATGCGCCGAACTGTTTTGCCCGTTTTGCGGCGTTTAATAATTGCAGGTGCTGCTTGTTTAAACAGTCGGTGACTATGGGTTTTTGGTAATGCATTGGATGAGGCTTTTACAGGAAACAGCCTGAAGAATGTTTGGTAAAACTGACTATTGCCAAGACATGAATTAACTACTTTTTCAGCAGCCTGAGCTGCAATTGACCATTCTGAAAATTTCTTTTTAGTGCTCCATCATGTGAAACTGAATAACTGCCGGTTCGAAGGTATTTATCCCAGGTTTTATCCCTAGCTATTTATCCCAAGCTCCCAAAACTTTGTACATTGCCAACATTATATAAATTTGAATTTTGTAAAGCCATTCAGTAAGTTAACACACAACTTTATTATGTTATATTATATATAAAATTACAAAAATTTCTTTAATGAATACTTAAATGTTTCTTTATATTATTTAAAAATATATTCCTCCACCTCAAATTCCAATTCCAAAAACAACTTTAAGACAAACAAGGTTCAACAAAACATTCCATAGTGTGACAATACTTGTTAAGAGTTATGAGATATAAAACATTGGACGTACTTGTGAGATTTTATAAATATTGACAGATAGAAATAATTTAAACCCGCAAAAGAATTTAATGCTAGCAAAAGCGTGCAATATTCTTGTGATCTTTGAACTTCTCAAGTCGATCAAGATTGTCCCACCAATCGAAAAGCTTGTGCTTGACTATCAGCCGAAACCACGGGGTGAGTTCAGGGCGGTCTTTTTTAAGCCAAGGCGTTAGCTCGTCTCTGGAGATGTATCTAACCTCGCTGACTTCTTCCAAATTGGGTCTCAGCGTGACATCGCCTTGCAACACCAGAATGTAATCGATCTCATGCTCGCCCCATGCGCTCTCCACTCCCAGGTAGTGGATTCGAGTGAGGTACGTCATCAACTCTGGCCGAGCTTCGTTTTCCGGAACGCCAAGCTCGTGACCCAGTCTGCGCTGAGCTGCCAGCCGAACTCCGATCGCATCCTTTTCGTCCAGTTCGCTCGGGAAATCCACCAACGGATGACTACAACAGGCGTTGGTGTAGCAGCCTGGGTAAGTCACCTTATCCGCCGACCGTCTCTGAAGCAACAACTCTCCGCGGGTGTTGAACATGAACACACTGAATGCCCGATGGAGAATCAACTTCCCGTCCCGAACACGATGACAGTCCAACTTGCTGGCAGCACCAACGACTGTGTCGTCGACGTCTACCACAATACATTGTTCAGCGAGGGCAGCTCGTTGTTGAGGAGCAACGTTTAGTGAACTGAGAGAGCTAAAAGCTCTAGTGAGAGGCTGAAAGCGCAAAACTCTACTCAACAGGTTCACTGCCATTCTGAGACAGGTTAGAAGCTGATCTGTCAAACACGCAAACCACTGAAAGTTATTTATCAAAAAATGCACCCTCTCTTCATTGCTAATTGTGAACAAAGAGAAGTCTATTTCTATACTGTTTTGTTCTTTTGCTGTCGTAGAAAGTATGTTAATCGGACAAAATGCGTCACGACTTACGCACCGTCACTTCACCTTAAAATTTGACCTTGACACTGCGGAACAGATGTCTGGTCAACAGCTGTCATGACGTCATAAGTTAAAAAAGTCTGACAGTGACAGCAACATCGGTGGATCTTTAAATTGGTCGCGTGCTTGAATTTCACAATATTGTTTTTTTTTATTAGTAGGAATGAGTGAGGGCAAGGAATCAGAAAATAGCAGCCCATCGCTGAGCCAATATTTTGGCCAGGCAACCTCAACCACGCCAAGCTTCTTTGATCAAATAAGCTCGGGCAATGGACCTGCTATGATGACAAGTGTCAGGGAGAGCGCTTCGTCCCAGGATCTTTTCCATGCCGCAACACCGCTGGCCACCAGTACCGACAAACCAGCCACCATGGAAAATACAACGGTAGTCCCACCACAGAAGCAGCCAGGCGATGAGAGCTTGGAGTTCCGAGCAGATATTCCCGAAGAACCCGTAGTGTGCCGCATCTTCTCGTCAGAAGACGTGAACCCAACCGACGACAAAATGTTCTTCGACATGATCGGTCAGACAGCTGGTTTGCTCGGCGTTGAGCCCATCAGCGGTGCTAGCAGTATGCTAACTTCTCCGACGTTGACCGATAGTTTTGCCAGTCCAACCGGAGAAACTGTGACCGATGAGCCAGCAAGAAGAATGAGCGAAGCTGACAGGAGGCGAGACGCCTGGATTCCGTCGGAGAGAACGAGACAAGCGTTGGTGGCAGCGGCCAGTGCACCTCCGGGGACGTTCGTTCCGGAGAGGGAACTTCTCACAATGCCTGGCGTCGTGCTTGAGGAAGATATGGTCAGTGTGCAGTCATCTCAAACTTGACCTTAATTTACTAACCTAGCTCTAAATTTCCCTGTATTGATTTACCTACATGAGTACGGCCTACCTTCTTTCTAATCAGGGTGTTTTGTGTACAGGTGGACGTGATCCACGAAGTTGTCGGTCACTACCTGGGTGAGAGCGAGGCTCGACAACGCAGGGTTCTCGGTGCCAACGATGTTACTCAAGACGAGCGTGGACTCCGCGAGCTTATTCAGGTAACCTGCTAGTCACAATATTGAGCTAGAATGTTTCTAGGTCTCATTATAGTAATCACTGTTATTGTTCCACACAATGGGTCAAGTTTTAAAACATTAAGCTCTCTTCCCTTAAAATTAGCCAGATGGCCAATCCTGCCACTAAATGCCTCTTTGCCTTCTTCTACTTATACACACTCTTATCTTCCTCTTCTCTCATTTCCACCACTACCTTCTATGCACTCCAATCTTACCATATCATTGTACAGATATAAATCTGATATGAAGGAGATTTTTAACTAATAGGGTATGGTTAAACCATGTACCATGAGTACCTTGACGTCTTAGCTAGACTTTTTCCGAAAAAGGAGTAACTATTTACCACCTTGACTGCCCATCAACAT
The DNA here is from genome assembly GCA_921293315.2 of Nemurella pictetii. NCBI lineage: Eukaryota > Metazoa > Arthropoda > Insecta > Plecoptera > Nemouridae > Nemurella > Nemurella pictetii. Next base: position 11,620,636 of record OV121122.1, read on the forward strand.
CCTTTGATTGAAAGCTGTCGAACAAAGATGTTGATATGTCCATAGTGTTTCTATATCCTCTTATCTGGACTAATAAATAAAAATTCCAGAACTCCAAAATAATTATTTTTTGTGAGTCATTCATTGTCGGGTCCAAATCTTGACACGTTGTTCCTGATCAGGCTGGCTGCTTCCGGGCAGCGATCAACCTGACCGGGAGACTGCTGTCGGTCTACGGCCAGGGCGCAGGCAAGGCGGGACATCCCAGCAAGCACTCTGTGCACTCGATACAGGTAAGTGCCGCCCCCTGTCATACGCGCTTTGATCATTAGCGCCAGTACAGCCATGCCCAGAGAAGGTTACCCAAGGTCTTGGTAACCCGTGCACTAGATATACCTAAGATTCAATACTGTAATGCTTATTTAAAATGGAGTTATTATATAGTTTGGCACAATGGCTAGGTTGGCACAGTGGCTCATTTTTTACTTAGTTAAAAGACTCGTGACTTTTCCTTTAGTTACCACACAGGGGTGAATTGAAAACTCCTCAGTTAACTCATAATCATACACATCCTGCCTTGTAAAATAGTACCTTTTTATTGGAGGCATCTAATTCTATATGCGTCACAGTAAACACAATAGCTTAAATGACTTTTTCAATAGACAACGGCTCTCTGTGTCATCATTCAGTTTGATTAAGTAGCACAGGAAAGCATTTCCAAGGTAAGGTTTAAAAGCGTTATTCTATGGTTTAAACATGATTTAAAGACAATCAAATGAAAAAAATGAAGATAATCACATCTATTTTGTAGGTATTTAACTTTAATTGGCTCAGAATTTCATCAGGTAAAGTTCAAGTACTTTAAAAACATAAAAATATAGTGTGATTCACATGGTCATATCACAATCATGTAGGTAGAGGTGTCATCCAGTGGTTTCTACCTAGAAATATATACTATACAAAACCACAAAAGAAATCAATATTGCAGAACCAAATCGGTTTTCGAGTTCTTAAAACACCAGCGTCGAAACTCCATCGAACATTGCGCGGATGAAACGATCTATCAAACCTGTCGGCGCTCACGAAACCTCCGCCTCGTCCACCTTCGGCTGCTTCCCGACGGGCGACGGACTGGATTCCGGCCGCTCCCGCCGCCTCTTGTACTTGTCCTGGTTCCTCCGCTTCTTCTCGATCTGCCGCTCGGTCTGTCCGCTCTGGGCGCGAGTACCCGGCCCCCAGAACGGCTGCGGGTTGACCGGGAACCGGGCGAGTCCCGTGGAACGCGACTGCGGATTCGCCGCCGGGTTCGGCTCGAAGCTGACGGCCGACTCGGGTTCGACGGAGAGGATGGCGAGCGCGGCGCCTACGAGCCGGTCAGAACGAACGGGCCGGCGTTTGACCCACGCGCGCATCACGTCCCAGACGAAGCGCGACGGCGCATCCGTCTTCACCGAGTTCTTGTGCGCGTGCGAGAAGGAGACGCGGTAGCCGGCGTTGAGGAGGGCCGACCTGCGGAGGCGGGGCGGGGGGTTACGATGCCGGCGAGGCTGGTTGCGGTTATTGGATGCTGGTGGAAGTCAGCAGTGAATAGTCAATAGACCAAGATTGCAAAATGAATGGTGTGAAATAGCCACTGGAACTGGCCGGAAAGATTTTCCTTTTTACTTTGGTTGAAAAGGTCCTCAAAAAATATTATTGGCTCTGCAATTTAACCAAGGGAGATAGGAAAATCTCAATACAACTGACTTTTGTTCGTGACCTATGACATCATTTTTCCCAATAACCAAGTACCTAGCTGCCAGCTAGACAAGTCAATTTTGGGTGTTACACTATGGTAACACTTCTTGGAAAAAGGCAGTAAGAACTAAAAATCATCATCACCACAGATTGAAAAATAATTTGAAACCTCTTGAGTGGCATTGAAATTGCACCAAACAGAACAAGTACAGCTTGAATGCAAGAAGAAAACAAAAAGACATGCAGAAAGAAGCGAAGCGGTGCACTCACCGGAACGTCATCATGGGCATGGTCTGCGCGTGCACCACCGCGCTGAGCTTGTCCAACGCGACGTAGAGCGGCGCGTCCGTCAGCTCCTCGGCCACCACCGCCAGCACCCCGCGCATCCGCTTGGCCGTGCCCAACGCCGCATCGTCGCCGGCTCCCTCCCGCAGCCGCTCAACGAACGCCGGATCGTGCAGCGGTCCCGCCCACACCGGCCCGCCGACGGTGAACCGATGCCCGCAGTGCTCGCACGACTCCCCGACCGGCTGGCCTCGATCGCTCAGCCGGTGCAGCGACACCGTGTGGCAACCGACGCAGTGGTACACCGTCGACAGCACGTCCAGCGGCCGCCGCGAACCCTCCGCGATCGCGTGCACCGTCACGAACACCCGAACGTAGAAGTCGGCGCTGATCGACAGCAGCGGCTCGATGCGGCGGTCGTGGCGGTTGGCATGCGACTCGATGCACTGCAGCACGATGCGCAGCGCCATTTCGTGGCAGGCGGGCACGCGGATGGAGACGGCGCCGTACTTGCTGCGGCAGGTCTCCGGCGAGTTGCCGGACAGGACGCCCATGTCGGTGCAGGTGACGAGGAGGAGGCCGCCCTCGGCGACGCTCTGTACGGCCGAGTCGAGGAACGCCGCCGGGCAGCCGTACGGGTCGAGGTCGACGACGTGGTAGCGTCGCGGGTTCCGGTACATGAGCAACGAGGCGTCGCAGTGGCTGGCGGCGACGAGGTGGCCTACGTCGTTGCGCGCGGCGTTGCGGCGGATGCTGGCGACGGCGCTCTCGGAGATGTCGTTGGCGACTATCTCGCGGATGCCGGGCACCTCCTTGGCATAGCGGATGCTGCGGAGGCCTGACGCCGAGAGGGCCTCGAGGATGACGAGGCCGTTGTCGCTTTTCACGCCGATCGCGGTCGACGGGGAAGTCGACGACTTGCGGAAGTCTTGGGAGAAGACGCGGATCGCGGCGACGCTAAGGTCGCGGTTGAACTGCTGGACGGGGTTGTAGAAGACGTTTTTGGATGTGGCCATCAGGATGTCAGCCTTGCCTTCGATGATCACGTCGGTCTCTTGCGGGTCGGGTGTCATTTCGGTAGCACTCATGTCTGTAGGGCAGGGATTTTAGGTTATGAAATCGCGATTACTTAATGAATTCACTCATCAAAGTTGCCTAATTCTTCCTAACGCTGTGTATTTATTTTCGATATTGCATTTTGGTTTCGACTTAAATTACGTGCTGTCGTTGCGCTTGACAAATCACAAAATTAAATGATTTTACTGTTCACGTTACAAGAAACAACTTAGCACTACACGCTCTTTGGTTGGATTGTACCCGTGCGAGAGCCAAGGGGAAATTACTATTGAGCGGATTGAGCGTACGTGGAAAGCACGTGCATATTTTGACTTTTGAGGATCGTTTTCTAGGGACTTGGTACGCATTTCTATGAAATGTATGACATTATAGTTTATAATATCTTTAAGTAAGCGTAGCTCTGAGAAAAGACAAAAACATATTATAGGCGGTAAAAGTATTTGAAAGCTTTCCCTCCCTCTCCCCCCACCAAGCTTCTCGTGTCTTGTAGCTGCAGGCAGCGCTGTGTTGCTTTGTGTTATGTTGCACAGATGTGTTTTGTGACGAGGTTATGGTTATGCCATTAATGAATATCATCTTTTTCAATTCTTCTTACATTGAGCTGCATCGTTGTGTTATCGTGGAAGTTCTTGTTGCTAAGCTTGTTGCAGTTCACAAGAAATATTTGTTCACATTCAATACTCACAAACTCATCATTAGTTTCGTCAAAACCATTGAATTAGGAGTCTTTATTAATTAATACCTGTGCAGAGCTGAGTGTTACCTGCACCTATACATTTGTGATGAATCATGTAAAAGTACTAAAAACTGCCAAGCGTCCGTTTTCTCCCGAAGAATTGTTGCAATTAAAACAACTTGGACCTCATCGGCCAAACGTAGAAATAAAGCAACGTCATGTTTCGTCTGGGGGTAAGCAAACTCTGCGGAATTTTCAGCCCGAAAAGTGGTATACCAAGAAGAGTTGGCTGTGCGCTTGCCACGAAACGAACTCTCTATTTTGTTACGTGTGTATTCTGTTTCGCGATTCATATTGCAAGTCTCCTTCGTTAAAAAGCTGGACTGATACTGGAGTGACTGACTTAAAACATTTTCCGGAGAAATGCCAGACTCACGAGCAGAGTGCTACTCACATCCATAACTCTATCACCTATGCATTACTAGGAAAAGTTAATATCCTTTCCAAACCCGATTCAACTAAACAGAATATAGTGACGAAAAGACACAATGCAAGAGTCGAAAAGAATCGTTTAATTCTTTCTAAAATAATAACCTACATACGGGTCTGTAGTGCATTTGATTTAAGCAGTGCAGAAGAACTTCACAAGGGGTTATTCATAGATCTTATCGACCTCAACGAAGATTTGGACAGTATAATAAAGTCACATTTAAAAATGGGAAATGTATTTGAAGGCCTGTCTCAAATAGCCGTTCTGAACAATCTTCTAGATTGCATGCTAGAGGTGTACCGGAGCGAAATATGCTCGGAAATCAGTAATGCACAGTACTTGTCCATCCAGACTGACGAGACCACGGATTGTTCAACTACTCCCCAGCTTCTAATCATCTTACGCTACGAAATTTCAGGAAAAGCAGTCGAACGATTTTGGGGTGTTTTCAACCCAGCCGACACAACTGTCGATTCGTTTTCAAATACGGTATTAGAGCAACTGGACAAGCTGCTCGTCGGCTCAAGTGCCGACAAACTGATCGCCCAATCCTATAACGGTGCCGCCGGGCTGATCTCCCCCTGCGGTGGCGTGCCAACGTACGTCAAGTCTCGATATCCGGATGCGCGCCTGGTGCACAGCTATGCTCACGAAGTCACGACGATCGCGCAGCAAGCCGCTTACTCCGTCCCCGCCGTTCGTGTGTTTTTCACATCGTTGTCGTCATTCTCTGCTTTCTTCACCGGCTCGCCGAAGATCATCGCCGTTCTTGACGGTGTCGTGGCTCGACGGTTCCAGACTCCGCCGCCGAGCGGATGGAACTTTGAAAGCGGCTTAGTGTCCACCGTTTTTGCTTATGCTGAAGAGTTGACGGAGGCTCTAAGAATCATACAAATGGGTTGCGAATTCGACGGGCAAACGACACGCGACGCAACAGTCCTGTTAGACCTTCTCGGCAAATCGTCGTTCTATTACTGGCTCGCCAAGTTCCACATGATCTTTCACCCCTTGGACAAGGTACTGGGCGCGATACTTCCGAAACCGGACACTGACGAGACCAAAATCGCTAAAGCTGTGTCGCTTGTAAAGTTTGCCCTCGAAAAGATCAAGGGAGCAGTCGAAGAAGGCGAAGGTGAAGACGAAGATTACGGCTGTCCGCCAGCAAAAGTGCCACGATTGGTGAAGCTGGAGGAAGCGGAAGACGTCGTTGGTGACACGGATCCGCTGGCTTTGGATCCGGTCCGAGCGGAATGCCCGGTGCCCCGCGAGGAAGCCGCCACCAGTGTCTGCGACCTTCTCGTTCAACACATCGATGAACGGTTCCGCTACAACGGCCATTACGAAGCGGCGAATCTTATCCGCATCGACCAATTTCCCTCATATTCCATGATATTTCCAAAGCTGGCCTTTGGTAAGACTTGTTCTTACTACCCGTGTCTAATGAGTGTCAAGCTGAAAGCCGAGCTGAGCATTATTTACGAAAGGAAGGATTTTCGAGCGGCCAAGAGCACGCTGGAATTGCTACGGTTTTTTTCCGAGAACGTCCTGACCGAAATATTCTCCGAGGTGGTGAAGCTGATTCGCATCGTCTTGACAACGCCAATGAACACGGTCAAATCCGACCGGAATCACTCGACGTTACAACGCGCCATCACCTTTCTGAGACGTGCGAAGTGCGATGATCGACAGAACGCGCTGGCCATGCTGTCAATCGAGAAAGAATACATGCGCACGATAGCGGAATTCAACGAGAAAGTTGTCGAGAAGTTTGCCAAGATTGAATGCAATGGCAAGCAATTCGTGTACCTGAAATCTGGGCCGTCAGGTGGTTTATGACTGTGCGGCTAGACTGTTTACAAGTCTTGTTCATCCATGTATTTGTCAACAGGTAGGTAAAAATATTTTGTCCTTCCAAGCCATAGCTAACTAAATGAAAATTTAATATTTTGTTGACAACTCGGTAGATTATACCGGTTTACACCACAGCACTCTGCCGACAGCTGGACGTATGGTACTGTTGTACTTTGTTTCAGTTAAGAATAAGATGGCAATGGTGAAGGGAAATCATAAATTTCATTTACATACCTATGCAGGTTCCCAATAAAGATATTCGCTTGTAATTTTTGGCTTATTGATATTTGTTAGCTCTACACAGACCTAATGAGTAATGACTCATCAAATTTTGATATAATTTTCAGAAAGCTTTTGAGTTCTCTCAACTTAGCCCCATTCTATTGTCAGCAAAATCCAACAATATTACTCATAACTCCAATGCACATTTTTGTGTGATTTGGACCTAAATGCAAATATTCGTTGCATGTGCGGGTGATATTTATTATTAGAAACGAAATATCTATTCCAAAATTTTTATCCGTACGCGGATGCGGATACCGGAATACGGGATACGGAAAATAAATTTGGAATGGATGTTTTGTTTTTAAATAATAAACATTTTTGTCTTCTCTGCCTGAAAACAACCGAAAAAAACTTGGTAGACCACTGTTCCAAGGTCAATAAACCTGATATTTGTAAACTCCTCTATTAAATGGATCAGACAGCAGGTGATGCAAAGACATAAATAAACACAATTTTATTTATTTTTTGCTTTGGAAAAATATAGCATGAGTTTTGCTAGACAAGGAGTTTCACTAGAACAGGTTGACTAGGTCAGACTGCAATCAAGCAGAGAATACACACCCAGAGAAAGAAGTCACCCGAAAATTCAACTATACCGTCCCCGCCAACCCCGACCTCCATAACCTCTAACCGCGTTCCCCCCGTCCGCAGCTGTGGTTCACGCGGCTCGCGCTGCACGTCAAGCTCCGCTCGTTCTCGCTGGCCGAGGTTGAGTCGGAGCCGTTTGGCCGGCTCGACGGACCCGACGTGTTCTACCAGTTCTACCAGGGGCTGCACGGCGGGCGCACCGGCTCCATGGCGCCGTTCGCGTTCCGCCTCCTGCTTGCCGAGATGCCGCGGCACGTCGGGAAGCACGCGGAAGCGCTGCGCCGCCTCCACCGCATGCTGCACACCGTTCGTAGGGTAGGCGTGCGATGGATGTCGACTGGCTGTTACAATGTGGGAAACTCGGTCGAATTAGTAGTGCTGTACTGGCGATGGAATCGTCAGCTCCGCCTAGGCGGTGGAGGAAGAAATTATAGCACCCTCGACAATTAGGTACAACTTAAAATAACTTTATTTACGGCATCTTATTTAATGTTTAGGGAGCTTTGTTTACCGTTAACCAGAAGTCCTTACTAGAGCGTAATCATAGCATGTACACCCAAGCTTAACAAACTTTCAATCCTTCGTATTATGTTTGTATTTTCTGTCTCGTTGTAAAATCGCTTCTTTCAGCCAGTAACGATTCTCAAAACGATACATAAGACGACCACCCCGCTCGAAAGCAAACCGTAAATCCTTCCAAGACACGCAACACGGGACATGGGACCGCAGAACAACCATATTACCAACTTATTAACAACCACAACGCAACCATATTACCAACATATTAACAACCACAACGCAACCAATTACCAACATATTAAAAGCCACAACCACACAACCATATTACCAACGTATTAACAACCACAACTACACAACCGCGGCTCTGAGTCACTCCGTCGCACCTACCCTACGTTCTACTTACGTTTCTGCTTTCGGTCTCATTGTAAACCCGCTACCTTAACCCGTTAACGGACGTTGACGGACGTTGACGGACGTTGACGGCGGCCACCGCTTCGCTAACGCATCGTCCCCTCCGCAGATGCTCCGCAACTTGGACGCGGGGCTCGCGGAGGACGGCACTGCCGCCGACCTCTCGGCCGCCGACCGCGCCGACTCGGCCAAGCTGTGGCGGAGCCGCGAGGCGCGCGTCATGCACTCGGTGGTCAACACGGCACTCTGCCAGAAGGACTTCTGTCTGGCGATCGAGGTGCTCGAACTGCTGGCGGAGCGCGGCGACGGGCCGCAGCAGCGGCGGGCGTTGCTGTCGGCGCTCGGACGGGTCTACCTGCAGCTGGGCGATGTTGTCGGCGCTGAGCGGAGCTTTGCGCGCGCGCGCGAACTTCGAGCAGAGTGAGTCGCGGCCGGTCGTTGTGGTTCTGTGCCGGTCGGGATTTTGCTACAGGTTGAACGGCTTGCTAGGCTAGTGCGTCATAATCGGGGTTAGTCGAGTTTTCGGTGTGTGATTGCAGCAAAGCGTCACTAGATTCTCCGTCTTCTACATTCATTCGTAGTCCTGTTTCTATCTCCATGGAGCCCAACAAGTCATACGAACTAAATATCACATCCTCAGTTGGTTGTCAGTTTAGCATAACTGGATAATCCTTAACCCCAGACACTTGAAAAGATCTGGGTTCAATTCAAACCCCGCTGCAAATAATGGAATGGATGTTTCGTTCCAAATAATCTTACTTGGCTATTAATTTCCAAAGAGTCGTGTCTTTCCGAATGTTCCGAAACAACAATTACCTAAGACTCCTCAAAAAACCGCAAATCACATAAACACAAAACCAATATACTGACCATTCTTAACGGTTCCTTTGCTTGATTTTTGTTCCCCCTGGGACTCGAGTTTCGTTGAAAAAGCAGTCAGCATAGCTTTGCAAAACGTCTGGAGAAGTTTGTTCTGAAAAGAGTTTGTTAGTTTACCCAGTTAGTCAACCTAGTCAAATAGTTAAGAGTCGTAAGAAAATATTGACTGAATGTGTGTTGCATGTCCCCAGCACGGCGCTCCCTGCCCTGGGCTCGAGCTGCGAGCTCCGCGACCTCATCGACCGCGGCCTCATGGCCGTTGCGCAGAACGCCTTCGAGGAGGCGCTCGAGTGTTTCAACAAGGGGCTCGTTCTCGACCCCGGAAACATCATGGTAAGACTGCGTCACGATGTCGCCCATCATTGGCTACCAATCGGGACTTTGAGGACCGCACGTATTTGGTTTTACACTGTTGTGAGTGATGTGTGGCGTTAAAAAGGACCATTTTGACATGGTCATCTTCAGGACTGAGTCCTGAGCCATACACCCGCTCCATCCTCCCAACGTTCTGAATCACTCCGCTTCACCATCTTTGTACGAGATGGCTTGTGTCCTAAACATCACTCGGGCATAGCATCACTAGCATAGTGTCACTAGATTCAGTGCCTTCTTTGTTCAAGTCCTGTTTCTATCTCCATGGAGCCCAACAACTCAATTAAACTTAATATCCATTCCACAGTTAGTTGTCCGTGTAACATAATTTTGGATAGTGCATAGCCCCATACAGATGAAAATATCCTGGTTTAAACCCCGGTACAGATACAAGTTTCGGGATGGATATTTTGTTTCCAATAATAGATCACTCTGGCACGATTCCCTTGTCCCTGAAAACAGAGTTTAGTCAGCTATGCAACACACCTGAAACAACCCTGAATACAAAGCGAACCACCAGCAACCACCAAACCCCCAAACAAGCCGGATAACAACGCGATGCGCTGTCCCCGCCAGCTGAGCAACAACGCCGGCGTCTGCCTGCTCTACCTGGGCAGGCTCCGCGAGGCGCTCGCCTCGCTGGAGGGCGCGGTGACGGGCAACCCGACGCGCGGCCTGCACGAGAGCCTGCTGCTCAACACGTGCACGCTCTACGAGCTGGAGAGCTCGCGCAGCGGCCAGCGCAAGCTGGCGCTGCTGCGGCTGGTCGCTCGGCACGCCGGGGACGGCGCGAACGTCGCCTGTCTCAAGCTCTAGCTGGTGGACATCGAGACCGGCTGGGAGAGCGCGACACGGTGACGCCAAATATCTTATCCGGCAGCGATTTATTTCACTTGAACGTTGGTGTAAGGCAGAGTTTCCGATATTTTAACTGTAAAGATGTTTGGTGACACGACATCGAGATCGGCTGGGTCAGCTCGAGTTGGTAACTCGAGAGAATCCTCCGGGTTTGAATTTAAGTCGGTAAATGCGAAGGTTGTTTTTAGGACCAAAAATTGCTTACATCAGAGCTAACACATCTAAACACAACTAAAGAAATGCATTACTGAGTCAATAAAGTTGGATGGATCTTTGTAATACTTGCGACTGTCAGTATGACAGCCACTGAAATGCTAGTTGCCCATTGACATTTGATAACTGACATGAAAGGGATGATGTCTTACAGCCATGGAAGGAGGAAAGAGATGCAAGTGCTACCTGTCAGCCAGAAAATTGCAGTTGAATCGTGTAAAATTGTTTTTCTATGTTTTGTTCTGAGCCTTTTCAATCAAAGGAGTGATTTACAAGTCTACTGCAATTTAAGTTGAGATGTCATCTTTTCTCATTCCTTTTTTTAAGTAATGGAGCACTATTAAATAATATCTCAGGTCCATGCGACAGGATTTGAGTCCATTGCGACTACGGGTTCAAATCTGCTAACAATATCATCAAAAGTTGCTTAGAAAATATAGAAATTTAACTACTATCTATCTCCATCTCTAGGCTGATTATGTTTCTGTTAGTTTTTACTTATTGTTATTATTATTATTGATTATAATAAACATTTTAGGGTCTAATAATTAAATAACTTAAATAGTCTGTTTTAACTATTATCTTACTAGAGAGAGAGAGTACACAGAAAAATTAGGCATGAAAAGTGGATAGGCAGGTAAAATAATAAATTAAATATTGTTATTTTGCACCTGAAACGATATATCCACGTTTTTGATCCAGGAACAAATAGAATCAAAAGTAATTTTCTCATGTGTTATCTAATCTTGTATGTTCTGTTCATAATATAATTCAATACGAATGTGTTCATCTTTGACTCACTACTCATCAGTCACTCATCACTCATCAGCATAATGAAGCACAAAATAGCATTAGCAAATGCTGTCACAGATCAAGTTGCAATTTGATTACCAATTATCATCAATTCATATTGTAACTTACATATTTTCTGTGGAAGAAGGTAGTTTTTTGCTTACATTTAAAATCATTTGAGTAATTTATATTTTCAGGCTATTTCTGTTCGGTTAGTCGTTGAGGAATAAAGGGCAAAGCAAAGGACAGGACTTGCACGTTTCTTGTGTGTGGTCGAGTAATTAAATCTCAATGGTACATATAAGTTATGTTTCATGCATTTATTTACACATTAAAATGTGTTAACCTTGCCTACAAAATTGGAGAAAATTAGAGATATTCAGATTTATACAATGTGTTCCTTCGTAGTCATCTATAAATTACAATTGGTTGACACTACTATAACTTGATGGATTCAGTGATGGCCAGCATTGTGCGTCGGCTTTCCATACTCCTTCTCCCAACGCTGAATGTATTCCTTTTTTCTCTGCTCCCGGCGTGCGAAATACTCCGGGTACTGTGCTTTCTCAAGCGGATGCCAGTAGTCCAAAACCCAATCCGGAGGTACGACCGCTCTCTCGAAAGACGTGCCGCCCGGGCTGTTAGGAAACCTCTTGGGTTGGAAGTGTTGCCCATTCCAGAGTTCCTGTTCGCCTTTTGCAAGAAGTTCTTTAGCTTTAATCATGTCTTTTTCGCATTTGTTCTTGTCGAAGCGGTCTCGAAGAAGAACGGCATTGTACCGAAACTCCGGCCTGAAATTTAAAACAAGTTGAGGTTAACCAGGGTATTGTTTTATTTTTTTCAGATTGCCTTCCTCTCCAATACTTACCGTCGATCGTACCACGCCTCCAAATTGCGTACAGAACGCTTGTAAAGGCTGCATACCTTTCTGCTATGGGATAAAATCCCCTGAGCCGACATTTTGGACAATCTTTCTCAAGCCGTCAGAAAATAGGCCACGATATTGGGAACAGCTGACCGTGATCGCAGCTGAGAGTGAGAGATCAAATGTCACGCCTACGTTTCAAGCGAAGAGGTGTTTGACGCCAAAATTTTGTTGTATAGGAAACAGACACGTGTCTCTAGCTTATTTCTCAAATTTTCTATCTCAAGATTTTATTTGCTGGGAAGTTTTCTTAGAAAGTAAGTGTCGTGAAGTGCGTCTTATACTTTGCAAGTCATTGTATGCAAAGCATCTTGGTTTATAATAGTCGTTCTAACCTACCTCCAAAACGCTCAGCAGTCTTTGTTAGTTATTTCAATTATTTGTTTCTAAAATTACAGAAATTCAAAATGAGTGACATCGCCAACTGGTTTAAGGGCCTGCCGACTTTCACTCGGTACTGGCTCGGACTGACAGCTGGTTTCTCGTTGTTCGGAAGATTTGGAATTGTCAAAGCTTATCAACTGATGCTCCTCTATGAGCCTTTCATCAAACAATTTCAGGTGAGCAGAACGATTCAAATGAAATTGAAACCATTAATCTTATCTACATAACCTACCTATAATATTTATTGAATTCATCTGTTGTTTACAGATATGGAGACCTGTAACGGCTGTTTTCTTTTATCCACTCACACCTGCAACCGGATTTCACTTCTTGATCAACTGCTACTTCTTATACAATTACTCGTTGCGATTAGAAACAGGTAGGATGTCCAGATATCTTAATATTTTTTGAAATTGGATATTTGGAACAGGTGTGGTAAAGCAGCATTTCTTAATTTCCGCAGGAATCTTCGATGGCCGGCCGGCGGACTACTTTTTTATGCTCCTCTTTAACTGGATATGCTGTGTAATTGTTGGGCTCATAGGAGAAATCCCTGTAAGTAGCAATTGAAGTTAGCAAGCATATATGCTCATAATTTCCTATTAGAAACCTTGATCCTGAGTTTAATCCACAATTAAATGCATTTAGGAAAATGCTGTCAATCAAGCAAAAATCAAATAGTTGCTCTTCAATTTTCGATGCAAAAATGACAACATTTTGCCTGCAATTTAAAAAACAACTGGTTTGACATAAAATAGAGGCAACAAATCTTCTAAAATAATTAAATCAAATGTATCTTGCCCACAGCTCCTGATGGACCCAATGGTCCTCAGTGTCCTCTATATCTGGTGTCAGCTCAACAAAGATACGATAGTCAACTTCTGGTTCGGCACACAATTCAAAGCGATGTACTTGCCGTGGGTGCTCTTTGCGTTTAATCTTGTCATTTCCGGAGGGTGAGTCATGAAATGGAATTATATTAAGATAAATATCAAATATTGCATCATCATCGTACAATGAACCATAAGCTTAGTGGTAGTAAACTGTGCTAAGAAATATAGAACCAAGTACAATATTAAAAGTATCCAATTCCTTATTTTGGAACAAGTAGTTGGCAAAAAAAGTACATTCATTTAATGATAATTGATAACTGATTTCTGAGAGAGCAGCTAATACCTTGCTGTGAGATATTCCATGAAGAACTATGAACCTACATGAAAAAGTTTATACACCAAAATAATAGGAAAAATGCTTTTCCAATTTCAAGGTCTGAAGCTAACTCAACATGAGGCCATGAAAAATATTTTCCCCACCAAATCAACATTGCCACACAAATTTCTATCATCTCCGGAATATAGTTTCGAATTTGGTCAACTTAAAGATTCTAAATTTGCATACCAGTGGTAAAACTTGAGGACTGTACTGAGCTTGTAAACAGTATCTCAGTCTTGCAGCGAGCTGCACTGTCAATTTTAATCGTGGCTGTATGCTTTTGTTTCAGAGGTCTGATGGAGCTGGTCGGCATAATGGTGGGACACTTGTACTTCTTCATGATGTTCAAGTATCCTCAAGAGATGGGAGGCACCCGGTTCCTCACGACACCCAGCTTTCTGTAAGTGCTCTCCTTTCGGCCAGCTGAAAATTCATATTGCAATATCTCAGAAAGAATCTGTTTTTTTAACTAGTCACCACAGGGATGTTTAGATGATGGTGATTTTCAACGTGTTCTTCGGCAAGAGCAAGAATACCTGCAATTAAAATACACTCTGTTGTTATGTTATGAAGAAAGACATTTCACCATACTAAAAAAAAATTGACTCCTTTTTGCTTGTACCAACTCCTAAAACTTAACTTCAACGCCGGAATTACAAAATGTCAAGAATGAAACTAAAACGCAGGCTTTTAACTTGTCAATAACCATGAATTAAATACATTCGCTGATCTAATTATCTGTAGGTCCACTGATGATAAATTAACTCAAATTTAAAATAGTAGGTAACACTTTACAAATCACAAACATAAAGCCTAATTGAACAATCCCTGTGGAAAAGTATACTTTCCCAGTAAATAAACTTAAGTTGATCATAAAAGATTGATAGTATCAAAAGTCGACCAATAGTATTGATAGTAAAGTAGATCAAACTGTAGTTGATGTAATAGATCGATAGTATTGATAGTAAAGTAGATCGAACTGTAGTTGATGTAATAGATCGATAGTATCGTCGTGACCCGAGCTAAGCCCGAGCGTTGTTACTTCCAGGTACAAGTGGTTCCCTAACCAGCGGTCGGGCATCCACGGCTTCGGAGCGGCGCCAGCGGCACGGGCACCCGTTAACGCGCCGGCCCCGGGAAATGCGGGGGGCCGCCACCAGTGGGGCACCGGGCACGTTCTCGGGGACAACTGACCGCCGTGCTTCAACCTCTTGCTCGTCATGTTCTATGTTTCTTTGTGAATCCCTTGTAAAATCACCGTACACTGCGTGCTATCTTTGTTGGATTAATTTCAAATTTCTTGGTATACAATTAAATTTATAAAATCTATGTTTGAGGTGTATTCGATTGGAAATTCTCGCGGCTGGTGAACCTACAGAGAAGGCGAAAGGAGAGCCGCGATTACGTAGTGTAGAAATATGGTAAGTTTCTCATCCAATATAAGGATTTAGAAATCGATGTTACTGGTGGAAGCTTATGCCAGTAGGCTATTGATGATGGGTTAGCTGAGCAGGAAAAATTTGCGTCCGAACCGGGATATGAACCCAGGACCTTCCGCTTGCCGGGCGGTTGCTCTGACCACTGAGCTATCCGAGCTCACAAGATTCCTGCCTTCGCTGGGTGAGGAAAGGGCTCAGTGGTCAAAGCAAGCGCCCGGCAAGCAGAAGGTCCCGGGTTCATATCCCGGTTCGGACGCACATTTTTCCTGCTCAGCTAACCCATCAATATAAGGATTTTACTCTGTTGTTCTATTTGTTTGTTTTTATTCTTTGTTTTAGTGGCCCAAACAAATGCAGACTGGTTCATCACAGTTCACAAGTAGGCATTCAAAACATTTTAATATTTTAAATTTTACTTAGTGCAGAAGAATGTATCAATTAAGATCATCTTAATTCAGCCCCCGAGGGGTCCATACAACCAATTCTAAATGCGATATACGGTAATTAAAACACTTAAGGCTAAACTAATTGGAAAATCTTGTAGTACCTTGCGCGAGCAGAGCAGAAGCTTTGACCCTTTGACTAAGTGGCAGAAGATTGGTTTGATGAGATTCAAATCCCCGCCGCAATCTCGGCTTGCTTAAGTGACAGCTGATTGGCTGACTTCACGGCGCTAGGTTGTTCCATGATTGGTTCTTCATCAATGGTGGAGCGCTGGAATAGAAAACGCGTCGTTTCTCCAGTGCCTCTCGCAAGAAATTAGTATTTATTGCAGTGAGATTGGTTTAATTCATCTCATTTTCACTTGTGCGTGTACCGTGTATCTTCAACAACGATAAACTATTCAAATATCAGTAGGAAACGAATCGACATCTCCCTAGTCAACAAAGTGTCTGCTGCAACATTCCTATGGCTAATGAAAATGTCTGCATGCATGCTGGGTGCTTGCATGCTTTACTAGGTGAGTTACATCTTGCATGTCATATTGTTAAGAGATATTAATTTCGCCCATTCACTCTATAAGCGATAAGATTTCGATTGACCGGACGTTGTGACTTGTGAGTTATAATTAACAATTTAACAGCACGTCGTACCCTTGAAGTTGGAGTTTCAATGTCTTGTTAATAATGCCTTGGCTGTTTCACAGCGTTTTCCGAATTCCCTGGGGCTGGATGGAACTTAATAATCATATTTGGTTCATAAGTATACTATAAAAGTTTAGAAATAGATTCATTTGATAGTAATTGCAATACGTCCGCTCTTATGCTCTGCTCCAGCGAAGAGAAATCAATCATCATCAATCTCAATAACCACAAAATTACACTTGGGAGTTGAGACAGAGTCTTGGGTGGCAACAGGGTGCCATCTATACCCACTAGGCCACAACCCACCTAGAGAAGCGAGTTCTTGAACTCTTCGGTGGTGCCGTTTAGTTATGTGAATTGTGTAAGCAATAATCAGAATACCGAGGTACATATTTTACCCCTTCACACAGGACAGTGGTTATTTGGTGCGAATTTGTGCATTCTATTGATTGTGCAAGATTTCTGGGAAGTGTGAAGACGCATCATATTGCTTTCTCACTTGCAGTTGCACTAGAAGCTGCCCTGCCGATTACTGTTTGCCCATTCAAAATTCATTGTCGTTACTGGTCTTTGACTTTGACGGGGCTGTCGGCAACAATCAGTCAGAAGCTCGGTGCAATCTGAAATCTTTCTTGTTTTTCAACCTCGACTCCTGATCAAATGTCATTGTCACTTGGTATTTCACGAGACGATCTTGCACGTTCTACTGCTATTCCCACAGAAGAGACAGTTTTGTGCATTCAAGCTCGTTGCTCGCAACCGTGTTTGATGGGGTTAACGATGCCACATCACACAGGGTAATAAGCTCTGTTAGATATGTGCATAAATTAGGTGAAGGCAGTGGTGTTTGGCAGGAATTTGCAATGTACGCTGAAGTGTAATTTAAATGTTGAGTTGGTGGAGAACCACCAGTGTTTTTATTGCCGCTGTGCTTCGATTGTTAGCATGGACATGAGCTTTATACTAGGCTTTACCGATTTCCAACAATCGAAGCCACCTACGCATCTGTTGCATCATTTGAACACCAACGAGTCGGTGGTACTGCGTGGGGCTGTACATCGCGTTGGATGCAAGAAAAAGGACCAGTTGAGCCAACTAAGTTCACATTTCGGTCCTAAGTGTCAACTGCAAGAAAGGCGTGATATTTTACGATGGGGTCGGGGCAAACATTTAAAGTTTAAAGTGAAGGTTGGACGAAGCCAGACTTCTGAGAAGCAGGGAGGTGGGGTGGTCGTCCTTAGGGAATGGCAGTGTTCGGTTCTTAGCCGCTGGCTGCATGATCTTCTGTTGCTGAGAGTTGTTGCTAGCAGCTTGCACTTGTTGACATCACAGTGTCACACTCACACAGCACTGCAGTGTTCCTTCTTGCAATCGAGCGCGTTGCTCGCTAAGACAGTTGTTGCATTGTGTTTGCATTAAATGGAGGCAAGCCAACAATACCAAGTATTCTGTAGCGTTCGAGGTAAGCTTTGCTATGCTTTTAGGAATTGGAATGAATTGGGTGAAGTGAGTGTCGTTTAGACTGTGCCACAGAGGTGTCACACAGATAGTGAATTAGAGATTGCATTAGATGTAGGATTACTTAATTAGTTGTCAGTTCAGTTCGTTCGTGAAAAATTCTCTAAATAGTACGTGTGGAGTGTATACGTCACATTATACGTCGGAGTGTATACGTCGGAGTGTATAAGTCACATTATCACTTCTTGGCCTTTTGGATAAGATCGGTGTATATATCGGCCGCCCTGCGGAACATCGTGGCGGATATGTACCGCGGTAGCACCACGACCGTGCGTTCGGCCACAGGCTACACGGAACCCATCCCGCTACTAGCTGGAGTGAAGCAGGGCTGCCCACTCAGCCCCATTCTCTTCAACTTGGCCATTGAACCGCTCGTCCGGGCGCTCACCAACCGCGCCGAAGACCTGGGCACAGAGCTCTACGCCCACCGGCTGAGCACTTTGGCTTACGCGGACGACCTGGTTGTCACCGCGCGCGACCCAGCCTCCCTGACTGAGCTGCTGGACATCGTGGGCGAGGCAGCCACCTGGGCAGGGCTCAAGTTCAAGCCGGCCAAGTGCGCCTCTCTGCATGTCCTGCGGAACCACACGCAGGCGACCCCCTTCACCGTCCAAGGCGGTGACATGGCTACCCTGGGCGAAGGGGAGGCCTACCGCCACCTGGGAGTGCCCACGGGGTACAGGACGGCACAGACCCCCACGGTCGAGCTCGCGGCAATGTGCACTGACCTCGCTGCCATCGACCGGTCCCTACTAGCCCCCTGGCAAAAGATGGATGCAGTGAGGACGTTCCTCATTACCCGCCTCGAGTTCGTCATGCGTGGCGGCGCCATGAAGAAGACACTGTTCCGGCCGTTCGACAAGGCGGTGAAAGCCGCCGTGAAACAATGGATGAACCTACCTCAGCGTGCGAGCGCCGAACTCGTATACCTACCCACCCATGAAGGCGGAGCCGGCATATTGCCCCTCGCGGACTCTTCAGACATTCTGGCCGTAGGGCACCCGTTCCGCCTGCTGACAGGTAAAGACCCGCTCTGCCGCAACATAGCGTGGGCCGCTCTCCATGACGTGGTGCAACACAAAGTTCGACACGAACCCACCACAGCAGAGTGCTGCACATACCTCTCCGGCAGCCTGGAAGGGGACTTCCGACGCGACGATGGCGGATGCACCTCCATCTGGACGCAGGCCAGGACCGCCACGCGACGACTCGCGGCACGCACCAACGTGTCCTGGGCATACGACGAGGCCCACGACGACATCACCCTCCGCGTCCCGCTGCCCGGGAAACGGAACGACTTAGCGGTGATTGGCACTACAGACAGGAAGCACGCAATAAAAACGCTGCGCACCGCGGTCAGGCTTAGCCATAAGACCAAGCTGTTCACTAAGCCGGACCAAAGCAAAGTCCTGAAGGTCACCTCTATCTGGGATGCCAGCAACCACTTCATGGCTGCTGGCAAGTATACGAGGTTTTGCGACTGGCGTTTTATACACCGAGCGCGGCTTAACGTGGTACCACTGAACGGCAATAGGCGCTTCGGCAACCAGCCGCAGAGCTGCCGCTACTGCCATCACCCGAAAGAAACCCTACCACATGTCCTGAACCACTGTTTTCACAAACATGCTCAGGCCATACAGAACCGCCACAACGCCATCCAGACGCGCCTAGTCAACGCCGTCCCCAGGCGTCTGAAGAACGCTGGCGAGGTACAGGTCAATAGGATCACCCCGTACCAAATAGACAACCTCCGCCCTGACATCATTATCACCGATGAGCGGGAGCGTCGAGTATACATAATAGACATTACCTGCCCCTTTGAGAATGAGCGGGCCGCCTTTGCGACAGCCAGGACTCGGAAGTTGACTAAATACGCCGCAACAGCACAGGGCTTCCGCGACCGCGGCTACGAGACGTCCGTGGACGCGTTCATTGTCGGCCCGCTCGGCGGCTGGGACCCCCATAACGAAGATCTGTTACAAAAACTGGGGGTTAGCAGGCGATATTCAAACATCATGCGTAGACTCATGATAAGTGACACCATTAAGTGGTCGAGAGACATTTACATCGAACATGTCACTGGCCACCGGCAATACTAATCTGAATGAAGTGTACATATATGTAATTGTAATGTTAATATAATGTCAAATTGTAAATGTAATTATTCAAAAAAGAATAAGGTTGCTGCCCATAAATTCCATGGCTCTTAGCCATCAATATTAATCCGTGTGTAGTGTTTATGTAACTGTAAATTTAATGTAATGTCTAAATTGTAAGCGTTATTATTTTAAAAGGGGGTTGCTGCCCATAGGCTGCATGGCTTTAGCCATTTTTCAAATAGTGTGAAGTGTTTATGTAACTGCAAATTTAATGTAATGTCTAAATTATAAACGTTATTATTTAAAAAAGGGGGTTGCTGCCCATAGGCTGCATGGCCCTTAGCCATTTTTCAAATATTGTGAAGTGTTTATGTAACTGTAAATATAATGTAATGTCTAATTGTAACGTTATTATTAAAAAAAGGGGGGTTTCTGCCCATAGGCTGCATGGCCCTTAGCCATTTTTCAAATAGTGTGAAGTGTTTATGTAACTGTAAATTTAATGTAATGTCTAAATTGTAAACGTTATTAAACGTTATTATCTAAAAAAAAGGGGGTTGCTGCCCATAGGCTGCATGGCCCTTAGCCATTTTTCAAATAGTGTGAAGTGTTTGTGTAACTGTAAATATAATGTAATGTCTAATTGTAAACGTTATTATTTAAAAAAAGGGGGTTTCTGCCCATAGGCTGCATGGCCCTTAGCCATTTTTCAAATAGTGTGAAGTGTTTGTGTAACTGTAAATATAATGTAATGTCTAATTGTAAACGTTATTATTTAAAAAAAAGGGGGTTTCTGCCCATAGGCTGCATGGCCCTTAGCCATTTTTTCAAATAGTGTGAAGTGTTTATGTAACTGTAAATTGAATGTAATGTCTAAATTGTAAACGTTATTAAACGTTATTATTTAAAAAAGGGGGTTGCTGCCCATAGGCTGCATGGCCCTTAGCCATTTTTCAAATAGTGTGAAGTGTTTATGTAACTGTAGATATAATGTAATGTCTAATTGTAAACGTTATTTAAAAAAGGGGTTGCTGCCCATAGGCTGCATGGCCCTTAGCCATTTTTCAAATAGTGTGAAGTGTTTATGTAACTGTAGATATAATGTAATGTCTAATTGTAAACGTTATTTAAAAAAAGGGGTTGCTGCCCATAGGCTGCATGGCCCTTAGCCATTTCTCAAATACGCTTTTGTTAAAACATGTATGTATCAAAATGCAATTTTTAATAAATTTCTTAATATGTCCCATAATTGCTTCTCGGCCTTTTGTCTAACTTGCGACGATGGCCTTCCGACATAATATATGAACGACAATCGACCACAGATTTGCGGCGAATCTCAGAATTGATTGTTGTTCAATCTCAGACTTCTTTTTCTCGTTTTTTGTCAGATGGCAACAATAACATTAACAGACAACATTGTGATTTGCATTCTTTTTCTGTGACCGAATTGAGTGGTTCCAGTCAGTATTCCAAAACATAAATCCAGGATCTTATCTTGGACGAGCGATAAAAGCAACCAGGAAGCGATTGCCGTAGCATGCAAGACTACTTGTGTCCTAAGCCGCTGACGAAGGCCACCTGCAATAACCGCTGTAAGTCCCTTGAAACATGTCTTTGTGTTCGACAGCAATTAGAAGATAAACCATCCAACATGACGCTTCATGCAGCCCCTTTGACCGTGCCTTCTGCCGCGCGGAAACCCTAGCTCGACCCTACCCCTGATCCAGCAGGAGACACAGCAGCAGGTTCATGGAAAAGTGCAGTGCAAGCCAATCCGAAGGCCGGGCACGTGCGTCTTTGATGGCGGCAACTGGTTGCGTGGAGGGGAAGCCGAGGGGAAGCTGCCGCCAGGGTAGATGAGCACATGGTGGTGGAAGGCAGACGATGATTGACAGCTTCTCGAATCTCGGGACCATTGTTGTTGTCTTGCTGCTAGCTGCTAGCTGCCGGCGTCGGTCTGCTTGTGTTTCTATCCTTCGCACGCGTCGACTCAGTGTCCGATCAGTGTTTACTTGTGCGTGCAATCTAAAGCAGCTTTTCTCGCAACTGTGATACTGACTAGTTTGTGTAAGACTGTAGTGTAGTTTTCTTCAAATGGATTTCACATTACAACATATTACATCTCATCGATGTCACATCACACGAGGTAAGCTTGTTTATGGCATAATTTGGAATTAGTCGAAGTCTCTGGTGGTGCTTTAGTGCCCTACGGTGATACGATTGTTATAATCAACACGGGCCTCGTAATTCCTATACCGTCGATTTAGGTTACTCAAAATTCAATTAATGTAGTGGTTAGGTTCTAGGTTGCGTAGGCTGCAGGAAAACTTTGTTCCCAGTCGACACAACAGAGAGGGAGGCTCACATTTCAAACATAAATGTCAACTGCAAGAAATAAATAAAACAATGCGGGCGGGTTTGGGTCGGGTCTGTCTTTTAAAGTTTAAATGGTCGGAGGAGTGGGGTGGGGGTGAAGTGGATCGTTGGGGAAGGACTTCAGTGCCAAATCGCTAGCTGCCAGCGTCATTCGTCAGTCACAGTTGTGCAATCGAGAGCGTTGTGTCGTGGTGCTCGTGACGTGTTTTCGATGGGTTGCTTATTGATGAGTGAACGATGCCACATTACACGGGGTAAGCTTTGCTAGGTGCATATTGAGCGAATGTAAGTTGCTAAAAGTTTCTGTTTGTACTTTGTTGCAATGCATGAAAGGAATCGGACGTTGAGTTGGGGGATGCCAAGAATTATAAAACGGCCATGTCAGTGATGTGCTTTAAGGCGGTTCTAGCAAGACGCTATGTATAACGGGCCATAAGTCCGTCTCTCTCTAATTTGGTTGAGTATACAAAAATTGTTGTGGTTTCGTGACACTCCTTAGAAGATTTAAAAATTTAATTGCCTTTTAGCAAAGGATTAGAGCTTATATGAAAAGCTATCAAGTGATCAGCAGTCTTTTGCACTTGCTTATTGCATGAGCGTTGAAAAGCTTAGTTATAAGCTTATAACGTATAAATTGTGTTTATAAACAACTTAACTGTCGCACTGATTACGAGTGCGAGCCAAGATCGCGAGACATTCAAGGGCGGTGTCGATTTCAGCCAGGTATTGGTATTACGGGTTAAATTTTGTGGCGATAGCATTGCCCAAACCAATAACACTAGATTATTGAAAATCAGACCACAAACCAATCGTAACATTCTTAAACTGCTCGTCTTTTCAAAATTCTTCTATGACGTTTCTAAGACTAGTATTTCGTGAAAACAAAATGCAGAGGGTGACAAAAATAATTCCACTAAACAGCCCTTGGCTCAAAATGACTTGCTTGATAGCCCACACCGCCCACACCTAGGAGCAAGGTGTTGGCGAGGCTGTAAAAAAGTTTCGTATTTCTATCTACAACCGTTACTCTGATGCTATCGCCAGAAATCTAACCCTTTTAAATGCGTGTATCTCCGTGAAATTTGGGTTTGAGCATGATTTTTTGATAAATCCTGCACTTTGGTGTTATACTTTTTCAGGTTCAAAGGTTATTTCCTTTCAAAACTGCATATTTCGAAGTTTAGACAGCGAGGGTCTTATGGCCCGTTATACATAGCGTCTTGCTAGAACCGCCTTAAAAGAAACAACGGACATCAGTTAGGTTTTATCAATTATCATGGTGCTAATCTGCAGTGGTGCTACGATTGTTTGGTTTACTATGCCGTACCTAATGCCAGCAAACATCGGTGTCACTGCGTTGCTATTGTTGCCACGCTGCTACGATTGTTGGCATTACTATGTGCCTTGCTTAAATTACCAGCAAACACCAGTGTTACTGCACTGCCATTGTTGCCACGCTGTCCCAATTGTTGGCATTGCTGTGAATACATCAATGAAGCTGCGCTGCAAGTTTTTGTATGTTACTTCAAAAAGCCAACAATCGGAACACCAAAGCTACTCGTGCATCACGAAAGCACCAATAAGTCGGTGGTAATGGGTGGGGCTGCAAGTCGCGTGGGATACAAGAAGAAAGATCACTTGACCCAACTAAGCTCGCATTTCGGCCGTAAGTGTCAACCCGTAATAAAGACGTGGTGTTTTACGACGGGGTCGGGGTCAGCCTTCTAAAGCGTAACTGAAAGGTTTCAAGAAACAGGGGAGGTGGTGTGGTGCGCGTCCTTAGGGAAGGCAGGGAGTGCTGCTTGCAAAGAGCTCGCAGGTGCCGGCTTCAAATCAGTGTCAAGCAGCAATATGGTGTTCCTCCTACTTGCAATCGAATGCGTTCGTCACAAAGCTTGCGAGTTGAGGTAGGGATTACATTATACGTAAATTACTTATCAATTGGGCTTTTGACAATAATTAATTTCCTCATGTATGTAAGATCGGAAAGTCTACGTCATGACATTATCACTCTCAGCCTTTTGGCTAAGATCGGAGTGTATACGTCACATTATCACTTCTCGGCCTTTTGGCTAAGATCGGAGTGTATACGTCACATTATCACTTCTCGGCCTTTTGGCTAAGATCGGAGTGTATACGTCACATTATCACTTCTCGGCCTTTTGGCTAAGATCGGAGTGTATACGTCACATTATCACTTCTCAGCCTTTTGGCTAAGATCGGAGTGTATACGTCACATTATCACTTCTCGGCCTTTTGGCTAAGATCGGAGTGTATACGTCACATTATCACTTCTCGGCCTTTTGGCTAAGATCGGAGTGTATACGTCACATTATCACTTCTCAGCCTTTTGGCTAAGATCGGAGTGTATACGTCACATTATCACTTCTCGGCCTTTTGGCTAAGATCGGAGTGTATACGTCACATTATCACTTCTCGGCCTTTTGGCTAAGATCGGAGTGTATACGTCACATTATCACTTCTCGGCCTTTTGGCTAAGATCAGAGTGTATACGTCACATTATCACTTCTCGGCCTTTTGGCTGAGATCGAAGTGTATACGTCACATTATCACTTCTCAGCCTTTTGGCTAAGATCGGAGTGTATACGTCACATTATCACTTCTCGGCCTTTTGGCTAAGATCAGAGTGTATACGTCACATTATCACTTATCGGCCTTTTGGCTAAGATCGGAGTGTATACGTCACATTATCACTTCTCGGCCTTTTGGCTAAGATCAGAGTGTATACGTCACATTATCACTTCTCGGCCTTTTGGCTAAGATCGGAGTGTATACGTCACATTATCACTTCTCGGCCTTTTGGCTAAGATCGGAGTGTATACGTCACATTATCACTTCTCAGCCTTTTGGCTAAGATCGGAGTGTATACGTCACATTATCACTTCTCAGCCTTTTGGCTAAGATCGGAGTGTATACGTCACATTATCACTTCTCAGCCTTTTGGCTAAGATCGGAGTGTATACGTCACATTATCACTTCGAAGCCTTTTGGCTAAGATCGGAGTGTATACGTCACACTATCAATTCTCAGCCTTTTGGCTAAGATCAGAGTGTATACGTCACATTATCACTTCTCGGCCTTTTGGCTAAGATCGGAGTGTATACGTCACATTATCACTTCTCGGCCTTTTGGCTGAGATCGGAGTGTATACGTCACATTATCACTTCTCGGCCTTTTGGCTAAGATCGGAGTGTATACGTCACATTATCACATCTCAGCCTTTTGGCTAAGATCGGAGTGCATACGTCACATTATCACTTCTCGGCCTTTTGGCTAAGATCGGAGTGTATACGTCACATTATCACTTCGAAGCCTTTTGGCTAAGATCGGAGTGTATACGTCACACTATCAATTCTCAGCCTTTTGGCTAAGATCGGAGTGTATACGTCACATTATCACTTCTCGGCCTTTTGGCTAAGATCAGAGTGTATACGTCACATTATCACTTCTCGGCCTTTTGGCTAAGATCGGAGTGTATACGTCACATTATCACTTCTCGGCCTTTTGGCTAAGATCGGAGTGTATACGTCACATTATCACTTCTCAGCCTTTTGGCTAAGATCGGAGTGTATACGTCACATTATCACTTCTCGGCCTTTTGGCTGAGATCGGAGTGTATACGTCACATTATCACTTCTCAGCCTTTTGGCTAAGATCGGAGTGTATACGTCACATTATCACATCTCAGCCTTTTGGCTAAGATCGGAGTGCATACGTCACATTATCACTTCTCGGCCTTTTGGCTAAGATCGGAGTGTATACGTCACATTATCACTTCGAAGCCTTTTGGCTAAGATCGGAGTGTATACGTCACACTATCAATTCTCAGCCTTTTGGCTAAGATCGGAGTGTATACGTCACATTATCACTTCTCGGCCTTTTGGCTAAGATCAGAGTGTATACGTCACATTATCACTTCTCGGCCTTTTGGCTAAGATCGGAGTGTATACGTCACATTATCACTTCTCGGCCTTTTGGCTAAGATCGGAGTGTATACGTCACATTATCACTTCTCAGCCTTTTGGCTAAGATCGGAGTGTATACGTCACATTATCACTTCTCGGCCTTTTGGCTAAGATCGGAGTGTATACGTCACATTATCACTTCGAAGCCTTTTGGCTAAGATCGGAGTGTATACGTCACACTATCAATTCTCAGCCTTTTGGCTAAGATCAGAGTGTATACGTCACATTATCACTTCTCGGCCTTTTGGCTAAGATCGGAGTGTATACGTCACATTATCACATCTCAGCCTTTTGGCTAAGATCGGAGTGCATACGTCACATTATCACTTCTCGGCCTTTTGGCTAAGATCGGAGTGTATACGTCACATTATCACTTCTCAGCCTTTTGGCTAAGATCGGAGTGTATAGGTACGTCACATTATCACTTCTCGGCCTTTTGGCTGAGAACAGCGCCAACTGGATCGTCTTCACGGGTTCAGCAAGTCTGCCCCTGTGTGGAGCGACGCAACCCGCACGACCTGCGTGTATCTTTGGTTGCCTACACCGGCAGGAATGCGTGCTGCCTTCAGAAGTTCCTGTTGTGCCGATGTTCAACAGGTTTATCATCTGTCAGCCCTCATTTAAAACGTTTTTAAAAGTGATTTGACATTTTCTTCATGTAAAAAAAAATCAATTTTCTTAAATTATAAGCATTAAACTTATCATTGTGATTTGGAACAGTTTATGTTATTATGTTTATGTTGTTATATCAATTATCAATAGCATCCAAGTACCGTTGTAAAGTTGAAGAATTCTAAGCTGCTGTTTAGCAACAAGTTCCGGGTTTCCTGCAACCAAATCAAGTGATACTGGTGCAGAAAAAGGAAAGGTTACTTAACTTTACAAATATTCGCTGACAAAACAAAGTTTTATTTAATTCAAACGATGGATGGCCCTTTGTGGAAAATCCACATTTTACAGACAGATTTTTACAAGAGCCTTATATCACCAAAAGGTCGTAAATTTGTGCCAGAGAGGGGTGAAAATCTAAAACCCTTTTGCCGCTTAACTATGTCCTATGTCATAAAGATTGTATAGCACAGAGCTATTTTCTTTATTACAGGATTTCGATTGTTCCTTTCTGTTTTAATTGACTGGGGATCAACACGTGTTATTTCATCCTACCGAGGAAAGCAACACGTGTTATTTCATCCTACCGAATGAAAGCAACACGTGTTATTTCATCATAAAGAAGGCAAAGCAGCACGTGTTATTTCATCATAAAGACGGCAGAGCATAATTTACCTTGAAGTAGTAAGCATTTCAATTTCAATCGGTAACGTTTTCTACCGATCTTTTTGGGTTTAAACTTTTAATGCTTTTGTTAACTGACTCGTTTCTTCCTCTTGTTTGTTAGTTTGATATTGATGATTTGATTAATTAGTAACCCAATAATTTTTGGTTTTCATAATTATTTTTAGTATTTTAATGTATTAATATAAAAAATTTATATTTGATTTTAAAATATCATTTTGATTATAAATTTTATTTTTTATTTTAAAAACATTTCATGATTTAATTTTTTTTAAATACGTTTAATGCCTTGGGTAAATTATTTTTCAATATTATACTAAAAATCTCGTTATTTTTTGTTTTATTTATTTTTACTTTCAATAACTTTATTAAAACTTATTCCCAGTTAATACTAATTATTACCTGTGGTGCTAATCATGCTACTAATGATTCTAACGACACCACTACGAGTGCGCTGTCATCGAAGGACGCCGCTATCACTATTTCGGACTCAAACCAAAAGTTCATTTAACCGTCCTGGACGAATTTGGTGAAATTACTCTGGTCTCTCTTCAGAACGCAAAAATCTTTCGCCTTTTACTAAAGATTTCCGTGGAGAGGGACACATGATGAGTCTATAAGACAATTTTTGGATGTCCGGCTTAACAGCTGGGCAAAAAATACGCTATGTGCACCCAAGGTATCAACAGTGATGAGCACCGAGCATCGAGCAGATCGATACTTGCTGTGACGTCACGCCGGCTGTGACGTAGCTGGACGGAAATATGCGCGAGGTCGTGAGATTGTCTAGGTTTGTGCTGCTGGCTTGTGTTTGGTGAAACTTGTTTGCCATTGGCTGGTAGGAGAGGCGGAATGTGAGGGGGAAATATTCACCGGCCAGGTGTAAAGCTGTTGCCAGGCTTCAACGGCTGAATCAAGATGCTTAGACTTGAAATAATGAATGTGGGATCAAGATGGTTCCAAACAATTCAACGATAGCGAAAATATGTATCAGATGAAGGGAGTTACAGAGTGAATTGCTGTTAAAACAATTTTTGGTTGAGACTGATTTATATCATTCAATCCTAAATCTTAAGTACTTCACCTGTAGGGAATAAAAAAAAGTATTGATATGAAAGATTTTATTTGATATTGTATCATCACATTATTTCAAAAGTAAGGAGATCACCAAGAAGATTAGTTTTTCTATATGATAAATATTATATACCATAGCTAACTTGCAGCAAAGTGACGAGGACGTATGGTGTATGAGAAGCCAGAAGAGAGAAGCTGGAAGACACCAAAAACGAAATCTTTGAGCAGCATTGAAGAAGAAAAAGAAATGAACGAAATAAGAAGTTAAGAATTTCGTGAAAAGACAGGTATTGAAACATTAAGTTCCTAGACTGCTAAAGAGAGGTTTAATTTGGTTAATGATAGAAATGGGAGAGAATCGGATACTGTCTATACCTTTGTTAGTACATTATTAGGAACGGAGATGACCTGGAAGACCAAGAAGAAGATGGAGATAAAAACGATGTTTTTTTGCAGGAGAGATTTGGGAGGAAGTTCTTCAAGACTTATTGAGGTACGATAATGGTTTCTTCTTGAGAGGAGAAGCTGAAATAGTAAAAGAGGAGGAATTTATAGATGGAATTGCAAGACTAGAGAAATAGATTAAAAAATAAACATATAAAAAGATATTAAAAATCTAATTTAGATATTATATACTTATTAACATAAGATATTGTATGTATGAACGTATGTATCTTGACATAAGGTTTATCGTTTAACGTATAAAGCTTAACATGATATAAAAGTTACGTTTAATGTGTTAAAATTTTAAAAAACGCCAATTCTTGTTCTGATTTACGCTTTTTCACTATGAGTAGGTCTTTCAAATACAAGAACTCGAAACGTCACATTCACTCATGTCTACATTAAAAACTATGATCTGAAATTTTAATAACTCAAAAGAACAATTTCTGAACTGCTTGTATGCTGTATACAGGTGTGATAAATATTTATTTTATATAATGTAATAAATATAATAATTAATTTAATTATATATAAATATATAGATTACTGTGTAACGAGATTAAAGGCTGGTTCACAATCAACTTAGCAATAGACATAACTTAAAATAAGCAGTAACTTAAAAGTTTGACATATGGATCTCCATTAGACTGTCTACAACAAACATAAGGACTTAACTTAGACATGACTTAAACATAATGTTTGACCATGTCTAACTTTTAAGTTACTGCTAATTTTAAGTTATGTCTATTGCTAAGTTGATTGTGAACCAGCCTTTAAGATCTTTCTGAAGATCTGACTATATATATTTATTTATTTATTATAATAATTAAATTTTATATACATATGAGACAGTTTTAACTGGGAGATTCATGTTCTATCGTTTAATTTGGGTTGAAGAAGTTTAAAGTTTAAACCAAACGGTCAATTAAACAAGAATATATTTTCTGTACTTTGCTAGTTTGTTAGCATTTTGTGATTAGGTTTCTTTGTCCCTTAAATTATTGATTTTAAAAAATAGACTTTTATTTTAACTGGAGGATCTACCTTAAAATAAACTTCCCAATAATAACCATTTAGATTTCACAATTCTATAACGATATTTATTTGAAACATTTCTAATACATTTTCTATTCCATCCTGGTTTTATATCAGCTTGATGATGTTCTTTCACCCCTTA
This sequence comes from Nemurella pictetii, assembly GCA_921293315.2. Lineage (NCBI taxonomy): Eukaryota > Metazoa > Arthropoda > Insecta > Plecoptera > Nemouridae > Nemurella > Nemurella pictetii. Next base: position 11,650,660 of record OV121122.1, read on the forward strand.
GAAGGGGACTTCAAATCTAACTTTTGATTTCGATTGACGAAAAGTTATTTTGATTTCGATTGACGATTGATCTAACTTTTGATTTCGATTGACGATTGATGTAACTTTTGATTTCGATCGACGATTGATATAACTTTTGATTCCGATTGACGATTGATCTAACTTTTGATTCCGATTGACGATTGATCTAACTTTTGATTCCGATTGACGATTGATCTAACTTTTGATTTCGATTGACGATTGATATAACTTTTGATATCGATTGACGATTGAGCTAACTTTTGATTTCGATTGACGATTGATGTAACTTTTGATTTCGATCGACGATTGATATAACTTTTGATTTCGATTGACGATTGATCTAACTTTTGATTTCGATTGACGATTGATATAACTTTTGATATCGATTGACGATTGAGCTAACTTTTGATTTCGATTGACGATTGATCTAACTTTTGATTGACGATTGAGCTAACTTTTGATTTCGATTGACGATTGATGTAACTTTTGATTTCGATCGACGATTGATATAACTTTTGATTTCGATTGACGATTGATCTAACTTTTGATTTCGATTGACGATTGATATAACTTTTGATTTCGATTGACGATTGAGCTAACTTTTGATTTCGATTGACGATTGGGCTAACTTTTGATTTCGATTGACGATTGATCTAACTTTTGATTTCGATTGACGATTGATCTAACTTTTGATTTCGATTGACGATTGATCTAACTTTTGATTTCGATTGACGATTGATCTAACTTTTGATTTCGATTGACGATTGATCTAACTTTTGATTTCGATTGACGATTGATCTAACTTTTGATTTCGATTGACGATTGATTGATCTAACTTTTGATTTCGATTGACGATTGATCTAACTTTTGATTTCGATTGACGATTGATCTAACTTTTGATTTCGATTGACGGTTGATATAACTTTTGATTTCGGTTGACGATTGATCTAACTTTTGATTTCGATTGACGATTGATCTAACTTTTGATTTCGATTGACGATTGATCTAACTTTTGATTTCGACTGACGATTGAGCTAACTTTTGATTTCGATTGACGATTGGGCTAACTTTTGATTTCGATTGACGATTGAGCTAACTTTTGATTTCGATTGACGATTGAGCTAACTTTTGATTTCGATTGACGATTGAGCTAACTTTTGAAACTTTTGATTTCGATTGACGATTGATCTAACTTTTGATTTCGATTGACGATTGATCTAACATTTGATTTCGATTGACGATTGATCTATTTTTTGATTTCGATTGACGATTGATCTAACTTTTGATTTCGATTGACGATTGATCTAACTTTTGATTTATTTTTATTTATTTAAAACAGATTTGTAAACTATTTAGTTTACTTTGTCTGAGTATTATATATTTTTTTTTCTTACATAATAATAATCCATAAATATTTTTCCTTACAATTTACTAATTTGAACATTTTTTTTAATATCTTTTATTTACATCCTGTTCCATTACATAAACGGGTAAGGAGGTGCATAGCACTTTATTACAGCTCGTCAACTCTCTGGTATAAATTAGCTAGTTTACCACCCTTCTACTTCTTCTTCTTCTTCTTCTTCTTCTTCTTCTTCTTCTTCTTCTTCTTCTTCTTCTTCTTCTTCTTCTTCTTCTTCTTCTTCTTTCCCCGCATCCTTTTCTTCTCTATTTAGCATTTCATTCCACAATTCTTTATTTGTCCACCATATTTATTTGTTATTTACTTCATTCCAGCTCTCTCCTCTTTCTTCCACATCTCTTCTCACTTGATCGATCCATCTTTCTCTTGGTCTTCCAGCTCCTCTTTTTTCATATTTTACTTCAATCTCTTTCTTTGGCAATCTATTATCTTCCATTCTCATCACTCGTCCATAAAATTTCAATCGTTCTTTACCAATTTTAAAACTTAAACTCTCCACCCCTACCTTTCTTCTCAATATATTACTTCTTATTTTATCCATTTTTGTAACCCCTTCAATACTTCTTATGAATTATTTGAACATAATTTTCTAAATACTTTTGCGTCTTTTAAATTTTTTTTTTCAATCTTCATTTTATTCCATTCTTCAACTCCCTTCTCCAAAAATCCAAATCTTCTCTTTCCCATATTCTTGCATCTTATTTTAAATTCATGTCCATTTTTTCCAATAAATTTTGCTTTTTCAAATCTTTCACATAATTCTTCGAAGGCAGGTACCCCAATAAAAGCTTTATAAATTAAAATCAACCGAGCAGTTCTCCTTACTTTAAGATCATCCCAACCTAATTCATCTATCATTTTTTTTATGCTTCTGTATTTATAATATTCTAACTATCTCATCTCCATTAATTTCTTCATCCTTCGCATGTCCATCCACAACTTTGTCTTCAGTATTTTCTCTTCCTACCTCCCATTCTATCCCTAAATCTTCTTCTTTATTCTCTCTTTCTACTTCTTCTACTTCTTCTTCTTCTTCTTCTTGATCTAACGATTGATCTAACTTTTGATTTCGATTGACGATTGAGCTAACTTTTGATTTCGATTGACGATTGATCTAACTTTTGATTTCGATTGACGATTGAGCTAACTTTTGATTTCGATTGACGATTGATATAACTTTTGATTTCGATTGACGATTGATCTAACTTTTGATTTCGATTGACGATTGAGCTAACTTTTGATTTCGATTGACGATTGATCTAACTTTTGATTTCGATTGACGATTGAGCTAACTTTTGATTTCGATTGACGATTGATATAACTTTTGATTTCGATTGACGATTGATCTAACTTTTGATTTCGATTGACGATCGATCTAACTTTTGATTTCGATTGACGATTGAGCTAACTTTTGATTTCGATTGACGATTGATCTAACTTTTGATTTCGATTGACGATTGATCTAACTTTTGATTTCGATTGACGATTGAGCTAACTTTTGATTTCGATTGACGATTGATCTAACTTTTGATTTCGATTGACGATTGATCTAACTTTTGATTTCGGTTGACGATTGATCAAACTTTTAACGTAATGATTGATTGTTTATTAAGATTGAACATTTCCACGATATGTAATGGAATATTTCACGCTGGATTTTCAGCTTTTAGTAGCTGTTGATAATATTGCGTATCTGCTTTCGTAATCTAACTTTTGACTGACTGACTTGAAATAACTTTTAATTAAACGTTCGATTAAACAATTCGACGATATTTGTATGGAAGATTTCCAATATATTATCTGTTCTTTCCTGCTTGTTAGATATTTACGATGTTATGCTTTACCTATAACACGGGGTTTCATTTTGATTTAGATCGACGTTTGATCTAACTTTTGATTTAGATCGACTATCTATCTATCTTTTGATTTAGATTTAATCATAATCTAACTTTTATTTAAACAATTATTATGCATTCATTTAGATATTTGCGTGTTAAATATAAGTAGAATTTTTACGCGCTTTTTGAGCAAGAAAAGACGCATAAAATTTTACATGTCGAAAACGATTGTTTTTTGACATAACGATGATTTACGATGAAAATCGTTATCAATCGATTGTAATCGTTATCAGACGATTGTTACCATGGTTTTATTTATGTGGGCCGAACTCGGAGGTAGTGCAATACCGAGACAACCCGTGACAGAGGAAGAGCAAGCCCTTATCTCTCCGTCATTTTCCAAAAATCAGTTTAATATACTGGGCCCACAATGTGGGCCGTACCAGATATTAAGCTGATAAGAACAGATAAATGCGTTTATTTCCAAAAAATGGTACATACATACATGTGGGATAGCATAAAAATACTCACAAATTGCTTAAAAACAAATTAAAAAGAACCGAGCCACATTTAAAAAAATCCTGCGACTCTAAAAAGGGGTAAAAATACATAATGCGCTCCTCGGTCACAGCCAAATATCACAGGTTCGTCGAGATCACAGATGGAAAATCACGCAGCCCGTCCAGATGGAGGACTGCTTCGCCCGATCCCTGCCGCCGACGGACTCTTCCGGCCAGCGCCCGGGCAGCACACCGGCCTAGACGTACTGCCGCGCCCCGCAAAGATGCTCCACGTAGACGTCCCTGGACCAGTGGATCGTCTCCGACACCATGAGCCGGGACATCAGGCGGCCGTACCGGGGACTAATCCCCAGCCACCTGAGTACCGGCTCATTAGCCGGATCCCACGAGCCCAGGGCGCCCACGATCAGGGCGTCGAGCCGCACCGACCATCCCGCGCGAGTCAGCTGGTCCGCGATGTCGGCGTACTTTTCCACCTTGGCCAGCCGTGCCAAGGTGAACGCCTCCGACCCGTTCTCGAACGGAATGGTGACGTCGACAATGACGACACTCTTAGTCGCCGCGTCGACGACCACCAAGTCCGGACGAAGAGGGGATCGGACCTGTCCGATGTCGACGGCGAGGTTTTTGCGTAGAGAGCCAGCACGGGCCGGGACCGCTTTGGCGAGCCGCCCCAAGACTGCATCATGCCGCCGCGTGTACGCAGCGGCAAGCACCATACAATGGTCCAGTACATGGGGCAGAGTCTCGTTCCCGTACCCGCATCGCCGGCATCTCTTATCGCAGTCACCCCACCGCCGAGCACCGTTCAGGGACACGCAGTCCAGCCGCGCACGATGGACGAACCGCCACTCGGCGAAGCGAGTGAAGGACCCAGACCTGAGGAAGTGGTTGGACACCGGGCAGCGCGCAGACAGCTCAAACACCTTTCCCTGATCGGGCTTCTTAACCAGTTTCTCAAAGTAGAGCCCTTTCAGGGAGGCGCCAAGCTTTTGGCTTAGAAGCTGTCGCGCACCTTCCGGCACCCTCAGGTCACCTCCAGCATGGCCGGGACGCGGGAGGACCACCTGCACCTCGCGGAGTGCCTCGCACCAATGGAACGAGGCACCCACTCGGCCGGCCAGTCTACGCGTCGCCTTCCGGGTCACCGACCAAACGGATTCGATGTCGCCGCCGTCACGACCGAACTCGCCCTCGAGGCTGCCGCTAAGATATTTAACGGCGTCCTCCTTTGAGGGCGGTCGGCCGATCCGACGGCGCACCACCGCGGAAAGCGCGCTCCACGCCACGTCCCGGACCATTTCATCCCGGCAAGTGAGAAGCCGGAAGCCGTGCACGAGGCTGGACACATCCACGCGGTCCCCCAGCGGCATCAACCCCGCGCCGCCCATCTGGCATGGAAGCCAGAGCAGCTCGGGGCTCGCACGCTGGGGAAGGTGCATCCAGGACTTGCCTAGGCGCTTGATCACTTTGTCAAGCGCCAGCAGAGGCCCCTTCAACACCCGACCCCCACGCAGAATAAAATCCAGCCTCGGTAGTAAGAATACTGACACAGCCTCCAGCTTCTGCCAGGGCGCCAGGAGGGACCTATCCAACTTGAACAGGTCCTGCCGGATCTGTTCAATACCTAACAGGGGTGTCTGGGCTACACGGAACCCAGTAGGGATGCCCAAGTGCCGATATTCCTCCCCGTCCCCGAGCGCCTCCATGGCAGAGCCCTGGATGGTGAACTGTGTGGGCAGGGTCCTCCGCTGGTTGCGGCAGTCCACATGAAGGGACGCACACTTCCGAGCGTTAAACACCAGCCCACACCACCGGGCACTCGAGGACACCAGGTCCAAAAGGACCTGAAGGGAGTCCGGGGTACTGGCCATGACAACGAGGTCATCCGCGTAGGCAAGTATGTTGACCCGATGGTCGTACAACTGCACCGCGTTTTCATCCCTCGCCGTCAAGACCGCCCGGATCACCGGCTCGATAGCCAGGTTGAAAATAACGGGACTAAGCGGGCACCCCTGCTTCACCCCTGCCAGGACACTGATGTCGTCCGACTCCCCCTGTTGCGTTCTGATGTTCGTTGTACACCCCGTATACAAGTCTCGAACAATGTCCCGCAGAGGTTTAGGGAGACCAAACAACTCCAGCATCCTGTGGATGTGGCCGTGAGGCACCGATCCAAAGGCATTTGCCAGATCCAGCCAGGCCACACTCACCGCCCCGTTGTTGCGGCGGGCGTCGTCCAAAGCCGACTGAAGCACGAAGTTGTGCTCGAAGCAACCCTCGTGCTCCATGAAGCCCTTCTGCTGTGGAGATATCTTGCCACTCGCAGAGGCCCAACCCGAGATGCGCAGTGCGAGCAAACCACTGTAGAGCTTCGCTATCGTGTCCGACAGCGAGAGCGGGCGCCAGTTCGTGGGATCGTCCCGAGGACCCTTTTTGTAGACTAGAATCGTCCTCGAGCGTTTCCACGAACCGGGGACTCTCCGCTCTGCCCTACAGCGGTTAAAAATCTCGGCTAGAACCACGCACCCCGGATCGGCCCTCCGGAGGTCTCCATATGATACCGTGTCCCTGCCCGGGGCCGAGTTCCCGCACCGTCGCAGCCTCGCTGCGACCTCAGCAGGGGTAAACTCCCGGACAAGCAACTCGGCATCCAGCACTGGCAGGGCCTCATCTCGCGCACGAGGGAGTCCCGAGGGTCTCGGCTCCCTACTCGCCGGTTTCTCCGCAAAGACACCCCCAAAGAAGTCGGTCAGCACCCTCGGCTCGATGGCGCAGTAGGGAGAGACATCGCCCAGGACCTTCCCCACCGCTTTTTTTTTATTCACCCGATAAAGCTGTTGAAGCCGTTTGGCCTCCTCAGCATAGTCGAGTGGCGGCGGAGGAGGCCCCCGAGCTACGCCCCCCCCAGCAGCACCACCTGGCCTCACCGGGCGCTGTTGCCGTCCTCCCCGGGGGTTACCGCGCCGGCTTTCGGTCACCCCGATCACAAAATCTGCCACAGCCGACTGGAAGGCCGGCCAGCTACCGGCAGCACGCAGCCGCCCAAGCCACTCACCCTGGAAGTCCGTCAGCGGCTCCGCCGGCAGCCCGGGTGGAGAGGCAGCCCGCAAACCCGTCGCCTGACGGGGCAACTGGGTCGGAGCCGGGGGTGGTGACGGTGCCGACGACTCGGAACTGCTGCTTGAAGCCGGAGGGCGCCTCGCCCCACCGCGGGGTCTCCTCGCCGACGTCGGAGCCGGCGCCGGGGCGGTTGGTGGTGCCTGGCGCGGAGTGACGCGGCGTTGGGTCTCCGGGGCTGCCTGCGGACGCCGAGTGGATGATGACGGTCCTGGCAGCAGCTCCGGGCTGCTACCCGAGCTAGCAGATGGTGTTGGAGCGCGCCGACCCTGGCGGTGGGTGGCGTGGCGGCGGCGAGGTGGAGCAGCCGCAGTTGCCGGGGCGCGCCCCATCGCGGCCATGACCGTGGCGTACCCCGCTGCCAGGTTTCCGAGGGCGTCATCCTGGGAGTCTGTCGGCGGCTCTTCCGGCAGCCCGGGTGGAGTGGCAGTTCGCGCGCCCGTCGCCGGGCGGGGCAGCAGAGTTGATGGAGGCGCCGGCGGTGGTGATGGCGCCGTCGACTCGGAACTGCTGCTTGATGCCGGGGGGCGCCTTGCTCCACCGCGGGGTCTCCTTGCCGTCGTCGGAGCCGGCGCCGGGGCGGTTGGTGGTGGTGCCTGGCGCGTAGCGACGCGGCGCTGGGGCTCCGGGGCTGCCTGCGGACGCCGAGTGGGCGAAGACGGTCCTGGCAGCAGCTCCGGGCTGCTACTCGAGCTTGCAGATGGTGTTGGAGCGCGCCGGCCATGGGCTCGATGGGTGGCGTGGCGGCGGCGAGTTGGAGCTGCCGGGGCACGCCCCATCGCGGCCACAACTGCGGCGTACCCAGCTGCCAGGTCTTCGGGGGCGCCATCCGCGGCGGGGCGTCCTGCCGGGGCGGCCTGGGCAGCACGAGCGACAGCGGGGACGTCCGGGGCCGCGGCAGCCGGTGGCGGGACGGCGGCGACAGGCGGAGGCGCAGCAGCACCAGCGGGCAGTTGGTGTGGCCCGTCGTGGAGCGCGCGCTCCACGACGGGCTACTACACTTTGATCTTAGCCAAAAGGCCGAGAAGCGATAACTATGATGATAAGAACCACCCTACCTCAAAGATTACTTTTTTTGAACCGTAAATAGTGACCTCAAAATAAGTCGTTTTCTTCGATAGCGATTTCTGTCGTTTTCTCGTGCTAACACGAGTTGTTCTGTCGGTAAGTTTCGTGCCCAATCTACCGATTATAATTACTTATCGCGTGGATAGTGGCGACTCCACGGACAGAAGAGAAACGTTTCGAACAACCGACGCTGGCAGCTGGCAGTGCAAGCAAAACAGCAATCCAAGCAGCAGGGCACTTCGAAACGTTTTGTTTAAAATATCGGGTAAAATTCGACTAGAAATTGTAAAAAAACATGGGTGATAAGAGAAAATCCTAGCAGTTATCAGGAAAACATCGTGCGGTGATAACGCGTCAAGCAGTTTCCCTGATAAGAGCGGAAAAGTGTGGAATCGTGTGGTGTTCAGTTTTGCTGCGACGCGAGTGTCTGTAACGGTTGGGGCTTGGCGAGGGACAAAGTCTCTCAGCTGCTCGTTGTCTGAATGTGATCACTTTCCTGACAAACGCAGCAGCGGTCGGTATTGCTCCCAAAGGAAATTTCGAAAATATCGTCTAATAGCATCTGGTAAAAACTAAACGATAAACCATCAAAACGACCGACTTAACCGTTTTTCCGGACTGCGTGTGGTATAAATTAAGAAAAAGTGTGAATCTAATGTGTAAAAGGTGCGTTCAATTCTGATAAGATCATTTTTTACGACGAGATTCTACGTGAATCCAGTGAAAAGTTATCGTGTTGTTTGTAAATCGAGGCGTCAGTATTTGAGGGACAAAGATATCGATGTTTGAGTGACAAAAGGTGTTGGAATTTGAGTGAAATATGTTTCGATATTTGAGTGACAAAGGTCTCGGAATTTGAGTGACAAAGGGTCGGCATTTGAGTGAATTTCATAGGTGTCGGCCTTTGCTCGAGTTACATAGGTGTCGGCATTTGCTTGAGTTACATAGGTGTCGGCATTTGCTTGAGTTACACAGGTGTCGGCATTTGCTTGAGTTACATAGGTGTCGGCATTTGCTTGAGTTACATAGGTGTCGGCATTTGCTTGAGTTACATAGGTGTCGGCATTTGCTTGAGTTACATAGGTGTCGGCATTTGCTTGAGTTACATAGGTGTCGGCATTTGCTTGATTTACACAGGTGTCGGCATTTGCTTGATTTACATAGGTGTCGGCATTTGCTTGAGTTACATAGGTGTCGGCCTTTGCTTGAGTTACATAGGTGTCGGCATTTGCTTGAGTTACATAGGTGTCAACATTTGCTTGAGTTACATAGGTGTCGGCATTTCCTTGAGTTACATATGGTGTCGGTATTTGAGTGCAGTGATCGTTGGCTATGACACCGATAAAAATATCTCGATCAGGTCAATCAATCTCTTTTCCGATTTTCCTCATAAATACGAAACAAACCCATCGCAGCTAATCGCCGATCTGTCAAATGCCCTATTTCTTGATGATAGACTTAGTGGTTGACTGGGTCTTGGGTTCGATCCTCTTCGTGTGAAGCCGATGGTGTGTAAAGGGTCGAGATGATTCTTAGTTAAATGCAGAGCCGTTATCGTTTGAAATCCCGGTTTTTGTTGGATCATGAAAATAAAAATTTGATGCAAGGATTTCCAAGTGTTAGACCTGTAAATTGTCAGACCTGTAAGGTGTCAGACCTGTAAAGTGTCAGACCTGTAATGTATGGCTAGCTCGCTAAAGCAGCAGGGGCACTTACAGGTCCCAGATCGATCACTTTGCAAACTCATCATGTGGATTTTCGTGATAGACAAATGCAATAAAATGTTGTTTATTTTTGTTGCAGGAACTGCAATCAGCTCGAGGAGCGCTAAGAAGCCGGTAGGTTAGTGTGCCTTGAACAATCTAATTTGTACTTAACTTTAATAAAGAAAAATATACTCCAAAATGTGTAAAGCGAAAATTTTTCATTGACATGCATTCATCTAGAATCGGATCGTATATACAGTTAGTTCCTCAACATATTAAAATCTAACCTAGTCCGATTCGTTAATGAAACGTCGGTTTATTTTCAACCCTGCAGCATAGAATAAGGCTTATTCTATGCCTGCAGCCTGCAACTCTAGCTTCTAGTTTCCAGCGACTTGAGGCACTCGACGAAGCAACAGGTTTGAGAATGTCTGAAATCTGCCCTTCTGAGTTCCGGGGACAAAGACTCAGCGAACAGCATCCTCGATTCTTCGGATTTAGCAGCGTCCCTGGCTTTTGTTGGCAACGTCCGGTGGTCTTGTCTCTCTCTAACAACCCCTGTGTCCTGTCTCCTTCTATTCCGGCGGAAGCGACAGGAATAGGCTTGTCATGCAAACTGCAGAAAGCTTCATGTATTGACAGTTTGCAAAGCTTTCAATTATAAACATAATTTAGAAGAGGGTCAAATAATTCGACGCCCCTAGTGGCGTCGGGCGTCGTTCAAAGTGTTTGTTCACTAATCATGATATCGTTTGATACCAGCGTGTTGAAACTCCGTACTCTGTGTCCCAAAACTGAGTTTTTGAAAATTATGGAAATTTGCATTTTTTTACTTTTAATTTTAATTAAAAAAAAACTTTCCGACCATCGTCGAAGCTGCTATATTTTTGCTTTATTTTGTATCTATAGCTAGCCTAGTAGTTAGTACTCCCATTGTGAAATTTTCAGTAAATTGATTTTTTTTTAACAGAGTTTTCCTTGATTTCTTGTCGACGAAGGGTGGCTTAGGAGGAAGCATCAAGTCGCTTGGCAGGTATAAAATACCCAGTGGTTGGCGGGTTTAACAGCGTCCCTGGCTTTTTCGGTGACGTTCTGTGGTCTGGTCTTTCTCTACTTCTTTGTCCTGTCTCCTTCCATCTTGCAAACAGCCCTCGAGGCAGCGAAGCGACCGACCGGCGAAGAGAGATCTCCGTCGAGCAAGCAAGACACCGGCACAGGTAGGTCAGGTAACACACAGGACGGGCAAATGAAGGCTTCACTAGGCGATGCGTTGTCTCGTCAAATTACTATGCCAGGAACCCGAAAATAAGATGTAGCATTTAGGTGCGATGTTTAAGAATTTGATAATACGTCACATTATCACTTCTCGGCCTTTTGGCTGAGATCGGAGTGTATACGTCACATTATCACTTCTCGGCCTTTAGGCTAAGATCGGAGTGTATACGTCACATTATCACTTCTCAGCCTTTTGGCTAAGATCGGAGTGTATACGTCACATTATCACTTCTCGGCCTTTAGGCTAAGATCGGAGTGTATACGTCACATTATCACTTCTCAGCCTTTTGGCTAAGATCGGAGTGTATACGTCACATTATCACTTCTCGGCCTTTTGGCTAAGATCGGAGTGTATACGTCACATTATCACTTCTCGGCCTTCTGGCTAAGATCGGAGTGTATACGTCACATTATCACTTCTCAGCCTTTTGGCTAAGATCGGAGTGTATACGTCACATTATCACTTCTCGGCCTTTTGGCTAAGATCGGAGTGTATACGTCACATTATCACTTCTCGGCCTGTTGGCTAAGATCGGAGTGTATACGTCACATTATCACTTCTCGGCCTTTTGGCTAAGATCGGAGTGTATACGTCACACGATCACTTCTCAGCCTTTTGGCTAAGATCGGAGTGTATACGTCACATTATCACTTCTCGGCCTTTTGGCTAAGATCGGAGTGTATACGTCACATTATCACTTCTTGGCCTTTTGGCTAAGATCGGAGTGTATACGTAACATTATCACTTCTCGGCCTGTTGGCTAAGATCGGAGTGTATACGTCACATTATCACTTCTCGGCCTTTTGGCTAAGATCGGAGTGTATACGTCACATTATCACTTCTCAGCCTTTTGGCTAAGATCGGAGTGTATACGTAACATTATCACTTCTCGGCCTGTTGGCTAAGATCGGAGTGTATACGTCACATTATCACTTCTCGGCCTTTTGGCTAAGATCGGAGTGTATACGTCACATTATCACTTCTCGGCCTTTTGGCTAAGATCGGAGTGTATACGTCACACGATCACTTCTCAGCCTTTTGGCTAAGATCGGAGTGTATACGTCACATTATCACTTCTCAGCCTTTTGGCTAAGATCGGAGTGTATACGTCACATTATCACTTCTCGGCCTTTTGGCTAAGATCGGAGTGTATACGTCACATTATCACTTCTCGGCCTTTTGGCTAAGATCGGAGTGTATACGTCACATTATCACTTCTCGGCCTTTTGGCTAAGATCGGAGTGTATACGTCACATTATCACTTCTCGGCCTTTTGGCTAAGATCGGAGTGTATACGTCACATTATCACTTCTCGGCCTTTTGGCTAAGATCGGAGTGTATACGTCACACGATCACTTCTCAGCCTTTAGGCTAAGATCGGAGTGTATACGTCACATTATCACTTCTCAGCCTTTTGGCTAAGATCGGAGTGTATACGTCACATTATCACTTCTCAGCCTTTTGGCTAAGATCGGAGTGTATACGTCACATTATCACTTCTCAGCCTTTTGGCTAAGATCGGAGTGTATACGTCACATTATCACTTCTCGGCCTTTTGGCTAAGATCGGAGTGTATACGTCACATTATCACTTCTCGGCCTTTTGGCTAAGATCGGAGTGTATACGTCACATTATCACTTCTCGGCCTTTTGGCTAAGATCGGAGTGTATACGTCACACGATCACTTCTCAGCCTTTTGGCTAAGATCGGAGTGTATACGTCACATTATCACTTCTCGGCCTTTTGGCTGAGATCGGAGTGTATACGTCACATTATCACTTCTCAGCCTTTTGGCTAAGATCGGAGTGTATACGTCACATTATCACTTCTCGGCCTTTTGGCTGAGATCGGAGTGTATACGTCACATTATCACTTCTCGGCCTTTTGGCTAAGATCGGAGTGTATACGTCACATTATCACTTCTCGGCCTTTTGGCTAAGATCGGAGTGTATACGTCACATTATCACTTCTCGGCCTTTTGGCTAAGATCGGAGTGTATACGTCACATTATCGCTTCTCAGCCTTTTGGCTAAGATCGGAGTGTATACGTCACATTATCACTTCTCAGCTTTTTGGCTAAGATCGGAGTGTATACGTCACATTATCACTTCTCGGCCTTTTGGCTAAGATCGGAGTGTGTACGTCACATTATCACTTCTCGGCCTTTTGGCTGAGATCGGAGTGTATACATCACATTATCACTTGCTAATCGGTTGATAACTCGGCCAATTGCTGGCAGGGTCTTCCGGAGCAAGTCCGACACGAATCAAAATCTTCTGCTTCACAACGTTCGGAGCGCCCATTCATATCCTACCTAAAGTGACAATTTTCAGTTTCTCAACATCAAGTATTGCATTCATGATGGGTAGCTACTGATAATAACTCAACTAAACATTCCAGATGTGTTCATTCTAACGACTTGACTGTTTCGATAACATTTTCTTTGTTGTGTGTTAACCACATTTCCTTAATATTTCGCTTTAGTGACGATTTTTAGCGTTTTTTTAACCAACTCAATTTAAGGTCAACTGACTGTTAACAAATGAACTCTGTGCTGTTGAAATCTTAATAAAAAAGTATCTTCATATCATCATCATCTTCCCAAGGTCTGGAAAGTCAAAAAAATTTGGCACTTGTGACACTGATCCGGGTTCGAACTTAAGAGGGATTAATATCACAATGCCGCATACCTATTTGGGAGTCGATAAAATCAATTGCAGCTTTTGATTGATATCACCAATTCGTAAAACCACCAACAGAGTGCGCCCGCATTGAATCCGTACAATCAACTCTCTTATCACTATTTCCCACTCGTATCAAAATGATGAGGTAACCGCCTGAGTATTGCCAGAGTATTTTGCGTTCAGTCTCGAAGATATTGACGTCATATCCTAGTGTCGTTGAGACGCTGAGATTGCTGGGTTTAGCCGGTGATCTGCGCATGACCGGGATATTTTTCTAAGGTACTTGTTGCCATGTACTCGTCCCAGCGTGCAACGTGCTGCTGTCATTGCTGTGTGAGTTTATTGTGCGATGCACTAATTATCTGCCATAATCTTTTCATCTGCTGGCGATGAATATTTGTGTGAATCAACGTTTGAATGTAGCTTCTGCACCCGCAATATCCAATTGATTATTAAGAGAAAAAATAGGCAATTCAATAGTTCCAGTCAATTAGAGTAAGAAGGTATCGACAACTTTGATTCAATTGCTGTATCAAGCCTTTTACATACATCACCTCGTTAGTACGCTTTTTCACGATTTTTATGATTTTTAAAGTTTCGCTTTAACATTGGCCCTAAGGGTAAATGACCCCCCCACCCCCCATTAATGGTCACCCCCTGAGCGCACAATCAAGTGCAAAAAATATAGAGCTATTAGTAAAAACGTAAATAGATAATTCCTGTAAATAATTCTGCTAGAAATTAGAGCAAAAAGGTATCTACAACTTTTGTAAATTTTAGGCTGTATCAAGCCTGTTACATGCATCACCTCGTTAGTACGATTTTTCACGATTTTGATTATTTTTAAAGTTTCGCTATAACTTTGGCCCTAAGAATAAATGACCCTACCCCTTCCATGGTCAAGGGGTAAGGGGGGGGGAACACTCCCCCGTAACAACATGCATATAAGACTTGCTGTGTAATCCTGACCTGGCTAAATCTCGTCGACCTGTTGCTCGTGATTCCAGGGCGAAACAGCAACGTCCTGGATTCCAGGTCCGCCAGGTCGCGGAGTGAGCGCGCTGGATTCCAGGTCTCGGGGTCTGCGCCCTGGAGCTTCGCAGTGCGTCAAGTTCTCGATACGACCCCTCAGAATTGTTCTAAATTAAATTTGTGTCTTTCGAATATTTTGTATATTGTAAATATTTAATTTTTAGATAAGGATCATTAAAATTGAAGGAGATGAATGGTCCAATCGACATTATAAGCTTAATGTAAAGATTTTAAATATAATATTTTTGGATTTCTTAGTTCTTATAAAAAATAAATAATTGAATTGAAGCTTTTGTTTTTTAACATTCCATTCTACCCGGCACCTCCACCCTTAACATCCCGCTTCGCAGAAACTACAGTCGATAAGTTCGGACGTTGTTATCGACGTCGCGACGCCGGGCTCCCGCCGCGGCGACGTCTCAACAGGTGCGTGACCTTCTGTCATCTTGACTTCGAGGTCTCCTCGACTGGCCGTGACCCGTGGAGGCGCCGGGTCCAACTAAGTATGGCTTCCTGCCGGTCGATCAATTACCGACCTTGCAGCTTATGACTGACACCATCAGTTCCACCAACAGAGTGCGTTCACTTCCAATCCTTTTTACCACCGTTTTTACCACTATTTGACACTCCTAACAAAATAACCAATTAGTCAACTGAGTTTTCAAACTTTTGTCGAGCACGTCCTCTACGGGATTTAGAGACCATCTAGTTACGATGGACTTGGAATTATTGTGATAAGTCGAACTCGAAATTTCGTGAATGTGCTTCTACGTCACGTTGTGTTAGTCACTGGCAAAGCTCAGCGCGGCTTATGAGTGATGGGGATGACGACATAGCCGCGAAGCAGAATTTATTTTCATTGGTTGATTTATTTCTGCCATATATTCTGATTTTTCGCATTTTTTTCATACGTACTTGTTTTATTTAACAATACACAAAATATACACGCAAGTATTAATTTTTTAAATTACAAATCAGAATTAAAAATTAAAGCAAATTTGAAGCAAGCGCCAAAGCACTAAAGTTTTCTTTCATATCAGTACGCTGCACCCCAGCGTCACCTAGTAGCTAAATTTGAACTAAATTTTTAGTAGAAGGAGCCACAAAAAATCTACTGGCGGCAGTAAAAAAGCAAAAATCGATACATTCGAAAATTAATGCCAAAAAGCGATGCTGCTGGGATTTGAACGCGAGACGTCTGCGTAGTAAGCCGGCACGCTGTCCACTGGACCACTGCTCCGATAAGATTATACCTGGTATTAGTCATACATAAATCGCAACGAGCACCTCCCTTTTAATATTAAAAAGCACAGCTGTAGCTGCATTTCAACTGATCAGGCCAGGCCAAAGAGCCAATGCACGCTATCTCGTTGTCCCAGTACGCTGTATTTCACAAGGCGAGATATTTCCAAGTTCACGTTGAAGACAAAAAGCGGCAGGACCCGGATTTGAACCTGGGCCGCCCGGGCGGCAGTTCCCGATGCTATTCACTGCACCAGGCTGCCGATGTGTTTGAGCATGGCATTTCTCCTATATGAAATGCAAAGTGCGACCTCGTGTTCCGCGTAAAAAGTATGTCTCTCTGTTGTCTTTCTATTTGGCTGGCCAGGGAATGCCTGCAATTCGATGAAAGACTTGGAAAAAAAGCCCCCGAGTCAGGGATCGAACTCGAGACGCACTTACTGAGTATCATGGAGCAAGCACGCTATCCACTGGGCCGTGCTGCTGATGAAATGTCATGATGTATTTGTCGTACATGAACCAAGTGATGTAGTGACTGTACCTCTAACAACAGCTAGTGTTTTCCTTTGTAAAAAAGTAATTCATAGCAGGATTCGAACCGTGTACAGCCAAAGCTGCGATTTAATGATGAAGCGACTCTTGCAATGAGCCATTTCGCCATTGGAACAACGGTGAAAAAATTTCTTCTATTTGAATTGCATTTACGTTTTAAGGGCCTTTTCTAGCAATTTTACCGCAAGCTAGCATATAAATATGATGCTGTAGCGAGTGATTGAATTACTATACGTATGTAATTGGTAAAGTGTATTTGTTATTCTGACTGGACCCATGCTACTAGCGCTGGATTCAAGTCCAGCTTCCCCCCTCCTGACAGACATTTGCAGCGTCAGTCTGCAAGATGCCGCCGGGACGGGCAGGTTCGAAAAACTCTCAGCAGCAACCTGTAGCAGGTCGCCGAAGAGAAGTGAAGCACGTTGGCCTCCCTTCCGAAGAGGATGGCGCCTATAAAGCAACCACTCCTCAACGAAGGGACGTGCAGTCTGTCCGAGGAATCGGCCGACTGCACATCGAACACAGACAACTTGTTGCAAGTCGTCGGTGGTGGGAGCGAGCTCCTGCCTGATCACGTTTATCAGCTTATATTATATGCATCCGGATTGTGTTAAACGGTCAGGAGTGACGCTTGCTAGTGGCTTGTGTAGTAAATTGTCGACAGTACAATCTATCGGTGGCGTTAAGTACTATTTTCTATCTCTCGGACGCTAGTTCACTCACACCTTCGGTTACCTACCTGATGCCAGCTCATCAGAACAAGCATTTACAAATCAAATAATAACTGGTTGCCAGCTCTATCATGCTCCGCATGCCCCTGGTATCTCTCCTAATGCCAGAGCTCACACACACATGCTGATGCTGCATCAGGTAGGTAACCGGTGTGTGTGAACTAGCGTCCGAGAGATAGAAGATAGTACTTAACGCCACCGATAGGTTGTACTGTCGACAATTTGCTACACAAGCCACTAGCAATCGTCACTCCAGACCGTTTAACACAATCCGGATGCATATAATATAAGCTGATGAACGTGATCAGGCAGGGGCTCGCTCCTACCACCGGCAACTTGCAATAAGTTGTCGGTGTCCGATGTGCGGTCGGCCGATTCCTCGGGCAGACTGCACGTGTCTTCGTTGAGGAGTGGTTGCTTTATAGGCACCCTCCTCTTCGGAAGGGAGGCCACCGCGCTTCACTTCTCTTCGGCGACCTGCTACAGGTTGCTGCTGAGAGTTTTTCGAACCTGCCCGTCCCGGCGGCGTATTGCAGTCTGACGCTGCAAATGTCTGTCAGGAGGGGGGCAAGATGGACTTGTGCCCGGCGCTGCGACGTGCATCAAGCCCAAATAACATATTCTCTTCAGCAATTAAATACTCATAGCAATTCACTCTCCGCAGCATCAAATTTATGCCGTTGTGTGCGGTGAAATGGCCAGAAATGGCCCCTAAAACGTACATGTAATTCAAATAGAAGAAATTTTTTCTCCATTGTTCCAATGGCGAAATGGCTCGTTGCAAGAGTCACTTCATCATTAAATCACAGCTATGGTTGATCTCGGTTCGAATCCTGCTATGAATTACTTTTTTACAAAGGCAAAAACTAGCTGTTGTTAGAAGGTACAGCCACTACGTCACTTGGTTCATGTACGACAAATACATCCGATAATTCCATCGGCAGCACGGCCCAGTGGGTAGCGTGCTTGCTCCACGATACTCAGTAAGTGCGAATCGAGTTCGATCCCTGGCTCGGGAGCTTTTTTTCCGAGTCGTTCACCGAGTTGCAAGCATTGCCTGGCCAGCCAAATGGAAATACAACAGCGAGACGTGCTTTTTACGCGGAACACGATGTCGCACTTTGGATTTCATATAGGACCAATGCCATCATAGCTACCAACAGCAGCCTGGTGCAATGAATAGCATCCGGGACTGCAACCCGGGCGGCCTAGGTTCAAATCCGGGTTTCTTCGCTTTTTTCTTCATCGTGAACTTGGAAATTTCTCGCTTTGAAAGCTACTGCGTGTCTATTCATTACTGGAACAGCGAGTGCTTTGGACATCTGATCTGGTCAGGTGCAGCTGCAGCAGTGCTTTTTAATTGTAAACTGCGGGTGCTCGATGCGATATATATATGACTAAAACAAGAACAACTTTCATCGGAACAGTGGTCCAATGGATAGCGCGCCGGCGTACAAGGCAGGAGACTCACGTTCAAATCCAGTCACTAACACTTTTTGGCATCAATTATCGAATGGATCGATTTTTGCTTCTTTTACTGCCGCCAGTAGATTTTTTGTGGCTCTTTCTACTAAATTTTTACTTCAATTTTAGCTACTAGGTGGCGCTGGGGTGGAGTGCGCCGATATAAAAGAAAACTGTAATCCTTTGGCGCTCAATTCAAATTTCCTTCCAGTTATAATTCAGATTTGTAATTTATAAAATTATCACTTGTGTAAGTACAAAGTCAGTATTTTTAATAATAATCGCTTTAATCCTTAAGCACAAGCCGCAAGAAACCAGCAGAAGTTGATCAAGCAATGCAAGAACAATCGGATTTGTTAAGCACGCTGAGCACGCGCTTACGTGGTCATATGACTCACACCACGTGACTTCAACCACGTGACGAAGAAGGAGGTCCACGACATTCGGAGCACACCACTTCAGAAGCAGTGATCTCTGGATCACGGCCTGAAGTAGATTCTCACAATCTTCGTAAGACCGATGACGATGTTAAATAATCGAAAACTCAGTTACCTAGTCGGTTATTTTGTTAGGAGTGTCAAATAGTGGCTAAGTCGTTGGGGGAAAGGATTGGAAGTGAACGCACTCTGTTGGTGGTTGATTTAACTGATGGTGTCAATCATGAGCTGTAAGGTCGATAATTTATCGACTGGCAGGAAGCCGTGCTTTTTTGGACCCGGAGCCTTCACGGGTAACGGCCCGTGGAGGATACCTCTAGTCAAAGATTGTCAACAAGATGACAACAGTCAACAAGATGATAGGAGAAGGCCACACCCTGTTGAGACGTCGCCGCGGCGGGAGCCTGGCGTCGCGACGTTGATAACAACCGTCGAACTTTTCGGCTGTAGTTTCTGCCACGCGGGACGTTTGGGCAGGAGGTCCCGGTGGAATGTATAGAAACAAAAGCTTAATTAATTCAATTATTTATTTTTTCTATTAACTAAGAATTCCAAAAACATTCTTTTAGAAATATTTATAAGAACGGTCGCCTTGTGTCACTGAGGTCTTGCGTTCGCATCGAGTTTCATCCCCTTCTTATATCTTTGACATTTAATTGTAAGTATAATTTTCTAATCTTATTTCAACAACTGGAACCAAAAATTAGATCTTAGTTAGTTCCAAGTTAGTTCAATTAGTTCAAATCTAGCTACCTGGTGGCGTTACTTAACCAGCCTTTCTATCCTTATCCTTTTACTTTATGACCAGCGATAGGTGCGTCGACAGCGCACGCTCGCTGGTTGGTGATTTAGCAAGAAATTACCTTACCTGACTTAGAAATTCGTTAGGAGCCGCAATTAGTGCCCAATTTAAAAGTGGTTTTCGATTACAGCACCATCTGTTGTTGATTAAAATATAATGTCGATAAAAAGCAATGTCGATAATGAAATCGAACGCCAGCAGTAATCAATCCCTGGGTCTTGGAAACACGGCGCTTCCACTTGATCCGCATTGGGGTTGGATCGATCAGATGATTAGAGTCGATAGAGCCGTGATCCATCTACAAACGTGTTTATCATGGAAAATTTAAATTTAAGCAAGATTACTTAGGAATGAGGTGGAATCAGTGCTTTTATGCATGAAATTAAAAAACCTTTGATAAAGCTCATTTCACACAGTCAGAGCCATGTTTTCATGTTTTCTGAGGATTATATGTATTAACATAAAGAACGAAACATATTCAAGCAGAGCGCATTTAGCAGCCTGGTACCAGCCGTCATAGCATCCGAGTCAATGGTTCACAATTCAATCGTTCTCATCGCACGCAGCCGAACAGTTGAAAATGGTGACAAAATTACCTTACCTGAGTTAGAAGTTCGTTAGGAACAGCTATTAGTGCCCTATTTAAAAGTGGTTTTCGGTTACAGCGCCATCTATTGGTGATTTTAAAATAATGTCGATAAAATATAATGCCGATAAAATATAATGTCGATAAAATATAATGTCGATATTGAAATCGATCGCAGGCTGATTTGGTCTTGAAAACCCGGCACCTCCACGCGATCCGCTTCGTGATCAGATGTTTCCTTCATAAAGTAAGCCGTGTTCCATCTTCAATCGTTCTTGCTCATGGAAACTGAGGAGGATTTTTTCTGGTGGTAATCAGGAAATAAACAAATTATTGAAAAAGCTCGTTTTCTCCAATTTAAAGCTTTGATTTCCAATTTATTTTTCGGATTTTATGTAAGATCGTATTGCTCGATGTAACATTTGAGCTAAGCATACGTCCACCAACATTAATTTTACAAGGTAGGAACACAAATAGTTTCTAACCCTTATTTTTAAATAAAGTTTTTCAGTTGTTATTCAAGTACTTCCATCTCAACAATTCACTCTACAGAAATCTGGATCAGAAAGTAATTTCGCTTCATGAAAATTAAAATGCCTAATTATCTTATCAGTAATGAATCATTCATTTCTTCTATGCAAAATATGGACCTAACAGATACATTTATTAATAGAGAAAATTAAATATACTTGAGTTAGAAATGCATATTTCTAATTAAAGTATTTTTTTCATTTTACACAACCAAACATCAGAACAAGCATTTACAAATCAAATAATAACTGGTAGGTGTTTTATTGAAGCACACAAGAAACTCAGTGTAGAGCTGTAAGATCTCACACAACTTTCCATCTGTAAATGAGGAACAACAAACACAACGTAACCAGCCGACTGCCAGTCAAGCGTCCTACGCTGACGACTCGATGTCATAATGAGTCATGATGACATGATATTTTTCTGACGCTGCTTAGAGCTTTGTCTTGGAAATGCTGGCCTGCTTGGTGCCGCTTAGCACGACGAACGGCGACTGCGTTTCCCGCTGCTTCGCCTGTAGCATGTGCAGCGTTCCGAGCGGAGTGTCTGTCGAGCTCATGCACTTCATCAGCTGCAACGAAACAACAGCGGCATCATCAGACACAGGCATCAGTCGCAGCGGGGCTAAACCTTGGTTCCTCTTGTGACGGTTTAGAAAGAACAATTCTTTTTGGTCCTTATGCTTGACCTACGAGCTAGTCTTTAGCAGAAATTATGCGGTCAGAACTGTTGATGGACAGGAAATGAGCCGAACGTTGGGAAGAGATTGATTTTAGGAAACAGGCCGGTACATAATATAGGTGGCAGATTGCCAATCCGGAAATTGGATTTGAAACGTTGCCATCCGTGTAATAGTGCATTTTCAAAGACACGGGCTAAAAAGCCTCGGGTCCAATGCCAGGATTGGGAATCTTTCTTGTGTTTAGGTACAACTGTTATCGTCAAAGGCCAATTGATATGATAAGGTCATTAAATGGGTCGGAATTCGGTTTGAAATAGATGTAAATTGAATTTCAAATGCCGTTTTTATCAGTTAAGTAACCTACAGTTTAATTTTCATGTGATTAGGCCTGAGAAATTCCACAGTTATGTTAAAGTGAGAGAGTTCGATAGCGAGACGTCAACTCACCCCTTCCTGCTCGTTCTTCTTCATCCGCTTCTCGACCTTGTTCTTGCCGGGCCCCTTGCCGTGGAACTTGTGCGAGAGGTAGCGGAACGCCTCCTTGGCGCTGAGCAGGTGGCCGTCATCGTCGATGTAGTCCAGCTTGACGTTCGGCACGAAGTGCGCCTTCTCCTTGAAGTCGGACGTCGGCCCACTGTAGCGCTCGCGTCGCCCAAACTTGTCGTCGTCGCTGCGTCGACGGGAGGGAACGGGGGCGTTACGTTTGCCAGCCAACGGGTGGGACACGCTTTCAGAAAAAACTATTTGACTGGGTATTGTAAGCTAAGTCTCTAACTCAAAACTTGTCACGACTTTTCAAAAGGCTATGCTGTCTGCTTTATCAAGGGTCTAAACTCTAGAGACAATTAGCAACAAATTGGAACTTTTATTGCAAATAAATTATTTGTAATTTATAAAAATTCTGTTGCTAATTGGCATTCAAGTTTAGACCCATGATAAAGCAGGCAGCACAGCATTGCAAGACATCAGGAAAACTTTGTGTTTGGGACTTGGCATTTTATAACCCAGTTAAATAATTTATCTGAAAATTAACTTCACTTCACTTAACTATGAAACTTCCAACAAAATTTCCAACTAACGCCAAAAACTCTTGAGTAATGCGTAATGATTAGGGATGCCGGCGGTTATCTGGCTAACCGAGTCGGTTACGGTTACGGCATTATCCGAAAACAATTTTAACTATCGGGATAGGGGGAAAAAAACAATGTTTTTGACATATAGAGTACCGGGCAGACATACCGTCTCCACCTCCCGAGCGGCTGGCAGGAGAAGGCAGGAGTGTCTGCTGCATATCCCCCCCCCCCATTAACTGCCCCTTAACTGTCTACACTACACAAGAGTCAAGTGAGTCATCATGGCCGCATGTAGGAAGCCCTCGCGGACGTGGGAAGAATGATCCGATTGTTTCATTGCACTGTCTGTGTAGGTTGTAGTAGTATAGGGCCCACCCTGCCTTGGCTCTCCACTCTGGTTTTTTTTTCAGTGGTTTTTTTACTCTCCGGATAATATCCAGATACTGTGGACGGTTATCCGGTTACGGTTTTCGTAACCGAAGGCATCCCTAGTAATGATCGATGTCGGCTGGGCGACTCACATGTGAGTCTTGTCCTCGATCGAGTAGTTCTGCGCGTTGAGATGGGCGAACCGCGACGCCGACGGCTTGTTCATGCCCTCGCGCTCGAGGTAGCCCTTGGAGACGGCGAGCCGCAGCGCACCCGCCACCCCCATGCCGAGGTCGGGTTCCGCGTCCAGGATGGGGGCCTCGGTGGCGCTGGCCTCGGTGGGACCTTGACCTAAAAGCGAGGGCCCGGTACGGTTAGACGGTCCACGCGCCGTGTACTCTTTGCATCGCCGAATACAGTGACTCTGACTGTGTACTTGTGGTGAAATGGTCTCTCCCTGTACCTACTATAATATTTGGCACCTCATGTACGGAACAATAAAACTTATCACCATTGATAAACGGCCGCACCATAGCGACAGCTGCGCGGGGACGGTACTCACCGAGCTGCACGGCGTTCCACGCCCCGCGGGCGCTGTCCACCTCGACGGGCGCCGCCAGTTCCGAGCGCTGGAAGTCGGCCAGCTCCTCCGCGTCCTGGTCGCGGTTGCCGGCCAGGCCGTAGGTCGGGATGTCGCCGAGCGTGCGGCAGAACTCGGCCGTCGCGTTCAGCGTCACCGTGCCGCCCTCCTCTTCTTCCCCGTCTGCCGGCAGGTGGTTATCCGTTATTACAATGTGCGGTTAGGATGGTTCATTACTTTCTTGAGACTTGTGCCTCTAATCCTCGGAGGGAGGGGCAAGCTACGTACCGATGCGTGCAGCCTGCGCGACCACCTCCTCGATGCCCCACGTCCGCGCTTCCTGCGTCTTGCTGCGCAGCGCTTTGCGCAACGCCTTCTGCAGCTCCTCCTCCTCCTGCCGGCTAGAGTCTTCCAGCACCGAGCCTGCAAGAAAACCGTTGCTTCACACTTGAGAAGTTTCGTCAAAACAAGCCGCGTCGTTACCATCACTGTAAAAACCAACGTGCTGCAAATATCTTGTAGATCTAGGGCTCAGAGATTACGTAGGTTCCCAGAAATCTTCACCATAATCAGTTTAAGCGTTTGGCCTGTATCCAAACGAACAAAACAATTTGTGACTTATTGTGGCACTGAGGGTGGAATTGAAGTTTGGCTTTTGTTTGTTTTTCTAATCAATTACTGGAACAACGGAGCAACTAAAACTCTTCTCAGCAGAGCATAGTTAAACCAACCGACTAGTTTTTCTGAAACACAGCCTCGTGGTTCCGAGCTGCGACAACTCACCCGTCTGGTCGAGGTCCATCGGACCGCCTCCGTCTTCGTCGTCGTCTTCCTCCGCCTTGACGTTCCGCGAGCCGAACGTGGAAGACTCGTTGTTCCCCGGCAACGGCAGCAGATCGTCCGCCTTCAGCTTCTTGCGGATCTTTCGCAGCTGCAGGGCGGCCGAGAACAATAGCAACCACTGCACTCGCATTCTACGACCCGATAACGACACAATATCGACACCTTCGTAAATGTTGGACACGAATCAGACGAACGCTATAGTTTTGTTTAACAGTGAAACAGATTTTAGACAACGGTGTATTTAATGGCTTGAGTCTGAAGTAGGATTAAGATTGAACCTGGGGAGAGTAATTTCCTTTGCCTGGCATTTTAAGTTCTAACATATTAATAAGGTAGGTAACTAATTTTAAGTAACTGAAGTGTTCCTAGTAGCCCGGACCAGACAACATAACAGAAGAAAAGAATGTCGAGGCGAGATCGTAGAACAACTCGGCTGAGCGGGAATGGCGGAGGAACAGCAAAGCAAGCGGACGCACCTTCTTCTTGGTCTTGTTGAACTTGACGCTCATCTCCTCGGCGGTGTAGAACTCGCTGGCGAGCTGCAAGGGCGGCAACACGAGCGACACAGCCGTCTTGCCGTGCATCTTGTCGCGCAGCATGATGGCCGCGCGCCGCCGGAGAGACTCCGACACGTTCTCGCCTGGGGGACGCGATCAGCACTCAGTTAAACGACCAGGGCATGATTCAACGACCGACGCAAGACTCAGTGCACGGACGAAACGGTGCGTGGAGGTCTACGCTGAAAAGGGTGGCCGGCTTTCCGCTGTCGACAGCCTGGAATATTTATTGCTTAATGCTTAGTATTAATGCTTGGAAATTTTCTTGAAAAACTGAAAATTCTCCTGATTGAAAGACTTGTTTTTTGGACATTCAGTCCACGTAAACAAGTTGCAGGTTTCCTGCAATATAAAGGTGTCCATTGAGACGGGGGTTCAATTTTACAGTACTACCGAAAGTGAATATAATGCGTTTCAAGAACTTTGAAATTTTACTGTAAGACTGAAAATTCTCCTGATACCGGTAAAAGAATAGCGCTTAGCGACCATGGCCGTTAAGGCACTGCTTTTCTAGAGGTAGTTTGAAATCCCCCTCGGCAGATGCAACGTTACCGTTGCAACGTTGCGAGGTAAAACCACAGGGTCAGGATTGCAGCGACGGCGCGCTCGACTTACCGATGGTGAAGCTCGACTTCTTCTCCCCGTCGATCTCCTCGTCGTACTTGGAGAGCACCGACGGCTTGAGCGTGTTGCCGACGTCGTCCATCGGCTCGTCAGTGAGAGCGTCGTAGCCCGGACGCAGCTTCTTCACCTCGTTGTTCTGCAACAAACCGCGACGGACTGTTTTACAGAAAACTTCAACAGCCGCTGTCGCGAATCGGTGTCTCCCGAGATTTACGTGGTAAAATCGTCAGCTTTTGGCGCATATTATTGGCTATTGTAACATAACCGTATGTTTAAGTCATGCAACAGGAACAGGAAAGGTATCCAAGAGACATTGCCAATGTTTCTTTGCATGTCAAAATTATTTTACAATTCTTGTCTTGGTCTATAATCTAGCTTATGACAGAAAACTTGTAATAATAATAATGTGCTCGTGAAGACAATCTACAACTAACCTAAGAACAAAGTGTAGATCCTAGATGAAGGTAATGTTTATCTATGAGCAGGTGCCAAACGTTTGTGTCAAGTTTCTAAGCAAAGTTAACTCAATCCGTGGGGAGAGACAACAACCTGAGCATCGACCATCGCCGACCAAGTTTAAGTTCGGTAGTTTAGCATTCAATAACCCTCAAAGTTTTTCGTGATAAGATTAGAAAAAAACACAAGTCTTTTGAAGGCCTATTTCATAAAACCTATTAAACTGGTTATTGAATGCTAAGCTCGCAAGCTCCAACTTTTCCCTACGTTTTGTAAAGCTATGCAGATGCTGCCGCTTTATCAAGGGTACTAGGGGCTCTGCCCCTGCGGCCTCCGGCCGCCAACCCGCCCGGAGTGCTTTGGGGCTTCGCCCCAAAGCACCATCTGCTCGGAGCCCCTTTGCAGGGGGCTTCGCCCCCTGTCGGTTTTATTTGTTTCTTGAGTTAATTTGTTTTTTGGTAATCGGTCTTTGACCCTTATGCCACGCTTGCCAAACACTTCATGTTTACCTACATATACACTGCTCAAATGCGAAATTATGGGTACTACTAATGATGACAATATATTTTCGTGACTCAGGTACACAGAGGTCCACCATCAGTTGGTGATCCAGGAAAGGATAGTTTTCATGTGATGCCGCACATGCTGCTTCTAAGTCTTCCTTTCCTGACCCCACCCAACCTCCCAACCCAACCGTGTTGTATGTTTCCTGCCTTTCGTGCGTAGTTTTGCAACTCCATCTCCCCCCCCCCCCCCCCCCCCCCAACTAATCCTACAATTCCTGACCCCACCCAACTTCCCAACCTGCCTCTGCGTATTATATTTAAAGCAAAAACATTGAATTTAGGACACATGGGTTTTAGTGCATGTAATATTTAGGACATTTTTTTTCCCGTTTTCCTTTCCTGACCCAACCCAACCTCCCAACCCAACCGTGTTGTATGTTTCCTGATGCCTTTCCTGCCTTTCGTGCGTCTTTTTTTGCTACTCCCCTTGCCCAACAATTAGTGCCTTTCTGCATGTTCTCTGCTCGCCTGTTCATTGTTGGGTGTTGCTAAAAGGAGGGGGGTTTCATTTCGTGACACAGATACACCGATGTCCCCCATCACTTGGTGTCGCCACAGCATGAGTTTTCACATGCCGCTGCACGTGTTTCTTCTATGTTTTCCTTTCCTGCCCCAAAGTAACCTCCCAACCATGATTTTGCAGATTTTCCCATCCCCCTCCCCCACCCCTCCACTAATCCTACCTTTCCTAACCCAACCCAACTTCCCAACCTTCCTCTGCGTAGGGCCCCCTTGCAGGGGGCTTCGCCCCCTGTAGGTTTTATTTGTTTCTTGTGTTGATTTGTTTTTCGGGTAATTGGTATTTGACCCTTCTGCCACGCTTACCTAACACTCTGTATTTACATACATATACACTGCTCAAATGCGAACTTTAAAGTAATACTAATGATGGCTATATATTTTCATGACTCTAGTACACATGCGTCCTCCATCAGTAGTTGATCCAAGAAAAGCGAGTAGTGTGGTGTCGCCGAAGCATGAGTTTTCACGTGCCGCTACACGTGTTTCTTCTATGACTTCCTTTCCTGACCCAAACTAACCTCCCAACCATGGTTTTGCAGAGTTTCCCCCCCCCCCCACCCCTCCACTAATCCTACCTTTCCTGACCCAACCCAACTTCCCAACCTTCCTCTGCGTAGGGCCCCTTTGCAGGGGGCTTCGCCCCCTGTAGGTTTTATTTGTTTCTTGTGTTGATTTGTTTTTCGGGTAATTAGTCTTTGACCCTTCTGCCACGCTTACCTAACACTTCGTGTTTATCTACATATTCACTGCTCAAATGCGAACTTATGG
Organism: Nemurella pictetii; assembly: GCA_921293315.2. Taxonomy (NCBI): domain Eukaryota; kingdom Metazoa; phylum Arthropoda; class Insecta; order Plecoptera; family Nemouridae; genus Nemurella; species Nemurella pictetii. The sequence continues at coordinate 11,678,734 of OV121122.1, forward strand.
GTACTACTGATGATGGCTATATGTTTTTGTGACTCAGGTACACTGACCCAAACCCAACTTCAAGCCAGAGGCGATGAATTGCTTCGAATTTTGTCTCGACGTTGGACGAATTTCGGCCGCGTGAACCCCAATCAAGCCCTTTCGAGCCCTATCAAAGCCCTATCAAGCCCTGCTCAAATCGCTGCCTAAATATTGCAGCGCGCAAGTCCCCGGTGGCACGAACACAACGCAACTTGACCCACGCGTTTTCATCGCGTTTTCGCAATTTCTATAGAGAATTACGCGGAGCCAAATTTAAGGATTTTAGTTAAGGTGGATGATGATTGAAGGTTGATGTTTACTATGTTTGCTGTGTGTTTGCTGCTTTTCGCGAACCAACGCGAAATTGGTGTCATAACACGCAAAGTTGACCAATGTTCGCGAACTCTCGATACCGACGCCTTACGAAAACAAATCACAATATCGTCAGTAATTTTCAGATTATTTTTAGTTTCAATTAAATGTGCTCAAAAAAAAAGCTCAATGTGTATGATCAGTTGCGTAATCACGGGACTTCCCCGAAATGCGGCTGGCTGTAGCGAACCCCCTCTCTCCATGATGATTTATATGCACTTGGTGGGGCCATGTGTTTTTGGACAAAGTACTTCAAAAACAGACCACAGCGCTCATCTAGCTGTCAGCGTTGAACGCAACGAAATAAGTTTAAGAAATTCATACATTTGACGGGAAATAATGTCAAGATGAGCGCAATTTTACCATGCTACCAACGGACATGCACTTTTCAATATCTTCCAAAATGCCCACACCGCGAGTCGGGAGTTTTTGCGAAAAGACCCCCCCCCCACCTCCAAAAAAGGGCCCAATTTCGGGCTGGCTAATTTTAAGTCGTGGATTTGTAATAAAAATAGATGCTCAAATTTGGTGGTTGAACCCCCCCCCCCCCCCCAAAAAAGGGCCCATTTCGGCCAAACCATAGCGAGACCACATAAGTGGGGTGTAGAATGTTGGATCTAGTTCGATTTCAAAGTTTCATAATGATAGGAACATAATTGCTAAGTGTAGAGTCGCATGTTTTTGTTTTTGTGAAAAGACCCCCCCTAAAAGGGCCCAATTTTGGGCTGGTGGATGTAAAATTATAGGTTTGAATTAAAAATGAACACTTTTTCACGGGTACAAATTTTCAATTCTATGTGTCCAAATTTGACCGGTGAACCCCCCCAAAAAAGGGCCCATTTTGGCCAGACCGAAGCGAAACCTCAACAGTGAGTTGTATAATGTGTGATCGAGTGCGTTTCCAGAATTTCAGAAAGTTAGGAAAATAACTGCCAAGTGTAATCGCAAGTTTTTGTTTCTGCTAAATGACCCCCTCAAAAGGGCCCAATTTTGGGCTGGCTAATTTGAAAATTTCAATTTGAATTAAAAATGGTCGCTGCTACACGGGTATAAATTTTCAATCCTCCAAGTCCAAATTTGGGAGGTGAACCCCCCCAAAAAAGGGCCCATTTTGGTCAAACCGCAGCGAGACCCCCTCGTTGCACCCATTTATGATGTATCGAGTGCGTTTCCAAAATTTCATAAAAATAGGCTGAGAACTTTAGGCGTGCATAGACATGTCTGAAAGTGATGAAAACATACCGAACCACAGGGATAATATTAGTATAGGGATAAACTCTAGTCCAAGATGGCTACAAATTAGATTAAGATTATGAAAAGACAGGAGGAGTCTTAATAAACACCTTCTTGTATCGCTCGTCCTCCACCATGTTGACGTTTACGAGCTGGTCGGGTTCCTCATCGAGAACGCCGCTGTCCTTGAGCGTCAGCACGACGGTCCGACCCTCGGCGAGCATCGCGGGGTCGTGCGCGACGGCGAGGCCGCGGAGGTGGCGCGCCCGGTACGCCGTCGTGCGCTCAGCCAGCGCTGTTTCCTCCGCCAGCGCCCCCAGCCCAAATTCGACGTCCAGCGCGTCCAGTTCTGCGGCCTGCGCACGGATCGGGTTGGAACGGGTTTTGTGCTCGGCGAGTAATGCCGCTTGAAGTGGTGGTTCATTGACGAATATCACGAAATTTGATGAGATTGTGACTTATTAAAAAGTTATCCAACAACAAAATGTTTGTTTAATAGTTACCTAATTTTGTTCTGGGGGGCAATTTTGCACAAATTTCGTTAGAGAAATCACTTGTCTCCTCGATGACAGAGTTAATTTGTTCCATTATAAACATTGACAAAAATGGATAGGTATCTTATCTTCCCTTCTTAGGGGGGTCGTGACCCTTCTTTGGCAAAACAATCTCTTATACATAGAGCAATACCATTCAACACATCAACTATTTATACTGTGTTTTAACTTTGAACTATATCTGTACGTCTATATTGGAAAGATTTTAATTCCAGTTTTGCTACTGACTTGCTCATTCTGGTTCATGCCGGCCTCAATTTCCTATGGAATTTCTTGATTCCTGTGCCTCAAATCTAAGATGACTTTGTCCTTGATGCCGATTACTCACCCGCTTGTTCGCTTTGTCTTTCTCGATCTGCATAGCGCGAGACTTGTTGACCCAGGCGGCAGCATCGTCCTCTTCGTCCGTCGCATCTCCGAGGGCCTTGGTGCCCGCCAACTTGGCTTCGACTTTCCGACGCTCTCGCCTGTCAGACAGCTTCCCTGCCAGCTTCTCCTGCTTCTTCTTGGCGCCGATGCTCTCTGGTGGCCGGTGAACGAACTCGCCCATGTCCACACCACCAGCCAGATCCTTGGGAGCATCGCTAACGGCAGACTCGGACTGTAACGTTAAACAGGAATTTTAGTTAGTATTATTGTAACCACCAATGTCCAGAGATTTATTTATCATAAGTGATTACTCAAGACTTTAAATATGAGACAAATACTAACCTTAACGCTGAGGGGTTTCAACCCAAGCCGGGCACGCAGTTTGTTTGTCTCATCGACAGATAGCGAGTCGCTCCTCGAACCTCCGCCTTGTTCCGCAATAACTGGAGGCGGCGGAGTAACAGGCCGCGAGATCTTCGGTGGCGGTGGCACTACAATAACTTCTTCTGCAAGAAAACTCACAGTCAGACTCAGCACAAACTCAATTAACTGTAGAAAAGGGGTTTCATAGAATCAATAAGACATACCTGGTTCTTCCTTCCGCGAACGACGCTTCTCTTTATGGTGTCTTTTGCGATGTTTCGTTTTATCTTCGGGGCTCTTACTGCTTGGTGAATGCTTCCTTTTGCGCGTCTCACGTTCCCTATCCCGTTCACGGTGCTTTTTACTTGAACCCATTGTTTAAAGTTATAATCCGGTAAGTTTATTAGCGAGATGACACCTCTAGATGAGAGTATTGATTTGAGGTTAGAATCTAGTTTGAGAGCTAGGTATATAAAATACACTCAGAATATCGCTCGAGGAATCACAGGTCGCAATTATTTCTATTTTACACAATTTAAAGAGGTATAACACTAAAAAACATAAATTATTTCAACAACGTTTTGATAACGCTGCCAAAGCGTAGGCCGCCATTGTAGAATTGTATTCTAGATTTGGTTCCCTTCATGGGCGCCAGGTTTGCACGCTCAAATGCTGGGGGGAAAATAATTGGAACATATTACTGAGCTTCCTTCCTGAGCTGCGGCCGTATATTTATTTTTTCTATTTAATGTAAGAACTTAAAAGGTATCTTAAAAGGTCTGAATAAAAAAAGGAATGTATTGCCTCGGTTTAAAGTCTTCATTGCCTTCAGCTGTATTCAGCTTTAATTATTGAACATTGTAATAAATAAATTTGATAAATACTTCCTATTAAGCGTTAATAAAAAATCACAGCCATTTCCAAGCTATGCCTTTCATAGTAAGAAGTTATGCCTTTTATCCGTGGCAGAAAATATTGCCACGCTACTTGCTAGACAAATAAACTCAAGTGATTAAAATTATTACTCAAGGGGAAACAGATTGGTAGCTTATTGGGATTTGGGATATATTGGAATCATGCGACAAGCCCAACACGCTCGATCCATAATTCTAGTATCTTATTTATTTTAATTATACACAGCGATAAAAGAGATGTAGTTCCCGGCATGAATTCGCGCGGGTGCGGTAGTGGGAAGCCGCGAATGCGAATATCAGAAAGTCGGACACGAACGTTAGAAAACAACACCGAGGCTATGTACAGAAAGTGTTCTTTGGCAAATCGGCACTCGTCTAAATGGAGTATCACAACAGTTGCGTTGATCCCGTGAGGAATGAAGTATTATTATTATTATTTATATATTTGTATAGTGTCTAAATAGGCCTAACATAGTGACTACTCTTCTAAACAGCTACGTGCGTCGCCAAAACCTTCCGCTTGGCGCCGCGTGATTTGAGCCGTGTAGTTGGCAGCATTTTTCATTCTCTCTCTCTCTCTATCTTTCTTCACCATTCTCGTTTCTCACTCAATCTTGAGCACGTTTTGGCCCACAAACCTGCGTCTCTCGTTTCTCGCGAAATCGTCGCGATACCTCACTTGTGCGATTCGGATTTCGGTCGTCTCGGATCGATGGGGGGGGCGGGAGGGGGGTTCGATTGTGTTAAAGCTGCGGATATTGTCGGGGTCTCGAAATGACCGCCGCGAAGCTCCACTTCGATCATGCAGGGTCGGGCCGGCCGCTAACAGAAGCATGCGGCAAACGCAGCGGTGACGTTTCGTCTCGTAGAAAAGTTACAAAACAGACGCGGCCGACCGCGACGGAGAATTACAGTCAGTTTCTTTACAAGCCACAGTTTTTCGCAACGGATTTCGGTGAACCATCGTCAAGTCTGGCGGATAGAGCGACGCGTTGAATTCGAAAAAGGATGGTCAAAGTTGCGTAGAAAAACTACTGCCCTATAAAAACCCGTCTATGAAATGAGCCCCCCTGTCGTCGAGACTTCCCGTCCACGCCGCGGCGTCGGCGGCGTTCACAGTTCCGTGATGGCGTACCCCTCGACGACCTCCGGCTCCGGCGCGTTCTGCACGAAGTAGTCCGAACGCCCGGCCGCCATCGGCCGTTCCGTCGGCGTCGGCATCGGCGGACGCTCGAACGTCACCATCTGCGGCGGCTGGTCGACGTGCGGCGGCGAACGCTCGAACGTCATCAGCGACGGCATGCGCTCGAGGTCCGGCCGCGGCCGCCGCTCCAGCGTCATGATCGACGGCATCGTGTCGACGTTCGGCCCGTTGGGTCGGACGCGCCGGTCCGCGTTCGTCAGGCGTTCCGCGTTGGGTCGCGGCTGCCGGCCGAGCGTCATGAAGCCGTCGCCGTTCGAACGCTGTTGCCGTCCGAGCGTCATGAAGCCGTCGGCGCTGTGCTGGCGCTGGGGGCGGCCGAGCGTCATGGCGGCGTTGGGTCGCGGGGGTCGTTCAAAGGTCACGATCGACGGCAGCTGGTCGATGCCGACGATCGGGGGGAGGGGTCGCGAGACAGCAGGAGAGTGGGCGTTTCCTCAGTAGAAGTCGGCAGAGTCTAGCGTCTTGCAGTGCTTGCTCAGAGTCGCGTACTGACCATGGTTGGGTCCAGGCATTGCAGAGGCTCCATACTCGTGGCCTGCAAACCGAGACGAGAAAGTTTCAATCGTGCGTCCTAGCCTGGAATGGGGGTCTGCTTTTTACTGTTTACGTACCCAAAAGCATTTTTGCGGTTGAAGATTCTCCGAGAGCATTTACTTTGCGTGACTGTTATGTATTGAGTAGGTTTGTGTTTTCATTGAGGAAAAGTGAAAAGTAAACAAGTACTTATTTGACAATCTGATGGTGTTTATTTATGATATGCTCTTGTCAACAAGCCGAACTTGCTACATGTTAATTGACAGTACCTTGAGCCAGATCTCACTAGTGAAACTCACCCTGCAATATGCATTCAAAAACAAAAAAACTAGTGAAAAGATCAAGCAAAGTGGCAAATATTATTGAAAAATAAGTGCATTGAATAATACAGTTGTGATGTAGAAAAGGTGAGACAGTGATGCTTAATTGCCATCATGACACTGGCTCAGCTAAAGCCTGTTCCCATTGCTTCTCAGCTGTGGGCCAAGATTCTAAAAATATAACTAACCTAAATATAACCTGAATATAAACACAACCAAAACTGTTGGGTTTTTGTACAAGTTTTTATTCAACCCAACTAAGCCGGCGCTGGGCTATTCCAAGTGCGTCATGCTGCTGTCTAGCGTCAGTTCTGAGTGCGAAAGCTGGTTAGACGGTTACCTCCGACAACTGATGATGGCTGGCCATGATGGGGACCGTGCTGGGGCTTCTCATCTCGTTCCCGTCTGCCATCTCTGCGGAACCAAACGAGACAATAACGCAACAAACCACGGCAGACCAGCGAGCTGTCGTCAACTAGGTTGGCCAAGAATCGCTACTGGGAAGGGAGAATGTGAGCTGCTTTCCGTGTCGATACGTCTGGCTATGTTTCAGTGGGGGCAAGTTTAGTTGAGCTGGGTTTGAATAATGTTAAGGCTGGAACATCTGAAAATGAAATTAGGGCTCACTCTACCTGGTTGAGAAATGTGAAATACCTCTGGCTGAAATGTTCAGGCAAAAGCCAAAATTAGAGCCTCATTTTTCACACTACATATTTCAACGAGGTGAGTAGTTTCTCTCAACTTTCTTCCCGAGTTTCTGAGTAATTCTGATGGCTGGAATTTTAAATTACGATTTTTTAAGGGACGCAGATTCCGTATTAAAAAAAAATCTGAGTTTGCTACAAGCTTGGGAGAAGTTTGGAAGAAGTTCCAGCATAGTGGACATTGTAATACCACACTTCGGTGGGCAACGGCTAAACTAAGAGCTCCATCACTATCTCTTTGCACATATTTTACGAAATAATCCGATGAACTAGCCGACAATTCCGAACGGTTAAAACTGACTAAATTTTCGTGCAACATACAGGAGGAAAATGTACATGAAATTGTTTACAAGATGCACCACAACAATCTAGCAAGACTAAACATTGAAACTAAATTGGTTCCACCAAAGTGGCATTTAAATTGTAGTTTGTACACGTACTGTGTTATGAATTTGATCGGCATCGGAGAGTTGAACTAACAATCTCCGAGCAAATACGACGGATACCCATGCTCTTAAAAACACCTACTAGGTAGTACAACATTCCGGAAGATCTCCCTTCCAGCATTCATGCTACAAACAACTGCAGACCGATAGCACGAATCCCGCAATTAATGAAACAAACGCTAACAATGAGATGAAAATACAATCTTGCACTATTGAGACAAACTCATCATCCATATTCTGTGGCATCCACTCAAGAATGAGCAGAGAGCAGGGTGATGTATGGACCTCTAGCAGCCAAACACTTTACGCACATCTAAAATCAATTTGAATACCTAAATTGTACTGCAAAAAACTTCTGCCAGTTCATGACAAAAATATCTCTAACAAATAAATAAAATAAAGGTCGAAGATGAACATGATTACAATACAACATAAAGAGGAACAATCAGAAACACTGATTGTGATTAGTGATCAAGTAGTGCCACCAAATTCAACGTGGAGATTTAACACAATCAAACTTAAAACATAAATTACACTGTAATCTAACTCAATGCAGCAACAGCCCAAACATTTCAACTTGACACTGAAACTTTTCTGTGACTTTGAATTGCTGGTTTTTAGCGGTATCAAAATTAATTGCCATCCAAAAATATTTAACCTGCTCGAAGGTTTGAATTGAATCCCATAGCAAGTCAAGCGGATCATAGACCTAGTACTATTCCATCAAGGAAAGAATTACACAAGATACCCACTAAATGTACTACCAGTTTGTAAAAAATTAATTAGCTCTGCCAAGAAACAAAGTAAGCTAGGGAAATCACAACCCAAACCACCTTACCTGGCTTCCCTAGTGAGTATCATGACCTCATTTTGATTGAATGGAATAGGTATATTCTTCAGCAAGTGGATATTTCCACAGAAAAATTAATTAAGACACAAAAAAAACTTGCACCCAATTGGCAAAAGAGCCAGCAGCCATCGACAACGCCATCGCCCCTCCCACTGCTGGCGGCAACAGATCCATACACCGTGAGGCGCACGCTACCGCAATCATAGCTACGCCAACCGGCATGCACCTACTCATGCGAGGACGGCGGCGCCGTGTAGTGGTTGTCATGCGGCAGGCCGCGCGCAGCGCTCATTGGCTGATTGCTATACGACCCTTGGTTGCGCAGGGTGCGCGCTGCAATCGCCTGCGACGCCGCCGACGGCGGCAGGAACGGGTCTTGCTCGTCCACCTGCAGGTAGTCGCGGCTGGAAACAGACGGGCGGGACGGGCGGCGTTAGACTATTCCGGTTTTGTACGCGTTTAACTCGCGCTATAACAATACGCGACGTGGTGTTTGGATCGATTCCTTCATTGCAGTCCAGGGACAAGTAGAGTAACAGGAGAGATGACAGCATAACCAGCCGAACATTACAATTGGGGTTAGTGATTCCAGAAGCACTATTTAACAAGGTTATTGAAGGCTAAGCTACCAAACTTGAACTTTTCCCAGCGTTTTGCAAAGCTATGCTGCCTGCTCTCTCAAAGATCTAAAAAATCAATAAAAATGTCCCAGATTTGAACAAAATAACCACAACAATTACCTATGTCTCCTCAAAACAGGACCATAGACACCAAGAAAATGGGACAGTTGCCAATTTGAAAATAAAATACACACACAATAAAAAAGAAACATACACATACAAAGAGTAATATGCTCAATTCTTTCAAATATTTGTTATTTAAGTTTATTGAATGCAAATTGCTTTGAAAAAATCAAAATGAACAACAATTAACACCGTTAGTTCCAACTTTCCATCATGACCAATGGAAGCAAGTTTTTTGTGGTCGAATCGTAAGTGAAAAGAGTTGAAACGGGTCAAGGGGTGTTGGTGGGTGGTGGTAGCGTCGAGCGAGACGTACCGTTTGCGGATGTAGATCCAGGTGTGGGAGTCGACCCAGACGAGCACGGTGAAGAACAGCCCGGCCGCCACGCTGGCCAACAGCATGAACGTCAGGCCGTAGCTGAAACCGACGCAGACGTCAACACACGTATCGCCAGTAACGCAAAATTTACAGTCTCTTCAGACATAGTCTCTTGCTCCACCAGTCAAGAAATTCCAAGCAATTTAACACCATTGGAAACAAAATAAAGCTAATAATCCTAGTAGCTGAATGGAAAGTAACTGCTTGCAAAATTACCGTGCACATTTTCGATTGGAAGCAAAGTTTCTTTAAACTGAATTTCAATTTGCATGAGGTAACTAAAAATTGCTATAAAACTATGTAAAGCATTCTGTCTGATCTAAGAATCGTGAATCTTGAATTATATAATTTGCTACAGTAACAAAATCAGAGTCAAACAACAATCATCAGAGTCAAAACAATCTGGGAAAAATCGGGCCGGCTGTGATCTGATAACTAATAATAGTGCTAAGCTACGCTGAAACCCAAAATTGTACATGCTTGACAGGGCTTTAACAAGTTGGTGTGATATAAATTGTTGTACTGAATAGTGCAACCAACTGGGTGACACCGCCAACGAACAAGTAAACTCACAGGCCTAGGTCGCACACGCTGGCGGCGGCGCGCAAGTACTGCCTCTGGATCGGGTGGCAGTCCAGCACCGAGCCGAGCCCGCTGACCAGCTGCGACGCGCGGTTCACGTCCTTCGTGAGGATGTCCAGCTTGGGGTGCAGGTCGCTGGAGGGGTAGGTGCCGGCCGAGTAGCGCGTCACCAACGCCACGCCCTGCGCCATCGACTTCATCGCCCGCTCGCCTGTAACCACCGCCGTTCGTCAGCTCAGCGCTCGGTTTCGTTCACAGCGTGCGTAGCAAAGGCTTTGCATTTTTTGCAACTTTTGTGTAGGCATATGTGCTGGTGGTTACTTGCCAGGGTTTTAGTTGTTTGAAAAGCATGGTCAATATGTTGGTTTGGATTGGTTTTTTCTAGGAGTCCTAGGTTATTGTTGGTTCTTTTGTTTCGTTTTGTTGCTTTTGGCACTCGAGTTTAGACCCTTGATAAAGGGGGCAGCACAGCTTTGCGAAATGCAGCAAACGAGGGCATACATATCCGATAATAAGCCAAGCCTCCATCACACGAAAAGGACACTACAGTTCATTTACTGGGAGCGCATCCGCTAGAGTACGAAACAGTCTTTGCGTTGCCAACTTCACACAGATGAAATGGGTATATATTGCCTGTATTGATTCCTTGACTACCAACTATTTTTGCTTTGATTTGGTTAATTTATTATCAGTTTCAGGACCAAGTTTTCAGATATCAGCTGTTATTTCAGTGAAAGAAAGCCCACGTTTTGGATGCAATATTCACAGTTTTAGAAATTCCCCTTGGAAGTTTGGTTTTAGAAGTTGGCGCTTCAAAAAAGGCGGCAAAATTTTTCGTCATGGTCTCTCCCTGTACAGACTGTAATCGCTGCCGTCCACGCACCCTGCTGCAGACGCTGGTTGAACGGGTTGCCGCCGGTGGCCTCGCAGCGCAGGTAGTAGCGCAGCACGTCGGCGCGGAAGTGCGTGGTCGCGCGGTCGGCAAGGAAGCGTTCGGGCGCTGCGCACAGGTCGCCCAACGCCACCGCGCCCGCCAGGTACACCGCCGACAGCACGAACGACACGATCACCGCGAAAAGCCCGAGCACGGAGAACGCGATGAGCGCGCAACGCGAGTGCCGCGCTACGCCGAACAGCAGCACCAGGCAGAGCAGCAGCAGCAGGCTGAGCAGGCCCATCGTAGCCGGCCACCTGCAGGGAGTGTGCAGAGTGAGGTTAGGTCGGGGTTGCTTGAGTGCGGAATTAATAAGCTATTGTAGATGGCGGTTGCACTTCCATGTGGGGTCCGACTTAACTAGGATCGCTACTAGCCGTTCGGGCAGGCTGATTGACATTAGGTTATATATATTTCTCTTTTCAGATGTGGTGTGTGAAGCTAGGATGATAGCAGGATACATTGTGGAATTAATTATAGTCTACTATATAGACTGCTATAGTATCACTGCTACATGCAATCTCTGTGATCTTGTACCGAGAGACTTCGGGCCCTTAACAACCTTACTATTCTAACTCTGCGAGAAGAGCGGAGGCAACTGACCGTATGAGTTCGGCGGTCTGCACGACGTGGATGACCACCTTGACGTCGACGCCGTCCAACGGCCGGCTGATCTCGTGGATGCTGGCGTTGGCGGTGGTCGTGTTGCCCTTCAGGTTGCCCATCGCGCCTGCACAACGCAACAATGCCAATGTTAGATACGAAGCGGAGGCAGCAGGACGAGTGACTAGCTGATCTCTGTGCCCATGCTTTTCAAAACGACTGCTCTGCATCAAGTTAAAATTGATAATAAAACTAATAATTATTATCTGCAGTCATTGCAAAGCATTTACGTTCAAATCACACTTTTATGATTCAACTCTTTTTGGACAGTTATTTCAAAGAACTCTTCTACAAAAAATGACAAACAGTTATGCCGAATAGTTTTGCAATTTTCTCTTTTGTTAAGGTCTCTCTATGAGTTCTTCTCAGTAAGTCCTCACACCATGCTTATTAGGGAAGCAACATTAATTATGTTACAAAACCAATGACAGCACAAGACTGTTCCTATTCACCAAAAATGTTGCCAGCTACCCTTGCACTAAATCAATTAAATATAAGGCAATATAATCCTAAGTTCTCCTAAGCCTAGGAGAGCATAGCTAGCTAGCTTAGAAGAGTGTTTGTATTCTCCCCCAACACTATCAGACAGGTTTTAGGTGCAGAGACCATTGCTTATGGCTTTGTGAACTCACCTTGCAGTATACCAACGACACAAGACTGTCTCTATGTACAGAGACCGTTGCCTACGTCATCGGCAAGCTCACCTAGCAGTATCGCGCGAATCGTCTGGTTGAGAATGGGCGTGTCGAAGAGGTCATCGAGCTCGGAGAGCAACGGCTGAACGTCGCGCGTGAGTATCGTCTCGACGGCCAGCGTCTGGTTGGCGACGGTGCCGACGATCTCGTCGATACGCCGCGTCGCCGCCACGAACTGCACGACGCCGTTGTGCACGTCGTCGTTGCCGTAGAGGCCGACTCCCACGGCGCCGCTGAGAACAGCCGGCACGAAGGACACGGTTAGGCGACGCGTTGCGGAAAGTAGGTGGAGCTTATCTGTTGTCTCTTCTGATGTGTTGCATAGCAATGTGGCTAAAAATGGCTTAATGTGGCTTAAAAGCTTATTTTATTTTGAACTTATTGAGTCTGAATTTTTGTTCTCAAGAAAGAGACCAAGGACTACGGAGCTAATTATGATGTAAGCTATCTTTGAAGGATTTTTCGCTATGGGAAGGTTGAAATTTTATTTACTATCATTTGGCAATTGGCAGCAATCCAAAATCCTAACTGTTTTATTAATGACAATGCACTCCTAGTCCACTGTTTCATTTGTGAAATTTGGCCATTTCTTATGTTCTGCTAATCCTCTTCGATTGGCAGCATTGTGATCAAACCAGGCACGCAAAATATTACAGATGTCTGCTAAAGTTTTCAGAAAATCTATTTAACTGGGTTATCAAATGTCTAATAGGTAGATAATGGTTACTGAAAGGTAATGAATCATTGATTGAATGTCGAATGCAGAAGTTTGCTGCAAATAAAACTAAAAGCGGTCTGGTAGAACTTTGGGACTGACTGCTAGAGACAGGTCAGCGGGAAGTGTATTGGCTGTGTTTTCACGTGGAGTTTGACAAGGTGGCCGGGAACATACCAGCAGAGCAGCGTGAAGAGCGCGAGCACCCATTTGAGCACGGCGATGCTGTGGCGGGCACGAGGCCGGCGGTCACAGCACCGGGTCAGCAAGTAGACGAGCAGCACGAGCAGCGTCAGGATCAGCCAGGCGGCCGGCACCGAGCCCAGGATGCCCAGCGACTGCCGAGGGGGAAAGCAAAGCACGGAGTCAGGACTCGGACATAGCAACTCGACCAGACTCCAATTACAGTTTGTTTGTTCATGGTTGAGACAATAGTACTCTTCAAGGAAATTGGGACTAGGTTCCTGCCTTCGGTGGGCAACCTCAGCAAATTTGGTGCAAGCAGGAACACTTCCCACAACAGAAATTCCAAGAAATTTTGAGGGCAGGCTTAATATTGATTTAGATTGTTGATTTAGTAGATAACTTGGAGGACCCAGGTCCTTTTCAGGACCACAAGTCAATCACATCAGAGCAAAACCGCCAAGTTATCTACCATCTTACCATGGCTCTGAACCACTCCGTACTACCATTGTTGATTTAGATTGATTTAGATTGATTTAGATTTAGATTGTTGAAAACATTAATATCTTCATAGTATTTTCAGCAAATAGGTATCATTCACAAGTGTTCACATTTTCCAACTGTTTGACAATAAATACATCAAAATTTGTCAATATCCATTCTTATCACCAAATGAAACAAATAATTACGCTAATCTACATTGTGATTGTAATATTTTGCAAATAGAGTAGTAATGTTATCATCTAATTTCTTTATTTGTCCCCTGTTTTAGCATATTAAGAAGTGTAGAAGACAATAAGGAATAAGGATTAATATAAATTGGTGTTCAGCGCTGGTTTTTGTTTGTGTCTATGATTGTGTGGGTTGGATAAAGAGAAAGGAAGCACCACTTAGCTAATACAATTAAAGTTAAACCATATTTAATTGACTGTTAAGATAAAGAAGGGCAGCAGATTCAAAGTATGTAGGTGAGAATATAAGTCGTAGTGGAATTAATATGAGCAACTGATGTTATGCCATTCCAAATGAATTCTTTCATCGCAGAAGCTTTATTGTAATGCGCACATTAAAACAAAATAAAAGTTCCCTTGATAAGTATTATTTTACCACCAGCAATGAAATTGGCAAAGAGAAACAAAGCAAAGCCATTTGGCTGTCTCATAAATAACCGAATCATTCTCTTCAACAATATCGCAACCCTCATTAGGTAATTGAACGCGCCAATTGGCTTGAGATTTCTACGACATGCCCGACTGTCCTGCCAGGGAACAGTTTAGACTGTCATACTGTCACGCTGGCACCGTATCACATGCGTCAGAAGCTCTTGGTAGTGGCTAGCTGTGCCGTGATCGCTGCCCCCACACAGGAAGCGATATGTCCACTCTGTGCATCCTGCTTAGTTTGGCTATGTACAGGGCAGTGGGTGACCACTGCTCAACCTTCGCTGGATTTCTCAGCCATCTCACCACTAATCAGGGGTCTCAATGGTGGAAATGGATGCGGATTGATTCGATGCATCATGCATGGATGTAGATTGGCGGCATTTAATGACACGACTTTATAAAAAGGTATGTGAATCTAGGGAAAGGCAAACTGCAATCAGCAGGAAAATATGGCTATGACTGTCCATGATGACTCATCTGCAGATTTGAACTAGAGTATGAGTAAGAAATTTTAACATCGACCAAAATAGAACAATGCAGCAAAATGGTGAATCAGGGTTCAGAGTGATTGTATGTTAATGGTGGAAACCCTAGTTGAGATATTAATTTCTCATGAACATTGCCATGTTCAGCTTTTGGTGAATGACCAAAACCATCTTGATTGCTCATATTTCTGTCTTGCTAATCAAAGTTAACTGCTTAATCAATTGGCAATGAAGTCATGCTTTGCGGTTGCACGACCCAATGTAGGTTTGTTCAATTAGCATATTAAAATTGGCCAAAGATTTGTCTGGTAGGAATTGAATTAACGGGTTTGTTGCCAAAAGTTTTGTTTGCATTTCAGGCTGATAAACCTGCTGGTGTCTAAAGGAATGACAAAGGATTGAAGATACCAATGGAAAATACACTTTGCATAGGTAAAGGTTCCACATACAATTGCTAAGTGAGCTGCTGGTAAGTTATGAGAAGATTTTGGCAGGATTTTATACCAGCCAACTTTTATCAGTAATCTTAGTTCCAAAAAGGTCCTAAGAAAGAAAACCATAGTATTTCAAATTGAGATGGAATGAATGAAGGGCAATGGTAAGCAAAACCATAAAACTAAAACCATTTCCTCAAAAGCATGCATACAAATTTTTAACAATAGAGGAACAGAAAATTTCAGCACCGTTTTGAAATAACCCTAATGACCAGTGTGCTTCTATCATTGTCATTTTAGCCCCAAACTATAGCCACCCCATTGAGTTCCTAGTTGTAAAGCTGTTCTCAGGTCATTTTTCAGTTGCTTCACCCAATTCCTGGACAACCCAGATGTTGCCTTCCTTCCTAAAGTTTATTGAACCAACAAGGGGACAGCCAATGCAAATAAACCCTGGTCCCTTTGACCTCAAAATAGCCCCCCCTTTTAACAAACTAGTACAATCGAGCAATAACTCTTACTTGGGTCCCATTCACAAAATTGAAAATAATAAAATGCCCCAACATAGCCATAGTGTGAAGCAGCTGCCTGGAGATGTGAAATGTGATCTAGCAGTGCTGGATTTCAATGCAAGCTCGGGATTAACTCAGTGGACAACTTGCTATAACTTGCACTTTGTTTGTCTAGGAAGCCAAACACTGCAATGAGAATGGAGTTACATTTTAATTGAAAG
Source organism: Nemurella pictetii (assembly GCA_921293315.2). Classification (NCBI taxonomy): domain Eukaryota; kingdom Metazoa; phylum Arthropoda; class Insecta; order Plecoptera; family Nemouridae; genus Nemurella; species Nemurella pictetii. The sequence continues at coordinate 11,694,327 of OV121122.1, forward strand.
ATTGAATTACCTACTTAACTGCTGCAAGCAAGGGATGATATTTAGTTTCTTTTGCAGGATCAACAAGCTTAGTCAAATTAAATACTTCATGGCTTTCATTATCGATGCTTTTTTTACCTTATTGGTATTGGTAACTTGAATATTTCATGAAATAAGAGCAAGTATAAGAATTTAGTACCTATTCTTGTGACTGTATCAGGAGGATTTGATTACAACTTACATCTAAATCCAGATGAAAAATAATCATGTAGTAGTACTTACACCAAAATGAAATTAAATGAAGTTAATAATTCACCTCCTATTCCTCTAGCTATTTCGCCTATTTTGCCATTCCCTCAGGTCTCAGGACCAATATTAAAACATTAAAACTCAAGACTAAACTATATCTCTGTTCTCCTCACATCCACCCATGGCAATGCAAAACCTTGCCCAGGAAAAGTACAAATCAATGAAAAACCAGACCGTGATCATGTTTCTTTCCGATTGGTAGTCTCACCATAGTGTAAAGGTTCACACGCAATCAACAGAAGCAGCAGAAGCACATGCTTGTGTTTGCCTCTGTACTCACGCTTATGTTCCTAAACATATCATAAGTACGTAGGCCCTATCGATTGTCACCGTCGCGGCCTTACCTCGAGGTAGACCTCCGAGTCGGGGTCAAACGTGTTGTTGACGCGGTGCAGCGAGACATTGAGATGCGGCAACGCGTGGAAGAACTTGGCCAGCGGCGGCACCCGGTACACCTCCTCCTCCGCCATTGAGCGGTCTGACCGCGGCTACCGCCGGCGCTCCATCCACTGAAAACCGGAGAAAACACATGCCGGCGTCACGACTGCTCGATAACGGATGCACGGGGCTGCCAACGGGCCTCAACTCTTCCAACTGCCACCCCCGGGGAGTTTGCTATTAAGCTTGGGTTATTCTGACGCTAGTTTTGCTACGATGAAACGGTTTTTTGCAACATACTATGGATATGACTGAATCCGCTGCCAAATGTCTTGGCAGTTGGCACCATAGCAACAAAAGTAGGTAGGTAGCATGTTTGCTGCATGTTAGGGGGTGTATGCAGTCGTGAGAGAATCTATTCGAAGATGACAATGAAATCAGGTAACAATGTCTTAAACAACATTTGCATTGATAGTGTTTGCAGAGCAGTGATGTTATCACTTAAAACATTACTGGCGAGTGTTTGGTAATTACTTCTCTGTGCAAACGGCCCAGGGCCACTTTGTGGGCACTGAGGGTAGGTACAGTTAGTTTTAACTCTGCAAACTGCCCACTATTTCCAGCATATGGAGGTGTATAACTCCATTGGTATTTGACAGATATGGGACTAGTCACCACTCAGTATATACCTAGTCGTGTGTTTCAAAGGAAAGGCAAATGGGTGGAACAAAATAAACATGAGGAGTATGCTTGCAAAATTTGCAGCCGATTCAGAGGAGACACGTTCTGACAACTATTCAAAGCTACCATACAATCAAATTCAATGATAAAGTGGACAGACTTACTTGCACGTCCTCTGAATTCTAATGCAATGAAGGGTGTCTTGTAGTATGCCTCTACTACCTATGTCATTAACGTCAAACGTCAGGGAATCAAAGTTTGGCCATGGAGTAGTACTCCCTGAAATCTGGAGTATGAGAAGTTAAGTTATTATCTCCAGATTCACTTCAGTTCCACTTCCCATACAAGAGTCCCTGCCCCTAAATCGATCTTCCCACTCCAACGTAGATTCCCAAGTGGCTTTGTGCATGTGTTAGTGAATTATTTAGGGGATCGGCTAGGTGTCGTTTTGAGAGGCTGGCCGGGCGTATTGTTTAGATCTCTCCTCGTCTCGTCATCAAGTCAATAAAGGTGCGATTGCAAAGAGCGATCTTGAACTCAAGTTGACTTTACACCTAACTGATAAGATGACTGCGTGCCTTCTGCGCTTGTTCCGCTTAGCAGTCATAAACCATGCATTCTGTTCTCACTATAGAAGAGAGTGATATGGCACGTTGCACATTTTTATGACGTGTTTGTATAATGCTTGCTTATTAAATTTCAAAAGTGGAAATGGAAAGTAGATAATTGGAGTTATATATGCACGACTATTAAAATTTATCACACAGGTGACTTGTGACTCTTCAACGACGTGTTTTTTTAAATATATATTACTACATCAATCAATTATTAATTATTATCTAAGTGAAAGGGCGATTAATAGATAAATTTGAAACTCCTTCTGTAAAGCACAACATCGAGTTATGACTGCGAGATAAAAACTAGATAGACGAGTGACAAATATGAGCGGTGCTATCAAATCAGTTATCTCAGCGTTTCCTTGAGGAAACACACCACAATGACAACGCTAGGAAGGTCTTGCAAAATATGCTTGACGTTATAACGTGCAAAAAAGCGCTTGGCGTAACCACCTTGTATTGTATAACCGAGTCCCACCTTGGCGTGCTTGCCGATCACGCCAGCACCACCCAGCACGACGAAATGTGTCGCCCCCGTGTCAACGCACACGCGAACAAACCACTGACCACTGACCGTCACCGGTCCAACCCCCCAATTGACCTAACACGCGACCGTCGCCTCCAAAGTAGTCGCCGACTAGCGGCTTAGGCGTGGTCCAATCGACCCGAAAACCGCGCGCCGCTAAATATTACAACGTGCCTCCGAAAAGGAAAATATCGCCGGCGGTCGGTTGTGGGGAGAGGGGGTGCCCACGTACGTTACTACTCCCAAAAGCAAGGTCGTTGGCCCGGTCCAATTCGTCGATCACTGGGCCCGGGCTGCGATGTGGGAGGGGGAGGTGCCGACAAAAATCACGTCCCTTCCGCACAAGTCTTGCGCCTAAAGATTCATTCACAAAGACATTATCCTCGAGCAGCCTTCCATAGCACAATGTGTTCGCTGATGCGTGATCGAATCGCATTCTCAAGACGGCCTATTGTTGGCAGATGTATCATAAAATTCAACCCCGTAGTCAGATCTCCCTTATCTCCCCCCCTATGTAGCTAGTACAGTCCCCGACAAGGCGTTCTAGCTAGCTGCCTGCCCCACCCTGGCGAGCCCGTCACAAGGGTAGTAATTCAGCCGGGTGCATGGGGGAGGGGTGGGTGGAACTTGGGTATTGAACTGCTGCGCGTTTGCTTTGCGAACTACCCCACAGCGCAAGGCGAGAAGTAAGCTTTGCCCGGCCGGCCACGCACAATTGATTCACACACGCCCTTACCGTGCACATGCGCAACGAACTGGCTACCGATTCCCGATAATGCTTCGTCGATGTGTCGTTAAACAATCTAAATCCGTGATGAGATCACACATGTATGCCCTTGAGCTGTGATCTGACTACAGTGTTGACATTTGACAGTAATGATAAGTCTACTGACCCGTCCTTGGCCGACGGATAGTAAATGGAACATGGTTCTTAGTCGAGGTTATCATTAGTCGCTATTGATAAATGCCATAACTTATAGCCCGCTAAACGAAGCTTTTAGCGACAATGGGTTTGATAGAGATAGCGAAACTTGAGATGCAATCATGTTGTGGACCTATGATTATGCATGCCTGAAATCCTAAAGGAGACTTTCGTGTTTGATGGTGACTCCAAACATAGTTCAGTACAGAAATCGAACAGGAACGGATCTAGGAAGTATTTTTGAGACTTACCAGATAGTTTTTGTTGGCAATTGCCCCTCGAAAACAAGAAAAACGGTGATAACACTGGAGACGCGTACACCACCTACCACGGACGATAGCTGACTGAAGACTTTGTAATGGCCGTCAACCAATGAGCAGGCGAGGTGGGGTCACGTGCTAGCGAGGTCAAAGCGCGCGTCTGTCAAACGGGTCGAAAAAGCAGCAATACATTAGAGAACTGCACATTTTCATAACAATCCACTACTTTCAAGAGACAAAGAGTTAATGTTATTTAAATAATAAATAAGGAGGCGGTAAGGATGTTAAATGATTGGAACCTACAGTCAAATATATAGGGTAAAAGAATATTTATTTGGTTCAGTAGGCACGAAGGCAGCGAAAGAAAGCTAAGCTAGGCACGGCACACAGCTGCCAATAGGACTAAAAACGCCGCCGTCGTCGCGAATACAACTTCCGAAGTGTCTCGCCAATAGCTCGAGACGTTCGAAAGACAAAAATACCGTAAGGCACGGTCGCCTAAACGCACGACTCCACCGTCAACTGGGTTTCGGGCACAGCCTCTTCGACGCTCGCCTTTGGTGGGTCCTTTGCTTTTTCAGGCTCTTTCTCTGCCTCCTGAAAATCAAAAGCACAATTAGTTTACAAATATACAACAAGAATATTAGAGATAGATGGATAGATGGTTAAGATATTACAGACTTGATCACTCTCATTACTAGGACCTAAGTAACGTGTACACACTAGAAATGCCAGATCAAAAAATAGAATTTTTGATTCTACATTCTACTAGCCTATTAAAGATGGGATGGATAACTCTACAAATTTGGCCATGACGGTACCCTTACCTTTGGTTCGGTCTCCAACGCCGCAGACTTCCTTGAAGGCATCGTTGCATAGTTACGGGAACAGCGGGCAAAGCCTTGACTCAGCTCCTCTTGTGATTGGCTGCTCCTCTTGTTGTCCACAGCCACCGGGAACTCCGGCATCCTGGAAAACACGAACGGCAGAAGAGTGAGTCGCTGTGACTGGCAAGCCCGTATTTCAGTTGTCACTTGCGAGTTATTTAAATAGTTGAATACACTGTATAAATGCGATGTAACAAAATGCAATATAAGAACAAACGGCGTCGCTGCGGTCTTACCGATAGACCCAGTGGTCGGGATTGGCGCTGCCCGACCCGCGCCGCTGGTAGAACAGGATGTAGGCGGCGGCGGTGTTCAACGCCGACTCCGGCACCGCCTCGACGCGCGTGTCGTCGAAGCAGTACCAGGCGCCGTCGTACGGGTTGCGGCAGGACGCTGCAAACGCAAACGTCACAATCGGTTCACGGAAACGCGCGTCTGCTACTCGGTTTTGCACGTTGATATTGAACGAACATTTTAACGACTAGGATATTTGATGCTTTTTTATTATATATATATGATATTGTGTATCAGAATAGGGTGTAAACTTAAGGTTTAATTAAAAACAGTTTAAAGAAAAATAAAATATTAATTATTATATGATATTTGATCCCGTGGCTGAATGGTTTTTGCGGTGATTTTAATGTCTCCTTGTCGTAAAAGCGACCGGGATGCAACAACTTTGTTGCACTTCCACATAAGCTTGGCAACACAAAGAAACGGTACAGCAGCGCTGTACCGGTGTAGTGCCCGCCTTGCAGGTCGGAGCCGTGGTGGTTGCAGACGGCGTAGAGGTCGAACACGTTGTCGTCCTGGTGCGGCGGCTGGCGGCGCGGCCGCTTCCACGGCGACCAGCCGAGCACGCCCTCCTTGCCGCCCGGCGGCGGGGAACCCATCGACCTGCCACACGCCACCGTCAGCACACGCCACTCATCATGGACATGTTATTGACATGTATATACCCCATATTGCGGTGCTGGCCACAGTCTTGGGGGTAACGAGAAGCTGTCTGTTTGTATCATGCAATTGATTCACCACCTTCTATGCTTATTCATAGTCCTGTTTGTATCTCCATGGAGGCCAACAACTCAAATAAACTTAACATCGATTCCACAGTGCGTTGCCGTATAACATCGATTGAAAGGGCATTGCAAATCAGGTAAAAATCTGGGTTCAAATCCCGGTCATTTTCGAATTGATATTTTGTTTCCATGCACCATCTTACATGGCGACTCTAGGGAGAAACCAGGGCCGTTACAAACCCAACCACTGACTCATTTGTATTAGAAATAACATATTATTATTTCTTTATTTAAACAGATCCAAAATCCACTCCAAAATTTGTATCTGTACCAGGATCTCAACACGGATCTTTTCCCCACGTAAAACAAATAAATAATAAACATCTACCATGCACTGAGTGTTTGCATTAAGGTTCAAACCGACAAACTGCTAAACCGAACGTAGAAAACGACCCGGCGCCCACCTGTTTGCGAGGTGCGGACTCATGTCGAGGCCGCGCAGCGGGAAGTCTACGAGCGAGGTGAGCTTGGCGGGCCGGCGCTGCTTGCAGGTGTGCTGGCGGAAGCGCTTGAGATGCACGACCAGCACGTCGGGCAGCGACCACAGCCCGAGCTTCTTCACCACCTCCTGCTTGCGGTCGCAGTGCGGGCAGTGCCACGCGTCGTCCGCCGCCAGCGTCTCGGCGCGCGTGTACAGCTGCGTGCACGGCCGCAATCACAGATCCGAGGGTTAGTTGAGTCCGAGACTGATACCACGGTGTTCTTTTGCCAATAATTATGAAAATCTTAAGTAGGCATGTGATTTTTATGAAATTTTAAAAGCGTATGAAACATGTCCCCAGCGCATTACCTGCAAAATTTCGTCAAAATCTAAACATTGGAAAAAAAATTCAAACTTTCCTGGAATTTTCAGTCCGATTTTCATGAAATTTTTATCTATCCTTTATCCTGCCACCGTGTATTCATAATATCAATTTTCATCGTTATCAGACCATTAACTTTGGAGTTATTTGTGATTTGGTGAAAGGAGGTCGTTGCTTCTCTGTGACACTGCCAAGTATCTTATTTATGTGGTCAGGTGCGGCATAGTGTAGTCAGGTAAAACCTAGTGTGGTCAGATACAACCTAGTGTGTTTGGGCTTACTACACAAGTCTCACAGCACAAGGGGCCTTCCATGGCTATAGAGATCAGTGGGAAGACGGGAACACGCCAACTGACCGAAAAAAAAACTGACCGAAAATAAAAGTGACCGAAAAAAAAAGTGACCGAAAAAAAAACTGACCGAAAATAAAAGTGACCGAAAATAAAACTGACCGAAAATAAAACTGACCGAATTTCATATTTATGACCGTTACTGTACGGAGACGGTGGTGTGGGAATGTTACTAGCCGTTCAATACAAACAAACCGTCGGAAAAAAAAACTCGCCGAAAAAAAACTGACCGAAAAAAAAACTGACCGAAAATAAAAGTGACCGAATGTATGAAATTGGCTAAGTCAAATAGCATTGGTCTTATGGGACTACGAATTTTACCGAGGCTAGACGGATATACCGGGCGATGGACGCAGGTAGAACGAGGGCGCCCGGTGAAGGAAATCTGGTCGTGATTTCGGCTATGTCCAATAACATTGGTCTTATGGGACTACGAGTGTTACCGAGGCTAGACGGATATACCGGGCGATGGACGTAGGTAGAACGAAGGCGCCCGGTGAAGGAAGTCTAGTCGTGATTTCGGCAAACCGTTGGAAAAAAAAAACTCGCCGAAAAAAAACTGACCGAAAAAAAAACTGACCGAAAATAAAAGTGACCGAATGTATGAAATTGGCTAAGTCAAATAGCATTGGTCTTATGGGACTACGAATTTTACCGAGGCTAGTCGGATATACCGGTCGATGGACGCAGGTAGAACGAGGGCGCCCGGTGAAGGAAGTCTAGTCGTGATTTCGGCTATGTCCAATAGCATTGGTCTTATGGGCAAGAATAAAATACGAAAAAAGGCGGAATTCTGTTTAACATGGTGGCTTATGGGAGAACAGAAAAATTGCAAAGTTCGGACTGGGGGACATTTGCCGGATATTGAACTATATATTTATGGATAGCCCAAATGATTGTGCATCTTTTTTAAATTTTAGCTTTTTCTTTAGAAATTGAATTTTCAAAAGTTATAACGATTTCAAAGTACCAAAAAACTTAAAATCGCCATAAAAAGAAAATTTATGGTTGGATTTGTTTCAAATTTCTAACATAGGTAACAGACCATAACAGATGTGTGATTTTGCAATTTCATTCAAATCCATCATAGGGAAAAAAAAACGTTTTGAAGTCTCCGAAGTTTCATCAAACATAGGTAACCCCCATCATTTAACCTATGTCTTGGCATTTATCTCGATTTTACGAAAACTTTTTCTTAAGTGATGAACGGAATTGAATGAAATTTTAACTGAGAGTACAAAATAGATGGGTTAGCTTAAAAATAATTTGTCGGAAAATTCGTTTGGAAAATTTGGCCACAAAAAAAATAAAAACCATCTTATCAGTTAGGGGACACGATAAGCTATAATCCGATCGAGCTGAAATATGGAATGTTTATCCGTATAGTGATTTGGCAGATTTAATAAGAGTTTGAAGAGAATCGTTCGGAAAATGCGGAAAATATAAAAGAAAATATGTGTTATTGACTCTTTTAGTATGTTGTGATAATGGTAAGGTAGGTTTGGGTATATCGGTGGATAGCCCTTATCAATACGCATTTTTTATTACTTGTGAACTTTTCTTTAGAAATTGAAATTGAAAGGGATATAAAGGATTTAGTTTTGCATAAATTAACATGGGCTCTTACTGGAGATGTGAGCGCGTGCAGGGTAATCGATGGTGCGGGCGAAAGGGCATTTAGCGGGAGTCGAGCCGCATATTTATGGATAGCCCCGGTAAATGCGCATATCTTACCTCTGATTAAATTTTGCGGAGAAATTGAATTTAAGGAAGTTATTGAAGATTTAGTGTTTCGATCGGAAATTGCGGCTGTCATTTAACATGGCGGCTTATGGGAGTACCGAAAAATTGCAAGTTCGGACGGGGGAACATTTTCGGGGTATCAAAATATATATTTATAGATAGCCCCGGTGAATGAACATCTTTTATTTAAAGGAGCTGCTTCTTTAGAAGTTGAATTTTCAAAAGTTATGACAATTTCAAAGTACCAAAAAACCTAAAATCGTAATAAAAAAAGTAATTCACGTTATATTTGTTTCAAATTTCTAAAATAGATAACAGACCATAACAGTTGTCCGATTTTGCAATGACTGGGCATTTTACTGGAATAAAGCCATACTCAACATGGCATAAATCCACTGGATTAACGCCATATGCTTGGATGGCGTTAGTACCTACAGTGCAGCTGTTACTGGAACAAAGCCATCATACAACATGAGATAAATCCACTGGAATAACGCCATACGACTTATGGCTTTATTCCGGTGGAACAGAAAGTGGCCGATATGGCGCTATTCCATATGGCGTTATTCAGCTCCCCCGGAAAAAGTTGAAAGTGCATATCAGTAGATAGCCCTTATTCATTCACTTCTTTTTATAGAGTAGTACTAGGGGCTCTGCCCCTGCGGCCTCCGGCCGCCAACCCCCCCGGCGTGCTTTGGGGCTTCGCCCCAAAGCACCATCTGCACGGGGCCCCCTTGCAGGGGGCTTCGCCCCCTGTAGGTTTTATTTGTTTCTTGTGTTGATTTGTATTTCGGTACTTGTTATTTGACCCTTCTGCCACGCTTACCTAACACTTCGTATTTATCTACATAATCACTGCTCAAATGCGAAGGGATTGTAGGGATTATGCAGCAGAGGCAGCGTTTGCAGCGAACCTTCCTTTCTCCCCCCCCCACCACCTCTACTAATCCTTCCTTTCCTGACCCACCCCAACTTCCCAACCTTCCTCTGCGTAGTACGACAGTGTTGATATGCGCAATTCGTACGATGGTCTGTACCTTGTGCACTTGTGCCTTGTGCCTGGACCCCCTTCCCACCTCCTGGCTGCATGACAGACTTCCTTCCCTTTCTCTGTCCCTGCTTGTGTTGTCCACCAATATCCGGATATAAGGCCTGGTAAATCGACACGGTCTTCTCCACGATCTTCCTTCAAGTGCAAACGCGACGGTGTTGACATGCACAATCGTACGATGGTCTGTACCTTGTGCACTTTGCGCTTTGCCAGGAGCCCTTCCCCGCTCCCGGCTGCATGTCGGGAGCAACACCCAGCACCCACCCCCCGAACTTCAGGACCCCACACCCAGCATCCAGCACCCAGCACCCGGCACCCAGCATCCAGCACCCAGCATCCAGCACCCAGCACCCGGCACCCAGCACCCAGCACCCAACACTCAGCCCCCGGAACCCAACATCCAGCACCCAGGACCCGGCACCCAGCATCCAGCACCTAGCACCCGGCACCAGGCACCCAGCACCCGGCACCCAACACCCAGCATCCAGCACCCAGCACCCGGCACCCAGCACCCAGCACCCAACAACCAGCACCCAACACCTAGCCCCCGGAACCCAACATCCAGCACCCAGGACCCGGCACCCAGCTCCCGGCACCCAGCACTCAACAACCAGCACTCAACACCCGGCACCCAACACCCAGCACTCAACACCCGGCACCCGGCACCCAGCATCCGGCACCCAGCACTCAACACCCAACACTCAACACCCGGCAACCGGCACCCAGCATCCGGCACCCAGCACTCAACACCCAGCACACGGCACCCAGCACCCAGCACCCAACACCCAGCACCCAGCACCCAACACCCGGCACCCAGCACCCAGCACTCAACACCAAGCACCCGGCACCCAGGACCTGGCACCCAGCACCCAACACCCAGCCCCCGGAACCCAGCATCCAGCACCCAGGACCCGGCACCCAGCACCCAGCACCTAGCACCCGGCACCCAGGACCCAGCACCAAGCACCCGGCACCCAGCACCCAGCACCTAGCAACCGGCACCCAGCACTCAACACCCAGCACCTGGCACCCAGCACCCGGCACCCGGAACCCAGCATCCAGCACCCGGCACCCAGCACCCAGCACCCAAAACCCAGCACCTAGCACCCGGCATCCGGCACCCAGCACCCAGTATCCAGCACCCAACACCCAGTACCCGGCACCTAGCACCCAGAACCCGGCACCCAGCCCCCGGCACCCAGCACCCAGCACCTAGCAACCGGCACCCAGCACCCAGCACTCAACACCCAGCACCTGGCACCCGGCACCCAGCCTCCAGCACCCGGCACCCAGCATCCAGCACCCAGCACCCAGCACTCAACACCCAGCACCCGGCACCCAGCACCCAACACCCAGCACCCAACACCCAGCCCTCAACACCCAGCACCCAGCACCCGGCACCCAGCAATCCACACCCAGCACAAAGCACCCGGCACCCAGCACGCAGAACCCGGCACTCAGCCCCCGGCACCCAGCACCCAACACCCAACACCCTGCACCAAACACCTAGCACCCAGCACGCGACCCCAACGACCCGGCACCCAGCACCAAACACCCAGCACCAAGCACCCAGCACCTAGCACCCAGCACCCGGAACCCGGCACCCAGCATCCAGCACCCAACACCCTGCACCCGACCCCCATCCCCTGGCAACCGGCACCCAGCACTCAAAACCCAGCACACGGCACCAGGCACCCAGCACCCAGCACCCAACGCCCAACACCCAACACCCAGCCCTCAACACCCGGCACCCTGCACCCGACCCCCAGCACCTGGCACCCAGCACTCAACACCTTGCACCCAGCACCTAGCATCCAGCACCCGGCATCCGGCGCCCAGTACCCAGTTTCCAGCACCCAACACCCAGTACCCGGCAACCAGAACCCGGCACCCGGCACACAGCACCCAGCACCCGGCACCCAGCATCCAGCACCCGGCATCCAGCACCCAGCATCCAGCACCCAACACCCAGCACCCAATACCCAGCACCTAGCACCCAGCACCCGGCATCCGGCACCCAGAACCCAGTATCTAGCACCCAGCATCCAGCACCCAACACCCAGCACCCAATACCCAGCACCTAGCACCCGGCACCCGGCACCCAGCACTCAGAACCCGGCACCCGGCACCCAGCACTAAACACCCAGCATCCAGCACCCGGCACCCAGCACTCAGAACCCGGCACCCGGCACCCAGCATCCAGCACCCGGCACCCAGCACCCGGCACCCAGCATCCAGCTCCAGGCACCCAGCATCAAACACCCAGGACCCGGCTAACCGGCACCCAGCACCTGGCACCCAGCATCCAGCACCCAGCACCCGGCACCCAGCATCCAGCACCCAGGACCCGGCTAACCGGCATCCAGCACCCGGCACCCGGCACCCAGCACCTGGCACCCAGCATCCAGCACCCAGGACCCGGCACCCAGCACCTGGCACCCAGCATCCTGCACCCAGGACCCGGCACCCAGCACCCGGCACCCAGCACCCAGCACCCGGCACCCAGCATCCAGCACCCGGCACCCAGCATTCAACACCAAACGCCCAGCACCCGGCACCCAGCATCCTGCAGCACCCAGCACCCGGCACACGGCACCCAGCATCCAGCACCCAGCACCCGGCACCCAGCATCCAGCATCCAGGACCCTGTACCCGGCATCCAACACCCGGCACCCGGCACCCAGCACCCGGCACTTAGCATCCAGCACCCAGGACCCGGCACCCAGGACCCGGCACCCAGCATCCTGCACCCGGCACCCAGCATTCAACAACCAACGCCCAGCACCCGGCACCCAGCATCCAGCACCCATCACCCGGCACCCGATCCCCAGCATCCAGCCTCCAGCACCCGGGACCCAGCAACCGACCCCCAGGACCCGTGCCCTGTCGGCCGCTGCCTTCGTCCTTTCTTCGTTGCTCGTCGGCGTTAGTTTGGCCTGGGTCAGGCGAGCACGTTTTTTTGGCGGCATCTGCAGTAGTTGTATGATGTGTTTCCAGTATTTCAGAACAGCTTTATACTTTCTGAAGAGCAAAACTCGATTTCAAACACTATATATTCCTAGTTGTAAAGTCGCGTAAGAACTCACAGTTAAACTCGTAGGAAATCTCACAGGAGAACGGATGCACCGATGTCCGCCATCGCTTGGTGTCGCCACAGCATGAATTTGTCGGTGGCAAATTATTTTGAAACCTGATACTTGAAGCTAAAATAAATGACTTTTTGAATTTAATTTTTTCGTAACCATGGATACATTTATTCAAGCCAGAGGCGTTGAATTGGTTCGAATTTTGTCTCGCCGCTGGACGAATTTCGGCCGCGTGAACCCAAATCCTGCCCTTTCGAGCCCTATCAGATCACTATCATGCCGCGCTCAAATCGCTGGCAAAATATTGCAGCGCTCAAGTCCTCAGTGACACGAACACAACGCAACTTTCCCCATGCGTTTTCGTCGCGTTTTCGCAATTTCTATAAAGATTTACGCGGAGCCAAATTTAAGGATTTTAAAGAAGGTGGATTTTCCTAAAGAATTGAATTTTAAAGAGATATACGTGATTTAGTGTGACAGTCGAAATTCCGGCTAAGCCAATTAACACGGGCTTATGGGGTAATTCGGGAAAATCGATTTATTTCCAATAGTTAGATTTTGACTAAATGTTTTAGTTTAATATGCCGGTGATATGTTTAATACACACCTAAAATAATATAAAATCAATTGAGTTATTTGGCTTACGATTGTTGCCGATGCTCGTCGCATAAACCTGCCGATGGTCAGGTTTAACGAGTGCGTCCCGTGAAGGATGTCTTGTGTTGATTCTGTATCTATAGCTTATCATTGTCCTACGGCGATGATTCGAACTGTGTGCATCTTCAAATAAAAATGCAAATCTGTTGAAAATGTAATACTCCGATGATTATAACATCATTTGTATTCCTCGATTGCATCTTTCAGTAATGGTGCAGTCAGGTAACGTTGTTTAAAAAACGTTAACCCTTATTCTCTGCCGGTTCTGACATTCGTCAATAAGTTGTGGTATACCTGGCATTGTGATTGTTCACTCGAGACGCGACCCTCTAGCTGCTGGCACAAGGCTGGCACGCGTCTCTTTGTTCGCTTGCACTCACCACGAGAACAAACGTCTACATTCTTACATGTGGAATTCAGCAGCAAATAAAACGCACTTTCGGTGGTGAATATCATCGTTAGTTGAAATATTAACGAACTAATCGTATTCGGCAACAATCGTAACACCCACACTCTGCAATATTTCGTTCCCCCCATTTTAATTGACTTGGCCGGAATTTCGATTGACACACTAAATCACGTATATCTCTTTAAAGTTCAATGTTTTAGGAAAAGACGACTCTATAAAAAAGAAGTGAATGAATAAGGGCTAACTACTGATATGCACTTTTAACTTTTTCCGCTATCACAACATCAAAAAAGGTAAAAATGATATTTTATTTTATATTTTCCGAATTATCCAAACGATTTTCTTTAAATCTAAAAATAATCTGACAAATCACTACATGGGTGCTCCTCCCAAATTTCAGCTCGATCGCATCCTTACTAATCAAGCTATTACTGATAAAGTTTTTCACCTTACCATTATCACAACATACTAAAAGAGTCAATTACACATATTTTCTTTTATATTTTCCGCATTTTCCGAACGATTCTCTTCAAACTCTTATTAAATCTGCCAAATCACTATACGGATAAACATTCCATATTTCAGCTCGATCGGATTATAGCTTATCGTGTCCCCTAACTGATAAGATGGTTTTTATTTTTTTTGTGGCCAAATTTTCCAAACGAATTTTCCGACAAATTATTTTTAAGCTCACCCATCTATTTTGTACTCTCAGTTAAAATTTCATTCAATTCCGTTCATCACTTAAGAAAAAGTTTTCGTAAAATCGAGATAAATGCCAAGACATAGGTTAAATGATGGGGGTTACCTATGTTTGATGAAACATCGGAGACTTCAAAACGTTTTTTTTTCCCGATGATGGATTTGAATGAAATTGCAAAATCACACATCTGTTATGGTCTGTTACCTATGTTAGAAATTTGAAACAAATCCAACCATAAATTTTCTTTTTATGGCGATTTTAAGTTTTTTGGTACTTTGAAATCGTTATAACTTTTGAAAATTCAATTTCTAAAGAAAAAGCTAAAATTTAAAAAAGATGCACAATCATTTGGGCTATCCATAAATATATAGTTCAATATCCGGCAAATGTCCCCCAGTCCGAACTTTGCAATTTTTCTGTTCTCCCATAAGCCACCATGTTAAACAGAATTCCGCCTTTTTTCGTATTTTATTCTTGCCCATAAGACCAATGCTATTGGACATAGCCGAAATCACGACTAGACTTCCTTCACCGGGCGCCCTCGTTCTACCTGCGTCCATCGACCGGTATATCCGACTAGCCTCGGTAAAATTCGTAGTCCCATAAGACCAATGCTATTTGACTTAGCCAATTTCATACATTCGGTCACTTTTATTTTCGGTCAGTTTTTTTTTCGGTCAGTTTTTTTTCGGCGAGTTTTTTTTTTCCAACGGTTTGCCGAAATCACGACTAGACTTCCTTCACCGGGCGCCTTCGTTCTACCTACGTCCATCGCCCGGTATATCCGTCTAGCCTCGGTAACACTCGTAGTCCCATAAGACCAATGTTATTGGACATAGCCGAAATCACGACCAGATTTCCTTCACCGGGCGCCCTCGTTCTACCTGCGTCCATCGCCCGGTATATCCGTCTAGCCTCGGTAAAATTCGTAGTCCCATAAGACCAATGCTATTTGACTTAGCCAATTTCATACATTCGGTCACTTTTATTTTCGGTCAGTTTTTTTTTCGGTCAGTTTTTTTTCGGCGAGTTTTTTTTTCCGACGGTTTGTTTGTATTGAACGGCTAGTAACATTCCCACACCACCGTCTCCGTACAGTAACGTTCATAAATATGAAATTCGGTCAGTTTTATTTTCGGTCAGTTTTATTTTCGGTCAGTTTTATTTTCGGTCACTTTTTTTTTCGGTCACTTTTTTTTTCGGTCACTTTTATTTTCGGTCAGTTTTTTTTTCGGTCAGTTGATACCCTCTCGTGGGAAGACACGATAAAGTGGCTCAATATTGCATCAGTCTCACTGTACGAAGCGCTATCCATGGCTACAGAGATCAGTGGGAAGACATGATAAAGTGGCTCAACAGGACATCAAAGTCTCACTGTACAAAGCGCTATCCTTGGCTATTGAGATCAGTACGAAGCGCTATCCATGGCTATAGAGATCAGTGGGAAGAAATGATAAAGTGGCTCAATATTGCATCAGTCTCACTGTACGAAGCGCTATCCATGGCTACAGAGATCAGTGGGAAGACATGATAAAGTGGCTCAACAGGACATCAAAGTCTCACTGTACAAAGCGCTATCCTTGGCTATTGAGATCAGTACGAAGCGCTAACCATGGCTATAGAGATCAGTGGGAAGACACGATAAAGTGGCTCAACACGACATCAAAGTTTCACTGTACAAAGAGCTTTCCTTGGCTATACAGATCAGTACGAAGCTCTATCCATGGCTATAGAGATCAGTGGGAAGACACGATAAAGTGGCTCAACACGACATCAAAGTCTCACTGTACAAAGAGCTTTCCTTGGCTATAGAGATCAGTACGAAGCGCTATCCAAGGCTCCACAGATCAGTGTCTCTGCCCTGCCAACGAGGGGAGAACGCGACGTATCGCAAAGCCGACGCCAACACCCACCTCGAAGCACTCCTCGAGCGACACGACCTCAGCGCCAGCCTTCATCTGCCCGACGCTGGCGTGCTCCTGACAGAGGTCGGTGTCGTCAGCGACCACCGCCTCCTTGCCGGCCGCCGTCCACTCGAGCGTGAGCTTGAGGTGGGCGGGACCGTCGAGGCACATCGCCAGCGCAGCGTCCACGCTCTCCGCGTAGAGCGGGTGCTCGAGCGACGGGTCCAGCGCGCCGCCGTCGCCTCCCGTCACCCGCATCGTGAACAGCGGCACCTGCCAAGCAACGGGATCAGCTTCGGTGGGTGGCCACTCACGCTACCGAGCCATATCGGATTGGTCACTTTTTCAAAAGCTTTTTGGATTCGATCTCACATGATGGCTTTGATTATGATTGTTTCTAGCAACTTTAATTCAAATCAAGCAATACAGCTAATCTCCAGCACAAGTGAAAAGTGAAGCGCTATCATATGAGTCTTCAGAAGGAAATGCCTCTGGTTCATGCAAAAGTAAATAAAACCATCAACTATTTGGAAAAGAAAATTGCAAAAAATAAAAAATTGGTAAAATGTCTGTTTGAAGCATTTGTCTCATTTAAGCATTATTCACTGCAGCCTTTCAAGAGGGTATTTACTATTTCTTGCTGTGAAAATGAAATATTTGGTTGATAAATGAATTTAATTTCGTGCTCTGGACGTCATAAAACAAAGAAGTCGGCACGGAAACTTGCTAGACTCCCTGAAGAGCAATTCTGTTATTTTTTTTAAGATGACGGTTTAACGTTTTAAATTTTTAACGCATCAAATGAACGCTCTCATCTCATTTCACCCAAAAAAATCAACAGAATCGCACCGCACGAAAGCCGTGAACCATTACGAAAACTCCTGTCCGAAACGCCCGCGTCGCCACCCAAAACATACCTCCTGCGCGTCCTCCAGCACGTTGTCGTGCAGCATCGCGTGCATCTCCTTCAGCATCAGCTTCTGCAGGTCGGCGTAGCCCGTCTCACGGCCCGCCATCATGCAGAACGGCCGGCCGAACCGGCGGCCGCCGCCGCCGTCGTCGTTCCCGTCGGCCAGCACGTTCACCCAGACCAGCAGCAGGTAGGCGGCGGCGGCGTCGTCCGCGCCCTCCGCCAGCCGCGGCAGCTCCAGGCAGTAGACCGGGTCCGTCTCGGCGATCAGGCTCAGGGGCTGCATGTCTGCAAGGCGGCGGGAGACACGGGTTAGGTTCGGGACGTCGCGGAATGTGTCGCTGTTCTGTAGATCGTGGGAAGCTCTTGGCAAAATCGAAGGCGATGGTCCCCTCGGTGCTTTTCGACAGGAGTAGGATATGTGAAGGCACCTGGTTTCCCCTTCTCTCTTCTAGGCTAGGTTCATCACCACCCTTTCATTCAGCGACGCCGTTAGACCAGTGCCAGTTTAGGGGTGTAGATCGATTCGTTTTAATCGAACGATTGATCGATAATGGCTTTGAAAGCGATTAATTGATGTCATTTTCATTAGTCAAAATAGAATCGAAAATTCATATATTTTTATTTTATATTTATTTTGTAAGGAAATATTAACTAAGCTGTTATTTGCTCAGTGAATGTTAATTTCTATTTTCTTGATCATTTCCTAGCTGTGAACTTGAAATTCCACTACTCTCGAAAAAAGAAATGCATTCAATTTCCGATTCAAAAATTTATATTGGCTTGAAGCTTCAAACTTGCTTGATTATAATTTTTAAATTCCAGACAAGGTTTGAAATTGGAAGGACGTGTAAAAAAGGTCGCATTTATGGTGTTCCAGTCAGAAAAAAATCCAAATATCAATAAAATTTTTTTTTTTTGTGATTTGAATCGATTTATCAATCTTCCAAAAATTAACCGTTTGACATCCCAAAGTGCCATAGTCCCATGTGTCAAAACAGTGCGTCGTCAAACGGTGGTAATAAATCCGAGCAGAGACCGCGTACTCACCGGAGAACGTGCGGTGGAAGCCGGCGTCGTCCACCTCGGTGAGCAGCATGTGACGGTCGTCGATGCCGGTGTCCGACGCGAGCAGTTCGCGCAGCTCGCGCACGTCGCCGTGCGGCGGCACCGACAGGCCCAGCCGCACCTGGTCGGGCTGCTGAGACAGGTACAGCACCGTCACAAACACCTGAAACAAAGCACCGCAATCACCGAGGTTAATATTTAGCTGGGTTATTCGACGCCGAGGCACCGGTATAAAATTTTTCAGGCGTTGCACAAAGCTGTGATGCCTGCTTTATTACACACTTGATTACCTTAAAAGTTAAGAATCTCAGAACTCTTTAGTAATAATGTCATTTTTTAAATTGCATTTTTAATGCAAGTTGTAGGTTGTTTAATCATTGATGGCATGACTCGATGACGGAATGTTCTATAATAGAATGGTTAACATCTTCAAATGGAAATTTCAACGTTTCAAAGCAGTAAAACAAAATTTCCTATGTCAGAAGATTGTGTGGTGCAATAGTACGATGGATTAATTTACAAAATCATACTTTTCATTGGAAGGCTGTTTGATGGAATGTTGTTCAAATGAAGGATGCACAAATGAAGACAGTATGGAATGTATGTCGCAAAAACAAAGGTTCTGCATCTTTATAATTTGAAGGCTGTAAGATGGAACTTTCAACAATGGAAGGCTGCATCATCAAACAATAAACAATGGAAGGTTATATGGTGTAATTTTTAACAATGGAAAGCTGAATGATGGAATGTACAACAATGAATGGCTGTACAACGGAATACTTTATGATGGAAAGCTGCACGACGTAACATCGTTTTCGAGAGCGAAAAGTTCGACTCACAGGCCGCCTCTGCGACTGCGGCAGCGGCACCGAAGCGCACAGGAACGGGTCGAACGTGTTGCTCTGGCGGCGGCAGCGTTCGCACGTCAGCGACGAGCGGAACTGCGCTTGGAACACGGCGTGCACGAAGCTGTTGTTGCAGCGCACGTGGTTGGCCAGCGTCTCGGCGGCGACCAGTTCGTCGGCCCGACCAAAGCCGCTCTGCGCGCCGTGGAGGAACGGGTTAGGCGGGTCGCTTGCATTCGGAACACTGACGTCACGGCGGGGCGAAACCGTGCACAGTTTCACCATCGATTGCAACATCCAAGGCTTTAAACCACTACGTTAGACTAAGCAACTCAAGACGAAAATGAGGCCAAATGTCTTTTCGCAAAATTGAAGTCTTCGATGTTTTTCGGTGTTGTCAACTGAATTCTTTACACTTATTTTCATTGCCGCTTGCCGGTAAACGAAACCCACAAAATTTACTTGCCTAGCTGGTGGCTAGATACTAAGGTAGTTAAAATAGATCTTTGAGCATTGATATTTCTCTATCTTCCCTGGTTATCTTCAACTGCAGAGCCAATAATAAGCTCAGGTGGCTTTTCTAGGTGGGATTTGACCTAATTTCTCTTTGCATGGAATAAGGTCTTTTTATGAGATGAGTTGACATCAGTCTAATGTTAGAATCCAATTGCAAAGATGAAGTAAATATGTGGATATTTTTTTATGGACACAACAAACTTCCAATTAAAATTTCAGTTTAGTTTAGATTGAAGAGAGATTAAGATACCCAGAAATATGATGGGGGTTACAATAACAAAACAACGTAAAGAGCTAGAGCTTGTGCCTTACCTTGATCAGTTTATATTTCTTCTTCGATGCCGTGTTCAGATCCTCGTGCACTTTATCCAATAGCCATACAAGAAACTCCTGTAAGAAAAAAAACAAGTTGTTTATCACCTTAGATTCAAATAGGTAGTACCGTATTATTAAAGAGTTATTCCTTATTTAAGCCATCTAACTTTAAAACTTCAATCAAGGAAGGACAACTGCTTGGGGCAATTTAAGTCGGAAGAGCTCGGAATGCAGATCCCTGCAGCAGAAAACTCGGTGTTTTTTCAGGTACTACTCCTAGGGCTTAGCAAAAGCTACTTTTACAATTGCATTGCAGACAAGCATAGTACCTGTTTAATTTTTCTTTAGAATTGATAACAACAAACCTCCGAGAAAATGTTCGCAAGTTATAGATTTATGAGATGAGTTGTGAATAGAAAGCGCTGAAGACGGTACCGGGCCAATTAATAAATACAGTATCCATCCAAAAATTGGAAAACCGGTCTGGGTATGGATACAAACTTTTCTTATAATAGGGCCCAGAAGGGCAATTGCCACTTTAATCACGGTGAGATCCATTTTTATTCCAATTTTGTCAATGTTTTTAATAGAGAAAATGTACGGTCTTGCGGGGAACTAATTTCCCGGGGAGTTGCCAAGGCCAACAAGCATCCAAGCCCCCAAGAGAGTTGATTGTTGCAACAGTGATTGTTTTTGCCATTTCAGTCAGAGAGTTTATCCAGACTTGACAAGTTTTGATATTTACTTTTATTAAAGTCGGTTCGAGTTCAAAATGAGATCCGAACGAGCAGCAAAACGATTGACCTTCACTCATACATGTCATTCTAACTAAAATAAAAGTGTTACACAAAACAAAATTGTGTTTATTTGTCGACAAAACACTCTCACATCATCTCACAGTTATAAAAGTCACACAATCGCCCTCCACAAGGCGTTCTCCCCGCCGAGGGTCCGACTGAAACTTGGCAGCGTCGTCGAGCCGCCGTCGTACCTGCGCGTCGTGCTGCTGCGTCCCGCGGTACTGGCTGCCGTGCTTGTCCACCGCCACCTTGAACCTGCTCGACAGCTCTGGGTCGTAGCGGCACGTCCAGATGGCCTTGAGCAGCACGGCCAGCTGTTCTGTCACCTCGCCGCGCGTGCCGTTGCGTCGCGCGTTCAGCTTGTTGCGTCGTGAAAGGTCCACCTGGAGGTGGGGAGTGGACGGGGTCAACGATCCAGCAAAACGGCAGAACTTTTCGCAGCTACGATAATGATTGAAGTTGCGACCTTGTGCTGATCAAACACCAAGGATTTGTCTGAGCTTTGATGTTTTGGGTAACTTTACATGGCAAATGGAACCACAAGACAAAAAAAATATATATATTTGATGGCAACAATTCCAAAATCATCTTCAGAAATTACAAAGTAAGTCATGTGATAATCACCTAAGAACTCGTATTAACTCTTTTTATGAACCAACAATGAAAAAAATTAATTTGAATCAATACAAAAACGGTTGGGTAGGTACGCCAGTAATCAAATCGGAACCGGTTAATTTGCCAACTCAGTTGCTACCTGAATACCCAAAAGCACCACTACTCTCAAAGTATATTTTTGCCAGGAAATCAAGTCAGCTACCTACGGCTGACGAAACCACGATGCGTTCCTAATACTGATCCAACACAAAGGAGTTGTCTGACCTTAAAACATAGATTTTTGTTAGGACATCAAGCCGGCTACGACTGGTGATACCGTGGCGCGTATGTCCCTTATACTCATCGAACACAAAGAAGTAGTGTGAACTCTGAACATATATTTCCTGCCAGGATATCAAGGCAGCTACGACATGAAAAACCGTTGTGAATATCTTGCTCATACTGATCCAACACAAAGGATTAGGTTATAAATATTTTGATGGAAGCATACCTTGTACTGGTCGAGTACAAAGTACTCGGCGAGCATGTCAGTGTGGCTGAGACACTGCAGCACGGCGTTGATGAAGCACGTGTTGCCGTGATTGCGCAGACCCGTCACGCCCGGCACGGCGTCTCCCGGCAGCCGGACGGCGCCGCGCGTCGGCGGGACGCGAACGTCGCCCGACGAGAGAGAGACGCCGTCGCGTCGCCGGTGGTACTCGTGGCCGGCGCACGCGTTCGACTTGCTCTGCGGGCCGACGAGAAGCGGGGTTAGCGTCCTGGTAGGAGATTCTCGTCGGCTCTCAAAGAGCGATTAGGTACTGTTGGGCTTTGCGATGCGGTGTTCACCAATCGGAGCCTGAGTTTGGTGCATTGCTAGCTTTACAATCGCTGCGACACAAATGCTTTGTGCTGGGTTTTGTGCCGGGTTTTGCACTGGCTTTGATCATTTTTTATGAATCAGCTCTTAGGTTACGATTGCTGTTTGGCTTTTCAAGCGTTGCGCTGCGGCGTTCTCCAAACAGAGGCTGAATTTGAAGCATTGCGAGCTTAAGATTGCTACAAATTTTGCATTCAGTTGAACATTTCCGAGCTTTGCGCTGGGGTTTGCGCTGGTTTCGCTAATTCTTTATGGAAAGCCATCATGATGAGCTACAATACCACTTTTATCTCAAAGCTAATAAAAGACTTCTCGATATTTATATATTCTATAATCTTCTATAAACCTTGCTTAAAACGACATTCCCTGTCTTACACAGAAAAGTAGTATGTTTTTTTCTGTTTTTTCACACAGTTATGCCTAGTTTGTTGACAAATGTCAAGACAATGCTAGCAAAGCTCCACAGTAAGCAACCCAGCGCTAGGAAAGCTTAAATGCAGCACTTGCAAAGCCAAACAGTAAACTATGCTTTAGATTGCCTTTGATGCACTTGCCACTGATGGAACAATGCTACAACATTCTAAACATATCTTCACATTTCTTTTGGATGTATTTTAAAAAGTTAAGTTGCTTACAACTATCAAAAAATTCAACATATTTCATAGGAGCCTATGTCTGATCTCGATTTGATATTATTCAGTATGGGCGAATTTTTAATGGTCCATTGGCCAAGTTTGCTTTTGATGTTTGTTATACAATGACATCTCAGGCAAGTAAATGTGTCCTTTCCATCCTTTGCTATAATGTAAGTGTCGTGAGTTATTCCTGTATTCTGATACCAGCTCGACTATGTACTATCGAGTTGCTTGTACATCGATTAGGGAATTGATTGCCCAGATGTATTTTCATGACAAAGTAATGAGTAGGTACATTTAGATTAGTACATTCAGTTGTGACTGCACTAGACATAATACTTCCAGTAATTCTAATAAGCTTATCTTAGATTTCCTAGAAGCTTATGGTTCTTTTGCATCTAATTAAATTCTACTGAGATGCATAACTAGTGTGCATAGAATTTCTAAGGTGTCTAGTTGGCACTTTGGTGGCTAAATAGTGAAATGAAATTGCTGAACAACAAACTGATAGGTTCAAGCTATCTCAATTTCAATAATGTTTTAATTTATTACCGCTCTGCATTCTACACCTCAGGTGATGAAATGTATCATCATAATCAGTAGGTGTGTTTTAAATAGTAGGTATATCAGCCATGTCATTTCATTTGTCATGTCATTACATTCAGTTTTGTAGTTTTGTGAGATAAACAAAAAAAAACGAGCATCTTAGCTAATTCTTAAGTACTGCTATTCTAAGTTTCGACCCCACGTAGTGCTATTTGTGCTATTTTTTATGAATTTATTTCTAATTGTACTGTGTCCCTGCTGGCATGTGAATGCCTGACTCATACCTCAAAACAACCATGCTATTGAAAGTGTTATCAAGTTACCAGAAAAAACTGTTATCCATGGTTTTTAATAGCTTGGCTATCAAGGAAATTCTACTGTATATTAATGTAGTACCTACTGGTTCTGGTAGCTACAAAAATTCATGCTTATTGCAAACTTTTAAAGGTACTAACTATAATAACCTCAAGTATATTTAGAAGCATGATAGGCTAATGCTGGAGTAGCTATGATGACTCTGTGGCATAATAAAAAATATATAGATATACAGCATGCAAACAAATTGACAGAAGCCAAAGCAATGATAATCTGCAAAGAACAGTGTTCATAAAAGCTGCTCTTTCCATGGCAAATAATTTATGGCAAGGTTAAAAAGTTGCATCACAGTTTGCTGTCATGCATTTAATGATGCAACTTCAATGGGGCCAGATGAAAAACTTGTGTCAACTTCTTCCTTCCTGCCATTTCTTAATATTTGCCAGCAATATAACCAACCTGCCTACTATTGTCTTAAGATGGTAACAATTGTTACAATTGAATAGAGTAATAAAGATAAGAAGCCAGAGAATACAATCGTAGGTACGATTATTGGCGGCAGGCCAATGACACTCTAACATTCTGCTCAGGTGACAAATGTGTCGAGCTCAAGTAACAATTCATTCCACAGGTAGGTACCTAGGTAGTGGGGTAGTGCTTTATAATAACCAAGCCCATAGGTAGCTAGTTGATTAGAATAAGGTGCCCATTTTTAAACTGAAGTACAGTTTTCAAATACATCAAGTGACTAAAAATAAAAACAATCATCTCGAATTCAAGGTCTTTGATCTAGGGCCCCTGCTATGAGTCATCATGTCTGTCCCAAAATAAAACTTAAAAATGATGACAGCCTGCCAATATTTAGAACAAAATCACGAGTAATATAACATGAGTGGCATAAGTGCTAACAAACATGAGCCTGAAGGTAAACACAATTATCTTTCAAGGTTCACAGTGTAACAACCATGGGCAATGGTTCATAGTCCAAAAGAAAACGAATTCCTGTAGCGATATGACAAGACCGAAAACAAACTGGGTCCTGGCTTGATGCAAACATTACAGGGACTAAAAATTTTAGAACTTTCTCTATGCGTTTTGGTCCACTGAACCACAGAAACAGAATAATAAATATAGTTCACCAGGCTCATGTTACGATGATCAAAACATCTAACCTGCGCTGCCGCAACCGTAGACATGTGCTGGACCATCTTGTGGAAGAACTTCCTCCATGATGGCTTGCGAAACACCTTCTTGTTGTTATTTTCCATCGTTTTTCCTCCAATTTCTTGCATTGTCTCTGCACCTACATGATTGTTGTTGCCTTCTTTATGCTTGGCCTTGCGTTTGCTCAGGCGATGTGTACCGAACGGATTTCTAGGCAATGTGAATGTCCTCTTCAACTTAGTCTCTGGGAATCGCGATGATTCTTCAATCAGTCGCGATTCCTCAATTATCTCACCCTCAGAAGCTGATTTCATGACGACGGGCCGATTTCTATCTGACATACTTGACCCACATTCTTCCAACTACACGTAGTTATCGGTTAAGACGACGGCCATTTTACATCGCTGTCGTGCGACCACCTCGCCGGCCCCTCCCATTGGATACATCGACTCTGGAAAAGCAGTCGCCGGTTGCCTACTCACAGACATCAAGGGGTTAGTAAAATCCGAGTTAGACGAGATAGACTTTATGACACATTTAAAAAGTATGGCTTTATTTGAGGCGCTCTGTCGCCGGAAACGTTGTCTGATACTCTGGGGGATACGTAAAAAACAGTGACGGTGGATATTATATACTTGATTTAGTATTATAATACATTTCTTAACTTCAATTTCAATTTGGCTGATATCGATTATCACCAAACCAACCAAACAGAAAAAATGCCAGCAAAGCGTTTTCAAACAACTAAGTCAGCACTGCGAATAAGCCGTCTCAATCAATACATTCCATACAGTCATCAAATCGCTTCACACACACACAATCCAAATACCAGCAGCGATGTCACCACTCCTCCTGCTGCTCATCGACGCCGTCCTCGCATGGGACATCGGCCACCTGGTCGCCGATGACGCCGTCATCGAGCGGCTCGTCCTACACGGCTCCCGCGCGTACCTCGCCGTGCCGAGGACGCCGTCGACGAACGCTGCCACGCTGATCGCCGCCCCGTGGCCGGACGCAGTCGTCACCCTCCCCGCGTCGCTGACGACCAAGGCGTACCCGTCGCTGCAAAGGCGGGGGCGTTGTCGCGAGCTGCAGAGTGTCGTGGCGGTGGCGTTGGATGGACGGAGGCTGCACGTGCTGGATGCTGGAGGTGGTGATTGTCTGCCGAAGACGCTTGTGTTTGATCTCTGGACGACTCAGGAGGTTAGTGTGTGGACTAAGTCGAAGTCTTCCGCGGATGATTGGTAGCTTCAAAGGTGGCCATGAGTGCGTGTTTGTTGCGATTGATGAGAGTGTTGAGGTGTCGAAATTTCGCGCGCCATTTGGCTGTGTTGCCAAAAAGATGCATTCTCAATCCTTTCTAACAGTTAAAACCCATATTTCGAGGGTTGGACCGGACTCCAACTGAATAAAAGACCACTTTATTCAGTTCTGACGGAGATGACAAACTTACATTATACAACCTCGATTGTTAAACTAATTCAAAATATCTGCGCATTAGTTTAGGGTCACATTGCCGTTGCTACAAAATATGCATGGAGCTAATAAATATTTTAATTAACACTAGGGTTGTTGAACGCTCGTGTAATCGCGTTGTAGATGAGTGTTACTTTGAATGATGCTGATTTCTGCTTATTGGTCGATAATTTTAAATCCTTATGAAATTAGGATCATTCATTCAATATTCTTCAAATTCTCATAGTGTCTTTGTTGACCAAAATTACCACCTTCCACAATTCACTGACACTTGAATTTCTTTATTTTTTTGTATCCGTGCAGACAGGAAGGATTGAGCTTCAAGACGTGCCGGCTGTGGCGCTAAACGACATCGCTGTTAACAAGGGACGTGCGTACATCAGCGATCCGGGTGGCGAGTCACTAATCGTTCATGACGTGCGACTCAAGCGCTACTGGTGGCTGGACATCGCGACAGGTAAGATAACATATTAAAGGCGTTTGCCCCCCCCCCCCCCCAAGCTAACAATATACCATTATTACCTGCACCTGCACAGCTGGTAATTATCTTGTCGCTGTTTTAACAAATACCTAGACTGCGATGGCGTTGTCAACTAAAACTTTGGGAACCCGTTCTCAATTTGTTTTTCAGGACCCGTGACAGAGTTGGCTGTGGCACCACCACTTCTATACTTTACATCGAACGTCACAGATCATCTTTACGAGATAGACACGACATCTATTGACTTTGAACAGGTGAATTGCATGTGTCTTCATCGTTAGGAGGTGGTACTTTTTATATGCAGATTTATAAAATACAAAATTTAGCATGTTTTAATGGTTTGTGAGCAAACCAACTTGAAACTAATACACACTGCTGACGCTACATTGATTGATTATTGGTGTTGTACGACCCACTGTTTTGACAACTGGCCTTATGGCACTGGTCTAATGGCGTCGGTGAATGAAAGGGTGATGATGAACCTAATCTAGCCTATAAGGGAGGAGGGGCCTACTCCTGTTGAAAAGCACCGAGTGGACCACCGGCTTTACGTCCCTTCTGAAGGACGGTACAACTCGAACGACATTATTCCTCCACTAATCCGTGCTGTCGAGAGGTTGATAAGCAAGGCGAGTGAAGTTGTCATACTAACTTCAAACCCTCCAACCTCTCCCGAATCGATGTACATGATGGTCACCCATCAAACATCTAACTCAGCGCGATGTTGCTTAACTTCGGCAATCTCACGAGAACCGGTGTTTCCAACGTTGCCAAACCGTTCGATAAGACACTACAACTCTGTTCCTTAACTCTTCTCCCAATCAAATCAATCAAAGCTTGCATGCATACAAGTTTTGATCGAAGCTTAACTATATTATCCCGGTCATCATTCTCAGACGATGATCGAGCCCCAGCTAGCCGGCGACAAACTCGGCCTCTCGACCGCGCTGACAGCCGACAATCGCCACGGCGTCCACTACTTCCTGCCACGTGACTACGCGACCGTGCGCTGGGACGCCGGCCACCCAATGCGCGCAGAGGCCCATGACGTCACTCTGCAGTCGGCCGACAAGCTGGAGCGCGTGCGTGACATCGTGGTCGATGCGCGCGCACAAGTATGGGCGCTGGTGTCACGCGCATGCGTCAGACTCGACTGGCCGGTGCGCGGCGGGTAGCGGCTGATATTGGGAGGAACTATACGTAGTGATCAAGCCAGTAGTTAACTAAAGATTATTGTTGTGTGTTTTGTATTTGTAGTAACCAATAGTACTTATTTTTGGTCTTATCCCTTGTGTGTGGTTGAACTAAATGATGACACAGCCTGTTCCATGTTCCTTGATTGATTGATTATCGCCCGGTGTTTAACGATTTTGCTATACTGGTTCTAGGGCACTGGTCTAATGGCTTCAGTGAATTAAAGGGTGATGATGAGGGTGACGATTAACCTAACCTAGCCTAGAAGGGAGGAGGGGAAACCCGGTGCCGGCACGTAGCCTACTCCTGTCGAAAAGCACCGAGGAGACCACCGGCTTTACGTCCCTTCCGAAGGACGGTACAACTCGAACGATATAGGATCCCTCCACTAATCCGTGCTGTCGAGAGGTTGACAAGCAAGGCGAGTGAAGTTGTCGTGCTAACGTGAAACTCTCCAGCCTCTCTTTAGAACAGAACTGATCATGTGTTTGACGGTGACCCATCCAACACCTAACTCAGTGCGAATTGCCATGCACTTCGGTGATCTCACGAGAACCGGTGTTTCCAACATGCCAAACTTTTCGGTTTCCACGTATTTTTATCTGACACTTCTTTTTACCTTAGATTCTGACTAGACACGTAGTTATAATTTCCTTAGTTCTGCTCAGTCCTTCGGAATTTTTCACCTATTTCTTAGCTATTATTAGTTCGTTTTTTTAGCCAAAAAATGCAATAATTTAACTATTTTCTTTGAGTTAGAACTGAAAGCTGGAAAGAAAGAGCGCCATAATCCGTCGACAATCCATCGATAGTATAACTGGAATTTGAAAAACATGTGCAAACAAAAAAAAAACAATGAAAATCACACGTAAAGTCGTAAAAGTGTTGTTAGATCACCGTCGGAGAGCGTCCCTTTATCGGAAAATATGTTTAATCGAATATCAGACACTCCTGAAACCAAAAACAGTACAAAAACTTTCACACCATGGCCCGCTCCATCCTCACATACCATTCAGCCACAGCGTCTACAACCTCCACTCCTGCATCAAGTTGTCGATCGTCGACGACGTGTGCTGCGGCGGCACCCGCGGCGGCCGATAACGCGCCATCTCCTCCAACTGCTTCCCCATCGCACTCTGTTCCGCGCTGATCTCCGCACGGAACTCAGCGAGCCGCTGCGCCATCATCTCTTGATACACCTTATCCCCGGTGATGTCGAACAGCGGGTAGCGCTGCGGCCGCGACCGGAACACGCCGCGCACGAACCGCTCGAACTTCCGGCACGCCAGCGCCACGTCGTCCGTGTAGATCGTCTCGGCGAACAGTCCGGGGTTCTCGCGGTGCGTCTCGAAGTAAGACTCGCGCGTCTTCACGATCGACCGGATGTAAGTGTCCTCCGCGTAGCTGAGCAGCGGGGCGAACATCGGCAGCGAGGCGAGCGTCGTGTCGGCGCGGCTTTCCGATGTCGTCGTTGTAACGGACTCTTTGATTTTCGTGAACGATGGCACGAGTCCGTGGTCGGATGGCATCGTCGGTTGCTCGAATTTGTGATCCAGCTGACTGATCGTGCTGATGGTGCCGGACGTGTCCATTGTGATAGCCGATATCAAGCTGCTTCTGGATCTATCGCTGGTTGGAGGGCTGTTTGTGTTGCTAACCACTTCCAGTATTTCCGAAATTGACTTTAAGCAGTACTGCGCCGATTCGATGAGTGATTCCCTGGTGGATTGTGGCGTCGCTGACACTGTTGGTGAGTTGGAGCCGCGGATCGAGTCGTGGAACTGGACGAACGGTCGTGAGTTCTTCGTTCGGCCATCTTCGTCGGAGCGGGTGCGGTGGTTGCTGTACGAGGAGGGTAGGTGTCCATCGAATACGTCCCTTGACTGCCTAATCGTACCGTTCCCCGGGTATCTGTGTTAAGAGAGCTGATCTAACTGGGCGAAGATTGTTTGTCAAAGATCCCTGTAACACGGGTACTCTAGCAGGATGTTGAAGACGACCACAACCAAAACACGGCGTTGTATCATTTCGTGCATGTTTGTGATAAGAACGAGCTTAATTCAAGCATGCATGGAAGATACTTAGAGTTCCAGCAAATATCTTACTGTGGCGTAGAATAAGGAAAGTCTCGGCGTGACCGCGCGACAAAGTAAAATAAAACATTTGCAGTAATTACCAGCAAAAGATACTCTTAATCATCTGTAAACTGTCAGAATGAACACTTAACAAAGCTCCTTCACTCTTAGATAAGACATAAGTAAAGTTGTGTTCTGAAAAGTATATCCAGATGTCTGCGGTGCTAATTAACGTCAACTCACACCGCCTAGGCAGCGCTGAAATTTCTATCGCAGGAGTTCAACAATGATATTTCGGCAAAGTTTCCTATATATTCTGCAGCCATAGTAAAATATTTGGTTAAACCTATAATGTCTAGGTAAAAATAAGCTTAAAATTACTAGTTGCTGGCCAGAAAGGCAGTTAGCATTTGGCATGGAAACGTCACCTATCGTTGATCTTGCGTAGACTATCGGACACGATGCCTGCGTGTTGGCTGGTGCGTAGGTGGAACCAAGCGTCGCTGTCTTCGTCCGATGGTTGTGGGCCATGCAGCATCCGGGCCTGGGCTTCACCCTGGAATTGGTTGACAATGGCAACGTACCGGCAACTAAAACGTTGGCACCACGCCCAGAATTGATCAATTGGATTCTTTGAACAGAAATTACAATTTCTGGGTAGGCACTAACAGTTAAGTTCAGATAAGAACTCATATCCATGGTGAAATCCTCTTGTGCTTCTGTTTTCTTCGTACGATAGCTATTTAACTGTACATCTTACAATATATTTTACTACAATATTGCAAAATCCAAAATTTTACTCAATATTCATGAAAATTATCTTAACACCGAGATTAATCTGGGGTTCATGTATTAGTAAGATCCAAATCCAATGGCTTGCTGAAAAAATATGGGAAACTCTGTCGAAATAGCGACAGATTCGTTATAGCCGATACACACGACGCGTTATCAACGCGCGAGTTGAACGCGTCGTGTTCAAAAATATAAAATATGGGAAATATAATATCGCCCATGGGCGGCGAGGGAAGAAATTAAAGTAGGTACCTCGGTAATGCGATGCTGTTAATTTTTTTAATGTGAGATGTGATTAAATGGACACTTTTGTCAATGTTTAAATTGGAAAAAATGAACGCTCTTTCATCTGATCTCACCTCAAAAAAAAAAATAACAGAATCGCACTACAGTCATTTAGGTACAACTTACAACAACGCTATATACTTAAGTAATTTTCGTAATATTGAAGGGGCTTTGTTTGCCACTGATGCTCAATTTCAAGCGTCAACTGACAGTTGATATCAAAGAGTATCTTTGCAGTTGATAACCGCACTTGTTTAACATCTAACTTTGCCGCCATGTTTGCCACCAGAGCTTCGTAGCCCAAAATCGCCATGAGTTTCCCATATTATAAAATAAAGATATTCGGGAAGATCGACCATTATGAGTCTAAAATCTCATCACACGAGTAACGAGTATTGACCACGGCTCCAGCATATAGCAAATAGGTGGAGTGTCTTTATCTGTAGTGAAGATGAGTGGCACAGAGAAGTGTAGCAGGCTCGAAGAACGTACACCTGATAGAGTTTCGACAACGTCCGACTGGCTGAGTTCCCTCTCCCCGTCGCCGTTGGTCGTGTAGTTTTCTTGGGAATGCACGGGCGTCTTGACCTCGGCCTCTGACTTGACTGAGACGGACGAGAAACCGTTTCAATACACACAAATTCCATTCAGTCAAAATTCTATCAAAATGACGTCTGATACCCACTCGCTGAAACCAGGCAGAGCAATTCGGGTTGTGATTTCTCTGTCTTCTTTTGTTACTAGCAGAAATAATTAAATTTATTTCAAACTGTTAGTATATCCAGTGGGTATCTGATGTCATTTTTCGTGTACAGGTCTATTGGTGAAATATACTAAAACTTTATAAGTGAACATTACTTATCATCGCGATGGGATTAGAGTTATCATTTACCTCGGTTAGCATTGTAAGAAATAGTAAGATGAATATAATGAATTCATCGATAGAAAAATTTTCAAGTGTTTTTTTCGATAAAAATCGAATTATGTACAACCTAAAATTCCTAATTATCTAAAATTCTCTTGAACCTTTGTCCACGAAGCCCCACGCTATAACGACAAACGTGAAACAATTTCTCACCGGAGGGAACCTCCGCCTCGCTTTCGATGGAGCATTCGTTGGGGTCGCGTCGCCCGATGCTCACCGCGCCCGAGTTCATCGTGCAGATCGACATCTTCGACGTCTTCATAGTGGTCTGCAGCAACGCCGCCCGGTACTTGCCCTGAAGACGCTCCAGATGGCAATCATCCGACTCGGAGATCACCAGCACGAGGGTCGGCTCGATGCCATACGCTGCAACAATCCGGTCGTTGGCTTGCACTCATAATAACAATCTGGTTTTAATCTGAGTCTTACTAACTTGTTTCAACGTTTTAGTAGATGTGTTTGGGGATGAAAATAAAATTATTAGGCTAGAGAATGGATTGTATTTTAGAGCTTACCCTTCAGTGTGAGGGCACCCAAGATACTCATCGGCGCTAAACACAGTTTCTTCATTTTGACAGCCTTTTCTATTTCGTGCCGGCCTGAAAATAAAATCAAAGTCCTTAGAGCCGGGAAATAAGAAATTATATTAACTTTTTTTTTTCAGTTGAAAAATGCATGTTGCTTCATAAAAAAAATATCATCCGATCTGAATTCAGTCAGAGGAAACAAGGCGTGATGTTCAGTTGGTTGAGAGTTATTTATTAACCGGGTTTGGGGATTAACCAGTGTCTCGGAGCCGGATACTTTCAATGACTCTCGTGGTTTCTTATGGTTTAGTTCTAATAAGGTGGATCTTCTTAAAGAAAAAGCTATTTCCGCTGCTAGTAGATATATATTATTGTATTTACCGAATCCATAGCTGTTGCCGAGAAACTCGTCGATGTAAAGAAACGCGCCCTCATTCGCGAGTTGGTTAAACCTTTCTTGAGTCACGAAGTAAAAGTTTTCACCCTCGACCTCTGACAACGTCTTCGTGCGGGTTGTGTAGTAGACTCCTATGTGTACCTGTAATTAAAGCATGCTATAGCTAATTATCAACTAGGCTATGCGAACACTCATATTACCGTGGTGTAAATTGTGTGGTAAATATTACGCTCATCCACAACACGATTCTATTGAGTGGACGCATAGCCTAGAAGCGTGAAAGGTAAATTTTAAATGTTCGGCAATAATTAAGTGGCTTTCTGGATGACATTCGAGATTTAGTCGTCGTGAAATCACTCGAAAATTTGAAAACGTAGTAATCGATTTCAAGAAATACTATAGAATTTGATTGCTTCAAAATAAAACAGTATATATTCTTTTTAAGATATGTAACGCACACAGAACAATTTGTCACATCAGTTGAAGATAAAGATGATTTGGTTGCAAAAAACTGTAGAAACTATCAAAAATCGCAATAAAAACTTTATAAAAGCGCCAATTTCAAGAAAAGTGCTACACATAAAACAATGAAATTTCTACACAAACATTAAATCGTGAAGGTCAACATATCCAGAAAGTTTCGTCAAATTATATTCAGATGCTTGGCCTCTAGAGTGCAAAACGTGTTTTGTAAAAACTGAAAAATTTCGTAAAAACGTATTTGCATAAAATTTACTTTCGCTTCACTCACTACGCTCACCAATTAGACAAACTATGGGAAAATCAAATATCTTCCTATTCTAATATGAAACACTGCTGAAAGTTTCCCCCAATTTGGTTTCTTTCCGACTTCAAAACAGAACTTTTGCTCATCCTGTCCACAACTGGTTACTCTAGATAGAAGACACCCATCCTATGCGTATACCTTTTCCGGATGCCTCCCAGCCACCCAGGTGGCTAGGTCCTTCTTGCAGCTGCCGTCAGGCCCGACGAGCACCACCAAAGGGAAGGGTCCCTGGTCAATGGGCATGATGTCGAGGTCGATGTTAGGCAGCGGGCAGCCGCCCTCGAGCAGCTGCATGCGCGTGTACTTGCATGCCGTCTTGATGTGAAGGTCCGGGTCGAAGGTGACGCTGGAGCCGATCTGTTATAGGGTCAGGGTGCGAGACAGACGAGTAAGGGGATGTGTACTGTTTGGATTTGCGGGGTTAAGGCTGGTTCGCAATCAACTTAGCAATAGACATAACTTAAAATAAGCAGTTACTTAAAAGTTTGACAAATGGATCTCCATTGACTGTCTTCAACAAACATAGGACTTAACTTAGACATGACTTAAACATAATGTTTGACCATGTCAAACTTTTAAGTTACTGCTAATTTTAAGTTATGTCTTTTGCTTAGTTGATTCAGAATCAGCCTTTAGTGTCGGGTTGCCTACTCACAGGCCTTGTTTTCTTGGGGCACTTACCCGTTCCTCCGTCCCAACGGGCATCCGGTCGAGGACGTCGAGGCTTCTTAGCGTGTTGATGACCATCTGGCGGTACTTGGGCCAGCGGGTCAGACCGTTGCCGTTGAAGTCGACCTCGGTCAGTTTTCGCATCGACCTCATGTGGTCGATCTCGAACAGGTCTGCCAACTGGTTCTCCTCTAGGTTGCACAGCTGCATGTGGTACACGCCCTGTGGAAGGGGGGGGGGGGGGGGGGGTGCGCGGAGCGTGGGGACTTTGTGCTTTGGTGTTTGGCGGAGGGACGGGAAGTGGTTGGAAGTGATTGAAGAAGTGGAGTGATATGAAGTGGTTTAATAGGATGCAACAGAGATCGCTTTGAATATTGAATATTGTACAATTTGTCAAAATTTTAAAAAGCAATGAAGATAAAAAATATATACATACTGTGACGGTACAGGTAACGTGAACTGAGAAATGTTCACTGGTTAAAACTTACGTATTTGTTACAGGAAAACTATACTAAACTGTTTCAATTAAAATGATTATCTCGATAGTGCGTTCTAGTTTTTGCAGTTTTATCGATTTACAATTTTGAACGCGAGTTGACTATGAAGTCAATAATTTGTGAACTTTATATAAAATCATATATTGTTTAACGTTGTAGATGTTTGAAGTAAATTCTAGCAGAGTTCAAGTCAATTTTGATAAATAAAAACATACTATCGAGGTTTTACTTCATTGAATCCTTGCGAAAAAACACACTATCGAGGTTTTTGTTTGTTTCGGTCGCAGATACCATTTATGTGGAATTTTTTACTGGTGACTACATTTCATAGAGAATTAGAGTTTTCTCTAAGCATGATAAACTGCAAGCTGGTTGAGTTCCACGAATGAGTTTTATCATAACATTTTCATGACATTCCTCGTTGTCAAAAATCATAACTACTCCAAGTCGACAACTAGTAGCAAAGATTGAACACGAGTGCGGAGTGCTACGTAGCTCATCTACCGGTCCATGGACGTAGGCGGAACGAGTGCGTCCGGTGAAGATGTCATTACCTTGAAAAGTGCCAGCGTTGAAAGGCGGTTGCACGATATGTCGAGCACCGAGAGGTTGGTCATTGTTGCCATGCCAACATCCGGTCCCTCCTCGAAGGTGTCAATCTCGTTCCGCGAAATGTTCAGCTCTTCGATGTGCAGCTTGCTCAAGTTCTCGAAGCATGTGATTGCATTCATGGAAAGATCCAGGTAGGCGAGGTATCTGCAATCAAGGGAAAGCCGAATGCGTAAAATTCTTTCATTAAATACTGTGGTTCTGCTAGAGAATCCAGAAAAAAACACTAAGGGCCGGTATTACAACTTTTGTCAACTCTGGGTTAAGCATCTAACTCCTAGAAACAAATGAATTCCACTGCATCCCATTGGCCGTTGCCATAACAAATAACTTAACTCCCACTTTAACCTGGAGTTGGCAAAATTGTAAAATCGGGTCTAAGTTACTTTTATTTCTTAAATTGATGTGGATTGATTGGAGAGGATTTGACGGACAGGGAACTAAGTTGGACGAATGGTGGAGTTGGTGAATTTGTGTGAAGATACATAAGTGAATGAAATGCATTGAAAACCGCTCTCTTTTGATATCTTGAGGCTTATCGAATGAATAGCTTACCTTAAAATAGATTCTATCTGGGACATGAGTTTAGACGCTTGATAAAGAAGGCATCATAGCTTTGCGAAAAGTCAGGAAAAGTTTGAAATAGGCAGCTCAGCCTTCTATAACTCAGTTCTTTAGTTTAGTTGAAAATTGATTTTATCGCGTTTAATTTTTTTTGACACTTCTTAACTCTAGATTTAAGAAATCAGCATACTAATTCAAGTAAAACTCATCCTTAACGCTAGAAAATAGTTGAGCGTTCGCTCAAAGCCCTTAAAATGATAAAAATATATTTCTATTTTGGTAGGTAAGTATACCTACCTCAAGTTCGAGAGCCCCTGAATTTTCTTAATGCGATTATTGGACAAGTCGAGATAAACCAGCGACCAGAAATCGGAGAGGTCGTTGATGGCGGACACCCGGTTGTAGGAGAGGTCAACGTAGGTCAAGTTCCAGGGCGCGGTAAAGTTAAGCACGTCTCTCAAGTTGTTGTGCGAGACGTTCAGGAACATGAGGTACGGCACGCTGGACAGCGGCCAGATGTCTTCCAGGTTGTTGTACGACAGGTCGATGTACTGCAGGTAGCGGTGGACCTCCAGTATCTCGATGTTTCTGATGTTCTGGGGACGGATAGGGAAGTCTCCTCGACTGTAGAATCGCTTTAATTCACTGAACACATGGGAGAGATGCTTCACAATACATCTGTTTCATTCAATCAAAATTCTATCAAAATGACGTTATGATATTCTCTCGCTTAAGCCAGTTGCAATTCGGGTTATGATTTCCATATCTGTCGTTGTTATTAAGCAGAGCTAATCAATATATTTTTCAAACTGGTAGTACATCCAGTGGGTATCTGACGTCATTTTTCTATGAGTGGAATAGGTCTATTTCAAACATACCACAGCGTTTCTTGTGGGTACATATTTTTTTCAGTTTATGTCACAAATTTCATCTGATTGGGCATTTGGATAGGAGCTGAAAACTATGATCAGGTGTGATGACGTCACTTTTCATGTTGAACTTTTATCCAACCAATAGGAAGGCTGTATTCTAATGGAAACCATGACAAACTAGCCACTATGACGTCATAATTCTCTATGAAATAGTCAAGAGGCAAATATCTTTAAATTTTCGAACACAGAAATTTAAAAAAATTATGATTAATTTTTTTTAATGGAGAAATTGATCAAATGAAAAAAATTGAGCGATTTCCCATTTGCGATGGTAATATTGTCACGAGTCATTGTCAACTCATCGATACCTACTGAAAATTCTGCCAATTACACATGGTTTCTGATGTTTGCGTCTGAATTCAAACCCGAGGCAGACTCATCACTGGTAAGTGCTATCGCTGCGTCCCCTGGTCTAAACATGAGCCAATTACCAACAAATCAAAAATCATTTGTCACTAATTTGCACTCGAGTTTAGACTCTTGATAAAGCAGGCAGCACAGCTTTGCGAAACGCCAAGAAAAGTTTGCGTGTTGGGACTCAGCATTCAACACCCCAATTAAATAGTGTTCTCAAAACTAACGTGCTAAAAGACAATGAGTCTTCAGAAAGTACCACGGCACCCACCTTCTCCTGACACACAAACTTCGCCAACGTGTACTTCTGCGACTCTGGATTCTTATCGAGGTACGACGAGCAGGCGTAGACGATCCTGTCTGTCAGTACGCCGTCCAACTCGTCGTCACTCAACTCGAAGTCGTCGTAGTCGAGGACCTGCAGGGTGGGCTGCTGTTCGTCGTCCCATGGGTCGGGCGGCAGGCCGTAGCGCGCCCAACCGCCCTTGTACGACCGCTGGCTGAGCCGCGAGCCGTAGCTCTCCACGCTGCAAGTGCACGGGTGCTCTTCGTCCTGTGTGCAGATGACAGCGTCTGGTTATTACTTAAGACTCGTGTCTCTTCCTATGCCTCGTTTGTACTGTTTAGCGTTGCGAGCGTTGTGAGCGTTGCGCTGTGAGCGTTCTCCTATCAGAGCCCGAGGCCGGAGCGTTGTGAGCGTCGCTGCGATCGCTGCGCCAGAAATTTTGAATCCGGTTCAAAATTTCCGAGCGTTGCGCTGTGTTTTGAGCGGGCTCCGCGCTCAAGCCATCTCGTTAAGCTTGAATCCGACCGTGATTTCGAGTATTTAGCTAGCTGTGGCAAGTTTCGCAAATGACGTCTTCTCTTAATATTGTAATTTTTGTGTTTAATGGCGCAACGATATGAAGGAGAGCATCAATTGAAATATTGTTCGCTGTCCCCTAAGCCTAACCTCATTTCCTGGATCAGGTTGTGATAGAATCCCTTTTGGCCGGTTGGCGACGTGTTTCAAATATAATATATATCGCACGTGGAACCGTTTCTGCCAAGTGATAGCATCCTTCAGTTCTATCAGAGCCAGAATCTTTCTCTTTGTACATTTTGCTAGGTGCCTACTCAATGTCAAACTATATGCAACGCTCGCAGCGCGCGCGGCGCAACGCTCCACTCTAAACAACCCAGCGCTAGTAAAGCTAGAGCGCAACGCTCAGCCAACCAAGTGCAGTGAAATTCATCCGTTTCTGTTAGTTATACCTCAAACGGAGAGTTGAAAAAAATTGTAAAACTGGCCCTTAGCACGTAAGTTTTCGTAAGTTTGCCCGACGATTCGCAATACCCGCTTAAATAGTTTTTCTAAAAACACTTATTTGTCTTACCTCGTCAGGAAAAAAATCGCTGGTGTATGATACATCGTCAAGAGCGTATTCCCCAGTATCCTGTTCGACGTTCTGCTCGTCAATTTCACCAGCCGAGTAGGTTTTACTGGCTCTACTTCTCTGTCTGACATTCTCTCCAGATGTCGCTTGAGTGTTCTCCAGACGAGATGGATGCTCTGGATTCCCACCGGCCAACTCCAATGGCTCGTAAATGTCAAGATTTGAGTCCATATCTGAGTTACTTTCTTGGTGTTATTTCATTCAAATCAATTAAATTATTTTCGATCAAAAAAATACTGAAATAAACACACAAAAAATACGAAATAGAGAAACTAAAATACAGAATGGAGTCGGTGTGACGAGAACAAAATATGCTTCAGTTTGATCACTGTCTTATTTATGATCGACATTCAAGATGGCTGCGTATTTGAATCTCTGCCTATTTGTTTTCCTATAAGTTTTACTGCTCTCCTTTATTATTATTCTCCTATCCCATCACTGTCAAGGTTCATTAGCCTTGATTACTTCCAATTAATTATTACCAGAGCAAGATTTTATTTGAGTGCACTCACCTACCAACATGTATGTTGTCATCAGATGTTGTCATCGATGGCTTCGTGGAAATGATTTATAAAATGAATTTGATTTCACGTGAATATCTCAAAGCAAGTCCTTGGAATAATTGCATCAAAGTGCTAATGAAAATAAAACAAAACAAATTTAGAATGCGTCAAGCTCTCATACCAAGCTCTAGAGGGGAAAC
The DNA here is from genome assembly GCA_921293315.2 of Nemurella pictetii. Lineage (NCBI taxonomy): Eukaryota > Metazoa > Arthropoda > Insecta > Plecoptera > Nemouridae > Nemurella > Nemurella pictetii. The sequence continues at coordinate 11,733,962 of OV121122.1, forward strand.
AGGAATGTCACAAGGTCCCACGTTGCCATAAATTTATTAATAACACATTTATGATTAGTTTTTAAATTTCTTACTTTGTGGGAAATCAGTCGTTTAGAGGTTAGTTAGAGACTTCGAAACAGACACAAACCGCGGTAGATTTTATCTGGAACACAAATAAAATTGTGGTATTAACAACAGAAAATTGTATGCAATTAAGAAATGACAGTAAAAATTACCGATATAATTGAATATCCGATTCCCAAAGTATAAACACGTGTGCCGACATTGAAGGATAGGTGTACCCACTGCTGACCGAGCTCTACGATTCATTGTTGTGCCTTCACGACACACATTAAACAATTAATAATAAACAATGTGTTCTATGAATGAATTGGGTGGGCTATTGAGTGGAGTCAGCAGTTTTTCGGTGTGTTTTGCTTCACAGCAATTCAGCACCTATTTAGCCAAGGGTCATCGGTGGCCAGAGGTTAGTTCAGTTTGACAAGAAAGCGCACACACGAGGTAAGATACATAATATATTATATTTGATTCCAACTCAGTGAAAACAGTCCGGAAACTTTTTTTGGCAGATCATGGACACTTGCTATAAAGTCTAGCACGTAGCGGCAATTTTTAAAGACATTTATCTGATTTTCTTAGATGAAATCCACACAATCTACCGTATTTGATCGCATGGTAATGCATGGATAACCGCTTGGCTATAAAATGATCAATTATTCCTTTTATAAACGAAATTACCTTATTGATACACTGTATAAACGGGATGAACAGAAGCGGTGTGTGAATTCAGGGTAAAACTTACTGTATAATGACTGATATTATTATTTTGGTGAAGTAGAGTGTTATAAGAAAATACCATACAACAATGATTGCCATGAAAGTCAAAGATGCCAATTTAGCTAGATTATTATTTAGAAGAGGGCCTCTTCCAAACTTTTACCAATTAGTATTTAGGTTCCTAGGGACTGAAATTAGTTTTTATGATCGGTTGACCACGCACCGATTCACAAAACCATTATTGTATAGGAAGTTATACCGTACATTTCTTTTTCTGAGGTAGGGCTAGCAGATATTTAAAAAAATTGTGATTGAACAACCACATAAAAATAATGAACCAAAGATTACCACGTGCAAGTGATAAATAATGTAATTTTTATTGAAAAATTATCACTGAAGAGACCTTGGACTATCAATAACATAAAAAATTTCACCACACATTGCCATTGAAGCATCGAGCATATATTCCCATACCTCAATAAAGCGTTTATGCTATTCCAGCATTGCCCAGTGTGTTTCTACATTCATTATTCCACCGTAAGCATGAAAAAAAATACTTGTTTCGAGACCACTAAATAATGTAACACATTACAACATACCAGTTTAATTTTATGTTTGCCCATAAACTTGACTTGCAGCGTTCGAATTAAAAGCGACAATGTCAACTTCGTCATGTGTGCAGAGAAATTTTATGCAAAATTGAGTCGACCATTGCTGCAAACGCGACAAACGATTAAAAAAAGTCATTGAAACCTCCAATTAAAACCTCTGGCTCAGCCGCCTTTGTTCCTAGAGTAGCAAATTCTCTTGAGCCAAATACGTCAGTCAAGCCATTCTAATTGTGATAGGGTAATATTTCTCGCTGGCACCATGCTATGAATTGGTGTACGTCGGTATACAGCATATAGAGGAGCGTGAATTGACGCATGTCTAGCAAAACCGCAAGAGAGTGGATTACCGTGACCGTTATCTTACCTTTTTGTCTATAAACTCGCCAAAACAACGACTATAAAAGTGAAAAAATTTAAATTCATGTGTCTCAAGGTGTGAAAACCGATGCCATTTATGTATGTGCCTTATTGAAATTAGAAATGCTAGCATTCGGATACTAGAAGTGATGCAGTGCAAGATAATTTGCTGGCGAGAAGTTGTCGATCCTTGATTAATTTTAATGCATATCCTTAACAAATGGTCACCATGTGGCAGCAAATTAGAGATTCGGAGTGGCATGTTGGAAGTAATGTAAAAGTACATATTAAATCATAGGATGCAGTGCCGATAGCCATGTACCACCTGCTTCAACGCAGCAATCCGGTCCATGTTATGCTGAGTTAAAAGGACACTTAAAATACGCGGTACAAGCACAGCAGTAGCAATTGGATGGTACTTTGGCGTCAGTGCTTGCTTAAGATCTCTGTGAGGGAGACCATGAGGCAGTTGCCGAAGTAATAGACATCATTAATACAGATATCTATTCTATCACAGCTAGAAGAATCAAGTAGGACCTATACCTACTTTAATACCATGTGAACACACGCTATACGCTAGCGGTAAATTGCGTATACTCGACGTTTTACGCTAAACGACTTCCGCTAATTACGATCGTGATTGGGTGCATATTTTGGGCATTCGAAAAGTGAGAGCGATACAATATCAAGATCAAACCGACTGTTATAACTTTCAATAACACCGTTGTCGGTGTGTTGCTTGTTGTTTGCTTGCATTCTCCTGACGCCCGCGGCGGGAATTCACGCCGATTTTGGTCGGTAATTTCGCACGATCGTGTGTGCAAACTAATTGGCGAATTGGCGAATTACTGCACGCACTCTGACAGGGGCGTCCTCGATCGGATTGATAAACGCCGTGGATTTCCTTCTCCGAACCTTGTCTCACTTGGCTGAAGGGAGTCAATGACCAAACTGCGTTCTCATGTACAGACATAAATTTCGATTTTATGGCAGTAGAATTTTGATAGTTTCGTGTGATACATTGATGCCAAGAAGTTTGCTTATTCATGAGAGTGTCCAACCGTATTAGAGTGTTCGTAAAAGTTATCGGCGAAATTTAATTCACATGGTTTTTTAATTACATACTAACATATCTTATCTCATCTTTTTCTAGAGGCTGCTGTTTATATTCACAAAATTTAGGGCCACACCTTTGCGCAGTGCGAAAGCTGTGGTTTGAATTGTTTATGGCTAGCTTTTTTATAAGTCCAGAGTAAACTATAATGCTCAGTTTCTCAGATGGCTTGTGGATTGAACGGTCTAACACAGTATCAGGCATCTCATTGGAAGTGGCCACTAACACTATAACGGGCCGTTAAAAAATTAACCAGACACTGAAAAACAAGGCATTGGGCGTTGTTTTAACGAGAAAACGATGAAAAGCATAACAACCGTTATGAATCACGGGCTCTGCTTGACTGTCAGTGTCCACCCATCAGCTTGCAATTCAGTTCATTGAAACACTTGCCAAAAGCAGAGTGATAAATTAGTTGTAAGTCAGTCAGAAATAATCGCAAGCGTTGCTAGCTGGCTGTATATGGCGTACACGTACTTAACGATCAGTCAAGACTAACGACTCGTTTAGCGTCGAGGTTGCCCTGCAGTGATTAATTACACCCCTTACCGCATCAGGAGGATTGACTAGGTACAACCCCACGCCGGCTGCCATGAGAAAGTAGCCATGCAGTTATAAGTGCAGTAGTGCAAACCTGCGCTATAAACTGCATCGTGCGTAAAGGCCCAAGGCGCAGAGTTGGTGATCAATTTGCTGGTCAAGCAATTATCGACCGCTAGCTTGGAATATAGTGGCAGCTGCTTGCCTGTTGTCATGCTAACAGACGGTTAGTTAGTTCTGTTGGATGTTTGTTCCTTTAGTTTCTGAGATTCAAGATCTCGGTCGGGGTGCGAACCAAAAAGTCAAATAATTATCCTCCAGTTAGTAAGAAAACAGAATGGCCGACGGAAATTAGTTTTTTTATCTAGAGGTTAGCCTCTTAACTTTACATTCTAATTTTGGCTCTATAAGGGACATTTTAACCATTTTATTAACTGTGTGTTCAAGTGTTATTTCATTTAAATGGCATGGTATCAAAAAAATTATAAAAAATTGCTTTAAAAATGCCATTGATCGATATTTTACGTTTTATTCTAAGCACTAATATTGCAGCCTCACGTCAGTTTATAGTTTCTTCTCAAACAAGTGTAAATAACAAGCCAAGAGATCACGTTTTACTGTCTATAGATTCAATCCTTAAAAGTTTGAATGAATCATTGGAGAAGCCGAAAACAGAGATAGAGTACAACAGAAATCTATACTTGCACTGCATGACTGGCCTATATTGGCGAGATCTCTACTCCTTGTGCACTGTGAACGTGTATGTTTAAAAGGCACTGTACTGTACACCTAACCTAAGACACATTCTTGTCTAATTGCTGCAGACATACGTGCGCGTACAGGAACCATTAGAGTAATGGTCGCTCTTTTTCTCGACGACTTTTGCTAGTTCACTTTCCTTCCACGTCTACCTTCTTTCATTTCTTATTCATGGCACGAGCATTCGCATGAGAAAAGACTCCCTAGGTGCGCTGGATTAACGTACTAATTAGTGATGCAAGAAATGAATGTACTATTCTATACTTCCGTCTGTTCTTTGATTGAAGCTTTAAAATTTTACATTCAAATTGACACTTGGGAGTTGCTACAAAATACAGATATATTATTTTGTTCCGCCTCCTTCAGCTCTAGATCAGTCCGCTCGATTTTTTTGAGCAGTTGAAAATTATGCAATTTACTAATGGAGCAAGCAATTAGAAAAATGTTGGAGTATGAAATGACGCAGAGGTGATTTGCGAACGTTTCAGTTTCAGTGAACGGTGAGCTGTTTCGCTGTAAGCAAAATTAAACTGGAAATTTCAGTCAGGCTTAATCTACCTTGCAGATTCATTGACAGTTTTGGTATGATGGTTGACAAATTGCCCAAAAGTCAAAGTTGAGATAAGAATCGAGAGTTCAAATTAATATGAAATATGCGTTGCTTCTCGACTAACTATTCCTATATATTTAAATTGCTATGCATTTGGAAAACTTGTCATGAAATCGCATGTGGATCGGTTCTGAAGCAAAACACCTATTCCAATCAATCCAAATTATATCAATTTGACGTCATGATAACCACTCACTAAGCCAAGGTAGAGCAATTCGGTATGTAATTTCCCTATCTTAATTTTTTATTAGCAAAGGCAATACATATTTTTTTCCAAACTGGTAGTACATCCAGTGGGTATCTGACATCATTTTAGTCTGAGTGGAATAGGTCTATAAAGCACCCATTAAACTTTGATCTGATCTAAGTACATCTTTATGTACCAGTCTACTGAACTACCCTGCACTGACCCGAACAAAAGAGCAAAAGATACCAACAAACAAAAAACCTTTTTCAACAAAATTGACAGTCGTTAATATATTTTGACGGTCACTAATCGTGTGCTTTCTTCAATCCTCAGGATACAACTAGGGATACCTTCAACCCACATCACCTAATTCAATCCACAATCCTCTCCATCCACCATCACCACCAACACCTTCAAAACCAACACCAACTCCTAACCTCAATCAACCCCAGCAGCTCCATGTTGCGCATGCTCGTGATCGCTGCGACGCTGGCGCGCCTGGCGGCGGCGACGTGCGACAAGAACCTGCTGCCCGACCACACGTACTTGCTCAGCGGCGCGCAGCTGCAGTTCCCGTGCGCAGCCACGAAGCGCATCTACGCGCAGGCCGAGCGGTACATCAGCGAGAACATATTGCCGACGCGCGCGCAGATCTGGCGAGACCAGGCGATTGTCGCGATACCACGGTGAGAGTCGGAACTGTCGATATACTGACTACGGTTTCAGCATAAGTTTCAGGACAAAGCTTACAGTTTTAAGTTTTTTATAAATTCGGAGATCCTTCAAAATCCCCAAGTTTATATCTCCCACGTTTTTTGAAGCAATTAGCTGTCCAATAATTTTAATTTCATTCAGTTAAAAAAAATTGTTGTAAGCATCACGCTTTGCACTCCAAAAGCCAAACTTATTTATATAAAGGGCTAAACTTTCCAGAAATATAAATCCTTAGGTTTTTTTTTACTTTTAACTTGAATTGCCGGAAGCACGGGTCTCCGCTGCTGGGTTTGTAGAATGAGGATGTTGTGCTTTACTGATCGCGTTGCAGTTCTCGAATGTTCAAACACCGGTGTTCACGTTGGACCGACCAAGCCACAGTTGGCCAGAAGTTTAATGGGTGCCCATTTAAAAATTTAACACATTCATTGCTTGTAAATCGCACTTTAACTTGAACGTTAGTACTTCACTTTTGCTTTAGTTTAGGCAAGATCGCTCCAGGTTTTCGAAACAACCGTACAATAATTGTTTTCCTATACACACTATCTTCGCAAGACACCAATTTATGGCGTGGGCGCGGAGGATAACTAAAGCGGCGAGCACGAATTGAGTAGTTCAAGGGGTTACGCAAAATTGACCCCGAAGATCGGATAGGGTATCCCCATGACACGCTTCCAATTGTTTAGCAATATTATGTCGATCGTGATTGCTTCAATTCTACGAGTTACTCCACCACAACGCAGAGTTGCAAGCGCTCTAGTTAACATATAGAACCACCATGGGAACCCGATGCAAACACTAGATTAGCACGTGATGATAATTGAAAAATGCATCAATTCATGGGAACGTCCTATCAACAGCCGTGTCTGCAAGCAGTTTACAGAGCATTGTTAAGCAACAGCATCCGATTTGCGAGATTTTATCGCAGCTCTTAATAAACCATAAGTGTATCCTGCCACTGGATTTGATTATGATATGAAATAGTAGGAGTGTCCCTGTATTTTAGACTAGTTTCGTGAGACAATCTAACAAAGTAATGACTCATAAAGTCTAATTGTTGTCTTTTTTAATTTTGCAAACTACGAGCTGGGCCCACTTGAGATTGTGTAAGAAATTTGGTAACTTGGTAGCTTTCTTCAACTGAACATATTTTGTACTGAATGCACCCCCGGGTTAAGTGCTTCCTCCAAATAATATTGGATATGGCACCAAAAACTGGCCAATACGTATAGTTAGGTATATATCAACTATACCAAACTTATATCACCAAATACCTGTGGCACTGCGCGAGTATAGTGTTGCAAAGGTGTTGTTTACTCTATGGTAATACGATAGAGTGTTACCAGTGTCATTGCTGTCGTGCTCCAGGGCTAAATTAGGCCAAAGCTATCATTCCAACAATCGTATCTCCTTAGCAACACCAGAACATCCGTGTATGCATCCATGTGGGTGGTTTCATTCCACCAAACTTACTAGTGTTATTGTGGTTCTAAATGTTGCCACGGTGCTCCGAGTGTTACCTCACCCACCACCACAACACCCACCTGAATGCAGCACTAAATGAGACCTCTCACAAGTCACGACGGACATTTTGACTCTTGACCTCTCAGTCTCAAAGTAACGACTTGTTGACAATGCAGTCACTCATAACCTCTCCCCGGCCTTGCAGCTACCGCTCCGGCGTCCCCGTCACCCTCGCGCGCATCCACCTGCGCACGAAACCCTGCGCCGCGCAGCTCGAACCGTTCCCCTGCTGGTCGCAGCAAGAAGAAGGCAACTGCGACTCCCTGCAGTCCGTCGTCGACGTCTTCCTCGACGGCCAGTCGCTCATCTGGACACTAGACACGGGCGTCGTCCACTCGCTCGAGCAGCCCGTCCGGCGTTGCCCCCCGAAAATCGTCGCGTTCGACGTCGAAACCGGAAAATTGGTGAAACGCATCGACCTGTCGCCGCTCGTCTCGCCGCAATCGCGGCTCCAGCAGCTGGTAGTCGACTACAACGCCACCACCGGCGGCGCCTTCGTCTATGTCAGCGATGCCGCCGCGCGCGCCATTTTGGTGCACGATATGAGCGCTGCGCGCGGCTGGCGTGTCGTACTACCGCCGGCTGTCACTAGCGGCTGCGCGCGTCGCGACGTGCTTCACATCGCGTTGATTCGCAAGTCTTCCGGTGCTGTCGTGCTGTACGCGAGTTATCTGTGTTCGCCGCGAATGTTTTCGCTGCGCACTGAGTTTCTGCAGGCGGGTAACGCGGGGGGTCGCGTCATCGACGTGGGCCGGAAGCCGTACAAGATGGTGGTCGTGGGGACGGATGGCGGAGCGGCCATGTTCTTCCGGCGGCCGGGAGACGGCCAGCTGAGTATGTGGAACGCGGATGCGTGCTTCAAGGAGGAGAACTTCTTGAAGGTGCAAGGGGGTGATGGATGTCGGCTGGCGACACACGTGATGCCGGGGTGGAAGCGGCTGATGTGGGTGTTGGAGAGTAATTTCCATGACTTCCTGGCGGGCACTGTGGGGTGCGGGGGCGCGTCGGTGGCGTTGCATCCGATCGTCAAGACGTGTGACTAGGAGATGGGGTGGTCATGTGGATTTAGGGGTTAGCGGATGATATGGGCTATAGCGGGGATCAGACGGATTTGAGAATAAAAGTCTAGGGGAGCGATTTCGTAAAATGTTCGAGTTAGAAATCACTCCTTTTCATTTCACTGTAATTCCCATGTAAGACATAGGAAATTTTTGAAAATTGGAGTGGATAGATTTCAAAATGAACATTTTTACGCCCCTGAGGAATTCTGTTTGAGTTAGTTCGCCTGAATTTCTCGCTAGACGATTTTGCGAACGACTTTTCAGATAAGCATATGAACAGATTTTCGTCTACAAATGTGTAAACCCTGTTAATGTCACCTATCGAATCTTATTTATTGCCTCTCCGGTGGTTTTCAACATTCAAAATGAGTAAAGCCAAATAAAATTTTGAAAATTAGCTCTAGGTTTTTGCTCGCTTCGTTTGATCAAGCGAGGCGAGTGATAACTCTAGTGGATGGTGCGCAGAATTGACTGATTCAAAGTTTGTCTCTGATGTTCACACACTGCCAGAGGAAAACCTCAAGAATCTGCCATTTTTGCCGTTTTTCAGTCTTTTTTAGTGGATGTAAGGGTTGTAGGTATTATATTTGATTGTTAATTTATTTTTTAATTAAGTAAGATTATTAGATTATTTATATTTCATGACCTATTGTTGCATTATGTGACATTTTGTTAGTATCTATCATTGTAATTTGTATTGACAAAAAGGCTTTGTACTGCTGTATAGCTGCAGCTTTGTGTTGACAGAAAGATGGTCGGTTTTAAAATTTTAGCTGTGATGTCACTGTTGGAGAGTGAAAATGTAAATACATGCGAAAATAATTTATTCTGTTAATTTTCGCACTTCCCTTCGAGAAACCGGAAGGTGTTCGTAATATTTGTGAATTGCCAACTGCATCTACAAAGTGCAAGATACTGTTTGAGTTTGCCTCTTCGTTAGAATTCGACATTGTTGGCTAACACCATCGCAACAATCTTTATGTTCTCGCTGTCACAATTCCTTCTCTTCTTCCGCAGTCATCGAGCTTTGAAATGTGGATCCCTGACATTGTTGTCACATTCTAGCAGCGACGTGTCGAATTGCAGCTAATGGTTCCCAAATAAAGACACCTATTCTGTTGTTACATAGCAAACCAAACGTGCTTTCTTTCACTAATAATACCAAATGACAATCCATTCATTTGCCAAAAATGTTGTGCATTACAGACGAACAAAGAAACAATTCTTTGAAGCCATTCACGATTTACACAAATTATTTTCAAGCTGTGTGTACGATGTTTCATAATCATAGATAATAACTTTTTGACGTAGGTACCATTGCCATTAAAACATGGAGATCAATTTACTTAAAGTTATTTTGGTTTAGCCCACGGTGGTTGCAGATATGATTTCTAATGCCATGGGCAATATGTTTCTTGCGATGATTTCTTCGTCAGGAAGTACAATCAAACATTCAGGAAGCAGCTGCTACACTTTCAGGAGCGATACAAAATTCGATCTAGCCTAAGTGCTAATCTACCGGAAGCCACGAAAATGCACGGAATCCGTTATTTGTAACACCGCCTACGCTATAGGTAGCGAAACCAAAATCAATACAAGTTTGACAACTCAATAGCTTATAAAAGTAAAGCATGTCAGTTAAGTGAATTATCAAATAAGCATCTCGCCGGTTGACGTTATGCATTGAAATGTATCATTCCTGTTTAATGACTGCATTGCGAAACGTTATACGCACACGATTTTTTTTGCCAACAAACGACAAACAGTGGCCGCTGAAAGTGAATGGCGAGGTCGCACGATCGGCGGGACCGCGCCCAATGCGCCGGTCCATGAGATGTCGTGCACCTAAGAAGCTGTGACTGATAATCGATCAACCCTTGTTCGCAAAAATGTCTGCTTGCTTTGTGGACGAGTGTGACGCCCACAGGAATTATTATGTGCATTTTTTTTGCGAAAGTTATTTTTATTTCTCTTAACTGAGCTATTATGTATTGTGAAATCGTATCTGCGATTACCGTTTTTGTGGGTAACGTTGGTATGTTGTGGGAATGCCTTTCGCTTGTATTTCAGTTGATTACTGCGTAAATGCCTAATCAAGCTATATGGTGCTGTAATGAGAAGTCTGCAAAAAAAGATATGTTTCTTTGGTTGCTATTGTGGCTTCGATGATGTGCTTCTTTTGTGTCATAATTAAACATCAGGTTTAAATTTTAAATGTGCACGTTTTATTGCCTTAAATATTGGCCTAAAGATATGTCCTACACCTAAATTATTTTTTATAATCGAACCAATTGTCTCTTAACTTTAACCTTGTTCAGAAGACTGGCCTTTAAAAAGCCAGGTTCAATTATTATGTCAGGTAATTATAACCAGACAAATAATTAGTATCTAAAATTGCAAGAAAAAAAACATCACCAAACAGCTTTTAGGCAAGTATAATTAAGTAGCAGGTAAACAGTTATTCGGCAGAATTGCACCCTAGGCGTTATCGTTGTTTACCGAGCGGTTCATTGGAAAACTGGAATTCAGACGACGACAAGAGAAATTTGTTGAGCAGGTCTGAGCGGATATTCCCTGACCTTACCACGTCAATTTGGGGCCCGTCACGTCAGGGATGGCATAGGATCAGTTCTACCACAGAGTTAGTAAGGCAACCATACCATCGCTAACACCCTCAGCTAGAAGGTTCTACATGGTTCTACCATAGAAGAAGCCTCTATGAATCTACCTGATTTTACATTTGGTTTTACGCATGTTTGATCATTAAACATGCAAGCAGTCGCTCGAAAGTTATGAGAGCGTTGAAGAATTAATCGATTTACTGCGTAAAAATAGCGAGGTTTAGTTGACTGTTTTAATTAAGCTGAACCAAATACTATTCAATCGAATTTTTTTATAAACAAAAATTCGGGCCACCTCAGGTATGCTATGAGAGCTTTAATAAAATAAAACGAACCAAAATATCAAATTGAATAAGGCTGCGGAAACATTGCAACATTTTAATTAATTATGATTGCCGGCGTTATACTTGTTATTAAAACAGTACAAACTAAAATCTATTTCGCACATTATTTCATTCCTTGAATTCCGCGGCACATGCATAATATGAAAATATGGCCTGCAGAATGCACGGTGACCTCCGATGGAGGTCGCTAACACCCTCAGCTAGAAAGTCAGGCGCAGACACGAAACAATTCGTTTGTTTGTTACAGCAATTCGAGATCACGATCCCTGCTCGAGGTGCTGGCAGGCCAAGAGTTAAGATTCTAATAATTCATACCACATTATGATTCTATGCATAGAATATGATACTTACAATGATCTGCATTGCATGATCCATTGTCAGGCAGCTGGCTGTAATCTCCAGTTTAAGCGATAACAATGTACCTACCTATAATGTTAATAGAAACGAAAAACAATTCCAAAATTTTTATCCGTATCGAATCAGTACCAAAATTTTTGAACAGATATTTTGTTTCCAATAAAAAATATATACCGCACTTGCAACAAGTATTCATCTTCTGCTGAGACCCGATTTTACAATTTTGGCAACTCCAGGTTAAAGTGGGAATTAAGTTATTTGTTATGGCAACGGCCAATGGGATGCAGTGGAATTAATTTGTTTCTAAGGGTTAGATGCTTAACCCAGAGTTGACAAAAGTTGTAATACCGGCCCTGAGGGAATTATCCTCGATCCAAATTCATGCATTCTTATCGTCATGGACAAAATCTAACTGAGATGTGACTAACAGTGATGTGTGAATTGTGACTGTAATGTGATGTGAGGTTCACTATCATACATAAGGACAAAATCTAATGGCCACAAACAGTAACATAGTGGGGCCAAGCGGCGGGCCATGGCGGTGGGGGTGTTATTGAACACAGGTTGCATAACCAGTGGTGAGTGTCACGACAGAACGAGCACGCTTCATAGTCGGTGGCGCGCTCGACCACCAGGTCGGTCGTGTTTGACGTGCTCGGCATTCAGAGTTGAAGATCTGGTACATAGACATCTTAACTGTTACCGTGCTGGTGGGGATAGACACCGAATTTCGATTATTTCTGTAGTAGCTTAGAGATTATTAGCAACAATGGCTGGATAAGTTCGGTTTCGCGATGGATTGACATTTAAAGATTTTAAATTTTAAGTATTTTGGAAAAGGTTGTTGATGAAGAAAGTTTGTGGGAAAACAATGAAAATTGGAAATAGTTAGCCGAACGAAGGGAAGAAGATGGCGGAGAAGAAGATGGGGAAGAAGTAGTTCTATTAGGGCCGGTATTACAACTTTTGTCAACTCTGGGTTAAACATCAAACCCCTAGAAACAAATGAATTCCACTGCATCCCATTGCCGTTGCCATAACAAATAACTTAACTCCCACTTTAACCTGGAGTTGCCAAAATTGTAAAATCGGGTCTTAGTAATCTATTAGATTTTGTGTCTATATTTTTGGTGTATCCTAGTGTCCATGTTATACATTGCTACCCGTAGTAAATATACTCGAGTTTAGACCCTTGATAAAGCAGGAAGTTTAGCTTTCAGATACTCCGGGAAAAGTTTAAGTTCGGTGGCAATTAACATTCAATGACACAGTCAAAAAGTTATTCTGAAAACTAACTGGCTGAGATTAGGAAAACTCACGCTTAATTATTAATTAGCAACTAAAAACAGACGAAAATTGAATCCATCTGGAAACTTAACGCAAGTCCTTCGCGTTTCCGGTTCGATCCCCGGTATCGATCCAACTTCCCAGCGGATATTTCGTTTCTAATAATATAAATATCCACAGGGATGCAACGAGATCTTATCGAAAATGCTTACAGGTTGTAATTCCTGTCGTCTGGTCGGTTCGGATGGGTTTGGTTATGATGAGTGCCAAGAAATAAACGATTTGCACTTCATGAGTCATCAGTTGTCATTTGCGAGTGAATAATTAGCAGTAAAACAGTAAAGCATCAATGATTTCAGTACAACAGAAGTACACAACTTTCGCACCACAGAACTTGATTGTCACGACAGCGGAGGTCGCTGATTACAGATCACTGTGTACGAATGTTTAATAACCGATTATCATTTTGCCTCGTAACTCAATCATTTTCTCAGCTTATTCTGCCATTAGAATTCCTTTCTCCGTTCTCCTGTTCAGTCCTGCGATACTTGACGCGATTGTCTTGCTGAGTGCTTTTCTGTAGGGTCTTTGACGGACAAAGTGCACATTCCACGCATAAACAATGGAAGGGGTAATCGATCATCGAGGTTGCTCGACTTATTTGATTCGAGATCGTGCATTTTGTACTCAATATCTTATAAAGTTACTGAATTCAATATGAAAATTATCGGTATATATAATGAGAAAACCTATCATACCAGTGAAAAAAAGAACTTGAGGGGCAATGCATTTCGTACGGAAATTAATTTGAATAATCTTCCTTGTAATGGGAAGATTTGAGTGTGCTAATTTTGTAATGAGAACTGGATGCATGTCATTTCCAGCGGGGTCTCTATTATATTTTTTTTCCAGAAACGATCACTTGCTTATCCAATTTTCGTGCTCCAAAATATGAACCATACAGCAATAAAAAAGTGTGTTAAAGAATTATTGTACGCTGGCAACGGAATGACTTTTTGAATCGAAACAGGCAACTTTTCGGATTTATAATTGCCGAATTACCTATAACGCGAAGTACACGATGCAAACACAATTCTATTGCAATTTCTTCTGGCTCACCTTAACGTGCACGGTACTATAAATGCAGCGTAATTATATGCCACAGTCCAATCCATCCAAAAAGCTATGATTAACTTGATCAACTAAGTACCGATGATTAACTAAAAATGCTGAATCGTGGTTCAACGAACACAATTGGAAAGAGAGTGTTTACCGAGAGAAACAAAGTCAAGGTTCCGCGGCTTCCGTGTACAGCATGCAGGTTGCAATGCGGATTGCAGATTGCAGATGATCGCAGATTGCAGCGCGTGGTGAATTTCATGGCGCGACGTGGGGATATCAATGCGCGGATACGAAAGGCTCGACCCTGTGATTAGGGAATATTGGTTTGGATCCATGAAAAATTTATTTTACATGGCGATGGGTATACTTTACGAGGGTCTGCAATAATTGAATAATTATAAAATTGAACTAAAGTGCAAATGTCGATGAAATGATGACATGCACGGATGCAAGATTGGACGCATGCATGGATTCATTGATAATTGCTTCTAAAATTAAAATTCAGCAATTTTTGTTTCATCATGAGATCGAAATGTACGGCAAGTTTATTTGGGTAATCCACTTGGTGAATGCTGTTCTTGCCTTACGACACACACACGTTTGGGTTTGAAATTAATTCCATGCAATGCAGCAAGTTTCAAGTTTTTATGTTAGTTAACCGGATAAAACGCATGGGCATGCATCTGTAATCTAGAAAGGCACAAACTTGTCGATAGGTGTTGTCACGTGTACACATTCTAGCCGACAGTGTACCTGGCGTACATGCGGTGTTTCGAGCTGCAACGTAAAGAGCGAAGTAAAATTTCATTTTGACCTACTGCAGAAAAATATCTTGTGTGTTATGGTTTCTCTGTTAGCGTTCCACAGGATTTGACGGAATTTTCAGAATACCTTTGAAACCTTGCTACGCTTTTCATCGCATTCCGTTGACTATTTTTTTAAATATTATGTTTGAAGTATTTACTCGTTTTATCGACTGCAATTTCTCGAGGTGTGGTCAATATTAATTCTTATTGATTAGTTAAGCTTATGATTATAGTATCATAAAACGCGATTACAATAAGCGTTCACGAAGACCTAGCGTCAACACTCTGTATTATCAAATGTCTGCAACTGTCGTGTCCTAACTGACAAGTTGACAGTTGACAATGCAGAGAGCTGACAGGCAGCTATAAATAATAGTGAACACCCACAATGCAGACAGTTGACAATGCAGACAATTGACAATGCAGAATCGCAGCACAACTCCCAAGCAAGTCACGGTCGTGACCCCAGCATGCTGCACGCTGCAAGTTCAGATGCATCTTCAGGGATGACTTCCCAAGACCGTCCACCACTAACCACAGCGATCAGTCTCGAGCCATCGAGCCGCCATCATGTACATATTTTTACACCGGCTGCTTTCACCGTGCGCCCGCGGCGTCGGCGTCGGCGTCGCCAGCCGCGAGACTCCGGACCACGGTGCGCCAAGGACGCACTTTCGCCGAAATCGAGATCAAAAAATCGGCCCGCATTGGATGCCGCCGCCGCCGCCGCCGCCGCCGCCGCCGCGATAGTACTAGCGTGTTGGGCACAAAGAACTTGATTGATATGTGTGGAGCAGTGGCGTATCGTACAGTTTGCCATTGAATTCGTCGGTTGTTGATGAATTGCTGAAGTTAAGCAATGTTGCGCGGGATCGTGGGCTGGATTGGTGTCCGCTACTGAAACTTGTGGGTTTTCTTAAGGAGGAGAGGTTGGATGGGTTTGAAGTTTCCTTATGAACCACTTGGAATCGCGGCTTGATGTTTAGGGACACATCATCTCGGAGTTATTTGACAGGAGGTGGCTATGTGCTGGTATCGGGTTTACTCTCAGAGCGGATTTGAAAAACTTTTGGAATAACTTGGTATCTTCAATGAATTCGGTTGTTGCTGAGTGATTTGCTGTCAAAAAGTTAGCCGGCTTTTCTACGAAATGCCTATAAAGTGAATTCTGCGCACATAGTCATGGGTTTGGTAATAAACAACTATTTAAAAAATTTAAAGCAGCTAAATTAAGTGAATGAATATCTTTGAATGTTCGCCACTGGTGCGTTTGTTATGTTCCCGTGTCCACTTTGTTGTACTAACATAAAAATGCTTTCTTTCTTTCTTCCTCCGTGTTATTTGACACACACGTTTCCTTTCAACTTCAGCCTCTGACTGCTATAATTAATATCAGCTCGAACAAGTACTAATTGATATCACGCAGAATCTTTGCCTGTATTAATGAGGCTTGACCACCACATGTTCCACACGCTCCATCAGCAGCAGCGTGAGATCGAGGCTTCTTACTTGAAGTTGATTTAGGGCAAGTTGTGAACTTTCAATCATCGTTGACGGATACATCATTGTTACACACCTTATTAACGGAGTATTTGCGTATTTATAGAGCCACTTTAAACAAGACGTTGATTGATAAATAAACAGGTTAGTTTCACATGTCAAGCGACGCTGAACATGTGAGGTTGAACAATGGGCTCTTTCAAATTTCCCCGAGTAAATCGCACTTTTGCTTTCGTTTACGCAGGTGCCACGGGCGAACTTAGATGTCACGACTTAAACATTGATTGATTTTATTTTAATGGAGCCATAAATGAGCAAATGGGAATCACATCTACTTTACGCTCGAAGACAAAAGAACACGCAGCGCTGCGTTGAATTGTGTTACGCATTTTTCTTGTGTGTGACATCTCTATGTGAATAAGATTCTATTCAGTAATGAAAACTTGACGTATTGGACAGTGTTGTTGTATAAAAGTGTGTGAAGCAAAAGGCGTTAATATTATATTAGATATTTAAATAATAAAAAAACACAACGAATCCATGTTTCTGACACAGCTTAAAATGTAGAAATCAGCAGAGAAAAATGTAAAACTATGTTTGTGCGGGCAATATTGATGAGGGCAATTAATACAAATAGCTCAGGTTTGCCACTCTTCAGAAGTATTTATAAATTTGTGCACGCCTGTTTAATATTGATGTTAAAATATTTCTTGAAATCTGAAACATATATATTTAGATTTGTTTTGGACATTTTATCCCCTGAAGGGCAACTAAGGCCTCAAGCTTTTTCATCACATATATTTATTATTATGCTATATTTAATTTGCAAGCATAATAGGTGGACATATTTTAGCTGCAGCTTTATAGAAAAAACAAAATTTTATAATAAGGACACAAACTATTTTCATAAAATGGATGAAATCGAACAAAAATTATGAGTATGTTCTTATGTTTTTCCTAATCTTAGACCCTTTATAAAGCAGGCAGCATAGCTTTGCTAACGTCGGGAACAATTTGAGTTTGAGACTACACATTTCAGCACTTATCAGTTATCACTTATCAGGCACATACAATTCTGAACCAAAATGATTTTGGATACTTAAATTTTTATATCAGAAACCTACCTGTGATTTACGGATAGCCTAATGGTCTACGCGAAGCAATTATAGTTTACAAAATGTTTTAACGACCGAATCAATGTCAGCTGATAAGCAAACACTCTACTTCTCCGTTGAAAGTAAAGGCAAAACAATGTTTCCTTTGTTGACTTAATAGATAGTTGATGATAGTTGATTGATAGTTGATTCATGGTTGATTCAAGTTGCTAGACCACGCACTTTTCCTTTCATTTGTAGCCGAGGCGAGTAGGTCAAAATTAGACGGCTGAGACGCAAGGTTTTAGGACCTAGTATACCACATTCTGCACTCAAATTAAATCGTTTCGAGTCCCAGAAGTTACAACATAAATGCAAAAAATGCACGCATCTTCACTCACAAACATCTGAGTGTCTGAACTGCCGAGTCACTCAGAGCTTGTGTACAAAAACAACACCGTTTCGTTTCGAACCGTGATATAATATTAGCATGTTCCTAATTTCGTGGCTATATCAAGAACTGACTTTCGCAAGGATAAAATTCGTGCAATCAAAATTATTTGATTGAAAATGTAGCTTGTAACTGCCATTCATTGTGATGCTGATGTTTATCTATTGCATTATGGTTCAATGTATAGTAACACCTGTTCTGTATCTGTTGTATTGATAGTAAACTTATTGACTGATTTTATTATTGCAAATAAATTATCTGCAGTTTGTATGTGTAATGCTATGCCCCTACAGGATAATTGAAGACAAATTTTTGAATCATTTACTTCCCTGTCTTCATTTTACGATCATTCATCAGACTATTCCAATGATTTGATTGATTCCAATGATGTCATTGCCACCTTAATTTCCTCACTATAATTTCATATGGCATCTCACGTGTCTTCTGTGACCAGATCATGTTCATAACCCGATAGTGAAATTCCGCCCATGCATTTATAACTATAATCTAGCCATTTCGAAAGCTGACCGGAATGATATTGTTGTAGTCTCGAATCTCATGGTTGCATAACATCACCAAGTGGCTGTTATAGGTGGGCTACCTTTCGTTTTGAATGCCACACTCGGTCACGCCATCTTGGTAGGGTCAAGAGAATTGAGAATTTATTCTTGAAGATGGTTGCACTTTAATACTGGTTTATTTAGTTCCTGATTCTTTTTTGGATCGCACGAAAACGATTGTGATCACATTGAATCATACCACGATTTAAAAATGAAACGTAGTTAATGTATTTACTTAAGAATTTTTATATCATCGCAATTGTGTCGTTAAAAGGTTTGCGCCAATACACTGATTCCATTCAATAAAAATTCAATCAAAATGACGTCATTATACCCACTCAGTAAAGCCAGGTAGAGCAATTCGGGTTGTTATTTCCCTATCTTCCTTTGTTAATTATCAAAGGCAATTAATATTTTTTTCCAAACTGGTAGTACGTCCAGTGGGTGTCTGACGTCATTTTTCTCTGAGTGGAATAGATGTAACCGAATCGGAAAGAAAAAATAATCGTTAAATTGCGTCTCAATTTGGGAAAAACCTTTCCGTTTCATGGAGATCGTTTGACGCAAATAGTGACAATGCACCGCTCAGTGAAAGAAAAGATTCTGAAATTGATTGAAAAAATTGAAGCGTGCACTCAACAGAAAAATCCAAAAGATATCACAAGGCCAGGGCCGTCTATTTGCAGCTTTTACACAAGAACAACACAAATAGATCATCATTGATCATGTCCAGCCAATCGTGACCGAAGTTCTGAATTATCTAACAGGAGCATGACAGGCTGGCAGCAGGTAATCACCTGTTACCGCGAGCGTGGATGTGTTCACCTCAAGTTAAGCAGATCGGTCACCAATCACCCGGCGTAGGTCATGTCCGGCTTGAAGGCACTGCTGTCCGTGAACGACGCCGCCAGCGGGCAGATCCTTGAGACACACCGGTAACACATAGCGTGCGAGTTCACCGTGTAAGACACAATGCGTATTCTTTGTCTCTGTACGAACTGCGTGTGGACATGGTACGCATTGCTAATTTCAATTTACCGGACTGGTAAGCTAATTGTAGCTTGGTCGCTGAAAGCAAGTCGTCGATGCAAGGACACGAAATGATCTACTCGTCGCTGTACGCAACCCCGTTTCGTATTGAACCCTTAAATTATATTTTTACACAAGAAATCTATGAAATTAACTTGCTTTTAATTTCTTATGGCGTGTGGAGAAATGTTTTTGTAGTTTGTGATCATTTATTTATTGGATCGTCTTGTAATGTTCTCTCATAATACTTCCTTTGAACCAGAAAAATATCTCGGACGGATTTTCAGTTACATATCGCATGCCAATTCGTTGTTAAGAAATAGTTCTTTGTGTAATGCGCTGCAAATATGTGCATGTAATATGAATGAAAATATACATCACTTGAGCAATTCATTATCGAATAATTTCAACGCATAACTTTATGGATGCGAAAACTGTTTGAGAGCCCATGCAATTAGTTTCGTTTAGTATTTCCGTGGGTATTAACACCTCCTCTAGAATCCGATCTTAATCGATGGGCAGTTACAATCAGAAGGCAGATTGCAGAGTGTTTTTCACACTTGGTTCCAAGTAGACAAGATTTTGACTCATTAACCTTAATAAAGACGATGAAATTGGCGAACCAGAGCACTTAGCCCCTATTATTTGGGTGGGGATTGGATGCAGATTTGTACTGGTCTGCATTTTCCCCTACTCAGGTTGATATAGTTGTATTGCAAGGTTGATCAACATACAACAAATTATGTATGACATTTAGGACTTATGTAAGGATAACGATTATACGGATATTAAAACTATGCAAAAAATATACGAGTTCCTAGAGGAGAATAGATCAACAATTTTAATCAACCGAATCAGAATGAATAAACCATGCACTCCGATTTAAATATTGTAAGATAGACTTTTTCTAGGTTAGTTCACAAAATTATTACCAATCGTTATTAAGACCCAAAAGATGCCCAGAGCGTAAATACAAACAGGTTTCATTAAAACTATGTTCTAGTTTTTGGTGTGAGTTTGCTGATCATCCTATAATCAATCGCATCTGTAACTTGTCTGGCTCCAAATCGCACGCAATTCCTCATGCTTCTGGTGGGACAGTCTAGGAAGGGGCTCGTAGGGGAGTGACTCTAGCTAGAGACTTTGCAGACCGCGAGCCTCTGGGAGAAAGTAAAGGCAGTCAGTTGCTTTGTGCGCGTCTGACACAGCGGAGGTGCTAGCAAGACAAGAAGGTAGGTGTGCTCGAGACGCCGGTTAATAAGTTGCTGAAGGAGGACTCCTACTGGATGTGCAAGGATAACAAAGAATTTTTGTACATTTGACAGCCTATTTACACTGATTAGATTCTGTTTAATTTAAAAATTCTTGGTAGTGATAATATTAATTTGAGACACAACTGCGCTCAAAGTCTAATATTTGAGAATTTGGTGATGTCTGCAGTATGATTTTTGTGAAAAACTGAATTTATTTTTTGCCCAAACGGCATAATAAAGGTGAGAGCGAAAAAAGGGATTTTGCACAAATCTTTTATACGGAAAGTTTTGTTTCTAAAGTGATATTTAACCTGTCAAAACGAAGCTATTAACGAAGCTACTTGATTAGGTTGGTCTTGTGAAGTGATTTAGACTTTTCTTGATCGTGGTTTTCACGTGCCACAACGCCCATATTTGTGGACGCTGTACGATGCTCTAAGAGGGAACTTCTTCAAGTTTCCATGCATATCTTTAAATATGCAGGGTGACAGTTCGTGGTGGAACATCGCGAGAGAACGTTGACTGGACAGCTCGAAAACACACGTGTTTTTTTCACCGTGTTCTACGATCTTAGACATTGAAAGATTTTTCCAACAAATAATCAGGAAACTAAGGAAAAATTACGTGGATTGTGCTTGATGAAAAAGACTTAACATTTCGCGCCCGAAAGTTGGAGACAAGAAACATAATTTTTTTTTAAACGCGAACTGGCCTTAGCACATTTATACCTATTTCTTTGTTCTTCGATAAATTGTTCAGTGCATTTATTATGCGGCTTTTATGTTATAAATGTTTTTCTGGTTTTTGTGGAGTTTTCAATGGCAGATTTGTGTCGTTTAAATCTGTATGGTTCCAATTATTTTGTAAAGTCATTCAATATTGGCGCTAAGGAATAAGCAAGCACCGAAATTCAAGATTTTTGGTTATTAATAACATTTTAATGAGTTGTAGCTGCTGTGACAGGTTGCTATCTCATGGAAACCGAGGGTTTGATATCAACTGTACATGCAATGGAATTAGATGATGGTTTACTTATGATTATTCAGCTCTTTAGTATTCTGTTACATTGAGGAAGAATAGAGCATAATAAATCCGAAAAATGTCACCCGACGTAAACGCCCAATCAAGTCCAATTCAAGCCCGCGTGAAATCCTTTTGCCTTGGCAAACATTTTCCATACCCGTTCTTGTCAAACGAGATGAGGAGCACCCACGATCTGATGCAAAGAATGCGGCGAGCTCGATTCCTCGAACGGACACTAAAAACCTGCAAAAAGCCGAACAGTCACGTGGTTGTGCACCAATATGTCCTTGCTTGAGACCGGGAACTGTCGCTAAATGCAAATTATCCATTTTTTTCAGTAAAACGTTTCGCATGTTCCCTGGTCTGTATGGTCTGAGACCGATTCCAAGTAAGGTAGTTTGTCAAACGAGCCAGTTTGCGTGCAGACATTAGACTAGTTTACAGTTTTTACTTATTTTTGTTAAACATCTTACATGTCCTTGGTGCTGGAATAACAGCATCAAATTTGACTTTGTTTCTGCCCAGGAAGACGGCCTCAGAACTCTACATTTTTCATATTATGAAAACCTGTCGCTATGGGTATACTCCCCGTGGCAAGCCCGTATATGCAAATTCACTCAATTCTATTCTAACCCACTTTGCTCAGCTATCACGATTAGAAATTAACCCACAGAGCTGCTAAAAAAAAAACTGTGTTTCGAACCATTTGCGTGGAATTAATCAACCGGTAAGCAAAATTCACGGACAACGAATTGGATGCATTATCGGTGAAAAGATGCGAAGTCATTTAGTAATTTGTTGGTATCCCTCTTAAAAACCACCCCTTACAATGTCCGAAACCCAACCCTATATCGTTTTTTGTCTTGGTCGCTAGGCGGTGCCGAAACAAAAGACGATCTAGACATCTTACATGCCATGTCAACTGACAGTAAAATTCAATCTTTCCAAGTTGCTTCCTCTTTAGTTTCTTGAAGAAAGTCCACAAGTTTAACATAGGAAATTGTAATTTATACCCATTCTCTGTGTTATGTTGGTGCTAAACTACGTAACTTAGACTTAAACATACACCTACGCGTCCAGAACAAAGATGCGTAAAGTTGCATGGCGTGAAGTGTGTACCAATATTATAGAACTAGATTCCACAACTCGTGCGGTTACAAACACAACGAGCATAAAGTCGACATCCGAAAATCAGAGAAATTTCTTCGCTGTATTTTGTAAGAAATTAAGAAAGCCTGGCCCTACGCAGTTTATTATAAGCGATTGCACTGCCATGCGTTCGCAAAGGTATATATGTAAACGAGGCGCGCGTTACAAAATTAACGAACCAATTAATTGGCGTTAACAACGTTAATTGCCAAACAACCGTTATTTTTAATTAAAATTATCGTGCACACGTGGAAAGTTTAGGTCGCGTGTCAATGTTGGAAAGAACAAGTGCAAAATCATGTAAAATCGATGGGGTTAGGTCATGGTCACTTAAATGGCCGATTATAATTTGCCTCCAGGAAGCAGTGTTTTTTATTTGGGTTTTTTTTTGTCATTCAAAAGCGATGGAGCGAATTGGCGCGAAATAATAGTCCATTTGCGACAAGGCCGTGGTCAAGAGACAAAAGATAGCACGCTTGGACCACAGATATCTTATAAGAAAGATATTTCCCTAGATCGATGAATTAAATTATCCATTTTATCTTTGTGTGTATGACCATGTATGGCCATCAAGGAAATATCTCCATTCCAGGCTCGAAATGACATATTATCAAAATAAACTGATAGTTTTTTTGCGGTAACTTTTAAGAGTATTGCAAAAAACTGAACTTCTGTGAAAAAACATTGTCAAACCAAACGGTTTGAATATGCTAAATTACCCATTGTACTAACTAAGTAATTAGCCACAGTGAATTTCAACTCTGTGTACACCGGTTCAACTCTGCACAAGGTCGAGTGGTCAAAAGACCAGAGCTGCAACCGATGTTTGAAGCAACCCTTTCGGTGACAGGTGCAAATAATTAGAATTTGTCTTGGGGGAGGGGGGGAGGACAAAAAGCAGATTGTAACACGCGCACGGAGGCAGTCGTGCCAAGGTGACACAGACTTTCACGCACGCTCACGCCGCATTCAGAATCGGGATCGAAATGCAGGGTTCGACATTGAGTTTCTTGTTACTTTGTGCTGTTTTGTCTGGGCGATGACAGGTCCGGGTTTGTATCCCGGATCGGTCGCACTTTTCTGCGGGCTGATGTGTTTCAACTTGCAGGGGATGCGCTCAGATAATCTATCCTCTCTATTTTTTTATAATGACGTCCGCCTTTCGCTAATCTCTGAGCTGGTTTGGGTCGCGCCGCCATATTTTCAGTCGCTAAAAAGAGCTTATCTGATTTTATATATTTAATAAAATGCAGCTTAGCCTTGTGAGGAGGCAAATTATCTTAAAGGTGGAGGCAATACGTAATAATAATAATACTTATAACAATTGCTAATACAACACTATGATTACACCTACGCTCATTACAGAAATAATAAATTCCTCGTAAAGTACAAGAAGTTAAACACACAATATAAATAAGTAGACATATTTCATACAAACGGCGATGTGGTTTCGCTGGTTTTGCAACTTTGTCAAGTCATTTTTCCAAAGATAATGACTACAACATTATCAAATCAAATCGATATCGGACGTAATACGAATCGTGCTGTGATTTCTTGCGCTCGAATCTCTGCAATGTGTTTCACAGTCTTATGTGGGCTGAAAAATGAGCTGTTCCGGTGAACACATAGACCACCAATTGCTTAGTTGTCGCTAAAGAAGTTGATAATTCATACGACGTTGGAGTTAAGCAACAGTACGCCGAGTCATCTAATGGGTGACCATACACAATTGACCTGTTGTGTTACGGGAGGGGGGTTTCAGGGCTTGAGGCCATAATTACTAACTGATACCGTCCTTCGGAAGGGATCAAAGCTACGCTCTTCGATAACAGAAGACTAGCTTTCTTGGCATTGGACTTGCCACGTAAGAATTGTATCATCAACCTCTCATTAGACCAATGTCATGACATGGGACATGACACACATTATAGTGAATTGTTACACATCAAATTGCCCGCTGTTTACGATCCGTCCGAAAATCGTGTGCTCCCCAAGTCCATTCGCAACGTCTCATTAGGTCAGTGCCATAAGTAATATGTGTTGACCAGGGGATAGGATTGCCTCCGGTGTTAAGCCAGGGTTACTTTCTATAGCCACTAGTTATGGTTCATCGGAGGCAATAGAGCAACTATGATGATGCAGTCCCTGGGACCACAAGGACTACAAAAACACTCCTCTTCTGTCCCAGAACCTTTGTCAGATTCATCATCAGACTTTCATTGGGTCAGTGCCACAGGTAAAGCTTCGCAAACAAGCAAGGGGATTTGTAATTGACAGTATGTACAGCACAGCTGTTACTGCATGTTACTGAGACACAGTATGGCATCACATGAAAAATCACAAGTCTACGCATAATACACCAATTCCATCCAATTAAAATCCATTAAAACTACCGTCATGATACCCACTCGGAAAGTCAGCTATAGAGAAATTCAGGTTGTGTTTTCCATATCTTCCTCTGTTATTTAGCAGAGCCAATTAATATATTTTTAGAAACTGGTTGTGCGTCCAGTGGGTATCTGACGTCATTTTTCTCTGCTTGGAAAAGGTCTGGATACTCAAACGCGAGGAAAAGGGACGTAAAACCAATGGTCCCCCCGGTGCTCGACAGGAGTATAGGCTACGTGCCGGCACCGGGTTTCCCCTCCTCCCTTAGCCAATCAGCCAAGCATCAGCAAGCCAATCAGCAAGTTCATCATCACCCTTTCAATCACCGCCGCCATTAGGCCAGTGCCATATGACCAGTTGTCAAAACAGTACGTCACTTATCACCAAAAATAAAAAAAATCCTAATAATCCTTTTTCCCCCGACAGCCATGATTCTCTGCGCGCTCGTCGCGCTCGCCGCGCTCTCCAGCGTCGGCTGCCAAACCCTGGAGCTGGTCCACCAATGGAACCAGCTGACCTTCGACCTGCCGCGCGGCTTCCCGGCCAACGCGTTCCGCCCGGAGAACACGGTGTTCACCGGCGTGACCGTCGCGCAGGACCGCATCTTCCTGGCGATGCCGCGTCTGCGTCCTGGCGTGCCCGCCACCCTTGCGTGGGTGCCGCGCACCAAGTCGAACAGGTCGCCGCCGTTGAGGGTGAGTCACCGCACGGAAGTGTGATTCTGTTCGTTCTTTTGTGGTGAGATTTGATGAGAATTGTCAATGAACTTTGTCAATGGAAATTTTGTGGCGGTCCTAAAAAGGACCTTTTCGATAGTCGACGTTTCGTCCGCGATGGCGTGGACATCTTCAGGACTGTGATCGAACGTGATCGAACGTGAACTGTGATCGGACTGTCGACTAAACGTCGACTATCGACAAGGTCCTTTTTAGGACCGCCACAACGTTCAAGCAGGGCACAACCGTACACATCCTTTTCCAACTTTGTCAGTGTTTTTACTGTAACAAATGAACACTCTCATCTAATATCAACTGAAAAAAATTAACGGAATCGTACTACAGGTTGGTGATTGTGTAAATGTTTCGGAAAAATCAATTCTTTTTATATAAGCACTGCCCTTTGTAATCCATTTGTTGGACAGAGGAAATTTCAGAAAAAAATTGGTGGTATCTTCAGGTAATTATTAGTGTTTTCTAGAACACAACCGCTCCTGAGGGAACAATGTACCATAACATGTGTTTACTTAATCTTATCACGTCAGTTTTCAGACAAACCATAAGTCTGGGAGATGCTAATATTGGATGCTGTGCTGCCTGTTTTATCAAGGGTCTAAATAAAGCAGCCTTGATCAAGCAGGCAGCACAGCTTTACGAAACGTCGGGATGAGTTTGAATTTGCGAGTTCGAGTTTGTTTGTTTAGTTTGCGAGTTCGAGTCGCTTCTTCCCCTTCTCTCCCGAGAGAGCCCTTTCCTCACCCAGCGAAGGCAGGAATCTTGTGTGGCCGGATAGCTCAGTGGTCAGAGCAACCGCCCGGCAAGCGGAAGGTCCCGGTTCGGACGCACATTTTTCCTGCTCAGCTATCCCATCATCAATTGCCTACTGGTGTGGGCCTCCACCAGAAACACTGATTTCTCAATGTATATCATCTTTGTATTTGTATTTTGTAACTTCTGCATCTAGCTCTTTAGTTACACCGAAGGGTTTCATAGTATGAGGGTGAGATAGATATGGCCGAAACGCGGAGGCTGATGCTTTTAGACAGAATTTTGAACACCAGAGTTCACATTTTTGACTATGCATTAGCTTAGCTTTCAGATTTAGGCATGTCATTTATATACAGGTAGTATAGATAGTGGACAGTGGTATATGATACCAACACATCGTGTCACAGGGAAATTGGACCAGAGTAGTTTCAAACATGCCGGCACCGGGTTAAAACATTTCGCGATAGAAAACGCAGAGAGAAAACCTGAGTGCACTGCCCGCGTCGAACCGTGATCAGTGTGAAGCGATGGCATATCGTACAGGACTCGTTCAGACGTTTGGCACGACGGACTACGACGGACTACCCGACTGTGCATTTAATTGTCAAGGCAATGCCTCCGTACCCCAAGAGGATAATATGTTAATATGTTAAACATTAATATATTTATCCACAGAGGTCTTCTCAGGCCATGGTTCCAATCAGAATACCTCAACAGAGGCACTATTAATAACACAAACACTCCTAAATATAAAGATATCGATTAAAATGATAGAAAAAGCTCGCGAAATCACAACGAAATAACATTGGACAGCTTATCTGGACAACTAAGATAGCAACCAGCACCGCAATATGGAATCGAAGTCTCACCATACGATGCGCTATCCATGGTATTGACATCAGTGTGTGAAGCTAACGCCTCCGTCCTCCACACAGGCGTTCCCGTCGTGGGACTGGCATTCGCGCGCCGCCAACTGCTCGGGACTCATCTCGGTTTACCGCACGCGTCTCGACGCTTGCGGACGCCTCTGGGTGCTCGACGCCGGCGTCGTCGACTCGCTCGACAACTTCACCTCGCTCTGTCCGCCCAAGCTGCTCGTGTTCGACCTGCGCACTGACCGACTGCTGCGCTCCGTCACCTTCCCGCCGGAAGTGCTCAGGTAATTTCGTCATTTTACAGTTGGTATGGGCTCTATTAATGATGTCGTATTTCAGTTGTTAATGCTCAATAAATGATGTCGTATTCCAGTTGGTAGTGCTGAATTTATGACGTCGTATTCCAGTTGGTAGTGCTGAATTTATGACGTCGTATTCCAGTTGGTAGTGCTGAATTTATGACGTCGTATTCCAGTTGGTAGTGCTGAATTTATGACGTCGTATTCCAGTTGGTAGTGCTGAATTTATGACGTCGTATTCCAGTTGGTAGTGCTGAATTTATGACGTCGTATTCCAGTTGGTAGAGCTGAATTTATGACGTCTTATTCCAGTTGGTATGTGCTAAATTAATGACGTTCAGTTGGTAGTGCTCGGGTAATTACGTCATGTTGCAGGCGGAAGGGTAATGGCGTCAACGCCCCAGCTGCATTGCTCAGGAAATGTCACCTTTGCCAGAAACAAGACACGAAACCGAGATCACTTTGCTGGAGAGCGTGTGCCCGGGATGTTATTTATTGTCGGATGCAAATTTTTGATACATCATCCATCTCTTAATAGTGTAACTGTTTACTAAATCGAGATAAATTTAGGCTAAGAATGTGCACCTACGCGGGATTTCGACTGAAGTCTTCACGTGTGCGAGTGTTTTATTTGAAGTTTTGCTCGGGCAATCGACCTACTTTTTATAAATAATCTAATAGATTCTAACAGGTAAATTGGATTTATAACGTGGAAGTTCATCCCAACGTAGACTTTATACCATGTCCGTCCGTTTTAAGTGATTTGCACGTATAAGTAATTCTAGCATCCACGGTGGAACGTGTTTAATTTAAAGCATTAGAAGAAACTCTTGGCGAAATAGGCCGACAAAGCGCTGGTAGAAAACCTGGTGGAAAAGTTAGAAGTTAAATTAAACTAGCGCAGATGTCACATTGAAAGTAATTCTATAATATTTAACACTTGACACCTGAGATTGAGCATCAGTGGCAAACAAAGCCACCTAAATATAACGTATAATAACGTTATTTTAAGGTTGTGTCTAGATGGCTGTGGTGCTTTACTTCCTAGCCTAGCCGCCTAGGCAGCGCCAGCTCAACAATTTGCTAATCGGCAGAGTTTCCTACATTCTAGAGCGTGGTAAAATGTTTGTTTTAACGCTGCTTTCCAGGGCCAACTCGCTGCTGACCAACCTGGCGATCGACCACCAGACCGACGCCGACGTGCACTTCGCCGGTTCGTGCGACGACGTCGTCGTCTACATCAGCGACACGGCGGCGCCCGCGCTCGTCGTCTACGACTCCGCCCAGGACTCCGCCTGGAGGTTCACGCACGCAGCGATGTGGCCCGACCCAGACCACTCTACCTACCAGGTCGGTTGCCGTTCACACTAGAGGCTAGAGATGGTGACACGAGCTGTGTCAACGTATCGAGTTGTGTTGGTGTGCTTTCGATCACTGCTAGCGGGACAGGGAATGGGATACGAGCTGTGTCAACGTATCGAGTTGGGTCGGTGTGCCTTCGATCACTGCTAGCCGGACAGGGGATGGGACACGAGCTGTGTCAACGTATCGAGTTGGGTCGGTGTGCCTTCGATCACTGCTAGCCGGACAGGGGATGGGACACGAGCTGTCTTCCCTGTGTCAACGCATCGAGCAGGGATTCAGCCAGGTCGGTGTGCCTTCGATCACTGCTAGCCGGACAGGGGATGGGACACGAGCTGTCTTCCCTGTGTCAACGCATCGAGCAGGGATGCAGCCAGGTCGGTGTGCCTTCGATCACTGCTAGTCGGACAGGGGATGGGACACGAGCTGTCTTCCCTGTGTCAACGCATCGAGCAGGGATTCAGCCAGGTCGGTGTGCCTTCGATCACTGCTAGCCGGACAGGGGATGGGACACGAGCTGTCTTCCCTGTGTCAACGCATCGAGCAGGGATTCAGCCAGGTCGGTGTGCCTTCGATCACTGCTAGCCGGACAGGGGATGGGACACGAGCTGTCTTCCCTGTGTCAACGCATCGAGCAGGGATTCAGCCAGGTCGGTGTGCCTTCGATCACTGCTAGTCGGACAGGGGATGGGACACGAGCTGTCTACGTCCGATAACCGGCATTTTGAGTTTTATATTTAATTTTGTGATAAATTTGACCAACTTATTGACAAAATCCATGAATGATTAATTGGCATTCAAACTCTACCGTCTTAAGAAAGCATTTTAGCACACAGCTTTGCGCAGCTTTGCTGCATTTCTCAGTGTGATAACACTGGGTCTTGACTCAGGTTTCTCTAGCAGCATATAAATGCTTAGCGAAACTTCGGGAAACTCTTGAGTCTTGTGCAAACATTATGAAAAAGTCACGAGTCTTAAAAAAGTAACAACACACCGACCACCTTATTTTGCCCGCACCCTCCGCCGCTAACCCCCACCCCGTGGCCCACAGATCGCCGGCGACACGTTCACGCTGATGGACGGCATCATCGGTCTCGCGCTGTCGCCGCCGTCGCCGTCGCGCGTCCTCTACTTCCAGCCGCTGGCCACCGACCGTCTGTTCTCGGTGCCGACCGCCGCGCTGCGCGCCGGCCCCGGCGCCGAGCTGCCCGTCTCGCTGGTCGGACAGAAGTCGTCGCAGGCTGCTGCGTTGGCGACCACCCCGCTGGGCGCGCTCGTCTTCAGTCCCGTCGCCGAGACGGCGGTCGCTACGTGGGACCCAGCGTCCGGTGCCAACCAGGTGGGCGGGATGGAGGCGTTGAATGGCACGGGTCGCTTGTCGGTGGTCGGGGCTGTTTTATGTGTCCGGTGACCGGTGGCTGGATTTTGTAGGGTTGTTTTAGTTTCTATAGTCGTTGGTGTTTAAAAGAATAACGGTATTAACTGATATGAACGATGGATAATTAGTAAAGACACTATAGCACTGGCAAAGAACGTCAAAGAACGTCTGTTTTTGTAAAAAGTGTTCTATTCAACAGTGAAATTTCATACTTTTCAAGTTTTTACCCAAACGCAATTTTATCTTGGAGAGATTACGTTTCTTGAGAGTATTCAAATGTCCATCTCACACACTGGCCTGTTTTACAGTGCCAAGTGAAATAGTTAACTTCCAGTTAAGAAGTTAACAGAAGCAACCGATTGGTTGTCACCATAGAAACGAGTTCTCATCTCTAAGTTAGCTACCAAACTTAAAAGCCGGTCCTACGTGTAACCAATGCGGAATCACGTATGGAGACATAGAAATCAACTAACATTGCGAGAAACGCACTAACAAGATTAAACGCACTGAGAAAACGTACTATCGAAGTATTCTATCCTGGGAACGCGCTATCTCCAGATTGCAATCCAGAGCTATTCCACCGACAAAGTCCGTGCCAGGCATCCCACGATCGTGGCTGTGACGTTTCTGACCCCTTGCCGCCCGTCCACAGGTGATCGCGTTCAACCCCGAGCTGCTGCAGTTCGTGCCCGACATCGCGGTGCCCGTGGACGCTGGCGGCGACATCTTCCTCATCTCCACGCGCTTCCAACGGTTCTTCCTGCGCACGTGGGACCCGCGCGAACCCAACCTGCGCGTGCTGCGCATCGCGTCCGGCACGCCGCGACTCGTCGACAACCTGCTCAACTTCTACTAGACGCGGGGAGGGGCACGGCGGCGGTGGGGGTGTCACGTGGGGAGCTGTTCGGAACGTTGTTTTGTCTGTTGTAATGATTTGTTGTTGTACCAGTTTTTTTTTGCAGTGGTTTTAGTGGAATTTAAAAAACAGAACAACGCTCAATCACAATGTAGAGAAATTAATTTTGTTCTGTTAAATGTTCAACTCTGTAAGCTGAGTTCAAAAATTGGTATAACTGTCTCTAACTCAATTATATTGTTCGCGGTTAGCAATGGCATGTTGTCCAATTGCCTTGCTTAATCCCTACTTTAGACATATTGCGTTCTGAAAAATTTCACTTTGCATGTTAAAAATTCCGTTTAGCATAATTCCTTGACCAACTTCTTATAAATCGAGAAGGCAACACCTAATTTAATTTTGATATGCATTTGAATCAAAAGCTCCACACCTGCATTGGCGTAAGATCAGAAAAATGCTTTATAGTCGTTGGGCCTTTGTTCTTACGATTGTATATCATTTTATGTCCAGAAGCGTTGTCACTGAATCTTAGAGACAGTTTTAAATATAACCCCTAGTTTGGGGTCATCTGCAGAGCAATTTTACATCACATCCCGAGCCATATTGAGGTATTTGACCGCCGCCAAAACAGATGGAATTGACACAAAGGCCTATCGTGTAAAACTTTAAATTAATCTGCACCCCTAACCAATGCATAGGCGCATGAAAATGAGCTGATTTTACCATTAAAATCCACTCTGTGTTGAAATTTTATTGGTTTTGCTTTTAAATATTCAAGTCAGAATTGGGAAGGTGTTAAAACTAAGTTCGTCCGGTGGGTGTACCATTTTTAGGTGCTTTTCTAGCACAGATTTAATATAGTTAAGTTTATTTTAAATTGCAGAGATAATAGAGAAGAATTAGTAATCCATTTAGGTGGCGCTAAATTTCTCTTCAATCTTTTGCTAGAAAAAAACCTAAAAATGATTTTATTTTTGTATAAACTCTTCGGAAAATGAAAACATTTCGAAGCACCCTGCTCGTCGTAATGACCAACCGTATTTCAACTATGATCCAACCAAAATACTAATGTGTATTTACTTAGATGAGTTCAATTGATGGCGTCATTTGCTATCTACAGAGAGGTTTTGTTTAGTGGATTATCCAGCCATGACTTTGTTATGTAAATAAGTTTGCATACTTGACTCTGTTCTGGGCTGGATCGAAGATGGAAAAGATCTTTGCTCATTTGGCTAAATCAAATCACAAATTAGAGCGATCTGAAAATCGTTTCTTATTTATTTTTGTACCAACTTATATACTCGTGTATTTGTGCACTTTAATTATAAGCTACAGTTGTAATTTAAGTAGTTTAATAATTAATAAACATTATTTCTTTAAAAAAAAATTATGTGTGATATATTTAATTATGTATACCTCTTGGCACCAAGCGAAGTACGTCTTTGAACCGAGAAAACACAAATTACTTTTCAAGCCTGGTTTTCAAAGCTACGAAGTTAGGGTACAACCACACAGAAAAATACTGTGAAACTTTCAAGTGGTGTTACTTTGAAGTTTTTTTTTTACAATAATCCGATGATGTGATTTTTATTATGTGCTGTAAATTCATAAAAAGTCAACTCTCTTCTCCTTGCTTTTAGCACATGTTAACAATACTTTTCTCACGTTCCATGTTGATAGAACGATATCACTGAAAAACCGGAAGAAATATGCCACAAATCCTAGCATCGTGCAAATCAAAGAGCTACTCAACGTTTATTGGCAGAAGAAACCAACCGAATTATCAAAATTTAAGTCTGTGGCACCGTGAGATTTTGTTTCCCCTCTTTTTCCGGAATAAATTTTGCAAAAATTCGTGCACCTATAGCGATCTGATAGGACAACACCTCGTCAATCGGCTGGAATCAATTAGGTTGTTTGATAAGATTGTTTGATTGAGTTGAAAGGTATAGTAGTTCAGTGCTAACGTCTATCTCGATATCTATCTACCATCTAGCCAAAAGGAGACTTTATACTCATGGATAATGGTGTCGAGAAGGAACAGAGCTTTTAGTTCGTTTGTATCTTCGTGCAACAAAGCAAAAAAAATGCTAGTGTCTCTTGCCTTAAAATTCGCTTTTAGTGCCAAATACTTTGGAGATTAGATTTCCCAGCTTATTTTTTATTTGTAGATCTTCCCATGACTTACACGAAGTACCAAATAAATACTTTTAGAGATGAAAGCTTAGCTAGTTTCGTTAGCTTCTGTAGCTAGGAAAATCAAACGTGTCGTTTCGTGGTTATTGCTAAGCTTGTTGCTTAAATTCAAATATTTGCTATTTAACAGTGTAACTAACAGTAAATCCATGGTTTTTAATAAATTAAAAAAAGAGGGACAAAGCAATCCCCATACTAATATTATCCCTGTGGTTCAGTCATAGTCTGGTTCATAGTGTGGTTCAGTCACTCTATGGTTCATTGCTAAATTTTCCCTTGTTTGAATCTATCCAGTTTACCCCCAGCTATCTTACCACAAGCAAAACGACTCAGCCGAGTACGACTTAAAGAAACATCGTTTCTGAGCTGATATCAGATCAACAACACAGAGTGAAGTAACCAAAACTTAAATTGATACACCTCCAGCTATGACCATGTTTTAATGACAGAGTAACAACCTTCCGCTACGAAGATACGAAGCAACTGATGCCGTCTATTCACCTCTATGCTCCAAGCACTCCCAAGCCGAATCTACGACATGAATTATTTGCTCAGATTTTGTCTTCACTTTCCTGTCCCGCCGGAGGTGTCTGGGAGGATTCGACCGTCGCGCCGGTCTCGCTACAGATCAGTGTACCCTGAGCTCGCGATGACACGACGCCTGCTGGTGCTGCGTGTGCTTGCATCGCTGCTCGTCGCTGCGCTTTGCATGCTGAACGGCGTTACAGCCGACGACCCGGTGGTATGTGGTTTTCTTTAATATGATCGTTAATGATAGACTGCGCTAAGTGCCGTTCTGTCGTCCTAGTATAGGTAAGCATAGTTGAAAATTAGGAGCCACAAGGCGCAGATACAAAAACAAAAAAACCAACTCGGCGTGTTTCAGAAGAAATAGTGATCGAATGGTCTATTTTGGGGGAGAGAGAAGAATATTAAACAAGTCTGTATCGCTCACTTAAATACCAAGTATCAACAACGGCAGTGTTCTGCGGATGCCTTGTGATGTTTTAATGCAATACGATTTAATTGGCATGTAATGAGCCTGACTAAATTTAAAAAAACCACACCATGCAACTGCCACGTTTTTTCTGTATTTGATTTTAATGTTCTTCAGTTTTCCAGCCCGCTCGTGGCTTCATCTTAGGTCCCAAGTCTGACCGAGATCTAGGCTAGAAAAGTAACCGGAAGTTGGTCGTGTCTCCCTTGCGCAGAGCAGCATGGTGGTCGGCAACGGCTACCCGCTGGAGACGCACACGGTGACCACTGCTGACGGCTACATGATCGACATGCATCGCATCCCCTACGGGCTCCAGTCACCAGCGACGCCCAACAAGCCGGTCGTGTTCGTCATGCACCAGCTCTTCAGCACCTCCTACAACTACGTCTTCCTCGGCAAGAACAACTCGCTAGGTGTGTTTCATGTTCGATGCAATCATCCCATTTTACTCAATGCTGGAAAAAGTTTCGTTTTGTGGTATGGTTGTTTGTGCTCTAGAGGCCAAACGGCGATTTTGATGAAAATGTCACTATATAAGCCTATATAATCGAATTTATTCATAGTTCTATATGAAACTTTCCAAATATTCGAGCTATTTCGACAAAATGCTCAATTTAAATTTTCTATGCCTCTCCTCCGTTGAGTTTCTCTCACTCTATCGTGTACATAGAATAAGATAGTTTAATGTAAGTTTTGCCACATCCCCTTATCCTCTTTTCGCCTTAGAAAATATCCAGCGAGACGATGCACACCCAGAATGCGGACCCGTTCTACGCAGGATTGTAAGATTAACGTCTGGGAGAGCATTTCTTTATACGGTCTTTACGGTCATCAGTCCACTCTTAAAATGGCATACCGTGCTCCGTCGAAATGTCGTCGTCCAATTCCTTTTACCACGTCCACAACAAACTCACAGCCCGTAAGATCCCACCGCGTCGCTAAAATCTCGCACGACACCATTGCTCCATGTGCCAGCGTTCATCCTCGCCGACGCCGGCTACGACGTCTGGCTGGGCAACTCCCGCGGCAACGTCTACGCGCGTCGCAACATCTACGTGTCGCCGACGTCGCCGCTCTTCTGGCAGTTCTCGTGGCACGAGCGCGCCGTGCTCGACTTGCCGGCCATGCTGGACCACGTGCTCGGCGAGACGCAGCAGACGCGGCTGTCCTACGTCTCCTTTTCGCGTGGCGGCACGATGCTGTTCGCGATGCTGTCGGAGATTCCTCTGTACAACGCCAAGATCAAAGTGGCGGTCACCATGGCGCCGGCGGTGTTCATGGTGGAGCCGCATAATGCGTTACAAGCGCTTCTTGCGCAGGGTTCGAGGCTGATTGAGGTGAGTGGTTGTGGAGGATGTTTCGTGTCAACTCACCACTTGGCTTGCCGTATCATCGAGCCTTCGACCAAGGGTGCAGGTTGCGGTACGCAACATCACGTTTGGTGGCCGGTGTTTAACTGTTCATGGTGGTCACCCGACCGATACTTCGGTCGTGGGACGTGTTGCTTAACGTGGATCCTACATTTGCGAGGCTTGTCGTTGCAGTGGACCACCGTGTTAATGATGGTCACCTAACCGATACTTCGGTTGTGGGACGTGTTGCTCAACGTGGATCCTACAGATGTGACGCTTGTCGTTGCAGTGGGCCGCCGTGTTCATGATGGTCACCCAACCGATACTTCGGGTCGTGGGACGTGTTGCTTAACGTGGATCCTACAGATGTGAGGCTTCATGTTTCAGTGGGCAGCCGTGTTCATGGGCGTCAACGAGTTCCGTCTGTCGCCGACGGTGGCGGAGATGCTGTTCGTCGATCAGTGCAGATTGCAGCTGGGCTACGAGCGGCTGTGCGAAATGACGTTCTTCCTCTCTGGCGGTTACAACGCTTACCGCATCAACAAGGTTCGATTCCAAATAATCCGTTTTATATGGATGAGTTATTTCGTCATATTTTGTTTCCACCAAGGTATAGAAAAGGGCGAGGGGTTAGATTTTGCGCGAATTATTTGCAAGCAAATTTCACTTAGTTTCCCTTGGCTGAATTGGAAGAATAAATCACGGTGATATAACAAAGTGTAACTTAACAATCATGTCGTTATTTGTTAGTAATTGACAACTGCCCAAAAATTAATGCTTTAAATTTGCGAATATGAACGAAAAGTATCAACCAATGTCGCATTTTTTCTCTCTGTTGACAGAAATTGAGCAAAATAGAAAAAATGGCATCTTTAAATTTTATCTAAATGTACTGAAGTGGATGGATTTGGTCGCAGAAGAATGTGGGACGTTTTGAGGGATGGAAAATTATGGAGGAAAAGTATAGCGCGTGGAAAGAAGAGAGGAGAGATTAAACCGTTTTTATTGGTAGCACCACCATGGTACTGCAAACCTGCTTCTATTGCGGATATTAGGGATTGATCAAATACTTAAAGCGCGCAGTTTCGGACGCGAGCAGCTCAGCAATATCAACTCAAATACTGACCAAATGACCAAAAAACCGGCGAATTTCGCAGACTAAAATCCCGGACATCATCAAAGCGTCTTCGCTGGGCACGTCGATGATGGAGATGAGCCACTTTGGGCAGCAGCTGACGTCCAAGAGGTTCGCCAAGTACGACTACGGGTTCGTGGGCAACGTGGGGCGCTACGGGTCGCTGCTGCCCCCCTCGTACGACCTGTCGCAGGTCACCACGCCCATCGTCGTCATCACCGCACAGGACGACGAAGTCATACATCAGACGGTAAGAAACACTGAACCGGTTTTACAGTAAACACGGTTGTTGCTATATCTTGCGTACATCGGTGTTTCTGCAGTGCTAGTGTAACGAAGCATTCTTTAAGCATCCCCTCTTTCCTTCACACAAATTATCATGTGTCACGTCTTAGTGCAAAAGCCACCCCCACATTGTAAACATCACATCTGTTAATCTTCACCCCCATTTGTCAAAAGTCACATCTGCTAGTCATTACCCCCACCTCTGTATAGATTTTAACATACAATAGGTTAGAGCATTTTTAGTATAAATAGAGCAGCTTCTGCAAGTGTAAAATCAGAGCTCTCTAACTTTTACTTCGATACCTTTCTTCCAAGTAGATTTTAAGGATGGGAAATATTGGTTCCCCGGGATACATTGGTTCCCAGCTTCTTTTCTTCTTTAAATTCTATTTAATTTTTCAATAAATCTTTATTTCTAATCGGTTACACCCGACGATCCTCTCGCCCCGAAACCGCTCTCCTTAGTTACCGTTTTCCTGATTCCTTATTTTTCGAGGCCCTTGCCTCTGGTGGCAGCGAACTCCCCAAAAACATCAGTACACTAGTGAATTTCTAATGTGCTACGGTGCTCCATCATTGTTATAGCTTTAGCTAGGGTCAATTACTTTAATTCCAACTATTGTTATTATTCCAGCACGTCACCAAACACCGATACTATTGCGGTCAAAATACACCTATTCCATACACTCAAAATGACGACATGATACTACCCAATTTACCTATTTTGTTTTGTTATTTTGCAGAGGTAATTAATTTTTTTCCAAGATGGTAGTACGTCCAGTGGGTATCTGACGTCATTTTTCTCTGAGTGGGCTATTATTAAGTTAGTGTGGTGTTTTTTTTAAACTATACTACGATAATATACTTTTTCAAGTATAATTTAAGCATGACAAGAGCATAATATACTTTATAATCAGAGTATAGAAACGATATATCTACATGCTTTTGCAGTCATGTCCATTATTTGCATTCAGGTTCGAATCAACTCTAATACCAGAGTACCCAAAGTCATAATCAGGATTCGTCGAGTTGTTGGTGTGTGATTGCAGCATAACTCCACTAGATTCACCACCTTCTATATTCATTCATAGTCCTGTTTCAATCTCCATGGAGCCCAACAACTCAAATAAACTTAATATCAATTCCACTGTTGGTTGTCTATGTAGCATAATTGCTAATGCTTAGATCCGGCCGGTAAGGTAAGAAATCTCCTGGAATGGATACACTTTGTCGTGGATATTTCGTGTGTGATAATGAATTCTGTGTCTGTTTGTAGGATATCGACCTTCTGAAGGCCGCTCTCCCAAACCCCATCACACACATTTTCATCACCGAGCCGAGGTTCACACACGTCGACTTCGTATTTGCCGAAGACGCGAACACCATTGTGTACAGCAAAATTCTCGAACAACTTAAGAAATACTGAAGAATGCGCGACGCTTTCTGGTTACAACAACTTGGACACTGGGGCAACAGAGACGTAATGGGATTATAACCATGTGGACGTGATGTCTAAAACAAGTTTCTTGTTGCAATTTTGTTGCCAAAAATAAATGTAATGTGTTGATTTGAGCCAGGATTCAATCATTAGTTGCAAGCATATGGTGGATATTTGTGATTTGAAACGAAATTAGAACAAAGTTGTGAAGATAGTCTACAGGCAATTTTGGAATGGATATTTCGTTTCTAATAACAAATAAATGTAGTGTTTATTTTTTTGAACACTCTGAAATGTAATTATTGTCTTCATCAATCATTACGTTTAGTTTATAAATAATTAACAGCCTGTCAATCTGGATATTGGATATCTGGTTCTTTAGGTAGCGGTGAGGTAAATGGCCGCCAAAGATAACCCAATTCTAGTTTGTCGAACAAGCCAATTCCAATTTCAATCCGTGATGGCAAGATTTATGGATGTTTAGACACTCACCATGGTTATTCCCGATTGACAATTTACACAATTCACATCGAGAATCAAGAAACCAAGCACAAACACAGCACAAATTAATGTTCGATGCCTTCGATAGAAAAACTGATAGCGACTGACGTAACGACTGATGTATTCCCCCCACCACAAATTTCAAAAAATACAACAGGCCGTTACTTTTGAAACTGAGCACCAGGCTGCAGGGTTAGATAATTTTAAAAAATCCATTTCAATTCTAATAAAGTGCTACGATTAATAATTACGCGTAGTATATTGATCGGTACGCAAAATAATACAACTGATGGATTCCAAATCTGAAAAATAAAATGCATATTGTAAACCTATTAGAATGTTGACAATTGAATATCGCCAAAATTAAAATTAAAAAACACTGAATACATTTAAATAACAAGTAGGCCGACACACTCGTTGTTCGTAGTTGTTTTATTTGACATCAATATTGAAGTTGTGAGTCATAATAGACACAATGCAATGAAATTTACCTAAATCTGTTACAGAGACTGACTAAAAATGCATGCAAAAGTCAACGTGGTTGACTGTCTCCGAAAGCCCCCATTTCGGTGTAATGTCTTCTTAAAAATCATATTACACGTTGTAAGATGACTCATTTCCATGTACTTTGACCATGTCAGGAGGGTCACATTTCGCTATTTATCTAAAAAATATCCTGAAAGGAATCAATAAAGGCGTCAATACATTTACAAACCAAGATGAGACAATTCTATGTGGTTCTATGTACTCACCAGGATGACACACAATTGGTTACACAAATTTATATTAAAAGTCTGTAGAAAGTAACTCTGCCAAAATTGCATTGTTGAGCTGGGGACAGAATTTTTAGCACCGCCTAGGCAGCGAGGAAAAAATTAAAGCACCCCAGCCATCTAGGTACCTACTTGAAACACATCGGAGCACAACCGAGGAACCTTCTACACACCTACCAACGGCTGTGGAAACCATCGGTACTTACGTCATCGTACGTAATATCGAGGGGGCTTTGTTTGCCACTGCTGCTCAATCTCAAGCGTCAACTGACAGTTGACATATAAAAGAGTATCTCTTCCGGTGATATCTGCCCATGTTTAATTTAACTCCTAGCTCTGCCGCCAGGTATTCGCCAACAGCTCTAGTCGGCGAGAGTATCCCACATTGTAACAGTAAGATATTTGATTGCATACAGTCGGGTAGATCTGGAATGTACTGACAGAATATTTCTATTCCTTCTATTATTAAATCGGTTCTGCACGAAATTTACCATGATATTTACCATATCACTGTATGGAGCGCTACCCATGGCTATAGAGATCAGTGGGAAGACACGATAAAGTGGCTCAATATAGCATCAAAGTCTCACTGTGCGAAGCTCTATCCATGGCTATAGAGATCAGTGGGAAGACATGATAAAGTGGCTCAATACGGTATCAAAGTCTCGCTGTACGAAGCTCTATCCAGGCTATAGAAGTCAGTGGCTAACAGTTGACAGTCAAAAGAGTTCATAGATGATAACTGCACTTGTTCACTGAAGTTTATTTTTTTCTTGTTTTGCTGTCAGAATTCAAAACAACGTGTGCAAACAGACGAGCAGCACGGCCAACCCAACCACCAAGGCCAGGGCCAGCCCGATCAAGGCCAGCACCGCGCAGTAGAGCAGCGCGATCTTGCGCCAGCTGCGCCAGCTGCGCAGGGCTGCGCGCCAGCCGGCCTGCGCGTCGCGGTCCATCGCGACGAACACGACGAACGTGCCGAACCCATGGAACGAGGTCACCAGGAACGACATGAAGTGCATGAAGCCGTTGTAGTAGCTGCAATCATTGCGGTTGAATCATCAACCAATCATCATCATTATCAATCATTGTATTGAATTGCTTGAATGTTGAAACTCGAGTGAATGCTTATGGTTTGACCCGTGATGTAGCATTCAAATACCCAGGTTTAAAGTTTTTTTTTTCTTTTTCTGACAACGATTGTTGATTTTCGTGTAGTGTCTAGAACGCACGGAAATTTTATCAATTATCGTACTATTCTATTACCTACAGGAAACAATTTCTGTCGAAATAGCATGGTTGACTTGTCGACAGAATCGTCAGCGGTGAGATACAGAATAAAAGCATCTCAGCCATCTAGGTACAATAATAAAATACGTTGCTGTCATCTTGAGTAATATGGACTTTGTTTGCCACTGCTGCTCAATCTCAAGTGTCAACAGACATGTTGACATATAAAAGAGTATCTTTGCAATATCTACACAATTGTTTAATTTCACTTCTGTCATTGCTGTCACAAAGCGCCTTGTCGCCCAATTTCACCGAGAGTCCCCGATATTAAGGGTCAGTTTTTCAATGGCCCGTTAACTTCTTAACAGCCCGTTAGTTTGTTATTACCATGGCCACTGCCAATGAGATGCCTAGATTTTTTGTTAACGGGCCGTTAAATCATTGACAAGCCATTGAAAAACTGGGCCTAAGATAGTAATTAATAAAATTACTGAGTTTAGTACCGATTTCACTCTAGATTTATAGATGCGTTCACATTCGGTCGTTGTGGATTACAATTTAGTAGATTAATTCTAGAATAGTAGAAGTTAGTTAGAAGTTAGTATAGTTGCATGGTAAGCGGCATCCATGAAGTTAAGGCTAGATGAATGCAGCAAATGTGAAAAAAGATGGCGGTAACTATTAAATTCTTAAAACTCATGACTTAAGACTCGTGACTTGAGACCCACGATGGCAGTAACTATACCCGAAGTAGATGAAGAGCTCGAACAGCCAGGTCATCTCCAGCGTGAAGAAGAGGACGATGACGGTGCGCAATCGCTTCCAGACGCTGAGCCACGTGTCGGCGCCGTGACGTTCCAGGTCGGCCATCTTGCCCCAGCCGCAGCACGCGAAGGCGCGCGCCAAGATGGCGGCGAACACGGCAAGGTTGGCCACCAGCACCTGTCACCCGTGCCGGGGACAAAGTTTGTCTTTACTTGTTATTTCTTATTTTCAGATCATTTCTAAAGACATTAATTTTACTTGTTAGTACGTTTTTAGCCGAAGTTTTTTTTGCAGTGTTTTGTGTGTTCTTTGAAGTTCTTCTAGTACCTCTATGAAATCCCCGTCATAAGGATAATGTAGGAGTACACCCAAGGAACCCAAAGAGTCTTCTCAAGGATTAGGAGTCTTCCCATAGGCGTCACAAGTGTCTTCCCAAGGATTCACCATAGGATAGGAGTCCAGCAAAGACTCCATCCAAGGATTATGGGATATACAGGCACTAGTCTCACATGTACGCGCTTCTATGTGTACAGTCGAACAACAATTTGTTCATAGTTAAAAGTGGTAAGTTAAAATGAAAATTGCGTTGTCAAATTTCAACAAAATTCCTGAATTCCGACCATGGTCCATGGTAAGAAGGCCTCGTGCTGAACACTGGCACTCACCACGGAGAGCGGAAGCAGGTAGGTGAGGAAGTAGAACCGGCGGTTGAAGTCGTCGAAGTAGGCCCACGGCTTCGACAGGAAGTAGCCAAGCACGAGGAAAGGGCCTCCCCAGGCGAAGATGGACACCTGAAGCACGGGACACGTTGGTGACGTTATCTGCCGTTGGATTTAGAGACTAGGTGAAATGATAGTTCATGACTGCAGCTGAAGCGGAAGTCGGCTACCTTCCGCACGAGGTTCGGCACGTTCCTCGCGCCCATCACGGTCACGATCCTCATCAGCTGCAGCAGCGACATGACCAGCATCCAGCACCAGCGCGCCAGGTACGAGTAGCTCCAGACAACGCCCATCGCCAGACACAAGTACGTCCACTGCCGATGGTGCGGCACGAAGTCGAAGAACGCGAAGAACAACGGGTGGTAGACGACGAAGTAGAAGAGCACGGAGAGAATCTGCAGCAGCAACGCGCTGCAGATGTGCAACAAGATGCGATTGGAGAGCGGCTGGCGCCAAGACTTGAACGCAAGCGCGGTTACGAACACGGTGACCAGGCCGAACAGCGACAGCGCGCATCCCGTGTGGAAGATCACCATTTGCACGCTCAGCTCGCTGGTGAGCAGCATGAAGAACGGCACACTGCTGTGAATCACCGTCTGTTCCGACCAGTCTGAGGCGATCAGGAAGCGTGCACGTCCTGTGGCGTTGTCGTGGGCCACCGGCATCGAGCAGCGACACCGATCTCTGCCGCCTTCCACGCCGACAGTGCAGCCACCGACCCAGACGCGCCGTCCGAAGTCCCAGTAGTGGCACGTCTTCGACCTCACCGTCGTCGGCCGCGTGGTCGCGACG
The DNA here is from genome assembly GCA_921293315.2 of Nemurella pictetii. Classification (NCBI taxonomy): domain Eukaryota; kingdom Metazoa; phylum Arthropoda; class Insecta; order Plecoptera; family Nemouridae; genus Nemurella; species Nemurella pictetii. The sequence continues at coordinate 11,777,643 of OV121122.1, forward strand.
AACGGCTTCAGGGAGACGTCGACGTCGCGGACGCTGTCAGACTGCGGCGTCGCTTGCTGGCAACTCACGTCCACGTACCGCTTGTCGCGGTGGATGACGCGGTCCTCTACGCGGATCCGGCTGGTGGTCGCGACCAACACGACCGCCACGCGGCCGACGCCGACCGGCGGCGACCGGAAGCCGACGACGACGTCGAACTCGCCGCGCGCCTCGTCCGGCGCCGTCACCACGCGGCCGTGCGTCGCGGCGACCCCGACGCTCGGCAGCGCGCCGTCGCTCCCGACCTCCTGGACGAACAGGATGGCCATCGTCTTGGCGCTCGCCGAGGAGGCGACGGCGACGGCGTCGGCGCCGAGGTCCAACCGCTGCAGCAGCGCGGCGAGGTGGTCGAGCAGCGGCGGCGGCAGCGCGAACTCGACGACGCGCACGTTGCGCAGGACGTGGACGTCGAGGAAGGTGACGAGGTCGGACAGGCGCGAGGTGGGCTGCGCGGCGGTCGCCAGGGTGGCGAAGCGACGCGTCGCGCGCTCGAACGCGTCACACGCTGCGTAGCTCTGCCGGTTGACCGAGTGCTCGTGCAGTGCGATGCGTGCGCGATGCACGCCGGCGGCGGAGTGGACGGCGTCGGGGCAGCGGCACGCGTGCAGGCGGCGCGTCACGTTGCGTGCCGTGCAGCCGGCGTCGTGCCACGTGCTCGACGTGAAGTTCCACGCGGCGCAGGTGACGTCCGTCCAATCGCGGCTGGCCGTCTCGAAGATCACGTCGACGTCGTCGGCGTCGGCGTCGGCGTCGGCATCGGGCGAGAAGACGAGGTCGGCGACGCGGCTCGTGAAGAAGACGACGCGGAAGAAGAATTGGTGCAGCGTGTAGGTGTCCCAGGCGGTGAGGACGAGCGACGCCCGCCGCGGCGACGCCGACGCCTTGCCGGAGGGCCGCACGACGAACAGCTCGGTGTCTGCCAGGTCACCCAGGTCACCCATGTCACCCAGGTCACCCAGGTCGGCGGTGAACGCGGCGGCGTCGGGGTCGTCCGACGGCCAGCGCTTCGCCACGGCGACGCCGGGCGGCCGCGCGTCGCCGTCGCGACGCCGCGCCACGACGAGCGTCGCCCGGTCGCCGACGGCGAGGAACACGTCGGCGTCGTGCGGCACGGCGGCGTTGTGGACGGCGACACCGACGTCGAGCAACAGGTCGGCCATCGCGGCGTCGGGACGCGCGAACAAGTCCGGTTTCAAGGTCAGCATGTGGTTGACCACCCTGCCGACGTCTCGCCGGTCGCTGCGGTCTTCGGAATGGAGTTGTTTGTTCACAGTCGCCGAGGCGCGCCGGAAGCTGGTGACGTCGGCGAGCTTCTCGATCGTCGCCGACTCCTCGCTGACGAGGATGCGTGCGCGACGGACGACGCCGTCGACGAACACGGCGCCACGACATCGACATCCGGCCAAAGTGGCCGAGTGCGCAAAGGCCTCGCAAAACCCCCCGTCCCACGCGCCTGCTGTCCACGCGGCGCACCGCGGTTCGCTCCACGCCGAGCTGAACGGCTCCCAGAAGGCCTCGACGGCGTCCCCTTCGTCGGCGTCACCCTCCGCCGCGTAGAGGAACACGTCGACGGTGCGACTGTGCGCGTAGCGCGTGCCGAAGAGGATGCTGTCGACGACGACGGTGACCCAGGGGGACGCTGCCAGCGCGGCGCGGCCGAGGGTCGAGTTGACGACGACGCCGACGACCTGGTCGAGCGACGCCGCTTTGGACAGTGGATGGCGGACGGCGATGACGCCTGCGGTGGGCACGGCGATGTTCCAACGCCTCCACGCGGTGCCCATGTAGACGCTGTGGACGCCGTCGACGGCCGGGAAGACGGCGAGGGTGGGGGTGGCGACTGGGGCGCCGGCGGGGGGGAGGGCGAGTTGGGGGAGGGCGGCGCCAAAGGATCGGAGGGCGGCCAGGACGTCAACGCTGTCTCGGGGAAACGTGCTGGTGGTTTGGTTGAGGGTTCGGGAGAGATCTTCGATCGTGGTCGTGATTTTGTCAAGGGTATCTTCGTTGAGGTCGAGCACTCTATCGGTCGTAGTGAAGTGGGGTTCTTCTTCGTTTTCTAAGATTGTTTGATTGTCTGTATTATTACGCGTCACTTCGATTATTTCTTCGTCTGTAGTGGTACTTGTTTCATCATCGACCAATGCATCAGCGACAACACTGGATCCTTTATAGACTTTTCCACTAATATTGTTATTAGTCACTTCGCCAAAAGTGGTGTTCTTCAGTTTATCACTGCTGCGCTGTTCAACATCGCGAATTTTGCCAAAAGAAAAATTGTTTCCATTACCAAAAGTTCCATTTCTAATGCTATAAAAATGTCCATCGATAGTTTCACTGTCTGTCATGTTCTTACCATCATCAATGTTACCACCGTGCGATTCAACGCTGCTATTGTAGCGCAAAAAATCATCAGTCATGTTTCTCTCATTGTCACTGTTAAAGCTGAAGGCAACGTCCACATTGTGCAACCTGTCATAGGAAACGCTGCCAGTCTCTTCTGCGTTCGGTAACGTCCTCGTTGTAGCAAGGCGATCTTCAGCCGTGCCTGCGAGGACCGGTCCTCCGCGGTGTCGAAGACCCGGATCTTCTGCTTCGAGCACCGGGTTGGCTTCCTCTGCTGGACCAGCTCCTGCTGCTGCTGCTGAAGCTGCTGTTGCTGCTGCTGCTGCTGTTGCTGGTGCTGGTGCTGTTGCTGGTGTTGGTGGTGCTGCTGTTGCTGCTGCTGCTGGTGCTGCTGCTGCTGCTGCTGCTGCTGCTGCTGCTGCTGCTGCTGCTGTTGCTGTTACTGCTGCTGTTGCTGTTACTGCTGCTGGGGCTGGTGTTGGTGGTGCTGCTGTTGCTGCTGCTGCTGGTTCTGCTGTTGCTGTTGCTGCTGCTGCTGCTGCTGCTGCTGCTGTTGCTGGTGTAGGTGCTGTTGTTGTTCCTGGTGCTGTTGCTGTTGTTGTTGCTTCTGCTGTTGCTGGTGCTGTTGCTGCTGTTGCTGCTGGTGCTGGTGGTGGTGGTGCTGCTGTTGCTGCTGCTACTGCTGGTGCTGCTGTTGCTGTTGCTGCTACTGCTGTTGCTGCTTCTGCTGTTGCTGCTGCTGCTGTTGCTGCTGGTGCTGCTGGTTCTGCTGTTGCTGTTGCTGCTACTGCTGTTGCTGCTGCTGCTGCTGTTGCTGTTGTTGTTCCTGGTGCTGTTGCTGTTGTTGCTTCTGCTGTTGCTGTTGCTGTTGCTGTTGCTGTTGCTGCTACTGCTGAGAGTGCGTACGCCAACGCAACGAGCCACAGCGTGGCCGGTAGGCGAGGTGACATTTCAGACATTCGCTGCAAACAAGCGAGAAAAATACTTGAGTCTCACGAGAATGGAGGGAATGGGAAATGTTTTGTTTGAAATTTGAAATTTTTGTCTCGTTGGTTTCTAAAGCAGATTCAGTGTTGACAATTTCGTGCACCTTTTCTAATCAGGAAAAATATTTTAGCGTAAGCTGTGCACATGCCGTGTTTTTTTCTTTTTAACATTATAATCAATATTGAATCAAAATGGTGAAAATTAAATTAGTGATTATTCACTATATATATATATATATAGTATATATAGTATATAGTATATAGTAGTATAGTATATATATAGTATATATATATATATATTCACTATATATATATTATATATATATATTCACTATATATATTGTATATTTTGTATATAGAGTAGGAAGGCCCAGAGAAAGATGGATTATGCAGGTAAGAAGAGATGTTGAAGAGAGAGGTGAAGAGTGGGAAAAGGTTGTTGAACAAGAAAGATGGTGGGAAAACAAAGAAAAGTGGGAAGAGTTGATCGAACGAAGGGAAGAAGATGACGGGGAGGAAGATGGCGGAGAAGAAGAGGACGGGGAAGGTGGAGAGAGAGGGAGTTAATAATAATAATTTTTTTGTGGATGGTGGGTTCCTGGCAAGAATCCACCGAGGTATCCGTGTGCCATGTGAAAATTTCAACCTGTTACTACTAATGGATTAATGAAATAAATGATAGAAAAAAAAAATTGTATGGATTTGGCGTTCAGCTATGTATAATTGGATGAGCGAGCGAAGCGAGCGAAATCCTTCAATTTCACAACATAGGGGAAAAAAAAGCATTTGGATTTTTTTTTTTTTGTAACAAAAACGAGCAGCCCTACTTAAAGGTCACGGATCGTTATGAAATTTGGCAAAAACGTTCGTGGTGACTCAGCGAGGTGCTGTATAGTTTTTGAGCAAAATCTGTTCAGCCATTTTGTTTTTATGAGCAAAAACCCGTAAATTTTTCAGTTTTTTGGTACTAGCTTCGTAACTAATTAACCGATCCGCACCAAATTTGGATTGAATATGTATGATAACAAGTTAAACGAATTGCCTAAGTTTCAGATTCGTACATGAAGTATTTTGCAAATTAGAAAAATAGTTTTTTTTGCCTCTAAACGGTTTCAATACCGATTTTTATTCGGTTTATTATATGATTGTCAGTTGTTTTCCGTTTGGATTTCCTCGTGGAGATTACGGCTCGCTCATCCTGCAACGAGTGTAGGCTCTACTAATCGTTTACCTAGTATACGTTTCAAATTGAGATAAAAACGGACAAAATTTACCTCAAGTCAGCAGTTTTAAGTGTCTTGTTCATGGGCCGTCACCTGAGACCACCACTAAGTCCTCTGACCCTCGGACGTCTGCCATATCGACGGCTCTCCATTCTGCCAAACACCTGTCAAAGACAACGAACCAAATCAGAAACAGCGACACTCCATCGATACAGACTCCCCGCAGACTTCCGCTTCCGTCGATAGCACGCTGCTTGTCTCGCTTTCTGCAAAGCAGCCTGGACTGCCGCTTGTTTCGCTGTCTGCAAAGCAGCCTGAACTGCCGCTTGTTTCCCTGTCTGCAAAAGAGCCTTGACTGCCGCTTGTTTCCCTGTCCGCAAAGCATCCTGGACTGCCGCTTGTTTCCCTGTCTGCAAAGCAGCCTGGACTGCCGATTGTTTCCCTGTCTGCAAAGCAGCCTGGACTGCCGCTTGTTTCCCTGTCTGCAAGGCAGGCTGGACTGTCTCTTGTTTCGCTGTCTGCAAAGCAGCCTGGACTGCCGCTTGTTTCCCTGTCTGCAAAGCAGCCTGGACTGCCGCTTGTTTCCCTGTCTGCAAAGCAGCCTGGACTGCCGCTTGTTTCCCTGTCTGCAAAGCAGCCTGGACTGCCGCTTGTTTCCCTGTCTGCAAAGCAGCCTGGACTGCCGCTTGTTTCCCTGTCTGCAAAGCAGCCTGACATAGTGATTTCTCGGGTATGTACCCGATTTTTTGCTGGCATGCGAAACTAGCGACAGTCTAGGTTCTCTAATGGTCAATTAGGAAGAACACGGACCTGGGAAGATAATCGCGGGCTACGCAATCAAGGTTGCATTCTAGCGATGTCGTATTTTATCTTTTGGTTTTGCACACAAAGGCTGAGTATATTCTAACGCGATACTTTTTGCTTCGTTGCAACTGCGGGGGAAAAGTCAACGCAATTTCAAGATGTTGACGCTTGTTTCTTATTTTGTTAGCTCGTGTCAAAAGGTAAGGCCAGGTGCTCTGAGGACTCTTTAAGCTTCGACCAGTGATATAAACGAGGTGAGTGAAGTGAATCACTTGCGGTTACTAAAATAATTGAAATCCTATGAAAATCTCTGTTTCCAGTAGGTACTATTAAAGCCAGCTCTTAAAAATTTAACATATTTTGATTCCGATTTATAGCATGCTATTTTATTATTTTTATGATTATTGAAAATGTGAATAATCGATAGTAAGTGAAGTGGTAAGAAAGAAAAGTTGGTGGAAATATGCAGAGCGGTGGAGTGAATAGGTGAAAAGAGAGAAAATGGGAATGTAGAGAAAGATTGAGGGATACTTGGCAAATTTTCCACGAATTGAGCCAACGTAAACCTAAAAAATTTAATTGAAAGTGGACTAAAGCACTGTAGTACTGATAATAAATATAATATTATACATTCAAGCCATGCCATTGAACTTAAGTTTACTACCAGTTTAAGTAAATGTGTCCACATTACCTAATATACATAGATACCTGTGACACTGACACTATTTGCAATCCAGGAAAGAAGCAAGTAATTAAATTGACCAGTGTTTATAGCATTTACTCGGACCACCACACCCTTTCCCGGTAGAATCCCCCTTGCGTGATCATCACCATCCCCCTATTTACTCCAACGTAACACAAAATGTATCATATGCAACTCACCACGAGAATATTTCTTTGGATGGGAAGTAGGGGTCTAAGGGTTAGTAAGCATTTATAATGCGGGCCCTATTAAATTACAGTGTCTACTAAGTTGATTATATAGCATCATTATTGGCTTTTGTCAGAGTTTAAACTGAGGCTAAATATTTGCTTCCAGTCAGTTAAGTACGGTTTAAGCCGTGTGTATGGTGAAACCTGCCCGAAAACATTTATTGGGACTAAGATTTAAGCCCTAATTATCAATCAATTAGCCAACAGGGTGTCTTGATTTGTATGAGAAATCGCCAGGCAATTTTCTGAAGCAATGAAAATGTATAACTATATTTGTTTACTATGTGGTTTATTTACTATCAACTTATTCAGAATTAATCTGAAAATAAGATTGAAAAATAAAGTTTTGATTGAAATTTCCCTCTGCGAAATATCAGGGACACCGGCCCAAAACCATTGGAAGGATATGCATTTAATCCTTAAAAATCTAAGATCTTTAAAGATCTTGAAAGTTTCAGATTTTTCTCTCTTATACCAATTCTTTACTCTATGCTTATACCAATGAAATCTGGTAGAGTGAGAGGGTCAAAAAGCCACAAGAATCAAAAAATGCAATGACAGATTCAAAAAATTTCGACTTAAAGAACCACGATAGATCCTAATCTATACTACAGACAGCTAAAACAGAAACTATGCAAATCAGATTTCAACGAGTCTTAGCCGTCCACTACACTTACACTTGTTAGTCAAATTTTGAAAACTTGAGAAATGCACAGTGTTGATTATTAGAAACGAAATATCAATTCCAAAATTTACATCCGTATTCACACTAATGCACAGTGTTCTTTGTATTGATGCACTATTCGACCTGGCAAAGACCACAATTAGGAAACCCAGAGACGAATTTTGCTCGTTTTTCTAACACAAACACACGGGATTCGCAACGTTTTAAATTCGCAAGGACAGTATATTATAGTGAGGATTATGTCTGATGAAATGCACAGTGAAATGTGAGAAATGCACAGTGTTCTTTGTATTGATGCACTTTTCGACCTGGCAAAGACCACAATTAGGAAACCGAGAGACGAATTCGCTCGTTTTTCTAACACAAACACACGGGATTCGCAACGTCTTACATTCGCAAGGACATATTATAGCGATACGTCTGATAGCGAATGCAACTGACTCGGTCTCGGCCGCGAGTCTGCCAGAGCATCGTGCTGACAATGGCGTCAACTTGCCTAGGGCGTCGCGTTCGGTGGGGTATCGAGATGTAACCTATGATGCAATGATGTAACGATGCAGCAGCATTCTTGTCGTGGGGACGGCTTGACCTTAGTTTCGTGCTGGCACTGAGAGTGATCAAATTGGTGGTGGGATTGCAAAGTCATCTGACATCTTCTAGTGTTGACAGCAATCTGAGAATTGTGTGTGATATCTATGCTAGGGCTTCGCGGAAAATACTTATTTTAATTTTAACCGCGTTGTTTGCATGATGCTAATTGAGGTTCAATTAGTTTTGCCCGAATTTATGGAGTGAAAAAATTTGGAACGATGTGAAAAAAAACTAGACTCAATAATAAACAGAAAAATGTCGTTTTTCAAGAGATGTTCTGAAAAAATTACAATGATATTTTTTACTCAAGAGTCGTATAATAGGGCTTAGTCGAAATATATGCCACGGAATAGCCTCACACTGTCATCAAGGTATAGCCATGTATCGCGCAACAGCTCCGTTTTGGAAGGACAGGGAAGACAAATAATTTCTCTTGCAAATTCCCAATTGATTTGCTAAGAAAGCAACCCAAACAGGTAAGAAGAGGTAAGGGTAGGTACGGTCCCGGGTCTTTTTTCCTGCAATGGCAATTCTGAAGCAAATCTGCCCCGCCAGCAATCGCTGCCTAGCTGCCCAGAGCCCCTATTCACTAAATTTTCACTTAAAACTCTGCAAAATTGGGAAAATTTTGTATTTTTTTTTCCTAAGGAAGCATAGGACAAAAAAGCTATAAAAGATAACTGTTGCCTGATTTGATTCAATGATCATGTCATATAACATCGATCCTATAGGAAGCAGGAACTAAACCAAATTTCAATCCATGAGATATTAATTCACAGGAACCGAATGTCAAAAACAAAAATTTACCAATGCCTCTGTTCCGAATGATCATCGTCACTGTCGGTTTTCGACGATTACCCCGGCAAGATAAAGGTTTAGGGTTAGTCGATCTGTCTGGACCGACATTTTCAAAAGGATATCGTGATCATAGGACATGATAACGTAACTGGAAATATGAGACATTTCTCCGTGTGAGATCATAGGATCATAGGACATGATAAAGTAACTGGAAATATGAGACATTCTCCGTGTGAGATCATAGGATCATAGGTGAATACCAATTCCAAGGATTAGGTATCAAATAATAATAGTATATTTCAGAAATAATTGAGTTTCATATCCATCAGTACATTTTCTTAGCATCTTAAAAAAAAAAAAAACTACACATTTTCTTGTACACCGTAAAAATGCTAAAAAAAGTCAATCCCGGCTGAGATTTCGAGTTGCACCAACGAGCCAAAACAATGAAACCCGCGCGTTTCATCTGTCTCAACTCGGGAGCTCGCTGTAGATGTGCCGTGACGCAGAAGAAGCTACGTTACCTGAGCTTGCCTGGACGAGAGTCTCACTTGCCCCTCTTCGGCCTACCCGCTGCGCCCTTGGCTTTCTTGTTCGGCGCCGCCTTCTTCTCGTCCACCTGAAACGGAAGACGGTCACATTCAATCGCGTCTTCGTCTTCAAGACTTTCGTCTTGGCAACGAGCATTTCCGAGCGTAGCCGTTGGCACTTCTTGGATGCTGTGTACTGGACAGAGCTTTGTAGGAGGATTCTGATTTTTTTATGAGTAGTTCTACAAAGCAATGAACACCATTCCTGTCATTGCAGGATGCAGTTTAAAATTTTATGATGGGTTAGCTGAGCAGGAAAAATGTGCATCCGAACCGAGATATGAACCCAGGACCTTCAGCTGGCTGAAAAATTTAGGAAACTCAAGAGAAATAGCATTGCTGACCTTGCGACAAAATCATCTCGAGCTGAAACTTATGCAACAGTGCACATATTATGGAGACTGCTATCAGTTAAAGTAGTTGTTTAGTATCATTACGACAAAATTTTCTAAATAAATAAACAATTTACGCAATATGTCAAACATTTTTTTGATGAAAAATGTGAAAATTTGTCGGCCTATGTGGGCCTTCTTGGCTTATACGTTACTTATACTTATAGTTATATGTCGTCCCTAAATTATACACACTGAACAAAATGACGGTAATGCTGCCCATAGCCGGATGGCATTAACTAAGTCTTCTAAGAATTGCATTGTCAATGTCATTAAACAGCTCGATTTCTGAGAGAAATCGTAGACAAAAAAATTCTTAACAGAAAAACAGCTTCTCAGGGCAATTGCCCCTGGTTAGCCAAAAAAGGCGACATGTAATGACAGCTAAGGACGCAGCCCCAAGATTTTCTCCCTCAACATCAATTCAGAAGCAATTCCACCGGCAACACTCGATCAACCCCCCCGGCTTTGCGCAGAACGTTTCCACCACCGCCGCCGCTGCCTCACCTTCCGCTTGGCGCCGCCGGCGTTCCCGTTTGGCGACGGCAACACCTTGAAGAAGCCGTCAAGACGGCCCTGCGTGGAGCCCGATCGCGACTTGACCAGCTTGCGCACGCCGTTGCGCACGCGGTCCTCAGAGAACTGGCGGTCGCCGCAGAGAAACTTGACCACTTCCTCTTCGTCGGGGTCCGTCCACTTGAGCTGTCAACGGGGGTACAACGTTAGGAACAATGTGGTTGATGGTGTGTTTCGAAGCAATAGCAAATACTCGTTGGGTGAACGAAAGTATTTTGTTTCTAATAATGATATGACCACTTGCTCTTTGTCAGTCTCTGTCTTCTTAAGTTGTCATGGAGAACGTAACGTACTCGTTTACAAAGTGGTCACACTCTATCATGGAAGATGACAACCTCCTTCATATAACAAAACTAAATATACCTACACTCGAAAATTGTATCCCTTTTTGGAGCTAGACATTACAAACCATGCTCTACTTTTGAGTGGATATTAATCTTATACGAGTTGTTGGACTTAGTGATAGAAACAGGACTCTGAATGAACATAGAATGCACTGAATCTAGTGAAGCTATGCGGCAATCACACACCAAAAGCTCGAGAAACCTGGCTAATTTCGACTCGACAACTCGCAGTTTGGTTCAAGCCTAAGTTATGGCAATCTCCTCTTTGTAAGAAAATCTTTGTCGGAACCTAAGTATAGAAGACTACGATGTATGAGGTAAATATTAAAATTCCCTTTATTGTCAGAAATGCATTTGGAAACATTTGTAAGCCTATACATGGGAATTGAGTGATGATTAAGTGATATTGTTTGAGTGGCAAGGTCACAATTGGCTACCTAGTTGTGCATGTGACAACACTAAAAAGGCAGAGTCCTTTGATAACAACCTCCACAAATACAACGTGTCTTGTTGCGTATCCCCACCAGCTATTTATTAATAATAAAAGATTTAGGAACTTAAAGTTTAGCAGCCTGATGAAACATAAAAAGGTTGTCCTTGGACCAACTCACCTCAATATCCTTGGGGTCGGTGATCTCGGGGTGGTGGAACAGTTCGCGCGCCTCCTTGAACAGCCAGTTCTCCGGCGGCGGGAACTTCTTGCAGACGGGACTCTCGATGATAGCCTCCAGCGTCCGGTGGGCCTTGATCAGCTCGACGGCTCGTTTGGGCCCGACGCCGCGGATTGAGTCGCAGTAGTCACAGCCGAGCATGATGCACAGGTCGATGAACTGTGCAGGCAACGGTCAACAAGATGATCAGTCAGGATGAGGTCTCGAGACAAAGCCACGGACAGATCACGTAGCAGTAGTCACAGCCGAGCATGATGCACAGGTCGATGAACTGTGCAGGCAAAGGACAAGAAACAAGATGATCAGTCAGGATAAGGTCTCAAGACAAAGCTACGGACAGATCACGTAGCAGTAGTCACAGCCGAGCATGATGCACAGGTCGATGAACTGTACAACAAGATGATCAGTCAGGATGAGGTCTCAAGACAAAACCACGGACTGATCACGTAGCAGTAGTCACAGCCGAGCATGATGCACAGGTCGATGAACTGTGCAGGCAACGGTCAACAAGATGATCAGTCAGGATGAGGTCTCGAGACAAAGCCACGGACAGATCACGTAGCAGTAGTCACAGCCGAGCATGATGCACAGGTCAACGGACAACAGACAATGTGCTACGCAATCAGTCGAGGCCAGGTCTCAGCCTTTATCGTGTAATGTGTCAGCCCATAGGGCTGGTTAAACGCATAGAAATTCATTGAATTTTCTTGATTATTTAGTAATTAGCAGGATTGAGACTAATAGGTGGCATTCCAGCGATTGTCAATTCATAGAAACGAGGCTAATTTACATGTTAATAACAATTTTAAAATAATCTGTAAATGATGTAAATGTAAAACGATTATAATTAGTGTTCGAAGTGTGAAATATTTCAAGTGAAATATTTCAATTTGAAAGTTTCAAAGTGAAATATTTCAACCTCTCGTGAAATATTTCAAAAAAAAGTGAAATATTGGATTTTTTTGTATTTTTGGGCAGAGAATTAATTTCTATGAAGTTTGACACCCTTCTTTCCCATATCCGGCAAGCGGCCATTGCTGGGGCGGGTTGTTTGCATTTCCTGTTTGAGTCCTGCACTCGCCACTGATCATGGGGAAGAAGCGCTGCAATGTTCACAAACTGTTTAACATCGCTGATGGTAATGTCCGCTCCTGTAAATATTGTGCGTGGAAAACCATTAATAATGCAACAAGAATGATGCATCACATCAACAAGAATTGTACGAAGTGTCCGAAACATGTACGGGACAACATAACCTCTACTCACCATGTGGCTACTCAAGGTAAGAAATGCAAGAAAATAAGTAATAATAGTACTCTCGATCTCCCTTCCATAATTTCTGGAATAATTTTTAAGTAACTACCAATGATCCTCAGGCACTGGTCATGTATTTAAAATAAAATGGCTTTCCAGGAACAAGAAGCAGCAGTTCTGCTGATGCTTCTTTCGGAGCATCGGTTGACGTTATACAGCGGCCAGCGGAGTACCGTGTTCGCCAGCAAGTTTCTGCCCTGCCACTACCAGCAACACCGCAATCTACCAGGGCTGATGTGACATCGCCACTATCGCCGTCCTCAAGCTGTGAAATGCTTTCTCCGTCACCAAGTCCGTCGCCAGCTCCGAGTCCAATGGATTTTTTCTGTGATCGCATGACTAGAGCAGAACAGGTGAGCAATGGGGAACAAGATGATTACATGCCAGTGCCAACATGAAGCGTTCAAGAAATAGATGGAACTGAAAATCTTTTAAAAATAGTTTTGGCTGCCAATGTTTGTGCTCTTAGCCATTTAACCAGTTTTTCATTTACTCATTTTTGATCTGATGTTATTCTTAACCATTTCATTTTACAGGAAAATTGTAACGAGTTGCTGTGCCGCGCCATTTACGCCACTGCTGCTCCTCTATCATTGGTGGAAAATCCATATTGGATTGAAGTTATGAAGAAATTGAGGCCAGCGTATCATCTGCCTAGTGCGTACATGGTTTCAAACAGCTATCTGAACGCAGAAGTGGATAGAATTTCCAATTTTACCAAGAGCATGATTGCAGAAGCAAATTCAGTGGGCCTCATGTGTGATGGATGGACCAATGTGAGGCGAGAAAGTATTATCAACTTTGTGTTGACAACGCCAAACCCGGTTTTGTTCAAATCCCTACCATCTCTAACATCACGTCACACTGGTGAATACATGGCGGAGACCATTAATGAGGTATTGGTTTCAATTGGTCCTGCCAAATGCTTTGGCCTCGTTACTGACAACGCCGCTAATATGAAGAAGGCGTGGGAGATCGTAACAAAGAAATACGACCACATCAGTGCGTATGGGTGTATTGCTCACGGCCTAAGCCTACTCATAAATGACTGCATAAAAGAAAATTCTCTAAGGGACCTTGTCAGTCAAGGGAAAAAGATCGTAACGGAAATTACGAATCGACATGTGCTGAAAGCCGTTTTTCAGGAAAAGCAAGCACAGGCAGGCTCAAAAATATCACTGAAACTTCCAGTTGTGACCCGGTGGGGTTCGGTTGTTTTGTTTTTGAAGAGTCTTCTGGCAAACAAGGGTGCCATTAGAATAGTGAACATCGATGAACGATGTGAAAGCGACCTAACAGCAGCCACAAAAGCGACAATAACCAGTGAGGTTTTCTGGGACAAAGCAAACCACCTCTACGAGCTTCTTAATCCGATTGCTGCTTGGATTACGAAAATTGAGGGGGACAGACCTCAACTAAGTTCTGTGTGCCGTATTTTCTTCGAACTCGAAGAGAGTTTTGACGTAAATGTACGAAAAGCCCCATGCCTGGTGTCTGAGGAGAAGAAAATTTTCTCCCTTTTGGAGAAGAGAAAAGAATTCTGTGTGTGGCCAGTTCACAAGGCAGCAAATATGCTAGACCCAACTTTCAGGGGCAAGCATTTATGTCCGGAAGACGAAATCGACGCTGCGGAATATATCCATGACATGGCTGAAAGAAGAATAGACGTCGACGCAGGTCGGGTGATGGCTGAGCTAGCCCAATACAAAGTAAAGGAAGGGCTCTTCTCAAAGAATTTCCTATGGGCAGCAGCAGAAAACGAAAGCATCTCAGCATATGTCTGGTGGAATGCCTATTGTTCGATGACACAGCTCTCAAAAGTCGCTGCCGTCATTCTAACTTTGCCGGCGTCGTCTGCGGCCTGTGAACGTACGTTCAGTTCGTACAAAGATGTACACTCGCTAAAGCGGAATCGCCTCACAACCGAAAGGGCTGGCAGGCTAGTTTATGTGAAGCATAACCTTAAGGTAATTGAACTTTTTACTCTCAAATTCTGATTTTTTTTTCGTTTTTAAACCCCATTGTTAATCTTATGAGCTATGAGTAAGACAAAGACTATCTTTGCTGGAAAATGGAAAGGACAAATTGGTTTTGTCTTATAGTTTTTGCTTTACTGTTATTATCTTATATTTATTTATTGGTGGTCTTTTGAATTTTCCAGCTCCAAGCAGAAGCCACAGCTCCTGTCTTGCCCAAGGCCAAAGTTCGTGTAAGTCTCGACATGCAGCCGCAACCTACACCGTCTACAAGTAGACAACGCTCCACCGGCACCTCTGCTCGCGATGGGGGTGTCCCGGCACCGACTCTTCCAGCCTCCGATTCTGAATTTGAAGATGATGTGATCGCCTTTTCCGACTCCAGCTCCCCGAATGAAATCGATATGAATTTGTCAACCGATTCTGAATAAATTCCTTCCTTTCTTCTCCAATCTCGCGCCATTTTATTTTTACCCAGTCATAATCGTCCATTGATAGTTGATACTAATGTTGTAACTTGTTTGCAAGTAGGAAGGGTTAAATAAGCTGCAAATATTTCTTTAAAATAATGAACAAGTAGGCTCAAAGTAGGTTCGGTACATAAATTTGATAAATTTTTCTTCCAATTATGAAGTAGCAATGTGTGTACTATTTTAAAAAGAACTTGGCAATCATTCTGAATGATAAAGCAATTGAAAATTTCAATATTTCACAAAATTTCAATCTTTCATGAAATATTTCACGAAATATTTCACGAAACTTTCAAAAAAATAAATTTCATGAAATTTTCGAACACTAATTATAATTACTACTAGCATGTACCTTTCTAGGCCCTGAGGGCAGTGAAAATGCTAATCGGGCAAAGATAATATGCCCATGGCCATAGGATTGGGCATACACCTACTAATATGCAGATTGTAAATGCAAAAATAACTAAACAATTATTATAACTTATAAGTACCAATAAGAATTTAAGTACAAACTGACTATGGTTTCCAAATCTTCCTCTAGCAAGAAAACTGAATAAGACATAATCAAACATTAATTGGAAGACTTTAGAAAATCCGCCAGTTCCCACAGGAACTGGTGAAAGGGAGACTCACCTCGTTGTGGCTGAGCTCGAGCCCTTCGAGCACCTTGTCGAGATGGAACTCCTGTATGGGCATCTTGCGCGCCTCGCTGAACGTCATGTGTCGCAGCAGCACGTTGGAGCCGAACGTCAACGCGTCCATGTCCTCCGTCGCCGTTGCAAACACCTTGCCCGAACGCACCAGCGCTGCGCACTGGGCCTCCGCCTCACACGGGGCCTGTCCGCGGAGAAAGTACAGACATTTCAGCTGGTTGTCGGTAACCTGGTATTTTTTTTAAATCTTTTTTTGACCTGTTGTGTTATAATGAACACGTGGAGTTATCTTGTAACATACATTAGGCTAATGGGTTTTTTAGGTTGAAATTAGCCAATTTGTGCCAATATTCTGACTGTCCTTAAGGTGGGGGGAGCCCCACGAGCCTCGAGTGTAAAAATCTTCCTACCATTTTATTTTTTACAATCAAGTCACCAGTGATAGAAAGAAACAAAATAGCTTAGGTCCTAGATAATTTATCTGGCTTTGAGAAGAAGTAAGATATATTTTTATGTTGTGAGATGGCTTTCTGAAAATGTGTTTGAAGTAATGAAATGTGTGTTGGTCAATTCAGTTATCACATAATTACTTGAAAAGTTACCGGCCGGGAGCTCTGTATTTTTTCTATGACATCAACATTGACATTTTCTAGGACCTAAGCTTTTTATTTCATAAAATAATGATTAGATAAAGAGAAAATAAATATAAACTATAATATATAACCAGGACGTGGGCATCTGGATGCGGCCAAGTCCATTCATATTTTTACGCGAATGGGTCGAAACCAACCAAACTAAAACCCAGAGCGGAGCCGGACACGACATCCTTCGACAACATTTCCGACTCGTCTGAGGAAAAAAACTGAAAATTTACCGTAACAGCCTAACCCCCCACCCTTAACTCTCTTAATTTATCAATTATCCTATTCCTTTCAAGTGTCAAGTTAATTAAAGACAGCCTAGAGTAAAAGAGAATTCCCCATTGCATTTATTTAGTTGAGAGATTGGTTTTTCTGGTGAAAGTTAGCAATGGATATAGTCGGATAGTACAACTCTCCATTTATTTACTTGTCTATAGAACTTGAACTACTTTGATAACGAAGAAAAAGAGTCGAGATCAATAGCCATCAATAACAGGGGTACAACAAACCCAGAGGGATGACTTATCGGCAAGACAGACCATTACAATTGGCATACCTATTGTTGTATTAACATGTTATTGTTTTGTCAGCAGCTATTTTTGTTACTAGTAAGTGTCTGCAATGCAACCAAGAACTTGCAACTACGTCTCACAATGATTCTGTACATCAAAGGTCTGCTTCAACGAAAACAATTGAATTGAATCCTGTAAAGATCTTACCTCAACATAGGGAATCCCCATCAATCGCAGAAGGGTCTGGCATTCAGCCGTGTGGTGCTTGGTCACTTTGACCAGGCGTTTGTTGAACTTATCGATGCCGACGGTGTCGCCAGCTTCGGTCGCTGCCAGAAGTGCTTGCTGCGCCGTTTCACGTCGTTCCGCACGTTTGTCCAATTCACCAGACTTCATCTGCGGTGGCTTACCGTCAAACACATAGACAGGTTTGATGCCATGCTCCATGAGACGGATTGTTCGATAGAAAGTGCCCATCAGGTGACTGAAACATGATGGGATGCGGCGAGCTTTAAGGTACGTGTAACAAGTGTATATTGACGATGGAAATTAAAATTGAAGTTGATAAGGCATGGCAAGCATGCCTGGCATTAGATTCTCACCTTGTAGTCTCTCCATCTACGGACGTAAGTTGCGCTCCTTCGCTTCGCACAGCAATGAGAAACTGGTACAGGCTCATAGAAGCATCAATCGCTACCTTCCGGCCTAAAAAAAAGGAAGGAATTTTCAAAACAAGAAGGTGATAGTTGAATTGTGATTTAACTCTTATTAACTCAATCATTGAATTTGGAACTCCAAATTCAAAGATTCAATGGCAGCAACTTTGTCTTTTAGGTTAATAATTGTTTTTTTTACCAAAATAGTTCTTAATTTCACTCTCCTTAACTGCAGTAGGCGCAATATCAGCTATGATCTTAGAGAGTCCTAAAATACCCATTTTGACAGAAGTTTTTGCTGAAAACTAGTGTGATGAATAGGAGGAATGTTACTATTTGGTCACAAAACGGCAAGCACGAAATCAGAGGATCTCGACGTTTACCGCGCAAACTTCACAGAAAAAGAAGTTCATGCGTCACCTAGTATCTAAATGTGGTACCTACCAATATAACTTCCGAAAATTGTTCAGATTTAGATTTTTAGTTATGTACCTACATCATTTTCTTCATAAGATAATAGATATCGTGCTCTCTAATAAAAACTATTGCATATTTTCTTTAGTTTAGGGAGACAGTGAAAGGAATAAAGTGAAATTGTTTAGAAAAAGGTAATGCTTAAATTTAAGAAATGACGAATAAATAAAGAAATGATTCCAATTTCAGTTGAAATTAAACTAAAAATTGAAAAATTACATACTATCAGTGCAAATTAACTTGTTTCTTGAACTATAATTGAGTTCTGCCTCAAACGCAGATTGTTATTGATAGCTAAAAAACCAATGTAGATTGAAGATTTTCGTAGACCTCATTATAGTGTAAGATATGAAAAAAAATTCATTGGAGAAGAGAAGAATGAAGTGAGTTTTTAAAACTTTGTGTAATTCATGTAACTGCCTCACATCTCACCAGAGATTTAGCAAAAATTGTGTGAATGCGACGAAACGAACCCGATCTTTAACTTGGGCGCCAGTGTTTCAAATATTCGCGACCTCAACGCTAGCGGTTCCATTAAATGCCTTCGCCTTCCACCAATCACAGCCTGGCACTTTCGTTCTGAAGCGCACCCTTCGCCTCTAAACGTACACCGCCATATTCTCAAACCTTTTCTCTTGAGGCGGTCCGTCAAATTCTACCATCCCAAGAAAGTCGCTTAAAATCCGCCGAGATGACGCCGGACATGTACAAATCCGTTCGCGAATTGTTCAAAGGTGACAAAGTGATAATCGACAACCATGTCAGTCGTCTTCATTATAAAGTGACGGCGTTCTTGCTGATGGCGTTCTCGCTGTTGCTGTCTTCGCGGCAGTATTTCGGTGATCCGATCGACTGCATTGTGACGCCGCCGAGCCAAGTGATAGACAGCGGGGCTTTGGATACGTATTGCTGGATTTTCTCCACTTTTACGGTCATCAAACATCTGGATGGTGAGTTATCAAGCTAAATAATGTTATATCTTTAGTGTCATCCATGGTGGCACCGTGTACAGAACACCAAATGGCCGAAGGGGCGAAGGATGACCTTTGCTAACGTTGTCTAGGCAATGTCTTCTTCAATGTCAGGACATTTTAGGCCAGATCGAAAGGAAAACACATAGTACCTCGCAGTTTCCTTTCGAAGTTTAATCACTTGAAGGGGTGACACATGGCTGGAGCTGTTAGCTTCGATGGTAGCTTAGTCTTACCTATAGATTACCTCGTCTACGTCGCTTTTACATAGCTTTTTCTCTAAGCAGGAATATCTAATCAACTAATTATTGTAGCGGTGCAACTATGAGAAAAAAATCTTGCTGCATAACCATCATTCATTCATCTGCTGTCGTTTTTTAAAATCGCAATGCCTCTGATTGTCATCAATATACCAACTTCTCGCTGAAGGATCATGAAAATATTGGCCCACGACGTAATTCCTGGAAGCGCCACTCAATTCCAGAAAATAATCCTCCGTTCTCCTACATAACCATTGAATTTGGATTTGGCTTCTCCAAATTCAATGATATAAATTTCAACTTATAACATACCAAGTTGTAGCTCGCGATCTCAATGCAATCACTAGGAATCTCGTGGAAATCCATGGATAGGATAAAATTCCTGGAATTTCGACAATCCTTTGAGGGTTCCTGCCGCCTTGCCAGTCGAATGTCCATGAGCTGCAACAATAACAATCGGTCAACACCAACGCAAACACCAATAATTGACGAAATCAGGGGCGTCCAGGGTCGTCCTTGCAGCATCCCACAAGAGAGTTCAAGTTCTGAGACAAAAGATACTGGCATTAGTAGCCTTCGCCTCTCAGCCTGAAATAGGAGGTTGTCTTGAATGTTAGAGTCACCCTTGTTATGTTTGCATGATGACAGGGGTTTGCTTTGTTCAGTGGATGGACATTTTTAAATGGAATCTAAATTTTAAATATAAAAATTAGATGATTGTATGGTTGGAAACGTGATCAAAAGATCATGATGCTCATGAACTAAAAGAAGAATACAGAAGAAACCGATAGGTTACCACCTTGGAAGCGGGTGGTGAGCGTTGACAGTCTGTCTGCATAGTGTTACAACAAATGAGGTCGGAGTTTGCAGAAAATGTGGTCAGCAGTGGACCGAAAGCCAAAGAGAAAGTCATTCGACACAAGTACGACGGGTGGTGAGGGTTTATCTGTCCACGTCTACAAGAATTGTTACAAATGCGGTCGGTGTTTGCAGGAAAGGTGGGCAGCGAGGTGGCCTTCCCCGGCGTGGGCAGCTTGGGCAGCGCTGGACCGCAGGCCGATGAGGAAGTGATCCGACACAAGTACTACCAGTGGGTGGGGCTGATGCTCTGTCTGCAAGCGTTCCTATTCTACGTGCCGCATCGGCTGTGGTTGATGATGGAGGGCGGACGTCTGGCTCTCATAGCCAATGATCTCAGTGAGTAGTCGTGATTAGAGATTGGATTTTCGCTGGAGAAGCCATGGGTCAAAGTGCAAGATTACCCATCTAAAGTTAAATTTTTGGGGGATAGGGAAGTCACAATCCCAATGGCTCTTCATGGCTTTAATGTTTGGGTATCATGACAATTTGCATTTTGATAGAATTTTGATTGAATGGAATAGGTGTATTGTGTAAGAAACCGGGATCTTTCACCTTGCCGGAGAAGGATTAGGTGAAAGATCCGGATTCCACTCCGGTAGGGACACATTTATGGAATGTATATTTTGTTTCTAATACTAAATATGAATATACCATGCATGCAACAAGTAATTGCATTTAGGTTTGAATCAACACTTATCTTCGTTCTTTATTTTAACTAGCAAAAAACCAGACAACTTCAAATTTCAAATACGTCGAGCAGAAAGACGTAGCAACTATTCCGCTAATATTTAAATTCTGGTGAATGCTTTTAAAAAACATTAATCACACAAAGCGATTAACGAAGGCATTTGCCAAAGTCAGAGTTTACTTCGGCATTGATCTCATTCAACAGATAGTGTCCGTGTCCCTAAACTGACTTGCTGCCTCTCATCTTAGATTGTCCACTCGTGAATGAAATCTGGTCGAAGAATCGGCTGAAAGCGATAGCGGACTACCTGACCGTCTGGAAACTCAACAAACAGAAAAGTTACGCGGTGAAGTTTGCCCTCTGTGAGCTTCTCAACTTTCTCAACGTGGTGAGCTCAATCTCATGACCAAGCGCAGCATTTCAACATCTACGTCTACATCCAAATTCAGAACAGAACGTCTTGTGCACTCGACGTTTTATTTTTAGATAAATAATCGTAATTTAGAGACTTACGAAATAAATATTCAAGCAACGTAAAAACCTAATTCAAATAAAAAACTGATTCCTTCAATTCAAAAACCATCACTCAAAGCATCTTTAACGGTGCATTGATCTGCCACGATGGCCCGCAACGACCGATAACCCCTCAACTCTCCCCTGCTAACATCTCCCAACGCATTTCCCTTGCAGATCGGACAAATGTGCATCCTGGACCGTTTCTTCGGCGGGCAGTTCTTCTCGTACGGCCACGACATGTTCTTCACGCTGTTCTCCGGCGACGACGACGCCGACGACGTCGTCATGGCCCGCGTCTTCCCCAAGGTCACCAAGTGCGCACTCAACTACTACGGCCCGTCCGGGACCATACAGAACGTCGACGCTTTCTGCGTCCTGCCGCTCAACATTTTCAATGAGAAGTTGTTCGGCTTCATGTACTTCTGGTTCCTGTTGCTCGCGTTCATTAGCTTCGTCGCGATTCTCTACCGCCTATCTTTCCTAGGCGAACGGGTTCGCCTCCGAGTTCTGAGCAACCGATTCGAGAAGAAGATGTCGAGAAAGAAAGTCGATATCATTATGAGCAAGTTTGATTTCGGTGATTGTTTCTTTTTGTGTCAGCTGAGCAAGAACATGAATCCGTTTTTGTTTGAAGAGCTTAGCGATGAGATTTTTAAGAGGTTTGACGTCTTCGAGGGTGATGACTGCAAGTCGTGGGTTGTGCAAAACAGCGAGGATGACGGGGAGTATGTTAAGGTCGGGAACAATGGGAGGGCGGGGTTTCTGCGTGGGATTTTCGTGAACGGTTCTCACAATTTGGATCACGTAGATAGTGGCAAGCCGCAGCACGTGCAAGAAATTGTTTAATTTGTCTGTAAATCTTTCAACTACGTTGTCTGTTAGATTATAAAGACCGTAAAATATAATACGGTAAAATTGTTCCTATCGGTGTGCCCATGCGGTTTGGTGTCGAGTTCATATTTGGTAAGGAAACATTTGTCATTTCTATTTTGTAACTTTTTGGGTAAATACTGCTTATAGGTATTTGTCTCGTGCTCATCTGGCATTTGACGTTATAAGAGTTAAAAAATGTAGAAGCAAACCATGTGCTATTTAATAACTAATAACTAAGTAATAAGGAATAATCTACTTAATTTAACATCTAATTTCATCTATATTATCATCTTATTTATACTTATTTCATGTATGTACGTAATTCTAAGCATACTTGTATTTTTTCAAAGTCGATTTACCTAATAAAATTTGTTAAAGAACATTTACAGTGTGATGCGGAAATTGGAATACAGACCATCAGAATCACAGCAAAGACACTTTATAATTATAGAGAAAATTGTGTTTGCTAAAAGTGTCAAGTTCTTTGATCTTAAAAAGAAAACTAGATTCTTGCTTCCCTCAGAATTTTGTAATATGTGAACATACCTGGTATTCGATGCTTTTCGACATTCTCTTCAATGCAGGTAAGTAATAGATATTGGCTGACACTATTCTTCAAAAGGAAATGGCGTATTAGGCACAGAAAGATTATTTGCGTAGACATACATTCATTTTATAACAAGAGGTTTGTTTTACATTCAATCAACTAATTTTTCAATTGTCTAACTGGTGTTGTTGAGAATTTTTCAGAAAAGTTGCCACTTTCAATGTCTTACAATGAGTTTCGTCCAGGAAATGTCCTAATAATTGCAAAGGTTATTAATTTTCAAGATCTTAAACAAAAACTATGCCACAAAAAGCCACTGATAGTGATAACTGATTAATATCATTTATCAAACATTTTTATTTGAATTCATTTTAAGACACACTGCGCCTCTACCGGCAAGAGTAGTGACTGTTGAGCAGAAGGGGATACGTGCCTCGCCCATTTCGCGCTTCTTTACTGTCAAAATGTTAAATAACCCGAGAAATGATAAATCTCTCTAAGTATATGCTTATAAGATAGCCAAAGGTGCATTTTTTTCAAGCCAGGTATTTAATTTACTACTTTAAGTGAATACAACGAATAACTCCCACATAAACCTTCTCTTAATTTTTAGGTTATCTTCCACCTACACTCCAAATTCAATGCGACTCTGTGCCCACACACTGTCATTGTGCCCACATCTAATCAGTTTTAACTTTGTTTCAGATCTTATTTGGGAGTCACCATGGGCGAAGTATCCAGAAAGGTTGTTCTGGAAACGATATCTACAGCGAAGGACTATTCTTTAAAGCTTCAAGATCTCATCAAGTCTATAGAAGAAGCAGAGGATCAAGTGATATCAAGTTGCTCAAAAACATTAGCTGAAATTGATTCTACATTTGATATGCTCAAGTCTACCGTCATTGAAGCTTTAGACCGAAGAAGAAAAGTTCTCAAAGGAGAAGCTACTAAGATTTCCGATGATGGACTGGTGCCACTCAGAGCATGTCGTGATGTTGTGAACGAGAAGCTGAGAGCGACACAGTTGTTCATCAACGACGGCAATGAAATTTTGAGAATCGGAGGTGTAAAAAGTGAAGAAAGTGGGCGAATCTTCAGTGAAAAGGCGTCCCTACTAGGCAGCTTGCCTGCTGTACCAAGTCTCGCAGAGGTACCCAGTATTTCGTTCCAGAGCAACGCCGACATCTTCAAGTTTGAACTCGAGTTTAATGCCACAAGTGTGGGCCGAGTATCACGAATGGGTCCTGTACAGGTGAGTCGAAATTAAACCCTTGGTGGCATGAATTGAAGAGAAAATACTACTGACAATTAAAATATTGTGAGATTGTGAAATTGTGAAATGCAAATGTTCAACCTTATCTATGTATATTGTACCCAAGCAGATGAGGCTTTAAACAATAATAAAATACTTTGACTTGACTTTGACTTCAAATGTTTGGTATTTTGATTTCGATGAAGCTAGCAATGCAATGATTATATTACATAATTCTCACAAGTTTTTTTTTTGTGTTAAGGTCACTTGCATCGAGCCAAAACCCGGTGCCCTGCTTGTTCATTGGGAGGAAGTAGATCAAGAACGTCCTGTAGACATCAGCTGCTTCCGTAAGTTGTCACCGAACACAATGTTTCACGTGGGTGTCAAGATTGTCTCAAGGCTGCATGAGCTGCTGTGCTGCCTATTTGTTGGAAAATGCAGATTTGTCTTTGTAAATTACTTAAATTTTATACTGACCCTGCTTTTAAAAAAATAGAGTTTCAATAAAAAAATTGTTTTTCCAAAAACTCGCGATCTGACCCGATTGTAATGCCCGCAGGCCTTCAGACGGCTTACGGCGACGTGCGCGACCATGCCGACCACATCGAGAGCAACTCGCACGACGCGTACGTAGGTGCCGAGTCGCGCCACCTCGTGCGCAACCTGGAGGCGGGCGCGCCGTACACGTTCCGAGCGTGCTGCCGTGCGGAGGGCGACGCCGATTGGTCGGCCTGGTCGCTGCCGGTGGTCGCCGTCACCGACCAGCCGCCCTTCGGTACGATCTTGTCGATAGTGCGGTTGGGATGTTTTTAGTTGAGGTTAAGCGGTAGGACGACGGTTTGGAAGTAGCCGAGAAGAGTTGCTACGTTGGTCTACGATTACAGTGCAAACTTGTTGTTTAATGTATTTTTGTCATGCAGAAGAAGTGAAAGAAGCATGGATTTTTTTATTTTGTGTGATGCATGTTTGCACAGTTCTGGTTCTGAAAAAAAAAAGTTGAATGACACGAAATTTTCACTGAATATTATACCATCCTAGGCAATCCTAGGCCTGCTAATTTTTTCAGATAAAATTGGTCAAGTAGTATTTTTCATCAATATTGTTGAAGTTAGCCTATCAAAGATTTCAGTAACATATCTTGTAACGAAATCTGTAACAAATTGTTTGTATCTGTTTGAACTTTGAATCTGTTAAGAAGTTGTTTCATTTTCCGTTCTATAATTAATTCTGTAACCTCCCTTAGCTAGCAAATTGTACTGTAAACCAAGCCCACTTTGTCACACCACCGTATCTAATTGCTCTGCATCTAATTATCCGCAGCGTGGGACAAACTCAACTCGAACTACATGGTGACCAACGAGGGCAAGATCGCCAGCAAGGCTACGTCCTCGCTCTCCACGCTCTACTCCAACGCCCCGCAGTTCGGCCCCGGACACTCGATCGAGTTCACGGTGAGCGCGCTCGACGAATCTCATCTCATCTGCGTGATACTGTTGAATTTTTAGCAGCAAAAAACTTCGCATCACGATTTTTCAAGTGCGTCATCTGTAGTCGAGACCTTTTCAAAACCAAGGTCCCGTTATTTCAAGTTAAATTGATTTATTTGAATCCACACTTTTATTTTACATTGGCATCCCTAAAGATGTCGGATATTTGCCGGTATCATGTCTCGTAGTGTAAACTGTGATTAATTAGTGTAGGTTCGTCCCTAAATACCATACGTATTGACAACGTTGCATAATATGAATTTTTGAAAAACCTCAATAAATCCCTTAGACTGGTTTGCTTGGCGTGAACAAATAACCTTAGAATGCGGAACCTCTCATCAAAATCGGAAGACAAAGCGCTGGCGGCAAACCTGGCTTTCTAGCCTGATGTTTAAGTAAGCAAGTGCAGTTATCACCTGCAAAGATACTCTTTTATGTCACCTGCCATTCGACGCTTGAGATTGAGCATCAGTGGCAAACAAAGCCGCCTCCATTCTACAAACAATGACGTACTTAACGTCACGTTCGATTGTAACTAGATGGCTGTAGTGCTCAAGCAGTAGGCAGCGCTGACGATTCCGCCGCCAGCTCAATGCCATTTCGGCAGAGTTTCATCACGGCCTGGTTGTCTGACGTGAGCGTCGCTCTGCCCGCAGATACTGGAGTGCGGCGCTCGGTGCACCGACGAAGGACTCGGGCTCGCGGTGGAACGCGTCCAAGGCGGGCATCTTGACCTGCCCGGAACGCTCTTCCTCAACACGATAGGTGGGTGGTTCGTTCGTGGCGTACGCGACGTGGACGGATTAAGAGATTGCCAAGGAGTCCGTTACTAATCGGCAATGTGATCAATTGAGAAAGGGATGGAATATAAAATTGGATACAAGATATAAATAATTTAAACTATTTTTGTATCCAAGGCCCGATGAACAACTCGAAAAATTGAATATCAATTCCACAGTTGGCTGTCCCCGTAGCATAATCCCGGCATGGTGAAAGACGGATTCAAATCCCGGCACGGATACGAAATTCGGAATGGATATGTCGTTTCTAATAATTAATATGCACCGTCCGTTCGTGCAACGAGTGTTTGCATTTAGGTTCGAATCGACACCGAGCCCAGTGAGATATTTCCCCCGCCACTGTTCACGTTCTCCGTTGGCAACCAGGTGCGGTCTTCGTGGACGGCAGAGAGAAGGCGACGCGCCTGCCGCCGCTGGAGAAGGGAGCGAAGGTGTGCTTCACGTGCGAGCACATTCGCGACACGCGCATCCGAGTCAACGTCGATTCGTGCAACAAGTCGGTGACCTACGACTGGGACTTGGAGGACGCCGGCGGCGGCGCCGTCGACAAGCTCTACTTCGCCGTGCGATTCGGTGAGAGCTCGTGGAAAGTGCTGGTCGAGTGACGACCGACGTTACGTTAACCGCAATTTTATGATTTTGCGTTTTTTGGTTTTTTTAGACGAATGTTGAGTTGTTTTTGTTGGTCTTGGATAGATTCTCGTGGGAATGTTTCAAGTAATCGGGTTTCGCTAGCTATGAACTAGTTTTGGAGTTTTGAATCTTGCGAAGGGTGGGCACTACTGATGCTGAAAACTGAAAACCAAAATAAAATAATGATAGATGTGCCCATTTTTGGACTTATGTCTAGGCTTAACTTTTAAAAATTTAATCTCTGATAATTTTTGTGTATGTGTGCTTTATAATATAAGTAACATCTACCTACATTATCATTTTATATTAATTTTTTTACCACCTAGCTTTGCATTATTTATAATTTTAGGAAAAAACTGCAATAATTTTTTAAATCGATACTCATTCATGTTCTGTTTGTGTGCGGTGGAAATATTGTATTCAATCCGAACTTGGATTATGTCTACTATTGTGTGTGTATAATATAATCTGCTTTAAGCTTTAAATAATTAAATACAGATTTGTGTTTATAACATGTTACCTACATTGATTACCTATGTACTTGTATTATGTGTACACGATTAATGATTAAAAGCATAAAAAATATACTTGTTCACGTTTTAAAATTTTACGCTATGTTACACCAACTACTAAACATGTATTAATTTTCCATTTTCCTTCTCAGAGACCAATAGATAGATGTTATCTATCACTATAGCTATCACTATAAAAAAAAACAACACTCTTATGCAATTTACTATGTTGACTCGGGCTTTACACCATAAATAAAACAGCATCTTCGAATCGAATCGACACCCTTGCGCCTGTATCGTAAGTCAAGCCACGTAACTAATTTCTCAATTGAGAAATCCAAACATATGTCCACTTAAAAAATAATATATACCTATGTCGAACGACATCGCTGGCTTGTAAACGAAATTCCAACATTTCTGGAAAAGATCAAAATACACTTATTCAACATTCCACCTAAATCTCCAAAGTACACAGCAAAGACTCTAATCCAAGAAACAATTGTATTAGATCGTGGAAGTGAGCAGGGGCGGATCTAAGACTCAAAAGGCAGTCTGCAAACGTATCCAAGGGGCCCTCTTTGTTGGGTTGGTGTTGGTGTTGCGGGGGGGGGGGGGGGGGGGGGGGGGGGTACATCTTATAATATTATTTAGTATTACTAGTTTTAATTTGAAAACATAAAATTTGTAGGACGAGGAAATTTTATTTATTTCATCTAAATATTTTTAATTTCATTTAAATTCGTTGACTCACCCCATCTACTTGAATGTGGCACAGCGGCGGCTTTTTGCCTTGGCAAAGGTATCTATTAGCGACGACAAGTCCAGCTTCCTTGCCTACTTGAAACGACGTCCGCACGAGGTGGAATTCTAACCCGAACTGACTGCATGGTTTTTTTATTTCTATGTGCGCAAAACTCGAGCAAATTTCCTAGTTCTACATTTGCCTCTTATATCAGATTCAGTAACTAGAAGCAATTTCCATTCAATACCTACATAGTACTTCTTTCCACAGTGCCGCAACCCTTTGTCGGCGCTGACCGACAAAGGGTATAGAGGCGCGACAAGCGAGTCGTCGGTACTCGAGCACTAAGTATGGATATTCTAGAGAATCTACGAATACACTCTTAGCCAAGCTAACGTTACAATATTATGTATTAGCTATTTGGGGCCCTAGTGGTTAGACTCATATTTTTCGTAGTTATGTGTACGTGAAACTATTATATTATTTAGATATTATCAAATTTATTAACATTTATTTTCTTGTCGTAAAAAATATCGACGCACCAGCCGGGGCCCAGAGGGGCCCAGAAGGCAGGGGCCCAGTCAGCAGTTGCTGAAATGCTGACCGTTAGATCCGCCCCTGGAAGTTAGTTACCATGGTCCTCTAGGTACCTTTGTTACAGGCATATCTAGGGTCACGGGGACATTATTACACTTTTTTGGAGGGGTTGGTGGCTGGGAGGGGGTTTTATTAGATCTGAATTAAATGAATGAATTAGTTCATACTTCCAAGACATGAAGCCTATATGAGGTGATTTAACTTCCAGCATGAAATTGAGTTACATATCGCATTTACTTCATTGAAAAAAATTAATTAATTATCCAGACAGTCATCAAAGTTTCATATTTGGAAAATATCGAGAATAATTAAGAATGATACGCTCAGAACTAGAAATTGGAGCAATATAATGAGTCCATTATTCCGAAATTTAACGGCCAATTTGAAAATCTCGCAATCACTTGTCAGTAGCGACAACCTGCCCGCGACCGGTCTGCTCTGATTGGTCGATTGTTTGTTGCTCCACATGATATCTCTTGCTGGGATAAGAAGCTGGCGATTTTGCTCCAGTAATTTAATTTCAAATTAACCTTATAAAAGTGTTCTAAAGTTGCCGAGATAGATCGCAATACCTGCTCGATGTGCCGATCGAGTCATTCACACAAGATTTGATCCGATCCCAGAGCGTCTCCCTTCCTTGACTTTCTTCGATCATATCTGCGATTGGACGCAATCGAAACTACGGCACAACAAGACAGCGAAGCAATTTTGCTAGGTATGTTCATCATTCACATTTCTATCAAATTTACTTTAACAATGTTAGTGCTTGATTAGGATTTGCATCTACCCTCAACAATACACATTGCTATCATATAAGTTGAATGCCAATCAAATTTAATTCCACGTTAGTACTTGATTATCACAATACAGGATTGCAAATTGCATCTACCCCGAAGATACTAATATTAGTTATTACCAGACTTATATACCTTCAACAATACACATTGCTATCACAAAAAAATGAGAGGATATTATGTGTAAATTGGTTTGACAATACAATGATTTTTCCTGCCTACACATGAAGGGAACAGAACGGTATTCGACCTACAGCTGCGAACAAAATAGAACTGACGAAAGAATAATTCCTAAGATGACATCTTGGTTCGGCTCATAACTTATGTAAGTAAAAAGAAATTTTCTAGCAACATTTTGCCTTCAAGTCCAGTAATGATCGAATTATCCAGCCTAGCATGCGGTACTAAAACATGCTCTCTATTCTTAGCTAAGCTTTGAAAATAGGTGATCACCAGATTTATTTAGTGTCAACATTGTTTTACACTTTATTTTCTTAAATAGGATAGGTTACTATAATTATCATTGCTAAGATAATTAGATAATCCACTTCTTTGAGTGCCCGCAATGGCAATATGATTCAGGGATCAAGTTCATTTCATATAATATTGTCTTGCTGAAGGATTGTTTTGGCCACACTACGAGTAATTGGTTCGATCTAGCTATAGTAGATGTCCCTTGCATGTAGCACCAAGTTGTAGGTACTACTGCACATGGGCATGTCTGCAAGACTCCTCAAGGCAAGCTAAAGCACTCGAGTTGTGACCAGCTACCACAAATCAAATGCACTTCACAATCAAACTTGGTAAATTTGGGTTTCTACTTTCTTGATGGGGCAACGTGTAATTTTAAGCACTTCTAATTCGGAAATTCAGCACCAACGGATAATGCTTATTGGTTCTGCTGCGACTGACAGATGAGTCTACATAAAAGTTAATATTTTCTACCCTTTTCACCAGTGACTGTGAGCACATTATGTAATCTACGACGGAAGTTCCTTGAGATGTGATACTCGTGAAGGTCCCTTCGACATCGTTTCCAAACTTTCCATTCATAATCTCCAGGCCGTACGTCATGCACAAGTTCTTCAATTCTCTCCCAGGATTGTCAGTAGTCTTATCTTTCAATCGCCTCGTAACATGATCAAACCAAGCATGATTCAACCGTTTCTTTTTAGACTCATCGATCCCAATTCTTGAATTGAAATCACCCATTATTATAATATTTGGCTCTGTGTAAACTTCTCTTATATCACGGATACTTCTGCCAAGATCTTTATAAAAGTTGACTCCGAGATACGTTGTATTTTGACTAGGCCTGTTGTACGCCGTGCACACAAGAATTTCGACGTCGTTTCTCTTAAGCATTCTCCACATGAAGTCCTTTTGGTTTCTTGCATGGAAACGGTCAAGCTGGGTTCTGAATCGTTCATCTTGTTGGAGCCAGCGTTCGTTGACGTAGACAACAATTCCCCCTGACTGTGTTGTTGCCGCCACATGAACTTTGCAATCGTAGTCTTCTTCAGTATCTGCATCCTCTTCAACTTGAAATGTCTCCACAAAACCTATCACATCATATTTATTCACACGGAACAAATCGGTAAACATCTTTGCATCGTCATGATCTTTGAATTTCTTAAGGCTATTGACGTTGTATACAAATACTGAGAGTGTATCATTGATAAGTGACTCAGTTAGATTACGATGTATATCGACAACATGCGCTGCTGATGGAATTCTATTTGTTTGGTTCCGATTGAAATCCAACTCCAGTTCAAGTGGATAGTGTGTCGAGCCTGGCATAAGATAATCAACATTAAAATATCGCAAGTGATGATTACTGATCAACGACTTTGAGCAAATCATCAAGTCCACACAGGATGGCTTGGTGCAAGTAAACCTTCCCATGAGATCGTTGCTGTATTTTCCGTTCAAAATGTCTAGATCGTGTTCAATGCACAAGTCTACGAGTTCATCACCAGCTATGTTACGCGAAGTATCGTCCATATGTCTATTCACTCCGTCAAACCAAATGTATCGAAGTTGTTCCTTATCCTCTCGTGTTATACCGATTCTCGCGTTACAAAAAACACCGGCCAGTATGAATCTAGAGTTAGCAAATGTTTTATTAATCCAAGAT
The DNA here is from genome assembly GCA_921293315.2 of Nemurella pictetii. NCBI lineage: Eukaryota > Metazoa > Arthropoda > Insecta > Plecoptera > Nemouridae > Nemurella > Nemurella pictetii. Next base: position 11,808,987 of record OV121122.1, read on the forward strand.
ATATTCCTGCTTAACTTTTTAAAGAACATTGATTCACTGTCTTTCATTCTTGGCATTGACACCATACAGATACATAAGTGAATGTACGGCATCTCATCAGTTTCTTTGATTGTTCTTTTGAACACACGCCACTCGCAAACATTTCTGTTGCTAAGTTTCATTACGCTTGGCCTCATCGCAGAAACGTCACACTCGATTGTGCTGTGTTCGGCTAGCCAAGATCGCTGCACACCAAATGTTATTCCCGTACCGGCGATGCCCGAAGCTGGTGGTGTTCTCAGCTCGTATCCACATTCCTCCTCGATTAGTATTATCTTCCGGTTCTCACGACAAGTTCCCAAGAAGCCGACAATGTCGTATTCTTTGCACATCGAACCGAGCTTTTCCGTGTTTTTTTGTTTACCTTGAAATTTGTCTACCGAATAGCAAGCTATTTTCAGGCAGTTTGAATCGACTAATGTGAGGTTTTTGAGTAGGAGGTCTATTTCTGTATCACCAAGATCAACTAAATTGCTTTCTTCGACACTTTCGTCTGAATCAGAGTTTAAAGATGAAGCCATTCTATCTGACAAGACGTATACTGAGTATTTAGGATGTTGTTTGTCAGGAAGCCTTTTTTTGCACAAGTAAAGGAGTGGGGAGGAGGAGAATGTTTAAGAGTCAAGGTTGAATTGCAAATTGCTATCACACTATGAAGGAAGTGGCTTGGGCATTTTAACACATGTTAACGGTGCAGCTTTGCACCAGATTGCCACGGAAAATAAAATTCGGCCGTTGAAATATGCCCTTACCAATCTAGTGATTTGATTTTTTAATACAAAACTATCAATAATGTGCAAAGGCATAGATTAGGTTTTTTCAAGCTAAATGAAATACAACTTGGTTGATATTTAAACAAAATGAAAATTATTTTTATTCAATGCCATTTGTAGTAAATCTTGTTATAAAAGAAACTGATTTCCATGTGGAATAGCACACAGTGTGCCTGTTACGTAGCATTACAAATCATTTAGATTATGATTCCACGTGGTAATTAATAATTTAATGTTCACACAGAAAAGAAGCATTTCGAGCCTTTCAGGCGGTGACCGTACCTGATTAATGCACACTAATTTGCTAATTGTCTAACTTGCTAACCACTGTTTTATACAGAAATTGAAGCACAACGCTGCTTAAAAACTTTCTTCGCAGTAGATGATGGCAAATATGCCAAGTTTTTTAACCACCTTTAAAACCACTCGAAGTAGGTACCTATGTCTTCCCCAGGGTCGAGCAGAAAGTGTTGTTGAAAGTAGATGCACTTCGGATTACCTTTACCCAGAACATCCACGGCACCCGCAATGTATGCACTCAACGATCCTTCCCTAAAATCAAATTCACGAGTTGAGGGTTTACAACTTGAATTATTTAATGGTACCAACATTATTGCCCAATTAAGGAATGAGCTAGTAACTTGTATCTATGCCTGTGGCTCAAGTAGTGCTCACCTCTTCCAATTTCACTTTCGGAACTCGGCAGATGCAATTGGTGCCGAAATTCGTATCTCTCGTCTGAATGCAGCGAAGACAACACAAGTTTTCATAGCCCTGCTTCTTCCACTTTGCAATTAGATTCTTGTCTGCAATATTCTCTGTAAGACAGTACTCATAGAGCTCTGAAATGATGGAACAAAGAAAAGAGAAAACTTTAATCCATTAAAAGTATACAAGGGACTTGTTCAAATGAAAACCATTCAAAGAGGCTGGAGGTAGATAGGAAAGGCCTTATCATAGATTAAGTAAGATCACCAGTTTTTATTGAAAAACTGTACAGCACATGCTCAAAGAGAAATGAATAAACGTAAGCCTACGGCATTGACCAAAGGCTATCGTAAAATTTCAAATCTTGTGTCGATGATAACAAGTTGGATACATACCACGGCTGATTGCTTTCCTGCGATAGAACAAATCATAGATATAACGAGATTTTTGGTGATGAATCTTAAATATAGGCCACAAAGCTTCGACCTTCCTCTTCCCTTCATGCGGCTCGGTCTCGGCTGAAACAGAATAATTTGACCGTGTGAAAACAAAGTGAAAGCATGGGCACTAGCAAGAAAATCCAGCCAAAAAAACGGTAGACTTTTACATTTCGTTTTGTGAATTTTTCTGGTCAATATTGAGAATCAATATAACATTGGCATATTTCAGTTTCCAGACGCAAGTAAGGTTAGGACGATGCAACTCACCCTCTCTCATTTTCTGTTCTAGTTCTTCTAGAGTGGGCTCAATCAATTCCCATCCTTCAGGAGGAGACTTCTTACTTCTGCGTACTTTAGGCATGATTATGATTGGGTATTCAATCAAATTACAAATCACAACAACTTTACACGAAAATGACGTCAAAACCAACGAGCAAAGATGGCCTAGGAATCAACACAGCTGATATTTAGTAGAATAAATGCCAGCCAGGGTGCGCTAGGTGTACTGCTGCTACCGCCTTCTTTTGAGGAATTGTCAGAAAACGTATATTTTTAAATGAAAATCTCCGTTGCCATCAAATCTTCCTTCAAAAGAACTACTTGTCTTTATTAGAACAACGTTCAAAAGCCAGCATCGTCGGTACAACCATTTTCACAACTACTTTAACGCAATAATAATTGATAAAACCATCATCTTAGCAGCCAACTCGTTTCGGTCGAACCGTACCTATTTCCCCAGGCTTGCCGGTTCTCCTTGGATGGCCTCCCCGTCCACTTTCTGAAAGGAATCTGGGCAGGTAGACCTCTTTGCTAGCCGTCGCGCAAGGTGCCTGTTCTCTCCGCTCATTCGCGTTCAGTCGACGTAGCAGCAAACGTCTACAAGACATAACATGGTCGCCTAAACTTTCGCGAATCATTTTGCAGTTAGCAGTGAGTGAGAAACCGTGTGTCACAGTGATAGTTCGAGTGATAACCGGCGCTAGGTTTTGCTATTTAGTTGTCTCGTGTGTTTGAAATCTCAGCACGATGCCTTGTTCTGCGGTGACTTTGTCTTTGGCCACGATCACGGCGATCGTGGCTGTTGCTTTGCTGGCCATTGCCTTCTCCACGGATAATTGGACTTACACCGAAGTGAAGAGGGCTCAGATCCAGGTAATTAATTATCAGCGAATCGTTTGGAGGGTGGTCTTTCTGCTCGTTATAGTGTTTTTGCTGTGAGTGTGAGGCTGGCTGTGAAGCATTTTACAATGTATTCTTCACGCCATGTTCTCGACCCGATGGTGTGACTCAAGCTTTATCTCTTTCTTACAAAATTTCTGTTGAGATCAGCTATGTGAATTAGGATCCTTTTAATTAAAACAAAAACACTGTTGCACTGCTGCAAGGGAGTGTAAACATGTTTTTTAGATGTCTGTATTCTTCCATGGATTAGGGGGATAGACGGGGATGTTTTTGGAGGTAGGACCACCTGTTATTCGGAGGTTCGTTCGATTTTCGGCTCGCTTCGAGTGCGAAGCTGCTAGCCTGCTAGGTTAAAGCTGTCAACGACTACGTTGTTAAAAGCTATTGAAACTGGCTTTTGGTTTCAGTGATCAATGCCACCGATTTCAGGTGCAGATTAGCGCCTAATTGCCAATTGGGACCAAGGTTTTAATCGAAGAGTTATAGCTGCACAAAAATGCCCGTTTATTATTTTCAGTCTAAAGAAAAACCCGAAACATTTGATGATATTGTCATTAAATTGTCTTCAAGATTGCTAGTATAAAACCATAACACATAACATGCATTCATTTCATAAAACCACGGTCAAAAGTTCCTCTTGCCAACCAAATTGAAGTTGGGAAATGAATGTGACCTTCACTTTGTCTGAAGGATCGCAGCTAACCAAATGGCGTCAACGCCTGAGATGCTGTCCAATGTGTATTTACTAAAACAATACCATGCAGCTCTAGGTACGCTAGGCTAACACTAAAATATTAATAGCAGAATGCCATCTTCTAAACTCACAACAAACTGATTTTTAAACCGCATCTAAATCGAATTATCCCGTACACCGACAGTATTAAAACGCTCACAGAAACAAAAGCGCACAGTTTAGCCAAATCTTAAGAGGACAGGTGATCGGCGGTACTTGCCAGTTGCCATGCGCAGTTAGAAAGTGCAATTAGCGAATGATAAGTCGAGTTGTATTCCAATTCTTTCGCGCACGGATGTTTCGGGAAGTTCGACGCACGAACAGCTAACTCAATTTTCAGACCGCGTTATCGAACACTTTCTACCACTTCCAGCGCCCAGCGCCGGTTCGATTCGTCTCCGTTTCGTCTTAATCTTCAGATAATCGACGAAAGTATGTGTTTCTTTTTTTTTTGACGATTCACAATACCGAAATGAGTCCCATCATGCGAGTCACATCCTTTGGGAAAACGCTCGCCGCGCGCTGCAATTATTTTGATTGCTTCTTCGTCTCTATGGCGGTGACATTGAAAAATGCGAGATGACCTCTTTTTGGTTACAATTTTTGCAATTTGACTCGAGCTTTCGACGCAGGCAGCCGATTGTGGACGCGCGTGAAAAACCGCATGAGCAGATCGCTGGGGCGGACGTTCAATTTGATTTCCTAACATTGTGATGCTGACTAAACAATTTAAATACAAACCCCATTGTGTTCTACGCATTTGTTTGCGTCAAATCTCTTGGCATTGCGATGAAAACTTCACGAACCAGATGGACTTCACTGTTTATTACACCATTACCTCGACTTCTTGCTGTAACAAGGTGTTGGTGAAGTGTTGGACAACAGACCAGATCTGTTAAGGCCCGGAATCACAATGTCCGGATGAGTTATCCTCCCGGTTACCAGTCTTACAGACAATTGTCTCCCATCTATTTACTACTAACCGAGAAGCTAACTAGCTATCAGTTCATTGTAATACCGGGCCTAACTGAAACAAATAAAGCCCGCTTATTTCAGAGAACCAAGCACAGGTTCCCTTAAAACCCGAAAACAAATAATAAACGGACGAAAATCCCGTCCAAATGATGGTACCTTCAAGACACTACTCATTGCATAGCGAAATCAATGGCGTCATTAGAAAATTTGCATACTTTGTGGCAGCGTGCATCAACGGAACCTTGTCGCATTCGCGGTCGCGGTCGCAGCTGCGAATGGAAATTGCTGCACGCATCTGTCAGTAAGGTGACGTCACGGATCAAGCACGTCGGCAGATGTAAAGGTGCACACTGCACAGGGTACAGTGTGCTTAGGCAGTGAGTAGACACGTGGGTGATGACCTCTGCAGAGGGTGGCTCTGGGGGATTTGCTTGTAGATTGTGTGGACTAGTCGAATGTGGCTGAAACAGCGTTAATTGATCGAGGTGTAGTGGAAATGGCGCGACTTATTAGACTCCTAATCTATTTTAGGGTCATTAGAGATTTTAACAACTGTGTTCAGTTTTGTCAATATGAATTTTGATTGTCTCAATGGAGTTTTGATTGTGGCAAGTCTGATAACGTAACATTTTGTCAACTCTGCTGTCAGTGAAACGAAATATCATTATTTCTGTGATAAAAAGTGAACAGACGACCAAGCATAAAGACGTGAGAATATAATTATCTCAATTTTTACCAATCAAACACAGACGATTTTAATGTAAATGATACTCATAATTGCCACTCAAACGTAGGAAGTACACGAAATACTCTAATTCTTCTATCAAGTGATAGAAAATCGCTTTTTTACGACCCATACTCGACCTTGTCACCTTGAATATTGTTAGAAACGACATCTTCACACCATGTTGAGATACACAAAGGTGGTCGCTTCCATGGACTCTTGCTTACTCCTTTTAGACGCTATTTAAATATTAAACGCCAGCGTGTGGCTGGTATTGACAGCTGCGAAGCGGACGATGGACTTCGTGGCCATCCACAAAGGAGTAGGACGAGATAGCGAGGAGCCAATAAAGAGGTTTGCAGACGAGGGAGTCAGGAACTGAGATCAGGATTGATTCACAAATCTTATGTGCAGTGCGGCACCTATGATATAATATTTTAAGGATGTCCCTTATTTAAAGTCTTTCCCGAATTCATTTGCAATTCCACGTCAAATGGAAATGAAATGCACACTCCAAGAATTCGTTGTGGGGCAGTATATATTAAGTTGCACAATGTAACACGATCAATTTCAATACCAGTTTCATGAAATGCCGCAAACATTCATCTCATTTGCAAGAATGTGATGCAGTTTGACCTGTATCGGCGAATGTGCTAAAGAATGTCCTCGATTCTGACTCGCCAGTCACCAGAACTATCCAAGAAGGTCGATTTGATACCAATAGCTTTATCCAATACCACAACAATGTGTTTTTTTGACGTCACACATACGTTTGTTGATTGAAAAGTGTAAATTACATTGCTACTATGGGTTATACTTGAAATTTGAATGGTTGTGTTATCGTGTGTGTGGGCAGGTGTGACCCCTATGCTATTTTTAATCTCTGTGCAAGTGTTCGGGTAATTGGTACCGGAACCAGAGGAACGATTCTTTTGTGAGCGGCCTCCCGTAATGGGGGTCAATATCAACTTCCTGGCAATATGCTAATCTTGGTTTCCATTCGGTACGAAGATCCTATAAACATTGATATATCAAATTAAGATATTTTTCTTGAATGAAAATAGAATTGACCCTCAAAGGCAACGGAGGTTTTTGCAGATGGACGTATCTTTTGTCTTCTGGATATATCTGGATATGTAGTAAAGATCCTAGCGAAGTGCCATCTGTTTTTTAATGCACACTTTCCAATGTGCACATGGCTAGATTAGCATGTCTTGCAATTACTGTTAGTCATGCAATAAAAATTACAATTAGAAAAACCATTAGCGTATAACAAAATGCACTTCGTGAACGAAGTTAAAAATATATAGTATACTACGTCAAATTTGTAATTTTAGCTCATGTTTATTCTAGAAACAATAGAGCAGGTTGTAAATCATTTAATAGCCCATAAGCGTGAGTCTCGGCAGTGGCAACCGCACATTGCATTTGCAGAATCATACCAGCACATATTTTTGAAATTTGGAAAAATTCAACCAGTTTACTTATTTGATTATACACATAATATCGCTATAATTTACCCGAAATTCATGGTCACGATATGTAACAGGTTGAAATTGTTAAAGCGTTAAAGCTTAGCTACCAATACCATTACTGTAATTTCGACAAAATTAGTCTAGGGTCACCGAAATATTTCGATCCGACCACAAGCCAGCACCGCGATGGCCTAGTGAGCAATGCTCTGATTTCAAATCAATCCACATCCAATTCTAACGGCGTTTGCATTTCGAATAATGGATATTTATAACTATAGCCGCGAAGCAAGCTTCTATTTCATATTTCTATGCACCTACCGCGTACCGAGCACCGATAATGTGGCACAATTACCGCAGTGTAGTGAGTATACAGTAGTGGGTGCCACTGAGTACTGGGTACTGGGTAGTGAGTAGTGACCATGAAGGAAGCAATCCGCTCCGGCCGCCGACCCAGCTTTATAGCTTCTCTTCAAGTCTGCAAGATGTTTAATTTCAAAACAGGCAGCATGTAAACGATCAGAAACCAATTCCATGCGATGCCACATATTTTTGCCTGATTTTGCAAGGGTATCTGGGCTTGCCTTGGCAGGGGCCTGATGGTCTGATGAAGGCCTGATGGTTGCTGATTGGGGCTCCGATTATATATATATTATATATATCTAGGCGTTCGTAACGCGATCGGATAGCCATATGATTTCTTGTTGATTCTGATAGATTTTTACATAATATTAATCGAATAATATTTGCGCTAAGGGGTGCTGGTGGTACACGTGTCAAAATGAAAAAGCTACATTGATTATCGAGCACAGTCCTAGGGTGTCTCAGGACTACGATCCTGATGTCGTCAGTCGTCAGGCTACTAATTTTGGGTTCTAATTTTAGCATGAAGTGTCCCACCATGGACAAGTCCATAATCCCACAAGCACTCGCAGAATCTTGTTATTTGCTAACAGCTTACAGGTGGTATGGATGGTGTAAGGACCAAAATTTTTACTGGAACAGAACTTCCTTAATTTTTTGAACGATGAGTTGAGTTCAGAACGGACTTAACCTCGTATCTTATGCCAAACAAGTATACAAGTTGAAAAATATTTTGTTCCTATACTAAAATGAAAAACAATGTGGTAAATATCTAGCCTCTTTCAATCCAAAATCACTCTGGTTAAGAGTTGGAGAGTGAAATCAGTCGTATTTCTAGTCATGTCTAACATTAAATATGAATCTATAACATTAATCTCGCAATATTAATCCATAATATTATGCATGCCGCATAATTTGTTTTCTCTGATCGCGATTAGTCAATATCTTGTCTTGCATATCCTAATTTCAACATCTTGCACACGACTGCACAACAATCGAGTTGACAATAATTATCATCAACTTATAGTAATGCCGTGCCATTGTCTGCCGAGCGGTCCAGACATGAACGGCATGGAACCTTAATCCCACACGGCGAGGGAATTTATACCGCGTTGTCCCGATTTCGAGTCTCCCTTTCGAATGACGGAAACGTGGCGATCGCAGAGCTGTGTTCATCGTGGGTCCACGCACCGAGATCAAGTCGTGGCTTGTGATCACGTAGAATTTGAATAGTTAACATTCGAATCGAAACTGGTGTAACACTGGTCTGGTAGCAGTTTAAACGTCCACGCTATTACAGATTGAAAGCACGTGATATTTTAATGCGTGCATTTTTCTTTGTTAACTTCAATAGTTAGCTATAGGAACTTTGTGGTGTTCCAGGCGTAAAGCGAGGATGCTTTTTGGGGAAAGACATTTTGAAGAAACTTGCACTATGCCACCAGAAAAATGGGACTTAAAACGATCCAAGATTCTCCTTTTCATCAAATGCTTTTATATTTCCAACCAGTTTTGCAAATATAAACGTAATGCCAACAGTTGTTACTGGCAACAAAGACAAAAAGAATTGGATTAAAAATTACATTTACCCGCATTGTATGGTATACATAACAATTGTTTTGAGTTTGTGTTTCAAACACAACAGGCCATATCTTCAACAACCTATTATACAACCACCTTTCTCCTACGGGTAACAATCTAAAGCACCTCCCCAACTCAATACTAAAACCTATAAACTATAAAACGATCAACAATTCTCACATGCATTAAACTACCTGTCAAAACACTCAGCCCCGTAAACAAGCCCCAAGATCAAAGATACCTCCGAACACTGACAGATAACGAAACGGAAAATGCGTCCACGAGCGTGAACATTCCCATCTCTCACACTTCACAGTGTATCATTGCAGAAAGGAAGTGTCCATCCTCTATACTCCTTCTGTCTGTGTTAACAGTCTGAGAACCATGTCATCGATATCTTTCGTCCATGATATCGCGTCACAATCTCTCCGTGGAGACGCAAGCTATCCGTACGCCACGCTCCATTTGCCTCCGCCGCCGCCGCAATTGTCTTCTACACCATCTCATCTCACTTAACGAATTGTTAAAACTTTCTTTTCGATACGACCGCGTCATGCTGGATCAAGCTGGACTTGAAAAGCTAGGATCGCGTACGTCTTCAATCCAAACGCTCTTCAGTGCTGGTACAATTTTGTATGGGCATTTCAATTTTTGAATCAGCGAGCGATATCCTTCAATTTTGCGACATGGGGTAGAAAAAGGTGTCTGGATTTGGGTAATTAATACGATCAGGCTTTCTTTAAGGTCACAGATACTTGTTAAATTTAATAAGAATGTTCTTGACACCTCAGCGAGGTGCTCTAATTGATTTCAAGCAAAATATGTCGAAAACACGAAATAAGTATCATAACAGTAAATGTTTACCCTTCAGAATAGCTTTGCCACCCGAAATTTTATTCCTTCTATAGTTTCCTGACACAGAACTATTATTTCTCGGGAATGTAGTTTTGCTAAGCATTTTCATTAAGAGTCTACATAGCTTGTAACCCGATACGATAACGAAAAACATAATAATCTGTGGCAGTAATCATAAGAAGCCACGGATTATAAACGCTGGCACTTATCCGCGACTCTTGCATAACCAAGATTAATCATCAAAATGAAAAAAATCTGCTTTTTCTCGATTTTCGTGATTTAAATGACACGGCTGGATTCATATTTGTCAGCAGATTGTATGATACTTTGAATCAAAGTTCTAGTGCACTTATTGGCTTTACTGCAGCACATTTTCAATCACGGCAAAGAATTGGTAGTACGTCACGTTATAAGCCGCTCTAATCTTGTGTCGAGTTTGTTGTAAACATTGCTGAACAGCATTCCGCAAGCAAACTTTCATTGAGTAGTAGATGCCGAGAATACAAATCAATCAGTATTTGTTTGCGATTAATTTTATTGATACCATCGTGTTTTTGATGGACAGTACATGGAACACATTTTTTTATTCGATCTTCTGGCGTGATTTTTACCCATAACATTATGAAAATTAATTTTTTCCACCATGGTTGAAATCACATTCTTGTGACGAACACTAAGAAATAACATGGTTGTTGCTTCAAAAAAGTCTGCCCAAAGAGCATAACTAGACTTAGTATGCAGTCATCGATGCGTCGTTTCACAATGCTTGAACGCAGACGAACATTTTAACGCCACAAAAGTGTCATTTTGAAACTTATCTGATTCCGAACAAAGTAACGAAATAATAATCATATTTTTGAATACGTACTACATATTAGTTTCAATTAATATACATCGATTGCATGGAGCCATGGATCGGAAACACTCCGTTGCCGATTTATTTGTTGGCTGTTTGCGCCTTCGCACTTTTCCTCTGCAATTTCGCGGCGGCTTTCATGTCTTTGGCGTTTTGAGCCGCAGCACGGGCTTCAACAACGCATCGCGGATCTCGGATGTCTGTCTTCAACATTCGTTTACTGTACTGCGGGTTGCAAATTTCAATGACTAGGCACTTGTTATAAAACCTAGAACAAACAAAAATTATAGATTCATCAGCGTCTACCAATAGTCACTCCCAGCAGAGATCGAGCATATATTTTTTCTCACTCACCAACAAAGGCGCGCTTCCATCTTCTCACGCCAGAAGTCCTCGTTCCTTTCAACACGTTCGAATGTGAACCACTTCGTAGTGTATATAACAAAATAGCACAAAGACTAACGGGTTCGCATGTCTGTGCTGTATGAACTGTTCAATTAGTTATGAGTGTTACGCGGGCTTCTGCTATTTTCATTTTTTTTCTACCCTGTATGCATGCTTGTGATGCAGAATAAAATGAAGATGAAATTGAAATTGAAATTGAATTGAATACAAACGATGGTGGTTAGTTTAATGATTGATTGATTATTGGTGCTTAACGACGCACTGTTTTGACAACTGGCCCTTTGGCACTGGTCTAATGGCGTCGGTGAATGAAATGGTGATGATGAGGGTGATGATGAACCTAACCTAGCCTAGAAGGGAGGAGGGGAAACCCGGTGCCGGCACGTAGCCTACTCCTGTCGAAAAGCACCAAGGGGACCACCGGCTTTACGTCCCTTCCGAAGGACGGTACAACTCGAACAACAGAATTCCTCCACTAATCCGTGCTGTCGAGAGGTTGATAAGCAAGGCGAGTAAAGTTGTTGTACTAACTTCAAACCCTCCAACCTCTCTCCCGAACAGATCTGATCATGTGCATGATGGTCACCCATCAAACACCTGGCTCAGCGCGATGTTGCTTAACTTCTGTGATCTCACGAGAACCGGTGTTTCCAACATGCCAAACCATGTGGTTAGTTTAAGCAACATTGCTTTGTTTAGTGAATAAAATATACTTTTTGATCTATAAAAACACTCTGTCTCCACGGAACGAGCCGTCATCGGCCATATCTTACGCCGACTAAATTTTATCGCTAACTAGCGTCAGCATGCCGAGTGCCGACTTCCTAGAATCTCTTCTCTTCCGACTTGACAATCATGCAATTCCGAAAATTACACAATAATACAAAATAACTATATTTGTTAGACCCAAGCAAGCAATGAAAAATATCGGACACCCAATATATCGATTTTCATTATTATCGGATTTCCTTCTAAGATCAATACAAACGTGCGTAACACAAGTTTCAGTTTTAGAGCACTGATAGATTGAGTAAAGTTGAGTAGTAAAGTTGAGTGAGACCCACCCAACTAGGTTTACAGAGCAGTGGGTGAAGGAATGATGCATATTAATCGGTAATTTTCGTCGGATTTTTTCATTTCAACATTGCTTTTGATCTGCAAACAGAGACGAATCCAGTCGTATCGATAAAACAGTATGAAACACGGATTTGTATCGATATCCTTTTTTATTAACTTTCTATTGAACTCGGTGTCGGGTTGTGCAAGTATAATCTCCACGAGTGTTTTTATTTCTCATACTGATAACGAGGCAGTAAAACTGGAAGATTATTTCCATCGGGTCTAATCCGTGAAAGATTAGCTTTCTCACACGGAAATTTTTGGTAGTGCAGAGGTCCACGTGGTTACTTTTCCTGCCCCCTAAAATGTTCCCTATATTTATGAAAAAAAATCAGTGGATAGTTGAAAAAATTTCTAACACGCGATGTAAAGGCTCGTGTCGATCGGACGTTTACTTTGTTCACAAATAAATCTTGAATTTGGGACTTTTTGTGGGTGTTTTTTAAACGAAAACACCACTTTTCTTTCTTCTCTGGTTGTTTTATTTTCCATCCGATCTCAATTAAAATTTACTAGGCGGGTCGGAGTACTCTTCCTCTACACACTGATTTTTTTTCAAAAATATTGGGATCAATTTAGGGGGCAGGAAAAGTAATTACGTGGACCTCTGCATTTTAGGCTTTTAAGCTGCCTTTAGCTGGCTCTTAAGATGGCCAAACATGAACATGGGCCACTATAGACGCTCTGTTTCCTCGTGTTTCTCAAGTTCTTGATTACTCTCTTTCCGCGATTTGATCGTGGCATCTTCGTCGATCGATGAAAGCGCAATGAGCCGATACTCCAACGCCGATGGCGGTTTGAGTGTTCGGACGGAATTAATTTATCGATCCGCTTGATGCGATCCAAGATTGATTGTGATAACAATGATTCGCGGTCGTTATTCCATTTTGTTTTTAAGTGATTCTGTTGACCCGCTGTCCCGGTTGTGGTTTGCGATGGATTTCTTTGCATCTGATTATTTTCTCTCCGAATTGTGCTCGGTCTGATGGTGAGATGCTGCAAAAATCTATTTATTCTGAGTTGTTCATACTGGCCTGTGTTGTCGATGGGCAAGATCTCATGGCCTCCTCGTGGGGAGAAAGGTTCTGCAAAATTCAACTCACCCTTGCCGAATAAACCACATGCGAATTTTCCCATTCTGAAGTGGCAATAAAGGGTTGCAAAAAAATTTATTCGGAAACCGAAAGCATTGACGCCCACATTGTTACTGTCTAAAAGACATCATTCTAAACTCCATTCCAATTTTACGATGGAATTGGATTCCATCCGATTTTTATGGGAATAGCATTTGTTTTGCATGTGATATTGATCGAATGACATAACATAACTCACACTATCAATATCTTTGTGCAGCGTTTTGCAAGTAATTAAGGTTTTAAAGGCTCGATGACAGGTCATCAAATCATCTCTGTCATTAATAAGTGTAGTGCTTGCTTGTCGTCTCTTTGTTCTAATAATCGTTCAGTTAGCTGATGCATTAAATCTATATAGAGCAGAGAGCACACACTCGGGTATGAATCCATTTCACGACTCAAAGCACTAACAGCATTTGAATCGACATCCACGCGTATGTAATCTCGAACTAAACTAGGTATTATAGCGTAGAGAATACTCTGCATTTTTATTTTATTTTTTTATCGAAACGAAATGGATTTTGTGGACCATTATTTTGCTACCACACAGGAATCATTGATCTAGGACGCGTTTACGCCAGAATGTTCCATTATGACGTCTATTTCTTGGCCAAGTTGTCTCACTCGTTCCAGATTCCTCATTCCCGCGTCCCATCCCACATTCCCGGTGAAGATCGGTCGTCCCTTCTGCGATCAGGATAAGTTTAGTTGACAACGACAAAAATATCATCAAAATATCCATCTCATTCACATAATAAGAGTGATTTTATAACGTTATTTTCTATAAAAACTTGGCATTGCGAAGCACAACTGTCAACATATTTCCCTTTCCATACCATACAGTGTCCAGAGAATCACAATACTTGGAAAACCCTTGAGATAATATTTGTTATCACGATTGAAAACACCGGAGGTTGACGTGATCCATGTGATGTGAGATTCAACTCCAGATTACGTGAACATGTTCAAGATCAGCTAGCTGCTTCATCTGACTTGGAATGCTTGAGACTTGGTATCTGCATAAACTTCAACTTTCGTATACCCATACCACTCGGCAACTTCTTCCCGGCTGCTACGAGCTTGAAATTGGTGCAAATCTAACGTTTGTATCTTGTCACTTTGCAGGAATATGCGAAAACGCAGAAGGGCAGCCAAGAAAACCTAGTGGACAAGATGAACAACAAGTTCTTCTACTACACGAGGACCAAAGGATTATTCAGGATATGCTACCCGAAGGAGCGACCACCGACCGGTAAGCAATCTTGTACATTAACATGTACCTATGCCTTAACGACGAAGTCCTTGTGCAAAATAACTACCTTGTAATTAGATTTTAACTTCGGTATTTAGCCGAGGCCATCGCAGTGCATTGCTTTCCATAAGAGTGAGCTAAGATACCGTTTCGTGGTTCATTGGGACTATTATTAATTGTTATGCTCATGGCAAAAGCCAATGGCATGCCTCATTTACAAGAAAGGCAATCGTTGAATTGTTTACTTTGTAAGTGCATTCAAATGTTCAGCATCAAATGCTAGAGCGTATAGAATGATGATTTGACACAAACACTAAATTAGAATACGGGTTTTATCAGCCAAAAATAACGGATATTTAAACATAATAAACACATGGGCCATTGATCTAAGTTATACATAAAAAAAAAATCCGCATTCTTGCGAAAGAGATTTGGCTAACGATCACGCCTGATTGCCAAATGATGCTGGGACCAACTGCTTCTTGGCACGCCATCCTGTTATCCAGTGGGTTCGGGCTTAACGATGTCATGCCTCGGCAGAGACGAGTCCAGTAAATCTTGACTAATACAGAGGATTGCATCGCTGAGACTGTCTTGTATTTGACGAGTGCGTTGCAGTTGAGGGCGGCAAACGACTTGTTGATGAAGACCTCTCACTGTACATGCGATTTGATCCTCAGATCTCAAAAGCTAACAAATTTTGGTAACTGTGTCTGAAAGGTAAAAAATTATAAAATGAGACATAACTACTTGGCTTATCTACTTTGATATCATAAAAAAAATACGGAAAGGTTTTGAAATCACAATTTAACCGGGTTATTGAACGCAGGCTACCAAACTTTTTCCCGAAGTTTCGCAAAGTTATTCTGTCTGCTTTATCATCATGGGTCTAAAATCTAGTCCCAGCTAGTGGCAGGGTTTTTGAGCGGGGCGTAATACATATACGTCCACTGTTCACAAAATAACCTTAGAAAATTTGTCAACCCCGTTTTGAAGTGAACGACGACAATTTTCCTAGTGCCCTTGGCGGTGGTATCGAATGACCATGCTTCTGCGGCTGCTGCTGCTGCTGCTGCTGCTGCTACCACCGTTAGCGCACGAGGCTAATCCCGCACCTACTGCAATTATAACCACACAGACCTGTTGTCTCTCGAAAATATTCCTGTCTAATTAACTTCGATCGTGATCACTTGACTGAGATCTTATACCGCACAAACTCTTCTACACCGCCGCGTGAGACGGCCAGAGACCCACGGTGAGACCTACGGTGAGACCCACGGTGAGACCCACGGTGAGACCCACGGTGAGACCCACGGTGAGACCCACGGTGAGACCTACGGTGAGAGGATCGCGCTGCTCATGCTAACGGTGCTTGTCTTAACTGTACTCTGCCTGATGGCTGGTTGGGTGATTGACGCGTCGGTTATACACTCGCCAAACTGCTCGGTGTTCGCTCAAGGCGTCGCGACGTCAATCGGGTGGGGTCGACGGGACCCGTAATTAATGTCGCCCAGCGCGTCGCTATAGTGTTGATGTAATGCGCTACGAATTTCGGCATTTCTGTTATGACAATTGGTAGCACGTTAGAATCACTAGTAACACCGGTGTTTGGCATGATGGAGGGGTTCTGGCCACATTGGATTACCCGAGTTTTACATTACATTAAGAATCACTAGAACCGAAGTTTCACCGGTTTTTGGTGGTGTTAGGTAAAGTTTCTGGGCCACAATGGATAACCAGGCATCTGGTTGCATGCGGAAACCGTGCCATCGTTATTTTGGGCATGATGCAAGTATCCCGCAGTGCATTTAGAATCATCATTCGTTTTCACTGAGGGTGAATTTTGCAACTCGGAGCAAGTTTTTTTGTGATTGTGTTTGGGGGATAAGAGAACCAAAACTAGCAAGCTTTGGTGACTTATTGATGTCTGATTGTGTATGTGACCAGTGGCCAATGATGGTCGTCTCACAAGTGGGCTGCCATAGTTCAAGGGCCTTCATCCGAACTTTGACAAAGATGAAGATACGCGGGTGGGAGGGGTAGTGTTTCGACTCCCCGCATCTTGAATCGTTTATGCGTCAGGATCGATTGTTTTCAATTGTGGACGAGCGTGATGCTGAAATCGCGGTGGTCCGGGCAGAAACGCAGCCTCCGGACACCTTCGACATTTGGGCTGGGCTGGGTCTCGAGGAAGCTGAAACCTGTTCCGCGGATTCACCGCTCGCTGGATGATGAAATCGGCGAGTGCAGCTGCCAATTGCATCTGAGAGCATTATTGTTACGTTGCAGAGTATTGTTGGTGCATTTGTTGTGCAATCCCTTGTGGAGTGGGGAACTGTTTGAAAATCTGGTTTCGCTAGAGCGTACAAGCTCCAGCGTTGTTTCTACATTGGTGTCCCCAAAGTTTAAAGCTATATCCAGGGTAAGATGACCATAAAGTCCTCAAGTTCTTGGAATTATAAAAATCCAAGAGCGTTTAAAAACTGGGTATATTATTATTCCAAATTATTTTATCAGCTATGTCCACCTTCTCACAGTGTATTTTGATAGATATCCAAAAACAAGTTGTAAAATTATTGCTACATTTATGCTCTTAGGCTAGTTTTGGGTGCCAGGCGTCAAGGCTACTTTTGTACAAGATGTTCACAAATATTCACGACATTCTAATGGAAATATAAACGCAAACGATTTTGACCCAGAAATAAGATCGCACACCACAGTGTAAAGTAGTAATCGTACAACTTGTTAATTTGCGTTTAGCACAATGAAGTCGAAACGAATTGTTTTTCTCAATTCGATTCATCCTCGACCTACCGTCGCTTTACATAGGGTCACCATACAGTATGACTTGACTTATGAAATATTAATTGCTCAATTACAGAAGCCATCGACGGTACCACATAACGCGGCAGTCGTGAGAATGTTGGCGTTATGGGCGCATTGTACTGCAGAGAGATACATGTACATTACTTTGTTGAAGGCATGCCGCGCAATCGGTAACGAGTTTTATCTACTAGAGATCGTTGCGAAAGGGTCGAAAAGAGCAACGTTTCGCATGTTTTTGCGAAATTTTACTTATTTCAGTTGCGAATTGAGTAAAGAGACGCTTCTTTTTCAAATGTGATTCGGGAATGTGTGGCCTTGGAGACTTGAATGCACGAGTGGTGAAGGTGAACGAAACGCGCAAAGGATTTGTAAACAATTTCCGCTGTCAATTCGAAATGTTGCATGCATTTTCTGTAAAACACTGGCATTATTCGTGATGATATAGTGTAGGGAAATGTCCGACACTTCTCCTTTAATAAATATCATCTTTACGTGCCGTACCTAACATCTTATTTCCAAACAATGGACTTTTTACTGTCTCGTAAAGCAACTTTAATCTCGGAATCACCAATTAAATAAGATTAATGCACGACGGGTAAGCCGACAATGGTTAACGTTGTAATTTTACCGCAAGAAAAGAGATTTTCCAGAGTGCAAACATTGAATGTAAATAATGCATATTATTTTCCATATAAAGATATTATTGCAGCATACTAATGACAATAACTTAATAACAATATTATTACAAAAGAAATATCAATTCCTAAATTCTTATTCGTATCGTACCGTACATGCTTCGAATATTTGAAGTTTCGATACCAGAGATGTTTTTGGCAAACAAAAATTAGCGTTAGTTAAAAAAAATCGAACAATCTTGAATGAAAATGCACTAGCAACTGTAATTCCCAGTTTTTGGTAAGAAATGTTATATCTTACTAACATTTTCCAGCATTATTTTATGTTTTTTACATTTAACTGCGCCACTAGAGGTACCATATCTCGCTCAGTACATAGGCCACTCCGCTGTCTACCAGAAATATGCACCGATGTCAGCAGCACTACAGCTGTTCTGTGGAAGTCGACGACAGTACTATCTTATCACCCTCCCCCCTGTCTCCGATGGCTTCCGGACTCTCCGCACAGGTCAACGGACACTTGCCGTTAAGTGCTACCCGTTTCCGGTCGCCGTTTTAGGGCTACCTGTAATTGTCACGTGCCTCGATCGCCGATTGAACACGCGATGGGCTTGCTAATTCTTAGGTTATGGTTGCACGAGCTAGCAGTAAATGTTGGGTTTTGGATTTTGGGTTGGCGTCACCCTAGGCGTCACCCTAGCGGTGTATCAGAAGAAAATAAATGGTCGAACGGGTTAATATTAGGGGTATCAAGCTTGAGCAAAGAAAAACTTAAAATCCTTGGATGTTTTACGCTACACATAATCAAATAAGTAATATTTAATTAAGTTTCAACATGTAAAGCCTTTTTCTCTTGCGACAAGCATGATTTCCGCTCAAATTGGATTAATTTTGTCTGAAAGTAGATGCACATGGGAAGAAAATCATAAACTTAGTAAAGTATTGTGAGGCGCCATAGGTACATATTTCTCCACATTTTTATGAGGTACCAAAAATAATTTTTCAACCAAATTCATCAGGATTAAATATTCGAGCAATCATCATTCATAAAAAGATCTGCATTAACTAATTTTATCTAAAGCGATATCAATTTACATTTACTTTGGCCATCGACATAATGCATTATGTCTTGATTATATAATAAACAGTAAACACTGATCATAATAATGTTCTCTATGTTGGATAGTGATACTGATAACATTAAAAATTAGCAGCAACCATCTCGATAATCGCTTCACTAGTGTGCCTGTAACCACTTGGCTCCTAAGCCGCCTTGTCGACCACATGTTGGCTGTGTGTGAGTGTGTGTAGATCGCAATGTGATTGATCTACATCGAGTGAATGAGAATTACTGAATAGGCATGAACCACTCGACACGAAAGTAGGCTGCGAATGCATCTCGCCGCTGCCGCCGACTGCCGTCATATATCCGGTTTGCTGGTAAATAAGGAGCAGCATGCACCTCGGAAAGATGAAGTCACACACTGCGGTTGTAGGATGCTGTGAGACGGACTAGCTGATATACGCGACGAATTGGTCCGTCGCGTTGGCCGGAGCTGTCGAATGCAGCGTACAATCCGTGATCAATATCAAATTGATATTCTTTTTCGGCTTATACAGAAGACAAAATACTACATTTAAAAGGTAGACAAGAAGCTGTATGAGTTACGCAAATCTTTGCAAGTAATCGTTACAAATACTTACCGAAATGCATGGTAATTTATGTAAATCCTACTCGGAGCAAGCTTAGCACAGTTTCTCGTGTAAACCATGTAGGCTAGTGCATATTTTGGTGTACCTACTGAAAAACAGAGAGCGTACACGCTATCGCTAGTGACCTATACAGAATTCTCTGGCTCTCTTATGTCTGGTGTACTTAGCTTACAAACTCTTCTCTCGTCTCTATCTCCGCACTTGTAGCATGGTGTCGGCTACGAGGAAGGAGAGAGAGCTGACGGTAAACACGTATGGTAAACACACCGATTCCGACCAAGGCGTGGAATCTTCGGATTTAGGCGGTGTGAGCACTTAGCTTGAAGATCGGTGAAGATGGTTGGGTTTTCTACGGGCTTCTTTCTTCCAACATTCCTGGCATTCATTTGGGAAAATGTTGTTTGGTTTTGGGGTGAAATTGTACTAGCAGCTTGCTGTACGTGCCTGTATTACTTAACAAGATTAGTACGCTTATAGTATCGCGTAGGAATAATTTTTTAAATTACTCTAAGCAAATTGATAGCTTGACATTGAAATATAATTATCACCGGCGTTACCGCTTCTGCACATGTGCATTACGATTTTTCGAAGAAGATAATTAATTTTGAGAACAGAGCGCCACCTGTACGGTAACTCGTTTTTTTACATAGCTTTAGTCCTAATGAGTCGGCATAATTTTTTGTGTAATATCAGATTTCTTAATGAACTCAACTGTGGATACCGCCAAATAATTATTATAATCAGGTTCACTAATCATCCGCTTTCGCTGAAAAAATCCACCGTACCAATATTTTCAATGCCACACCCAATTAAAAACCTTGTAGTACCGCCACGTTAATAAATAATACACTAATAAACAATTCATACAGTTTGAACTAATCATTTGACACCGTTTTATAACCAATAGATTAATGGCACACATAACTAGTTCCATTTCCCTCAGGGAATCGATTGTTCTTAATATGCACAACCCCCAGCCAATACAGATGAATATTTATTACTTCTTTGATAAGTTCTTGGCTTTATATTCAGTGACATAATAAAGAAGGAATGTTAAATACTGGCCAGTGGCAATGTTGACGAATTCACACCTGTAACAGCTGGTGTGTAGACAGGTCAATGTCAAATGACGTCTCAGCAGCAGCAGCAGCAGCAGCATTGTAGCTTTCTCTAGATCCTCGTTCCTTCTTGCAGTATATTGTTGTTATCGTAGAATACTAAGTCGGAATTCCACTTGAATGTTTGCCATGAGCTCAGTGAGCAGTCAAGGTACTAACAGGTGCTTCGCTAGGTAATTGTTAATTAGTATTCAGATTTGAGATCTGTTTTTGGCGAAAATTGTTCTAGAATGTCTGCTGCATGGGCCATGTGGCTGTAATTAACTTTAAAATTGCTTTGTTAAGTGCGTTGATGATATTTTCATTTAGTGTCTGAGAATTCCAATCAGTTCGTGTTCTGTTTTGGAACACACTTTCCCATACAAAAATTAGTTATTCAAAAGTCCAAAATTGCAAATTTGTTTTATAAATTGGAAGGAACTGATATAAAAAAAACTATGCGACATAAGATATTTAATGTGAAGTCTTGGGAAGATTTGGTGGAAGGCTTAGAAGTCAATATCCATGAGTCGATTAGTTTTATTTTACACGTGCCAAGATTCTAAGAATAGAAACGCTTTATTTTATCAAGTAATTTTCATTTCTCGATTATGTAGGTACCATGCACCACGCGGTAACACATGACAAATGAAAATGATTTTTCACCGTTCAATGATCATTTTTCTCACCTAGTCCGCCTCATCATCATCATTCCACGAAACTTTCTTAGTTTTCAACTGGTCTAGCAATAATTTCGTACATAATTAAGCGTCTATTATTTTGATCTAAATATGAATTAGAGTCGCCAAATCGAGATGAAATCGAATCGAGTCTCTGATGCTTGATATCATTTCACAGGTGGATTAGTAAGCCTCAGTCAATGCCATTATTAACTTTCTCGATCAATTTCGGAAAGTCATTTGCATTTTATTGTACCAATTTCCATTCGGATGAAATCTGATAAGCATAATGGACTTATGATAGACCTAGCGGGCGTAGGTACCATCGCCTGAAAAGATCACGCTACTCGGATTAGCATGACGAAAGATCCGAGCCGGCGACTGTGAAGTGATATTTCCTTCGTCGCACCTCGCCGCTAAGGGACTTGCTAATTCGGAGCACCATGCCACACACCAATTGTGCGTGCAAATTAACTACACTTCGGGTCACGTGGCTGGTTTCGGTGGTCGTGATTCCTCGAAGGTCGCCTCGGAATGCCGACATTGATCAGATCCTGGATGGAATCTCGTCAGGCGAGTCATTTGAATTTTTACCTCATCAATCATTTCGAAATTATTAATTACTGACCGTGTATAGCGAAGGTGTATAGTTATTTATGTATGTGATTTTTTGTTTGATAATTCTTCTGCATGATTATAACTTGCAGATAATTTCGCTGCATACGAGAAAGTCAATGTTGTATCCTGAAAAAACCAAAAAATATGTTGATTTGCGTCTATACATGTATTACAGAACACACAGAAATTAATTTTAGATCTAGATCTTCATTTTGGCAAACGCCTTCAACATTCAACATTGAAAGTAATTATTTGCATGTAATTTAAATGTTTGATGTTATTCCGAGACGATTTATGTCATCCCTCCTCTCCCAACAAATACAAAATAATGCACACATCAGTTTGACTATATATAACAATCCTTCCTCCGTCTGATCATCTACACGAATAGCTGGACCACATCATCCCATCATGCTGTCGCATTACGTCACGAGCTGATTCAACTCGCAAAACCGTCGCACAGCGTCCCAGTTTTCGAAAAATGGATCGCGTGTTGTCGCTATTTTGACGTGAAGCAATCAGAACGATGAATTCGCATGAGTCACCTGTGACAGTATCAACGGATACATCCGTCTTTCTTTTCATCGTCTTGCTCTCCTGTAGCTGTTTTGAAATGCAAATGTGTGTGACATCTTTGAGCATCTCACCCGATAGTTGTCTTGCTATTGCGACTTTAATTGCAAAAAACGGCACGAATTCAGCACAAATTCAGCACAAAACTCTTCTGGAATAGTGGCGCACGCATTGTGTATTTTCCAGCATGGTCGGCGGCTCGTCATCTTCCAGTCGCATGGCCTTGCCAAGTCTCAAATCTTACCGGAAACACAAACAGTTTTTCATATTGAATTAACCTAAAAATACAAACACGTTTTCTTTCCAAACAGTCCCTACTTCCGTTCATTGAAACGTGTACTACTACACCACCTTTGTATATTTAAAGAAATTGTTTTTCTCTGTATTTATTCTAAATGCAATCAAGATACATTTTCAATGAATGAATTTGAATTTGTTTCGAGTTTAATTAAATTGTTTTCGTTCAGTCATTGTCTTCTGCTCTTTTGCTTGAGCGGTGACCTTGTCGCCTAATCTGAGGCTGTAGGGCGTTCCTGCGGCCTGCCCTCAACGGTAATGCACAACAATGCACTGCGGCGAGCTCGCCCAACGATATACATGGATACAATGACTGAACTAGCCAGACCCGCTATATTATATACAATTGTCGCAATCTATTGCATTATAGTACCGCGAATATACTATCCCTAATTATCTCAGTCCCGTACTATTGTTTGTTGATTAGAGTTATGACATTTCAACAACTTGACACAAAAGTGAAAATGATTGACATGTAATTTGCTACACGGTGTGAATGTCCCCCGCACTTTTTACGCCTACTATGAGCTGTAGACACCTGACATTTTGTTCTGATATTCATGGCCATCCAGTTTTTCATTCAATGTGTCTGCAATCTTTGAGAAAACCGTCTGTGTATCCGATGGTAATCTTCGCAGATATCCCAGCCTAATGTATTTGACTTAACATCTTCTCAAGGAACCGTTCCCACTGCTTACTGCCCGAGACTTTGTCACACAGAACAGTGACAAGAAAATAACACGTTCTTGCAGAACTTTTGACAGACTGTTCAGTTGTAAGAGTCACTCAAGCCAGAACTGAATGGCGACTGACTGGCCTACTTTTAATTGTGCTGTGGCAGCATCTTCTCATTGATGCAAGTACAAGATGCTCTCTCGCGTACTCTTGCTAATTATTAGCTCATTTCCATTTGTTTGCATTTGAAAATGTGCGCTAGAAAACGGTGTTTACTTGGCGAAGACCTGGTTTTAGATGTATTCTAACTTCTACGGTTCAGCTGCCTCACTTTTTGTTTCAAAATGAGAGAAATTTCGCCGAAAATGAAATAATACGTGCAACTTGAGATGACGTAAAGATGTTATCGGTTTGAAACGAGAGTGCCATTGTCTGTTTCTGCATGTCGAACGTCTTGACGCTGTTTCGCCGATTGAAGAGATGTTATGACTTTGTCGGTGTTACTATACGATATTTCTCTCTGGCTTTGCGCTTTACAGTTTCATATTTATTAAAATTGATGCGGTTTTAATGCCATTACTGATTAAAGGTTTAATTTTCTCTGCTTTCCATTCTGCAAGACGCATCGTATGCGCTACGAATAGCCAATGTGATGGTTGAAGTTTAATTGCCATACAAACTCGAGTGTTTTGACGAACAATTTCCCCTTTTCCTGCAATCAGTGCTATAATATAATATATTTATCACGATCAGTGATTGGAGAAAGGTAAAAGTAGTGACTATCCTCAACAGAAATCAACGTGAATTTCTATTTATTTTTTTGTAAAATACGTTTAAAAAAAATCAGGTTGTTTACTAGAGGTATTTCTATGAGAAAATACTGTTTTTTGGCTGCATTCCGCGTAAGAAGAAGGGACTTGAAGCATGTAACCACAAACAGAGGAAAACCAGTGAAGCCAAAACGATGACAATGATCTCATATAAAGCTATTTAGATAGCTTGCTTATGGCCGGGAGACGGGCAAGGAAATGGACTCTATAGTCCCTGATGGTCTCAGGTTCAATTCCCACCAGGGGCTCTCTTCTTCAATTCTCTTGAGGGACGTCTCGAGGATTCGCTCGAGGTGATCGGAAAACATTCGGCCAATTTGTGGGCCCTTTATTTTTGTGCAGCGAAACGAAGGACACTATGTTGTTATGTTTAAGAAACAATTTGGTCGGTCGCTTGTCCTATGTTGATTGCTTTTTCTTGGACTTAATTGTTGCCATGAAAGAGGAAATGGATTTAGAGTAGTGGCAACTAAAAAATGAAGGCGGAAAACGAAATTTCTCTCTATCAACAAAAAAATGTGGTTTGAAAACGGAGAGTTTTATTACTGAAAGAATTGAGGAAAAAATCGTGGATCTTTTTGTTGACGTTTCACATCTTTTAATTGAACTTGGGGTCGGTTCCATCAACTAATTGAACATATTTCTTGATCAATAGGAATTGTTCATTCTGAATCAATTTGCTAGATGACTGACTAGACACTTTTTAAGATTCTCTCAAGCTTTTAGCTCTGAAGAATGTTTCAGGATAGAAGTCTCTTTAAAGTTTTGATCTGTGTAGTTCACGTATCTTCTACGAAGGGCGCTTGTCTGCAATATTAGATTGATACAAAACCAGACTTGGAATACACAGCACTGCACTTTCACCTTCTCCTATTTAATGCATTTTGACAAAGCCTCGAATGCATGTCAATTGCAAGAAACGCTCTATAATCTTCTCTTGCCAACCATAAAGCATAAAGAGTCGGACTTGCTTGCAATTCAGCCACACTAAACATTGATTATCATTTAATTACCCAGGATATATCATATTATATTAGTATTATTACAGTTGGCTTGCACAAAGACTGAGCAATACCGCTGCTTCTTATACCTAAGTAATTAGTTTTCACCTTCCTTTAGTCCAAACAAAATGTTATTATTATTGTAAATTATATTATCTTTTATTATTATCCGAATAAACTGCAAATTAATTTCTTAAGACATGTCTTTCCCCAATCTTATAGCATTCAGTAACCCAGTTTGTCCTGGAAAACATGAAATTGCTGAACAAAATGAGAAATAGGCATCCAATGTCAAATCATCAAGGGTTTAAATTAGTGTAAAGGCAGGACACGATTTGTCACAAATATTAACAGTCGCTTCTTCCCCTTCTCTCCCGAGAGAGCGTTTCCACACCAAGCGAAGCAGGAATCTTGTGTGGCCGGATAGCTCAGTTGGTCAGAGCAACCGCCCGGCAAGCGGAAGGTCCCGGGTTCGTATCCCGGTTCGGACGCACATTTTTCCTGCCTAGCTAACCCACCAACAATTGCTTACTGGCGTTAGATCCCACCAGTGTAAACCAATTTCTCGATTATTCTAAGCGCAAACGTTACTGATATACAGCATTTTAAAAGTTGAAGTTTCTTGTAGCAAACAACAGATTCCCACTGACTTGCTATGCAACTAATAACCAAAATAACAGCGTTTCTTGGCCCGGTTCTCCCGTGGTAACGCCAGTGTGACGGACCCAGAAGACTTGCGGCAAAGAAGCTTGCGAGATGCTGGCAAACCACGGCGCGACACGAAACAGATTTTACAGCATGCTAACAGCACGCTAATCGCTATGCGGATGGACCTGTTTATGACGCAACATTGGCGGGCAAAGTGATTTAGATTTTGCCATTTATTATTTTTGTTCGTGTTAGTGGGTTTTTGTCAGAGTTAGCTTCTGCTTCCTCGTGAAATAAGGAAGAAATTGTGGCGATTCTTGTTGCTTGACCCCGAGGAGTTTGAATTTGAGGTGACGCCGTGTTTGTTTCAAATTATTTTTGTTTGTAAACAAAAAGGATCGCAAAGGCGGTTGCCCGATATTTTGGCGGTGTTCTTTGATAAGCAGATAATTGGTAGAAAAAATTCAGTCCTATTCTTGTTCGGATTTAAGATATTAAAGGTATAGAAGCACTGTTTGATGAAATCACTGGAGCAACCGCGTAAACGGGAATCATACAGGAATTGAGAACTATTTTTCCTAAACTCACGGCCATTCGTTTGCATCGTATTTCCATTTGAACAAGTTATCTTTATTCTTGTTTCCTTAACAAAATACAGGGTCAATTTTTCTTTTTTTCATCTAGGGCATCTCGGGATGCTTTTAATCCGGCTTGCCAAGCCTGGCGATTCCCCGGTATCTTCTTCTTTACAACTAAATTCACCTCCTTCCCCATCATCAAACTCCTCGTCCATTTCTACCAGCGCATTCCATTCTTCTACGTCTTCCCACAATTTCCCTCTGTCAACCTCCTACCAACTCATCTTCCTTTCCTCCAAATCTTCTTTTACACAATTTACTACTGTCAATTTATTTATTAACAATTTATCATTGTCATTTGACATTTATTTGTCCGCATACGCATTATGCTCATCCATAATCATCTGAGATTTCTCTTACTCAATTCAATCACAGGTGATACACTTGAAACATCGACACGAATCAATTATTTGCACTACTTAATAGCTCCAATTCAATGGCATCGCTAAAAGATTTCAAAACACCGAAAAGCAAACGAACGTGATTTGACAAAAACACGGTAGCTTCTGTGGGTCGTGGCTGCTGGTAAGTCGAATGCACGAACAAGCGACGAGCAGCCTGGCATGCTAAGTCGTCTCACCGAGCCAACCGTGCCAACTAATTGCTGTAGATGATTTGAGGTCGCAGCGGATTAGATAGCATCGGTGCGAGCAGGAATGCAGTTGTCAACATCATGCAGCGATTCCACGCGAGGAATCCACCGAAGGCACTGCGTCTCGCTCTGTTCAAACAAATTTTAACAAATTTTGGTTGTTGAATTGTTGTGAAACGAACGCTTCAAGCGATCTATTTAAAAATCTCGCATGTAATGCACATCTTTATTACACTTCACCGCCAAAATATCAATGGATTTTGAATTACGGGTTCTTCAAACTCTCTACGCCGAAACTTTTTCGGAAGGTGAATTTTTGGTAGCGAATGTACCACTGATATGAAACACATTCCACCATGAAGGGCATAAAATTCCGTCAGGTGTTGTACTGTGATGACAGCTGGCCCTTTGCCCCTGGTTGGCGTCGGTGAATGATCGAGCGCGGTTGGGTACTTTATCGGTGAGCAACACTTCCTTTGGAAGCTGAGTGAGGCTGTGTCGCTGGTTTCGATACTAAACCACGGCTTCCGGCAGGGATGGTCACCCATCCGACCTTTGACCCAGCGCCGTGTTGCTTAACGTCGGTGTTATCTTGTGAACGGGTTTTATCGGTCAAGCACACGCCACGGGGGATAAGTCTGTGGGACACTAAATCTTAGCCCGTGTCATTGCTAACTGAAAACTTCCACTTTTTTATCAGCCCAACGGTATATTTTTGTTAAGCACTTTGACCACAATTCGGCACTTTGTCGGTGCGCTACGCCGGGCTTTTTTCTTGTCAAAATTTGGATAATTGTTTCGGGCTAGTTTGTGTAATGGCGACGTTGGAATTGATTGGATTTCTCAATGGACATCACGGGTAATTTTTTGTTGTTCGCTGTCAGTTTTTGTTTGAGTTTGTTTTGGTGAGACGTTCGTGTAGAGGCTGCTCAACAACATGAGCATGCTATAGCTGTTATGAAACGCTTTTTACATGTTCTTACTTCAGAGATTGTATTGCAAAGTGTAACGATTGGGCCAAAAATTGTTGTAGCTCTATTTTTTCCAGTAATTGGTATACATACATAGATAGTAAATAATAATAATAAAATAGGATTTAAAAAATGGGCATTGATCTCTCCTCTATGGATATGTAAATGTAATTCAGATTGATCCAGGTTTATGACCGCTTTATTCGGGATTCCCGTGGCCAGCCTACAGACACAAAAAGGGAAACTGAAAGTTATCCGTCTTGAAACAGCAAAATACGTACTCTCCAACTGGAAAAAAACGAATCATGATGATTCACCTCCACGAAACAGAGTCATTCATCTCACGGAGTCATTGTTTTTGAAAAACAAACGTCAATTTCGGAATTCCATCGACAATGTCTTTGTCCACCGACTCTGAGGTTCGTGCGGGGCGAAGACGAGAGAGCCTCGCTGGGGCAGAGAGTGGCTCTTGCCGTAAAACCTTCTCCTAGCAGATACACCGGTCTCAAATCCTGTAATATACCTTACCTAAGATGGCGGTAATGCTCCATGACTTGACAGACTTTTGGTCCTGAAAAGGACCAAGGTCCGCCATCAACACAATGATCTTTCCGTGGCTCTGAACCACAGCATACCTATATAACCCCATAACCATATTGTCACGACTCATGAGTATGACATTTTGCAGCAGATCTTGTAAAGTCTCATTGTAGAGTAAATTGCTTATCAAACACTCAACAGATGGACGGCGGATGGATCCTGCTGCACACATTATCCTAAAAATAGACGCTGCCATTATTACCAAATCATAACCAACCCCTTTACCAACTATAATAAATTAACCCTAACATCATAATACCTACGACAAATGAGCGGAGATCGCCTCTCTCCGACCCTTGACCGGCTCTCAGCAGCGAAGCTGCATGCACGTTGAGTCTCGAACCACAAACCACCGCGACGCCATCCGCCGCGGGATGTGTCCAATGATCCGCGACCCAGCATCCTCCAGCTTCCACGCAGAGATATCGGCGACCTGTAATTCATGCATGGACTCGCTCGCTCGCTCGCTCGCCGGCAAGTTGTGGTACTTGGTGGTACATGGCAGCGATCGCTGGTCGATGTTGCGGAGATCTTCGGCAATTGGCTTCGCGTGGTCATGGCCTTAAAACAATTAGATTCGATGTGGCAGAACTGAAATGTGTGAATTGTGTTTTGAGCGTTGTCGATTAGAGGGTTCAACTGGCCGTATTTAATTGGCCCAATCGTTTAGCGATCAAGATTGTTGTTGTATTGACAATTTTTATTGTCCGCGTAGCTTTGGCGCTCGAATCCAAGTGGTAGGGTGCGCAATGGCACGCCTTTTCAATCTGTTACTGTCATCACACCATGGTCTCACCGTGTCACTTGCTGCTGGAATCCAAGTGGTAGGGTGCGCAATGGCACTCCTTGTCAAGCTGTTATCACACCGTGGTTACACCTTGTCACTTGCTGCTCGAATCCAAGTGGTAGGGTGCGCAATATGGCACACCTTTTAAATCTGTTATCACACCATGGTCTCACCGTGTCACTTGCTGCTGGAATCCAAGTGGTAGGGTGCGCAATATGGCACGCCTTTTCAATCTGTTACTGTTATCACACCGTGGTTACACCTTGTCACTTGCTGCTCGAATCCAAGTGGTAGGGTGCGCAATATGGCACACCTTTTAAATCTGTTATCACTCCATGGTTTCACCTTGTCACTTGCTGCTGGAATCCAAGTGTGAGGGTGCGCAATGGCACGCCTTGTCAAGCTGTTATCACACCATAGTTTCACCTTGTCACTTGCTGCTCGAATCCAAGTGGTAGGGTGCGCAATGGCACGCCTAAGCTGTTATCACACCGTGGTTACACCACCGTGTCGCGTGCGACTCGCTTAAACCCTTATTTCAAGGATAGATAATGATGATTTGGTTCAAGTGGCAAGATACATTTAAATGCTCGATTGAAGATCACGTTCTTTTAGCTTGGTATCTGCTGACAAAGCCAATTACTTACCACTGACGAGACAGGTATCGTGAGTTTGGATAATTAGGTACCCATTTTATTGTTTCGGATGTCCGATGCTATTAAAGACGCTTTTTTTCTTTCATAACAACTCGTTTTAGGTGCATGATGAAACATTGTCTTTTTAATCTTTAATTGTGAAACCCACGTCATCGTGCATATAGTTTTATATGCTATAAAAAGCTACTTGCTCATTGAGCTCCGCCATAATGATGCCTCCTGAGATTACGTGTACGTTCATTTAATACTCCTACAAAGCCAGGAAAACTGAGAAGTGTACAGTGTGTCTATAAGGTACTTGACGATGTAATATGTATGTACGTGCAATGCCGATGTGAAAATCACCGCTAGTCCTACACTATTATCATTTGAAACTGCTATGA
Organism: Nemurella pictetii; assembly: GCA_921293315.2. NCBI lineage: Eukaryota > Metazoa > Arthropoda > Insecta > Plecoptera > Nemouridae > Nemurella > Nemurella pictetii. The sequence continues at coordinate 11,839,817 of OV121122.1, forward strand.
GTCATTATTTTACCGAATTTTCCTGCCAATTTCTCTCCCGACATCGGCTGTCCGTTCCTGTTGACGGCACACACATAGCATTACCAGCTGCTTGCTCGTGCAATTATTATTTTTACCACTTGCTTCTGCAATTACAGTCCATTCGCCTCCACAAGACAGGTTTATTATAAACAATTTAGTTGGAAAAATACAATTTTTCTAAAATAAAAAATGATACATGGAAAGGACGATATTATGACTTGATGTATTTTGAGAGATATGATCAGACATGATCCTCTCAAAACATGATTACCGTAGTAGAGACTAGGGTAAATTTGACTAAATTGTAGGTAAATCTATTATTTAGTTACCTCTGAAAATAATGACCATTATGTACATGCATATGCAATACTGTTCATGTTATGGTCATGTATTAGGTATATAAGAAATTAGTCATTCAGCCAGTACCCACATTAATTATCTCCTTTCGATTGTGAGACGTTTAATCCGTCGAAACGCCCCTGTCTTTGTAGCAATACTCCCCCGTGATTTGTTGGTTTTAAAGGCGTGAAGCAATGCTTACATCTTATAAGACAAAGTGACTCAAGAGTTACTGAGAAATTTGTAGCATGTTAGTAATTTGGGGGTAGCAGTCTAAGGACATTCAATAACGTGGGAGAAATCGAATGTGGCTGGCCCGTAGTGGCATATCAACCCTTAAAATATAAGGGGGTTTATAAATATGTATATCGCGGTGCAAATATTTGAGGTTTTTTGAAAATTTCAAGTTCATCCCACTCGGTTCGCTATGCAAAATATCCTCACTTGTTTACCATGTAGGTATGACCGCGGCCAGCCAACGAAAGGTGGAGAAATCTTTGGTCATACGTGGTCACCTCAAGCCACGAGTGTTCTAAGGAATGTCCACCCTTCAAGCCCAACGCCCATGATACCTCACGCATACTTCTAAGATCTCATGCATTGAACATGACTGCAATAATTTCAATACTTGATTTCAATAATTAATATTCTGAAAATGTTTAATAAATTGCTCTTGCCAAAATGATGCGTTTTGCATTTTGCGTTTCTTGGAAGAGAAACATTAATCTCTGTGCTGTACAGAACACCATTTGACGTTCCTATCTTTACCTTTATAGGAACGTCCTGGAAACTGGCTAGGAACGGGTGTATAGGGACGAGTTGGGAACGATTTCGGCAGGCTAGGCAAATGTTGGCACGTGATAGACAACTATCCAGACATATTCAAGGACAAGGTTCTCAGAAATCGTGGAAAAGGTGGTTGAAAACTTGAAAAAATATTTTAAAAACATATTTAACATTTAACAATTGAATTTGATAGCTGTTCCTGCGGTTGCGATAGAGGTAATCACTATCCAACGAACACATTCTACATGGAAAAATGAAAAATCTTGCAGGATTGAAATGTCTACCGAGCTAGGAAAAAATGAAAAATATTTTAATATTAAACCCATCAAGTTCGGATTGATTTCTCTTAGCGTTTAAGCTTAGCTTATTCATTTTCTGAGCCAGTCCATACGTTTTCTTCCCCCTTCGGGGTGCCCGAATAATCTTGCATCTTTCGTGCTACGAGAATTTAAAAAAATCTTGCTACAAGGGCTTGAAAGTTGGACCACAGCGTGCTGCAGACTTGAAACACATCGTGCCACGGGCTTGAAACACAGCGTGCTACGCGCTTGAAACACAGCTACGGACTTGAATCGCAGCTTGCCAAGGGCTTACACCTCCACCCAGTGACGATGTATGATGATGATGTGATGCGACGTGATGTGTACCCGTGGCGTTCACGCGAGCTGCGAAAGCGATGGGTCAGGGTGCCGCCCGTGGGCCTGGCGGTCGGTCAAACAACGGGATTCCATCGCGGATAGCTCAGCTAGCAAGCGAGCAAGCAGCATGCTCATCGGGCAAGCAAGCAAGCGAACAGGCAGGCCGACGGTCCTGCATACCTGTACCTCGATTAGGACTTGGTAGGGAGTTGCCACCTTTCTTGGGCCACCTTGCGGCATGAGACCATGAGACAATCGCTCCAAAGAATGAGGGGAGGGACAAGCGGAGGGTAGTTTGTCGTTGGGTTACCTGTTGTACTTGAAGGGACTGACATTTTGTGAGATATTCACGTGGTCGTGTAATTCGATGCCTTTTAAATGTGTTTTGTGAGGACGCGTCACAAAGCACAGTGTTGGCAGAAGGAAAATAAATTCTTTGCATGAAGCGGACTGCTGAAATTTAATTAGGAACATCAGTTTGGCGATGTGAAGATTTTTCTATACGGATGCAATTCGTTTTTATTTTAAATCGCGTAACGCCTGATGTTCTTTCTAAAATAGTATGTTGTATTACACTGCTGTTAGACTTCCTGCGGCAAAGCTCTAGAGAGGATGTGTGGCAAGCTACTTTGAGGTGTGCAGCATACCTGTCGTGTACCTTGCGTACTTCGCCAACGACCTTGTCTCATTCAGAACGCTGAGGGTGGTGTGTAGCTGAAAGGATGGGGCGCCGCGAGGAGGGTAGTTTGTCGGGAAATTAGGGTGGCAGGGATCCATGGTGTTTCCTGCGCCTTGTCTCGATTGTTGTATCGCATGTCAATGACACCTGAGAACATGGAATGTCGGTTGAACGTTTTTATTACTGGGTGTATAGATGTACAGATGCAAGGTTGTTCTGTGTAGCACAAATTTTGGACCAAATCCGAGACGAGAGATGAGAAAGAGACTGTGATCCGTCTTGAACTGTAGTAGGAGAAACTTGCCATGCTGCTTGCTGCTTGCAGCTTGCTGGACCTGATGACTTTGTCTTATCGTAGTTTTTCCTGATTTCCCACGACATTTTCAGTGAGATGATTTCCTCGCTAGACACAGTTAAATTAATATGTAAATCAGCATTTGTTATTAAATATTTCGGTGACTTAGTTGCTAAAAGTAGACTTAGACTAAACAAAGAGAGGAAATGCATTTCTATGTTGCAATAACGATTTTACTTCCGCAGACGATGGTAAAAGTGATGCGTCTCAGATTCATCGGCTGTGACAAGTTAATTGTTTGTGGACCTTTGTGGATCTCTGCAACCAATCGCAATCCAAAGCACTCCATCATTAACCGAAGGCCAATTAGACTAATCTGATTCATATCTCGACGTATAGGAAGGTGGAAATGCTAAGTGTTACAATTCTCAAGGCACTCAATAGAAATTTATTCAAGAAATTTGCACACACATAAAAAGTGCAGCTAATTTACAATGAGCCAAAACCTGATCTATTTATTAATTTATTATTACTACAGGGGATCATGTTTCGACTAGTTTTATCTGAGACATGTTAAAAAATATATATCTTGAGGTTCTAGCAAGCTGAGAGAGCTTCTATGCCAAGGTTTCAACTGCATTACAGAAGATATCATCAAGCGATATCTATTGGTTGACTGTCAGGCTTGTCTTGACCTGTGTTGACCCCCTCGTGAGCATGTGGCCGAATTTTTAGGACGGCGTAGGTACCTACGAATTGTCATTGGTGCAATGCGTATACTTATGGTAGGCCTGTAGGCAGGTGACATGCACCTCCTATACTACATACATACCATGCCTGCCTGCCTATACATAATAATTATGTGTCTTCCGGCTATAATTTAAATCTGGATTCCGATCTGTAGGCCAGGCATTCAGCACAGTCCATTGAGTGTGATGTGACTCGGATAAAATTAAATTCTATGAGAAATATGACGAGAGAAATGATAATATTGATGAAAACAATGATAAAGGGCAATGATGATGATTTTCTCTGTATTTATTCTGATTATATTATGTTTGAGATTTCCATGTGTGTTTACTCGTGTTTTGTTCCACTTCCACTATTCATTTACAAAATTCCATCATAAAACTTAAATAAATATTGTAGGGCAAATGTATGAAGCCGAATTTTACCCAACTTTGCACAATATATATATTTTATTCAAACAGATTAGTATATTACATATACAGTGTCTGAGTACTCCTCTCCTCTTACTTTAATATTATTTTTAAATTTCTCCTAAAACATTTATCATTCCTCATCATACATTCCTTTATCAAATTTAACCCATTCCAATCATCCTATCCCTCTTTCTAAAATTCCCACCCCTTTCTTCCCTAATTTTCTTCCCAATAACTTAAAATCGTGTCCATTCTTTCCTTTAAACCTTGCCTTCTCCATTCTGCTCCCCAATTCTTTCCACGCTTCCCACCCCCAAAATGATTTATAAATATACCTGAGTCTTGTTATCTTTCTTCTTTTCCTCAGGTCCTCCCAATTTAAGTCTTCAATAGTTTTTGTTATGCTTGTATACTTGAAATAAACCATTTCCATTTCTTTATAAAATTCCTCCCCTTCTTCTGTTTCTTCCGTCTCTTCCGTTTCTTTAATTTCTTCCTCATCTACTTCTTCTTCTTCTTCCTTCTCTATATCACTCACATCATCTTCCTTTTCCTCTTCCTTTATACATTCCACCAATTTATCCAAAAGAAATTGTTTATTGCCTTGTATTGCCTCGCCTTGTATTGCCTTGTATTGTAAAATTCAAACCCAGAGACAATAAAAACTTGTGTGGAAATGCTTTTCTAATGGGAATACATTTAGTTGTAATCACAATTATTGACCCTGGAATGGACAATTTCAAATGTGGTCTATTAGAAAGAGAAAAAGTTTCTTAGGGGCCGTGGTATGACTCCCGGTACAGATAAAATTTTTGCAATCGTTGCTACATGTGCCGAAACTTGTGCTAGTGTCATCGTTACGTGTGCTACTGTACTGTTACTGAGAAACGCGGCTTTTCTAATGATCCTGGGCTTCCTCTTGTTGCAGTCGTGACGTACCTGAGTCCAGTGGAGACGCACTGCTCCAACATCGACTACTTCATCCCCGACGTGGACAACGTCACCAAGCAATTCAGCGAGGACGCCATGGCCAGGCTACGTTAGTACACCGAGCAAGGCCACGCTGATACCTTTTAAACACTAGTTTACTGAGGCTTTTGACATCCCAGCAGTGTGATTCTGTTAATTTTTATGTAAGGATCAAATGAGATGAGAACTTTTGTCATTGTTTTTAACGGAACAAAATATGATCTCACTTTAAATGAACAAACAGAATTGCATTGCAGAAGCTTGTAATCTTACCTGTGGCCTCTTTAGCTTCATCTTTAGCTTTAGGTTTGAAAAAATGTGACCCAGCGTAATTTGGACTAATTTTGAACAGTGTAAATAAAGGCTGTGGGGTTTGGTTTGGATGTCTTTGTTAAATAGATTGTTAACACGATCCACGAAGCAAAGCACCCGCCACTAGCAATAGATTGGAAACACAATCTACGTAGCATAGCAACCCGCCGCCAGCCAAACTGACTCCCCGCTTGTTACGCAGACATGGGCCGTTCGATGATCGCGCTCTTCATCGTCGCGTTCTTCTTCGTGTTCGTCGCGTTCTGGACGGGGGTCGCCGGCTGCTGGCGTCGCTCGCCCGGCAACATCACCTCCACCGCCATCTTGATGCTGCTAGCCTGTGAGTTCTCCGCTACCGACACCGCCAGAGATTTACTCGCCTCGCCAATGATGCATTCATCTCGCCAATGCTGTTAATCTTTCCGATTATACATTCGTTTTGGCGATGCTCTATTTTATTTGCAAAAGCTATGCTTTATTTGCCTCAACAATGATTCATTTGTCTTGTCAATGATTCATTTGCCTCGCCAATGATTCTTTCGTCTCGCCAATGCTGTTAATGTTTCCGATAATACATTCGTTTTGGCGATACTCTATCTTATTTGCAAAGGCAATGCTTTAATTGTCTCGGCAATGATTTATTTGCTTCGTTTAAGCTTTATTTGCGTCAGCGATGATTTATTTTCAACGGCAATGCTTCCTTTGCCTTGCCAATGTTTTTTGAGAGTATTAACTCCCCAAAACGCTCTGTGTGTAGGTATTTCACCTTATTTAAACTTGCAATTTGTTAAGATTTTTAGTTAAAGTGACAGCACTACCTGAGCATTGAGCACTTGATTAGCATTTGCTTTAGAAATTTGAGTAAGAAGTTCTTCCGCTGGTCAGAAAATCCAAAACATGGACATCGAACGTCACAAAACGTTTCAATTGCTCATTGAGAAACCTAATGTAATTTAAAATTGAGTAAAATTAGCAAAGCAGAAAATGAACAAGAACAAAAATTAAAATAAGATGGTGAAGATCCAGTGATGGAAACGGTGGAATGCTAGAAGAGTTAGTGCACTTCGAAGGGGACTTTGAGTTCCGTGTCGTGACGCTGTCATTCCTCCGCAGGCCTACTGAGCGCCGGATCGATGGGTCTCTGGCACGGCGTTGAGTACTACGAGAAGGAGAAGGTGGTCGGAGAGGAGTTCCCGCAGCAGTGGAGCAACGTGAGTTCCGTTCCAACGCCGCTTGGCTGAGAATCGTGCCTTTTTCAGATGTTTCTTGAAATAAATGCCATTTGGAACTGTGATAACGAATGCTTAGCTGTCCGATATAACTTCGAAGGCTTCGAAACTTTGAACGGAGACTTGACAAGCCCATCGTGGATGTACTCGTTTGCCTTGCGGTTCTTTCTCCGATATGTTTTAATGCTGCATAGCAACATATGATTCACATATGAACATGTAGATTAATTCACATTGAAGATTACAACGTGGATGTAGGCAAAATGTTTTTGGATCTTTCCAGGATCAAAAGACATTCAAATCAGTGCCAAAACTGTTAAGTTAATCCTTATGAAACTATACTGCCTAAGCCCAGTATACCCCCATTATTAGCTATCCCATTATACTACCTACGTTATCTTAAACAAGCTGAAGGTTTGCAATGCTATGCTGCCTGCATTCTAAAGCAGATAAAGCAGGCAACAGCTTAGTAAAAAGTCGGGAACAGCTAAGCGTTCAATATCCTATTAATGTAGGTTTTTTTGTTTAGGCATAAATGTGAGTGAAGTATCTAGAACTGGCAATCTTTGTTAACCGGTACCACTAAGGAACAAAACGATATCTCCGCTTAGCTGAATGTTAACTGAACATATGAATGCCAAATTATTGTTTTGGTTTCGCACTGAAAGGGGTTGTAGCATACGAGTGGTTACCAATTTTTAGCTACATAACGGGAGAATATCTAGAGTCATTCACACCAGTGATTCCGGTGAAACAAAGGATCTACGACGAAGCTATAAACAGAGTAACGTAACTTCAGTTAGAAAATTATAATATTTTTTTTTTCAATTGGTGACCTGATGTTCCTGTACCAATAACTGCATGTTGTTTACCTCCACAGACAGATAATATTTTACTTTCAGACGCTGCATTCCTTTTATGACATTGCATTTAATTCCTTCGATCGTTGCTAGTCGGCAAAAACTAAGCGTAAATGTGTTCGTAAAATTATGATATCTCGGGCATAAATTTAAAAACCGCTTTCGGAAATCACAAGTGTGCTTAAAAAGTAAACACATGTTTGAAAAAACTATCTTACCTGGTTATTAAACGCCTCAGAAACTTAACTCGCAACGTTTCACAAAGCTACGCTGCTGAGACTAGAAAAATACACAAAGAGAAAGCAATTGTACTTGTTTTACTGAGTTGGTGCTTAGCATTCAATACCAAGTTAAACATTTCTTCTGAAAAGTGTCACCGCTGTCAAATCTACCCGCAGACCGAAACGTAGCAACGCATCGCAGCGTCCCCGCCGCGACTAGCACCGATCGAACGCCCGCCCCCCGCGACCCCTACCTTGTAATGACCTTGCCCCCGCCACGCGAACAAGGCGCTGCGCGACGCCACCGCACACCGCTACGACTGGTCGTACGTCCTGGCGTGGCTCAGCGTCGGCTGTTCGTTGGTCTCGTCGGTGTTGCTCTTCGCCGGCGCCAACTGTTTGCGTTCCGAGCGCTACAAGCAGCAGGCGAAGAACGTCCAGTACATCATGCCAGGTTGCTATGGAGACGGCCAATCGCGACGAAAGACTAACGCTGTGTTCACCCGTTGCCGTTCTTGCATCGCTGTCCATTTTTGTTCTTCTCGAGCCGCCTTTGTTGGCGGTTGCGAATCGCGATGGAGGCGGTGGTCTTAGTTCTTCCAATCTCTGTGCACATCGCTGTGGGGTCTTTCAAAGCATTCCTAACATCTTATTGAAGCTTTCTGTGTTCTCCTCAATCAAAATCTAGTTAATGGGCTTATTCCAGTCCATTGAGAGAAGTGGTTTTCTGTTTTTAATTAAAAGTGTCCCTTTTTATTGTTAGAAACAAAATATCCCGTTTAAAATTTTGTCCATACCGGTATTCACCCCCGGGTCATTTGCATTACAGGGAAAATGAATGCTCTTTCCAACTGAGAACTTTTGAACTGGTAGTTAAGCTTATTTGAGTAGTCGGGCTCCATGGAGATAGAAACAGGACTATGAATGAACAAAGATAGCGCTGAATCTAGTGACGCTATGCTGCAATCACGCGCCAACAACTCGACTAACACCAATTATGACGTTGGGTATGCTAGGTAATTACTTTAGTACCCTCCATTGTTAAGGAACTAATATCAAATGGAATTGGCAATTGGATGTAAGACGATAACAGTACTTTAAGCTATTTTTGTTGATTTTTTACCATGGCCAGGAAGCTTTAATAATGTGAATGTTTTAAAGAAACCATCTGCTAATCCACACACACTTTACCACCCACTCAACAACTGACAACAAAATAACAAAAACTCCCAAAAACACACGCGTGGCAAAGTCTTTCGGTGAAGTTGGCAGTCCCCGGCGCGACCTAACGCTGCACGCTCGGTGACTAACGGCCGGCTTTTCTCCCCCCCTCGCCCGCGCTTGGCCCCGGTGTGCAGATCCTGACGGAAAACGCTTACACCAGCTACGACTGGTCTTACATCCTCGCTTGGGTTGGCGTCGGCTGGTCGCTGGTGTCGGCCATTTTGTTCTCGTCGGCGGCCATTTGCTTGCGCGGCGAACGCGAGAAGGAGGAGGCGATGAACATGCAATACTTGATGCCGGGTAAGAGTCGAGCGACGCGATGTCCGGCCCGTGCCCCGTTTGTTTCTTCTAACGTCGGTGCGGGACGGGATTTTGGAATGGTCGGGGTTTTTTCCATTTGTCCGTGGCTGTGTAATTGCTTGAGTCGAGAACTTTGAGGTAAATAGAGTTATGTTTCCTAAAATGCAAACGAATTTACGAAACTAGTTAACTTTTGACACAGCTTATCAGTGAATAGGTACAGAGAAATATTTATATCAACATTAATTCTGTCTTGCAACTTCTGTAGGCTGTTGAAATTGTACGAGTATTAGTGTAAGTATAGGTAGGCTAGACACAATTACAAATTTTTAGCGAATCTGTACCAATTCCTATTGAGATGAAGAAATGATCTCCTCAAAACAAACCCGGTTTGGAAATCTTGTCTTCGGGGATATCATTTCAGTATCGGCTAGCCTTCGAATGAATATCAATCATTTTTACGACGTTCACTCTCTCTGAAAAAAAATTGAGGTGAATGTCGATTGCTCTCTGAATGAGTTTTAAATGCTTGTTATTTCGTACGCATGGTTTCGAATCATTTCCATTTCAAAGCGACGTGATGGTCTGACTGATTTTTGTCAGATTGATTCTTCCTTTCCCTTTTGACATTATCATCTCACCATCATCTAGTTTTTAAGTATTCTGAATCTAAATTGGTTCACACCTTTCATTATAATACTTTTAAGTCATACTAATGATTTGCTCTATTTTACCCATGGGCTAGATATTAGCATTTTGAAAGAAAGGATAGGATTGTACAAGTAAGGATAAAATATAAGGGTTCACAGATAATCACTACGGCTTTGATGGATAGGATGCTGCATTTTGAAATCGCTGGTCTCTGATGCACATAAATACTGTAATGGTTTTTTAGTCGATCAAATTATTCCAGCACTCAGATGTTATTACTGATAGATTTATATATACAAATTAAAAAATATATATGCATACAATGCTTGTGGTTGTGATTGTAATGTCATTATTGATGATTGTAATGTGATTATGATTTGTGAGAGCTTTCGTCATCAGTACAACCAACAATTATTCTCATTTTGTGCTGAATATTAACGTGCTGCAACCTGGCTTGAATATTAATAGAACTCTTTATGACTCGGAAAATCGGGCAAGTTGGCTATGTATAAAATAGAAAATAGATACTGGAAAACTGTCAAATTGAATCCTAATAAAACCTGGGCTGGTTACTTTTCAGTTAATCAAAATATCTGCAATTCAATGCCAAATGCTATCTTCTATATATCTTCTATAAGAGCAGAGATCAATTATTTCGTTTTGCAATCAATGAGCAAATGGTTTGTTTGTTTTCCTACCTCTTATTCTGATCAATGTTAGCTTCCCCGTGTTAATATCGATACAATGACAACTCAATTCAAACAGCTGAGAAAAGTTATTTTGCAACGCAAAATCAAGGGGTTCTGGGCTCATTTCCCCTAGTTCGTATATAAATGTTTTCCGGCCTTGTTTCCCGACCAAGAACGAACGGCCGAGACTGACGTAAGTTTTCCCCGTGTGTTTGCAGTCTACCCGCAGAAGCAGCAACAGTACGCGTACACGACCAGCTACCCCCCGGCGGCGTACCCCGGCCCGTACTACCACAACTCGCAGTACGGTCACTACAACTACTAGCGGCATCGGCAAAGCTCGGTGCAGCCGCGTCGGAACAACGCAGCGTTAGCATCACGACAATAGTTATTTATTTTTTCTATCGATAAAAGTTTTTTTTACTTCAGCGATGATATGAAGATGAGTTTGAAGCGCAGAGGTGGAATTCGGATTTTTTGATACACATTTTCGGTAGGTAGGCGATTGTTTGGTGTAAAATTTTAAATCCACCTAGTGAATCTTTTTTTATATGTGTTTGAAAAGGATGCCGATGGTTTCGTATTTTTATAGATGGTTTTGCTGGAAGAATAAATTATTCTTATTGTAAGCAATATTGAGTTTAGAAGTGCCAGAATAGTTAATCTGAAATCACATTATTATTAGTTACCGTTGAAGTTTATTACGAATATTGAAAGAATTCCCAGTCACAGATGAGGAAAATTGTTTCTTGTTTCTGGTTGGGTTTTCTCTCATGTTTTAAGAAACTACATTAGCAACAGCTGATGATTTTGTTCTTGATTTATTGATCAAGCATGTGTTGATCGAAGTCAAGAGCATTCTGTGGCAGACCATGATGAAATACCTTATCAGTTATCGTCTAAAAGTTAATGGAAAATCGAGTTTCGTATTTAGCGCTAGGCCTTAGTCTATAGAAGTATTTTTTTTTTATTGTGAGATGAGCAATATTTGTTTTGCCAATCTGATAATTCCAAGTGAAAATAAACCTTTTATAAATATTTATTTGTTTTCATTCCATTCCAACCCAAGATTTAGATTTAGATTTTCTTATCAGAGTTTTCTTTCTCATTATTGATAGTGAAAACTTGTTGAAAACTTCATCTGTTTTATTTGAGTTTAGAATGGGTGAGCATTTTATCGAAATTTTGGAGTGATTATCGGTTTCTTTTAGTTGGGAAGAAGCTCATTTATTTTCAAATAGTTTTGAATTTCGTACCGATATTAGTTTGAGTATTCGACTGTAGGATAAATGACATTTTACCCATAAATCCTCGTGAGTGGTGGAATAGTTTTAATGGCTGCCAATGTTCAGTCAGCAGTTCGTCTGTCGGGCTGTATCGATTTGTAACTTGCTTCACTACTAAAACTGATTGGAAATCGCTTGAAGTTCGTTATTAATATTCACATAATGAGTGAAGACAGGGATCGAGACGATGACACCTTTCGGGATCTCTGGCTAGCAAATTGGGAACAGCAATGCGTAGAGCATGTCGAAAGTGAACCCGATTACGAAGGGCAGCTTCAAAGTGATCGTGACTTAACAAACCAAAAAGTGTGGTATTCCTTTCAAAATACTGCCACAGCGATAGCCCAACTGTACAAAGGTATGTGTCTTCTTTTATTAATAGCGTAATAATTTTTATAGGCGTATGTAAAAAATGTCCGACCATTTGCAACCATTTTGTGTCTGGCTTATTGATCAAGATATTTTTTGAAAACTTTGAATATTAATCATTTCAGAGCGGCTTCAATCAGGAGTATCCTTATGGGTGCCTTTTCAAACTGCGGCAGGAACTGCTACATCACTTTTTAAAGGTAAATTGATGAAAAACTCGATCAATTTCTTTGTGTTAAGCCTAGTGCTAGTGACCTTCAGCCCATCCTAACTTGAATTAACATCACTAACTTGATCGCAGAATCTTCCGATGGGATGCGCCGAACGGGAGAATTAGGTGTCCAGTGCGGCTACCAGCGCCGGAACAAGGAGCTGTTAAACTGGGCACGGAAGAAGAGACGTCATATCCGAAGGGAAGACTTGCTTTCATATCTCGCAGGCAAGCAGCTGCCAGTGCGGCCTCCCCATCACAGGTACACACCTATTACCATCTGCAAACCTATTTAAATGTTGCTAGTTGATATCATAGATGCTTTCTATAATTTTCTTCTTTTTGTATCCACAGAGGGTCCCCAAAACCACGAATTATGCTGGGAGTTGGCCATGGCTCTCCAAATGCCCATCAAATGGAAGTTCACCACTTTAACCATACGAGTCACCCCGCCGTATCATCTGGCGGCAACGGAGACGACTCAAATTTACTAGCTTTTCGCGAAGCATTATCATACTCCAGTAAGTTTCAATTAATACTTTGAATCATGATGTGAAAGGTTTTTGTAGTTAGGTAGGTACCTACCTACTTTTAATTTTCCATTATACTAGTACTTGTTATTTAGCTGTAATATTTTTGACAACTCGAGATAAAAAAGCCAATGGCTTGTTTTTGATCAACGGAAGTAAGTACCTAACTACTTAGACATTTGATCTTTTCTGACAAACCTTTTTTTAAATCAAAGTAAATTACAGGGTAATGCCAAGTTCCCAGTTAGAAACTAACTATACCTAGGTTATCATTGGAAATTAGTCACACATTTGTCATCAAGTCTCAGCAAGCACAAGCATGTTATCTGCCCAGGGTTTAAATCAGTTGTAATTGCTTTATAGTTCTAGGTACATATTTTTAATCAGATAACGTCATATGTGTTAAAAAAATTGACTGGGTTGTCACGATTTATGTTATGAATATAGGAGTGTAGGAGTGCTTGGACGCAGAAGTGTAAATAACAAATGGCACTGACCATGATTTGTGCTACTGACGCATTATAGTTACTAATCATATACCTAGCTGGCGGTTCGTGTATGCAAGAAGTGAAAAAGGCACGCGAACGGGGGGGTTGAAACGTAATTGTGGGTTGAAGGGGGGCTAACGAAGGCTTGGCGTTTGCAGACGGCTCGCTGGGGCGGCGGCAGCGTTCGGCGGACCTCAGCAACTTCATCTCGAGCGAGTTTGCGCGGCACACGAAGCGGCACGCGCCCCCCTCCCCGCCGCACGACGTCAACATGGACTCGCCGACGCACGCCCACAAGCGGCCGCGGTTCATGTAATGCCGCTGAGTACCAACGCCACAATGCCTCGATTTGCCGTGTCAGAGCAGAGCTTGATTTCGTTATCCTATAATTTGTGTTATACTTTAGTTTTGTAATAAATAATCTCTAAAGTAGATAATGTAAAACTTAACTGGATAGGTCTCGGGAAGAGAGTATGCGATCGGGAGGGGGCTGTACCTTGTCGATCTTCTTGCTAGTAAGAGAAACGTGGTTTTCCGTGAAGGTGGATTGTCGTATTTTCTCGACAAAATGGCCGATGGTTGGGGATTGCGAATTCACCAGAAATCGGAGCTCTGTTTTTATCCGTGCATTTTGCCGGGGGGATTTGATGAACGAAACGTTTCGACTCGAGAAGTCGGAACAACTTTGGCCAAAAAAGAAACGCACCAATAGAAACTTGGCTTGTTTTTTTTCTCTCACTATTGCAAGACGTTGTTTTTTGTTTTATCTCTGAAAAAATTTGTTATATATTATTTATTTTCAATAGAATTATACAGTTAAAACATTGTTCTTTGTGAATAGAGTCCACGAACGACCGACCCTGTAGTTATTTGCTACCTAGCATTCTTTGAACGTTACGGAGAATACTGTGTAATTTCCTAACGGGATGCCCGTGGACGACCGTTTTGTATGCCCTGCGGGAAAAATTGGACTGAGGTCGAATATAAGGATGCTTCGATTTTTTTATGATTCGAGGCTGAGACTTTTTATAACATTTTTGCAGCAATACGTTAAACTCCATAGGTACTCCAAAGAAATTCGTTTGTACCAAAATAATAATGACATTGCAATTTGATCCTCAAGATGGTTGTTTGTATTGGTAATGTGAGGAACCACCTCCAATAAATAGTAGGGTAGAAAAAGTAATCTGCCATATATTTGAAATGTGCTAAAAATATAAATGAATGTAATGTAGAACATTTTCGGCAGTGGTGTGTCATCATTGCCCTAACTTTAAAATTAATACGTTCTACGAAGGAACCGTTGAATTGTTCCAACAAAATTTTAATTTGGCTGGATAAACTGGGGACAAGGTTCTTGTAAAATTCTTTGTATTTACGAACAGTCGTTTTCACATTGTACGGACACCATATTTTTTTAAATCTGAGATTACGGAAAGTGTGGACAATGTTTCCTGTTATTTCAAAACTTCAGAATATGTCCTAGCAATTATGTTTTAAGTGTTGCGTTCTAGGTTGACTTTGATATATGATTTGATTAGCAAATTGCATATTAGATTGTTAATTAAATTATTCTATCTTAAGTTGTTAAATGATTGTGTGGCAAAACTCTTTGTTTTGTATGCCTTATTTGATAACATAAATTAACTTTGCTACACATAATCATAATGAGAACAAAAAGGAGATTGTTTTTGGATTAACTATGGAGTGCTCTCAAATAACTTACTCATTTCTTGTATTTCACGAGCAGGAGAACCTATCTTGTATGTACATAAAGTAAAGTATTCGTTTCTGAACTATCCCTAAACTACATTTCAAAATATAATATGAAATATGTCTATTAAAATTTCCAACTTCCCATATAATGGGGCCCATAAAAGTTAAAACCGGGTTCAGAACTCGGAGTATTGCAAATATTTTCCTCGTACCTACCTATCGTAACTAATAGATAAATGATAATCCATTATTGTTGGCCAACTCTATTGTAAGTAGTTAGGCCTATGCAAAAATTGAATATATTGGAATGAGTTCTATGGATGTATGTTTTCATGCCGGTTGTCACATCATTGTACTGTCCTATCACGATTCACGATCATTCCTCTGAATCTAGAGACCTCGATTGAAGCTCCGTTTACTGTTTGGCTTTGCGAGCTTTGGGTTGTTAAGAGTGGAGATTTGTATGCGTTGCGTTGATATTTTTCAACAAACTTAGAATCAAGTCAAAATGCAAAAAAGAATCCTATTCTCATCAGTGCCGATTGGAGGACTTGATGATGTCAGATAACAAAAAAGGTTAACAGATGACTTCTATTATTTTTCTAATGATTCTAGCTTATCAAGATGCCTCTGTGTGAGAAAATGAGCGGAGCCAGCGCAAAGCTCGCAAATGTTGAACTGAATTCGACATTTGTTGTAGCGCAGCGATTGCAAAGCTTGCAGTACTCCAAACTCTCAGGCTCCGATTGGCGAACGCCACAGCGAAACGCTCGCAAAGCCAGACAGTAAATGTACCTTTAATATCAATAAATTTTTCTTGGTAGGTAGGGTCTTGGTAGATAACTGAAAAGTAAAAACAATACTCATACTGTGATTCTGGAATGTACTTTAGTAGATTCGACCACAGAAAGAGCTACCTTCTGCATTACTGCCCCGATGCTGGGAGCTATTTGTCTTTTAGTAAGGCCTAGGGTTCTTTAACTTGTATGTAGTACACATATAAATGATTTAAATTAAATGACAGACAGCAAAGTGTAGGTAATGTTATTTCCGAGGCGTCACTAGTTGTGAGGCATGGTTTTTTCTTTATCTGGCTGATTGTATCACATTGTTTACCATGTGATGGCCTTACTAAGGATAGTGATTTGATTGTTAAACCTTTATTTGCTATTTTTTCAAAAATTCCAGTGATTGGCAATTTTATTGTAAATGCCGTTTTAAGTATGAAAATCAAGTTAACTACGTTTCAATGCTTATGAAACCTTTTTTTTGTGAACTTGTTTTTTATTTTTTCTGTATTTGTTTTTCAATTTGATGTGTCACTGATATTATTATTTTATTTCTTTCCCCAGAAATTCGGAGCAACAACTTTCCAGACTAGAAGGCGTGGGAAGAAATATATTTGGATCGTTGAAAATCTCACGTTAGCACTCTAGCTAATCTGCCGAACATTAAAGAAACAGCGATGTTTCACCTTGGTCCATTTGAATATAGGTGAGGTAAGGTCATCAGGAATAGAGTATTTATGTCGGCTAAACCATATATAATGTACCAGCTGGTACCCATCTAGTAATCCATGTATTATGTATATTATCTTAATTTATTTAATTTATATTTTATACATATTAAAAACACTGCTATGCTATTTTTTAAATTTTTACTACTACTTTTGAGTACCTGCTTTAAAAAAAATAGCCACTAATCTTTGGATTTCACAGTCACACTCAAAATCTGTTAATCTACCTTATTCAACAATTTTTACAATATTAATAATGCCACATGTTCATTTTCTGCAAAACAGTGCATCGCATTTTACCAAATTGAAACAATGAGTTACAAGCAAAAGAAGGTAAAATTACCTATCTTGACCGGCCACAATTTTACAACTCGCCCATCCTGGTATCTCATGCAATTGCAGCAAGAGAAAGATACCATATCTTATATGTTTTTGAAAAATCTCTTCCCAATACCACAAGTCTCCGGAAAATGCATACACAATCTAAGGATAAACAATTGTAAAATTCTAAAGATTTGTGGATCAATTGAAATGTATGCCATTCAAAACAAACCATGATTTCAAACACATGCACCCAATCGAATATGGCCAGATAATATACAAGACATCGATCGAAAACAAATCGACGTGCCAGCCGAAACTATAGCCGACTATCTTCGAATTCCCCTGGCTCCTCCAGCGCTTGTTTCCGATCGCCGATGGCTTTGATCAGCTTCCGTCTCGGCCCGATGAGCAGCCCGATGGACTTGAGGTCTTCGTCGGTGAGCAACATGAGCGCGTCCATGTCGATCTGTTCCTTCTCGAAGCGAGCCAGCTGGTCTCCGAGCCCGGTCGACAACAGGAACATGTGCAGTGGCGATTTGATGCCGTCTCCTTGCTCGTCGTCGTCTGTGAACAACCCAACGCAAACTCCGTGTTTACTTGGCTCCGCGTCTCATATGTGTGTATGTATTGCTACCGTTTCTGTTAGAATTCTTACTAGCTATTGGAAAGCTACTACGCAACATTTTTTTAAAAAGTATCTTGTATAAAACCTACTTTAGTCTATCTTACTCATCCTTGGCCATTACACAATCAACCTGTTTTTGATATCATTAGTTTTTCCTGTTTTTACTGACTGCCCTCTTCATTTTAAAATAGGCACTGACAAGACATTAAATTGTCTACTGTCTTGTGTAGCTACTGAAGATACCATAGTACAGCATCTCATTCAGATGCAAAGATAAAGTAAAGAAACAAGTGTACAGCCTGTACACACAACGGAATGCCACTCCGTGCGTTTAAACTGGGGGAATTGTCAGCTCTTTGTGTGCATCACCAGTCTGTCGCACTGCAACCATGTTCACTTAGCAGACTTTCAGTCTTTGAATCAGATTGCAATCCGTTGGATACTATGCTCAGACTGGCAATTGCCAAGGTGTTGTATTTTTGCCGGCCCTATGTTTAGGATCCTGTTCACCTAACAGACATTGACAATTTTACGGATTGCATTCGATTGGATCCGACGATATGCTGAAAATAAGTCGCATCGTAATTCTGGTCATTTCGGTCGTCCAATCCACGCAATCAACCGGCAAATCCACGTTCGCACACGACGGGTTGTGGCTATCAGAGACTTAACGGAGCGTACCGCTTTGCAGGTCGTCCTGGTCCCATGGCAGACTCGGCTGCTGGCGTTTGGCGAGGCTGCCGGCGCTGCCGATGCTGCAGTCCTCGTTCGTGCCGCTGCCGCGTTCGCTGTTGGCCGTCGCCGCCGCCAACGCCTCTATCTCGAGCTGGTCGAAGCGCGGCATCGTGCTCAGCGTCGCTGAGATGCTGTTTCTGTTGGCGCCGCAAGGGAAAAACACGTTTCATGTCCGAATTGCAGGGGGGCAGTTGTGTAAGCATTTTGGAATAGGAATCGCTACGTTTCATATCACTTGTCGATTTTAATTCCTAGGAAATACATAGACAGTTTCTGGTAAAGAGTGATATCCAAAAAAGTATTGGTTTCTAGCTGAAAATTTAAGATTCATTACTCATTAGCCATATTTTGGCAACAGTAATCGTACTACAAGAGTTTTGGAATATAATTTTACACACGCTCATGCTTGAAGCATAGAGTTAGTATACTTAATCTACTACTTACAACATGCTTAGCAAGCCTAAGCTAAAACAGAAGAATCCGCAAAACATTATGGGGGCTTGACAAAAATCAGTCTCAGACTAAAAGCTCTCATAGAAGAGGGATAGTGACGCAGCAACTCGAGAGCCTACCTGAATGCGACGCTGCCGAACCCGGGCCGGTCAAAGATGCTCGCCGGTTCGTGCAGCAAGACTTCGTCGCCGAACCCGCTGTCAGCGTTGAGGAAGTCCGGCTCGGACCGGGACCGGCTCAACGCGGGCAGCTCGCCGTTGGTCTCGAACACGTCGGCAATCTTGCCGCGTTTGCCTGCAACGGAAGCGGAGGAGCGTTGGTTAGCGATCCATGCGCGGCGGAAAGCCACGCTCGTTAGCCATTTCAGTACCCGTATTCCGTAACCTTTATGCGTAGGAAGTTACATTATTATCACCACTTTGCTGTGAATTGAACAATGAATGTTATCATCATCCAACGCAGACACAGGTTAAAGAATAATCGAGGGCAGATGGAACTCCAACCTGATTGAAGTATCAAAAGCTATTTTTTTGCTAAAAATTGTTCTAACATTTATCAAGCAGTCATTTTCTACCATTTTTGTGTTTCTCTTTACCTTTTTATACCAAGCGCTGTTAGCGCTTTGAATTATGGAACAATAATAACGTTTGAACAAAAACCTACTTGTCACAAGGAAAAATTAAAATCTGTTGGAAACAAAAAATCCTATCAAAAATGTTTGTCCAGTCAGGAATAATCTCTGCACCTATGTACCTATCTCAGCTACCTGGACAACCAAATTTTAGCTTATATTTGGGCCCCAAAGAGATAGAATCTGAATGATTATGACTCGTTTACTTTTATATAATCTTGATACTAAACTAAGGCATAATAAAGGGCTGGAAAGGGAACCTACGAAACGGAAGTAACATGGTAATGCGCAAGCTGAGAGGATGTGATTGAAATTACCGGAGCCGTCATTGTCGTAGCTGCCAACGTAGAGGATCTCCGAGTCCCTTCGCAAGCCGGTGAGACTTCGCACCGATCGCTTGCCGTCCGCTTCCGACTCTCCCACTTTGAAGTCCCCGACCACGGCACCCTGGTTCTTCATCTTCTGCTGAACCTTCTTCTGCACCCCCGACACTCCTAGAAGCAAGACAGTCAGTGAGTTTGAAGAAAGGCAGAGTGCATAAGGGTCAATATGTTGTTCTTGATGGTATTGTTATGAAAACATTCCGATAACTATATCTGTTTGGAATTTTTAATACTGGCACTAAATCTTGCAATAATCTTTCTACCAAATTAAATTGTTTGAGTGGTAGACGGATAAAGTAATTTTTTTTATTATATCACATGGTATTGCCGTGTATTGCTACTTTGGCTGTTGAAAACTTAACAATACGTTAAGGATTTTTTTGACGTCACGGTTTGACCTACCGGTTTTCTTCTGGCTCCCGACGGTACCGGTGCTGACAATGTCGGAGAATTGTGGACTCGAAGAATTCATCGTGCCGCCGTTGTTGAAATTGGGTCCGTTCTTGCCTTGCGCCTTCTTCTTCAACGCCATCAGCACAGTCGATGGCCTGCATCAATGAGGATATTTTCAAAGTTGGCCGAAAGGAATTCATTGTTCTTGGACATGTTGAGGCAATTTTGTAGGCCCAAATTTTTTTCACATGCAGCTCTATCTTCGACTTACGAAATACACTATTAATTTGTTGAATTACATTCCAGATATTTCCTAATCTAGCTTCCAAAGTTTGCACTAGTTCCAAAGGAAAATTCATAATTTTAGTCACCACACCCCAAATTCCTTATTTACATTATTTGATATCATATTACCAAAAATCCTATAATCATGCTTTTATGTGACAATCTTGCTCATTTTTTATTTTTATTACAGATTATCTATACCTACCTATATCAAATTACAAGATTAAGAAAGAAAAAGTTGATGTAATTGATCTGAAACTGACTGGGTAGGCATACCTGTGTAGCATGATGGAAACTCCACCCATGTCATCTTTCTCCATCTTCTCGCGTTCCTTCTGCAGCCTCCTCCTCTCTTGCTCTGCAAGCACGTCTGCCTTCACCTTCAGCTTGTCGTACTCCTTGTTCCTCTTCTCAGCTTCCTTTTGTGCTTTATCTCGCATCGCTTTCGCAGCTTTCCTGCAATCAGGATAAATTACACGATTTATTGTAAATCACCACTCCATGGATGCTTTTCCTTTAAGGTCTGAAAGTTACCATTATTTGTTAAGAAACACTTGAAGAACGCATGAATAGTGTGATGCTATCTAATTGTACATCATTTATTACTTTATTATTACTTAGGATTTTTTTAAAAGATCAAAACCCCCTTCAACAAGATTTTTACTCCAGGAAATATTCATTCCAGAGCATGAAGCAGTAAACTTATAGTAATTTTCTCATTCTAATGCAGCTAAAACTGTGATGTGTCGGCATGATTGGGATTTGGGAATAAGAAAATAGTATGGGGTAGGTCAGGGAAGGTGCATAGAGTCAGCACCAGTATGATGACAAACGGATTATCACATCCATCTCATCATTCAGTCGCATTTAGGTGTTTCGAATTGTGTGTTGTGTTTGTGCAACCAATTTGGTACCAATACCGTTAGTTAAATTACGTTGCGATAGCCAAAATATTGCATGTTAAATGCGGTTCATGCTCAGTCGAAGATAATCGACATAAAAAATGAATTTTTATTTCTCCCTCTACAAGTCTCATTGCGGTCATTTACAAAATTAACTTCAATTAACCCTGAGCTGAGGAGACTATTTACCTCAATTATTTCATTCATGGTTCGTGCGTTTAAATCTTGTTGTGTGCGAATTACCATGTACATAGAATTTTATGCACTTAACAATTAATTTTTTTCGGTCGCACACAATAGCTCTAAAAATTCAAATATCCGTCCATTTTATTATTCTCCGAACGAGTAACGACACTCCTGTGTCATGGCGCCCGACAAGTGCAGTGTAATTGTGATCGTGCCCACCTATTTTTGGCTTCCTCTTTCGCGGTGGCGCCGTCCAGGAACCGGAGGATGTCATCTCGACTGTTCATCGCGGCCAGTTCTTTGGGGGTGTGAAAGTCGATGTCCAGCGCCCAAAGGTTGGCGCCGAAGTTGGCGAGGAATGTTACGCAGTGCATGTGTCCTCGCGCGGCGGCGAAGTGGAGTGATGTGTTGCCGAAATGGTCGGCCTTGTCTACGTCGCCCCTGCAACGATAGAGAAGGTTACGGGGTAAGTTAGATAGTTTGGTTACTGGGGATGACGATGATGATATTCTAGGTCTCTAAGTCTTAGGGTTGACCACAACTCGCGATGAAGAGTTCAACACCCTATAGCTTAGCTCATGCTTAGTCTATACATAACCGATATTCACATACCTACAAGCATGTAATGGACAAATGAACATTAATTTATCGAGTGTACACAAGGTTATGCAAGTCGTTCAGTAACATCTGCAGGTTTATATTATCCAGTAATTTACTTACAAGCCACAAAGAAGAATGCCATACATTCCTAAATTTCTGTCTATAAGGGTATCTGAGACTAGTTTTAGTAACATAGTAATGGTGCTTATGAAAAACAATGCTTTGTGTGTAGTGATAGCAGTAGATTCAGCACTGAATCTAATCTAACCATTGAAAATAAGTTGATCAATGAACATAATCTGTTCGGTCAGCAAGTTTTTCGTTATGTACATTTAAAATTTATTAAAAATCCTAGCTCGTTTGGGCGATAATTGGATCCCACAGTCAGCAAAGAAACACATCTAGGCTTCTGTGGCTGCCCTGTCATTGATGAGTAACGACACATACTTATTCCTCCTTATCTCATAAGACCAAGCATAATAATACTTCTTAACAATGAAGTCACATGCCGCCGAGTTATGCGGCTATATATTTAAGTGTAGGAACCGAAACAAACGCCAGCAATTTGACTAATTCGGAGCGAGTGGTCCTTGGTGGGATCGCGAGAGATGAGCGAAAAACACGTGTTCACTAGACCGACAACTGGTTGCATCAAGCAGTGATGCCAAGAATGGAATTTCATGCGGACGTGAGACAAGCTTTTCTGGTTGAAACATTAGTTTCGTGTCAGAAACACAATCAAAATTCCAGAAAATATTTATATTTAGTTTCTATAGCTGCCCGTTCGACAGTATGTACATCAATGATGGTTCGAATGATTTACAAGACATTAAAAAATTACATTTGGTGGTCGCTGAATTTTACGGCTTAGATAAAAACACAACAACTTGCAAAAAGACAAATCTCGGTTTGTTTTCTATATGTCTACGATAATGGAGACTATTTATTTATTTGAGAATTTGCTTTTTTTTTTTGGGGAAGCTTATTTTCTGCTTAGCTAACACACAATTTATTTATTTATTGACAACAATGGTTCCTCCACCAATCGGAGAAGGTCCTCCCCCTGTCTTTAAGTGTCAATTCTCATCAAATTTGAGAAAGTCTCGACAGTTTATCAACGGTTTTCTATTCTACAGAAACACTAATATGTGTATACCTACTAATTACATGTACCTCCAGATAAGATAAGCTTTGGCCTTATCTCTGAACGTAACAATTGACAATGAACATTTCAGGATTCTTCATTACAACCTCAATCCAAAACAATCGAATGGTAATAACTCGAACGTATATAATTGGGTATATCGTTTTCTCCGATTCTTACCTGTCTAATGTATCTCTCTCTACGCTATGATGAATCGTACAAATCATGTAGCGTGCATGCAACATGCAAGAAATGATTGCTTTTCATTATTTGCAGACATCATGTCAATTATTATTTCCACTTTCCGGTAGGCCTACTTCGGTGCAGATTCACTTACCGACCACATTTTCACTTTTGTCATGAGCAGTGAGCAATAGTCAAATATTTCTGACCAAACCTACTCATTTTAAGCCACCATTCGACAGCGTCCTAACTGTAGGTATTTAGTACTCTGTCCATTTTCCAAATAACTTTTAAGCCACTACCTTCACGTCCACCTGTTTTGGATTTTCTCAGTCTTTTCTTCATTTTCTTCTCCATCCATGGCTGGGTCAGAAACACAATTGTGTTTTCAAAATGGCAACCACACCCCATGTGGATACCTCATTTCGCCACACCGCCACTCGGTGTGAAGAAAATGTGAAAGTGAGCTATATTTTATGACCCAATAACACATCATTTTGTTGTTAATTTTGGTCTGTTGAATTGAAGGATTGTGATTGCTATGGCGGTGTCAAATTTAACATAAGTATATTGTGCTTTGGTCAATCAAGTTCTTAATCAAAGGTTTGATTTTACGTCCACGAAGGTGCCAAACAATGTAGGCACAACTGGATATTGGCTCTACATTTTCCCCAGAACCCAATTTCCTTCTCCACCGACTTCGGTGAGCAACGGTGCAACCGTTGTTGAAGTTATAGGTAAACACCATCTTAAAGATGGTATGCACCATAAATTAACACTACACCACCACACCATGGTCCCGGTGTTTGGTTGAGAATTTCAGACAAATCCGTACACATTTCTTTTATTGAGAGATTTCATCTACTTCTACGCTCATATTTGTATGAAAATATTAATATAAAAAATGGTAAGGTACGCAAAACTAAATCCTTTATATCTCTTTCAATTTCAATTTCTAAGGAAAATTGATAGAGTCATAAAAGATGCGCATTGATCAGCGCTATCCACCAATATGACACTAAATCTTCAATAACTTCCTTAAATTCAATTTCTAAGGAAAATTGATAGAGTCATAAAAGATGCGCATGTTAACTATTTCAATCAACAGTAATGCTGCTGAATTGAAACTCTGCATGAAGCTTGTATAAATAGCTGCGTGTGGTTGAAATAATTAACTCCGACCAGTGTTCAATTAATCAATTTATGGGATGCTGTTAATTCAACATCAGCACGCACTACCGAGAGTGCGTGAAGCGAATTCCGCGCTGCAATACCTCGTGTCTCAAGCCGTACAGTGTGTGTGCTTGTGTGTCTTTAATGCCAGCTAACGATGCTTGGCGAAGTGAATGTAACTGGACGGGGAAGCCCAATTTTGGTTGAACAACTGTGGCATGGTCTATTGGCATTTGTGGTCTAGGAATGTGTTCTCAAATGTGGCACATGGAATGTGTTATAAACGTATAAGAAAGATGCGCAACAACTTATATTTAGGCGGAGAGTTTTTGTCTAATTTGCGGTAGAATACACTAACAACAAATAGAAATCGCTTTTAAAATGATAAAATTTATAGCTGCCATGTAAAGGCAAGCGGTAAATCGATATTTTACTAAGCAATAAAAAGCCATGGGTCTTAGAAAATAATAACAATAGCAAAAATTGTGTCAAAATGGTATCCACCTTAATTAAAATCCTTATTTTCTGTTGCCACGATACAATTGTACTCATGGATGTGGGGATGTGGCTATGTGACTATGTAACTTGCACCGCGTAAATCGCTATAGAAATTGCGAAAAAGCGATGAAAACGCGTGGACCAAGTCGCGTTAAGTTCTTTTCATTTGGTACTTGAGCGCTGCAACATTGGGGCAGCGATTTGAGCGCGGATTGATGGTGAAAACAAAGAAAAACACACGCCAAATCACTCGGCCAAAAGTCATCGCCTCTGGAGGCAACAATTGGCAACAATACTTGACTAAATGTATCCATAGTTACAAAAGAAATCGCAACGAAAAGTTCATTTATTTCATCCTCAAGTAACAGGACCTATAATATTTTGCCACTGACAAACTCACGCTGTGGCGACACCAAGCGATGGTGGACATCGGTGTATCTGATCTCATGTGAGATTTCTTACGAGTTTAACTGTGAGTTTTTACGACTTTTCCACTAGGAATATAATAGTGTTTGAAATCCAGTTTTACTCTTCAGAAAGTATAATATAGCTTTACTGAAACACTGGAAACACATCATACAACTACTGTAGATGCCGCCAAAAAACGTGCAGGCCAAACTAACGCCGACGAGCAACGAAGAAAGGACGAAGGCAGCGGCCGACAGGGCACGGGTCCTGGGTGCTGGATGCTGGGTGCCGGGTGCTGGGTGCCGGGTCCTGGGTGCTGGATGCTGGGTGCCGGGTGCTAGGTGCTGGGTGCCGGGTGCTGGGTGCTGGATGCTGGGTGCCCTGGATGCTGGATGCTGGGTGCTGGGTGCTGGATGCTGGGTGCCCTGGATGCTGGGTGCTGGGTGCTGGGTGCCGGGTGCTGGGTGCCGAGTCCTGGGTGCTGGATGCTGGGTGCCGGGTGCTGGATGCTGGGTGCCCTGGATGCTGGATGCTGGGTGCTGGGTGCCGGGTGCTGGGTGCCGGGTCCTGGGTGCTGGATACTGGGTGCCGGGTGCCGGGTGCTGGGTGTTGGGTGCCGGTTGCCGGTTGCTCGGTGCTGGGTGCCGGGTGCTGGGTGCTGGATGCTGGGTGCCGGGTGCTGGATGCTGGGTGCCGGGTGCCGGGTGCTAGGTGTTGGTGCTGGGTGCCGGGTGCTCGATGCTGGATGCTGGGTGCCGGGTGCTGGGTGCTGGGTGTTGGGTGTTGGATGCTGGGTGCCGGGTGCTGGGTGCTCGGTGCCGGGTGCTTGGTGCCGGGTGCTGGGTGCTGGATGCTGGGTGCCGGGTGCCGGGTGCTGGGTGCTCGGTGCCGGGTGCTGGGTGGTGGGTGTTGAGTGCTGGATGCTGGGTGCCGGTTGCCGGGTGCTAGGTGCTGTGTGCCGGGTGCTGGGTGCCTGGTGCCGGGTGCTGGGTGTTGAGTGCTGGGTGCTGGGTCCTGGGGGTCGGGTGGTGGGTGGTGGGTGGTGGGTGCTTGGTTCCGGGTGCTGGATGCTGGGTGCCGGGTGCCGGGTGCTGGGTGCCGGGTGCTGGGTGTTGGGTTCTGGATGCTGGGTGCCGGGTTCTGGGTGCTGGGTG
This sequence comes from Nemurella pictetii, assembly GCA_921293315.2. Lineage (NCBI taxonomy): Eukaryota > Metazoa > Arthropoda > Insecta > Plecoptera > Nemouridae > Nemurella > Nemurella pictetii. The sequence goes on from OV121122.1 coordinate 11,866,386, forward strand.
ACGGTTGCTGGGGTGTTGGGTGTTGGATGCTGGGTGCTGGGTGTTGGGTGCTGGGTCCTGGGTGTTGGATGCTGGGTGCCGGTTGCTGGGTGGGTAAGGAAAGGTAGGATTAGTTTTTTGGGGGGGAAGGGGGGGGGGGAATTTACTTCGGCAAAAAAATACGCACGAAAGGCAGGAAAGGCATCAGGAAACATACAACACGGTTGGGTTTGGAGGTTGGGTTGGGTCAGTAAAGGAACACTTAGAAGCAGCACGTGCGGCAACACATGAAAACTCTCTTTTCTTGGATCAACAATTGATGGTGGACGTCTGTGGACCCGAGTCACGAATATATATAGCCAGCATTAGTAGTACCCATAATGTCGCATTTGAGCAGTGATTATGTAGATAAATACGAAGTGTCAGGTAAGCGTGGCAGAAGGGTCAAATAACAATTACCGAAAAACAAATCATCACAAGAAACAAATAATACCTACAGGGGGCGAAGCCCCCTGCAAGAGGGCTCCGTGCAGATGGTGCTTTGGGGCGAAGCCCCAAAGCACGCCGGGGGGGTTGGCGGCCGGAGGCCGCAGGGGCAGAGCCCCTAGTTAATTTATAAATCTGCAAAGAAGCGCAGAGATTGGTAACGACTGCTTTGTGGACAGCGAAGCAAGCGGCAGTCCAGGACCCCTATTCACTAACTTTTTCCGTTCCGAATTCCGCGGAATTCGGAACAATTCTGCGGAATTAGGAAATTTGGTATTCACTAACTTTTTGTGTGCCCAATCCCGCTGTTTCCCAATTACGAATTCGTATTTCAATTCCGCGGTGAACTTGCTACGGAATTGGACAAGTGCGGTTATTGTAACCTGTACAAGACGTAATTTAAGTGACAGATATCGCATGTAATCCATATTTATTTAATTTTCTCTCAACCGTTGTTAGCGTCTCAAAATGTCTCTACATGTCTCAAAATCCGGATGCTGGCACAAAAAATCCAAAAGCAATTCTTGCTTCACTTGCCAACTATAAACGTCATTTGAAGGAGGCATATTTCATGACAGAACAAATTATTGACAGCCAGACTAAGCCATCTGGTAACCGAGCCCATGACATTATTGGTAATATTAAATTGTCATTTTGATGCATATGTTTAAATAAGGAACGATTTAACAATTATTGGTAAATATTGCTTTGCTTAATTGATAATTTCATGTAGATATGAGTTCAAATAACTTGAAATATCGAACTAATTATGTAATTTCGTCACAACGATGACGTCATAATGCGAAATTCGACTCTGTTTTGGCAACAATGTTAATGTCGAATTACGAAAAGTTAGTTGGATGAGCGAGCGAAGCGAGCGAAATCCTTCAATTTAACAACATAGGGGAAAGAAAAGCATTTGGATTTTTTTTTTGTTTGTAACAAAAACGAGCAGCCCTACTTAAAGGTCACAGATCGTTACGAAATTTGGCAAAAACGTTCGTGGTGACTCAGCGAGGTGCTGTTTAGTTTTTGAGCGAAATCTGTTCAGCCATTTTTTTTTAATGAGCAAAAACCCTTAAATTTTTCAGTTTTTTGGTACTAGCTTCGTAACTAATTAACCGATCCGCACCAAATTTGGATTGAATATATATGATAACAAGTTAAACAAATTGCCTAAGTTTCAGATTCGTGCATGAAGTATTTTGCTAATCAGAAAACTAAAATTACTTAATAATAAAAAATATACTTGATCATTAAAGCACCGTTTTCAACAATATGATTGTCAAATGTTTCCCGTTTGTATTTCCTCAGGGAGATTACGGCTCGCTCATCCTGCAACGAGTGTAGGCTCTACTAATCGTTTACCTAGTGAATACGAAATAGTACGGATTTGGAAATCTGCGTAATTGGGCGAGGTGTCCAATTCCGCGGAAATCGAATCCCGCGGAATTGAGAAAAAGTTAGTGAATAGGGGTCCAGGCTGTTTTGCAGACAGGGAAACAAACGGCAGTCCAGGCTGCTTTGCAGACAGGGAAACAAACGGCAGTCCAGGCTGCATTGTAGACAGGGAAACAAGCGGCAGTCCAGGCTGCTTTGCAGACAGGGAAACAAGCGGCGGTCCAGGCTGCTTTTCAGACAGGAAAACAAGCCGCAGTCCAGGCTGCTTTGCGGACAGGGAAACAAGCGGCAGTCCAGGCTGCTTTGCAGACAGGGAAACAAGCGGCAGTCTAGGCTGCTTTGCAGACAGGGAAACAAGCGGCAGTCCAGGCTGTTTTGCAGACAGCGAAACAAGCGGCAGTCCAGGCTGCTTTGCAGACAGCGAAACAAGCGGCAGTCCAGGCTGCTTTGCAGACAGCGAAACAAGCGGCAGTCCAGGCTGCTTTGCAGACAGGGAAACAAGCGGCAGTCCAGGCTGCTTTGCAGACAGGGAAACAAGCGGCAGTCCAGGCTGCTTTGCAGACAGGGAAACAAGCGGCAGTCCAGGCTGCTTTGCAGACAGCGAAACAAGCGGCAGTCCAGGCTGCTTTGCAGACAGCGAAACAAGCGGCAGTCCAGGCTGCTTTGCAGACAGCGAAACAAGCGGCAGTCCAGGCTGCTTTGCAGACAGGGAAACAAGCGGCAGTCCAGGCTGCTTTGCAGACAGGGAAACAAGCGGCAGTCCAGGCTGCTTTGCAGACAGCGAAACAAGCGGCAGTCCAGGCTGCTTTGCAGACAGGGAAACAAGCGGCAGTCCAGGCTGCTTTGAAGACAGGGAAACAAGCGGCAGTCCAGGCTGCTTTGCAGACAGGGAAACAAGCGGCAGTCTAGGCTGCTTTGCAGACAGGGAAACAAGCGGCAGTCTAGGCATCAGCGTTGTGGGAGGCAACACGTGAAACAATAGCAGGTTTCTATAATGTGCTATAATGAGGCGTTGAACTAACGCAGCAAGTGAAAACTGCGAAAGCAAAACATGCTGTTCAGTTTCGATCATCTGTCTCGTACAAAACACTGGCACGAAAAAATGCAAGAAAATTCCCAACGTCCGCAAATAATTTATAGGAATCTGCCTTGAAACTTTCTGCATTTTATGGTGGTACTTTTTTCCCATATCATTATAACGCTAATTAACACGGGCAACAGATAATTGTTGTTCGGTTCTCAAATTGACTCGTCGCTAATTACTGAATTAGTTCCTAAATTACCAGAAATGGAAGGAAGCTGTTTTTACGTGTTTAAATGTAACTTAGCCTAGATGCCCGCACACAGTGTTTCTTAATCAAGGAAATGTTCGAATGCAATTGACAATTTTCTTGTCATTTTGATTAGTGTAAGACCTACTTATTCTTACAGTATAGTTGTTGTCTAATGTAATTTGCTTATTTTGAGGACGATTTATAAATTTCAAAAGCATGGCCCTTCTAATGAAAACAATAGAAGAGCCACCTTGACATTAATTGAAGCGTTTTTTTGAACAAACCCCTTTGACCTCCCATCTTTGAATACAACAGCCTAAAATAATTAGTGTAAAGTTTTGTTTCCGTGCGATTTCTTGCGAAATTCGATTGAGTAACCTTCGCCTGCCAATACCACGGGATGGGACACACTTTGGCAAGTGCTAGCGATCACATTTGACCAACCGAAAAAAAAACCTTGCGAATTTTTCCATGGAGACAAAATAAGTACCAAAGCTATTTTCTGCAATATCGCAAAACAATGCCAGTCAGATATCGCGCATGTTTATATAATCCATTCAATTTGTGGAATGCAAGCTTAGATTCTCTACCACCTAATCAAAATATTTTCTTGATTTACGGCATCTCTCTCATGGATATAGTACTTACATAACAATGGAGCTGTAATTTAAATACTTAAATACTTAATACTATAAATACTTACAGGCTTACATAACTATAATATAATTATATACTTCAAACAACTGAAAAACATTACCAGGTAATTTTTCGATTGGGTGTGAAGTATAGAAATTTGATAAAACATGGTAAAAAACTTAGAAAAACACAATCAAAATTGACCATTCCGGGGCAATAAGTGTTAACAACAAATGATCGTTCTCATAAGAAAGCTTTTCCACCCAAATTGTTATCATCTCCGGAATTGAATTTTGAATATGGTCTTTTTAAGACTCATCCAAAGACACGCATACGCCCATAAATATTAAAACTTTGACGGTTTTGCCAGCATTTTTCAACAGCTCCAAATGCGTAAAAACGCCCGAACTATTTCAACGTGATTCGACGTGGATCACACTTGCTCGGAGCTTGAAATAGTGAACGAAACGTCAGTTAACTGCTCTGCTGCCTGCGTCCATTTCACACAAACAATACCAGGGCCATGGGCTAGAGTCGGATTTCAAATACAGCGTGCAGAATCAGCAGGCACATTATTCCATGGTCGCATGCCATGCGAGCTGGATTTCACAGACAGAGGGAAACAGTTTGCCCACCTGGGAGGAGATTTTGTTACAATTTTATCACGGTGTATTGATGACATCTCGATTTATGTCAATGTTTTTAATGGAACAAAGTAACGCTCCCAGCGGTGACTTTGCTAACGAAATTTTTACAAAATCGCACTCCAGGCTTGCGATTTTTGTACGTTTAATGCGATATTTTTGATTTGGATCAAGTTTCTTTTTCCATTTTATGGATTTAAAATTTTAATCAGAAACTGACAAAAAAGACAAAATCTCTCAAAATTGGTCAAGCAATCTACTTTAACTAAAATGTATTATAAATAAATAAGAATATAATTTATTATAAGTTTTTAATTTATTAATTTATCAAATTTCCTGACAGTCCACGTATAAAATTGCAAAAAGAGCTATGATTTTGATTTTAAATCTCGTCGCGTGATAAATACATTCCTGAAAATATATTGCATGGACGAGATAGTAGACCTATTTTGATATTTTATAATAGAGGAAAATATCTTCTTTCTACAACCGAATGCCATAAGCGCCGGATATACCAACATTCAAGCTGGATTCTAAAGCCATGCTTAGATGCAAAAGAGATCAACCCGGGTTGAAATTTAAACCCAGTTCTAAACAGATAACAATTACCTAGAAATGGGGAGGGTAAATGCGTACCTTAAACAAGAACGTAATGAAGCAAAGTCAATGTTGCTGCTGTCAATTGATAGCGGGACGTAGCATAGGAAAGTCGGTAGCGCCTATAGCGCCAACGCCTGCTATTTTAGGGTGACGAGGTTCTATGAATTTCTACTCAAAGCACCGCAAAGGGTGCCTAGGGATACCGACCAGTACAAAACAGCAGGTGTGTGTGATATAGAAGAAGGGTGGTGGACAAATGAACAAACATTTATGCTATTGCACTAGAAACTGAACGTGCAAATTTAGAATTTTTCAGCATATCTATAAAAAGTCCTCGTCTATATTTCTGATTAATCCATTTGGTCTATTCGATTTTTGGTCTATTCTGCAGACTTGAGTTAAGACCCTTGTGAAGCCATGTCAGCATGGCTTTACGAAACGTCGGTAAGTGTTTGAATTTGGGACAATTACCATTCATTAACCAAGTAAAATATTTTTTTATCAATTGAACACTAAATTGCAAGTTGCAAATATGGTTTTAAATATGGGTTTTACATTGCTCTACCTATTTGAAGATATTTTCCTTTACAAAGTCGCTATTCCAAAATTCAGCCAGAGCCTTTTCTTCATATTCTGCTAATATGGGGGGTGAAAATTGTAGTTTATGGAAAATCCTGGTCCAAAATAATTGGAATTTTATTCTTCTAATGCGGAGGGATTAAATTGTAGTCCTTTGCAACGTCTGGTCATTGTCTGGTCCACCATTATTGGCACGAGCAGTCAAACATAACGAGTACAGAAGTGCAGCGGAAAGTGATTTGCCAGGGGTGCTGCCGCCGAAGTGTGGTCGGGGCTTTGTGAATGACAGACAAACGATCCCCGGGTTTGTCGTTAGCCAGTTTGCCAACCGGAACACGGGAGCATTCTGCGCTGGGCCGGATGCCAGGGGGGTCACGCTGGATTCGTCCAGGTGAGGCAACGCACGGTTTCCGCTTGCCACTTTGTGGATTAAATAAATAATAAGAAGCGATAATGAAAATTTGAATTGCGCTCATAGCTGCACCTTTCGCCGTCTGTGAAAAATGGATGTAACATCTTTTACGGCTGTTTACATTTTCTTACTTTGCTTCGGGTGTCGTATATTTCGCAGGGGAATATTTCGCATTATCGTATATTTTTATCATCTACTAGAATCTCTTTTAAAAATGAACATAAAGGCCTTAAATCATCTTGGTTCTCGTCAACGGCCATACCATGTTGAATACACCTGTTCTCGTCCGATCACCGAAGTTAAGCAACATCGGGCGTGGTCAGTACTTGGATGGGTGACCGCTTGGGAACACCACGTGCCGTTGGCAATTAATTTTTTTTTACATCATTTTTACATTAATTTATCGAAAATTTACGATTACTAGGAAGGATTTTGTTGTTTTTTGGGCGCTTAGAGAGTCTCTAGGGGATGAATTTAGTACTTATTTTGAAAACATGGGTCATAACCTAAAAGATCTTGAGCCACTATATCCACAATTATAGAACTGTGACTATGAAAATGATGCATTCAGTCGTGCATGTGTCATCCATAATTCCTATGCAATTTACAATGTGATTGCACACCCGACATCGCAATCGAATAGACAAACTTATCAGAAATCGGTATCTAATCTCGGCATGTGCGGCGAGAGATAGGCTAATTTTGTGTCATATCTACGCGTCACAGATTCGCAAGCATTTACATTATTAGAGCAAATATTGTTCTTGTTGAATATTGGCCAACCAGGAAGCATGGTGCAAAACACGACGCGCGAAGAAGTTATTGCAACACGATATTTTAAATCAATCGATAATTTCACGCTTCACTGAGCTCCCGAGTGTAAGAGCTTGATACAGATTGTTTGATGTTACCCAAGGTATCCGGATAAATTGCTTTGTGATAAGTAATGGATATTGCCTGTAAAATGTATCTCGTTCTTGAGAAAATAGATTGAATGCTATGTGAAAATTAACGTTGTAAATTTGTGCGTCATTGGTTGGCTTAAAACTGGGCGATTAATTAAGATATGAATGCGTGATTAATTATGATTAATTTATTGGTGTTACACAATCGTGTGTTAATACTTTTCAGCTGCGGAGACAGTTGCAAATCTTATTTAATCCTCTCTGCAATTGTGATGCTCAGGATATAAATATGCAGCTTATAAAAATGTACTGTACATTTTTAATTTTTGTGATTGTTTTTCTTAAAGTCACTTTTACTTATACTAAAGGTATGTACTGTTTTTTATCTGCTAAGAGATGTTAGATACATGTCACATCCCAAGAAGTCAAGAGGCCCCCCCCCCAGCCACTAATCCTACCTTTCCAGCCCCCACCCAACTTCCCAACCCAATTTGTGTCGGGTCAGGAAGGGTAGGACTAGAAGGGTGGGCGGGGGTGGTGGAAATATATAGCGAGGAGCGGACTTTTGGAGCACTTGACAGAATGTGTTTTGGAGCAGTTGCCAGTATTCGTTTTAGACCAGTTGCAAGAAGGCTTTTTAACATTAGCTATTGGAGCAGTTTACATTGGACGAGTTGCCAGTCAACAAATAGTTTTACAGACCTTAGACGATTGGATCACTTGAAATGTATAACAGATACAGCGTTCCCAAACCGAACGAATATATTATTGGCAATGACAGCTGGCAAATTATGAATTTCAAGGGTTCAAAACTCAAACAGGCACTGACTACCAGGATACCTTTTTCACTAGGGGTGTTCCAGAGTCGATGGATTGAATTAAATCAAAAGTTACCGCCAACTTTCGCAAAGATTTTGGCCTTTGCTATATATGGTTTGCAACGCACTCACCAAATCTGCATTTTACTACTTTATATTCACTAAAAACACCTCAATTCGGGTACGTACTTGATTTATCTGCACTCGAGTTTAGACATTTGATAAGCACTAAGCAGGCAGCATAGCTTTGCATAACGTCGGGAAAAATTTGAGTTTGAATCTTGTCTCTTTCTGCAGTCTGCCCACTAAGAATTAAGAAAGCATAAACATGAAATAGTTTTTTTCGCTATAATGACGCTATCTTTATGTGTTATGCTGGATGGCTTTACATCAAAACAAATAACGATCATGTTCTTTGATAGTTTTTTTCTTCAAAAACTGTTGTTTGCACTTTCAAATCAACACACTTATAAATATAACAGTGCGCTCTGTTTCGGTGATATGCCACAAGAACTTCCTTATTAAACCACGATAAGCGAGAACATAGGAACGCTGCCAAAATGTTCATGGTCACGTTTGTCTTCTTCAATGTTAGTCCTTAAATCCACTTAAAAAAGTTATTTATTGTAGAAAAATATTTTTACTTTGTGAACGAATTTTTCCAATGAACAACTGTCACCAAGAAAGCTGCTCTTTAAAATTATTGCCGAACATTTTAAATCATACCTTCACTCAACATAATCGTGTGGCATGGGTGAACGTATAAAAACTACACTCATCCACAACACGACTAATGGCCGCGAAGCCCTTGGATATTATTAATATAAACCCAAAATTTTCATCGTACTATTCTTGGTTAGACAGAGTTAGTGAGCTAAAACAAAAGACCGACGAGTTAAATCGGTAATCTAGCTAATTTAAATGTTAGAAAACCTATTATTGCCTACTATTATCACTACCTACCATTATAACTTACTACTAATATTATTATTACTAAGCCAAACGGGTTGGCTTGTTGGATTACATCGATCCCATTACAATTCAGACGTTAAGCAACATTGTTCTGGGTCAGCGGCTAGATTAGATGACCGTCACAAGACAGCGTGGATCAGTGAGAACAGCGTGCGATTCGATTCGTAACGGGAAGAGACGTCAGATGCTGTGCAAATTCTGGGCAATAAACTAGAACCGTCAGCACGTCATGATATTGCTCCTAGAGCAAAATAGAATGATAGAACCTTGACTTGATGATCAAGCATGGGCTTGCCCAAAAAGTATCCCATGACCCCTATACACTAACGTTTTCATTTTCTACTTCTGTATATGAATTGGGTAAATTTCTATTTTTGTTTTCTCTCCTTTGGGAACAAAGGAAGTAGAAATTCCGCAGAATTAGAATCAGAAAAAGTTATTGAAAATGGGTCCGGTTTGGTTTAGAAGGAAGCTAGTAACAATGCGACAATTCTTAGCTTTAGAAGCGTCAGGAAATTTGAAGTTATGCAACGTTCAACAACACAGTGCAACAGTTAAGTTTTCTTATCAACCATCTTGCTGAAGATTGTTCAACCGCGTTTTGAGTGATTTTCCTATCTTCTGAGGGCTGGTAAACTCACCCCCTTCCGACGAGCAGCCGGAGTGCTTCCAGATGACCTTCGAACGCTGCCCACAGCGTCGGCGTCATCCCGTCCTCGTCACGGGAGTTGCAATCCCTCCTGGTGGTCTCCTTTAGGATCTCGATGTTGCCGTCCTTGGCCGCCCTGCAATTCGTTGCAATCGTCAGCGTTGCTATCGTAATATTGCAATTTGATTGCAATCATAACGCTGTAAGGGCGTAGATCGTATTTGTAATTTGTTTTTAAAGACCCGCAAAGATGTTAGCAGAAGAAACCGCGCCATATTTTTAAAGAATGTAGTTAAAAGACCCGCAAAGATATTGGCAGAAGCAGCGCCATCTTTTTACGAGAATTTAAGTATTTAAAACATTTGTCGACATTTTCCAAAGTGAACTTTGTTTTACTCTTTCTGAAATGTGGAATGTCAAATGGACCACATGGAAAATTGTCCAGTACAGGGTCAATAAATGTTAACAACAAATGTATTCCCATGAGAAGAGCTTTCTCACCCAAATTTTTATTGTCTCTGGAATTGAATTTTGAATGTTTTCTATTTGCAGTGGGTTTGAAATCCGAATTGACAGATAGTCAACAATGTCCAATTTGACATATTGCGAAAGTTTTTTTTTATATTTCTAGTTTATCGTTGAAAAATTGCTTCTAAAAGCTATTCAGTGCGGAATTTGCCGTACGTTTATAGTTTTAGTGATTTTTTAGGCTCGTTGTTGTCAAAATTTCCGTAAAATCTTTTCCAATGTCACATGTCATGTCACTAACACGTTTTGTCTGTGACCGTTGAACTTGAATGCTAAACACCCTCGCGTCAGAAGGCTTGTGGGCGCACCTGTCAATGTTACAGTGAATATAGCAAACATTTTATTTTATGATCGAGCGATATTGAAATAACGAAAGTTACGTCGAACTCACCGCTAAAGCATATACTTTTTAGACTTTTTTCACCGCAAATCGCTCAAGCAAAAGTGTACTAAAAGTATTACACACTTTTTTGTGTCTCTATAGGTACTATAAGGTGTTAACGCAGCCTGTCTTCGCTACGTGCGATTTCTCTTTGCGTTCAGTCGAGATGCGTACTGCGCGTGCTTCTAATGCTACTCGTGTTTGCACTGTTTAGATCTTCAGACTTTAGGTTTTAGAGGGAAAGCTTTGATAAAAGTTATGGCTTGACTGTGGCAGTCCGTCTCATTTTCATTTGTCACTAGATATATATTTTTTTGGTTATACATAGGTTGTACACTTTTACAAATACTGTAAGGAAAAGGTTCCAAATTACAGATATTTGGATGTTGTAATTTTTTTTAACATCTCACAACATTTGTGATTAGGTACGATAATATATCCATGTCAAAATTGTGTCCGTAATGCTTACCCCATGGGCGAGAGATTTTCTTTCAAGTATATACAGATACCACATTGGAATGAATATTACGTTTCTAATAATGAATATCTATACTGTCCATCTATAACGAAATTTTCAATTTGAACAACTCGCAATGAATTAAATGGTGAACTGACACCTGGTCCTCAAAGGGTTTTAGCAATATTTCTTGACAACTGGCGGTGAGACACATTGCCATGTGCTTGGGTGACACTAAACAAGAAGATGCGAAGCAAGCAGCGAATGGCAAACACCATGTATACAGGTACACCATCGCCGGTCTTAGCCAGTACCTAGTCAATCTAGGCCACCATGCCTCAGTACAATGCACAATTTGCGCTTCATCGTGTTATTATAAATCCTCGATTCCCATGACTTGCACGTGGTTTAATTGTTTATAAGCCCAGCGTCCTTGTTTTACATACCAATTATCAGCTACACAGTTTCCATTTCAGTAGGAAAAACAATTTAAACTCTGCGCGATTATCAAGCTAATTAAATCTGTGTCTAATTGGGGATATAAGTTAGACATTGTAATTGGAATCGTTTTAACCGTGATTTGAGCGGTGGGAAGTTTGTGGGACGCGCCAGCGAATTATTGCGTTTAGTTGTGAATGGGTTTTGGTTTCTGGGGCATGCGCGGCATTTGCATATGTGAGAACGTGCGGTGGCAGAATTTAGGGGGCTGTGCGCTTTGGAGAGCTCGCGTGCGTTGCGTGTGAGAATCGTGTGGAGAGATGCGTGAGATATAGTTGAGATTTATGACGTTGATTTGCAGTGCGTGCACTTGCATTTTTTATATTGTTTCAAGGAAGTGCTTGTGTATTTTCACTTTATAGCTGATGAGAATGTATTTTTATAAACAACCAAATTTTAATTTGATTTGAATTTTTAAATTTGTTCGAAAGCTATATTTATTTGAAAAACTTTAGAAAATTGTCAACTCTATACCTACTTTTGTCCCAGCTATTGGGTACCTTCAAAAAGGCCAAACAAGCTGACGGACATGCTTAGAAAAGGATAGTGTTGTTAATTTTATGGAATTGGACAGTCAAATGAATGCTAACAGCCAAAATTGTGCAGAAATCATGTCATATGTACCGAATTGGTACTGAAATTGTATTTCAGAATTTCGAAAGCTCAAATCGCCTAACAAACTTGTTTGTAACCATGAGATCTTTCAGTAAAATTTTCTTGAAAATGAACCAAACTCAAAAGTAATGTAACTAGGTACAATTACGACCTAAATCGCAGACAAGTGCATTGTTGCATAAATTATGTAAAATCGGTGAAACCTAGCCGCTGATCATGTTGTTCGACCAAGAAAGGGGAAAACACCGACAAAAATAAATCCATACTCGTACACATCCGGTTAGTCATCTGGTCTCGATGACATGGCTCTAACGATCAAACACTGAAATGTACAACGGCCAAAACACGGTGTACGGGTCCAAATTATCAAGATTGTACAGCATTTAACCTGATGCTGGACAGAAAAACGGTACTAAATTGCTGTGTGAATGATCTCGACTGCGATCTGACGATATTGATTTGGATGAACGCGTCTTAGAGACATGAGAGCAAAACAAGTCCTTTTTTCTGGTTCACAAATCACATCGAATTTCCGTTGATGTGTATTATTATATTTATATCCTTTCCTTTTTCGTCGACAGGGATACGAACGTCGTATAACCTTCCAAACACTTTTATTACTTTCCAATGCAAAAAGTTTAAAGGCTGGTTCACAATCAACTTAGCAATAGACATAACTTAAAATTAGCAGTAACTTAAAAGTTAGACATGGTCAAACATTATGTTTAAGTCATGTCTAAGTTAAGTCCTTGTGTTTGTTGTAGACAGTCTAATGGAGATCCATATGTCAAACTTTTAAGTTACTGCTTATTTTAAGTTATGTCTATTGCTAAGTTGATTGTGAACCAGCCTTAAGTGTCCAAATATGCGTTAGGAATTTTCTGTGTTTTACTGCCATTAAAATCTATAAATAATCATTATCTATGATGAAATGATCTTCAACGCGCACCGATATTGTTTTCGTCTTGTCTTTAGACAATCAATCATAAAGTGTCAAAAAATCCTAATTGACTACATCGATTAATTTTCTACATCGTATATATAAATTTAAGACTAAATACAAAACTTACTTGTGAAACCTCTGACTAGCCATTGCACCGACTTAATCCGTATAAAAATCACTTGCACAAAAGTCCACTTAAAAAAACCGATTCACCAAAACAGCATATTTGTCACCAGCTACCACTAATTACCCTTCATACTAACGAAACAAAGTGCACCTGATAACACACCGACCACACGTTCGCTCTGCGACGATCTCTCGAATCAACTGGATTCCAATTTTTACCACCGATACCGCCGCGTGAGTGGAAGGGAGAGGGGGTATCGCACGTTACGCACAGGTGATTTGAGCCTATCGTCGTCTCACTCCATCTTCACACTTGTAGCATGGCGCGTTCCTCGTCTGACGTTCCCTCTCGCACCGACAACTTCCTCTCGGCAACGTGATCTCGCTCTAGCACACGGAAATCGTGCATCTTGCATCTCGCTCGGATGTTCTCACCTGTGTTTTACCTATCCTTGTTACTCTGCGCACTTCCTATGACTGGTTTTTATTCTAATTGACCATCCTTCAGGCACCTATGGCCACAGACAGTAACTCTCTTTGACTGTTTACTTCAATTGAGCAATTTTTACTTTGTCATTATATATTGTCCGCGTTGCTGAATCGCTGCTGTCTCTTTCCTGTAACCGTTGTCTTCGTATTTTCTCTCTTTCTCTGTGATCTGTGATTGTTTTTGTTTATCACATCTGCAAGTTCAAAGTACTCTATTGTCGGTCGGTCGGTTCACTGTCTTTGCTGCAGGTAGAGCCACTACCTGGCGTTGCTTTATCGACATTGACTTTGTATCTAAGATTGTAACGCACCTAGTTAGAGATGAAATACGGAGTTGGTTTTTGACTAAATAGCAATATCTTGCGCTCAATTTGGTGTTATTTGATGATACTAAAAATCTCGGACGCTGTCGTCTCAAATTTTAATTTAATTGACAACGCGCGCTTTTGACCAGTGGAAATTATCGGACATACTTTTTTTTTTTCAGCATTTTGGGGCAGTTTCCAACTTCCGAACAGTGTTAGTTACATGGAATGTAATGTACTTTGTGATGGCACCCTCTAAAAGTATCAGATGTTCGTAAATTCTGCGATTGTGGTAGTCAGAGTTAAGCAACATTGCGCTAGATTTTGGATAGGTGACCACTACAGAAATTACCATCTGTTCTGTTCAGGATTTGAAGCTCGTCACCAGCTGAAGGCAAAGGTAGAGGAATCTTGGCATGAACTAGCAATTTGCATTACGAACGTGAACTATTCTATAAAATGGTGAAACGTTTTTTGGCATAATAATGGGCCTTTGCCTAATTCAAATAACAGTGGCACCGCAGTAGCCCCAGCGTTTAAGGATGCTATAGGTCAAACAGCAGGGCAGTGCTGACTTGTGCACCATCTCCTCAGCAGAAGAGACTAAAGCTATAGACAAGCATAGAAAATAACGTTCCCTTCGTTCCAAAACCTCCCAAAATAGTGACGATTGTTTTTTTCCATTGTTTAATTCCAAAACAACACACTGCGAATGGTCCACAGAGTCTATACTCTACAGTGAGTAGGATGATGCAATACCAGGCGTTGTCAGCAAGCAATCGCCCATAATCGCCACCTTTGAACTTTAAGCACCTTTAAGGATAAGTCATGAGTTATTGCGGGCAATTACAATAGATTGCCAATGTCCTTCATGTCCTTGCTAGACGCATTTACGCGTGCGGGCACTTCCTGGCTTCTCGTGTCGCGAGACTGACTTCCATTGACAGCATCCTGGCATCTCGGCGTCTCGGTCCATCGGCCATGCTGGCTGCTGCAGATGCATCTAATCGTGGTTACAACTATCAGTGTACCGCAATGCTGGGAGTTTGTACGAAAAATGCCGGAAATTCAATACGCAAAATGTGATTTTCTGTCTAGGTTATTGTATTTTAAATTGTACACCTGACTAGCAGGCAGTGGGATTGAGTGAGGCAGGTGTATTTTCTTTATTTGCTGTCAGTGGGAATACATTGGGAACGTTCTTCAATTTCGTATAATTACGGCAAGTTATTGGCGTTTTTCTCTGGAAGAGGAATAGTCTACACTTTGAAAACTTTTATTACGACAAGACCATGATGCAATGCAAGGGGCGGACAAAATAATACACACGCGGTAACACTTTTACAATGTCCAATTGATACAATCTTGACAAGCTCGCTGAATCTGTAATTGCTTTTCTCTTTACCATCATTCACGTTAAGGAGTCATAAAATAAAGCACTCATATATAATTTAACTTATTAGCTATTCATCACCTGTCTCACTTTTATCTGAAAAATGAATCGCGAATTTAAACGGAATCACCTTGTCCGACTTGTAACACTCGACAATATTCGCAAGCGAAATCTTCACCACATTCCGCGTCTCCTCATCCCCTTCGACCGTCGACTCAACCCTGCACTTTTTATTCTTCGTCGCCGACTCGAACTCCACGCTGTACCAATAACCCAACCCACGCTCACCGTCCAACCTCGCTTGCACCACGCTCACCGCAAACAACTTGGTCACCGCGTCGAACTCGTGCATGTACCAAAACAACCCTCCGACCGCCGAGAACAACGTCAGGCAATAGCAAAAATGCGTGTGCACCAAATTCATCACCACATCCTCGTCGCCCTTACACTCCCAGAAGCAGCTAGGGTGCTCCTCCAAGGCGTGCGTCTGCAAATCGGCTATCCGACCATTCCAGCGACAGTCGAAACGACAAGCATAGTCATACTCGCAAAGCAGTAGATGCTCTTCCATGCGCTTCATATTGAACTTCGCAGTGCAGCCGCTCGATGCGTTGCGGCACTCGGTTTTTACCAGGATGTTGCTGATGCCTTCGACGGCTAGGTTGCGAATCGACGGGCGACCAGGGGCGCGACACACGCTGCAATGGTCGACGATGTCGCGGCACTTGGGGCAGACGTTGTGGCCGTTGACGCACATGTAGATCGGTGGTACGCACAGCTCGAAGCAGACGGGACATTCTAGTTCTTGTATCAGGCTGTCGGTGGTGATTTCGTCTTCACATGCGGCCATTTTGGGAGGGGTGGTCGTGATGGCTTTGTGTTGTTACTGATGGTAGTTGGTTTCGATACAGGATGAATGCTTCGTAATGGATGTGTGGAATTGATGTGAGTTATCGTTAGCCGTTGATGGATTGAATCCGACTGAGTTGGCTTTGGATTGGAAGGGTTCGGAGCTTGCGATGGATAGCAATGGCTTATCAGAATGCTTGCGGAGGCAATGGTAATAAAATTAAACTTGGCTGCTATCTTTATTTGATGGTAGATTAATTCCGCGGCTATATTGGCATCGGTGACGAGAATGTGAAAAAAATCGTTGCTATCAGTAGAGGCCTGTCAAATGTTGTAGACCAACAGAGAGATTGCCTGTGTTGGTTTTTTGCCAAGTCTGAAGCATGATATGCGAATAGTAATTGATTACATGACCTCCAAATATGGAAGATTACTTGACTGGGATGGTAATAAAGTGTTGACTTGAAGTTAAAGTTATAGGAATGTATGGCTGTATCAAAAAGAAGAAATAATTAATTACCAGTAATGGATTGGGATTATTTTGTGGACAGTTTGATGGGTTTGATGGACGATGACAGATGTACTGAGCAACACACCGATTTATTTTGCAAGTCACACGTTTTTGACAAGAAACTTGATCATCTTAAATCCAGTAAAATGCTCAGCAAAAGTAAGAGCAGTTTTTTCTAAACTGATTTGCAGGTAGATTTATCGCATGCGTTTCTGTCGGTAAATTAACTTCGCCGACAGTTATTTATCAATAATTGCCACTTTATAAACACATTTTAAAATAGACTCTTGACTATATAAAAAAAAAACGGAAAATTCGGGTAAACATTTGACAAGTACAGTTTCAAAATGTCCTTACTACTGGCACGACAAGCTAAACCGGAAATCATAAAGCCGAGTTCATAGATCATGGGTCGGTAACAGTTTTCAATCACGAATGGCCACGTCACGAAGAATATCACACATCTGAATGATTTTCACACAAAATATCGTTTTCACGAATCAAAAAATCCTTGGGCAATCTACAAAACAATTGTACTTTCCCTCCAGCAAGTCAAACTACAGAAATACAGTTGAAGGACAACTGAGTTTGCAAAAGTAAAGAGGAAATACATGGGGAAGATGCAAAAGGATTTATTAAGTCGCTAATTTACCAGGAAAAGAATTAAACGAAATGCTACGAGCTAGCCTTTCGCCCTCAAGTTCATTTTCATCTACACTAAGGGGTTACAATCTTCTGCAACGCTATACACTCAACGGACCCGTTGGATTTTTTTCAGAACCATATACAACCCCCTCATCAAAGTTGGCTTCGTGCAGAGTAAAATCAACCCTTGGACTAGGGCCTGGCAGTTGTATTTACAAGTACACCAACCGTTGGACTACAGTAGTTGTGTTTACAAGTAATACCAACTGCAAGTCTCCTAACGTTGTGTTTACAGGTACACCAACTGCTGGTGCCCGTAGTATTGTGGCACGGAGTAGTGGACCGCCGAGGGGATGGCGTGGTAGGCGAGGGGGGTGGCGATGGGGGCGGCGATCTGGACGGTCTTCAGAGTCGGGGTGAGAACCTCGGTCTCTTTGTCCTTCAGCTCGATCTTCTTCGTGTCTGGCGAACAGAAAACAGGTGTCGCTTCGGTCATTGCGAGGGAAATACGCGTGGAAATCGGGGGAAAATGGACGGTGGACGTTGAAAAAGTTGACGGATTTGGTGGTGGAGAATGCCTACGCTAGAAGTGAGGATGAAAGGTATGCTTATTCTGTTAACAGCACCAAGTTTACCTTCTTGAATATGCATTCCTAGGATTGTTAAAACAAAAGGAAGGAAAGCAGTTAGCAGTTTGCAGAAAAAGGCACGTGAAAACTCGAACTGTTGGATTCCTCAAACAATCTGTTGTTACAGACACCTATTCAGCACTTTGAAAGCATGCTGTGTGTTAAATATCGGTGTAAAGACATTGGATTTCGTGCAATTGTAACAAGGAATCGATATTTGTGATGACAGGCATTAAATGGGTTGCTTCCAGACGCTCTGAAGAGTAAAGGCTTTGGGAAAAGTCGTAAGCTTAACAAATAAGCATCAGTATTCAGAAAAAAACTCAATCTTTTCCCGACGTTTTCGCAACGCATATGCTGCCTGGTTTAACCCATATTAATGGTTTTTCTACAAACTAAAGTGCTAAGTTCAGGAAAAGACAAGGAGTCTTCGTAAAATAACAAATCATAGGTCTCTTTCGGTGGTGCTGTGTTCGATGGTCACCCATCCGCCACCACAAACCCGCGCACCGTTGCTTAACGCGACCTGTCAAAAACCACTCACCAGCGGGCACGGCGGCGTCGACGGCCTCGTACTGCTTGTACTTGAGGGTGGTCTTGGCCAGGGCGGGAACCAGGGCGTGTCCGACCCAGGGGTTGACGAAGACGGCGGCGCGCTTGCGGCGGGCGACCACGGCAGCCTCCTCAGGAGCAGCCTCGGCGGCGGCCTTCGCTTCGGCGAACAGCTTCTGGAAGTCGGCCTTGGCGGCGACGACCTGCGACGGAAGAACGTCTTGTTGGAACAGGGAGATGTCGATACGCGATGCGCGCGGCCGTGGAGCGTTCTGCGTGCTGGTGGGGTCAGATGGTGTGTGACTGGTTCGGCGGGTGGTTTCCGCAGGTCCTGCATTGTCGTTATGGACGATTGTCTGCGCTATTCACTGTCGGTTAGCTTAATGAACCATTGCAGATTTGGGTGTGGTCCCTTGAGGATGGTGCTATTCTTGAGAAAAAACTCTGGGAATATTGATTTCTAGCCCTCATAGTCCTGTACATTGTTATCGGTGCCTGTCATCTCTCTGCTTGTTTTTAGGTCTTTTGCTTTGTGATTTCATACGGTCTTAAAAGTTGCCCTGGCCGCTATAAATCAGTGAAGACACTTCTAATTCCTGATATTTTTCTTACAGATTACGTGTGAAAGTGTTCAAGACAGTGTTCAAGACAGTGTTCAAGACAGTGTTCAAGACGGCTGATTCAAGTGTCTTCGAGCGCTCAAGCTGCGGTCCTCGTCTCTACAGACTTCAGGTATGACATAATGACATTGCCTTGCTCTCCTTACTGAATCGCTGATTACTTGGGAAGCCTAGATTTCAAAACAACCCAGAATTTTCAACTTTAGCTCTGAGTAGCACAACAGTTAAATTAACCTAACCTTCACACTTCAACCCAGAGTTGGAAGAATGGACGAAAGTTTACCCTAAATTCGCCTCGGGAACTTCGAACACATGGCTAGCTCATAGCTCGATGCCAGTGTCACAAAATAGCCATTGCTTCACGACACCGGTAGCAACTAGCAAGCGGTGTAGCCACCCCCAGAACGCACCTGGGAGGTGTCCTCGACACAGCGTTGAAAGAATGAAAGAAAGCTGGCCCTAAAACGCCTCAGACACTAACCCCAGTGGCAGGAGAGCTCCTAAGACCGTGCCACGACACCGGCAGCAAGAAGTACATAGCAACCCTTAGCACGCACCTCGGGGGTGTCCTCGACGGGCTTGGGTCCCTCGAGAGCGGGCACGACGGGGGCGACGGGCGCCTCGGGCAGGTTGTTGGCGCCGATCACGCGGAAGCCGTTGTTGTCGGCGAGGTAGTTGACGTTGATCAGCTTGCCGTTGGGGTCGACGTAGCTGTACGCGCCGCTGACGGTGCCGTCGAAAGACTTGGACTCGACGCGTGCCTGCAAGGGGTAGCCGGGGGGTAGGGTTGCCGTTAGTGTGTCTCAAGCTACGGGGATGGAATATCGATCGGAAACAAGGACAAATCTGGACAATAATGCTGTCTAACTTAAAACAATCGCCATCACCGTCATGAACTATTCTAAAAATTATATTCTTTAGTACAATTTACTATTCAAAAATTAGGGAAAATGTTTAGTTGCGCTCTGTGATTCGCGATTTTTGGCCCTAAAAAGAACCAACGACAACTGTACGTCTAACATCGGCTCTGAAAGCACTTTTATAATATTCACATGTTCATTATATTGGCATCTAAAGTTACTGAAAGGGTTATTTGAGCGGTTTTAAGGGTGCAATAGTGACATTTTAGCTTCGTAGTTAGTAAAGGGTGAGGAACGCATCATTTGGAATGATGCGACTTGTTTGGTGGGCCATTAATTGGCCCAATGATTTAGTGGTTAAAATAGTTGAAAATTTATGCCATAGCGTCTGCGTGGAAAATTAATATATAGGAAGATATTAGATACAATTCGAACAGAAATCCAAAAGCTCAACGTTGAATCCAATGCACGAGGCGTAGATTCTTCTACAAAGTCGTTCTAATGGGTTTCTATCAGTTAGGTAGTCAAGTTTGCTAGGGTAATTAACTGCGATCGCTCAGATTGTTAAAGTACTTGTTTTGTTTACTTCTAACCCTCTGACCGCCTATCCAATCCCATTAATGAATAACCTGAAAATTAAATAATAGTCTCAACCAATGTTTACATGTCGTTAGAGTATCAAAGTTCAATCAATTGCACGCAATTTGGAGCTCGTGCGCCCGGCTACCAACCGCAGAGAGCCAGTCTGGACTCAGTCGTCCGCATAGGTAGTTTGGGTCCGTATAAAAATGTCATAAAATCGTTTAAAATCTGTGTTTTATCGGCAAATAGGGTAAATTCACCGAAAACTTGTATACACGATGCGTTAGTGTAGCAATGTAAGTGGTTTTAAAAGTGTTAAAAGTTGTGAAAAAAGAGTTTAAATCGGTTTAATTGGAATACTATGTTAATTGGGCACCGATGCCCGGTGGCAGCGACAATTAGAGCTAAGTAAACCACCTTGCGTTTTGTGGATTCAGTATTAAAAGCAGTGATTGAACTGTAGGACCAAGACGGTGGCATTGAACGAATATTTCAAGTCGCGGAGTTGACTCCACCGGGTAACGGTGGCCATTGGCGGAGGTGGAATCATGACCTACGCCATCAGACGCTACGTCATCTTAGTGATGCTGGACGTTGCAGGTAAAGTGGCTTCGATGTTCGAAACGAACCAGTTTTTTGTGAATGGTTTGTCTGCTAAACTTGATTTGAGGTCAGTTTTGGGAGGCTGATGCAAGTGGAGCATTTTGATGTGGCTGCTTGTCGCATCTACTACGCGAAATATAATTACCCATTACCCACACAAGGTTATTTATTCGTGATGACTGATGTGTATACTTTATCTATGCTATGCTCTTCGGCAACGATATTGAGGGTTGCTATGAACTATGAAATAGTTAAAACACAAATTGTCTGATAAGCCCTTGAACCCGAAAGAGCTTCCAACGCAATATCTCTCCCAAACATAACCATGCGTAACAGAAACGGTCACCGATCCAACCTCTAACCCCTCACCATGTTGCTTAACCTCAGCGCAAACTTGAACTAGCTTAGAACAGAAACGGTCACTAATCCAACCATAACTCCCCACCCAATGTTACTTAACCTCACCACCACAAAACTCTCCCAAATTGTCGCCCTCAACAGAATCACTTGCAACCGACGCGGTCACCCATCCAACCTGCAACCCCTCACCATGTTTCTTAACACAAACGCAACCTACCCGTTTGAGCCACCCACGGTCACCCATCCAGCCACAACGCCCCGCCCAATATTGCTGAACCCCAACGCACCTGGTTATCGCCGGAGTGTCCGAACGTGAACTGTCCGAGCTCGTCCTGGGCGTGGTATTGCGACGAGGTGGGCACGCTGAGCACGGGGGCGGCGACGGGCACGGGCAGGGCGCGCGCGTACGGGGCGAAGCCGTACGGGGCGAAGCCGTACGGCGACCCGTAGCCGAGGCCGGGGTAGCCGAGGCCGGGGTAGCCGCCGTAGAACTGGCTGGCGGCGCACGCGAGAAGGGCGGAGAGTACGACCTGGTAGATGATATTATGGACATTTAGAGAAGTGCAATGGTAATGAAGTTCCGGTTTTCCCAATGTTTTTCAAACTTGGGGAAAAAGTTGAACTAAACTGCAAGTGTTTGGCTGTTGCCATGGAAATAAACTCAACTTCCTCTTCAACCCAAAGTTATTAAATGGTAAATTTTGCGCTAGTCCTAATCTTGGCTCGCTATAATTTTCAGAAAACTGAACTTGACTGAAAATTCAACCATTCTTATTCTCTTTTAGTTAATTGGGAATCATGCAGAACACTGTAATTCATTAAAAGTTTTTTGAATTTTAACGCAGAAATTATCCATTTTACCAATAACACAATAACTCTAACTCTGATCCTGCGCAATTGGTTAGATTTCAATCCGAAACGCGAATAAATATGCTCTCTTATATCTAAAATTTACCCCACGTCTAAAACTGCGACATGTGAAAACTACAAAAATATCATAGAAAACTTGAAAATTATCTTTGGAAAATACCGACAAAAATTCAAAAACGTTCCGATTTTCTCCTCCAAAGTAAAGGAGTCTAAGGAGATTTAAGATTTTCTTCTCAAAAATAAAACAAATTCCCAATAACTTTAGCAGGACTAACGCCAAGCAATCAAACTTGAAAATTCGGCCCAAACACTCTCAAGTTTACCCCAAGCCTCGAACCGAGCAACTCACAAAAGTCTTCATAGTCGAGCGTTGGTCTCTTGATCTGCAGCTCAAGCACCAGAAGCAAGCCGAAGACGAAGTGTGTACCTTGTCGTCGCCGCCGCCGCCTATTTATACCTCCACCTCCGCGGCGTCGGCGTCGACGTCAGCAGCGGCGGCGGCGGCGTCACGTGGTCATGCCCGGTTGCAGGCCCAAGTCGGTGGCAAAAAGGTCGCCGGGTTGTCGGGGGGGTAGGGTGGGAGGGAGGGACAAAAAATGCGTCGTAGGTGCGAAGTGATCTTGCCACGCGGATGACCTTAGTAATATCGAGTGTGTCGCCAGCCGAAGGTGGACACATCCGAGAGTGTGGTACAGGGATGGGAAAACATATTCGAGATGAGGATCGATTTTTGGAGTTATAAAATCATCGAACTAGCTAAAAAATTCTCTAGTTTCACACTGGTTTTCAATATAGACCGCTGTTTTTATAACTATTGTTACTATATCTCCATTTTTGAGTTTTGAAAACTGAAATTTACTTATTGGATGATTAGTATTTTATTGAGGAAGCTTATAGAGGTTTATAAAACTATTAAAATTAGTGAAATGTGTAGTAAAACGCATTTTGCAGCGATTTTGTGAACGTTTGGAGCAGTTGGCACGGACGGGCTCCTCGCTTGTTCGCGCATCGATTCGTTTCGAGCAGAGCGCGCGGATTGCGTGCATGACTTCAATGGTTTCAACAGCTTTATTGGTCCAACACTTCTTGAAATCCACCTCACAGTCGGGCCATAGCTGGCTGGACGTGCCGACACATTCTTATTTGGAATCTTCCATGATAATTGGCCGAGAAATAACGAAACTATTCGTAGTTTAAGTTTTCATACACATCGAACATGAGGATCTCCAAATATATGTTGGTCAATCTTGGAATTTGAATCGAGTTATCAGTAAAAAAATGCAATCTCTTAAGAATAAAAGCAAACATCTTTACCAGTCAAGTTACCAGCCATTCTCTTTGATTGAATTAGGCAAATTGGGATGCCCAACAAAAATAATTCTGACAGTGGTGACAAAATTGAATCTTTTTTAAATTAATATCTTCAAAAAGTCTTCGATGAGGGTCATTTTTTTGGCTTAGAAGATTCTTCCTGTATACACAGATCACTGATAAGAGCTACAGCAAATTTTACAGCTGAAACACCATATCACAACCCACAACCCACCGTTGCACCGTGGTTTCTTCTCTGGACAGCCCTGCGCTAACAAGAGCAAATGGTCTCTTCTTAGCCTTGCTATTGATCCCGCGCAGCGTGCGTAACATTGATAGAGATCAAGATGGTATAGCGTAGCAAGGCCGTCGCGGACGCCAGGCGTGGTCACTTGATTCGGTCGCCGACGATCGTATGGTAATTAAAAATAACGGTAATTGGTTTTGTCGTTTGCCATTTAACTGTGTGTGTGTGTGTGTGTGTGTGTGTGCAAGCAATCCATCGGTATAGGCGGTCGATTGTTACACAATTGCACTGTAGCATTGCATTGTTCACCATTGTAACAGTTTTGTGTGGTTGCAACTATAAGATATAGTAGCGTTTTGTGCGGTTTCAAGAACAAAAGATTTTGTAATTCATTATAGATGTATTAGTATAGAGTCCACAGTGTACGAATACAACGAATCAACATAAATTATACAAAATTTAATCAATGCGCACTTTGCGCATTTACCAATCGAAAATGTCGATCCACTCTTGGATTCGAACCTCGGTCTCAGCAAGTAATCAGACGTCTTAAACATGATTCATTTACACAAAACGTATCTAATTTATCGCATTGGGTCACGTTTTAATGAACTGTATTCCTCAATCAGTCATTAAACATTAGAAGATAACCTTATTTACGAATATCTTCCCCTGGAGACCATGGTGGTCTGGAAAAGTGGATTTTCTTTGATATTTCACGACCAACCTGGCTTAAACCTCTCTGCCCTTACTATACCAGACTTCTATTAATGCTGTCGCGAAAGTTAAGAGTTGGCTTCTAAGTATTTTATTGCACTTACAATGTTGTGATTCAGTGTAAGACAGTGTGTGATTCAGAGAAAGAAAAAAAATATAACTTTAATATCCGGCGAGTGAGGAACAGATCGATTCTGTAATCTGGGAGGTAGATTGTAAATTGGATCGTTGGGAAGAATGGTATTGGGTTTAAGTTGGACATGAAAAGGAAAGTAATAAGAAAGATAGGGATTGTAGAAAAGGGTGTCGGGAATGGATTAATTTAAGAGTTATGGAGAGATGATATAAAGTTTAACGAAATTTAAGAAAGGGGTGAGCGACTCGGAAAAACTGTAATTCAAATGTAAAAATCTGATGAAAATAATTAAAAATCTCATGTTTATGAATTCTGATGAAGATTTCTCGGGAATGTTGCAAAAACCAATTGCAACCAATCTATCTATGTAAACAAAGTTTCTGCCCGCATGCTCGCAAAACAGAATCAATCCGCCATGCGTCCATGTGCAGATCATTCTCCAGCATCCGGCTTGTTCCTTACGCGTAATTTGCACATCGTTGTCACCACTCTAACAACGCCCATTATGCGTCGCGACGAATTCCTTGTTGAGATCGCTGCATTAATTATCCATCGCTCCGTCTGGCTGCTTGATTAATATCACGTCACCTTCAAATTCTTAGCTGCCATGGCTGCCTCCTATAACTGGCTGGCGCTCTGCTCAATTATCCCCAAGAGAATGAGTCAGTGACTTGCTTGACACCTACTTCATTGTTACCAGGGCTGAGTTTGTTGCTGTTGGATTTAGAGTAAATTTTGTTGTCCTCATGTATAAATGTCAACCATCTCGCATGTGGATGGTTTACATGGACAATTTTTCGTATATATTTAAGCTGTCATTAATGTCTGAGTTGGTGAACTAATTTTCTAATGTAGTACATCGAAATCGATGTAAATTTATGCCAATGAGTACAAGTTCAGAAAAAAATATATCCGCTTATGAAAAAGTATACGGATCGAAAGGTTAGACGTACATGGAGGAATGATTTATAATCGGTTGCAAATTCACGCTATAAATAGCGATTTTTTTTCTGATTCGATTGAAATTATGTCAATTTAATCGACTAATTAGTCGTGATCAATTCAAGACGCACGTCAGTTAGGCTTAAGGCCCAGGCGTAAGCTACGATGCATTTTTCTAGCCAACGCCTTTGGGAAGAGATTCGATTTTTTTGTATTAATTGACTATTTCATCCTTGTCCACAAGTAATATGTCAAGGCTAAATATTGGACCATATCATAGCTAATCGTAATTTATGAATGTATACTGGTTGACTTTTATGGCAAATTGCTTTGCCTGTGAGATGGACGATTTGCTAGAAATCTTGGCACGGATCTCTTAGCAATTCTTGCTCTTGTTTTCGTTACAGAT
This sequence comes from Nemurella pictetii, assembly GCA_921293315.2. Classification (NCBI taxonomy): domain Eukaryota; kingdom Metazoa; phylum Arthropoda; class Insecta; order Plecoptera; family Nemouridae; genus Nemurella; species Nemurella pictetii. The sequence goes on from OV121122.1 coordinate 11,892,320, forward strand.
ATTGGTTAGTTTGGGAAGTGAGAAGTTCGGAATGTTGATTTCGATGTTGATTTCGCATTATAACCCGTCGTGCCGGCAGGTAATTTTAATGCACGGCGTATAGTCCTAGACATATACAATGAAATTTCAGAACAAATTTATTGATTTATTATAATGCTTTTTAATTCAACACACACCTATTTTTTCAGAAGGAGAACCAGATGTTATAAAACCTTTATTTAATTCAGATTCTGCATGAAATTGGAGCGTCCATTTTTAATTGTTGATATCAATATATTAGCCGTTTTAATTTTGCTTTGCGAATCTGACAAAAGATGCAAATATTCCCCCCAAAAGACATCACAATCTGATTCGTGAAAATATACCTTAATCGTCACTTGCCATGCATTTTCTCACTAGTTCTGTTTTCATTTTTTCGCACATTTCCATCCGTTTAAACAGAAAGTCATAATACTTAGGTTTAGGGGGACAAATTGGGGAAGGCACATAGAAGAAATCAACTTTATTTCAATGGAGCTAATCCGAAACTTATTTGAAGAACAAATCTTAAATTACCTCAAGTTTCTTCACATGAACACTGTATCTCCATGCTGTGAGCTATAAAATGAAACTAGAAGACAAATTGAGTGGTTTTTTACTATACTTTCTAGACAATGATCGTGTCTATTGTATTGAGTTTTAGATACCGAATCGATTCCGGATCCAAAATATAGTTGGTATAACATATCTGTAGACTAGATCTACAAACACTTGCCTTATCCAAAGGACGGATTAGTATATAGCTAAGTCTATTTACGCCTGCGTGTCCTTGCCCGCAGCTTGATCAATCAGCCACACCCTCGACTGCATCTCAAATCGATCCCTCCATATCGCATGTGCGTCGATACCACACCACGGTGCAATGCAAACTGGTTGTAATCACATACTTTTATAGAAACTGGGAAGTCTCTTTAGATGCAAGCACTAATTGAATGCAGCTCATAGATACAAATCGGATAAATCACAGCTGCACATTATTGCTAGCAGCTAATTTTACTGCCAATTACGTTTGATATAGTTGTGTTTTGTGGCATGTTAATTTGCACTTAACGGTTTACAGTTGGAATTCGCTAGATTGTTTCCATATAATCTAATTTGAATATGAATATATTATGTATACCATGTGCTACGGTTCCATTTAGGAAATGTCTGGTGCACATTTAAAACTATATTATGTAACTTTTAGCACCGACAATTATTTTCAAGTATATATTTTTTGGTTTTGAAAACCATGACACCTAAGAGTCAAATATTTGGAACATATGTTTGTAATCTGAAGCGGCTTGGAATGCATGAGGGTAGGTACAGGGATGGAGATACGCCAGGGTGCTCTTTTGGTACATTAATGATAGCGAGAATCAGTCAGCAGTGCCACCAATAAACGTGGGAGCCGTGTAACAAAGGAAGGTTAACATCTCCCAATGATCCCTACAGCTTGAACGTCAGTGTCATGACCATAAATGTTGGTTCTCCTATGTGTCACCTACAATTATTCTCCACTGTGAAAGTGACAATATAATTACATACCTAATATCTATTCATTTATCATTAATTGCAATTTTGCAGTATATCATTATACTATTATAACACTATTGTTTCGAATTATACCTTAGTTGCATATAAATGCAAATAATTGCATTTTGATTTACATTTTATCTGGTTTTTTGTAATTACTGAGATAATGAAGCACATATGGTATTTTGAACGGTATCAAGTTGATGAGAGAATTCGAATTTTCAAGTGATATAAATATAACGCTGGACGATGAGCGTAAATATTTGATCCATTTAGTAAATATCTGGTTAGAAATAAGTGACTTTGGGTGCATTCCACGAAATTAAAGTACTTGTAATGCTCAATTTTGTGATCAGAAAAATTTAAATAGCTTTTTCGTCTTCACTTCGCTCCTAGTACGCTAAAGTAGTCATCCCATGCAATCATCCCATGCACGTCTTATAGCAGTGTCAGAAATCCAGAGACAAATTTTTTTTCATTCTGTCACAAAATCTTAGAAGTTGCTTGCTTCTCTACTAGGTGGCCAGAATGTCTAAAGTTTTAGTTGCTACTTCCGCCAATAGCTGAGAGGTGGCGTTGGTGTGGCGAAGTTACCACTTGGTTAAGAGATTATTTATTTCGTTCATTACTTATTTTACTTATTTTGTGAATGGATATCGTAGATTTTGGTTTTTTGGAGTTGGGTTTTAAACTGCAGCCAACGTCAAGAGCACAAAATGGGCCCGTGTGAGCTTTCAAGGAACCAAAATTTCCTTTAAGAACCGAAATTACTCCCAACTATATTGAATGTGCATTCACAAGCATTTGAAAATCTACCTGTCTTTGGGTGGCAAAACCATATTGTTGCAATAAAACCGTGAAAGTCAAGTATTTCACTGAACTGAAATCAACCGTGATATACAAACGAGACCCAGTTGCCAATTAAAAATAAATTAGTGCATTTCCAAGATCATTCGGTCCCGAATTAGATTTCTACAACTGAGAGATTATAGCTACCACAAGTCTGCTGCATGTTGAGGCATTTAATTTGCACGGAAAAGGAAGATAACTTGGTGACATTAAAACCAAAAAAGGTAAATATTAAATCGCAGAGAAAATAAGGATGGAAAGCAAAAGTAGGAAATGTATTCAAAACCACGATTCAAAGCCAACACAAACTTTAGCCGAAAACAATTAACTTTGTGTAGACCTACAGTAACGTCTAAGTAATCGTACCAAAGTTTCAAGCGGTCAAAACATGTTACCGACACCGGTAACGCCCGTAATTCAAAAATGCACCACCCTATCTGATTCTTGCATCCCAACTAAATTATGCCAAAAATCAGTCATTCGTCAACTAACATGAACTGAAAGACGACTTGCCGAGCAATTGTGTATACAAACCTTTATACGAAAGCATTTTCTCCCTAAAAATAGTAAGCACCGACCGACTAGGTTACCTTCATTAGGTCTCAAAGCTTTTTTTAATGCTTAGTTCCTTTCTTCATTATTGACATCTTAAAAAAAATATTACAAATTCACGAGATGCGACAGGAAATTATATGTCATTTGTCTTCTATTGTCCCAGTCATCTAAATTCGCTAATTTTCATGTCGCAATAGAATTTAGACAAACTCCGAGCACTATCCAAGATAAGCCAACAACTATCCAAGACATCACACATTGCAATTTCGCTGTACAATATTACAGCTCAGATCAAAGCTGAGAGGCTCTCCTTACTCTAAGCTCCAGCTCCACACACACACACACACACACACTCGACGCGAACTGATAACAAGTTAATTAGGAAGCAATAAGCCGCGCGCGTAATTAAACGTGTTCGCCGGTAAATTAGTAATTAGCAAGTTGGTAATTAGTTTATCATCTCCGGCTAAAGACTGGCGGAGGCGTCCGTGACATCGAGCGCGCTACGTCTCAATCCGTGGTTGATCACGCGGCAGGAGACGCGATCCGTGAGATGCTGGGCTGCGGACAGGGATGCTGTAGAGACGAGAATTGATTTCGCCGCGCGAAATTGCTTATTGGATCTGCTGACGTGCCAATGGCTTGCAATGGCTGGCGTTGGTCGAGGCGGCGGTTAACCTATTGCGTTGGCCTTTTCGTTAATTAGTTGCTTTTTAATGTTGTCCTGCGCAGCGAAATCTGCGAATTGCTGTTTGGTGTGTACCTGCAACCGAAGAAGTGTCGGTATTTGGCAAGTTTTCGGCTGTAGAAACATTTCCCATGCTGTCTGGTCGATGAAATGCTATGTATCCATCCAAACACTCGGCTTTCTTTGATTTAATAAATACTTCACCCTATAAAATGGGCATGCACATATATTTGCACTTTTTTCTATCTGGATTTTGTTGCTAGAAAAGCGAATCATTTGTTTTACCTCGCCCTGTGTTTTGGGTAGATGTTAGTCTATTTTGTAAGGCCGCAAAGCGTTTTCTGATTGGCATGAAAATCTCGGCTTACCCTCACCAAATTCCAACTTACAACTGGCCAGATCCTCTCAACTATCTCAACTCGCACAGAAAAAGTTCAATGTTGTCATAGGATTAGGGCCAACCAAAAAACTTCAACTTTCAGTCAACAGTGAACTGAAGTGAACAGTTGAATTTCACCGAAATATGCGATGTTACATAGAATCAAACTCCAATTACAGCGAAAAACGCTACAGCTGTCCCAAAATCTGTCACTGCTTAGAGAAAAATTGAAATCCTTGTAAGATTATATGTTTGACAACACCAAGGCCCAGTTTATCAGTGGCCCGTTAACTTCTTAACGGTCTCTTAATGTGCTATTACCAAGGCCACTGCCAATGCAGATATTGTGTCAACACACCGTTATCAAATTAACAATAACTCTGCGACTTTTTCAGAGATTTACCGAGAGAAATCAATAAAATGTCAATCTTTGTATACGGAGCAGGACATTTTTATGTATAAAGCCAGCGATAGCAGCTAGAATAACCGACACAGACTCCGACCATGCGCAACGCGCCGTGATCACGAGCCCCAACCCCTGGCCGCGTAATCACCGCAGCATCCCTGTGCCTGTTTACTGATAGCGCTATGGACGATGCAACGCCTCGGGCCTAGCGCGACTGATAACGCTGATCAGCCTGGGCTTATAGGGGTTGGGGGGGCGTCGGATGCTGTTGGCTTGTTGCGACCTCGGCGGCGGGACTTATTTGTCTGCTGATCGTTGCTCCGGTAATGTGTTTAGTGGAAATAGTACACGGTTGTTTGCTGGCTGATGGTTATTGCATGCTTTTGAGTGTTTTGTTGTGTTAATTGGCAACCTTACGGCCTGTAGTACTTTCTTTCAACTCTGATAAGTGCAATCGAGAGAGTGGCTAAGCTAGCACTGCAAATATGTATTGAGAAAACTGTAAAAAAATAGGCGCTTCAAAAATACTTATAGAAAAAGCACTTTGAGTGACTTTATCACGAACTTCGGCTCCGATAAATTTAAACGTTTAGTTGGTTGTAGGGACTGTATAGGAGATATAGCAGGGTATTCCTGGATAGCAATTATCCAACTCATCCAGAAAGTGTATGTAAAAAAGAAATTGAAGATACTCACTTTCTACAATTTCTACACAGCGCCGGTTTGGCGATCGACTTGGTGAGGCGAGGTTTTAGCAATTACTTCAATCCCAGAGTCACTAAATGATTCGCACAAAGATCTGTCTCGTGTCTTTGTTCGCGATACGTCTCTGACGTAGATGATCGTAGAATAGTCGCAGCACGTGACACCTTGGTTGAACGATACTTGAGTTATTCGGAGTGACACTCGCACCTGATGAGAATATTTTTAACCATCACAACGTTTTGGGAAATCTCAAAAAACCTGATGCCATGAATTTATTTGAATTGATAGTATAGAAACAAAGAAACAGGTGAAAAAATCTGTAAAAATTGCAAGTAACTTATGAATGAAGGTGCAATTACTGTAAAACACGTGGAAATCAATGCGTTCCTTGGCCGTAAAACACTTCCACTTATTGAATAAGGATTTTCTGCATTAATTATTGAGGGTTGATCAAGAATCTGATCACAGGCAGGATGAGATTTAACCATTTTGCACTTTAGTTAAAGAAAACTAAGAAAATATCGGTTTCACTGCATTTAACTTGGTATTGTCATGGGGGTTGACATAATAGCAAATCACTTAGTCAATCTATAACTCGAAAGATTTCTCAGTGAACTAAATACCTATGCTTTCGAACTTCATTATTAGTAACGAGATATCTACTGAAGTACATGCTACGAGTTTATACATTTAGGTTAGAATCACGCCAATGCTTTCAAACTATTTAGAAGTATTGAAACTATAAACCTCGTTCGTAAGCAAATTCGTGGATGCGTCTTTGGGGCAAACACATGAACGCAACCCGCAAAGCAGGCACCTCCACGCAACATGAACTTGGCTCCTCCACCAATCAGCATAATCGTCTCATTTTCTCGACGAATCCCAGCGCGTGGCGTTTTGATCTAATTTCACTGCGAATGCATTTTATGAAAGTTAATTTCTACCACTTTGATGGTGTACCTGTCACTGCTAAGTGAGCTGTGTTTATTGCCCCGAATAATTCTTGGATGATTGGGGGAATTAAGACCCCAATTCTTTGAACTATTATCCAAACACAGGAGCTATTAAAAGAGAAATTGGCATCTGGCAATTTCTTACGCAGTAAGAATTTAGGCGACCATCCTCCAAGTCGGAAATTTCTGTATCAAAAAACGCGATCGAAAACTTGCATGGCCGCATTAAGAAATTAATTTAGTAAAAGCTAGTGAAGCTACTATTTAGTAATGAAACATGAAAAGAGGAGATATCATAAAATATAAATTTAAGGGATCGTTTTTTTTCAAAGCCTTACGACACTAGTTTTATTGTAGAAAATATATCCTGGCCAATATTCCTTCATGAGAACTATGATTCACTCGGACAGAAAAATTCTACCAACTGCTTGCACGATGCATAGAAAAAAAATTTATTACAAAAGTCTATGTATCCTTGTTCAAAGTACGTCCATTTTCATTCATTCAGTTCATTTTCAAACCACATTTCCATTTCATTTTCACATTTTCACATTTCACAAACATTTCATCTTCAAACGTACCATGAACAATGAGATAAAAACGCAAATCATTCACTTGGACAGAAACATATTTATCCACAAATTATAACTGCATGCACACTATGCAACGAGAACGAATTGTTCACAAAATTCAACATATCTAAGCCTTAAGAACGCCCAATTCAAAACCCCACAGTGCAAACGTATACACCGCGAACCACGGAGCCAAAACCACACTCTATTCCCACACCGACTGTATCGCCAGCGCTCGCATCTCGCAAGTTAAGACATCATAACAATTTGTATCGAGTCATCTCGCAGCCAGCGAGTCAGCCAGCGAGTCAGCCAACTGCATTGCCGGCGGGGGGCGCTACCGCGACCGCGCGGATTGTTGCCCGAACAAAGATGTCTTCCAGATTAAATTACGACCGTGGCGAGGCGTCGAGCTGGTTTTAATTACCAGCGAGCGCCACCCCGTCGCGAAGGAATAACAATCAACGCAACAACAGTTTGCGATTTGGAAAACAACAAAAAAAAAAAATTACGAGAACATGCCGTCGGTTGGAATGGTAACAATCGCAATGGTTTTTTGGGGGATTGGTTTGGAGTTGGGATTGGGATGAGGCCTTGGTTGATTGTTCGGTTGATGACAATGCGAGAAATGTCTGGCTGGGTTTGGTGGATGGTTCGGGTCGGTGTAGTGATTTGGTGTGAGAATCGTTTGGTCTCGTTAGTTGGTTCGCTACCTTGTTTGAGTTAAGTGATTTGGGTGGAATGTGAAAATACTAATAAGCAGAAGAATTGGTTCTGATAAGCGAAACTTTGTTAGTGAAACATTGGTGCTAAGGGCTTTAAAAAATATGCATTTCATTTCAAAAGGTTCCAATTTTAGCTGCTTCAGTTAGTTGTGATCGAAATTGTAACAGTAAATTTTGCCTTCTATATCTTCTCGAAGTTACGGGGGTTTGACATACCCGAACCCACTTCAATAATTTATTGACAAAACTATTCTTGGCTAATTCGTCTACAAAAACTTGACAGAGCCAAGGAGGAAGTTTAGAATTTTCCATGAGAGTTTTATCTTTATCATAGGTTTTTTACGGATCGGAATTGTGCGACCAAAAATTGTGAAATGTTTCAATTTGGTATGGGATTCGATTCCGAGTAGTGACCACTGACCACATGTTACTTTTTAAGACTCACGTCTTTTCCTAATCTTAGATGAGTAGAGATCAGCTCACACAATGTGCTCATCTAAAACTATACTGAACCATCTCTTTGCGATCGTCTCCAATCTACAAGATCAACCGAGTTCCTTGCAGAATTTAGAGACCATCCCAGCTACAAATGTTGAGAGATATCTTCTCAGGAAAAACACAGCAAAACAAGGCGCATTGTCTTAAGCTGCCAACACTTTCTGCTCGATCTTTCACGTCTTACCTTTCCGAGAAATGGTTTTGAAAAGACTCCATTCTTTATTAGCGATGCTTGTCTCTGTTATAAATTATAGTTAACATTTATACTAATACTAATTGTAAATTAGTCAATTGTTATTGTATTGTTATTGAAAACATTATTCTGTGCACATTTTGTTAAGAATAATAATCAGGTTCAGCTGCTGAATGATTACACGAGCCCGTGCTCTGCAGGTAGTCAATTTATTACCGGTAATTAGATTAATTGCTCTCATCGCATCTTTGGGTAATGTCTTGGACTGCCTCTCTCTTCTCTCTTTCCGCCCTCCCTCCAAACCACATATCCATGCTTCCCCTCCACCAGGATGTCGTAAATTACCTCTCATCACACACTAATTATTGGTTTTTACAATTATTTTACAATTTTATTAATTGTTTTATCCGCTGATTATTGATATCTGGACAACGCTGTATTACACGCGGTAAATGTAAATTGAGGATTTACGCTTCGCAAATTCGTGCATATTTCTTGAAATTACGACACACACCTGAGACATATATTTGCACATCTGAGTAAATTAACAGGACAATCAATCAGAAACACTGATACACTGGGTGTAAAGTTGTTAAAGTTATTCGTGCTTAACTCTTTAAGTATAATTACACCAAAGTGGTCGTAATGGCTAATGTTGATGTAATTAAAAAGTTGGTAATTTCACTAATAACAGTTAAGTAACCAGCCAGTGTGTATGTGTGTGTGTGTTTTTTTTAAAGTTTTTAATGCTAATATTGTGCATGTATGTTGTGATGTAAATTTAGATTGCGTTATACTCATTTTAATGCACCGAAAAACATTACACTTCGAATTAAAGTATCTTGATGGCAAGAATTATGATGCCCACGGCTCAAAAGATTGGTCGCACCTAGTTCAGATATGAAGAAGATGAAACCTTTTTTAGTCTGCGCTTTATAATATTAGGAAAATAACGTGCTTTTTACGGTTCACTGTTACAGTGTCCGTCAGTCCAATTCGCCATGAAGGTGTTTGGAAAAAAACCGTTAAGGAAATCAGAAGAAATAGCGATATATCTTCGCAAACGATGATGATACAATTAACCAGCCAAAGAAAAAAATATCTCACAAGTCACAACAAAGCGAATCTCTTTGTGCCCTATTAATTTCTAGTAGCATCTTCATTTATTTTTTAATATCAAAAACTCCCAATTATTGGCCACTGAATTTATCAAACAATTCAAACTAGCCCGGAAATGGCCACTTCGACTCGCTGTAGTGAGTCCACCGAATCCGAACCATGCTCCGCGTGGGAAATCCATTCGAATTGATCGCTCCCCGTGAATTGCTGCTATTGTTGGCGAGTTTACTTCGTTCGGTGATTGACGTCGGTGTCTGCAGCCAACTGCAAAGTGCAGAGGATAATTGTGGGCAGTGAGAAAATGTCACAGGGTTGCTGCTGCTGCTGCTGCTGCTGCTGCTGCTGCTGCTGCTGTGTACTTGTTTGGGGTCGCTGGCACGGACATCCTATAAGCTGAGGGTGAATTGTAATTGTACGCAGATGACGGTCAAATCAGGAAGCGAGATTTGTGTTCAAGTGTGCGTTTCCGGTTGTAAACTGAGGCGATTGGTGCACTTCAATTGTTGGCATTTGGGAAGTGACACAATATCCAAACTTTCAGTGGCAGGTAAATAATTGCCATATGTTGCCTGGAACATATCATAGTAAATCTTCTCCCAGTGAAGCAAGAGGACAGAGTTTTTGAATTTTTTAAACTACTGGCCCTTGGGCTTTTTTCAGCCATCGTTTCGTAAAAAGTGAGTGAAATGTTTTTCATTCTCTGGGATTGAAAAGCCAAGGCGCCGAGTTTCAATAATCTATAACCGAATTGTCAACTTCATTTTCACAATTCTTTGCTGTGAAAAATTACTTACTAGGCTATGCGAACACTCATATAATCGTGTTGTGGATGAGCGTAATATTTACGCTCACCCACAACGCAATTATATTGCGTGTACGCATAGCCTAGAGGCTTATATAATCAATTTAAAATGTTCGACGTTAATTTAGCAGTTTTCTCAATGACATTTGAATATTTCAAAACGTAAAAATCGATTTAAAGAAAAACTATTCAATTGATTTGGTTCAAATTAATACAGTATCTTCTTTTTACGTTTTGTAATGCACACAGCAAATTTTGTGAACATCGGTGAAGATAAAGTTGCTTAAGTTGCAAAAAACTGAAAAAACGCTAAAAAATCGCAAAAAATCGTCATAAAAGCGCCATTTTCAAGAAAAGTGCTAAACATACAACAATGAAATTTATACACATACATTGAATTGCGAGGGTCAACATTTCCTGAAAGTTTCGTCAAATTATATTCAGATGTTTGGCCTCTAGAGTGGAAAACGTGTTTTGGAAAAACTGAAAAATTTCGTAAAAACTTAATAACTTAAAATTTACTTGTCCGATTTGCTTCAAAAACGTGGCAGATCTAAGTTCAGAGAAAACGAAGGTCCATATAAATTTTCATCAAAATCCGTTTTGGCGTTTGGCCTGTAGAGCGCGAACAAACACACAAAAAAAAACAAAAAAAAAAAACAAAAAAAAAAACAAAAAAAAAACATTGGAGACTTTTTTCTGCAGTAAGTGTAATTGAAGATTTCGCTTCACTCGCTACGCTCGTTACGCTCATCAATTAGGATCTGTGCGGGTTTTCAGATTAATAAATACACGAATATTAATATGAAAGCGAAAACGTAATGCAAACCAACTCTCGTAGCTCGAAATAGGGACTTAATAAATAAAACTGGTCGTCGTAAATTTTCGGATTTTCGGCAGCATTCACAGCGAAGAGGCGCTAATAAAATGAAATATTATTATAAGTAATACAATAAATTGTTCGGCCATTCTGTTTTAACTCGCCTAGAACCGCGCGGAGTCTAAATAAATCTCTGGTCTTAACGAGACGCCACGTGGTCCGCTGACAAAAGCTTGGAATGCGGATGCTGTATCGTCCTCTGTGCGTTCAACACATCTGAAATTACACTTAATTACATCTTGACTGCGCTTTGATTTTTAGACAGCAAAAGTTTTCAAAATATTTAAGCTAACATCAACCTGAACACCATTTAAAAACTGAAAAATCTTCGTCATGAAAATGACGAAGCAATGGAATTTTGAAAATATTTATGTGAACATGCAGTAAAAAAATTAGAAACAGTACTGGTGAAGCAATGAGTCAAAATCAATCAAATTTGAATCACCACAAAAAAAATATTTACTATAAATTAAAATTTCGACATTAAAAGCTATTGCAATCGCAGTCAACCACTGTCTGTATGCAAATTTTGCCTAAATTAAATTATTAAAAATGCCTCAATATACCAAACCAAATATAAATTAAGGCATAGAATAAGGCATAGACATAAGGCACATAAGGCATAGAAAAATGTATAAGTTTACTCAAAATAACTCAAAATTTACAAAAAATTACTAAACAAGCAATCAATTTAAGTCATTTCATCAGCCAAATTTGAAGAATAAATACTCAAGAATCCTCAAAGTTATCCTATCACGCAAGACCGCAACCGATCCAAGAGAAAATCAATCCACCAGCCAATTGCTAACTACCCAAACCGCCAATAACCCCCCCCCCCCCCCCCCCCCGCGACACAGTGTCGAGTACGGCGCGTACCAAGTGCCCACCGCACACCTCCCCCGATGCGCCGCGCCCCGCGCCCCGGCCGGCGGTGTGAGAGATCGGACCAGACGGCTAGGCAACGGACGCCACGCTGGGCTAGTTAAGTTGTGGGCCCCCCGGGGGGGCGCCGGGCGGCCGGTCGCCGACATCGGTCTCTTCACACGCCGGGCCCGCGAGGACGCCGCCGCCGCCGCCGCTGCCGCCGCCGCAGGGGCCAGTGGCGAGCCGACATGTGTCCGTTATCATTATCCATGTCGACGTCCTCGCGTCGTTGAGCGCCGGTGTCGATGCGCACATGCTCTTGTCTATTTCCTTGTGTCTGTCCTACGCCCAATGCCCATTTCCTTGTGACTATATGTCCATGTCCATGTCCATGTCTCTATCCCATGCCCATGGCAGCTGGGTTCCTATTTCATTTTCTCGCAAATTTACTTCGGGATGAAGTTGTAGCCCCAGTTAAATTGAGTTGATTTCTTTGTTTGATTTTGGCATGTTTTTGTACATTTCCTACCACATTTTCAATGTTGATATATTTTCTTTCGTTAAGATTTTAATTTCTTAATTGGAGCAGATGCAGATCGTTTTTAGGTGCTATTGATGCTGCGATTTTCGTTTAATGTTGGTTTTTATGAGACTCAGCATTCTCAGTTTGCGGGTTGCTGATTTCTTCCCTGATTTTGATGCAGAGAAGTGACTCACCGTCAGTGACTCCCAGGCATCGAAGAAAATTGAAGAAAATTCCATACTTTTCTCCCGGTGTCAAAAACACCATGCAATCTCAGCACGGTGGAAGATAAAGCTCAACCGATCCCCACACTAAGCTGGTACTACGTTTTTGATGGTCACCCGGATCATGTTGCTTAACTTCCTTGTCCAAGTTTCCTTGATCCTACAGCCTGGTAAGATGTGGGCTGCTTACAAACACACATGGCTCGGATGTAGTGCGCCGCTGCGACGATTCCGTTCGACGAACGGACATCTCACTCGGTTGTACAAGGCGCCGACCGAGCGTGTCCGAACCTCTTGTAATAGATTAATTTACATTTTTATTCACGCTGTTGCGAGACGCGATGCTCCGTGGTCGCGGGGGGCAGTGTCGGTACGGCAGGGATGCTGCGCCTGTGTCCAGCTTGTTTATTGAGATGGTGTGAATTTAATTTCGAAACGGACTTGTGTCGATAGGCGAGCGGCTTTAAGTTAAGGTGTCTCGGGCAATTAGATTCTTGTCAGGTGTTGCTTGAGTGTTTAACATTGTGATACCTGTGGACATGGAGGATGCGTTTGATGCGATTGCGAAGAGGTTTTCAAAGTTAAATAATGTTCTGAATTTTAGAGATGGGTAGGGTTTCAAAGAGTAATAACTAATCACTTTCGGGGATGCGGCTGTGTTTTAATTAATTCATTGAGATGGCGTACGGATTCATGTTTTAATTAGTTATTGCGGTAGCATGGATAATGGTTGGACTACCCGTCATGGTAATGTCTTAGATGTACCTTTTTTATGAGTAGAATGTAGAATACTTTCAATTTTATTTGATTTTGGGATCAAAAGTTAAACATGAAGGTAACTATTAAAATTTAAATAATAACTGTGTAGCCAAACATTTTCTAGATTACACGACGGTAATGACTTGAAATTAGACTGTCAATATGAAATAAGGTTGATGCGAAATTGAAACACGAGCATGAATGTCGAGGCCTTAATGAGTCTGACTGTAATTAAAAGTCTTGTCGTAAACAAACCTCACGGGCGCACGGTCGACAGCTGGGAAATTGGAAGGATATCGAGCCGTTTTAACGCTGCTTCTTAACTATACAAAATAGCTGATTTATTTTGCTACTTTTTAAAGTACTCCATGACGAAGGAGATATGTAAAGCGATTCCCCAAAACGGACACTACTTTAGATTCAAATTTCGGTTTTATTACCCGAGTTATGGATGCTGGTCGAAGGTTCCGAATGACCATTTTTCATCTGAACTCCTGACTTTTACGATCTACAAAAAAAAAATCAACATTCCCAGGTATAAAATCTCCACGGATATATTCAATTAGAGTCGAGTCTATTTTCAATAATACATCTTCTTCCTACATCTTAGTTAATATATATATACGATATAATAACGCACACGGGACGCATGGGTGGATACCTTTTCCTTCCACAGCGTTTTGACCGCTCTCGTACTAATTTTCAGTTACCAAATTGGGCGCGTCATTTCTCATTTTCTCATCTATAAAAGAGAGAATGACGTACAGCGAAACACTGGGTCCCCCCCGTTGCTTTTTCGAGTTCGTCATTGTTGTGGGTATCTCTCGCCCCGTGGTTTGTTATAATTTTGTATCTACACAATACAATAGGGTCTTGGATCGGTATAGGAGCTTGTCTTGAGAATTTTAGACAACTTAATCAAGGCTGTATCTTTGAATTGAGATGGTGTGGGCAAGCGGTGCTTGTGGGTTTTCTCGGTTACTCGGTACGGTTCTAAGTACAAGGAGTCCATCTTTGGGAAATTGGCGAACGGAGATAATCATGCACAGATAATTAAATAATACCAAATTAATGATACAATAATTTCTTGAAAGAGTTTTTTGCACGTTATGAAATAGAAACATGACTCTTACCGATGCATCACTGAAAGCGCACTAAAACTTCCGAATGCAGACACACAAAACGAAGCAAAACAAAAAGTATCCTACTTTCTTTTCGACGCCAAACCGCAAGGTATAACTAAATCACATAAAAAAACGGTCATTTTAGAAACCGCTCATTTTTTTCCATCCCCACATCTTTGTAAGTCCATAACAGAAAAAAAAAACGTACACGCAGATAATTGATTACCCGCAAAGGTTGCAACAGTGATAATTTGTTTCCTTGCTCGTTAAGACATGAGAGCTCGGCTTTGCGGTCCGCACCGTCTCGGGATGTCTTCATTGAATTGCTTCAAATTATAGGGTTCGCCTCGATGGGCCATACGCCGCCTAAACAGGCCGGTAATCGGCCCGGGCTCCGGGTAACCAACGCTGCCCCGACCCAAGACTGTTTCCACACACAATTACCTCGCGTGGACGAAAATCACTTTCGTGCGCCTTTTTCCCGTATCACTGGCGTAATTGAGATGTTTAAAAAAAACCAAAATAGCTATGATGATGACGATGGCCAACGTCTTAATTATTTCTACGGTTCTTTGTGTGGTTGTTATGAGCTAGACATTCATACATTAATTACTTGACTTGGAAGGTAATCACGATTAGCGAGAACAAATGCTTACTGGTCTAGTTTCTGCAATCTTGCTCGTTTAGTTTTATTGGTTATGTATGGTGATGTAAGTGTGGCTTGTTGGTGATTGTGTTAGCATTTGTGGCAGCGAATGCCACCAAGTTATTTGAAACCGTGGCGCGTTTGCTGCGTCGCGCATTGAAATCTCCAGCCGCACGCCGTGAGATGGTTGGCGCCCATTTGCCAGGCTTCTGGTCACTAATATTTTGTTGGTTTGCTTGCTATTTTAGTGGCCAACACAAACATTCTATGTTTAAATTCTATGTCTTTTTATTATTAACAGTGTATATGTTACTGTTCATTTGGCGCGGGATGGGCCATTGTAGTTTTATGTTAATCACACTTGTTTCCTCTGCGTTTCTTTCAAATTCTCTGCCACCCTTCACCATTTTATTGATTTGAAATCATCGTGAATCAACCGGATTGAAAATTTAACTAGTTTCATCACTATTAAAATTAACCATCTAATTCTATATCAGTTAGTGAATCAGGAATTTCATTTAGAAGCAATTCCAACAGCTATGCTTTCCATCCATGATATACCTAAGCTTTATTGAGCAAAAACCTCAAAATATCTAAAAATTGACCAACGGATTCAATTGAATATGTGGCCCAACTGGCAAATTTGGTGTGTACGAAAACATCGAAGATAGCTAAATATACTAAACATCTATACTTCATGTTTGAATTGAACCTAACTACAATTGACGACAAACACGTAATTTTTATTGCAACTTTATTGCGAATATAAATGAATGCCCAAAAAGTCAAACAATCTTCTTGCAGAATAGCACGGGTCTCCTACAACGAACAAGTGTTTATATACGACTCACGTGCTGCGTATAGACCCGAGGCGGGCAAACGCAACGCGATGCGTATTATACGCACCGTGCCTTTTTGCCAACGCCGCCGCACGCGTAATCCGGCGATCTGCACGCAGCACGCAACACGCGTGCCACGCATATAGCGCGGACGTTCTGCCAAGGGTAGTTAACAGTCTGCATCCCTAGCCCCCCACCCCTACCGAGCGAGTGCGCGTGACATTTCACTCGGCGCTTTTCAATCAGGCGTCACGCAACGTGTCCAGACGTCCGCTCGCTGGGAATCGATACCACGATGGGTGTTGGGCAGCGAGCAGCGAGCAATAAGGCTGTAAAACAGCGAAAGCACAGTGCTGGCCACGTGAGAATGGTCGAAGTAGTGCTTGGACTTGCAAATCTGCCATACGCCATACTGATCAAGATTTTATATTTTATTATGCCAGTAAAACAAAGCTTTTATAGCTTTTTACACGTAATTAAGTTGGCATATTGCTGTTTAATTTCCCAACGAACGCACCCAGCGTGCTACGTGGTGCTATGCCCTTCAACGTCCCAGCCGTCCGCCTCGCACCCAGCGTTCTATACGGCCTTCAACGTCCCACCGAACGCGTCGCACGTTCCCAGCCGTCCGCTTCGCACTCAGCGTGCTACGCGCTTCAACGTCCCACCGAACGCGTCGCACGTTCCCAGCCGTCAGCCTCGCACCCAGCGTGCTACGCGCTTCAACGTCCCACCGAACGCGTCGCACGTTCCCAGCCGTCCGCCTCGCACCCAGCGTGCTACGCGCTTCAACGTCCCACCAAACGCGTCGCACGTTCCCAGCCGTCCGCTTCGCACCCAGCGTGCTACGCGCTTCAACGTCCCACCGAACGCGTCGCACGTTCCCAGCCGTCCGCTTCGCACTCAGCGTGCTACGTCTCAACGTCCCACCGAACGCGTCGCACGTTCCCAGCCGTCAGCCTCGCACCCAGCGTGCTACGCGCTTCAACGTCCCACCGAACGCGTCGCACGTTCCCAGCCGTCCGCCTCGCACCCAGCGTGCTACGCGCTTCAACGTCCCACCAAACGCGTCGCACGTTCCCAGCCGTCCGCTTCGCACCCAGCGTGCTACGCGCTTCAACGTCCCACCGAACGCGTCGCACGTTCCCAGCCGTCCGCTTCGCACCCAGCGTGCTACGTCTCAACGTCTAACCCTACAACAGTCATCAATAAAATAACTTTTTGATCACACATGCTTCTCCAGGCTTTGCCACTAAATCAGAATCAATTTTACACACAATATCGCTATCAGACACATCACACAGACATACCCGTGATACTGTCAAGTAATAACGAAAACAAATTCGAATTTCAACATCTCCGTGACCAATCCCCAATCCCCAGTGGGAAATCCTATCATCGCGGCAAACCCACACGGCCAGAAAATATTCTAATGTGTGATTAGCACCGTGCACCTAACGCGTACGTTAATTTACGATCTCCGCTCGTCATCCTCGCCTTCGGAGGAGGAGGAGTCTTCGCGATAGCTGCCTGCCTGCCTGCGTGGCCTATGAGTTATGTTGCCCGGTGGAGTCGGGGTCGGTGCGCGGCCATATTTCAGCTGGCCGGGGTTTTAACACCTTGCCCGGGCCAACGGGCGAAATATCACTTTGACCGGCCGACAAAATCGGGATTTACATATAAACATTCATCTCGCGTTACGCTGGACAGCGTGCGGTGTCAGTGGCGGGCGGGGACGGTCAGACGTCGCGCAGTTGTGTTTTTTGTGGGGTTCGACGACGCCGTTGGGTTGGGGTGGCTTGGTGTTGGAACTCGGCGAGGATGCTGAGTCAATGATAGTTGGTTTTTTGGGCGATGCGCTTGTTTGCGTGTCCTTCCATGGAGGAAGTACTGTAAAATTTGAGCTACAGCTTTTTTAGTTTACTGAAACGAGCAGTTACCTATACTGAAGCTCTTTTGAAACTGAAAGCTTTTTTGTGGTCCAAGATTTATCTGATGCCTTTTCATGTGCATGATAGATATTGCCTATGATGACTTGTATGATGTCCAATTCACCGAATTGAAATCTGCAAAAGCTTCGTTTTAAAGAATGAGACGGAAAATTCACTGTACTCATGTCCATAAATAACATGAGTTTTTTTCTCAAAGATATTATGAGAACTGCATTTTAAGGATACTCAGCCAACTCAACGGAAATTCCTCAAACAGCGTTAATACCCGGAATAATATTACCCAAAATTAATTTATGAGTCCGAATCGCTTAGTAATCATTCTTTGCTGCGATATTTCAGCAAAGTGACATTACTTTTCACGAAAAGCAAGACATGAAACTGTGTAAAGCAGCTGCTATGATGCAGTGAACGTGGAAAGTGTTGTGGCAGTGTCTGTGAGATTGTCGGAAACAAACAGCGAGGAGCAATCGACCGTCCACCACTGACCCCATCGAGGCGCTGTGCACAAAGGACGCTGCGGCGGCGGCGGCGTTTCGGACACGTGGGTGGAGAAATAGATTAGGAAATATTATCAAGCCTCGCACTGCGTCAAAGTTATTACATTATATTATTATACGACTCACTCACCGTCATATATTATCATGTGAGATGGGTTCACTTTTCAATGCTAACGTTACATAATATTTAAGCATTTCAAGCTGGTGTTGATCGCTACATTTTCAAAATGCAGTTCTCGCTTTCGTGTGGACGTGAGCTTTGGTTGCGCCGACGGTCTTGAACGTTTTTTTTACAGTGGTTGATATCTTTGAAGTGAGGAATATTTTATTAATTTTTTTAGTCGAAGTGGTTAAAGTTTATGCATTGATTTCTTCGTATAAAGCAGAGGCGCAATGTTTTATTGCTTATACCATATTTTTAGGGAATCTATGATTTTTACAAACGGCAGCGACAGTTATCCGGCTGTGAAACAGATATCATGTTTCAGGAATGTGCTTAACCATTTGTTTAGATCTATAGATCTTGTTTAGACATCAGTATCACTTTTCATCGAATCTTTGTTCATTAGCGGGTATCATACAACGATTGATTCAGAATATAATTACAATCATGGATATAAATCAATCGTACTTTTTCACAGAATTTGCGGAGAAATTATAAGTTTTGTAGACTCCATGCTACATCTCATCTCATATATTCTGTTAAAGGGTAAACCGCAAGATTGCTGGGTAAAAACCAGGACCCAACCCCAACTTTAATCTGAATTCCGACCAATTTCAATTTTTATTCCAAGGTACAGGGTTATACAAACTTTTTAATTACCAGCCCAAGATTTTCATGTTTCAATTAAATTTAATTATTGAAAGATGGATGAAGTTGCGTCGAAAATTCTAATCAAAAATATAAAGAGTGGACCTAAGCCAACCGCACGCGGCGTATACGAAGAGATGACATTTACATATTTCATTATTAACAAAATTTCATCATTTTTTGAAATCCATATACCGAGACAAGTCAAAAACAGTATTTATCTAGAACACATACTTTTAATTGAGCTCATCGTAGGCATACGCTTATATCTCGACGCCATAGCTCGTCCCGTAATTAATCGAACTCTTATCTACCCTCGTAATCGGTGAATTAGTTTTTAATCGTCGTTTAATTATTGGCCTATCGGACGAGCAGATGTTGATGAGAATTTATACCCTGAGCGTTCGCAAGCCATTCCACCTTAATTACCTACAGCGAGCGCTCGCTTTTTGATCGACTATTGTTACCCTATTAGAACTGATGAGAAGTCCAAGACGTGCATTACGCTCTCGGTGGACGGAGAGGCCAAACCCGCGACAGATGCACACAGCTGGCGAGCAATTTACTGCTGGTGCATGATTTCCTTGCTTAAGGTGGATCCGTACAGAAATTTATTGTTTTTGTTTTGGTAAAATTTTACTCAGATGTGGTCTATGCCGGAAAGAAATACCCAAAAAAATATTTTTTAAAATATTTTACTGGAAATTTTCCGGAAAATGTGAACATTTGTTTGGTAAACATGCCACCACTCCTTCCCTCAATTAGGTCTAAATATTGGTGATATCATTCTCGACTATTTTTTTTTTCGATCAAGACACTTGCAGCTTGCCAATAAAGGAAGATGAAAGTTTAGAACTGCATACTTTTTCAGTAACAAATTTTGAAACAAAGCAAAAAAATTGGCAAATTTACGTCAAATTTTAACCATTGACAAAATTTAGAGAATGTCAGCGCGAATTGAATTAAGTGTCTTATTATAATCCCTGAAGTTTGGACATTCCATAAATATTAATTTCATTTCGATCGGACGACTGATACTCCCCCCTAGCGGGACAAGAGACAGGTCAGCAAGCGTAATTTTCCATACTAATTTTTTAATTTTCCGGAAAATTTCCAGGAAAATATTTTTAAAAATATATTTTTTAATATTTCCTTCCGGCATATGACCACATATGAGTAAAATTTTACCAAAACAAAAACAATAGAAAAACTGTACGGAAACAGTACGGATCCACCTTAATGACTGCCCTTTTCTATGCCTTTCTTTTGCATTTTCAAATAGTTTTAATAACTAAATTAGTAGGACTAATGAGTTTTGTCAAACATTGTATGAGGGAACGGTGGGACGGTGGACTTAGCGGAAGAGAGAGCGTTCATTACTTGATGATCATTGATTGGAACTTGAAGATTGTGGGGGTTGCATCATTATTTTTTATGTGTTTTGGGAATCATTGGTGTGTGTTTTGGGTAGCAAACGTAGAAAAGAGTGGGGGACTAGACTTATTTGAAACTAATCACTGAGCCGAGGAGAAATTGGAAAGGCATTAAGATTTCAGTCAAGTTTTATCAATAAAAAAAATGTTTTTCCATTTGAATTTTTCGAATCGTTAAATGGCATTAATGCCAATAATGCTTGTAAATGTGAGGCAATTTTGAAGCTAGCTTCAGTTCTCGTCCATTAAAATAAATATTTCAATAAAATTGTCTTGATTTTGTATTTCATTGACAGCGAAATGGCGATAAAATCGAAGATAAAACATACAAAACGCTGCAATTCCAAGTTGGTTAAATATTACTGATTTCGAAACGAATATTGGCTGTTACGCGTAATGCCCTTCGAATGCACCCAAGAATTCGCCATTTCAATGAAAATCGTACAAGCAGGCATCACTCGGAACCGATACAGAGCTCGTGGAAAATCGCATTCTCTATTAAATAGATTTTTCCAGCTGGAAAATGCAAAACACGATTCGACGGCATCGCCTGACGTCGACTATACGCAAAGATCGGCATCAATAATTCATTGAATTCCATCTCGGTTTTCTGAAAAGCCAATATTCGCCGAAAGATATGCGCCTCCATGATACGCCGCCTGGTAACGGTTATGAATATCTGAAAATTGAGATAAATTTGTGGCGAATAAAGCAAAAATATCTCTAAACCTGCAGAAAAACCTAAAAATCCATCATGGCATGAGAGTTTGCCGAGAGCGGTATCATCCCTCCGTTCGCAATCTCATCTCTTAGCGAAGTCGTGACGGGAATTGACAACATTTTGGGATGGAAGCGGATCCGAGCTCGCTGCTTATTGGGGGATGTACCTACCCTTTTTTGTCGCTTCTGGTGGTTGAGAGGACACAATTGACAACTTGATTCAACTGAATTGTGTACTGCTTTGAACAAATCGGGATATTTTTTGGTCTGTGTGATGACTTATGCTTGTGACCAACTAAATGTGTAACAAAATTGTATGCTTAAGCCATTGCAAATCTCACAGCAATTTAAATAGTATGTCTGAGTCACAGTTATGATTTTGCAAAAACAAAAAGTTAACCTTTGTAACCTTGAAAAATGGCGAAGCAAAAATATTTTTTCTCATTTTTCTTTGCGATATTGAATTTAGACTGTCAAAATTCTGTTGTCACTCCCTGTGAAAAATTCAAGTCTTGGGTGATTTGCAAAGCAAGGGGCAGTTAGAATATAGAACCAAGAAATTTTCCGTTTGATTTCTGAAGTGTTTTTAAACAAATTATTCGATCACTAAGATATTTCACGGCATTTTATCTATTTTTATATAGATACAGATATCGGCTTATGGGTGACATTTATTTGGGATTTAAATTCTTCTAAATGGTGCCACGAACCTAACCGAGCCGCCTAGGTGACGCTGACGATTTCGTCGCCAGCTCAACCATGCTTTTCCGACAGATTTCCCTACACATTCTACAGCCTGGTATGATCCTTGGTGCGACCCCATGGCAGCAATCTCTCTGCGTACTGGATTTCGTGGCATCCTTCGAATTGATCGAGCGTATAAAAGTTGAAGCTGGTGTGGGTTCACACGCTCAAAGACCGCGTCTCTCTCCTCACTTATTCACATGTTTCGTGGTGAATACGAAGTGTCTTTTGATACACCTTCTTGTAATCTCCCCTTCCCCCATACCATCTCTCCAAGAGCAGGCGTTGTCATGGCGATGGGGTGCCGGGGGGGAGGGCGTAAAGGGGGCTTACGCTTTTGAGTGCAATGCGGTGAGATGTTCAGGGCGATGGCAAATTTTTCGCTGTCGTAAATGTGGCCACAGGTTTTAATCGAGGAGAATAAGATTGTTATTTCTGTTTTAAATTTCATGCGCTTTTTTCAGTGTATTTTTTTATTATTGCATTTTTACTTTATTTTATTTGCATTTCTCTGTGTTTGACGCTCTGCGAAGGCAGGGAAACCTGGGAAATTGCTGCTCAGTCTTGAAATCGTCGGGAAAACCATGCGAACAGTTTTGTTTAACTTGTTAACGACAAAGATATATCATGAAAATTTAGTGACAGCGTAATTCGACATTTGTTTAGAACAGTGAATTGGTTAGAAAATTCTCTACGTCCTTCCTTTTACAAACCAAATTTTCTTATCACATAGTTACCTTTGCCAAACAGCTAAAGCATCAGTCTGTTTCGTATCCAACCCCCCAACACCACCAACTATATATCCCTTCGAAATAAATTGACAATATAAACGACTCCTACCTCCTGCTCAAACGAATCTACACTGAAGTCAGCTTGATTCTTCCAAGTGTCTGCGATTGCTCCGTCATCTTCGACCCAATCTCAATACCGCTGACGGCTGCTTGACACTTTCTTACCCTTACAATGCAGCAAATGTCATCAACGCTTGCAAAACATCAAATTTAAATAACTTGACACTAAACTTAGATTGGTCTTGTCGATAACTGCTGACAATGAAGCAATTCGACGTTATTTACTTTCCGAATCTAACCCGACAAGCGTGTTACCTGTTCGTGGCAGATAACAAGACTTCATCCTTGATTGTGTCTTCATTTGAATACACACGCATACTGCGCTAGTTTCGTTTTAATTAAAGGTAAACAGCATTATTAACTAAACGAAAGCACCTGCATTTTAACAAACGAACAACCATCCGATGCAAATTTCCATCAGAATCATCTTTGCCGCAGGGAGTTTTCTATCAACATTCGCCAATAAGCTATAGTAACACTATTCGCAGCCAAACACAACCTAAATTACACTAATTAAATTGCGAATCTCTTAACAATCGATAGCCTGAGTTGCTTTGGTAATGAATTCAAACGGTCTCGCTGAACAAATGGGACCTGTAATTTCATGTTAATTTAATCAAATAATTAGCGAATGTGTCTCCTGGCGTGTGACATGACGCTGTGCGAGGCATCGGGCGGATCAAGATGCAGGTGTTGATTTCTTTGCGGGCAGCGCGCTTTTCTTAGCTTCCTAATGGGCAGATAGATTAGCAGCCAGCCGAGCTATGAATTGCAGGCCGGACAATGCAGTTTTTTTTCCGTTGTGCATTCATAGATGTTAGATGCTGCATTTTGGCGAATTCTTAAGTATGCTCACCTGATGTGTTTGTTTGCCTTTTAAATATATACATTTCTATATATTAAGTATAGAATATTTTTAATTGATAGACATTATAAGAGAAATTAGCGGCAGGATTCGCCATCCGGCTAATTTAAGAGAGAGGGCGAGTCAATAGTATATTGACTCATAATGTATGGAAAAATAAAAAAGATTATTATTAATAGAATTTATAATAGAATTTTGCCCCTGAAAATTCCGTATGAAAATCATTGATGAAACTTTCAAAGCATTTTAACAAAATTATTTTTAAGTAAAATATCTAGCAAACAACTTTTCAGTTATATTAAAATTTCAGTGTTTTTTAATTTCATAAGTTGTAATTTCATGTACCTAAACTAGCGTCAAGTTCGTGCACTGTCAGAATATAGCTTTGCGAAAATTCGAGAAATTATCGTGCGTTTTTGAAGCGATCCGTGACCAAGCCCTAAGATCGTATTTTGATTTAAAAGCTACACATAAAGGAAATATCTCAGTTGGTCGCAAAATATTATAGTTCTGCCTGAGATATGGTACATCTTCTACTAGATTCGGTATGATTAAACTCTATCAGGTACACAAGCGCCATAGGGTTTCCTCTGCACCCTTGACTTTTGAGAAGGCAATCAACAAAATAAACTGGGATATTTTCCCTTGATTGTTAATGGCCCTATTATTCCCACACTTTTTATGCGTCCTTTTCATTTAGAGAAAAAAAATGCATATCGTGTTTGCTTTTGAGACAGAGAAAATAATCTGCGGACAATTATGGCAGATCCGTGTTGTCTCTGCGAATTTGTATTTGTGTGTTTAGTGGAAATTTCCAGTTGACGTGTTGCCTTCTTTTTCTGTCTACGCTTCTTACAATATAACTTTTTTTATTTACACAAGACGAGATTTTTAATAATGATGTATACACACTTGATTATCCTCGGACGAGAAAACATGTAATTTGAATAATTTTATTTCGTCGATCTGATTTATTCAGGCACATTTCACAAACGAAGCGACTTAAAAAAATATAGTGTATATACGTGTATATATAAAGCTATGAAAAAGTTTACGGTCTTCCATCGAAACTGAGTGCTGCTGCCTACATTACCGTCTCAATTTAATTTTATAATCTCTTCCCTATAATAAATACTTACTGATCGCACAAACACAGAGTTAAAACCCGATTCCCAAGCAACAATGATTGGATCTCTCATCCGTAGCATACAACAGCTACCGAAGTCCGCTACATCCAATTCCACAAAACGAGCCGTAAGAAAATCTCAGACAGTTAATTACAAGTTTTGACTTTTCAAAGTGTCGGTAATAAGAAAGATATGCTCTGAATTTAAATAATTGCTCTTCCTCTGCCCGCGCCCCATTCTATAACTCTCTCATTCTCTCTCTGCATCAGCCACGAACCTCGCGAGCCGAGGTGTATACAAGAAAGATTGCATCTGTTTTATAAATATTGATACATTCATTTCAATATCTAACACGCCAAGTCTTTGTTAATTACTTTCCTAGGTTGGCACGGCCGAAGAATTATTAGTGACATGTTAATTAACCAATCCTCTCGGGTTACTGTATAACAGGCGTACAAACCAGAGCGCAGAACATAAAAAAACACAACGCTTTTGAAGTATTATTATTGTCAGGGATGGCATGTTATTTTTTCTGGTGGTTACAGGTTTGCCAACGCGAGAAATTGATGTCTTTTTCGTCCGGCTGACATAGTTATTTAAAGGCTGTGGCGAGTGAATCGCATGTCAATTTGGTATTTGTTAAAATTATAGCCCCTAATTGCTTGTGGGTCTTGATGGGTCGTGTTTCGCTGGGGTTTCGAAGGGCAACTGTTTTGGATTTCTAGCGCGCAAGGTTTGAAGTTATTCTGATGCATTGTTTCAGTACGGTGCTATTACTTAATTTGCTGGTGGATTCTAAATACACAGAGAAAAATGACGTCCAATTGGTTAATGAACGTAACAGTTAGGTTAAAATATAAATTATCTCTGCTAAATATCAAAGGAAGACAGGGGAATCACATCCCGAATTTCTCTACCTGGCTTTAGCGAGTGGGTATCATGACGAAATTTTGACAGAATTATGTTTGAAGTATAAGAGTATACCTATATTAGCAATTTACAACGATCATCTGGGTTTCAAAATGTTATCCGGGGCTTAATTCTGTGGCGATTTATAAATTGCCAAGTAATAACATGAGTTTCTCTTGCTCTCTGAAACAATGATAAAGCCATTGACATTTGATATCAATTGATCGAGTTTGATCTCTGAAAGTGTTAAAATATCTTCGAGCAGTGTTTAGGCGAATGTGATTACTATAACATATTACATCCATTTGTCTTATAAATTACAGCCAAATTATACAGTTGCAGTTTGATATAAAGATGATGTCCGGTCGAAATAGCATTTAAACTAATCGGAAATCTATCACCTTCGGCATTATTTGGTAGGAACAAGTTACAAGAACGACTCAATAATCGGCCATGTATAAATTTGTCAACATTCCAACCCCAAGCGACAATTCGAAGCAGACTTTCCGCATGTAACACTCCAAAGGCAATCTTGTCAATTATTTACCACCTCTCTATACATGCAGGCTGCTGCAATTGTAACCACACAAAATTCCCGCCTGCCCAAGAATTAATTTAGTAAATTAATAAATAAAACAAGGCAACAAAGTATAATGCAGTGTAGCACCTAGTAGACAATAGTGATTCATTATTACTTTCCCGTATTTTTTTTTTTGCTCTTTTCGATTTTTTTTTATCGTGATTCAATTAATTTGTTTCGCAGGTGTCTTGAGACTTCACGCTTTGTTATGTGCAGCGCTGGTATAACTTGCAGCGATGCTTAGAAATTCCCAGCACAACATGGTACTCACATACACACACACACATCCGAAATGATTAATGAACCACATCCAATAGCTACATCCACGACTCTATCAACTCGGTACGATCCAATTAAACACATTAAAGGACGTTCCACTTAACACTTCTTACTCGTACCTGCCGCCAGAAGAAATACTTATCTACTTTACCGTGTATGAAAATTTAATACACAACATGTCCGCCCATGTTTTAAATGAATAATAGAAGCTTGTTGTCATTTTTTTGCCGCGCTTTTTTTCCTTACTTATGGCGGGGCGGCAACAATGACAATTGATGCGTTAACCAGGCGTGGTATTTTGGGCAGCGCTTTTCTTTTTTATTTTTAATTTTTTCAAAACGATATTATATCTGGCTAGCAATAATGATAGGTTATGATATTCATATTGGTTTCGTGTCCGCTAGGCAAGTCGGAACCATCGGTCGTCGCTAGCTAACCGCAGAGACCATAGGCTCCCAAAGCCCAATCCACACAAATCGGCGGCTATAGACATATCAATTGTTTCGAACCCGACGTGCTAAAGGGGAGGTTTATCTCGGATAAACGTCGACCGACCATTGGCGCTAAGATTTATAAACACTTGCGTAGGTTTGTTCTCGCCGGGATAAATCAACCGATATTATTAAATAATGTAATTCTGTGCCGATTTATTATGGGTGGTTGGTTCACGGCCGCTGCTCGTGGTTGAGCTGCGCCGCCGCCGCCGCCGCCGCCGTGGTACAGGGAGGAGGGACGGTGTTGCGCTGCGCGGCGCACAGATGGAATCTGCTGGCCAGCCCGTCGGTTCGACTCTTTGTCGAACCGACGGGCTGGCGGAAGAATTGCAATTTACAAACGATTGAGATAAAAGATGGTGCGAAAGGAGCCTGGATTGTCTGCTGAATTGATCGGATTCTTCGTTTAGGAACTGCTTAGGGTTCTAAACAGAAGAGTTGGAAAAAATGATGTATTTTGAGGGTTCTATCTCATGTATTTTTCGCGATGCATCGACAATTTTTGGCAATGGCATGACACATGATGCAAAGCTAGCGGCAGTCCAGGCTGCTTTGCAGACAGGGAAACAAGCGGCAGTCCAGGCTGCTTTGTGGGCAGCGAAACAAGCGGCAGTCCAGGCTGCTTTGCAGACAGGGAAACAAGCGGCAGTCCAGGCTGCTTTGCGGACAGGGAAAAAGCGGCGGTCCAGGCTGCTTTGCAGACAGGGAAACAAGCGGCAGTCCAGGCTGCTTTACAGACAGGGAAACAAGCGGCAGTCCAGGCTGCTGTGCAGACAGGGAAAAAAGCGGCGGTCCAGGCTGCTTTGCGGACAGGGAAAAAAGCTGCAGTCCAGGCTGCTTTGAGGACAGGGAAACAAGCGGCAGTCCAGGCTGCTTTGCGGACAGCGAAACAAGTGGCAGTCCAGGCTGCATTGCAGACAGCGAAGCAAGCGGCGGTCCAGGCTGCTTTGCAGACAGCGAAACAAGCAGCGGTGCAGGCTGCTTAGCTGTAAAGCAACAGCCTGAGTGTGGTGGAGGTGCCGGGTTCTCACGATCCATGCTCGAGATTTGATCTGACGCTGCATTCAATTCTTGAAACATTCTATCAAAGTTCACGATCAGAGTGTGTCGGCCGTAAGTTAAACTAATTTACTTTGAAGATATTAAACCGAGTCGTGATTAATAAAGATCCATTATACCCACCTTTGGGATTCATCCACTTTTAGATTTTCCGATTTCGTGCGCTGCAGTATACAATTCATTTCATTAAGTGTCGTTTACACTTGGATTAAACTTTAATGACTGGAATGAAGATAATAGGTGCTGTTAGCTATCACTATCGGCTACATTTTGTCGACTTTTTCTATTCTAAAAAAGATATTTCCAACAAATTTCTTGTAACTTCTTGGAAAAGTGTTTTTTGCACATCTGCTGTCGCTGAATTCCTTCGCGAACCATCATCAGTAACCCTCTGATTCGTTTGGTTCTCATTTCTAACACTCAAAGACAGGGATCTCTGTTTTATGGTCACAAGTCGTTTTTAATGCGGTCACTGTCGAAGAAATCCGTCGAAATATGTACCGAGTTCCGTGGACACTGAAAAATAGGGATGTCTCACACGAAAATCTTAGCACCAATGCCCAAGCTCATTACACCAACATGAAAAAACTAATGAGCAGGTGAAATCAATCAGTGCGTTCGTCCATGTCATGCCGTAGTTAGCAGCGCGCACTCGACGGCACAACCCGATGGAAAGCCAAGGCAGGCGTGCAAGGAAACGCGAGGTGCCCGCAAAGAGCCCCCTATCGAGCCCCCCCCCCATCAAACTAGCAGCTCCGTGGCGCTGTGGGTATCATTTTGCCGGTAATTGCCCCGGTGTTTTCGCGCGCGACCCGCGATTATCGACACGCCACTGACTTACCGACCAGCGATCCAGGCCAGTGGCGATCACAGGGATGACAGGCGAGACTTGTGAACGTTTTGACCCGCTTTTTGACCTATTTGACATATTCTATTCAAAGAAAAATATCGTCAAAATACCCACTAAAAAAAGCCAGATGGGGTGTGATTACCCTGTTTCCGCACACGAAAAATATTAGTTGCTCTGCAACCACGGGAGATAGTGAAACTAAACTTTCTATGAAAATATGGGAAACTCTGTCGGAATAGCATTGTTGGGCATCCCAGCCATCTAGGTACAGATTCAAACCTCTCGAGTTTAAACTCGAGTTTAGACCCTTGATCAAGCAGAGGCAGCAAAGCTTTGCGAAACACGTGCTAACATTAGGAAAGGTTCTTATGCCAGGTTCTTTCTCGTCCGATTTTGCCTAGAGTTTCCCACGTTGTGTTGGTTGATGTATTTGGGGAACTCTAAATTCAACTCATATGACGTCACCGTACGGCACGCCACTAGCGCGACCGCGGGCGTGTGATGAAGTCATCATGCTGCAGCAGCAGCGGTGGCGGCGACGGCGGCTGCTCGGCCAACTATAACGACTCAATTGACGCCTTGGCCAGTTGCCTATATGGTGGCGCGCGATGCGATCTGACAGCGTGCTCTCTAATCGTTCCACGCACACGGACCCGCCTTGCCTTGCACCCTGGCCAGCCGTACAGGGTCTGCGAGTTTGCCTCGCAATTGATTCTGTCGGACACGTAGGAAATTGATAATGAACTGTATTTTCTAAGTTAACGATTCGAAGTGGGGTGTAATGTCTGTTTTTGGTGAGCGTTGGCGTGATTTCTTATCTGCTGCGTACATTCAATCTGAGGGGTTATTAGGGATAAAGGCACTTCACGTGTAAATTTTATGTTATTGTGGTAAAAGTAATGACTTGAGAAGGAAGTTGGGTTTGGGTTGTATATCCGTTGGTGATGACGCGACTCGAACTGATCGAATTTGCTTCTGGCTGTGAATAAACGACCAAAATTAAATGCAGTTGTGTGCATTGTTGTTCAGAAAATGTTCTTAAGCTGGAAATAAATTGTTTATATTTTGCTCAATGATTTATTACATAAATGCATTTCGTCATTAGGTTATTATCAGATAGGGGATTTTTGCAGGGTTTTTTTTCGTGCCAGCCCATAGTGAACTTCAATATATTACCTCGCGAGTTATGCTATTCGGTGTAATTAATTCGTTATGACACAAAACTCACCCTAAGCTGAAAATACCTACATGAAATCCACCCCGTGTCAGATGAATAATTCATGTTCTTGATTATTATTCGACAATTTCACTTGACGAATCGCCAAGAGGAAGTGGAGCTTGAATAAACATAAATTTCAAGTCACCTTCTTCGACTTCACAAATTTTCCACTTTCTTCTGTCAAGGAAATTAATAAATTACTGAATATCAAGGATTCCTCAAATTTTTTCAGATGTTTCTGGTTCTGATTTCAAAATTATTTTACCATGTGACAGGATTCTTATAACTATTGTTTTCAAATTCATTTTTGTTTTTGGAAAAAAATATTGTACTCGTCAGTAAATAATTTTGTCCTGAAGAAGCGAAGCGAAACGTTGGCTTTCCTAAATAAAGTTTTTGTTCGTAGCATTGAGCGCTAATTTGACGTAGTTAATTCAAACTTTGGGCTACAAGAATTCACAGAATGAAATACATAATATAAATTTGTAAGTTCACCTTTGTTGCGGACCAAATTAAAAGATTTCCGAGTCTTCTTCAAAATTATTTTTGATTTAAGCACAGCAATTTTCTCTACGAGCGGCAGAAACAATCTTACTAACCATCTTACACGTATCTCTTCGCTATAGATACGCTTTTCACGAATTTCACCCCGGCCGATGGTACGACAGCATCATTTTGCAAGCCAACACCTAGCACCCCCCGACCCCACACCCCATCCCCTAACAGGGCAACGACGGGCGAGGGGTGGCGTGATGCGGGCAACTAACAAGTCGCCGTGCTAAGCAGCGAGCAGAGGGCGGCGCAGTGGCGTGCGCGGGGGTCGAACCTGTCCTCGTGTGACGCGACTGTGACAAGCAACATATCGCTTCGCCGCCCCCACTTGGCCCCAGGGGGTCCCGTGGGGGGTGGAAGTGAGATGTTTAAGCTAGGGACGTAGCCAATTATTCATTGTCAGCTATTTTGCATTTCCTATTTCCGTTCTCAGTAATTATTACATAAAAAATAAATTATAACGTGGTCTAAGGATTGATTTTCTTGGTGCGAAACTTAATGTTTTACACGATTTTTTGCTGTATTTGCTGTTTTTTTTAATGTTTGATAACCCACCCAAATTGCTTGCGACAAGAAAAAAGCTCATTTTACTTAATGTTTATCTTACCAGTGTGTAAACGGTGCGAAAAACTGCGAAATAAAACTAAAAAATATATAGAAATATCATTTAAAGCACTCTCATTTGCAAATTGATGCCCCAATCTAAGTTGGGGCCCGAGTTTTCCACTCTCCGATGTCCAGAACTCTCTATAACCGAGCACGCGAGCACGATATGTGGGGGCAAAGATTGCCCCTATCCACGCCGCCCCTTCCCACCCCATCACACCAATTACACCCCCTTACAGGTATGAACAATTCAATTCAATGGCAAAAGGTGCCTGCTCGGATACGAGAACGTGCGCTCTGCATACGTGTTTAATCGTTATTACTATACATTGAATATGAAATAATAGAGTGAGTAATTTTAATGGAATATTATTGTAATTTTTCCGTGCTTATTATAATATCTCAAACAGCATACAGGGTATAGATAAATACTATTATGTATTTTTTGTGTAATGGTTTTATAGGGAGAAATGACGTTCTATCTCTATAGATGAAAGAATCGCTGATTTTTCAGAGTTACTGTGGTGCTAGTTTTTCATTGATGATTGCACTATTATTGGTATTGCCATGCCAACAACTGCAGCACTATTTGCGGTGTTCAATGCATCAAAATCAAGTTTTTTCATGGTTTTCGATGGTTTAGTGTTAGTAACATTGCATTGACTGCTTATCACGTTTATCAGATCTGCTAAGCGGTTTAAAAAAAATATACTTTCAAGCGTTTGAAATTGAAAAAAGTATCGCCATTGCTGTATAGATAGTTGAAGTTGGCGCAAAGCTTTTTGCAAAAGCTTGCAAGAAGCTATGGTGTAACCCGCGCGTACCGCTTTTGGCCGCACCGGTCAAAGTGCATCCGAATTAATTGCTCGTGCTGGAATTAAAAGCTTTTACAGGCCCCAAGATGTGTAACACGAGCCAATACGAGGCAATAGTCTATCTGAAAGGGATCTATACGATAAAAACGATTGATTCGGTATCTACAAAGGTTCGTTAATTCTCGCTGGAAGATAATCGGACTTTTGTTTTAGATCTATGACTATAAAATATCAGCTTGCTTCGTCTATAAATGTCAATTACTTTTCACTCGATATTGGAGAGCCACTCAGCAAAAGAATGTACCGCCAAAGCTATGTATTTTGCAGACAGAGTCGAAACTTTCTCACAGAGGTATTCTTAGCCATGGTATATTGTGAGCATCAGATCTTTGCGCTGCCTAGAGTTTGGATTGAACTATTCTTGCAAACAAGTCTTTACAGGAAAATGTCATATTCAAAAAATGGCTGCCATTTAAATTTCACTAACTCAAGAAAATAAATCCGTAAAACGCTATTTAAAAATTTAAAAATAAAACACGAGAGAACACTACCTACACAATTTTCTTTTATTTACCACTCACATAGCTTTTACTAACTGAATTATAACAGCTATAGCTACAGCTACAGTTAGAAATAAAGGTAAATCGGTGACTGCAAATTAATTTGGCATTGTGTTGGTATTGTTATTGACATGCTAGCGCTGAGCGGACAAGGATATTCTTAAATTTAATACACCTTTCTTCTCTATATTTGGGAATGTCAACTTGTCATACATCGAGACACTTCAAAGCTGTGGAAAAAAGGCTGTTCATTAATTGAACCAACTGGCTGCATGTTATACATAATCACGTGGTCAACTCATTAGACCCGATCATAATTCAGCCAGCCGTACTTGACAAAACGACGCGAAACAAAATGTGGATTTTTAAATTAACTAATCGAATCACAATAGATTAGCTACGGCTCTCCCAGTCGGACATGACGAGCTCTACGGTAATAACGACGCAAGAGACAAGTTGTTGTGCAAAAAGCAGCGTCAGACACGGATTAGAACAAGAACACCTCCAGCATCTCATAGAGCCTGCTTGATTGTCTTGCGCCGAGCGATCGTATGCTTGGTCGAGATTGGACGCAACCGCGCTGCTTACTGCTGCCGGCTACATGTTGCCACCTTCTCGACACGCGATTTGCAAAGGATGCTGTGTGCTGGTCGAGCAGAGGACAGCATCGGAACGTGCGACATTTTCTGTTGGCTAATTCTATGGTGCTGTGGTACTTTTCTAAATTCATTCGCCTTTAATTTCATGCCCTTAATCCAACATATTTTAATCTCTAGCCGTTCTTCGTATAAAATAAAACTTCCCCAAGTCTTTTGTTGATCCTCTCTCATTCCACTTCTTCCGTTAATTCTTTCATCTATTTTTTTATGTAACTATTGTCAACCTTCCATATTTTTCATCACTTTCTGCATATTCGTAAGTAGGATTTTCTTCCTTCTTGCTTCCAACGAAGCTCCCTTTACTGACTTGTCCTCTTGGGACAGTCTTGAATATGACCATGTGGTCGATACGTCGATAAACCAGGTTCTTTACGGATCAAAAATCGATCTTACCACAGCACATACGTGTCCACGTGTCCCTTGGTCGAGAGATGACTGTCTTCAAAATAAACCAAGACGCTTTGATGCGTTGCCGTGGAAAAATATCCCCAGGTTCGCAAATTTTTAGTTATTCGAAGATTTCTCATGTTCTTTTTCGTCAGATTTATTAAGAAAACAGATTCACTAACAATTTTACATCGACCGCCCTGAAAGAAGAAGAAAAATCAATTTAATTTTGATGGTTATCCATTAACGACTCCATGAGGTTTCCGTATGACCATGATGTGTAAATTTCTACCCGTTAATTTAATGGAATAAAAGAAAGAAATGATAAAAAAATCCATTAACATGGTTGACCATTAAGGTCTAGTTTACTAATTATCAATAACAAATTTAATATCACTTTAAAACAAGCTTAAGACCTTGTAATTATTGTTCTGATAATGGTTTAGCCCGTGTTCATTGGTCAATCATGCGCCACAATCCATGACTATCCAAGCAAAACTTCATAACGAACCGAAATCGTTCCATTCCGCCACTGGCTGCGCTTTTCTCTGGTGCTGCACGGTGCTGCACGGTGCTGCACGGTGCTGCACGGTGCTGCACGGTGCTGCACGGTGGTGCACGGTGCTGCGCGTTGCTGCACATGCTGCAGAGTGAGTCGTCGCTTGTCTTTACTGACAAGACCGCCGCGGGCTTGCTTATGTTAATCATCTTGATCGGACTTCACCTGGACGCCTTGTTCACGCACCCCACCTTAACAGATACGATGTGTGTGTGTCAGGGTGTGTGTGTGTTGCCTGTTATGGTTCGAATCATGTGAGCACCGACGACATGGGGTGATCTTTTAAATGATTTCTTGCGTTTATTTATGTAATCAACGAAATTAAATACAAACTACATTAAATGGTTTGCCAAGTGTGAGTCATGAAGCAATAGCGATTTCATGTCGTCCTCAAAAGTGAAGAGGGATTACGATGGGTAATTGAAATTTATTTTGTTTCCTTGGATCAAAGTTGGCATCATATTTGAATTTTCAATAGTATAAAAAAGTATAAAACAGTATAAACAGTACCCATAAAATATTATGGTCAATTTATATAACATAGGTAACACAAGTAAAACAAATGCGTCCATATTTAAAATACATTGCACCGTCATGAGTTTGCGCTATTTTGGTCATCAAAGAAGTGCCCACTGTCTATTTCGTGGTTGTGATTGTGACACGTTTGATTCGACATGTGCAGTATGAAAACTGATTCAGAAAGGATTGACTTGGTCGATTTGGTAGAAGCAAAGTCATGGAAAATGGTTTCCCGCAGAAGAGTTTATGGTTGGAAAAATCTTTTGTTTTCACCATGGGATATACGGTGTCTTCACCGATATCAGATGTATCACTGGAAATTGTACTGTTAACTCGGAGATTGTTAGTGTATTTTTATTAAAGACTTTCAATTCCTATTCTTTGGGGTGAGAGGAACCCACAAGAATATGTGACATTTGACTTTTTTGGTAGACTTTTCCATGAAGGTCGTTGTCGTTCGGAAAATTTCGGAAAACCTTGACTTAGTATAACCATCGAGAGGAAAATCATGAATCTAAATGTTAAATGTTACCATCTATCTGTTTGCGTCTGTTTGCTAGTAACTATAAACAGATTATTGTAAGGACTGGGCATATTATTTCTATAAAATTCCTCCGCACTTAGCTGATTTATAATGAAAATCTTTATTGCATAATTTGTTTTCATCCATCTGTCACACGAAAGGGAACAGAAGAGAGTGTCAAAATCACAGTCAATCAGAGTCAAAACAATATGGTAAAAATCACAATCCTTCAGATTTTGATATCGAATCAATCGCCTACCGAAATATTTCTGACTTTCTTGGTATAAACCATGTGATTGAGTCATCTGACCTAACGGTACGCCAGTGCCCTTGTCTATAAGACACTAAAATCATTCAAATTGATACATCGAACCGTAAATTGAATCTCTCGATAGCCTCGAGCCATGGCTCCATTGTTGTTTTTTTTTCTCTTCTAATCACGAAGTCAATAGATTACCCCGTGCGTGTTTTATCAATCGCCCCGGCGATGCCAACCCAATTATAAAATGAGGTTTACTGTATTTTATTCGGAGGAATTTAATTTCCTTAGGACAAAGATGTGGCTGTTCGATGCAGCATACTCTTGGCAACACAAAGTAGTGATTCAATTTACTATACATTCATTAATTACCAACCATGAACGCTTTTTTCTTGATCTCGGTGTAGTCGGTAAGATTTATGGTATATTAGCTACAAGGTTGTATTCATAATGCGTTTTATAGGTGTATCCCCGTACAAGACCCGATATTTTTTCATGCTGTTTCTCTGAGTATCATGAGGTTAATACGGACAGAAGCATGAATGCCTTCTACGATATCATCCACACTTTTTAACCTAGTTACAATTGGCTGAATAAATATTCAAATTTGAATGCATATCATGGCTCTGTTGTAAATTCAACTTTCGACAAAGTATTTCCTAATGATACATATTATGTCGGTTTAGTCAAAAGGGCCAAATTATCTGCACTTCCTTCACCCCCCATGTCCCGCCGTATTTTCTGATAGATTCACGAAACATTCTAGAAATTTTAAATCTGCTCACCTCCAATGACTTTTGAATGAAGAGTGAATCACTGATAACTAAGTAATTTTATTTTGTATAAATAATATCTGTTCACAAATTTAAAGATAAGAAATGTCCAGGGGCTGTATATAAAAGTTTTACAAGTTTTTGTTACTTCAATATCAGCCTTCACGCAAAGGAACTCCCTTGTTCCAATACGCTTATGTACTTTTATACATTGATCATTCAATACACCTATTCCATTCAATCAAAATTCTATCAAAATTGCGTCATGATAACCACTCGCTAAAACCAGGTAGAGCAATCTGGGTTGTTATTTGCCCATCTTCCTTTGTTATTTAGCAGAGCTAATTTATATTTTTTTCCAAACTGGTAGTATGTCCAGTGGGTATCCGGTGTCATTTTTCTCTGAGTGGAATAGGTCTATTTGCAATGGTTTTAAACGATGTATCGCTATGTACGATGGACACTTGGACATCTCTTATCTTGTCTCTGAGTATATTACCATAATTGCCATGGCTCAATATTATAACGTCGTGGCTGAGACGTTTGATAGAAGGATATTATTAGCTATATATATTGAGGTATATATACATTTTAGCCCTCAGCCATATCCTATATGTACCTGCCCTACACACATACGATATGTTATAAAAACTGGTTCCTCTTGGGTAGTGTCCGTATAATGTATGCACATGGCAGGCAGGTAAACGGCCAAGTGAATTACTAGTTACTTCAAACATAATTCAATTACTTGACTGGTCGAATTGTATGATTATTAGTTATGAAATTTAACAGGATTTAAATTGATGTCTCTATTAATGAAGAATGAATTTGTTGTTGGTAAAGATTTCTTGACGAGGGTTATAGATGCTCGAAACGAATGGTCCTACATATTTTAAAATAGAAAAAAGAGTATTAGTGAATTAGACGAGTAGAAAGTGAGGAATTAGATAAGCAGGTTGGAAATAGTTGGTCAGTATGACCAGGGTCAGAGTAAAATATGTTTTTTTCGGTTTTATTTTTTGAAAAGCGAAATCAATTTCTTGGTTTGGTTTCTTGAGATTTTGGGATTTTTTGAGGAGGAGCTGGTTCTTTGTTTCGATTTGGCACTCGAGTTTAGACCCTTGTAAAGCAGGCAGCACGGCTTTGCGAAACGTACGGAAAAAAAGAGTTATCTACTTAAATGAAACCAAAGACTGGGATATTGGAAATGGAAATGTCTTGACCGATGAAATCTGGATTCATTGTCGTTCAATAGTTATTATGGTGAATTAGTTATAACTGGGTGAAATGTTTAATAATTAATTGGCATTCTAAATTCTAGAAGCGTCCATGCGATCGTGCATTGTCATTGAAATTTAGGTAAATTTGTTTTTTCATACAAATTTGCACGTCCTAAAATGCATGAATTTGCTAACAATCATAATGTACAGTTCGTATATTCGTTTAAACTCTAACTTTTCCTAGATAATAATCGGAAACGATTAAAATTTCTCCATCGATATAAAATGATTTGTAGAATACAAATTTACCGCTTCGATATCGCATTCCGCCTGATCTTTTGTGAATCGTTCTGCATTTCGCACCAGTTATAGGTCATTGCTTTACAATGAATTTGCTAATAAAATCTCACTGATTCAATATTTTTGAATCACAATGAACAACTCGCTCAATTATGGCAACATAACAGCGAGCATTGACACCGTTTCTCCCACGAATATACAATTGCCAAAAATGCTCAACAAAATAAGCATTTTATCCGTAAAAGCTGCGTTCCACTGAACAAGCCACCAATTTCCTCAATCAATTCACGACTCATAATTCCAAATCAAAATTCATTTCGAAAGCGTAGCTCTTTTTTCCAAACGCTTTGTGTTTAATCTCCATTTTCACCGATAACATTTTTTTTCCACCAAGCCCAAAATATTCTTCCTGCGTAACATGCAAATCACATGATGTTAAAATAATTGCTATATTTCGTTGTGTAGGGCTCGACCGTGCACTTATACTTTACATGGGATATATTCTACAAGTAATGCGTCCACCATTTCATTCATTAACATCACATGCTCACGCATATATACATAGCTAATCCACATATGAATGCACTGGAAATAGTGTAACATGTTCATTTATAATATGCTCTTCAAATTATGCTAAATTAATAACTTAATTTATAGTTGTTCATGAAAAAGTGGACGTCTCATCATTATTAACATCCTCTCAACCCTACCCTAATTTTATTAACGCTTTCTTCTCTATACCAGTTCGCCAAATTAACAGATAATTTACAACACATGTTTGAGCCAATCCTTAGATAATTCTGCCGTGTCGCGCGATATTTCTATATGGTTTTGTTGGGAAAATTGCTTAATTTTTGGCAAAATTGGGCGCGGCAAGGCATTGTTGACTCACTTAGTTACCTTTTCAAAACGTTTAACATGATAATTTAATGTTTGACATGAATTGATCAATCCATTCGATCCATTATAAGATTTGACTTAATCTATTCGAACAACAATAAGACAGTTGTGTGATACAGTGTTTTGTGTAGTAATATATTCTATTCAGAAGCTAATTTTAAAATGTGTTTCTTTCCAGATCCAACCAAGCCTTTTCTTGATACACGATCAACGGTTACAAGGTATATATTAAACTTATATTATATATTTTGTTTCAAGCCTTCAATAACCACGATGCTTTATTTAATACGACGTATAGTATAAGACATCGAAATCGAAATTGAATCATATTCTCTGATCTTTGCGCAGCAAGATTCCTGAATCATTTATCTCCACAGCATATAATGTCTCTAGCCGTTTCCTTATTCTTCAACACTTATCTTTAATGGTGATTTCATATCAATAAGTGTAATTTGAAACCAGCTAATGATAGACTCTTTGTAAACCAGCTGATTTTCAACACAGAATAAACTTGTTTTCTTATTTATAACGAAACCATGAACTTAATCTGAAAGATCCACACACTCATACCATGCGGTAGATTTTGCTCTTGGGTGGAAGCTATTGATTTATATGAGACGCAGCCATGATTTTCGGTTTAGAATCTGTATGGAGAAATCAGTGAATTCCTAAATGAGGTACGACTAATTCTGGCTAAGTAGGTATTAGTTTGTCGGTTCCTATGGACAGCATTGGTTTGGCCTCTTCATGGGTTTAGTCAAGCGGAGCCAAACTGCCTATTCTGTGATTAACGTTCCACCGTGTATAGTACACCTTTCGGACTTGCCAGACTCCGAGGCGTGAAGGATGCAATAGAAATATGGCTAGATCGGAAATGAAATGTAGAGATTAATAATATATATATGGCGCTTATCGGGTAGGGATTTTTAAAGAATATATTTGTATGAATTTGAAACACTTTCATGCACGATGTTATGTATTATGTGCGATGCTAAACGGTCCTTTAAACTCTTCAATAAAATTGATAAGAATCTGTTTTTTCGTTACTTCTTTACACATCTTAGGGGGTATATAAATATATATATAATAATAATATATATTATTAATGTGTATAGCTATAAGCTTTGTACAGCAAAGGTTTCTATATACGAATGCCATATGAGTCCATGTGGTATTTACTTATAATATCAAATAAATCCCATCGCATTATCAAAATGTTTGAAAGTATCTTTTCGATTATGGTCATAAATTTAACACACCGATCTCCTACAGCAACTGCAGTGTGTTTGACGGTTTTTTTGGATGTTTTTTCCTCTTGAATCGCGCCATGAGCTACAACTCTTGGCTTTTTAATTACATGCTATGCCCAATTTAACACCGAATCCAGCCGCTCGGAAGAATTTATTATTTCTAATAATTTAATACCCGTGTTATTATTACACATGCTAACTCATATCACAATCTCTCTGCAAAGATAACAACACATTTGTGGGAAAATTCTCGAAACACGGTCCGGCGCCTTGATTGAATTTCGTTGGCGCGTATACGAAATTATTTATTAGGACCGTTTACAGCAGTCACGTTAGTTAAAAAATAAAAGACACATTAATTAAAAAAGTATTTTTATTTGTTGGTAATGCCTCCTTTAAATGTGGTCGCTAAATGCTATTAGCAGCTTTCCAACCTGAAGATGCTTGAATTCATATATCTGCACTACCAGGTGGTTGGACGTTTTTACATATAAGGGTCAATATTACGGAAAGTACATTTTTAACCTTAAAGACCGCTTTGCAATAAGCTTCGAATTGCTGATTGCAATAAGCAATAAGCAATAAGCTTCGAAATATTTTCTGACGACGGAATCATGTATATTTGGGTCTAAAAGAGAAGTAAATTCACAATTATAGACGATTTTCGGGTCCGTTTACACCAAACCTTTCGTCATTTTTTTCTCCATGTCACTTAAAATCTTCTTTCAAAGTCAACTTCTACGATGTCCCGTATTAAGCAGCAAAGCAGCAGAGAGTCGGATCTCTGAAGAAGCTGTGTCTCTTTCAAATCGAAGCTGACGATAAATCCAGGACATTTAAATCTACGATTGAGCTGTCACTACCTAGGCCGTGCCTCAACAATCATAACCAGCTTTTTCAAAAGCTTCCACCGCTATAAATTTGAAACTTATAACTGAGAGAACGCTTTGTGATTTGAATCTGTAAGGTATTAAAAAATAAATTGATATGTCTGCCAGGGAATTATGTGGTGTCCTGCCTGATTATGGTGTCTTTTTTCAAATTAAATTAACTCTTTTAGATGGCGGGTATTACGATGAATTATGTCTTTTAATGTAACACTCCAAATAAATAGTTGGATGTTATAGCGGTGTGAATTACGAGCGGCTGTGAATTAGCATTTTCCAAAAGAAACGGTTTCGAAAAAAACCGATTTGAAAATCTTGGCTGCAGATTTTTCATTAGTGAATATTCTGCTTGGAGTCTCGTTAAATAATTCGATACTTGTATGAAACCAGATTCAGTTTATATCGAGAGCTCTTTATGATCGACAGCTTAACGTCTAATTGTCTTGAGTATAAGGATTAAATCGATAGGTATAAAGCGATATCGACGCATTTAGATAACCTTGTCGCTTTGCTAAGTCAGGCAGCTGGAAATAGTATCATGGAGCCACAAAGAAATGTCTACAAAAATTGGGGATGGTTTCCAGAAAAATCTGGGTGTTGAATGCTTCAAACTCAAACATTTCCCGACGTTTCACAAAGCTTTGCTGCCTGCTTTATCAATGATCTAAACTCGAGTGTCAAATAGCAACAAATCGAATCAAAAGAAACAAATAGTCAAATCGTTTTTCTGAAAAGGCACGTCGAGTCTTCAAAAGTAATTGCTGATGCTTTCTGATCTACCGCTTTCCTTGTGGTAATTTTCCAATTTACTTAGAAATTCGTGCGATAAAGTCGGTTCATAGGCCATGAACTCGAAAATAGCAACTAATTTTAAAAGCACACATACATATTTTGCACGCGCCTTAATACCAATTAGATTGCATACTGACGGTCACCCATCCGATCCACCGCGAAGCATTAATACTTAACTTCGACACTATATAAAAACAAATCCATCACTCACGTTTCTCCTAATGCTAGCCACGTCCACATTCATCCAAAGACCACTCGTCCGCGCTAAAATATTACACACAAACGCGCGCATGCATCTCACATCATATTCTATTAATCTCACAATAAATTTCCTCTATAACCATGTCGTCTACCCTTCGGCGTAATCCGTAAGAAGATTTCCCCCGATAACTCTTGGCCGTGGCACAAAGTCTCACCTAAGGAATGACCCGCGCCAGGTCACTCGTAGCTCACCCATACAATACCGGCGGACCACGTGACGTATAATTCACATGATCTTCGAGCATCTTAGTGCGCTGCTGGCTCGCGAGATGGGGTCCCGTCGCGCGAACTGGTGATGCAATCGCACCTGGATGTCAAGTGTTTGGTTGATCATCATCAGTGTTAACACCGGCGCGATAATTAATTGGCCGGGGCGATTGTATCGGTGGGTTGGTGATCACATTCTTGGGCAGCGCGCCTGGGTGGAGGAGGGTTTATAATTAATTTGGATAATTAAAGACGTTGTCTATGAAATGAGAAGCGGAGGAAATTCACTGGAAAAGTGATTTGATTGCCACGTTATTTATTAGGTAGTTCTTTTGACTCTATTTTTTATTTTATTTTTATTTTTCCCGACCCTAAATTTGGTTGAAATGAATTGGTTCATTGACATTTTCAGGCTTAATTTTGCCATTGATCATTCTACTTCATTAAACATTGAATTAAATGGAAAATAGATTTCAATGCCATTTTATTTATATAACTAGTTATTCTAAATTTCAGAATTGTTACTATAAGATCCATTTCATTTTTCCCGTTCCAAATTGTCAACCTTGAACCTATACTTGGGCACCGACATTCATGCTGATTCCTAGATCATGTCTCGGCCGTATTGAAATCCCCAAAGTGGCTTTATATAGTCTATGGAATCAACACTATATCATTAAATTTTTTCAAAGAAAAGCCGCGTTTGGTCAGGGTATTTCTAATCCCACCAGCAGCAATGACATGGTGATGCAGTGAAAATGCAACTGGAGTGCTAATCATCCCGAGCTCTTCCAGTCTACCTAGCCACACACACACATGGCTTCTCAACACTCGAGAAGAATCCATCCGCAGTGAGCGTAGATGTAGTAAATCATTAGCAATTATCTACTTTATTGTCGGATCGTGCACCTCGCAACTTACCTTCGAAATCGATTAACGAAAAACCGTTTTTTTCCTTCTATCTCTCTATCGCTCTCTCGGCTTTTTATAATATTATAACTTATAACTTGTGTAAGATAACAATATTTTTATCAGAGTTCGTCGATCTTAAAAGGTTCCAGTGGTTGGATTTTTCTAGGCGGCAAACGTTGGTGCATTTATTTAACACGGCTAAAGCAGTAGATATTGATTTAAATTAAACTGCTTTTTAGTGGCCTTATAGTTAGCATTGCCAGAAAATTGTGTGTGCACTTTCCCGGCACTCGATAACATGTTATCATTGGTCCTTCGATGCCGATTGAAATTGCAGCCTTTTACAGCGAATTGGCTGCGAAAAACTCGTGTGTGATTACGATTTATGAGTGCTGCAGACTGCCGGTTTGTGTTTTTCAATGTCGGATTCTGAGCAGCGTTTATTGGCGACTAATTATACCAATCGCTTGCCAAGGTAATTTGTGAATCAATTAAATCGATTTCGTTTCACTTTTCGTCTAAGGAAAAAATCAACCTGAAATTGCAATAAAATTGCGATAGTAGCATTAATTTGCCGAGAATTCGTGCATCACCAAAGTCTAGGACATTCAGAAAACATATAATTTTATCACCTATTTACAGGTTTCATATTATGATATTTTCATATGGCATCACACATTTTTTTTATTGTAGTTACAATAAGAATCTTACGACAGTATGAATGTTTCTTTTACTTACCTTAAATCACCGTTGCAAACCACATAGTTGTGAATATTTATATGAGAATTCCATTCCAGACCATTTATTAGATCATACAAGAACTGGTAATAATTGCGATTGCGATTAACATAAGCCTCTATAATTGATTTGTCATCAGCGTGGTGTCACCAATGACACGTCCTTCAAGTTGACAGCTTACAATTAACCCCGTGCTAATTGATTCCCCCCTCCCGGTGGTTTTTTACAACACAAAGAAGTATAAAAACATGATTTCTGATTCGGCTGGTCACTCCGCATAGTCATGGGTCACCGATTACGCCGATCGATTAGGTTTTGGGCGCGGACGGCAGGAGCATGATATAGGATTCAAGGTCCACATTTTCAATTAAAATAATTAAACTCGATAATTTCTTCTCGTTTCAAACAACTTAAGTATATATTATTATCACTATCAATATATTCTCTCTCGTTTCATCTCGTCTCGTCTCGTACTCATTGAAAATCGCACGAATTCACATAGTTATTCGTTCATCCTATATACAGCACGATAAATGTATATGCAGTATTATTCATAATAATACTTTTACACCCAGTATACAACGTTGATCTAGAATGATTATTTGTTGTTTATATACTTAATAATAACATGGCCGTTGATATTTAATTACGGTATGCAAAGTGGGATAGCGGCAATTATAACTCGGATCGACAGGACGCAAGGGGCAAGACGCAGATTACACCCAGCAGCAGCAGCAGCAGCAGCAGCAGCATCATGGCAGGATTCGCGCTGTAGAGATGTGGGCAACTCGTGCACAAGGGAAGAGGATAATCTCTATCGCCAGAGAAGATATAATCGCTTAATCGCGAGAGCGGTCGCGCCGATATCAATTATGCCTCGGCCAGCGATCGCGGTAAATTACGTTGGATCAATTAAATCGAACGAGATTTTAATCATAATCGAGATGATCGCGGGACAGTTTTTTTCTTTGTGGAAATTTTATTGCGACCACGTGACGGACTGGGCTTTGAAAGCCA
This sequence comes from Nemurella pictetii, assembly GCA_921293315.2. NCBI lineage: Eukaryota > Metazoa > Arthropoda > Insecta > Plecoptera > Nemouridae > Nemurella > Nemurella pictetii. The sequence continues at coordinate 11,937,263 of OV121122.1, forward strand.
TATTTGTGACGCATCATTCCCGTAGGCTCGATTTTTATAAATTTCACAAGTGCCGCAATGATAACTATTAATAAAATTTGGGAAAAACCCTAAAACTGCCCATAAAATTATTGATTGGAACGATTTCAAAGATCTTGTGTTTCCCGTCAGGAAAATGAAATGTCAAGCTTCAGGCTTTGTTATTAAATTATTTTTATTATCAAGAAATGTTTTTCATTGAAATGATCTCGTCTCTGGCGTTCAATTCTGTAATCAAGCTTGCCATCCATCTGTCTGCAAATTTGTGTTAACATCACACGTTACGTCCGCAAGGCCATGTTCAAGGGATGTTAGTGTAGGTTCTTAAAAGATGAACAAGGGTCCATTCATGTAAGATAAGTCGATATCGATTGGAGATTGATGCCCTACGTTTTGAATTTGATACAATAATGAACTCAAATTGATTTGAATTGCATTTAAGTAATTTGAGATGAATACTAACACTACAGCCTGGTGAAACTGGGGGAGATCAACTGACTTTTAACAGTGCATTAACATATTTAGTCCCGTTTGAAAAGTCTTTTAATAAATACATAACCGTGGAATTGAGATCTAGACATCTAAACGGCTAGACTGTCACAAACATTAGATACTACTTTATATATACATAAAAAAATGGCAGTATATGGCACTATAATTTTCGAATTTCTATTGCTGCCCACTCATAGAAACTTGTCTTCACTCAACAGAAATCCGCATACATTCCTATTTACACAACACCTATGTAAAGCTCCTCGCGAGCGTCTACTTTTTACAACATGATCAGAGTTCGAAGTGGACACAGCGCCGGAAAGCCCGGACAACTCATCAATTCTGCGAGGCGAGTCTTTTATCACCACCCTGCAGTCACAAGTCCACGTTCCCGTTCGGCGACCGACAACCCTCATGCAGACTCTCCGTCCGCGACAACAACGACTCGATACTAAACGGATTCAACCTCTTCGCCTTGTCGTCCCCGCTCGTGATCGATCGATTATTAAACGACAAGTCAATCGTCTGCGGGTCCCGCCGAAAGTCAAACGCTTCCGGCGACCTCCTAAACAGCCCTCCGGCAAACTCCCCGCACTTGATGAAGCTGATAGGCGGCTGGTCGCTCCGTCGCGACGCCGTGTCGTCGTCGCTGTCCGAGTCGTCGCCGACGACGTCGATGTCGCGCACCGAGCTCGAGCAGCTCGAGTCGTTCGACGGCGTCACGCTGTCCACATTGCCGCCGCCGCCGCGCGCCCTCTTCGTCTGCTGCTGTTGCTCCCAGTCGGCTCGCAGAGTCTGCAGGTCGACGGCGATGCCCTTCGCCGCCAGCTTGCGCTGCTGTCGCTCCAGCGACTTGTTGATCTTCTTGTCGCGGCGCTCCTGCTCCTTCCGGCGCAGCTCCTCCTCGGGGATCGGCTCGCCGCTGCACGTTTGGGGGTGCGCGTTGTGCGCCGGCCGGCCGGGGCCCTTCTTCGTGTGCTCCTTCTTGCGCCACTTTGCGCGACGGTTTTGGAACCATACCTGTGGGTCGGCGGTGGGCAGAGAACGGTTACGGATTAGTTTTATGTGCGTTGTGTCTTTGAGATGTTTGTGGGAGTTACGCTAGTCGGGTCACCGAGGTTAAGTAACAGTGCGCTGGATCACGTTTTGGATGGGTGACCACATGACAAATAAGCTTGGATTGGGACCACACTCATATGGAAGGCGGGGAGGGAAACAAATATGAGGTGGTTAGTTGTCATGCTTGGTGATAAAAGGTGCGAGACGGGGTTGAGAATGTTTCTTTACGTTGAATGATGAGTTTTCCACTTAAACTTTTCCGACAACAAGCCAATTTACACTACACCCTTTGCCGTGTAAATACTAATGAATTCGTCTACCCGGGGATGCCAGAAACAAAGACATGAGATTAATTTAATTGTTTTCTAGTGGCAAAACTATATCACATAGTCCCGATATCTATATTCGAGGCTGGTTTTTGGGTTCCTTAGTGGAGAGAAGAAAATAAAATAAATCTTCAAACTGCCGCAAATTCTCGAGCATACTTGGCCTAGACAGTCGCAAACTATTTACAAAGAACTCAGTGCTCCTCATTTCCAAGCACCATGATTCCATGATTTCCCACCAAACAAAAATCTTGGGATTTCTTGGGGTCTAATCTATTACTTCCCTTTGTCAACCTGACAGTGCCAATCCTGATGCTAATTAAATGTGGATTGGAAAGCGAGTTGGCTTTAAATTCTGAGCGTTTGCTTCCCGAAGCATTGGTGTTCAAGGTGTTCAAAGAAATGTAATGGCGAGCGGTCGCTTGAACTATAAATTGAGCCTGCTGATGAATCATGCAGCAGAGGAGTGAATTTTGCCTCTGTCGAGTGCTGGTACAAATAATTTAAATTGGAATTAGTTTTGTCGCTTCAAGCACTTCCGTTCGGAATGTCCAGATGTAATCGCTGTCTCTTTGCAAACGTGCGCAAAGTAGTTGCTGATTATTCACACTTGCCTATACAAAAAAATCGAAATATAGTTTAATATTTGCATTGCAATGAAATTAGAAAGGATGTCACTTTGAATATTGAAGCGTATAAAATATAGCGTGATAATAAAAACGAGCTGTATTTGATCAGTTGTGAGCGGTTTCTTTTTGGCGGTAGGTAAAATTTTAAATGTCTGCAAAAGTAAATGAAAGCCGCTTCGGTTTCGGTCATTCTTACAAATCGGGCGATACACAAAGAAAACCACAATTTGCTGTCCATATGGAGTCCATTGTTTGCGCCAGAATTAAGCCGGCACACACCTGAAACCGCGAGATTCAACACGAGCCACGGATGATCCCGACACATCCCTAATTATTTCTGGACCGCATTTTCATTAATCTAAGGCTCCAGTTGTGAATAGGCACTTAATAATGGAGTAATCTCCCTGAAAATTCACTGTCTGTAATGACAATTATTACGACCACCCAAAAAGGTATTCATTGTTATTTTTGAGTATACATTTTGTCTCAATTATTTTTATTTGGTCTTAAATAACTTAATTATTTAACGATTTCAGACAGACTTGGGTGGAAACCGCACACGGCAGTAACTTTCTGTGTTCTGCTGCCTTTTGTTTGTTGCCTGAGTGGTTATTGAGGTAAATGCATGGCTAAAGGTGCAAAGGTTTGTTGCCAATTTCAAACAACTGTCGTTTTAAACGATTTAAAGTAGTGGGTATCGTACTTGATTTCCTTATGAGAGTTCTTCCATCAAACCGTCTTCCGCATTATCTTACCATCACTCCGGTGGAAGAATGTGATGACAATACGCTTATAACGGCGAAGAAGCTCGAACAATTGCACGTTTATTATGAGCGTTACTGATCTAAACGATAAAGATGCATTCTTTATCGTTTGTTAAAATCATCTTAAGTATTAGCTTTTAAGAGACATCTCTGATCTAACTTTCAGACTCGTGTCTTGTCCTAATCTTAGCGGGTTTTGAATGCTATGTCCCATGAACTGAAACCTTTGAAAGTTTTGGAAAAGTTTGAGTTTGGTGCTGTAAGCATTCAATCCTCCAGTGAAATAGTTTTTCTTAAAATATCTCTCAATCTTTATAAATTCCAAGCCACACAGATTGTTTTCTAAATTAAACTTGTCGCATAATTCCTTCCTCTACATACACCACGATTTTATTAAAAAATCAAAATTTACTTGCAGACTAGTTTATATCAGTTGATAACCATTTCCACTAATCATGTTTAAAGAAATACCCACGATGAGTAATCTCTCCGTATGCCCGTAATACCCAGAGATCGAATGATTCAATCACGACATTGCCGTACGCTCCTACCGCCGCATTATGTCCAACTCACACTCGTGTAAGGTACACATGGGTCGGCGAAACGAACAGACCATGGGTGGCCCATGAGCACCCTTAGGCACAGCCTCACATTGCTTCACCTGGACCGTTCAAGGGATCACGGTCAATCTCTTCTAGTCTTGAAGAGAGGCGAAACTGACCGGATGTGTCGGCAGATATATACCAGCAACCTTCCGTGGAAGCCAAACCGCACTCTGGTCAGATCACCGGTCTGTTTCAGTTGATTACTTTATTATTTCTTCGGCTTTTGTAAACAATGTTATACCTGTGGCTGATTACGAGGTGCGACGTTGCCGGAGTGAAGGATTTGGGTATAAGAAAAATGAACCACTGGAAATTTGCTATAAGAGAATGTAGTAAGAGATTTTTGGGAGGGCAGGGCCTGTAAGTTTTTTAATTTTTAACCTATGTCCTACATTAAATAATAAATAATTCAATGCTTCCTTTCTAAGATGCAATTTCACTGACTTGCCTCATTGAAGGTAACAAATTTAAAACGACAAAAACGACTGTTTAATACAATCTGTCTAGTTTCTTATTGGCTGGATAAGCAAATGAAGATGGAAACAACGCATTTCAACTTCGTATTCAACTCCAATTAAAAATGTCGAGTTTGATGTTATTTTTTAAGTTCATGACTCCATGTCATTGGCAAGTGTATCTGTAGCTATTGGCAATGAAAGAGTTGACGATACTTCCACATTGTATTCAACCTAAGTGAACACAGGAAGGACTTTTCTGAAATTAGCAGTAGCGCTCTATACGATAATTGCAAGCTTTTCCCTATCGGTCGAGGCAGCTAACATCTGAGTACAGAAAAAATGCAAAGAAAATCACACAATTTCTTCCAATAACTCTCACACGAAAGTCTACCGAATTCTCAAAATATGAGTGACACATTTGTGAATGTTCGTTCGTGCCCGCAATGATTCAAACTCGAATACTGTCGCCGATTTGACATATGTGCTTGATTCATGGTATTCGTGGTAATAGAAATTTAATTCGACTCTATCGTGATCGTGACTGTGGAATTAATATTCAATCGCAGTATGATTTATATCTGGTAATAGTTTTCATTTAAAACCGAAATCAATTGCGAACAATGCACATCGGTTGAAACGGTCCACATGACCGAGCTCCAAGTACTGCATACGTTTGCAAAATAAATTACGTGACTTCACCTGCTTGGCTTTAGATAATTGCACACAAATTACATCCAAGACAATTTTACAGTGGCCGATGCCTTGGGTAATAGAGTACTACCTTCAACTTAAACTTAGCAATGCTGTGTCTATAAGCCTAAAGACACAGATCTTACATACTTTTTTACGCAAATTTTGTTCTCTTTCCACAGTATCTATGAATGTTAATGAACTATGTAACGTAAAACATATTTCTGTGTGGAACCTCGAATTCATTTTCTTATTGTTGACTAAATATCTTCTTTGTGACACATATCTTGTCTTGTGACACATGACCATAGTTCGAAAATTTACTCAACAATACAAAATTAGTAATTATTATAGTTCATTTCGGATTTTTTCGAAGAAAGTTAGCCTATAACGAAGCGTTTGATGGCACTAACATGATTTAGGTTTTCCAGACTAATTTCCTTAGAAATATCGTTCCAACAATCACAAAAATCACCCCTACACCCACTAAATAACAAATCATTAATTTTCCGACCGAATTCGAAAGTAAACCAACTCCCCCCCCCCACAAATCTAACCATTAACATAAATTTGCATTCCAACACCCATAACCCCGGCCTTTCACCCCATTCCATTAACACCCGCGCGCACACAAAGGCTTAGGTACAACAGCCATAGCCCCGATTGCGGCTCGAACGCACCAAGTTCCAACCGAAATCGTTCAGCGAGCTTCCCCAAGACCCACGAACCACGGGGTTGACCGACTGAATCCTAAACCCTGTGATTATCCGTGATTAAGCCCGGCTCGCTTGTAGCCCCAGATCGAGTTTTAGTGGGCAGGGGGGGTGGGTGTTGGTGGATCTTTGGATAGGGGGGCAGCCGTAGGGAGCACGTCAGAACGCTGTAATTGACTTGTATATCTGGCGATGCCGAAGAGACCATTGTTCAACGGTGATGGGCATTATAAAGCAGCTATAATATAGTCGCTCGCGAGCAGCCCACGATTATGCGCCAAGCTAACATCTCTATTATTAATAATGGCGTACGTAATTATTATTTGCGCAAAGGCACTGTTATTGAGTTGTTTTGTATAGCGATTGTTGTTCTTTTCTTGGCGCTGGCCATGGGCTCCGAGGGGAACAATGTTATGAAAGGTTTCTTATGTGTGTATCGTAATTGGCTGAAGAATTATGATATTAAAATGATGAAAATCGAATCGGTTCGCGTGCGCCGGCGATTGATCTTTAATTGGCGCCAGTCGTTTTGAATGGAGCGTTATTTCGGATGCGGATTTCGCACGGCGAGGTGTTTTTAAATTATTCACGTCGGCCGCTTTGCGTTATCGGTCAATCAACACGGATAAATGTTGATCTAGTTATAATTGATGGAAAATCAATCACTGTCTCTCTATATAGGCGCGTCTTTTTCATCATAGAAATATATAAAATTGCGTATACAGTACAGCTTGATAAACGACGTGTAATTGTGTCCCAGGATTGATTAATTGCATAATAAATTTCGCGCGAATGCATGCGAGTAGATTTTACGCGATGTAAACACGGCAGTTAAAACCAGAGTCTGGTCGTAAGTTCGTCAGTGGTCCAGGAAACGTGCGACACATTCGCGGGACCGTAGCGGCAAAATAAGTAACGTCCGCACGACGAACACGAAGAACACAATTGCTAGATGCAGAGCGCGTGGAAAAAAAAGCCGCCAATTCGCGCATGGCAATTACACAAAACACAATGGTTATAATATGCAAATCGAACGGGACTGATTACAATAATCCAGGCAGCGCCTCGGCGCGACGCGCGGCTAATCTGTAAACTATTTAACACTAAACATGCCAAAAATTGATTTTTATCAAATTTATTCAGGAGACATTCTAATTAGCGGGCGCTATCAACGCCCGGGCGTTACGTGGCGCTGTTGCCAACGTCGCAACGACATTAATTGCTTGTACAGTTTTGAAGAGCGTTGTCAGTGGCGGCGTTGCAGGGTACAAAAAGTTAATGTAGCGCACTGATTGCAACTATACCTTTACTGTAGCAAAAGTTGTCTTGTGTAGTTTGGCGTACATGAAAGCTTGTATAGAGTTTGAGAAAGTTATTTTCTCAAATTCCAGATGGAATATTTTCTGCTAAGCCTGCACAAATGCAGCTATACTGCCCATCAAATGCCCCACAACCTGCAAAAATGCAGCTATAGTTGTATAAGCGCGTGCTATTGGACTGATTTTCAGTTACCAGCTGTATACTTTCTGTCAACAAAAGCATACGTTTCAGTTTTTGACATTCTGAAATTTCCCCTTTGAAGTTTGATTTTAGGAGTTGGTACGTCCGAAAAGGCGGCAATATTTTTTTGTAATGGTCGCTCCCTGTGTAAATAGAATGTGGCAGCGTCTACGCCACTGTCCTCGACGGCGTCGTGCCGTAGCAGCGTGTTTTCGTGTTGTTACGTTGGCAGTATCCCGCCGGCCGGCCGGTAATAAATGAAGTCATTACCCGCGCGTCAGCGTGCGTGCCGCGAAACAAGATGGCGGCGGCGTCCCGCGTCCCGCGTCCCGCGTCGCGTGTTTATTAATTACGATTTTTTCCAAGTTGTGTCGTGTCGATTGAATATCCGCGAATTCGCGATGCGATTTTGATGCTGCGATTCCGTGATGCGATTTTGCGACAAAAGGAATTTTTATCTTTAATACGATTGTGTGATCATTTTCACCTACAAACCTCTATTTTTCAGAAGATATCGTTCTTTTTTTTTCCTTGCCTATATTACAAGGGTAGTTAAATATGTTGATCTTCATTTCGAATTTTGTTTATGATTAAGATTTTCCAGGAGAAGGGTTTACTTTTCAGGTTCATATTTGCCCCTAAGTGTGTTTATCTGGTCCTCCAACTAAATTTTACCCTACTGACGTTACAACATTTTTCTATGTGCTTGATAGGAAGTGAAGAACTTGAATTCTATCTAAATACATTTGAGACTGGAAATTGTGTTACATTAAATGTAGGTATATTACCTACAGTACACTTCGATATCTGAAAATAGCTTGAAAACCCCAGAATTTTTCTAATTCTTGCCACAAAAAAGCTTTATTTTTGCTTTGATAAAGTGAACCGGCTAAAGCTATACATAGCCGTCAAATTTGAATGGGAAATTAAAGCCATAGGTGAGAATTGAAAATAGAGGTGCCAATGAAAGTAAGTATATAATGCCTATTTATATGTTAGTTAAACGTTATTACTTAAAATTAACCCCCATTTTTAAACGGAAAACATATGAAATTGTACACAAATGTAGTTGCTTGCAACTTGTATGTTGCATGTTACATGTATATACGTTTCATTTAGCGAGCTGTGCTTAAAAGTACGGGCTATCGTTGTTTGTATGATCGTAATTTATTATCAAAGTAATAAGTATTCTATCACGAAGTGAATACTAATTTTGAATCACCTCCACGTACTCGCGATGGATACACGCAATATCACGCCATTCCTCCGCGTGATAGAAGATTCACATGGAAAATATGGAAACGTACACGTTTTTTCTTATAGCATTCATAAATTATTTTATTTGATCGTTTGTGGTGAAGACAAGGCCAGTATTAAAGCCAAGAATTTAGCACTTGATTATGGTGCAAATAAAATGACAACCAATACAGAAATTCGAAACGAAAAAACGCAAGTGTAATTTTATCAAATTCAAATTCTACTCCGTATAACGTCCAATGTATCATGGTGAACCCATGCTGAAAACTCGTCCGAAGTTTCTATATTTTCCCTCGGCAAGCCAGCATCATCTCTCCATATGAATGATCTTGCTTTGATAGAACCCTAGATTCTCATGGAAAGCACCAAAGTTTAGCAACTTGGCACGGAGCTTGCTTGCTCACCATTCTCATCGGGAACGTACGGGCCGATGCATCTCACCATTCGATTTGTACCGTCATTTGGACTTGGAACGGCAGTGCCAGAAGTTTTCCTTGCTTTTTTTCGACAAGGCTGGCAAATACGCTTATGTTTATTGACTTTGCCATTGGCTACGGACTTTTTCGTAGACCCATGACAATTATACACCGTGTAAATGAAAAATCAGGAGTTTTATATGTAAAATCAACGCCTTACGCTCGATAACCGTTCATAGCCACACCAAATGAACACAATGAGAGATTTCAGCTCAATGCTATCTCCCAGGACATGAATATCCAGAACAGTGCATTGCTACTATCAAAAATCCGGCTTTACATAGTTTGAAAGTCAATGCACTTCACCTCGCTATCCGCCTAAGCGCGCAAACCACACCAAAACGGCATCGATGACAAATCCGAACAACTTAGCCAATGTAGGCAAGTGAATAAGCCGCGATTATAAAATCAATGGCATGTTTATCCGCGGTGCGAAACCCGGGGTTAGGAATGCGTTCAATAGGGGCGGCGATTTCGGCGGCGTCTCGTCCCCGGGGCGCCTTTACGCCGCGTTTCGACGCATTAGAGGGGGTTGCTGTGCGTACACGCGGCACGGCGCGCGCGCCATCTGGCTGACAAGTGCGTGGATTGTACATGGATTTGCGAGCTCTTGAGAGGGTGCAGGAGGGATAAGTGGCCGTGTTACGGGGTTTGTTTGGATTAGCGGGTGTTTTCTATTGAGTGGAAATGGGATGTCCAAGGGAAGCTGGAGAAGTAGAATTTGATTTTGATGTTATTTTATCACGCTTTGATTCCTCTAAATTTGCATGGCACTGGATTTTGTTCAAATTCAAGCTATTGAGGGTGTATGATCAGATTGGTGGCTTCATTTTTGCTCCTAGCTCAAAGCAAGATGAAATTGACGTGACTTTCCACTCAATTAAAAATTTGGCCCAAAATCGATCATATATAATTGCGAATCTTTGTGTGAGATATATGGTTTTGTGACCTGTTATTTGAACGGAGCGGAACAAGCGACACCCTAAGGTCCTTGATATATAACTTTTAGGAATCTGAGGGAAATGACTTGTTTTTCTTCCTATTCGAACGTCCGTCTCTTGGATGGAAACTCAAAAGTGTGACAATAATATTCGTTTTAGAAGTGAAAAGTGAACGAAGAAAAAAATTTCAAGAAACACTAATTTATTAACGTTTCAATAGGACTTATAGAGAACTTTGTGACGAGCACCTTGTAATACTGTCTTAAACAACATTACTTCAGTTGGGAGAAGTAATGTTTACACACTCAAGAGGCAGTTTACAGGCAAAGAAACCAACTTAAAACTCAACGCATTTTCCTCTCCTCCCTGTAAAAGAATTCCACGATGCACGGATTTCCACGCAGCTCATGCCCAGAGTTGGGTAGGGGGTGGAGGGTGGTTAGAGAAAAGGGTCCAACTCGGCTCTCTATCAGAAAGTCGTTGATTTGTAATCGAATCGGGATGGAGCCCGCTCTGGGGGTTGCGAGGCCTGCTATGCGGGCGGTTTTCGGGGGTTGGGGACGGTTAGGGGTGGGACGGTTTCTCGAGGGCGGCAGGGCGAGAGGTGTTTAGCTGGGATAAGTTCACCGCCGCTGATAGAGACGCATCGTGAGCAAACTGGATTGAAAACAAGATGGTCGGAGATGGAGTCGAGATTTATATCGAGAAGATTGCTTCGGACGTCACCCCTTATGCGGCTTAGGGGTTGTCGATTTGTAGTAGTAGATTCCTTTACTGTGTATAGATGGGGTTAGGAAGATGGGACGAAAGATTGGATTTCTTTTAGGGGATGAAGTTGTCGTCGTTTGCGATCTAGCTGGTTTTTATTTCATTTGTGTGCTTTTATCTTTTGGGAACTTTGTAATGCATCATCATGAGTATGCAATCGCTCGACAAAGATTGATTCAAATACCACGATTAGTTTATTAGGGATTGTGAAACAGATGCATCTTTTTTTGAGTATTTACTATCCGTAATTATCTCGTTAATGTCATTAGTTTAAGTCCGTTCCCATTAGTTCAATTACATCAGTTTTGTTAGTGTAATCTTAAATACTTAAATGAGTTATTAATATCCCTTTTGACGTGTGTGCGTGAGTATGTTTGGCATTAAAATCTATAAATGTAAGTGGCTGAACAAACGGGTATTTTGACCTCGAGAATTAGAACTCTGATTGGCCAGGGCTTCGTGTGTAATGTCCTTGAAAAGTGTAAGCACCAATAGCGTGACATAAATCCACACGTTCAAATTTAGAAAGGGAAGAGAGGGCCATTGGGTCACGCATGGAGTCATGCGTTTTGGGAATGGTTGTCAATCTTTGAGTGGGTACATCATAACGTTCGTCTCATTTGGTGTACTCGACATGGTTATATGACATTTTACTATGAAATCAATGACATCAACGGCAAAAATTACCAAATTCAATCTGATATCCCTGTGTATGCTTATAAAAGCCTTAGATAAATAATTTCCAATGAAAAATTTGCTCCTGGGGGGTTTTTCCTCCCAGAAATGGCAACGGATCCTTATTGAGGGGCTTTAACGAATTTATTTCAACCTTAGTTGAGAGTTAACCCAAAGAAAAAATTGAATTTCATAATAAGTAAAACTTTATCATTTAAACTCCAGAGTTAATTTAAAGCTAAAACTAGCCCAAAATCTGGCTTTGGCATGGCACAACATGGCACAACATGGCACAACATGGCACAACATGGCACAACATGGCACAACATGGCACAAATCGAGTGCCAAACGACACAAACGTCGAGACCCACTCAAAGACGTCCATCGTAGCGACGGGGCTATAATCTTCGGTTACCCTTACCGCGACGCGCGACTCCTTGAGGTCCAGCCGCATGGCAAGCGCCTCTCGCATGAACACGTCCGGGTAGTGGCTGGCCAGGAACGCTCGCTCCAGCTCTTCCAGCTGCCAGCTGTTGAAGTTTGTGCGCGACCGACGCCGCTTGCTGTCGCTGCTCAAGAAGTCGTCGCTGTCCCCGGCGCCGCCGCCACCAACGCCGCCACCGCCGGCGTCTGTTGGCAAAAGAACGCGGGGATCTTTTAGGGTTTGTCGACAATCTCTATGAGGGGTGCCGAAGGTGTAGCCTAGGTCTGTGTTCCTACCCTTAGACACTCAATATTAACTTCTGCTGAATGACAGCCGTCAAAGATATAACCTATGAGTAACCTCGAAGAAAGCTGAGGGTGAATCGTATCGCCTCTACGTAGCTTGCTCTTGTCCATCAGCATCCTAAGATTGGTCTCTTTGACACGCTGGACGAGCTTTGTCTATGCCACTTCTCGGTGAATGGTGCACCTAGTCAGTCTAGAAATGAGCCGAGGGTGGTGAACTCTGTGTCGCTACGCTGCCACCGTTTGGCATCATGTTCGATCTCTTGAAATCAATATCCGTTGAAACTGTCATTGTGCCACTGGTCTTTTGGCTTTCCGGGAATGTCTTGCGTGAAGCTAGTGATACAGCCAATAAGATGGTCGAGGGCATAATCTTTTGACATTTTTTCTATAGTAACTTGTTAACAGCTATATAGTATACCAGCATGTGTGCTTATGCCGTGTAGCTTAAACACCTTTCCGACTCTGCTGATTTGTGCCATCAGTATATAAAAATCAAGCAGTGGCTTTTTAGCCAACGCCTAATTTTCTTCTCGTCTTTACCTTACACTCTTCTCCAGTCAAGCTGAATTATGTTATGAGTCAAAACATTTAGGACTCGCTGCAGCTCGTATATATTTTATATAAACTCCTACGTATATAAATCTACCTGCTCATGCCTACCCACCTCGTTAAGGCATGTCCAGAAATCAAATTTCCATAATATCAATTTCAATTTCGTGGTCAACCATCAGCCAATTTAACTTGATTATAGTTAATATCTTTATCAAGCCGCTTTTTTACGATCCTTAAAAAACAACTCGTCTCACATTATAAGAGGAAAACATTGTTGACTTCTAGACCGGCGGGACAATCGGGTTTACCTTTAATTAGGGTAATTATAATCCGAAAGATAATAATGTGCGCCAATTGCTAATCACATGGCATTAACATATACTTAATGGTTAGTACGTAGCGTCATTGATATAAAGGGGATTGGTTTAAATTGATATTATGGTCCGGCAAATTGTGGTATGATGCATTATAGCCTACATGCTGTAAGCATGCAAATGTGAACCAAACAAGAATTGGACCCGTATACTACAGACTCCACTGCTTACACCGTACGGTCTTGACCGTTCTGGACCAAGGGCTTTCAGTTTCAAATCCACTGCTTGTGGATAAAAATATGTCATTGGAAATACTCAGCTTTGTGTATACATTTTACCAAAGAGACTATAAATATGCGGTTATTTTATCATGGTGTCTGCAAAGTTACAAAGCAGTTATAGAATGCCAGGAAAAGTTTATTGGGTTTTCAATTTTTTTTAAGTTCGATATTTTATAAAAAAGGCAGTGACAAACTAATCAATTCAATTCAATTTCAATTAATCAATAATTTTTATTCTGCATATTAAAAACAAAATATGATTGGTAGAATTGATTGTGGCCCCGAATACGTTAATTTGAATATCATAGTTAATAAAATAGAACGAAGTCTACCAAAATAGTGTATAAGCTGTCAAAAACCGCTGTTTTTTATTATTTCATATGTTAACCGGCTGACAGATGCGTGAGCATACGACACGCACGTTCCCAGCCGATTAGCAACCGGGTAGACTTTATACCTAGGTTGTGTGCGACAGCAGCCCCCCGTTCGTATCCCGGCTCGTCGCGTGCGAATTATTCACGATGCGTGCCCGCATTCTGCCCTACACACGGCCACGAGCTTGTGCCAAAGCTTCAGCCTCGCGCTCTGCATACGAAAATCCTTGAACGAAACTCGACTTTTTTGTCATTCAAATGGGTTTACATATTCGTTTTTTTTTTTTTTTTGTCACAAGGAAATTAGTTTTCGCTGGTCGTTGCTATTATAATAATTCTTCGTTAGAGAAAATGAAATTATATTTTTACATGCGTTACAATCATGACGGCATGGTTATTTTTTCTTGTCAGAAAGTGCAACACATTAGTTTGCATAAAATATATACTCTGTTTTTTGGTGGTTGCTTGCAAGCATTAATTAATTGCAATTAAATTTAAAGCTACTTAATGTTGAACCAACCCAATTGTGTAGTACAACGTTATAATTCTTCAAATATATGCTGGCTGTCTAAATTAGTGAAATATCGTCAATTTGCCTATAGTATATCAAGATGTCTCAATGGCTGTTGGTAAAGCTGGTAAAGTAAGGAGCCTAGATTATTCCTTATTTCTCTCTCCGTTCAATGAGGCGTTTTTCAACATGCAAATCTCTATTTTTAATTTGAAGCCATTCATAGGCAATCTGAATGTTATTTCGAGACACCGCATTTCAATTATCTAAACATTAATAAAAAAAGTCAGAAATAATTATAATGTTCTTGCTTGAAATCGATATACCGTCCGCCACCTCAGCAGCAACGAAATCATTTGACCAGTTTACAAAACAGCCCCCTTACCCCTCTGGGGCGACCTCCTCCAAGGATTAAATAACAAGCCAATTAGAGTTAAACTAAATTAGAGTTTACGGGCATTAAACAGCTGATATTTACGTGCTTTTCAGTGGTGACAGTTTCGCTAATAAACATATCACCAGGCAACCCTTACCTCTCAACCCACCCCCCGGCCGCCGCATATCGGGGTGTATAGACTACGCCTCGTACGCATGCTACAGCAGCTCACGCACCTTATGCGTAGCCTAGCAATTACCTGACTAATTTATGTCTACGATTTACACATGCATAGCGCAGACCCAGTGACAAAGTGATACTTTTCATATTGTTATAGTCATTTGGCACGCGATTGTCGAGCGCGGATTGTGGGTTTGAAGAAAATATAATGTTGCATGGAATATTTAGGTATACTAATTGATATTTTTGTCTCAATTGGATATCAGCTTTATGCTAATTGGACATGGAACGGTTATGTTTCTCGTATTTCTCTGCTATAGCTATGAGCTACAACGATTGTGGGGTTTATACTTTATAAATGCAGCGAGATACTTTATTGGTATTTTATAGGAGTTATGGAATTGCTGGCTATGGTATTATTATGGTTGTTTTCCCAGCCGAATGAAATTATATACAGATTCAACTGTGTCATGACATGGTATCTTTGTGTTATTTTATTTAACATAATGGTCGAGTATAATTTTTTAAATTCTTAGCAGATAACACACAAGGCACCTCTACTAATAAGCTTATTATTTCCATCCGCCGGCATTTTCTTTTAACAGATATGGATTCTCGTATTACAGTTAGCCACGAGTACGGTACCGATAAAATCAAATTGATTTTAAACTCGCTGCTTATCTGTCGACTTGCAAGTTTTATTTCCACAATCTTGTAATGGATCTCACGCAAGAAGTCGAGTGCATTTTGTATACCGGGTATATTGTTACGATATCATATAGCTATTGTTTCATCTGGTCTCCCATAAAAGCGTGCGGTATGTACCAAAGTTTTGATGGTATTATGATAGATAGCATTAAGATATGGGATATAAAAGCTATATAGCGACGCAATAACAGTCTGATAAAAAAAAAGTTGCGGATGAGACCGGCACTTTCGATTGCACGATACGCGGAGGGCTTTATTCAATCTTGTTAACTCAGTTTATGGGCCAGTATAACCTATACAAGGGAATGTTTTGCTGTGCGTACTATTCATTTTTGCCCGGAGAAGTTTCTATAGCTGTGCACGTTGCCTCGAAATTAAAACAAATCTCAAATGCTTGACTTGCCAAAAAAAAGGCAGCGAATGAGATAGCTCTGACTATGAAATTGCAGTATCATAAAAATATTCCCATCATACATAGAAATTGAAATTTTTTCCACGGCCAAAAGATTTATAAACCAATTTCAACGTTATCCGAAGAAATGATAAAATTTTCGACCGAATTTTCCGTCTAGCATATAACTGCCATGGATGCTACGCTCTTGATATTGAAACTATACTATACATTTCGACAATCTCCATTTCCACCAGTGATTTATTGAAATAAATTAATATTTTATTGCTTTGTTATTCGATACAGAGAGTTGATACGGGCGGGACGTTTTGAGGTGGAGGGTGGAGGCTGCACACAATTCGATACGATTGGCTTCCCATTTTCGCAATGATTTACTAGGATATTATGCTTGACATATTGGCAATCGGTTTTATTGGCGTCAGAAGATACGAGGGCTAGATTGTCTGTACAGCCGGAAACCGTACATTCTGTGCGACTTGCATACTCTGCACTCATACTTAACATGCTTGCACCATGATCTTTCGAGTGCACGGACACTAAATCTGCGTTATGGTAACATTGCAGGGCATGACAAATTATTGAACATATTTCCAAAAATATACATTCTGCCACAAGGTTTACTGTACCGTACTGTTCAGTTAATAAGTCTGTTACTCTTTAAATAATCCCTAATTGGGACTAGTTCCGACCAGTTAACGATACAATTTGGTATTCAATTAATATATGTCAATGATATATGTCATAATATACGACATGAAACCATTCTGATGGTACAGGAGTGCTTATCTAGAACTTTCGGGAAACGAAATTATTGTAGATTTCGAACAGCGGTGTGTACTGAGTAAAACCATTATATAAAATTGGCACCTCTGAAGGAATAAAGCTCTATGAGTGATCTGATCTTCATGTTCCGTTGGAATGGTGAAATAGGTAATATTTTTATTGGGTCCTAATATGCTTGTAAAGCTAGAATATAGGAATAATAATTTTAAAATGAAACAGCTCACAGCTAAAAATATTTACTTCTTGTTAACAGAAGATATTTTATTCCTATATATACAAAATAATAAAAATCTACAGATCTGGAAGTAAAAGTTCGAGTAGTTATACTTCAAAGATCAATGGTGGTTCATTGGCTTGATTCTCGATTCGACACTGTTTTGCAAACAATAGTAACAGAGTGGTTTCATGTCGTTATTATAGAACATTAATTGGATACCAAATTGTATCCATAACTGGTCGGAAAGTTTAAACATATTTTGTCTCCTGCGAGAGAATGAAATTGGAACCTGCATCCGAAAGTGCTTGCACCCCATCACGTCCATCAATTCCATGGCTCACTCCCTGCATCTAATACTTAATTACAACCCACCATAAATCCCCAACTCAATTAATCTCAAACTTATAAATAAACTCGTTATTGCGATATAAGAATGCGATTATGTTTTCTTAACGGGTGCGTTACACACTCGGAGTGGAGAATCGACTTCGTGTATATATAGGGGTAGATCCATGCAGTGCTTACATACAAGAGGGGTTGTTTAAGGATTTTCATGCACCCCTAGGGGCAAATAATTCACTAACCACAACTAGCAGAATATGTGTGTTTTTTTCTTCACTCTCAGGGTTAAAAATGTGGAGTCGTGGTGCCTTCGTGCTTTGCCCTGCTTATTGTTGCCTTCTCCACAACAAACTATGTTCTAAGGTTGTTTCTTATATCGCTGGGGGCGTCGAGTTAGTTCTGTTTTGTTTCGGTTCGGTTTGTTTTTTTGGTTTCGTTTTTTTTTTCTCGTGCCGCGTGAGGTTTATAAATTATAATTGAAATTCTCTCGGCAACACGTTTCAATTTTCACAGCTTGTCTCGGTCGTGGTATTCGGGCCTGTGTTGTTCGGAATTGAGACATGGCCGTGTGTTGGCTGGGATAATGGCTTAATTGAATTGAAATGCGTGTCGCCAAATCTTGGGAGTTTTGTCTGTGTGTGTGACGCTGTATACGCATGAAACGTGCGAGAAGAAATATCACTGCTTGTGCTCAGGGATATTTTGTCCCTTCTTTCTACGTAGATATGAAGTATATTTTTTAATATTTTTTGCAATACAGTTTAGTAGATGTATTGGTTCCATAATGATGTCAGGCAGAAAATTACAGTCCCTTGATAGAATTTAATTTAAAATGTTCTGTAAAATCATATGAACTTTCGCTGTATAAGAGGGCATAGGTGTTATGATGACTTAAATTTTAGCGCCTCTTGATTCTAAAAAGAACAAAAGGATAAATTCACATTTTGCTAGCGACAGATGGCCTATGTGGACATCACATGAACTAATACGAAAATCATACTAGTTCTTATGCATTTTAAAACAAACGTGTTGCAGCTATTTATAATGCATTTTAAAACAAATTGGTGCACTATTATATATGTCGCGGCCACAAGATTGCATTGATTTTCGTGAGAAATCAGAGTTCTTTTATATCATGTGAAATAAACCCAGCATGACGTCCCAAAGATTATAATTATATCTCTTAACTTTTAGCTACGCTAACAACGTCTCAGTGATTTTGACACTGAAACATGCACTACTCTAACACCAACCCCTTCCAAATCAAATCCAGATACCGTAGAAGGCAAGCAAGGGATGAAACTAGGCACAAAGCCAGACGAAAACAGCCGCGCTTACTGCAGAGAGAGAGAGAGAGAGAGATAGTAAGAGAGGGAGAGAGAGAACGTTGGGCCACGTGACTTCAATTAAAGATGGCTGTCTGTTTTATGACACCTTTGAGTGTACCATCTCTTCGGCGATTTAATCGAGAAAGTCAATTACAAGTCCTCGTTGGATGGTGCGTGAGGGTGGTGGTGGGGGAGGGGAGGAGGCGTGTTATATCAAGCTCTCAACGTTCTATCCCCATTTAATTATATGATTATCTCGTGAATTCTGCAAAATATAATAATTAATGGTATCTATTTTCACAGGTCACTTTGTGTTGATTAATATATCGCATGATATTAATATAGTGTTTTTATATGCGCCGTTGTGTTTATCAAAGTGTATGATAAAGCGGTACGACAATTATGTTTCTAATCCGAAGTTATGACGATAAATTCGACAAAATTTGAATGTAATTTTATAACTTGTAATTATCAGAGCAAATCCGCGTTTTGAAATGATTTAACATGGTCGCCGGTCCTGTGTGAACGACACGTCCGCCTTTTTCAATACCTGATAATAGATATATACGTCATTATTATATTTTAATCGAAACGAATTCGGGTGATTTTATGAATTGCATCCAATGACATTCAATTTCCATTAAATCTAACAAAATGTTTGCAATCGACGATGACAAATTTGTTGTGTTGCTATCACTGTAGACACGTCGGCTGAACTGAGCGGCTTTTGTGTGTAATGAGCTCTGCAAATAATTTTCGTCTTATTTTCAAATGAAATCAATTGTGAAAAGTTTAAATTATATACCCGACTCGAAAACGAAATGAAATGACCATTACATTTCCCGACTTTTCATTGAATATACATAACAAATAAAATAATCTTTGCTGTGATAAAGACATCATGTTGACGGAGCAGCTATTGAACAATAACACGAAAATACGACATCGAAATTGTCTGATTTAGCCATCAGCAACGCCACAAAGAGCTAATGCTCGTGTTGAGCTAGTATATTGTACAGCAGGCTAGCGTATAAACTCCGTGTAGCTTTCAGGACTGAAATTACAATCCGTTTCAACGGTTTATCGTTGGCTGTCTAACTCATCTCAGTTATATGTGTGTAGAGCCACTGAACGGCAACGTATTTAGAATCATTCGGACTTGAAATTGACCTGGTATAGCATTAAAGATCTTAATATCGACATTTTACACTTCCCATATCATCGTATGGAAAGCTTACAAATGTACAATTCGAGATGGTTTATAATTTGCAGTTCGCCATATAGGTCATTGGCTCTCAATCGAAAAGATCTGCAGTTTATCTATTAAAAGACAGATTTCTAAACCCAAAGGCATGCCTATTCGCCACTTGTATTTGTTTATTGCTGCTGTTGGTGGATATAAATAGAAGAGATTAGTTTAATCAGTTATATGTCCCTTTTTCAAAATGTTTAGGAAAAGACAAAAGCTGCGAGGATATAGGAGAAGGGTTATGTTGAACCAAAAATCTTTGCAGCAATGGGACTTTCCTGATTTCTTCACACATTGATGGACATTTGCTTAATCATTTTGACCGAAAGTGTACTTCTGGTTGTTACACTCGTTTATTCAACTCTAGAAAGGAAATCCAGTTTCTAAAAAGATGAAAATGAAGGTATATACCGTCAAATCAATCGGCTTGAAGCCTTGCAGTGCGATCCGCGTACACTTTAATCTCCTGCCGCCTATAACACACTCCTCGTGCGAGTTCATCTGGCCGCCGTGGCCCTGCTCCAGCCACAGCGGCAGCCGTAACAAATCGACGGGGCCCCGCGGTGCGCGGCGAAGAATTGACCGCGCGATGCGGCCTCCACCGTGCGCCAAACTCCGGCCACGTCCGCGCACTCATTTGTTAGCTGCTAGAGCTGTATTAATCCGCACGCTGCTAAGCTGCCTCCTGAGCGTTGCCATCGTACAACCAAATTCTCACCTAACACATTTTCAGTGGCAATGTTCATTGTTTAAAGTAATGATTTTTAGAACTAGGGATGACGATCTTAATTAAGCAATAAAGTAGCGCAACGAATCTCTTATGTGTTGGTTGTAAGTCGTACATCTCTATCGACACCCAAAGCTTGCAGCTGATTGCAAATTGGCTCTCGAGTTTCGACCTTTGATAAAGCAGGCAGCACAGCTTGGCGAAATGTCGGGAAAAGTTGTAGTATTTGGTATTTCATACTCAGTTAAATATTTTTTCTGAAAAACAACGTGCTAAGAACATAAAAATACACGATTCTTATAATAAAGTAATAATAATTGTAGCTGGTTCCTAAACGATCGTGAACGAAGTCTTGTTTGCCCAGCTAACAAAGGTCTTACTGTATTTTCAGTGGCTATTTAGTCTACAGTACGATTTTTTTTTAATTACTTTTTGGGCCTTATAACTAATTGAAAAAATCTTAGCATCAAATCGCTCATTTACTCATATATTCTATTCAAGCATGCTAAAATGCATAATCCTTAATACTTAAATGCATTTTCACATGCCTAACAGCTTACTAGCTTAAGGGCCTTTACGTTACCACCAACACTGGTCCCTGCATGCAGCGGTGTTAGTTTTTGGATATAGCTGTTATGGTTTTACCTTAATAGCAATCAAAAATGCTTAGTTTTGCATCGTGCAATTTATCATGCATCACCATGCTCATACAATTAATTTTGAGTCGGCACAAACCATTGCACAAACGCCGGTGTTACTGCAAGTGCATCATATGCATCAAATAATATCATTTTTGTTTTATATTTATTAAGTTTACAACTCCAATTAAAATTCCCGATCTCCTGTATGATAGCTATTTGATGATAAGAAATTTAATTTCTATAATAATAATAATAATAATCTTCTATTGTTCTTGGCAGTATTGGCATTACCAGAAGAAGAATTGCATTAGTAACATGCCTTATGCCATTTCGAATAAATCTCATCAACACAAAATGATATTTTAATGCGAATGAGCCCAAAGTGATAAGCATTTCATCGGTAAGATGTCAGTTGCGGTCCATATATGGCTCGCTGATTGGCACTATCTTGAGTGATTTTTCACATCATAGAAGTGAATTGATAATACGGTGTTTCGCTTAATATACAATTAAGTGATGTCTGCATGATCCGAAAAACACCTATGGGTATTTTATGGAGTAGATTTTTTATATTTTTCTAATTGAAAACCATTTAGAAATCAGATCAAGATAAAACGTTCAATCGCATTTATATACACTCGCAGACGTATACATTAAAAGTTAAATGGTTTTAATTAAAGAACTGCTGCAAAAATTACTTTCACAGTTTTGCCTACACAAAAAAAAAACTGCCTACATCGTGTTATACTGTGAAATCGAGCAGTTATTTCGCACCGTTATATTAAACACTCAGCCAGCAATATAACGCAGAGCTATATAATAAAGCATTAAATGGGCAGGCAAATAAAATTCACTAAGTATATCCGTGCCTCGATTACGACAAATCGCAGCGTGCATTTCAATTTTATAGAGTACAGCCGCAGATGACCAACTTAATTGTGATTAATTACCATACGAATTATTCGACTTCTTGTTCGGAAGCTGCTTTGCCTGCTCGCTTATGACTGGCATGCGTTAACAGCATATATAACTTTTAAGAGTTGAGACGAAATTAAATTCGGGTGTTTCCTTTTCGCTTGAATCTCGCGTGAACGAACATATACCGGTTGTTCAGTGGCAAGAGGTATATCGCGCCGATGTAACAGCCCATGCTGGACTAGCGTGTAAACTTGCTTTAGCGTCGGTTAAAGCTACATATACACTGTACGCGATGGCCTCTCTATATAACATCCAAGTGGACATCCAGGTTGCCTTATAATATAGCGTCATTTTCATTGTATTATGTTATTAGTAGAATAAAACAGATGAATTAGAGGTTTTAAGGGTTGAAAAAGCATCATCACTTCTCAATGCTAAATGCTGCAAATAATTATATATACGGATCGACTTTGAATTAAATCTTGGGCTTTGTTTCTAACATATCTTTGTCATAACACATTGTCAGTAGAAGATTTGATCACTTGATCAAACATAAAACATGAACAACATGCTCAAAGAAACGTGATAGCACGTTAGTCCGTTGTGAGCTATAGCTAATTTTATTTTTAACCCTTGTAATGATGAGCAAAATGTCTTGCGCGTTAAGAATTTCGAAGCCACTTTGCCTTGCCTGCAATTGGTGCTACCGCGAAATTGGGATTGAATTATTTTGATGGCAGTTATTTGGCTCGTCTAACTCGTCGTTTAGTTTACTCGATCATTTAACGAGACTCTTTAGGGCTGATAATTTGGCGGAGGGGTTTTTGGAAAATCGCGGTCGGGCGCCGCTTGTGCGAAGGATGGAATGATTATGTTGCAGCAGCAGCAGCAGCAGCACCAGCAGCAGCAGCAGCAGCAGCAGCAGCAGCAGCAGCAGCAGCAGCAATCATCGACTTCATGGCAAACGTTTAATAGACGAGCTATTAAAACGGAAGCAATTAGGCTTGAGCAACCATGTTGCTATCACCAGCTGATTTATGAATTTTCAACGACGAACTATGAATTTAGTCAAGCAAAAGTGCTCACAAACTTTTTTCATGTATACAGCTCTGACTTAATTGTGAAAGATGATCCGTAATACTCATATCAAGACAATTTCCACTAAAATTGTCCATCCACCATGGAACCAACTGCAGTGCAGGACTTTGCGTATGCTCCCATCACTCATTAAGATCTCAAGAACCCACCGCTGACATACACCTTTGATACACCTAATTATAAAAGTTACATTGTGCTACGATTGTTGGCATTATATTGTATTGATCATCTAAAATCAAAATCCCGAAAATTCAGCACCTTCGGCAACACTGGTACCGTAGTAACGCTGTGTACGGGCTCTTATACCTGAATACTACCAACATTTCGGTGCTGAATCAATCACACACTGCGATTGCTACAGATGAAGGTGCTTACATTGTTGAAATTAGATAATGCCCGTGTAGATACCATCGATGGCGGTATCAAGCAACAATACCAGAACCACAGTTCTACACTGAAGTTCACTGGTGGCCCGACATGTTTGCTAACATCACCACACTCCCTGCTATGGTGGAGGTGCCATGCCATTGTTGAAATCAGACGTTGAACCCATCAACTCAACATAAAGCAACAACACGCAGCACCACCGTGCGGTGCCAACATGCAAAGATACCACAATCCACGACCACCCCACACCCTCCGCTGTCCATTTACCTTTCTTCGGCGACTCCTCCGACGCGCTGTCGTCGCTGACGTTGCTCACCCTCCGCCTGCCGGCCAACACCCCGCCGTGGTCGCCGTGGGGGTTGCCGCCGAAGCGCGTGGCGGCCGCCGGCATCGCCGCGTGGTGGTGCAGGAAACCGAAGCCTGCCAACCCCATCGGGAACGGGGTGCGCGCAGGGTTGAACGGGTGGCCGGCGGCGGCGTGGAAGAAATGCGGCATCGGTCGCGCTAGGTTGCCGGCGTTGACGGAGGCGGCGGCGACGGAGGCGGCGTACAGCTGCAGCGGCGGCGGCAGGACGCCACCCTCGAGCACCATGCTGGCGGCGCCCCGGCTAGCGACGGCTCGCCAGGGGTGACATTCGCCGGTTAGACGTGGTGCGGCGTACGGTCTTGTGGCTCCATTGCAGGACGGTCGACGATGCTACGAGAAACCCAGCGCGTTCAAGCCGTGCATGATAGCTCGTGTCAAATTAGTCGCTAAATCACTTTTGACTAATTAATCGTAACTTGATTTAATGAGGTTTCGACTAATTAAAAAGTCGAACAACACACGCAACCGATCGAAATCGATCAGAGTTCCCCATCCCCGTTCCCCCACTACCGCAACGCAGTCCATCAAGAAACAAAACAAAAAAATCGAGAAAAAAATCACTGTCAATTTTTTCTCTGTGCACAACGTCTTGTTGCAGTTTTAGGGGACGGTTGAGTGGATCTGGCAAGCCGAGAGTTGGACCGTGCGTGGCCAGACCGAGAGAGTAACTCCCGGCCGGGTCGCCGAGCAGCAGCGTCAATGGGAGCGTGTTGTGGGGGGCGGGTGGCCGGGGGGGTGGGGGGCGCTCGAGTCGGATTGGTGGGCGCCCTGGGTGCGCGGGGCGGCGCCGAGAGGCGGGGGTCCGCCCCCGGGGCCCCTCGGAGCCCATGCTCGTCGTGTCGAGTAAGTGGGAATTTTTGTTGTTTCAATTATGTCGCTGGTTAGTGTATAGGCGATGTTTTGGCTCGCGTTGCGTTTAGCGGGTTGGGGTTTTAGGGGGGGATTTAGATGGTTTTTTGGGTTGTTTTTGGATGTGTGTTTCAACTCTTTGATGATGTTTTGTGGTCAAAGCGGCCCTGTTCAATAATTTCCTTACATAGTATCGCATACATTCTTCATTATAGGGTTAATAGTTTGCATATTTTGATAATTATGATAATTTAAGGGATGATCACAGGTGATGCATGTAAGTTTCAGTCTTTAAAACGTGCCGTTGCTTCCATATATAGTAGAACACTTTTTGTTTTGTTTCAAATGTGATTTTCATTCATTACGCTCGAAAGTTCATTGGAAAATAGCACGTCCAGAGCCGTTCGTGGAAAATTCTAAATCCATCCGAACGGACAAATTAAATTAATGCAAATAACAAGCTGTGGATTTTGAAATCCAAGCATTGTCACAACTTGTGAATGTTATTTTTGCTGCCTGTTTTGACAGTGCGGCTCTGAATATTTGGTGGCGAAATTCCCGGGAACACCAGGGACATTTGATTGAAACACGAACATAAAAATCAACCCCAAAACCACAACGCACTTTCCGACAAAACGACGAGCCTCGCCGTACACACGTCAACCCTCAATTATTAATCACAAACAATTTCTATTTAAATTCGCACCCCCAATTTCTATTATTCCACACACATACACACCCACCCAACAAAACACAACAAACATGTTGATAATTAAAGCCCGGCTGGGCATCAGATCCAATCAGCTTACTATAGCGAGTCGATGAACAAATCCAATGAATCACACTGGTCGGGTGCTTTCGGAAGGGTGGGCACATCGATCATGATGCACCCCGTAACGCAACAAAACTCACCCCCTGATTGATGGATGACGACCACGTGACACAGGGCTGGCTGCATCCTGCGAAACGAAAACATCCCTGGACCGTACTTTGTAGTTTATTATAGCAGGTCCACAAGCTACGCCACAGATGCTACAATTATTGAAATAAGCCTTTACGCTCAGGCAATACTTAATACCAGACAATATTTTCTAAATTTTCTTAGTATTGTTTGTTGTTATATCCATGCGTTTAAATGTATGGCCTAAAACACAGAGTAAAATCCATCATTTTATGCATATTATTTTGAAGAGTAATTCCCTCATCAATGTCAGCGATCGTAGCACCTTGACACTGTCACAACAGTAACACATCTGTTGGTATGGATCTAAATTTTAAGATTCGAGTTATACCAGCACCCACCACAGAAAGCAGAAAAATTACAAACTTATATTTAACGTGTGGTATACATGAGGAGCTATCTCTAAGTTTATTTCGATTATTTGTGGTTTTTAAACATATTTTATGAATATACCATAAACGTATTCTGTAAAAGCCAAGATGCATCCATGATGTTGTTGCGAATCTTTATTTATGCCGATAGTAAATAACGAATGCAACTGCATCAAGATGGTATACAATACCAAGATGCCGTTTGGATTCGCTGCATGCTAAATTGATGCTAGAGCATTGCATCGCTCGCTTTGAATTGGTTAATAAAGCATCATTGTTTATTACTAATTGAACTTTCCGCAGAACTCACGTGGAAAATGCGCTTTGCTGCAAACTGAACGTTTGTCTCGGATCACTTTTGAGCACGAGACGAAGGAAGTAGGATTAAACTGATGCCGAACAGTAATTTTTGAGACTAGGAAGTAGATGATATGGGTGGTACAACTACACAAGTGCAAACAATTTGAAAGTCAATTTGCAATAACTTTTGTATTTTTGTCTTCGACTGACCTTAATATTTTAGTCTGAATTGAAGTATAAGAAACGAATTGCTCTCGGAATATTCGCGTGCCTTTTGCATGCATCCAAAATTTGTGACTATAGTCCATGACGATATAGAAAAAAATACAAAAAAATATTAAAGCTTTCTTTACCTATAATTAGACCAGACAATGATTATCACTGTCTGCAAAGCAGCCTGGACCGTCCCTTGTTTCCCTGTCTGCAAAGCAGCCTGGACTACCGCTTGTTTCTCTTTCTGCAAAGCAGTCTGGACCACCGCTTGTTTCTCTTTCTGCAAAGCAGCCTATCGACTGCCGCTTGTTTCCCTGTCCGCAAAGCAGCCTGGACTGCCACTTCTTTCCCTGTCTGCAAAGCAGCCGGGACTGCCGCTTGTTTCCCTGTCTGCAAAGCAGCCTGGACTGCCGCTAGTTTCCCTGTCCACAAAGCAGCCTGGACTGCCGCTTGTTTCCCTGTCCACAAAGCAGCCTGGACTGCCGCTTGTTTCCCTGACTGCAAAGCAGTCTGGACTGCCGCTTGTTTCCCTGTCGACAAAGCAGCCTGGACTGCCGCTTGTTTCCCTGTCGGCAAAGCAGCCTGGACTGCCGCTTGTTTCGCTGTCTGCAGAGCAGCCTGGACTGCCGCTTGTTTCCCTGTCTGCAAAGCAGCCTGGACTGCCGCTTGTTTCGCTGTCTGCAAAGCAGCCTGGACTGCCGCTTGTTTCCCTGTCTGCAAAACAGCCTGGACTGCCACATGTTTAGATCCCAGCCACCTAAACGGATTCTCGCAATAAACGCCACATGCTAAATTTTCTTATCATCTTCATATTGATTTCAAAAGATCACTTGCGCAGTAAAACAGTCTTTGGCAGAGTGTGATGGTACGTCGGTCGACCGACGACGCTTGTGAGGACGCAGTGGGACTAATGTTTTCCGCGAAGCTCGTATAGCGTCCAATAAACCTGTCAGTTTGTGTTTGCTCTCCGGCGTCCATCTTCATTTGTTAACGGTTTTGTCGTACACACTCTTTCCTGCGCGGCGCGCGGTGATTTATCCGCGCTCCTTGGAACGTTGCTGGATGCTGCTGGAAGCTGGGCGTGGGTGGGGAAAGGGGGATGAAGCGGGGAGGAAACGACGCCCGGGCGAAAAAAGCGCCGCCTGCGGGCGTCGGTAATGACGTCACGTATCACCCATTGTCATCTGTTCTCATTAGCCGAATGTCAAAATGTGGTTGAACCATCATTGAGTATGAAATATAACTGCGAACGATAAAATATTACAGTTTTTTTTATGGCTTCTTGCATCAAAAATGGATGTTTTTGAACGTTGCTTGCTCGGCGCTGCGATGTTGAAAACGGATGCGGGGTTTTTGAGAAATTTTATTGAACACATGGTGCGATTTTGTGCGTTTTTTGTTTTATATAAATTTTTTGCTGATCGTGATAAGTCGTTATCCAAAAAGGCAATAAATTATTAACGTTTATCGTGTTGAGTTCGCTTGTCATTTAATTTCAACTATACCAAACAGCACCTAACATGTATGCGATCTAAATTGTTAATACCTTCCCAAGCGGATGGCGTGATTTCACCATTGTCTCTAATGGCAACAAAAAAAACCCACACAAAATCCAATTTGATTTCCTATATTTTGACTCATCTTTTACAATCGCATTCCCTTTGATTGCGCGTATTGTCACCCTGTTTATATGATAACTGTTATATCATCGTTATGCCCCCGCACACCACTGGGATCGGTCGCGAATGGCCAAGGGATGATACACCCAATCTAGAGTGGGAGCCATCATTGAAATAGTGATACAATCTCATCTATATGGAGTCGACAATAAAAGAAATTCATCCCATCCACTCACTCGCTCCCATTCATGAGTCTGATGGAATACATTACTTTCGATGTGAATTCTCTGCGCACACACACATGACGACAATATGTTTGAGTTTTTGGCGATCAATTCGACGACCAAGCCATGCGATATATGCCATCGCAGAACTGTGTGCAATAAAAATAAAAAATAAATGAACACTGGCACGCCGTCTATGTGGTGCGAAAAAAAAATGTGGGGAAGAAATTGTTATGTGTGTCGTGGTGTTGGCTCGGTTAGCCAATCAGAAGGCGAGCGGAATACAAAATGTATATTTTAGATTATGCTTTGGCGTTCTACTGACTTTTGGGTGCGCGCGCGAGGCGTTTGTCATGGATTCGGTGTGCGTTGTCACATGGTCGCAGAGTGTTTTGATATGCTAACCGGAGGATTGGTGAGGTCTTAAATGTTTTATATTCCCATGTATGTTGAGTTCTGAGATGCGTTGAGGTGGTTTTTGGGGTGATTTCTTCGATTTTTGGCCGAAGGTTTCTGAGTGAGGTATGATATGTCTTATATTGCATCGAACACAGATTCAGTAAAATAAAGTCTTAGTAAGTATAGGTATACAAAAAATTGGTGCATTGATTTAATGACGGTGATCGATCCCGGTTTTTTCTTTGGACTTGAAATTTCAGGCTAAATCTGATAAAATTTCAACATTAAAGATCATGAAATTAAAGGAATTAATTTATGTGTTATGCAATAAGTATAAGAAGTATTGAGTAATTTTCCCATCCACTGGCTGCAGAAAAAAGCAGAAATCTAACCGATAATAACACAGGAAACAACCCACAAATGAAAAAATAGCAACACAGCAGCATATGACAACAGCATATGTAGGTATACTCGGGTCTGAGTTGTAGAATAGCACTTGATTGCGAGTACGTAAGAAAATTATGACATTGCTGTTCCTCAGCACTCATTTTCACTTGTATAACTCGTGCGGCAAAGCTGTAAAGTTTCCCCGCTTTTCCTGTGCATTTACCAGGAAGCAATCCGTGTCTGATGGGGGGCACACGCTACAGCGAACCCATTGAGTGTTTATTGCTAACTTAATACAAATCGAATAAAGCACGAAACGCGATCGCTACCGAAAAGAAAAGCTAAAACAGAACACGGCATTGACGGGGAAAAGCACAATCCCGACACCTCGTTCAAAGCTGCCCGAGCGGTTTCCCCCACTCTGCCTCATGCTCTCTCTAACTCTAGGGGTCTCTCTTCCCACCGGCATCCCCTAGCGTTACGCAGACGTATAGGGGAGAGGAGAAAATGAGATTATCTTCAAAACGATTGCACCTTATTTTATTTCTGAGGGTGGCTTCATAATTTGATACGATTCAGTTTGTTATTCTGTGGGTAAATTTAGCATGGGACTTTGCACGTGGTTTAGGGGTGGTATTGTGTGGTACGCTGCTCTCTGCTGGCGTATGTTGCACATTTAGTGCTAGATTGATGTTCCTTTAAGTGAGGTATCGAAAATGCTGTTATCTCTAAAGGTGTGTAGGGCTGATAAAACTGTGTGATTTATTGGACGAAAGGATGTTTTATGAAGGAATGTGTATATGTTGATATTTGTTCTGCCAGTATTAATAATATAATTATGTTTTGAAACCGTACAAATGGTAAAGTTTCACTGAATTTGAACGGTATCAATCATTGTGAGTTTTGATTCGTAAAATACTACAAACTTGAAGCAAAAACAAAATCTTCTGCAGAAAATACTCACAAGATACTAATAATAGAGGTTGAATTTCTTGGGACCTTGTATAAGAGCAGCGTAGATGTACACTTTTCTCATCTAATATAATTCCAGAATTTTCCAGCCCTTAACTTCGTTTATTTCCACCGCAGCATGTTCTTTGTAAACTGTTCAAACTTGAATAAAAAAAAGTTGGCCAAAGCATTACACGAAAATTCAGTTAGAATCCTGATGGAAAATTCTCCATCTTTTTATTATCGTTCAGTGAAAATGCATCAAAAACATTTTACTACAATTTTCTATAAGTATAAAAGTTATCTCATACGTGAATAGAAAAGTAGATAGTTTTATTTTATCATTACTTTATCATAAAAAGCGAACAGTAGCACGAGAACGTATATAAAACGCCATGAAAAATATGTTTCTTCTTTGCAACCCCCCTCGTGGCTTTTCCTTGCCGACAATATGGCGGCTGCTCGCATGAACATCGCGTAAAGTAGGCAATTCCTGTTCCGCTAGCGTGGCGCCCGTGGCGACGCCCAGTGCTACTAACGTGGCATACAAAGCACCTCATAACACGTGATACATTCGCCAGCGTCGGCGGTTCATTCGGTCTGGACGCCATCTTGTCGAGGAAAGACACAAATCAACGAGCGCAGCCAATATCGAGACTGATAACATATTGATATTCTTCTTCGGTTTGTCTCAATCACGTCTACTAGAACTCTTCGCTAAAGTTGCTTTTAACATCTGCGTACAATATTATATTTATGCAACTTAGCTTGGAGTGCTTGTTTGCAGGAATGTACTTCTTCTGCTGTATTACAAATTGTTTGTTAAGTCTTATACCTATTTATTGGTAAAAATTAAGTATATTTTGCGAAATTTGGTTTAATTTTCATAAGAGCAGATGAAATCAGTTCAGACTGTCTGATTTAAATTCCACACATCAAACAAATTGCCAAAACAATATGACAAATATTTATGTATTTGTACCCAATTCGGACAGATTCTACGCTTTTCCTAATTCGAAAAGTTAAAAACTGACAGATAACAAGAAAAGCAAAGCCCACGGACACAGCAAAAGCCAAAACACACGTATATACCCCAATAATAAATAAAAATAAAAATCGCGCACAAAACGCCAGAGGGTTGACTGCTCGATGCACGTGACGGCACGCCCGAAAGCGTACAGCAAGCTAATATATGTTTGACAGATTCATTTCATAAATTACTCACTCAGCTTTTCTATCTAGATTATCGTCGTGGCATATCGTGGCCCGGCGCGGAGGCTGCGAGCGTGGAGGACAGATTCATTCTTCGCTCGTAAATCACAGCAGCAGCGGCAGCAGCAAGCAGCTTGCCATGCTTTTTGCCCCTGCCAGCGACGCTGCCTGAGGGTATGCAACACACACAACACACAAGCGGTGCCTGCTGCGCGCCTCACTGGAGCAGGGGTTGACAATGCTTGCAATTTCGGGAAATG
This sequence comes from Nemurella pictetii, assembly GCA_921293315.2. NCBI lineage: Eukaryota > Metazoa > Arthropoda > Insecta > Plecoptera > Nemouridae > Nemurella > Nemurella pictetii. The sequence goes on from OV121122.1 coordinate 11,968,877, forward strand.
TTGTAGGCGATGTTCTTCCAAAAGTATGTCTGCCTACGATGGCCTAATAATCGGTAGTTTTTTTTATTTAGTTACCTTGCAAGACAGGATTTTAAGCACTATTTAAGGTTCCTCCTCAAAAAATTAGGTACAAAAAGTACATCAATCTATCCTAAAATCATCACATTCTTACAAAAGTATGTCCACCAAAAGGTTAATTGACGAAAATCCTCTAATTTACCTTACGAAAACGGGGAAAATTAGTGAAAACCATCCAATTTATTTCCACTGTAGAAGAAAATCGCGGGGTTTTCTATTGAAAAAAAAACCCGCCGGGCCATAAATCCCCAAATCTCCGCTCCACCGAGCAACGGCGATTAATTTTGTTTACCCCTGCTATGTAGGCTGGCCCGCTATTCACTGCAGATATATATTTTTAATCGTGAAACTGGCATGCGGGTTGCCTAACAGAAATTACGACTCCCCTGGGCCACCAATGTAATCTATCTCCACGAAATGCGCCAACCGCCGGCTCTTTTTTTTATTCGAACAAAATGTGACTTGGGTTTTCCGGCTCTGCACGGGATATAGATGTGTTTTTTTTCCACCTCGCGCCATGGAAACGCATGGGGTCTGTGTAAATGTCGTCCGACCAATGAACGGGCGTCATTTTCCAGTGGAAATCTGGAAAAGCCGTCGGGGGTTTTTCACTGAAGTTGACGCGGGAAATCGGAGCTGATTTACGATTATTATCAACAGTAATTAACTTTTTGAAGAGGATCGAAAATAAAAGGTAGCGCGAGTTGATAAAATGACAGATAATAACTGTATAAACGTTCAAACATCATAATCTGAAACGAGGATGTGGAAATTATAGAATTTTCACATAAAAAACATTGGAGTAGATAGGTACCTAAATAACAAGCTTTAGCTACGTTTTTTTTTGTAACTCTCATATCTGAAAAGCGAATGAATGTCAATTCCATTATGGTGTGCATATAAACCATACTATCTGTATTTGGAAAGTTTAATTTCATGTATAAGATTGTGAGAGTGAATGCAATTGGAATATTGGAAAAGGGAGGAGGAGAATGGAACAAGTTGATGATGAATAATTGCTTCGATTTTTCCGTAACAACATTTTATTCAAACCTATTAAACTCTGATATTGTAGGACGGAATTAATCAAACCTCACCGGCCCGTGAATATATTTTGCTTTGGTCACCTCTCGTTTATAATATTTAACCTTTTTTTAAACACGTCATCTTAATATCACTTCCGTTTACGTCCAAGCGCATGCGACTCACAATTGCTCTTGCATTTGCATCAAAAGATCTCTAAAAGTAATTAATTATACAAAATAAGATCCATTAAAAACAAACTGCCTCGCACGCGCTCTTTAGCAGACAGAAGGTTTAAACGCATCAATCATAAAACAATTCACGCGACAAAAAAAGGCCCAGTCACAGTTTAACCAATCGATTTTCTCTGCTTCGCGTCTTAATCAGGGGCAACCCTATTTCCCAACCCCCCGGTAACAATCACCGAGTAGCAAGCGTGAAAAGATGGCCCACACCCCCTCTAGTTAAAACGTGAAACGCAACGCACGCAACGCAACGCAAACAGCTCGAAACAATGTGGGTGTAGATAGGTAGCCTAGACTGCCGCCGGTTTCCCTGCTCGCACTGTCATAGTTGAGTTTGGTCGCTTCGATTTCATTCTCAGCTTCGTATAAAACTAGGAATATTGAACCGTTTTTTTTCATCACGATAACTCAACCAAGTTCTTCTGGGTGCTAAACTCATCCCAACTTATGTCTTTGATGCAAAGGGGTTGTATTTTAAACAAATTAAAATGTAATTTTCGATTTTTAGCATTCTCGTGGCTTTTCTAGGGAACGAAATTATTTCATTCGTCATTCTGTTGACTATTTCTATAGTAAGGCGCTGGTTTCACAACAAAAATTTTCAACACCCGAAAACAGGAATGCTTCTTTAGGCCTATAGGTAAGCCTATTGTTGAGTATATCCAACGAAATGTGCGGAAATTCTGGCTGATAATCCACACTAATCGCTTCGTCTAATGACAAGTGCTTAGTAACAATAAGCATGATGTGAAACGGCAGACGCCCGTTTGAACTCGTGCGTTCACAAAGGGTTCCTCATGGGTTTCTTGTATCGTGAAATCATTGTAACATCCGATGACTCCCGGCCATTTTCCAGAGGCGACATCTGATAGATTCTGAGGCTACAGATCTTGAATAACGCTGAATTGCGTTTGTTGGAAGTTTGATTCAGCGAGATTCAGCTATTCCTGGCGAATAATTAAGTAGATACATTCTCAGTTTCATAACTGCTGTTAAGTATCTATTTTTATATCAATTCACAGCCAGATTCACATAAAACAGCGTTATTACCAATGGAGTTATATTTTAAGCAAGCAATACAATGGATTTTCTTAGCTGTGACTATGGGAACTATACCCCAAGGTTTTAACTTTCTTTGCTTTTGATAGTGGTAATTATAAATTGTTTGACATTGCACAGGCTTCACAGGTTAATCTTTTTGCTTTCAAGATGGTTCTTATTGAGAATTGCTGCGCACCTTTTCGAATTTCTTCCCAAGGAATCACGGATTCTTTCCAATCAATCGATTTAAACGTTGGAGCCACTGACCCGTGTTCGTTCCGAAGCGTAATTGTGATAGATTCACGCTCTGTGAATTCTTCTGCAAAATGATTATGGCCGACGCAAAAAGAAGCTTAGCAAATGCCGAGATTTCTCTCGGAAAATGGTGATATTTACGTGAAGTTAATATTAGACTTAAATGTGTTCCAAGTTTAGCTTTTATTGAGGCATAAAGCAAATGAGGAGTGCAAATTTATTGAACATATACCTGTACCCGCGAAAACTGTACAATTCTGAACATTTCCTTGTGTTTATGTTTCACTGTTGATCACAGGTTGATGACTTCACCGATTGGTCTCGCATGCTGGCCTCTATCCCTCACTCAATCAAATCAATCAATCACTCAATATATCGATGATTATTTTACTTAAAAAAATATATAATATGCATAATAGTTGATTCATACCAGGATATACTACAAGATGATCAAATTCAAGGTTATAAAAAGTGAATATGAAAGACAGGAATTCAGAAGATTCAGAAAACTATATCTTCAACGCAATACATTTTCCTCTAAACCATCATGCCACCACATAGATGAAGAAAATCGCGAGTACGCCATAACCAAACTAACTTGGACCGAATTTAAACCGATGGTGGCTGGTGTGTTCATAAAATGGTGTGAATGCAGACACTACTGCTGCCACCGTTCCGCCATGAGCGTATACAGTTGACTTTGATGTCTCAATCATTATTGAGCAGGTGAGTATCTTGCAGCAGCCGATCGCTTGCAGGGGCTAGACAACCCGGGGTGGGGACCCTCTACCTCTTCGGGCACGCTCGATTAGCTAGGCGTTCGGGCAAGCAGGAAATTGACCCATTACCAACAACACCATCCATACCATCGCTGTTTTTTTCCCGAAAAGAAAATTAGGCCACTTTTTTTTTGTGTACGGCCATCATCATCTCGTGTAGCGTTCTTTTTGACAGAATAATGTCTCACTCATATTGTCGGCTGCTAATTTGACACATTCAGGTCTGGATGAACGGGTTTTTATATATTTTTTTTGGTTGTGTTTACCGTGGATGATTTTGGTTCATGAAAAAATTTATTGTGTGGAGCAGCTTTTTGACAATGGTAAATTGATGCCTGACATTGTTATATATAGAGGTGCCATAATCTATTTCTGAAATTGGTCTCATGAATTATATTTGAAATTCATCAGGAAATTATCTTTGGGATAGACACGTGATACACTTAGCATTATGGTATGGGTTAAGTTATAGCACAACTTGGATTCAAACTTTAAGATTATTTCATAAATAAAATAATTACTGAATTTCTCACAGAAAATAAGCAAATTATTTAAAATGTGTAGCTACACTTAAATAATTTACAAGCTTAAAATTTAAGTTTTTTGTCGCCGTTACAGAATTAAAAAATCTGCATAAGACATCCTTGCATATATAATATCACACAATAAGTTTCAGTCTACCCAACATCCAACATTAAATGACTCAAACTAATCGATTCTCTAATAATGAATACCTCCCATGCAGCCAAAAACTCAGTCCATTCTCACAGCCACCTACAAAAAACCATTCGCCCATCAAATTCAAAACGAGCCATTCACAACAGATATCATAATACGCACTTGATTAGCTTGGCACCTTTTGTCTCGGTCCTGTGTCTTAGCCCGTAACAAGCACGTCCTAATCACACCGCCTGATTAGCTGCTTCTGTGTCTAATTACAGGTGATTGGATGGTCTCCCGGTGAATAATTAGCGACGCCAACTGCCCGCTGGTACTCACAAGAGCCCGCTAATGAAGCCGGCGTGAAACGAATCATTGGACTTCCGTGTGGAGCCAATTTTCTGAATGGTAAGTGCTTCTTGATTTGCTTTCTTGCAATTGCTTGCTTGCTTGCTTGCTATAGTTTCCTTGTTTGCTTACTTGCAATTGCTAGCATGCTTGCCTGTTTGCTTGCTTGCTTGCTTGCCTGCCTGCTTGCTTGCTTGCTAGCCTGCTTGTAGCTTGCTTGCTTGCTTGCTTGCTTGCTTGACTGCTTGCTTGCTTGCTTGCCTGCTTGCCTGCTTGCCTTCTTTCTTGCTTGCTTGCTTGCTTGCTTGCTTGCTTGCTTGCTTGCTTGCTTGCTTGCTTGCTAGCCTGCTTGCTTGCTTGCTTGCTTGCTTGCTTGCTTGCCTGCTTGCTTGCTTGCTTGCTTGCTTGCTTGCTTGCTTGCTTGCTTGCTTGCTTGCTTGCTTGCTTGCTTGCTTGCTTGCTTGCTTGCTTGCTTGCTTGCTTTCTTGCTTGCTTGCATCGAATTAAATATGAAAAATTTCAAAAATTTCAAAAAATGTTTCCCGAAGTGAATCACTACAGCATTAGTAATGAATGTCAGGATATATAATGAAATCTAGGTAGGTATAGATATTAGTTGCCCCAATTAAACCTAACTCAAGATTTTCACAAATGATGCTCTTTAATGCCCGGGCTACACCGAAAATTCACTAATAACTCTTTTTTGTATACATTTTTCATCCCTCATCTGTAACAAGCAATATAAAATGACACAAAAAAGGTGTAGCTTTTAATATCGTTATAACAGCCATAATCTGGCATTAACTACCCCTATTTAGGACTAAAGAATCCGCTGCCTAACCACCCGACGGCCGACGGCCCCTAAGTGGACTCTTTTATACCAGCCAGCTTCCTGAAGAGGAATGTCAAAATTATCACCACAATATGCGTAATAAAACGAAAATTTCCATTCTGGGCGTATTCTCGACTTTTCGACCCACATTTTCGGGACGGTCACAAATTAGACTGTCGGCGGCCAGTCGTCAACCTGGGCGATGATGATCATTTCACTTCTCTCGGACCGTCAGACCGTCATTAAACTCTCGTTAGCGCAGGCTCTAGGCTGCACCAGGGCCGATCTGGGCACCCCCCACCATTTCTTTTCAGTTTTCCTAAATCCTAGGACGCGTTGCATTAATGTCTATCATCAGCGCAAAGCATGCCGCCTATTTATTTTCACGAAAATGATTTTTTAAGCAAGAAAAAATAACGTACTTTTTTTTTAGAACGTGCCTAAAGTTCAACGAAACCAAAATAACAGGCAATAACCGTTCATTTTCGAGTGTGTGATATTATAAACTAAAGATTTTGATCTCTCAAATTCTAACATATATATATATATATATACTGCACGGTGTTTAAGTCTTAAAATAAACTATACATAATATGCACATCACCATTTTATATGATAGTCCTTTTTTGGTTGTTCAAGTCATAATGCGTGGGCGGTATGCTCGCTATCTGCTACGGCTTGAGCGGTTGTTACGGCTGTTACGGCTGTTACGGCAGGTTACTTAAAGCTGCATCGCCGGCAAATGGTCTAATGGTAGTTTATCGTGTGACGTGTATCCACAGAACAGCTCGGAATCACGGTATTGACCTGCCAATGGAGCAATATAGCGGCAAGTCAATCTCAGATGATACTGGTCTCGACTCTACAGGCAACAGTTTATATTAATAATATACCACGGATAGGTGATAATGCTAGCTCGTTTCCTCTCGATTGAGGGGCTATGTAAAAAATGATGAAATTATATGAATTTATACATGCCATTATTGGTATTATTATTTTTTGAAAGTATGAGTGTATGGTAGAGAAGAAGATATTGCTATTTATTATTGGTCGAAGCGTGGGCTGTCGATAATGAAGGTACAGTGTGTTTCAAAGTGTTCGGACACATGTCTGTGATAGATCGTATAGGATCTGTATGCAAATGCAGCCGCGTGCACGGCGAGCTCATGAGCATGCATGCTAAAGTACTAACATACGCTTTGCATGTACGAAGAGAGGGGATGTTATACTATATATAACATGATACAAAATACAGCTTTTCTCTGCGATAAATTTGTTTACAACGTGTAGAGCGACAACTAAACGAGAAGCATACAAATTTCGTCGCGTCTGCACTGTAAGATTTGGTGACATGTCAGAAATTTCTGGTGTCTAGTGTCAGTTCTACGAAGAAAAAAATCAGAAACATCTATAAACAAATCAACTACAAACCACCCCTTAAAAAAATGATACCGTGCCAATATTTATTGACTAATTTATGAATATTCGAAGGCAGAGCATAATGTTTAACTTCTGTAACACCTTCTACCTCAATGAAGCGATCCTCCCCAGTGTATTCTAGCGTACAATACATCTGGTTACGGATATAATAGAGTCATTATTTGAATACTTTTTCGATCGCAGGCTGATGTAGCAAAGTGGTTTAATAGCCAGCAATTCTTCATGGGCGTACACCGGCGTTTGAACGTCTTTACCTTTGCCAGACCACGTTGTTTTACCTCTCACTTCATATAAGCTGCAAGCTCCGAGCATCGACTAACAGCAATATGCATGGAACCCATAATGACTTTATTACTCCGGCTATCAAATCAAATCAGCCGTTCGATGATTTATTGCTCGTGATACGATAGAATTATCCAACCGAATATTACATTAAATCGGTGCTCAATTTTAATATCGACGATTCTAAATTGTAGAGGGGCCAACACCTTCGTTTTTATCAGATATTGAAACGTAATGAAATGTCTTAAAGTATTAAAACGTGTCTGGAACGAATAATAATTTAATTACTAATCATATAAAGTGTGTACGAACGTTTTTTGGCTTGGCCACTTGAGGGTAATTTACGTTGTTTATTGCGCGTAGTTCGTTGTGATAAGTTGCACGTTTTCTTTCGAGGCACGTTTGATACACATTTAGCGGGTTAAGAACTTAAGATGATGATGATTGTTGTTATTAACCGCCAATGTGACAAACTATCGATTGATGAACACCTAACATTCGGTGCGATGAAATTTATATGCACATGCTTTTCAAGCGATAGCAATCGCCGAAATCGTAACCATCGTGTTCTATTTTTCATGCAGTTTGGGTTTTCTGGCGAATTGGATTCGGGTCAAAATTGACGTATGACTGTAAAATCAAAATCTCGATTGCTTTTCGAAACGCGTTTTTAATTTGAAATAAGTGCACAGATCTAACAGTATAATGTATAATTCTTCCTTTCCATCATCAGCCATCCTTAACATTGTGTCAGTTAGGGCCGGTCTTACATACGCCCAGTTAAGCTAATCTCTAAAGATAAAAATTCATCTCCTTGATGACACGTATCTTACTTGTTTTCTTCGTAAATGAAAGATAAATGTTTTACTGGACATTGTACAACCGGCCCTGTGTTATAAATTATCCCTAAAATTACGATGTTCTTCTGAATTTAAGCTGAAGATACTGCAACTGATGACTTAAATGAAAAAAAATCCAAAGCAGGCTTTCGAGCAGGGTCGTCCCCTTATATATCCGTTTGAAATTATCTTGTCTTCAAGGCAAAAGTCCGAGAGATGTTGATTTAAAAAAGTAATTACAGATCTGGCTACGCCATTATTCTCGGCAACCACTAGCTTTTCCGATTTCTCGGTAAGCAAATGTCCGTGGAGACACTCACGCGTACTCCTTAGAGTGAAATCGACTTTTTCTGAAGGTTAGTTTGGAATTAAGATGCCAATATGCCCATGATTTCCGCGAAATATAGTTCCACATCCCCAAAGTTATATCCTTCAAACTAAAAGCAAAAATTGTTAAATCATTTCTGATCAATTGCCTCAGATAACGCCCAACACCTATCATATTACTTGATGCATTGTCAGCTCGCTATATCTACCACCGCGAATCTCACTGATAAATCACTAATCACAGATGTCTCTAATTGTAATCATCCCTTTCATTGATTATCATCGCTACCCGTCCTTGCTGCTTTAGACACCGGTATGGCTCCCCCGATAGCTGAGTCGACAGCCAACATTAATGACCCCAACGGCGACCGGGGATTCGAACCCCTGTCTCCCCATTACCCATGGCAGCGACTCTCTCTCATCTTTAACCATTATTTATTGGGCAACGCCGGTAGGCCAACCGATGGTGTTGTAACATGTTATCGAATCCTAGATTTCCCCTTCGCCAGAAAGTCAACACTTGGGAATTGGAAAATGTGTTGTGTATGAGTTTTGATTGTTTGGTCTTTTAACAATAGATTGAGTATAAGTTGGGGATTCGGGGGCTTGGTGTGAGATTGAATTAATGGACTCTGATGGTATTCCATCTGGCCACCATTCTGTACGCTACTGAGTGCTAGATTCGGATTCGGCGACCGAGTGTATATGGCAGTTTTTCGGATTTATTTATATGTATTTGTGGCGTTTGATTTTCACTGTCGTACTCAGCTTCAATCATCCATGAGTTCTTACAAATACACACATATTTTCCTAAGTGTAGATGTATGTTATGGTTTTGAAATAGAAACACAATTATTAATATATAGCATACCTATACTCCATGAATCAATAATATATACAGGTATTATTTTTTAAACGATTAAATAGCGATTATTATTTTCAATGGGGGCCTTACTCTATAGATAACTCTCAGCCCAATATTGCATTGTTTCTGGTACTAATTACTATGATCAGTATTCACAAATCAGTTGTGGTTGTTCGGAATTGCTTCCTCATCTACAACTAGTCCTACCACGCAATTGTTCTCATTTTTTAATTTTATTAATAACGCTGTCAGATGTAATTAGTAATTAAACTTCAGACAAAAAAATTAACAAAAACATTCCTCGTTCTAATTGGTCGCCTGCAATCTATAGATTGTCTGGAAAGGAATCTTTCGCCGTGGCAATTTAAAAATAATTACTTCTGCCGCTGAGCTGGTGATCTTTGGGTAATTTGATTTGGATTTGTGACCCGTGTTGAGTCGAATCAGAAGCTGCTAGTGCGACTGCGCTTAATTACCTCAGCCAATCGAAATGAATAGATTGATTGTGCAACGTTATATTGGCTTCAAATTAATTGACCCGGCATTAATTACAAGCGCGCAGATAACAAAATTATCTATTCGAGATGTTTTTAATGAAAATGCGAACAAGTCAGATGTGAAATTAAATTTCTATCTGCTGTATTTTTTAAATTTTTGCTTGTGTGTGTGTGTTTTTTTTTAAGATGAAAAGGAGCGGTTGATTTTTAATATGATTTTAATTGAAGAAAACATCACAAGCCGCTGGCTGTTTGTGCGGGAAATATTATACTTTTTATTTCATTTTCATTTTATACATATAGCCGTATTTAATGCTCATTTCAGATTTTCATTAAAAGTTTATGATTATTTTCAACTTCTGACGCTTTCGATCTCCTTTTCCACTGCTTAGATGTAATAACAATATTTAAACTTTTAACGTATAAATAAAGATTGATATTATAGCTTCACGATAAAAATATAGCAGATTCCCAATTTTTACAAAAAACCCTCTATAGAAAATAGTTTCCACCCAATAAAATTGATTAAAGATATACTCGAACGTAATTATCATCAGAATCGAGTTTTATTTGCGAGTAATTACTCGTTTCACTAAACCGAATGAAGAAATATTTAATATGGCAAAACTTGCAAAATTATAAGTAAAAATAATGGAAAATTTGATTTTCTAATGCTTATACCCAAAAAGCGATGGAGAGAGAAAGAAGTAGACTTATTTTACCGAACCGAGATTCGAACGAGGGACCCCTTGCTTTTTGGGCATGATGTCACCCAAATATAACAAAATTACACATTTTATTCAAAATATGAAAGCATATTTCCAAAAGAAAATATCGATCCACAGAAGGGCGATCTCCCAAAAATCTGGATACTTTTTATCAACCAATCATTTTTATAATGAATTGGGAGCGACTAAATTTTTTCATATTACAACGTATGATAACACTGAAATAATTAATAATGATGAATAATAATAAATAACGAATATGAAAATCACTGAAATAAGATGAAAATCATATTCTAATGCGAGTTTTGCTCTGACACAGAGAATGTAGTTTGAACGAAATGTCAACATTCAGGATAAAATACCGTCATAATACAGGATGTATCGCTTTTCCCGGCAATGACCGAGCACGACTTCGCCTTTCCCACCATCAGAAGGAAGACTATATATAACAGGGCCAATAGATAATACTAATATTCATACTTCCATTCCTTCGGTGGTAAAGATTGGATCTAATATGTAAAAACATTTTCAGTTGGCATCTGATCTCACTTTTACATTTTCTCTCACACTTGTCTTTTATCAAAAATGGCTTTGAAGGTCATCTTTGGAAATGAGAGACCACTAATATCAACAATCTCTGTGGTTTGGCTGATTTCATTGGATCCTTAATCAAAATAAAGTTTATATAATTAAAATTTTCGGTGTACATCAAAATGCATTTTACCATGCAGCTTTTCCATTTAGTAGCCCACGCTTTCGGGCTGTCGCCTCCGACCCAAATCTCAGCCTATCGATAGCAATCAATCAAAAAGCTGGATCTACCGATTTTGATCGAGTCTGCCGTCGGTTTTGTGGCCCCCTGGCCGTCGACGAGGCGTCAGGGTCAACAGCTGTTGACCCGCACAGGAAGTGGGGTCAGCTCTAGATGCAGCATCCACCGTTCCAAACCGAGTCGCGTCGCTCCTTTTGCGGGGCAGCAGATCGCAGGGGTCATCGCGAGATATGCGCTGTTATCTGCTCGAGTACATCCGGTCGGTTTATGACTTCACAGAGAGGTTTATCAATAAGTTTTAATTGATTTTCTCTAGACGAATATATTAATAAACGAGGCTCATTGATATGAAATGTTGAACATTTCAGTTTAACACATCAATTCGTTACATTGATATGATTCTTTTGATTATGTGGGGTGAGATTACAAAATTGAGGTTATAGTCGAATGGCTGTATGGACGAATTTTCTCATTGATAAGTTGATGTAAGTACTATCCATTTTTTTTAAGACTCTGTATATGTATTCTTAGAACGTTACTAAAAAAAAATTGATTACGACATTGAATGCTTCCCCCGACTTCAGCTTTCCCCGAAGTTTTGCAAAGCTATGCTGCCTGCTTAACCAAGGGTAGATCTTAAAATAAGTCGCAGATTAATCCAAAATTCGAACAATGACCGTTTCTGCTATGAAAAGCACTCTTTTTCGATGCTTTTCTTTTCAAGGGAACATCCGCGATTAGAACGTAACATCTCTTCACATCTAAAACATTACCCCACAAAGCAAATATTTCGAAATTTATGTGCACTTTCTTCGATATCGATATTAATTTCCTTGCACTAAAACTGTTAACATTTTGCACGCAAACCCATATCATTACCACTCGTAATTTACGACCGCGCGCGCTATTTCCATTTGCCAATCGCAAGAGAACAGCCATGTGAAAGTAGATTATACTTCCCTGCATAGTCGAGCGTGTGAATTCGATGTTTATCACTTCTTACCATCATACTCAATCTGATCAAACCCGATGATCTATTTTTCCCATGAACTTTATTGATCTCCCCGTAGATCACACAAATACACAGCGTTCATCATATTCCCATTAAAACACCTCCCTCTCGCCCTGTTTACGCCCGCAAACAACCGGCCGTCAATTCTGTGCACCACTGACAATCGGATGTTTCGGATAGTTTAATGATACAGCCGCAGTATTTTTAATGGTATTATGAATAAGGTAATCCTCGATCAAAGGCTGTGAAACGCCTCCATGGACGCTGAACACACAAAAGGTGGGAGGGTAACGAAAAGCAAACCATCGTGTGGTGCGTGCGCCCAAGCTTATGGTTGGGGATTAACAGGGTTTTACCACTGCAAAAGAGCATCGTATTTATAAGGGATGTTTTATTGGTTGTATCTTGTCACCGAATCTGATGGTTAATAGAGTGGATTATTTGGTGAATATTTCCCATGGTTTGTTACGGGATTGTTTATTAAGGTTTGTATTCGTGGTGAATGGAAACATATGTAACTTATATAAAGCGTGGTTAAGCTTAGATGTAAGCTTCGATGATAACTTTTGTCGTGGGATATTTAGAGCAATAAGAATTTTGGTTACTAAATAAAGGGCATTGCTTCTCTGTGATTGCAACACAAGAAACATAGGAAAATTAGAGGATCGGTGGAAAAATGAAAAAAATATTTTCGTGAAACGCCGATGTAGAACAGATTTTTGTGATGACTTCAATTGACGTTATAAATGTCTGTGATTTATAATGCAAAACGAGTATAACCTTTATTTGAATGGAATTCGCGTGCTATTGATCAAATTCCTCGAGTGGTTATAGGTATAGAGATCAAACTATAATTCGCAAATCATTCCGAAAGTTGCATTCTTTCTTCTACATAAAAGATGGGCTTGATCATTTCTCCAGCCACCTTTCCGGTTCCCTTTCCCCGTAACAAATCCATCATCATCATCATCATCGAATCATCAAATCACCATCAAAGGCATGACACTTTGAGCAAATCAAATTTCGCAGCCACAAACGGCTGGGTCCGCCATTGTTGAGTAAAGTTCAAGTTGGTTATAGCACTTAGCATTGTGATAAACTGCAGTCAAATTGGCAATTTTAAAAATTATTTCGCCTTTTCTATACACTTTCTTTGCTCTAAATTATAGCCATGCCAAAGAAATGAGGCCTGTCGATAAAAAATCTTCTTAAATATTGCTGACAGTTATAGAGCAAGATGTGATGTTAAATATCCTATATTTCCAAAAGTTTCCTCGCAAATTTAGATCACCAAACACTTGCGGACGCATCAACTTATGCAAATCCCCAACACTCATCCAGAAAGCAATCCTCTCCCCGCAAAACAACTAAGTCCTGGCTGTAACCCGAAGTCGTCAAACTCAGCCACCGCACCAAATCGCCTCATCAAACGAGACAGTCAAACTTATCTACAAAAATCATCGCTATCTCAATGGTCGATCAAGCCCCAAATAATTCGAGCCTCTAAGCCGGCAGCACGCGCGTGTGGCAAACAGATTGTGTTTTTGCATCTACTCGGCCCTTGGCGGGTGCTGGCTGGTCCTCTGGGGGTTGTTCGCCATCAATGGGGTTGCGCCACAGATCCGTGCGATGCGTCGCGCCATCCATACATCAATGCCGTCGCGCGAAAAGTGCACCCCTTTCGCGTGTGTACCCCGTACGACATGGCTGGAGTCTCGGGGGATGCTTGTGGGACAAGCAGACTGAAATTACGGACGGTATCTCGGGTGCATTGCGATTTATTCAGTGGTGTGGGCATAGGTGAATAATGATATAATTTTGTTGTGTATGTCTTATTAAATAACATTTGGCAATGTGGGTATGTTAGGGACAGTTTGACTATTTATTTAGCTGTGTTGAATTCTATGACAGCACCCCATAAAAGCGTTTATTTTAAGTAATCATGAAAAGGTGAAATCACAGGTAAACTCACTTCTAAAGCAGTGGACGTTTTCAAGCATATTTATAAGCTGAGACTAAATCATGTGAAGTTAAATTTGATACTCACCACATTTTCTTTGTCATGCATACGTGGTTTTCTTTTGAAATCAGCGATTACAACACTGTCAAATAGTAAAGTATCCCAATCATTTAGAGGGGTGAAAGACAATACCTCCCACAAATGGCGTAGAACCCATGAAATCATCAAGCCACGATGATCATCAACATCCAACCCAAGAGCGTCATGACTTCCAAACAATTCAATGCTTTCACCAGACAAACACGGGCGCAAATCTGACGAAGATAAATTAACCAGCCGCAGCGTACAAAACTAGAACCCACTTCATCATTCTTCCGCCGTCGACGCCGACTTCGCTGTCGTCGTCGCCGACGTCGTCGTTGTCGCAGCGACGCAGTGGCGTCTTGCCTGCTGAAGACGCCCAGTAGGCGCCCATGAGAGATAGGGAATGTGATAGAGGAAGTTAGGCGCCCCTAAATGCAGACATGGTATAATTATGGCTATTTACTGTAATTATGGTTGATTCTACCTGGGTGTCAGATCTAGAACCGAGGAAAGCTGAGAATGGCGGAACGCACGGACGTAAGACCGATAAAAGCTTGGGTAAATGCGCATCTTATATGACTCTATCAATTTTTCTTAGAAATTAAATTTAAGAAAGTTATTGAAGATTTAGTGTTTCGGACGGAATTGCGAAGTAATAGTAAACTGCATAGTTTTTTTAAAGTATTGCGTTAGACAAAGCAAGCCAACGCGACGGATTGACAGCAATCCGCGAACTGGGTCTTCGCGTTGCCACGTTAGACAAAGAGGCGAATTTACAGATGTTTACAGATTTACAGACGGCACAGAGAAAAGTTTCCTCCCTTTATAAAATGAAATCTCAGCGTCAGTTTCTGTTGAATGTACAAGAAATAAAAGTGACAGTTTCTGCAGATGCAGGGGTGCCAGCATGATGTGATGAATCGTGGGCGACGCCACTGTCCCAAACCGATTCGGATCGATCTTCCTCATAATTTAGTTTACATTCTTTCGAGTGTTAATAATCACGAAGCTAATGGATCAGGGGTCACGTGTCAGCTAGGTCAGGTCAGCGCTAGGTTCGAAGTAATTTCCTGTTCCCTTGATTCAATGTCTTTCAATCAAAACACATTGGCTTGATAAGGCGCGCTGCTAGCTCACGTGATTGATGGCTTCTTTCGGCGGACGGGCGCGCAACGCCTTCGGTGTGGCATGGAGTAAGCTTTCGGGGGTGCAGTGGTGGAGATGGGGGGTGGCTTGGTTTCACCCGGCCACCGCAGTTGCGTTTCAAAGGTCCGAGGAGAGTATTTTTGACTTTTTTATACTAAAAATTGAATACTTTCATATTAACACTTCTAATATAGCATTTTTAATAGATTTTTATACACTTTTCGCATGAAGGGTGCAGATAAACACTCTGAAAAACGCATCTCACATCTCTAACCGTTCTCGTCGCTCATCATACCACTATCGTTGATAAACAAAGGACTAGAAACGAAGCCAAAGTCAATTGACTTGTAAATTTTAGTGGTATAAATTTATCTGCAAACATTTATACTTGAAGATGCGTTATGACCACTCTAGGAATATCACAAAATTTACTTCGAAGCTGCCTTTTTTCACCGCCACCTTGGCTCCGCCACTGGTGCTCTAGCGTGCCGCTAAATGCTGCCCCCACCCCCACCCCCAGGCAACCCCCACTACCCCCGGGTGAAAAAGGGAGATTAGTGTATTCATTAACTATAGAGTCGTTTGACGGAATCTTGTTTTCGTGTAACAAGGCTTTGGACAAAATAGGAAATATGAGCCGGTACACCGGCGTCTGAATATCAATTGTTTGACGTCGGCGTCGGCGTCGGCGTCGGCGTCGGCGTCGGCGTCGGCGTCGCCTAGAGCAGCGTTGTGCTAACTCTGGCGGCAAACACGAACTATCGTGTGACGTCATTTCAGCGACGAAAGTTTCGACTCATTAAATCAATTCGCCGTGTTCTCAGTCAAGATTATTTTCTGACGAGCACGAAGCGTTACTTCGACATCAATTCTTTGGCACTCGACAGTTAAATGCGTTTGCACTTTTTTAATGTTTTAGGGAGGACATATAGCTGGGTGTTTTTAGAAAAACTATTAACTGGATTTTTGAGTCCATCAACAACCCAGTACTAAGATTAGTGACATAAGTGAGTCTTAAATAGCAGTGTGATATTTTGAAATTAAATTTCTGTTTCTAGAATCACAAGATGTTAATTTTCTTCGAGTTATTCAGCAAGAACCGTGAAGTTAGCGTAATCCGCAAGCAATACAAATAAATTTACATTGTTTTGTGTGACAGCAAGAGATGTAGAGGAAAAAATCAGTTCTAACTTCAGACCATCGTGAATTTAGCATGAATAACCTTGAACTTTTCCAGCGGATAGTTCAATGGCACGGCCGCCACCAATTCCCAAGCAAAGATGCTATAACTGTCTTTCCAAATACAACCGTTTGATAGTTGAAATGTATCAAAACTCAAAAAAATCAGTTCATATCCCGTTTTCAACTGAAATTTTCTTGTCATAAATGATACACGCATCCTTCACAGAAATCTGTCTCCCAATTACAAATGTTTCAAGCACCGCTTCGCACTGCCACTGTTTCCATCCTTCCCTTCAGATCTATAATCAAGCTCACAGATGATGGCCCAATCAGCCCCAGCGCCGATTGGATGTGATCCCATCTCACGATGGCATTAACATCCCCTAAGAGTCGATCAGCGTGATAAGCGGCAGAGGCTGAGATTAATGGGGGCGAACACATGACCAGTAGATGAGGGGTGGGCCGAGGATCGAGACACCCGAAAGTTTGATCCTTTAGCCCTGGAGCGCCATAGCATAGAGATAATGAGAGGGTGGGTTTTAGACTTTTTTTTTGTATTCGTCGAATTATCTTATGGACTTGGAAGGGTTCGCTTGTTATCTTCATTCTTTCTATCGAAGATTATGTTTTGATTTATTGTAGATGTTATATTATAAATCGTTGAAAATAGGTTTTAAAATGAATGGAAGTCATGGAAGTTATGGAATTTAATTGATTTGTCATGAAATCATATCGGTGAAATATAAAATTCTTTCTATATACAGTAAATAAATTAATAATTTTAGGACTGGGGTTTTGTTCACATTTCACAGTCAAAATCTCTGTGATTCCTTGTTTTTTTCTAATACCTTTCTAATGTCTATCTAATGCAACGCTATCTGTGCACAGTATCTATAAGAACCACAACAAAATCATCACGAGTAACATCTCATCCCTTTATTCAGCACACGCGCAATAAATATCTTCCACAACCAAGTTATACAAATCTGTAATTAAGCTCAACAAACACAATAAAAAGCGCACAAATCGCCAGCAATCGCTTAGGCCTTTGATCCTCGGAATGAATTGGCCAATATTGCTTGGCGTACGCCCCAGCCTCGCCTGCACCCTGTGCTAGGGGTAGCAGGGGTTGGGGGTTGACTCAATGGCCGCGTGCAAGGCGACGGGGAGATGATGACAATAAGGATCACAACAAAGGGATGCTGGTTTAGGGGTGCTAACGCGTGTCAGACTTCATTAACATGGGGTTGAGGGGGTGAGAGTTGGTGATTTAAGTGCATTACATCAGATCATGTCGTGTTGGCTGGTTACAATGGGATTATTTAGCGAAGTTGTACGATTAGGTGGTTGGATTTTGACTTTTGTTGGGTCTTTGGGGTAGATTCCGATTAATTGGTAGTTAACATATGTCCTTTTTCTTTTGTATTGTAAACGCTTGAAAGAGATTTAATTTATTTGTGAATTTTAAATATTAAATGGAGTTAGGGAAAATTTTGTACAGTATCTTTTCTGAAAATAAAGGCTGGTGTCCTTTGCTAATATCAGTAGTATATTCTCAATTAAGCAAATCGCCAGCCAGGATTAAAGCACGTTATGTGTCGAAAAAACTTTACCTTTCTTGCCCGCTCTCGGTCATTCCGTACATCTTTTTGCTAGCTGGTAAGAAGTGCGAATTACTTCGCGCGCGTCTCTTAAAGCTTCACTCTGAAGTGTTTCCTTCACTTTACTTTAAACTTAACACCTTACGTCCAGCCTTTAGAGAGCCGTGATAGCCGGGGAGTGAACAACTCCGAGAGAATTTTGATGCAACGGTCCAGTAAAAAATCTGAAAACCGGTCAAGGCAATGTTAATTTTAGAAGTATCACTTACGACGCCTTTTCGTATATGCATCTATACGATGAAGTAGTTTTGACGAATAGTTTCAACTTAAGATATGTAATATTATCAAATTATGTATTATAAAAAAAATAGAAGCAGAAAAAATGAATTTCTATTCAAAACTTGCGAGCTGGTGGCGAACCTGGCGGACTAGCTATAGTATTTAGTTAAAATAGACAAGTATAAAGTCATCACCTGCAAAAATACCCATTTCTATGTCAATTGTCAGTTGACACTTGAATTTGAGCATAAGTAACAAACAAAGCCTATTCAATATTAATTAATATTATGTGCCCACGTAATGTTACAATTTGTACCTGGCTGTAATGCTTCATTTCAAACCACGCCGCCTATGCAGCGCTGACGTTTCTGTCGCCAGCTCGACAGTGCTCTTTTGGTAGAGTTTCCTTTAATCTACAGCCTGGTAAGATCATTTCTCTCTCTAATGATGGCGATTGCTGTCTAGCAAACCAAGATCCGAACTCCCTTGCTAGCATCTCCCGTACCGTAGCTTTCTCCAGCTCTGGAACCTATCTCGAGCAATGGCATCATGTCGAGCACTTAGGCAGCCATTGCGTGCTGCCGGCAGGAAATTGGGAAAGTATACTTAATGGAAATTCCACCCTGACAATGCCTGGTTACAGCTGCCGGGATTTAATCTATGCCTGATCCTCGGCGATGACAATGGCGAGACGACACAGGGGGTCGAACCGAAGACATCGTCGAGGCAGTGGGAAAAAAGTTGATGGCGGTTTGGTCTCAGTGGCTTGTGTCGAATGGGAATATCAATCGGGTTCTGTGAAGATACGCTTAAAGTGATGCAGTTTAAATTAGTTCGGATGGTTTATTTAAATGTTATCGACATTATTTTTGCTATATTGGTGGAGGAAATTAAAATGAGTGAGCTCCAAGATTTTTAAGGTCAGAATTTGTGCTTCGACGACGTTTACTAACATTTTACTGACAAATCATCAAGAAATTCTTTGTTAAATCGATTTCCTAACTTGTGTTTATAAGTCCAAGCAAAACCTCATGTCAGGTCGGGCCAGATACTTGATGCTAGAATTTGTTTTTATTTCTTACATATACTCGGTGTCAGGAATATCCAGTTACAAAAAAGATGGTCTCTTTTGATTAATATATAATCTGATTCATGATTTGATGTAATTTATTAGATTGGTGGATATATATTTTGATTGGTCTCTATTTCGAAGATACCCCGTTGTCTAAGATTTCAATACCAACTTCAGGTATCACTAGCACATTCAGAAGCTAGTCCTACATAATATCAACTAATGCATTCAAAACATCACACAATAGATCTGCTGTGAATGATGGGATTTTTTTTCATGTCGTTATACATCCATTGGTTTTTTGTTCGATATTTCCTCTTAAGGGATTGATAAAGATATCGAGACAGGTATTCTGTCGTGCGATGAAAATAATTGGAAGTTTTTTTCTGCCCATCACGGTGCATTCTGATTGGACGAGACGTGCTATAAATTGGAGCCATTGTGATGGCGAGCTCGGAATGAAATTAGATGAAAAGGTGAAAAGATGAAAAAATAAACAGGTGTCATTTTCATCGTTCTTGTTAATTAGCTGTACCTTTCTCGGCGATGATGATAATGACACGGAACCCGAATTAATTTGTCTACATCGATCATCAATTTTGTTATTCTATTTCGTGCATTTGATATTCGGAGTAATTTTTTATATTTTCAATAAATTATAGCTTCATCGTCCCATGTTTGGCTCGCAACGGAAGCTTATCCGCTGAAATTCAAAGCTATATTTCAACGACGGGCCTGCTTTGGGATTACCTCACATTTAAATAATTTGTAAGAGTAATTAACCCAACCGGTTCCCCTAATTGGTTGTCAAGCCTAGAAACCTAATCAAAATCTCGCTTAATATACAGCACATTAAACATCGGCAGACAATACCAAAACCCTACCAACCCTAAGACACCTCGAAATTCTATGACAAAATCAACCAATTTATATGAGCATATTTGTTTATATAGCACGCCAAGAAACCCAAGCTATAGCATCACACATAAGAAATCTGATTACATTACCGGATCACAATGTCATTAAGGTCGTCTAGTTCACGCTACAACACTGATATTCTCGCCTTTATTGTCTGCTAAGTAAACCAGCACCAGTTAACTTTGCTAATATAATAATGAATGCCGGGGCAATTAACATTTGCATAGGAAGCAAGTGGGGATTAGGAAGTAACTGCTCGACTGGCTTATTAGGACTAGGTTTTGCCTGCGCCGGTCGGTCTGGGTGTACTATAGGGGTGGGTGCGGGGTGGGTGGTTGGGTGGTTCGTTCAGTAAATGAAGACCAGGATCTAGGAAAAACATTAACACCATTTATGCGACACCAGAGTGGTATATTGTGTTTTTGTATGGTCGGAACGCGTACTGCTGGCACTGCCGTGCCGTACGCGGTAAATTCGTGAGAGATTGAGATGGGGAAACAGTTCTGTATTGTTTTATAGTGATTTGATTGAAGTTAATGCGGGTTTTTGTTCAAATTTTCTGTTAAATAGTTCAGTGAGGCATGTCAAATTGTAAGGTAAAATTTTCGTTTGCCTTTGGCTATTTGTAGTTTTCAGAAAAGACTATTTAGTGTATGCTAAATCCCCAACTCCAACTTTTCCTTCGCATGGCATAGTCATGAAAATGACCGATAATTTAACAATTTGTATTATTATCGGTATCACCGAAAAATGGTAAGAGAAGTAGTAAAAAATACACATATTGTCACAATTTGTAACTTCAAAAAAGGAGTAAAAAAGACAAGTCACTCTACTTTACTCACCTTAAACAAAAAATAAGTTAACATTGACAGAAAGCCAATAATAATATCATCTATCCATCTATACAATATCTAAATTATGATAAAGGAGTAATATTGATGTACCAGTAGGCAGTACAGAAGTAAGCGGTACGAGAACCAAACACAAAGCAGCGACACGGTATGTATGCAAAGGAAGGCGGGGTGAGTTGAAATAATCATACTTAAGGGATGGCGTGGTTGGGTTTATTTAATAACTAGATCGGTGAATTTGAATAATTCGACAATTTGCCGGGGTTCGGACGTGTGATTTTATTGGCGGTCGTTATTGCGATGTCGTTGCGATGCAGATTCCGTTCCTCTAGTAGCTAGGTTGGTGTGGTGGGGTTGGGTGAGAGGGTGATCAAATCAGTGTTCGGAACACCTTCTCGTCTGAGTGTCAAGAGGCTTCGATCAAACTAATTACCACTGGCACTGTTTAATGGCAGGAAGTGCAAGTTTTATGTCTGTGTATTTAGGTGGCAAAACGGCGAAGTGGCTTCTAAAAGCAGTTGCTAGCAGAAGGAATTAATATGGAGAATATGTGATTTAAAAACTATGTCTCGATAAAATATTGAAGTGGGACACTGGTACGAGTTTTTGTGGTTTAGTTAGGCTTGTCAGATTCGGTGAAAAATAATTGGTAAGCGCTTTGGTTAGGATAAGTAAGAGAGAGGGGAAGGAACACACAATTTAAATTCATAGTAAATATTTGTACAGCTGTATTATCAGAACCATTAAGAGCATCACAATTATTTTCTGAAATTACAGCTGATTTTAATTTTAAAAGGGAATTATTTTGAATTATTTTAATTAAGTAGAGGTTTTCATGCGAAAAATTAGATTTTGTATTCAAGCATATAAAATTTCTGTACCATTTCAACATCAATATCAAATTTTTTATTAGTTGACAATAAATATTAAAACACATTCGGTAATGTTCATATGTGTTTCCGTTTTTCTCAAGAAAAGGTATATAGGTACTACACTAAAAAATCACAGATTTGAAAAATAACATGATTGTATAGTTGTATAGAAAAACAATCATCTCAATTCCTGCAATCGGGATCGTTCGTGAATGGTGATTGTGTTCCGTGTATTTTCGTCCGGGTGCAATGAATGGTCCACGCAGAGTGTAAAATGACTGGGTGACGGCGGGTAAGAAAATTACCTATTGTGTAAAGACATCTCATTTGCTGCTAATTTGACTTGAGGTATCGTCTGCTCTGATAATATGTGGCCTTACATTTGATTGCTTTTTGATTACTCCCGTAGCGGATGGTTCTTGGAGAGTTGGAAGATCTTGGAGTTGCTATAGGATAATTGATCGGTTATGGGTATAGGAATGCATTTACGAATTGTATATCGAATTGATAATATTTTCTCAGTACTGCTATGCATGATTTTACACTTACAAAGAAAATTGGCTGGATTTGGAACTGTATTTGACTTGCTATTTATATTTTGAATCTGCAAAATAACTTTGGGAAAAATAACGGTGATATTTTGAAAAAGTTGCGATGATTGCAAATGTCTAACTACTTAAATCAATCGATTTATTCCGTGGCATTCCATATTCCTAAATTTATACGTATGATAATTGCCAGTGATTACTTTGAATTTCTTACATATTTTTAGCAAAATTATCAATTTGGAATCTTACACAAATTTATCCAGAATAAGGAAAAAAATGCTCTCATTAGGTTCGACCACAGATCTAATTATATCTGTGGTTCAACCAATAGTAATTTGATCAACTCATAATGAGAAGCAATTACTGTTAATTAACATGTCCCTGCCAGTTCAAATGAAATTAATTAGCAAAAGCTTTAGTACCACACAATTGGTAAGTAGAAATTCCTCGGAATCCACAAGCAAGAAATCCTCGTAGAACCATCACGGGCACCAACATATTAACGAGACTGAAAGAAATTCCCTCCGGAGCTCTGAAAAGTCGGGCTCGTCCGTAGCGAATGCACATTTGTACCGGTGGTATAACAGATTAAGAATTGAATGTAGTTACGAGTTAGGACCGTGTTTTTTCCCTCCGTACAGACACCTCTTCTGGTCCATGCGATGTTCATAGACAAGTATTTTGTGCAGAGAGCTGCGACTTAGATATGCGATCACTTCTATTTTCAACATGGCTTACTATATAATTCACTTTGGCTGTAGTTATATCGGTAATATACAATAAATTCAGAAATATCTAGGGATTTACAATGACAGTACAAGAGACTTTAAATCAACCGTCTCACACTCAATCAAGACAGAAAATCACTGAATTAATTGAACAGCCTATAAGATGCTTTTTTAACCCATAATTCCTTGTTAGCTCTACGGCTTGTCTCCATGGCCTTTGAAGAAATTATCTTTGATTTTGGTTGTGAACTTTCAGAAAACAAATTAAAACTAAGCATTATTGTCTTAGGATCCAGGTATTTTCCTAATCTCTGCACAAATTTATAGAAAAACTTGTAAAACCGCTTAAAGAAGGCAGCAAAGCTTTGCGAAACGTCTGGAGCTTAAGTTTCTTGGCTTGGCATTGAATAGTTTTTCTAAAAATGAGCATCGGTTCTGGCGGTCTCCAAAATATCAATAAATTTTCTCATAAGCTACCAGACGTCCACATGTTAAAATCCTTCTCCGTGCTTGAAGTCCATCTCTATGATGCTGGATACAGCGAGCAGATCGTGGATGCTAACCACATCGAGCTTGCTGTGGTACCTTCGGCCGAGAATTCCCAGGCATGTCATCTATAACAATGATAAGATAATCAACTTGGCCACTGCTTTTGTCAATCAGTTAGCTCTGCTATAACACACCGTGGTCCAGGGGTGACCACGTCCCGCCAATCGCCAGGCTGTCACGCAAATTGATTTCGAGGAATGTGGTTGTTTTGAAGACACAGCAGTGACATATAATAAGAAAGGTGTGGACAGTTACGGTAAATTAATTGATATAATTTCATATTATGCTTTATTTTCTACTAACTTTTGATGTATTTTAGAAGAAAATTAACATATTAAGACAGTTAATTGTCGTTTTGGTTTGAGCATCGTAGTTAAAAATATCATTTAGGAAATGCAGCGATTTTTCTCAGCAGATTAGTGTCTTTGAAATTTGCAGACAACTAAACTACAAAACAGAAATTCTTTTCGTCTTTGAGAAAGCTGTAGTGGGGTTCATTGACAGCTGTACCCACGCCAAGCAAATTTTACCTATCCCTGGCTACAAGTTTGATACGTTTTTCAATGCATTTTCTCCAGATATCTTTATTACGAGATTTGGTAGGTGTATTAAGTTGTCAACCTGACACGAACATCACAAATTGCTCCAGAGAAAAATAGCTCTCTCGAAATTATCTTCTATATAAATTACTTTATTACCCTGGTCGAGCTAGTGAGACCTACGAGCACAAAACATCCTAATTCACCAGCGCATTAGCAAGGAAAAAAGTGGTAAATATCCCTATACCTTTCATTATATACATTCTATAAAGTATGCTCGATAAAAAATCTGTAGAAATTTTCTAAATTGTTATCTTAGTTATTTTCTTGCTTTATTCGTTAAAATCATGTTAATATTTTGGTGTATCATGATAATTCATGTAAAGATATCTGTAAATAAGGACTGAAATACTCCACGATGATTGACATCAAAAACTACATGCGCCTTATACTGACTTTCAATCAAGTTCATCAATTCAATTAGACGAAATTTGATTCACGTGTGACGCATATATTTTATCATGCATTGAGTGTATGTTATCAATTTTTCTCGGTGCTTGTGAATTTCATAACCTACAACCGAATTGAATCGCCAAATATTTAGACAAAGCAGGCAACGTAAGCTATTAGCATACAACACAACTTAATTCCCAAGGAACAACTTTGCCATGCGGCGAAATATGAGTACACTCTGCTTAACCATTTCTTGTGGTTGTTGCACCAAGAGCCACATCGAAGTTGTTTGATTATGCCTTGTGTCGTGCTTCGATATTCAATTTTCAATGAGCTCGCCGACTTCGAATGACTCTTCAGTAAATTGAGCTAATTTGGGGTAATTGCCGAGAGGTTGAGAGGTTGAGAGGTTACCTGTGTATGCTGTGCTACTAGCAGTAACATGATTGTTGCAATTGATTCAGATGGACCTACCAAGAAGATAGTAAGATATTAGATGTCCTTATAGCCAATTCAAATCATGACATTCTCTAATGACATAGAAACGAAGCATAATTGTTTCTAGAATCAATGAGGTTTTTATCATGCTTTGTATTGATGTCAACGGTAAGTAAGGTTGTGCCTGTATATGTATTGGATATTGCTTATCCAATTAACTCACCGAAAACGGTATATGGCATCATGATTCTTGCTAAATAAACTCTAAAAAGTTATTTTTCATACTTCACTTATCGCTGCTGGGGAGACTTTTAATGTTTTTAATGAGGCCGTACATGCATTTTTCTTAATTTGAATATTGTCCAATAAGTACATACACTCAAGCAATTATCTTCCTTAAAAGTTGCGAATAAACAACGTAATGGTGAAACGCCATATTGTATATCATTTGCCACGCAAATTAGCAAAAATGCATGTTTATTAGCAAGCTCTTTCGGCAGTTTTACATAAATACTTGGTGCAGTTGCATGGCAATTATTCAAAATAACAGTGCAAAACAGCCAAAAGTGAATCTACAAAGTGTTTGAAGCTAAATTTCAAATAACCTCCGAAAATGTAAAGTATACTCATTTTTTCTTCTGGCAAAAATAAAAATAATAGTTCTTAAAGAATCGAGACGGTCGTGACTTCGAGAAACGATTGCAATTATTTCTTTGTCGGTCGAACAGCGAGCTGTAGGTGTCGAGAAACTATGATTATGTTATGTATACTTGAATTGCTAAAATAATACTATTGGATTAGAATTTAGGAGTTTGAGACCTTTGTAAACCATGTAGACGCGAAGCTAAATTAAATTCGTGTATTTGTTTCTTGTGCTTGTGCTATGCTGTATCCTCAGAATAAATAAATTGAGAATAACCTCCGTGTATCTTTGTTTAATATCAAGTCACTACACGGACTGACATGCAATAACCGTTCTCATTAACAATCTTAACCGACAATGAATTCAAAAGCGACTTGTACCGTGAGATGCACAAATTGCGTGAGTGAACAGTTGATTATAATATGATATAACTCTTAATTCAATAAAATACCATACACAGAATTCAATGGAAAAGTGTATATCGCCACTACGTTTTTAAATCGTTTATTTCATGTGGTCAATCATGGTACTATAATCAAGGTAAAAGATATAAAAATAAATGTTTGACATCTTTCAAAATACGTCAATAGAACTTTGGAATTGTCTTGGTGATAGTGAACTGATAATAATAATGGTGTTAATTTGACGATGCTTTTAATACTTATACATCACACTATTTGCAGCGAACCCAGTGCATTTGAGCCAATCTTTGCGGTTCAAATGCAAATCTCCCCAAAGTCAAAACAAGCATCACAAAGTCAAGTAAATAGGTTCTTGCATCTGTAGAAGAGTGTACTCCTGCCATCACGTTACCTGCATGAGATTTTACACGTTTTAATACAGCATGCCAGACTATATATTATACAAAAAATCGAGCCGTCGTTTATCGAAATTCAATTAGTTGAAAATTAGCCTTACATGGGCGGTACGTGTTCGTGCCAGCATTTTAATTCCCTGCCACATGCTATCGACAAGGAATCGGGTGTTACTGTTACGTATTTCTCGACAACATTATATTTACGTGGTAGCAAATGACTTGCGCACTATGGGTGGAGGAAATTGCGTGCGGTCGCCAAAAGCCCGCGCTTGCTGAAAGTGAGATCTCAGGGAAATCATTTTCACAGAATCTTGTACAGAATTGGCCTGAGGAAATGTCGCAAGAGAGACTTTCAGTACAGAGTCTTTTTACTTTTTGACATTACTGTCGCGTTTACTTGTCAAAAAGTGTTGGCTTACACAGTTTCGTCACGTTGCCCCCCACACTTTTGAAGTCATAGATTTTTTGTGCAAAATTTAGACCTCATTTAGAGCTGGAATTCAAAAGGTTTTGATCTCAATCCCTCGCCGAGATATAAATTGGGCTTTCGATTTTCAAATTCTTAGCATAAAATTCGTAGCCCATTGTTGCTATTTGACTTGTCATAAATACTTTCGTTGATTTCTTTTTTCTGCTAGTTTCTTTTGGACACCGGTTACCAAACGCCACCTCTGCTTCTCTTCAACAGTGATTGACTGTAATTTTATGTCATAAAATTGAATTAAAATTGCTTGTCGCATGTAATTCAATACCAGTTTTAATTTTGAGGGTCAAACCCGTAGATTTTGAGACACTCACCATGTCACCATGTCCCCATAACACATACCTATATCTCACACAACAAGTTTCTTCCACCAAGCGTACCAACCATAGAGTAAGTTAGCCCGTACAACCCGTCAAAATCGCCTCATTGACTAAACACTAGCATTAAACGACACCTTAACGCTCGCCATCGCGCACCATACAATCAAACCCCAAAAAACAATCAATTAACGGCTATATTATCCCCAACGCCAGCAAGACATCCACACGCAGTAATTACTTAATTACGCCAGCCAGCCAACACGCGGTGCGATGCCTCGACGGACAGACATGTGATTGAAATGCGTCGGTCTGTAACAACATAATGAACACACCGAGCCGACGACTGCTGATGTTGATTGAGATCTCACATTCGCACGCTGCATCTTGTGTGGATCTTGTAGCGCGAGGCTCGTGAGCCGACGGTCTTAACGCTTCTCTGCGTCTTCGTGTGCTGCTAGATTAAGGGTTAAAAGTGACCCTATACTAGTGTTAGAGAGCGGCCATCAGTGGCAGAAGATTTAACTATGTTACAACCGAGAGACATTGGCTAGATGTACGCGTTACAGTGGCGTTTCTGTTTGATAATTGCTTATTATCACTGTATTTGTAACGTATAATAATATATGAGAGCATCTCGATGAAACATGGCTGCCACGCGCCTATAAAACAAATTGAAAATCGGACGGTGAAAAATGGCGCCAAAGCGCCAGTTGGATCACTCTTTAAGACAAGCATATCGGAGCGCATCTCGGTGAAAATATGGCGGTCATACGCCAGTTGGATCACTATAAAACAAATTGGAAATCGGAAAACATCTCGGAAAAAGCATGGCGACGTCATTTGGATCACTATTAAACAACCGATTCGGAGCGCATCTCGGTGATGGCGACCAATTGGCCATCCAGCCACTCTCTACGCATCATGAAGGCTCGCCAGCTCGAGCTAGGCGTAGGCGGTCGGCTGTTGCGTGCTGTGGACGCCGTCAAAGGAGGCCGACGTCACTGACACGTCAGTCATCGTGTCTCGCCGATCTCACCCCGGCGTTGGGCAGCCCGCGCGTTTGCCGGGATCTTTGGAGGAACGTTGTGACTTGTGATGATGAGCATGGAGCTGTCCGGGGCTACGAGCGGAGCCATGCCGCTTTATATTTTGTAAATTTTCATTGCTAGAAATTATCTTTAATTGTTTCCAAATAGTCTGCCGCCTGATTGGCATGGCTGATAATGGAAGATTGTAAATGGTAACAGCAACTGAAAAGCAAACACTTTGGGAAGGTTTCTCAGTTTGTTTTTTCTCTGGTCGAACAAGTATAATTCCAAGATTTATTTCTTGTTTAATCGTATTTGACCGCTGATCTCCGTGAAAAATGAACCTTTAATTGGCAAATCCCTGACAAATTTGGAAGGTCTGAGGGCGATTGTGTGATTTTGATACATCCACCCCATTTCATTTCCTATTGAAAGCGTATATTATGCTTCAGGTTTACAAAAATCGGGCTTCTAGCTTTCTAGATATCGCAGGCTATTTTTTACAATCTTCACCACAGTTCACATAGCTCAATGTAACTCTAAGCAACGCAATTTGCGACCCAATGCAACCCAATGCAACCCAATGCAACCCAATGCAACCCAATGCAACCCAATGCATCCCAATGCATCCCAATGCAACCCAATGCATCCCAATGCATCCCAATGCATCCCAATGCATCCCAATGCAACCCAATGCAATCCAATGCAACCCTATGCAACCCAATGCATCCCTATGCAACCCAATGCATCCCAATGCAACCAAATGCAACTCAATGCATCTCAATGCATCTCAATGCAACCCAATGCAACCCAATGCAACCCAATGCATCCCAATGCAACCCAATGCAACCCAATGCATCCTAATGCATCCCAATGCAAGGCAATGCAACCCAATGCAACCCAATGCATCCTTATGCAACCCAATGCAACTCAATGCAACCCAATGCAACCCAATGCAACCCAATGCAACTCAATGCATCCCAATGCATCCCAATGCATCCCAATGCAACGCAATGCAACGCAATGCAACTCACTGCAACTCAACACAACTCACTGCAACTCAAATGCAAATCAATGCAACCCAATGCAACTCGATCCAAGTGCATTCTATGCTGAGACACGAAGCCACGGGGCTCGCGTGTCTCGCCGCGGGTTGTAATTAGTGTCTCTAACAATTCTAACAACGTGGCGATTTCAATTTCATTATATTGCGAGCGATTCCGCTGAAAACAGTCGGCCACCGTTCGCCTTTTCTTGCCAACCTGCACGAACTATACGCTAATTATTTTGCGGATTTCTGCGTGGAAAAACCAGGTATTTTGTTCTGTTGCCCCGTGATTTTTTTTTATAACGAGCATGGAGAAACAAGTTGCATCTCACTTTATTACATGGAATACATATTATTTAGAAGCAGTGCGTGAGATGCACTAGAATTTCAGGCTTTTCAACATTTTCACAGAACTACACTGCAGCTAAATATCTGTTAAAATAGACCTATCCCACTCAGAGAAAAATGATGTCAGATACCCACTGGACGTACTACCAGTTTGGAAAAAAATATTAATTAGCTCTGCTAAAGAACAAAGGAAGATAGGGAAATCACAACCCGAATTTCTTACCATGGGTTTAGTGAGTGGGTATCATGACGTCATTTTGATAGAATTTTGACTGAATTGAATAGGTGTATTATGGTCACCCATACAGCAACAGCACCATGTTTCATTGTGGCTTAACCTAACACGTCACACATACACAAATCGATATCAGCTTGTGAACACATCATCTTATGAACAACCAGTATTACCTTTTTATTACCTCCGAGTTGAAATGTTATTTGAGCTAATTGTGACATGACCGACCACGATGCAGTGAGATTCAACTGTTTGTGAGTTATGTCTCAACTTAGAGTTGAATAAAACTAGCCCTTAACGATAATCGGAATTCTAAAGCCATGTCATTGAAACATTGCGACCTAATTGTGGACGGTCACCCGGGTACATTGTTGCTTAACCTCCTGAGAACGCGCAACAACTGGAATTACCAGCGTGTAATCTACGAGACACCCGTTGAAAATCTGAAATACCAACGCCAATACTCAAGCTGCGCACAAGTGAATCCAAGCGTCGAGTCATTACACACGGTTTGAGCACCAAGAGGTTATGTCTTCCGACGTGCCTGCCTTGCAGACGGTTTGTTCGGCCATCGGCCATCTGCAACGTAAATCAAACGTCGGGAGGTCCTCGACCATTGGAAGGCGGTGAGATATCGTGGCGCACCAGTCAACAATGGTGTAGCTAACAATGCTACCCGCTGGGCACGATTTAAGAGGGCAGTGAGAAATGATATGTGAGGTTATGGGATATTGATCTTGAGGTGTGAGCTTTGACTGCAGATGGCGATGCTGTTAGCGGTGGCGTGGTCTTGTGATTGAACCGTGGTGCGTGAACCGGGCCTGTTTAGAAGGCTGTTAGTGTTGGGAATGTAATTTTTCAAAAGTGATTTGGTGTTTGGTTTTTTGCTGGTTGTATTCGGGTTTGTTAGGCAACTCGCTGTATGTACGCTTATTAGATTGGTTTGTATGAATTTGACAGTGAACTGTTATTCATGCTTGTGTAATGTCTTAGCGGATATTTTTACCAATTTGAAACCTTTTTTTCATTTAAAATGAATCTAAAATTATCGAACAGCAATCACTTGCTTGTTTATAGGATTATAACGCTTATAACCCCAAAATACTCTGGACTAAGAATTGAAAATTCTTTCTATTTAAAAACTAAATTAAATTAGAATTAACCACATTCCAAACTCCATTCCTTGGGTGATTGAATAGTGGGCGGAAATGCTTTTCATTTGAGAATAAATGTGTTCTACTATTTTATCAAAATGCTGCCAGAATCAACTTTATAAGAATTTTATTCTAAAACCAGTGCGTTTTTTATCCAAGGAAAATAATTTCCATCCAATTTTCGCCTTTTTTCGCTGCTCGCAAAGTTAATTACTGCAGCACACTCACACACACACATACCCAAGTCAAAGTCTTGAGTGATTTCATATCTGCATCGTCCTCACCAGCTAATTAACTGCTTAGCAGGCCGCAGGTGAGCCGGAATTCTCTTACACCTTTCATGACGCTGACATGACGAGACAATCATATCTGAGGTGTCCGTCATTTCGACGCCTTTTACCTCTCTCCCTCTTGACTCTCGAGAGAGAATCACGAGAGACTGTACACACCAAACCTGTGCACATGCTCAGCTAGGAAACAAAAAAAACAGCAAATAAACTTCATTATAAGTAACTAAAACATTTTTTTGAATCTGTTGATGCATTTTATATAATAGTTAAATTAACCCTTCAGTTCTAAAGCAGAAAGAAAACATAACGACCAATCCGATTAGTGGGAATATATGAAGGTGCTTGCATTTTTATACAACAACATGCAGCCTTAAATTGCTCTTGCATGCAATGCATAAGTTGCATGAAGTAACGAGATTTTTGCTTGCATGGAACCTACTGCAAATTCCACGCTATTGTTGTGCAGTAACACAATTCCGACATCCCGACCTTTTGAGGCATTGTGTCGCCAAGTTTTCGTTGCTTATGCTGATGCAGCTGCTACGATTGTTGAAAGATGGTAAAGGTTACTGTCGATATTTATTGTGGAATATTAGCACCAGAGTAACATCATTATTTATAGGTTCTCAATGGCCCAAAAAAGTATAGATACATTGGCTCTATAAGTATCTTCATATTATCGTGTGACTGCCTCTGATTTCCACAACTGAGCTCGGATTGACCAATAAAGCTTAATGGAAAATTAATTAAGACCTCTGGCCTAGCTATAAATAATTCTTACAATAAATGGTCGCTGGTATTGCTTAGGTGCCATGATACCTTTGAAATTAAGTAAAGCTCATATGATATCGACAATATAGTAGATCTTATAATAGCAAAAACACCATTGTTTGATGCCTACTTGGTGGCCAATACCACCACCAGGGTATGACACTCTAGCACCGGCATTTCTTGTCATTAGACAGCCACTTATGGTTATACTAGGTAAACGATTAGTAGAGCCTACACTCGTTGCAGGATGAGCGAGCCGTAATCTCCGAGGAGAAATTCAAACGGAAAACATTTGAAAATCATATTGTTGAAAACAGTGCTTTAATGATCAAGTATTTTTATTATTATTATTTATTATTAAGTCATTTTATTTTTCTGATTAGCAGAATACTTCATGCACGAATCTGAAACTATAGCAATTTGTTAAGCTTGTTATCATATATATTCAATCCAAATTTGGTGCGGATTGGTTAATTGGTCACGAAGCTAGTACCAAAAAACTGAAAAATTTACGGGTTTTTGCTCATAAAAATGAAACGGCTGACCAGATTTTGCTCAAAAACTATACAGCACCTCGCTGAGTCACCACGAACGTTTTTGCCAAATTTCGTAACGATCTGTGACCTTTAAGTAGGCCTGCTCGTTTTTGTTACAAACAAAAAAAAAACATAAATCCAAATGCTTTTTTTTCCCCTATGTTGTTAAATTGAAGGATTTCGCTCGCTTCGCTCGCTCATCCAATTATACCATAATATAATCATATAACAATATTTATATATATTATATATATATAGAGAAAGCAAACTGTTTTTCCTACTGCAATACCGAACATCTCCATGTGACTGTCCCTGATTTTCTATCATCGAATAGGAATCGAGCAATAACGCTGTAAAATTAATTAGGCCGAGTTATTGATGAGCGTAACGAGCGAAGCGAATCTTCAATTCCACTTACTACTGCTGAAAAATAAATCCTGTAAGTTGGTAGGACCTTGGTTCAGAGCCACGAAAAGATGATTGTTAAGTTGTCGGTTTCGCTCTGGTTTGACAGACTTTTGGTCCTAAAAAGGACCTTGGTCGACGTTTCGTCCACTTTGGTGTCCTGAATATATCCTGTATGTTGTTTTTTTTCCTCGCTCTACAGGCCAAACGCTTCAACCGATTTTCATGAAATTTTATGGATACATTTGGTTTCTCAAACCGTAGACCCTGTACTATTTTCAGCTCATTCCATTGACAATTTCTTAAACAAATCAGTTTTTAATAACAACCAGTACTTGTAATTTCGAAATTTTTCTTAAAATCACCAAGCCCCGATAGCTGAACTAAAACGGTTTTCAAGAAAAATAAGTAATATTTGTAGAAACTCCAGATTCTCCCGAACAGAAGTGCTTATTTCTTTGATGGTCATCGGGCCCATCTCAATAAATTTTCAGTTTCTTAATTACCCTAGGGCTTCGCGTTACACTTATAGAATCGCGTTGTGGCCGAGGATAAGAACGACGCTCATCCACAACACGATCTTGTGAGTGCTCGCGAAGCCCTATAGTACAAAATAATAATAATATCAACTGGTCGCTGGTTTTTCTCAGGTCCATCATCATTGAAATTAGGTAAAAGCCGATCTAAAATGCCGACAGTAGCAGCATTTGCTAAAGCGCAACCATCACCGCCGCAACACCATTGTTTCTTGTCATTAGACAGCCCTATAAAGTTTATACCCATCCACTGAAATCCACTTATTAAAAAAAAATCAAAAACGAACATCTCCATATAAATGTGACTGCCTCTGATCTCCAATCATCGCCCGGGAATTGAGCAATAAAGCTTAATGTAAAATGAATTAAGGCCGAGCGAAAAAGTGATTATTATATTACCGCTCGGCTGGCTTATACGGATGGCGTGGACTGCGGACTGATGATGGATGGTGTAACGTTTCTGTGTCGGCTGTCTAGTTACATCGCTTGACGTGTTAATAACGCCGAGACCCGACTGCGTGGAATGTATTTAACAATTGTTACCTGGCTGGAGCAGGGCTTTGCATGTTCCGTGCGACGTGGTACGCTATCGCCGGTGTAAGAGATTCGTGTGTCGGAGTGCGATTTTGTACAAATTTCGTTAGTGGAGTCACTCGTCCTCCCGTTGAGAGCGTTCCATTAAAATCATTGACAAAAAATGGAGATCTCACAGCATCATTTCACCGTGATAAAAGTTAAAAATCGCCTCCCAGTTCTTGGGTTTTGAGACAAAGTGTGTTATTTGGTTTTGTTGATTGCGGATATAGGTAATTTGGGTAAAATTCATGCAGGGAAATGTAACTGTTTGTATGTGATCAAAGCTATACAAGGGTCAAAACACCAATTTAATCTTCTTGATAGCTTTAAATTTAACTCACAATTATAGAAATTTGATTTTGATGCACCTGATTTGGTGCAGAATGAATATCTGCAGCCCAGAGCTTTAAAAAATGATTGTTTTGTTCCCAAATTTCTGCTATCCAAGCAATGGTTTCAAAATAGTGTAATTCGCTTTGAAACGGAGCTTGAATTAATTGTCTTCGTCTAATTTTCTTACACGCACGTTAACAGTTATTATTTTTCAAAACAAACCCGTCCCTAATTTCAAACATAATTGTACTCAATGTCTTGGCAACGGAGTCACAGTAGTAGACGATGTATAAATCACTTTTAAATTAAACTTTCGAGCGAAGAAAAAAAAGCGAGAATCAAAACAGGAGCGCTAATCACATTAGGAGTTGAAACTTGTTGATTGTAATTTGACTAAGATTTTTTTTTACCCCTTTCGTCGATTGGATGTTGCTCGGGTTTCGTGTTTCGGGTCTGGCCACACGCGTGATTTGTATAGAGCGTCGGATGGATTGCGATGCGTCGGAGATTGTGGATCGTCGGTCTGACTAATTCTTGAAATTAAACCGTCTCGTCTGACAGGTCTCGCCAGAATCGTTCGTTGAGCAATCAGAGTTTTACCAGTTTTACTTGGCCTGTTTGCGTTGAAACTCATTTAAGAGGTGTGACTCGGTTTTACCATGTTAAGCTCTATGTTAGAAATACTTTTCATTTACTTACGTCTTTCATAATCATAGAATGAGATGGCCGAAAGGTATAAAGATAATTTTTTTGAAAATTTAATTGATGTCTTTGAACCACTTGAAGCGCAAATTAAGGATATCTAGGTTCTGTTATCAAAGATTTTGTTGACAACTATTTAAAATGGTTAAATTTTTGTTCTCAAAAATTTTTTTTGCACATGAAATTGAAAGTTACACACAATTTAGGAAAGAAGTTTGAAAGATGGGAAGGAATTCGTCACACTAGGTTTGCAATCAAGTTTTAATAACAGTTTCTGTTAACAAGGAATTCGTTAACTCAGCAAACGAGCTATTTGTAAATCCAATGCGTCAACAAATCGACAATAAGCTTAGAACCATTTTTTTTTTGTGGCAAACCCAGTAAACAGTGAAAAACACCTACAACTTGTTCTTTGTACCCCCTTCTTTGTAAACCAATTCAAACAAATCAAATAAAGAAACCATTCAATTTGTAATCAAACCAAACAAACAAAAAAAAACTTTTTTCATCTTGAGCGTCTCTGTCAGTTGACAGTCAAGCATGGCAACAAACAAAGCATGACAAGATCAACAATAGGCGTTGCTATGCTTGTCGACCCACAGCCTGCTAAGCGACCTCGACTCGAGGAGGCTGTGGCTATTCGATCGGTGATTCTTGATGACCGATTGTTATTTTACTTGGTCTAGGAATTTGTTTCCTAAAGTTGCTTGATGATGTTCAAATTGAACCGTGAAGTCTGCAGATGGCTTGTTACTGTCATGTGGAAGATTTTGAATTATAGTCATGTAAGTCTAACTCTCATTTTTAGCTAATTATTTCGTTGTAAGATGAGTATAATCATTTGTTTCGGCTAGAAATTGGCCAAATCTTGAGAATTCGTAGACGAATAATTGAGTTTTTAGTAAATTGTAATTTTTGAGAAAATTTGACAGTAAAATTCGCAGCTAATAAACACTAGCAGCTAATTTAGAGTCTTAATTAAAAGACAATGAAGTCATTAAAAAAATGTATTCTCAATCGTCTTGTGTTTGGCAAAAAAACAAGGAAATAAAGGGCAAAAATTGTGTATTCCTTGTGTTTTCTATACCAAAATACATAAAATTTATTTTAATATTTCATTCTAGTTTACCATACAAATATTTTTCAGTATGTATCTCACTCAATCCAGCCTCCACATGCATAGCACATAAATTATTCACATGATTAATTATGAACATTGCTAAAGGTGTCATAAAGGAAATGAATTAATTAAACTAGTGTTTCGAATAAATTTCAATCCATTTATACTGGCGCAATTTAACATCACACCAGCTGACACTGGTATTTATCCTCGCACATTATAAGAAAATCTTAATCAATCACTTTGTGGTTTCCACGCTTGACTAGCTACAAAAGAAGCCCATGCGTCTACGCGAATGTTAAAAATCGAGTGCCATAAATTCAGATCTTTTAATACAGCAACCGTCAGACACTGTATTATGACATTTAATTACTTTGTACCAGCTTAAGAGATGACTTGCTGGTTGCTTAAACCTACCACCAGGTGCCACTGCCTACAGGAATGCGATGCGGGCATTACACTGTGAGCCGTGCCACACTAGATTAGCAGATAATTAAACGTAAATTCAAGTGAGCCCGGGTTCGAGTCCGGGTTAACGCTGTCATTAGCACTCTGATGATCTACGCGTAGCCGAAATATGAAGGGTGTAGGCGCTGGTTTCAGTGGTGTGTTTCAATGTGTGATTACCACTGGCCACTGTCAATGAGATATATGTGTGAACAATGATTATCAATTCAGACAAGTTTTTTAAAAGCTTTTCAGAAAAATTACGAATGTTAAGTCCCAAAAACTCAATCATTTCCCGACGTTTCGAAAAGCCATGCTGCCTGCTTTAGCAGGGGTCTAAACTCGAGAGCCAAATCCCAAAAATTTGACACAAAAGAACAAACAACCGCCTAAGCCTCATAAAAAAATACCTTATTTATAATTTTGCCAATTTTTAACGCTATTTTTTTAATAAGGTTTGAGAGTATTGTTGATCTATCCGATAGAATGCTGATAGCGATGTGACAGTGAAGGCTCCTTATATACAATCGGTGGAGCGAAACTGTTGGTATCTATACTAAAGTTCAGTGTAATATTGCACGGATTGAGAAGCTGTGAAATCTGATAGCTAAGACGTGAATTAGTGTTTAACTACCTATTTATGCGAGCGTGAATCATTTCGTCAGGTGCAAAGGTGGTTGGTATTAACAGCAAAAAAATGCATTTTATAATTACCTTTTTTTTGTATAAGCTAAGTGATTTTTTGTTCTCGTATCAAAAGTTCTTTCTAAGCAGAAACGATGTAGGTTGTTAATTGGTGTCCGTGATATGCCAAATGCACATTTCTTTTTTCAAAGTATATTTTTGTTCGTCATGGTTGCATAGTGTTGAAATCTCGACGAGTTTTGTGTAAGCCAAACTCATTGCAAGTATCAACTGTGTACAACATTAATTTAAACTCATCACCTGAAATTTTACTGACCAACACATCACATTCGCTAGGTTTCAGAACAGTTTCTCGACCTATTGAAATAAATCAACAATGGTTTCATACGAAAACAACAATAAAATAGTATACCTTTCAATTGAAAGCTGTATGCGCCGAAATGCAATGCATAGATTTTATCTGTCACTTCTTTTAGACATACCAGAGACTTTTTTTATCACCTTTATCATCGTAAACACTGTCACCTGTCAGAAGTAATGAAGTTTCCTGCGTCGACTTCTGCATGTGTATTGTGGTGCGCATTGTCAGGTTATGTTTCAATTATGTCGAGGTCATTCGGTGGTTTCTCATCGGTGATGGATCCTAGCGGTGTTCATTGCTATCTTTAGATCTTATTCATCTCGGGATTCTTATTAATTTCTTGTAATCTATCGTTGATGTGTTAAGCCACAGAAGGCAGATTTGTAAAACATTCTGACTGTATTTGTCATCAAAGAAAAATCAAAATTACATGCACCAGCACCCAGCACCAAGCATCCAGCACCCAGCATCCAACATCCAGCATCCAGCATCCAGCATCCAGCATCCAACATCCAGCTTCCAGCATCCAACATCCAACATCCAGCATCCAGCATCCAGCATCCAGCATCCAGCATCCAGCATCCAGCATCCAGCACCCACCATCCAGCATCCAGCATCCAGCATCCAGCATCCAACATCCAGCATCCAGCATCCAACATCCAACATCCATCATCCAACATCCATAATCCAACATCCAACATCCATCATCCATCATCCAACATCCAGCATCCTACATCCAGCATCCAGCATCCAGCATCCAGCATCCAACATCCAACATCCAGCATCCAACATCCAACATCCATCATCCAACATCCATAATCCAACATCCAACATCCATCATCCATCATCCAACATCCAGCATCCTACATCCTACATCCTACATCCAGCATCCAGCATCCAGCATCCAGCATCCAGCATCCAGCATCCAGCATCCAGCATCCAGCATCCAACATCCAACATCCAACATCCAACATCCAACATCCAGCATCCAGCATCCAGCATCCAACATCCAGCATCCAACATCCAGCATCCAGCATCCAGCATCAAGCAGTCGACACCAAAATACGACCGCATATAGCAAGCACGCACCGCTACGCAATCTAATTAATGTAGACGACCTTTAATTTTATTCCCTAACTATTATCGCCGTTGGTGGACTCCCCCGAGATCTACCAGTGATGTGGAGGGGTGGATGCTGGAGGGGGGGGGGGGGGGTACAGGGGAGGCTGTGTTGCGTAGCAACGCCGGCTGCCGCGGGATTCGTAATTTGTGATCTGGAGAATCAGTTTGGTAGCAGGAAAACTGGCTGATGGTAGCCGGAGAGAAAGAGAGGGAATGTGGGGGTGCGGGGGGTGGCTTTTCCTCGTTTTCCCGGGTCTGTTTTTAGGGTTTGGGACGGCAGTGGGGGCGGCGGTGGGGGCGGGGGTAGGTTCTATGCGGTTGACTGCCGGCGGTGGTTTTGTGGGGAGGTGGGGGGCGGCACATGGAATTTAGCTGGTGTCTCGCTCGCTCGTTCTGTCGCTCGTGGACTAGGGGTTGCTGGCGGAGG
Source organism: Nemurella pictetii (assembly GCA_921293315.2). Classification (NCBI taxonomy): domain Eukaryota; kingdom Metazoa; phylum Arthropoda; class Insecta; order Plecoptera; family Nemouridae; genus Nemurella; species Nemurella pictetii. The sequence goes on from OV121122.1 coordinate 12,008,468, forward strand.
GGTGGAAATCTTTTTTTGAGTGTGCGGTCTTCAGTAACGTGTAATTGGTCATCATTTTCGCGCGGCGCCATGGCAACCAAGTGCCAATGTTTTTTATAGGGCTTGATGTCGTTTTTTTTCTGTCGGTGAGGGTTGGAGGAGTCGTTTCTGTCGCTGTGTTTTTTTCCGGGCGCGCGGATGGGAGGCGAATTGAAGGCATTAGAGATGGAAACGCGGCGCGGCGTGGCGATAGATTTTCCGAGCGTATAAAAATGTCTGTGAAAATGGAATAGTTTTAGGCGTTGGGTTTTTGTCCGCGACGGACCACATGCGGCGCTGATGGTTAATTCGTTTTACGGCAGAGTTTTTCCGACAATGTTCGAGCCGCTGGCATTTCTAAACACACGGCGTGCGATTGTCACACGTTTATACTTTTCTTTTAGCGAAATCAGAGCTGCAATCTGCGAGTATTCAATAAATCACGCGCTGGTTTTCGAGGGGTTTTTCGGTGGGAATCGGCGCGCTGTACGCATGTGTAATTGGCTTCGACAAGCCGTTTCGCGTGCGAATAAAACGATTTGCATTTTCCATGCGCGCGGCAGAACGCGATGCTTTAAATTCAGACATAATCGCGACGCACGCCGTGGTACAAATAGAATCGCAATCATATTCACGAGATAATTAATAGAAATACCCTCATTATACAAATTACATTCGAAATTTTAAAGAGAGGGAGTGAAGCGAAATTTATAAAACGTTGTGTTGTTATAAATCACGGCTCAATTACACGAGCCTGTGTTTCGGAAAGCTACCGACCGTGAATTTATGATATGAAATAAACTGATTAACTAAACCTTCTGAGTGGAAAAGCTTGCTGGGGCATCTCGTATCTTGTTATGAAGCGTAATTCGGATTCCAGTGGCGATATTGTTGATTGCTGTGAATAGAATTGAGCGTAGATTCGCTTTGACGCTTAAGATATCGTTTGAATTTGTTATGAAGGACGAAATACCAAATGGAAAATGTGTATCTGAATGGGGAAATGAACCCGTAGCCGGGATTATGCCAACAATTGCTGATTTTTGTATGGATATTATAAATAAAGCGTGGTTGAATTTTTTTGATGAACCATGATGATTTTTGTATCGGGATCAGAGCTTCAAGAAACCAAAGATTGCATCGGTGATGTAAAAATGTTAAATAAAACCACTTTAGAATTATCTTTGTTCGTATGTCACTGTCTAAAAAATTTATTTGGAAATTTCCGTGTATATGCAAGATATTTTCAATGCTGTGTTCTATCGAGTTGATATATTTTTGGCTGTGTATAGGAAGAAAATTGCTTATTGAGTGTGTAAAGTCATTGAAAATCATATAAACAAATATAAATTAAAATTGATTACAAATTATTTCAGCTAACATTGGGCGATCTTAAAATGTCTACAATTTTCACATTTCTCAACTCAGATTGAAAATAACACATCTCAAATTCTTATGTTTGTAACCCAACTTATTCATTCATTTCACTGAACATATGAATTTCACAAATTCAAAACAGAATAAAAACAGTTTAAAAGAAGTCCATCTTGCAGCTTCCTCAAAACAAATCCCACACCAAGCCCTTGCCAACTCCAGACATCTGCTTTTTATTGCATAGCAAACTTTTACCACCAAACAAACCAAGCCGAAACTTTAATAACAGACGACATAAAGAAAAAAGCTTGCGCGAACACGTTCATTATCCTACCGCAGGGAGCGCTACCGGGGGGGTGCTCTTTTTTAAATGTATTATGTACCCGGCCTAGTGGAAACAGAAATGTGATTAAATCTGTCTTAACTAATTGAGACAAGGGCGCCCCTGGGGTGAAGAAGGTGAAGCATGGAGCCGGCCTGCGTTAATACTGTATATTATACAATATATAGCGATCCTAGTATAGCGTGGTGTAGGGAATTAAACAGCGGCTGGGCTAGTAACCTTCGAATCAGTTAACAGATGAATTATGAACTCGGTGGTTGTCGGACTTAATAATAAGATGTTATGAAGTGGTTTCGTTGCTTTTAAAAGGGTTTTCGGTCGGAACTTTGGATGCTGTTGGATATTATGTTGCTATTTTTGGGTATGCGTTGAAATTTGAGGTTAATGTTGTTAGTAAGTATGAGCTAGAAGTATTTTCGAATTAATAGTTTCGTTTGAAATGGTTGGCAACGAATGCTAGATATTCGTGTTTGGTTTCATCTTTGAGTGTGACCAATCATTTTAATTTGCATATTCTGAAATGAATTTTTACTGTTCTAGTTGCGCATCTAATCTAGTTCGTGAATAGGTTTGCTTTGATTCTTACCGTTGTGATGGATCGAGGAAGAAAATGCGAACGTCAGAACTGTCTAACAAAGCATGGACATAGAAAAATCCGGCAGAAATGTAAATTATGATTGAAGACAAAATATACGAAGTTTTACTGATTTCTTTTATCTACTACACTGTGTAAAACTCGTCAAATAAAATAAGTTTAAAATTAGATTTCCATGTTTTCGATTGCATTCGATTGCTTTGTATTTTGTGGAACGGAATTTCATACAAATCAAATGCACACATTTTTTCAGTTCAATTCCCATAGTTAATTCAGAAAGTTTTATATGTGCTTTTTTTATCAGCGTATACTAGACTAAGGTGCCTTGACTGCCACATGTTTCATGCTACGTTGAAAGATTAGACTAAAGACACTAGTGTCAAATTTGTAAACAATTATAAGGCTTGCAAAGGGTAACGACTCAAAAACTTTGCGGAAAATTGTATAATTTTGGGAGAAAATTCGAAAAACTAATGTTCTTTGAGCGAAAAAACGGTAGCCTAGGCTTCTTATCCGTCAGCTAGCAAACTGAGAAAAAGAAGCGAGCATATTTCTACGTGGCAGTGCCATATAATGTGATGCTCCATTGTTCTCCTTTTGCTCCAACTTGAAACTTGGAATGGCTGGCGTCTGGGATAATATGATGAAGACGGATTGAAAATGAGATTTCTTTTCCGAACACTTTTTATTCTCTTTCTTCGTTGCAAAACAATATATAAAATATTGTTGATCCGCGGTGAGTTGCTGTTAGATTGAGATGTTGTTCCATTGGCTATTCGCACGCAAGGATATCTCTTTTGTTCAGTTACTTGTTTTGCTTGCACGTATAGTTTTTCTAACATTTTTATCGACTTCCACTATTATTTGATTTAAAAGAACATCGTTACATTAAGTTGTTGCCTGCTGAGAATAGTTTTATTCACTACTCGATGGAAACGGAGACTGAAAGACAGAGAAATTATCACAAATCTAAGAATTCATAGATTTTGATTCGAAAATTGTCACATCGCTTGCAATAAAGTAGAAAAAAATCATGCAAAAGACCTATTCTACTCAGAGAAAAGTGACGTCAGATATCCACTGGACGTACTACCAGTTTGGATAAAATATTATTTAGCTCTGCCAAATAACAAACGAATATAGGGAAATCACAACCTGAATTTCTGTACCTGGCTTTAGCGAGTGGGTACCATGACGTAATTTTAATTGAATTTCTATTGAATGGAATAAGTGTATTCTTCGAACTCTTTTGGCTTCTTTAAATTGAGGTCAAGATTGCTTTGCAGACATAAAACAAGCGCCAGTCTTCCCGAAACGCGAGTCGCTGCTTCCCAGACCGCGCTTTTCATTTGTTTTCCCGGCCGAGTGTGTTCGTATGTGCACGTCGTGAAATAGTGCGCCATTTCCCCGGCAGATTGCTCTCCGAGGCGTCGTCACTTCCCTGCTATCTGTTAATAGAAAATAATAGAATTAGCCACGGTTGCTATGGGAACGACCATCTCGAGCCACTTTGGTCAGTCAGGGTTACACTTTACAGTGTAGTCTTCACACTGGGAGTGCTTCTGTGATATTTGAACCATGCGTGCGCATTCTGTTTGAAACACAAGCAAATACACTTTTTTTGCTTTCTTTCCCATGACTCGTGAGGCATGCCAACGATTTCATTTGAAAATTGTCAAAAGCTTCTCGAAAACGATCGATTTTCTAATTTTCTTGAAGTTATACAAGTAATTCTATTGGTGAAACGGGTTTTAAGTTCAGCTAATTTTCAGCGCCATTGAAAGATGGTTGTGAAGCTTGCGGTTCTGTTCTGATGTGATTGACTATTGGTCCTGAAAAGGACCTCGGTCGACGTTTCATCTCCAGGACTGCGCCAACGCGGACGAAACGTCGACAGAGGTCCTTTTCAGGGCCAAAAGTCAATCACATCAGAGCAGAACCGCAAGCTTTACAACCAAATGATAAGTTATTTTTCAATTGCAAAGTACAGCTCTATTTATTGGTCACCAAATATACACGTGAAATTCCTCATTCCTGGTTTACTAAGTGACTCACACAAGAACAGGAACACAAGAAGTAAGAAACGCTTTGTCTGGAATGTAGCTAAGGATTTTAGTATAGAGGGATTTTCTGCAGTGCGATTCTGTTAAGTTTTTAAGGTAAGATGAGCTAAGAGCGTTCATTTGTGCCATTAAAACTTCGAAAAAATCTAATCTCATCCCACCTCAAGTTAAAAAAATGAACAAAATCGCACTTCTGCTGCAAATTTTAAGAAATACAATTCAAATAATTTATTGGATGAGCGAGCGAAGCGAGCGAAATCCTTCAATTTAACAACATAGGGGAAAATAAAGCGTTTGGATTTTTTTTTGTTTGTAACAAAAACGAGCAGCCCTACTTAGAGGTCACAGATCGTTACGAAATTTGGCAAAAACGTTCGTGGTGACTCAGCGAGGTGCTGTATGGTTTTTGAGCAAAATCTGTTCAGCCATTTTGTTTTTATAAGCAAAAACCCGTAAATTTTTCAGTTTTTTGGTACTTGCTTCGTAACTAATTAACCGATCCGCACCAAATTTGGATTGAATATATATGATAACAAGTTAAACGAATTGCCTACGTTTCAGATTTGTGCATGAAGTATTTTGCTAATTAGAAAAATAGTTTTTTTTGCCTCTAAACGGTTTCAATACCGATTTATATTCGGTTCATTGTCAAATGTTTTCCGTTTGGATTTCCTCAGGCAGATTACAGCTCGCTCATCCTGCAACGAGTGTAGGCTCTACTAATCGTTTACCTAGTACTACAATTTTCATCAATATCAGCGTCTGCGATTACAAATCTCCGCTTCGATTCTCCCAACCTCGCGATACCTTCGCACATAAACACCACCGAACACCCCATTACCAACACCGTACACCACAACCGAGCACCTGACATATGCTCTTCCTCCCATATCGCACCGGCCAGCATCTCTAAAACCTCTCGCGCGGTATCAGATCACGCCGACGCCAGTTCCAATTAGCAACCGATACACCACCATCACATCGTCCTGCTGGCATGCCAGGCGTTCTCTATATATCCGAGCTGCCATTGTCTTGTCGATAAACGATTTGGTATCCGCCACATGGGCTCTGTTCGTACGCCGGCATATCGATTCTTATCGATACTTGTGGAGGTGTGGCAGTTTCGCAATAAATTGTCGGCGGGTACCATTTATGACTCGCTGTGTATGGCTAGATAGAAATAAGGTTGTGTGGGTTATTTGTGGTATAGCGTATAGGCGATCTAATATGTATTCTTAGGGTTATAATGGTGTGGTTTGTTAGGGTGTTGGCAAATGTCTTACTGGGCTGTGGAATCTGGGAAACTCTGGGTTAAATCGGCGACAAAGCATCCTGGCGGAATAGTTACAAGCTAAACTAAAAAAGTGCGCAGTTATCACTTTCAAAGACACTCTTCTGTATGTAAAACTGTCTGTTGACAGATGAGATTGGGAAATAAAGACCGCTCAATATTTCCTAAGATGTCGATTCTGCTGCCAGCTAAAAGATGCTATTTCGATAGAGTTTCCTATACTTGACTAAGGACTAGTAACTGATATTTGGTGTTATTACTTTGCTGGCGAGAGCGCTGGACTCTGACTGCAAAATCAGCTTATCATACAGTGTTTAAGTTACATCCAAATATTGCGCACCATGTTTTGAAAATAAGCCATAGATTACAACCATACAACATACCATACATACCATGCAACAAAACATTTTCTCGTACGATAGATTGCGTACAACTTGATGACAGATAAAATATTCTCAAATTTTCCGGCTCATTGCTCACTAAAACGCACGAAACTACTTTTCAAAAATCTCAACGCTCATTTTGAAATAATGTCGAAGTATTTTCCGAAATTTAAGCCCGAAAGTGTTGCGTCGCGGCTGGCATCAGAGATTTTGCGCGTCAGCTGCTAGATCTTCCACCGCACGTTCTGTGTACATAGTGGGGGTGAAGACTTCATAAGGCCTTTGTTCGGCAGTGAAGGGAGGCTGTCGTGCCGGTAACATGCTGGTGGTGCAAGGCAGAAGATGTTTGTTCGCTTAATTGGTTCGCAAAGGAGGATCCCTTGTAATTTATGTGCTTACACATTTTAAATAGCTGCATCTGTGTAGGTTAAATAACAAACGGCAGTTTTGGGATGATATTATAGAAAAACACGGGATGTACAAGAGAGTTGAGGGATGAGCGAGCCCAAGGCTGGGCTTAGACTGAGGTGAAAAGTAAACAGCACCACGCTGAGCTTTCATGAATATTATTGCCAAATTTCGCATAGATATGTTACCTTTAAGAAGGCGAGCTTTTTTACATTACAAAAAAATCTTAACACTTTTTTCTTCCCCATGTCACGAATTTGAAGGATTAGAAAGGAGAAGTCATCGTCTTACTTATCTACTTATAAGACACTTTAACAGGTGTATAGGTGCCCTTTTTTAAGTGTACTTTACCCATTGGCATGGTGCGAGGAACAAGATTAGCATCACATGCTGCTGACATTCAATACAGTTCAGGGGAAACGGCTGGGGAAAGTCTAGAAACCACCCCCGGGTTTTCCCTGTGCGTCGACCTTTACTATTACCTTCTGGTCAAAGAGAGCTGGTGTTTGATTCACCCCCAGCATCCCTTGAGAATGACTGCCGGTTCACCCCACCGCTTGTCTAACGCTAACCCCACGTTGACATCCCCATTTACCGATAAGAAACTGGTTTTATATTTGAGTTGTTAAGAGAACTCCTTCTTTGGTAATAAATTTAATATTACCATCATCAAGGCAGGGTTGTAAATATGTTAAAACCATGCGTATTACTTTAAAAAATTATGCAAAAATGCTTTGAAAAGCCAACAAGACTGATTATTTTTCAGAAAGATTAGAAGAAGACCTGAGTCTTAAAAAGTATTACTACCCTGATTAATATTTTTTGATTAAGTAATAAGTGCCCTTAATAATCGCTCGTAGACAACAAAGCTTTTCTCTGGCTTTAATCTTGTCATTGTGCTATGATTTTTAAGATTAGATGTAAGGACTGTAGTAATGTTAAAAAACAAAGATAAAAAAATTAAACCTTGCTCTCACCACAACAGGAACCTGACAACCGTGTCAGAACCAAACAAAATATCTGTTATCCTTAACGGTGGATATATTTATATAAATCACATCAACTAAATTTCCAATCAAAACTGTCTGCCGAATTGAACACAGATCATAACATTTCAGGGTACCAGGCTACTTGGCGGATACAGTTTCGATTAGTAAAGTTTCCATATTTTCCCGATTGTATGACTCTGACCTAACTCCTGCGAGCTACGAGCGTGCTAACACCAGCCGAGGTCACGACGCCCCGATCCGTGTTGCCTCGTGGGAACTTCAATGTCGGACGTTCGCAATTAAGACATCAGCGCAGGTCGATGCGCGATATCGACAGGACGGGCCATGTGCGAGAAACGTGATTGTTTTCGATGCATTCTGCTCGCACATGGTTTGGATGATGGGCGATATTGGCTAGAGGATGGAGAAACAAGGTGCGAATGTACGGGAACCATTTAATTTTTATGGTTTTCCATATTGCACTGGCTGATGATGTGTGCTTCTATGCGTTAATGATTCGACAAAGGCTGGGATGGGATACGCAGCTCGATTCGAATCGCATGTTAGTACTGCTGATGTATAGTTTGCTGTTGGCATAAGTTGAGAAGATTGGCATTTTTCTGCATTTTCAACGAAAGTATACGTGACTTTATAGTCTGAAATGCACCAAGTTGCTTAACGAAGGTAAATCTTATAAATCATGATGTTTAATTGTGTAAATGAAGTTATTTGAATGAGTTAGCGTGGCTGTCGGTCAGGGAAGTCAGAAAATATTAAGCCTGTTAAAAAACGCTGTGCGCGGCATCCCTTATCACATCAGGCCGCTAAACGTGACGCTGCGTATCCCAGTTAAGGTGCTTGAATCATTTGTGGTTCGAAGTGGTGATCGTCGACGTAAAACGAATTTATCGATTTTTCCGTACCTACTGTACAACACCGTACTGTTGGCCCTGTTCTAACTAAATTTCCGTAACTGTGAACTTATAACTAATGGTTAACAAAGTCAATTATCTAAATAATAATCTCGTTTGCCTGCAAGCAGCTTTAAAGGCAAAAAAAAACCGACGCAGAAATGCGGGGAAAAAATATCAAATAGATAAGCTTTTTTTTGGGGGGGGGGGGGGGGGGGCACTATTTTGTACCTAGAATCATTGTTTCGTCATTAAAGTGATGTTGATAAAGGATAAGATCGACATTCTCGGCAAAAGTGCCACAAAAATTTAATAGATGGTGGAGGAGCCAAGTTATAAGCTTTCGTGGAAGTGCCAAGTTTTTTAACTTAATTTTAAAGCTTTTTCAATAAAATGCCGAAATAAGGATGATTTAAATAGAGTTTATTTGACTAACCGACACGATGTGATGCATCACTACTTGCTTTCCAAATCAACTCAGAAGATATCGTATATTTTTGCAATCATTTCGTCCCTTTCGCGATCTAGCAATCCCCTTTCTTTCGATATTGTATCCAATAATTCCAAACCCACCGGGCCGAAAACCGAAGCAAACCTCTTGTATCGCATATTCGCATGTCGTCGGAAAATCCATCCTAGAGCCCGAGAAAAGCGAACGCGCGACACACAATGTGCTGAAGCTTTCAATTTTCCAGGCCAGTTGCACTAGCGTTTCTATTACATTTCTATTAAGGGCGACGTCAAAAATGATCATCATATAACGAGGCAGTCAGTGCTCGTGGCACGCTCGCTTCACCCAACCAACCGTGAAAATAAACTAAAAACTAGTGCGCGCTCTCTTGCACCAAAGCGGATTTCCATGCTTCATCTCTGTCGGAGCTTATTATAAAATAAATGGCTTGAGGGAGCGACGAAATCCCCTCGGCAACATAAAGCAGGAAGCGCCAGCATGGCTTCGAACGTGAAACATGCTCGCTGCTTGTTTTTGCTCGTGGTTTTTATTTATATTTATTTAGATACCTATATTTTTTTAGTGGGAAAATTTGCACTGACTTTGTTCTCTGGGTTTGAATTGGATGTACAAATTAAGTTTGTTGGGAATTTTTTGTTGGTTTATTTAAGTTTATCCGTTTTAATCAAGGGATCTTGTCTGAGTAATGCAGCTGCTTTAATATAGTTACTAAAGCTTTAGCGAAATGTACTAGATATTTTGAAAGCCGTTCAGTTCTAGATTTCTGTACTCCTTGCCTATGAAATATACCTTGGTCAAAAAATACCTTAAATATTTCCTGAAAACATTGCCTTCAATTGATTTCACATACCCTCTAACGATATGAATTACACGATATGATACAGTTCATTCACTGGGAGAACATACTTTCCCGCCGGGAGCTTTCGTATTCGAAACAGTCTTTGCGTTCCCAACTTCACACAGCTGAAACGTGCATATATTGCTTATATTTATAACTTTTCAGCATAGAAATATTACCAACTATTTCTGATTTGATTTAATTAATTTTTTATCAGTTTCAGGACTAAGTTTTCAGTTATCAGCTACTCTTGCTGTCGGTAAAAGCATTACTTTTCAATATTGAAATTTTTAAATTTCACCGTGCAAGGCAGCATTTTTTCGGTATGGTCTCTCCCTGTATAGACTGTATGTATTTAATACAGTTTGACGGTTTAAAATACCCAATGAAATGCATCCAAACTTTTACTCCTACACGCTAAGCTGAATGAAATAGTCTAGCTAAATAAGATTTGATTTCCTTATCAATTCTGCATTTCCACCCAGAAAAAAATATGTTGACGACCAAGGTCCATCTGGCGCATGCCACCGACCCTGCAATGCAATGATTCCCAACAAGGCAGCCTTGCCGATAACAGCACTAGCACCTGTAATCGTGCGCGTGGCGCGATCCAGGCCCCAAACCCACCCCTATTACTGGGTGATATTTTAGGCAACTAATCGAGGGTGCTTCGGGTCGGGACCGTCTGACACCCAGGGTCAACGAAAACAATGCCTCCCTGTGACCATTCCCTAAGCAACCCTCAAAACGCTGCCATTTTATGACCTTGCAATGTTTACAGAACATCTGGCAATTTGTGAAAAATGCTTCTCTGAATCAACAAAAAACAAAAAAAAATACGTTTAATGGTTACTTCTCACCAATGTAATTCCAGTTTGTTTAGTAATTTGGTATGATCAGAAGGGGACTTTTCCTAAGTCTTTATTTAATATGTACACTGGGGTAGATTTGCTTTTACATAGAGACATGAATATAATATGATTAGTAAAGGAAATTTACAGGTACAAATATTCGACTATGTCAAAAAAACGCTGACATCACAATGAAGTAAAATGCATTTTCCCCACAAAATACATATCAATCTGTCGCCTAGTTACAGCATAATCAAAATTCGCAAACGCCACAAATTACGCTCACCATAAACCAGCAATCCCCTTCGCGCATAAATAACCAATAAACATCACGCCGCCCGCAAAAAGAACTCGCTTAAATGTACAATGCGACACCGGGCCCACACCGTAACAATCTAACACACTTGGGCGTGAAAGCGGGCAAGATTAACGCACGATTCTTTCCCGGCCACAAAACCGCGCCCCTAGCACCCCCACCCACACCCTCCTCCCCCCCGTATCCCAGCGTCGAGGACCTCTGCAGTGGGACTTCTGCTGATTGGATTTGCAGCCAGACATTTCAGGGAATTCACATCTAGTGGCGCGGATTACACCGCGACCCTGCGACAAGAAGTTATAGGTGGCGGCGGGGGCGGGGGCGGAGGGAGGGAGGAAAAAAAGCAGGCTCTGACGGGACGTTGTTAATAGAGAGACTAGATTGAGGCTTGTTTTGTTAACCGTCATCTTATCAATGTCGGAGCACCAATAATAATTAAAGTGGGAAAACAAATCAGATGGTTTAGGCTATTGTAATTGCTTAGAATCTGATTGAATGCAGGAAAGTGGCTGCTTTGTGGGTTGCCAAACAGGCGACAGACAGGGAAACAAGCGGCAGTCCAGGCTGCTTTTCTGACAGGGAAACAAGCGGCAGTCCAGGCTGCTTTGCAGACAGGGAAACAAGCGGCAGTCCAGGCTGCTGTGCAGACAGCGAAACAAGCGGCAGTCCAGGCTGTTTTGCAGACAGCGAAATAAGCGGCAGTCCTGGCTGCTTTGCAGACAGCGAAACAAGCGGCAGTCCAGACTGCTTTGCAGGCAGCGGAACAAGCGGTAGTCCAGGCTGCTTTTCTGACAGGGAAACAAGCAAGCCCAGGCTGCTTTGCAGACAGGGAAACAAGCGGCAGTCCAGGCTGTTTTGCAGACAGCGAAACAAGCGGCAGTCCTGGCTGCTTTGCAGACAGCGAAACAAGCGGCAGTCCAGACTGCTTTGCAGACAGCGAAACAAGCGGTAGTCCAGGCTGCTTTGCAGTCAGCGAAACATGAGCGGCATTGCCAGATATTGATGGAGCGAAAGAGGCGGCGGTCCAGGCACCTTAGCGGCGACATTTGCCTGACGATGGTCTTCCGTCTGATAGGATTACCGGGGGATTACTTACCAACGTGCCGGCGATGGCTGGCGCACATGGATGCTGGAACCAGATGATTGGATGTTATTGATAGAAGACGGGGATACGTGACTTGGGTTTCTTTTTTCTCTCCCGCGAAGTTGAAATGAATCGCTCGGATTTCTGCGAAGGCGGATTTTCTTTCTTTGTTCTAATGGAAATCTATTCGATTAGAGAGTTGTGGGTGGTGTCGTGCTATTGGTGGCTTCAGCTTTGCATAATCTTTTATTTTATGTGACGTTTTCGATAAGGACTCGTGCTAGTAATTTCGTTCTTACGGTCTGTACAACAATCGACTTGGCTGAAAATTGTCAATATCTATTCCTTAAGGTCTGTAGATGACTTAGATTGGAAGATACGCTGATTTGCTTAAAAGCAATTAATTCTTCAGTCTGCAAAGGTGCTTTAGCTAATATTTATATAAATTATCACCAAAATAAATTTATGACATTATTTCCAATCTCAAAAACAAACTTTTTAAATATCAAATAAAACATAATCATTTGACAGTTACGATATTAAACCAAGATTGATGATAGCCCAACACTTGGTGTAACTTCAGCCTGTGCCCTGCATCAACTCATAAACACACAAAGTCGGCTGTTGATCCTCCGCCCACCCCTCCACCCTTGAAACCACCAGCCCTTGCCCCGATATTTCACCATCTCGTCCGCTCTTTGATATAAGGGCTCAATCTGTCTGGGCGACTCTAAATATAATGCCCCGCCATCCGAGTCAAATTTGATTTTTACACGGATCATCTCCTTCCATAACCCTTGAATTATTCAAATTTCAACCCTCCACTGCACCCTCTATCCCCCCCCCCCCCCACCTCAAAGGACTCGCAGTGGCGTTTTCTAAGGTGACTGGACCGTCGCTTGGTTCGCTTCGCGCAGGCTGCTTTACGTACAGGGAAACAAGCGGCAGTTCAGGCTGCTTTACGTACAGGGAAACAAGCAGCGGTCCAGGCTGCTTTACGTACAGGGAAACAAGCGGCGGTCCAGGCTGCTTTACGTACAGGGAAACAAGCGGCGGTCCAGGCTGCTTTACGTACAGGGAAACAAGCAGCGGTCCAGGCTGCTTTACGTACAGGGAAACAAGTGGCGGTCCAGGCTGCTTTACGTACAGGGAAACAAGCGGCAGTTCAGGCTGCTTTACGTACAGGGAAACAAGCGGCGGTCCAGGCTGCTTTACGTACAGGGAAACAAGCGGCAGTCCAGGCTGCTTTACGTACAGGGAAACAAGCGGCAGTCCAGGCTGCTTTGCAGACAGGGAAACAAGCGGCAGTCCAGGCTGCTTTACGTACAGGGAAACAAGCGGCAGTCCAGGCTGCTTTACGTACAGGGAAACAAGCGGCAGTCCAGGCTGCTTTACGTACAGGGAAACAAGCGGTGGTCCAGGCTGCTTTACGTACAGGGAAACAAGCGGCAGTCCAGGCTGCTTTACGTACAGGGAAACAAGCGGCAGTCCAGGCTGCTTTACGTACAGGGAAACAAGCGGCAGTCCAGGCTGCTTTACGTACAGGGAAACAAGCGGTGGTCCAGGCTGCTTTACGTACAGGGAAACAAGCGGCAGTCCAGGCTGCTTTACGTACAGGGAAACAAGCGGCAGTCCAGACTGCTTTACGTACAGGGAAACAAGCGGCAGTCCAGGCTGCTTTACGTACAGGGAAACAAGCGGCAGTCCAGGCTGCTTTACGTACAGGGAAACAAGCGGCAGTCCAGGCTGCTTTGCAGACAGGGAAACAAGCGGCAGTCCAGGCTGCTTTACGTACAGGGAAACAAGCGGCAGTCCAGGCTGCTTTACGTACAGGGAAACAAGCGGCAGTCCAGGCTGCTTTACGTACAGGGAAACAAGCGGCAGTCCAGGCTGCTTTACGTACAGGGAAACAAGCGGCAGTCCAGGCTGCTTTGCAGACAGGGAAACAAGCGGCAGTCCAGGCTGCTTTACGTACAGGGAAACAAGCGGCAGTCCAGGCTGCTTTACGTACAGGGAAACAAGCGGCAGTCCAGGCTGCTTTACGTACAGGGAAACAAGCGGCAGTCCAGGCTGCTTTACGTACAGGGAAACAAGCGGCAGTCCAGGCTGCTTTACGTACAGGGAAACAAGCGGCAGTCCAGGCTGCTTTACGTACAGGGAAACAAGCGGCAGTCCAGGCTGCTTTGCAGACAGGGAAACTAGCTGCAGTCCAGGCTGCTTTGCAGACAGGGAAACTAGCTGCAGTCCAGGCTGCTTTGCAGACAGGGAAACTAGCTGCAGTCCAGGCTGCTTTGCAGACAGGGAAACTAGCTGCAGTCCAGGCTGCTTTGCAGACAGGGAAACTAGCTGCAGTCCAGGCTGCTTTGCAGACAGGGAAACAAGCGGCAGTCCAGGCTGCTTTGCAGACAGGGAAACTAGCTGCAGTCCAGGCTGCTTTGCAGACAGGGAAACTAGCTGCAGTCCAGGCTGCTTTGCAGACAGGGAAACAAGCGGCAGTCCAGGCTGCTTTGCAGACAGGGAAACTAGCTGCAGTCCAGGCTGCTTTGCAGACAGGGAAACAAGCGGCAGTCCAGGCTGCTTTGCAGACAGGGAAACAAGCGGCAGTCCAGGCTGCTTTGCAGACAGGGAAACAAGCGGCAGTCCAGGCTGCTTTACGTACAGGGAAACAAACGGCAGTCCAGGCTGCTTTGCAGACAGGGAAACAAGCGGCAGTCCAGGCTGCTTTACGTACAGGCTGCTTTACGTACAGGCTGCTTTACGTACAGGGAAACAAGTGGCAGTCCAGGCTGCTTTTCAGTCAGGGAAACAAGCGGCAGTCCAGGCTGCTTTACGTACAGGGAAACAAGCGGCAGTCCAGGCTGCTTTACGTACAGGGAAACAAGCGGCAGTCCAGGCTGCTTTACGTACAGGCTGCTTTACGTACAGGGAAACAAGCGGCAGTCCAGGCTGCTTTACGTACAGGGAAACAAGCGGCAGTCCAGGCTGCTTTACGTACAGGCTGCTTTACGTACAGGGAAACAAGTGGCAGTCCAGGCTGCTTTACGTACAGGGAAACAAGCGGCAGTCCAGGCTGCTTTGCAGACAGGGAAACAAGCGGTAGCCCAGGCTGCTTTGCAGACAGGGAAACAAGCGGCAGTCCAGGCTGCTTTGCAGACAGGGAAACAAGCGGCAGTCCAGGCTGCTTTGCAGACAGGGATACAAGCGGCAGTCCAGGCTGCTTTGCAGACAGGGAAACAAGCGGCAGTCCAGGCTGCATTGCACACCGAGCGTAACAAGCGGCAGTCTATACTCCTTACAATGCCCTGCCTTTTGTTTTTCAACTGTCAAGGGAGGCACCTCCCCCGCAACCCCCCTTTTGTCACCGAAACGCACGGAAATCTGTAATTCATATTCGTCGTGGTTTTTGTTTCGATGTTTTCTCGCTTCTGCGTATTCCATTTGAAAATGGAACTCTGTGTAGGAACTTTACAGTGACTTTTACTACTTTGTTAAATCGCGTGTTCACTGGAATCCATTTTAAATATTGTTTCTAATTATCTATTAGACATAGTTGGCGCATGTTTGAAGGAAGTTACACGGATGTTACCACTTTCTCAGACTTGAAATTGAATTATGGAAGCATAAAGAAAAAGCTTTAATCAGTACGAGCTATTTTATAATTTATTTTCTTACTTATGTTTCTTTCATACCTGGATGTTGTTAAACCTTTGACATCTAAAGAAGGTGGGTACGCCAAAATTTCGGGTGGTTTGTTCTTAATAGTTCCAATCTTACAAAATTGATGAAAACGTCTGAAAAGGTTTAACACTATGGGAGCAGATGTCAACTGATATGATTCTAAAGCTTAAAGACTGCATTGAGTTCTGGGTTCCCTGGTGAAACCTAGATTTAATTTCGCTTTACGCTCTTGTACTGTCCTTGCCGCATCACATTCAAAACTCTTTATCAGAATCTTGCTCAACATCAACTGCATCGCGCCACCGTCAACAAAAGTCCCAACAACTTCAAACATCATTGCCGCACACTTCGTGCACTGTAAATAATCAACTGATAAGTCACGTTGCAAACCAGGCTCTTAGATGCAAAGCCTCCTGAACGAGATCAAACTCTGCCATCGTTTGTATCGTCGTGCTGGTAAAGAATTCTGTGAGCTTTGCGCACCGCTTTGCATAACTGCTTAGAGCAAGCTTAGAGCCTGTGCTATCAGCTGCAGCATCGCTCGCGCCTTCAGAGTTCCTGTACTTGGCGGAGACCCAATGGCTGTTGCTACGCTGTGGAGATTTCGTTGGAATTGCGCGAAGATATGTGGACTAACATTAGCAGAAATTAGTGAATCATTACGGTGCAAGTACTTCTAAAGTCGGAACTATTGTGTGATACTATATGTTTCAGAGTATATTAATATAATTTTTTATGCATATTTAGCAAAGCTTTTCACTAAATCTATAATGAAAGCATGCTGCCTGCTTTATCAAGGGTTCAAGATCAGGCGCCAGATTAGTAGAAAATTCGATCAATAAAAACTATTTTCATATTTCGTTATCTTTTCATCGCAAAAACATGAAAATATACCTTTTTACATCATCGCTATATCAAAATTCTCCCAGAAAAAGTATTCCTGGCACCCAAAAATCCGCAACGCCCGTCATGCCGACCAAATTAAAACCATAATTTCCAACTATTAATTACAATTTACAGCCAACGCACAGTGGAACCCTAATTACCCCTAAATAATTCACACTCGTTTTATTACGATGTGAAGTAATGCATGAATTACATACGAAACAGGTAGCTCATAGATAGGGGATGGTTGAGTGGCAAAGGGGGTGGGTTTTGGAGTGACGAGGTGGTGGAAGGGGAGCAGTGGGGTAGGGATTGGAGGGTGGAACTGTGATTAGCATTTAGATGGCACCCACAAGAATACATTTCTATGTAATCTCGATTCGAATTCGCAACCCTCCATCTGTCACCAGATGTAATGACGTCACTTGACAGTTGTAACATTAATGGTACACGTATTTACGTAACAATTACAGATGCTCGGGACTGATTTCGACACCGAATAGAACAATAAATGGATGCCATTGTTGTCATGCCTTGTTGGGTTTAGGCTGGGGGAGAAGGAATGGTTTGTCGGACTCGCGATCTCTTCAGTTTGCCGGAAAAATAGTTTTGTTGTGAATTCTGTTCTGTCCGGCTTATCGGAAGTTGCTTTTCAATTTTAGGTATGTGAATGAATACGTTATATTTTTCAGAAAAAATGGATAACTGTTTTAAACTACCATACTCCCAAAGCTTAATAGTAATTTTTCTGTAAGCTAAGATTAAGCTAAGCTAATATAAGCTAAGATTAGGAAAAGACATGTCTGGTAATGTATAATAATGAATGTTATACCTATTTTACATGTTTCTTTCTTGCATTGCCCTATATATACAGATTGTACCTTTAAAAATAATATTACATTTTTAAATGCATATTTTTTTCTATCATTTATTTCAGTAATCCATTACAAAAACAGGTTGAAATTTTCACATGGGCACACGGATACCTCAGTGGATTCTTGCCAGGAACCCACCATCCACAAAAAAAATTATTATTAACTCCCTCTCTCTCCACCTTCCCCGTCCTCTTCTTCTCCGTCATCTTCCTCCTCTATCATATCTTTCATATCAACTCTTTCATATACATATACATTTACATTTACAAATACATTTTTAAATTCGGCGATCCGATATAAAACACCAACTTTTTGCTGTAGATACTTTGATAAGCAAGGCATAATAAAATCTACTGCTTAGCTTCATTCAGAGAACAAGCTTGTCTTCGAGCAAGGTCAGAAAGAGCTCAAAATTATGTTTGAATCGGACTGTCCCAGGACAAGCTGCTTTTCCTACACCATAGAAATATTTTATTAATTTCTTTGTAATGAGCTTCTTCCTTCGCTCTGAATATTATTCAGTCTCTGCGCTATCTTATTCGGCCCGAAAACTAATTACAAGTTATTAATTTAAAGTTGCTTTAAGTAAACTCTGCTGGCAGAAACTTTGTTGAGTTATCGCAATTATTATTATCAGCCCTCGCAGTCGCCCAGTTTCCTCCGTGGCCCGCGGTCGGAAGTTTAAACAATACAATTAAATTAATTTCCCAGACAAAACTTAAACGGGCTATATATTCGTAGACAAAGTTTCGCCACAAAATCTCGTGTCGCGCAATATTCCGCTCTTTGCGAGCTTAACGCTCTGATTTCAACTATACACCCTCTGTATTATGTAAAATCTACAACAGTTGTATATACAGTATAAACTAAAGTCGTAATTTAAAAGTGCTGGACTTGTTTGCGGTCCTTTTACTTGCACATAGTCTAGCCTATTTTCTATTCGGCATGTTTACTTGCCAGACTTTACTATCCAGTACCGACTATATTAAGCAAAATATAGTTATATTTCATAGGTTTCATAAGTTTCCGTACTTAAATTTGTATACCAAATCCTCAAATCATTATGGCAAGATTATGAGATATCTGCCTTATATCCTCATTACAATAAAGTTTGCAATATAATGCCTCGACGCTTAAACTTCTAAGATTTCATAATATCATCGTTTATCACGGTGCCATTGCTATGTGGCCAATAACATTTTCAACAATGCAGAGTCAACCATACAAAAATCCCCACCAATTTTACATTCTTCATTTAATTTTCTGACATAGAGCAGCTCCACTAACCATGTTCCAAATGATTGTCAGCAAATACGACACTCCATCTTGGCCACCCCGTCTCGACCAACAACGACCCTTACAATATACAACCCTCTCTCTCCAGCGCGCGTTACACAAACTCCGTACACCGCGAGTTACGTCTCGCGTCTGTGTGTGTGTGTGTGTGTTTTAGAATTTCAATTTTCCACTTGGCTGGCGGCGCAGTGCTGTTAGTCGAGCTAGTCTCCTAATTCACTTACTTTTCATTATCTACTTGCGCCGGCCGGTCGCCGGAGCGCGCCACGGTACGCGCGCCAACGTCGCCAGCGCTCCGTAGCGAGCAAGTTTGCGTCGCCGAGATGGCACTCGAGAGACCCATACTCATAATTACAGAATAAATTGTACGAGTCTCTAGCGGTTGGTATCATAACTAACTAGCGCTAGTCTCGTGGCCGTGGCTGTATATATACATACACCTCATGTAAGATGCTCGGTGCTTGGTGGAGTACGTTTTGGGTGGAGATATCGCTGGTGTGGCACGGAGAAGTGTTTTGCTTATAATTTACGGTGTCTAGTGCTTCTTCGTGGAGATTTAATTCAGTTTGAATTTGTGGACGCCGGATCCTTTGTCTTTGAGTGCTGTATGGCCATGATAAGCTTGAGCTTTCCTTATGCTTATAGAACCGTTTGTAAATTTAATTGCGACGAATTTCTGGCTGTCACCGGGCTCAAATTGCAGGGATTATCGGAACTTCATTTTATTGTAGCAGATATAATTACTTTAAAACACCTGGGCCTTATATTAGTAGTTACATATTTTATTCATTTGCTTTCAAATCGGTTAGATATTAGAGAAGATGCCAGGGCTGAAGATGGTAGCTGATGGGCATCAGAAGATGGGCTGAAGATGCCAAATCCAAGAATTTGATTGGTCGCTTTGACAGTGGCAATGTTGATTAGGGTGCAAATTTTAAAATTTAAAGCATATTGCGCTGAGACTTCTCAACTCTCATCAACATGACTGGACGCGGCAAAGGAAGGCTGATGGATTTGGCATCTTCTAGGTAAGAGAAGATGCCACGAAATTTGCCTGCTTATTTCAATACACCAGATTCCATTCTATTCCATTTTATCAAAATGACGTCATGATACCCACTCGCTAAAGTCAGGTAGAGCAATTCGGGTTGTGATTTCCCTATCTTCCTTTGTTATTTAGCAGAGCAAATAAAAATATTTTTTCCAAACTGGTAGTACTTCCAGTGGGTATTTGACGCCATTTTTCTCTGAGTGGAAGAGGTCTATTATTCAGTAAAGATTTGCATACGGAACTTATTAGGAGTCTTTTGAACCATTAAGTTAATAGTAACCATGAAAAAAGAATCAAGTTGAAAAATATCTGTTTAAATCAATAAACTAAACCAGAATTAATGTCACGAGTACCGTAAATATTGCCATTCATCTACAACGCCCAAAAGCAGTGCCATTAAAAGCCCCAAAACACCATAACAAATCATGCTCCACGCACACAAAAGTACAACGCGCGCTGCTGTTGCACATTGTGACGAACAAAGTGAACAGTCTGAACCACGAACGACCCCCTCTGCAAAACAACCCCTTCACTCGTGCGCAGAAAAAATATCTCCACATCAACAAAGCACACTCGAGATCTCATTGTTGCCCGCTAATACTAAAGGATGTTCAGAATAACATCAAGGGCTAAGCCTTTGATTGGCGAACTGATATAAGTGGTGGCAGCACTAATGAAAGAGAGTACGTGTGATAAATCAGTACCGTCCATTGGGGATCAAAACCAAACCCTCCCCGTACCAAAAACCCTCGAATTCAAGCTACTATCTCGCATTCTCTCTCTCTATATGTATATATTTTGATGTGTATGTGTCCTACTCGAATGTATATACTATGTCTAGCTTTTATATCTAATTTGCCGCTACTTTTTCTCATGGGGCCCGTTAGTTTTACCACCGCAGGCGACAGATGGCGTTAGTGCGGCCCTCCACCCTACCACCCGGCCGTAACCATTTCACCCCCATAGCAAGTCACGTGACCAATGTGTAATGAGCCGGTTAGCTTGCAATGCGCTGACGCTACGATTAACTACATATATGTATGGCTCGACCCCTCGAATGCATCATTATGTGTATGTGTTCAGTGTTATTCCGATGCGAATTGATACTTTTCGGACGCAGGCACTTGCAGTCGGTGGGTTGTGACAAGTCGAGTTTTGCGCGTAGGCTGCGGGCCTTTGTCGCGGGGTGATGGCAACAATGGGTGGCCTTGGAATTACTTTGGTGTCGGGCGTGCGTGGGTTTAATGATGTGGAATGCATTAATTCAATATTAGCTGGGTGTGTGGGTCATATGTGCGATTGTATGACTGGCGTCGTGTTGCGTTGCGTTGCATTGCGTTTTGTGCATACATTACGCGAGGGAATACACCTCGAAATGGTGACAATTAGAACGGTTGCTGGCTAATTTTTCATGCTTATTCAAATAAAAACTGTTTCAAAAGGAAATTGTTAACTTTGTTAATTAATGCCTGTAGGTTAATTGAAACTGTAATTCCTTTTAGCTTAGTTTATAATTGTATATTTATATATTTTTTTAATTATAGTGATAAGATTGGGATAATATTAAAGTTAAATCTTGAATTCTCTGCGACAAGGACAAGATTTTGAGTTGTTTGCTTCATCTTTTGCTCCTCTTTGCTCATTTCAATGTATTTTAAATTGCGTTCACAGTACTTACACGTGACGCGCTTACGCTTTTACGCGTTAACAGTTTGGTTTAATTTACATCCTGCAAATTTTAACAATGGCAAAATTAAGCAATAGACTTCTGTCTCATTTGTGGCGAGCAATGCGATTTGAATAATCGTTTGCAATTAACGGAAATGCCTCGCCATCTGGACATACATTTGTGTTTGGAAATAAAGTTCCTCATAAATAAACGGAAATATCTCCTATATAAGCAATGTCAAAATGCAACGCAAGAAACATAACCCCACAATTTCCCTTCGATTTATAGCTTAGGATAACCTGCATCCCATCAAACCAAACGCACGTAAATCGATTCAGAATGCATTATTATCCACAACATCAAACATGCCCACAAACGGGCGCAATTTAATTTGGCACTTGCTCTTTTTATCACCCGTCCGTGTGGCCGGCTTTGGGAGGGCGTAAACTCTGGTGTTTTTCACGGGGATATACACCCACCAAGACACTAAGGGGTGACTCGCCCACACCCTCTGCCCTTATACTTGACGACGGCGGCGGCGACGGCGGTGGGACAGTGTCCCATCTCGGCACATAGTTCCGACGCAAAGCTGTTGGCGATTGACTGCCATTTGTATTCCGGTCGGGGTGTTAGCGGAGACCTCGTGTGCGAGATCGCAGTCGTCATTGAGTAATTTTGACCCCTGAAGAATAGCGTAGGTTCGACGGGGCGTATGGAGATGAACGTGCAGCAGGGAGATGCAAGAGAATGGCGACGGAAGGAATGAACTCTTTGCATGTTTGAAAGAGTAGTTAAGATGCAAGGCTGAGTCATCACGTGAAAGATCGTGGTTCATGACTACTGTTGTACTACTTGTTTGCAGTCTTAGATGCGATAAGTTTGTCTGAGATTTTTGACCGTAAGTATCGTTATCCAGAGTAAACATAATTTGTTATAAACTTAATAATAATTTAATTTGTGATATCATCGTAAGTGTAGTATGCAAGACTTTGGCAGATAAAACGGGAAGATTTAAACGTAAGCTTTCCAATCATTTTTGTCAATAGGTGTTTGTGTGATTTGCAGTTTTACCAACTGACTCACATCTAGTTCGATGTGTGAGTTATATCACATGCTGTACGCTACATTGCACGACAATCGCATGCAGTATACAGACTTCAAGTAGTAGCTAAGAGCAGTAGCAAGTGCATCTCCCTGCCCACTATCCATCTCCATCGCCCGGGCGACTTATTTGGCCGCCTGGAAGACGTCAAATGTGCGACGACGGCGACCTCTGCCGTCCCCAGGGAAGACAAATGTGAAGCAATCGCACTTTTACACGATGTCCGGCCGGCGATGGTGATAATGGCGGCTTCGCGTCGGATTCGATCTGCTTTCTGTGATTGTATTGCCCAAGCTAAGTCCTGTGCGAGAAGTATTTTTTAGATGGATTCCTTATAAATTGACTGATTACATTTGTTGGTACGACTGGTACGACAAATTTGACTCTGCTAGGGATTTTTCTTTGTCAACCCACGTCGTTTTGAAACTTCTCACTGCATGTTTCATAATGTCTTTCGCCTGAATCAACAACGAAATCAACTCCGAAATAAGAAAATCGGCTTAATTTAAGTCACATTTGCAATTATCTCCCACACAAGTGATTTCTGACCCAGGTACGTCATCCATAAAATCGGGGAAATTCAAGTCGGTTATCTCTTCACAACGAAGGTTGAAACACTATTCAGTCTCAGGCAATACGTTTCCATCCAATCATAACCAAGCTGTCATCAATCACCGACGAGATATCCCCAAAAACAGGCCGTCTCCCAAATTGACACCTAAATCAATATCCTTTAGAACGTGACGCCGAAAAGCGTAATCGCCCTCGAGATGTCAATATCATTTTCTTTGTCACGACCAAGTGACACTCGGTATTATATTACGCCGAAGTCTCAAATATTTTCAAGTCTACCTTCATGGTCTTTTTTTCGTCGAGAGATTTTCTCGAGAGCAGAGTCCTCTTCTTTTCCGGAAGCCGTGCTTTTAGAACCGGACGTGCCGCCATTGTCGCCGGATGGGACCGGATGTGTACTTATAGCAGCGCTAGGCCACACGAGTGTCACCGCACCATTAGTGGTTGTCTAGAGTCAAGTGGTGTTTTTCGGGAATGGGGGGTCCATTAGTTGGGTGAAAGGTATCATGATGTTGAGGATAATATTGAGAAGTTAATGCATTTTAGCACACGGAAATTGAACTGCCAGAATTGAGGATGTGCCTGTTTTTTCTAGGGGGGTCGTCATCGCTTGTGAGTGTTAATGATTTCGATCACCTATTTTTGGAGTATCATTTGTAATTTAATGATGTAACATAGTATTTTTTATTTACTTCCATTGACATCTCATCATTTGCGTGCAAAAAATAAAGTTTTTGTAATGTGTATGATTAAGTATACCTACTTTTTGCGCAAGTACTTTGCAATCATTGATTTTAAACAAAATGAAATTACTATTTTTAAATTACTAGTTAAAAAGGCAATCATCAATCTAATGTTTTGGGAATCCTCAAATAAATTGGCTTGCTTTTCACAGGATAGGTAATTGCATTTTTACATTTAAATAGCTCCATTTTCTTAGAAACGTTAAAACTTATAATTACGATCACTTAATAAAGAGCATGGCTCTTCTTTATTCATTCTGTAGTATTTTTTCCCTCTCTGCAAACCCCTGTAACAAATTGCTCGCTTTGGCCCATAGCATACAGTTAATTACAATTTTCGCTCTCCCCCCAAAAGACCCGTTCTAAGCTATTAGCTATATCTAATTATAAGAATAAATAAATACCTACCCCCAATTGTGGTAGTTAAGAGAGTCAACCATACCCCGAAATGCAGCAACACAATTCTTTCAGCTCGCAACGAGTACTCAGTGGCGTACCGTCAGTATTCTAGCAAGCTTAACTGAGTGAACTTCATGCTATGAGTACGAGTGCACGCCCATTATTTGCAAACAATGTTTAGGAACTTTAATCTCTATGAGATCGTTAGGAAAAGTGCGAGATTTTTGTGCGCTTACCGCCTACAAGATCTCTTTATTACATTTTTATAGTATTTTTCTTAAATCCTTGTGGCCTTCAGATGCCCTACTTGCAAATTTAGCTGCAATGTCTTTATTTCAGCTGACCAAAAGTGCGATTTTGTTCGAATTTATAGATTTTTTTCTTACTGAAATACTTAGTTTTGTTTGAGTTTTGGTCCTAACTGGAACTTGAGTCTTAGGCCCATGATAAAGCTGGCAGTATAAAGCTTTGCCGGCAAAAATTGACGTAAAGCATAGAATTCAATATCCCAGTTAGACATTTTCTGAAAATACATACATATTGATGAGCTGGGACACACTAGGTAAGAAAATCTTATCACTGTCAAATTTCCTAATTTCTTAACGTAAATTAAATTTGATCTCAATAAACCGAGTACCGTGAGAAAATCCTGCATCGCCACTGTCTTTAGAATCACCAACGCTAGCATGTGGCCAGTTTCACGGGTGTTTCTCGTTTGTGAAGAGATTAGTTCTGCGCCTTGCCGCCCGCGCCCAGCGATTCGACGCGCCGGGGGTGCCAGGGGGTGAACGGGGGCTGAATTATAAGCTCCGTGAGGTTTGATTATGCAGGATATAGAATTCTAGCGCGCGCGCGGTTTCGCTTACCGATTAATCAAAATGGGGGCGGAATATTTTGTCGGTTTCTACTTTTTGTTGAGCGAAGAGGCACGCGCGATATGAAAATGTAGAGCATAAGTTATGTAAAATTTGTTGGCGCTTATCTCTGTCTGCGAATTGAATGATGTTTGCTTATTAAAAGCGCGGGGATGCCGTTTTTTGGAAGGGGGAGGAATAATTTTCAAGGGGTGCAATATGTTGAGCTTTTTGCTATGTCTACTAAAGGTGGGATAGCCGTTTGTATTCGTCAGTCTGTCAGATTTTAAGCCGTTTCGTTTCAAAGTGAATGAGATAAGATTAAATTGAACCAATGCATATAGTTAATTTATTTAAAATCGCATTATTTTGAAGGAATTTTCCATTTTCCTGGAATATAAAGATAACGACTATTGAAACCTAATGATTAAACGACTCTTTTTGATGCTGAAGGCCAAATGGGTGAGATTATTAAGAATAGCGATAAATGATTATAAAACTGCCAAAACTCGGCATCATGAGTATTTGCAATTGAGGACAAAATATATGTATCGCCCAACAAAAACACCCGAAAACGACGGATATAGGTACACTTTCAAGGAACTGGACTTCAAGGAGGAGGACTTGACCTCAAGAGATGGTTTTATTCATAAATTTATCGGGTAGCTGTTCCTGATTGTTTTCAAGGAAGCTAAAATTCAACCCTCAATTTCTAATCAATCTTTTAGGCAAGTATCACACTTGACTACGGTATAAAGCTGCTAAATCTGTACAAGTCACAATATTAGTTCAATCACATCGTGCACCTTCAAATTCCAGAATACGAAACTCGGGACTCTTTAGGATTCCCCAAAGAATCTAAAGATAATTAAGTTTCATGTTCCGTTTTATCACACCAACACATTCGAATGTGACATCGAAATCATTCTTCAATTCCCTCCCGTACAATAAACCTTCATAAATTAACATGACAAAAATAATTAATCCACTCCCAACTATTCCGAACAAACCTCCGCGACCTTTAACAAATCTACTTTATCAATCCCTCGTCCGCTCCGCTCCAGATAAATTGAGTAAAGGCATTAAAATGTATGTGTAGTTTTGTGTATAGTATTCTCGGGATTAAGGGGCTGTGACCGCTATATGTTATGCACTCTCTGCAACCCTTAGATATCGACCAATTGCTAGCAACAATTCATGAACCAGCCTGGGAAGAATAAGGAAGATTCTGAAGATTCTTCCACATTTGCGAACGATATAAATTATAAGTTTTAAGAATGCCTCCGTCTCCTTTCAATTAGAAAGACATTTGTTTTGTTCGAACCTAAATGGAGATACTCGTTGCAGTAAGGTAGATATTATTAGAAACGCAATATCCAATATCCGGGATTGTAATTTGATACGGATACAAAGTTTGGAATGGTTATTTAGTGTCAAATAATAGAATGACACTAATTTTTGCGACACTAAAATTTAGCAACGCACCATATGTGAGCAATACCAGCGTCAGTTCCTACACAAAGAAAATTATGTATGTCTGATTTAAGACCTTAATCTCAAACAAAATACCTAACCAACGCAATATTTCTCATAGTACATCCGCCTCAAGCGACAATCCAGGCTCATCACACGATAATACACCCAAGCTCACTCCGATCTCTCACTAAACAATATTTGGGGTGACGACGACGCCGACGGATTCGGTAGGCGGCATCACGCATCGCGCAATCAAATTAAAGCCACGTGGCACGACAACGAGATAACAACGGTAATGCATTCGTAGGACGTCGTTCGCTATGTATAAGTGTGACTTTGCCGGTCGCTTCGTATGAAACGATAGTCCATGGAGTCTACGGGCACTTAGCAGCTAGCCTAGGGGTTGTGTTTATAAGCAAATAATAAGCCTAGGGGCGTGTGGCGAATCGACGGGTAGAGTATGGAGGAGATTAGCTGGTGTTTGTGTGTGTGCTGTTCGTTGCTGGAAATGGCCACCGGGGATGGGATTAAATTACGTTTTGCGGGGATGATTTTTGACCGTATTTGGCGGTGATTTAGTTTTTGAATGTAGCGTTGGGGTGGATTTGGTTTTTGGGATATTTCGTGGTTTGTCTTGGCTAATTTGCGTTCTTGAATGCACTAGGTAATGTTTCTGTCAAAGTGCTAGGATATTTATTGATGAGCGTAACGAGCGTAGCGAGTGAAGCGAAATCTTCAATTACACTTTACTGCTAAAAAAATCCGGAATGTTTTTTTTTTTTTTGTTTTTTTTTTGTTTTTTTTTTGTGTGTTTGTTCGCGCTCTACAGGCCAAACGCCAAAACGGATTTTGATGAAAATTTACATGAACCTTCGTTTTCTCTGAACTTAGATCTGCCACGTTTTTGAAGCAAATCGGACGAGTAAATTTTATGTTATTAAGTTTTTACGAAATTTTTCAGTTTTTCCAAAACACGTTTTGCACTCTAGAGGCCAAACATCTTAATATAATTTGACGAAACTTACAGGAAATGTTGACCCTCACGATTAAATGTCTGTGTAAAAATTTCATTGTTGTATGTTAAGCACTTTTCTTGAAAATGGCGTTTTTATGACGATTTTTTGCGATTTTTTAGCGTTTTTTTCCGTTTTTTGCAACTTAAGCAACTTTAACTTCAACCGATCTTTACAAAATTTACTGTGTGCATTAAAAATCGTAAAAAGAAGATACTGTATTAATTTGAACCAAATCAATCGAAAAGTTTTTCTTTAAATCGATTTTTACGTTTTTAAATATTAAAATGTCATTGAGAAAGCTGCTAAATTCTTACTGGACATGTTAAATTGATCATAAAAGCCTCTAGGCTATGCGCACACGCAATATAATTGCGTTGAGGGTGAGCGTAAATATTACGCTCATCCACAACACGATTATATGAGTGTTCGCATAGCCTAGTTAGTAGTAAATAGCATCGCAAAGGTTGCAGATAAGGAAGTCAATTTGGAGCATTTTTCACGCCTCGATGGCATGTGAAAACTTGTCATCGTTTATTTAGAAAATTGCAAATAAAATTGCCTGGTGAAAATCCTCTCAGGTATTGTACCAAGTATATGAAAAATCAGAACCGCCATACTTTGTCTGTTCTTTTAAAAAGCTTCCAAAGAAAATCTATGACATCTTTGTTCATCGATTTCTCTATCGATCAAGTGGCTTCTTGCTTGCTCGTTTCAAACAGCCATATTTCCAAAATCGATCACCAATCCTTGACGCTTTGTGAGCTGGTCCTTGTTAGTGCTCGCGTGAATCCCATGTAACGAGTTACATTTGTTTTCGTTACCACTAAGTGTTGGCACAGAATTCGCATGAGATAAATGAGTTGCATGCGGTATATAACAATTTTCCTCTCATGTCTAGAGCAGTTTTTTCAATTTTTGACAGATTTTTCTACCATGTTCACTGGTGTAAAATGAAACAACAAACATCGACGAATAAATACAGATGTCGGCACATTTTTCATACACACCGGCTAATGGCAGGGATCCATTTGATTGAAATAATTCGGAAAATTGGATTACCCGCCGTGTTAAAAACAGCACTCAGTGTCGTTAACGATGATTTGCGCTAGTTTACGATCGGCTTCCATTTGTTGGCGACCGCAAAAAACCCGTTCCTTTTCACGCCGCTTTTTCCGGCCCCAATTTGATGCCCGGGATCAAATTACCTTGCCCCGACTCCGTGCCCCATGGTTCACCGTGTACTATACTATAATACACCGCGTGTGTTTCGAACCAATTTAAAAGCTAATGGCTACCAATCTAATTTCATTTTCTTAACCTATGCTGTAGCTAGGGAGGCTTGAATGTCGCTTTTTCGCGCTGCTCGACAAAGAAGCGGGCACTGTTAGAAGTTACTCTTGCCCTTGGGACGCTCCTAGCGGAACAGGCCGGAATTAGCATTTTGACAATAAAATAAGGCTTAATTTTGTTTTCATTTGGGGTTTTCTTTATAAACAAAACATTTGTCTCACTATTTTACATTGAAAATAGAAAATTTTGCTCGGTTTATTTTAGTGTTTCTGGTCCATCGGACCCATTCACTGTTAATGTCGTTTTTCTTTACTTACACAAATGAAATTAATCGATAGTCAACGATGTTCAACGATTTTCAGAAAAAAAATAGGTAAGATTAGCTTAAGTTAGGCTAGGCCAAGGTAGGTAGATGAACACCTACCTACCTTGAGGCTAAGGCTATGGTTCGATTGGTTGCTAGCGAGTTGCTTGAGCATTGATTGCCAGGTTTTTGAATTGCAGGGTCAAAATATTGGTTTGGTTTTAGGGGTTTCGGGTTTTTTTATGTGGCTTCTGGTTCTCAATTTGTTGCTTTTTCACTCGAGTTTAGACCGTTGATAAAGCAGGCAGCATAGCGTTGCGAAACGTTGGCAAAAGATCGAGTTTGGGAGTTAAGCATTCAATACCCAGCATAAATAGTTTCTTCTGAAAACTTACATTCTTAGATAAGGAAAAGACATGAGCCAAGAAAGTATGTTCAACTATGTTGCAGTGTTTCAAACGGATCATCGAAAAGCTTACCAAACGGCAATCCAGGCCCCTTACCATCGTCAACACGCGCCCTAAGAACAATTGTACGCCGGATCGACTGTTTTCACAATAGAATGGTGTTTCATTTACAGCAGGGGGCGACAATTGATACCGCACCATCCTATTTGCCAAAAAGCAACAAAAAGGCAACGCACACATTACCTTGTGATTGGCTGTTTTACGTTTCCTCTGATTACACCCTTTCGCCTCCGCGAGACGCCGGAAGTAATTGGCCGCATCCACGTGGCACATCCGGTGCGAGAAGCGGCCAATCATATTAGTTGTTCCAGCAATTGTCTTGTCTGTTTTTTATTATGTCGGTCGTTGTCGCTAACGTCAACTGGCTGCCAGTGACATTATACAGCATTATGTTCTGACAGAAACATTCTGAAACGGGGAGGGTGCTTGTTTGGATGATTGAATAGACAAAGGAAGAAGATAATAAAAAAATGGACGGAATATAGAAAATACGCTATCCTGTAAGGAAACGCCGCTGTCAAAAACATAGATATTACTTTTTTTAACACTTATTTATTTATAACCTCGCGTGGCATTCAAATAACACAATAATCAAATCATAATAATTCAAATAATTTATTAACATAGTAATCACAATACACAACGAAACGAGCCGACAACACTACACACCACACCACAGTTCATCCTTTGGCGCCGTCGTCGGACAAAAGACTGTCGATACTGAACGGATTCGATCGCTTCACACTCGTCTCGGCCACCTTCACCACCGGCGGCGGCCGTCGCAGCCGCTCCTCGTCCACCAGCTGGTTCGCCGACGACGACGCCGACGACACGTTCCCGTAGTCCTCCTCGTCCGACGTGACGTTCACGTCCGTGTCGCTGTGGTACGCCCTCCGCCCGGCAAACTCCGGCGCAAACTGCAGCGCCCCGTTGAACGTCGTCGCCTTCCCGTGCGTCTCGCCTCGCGCGTTGAAATGCGGCGTCTCCATCGTCGAGTCGTCCTCGACGTCGATGTCCGTGTCGTCCTCGTCGTCGCCGCCGCCGCCGGCGTGAGCGCCGCCCGGGTTCTTGTTGCGCTTCGCCTCCCAGTCGGCGCGCAGCGTCTGCAGGTCGACGGCGATGCCCTTCGCCGCCAGCTTGCGCTGCTGTCGCTCCAGCGACTTGTTGATCTTCTTGTCGCGGCGCTCCTGCTCCTTCCGGCGCAGCTCCTCCTCGGGGATCGGCTCGCCGCTGCACGTTTGGGGGTGCGCGTTGTGCGCCGGCCGGCCGGGGCCCTTCTTCGTGTGCTCCTTCTTGCGCCACTTTGCGCGACGGTTTTGGAACCATACCTGTGGGTAGGGGGAGGACAGGCGATTGCTGATTAGTGGTTGTCGCGTGGAAATGTGATCGGGGATACTCATAGACACTATAGGGAGTGAAAATGCAGGTCAAAAAGGTGAAGTAACAGTGCGCTGAATCACGTATCGGATGGGTAACCATTTGACAAATGACTGTTGTGTTTGTATAAGTAAGAGTTTTTGGATTTTGAAGTTTGCACAACTAGCTTCACTGTCTATCAACACGGCAGTGTGGCTATTGATATAGAGGATTTCGCGAAGATATCTGTTGTTTCTTATGTGCTCTATCGAAGATTATTCCCCCAGTTTCTAGGCTATGGCATGAGCTCTAGATAGAGCCTTGGTACGAATCCCAGAAACAGTGAGCCTTGGCCAGTGGAGCCGTTTGACAGCACAGATCCCACCCTATTTCTGAGCGTTATTATCGGCCTGTAAATTGCCGGTGCCAGTCAGGGGTGGAACAACGATTCACGGGCCCGCCCGCAGATTTGGACAAAAAGGCCCCCCCTCCTCTCCCAAAGGCGACAGGTTTTTCAGCCCCCGATAAAATTTTGAATCATTGGCCTTTTTTAGAGCGAATCTATGCGTTGTAGCAAGAATTTTAAACATATTGCAAAGCTATTTCAAATTGACGGATTTGGAAAATCAGCTCGATATTTCCTGTGAACCACATTTCCAAGTTTTATCTTGCAATATGATAAGCAGGATAGACCTTTCCTGGAAATAAAAATTCAGAGCGTCTGAGTAGGTATACCAATAAGATACTTTCAACCACCATTAGTCACCCTTGCGTAAACCTACTAATGTAATTGACAATGTTTTTCTGTAGTTTTTCGTATTTTCTGATATTTTACTCCTTATCAAGCGAAACCTTCGTGTACCAAATTTGACCTGACTCGACAAGGGCCCCCCGCGTACTGGACCAGTCTGCCTCACACATTGAATCTGCAGTTGGCGTGAAACAAGAGTGAATAACACTGAAAGTATCGCAAAAATGAGTAAACGTGTTTCAGATTTAGTGACAACCGACGGGCCCCCCCGCGGCCGTAGACGGGCCTGGGCCCGCCCGCGGCCGCGGGCCCTGCGGTCGCCTAGTTCCGCCCCTGGTGCCAGTATACCACCACCTACAGCAAGGTGTCTGCGTTCTCTTTTCTCACAGGGTAACTGAGACGATGTTTTCATTTCGCGATTATCGAACTTATTGGAGTAAACTCTTTACAAGCCTCAATGGCAAGCACCCTCAAGCCAGAGGACAACCCTTAGAGTTGGTGTTGATTCGATGCTCAATGAAAATACTCGTTGCTTGTGCGGTATAGATACTTATTATTAGAAATGAAATATCCAAATATATATTTTATTTCTAACAATGATGCAATGCGAATGCTGATGGCGATAGGAAGCTAATTGTCAATTTACAAATAAATATTATAAACACAGGCTAGCGAAACTTATAAAAAAACACACTATTGGAAATATATTATAGTTCTGAAATGAAAGTTCGCTCATTTCTTTCGTTATATATATCTTTGGAAAATGGACATTTCGTTTCCAATGATGAATAATAAAGCCTGTGAGTTTTCCTGAGGCTCCTTACCGCGACGCGCGACTCCTTGAGGTCCAGCCGCATGGCCAGCGCCTCTCGCATGAACACGTCCGGGTAGTGGCTGGCCAGGAACGCTCGCTCCAGCTCCTCCAGCTGCCAGCTGTTGAAGTTGGTGCGTGACCGACGCCGCTTGCTGGCGCTGCTCAAGAAGTCGTCGCTGTCCCCGGCGCCGCCACCGCCGGCGTCTGAAGGCAAAAGAACGCGGGGTTTTGTTAGCTTTTGGCCTTCAAGAAGGATTCTTCTATGTGGTCTTGGTTTTTTTTAATGCTGTAGGATTCACTATGATGACTGGAGAAGTGCAAAATCGGAATCAAAAATTTCCCCGAGTTAATATCAGAAAATCTTGACAGATTCTGCGAAACTATTCCTCGCAGAAAGGTTTAGAGGAAGTTGAGCACCTTCTTAATCGATTGCATGGAAATCAGACTCGATTTTTTTTTTCAGCGGGTCCGCAATTTGTGCATATTTTTATAATTTTCATCAAATAGGTTTTTCATTAAATGATAAGCTGTCGATGAGACTTCCCCTGTCTTGAATTCGTGCTAGATATCTGTCCCATTTAGCAAATAGCAAAAAGCCCAACAAGGTTGTCAAGTTAATTTATAGGAAATTGGTCTACCTTCGTTTTAATACGGAATGCAAGCTGGCAAAATAGCTAGTGGAAATAATAGAAGTGGTTCATGGATTGTTTTTAAAATTTTGATTCTAGGCAGCATGGCTAGTCAAAATATCTCTTCTCAATTCCATATGGATGTATAGGGACTTGAAGTGCTTGAAGCGGATATTTTTTAGCTTGGATATATTTCGTTCTTGGTCCTGAAAAGTGCATTCAATTGCAGTTGGTTATAGATATACATTACTGAATGAATCAACCGCAATCAAAAATGTCTTGTGATAATTAATCAGCGATAGAGCGTTAAATGATGCTTAGCGAATTCTTTCTTTGTTTCAGGAGGATACGACTCGACAGTATCGTGAGTTTGCCTTTAGTTATGCACTACCTAGTTATGCAGGCGCCGTCATTTAAGGTAAATACACGAATTTGTACATATTTCTATAGCATGATTTGCATTGGGATATTTTCGTAATTTATGTCTATTTAGTGTTTAATTTATCTAGTATACCTGTATACGTGAAAATGTGTCGGCATTACAACAGTTAGCTGACACTTTATGCTGATTTAACAGACATAGTACAGAAGTTAACACGACAACCTTTATTTCTCTCTTAAGACTTATGTCTTTCCTAATCCCTGCACTAAAATTTTCAGAAAAACTATATTTTACGAGTTGAATATTTATTCTGTGCGCATGGTTCCCTCTTTAAAGGGAAACCTTCATCATGTTTATCATGAGTGGTTGCTTCCCCAAGAAGTTGCCTATCCCGGAATGTTTCACCCCAAGAGATAACTTCCCTAAGAAGTTACCTACCCTAAGCAGTTGCCACCCATAAAGGTTACCATGTATACACCTGATGTTGCCATACCTCAAGAGGTTACCTACATCAGAAGAGTGCGTTTAAACCGGACGATTGAAGTAGAACGTCCGGACTATTAGATTCGACTTCTCCGTACTCCAATTTTTTTTTTGCTAGCGAATAGATTACATAGCATCCACGTCACGCGTCGCACGTTCCAAGCCGTCCGCTTCGCACCCAGCGCGCCCTCGGCATCACACCGATGGTGTGCAGCAATTCGCACCGAACTTTCGCACACACAAAAGCGCGCAAAAACAAAAAACCTAATCGAAATAGTACCGAAAAAAAGCGCAGCTCGTTGTGGTAATCATGTTGTATTTCTGCAAGAGTGGCTGCATATGGCCCTCGGTGCAACAATGCTGGTACGGCATCATGTCGTTAGCGGCGACCAAGTTTAGACAGATTGCTTGCACATTAGTGCACTTAACAAGCAAGATGCACGCGTGCCATGCGCGCGATATTATGTGTCACATGCGCGTTGCAATTTGGGTGTGTTCCGATGCAGTTTGGTCGTTCGCTTGCCTGCTGTCAGTATATGCAGGCGAACGAGTGCAGTTTGATCTAGTAATGTGATGCTGTGGGATATTTTTTTTCTGTTTCAACAATTTTTTTGTATGCATCATGAGATTAATCAGAAATGTGAAGTTATGACGCGCGTCATCTTTGTGAAACAATCAAACGCAATGCGCTAAAAATCTTAAGAAGATTCATGAACTAACGCTGACTATGAAATTAACTTTTTTGACAAGCCATATCTTACCGGCAACATTAAATGCAAGACAATGATTTTGTTCATAGAGAACGTGTATTCATTATCTACAAACATATTTTTATAACCATCACATCATAAAGACATGGATGCAACAATGACGCAATGCCAATGCCTATGCTGATGGTGAACGGAAGCTACATTTCAATTTACAAACAAGTATTTACCATAAAGGCTAGCGAAACTTATAAAAAAAACACACGATTTCAAATATGTTTGAGTTCTTATTTTATGCAGGTCGCTTACTTCTTTCTTTACACACAGGATTGTTTTCATAATCTTGCAACACCTCTAAAACTTGTACATCTTAATTTTGGCAACTTTTTAATTCAGTCATTAACTACATACCATGCTACACACCTCTTCGCATATAATTACTATAGCCAAACACATAAAATATCACCTAACAGCAGCACTGAATTCATCGCACCCAAAAACTAATCCTCATAATCACATAGCTTCTGTCCCTGCTAACACGTTCTTCAGCAAGTTTACCATTATGTGGCCCTCCGTATGCCATATCTCTATATAATACTATGTGGGCCTAACGCACCTCTAGGCGATGCTTGCTATACGCGCTAATGCGTGTAAAAAACGGGTATAGCATGGCGCCTGTTTATAGCAGCCGATTGTTATTAGCCCTATGTGCCACAAGAAAGCCTTCGGGGTAAGATGCCTGACTTGCTGGTGGTTTTGCTTTCAGTGTATTAACGGGTGGTGGGGCATTTTGAGCCATCAGAGCTTTGGGGATTTTCATTGATGTTTGCACAATTGAGTGCTATAGAGGTAAATTGTTATAAATTATGTATATAAAACCACTGGATAAAAACGAGATGGTTGTATTTTGGTGAGTTTAAAATTATGTTTAATAGTATCGAGGTACTTTTTCATCTTTGGCAGCATTACTTTGGGAAACATTTCGTTCGTATATGCATCTTATGCTAACTGAAACGCTTATTTCGAACAAAATTGCTGGTTTACGCCCATTTAACTGTGTATTTTCACGATTATCGCTGTAAAATTTTGGTCAGAAAACGAGCATCATGGCAAGTTTAGGGTCTTCTGTGTTAATGCTGAGCGAAACATGCGAAGAGTCTTAGGCTCCTTATAGGCTTAATACACACATGCGTCATGCTCGCTCGTTTTTCTATGTACTTGAAAAAAAACTTGTAGTCTTAAAGTTTCTCCTTTTCACTTAAACAGTCACCTACCATATGTACCTATGTGTCTATTTTGAGAGTAAATTGTATGTATTGCACAGTACAAATAGTTTTTGAACAGAAGATATGAATTAATAGTTTATAGCCTGTAATAACGCACAGAACAGACGTTTTACCAAATATAACAGAAGAAAACAAAATATTATATTCATACTATGAATGTTATAAGATCATTTTTAACTGCCCATCAATAATGACAATGATATTTATGAATTATTCCGATTCTCTGGTTAACACGTATGCGCTGTTGTAAATATAAGAGATACATTGTTGACCAGTTGTTTGCTGTATTAAAAGTGTTATTATTATAACACCATAACCATTATAGTAAAGGGATGGTGTCATGCTAGCAGCAATGACCATGTGGTTTTGTCAGGGGGCACCTCATACACGTTGCTTGTACAAAATAACGTGTGTATAATTAGAGGACCTCACCGCAAATTATGACACAGGTATACACAAGCCGCACGGCGAGAAGTTGTCGGACATAAATGCATAGCTAGTTTTTTTTTTCCCATTGCGTCTCACAGCGAATTCATAAATAGGATATTTAATTATGATTGTAAAATATAACCATGAAACATTATAAGATTTGATTTATTTTCAATAAATTAGCGTGCTATGCCTTTAATTTGCTAATGTGCAATGTGGGCACTTGCATAATTGGCAAGCAAATATACAGCATCTTAAATTTATTTCGCCTTTTTTTAAATATGAAAATAACCTGAAATTCAAACGGAAAATTGTTGATTAAATTAAATACTGCACAAAAATTAACTACAGAGCAGCAGCTTTACGATGCACGCTATACGATATGTGATAGAGGTAAATTTACAAACTTACATTTCGGGTACCAAATAACTTCAATGTGTCTTGATAAATGAATGGGCTTACCGTATGAGGGTTTCACCTGATGCATTTTAGCCAATTGCACACATGGGTCCACGGCTTTAAATGTCAACAAGTTTGCTGTACACTTTGGGAACATTAATTAATTCCGACCATGAAATAAATAAGTTTAAGAGTAACATGGTTTCGATTATAAGTGCAGCTTTCGGTTGCTGCAGCAGCTGTTGCAAGACACGAAACCGTGCAACGAAGACGAGCTCACATCTTCCGGTAAAAAGGAAGAAAAAAGCAGTAGAAATTATTCTTAGAACCGTGAAACATTTTGCGGTAGCTTCCAATTAACCCTCGTTTAATAACTTTAATAAAATGCATTCGGCAAAGAAAGTACTAAGTCATTACATAAATAATTGACTTTGCTATAAATTGATTGTCAAATTCAACCAAGATGTTTCAATATTACGATATACCTTGTAGATTTACCTTCATTTATATTCAACAATTTTATTGGCTTGATGTATCAACGCCCGTGCTTGTGTCTTTCACGAAGAAAATACAGTTTTTGCATGCAGGTTCAAGTCATATCTTCGAGGAGTTGCCACAAAAAACCGGCAGCTTTAACACTCTGCAAAGCTTTCAAATACCACTGCAACGCCTAAGTGCTATATTCCCTGAGATGCAAG
The DNA here is from genome assembly GCA_921293315.2 of Nemurella pictetii. Classification (NCBI taxonomy): domain Eukaryota; kingdom Metazoa; phylum Arthropoda; class Insecta; order Plecoptera; family Nemouridae; genus Nemurella; species Nemurella pictetii. The sequence continues at coordinate 12,046,016 of OV121122.1, forward strand.
AGATCAAAGCTTTGCTAGATGTGGTCAAAATAGTGCGTTTTCTATCACTATATCAACCCTTCTGTTCTGGACTATGGTGGATCCAGTATGACCATGAGTTACCACCGAAATACCATGATATTCAGTAATCAGTGACGATGGAGTGATACCAAAACACCCCAAAACATTCCATCATACACAGAAACAAACCAGTCAATTTACCTGTATCACCATGAATGCTAGGACTCCGCGCCGGCTCCTGTTGCCCCTTGCCCGTTCTCCTCTGCTCCTCATCGTCCCTGTTCGGCGATCGAAACAAGCCCGCCGGACTGATACACCCTTGCCGGCCGCCAGCAACAGCTGCAGCCGCGTTGATGTTGTTGTAGCTGGTGTAGTAGCGGTGTTGCAGGAGCAGCGCGTACTGGTGGAACGCGGACAAGTTGTTGGGGGGATGCGGACTGCCGAAGAGTCGGGGCACCGACGACGGGGGCGGCAAACAAGGGTCGAAAACTCGCCTGTCCATTACTAGAGTCATCACTGCACGGCGGCCACGCGCGGGGGTAGGCGTTGAGAGACGCTGGATGGGCGGTCGACGGGGGTTGGAGGCGTTTGGCGACGCTGGTTCTGTAGGCGAACTAGGGTCGAGTCATTGTTGAGTTGTTTGCGTTTCGATGCGGCACGTGGTTATAGGTTTTGCAAACACTTTTTGACAAGTCATCAACCCCTTAGAATCTAGATGTTATGAAGCACACGGTTTTGACACTAGCTGCCTGTTTATTTCAACACATAATTGGGAGCTTTTCTTGTGCGTACACCAACTTTTGAGATTGATTTTTATGATTTGGAACAGATTGACAAAATGGTTAAGCTTTTTCACCGGACACCAAATCGTGTTGATGTGTGTTCCCTTTGCTATCAACTAGCCAACTAAACGGTCCAGTTGATCATGTGCTTTTTGATCTTCACACTCGGTTCTCGGTTGAGCCGTGACTCCCCCACTCCCCACTCTGGATTTGATCGCCGCGAATCAAGCGGCTAAGGGGCGTTTCCTTGTCGCTGATTGGCTATCGTCATGACGACCGAACTTGATTAAACTTCCCCGCCGTCGGTGGATAGTTGGTCGGGGGGAGGTGGATTTTTTTCTTTTGCTTCTCCGAGAGGGGTAAAGACATATGACATGGTTAGTGTTAATGAGTCTGATTAATTTGATCTTTAATTGAACCGATCTGTGATTATAAATTGTGTTTGTTGGCGGCGCTGTCGTCTGGGGTATTGACTGGTTTGATGTCTGGACAGTTGCAATTTTCTCTACGCTGCGCTGCGTTCGAAATGCATTTTATGCTGCAGTTTGTCTATCGAATGATTGATGGCGGATTTTAACATGACGGAATTTCTGATTGGTATTAAACATTTCACAATGTGAATGCTTCGTTCGCGTTGGCTTGATAATGAGTGAAAAAACGATGATTTAATTTCTTTTCTATCTAAATCGATAAGCGTGCATGGTTCATTTGCCAGCTTGTCTCACGCAAATAAATCACCATTTATCATTTTTAAAGCGCGGGCAAAATTTTCCGCCTTGACGCAACGTTCATCTACAACATATAATAAAAAAGAATTGATATACGTTAAAAGCTCTAAGCTTAAAATTGATGAAGGTGTCAGAACGCGAATCATAGCGCTGTGCGGTGTGACGTTGTAATATTCCATGATCAAAGTCTCACGGTCTCCCTTAGTTTTTCTAAAGTCATTCAAATTGACAATCGCTAAAAAAATACCTGCACATTTTTGCCGCTAAAACGCCAACGGCCTCTTTTATACATTGTTCCTTCACCGCTTTTGTTTCTTCTGCATTGATTATAATAATCATAGACTTTGTTTACAAAAATGCCCCTGTACCAAATAGAAAATAGCAAAGATTCTGTAGCTAAAGGTGTAAAGTTCAACCAAATACCTTACATCCAAGAGAAAATGTATAAAACTTTCCATTCTTTGCTGCCAGCTAGATCCCTAGCCGTAACCTGAGGTCTAATGAATATTTAATAACCAGATCAAGTGGCATTTGCGAATGTCACCCTTAAGTACGATTATTCCTCCCTCGCAATAAAGTCCAATTTAACTTTCAAGTGTTTCCAACCCCCGGGTAAGTTTCTTGGCCAAGTTTCCGCCATCGCCACCCGAGATGCCGGGCTCCTGATGCCCATAAGCCACTTAGGACGGACGTGAATTATTTTATAAATATTCATTCTTATTTCATTTACATACAAACGATAAAATGTTATATTATTTCGGGTTTTACCGGGAGGCATGGCGCAGGGCTTTATTGTTGGCAGAGGATTTATAAAGTTTTCAAGAACTTAGCATGGGTGAAAATTATGAAATAATTATATTTTACGGGTGAGAATGTTTTACGCGTTATGTTTAACATGGATATCAGCTGAGATAATTTTCATTTTGAGAATCTTGGCGGTACTTTGGTGAAATAGTTGGGAAAACTTGCAACTTGCAGTTGGGGAACTTGCAATAATTGTAATAATATGAACCATAATAATTGTCAACATATTGGGTCACACTATACAATTTCAGAAGATTACTTACTTACAAAATAATCTGACATCTGAAATAGTGAGAAAAGTTAAATTTAGATGCAAATCGTATTTTTTAATTTAATTTCTTTAATTACAGAACGATTCCATTCAAAGAAAAATGACGTCAAATACCCACTAGAAAGTCACAGTTATTAAGTCAATATTTATTGGCTCTGCAATTTTAACAAGAAATATATGGAAATCTCAGTCCAACTGGCTTTGGAAATCGTCTTTTGCACCCGAAGTGCGTCACTTTTAACATCACAGTCAAAATTGCCAGGGTCAAAAAGTGATTAAAACGATTAAAAGCAAAAGCATTGCCATCCAAATCTGTATCATCGCGTGAATTAAATCTTGAACGTAGTCTATTGCTGATATTTAAAAGATTAAATTTCATCAATAACAAATTGTAAAAAGAACTTGAATCCACAATTACCATCACAGCCATTTCAAAAATACTATTTTTCTCATAAAGTTAGCTTGAAATTCATGTTGTGATGATAAACTCCGTGCCCATTACCGACACCTACCACCCTGACAGCTTCTCGATTTTATACCGACGCCAATTACGCGGGCCATCGCGCGCATCTCTGACCGTGAAACCGCACTGCGAAAACCAAACAGACCCTCGCGCGCCGACCCACCCCGAGCACCCCCTAAAAACGCGGGCGCAATAACTCAGGTCAAAACACAAATAACATCCCGGTCCCTTCTGCTGCGTTGTTAATATCCCGAACCATCAAACACGAAAAAAAACCAATCGCCCGCAATTCGTTCCCATCAACCAGCCATCAATCGATTTTATATCTATATCCAAAGGCTACAGTATAGCCCCCACCGAAAAACACACAGAAATAATTCCACCCTATCTATCACACATGCTTGTATATATAGCGGTACTAAAAAATAAAGAACTCATACCTCGCGCCATTAATTTTATATAAAATAATATTTTTTATCGATCGTTTAAACCGATAAATAACGTTAACGTCTTCATTATTTCCAATCACTCTACCGTATAAAACCGATGCCAAAATATAGCTTAGAGGTTTTTTTTTTGTTATATATTAAAACAATAGAGGCATCTCCGCTCGATTCCACAGCCCGGCCATCTGTTTTAATTATCATGCTGCCTCCTGATGCACCGCCTTCTTTTCTTAAGCCGGTAATTGCTCGCGTATATAGAGGGCCGTGGCTGCTGACGCGGCGTTCAGATGGCGGTGGGGACCGACATGAAAGATGGGCGAAACGTGATGTGGAAATAATCAAGTTATTATGGCGTTCGTGGCTGATCATGGGTGCTTTATTATAGGGGTGGTTAGCGGGAGAGGTGGTGGTGGGGTGTGTGTGTGGGGTTGCCGGAAGCCTGGCCAAGCGCGTGAACTGTTTTTGGAAAATGTTTCAGTTTTTTTTTGTGGTTTGGTACCACAACCATGTTTGGTTTTGCTCTTATTTAAGGTGTAGATTTTTTTTTACCTTAGTGGCAAATTAAAGTATGATTTTAGCATAACGCGTTATATTTATAATTGTATACCTACGCCACTGTAAGCATTCTGTAAGCGCGTATAAACAATGTATAATGTATAAACATTATTTCAATTATCAGTTAAGTCCACTTTTGGTCAAAATGAGTTAGTAGTCATCCTTCGAACAGGAATGGCCATCGATTCGTGAAAAGTCAGGAAAGTGCCTTGCTCCGTTCCCATTTTACAAGCATTTTTCGTTCAACATTTTAACTTTGCTTCATGATTGATGATTGATTATTGGTGCTTAACGACGCACTGTTTTGACAACTGGCCCTTTGGCACTGGTCTTATGGCGTCGGTGAATGAAATGGTGATGATGAGGGTGATGATGAACCTAACCTAGCCTAGAAGGGAGGAGGGGAAACCCGGTGCCGACACGTAGCCTACTCCTGTCGAAAAGCACCGAGGGGACCACCGGCTTTACGTCCCTTCCGAAGGACGGTACAACTCGAACAACAGGATTCCTCCGCTAATCCTTGCTGTCGAGAGGTTGATAAGCAAGGCGAGTAAAGTCGTTGTACTAACTTCAAACCCTCCGACCTCTCTCCCGAACAGAACTGACCATGTGCATGATTTGCTTCATAATATCTTCCTCTCAGTTTTTGTCATTTTCTAAAAATTTAACACAATTGACTCACCTCTTCAATTCGATATATAGTGCAAACAAAATGTGTTTATATCTATGAGAAACGAAATTATTTGCAGAATGATATTGATCACTTCAATAACGTTCAATGTTTTACTTAGTAAAATATCACGTCATACACATAAAAATACAATGTTAACATTCATCACCCACCAAAATTACACGATAACAGCAAAATATATCACAAAATAAAAATATACCTTATTAGCCAGTCCCAAACGAAGCGGCACCATACCTTTTATAGTCACACCACTTTAAACTCCATGGTCCATGCCGCTCAAATCCTCGATATATTCCAACACACAAAACACCGCAGACCCGACTATAATGTTATTTACTGTCTTCCTATAATCACTATATTAAAGTACGCAAAGGCAATGCTTCGAACCCAGTTATTACTACCCCAGAGTCATGTCTTCAACGGTATCGGCATTTTGCTGTTGTTTCGCTTATGCTCTGAGCAACATCAATCATATTTGAGCTACAACGCTCATGGCTTTATAAACAGCTTGTGCTTTATGGCCGTGCATATCGGAAAGCTTATCGCTTGCACACCATCTTAATTGTTGATGTCTTTATGTATTGTTGTGTGATGGCTTATAAGACGAGCTCTTCGGTGGATGATGCCTTTGAAGTTTTAAGCTATCTCTGAGATGTGGTTTTTTTGAGATTGATTGGCTTCAACTTTTCTGAAGTTTTTCAGCGAATTGTCAGCATTTAAAACAAATCTGGTAGAAGTGGTGGCTAAATATTTCGTAAATTGTTTGTGATGATGATGATGGCATCAAATTCAAAATTCTGTTTATATTTTTGAGAGGTGTGAAGTAATAATATTAATGTATCTGCAAATAAGAAGGTACCTGGTACCAAAAAAAGCTAAATACAACTTACAATTAATATCATATACCGCTGGGTATCCAATTTAAATATGACAAGTCATATTTTAGTATAAAGATAATTTAGAAGATAGAATCGGGCGAAAATTTCACCTCCAAACTGTGTTACGTGTGATTTTCGCATTGAAGTCTTTAAATCTTAATGCTTTTTCAAAACAAAGAGCACAGATATCAAGCGGTAAAATTACTTGAATTTTACTTGCATAAAATATGCACCTAGAAAACCAGTCCATCATTACACATGTAGATTTAAATAACTATAGCATTAATAAAAAGCTAAGGATTAAAAGTAAAATTATACTGTTCATTTTCAAAAAAAATGAAGCGTCCAGAAATGATTAATGAAATTACCTTTTATTTAATAAAGGGCCAAAAATTTCGTCGATGATCCCATAGCTGAAAAATTACGTTAGATTCGATTAGCTTACAGTCCCAAATGCACGGTACAGCGAATTTGAATTCCGTTCAAAATCACCACAAACGCCAAATAAAAATTGGTACCAAACAAATTTTCAATCAAAGCAGTGAGATCCATAAAAGTCATTTTAAATTCGAGAAGCCATCAGCAACAAAACAAACCTTGATAACACCATAATTGAAAACTAAAAGCGAGTTTGAATTCACTTGAAAAATACCACCGTGTCATCCGTGACAATGCCAGAACACGATTCGTGTAACGCACACGCGTGTTAATCACAGGGTGCCCGTCGTGACCAGGAATTAACCAATCAATTAACGCACGCTCCTCATTTCTCCGGCCAGCGCAGTCATGCCAAAGGTGAATTCAATCTCAATTCAATTTCCAAGCACTAAAACGCTAGCAATTCTCGCAGGCATCTATAAAATTCGTTCTGACTCACGATATACAGGAATAATTTCAGTCTTAATCGTTACCTGAAGGCATCTCTGTGTCGACAGTGTCGGACAAAGAGTCATGGCTTCTATGTCCTCTCAATCGAAACAACAATATCACATTTTGACGTCGAAAAAATGATACTTCAGCGCCCATTATAAATTATATCTCCTCACTTTTACCCTTGTTATTTATTATCAAGAAATTGTTTCTGGTCTCAATTTTATAATCGATCAGCTACGGCTATAACGACATCATCATCATAGCCTGTGTATTATAAAATGTTTGTCCTTTTAGGCAGCCTAGATCACTGTCTATATTTTTTAATATTTATGACCAAATCTTGTACTCTCTTGTGTACTGATATAAAATTCAGTAAAAGATTAAATTTGTCGTTGAATTTTCTGGTACAAAAATCATTAATAACTGGTCAGATATTTTAGACTTTATAATCACTACAACTTGAAATCAGCAGCGTTCCTGGCACCTTAATCCAGGTATAATGTATTGTTATATAAAAATGAATACACACACACACAACAGACACCGTCTGCTTTCCGAACAAAATAAAGAAAAACCAAGTTGATGACTGATAAGTGAATTAAGTAATAATCTGGCCGGACTCGAAATTACATAGGAGAAAACTGTTTTCCATCCAAGTAATTATAGGGTATGTCGTTTCTGGCGCTTTGGGCGCTATCGCGTAAACTACCTTCAATCATCTCTCTCTTCATAAAGCCAATGCAGCCTTTTTAACATGGGCAAAGAGATCCGACAAGCAGAATCTGATGGTTCTGACGTGTTCTCTCATTCTTTTTAATACTGTATGGGCATATACCTGCTCCCATTTGATGAAAACACTATTGTGTTGTTCAGAATTGATGGCTGATATGAAGCAGCATGCTGTGATGATCGGTATCGCATTGCATGAGTCTCGCAGAGTGTCTTGCATTCGAGTAATTAACACCTTGATTAATTAATTGTCTCACGCGAATTCTTTGGGCTGTACGCGAACGTGTACTGGCGATAGGAACGGATTTGATCAATTTAGAAAAAGCTAGGTTCTGAATTCATATTTTTATTTGCAGACAAACATATTTCGGGGTAGGATGAAGAAATAATTTATAATTTCTGAAATGATGCATGATTGATGGTAAATCCTGCTATTTTCCTATACAAATAATTTAACTGTTTCAAATAATTTGGAGTGTTTCAGAGCCATGGAAAGATGGATGTAAAGCTTGCGGTTCTGCTCTGATGTGATAGACTTTTGGTCCTGAAAAGGACCTCTGTCCTTTCAAAGGACCTTCCAAAGGACCAGGCCCAAAAGTCAATGACATCAGAGCAGAACCGCAAGCTTCACAACTAACTGTTAATAGTTATTTCTGCTATACGATTTATGACATTATACACCTAAATTTGTAAATCACACTTAACAACATAGCCAGAGCCCTATTCATACTCATTTTTAAAACTTTTCGTGATCACTGTGTAGATTAGAAGAGTGAACACTGGCTCAACTAGAATTCTTTTGGCACAGTTTTTGCTATCCATTAAATGCAGTGTTGGTTTTCAGATTTTTTTCTATCAGCTTGATGACTATATTATTATTAAAGTAAAGCTAGAGTGGGAAAACCTTTTTCGTAAAACGATGGCTATCATCAATTTGATATGCCTCGTCACTTATAAATAATAATAATATCAAATGGTAAACATGAGCGCAGAGGAGGCTCGATGCAAGTTGAATCAAGATTGCTTGAAGGCGTTGTAGTATGTTAAAAAGAGGGGCAGAAAATGTGACAGGAAATTCAGATGTTAACCGCCCTTCATGGATACATTCTTGACGATTGAATTCAACAAAAACATGATTAAAATGTTGATTTTTCTTGCATAATGGTCTTCTCTTGGGTATAGAAAAAATTCTAGATGATAAACCTCATGGCGTTATTTCACAAATCATTTCACAAATAGGTAACTTTAAAGACACAGAGTTAAAAAAAATCTTAGTGAGTTATGTCAATTATAATTTTATTCATGCCATAAATTCCTTGTTTGAATTCAAGCATGCAATGTTCAACTAATAGGTGATTCTTAAGACTAGTAATTTTACCAAAATTATTGGAACCTGATTATTAAATCATTCAATTCCATGTTTAATTTTAAAGAAAATGCAAAATGTATTCAATCTATAGAAAAAAGTTATTTCGGACGAGTCTTTGGAGCAAATAAAAATACAGTATAAAATCTAAATTTGATAACTCTTATATAAAAGCACCATCACCAATACACTTATTCCATTCAATCAAACTTCGATCAAAATGATGTCATGATACCCACTCACTAGTCACTAAAGCCAGGTAGAGAAATTCGTGTTGTAATTTCCCTATCTTCCTTTGTTATTTGGCAGAGATAATTAATATTTTCTTCCAAACTGGTATAGTGCGTCCAGTGGGTATCTGACGTCATTTTTCTCTGACTGGAATAGGTCTATTACTTCAACAAATTGCCGTTAATTTTTCTCCTGATATTTGATTTGAAGCAGATGACACATGAGCATCCAAGATATTCAGTTAGCAATCCATCGCGCCATCTGGATAACGGGGGAAAACACTCGAGGGCGACATGTGACCTGCTAAAAGCTTGTTCGTGTTCCTGATTATTTCATTGTGGACACAGACAAATTTTTATCCATTTCATTTGTGCAAATAGATAGAGATAGTCAATTGTTATTTAGGCGCATTTTTTGGCATTATCAAAGCAAGATTATCAAATTAGGGCTGGTTTATCAGTTATTAGTAAAATAAGCCTCGATAATGTTGACTGATCACAATAAAACTACGAATATTTTGCAATTCATCGTGTATTTTAAGCACTTTTCTTAAAAATATAGCGGATTTTTAATGTTTTGTCGGTATTTTGCAACAACAACACTTACGTTTAGATCAATTAGTATTGGTTGGTTATTGGTATTTAATGGTTTATTGTGTAAGTTAGTGTGGTTTTATTGTGTAAGGTATGTTTACTGGCTAAATTTACAGTGTGCTTTCAGGATCTTAAAAATGTATTGAGTATGTATTGTATTTGATGTATTTGAGTATTGTAATGTAGGTAAATGTACTGGATGGTTATATGGATGGTTATATGGATGGTATAAGATACTGAAGGAAGTGCATAAACATTGTAACCAAGTTAAGGTACTTAAAACAATAAAAATTACATATACATACACATTTGGTGACCGTGAAACTCAACAGAAACTCAAACGAAATCCACGTTGACCACATGGCCATATTACTATGAGCCCCGATACAAAAGCACCTGAAGGGACGCCACTGATAATGTCGATAAAATTTAGAGGATGATAGTTAAAATATAGAAGTGGTGTCATCGCCGGGTTTATAATGGACATCTGCCTCTTCACTCTGCAAGCACATCGAGTGTGATAGCGATGATAATAGATACCTGTAATGTCTGAGTCAACACCAAATGTGCACGATAATCGAAAAAATCGGTTTGTAATCACCGACAAATTGTTAAAATGGGGTGGCGTGATATTTATTGTTATTTAATTCAGCTTTTTGCCGTGTATGGGGTTGAGTAAGTTGGTGAACAACTCAATATGGTGCTTCATTTTAGCAATGCTGTGTAAAATTATATTGTTTTGTAAAAGATATATTATGAAATAGTTATAATGTTCGTATTCGGTTATTCTGAAAGCTCGAATAGATGTCTTTGAAGACTAAATTTTGTATGATGTTTAATTATACCTATACCCATAGATAACTCAGTCATTTTCATCTTATAAATTACATTTTTTGGACTTTATACTCACACAAACCCTTGATTTTTCAAATAATATATTTTCTTTATGCTTCCATGTATTTTAAAAATCGGAGGTCGTTTCTTCAGTGAGATTGTTTGCCTCCAAATTGTTCGTCAGATTTCTTTGGGAAATGAACGGAAAATATTCTTTCTTGGATAGGAAATGGTACAAATTGCTGATGTTTTTCTTTGATACGCGCTATGCACGAAACCGGACATGATAATATATACTAACTCAGGAGTGCATCAGGAAAGTTAATAATATTCCTGATGTACATTTTTATTTCCAATTTTATAGAAAAGTTTTGTCGTAAAAACGCAATTTGTGAACCTTAATACGATTTTTCTTTAGTATAATTCATTTTGGGCTGGTCATAAATCATGTTAGATAATTTCTGTTATACATTTCTTCTAGATTTTATGCGGTTTTATGATTTCTTTAGTATAATATTGTCCTTGGAAATGAAAATAACAGCGTGTCTAAATATGAAACTTTATTGCTAAAGTATAATTCGCCCCAAAAATCTATAAAGTACACCAATATAATATATATTTCAAACTCCATTGTTCAATTCAAATGGTCCTTGGTTTAACCTTTCCAAGTGTGGAAAAAGTAAATGTTTCTGATTAGATTTTGCCAATAATATGCTTTTTAATATGCTTACCTCACTATATAACAGTTAAATTCATTTTAAGCATGATTTGGTGATTTTTTTAAACGCACCTACTCACAAAATCAGAAAGTTGTATATTATTTGAATGTCTTCATTTTGGGAATTTCTTTTCGAATGACGCCTTCTATGTGAATTCTAATGGAAGTATACAGCTGCACATAAAAATAATATTTCAAATCCAAAATGATTGCGAACTGTCAAAAATCGACCAGGATCTTATATCAAAACAATTCCTCGCAAGGCAACACATTCACAAAGTGAATCTCCCTCACGCGATAACATTTCAATATCCCCATACATTTCGCAACACAATAGAGTCCACTAAATATAATTTCCGCGACGCGATATCCACGTCGGCCATATACTGTTCAATTAAGTTAATTGGATGCATCGAGTATTAATTTCACAATTAACCGGTGCCGACACAATCGACCGAACTAATGCACTTCTATTGTTACCTTGGCCACTATGATTGCTGAATCAGCGCCCTCTAAATTAATCGGCATGTCGATTTACACTTCGATTAGCAATCGAGCAGTTCGATTCGATTAGTGCTATTGATGACTAAGGTGCCTAGACTGCCGACGGTTTACAAAAGTAGGCCCTGTTTAAATTGATTAACTATACCTCATGTCACGTACTGCTAAGAAATCTTGTATTTTCATTGTCAATTTGTTGTGAAGTTATGTCTGACGCTCTACACGCTAAACGATATGATGGTTTAAAAAAAAAGTAAAAATACATATATTTTCACAGATTTAATTTACCTATTTATATCAACTTATCTTCTTTCTTATATATCTTATATATATTTTTTTTTTTTCATGGTGTAAATTCTCGTAGCCCATTTGATTATTAAAAGACATATTAGCGGTTAATGCTACGAAAGTTTTATTCGTAGCATTAACCGCTAATATGTCTTTTAATATATATATATATATATATATATATATATATATATATATATCCTTAATTTTAGATCACGTTTTCTTCTCTGGAGGCCAAACTGTTTTTGACAATTCAACATAACTTTCTGGACATGTTAAACCATTAAAAAATTTGTCTGTGTACATGCATCTCATTGTTTAATGTCCAGTACTTTTCTTCAAACCACCGTTTATATGATGTTTTAGTTTTTTTCCATTTTTCCCCATACCAAATCAATTCTGGCTCAACCCACTGAACCTGTAAGTTTTCTCAATCATTATTCCAACAACGCTCATCCACAACGCGATTCAAATAACAAACGCGTCCATGGAAGATCTCGTAAATCTTAGCAAAGATTCAAATAAACGACGGTTCAAGCTTCTCATTGATCTGGATGGCGATTGATGACGTGGGACGTTGCCGTATTCACAGCCTCTCTGATTCATTGGCGACGCGTTTATAGCGAGCTTTTAATTTCCGTTTCGGATCGATCATGATGATCATGATCGCTGTGATTGTGCTGCTACTGTCACTGTCACTGTCACTGTCACTGTCACTTATCATACCGCGTGTGCTAGCTATATCTTAGGACGAGACATGACAATGACATGAAACTTTTAGTAAAAGCCGCCAGAACCGATGTTTGTATTTGTTATATTTGTTTCTATTATTGAAATTGAGTCCTCATAATAGACCCTTTTTATGAAATTTGTCCTAACTTTGTTCCGGACTAGATGTCATTCAAATGTCTGTATTTTCTATAATGTGTACATTGTTGACTATCTTGACAGGCCACACGACATAATATAGATTGTGAATTGATTCTAATATGAAAATACAAGAAGTTTGATAAACCTGGTGATTAAACTCATTTCTGTGTCTTGACCATCTCAGGAAGACCACTTTTAGGTATTTATCCTGAAATGTAGAAGCGTGTCCTAGGCGTGCATTGGTTTATCATCTATATGATTGATCATTTATCCGGGATTATATAATATGGTTCCTCTTAAGCCTATTGTCCATATTAATTGTGGTTGAAATATAATGTGCTTTTATGATTGCTTATCAAAGGATGCTATCACTAATTTCAATACCGTATTTACCTATAATATGCGTCTCAAATTGAATGATGAGTAAGGATTAAGAACTTCTTAGAAAAAATAGTTTCGATTGAGCTAATTGCGCTTTTTCTGATCAAAATTTGTTGTTTATACTTAAAAATACCATTTCCCATGAGCGACATGTTTTTTAATGAGTGAAATCTTTCAAGTTAAAATATATTCAGATGAGCGTTGAATTAATGCCCTTCTATTCTAACTATTATTTTCATTCGGGTTTGAGTAAACTAGTTACGCTTAGAGCCTTGGCCACAGAGTCACAAACAATAACCCTGGCGGAGGAAAACGCAAGTCTTAGCTAGGTTCTAATGTTTGCTGCCAGAGCTCATCACTACGCCGAATTCCCTCTAAAATTTAAAACTTAGATATTATTATTCTTATTATCAATAAAATATATTCTATTTAACAGTATAATACTGAATATTATTATTTCTTGTAGTTGTTAAATATTTTTTACTATAAAAAAAATATATATTAGATAGCGCATTGTGCTGCAAACAACTGAAATAAATAAATAATTGCTTACACTGAGAGAAATGCAATTAGAAACCTAATTATCGGAGAAAACATTTATTTCAATCTGGATGTACAAACTCCTTACAGTTACAAAAAAGTCATAGTTCTCTAACATTTAATATCAATCAAACAAACCTTATCATTTTCATCCAAAATAAACTAATGCAAATATATAAAATATGACACGGATCATTTTGTTGCCAGTTGATATTATTTTGTAGTGCAATTCAGAATTGATTTGTTTTATTTATAAAAACGATGGAAATCTGTGAGGTATTCACACTTTGGCAGTTATATTTGAACTGTGATTATATGAAGGTGCTTCATTATCGCGTACTTAAGCATAGTGATGTGATATGGACTTTCACGTAACATTAAAGCAATTCGACCGTTGTCACTGTAATGAAAATACTTCAATTATCAGTAATAATGATATATAATTATTAATAATAAAATCTGAAGTGTGATATATAATTTATATAAATCTCTAACATTATAAAACTAAAATCATCTCTCTATTTAACTTAATTAAATACTAAGTTACTAGCAAATTAAATTTTGAGTATTTTTAAGAAAACGATTTGCAGATGTTTTTTTGTCCATCAAAAATAGGAGAATATAGACATTGAATATTCTAAATTTAAAATACTTTTACATTCAAGACCCAATATTGTATATGAACTTAATCTCTAGCATAGAAATATTAACTTAGCTGTCACAATTAATGATTACATCTAATGAGTAATGAAGAAATGCAGGAAAAGGGATTTTTTTTTCGGACATTAGTTTCAAATTTTACTTGGTTGAGTTTCAGTGCTCCGTGCTACAATTAAACCATTTTAAGAACTCCACGGCATTAATTCAATAAAAATGCACCATTATCTCAAAATTATTTTGTGTGTTTCATTCATTTTGAATTTAAAGAAATTGGGCATTGTATTTCTAAATGAGGTAATTTGATACTGAAACTACTAGTTGTCACTGAAACTACAGCTGCATGCAACTATGGCTCACTCTCTAGTCTCTAATAGCCGTCATTACTTTTTCTAATGCTTCTTCCAAACAAGAAATTATTGTGGCGAGCAAAAACCCGTTTCCATTTGTTTTCAAGCCACTTGATGGAAGCAGAGAGCTAACTTTGTTTTTCTTAACTACACAACTACTCTTTCCAAAACGAAACCAATAATTTCAACCCCACGATATCCGGGTACGGGAACCGAAACTCAACCCAAGTAAAACTTGACCGAATCCTCGAACAATCAATCATCTTATTCGCCACGGAAGCTGAAGATGGCGTCGAGCAAGAATAGGGCGCCGTTGACGATGGCGATGGATCCCTTGGCAATGCCGATGTCCTTGGTCTCCTTGTAGCTGAAGGTGACGTTCTGGAAGTACCGGATCGACAGAACTCCGGCCGCAACGAACAGCGCGCAGCCAACGAGGCTGAAGAAGATGTCCTGTCGAACGGAGATGGACACGTTAGATGGTTACGCGGCGGTCAGTATTTTGCGATGTCGTGGGTTTTGGTTTTTGTGTTTTTAGGACGGATTTTGCAATCTGTTTGACTATGGAGTCAATGAAATATTTATAGGGGACTATTGAGGTTCACATAATGTGATTGACTGTTACCATGACATTTCAATTATCTCTGACATTATTCCTGGGTTGTAAAAGGTCTAATTCCTAAATGTGATTTTGTATTTGTATTTATTTACATCTTGCAAGCGTACATGGGTGCACATTGGCAAGGAACTAAACTAAATTAAAACTAGAACTGTTTTCGTATTATCTTAGTGGCAGTAGGCAATTCATTATGTTTAGAACTAATTATTTCATATTTCAATCATAAAATAAAGCTTGTGTTTTTAAAGCTTTTGTAAAAGCAACGTTTGAATCCATCAACTCATTGGTGCTATAAGTTCTTCTGAAAACTAAAGTGCTAAGATTAGACCTAAGAAACTATTAATAACCTGACGATTGCGTACAATCCGTACGTTAAGTACCTACTACTCTCTAAAACGATATTTTTCAAATTTGATTCCACTAATCACCATCATTCAGCCTACGCTCATTCACAAAGCGATGAAAACAAATGTTTTTAAAGCCTTGATAACAAACAAACGTACAATCCAGTGTGATTCGAAACTAAATGCAAATACTCCGTGCATTTACGGGAGATATTGATTAGTATGATTATTAGTGGTCACTGAAACTGAAACAATATCTCCATGGAGCTCAACAACTCAAATAAACTTTATATCGATTTCACAGTCGGTTGGCCCAGCATAATGGAAGTTTCAGTGCCCCGGACAGGCAAAAATCCCGGTTCAAATCCCAGTACGGTTACAAATTTAGGAATTTATACTTCGTTACTATAATAATCAAACTTACGATTCGCTTGCTGATGGGCTGTCCCGTGCACGAGCCAGCCAGTGTGCCGACGAGGATGATGAGGTATCCGCCGAACGTGCCGCACGTGATCATGATCTCGTGCAGGTCGTTGAGAGCGAAGCTGTGGTACTGCAGCCCCAGGCACACGCACGTCAGGATCTGGAACAGAGGACAGAACAGTTAGCAACAGCAATGGCGGTGAAATTTTGCATTTGAGACTGTCTCTTTTTTTACTCTCTAGATTCTTGGCCATGTATTTATGTATGTCTATAGTCTTGTCAATTTTGAAATTTACTGTTCTGGGAGGATAATGTTTAATGATCAAAAATAGCAAAAATTCACTACCTATCGAGTTGCAAATGAGTGCGTTTCTTTGGTTTGAAAGAAAATAATGAAGGTATTTTGTCTGTATACCTACTGTCTGTATTGTGCCAAACACAAATTTGAGAGTTTTTTCGTGTTAGGCAATCAAAATGGTTATCTGGAGTCTAATACTTCTTTCGCTGCTGAAATATCATCTCATTTTGGAAGATTTGAATTAAAAATTAAGATTTGATTCAAAAGCTTGCCAAAATTTGACTGCAAGTTAAACTTGTATGGTTCATGCATTTTTAAATGCATGTAGAAATCTTCTGAAGAGTTAAAAATACCACAAAGTTTTGGTTATAAAATGGAATACATTAGAAAACACTAATGAAAATTGATGTGTGTATATTTAAGCTGGTTCACAGTTAAAATAATACGTTTGTTGACTTTTACCTATTAGGTCTTTCTTTAATCTTTGTTTGACGACTAAAAATTTCACATGAACTCATTGTCCCCTCTCCTAAGCGGACACATTCTTGCGCCAGTGCTAATTTTCTGTCTGCTTCTGTTAAATTTTAATTGAGGGTCAATTAATGCCGAGAATGAGACCATTCCTCAGATTAATTAACGCTCAATTTACGCTAAAACAACTCGCCTAAATGTCAACTCAGTTGTCGTTCCAATTTTGCTCCTTGTTGGTGGAGGTGCCGGGTTGGCCTTCATATCAAATTTGTCTTGAAAGAAGAATGGCGATAACATGTGATACCATGTGATACCATGTGATACCATGTGATACCATGTGATACCATAAAATAATACAACGAAGGATCTCTGTTGCTCACATCATGGAAGCGCCTAATTAAGTCATTTGACCAATAACGCCACCACATTCTTTCTCGGGAAACGGAGAATGTAGTCTTCAGAAAATGAAGATTTTTCTTACCAGCTCGAGGATCTTGATGATCGACGTCTTGGATACAGCGACTGCCATTTTTGGATTGGTTTTGGTTTCTGCAAGACAAAGAAAATCAAGCAATCAAAATATTGTTTACCTGCAAAGAAAAATCACAATTTGAGCATTGCACTATGTAAGCAACGTAATATCGATAGATATTACAAAAACAGCAGGGATGTACAATTTTATTGCAATTTCTGGCCACTTCATCTGGCTCCAAGCACTAGCTAGAGAACTGTATAAATTTAGGCTTTATTAAGCCATTAGGCATGAAAAACACAGATAATTTTTATAAAATCCATCGTCAAAATAATTGAATACCAAATCAATCGTATCAACTTTTAATTCGCCCAAGTCCCAACACAACTCAACACAATTAAATCATATGAACACGCCAATCGTCATCGTATCAGTCATACAGACAATGACGTCATACCCTCGCATAACACCTCACTGCCATGACGCCATAATCCCGCCAAGGAATGTGTGACGCCATCCAGCAAGCAGCATTAGCATACAGCGTACAACATTGCTGGCCGCTCCGCCCCTGCATTATCATACTAGACCGGGCGAGAACGCTATCCTGCGGTGCCCCTGTCGCTGCTATTGAGAATAGACCGACTTCAATGCCGTATTATGCATTATTACGTGAGGCCGTATACGTAAAACGCCTTCCCTAGGCCAATGCCGACGAAGCTTAGTAGGCGATGTTTCAATGGCGATGACGCAATGCTACAGTGGCGTACGAGGACGTATCTGCTGTTTTTTTTAGGCTTGGGGGTACTTGGCGCTCCCATTTGGTGGTCGATGTTTCGGTAAAACAATTTTTTAATTTGCAAATCGTATGATAGGAGCTCCGTAAAAGATAATTTGTGGTAGCCATTAGCCAACGACGGGTTAGTCGAGTTGTTGGCGTGTGATTGCAGCATAGCCTCACTAGATTCACCGCATTCTATGCTCATTCATAGTCCTGTTTCTATCTCCATGGCGCCGATAACTGGAAAATGCTTAACCCCGGACAGATCTGAGTACAAATCCCGGTACGGATACAACTTGTAAAATGGATATTTTTTTTCTAGCTTGTCAAAAAATAGTTTGTAGGGCTCATAGGCATCTAAAAAGGGGCATTTTTCAGTGGCATAGTGTGATCTTAGGTGTAATATCTCGTCGCATCTGTTCTCTGGACTCAAAATGATTGACCCACTCCCTGATAAAGTGTAGGTTCACCACTGGACTGATGCGCTGTAGTAGGCGTTTTTTTTTTTTTACCCAAAGCCATTTGCTGATCAAAATAATAGCCCTCATACGCCATGATGCCCTTTGATAATGACGATTTATAAGGCAAATTATTCTCGGTTTTTCGATGTTGGCGCGTT
Source organism: Nemurella pictetii (assembly GCA_921293315.2). NCBI lineage: Eukaryota > Metazoa > Arthropoda > Insecta > Plecoptera > Nemouridae > Nemurella > Nemurella pictetii. Next base: position 12,064,589 of record OV121122.1, read on the forward strand.
TGTTTTGCGGCGCTTTGCTGTAAACTACTGGCAATTAGGAATCATTTAGATTTTCCATAGATACACAGCTAAGATGAACACTACACAGTGAATACGAGTGCAGTAAAGAAAGCTTACAAAGCTGTCTACCAGAAAGCTTACAAGCTGCAGCTTATAGTTGCAAGTAAATGGCACAAAAATGCTCGTCGGAAGTTTAATGCAAGGTGCAATTAAATTGAGCTTCATACCATGATCTGAAAATGTGTTCATCTAACAAATCTGAATAGTTAAGGGTCTATGACATATATTTAGGTCTTCTATTTTCTTCACCCATCATAAAAATATTAGCATGGCGTTACGGTATGTGACTTCGGCAGATGATATCTCTTTAGTTTCTAACTAAATCGGAGAGGGTGCATTAATTTCATACTTTTTAAGTGGAATGCTTCTTTTTATGACACTTGCCAGTCGGCACAAGCCTACAAAATATTATGTAGGTCTCAAACCTATTAAAAGAGGACTGGCGCACTTTGCAGATGCTGAACACCTACCTCCAGTCATTGTCAACAGATTTCGAACTTTTTGTACCAACTGAGATCGCGTCACGTTAACGCATGCTTCAAAGAATTTCACGCACAAAAAAATAAGCTGAACACTTCAGGGTGTCGCGAAAAGTTTTTTTCTAAGGGAAAACATTTTTTATTGAAGTATAAAAAACCAACTTAGAATTACCAAATGAATAGGTGTCCGAAAATATTGTATGCTCTATTCGCAGCAATTTATTTGAAATCTCTGAAACTTACGCTTCTCAAAACACTTGACTTGAACAATGTACTTTAGGAGTCGCCCCCGCCAATCCCTGTCTCAACAACACCGGTGACTTCAACGCAAGAACGCACAACGAAAACAACACGACCACTCAGAATACAACGTGCATACACTTAACCAACATCTCAAGTCAACTCAATTACCATTAACGTGCATCCTCGACATTAGCTACGCTCTGAAGATTCGCTAGGGGGGCAACCCAGCCCTAAAACACAGTTTTTATACATCTAATGCATTCGTCATATTTTTTTCTACTCGAACAGGAGCGTTGCGATCGCTTCCACCGATTTCGTTTGGACATCCGGCACATTCGAGCCTTAAACTTGACAACGTCTAAGACCCACGATTTTCAATTTGAATGTGTTGGTTTTTTTTTGTTGTTTTTTTCCCTTTCCTGATCGCGAAGATGGTCGAGAGACTGTGAGAGAGGCTCGGTCGTGCCTGTGGCGAGGTTTGACCCTGAGCGGAGAGTTGAGAACCTAGTTTCGAATAATAATGGCTGCGCTGCTCTGCTCTGAGATCATGCAGGTTGCTGGCGTGAAACAATGGAGCGTCTATATACGATGGTCGCGCGGGAACGCCAGTAACTAAACACGTTTGCTTGAATCTGTCCGCATAGGAAAAGTGTAAACATTCGCCATCCTTCACTGGGATCTACTTTCGCAGCTTTTTGATTTTACATGAAAAATTACCCAAATAAATTATCCTTCTGTTGTCCTGTGGTGGAAAAGAAAAGCTTATGGAAATTAAAGATTTTCTCTCAATCACCTTCATTCCTCATGCGAACCTCGATGGGATAATTCCTCACTGCCTCACCTTTCAAGCGTTATTTATAAGCTAAATCTGACCGAAAATAACAAGCAGAAGAAAGTGATTTCATTAAAAAATAATAACAAACCTTACAAAATCTACATCTCAAAGTACGTCCGCCAACAACAAGGCGCTAACACGCGTGTGCGTTATGTCTACGAGTAATGCGTGCAGTGTGTTGAGTGATGTGTGATGCCAAGATGCTAATGAAATAAACACTGCACACGATGACCGGGGAAATAGTTCGGCATGCGAACGGCTATGATGCTATAATGTTGGCACCCGTTAAAAACGCGGTTTAAATTTTGGTCTCGCTCATCGGCGATTGTGAACACGAGCGTGATGATGTCATCCACCCACCACCCACCACCCGACGGCTTCCGCCTTCCACACAAGTCTCAACGCTCGTCGCGAATCTCAATCATGATGTGAGTGCGCCGAAATTGCAAACATTCTGCGGTAATAGGACTGACATGCGATTGTCATTGTTGCTGTCAGGCTGTTTGTATGTCAAGCAACGAGAAGCGGATGAGTAAACACCAACAGTGAAGACGCGAAAATAGAGAGAGCTGTTGGTGTCTATTATTTTATTCGCGTTCGCTTTAAGGTTGACCATTTTCTCGACCGCTGTGTTATGGATTTTGTGGCAACACGATATTATCATAAATTCAGCGAAATTTCATCCGAGTCATATCTGTTAACACCGAGTTAAAAATTGATAAAACCAACCCTTAAAAACTGAATCCGTGTCGACCTATCGCGGCATCAATTCAAACGAAAAGACGAAGAACTAAACACTATTTGGGTCAAATGCCAGTGCGCTAGGACAGCTATATAAACCACCAATTATTTAATTAATTAAAAGCTAAAAAAAAACTACAAGCCGATAGTTAACGACTGTAAATTGACAACCAGTTACACAACTTCGTCCGCCTCGCCTCACTCACCCACGTTTTGGCCTAAGAAGCACCCATATGTCCTCGCATTGCGCTGTATAGATGCAACCACTAGCACTAGCACTACCATAAACAGAGCCTTCCGAATCGATTATCTTCCACCGAGAAGCAATCTACAAACATCGGGCGCGGCCCTTCCGAAGCCACCCTCACGTCCGGCAGTAACCTCTCTCTCCCTCTCACACACACGCCCCCAGCAATCTACCGTATCGCTATCCCTCTCTGCACCACCCTCGACGTTATAAGATAGCATCCAGGGGTGCTCGCCCCATCCTACTCCAGATATAGCCAAGACTCGTGGAGGAGCAGCAAAAAACAACAACGGACAAGAGCATCCTGCATTCTTTTCGATCGTGTTCGTTTCTAGGTGGCTGAAGCCTGAGTGAAGATTTGTTTTGGATTTGGTGCCAAACACAAAGCCAGGAACGCGCGGAGGGGACGCGACAAGATTTTGTGATGTTTCGAGAAGGTGTCGGGTGACTTTTTGATGACAAGCACCGATATGAAATTGATCTCTATATGTTGGCGCGCGCCACTTTTGAATTTTAAACACTAAAAAACATGTTTTTCAAGAATATCGTTGCTCATTGCAAAGTAATCTCTAAAATCGTTAAAATAACATCAAATGTGATGTCACTAGCTTTGTCGCTTACGTTTACGCTTAGGAATTCTACAGTTTTATCAACAAAAATCACTGAAAGTAACTACAGGTAAAGTGGCGTCCTTTTTAAAAAGCATTTTCCTCACTTCTGCGCCAGCCTCCCGACATGAAACCAATTGAAACATCACCCCCGATCACCCCTTTACACATCACCATAATTTCACAGCAAAAATTTGGTTCCTAACAGCAAAAATCACCGCAAAAACACCGAAAATCACGCTTCCTTTTCGAAAACCACTAGTTCCTCGCTAAGTCCCCGCACTAAACCACCCCTGACCAGCACACCCCCGACCGCAGCGGTACTCACTGTTATTCGCGAGTTGATAATTGCTCGTAGCAGACTGCTGGACGGACCGCGACGACTTGTTGCTTTTATCGAATGACGCTTCGGTGCGAGGGACGCCGTCAGCTAGCCGACTCGGAGGCGATAGCGTCAGGCGGTGACGTAGCTGCGCGAAGGTGCGCATGCGTCGACGGCCCACACCTACTCGTGGCTTCGAATGGCATCAAGCTGAGGACAGCGCAGTGTTTGACCTCTGACCACTATGACAGGCATTGTGGAAAAGTCGCAGTGTTCACGTGATTTTAGTGTCTACAGTCGAAATAGAAATCGAAAGGATTTTGGCTAAAAGTAATGATTGAGGAATGGAGGTGAATACTGTCATTAACAATGGAAGATGACGACGGAGAATGTAATGAATGGAAAGATTTGATGGAGATGAGAAGAGTGGGGAAGGAAAGAAGAAAGTAAAGGAGAAGATTATTAATGTCAGGACTGCAAAGCCGGTTGGTTAGTGATGTTGCCTAACATGGAGCACATTTGAGCCATCATTAATGGAAACAAATATATTGTAGAGGATTTGATACAATTTTATTTCGATTTGAGAACTTCGATGTGATCTGTTCCTTATGTGATGACTTATCTACCATCTACCAGATGAATCAAATCTTAAAGACTATTTTAATGAATTTCAAATTGTAGGTATTGATTCTTGTCGGAGCAATTTCTTACATATATACGTGTTCAGTTTTTATTTCTCGAAAAAGTACAAAACCCACCTACAAATTGTTTGGCAATATTTTGGAATTTGTTGCTTGATTTAGCTGCAGGCTCGTTTTATGATGCACGGAATTTCTTGGGATTCGGTAATCACTAATCACTTTCAACTCAGTCGATCTGTAAATAACATAATCAAATTCCAAAGTTTCACACGCACTAACTAACTGTTATATGTGTGTAAGAATTGTGGTTGTCTGGGCAACCGGTAGTTTCGGTGCTGTGGGGAACTTGGACCGATTCGGTGGACCGATTACAAAAATGGTTCTGGATTTGCTCGCAAGAACGTTTGTGTCAGTTGGGCAACAAATAATCATGGAGTGATTACCACATATATTTGCATGATTTCATACCAAATCACTGATGAGTTATTTATGGTGATTTTGAACATCAACTCAGAACTCCAGCAACTCCAATTAAGAGCCAGTCATGGAGTCACGATATTCTTACCATCAATTTAGCCTATAATGTATTGTTTTCAATTTGATACAGTGTCAGAAATCTTGCAATAAATCTAAAAATGGATAACCGCCTGCGATTTTCTATATTTTAAAAGAAAAAAAAGTGAACGTGTATGGAGGAGATGGGAGACCTATTAGCATGTTATTAGACTTCCGATGAGTGAAATAGTGTCCCTGTGCAGGCGGCTAGGCCAGTCATGCGGTCACGTGACCAGCGGCGATGATGTCATCTAGAAGGTCACTCTTGTTTTCGTTGTGCATCTTTATAAATAGCGAAATTCGCGGCGGATTCCTAGAAACCCGTTGTGATGCGACCTCACCGTGGATTAGCTGTTGGCGATCAATTTGACAGTGACGGCATGCTTGAGATTCTGCTCTGGATTATCTAGGGATGGTCACTAAGAAATCACGAGATTCTTACCTGGATTGACTTATTTTTAGTTTCTTGTTCTGTGGGACCATTTCTGCATTCATTTCTGCCTTTGAGACTTGTGTCTTTACCTATCTTAGCTTTCAGAAAAGACTGATTTAACTGAGGATACCAATATATTTTATCTAATTTTTATTTATTTTTGACCGCTGCCCTGCTTGCAACGGATGAAAGTTTCAGAATAGCGGGCAAGTATATTTTTGGCTATGCCTTGGGTAAATTGAAAAAAATTTAGGTGCCGCATATCAGATGAGGTCTACACAGAAGTTAAATGTGAATTGTACTATAAAAATACTTCAAAGACTTTCTTACACTTTAAAGTAACCTAACGGTTAATTTTTGCTATCAAACACAAGTCACGATGCAGAAAAGTTACGTGCTACGCAATTCAATTTATAAGCCCAGGTTTCTGCTGACATCAAAGCTCAAAAATTCAATATTTAAAATTGATTTTTTCACAAAATATTCAATATTTCTTAACATTACAAAAACTCTCATTGTCATCAATCTATTATCAAATGTATGTAGGTTCACAGTCTTCTCTCATCGGTTGATGACTATCCGAAAGCAAAATTTAAAGCATACTTTATCGCTTATAAGAGATCAACATCTTAGTTTTAGAATTTTCTAGTATTATTATTTAGTATGTTCTTTTAACACACCAGCGAGGCTTGATTCCACACGATATTTTCCTTTCGATACTCAGAGGTCATGACTTGGCGTGAGTCATCTGTGTATGACCTCATCGTTCGACTTTGATGATATCAATATAGATTGTCAATGTCACCATCACGTGTTATGCACGATGACCCATGGGATATAGCCTAGGTGTCATGTTATAAGCAGGTCACACAAATGTAATTTCCATATCCGAGCATATGTAATAGTTTCAATGACTTGTCTGTTTCCTCTTCCGAAATTTCTTGGAAGTCGCATGCCTCTATCATTGAATTCGCTGATAGCTGTATTGTTTAACCGCGAATGAACTGATTAGAAATTATGGTGAGGCTTCGGTCAGAGTTTTTTTGTGTAAAAAGTGGAAAGAATGTTTCAATAAGAAGAGTAAATTGAATTTCTGTGAACATATGATTAGTTACATTACAACTGTGATACAACTGATAACAGAAATTTTAAATTTCCTTTACCCTACTCTTCTGATTTTTTTGTAGTCTTCAATCTAATTATACGACGATTAAAAATAATTGGGATCCACGCGTGATTTTGAAATTATTTGTATGAATTATTTGAGACTGACAAAAAAAAATCGTGTCCAAGGAATCGTTAATTTTGTCAAGGAACTTTCAATTGTAATTCCGTATGAAATTATTTTACGTACGTCTTTCTTAGCTTCACTGCAACATTATTATAATTTTCTCACAGTTGTTCAGCAGAACACAGGCGTAGGACATTTTGCAGACAGTAAAACGAGATGACCATGACTGCATCTTGGAATCAACTCAAATAATGCAAGACTGAGCAATAAAAATGACGGCGATTCAATGCCGCTATTACACTATGGCACTAAGCTGTGGAATCTAAAGTTGATGATGATGATGATGATGAAGATAGTCAGTACTGTGAATGAAGAATGTCATGTACACTATTATGTCAAAGACATATGTCACTTTTCAAAGCCTGGCTGGCAGGAAGCATTAATTGTAACAAACGAGCAATGACTTTGATACGAAATTCAAGTCAAGGATTTTTTTAGCCTTAGAAGGTGCATTTTAATTGCATTGCCTGGTGATGCAATATCATAGTTGTTACACTGCACTTTTATAATATGTAGCTTAATGATGCATTGTGATCTATTCGATATCAGTGCACCACACTTTCACTTTAACATTACGTGTCATAGACCATAATGGGCTGCGAATATTTCATTAGAGGTCACTAATTGAGTTTTGAAATTGATTGAATTTGGGATTTTAACGACGTATTGTCTTGACAAGTATCCATGTGGCTTGTGAAAATTGATGTTTCGTACGCTGTGGTGATGAATATGATGTAACCAACAAGACTAAATATTTTACTTCCATTTCTTACTAGTTAGTTAATTTTTAATAAAGATTTGGGTTGTTTTTTTGTCCGGGTGATTAAAGATTATAAGAAAAAGTTTCAAGTTCACAAAAGTGCATGAATTGTTGAGGTAGTACTTCGTTGATTGATTGATTATTGGTGCTTAACGACGCACTGTTTTGACAACTGGCCCTTTGGCACTGGTCTAATGGCGTCGGTGAATGAAATGGTGATGATGAGGGTGATGATGAACCTAACCTAGTCTAGAAGGGAGGAGGGGAAACCCGGTACCGGCACGTAGCCTACTCCTGTCGAAAAGCACCAAGGGGACCACCGGCTTTACGTCCCTTCCGAAGGACGGTACAACTCGAACAACAGGATTCCTCCACTAATCCGTGCTGTCGAGAGGTTGATAAGCAAGGCGAGTAAAGTTGTTGTACTAACTTCAAACCCTCCAACCTCTCTCCCGAACAGAACTGACCATGTGCATGATGGTCACCCATCAAACACCTGACTCAGCGCTAGTACTTCGTGCTAGAAAACATCTTACATCAACATTTCTCCTTCAGTGCAAGCAGCACTAACAACACGAAGCGCAAACAAATTGCCTAACTGCACCCTGATATCAATTTCTGTCTGTGACGAGACATGACTGCATTATTCTTCAAGCTTGTCGCATTTGACAGTTGAAATGAGCGCCAGACTCCATCCTTGAACTACAAAGTTTTTTTTTATATGCGTCTTACTGATCACAACGCCAAAGGTCACTTTTTTCGAAAAGCTGCTTCATGAAATTTTAAAGATTTCCATCTAACTATTCCAGTTACCATTGAAAAGTAATACTTCTCGTATCATTCGGAATCACTCCGAGATGTAATAAAATCTGTTCCACTTCGAAGGCTCAAAATTTTTAATTTGATCGAACCATTCACGCACCAGTAACAAAATCAGCCTCAAAACACAACACGTAGCTCGCAGCATCCAACATGTCACGTGCCCTCTGTCTAAATCAATTTCCCTCCCATCGAATCTGTCCTCCTCTGTAGTAGGAAATCTTCCCAACGCTGGCCTCTCCCGCCAGCCACGAGCACAAAGCAGCCGAATGTGCTCAATGGTCCTGTCATCACGGGCCACTGATCACGCAGGCAGCCAGCTCACGACAGCACGCATGGCAGAAGCATGCGAGCTACGGCACACATGGGCAGGGACAGGAACAGGGAGAGGGACTGGGACAGGGAGAGGGACAGGGACTGGGACAGGGACAGGGACAGGGACAGGGAGAGGGACTGGGACATGGACAGGGACAGGGACAGGGACAGGGACTGGGACAGGGACAGGGACAGGGACAGGGAGAGGGACTGGGACAGGGAGAGGGACAGGGACAGGGACAGGGACAGGGACAGGGACAGGGACAGGGACAGGGACAGGGACTGGGACAGGGACAGGGATATGGACAGGGACAGGGATATGGACAGGGACAGGGACAGGAACAGGGACAGGGACAGGGATATGGACAGGGACAGGGACATGGACAGGGACAGGGACAGGGACAGGGACAGGGACAGGGACAGGGACAGGGACAGGGACAGGGACAGGGACAGGGACAGGGACAGGGACAGGGACAGGGACAGGGACAGGGACAGGGACAGGGACAGGGACAGGGACAGGGACAGGGACAGGGACAGGGACAGGGACAGGGACTGGGACAGGGACAGGGATATGGACAGGGACAGGGATATGGACAGGGACAGGGACAGGAACAGGGACAGGGACAGGGATATGGACAGGGACAGGGACATGGACAGGGACAGGGACAGGGAAGAAGAGCACGCTTCGGATTCCGCCCTGGCTGCAGGTCTCGCACGCAACACGGCAGAGATTTTAGCATGGAAGCAGTGCGTTCGATGCGTGCCACGCACGACACGTTAAAGCTGCTAGCTTGGTTTACTTTTGTTACTTTGCTGTGAAATTCGAACGAGGTTTAAAATTTATTTCGGCGATTCAGGTGATCTTACTGACTGCTTATACTACCTTATCATGTAATATTTACAGTTATAGTATGGATATTTATATGCGATAACTATACCATGATATGTTTATATTATATAGAAGATCTACTTAGGTAAATAGCCAATTACATTTTATAAATTTTATAATGTTTTTAATTTGTCCATTACAACAAAATGTATTCCCACACGATAAACATTGCCAACCAAATTTTTACTGTCTCTGGAATTGAATTTTGAATGTTTTACATGGTTTTACCATCGCAAATACCAACATACCAACAATCGAATATAGCACAAATAAACATACACATTTGAGTGTTAGACCCAGCAAGTGTAACAAAAAGTTTTTCATGCGATTTTTTCACAAGTTTTTACTGCTGTTGCGAGTTGTTTTAGCGAATGCTTGAAATTGTTTTCGTCGCTCATTTCATGATTTGCCTGCCAAGATTAATAAGGCCATATAAACTCATTGGCTATCTGAAACTATAGCCGAGCGTCAAATAGCCCCCACCCCACCGAAACACAACCCTGTCCCACATTTTTCAGTTCGGCTCTGTGTGCTCGCTGAGGCGTTCAGCGTCCATGTCACGGGTGACAGGGTCCGTAACATCATCAAATCTTCACCCTCTCTCCTTCCGGTTGACCGCTCCACCCGTCCACCCACCCCGCCATAAACCCCCGGAACACGGTAAGGGTGCGGCTAAAAATAACTTCACTCATTATGAGTGACTTCAGGGTGCTAAGGCAGTCCCACCCTAATTCATTTGCGTCGACGCTGGCACAGTTTGCTTTATTATACACAGGCACGATTCTTGTTGATAAACACAGATTCTAATTTCGGAGTTATTTGATGTTTTTATTAGCTGGGGTGGTAGAAAAAGTTGAAGCTGGAAATTTGAGAACATGATTGAGAAATTTTTTGTGTGTTTTTTTTATGTGTTTGCATTTAATCTTGATTTGTTTATACTTCTTGTTATTGCTGCATGCTGAAAGCTGTGACGTGAAGGGATTCGATCGTTTAAAATTAGTTGTATACAAATCCGTGCTAAGTAGATGAAAATTGGCGTCGGTATATTGATTTTATCACTGTGCCACTATCAAGATCACTTTATAGACTGACTAATAAATGGGATGGGAGCATGGTTCATAAACACATTTAACAAATATGCTTTCATTTGGAAAATAATTATACATTTGATTTTAGAATCACTGTACTTTTCGATCAGTATTGAATAAAATTTCTCTATTTCTTTGCTCAGTTACAAGCCTCACACTACTACATCACGAGTTAGCTTTTACAAGCAGCTAGGCACTCTGGGCATCACTTCAGTAACTTGGGTTGCCTACCTAACGCGGGGCCGCTTTGATACAACTTCACCACTGGGTTATTGGGAGGAAACATGATTAGTGAACCAGAAAATATAGAGTTAAAAATATTTTATCAAACGCTCCGAAGAAAACTATATATTTTTATGATAGTAACGGAATATTCCTTCAAATACTGTATCCGTACCGGGAGTCAAACCTGGTTCTTTTGCCTTACCTGAGCTAAGCATTAGCAATTACGCTACACGGAAAACCGACTGTGAAATGGATTTTAAGTTTATTTGAGTTTTTGGGCTCCATGGACTAGCAGGACTATGATTATTCAGTTTCTAAAAATCAATAGCTACTCTTCATGCAACACCTAGACTAGACAGAATCCAAAAAATAAAATTCAGACAAGCGGTATTCATTTTCACGACAGAAAGGTGAGATTTTAAATTTAAATATTGCAGGTAATCGTCCCACTATTCAGAAGAACAAGTCCGAACCTCCACTAATCACCAATCGTCGACAAACAAGTCCGTTTAATGACAAGGTTTTGCTGACGCGTTCATGCGTTGATTGCACTTCTAACGAGGTATAATTATTTCGTAATTTCACGCAAGCCGCCAGCCACGTTGTTTTAATAATCGGCAAGTTCGTTTACACTGGAAATGACGTGCTACCGAATAGAACTCGCATGGTGTGTTTGTGTCATTGTGGAGTAGAGTCTGTTTAATTTAGGAATAACCTTGTCCCGTACATCGTTGCTAGTCAATACCATTGCCAACATGATGACAAATAAATTGGCAGTCACCAATTTACCTTTATTTCAAACTGTATTAGTATATTATAATAAAGTTACTAGTAAAAAGCTTTCAGATAATATGCGAGTGGTAAGTAAAACCGCTAAAAAGTTTTGGCACTTTTTTAGTATTTGATTTTAAATTTTGAATTAGCGCCTTGTGGATTTAGTCTCATCAGTTGGTGAAATGTAAATGGCAGCCATTTTTTAGTATGGCCGTTTCCTGCATAGACTATAACAGAGTGTTTTTATATGTTAGTGTCAACACGCCGATTTGTGTTGGCAGCTCGTTGCTTGTTGTTTGACGTTGGCTTAAAGTAGATGCCGGCAATTTATAGCTTTATTAGGAATGAGTCACACTAATTAACAATGTCACCAAGTATAAGTATGTGGTGCGCATAATTTTAATTGATAAGTACAGCGTATCAGAAGTCTTGTTTGTCATCTGGAAGAATTTTGTCTCCAACTTCCATTGCAGATTCTGCAGATGCTATTGCCCTAAAAAACGCTTATTTTAAGCGTGTAGTAGATGAGCGTTCTTTGAATGATGCTGATTGGACATTTTTATTGGACATAACGAATGCGATGTCTTTTTGGCAATATATCAAGTAAGAATCCGAGGTATTCCAACTGAATAAAAACAAAAATTAGCAAACATTCCGAGTCCGCTGATAAACCCAAACAGTCTCCACGATGGTAAATGCATGAACTAAACAGGTGGTTAGCGCCTGATTACCCCTGGTCCTTGGAAGATGCCCGCTAAATTAGAAAGTTCTCTGAATGGGAGAGTGAAGTGACAAATATAAAAGCTCACGATGGAACCATAGAATCTTAGCAGCTAAAAGATTAAGTCTTGGATATTACACGTGGAAAAGCTCTTGTTTATTACACACTCTCTTAGGAAAGTTACGTTTTTTGTTTCTCAGATGCTGCGATCATAATATGCTCTAGGTTAGGCAAAGAAAAAAACTTACCATTATTAGTGGGTAGGTGAGAAGAATAGTATTTCTTTGGGTCTCTACGTATTATAAGAAATAAATGTTTTATGCATGAGATAGAGGAGTATCCCATTGAAGGCGTTACGGCAGTGCCATGCTTTAGTAGACGCGAACTATATCAAAGGTTTGTTTTTGTAATTTTCTCGAAGAAAATCTTGGAAAATCTTGTCATGAACAAGGTCATGGCCCCGTCTCCGACTGTCAAAAGAAGATTGCTTTAAAAAAAGGCATTTTAACTGCGCAGACTTACTCGAAATGATACCATTTGCCACAATTTGGTGACTTTTAACAAATGTTCACTAACACAACACACCCTAGAAGAATAATAATAAATCCCCAAAGAGTCCATTGTCAATCTGTCAGCACTCGGACAAACACGGCAATCTTCGGCAGCAATCTCGCGGACTTTGAAGCCGACAAGACTCAACAGCTATCGACTATGCTATAGCGTACCTCGCCGCCAGTTGTCAGCGATCAGTCTTTTAAAGACACTTTATATGCCTCGTGAAAGAGTTAGTTAGGTACTTTTCTGGTCGATTTCATCGTGTTTAACCTAGTTAATGTTCATAATTATGTGTTATTTAGTAATAAATAAACATAGAGTCAAAAGTCAAAACCTAAGCCAAGACATTCGTGCGGTGACGATATCATTTCCCGCTTTTTGACAGTTCTTATACAGACTAAGAGGTTTGATGAAACTTAGAAAATCCAGCAGCAAAAATTGTAGTGGTTTGGGAGACGATCCCTGAAAAACTACCAATTTAATTTGAACTTTATACTATGTTTGCAAAGAGTTGCTTGGTGCGATACCTTTAAAGAATATATAAGGTTAATTTCATTCTTTAAAAATCGCAACCAATTACCAACTCAATTCAACTCAATTTGCATATTGCTATTTCAAAATATCAACATCAATTATTTGATTATTCTATAACAATACCTAAACGTTTTATTTACCACCTCCCAGATTTGTACTAGTACCTGTACAGTTACTAACAATTATTTCAATGTGTAATAAAGGTGACTGCAGATTTCTTCGCACCATCTTGATATGAGGAACGACTACAGCGGACAGGTCTATTTAAATCACACGAAAAAATGCCTCTGCTGTCAAGTAGCGCTGAGACCGAGCGTAGCCGCTGCGCTGGGACGGAAAAGCAAGGTTTCCGGACCCGATGAAAGCTACCTACCTTTGCCCGTCGCAGCTAGCATGCAGCGAGCATGAGGTTTGCAGCCAACGTGTTGTCAAATCAGTCCGTCGCTGCCAGCTGAGTGGATCGTAGCACGGTCGTGGCAAGCTCCTGGCGCTTCTCTATGCCATACATAAGGTCTGTGGATACAAGCACTCGACTGTGTCGACCCCTGTTATTTTTGTCATTTGTTGCACGTGTTTCTCGTTGCGTTGACTGCGATTCAAGCCGGTTTTCGGATCTGTGTCCTACGATTTTTTTTCATATAAGTTTCTGACTGTTTTTTTTTAAGTGTCATTGACGTGGGCATTGGAAAACTGGCGATTCCAGGAAGTCAAGTGAATTTTCGCAGAACGACAAGTGTTTTCCTTAGTGATCATTTGTATAGAGGAAGGAAAAACGCGACGTTTTCATGACTATGACTGTGTTGCAACTGTCCCGGCAGGCACGCCACATGTGTGACCTATATATTGACTCGGACTAAGCCAATTTCCTGACGACAGAATCGACAGGTGTGTTTTCTTTAAGACCTTCAGCTATACTTTGTTGGTGTGTGACATATTTGCGACGAAGGCACGTTGCGTAATCACGTGTGACGCTTTGTGTGTGAAAACATTTTGATGGTTGTTTTATTGGTGCGAAGAAGAGAGTACTGAAAATGAAGTTTGAAGACGAGATAAATGCTATGTTGAGTACATGTGACGTCAACGCTGTGGAGCCGGTCACGTAGATCATATAAAGGTGAGTCGGATTTGCAATTATTTCTACTTCTAATTACCTACCTGTAAGGCAATTGTGTAGGAATACTCTCGAGTCTTCTTGTTTCACAACAACCTGCAATCGTCCATCGATTGTCTTTACTAGAAATAGGTTTTCCTTGGTTTCTATTTTCATATTGAATCCTATTTGCCAAACTGTCGACACACCGTGCTGTCCTATTTTCTATCGCCAAAGTCAAAATCTGAACAGGCAGCGTTGCAGCGCCTAGTTTTTTTCTAGGTTAGGGTCTTGACCTTTTCAGTGAATGAGATTCACGCGGGTCACAGGTCAAAAAATTTGTACATTATCGTTTATTGGGTTTAAATTATGTGAACCTTTTGAATAAGGTCACGTTCGAAGCTCTCGGCAAGAGCAGCATGGGTCGTGACAGTGAATTCGGCTGTACAACCTCTCATCAAATACTTTATTAAAAGTAACGCTGATTATTTTTTTAATTGGTTTTTGGACCTACAACATGCGGCCATTGATCCTTTGGTTGAAAGTGAAATTCTTAATGAAATTTATATTTTAGATGCCAAGAAGCTATATTTATCAAGTCAAACACATCTGTTCGCATGGAGGTATAATAACCATTTGTCATTCACTATATGCACAGCATGAAAATAGATTCGTTTAACTCTGCCAAACTTATGAATCTGCTTTGATTGCTAATATTAACTGACATGATGTAATTTATCAATTCAGCTTGGCAAGGTGTGCCATTTCGCACCTAAACACTCGCATTCGTGTACGAAGTGAGACTATACAATCTGTTGTTGTTCTTAGCCACAAGCATAATTTTCCTGTACAAAAGTTTGAAGCGACGATTTTTAAGATTACTATAAACTTCATGACCCAGTGCGCACTCATTATATTCTTCTAGTTCAAACGAATAATATTGCAGTGTTCTCGTGTATGTCGGGCGCTCGTAACCATCGAAGCTGTTATTTAATTCCCTTATCGCATAAAAATCGTGGTGGTAAATGACCAGCTAAGCCGAACAATGGCAATTGTGCGAGCGTGCAGCTGTCTTCACGTGCATTGATCTCCCCACCGCGCGATGGGAACGCTCAGTCTGTCTGCAAGCCCGGTAGTTACATAAAAGATTGATTTGACTCAAGGTTTTGAGGTCAGTAAAAGTGGTGCATCGCTATAATTCAAGAAGAAAGACACGTCAATTCGTGTGCTCTAGAGCTGCTGTATCGTCTGACATTTTGTGGTTGTTGTTTTCTTTTCGTGGCAAAAACGGGCGCCAGGTTCCTGTTTTACTTGCAGAGACTTTTGCTAATGAGATGCGAATTTCTGGAGAGTTCCATAAAGATACATTGGTTAGCTGAAGTGTTCATGTACATGGGGTATATATACATTTAAAAAATATAGAAAGCAACTATGTCATAGCACAGATCAATTCATTCAAGGAAATAAAATGCATTTTAACATAGTACTGTGATAAACAAAGGCACTGCAATCGACCACAGCCAACTTAAACCGCAAGTAATGTGAACCAAGTGATGATGACAGTCCAGGCTTGGATGCAGTTATAAAAGTTAACAAAGTTAGCAAAGAATCTCATCCATGCAAGATATTTCAAAGTTTTCGAAACAGTTAATCACAGCCTGCATGAACCTGCCTAACAAGCCTTTTTAGCCGGCGTATTATTCTTGTGCAGCCATACACCTGTAGCCCCACTGTGGTAAGTGGCGAGTGGCAAGTTGCTGCAGCTAATGGTCAACGCCTCAACAAGCCCCGACAGGGTTTTACCACTCAAAGCGACCGCATTTACCTCGAGTCGCAAACGCACAGCCTCCGCCGTCGGTGTCCGAAATCAAGTCGGAATGGGTCACTCATAGCTATCCCTCTAGTAACATAGCTTTATGATCCTTGATCGGTGCACGCTGCTTGCAACACGATCGCTTCTGTTGTGACATCGTGTAGTTTCTCGAACGATCACTGCTGCTCATTTCTTAGATGAGGGCGATTTAAAGAGTACGAAGACCACAGGTAGTTTAACACATTTATGCTTTGAAAATACGACACAGCTTATAAATATCTAAGCCCAATTGAGATTGATGGTTGGACAATTATTTTGGACGCGTTTATCACTGGCGAACATAAATCTTTGACGCTTTAGAAACCGATCGAGCAAAGGAAAGTGAAACGCCGTAGCTTTTGCCAAAAATGTAAAAATGTGCAACTTTCATAAGCAGTACTGAGCGGGAAGCGAGTTCTACCTGAGATGTTGCGGATCCTTTTAGACCCGCGGTTCAAATCAAGGTTGGCAGAATTCTATGACGGGACCACGCACCGGTATCGAAATCAGTTACTAAATTTTATGTTCCCACGGTATTCACATTCAGCTGTTTAATTAGCTTTGTCATTCATGTCTGGAAAGACCGTATAGTGTGGACTCGAATATCGCTAACCTTTGACTAGGTATACGTGAATCAGAACTGCTAATAGTCATCGTGAACTTTGCGAATTCTCTACACACAACTCGTGGTTGTAAATAGCTCCGCCACCTTTACAATCTCATAAACTGATGCTGCAGCAACCCTCCGGAGCTCGACAAAGGTATCGCCGACTGGCGTCGATGACGCTGTTCCGTTTTCCAGCGAAGTCCCGTCTTTGTCAGCGCCCACGCTCCGATCCCGGATGACCCGTGACGTCACGCCGGTCGTCACGGTCTGGGACGCAGACAGACGGACCGGAAGTAGTATCTGTGTTGGTACAACGGGTTCTCTGCGCTCGCGCTCGGTGGCGTACTGTTCCGGCGCTTCCGTTTCGAAGTGTCCGTTTGTTCTGGAAATACTGAAATCGATTATTTTCGCAGAGTCAACTCATTCAGTCTATCGTTTTTGAATTTCAAATATATACGAGTTTAGAAATTGTTTGTGTATATCTAGCAGTATAATTTGAAACACCACTTTAAAATTCAATATTTTCGCTTTTATTTAATGATTTCTTCAAAGGACAATCCTAAATTTTATGACAAACAATTTCGTGCTACCTTCCATTCGTCAATACAAAACGTGGACAGTGAAAGAACCAACGCTACTTTTACCGAGGTCGAAGATGAGCAGAGAATGTCGTAAAGATATGACTGATTGGTTTCCCCTCCAACAAAGCGTCGCATCTTTCCCTTCTTTGTCAACCGCTTCGCTCTGTTCCATATCTCGGTTCACCCAAATACCAGAAATATCTTGACACGCACGTCCCTGGGAGTGGGATTTACAACTGCTGTGACAAAATGTCGGGGACCCTTTTGAAGATTAGCCTACATCGACTGGACAATTTTTCTGAGTGGTTAACTCTTTGAGAGCGAAATTCTTGACCCAAATTTGGCTAGAGTTCTTTTACGGGCCAATTTCACGTTGGGGCACCCAAGTTTAAAAATAAAATACCTGCGCCTGATTCAGGGTTTGGTGGTGTGGACATATTTAAGATTTTGTCAGCTTTTACTGGGCTGTACATATGAGAAGAAATGAACTGGAATTTAACACAAATAGCACAAAAAAAGGTTTATTTTTGCAGTAATTTTACACTAAAAGGTGTAAAACTAAGTGCACCAGTTCACCAAAGACGTTAATTTCGTTAATTTATTCAATGAATACTTAGCACACTGCAATGAACAATGTGCATATTGTTTCTCTGATGCATACAATGCATATCCTACTCTACATCTACTCTATTTATCTATACTTTTCCGTTAGAATTGAACCAGATATCGGTTACAAAACGTTGTCATTCTGTAAGTAGACACACAAACGATACACGAAGTTTCACTTGACCACGTGCCCAGCGCTAAAGGTGCACCTCGAAATTCCTTGTACTATCAAATTCAATGCACGGCGCTCGAAAATATAATTTAATAACTTACATACGATCAAACACCGCTTCGCTGCTTTTAAGTCACCACCGTCTAGTTCAGTAAATATTTATTTCTAACCTGATGATTCAATAACAGGTTCATTTCCGATAGTCCACCTGGTGAAATTATAGATTGTGAAACATCACGACACCTAGCTTCTTCTTTCTCTGACTGAAAATAGGATGCACTTACTTTCTCTTATCACCATCAGTTTTGACATATAGGTAGAAGACACGTCCCTGCTTTTTGGCCAATAATAATATACTTATACCTGTGCCAGCAGCCTTACGACTTAGTATTATCACATCGACCGATCATAAGAATGTAATATACCGTGACAAAGCTAGAAACATCAATGCACTTTATAAGTGATGAATAATCTAATCGACCTAATGTTTTTTTTACATATATTTATTTTAAATTGCGCTGTTATTGGTATTTAATGTGAAGGTCAATTTGTAAATTTTCCTTGAACTTTCCACAGTCAGATCTTAATGAACAATGAAAAATAACAATCTGTTTCCAAACGACGTCTTGTTAAGTTTAAGTCGTCACATCTTAAGAATGTCGTGTGTCTTTTATAGAAAAAATATACACTGTGTGAGTACCTAGTTTAATTCCAGATCATTATTTCTCATCTCTCAGATGTGTTAGCGCGAACGATTGCTTCGATTAGCTACGGCGATTGAATAGAATTGATTTAGCAAATTGAAAGCGTTTAACAAAGCCGAAAACGAAGCGACACGACTCCAGCTAAAACTGTTTTAAAGTAAAGACAACTTTCTTGGCTATTAATTACTATTCGAGTTTCGAGCGATCAGAGCTATCGAGTATCGAGATTGTCAAACACTGTAGCGTAGCGTCCAAGGAGGACTCATCGTTTGTTTGTTTCGAAATGAATGCATTATCAGATTTCCATGTATTGCTTGTCGTGTTGTTTCTCACAATTTACCGTTAGTTCTTGCATCAAATGACAATATAATCATCCGAGTGGCCACACAATATTATCATCCGAGTTGATTGTCACAGCATAGGATAAAGATTCCATGGTCACAGGCAAAATGAGTTCTCTCGATCTCTTAATAAATTATAGTGTTGAGTTAAATAGTGGAGTGGAAAATACTAGAAAATCATAATGATTTGCGTTGATCAAAATCCATAAGAAGATTTACAACTGATAGTTGAAACTCCGACCTGCTCCGACCTTCCGAGCCTTCCGAGCTGCCCGATCTTTATTTTCAATTATTTTATTAATTTTTACTTAAACTTTCATCAGCCACCAAGATAGAAGCAAATGTCAAATCAAAAATTGTATACTTATAGCCCAAAGTAGATTTACATAATCTGAAGACATTCACGCTTCATCGCTATTTTATCGCATCTCCCAAAAACATCCCCGGGAATATCCTCCGGTAAATCCTCCACAAACCAGCGGTATTCGCTTCTACCAATTACCAACAGAAGTAGGTGTGTCAACAACACTATAGCAGCAAAGCGACACTAAAACCGAAAGTATGAACGCACCGAGCAATTAGCATACTACGCGGCGTCCTAACACCGTCGTGTTCCATGTCTTCGATATGACATCGTGACTGTCGGTATACACAATGACAGTTATTTGACAGCGGTCCGTTCATCACGCGGTTACATTCACCGACAACAATCGAGCTGCGGCTTGCGCCGCAAAGCGCCGAACTTTGTTTGATATACCCGGGAACATGGTATTCAAAGAGCATATTCAAGGTTCAGGTAACTGATTCTGTAGTTTAAGTGGATTTTAGTCGATTTTGGTCTGTAATTGGCTTGGCCATCGAGGCGCTCGGGGCTCAGAAGGCCCTGTATTCAACGGTAAACGGACAAAAACAGTGGCAATAGGTCATTAGCCAAGTTTACTCAAGGGGTAGCAACATGAATGGATGTTAAAAAGGGGATTTGGCCATTTTTCACAATGTTAAAATAAGCGAAACCGGGTGACATCTTCAGAGAAGGGATGAGACCTATCTTAAATAGACTAGCAGCGGAGCCCGTGCCTCCGTCACTATGTGGTTACGCCTTTTACTTATAATTAAATATTTTTTTTCATTTAATATTTTAAGCTCATAAGGCTGCCCCTTTACCTTAAGGCAAACCTTATGCCCATAAGGCAAATCCTATGTCCATAAGGCATAAGTAATGCAGAAATGTGCCAATAAGGCAAAACCTTTGTTCAAAAGGCAAACCCTACGCCCATAAGGCAAGCCTTATGCCCATAAGGCATAAAGCATACTTACGACATTTTCTTTTAGTTTTTAACGACATGGGGTGCATGTTCGCCCTATGGACGAATAGTTCACCCAATGGGCGTGAATAGAACCTATAGAACTTAGGGTGAACCATACGCCATTTGGGCTAAATATGCACGTAGCAGTTGAAGTAGCTGTCTAGACTGGGTTCCCAAAGTTTCGACCAAGTTATCAAATAGAACTGTTCAATTGATTCTATGGGAAAAAAAACCTCTGCTGTGTATAATAAGCTGTGTTTAAATTCTAGACAAACACGCGTGGTGGAGTGTAAAGGAATTTTTTCCTTTACGCATAGAAGATTTATGCAATTGATGCATATAACATATGGTGGACCATACGCCCTTAGGGCAAACTATACGCCCATTGGGCAAACTATACACCCATAGGTTAAACTTTACGCCCATAGGGCGAACAATACACCCATATGGTGAACTTTACGCCCATAGGGCGAACTATACGCCCATAGGGCGAACTATACGCCCATAGGGCAAACTATACGCCCATAGGGCGAACTATACGCCCTTAGGGCGAATTATACGCCCATGGGGCGGACACTACGCCCATAGGGCAAATCATTTGCCCATAGGTCGAAATATACGCCCATAGGGCGTTCAACATGCTCATAGTGCAAACCATACACCTAAAGGGCGAACCATACGCCCAAAGAGGAAAAATACGCTCAAGGTTAACAATACGCTCATAGGCCTAATTTTCGCAATACGGGTGAATGTTCGCTAAACGTATAGGGCGAACCATTCGCCTAAAAGGCGAACCATTCGACCATGGGGCGAACCATACGCCCATAGGGCAAGCTATACGCCCATAGGACGAACAATACGCCCATAGGGAACACCATACAGCCATAGGGTTAACTATACGCCCATAGGGCGAACTATACGCCCATAGGGTGAACTATACGCCCACAGGGCGAACTATACGCCCATAGGGCGAACTATACGCCTATAGGGCGAACTATACGCCCATAGGACAAACTTTACGCCCATAGGGCGAACTATACGTCCATAGGGCAAACTATACGCTCATAGGGCGAACTATTCACCCATAGGGTGAACAATACGCCCATAGGGTGATCAAAACGCCCATAGGGCGAAATATACGCCCATGGGGCGGACAATACGCCCATAGGGAAAACAATACGCCCACAGGTCGAAATATACGCCCATAGGGCGTAAAACATGCTCATAGGGCAAACCATACACCTAAAGGGCGAACCATACGGCCATAGAGAAAAATTACACTCAAGGTTAACAATACGCTCATAGGCCTCATTTTCGCAATACGGGTGAATGTTCGCTAAACGTATAGGGCGAACCATACGCCTAAAGGGCGAACCATACGACCATGGGGCGAACCAAACGCCCATAGGGCAACCTATACGCCCATAGGACGAACAATACGCCCAAAGGGAACACCATACAGCCATAGGGTGAACTATACGCCTATAGGGTAAACTATACAACCATTGGGCGAACCACAGGCCCATAGGACGAATTATCCGCCCGTAGGGACAAAAATACGCTCAAAGGGCGAACAAAAAACTTATAGGCCTAATTTTCGTAATACGGGTGAATGTTCGCCAATTGTATAGTTCGCTAGTATAGTACGCTATGGAAGTATAGTTCGCCCTATGGGCGAATGGTTCAACCTACGGGCGTATGGTTCGCCCTACGGGCGTATGGTTCTCCCTATGGGCGTATAGTTCGCTATGGGCGTATAGTTCACCCTATGGGTGTATAGTTTGCCCTATGGGCGTATAGTTCACCCTATGGGTGTATAGTTTGCCCTATGGGCGTATAGTTCACCCTATGGGTGAATAGTTTGCCCTATGGGCTTATAGTTCACCCTATGGGTGTATAGTTTGCCCTATGGGCGTATAGTTCACCCTATGGGTGTATAGTTTGCCCTATGGGCGTATAGTTCACCCTATGGGTGTATAGTTTTCCCTATGGGCGTATAGTTCACCCTATGGGTGTATAGTTTGCCCTATGGGCGTATAGTTCACCCTATGGGTGTATAGTTTGCCCTATGGGCGTATAGTTCACCCTACGGGTGTATAGTTGGCCCTATGGGCGTATAGTTCACCCCATAGGTGTATAGTTTGCCCTATGGGCGTATAGTTCACCCTATGGGTGTATAGTTTGCCCTATGGGCGTATAGTTCACCCTATGGGTGTATATTTTGCCCTATGGGCTTATAGTTCACCCTATGGGTGTATAGTTTGCCCTATGTGCGTATAGTTCACCCTATGGGTGTATAGTTCACCCTATGGGTGTATAGTTTGCCCTATGGGCGTATAGTTCACCCTATGGGTGTATAGTTCACCCTATGGGTGTATAGTTTGCCCTATGGGCGTATAGTTCACCCTATGGGTGTATAGTTGGCCCTATGGGCGTATAGTTCACCCTATGGGTGTATAGTTTGCCCTATGGGCGTATAGTTCACCCTATGGGTGTATAGTTCACCCTATGGGTGTATAGTTTGCCCTATGGGCATATAGTTCACCCTATGGGTGTATAGTTGGCCCTATGGGCGTATAGTTCACCCTATGGGTGTATAGTTTGCCCTATGGGCTTATAGTTCACCCTATGGGTGTATAGTTTGCCCTATGGGCTTATAGTTCACCCTATGGGTGTATAATTTTATTCAATGCATTGACTCTTCAAAAGTCTTAAGTGACAAATGTATCCATTAGGTCACTGCTTATTTGAGTTTTGAATAGAAATCATTTTTTGCCAGTGCAGTCAAATACTGCCGTGAAGACAATTTTGCTTTTGGTTTTTCGCGATTTAAAATGCAAAAATGAAGCCTGATGATTACAATTGAAAGTTGGTACGCGAACATGCCCTTATTTGTTTGTTTTTATTAAAAAATAACGTGTAAATTATTGCAAAGTAGATGAGTGTGTGTTGCACTCTTGAGTCATAATGCATGTTTGTGTTTTGAGCAATAGAAATTCATTCTTAGCCATCTGTCAATTGACTAAATGTCGGAATTGTTTTTATGTATTTTCCTCAATTTAAATTGCATTGAAAAGACGAAAAATTGTTTCAAATTAAAGAAGAAACATGTCCACGTTTGAGAATTTGTATGAATATCACCTGTAAATTGGCGTGACGATGATTGGACGATGCAATCGGATTAACTGTCTAGGCTGGACGTGCAAAGTTTCGATCGTCTTTCCTTGTAGAATTGTTCGTGTGATTGTTTTGACACTTCCATGCTGTCCTCGTGGAAAGAGCATGTTGCTTTTTTCTTGCAAAATAAACTCGTTTTTAACCATTTTTTTAATGGCGAAATTTCGGCCATGTGCTGTTATCAAGTTATCGCAATTTGAATTAGATTATTAGATTATTACCTTAGATTTTCCGTTCTCATGTCGCGTCAATGAGTGCGCGTTGCACTCGGGTTAGCTGTCTAGGCTGGACTTAAATACCTACGGTCGACTTTTCACAAATAAATAATCAATTGATTGCATTGAAACTTGAATCGGTCGGCGCAGAATGAAATCTTTACTTAATTACTTGCTTGCTATCTTTGAGTTGTGAGAGATGGAAATTAATTATTTTGCCAGCTGTCAGATGGTGACATTTCGTTGATGCTCATTTCAAGTTTTCGTAATTTGAGATGCTATAAAAAATACGTGAGACGATTGAAAATGGTAGAAAGATCAATAAAGTACCAGAATTTAGTTGTTTTTAGTGAATATAAAGTAGTGAAATGCAGTTTTGGTGATGTACGTTGCAAACCAAAATCTTTGCGAAAGTTGGCGGCAACTTTTGATTTAATTCAATCCATATCAACTCAGGAACAGCCCTAGTGAAAAAATGTATCCTGGTAGTCAGTGCCTGTTTGAGTTTTAAGCCCTTGAAATTCATAATTTGCCAGCTGTCATTGACGAAATGTCAGAAATGTTCTTATCACGTTTTGGTACAAAAAATCGCAATGAAACGATGAAAGACATCGCCAAATGGTTAAAAATACATGTACGTACCAAATTGAATGTGTATTTATTAATATTTAGTGTAAATTGAAACGTCAATGAGTGCACGTTGCACTTGAAGTAGCTGTCTAGGCTGGGCCGCGAAAG
Organism: Nemurella pictetii; assembly: GCA_921293315.2. Taxonomy (NCBI): domain Eukaryota; kingdom Metazoa; phylum Arthropoda; class Insecta; order Plecoptera; family Nemouridae; genus Nemurella; species Nemurella pictetii. Next base: position 12,089,114 of record OV121122.1, read on the forward strand.
TTTCGACCGAGTTTTCGACCAGAAATGCTCGAGTGATTGACTTGAAACATAGCCTATAGCACGTCAAATAAGTTGTTTTACATTTCTAGCCAAAGACGTTTGGTGTAAAGTGTGTGAATTTATAGTTTACCTGCCAGCAAACTTTTGACATTTCAAATGACTGAATACAAAGAAACATAGCCAACAATGGAAACCCGGAGCAACCAAATCGACGGACATTATATATATTAGATTCTAAAATTTCCTGTGGTTGGGCAGGTACTTAAAAGCTTGCCTGGTCCATTTACCAAACAAGAAGATTTGCTAAGAATGCCTAGAAATCCACCCAACTTGTTTCCTATTTAATCAATTATCGATGCATACTTAGTATAAAAGTTCCACTAAAGTTTTCTATAACGAAATCCACGGAAAAATAAGGACATAGCAATGAGGCTTACAATCACTGAATTGATTGCTCTCTCTGCCTTGGTGTTTCTTCAGTTGGTTTTCATGCAACAAACAGCGTAACGAGCCACACTTTCAATTTGACAAGAAAAGCTTCCTCGGATGAACGACGTTCCATCTCTTCTCTCGACGCGTTTGGTGAACACTCCTGGGTCTCAGTCCTTGATCTTGATTTGCTGCCACTTGTTGACTATCTCGCGTTGATAATTCAAGGTGGTAGAAACTGCGTTTGAAGATCCTCGGTCAACCAATTAGTTGTGGTCATTTCTTTCGTCTCGACAGACAATCGGCAAAGGTTTCGTAATATGAAGTAAAAGTGTATCGAATCGGAGATGATTTACGGTGAACTAGATTAGGAAGAGAGCAATGGTCTTTGGTAGAGCTTTTGAAGAGATTAGTCTCTCCCTTCAATGACAGCACATTTATGGAGAAAATTCATTTCATAACTATTTTATATGAAGTAATCGTATGTTCTCATAATGTACCGGTAAAATTTCAGATATAGTTGCCATCCTCGTAATTTATTTTTGACAAGCACATAACCATTTTAACCAATATCTCTTGATGCAGCCGATACTTTAAAATCAAGTTGCCATCCCTAGGGATGATAATTGGTAAAAGAAATGCGTTGCAAAAGAATCCAATTTATATATTGTTTCACCTCATTACGCATACTTTTAACAACTAGCTTTGAATAGTGCTGATTCAATTAAAGGGATATTACATAATTTTGGATTTCGAAAGTAGCGAATACAATGCAATTATACTGGCGAGGAATCACGACTTGATTAAAATAATCACAAACCAATTGACAATGTGCAAATAACTGTTAAAGCTGCAATGAACCTTCGTAACCAACGAACGAGAGGCAATTGAGCTGTATGCTAATGACCATCATGTGTTCAAATGCCGGATGCTATGTCGCTCGCTCGAACCAAATGTCAAAGTCACAATTACATGTAACAAAGAGTCAAGTCTGAAGGTTGTTGCTGGTAAAACCTATCATCACTGAACAGTGGAGCAGGATAAAGAGATGGCAGTATCATTTATGCAATGTTGACTTAATCATGTAGCATATGTGGATCGGAATTCATTATTTCAGTTTCCCGTAAATTTTTGCCCTATTTCCGCCTGCGTGACTCACGACTGTGAGTCAGTTAAGTTCGTTTAGACATGCGCACGGTGGTGGAACCGAATTTCGTAGCGGAACGAATCGGTGCACAGTGTTTGGCGCGACAAATTTCATTAGTTGGCTGCTGCTGCTCAGTTGGGACTTGCTGTTTTTGTGACATTCTGGCGGAATCTGTTTCGATGAGTGATCGGATCCCGCTACGGGGCGTTATTTGCGCGTTTCCTTAACAGCTGACAGCATCTCTTCGCTTTCCGCTTTCTTTCCTTATTCCATTCATTTGTTATGCGATCTGCAACATAATAACTTGCAGCACTCTGTGCTTGCCATGGAAATCGAAACTGTTTCGTTTGCTGTTAGGTACTAATTAATATTGAATATCACATAGACAAATGTCATTCGCATGTTTTATGCCATGGCTTCAAAAACGAATGAGAACCATCGCACATTTCAAGCATCATGATTCCACCAATATCGAGGATTCTCTTAAATAATATGTTGACTTTAACTTAGGTTGGTATGCATATCTTTTTACTGGTAACTTAGCTATTACAGTAACATACGAATACAGCTAGAAATAAAGCTAAATCGGTGACTGAAAATGTATTTGCCATCAAGTTGGTAATCACATTGACTACCAGCACTGACCAGATAATGTTCTTCTTAAATTAAATACACTATACCACAATTTTTAAAAAAGTCATCAAACCACCGCCCCTAGCGCCGCCACCAACTAATCCACCGCCACCCTGTTCCAGCGTGCACCACCATCTTATGGCCCAGGATGCCCGCCGCCGTCCACCTTCTCCTCATCGCCGTCGCCGCCCTCGGCGGCTGCGCGCGCAGCGCCACGCTGCGCCAGTACAGCCGCGACTGGCTGATCGCCGACGAGGCCGCGCAGCCGCCGCGACGCATCACCGCCAAGTCGGTGTTCGTCGCGCCCGACTTCCACGAGGTGCGCTGCCCGCCGGGACAGCGCGCAGACGCGGCCGGAAACTGCGTGCGCTTCGTGCGCGTCAACCAGGCGGCGCAGCTGGACTTCCTGTTGCAGCATCTGAACGCGATGTACGGCACGCCGGACACGCCGTTTTCGGGGGAGAAGCCCCAGGACTCGCCGTTTGCCGGGGTGAAGACCCAGGACTCACCGTTTGCCGGGGTGAAGCCCCAGGACTCGCTGTTTGCCGGGGTGAAGCCCCAGGACACGCTCTTGGTCGGTGGCGACCCCATGACGGGGTCTGGTAGTGAAGCGAGGCCGTCGGATGCTGTGTCAGTCGTGCCAGAGCCGGGACAGAGTGCATCCGAAGGAACTGTGAAGCCGGAGGGTGTTAGTATTGTGAAACACGAAGTGTTAGGTCTTGAATCTACAACGTCACCCAAATCCGAACCGTGTGTCGAGTTGCCGAAAGGCGAAGAAACCTCGACGACGACGATATCGACGACGCCGGCGACAAAGACGAAGAAGAAGACGACGACGCCGAGGACAACGACGAAGACATCGTCGACGCCGACGACGAGCCCAACGGAAGTGACGACTCCTTCGAGTGCTGTTGAAGCGTCGAGCGCGACTACTAGCGTGCAAGACGTTGAGGCGACGGCGACGTCGACGTCGGCGGCGGCTTCCAGCACGGACGGCGCGACCGTGATGACTGTCGTGGCAACGCCGGAGGACAGCACGTTGCAGCTGCCGGAGGCGTTGTTGATCACCGGAAGCGACTCGGAAGGCAGCGCGACGTTGGCCAGCGGCTCGAGTGTTGCGGTGGCGAACGCGACGGCCGAAGAAGAAGCGGAACTTGTCGAGAACTCCGGCAGCGGGGATGGTTCTTTGTTGATCAACGACCAGGCTGTCAAGGATATCTTCGACGACGTTGCCCCGGTTAAAAAAGGTGTATTTGCTGAATCTTCGGTTGAAACGCAAGAGGCTGTAGAATCGTCGACTAAAGTCCCGGTGTCCCAGGACAAGGACGTTGTTGACGTCGACGAAGCGCACGCGTCAACGACGCCGGAAGGGACGACGTCGACCGACGACGACTACGACATCATCGTCGAGCCCGAGATGGGCTCCGGGGAGCGCGAGGCCGAGCGAGAAGTCGCCAACGTCGACACCCTCTCCTCCGCGTCGGACGACGCCGACCTGAGCGCGGTCCTCGAGCCCAGCAACGCGTCGCTAGCCGACAAAGTGCTGCCCGTGCGCAACATCATACCGGAAGCGAGCTCCGATCGCATCCACTTCGTCGACAGCCCGATCACCAACATCCAGCCGGTGCGCAACACCTATCCCGGCGACGACGACGTCGCCATCCTCGACGTCGACTTGACGCCGAACGTCGGCGTCCGCGAGCACAACCTGAACCCGTCGAAGCTCGTGCCGCCGATGTTTGTGGAGGCGCCGCTCAAGGCGATACCCGACGCGCCGTTTAGTCTCGACGAGTACCTCGGCCGTCCGGCCGGGGCGTCGATCCCGGTTCGCCGGCCGTACGACAACCAGAACTTCAACCCGCAGCAGCAGAACTTCCCGCTGCACTACCAGCAACAGCCGTTCCCGCCGCGTACCGGCTTCGTGCGATTCCCTGGAGCAGAGCGCGACCAAGTCTACCAGGTGGACCAGAGGGTGAACTCGGTGCGTTTCCCGCCGGGGGAGGCGTTCGACGATGGGAGGGTGAGGCAGTGGCCGAGTGCGTGGCGGCCGGATAATAGGAGGCAGCAGCAGCAGCAGCGGCCGCCGCCTGTGATGCGTTTTTGGAACAAGATGCCGTTGATAAGGAACGTAGAGGAGCCGGGTCGGAGGTATCAGCAACAGCACGATCGGCGGAGACCTCCCCCGCAGTACTATCAGTAGTAAATGGTCAAAAGTGTAGATATTGTTTTAGGGTTATTGTTCCGCTGGAATTGGATTATTTTCCCGGAACGGTGCAAGAGTTTCGGACAAAGGGTGTCGATTGAAAATCGAAATTGGTGGGTGATTTGTGCTGTAAAGACACCGGACTCCCTGGCTTCATAAATGAAGATGTAAATGAAGGGAAACGCTATGAAAATGGCTGACTCAACCCTGGTTAAAATGTAAAGTTATGTGGTTTGAACTGAGCTATTTTATTGAGTAAAATAAGTCAGACGTTTGGATGTAAATAGAGCATGTTGAACCTGACCATGTCATCGCATCGCTTGACCATAGTTCAAGTTTTGCAGATGAACATGTTTATTTATTTGGTGTGTTGAACAGTTTGAAAAAAATAATATTTAAAAAATAATTTCGTTGCGATAATGTCATCGGCGTACAGATTCTAGTCCTGTGTTAACAATTTATTTCTAAAGCTTAATTTTAAATATAGCTGCGTTGTATAATGAACTGATTAGCTTACGAATGTATTCTTTACTATGTAATTATGAAGACTTGTTGGTTTTTCTGACGATTATTATTAAATTACAGTTTAAAATAGATTGATGAGTAATTTTGGACGTGCATATTTTCTGTTGATGTCAGTTTCCCTCTGCTAACGCTTCCTGCTTCCTACTCTAGCGACCTTGGCGTTGTGTGTAGGCAACCCAACGTACACGCAAGACGAGCCATTTGCCGATACGTTGTGGGCAAATGAGATCTCTCTTACGGACTTTTCCTGAAGCTAAAGTAGATATGGATTACGCCAGGTGTCGCTTTCAACTCGTCTCTAGAATGCAGCCGAGAAACGTGGCGTTCCTAGCAGTAATCGGATAATTTTAATTTGAGATAACCTCACACTTATTGATGAGCGTAACGAGCGTAGCGAGTGAAGCGAAATCTTCAATTACACTTACTGCAGAAAAAAGTCTCCAATGTTTTTTTTTTTTTTTTTTTTTTTTTTTTTTTTTTTTTTTTTTTTTTTTTTTTTGTGTGTTTGTTCGCGCTCTACAGGCCAAACGCCAAAACGGATTTTGATGAAAATTTATATGGACCTTCGTTTTCTCTGAACTTAGATCTGCCACGTTTTTGAAGCAAATCGGACGAGTAAATTTTAAGTTATTAAGTTTTTACGAAATTTTTCAGTTTTTCCAAAACACGTTTTCCACTCTAGAGGCCAAGGATCTCCATATAATTTGACGAAACTTTCTAGATATGTTGACCCTCGCAATTCAATGTTTGTGTATAAATTTCACTGTTGTATGTTTAGCACTTTTCTTGAAAATGGCACTTTTATGACGATTTTTTGCGATTTTTTAGCGTTTTTTCAGTTTTTTGCAACTTATCTTCAACCGATGTTCACAAAATTTGCTGTGTGCATTACAAATCGTAAAAAGAAGATACTGTATCAATTTGAACCAAATCAATTGAATAGTTTTTCTTTAAATCGATTTTTACGTTTTGAAATATTCAAATGTCATTGAGAAAACTGCTAAATTAACGTCGAACATTTTAAATTGATCATAAAAGCCTCTAGGCTATGCGTACACGCAATATAATTGCGTTGTGGGTGAGCGTAAATATTACGCTCATCCACAACACGATTATATGAGTGTTCGCATAGCCTAGTTACTAAATTTAATTCGCAAATTAGCTTTCAGCGAAGAACCTAAATTCTCGTAACAGTTTGACGGTAATGTCTACCACTCATCTAGCAGTCCATTGATTCCTTCTTCCTCTAAAATCCAATCTGCAGATCTAATGCAGTTTGACACCTCTTGCTCAAGCGTGCGTGCGACTGCGACGTGAGTATGGAATGCACGTTTATTTCCAGAAGCTTCGCAATCCGACCAGAGCTCTTTCCATTCACCAGTAATCTAGATCCACAAAGAGATCCACCCATGAGATCTATCAGCTAGCTGTCAAAACACTGCACTTAACAACCACTTGATTGATGATTTTATCACCTGCGCCTTTGTTTAATAGAAAATACAATTGGACGAGATGTTTACTTTGATATTGGACGTGTGGTGTACAGTTATTTGTGTAATTAGCATCATCTTAATGACTGACAATGATTTAATCTCACACGGATGTGGGTTTGGTCATGTTGCAGAAGGATGATAATAATCCTTCGATATACTGGCGCCTCCACCAAGCTTGATGCGTATCGAGTTGCCTGTGGTGTCTTACTCGCCGTACCCCATGTTACGCCCAGCAAACGCAACCATCGGTGGTCTCTTTCTGTGCTGTATCTGACAACAATCAGTGTTCCGGAAATTTTGGATTCGATATTTCGTTGCTAATGATCAATAATTACCGTATACATGCAACGAGTCTTTGCTTTTGGGTTCGAATCATACTTGCAATCATTAATATTGGTATCGAAATTGTTTGGCTGATTGGGGAATAGCTAATATATTAATAAAAATGTTAGTCGCGACTTATTCTGGCTGGAACAATCATCAAATGGAACTAGTTAGATTAGCAGGCTGGAAATAGTTGGTTAATGGTCAGGAAGTCATATGACTGAGTCATAAAGTTCTTTCGGGCTTATGTTTTCAAGTTTTAGTTCTGATTCAAACTAAAAATGAATTTATCAATTTACCCTGTTATCTAAATTGGGAAAATTTTACCGGTAACTATGTTTTTGTTTTGGTTTACATTTTTTGATGAGCGTAACGAGCGTAGCGAGTGAAGCGAAATCTTCAATTACACTTTACTGCTAAAAAAAATCCGGAATGTTTTTTGTTTTTGTTTTTTTGATTTTGTTTTTTGTTTTTTTTTTGTTTTTTTGTGTGTTTGTTCGCACGATTCCGGCCAAACGCCAAAACGGATAATGATGAAAATTTCGGTGGACCTTCGTTTTCTCTGAACTTAGATCTGCCACGTTTTTGAAGCAATTCGGACGAGTAAATTTTATGTTATTAAGTTTTTACGAAATTTTTCAGTTTTTCTAAAACACGTTTTCCACTCTAGAGGCCGAGGATCTCAATATAATTTGACGAAACTTTCCAGATATGTTGGCATCCACGATTTAATGTTTGTGTACAAATTCCATTGTTGTATGTTTAGCGCTTTTCTTGGAAATAGCGCTTTTGTGACGCTTTTTTAGCGATTTTGCAGTCTTTTGCAACTAAATCAACTTTATCTTCAACCGATTTTGACAAAATTTACTGTGTGCATTAAACATCGTAAAAGGAAGATACTGTGTTAATTTCAAGCAAATCATTTAAATGGTTTTTCTTTAAATCGATTTTTTCGTTTTGCAATATTCAATGTCATTGAGAAAGCTGATAAATTAACGCCGAACACTTAAAATTGATCATAAAAGCCTCTAGGCTATGCGCACACGCAATATAATTGCGTTGTGGGTGAGCGTAAAAATTACGCTCATCCACAACACGATTATATGAGTGTTCGCATAGCCAAGTGATATATATATATATATATATATTTAAATCTGTATTTTAATTGAAGCTCTTTGGGTTGGGTCATCCTGAAATGAACATGTCTATAAATTATTATTTGTTCTGAGAAGTCTGTCTGGTTTAAAAACCAGACCCTCTTTCTGAAATATCATTTGCTTTTTCTCTCGTTCATGTCCTTGGTCCATATTGTCTAGAGCTCCGTGGTTATATGACAGGTCGTATTACCACTGTCAATCTGTTAATTTAAAGAAAAAAGGAATACAGATTAGCTTAAGTAAATTTATAATTTGGCGCCTTTATGGCTAAGCATGCTGTAATATTCTCGATTCCATTAAAAAGTACGATGGTTTATTTGAGAATAATCGTATACCTTCTTAGAATTACTATGTGAAACGACCAATGGGAATTTAAATTTGAATTGAGGAACATTGAATTTATGGCGTCGAAAAGAACTTGCATTGGTCAAATGATATACGGCCGTTGCAATTGCTTTAATTACGGCTCTCTTGGATCTCATGAAGCTGCGGTGAATGGATTTACTACAGTTGACGATCAGTGATAACGCGTTAGAATACTGTGGTTTTGGTTTACTGTGTGGATTTGAGCTATTTCGATAGATTGAAAATAATTCCAGCCATAAATCTTTTATGGGTGATGATTTGATGACGAAAATCGAAAGAATTGTAGATGGAAGCTGCAAGCTTACACTGCAATATCTTAATTTGTCTTTCATTAATTCAAGTAAGTGGAGAGGTTATAGGATTGAAATTGGCTCAATTATTTAGCCGTCGAAATTTTGTACCTAATCGACATTTTTTTTCTGTACAGAAAATTAAGGACTATCTTTATTCAATGATATAAATCACATAATAAACTCGGGAATTTGTTTTTTCACCCGCGTTTCTTCGCCAATTCACGACGGATGAACAGACTTTGTATGTCATTTCAGGTATCATCGCATCTCTAAAGAACCCGCACCGTAGCAGCTATATTTTCCATAGTGTCATTTGTTCTCAGGTGGGTTTGGTCGTAATTTCTAACCAGAACCACACAATGCAATTCCGTGCCGGCAACCACAGCCCTCGCTTCGGTGTAATAACAAGTTCACGGGACGACCACTTCCACGAACAACAATTTCTACGTCGCATTATTCTTAAATTAAAAGACTTTGCCGTTGCGATTATTGTGGACTACAGGGATAATGCATATTCTTACATACCATTTGACACCGTATACGGGTACATGGCGAATGACCTTTTTGACCGGTGGAAAATCAGAGGCGTTGCCATACAAAAGATCAAACTGCTATTTTTCAACCAGCATTATACTTTATAGTTCTGGTTCTTGTTTTGCAGCATCTAAGTTAGTGTTAAATAACAGAATAGGATCAATTAATAATGCTCATTGAACGCAGTAAAAAGAATTGCATTCGCGAAGCCCTGGGTATGTAACGTGATCATGATTTAAAATTAACGACTCAATTAACAACACATATTTTATTCAACCATAAAAATCATAATCACTGCAATGCAATCCGAATTGGAATTATTTCTTCCTCATTCCACTACACACCCGCACACTTTGGTGCTGTTAACTATAAATCTGCCTAAGAAATCCAATCGAGAATAGGTTCGCTTCAAGATAAACCCAATTCAAACGAATCGTTAAAGTCAAAGAAACTTGAACGGAAAATTTAATGCGTATACGTTCGCCTAATTAACTTTGATTTCCTGGCGCGTCTTGTTTTTACAGTAACAATTGGGTTATTGGCCAGGCAACAATTAGACCATGTAAACAACACGATACCACGTCCGACGTGTTGGTATACCTGCGTTGTTGAACATCTCTCACCCCTCGGTGACCAGCGCATGTATAGTTTCCCCGACATACCAGCGGCAACACCGATCCAATGCACTCACAACTGCCGATTCAAAATTGGACGACATTAAACTTGTATGGATCCAATTCATAAGAAACTCAGCCCCAAACATATCCAATGTGTCTAAATGCAAATCTGATGTGCCTAACACACGTTAAAAATAAATTCGGTATATTTTTTTGAATTCTTCATATATTTATTTACGATTCACTTATCGTTATTCAGATATCTCTTGCGCTGTTATATTCTTACGACATCTTGATCATTTTCTTTCGAGATATCTTTATCCTTACATAGAAAAAATAATAATTTATCCGTCACCCTGGACCATAACAACTTGCCAGTGCAACAATGGAGTCGCCATTAGCACTTATAATAATATACTATTTCAAATAAATAGCGTCGAATAAGTGATATAACTTTATCACTTTTTTTATATTTATTTCTTACTGTCACTGGCGTGCAACGGTGTGGGTTATCGTGCCCTTGGTGCATTGCAGATTGTTGAGGATTGTTGAACCAGGTGACGCCGGTGTCAAGCACATGCTCAAACCGCACACTCTCAAGTATAGCACCGCTGTTTTGTGGTATCAGACAAGAGTCCTTCCTGCTCATCAGCTGTAAGGCGCCGGTACGCTACACTCACTCTAGAACATCCACTTCCGCTTGCCATCTCCGTTCTGTGGTGTAGTTCCCATTGACCATGAAATGTGTATAGGAAACAGGAGGCCGCTGACGCCGAAGCGACCAGCCGAGGATTCGCCGGTGTTCGGCCTCTGGTTCGGCCGATAAACTGCAAATGTATTCCTTGAGAACAGCTGGCGGATTCGCGAATTGACTGTCACGATGTATCGTGCAGTCGAGGTTTAACGAAGCACTCCTTTTTTGTGCGATCGACTGGCAATTTGGTGTCGGTTGGTGGACGGGTCATGATGGTTGGCGATGAAGCTGAGGGATGTTGGGAGACTCGGAGGTTTCTCTGGTCAGTTCGTCTGACCAACAACAGCAATTAGCTATGCAAATCGGTATACCATCGAGAATTTATTATTCTTGTTTCGTGCGAATTGTATGCATTGCAATGTTATTGGCCACTCTTGGATGTTTCCGAACGTACAATCTATAGTGATTTAATTGGTATACATCACAAAATTCCCAGAAAAGTAGACTGTGGTTTGTTATTTGTTAGGTTACTGTATCATGATCAAACAAGTTCAAAACAAATCTCGGGGTCGAGAGTGAAAATCAACTCAAGTAAAGAGATTACCTCTATCAACAAACTTTCTGTCCCTTCTCAGAAAATCTTATCTTGATACATTCCCCTCCAAAAAATACACACACGAATTGGTTTTCCGAATGCAAGAAATGATCAAAGCATCACCTAATGGCCGCATCTCTTTGTGTGCCAGCAAACAGGCTTCGGTCACGAGCCCTACCGCTAATAGTTTGTGGGGGAGTGGCAATTGCCGTCACAGACGAACTGGGGAGGGCTAGGACTTTTCCTCTTAGGGGACTTGCATTGCTATATATCTGTGTGTGATCGTATTTATAAGAATTAGGGTCGCGTACAATCATCATGTTCACTTCATTACGTCCTACCAAGATGTAACTAATTCAATCAATTATTTTTTTCCTGCAGAGGGTTCTAATGATATTTTGTAGGCAAGGCGCCCTTTTTTCTTACACTGAAGCAAAAGGAAGATATTTTTAAATTCTATTTTCCTTCCAAGTACGTTTAGTTACACCTCAGAAGAAGCGATTCACAAACTCGAGACTACCTATATACATGCTCATAAACGACCAAATCTCGAGGATCATTTTCTTCTCAAAGACAATTTTCTAAATTAGCAAGCAGCCCGTGTCGGAATTCAATTTTTAAAACTTAACAGCAAGCGCTGGCCATGCCTCTCGATCGTCCGCGCTCTGGGTTCGGATACTTAACATATCTGCACACGCCGTAATACGCTCCGGTTCTGTGACAATTATTCGCCTTAGCTGAACGACCGACCCAATACACCTGGCTCTGCCCGAAGACATCGACTTGGCCTTCCATTCGACAAGGAGTACCGCCGAGTTGTCCCTCTATCGGCTTGAAAATAACTTTGAAAATAATTGGCTTTCTACAGAAAAGTGCACTTGCGATGTTAAAACTATCGAAAAATGTAGGTAGGTACTAAAATCATAAACCTGAAGCTGGTTTACCAACTGTGTCAGCTCAGTAAAATTTCTATACATATGATTGGGAAATATGGACATTAAAAACCACAGCTCTAACTTCCACTGTTGGAAAATGTGTAACCTCAGCTCAATGGATTTAATTTTAAGGGCTAGTTAAACAAACTAGCTCATTAGAGAAACTATTGAATTTCACAGCATGTGACATTCTGTGAATAACACGCAGTCTCGCCCACGTTTGAGGGTGGTCCTAGAACGTCTCTGAACGTACGCTATTTCCGCCAACCCCTCGTAAATCACCACCTCGGGTGCTAAGAGGGGTGGTGCAGTAAAGCGTGGTGGCCGGATCCGCCGCGTCTAGCGCTAGTGAATGCTCACCGAGCATGTCTGGCTGCACTGGCATTCGACTCTCCCAAGTGTTTACCACGCCAAGAACTCGCCGACTACGTTCATTCGGGCGCTCACCTCCGAAGACAGCGATACGTAGTCTTTGAAGCTACGCGGGCAACGCGACATATACGTGATTTTTTTCGTAGTTAAAAACCCACGCGGCTTAAAGTTATATTTGTTTGCCAGAAGAAAAAAACAACAGTTCGCACTCATTTGCATGCCGAATGTAAATTTATTTCTTCGTGCTGAAACAAATTCCCTGAGCTACCGTGTCTGCAATTGTCTGTCGGCGTGTGCTTTTTGTTCGGTCAAGACGGTGAGGTCAGCCCCTCGACATCTGCAATTATCTTGATGTGCAAGAATGCACCGCGACCCGCAGCGAGTTGACAAATGAAGCTGCAATTGTAAACATTTCAATCTTCGTCCAGAAGCCGCCGAGAAGAGAAACGTCTGCATTGCAGTCGGTGGCGAAGACTAGAAGACGATGGCGCCGATTGTCAGGTAAATATGCAGCCGTTTGTTTCGCATTTGAACGTTTCAAAATGTTTGCTTTGTTGATTTTTTGTTCGCTAATGCTGAGTTAGCTTGGCTATTTTCTATAAATGAGATGGTTAAAATGAGCCATAAATCAACTAACTTCATATTTTTCTACGTTTTTTCTTAACCGCATGTATCTATAATGTTATCCACAATGAATTCAGGCGCGAGCCACCATGTTAATGATGCATTCTATACAAGGCGTCACATCACAGCGTTGAACTTTATTAATAAGTGTAAGAAATTTGTCTCGCGAAACATCCAAGCCCCAGACAAGAAAGTAGCTCAAAATTATTGTCGCTTTGCTACGCGTCAGCATCACGTTCTCGCTCCCGTCTGGCGTTGATAGTTTTTCGGGAAACCACAGGTCGCTTCGAGCTCGCCGACTGCGATCTCAAGTAAAAAGGGTTACTAGTGGCCCGGCGCATTTTTTACTTGGAAAGGCAATTTCATAGCGTATTAGGATCCCCGTGTAATCAATTACAACAATTGATATGCTGCCTGCCTTATTCTTCGCAGCATCATCTACTCACGCAAGGTCTTAATATAGGCATTACCTGCGGGTTCTGTAAGAGGTCCTTGATTATAATTTATGTTCGAGAGGTGTTAAGATGATTTTATGCGGGATGTAATTGAAAAAAAGGGTAAAGTGGCTTTAAGTGAAAAATGTGTCTAGGCAGCATGGAATGTTGTGTATTGTTATTTTTTTTGCCAATGAATGGGCTCAGTGACAATGGCAGCGTTCTTCTGTGCTGAGAAACACCGGTGTCTGGTGGTGTCAATATCAGGGCGCAGTAATGGCAACACGATTAGTGTAAAAATTATTGAAAAAATCTTAGATCTGATAAACGGGCATAAAACAGGGAACTTCAAATAAAACTGGATGTTTTAGAGTGGCGCGGCACCTTTGCAGAGAATATTGTGCCGATCGGAGCCGCACTGTTTCGTTTTTTCCAAGTATGTTTTTTTATTCCTTTAAACATGTTTTTAAACGTGCCGATCTCTGCAGCCATCGCAAACTGAAAAAAAAATAGAAAATGCGAATTTCGTCATCTCTAAATTAGTCTTAATTGCTAGTTACCGCACATCACACGTGGTTACCTCGACAAAAAAGGAAATTGCGATGCAACGCTCTACAATTAGAATGGTTTAATAATTAGATTCAGTAGACAATTATCGAATCTGTCGAGAGCCAATCACACCGGCACTAAATTGGCATCGCAGATTTTCAAAAGCAGTCCATTGCGCCGGTATTTGTTCCACAAGGTACAAGTGTCATGGTGGTAGGGTGGTGGCACGTTGTGTCCTTAATAATCATACCAATCAACACCGCAGGTGTCTCGAACTAAAAGTGATTACTTTTAATTAATAACATTATATATCAAGATAAAGAATCGGCATCAATTACACTTCGGACTGGCACTGCGAATGAAATTCGCAATATAATCGATACAATGAAGAATATATGATTGCGGGTAGTATAATTAAATTAAAATCATGTTTATATTACTATATGATCGTATTCCTATGCGAACTACCACGTGCTACAGGCAAACGCCTCTAGCACTTTTTGCTCTCTTCGTTTTATTGGAAGCTTATTCGTCCTGCCGAGATGGCATTACGATTATTGAATGCTGCTCCTGAAAGCTAAGATGCCTAGAACTGTGTTGCTGTGTAGAACTGTATGACCACTTCGTCCCTGCTAGGTACGGTTTGTTCTCGGAAAAAAACACACCAGTTTTTCTTTAGCATTGAAAATAATTATTATTAACGAATGGACGATTGTCTCAAAGTTAAAATCAATACAAATTTGACATTATTAATTTAACAAGGCATTTTGCAATCATTTCTGCAGTGTGTGGCACATAAAACAAAATAAGCATGCATACAAATAATTGATGTCAAAAAAATTTGAGTTTGCAAAGAGAAATAGCATAACGCACCATTATCTGACTTCCAGAGGCATAAGATTAAATCGATGAGAGACACGGCCAACATTTTTGATCCACTCTGGGTCAGCAAGTTGGCACCAAATGACGCCATTCACTGCAAGTTCTACAGAACAATACAACTGTACCAGCACACGAGACGTGGAAGATACACACGGTGTCTTTTTAATGAATCTTATATCATGTATTCAGCTTTATACCCACTATTGTTATTCACATGTACCTATCGCCGCGGCCGCTCTTGCGGATCGAACGTAACGCGCTTGTATAATTGCAAATATTACCGTTATAATGTAGTCGCATGTTAGCGAAGATTTGCACAGCTATGCATCGATCTGTGTGTAGTGTCATGTCCTCTCGTCCTCGGAGGTCGCCTTTTTTTCTTCTGGTTTATTGTGTGCCAAGGATGAACTCTCTAATATCGTGTTGTGGGTGTTTGTTTAGCAAGCACTCGGCGATGACAGGCTGGGATTGTGACGATTGCGCGTCTTCTATGTGTGAAGGGTGGAGTGTGTATTTAGAAATCGTAGTGCGGGGCGTTTAGGTCGTTTCAGTTGGTGTGGAATTGGGAACGAGACAAGTATAAAGTAAACTTGGATTTTAAAAGCGATATTGTTGTAAGATTTTTTTTTCTGGGAATTGGTCGTGGGATTGTTTGCTTAAAGATGAAATTTGTATGGAAACAAGTAAAAGGCAAGTTGATGATTTTTGTCTCTCATCCTTCCGTTAATGACTTTGTGTGAGACTTTGAGAAATTTTCGTAATTAGTTGAGTTATTACTCATACCTGGAGTTTTTAGACCCATAAGTCGCGAAGTTTCTTGGCTCTTGGTGATAGCGCATAATAGCAAACGAGAAAGTTGTAGACGAAATTTTAATCTATGCCTTATAACATGGTCATTTTTTCTTAATTTTAACGCCAACTGCAAAAATTATGGTTTAAAAATGTACATTTTGTGGTGATTTTAGAATGTCTCGTACGCCAAACCAAATATATCGAAAATAACTCTACTCAAAAGCATGCTGTATTTTTTGGAGAGTGTAGCAAAAGCAGCATCACTTTGGATTTCATAGGACCGGTACTAAGCAATGTCGATATTACATGTTTTGCCTCCGGAAAACCAGATTGACAAACGATCAGGTGGCTAGCTACGATCTTAGCTATACAGCAGCCGATACCAGTTTTCAATTTTCTCACGGGCAACTTGCGTTTTCACTATGGAGAGTCGTTCTAAGACAAGGATCGTCTCAATTGAACGGATGGCGCGATTCATTCTCAACGTTATTTCCGAGGAATAGCTGCGATTGGTCTGTAATCAAATCTTCACAACGTAGCACAACGGGCCATGCCTCGTGTCATGACATCACACGCGAACATTTTGCAGCATTTGCAGAATTTGCACGCCAGTTCACGTCGTTTCGCCATAAAACTCGAGATGCATTCGATGGCTTACAGCTAGTGTAGTATGTTATAGGATAATGTGGATACGTGACGCCTTTTTATAGTGTTTTTCTAAGAGAGCTATAAATAACAGGTCGTTTTTTTTTAATTGTTGGCCGACGTTTTTAACGATGGAAATATCAAGTTGAAATATTTGTGTTTGCTTTATGTTTTTTTTAGTCAAAAGACTAGAAAATAATTAACAGGTATAGGAAAAGAAAAAATCATGGTTTATTTTCTTTAATAATTTGAGAACCGATTTTAATGGAAATACTAGGGGCTCTGCCCCTATCAGTTGAAAAGCGTGGAAGATTCCGCTTTTGCGGAGAAAATCTAAATATGCATTACTTTGTTGTGTTCTATCACATTGTACAGGATGGCCAGGCATTTTGTCTTAAAAACAAGACGAAAAAAACCACATTTTTGCCAGACATGAAAACGCTTATACATTTTTAAATGGCGCAAAATCGTGAATTTAATTCCCAGCCCGGAGGTTAACTAAATCGTGTTGTGCGGCGGAACGAGTTGATAAAACGGAATTTTGGTAAATAATTATAGGAAAAGTGCAATAAAGTGTATTGCACCTGTCTCGTGTCAAGGAAGCCTCAAAGTTTTGTGTATAAATATACATAATGACAGGACAGAAGATGTGCATATCTTCCACGGTCGATCATAAAATTGAAGGCACGTCATTCAATTTACCGGCTCGCATCTCGTGTATTGTCTGTGGTTAAGAAGGCTTATCTTAAATGCAGACGAAGAAAATAACTGTTGAGGATGTGTCTCTTTGATGGAGTCTGTCGATCTAGGCTTCATGTGAATTGGGACACGTGAATGCAAGAGGAATTCTCCACCAATTACTTATCATTGCATTCGTCCGCATGCCTACCCGTGTATAATAGTCAGATCACGAAGATGCAGCATCAATGGGCTCTCGTGGAACAATAGTAGAGTCCACAGGACCGCCTCGGTGGGTATATAATTAGGTACGAGATATAATTAACATGTTAATCTCTCGTGATTTTCATCTCGTCATTATATGATCGCCCGGAATTTGATGTGGTACAGTCGGGTCGTTTTTAGTTGTGGATTAATTTCTAGTTTGGTGATTTGAAAGTATCTTTAAAGCAATTGCTAGAGTAAAGAACATGAAATTTTGGCTTGATTCAGTGTCCTATAGCTTTCTCATTTTTAAACACCGCGGAAGTTTTTATTTAGAAATAAATCGAATCACACGCCAACAACTCGACCAACCCCGATTATTGGATGAGCGAGCGAAGCGAGCGAAATCCTTCAATTTCACAACATAGGGGAAAAAAAAGCATTTGGATTTTTTTTTTTTGTAACAAAAACGAGCAGGCCTACTTAAAGGTCACAGATCGTTACGAGATTTGGCAAAAACGTTCGTGGTGACTCAGCGAGGTGCTGTATAGTTTTTGAGCAAAATCTGTTCAGCCATTTTGTTTTTATGAGCAAAAACCCGTTAATTTTTCAGTTGGTACTAGCTTCGTAACTAATTAACCGATCCGCACCAAATTTGGATTGAATATATATGATAACAAGTTAAACGAATTGCCTAAGTTTCAGATTCGTACATGAAGTATTTTGCTTATTAGAAAAATAGTTTTTTTTGCCTCTAAACGGTTTCAATACCGATTTTTATTCGGTTTATTATATGATTGTCAAATGTTTTCCGTTTGGATTTCCTCAGGGAGATTACGGCTCGCTCATCCTGCAACGAGTGTAGGCCCTACTAATCGTTTACCTAGTAACGTTGGCCACGCTTGTATTAGTGTGAATTTAATCCTTTATGCAAATAATCGTTGCATACATGGTAGACAATGATTAATTATTAAACCAACGATTATTAATAACTTAATTGACAGCAGGGTCGAGTGTGTACTGCCAACGAAACAAGCAGCGATATGTGACAGTATTTTGACAGTTAATATGGTATCGTTGTTTATCTGATTATTATTTGACGAATACACAAACAGAGGTATTTTTAAGGGCTCTGTTTATCTGTCTGAAAAGTTCCCTACAACAACATAATTTTCTACCGGCAATCCAAACTATAGGTAGTTAAGTGCTTGGGGCATAAGAAAGAGGATTGTAGTCTAACAGAAAAAAGTCCTCTCACATCTTAGGTAAAATGTCGGCTTTGTGAGCAAGACATAACATTTAATGGATGTCATGATCAGTCCATAACAAATAATCTCTCAAAGCTCTCGTATAGCATCAGAGTTGGGAGGGTGAACGGGCAAAGCACGTAATTTTGTAATTTCCTTTTTCACCGTGCTATAAAATGCTTAACGACGCAATGCCTGTCGGCACTCACTCTATCACGAAAACAGACCGATTTGTTTCATGTCTGACGATTGCTTTATCAGTGGGATTGGGTTAGCTGTGCCGAATTTCTTGGAAAATGAGAAAATGATTTTGGTCGGATATTTTGATGGGTGGATGTGTGCGATGATCATGGACGTAATGATAGCATTTTGGTGGAATTGGGGGTGCTGAATTCTTGATAACAATGCAGGGAAATTGGCACGAAAAATCTTTTATGGACCTTTCCTATAACGATACGTCTGCATTTATTGAATATTGTAGATAATTTGCGATTTAACTGAAATAATTATGTAAGAATTAGGTTGAGACTTAGGACTTTAGGACTTTAGTATTCAACACCAACTTAAATAGGTTTTCTGATAACTGAAAGAATCTTCACTCCCCACGGAGATTTTGGAGATTTTTCCGAAATTCAGTGAAATTTACAAATGGAAATCAAAATGAAATAGACCATAGTTTTTATGGAATTACAACGGTGATTTTCATTGGTCATGTTTTTCTTTTTGGCCACAAAATGTAAGGATATCCATTTATTTTATTGCTGCCCAAGAAGATTAATTCATACAACCGAGAATAAATAAATACACGTTTAAAAAAAATGCCATGCACACAATGTCATCAAAGGCCGCACAAAAAGAGCTTTGTTTATCGGATATGCGATACGATCCTCGAATGCATTTCAAAGGCAAAATGCATTTATATAAACCAACTATAGCGCTGCTGTTCAGGAGCGCACCAGCTAGTAACACCACGCAAGACCAAAGCGGAGGAATAATTACATTCAAACCGTCTACGACTAGTTTGCAGAAATAAAAATAGCACTAGAGAGTTGTAAAGATTGAAGTCCATAGCCTTGCTGCGTATTTATAAAGAGTTGAACGAACGAGAGGCTGGAGACCAGGCAAGAGACTGGACCGGTGCACTTATTGTGGTGGACAGGGAAGTAGTCTGCCAAATTTGGTGATATGGTCGCAGACAGGTTTTTGACCATCTGATGACGAACTTTGCTGAGAACTTAGTTGGTCATTAGAGGGGTTTTAGGGGGGAGTGATACAGGACTCATATATTATGATGATGTACGATATTTATTATGACCGCGAATACCTTTTATAGACGAAATTTAATAATTTTGTACTATTTAGAGATTTAATGGGGCTGGTTGTTATCGCCTCAACATAATTATCCTCGATTTCATCGTTGAATTACTGTCATCTCTACTTGGGTTTCTTGTGTAATTGGTCACAATATGCAAATACATTTGAATAGCCGAGGCGCCATATGTTATGCCAATTTTTACAAATTTTGCGATATGTAAAGTTAATGCCAGATGCTATCCAAGAAAAAACGAGTATGTGTTTAAATTTGCAGATCTCTAAGGTATTTCCTAATTTGGTATTACTGGAAGAGCAAATATTAATATTATTAGCAAGGTTACCGTGCAAAAAGTAGGTAGCTAGCGATGATTATTTTCGATGACTGTGCCAGAAGATTCAAGCGCAATGTCCTCTAAAGCTGAATTTAAAATTAATATAAACTCATTGTCAACGTCCTTTAATGATGAGTTTGAAAATTATGAAGTAGAAAAATGACCCGAAACCTTTTTTCCTCAACACATTTAGCCGGCCATTTTCAGAATATCTTCTTACTAATTTGACTAACTAAACACCGCCATAATATCTCACAAATTTTTCTAAATAGTGGTTTCAATTCTCGGGTATGTCACGATTTATTTCCAAACGTTTTGTTATTTTTCTAAGGAATCTGTCTCGTTACGAGGAGCACCGAGCAACGCAGACATGCGATACTCGAATTGAAAAAAGTACTTTTACGACACGACTGTCACTAAACGTGGCGACACTCACTGATCGTGTTTTACATCTTGTATCCAATTTAAAACAAGACAATCTGCCGATTAATAAAAAAAAACATTGTGTAAACATGGTGTTTTATGGCTTCGCATGAATCGTGTCGAATAGCCGTTGATCAATCCATGGTTAAGAGCATTACCCAAATTAGTTAGTAATTGCTCCAGTAATTTGTCAATTTTCTTAATGGCTGAATCCCCAGATGGTCTTTTTGGAATAGCCTCTTCAAATTGTTATTTTTCTTTTTGTCGGACACCTATGACATGCATAAGAAGATTGAGTTTAAAGCATAATCATTATTGATTGTTTATAATTAGAGGGATTATAAATACCATAAGAAAATCTACGTAGAGGCGATGGAACTTTGTTCTAGATGAATAAGCGTTAAGATTTTCAATGCACCAAACCGAACGGTCAGATGCGATAATTTTTGACCTCTTCCATCTCTAGAACAGGTATTTCTTAACAAGACCAAAACATGGGATGTGAAAATATAACATAAGATGATCTGTATCCCTGGGGCCAGATCATAACAATCTCTAATAGCTACGATTAGGATATACGTATACATAGATCAAAATTTATAATGACACCTTAATAATAATGCAGCCAACGTAACCCATGAAATATTTCACACGTGCTAGAAAAAAATTACCAAGACAGAAAACTCGAAGATCCTAATGCCAGACCCGTGAGTCGATACCTTGGGTACAATATGGTAAATTCACGTTTAGGACTTTGATATGGCATACGGCAAACATCTTGTGTCCAAAAACTCGTTGCGTACTACCTTCTGTATACAAGACATGGTACAAGGACAACCACTTCATGAAAAGACCTTTTTAAATGCTTGTTTTCACGATCAAAAAATATGTCTTCCTCTTTCCTATAGGTCTTTGACCTTGTTGTTGGCTGTTGATGATTGTTTATGCACAAAATCCATATTACGTGCGCGGAGTCACATAATTTACTAGCTAATTAGACTAATTATCCCAATTAACGCACTTGTGATATTAATGTGCACGTTGCCTGTTAAAGGCTGTTGTTTTAAATTGGATTTTACACTGCAATAACCTAGTTCGCTCGACAAGTCGGATGTTAAGTGTAATTATTGCTTCTGTACTCATGTTCTAGATGCACTTCCGTTTCTAACTGTAAATATATTTATTATTACTATAACAATTCACACTGCATGTAATATATTTTTGAAGTATTGTTTTATAAGAGTTAATTTTCGTGTATGCACGCGATGTTCAAGTATTTCCTTACAATTGATGTAAACCACAATGATGTAATTTTCAAATTGCATCCATGTCAAGTCCCAGTAAATAATCTAATAGTGTCCTACCGTGTACCTATGTACACGGAATTTCGTTCATTAGTGTGTACCTATGGTTGATGCTCGACCCTACTGTGTTCTCACGTGTTCTTTCCCCAGAATCATTCACATTCTTCGACCGAACTATGTCAAAATCCAATTATTTTCTCGTATACAGCAAGGATTAAACTGTTTATAAAGATGGACAAAAGGCACTGGCATTAAATATTGTAATGTGAAAAATATGAATTATAACTGTTTATGTTGGTGGCGGATGGCATACAGTGTATAGTGACTTTGCGTAAAATTAGATGGTATATATAATTGAAAATGTTGGCCCAACCATTTCTTTCGTAGCAGTTAAAATCTTTTGGCAGAAGATAGCAATATTTTCATTGTCATGTTAATAACTCGACACATATTTCAGTATATAATAAACTTATATGTAACCCGACTTCAACAACGGTTCAATTCTCCTTTGTAAACCACTTTGCGATGGATTTTTCCCTTCCTCATCGATTGTAATTTAGTAAATTCGCGATCAAATTTAATAACCCTAAATTTGCGTAACTTAATAGCTTTATGCTAATTTAATTGGACCAGTCAATTTGATCAATTAAACGGTGAATTGGCCGAATTGCGGAAAGGGTTTGCCAAATCATTTTACATACCATGTTGACTGTTCACCAATTATAACCTTTTCCATGAAGGAATTGTGCAATTTTATGATTTTCAACGTCATACGTTCACACTGGAGATCAACCAATAGGTTAAGCATGCAATTATCGGCCTCTTGCAACCTTATTGCAGCTTGTTATATGTAAGCAGCTTGGCTATCGAGAGAGTTATGATAGCTATTCCTAAAATCTTCTGAATTATATATTATAACGCACAGATAATTGTTGCAATCTGCCCTGGCCGCTGGGTTGCGATACAATTTACAGCCATAAAGATATAATTGATGTAATTTATTTAGTATACCAAATCAGGAGCCAGGTGTATATAAGATAAGAGCTACAATTTTATGAGTTATTCTATGGCATACAGCTCTTAATTTCATCCGAATCCACTGGCAACGGGCGCATGCTGGAAGCAGTTCAGAATACAGTCTCATCTTTAGTTGACTTTGTGGTCAATTTTCTTTGATAATAATTACTGGCTTCACTTGAATTGATTGCTTGTGCTTTGAACTGGGAGTCAATATACTGATCGAAATGCTTACTTTTCAGAATTCTGTCGCTGGCAGCAATCCTGCTCGTTCTCGCCGTGATTTCCGTCTCCTCGAAGGACACCACCGCTAAGAACCACCACCTGATGACCAAACTCGGCCTGTCAAAACGGCCCGTCGCACCGAACCACCACCGCAAGCGTCTCGCCAGCGAGTCTCGCGGCTCCAACGCAGACTCGCACATCTTCGTCGTCAAACTGCCCCCGAATCCGTTCTACTATTCGCACTTCAAACCTCTCAACGGCTTCAACTCGGTCAAAAAGCTACCGATGGGATTCAAAAGTAACGGAAAACCGGGTAAAATCTACCACTGGAACTTGCCGATGCTTAACAAGATGGCGGCTGAACGAAGACATATGTCGCGGCTGTCGGATGGTGGCGGCAACGAGGTGACCAAGCTGAAGATTGTGTCATCGAGCTGGGCGAAGCCTCACGAGGGGCACGGAGCCCACACGAGGAAGAGCGGTGGGCATGAGCGACCTTCTGTGTCGTTCTACGCGCCCGCGAAAGCTACGGGGTCCAAGACTCACGTGAACAAGTACTTCTCGGGCAACGGAAAGCCGCACTCGTTCTATGTCATCGAGAAGAGCAGGAAGCCCGTGAAATACCACCGTCTTTTGACGTAAGGCTGCTGGGACGTTTTCGTGTGTTGTGTGTCGTGTGCGAAATTTTTGTGCGGCGAATTTATTTAGCGTCTATGTGTAGTGGCTTTTTTTCGGAAGTGCAAGAACATGTGTGTTTTGTGAAAGACTTGGACCAGTTTAATTTTGTAAGCAATTTTAATTTGAGATGCGAAAAAGAACTGATAGATTGCATTAGAAAACTTATTTTTTAGCATTAGAATTGTTAGAAAATAGAATTTGATTAGAAAAAGTTTTAATTGGCATAGTAAAAGTGAATAATATATTCGTATCCACACAATCTATATTGATACTAATTTGAAAAAAATGTAATAGCATTTATAGAGGAATGCTTTCAATGCAAATAGTTTTGTAAAATTATCTTTTACACTATTCATATAGATAATTACAATTATCCGTCGTAAACACACTGCAAGATATATAAACATTTTCTTTTTATGTACTCAAGATTATTCTGCTTGAAAAAAAATAAACGTTCTCCATGTTTCTTATATCTAAATACCTCTTCTAACCGACTGTTCCAATAGATATAAATGACACAGTAAAATAGCAAATCTGCAAAGTGCCATAATTCGCCATGTGAACCAGTGGCTGCATGTTTCCTTTCTTGACCATCCGTAACTCAGAGACCCCGTTGAAGGCAATGTCCTGCGACCATCTGCTAACAAATACTTAGTTCCGTCATAAATTGATACACATATTGAAACACACAATTCACATTAAGAAATATAGGGTCACTTTTGTAGTCAAAAAGCAAAAAAAACAGTTTAATATCGCTTGGTGAAGAGTAAATCGGTTAATGTTGTTCTATTACCGGGTAATTCTTGCTCGGTACGTATTCTTGCGGTGACGTGGTCAGAGGCGAACTCATTTGCATACAGGTCTAGACACTAGATGTTGGTAGCCGTACACAACGCAAGCCAGCGTGGAATGGTGTAAAGATTGCCATATTATTGGTGCTGCTGGGTGGCTTTGCTGCTACAAGGAGAGTCAATAAACTCGGAATGAAGATGCTGATTTGAAAATTGGAAACACGAATGGAGAATAAATTAGGATTTTTGTGGTTGGTTTCTCGAGTTGACCTCTTGTTCTGCTGCATATATTCCGGTAGCTGTCGAGGAATTGTATTTGTTTGGAAATAACGGACTTGTTCCCTTTCTGTTCAAAGAATACAATTGTGTGTTCAGTCATTACCTTTTCATACTATTATAGCGTGAAGGAATATACCAAAGTGACGGCCTAGTATTTTTTTTTTACAGATTTTCTACACGATAAAGTTTTAACTAGCACGGGGAATTCGACCCCGATTCTCCCAAGGCAAGGGTGAAAATCTTCAATGAATCAGGACTTTGCGACCGTTTATTTTTAAGTCGTGTTGTGGATGAGCGTTATTTGAACTGTGCTCATTGAACAATCTTCAAGGTTCAGTACTTTGGTTGAGCCAGAATTGATTTTGTGGAAAAGAGGAGGGAAAAAGGTAAAATTTGCAGCATTAAAAACATTGTAGGTATTTAAAAGAATTCTTACACTCTCGTGATGCTTCAAGGGAATTAAAATGTCCGAAAAGTTTCATTTTGGCCAAGGGTGAAACGTGATTTGGAGATTAAAACTGAATATTTCGTAATATCTGATTTCTTATAGGTAAAATAAAATGGAATCGGTTTGGTCTTTGGAGCTCTCACAGACACTAACACAAAAAATACACAATTTTTAACAGTATTTTCAAAATGAATGAAAATGAAATGAATATGTAAATGAAGATTCACCTCACTCGCTTCGCTCGTTAAGTACATCAAATAACAAATAAATACTACTTGATTGATTGTCTAAATTAGCTAACTGTATTGATCATGAAATCATCATAATGTCACTTTATTTTTCCATTCACTATGAAAGTACTTGAATGACTGTGAACACTATCTTATGTTAGGCCGTCTAATCTTATTGCTTGGTGATCATGTATATAATTTTTTTCGCTATAGAGTTCGCTTGAGAGACCACACAAAATCTCACTCACAAATCTGACATCCAGAAAATTCCAATCTTATAATTTTATTGAAACCTGTTTCCGCATTTTTTGTGCGTGATGCTATTTTTTACCTTAAAAAAAATACGTATAGCTCGACAAGAAGTTTAAAGTAATGCAACCAATCCGAGAGATATTATCATGTCAAATAAAGTTTATTTTATTTTAGATAAAACAAGATTTATAATTATCAATTGCCAGTTGTGTATCTCTATAATCCACAACACGAACATACAGAATGGCTATGAATACACCTTATCTAGAACGATTTTAAAACCACTCTTGGTCTCACAAGTTTATACTGACCATCTCGGCTGATGTACACATCTCTTATTGAAGTTACTTACCGCGTTATGGATGAGTGTTGTTTGGATGATGTTGATTGAACAATATTTCAGGTTTAATAGGATGTGCCAGAATGAGTTTAGTACCGAGAAAAAACTGGGAAAATGTCAATTTATCAACATAAACGCGTCTTTTTGACGAGATAGATCTGTTCAACTTTGACACCGTCATTTTATGATGTAGAGTTATCATTTCTGTAAAGTTTTGTCAATTATATCAACTAGTTTGGCGGGAAACGTGATTTTTTTGTAAGAACGGACGTTGGAGAAAGTGTCAGTTCATTGTGTTCAAAACAGTACAGAAAATTTCAGGAACATCGGCAACGACGTTTGGCTTGTAAAGCGCGAACAGACATAAAAATTCAAATTCAGATTCAATTAAACCCTTTATTGTCAAAGTTTACGTGATTTTAAATATTGAAAATTATAATTTTTTACACAAGCTTCGACAAAAGTTTTTTTTTTTTTTTAAGTATTTATTTATTTTTTATTTGATTAGAAAATAAACAAATAACTATACTAGAATGTAGCCAACCTATAATACGGAATACAGGAAATAAAAATTTACATCTTTAATGTCAGAAAAAGCAATGAATTTACAGTAATTTGAACCACCGATTACTATTTAGCATTTAGTAATAAAGATTAGATTTAAAAGCTTTTATTATTACTGAAAATATTTTTCCCTCACCCCTCCTCCTACTGAAACTTATAAAGAGTACAGTTCCAATTTAACATTATAATTATGATCAAACGTTGATAATTCTAACTTAATGGCACCAAACTTTTTTAAAGAATTAAAATAATCAAAAATGTAAGTTATTGTGCCAGAGAATGCCGCGATTTCATGGTCTATGGGCATATTTTGGTCTTATGGGCACGTGGCTTAGCATGTTTTTTAAGTCATTAGAGCATTTTATGGCTTAATTTAGCGATTTATATTTTTGTAATTGTGTGGATTACTTGTGACTTTTTTTGCAAGGGCAAGGATTACTTGAATCTGCTCACAGATTCCTCGTACGTATTTCTGGCACGATTGCATCTCGAGTATAACGGACATTTGACATTGGAAGAAAAACGTGCCAATTGCGTTAGTCATGAATCATGGTAGAAATCATCCACAAAAAGTTCCTGTTTTTTTTGTAGAAGAATTGTGGTTGTGTCCGAGAGAAATAGGGCATGAAAGTAAACGTCATTTAAATTGTAATTTAATTTTTAAGTCAAAAGAAAATTATGAACATATATTTGATTATTGAGTGATTTTTGAGAAATGAAAGGGTTCATCAATCTTTAGAAAAATATGAAAAATATTTGGAGAAGGAATCGTACCTCTAAATGATTTACCAGTCCGTTACTCCGTACCCAATGTGTTTACGGGTACAAAATTTAAATGGACAACCTCTAAGAATTTAAATTCCGCCGCCAGGACTGCACCAATAAAATTCGAAGATGAACACGGCTTAAACTGGGATTTGAATGCTAGATCCCAAAACTTTTCCTGATGTTGCGCAGAGCGTCAAATTCAAGTTTTATAAGGCGTTTGGAAAAGTTTGAGTTTGGGACTTAAAGCATTCAATTACTCAGATAAATAATTTTTATCTAAATAAAAAACTGAACAAGGCTTTGTTTTTCTTTAAATATGTCATAATTTCGGGCGAAAATCTCGATAAATAAACTGTTCAAAGTACTTATTGTCATTGCCAATGCCGGTAGAGCCAAGTCAACTTACACTTGCGTTTTAATAGCGCTAGACAGTGCGACAATTCAAACATTAACCAACTTTCTTGCTATGTGATTCAGAGAAAAATGCGCGAAAAATATATCCAAGTTCAAACAAATTTATCAGCTGTCTGCGAGATAGAATAATGGTGGCCGTTAGCGACGATCTCAATTGTTCGTGGACAGGTCTAGGCGCCTATTCAGCGCATGTCTACGTAATTATCCACCCATTGTATTGTCTTCAGTATTAATTGCTAATTAATTACAATAGTCCGTCGACTTTACCCATAGAGACGTATTTATTTAATGGAGACGCCTCACGGAACTGTGCACATTTCTTTGAAAATTCAGATAGAGCCGACGCATAGACAACCTAAGAACTAAGAAGCTTAAGCACTTAGATTCTGTGATTTTGATTCTGTGTACATATGCAAGTAGTATTTTTTTGGGTTAGTCATTGTTTCATCAATTTTATATTAGCAAATACTTCTAATCAACTTAAAATAACATTACTTTCGTATATTACACATCTTAATATCATCTGGGAATTTTCCGATACAGTATTATGCAGTTTTTTCTAAAGCTAGATTGAATTTTGGCACTTCTCAAGCTTCGCTGCGGAGTTTGAAAAATAATTCAATGCAATAATGTCAAAAATCTGTCACATGTCATTTTCATCTTCTTTGCCGCTGTCCGACATGTCACTGATTTGACGGCCGGAGGTAAGATTTTCTAGATTTATCATTGTGTCCAGCAAATGCCAGTTAAGAATCGTCAACTACAATGCTAATATGGCATGTCTGACCTGGCATGCATGCATGTGAATATTTAACACCAATGTGCGATTTTAGCTACATCTCTGTGAAGAACATTATTTACCATCGCGTATTCCTCGTCAGCTGGTTGAAAAAATAGCACCAGTTATGCAATGTTCGTTTGGCGTATTGATCCATCTTAGTCAGAGTCATTCATATGCAGTGATGTATACTTTCTTTGATTGCTTGCCTTAAATGGACATAGGTTTTGTTTATATTTGTGTGGAGTTGTCAAAAGTTGTCCACTGGAGGTTTGATCCAGAATAGATTAGTCTGAGAAATGCGTGATCATTTGTGTTAATCTATTTATGCATTGAAATCGAAGGTGATTGCGTATTTGCTGTCTTAAAGGAGGTGAGATCCAATCTAAATTGAAACTGGTTATACGGTCTCGATTTCCATAGCATATTTTAAGTCGATCAGCTGCAGAATGTAGTGGAAATGGTTGAAAGGGAATTAATGTTGTTCAAAATGATTGAAGAAAATAATAAATAGTTGTTGTTTAGGGAATAAAAATGTTTTTGGACAACTTGACTATCATAGAGCGTTCAGCAAAATGTACCCTGTTGTTTTTATATGGCCTTTCATGCCACGAGCAAAATTGTGGAAACAACCAAAATAAAACGTTTTTACAATGCGAGTGTAAAATGGACATGATTTTTTTCTGAAACTCTATTTAACTGCAATTAAATATTCCAAAAAAATGCTATCAAATAAGATGAAAAAACTAAAGGAATTGACAATAGCATCCGCCAAATTGATTACAACGAAGTGATTAAATTACAAATAAACGCCATTCAAGTTCAGGCTTTGTGCATCATTCGTCGTCACCATCAAGAGTTTCAAACGATTTGTCCAATCGCTCGCTGATTATTCATTTACTACTATACCAGGTATAAATTCCACACTGATCTTCCCCATCCGACCGACATCACAGATCGATGGTGCGCTCCACGTTACACAGACGACGGCTATCACTGTGATCTATCGTCTCAAACACACAGTGCGGAGTATCATTATCTCATGCGATGACAATGTCGATGAGAAGGAGGAGGTTGTAACTTGTAACCCATCCATGGCCGGCGAGCGGGGGGCATGTGTTAGTGACCTGCACATGGGTGTGATGATCCCCAGCGAGCTGACCGTCAGGTCACGTGACCGTGTGTATGCATCGTGTTACGCCGTGCTGGCGGTCTATCTAATCGCTGGGTGTTGCTTGCCGGGTGTCGTGTCGCCTGATCATTTTCGCTTCGTTATTTTATGGTTGTTGATGAGTATGGGTGTGTGTAATGGTGGTTGAGCTTGGTGTTGTATATTTGTCTGTAAAATTGGTTTGTTGGATTTAAAAAATTGCGATTTAACTGCGCTGTTTGATTTGCTGTTGCTGGAACAGGTCTGTGTGAAATCAACTATCATTGGCATATCTTACTGAAATATGTGTGAATCATGCTTTTTTAAATATATCACTGCATGAGTCAAAAGTTGAGGTTTATTTTCTCCATATGGCTTATCCGCTAGGGATTCTCAGCATTTAACAAATTAAAAATTTATTTCTAAACAGTTACTAGCACGTGAGCTTCTGTATGACAGTAGACAAAATTTTGCTTCGATAGCTGCATTGTTTTCTCTCTTCGTCCGCTGTTACGATGACGAAATCATCGACGTCCGGGTCAGTTTGAATTCGCCCTCTCCCCCCCACTCCCCACCCGCCCTCCGGGGGCCAACCGCTAAAAACTCACAGAGATGATTCATGATAATAATGAAGATCAATGTGTCATCTTCACTCTATTTTCCTCCGAGAAGCCAACAACAAAAATCTAATCATGAAAAAAACAGTTACACGAATTGCCACGAGCGTTTATAGGCATCGTCTTCTCGTCGTGTATCTATGGGTATACACCAAAGTGGAGACAACCGTAAATTCCTATCGGCGAGGTGTCTTCTACACAGGCCGAGAGGCCGTCTTACGATCTTACCTTGTATAGTAACTGGGATATTCAAAGATGGTCTTCAAATTGTTATATAGGTACTACAACGATGATTTAAGTTCACATGGCCGGCTTGAGTCGACGCTTAGCGAGACGATCAGAGACGCCGGGACCGACACACGTGACCTCTGTGACCGATGCTGTCTCGTGCAAGGAGTTGTTTATTCCGAGCTGGGATGGAAAACAATAGGATTTGATTTTTCTTGGGCGCGTGAATTGTCTTTGTGCTCTGCAAACGCCGCCGCCGCCGATGAGATTCTTGGATGTGTGCAGACTGGATGTGATAATTGTTTGCGTCGACTTCGGCTTCGAAGTGTCGCATGTTGCGCTGGTGTGCGATGGTAGCGAAGAAGCTGAGGTCGCTTTATTCCGTCTGCATAAGATATTAAGTTTTTTTTTCTTATCTTGGTAGTTGGTAGGTTAGCGAAGCAGGAAAGATGCGCGACCGAACCGGGATACGAACCACCAACAATTGCTTACTGGAGTAAGCTTCCCAACAAAAAAATCTCAATGGTTAACATAATAGGTTTAACTTTGTTTAACCTACCGGTTGCTTCTGTTTTCTGCCTTACTGGAAGGTGATATGTATTAAACAGGAAATTGTAAAACCTAAATGCTTAGCCTTATTTGAAAAATTTAACTCAAGTATCAATTCATGCAAACCTCAAATTTTTACTGGCGATTTAATTTCTATTCCGTATATAAATAATTTTTCAATGATAAGTGTTTTCACCATTTCTCTGCAATCTGTATAAGAAAATAGTCGACACATGTATCTTACAATTACATCGAAAAATCCTGGCTCTTTCGTCCAGGTTCATTCGTAATCATCATTGATGACTATTATAAAGTAAATTGTAGTCCATCAAACAAATTACTTATAAAAAATCTAGTACAAAATGCAACGAGATGCATCGAAATGAACACAATTGTTTTACAAGAATTTTCCCAGCAGTATATTGGTGCTGTTACCGAACTCCCAGCGTCCGACCTTGTCCCAAATTGTTTTCATTTTAAGGTCATACACCAAGAGCACGTCTTATAATCAGAGTGATATTAAATTACAATAGCATCTGCCCAGACCGACGTCTGTGCGATCCGCACCGTATCATTACCATTGATTTGAACTACATTCTCGTGTACAGCATCACCGCGCTTGCGCAATCATCGTAAACGGTCCACACACTTATACAAGATGCTTTACGTGGAAAAACTAAACATACCAATGATACCAATAGCATACCAATTTTGGTGGGGCAAAGGATTGAACGTATTGTGGACGTTCAATGATTGAAAAGTTGTACTTCTTATTTCTAGCCTGCCCAATGAATTACGTGATTCGAGATTAAATTACATGGGTTATTCAGTTTATTATCAATTTTTATCACACCACTGTCTTTAAACGCTAAAGTTGTCTACACCAACACCATTTGAAGCCAAATCAATGCACTTGACTGTGATTTGCGATTACGTTTGTTCATTGTATAGACACAAATCTTTAATAATACATTGTTTTTTCATTGTTGTCGTTTTGATGACATAACATGATTTAATGATAGTCAATAATAGTACAATAAACTTTTACTAAAATTGAAAATACAATGTTCGACAGATGGATATCGCTATCCATGTTTATCACCCATCGAATACGCTGTCTATTTTGTAAAAATGTCTTGTATTAAACCTGGTATTCAGAAATTTTGACTCAAAAAAAGAAATATATAAATTTACTTACTAGTAAGATAAATCATGACATCTCTCGGTACATACCTGGTTCTAGAACAAAATGATTACTTTTTATCTATGCACCAATATACATTTGCACCACGTACGAGCGAATCGTGAGCTGTGAAAATTACTATTTGCAAAATGCGGATCAATAAGAATTGTAATGTCCTAGTAATTTTCACACCCGGTCTTGCAAAGTGCCTCGAGAAATCAGTTCATTTTTCTAACGAGCGTACTGCACTCGACCATTACCATGCTCGTGATTTGCACACATGCAGGGGATAATCATGTGGCCGGGTATTTTTTTGCGGTTAAATATTTGGCATTGAAAATTGGTTGTGAAGGAATTGTTTATTGATTACCGATAACAATCTGGTTGAGGAATGATCTTCATATGGAGATGTGATGAACGTCAAATGTTTATAACACACCGTAGAAAGATCGTTCTCTGCCTGAAGTCAGACTCTCAAACGTACACTTCCTCTAAAGCATAAACATATTTTATTTCATTTGTACATAATCATGACATATTATGAAAAATATAACTAATCGCACAGTAACAAGTAATTTTCAAACGTGTTTTGATACTTAATTTTTACTTGGCATTATAAGACTTGACATTTGACTAGCTCAAAGAATTAATAATAAGTTCGGAATTCGGTGCTGGTGGTCCGTTTGATCTCCAGTTGTACGAAGTCAGCGATTCAAGTGATTATAATATATATAATATAATATATATAACATATATATATATATATATAGTATAATAATATATATATCAAGGATATAATATGCATACAAAAATGTTAACATTGTGTTCTAGCACATACTCATTAAATGAAAAACTAAGTAAATCCTTGTACAATACGAAGTAAGCGATAATATTTTTTCATCTTGATAGTAAAAAATCCACAAACCACACTAATATAAAACCCAATCAAACCCATCATTTTTCACACTGTGACACCCCCGATAGCGATACATTTTTGGTATGGATGTTTCAATGAGTAAAGAAAATATGTTGGCAGATGTTTTCTGTCCCACCAAACGCGTTGCTTCATGTTCCTAGAAGTCCGCAATTTTTCCAGCTGCCGTGTGTTGCGGGCAGCGTATCCTCGCGCGATAAGGGGAAGTTGATATTCACGACTAAACCATTTGGTCGCAAGGACCTCAATCTAAGAGAGACTTTAGTATCTCAGATTCTTTTCTCATCACGCTAGATATTTGTTAATCTTGTTTTAATAGGATAGTATACCCCATTAGTTGGAAAAATGAAAGCGAATTGATTTTTATTGAATATCGTTGCTTCAAAAAGGGCTTTTTTATTCAGAAAATAATTTTCTTTGATACTAAAGCAATGTTGAAACTGATTTTCTTCCACGCAAGAAACTTGAGCCACATACTTTCTCAAGACTCGTTACTTTCCTAATCTAGCAGATTACTTTTCAGAAAACTTTTTAGCTGGGTTATTGTATGCTAAGTCTTGAACTTAAACTTTTCCCGACGTCTCGCAAGGCTGTGCTGCCTGCTTTTTCAATCTTTTCAAGCTCATCACATGAAAGTCAACATGCAGTTGACAAGAAAGTTAAACAAAGAAGCATTTTACAGGCAAACGAAATAAACTTTTGACTGGCCAATCTTTGGACGAGGTTTGGTAATTTTTAGCGAGTCGCCTGAATAACACCATCTGGAATAACGCCATATCGGCGATTTTCTGTTCAACTGGAATAAAGCCGCATATCATATGGCGTTAATCCAGTGGATTTATCCCATATAAATGTATGGCTTTATTCTAGTATATTATACAATATGGGGTATTGTGCATGGTAGAGCATTTTCCACGATGCAATCTCCCCGTTTGCCTTGAGTTGTTCGTGTGTGCGACACGCGCCACGCGCGAAGCCTTTGGGCGAACTCCGGGCGCAGGGATGTTCGGAAGGAGTCGAAACGCATACTGATGGATAGCCCCGGTGAATACGCATCTTTCTTTTACTTTGTTTTTTTCTAAGAAATTAAATTTCAGAAAGTTATTCGAGATTTAGTGTTTTTGTTGGAATTTCGGCCAAGTCATTTAACATGGTGGCTTATGGGAGTACAGAAAAATTGCAAAGTTCGGACGTGTGACATTTGCGGGGTATCAAAATATATATTTATGGATAGCCCCGGTAAATGTGCATCTTTATTATAGAGTAGCTGTTTATTTAGAAATTGAATTTTCAAAAGTTATCACGATTTCAAAGTACCAAAAAACTTAAAATCGCAATAATAAGAAAAATTAACGATAGATTTTTTTCAAATTTCTAACATAGATAGCAGACCATAACAGTTATCCGGTTTTGCAATTTCATTCAAATCCATCATCAGGAAAAATTTATAAAAAAGAAAAACGTTTTTACGTTACCGCATTAGAGTCATGCCTTGGTTACCCCTATCTTCTTACCTACGTCTTGACGATTATCTCGATTTTACGAAAATTTCTTCTAAAGTATTGAACAGAATTGAATGAAATTTTTACGGGGAGTACAAAATAGGTGTGTTAGCTTAAAAATAATTTTTCGGAAAATTCGTTCGGAAAATTAGGCCAAAAATAAATAAAAACCTTTAAATCAGCAATAACTCAATAAGTAATGATCCGATCAAGCTTAACTTAAAAAGTGGATCCGTAAAGTGATTTGGCAGGTTTCTTAGAATTTAAAGAAAATCGTTCGGAAAATTCGGAAAATATAAAAGAAAAAATGCTTTTTTGACTTTTTTTGTATGTTGTGATATTGGAAAGCTATAAAAGTGCATATCTATATATAGCCCTTATCAATACGCTTCTTGTATGCTCATTGTTTTTTCCTTAGAAATTAATATTGAAAGAGATATAAAGGATTTAGTTGTGCGGTGAATTAACATGTGCTTTCAAGCGAGTTGCGGGGAACTGTAAAGTGCGGGCGTGGGGACACTCGGCGGGAGTCGAACTGCAATTTGATGGATAGCTGCGGTAAATGCACATCTTTTCTTCCTGAATGTTTTTTTTAGAAATTGAATTTCGGTGAGTTATTTGAGATTTAATGTTTCTTGTGAAATTTAAGTCATTTGGCGTTAGATCAGATGGAAACGTTATTACAGTGCATTTTACTGGAAAGAAGCCATACTTTAATATGGGATAAATCCACAGGATTAATACCATGCTCAGATGGCGTTATTACAGTACATTTTATACTGAAACACAGCCATTCTCAATATGGGATAAGTCCACAGGATTAACACCATGCTCAGATGGCGTTAGTACAGTACATTTTATACTGAAACACAGCCATTCTCAATATGGGATAAGTCCACAGGATTAACACCATGCTCAGATGGCGTTAGTACAGTACATTTTATACTGAAACACAGCCATTCTCAATATGGGATAAGTCCACAGGATTAACACCATGCTCAGATGGCGTTAGTACAGTACATTTTATACTGAAACACAGCCATTCTCAATATGGG
The DNA here is from genome assembly GCA_921293315.2 of Nemurella pictetii. Lineage (NCBI taxonomy): Eukaryota > Metazoa > Arthropoda > Insecta > Plecoptera > Nemouridae > Nemurella > Nemurella pictetii. The sequence goes on from OV121122.1 coordinate 12,124,861, forward strand.
ATAAGTCCACAGGATTAACACCATGCTCAGATGGCGTTAGTACAGTACATTTTATACTGAAACACAGCCATTCTCAATATGGGATAAGTCCACAGGATTAACACCATGCTCAGATGGCGTTAGTACAGTACATTTTATACTGAAACACAGCCATTCTCAATATGGGATAAGTCCACAGGATTAACACCATGCTCAGATGGCGTTAGTACAGTACATTTTATACTGAAACACAGCCATTCTCAATATGGGATAAGTCCACAGGATTAACACCATGCTCAGATGGCGTTAGTACAGTACATTTTATACTGAAACACAGCCATTCTCAATATGGGATAAGTCCACAGGATTAACACCATGCTCAGATGGCGTTAGTACAGTACATTTTATACTGAAACACAGCCATTCTCAATATGGGATAAGTCCACAGGATTAACACCATGCTCAGATGGCGTTATTACAGTACATTTTATACTGAAACACAGCCATTCTCAATATGGGATAAGTCCACAGGATTAACACCATGCTCAGATGGCGTTAGTACAGTACAGCTGTTACTGGAACAAAGCCATCATAAACTACGAGATAAAGCCATATGACATATGGCTTTATTCCGGTTGAAAAAAAATTGGCCTATGGCGTTATTCCAGATGGTGGTTTTCAGCTCCCACATTTTTTGCCACGTATAATAAGAGTTTTCCACAAAATATACATCCAAATAACACCGCGAGGCAGGAAGAAAACCAAAATATACTATTTAGTATAAGTTCCTCTATAATTTTGTTGTATACAACTTTACGGCTTGAAATTTGGAACGTAGGACACTTTGCCAGGGGAAACTTTGCCAGGCAACCCTTCAAGACATGCCCCCTTTAGAAAAAGAATACACTGCCTTGTAGGTACCAGGTAAATGTTAGAGTAAAATGAAACATACATAATGATGTGTTCATGTGTAGATGTAACGATTCAAGTGTAATTCCACACAATTGCAGGGTTACCAAGTTTGGGAACTGTTGGGAGCTGGAAGATAAACTTTTATTCAAAACAGGTCCTATTTGATAATATGAAAATATGATCCTATAATGATAGACCTTGACTTTGAATTAAAGATACAATCAATCAACACCTAACTCAACCCCAAACTCTCAAAACCACAACCCCCCCCCCCCCCCACCACCACCACTAATCTATCCCTACCCTACCTAACCTTACCCGACCCGACCTAACCCCCCCCCCCCCCCCCCCCACCACAACTAATCTATCCCTACCCTACCTAACCTTACCCGACCCGACCTAACCCCCCCCCCTCACCACTAATCTATCTCTACCCTACCTAACCTTACCCCCCCCCCCCCCCCCCCAATTATCATCGCAAATACAATACCCCGGCTACTTGGATCTTCGCGTTGATCTTTTTATTGTATGTTTCATTTTACTCTAACTTTTTACCTGGTACCTACAAGGTACCTATATAAGGGGGCATGTCTTGAAGGGTTGCCTGGCAAAGTGTCCCCTGGCAAAGTGTCCGCTGCCCTGAAAGTTGTGCGTCTACTGGCAGTATTTTCAACTTTCTGTCATGCTAGAGGATAGTTTTAGTTTGATTCTCTCGATAGTACGTTTTTTGCATGCTATAAGGAGTCCAACTTCGATAGTATGTTTTGGGCATGTCTTACCTCCTAATAACCTTCAGATAAAAACTCATTGCCATGGGGACAACCTATCGGTTGTTTCCTTTTATTCCCTAACTGGAAAATACATTTTTAACTGGACATTTGAAGGAGGCCCTAAGTCAGATCAATGAAGGTTTAACACAAAAGAAAATGGTAGATAACAAATGCATTTAATGAAATCTTGCTAACAAGAGTTATACATTTAAAATGCTTTTTCCTTCTTCGCGAAGCCTTATCAAACACTAGTCTGATTGACCATGAAGACCACTATCTTCATCCCCGTCCACGCTGCGCTTGTGGCGCCTCAGGCAGTCGGGGTCGTTGCGGTCTGGCAGACGGCAACCCTTTCCGCAGTTGCATCCAAATATGTTACATCCGTCTCCGTAAAACGAACCGCAATATGCAATCGAGGGAAGCCCGCAGTCGTCACATTTTCCCCACCAAGAAGGATAACAGCATTCGGCCGTGGCTGCGATGGAATGAGAGGTAGAGTTTTTTTTAATGGGGTATGGGTCAAGAACATAGTTGGAAGGTTAAGGAAGATTATCACGATTATCACAACATAGTTGGTTTTAATTAAAATTAAAAATACTTGGCGGCTGTGAAGCCTGAAATAAAGTCTAATACTTTTTTTACTAGTAAAGAAGTATAAAATCATGTACAAATATTTTTCAGAAAATCTTTTTAACCGGGTTATTGAATACTGAGGCCCAAACTCAAAAATTTCCTGCATTTCGATGCTGCCTGCTTTATAAAGGATCTACAGTGAACTTGTATTCATGAACCCAGTCAGTTTCTTTGAAAACTGATGTGCTAAAATTAGTAAAAGTCTAAAAGAGATTAGTACTAAAAGAGTCTTAGTATACAAAAAGTAGTATTGACTACTAGACTACTAGAAAGTAGTATAAAAATAGTTTTAAATAACTAATTTAACTGAATACGATTACCTATTAGATTTTTAATATTATTTTTTACTTATTTACCTGTTGGAATGCTGGCTAGGAGTGCCAGAGTGCCGATGGCGATTGCAAAGCTGACTTTGTTCATTGTTGGCGACTTTGGAACGATTCTGCGTTGCAACTTGCAACAAAGTGTATTTATAGCTGCCTTAAGTCCATCATCAACGTGAATTGGCTTGTGCATCACAATCTGATGAGTGATGGTCGAATCAAGCAAATGAATCAATTGTCAAGTTGCGTGCAGTGCAAATATGTAGTTGATGTAGTTGATTTATGGGACTTTGTCGACACCTGATAACATAATTGCTGGCAAGAACTACAGATATTATTCATATTTTTTTCTTCTGTGGATGATTGTGTTTTCGATTATGTTCTTTCGTTTGCAACGATGGTTTACATTGTAATTTTGTATTGTAAATTATTTTCATTATTATGTATTAATGTAACATTTAACCGATTTTACTCAACTCAAAAATAAATAAAATAAATGTTTATATCCTTTTCGGGAAGTCTAATTACTCCACGTAAACTTCTGTTAATGATTGACTGATCTTTCGTGGACTCAGTTAAGACGATAACTTTATGATTGATGCCTATGGTATTATTAATCCAGGCAATCTTCTGCTTTCTTGGACCAAACTCGGACAAGACTTATGTCAAGCAAATTTTTTCGCCAGATGTTCGGTTGACCCTCATGAATATTGGCCAGAAAGTTGCGTGAAATTTGGTTATGTGTCCCTTCGTTTCACCTTTTCTTAGGGGTAGTTTTTAATATAATCGTAATTATTGGGGTCGCAATGAGAGGTATCGAAAAAGGTACACATGTAATTTTGTATCTTATCAAGTTACACATCCGTGGATATCAGAAAAAAATCAAATTTGGTTCAGGGGTGATCAAGATATCGATGTTTGGGGACAAAATTTGGAAAATCCAGTTTTAACCGGTTAGATGTCACAAACGTGCATTCAAAATTTATTTTCAATAACGTACGCTACATCAATAATACCAGAAATCATTTTAAGATATTTTATCATGTGTGACCAAACCAAATATCATTATTTAACAGAGATAATTTGCGGTTTTTTTCTGTTCCTAACATATTTTGCCAATCAGGTGTCGCTGTAGTTCAGCATGTTTATGTTAAACGATGACACATGCACCGGCATAAAATACAAAGAGGAAAAAAACGATTTAATAATTTCTCACATTTTGGTGCCATATTTGACAGAAGTAGATGTCACTGTCTGTAATAATTGTTGCTGATACGCATTGCACGAGGTGGCTTGGGTTGATAAGAAACAAGCGCATACAATACTGACAGTTGTCACGTGATAGCAATACAAAGAACTTGATTCGATGTTAATTTACAAAAAGTTAGTAATTATTTTTCCAAGCTTGCTTTTATTGTCGGTAAAAATTATAGCTTATATCACACCAAGCATTATTAACGTGTCAAGCGAACTTATCTTTATTTATTGCTTTCAGATAGGTAAAATGTTTTTCATAATTTCATATAACGCCCATCTTACATCTTGATTCTTTGTCGTGACACATAGGTTCCAAGGTCAAAAGACACGAAGGTCATCACTATATTCAGAGTTTGAACGGATGGGTAAGATTTTATTGAGTTTAAATTTTAATGTCACATCATTGTTCACTTGTTATTTTCTTTAAAATGAATATGGTCCATTCTTGTACAAAAACCACACTTTTCTTGGCAAAGGTATGGGTCAAAGGTCATTTCAGATTGCAATTTACGTTTTGCGACCTTGCATATTTCGTATTTGAACTTTAATAAAAAAGCATGAAACCGTAATATTAAAATAATAAATAATAAATTACAGTCAAATATTTTTTTATATATGGAAGTTCTAGAAGGGAATTGGGACTTTGACCAATCTTAGCGATTTCTAGGTATGTTCCATAAAACTAGGGCTTCGCCGAACGCTACCTGTGAACGCGTTATTGGATGAGCGTATTTCTTTGTACACATGTATATAGTGTATACGGTATAGTGTATACCAGCCCAGATTTTGATCTTACAAAGTTCATCAAATTTGATTCATAATTTTGGCATGTAAGCTAAGTAAAGGATTCTTGGAAGCGAATAAATCTACACACGTCTTGATTCTTTTGCCGAATTCACTGCAACTTGAATTTGTACCTAGAGATTCAAAGATTCAAGCATTAATACAATTACCTCTGGTGAAAGCCGGTTGAATCCAGAGGCAATTAATTTTTGGCCAATCAAAATCAGTACCTAGCTGTCAAACTTTGTCCAGCCTAGACGACAGATGGAGTTTTCGATAATTTTCATATAAAAACCACGTAAAATCGCAGGGAAACTGTTATAACGGTACATCTCAAAACGTTCAACATGTTTGTAACGTTTGTTGAAGAAAAAGCAAGGGTAATTACAGCTTAGATATGCAAAACGGCAAAAAACTTGAAAATTTAATCTAAAAATACTATTAAAAAACGTATTAAAAACATATAAAACATATTTCTTGGTAAACCAGTATAGTGTATACGGTATACAAAAGCTATTCTGCAAATTCTATCAAAATTGGCTTGGTATTTTAGCCGGTAGAGTAAAAACAAACAGCGAAATGATGGCGAATAATCTGAAAATTTTCGTAAATTTGGATTTTTGAGAAAAGTTCTAAAGCTTTCAAACTGAAAAACGCAGGGGGTCTAAGTTCAGAACAAATTCAGGTACACTGAAAATTTCATCAAAATCGGACTAGCCGTTTGGACGGTAGAGCGCGAACAAACACACAAAAAAACAAACAAAAAAACAAACACACGGACTTTTTTTCTACGGGTGGTCAAATTGAAGTCTTCGCTTCGCTCGCTTCGCTCGCTACGCTCATCCAATAATTCCGTTGCCTTTTTACATATTAAAATGCGTCCACGTTTATTATTATCATTTGAAAACAGTAAGTATCCATTACAAAATGTGTATCCGTATCGAATCACATTTTAAGCCACATGAAAAACACATTCACTAAGATGACACCGGAGCTGACAAGCATTAGCTTAATTTCCGGTCCACTGACGGCGCTTTTTGAGTGGGCGCCGGTGTCGGCGTCGGCGTCGGCGTCGGCGTCGGCGTCGGCGTCGACGTCGGTGTCGGCGTCGCCGTCGCCGTCGCCGTCGCGATCTGACAGTGCAGAACAACAGAAGGCATGTTAGATATACTGTACAACAATTCCTAATTCTTATAATTCAATTAATATTTCTAATTTCTACCAATGATCGATTGATGAATTGTTGGATTGGGGCACAACAGATGAATTAATTAATGCTGCACCGAGTAGCTGATAAACCCACCGGAAATCAAATTGCCGTCGGTCAATTGCAAATCGAAATTCACACAAATAACAAAAACTTTGATTATTAGAAACGAAATATCAATTCCAAAATTTACATCCGTACCGGATAGACAAAGATCCGGATTCGAATCCCGGTACGGATGTAAATTTTGGAATTGATATTTCGTTTCTAATAATCATCATCTACCGTCCATGCAACGAGTATTTGCATTTAGGATTAAATTCACACTAACAAAAAACTTTATTTTTTGTTAATTTAAAATTTTCTAGTGGAACAGTTGAAATGTCTAGAATGTGAATGTGGCCTAATGGCATCCAGATTCCAACAGAGGAAAACCATTCACTATGAAATTACCAATTAGGTTGTTTTTGAATTCCGGGCCGTCGAGTTCGTCGCCGTCGTCGTTCGCGTTACGCTTTCTTCGACAATTCGGTAAACACAAGCAGCCGTTAATGCCGCATAAGTGAGCAGGAAGGCAACATTGGCTTTGGATTACTATGAAAGAAAATGAGGTGTTGAATTAAACTTCAAATAACCCATGGTCTGTGCGTTTTTGGAGTGTGTGCATGTCTGTTTACGTATCGCGAATCTAAAATTTGGAAACAAATTCATAATCTAACACAAATCATTCGCTGCTGATAAAAATTGGATACAATAGCTGTAAGTTGAAATTATAGCTAGCGGTCAGATGGCGTTAACATCAAAATAAATTGTAGAGCTAAATACCCAATCAAGAACATCAAATATTACACCATTCACAAGGCAGAAAACTAAGTCAATTCACCTGTACCTGCACCAAAAAGTACGTTATTTTGTAACCCTTTCGAAACCTGATGCAAATAATCAAAACGGTGGTATTTTATTGATAATCCTTATAGGAAAATTTTGTATTGTCTACTTCTCAAAACCTAACATTTTACCGTTTTATTGACGATTTCGTTCACGCGAATATTCTCATTCCATTCAATCAAAATTCTATCAAAATGACGTCATGACACCCATCTCGCTAAAGCCAGGCAGAGCAATTCGGGCTGTGATTTCCCTGTCTTCCTTTGTTATTTAACAGAGCCAATTAATATTTTCTTCAAAACTGATAGTACGTCCAGTGGGTGTCTGACGTAATTTTTTTCTGAGTGGCATAGGTCTCGGTCAGATTTTGTAAGCATTAAAAAAACTTACCCTGTCCTGCTGCAGGTGTGATGATAAGTGATGCCAACGCCACTAAGGCGAACGTTAAGATGATCTTGATGTTCATTGCTTTAGAATGTGCTTGAATGTTGCTGCTTTTGAATGTAGTATAATGCGTTTGCCAGCTCTAGTGGTTCTAAGCTTTATACTGCTTCAAACCATCGAATCTACGTCATTTTCTTCAGATATCACATGCAATAGAATAGAGGAAGAAAAAAGTGCATTCTTATCACATGGTAATTCGTCAAATAAAATGTATGTCGTGGTTGGTTTTCCTATAAGTATTGTGATGTATTATGTAATTGAAGTAATCATTTTACTGATTGGAATATGGCCCTGAAAAAGGCGGAAAATTATTTTCTGTCGTTATCAGGGTTAAATGATTGAAGGGTTTCTATCGGGGTGACTCATAAAATGAAAGGCATCGATAATTATAGCAAAACTATTTTTAGACTTGATTTTATTTTATTACAGCTAACCATTGTGCTGCATTAGCTCTCATCTTTATTTTGATCTACTAAGATCAGATCGCACGTGTTTTAATTAAACTTACACTAGCTGAGAAGGGAATCGCGTCATTTATAACCTACCATTACAGTTGAAAACCACAGTAAAATTAAGTAAATATAATTTACAGTAGTTTTTTGTACAACTATGAGAATTTGTAATGATGGCCTAGGTCACCAGTCGATCTAGACGAAATCTTGGCCGCTTCCGGTGACAGGGTTGACCTCGAGGGGTTGCACTTCCGGCGAGGTGGCATTGTTTACCACCAGAGCTCGCCACATTTCAATCTAAGATAAAAATTACATTAACTGGGCTTGCTATATCACCTGCATTTGTCATTAGACGATGTTAGCTATAACAACTGAGACAGTTTGAACGTAGAAGGTGTCTCAACCTTTTGTTTCATCTCAAATCGGTGGTAGAGAATATTATACTAAACATATTGATTTAAAGATACTAGCAGTCGATTTTATAGAATTTATAATTGAAATTTATAATTTTTTGTCTTATTTAACTATCTTCACGAGGAAAACGGTGCGACATACCAGCTCACATTTTGGTGCCATATTTGACAGAAGTAGATGTCACTGTCTGTAATAATTGTTGCTGATACGCATTGCACGAGGTGGCTTGGGTTGATAAGAAACAAGCGCATACAATACTGACAGTTGTCACGTGATAGCAATACAAAGAACTTGATTCGATGTTAATTTACAAAAAGTTAGTAATTATTTTTCCAAGCTTGCTTTTATTGTCGGTAAAAATTATAGCTTATATCACACCAAGCATTATTAACGTGTCAAGCGAACTTATCTTTATTTATTGCTTTCAGATAGGTAAAATGTTTTTCATAATTTCATATAACGCCCATCTTACATCTTGATTCTTTGTCGTGACACATAGGTTCCAAGGTCAAAAGACACGAAGGTCATCACTATATTCAGAGTTTGAACGGATGGGTAAGATTTTATTGAGTTTAAATTTTAATGTCACATCATTGTTCATTTGTTACTTTCTTTAAAATGAATATGGTCCATTCTTGTACAAAAACCACGCTTTTCTTGGCAAAGGTATGGGTCAAAGGTCATTTCAGATTGCAATTTCCGTTTTGCGACCTTGCATATTTCGTATTTGAACTTTAATAAAAAAGCATGAAACCGTAATATTAAAATAATAAATAATAAATTACAGTCAAATATTTTTTTATATATGGAAGTTCTAGAAGGGAATTGGGACTTTGACCAATCTTAGCGATTTCTAGGTATGTTCCATAAAACTAGGGCTTCGCCGAACGCTACCTGTGAACGCGTTATTGGATGAGCGTATTTCTTTGTACACATGTATATAGTGTATACGGTATAGTGTATACCAGCCCAGATTTTGATCTTACAAAGTTCATCAAATTTGATTCATAATTTTGGCATGTAAGCTAAGTAAAGGATTCTTGGAAGCGAATAAATCTACACACGTCTTGATTCTTTTGCCGAATTCACTGCAACTTGAATTTGTACCTAGAGATTCAAAGATTCAAGCATTAATACAATTACCTCTGGTGAAAGCCGGTTGAATCCAGAGGCAATTAATTTTTGGCCAAGCAAAATCAGTACCTAGCTGTCAAACTTTGTCCAGCCTAGACGACAGATGGAGTTTTCGATAATTTTCATATAAAAACCACGTAAAATCGCAGGGAAACTGTTATAACGGTACATCTCAAAACGTTCAACATGTTTGTAACGTTTGTTGAAGAAAAAGCAAGGGTAATTACAGCTTAGATATGCAAAACGGCAAAAAACTTGAAAATTTAATCTAAAAATACTATTAAAAAACGTATTAAAAACATATAAAACATATTTCTTGGTAAACCAGTATAGTGTATACGGTATACAAAAGCTATTCTGCAAATTCTATCAAAATTGGCTTGGTATTTTAGGCGGTAGAGTAAAAACAAACAGCGAAATGATGGCGAATAATCTGAAAATTTTCGTAAATTTGGATTTTTGAGAAAAGTTCTAAAGCTTTCAAACTGAAAAACGCAGGGGGTCTAAGTTCAGAACAAATTCAGGTACACTGAAAATTTCATCAAAATCGGACTAGCCGTTTGGACGGTAGAGCGCGAACAAACACACAAAAAAACAAACAAAAAAACAAACACACGGACTTTTTTTCTACGGGTGGTCAAATTGAAGTCTTCGCTTCGCTCGCTTCGCTCGCTACGCTCATCCAATAATTCCGTTGCCTTTTTACATATTAAAATGCGTCCACGTTTATTATTATCATTTGAAAACAGTAAGTATCCATTACAAAATGTGTATCCGTATCGAATCACATTTTAAGCCACATGAAAAACACATTCACTAAGATGACACCGGAGCTGACAAGCATTAGCTTAATTTCCGGTCCACTGACGGCGCTTTTTGAGTGGGCGCCGGTGTCGGCGTCGGCGTCGGCGTCGGCGTCGGCGTCGGCGTCGGCGTCGACGTCGGTGTCGGCGTCGCCGTCGCCGTCGCCGTCGCGATCTGACAGTGCAGAACAACAGAAGGCATGTTAGATATACTGTACAACAATTCCTAATTCTTATAATTCAATTAATATTTCTAATTTCTACCAATGATCGATTGATGAATTGTTGGATTGGGGCACAACAGATGAATTAATTAATGCTGCACCGAGTAGCTGATAAACCCACCGGAAATCAAATTGCCGTCGGTCAATTGCAAATCGAAATTCACACAAATAACAAAAACTTTGATTATTAGAAACGAAATATCAATTCCAAAATTTACATCCGTACCGGATAGACAAAGATCCGGATTCGAATCCCGGTACGGATGTAAATTTTGGAATTGATATTTCGTTTCTAATAATCATCATCTACCGTCCATGCAACGAGTATTTGCATTTAGGATTAAATTCACACTAACAAAAAACTTTATTTTTTGTTAATTTAAAATTTTCTAGTGGAACAGTTGAAATGTCTAGAATGTGAATGTGGCCTAATGGCATCCAGATTCCAACAGAGGAAAACCATTCACTATGAAATTACCAATTAGGTTGTTTTTGAATTCCGGGCCGTCGAGTTCGTCGCCGTCGTCGTTCGCGTTACGCTTTCTTCGACAATTCGGTAAACACAAGCAGCCGTTAATGCCGCATAAGTGAGCAGGAAGGCAACATTGGCTTTGGATTACTATGAAAGAAAATGAGGTGTTGAATTAAACTTCAAATAACCCATGGTCTGTGCGTTTTTGGAGTGTGTGCATGTCTGTTTACGTATCGCGAATCTAAAATTTGGAAACAAATTCATAATCTAACACAAATCATTCGCTGCTGATAAAAATTGGATACAATAGCTGTAAGTTGAAATTATAGCTAGCGGTCAGATGGCGTTAACATCAAAATAAATTGTAGAGCTAAATACCCAATCAAGAACATCAAATATTACACCATTCACAAGGCAGAAAACTAAGTCAATTCACCTGTACCTGCACCAAAAAGTACGTTATTTTGTAACCCTTTCGAAACCTGATGCAAATAATCAAAACGGTGGTATTTTATTGATAATCCTTATAGGAAAATTTTGTATTGTCTACTTCTCAAAACCTAACATTTTACCGTTTTATTGACGATTTCGTTCACGCGAATATTCTCATTCCATTCAATCAAAATTCTATCAAAATGACGTCATGACACCCATCTCGCTAAAGCCAGGCAGAGCAATTCGGGCTGTGATTTCCCTGTCTTCCTTTGTTATTTAACAGAGCCAATTAATATTTTCTTCAAAACTGATAGTACGTCCAGTGGGTGTCTGACGTAATTTTTTTCTGAGTGGCATAGGTCTCGGTCAGATTTTGTAAGCATTAAAAAAACTTACCCTGTCCTGCTGCAGGTGTGATGATAAGTGATGCCAACGCCACTAAGGCGAACGTTAAGATGATCTTGATGTTCATTGCTTTAGAATGTGCTTGAATGTTGCTGCTTTTGAATGTAGTATAATGCGTTTGCCAGCTCTAGTGGTTCTAAGCTTTATACTGCTTCAAACCATCGAATCTACGTCATTTTCTTCAGATATCACATGCAATAGAATAGAGGAAGAAAAAAGTGCATTCTTATCACATGGTAATTCGTCAAATAAAATGTATGTCGTGGTTGGTTTTCCTATAAGTATTGTGATGTATTATGTAATTGAAGTAATCATTTTACTGATTGGAATATGGCCCTGAAAAAGGCGGAAAATTATTTTCTGTCGTTATCAGGGTTAAATGATTGAAGGGTTTCTATCGGGGTGACTCATAAAATGAAAGGCATCGATAATTATAGCAAAACTATTTTTAGACTTGATTTTATTTTATTACAGCTAACCATTGTGCTGCATTAGCTCTCATCTTTATTTTGATCTACTAAGATCAGATCGCACGTGTTTTAATTAAACTTACACTAGCTGAGAAGGGAATCGCGTCATTTATAACCTACCATTACAGTTGAAAACCACAGTAAAATTAAGTAAATATAATTTACAGTAGTTTTTTGTACAACTATGAGAATTTGTAATGATGGCCTAGGTCACCAGTCGATCTAGACGAAATCTTGGCCGCTTCCGGTGACAGGGTTGACCTCGAGGGGTTGCACTTCCGGCGAGGTGGCATTGTTTACCACCAGAGCTCGCCACATTTCAATCTAAGATAAAAATTACATTAACTGGGCTTGCTATATCACCTGCATTTGTCATTAGACGATGTTAGCTATAACAACTGAGACAGTTTGAACGTAGAAGGTGTCTCAACCTTTTGTTTCATCTCAAATCGGTGGTAGAGAATATTATACTAAACATATTGATTTAAAGATACTAGCAGTCGATTTTATAGAATTTATAATTGAAATTTATAATTTTTTGTCTTATTTAACTATCTTCACGAGGAAAACGGTGCGACATACCAGCAATAGGATACCTGATCCACCGAAGTGGGTACCGACGACGGCGTCGGCGTCGGTTTCGGCGTTGGCGTCTGTTTCGGCGTCGGCGTCGGCGTCGGCTAGGTTCGCGTCGCCTGTTGGATATGAGCAAAAATCTGGTGTTGAGATCATTATAGTTATTTGCTTTGCAATATGAAATCACCAAACTATTTATATAAGGGACACAAACCATGTTTACTGGTGATTCGAGCAATCAAATGCTCACGGATATATAATGCGTTACAGATATACATTTTATTTTCACGTTTTTATTTCTTATAATAAAAAGATCATGTTTGCTCTTTTTCATTTGAGTTGTTTGTACATTTTTCTTGCCAAGCATAATATATAAATTTTTTTGAAATCAAATGTAGATATTATATGTATTCTGATTTTGACCAAATTTTACTGCCATACATAATGCCTAGACAAGGCATTGGCATTGCGAAAAGTCATGTATTAATACATTTAAAGACACGAAATATCTATCCCATACCGGGATTTGAACCCAGATATTTCACCAATTGAAATTTCACACCGTGAAATCATCCCATAGTTTACTTTCAAATAAACACACTGACCTGTATCATTGTGTGCGATTTCCTGCGCGTCTAGCTCGTCCTCTTTATCGTCAATGCTGCGTTTCTTTCGAAAAAAAGGAAGCCATTTGCAGCTGTTGGTACCCCATTGCCCTTTGGGAAGGCAGCTTAAAGTTTGCCCTGCAAGCAACGAGCGTTCAATTGATAAGGAAGGGCTTTCATGCCAGTTAAACTAATGAAAAAACCGTCATGTCTCAGCAGTGCTTGAGAAAATATTTCCTATTTCCGAAATTTCACCTCTATTTTGGGTGGAAAATAGAGTAAACTGGCATGAAATTTATTCAAAACCACAATTTAAAAATTCTAAACAGCAACATGGCTTAAAATTGCAGAATTTTGTATTTTTCCTAACATTTTTACAAGCGTAGGTTCAATAAAGTTGAGAATGTGCATGTCACTCTGAATATTTCAATAATCAACAGACTTACCTTGTGGTGCCGAAGATGCGATGTTAAACAGGGTCACTGCGATCAGTGACAGTAAGATGACCCTGGCATTCATCGTTAATGAGATCTGACTGGCAGGTCGATTTTGTATGCGTTTTCTGTCTATTGTATTACTTGTTTCAGACTTTATAAAAATTTAATTACCTTCACGCTTAGCGAATATTCTAGTACCAGTAGTGCAACCAGAACAATCAATGTCAATTAATATCATTTAATTGAAATGATTATTATTTGATTATATTGAAGATATTGTTTCATGCGTCGTTAACATTTATTTTGTTTATTAATGTGATTTATTGAATTTTGATTTTTTGATCAATCAATTTTGATTTTTTGAAGGGCTATATTTAATTTAATTGTCTGAATGGAGAGGTTGCATGCGTGAAAGTAAGGGCACGGCGATTATTTGGACGTCATGGAAAAGTGTTTTAGATCTAACATTAGCAAATCATTAAAAAATCACTTTTATATCATGCAAAAATGCAAAATGTTGCATTAACTTTAAGTGCAAACCGGATGTTTTTTTCATTATTAATACACACATATTTTTTAATTTTCATGAAGAGTTACTTTTCATTCGAAAGTAATCATTGAGTTGCATAAGTGATCAGATACTATTTTGCGACAATTAGTTTTTTCTCAAAATATTCCAAGGCACGAAAACAATGAGATAGACCGAAACTCAAATCTGACACATACTTGATGGTGTGACAAATGTTGCCATCTTCATCTGACCGTGGGAAACACCATCAAATCTTTCCATCAAATGATGGTATGATTTTTTTTCAAATGGTTTGATGAAACAATTTTGACCGTGTAAAATGGGCTTTAGTTTGACACACTTGACGTTCTCAGATGGGAACTCTTCCGGACATTAACATTGGGCTGTCACTGCCCCGCTCAAACAGTCCAACTGTAACTGTCTTTTTCTCGATCGGTCACCAATTTATATGTTCCTCCTTAACGCACACAGACGTCTATGACCTGCCACCTCCTTGTTCAATATCACTAGGTCATGTGCATAGTGCATCTAACACCACTTATTGAACCAAAGGAATGCACTACATATGCACTTTTGCTGATGGCTTATAACACAAATAATACGCATGTCATCATTGATGCAACACATAGCAACGAATTTACAGGCAGATATTGTGACACCCTATAAGCTATAGCACTCAGGAAATGTATGAACAACCAAAATCAATCGCCTAAAACAAGTTGCATTATAATATGCTTCGACCATTTTACATTTATCTACAAAATAAACAACCAAAAAGATGTGGATGCTAGGTAAGTGGTTTAATATCTGACGAAAATGGAAATTTTGATCATTTTATAGTACTTACACACTAAAAAAAAAACACATGAGAGTAGTCATTTAAATTTATCGCATTATAGCAAGCATTTCATAGCTAAGGGAAACGATATCGTTATCAGAGAAGAATGATTGACGTGCTTCTACTACATGTAATTTCTGGAAGAAATTACATCGATATAATTATAACAATACCTATCTTTGCTTGTATATTATTTATAATTGTTATAACCTTCGCGCACTAGAAAAAGATGTACAATTTTATTATCTGTTCCCTTGATTTATCAAACTATTGGATTGGAAAAATGTTGTACAGTCTTTTTCAAGAACCGGATAATATTTTGTATGCTTATTTATGAACATGAAATATATTTTTATTAAAAGTAGAATTGTAGGTGCAAATTATTCCGAGTTACATATTATTAGATTTTCGACTTTCGATATTTTCGAACACATTAAAATTGGTGTTTTATGCTTTGCATTGTGCTGCGCTGCTTCTCATTTTGAAATGACCCACTAAGGTCAGATGGAATGTTTAAATTGCCATTTTAGATAGAAGCAACAGAAAATGAAGAAAAACAAAATATATTTTTTTGTATCCAAAATTGCGTAAAATGTTCTGTTTCTTTGACATCAACCACAACAGCGAAACGCTTATGATTTGTAAGGACGGTCAAAGTCACCAGTCGATCTTTGCTTCTTCTTGGCCGCTGCCGGTGACAGGGGTGACCTCGATGGGCTGCATTTCCGACGAGGTGTCATCGTTCATCTCGATGGGCTGCATTTCCGACGAGGTGTCAACGTTCATCTCGATGGGCTGCATTTCCGACGAGGTGTCAACGTTGACCTCGATGGGCTGCATTTCCGACGAGGTTTCATCATCGACGGCATTGATGCGCCACAAGTTTATCTACGACACAAAATCACATCCATCGCGGTTATTAACACTCGTTCTATTATCTACGGTCATAATGATTTATTTTTTTACTATAATGCTGTATATTCCCTTTTCCATTACAGTAATGGGTAAAAGTTATGGAAATACATATTTTAGGCGCTTCAAATTTTGAGGAGACTTGCCATTACCTCAATCTTTATCTTTATTCTCATATTCTTTTTTCATCAATTCATTTATTCGCTATTTATCTTTCCACCAACATTCCTTCTTCATCAATTTATGGCGCAATTAAATTTAATATTTTCAAAGCTTTTGCCAAATACATTACTAGGCAGTTATAATACAGGAAACTCAACTGAAATAGCATTTTTGAGCTGGCGACAGAATCTTTTACGCGACTTTGTTTCCACTCCGCTCAATCTGAGGTGTCAACCGACAGTTGACATATTAAAGAGTGTAATTTTACAGGTGATAACTGCACTGTTTAGTTTAAATTCCAACTTATATGGCACCACGATTATTTTCGAAGATGGCTTATAATAAATGAGTTCCATCAACCGGTATATGCGA
Organism: Nemurella pictetii; assembly: GCA_921293315.2. NCBI lineage: Eukaryota > Metazoa > Arthropoda > Insecta > Plecoptera > Nemouridae > Nemurella > Nemurella pictetii. Next base: position 12,141,297 of record OV121122.1, read on the forward strand.
CGAGCGTAGGCAACAATCATGGTGCCATCAGACCAATCCTGCACTTCTAAATGGTAAAATAATACGATAATCAAAACTACTCGTTTGATTTAATAAAATTTCAAGTATGTATCAAAAAATTTCCTGGCACGTAATTTTTAATTTTACTTTGGCAGTTATTAATCTAATTCAGATTTCTTATTAATGTCAGATAACTCTTCACGGGGACAATTCGGTGCTATGCATACCAGATATATGATTGCCGATCCGCCGAAGTTGGTTTCAGCGTCAGCGTCGGCGTCGGCGTCAGCGTCGGCGTCGGAGTTGGCGTCGGCGTCGGCGTCAGCGTCGGCGTCGGCGTCGGCGTCGGAGTTGGCGTCGGCGTCGGAGTCGGCGTCGGCGTCTGCGTCCGAGATGGCGTCTGTGGTGGAAAAGGGCACGGTATTGAAAGCAGCGTCGGTTTGGGAATTGGCGTCGCTGCTCAATTTGGCGTCGGCTTCAGGAAGGACTTCGTCAGCTAATGATTTAGAGCAACAGATTACACAGGAAATAATTGTGAAACATCACATTCAGGTGTTTTGGTCGTGGCTATTTGCTTTTAAATCATGTTCCTATAGATAGTTATGATTGCCTGATTAATTTCTTTACTTGCAGTAAACGAACCCAAATTTTTTCAGTTTATTTCGGTGAAGTAAGTGGATAACTTAAATAATACATTATAACTATGTATAAGTTTAATTTTTTAAATTTTTTAAGCGGTGTCATAAATTTAATTTTGGTAAGGAAAAATGTGTAAAACGATGCCACTAATTATAGAGCATAGCAAACATTTTGCCACATTGTTTATTACCGGGCTCCCGGTACGGATACAAATTTTGGAACTAATCTTCTAATAAATATAATTTATATAAATATAATAATAAATATATACTGGACATGCAACAAGTATGTGCATCTAGGTCCGAATCACACTAACATGCCATTGTTTTTGTGTGATGTCACCTAAATTTGACCAAGGAATCATTTTAAGACCTTACCTATGCCTACACTCGTGTAATGTTTCAATTTCAACCATATTGAAATTTGAATTTAAACACATTGAAAATACCGCCTAAGATTAAAATAAAATGTAAGTACTGGTCAATGACCACTCACCTGTTTCAATGATTTTCGGCCCGTCCAGATCGTACCCTTCATCCGGATAAGAAGGAATGAAATCAAAAATATATTAAAATGATATTTGATATTTGTATGCATTTTTTACTGGTAATTGTTATTAGATTAAATTCGAAATTAAATAACATGTTATTTAATTAGTATGGTCGCATGCACTGCTACTTTATGTAGTGTTTACGAATCAATGGATCAAGCTTAATGCTTCTTTCGAGTTTCGACAATATCTAAGACAAAAATAGAATTTGATGCCGAATTGGTCCTTTGGGAGGCAGCATTGAATCTGCTTTATATGCACCAAAAATCGTTTTATTGATGACAATTTGATCGATGTTGTAACATTTCTGACTCCGCAGAAAATGAGATAATTCTAGAGATCAAATTTTAGTTCGCAGGCTTATAAAATTATTGTAATTCTGACATTAATTCGGGGCTAATAAAGCTACTAAAAATGCAGTGTAGTTTTTTTCTGGAGAGTGCCTAGAATTTTTAATAATCAAAAGCAAGTCTTTGAGTGATTAAATAGTTTTCCGAAATTTTTTGTTCAAAAAGTTAATCTGTTAATATTTTTGATGACTGATAAGTCCGAGTCACTTATCATTCCACAGTCTGAATTTGACAAGCCAAGTTGCTAGAGGTACTTGTAAATACCTTGACATACATACTCATATCTGACTCATATCTGTATACCCATATTTACCTTGTGGTGCCGAAGACGCGACGTTAAACAGGGTCACTGCGATCAGTGACAATGCTAAGATGACCCTGGCGTTCATTGTAGATGAGATCTGACTTAGAAGCTCGATTTAGTATGCGTTTTCTGTCTAAACCGTATTCCTTGTTTCACCCTTTATATATACCATGAAGGCACCTTCGTTAGACTACCTTGAAGCAAAGCGAATTCTAGTATCAGTAGCGTTACAAGCGTAATCAATGTCAATAAATGATATACAATTAAATGCATGGTTATTTGCTATGATATATGGAAATTGATTAAGGTTTTGTTTTTGATTGTTGATTGATTTATGAGTGTAAGTCATGGCACAGAGAAAATCTCATACATACAAGAGCTTGTGTTTTCTTCGCTAATTTTGGAAAAAATAAATTGAAATAATCTTCAGATATAGTATAATATTTTTTACAATCCATTTATTTCTTTTATTTTTGAAAAAATCAGGTATGTTTGAGCCAGTTTTCAGGAACATTAATTTGAGTGTCTGGCAGTTTGCCAGTGGACATATTCCAGGCTACCCTTTTGGGTAGAGGTTGTGGGAAGCCAAGTATTCAGGGGGTCGTCGTTTTGCCATATCCGCCATTTTCTGTTCCATCGGAATAGAGCCGTATGTCATATGGCGTTAATCCAGTGGATTTATCTCATATTAAACTATGGCGTTATTCAAAGATGTATCTGAGTTGTCCCAACGTTAGCCTATGTCGCCAAGTCTTAACATGTTGGCTTATGGCAGTACCGAAAAATTGCAAAATTCGGGCAGGGGACATTTTCGGGGTATCGAACTATATATTTATGGATAGCCCCGGTAAATGTGCATCTTTTATATAGAGTAGCTGTTTCTTTAGAAACTGAATTTTCAAATGTTATAACGATTTCAAAATACCAAAAAACTTAAAATCGCAAAAATAAGAAAAATTAACGTTAGATTTTTTTCAAATTTTAAACATAGATAACAGACCATAACAGTTGTCCGGTTTTGCAATTTCATTCAAATCCATCATCAGAAAAAATTTATAAAAAAGAAAAACGTTTTTACGTTACCGCATTAGAGTCATGCCTTGGTTACCCCTATCTTCTTACCTTCGTCTTGACGATTATCTCGATTTTACGAAAATTTCTTCTAAAGTATTGAACAGAATTGAATGAAATATTTACGGGGAGTACAAAATAGGTGTGTTAGCTTAAAAATAATTTTTCGGAAAATTCGTTCGGAAAATTTGGCAAAAAAAAAAAACTTTATATCAGCAATAACTCAATATTTGTAATGATTCGATCGAGCTAAGACCAAGAACAGAATTGTAAAATAGTTTTGACAAGCAAAGAAACATTGGCAATGCCTCCTGGATACCTCCCTTGTTCCTGTTGCATGACTTGAACATACGGTTATGTTACAATAGCCAATAATATGCGCCAAAAGCTGATGATTTTACCTCGGAAATCTCGGGAGACACCGACTCGCGACAGCGGCTGTCAAAGTCTCCTGTAAAACAGTCCGTCGCGGTTTGTTTCAGAACAACGAGGTGAAGAAGCTGCGTCCGGGCTACGACGCTCTCACCGACGAGCCGATGGACGACGTCGGCAACACGCTCAAGCCGTCGGTGCTCTCCAAGTACGACGAGGAGATCGACGGGGAGAAGAAGTTGAGCTTCACCATCGGTAAGTCGAGCGCGCTGTCGCTGCAATCCTGACGCTGTGGTTTTTCCTTGTCGGAGCGGGACATGCCAACGATATTAGGATAAAATACCGAAGGGTTTCGTAGAGAGTAGGACAAAATACCGACGGGTTTCGTAGAGAGTATAGGACAAAATACCGACGGGTTTCGTAGAGAGTATAGGACAAAATACCGACGGGTTTCGTAGAGAGTATAGGACAAAATACCGACGGGTTTCGTAGAGAGTATAGGACAAAATACCGACGGGTTTCGTAGAGAGTATAGGACAAAATACCGACGGGTTTCGTAGAGAGTATAGGACAAAATACCGACGGGTTTCGTAGAGAGTAGATACCGAATGGTTTCCTACAGATTATTTCGTACAAAATAATTATAGTGGATGCAAAAGTTATTAGTGACTATTATAGACAAGAATTATATGCAATCATGTTTCTAATTACGAACCTTCGACCTCCGTATCAGGTCACCCTGCAAAAAAATTAGGTTTTAGGCGGGTTAGGCGGGTGGCCAATCCTGCCGCTAATGGCATGCGTCTACTTCTTCGTCGTCATCTTCTCCGTCCTAGCTATTATTTTATGCAAATACTTGTTCTCTGTACTGTAGATTATTTATTATTTAGAAATTTCACCATTCCACCACAAGTACACAGTCAGCCGCTGTATTCGGCGATGCAAACTGAGTACACGGCGCGTGGACCGTCTAACCGTACCGGGCCCTCGCTTTGCAGGTCACGGTCCCACCGAGGCCAGCGCCACCGAGGCCCCCATCCTGGACGCGGAACCCGACCTCGGCATGGGGGTGGCGGGTGCGCTGCGGCTCGCCGTCTCCAAGGGCTACCTCGAGCGCGAGGGCATGAACAAGCCGTCGGCGTCGCGGTTCGCCCATCTCAACGCGCAGAACTATACTCGATCGAGGACAAGACTCACATGTGAGTCGACCAGCCGACATCGATCATTACTAGGGATGCCTTCGGTTAGAAAAACCGTAACCGGATAACCGTCCACAGTATCCGGATATTATCCGGGGAGTAAAAGAACCACTGAAAAAAAAACGAGAGTGGAGAGCCAAGGCAGGGTGGGCCCTATACATACTTCAATCTACACAGACAGTGCAATGAAACAATCGGATCATTTTTCCCACGTCCGCGAGGTTTTCCAACATGCAGCCATGATGACTCACTTGACTCTTGTGTAGTGTAGACAGTTAAGGGGCAGTTAATGGGGGGGGGGGATATGCAGCAGACACTCCTGCCTTCTCCTGCCAGCCGCTCGGGAGTCAAAAACATCGTTTTTTTTCCCTATCCGCATAGTTAAAATTGTTTTCGGATAATGCCGTAACCGTAACCGACTCGGTTAGCCAGATAACCGCCGGCATCCCTAATCATTACGCATTACTCGTGAGTTTTTGGCGTCAGCTGGAAATTTTGCTGGGAGTTTCATGGTCAAGTGAAGTGACGTTAATTTTCAGATAAATTATTTAACTGGGTTATAAAATGCCAAGTCCCAAACACAAAGTTTTCCTGATGTCTTGCAATGCTGCGCTGCCTGCTGTATCATGGGTCTAAACTTGAATGTCAATTAGCAGCAATTTTTTATAAATTACAAATAATTTATTAGCAATAAAAGTTCCAATTTTTTGCTAATTGTCACTCTAGTTTAGACCCTTGATAAAGCAGACAGCATAGCTTTGAGAAACGTCGTGACAAGTTTCAGGTAGAGACTTAGCTTACAATACCTAGACAAATAGTTTTTTCTGAAAGCGCGTTCCACCCGTTGGCTGGCAAACGTAACGCCCCCGTTCCCTCCCGTCGACGCAGCGACGACGACAAGTTTGGGCGACGCGAGCGCTACAGCGGGCCAACGTCCGACTTCAAGGAGAAGGCGCTCTTCGTGCCGAACGTCAAGCTGGACTACATCGACGACGACGGCCACCTGCTCAGCGCCAAGGAGGCGTTCCGCTACCTCTCGCACAAGTTCCACGGCAAGGGGCCCGGCAAGAACAAGGTCGAGAAGCGGATGAAGAAGAACGAGCAGGAAGGGGTGAGTTTACGTCTCGCTATCGAACTCTCTCACTTTAACGAAACTGGAATTTCTCGAGCCTAATCACATGAAAATTAAATTTTAAGTTTCTTAACTGATGATAACGGCAATTGAAAAACAATTTCCGTCTATTTCAAACTGAATTCCGACCCATTTAATGACCTTATCATATCAATTGGCCTTTGACGATAACAGTTGTACCTTAACACAAGAAAGATTGCCAATCCTGGCATTGGACCCGAGGCTTTTTAGCCCGTGTCTTTGAAATGCACTATTACACGGATGGCAACGTTTCAAATCCAATTTCCGGATTGGCAATCTGCCACCTATACTATGTACCGGCCTGTTTCCTAAAATCAATCTCTTCCCAACGTTCGGCTCATTTCCTGTCCATCAACAGTTCGGAGCACATAATTTCTGCTAAAGACTAGCTCGTAAGTCAAGCATAAGGACCAATAATAATTGTCATTTCTAAACCGACACAAGAGGAACCAAGGTTTAGCCCCGCTGCGACTGACGCCTGTGTCTGATGATGCCGCTGTTGTTTCGTTGCAGCTGATGAAGTGCATGAGCTCGACAGACACTCCGCTCGGAACGCTGCACATGCTACAGGCGAAGCAGCGGGAAACACAGTCGCCGTTCGTCGTGCTAAGCGGCACCAAGCAGGCCAGCATTTCCAAGACAAAGCTCTAGGCAGCGTCAGAATAATATCATGTCATCATGACTCATTATGACATCGAGTCGTCAGCGTAGGACGCTTGACTGGCAGTCGGCTGGTTACGTTGTGTTTGTTGTTCCTCATTTACAGGTGGAAAGTTGTGTGAGATCTTACAGCTCTACACTGAGTTTCTTGTGTGCTTCAATAAAACACCTACCAGTTATTATTTGATTTGTAAATGCTTGTCCTGAAGTTTGGTTGTGTAAAATGAAAAAAATACTTTAATTCGAAATATGCATTTCTAGCTCAAGTATATTTAATTTTTTTCCTCTGAACAGAAATCTTGGAAAAAATCAATTAAGAAATGTATCTGTTTGGTCCATATTTTGCATAGAAGAAATGCATGATTCATTACTGATAAGATAATCAGGCACTTTAATTTTCATGAAGCGAAATTACTTTCTGATCCAGATTTCTGTAGAGTGTTGTTGAGATGGAAGTACTTGAATAACACCTGAAAAACTTTATTTAAAAATAAGGGCTTGAAACTATTTGTGTTCCTACCTTGTAAAATTAATGTTGGTGGACGTATGCTTAGCTCAAATGTTACATCGAGCAAAACGATCTTACATAAAATCCGAAAAATAAATTGGAAATCAAAGCTTTAAATTGGAGAAAACGAGTTTTTTCAATAATTTGTTAATTTCCTGATTACCCCCAGAAGAAATCCTATTCAGTTTCCATGAGCAAGAACGATTGAAGATGGAACACGGCTTACTTTATGAAGGAAACTTCTGATCCCGAAGCGGATCGCGTGGAGGTGCCGGGTTTTCAAGACCAAATCAGCCGGCGATCGAAGGTGCGTGAAGTTGGCGACACCCATGTTGAAAGTTGATGTTTTTTTTTCTTGAGGAATTAGTGCTGATTTAGTGCTAATTAGTGCCGTAAACCGCGCAATTAGTGCTGCTAAACTGTGGCATCCAGAACGCTTTGTCTGTGGGTGTCGCCAACTTCACGCAGAAACACCCATTTGAGATATCGACCTGAATTTTTCAGAATAGTTAGTGCTTAATTAGTGCTAATTAGTGCCGTAAACCAAGAAATTAGTGCTGGACTAATTACAAAGATATTGACCCCAACGTATGTTGGCTGAGCGTGAAGTTGGCGACACCCATTTGAGATATCGACCTGAATTTTTCAGAATAGTTAGTGCTTAATTAGTGCTAATTAGTGCCGTAAACCGCGCAATTAGTGCTGGACTGGTTCCCAAGATATTGACCACAACGTATGTTGGCTGAGCGTGAAGTTGGCGACACCCATTTGAGATATCGACCTGAATTTTTCAGAATAGTTAGTGCTTAATTAGTGCTAATTAGTGCCGTAAACCGCGCAATTAGTGCTGGACTGGTTCCAAAGATATTGACCACAACGTATGTTGGCTGAGCGTGAAGTTGGCGACACCCATTTGAGATATCGACCTGAATTTTTCAGAATAGTTAGTGCTTAATTAGTGCTAATTAGTGCCGTAAACCGCGCAATTAGTGCTGGACTGGTTCCAAAGATATTGACCACAACGTATGTTGGCTGAGCGTGAAGTTGGCGACACCCATTTGAGATATCGACCTGAATTTTTCAGAATAGTTAGTGCTTAATTAGTGCTAATTAGTGCCGTAAACCGCGCAATTAGTGCTGGTCTGGTTCCCAAGATATTGTCCAAAACGTATGTCGAACGTGGAGTTGACGACACCCATTTCAGATGATGACTGTCCGTGTAGTTGGCAAGCCCACTTTCGAATTTTCCTTTGTTTTTACGTTACGAGTTAGTGCTTAATTAGTGGCCATTTGTGCAGCAAACCCGGAAATTAGGGCTGCAAAATTGGGGAAGCCACAAGGGGTTGTTTGGGGGGTTAACCAACTTCACCCTGGTATGCCCCATGTGAGTTATCGTTCTGAAATTTTAATGACAGTTTGTGCTGAATTAGTGCTAATTATTGCCGTAAACCCCGAAATCGGTGCAGGTCAGTTTCTTAAGATACTGTCACGACTGCTTTCTTGGGGGTAGCAGAGCGAGAGGGAGTCGTGGCGATCGTAAAATAAAAAAATGTTAACTAGACGGCGGATGGCATTTATTACGATGCCAATCATGCAGAATGTTATCCTCGCTTTATACACTGAGGCTGGTGTATTTATGCACGGCTCGGGCGTCTCGACGGTGGCCGACGGCGAAGGTAGATACCCGCGCCGTGTTTAACGACGTGTTGAATGATATTTGACTCAACCTAACCAATACTGGATAGGGCCTGTGAACACAAGCGACCGCGGTCGTACGTGGAATTGAACCCCTAGTTTCTTGAAATGCAACGTTATAACCCTGACTAGCTGACATAGGCTGACGCTAAAATATTTCATACTCAAAACAATATACCCAGAATACGTGTCGGCAGTGTGATCGTCGGCAACATGACAAAGGGTGTGAATCTTCTATCTAGCACTAGCAGCGGAGCCCGTGCCTCCGTCACTATGTGGCTACGCCTTTTACTTATAATTAATTTTTTTTTTCATTTAATATTTTAAGCTCATAAGGCTGCCCCTTTACCCTTAAGGCAAACCTTATGCCCATAAGGCAAATCCTATGTCCATAAGGCATAAGTACGTCCATAATGCAGAAATGTGCCAATAAGGCAAAACCTTTGTTCAAAAGGCAAACCCTACACCCATAAGGCAAACTTATGCCCAAAAGGCATAAAGAATACTTACGACATTTTCTTTTAGTTTTTAACGACATGGGGTGCATGTTCGCCCTATGGACGAATAGTTCACCCAATGGGCGTGAATAGAACCTATAGAACTTAGGGTGAACCAAACGCCATTAGGGCTAAATATGCACGTAGCAGTTGAAGTAGCTGTCTAGACTGGGTTCCCAAAGTTTCGACCAAGTTTTCAAATAGAACTGTTCAATTGATTCCATGGGAAAAAAACCTCTGCTGTGTATAATAAGCTGTGTTTAAATTCTAGACAAAGACGCGTGGTGGAGAGTAAGTGAATTTTTCCCTTTATGCATAGAAGATTTATGCAATTGATGCATATAACATATGGTGGACCATACGCCCTTAGGGCGAACTATACGCCCATTGGGCGAACTATACACCCATAGGGTACACTTTACGCCCATAGGGCGAACTATACACCCATAAGGTGAAACATACGCCCATAGGGCGAACTATACGCCCATAGGGCGAGCTATACGCCCAAAGGGCGCACTATACGCCAATAGGGCGAACTATAGGCCCATAGGGCGAACTATACACCCATAGGGCGAAATATAGGCCCATATGGCGAACTATACGTCCATAGAGCGAACTATACACCCATAGGGCGAACTATACGCCCTAAGGGCGAACTATACGCCCATAGGGCGAACTATACACCCATAGGGCAAACTATACGCCCATAGGGCAAACTATACGCCCATAGGGCGAACTATACGCCCATAGGGCGAACTATACGCCCATAGGGCGGACAATACGCCCATGGGGCAAACCATACGCCCATAGGGCGTACAACATGCTCATAGGGCAAACAATACACCGAAAGGGCGCACCATACGGCCATTGGACGAATTATACGCCCATAGAGGAAAAATACGCTCAAGGTTAACAATACGCTCATAGGCCTAATTTTCGCAATACCGGTGAATGTTCGCTAAACGTATAGGGCGAACCATACGCCTAAAGGGTGAACCATGCGACCATGGGGCGAACCATACGCCCATAGGGCAAGCTATACGCCCATAGGGTGAACTATTCGACCATTGGGCGAACCACAGGCCCATAGGACGAATTATCCGCCCATAGGGACAAAAATTCGCTCATAGGGCGAACAAAAAGCTTAAATGCCTAATTTTCGCAATACGGGTGAATGTTCGCCAATTGTATTGTTCGCTAGTATAGTACGCTATGGGCCAATGGTTCGCCCTATGGGCGTATGGTTCGCCCTACGGGCGTATAGTTCGCCCTATGGGCGTATGGTTCACCCTATGGGCGTATGGTTCGCCCTATTGGCGTATGGTTCGCCCTATGGGCGTATAGTTCGCCCTTTGGGCGTATGGTTCGCCCTATGGGCGTATAGTTCACCCTATGGGTGTGTAGTTTGCCCTATGGGCGCATAGTTCACCCTATGGGCGTATGATTTTCCCTTTGGGCGTATAGTTCACCCAAGGGGTGTATAGTTTGCCCTATGGGCGTATATTTCATCCTATGGGTGTATAGTTTACCCTATGGGTGTATAGTTTGCCCTATGGGCTTAAAGTTCACCCTATGGGTGTAAAGTTTGCCCTATGGGCGTATAGTTCACCCTATGGGTGTATAGTTTGCCCTATGGGCATATAGTTCACCCTATGGGTGTATAGTTTGCCCTATGGGCGTATAGTTCACCCTATGGGTGTATAGTTCACCCTATGGGTGTATAGTTCACCCTATGGGTGCATAGTTTGCCCTTTGGGCGTATAGTTCGCGTATGGTTTGCCATTTGGGCGTATAGTTCGCCCTATGAGAGTAATGGTTCGCCCATTGGGCGCAGTATAAGGGTTAGACTGATGTACCTTGGGCATTAGGTACAATGTTTTCTTTGCCTTTTACGTTTTCGTTTATTACTTTGTCCAATTTTTTTATACTCTTTGCTGATTCCCTTAAGACATTTAGGCGATCTAGCTTCTGACCGTGGTAAAGTGACTAAATTTCTTAGTTAAGCCCTCGTCAAGATGCACCCCATGCCTCCATTTTAAATGCAGGCAAACATTTTGACATCTATTTTGTCAATGTATACTTTATAAATTTGCAAATAAAACTGTTTTTGAGGCTTTTCGATATATTAGACTCGCATTAACATGAAACAACTTTATGGTAGGTCATTTCTATCAACATCAGTAAACAGTAATAATTTAACAGAAAATGAAGATTTAAAAATGTTTTGGTTTTGAGTAGCAGCTTTTGAACCACATCCGTTGAATAATTGTAGCTTATCATAGCTTGTAGTTCATCAGGCAAAACCGTATGCCAATAAGGAAAAACCTTACTCTTGAGAAGAAACCCTATGCCCGTAAGGCAAAAATAAGCCCATAAGGTAAACCCTTAACTCAATCCCTTACACTACCTCTAAGCTTCCGTTAAAGTACTCATACCTACTTCTACACTACCGCTTCACGACCAATACCCTGCTTTTACCCAACTGATAAACTACTTCCACCCCACTTCTACCCTAATTCTACCCTTCCCAACTACTCACCTACCCTTCCCCTACCCTGCTCCTATCCTGAGTTGAAATTTTTTCCGTTTCTTATTTAAGATACTGTAAGTACGACTTGCCTTGCTCTCGGGTATTCAAGTTATGTGAGTTTGGCGACGTTTTTATAATTTTATTCAAGGCATTGACTCTTCAAAAGTCTAAAGTGACAAATGTTTCCATTAGGTCACTGCTTATAGAGTTTTGAATAGAAATCATTTTTTGCCAGTGCAGTCAAATACTGCCGTGAAGACAATTTTGCTTTTGGTTTTTCGCGATTTAAAATGCAAAAATGAAGCCTGATGATTACAATTGAAAGTTGGTACGCGAACATGCCCTTATTTGTGTGTTTTTATTAAAAAATAACGCGTAAATTATTGCAGTGTAGATGAGTGTGTGTTGCACTCTTGAGTCATAATGCATGTTTGTGTTTTGAGCAATTAGAAATTCATTCTTAGCCATCTGTCAATTGACTAAATGTCGGAATTGTTTTATGTATTTTCACTATTTTTCTTAATTTAAATTGCATTGAAAAGACGAAAAATTGTTTCAAATGAAAGAAGAAACATGTCCACGTTTGAGAATTTGTATGAATAAATATCACCTGTAAATTGGCGTGACGATGATTGGACCTCGGATTAACTGTCTAGGCTGGACGTGCAAAGTTTCGATCGCCTTTCCTTGTAGAATTTTTCGTGTGATTGTTTTGACACTTCCATGCTGTCCTCGTGGAAAGAGCATGTTGCTTTTTTCTTGCAAAATAAACTCGTTTTTAACCATTTTTTTAATGGCGAAATATCGGCCATGTGCTGTTATCAAGTTATCGCAATTTTAATTAGATTATTACCTTAGATTTTCCGTTCTTATTAAATAAAAGTGTATCATGTCACGGTTAATGAGTGCGCGTTGCACTCGGGTTAGCTGTCTAGGCTGGACTTAAATACCTTCGGTCGACTTTTCACAAATAAATAATCAATTGATTGCATTGGAACTTGAATCGGTCGGCGCAGAATGATATCTTTACTTAATTACTTGCTTGCTATCTTTGAGTTGTGAGAGATGGAAATTTATTATTTTGCCAGCTGTCAGATGGTGACATTTCGTTGATGCTCATTTCAAGTTTTCGTAATTTGAGTTGCTATAAAAAATACATGAGACGATGGGAAATGGTAGAGAAATCAAGAAAGTACCCGAATTGAGTTGTTTTTAGTGAATATAAAGTAGTAAAATGCAGATTAGGTGAGTGAACGTTCCAAACCAAAGGCCTATAGGCCAAAATCTTTGCGAATTGGCGGCAACTTTTGATTTAATTCATTCCATCAACTCTGGAACAGCCCCAGTGAAAAAATGTATCCTGGTAGTCAGTGCCTGTTTGAGTTTTAAGCCCTTGAAATTCATAATTTGCCAGCTGTCATTGACGAAATGTCAGAAATGTTCTTATCACGTTTTGGCACAAAAAATCACTATGAAACGATGAAGGACATCTCCAAATGGTCAGTAATGCATGTACGTACCAAATTGAATGTGTAATTATTATTATTTCGTGTAAATTGAAAAGTCAATGAGTGCACTATAAGGTTGCACTTGAACTCAAAGTAGCTGTCTAGGCTGGGTCGCGAACGTTTCGACCGAGTTTTCTAGTAGAAATATTCAAGTGATTCAAAGGAAACATAGCCTTAGCAGTAGAAAATTAGCTGTGTTTTAATTCTAGACAAAGACGTTTGGTTGAGAGTGCGTGAATGTTTCATGAAAGGGATTTCTAAATTTGCACTACTGAATACAAAGAAACATAGCCAACAATGGAATCCCGGGGCAACCAAATCGACGGACATTATATATATTAGATTATCTATAATGGAAAAAAAACATTATCTTGAAAGAAGCCGCTATATACTGGCTTTACGAAGAGTATTCAATACCTACAAATAAGTAATACACACGCGGACATTATCAAACTGAAAAGACAAATGACAAAATAATCAGAGCACGCGGGTTGGCGCCCGCCTGTCATACTTGACGGCAACACGAGGAGAAGGGGGAGCTGAATAACGCCACATGGAATAACGCCACATCGGCCATTTTCTGTTCTACCGGAATAAAGCCATAAGTCGTGTGGCGTTAATCCAGTGGATTAACGCCACATTGTAATATGGCTTAGTTCCAGTGACAGCTGCACTGTACTAACGCCCTCCGAGCATATGGCGTTAATCCAGTGGATTCATCCCATATTGAAGTATGGCTTTATTCCGGTATAGATCAGATTTAAAAGATGCTCATTCACCAGGGCTATCCATCAGTATGCGGTTTGACTCCCGCCGAATGTCCCTGCGCGCGCACTTTCAAATTCCCCGCAACTCCTCATGTTAATTTACCGTACAACTAAATCCTTTATATCTCTTTCAATTTCAATTTCAAATGAAAATTGAATCGGTAATAAAAGATGCATATTGATAAGGGTCATACACCGATATGCCCAAATTTACCTTGCCGTTATCACATCATACTAAAAAAGTTGATATTACATATTTTCTTTAATATTTTCCGAATTTTCAAAGCGATTTTCTTCAAATTCTGAAAGAATCTGTCAAAACACTATACGGATGTACCTTACAAATTTCAGATCGATCAGATCATTACTTATCGAGTTCTCACTGATAAAGTGGTTTCTATTTTTTTGTGGCCAAACTTTTGAAACGAATTTTTCGACAAATTAATTTTAATTTAACACACCTATTTTGTATTCCCAGTTCAATTTCATTCAATTCCGTTCATTAGTTTAGACGTAGTTTTCGTAAAATCGAGATAATTTTCAAGACATAGGTTAAAAGAAAGGGTTAACCTCGGCATCACTCAAGTTTGGTAACATAAAACTTTTTTTTTTAAATATTTTTTTTCTGTTGACGGATTTGATTGAAATTGCCAAACAGGACAACTGTTATGGTCTGTTATCTTTGGTAAAAATATGAAACAAATATAACGTTAATTTCTTTTTTATTACGATTTTAGGTTTTTTGGTAGTTTAAAATCGTTATAACTTTTGAAAATTCAATTTCTAAAGAAGCAGCTCCTTTAAATAAAAGATGCACAATTCACCGAGGCTATCCATAAATATATCTTTTGATACCCCGAAAATGTTTCCCCGTCCGAACTTTGCAATTTTTCGGTACACCCATAAGCCAACATGTTAAATGACAGCCGAAATTTCAACAAAAACACTAAATCTCGAATAACTTTCTAAAATTCATTTTCTAAGAAAAATACAATCAAAAATAAGAGATGCGTATTTATCAAGGCTATCCAGAAATATTCGGTTCGACTCCCGCCATATGTCCCCACGCCCGCACTTTATCATTCCCCGCCGACTCCCATAAGAGCCCATGTTAAATTACTAAGCTGCCGCAACTGACACAAAGGTACTCTCCGAAGATAACCGCCGCATACCGCCGCATACCAGTCCATTTGCATCGTAAAAATGCAATCCGCCGTCTAGTTAACATTTTTTTATTTTACGATCGCCACGACTCCCTCTCGCTCTGCTACCCCCAAGAAAGCAGTCGTAACAGTATCTTAAGAAACTGACCTGCACCGATTTCGGGGTTTACGGCAATAATTAGCACTAATTCAGCACAAACTGTCATTAAAATTTCAGAACGATAACTCACATGGGGCATACCAGGGTGAAGTTGGTTAACCCCCCAAACAACCCCTTGTGGCTTCCCCAATTTTGCAGCCCTAATTTCCGGGTTTGCTGCACAAATGGCCACTAATTAAGCACTAACTCGTAACGTAAAAACAAAGGAAAATTCGAAAGTGGGCTTGCCAACTACACGGACAGTCATCATCTGAAATGGGTGTCGTCAACTCCACGTTCGACATACGTTTTGGACAATATCTTGGGAACCAGACCAGCACTAATTGCGCGGTTTACGGCACTAATTAGCACTAATTAAGCACTAACTATTCTGAAAAATTCAGGTCGATATCTCAAATGGGTGTCGCCAACTTCACGCTCAGCCAACATACGTTGTGGTCAATATCTTTGGAACCAGTCCAGCACTAATTGCGCGGTTTACGGCACTAATTAGCACTAATTAAGCACTAACTATTCTGAAAAATTCAGGTCGATATCTCAAATGGGTGTCGCCAACTTCACGCTCAGCCAACATACGTTGTGGTCAATATCTTTGGAACCAGTCCAGCACTAATTGCGCGGTTTACGGCACTAATTAGCACTAATTAAGCACTAACTATTCTGAAAAATTCAGGTCGATATCTCAAATGGGTGTCGCCAACTTCACGCTCAGCCAACATACGTTGTGGTCAATATCTTGGGAACCAGTCCAGCACTAATTGCGCGGTTTACGGCACTAATTAGCACTAATTAAGCACTAACTATTCTGAAAAATTCAGGTCGATATCTCAAATGGGTGTTTCTGCGTGAAGTTGGCGACACCCACAGACAAAGCGTTCTGGATGCCACAGTTAAGCAGCACTAATTGCGCGGTTTACGGCACTAATTAGCACTAAATCAGCACTAATTCCTCAAGAAAAAAAAACATCAACTTTCAACATGGGTGTCGCCAACTTCACGCACCTGGCGATCGATTTCAATATCGACATTATATTTTATCAACAATTTTTTTTATCGACGTTATTTTAAAATCACCAGTAGATGGCGCTGTAATCGAAAACCACTTTTAAATAGGGCACTTATTGCTGTTCCTAACGAACTTCTAAATCAGGTAAGGTAATTTTTCAAATATTTTCTAAAGTTCGGCTGCGTGCGATGAGAACGACTGACTTGTCGATCATTTTCTCGGATGCTATGACGGCTGGTAGCAGGCTGCTAAGCTGTGCTCTACTTGAATTTGATTTCGTTCTTTATGATTATGCATATAATCCTCAGAAAAAATTAAAAAATTGCCGTGACTGTGTGAAATGAGCTTTATCAAAGGTTTTTTAAAGTCATGCATAAAGGCACTGATTCCACCTCATTCCTAAGTAATCTTGCTCAAATTTAAATTTTCCATGATAAGCACGTTTTTAGAAGGATCACGGCTCTATCGACTCTAATCATCTGATCGATCCAACCCCAATGCGGATCAAGTGGAGGCGCCGGATTTCCAAGACCCAGGGATGGATTACTGCTGGCGTTCGATTTCATTATCGACATTGCTTTTTATTGACATTATATTTTAATCAACAACAGATGGCGCTGTAATCGAAAACCACTTTTAAATTGGACACTTATTGCGGCTCCTAACGAATTTCTATGTCAGGTAAGGTAATTTCTTGCCAATTTATCATCCAGCCAGCGTGCGCTGTTTCCGCACCCATTGCTGGTCATAGAGTAAAAGGATAAGGATAGTAAAGGTTGGTTGATTAACGCCACCAGGCAGCTAGATGTGAACTAGTTGATCTAACTTAGAACAAACAAAGAGTAAGATCTAATTTTTAGTTACAGATGTTGAAATAGGTTTAGTAAATTTATACTTACAATTAATTGTCGATGATAGAAGAAGGGGATGCGACTCGTTGCGTACGCAAGACCTCAGTGACACAAGGCGTCCGCTAATATAAATATTTCTAAAATAATGTTTTTGGAATTCTTAGTTAATAGAAAAAATGAATAATTGAATTAATTAAGCTTTTTGTTTATATACATCCAAATCTACCCGGCGCCTGCTCAAACGTCCCACGTTGCAGAAACTACAGCCGATAAGTTCAAAGGTTTTTATCGACGTCGCGACGCCGGGCTGCCGCCGCCACGACGTCTCAACAGGGCGTGGCCTTCTCCTATCATCTTGACTAGAGGTATCTCCACGGGCCGTAACCCGTGAAGGCGCCGGGTCCGAATAAGCACGGCTTTCTGCCGGTCGATAAATTATCGACCTTACTGCTCATGATTGACACCATCAGTTCAATCAACCACCAACAGAGTGCGTTCACTTCCAATCCTTTTTCCCAACGTTTTAGCCACTATTTGACACTCCTAACAAAATAACCGACTATTGAGAAACTACTTCAGGCTGTGATCGTGTGATCACTGCTTTTGTAGTGGTGTGCTCCGAATGTCGTGGACCTCCTTCTACGTCACGTGGTTGAAGTCACGTGGTGTGAGTCATATGACCACGTAAACGCGTGCTCAGCGTGCTTAACAGACCCGATTGTGCATGCATTGCTTGATCAACTTCTGCTGATTTCTTGGATTCTGCGGCTTGTGCTTAAGTATTAAGCCGATTATTCATATTAATACTGACTTTGACATCCACAATACTTACACAAGTGATAATTTTATAAATTACAAATCTGAATTATAACTGGAAGGAAATTTGAATTGAGCGCCAAAGGATTACAGTTTTCTCTTATATCGGCGCACTCCACCCCAGCGCCACCTAGTAGCTAAATTTGAAGTGAAAAAAGAGTCACACAAAATCTACTGGCGGCAGTAAAAGAAGCAAAAATCGATCCATTCGATAATTGATGCCAAAAAGTGTTCGTGACTGGATTTGAACGTGGGTCTCCTGACTTGTACGCCGGCGCGCTATCCATTGGACCACTGTTCCGATGAAAGTTGCTCTTGTATTAGTCATATATATATCGCATCGAGCATCCGCAGTTTACAATTAAAAAGCACTGTTGCAGCTGCACCTGACCAGATCAGATGTCCAATGAACGCTGTCACGCTGTCCAGTAATGCATAGACACGCTGTAGCTTTCAAAGCGAGATATTTCCAAGTTCAAGATGAAGAAAAAAGCGAACAAACCCGGATTTGAACCTGGGCCGCCCGGGTTGCAGTCCCGGATGCTATCCATTGCACCTGGCTGCTGTTGGTAGCTATGATGGCATTGGTCCTATATGAAATGCAAAGTGCGACATCGTGTTCCGCGTAAAAAGCACGTCTCGCTGTTGTATTTCCATTTGGCTGGCCAGGCAATGCTTGTAACTCGATGAACGACTCGGAAAAAAAGCTCCCGAGCCAGGGATCGAACTCGAGCCGCACTTACTGAGTATCGTGGACCTAGTACGCTACCCACTGGGCCGTGCTGCCGATGGAATTTGCGGATGAATTTGTCGTACATGAACCAAGTGATGTAGTGGCTGTACCTTCTAACAACAGCTAGTTTTTGCCTTTGTAAAAAAGTAATTAATAGCAGGATTCGAACCGAGATCAACCATAGCTGTGATATAATGATGAAGTGACTCTTGCAACGAGCCATTTCGCCATGGGAACAATGGAGAAAAAATTTCTTCTATTTGAATTGCATGTACGTTTTAGGGGCCTTTTTTGGCCATTTCACCGCACACTACGGTATAAATTTGATGCTGCGGAGAGTGATTATATTGCTATGAGTATTTCATTGCTGAAGAAAATTTGTTACTCGGGTTTGATCCACGCCTCAGCGTTGGGCACAAGTCCATCTTGCCCCCCTCCTGACAGACATTTGCAGCATCAGTCTGCAATATGCCGCCGGGACGGGCAGGTTCGAAAAACTCTCAGCAGCAACCTGTAGCAGGTCGCCAAAGAGAAGTGAGGCACGGTGGCCTCCCTTCCGTAGAGGAGGGTGCCTATAAAGCAGCCACTCCTCAACGAAGACATGTGCAGTCTGTCCGAGGAATCGGCCGACTGCACATCGAACACCGACAACTTGTTGCAAGTTGCCCGTGGTAGGAGCGAGCTCCTGCCTGATCACGTTCATCAGCTTATATTATATGCATCCGGATTGTGTTAAACGGTCTGGAGTGACGCTTGCTAGTGGCTTGTGTAGCAAATTGTCGACAGTACAATCTATCGGTGGCGTTAAGTACTATCTTCTATCTCTCGGACGCTAGTTCACACACACCTTCGGTTACCTACCTGATGCCAGGGCATGCTCCGCATGCCCCTGGTATTTCTCATAATGCCAGAGCTCACACACACCTTCGATTACCTACCTGATGCTAGAGAGATACCAGGAGCATGCTCAGCCTGCTAGAGCTGGCATCAGGTAGGTAACCGAAGGTGTGTGTGAACAAGCGTGCGAGAGATAGAATATAGTACTTGAAGCAACCGATAGAATGTACTGTCGACAATTTGCGACACAAGCCACTAGCAAGCGTCACTCCTGACCGTTTAACACAATCCAGATGCATATAATATAAGCTGATGAACGCGTTCAGGCAGGAGTTCGCTCCTACCTCCGGAAACTTGCAACAAGTTGTCGGTGTTCGATGTGCAGTCGGCCGATTCCTCGGACAGACTGCACATGTCTTCGTTGAGGAGTGGCTGCTTTATAGGCGCCCTTCTCTTCGGAAGGGAGGCCACCGCGCTTCACTTCTCTTCGGCGACCTGCTACAGGTTGCTGCTGAGAGTTTTTCGAACCTGCCCGTCCCGGCGCCATCTTGCAGTCTGACGCTGCAAATGTCTGTCAGGAGGGGGGCAAGATGGACTTGTGCCCAGCGCTAGAGGCATGGATCAAACCCAAATAACAAAGTTTCTTCAGCAATGAAATACTCATAGCAATATAATCACTCTCCGCAGCATCAAATTTATACCGTAGTGTGCGGTGAAATGGTCAGAAAAGGCCCCTAAAACGTACATGCAATTCAAATAGAAGAAATTTTTTCTCCATAGTTCCCATGGCGAAATGGCTCGTTGCAAGAGTCACTTCATCATTATATCACAGCTTTGGTTGATCACGGTTCGAATCCTGCTATTAATTACTTTTTTACAAAGGCAAAAACTAGCTGTTGTTAGAAGGTACAGCCACTACATCACTTGGTTCATGTACGACAAATACATCCGCTAATTCCATCGGCAGCACGGCCCAGTGGGTAGCGTGCTTGCTCCACGATACTCAGTGAGTGCGACTCGAGTTCGATCCATGACTCGGGAGCTTTTTTTCCGAGTCGTTCACCGAGTTGCAAGCATTGACTGGCCAGCCAAATAGAAATACAACAGCGAGACGTGCTTTTTACGCGGAACACGATGTCGCACTTTGCATTACATATAGAACCAATGCCATTATTGTTAACAACGGCAGCCTGGTGCAATGGATAGCATCCGGGACTGCAACCCGGGCGGCCCAGGTTCAAATCCAGGTCCGATTGCCTTTTGTCTACATCGAGAACTAGGAATTATCTCGCTTTGTAAGATACAGCGTACCGGGACAGCGAGATAGCGTGCATTGGCTCGTTGGCCTGGCCTGATCAGTTGAAATGCAGCTACAGCTGTGCTTTTTAACAGTAAAATGGGGGTGCTCGTTGTGATATATATATGACGATTGCTAGTAGTAATCATATCGGTGAAATGGTCCAGTGGAGAGCGCGCCAGCCTACTACGCAGGCGTCCCGCGTTCAAATACCAGCACGAACGCTTTTTGGCATAATTGTCGAATGGATCGATTTTTGCTATTTTACTGCCGCCAGTAGATTTTTTGTGGCTCATTTTACTATAAATTCAGTTCAAATTTAGCTACTAGGTGGCGCTGGGGTGCAACGTGCCGATATTGAAGAAAACTTTAATGCTTTGGCGCTTAGTTTAAAATTTGCTTTTATTTATAATTATTATTTGTAATTTATAAAGTATGTGTTTTTCGTGTACTGTTTAATTAAATAAATGTGGATAAATAACATGGTAATAAGCCATATTACGTAGATAATTAATATATATAGTAGAAAGACACCCAAAAATAAAATTCAGCTTCGTGGTTATCCCCATAACTCAAAATCCCAGATGGGCTACGCACGTGAATACCACCACGTGACGTAAGAGCACATTCACGAAATTCGGAGTTCGACACTTCCAAGCATCGATCTCACGTCCATCGCAGCTCGACGGTATCTCAATCTTCTGGAGACTGAGCTCAACAATGATCTGAGAATTCTGTTGCCTAGTTGGTTATTTTGTTAGGAGTGTCAAATAGTGGTCAAAACGTTGGTAAAAAGAATTGGAAGTGAACGCACTCTGTTGGTGGTTGATGGAACTTATGGTGTCAGTCATAAGCTGCAAGGTCGGTAATTGATCGACCGGCAGGAAGCCGTGCTTTGTTGGACCCGGCGCTTCCACGGGTCACGGCCAGTCGAGGAGACCTCGAAGTCAAGATGACAGAAGGTCACGCACCTGTTGAGACGTCGCCGCGGCGTCGCGACAGGTCGACTAGGTTTAGCCAGGTCACGATAACACAGCAAGTCTTATATGCATGGGGGAGTGTTCCCCCCCCCTTACCCTTTGACCATGGAAGGGGGGAGGGTCATTTGCCCTTAGGGACAAAGTTATAGCGAAACTTTAAAAATAATCTTAATCGTAAAAAAAACGTACTAACGAGGTGATGCATGTAACAGGCTTGATACACGCTACAAAAGTTGTAGATACCTGTTTGCTCTAATTTCTAGCAGAATTATTTGCAGGAATAAGCTATTTACGTTTCTTCTAATATCCCTATATTTTTTTGCACTTGATTCTGCGCTCAGGGGGTGACCATTAATGGGGGGTGGGGGGGTCATTTACCCTTAGGGCCAAGGTCAAAGCGAAACTTTAAAAATCATTACAATCGTGAAAAAGCGTACTAACGAGGTGATGCATGTAAAGGGCTTGATACAGCAATTGAATCAAAGTTGTCGATATCTTCTTACTTTAATTGTCTGGAATTATTGAATTGCCTATTTTTTCTCTTAATAATCAATTGGATATTGAGGGTGCAGAATCTACATTCAAACGTGGATTCACACAAATATTAAACACCAGCAGATGAAAAGATTATGGCAGATAATAAGTGCATCGCACAATTAACTCACACAGCAATGACAGCAGCACTTTGCACGCTGGGACGAGTACACGACAACAAGTACCTTCGAAAAATATCCCGGTCATGCGCAGATCACCGGCTAAACCCAGCAATTTCACCGTCTCAACGACACTAGGATATGACGTCAATATCTTCGAGACTGAACGCAAAATACCCTGGCAATACTCAGGCCATCATTTTGGTACGAGTGGGAAATAGTGATAAGAGAGTTGATTGTACGGATTCAATGCGGGCGCACTCTGTTGGTGGTTTTACGAATTGGTGATATCAATCACAAGCTGCAATTGATTTTATCGACTCCCAAATAGGAATGCGGCATTGTGATATTTATCACTCTTAAGTTTGAATCCGGATCATTGTCACAAGTGGAATTTTTTTGACTTCCCAAGACCTTGGGAAGATGATGATGATATGTATGAAGTTATTTTTTTTTCAACAGCACAGTGTTCATTTGTTAACACTCGGTTGACCTTAAATTGAGTTAGTTGAAAAAACGCTAAAATTTTTCACCTAAGCGAAATTTTAAGGAAAAGTGGATAACACACTTCAAAGAAATGTTATCGAAACAGTCAAGTCGTTAGAATGAACACATCTGGAATGTTTGGTTGAGTTATTATAAGTAGCTACCCATCCAGAATGCAATACTTGATGTTGAGAAACTGAAAATTGTCACTTTAGGTAGGATAAGAATGGGCGCTCCGAACGTTGTGAACCAGAAGATTTTGATTCGTGTCGGACTTGCTCCGGAATACCAGGATCATTTCACTAATCGTAGTACAATCGCAGATTAGCACCACGAAACACCTCACTGTTCGTTGCTTAGAACGAAATGGCACATCCCACGTTCGTTCTTAAATTATTGGCAACCCCCAAAACATCTTTAATTGATTTCAATCATCTTTCGCTCGCCATGTGCTTTTCTTCACAGTTTGCCCATGGTCAGGGGCAATCGAATCGCAGACTAGGGTGGGACAGGTACCATCTAGGAGGGAGGAACCCCACCAAGACGACATTTTCTAACCCGAGCGGGAGGGGTATTGGTGGATTTTTTTTGTCGGAACGCAAATTAGTGATCTGATAAGGATGTGGTCGACTGATGAACAATCAGCATACTCTGTCGACCAATTGGTTGTACCTGGTTGGAGTAGTACAGTGTATAATTTCGGTGTACGTAAGTCGGTAACAGGACGCGATTGCTTTATCATCTCATCATGATAAAGTGACAGCAGCTTCACAATCCGGTTCTAGAACGAACATCGTCCGTCCGATGGGCCGTGTTGGTGTATTCAATGATTAGACGTGGCTTATTAGTATACTTGGTGAAAATTTTTAGATATTATGTCATTGTAAATATTATTTTAAAAACACGAAACATATAGAACGTGTATGTGAATATGTGACAAAACCATACATTGTAAATTGTAAAAAAAGATTCTTTGTTAATTTGAAGCAAATCAACTAAATAATTTTTCTTTAAATCGATTTTTACGTTTTACAAAATTCAAATAATTTTACGATGACTTCATCATACTTCCAGGTAACGAATCTCATTGAGAGAATGTGACGTATACACTCCGATCTTAGCCAAAAGGCCAAGAAGTGATAATGTGACGTATACACTCCGATCTTAGCCAAAAGGCCGAGAAGTGATAATGTGACGTATACACTCCGATCTTAGCCAAAAGGCTGAGAAGTGATAATGTGACGTATACACTCCGATCTTAGCCAAAAGGCCGAGAAGTGATAATGTGACGTATACACTCCGATCTTAGCCAAAAGGCCGAGAAGTGATAATGTGACGTATACACTCCGATCTTAGCCAAAAGGCTGAGAAGTGATAATGTGACGTATACACTCCGATCTTAGCCAAAAGGCTGAGAAGTGATAATGTGACGTATACACTCCGATCTTAGCCAAAAGGCTGAGAAGTGATCATGTGACGTATACACTCCGATCTCAGCCAAAAGGCTGAGAAGTGATAATGTGACGTATACACTCCGATCTTAGCCAAAAGGCTGAGAAGTGATAATGTGACGTATACACTCCGATCTTAGCCAAAAGGCTGAGAAGTGATCATGTGACGTATACACTCCGATCTTAGCCAAAAGGCTGAGAAGTGATAATGTGACGTATACACTCCGATCTTAGCCAAAAGGCCGAGAAGTGATAATGTGACGTATACACTCCGATCTTAGCCAAAAGGCTGAGAAGTGATAATGTGACGTATACACTCCGATCTTAGCCAAAAGGCCGAGAAGTGATAATGTGACGTATACACTCCGATCTTAGCCAAAAGGCTGAGAAGTGATAATGTGACGTATACACTCCGATCTTAGCCAAAAGGCTGAGAAGTGATAGTGTGACGTATACACTCCGATCTTAGCCAAAAGGCCGAGAAGTGATAATGTGACGTATGCACTCCGATCTTAGCCAAAAGGCTGAGAAGTGATAATGTGACGTATACACTCCGATCTTAGCCAAAAGGCTGAGAAGTGATAATGTGACGTATACACTCCGATCTTAGCCAAAAGGCCGATAAGTGATAATGTGACGTATACACTCCGATCTTAGCCAAAAGGCTGAGAAGTGATAATGTGACGTATACACTCCGATCTTAGCCAAAAGGCCGAGAAGTGATAATGTGACGTATTTGTCAGGTTGATTGATGTCAAAACGTGGTTGAATTTTGAGCCAACAAGTTGATTGATGACTATTCTTCTTCCTCTCAGTGATGTTTAATTGTTGTAATTTTTCCATTTTGATAGTGTTGATTTTGCCTTGTTTTCTAGAATGTCCCAGTTTTTTTCTTGCCATTTTGAGTTCCCCAGGAAGACGCCGAGAAATTTTGCACCTTCGTTGGACCATTTGAAATCTAGGGGCGAGCTTGTTTTAGATCGCCAGGCGCCGGTGAATAGTCCAGTAGATTTGCTATTGTTCAGAGCTGCACCCGACATCGAGCCATATGTATCATTTCAAAACCCGCTTCGTTCGATATAGAGAAATTGATGTCATCTGCGTACGCTGTAACTGTTAGGTGGTTTTCGTGTGATTCACGGAGCGGAAGGGAAAATGGTTTTAGTTTATGTGAACAGAGATTGAAAAATGGTTCGATTGTTAATGAAAATAGTAGTCCAGAGAGAGGGTCACCTTGTCGTATTCCTCTTTCAAATCTAAAAGGTTTCAGAAGGTTGTTTCCTAGTCTTATAAAACATCTCACATCAGAGTATAATGTTGATATAATTTTTCTGAAATTTTTACCAAAACCAAAACTTTTTAGAAATTGGTGTAGGTAGTTGCGTTCTACTCGGTTGAAGGCTGCTTTTTGATCGAGAGAAACGATTCCTAGAGGTATGTTTTCTTCATTTTCAACTAGTATATTCAACTAGTCCTATGCTATTAGATAGGGGTAACCCCACCATTGATCGTGTACAAAAATACGAAATCGTTTTTATTTTTCATTTCTTAACCTGGCGTTAGATTTGACTGAAACTGTAGAAAAATGTTGACGCTATCGACTACCACCTATTTAAAAAATTTGATCAATATCAAACTTTTATTTTTCATTTTATTGTGATTTTAAGCTTACCGGCACTTTAAAATTTCAAAACAAAATTCGAAATTTAATTCTTACAAAAATTAATTTCTATATAAAAGATAAAGCTGTTCATCGGGGCTATCCGTTTTTATGTGGTTTGATACTTCCCCATTATTCCAACACTCTTTTTCTACATAACTGTAAATTGCAAATAAGTAATTTTTTAAATGTAACAAGCACAAATGCGCATTTTATTATCACGAGTTAACAAAAATCACCCAAAATAATCACAAATTACGTCTCTGTTCAGGGCCATGAATCATTAATACTATTTGATATTAAAATAAAACTCAACATGACTCAAATGTTAATTCAATCTTACTGGTTTTACGTTCAAACTTTTGGGCAGTCACATAGACTCGCTCCATGGCTACTTGTTGTTTGTGAATGTCACAAGCATGAGTAACCTTGGCCGGCGGTCTGTCAGTTATCGATTTATTTCAGCTGGGAAGGTCGTGTCTTCATAGTTAGCTCCTCGTGTTCAGTCTCATTTGATGTGTAATTGTCTTTTCTCGTCGCTTTACTTCAATGTATCTTAAGTTCTAGAAATCACACGACGAATTACTAATGTATATTGGAGCCATATGTGCAATATAGATACAGCTGATTTATTAATTTGTGCGTTGTGTGGTCATGATCAAGTGATTGTTACAAGCAGTGCCAGTATTTGATGTTTTGCATACTGTGTTCTTTAAGTGTCTATAATTGGAGCAACAGATAACTTCGTCTTGCCAGTGTGGCCTGTATTCTTCGATCTATGACGTTTTTTGGATAACAAGCACGCCCAAAGGTGAGTTAACATAAAATATTAGACTTCTAATTAAACTTTTCATGCATAAGCAAGATGGCGACATTTCATAGTCTAGTCAAAAGCCTCTTGCCAAGTAGAGTATGTATGGCACACACTTTGTGTATTTGTGGGTGAATATGCAAAAGAGCGATTGAAATGTCGTTTATTTCATTCGATTTTAAGTGCCATGTTCATGCAGTGCTTGACAGCGAGTCCGGGGAACATTTCTTGTCCGTCTTTCTTGAAGTCCGCGAACTCCTTCTGCGCCAACAGCTGTAAAAGTTGTGCTCAATGTGAGTTGAGAATTATAACGTAGAAACTAACGTCCCTATGACATTTTGGGACTTGTTGGAATAAAACAATTACATGCAAGCTGATGCACTAGAATATATGCTGGCAAACCTATGAGTGGTATGGGTGGTATGGGTTCAGAGCTCGCTATAGGCTTGTCGGTACTCTGAGTTCACATTCCAAACCTAATCCAGTCAAACGCTTGCTCTTTGTTTACTGCAGGGTATCCTGGTGTTTTCTGTCATTAATATCACAGGGAACTCTGGAGTTGTGGCGAAATAGATTGCCAGACATCGAATTGCTGATGTGATTCATTAGCTATGCTAGCAGAGGGCAATTGTAACTAATCAAAATATTGTAAGGAAATAATAAATACAGGACATACAAAGCATTGCTATCTGACTAAAATAATGCATATCGACTGCCAATTTCGAGTAGCTGGTGGCTTTTAAAACGTCATTATGGAAATAACTTTTAAATCGATTTTACACCAATTTCCGATTGAAAGTGTTCGAGTTTTGTCCCACGGCCATTCAAAACCAACAAGTTTATAGATTTTAGAGTAAGTGTGCATTCGCAGCGAGAAAAAAGTCAATGTGGATTGCTAGAATGTCATGGGATGATGGTTGCCTTCCCTCGATCGTGATTCTTGCATCACTATCTCGAGTTAGGACTTCCTAATAAGCCGACTAACTTCTCTAACTCCTACTTCTTACTCCAAACTAATCAACCTAATATGTATGTCACCTGAAATTCCCTTGAATTTCCATCTAATTTAGGAACAAATCGAAATTTGTAAACTAAGTACACCAATAATGCTATATTTGAGGCAGATATCTTCATTATATCTTCCTTCATCGGTCTCTCTTCCTTCGCCGGTCTCTCTTCACGTAGATGTGAGACATTACCGACCAATGATTACTCGCTAATTCCTGACACCGAATGTCAGCAGGTAGGGGTAAGTCATAATGACGCCCCGGGGGTATAAATTAGCCTTACTCGCTGAAAATTTGCGTGTATCATTGGTTATACACCTCGCGTCTAAGTATACAGGAACAGACGAAATTGATGATTACTGGTGTTTAACGACGCACTGTTTAGACAACTACTGGCACTATGGCACTGGTCTAATGTCGTCGGTGAACCAAAGGGTGGTGAGGGGAGGAGGAGAAACCCGGGGCCTGAACGTAGCCATACTCCTGTCGAAAAGCACCAGTGGAACATCCGGCTTTGTGTTCCTTCCAAAGGACGGTACAACTCGAAAAACAGATTCCTCCACTAATCCAATGCTATCGAAAGGTTGACAAGCAAGGCGAGCAAAGTTTTCGTACTAACTTCAAACCCTCCAACATCTCTCCCGAACAGAACTGATCACGCGCATGATGGTCACCCATCTAGCACCTAGCTCAGCGCGATTTTGCTTAACTTTGGTGATCTCACGAGAACCGCATGCCGAACCGTTCGGTGATAAATCTTAATAAGAGACGATAAGAGGCCTGAATTGAATGCTATGATTCGACGTGAGAAATATCGCGGTCCATGGAGCTCCGACCCACCTCGAAGCCCGCCCTCCTCGCCAGCTCCTGCGAGTTGCCCGCCGTGAAGATGGTTGCCGTCAGCTTGATTCCGGTGGCCTTGCACAGCGGCACCCGGGCCTTGAGGATCTCGAGGCCGAGGCCTTGGCCTTGAAAAGGTGGCGCCACGGACAGGCCGTACGCGGTCATGTAGGCGTCCACCCCGTACTTGGCGAACACGTCCACCATTTGCGTCATGTGGTCGACCGCGCCGAGGACTTTCTGCATCGCCGTGCCCTGGAACTGAGAGGGCGAAGCGCGCTTTCGTTGGAATTTGGGAAATTATTTTCGGAATGAAACTTACGGGTCAATACGGAATAAGTTCATAGCGTCAGTGACTCGCTTCAAATTTAGTCAACGGAATAAAACCAAATTTTGTACTATTCTAATATAAGAAAGAAACTATCGAAATAACATAGTTGAGCTGGTGTCATAATCGTCAGCGCTACCTACGGCCAGGCAAGGAATTAAAGAACCTAGCCACAGGTACAAACGTAATTCAACGTAATCTTACGTAAAATTGAGGAGACTACTAATGCCTAATGTGTCAACTGACAGTTGACTTATAAAAGAGTATCTTTGCAGATGTAATGCAATTGTTTCGTTTTACTTCAAAATCTGCCGCCAGGTTCTTTGTCACCCAATTTCGCCAAGATTTTCCCATACAAGCCAAAACTAACGAATAGGGCCCTCGTGGGTGGGTAAGCGAGTACCGGAAACCGGAACCGACACTGGCCTGCCTACCTCATGCTTCTTGCCCTTCTCCTCGCGCAGCGAGATGCACGTGAGATTGGCGCCGGCCAGCGTCTCGGTGCCGTCGGCTTGCTCGACGATTGCCACCAGGCAGAGTTTGTCATCGAGCGCCGAACGCCAGAGCTTGCGCAGCTCCTGGACGGACACCGTGTCCTCGGCAAGCTTGCTGTTCACCGAGATCGGTTCTCCCTGAGGACATGGACTCCTTATTGTAGGGCTGCTTTCTTCTAGGGGTGTTTGCTTGTATAGGGGTGCTTCCTTGAAGGGATGCTATCTTGCAGGGATGCTATGCTATCTATGATAGGGATACTTGTGTCACAGACATGATAACAACACCTTTATGTAGGGGTGATATCTTTACAGGATGCTATCTTGCAGGGATGCTGTGCTTTCAATGATAGGGATATACTTGTGTCACAGACATGATCTTTACAGGATGCTATCTGGCAGGGATGCTGTGCTATCAATGATAGGGACATACTTGTGTCACAGACATGATAACAACACCTTTATGAAGGGGTGATATCTTTACAGGATGCTATCTTGCAGGGATGCTGTGCTATCAATGATAGGGATATACTTGTGTCACAGACATGATAACAACACCTTTATGAAGGGGTGATATCTTTACAGGATGCTATCTTGCAGGGATGCTGTGCTATCAATGATAGGGATATACTTGTGTCACAGACATGATAACAACACCTTTATGAAGGGGTGATATCTTTACAGGATGCTATCTTGCAGGGATGCTGTGCTATCAATGATAGGGATATACTTGTGTCACAGACATGATAACAACACCTTTATGAAGGGGTGATATCTTTACAGGATGCTATCTTGCAGGGATGCTGTGCTATCAATGATAGGGATATACTTGTGTCACAGACATGATAACAACACCATTATGAAGGGGTGATATCTTTACAGGATGCTATCTTGCAGGGATGCTGTGCTATCAATGATAGGGATATACTTGTGTCACAGACATGATCTTTACAGGATGCTATCTTGCAGGGATGCTGTGCTATCAATGATAGGGATATACTTGTGTCACAGACATGATCTTTACAGGATGCTATCTTGCAGGGATGCTATGCTATCAATGATAGGGATATACTTGTGTCACAGACATGATCTTTACAGGATGCTATCTTGCAGGGATGCTATGCTATCAATGATAGGGATATACTTGTGTCACAGACATGATACCAACACCTCTATGTAGGGGTGATATCCTTACAGGATGCTATCTTGCAGTGATGCTGTGCTATCAATGATAGGGATATACTTGTGTCACAGACATGATACCAACACCTCTATGTAGGGGTGATATCCTTACAGGATGCTATCTTGCAGTGATGCTGTGCTATCAATGATAGGGATACTTGTGTCACAGACATGATACCAACACCTCTATGTAGGAATGATATCCTTACAGGATGCTATCTTGCAGGGATGCTGTGCTATCAATGATAGGGATATACTTGTGTCACAGACATGATAACAACACCTTTATGAAGGGGTGATATCTTTACAGGATGCTATCTTGCAGGGATGCTGTGCTATCAATGATAGGGATATACTTGTGTCACAGACATGATAACAACACCTTTATGAAGGGGTGATATCTTTACAGGATGCTATCTTGCAGGGATGCTGTGCTATCAATGATAGGGATATACTTGTGTCACAGACATGATACCAACACCTCTATGTAGGGGTGATATCCTTACAGGATGCTATCTTGCAGTGATGCTGTGCTATCAATGATAGGGATACTTGTGTCACAGACATGATACCAACACCTCTATGTAGGAATGATATCCTTACAGGATGCTATCTTGCAGGGATGCTGTGCTATCAATGATAGGGATATACTTGTGTCACAGACATGATAACAACACCTCTATGTAGGGGTGATATCCTTACAGGATGCTATCTTGCAGGGATGCTGCGCTTTCAATGATAGGGATATACTTGTGTCACAGACATGATAACAACACCTCTATGTAGGGGTGATATCTTTACAGGATGCTATCTTGCAGGGATGCTGTGCTATCAATGATAGGGATATACTTGTGTCACAGACATGATAACAACACCTCTATGTAGGGGTGATATCTTTACAGGATGCTATCTTGCAGGGATGCTGCGCTTTCAATGATAGGGATATACTTGTGTCACAGACATGATAACAACACCTTTATGAAAGGGTGATATCTTTACAGGATGCTATCTTGCAGGGATGCTGTGCTATCAATGATAGGGATACTTGTGTCACAGACATGATACCAACACCTCTATGTAGGGGTGATATCCTTACAGGATGCTATCTTGCAGGGATGCTGTGCTATCAATGATAGGGATATACTTGTGTCACAGACATGATAACAACACCTTTATGTAAGGATGACAACTTGTAGGGATGAGAAATTGAAGAAATTGGCCAGCAGGCAATAATTTTATCTTTACTATTTGTAATTGGTAAATTTACAGAACCGTAGAAAGGAATAATGTAGAAGTAAGGGAATAGATGATAGAAAGTGTGAGGTAATTAAAGCAAGGGGTGAGAATGGGATGGGTTGGAAGGTTAGGGACTCAGACAAATTGATATTAGAATGTACATATCTGATTAAAATAAATACATAAATTCGATTCTCTATAGCAACACAATAGCAGCGCAGTAACACCGATAAAAACCTAACCCCGACAACGACCAATAAAAGTAGATACCGTGATGAAGATGGAGGCCATGTGGTCCACGACCTGGTCGAACATCTCCTCAGGCGCGTCCTGGATGCGGAATTGCGGCAGGCGGCCGTCAGCCATCGGCTTCCTTCCGGTGTAGCGCGCCCAGACTGAGGGGTAGGCGACGGACGGGGGGCGTTTCCATGGCATTGTTGACAGACCTGCATGCAAGGAGACATGATTTTACATTGCTGAAAACTTTGTCGTGGTATTTCTAGTGGTTTGGCATCTGAAGGATACACATTCCATTCAATCAAAATTCAATCAAAGTGACGACATGATACCCACTAGGTAAAGCCAGGTAAAGTCATTTGGATTGTGATTTCCCTAGCTTCCTTGACTTAATTAGCAGAGCCAATTAGTTATTATTCTTAAACAAGGTCCAGTGGGTATCTGACGTCATTTTTCTCTGAGTGAAATATGACAGTCTAATGTTTCATGGTCGTTTTGAACGGTTTGAAAATTCATGATTTGCAACTTTGTTCATACACTGATGCAAACCATTTATTACCACAGTTTACCTTTTTCATGAAGCTCTCCAGAAAGTTTCAATTTGGTTTTTCTAGTTGTTTTAATACACAAAAATCTCGCACCTGAGACCCCAAACAGAGAAAAAAGTAAGATTTTTTCTAAAGCTGCCATGAAAACTGTTTGTGTTTTGCGGTCACTCTTGGGGATATTAGTGTTTGCGTATCTTTGCTTTTGCTATCGACCCTTTGCTTTGCTATTTTATTCACTTTTTTACGGAAAATGTGTAAGTAATAAGATTTTTTCGGCAATATTGTCAAAATGTCAAAGTATTCCATGCTCGTAACCTAGGTAGGCTCATTTGGTAATCTTTAGAGGAATTTTTCCTGAAAAAAAAACAGGAAAAACTGCTTCCTTGACGCGACCTTGAAAACATTTCGAAGTTAAGCAACACCGTGTCGTGTCATTGAGTGGATCGGTGACCAGTAATGTTTGTTTCTGAAGAGATTAGACGAATTTGAGTGTTTAATCACCGAAAATGTTATCTTTATTGTTCGTGTGTGTGCATTGGCTAGTACTTAGCAATGTTCGTTGCTGAATTTCTATCAAAGATACCCTGAATTGCAGCTTATAGGCGGATATACTATTTCCCTTATAGAAAAATAACTTTTATATTTGGTTTTAATCTCGGATTACATTTATTACTATAGGCTTCGCGGACGCTTATTTTAATTGTATTGTGCTTTGAATGTTGCTGATTGAACGCTCTTCAAGATTCTATAGGTTGTGCTAGAATTCATTTCGTGGGTAAAAACTGTAATTTTTTTTTAAACATAAAAACGTCGCTTTCAAGAAAAGAAGTACTTAAAATACATAACTTGCCGCATTCTTCGTCTCATAAGGCTCAAGGCTTAACATATAATGTAAATTTCAGTTGAAATAATGTAATATAATCGATCGTTAGACATCTTATAGGACCTAATGCCTGTCGGTGATGCAAGACCATAAAGGTACACTGCCATTTAGCATCGAGGCTGATATGGAGCCATTATCGTTGGAATTTTAATTGAGGCTCTGTAAATGCCACAAAAAATAAAATAACTTCAAAGAAACAAATTTGTTATGCGTATCTCTTTGAATTAAACTTGAGCGTAAAGCTTGCAAACATTTTTATTTTTTTTTGTTAAATTTGTGTGTGACAAAGTGATGAAGTCAGTATACTATCTCAAAAGAAGACTCAATGTCTTCTCCTAATCTTTGCAAGTCCCAAAATCAAACTTTTCCGGACGTTTCGCCAAGTCAATATAAATAAAGTTTGTATATTTGTAAAATATAAGCAGATATTTCGTACATTTTAAAATTATGCTAAAAATACAGTATACCCGATTCTCTAAGACATCTTCAAAATCGCTTTCGCATTTCCTTTGGCTGCCGGTTGCCAAAAGAATGATCGCAACAATTTGCACATCAACGCCTAGCTAAGATATTCGACTTTAGCATCAGGCAGCAATGCAACACAAGCAAAACGAGCCAGCTGGCCATTCTTCTCATCGGCGTGCCAAAATATTGTTCGAAATTACAGTTTTGATTGCACGTCTACGCTATAAGAATACACTAAGCTTTCATCACGAATAAAAAAACGAATGGATATCCAGTCCAATTATGATTAAGGTATTTCATATAATAATTTCGGTCGTAACTATGATAGATTATGTGGGAAGATACATCAACATTAGTAGCTAATGTCAAGGTATATCATCTCTTGGTTTGGGGAAATAAGGAGCCTGGATTGCCGCCCGCTATTGAGTATACGTTGTTTTGGAATTGTTTTCATTGCTATTTGACGCATGAAACTTTTTTCTCTACTGGACTTACAAATATCATATCTATTTGTCCTAAATTGCTCGAGTCTTTTGCCTTTGACCGGCTTAAATAGCTTATACTTTATTTAATTGTTTAATTAATTTATTATTTGCTGCAAACAATTACAGAGTAGAGGGTTGAAGTGGTTTCACGGTGACTGATCTGTACGCCATGGTTGGTGGTCCTGAAAAAGACCATTGACCAGTTGTGAGCACAGAGTAGTTGTGTGCGCCTGAATCTACCAAGGAACATGGATAAGTAATATAAATAATGATAATCAAGTCTGTCCGCACAGCGTTGTATTCAATATTAATACCAACAAAATACAAAATATATTTGCGGTCACCCATTTATCTTTATATCTTAACTGCTTTAGCTAAACACTGTAATAATAAAATAACTACTAAAATATAAAGTGGTGCCTTAACGTTTGGGCACTGTATCTCCTATAAAGTGTTTCATGGAAATATCTTCAAATTGATCCGTGCGGATTCAGTTTTCTGAGTTGGTGAAATTAAAATCACAGCCATTTTTTAAGTATGGCCTTATATTTGATAGACTATATTTGTCAATCGATCAATTTCATGGTAAATGCTCGTGCTTCGTCCTAACTTGTTGTTGGTGTCGGTGTGCGAGGTAAACTTGAACACCTAGCCGAGAATGGGAGGAATTTTTCGCGTTACACGTTCTTCCCTAAGTTGGGGGGGGGGGGGGGATTCCTGTCAGAGTTGTTTTTTGGCGAATGGCCCCTGATTAGTGGAACACA
Source organism: Nemurella pictetii (assembly GCA_921293315.2). Classification (NCBI taxonomy): domain Eukaryota; kingdom Metazoa; phylum Arthropoda; class Insecta; order Plecoptera; family Nemouridae; genus Nemurella; species Nemurella pictetii. The sequence goes on from OV121122.1 coordinate 12,176,470, forward strand.
TACCGGTCCAGGCATCTTTATACGAACCAACTGCACTCTCTAACAGGCTGGAGCTTTGATTAGATTTTGATTATTTTACTCGTTATGTATGGCGATCATATGGTGGGGACCACCCATTTTTTTCGGTCAGAACCAATAGCCAGTTGCACAATGTTTAAAGAACATACACGAAATAAATAAACGGATTAAATTCGGAGAATTTTCACGATTATACTATTTGTATTTTGTATTTCGATCTGTAGATACGTTATTTACCAGAGATAATTGGCGGTTCGGTGGATGCATCACTAAAATTGCGTAAACTGTTCTAGTGAAAGAGAAATGCACCCAGCTTCTTTACTAGGGTCCATGATGGTCGACATTTGATTGTAAATTTTTTACAACATTCCAAATGTGATCGGGTAACCAGAGCTAGAGAGCATCGGACCATGTGGCATTGTAGATTTGCTGAGCGGAAATATTTAGATGCTACCTTTATGTGTCACAAAGGCCACTTCGCTTTGAATAATTACTTGTAAAATTACTCTCTTATGCAAATTAGTATTTTTTTTTAAATAAGGGAGAAAATATGATAAATGCTTTCAAAAACAGATTTTCTTCTGTTCATTATGGTGTAAAATAATTTTTAATTTTGGCGTACCTAATAGATAAGGCGTGATAGAAATATTAATTTTAAATTATTGTAGTATTCTTAGGTATTTTTAGGAAGGTATAGGATTTCATGCAATTTCCATTTCAAATTTTCCTTGCATTTGTGAAGCGATGTCATGCGCTTAATCCAGGATTAATAACAGTTTTATTTATTGATTTTGTTGCTGAAAAATATAACGAACGATTTATTAAAAACGTTGATTAAACAAGGTGTTTAAATATCTATGAACCTTAGCAATGATTCTAATTCTACTAACTCATATCGTACCGCGTCTCGAGAAGGTCACAGAACCCTATGCACGCCACGCAATGCCTCGGATAATTGTAAATATTTTAATAAACAAATTACCATAATCTTGATTAACACAAGTGGTGCGTTCATTTACATTTTCGCTGATTGCAAGACACAATAATGGCTGCAATTCAACTGACGGAAATAGCGGGCAAATGCTGCAGTCTGATTCAATTAGCATTGAATGATTACAGAATGATATGGCTTAATGATGACGTGTTAGTGGGTCTGATGGTTAGGCAGCAAATAGTGCAGCGAAGGCGGTAAAGTTGCCTATACTTCTGTCAAGTGACGAGGCTTTGTTGTGTTAGGATTTGCAGCACTGGTAACAAATATTCACTCTATGCTACCACCACTGTGACACTTGTGGTGGTTTATAGAAGACTCCTTTTCTAGACTATTCTTGTCTTCGTCTATTTTACACTTCTAACTTAGGTGTAAAGGGTTGTTATATTTAGAATCGATACCTTCCTGACTATGCCTGTGTTTAAACTGTGAATTACACATTGATTGAGAGAAATCGAATGCTTATAGCAAAAATGGATTGTAATAGTGTTGACAAGTTCTAGATATTAGCACCAAGAGTGCCTAGAAACCATCCTAATCTATTGCCAGGGATATCTTTAAATATTACACGGATATTTAAACTTATCAGCAGATTTACCTCCAATTCAATCAATTAAATAAATTCATGCATAAATCTAGGTTAAGATTAAAATTAGTTCACATTTTTTAAAAGGGTATATCAATCTAACAACACTATCAATATTAACGGTTACGTTTAAAGAAGATGTTTCAGCAGACTTTTGTACGCATGGTAAAGCAAGTAGTGTTACCTGCTGTCTTTCTTACGAACTAAGAATGCGGGTACAGTGTCTAATATCTCTGGCTCGCTGCAGTGCGTTATAGCGCACTTTTGAATCCAATGTCTTGTCACTTCCCTAGCCTAGACTTAGAACTTAACTGAGCCCCAAAAAGTGTCATTCCGCTGCTCTCATATATACTTACTACATGTTCCGTCCAATTTTATTTTTAGACACAGCTACGCTGGTAGAACAAGCATGTAGACAGCTGTTTGGGTGGTAGTCACACTGATTGTAACTATCTTTTTAAGGTGCTTACAATTATTGCTGATTTTTCTCAGCTTTGATACGAAATCGTTTTGCATTTTATTGCATTTCCGACCCTGGGTTGCTCAACCATTTTTGTCTTGAATTTTTATTGAATTGCACTGGATTTGGGGTTGTCAGGGGTTCTGATTTACCACTTCCACCTTCTAGAAGTTGAGAAAATGGTGAAAATAAAACCTTAGCAGTGCCATATACTTAAGTTTTTGATATAAGGAAATTTAATATGACAGTGGATTCACAGCTGGCTGTTTTACTTCACAGTTTATTTAGAATCTTTGAATATCTTGAGGACAACAACTGATATTTAGTCACTTCTTATGATTTCTCATCCATTTTCCTCGGATAATAATGGAAACAACCATCGAAACAAGTTTGACACAAGTCAATTTCGTAACCGGTCATGGTGTAACAGCTGCAGGGATCTAGCGAGCCGTTCGATTATTAAGAAAATACGTTCCCAAAACGGTCTAATGATATCAGATGCAAATTTTCTCACCTCTTTCTTTCAAACACAGTGTCAAATATTCAAGCACGGTCTCTGCTGCTCACACTAACTGTCAATGAACACCAGTGTCACAGTGCACACGACCATATTTATTAGCACAAATTATATACATTTAGTCTCCCTGCCATGCGTACTCTTATCAACGACCTTGATTGATATCCACTGCTATCACTTGATTAAAATGATTTGTGAGTACAGACAGACTTGAAAGTCGAGTGCCATGGACGTTCGCAGCTGGTATCGACTCGGCTCTTAGAGATAGAAGAGGTTGTTTGCGTTTTGTTTGCCTGTACGTTGATAAACAATACGTACAGGGGGGATTAGAGTGATTAGAGTGAAGTGTGTTTGGTACGATATGATACATAGTTGACTGAGAAACTTTGATATATTATGTTTTGTGCAATTATTAATGCAATTTTTTTTGTGGTGCGCTTACTTGCTATCTAGCTTAGCACATTTTCCGGTTTCTATTCAAAAAGTGTTGAAAATATTGCTATGCGATCCTGAAGCCCATTGTCTTGCAAGACTTTGTCTCTAGTCCAGGAAAAACAAGCTCGCCGTCTATCTTGTAGTCCTTGTAGTCCATTTCAGCGATCACCTTGAGAAAATAGGAAACAAAAAGATGAGAAGTCTTGGAGCACTCTTAGGATTACCAATACAAGTTGGCTTAGTAGACGGGGATTTTGAAAGTAAATCACCAATTTCACTTTATAGAACCGAGGGTGCTCATGAGCTCGCCTTTAAAACTATTTGCTAACTTTGCGAAATTTTACTACGAAAAATTAATTTCCAAGGTCCATCAGTAGCTTCAAAACCAAATGTGGAATGGATACTAATTTGATTCAGTTGACTTGAGTTGTTATGAGCTATTTTTTTAGATGATTTTGAGTTGATTTGAGTCCTGGTACTGACACAATTTTACAAGGAAAATTTCATTTCTAACAATAAATACCATACCGTTAGTACATAACAACGAGTCTTTGCATCCAGACTCGAATCAACACTAACATCTCAAGCAATACCAAGCCATCGCATTTGTTCAACCAAAAAAAAAAAAACACCCCCGTAACCACCACCCCCGTAACCACCTCACCTCGTAACCCGCCCTGCGCGCCAACTCCTGCGAATTGGCTGCTGTGAACGCGTTGCACGTGACCGGCAGACCGACTGCGCGACACAGGGGCACGCGTGCCAGCAGCAGCGCCAGGCCCACCCCCTGGCCGCGGTACGCGCGGGCCACGCTCAGCCCCAGCGCGTTCAGGAACGCCTGTACGCCGTAGTGGGCGAAGATGTCCACCGAGCGGTTCATGTGGCGGACGGTGCCGAGGACACGGCGTGCTAGGGCGCCGGTGAACTGTGCGGGGTTGAGCAAATTATGTTGTGGTTACAGGGTGGGTGGACGACCGCCGTGATATGTTGAGGAAAATGAGGAAAAATTTATTGAACATTGATGTTGAACTACGCACTGTTTTGACAACTGGCCCTTTGGCACTGGTCTAATGGCGTCGGTGTATGAAAGGGTGACGATGAGGGTGATGATGAACCTAACCTAGCCTAGAAGGGTGGAGGGGAAACCCGGTGCCGGCTACTCCTGTCGAAAAGCACCAAGGGCGGTATAACTCGAACAACAGGATTCCTCCGCTAATCCGTGCTGTTGAGAGGGTGCAGATATCAAGGGGAATGACGGTGTCGTACTAACTTCACACCCTCCAACCTATTTGCAACTGATCATGTGCATGACGGTCACCCATTAAACACCTAACTCAGCGCGTTGTTGCTTAACTACGGTGATCTCACGAGAACCAGTGTTTCCAACCTGCCCTTTCGGACTGAGTGAACTGAATGAAGCGCTAACCAGGCTATAGAGATCGGTGCTAGAGATTTAAAAAGAAATTTGCTTGTGGCTGGCAAAAATACTTCTGTTACATGACCATGGCTAATTTTCAGTGTCAAGTTCGAGGGTTTTTCTCTAGCTTGCACTCAAAACGTCAACAGAATGATTGAACTTTGGTCTACGATACGTGAAATATACAACTCAACTTTATAAAAAGTGTGGATATCTTAGTTTCGTATCGGTTATTGATAGCAACAGACAATCATAACTTCATTGAGTAAAATAATTGAGTAATGTGGCCTTTGTCAAGGAAAGTCTCTACAGAATGTTAGAGCTGCATGAGGGGTGATTTTGTGTTAGAGACATATGATTTTCGCTTGGCCTTATCCACTTCTTACCATGAAGGATATAAAATACAATAGATTGTATGCTGCAGGGTGATGAATCTGAATCTCTAAGCGCCGGAATTACAGTATGCAGTTACGGCTACATTGAAGATAATTAAAATCATTTCCATGGTGCAAAAACCTTTCGGTTGCTTCTGTTTTCGACTTCCTAACTTTTTATCTGTACATTATCTTTCAGTCTCCCCTAAAGCGAAATCTCGTGCGGGGATTTGACAATATTTTATAATAATTTGGCATCAACTATTTGATACGTTTGATGTAAGGAATCAGCTCCCTGCTATATCACGCTCACTTCTATCAAATCTTTACAAATATCACATATAAATTGACATATAAATATATTCTGATTAGTACATAGTTTCGCAAATAATTTATGGTATCATTGAGAACTGTAGATAAACACAATCTAATAAGCATAAGATAATAAAAATAATCATCGTCTCTTATCTCTGAGTAATTATTTATATCTTATATTTTGACGTTGAACATATTTTTTCCTGCGTTATCTTCAACTTTAGAGCGAGCACGCGAGTAGAAAACAATGACCAAGCTGAAGACTTGATATGCGTGCAAGGAAACCGGCGTTTGGTTCACGATTAGAACTAGATCATCCAAAGTTGTCTTCAAATATAAACAATAATATACCCAGCCACTTAAAACCAAAAGCAATTCCTTAAATTATCGAATTAATGTTGTTCATAGCACCAGACTCCTAACTTACATTTCTTGTTTTTCTGTTTGATTTCCTTTGAAACAAAACAAAACCAGAAATTTACCCAAAATACATTAAAATTTCAAATCAGATACAATAATTTTTTTTTTTCAAAACATTGCCTGGAATCAATTTTCTTAATTGTATGTTTTGAACAATTTATCTCGAATTTCCGAACTAGATAAACGAACAATAAGACACAAGAGGCCTCACCTGCCACCAGGCGTCTCTGTTCTCGACGACGGTGACCCCCAAGATATTAACCCCCGCCAGCTTCACGCTTCCGTCACCCTGCTCGCACAGCGCCACTAGCGACATCCGCTCGTGCAGGATCTGTCGCCACACTCGTTGGATCTCGCCCACGGACAGCGGGTCCTCCAGAAGGCCCACGTTGCATCCCAATGGCTCGCCCTGTGGGGTTTAGGTGCGAAAAGTTTGAAAATTTGTGGGAAATGGTTGGCTATGTTCACATGGAATGGTGTGGAAATTGATGGAATTTGTGGGAAAACTATATGACTGATTACAGTTGTTCTGTGTTAATACCAGCGCAGGGTAAATAGGTGCGATTACATGGCATATTAGGTGAGAAATGCATTGAAAATATGTGAATATGTGTAAAAATTACATGTTTATCAGAAATAATACTGTAGAAAAGAAATATATGGGCGAAGGATGGGGTAATATTAGTTTGGGTATAGAGACTTTATTACTTGTCTTGTGTTGATACCCACAAAGGGTAAGACAGAGGAAGCAGTCTTACTGTTGGAGCCACTAGGGCTGCTTAAACTAAAACGAGAAAAAGTGGACTGTATATTGGAGGAAATTCCCAATTTGCCTACCTTGTGACGCGCTGAGGGCGCCGGTTAATGTCTAGAGGTAAAGGGTGAATTAGGTAAGGCTTATAGGGAAGGAACAATAGGAGACAAGAACTTAGCTTGCAAGATGCGCAGACTTGGAGCTCCTTCGAATACACTTTCGAGCAAATACTGATCAAAACGAAAAGAGAACTCGCGATAATCGAGGGTCGCGACCTGCCTCGACAGACTACCTGTCTGAATCGAGGTTCAGAGTAGAACGGATAGAACAGAACTGAAATGAATAGAACTGGCTGGCTCACCACCTCGTGAGGAGCGTGTCAAACATGACAACGGGAAAAAACCTAACTAAAAAACCCACCTGAATCGAACAGGTAACCAACTAAAATAAAGAAATTACAGAAACAGAAATGGCGCGAACATACCGCCCACCATGAACTAACCTCAAGTTCATTTAACTAAATGATACGAAAACCTAAAGGAACGATTAGGCAGGGGGGAGAGTGACCAGTTTATTCACTGGTCGCACCGTAATTCCATTAGACGTGCGAATACTGACGACGCGTGTAACGCCGTCTTGTCCAGGATGGAGTTCAATTACACGCCCAATGGGCCAAGAGAGAGGGCTAGTAGGGGCAACAAAAAACACGACATCTCCTTCTCGGAGATTGGGACTTCCACGCATCCACTTGCCGCGCTGCATCTGAGTATGAAGGTACTCACTAGACCACCGTTTCCAGAAAGCTTGATGCATTCGGCGAACCCGATGCCAACGGGAAACGTGGTTTGAATCGTCGGGCAAGGTTTTTTCGGGGGGAGCGATGAGAGGGGAGCCAATCAAAAATGTCCGGGACTGAGGTAATCAGGACCTTCCGCCGGGTCGGAGGGGGTGGCACAGAGGGGGCGACTATTGAGCACTGCCTCAATGCGAGCAAACAAAGTAGCATACTCTTCGAAAGTATGAGGAGTATCAGAAATAAGGCGATGGAGAAGTGATTTTGCGGATTTCACTCCCGCCTCCCATAGACCACCAAAGTTCGGAGCATAAGGAGGATTGAAATGCCAAAAAACGCCTCGTGCAGCAAGTGCGTCTGTTACAGCCGGTTCAGATTGACGCAACAGATCGTGCATCTCACGCAGGTGGCGCGCGGCGCCGACGTAGTTTCGGCCACAATCTGAATAAATGTGCTCGGGGAGACCGCGTCTCGAAACAAACCTATCGAAGCAGGCTAGAAACGCCACGGTGGATAGCTCGGAAACCATCTCCAAGTGTACGGCTTTTGTGGCCATGCACACAAAGAGGCACAGGTAGCCCTTGCTAATGGGAGCGTTTCGTCGGCTACTGAATTTTACCGAAAAAGGACCAGCAAAATCAGTCCCAACATGTGAAAAAGCGCGCGAAGTTTGCACACGAGCGGCAGGGAGATCGGCCATGGGAGGTTGAAGCGGCCGGGCGCGAAACTTGTGACAAGTGATACACTTGCGTATGCGTTGCCTGAGCAAACCGCGCAAAGATACGATCCAGAAATTCTGCTGGATGAGAGCCTGGACCGTTCTCGGGCCGGAGTGTAGTGACGTTAAATGGAAAGAGTCACATAACAGCGAGGACAAATGCGCTGTTTTAGGTAACAACACAGGATGTCTAGCCGCTTCGGGAAGAGAAGAGTACCGCAACCTACCGCCCACCTTGAGTACGCCATCCGGAGTGAGAAAGGGGTTCAAGGAAGCAATCTTGGAAGAAACTTGTTTCCTTAGAGTAATTTGACGGATCTCAGTAGCATAGAAATGCTGCTGCGTAATACTAATGAGAATGTCCAAAGCATCCTGCAATTCCGATGGGCATAAGGGACCAATGGGTGCAGGAGTGCGATTGCGACGAGACAATAAGATTCGAGCGAAACGCACAACGTGACCATAAACGCGTTGAGCACGGAGGAGGGTGGAGTACTTGCGAAGCGGGTCAGTGAGGTGTTGGTCTTGATCAACGCGAACAGCGAGAGTTGCGACCAAAGGCTTCAGCTCGGGAAGTTCGAGATCACGATTGCAGGAGAGCGTGGCTCGGGGCCACGTGGAGATGGGTGAAGACAGAAATGAAGGACCACATTGCGACAGAGGATGGGTCAATATTTCGGATGCGGATACGCCACGGGAAGCGCAATCAGCAGGATTGTCATATGAGAGAACGCGCGCTTCCTCGGCGTTGAGCGCGGCACCACGGTTCGAGCCCAGATTAGAGCGCGCAGGCTTGAATGGAAGGGCGACTGAATAACGCCCAGTCAAGTCGCGCTTATGCGTGGCGAGTAAATGGTCCTCACAACGCTGCGAATCCGGATCGACTTGAGGAGGACGTGTTATTTCCTCAGATTCGCAAACCAATCGAAGGGTGCGCTCGAGCTCAGGTGAAGCAATTGTAAATAGAGACAGAGGCTCTGGAGAGTCCGCACGCTGCGACCGCACTGGACCAATCACAACCCAACCAAAGACAGTGTTGAGGGCAGAGGGAGCAGTGCCAATCATAATATCTCCAGACCTAGCCAGGATGTCTGGATATAAGTCAGCACCAATTAGGAACTCTATTTGATCCGGAACGTGGAACCTATCATCCGCGAGCAAGAGGCCACGGTAACGATCAAAAACCTCAACGGGAACTTCCTGAGGGGGTAGTGCGTTTGAGATGGAGGACAAGACGAGTGCTTGAACACCGAGAGACGTTTCGGAGTGGTGACGCGAAGAGAGAGTGCAGTGCACCGTTCCGAATACGCGAACAGTCGAATGGCCGATGCCAGAGAGCTCCGAAGGACAAGGTCGGATTTTAAGGCCTAATTGCTGACTGAGAGCATGAGTGATAGCGGATATTTGTGATCCAGAGTCAATCACTGCACGCACGGGATGAAATTGTCCGAAAGAGTCGCGTATTAACGCACGAACCGTTCCTAACAACGCAATGGGTTGATTTGCAACGATTCCATTCGCGCGACATGAGAGCGCTTGAGGGTGAGGGGATGTATCAACCCGAGAGGGATGGTTGACAGTGGATGAAGCGACGATGGGCGCTGAGACTTGCTTCACATGCAACAAGGAATGATGCTCTCTACTATTACATGTGGAGCACGCACGCTGAGAAGCACATTGCGAGCGCATGTGCGCACCTAAACAATTGAAACACCGTTGCAGACGTCGCAGGATGTTATATTTGTCGTCAACAGACAGCTTACCAAACACGGGGCAGCGATAAATCGAATGTGCTTCTTTGCAAAGGGCGCAGGCAGTGGATTTGACGACATTGCTGTGACCCACGGACTTACTGTCGTAACTAGTCGACTTTTCCGCCCTTGCCGTTGTGGTTGTCAACAATGAGTTGAATCGTTTCTTAGCGACGGGGTGGTTGTCAAGTCCGCACAATTCAAGAGTGCGAGTTGCCTGGGTTACGAACTCAAGCAATGACTCAAAAGTAGGAATGTTGATGCTGGACGCAGCTTTATTTTCAAATGCCTTACGCGTCTGCATGTCCAACTTCGAAAGAGCTAAAGAAAATAGCAGAAAATTGGCTAGATCAAGGTTGTCAATAGCTTTGAGAGAATCAACAGCCGTTTTGTGAACCCTAACAAAATGTTGTAGTTCACCATGAGACGAGGATTTCAGCGGAGTGAAATCGAATAATTGCTGGATGCTGAAGTTAGCAATCAAACGAGGATTTTCATAGCGAGTCGTGAGCGCTTTCAGAGCAAGAATATAGTTTTGCTTCGAGATAGCAAAACCCGAGACCGTAGCTAGCGCAGTTCCAGACAGAGTGACACGTAGATAGTGAAATTTCTGTAGATCATCCAGAGAAGCGTTATCGTGAATCAGGGAAGTAAACAGAGCAATATATTCTGTCCAACGATTAATGTCTCCTGAGAACACCGGGAGATCAATTTTCGGTAGTGAGGTCAACGTCATAGGATTTGACGTGGTGACCGTTCGATCAACTACACGCGAAGCATCGAGTTGCTGCAATAGTTTTAGGAAATGACTTTGTGCAGCATAAAACAATGTCTCGAAACTGGATTGAATGGCTTCGACTTCGAGCGGTTTATTAGGCGGTACAACTTTGGAATTCAGTTTGATTATTTTAGCCTGTAGGGTATCGAACTCGCTTTCGATCATTAACATTCGTTCATAACGAGGTTTAGCTTGATCGACACTGTTGACATCCAATTCCAGAAATGCGTCATAGCACCGCTGTACGCGAGCGAATAATCCTTGGCGGCTCTCCGTAAAAGCCTTCAAATCTTGCTGCTGAGATTCCATTGCAACTACACGAAGTACAAAGAAATACGAGAATGAAACGAGAGAAATCTGAACACGACGAAAATGTGTACAGAAACGAAACAGAAACAATTAGGCCTACGTAAAGTACGCAACGAGCGTGCGTACAGATACCGAGAATAGGCCAACGAACCGGTGACTCCGTGCCGAGTGACGTAGCAACCACGAGGTGGAAACGAGACGAGAAATGCCAGTGCAAGAAAAAGGGGAAAAAGCCCTAAATCGCTCCGGCTCAAGGGACCAAATGTTGGAGCCACTAGGGCTGCTTAAACTAAAACGAGAAAAAGTGGACTGTATATTGGAGGAAATTCCCAATTTGCCTACCTTGTGACGCGCTGAGGGCGCCGGTTAATGTCTAGAGGTAAAGGGTGAATTAGGTAAGGCTTATAGGGAAGGAACAATAGGAGACAAGAACTTAGCTTGCAAGATGCGCAGACTTGGAGCTCCTTCGAATACACTTTCGAGCAAATACTGATCAAAACGAAAAGAGAACTCGCGATAATCGAGGGTCGCGACCTGCCTCGACAGACTACCTGTCTGAATCGAGGTTCAGAGTAGAACGGATAGAACAGAACTGAAATGAATAGAACTGGCTGGCTCACCACCTCGTGAGGAGCGTGTCAAACATGACAACGGGAAAAAACCTAACTAAAAAACCCACCTGAATCGAACAGGTAACCAACTAAAATAAAGAAATTACAGAAACAGAAATGGCGCGAACACTTACTTAGCAGTAATAGTCCAATAACACCTGCTGAATTGGTGTGGAATGATTGAAAATATAGTAGAAATACGTGAAAATCTGGTTGAGTACATCACAATTAATAATCGTTTAGTGATTTATCTTTCTGTGAATGCATACTTGTCACTTGGTGACGAAATGCAGATAAGGAAAGTAGAATGCTAATAGCAAATTGATGGAAAATAGTTGTAAACAGATGGAGGAACGAGACTGAGAGATATTGAACCCACCTCACACGGAGATAGATGGAATATCATTTAAAAACATATTGTAATAGATTTGAGAAGTGTGCTGTAAGGAAATCTCGCCAAATAGCAAATTCCAACGTTGCTTGAGGCTTAGAAATTTCTTATTAGAATCGAAACATCCCGTTTAGCATCTAGATTTATCTTCTAAAGCTGCGAGATTTACTGAACATAATTTTCAAGAGGTCAAGTGTCGTTGACTCTGGAGTTCTCTTAAGATTTACGAGCTCGAATTCTGTGATTTGTTTCTGTGCAAATAAAATTTGTAGTCAAATGACTAAAGTGCATCTTTTTGCGTTGATATGGAATGCCCGAAACAAGTCCACAGAGCGTGGTGGCAAAGCGAAGGAATGCTTCGAATTTTCTCAGAAATCGTAAAATGTTGCGGTCGGAACGCGCAACGAATCGATCTGCACTAAAATAATAGCATAGAAGCAGCGGAAAGAAAATGCGCTCACTGCTTTCTTTGGGTTTAACTAAACAAATTCTCTGATCGCAACACCAAATTGTTTCTGCACAGGTGGATGATTAACAAGATTAACAAGTTTGACAAATTTGCTTATTTCTTCATGGCTAGAGATGCCGAGACGGTGCAATGAATCGAATAAATCCTCTTCTTTATTTCTATACCAAACACAGAGAAATACGGTTTACTGTAAATCTCTTGTAAAAAAACGGGGAGGAAACTTTTAATTTGGCTCTGAACAAAATTAAAACTTTGCTCGAAAAAAAACGAGATTTCAAAAATGGCGATGGCAACTTGTCGGAGGAGAGGCAATTTCATGTTCAGCTTGTTTTTATTTTTGTAATGAGCGTAATTTAATGTAATGTAATTGTATTGTAATGAAATGAGCGAAACAAGCGATGCGCAAGCTTCAATTTAACTCCTAGGTAACCAAGGTACCTGGTTAAAAGCACTACATGTTTTCTCGTCCAAGAAATTCCGGTGGGACAAAACAAAATAAAACATATCGTTTTTCAGGGATTATTTGAAACGTTTCAACGTAACCCTCAATTTTTTGAGTCAAATCAAGTTTTTTGACAAAAATTCTCGAGTTTCGACCCTTGTTAAGCCGGCAGCATGCTTTTCGAAACGTTAAGTTTGGGACTTAAAGCGTTCAATGCAAAGTCAAAGAGTTTTTCTGAAAAACTCTTAACGTTTGCAAAAATCCCTTCTTAGAATCAGCCTTAGCCAAGCCAACCCATATAACCTGAATTTAATGTATATTTTAAATGCTTGTTGCATGAGAAAAAACCGCTAATCCAGTTATCCTAGTGTAAGAGTTATTTCTCCCGGAAACAACCCCCCTTCCCTTCAAAACCCACCTGCAGAAAGTGTTCTGTCATGTGCTCAACGATCTCGTCGAACATGCCCTCGGTGGCGTCCTCTATCGTGAACTTCGGGTAGCAACCGTCAGGCGTGGGGCACTTTCCGATGACATGCCCCCACACTGTAGGGTAGGCGACGTCGTCAGGTCTGGTCCAAGCCATTTTCCAGCCTCCTAGTCGACCAAACGAACTGTTAACTGTGTTTCGCTGTACCTACGCTCAAGTAATGGCAATTCTTATGTTTGAAGCAAAGTGGTTGGATGATGTAGAACCAAAATTAGTGTTTAAAATAATAAATAGACTCATAATCTTAGCATGTTAATTATCAGGAAAAAATCTACTGGGTATTGGATGCTATGGTCCATAACTCAAACTCTACCTGGCGTTTCGCGTGCTAAGCTGGCTGCTTTATGAAGCAGGCAAATAAAGCGGGTTGCATAGCTTTGCGAAAAGTCGGGAAAAGTTTGAGTAAAAGTTGTGTTCCCAGTTTAAAAGTTTTTCCTGGAAAAAAAAATGTACATTGATTAAAAAAAGTGTGAAAATCTTACAAAATGGCAAATTAAAATGTTGATTTGTGAACCCACGGACTGTTTAACGATGCTTATCCGACAAACGAAGCGTAAGAAATGCTAGATTGACTGATTTTCTAAGCTTGCAATAAACGTCGAAGGTGATATTTTCCCTTAATCATTGCCAGGACCTTGTAAGTTGCTGTTCAACGATAGAAGGCAATGAAACTCTTAAGATTTATTTGCCTTTGACGTGTCTTACTGCAATTAGCGCGACATAAATATACCTGCATGAAGCTTATCTGTTTCTTGCCTGTCGGAAGAGAATTGGTAAGCAATTATACATTTACTGCCATATAAACAACAGAGAAACAGAAACCTACTAATATCCTATTTGAAGTCGAGTTATTTCTCATGAAAACCCTGTGATAAGATGTCTGCGAGAGAGATGTTTTAAATCTGGGATGAAACGCGCCTTCTTTCAATTTAATGCATATGCTAACTAACAACGGTTTTTTCTGCCATAATAGATACACTTAGAATTGAGTTTCTGATATGCCTCAATAATCGATTCCATGTGGATATGAAAGGATTGTTATCTTCGATTTGTTTTATAATTTCTATTGGAATTTAGTGGAAGTCAATATTAAAGCTTGGAAGCTCTCAAATATAGACCATCACAACTTATACCCAATTCTGAGAGTTCTCCACTGACATTAATACCTTCTCGAATCCCGAATAAGTACGGATCTAAATGAGTTCTCCAAGTGTTATAAGGAAAAAAATGTTTCTTATCTAATTAACTTCAACCCTTTTCGGGTTGACTACGAAATGCTCTATGACTACGAAATATCGAAAGTACACAATGCAAAGTGTACTATATGTAGCTTAACGAGGCATGGAAACTTATTGAAAACACCTTAAATTAGATCTCTTCCGGTTAATGAGTGGCATGCGTACTCGCACCAAATCTCCTTTCAGGCGATGCAAACAAAAGTGACAGGCAGGTGAGATGATTGCATTTGAAATTGCCCGGGGTACCAGCCAGTAGCCACCTCGTAAATCACTCTTTTATGTCACGTTCTGATTACTTCGGGTTAATTAAGATTGTTTAAGGTAATTGAACAATAATTACACTTGCGGATTCCGAGGAATTCAATTCGGTGTATGTAAGTTAATCGTGTAATACAGCTACGGTGCATGTTTAAGATTGCAGAAAATACCGAATAACATTGTTGTATGTGATGATATATTTCGACGGGTAAGCCGGAGTTATTAGTGCAGCACGTGAGGATAAGAGATCTTGACACGACATGGTTTTGGGATAAACTCGTTTAAATGTTACACCGGACGAAACTGATTATGGTGATCAGTGATTACTACTGTACAATTTTCGGAAGTGATTTTAGTGGAAGAATGCTTCTTTGGCAGGAAGTTATCTGCTCTGCGCACATTTCGAGCAGAGAACGTTACGTTTCGCTGAGATCTCCCACATTTTCCACATCACCAACTTCTGATTTATTAAATTATGACCGCAAATATATGTGACTTTTACGGTCAGATGAAATCAATTCGCGTTTGCGGTACTTTTCGGTGGGGGCTGGTTTCTGTTTCCAGAGCCAGCATCCTTCAATTATTGGTTTCCTGCTAAAAATATCAGCCGTCTTAACTCGACTGAATCACACCATGCGAAAACAAACGGGAAAGAAAATTCCTGCAAGACCGTCCCGTATTATTAACTTCCTAAAAAAAATTCTGCACGAATTAAGTTTTCTTTTCCGAATGCACTGATGCTACCAAAAATTAGTAATGCAAATTGGTGGGGAGAAGTGCATGACTCATTGTCAGTGCGACCGCAACTGCATTATTTCTTTGAAAGTAATTATTTTCGTTAAGAAGCGTCGGCGTCTGAGACTCTGTGCTGCTTCCGGCTACCGACAAAGCCCTGCTAGCAATCTTGCTAATGATCATTTTTGCATTAATCATAGGAATTCCTCGTGAAACTACGGTGGAGGTGCCGGGTGCGATGGTTTGGCGTTTCGCTGAAAGATGGCGTTGAAGGTTGTATTTGAAATGGAAATGACCGACATACTTTGAAATCGTTTCTAGAAAAGATTATCTTTTAAAATGTTGGAATTAATAGATTAATATTAATTGATGAGCGTAACGAGCGTAGCGAGTGAAGCGAAATCTTCAATTACACTTTACTGCTAAAAAAATCCGGAATGTTTTTTTTTTTTTTTTTTTTTTTTTTTGTGTTTGTTCGCGCTCTACAGGCCAAACGCCAAAACGGATTTTGATGAAAATTTACATGGACCTTCGTTTTCTCTGAACTTAGATCTGCCACGTTTTTGAAGCAAATCGGACGAGTAAATTTTATGTTAAGTTTTTACGAAATTTTTCAGTTTTTCCAAAACACATTTTGCACTCTAGAGGCCAAACTTCTGAATATAATTTGACGAAACTTTCAGGAAATGTTGACCCTCACGATTTAATGTTTGTGTAAAAATTTCACTGTTGTATGTTAAGGACTTTTCTTGAAAATGGTACTTTTATGACGATTTTTTGCGATTTTTTAGCGTTTTTTCAGTTTTTTGCAACTTAAGCAACTTTATCTTCAACCGATGTTCACAAAATTTACTGTGTACATTACAAATCGTAAAAAGAAGATACTTCATTAATTTGAACCAAATCAATTGAATAGTTTTTCTTTAAATCGATTTTTACGTTTTTAAATATTCAAATGTCATTGAGAAATCTGCTAAATTCTTACTGGACATGTTAAATTGATCATATAAGCCTCTAGGCTATGCGCACACGCAATATAATTGCGTTGAGGGTGAGCGTAAATATTACGCTCATCCACAACACGATTATATGAGTGTTCGCATAGCCTAGTGTATTAATAATGCACTATAATTTAAAGTAGATTTAAAATTCTGGGGCATTTTGTGTGATCTGATTAGCATTCATGAAATGGAAATGAGAATTATGTTCATTCAATACCCACTCAAATTGTTTTTCTGAACAATATATTCTTTATTAATTGCTCACAAATTTGAAAAAAATCGAATCACTCCACTCCACGCTGGTGATTTCGGAATTCTGAACTGAATTTTCTCACGTAGGGCTGAAAATAGCCTAAATTGGATCTCACTTTCCTTCCTGTTCAATTTTAGTCCCAAATTATATGCCTTTACACCTCAACTGTTCAATACATGAGCATATAAATTAATAAAAATGAAAGCTCACGCTAAAATTTGCCGATGGCATTTTCACATGAGTATAAATTCTACAAAGTTCTGCAGATTCATAGACAGGTTGGTCGATACCCAACAATATATTCAAACAGATGCAAAGTTATCTTTGAAAAGATCTGAAGATCAAAGTTGTAACCACCGAAGCAAACGGTGCACAAACAACTAAACATTTAATTGCATACAATTATCGCAAACACTTTTTGCACGTTTTACCCTATTCATCTAAACAAACCCAGTTTTGACACACTAATTGATGGTCTACAAGACATAAAGAAACAAACTTACCTTTTATTTTCTATTATACGTCTCTGTTTGAAGCACAATGTTCTTCCTTCTGTTCTTGTGAGCGAAGATTTCCACAAAATACAGAATTTATGTTCGTTGTTGTCACATTTCGAGCTGACGACTCCTAATTTGTTTCTAATGAATTTGTTATTTTCCCTAATGACCTAAGATGATACCGACATCATTGTTCGGTCCGTGCCATGCTGCAGCAAGCTCAATCAATAAATTTTCGCTTTGTATTGATGCTACATTTTAATTTAAAAAATAAAAACTTGCTTACCTGCTTCATAATGAGAATTAAGATGACAAAATTCACCAAAGTATTAAAGCGGTGCTTGTATTTGCATTGATTTTAACATATACTGTGAAAGAAACCAAAGCGTACTAATATTAAAATATGTTATCTGCCTTAAATTGATTTCACAATCAAAAAATATAATTGTCCAATTTCTTCTAAGAACTCTGGACTTCTTTCCTAATGCCACTCATAAAAGGATGTCTCTTTGGACTTGTAAGTCCCTGTAAGAAATACTTGAAAACGCGTACCCGCCTTGAATTTTCTCTGCTGCTTTGTAGTTGCCAAACTTGCATCTTGATTTGGATGCTGGATACTTTTAAAACTATTCCTATTCATAGAAAGGTCTTTATTCTATGGTAGAACGTTAGTTTCCAGAAGAAAAAAACATTTTAACTGGGTTATTAAATTCTACAAGACCAAACTTAAGGACTTAAACTTAATTTTAAAGGGAAAATTTTAAGGAAAAGTTCTACTAATAAAGGTAATAAAAAGTTAAGTTTGGTAGCTAAGCCATCAATAACCACAATTAAATAGATTTTCTGAAAACTCCAAGAGCTCATGTTGATATTCGATGCATGTTTCAATTATTTTCGTTTATTGTGTCCTTACTAATATTAAAATAAAATTAGGAGATAGCAGGATTATTCAAGGGAAAAACATAAAGAATAGTTTAACTAAACGTTTACTCATCGAAAAGTGTATTTACAAACATTGTGAGCAAATTCAGAGCCAATCTTATACATAATTATTTAAATAACATTAATTAAATAAATAAATACATAGATGCAAAATCGATAGCAGTGAAAATAGACGTATCATAAATGATTCAATCATGCAGTGATGACGAATTGATTTGATTGTCAATTATAATTAATAATTATAATAATATCTTATACTATAGGAATCAATATATCTATACAAATCAATATGAGATTCAGACTGTTTCCCAGGCATATCACATGGGATGGGACTTTATTATACAACAGAATGAGAAATATTCTAAATCTAATTATAGATAAATAGTTTAATAATAGAATAGAGTAGTTTATATTACTACCATTGATGTACTTTGCTATAAGAGATACATTCTAATTCTAAGGTCATTTTGACATGCAGATTTCTTGCTCCACTTTCATCTCGTGTATTATTTTAGTGTACCTCACTCAATTTCATACGGAACATAATTCTACGCAAATTAATTAACGAATTAATTAACTAATCTTATGCACCTACTTGAAAAGCATGTCATACCACCCTTGTGGGAAATAACTTCATTTAAAAAATATTTTCTAGCATTTATCAACGAATAACAATTAAAATTCTAGATTTTGAATGAAAACATTTTATTTATGAAGTTTTTCTTATTAATTTAGATCCGTATGAAGAATTACCACTAGGATTTGTGATCAAACTTAAAATCACTCGTCCTCAAAACTTATTTTTTAAATTTTCTTTCCATTTCAGAAACAAGATTCCGAAGGAGCTAAGCCTTCCGGAAAGAAACCGTAAGTTGATATTTAGCTTCAAAAGAATACGACCGTCTTTTTTTCGATATAATAACAAACCAAAGTGCCACAATCTCGGCCAACCTCCGAATACAAACTGAAGCATAATTTCCACGCCAATTAACAATACTATCCAGCCCTTAATTTCCATTAGGGGTAGAAGTTTTGCAACGCATCCTCGTACAGCGCATTATACGAGTTTCTCAGCAAGTACATATCAGTCGGCCGCCCGTTGAACACATACGGCCCCTTATTCATATTGATAACACTCGCTTCCGGTTTCGGCCTGGGCGCCTCGTAAATCGGCCTGTAAATCGGCGAGTCATCCGGCGCGATGCTATCCTCATAGCTAGGCCTAAACATCGTCGTCGGCTTGCCGTTCGCCACGAAATCCAGCGCCGCTTGCGTTTCGCTGTCGAAATCCGGACTGTACAACCCCATCGGCTTCCCGTTTGCCACGAAATCAACGTTGTACTCCTGCTGCGGCTGGTACGGCGGCCGGAAACCTTGCCCGCCGAAACCGCCCTCCGGTTTCGGCCGGTAGATCGATGTCGGCTTGCCGTTCGACACGAAGTTCACGTTCGGCTTTGATACCGGCTTCTGGTAGTTGTTGTTGTTCCCGTTCGGCGCCGACCACTGGTAGATGTTCGTCGGCTTGCCGTTGGCGACAAAGTCCAGGGGTAGATTTATGAACGGATTCATCGGCGGCCGCTGCGGCGGCGGACTCACGTAGCCGAGGCCGGGAACGAACATGTACGGCGTCGGCGGCAACCGGATGTAGTAGATGGGCGAGTCGGGGTAGTTGTTGCGCGAAGGTTCGGCGCGTGAGAGGACCTCGTTCTCGATGTCGTAGTAGGGAGGGCGAAGGTAGTCGTAGAATTCCAACGCCTTTTCGACGCGATTCGCGCCGAGGGCACGGCCGGTGCGAGATGCTTCTTGGTCGGACGGCGGCGCTGCGGCGTCGGCGTCGGAGGCGTCGGAGGCGTCGCGACGGTGACGGACGTGCTGGGGTAGGGCGTGGGCGAGCGCGAGGCAGGCAAGCGCGGCGGCGACCACGGTCAGGGACATCGGTGATGACATTGTTGAGAATCTGAGAGAAGAGAAAATGGGTAATTGTTAGGTTTTTTTTTGTGTTTTTTTTTGTGGTCGGTTGATGCGATGCACCGCGCGCTGTTTTGCCTGCGAGCGCTGGCGGGGTGAGCGTTGTACGGCGGCATTGCGATGGGTATAACAATTGAATTGATCCGTGGAGTTGCGATGGGTGATTCGTGGAATTAGCGTTGTGAGGGATTGGCATGTGCATTATTATGAGATCTGGGGGCAGTTGCTATTCATCATAAATCTAGTATATGATTGTTCTTGAAATTTATTCGTATCTGCCGTTTAATCAGTAATAAATGGCATTTATATGCGACTACTAGCAACGCAAATAAATGCGACATATCCGTTCTTAGTTTTTGAAATTAAATCACAGAAATTACGCATAGTAATTCGCTGCGCCGGTGTCACTGCAGCGAGAGAATGCATATTGTGTACAACGCTTGCATAATCGCGAAATCATCGGCAACCAATGGTTTTTCCGTACGCGCCCGTCAGCTATAGTTATAGGTGAATACACCTTCGCGTCAATATCTGATGCAACGTTGCACCTAATGGTCTATCGACGGTCCCAATCGCCCCGAGCCAGGATTTACTAGTTGTCGAGCATGACGTTAATAGTCTCGAGCAGCGATGAGAGATCGATAACTTGTTATCGCAGAGGATTTCTGAAGAGAAGGACGTCTACGAAGACTCTGCTGTAAGGTCGTACACCATACAAGTCAGTAAAAATAGATCAATTCCTTCACCTCATCTTTTTCTTGTTGCTATACTTTGTCCGACGGTTTTTTTTTCGTTACCTTTTTTTTTTGTATGTGTTGTTATTCTATAGTCGCCGCGATAAAAACGTGAATCACTTTATAGCGTCAAAAGTCATTGACACGGCCTTTGCTTTTTTCTCCGCCATCAACATCAGATTTTTATTTGTGCTTGTTTCCCGATGCGAAGACCAGTCGGTCGGTGCTCGAGCCGACTCGACGCCCCACGTTTAGTTGAGTGTATCGCCACCAGGGGCGTGATTCCAATGACCTTGGTCGCCGACTGGCCGTGGCCTTGGCGAAGGTTGTTTGGCTTTGGCAACTCGGATGGTAGGTAGGTGTATTGAGGCAGAAAATAACCTCTCTTGCCTTTAGAGCGGCGCTTGTAATTGGTTCATCATAGTAATTACAGAACATCTGAGCGAGCTAGCGAGAGAGAGCGCGCGCGCGACAGAGGGAGATGAATGACATGCGAGAAATGGCCATGTTTTGTTTTCGCTGAGGCCGGTTAAGTTACTCGGTGGACAATGGGTCTTGACATTGAAAGTAAGTAACGCAGATGGTGGTTAAATACCTTGTTGTCGATCATAAAATCGGCTTTACGATTGTGGACTTTGCGCTAGTGGTGCTATTGTTGTTTGCGTGCCGGCTTAGATTCTGAGTACAATTTAGCGGAATTAATGTAATTGAAATGATAGGATTTTATTTGATGTCAATGTCGTTGTGCTCCCATTAAAAAAAAAAATTGCTTTACTATTTTCTCTTGTTTTTCAATCGCTTTGAAATGCAACCGAATTCAATCTGTCACGATTTGAACGTTGAAAATGAATCAGTTGTTATTAAGTACTTAAACTTATGCAAGACCACTTTGTTTCAAGCCTGGAAACACGTTTCAACTTGAGCCACTCACTGAAGAATATCTGTAATGATAATAAAATTATCTAACTCTTTTTTAAATCTTGCCCAAGCCCGCGAGGTGTGTGCTCTCACTAGACCAAGTAGAGACGTAATCTTTTAATACAGCTAGGAAAAATTACCATAATTCACATTTAACCATCACGTCATGTAAACGTCCTCAACTATGGTCAACCCGTTTTGATGAGATCAAACCCTGAGCGTTTGCCGGCTAGAAAATAACGTGAATATCTCGAAACGAAAATAAAATGTAAGTAATGGCAAAAATTGGCCAGCCATGGGTGAAAATTACGCTTCCTATAACAGCGCTTCTGCTATGCCAGCGTGATTTGATGCAATGCATAAAATGGTCCTTGGTTTTTGCTTTTTTTGCCCGACGCCATATGTGAACCACCAAGTGTTCTCATGTAAATCACCACTGTAAGGCAGCCACCGTGTGCTAACTGTGCATTTTAGTGCAAATGCGTTTCTTGATCGAATTCCAATGAATAAACCATTATATGATTTCTCTATAACACATTCAGGCTAATGTATAGGGGTGTAAGTTTGTGGTGTAAACGAACGTTGAACCAGAGAATAAGGAATTGGTTGCCTTCTTATTTTATGGTAGACCAACACTCATTAAAATTGTCTTAGTTTAGTAAAACATGATTTAGAAAAAATAATCCTATCCATTTCAGTTCATTATCAAATCGAATTACAAAAAAAATTGCATTTAAAACTACTATTACTACTATTATTAGTACATAAAAATTATACCACATTTTATTCCCACGGGTAAAGCAATGCATTACAACAAGATAAGTTTGCGAACTATAAATTTGACAGATTATTATAACACAGAAGCAGAAATCGCTTGCAGGTTGGCGAAGCTGAAAGAAATACGCGACCGAACCGGGATACGAACCCTTGACCTTACACTTCCGGGCCGCGTGTTCTACACGCCTAAACCACCAAAGTAGGAGCAGTTTTAGGGATGTGAGATTTTAAAATTTTTTAAAAATTTGTTTGCTTGCTAGGAATATCACAGAGACTGAGCCCTAAGCATTCCCATCACAATTTAACTGTTCATTGCGGGCAAACGCGTTTCATGATCCATGATCATGAATTCTGTTTACATTACTCGGTCGGTCGTACACCGGTGTACAACAACGCGGTGTACACAACACAACGTGCTTGCTGGTCGGTCCATTGATTCCTTCCTCTCGCATTTCGAAGTGTCGATAGCTGAATGGTTTATTGCCAACCGCCGAATTACAATGCGTTTTGTCTGCGTCAGGGGTGTCAATCAAGCGGTGCTAGCCTCGTTTTTACACTTTGATTCGTCTTCAGGCATGGCGAATGAAGATTCTTTCGGCTGATATTTATGTTGTCACTGATTACGTTCGCCTGAAAGTTTGGTAGAAAACTATATGTTTAACTTTGAGAAACGGTTTAGATGGCGTATAGTTAATTTCTTTAGCTCTCTTTAATCAGCATGATCGGTGAGTTGAGAAACAATGCCCGGATCCATTTTTTGGTAGGGTGACCGTATAGTGCTCATAAGAGAATATCTATAATATCGATTTATTGAAGGATAGGTGAAATGTGCGCTACGAATTTCATCCAATTTTTGACGATGACTTTGCCTCTATGAGGATTGAGGTGAAAAAATCGACACGAGGGTGAAAAAATGTGTATAAAATAGAAATGGACACCAAATTATGCTTGGTGTTTTTTTCCTGCTAGTCAGTGGCCTTTTTACGCCAAGTTAAAAGTGACTATCTTTGTGAATCGATTCCTTACAAGGTTTCAAATCATGAAAGGAGCTGACTTCAATGGCTAAGAGCTATAACGAGCAAAAATTTAAAACTTCATAACCTCATCGTTGTACTTAAATTTCCATGCCTCACGAAAAATCCCTACAGATTTTTGTGCCAGGGGGTTCGTGTCGTTCCGAATCTAAAAGCAATTTCTAGTTGCATGCACACGATGTAGATTCAAATATTAGAAACGATATATCCATTTCCAAAATTGTGCCTAATAAAAATGGTGGGGTTTTTACTTTCTAAAAACTTGCGTCTTTTCATAATCGTAGCAAGATATTTTTCAGAAAAAAAAACAATTTAACTAGGTATTGAATGCTAATTTCACAAACTCAATCTTTTGCCGAATTTTCGCAAATTGTGCTGCTGCAGATGCTGTATCAAGGGTCTGAACTCGAGGACCTAGAGTGGGGTTTGCTCAAACTTCTTCGTTGCACCCATCAATCACTGTCCAACTCGATCAAAGCCCTATTTTCGAGAACTCGGTGCGCGAGATTTCAATCACAGGAAGGGTTTTAAAGGCCCAGGTGTCCGCGACGTGATTGCTAGGTGCCATCGGCCAGAAGATTACAGATATTAAGATTGTCGCGGTCGCGCAATATTTCGGTCGGTTTAGAAGACGAATCGGAAGCATCAAAGGGTACCTTTTTTTTCAGTTTCATTTAATTCACGCCAATTTGTGGTTCATCTTTATGAGAAAATGACAAAGTTCATTCACTCAATACTTTTACTATAGCTAAGATACATCGGAATTACATATGAGAAAACGATTTGGTTCTGTATCAATGTGATAATTTAAACGTAATTAGTCATTTTATTTTCCTGTACTATTTCATTGAAGTGCTTTATTTGTTCTCTATAAATGCTACCTGCCTTTTTATTTGCACCCATAAAAGCTGCTATCTCCCCTAAGAGGGCACTTAGCTTGAGTACAATTATTATACTGAGCGGGATGAGTCTATCAAGTTCATTTAGTACCAAACCAATCTCAGCTCGTTGCACCATTTGATCGTTAATTTCGTTTTACAATCCTGTATAATTTGAACCAAAAAAAAAACGCATTCTTCCCACCATGACTATACTGTCGCGATAACATAGTACGTTTTATTGTCATTCTCGACTCCATATACGATAAACCGAAGTCTCGCCATGAAACGATCATAAAACCTTGTCCACCCCTGATTAACGGTTGATACGATCGATCCTTACTCATGGAAATCGATCGATGCATGTTGTCGTCGCCAATTGATGTCCCGTCTTCGGTCTATTAATCTTCAATTACCACCGAGCTCGAGTACTATACATGATTTTCGCCGCTGTGACTCGAACGGGAGGCAGCTCGCCAGCGTTCAGCGTTCAGGCGACAGTGGTGATCGCTGTAGGTGTTGTACGGGTGGTACGGGGTTTGTACGAAGGTATATAATGGTAGCGTGCAGATTCCTCAGCTTCATTGCTTAGGGCGGGTCTTACAATGCCTAGTAAAATATTTATTTTAAACAGAAGCAACCGATGGTTGTATCCATGAGATGAGTTTAACTGGATATTAAAATCTTAAGTCTTTTTGGGTCATTTAGCTGACTTTGTTGGCGAAAAACAGAAATCCGGTGTTGAGTTTCACGTTTGCATGCGTTAGAAATGGGTTTTTTTGCTGGTGGTTTCATCTGGTATACGCTGTTGGTCAGCTGATATTGAACAGCCAAAGAAAATGTTAAATAATATGTATAAATATTTATACATATTTTTTTAAAATTTCGTTGTGTAAATTCTCTTAGCCCAGAGTTTGAATAAAAGACTTATTAGCGGTTAATGCTATACGAACATAAACTTTGTGTAGGAAAGCTAACGTTTCGCTAGGCCTCCACCTTGCTTCTTCAGTGCAAAATTAATAATTGACAAATACAATATTTTTTCCAGTTGTTGCTCAAATGAAGCAGACATCTCCAGCATCTACATTCGTCGGTCCCATTTAGCGGATATCCGCGAAATAATATTATAATTCACTTATTCCTTGACATTTCTAAGCGATTTAGCCAATTTTTTGGGGGATTTTCCTTAAATATTCACACGAGGATGAAATAGCGAGCCAAAAAACCGCTATCCGGACCTTGAGTGACACCTTTAGGCACGCCACTGAACGTTATACGTGAACGCGAAACGTGCAGCGCGCGTCAGCTCACGAGCTCCGTTTGACATTTAATTCATTGAAAACTTATTATTATCATTACGAGCAGCGGCAGCAGCAGCAGCAGCAGCAGCAGCAGCAGCAGCAGCAGCAGCAGCAGCACTGCGCCGTGCTGCCCCGGACCTAATCGAGACACATTGTCGAGTGTCGCACTTTTTTACTAACAGTAAAACTCGATCGGGGAGATTGACAGAGATCGAGACACTTTGGCGATAGGTTTTGCTGCGAGCCTGCGCCATTGATCGCGCAGCCCTCGAAGATTTAAATTGTGTCAATCTGATCGATATAAACATCTTGCGAGACGTTTGCAGTTTTATCGCGCTGTTTTTCTTGTGTCTCGTGGAACGCCAACCGGATTTCTCGTTTAGAAACGAGTTATTTTCGTTTTTTATATTTTTTAAATATGATTGACGTCCAATCTTGACTGAGGCTAATTTTAGCAATGGCCGGAGGGTATACAAAATTACTAACTCTCACTCTTTAATCCACACGAATTGTAATTAAGCTCAGGTGTTCGCAAAAACACGCTAGACGTGGTTATCTACTGGATTTTTTGCCGGTTTGGTCGACGCATCCTTTACTACCAGGTAATATACGATTTAAGGTCCAAAACGCTGGAAAAAATGCATCATATCTTTATAAAATTATATTAGGCGCTTTTTTTCAGCACCGAAGCCATAGTCAAAATGACATGAAATTACTTGATCGATAGCTGGGCTGTGGTTTTGTACGGATTCTCAGAATGTAACCCTTCGAAGATCCAGTTTTCTCCACGATTTTTTGTCACTCGACCACTCGAATGTCCCATCATATTTCACGAAAATAACCACATAGTATATTCGATGTGACAGAATGCAGTTTCTACGACCAGCATCTTACGACCGCATAGCATGCGATCGAACATCCTTGACAACGTACTTGACGAATTACAGTACATTTCCATCCATCTTCTCTGCCGACAAAATGATTTCACGTATAGTGACAAGCTGAAAATTAAATCTCTCTCCTCTCTGACAGTACAAAATACCATTTAATTCGCGCAAGCCTTCTTATAGCATCTTAATTTGTGATTCACTTGTCACAATTGTCGTCACGAAAGATGATTATAATATCAGAAAGCTATCGAGAATGACATCTAGAAGGATTATCTACCCAGATCGCATTGTTGGGTGTCTATAAAAATGTTCACAGAGTCTTGACCATTCTGCCTGTCATATTTTGTCGCTTCCCGTTATGTTTAAGATTAAGTGTTGTCCACGAGGTGTATACGTGAGTGTGGTGTTATAGACGTCTGCACGAGTTCCATCAAATTGACACCGAGAATGTCTCCCTTGGTGGCTCCTCCTAGTTTGGACTGGGAAGGATTTAGATCGATTTGGCGATCTCTTGCCAGACTGAATGTGCAATTCATTTTTGCTTTTATAGGCGAGATCGATGGATGGATTCGGTTGTGATTAGAATTTCTGTGTATTTGGGGTTGATAGCGAGCGCTCTATCATGCCAAAGCGACAACTTTCAATGAAGTAATTATATTTTAATCTGAAATTGCGACTTCTTATGCATGTCTATTTAATCATTTTATAGTTTGCTGGTAATTAAACCATTTATATGACGATGTCATGTCAAGCACCAGTAGAAAAATTCAAGTGTGCAATAAAATCGAAAATCACTTACTACTATACCAATCAGGCAGTTAAAAAGATATTAAAATACAGGATCACCGATACCAATGTCGCAAACCAATTTTGCATTGACATCTTTGGTTCTGTAGTTCAACACAACGAGTTGTCTGGGATAAACGAACAATTTACTCAGCTCATGGCAGCAACTATATCAAATAATCTAAAAATTTCAATTAAATTTCCATCAATCATGATTATCGCTAGAAAAATCGTTAATATACGCGCTTTGCATTTCAAATATACGCTATTTGAAAACCGGCACTGGAATATTAACCATCATATTCTATATTCTAATTATCATCCGTTTCGCTGAGCACAATTTGCTCGAATTACCACCCAGAGATTGATAGCATTCGTAGACGGTTGTCTTGTGCTAATTTCCTTCCATTTACATGTAAAGATTTCTCGAAAGCAAAAAGTTTGACAGTCTGTAATTTTTGCCCGTAATTATTTTAGGCGTTACCAGATCTGGCGTCCGATTTGACTTTTGTGCGATATAATGTTCTTTTTTCGGTTCATATGAATTTTTATGGTATTACCTAAGAAATATTCTGTAATTATATGGGTATGGTTTTGTCATCTTGACTAACCCTTTATTATGTATACCGAGCATGCAATATTTTTTTAAATCAAATTCTATACATAAATGCTTGCAATTATATATTTATTGCCTTTTTAAATTAATTTATGAGCTAAAAACTAAACAGAGTGAATAAATAAGAAATGAAAAGTGGAACAATTTCTTTGTTTTCTTTTCATTCAATGAGGTTCCCCACCCCATTTATTTGAAATAAAATTTCTATTAAAACATTCTTAGCCGGACAGGAAGCTCAACACATCTCGCAATGTCAAGAACGAATCTCCGACACAAATAATTGCGTTCCACGCACTGGAACAAAATCAACACAAATTGCATATTATTAAATCACCGCGAAACCCACAACAATGATTCGCCAGATCGGCCTTCCCTGCCCATCTGCCGCTTGACTTTCTCACATGTTCTCGCAACACATCATCAATCCCCTCTTAATAAATCGCAGCCTTTAATATATTTTTAACACGTAAGCCAACGGATCGCCAATAACGATAATCATTGCCAATAATGAAAGTCTTCACCATTGTCAAGTCAATGCTCGTGCAGCGACGCGATGGACGGATGGTTAATCGCCAGCAAATAACTGTTATCAATCTGTAATGAGTCAACGCAGCTTTAGATGCTCCTCTTTTTTCTGCCACCGTCCGCAACTATTGGCTCGGCCAATTGGTAGTAAGCAGCCTGGACGGGAGGCAATTGTGCAGCTCTGACTAAAAGATTGCACTTGTGAGATGCTAACCTCCCCGAAAAGCCTCGGGGAGCGAAATATAAGCGGCGGTCCAGGATGATTTGCAGGCAGGAAAACAAGCGGCATTCCAGGCTGCTTTGCAGACAGGGAAAAAAGCGGTATTCCAGGCTGCTTTGCGGACAGGGAAACAAGCGGCAATCCAGGCTGCTTTGCGGACAGCGAAACAAGCGGCAGTCCAGGCTGCTTTGCAGACAGCGGAACAAGCGGCAGTCCAGGCTGCTTTGAAGACAGCGAAACAAGCGGCAGTCCAGGCTGCTTTGCAGACAGCGAAACAAGCGGCAGTCCTGGCTGCTTTGCAGACAGAGAAACAAGCGGCAGTCCAGGCTGCTTTGCGGACAGCGAAGCAAGCGGCAGTCCTGGCTGCTTTGCAGACAGGGAAACAAGCGGCAGTCCAGGCTGCTTTGCAGACAGGGAAACAAGCGGCGGTCCAGGCTGCTTTGTAGACAGGGAAACAAGTGGCAGTCCAGGCTGCTTTGCAGACAGGGAAACAAGCGGCAATCCAAGCTGCTTTGCAGACAGGGAAACAAGCGGCAGTCTAGGCTGCTTTGCAGACAGGGAAACAAGCGGCAGTCCAGGCTGCTTTGCAGACAGCGGAACAAGCGGCAGTCCAGGCTGCTTTGCAGACAGGGAAACAAGCGGCAGTCCAGGCTTCTTTGCAGACAGGGAAACAAGCGGCAGTCCTGGCTGCTTTGCAGACAGCGAAACAAGCGGGAGTGCAGGCTGCTTTGCAGACAGGGATAAACAAGCGGCAGTCCAGGCTGCTTTGCGGACAGCGAAGCAAGCGGCAGTCCAGGCTGCTTTGCAGGCAGGGAAACAAGCGGCAGTCCAGGCTGCTTTGCAGACAGGGAAACAAGTGGCGGTCCAGGCTGCTTTGTAGACAGGGAAACAAGTGGCAGTCCAGGCTGCTTTGCAAACAGGGAAACAAGCGGCAATCCAAGCTGCTTTGCAGACAGGAAAACAAGCGGCAGTCCATGCTGCTTTGCAGACAGCGAAACAAGCGGCAGTCCAGGCTGCTTTGCAGACAGGGAAACAAGCGGCAGTCCAGGCTGCTTTGCAGACAGCGAAACAAGCGGCAGTCCAGGCTGCTTTGCAGACAGGGAAACAAGCGGCAGTCCAGGCTGCTTTGCAGACAGGGAAACAAGCGGCAGTCCAGGCTGCTTTGCAGACAGCGGAACAAGCGGCAGTCCAGGCTGCCTACTTTTAGGTTACCTTCGTTGCTAAAACCCGTTACCAAAAGTATTTTAATTCCGAACGTAACGAGCTTTTCATTGATATTGTTGGTGTGTTGTGTAAGACGGTGAGCAAGGAGGTGCTATGTGTAAAATAAAGCCGCATCACGGTCGCGAGCTCAGGATTATTAAGGCAAACGCGTCTCGTAACCGGCCACTTTCGACTTCGATTAGTAGCTGGCTAAATACTTGATGGGATTAACAACTTTAAATGAGAGTTGCATGACTTTTGTATGGCGAGGTCGCTGCTATCCTATGAAAAAGAAACGAGTGAATTTTTAAGTGATTTCGCGTTTAGTGATTCGTTTAATAACATATTACTTAATTGCGAAATTGGTTGATCTTAAAGTTCATTAGCTATTTTACGATTTATTATTGGGATTAATTTAGTTTTATGACTTGTATTAGTAATCAAGAGGGATAAAGAAAGTGAAGTGATCGATTAAAATTTATGTATGTGATATCTCACTGATCACCGATACTTAAATTCTAATGAATACTTAAATGCTTGTAAGAATTGGGTTCGGTTTAATGGTAAGTGGTAACAAAGATATGACGCTTGTGGATGAGGGGTAGAAAAATCCTAAGATTGATCAATGAATTAATGATAAATGAAAGGTTGTTTAAAATGTTCTGGTACCTATAGGTATGGTAAGTACTGGTATACTGGTAAATGACTGGTATATTTTATGTGTGGAAAATTGTGATCTGAGAATATAATTTACCTTTACAGGGTGGAGCGAGGTAATCAGCCAAAGAAATATT
This sequence comes from Nemurella pictetii, assembly GCA_921293315.2. Classification (NCBI taxonomy): domain Eukaryota; kingdom Metazoa; phylum Arthropoda; class Insecta; order Plecoptera; family Nemouridae; genus Nemurella; species Nemurella pictetii. Next base: position 12,207,074 of record OV121122.1, read on the forward strand.
ATTTTTACACAGAAGCAAAAAGTAATCTTACTGTGAACGAGTGAGGGCGCAACACCACCGTTAAACATTGGGTACATTTTCTAACCCCTGCTTCAGGAGTCTCAGATATGGACATCCGGAAAGCCTCTTAATCTGATTCGAGAAGCCAAGAACGAGGGCCAAAACACTCCATTGATTCTACATTTCAATCCGTTTTACTGCATCGAATCATTGGAGCATACAAATCCAATAATTAAATTATCCGTTTCCAATTGTCGAGTTTTTTTTTTTTAGAGTTCCAGTAGCAATCGCTTGTCAATCGAACTAATTCGTTGTTTTGTTTTATTGCATTTCCTTCAAGTTTACGCTGGTAAAAGATATATTTACAGTAAAACATGGCTATAAGAATGTGTGAATACATCTATTCCATTTAATCAAAATTCTATAAAAGTGACGTCATGATAGCTTCTCGGTAAAGCCAGGTAACGCCATTCGGGTTGTTATTTCCCTATCTTCCTTGGTTAATTAGAAGAGGCAATTGATTTTCTTACAAACTGATAGTACGTCCATGTGGGTATAACTGACGTCATTTTTCTATGAGTGGCATATATCCACGATTTTTTTGAAATTTTTATTCTATAAAAGTAATAAAGTTCATTCACTCATTGAACACAGTTTATATTCCTTTACAGATTTCGTAGCTTCCTTCTTAAAAAAAATCAATGAGTTCCGATCATAAAACCAGATGTAGGAAATTAGCTGCACTCTCTGCATATCAAGAAAGCTATAAAAATCTCTTCAACTCCGGGTTCGTTTCACAAATACTGAACGTGGGTCAAGCACGTACCACAAAGTGACTTGATGGGCAGGTACATTTTCTTGATCTCATCCTGATCTGACGGTCTGACCTAGAGGCGAAACCTTCCGATCTCATATAAAATGATCTAAAACTTCTGAATCCCAGAGCACCATGCGTAGTGATATAATTTCCTCCTCCACAAGGGTGGAAAAGTAGGCTACTATGTTAGCACTTTCTTGGGCCTTGCTCAACATCATCTTATAGCTGCTGATGCTGGTTGCATACGTGACATTAGAACTTAATAGCATACAGTATAATCACGTCAGGTACGATTCAATTGAAACAGAAACAGGACTCGAGAAGAGAAGGCACACTTTAAAACACATCCGTAGTCTAGATATAATTTAGTTCCGAAGGCATCGGTATGGGTACGCGAGGAAATGGTTTTAAGTATAGATATTTACAAGTTATTAGAGAAATTTGATCGCTTCTACCACACAGTCAAACACGCGGACTATATTTAGATTTAAGCCTATTTTTTCTATGTTTTGGTATTCTATTTGATTGGTTAGAAAGCGATGTGGCTACGAGTTCAAGTGACATCGAAAAATGCGTTTTTAATAATTATGATAAATATTTCTTTATGGAACCACAACGAATTTGGTGGCCCAGATGGGCTTTCAGCTCTGTGTAGATGCATGCATATTGTTGAATAATATTTTGAAACATTTTTTTTCGAGTCATCTCTATATGAAGCTTTTTGATCTAGAGTTTTTTTGGCCATAGGCTATCAATCATAATTCGTGATTTTTATTGGCGTGCGGCAACAATGGATATCGAGAGATATTCGGAGCGAACGCTGGGCCCACGCTGGGTTAATATGCATCGCCTGTCGAAATAGATCGATTGGCATATAACAATCAGAAATTTCAGCGGTCGACTATAGAAGAGTGAAGTACGCAGGCGTCGACGTGCTAAGGTGCCTAAATATTTCCATGTTTTCATATTCGTATTTGGAGCCTGGTATAAATGTTTGAAAAATAGGGTTTCGCTTTGACTAAACCATGTTTAAATGGTTCTGGGAATCAATTTTCGGGAAATATAACTGTTAAAAACGACGATAAAGAAAACAAAAGGCAAAATTTTAAGAGATTCCTGCAACAAATCATTAAAAATATTTTGTTTACAGGTACTCTCATAACTTTGTGGTATATTTTTCCTGAAATTTTATTTCTGTCTCTTCAATTAAGCGAATTTGCCATTCAAACTCGTGCACACAACAGGGGAAACAATCTTGAAGCCTTCGGATGTGTGTTGGCGCATAAAATCGGCAATCTACGCTCCTTAGAATGAACATATACTTTCATCTTATGGCCGTAACTAATTTTTTCAACACATTTCATAAAAAAGCGTAAGAAATCGTTTGCATTCCATGCCCTTATACGCGTACGGAAGATCCAATCATCACGTTAATCATCTTATCACTTTTCCCGCAATTTCAATGTCAGTTCTCTACCACCGTGCAGTGTGCGTTAATATGATTTGGTTTACCACCTATTTTATGAGGAATGATAACCAGGGGCCCTTTGCGTTGGCATGAAAACACGCTGGAAAAGTGTACCTACCGTTCACCGATATGCAAATAGCTGTTATGCTTAAAAAATATATTTAGTTGACCGGGCTGCTCGAAAACTTCTCCCGAAGTTCAGAAAAGAAATAAATGCTGCCTGCGTTATCAAAAGTTTTTACTCACGTCTCGTGTTACTTCTCAGTAATTGATAGGAACAGTATAATTGATAAAGTAGGCTTTTTAAAACGATGTTTGATTATAGCAATTTTCATTCCATAAATCGGTTAAATATTCTGTGTAATACCTTTATTTGTGTTTTTTTTAAAACGAGATAAAATGAGGAAAATACACAATTCTTAAGAAAGTAAAAGCTTGTAAGTTTTTTGTAAGAAAGGATTTCGGATCGAAGATGTGTGGATCAAACAATCCCTTCATGTTTCAAAGGAGTATACAAGGTCCTACAACCTTGGGTATACAAGATAATACAGGGTATACAAGATATACAAGGAGTATTTAAGAATGAAGTTTTTCGGAAAGTTTAATCGACCTGTAACTATCTGTAACTATTTCACTGTTCTATTTTACTTTCTATACTCCTAAAACAATATTCAATCACTCGCAGTAGTGAAATATAAGAAATCTCTCGGTTCAATTCCATAAAATCTCTGAACGATCTTGCTCAATCTTCCTCGTCAAACCTCATTCCAGATTCAATTGTCTTAGCCAAAGTATTGTTTGCCTTCTGTAGAAAATCGCGCGGCATTCAGACAGCTGCATTGATGACTGAGAAGAGAACAGAGGACCTCGTTTTCTGGACCGTGTCAGGATGTCTGAAGCAGGCAAAAACACAACCTGACTTTCCATTGCGACGGCGTTTCGAGTCGACTTCGATGAAAAAGAGCGGCGAACGCTCGGACGTTTCATGCATTTTGTGTGTTTTAAACTTTTAAACGGACACAAAGAATTGTGCATACAGCGGAAAAAAAACCATGACCTATAAAGTACAAAGTAAATTTTCAAAAAAGCCTCGATTTCATGGTTTCAACTGGCTGCATTGACCGAAGAAATGTTTACTATTGTTCTTAGTCAAGCTGTATTTTTTTAATTTTTTTCTGTAAAATGTTTGACGTTGAAATTCTTTTACTCTCTAGAACAGATCTGGACACAGATACAGCGATACCAGTGATGCACCTATGCGAAAGTTCAACTGCAGGTCCAATACTAGTTTCATACATCAACCGAAACCAGCCATTAAATTAAATTTTGCACGCGAGTGATTCATTTAAAACTCAAAACTCTCTAATAAATCCATTTCAACAACTAATTTTTCATCTACACAAGCCAATCTCACATTGCCTCCTGTAGCAATATGATTGATGGAGTGTCCCAAAAGAAACAGACGACCATTTTCTCTTGCGATGACATCTGGGTCAAAGCTGACACTCATCACGACACCGAGGTGTTTTTATTTTTATTTTTTTAATTCCTTGCCACCATCTTTCAAGCATTCTGCATTGACAGGGGACATCACGAGAATGTCCCCGATCTCGTCTCGATATTACAGAAGAAAGACGAAAAAAAAAAAGCCACCGAGGAATGGAACAACTTGTTGCCCAACTTGTAGCCCAACTGTCCGCTTGTGGTCGATTTTTTCCGTTAACAGTTATTGATTAGTTTATTGTTTCGTCCGAAGTAGAGATCTATGCGCATGATCACCTCGATGGTGTGATCTGTCACGTTTTGCAGACAATTTAATTTGCATTTTGCTGTCAAGTGTTCTCGATGGTCGCATCGTTTGCATTGGTGTTGTGGTAGGAAATAAGGCTCCATGTCTGACATCTGTGGTAAATCCGATACGGAATCTGCGATTTTTTAATTCCCCGTTGTTTTTTGGCTCAAATTTACGAAACACTAGCTCAGTTTCTTAGCGGAATCACTTTTATTTCTGCATATTATGTCTGTTCGAAAAAAGTAGGATGAACTTTTAAAATAGGAAAGGTTTCCTAAATTTAATTTTTCTTCTATCGTGAAACTCCTAAACCATTCCTAAACCTAAACGACGAAACCATTTTCGTGTCTTCTCTTCGATCACCGTGAAAGATCTCTAAGAACCTATCCCCATGCTGTACCTTACTTCACAACGTACAGCCATGACTCATGAGCGAGAAAAAAAACTGTAAGCTATTTCGTCCACCACCAGAACAGATACATCGAAAAGAAATTCACGAAATTTATTGAAATACACCAGGAAAACAAACAGAAAAATGCACCTGTATACGCGTTCCTGCTTTTGAATTTTGTCTGGCACATGGACTATATGGTCTGACACATGGACACCAATGACTATTGGTAGCAAATCTAGTTCGAAATTCAATTAGAAGATCATGCAAGATGAATCTTGATCGTTTTCAGAAAAAAAAATTAACTAGGTGATTGAATGCAAGCTCCCAGACTCAAACCTTTTCCGACTTTTCGCCAAGCTACGTTACCGACTTTATCAACAGCCTACACTCGAGTTACAACGTCCAACAACCTGCATAGGAACGCCATAGGAGCGCAGATGCTGAATTGCTTTCTTTGGTTGATGATCCTGAATCTCATTTCCCTCCGGATCCTCGCCCATGGTTATAATAATCCACCTACGTCTGCCAACGCCATGTCCTCGCTTTAATGCCAGACGTAATTGCACAGATGCTGGGAAAGAACGGTATCGTTTTACTTTCGATCTAAGTTGCATCTGGATGTGAATCGTAATCTCCCGTTGCATTATAGTCTGTGCAGCTAGGAAGTAGGTAATTATTCGTTTATTAAGATGAAGATGGAAAAAAGATTGTAGAACTAACAGAAGGCTGCGAAACTTTCTGAAGGTATACATACAAGGTTTGATGCAAATGCTGCTAATGATCATTGGATATAGCGTGGCTTTCAGATGGATGTTGAATTTAGCTGAATCAAACAGAAAGGGGACGAAAAATAGCAAGGGAGCGTGTTTGATTTGATTTCATGATTATTTTTAATTAGTTATTAATATGTTTCGATCTGGTTTTATTATTATTGTGTTACGGAAATGGATGGAATATGTTAATAACCCTTTTCATGATTGATAATATACAATGCACGAACATGTTTGAATTGCTCTCGACACGTTATAAAGCGTTTTTTTTGCAAAATTTGTAGAACTATTTGTATATTATATCGTCGTTAACTATAGATGCACGTAAAGGTTATACGAATATGATATTTTCAAATCATACTCTATCGTGTTTTACTAATGTGCTAGATAATAACAGTATACATTTACGAATGAGCAAATAGTTATGTATCGCATTAGGCTGCAAACACAAACGTATTTCCAACTTTTTCTTGCTTGCAAACGCTGTTATTTTTATGCAGTTATTAAAACTGTGTGACCACATCTTTATGTTAGGCGTTTGAAGACACAATACAGAGATCATATTTTCATTAACATATTCCTCGAACTCTGAACCTTGCGGTCATTAAAGCTTCATCTTTCAGTTGGTGAAAAAAGCAAAAACCGTCAAAATAATTTGTATACACTTATGTTCGCTATAAGAAAATCGAAATTTAGAAATAAAAATTAATATGCCAAATCATTGGGATGTATTCGGCTAGCCAAAAATTGTGAGCTTGTAAATATGGTATATGTAAATTTAGTGTATATATAGTCACAGGATTTTGATTCTTGGGCTCCGCTGTGGAGATAGAAACAGTACTATGAATAAACATAGAAGGCGCTGATTCTGATGACAGAAGCTGTGCTGCAATCACACACCAACAACGCGAAGTACCCCCATAACGTTTGGGTACCCCTATATTTCCGTATGAAAATTCATATCATTGTTTTAGTACGCGAGACGCGCTGCTAGCCAAATTCAAGTCAATCGCCTTCCCAGAACTCTCGGCTACACTAACACAAAAACTCTTGCCCAAGTATTTTAATTAAATTAAACCTTAAAGCGTCTAAACACCTTTTTTCGGTCCACACGACACAGATCTATTAGTCAGACAGTTCGACATCAGTTCGGTTTACCGTAAACTACGTCTCAGATTTAGAGAAAAATCAGTTTGCCAGATAAAAGTATTTGCGGCTGGGGAATTCTCTAAAATTGGCTATGACACTTAAAAAGCAAAATCTCTCGTTGTACGTCACAGAAATTAAGCAAAGCGAAATATAAATAGTGCTGTTTTATTATTTGAATCTTGTTTTTTTTGTCAAAAAACTTGTTTCAGAAAAGACCTCAAAACTGGGAATTAAACATTAAAATAAAATCGTGTCTGTCGTTTCACAGTCAGATTTAGTTTTTTTTGTCAAAATGTTCGGTGGAAACATAATGCAGTCAACTCCAGAGGGTTGACTGCTCTGAATATGCCGCAACTCCCATTCGTGGCTCGAAAAACGTAATGATGGCGCTAAAATTGTAATTAGCTTTCAAATAAAATGTTAATCCGTATACAACGAAATCTCTTAGTGCTATTACATTTTTGTTGAAATTAGATAAAGTTTTATGTATTTTTTTATTGTTTTGTATAGTTGAACGAATCAAGTTGTAAAGCGCGAACATAAGTCATCTCGGAAAATCGGAGTCTCGTAAAAAATCAAGAGATGAAATGTGAATTTCGATCAATCTATTTGGTTACTAAACCTACTATTACCATTACTATCGAAAAAATAAAAATCTCGATTCGATGTTCCGCCGCGAGCTGCTCGTACCTAGTCACAAGACATTATACCACGCTTGAATGAGCATTGTCTTACATTTCTCTACCTCGTCAGTATATCGAAGAATCTAATTTTGTCATAATCAAAGCTATGAAAGTATCGGAGTTGGCTGAATCTGTAGTACCGGGCTTAATATAATCTAACCTAGTTTCTTACTGAGGTCTCACTCCAATTTGTCGCATTATACCTTGGCAGAGAAGTGCACTTCGAGCAGCTAATTACCCATTAATGACCGACGAAGGCGCCGACGTCTGAGACTTTGCAGCGGAAAGTGGCTCATCTTCAGACTCGTGAGTTACGCCTAATTATTAATTTAACTACTTCTCTGCGTGTTTTTTTTTTGCTGGTTAAAGGTGTTGCTTTCGTTGGTGCACGTTGATAGTTGAAATCACGATTTTCGCCCAGGAATAATTTGTCAAAGAAGTTTGTTTAATTTGGTTGTTTTTTGTTTGTGTTTCTCAAATTGCACTGTGGGTGTTGTAAACATTCACTGTCTTGAGATGTAGGATCACTTGGCTGAGATGCTGTTGGGTTTTCACTGAACACAGGCACACTTTTTTTGCTGCCATTTCAGTGGATTCACGTCTTATTATTCAACGAATCTCAGTTTATTTAAAATCTTTTGCACACCAGAAATGATAAATTCCCGACACAACAAGCAGCCAATTTTCCAAACCGTTTTACTTAACTATGTGTTACAGATATATTTATTTACACTTCCACCGCTGGGATGGCCGAGGAAGGATGCACCAGCCGTATAATTTCCTTTTGTGGTAATAACAATTTTCAGGGCGGTCAGCGAAGATCAGAGCAATCGTTTCGAATTTCAATAGAGCCGCTCGCAATGCGGCATGGATTCCGCTTGCCGTGCAATTGTCTTCTTAGCTGTGCAATTTCTTCCCCATTGAGGTTCTCTATGCAAGGAAATTAAATTGCCAATTTCCGATTCGCGCGATCTGCTTCTCATAATTTAGCTGGCACAGGAAGCAAACAAAGTGGCGAGTTTTTGCAATCTGTTCATTGTGGCTTGCATTTGCCATTCATTTTCTGCTCATTTTTGCGTTTACTTATACAGGTACCGTTGACCTGAAGCGCATTACTACTGCTCATGTCCGCGCCTTGCATTCGGAATGACCATAAGCTTTGAGCGTTTCCTTGATTTTCTAGGGACTAATCCAGCATCTGCAGAGGGGTAGTTTAATTGAATGGTTCCTCCACCGAACGTAACGATTTGTATACAACCCTTTCCGAATCCCTTTATTTATAGCTGTCGATGGCGAAAAAATAGCTCTTGCTATATTTGCTTGGAATATGTCACGATTACTTAAAAAATCAAACTCTTGCACATTTTTGTTGCAAAACTCATTTCCACGAACACACAACGGTGTAGGTTTGTTGAAAACAAACAAAAAACACTACTGAAATCATTATTTATTCCTACTTAATCAGATGCAAATTTTTCCAATCAGCCCACATCTGAACACCACGATACCTATTATTATACACGTAGCACACTGAAACGAATTAACATATCGCCAACACACATATACTCTCATTCGTGTTTATGCACCCCTTGTCCCACCAGCACCACCTCCAAGTGGGTGATGTACGCTTGCTGATAAGTGCAATTGCAGCTCGAACATAGCACATGTTCACGGCAACAATCTTCATTGTGTCGCCTATTATTTCCTCTTGACCGCTTGGCTGTGTTTCCAAGTCTTCACTCTGTATCTTGCTTTACGATGGTTTACAGCCATGTGCACCTAAACTTCACGCTCACGCTCTCCTCTGATGGCAATCACTGATTTTCCTGACTGGGAAATTAGCATGGGACTTTTCGTGTTTTGCTTGTACTATAAGTTGTTTGTTGTTGGATTTTCTTTGGTTTTCGTCTCGATTTTCTGGACCTGTCTAAATTTTTATTTTATTATTATATTGCGTGTACGCATAGCCTAAAGGCTTATTTGATCAATTAAAAATGTTCAGCGATAATTAAGCAGCTTTCTCAATGACATTCGTTATCTGGGAATATCATCGATGTAGTCGTCGTGAAATTATTTGAATATTTCAAAACGTAAAAATCGATTAAACGAAAAACTGTAGAATTTATTTGCTTCAAAAAAACACAGTTTATTCTCTTTATGAATTTTAACGCAAACTGTAAATTTTGTTAACATCGGTTGAAGATAAAGTTGCTTTAGTTCCAAAAAACCGCACAAACGCTTAAAAAGTCGTTAAAGTCGGTAAATCGTTAAAGCGCCATTTTCAATAAAAGTGCTAAACATACAACAATGAAATTTGTACACAAACATTAAATCGTGAGGGTCAACATATCCTGAAAGTTTCGTCAAATTATATTCAGATGCTTGGCCTCTAGAGTGCAAAACGTGTTTTGGAAAAACTGAAAAATTTAATAAAAACTTATTAATATAAAATGTACTGGTCCGCATTGCTTCAAAAACGTGGCAGATCTAAGTTCAGAGAAAACGAATGCCCATTTAGATTTTCATCAAAATCGTTTTTTTTTGCCCTGTACTATAGAGTGCGGACAGAAAATAACATCCCGAAATTTTTAGCTATAAAATGAAACTGAAGATTTCGCTGCACTCGCTACGCTCGCTACGCTCATCGATTATTTTAAAATTAGTTTGCGAATTCTGCGACACAGTATCGTGACTTGCTGAAGATGTGTGTCGGCGATTGTATTTCTAATGTTGGTTTTATCGGTTTATGATTGCAATTGGGTGCGTGGGTGCTGCATGCAGATGACCATTTGGTTAAGTGTGAGTCAGATCTAAACGAATTGATTTCACTAAGATTTGATCAATTAAATGATTGTGTACGAGTTGATCCTGTTCTTTTGAGTTAGTTATAAGGACCTTATCGCGACGAAGATCCAAGAATACCGTTTCTGATAAGAGACCAGTCGATAAACTTAAATTTTAATTAGTAATAATAATAAATGTGATTCAGAAGTTTGGGTACATATTTGTGTCAGTGAGAAGCATATGATAATTTGGCCCCTGTTTTACATATCTCGGCTACTGGCTGAAAATTTAGTTGATCTAAAAGTATTCAGTTAACAGTTAACAGGGTAATCCAAAATTTTATTGCAATGTTGGTTGGTATTTGAAAATTTAATAAATTCCCGAAACAGTTGGGTGATATCTTTTATTTTCTCTTCGCCATAATTGTCCAATACAAAGCAAATTAAATTCAATTTCACTTTGCAGCCCAAATGGGATACGTCAATTTGTATAATGAATTTTCGGTTTTAATGGCATATTACATTTTTGGTTGAAGTGGTCTCGCTTGCGAACGGTTTTTGGCAAAGCCGGCCCATCAAAGATCATTGTCCTTCACCCGCCGAAGATTGCATGTCGGATGATACACAGATGGAATTAACAAACGCACGCTGAAAAATGCTTTGCCGCGTGTGTCCATCATTTATCATCAGGTTTCTCACGTGAAATATCACTGGAAATCATCGTTCTTACAAACGATAGCGCTCAGGGTATAAAGCGTTGAAAGCTCCTCATTATTTCGCACAGCTTGACGGCAAGACTGTCAAAATTAACCACCCATGGGGCATCGATTTGACAAAACGAAAGTAATAGAAAAATTACTTATAACTGCCCGAAAAAAAAATGAAAACAGAAATATTTCATATAATACAAGCATGTGTACAAATGATGGCATCTGTCGGTTAATTTTACATAACTGTTTTTTTTCGTTCTCATCGCCAGTCACTTAGAAATAATTCCTGCATTCGAACATCACACCGTGCATTCTTTAGCGAACGAAGATCTCGCTCGGTACAAATCGATGGGTGCTCTAATCTAGGAAAATGTGAACAATCTATGACGCATTGGCTACCGGTCAGGTCCGTCCGTAATTGTCTTTCTCGTTTCTCTTTGCCGGTGTGAAGACATCTTTCAATTGCTTTATCCCGCCAACAATGGTCTGGCTGATTGTCATGCCTGTTCATGTGAACGTTGGCATGTGTCTTTTTTTATGTTCAAATCGTTCACCAAGTGCCATGCACTCTATATTATAGATGACTTGTAGCTTGAACTCGAAATGCTTTGGACTGGAATTGTGGTATTATCTAGTCTGGCAAAGCGCATGGGCAAAATTTATTATTGTTATACGGCGTCTTGATAATATATATCAGCACTCTTGTGCTAGCTATCGCTTCAATTATAATAAACATGCTTATCTGATCTTGATCTAGCTTCTGGAAAGTGTCAAGATATAGGAAAATTCCCATCGGTAATGACGTTCAGTTTAATTGCACATGCTTGGTGCTAAAATTAGTCATGCGTTAAAATCAACCTCTCCTGAACTTTTACTCTCAGCATTATGGCTTGTGCAATACCACATTGCTGCTAACATAACAGAAAATTTTAAATTGTTATTGTATATAATTCAATAGCTAAAAGATAATTTTGGGCCATTTTCTCGGTTCTTTTGTGCCTATGGGGTACAAAAGAAGAAAATTGGTGCGAGACCATGGCGTGCCGTGCTGAGAAATTGCTGTAGAAATGTGTGAGCCGACATTTATTTTGGGTTTTTACTTTTTTCCGATTTGTCGCGCGTTAAAATCACCCAGAGCAAAGGGGAATGTTATCACGAGGTGGAAGCAACGTTCAAAGTAACAGCAATTCCGTTCATTGTCATGTGGTAATCTATAATGCGTTTCGGCGACGGGTATACATACCCAGATTTAGTTCAAATTTCACTTGTGTTGATTTTAGTTGAATTTTAGCGCTATGTTTTAATAGATTTCCCTGCGTTACAGCGACAATTTTCCCGTGATTCAAAGCTATAAATCGGATAGTGAACGATTTTAAACTATAAGAAATGTTCGTTCCATTTTGTCAACTCGAGCTTAGTGTAACGGATGACAACTGTATACCGCTTAATTTGTGCCAAAGCTGTCACTTTGCTATCTACAATATACATATCCCCGAAATCCACATTTTTTGCAGCGCACTTTGGGTAATTCCATTTCAGAAATTAGATGTCCTTTCTGTCCATGGACAGCGATCGGTAAGGCGAGCGCTCGAACCCATTGTGCTAAAGCTGAACTAGATTTAGTTTCCAGAGGTGCGGTAACTCGGTTTTCTGAATCAGAAATAAGAAAGGTGTCTGACAGAAGATTTTCTATACACCATATATTCATCGGGCATCATCGGGCAATTCCGCGTGATGCAAGCGTGGATATCTAGCTAATTCTTCTTTTCGCCTTAACTTTGCAACTTTGCCACAAGTCATGGCTAGGAATTAGGAAGACTAGACCAGATGTTTCCGCGTGCTTCAATCATCGCCAGTTAATTCCACAGACACAAAATATCAGGCTCGAGCTCAGGTAGGCTTGGTAATGATAAAAAAAACGGTTGAATATTGAAGGTGAAGATGAAAGTTCTGACTACGTTTGTCAACTGAACAGACAAGATGGCAAAGGTTCACGACCGATTATTTAAACCAGTGGAAACATCATACAGATTCTAATAAAAAGCAGAGTTAATTTCACCGAATTCTAACCGTCATTAAGCCCTCAGATAAAAATCTCATCCCCTTGGTGACGACCTATTGATTAATTTTAATTTCTTCCTGAATTGAAAAAACTGGCAATGCATGGCTCATATAGCAACTAGTATGTCCATGGTATGTAGTATGTCCATGTCCACGGAGTCCTGGGGAGTTTGACTAACAGCTAGAAAGCTTATCAGAATTTTGAATATCGAATTCTTTTAGAATTAAATGTTTTGCAAGAATTTAATGCTTGACGGACACAGCCGAGAAATTCTGGTCCAGGCTGCTTAGCGATCGAAATGCCGGCATGAGCACGATTCGATGCATGGACCAATTATACACGCCGCAGCCACCGCCGCGACGTCTTCTTGTCAGAATTCGCCGGAAAATCGCCTTCTGCCGGCGAACCTTTACACACGATCAATGCGCGCGCAGCGGAAGTGAACAGTGAAAAACAATCGAGTCTTCGGCAAGACGGTATGGGGCAATCTCCGTCTTATTTCTTACACCAAGAGTCTTACACTCTTGCATCGTAGTCGTCTTCTTTTAAGAAAAAAGCTTATTTTAACCGATTTGTTATCTATATTAGGTGTAGGGGAAGTTAAATTATAGCCCTGCAATCTGAAGGTGTCATTGCTGTTTACAATACGATCAGAAGCGCATCTGGATGCTTATGCCGAAATATTTCGCTAAAGTTTTTGGACGTCTGGAAGAATTTGGACAGTTTTTTGAGTAGCTTACTGGGCGCTTTGACAGTGAGGAGTTGCAAAAGTTTCTAGCCCAGCTCTTTGCGGTGGACGATTGAAGAGAGCTGCAGGCGGAGCTGCAGGGAGAGCTGCAGGTCGAATACCAGGGTGGATTGGAGACGAGAAAAAGCGCTGAATTTTAGTGCCAAATGGAGCCATTGATAACAATTGTTGCCGGGGATAACTCGACAATAGCATCAACGATAGACTTGATGATCGACTCGATCGAGCCCAACGGTGGATAGAAGCGAGCTACAAAGCCGCACGAGTTAGATGGAGTTACATTTGGTGTGAGCACAGGAAGGTTGAAACAATAGATTAGAATTGTGTACTTCTGTTGACAATTGGTATATGCGCGCTACTACGAATTGCGACTATCGTATTTTTGGTGGTCTTGTGCACTTTTAGGAAGGTGATCTTTGTTATAATTCACGCCGAGTGCACTCTCACTTTAGGATTTTGACGGTGGCACTTGGTGCTTGGATTGTGGGGCGTGCTGTGTTTATAACCGTGGTCTCTGAACAAATGTCAAGGGCCAACTCGGTTAATTTTCAGTAGGATGCGATTCGCGGATCAGTGACTATGATTTAAGATATAAAAAGACTTCAAATAGATTTTGGATGATTTTTTCTTCCAGTGACGTAGAGCTTACCTCGAAAAATTTCTTACCGCGTGAAACGTGAGGACCAAAGAGGCACAAATTAAGTGTGTATCCGCGGACGCTGGTCCAGAAAAGATATACTTTTACTAGAAACGAACGCAAGTCTTTTGTGTTTGAAATGTATACCGTGGAACATTGAACTTTTTTCATTCTTTCCATCCTCATATGTAATTAGTAATTAGTATTAAACGGCTGGCCTTGAACTATGGGAATTTGGCAGCGTGTTTCCAAATCTCGGCAGCCTAGACTGCCACTAAATCCACATGTGCGGAAAACTCCAAAATCCTACTGCCATTCTAAATTTTAATTGATTTCGAATCAAATTGCTGCGTTACATTGAAGACATTGAAACCGATGCGTTTTGACACTGTAAAGTCATGATTTGCTCATCACAGAGCCAAAAGGCTTAGCAACGCGAAACGCCAGCGAGTTTAGCCACCTTACACCACCGACCATCTCGTGTTTCCATCGCATTACCGGCTTTCTGGCGGATCTGCCAGAAAAACGTTTTGCAAAATTCAAATTCACGCTTTCCGAAATCAATTTCGGCCGGTAGTTCGCATTTGCCTTGAGCGGGCGCGATTGCTGTTGATGGCCGTTGCTTCGATGGTACCGACCGTGTTTTTGCCCATTCCGCCACGAAAATGAGACGCGACGAATCTGACAAATTGGCCGACTCACTTTTACTCTCTATGTGGTCTCTGGAGCGCACAGCTCCCACCTGGGCTTATCAGGGAATTTTCCATTTTGATGTTCAAGCGAAAGGGATGTCTATGATGTTGGCAGGTTTCATGTGATTTGAATACAGACTAGCTTCGCAAACGCTCTGTTATGCGTTGTGAATAGTCGTTGTTTGAATTATGTTGGATGGATATGAATCTTAACTTTAGTGAGGGAATTAATGTTTGAAAACTTGAAAATCATTTGAAAAGAAAATTGTTTTGTTCGAAACGCTTGAAGATCTTGCAATATTTTCATTTGAATTGTTTAAAGGCACACAGAAAATTGTGTCAACAAAGTTTGAACCAATCATTGATTTAGTGTGGAAAAACAGCAAAAAAGCAAAAAAAAATAGTGTCAATTTAAAGTATCGCTCAAATTGACCGAGTCGGTTTTACTTTCAATGTTGATTATCAACAGACGTGAATTGTGGTACAATCAGAGCCTGTATGATGCCAGGCACAGGGACAGTTCAGACGTGAATTGTGTGGTACAATCAGAGCCTGTATGATGCCAGGCACAGGGACAGTTATCAGTAGAAATAAATTTGGTTCTTGAGAAAATATGGCTGCTCAGAAACTTAATTGGAACTTTCCAATAGAAAACGGCAGCGTTTATGTTACAGAATATAAAGAAAAACACACATTATATTTATGCAGAATGTATACACAAGAAACATAGATTTGTTTGCGCTTAGCAAATTCACTTCTTGGAGTTGCAATAAGAAAAATTGAGTTAATTCGTTGAACATGGATACCGGCGAAATGTGTCTTAAACTTGATTCGAATTTCTGTTCGATGTCCGCTTTGATCCAGCGCAACGTCCGAAATCTGTTATAAATCGTTTTTTTCATGCAGATTTCTTGCGTTTTTTAGACTTCTCGCATCGTCTACACGAACATTTTCCGTTCCTATCGGCCTTTTTAATTTCCCCATGCCTTCGTTTACCTTTCCACATACGATCGTTGATTCTTTTCACTTTGATAGTTAATTCCCATCACCTGAACCGTCTAATAAATATGATTACCTGCCATACGAATACAGCCCATAGCCATACACGTCCGTGGCAGAGTTTTTAATTTGTATACTTAGACCATTCCTCATGAAAAAAAAGGTAAATTAATATATAATGATAACTTACGCCTCATGTAATGTATTCAATCAATCAAGGGAAACTCCATCGTATAAAGTGATGCCCATGTTTACATCGATTCACAACAAGCAACGTGATCATCAACAACGCTACAAACGTCCTTTATGGTTTATAGACATGCTAGTGTTGTCTGTACCCTAAATTTTGCATATTTTCTATACCTATAGGTAAGACTTTTAAACGAATTTACAGCTCAAGAGCACGCATTTAATTTCTAGGGCTGTATAGATGCTTTTGGAACCACAATGTCATCAGTCACTAAAAATGATTTTAACCATTCATTGTCTGGGAGCCATGTGACACAACTTTCCTAAATTTGGGCGGGAAGTGGGATTTAAGCTTTAATCCCATGAGGCAACACCCAAATTCAATTGTTCCTATGAGTCATCTTAAGGAGGTGATAATTTCCATATGGGGGACTGAACTAGAATATGTTTCACGTATATCATTTCAAGTTTTTTCTTGTAAACAGTTTTTTTGACACTTTGTGTTGAATCTATTCCATCACCGGACATGGCGCTAATGCATGTTATTTCTCACCTCGTGTTCTACTTCCAATATATGTCTTCCAGTGTCTTCGATCGGTACTTGTACAATACAGGTTGTTATTAATACCTGTCGAGATATCTTGATGGTTCAATCTAGACAAGAAAATCCCTATCAGATTAAAATCGGCACGTATATATCTATTATCGATTTGGCGGCCAATACGCCTACGTAGAGAGCTAACGTCGTGGAGAGAGTTGCCGTTCGGGGTTAGATTTTGCACATTCGTTTATTCTTATGTCAGCTGTAATTATTCAATCATTGTTTTATTTTAGAAAATACTGAGCAAAGTGAGGACGGTCATCTACTCAGAGATTCCAAGTTTATCAGAATAACTTATTCGCTTTGAACTCCCGAATGCTCTGAAGCTCTTAAGAATTGATTTAGTCGGGAAAAGCCGAAAAATACAAGAAAGAAATATAAAACTGCTTATACACAGTGTTAAAAAAATACGATACGGTACGGATACAAATTTTGGAATTGTTGTTTGGTTTTAATATAAAAATCAGACCTTTCTTCTTCATGAAACCAAATTGAATATTCAGCCACGGTCAATGTCAAAAGTTAAGACCAGAAGTGGCCACTCTCTAAATGCAGCGCTCTATTCACACACAAGACATTCGCACGGAAACAATCACTCTCGATGAACAGAGACTTATCGCAGATCTAACTCTTGAAATAATCAACTCGTGTACTCAGGTTATTGAGCTCCTGGTCACCAAGATTGGCACCGTCTTACGACGCCGAGCTGAATCTGATAGCCAGCCACTAAGGATGTGATTTGTCGCAATGCCAACAGTGTACCTCCCTTCTCGAACATCTAGAACATCGGCATTGCAGAGTGGAGCTATTAGCCATGTGCTGGTCGCGGTGTACGTCGTGTCTTGATTTCCAATTCACACCTTTGTGGTATGTTGTACTGTTGACTGTGTAAAAGGTCATACATGGCGAATAGCTTTGGCGATTGTACAAAAGTGTAGCACGAAAGAATGGTAATATATGATACTCGTGCATTGTTGCTTTTCTGTATGGCGTTTTTGAAGGCATGAAATAACGTAGCTTGTAGTATAACTTGAGATTATGTTTAAAAGTGGACTGAGGTTTTTATTTTCTTTTGATAATATTATAATGATGGATATAATACATAATATATTTAAACTATTTCTATAAATATCAAAATGTCTTCGTGTCGAATCGAACCTAAATTCAAATACTCGTTCGTGTATACATTAGATATTTATTACTAGAAACGAAATATTCATTCCAAAATTCTTCTATGTTTATTAATCCTGTTTCTATCTCCATGGAGTCTAACAAAATAAACTTACTATCGATTCCACAGTTGGTATGTCCGTATAGAATAACTGGATGATGCTTAACCCAGGACAGGTGTACAAATTTTGAATAGATATTTAACTTCTTATAACAAATATCAAAATGTCTTGACACAAAATTCTGAAACTGAATGTTTAATTTTGAGAAACCTATTAGTTCCTGGTTCATTCAATCTTTTTAAAAGCTTTTGTTTCATTCCAGTTCATCATTGAATCCCCACTTTCATTATACACCTAAAGAACACATTTAAACGACGATTCCTTGCAAGGCGATGGTGCAGACCACAAGTTAACTCCACGTATGCACGGAGTAATTAGATAAGTGCGAGGGAATCAGACAATCTTCAGCTTGTCCATATAAATAGTTATATCGTGACAGCAGACTCGCCACGCTGTTGAGTCAAACACAATGGTGGACAAGCTTCTTAAAGATTTATATCTTTGTCCACGGCTCACCTTTGACTCTTGGTCATTTACAACTTCTTGGTCAGTCCACGAAGAGTTAGGTGCTAGCGGAAATGTACGTCTGCACGGAGAGTCAAACCCTGACCTTGTCGTTGTGACTCTACCGGCTGAGATACCGGGACAGGGACACTTTTCAAAGGATCTAGAACTGATCTAGAAAGGATCTAGAACTGGATAGCCGAAGAGATTTGAGCTGTCTGGTTGATCCAGATGCTAGCGGAGTTTTTCGATGACGGAGTACCACAGGGATTGAGTAATTTTGAAGTGTAAGAACCGTATATTTTATATTAAAATTACTTGGAGTGTTTCTGTCTTTTTCGAGGAATAAAACCTACCTCAACCTGAAAATATTCACAAAAAGAGGTTGCTAAATTTATTCACGTTCGAATAGTAAACTTGTAAAGTGATTTTAAATTATACAGGTCGAAACTGAAGTGCGAATAGAAAGTTTTGTGAGGACCTCAAAAAACTGAGATGTGCCAAAATTATTCCAATTAACTTTTACCCTCTCTGCCCGGTGAGTGGTTGCACGTAAAACTGCGCGACCTTCGACCTCTGCGACTGGCGCACGCATCCCGTCTGTAGATTTACGCCTCACCGCCAGCGTCTTAACTCTGAACATGCACGCTTGCTGTGATTATATGAAGCTAACCTAAAACCTACTTACTTCAACCACTGGTCAACGGTCAAGTTCACGCATTGCTTCTTATTTTGAATAAGAAAGAGGCAGAGAATATCTAACTTCATTCGTATTCCCTATTTGTAATAGAGATTCCTACAAAGCGTTGATAGCGCTGATATAATGTGAAAATTATTTTGCATACAGTGACATAGCCACCATAGGAGACTAGAGATGTAACTAAATTTCTTTCTTGAGTCGTCTGCAATGGTCAAACCGTTATAATCCATGTCCAGCTCTTAGCTGACAAGACATACATGCGCTTCTCCATAAAATGAAGACCCCATGCATGTACTAAATGCCCCAAAACTAAGTCAAAACTTAAGTCAAACTGTCACTTGAAAACCTACGCGCCTACCGGATTTTCCGGGTTTACCGCGTGTGCATCAGTTGCAAAGTTGACGATGTTAATATCACGCTCACGGTGGAAGAAAGAGTTACCTCGCCAGAGCACGTGTATGTCATGAAGCATTGTACCTTTTGGCTGGCAATGCTCACTTTCAATTGTTGTCATGAGAATCAATGATTTTGAGGCGCTCTATGGGAAAGTGATTCTAGCTGCTATTCATTGCCCGTCTGATTTTCTGGCATATACATGATCAGTATTCGCTGATTTGTCTCACGTTTTTTCATTATTTTCCCAAACACATTATGTAGCGAAATTCTACAGAAAAAATACATATCTTGACTTGCTGAGAGACGGTATACCAGACTTATTGGCAAGCTAGAATCCTATAATTTGTATGTAATTATATTATTATTATATTGGCAGGGCGATACACTATATCAGCTTATCGCCAACTATATGCTCAGCAATACAGTGGAAGATTGCCGCCGCAATCAACAGATCAATAGAATGGACCAGAAAGCCATTGTCGGCTTGAAATGAGCCTCGGATGGCCAACCTGCATGATGCAGCACGGCGCCGGTGACTTCGATGCGTTGCTGCTGCTGCGGAGTACCAAGATGCGACCGTCCCAGCCTCCCGAATTCCGCGCGGCCTCCGACGCAATTAACCACGATGAAACCGCGGATTCGCGCCGTGCATGAAAGACACCGCGCGGCTAAACACAATATTTAAATCCGCAAGCGTTTAAGATTTAAATTATCCTTGCGTTCTTCGCACTTGCACGGTTTAAAACAAACACCGCCGGCGCGGATGAAAAATGAATGTTTTCTAATTGGATTTTCTGTTTACTTTGTTTCTATAGTTGAAAAAAATAGGGATATAAGTACGTTAATCCTTTGGTTTTATCTCTTATAGACAAAAAAGGAGCTTTGCTTTTGTCTTTCCTCAAATATAACTACCTAGGCAATTTATTTGACATTATCATTAGCCGGTAACAAGTTAAATATTTGTTCTGGTAGAAACTGAAAAAAACGAGCGGTGTTTCCTCGTGGATGTTTGCTCAACGTCCTTGCCCATGAGTTGACTCTATGAGCTGTTGATAGAATGTCCTGGCGTGAATTGTTAAATGTCATATTTGCAATTAAGGAGTCGCGAGCCACGCAGAGCCATGGGTCTTTTGCCCTGACACGGGGCGCCTTTGTTTGGCGATTGTCTTGACCCTAATGCATTGCTGCACCCGCATGCACATCTAGCTTCAAGTGGTTGTCAATTACAACAAGAATCGACGACTGCGCGGGTGTTTGGATAGCGTTAGTGTCATGGGCAGTTCGGTTTGTCAACTTGGCTGTGAGCAGAATGGAATTATTGATGCTATGAGAGCCGAAATCTATGAGAAATCTATCTTTAATTTATGAGTACTGTATGCCTGGGTTTAAATTGTTCTGCTTCAATTAAAAACCAAATTTAAGTTTACGTTTATTTGTTTCCTTGCAAATTATTATGTTCACGTTCACAATTAACTCATTTCAACTAATTGTTTTGAATTGGTTTGTGTGATCAATTTTCGAACAATATGTCCTGAAGAATTCAGTCTTTGGTTTGGATGAACTGAAAGATAGCTATTTCCAGGGAAATTCAACTCCCACTTTAGCTCCATTAATAAAAATGTAGTTAACAAATAACAAATGTATAACAAATGTAATGTAATGTAATGTATAATGTAACAAATAACAAGTACCGAAAAACAAATCAACACAAGAAACAAATAAAACCTACAGGGGGCGAAGCCCCCTGCAAGGGGGCCCCGTGCAGATGGTGCTTTGGGGCGAAGCCCCAAAGCACGCCGGGGGGGTTGGCGGCCGGAGGCCGCAGGGGCAGAGCCCCTAGTAAAAATGTAGTAAGAATGTAAAAATGTATAAAATTCCTGCATCTTAATTGACAAATTAACAAAATTACACTATTTTACTTGTCATTAATGCAGATCACAGACAATATGTTAAGGTGCTAACAAGCCTCGAAATTTCTGAAATGCAAATGCAGCTGAAAGCTCGCGTCCTGCCTTTACCGCCTCGTGTTTCTGTCCCCGCCAAGAACAAACACCATTATTTCGATCAAAATTTCGTGAAATGATTGCTTAGCAATTACATCTAGAGCATCTTCACTATCATGGTCGAAACAAAATCAATTGAACCCCTCCGTCGACAAGTGGCCGTAGATAATTTCATGCAGCGAAACAAGTAACTCTCCTCCACAAGCACTCGAACAAGACCATAGAACTGTGAAAAACGTTAGACCATCTCGGAGAGCGGATGCCCCGAGCACCTAATTAATGTTTCCTCGACCCAAGGTAGCGCAATTGCGCTAGGTGTTATGCCCACCACATGCTGCCACTTACCGCACCGATCCACTGCTAACAGCAATGACCCTAGAGCTAATTACCTGGCAACCTGTCACTATGCATTTTATACCATGTCCAAGGTTGCATCTAGCAACTTAACACTAGTAAACGTTACTTCATTCATCGCGAAATCGGATGAGCGTGAAATTTATTCACTTTTCGCACAGCAGGAAGCTTGGATGCATGGAATCCAGTGATGTGCCATTTTTTTTTCTATGGACTGCATATAGTTTGGTTGATGATTGATTGTTGAGAGATCATCGCTGGTTAAACTTTGAGGAAGATATGATAGCTGCGGGAGTGATGATGCGATTAGATTGTCTGGATTCAATAGCTATAAGCGATGGCCTTAGAGGTGAGATTTGAGGTAATGCATTCAGTTGGTGGATGGTAAATCAACGTTAGCAAAGCTCATTCGGTTGCACTGCAACAAGCCAGCTGCTTCTGGTGAAGCTGTGACTTATAATCTGGGAACTGGATGACTGATAATCTGCCAAATCTATGTTATAAGCATTCCGGACTAATTTGGGAAATGGTTAACGAGTGGTTGTAATGATCAGGTGTCCATGAAATTTGCTTGGCTAGAATGATAGCTAAAGTGTTCTGGAAAGCATGCTACCTGACATTGTGGCAGTTATTTAGAAATGAAAACGTGGCGGTATCCCCCGCTCACAATACTAAAGAAGAGTCCTCCTGAAAATTCCTTCCGAATCAAATAGCCTGTCCCTCGAATTTACTCAATGTTGTTATAGACAAATAACGTTTTAGAACTGTTACCGCCATCTCAGACCCTTTGGTCTCATAGTGGAAGATGAAAATGTAAAAGTGGGCTTGCAATTTCACTCGTCTCTAGTTCCTTTTAGTTTCTTCAGAAACATGATTCTAAGAGAGCTTATGATGGTTACGCTGTATACTTGACTGCGGATGCACCAGAGGTGGCGAATATTTTTTATGAGGTCCAGAAAATACTGGTCCATATGATATTTTCTGTTAAAGTCATTCAAAGACTATTCCGTTCGTATCCCTCACTTCACCCAAACACCCACGATAGAGTGACGAAATTCTCAAGATCCAGACAGGAAGTTATTCTCATTACAATTAGCACGGGTCTAATGATCTCGAGCGTAGACAACAATCCTTCTCGATGTCGCAAAGAGGAACCGCCTGTCGCAAAGGAGACCGCAGACATGTTGTCTGCTACAGCTTATAAATTGCATGATATTGTCATCTATTTCAATTTAGAACACATCCTTCTAGTTCTCGGTAAGACCGCCGTATACCATGTGATAATCATGGCCACTTGATGTTACTTCGAGGTAAATTTTTCATTATTTAGACCATTAGCCTACTTCGGAAGTAATTTGTTGTTATTTCATTAACGTTTCACGGTGTATTCTTTTCAGCTAATGCTACTGTTGTTTTCCTTCGCGTTGAGATCAGTTTTAAAATAATTAATAAAGATAGCTATTAATAACTTTCGTTCCATTAAATAGGTGGAAAACAAGTTTTATTCGAAAGTTGTAATTAAAAAAATAAGGTTTTAACCATGATTTTACATAATATTTCATCTCAGAACCACATTCCGTGGTACGTATTTGAGACTTGTGACTTGACGTTTTCATATTGACGGGACAGGTTTGATGCCTAATATTTTGAGATTTAATCATAAATGGGGGTGGTACCCCTTAAAATAATTTAAAACGAAACGGGTTTACGAAATTATAGGTCAAGACAGAGATTTTTAAAATAACTTTGTCATAATTTTATCAAATTTTCTTATCTCTGTCGCAGGAAATGAGGTAAATTATGGGCTTGGGCATGGGGGATGTTTGGCATGTAGTATGCCAAACCCATTTCTCAAGCATTGGATGTCAATTTATTTCCTTCATCGACTTATTTCTCAACTAGGGTTGAAAAATAAGTAACAGTTTCTGTACCGATCTGGTCTTCAACACTGGATTCATCTTTTGCTTTGCTCAATAAAAAAAAAAAACTAGTTATCTTCTAGGTGGCATGAGTATTGGCCATGGTATATTGGATTGCAAGAAACCACCCTTTTAATTAGAGATGCTCGATCAATTTGCAGCGTTTGCGGCTTTCTGCCAGATCTTTACGCCGTGATGCGTAGCAATCAGGTCATACGAAATAATCTGCACAGATAATTCCAGCGTGATTTGAAACGCAGGTGTAATTTGCAATTTCAGAATATGTAATACTTTTGCAGGGCTCGCAATGTTGCAAGCAGAAAACAATTAAGCTCCAGTAATTGCGTATATAGAGGTATGGAGTAGGACGACAAGAAAGCGGATGAAAATAGAACGCAATTCATAGATGCACATTTTAATATCGCCGTTCGATGAAATTTCGCTTTGTTTGTGTTCTAAAAAGATCCTCTGGTGAATATTTATATCGCGGCAAGCATAGTTTAACCGAAAACTAACTCAAATCAGGCATATGACATGATCATCAAGCTTGTAGTACGAATTTTTTCAGTATAAATAAGCAAAAATAAAATTTTATAGCCAAAAAATTTACAATTCATACTGTATCACACTTGCTACCTAGATTAACTGTCAGCGAGTATACTTTCTGAAAAATGCACAATGTAGTACATTGTACAAAGTTTCTAATGGATATCTTTTTATAAAAAATCGCGTATCAGTTTGTAAAAATGCATGACATAGTGAAGTGAAGTTGAAACGTGAACAGGTGCATCTTCAGTTGCATATAAGTGCTCAAAATCTTAAACAATAGTAAAGAATAACAGTTTATTCACTCAAGTGGCGAGATTTTTTCACGTGCCCTACCGGGCTTATGCTGCTTGAAATAATGATATGTACATTCCACATTATTGTCGGCAAAGCGTGACGAGGAATGAATCGTGGACGTCCTTAAATGGAATCAAGACCTATCAGCACAATGCGTCTTCAGAGACCGGGTGATTTTTATCAGATCAGAAAACGACTAATAACGAAACTAATTGATATAATTGCCTGGCTAAGAGTGAGAATGAAATTACCGTCAGATGTTTGATATTAAATTCGTTACTTTCGATTGGATTATTACCATCAAATGCATGGTGCATGGTGTAACGAAAATTGTCTTGTAATGCCAATTTTTGGAATCTTTAGAATTTCGCCGGAATTTTTGCACTAGATATTGCACTTACGTGTTAGTATAAAGTATGATCAGCGTTAAACCCGTTCAAGATGATGTGGTGATTGAGGGTAAAGGCACTTGGACATAGGCACAGGTCTAAGGTTCGTATCCCCGTTCAGTTTTAGACAAACTTCCCGGTTCGTTCCCCTCCCATGGGCAACTCTCCACCAAATCAGAACGGGTATCGCACATTAATTTACACAATTTCGCGTGGATTTCGTGTCTGTTCGTTCCGTCTTCATTAATTTAATATCTTAGAAACCAGGCAGATGGTTAATAATAATTCATCTCATATATTACAAGATTCTTCGAGACATGGCATGTCAAATACTCGAATGAACGCAGTACCACATAATTTTACTTTACTAATTATTTCCTTCTTGAAAACGTGTTACAAGTCCGTCAGAAAAGAAGAATTCCTAATGAAATTGTTAATCAAAAAAGTTATAGATCGTGCTATACGCCATGTGTAGTGGTACTTTCAAACAAGTGAATTTTCCTATAGATAGGTATACCGATGGCTAGCCGCGTATACTGCAATCACGCTCTATCATTACCTATCAGCTTAGACACGAATCTCTCATCTTTGTGATTCCAAAATGCAGGCGCGCAGGTATAGAAGAAGTAATTGGTCACTTACCAAAAAATGGCTCATGTGTTAAGTTTGCCATCTCCTGTTAACACCTCGCCCCATGACCAAAATATTTGATTACTGGTGGCCATGATTGTTCAGTGGCGGGCCACGTGGTATATCTGCACCCAAATTAGACGAAAGTTGGTGGAATTTAGGAAAAGTGTCTAATGGCGTAGCACTTTCGGGATTGCGACATTCCTCCGTATCCGAACGTAACGGTAAGTCTTATGTTTGGAAA
Source organism: Nemurella pictetii (assembly GCA_921293315.2). Taxonomy (NCBI): domain Eukaryota; kingdom Metazoa; phylum Arthropoda; class Insecta; order Plecoptera; family Nemouridae; genus Nemurella; species Nemurella pictetii. The sequence goes on from OV121122.1 coordinate 12,232,782, forward strand.
GCCGGATGGACCTGACACCTCTAGGTTAAGCAGCACTACCGTTTAGGCATCCTTTGTATGGGTTATCATTCGCTTTAAATGCTCTGTAAGAGCTGTAACAAAGTTAGAAGAAAATGGAAACAATTAAGAGTCAATGTCACTATAGAAGACAGCGTTTACTCGATGAGCTGTCATCAAATTTATGACAAGAGTTTTTTTTTACTATCTTTGATTATTTCATGCTGATGAAATAAATAAAAAAATATGTTTGTTGATAATGGAACGATGTCACTCGTTTTTATTCTCTAGACAGCACTACTTTGTGAGCTTTCATAAAAATGAACATGAGTTTTTCTTTTAATTAGGTTTAACTGGTTTAACTTTGACTTCAGACAGATAAAAAGAAAATAAAAATATATGTATTGTAACTGTAAGTGCCAGATACATTTTGTAAGACACCTAATAAATTATTTATGTATGCTGACACAAATATAATGATTGTAAAACATATTTGCCAGAGCTCGCGTAGCATCTCTACAGCATAGGGTGCAGTCATGATAATATTTTTCTATTTCTCATCTCTCTGCAGACGGTCAAAGTATAGCGAACCGGCGCGCCACTGAGAGATTCGGCAATAATTCGAGCATTTGGACCACAATCGGTACGTGCATCTCTTGTGTTTCACTTTCAATCCTCTCAATTGAAGGTCGAACACGTTCTTGATAACTGAACAATCAAATTAGTTTATTTAATTTTATTGGCTTGTGAAGTGGTTCGTTATTTTCTATCCTGCTTCTTTCTATATAAGGTTGATTGACCGCCGGTGTTATGTGTTATTGACCAACAGTGGAGCGTTTGTAACGCAAACGGAATTACTTGTCGAGGATGTGCAATGCTTCGTCGGTATAATGCATTCCTGATGCGTCTGGATCTTAGGCCTAGATGCTTATAGCTGATGATGGTGATTTCAATCCATTACACATTCGAAATCGGGAAAGATAAGTGAATATAAACAAAAAATATACGAGCTAAATATTTGTTGTTCCATAAACTAAAGTAGCTTGATTCTTTGAAAATATTTAAATGTGATCTTTAGGACATCTACGCTGAACTATACTCCTCTTATATTTGGACCTTAAAATTTTTTTCGTGCCTCAAAAACATTAAATGAGCTCACATATCCCACCTGGTACACATCGTAAAATTTAGACTAACCAAAAAATAAAGAAGCCATAAAAATAAATTATTTTACACAAAATTATTATGTTAACCAGTTTTTCGAGAAGAAATCTGTGTTGAACGGGACACGCGTGTCGTTCGCATAATGTAGGTGCGATCGACTTGAAGAGCAACCTACCAATGCACAAGTCACGTCCGAGGGTCACCCATGGGTCAAACCACATTTGCCCTCGACCACAATCCCAACCACAACCGCACGGCTACACATTGTTAACCAATTAGAGAAACGATTTGCTCAAATTGATCTATTTCGGTGGAAATCCGCATTGCAGATTGAATCAACATTTGATTGATCATCTTTACTGAAGAAAAAAAAGCGCATCGCTACCAGATGGAACGATCGATTGTGTAACGATTGGTTATTGGTAGTTTGATAATTTTATCGAGCGTTCGAATGATTTGAGCTAGATTTCTTTGAGGAAAAATATCGTTATTTAGAATTAGGAACGTTCTTTGTCTTAATTGATAATTATGACCGTGGTTTTGATCTACTTTCGGATCGATTTCACTGTCGGCAAGATGATGGTGGTCTTTGACAGCTCACTTATAATATCGATATACCGTCTAGTCATATTGTTGTTGTTGATAATAATGCTCGTAACGGTCAAGCTCAGGTTTTCCAATGAAACTGATTGGACCACTGACAGGTAATCAGTCATAATTAGTAGTTAAGCTAAATGTACGTGATCAATTTTGCTAATTTTTTTATTATAGTAATAATAAATGAACAGGGATCTTGGTTGAGTTTGGCCTAAAAATCGTAATTAATCGGTGAACAGGCTGATGCCTTCAATTTTATTTTCCGGATATAGTGAAAACATTTTTTTTTTGTTTGACGTAATTGTTGTGAGCTACTTGCAGCCATTGCCAAACATAATCGAATTAATGATTGTAGATCCGGAGGTGTACACAAACACCATGCCACTAGTCCTATAATTTGCAAGCAAACAAAGTACAGTATTTGTAGAGTAAAGTGTGCAAAATTATCCGAAGCGTGTAAGTTGTAACTCGTGTAAGCAACTAACGCACATTGATATTAAACCCATTCCATTGCGTACAGTCTCACTACGTAGCTTCAATAGCTTCAAAGCTTCACCTTACTAATACACATAGCATCTCAACTATGAAATTGCACAACAATGCGACAATTTTGCACTCCCACGCGACACAGCACGTACATAAGACGGCATATACCAGATCATTTGGCCTATATAGTTTCAGCTTGACCGTCGTCTTAACTGAACAGTTATAAAACAAGAAATTCCATTAAAAACCATAATTATTGATACTAGCTTGGTAAAGTAGGTTAAGCCACCCACAAACAAGTATTTTCTTCATGTTCAATATAATTCAATTACACCCATATGCTGCGGCGTACTCGCTCTTTACATTTAGCTTTATCGGCGATGAAAAATTCTAAGAGATGTCCATATCGGCGATCAAATTTATTTGCATTATTCACACATTTTGATGGTATCGCATTGGATCGCCGGTAGAGGCTTCTCTGGAGACGTCATGCTGATTTCAATCTCGGCGAAGACAATCAAGTTCATTGCTGTGCCTTTGCAATGTTTGCGTTTTAATAATAGGAAGTTATTTGCTCCTATGAATAAATTATGTGAACAACACAAGTAATGAACCTTGTTAGCAGAATGATGGCATGCGGTATGTCTAATTAGCAGAGGTGGCTCTTATAGTTTATCTAATCGTCTGAGATTTCGCCTGCGAATTGCAACAGGATTTTGAGATGCAATGCATCTTCTCAGGGTTGTCAACTCATGCTGCGAGCCCGCATTTCCTTTTGCTGATTTTATTTTTGGCAAAGTGGCTGGGCTTATTTTGTAATTGACTTGTTGAGTTTCCAGAAAAAACTATTTAACTGGGAAATGTGAAATTTTGGTAGCTCAGAAATTCAATGACCCAATTACACGATTTTTCAGAAAACGTTAGGAAAAGCATTTAAAATAATTTTTCTTGAATAGTTGGAGTTTATGTTGTAAAAACTAAACCGACTAGCAGGACTCCTCTACAGCAACATGCATTAAAAGTCTTTTAACTTCAGTATCTTCGAATCTTGACAATTCTGGAAAGAACTGGTGGTCACCTCTTCCCAAAATCCATTGTCTAATGCAAGTGTGCTTAACCTGAGGAATAGGCGAAATGGCGTTACCCGCTTAAACACCGAAATGTTGTTGTTATGAATTTTAAAAATCGTATTCTCTTGCAAGCCAATAACCTTATTTTCGTAATTATTCTTGCGATGGTGTCTCAGGTCACCATGTCGTATCCCGTAAAACTTATATATTTTATCAATCATCATGGAAAAATTGCGGTAAATGCTCACAATGAATCTTCTTCGCGCATTAATTTCCAACCAACAATGGTCATAACTCAAGTGAAAAATCACATCATATCATTTGACAGCATGCGCTACTCTCAATTTTTCAAACCGAATCCGCTATATTCTTAAACTTTTATCGAACACCATCAAGGAACTATATCAAGGAACCATTTATAAGAAAGAACAAAACCAGATTCGTGAAAAAATTATTCACTATACATCAGTGTCTGTAGACAGCTGAAGTTATGATTCTCGCGTGAGTTTTGCATTTTGAACGAAATGGAAATGTGAAGCGATTCAGGAAATGAACATTGCCGCTGCTGCAGCGTGCTGTGATTGTGTGGCATGGTAGCATGTTCCTCAGCGTCGATCTCGACGGATCTCAGTGGAAAGGCTTCTTTTCGGATAATTAATCCCTTTCTTTCCAGCCACTTGCTATAACGAGCGTGAGCTCCCGTCTTACCCCAGTTGAGATGAGGCCGTCTCGCATCCATGCTCTGTGGCGTTCGACATGGTAAATAGTAATCGAGCTTAGGCAAAAGTTGCCAAATAAGCGTGTAGGGGGCCGGTTTAAGTCAAAAATTTCTCAACTTATGGTTGGAGGGATGCTGGATTTTACATATGCAATGTAATTCTTTTGTGAGACTCATAATAGTTGAAAATATAATTAATGTAATTTGCATATAGCTATAGTGTAATCTATCGATGTTCGTCATCTTCATTTGTGTGAAAAGAATTTTTATTTCTGGTCGAAAATCAGTCTTAAGTTGCTAAACCCCTTCAAGATTTGTGTTAAATGATGATGGCTGGACACGATTTCGACGAAAATTGTTTGACAATAAATGGTATTCCTGACAAACGAGATAGAAGTATTATTTGGAGGCCAGAGGTCAAAAAAAGGTACTATTTTAAAGTGGTTTGGCAATGAATGTGTCAATGAATGAATGTGCCAATGAATGAATGTGTGAATGAATATGTGTCATACCTACACGTGTTTCAGCAAAGGGGTAGTACAGACTTTCATTAGCATTTTAATAGGGTAGGTCAGGTCTTGCTGTAAATCTGAGCATTATGGTAATAACCGTTTTCACCGTTTCCTCAAATTAAGCTATTTATAGCTATATTATTATGAGTAATAGCTCAATTCTCTAGTTAATACATTTGTGCCACGATAAAACTCAGATAAGAGTTTATACAACATCAACCTATTGTATGGAGAATGATATTTTTATGCATAAACTGCATGGTTTTTTATAATATCTTGAAAGATCTTCTTCGTTTTTAAGTGCGCTACGTGCTCCTAATTAAATGTGTGCCTTAACCTTGCATCCCGTTATAGTTCTGGGCATCAGAGCCAAGGCAAAGGGAGGACAAATGTGTCCTAAAATTTAAGAACATGGATTCCCCGTCAAATTAGCTGCAATTTTCACGAGGTAATTAAAACCTTGTTAATCCAGTTTACACCGCAAAAAACAATGTCACATTGTTCACGAATCGGAAACGCTTTCAGCATTTGGGTCAGGTGACATTTGACTGAAAGTCCATCCGACGTTGAAATTGATCTAAGGAACTCAATATAAATAAGTATACACACATCATGTGTCCTTATAATAAGCCAGCTAAAATAATTATTTTGCTGGTTTTGCTGATTTTGCTGGATTTTGCCGGGTTTTTGCTGGATTTTGCTGGATTAAATTTTTTAAATTGCCTACGATACACACAATTAGGAGTCTTACACATTATTTTCCTATCAGCTTAACTCACTTTCAACTTCAAAGTGTCCACACAGCCATAAGCCTTTACTTAAATCTCACACAATGGACCAAGAAACGCACAAGACTCACATTCTCTGCAGATATTCAATCCCAAGGCATCCATTAGGGTCATGTCCATTTCATCTCCGGCTAATCACATTCTGTAACTGCAATCTTACACCGGACAGGGATGTAATCTTCACATTCAGTGGTCATCAACTTTGAGCGATCACGCATTTATAACAGTTTTTAATCCCCTGGCAATTTCACCTATCTCTCTGGAGCCATGACCGACAGAACAATCAGGTACCTAGGCGTTATCTTACAATCTTATCGCCACTAGAATGCGAGAATAAGCAATTACACCTGCTACAAAGTAGCACGAATTACTTTGGTAAACAATACACTCGGCTGACACCATGCACCAACCATGATTTTAAGCATTTTTAATTACAATACTAATGTGTGAAAATACAGCACAAATACATTAGGCTGTGTGGTAATTTAGTTGGGTGTAGTATTGTTTGTGATGTACGGACAGAGAACTGTAGTTGTTGCAAGCAGGAACGATCCGTTGTGGTCGTCTTCGCAGAGTGTAGATTGAATTGTGTGACTGGAAGTTTATACTCTTGTTATCTTTTATTGTTTTATGCAGCAAGTTAAAAATTAAAGAGTGATTAATTATAATTATTAACGTGATGTTACAAAATGCCTGTCGCTTTATTTAATTACTCTATATTATGGTCTGCAATTATAAATTTGCTTGAAGCTTTTAAAGGGCGAGCATTGTGCTGCTCGGATGCGATATTATGAACATGATGATCGCTGAGACACTCTTTAAGCTTTAATAGTTTTTTTTTAATTAAAGCTATTCGTTAAATGCATTTATGAAAGTGTTAGGTATAGTAAAATAAAAATTACATTCTAAAAATTGAAACGGATAGGATTTTTGCATTGCCAAACATCTTGTTTCTTGAAACTCGAGTCTTTTCGTAATCCTAGTACCCATTGAGTTTAGACCCTTGATAAAACAGGCAGCACAGCTTTGCGAAACATCGAAAGAAGTTTGAATTTGGGACTCCAAAAATTCCAAAAATTCTCCAAATTTCCTTTCAAAGGTTGCCATACGCGTTTGCAAATCACGTAAAATAAGCTAAAGCTATATAGTGAGATGCTTGAGCTTAAAAAAATACCGAATAAAGTCTTAGAATAATCAATCAATTAGACAACCCGCAAAATTGCCCCGAATTTGATAAATAATAATAATATCTTTTCCTTATTTCCAAATGTATGGTCAAGGGGTGGATAATTGCTTGATAAAAATTGATTGCTTGCTTGATAAAATGAAACTTAATTTATATATGAAATCCCATTCTGAACAGACATTCTTCAAATCGGGAGTGACAGAATAATTTATGGTCGGTGACATTTTTCAAAACGGGTCAGTGTGACGTTCACGGAGACCAAGAATCTCTCTGACTGGTACGATCGTCGCAAATCGCTAACTCGGGGACTGTTAAGGAGGCTAGGCTAGTCTGCTTTTCAGAAAAACCATTTAACTTTGTTATTGAACGCACAGCTACCAAAGCTAAACTTGTAAACTTTGACTTAATATACTAAAATTTGACAGGGAACTGTAAATTTTTTCCGATGCGATTTTGCTTCGATTTGATCTTCGGATTATTTGTGATTCAATTCAAGCTTACGCGAGTAATGAATCGAGCGGCGGTCTAGGCTGCTTTCACGAGATTTAGATCACAAAATGCCTATCGAGTATTACCACGATTAACAATAATTCAAACACTCAGCAAATCGCACTAATTGTCCCGCATCGTATTACTTTAATGATCTCACTAATCAAGAAATTAAATGAGAAAATTGCCAAGCTGATTCAGAAAATTTGCTCTGCAAAAATTCCGATAACTAACGAACCTTTCCTCAATTCGTAGAAAATATTTCTCTCATCCTATAAAGCTGATTAGAACCCCGTTCTTAATTTGATCAAATAAACTTATACATTCCAATTAGCGTTCTGTTTTGCGAGCACATTTATTGCGTAAGATTTATCTCCACTAATGTAGGATAGCGTTTATTGTTAATAATAAATTCCGGTTAATTTATAATTTACCTTTGTGAGAGACACATGGATTTACTAAGAGCTCGTAAAATATTTCAATCGAGTTGGATAAAATTTGTAGATTTCGATTCAGTATAAACAATTCAATACGACGATCAACGTACAAATCCAACTACTGTATAATTGAAATAATCGGGATTGCTTGCTTACTGCAATTGTAATAACACAAGAAGTTATCTTTTACCAAACAGGCAATGCATTAACCCAAGATATCTGTCTCTAAATTGACACAGACACACAACTCCTGGTTTTTATTGTCGCTTTAACGATGGAACACTTCTCTCATATGGAGAAAGCCGTTTTCAAAACTCAATCGTATACCAATAAACAACGGCAACTGGCGCTTCTAGCTGCTCTTAACTCTTTTCTTTCATCTCTGTTCAAATCGGTTATACTGTCGACAGGAGTCGTGCAAATTGCATTGACAATAGAACATCTTCATATACGCTTCTAATGTGGTCATATTAAAATAATGGACTGTCAGTCATTTATATTTCCTTGTGTCCTAAGCAACTTACAGTTAGCGTGTGATGGAGTGTTTACACATATATTATCCAATTATATCAACGAGTAACGCAACTGTAGGCGCTACTGTGTGCATCAACATTATAGTTGAAAAATGCACCTTCATCTTCGTATGGATGGCTCTGATCAAAAATATGGCCAGACAAGCTTAGAGCGCCCCGAAAAATCAAAAATCATTGCATTATACTTTTTTATTCACATGCACGGTCATGGACTAACGGGTGGTGAATAGATTCATTCTCGCGTTTTCGTTTCTTTTTCTTCTACTTTCGGTTAATCTGTGTGTGTATCGGTCCAATACCGTTTTTCCTGCGAGCGATTTCACTCTCTCGTGCTGTGTGTGGCAGCATAATTGTCTTGAGAGATGCAGATGGCATAATCCTGCACATTGGCAATGACTCGGTGTTTCGTATACTTTCGGCTTGTCCGTATTTGATGAATATTTATAATAATAGAGTCATAACTGTTATTTTGTGCGCATGTATAGACTTATGATTATTATTGTGCGCTATTACCGACTGGTGAGGAACTCGCATAGTCCAATTTGATTGGAAGTTCATTCACTTTTTAAAATAATTGTGCCATTCTCGATTTTTTTTCCTGAGTTACGTTTGGTTTCGTTGCATGGTTTTGGGCTTGTGGACGGGTAAATGAATTTTTTAACGCATTTTATGGCTCGTTTGGTATGCTAAAATTTACACTGACACCATTAGCAATCTGAATGTTTGAGATATTTTAGCACATACTTGAACTACCTGTTATTTTTATTTCTTCAAGTCATAATAATTGGGACAAATATGTTATTTGTCCCAATTATTTTGTCCGTAAATGTCAGCCAAGGATAATTTATCTGCACTCTACAGTAAAGAATATTCGCTATTTGTTTGGCTGTCTTTTTACCGAAGTCATGGAACATACTAAACATATAAAAATTGATAATTTTCTCATTTTTTGAGATAGGGCCTCAGTATACAAAGGGGCCCTCAAGCCCAGTGCGTCCACACATTTCATTGGCGGTCAGCGCAGCAATCAAATTATGCATCACAATGGCTAATGCGCACAGATGCAAATTCGAAAGCAAATTTACTCGCAAACTTTAATTATTTTATCTATGTATATTAACCACAAGAGCACATCACCGTTACACAAAGGTATCATTTTACACATAAAAACGTTATATACAAGAGCACCATCACTGTATGATATACATTGTTACGTTTTATTTACTCCACATAAGAACAATTTCCAGTGTATGCTAATTTTTATAAGGCAACGTGTTTTTCCTTACAAATGAATACCGTAGAGTTCGTCAAATGAAGTTCACTTGTTCGTTCAACAACTTTGATCCATTTCAATTCGAATTTCATTTATAAGTGCCATCTCCATTTGAAATAAGTTTCAATCAAACTTGATCTATCAATTCCGTTCAATTCAGACGATTAATTCCGTTCCTTCATGACCACACTATTAAATCTATTATTTACGGCAGAAAGCATAAAATATATTAATCAGAAATTTACAACGGTGATAAAATTATTTCAATTTTAGTTTTGATTGCACTTAAAATTATGGCAATTGTATCTATAAATATTACTTGCAGTTATAACTTATGTTATTTTTGCCTTTTTCAATTCTCATGCACCAAATCCATTGTATCTCCTGTATTTCCTTCGCCAGTCTACACTCACGCAGGAGCAGCATACACCTAAGACCACTACTAAACCAGTAACATCTTGTCCAGCCTATAATACACCTTGTCAAATAACATGCCTATAAAAGCGAAACTGTATATAAATGGTAAAATCTTGTCAATATATTGTTTGGACAGCAACCAGGGGACAAAAAAAAACACTCGACTTTATAAGGCACTTGACATTGAAAGAAAGTACAATCGATTGCATCGTGATTCAATTATCTCTGCGAAAGAAATTAGAGAGTTTAAAGATTGTAATGGTGTGTGGGCTATACATTACATACCGTACATACTGGTATACGGGTACCACGCTGTATAGCTGTGGGATAGATGTTGTATACGTTGTTCGAGCACGGTATAATAATATCTATCCCGTTATACTTCACAGGTATGGCACAGCGTTGACAATATAAAATGCTTCTGCTTCTGGGAATAATAATTGGTTTCTATTGCCTACTCGTATCGGGTCGGAAGGCATCTGATTGTTAAGCGTGGTTATATTGATTTGTATACTGTACTGATGTATACCTTATTTTGGTGGTCCTCTCCAAGTCTTTCTGGCGAAACGTTATTTGATAATTGTGTCCTCAATTAAAACAAAAATTCTTTTCGCGGTCGCGTTAATCTAATTAAATTTATTTAATTGCGACATTTAGTCGGATCCGTTTCCTCAACGCGTCCATCATGAGAAATGGATCTGATTTTTTTCCGTTGCGTTCTGGTTTCTATGCCAGCGATTCGCATTTCGAATTCGCACTAAGAACTGCAATAAAGTTGCATTCCGTCTCAATTCGAGACGGAAAGATTCTTTTAATATACCTGCCGTCAATTTTCAAGAACGATTCCATCCAAATTACAACCAAAAAAAAAATTACCAACTTAATTTTGAGATAATTATCGTCTTTGTGTCCCAAAGTCGATTTCAGCTGGACAGTCAGGGTGGTAAATTGTCTTTTGCAAACCAGTACGCCAGTCGCTGATTGCCTACGCCAGACGTGCGCAATTTTAAAATACAGAATTGGCATTTCGCCGTTTCGCAAACCAATTGCTGCATCAATTCCTCGCGATGCGCTTTGAGAACAATTAACATGGAGTTCTTTCGGCAATCTACTGCTCTCTATGCTGGCTAAATTTTCAATGCAATCGCTTGAAACGATTGACTGCTGATGATCATTTTCATCATTATATCGATGGTATTGAAAGGGTTAAGTATCTGATACCCCATCAAAGGTATACTCCAATTTCAAGACATCTTAAAGCAACTCTAATAAACACATATCACAGCATTCCATCGCTGTAGTCATCTCAATCAGAAATGATTGCTTCACAGAGAAAGTATATAATATAATATATCGATCTACGAGAGTACAATATAATCAATGGGGTACAAAATAATGGTATTTTTTGTCTAAAATGTGTACAACGAACGTGTCCCACATCCTAAATGTGTCGATTATATCGTTTCTCAATAACACATCGATGGGATAGTTAAGATGCAACACTTAGACGAATTGTTATTGTTGTGTGGGATGGTTCTATACTTTTAGCAATTACTTTCGACAAGAGATTCATGTTATATTTAAGAATTTCCATTTGATAGCTTCTTATATACAGTGCATCGATGACGGCGAACGTATTATAGCTTAGCTGCACTGCGATCACAAATTAAGAACACAAAACAGATCTGTTTAGAAAGTTTTTCTTTGTCGTAAAGTGCTGTACAGTTTTTGCACGGTTTAACCCATAAATGCTTATTGGTTGTAGTTTTGTGTAAGACTTGCTTCTTTTATTCTTTTTCTGGACCGAACGTTGTGATCCTAGACTGCAGATTAAGAGAATCCAAATTCCCTTGGACCAGGATTCTGTTTTCAACGCTGTCAGGTCGTGTGTGTATGTGTGTGTGTGGTGTGGACTAGTTTCTGATGAGACCGAAAACTTATGGACCATGACTCTAGAGCATGGTGAACACAGTTTAATTATAAGGGGCTAAAAAAAAATGCATTTCTCGTAACGCATGAGGCGTTCGAAATTATAATATCGTTTGGAAATTTCACACGTTCATGTATAACCTACGCGCAAAGTCTAATTGGAAAATTAAAATTTTGACTGTAATGGTGTTTCTTCTTCCATAATACTTTGTATGCGTATTATGGTTTATTATTTAGAGAAGGTGTCTTAATCCTTAATCAAAGTTAAACGATTTTATCAGTTTCAATAAACTTTAGCTGTTGGCTATACACAGCATTGGCATGTTACACTTGATCAAGTTTATAGAGTATAGACCATGCTATTTCGCGTCTTTTGTTTGCTATGCATTTCTTTCTAGTACCTATACTTTTTCTTGCTGGCGAAGGCTAAGAAAAAACCACGATGAGTTTATTAGGACGCAAAACTGAGTAAAACGTTCCTTTATTGAAGACGATGAAGTCCACGCGGAGTAAGAAAGAAAAAAACTTGATCTGAAACGACCCCACTTCCAAGTAGAATTAATCAAACACTATATATTAAATAGGAAAAGCAAATTAACTGTGACAAAAATCCCAGCGACCCGTGATTCATTCGTGATCTTTGCAATACGTTTCGAGGTTTTTTGCTCCTTCCAAAGACCAAAACAAGTGTATACTTTCATCCAATCTGCCATGGATTCTGCTAGTATACACATACATTTAATTTTTTCCCTCATATGATTTCCCAGACAAAATTATACATCATAGCTATGATTCTTGACAAAAAAATGACGCCGTCCTTCCCTGAAAATACACCCTATCATGCTATAGAAGTGCAATAAAATTTACCGACAAGGTCGTTTGGGATGCAACAATGCAAAATATACAGCCAAGATTTTAGCATAGAATGTGTAATTAAGTGATAAAAGTTCTGCACATGCAATAAACGTCCCGAACGGAAGATATTTCACGGCGATTTTCTGCCCGATGTTTAATTGTTGGCATGAAACCTCGTTTCAAAGATGATGGAGCTTAGCTTCGTTGGTCATTAGTGGCACGAATGAATTTCATGATCGACTGACATACAAATTGCCGTTGAAAACAAATCCGATTGTCTGTGCTGAGATGTTTTTTGCTGGAGTAAATTCCAGTTGTTGCATGAATTTGCGTAGCTTTTATTGAGGTTTGCACGCTGTAAAGAGTTGCCATTTGCTAACCTGTAAGGGCATCATATATGCAAAGAGTTTGACTTTTTCTTCAGCATTTAATCAGTTTGTAATTTTGTGACATTAACTCTTGGCTGAAGAGTTGGTTTACCATTGAAGGCAAATAACTCGAAAACTAATAAAATAAATGGTATAACAAAAGATTATTGTACGAATTGCCTTATGTTTTTCTAATCAGATATTTTGTGTTATAGGGGTTGTTTATAGTGTATTTTACAATTATTACCTCCTTTCAAGCTGGAACATCACTTTTACATCGCTATGATTGGTTGATCTATATAAATTTTAACCTTTATAATCATAAAAAACCAGTTTTTACTTTTTAATTTACATATGAAGATATTGTTATTTATAATTATTTTAGTATATCTTTTTTTCTATCAAAAGTTTGCCCTCAGTATATGAAATATTAAAAGAAAAACAGCAAAATAACAAAGATTTACATCAAAAGTCCGTAAAAATCATTGCTTATCGCATTCTTTGACGAACCATAAAACTCGTGGGCTCATTTAGATTACACAAATTTCCATTTTCACGATTTTCTACATTGCAAACTGCAAAAAAATTTGATTTGCTTGCATATTTTGACCAAGAACCAATAAATTTTTGCTTTCGTTGACCTACTAGATTGCCTCTAGTATATATATAAATGTGATGAATATAATTTCAAGATCATTGATACCAACTTAGCAGGAAGTATTTATTTCCGTAATAATTTTTAATTCGTCCAAGAGCAACAATGCAGGATAGAATGTCTCGCTCGTAAGCAGCCGCGTAAAAAGGGTCCGCATCAGTGGAAAAAGACAGTGAATCGGTCTACGGTCGCATGATTCATTCACCAGTGCTAAACGCTACTAAAACTCGCACATTTACTCGCGATTTAACAATAAAATAAGTCCATATATAACAATTTACATACAACATTAAACACCTAAGTCTCTATAAAATAAGTAACTTTCGATTTGCCTTTATTGTCAATTTATCACTTAGATGAGCCATTTATACTTGTTCTCAACCCTTATATTGGCTGAAATTTTAGACAAAATTAATTCTACAAGCCAAGACATACAATTTTCATCTAAATATGCAATAGTGCTAAATAATTTAAAATTTGGAACCACCAAAGACACCTATTTCTCTATAAACTTGGACTTCTTCACACATCAAGGTAGAGTTATAATGAGACCATAAGACTATAAGTAAGTGAAGCTTCTACTCAAAGCAATGATTTACCCTCGTTGTCAAGCGTTTCGTTTTATACACTAGAGTCCATCTTTGGCTGTACATTACCTACACCGGTCTCACAGATTAATTAAGTGTCTCACCCTCTACAACAATTGCTAACAGTTAACTCTGGCGCGAAACCAGTTTCAAGTCGCACGACAGAAGTACTGATGCTCCGTGCGTAAGCACATGTCACTATAGCATCCATCTTTTTCAGAAAAATAAACGCGGCTACGTATGGAAATTTAACAAGTGTTTAATTTAATTAGAGATCATCGTTCGTAAGGTATATTCACTAACACAATTGATAAGTTAATGGTGGTCTTAGACTCTTTAGAGATATCACAATTAATATGATATAAGTCTTTTACTGTTTAACTCGCCTATTAGCCATTTAACCCGATTCAGAGTCATTTCTGACCAACCCTGTATTTAAACCAATTTTCTATCGCCGTTTTAGAGTGCCAGGGAGGGATCTAAATTTTATGGCAACTCACCTAATCTCGTATAAGATGAAATCAACCGTTCAGAGACGAAATTCAATTCTTAACGGGAGTTGAAATTTGGTTACCATATCCGAAGATATAAAATGTACGATATTTGCGTAAGTACAGACCCTTGCTAGCACCAAGATTAAATAGAAAAAAATTTATACACAGCCAAATCCCAACATCCCTCTTACACAAGCCACCCCCGTTGAAGAAACCTACCTCATTGCTCCACGCCGAATTCCCTTCGTGTGCGGAAATAGATCCTGGTTTCCGGATACGGTTCTCGTCGCACTATATCCCAGCAACTTCGACGGACGATTCTCAACTCACCCGAGTTGTACGATCGTGGCTGACGCGAGGTAGCTAAACTGTAGCTGGAGGAGCCAGGCTGTAAGATGCTCGGTACTCAACGGACGCGGTGAGAATGAACCACTGTAAGCGTAGACCAACTGTTTTTATAATTTCGACGTCGGTCGCACGCTCGACTTGTCCATGACAAATATGTCCAAGGTATGGGAGTTGCGGGAGAGAAAGGTAGAGACTAGAGAGGATGGTAGAGGAAGCAATTGGAATTCGAAATTGGAGCGATCTCGCGTCGCAGCGAGATTAGATGTAATTGTTTGATGAACATTTGTTGGTTTTTTTTTTAGTTTCATGCGTGATATTTTAGGTAATTAATTATAATGTGCACGAATGATATTGATGTTGGATTGGGTGTCTGGTTTTAATTGCTTGTGGTTTGATTTGTATCAGTTTCTTCATGTTGATTGAGGGTAATGGTTTAAGTTGGATCGTTTAGGTATCACGCTTTTTGGCGTTTGGCAGATAAGGAAACTTGGGGAATTCCTGTCATTCCCGGAACAATAGTTTTAATTTAAAATTCTTAAAGGGTTGGAAAATATGCCCTTAAATTATGTATTCATGTGGATTTTAAATTAGTGAACAACGCTGTGAAAAATTTAAATAATTTGATCTTAATTAGTCTAGATTATTTACTTTGATATTTTTTTATTTGCGTACACTATAATAATCTAATTGTTATTTTTGGTCATTAAAAAAACGGCCAATTTTTTTAATTACTTTTGGATAGTAAAAATCTTTCTACAGATTTTCTACAGGATTTTGGGGCGATGCTGCAAATTTCGTTAACATCGGCTCAGTCAAATTTGATTTTTTTTTTATATCAATTTTATTCCTCCATAAACTATTTGTTTCACGGGTAGAAAATTAAAAATATAGGCAACACCAACACAACAAAAATAGACTGCCAAACTATTTTCTTATTTCTATTTCCACTGAACTCTCCTCCACGTCTTTTTCTTCTTCTTCTTTTCGTTCCACCAATTCCTTCCATTTATCTCTATCTTCCCACCATTTTTCCACATCATTTATTCTCTTCCAGTCTTCACCTCTATCTTCCACGTCTCTTCTTACTTGGTTAATCCATCTTTCTCTAGGTCTTCCCGCTTTTCTTATTCTATACAACAGGTTAAAAGCTTGCCTGGGTAACCTGTTGCCATCCATTCTCTTCATGTGTCCATACCACCTTAATCTTTCTTTTCCCAATTTAAAACATAATTTATCAACTCCCATTCGCTTCCTCAAAACTGTACTCTTCACTCTATCCAACTTCGTCACACCTGCCATACTCCGTATAAATTTCATCTCGGCACCCCGCAACAAATCTTCCATCTGTCCATTTACTGTCCACGTCACTGCTCCGTACGTCAAAATTGGCAAATAATAATTTTTATATAATAACAATTTGCATCTCTTTGGAAAATCCTCATTCCATATCAATTTTCTTACTTTTTGGTACAAACAACCAGCTTGATATATTCTTCTTCTAATTTCCTTTTCAATTTTGCCATCCTGACTTATTACACTTCCTAGATATTTAAATTCTTCCTTCAGCTCGATATCCTTACCAAATAGTTTTAGCTTGTCCATCTTCATTTTTTTTCCTCTATGAACAACTACAGATACGCTTTTTTCTTGGCTTATCCTTAATCCAAATTCCTTGGTAGCTTCAGACCACTTCTCTATCCTCTCTTGAACTTCTTCCCTCGTTGCTCCCCATAACAAAACATCATCCGCATAAATCATCAACTTTGTATCCACTTCTTCAACACCCACCCGATTCACCAACTCATCCATAACGATGGCGAAAAGCAAAGGCGACAACACACTTCCTTGTCTCACACCACTCTTCACTTGAAACCAATCCGATTTTCCCGCTCCTGAACATACTCGACTTTTGCAATTAAAATAAAGGCTCTGGATCCTTCTTATGATCCCAGGCTCCACTGACTTCTGACGTAAACACTTCCACACAATGTTTCTTGGCAAATGGTCATATGCCTTTTCGATGTCTAAAAACGTCATCCACATATCTTCTCCCTCTTCCCATCTTTTCTCCATTATTTGCCTAATTGTAAAAATCAGGTCTACAGTAGATCTTTTACTCCTGAAGCCATATTGTTCTTCTCTTAAATCATCTTCTACCGCATCTCTTAATCTCTTTTCTAACACTCTTTCATAAATTTTTGCACAATGGCTTAGTAGAGTTATCCCTCTATAATTTTTGCACTCTTTTTTGTCTCCTTTCTTGAATAATACTATGATTTCTCCCTTTACCCAATCTCGAGGCACTGTCTCTTCTTTCCACGCTGCATTTATAACTCTATGTATCCAATCAACTCCAATGCCATCTGCTGCTTTGATCATTTCTACCAAAATTTCATCAAATTTGATACAAGAAAAAATCGGAAAGATGCCGATTAGGGCCTAAGATATAAAAAATTGTTGTTTTGAATGGAATTGCTTCCAACATTAAATGATATTTTTCCACGATATATTACCGTCATTAAGATCAATCAGAAATGTTTGGCGTATGTTCATAGCATAGAGAAATAAGCGTTAATTAAGTAAAAATCAGTAAAAATTAATAGATCTTGAAGGTAAAATTTGAAAAATTATGAAATATATTTCAACCGTTTGGTCAGAAGAGAGCGAATTAACAGTTATTAAACAAACAAACAAACAAAATACGTTGATTTGAATCATCGATCATCTCGCAAACACATTCCCGATCGTATTACAACGCTTTATTTTATTACATCGCATTTTATGACATAGTAGTATTTTATTACATCGTACAAATTCATTCAACAAGTTAACGTCCTAGTTACGTTCGATCAAACAGCCAATTGAAGGGGTTAAAATCCGAAATAATTACCGTTTAGTTTGATAAATCAGAAAATTTATCTTACAAAATGCATAAAAATTGTGATTTTTTTCTTGGGTGCTTAGAAAGACACAACCCATTAAAATATCACCGTGTAGCTATTAAAACTGTCTGATAAACTAAAAATAAATTTGTTGAATTATTTTCCGCCATCCGTACTATACAGGAATAATTCGGTTTTGTATCATCTAGCAATGTTTCATAAACAGATAACCGCATGATCTTGATGTGGAAGTTCTCTTATATTTTAGAGGCTTTGCTTATTCCGGCTGAAATCTGTTTAATAACTCCCAAAGAGTTCTGACAGATTTTCCTTGGCTATATTAGACTTCGTGCATCCCGAACTGGGAGTAAAGACAACTTGGAATTCGAGCCCTTGTGGACTTTTCACCCATTTGCGCGAAGCTTAGTTTTGGTGTTAGTCGATATAAATTGCGTGAACTCGATTGTATAGAGAAAGGTGAAACAGAGTCTAGAATTATCGGCAACCGTCAGTGCAAAGCTGTCACACATATTGCCTACTAAGCGGGGGAAATGAGGCAACTTTTTCAGACAAGAGACACAAACGAAATTTTTGATTCAGCAGAGAAATCTAGCGTGTCAATGCTTCGCAAAAAACGTGGCGCGTGCTTGATACAATATTCGGAAGGTATTCGGTGGTAGATTTTTGTCTGAAAGGCAATATTACAAAAATGCGATATCAGTTAGTTGCTTAAATGATAGCTTTCTCTTTTAGCCACTAGATGGCGGCTAGATGAGAAGTACTTTTATCACACGATTCAACCGCAATAAAGACATTTATGAATTAAAATTTAAATACATAACAGTTAGCTGATTGGAAATAATACGAATAGGCATTATTAATTCCAATTAGCAACGTTGACTTGTATGTCTATTGATATAATGTCCGTGTACTGTGATAAAGCAATAAGTATTCGAGAAATATATCCGATTTTAACTCTTGAGTTGTTGGCGCGTCATGGGCAGTGTCATGTGACCTGTTATTAAAGATTTCGTCGTCGGCACAACCTGTAGAATGGCAGAGGACCGAAAACCTGCCGCCGGTGACAGTCAAAGGCCTCAATTTGGCAACCGATTGCTTACAGAAACCGACAACGTATTTCAACACAATGCGTGGTATGCTATTTAGATAATCAGTGATGTTAGCTTTGCGAGCAATGCTATTTCGGATGGTGCACATGCGAATTATAATTCTAACCTCATTTGACTCATTTGACTTAAAAAAAAAAAAAAAAAAAAAAAAACTTTATCATTATTATTGTTACTATATTGATTATCAACATAATTTAACTATACTCTTTAGTCACTATCAACCAAAGTATATTTAACTAGATTTAGGCTCATACGAAGACTCTGTACTCGTCAAAAGCACAATAAACAAATACAAATACAACCTATAAACAATGTCATACCAAATACCGCAAGAAACCGCAGTTCGGTTCCAGATATCTCACTGACCCGCTAAAAGTATATCAATTCAATGCTTGGTACGTCAATTTGACCGAAATTCCACTACAGTTTGAGATATGTCTTAGATACCAACTGTTGTCTTTCAATTTCATGACCACTCATATCTGTCTTACCTACTCGTAATAAAGTACTAACGATATCTTTCCGATTATGTTCCAGGGATAATGTTGAGTGGGACGAGTCGATGGACAATGAAGCCAAGAAGAAAGTTGTTTCAAATTCAGCCACATTCGCAAGTGAAACCGATCAAATCAAGTTTGAGAACGAGGCTGACAAATACTGGGATGCTTTTTACGACATTCATCAGAACCGTTTCTTCAAAGACAGACACTGGCTATTCACAGAGTTTCCTGAGCTAGCACCTGACACTGATGCAGACCAAATGACTAGTGAAGTTGGTATTAAACGGAACATTTTTGAACTGGGATGCGGCGTTGGAAACACCGTGTTTCCCATTCTCAAGTATTCGAAAGATCCCAACTTATTTGTGTACTGTTGTGACTTTTCGTCCAAGGCAGTGCAAATACTCAAAGATAATCCTGAGTATGACAGTGAAAGGTATATCTTCATTTATATATATTGTGAACCTGCCATTCATAACTAGGTTTATATTCTGAAAATAATTGTGCTGAATAATAAGAATGTGTCTTCATCACACAGATGCCACGCTTTCGTATTGGACGTAACGTCTGATGAATGGGATGTACCGTTTGCTCCCAACAGCCTGGACGTAGCTGTTCTGATCTTCGTGTTGTCTGCAATCAATCCAGCCAAGTAAATATTAGTTTTGAACTTACTTTACTTGGTGGGGACTTGATAACTTTCTTTAGTTCACCAAACTTTAAAAATTAAAATGCTCAAGTTTAGTAGGCAAAGAAAATCCTCCAATTTCTCTGATGGCAAGCAAGATCTTTGAAATTATGTAGATGTGGTCGTATTAGATCCTAAACTGATTCCTCAGGGAACTATATTCTATTTTTGTTGCTTAATTTTTCACTCAATTCGTGTATGCTACGTGCAAACATTAATTTTGATTTGAATTTCTCGAGTTGTACTAGTGTCAGTCCATCTGTCCACTATTTGCATTGTGATATGTGTGTTACTTCAATTCCTGAGACCACTGTTCTAAAAGAGCTTAATCCAGTGTCCAGACAGAAGAGAAGTACCTAGGTAATTAACAGCCAAACACAGTCTGTCATTTGCAAGAAATGTTTGTTCGATTCATTTGGTACATTTCCTATTGATTATCAAACCATTGGCTTTTCTCCAATGTACCTACCTAGGTACATATTTATAAATATATTTGCTTTTGTTGTTTCACTGGTTGTACAATGTCCAGTTAAAATATCTTCCAGTCTGGAAGAAATCAGAAGCAACAACAGTTTGTCACCAGATGAGTTTTCATGCCACTAAAGTGGGCATTCTAAAACCGACCCTAAATGAACTTATTCTTACTTGGACATTTATAATAAAACTCTCTTGTGCATACATTGCATAGGTAGTACGTACTTGTAATTCATGCCACATATTTACTAGACTTGCCCAACACTGGCCGTTGCTCACACGTTCCTTGCCGACAGGATGGAACGTGTCGTGTCCAACATCTTCCGCTACCTGCGGCCCGGTGGGCTGCTCATGCTGCGCGACTACGGACGCTACGACCTGTCCCAGCTGCGGTTCAAGCCCGGCCGCTGCCTCGCCGACAACTTCTACGCTCGCGGCGACGGCACCAGGGTCTACTTCTTCACTCAAGGTACTTGCTAGTTGCTATGCTTGCCGAAGTTGTGTACTAGCGATCTAACCTTTTGCTGGTTGCACATTTCTATTTTTCTACTTGTTCTTGCAATGTAGTCGTCGTGCACACTTGTTGGCATTGTGTGCCGGTGTTGAAACCTTTCGCTGCATTGCACGTTTCTACGTTTCTACTAACTTACACGTGGCATTGCATTCACATGCTCAAAACCTTGCATTCGCATGCCTAACCCTTTCGTTGCGTTGCATTCTTCTACGTTAGCAATGATACCTAGGATTACTTATTCTTGCGAGGTAGGTACTTGTTAGTTGTTACGCTAGCCGACTGGTGCCACTAGCAAGTGAACTTGATGACATCCTCTCCAAGAAGAATTTCTGTTTGCCAGAATTGCATTCCTAGATTTAATTCTTTCTCTACTACAAGCGGAATAACTAATTTTGATACCTGCAACGACAATAGTCTCCTTTTTTTACCAGGGTGTTCCAATTGCTGACATTGAATCCTTACCTCATTCATTCCATTAGCAACATATAGCTGTGATTGCACGAGAGTCCGATCCAACAAAGTTTTGTACACTATCGTTCGATGATTGCATTGGAAATTGCATTGCTTTGATCTTTCATGCATCCAAAACCCAAGTTCCAATGGCACTTTAACGTAATTCTTCATGCAACGTGACATTGCATTCTACGGGTTAACACCTATTAAGACAAGGCCACTATGTTAAAAGCACGATAGTGAGTATCTGTATCTGTGAAGGTTGGCGACTGCATCGGAATCTGTTTGTTTTTACAAGGAACACGACCGGATTGCTCCGTCGAAAATTTGCTTCTAAGCATGTGCTTGACAATATTCTTCCAATAGCTCTTGTGAGAACTAAATGTAATTTAGTGAGTGGAAACATTTCGAGATGTTGCTGAAGAGTGAATGATATTAAAATGGGTGTCTTATTATAATTTTTCTTAGAGCCAACAGGAATGGCATGTATTGTTTGTGAAGATGTTTGCTTATGCTTGTTCATTTTACAACCCTTTGCTGGGTAAAGCTGCATTCCAGTGCTTGACTCTTTCACCAGTGTAAGCGCATCGGCATTTCACAGCATGAGCTACTACCGACTTTCAAATTAATTTCTACTTTAGAACTGAATGAGCACTGCACCTCTTTAATAGAGAGCAAAGCAGCTGATCCAACATTGTGGGTGCATGCACAATTTTGAAATTTGAATGTTGAATTAGTAGTTAGTGGAAAGATATTCTACATTTATTGTCTGCAAACATAATAAATTGCAATTAATTCAAAAATTGCCTTTTACTGGTTCATTGTGGCCATGTAACCATTAATTTGTTTGTAATCACTTATCAGTAACTCAAAAGTGGTTTAATAATTTGGGTTCCTTGCAAGAGGCAATCTTCCTGACGACTAATAGTGGTAAAGGAAGAAAGACTTGCCAATAAAAACAAGTAGCGTCATATTCATACCGCACATGTGACCACCTTCCTTAGGTCTATGTATGTTTTGGCAATTCAAAGCAAAAAAGTGTTGAGAGAGTAATATTTGGTGCATTTTCAATGTGGATTGGAGTGGGGCTGGGTGGTGAAAATATTTACAGTTACGACTTAATCTACTTATACTACAATCCGACTTTTCGTCTCCATGGTGATTTTGGTAATTTTACACTTTCAATGTGTCGGTTCCTTTTTTTAGAAAATCTATGGGATTTAGGCTATATTTAACGCATGAATAATGTGTAGAATTTCACTGTGCGAAATATAGGCTAGGTCTCGTGTCAATCTTTCAAGTATTTCTATTAGAAAAGTGCGAAAAACTAGCGAAATTTCACCATTTTTACTGCTTTTCAAATTTAAAAACAAAATTATCAACTCTGATTTACTGATTCACTGGGGCTGATTTATTGAAAATTAAATTAAAATTTCACGAAATAAATACGCTAGGGGCAAAGAGCTAGGGGCATCGGGTTTAGCCTTAAAAAAGTGAAAGACGTACACACATAGTGCCGAAGGCACGGGCCTCCGCTGCTAGTTCAATAGTTAAATGGCAAGCGAGATATTAATATTTTATCAAGAGGCTTTAGGAATCGAACCAAACCGCAAATCTCCATCATGAACAGAAATCTGATCGCATTGCTCGTATTTGTTCATATATCCCTAAGCCACTGGAATCAATCAATACAATAGTTTCCATCCATATATTGTGTTCATAAGCTTGAATAAACTGAAATTGAAATCGAAATTGAAAAATATTTCCCGTGCTGCTTGCGGCCTGGCTGACGTGTACCTGATGTGGATCCAGGCGAAGTGAAAGACTTGCTGGTGAACGCCGGCTTCGAAGAGGAGCAGAACATCGTGGACCGGCGGCTGCAGGTGAACCGCGGCAAGATGATCAAGATGTACCGCGTGTGGATACAGGCCAAGTACCGGAAGCCTGCGCTTTCCGGCGCCGACGCTAGCGCCGCCGCCAGCGCACGCCAGGACTCGCTAACGATGCCGTCGAGACCGAGCGAAGAAGCGGAGGGAACAGGCTCGAAGACTACGTAGTGACAAAGGGTACTCGAAGAAGAACTTTCATGAAATGCTAAATAAATATTTTTAATTTTTCATATGGTGTCTTGCATATTTATCTAGAGTTGCTTCCTTAAGACCCGATTTTACAATTTTACCAACTCCAGGTTAAAGTGGGAGTTAAGTTAGGTATTTGTTATGGCAGCGGCAATGGGATGCAGTGGACTTCATTTGTTTCTAGGGGTTAGATGCTTAATCCAGAGTTGACAAAAGTTGTAATACCGGCCCTAAGAGATTTATGTATGTCGTAGTAAGATTTACTTGCCCAATGGCTGGAGATTCGTAGGAAAGAAGAGCAGAGAAACTGACTGACATTGCCGGGGATGAAAATGTTGAGGTTCCTCCTCAGACGTCGTCAGTTGAGAAACACATGAATTTAATAAAATATGGAGAAGGTGACGTTTGTATGAATTAAGTGAAAAAAGAAATTCTAATCTGTATTTTATTGGAAAGAAAAATATCCAGTTGAAAATGAGTGTGCAGATAGGAAAATGACCCTGGTACTGTACTTACCTTAATAAGTTTTACCCTTCGAAAAGCAGCCCTGAAAGTAGCCAAGGTCGGTGGTTCATGTATTGTGTTGTGACAATCTTTCAGGCTGGATGTTTAGTTTCTGAAGATGAATGTCCACCATCCACGAAACAAGGTTGCAGTTTGGTTCGATTCCTAAGTAGATAATGTTTTAGCTGGTTGTTATAACGGTTTTTTCGGATGAGAGGAATATGGCAGGGAATTGTCATGCGATTTAATGGCAAAATGCTGCTTGTATTGGTAGAAAAAATAATATAGAGTTCTTAAACTTAAAGGTCATGACAGAAATTACTCTTTTCACAACTACCGACCTTTTTTGGGGTTTGTCTTAGGTCAGAAGAAGGCTCATTCTGCTTGAGGGAGTGCTAAAGTGAGGGTGGGTTGAATTTGAGGTTTCTTGACACTTGCAAATAATTATGCTTTGAGAAGGAGGCCACCATTCAACATTCTGGCTTTCAATAATTTCTATAAAAAAAAATTAAAAAACTGGCGTTCAGAGTAATAATTGATAACAGCTTAACATGAAAAAGGTGCTACAGCAGCAAGTATTCTTACTCAACTCATACAATTATTTGATTGCCTTTTAATTGGTCTTCATTGCAATTTTTTCATACAAAAAGATTCATAATTTAGAGTGTGCATGCTCTATTAAACATCAAACCAGTGCATTTATGTTAATAGGTATAAAGGTCTATGGTGACCACCCAATTGATCAATCAAAATCCAAGACAACTCAGCCAAAATTTGATTTGCAACATCCTGTCCAATATTATGTAATTATCAATAACTACTTTATACCATACAGGCAAAAAATTCTTAAGACAGGGTGTCATACTGCCAGTGATTTATTGCCTTTGAAAAATATTTAATACAGGTAGTATACAGGTACTAGGAATTGGCAGCTAATTTCTTGAAAGATCCTTAACTATTGTTAAATAGGTATTATAATATGCTACAATTCCTTCTATGAAAGTAAGTGCATCAATCAATTCTAAATTATAGCCCAGATTCAATATATCAATTTAATTGCAATGCTGATATATGTAGGCTAGGTAAGATTGTATCACTCACAGTGTTCCGGACGGCTGCTTGGCCGATTTTTAATTTTAAAATCATTAATTCATTCGTGGCAGACACTTCATCAAATTGATAAGAAATTCATTGAAATTGTAAAAAATTACAGAGATTTTAAATCAATGTTGTAGATCTATACAATTACAAACTGTGTGATAGGTTCAATTTCCTTGTCTGGTGAGAATATTCGTTTGCCAAGGGAGATTTATTGCCTCTTATTCAAGTTAAACACATGTAACGCTGAGGTTAAGCAACACTGTGCTGGTACTAGTCAATTTGGTCAGTTTTATTTTATTTTGAGATACAACGGGAGTGCTGCTGTTGTTGCAAACGTCAAACTATTTAATTAGATGGAAATCCTTTATCAGTACTATTTACTTTATGACAGAAGCCACATTAATATTATGCTTCTACAAAAAGGCTCGCATCCAAAATGGCATAGGAATATTTTCAGAAAAACTCTTGATTTCTATAATTGTTCTAAAACCTTTTCCCGACGTTTAACAAAGCTGTGCTGCCTGCCTACTCTAGTGCCAAATCCCAACAAATTGAAACAAAAGGACCAACGACGACGTATATCCGACTGGGTGATATCACCAGAGAGGCTGGGGATTCCATATTTTAGACGATTGTGTATATTGCAGAAATCCGTTATACCAGAAGCGAAATCTGATTGTTTATTAACAATGCTAGTTCTAGCAATTAATACTTTACTTTTAATATGTATTACTTTTTTCTATAGTCTAGTAATTGGCGAGGATCTTCAAAAATTGGTACATCTAAAAAATAACCAACCAACCTATATGTCGCGATCAAGAAATGACCCAATTAGAATCGGCCTGATTTCTTTTTATCCAGTATAAGTGCCGATAAATTTGGAAAGGATCTGGAAATTCCCAGCTGTCAGCATCTGGCAGCCGGCGAGTCTCCACATCTTGGTGTATCCTATAAACGCAGAGGGCGTGCCTTGGTTCATATTGGTAGCATGCCAGCAGCGTTAGATTCTCTGCTTTGCCTGTGTAGTGCTTTGTGTAGCACAAAACACAGAGCTCAGAGCACAGAGCACAGAGCACAAAGTATGGAGAGCACAGGGCACAAGGCACAGAGCACAGCACAGAGCACCTAGTATGGAGAGCACAGGGCACAAAGCACAGGGCACAAGGCACAGAGCACAGAGCACAGAGCACAAAGTATGGAGAGCACAGGGCACAAAGCACAGAGCACAGGGCACAAGGCACAGAGCACAGCACAGAGCACCAAGTATGGAGAGCATATAGGGCACAAAGCACAGAGCACAGGGTACAAGGCACAGAGCACAGAGCACAGAGCACAAAGTATGGAGAGCACAGGGCACAAGGCACAGAGCACAGCACAGAGCACCTAGTATGGAGAGCACAGGGCACAAGGCACAGAGCACAGCACAGAGCACCTAGTATGGAGAGCACAGGGCACAGAGCACAGGGCACAAGGCACAGAGCACAGAGCACAGAGCACAAAGTATGGAGAGCACAGGGCACAAAGCACAGAGCACAGGGCACAAGGCACAGAGCACAGCACAGAGCACCAAGTATGGAGAGCATATAGGGCACAAAGCACAGAGCACAGGGCACAAGGCACAGAGCACAGAGCACAGAGCACAAAGTATGGAGAGCACAGGGCACAAAGCACAGAGCACAGGGCACAAAGCACAGAGCACAGCACAGAGCACCAAGTATGGAGAGCACAGGGCACAAGGCACAGAGCACAGCACAGAGCACAAAGTATGGAGAGCACAGGGCACAAAGCACAGAGCACAAAGCATCGAGCACAAGGCACAAGGCACAGAGCACCGCACAAAGCCCAGAGCACAAAGCACAGAGCACAAAGCATAGAGCACAAAGCATAGAGCACAGAGCACAGAGCACAGCACAGACGAGGTGGAGAGCACAGGGCACAAAGCACAAAGCACCGAGCACAGGGCACAAGGCACAGAGTACAGCACAGAGCACAAAGCATAAAGCATTATAGAGCAAAGAGAACCGTGATCGACGCAGGTATCCCGATGTTACAATTCGATGGGATTTTTGAAATGTTTGAAAAAGTTTCTTTTTAAATTCCCTGTTAAATTTGGAGCCCTTTGGAGTTGGAGTTTTTTTACTCCATTGGAGTTTAGGTATTTTGTTCAGACACCTTTTCTAGAAACTGATCTTCACTGGCCAGGAATTTATCAAACCTTGTGTTCAAGTATTCCTTGTCAGAAGCCAGTAGCTAACAGTCGCGTTAAAAAATAAATTGTCAAGCGATACATTGTTTTTTAAGTTATGCATCCTTGATTGTTTTTTAACCATGCCCAAGGAATACGCAAATATTTTTGTTGCTAGTTTCAGCTGCCAAAATAGACAACATTTCCTAATCATCATTCTCAAGTGAAAATATCACTCACACTGTGCTATATTTATTCTACAAATCAATTCTCGTCATTTCTGATCATAAAACAGTACACTTTATTTACTCGCAATAATCTCCCCTGAAGGCGTGGCCCGCAATTAGCCTTCTTTACAATAAGCGAGCTGATTGTAAAATACATTCAAATACAATATCTTTATGTAGCTGTACAAACCACGCGGCATCGAGAATATAGTAGATAATAAACACTGAATTCTTTCCTGTGTCAACCTGGCAGAACTTTCTAATCTACTAATTGCTGGTATGGCCGGACAGGAAGCTTCAGAATGTGATCTAAATCTAATGCCGATCGAGGAAATGACCGCAGACAGAATCCACTGCAGAGTGCAGAGCAAGTTCGAATCATGTTACGTGTCGGTATTAATGGACCTGAACCGCCACTTGTTTCCCTGTCCGCAAAACAGCCTGGACTGCCGCTTGTTTCGCTTTCTGTAAAGCAGCCTGGACTGCCGCTTGTTTTGCAGTCTGCAAAGCAGCCTGGACTGCCGCTTGTTTCCCTGTCTGCAAAGCAGCCTGCATTGCCGCTTGTTTCGCTGTTTGCAAAGCAGCCTGGACTGCCGCTTGTTTCGCTGTTTGCAAAGCAGCCTGGACTGCCGCTGGTAACGCTGTCTGCAAAGCAGCCTGGACTGCCGCTTGTTTCGCTGTCTGTAAAGCAGCCTGGACTGCCGCTTGTTTCGCTGTCTGCAAAGCAGCCTGGACCGCCGCTTGTTTCTCTGTCTGAAAAGCAGCCTGGACTGCCGCTTGTTTCCCTGTCTGCAAAGCAGCCTGGACTGCCGCTTGTTTCCCTGTATGCAAAGCAGCCTGGACTGCCGCTTGTTTCCCTGTCTGCAAAGCAGCCTGGACTGCAGCTTGTTTCCCCGTCCGCAAAGCAGCCTGGGCTGGCGCTTGTTTCCCTGTCCTTTTAAAGGTTAATCCGACATAATATCGGTAATGATATCGGTAATGTAGGTTCTGGCCTGAAAACGGGACATTCATAGTCGACGGCACGCGAGACGAAAGTGAGAGTAACTTCCATTTCGCTTGAAGGAAACTAGTGGCCGTCAAGCCATCTTAATCTCCATCTTTCCAGACGGCGTTGCTGGTAAGGTGACGTTTATGGTCGAGCCACCTTTCATCTGCCATTTCTAACAATTAAAAGTCCACTTCGCAATATGATTTAGTTTAGATGTTCTTTGTTGAACAAAGTTGTTGAAACGTGTCCGAGTATGTTCGTTGCGTCAGCACCGGGCATGCAGCGTTCGAATCCTTGTTTGTGTAACCGGGCCAAAAACATGACACTAAAATTATTGACATTTTAGACGAAAAAACTCTTCTTTTCAACACATTTTAGAAACTTCATCATGCGAACTTTGAAGAGTTGCAGCCAGATAAGTGGTACCATTATAGTTAACTTAAACCTACTTAAACGCATTGAAAAAAGTATACGCTTACATGCAAGATTCAATTTACAGATAGGGGCTTAATGCTATACATTTTTAACGTTTACTTGAACTAAAACTTGGATAAAGATTTGTCCTCAGGGGCAAGGAAGTGTTTGTTTATGAATTTCATATCCAATATCAGCGTTTTGACAGTACAGGGGTCGAATTATTCGATCGTTGTGCTTCAAAGTAAAGCGAAACATGTAGAAATTGACAACAAAACGATTACCGCTCGATCTCGGCAAATATCGTGCTCGATTTCTTGCCTGCAGTTACAGCTAAGTATACACAGACGTCCGCGTCGCTCAATGAATCTTTCCAACCGATTGATTTCCCCCGGTAGCTGCGTTCAATCGATCTAATGTAAAGGCACACGATTATTCAAATGAATGGACTCGTGTATGGATACATTTTCTAGGCAAATCCATTCATTACAACGTTAAAGCCTATACCTACACGCGTCTATCGTAGAGTTGTAAAACGTAAAATCGGTCGTGGTCCATGAAGCATAACGGCGTGGTTAAGTCTCATCTACAGTCTGGCACTGAATATTTATTGCCGTCTGTTTGCTACTCTCTACTGCAAGTTACGTCCGGTGCAACGGACCCAGACGGTGCAATGTTTCGATTAGTGTCCGTTAGATCCGACGGATTCGCAAGGTCGGGGTCGGATTTTATCATTTGAAGGATGCTGCAGAGTTTGCTCTCGAGGAATGGGCTTTTCGTTGGATGCCGAATGGAATCTGTCTTCATTTACTCTTAATCCACTGTTGATTCGTTCTGTTAAGCACTTATCTTAGATTCAAACACTAAAGGCTGGTTCACTATCAACTT
This sequence comes from Nemurella pictetii, assembly GCA_921293315.2. NCBI lineage: Eukaryota > Metazoa > Arthropoda > Insecta > Plecoptera > Nemouridae > Nemurella > Nemurella pictetii. The sequence continues at coordinate 12,262,711 of OV121122.1, forward strand.
AGCAATAGACATAACTTAAAATAAGCAGTAAGTTAAAAGTTTGACATATGGATCTCCATTAGACTGTCTACAACAAACATAAGGACTTAACTTAGACATGACTTAAACATAATGTTTGACCATGTCTAACTTTTAAGTTACTGCTAATTTTAAGTTATGTCTATTGCTAAGTTGATTGTGAACCAGCCTTAAAGCCTATGAACCTAGATTTTCAAAACGGCAAGAAATTTTCTTTTTATATCAACAGCATTTTTCTTTCTACTCGATAAATAAATGGCTTAAAATTATATAAATCAATGCGGATTTCTCGGGGTAAAAACGATTGAAGTAGTTAAACATTTCCCAGTAAAATTTTAAAAACTTTCAATATAACTATAATACATATTGACGTTGACGTTTACCATATTTGGAAATGACATAGACGAGAAAACTTCCAGGACAAAAGCCCAGAGGCAAGTAAATGTACAAGGTGAAGATTTTATATTCACAGCCCCGAATTATGTCACGCCGTTTTGACTAATGAGCCATGCATGCTTGTAGGCGAAAATGCGACACCCAATGGCAGTTGCACCCATGTTTATTCTCGTTGCTTTTCTGTGCATTTAGATGCTATTCGCAGTGATTGCAGATTCTGACGAGGAATGTCTTTGGCCCTACAATTTATAGTCACTAGACGAAACTGTAGTTTGCATAGATCTCATTATAGATGCACGTACTATTTAAATTTCGAATAGCTTCAATTCTTAAAACAAATTATTGCTCGAGAAGCACAATATGGCCATGCACCTCCAATTAGCTGCCACCTCGCTGGATTCCACTTAAAAACACGAAATGCCGTGCAAAATGTGAAAGTACCTACTCAAGTGCAAGGGTGTGTTACCACAGGCACAGCGCCTCATTGCTTATACAATCAGAAAGCCGGTGAGGTGAGTAATAATTCGATACGATGCACCGACGAAACTAAACTTCGAAATCCGAGACCCAAGCACCCCTTTTCGAAATCTGGCACGTTTTGTTCGCATGGGTCATGTGGTCACTTGGGCTGATATTTTGCCAGATAAAACTAAATTTCATATAATACGTCAGCTGGTGACTGTATAAGGTACGTAAAAAATTATGATATGTCGTACAAGTGGTTGCCTATACAAATTTTGAAGTGGATCCGGATCCTTAAAATATAAGTGATGTGGCAATAAAATTGGGTGCAGAGGATTTTAAATCATACCTGACGAACCTGATGAATATGACGAACCCTGCCAATCAAAGTATTGCATGCCAATTTCCAGGTAGCCAGCCGAAAATGTAAAGAAACCAAATTGCATAAAAAATTAATTGATCTTTGTATGGTATATCAGAAGATGCAGTCTATATGCAGCTTTGCGGAGAGCTAAACAAGCAACATTCACGAACAGTCTGGGCTGCTTTGCGGGAAGTGCAAAATGTAGCAGGATGGTTTTTTCTTTTTGGGTGGGAAGCGATACAAGCGGCAGTCCAGGCTGCTTTGCGAACAGCGAAAAAAGCGGCTGTCTAGGATGCTTGCAGACAGGGAAACAAGCGGCAGTCCAGGCTGCTTTGCAGACAGGGAAACAAGCGGCAGTCCAGGCTGCTTTGCAGACAGCAACCAAGCGGCAGTCCAGGCTGCTTTGCGAACAGCGAAAAAAGCGGCTGTCTAGGATGCTTGCAGACAGGGAAACAAGCGGCAGTCCAGGCTGCTTTGCAGACAGGGAAACAAGTGGCAGTATAGGCTGCTTTGCAGACAGCGAAACAAGCGGCAGTCCAGGCTGCTTTGCTGACAGCGAAACCAGCGGCAGTCCAGGCTGCTTTGCGGACAGGGAAACAAGCGGCAGTCCAGGCTGCTTTGCGGACAGGGAAACAAGCGGCAGTCCAGGCTGCTTTGCAGACAGCGAAACCAGCGGCAGTCCAGGCTGCTTTGCAGACAGGGAAACCAGCGGCAGTCCAGGCTGCTTTGCAGACAGGGAAACAAGCGGCAGTCCAGGCTGCTTTGCAGACAGCGAAACCAGCGGCAGTCCAGGCTGCTTTGCAGACAGGGAAACAAGCGGCAGTCCAGGCTGCTTTGCAGACAGGGAAACAAGCGGCAGTCCAGGCTGCTTTGCAGACAGCGAAACCAGCGGCAGTCCAGGCTGCTTTGCGGACAGAGAAACCAGCGGCAGTCCAGGCTGCTTTGCAGACAGGGAAACAAGCGGCAGTCCAGGCTGCTTTGCAGACAGCGAAACCAGCGGCAGTCCAGGCTGCTTTGTGGACAGGGAAACAAGCGGCAGTCCAGGCTGCTTTGCAGACAGCGAAACCAGCGGCAGTCCAGGCTGCTTTGCAGACAGGGAAACAAGCGGCAGTCCAGGCTGCTTTGTGGACAGGGAAACAAGCGGCAGTCCAGGCTGCTTTGCAGACAGCGAAACCAGCGGCAGTCCAGGTTGCTTTGCGGACAGGGAAACAAGCGGCAGTCCAGGCTGCTTTGTGGACAGGGAAACAAGTGGCAGTCCAGGCTGCTTTGCAGACAGCGAAACCAGCGGCAGTCCAGGCTGCTTTGCAGACAGGGAAACAAGCGGCAGTCCAGGCTGCTTTGCAGACAGCGAAACAAGCGGCAGTCCAGGCTGCTTTGCAGACAGCGAAACAAGCGGCAGTCCAGGCTGCTTTGCAGACAGGGAAACAAGCGGCAGTCCAGGCTGCTTTGCAGACAGCGAAACCAGCGGCAGTCCAGGCTGCTTTGCAGACAGGGAAACCAGCGGCAGTCCAGGCTGCTTTGCAGACAGGGAAACAAGCGGCAGTCCAGGCTGCTTTGCAGACAGCGAAACCAGCGGCAGTCCAGGCTGCTTTGCAGACAGGGAAACAAGCGGCAGTCCAGGCTGCTTTGTGGACAGGGAAACAAGCGGCAGTCCAGGCTGCTTTGCAGACAGCGAAACCAGCGGCAGTCCAGGTTGCTTTGCGGACAGGGAAACAAGCGGCAGTCCAGGCTGCTTTGTGGACAGGGAAACAAGCGGCAGTCCAGGCTGCATTGCAGACAGCGAAACCAGCGGCAGTCCAGGCTGCTTTGCAGACAGGGAAACAAGCGGCAGTCCAGGCTGCTTTGCAGACAGCGAAACAAGCGGCAGTCCAGGCTGCTTTGCAGACAGCGAAACAAGCGGCAGTCCAGGCTGCTTTGCAGACAGGGAAACAAGCGGCAGTCCAGGCTGCTTTGCAGACAGCGAAACCAGCGGCAGTCCAGGCTGCTTTGCTGACAGGGAAACAAGCGGCAGTCCAGGCTGCTTTGCGGACAGGGAAACAAGCGGCAGTCCAGGCTGCTTTGCAGACAGCGAAACCAGCGGCAGTCCAGGCTGCTTTGCAGACAGGGAAACAAGCGGTAGTCCAGGCTGCTTTGCGGACAGGGAAACAAGCGGCAGTCCAGGCTGCTTTGCAGACAGCGAAACCAGCGGCGGTCCAGGCTGCTTTGCAAACGGCAACCAAGTGGCAGCCGTGCGTCAATTTATTTTTCCAAAACACGTAACAAGCATCGAACTAGTCACCAGCAAAATATCCACTGTCTTTTGCAACAGTCATGGCGATGTGGTCTTGACTCTGATAATAAATTACATCTCTCTCTGCCATTCCCCACGTTAACACGCTGCGTGCAATCACGCCCGTCGATCTCGATATGTACCCACCCCCACTATCATGCGAACCGATTCTAGCCATGTCCAGGACGGGCTGGCCTAGCGCTACGTTTGACCGCAGAGCCGAGGCTGGGGCGGCGTGCCGTGTAGCCTGGCCTGTGCCTATCACTTTCACTAGCTGGAAGCTGGGCTGTATCGGCATCCGTGCGTCGGGGGGTAACAGATCGCGACAGACGGCGGTCAGTCGATGTGGGCCACCTTGCAGACTGATTAGACTCAAGTAGAGAGCACTTATACGCGGTGTCGAACGGCTGCGTAACGATTCGCGAGTGATTTTTTTTCGGGACGTTACGACTATTGGGAGGCTGAGACGTGACAGCCGTATTTACACGTGAGTTTTGAGTAGAAATTTTGTTGATTTTTGTTTGGATATTTTTGTAATTTCTCGTGGTTAATTTTTTTGTATGGGATCTATGGCGAACGTTATTTGTGGTTCGGAGATTGTTTAGATGGTTTCTTAAACGACCCTTATCCTTGCTGCGAGGTAGATTCACTCAAAGGATTAAAATAAAAATTCAGTCCAATCTGAAATTTATTTTTCAGATTTTCAAATCTTCATAGAAGTTAAACTTTGAATTGTATACAATTTTAAGTCCATAACTTATTTATTTATTTATTTATTTAAAGAACGCAGATACAAATCTGGCCCGTGACCACACAGAGTGTTGGTATGGGAATTATAATAGTGTGTTAGTGAATAATATAGAAAATTTACAATAATATGTATAAGTGTTATATTTTTTTTTCTTATTTATTTGAAAAACTCATCAAGGGTATAGAAAGGGTTTTGTATTAGAAAAGATTTTAGATTTGTAGTAAAAGTGGAGAGTTCCTCGACACTGGTGATAGTTGATGGGAGGGTATTATAAATTTTTGTACAAAGATGAATGGGGCTATTAGTAAATAAAGAATGCTTGTGGTCCAACTTGGTCCAATAAGTAGTCTACAGATGTATATTGTGCTATTTGGGCACTCGCCTAAATCGCACTGTTGCTTAACTATAGTATAAGATGCACTTCATTACTCCATACTTGATTAATAATGAAAAAGTAAAAAATCGCTTAGAAATAATAAATTATATCTATTAAAAAATAACGTACCGATTGTTTGGTATACTGCCAAAACGCTTAATTTAAATTCTGATTATATGGACGATGATGTAATGCAACAACCCAAGAAACTGTTTTTTCCCCCTCTGAAAACGTATCGAAATTAGATTTTCATTCATGAAACTAATTCTATACAGCAGTAATTACAAAACACGGTTGCATTGCCGCGGACACTTTGGTGACAACCCACTGATGAGTCACCGTCGAGTACATTGAGTCATTAGAATTAACCGCATAATTGCATCGTGTTCAACTAATTGCAACTCTAATGATATGCTACTGTGCCGAATATATGCTATAAAACTAATTAAATCTCTCTCTCTCTAAACGGACCACATATCAAAGAAGTTGCAGACACACCACACGATGTGACAGAAACCTGCTCGCACAGAAAACTGCAAACGGCTATCAAATCAAATTATAAAAATTGTGTTTATAGCGAAATGTAACATACCGCTCATTGTCGCGTGCGGTTTGCAATAAATATACACACACTAATTAAACGTGATTACATTGCGACTTTCAGTTTCGTTTTCTTCTCAGTCAATCGTGGTCCAGTTGGATCTAAGTCAGCTGGTGATCTAGTTTCATTTGGCGAATCATTGCTCGTAGCGTTGAGATGCTCTGGTCTTACCTAATGCTTTGTTGTTTTGTCTCCACTTATACCTGGGTCAGTACCTTTTACATCTCTTGGATGAACGCCTACGTGTTACCCCTTTTGTTAGCATAGTGTTACCTCATTCTAAAAGCCGAAATCAGAGCGACTACTAGAAATAATTTGTATGGATGTCGGTTGAAGAGATTGCGTGAAAATTTAATTCCGGTGCTATTTTATTCCTGTATCGAGCATATTATGAAATCTTGGTTTCGGCTAAATTTCTAACAGATAATTGCTATCATCCAGTGCATTTCACTGGCTGATAATGATGATAACAAGTCTAGCTCCAGAGTTATGATAACCCCGCTCCGTGAATCCTGGCCCAGAAGTCTTAAAATCAGATTAAAATTATTAGATCTTATCCCGAGAAAAAAATTTAGTCATTTCATGAAATTTGCATGTCTTTGCAACATCTGTCGGTGCCTGCATATCACATGGGATCATGGCCAATGGAATGTTTGATTGTATTACTTCGCCGTTGTCTTACAAAATATTGCATCCCCTTGAAAAAAATTCAACTGATTAATTCTACTTCGTGATTTGATAATCGTATGCCGATATAGGTCAAATATCAATCGGGTCTACCCCAGTGGCGTAGCCAGGATTGGGAGCTTGGGGGGGCGGTCAGAAAAATAGGGGCGCCATCCTCATAAATAATAAGGCATTAAGAAACGTGTATTAGCCAATTTTTGTCACTGTAATTTATATGACGTAGTATGCTATGGTCAAACATTATTTTTCTTTATCCAATCAAACTAATTAAAATAATAATCAGAATTAATAAAAAAATGTAAGAAAATTAAATGTTACGCTTAGGTAATAATATGAGTATATTATATAATTGGATGAGCGCAGCGAGTGAAGCGAATTCTTTCAATTTCCACTCACTCCTAAAAAGAGTCATTCATGTTTTTTTTTGTTTTTTCTGTCCGTTTGTCCGTGCTCGACTGTCCAAACGGCTGAAACGATTTGGACGCAATTTTCAGAGTACTTCTGCTTTTTTCAGTTCAAAAACTTAAAAATGTTTTTCAAAAATCAAAAATTTCAATTTTCTCATGCTCAATTAAACGACTTGTTTTCGTTTCACTGGCCAAATGGCTCAACCAATTTTGAGAAATAAACCTTATTTTCCAACGATAAGTTTCTTTCGTCGAGGCTTCATTTTCGCAAAGTTGTCGATCACATTTTCAAAATCCATTGTTTCTGCGAGTTCTCGCTCAATGTGTAAAACAGCTAAATTGGAGAGTCGGTTTTCCGTCATTTTTGACCGAGAATAATATGTTTTAACGTTCTTTAGACGACTAAAACTTCGTTCGGCGGTTGAACTACTGACTGAAAGGGTGTAATAGATCTTGTACAGTGTGGTCAGATTAGGGTACACGGCGTTCAATCCATTTTTCATTAGAAATGGTAATATGTCTTTCAGCTTGTGGAGATCGATTAACGAAGTGTATTCGTCTACCAAAAATGAGCCGCTGGAGCTACTGATACAATGGCCAAATCTCTGAGTGATTGCTGACTGGAAACTTCGTAAAAATTTTCTGGATCCAGGGCAGGGCAGGGCAGAGAAACAAGCGTTTGGTCCAGCATGTTTGCTAGCCCTTTTAAGCATGTATGGACAGGTGGTTCTACTAAATTGTACACCTTCTTTGGGTGAAATCAACGCCCCTAATTGTCTTTTAATTTTTGAAAATGAGGGTCCTTAGGGGCGCCCCAATTAGACGCAATATGTCCTAACTTTTTCAGAAATTTCATATAGTTTACAGGTGTCTGGGTCCAGAGTGGGTTTTATTGTAATTTTAAATAAATAAAAATAGGGGCGCCCGGCGCTAGGCCCCGGGCGGCGCCCGGGGCGGTCGCCCCCCCTGCCCCCGTGCTGGCTACGCCACTGGTCTACCCTCGTACGTTTGGTAACACATACCCATACGACCGCTCTGTACACTTATACCTTTTGTACGAATTTGCATATAAATAATAGCCCAATACAGAACGGGTGCCACATGACTGACAGATTAACATGATTAAAATCGGACTCTGATTAATTAAATGAACAGATAATCGCAGTGTGTAAATATACAATTACATCTTACAAGTTGACCTGATCGTGAACTCGGGTATTGTATTGAAAAATGTGCATTCCTTAGTGCTTTATAGGCATAACAACGTCTTTGATCACGTGGCATTGGGCTTGCGTTGATGAATAAAAGTGTGACCTATTTTTTTTGTAAGTAACTGACATTTTGTTGGGTTATTAAGACCGTAGTTTCTAAAGATGTTTGTGGTGCATCGCATGGCCGGGCGTGAAGGTCGTTTGAATTCTTCTCCGTGCTCTTCTGTTCTTGCGTTCAAGTCTCCAAGGCGCGATACAAAAAAGTTGTAATAAGCAAGCATAATTCCGGTAATCGCCGCAATTATGTTATTTTTAGAATTACGCTTCGGACGCTTTCAATGAAAGTAAACGGATTTAATCGTTTTATAAATGGATTTGGTATAATATAAGATCTTGATCTTATTTCTTTGCTATTGTAATGTCAAAAATAAGTGCGGTAATAGATGTAAATTTGTGCTGTCATTCGGGAATGACGGTGCAAGACCAAATATAATTTTTAATCATTTCTACGTGGGCTGCGATATGTAACTTGAGACCATGTTCGAAACACTCTCGACATGCGGTTGGGTTAAAAATAAACGCGAGAGTTTCGATTGCATAAAAAGGAAGTGAGGGCCAGATGGCGTGAGCGAATTCGGCAAAGCCGCTATCATTTAATTTTGGCAGTTCGCGCAAAAAACAATATGAGAAAATCTTATGTCAATAAATGGTTCGCCTGCCATTTCTAGACTATTGTATGTATATAGTGTGTAGTTTGCCAATTATATCGAGTTTCTTTGCCAATTATTAACTCCTTTTACTCAGCCAATTAGAGTGCAGTCTACTTCAAAGCACACACTATATGTGTGTGAAACATGAAATCACGATCAATCTGCGATTAATTTGCTATCAGATTTGGGAGCTTGACGGTAATCATGGCCCAAAATTTGCCCGCTCACCTGACTGTTTGCAATGCAAATAATTAATTTCGCAAATGTGTCTATATTGCGAAAAAAATTATTGTACTTCTAATTTATAATTATATGTAGAAAATTTTACTCTCGAACCGTAGTAATGTGATTTCAAAAACTATAACGAATGGTTCGTGTACGCTATGCACTTTTTTTGCACACTTGTTGGTCTATTTATGGTGAGGGGATAAAACCAAGAGTCGACTGTTTCACGCCTTTAATATGTACCTAGACCGATTAGAAGCATATCGGCTATAATTAGAGTTATAGAAATAACTGCAATAGTTTTAGATAATGCATTTATCTATAAGGAAAGTGTAGGACGCAATTGCATTTTGAAATGTGTCTCCTTGACCGTTTGAAATCGATTTTAAATTAGTTGACATTTTACGGGTTTTCTGGTGTAACCATGTATGCTGATCGACGGACTTCCAATCTTAAGCTCGTATTTCACTCGTTAATCTACGCGACATTTGCAACTAATTAACGTTCTTAATCAACTTGTCAAAAATCTTGCATTCAAATCACCAGAGACGTCAAATCCGACACCGAAATCATTCGGAAGCACGCCAACGCCGCCGCCACCAATCTCACAAATCTACCCTTCACAAACCCGACCGATCCCAATCAAAAACACATCGAAATCAAAAGAATTACCAATTAAAAAACCTATCAAAACCATTGAGTCGAACTAAATCAACCAGCAGCCGTCTTGCCAACTGACCCAATTTCGACAGCACCGCTCGACCTTGTCCCGATCCCTCGTACACAAAACACTGCAGAGAGTGACTCTTGCTCCGGTATAGCTCGCTGCATAGAAGGCGCCAACAGAGTGTGCGTAGAAACAAGCCGCTGTGCCCGTGCCAGAGCCAACGAAGGTGCTCAAAGGCACACGCCCTCGCAATCGTTATCTGCATCTCACGACTTGCCCGCCCGCCCGCTCGCCTTATCAGCGCTGTGTCAACACCGACGCCATGTGGCTGCTAGGGTCTGATCAGGGTCGGCTGCTATAGGGTCGGATCAGGGTCGCGGATCGGAGGGGGTCGGACTGTGGCGTGTCGGCGGGGGCGGCGGGTGAATTGTCACGAGGCTGTAATGATTCATGCTACAGTTAAGTTGTTGGCCTCCCATCTTTGCTGGACTTTATATGGGATACCGACGTGGTTTTTTATGTACTTCGTCTACTGTGGTAGTTTTAAATAGCACTTGCATACCTCCTATCTTTGCTATCACATATTATGGGATATCGCCACGGTGTTGAATTTTTTATAGCCTTGATAAGTTGACCGAAAAGTGATGTTGCTTAATCAGTCGATGATCACCAGTTTATAACACCTTGCGTGCATTCAATCAATTGGTTGGTTAGCTAAGTCTTAGCTAATCCATCAACAATTGATTAGTGGTGAGAGCACATGAGAGCTTCCACAAGATTAAACCAATTACTCTTCCCATGTTTGATACATAATCGGCTTTGAACCAAATTCACCGTCTTCTGATAGTTTGACGTTGCATGGATAAAATAGCCGTAACTTAAAATTGTAATTGCAACATTGTAACTGCACCAATAACATTGAACACAAGTTTATGACACTTTTCCCCTACATGGCTTTCCTTTCATAGCTGTTTCCATCTACGAGGGACCTTGCGATCGAACATATTATTTCGGGAGTCAAATCGACAAAAATCGCATTCTCATATTTGGCGAGTAAGTAATGAAATGAACCTGAATAGGCAAATAATAGGCAAATAACATAGTTAAAAGGGATAACTTCGACTTATTCATGATTTGACACATGAATAGGCTTATAAATTAATCGTTTATCTTAAACAAAATCCTAGATTCATTAAAACAGCAAAAAATGAAGCCTCTGTAAAATTTCAAGCCAATTAGGTTTTCTTAAAAATTGGCCCCATCTACGCATGCCAATCGCGCCACTGGGCAACAATTGGGACAACGCGCATGGTGACACCGGCGTGGCACATGGTAATGACCTAGCATACACCGGGAGGTGGCATTGTGTGGAGGTGGGCTATGCTGCGTTGCGTACGCACGGCGGCCAGTTGCCACATGCGCGACGCAGGAATGCGATTGTTGGCGGCGAATCGAACGACTTCATTAGATTGTAATTAGATCGCGCGGTTGTGATTTAATTTAAGTTGTTTGTTTGTGTGACACGACACTGATGTTTGATGCTGCTGATATCGATTGGTGATTGAAAAAAATGTTCAATGTCGGTTTCTTGTGGGTTCTAAGGCATCTTTTTTGATTGTGTATGATTACGAGGAAGGAAGATATATCATGGACTTCATTTTGAGTATGGGATGCAGTAACATAGAGAAAACAATGACAACAAATAAATATGTTTCACACCCCAAGGGTTCATGCTTATTTATTAGACTCATTATAAAAAAATATACTTATATACCCCCCATAAGACATGGACAGTTATAGGTATTTTAGCCAAACGTTTGCAAATAATGATGAAAATACCCAAGAATTCAAATCGAGTTTAGATAATAATTCTTTGTGTGCGTCCATATTTTGTGTTCAACACTGCATTGGTCGTAAAGATCTAGTTTGAATTGACACAAATTAGTAAAAGTGATTTCTCATATTGTTTTGCTGTCCTACACTTGCATTCAATTTGTTAGACACTGTATCAGCGTTAGAAGATCAAACAATAGCGTGTAGAGGCTTTTTCATCATTGAAATCCGGAAGGTATTTGATATACCTAGTAATTACGCCTACTCGAAATCGAATTTAGAAGTTTCGCCGAGATATTTTGGCAGTCGTGATCGTTTTTAAATGGGACCTTGATCTTAAGATTTCGGAAACAGATTCCTCGAGTGAGTAAGCGTTCTACAATCATTATAAGCAGATCTAAAGTGCATAATAATTTAGGTCACAGAAAAGATTTATAGCAGTTATTATTTTTAAATGAATTGGCTACTTGTCTTTCATAATCTTGAGAGGTCGGGCTGTTGTGTGTATTGAATGACAAATGAGTTTTCCATCTTTCTGTATATAATTTTTTTTACATAAGCCCTTGACAATAAATTGACAAGAAATCGCCAATGCTCTTGGTGAGACAAGAACCACTTGGATTCCAAAGCGAAAACAATGTGGACTCATTGATGTATATCGAAAAATTAGCAATATTTTTCATGGTCATCCCACCCTTGGAGTGATTCAACCTAGTGATGCTTAACTTGCGATTTTCGGAAGTTCTTAGCCACAAAATCGTTTATAACATGATATTATTTTATTACCGTTTGGTTTGCAAGTGCAAACATTTCAAATGAAAAACATTCCCCGTTTCTTATCTAGGAGTCAGTTTTTTTTTTTTTCAAAAATCAGGCGTTGCATGCTTTGCATCACGTTTAATTTAATTTAACATGTGGAACACATGGAGTATATTTCTTTCCGAGCTATATCGGATACCTGCTTCGGTGAAACAAACCTCAGTTCGTAAGTAATCAATCAAACCAGTTAATTAGTAATCGTAATTAATGTATATGTTAAAATCTAGCCGTTGAAATAATTGCGTGCTAATTATGCACAATGCAAATGATACATTTAGAGATTGGTGTCAAAACCCACGTATAATACCAAGTGCCAAAAAATGCACATATTTAAAAATCGGGTTTGTGTTCAGAAGAACCGCAAGGAGATATAAAAAATATCAAAGTGAACGTGGCAATGTTATGCTGCTGCATACTTCTATATTTTAATCGAAAATAACACATAAACAGCAATAAATATGCTTTAGATGCATTACAACTGAAATTATTTCTACAAAGTGCGAATTATTTTTCAGAAAAAACAGTTTAACTAGTTATTGAATGCTAAATCCCGAACTGAAACTGATAAAGATGCAGCACAGCTTTGTGAAACGTCGGGAGGAGTTTGAGTTACCCTTTCAATAAGTTCTTCTGAAAACTGATGAACTTAGATTAAAGGAAAAGGATGGCATAAGAATTATTTCAGCGTGAAATAAATCTTCAACCCCAATCAATAAAAGAATTTTTGCTCAAAGAGTCATTCAACTAGCCGACCAACCTCAAATATGTCAGATTGACATTGTTTTTCCAAATTTCATGACTGTCATTACAATCTTGAAAAGAAGTTTATCATCATAGCAAAGATAACAAAGATAAAGAAACAGAGCAAAGAAAGCACATGCAAACAAATTCAGTCTAAGCTGACCAGCATTGAAGCATTGACTACCAAAGACAAACAAGTTCATTGCAATCCCAGCATAAACTTTATCCAGTTCGCATGTTACGGCTCTCTATAACAGACCACTTCCTCAGCGGTGAATGACTGTATCATTACATAACGTCTCAAGTTTATGATATCAGCCAAGCCAGCTGTGTCGTGTGGCTCGTATGATACTAAAGAAACGAAGAAAGCAGGCATACGGCCAGACGCTATTATAATGCGTCAATAATAGCGATGTTTACAGAGTTTTCTGCGGGATTCGAAGCCGGTTCTGGCCGCACAAGAACAAGAACAAGAACGGCGTGGTTGGGAAAGTGTGTAATGTGGAGCTGACCGATTCCGTGTGGAGTTTTGCTGGCTGCCGTACGCCCCCGCGCTGGTAGAAGTGTCCGGAGGTGGCTTTAGTTTGAATCATTATTTCTGATCGATGCATTGTGGAGATCGTATAAGGAGTCGTATGGTGTCATGTGCTTTTTTGCTATCGTATATCGGATACCGAAAATTCAGAAAATATGATCATTTGTCTGAAAGTTTACTCTTGATTCTGTATAACTCTTTCTTTAGAAGATTGATTTTACTTCCCAGATAAAATACAATAGTTAATTGGGAACAGGGAATAGTTTAAAAAGTATATAAGTTTTAAGGATTAGATAGATTAAACTCTCAAAAATTATAAGCATCTAGAAACAGCAGATACATATAATAGCAACTGCTGCTTCTAAAACTAAAGGGAAAATTTGGGCTGCAGTTTTGGAGCGAATACATCAGATCGTACGAAATTTTTGTAGTGCATATTGCAATTTGCCTGCAACGTAATCTTAAGGTGGATCCGTACTTTTTCCGTACAGTTTTTCTATTGTTTTTGTTTTGGTAAAATTTTACTCATATGTGGTCATATGCCGGAAGGAAATATTTAAAAAAATATTTTTAAAAATATTTTGCTGGAAATTTTCCGGAAAATTAAAAAATTAGTATGGAAAATTACGCTTGCTGATCTGTCTCTTGTCCCGCTAGGGGGGAGTATCAGTCGTCCGATCGAAATGAAATTAATATTTATGGAATGTCCAAACTTCAGGGATTATGATAAGACACTTAATTCAATTCGCGCTGACATTCTCTAAATTTTGTCAATGGTTAAAATATGACGTAAATTTGCCAATTTTTTTGCTTTGTTTCAAAATTTGTTACTGAAAAAGTATGCAGTTCTAAACTTTCATCTTCCTTTATTGGCAAGCTGCAAGTGTCTTGATCGAAAAAAAAAATAGTCAAGAATGATATCACCAATATTTAGACCTAATTGAGGGAAGGAGTGGTGGCATGTTTACCAAACAAATTTTCACATTTTCCGGAAAATTTCCAGTAAAATATTTTTAAAAATATTTTTTTGAGTATTTCTTTCCGGCATACACCACATCTGAATAAAATTTTACCAAAACAAAAACAATAAATTTCTGTACGGATCCACCTTAAAGTGACGTGATAGGGGTTGAATTAGGTTTTTATTGTTTTTTTCACAATTTGGCTCATTGCATGGGATCATTATGTTCGGAAAACCATGAGCTCAACCAAAATCAAACCTGCAGATATAATAATAAGTAAGCCACAGTTAATTTCTTATAAATAATTTGAATATTAATGAAAAACAGAAAAAATAGATGAAAGGCCGGCGCATTTTTTCCCAACTTCAAGCCCGACAAAAAAATAAATGCCATTCTCACATATTGAACAACTTCGGTGTGTATCATTGTGTATTTGCAGCAAAATTCATTGTAAAATCTGTAAAACCAAGCGAGTCTGCTGCGGATTTGTTCACTCTTGGCCCAAACTTCACCGCTAGAATCAGATCCCGGGCAACTGGCCACGTGGTCCAGCCGTGATCGGCTGCTGACATCTCGTGCATGCGGCCATTGAATCACGATACACAATTAATGGTTGCAAAGTGGGCACACTTTGACAGCTCGCTTATTGCTACACGCCTGCCGGTCGGAGCAGTTGTATTACAACTTCAACTCCAGCGAGCTTGATTCATCGGCAGATCTAGAGTCCGTTTCACGTGCAGTTGACAGCAGGGATAGCTGTTGGTTTTTGTTAATCTCTCTCTTCTAAAAGCCTAGAGAATGGTGGGTTATGCAGGCATGAAGAGAGGTTGAAGTTAGAGGTGATGATTGGGAAAAGGTTGTTGAAGAAGAAAGATTGTTGGAAAACAAAGAATAAAGGAAAGAGTTAGATGGAGGAGGATGCAGAAGAAGTAGAGCAATGGATTTCTTGTGGCACCCTTGAGCCTAAGTTTTAATCCCGTTGACATAATGGAAAAATAAACCAAGAGAAATAAAAGCTCCGTAAACTTGCATAGATAACAGCCAAATTGCGGTTATGGGTTGTACTTGTAACCATATTAAGGATTATTTTAAAATAAGTATGTAATTATATATGTAAGTATAATATATAATGTAAAGTATAGTGACGTATAAAAACTACAGGTTGTTCATCACTCTTGATTTTGAGTCCTGAATAAATGCCTCCTAAATGCAATAGCATTGAATTTGCTCAAGAGATATGCTTGCTAAAACACAAGACCTTTGTTAAATCGATTTTGCTTTAAGGGTCTACGCTCACGAGAGTTTACCAATAAAAGTCCATGGCCCTCCATTTTTTTCGCTTGCGACACGCGTGTTAAGAAGTCAAGATCCAATTTACCGATTGCTGTTAATCCTCGACCGAGCGCTAATTGCACTGGGATACCGAAACTGATCTATCTGTCAGCAAGAACAGTCACACCTCGTCGCGGTTTCATCGGATCAAGCGAGATAGCATCGATATCAATTAATTATTAAGATCAACAAATCTCAGGCGATGAAATGGCATTTCGTATTATGTATATTTATTTTAGTCTGCGGTCTTGTCAGATCGCTGTAAGCGATTGCATTGCGCTGCTTGACTTCATTATCTAACACGGTGACACTCGGGAAGGTAAAAGGCAGCTCCGTACGCTTGCTTTTGTCTGTCAAGATATCTGTGTTTTGAAACGTTTCTAGATATATTTCAGAAAAGGGCGAAAAGAATTCGCCGCTACTTTCAAAACTGATCTATTTTTCAGCAGTTGAACTTTCAAATCATTCTTTAATTTAATGTATTGTATTTTTCAAAAGTATTTTGTTAACTCATTGGTGATATACACCATTCTAGCAGGTATTACCAGCTCCAAGCCTTCAACAACCACCAAACGTTCTCCTAACCGTGGGAAAACAAAATACACGATTGGTTCGTGAAGGTTTTTTGTTGGGAACAAGACGTATACATCTAGTTTGGATGTGGTAATACAGACCCTAGATTTTATTTTCCACCTGAACCTGAAAAACACCTCAGCTGAAGAGAGCTCCTCTTCTGTAACTGTCATAGAGGCAATTTTCACATCTGATCAACTAAATAATCATTCAAGTGTCTACAAAAAAAATTCCAACACAATAGATCAACACAAAAATTGAATAAATATCTATTAAATTCTAAAAAATCTAATTTCGAAACAAGGCATCGCTTATTTGGTGACAGATTAGTGATTGCAGGAGTTTCCATTAGTTTAGATGAAGCTCGAAGGTTTGGAAAGGAAAAGAGTTTGGAGATTGTAGGACCAGCCCTCAGTTTTAGCATTTTCAAATCTATTTTCTCTCGGCTGAGTTCTGATTCGATAGCGTTACTGGAAAAACCTCTTACCCAATTATATACCATACATTTTCACAGCTAGTCTAGCTGTTTCACCTGGTTTCGTCCAGCATGAATTCGTCGTGGCCTTGGGCATTTTCAGCTCAGGCACACTGGAAAAACCTACTGTTATTTTCACAGCTATGTAGCTTTGTCATAGCATTGGACATGTTAAAATATAAATTTTAGTCCAACATTGTTCAATTCTGTACCGAATCGATATCAGCGCATGGAAAAGCCTCTAACCTGAAACCGCAGTCTGCAAGCCAACCTTGTGCCAACCTCAAAAATTACATCGATGGCATTTTAACCCAAGCCCTTATAAGATCTAATTTCTTAAACCCTTCTCAGAGGCGTCCTGGAGCCGTATTGACTAACTTTTTCTGTTTCCAACTCTGCAGAATCGGGTGAATTTTGGCGTTTGTTTCCTATATTCTTTCTTTTCCGAAATTTTCCTAATCCCGCAGACTTAGAAACTGAAAAATTTAGTGAGAGTCCAGGGAAAGCTTTAAACAGAAAATTCGCGTCATTTCCACAGCCATCAAACCTAGTGATTCCATCCAGAATCATTTCTCCGTCGCCTTGTACCAAAAATAATCAACATCCCCCAAATATTACCCTATAAAATCCTATTGACACGAAACCACCCTCTGCTTCCACAGCCTGCGAGCCAACCTGGCGGTTTCACGCAGCATGAAGTCGCTGGCGTTGGTGGCGGTGCTTGTCTGGTGCCGCCTTCATTCGGCGCTAGCCGTGGAGGTGCCGCTCTCCGAGCCGTGCCCCAGCGGCGGCGGCCAGCCGATGAAGAAGCTGGTTTGCTACTACGAGGGCGTCACGTCCGTCGACAAGATCAACCCCTGTCTGTGCACGCATGTCGTGTTCACGGCGGCCGCGAGGGTGGCCGATGACTTTACGCTACAACTGGTGCAAGGTAGGACTTCTACAGACTTCCTAATATTAGCACGTTCGTTTTTCTAAAAAGGATTCGGGGTTGGTTGCCGTTCTGCGGAAGACACGGTGATTTTAGAAAGGGGAGTCGAGGATGGTATGAAAGAGATGATGGAAATTGTGAGGAAAATAAGTTTAAAGAAGGGATGAGAATGGAAGATGTGGTAGGGACTCATTATATGAAAACATGAAAGTTATAAATCTGTATAAAAATTTAAAATTGAATGTGGAAATCCGAGCCGTGGCTATCTGATTTCTTAACGGTATTTTGTCTGTTATGAAAACTCTGGGTTTTCAGATGTTTTTCTTCTGATTTTTCAGAAAAGCTAAGGCTTTTGAGTACAAATTTGCTACCAAAAAAACATTTTACAAAGTTTGGTGTTTCTTTCGTTCGGTTTTTGGTAAAATCTGTGACTTTATTTTACATCCTTGATAAATGAGGCAGCATTGCTTTACGAAACGTTGGGAAAAGTGTGGTAGCTTTCGCATACAACAGCTTTACTGAAAGCTAACGTGCTGCTAAGATTTGGTAAACTGATTTCATTGGTTTCAATGTGGATCCCAGGGTTAACAATCATGACACAATCCCAGGGCCATTAATCTCTTAACAGCCAAAACCATTCGTCTACATCATTTACCATCGATTTGGTTGTGTTAGCATGATTCTCAGAGACTTTTTTTTATGTTTTTGTTTGTTTCGTTCAAGCGCTGTGTATATAAAAAGATAAATCCAATTTTATAGAGCCGACTATTTTCATTACAAACTTAATTTTGGTTCGTATAATTATCTTGTACATTTTAACTTGAATGGAACATATTCCAGAGGTTATGACAGCCCTCAGGTGTTCAAATCCCGAAGTGAATGAATATGGATACTTAATTTACCACTTATCTAAAGAGATCTTGTAGGAAACATAACCCATCATGCTAGAACTCAGATGGTTTTTTGTGATAAGGCGTATTTTATAGCCATTGTCACGGTCCTTACGACAATTGCCTTTCGAGCGTCACGTACACAAAGATTAGCATCAATTTCACTTAATTTTAACTTGTTGAACTTTTTCGTGTCCAAAAATTAGAAATGGCTGACCTAATGATGTGCAAGAACAACTTATAACTACATACTCTGTGAAGATCCCAAAAAGGGGTTAGGCCGAGCCCGTCACCTCCGTACCCAACGAACCCCCACACAAAGCACCAATCAGCACTAAATCTCTCACTTACGGCATTTCCATTAGAGCAAATTTCCATATGCCTAAAGAGCCTAGACTGTCGGCTTCCAACGGATCACATCAAAATTGTTTTTTCTTATTACGAATAACAGCTGCTTAAATTCAAAAATTTGGCAGTTCAAATGGATCAAACAAGTCCCTAACCAAGATTCAGTTGAGTATTAACAGTCCGGGCAACTTTGCGGACAGGGAAACAAGCGTCAGTCCAGGCTGCTTTGCAAACAGGGAAACAAGCGGCAGTCCAGGCTGCTTTGCAGACAGGGAAACAAGCGTCGGTCCAGGCTGCTTTGCAAACAGGGAAACAAGCGGCAGTCCAGGCTGCTTTGCAGACAGGGAAACAAGCGGCAGTCCAGGCTGCTTTGCAGACAGGGAAACAAGCAGGTCCAGGCTGCTTTGCAGACAGGGAAACAAGCAGGTCCAGGCTGCTTTGCAGACAGGGAAACAAGCAGCAGTCCAGGCTGCTTTGCGGACAGGGAAACAAGCAGGTCCAGGCTGCTTTGCAGACAGGGAAACAAGCGGCAGTCCAGGCTGCTTTGCAGACAGGGAAACAAGCAGGTCCAGGCTGCTTTGCAGACAGGGAAACAAGCAGGTCCAGGCTGCTTTGCAGACAGGGAAACAAGCAGCAGTCCAGGCTGCTTTGCGGACAGGGAAACAAGCAGCAGTCCAGGCTGCTTTGCGTACAACGAAACCAGTCAAGGCCCCCTAACCTCATGACAACAATGTCTTAATCTATTTCCACAACTCACAGTCGAACGAGTTAATTGTTCGTGGGTGCCTGAACATTCCGTGCTGTCCGGGACTCGAACCCGTATCCTGTACCCGGACCTGCGGCCTACTTTGCGTCAAAACACGCTCGGCGGCGTACGAGCGAGCGAAGTTTGGCAATCGGCGTCGGTGTCGGCGAGTATGTTGCGATTGCGACACGTCGTGCACACCACGCGATATGTTGAGAGTGTGACAAATCGGATCGATTGATATCCACCTACTAATCAACGCTGGTAATGGAGGTAGCGCTCGTAATGGCGCCATGCTCGTTTATAGATCAGCTTAATGCGGTTTTGTTGGCTGGCTGGCTAGGGATTTTGCGAAGGACTTTCTCGCTTTTTGATTTTGAGAGAGTTTGCGTTGGCATTATTATGTGTTTTATCTATGATCTTCTATGAGTCGAGATAATGTCTCTATCTAAATTAAATTTCGCCTTGGGACACTTATTATTAGATGAGATAGATAGTGTCTTTCTAATTTTTTGATATAAAAATTTACGTTATACTGAATAAAATTTTAAAATTATGAGCATCGGGCTCTGGTACGGTGAAATACTTTTAATTTGTGCAAAGTTGACGGGTTGAGTTCCAAATGCTGCATTGAACCATTACAAAAAAATGTATGCCATGAAGCTATATTATAATCAGAATTCAAGTTTGATAGCAGCGATCATGACACTGAAAAAATATAACTATCACTCAAATTGATGAAACGCTTATAATTATTGATGCAGTGCATTTTATAATTTCATGTGCCAAAACACGATGGCAATTAATGCCAAAGGATGCTTCATATTTCGAGATGCAACACCGAAAACAAGTATTTACTCTAAGTCTAAGTGCACACAAATTATAATAACTGTAACCTTTCAAAAAAATGTGGAACACTCCGCAATTATTATCAATCATGTAAATCTCTTCACACGCAATTAATCAATTATGCAAACCATAAAAAACAACTTGGTAAAACCCCACCAAGATGAAATTATCCTCAGCGGAGCTAACTGTGGATGCTATAATTTGTTATACCAGCCTCCAGCCAAAAAGTGAACGTGAATGCACAACATTGAACAATAAATAATTGCTTTCGATGTTTGCAAGCGGAATCCCGCTCTTGGCGCCATTTGGGGGGCTTAGGCGGGTAGTGGGGGGTTGGCCACCATGTCAGTTGGGTAGGGTCAGGGGTCAGTAAGTTGGGCAACGCAGTGGGCAACTCTTTAGCGTACCCACGCACCCGTCAAGCTTATGCGTAGGACACGGCGTGGTAAGATTATTAGTTGTATAGTTCACCGTACGAAGTGGATTTCTGCGATGAGTAAGCGCCGTGTGTGTAATGCGGTTCGTTCAACATTGCAAACGAGGGCGGTACTCGCGATTGTGCGCTTTGAAAGATTTTCTCCCGGTTTTGAATCACGACGATCCAGTTATAAATGCGATTTTTTCTCAGAATATTAAATACCACCTGTGGAAGAGAAACGAAAAAATGCTCGGTGCACGAAATTGTTTTAAAGTGCACTTTTTGAAAGTAAGAGACTAGATGAAGTCGCCCTTTTTCATTTAACATCCACCTACAACTATTTTTTATGTGCCATCTTCTTTCAATGACTTGTAAAAGTGTAATAGACAGTAAAAAAAAACTTGTTTTAGTTAAATATAGGAGCCGAGCAAGATTCCATTGTAGGTCGGAGCTGTTTTGCATAATTTTACAAGTCCATTAGGCTGCAATGCAAGGTTAGAACGGGCGTTATGGTGATCGATTATCATTCCTTCGCGACGTGCGCCGAAATGGATTCCAACAGGTCGGACCACTGATCTCTCGCCTTCGATCGCATTTAACAAAGTGTCCACCAAAACAACACAAAAAAAATATATATTACCCGACTCGCAATCGGCAAACCACTCATTCAAAATTGCCGAACATATAAAGGTAATAATAACAAGTTATTAAAAATTCATAATGAACTCACGTTACATATTAGGTTTATAGACTTTCATTTTCAAGATGCTGGCTGGTCAGCTCATGGCTCTACTCTTAGCTCGTAGTGTGTCTGACTTTCTGTTCGGCCAGCATGTCTTCTCGGCAACGAAGACGTGCCCTCTTTTTTTAATAACAAGAGATCAGACAGCATCATGGGTGTGGCATGAGTTGTACACAGTTCCTATTGGGAAAGCTTGCGATCATATTGTTGACCGGAAAGTGAAAATTCTGTGCACTTGCCGGCTGTGATCAGCGATGAATAAAATTAAAAAATACGGTAGTTAGGAAAAACAGTTTGTTTATGTCGCCCAAGGCTCCAGAAATTGATTGTATGTCATGATGTATAGTAAATAAAAATCGGGTGTACCTAAGTATTGTTATTAATGAAATATCAATCTATATTTTAAAAACGTTTCACCGATCTTTTCATCGTTTCTATTATACTCATCTATCATGCAGAAATTAAATTTTAGAAAGCCAATTGATCACTGAAATCAATAAATTACACACCTCTCTCCAACTCAAATGTCTCTAACCATAGATCAATTGAACGATATTCTTCTGGTCAACTTTATAATATTATATCCATGCCACAAAATATCAATTCGTTTGTTAATTTCATTGCACAGTCGCCAGTAAGAGACATTTCAATCGAACAGTAACCGAAAGCCAGCGTGTCATAAAATCTAGAGCAAAACCTCAAGGATTTTCGAATACATTCATGTATGATTCAGTCTCGTATCACATAGACTGACCATCGACGAGGACATCCGACCAACAGCGAGCCAAATGACACACTCAACTTGAAACGTACGTTTGTTCGTATAACAGCGATCATTATAGCAAACCCCTCGCGCCAGCGAAAGTTGCCCTCAAGGGTTGGAATTCCTCATCGAAGGGGATACCGCCGCCGTGATGAATAGTCTGCAAATGTCACCACTTTAATATGTGGTGCGCGGATATTCATGTTAGTAATTTTTAATGGAATAATTGGCGTTTGTGTGTAATTAATTATAATGTGGTGACTTGCGGGCATTGGTTACATGTGCGTTGGATCGGTAAAAGTGTTACTTGTAAGAACTTGGCTGTAAAATGCCAGTTTTATGGCGTCTTTAAGGTGATGATCGACTGAATTGGCGGATTGTAAAGATGTCGAGTTGAAATTACCATGGTTCATAAATGAGCGATCAATGATGTCAGTGTTGCGTTTATGCTATTCACATTTATAATGCCCTTTTCGTGAAAATTGGTATTTTGACGTTTTGACACGAGCGTGAATGATGGCTGGTGTTGCATGTTAATTGACTGCAGCTCGTAAATTCGCTGAGGTGAAGATGTTATCATACAGCGAGAGCAGTTCAACTTTAAGAAATTCAAGGTGGTTGAAAAGTTCTGTTGGGTAATTTTAAATATTAAGTGCCGGTACTGTAATATAGCTATGCGTTGGCAGACGATAGCGTGCGATATTTTTTGATTGATTCAAGATTAAAATTTGAGTTTGACATTTTGATTGAAATTTATAGTCACTTTTTAAGCATTTATAATGTCACGCTTTGGCCAAATTAAAAAAATAATCCAAGCAAACTTGAGAAGGGTTGTGAACTCAGCTGATAAGGGGTGAATCTTCAAAGATATTATTTGGATAATTTTTGTAATGATAACATATATCTGGCTGTAAGTGAAGTGGTGGTCAAACCCAAATTCTTTTATGAGTTGAAATGAAATGACTGTATTTCTCAAGGGTTGTTATAAGTGGGAAAAAATAGCCCTAACACTCAGAGTTATCTCCAGGTATTTTCTAGACATTTTCCTAACTGTCCCTACCTACAAGAAATTAAATGAATAACCTGAGAGCATTATCTTCAGGCAAAAATAGTTGCACAAGACTGACCACATTTCCGACACAATTAAATGTGTCACGCATTAATTTCGATGAGATAATTAAGTTTTTCTTCCACATAATATTCACAAAAGCCATGGCGATCTTGAGCAATCTCCTTTCGTTTTTACAATGAAGCTATGTTTTGTGGTGACGCACGACAGCGGGGAAAAAACCTTCGCGTTATGCCAAAAAGTTATGCACTCCTACCAAAATCATTATAATGGCAGAGAGGCTGGATTATGCACAGACAGAAGTGCAGCTTTCAAATTTAACCTTTAATTATGCGTTCACGCTTGTCAAGAGTCAGGATACCTTGCGTTATCCTTGCTCATCATAACGAAATGGTCGTCTCTTGCTGGTCAAAACTTTAATGGTCATGATTGACATTGATTTTTTTATAGCAAAGTTTGTCGAAATGGATATCCAATATATTAACTAATATATCAGCTAAATAAAATGATAAGGGAAGGTGGTCATATTGTGCGCCGGATTTCGTTTTTTGATGTTTCTTGATAATCCTATATTATATAAACATATATAAATATAAACATATATTTTATCTGGGATTTTCAATGTATCGTGGCCCAAGGTAATTGGAATGACCTACTATGTACCGATTACCCACCATGTATCACCCCACGGTCAATGGTGGGTCACCATATGGTACATACTGGGTATAAAATAACAGGACACCATAGTTACAGAAATAAATTGCATATTTAGCTCATTTAATTTTCTATTAATTCTTTCCACAGTCTAGTCAGTTTGCAGAAAAGCTAATTGACTCACTATCGACCACGACCCGTTATAAAAACCACCTTCCCTTACTTGCTGCTAGTAAAGAGTTCATCCCCTAAACTTATATTATCCCTGTGGTTCAGTATGTTCACATTACTTTCTATAAAAACTTGCAAATTTATTTTCATATTTTTATGAAATTTTGGAAACGCACTCGATAAAAAATTCTACGACGCAACGTCGGGATCTCGCTGCGGTTTGACCAAAACGGATCATTTTTTTTGGGGGGGTGGGGGGGAATTCTTCCACCAAATTTGGACTAGAGGATTGAAAAATTGTAGAAGCGGCCATTTTATTAACTAATCAATCAGCTAAATGCAATGAAACTTGCTGCTATAGTATAGAGTACATCATAGAATGTTGTAGAACAGCATGTCACATCTCCATGTAAACTTTGTTCCACCAGACGTGGAACACACGTCGCGCGTGCTGCGCCGACGCAACCCTGCGCTGCGCCTCGTGCTGACCGTCGGCTGCGCAGCTGCGCAGTCGGACGCGCTCTCTGCGTCGTCCGTCAAGCGGCAGCAGCTCGTGCGCAGCGTCGCGACGCTCGTCGCCGAGGCTGACGTCGACGGCGTCGAGCTCGACTTCCGCATGTCGACGCAGGGCGGCGGGGCCGACGCCAAGGAGAGTTTCGCTGAGTTTGTCAAGGTGAGGCATGGTCTTGAATGGTTGAAGTGGTTTTAGGTTTTGAGTTTTTTTTTTAGGTGATGGTAAACAAATATTATATTATGAATAATATCTAAAGCTGTCGAATATAGGACAAAGCACTGGTGGCTAACCTGACGGACTAGCTAGCAACTAGAAGTTGAAATTAACAAGAGAAGAACACCTTCAAAGATACTCTTTAATATGTCACCTGTCATTTGACACTTGAGACTGAGCATCAGTGGCAAACAAAGCCGCATGTAACGTTGTCTGAGTTGTGCATTGAATCGCTGGGGTGATTTAATTTCAAACCACATCGCCTAGGCAGCGCTGACGTTTTCGTCGCCAGTTCTTCATTGCCATTTCCGCAGAGTTTCCAAATTTCTACAGCCTGAAGTAATTTTAATGCTTTGCTGAATTTATAATTAATCTGGGCCGAATTTGATCATTGTTCTTGCGAAACGTCGGGAATGCTTTTGTGAAAAACTTATCACCTGAAGCACACTTCATCTCACACTTTTCTTTCTTCTGAAATTCCACATGTCTTCCATTTGGCAAAAATTCGTGCAGTAACATGATAATTTGTGATATTTTACGAAATCTTCACACAATCTCGCCCCTGAACTTTATTCAATGCCACCAAACACAGGTGTTATATCCTCGAACATACTCGAGGTAAATGCACACTTTTCCTATCGCTATGGGCAGCGTTGCATCTTTTTTCTCGTCATGCTATCTCATTTACAAAATTCTACTGCCAAAGCCAAAAAGTGAATGCGCCAGGTGAGGTGTTACGGATGTGATCCGAGTTGATTCTTTGTTTCTTGGTACATTTAATTGGAATTTACAGCAAGTTTTTAGGAATTTGCAGCGAGATATGCGATTCATAAAGAAATTTTGTCTTGTAGGTAAACTAAAGCAGTATGAGAGGAGAATCTGAAAATAGGCAGTGAAATATACATTGGACGGCAAGCGAGAAATTACTTGCTGATGGATAATATCTGTACATGGAAGCGTTCTACGCTAGATTGTAAAATGACAGGAAAAAAACACTAAATATGGCATGGCTTTAATAAACAGCATGTTGCAGAGCGAGATGCATAATCTATGCGATAGATTAAAGTATAGGCAAGATTACGTGTGCTCCGTTTGAACTTTAAATAAAGTGGATGGAAGATTCACAAATCGTATATTCTATAAATAATTAGTGACATGCAATTAAGTTTGGTTCCTGCCGGTAAAGCCGTGAATTTCCCCTGGTTATGTTATAGTTCAGCTCGTCGGAGAGACCGTCTGGTCCAAAATTATGTTTCTCGATCTAAAGTGTAAGAAACAAGTTTTTGACACGCGTATATTTTTTTTGCCTAACTTCCAGAATTTACAGTTTTTATAGAACCATTTAGCTTCGAGTGTTACATGAAAGCTGGTTCGTATCATGAGGGAATCAAAAACCATGATGGTTACACCGCTTGTGGTCTCATTCCCGCGTGGGGATCTTTCCATTTTTATGGAAATGTATAATCTGATTATTTCAAATCCTGTAAATCATAAGTTTGAGTCAAAGTCGAGAGCACTAGGCTCACATTCCAGTTGACATACCAAAATTTACATTTTTGAAATAAAATATCGCCTTTTCATTGGAATTTTCTTCGTGGGTATACCCACAAAATTAACAGTCAGTTATAATTCCGCAAGGAAGACAGCCAATGAATTATCACCGTTTGTGAATTGTTTGTGATTGATTGACTCTTTGGTGACAACGACCGTATTGTGATTCCGCTCGCTGTTTAATACAACATCAAAGACAACAAAAAGCGCGCCACCGATTTCCTAACACAAAGTAATCTCAGATGAATAATTATACACACCGACTTTTTCACCTTCCATCTATGTCCGAAACAGCAACCAATTAACGAATCCCGTCAAGAGAATCTCCTCGCAGACATGATACAGTTTCTCATCTCGACAAGGTGATCTTCTAATCTTTGCCGATACCATTGCCTCATCGCTTCGACGTAACGCGATCGCGTCGATATCTGGGTCACCGAGCATTGAGAAGACCGCTTCTTTTTGCAGCTTCTGCGTGAAAAGATCGACGGCGCGACGGACGAAGGCCTGTCGAGGCAGAAGCGTGACTACAGCGTGACCGAGGACCAAGACGACGACAGCACGACGGAATGGTCCACGAAAAGGTGAGGCTGTGCAGGCGATCGATCACTTTCTTCGCTTCGGGACAGCAGGGCAGGAAATACGGTTGGATGCGATGGCGTAACATGCCACGGTCAAGGTGTTATTGATGGTCGTTGATGAGGTGCCTTTTTTGTTTAAAATTTGTATATTGACTCAAATTAAAATCATCACAGTTGTTAGATCGTGTGTGCATCGAGCTAAATTTCTTAGCGTTGACGCTACGTTTTATTGGTCTTTTATATTTGAAGCTTTATCTCCGATTGCGAATTTCAATGCGTTTAATTTGACTTTAGATTAGTGATACCGATTTTATAGTTTATAAAATATTTATGTTATATCCATGTCTTTTTTACTCATACAATGGTGTTCTGTACGGATTGGGAGATAACATAGTTATGACTGGCATACTCTCCCATCATCGTGGCACGTGGACTGTCACCAAGCCAACACCCAAGCCAATGTTGCTTAACTGTATGAGATGATATATCACTGGGTTTAGATGGTAACAATTGATGTGACATAAGGGTTGGTCCGTGATATCTCCGCCCCAGTGTTTATACTTGTTAAACGGAGAAAGAATTAGTGGAAGTGATGGATCTTTTTCCAGCAAGAAAATGGTAATGTTTTTGGGTCTGAGAATTCATGCGTCTGAGTGATTGGACCCTCGTGGTATTAACCCCCAGATCGGAGATCGATAACCATGTTGATAAAAACATAATTAACACATCTGTGGCGAGAAATATTAGAAGTTTGCACTTCCGCCAGCTAAATTGAGAAGACTTCGATTGCCCATTAATCTATATCAAATAAGCCACAAGTTTCACTACATGCCTTGTAGCGTTGCCTAATGCCTGCTCTACTGCCATGTCCACTTGCCATACATGGGTCTGTTTCGCTATCACACACAGCTGGCAGATCATTCAACGCAGGTATACGGCCACGTGGTCGGAAAATGGCTTGAGGCGATGTCAGAGGAAGCTTGCCATCACGCGACTGTGATTTTCCCTTGCTCTCCAGGCGCATGTGTCTTCATGGCGTCGCATTTTTTCATTTCCCTTTCCCTGTGCAATGCAAGCGATGCCGCTGGCCTGTCTTGATGTGTCGTAAACACTCTGAATAATCACATTTGACAACTGTTTTCGTCGAATGTGCCCCTGGAATAGTAATCATTGTAATGGCAACTATTTTACAGTGATTATTTTTGTGTTACGTATCATGTCGTGACTCGTGCCTGGATTCTCGAATGTGTACGTCCAATGTAAACCGAAAACTCGTGAAATTCAGGGTAGGATCTGGGCGTAAAGCGCCGTTTTAACTGGTTTATCACCGCTTAGGGTGGAACCTTTTTAGGGGCGACAATTTCGTTTTTAAAATTTTGCGATTTTGTACAACAGTTATGACATGCAAAAATACTTTTTAATATTTCAACTGTCAGTTGACACTTGAGATTGAGCATCAGTGGCAAACAAAGCCCTCCTAAATATCTACATAACAGTGGCGTGCTTTAATTCCTTACGTTGCCGCCTAGGCAGCGCTGACGTTCCTGTCGCTCAACAATGAAATTTCGGCAGTTTCCTGCATCAGATTATCGTCAGCCATTTGATAATAGATAACGCATGTGCATCATCTCGAGCGATTGCCTTCCAGGAACTCGACGGCGACGACGTCGAAGAAGTCGAGCAAGTCGACGGCGACGACGTCGCGACGCCGGAAGTCGAAGGTGAGCGAACGCGACGCCGACGCCGAGCGCAAGATCGTGTTCGTGCGCGTGCCGATCCAGCCGGAAGTGATCGCCAAGCGCTTCGACCTGAAATACATCGCCAAGTGAGTGCCGCCCGCCCCTGATGTGCATGTCACGTGCGTGTCACGTGCGTGTCACGTGCGTGATACTATCTTTTTTCTCGCTGTGCGCGAGAAATGTATTTTAAGTTTTCTCATCTTGAAAGTTTCCCAAAAATCAGTTGTCAAAAATTCACAGTTCACACAAATGAACAGTTTGTACAACACAAGTTTCCTTAAAATTAATGAAAGCAAGGTGTTGGCTATTTTCAGTTCATAAATAAATATTCCACACATTAAGTTATCTTATCAAAACGATGAAGTGCACTTGCCCGAATGAAATTTCATTTTAAAACACATCACTTGGGAATCACTCTTTTAATTCACCAATTTTTGTAACATCGAAATCAAAATTTCTCCACAACTTTGTTCCATGTAAACCATAGTGAGCGTAGAAACCTTTCGGAGAACTAAGTTTAAGTCTGCTGGTGTATTAAAGCCCCGAGTTTAAAAAAATTCATAGCGTAGGAACCTGATAATGAAATATATCCATCAATTGCTACATTTGTTGGCAAAAATGATAAGTGACAGCCGTCTGTATGACTTTGGGCTGCTACCAATGCTTCAGATACATCGACAACTTCATCGTTGCCACCGACAACATCACCGATGCCTCCGAGACGGGAGTCACGTACCACCCGAGTCGGCTCATGGGTCTGGCAGACATTCTCAACATGGTGCGTTGACGTTTGCTCCCGTTCAGCCAAACTCCTTTGAGGTCCTTTCGAATTCTTTTCGGTTCTTAATCCTTATGCTAGATTTAAAAGTCACACTTAATGGGCCTTCGTGGGTCTTTGTGGGCCTTTGTTGGCCTAACCCACACTCCCCGATTTAATGCAAGCAAGCAATTGACTTGAAATGAATAATTAGCAGTAAAGAATTACTTTGATACTCAGAAGATGCCATGAAGCCTTTTTTCTGAGATAGATTTTGAGGTTAAAATTTATAGAGTGTTGGGACTATAAGTAAAACATTTGACTAAACTCTTTTCAGGATTCTCAATCCTTACGTTAGATTTCAAAGTCACACTTTATGTAACAATTTACCAATTTCTTAAACTAGGTAAATGATTAGTAGAGCCTACACTCGTTGCAGGATGAGCGAGCCGTAATCTCCCTGAGGAAATCCAAACGGAAAACATTTGACAATCATATTGTTGAAAACGGTGCTTTAATGATCAAGTATATTTTTTTATTATTAAGTAATTTTATTTTTCTGATTAGCAAAATACTTCATGCACGAAGCTGAAACTTAGGCAATTTGTTTACCTTGTTATCTTATATATTCAATCCAAATTTGGTGTGGATCGGTTAATTAGTTAGTAGTTACGAAGCTAGTACCAAAAAACTGGAAAATTAACGGGTTTTTGCTCATTAAAAAAAAATGGCTGACCAGATTTCGCTCAAAAACCATACAGCATCTCGCTGAGTCACCACAAACGTTTTTGCCAAATTTCGTAACAATCTATGACCTTTAAGTAGGGCTGCTCGTTTTTGTTACAAACAAAAAAAAAACAAAAATCCAAATGCTTTTCTTTCCCCTATGTTGTTAAATTGAAGGATTTCGCTCGCTTCCCTCGCTCATCCAATTAAAATCTCATATATTCTTCCGTAGACTAAAAACAATAAGAGATAATAAATTTTCAAAAGCTCTATTAAGAATGTTGACGTGTTCCACGTGTCTTGACAAGCTATCCCGGAACTCCGCAGGACTCGATGCTTGACTTGCTGACCGGACTCGGCGCTCCGCACTCCCAGCTGATCGTCAGCATTCCGGCCGCAACGACGCTGTTCACCCTCGAAGACGCGGCGAAGACGACGCCGCGTTCGCCCGTCATCGGTCTGCCCACGACCATCAACCAAGCCAAGGTAGCGACCGCGAATATTGCTTTGATTTGTGCCCAGGTTTGCAATAATGTCGATATCGCCACAGTACGAACAAAACCACGTACCTTAAGGATGTTTGGTAATTTGTTCAGGAGATGCATCAACAAAGTGGTTGAGCGCATGAGGGTAACACCTCGTAAGTGATAACGCTAATAGAAACGCTTATAAGTGGTCTGTCTCGTAATAGTGCACTTATTTTTTGTGATGTTTCTGAGCTCTATAAAATCATCAGCTACTGGCACGATCTTACACATACCGACGCAACTTGCACAATCTTACTAGAAGCCATAGATCTTACACAGTTTTCAAACTAAAACATTTTCTGTGTGATGCATTGTCAACAACTATATATCAATTTTTTGTTTAGTTTTCTAGTAAAAGAGGCATCCAAGTGTTTAATAAGAGATTGATAAATAATAATCTTACAGTCCCGTTACCTAGTTGCTATCTATAGAACACTCAATAAACTAATTGATGCTATCCCTTCTCTACATTTATATTATGTTACTGTTCCCTTACAATGCCAATATCAATGATTAAGCTCCTAAAACACTACCTTTCTGCAAATATTACTTCATGAACTGCTAAAACTGCATATTTTTACACTTTGAAAATGATAAGTGTGAAAAGTGAATGTGTGTGGCTAGTGAAATGAAATGTATATTGATTTTTTCGAAATTTTAAGCAACTCCCGTTCATTATAGTCATCACAGTTCATACGAAGAGTCCATCTCCAAAACTACAATATTACTATTGCCTGCATTTGATAACCGTTGGAGACCGAGGTTCGAGTCTGCGAGTGTGCAGACACTTAATTTGCGATGCATTTTTGTGCTCTCGTGTGCTTGTCCAGCCCTGCGGTGTTGGCGGTTGAAAGCGCTGGTGTTGATTGCTGCCGCGTGTTGGCGGTTGAAAGCGCTGGTGATGATTGCTGCCGCGTGTTGGCGGTTGAAAGCGCTGGTGATGATTGCTGCCGCGTGTTCGCAGATGTGCTCGTTGCTTGCGGAGGGCGGCTGGACGGTGGAACGAGACGAGGACCTCACGGCGCCCTACGCTTTCCGCAACGACACCTGGATGGCATTCGAAGACAAGACCAGCGCCGGAATCAAGGTGGGTCGCTGCGATGGTACTCTCGCAGCTGGATTGGGTGACGATGGACAGTTACTGTTATGGTTCGGTGGTCGTTTCCAGGGTTTTGCTCTGGTGGGAAGCGTTTAGTGGAAGCTGAAAATTGACCACCAAACTCTACCCATCAGAGCAAAATCAAGAAGCTATGCACTTAATTTACTTTTATCCTTTATAAATAATATACTTCGATATAGCTTCGATTTGGTTTGAGACTGGCATGGATACAATTTTCAAATAGTTATTTCTTTTATTTCTTGTTTCTTTTACTGTTTGAAACAAAATATCCATTCCAAAATTTAATCACTATCAACTCTAAGCATTTATTTGCTTTACAAATATTATCTATAAAAAACCACTACGCAATCCACCCGTTATTAGCCGTGGATGGGTGACCATCACGCACATGATCAGTTCTGTTCGGGAAATAGGTTGCAGCGTTTGAAGGTTGTACGACAACTTCACTCGCGTTGCTTATCAACCTCTCAACAGCACGAATTAGGAGAGGAATCCTGTTGCTTGAGTTGTACCGACTTTTGGAAGGGGCATGTGGTCCTCTCGGTGCTTTTCGACAGGAGTAGGCTACGTGCCGGTACCGGGTTTCCCCTCCTCCCTTCTAGACTAGGTTAGGTTTATCATCATCACCCTTTTATTCACCGACGCCATTAGAACAGCGCCATATGGCCAGTAGTCAAAACAGTGCGTCGTTAAACACCATCAAGCAATCAATCGGTTATTAACAGTGCCGTTGCCTTCCTGCCGCCAGGGCAAGTACGTGGTGCTCCGCGACCTCGGCGGCGCCGCCGTCTACCGCCTGGACGACGAGGACTCTACGGGCGGCTGCCGCAACGTGAGCCAGCGCGGCGACTCGTCGCTGCTCGAGAGCCTGCACTACGCGTTCACCAACCTCGCGCGCAAGTCTCGCCAGGCTCTGCTTCAGACGCTGCAGGAGGAGATTCACGAATCATCGCTCGTCACGTATTCAGGTAGCGCCGCCGTGGAATGTTGTGTTTCATTGGTGTCAAACAGTTTTTAGAGTGATTGCGGGGGTTCTTACTTCGTCTTATAGGCCGAGTAGGCAAAGAGCAGGCAAGGCAATCACTTTCAAAACTAGTGCCATATTGGGCTTCATTGATATTGAAGCTACAAATATTCAGATTTTACACTCATTGATTTTGTTTCGTATATAATTCCTTACTATGAAATAATTGACTCTAGACAAACAACTCAACTGATTTTGATGAAATTTGTACCTTTCTTTTCTCTCAACTTGGACCCTGCACTATTTTCAGCTTATTTCACTTAAAACTTTATACAAAATTCAGTTTTTACAAAAGATTTTAGTTTTAGCTTACTTCTTTTCCCTAGGGCTGTGCAAACAATCTGACATTATTGTGTTTTGTGTGAGCATAAAAATTGCAGACATCCGCAACACGATTATATATATTAGTTTGCGCAAAACCCTCGTAATAATAACAGGTCTATTATGCTTGATTGTCAAGAATGCAAACAGTTCATGTTAAACATTCGTGGTAATGTCTGGTGCCATATTGTGTCACGGTACCAGCCAACTGGATGCTATTAGCCTATTACGACTGTTCTGGGAAATAACCAGTTCTTTCCCATCCCATTTCCTCATCCTTTTAAAAGTCTCAATGTACCTGGTGCTGCGCCAGCACCGGCATGGGTTATACCACCCATTTGGCTGCATTAGGTAATGTCCCAGAGTTGATGTAGGATGGTTTGAAGTGCTTTAGGTGTTCATCAGTTCATTCTTGACTGTGGCTGTCGGAGCGCTGCTGTAATGTCAAGGCATTAGAGCCGACAATCTCTTCGGAACAGACGGCACCGTCGCTGGCTGCTAAAGACCCGGTTAAAACATCACGGTGCGTAGAGTTTCAACCGTGGTTTCATGCGAACCGTGCGTTGCAGGAGACGTCCATCTCTCGCCGTACCGCATCGTGCGCGTGGTGGACCTCGCCGGCGCCGTTCACGTTGTGCGCAAGGACGCCAAGACGGAGTTTGAGTGCTCGAGGCAGGGCTACTTCTCTCACCCGCTCGGATGTAACAGGTGGGTTCTGGGTTAGACTGTTCTTACCGCAAATTCCCTCAGCTCGTATTCGTGTTGCATTTAACTCTTTCCTTGTTCGTTGTTTCCTCGTTTGAATCCATGTAAAGGTTTGAGCAAAAATGCGACAGATAAAATCTCATCCAGAGAATATGGGACATTAATAAAATAAAAAGAAGTAAAAAATATTTAAATTTCATGAAAACTTTGCTATGCGAGTAGATTTAGGGTACTTTCTAACGCCCCGTCGCCTCTGCCCAGGTTCTACCGCTGCGTGAAGTTCAACCAGTACTCGCCCGAGTACACGGTCTTCGAGTACGACTGCCCCGCCGGCCTGGCGTTTGACGAGCGCTGGGAGGTCTGCGTCTGGCCCGGCTCGCTGCCCCACGGATCGCCGTGCACGGGATCGTCCGAGATCGCTCCCGTTCCCCGCGCCCGCTACTCCTGCCCCGCCGAGGAAGGGTACGTTCACGCCACATTCGACTATCATTATAGCCAGTGGGGATACCAAGAGGACACCACTCTTTAGTATTGCCATATGCACCACTTGGTAGCCGATCGTGACCTAACTGCTCAAACTTTATCAGCTAATTGTCACTTAATTCTCATTTATAGGCTTACATATGCTTAGAAATGCATTCCTAGCAAGAAAGGGGGTGTTAATATTTTCTTTATATATCATAGTCAAGGCAGGTTTGGGATACGCAGCTTGAGTTTAATCATATGCTAAAGCTAGAATTGCTTTGTGCCTACCAATACAGTTTGAAGTTTGCAACGGTTGAGAAGCTTGAAATAGGTCTGCATCTTCAACAAAAGTATATGTGACTCTTGTATGTTACTAGATATCTAGTTCCTAGTTAATTACCTACCTATAGTTACATTCCATGAAATTTTAGCCATGTACTGCAGTAAAATGTGTTAAATGTTATATTTGAATTGTCTTATGTCTTATTCGGTCAGGGCAGTTAAAATATGAAGCCTGTCAAGCAATGCATCCCTTTATCAAACAGCAATCAGGCAAATAAAAGTGATGTTACGTATCCCAAACTATTGCCTTGGTCGCAGCTTTTTAGAGGTAGGAACTTGGAACAAAAGCCGTAGACCAATCTCAGTTGTTCATCACTAATAGACCGGCACCGAAAATAAAAAAAAAACTCCGATTCCGCCGCTTCCAGCTACTACGCCGACCCCGAGAACTGCCGTTGGTTCTTCGCGTGCCTCGACCACGCGCGCGACGGCTCCCCGCCCACCGCCTACGAGTTCCGCTGCCCGTTCGGCCTCGTCTTCGACGAGCAGAAGCTGCTCTGCGACTGGCCGTGGTCGGTCGCCGGCTGCGGCGCTTCGGGCAAGGCCGCGTTTGCCGGCGCCTTCGGCTTCTCTGCGCACTCGGCCTCCGGCAGCCTGCGCCTCGACGCCGCCGCCGCCTACCAATCTAACTCCGCCGCCTACGGCCACTCATCGTACGCCGCGTCCTCGTCCTCGTCCTCAGAGGCGTTCGGAAACGGCGGCGCCGGCTACATCGCCGGCGGCGCGGCGGCGGGCTCGTACTACGAGGGTCGAGACACCGCGTCGTACGCCACGTTCCCCGACTACCTGGTGTCGGGCGGCCGCATCGAGCAGTCGTCGGGCGTCGTGCTCGGCGAGCACGTGGAGAAGGCGGCGGGAATCGCGGGCGTGGTGGGTTACGCGGGCGGGTACGGCGGCGTCGCGCCTGCGGCGCCGGTGCTCGCGGATGTGCGTGCGGCGGTGGTGACATCTCATGCCGATGGCGGCTCGCGGTTTGTTGCCGGCGGATACGGAGGGGCGGTGTATCAGGCGACGCCATCGCCGGTTGTCGGCCAGGTCGAGTTCTACGCGCAGTCGACGCCGAGGCCGGCGGAACAGGTCTTTGTTCAGCAGGCGGCGGTCTCGAAGCAGGAGTTTGTTTCGCTTCGGCAGCCGATTGTTGAGAAGGTGGTCGTCAAGCAGCCCGTCGTCGAGCAGCAAGTGTTTTATCAGTCGACTCCGAGGCCGATTGTGCAGCAGGTTGAACTGCAACAATCGATCGTCAAGCAAGTGCCCATCGTTCAACAGGAAATTGTTCAACAGCCTCAAGATTTCTACCAGTCGACCCCCCGGCCTATTGTCAAGCAGGTTCAATACCAAACACCGATTGTTCAACAGCAAATCGTTCAAGAACCCCAAGTATTCTACCAGTCTACCCCCCGGCCTATTGTCAAGCAGGTTCAATACCAAACACCAATTGTTCAACAACAAATCGTTCAAGAACCCCAAGTATTCTACCAGTCTACCCCCCGGCCAATTGTCAAGCAGGTTCAATACCAAACACCGATTGTTCAACAGCAAATCGTTCAAGAACCCCAAGTTTTCTACCAGTCGACCCCCCGGCCTATTGTCAAGCAGGTTCAATACCAAACACCGATTGTTCAACAGCAAATCGTTCAAGAACCCCAAGTTTTCTACCAGTCTACCCCCCGGCCTATTGTGAAGCAGGTTCAATACCAAACACCGATTGTTCAACAACAAATCGTTCAAGAACCCCAAGTTTTCTACCAGTCGACACCCCGGCCTATTGTGAAGCAAGTTCAATACCAAACACCGATTGTTCAACAGCAAATTGTTCAAGAGCCCCAAGTATTTTACCAATCTACTCCAAGGCCCATTGTTAAACAAGTACAATACCAGGCCCCAATTGTTAAAAAAGTTGAATACCAAACACCAATCATTCAACAGGAAATCATTCACGAACCACAAGTTTTTTATCAGTCCACCCCTAGGCCCATTGTTAAACAAGTTCAGTACCAGGCACCGATTGTGAAACAGCAAATCGTTCAAGAGCCCCAAGTATTCTATCAATCTACTCCTCGACCCATTGTGAAGCAGGTTCAATATCAGACCCCAGTTGTTCAACAGCAAATTATTCAAGAGCCAGTCATTGCATACAAACAGCCAGTCGTCCAAAAGCCTCTTGTATCTTACAGGGAGCCGCAAATATTTTTCCAGTCCACCCCTAGGCCCATTGTTAAACAAGTTCAGTACCAAACACCAATCATTCAACAGCAAATCGTTCAAGAGCCCCAAGTATTTTACCAATCTACTCCTAGGCCCATTGTTAAACAAGTTCAGTACCAAACACCAATCATTCAACAGCAAATCGTTCAAGAGCCCCAAGTATTTTACCAATCTACTCCTAGGCCCATTGTTAAGCAAGTTCAGTACCAAACGCCGATTGTTGAACAGAAGATCATTCAAGAGCCCCAAGTATTCTACCAATCACCTCCTAGGCCCATTGTGAAGCAAGTTCAGTACCAAACGCCGATTGTTGAACAGAAGATAATTCAAGAGCCCCAAGTATTCTACCAATCTACTCCACGACCCATTGTTAAACAAGTCCAATACCAGGCCCCAATTGTTAAAAAAGTAGAATACCAAACACCAATCATTCAACAGGAAATCATTCAAGAGCCCCAAGTATTCTACCAGTCCACCCCTAGGCCTATTGTGAAGCAAGTTCAGTACCAAACGCCGATTGTTGAACAGAAGATACTTCAAGAGCCCCAAGTATTCTATCAATCTACTCCACGACCCATTGTTAAACAAGTCCAATACCAGGCTCCGGTTGTTCAACAACAAATTGTCCAAGAACCTCAGGTATTCTACCAGTCCACTCCGAAACCAATCGTAAAGCAAGTACAGTACCAGCAACCCATCGTCGAACAGAAATTCGTCCAGCAACCTCAACCTCAAGTCTATTACCAGCCGACGCCCATACCCGTCGTAAAGCAAGTCCAATACCAAGAGCCGATCATCCAGCAGATCGTGCAGACGCCCAAACCGACGGTCTACTACAGCCAAACCAGCCCGGCTCCCGTCGTCAAACAAGTCACCTTCCGACCCCAATACCAACAGGTCGTCAAGCAGCAGACGTACATCGCGCCCACCGCCGCCGCCGTCCCGACCTACTCGTACGACGCCGTCCTGCCCGTGTCCACCGCGCAACCGTCGAGGACCACCTCCTTCCAACAGCAACGCTACGAGGCCCGCCAGCAGGCCGTGTCCGTCTCCGACAACGGCGAGTACGGCAACATAAACCAGGCGCCGCTCGACGCCGTCCAGGTGACGACGCCGTCGACGCAGCAGCGTTACGAGGCGGCCGGCGACAAGGCGCAGGCGTACGACGCGTACACGGTGCAGGGACAAGCGCAGCAGTCGTGGACGTCGTACGACTCGCGCTACGACGCCAAGCAGGGGATGGCGCAGTTCGTGAACGACGGCCTCGCCGACTTTGCGTACGCCGACAAGTACGAAGAGAGCGCTGAGAAGAACGAGGGTAAATACGAGGAGCAGTACGAGGAGAAGTACGAGCAGCGTGAACAGGAGGTGTACGTGGAGAAGGCGACGCCGAAGCCGCTTGTCGTCGAGCAGTACTTCCGCGAGACGTCGCCGCCGAAACTCTACACGACGACCGGCCGACCGGCGACCTACGCGGCGCCCGACTACCTGCCGCCGTCGCCGTCGACGCCGCTGGAGGCCACCACGTTCCGCTACGAGCAGCGCACGCGCGCCAAGATCGCCAAGCAGCAACGCGTGGTCGCCGAGGTGGACGCGCTGCTGGACGCGGACGCCGGCGTCCGCGTCGCCGGCGTCCGCGTCGGCGGCGCCAACGACGGCTTCGTCTCCGACGTGATCGCCGACGACCTCGCCGGCAAGCTGGCGACCACGTCCGGCTACGTCGAGGTGACCACTTTCCGTCCGCGCAAGAAGTCGAGGAAGCGTCCGACGTCGACGACGACGGCCAGCTACGAAGAGGACGACGATGCGGCCGACGAGGTGGAGATCAAGAAGTCGAACCAGCCGATCGTGGTGGTGACGCAGGTGAGCGACGCGAACCCGCTGCTGATCGCCAAGCTTGGCGCGAAGTGCACTTGCCAGTCGGAACGCGTGTCGCTGCGCAAGAAGTCGCGGAACCGCGGCGACGGCGACGCCGGCGACGTGCCCGTCGTGCGCGTGCGCCCCGCCAAGCGGCCGACCGTGTCGCGCGTGCCCGTCGACGTCGCCCTCGACTCGCTGCTCGCGAAGACGCGACGCCCCGACGACGCCGACGACGACGCCGGGTTGCCGAGCGTCGCCGATCTCGAGCAGCGCTACGTCAAGTCCGGTCTGCGCACGCCCGGCCTGCGCTACCGCAAGCCGAAGATCCCGGTGGTCATCGACTTCGACAACGACGCCGACGCTGACGACGACCAGGAGAACGACGCGCCGTCGGCCACGCTGCGGCCGATCGTGGTCGAGGGGCCGAGTGCGGTCCTCGTGTCCACGCGACGCCCCGCTGCCAACGTCGACCTCGGCCGCTTCCCGCAAGAGAAGAGCATCCGGCCGATTGTCGTCCGCGAGCCGTTCACGTTGGTGACCAGGCGGCCGTACGTCGCCGACGGCCAGGCGTCGAACGTGGCGTTCGCACCGGAAGCCCCGCGACGGCGACCCGAGAACGCGCGCCGGCGACCCGTCCAGGTCGCCGTCGAGGACGACGACGACGACGACGACGACGACAACGCGGCCGAACGCGACGGACGGCGACGGCGGCCGGAAGTGGCGCGACGACGCCCGGCCGGCGGTGACGACGACGTGGCGGCGAGGGGCGGCGCCAGGAGGGCGGGCGCCGGCGAGGGCGGCACGGTCAGGGTGGCCGGCAAGTCCTTCGACCGCTACGGACCCGGTGGATGGCGCAGCGTGGACGAGACCCTGCAGGGTTCGGTCGACTGCCAGCGGCCGGGACTGTTCCGTCATCCGCGGTTCTGCAACAAGTTCTACGCGTGCCACTGGGACAACTGGAAGTCGCGCTACACGCTCGCCGTGTTCAACTGTCCGGTGCACTTGTCGTACGACACCAGTCTTGGCGCGTGCAACTGGCCGACCAAGGGCCCAGCGTGCGTTGACGACAACCTCTTGGTCTAGGTTCGAGGGCGTCGCGATGCCGCGTGTGTCTCTTCAGGAGCTGCTGTGGCATCGTTGATGGAAAGTCGTAACATGAAATAGAAATTGGTGTTTTTTTTCAAGTGTTTTCAGGGGTTCTTGCAATTTAATGATTTTATAAGCGAACAAATTGCTTTTTACAGATTTTGGAACCTGTAACATGTCAATGTTGCCCAGCAAAACTTTTGATGCTGTTATTTAGATTTCGCTTCTGCATGGTTACATATGAATAATGCTTTCATATCGAAACGTTTCAGATCGCTTAAAAAACGCTTAAAAAATCTCTTTGTTCGCCTATTACAAGGTGATCTTGTTTGTAGCTTGATAAGATGATCGAGACTTGTGTGCAGAACCCAGATGTGCCATATGATTTGTGCCATGTGTTTTTTCAGCTTGCCTGGCATGACATCTATGGGATTGAAGAAAAATATTGATATGCTATTTTTGTTTGAGATTTGCTGTCACAAACATTCATGAATTTGGAGCTAAACCATTCCCAGATCTATTTTGTACGTATTATCATTTAAATATTTATTTCGCTTCACTTTAGCGCACGATCAAAAAGTCATCTAGTGATGAAAAGAGGCCACCACACTTTATTAAAAAAAAAAAATCATGCAATGCAAAGAACATGCAACTTTTCAGAAAAACTATTTAACTGGGTAATTGAATGCTAAGTCCCAAAACTCAAACTATTCCCATGCAACTTAATGGCACTAAATAACGAGTTCTCTTGAACCCTTTTCCCTATATTTTTATGTACCTACGCATTGTGATTGTTTCAATTTTGGTCGCCTATTTTTATCTCCATCTAGATCTGATGAATATAACTCCAACTTTTCATAGGTCGGTGATTTCTTTTCAGCCGACATTCTTTCAAGCTTGTGTATCATTTTTAGCCATTTTCATCATTCAGCCTGTATGCTTTCTTTATTTATTAATCGACTAATATAACTCTAGAAATTATTATTATTATTATCACTGTATATTCTTGCAATTAAATAAATTAACGGATTATTTTTTCTATGATTTTTATCGTAATTGAGAAGTTGTTAATTATCAATGACATGATATTAGATCATTTAATTATCAAAGGTCCCAGGGATGCCCAAATACGGCGCCACCTCATGGCCATAAACCGGTGACAGAACGATTTGTAGGCTATTTGCTGCCAACGAGGGTAAGCTACTCATCATCACCAAGCAAAAGCGAACATCAGTGATATATTTACTTAAAAAAAATCGTTGCATTGTTTGTACCTAACTTTTGGTACAATTGTTGCCTTACAGATGCCAAAACTCAAATTTGGTGACAAATCGACGTACTCTCCTGGACAATAAAAACGCATGTGGCAAATTGGCTCAGTGGAAAACTGAATGGTCGGTATGCGACGATGCGACTGAGCTAGGTTCAGGCCCTGACGATTGTAAACATCGTCTCAGCTGATCTCTGGCTATTAAGTGTCTCAGCTTCACTCTTCGTGACGTAGAACTAGCAAGCAACGTTCAACGATGAAGTTCCAGCCCAAGATTGTTGGACAAAAACCCACGCCGGCGTAGGGAATCGAACCCCGGTCTTCCTAGTGGGAGATAGCGATGCTAAGCACTCGACCACACAGCAGATGACGTTGTAGGGGCGTGTCGTCGCTATCACTTTTTTGAGATCAAACAGGAGATATGAATAGAGGGAGGTGGATTCATGCCTCAAATTCAGAAGGCATGAGCTTCAGGCTCGCCAAATGCCACAAGCTTGGGAAGCTCAGTGCGTTGTGGACGACGTCCTCAGACTCACTGGACGCTTCACTCGACGAGCAGTGCTCTTATCAAACACAAGTCACGTGTCAGCATGCAGATCACAGACAATTACCCCTCAAGGGGGGAAAGATTTAGAAACCCAATAAAGTCATGTAGGATATTGGATATAAATGCTGTTTCAGTTTCGCATGGTATATAATATACGGGTTACATTATTTGGGAAGTCATTACTTCATTTCAGATAATGAACTTTATTACTCTAAAAATGCATAAGGCGATATGGCTCGTTGGTTAAGTCACAAGTTTCTACTACGAGGTTGAGTATGAGCCTGGTTCGAGCCCTGTAGCATCCGACATTTTTACCAATGTAAAGATCTTTCAAATAACATATATATTAAAAAATATCGGCCACAGATATATCCCTCGAATGGCCGAGTGGTTAAGTCGCTTGGTTCGTAACGCAGAGGTGATGCGTTCAAATTCCGAGTGGCTTTTGAGCTTTGCTCATGAATTGGGGTGGCGGGGGGTACGCCACAAACGCGAAATTTTAATAAGTACAAAAGGTAAACAAACCACTTGTAATTCATATGCCTTAAAAATCTCCTCGTATATATCGTGTCTCGCCAGCCGAGTGGTTAAGGCACGAGACTGATAACCCAAAGGTACCGGGTTCGAATCCCGGCTACAGAGTCGGGTGATTTTTTTGCATTTAATTCAGGCGAATGTTTCAAAAGATAGTAGCAAAAATTCAAAACGAGGGAGCGAAGCGACCGAGATTTGAATTTTTGCGGAAAATCGAACGTCCCGCCCTAACACCCTAAGCCAAAATGTTAGGTACAAACGGCCTCGAGTGTGCACAAATTTGGTAGACAGCGCCATCTGGTAGATAAAATTGAACAAATCTGTGACTTGGTATATTTTTTTTATTTTCCTATAACACCTTATTACAACTTCGTGGCTTTGCACGATATATAAGAATGATTTCAATTAAATTAAGAGTTACAAAAAGCTGGATGCTCCGGGAATCGAACCCTCGTCGCTAGATTACTAGGCAAGTGGGCTATCCAATGCACCACGCTGTCGATTAATGATCGGCTCGAATTCTCCCTACACATTGCACATGGTAAGCTCGTGTGCTTTTTTAGGCGATTGACTTGTGTTTCTGACATTGCAAACGACCA
This sequence comes from Nemurella pictetii, assembly GCA_921293315.2. NCBI lineage: Eukaryota > Metazoa > Arthropoda > Insecta > Plecoptera > Nemouridae > Nemurella > Nemurella pictetii. Next base: position 12,305,391 of record OV121122.1, read on the forward strand.
AGTCCTTTACTTCACTGTTGTCCAGTGTGCATTCAGTATTTTGACAATGCCAGACATTGCCAAAAGGCTACGCCTGCTGTTGGGATCGAACCCGCGTCGCACGGAACTCTCATCCGAGAGCCTGCGTGCTATCCACTGGACCACGCTGTTGTTGGGATATTTGCGTTTATATTTCCTTCCCATTCACTGTGATGAACCTAGAGGCTGTAATAAATTGAACGGCTAAGTTTTTCTCTGGCTGTTAGGTGTCACAGCTTGGCTCTTCGTGACGTATGAACTAGCAAGCATCGTCAGTTCCAGCCAAAGATTGTTGGTCAAAAAGCCAAGCCGGCAACGGGGATCGAACCCCGGCCTTCCTGGAGGGAGACAGCGATGCTGTGCACTCGACCACACAGCAGACGACCGACGACGAGGCATTTGATTTGTATTCAACGCTCATCGACTACGGCCTAGAAGAAATATAATGTGATTACTCAAGAATATCTCACATCGCAACTGGGATTTTTTCAGCAAAATTCGCTTAGATGATTGAGCAGACACTCTCGCAAAAAATGCACGCTACATTTGATCAACAGGCTGGCTGGACCACGGTGTTCACCTTGCCGAGTGCACGGCTACACTGCTTCTCATCGAAATCATCTCGAGGTTTTATAGTCTGTTGATAGTTGTGACAACCAATCAGAGATTGCGCTGTTGTCAAAATCACACCGCTATCACTATTTTGCGCTCAAACACAAGAGTTAAGGCCAATTTATACAAACCGATTTTAGACCCATAATTCGCGACGTTTCTTGACTAGACCGTTGGAGATAGCGCATGAAAGTAAGGAACAAAGTTGTAGACAAAAGGTGAGTCTATGCTTCAACAAAGTTCTTTTATCGAAATTTTCTCCCCAACTGCTAATATAAGGGTTTGAAAATGCACATTTTATGCTGTTTTCAGAATGCCTTGTGCGCCAAACCAAATGAGATATCGGAAAGAACTCTTTGTTGAAGCATAGATAAATCTTTCGTCTACAACTCTCTCGCTTACTATCATATGCTAACATTAACGATAGACCCATCAGGCGTCGCGAATTTTTGGTCTGTCGCAAAAATTTTCGACCCAAATTTTCAACTTTGGTCTACATTAGCGTCGACACATCCACCCCGTTTTTATAGTGACCAATCATAGAGTACCTCTGAATCTACCAAAGAAGGATGTTGAGAGATTACGGAAGGAAAAATAATTTGTAGCACGTAGTAATAAGTTAGCACGGATTATGAAAGAACGCATGAGCATCTATGAATCTTGCATCACAAAGATTAACAATCAAAATGAAAAAACACGCTATTTTCCGCTTTTCGTGTTTTAATTGATATGGTTGGATTCATCTCTATTAGCAGATTGTAAGTCACTTTGAATCAAAGTTCTAGGGGGATTATTGGCTATTTTATACCACATTTCAATCACGGCAAAGAATAGGTAGTATGGCATGTTATAAGCCGCTCTTATCGTGTGTCGAGTTTATTCTAAACAGCATTCTATCAGCATTTTGCAAGCTAAGTATAATTTAATTCTAGAAACCAAGAAGACAAATCAATCAGTATGTGTGTGTGCTACCATTGATTACATCGGCTTTTTTTAATCGGTGTCATTTTTTTAAATTGAACACTATTTTAATCAATCTTCTAGAGTGATTTTCACCCCACCCAATGAAAATGCAGTTTTTTCACCGTGTTTTCAAATCGGCATAGTTAAGATATTCTTGTGACAAATACTAAACGAAATATTAGCATGGCTTGTTTCTTCGAAGCCGAATGCCTAAAAGGTGATTACGACACAAAGTAGTGCATTGTTTGTAATTATTATCGATGCGTCGTTACACTGGTTACACCATGCAAGTTGAATGCAGGGGAACACTTATCGCGAGAACAGAAAAAGCGAAAAGCAGTAAAAGAATAAATCCAATCCGGTGTGACAATACGCAAGGAATAGTGTTGATATAAAACACAATTTTATTACGAAGTACCCCCGAATTCCCCGATTGCGAAAGGTTGAAATTAATTTACGGCTGATTGCTGATTCGAAACATTTCGTATTTCATTGATAACGAATTTAACGAATGGATTAATTTTTGATCAATCGATTGGACTAGTTTCGTAGATGGATAGCAATAAGTAGCAACAACAAAAATGCAGACGTGATGCAGATATTCAACAAATTGATTTCTTAAATATGGCACTTGCAGTTCGGTTCTGATGCATCTAATTTGGAAGGTGGTCCAATGGTGTTTGAACAAAACGAAAAATAGTGTGGAAGCTGTTTTAGACGCATATGTGGCGACGTGTCCTGGCTATACCGTTGGAGATAGCACATGATAGTAAAAGAGAAATTTGTTGATGAAATGTTCATCTATGCCGCAAAATAGCCCTTTTTTCGAAATTTTTACCCCAACTGCTAAAACGATGGTTGGAAAATGAAAATGTTAGTGTTGTTTTAAGAATGCCTTGTACGCCACACCGAATGAGATATCGAAAAGAAATCTTTGTTGAAGCATAGGTAAATCTTTCGTCTACAACTCTCTCGCTTACCATCATTTGCTTCCTCTAACGATAGAGCCGCTACACGTCGCGCCGTCGTGGTAAGTGTCATGATTTTTGGGCCAAAATTTGCAACTTGCTCTGCGTACTTTCGTATACACAGCTAAACCAGCAAAACACATTTTTCATAGACGGATCACACATCACGGCTTTATCTTATAGCTGCCACCCCCCCCCCCCCCCACACTCACTCACACTAAGACAGTCCTGCTGATGCCAACATCCTCGACTCGCCAGACTAATCTCTTTCATGCGTCTGTTTCCAAGAAAAGATAAGTAGATACAAAATTGAAACAATGAGAAGTTTTTGAGTCTTGTGATAATTATTTATATATTTGGAAAGCTAATCGAACGTAGATTTCAATCGTTTTTAAAATAAAGTTTTAAGTTGAAAATTGCGGGTTTTGTAGACGATCGCGATTTGCATGACAGCGATCAATCATTTTTCTGAAATCGTTGATTTTGCCACTAGGAAATCAATTCAAAAAGTATTGTGAATTTTACTTGAAGTTACGATTGATCAAGATGAAACCATAACCGATATCCATTTTCTGATCGCTCACTTAGTCTCTACCCTTGAAATGCTGACTTCTACTTTTTCGAAGATTATGAAGAGATTAGGTTCACATCCAAGCGGCCATTCACGCGAATAATAACGTCAGCTTCTTAACTTTTTACCAGCCAATCCTTGCACTTATTTGCTCCGCGTGGAATGAAAAGGACAACCTCCAAGGTGTCCAACGTTTTCGCACTCTTTGAAAACAGGATTACGGCCGAGGTAGTAATGGCTCTTAACAAGAGGGGGGTGAATACAGTGATAAGTTACAATGACAGGAGCTACACGCTCGTCAAATGTCGAAAGCTTGGGAAGCTCGGTGCGCTGTGGACGACGGTCTTAGACTCACTGGACGATTTATTTGCCGAGCAGTGCTCTTATAAAGCACAAGTCACGTGTTAGCATGCAAATCTCGTACGAGTTCTCCTGCGAGGGGAGGGGATGGATTCAAAAATCCATCTTAGTCAAGTGTGAGTTTGCATATTAATGCAGAACTTTTTTTGCCTTGCATTGAGTAATATACTCGGGTGAATTGAGATACGAATTAAAAGATTTTAGCTTCATTTTAGATAAGGAACTTTATTTAAGGAAAATTTCATCTGGCATTGTGGCTTGTTGGTAAAGTCGCTAGGACGTTAAACTACAAAGTGTATGAGACTGGTTCGATCCCCCTAGCTTCCGACTTTTTTACCATGGTAAAGATCTTTCACAAAACATATATATTGAAAAATATCAGTCTCAATCATATCCCTCGAATGGCCGAGTGGATAAGTCGCTTGGTTCGTAACGCAAAGGTGATGCGTTCAAATCCGAGTGGCTTTTGAGCTTTGCTCATGAATTGGGGTGGCGGGGGAACGCCAACCTGGCGAAATTTTAATAAGTACAAAAGGTAAACAAACCACTTGTAATTCATATGCCTTAAAAATCTCCTCGTATGTATCGTGCCTCGCCAGCCGAGTGGTTAAGGTACGAAACTGGTAACCCAAAGGTACCGGGATCGAATCCCGGCTACAGAGTCGGGTGAGCTTTTTTTGCATTTAATTCAGGCGAATGTTTTAAAAGATAGTAGCAAAAATCCAAACCTCGGTCGCCTCGCTCCCTCGTTTTGAATATTTGCGGAAAATCGAACGTCCCACCCTAACACCCTAAGCTTATGCACTCACCTTGGCCAAAATGTTAGGTCCAAACGGCCTCGAGTGTGCACAAATTTGGTAGACAGCGCCATCTGGTAGATAAAATTGAACAAATCTGTGTTCCTATAACACCTTATTACAACTTCGTGGCTTTGCACGATATATAAGAATGATTTCAATTAAAATTAAGAGTCACAAAAAGCTGGATGCTCCGGGAATCGAACCAGCGTCGCTAGATTACTAGGCAAGTGGGCTATCCAATGCACCACGCTGTCGTTGTGTGATCGGCTCGAATTCTCCCTACACATTGCACATGGTAAGCTGTTGAGTTTTTTTTTAGGCGATTGACTTGCCTTGTGTTTGACTTTGCAGACGACCAAGTCCTATACTTCACTGTTTTACAGTGTATATTCTGTATTTTGACAATGCTAGACATTGCCAAAAAGCTTTGCCTGCTGCTGGGATCGAACGCGGGTCGCACCGCGCTCTCATCCGAAAGCCAACGTGCTATCCACTGGACCACGCTGCTGTTGATACATAATCTGCTTATGTTTCCTTCCCATTCAATGTGATGAACATAGAGGCTGTAATAAATTGAACGTCTCAGTTGTTCTCTGGCTATTAGGTGTCTCAGCTTCACTCTTCGTGACGTAGAACTAGCAAGCGTCGTTCAACGATGAAGTTCCAGCCCAAGATTGTTGGACAAAAAGCCACGCCGGCGTCGGGAATCGAACCCTGGCCTTCCTAGTGGGAAATAGCGATGCTAAGCACTCGACTACACAGCAGATGACGATGTCGAGGCGTTTGTTTCGTACTCAACGCTCATTGGCTACGGCCTAGTAGCTTGTATACTCTACAGGCTTGAATTTCCCAAAGCCTTCACACATAATGGGCTGGTGTTCTTTACAAATGAACGGCCTGGGTAAATGACATCGCTGACGTTCAAAATCAATGCTTTCGTGATGTTTGGTGTCTCTTTGATTTTGTGCCAGTGCCAGTGGTTGCCAAAAAGCGTTGCCCGTTGCTGGGTTCGAACACGGATCTCTCAGCATTGAGATGTGGAAGCCAGCGTGCTATCCTCAGGACCGCGCAGTCGTTCATTGTGATGAACCTAATGGCTCTAAAGTACATATGCATTTTTTTCTTGCGGCCACGTGTCAGCTATGCAGGCTTTACGGGACGCAGGATGCATCAAACATCGATCATCGAGTAAGATCCAGATAGAGACAGTTGGATAAAAAAACAACGGAAGTGAGCGATGCAATGCACTCGCCCACGACGTGATTGATGGTATGGGCGAATTTGTCCTTCGATATGTGAGGTATTTTATTAAATGCACAATTTTTTTCTGAATAATTATTCTCTTTATTTTCTTTGAGTTTGGCCAACGAAGATTGTTAAAAAACAAGATATTTTTATTAATTCTTACCTTTTTTTGTTACCTGTCACATATCATTTCGTTTTGAAGTTCCGAAACTGTGATGTTGCAGGTTGGTGCCTTCGGAGACGCTCTTCATATCTTTGAGAAATTCAAGACTGAATTGCTTACCAACAACTTTGCTCTGAATCTTGTTGAAGGAGGGATGTTTTGAAGATATTGTGAGTATCTCATCTTAAAAAAGGAATTTTAGGTAATAAGTTACTTTCTATTCATCATGGTTAAAAATATTGGGTTTATTTTAATTTTCATGACAAAAACACATCGCTTACAAATATTGACACTAAAAGATGTCTTATTTGCTGAAAAAGAACAATCAATTTCATACAGTCGGCTTTCCATTAACAGGGTTGTCAAGCTTAAACTTAAGTCTTGGTTCTTAAGTTTTTCCGATCCATTTTATCTAAATTTACCGATTTTGATTTAAAATTATATTTGAAGCCATATTAATTCCATCAACTGTCAGTGAGTGGCCTCCTTTGAGACTACAGGGGACCGTGACAAAATAAAAACAAAATTAATTTCTGCCTTTCGGTCATCAGAAACGAGACAAGAATGACTCAAGCAAATCTATTTGACTTCAAAAGAATTGCTTAAAGACGGTAAAAAGTATTAGTAAATGTCATAAGGGCTGAAATGGACACCTTCTCGGTCGGTCTGGCCAATCGGTCTGATCCATCGCGTTCAAGGAGTCGCAGTGGCCTGAGATTGGTGGGTAATCACCTGTAAAATCGTACCTATTCTTTTGCTATAAGTTGTACTTGGTACTTGGTAGTATACTGATTTTCTCATATGGATAAGAAAACATTAATTTATGTGATGCTGTTATTTATGATCAATTTTAATTTCAAGTATGCAAGCACATCACGTGACTTAGCCTACATAATGTCATTATATCTGATAACAAAAGGGGGAGCTTTCGTTAGAAAAAGACAGTAACGGTATTTAAATATGTATTACATTCTTATATCCTAATTATCGTGATTGATTTTCTTGTCTTGCAGTCATTTGTATACCTATCCTCTGAATTATTGAAATTGGGTGCTCTAATTTTGATGTTGGAAAACGCGACTCGGCCATTCAGTGGTTAGTATATCTACCTAGACTTCTGTTGAGAAATCATCAAAAGCATGCACTGTTTGATATCCACGTTCGATATCCACGTTCGATATCCACGTTCGATATCCACTTTCGATATCCACGTTCGATATCCTCGTTCGATATCCTCGTTCGATATCCACGTTCGATATCCACGTTCGATATCCACGTTCGATATCCTCGTTCGATATCCACGTTCGATATCCACGTTCGATATCCACGTTCGATATCTACGTTCGATATCCACGTTCGATATCCTCGTTCGATATCCACGTTCGATATCCACGTTCGATATCCACGTTCGATATCCACGTTCGATATCCACGTGCGACTAAACCTTCTGAATAATCCTTCCTCAGGACCAGTGGTTCACTCAATAGCGATGCTTGTTCTATTCTGCTTGGGTTCAGCAAGCAGTTGCATATGCAGCGAAGAAATATTAGTACATCTAGAAAAGGTAATTTAAGGCATTTAAAACGTTAGTCAGTTTTGAACCAGTAGATACAGGGAAATGAATGGGAACTAAAAAAAAAAACTTCCTCCGGTTTAGAGGAGTCGCCCGTCTCGGAAATGGATCAATCTACAGTCGCGAATTTTCTTCTGGGAGGAGGCCATCAACATCTATATCACGCTCAACTTTCTGGCGGTGGTCGTCAACAGTTGGCCCACTGCTGGCAAAGTGTCACCGAAGGAGTGGATTTTCATCGTAGCGCTGTTGATTAACGATGGTTAGTTCATCACTAAGAAAATTGGTCTTTGGCGTACCGTAGGTATAAACCAAAGAAGGTAAAAATCAATCTCGTTCATTTGATATTCTGTAATGTCACTATCATGATTTGGAACATCTAATCGACCTGGATCTCTAATTGTTTGCATAGGACAGGTCTTACACGTAAAAAGTGTTTGCTATCACAATTGAATACCCAATATTGATCTCAAAAAAGTGAAATTTGTCTTTATTCATGCGACTGAGGAAACTGAAACAGTTGTTAGTGTAAAATTGCCGCTAATTTCAGGGGAAATGTAATATTCCATCTTTTTTCAGTACTTTGCTTGGCTTCGACCGCGTTTACAATGTGTTTTTCCATTTTTCAAGTGACATTCCGGGTGAAAAAGTGCACGCTTAACAACCAGATTGCCATCAAGCTAAGTGCAAGCGAAGCGAGAAACTTGACGCTGCAAGTTGTCACTGAAGCCGCAGTGGCAAGTATAACCGCCTGTGGACCATATTTTAATAAGTAGCTAGTATTAGTATTAGTAGTATTAGTAGTTTAATAAGTAGCCATTGTCATGATTTTACCAATAGAGGATAAATAGCACTGGTGTTGGTGCAAGGGAATTTACTGATAGCGCAATCAAATGGTGGTTACTTAAATGTGTCTTTGTGTTAACACTATTCCCGAACGAGAATTTGTTTGTAATATGCAGTCCAAGCAAAGAAATTGTGAAACATTGGAGAACAAATTTGCTGACAAATTAAAAATATAAACTTTTTTTAAATTCTCATTTTTACTTATATCCGACCCTTTGGGATAATCAGAAGACGTATGATGTATGATGTTATCAATGACCCATATTAGCCTATTCGACCTCAGAAAAATAGGAATAATCGGCAATTAAACAGCAAATGAATACACAAAAGACCTTCATGCATTTCACAAAATGAACTACAAGTTACATGTTCTGCCCACAGGCACTCTCTCTGGCGGGGGTGTCGCTGTGCATGTACTTAGAGCACGTATCCCACGCACCTGGCATTGCCGGGGACGCCGCCGTGAGCTGGTTTTACCGCAAAGCTGGCGTGATCTTCGTTTGGTTCGGCTGCATCAGCCTGATGCTTCTGCAAAGCGCCAGGCTGCAGACGACGACCACAGGCTTCAACGTGAGTTGCCTCGATGGCGGAGCTAAAGCATATCGTCTGTACACTTAATAATGGCCGCCATTTATGTTCCACCGAACCAAACAAAATACGCATGTCATTATTTCACAATGTGAACCTCAAACACGAGAACGATCACAAAAGAGTTTGAGACACGCGTTTGCAAAATCAATTGCGTGAGATACGAAACGTCCGGCGCGAAATCTTCATGGGCGAGTTCATGGCGACGAGGTGTTATTAAACACCTTTCTAAACATTACAATTTAACATCACTATTGACCCTTACAATAATCCCCTTTTACTAATAGTGTTACTAGGGCTTTGCGAACGCTCAATGAAGATAAAGATGAGCGTACTTATTTAGGGCTTGAGGATAAGATTTAAGACCTGCAAGAATATGAAGGTAATCGCACCTAAACCTTCCACTTGAATCTCGAGGGATAAATAGTTAAGAATCATAAAAATTTGTCGGAAAAATGCGAATAAAAAATGAACAAGATAAGATGTAGATCCAAAAACTTCAGCACAGCTGCATATCAATTTGCTTAAAATGTTTCTTTAGTTTGGTGTGATTATTGGATGAGCGTAGCGAGCGAAGCGAAGACTTCAATTTGACCACCCGTAGAAAAAAAGTTCATGTGTTTGTTTGTTTGTTTGTTAGTTTTTTTTTTTGTGTGTTTTTTTGTGTGTTTGTTCGCGCTCTACCGTCCAAACGGCTGATCCGATTTTGATGAAATTTTCAGTGTACCTGAATTTGTTCTGAACTTAGACCCCCTGCGTTTTTCAGCTTGAAAGCTTTAGAACTTTTCTCAAAAATCCAAATTTACGAAAATTTTCAGATTTTTCGCCATAATTTCGCTGTTTGTCTTTACTCTACTAGCTAAAATACCAAGCATACCAAGCCAATACCAAGATGAAATTTGCAGAATGGCTTTTGTATACTGTATACACTATACTGATTTACCAAGAAATATGTTTTATATGTTTTTAATACGTTTTTTAATCGTATTTTTCGATTAAATTTTCAAGTTTGTTGCCGTTTTGCATATCTAAGCTGTAATTACCATTGCTTTTTCTTCAACAAACGTTACAAATATGTTGACCGTAGTGAGATGTACCGTTATAACAGTTTCCCTGCGATTTGAAATGGTTTTTATATGAAAATTATCGAAAAATACATCTTTCGTCTAGGCTGGACAAAGTTTGACAGCTAGGTACTTATTTTGTTTGGCCGAAAATTAATTGCCTCTGGATTCGACCGGCTTTCACCAGAGGTAATTGTATTAATGCTTGAATCTTTGAATCTCTTGGTACAAATTCAAGTTGCAGTGAATTCGGCAAAAGAATCAAGACGTGTGTGGATTTATTCGCTTCCAAGAATCCTTTACTTAGCTTATTGCCAAAATTATGAATCAAATTTGATGAACTTTGTAAGATCAAAATCTGGGCTGGTGTACACTATACTGTATACACTATATAGTATATACTGGTATACAAAGAAATACGCTCATCCAACAACGCGTCCACAGGTAGCGTTCGGCGAAGCCCTAGTTTAAATAACTTTTGGCTGCAAAAAATAAGAAATCTTTTGAAAATTCTGAAATATTTTGTAAATTTCTTCTTGTACCGCAATTGGTTGGCCATCGTGGATGCTGTGTAGAATTTCATCTTTGACTGGACATTTGTAAAATATAACTGCAAAAGTCAGGACTTTGATGCCATGGTCTACCTGCGAAATTTATTTTATCTGAACGGCCCCACTCGTAACAACCGAGCCAGTATCAGGAGGGTCATCATGGCTAAAAAAACACTTTGAATTACCATGATTTTCTGTTGACATCTCATTTTGCAGAACACAAGAATTACAAAGGGCAAAGGAAATAAGTGATTTTTTCCCCAAAAATTCCATTAAATCAAATCTCTATCAAAATAACGTCATGATAATTCTTTCAAGTGAGGGTCTTTTATAAGATGAGAAAAGCAACAGTCTCGTTCCAAAATCTTTTATGCAGGTATGTAAGTAATTGAAAAGGAACTAAATATGTAAATAATGCAGTTTTAATGCTAAATTTTATTTCACTGGCGATTGCAAATAATTTAAAAACATATATTGTATAGTATTTTGTGAATTCAAAAAGCAATAAAGAACATAATATATGAAGTGAGATACGTGGCGCTATATTATTCTCTATCTTAATTCTTATAGGGAATCTCAGTATCAGTGGCGCCAACGAAAACGGAGCTCCACGAAAGTTAGTCCCATAAGAAAATGCACAGGGCCATCACTAAAATCCTCATAGCTTATATAATAATAGCTGCACAGCCACGAAACTTGCCAGAACGCTTGATAAACTATTTATAAAGATTTCAGATCACCTAAAAAGTTTTCAAATTGTGTGTAATTTAAACTGGAAACGATAATAAAGTGCTCTGAAAAGTTCTTCAAATGCAACGTTGCCACACTAAATAAAAAGAGATAGCAATAACAAACTGTTACCCCGTCTTTGCTGAAAAAAGCAGGGGGTCTAAGTTGAAAACAAAATATGGTTTCCTGAAATTTTCATCAAAATCGGAGGAGCCGTTTGGCCTGTAGAGCGCGAACAAACACTCATACACACAAACAAACAAAACAAAAACAAACAAGTGTTTTTTTTTTCTCCAATTAGTGAAATTGAAGATTTCGCTTCGCTCATCAATTACTCAAATACTAAAGAAAACGACCAGTTCCAACGTAAAACAAGGGATGTATGTATCCCTTTTCGTTCTAACCCATGAAATGGCATGTACGTTGAGTTTAATCCACTTGGTCCAGTTTTTCAGTTGTTTTCAGTTGTTTATTTGTTATTACCATGGTCGCTGCCAATGAGATGCCTAGATATTATGTTGACATACCGTTAACAACACACTGAAAAACTGGGCATTAGGGTAGGTTAACAGGTTTTTATCTCGAGTTTTTATCTGTTAAACTGCCCAGTTTAACTAGACCTCTAGGATCGACATTCAAAAGTGTTCGAATTGCCACGACATTTGAACCCCCGGCCACAGCAGCTAACTGCAACTGATGTCGTAGCGCGCAACGCGCTGCATGCCGATGGTGCTCAACTTTGCTGTGGTGTTGACCTCCTTCCTCGGCGTGCTGGAGACGATGCAGCCGCTGTTGCTCGTCGACGTGGAGCGGCAGTTGCCCTACACGAAGCGCATCTTCGCGCTCAGCTTTGTCGCCTACGGTGAGTGACAAGCACTGATCTCAAGCAGATGGATTGTTTCTGTGCCGGCCGCCATCTCGGTTGTCCCAAGAAGCTGTCTGTCTCAGCACAATGTTATTTCGTTATGATTTCGCGAGCTTTTTCTGTCATATTTATCGATCTCTGAGTATTGAGTTGATGTTTGTGTCATTAATAGAGTTTCTGTTGAGGTATTCTGATTGTAACCATGGCCTGAGAAGATCTCTGTTGATGAATATATCATGTAAACATCTTCGCTAATATCTTAGCTGTCAAATTTTGTTAATTACACATATTCCAGGAACATAAAATCATACATGCCAACGTGTGTGGCTTTTACTTGAGTAACAAGTAACAATGAGTAACAAGTGATAATTAGGATGTCTCGCTTATGTACCAAAAATCGAAGCATCAGCCTCACTATTGCTAAAATACCACCGATCTAGAGTCCGAATGCTCTCAGCTTCATAACAGGAGTTATAAAAATTAAATCACTCTGAAGAAAGCGCTGTCAACAATCTCCAGTCCTAGAAGCCATTCCTTTCTAGACTCGTGACTTTTCCTAATCGTAGCCAATCGTTCAGTTTCCTGACACTCGAGATAAGACCCTCGATGAAGCATGCAGCATAGGGTAATCAGTGTTTCTGGTGGAAGCCCACACCAGTTGGCAATTGATGATGGGATAGCTGAGCAGGAAAAGTGTGCGTCCGAACCGAGATACGAACCCGGGACCTTCCGCTTGCCGGGCGGTTGCTCTGACCAACTGAGCTATCCGGCCACACAAGGACGTCGGGATAAGTTTGGGTCTGGGACTTAGAGTTAATTCAATTAAGTTTTATTCTCAAAACTTCCACTCAAGCTAACTACCTGTGCCCATGGTTAGATCCTGGCGGCTCATTTTGTCTTCCAGCTTACCGAGGGCTAACAACTGAAAAGGTCACAGTTGGTTGTCCGTATAGCACAATTGGTTAGTGCAGTGTACCGGATAGACAAAGATCCGGGTTCGAATCCCGGTACGGATGTAAATTTTGGAATTGATATTTCGTTTCTAATAATCATCATCTACCGTCCAAGCAACGATTATTTGCATTTAGGATTAAATTCACACTAATACTAGCGTACCCAACGTCATAATCGGGGTTAGTCGAGTTTGTTGGTGTGTGATCGCAGCATAGCGTCACTAGATTCAGCGCCTTCTATGTTCATTCATAGTCCTGAATCTATCACCATGGAGCCCAACAACTCAAATAAACTTAATATCAATTCCACAGTTGGTTGTCCGTATAGCACAATTGGTTAGTGCAGTGTCCCGGATAGACAAAGATCCGGATTCGAGTCCCGGTACGGATGTAAATTTTGGAATTGATATTTCGTTTCTATTAATCATCATCTACCATCCATGCAACGAGTATTTGCATTTAGGATTAAATTCACACTAACATAAAATTTACTCGTCCGAATTGCTTCAAAAACGTGGCAGATCTAAGTTCAGAGAAAACGAAGGTTCACCGAAATTTTCATCAAAATCCGTTTTGGCGTTTGGCCGGAATCGTGCGAACAAACACACAAAAAAAAAAAAAAAAAAACATTCCGGATTTTTTTAGCAGTAAAGTGAAACTGAAGATTTCGCTTCACTCGCTACGCTCGTTATCGCTCATCAATTAAATCACTCTGAAGAAAGCGCTGTCAACAATCTCCAGTCCTAGAAGCCATTCCTTTCTAGACTCGTGACTTTTCCTAATCGTAGCCAATCGTTGAGTTTCCTGAAACTCGAGATAAGACCCTCGATGAAGCATGCAGATAGCTGAGCAGAAAAAAAAATGTGCGTCCGAACCGGGATACGAAACCGGGACCTTCCGCTTGCCGGGCGGTTCCTCTGACCAACTGAGCTATCCGGCCACACAAGAACGTCGGGATAAGTTTGGGTCTGGGACTTAGAATTAATTCAATTAAGTTTTATTCTCAAAACTTCCACTCAAGCTAACCACCTGTGCCCATGGTTAGATCCTGGCGGCTCCTTTTGTCTTCCAGCTTACCGAGGGTTAACAACTGAAAAGGTCGTTAAAATACTTAAGTTCTTGTTCAAACGTTCTCTTCTCTGAAGGAACGGCCATGGTATAACCGTAACAACGCGTTCGACTTAATTGCAGCGCTCAACTTAATGTTGCTGAAACTAGTCTGCCAGATCTCCGACGTCAAGCAGGCGAAGGACGAGAGTCTCGTAGGGTCGCCCGGTGCAGCACCCTTGCTGAAGGGCACCACGGCCTCCGAGTGCGTGGTGTCGAAGCGTGCTGAGCGGGTTCGAACCGTCGCTCTGAAAGACGTCGGCAACCCTCCGATGGGGGATATTATGGTCATCTCAATGACAGACCCGCCGGCGTTTGGCAGCAGCAACCACGCGATGGAAGATTTCGAAAACCACTGCTATATTGGTAAATTGGTAATTCGCCAGAATTATTAGACGAAAGATCTAGTCATTCCAACAGTAAGGATAATTTCGACGAGTGTCATGTTCATGCTAAGCTTCTGGGCAGAGGAACAGATTTCGAGATTTTCCAGTTTAGTACTACAACAGTTTCTTGGGAGGGAAGGAGAAGAGAGCACAAGCGGATGTTTTAATTTCTATGGAAAACTTAGCATGCGAATAGATCACCTTGGAAAGCTAACTATAAGGAAATCATTTGGCTCATACGCATTTTAGGAAAGCTTAAAAACCTTTGGTGTATACCTCTGCAATTTTGGCATCCATGTAATAATATATTTCCAAAAACATTTAAGAAGGTGACTGCCATGTCTTTAATCTTCATACCGGATACCACTTTACCCACAAAGATCTGCGTTTGTTTGTAGTCGTGCCCGAAGTCGTCTAATCTGAAGCCCGGCACCACCACCTCCACCGGCACCACCACAAGCATCGCACATTCTTTTTGAAGCAGAAGACGTCGGCAAAATTCTACCCGTGTTTCATCATTTCTGTTTGAGTTTTGAACGGACCAAAAAATTTTGATACCGCGTCATTTGAAGAACTTTTTATAATAAGTGTTTTCAAATTATCTACATATTATATTTTACATAAAGAAATATTCGTTTTGAATAACTCATGTACTACGATACCATTCTGATTCTGCTTGCATGTGAAAAAATGAGACCTTTCTCTAAGAATTATTTATCGAGCATGTCAGTTTCTTGCACAACGAATAAGATATCTTTGCTGCGATCCGAAAGATGACCCGGTTTCACGTTTCATCACGAGATCATTGACAGCCGATGGTGATCATCATCCGTAATGACTTGCAGAAACGCACGCCTCAAATGATTGACATTCAAATGAGACCGACCGAGACACACTGAAAAACGGGCGTTTAAAGTTTAAACTAGTACTTTATTTTATAGGTCATTTAGATCTGACGTTGATGTTAACGACGGATCTTACAATTTTAAAATTAATTTCGTTTTGTTCGAGAATGATTTTTGGATCGGCAAAGAGCAAGGATCAGTATCAGATTCGCGCTGGATCCATATATCAAACATCATTTAATCAACGTGCCAAAATAAAATAAAGCTCGTCAACGTCATCGCAAGCCCGTGATTTTCCGCATCACTGTTCTTTCATCTAATCAAAAGAACAATCAATCAAAACGTGATTAAAATCGGTCTAAATCATAGCTCACGGTTACACAAGTTGTGCATCCCATCACGTTACATCATCTGCAACCATCTCGATCTTAATTAATGCAGGTAATTATCATCATCTTCTTCAAGAACTCGATCGACAAAGTGTGGACTGAACTAAGTGATCGTGTTTGTAGTTTGATCAGTGAAAGTACACCAGTCTTTCGAGACTAGCTTAAGGTGGACTCGGCCCACGCCAGATGCCCAAGTACGGACTGCAGATTATGTAGCTTGTCTGTCATGAGTTAAACTGCATAATAATGCACTTAATTTCGCTTGGCAAATAGTATACCCAAGATCCACAGTACTAACAAAATTCTGTACACACACTAACAAGCTAGAAATCTAGGTAAATTCGAGGTGTGAAAATTAAACCAATTGATCCATGTTTAGCGGTGTTAATAAGTTGAGATATGGATTGTTTCGACCAAGAAGGCGGGATCATATTCAGTTTCAGAAGATGCCGATGATTTGAAAAACTGTCAAATATTCAGTGTGCAATATTCCTGAGTAAGAAGTATGAACAGTAAGACATTTCTATTTTACATTAGCATTTCTGTGCTCTATTTCTGTGCTGCAAAATAAATATGATCCATACTTTCCAAAGATAATGTCGCTTTTAGAGATATTTCATTAGTAAATCTAATTATTTCAATTAAACTGGTATATTGCGTTGCGAGGTGATAATATTTTAGAACATGTGTAAGTAACGTACAGAACATGCGTATGCCTAAGTACTATGTGTATGCCAAGAGTAATATGCATTATAAATAAAAGCACATGGCTTTCTAATTTCACAAATAGTCAAACAGCAAAGATTGACATACCCCGAATAAACAATTAATACAATTATTTGATAAGATGTATATTCTAAACGCACGATTAATCCATGAAAAAGACCGGAAAAGTTCTACATCGATTATTTTATCAGCCATCGTGCCATTGCACATTCAAGCCGGTAATGTATAGTATAAAATTGAAAAAACTAATTTTCTTTTCGACTAACTTAAACCAGCAAGACACATTGAAATTCACAAAGAACAAATAATCAATAAAAACGCACTGTTAAAAAGAGCGTTCGCGAAACTCGCAAAACATTTCAACGGGAATCGACAAAAATCTCCACATTTTTAATGATCAAAGTACTGTTACATTACAATATTCCAGCTTGAGAATTTTTCCTTGCCAAATTGCCAATGCAAGACCATTATTTTCCGACTTATTTGCTATCAATTTTAAGCGTTTCACTTGAAAACGCCCGATCTTGTTCCTAAAGCGCCAGGCACTCGCCAGTGATAATTACTCACTATAGAGTAGATATCGAGGAAGATATACGGCAGATATTCAGTGTCGAGACTGATAAAAAATGAAAGTCGAGTTTAATGACGGTAATCGAGCGGGGGATCGACGAGCTTTGCTAGCCCAGTGAAATCTTGAATGGTTTAAGTGAAATATCCTCACAGGGGCCCCGAGTCATCCTGGGACTGTGGGCCATCTGGGGCCTGCGGGGCATCTTAAGTTCTGAATCATCTGAGGCTTTTAGTCATCTGAAGCCCTGAGCCATTCTGGCCCCTGGACAGAGCGTTATCATTGTAGAACCACAGGGATGAGATATTTTTGCAAATGCTGCTTCAAGCGCTTTGGAGGGATTTTTTTTATTTAAGGATACTTATATTTCATTTTCTAGTGGGTTGTGGCCATTTTTGTACAAGGACAATTTGTAATCTAAATCTATGAGAAAATCTCAATGTATAGCTTGTAAATATAACTTAAAATTTTAATATATAATTTCGGTCAGTTTGATTATCCTCAAATACAAACCCTTTCAACTTGGTGACCGTTTTTAGGTTTAGGTATTTAGCCCTTTGTATCCTGAAATATCCTGAAATGAAATTTATATAATTTAAAAAAATCATGGTGTCAGAAGGAGAAAAGTTAGTGGAAAATCAGGAATCTTTGAAACGGATAAATGGCTGTCGAATCGACAAGACAATTGCTTGATTGTCGTCTCGTTAAAAAATAATAACGAGGCTAAATAAGAAATTATTGATTGCACCTAAGCAGGCAATGACTTTATAGACCGGCTGAGAATGCCCAAGCCAAGTGCGGTATAGTAAACTCAGTGTAACAGTAAAGTACCCACATTATTTAGACCTGCGGTGCAATCGTGCAGAAATATTGCTCTAGATTTGCTAGAAAATGGTGGCAGACGTCCATTATTCAGGACACGTCGCGTTTTGTCCAATCGTTTGGACAGCAAGCATTGACTGATTCAACGAAAGTGTATTGATTAATATACAATAGATATTCATTCTGCCAATTATAGATTTTGTCTCAGACGAACAAGACGTGGTAACTGAAGGAAACTTTTACTTATATATAATTAAGACATAATTAACAAAACAAAAACGAAAGTATATTGCAATAAATATTATTAAATTTATACTGGGGCTTCGCGAACACTCGTATAATCATGTTGAGGATGAGCGTTATTCTTGCTCTCGCCCACAACAAGAATCTTGAGTGTTCGCGAATCCCTGGGCACTGAAAAAGCCGAAATTTTTCGTCAACTGGGTTCGAGACAGAGTTTTTTTTGGAAGTAAAAACACATCACTTTTATTAACTTTACCTTCAACTTATTCTGATAAGGTAAAAAAATAAAAGTAATTGTGTTCTATATCCAAGCTAGCAAGGCAATTTGCTTTCGTCCGTAGAGCATCATGCTTTCATGCAAATATTGTTCAATACACTTCAATGAAACCAGGTGATTGTTGATAACAAGGACTGGCGATTACGCGCTTTGTTTGCATCCTGATAGCACGATATGATAAAGCGAATTAATGATGCATTAATTAAATATTTGCAGCGAGCTAATTTTGATGGGAACCTATACTAATTTAGGCCTGGAAGGAGAGAAAATTCTAACATTGAATTGATAGATAATGAGTCTTCGTGAGGTTCACGCCTCATCTGGGCTTTTTGTTCAATCAAAATATTCGTTTAATCACCAATAAATGTTCGAGCGAGAAAATAAAATGCTTGTGCAATTGAAATTATAATTGAAGTTACAAGAATCGCTCAAATTTCTGGTACGTCGGCGTCTAAAGGTATCAACGCACAATTATTTAGTTTTATGTGTTTGTGCACATACCACGCAGACCTACTTAGTAAAATGTTCAGGCCAATAAAATAAAATAAATTAAAAAATACAAGTAAATGGGCTGTTGCAAAAGCAACATAGTTGTAAAGTAATCCAATTCGGATGGATCGAAATCTCTCTCCTGGGGATCTGGTTTCTATTAGCACTGCACCAGACTGCAATCCAAGGGGTATTTGTATGAGAAGAGAAATGGCATGCTTGACATGACCGTACAAGGTGAATTCGTAGGTGGTGGTTAAGCGACTGGCTGTGGGCACCGATGATTTGTTTGTTGGTTTGTTCTGTTAGCGGCGAAATCACAAACTGCACTTCCACCAGCATAGTCTCTCTATGCGCAGATTGAAAATGACTCTGCCATCCATTTTTTGCATGGTTTTGCATGTTCGTTCCTCATTTTAATATGGCTGTCGTTTTCTGAAGCACGTATTACCTTGGTTAAAATTGAGATTCACAGATGCCTATATACATGGTAGTTGCTCCTATAAAATGTATCGACCATCGCGGCGCGCTGCGAACGTGAAACACTTCCGTAAATCCTTCATCCAGGCGAGTGATCCTATTCGTCTAACGCAGCCCCTAAATAAAACGTAATATTTTATTGGCATCAATATTCTACCGGTCTTATCAAGAATCTAACAGCTCAAGTCGCGAAAATATAACACAAGAAAATTAAACGCGGACCCGTAAATCAAGGCCTGTGTTGTTATATTTTCAACGTAACACTTTTCACACAGGAATTGTAGAAGAGAAAATAAAATCGGAAAGCATTGCACACAGGTATGAAAATCAAAGATACAGTTTCAAGAAATTCGAAAACAGTTACGGTTGCGAAGCGAGATACGTTTTTCATTGCCATTTTCTGTGCGCAATCATTTTCTTTCCACCAGTCTGGCGGAACAACTTCTTGCTGCACAAATCCCAGTCATTTCACCGGAAAGATGACACAATTCAATCCAACAAAAGCGTGAACGAAAAAAGAACACACAATTCAAACCTTAGTGGTCGCTAATATTAACAAGACTCGTCCAAGCGTGCTAGACGCGAATCGCTTTAGGTTTATCTGATATGTTTTTATCTCCTTTTAAGGAAGCAGAAACGCAATTCCCGCTCCTACGGAGGGGCGCTGAGGATTGATTGTTTTGATTGAAAAGTTAGACTAAGAAGGAGTTTCCTCTAAGTAATTAAGACGCTAATCTAAATTATTCGAAGGCTAAAAGCGTGGAGGCGTTAAAATAATAGTTAATTAAAAGATCTTCATCGTTCATCACACTGAACTTTGGCAGTTTGATGACTAAAGGTGACTGTAAAGTACTATTACCGAGTGAGATGTGGCCGTAGTTTTTCGGTCAAACCACCAACCCGTCAATTAGAAACATATTTTGGTTTCAGTCTTTCACAACCCTGTGCTAATTTACAAAATACATTAGTTGGGTAGGACAAAATAGCAGTGTCCTTAATTTAGATATAAAAAGCCCGGTTGCTTATAAAAAAATAAAAAAAAAATGCTTTTTTTGTGTAATGGTGACCAACGTCAAACGAATTACCATACAAAGCGTTAAAACAAGTCACATGTCACATGTTCATGTACACGGTGCTGTATGCGTGTTGTTGACCAGAACTCGCACATAATTATGATAATGATAAGCGAAAACCGACACCGCATTTGACGTCTATCAACTTATTTTCTTGCGTCAAAAACAAGCACAAGTCAAGGGTAAGTGTGGTCGTGTAAGTGTCGTGGTTTTGGCGAAGACTTGAAGAAGCAAACGACCTTACTTTTCACTTGCGGGTGACAGGTATGTATAACTGCACAGTCCACGGAAACGCGAGATCCGAATTGGAAACAGGTTTTCATTCTGTGTACATGTTACCGCGTGCATGGGCGATCATGTGCTATTGATAATGAAACTGGATGTTGAAAGGTCGAATAGAGTAAACAATGTATTCAAAAAGAAAATCATTGAAGTAGTTTACAATATTGAACAATAAATGCAGTCACTGCATTATATTGTCCCTGCATTTGTAAATATTTGAATTTGAGTAGGTCTGTAAAGGCTGGTTCACAATCAAGTAGCAATAGACATAACTTAAAATTAGCAGTAACTTAAAAGTTTGACATGGTCAAACATTAAAGTCATGTCTAAGTTAAGTCCTTATGTTTGTTGTAGACAGTCTAATGGAGATCCATATGTCAAACTTTTAAGTTACTGCTTATTTTAAGTTATGTCTATTGCTAAGTTGATTGTGAACCAGCCTTAATAATTAAGAGATGCATTCCACATGACACTCCAGCGGTAACAATTATCGTAGCCGAGGACAGTCCTAATTAATTGCAGATTTAGCAGCGAGATAGTCAATCTTATTCTGGTCACCGCGCTCAAAAACTTCAGGAAACATGTCGCTTACAATTGTTTCGTCTACGTCTCAAAGTGCATTATGGTGTTTTACAATTTAACCGTACGTCTCATGTTCAATTGTCAGTTCGTGGTTTCTCTGCTTAACAGATAAATACTCGAAAGTCGAACTCATCTCACATAAAACAGTGGCAAAAAGTAAGTAAAACATCATTTAAGAAGATCAAACGACAGCAAACACCATCGACAGGCAAAGCTACAGACAAGAATCCACATTTCGACCGCAAAACGGCGTCGTTTTGCGTGGTTTTGCCGCGTTTTTTGCTTGTGGTGGCCAAAGATCAAGAAAAAGCTCGCTGCGGCTTGGTGTAGGGGGGGGAGATAGGGGGGCCGAGCGAGGTAGAAGGAGTGTAGGCGTTTGCCAGGTATAAGAGGCTGGCGGCGAGCGGGCAGCGTCTCAGTCCGAGGTGGTTCGTCGACGACGCCGACGACGCCGACGTCGATCAAGGCGACGCCGACGCCGACGCCCTCGCAAGCATCCGCTTCGGGCTGTGTGTTCTTCAACTTTCCGCTGCACTTCTCTAACCAACATGTAAGTGTCGGATGTTGTTTGAAATTTTTATCGTCGTGATTGATTGAATGTGTTTGTGAGTTGATACGTTCGTTGGATGTTTATTAGGAAGCGTTTAGGAATATAATTTTCGGTAAACATACAGTATTATAAAAATGTATGCGATTTTATGCATTCCGGAGAATAGAAGAAACCCAATAGGAATATTTCTGCCATGTGGATTTCTGTCAGTAATGATGGCAATGATTACGAGTTACATCAATGATCGTGGCAGGTACTTTCTTACAGCGAGATAGAAGCACAACTCGTTGATCAATGACATTATCTTATTTTAGAAATGGGTAACGATAAAGCATTTTTATATACTTCTGTGGTTGACCTCTATTTCCGAAACATTTTCTTTTTAGAATTGTACAATCACACGGGTTTCCATAAAAATATCTTAAAGTCGCAATCAAAGAGGATTAAATCAACAGAGGATTTAAGTCACTTGTGTTGAAGTAGTCACCCCAACCCCCATAAATAGGCAAAAAATTTACTAATTCAGAAATAACTTAATCAGCGAAAATTACAAGACCGCATCAAATTTTGGCTGTAAAACACACCGAAATATTCTGCGGCATTTTATGACACATAAATCCGAGAAAAGCTCACCCAAAACAACTATTCAAACAGCGAATTTCGTTCAAACATTTCACCAAATTGTCAAAAAGATCTAAAATAACTCCACTCAAATCGACCGACTTTTCACAGGAAAGAACAGTGAATATTTTATGAGCCAAATAAAATTGCGAGGCGAGGTATCTACCAGCAGGAGACCCCGTGTTATACAAGGGAAGCGAACCCGGTGGAACTTCATGAATATTTAACCCGCACGTTTCCGTCAACGTTAGTCAAAGCAGCTGCGAACATGCGCCCCGTCCTTTGTAAAACACTCTGGTGGCAAAGCAGGTCTCTCTTCCTTTGACCCGCGAATATACACTCACCGCCTCCACGGACAGCGTTGTGTCACATCCGTTCACGCACAAAAGACGTATCTTTACTACAAAAACCAGAATCACGTGCTATAATTAAACGCAAAGGAATTTTATATACCTTACAAAGACACCATGAATTACCTAAAGGAAATAGCTTTCAATTAGAGACAAGAGCTATATATTCTTGTATAATTTACATATAATCGTGAAAATGAGGGTCATTTGATTACATTTTAATGGTGATCGCCTCAAGGTTATGGGAAAACGCAGTTTGTTGATGAATGCAATATAATATCCTTATAGGAAAGCGACAGAGGAGTTTAAGTATGCTAAAGATTAACAATGCAGTGTTGAGTCAAGCGTTAGACGTGCCAGGGGCATGTTTCAATCGTATGGCGATTGCATTGAATGCATTGCTTGCATAAACACGATTCGAGGTGTAATTGGTGTAATTAGGTGATTACCTAGGTAAGCTGCATTTTACGCAATCAAATCAATTAACGTAATGAAAGTTCGGGGTGCTTTCGTTTTCACGACGGCGTGTTTTCGGTTTTTAAAACCGTTTGAAGACAATTATTAAGTTAGATGGTTGTAGAAAAACTATATGAGAGTTCAATTTCTTTTATACGCAGCCGTCCAAACGTTAAAAGAGAGTAAAAATGAAAATATTCGTTGTCTGCGCACGTGATGTTGCGTGTGGTAGGTTGTAAAGATCATTTGAAGGGCCGGGCAATCAGGAAAAAGTCACCGTTCTCGTCTTGAGAGTAGAATTTCTAAAATATATTTCAAATTCATGGCCATCGGATGTGATCGCAGTCACAGAGAGTCGGGCAATGTCACGAGAATCACGTTTTAAAACCAATCAAAGAAAAAAAACAGTCCAACAAGATAAATTAGCAGAGTGATCGATAAAACAAAATACAAAAAAACACTGCAAAGAATCAATCAGTTATTGGTGCATAACGGCTTTGGTTCTAGTGTATAAAAGAAAGCGACATAGCAGTGTTAACTTGGTCATCGAGCGACTAGGATTACTGGTTCTGTCTGCTCGTGATATTTTAGCAACACCAATCCCGTTCCTTGTTCGGCGATTCTAAGTTTTTTTTTTAAATCCCCAACATACTTTCTCTGTATGTGGCGGCGATTCATGTTAATTGTTGTTATAAGATTGACTGCAGTCGGACTCCGATGCGAGGCTGGCCGTAAATGGGCATCAGGAGATTGCTTCTGCCTGGCAGCGACCAGTTGCAAAAACTACCCTTTCACTTGCTGGACCGGAATGCCTTTATATATCGGGCTGACCTTTGCGAAGATGTAACTACGTTTTTTTTGGTACTTTCTTGGTATGACATTTGACTTTTAAGAAAGAAATATACATGACATAGGGATTATTTATTCATTCAAGTATTGAACCGCTAAGAGAAAGAGGTTCTTTCATTCGTTTCGCGAGGATTAATGTAATAAACATGCGACAATTGACGAAGTTAATTGAGGAAAAGTAAACGTGCAAATCATGAACTAATTACAGTGAAGTTGACAATTCTTCACCGCAAACTAAATCGGAATATAATAGTGAATTGCGGCAACCGTATGCCATTTTTATATGTTTCTATTCTACACCGGGATAGGGAGTAACACGGTAAAACCTCAGAGCGGGGGTCAAAAATCTCGTAAAAAGAGTTTTGGTGAAATCCACTTGCAAGACCGTCACGTCCTACACACGCGGCGGTCTGCACTTGTTTGCGCCAAGTTGTTGGCGTCTTCGAATCTTCTCTGTAATTAAACCCAGATCGCCCACCTAGCAGTCGGACAAATGCTTTATCATTCGACATTGCATGAGTTCGACGAACCGAACTCCACGGAGGAGATTTCTACCCACAGAAATCTGCGAAATACAAAATAACCTGCATATCAAAAAAAAAAAAACGAGAGTCTTTAAGTTCAATGTCTTTCCAAGAGCAAATCTATTATATATCCTGCCCATTAATTCAAGCCTACACAATTCATTATATTATATACTATAACAGCAGTTCTTTTTATCCAAAACTAAACGTTGCAGTCAACGCTAAGTCAAGAACAAAATTTTGAGCACCAGCATAGATTTCGCCTACACATAAAATGTAAACTTGCGTTTTCCTTCACAGCTCATTTGCATGTTGGCACTACCTGACCCGCGCGGTCCTCGCTGTAAGCATCTCCAACAGACTAGCTCTGCTCTCAGGCGATTCCTTCTCACCGGCCCACACTGGTGGAGGTAACCCCTTCATCATCAACCGGGCGATTATTTCCTAGCAGCCCACACAGGGCAATCGAACTGTGCGAATGAGAGTTTTTTTTCTTCTAGCCGCATCCATATTTGGTAAGATAAGACGTGTGTAACATGATTCTTCTCGTGGTCTGGTGAGACGGACGCGTATAATTTCGCCATCGAAGGTTCAAACAATGTCGCACACTTAGGGTATGGACAATTACGTTCGGCCAAGGTGTATGATAAGTTTATAATGACTTGTAAGGGAAACAAAGAGCGAGCTAGGATCAAGTTTGAGCTGTGCGTGGGGGATGACAACGCGGATCTCAAATTAAAATTATGAATGGCCAAGAGAGACTAATTCTGCCCACAGTTCGCTAAAATCATGTAGCTTCGGATATGTTTCTTTGGTTTGAGATGCCCATTGTTCACCCACTAAACATTTGAAAATATCGGAGCAATATTACTAAACCTCGGACAATGGAGTTGAAAAAACCGCCACCAGGCAAATTTCTTACGCCATATCCCAGCAGAACGTTTTAAAATCAATTACATATCAGAACGCGTGATGTGTCATAAAAATGTCGTAACGGTCCGACGTAAAACCTTCCAATTCCGAATCTCTCTGCTGCCCACTCAGGTATTTGACCCGCCGGGGTCACTCCTTATTTAGAAATAAAATTAATCCCAGACGAAGACACTGGAGTTTGATGACACAGCATCCGCGAGAGGGTCAATACGATCTTCAACTTCGCACAAATCGACCGCTAAGCAAATATTGACACTACTTTTAAGTTTTTCTATTTGATGTTTGCTGTTGGTGTTAAGCATGTTTGTCGAGGCGAAACGGTCGATTGTTCATTGATAGGCACGCTTTGAAATACTATTTGTTATTTGTTGAAAAGGGACAAATAGTCTTCAGAATAGGCAATTTGTAAGAAAGGAGGACTTTAAAAAGTGATAAAATAACTAAATATACAATATAATAATATTTTTTGCCGACTTCTGTTTGATCTAAAGTCATAAAGGTGTGGATTCGTGGATTTAATCATGAACGATCGAGAAATGCTGCCAAGCTAGCATGGCGTACCACAATTGTCAACCTTATACAAAATTCAATCAACATAATGAAAGGAACAAATCAAATTTCACAACACGTATAAAAGCAAATGGACATCTTTCGTGAGTGCAATTAAAATTGCCCATGCTTTAGCAATTAAACCAAGCGATGCCCTCTGAGCGTATTGCGCCAGTACTGACATGGTCCATTTACCTAGAAACATCTCCACGAAGTGCCATGCACGGCTCGTGATATCAATCATTCTCGATAACAACAACAAAATCAGACCAAATCGCCACTCAACGGACTACACAGAATCGACTTGTGCACTTTGAAAAATGCATTTCGGGCGTGGTCACTGTTGTACAAATTTTTAATGAGTCAGTTAATATTTTTTTTTCTGTCGCGCTTTATCTCGATCGAATTTTGAAAGTGAGAGCTAAAATTAAATATAATAATAAATTTAACAATAGTCAGGCCTTTACTGGACATACTTTCATGTATGCCATGCGATGCGAGCTGCAACTTGAGGAACTTTCTCTCGTCTCGCTGTTAACTGAGCGACCTCGGTACAGATTATCTATCTTGAAACCTGAAAGACAATCTACAAAAGCAACCGTTGCTAGATTCACCGACGTGGACGCCGTCCGCCAATATGGTCAATAATATATAGTGTTATATGTCATGGCAGACATTTCGTTCCTTGATATCGACGAACAGTTATAAACTCAAGGATATCAGGTATATGGCATAGCGCCATGCAGAGTATAGGAGTTGTTATATATCCGAACAATTTAAAGATATGCTATATAGCAATGCAACTGTAATTAATTTCTCTAGACGGAATTGATCATATCGGTTTTGTCAAGGTGCAGACAAATCGGAAATCGGACCACGCCTAGATCGTTTCGAGATTAATAAGTGTTGATAATGGTGGATGTGAAATGAAGTGGGATTGCCAGTTCGCGTTCCTGCTCGGCGAAAGGTCATGGCATTTAATGGCACTTAATTTCTAGTCACCCTAAGTGCTAGGTGGCAGCCATATGTTTCGTTCCTGAGCTGACCTTTCGTGACCTAGCTGCAGTTTTATTTTGGTACTTGATCCACATAGGACGGATATACGACGACTATCAATCGCAAAAAGACATTGCTCATCTGGACATGAAACGTACCAACATTTATATTTCAATCACAACGTGATAAAGCCGGAGCAAATGCGCACGATCGCAGGCTGTCCTAAAATCTCAATTACGATACTCTAATTTTAATTAGAGTGGACTAGTGCCAGATCTGATAATTCCCAAATTACCGCGCACCTTGAATTATTTATACACGTCAAAAATTCAGCACAGGTGTGTATGGTAGAGTGACGAACGACTTCAAATGACACGATATATTCTACATTTTCTGGACGTGTTCCAAAGTCCATTGCTTGTTGGAGCTCGTAAACGGGCCATGAGTCAAGTCGAAATGTTTGAGTTATTCATACGCCAGGTTGATTTTTTTGTCATATTCAGCCAAAAGTCAAATCATCTAGTCTCGACGCACATTCAACGCTAAGCTGTTTGTCTAATGAGTCTTGACATTTCCACGAGCGTTACGCGGAGATGAAACATACTCGAACGGGGGAAATCTTTGAGTGTTAAAAATGCGGACTCGGTTTATACCACATCACAAAATTAAACATGCAAAAATTTAATAAAAAACATGTAAAATGGGGACACGAGATGTTCCGAGCTGTAATTGACTTTGCTCTGCTGACCGGCTGATTTAAGCATTTGAAAACGAAAACTCATAAAAGTCATCATCCGTTCTGACTTCTTGGCATCAATAGATCATGAATAAAAACGTGCAAAACATTTTACATTTTTAAAACAGACTCGTTTCTTGACACAGTCTCCGTAACATGCTTGTGCCTTGAAAACTTATAGCTCAACAGCCATTTCTTTATTGCCAGTTATGTCACATAATCAAAATTATTGGCAAAAAAGCATACACTTTTACCGCGTGTAAAAGCTAAGTTGAACTAAAGATCTTATTATCTATAACTTACTATCTGATAATAGTAAAATATTTGGTTGAACCATTTTCATCATCGCATAGTAATAGTGGGAGTTGACCTAAAATTTCAAAGGTAACACCCATACACTCGTAATTCAGTATCACTTCTGTGAGTTATCACGGCTAGGAGTTGCCAAAAATGGTAAAATCCGGGCTAGATACTAAATTGTGCAACGGCAAGCGCACACAATAAACTAATTGAATGTTCACTAATTGCTGGTTTGGTTGACTGATTACAGGCACTTCTCCTTCGTTTCCCTACTTCTTCTACCCCTGCTGGCCGGCCAGGGCGTCGCGGCTGCTGGCATCGTCGGCGCCAAAAAGTTCGCCGACGTCGACGATTGCAGCGGCGCCGTCGCCTTTTCTAGCGTCGGCGCCGTCGTCAAGGACTCGAAACTCACCTTTAACAGGTACTAGCTCCTGATGTGTTATAGGGTTAGTCTCTCGAGATGCTAAGCCAAGGTGCTAAGATGATTTTGCTCAAAAATACCTGAAGAAGTTCAGATTGAAGATTCGCTTCACTGAAGCTCCACCAAGAAGCTGTGATCACTGTCCAGATGGCCGATCACTAAAGGAACCGAATTCACTTTCTACTCGGCGATTACTAACTCTCTTTTATACGATGCCCGGCTCGATATCATGTAGACGCATCACGAAATCAATCAACCTTTGCTCACAGTAAAATGTGTGACACACTTGATTTGCATGTAACTATACGGCGAAGATTTCCATACATTTCGGAGCCAAAGACGACCAAGCATACATAACCATTCGTCATTCATGATAGATGCAGTTCAATTTGGCACGGTAACCGCTATAAAATCGTATAGGACATTATAGATCATGTGATATACGCGGCTACAACTCAAAAACTATTCCTCGACAAGATTCGACCACTCATCCTTATGATGTAGCGCACCAGCAAAATGTCGCTACCCCAAACTTAAATTGCGCTATTATTCAAAGTAAATGACACAAGCGAACTTTGTCATGGCCTTTGCCCAGAGTAACGTTGCACGTAACGTGAAGTCGGAAACTGAGAGTAACTTGATCTCTGATCTCTGAATCGCTGCGCATCATTCTCATGTTGTTCATTAACTGATTGGACTTTAAATTGCTTCTAGACTTTAAATCGAAGCCTCCCATACCGGAACATGTCTAAGTACCTGTCAAAGTGATGATGATTATTGATGTACGTAACGAGCGAAGAGAATCTTCAAATACATTGATTGATGCAACTGATTTTTTTTTGTTTCTATAGACCAAACGACTGAACTGATTTTGATGAAATTTTCAGAATATCTTTTTTATCACGAGACTTAGACCCTCTACTGTTTTCTGTAAATTACATACAAAACTATTCGTATAAATAAGGTTTTA
Organism: Nemurella pictetii; assembly: GCA_921293315.2. Lineage (NCBI taxonomy): Eukaryota > Metazoa > Arthropoda > Insecta > Plecoptera > Nemouridae > Nemurella > Nemurella pictetii. Next base: position 12,334,784 of record OV121122.1, read on the forward strand.
AGAAAAATTTTAGTTTTTTCAAATCACGTTTCTCATTCTAGAGGCCAAACCATTGTATATAATTATCCAAAACTTTCCAGAAATGTTCAGCATTACAAGAAGACTATTGCGTAAACATTTTATCACTTTGTGAGTAGTACTTCTCTTTAAAACAGCGATTTTCTGTTACTTTCTTTCGCATTTTCCTAGGTTATTCGGACGAAATCATTGAATATTGTTCAATCCACATCATTGAAACAACCCTCATCAATAATTCCCCCTTCCAGCGGCCTGGTGGACAAGAGCATCGGCTGGAGCAAGGAGAGCGGAGAGTTCACCTGTCACTGCCCCGGACTCTACCAGCTAGCGTTCTCTGGCGCCGGGGACCCGCAGTCCAGGTTAGGTTACAAGTAATTACTCATTACTAATTAGCGCTAGCGTGTCGCTGAGAAATCGGCTGCGCCGTGAAAGGTTTAATACACTGTGTGGAGCTTTCGCGACGGTTTATGTAATAGCTATGAATTTATTACAGTTTTTAAAACTCGACTGTTATTATTTGGTATATTGGCGATATTAAAAATGTCTTCTGGCATATTATACGAAAAAAAATTCAAATAATTTATAATTTAACTACACAAAATTTTGCAAGGTTAGCGAAAAATAATTTATCAGATGGACAAGGAATGTAAAACTGTTCTGAAGATTTCATCCCATGCTCTAGTTTGAGTGAAATTTACGAAGGTACACGCAAACGTTATGATTTTTATGATCCAAGGTAGCGAGAAAACGAAATAAAAGTATAAGTATATTTATGCAGTAAACACGTAATATTATGTCAAAGGAAAGGTTGACAACTTGTGATTATGAAATAAGCAGCGAAGTGTGCATAATATATGTCAAGACGTAACTCATGCAAAGGCAGTTACACGCCCGCGGTACAGGAAATCTATACACGAAAAGAAAAGAAACAGAAAGAAAATCAATACATCTGTATCAGCCAAGTCCGAATCGGATTCCGTAACTTGCTGAAGAAAAACACGCAGACCTACAGACATATAGCACACAACACGCTTTAATTACCTGCTAAGTTCGACGAGCATCGTTTGGTTATCGCTGGTCGCAATCAAACCCCAATCGTTATTTACACAACAAAGGATCTCCCTCGATTAAAAACAGATTCCCTAACTTTTGCATAATAGCGCCCGTGTCAATTTGGTTCGCGCGTAATTTAAGAAGACGGTCATGCGTTTAACTGTCTTGCTAAGGAAGATATCAGACGGTTAAACTTTCTCCAGAATAAATTACCCACCGCACCGATAAAATTAGAGTAGTTACAGCTGCTGTAGCACTCGCGCTCACGCCTGTGCTTCTCTGCATTATCTTCCGTACAAACGGTGTATAACGGTTCATCGAATGAGAAGGGATTCCAGTTCCGAGGTGTCTGAAATCATTTGCTCGGCATTGCGACATGGCTTCCGCACTTCGTTATCCGACTGACGGAACGATTTATCAAGCTCAAAAGCGTGATGAGTCGATCCAATTTAACGAAAGTTGTTTTGCAAATTGCTGTGGTTACTGCGCATGAATTGTTTTCCCTGCATGTTTGTTGGCAGGTTTTATGCGATATAATGAACGCAATTAGGCTAGTATGCCTTTACTGTACAGCGGCAACGGTTGCGTGATAGTTTTCTAAATTTATAATATCTGAAGAAAGTACTTATAGATGAGGGCACATAGTAATCAAATCTCGATTACTAGCGTCTCGATTATTATGGGCCTATCACCATTTTTCGACCTCTATTGTTTGTTGTTGAAATTGTTATAATCTTTGGTCATAATGGGTGCAAAAATTCTTATTCGTGTTACTATTTAGAGAGGATTAGAAAAATTGTTCATAAGAATTAGATGGTGTAAGCTGCTTTGCGGACAGGGAAACAAGCGGTAGTCCAGGCTGCTTTGCAGACAGCGAAACAAGCGGCGGTCCAGGCTGCTTTGCGGACAGGGAAACAATTGGTAGTCCAGGCTGCTTTGCGGAAAGGGAAACAAGCGGCAGTCCAGGCTGCTTTGCGGACAGGGAAACAATTGGTAGTCCAGGCTGCTTTGCGGACAGGGAAACAATTGGCAGTCCAGGCTGCTTTGCGGACAGGGAAACAAGCGGCAGTCCAGGCTGCTTTGCAGACAGGGAAACAAGCGGCAGTCCAGGCTGCTATGCAGAAAGGGAAACAAGCGGCAGTCCAGGCTGCTTTGCAGACAGGGAAACAAGCGGCAGTCCAGGCTGCTATGCAGAAAGGGAAACAAGCGGCAGTCCAAGCTGCTTTGCAGACAGGGAAACAAGTGGCAGTCCAGGCTGCTTTGCAGACAGGGAAACAAGCGGTAGTCCAGTCTGCTTTGCAGACAGGGAAACAAGCGGCAGTCCAAGCTGCTTTGCAGACAGGGAAACAAGCGGCAGTCCAGTCTGCTTTGCAGACAGGGAAACAAGCGGCAGTCCAGGCTGCTTTGCAGACAGGGAAACAAGCGGCAGTCCAGGCTGCTTTGCAGACAGGGAAACAATTGGTAGTCCAGGCTGCTTTGCAGACAGGGAAACAAGCGGCAGTCCAGGCTGCTTTGCAGACAGGGAAACAAGCGGCAGTCCAAGCTGCTTTGCAGACAGGGAAACAAGCGGCAGTCCAGGCTGCTTTGCAGACAGGGAAACAAGCGGCAGTCCAGTCTGCTTTGCAGACAGGGAAACAATTGGTAGTCCAGGCTGCTTTGCAGACAGGGAAACAAGCGGCAGTCCAGGCTGCTTTGCAGACAGGGAAACAAGCGGTAGTCCAGTCTGCTATGCAGAAAGGGAAACAAGCGGCAGTCCAAGCTGCTTTGCAGACAGGGAAACAAGCGGCAGTCCAAGCTGCTTTGCAGACAGGGAAACAAGCGGCAATCCAGGCTGCTTTGCAGACAGGGAAACAATTGGTAGTCCAGGCTGCTTTGCAGACAGGGAAACAATTGGTAGTCCAGGCTGCTTTGCAGACAGGGAAACAAGCGGCAGTCCAGGCTGCTTTGCAGACAGGGAAACAAGCGGTAGTCCAGTCTGCTATGCAGAAAGGGAAACAAGCGGCAGTCCAAGCTGCTTTGCAGACAGGGAAACAAGCGGCAGTCCAAGCTGCTTTGCAGACAGGGAAACAAGCGGTAGTCCAGTCTGCTTTGCAGACAGGGAAACAAGCGGCAGTCCAGGCTGCTTTGCAGACAGGGAAACAATTGGTAGTCCAGGCTGCTTTGCGGACAGGGAAACAAGCGGCAGTCCAGGCTGATTTGCAGACAGGGAAACAAGCGGCAGTCCAGGCTGCTTTGCAGAAAGGGAAACAAGCGGCAGTCCAGGCTGCTTTGCAGACAGAGAAACAAGCGGCAGTCCAGGCTGCTTAGCGGACTACGAAACAAGGGACGGTTTAAGCGGCCTAGTGAGAGGACTAGATGAAAATGGCGGGCGCGGTGAAACCGTTGTGAAACTGGCTGTCTGCTCGATGCCAGGATGCACGAACGACAATTTGCCGAAATGATGGCAAATTACGGACAAAGTTTTGTGTGCCTTTCGGAATTTGTTACAGAATTGAGGTAATTTGGCGAACTTTTACTTTCGTCGAACTTATAGAGAAGAAGTTTGGTGTGGTTTTCTTAAAAAAGAGAGCAGCGAAATGCTGCGAGCTGACTGCGTGATCAAAAATTTCTTCAATTTCGCCTCTCTCCATCTTTTACTAAACGGCTGCGAGATGAGCGTTTGATACGGCAACCGCAAGTTTCAGTTCATGAGATTCCATGCTTCGCTGAACCAGTATTAGGCATGCGCTTAAAGGGAAAAAAATTACGTATTTAGACGGCTAAAATTTCTCCCGTGATATTTATATGCGAAATATTTGTAAAATTCTCAATTCTATTAATATAACTATACTGGACAGATTTGTCCCAGAAACTTGGCAGGTATGGAACGTTTGAATGTCCCCTGAAAATTCCCCAACGATCTGTGTTTTCATCTGACCGATATCTTGCGGAAAAATCCAATGGCGTGCGTTCTCACGCGTCCACGTGCGTTTCCCCTATGTTTCAGCCTGACCCTGAGGAAAAAGCCGTTCAAAGAAGAGTCATGGACCGACGTGATCTCCACCGGCGCGGGCGGCGGCGCCAGCATCACCCTGCTCGAGATGGAGCTCGGCGACCAAGTTGCCGTCTTCCTCGGCGCAGGGAAACTCGCCGAGGAAAGCGGCAAAGCGCCGACCTCCGCGTTCAGCGGGTTCCGCATAGCGAAAAAATAGTCCCCCCACCCTCCGGCCAACAATTTTCCGGTCCGCTTAACCTTCCGCAGTCAGAGTTTACGCAACATCGCAACGACATTTCGACACTTTCGAGCAAATTATGGGAGAGTGACGACGATACCTATGCTCCATGCTGTGATAAAGTTATGGATTCGTTTATAGCTACACAAATCAGATTGAAATTTTGATCGAAATTGATTTTGAAATAGTATTTTCTAGTCCAATCAGCTGTTTCATATAAGCAGTGCGACCAAGAGAATGTGGCGCGACAAGAAAAACACTGCTTGCTACCTCTTCTTTTCTGAATACCTACTCAACTTTTTGATCTCAGTCTTTTATACTTTTATCATACTCGTTATATGTTGTGAATGTCTTCAAACTCAATTTTCTCTAAGCGTCCCTTCTTACTTTTGTTGTCTACATTTTTGTAGCAATCCGTCTTTTGTATTCCTTCCGTTGTTTGTTCTACCTTTTGTATTTTACATCTCTCGCATGCACTAGAACTTTTCTTCCAAAAAGAAAATATTTCTACTTTCAATAAATCCATGATTTATACCTTACTCTTATTATTATTTTGATCGTCTCTAAAAATACCTTCATATTTGTTTCTCTTTCTAATTGCAACCGGTATTTAATCTCTTTCTTTCTCTCTGTCTGTCTCTTTCTCGCAATTATCTATATTTCCACCTCCAACGTACACACTTCGTCAAACTTCCGACTTCTCTTCTGTAAGTTCAACTGAAATAACTCATATTTCAATTTATTTTCATGTTCTACTTTCCTTTCAAACAATTCTTACTATCATCTTACTTTCGGAATCTTATTACATTTCTACCGTTCCCAGCGTTTCATCTCGCCAACTTCATCCTATCTCCGAGCTATATTTTCTTTCTCTCTGCAAATCAAACTCGCTCTCAAACTCTACATTCTACTATTTCCCTTCTCTGTTTCATTCCCTCTTGATTCTCCGTTCACTTCAAAGCTTACTCAACAAAGCTACACCAGTTCATATTTCGTATACTTACACTTCTCTCTTGCTTTACACTTGATTCTTGAGATTTCTCACCTTTACCTAACCTTCGGTTATTTACACCAATGCTATGCTGTTTTCTGTCTTGCCATATCCAATTCTAGCATTCTAAGAGCCTGAGTTTCAAAGGACCTATATTTTCATTCTCTTTTCTTCGTGTTCTAACAATATTCTTCATTGCCAAGAAAGTTCCTATTACTATACTACCTTTCGATCTTGGCACATTAACAAATCATTTCTTGCATACAATTTCTATTAATATCTGCAGAAAAAACTCTTATTTTTTTGCAATTTTCTTAAGCTCTATTTCAGAAAAAGCAATGACGCTTTTTGCGACTTTTTCCCCGCTATACATCTCAAGAAAAGATTATTCTTCCCCTTCAACTTCCAGCTTCAATTTACCCTACTAGAAAACCGCTAAAAGTGTTTGCAACATTTCCATTCTGTAGAGGTGTATTCGCTGTTCTTTATTTTCAATTTCACTCCTTGCCAGCATATAAACTTGATATGCAACGTCTTTCTATCTCTTGCACGCCTATCTCTCGTTTTCCTTTCTGCCGTTCGCCTTTTATCAGCACGGCCCACTTCATTTGACAAGTATTGGATTGGCTACAATCGTAATACAATATTTCTTTGTTAAACTTGAAGGAGATGCTGCTAGGAGTGCAATGCGGTAGTCTCCTAACACACTTACGAACTTCCTCTTATTTTCATCTCCCTCTTTTACCATCTATCTTTGGTCTCTCTTTGGGATCCCTGTAGAGTCTCTACACTCTCTACCAATCTCGAAACACGCTTTTTCTTATGAGCTTCACCTATTTTTCAGCGTTCGAGATGTACTTGACTTATGCAATTCTGACATACTCATTTCCTATTTTATTCTTCTTACTTTAAAATTGTCAACATCTACTCCAACCTCTCTGGAACTACGCTGGCAATTTCTTTACAATTTTCTGCCTCTACCTCAATTTTATTCCTCGCTTCTTCTACTTACTTCCTGTTCTCTAAGAACTGAAAATGTTCCCTTAGCTATTTCTTTCTTTAAAGTTGGATCCTCTCTTGTGATTCACACCTTGTCTAAAGCAAAAACAGTCTCTCGATCTTTGATCCCTTCTAAACATCTAAAACCTCTCTCTGTCTCAACTTTATTTATTCCTACGATCTTGAGCATGCCATCTTTATGTCTACTTGTACCTTCGAACATTCTTATAATATCTCTGTCTCTGATTCTCAAAAGTTATCTTGTTTCATATTTCAAAACTTTCTTCCCTTCGAACTCCCACCTCAAAATGTGTTCCCAAATGCCCTCTCTATGAAACAAAAACAGACTTATTTCTCGTGTCTTATTCTTGTTCTTAACTCTTTAGAAAACAAAATCTATACAGAATAAACTTTTATACGTTTTAACTCTTCTAGTCTTGTCTCTATATCAGATTCCTTTCACATAACTCTCTTCTGTCTGAATCGCTATCGAATTTTCTGTTCGCATTTACTTTTCAAAAGTACTTATCTATTTTCCTTACGCCGATCAATTATGCAGTAATGCCACTCGCCAGTCTTACGAAGAAGCCAACCGAAAAATGGACACACACGATCTTTCCAAGAAACATACAAAAATATGTTCAATCGATCCGAAAACAAATTGTCTTGCTGTTGAAACCAGCAACTGGGTTGTAATTTTGTAAAGCGGAGCAATGCGTGAGGCATGACACCAAGAATAATGTGGAAAACTAGTCGGCAGAGAAGGCAGTTCGTGTCGACTCATTGCTACCAAAATCATGACACTATATTTTAAGAGGAACAGGACGCCCTGTGTGGAGGCGCCAGGTTTGCCAAGAAGATCGCCGCAAGAAACGACAACGGAGACGCGCTGGCGAGGAATCAATTGCAAAGCGTTTTGCATGTGTACTTGACTTTTTATTATGTTCTTGTATTTTGATAGCGTAGCTTTACGGGTTTCTCAATCGACCATGAGCTCTGTTTTATTGTAAATTTCATCACTGGACTTGTATCCTCACTTCCTTCGCGATTTCCGAACAAAGGCAAAACATGTATTACCTTTCTTCGATCGCAAGGGAGTCTATTTTCTTTCAATCTGCTTCAAATCTATCTTCTTTCCTATACTATCTATACACCCAATAATTTCTTGCCAGATGGCATTTTCTCACTCTCCACTTTAGCTATCTTGTTTCAATGTCCAAATACGTTCCTTTTATTATGTTTTCATTCTTTTTCTTCAACGAATCTTGTTGAAAATCGTTTGATGGACCGGCGCCATTGTGCTTTCCATTCTCTTCTATATTTTCACTGTTTCTACTTCAACTTTATCCTCCGAATTCAATTACGCTCTTTGCACACTTGTCTCTTCAATCTTTTCTCTGAATCTTTCTCATCTGCTACTTCATCTTTCTTTTTCTTTTCTTAGTCTCAAAATTTTCATGTTTCCATCTGACTATTCTTAAATTATTATCCTTCTTCTTCAATCTATAACTTGTCTCTCCTAAAAGATCTTTCATTCTGTCTCTCAATCTCAAATTCGATTTCTCATTTCCTCTCCTTCTTTTTTTCTATTTTTCCAATCATATACCTTATACTGTCTACCTGTCTGTCGATCTTTCTTTCACTGTTTCTTTAATTCATTATTCTTTCAGCTCTCTTTCTCAATTTTCTTCTTTTCCAGGCTTCCTCAATATTTCAACATTTCAATCTGTCAATCTGTCATACTCTCATTCTCTCTCTCTCTTTCTCTCCTTCCTTCCTTCCTTTCTTCTATCTTTCGTACTAAGAATTATTTCATTCTTCTCTTTCTCCATCTTTCTTTATTTCATATCTTTCTATCCTTATTTCTCTATTTCTTTCCATCCTTCTTTCCTTCTCTATTTATTTCTCTATTTCTATTGTTATTTCCTTATATCCTTCTGTATTTCTTCCTATCTTCCTATCTTTCTTACTTTCTATCTTTCTATCTTTTTTTTCTATCTTTCTCTCTTCCTTTCTTTCTTACTTTCTATCCTTCTATCTTTTTTTTCTATCTTTCTATCTTTCTATCTTCCTTTCTTTCTTACTTTCTATCTTTCTATCTTTTTTTTCTATCTTTCTATCTTTCTATCTTACTTTCCTTCTATCTTTCTATCTTTCTATCTTTCTTTCTTTCTTTCTTCCCTTCTCTCCTTCTTCCAAACATTGCTATTCTCTCAAGGAAGTGCTCAACAGCGGTTTCATTTCACTTTTTAAAACCTTGCCCTAGTCCTGGCTGTTAATCTCGATTGCCTTTATCTTGCAATTTCCTGGCCGCCAGTCGCGTGTCTTCACGAGCCATCATGCAGACACAGCTAAAAACACGAACAAGACTGGGAGTCTCTTGAAGAAGCTTTACGGTCGATTGGGCAAACCTGAGAGCGTGAAATTGTACTTTCGTTTTATTACCTACCTATATAACTTATTGCAGCAAACCTATCTATTGTTAACTTTTCAACCAGCCTTTATTAAATTGTTTCTAATTAACAATCCAATGAATTATTATGCCATCGATAAGATATGTTTTCCAAGTTCCAGTTAAAATGATCTTTAAGTGCATTCAGCGATCATTTTGAGAACGTGACGTGTCTGGATATTATTCTGATTTGGTAGGTGATATCGAATGGCTACAGAATGGCGACAGATGTCCAATGGAAGCAACTATAATTTTGTACCTCGTATATCGGCCTTACATAGAATGGGTCAAAACAATTATTAGATGGCAAAATTGTTATTTGTGAACCCAAATAAAATTCAGGTAAGCTTAAGTCGATACCTTTTTATATGAATTGCGATTATGTTTACATGTGGTTCTAATATTGTCAAGCAGTAGGTGAAATAACAAAACCTCCGATAAATGACCCGATAAATGATAAAACGTAGCATGATTGTAGGTCATTTAGTCACACTCATATTCAAAGCTGTCACATTAAGTTGAAGGAATGCATAACAATGCAAATTTCTCACCGATTGTAACGATAAACTGGCTTTAAGTTTTAGTAGGCAGAGTTTAATTGGCAAATAGAGTTGCTTTTCTGCACGTAAATGTGCTAAATTCACGTGATTTCATGAGCATTTGAGCTAAAATATTAACTGTCAGGTTTGGTATCTTCCCTAACTATGATTTTAGGGGGATGGAAAATGTTTATTTTTATTTTTATATAGTACCTATATACCATTAACTAATAAATTGACAATTTGTGATTGCCTGCAAACAAAAATGCATACAGGGCATTTATAACAAAGCTAAATACCTAGTATGACACTAATTACAAATAATCCATACATAATTCTATGATTATCAAGAATACCTCACTCTTATGTTTATCTTCACGTAATTATCCGTTTTTAATGGCACAAAATTTATAAAGATATAATAACGTATATCGGACTTTCTGATCCAACAAAGTCCAACAGAATTCCAGATTTCGACCAATGCAACTGATTTGTTCGTTGATTTCGCCAACAATGTCAAAATTCCTTACCCGAACACCAACACTAAATATCCCACTCTGCAAAAAAAACAAAAAAAAACTCAACCATCAAAGCTGGCAATGCATCCAAGAAAGAAAAGGAGCAAATATCGATGCAGGCATATATGGCAAACAAACTGCGACAACAATCTGGTTTGCCTTGCTTTTCAGATGTGGGTGAATCTCAAAATTGACCAGGCTTCTCATTTTGTGTCCATCTTTACTTCCATAGAAATGTTTTCATGAATAAATTAATGTTTCCTAATTCTTGTCTAGTTCTACATCTACGGAAGACGACAAGACCAAAGGCAAGTAATGCTCTCTTTTTCATCTGCGCTTCACGGAATTGACAAATCCCGACACATAGCAATAAGATTGTCTTCACACAAAGTATGAACCTAAATAAAAACCTAAATCTGAAATCAAATACAGTACTATTTTCCATCCAACTCTTGGAACAATGTCATTCACCAACTACCACCAAGAATCAACAATTTTGACCATGACACGACATGAGATGTCATAGAAGACAGCCGAAATAAGTGTTTGAATTTGTTGCACATACAAGTTAGCGCGGCAGTAAACCCTGCATTGGTAAATTCTCCGAGAATATCAGATTAGCTCGGTGGTTACTGAAGGTCATTTAGTGGACAGAATTATTATCATTGTAATACGATCGCTAAGAAGGTGTAATAGGAGCCGATAGCAAAGCAACTGGATCAAACAAGATTCAACACTTACCTAGTCAGAATTAGATCGTCAGAATGGCAGGGCCTCCCATTCTTCCCTGATATTGCGCAAGGATTGGGTTTACTTCTTCCTCCAAGAACTCGGTCACCTGCAAAGCAAACGTTGCTAACTCAGATTCAACACCAAGGAAAGCTTATGACAATGCAAATGAAAGGCGTAGTCTGCCACTATCTTCTCTAGAAGCATAGCATTGCATGTGCTTCCCCTACTTGAAGATACTTGGAAAAAACTGGGAATTTTACTTAAAAGCAGCCTGGGTAGCAATAAAACATTATTATAATTTATATTAACATATTAAGATACCAAGGAAAGTGATTGAACTTGTTCTTCAGACGGGATTAAAATCGAGAGATATTACTTAAAAAATTGTAGGAGTTAAGTACTAAGCTCTATCTTAGATAAAGGAAATATCTTAGTAATATTATATGCACAAGTTACACTTAAAAGCTAAAATAGAAACCCTAATGATGGCTTTTGGTTAAACCAAACTTTTGAAGACATAAATTTGTTTAATGAGGTTCCGCCCGCAGTACCCAACTGTCTTGCCAGTACTCACACAGGAAGCTCACTAATCAATTAGCAAGGCAAATATAACGGCTTTGTCCCCCCATCTGGCACCTGGCCACACACGATTGGACATCCAGCATCTAGCGCTTGAGACCACGGTGCCGGTCGTTACCTGGTCGGGAGCGCGGCCAACGAACGAAGCCGGGTCCAGCAGCTCGTCGAGCCGGTCCAGCACCGGGCCGAAGTAGGGCGTCGCCCGGATCCGGTCCACGAGATCGTTCTCCAGGCCCTCCATCTTGACTCGAGCTCCAGCCTCTTGCGACAGCACACGGATGTGTTCGTGGCAGACCTGGCGCGACGCGGCGGGAATTATTGTAGGTCACTCGGCTGGCGACAGCTTTTAACTATCAGCTTGTTATCAAAATAGTTTTCAGCCATTGATAATAGACTCATATCTGAGTATTATATTGATCTTTTCAGGAAAATTTTACCTAGTTCTGGCGATGATGTAACATAATTTGTATTTCATTTTGATTTGTATTAGGTATCACTATCAGATATAACTAGCGGCCATGATATTATATACACTGGTCACTTCACTAGCATAACAATACACCTATTCCACTCAGAGATAAATGATGTCAGATACCTACTAGACTTAGTACCAGTTCGGAAAAAAATATTGCTTCGCTCTGCTAAATATCAAAGGAAGATGGGAAATCACAACTCGAATACACCCATTCCATCCATTGAAAATTCTATCAAAATGACTTCATGATACCCAGTGGCTAAAGCCAGATAGTGCAATTTGAGTTGTGATTTCCCTATCTTCCTTTGTTATTTAGCAGAGCTAATTAAAATTATTTTCCTAACTGGTAGTACATCCAGTGGTTATCTGACATCATTTTTTTCTGGGTGGAATAGGTGTATTAGCAGAAAGAAAAATTAAGGTAACCACAACTGGCGGGCGATTTTGTAGCTTTTGTCACGGTAAGATGGCATGAGATCTCCATTCTTGTCCATGTTTCTAAGGGAACACATGAACGCTCTCACCGAGAAGACAAGTGATTTCTCTAGCTAAATTTAAACAAAATCGCACTCCAGTATAGTCTCTATGACAAGCAAAGTCCAGCAAAATCCGCAAAGTCTCACTAGCACCTAGCTCGAGCATGCACCTGTCTGTCTCCGCCGGCTTTCACCATCGCCATGATGACGTTCTCGGTCGACATGAACGGCAGCTCCTGCGCGATGTGCCGCTCGATGACCCTCGGGTAGACGACGATGCCCTCGAAGATGTTCTGCAGCGTCGTCAGCACGCTGTCCGCTGAGAGGAACGCTTCCGACAGCGTCAGTCGCCTGCCGCCGCGCGGGAACCAATAGTTAGGCAACAGCAGGATCGGTTTTGTAGATAAGCTTTGATTGCGGGCGATTCTTAATGTCGTAGGCTGATGGGAGTTTTTGTTTTCATGGTTTTGATAATGTTGAATAGATTTTAGGGTCTCAAAATGTACCCACTTTGGGTTTGAGGGGGTTTGAATCTGCGTTTGGAAACGCACATTGAACGACGATGGTTTAGACATTCAACCAAGGGAAACATGACTTATTTACAAAGACAACCCATTGGACATAATTTTAAATGCACTTCATTCAAAATCGTGTGGAACAATAATTTTAGTTAAGTCTTCTCCATCCGTAAATATCTTTTTAATATAATAATATAATTAATAGGTATCCATTTACGGATATGATAGTTGCATGAATATTTCATTTCTAATATTAAATCTCTACTATACATGCCACGAAAAATTGTGGTTTGGTTCTAATCAACTCTAGTTGAATCCTTATCAAGCCGATTCAATGACTTAACTTATACTTTGTATTTTATCATACAGGACAATAAAGGTACCTACTTAATAAGTTTAGTAATCTACTGTTTTAAATTCATACAGAAATAAGTTCTTGCACTTCAGTAGTATTTCTGAAAACTAACGTGCTACGATGTAAAATAGCCGTTAGTCTTTCAGAAAGTAAGAAATAACTTCTTATTCCACCAGAAGAGCGTCCAATATCTGTCAGCCGCTAGTCCTCGACAACTTTTCCAAGATCCGTGGGCCGTAACCGCACCCGCCGCTACCGGTCTCCTCGTAACCTCGTCCCCGCCGCCGCCACCCACCGGATGGCCGAGTCGTCCAGCGTGCGCTCCAGCCACTGCGTCGCCGCCGTGTTGAACGCGCTGCTCGACAGCGAGACGAGGTGCCGCGCGATCGAGCAGCACCGCTCCGAGCGCATCGGGTTGCGCTTGTACGCCATCGCGCTAGAGCCGATTTGCGTCGACTCGAACGGCTCTTCGAGCTCCTTCATGTTGGCAAGCAGGCGGATGTCGGAGCAGATCTTGTGAGCGCTGGCGCCTGCGCGGAGGTAAACGCGGCGTCAACTCGCGTAAAGGTGGCTGAACTTGATTTCTATGCGATTACTTGGGGAAAGGAACCAGGTGCCAAAATGTTTACAAGAGTTCCTTAAGCTTCTTTGTACTGGCTAGACGTCGGATTTTTGAGCCGATCTTGTGAGCTTTGGCAACTGAGCACAGGTAAACGTGGCGTCAAATCGCGTTGTAGAAGGCTAGAAGTTAGGTGTCAGACTTGATTTCTTTGTAAGTACTAGGGGAAACGAATGTTTGAAACGGTTCTTTTAGCTTCCTCATGTTAGCCAGCAGCAGTCAAATACACTTGCACAAATTGCCTGTGTAGTACTCGTACCATTACGAGTCGCTTCATCCCATTCTCTCCCGAGAGCCCTTTCCTCACCCAGCGAAGCAGGGATCTTGTGTGGCCAAATAGCTCAGAGCAACCGCCCAAAAAGCGGAAGGTCCTGGGTTGATTTCCCGGCTTTCCTGGTTAGCTAAGCCACCATCCATTGCTACTGGTGAGAGCTTCCACCAGACTTTACCATTACAATAAACTTTGTCCGCAACAGAAAACAGTGTGCAATGCCTGTGTCCAGCTTCAAATATCAAACGCGCGTTCAATTGTGGTTGAGAGAAAACGAGCGTCGAATTACCGAGACTGCTGAGCACGGTGACGCACTCAACGTCCACCTTCCTCGTGTACGTCTGGCCGCAGATGGTGAACGCCTTGGAGAAGCCGCAGATTTCCGTCACCCTCCGGTCCAGGGCCTTCACCTTCTCCCCGTCTCCTGAACACGAAGAACGCAGGACACGAGGGTTAGCGCGGGTTGACCCAAAAGTTGAAGGATTCTACAAAGAGAGAAGAAAGTTATTTTACTGTGGTTATCTTGTCAATGCAAGGAAAGAATAAGGGTGTGAATGCATCAATTCATCTTAACTTCACTGATAAATAACCATAATTTCGTTTAAAAAAGCACTCACAAGAAATGTAGAGGTATGGTTTAGAATTATTACATCAGTCTGCATTGAGAAGTGAATTATTATTAAAGCATTAGTTTTTTAAGGTGAAATGAGATCCATTTGTTCCATTAAAGACATTGAAAAGTTCTCATCTCATCTCGTCTTGATAAAATTAACAGAATCATAGCGCTGGAGTTGTAATCTCACTATTTGCATTCTATAAAATCCTCAAGCAAACCATTAAATCAACATCTGTACCTTAAGAGCCAGCTAAAGGCAGCTTAAAAGCCGAAAATGCAGAGGTCCACGCCATTACTTTTCCTGCCCCTAAATTTGATCCCAATATTTTTGAAAAAAAATCATTGTGTAGAGGAAGAGTACTCCGACCCGCCTAGTAAACTTAAATTGAGATCGGATGGAAAATAAAACAACCAGAGAAGAAAGAAAAGTGGTGTTTTCGCTTTAAAAAACCCCACAAAAAGTCCCAAATTCAAGATTTATTTGTGAACAAAGTAAACGTCCGATCGACACGAGCCTTTACATCGCGGGTCAGAAATTTTATAAACTATCCACTGATTTTTTTTCATAAATGTAGGGAACATTTTAGGGGCAGAGAAAAGTAACCACGTGGACCTCTGCACTACCAAAATTTTCCGTGTGAGAAAGCTAATCTTTCACGGATTAGACCTGGTGAAAAATAACTTCCAGTTTTACTGCCTCATTATCAGCATGAGCGATACAAACACTCTTGGAGATTATGCTTGCACAACCCGACACATGGTTGTATAAAAGTCAGTAAAAAGGTAAATCATAAAATTCCATGTTTCATATGGTTTTTTCGATATGACTGGATTCGTCTCTGTTTGCAGATCTAAAGCAATGTTGAAATGAAAAAATCGGATGAAAATTATCGATTTTTTCGGTAATATTCATTCGTTTTTACGTGAGTAAGATTAGAGCGGCTTAAAACATGACGCACATACAAATTCTTTTCCTTGATTGAGATGCGCCACAGAATCATCAATAAGTGCACTAGAACTTTGTTTCAAAGTATCATGCAATCTGCTGACAAAGATGAACCCAACCATGTCATTAAAATCACGAAAATCGAGAAAAAGCAGATTTTTTTCATTTTGATTATTAATCTTGGTTATGCAAGAGTCGCAGATTTGTGCCAGCGTTTTTAATCCGTAGCTTCTTATGATTACTGCCACAGATTATTTTGATTTCCATTATCGTATCGGGTTACAACCTATGTAGACTCTTAACTCTTACAACCAAGAAATTTGAAGAACCCTTGCAATCGAAGTCCCGCCGTGCCTACCGTTGAACAGCTGCATGAACGACGCCTGGGTGCCCGTCGTGCCCTTGACGCCCCGGAACCTGAGGTCTTCGCACGCGCGTCGTATGGCGCGCTCGTCCATCAGAAGGTCTTGCAGCCAGAGGCACGCGCGCTTCCCCACCGTCGTCAGCTGTGCCGGCCTGAAGATGGTTGAAAGAAGGCGGGAATTAGAGCCTGTTTGCACGCGCGCCTTCGTCGTTCACACGGCAAGACTAATGTCTCTTGTCTTTTGCTAGGGCTTTGCGTTCTCTTGTTCTAATGTGGATTAGCGTTCGTTGAGCGCGATGCCTACCGATAATTATTTGAGGGTTTCGAGTGGAAAAGATATTTAGAACCGTGAAAATGGATTTAAAAGAAATCTCTTTATTCAAATTTTTTAAAATAACACAGTATCTGATTTTTAAGATTCAGAAAGCATACTGTGTCAAAATCGGTTCACTTAGAATGAATCTAAATGCTAAATAACACAAAAAGCTTCATACAAGCAAGAGCCATACAAGCATCAATCGTGGGAAAGTTCTAACCACACAAACATTGAGATAATTAAGAAACCGTTAAGTCGCGAGGGCTTAGCTATTTGGAAAGTTTAGTCAAATTATATCAAGTGGTTTGGCAAATAGAGTACAAAGCGTGATGTGGAAGAAGCTGACAAAAATTCGTAAAAATTGAATTCTAGGAAAACTACTGGACCGATTTGGCTGGAAAATGTGGCAGGTCTAAGTTCAGAGATTTCAATAAAAAAACTATTGTAAAACACCAAGACCTTCGCAGCAACGAGGAAATGGCAGAGGCTGACATACTGTCGAGGTAAAGACGCAGCAACGCATTCCATCGATACTCGTTAATACGTTTTTACCGATCGGCAAAAACGTACTAACGAGTAAATAAAGTGAAGTGGACTTTATTTTATATTTTCAACGATTCCCAAGTAAAAATTGGAAGAATAAAGGCAATCATTTCCCCGTTAGCTGGGACAGGTCATTAATGCAGTTAAATTAGTTGAATTGGTCAACTCCTCGTCAAATTATTGGTCGTTGCCATATGGCCCTTGCCATACCTTTAATGGTCTTATTATTAACTTTTGGTCAAAACCTGTTCAGCTTCTGGTAAACTTCTGGTAAACTTCTGGTCATCTTTAGGTAAAATCCTGGTTAACTCCTGGTCAACTTACTGCAAGTGGGTGAAGCCCAGCGTCGGCAAATCCTTGTACTGGCCAGCGAACCTCGCCAACCGATCGATGCACCCAGCGAGCTTCGGTAAGAGCAACTGGAAGCCGTCGCGCAACACAATCAGGTCCGTGTTGTCGCCCACGTAGCACGATGTGGCGCCCAGATGGATGATGGGCGCCGCTAGCGGACAGGCGACGGCGAACACGTGCACGTGCGCCATCACGTCGTGCCGCGTGCGACGCTCCTCGGCGGCGACCGCCGGGAAGTCGATCGTGAAGAGGTTGCGCTCCATCTCGGCGAGCTGCTCGTCGCTGATGTCCAGTCCCAGCTCCTGTTGAGCAAGAGTGGGAAATGACAAGGCGTTAGTCAAACTGTAACTTTTGGGAGCTTTGCGCTGTGGCTTTATTCGCCATGGGTATAGAGTGGGAAATACACAGTGACGGTATAGTACGCTGTGAGCTCTGCGCTGTAGCTTTACTGACGCCATGGACAGAGTGGGAAATGGCCTGACTTTGGGGGCAGTGAAGGGCAGTGAAGGTATGTAAGCGTTGCGAGCTTTGCGTTTTAGTTTTAATAGCTTTGGGAAATGGCCACATGGTAGCCAAACAGTAATTTTTTCGAGCTTTGCACTGTCGCTTTACTGTTGGCAAGGGCCATATGTTCGCCAAACAGTAATTGCTTCGAGCTCTGCGCTATAGCCTTACTAGCGCTGTTAAGAGCCAGCTAAAGGCAGCTTAAAAGCCGAAAATGCAGAGGTCCACGCCATTACTTTTCCTGCCCCTAAATTTGATTCCAATATTTTTGAAAAAAAATCAGTGTGTAGAGGAAGAGTACTCCGACCCGCCTAGTAAACTTTAATTAAGATCGGATGGAAAATAAAACAACCAGAGAAGAAAGAAAAGTGGTGTTTTCGCTTAAAAAAAACCCACAAAAAGTCCCAAATTCAAGATTTATTTGTGAACAAAGTAAACGTCCGATCGACACGAGCCTTTACATCGCGGGTCAGAAATTTTTTTAACTATCCACTGATTTTTTTTCAAAAATGTAGGGAACATTTTAGGGGCAGAGAAAAGTAACCACGTGGACCTCTGCACTACCAAAATTTTCCGTGTGAGAAAGCTAATCTTTCACGGATTAGACCTGGTGAAAAATAACTTCCAGTTTTACTGCCTCATTATCAGCATGTGCGATAAAAACACTCTTGGAGATTATGCTTGCACAACCCGACACATGGTTATATAAAAGTCAGTAAAAAGGTAAATCATAAAATTTCGCGTTTCATATGGTTTTTTCGATATGACTGGATTCGTCTCTGTTTGCAGATCTAAAGCAATGTTGAAATTAAAAAATCGGATGAAAATTATCGATTTTTTCGGTAATATTCATTCGTTTTTACGTGAGTAAGATTAGAGCGGCTTAAAACATGACGCACATACAAATTCTTTTCCTTGATTGAAATGCGCCACAGAATCATCAATAAGTGCACTAGAACTGTGGTTCAAAGTATCATACAATCTGCTGACAAAGATGAACCCAACCGTGTCATTAAAATCACGAAAATCGAGAAAAAGCACATTTTTTTCATTTTGATTATTAATCTTGGTTATGCAAGAGTCGCAGATTTGTGCCAGCGTTTTTAATCCGTGGCTTCTTATGATTACTGCCACAGATTATTTTGATTTCCATTATCGTATCGGGTTACAACCTATGTAGACTCTTAAGAGTGGGAAATGGCCAGACTAATTAGCTAAACAGTGGAGTTATGAATGCGTTGCGAGCTCTGCGCATGTAGCTTTGCGAGCTTTGCGTTGGCTAATACGCGTTTGCCATGAGAACTTCGAATTCCATATTATAAACGGGGTCAGATTCTTTTAGTTTTTCCATCCAAGGGCCAATAAAAAAGCTGTGCGAAAGATAAGCCAATTTTCACTCATTTTTTTAAAGCATTAAATTGGACAACACTAATTGACGGAAGTAGAATTTGTAAATGTTATCACCACGACACCTGAAAAAAAGATGACGCTCATGCCAAGACTATAAAACATAGTTCTGTACAAAAGAGTGTATTAGAAGCGGGGTCACAGAGTGCCGAAGCATTTGATTAAAGCGCCCGGATATTTAAGTTTTCCTTATTCCAAGAACTTTCTTCATTTCCTAAAAATAATTCTAGATCTGAGACTTCAATCTCGGAGGTTAAGTAACAAGGTCCAAAAAGATACACCAAACAACCAACGAACGAGCAAAGTTTGACAAAGGTCATCGAAGAGTTCACATCAGGAATTCCATCAAATCCATTTCCTCATGGGCGTATAAATAGCAAGATAAGAACGAACAAAGTCACCTGCTTCCAGCGATTATCACCGCAGAATCCATATGCGTGAGTCATCGATTTGACGGCAGTGACACAGAATTGCAACAGGTATGACAGTAGTTAATCTTATCTCCTTTCATCACCTATAAATTCTCACCCGGTGACGATACGAACACCGCGTCGCTCTACCTGTATGAGTTTGATTAAATGCGCGTGCGTACGCCTGATAACGCTTATCAGCACACAACGAAATCTTCGGAAAACGCCCCGAGCTGAGTGGATCAACGCCGGATTAGCTTTCAGTCGAGACGAATATACGTTTTGGTGCGCGCTGAAGTGGGAAAACCGGTTGGCTTTTCAAGACAGTTGACTTTTCTTCGAGCAAAAATGGCAGGCGACACATTCGCGACGGTTGGATCCGTGTTTATCAAAGTTTTGAAAATGGTAAGTGGTTTTTTTTAGTAATTTATGTAATGGGTACGATGTACGATGCTAAATTGAGTCATACCAGTATATGGGTTTGCCATAGTGGAAAGTCTCGATCATTTGTATGAATTGTCAGCTGCATGAATCTGAAACTATCAGGGCCGGTTTAACAATGTTCAGTTAAGTCAACTCTTTTTCCAAGAAAATTGTCATTCGTTCGACAAATTTGCTTCTGCCTGACGACCACGGGGAGGCGATGTGTTGCACAAGCAACTCGCAGCTATGTTCTATTCGAGTTCAAATATTATCAGAAAATTCTGCAAACTTTTTATTTGCAGTAGTTTATGTGTCGCTAGGGTGATTGAAGAAGTAGGCTAAACTGATATAGCTCCGATATCGTTATCAATTCCTTGCCATTAGATAAACACCATGGTTTAGATGGCAGATTCACATGTAGAAATTCCACTGATGAATATCGGATATTTCACAAATAAAATAATTACTGGAGCAGAATAATCAGTGTATATATTTCGTAATAGGAATAAAGAAATTTTTTACACTTTTTTCTTCAGCAACTACAAGCGATCAGAAATCAACGAATGTATGCAATCGGTGCATCAAAAAATTGTGTACTTGCCCCAAGACTTTGATGAGTCACACACCCATTCAATACTTTGCTTGGGAGTGATAATTAATTGGACATAACAGGCCCGTGCGAAAAAGATTAGGTAATATAAGAATCAACATTGTATAAGGGCAAGCCATACAAGGAAATCGGTATCTCCTATATAAACAAGGAAATAAAAAAATGCAGGGGTGCTACCATATATAAAAGTTATAGAAATTACATTTACTTATTTTGAATGAAAATCCTTGTAAATCTAAACATCAGTTGAAAAAACTGGGTGTACTGATTCAATAGAAGAGTTCAGTGTGCTATACCTGCTGAGCCACATTAGGATAGCTTTTCTATAACAGGTCGAGTATATTAATTCTGACAGCAAGAGCCGCGATGTAAACAGATAACGATGTACAGCGATAGCGCGATCAAACAAGTGTGCAACACTCTCGCTTTGCGATAAGATTAGTGACGAAATTGTACACTTTTCTCGCTGTGCGCCGACTCTGTAAGCACGACTTGATGAGACACGAAGAAAGATGCAATGAAAATTAAGCGATTGCCAGATTCGGATGAAGTTGACTAACTTATGACGGAAACAGGACGATTTTCGCGACTATCGGATTGATCATGTTTCGATGTGATTCTGAGGAAAACAATAAAGATGTCAGTGTTATCGTCCGATTACGGGCATACGTCACCAATTAGTTCTACACCTTGGCATTACAAAATCTGAACCACATATTATGATGGCAACTATTAAGAACGCTTTTCTAAGTTTCTGGTTAAAAAGCTAGCCTGCTGTGAGGCTTTCGGTAGATAACAAACGCAAACGAACGTGTTTTTGATCATGAAGATGAGTTCTTAACTGTGTAGAGCTGATATTAAACGTTTCGTGATCTGCTGGTCAAAAACTATGATCTTTTGGTCGTATAGTCGAAAATAGATTTCTAAGAATCCACCAAAAGCAATTATTTTGTTCAAATCGTCATAAAATTAGCAATGAAAGGTTTTTTCAGTGGTCAGCGACAAAGTTGGAAGGTTTTTATGCAGTTTAGTCTCTGTTTAAGAAAATAGATATAAATGATAGAACTCTATAGAATACTTAAAGCGGCCCGTAACAATATATTCTTATATTTTAAGAAACGAAATATTCATTCCAAATTTGTTTCCGTACTGGAAGTCACCCCCGGATGTCATCCCTTACCGGGAGACCTATTACACTCAGAGAAAATGACGTCAGATACCCACTGGACGATCAGTGTGGAAAAAATATGAATTCTCTCTGCTAAATAACAAAGGAAGATAGGGATATCACCACCCGAATTGCTCTGCCTGGCTTTAGCGAGTGGGTATCATGACGTCATTTTGATAGAATTTTTATTTGATGGAATCGGTGTATTGCCAAGGTGGCATGGCAGGTGAAAGATACGGTGCGGACACAATTTTCCAATGGATACTTCGATTACAATAATTAACATCTACCGTACATTAAGACTCGAATCAACACTCTCTAACAATCTATTCTCTCCTTGACAGATCCTCAACCTGATCATCCTGATCCTGTACCGCGTGGGCACCGACGGCACCTTCCTCGGCGTCGGCGGCACCTGGAACCTGAACGAGGAGAAGAACCCAGACGCGGAGATCGTCGCGTCCGGCGTGCTCGTCGGCTTCCTCATCTACAACATGGCGGTGCTCGTATCCTTCTGCTTCGGCACGACGGGGCAGAAGAAGTCGCTTGTGGTGAGCGACTCATTGGGATGGAAGCACCCGGTTGTGGCTTCATAGTCGTTAGCGCTGACTCTGAGAGATATGAGATAGAAACCCCCAAGGCGCTGCTGGTCGTACACACGATGGTGACATTGTAAATAATGGAGAAACTCTATCCTGTTGTCCAAGTTGTCAAAACAGTGCGTCGTTAAACACCAATAATCAATCTCATGTCTTTTCTTAATCTTAGGACGTTATTTCTCAGAAAAAATCTATTTAACCGAGAAGCTACAAAACTTAAAAATGTCCCGAAATTTCGCTAAGCTATGCTGCCTGTTTTATCAGGAGTCTAAACTCAAGTCAAGTTTTGCGAACCGTCAGGAGAAACTCATAAGTTTGTTATAGCTTAGCCTTCAATGGCCCTGTTAACGGGATTCGAGCGGGAAAAAAAACACACTGCAACCGTTTTTTTTGATAATATTCATTTTAGGCAGTTGTAATCACACCTAGGAAAAATATAGTACTTAGCGGAAAATACCGGGAAATTAGCGGAAAACTAAAAAATGTATATTTCATTTGCGTGCACGGTTTCAGGAAAAGCCGTCGAGGAAAAGGTGTCTAGTATTTTTATTTATTCGTAGAATGCTTCTATTTGTGTGCTGATAACTTTTTATTTTTGCTTCTTACGTCCCTTTCAAAGATATAATTTTTTGATTATGTCAAATATTTCGCTAAAAAAACCTCATTCTTTCACTGGCTGTCACAAGCATACGGTACAACTTATAAGGAAAATAAAACCAACGATAACAAGTTTGAAGCAAGCTGAATCCAACCATGTTAGTCTTATGTTCCTCCGACAAACGATGTGTCCCAAACCGTGGTCAAAAACCAGTGCTGCACGAGGGAAACTTTTGCGCCTAAATCTGAACGTTTCGTCCAAGCAGTACTTCAAATCACTTCAAATTGCATATTACTTAGGCGTTGAAACAGTCCAGTTCGTGGTCTGGAAACACTTCTTTCACGTAACCTTGGTATCGTTCACACGCTCGCTATCTATAATCCTCTGGCTTAGGACTTGAAAAAAACAACACTACGCGCTGAAATCTGTAACTCACAACAGCTTATGATAACGATTTGAACCGAATTTCTCTCGCAGTTGCTAAAACGTACTTGTTACACCTCATATCTAAATGCAATTGGGAGTGCATCGGGTGCAATCTGCATGCAGTCAGGTCTTCCGAGACACGCTCTGCATCTGTTTTAGCGGGTTGTTTATACTGCGGTATCTTGGCTGTAAATGTTACGAAAGTGCACAAGCTAACAAGTTCAATCAGTAACAATTAGTTTACATGAAATGAAATGTTGATTGCACCTCATTCCGTTCGAAGATTCCATCATACAACGACATGAAGCGAAAAATACATGCACATTGAGTAAATGCTACGTAACCAAACGATTTGTAATACATAGTTAGCGATATATTTTGAAAAAAACTACCTGGCTAAAAAGTTCATTCAAAAGGCATAAGAGCATGTTTGCTTTGGCAACTTTAATGATTTACTGCTAATGAACGAAATCAATCGAGTTAATCGACCTTCCATTTATATCGAACATTTCAATCCCAGATTATAGCCCCAAGCGTGCAAAGAATATACAGGCAGGATAGCTACGACAAGAAACGTCTCGTCTCGCATGTTCGGTGATGTTTAAAAATGTCAAGAAGTAGGTACGATAGAAATTCGATTCAAATTGATTCAAAATCTATATCAAATCACGAGTCCACTCCTGTCAAAACTTCTCACAAAAATTGATTTCCGTGGTTTTATCCTGTCGATGTGAGATGTCTCGAGTATTAGGTGACTCATAAAAGTAAGCAATTTTAATTATGCTCGGCAACTATAATCTCTCAGCTCTTTGGCAAGGCGATAATAATCCTCTGTCGAAATGTGGGATGGGGAGGTGACAAAATAGTATTTTGTGGCATGTTCAATGATGTTTATAACCGATCAATAATAACGTTAGAACTTCGATTCAAATTGATTCAAATTCTGTTTCAAATTACGAGTTCAATCGTGTCAATAAAAATCCCATATTTCCATTTCAGTGGTAATTCGCTATGACTTGTGTCTTGTTTTCATTTTATTTATGCAATCTAATACCAAGGGTATGTAAGGCTAATACCCTAGTAGACCAAAACATACAAGGCCGTTTAGTTTGTTGATATCTCGAGCTCAGACACACATGCCAGCATGAGAGAATCCCGGCCCCCACCCCACAGAGCTAGTGGCTGCTTATCGTGAATCTACACTTAGTGCCGAGGCGAGTAAGTGGCCGCTCGAATCCCGTTAAAACGTTTTTCTAAAAACGCCTCAGGTAACTTAGTTTCGCATTGACATAGCAAGAGAATTTAGACATCCCTTGAGCTTCATGGTGCAGCGAAATTAATCCCTTGCTAGTCTAGCACTGACACTGAGCCAAATAAAGTTTAAGACACAGAACATGGCTTTAGTCTTGAGCCGTAGTCCAAGAATCCAGCATAGCATTAGCAAGTGTGTTTAAAGCCAACACAGCTGACTTTAACTTTAGATTATTAGGGAGCCACCGCCAGTATGGTGAGCTACTCCATGCTTGAGAACGAAAACCTCGATAGAGCGTTTTTTAATTGGAACCGGGAAATCGTGGATGCCTGAAACTGCTATACCTGGAAACTCATCTAGCAAGCTTTTCCCTCGAGTTCAAAAACTAAGAACAAGTACCCTTCCTGCATTTGGAAACTGTTCTACATGGAGACTCAGCAAGCTGTCCATAGAGTTCATAGAGGAAACAGCTCTAGCAGCAATAGATGACTTTACACACGATATAGTAACTGGCACCTAGATAATTTTCCAGCTTGATGATTTTCACTTGTGGACACGTTCACGTGCACGCTTCAACGGCTTCCACCCTCCCCTCTTAAACCTTGTCACGTGGCATTGCAGGACACGATCATGAACTTCGTGGACACGTTCACGTGCACGCTTCACCAGCTACCACCCTCCCCTCTAAACCTTGTCACGTGGCATTGCAGGACACGATCATGAACTTCGTGGGCACGTTCATGTTTATCGCCGTGGGCGGCACGGCGTTGCACTACTGGCATGGCTACCAGTCCGAGCACAAATACACGGCGGTCAGCTCGGAGCGTTCCGTGGGGCTGGCGGTCGGAAGTCTCTGCGTGCTCGAGGGGGCGATCTACTTGCTGGACACCGTGCTAAGTTTCATCCACTTCTCGAGGGGCCAAGATAAACCGTAATTAGTTTTTAAGTTGTTTCGTTTGCACTTTGGATAGGCCCTACGATTGACATTAAGTTTCTGTATTTTATGATCTAAGCACAAGCACAAGCATGAGCAAAGCGGTGTCTGTTGCATACCGTGTGGTGCTGCTACTGTCGTTGGCAAAGATCAGAGCTGAACACTGTTGGACAATGTCCAGCATCCAATCATTTCCCGTTTCAAAAAGCAACACATTTTAAATCCCATTCATCACACACTGGCGAAAGACTTGGTTCTATATTTCGATCGTGAATTGCAATGTCAAATCGCTCTGACTTTAAAGCATTGGTCGCTGCTGTCATCTCGCAAGTAGTTTACTGCTCTCTGATTGGATAACATAGCCACAAGCACAAGGATAGATTAAATATATTTCAAGTTTGCAGGGCGCTGTACTGTTGCGTTTGTGCGTTGTGTTATGGTTACGTCAATTGTGAAGAGAGTCATCTGGTATTTTTTGTGATTATAGGATCACCTTTTCGAATTTTAGGCAAGTGATTGTGAAAATTTTGTACATTTTTTTCAACTCATTTTCATCAGTCAAATATTTTTTTTTTACAGTAATCTTCAGTTGATGTTTCTTTCTAGCCAAGCAACATATTATTCTCTTCTCCATCAATGAGACACAAATTTGTTTGTCTTTCTGAAACATTCAGATTATTTGGCCCTTGAGGAGAAGATAAAAGTAGCTACAAAATGGTAAAATAAAAATCAACTGACTTATTATTTCATGATCCACAATTCAAATTAAGTTGAAGAACCGCATGACACTGATGTTGCCAATTTAAGTGGTAATATATGTATTATTTTAGACGGAATATTTATAGATAGATCGAGTTAAAATAGAGATAGATACTTTTGAAAATCCTGCCCTGGTAATCCCACAATCGTGATCTTCATGTGAAATATCGACCTAATTTAATAAACATTTATTTTGTTATTAGTATAATATCAAACATTACTAAATTTTTTATTTCGAACTGTTATGGCCTTTTTTCCTGATATTTTTAAGTCGATTTTATAAGCCATTCGAATTTTTTCCTAGGTCCATGTAAAATAATACAAAAAATTAATAAACGGAATCCCCAAAAAAGTGTTTTATTTTTTGTGTAGTTTAATTGAATTACTTCCTGCTCCAATTCATTGACACAAATCGACCCTGCATCCCAATATATAACTCACTTGGTCGTGACTACAAATTTCTATTAGTGTCAAATAGTTCGTAGTTTCTTAAAAATATATAATTTTAAATTAGCTGTAGTATAATTTATTTATTAATTTAAAATCATCAAAATCAATGGGGATTATTCCAGATTTATGCAAGGACGTCGGATTTCTCTTCAAGCTGCTTGAAATGGCAAGTATTATATAATATTACCGAACTCAAGTACGTAGCCAAAAAGAAGTCTCTAAATTCTCAAGTGTTTTGTGGTAAAGCCATGCAATTCTGGTCCAAATGAGGGCCAGTATTTGTGTGGCTTTTTGTGATTCCGACAAACTCATTCCGTGATGTGAGATCTGAGATCTTAGAACTTCGATGTGCTAAGTTTTTGAGAGAAATTGGCAAACTGTCGATGTAGTCGAAGCTGAAGTTCTAATCAAATATCTTACTCAATTTATGGATACAAATACAAAATATCAACAAATAAAATATGGAATACCCTCTGCGAAATCGGATGACAAGCAAAGTTAGAATCTAAATTCAACAAGGGCAGTTGTCAATCATGCAAGGATACTCTTTAATATGTCAGCTGTCAGTTGACGCTTGAGATTGAGCATCAGAGGCAAGCAAAGCCCTCTCGATATAAAGTAAAGATGAAGTAAGTACCCTAGATGGCTAGCGTGCTTTTATTTCTTCCCTATCCGCCTAGGCAGCGCTGACAATTCTGTCAGGCTGAATCAAAATGATATTTTGACAGAGTTTCCTATATTGTAAGAGTAAGATATATGGTAATTAATTAAGGTCCGGCTACAGTGATTATCGTATTCCTGGAACTATCTCAGACTCAAAATTTAACATTTCATCACAATCCGCTTCATTGATTAATAACCACCGTATTAGTTGGCCTAAAAATATGATTTAAAATTTCTAGGGAAGGTGCAGCTGTTCTTTTATCATCCTGAAAGTTTCAATTGATTCTGATCGATAGTTTTTAAGCAAACGACCAAATGAAAATGTACTGTTTTTCAGCTACTTCCACGATTTCCGCTAAACGGCTGGAGCTATAGACTTCAAATTGATTACTAGCATTGCCGACATACAAATCTATAGAACCATCGAGGGATTTTTTGAAATTTAGTTTGGTTCGCCAATAAAACTAAATTTTTGTTTTTTCCCTAAAAGTGCCAATTCCTTTTTTTGGAGAGTTAAATCCGCACTTTTTTTTCGATGGTACTATAGAAAAGATACATATATACTCTGCAAAAAATCACGAATTCTCTAACTCAAAGCATCTAGAGTGTAGCCTGTTCTTAAGTTATTATCTGGTTCTGATGACCACATAATCACCGTCACTGTCGTCGCCCACGTCTCACCCCCCGCCCCTAGTTCCTCCTGTCGTGTGACACATACTACGTGACGAAGTACCACTTCTGGCTGGGCTCGGAAAGCTACTCGATCTTCGAGCACAGCAGTGTGATGCTGACGCTGCATTTGGCGATGCCTGCGTACCTCCTGATCGTCAGCGTCATCATCCTCAACTACCTGTTCGACGATTCGCAGCTGCTAGAAGTAGGTACAATGCCAAAAACACATGTTTTTTTTAATTGGCATTTTTCTAATATAAAAAATCGAATATTTTTGGGTTATTTTGGGTTCTGCATGCCAAACGAGGCAACATATTTTGATGAAAATTTCAGAATACCTTGAAAATCTCTCAACGTAGAGCTCTTATTATTTTCAGCAAATTCCATTCACAAATCACACAAATCAGTGTTTACGAAAACGTTCTGTTTTTCCAAATCACATTTCTCACTCAATAAGTATCAATTGATTTGACTGAAATTCCAGGGACATCTATCCACTAACTAATTCATTTTCCAAATTTTAGGAATTGGGTACGTTTCGGAAACCAAAGCCAAATTTTAACCTGCAATTCCACAGAATAAGAAACAGAAAAAGTTAGTGGATGAGGATCCTGATGTTAACTTTTAGTATATGACTATGACGACTGTGTATATTTTTTATAAGTCCTGTAAAGGACGTTCGTAGCTTTTTTAAAATTATCGCTCAACCTATTGCCCCTTGAAGACTGTTCAATCAAATAACGCTCATCCACAACGCGATTTTCCGAAGTCCTAGTAAAATTTTGACTGTTGTAAAAAGGCCTATTTCAATGAGAGAAAAGTGACGTCAGATACCCACTGGACGTACCACCAACTTGAAAAAAATAACTAATTATCTCTGCTAAATAACAAAGGAAGATAGGGAAATCACAACCCGAATTGCTCTACCTGGCTTTAGCGCGTAGGTATCATGACGTCATGTTAATGGAATATATGCATTCCTGATTCCAACCCGGTTTTGGCTAGGAGTTCCTGTTCATTGCGACTGGAGCGTGTTTCAACCTGGTCGGTGCCATCTTGATCATGGCCGGCAACATCAGCAGCAAGTCGCGCAACGACAAGGCGGTGGCGGTGTTACTAGCGCTGCTGACGGCGGCGGTGATGATTGCCGACTGCTTCTTTCTGATCAAAATGAGTTACTGCACCAAAGAGAAATAATAACTCGAAAGAACCGAGATCACGAAGCAGGGGGATACAATAGATACATTATTTATATTGACATGTGTTCTGCAATGAAATAAAGTTTATAATTGAGCTCTACTATAGTGCTTCGCTTACTCTTTGAATTGATTGATTACTGGTGCTTAACGACGCACTTTTATGACAGCTGGCCCTTTGGCACTGGTCTAATGGCGTCGGTGAATGAAAGAGTGATGATGAGGGTGATGATGAACCTAACCTAGTCTAGAAGGGAGGAGGGGAAACCCGGTGCCGGCACGTAGCCTACTCCTGTCGAAAAGCACCGAGGGGACCACCGGCTTTACGTCCCTTCCGAAGGACGGTACAACTCGAACAACAGGATTCCTCCACTAATCCATGATAAGCAAGGCGAGTGACGTTGTCGTACTAACTTCAAACCCTCCAACCTCTCTCCCGAGCATAACTGATCATGTGCGTGATGGTAACCCATTCAACAACTAATTCAGTGCGATGTTGCTTAACTTCGGTGATCTCACGGGAACCGGTGGTAATGACTAATGATTGATAACCGAAATTTCATCATAACCTGTTACGCCGTTTGGCCTGTAGTTCGCGAAAACAGACACAAAGAATGAAACAAACCGGATTTTTCCATCAGCTAAGTGCAATTGAAGATTCGCTTAACTCGCTCCGCTCGCTAACGATCATCAACAACCCGAACTCGATCCATGGTTACCGGGCGACATTTTTTCACCGCTTACTTGTAATTTTTAAGAAAATAACAGCTGAATTACCTTTATCGAAAAAATAGTCGCACCATAGATATCACAAATATTGACGACATTTAATCGGTAATACCACGTGTTTGAGCCCATACTGTGTGGAAAATGGCAATGGAAAGTTGCAAGGACTTGGTCCAGACAAGAGGGTTCATCTTTAAAGTGATAGAGCTGGTAACCATTGCCTTTAATTACAACTATAGCTATGAATACCTTGGTATAAGATATTTGATTGGATATGAATGAAATCTCTTCTTGAAAGATTTCTAGCGTCCTTCATTCGAACGGTTAACCCTCATATCTATCATGTCTCCGCAGATCTTACTCATATGTGCGAACGGCACATGGGGATACATCGGATTCTCCGAATGGATGTATCATATTCTTTTCCTGAGAGTTTGGGCGATTCTTGGAGGAATAACCTTCGTAATTATCTTCTTGGTGCTTTACATTAACGGTGAAGCAGACTACAAAATGGTAAATATTTATTGTAATATTTAATAATTTTGTTAGTTTCTAACGCTGTTAATTAACAAAAACTAATCTGTGAACATTGAAAATTTTGCAGGAGCTGTATTGCCTAATGACGTACATAATATTACTGATCACTGTCGGTATATTGATCATTCTCTCAGTGCTGGGTGATACAATTCACGAAGCAATTTTTGGCGAAGAAAAAAAAAACTCGTCGTGGGCGCTGAAGTCAATCTTAAACGCCGTCTTTATGATACTGACCGGTGTGGTCATGGTTAGCGATATGTGTTTCCTACGGAAAGAAAATTGAAATGTCTGTAAATAAATCTACAATCATTTAAGAATAATCATTAGTTGGTTTCCATTCGGAAATTAAATGACGTATAGTGTTTCACATTTATTTTAAACGTATGCAAGAGAGTCTCGATAGCACAGTCTATTGGAAAAGCTGGAAGGAAAAATTATCTTCGTAAATTTAGTAGCTCCCAAATACTGGCAATTGTTTTTAGTTGGGATTTTAACTAAGAAAGAGCGAAGAATCGATCAAGATGAATGAATGTGGAGATTTATGTACTGACCGCTCCTTCTTGTTCAAGTTAGCAGAGCTTGTAAGTCCAGAAAACAAACACAAAATTAATCTAAACAAAACTACCGACACTTCATGGCAAATATTTCTGATTTTAGACTGTGTATACAGCCAAATTATTATGGTGCAGTCATAGCCAAGCTTTTAATTAGGTGTAATTGTGTAACTGCGATCCTACAAGATTGATTACTAGTTTCTCACCGTCCTTAACATCCTCGCTCTTAGCTTTTTATCGCAGTCTCCGTGTGGGGGGTGACTTCGATAAGCTTGGACGGAGATTATGAAATGTACTACTTGCGAATTTGGGCCACCGGCGGCAGCCTTTCAGCTATCTTTATTCTCACCATGATCTACATGTGCGGAGAACCGCAATTCTTGTCCGTAAGTAAACATTGTTTAAAAGAAAATCATAGGTGAAAATGAAGGCATCGCACTAAACTTTAAGCCTTCTCCGCATTGACGGGACAGTTTACTTGCTAGAAACCCATTTTCTTCCAGTAGTTTTTTTCAGTTTTTTGTTTATAGTCTTGGACACAAGCAATTAAACTATTTTCATTCGATGAAATCGTTCGTTTCTGTTGAAATTTCATGCTCTTTATTGCTTTTCAACTGCAACTGACACATGATCTAAATTTGGTCAGAAAAATTGACATATCACGAACGAAGCTAAACTAGACAAATGTCAACAACAGAGCTTACAAACCACTCTTTGCTATTTGTATGCTACAGTGAAAGGTAACGAGCTTCAGCAGTATAACGGTATAATATATTCTTCTTCTGATTGCAGGAAATCATCTTTCTGGCAGTCTACGGAGTTCTTCTGGTGATAAGTAGTTTTGCAATTGCGGTTGAGGTTGGTGAAATTGGTTGGCCAGCTCGCGGATTGACGGGTGGTATATTTAGTTTTTTGGCGGGAGCGCTACTAATTGGCGACGCAGCTTTGCTCTATTATGGGAAGTAACTGAAATAAAGGAAGTGTTTAGAAAATAATAATTAACATATTTTTTTAATTCTTAAATGTTATATATAACATTTATATACAACGAAAAAAATGTTAACCACTATAAGAAATGAAAATAGGTTTACGAATTTTATTGAATAAAATTATTTTAAATTGAAGTTGTTTATTTTGCATGGTATTTGAGCGCCTTCCCTTATAATATTGGCTAACAAATTTTGTCGTAATAAGCCTAAAGAGAGCAGAGGAGTCACAAAAAAATGCATCCTATATTTGAGTTACTCAAATAAAATACAATAAATCGTTAAATACAACAAAAATTTAGTTTTTTGCCTATTTTGGAAGCATCCCAACACATTCTGCGCAATCGGAGCAGAGGTTGGGATGCTGCATATCTCAAAGCAACTCAAAACAAAACAAGCAGAGATATTTTTAGCAGTGATCGATATCAAATCTTAAAACAACACAATTGAAAAGATATTTAGTGAAAATTAAGCTTTTGGTCGATCCGCTTCGCTCATTTCGCCCAGCAACAAAGCATTCTTGATAATAACAGAAGAATATCATAATATTTCAAAAAATTTAGTCTCAAGCTGTCATTTAAAAAGTGCCAATTATTTATCAACACCTGAGAAGATTTTTTCTTAAATTGTTCCAGACGGCAATTTCAAGATGACAAGAAGCATAGGTAATTTCTGTGCAGATCGCGGATTCCTCTTCAAGTTGATAGAAATGGTAATAAGAGCAAGAATACCAAAAATCGGTCTTCGAAAGTTCAAGACAGTTATATTCAAGACAGTTATTAGCTCGATGGACCTTTCTTCATGGTTGGCAAGGAAGCAAAGGAATTAAGATATGCTACTCAATCAGGCAACGAACTCAGAACCATTTGGAACCCGCGGGCCCTATTTTCTGTAAATTATCTATGTTTTTATAAATTATTCATCTTCATTGAGCGCTGCGCTTTTTTCCATAGTAACATTAAAAAAGCCAAGCAAATGACCAGATTCAAAGTCTAATATAGTCAGAATCTGAATAATCACATTTTCCAACTGCTTTAGAAGTAGGTATACCAGCTGTACGAAATTTTCGCAGGCATTGATGATTATATCTGCAACTACTTGGAGTGTCACCGGATATGCCGAAATCTTCCAGGAATTGCATTACTTAAGAATGGGGGCAGTTGTTTGTGGTATTGCTTTGGTATTGGTCCACATCTTCCTGTACATCATCGAATATAAACACTTCAAATTGGTAATTACATAATCCTATATCTGATTAAAAACTTTCAAAAACATGTGAAAGAACGAAAACTAATCAGTGACATTGGAAACTTTGCAGGAGTTACTGTCATTAATTGTATACGCGATGGTGCTGATAGTTGTAGGTGTGTTAACAGTACTATCATTGACCACTGAGAAAGCCTGGGTGAGCTTTGACAATATTGATAAATTCGTTTACACTGATCGCAAATGGCGGACGAAATCTCTACTTGATGGCATCTTTTTGATCGCTGCAGGGACGGTCATGGTCATCGATTCAATTTTCCTCGTGATGGAACACTTCCTCGTTCAGTATTGAATAAAGTCGTATTCCCTCGTATATAAAATTATTCTGTTGTCTCAATTTATTTTTCAACACTGTCTATGCGCTTTAGGTCAAATTATTCGATTTCTAATGTTGTATTTCTTAGATTCGGCACCTGTCAAAATTATTATATTATAACACAATATTTTTGTATTTTTTCATTGTATTTTTCATCGTATTGGAATTTGATTTTCGTGGTAATGTACTTATAATTTATAGCTGGAAGCTTGCTTGAGAGACAAATCAAAACTCATTTTCTAAAAACATTCTAAAGTGTGTTTTTTACATATTATTTAGAAAGCCTAGATCGCAATGTTCAGTTCGTACGGTGGCTACTAGGTGTCACTATTTGGATTTCTCAAAGTATTCGTGGTTTCAAGGTGGCTAAACGCAAGTTCAAAAAGAAAATGTCAAAATGAGTTTTTTAGCCGCCAAGAAAAGTATTGTTAAGTAGGCGGTGATAATATGCAGTGTAACGAAATATTTTTTAACATATTGTAAATCGAAATATATTCAAAATATCAGACTCATTTCCAGCCGCCAACACAAAATATGTCACTCGCAATAAGCCAGGACTCGAAAGAAGAAAATAAATTTACCGAGAAGTTGAAGGAACCAGCAACCTACGTGAAAATAATCGTTGTAGTAAGTTACAATTGTTTTCCGATAGTCTGTAGGTGCTTTATTTCTAGCTCCTTCATGGATTTTCACTGGTTTTTTTGTTTAAGATATCGAAATTTTCAAGACTTGAGCCACAAGCTCCTTGCCTATGAATATCCCAAACAAAAAATATACTAAATCAAACATGAACAGTTTCGTATAATTTTTAAATCAATCAGAACAGTGCACCACGCTTGTAAAATACGTAAATTTGGGTATCAGGTGTGACTGTGTTTATCATAACAAAGTGAATCAGCTGGTAAAATATGTACATTTGCTAAAGGAGCTTCATGTGTGAAACAATCTGTCCATTTGGTATCAGGTGCTTCTGTGTATAACAACGGTGCTCTTGGAGGGTTTCACGTTCACCCTAGCCGAGCGCACCAGTTCGACCTCCCTGCAGACTTTCCTGGTGGTGTGTGCCCCAGGAGGGATTGCCGTCGTTTCCACCCTACTCTTCCTTCGCTTTGTGGACGAGTCGAGTTCTAAGCCGGTAAGCAAGCACAAGCATCGGGACACTGATGTATGTGGGTATATGAGCGTTACGAGCGAAGCGGGGGTACGCTGCGAATATTGCATCGTGGCATCGAACTGCTGAATAAAATCCAACCGTGCTATTTTTTTGTTGAAGAATACCATACATAAGTTTTCTTTCCACTTAGGTCTTCTACTATTTTCAGCACATTTCAATCACAATTTTTATTTTAAATGAGTTTCTACGAAAATATTCATTTTCAGTTCACAAAACCGTTTTCTCACTCAGAGGCCAAACCATTGTATTTATTTCGACCTTCCCAGATATGCTAAACCTTGTAACGTGAAGCCTGTGTAAAAGTTTAATTTTTAATGTTTAGCATGTCCGTGTGTCTACATGTTTGTCGTTGAGACAACGTTTTAATGTTGCTTCTGGTCTCCTTAGTTCCTTTCGACACTACATAGGCTACGTGCCGGCACCGGGTTTCCCTCCGCCCTTCTAGGCTAGGTTAGGTTCATCATTAACCTTTCCTTCACCAACGTCATTAGACCATTGCCATTAGGGCCAGTTTGTCAAAACACCAATAACCAATCAGCATTGTCTTAAAAATAGAAGCATAAGACTATAGCGATGTAATTCTTGCAACGTATATTCAGGAAGCGACATTCCTGGTCGTCTGGAGCTTGTTTTGCGTGACGGGAGGGACGTGCATGATGATGGGCTACTCGTACAACGCGCTCCTGGAGCCCGTCAACGTGCTCAAGTACATCGGCGGCAGCTGCTTGATGGGCGCAGGGATGCTGATGCTCGTCGATGCCACCTTCTTCGTCTCCAGAGAGGCGCCCGGACAGGACAATTCTGTCACTGTGATTGGATGAGATGTGGACGATGGTTCGACGGTGGAATTTCAGTTTTTTGGTCGTTCGATGTTTACTGTGAATACATTAAGTGCTTTTTGCAATGTACTTTGATGAGAGTTTGAAGCAAATTGAAGAAATATGTTTTATTCAAATCGAAATTTTAGGTATACTTAAACTTTTTTGCCTCAAATAATTATGATCAGCATCATTATTTAATGACCGCGATTAAAATTAATTTAACTTAAAGGAGAATGCCTCTTTTCGGGACAGAAAAATAATTAATGTATTTAAAAAATCGTTTGACTGTGGAACAGCAATGCCTTTAAAATAGAAACAGGTAATAGTTCTCAAATCCAAATCAGCGCCGACCAATTTGTCAGAGAAGATGGAGGAGATTTTTATATCAACAAGTTGCAAAATAAATTAATTCAAACTTTATATGAGGCACTGCGAAGCAATAGAAATTTAGTGCCAAAAAAAAAATAAAAAGGTAAAAATTTACCAACAATAACACTCACAAAACTAAATATTTGTACCTGCGGATACTGATAGAAATTGTATTGACCAAAAATGTATGAACTGCGAAACAAAAACGAATTAAACGCACAAAAAAATCCTCCTTGTGAGAATTTGAAGGCTTGATTTGCACTTCAATTTCTACCACTGAATTTTCTTCCACCTGTATTTGCATTTCGACTACAAAACCATACTACATGAAGCTTCAAGCACAGAGTTCACGATACGCACATACATAACAATAGGCGGACACACCAGTTACAGTTGTTACCTGTACAGCAATCCAATTATCATGCGTCTGCACTCTGCAGACCTGAGTTGACAACTGTACTCTCAAGTCCTGTGACCCGAAGGTTTCTTATGCCTATCTTCGTGCCGTACATGGCTTGACACGTCTGCCGAGCTCTGAACGGTAACAGGTAGTTGGTGGGAATCTGACACTGCAACAGTGGCTTTGATATGTGGATTGTGTTTGCTGTATAACGTGCTTTCAACTCAGATTCTCTTACAATCTTCCATAGAAGGATATTGGTCGACATTTCATTTTGCGAATTCAATTTTATGTAGGGGTAGTGCTTGAAAAAGCCATAGAGGCGGATTCAAATCAATTGTTGTCCATACAATCTGTGGATGCGAATAATTCAATGGTTTATTTAAGGTTTTCAATGGGATCAATCGGATTTTCCGATAGGAAATCTCCGTAATCTAAGATTTGAATAAATCTTTGCGTCCAGTTTGCAAACCCTTAAGTTCTCTACCGAGCACAAAAATATTAACGCTTGCACAATAATTTGACAAACATAATCGAAGCTAAAATTAAAGATACACCCATTTTCTTCCGAATCAATCTCTATACGCAAAACAGAGAAACGTTGCAAACTATCCTAATTACGATGGTAATCGCGTGCACTTGTCAGAAACAATGGAGGTAATCGTTGCTGTAATACATGCATTAGGACGTGTGAGGTGTGACCTAGGCGTGGCACATCCTTTGATAAATAGGTAACATACAAGGACTGCGTTTTTTATGGTCGTACACATTACATATAGAGGCTCTAGATGAATGGAACGCAAATGGCAGGCAGATAAAGCACAAAACTTTGTACGGACACTTGATTTTCTTCTCTCGATCAGTGGTTAGTGATTGATTGGAGAAATAAAATGAATGTTTGGCATTTTAGCTCGTCTATAGCATGGATATAACTCAATGAGTGTTTAAATACCGATTTATTGTTGCTTTGGCAGTCTTGGATTCTTAGTCAAGACATTAAATTTACATTGGCGCCATTTAAAAAAACAGTCTAGGTATACATCCAACCTTATGTCGACGGTCTCAACTTGTTTCAGGAGTCAAATTCAGTCCCATCGCAACGGCAGAAATTAGAAAGAATTAGATGGGTGTAATACCATAAGTGATCTTCAATAAAGATAATTTTTACAATACCTATATGTAGTAAATAAAACAACTTCCGTGATTCGTTTGTGTAGAAATGCTGCAGTCAGTGCAAATGCGCAGATATTGCACACAATTTTACTTCCTTATGGTAGGTGCAGTCTTTGAGATGCCATTGATTATTTGATTGATCATGTTATAAGCAATTCTTGGTTGAGTGTATCTATACCGAAGATCAGAACGATTGTGTAGGTGCACGTGGTTGTGCTCTTGGATAAGTTGGCAGTGCCCTAGGCAGTTTGTGCTCTAGGCATGTAGGCAGTGTACTGACTATGTGTAACAAGGGTTGCATCAGCGCTTAGATATACCAACAAGTGCAAGTCACTCTGGACATTTAACATTAATTAGAGATTAATTATTGAGTACGCAAGTAATAAGGATGTATATAGGCAGGACTTGCAAAAGAACATAGTTCAAAACAGGTGCAAATCATCAAATCGTATGGCTACGAGTAATTCCGATTACAACAGGGCAGAAAATTGATAATTTTCATCATGTTTTAACGAATGGACGCTTAGAAAAATAAAAATGGTTTATATCTTTGGAATATCTATATAATATATAATATGCAGATATTTGCACGAAGGTTTACTGCAGTCAATTATGCTGAAAATTATAACTTTTTTTCCACATAAACCTACCTAAGATGTATGGAGGTACGGAAAATATGTTGTCAGTGGGTGCACCATCTGCCATTTAGTATAAATATTGAAACATTTTTGCTATGGACTCTACAATAATTTAAAAAAAGGCAGGTCAAAGGGATTTGAAATATGAGCCCCTGCCTCCATCCATACAACTTCAAACCATTGAACCACTAAGCCAACGCCTCTCAAAAACTAGTCAAAAAACACCAAATTCCCCCACAACGCCGTGGCCTCCCCTGCAGCCACCGCCACCTCTGCAACCATTCCTACACAGACGCCACGCACCCAGCCACATTCACGGCGTCCAGACATCCGCGAGGAATGCGTCCGACGCACCGGTTTTGCCTGCGTGTGTACCGATCACCAGCAAAGCCGACAGGTAGCCAGCCGTAGCAGGTAGGTAGGACAGTCGCCACACGCAGTCTCAAGCTAGCGTCGCTCGCGAGTGCATTACCGTTACTTCACCAGCTTGCCGTCTCCAGACGCCAAGACTAGCGAAGACTTAGTGAGCGACGCCGACGGGTTGACTCAAGAGCCAGTCAAGAAGTCGGTCTCGGTGTAGTTGAAAGCGTCGTTACGCGGGAGCGAGTCGTGATGGCTTCTGGTCGAGGTGTGTCGTCCAACGCGCCGGTGTTTGTCAAGATTGTTGAGTTGGTGAGTGGGTGCGATTGTGCGAGCGATTGCGACGCTGAGGGTGGTAAAGTGCGACGCGTTGCGGAGAGGTGCAATGCGAATGTGAATCGAACGTTTTGTTGTGTTGTCTATGAAGCATTGTTATGTAACTGTGATTTGGCGCCATTTTAGCTCGGCGGAATGGCGATGATGAGCAAAAGCAAGATTTGTCCGAATAGCGGCTGTTTATTTTTTTATTTTACGAGCTTCGTAATTTGTTCGGTTCGTTTCTGTGTATTGAATTTACGCATTATCGGTTTGTACGCGCGTGGAAAGCCTATTAGCACCTCAAACATTTGCCCATAGCGTGTTTACAAATGCCGGCGTCTGGCAACACTGCGTTTGATTTTACACATTTAATAACAGGTGCGCGGTGGGGGCATCACGATTGGAATTTTTTGTTGTTGTTATTTGTGTTAGCATACTCAGTGGACCATTTGAGTGCGTGAATTGTGGCTCGCGTGGGCGACTCTCAAAACGGTCGCATCCGATTTAGTGATGTCACCCTCGTGATAAATCTCAATGGACCAGACTTGTTTTGTGACTGACCGTTGACTGTTGCTCGTTTCGCTGTTTGCAAAGGCGGGGTCATTCCGTCGTCTAAGTAGCATCGTTTACACCGGTGGAAAACAAAGACAGTGTTGATGCATTTCTATGAATGAGATTTTGAACACGAAATCAATAAGAATTGGGTTGTTTGAGCATTTGGATAGCGAAACGCTTTCAGAAATCTTTCAACCGACGTCGAAAAAAAGCCAACGTTCCGAATTTAATTAACATAATAAATTAGAGACAATTTAATAGTGCAAAAACTAATTCTGCTTCTGACGCTGCAATTCGAATTACATCCGCTTTGTATACGCGATGCATTGACACAGATAGAGAGATGCTGACTCCGACATATTACGAGTGCCACTCCCTTTTTTTCAACGAGCAGATGATCAGAACCGCTTTACCACGGTACTTGTTGAAGTACCGACTAAATGAATTACACCAGCTGACCTAATTCAGCCAATAAGCACCAAATATCAATAAGGATACCAGCATTATTTTTTTTCACATCCTATCACGCTTGCTTATAGATTGCAGTTTCGAAGCATTACGATAACTGCCTTATTAGCATTTTACTACATGCCATCAAGACACGTTGTGGTTTTTACAAGTGTGGATGCACCTTAGGCATATAACTTCAGTTATTTGTATTTACTCAATGATGATCATTGCCACATCGCGTTTCTGCAGGTTGCTTGCATTCCAATGCAATGACATTTGTTGTCGTCTTTGATGCATATTATACTATTAACTGCTAATATTTAACACAATTTTTTCTCCTCACGGTTAAATTTGTCTTCAATTTGTAGTCAAATGTGGGCTGGAATGGAGAAGGAAGTTGTCGAATTCTTAAGTAGCAACACTCCCTTACATTAAATCCACCCCAAACCTCTGATATGTTTTTGGTAAATCTATAGATAAGGTTTTTTACATAGAATGTCAAATGACATGTCATATTGTTGGTAGAATTATTCAGATAATATAGAGAAAAAGATTTTAAAATTATATAATATCGTTAATTATAGTGAATACTTTGCCAAATTTCTTATCGCACTTAGTTTTGTGTCACTGAATTCGGAAAACGTGTGAGACAACTTACGAATATAATTGACGAATATTCTGTGACAGGACTAGAAAAAAATATGAGATTTTTAAGTTAAGCAACACCGCACTGGTTCAGTGGTTGAACGGGTGACCATACCTGCGGAAACTAATTTCTGAACAAGAATAGATAGTTCCATGATAGTGCAACACGTTAACTATAATATTGCTTGACAACCCTTGGACAGTATGTACGATTAAAAAATTCAGTTCACGTTGATACAGGGATTCGATTGATATTAACTCTTTGTATAAGATGACCGTTTTATTCCGCAATCGCCATGCATTTAAAATCTACATTTCAGTTCATAGATTCCATTTTTTGACTGATCCTGGTAGCTGATTCGATGAATTTCGCACTAAACATTTATTACGGGGTTTTAGCAAACTTAGCAAACTTTTCACAAACACATGTTAAATATGAGCATAGGCGCAAAATGACCAAGCTGTCGACGCGCCTTACAGCCCCATTAAATGGGGCTTAAATATATATATATATTAGCATGATACGGACCATATACAAGAACAGTATAAGTAGACATAATTTCTGACTTCGTAATCTGCATTTAAAGTTCAAGTATTCCTATCTTCCGATTGAAGCCCGTCCAACTTTGACCACTGCACCCGTCAACGTCTCACGCATGTGTCCTGCTTCTAGGTGCTTGCCATCCTCTGCATCGGGCTGATCGTGCACCCGTTCGCCAGCAAGCAGATGGGCATCGATGTCAGTCATGCTGCGCTGGTGAACGTCGCCTATTCCTGCTGTGTGATCGTCAACACGATCATCCTGCTCAGTCACGCCCTGGGCGAGTTCATCCCGAAGAGATCGGTGCGTAGGACAGAGTCTAGCAAGGCTGTGGGACGGGGCGATTGTGTGAATTAATCACTTGGATGTTACTGACATTTATACCCAATGCTATAATTGTGGATCGCAGCAGAGCGTCACTATAGATTCGAAGTATTTAATGATCAGTTCTTTTTCCATCTCTATGGAGCCCAAATCATGGCCGAGGGAAGGTAGGGTTCGCCTCCCTGTCTAGGCACTTATTTTCTTTTGGATATTTCGGTTTTTATTATAAAAATTTCACTTCTCTTTTCTGTTCTATACAGTGGGCAGTGCAAAAATAGAAGTAGCTGTGAATTTCTCGTGGCTCGTGACTTACGTGACTTTTCCTAATCACATACCCATAAGTCTTAGCTGGAAGCTTGTATAGCATTCCTGTGTCCAGCTCAATATAATGTGTTTAAGTAGTGGCTTCTATTTTCTTTACACGGTTGTCTCCTTGACAAGGTTCGAGGGTTAAACTCTGAGAAAACGAGTAAATTAGAGTTAGATATGAACAAATATTCATACATTTGACTATCGAATTTTCTAGGCTGGCTATGAATTTCAACTTAAATTTTGAGAAAGTTGAACTGTAACTGAGCCTAATTTCAACAAATTCAACCAGATCTTGATCGAATAGACCTTGTGCTGTATTGATGTAAGGAATTCGAGGGTCCCGTCCTTGTGAATCAAGGATTTGAGCTCAAGGGTTGAAATTGGTTGCCATCAACCAGAAAACAGGGTTTAGTTTTTGAGTAGCTTTTATAGGTGTGTCACATAATGAACATCAGCGTCGAATGATCACCCCAAAAATGACATCACAATTCGTACACAAGCAACGACATCAGCGTTTTATCCCTCAAAAGATAAAAGCCATGGTGTTCTTAGTCTAATGACTTTGTCCTTCGCAATGGTTATGTCTTGTCCCCAACAAAAGAATTTCTACGACTTATAACAAAGGCTAATAAGTCGGCTTACGTATTCGTGAGCTCAACAACTAGTATATAAGACGCACAATATGAGTCAGTGGCACTTCAAGCACTGGCTGCACTTTGTGATTGCACCCAAGAGAATCGCTAAGTCACTTTATCTATGCAAATTTTGCTATCGATGCAGCGAGTGCCTGATTATAGCATAATCCTTATGATTTTCCATTATTAATGGGTCCGAATTACTTGCTGGGCCATCCGTGATACATATTCGCGATTATTTCACAATTCGCTGTTAAGAGAAACTTGTCTATTTAGCTTTAATATGTACACACTTTCGACGGGCCAATAAATAGTAATTTGCATTCGCTGCCATTTCCGCTGAGCTAACCAACTGACGTAGACATTGGAAAACATAAATTTCCATAATTTTCACACTGGCATGTTTCGGGACTTGAAATGTGGATCTGAGAAAATAGTGGAGCGTGATGGTCTATACGATTTGACCACAAGATGAACACGATGGTATGGTCAAAACCATCAGAGAATCAGAGCATCAGAGCTTCAGAGGCCATGCATCGACCATTAGGGCCCTCTGAAGAACCAGAATTCAAACTGTGGTATCTGTAACTGTTCCGGAGTTCGTCTTTTAACATATTTCTTATGTCTTAATGTCATAAGACTAATGCATTTTCATGGTCTTAGCACGTTTTTCGGAAAAACTATTCGACCGTGGGTCATCTGAGTCTTGGGTTTCGACCCTTGATAAAGCAGGCAGAAAAGCTTTGAAAAAAGGAAAAAAAATTCGGTAGCTTGCACTCAATAACATCGTTAAATAGCTATTTTGAAAATAAAACCTCGCACTTGGTCTCTCCGCTTGATGTATCTTTTCGTTCCTGCTGCTAAACCGCCGTCTAACAACGCCCCCATGCCTGTCCCCCGCGCAGCTGATCATGTTCACGATGGTCGGCGGCGTCCTCTTCGTCGCCGCCGGCAGCATCATCGTCGACGACTGGCGGAAACTGACCAGCCGGATAACGCTCATCCCACCCAAGCTCTACATGGACACGATGATCGCCTCCGGGGTGATCGCCATCTTCAACGGCGCCGTCCACTTTGTCGACGTCGCCCTCACCGTCAAGTTCACCGAGTGAACGGTGGCCGTCGCCGCTGAGTGATCCGTGGACCCACCGTGAGATGTCAGAGCCGCGTGAGAAGGGCACGGAGTATTTCACGAAGGCAGTTTTGGAAATTATTTTGTCAGATTCCCGGATATTTGGGCAGCTGTGTAGCTATGTTATTGTGGATGAAATGTTATCTATTTTCCAGATGTATTATTAGAAACGAAATATCGAGTCTGTTTCTGAATCTGATCTAATGATGATCTGATTCTGATCTGGGTTCAAGTCCCGGATCGAACATAAATTTTGGAATGGATCTATGCGGTACATGCAGCGAGTGATGGCATTTGGGCTCGAATCTCACTAGATTCTATATTATTTATAAAATGTGAGGTCTCATCATATGTGGCCTCATATGAGGCCAGTATATGTTGCACACGCTGTTGGCTACCACGAATTTGTACTCAGCTTATAAGTGAAATTCACCTGTGTGTCTATGTCTGTATATATTTAATAGTACCTTGGCATTTTGTTTCACGGTCGACCTTTTGTCCACGAGATTCACGACAAAGACGTGCCTTTGAGTCATTTGACAGGAAATCGAAACTCAATTTCGTACACTCATTATTGATTACATTTTAGCTTCATCAGCCTTCTCCCACCGATAGATTCGGGGGGAAATCGTCTGTGAGCCAGGCTGGATTATGTTCAAAGCTTTGTATTTTGTAAGGAAATGCCAAGCACCGTCCACGAGTTATCAGTATTATGAAATCTGACGTAAAAAGGTATACGCAAATTCAATATTTTAGGCAAGAATGCACTCACATTTGCCATATAACATTGCATGGTGTCATTATCGTTAACCATGGCCATAGCGTAAGCGATGTCAAGAAAACTGGAAGAAATATCTCCAATTAGAGTTTAAAAATAATGCGTTATTGCCTGGGTATATGCAAAAAAAATTAAACTTTGAAGTATTTTCAAAACAAATGCGTCCAATCTAAGAGGGCAAAAGCTACTCACGAATATTAAATAGAACTTAAAACCTTAGATGTTTTCTTTCATCGTG
This sequence comes from Nemurella pictetii, assembly GCA_921293315.2. NCBI lineage: Eukaryota > Metazoa > Arthropoda > Insecta > Plecoptera > Nemouridae > Nemurella > Nemurella pictetii. The sequence goes on from OV121122.1 coordinate 12,379,046, forward strand.
ACACATGCCACTGGTGTGTGTTAAGTATATGCAATTTCAGTATATGCTCAGACTGAGCCTTGCTCTACAGCTGTCCTGTTGGTCAAACGCCTTTAACTACTTGAGAGGGTGTACAGAAGGGTGCAGTGGTGCTAAACAGCCCGAGTTAGAAATAACAGGTTTTGTCAAGTTGTTGCTTGGTTTGCCAGTAGGACATCTGTCATGCAAAGCTTAGCAGGATGCTGTAGCGATCCAGAAAGGAGGTTTGTAACTTGTGTATGCCGTCCAATTGTGCGTAAGAATGCGTGCAGCTAACTCTAATTGCTGGTAATTAACTTGCCCTTCGACAAAACCAGAGTTCAAAGCATGTTTAAGAGAGTACAATGTCTCCCAAAGTCTAGCAGTAGAACATAGCATTTAACTAGCATTATAGCCATCTGAAAGCACCAAATGTAGGTGTTAAACTTTTAGAGTCAAATGGATTGCGTCATTTGTAAGATATTTTCTGATTATATTTTGTATTCAATGGTTGGACAGGATTTTTAAACTGTGAAAGCATGTATGATAATAAAAATATCTGTTTGAAATTTCGGGGATTTATTTGACGGTTTTATTTTTTCATAAGCCAACAATAACTGTAAGAATCAAGTAACCTAATGTCGACACGTTGATGGAAACAAAAGTTATCAGAAGGAAAAAATCTCCTGTCAAAGTCAAAATTGCAAGTTCATTCTTAAAGTTCAAATTTAAAATGCTGGGACTAGGAAAGTTAGCAAGATTTGTCACCTGGGTCACGCTTCATCGCAAATATCTCACAATGGTACGTGTGAAAATCTTAAGTATTCCTAGCTAATTAATCTGATCTGAATAATCTGATCGTAAATTCATTAGTTTTATGTTTTAATAATATTAATACTAAGACTAATGCAGTCATTCGGAAAAAAAACTGTGAGGAAATTTTCTAACTCGACCACAGATAAGACTTATATAGCCAAACAAGCAATGACTTAATTCTCAAAATGTAAGGCCAAATATTGCGAGAAGTTTGAAAATGAGACCTAGAAACTTTGGAGTCGAGAATAACACTAGAAATTGTATAACTGGGCTTTTAATACCGAAAAAAAATTGAGGTAAATTCTAGATATAAGTTAGTATCTAGCCATTCTTGGAAATGATCTTAAAACTCTCTCTCAGAATGTCACCTTCTCGTTCTCGTGAATCAGTTAGCGATGGCGGTGTGCTCCACACTGGCCTACGACGCCGTGGCCAACAACGCTGTTTTCAACTGGACCTCCATTGGCGTCGCTTTCCTAGCGAACGGATGCTTCATACCGATCACACTTTTCAGTATGATACCAAGACTGCCGAAAAGCACGGTAAAAATTGATGGAAATCTTATCTGTAACTGGTTGTGGTTGGTGCATTTCTGACGTGGCCATCCTTATATTAAAATGAACGGAGTCTCAAATAATCAAGTCAGAAAAATAAACAGCAATGTCACTAAAAGTTTTGTGGATTTAAGTCATATTCATTTAAATTTGTCAGGGCTTTTCCTTAAATAGAGCAGAATTTGCAAAATCTTTAAAACCATTTTTTCTGTGCATCTATAATACAAGTAAACATTGAAAATAGGATGTTCAATGCTTCCCAAAGTTTGAAAAGCTATGCTGGCTGCTCTTTCAAGAATCTAATAGGATTTATATAACCTATTATTTCTACGTAGCATTCAATTATTATCCCAGATTATTTTTTAACTAACGTCCTAGCATGAAAGTGATATTTTGGGAAAGATCATTTAGGAAAGATTTTTTGGAAACGATAGCCCATTGAGTTTAACCACAATACAAATAAATTTGTCCTTTTATTTTCACAGAAGCTATTGTGTTGCCTTTTCGGAGGCATCCTTTTCTTCTACACTAGCATTCAAGTGAACGAGTCGTGGGCAGTCAAGTACGATCTGATGAATCGGATGCCGTTCGAAGTCACCGCGATGCAAATCGAGGGCGTGCGCCAATTATACCTAGTGGCGACAATTTGCAAAATCATCGCGTGCATGTTTATGCTCGACTTTTTCTGCACATGCTTCGTGAAAATTCCGAAAGTTGATCAGGAGCCGAAGCCAACATTCAGCCGAAGACAATTCGATCCTGTCAGCTACATGCGAATTCAACAGTTGAGGGACTTTAAAAGATGAATCTGACACTTTGAACACCTCTGCTGTTATTTTGGAAATTGTTTGACAGTTTAGATTTTTAAATTTTTGGTTGATGGAAATATAATAATCAAAGTGGCATTGACATTTTATTTGACAGTTAGTTTAATGCCAGAGTCAATAAAAAATATTTTCAATGTGAATTTGTAAGTTTATTAGTTGATGGAAATATCGCAGGGGCTTAGTTTGGAGTTGTCATCTTACTTTCAAATGAATTTTTACGAAAAATATGTAATTTTTATTACAACGAGGCGAAATGTATCCTAAGTTAAGGACGAAGAGGTTTCAGTTGATTCGTATTCTTGATATTGTAAGTACTCGCAGTGAAAACAATTTATAAATCCGATTGAAAGCAAACAACTCAAGAACGCAGCTAATAAAACACGTTCTTGTTACATGTTTTGCAGATGCTTCTGAGCATTTTACTCCTATTATTTCTAACCTTCGAAGATCGAGGATGGTTTTACAACAAAAATGATTTGGGATTTGCCTACGTGGCCTTCGGAGGACTTTTAATACTCTGCGTATTCGATTTAGTGAACCAAATCGCGAATAAGCACATTCCAGCAATTCCGGTACAGTAACACGTGTTGTTTCCTAACTAAATGTTCGTTAAAGTAAACAATTCATATTTATATTAAATTTTAATTAACGTTATATAACGTTTCGTATAGTTAAGAAGCTACTGTAGTTAGTAGTATTTAGTAGTAGTTACAGTATCAGTTTTGTAAGGAAAGGAAAAATATTCCGGTTTAATATCAATTACCATTTACCACCAACTTTAAAAGAGCATTTTTCCAGTAAAATATACAAAAAAAAACACTCGCAATCAGACGCTGTCAAATAGAAGGCCATTTCCCAAAGTGTTGATCATTTTTGTTGCAGATGTGTTTGCTATGTCTGGTTGCGAGCATTCTGCAGCTGACAGTGGCTGTAGTGACTAGTGTTCGTTTTGCTGACATCACCACCTCATCTCATCAGCAGAGAAAAACCGATCACACCTATTACTTGGATGGTCGATCCAAATCCACTGCCATCGCGCTTGTCACATTCTCGATTGCCGCTGCTGTGGTCTTCCTGTTCGAGGCACTTGTGTGGTTGAGGTTAGATATTATGTAGTTACATTGAAGGATCCCTAATCTACTCAAACGCGAAACAGTAAAATTTCTTAAATTTTTCCACCAGTTAATTCTAAAGACAAATCAATTTGTCTATTCTAATATTTCACAGCCCACAATCAAATGCAAATCAATTGCATTATGAAATATATTGGTTCTAAAAGTTTTCGTAAATATGTTAAAAGAGTCCTATGGTAACCAAACCATTTATTTTTAATGTGTCACAGTTGACGAAAGTTAAGTTCCCTATTGTATAAGGGTTATAAAGAAATCCAAAAAATTTGGAGGTGAATATCCAGCGCCGAAACCAGAGTCCACGGAAGAAAGAACCCTAAAAACATCTCAAAATCCGTTCCAGGCAAATTTGGGACACCAAATTCAGAGTGCATCCGGTTCCGCTAGCCGCCGATACGCTGGTGGTGCCGGTTCATGCGGCGTCCGACGCCGGTGACTTCGATGCGGGCGACATCACCGGCAGCGATTTCGCCGGGGGCGACTTCGAGCTCGGCATGGGCGACGGGCCGTACCGCCACGCAGCGTCCAAGATCATGCTCGCCGAGGTCAAGTACATCCACGTGCGGCCGGCCGTGCCGGAGTACTCTCTCTACGTGGTCGACACCAACGATAGTGGCCAACAAAACGTGAAGCCTTGCTGCTGCTGCTCTTGCCAGCCCAACTGCAAATGTTCTTGCCCGGCTGCGGCTCAAAGAAAAAGCGTCGATTTCGGAACGGATTCCCCGCGGAAATGCCGTAAATGTAACAAAAATATCAGCAGTCAAGAGTATTCGGTGAAACAGTGTTCGCCGGTAAATGATTATTCATCGGATAATGAATATTCAGACGGAAGTAGGAGCCCGTCGGGAAGCAGCAACGCATCATCGACGTCAGTAGGAACTGGCTGCTGCGGCCCAAGGAGAAAACGTGGCCGGAAAAAGAGAAGGACGACTAGGGCAACAAAAGAAAGAAGATTAGCTGGTCACCGTGCCATGAAATCAAGAAACACAGAGAGCAAAAAGGACCTTCGGTTTTCACCGTCCACTCTAACTTGCTGTCCTAGTTCACCCCCCAAAACGCTCCAAATTGCTACCCAAAATCCTCCCCAAAATCCTCCGAAATGCGCGTGCTCTCCGTCGTGTCCCAGAAAAACACTCGCCACTTCTTCTCCACCACCAACCGAATCCGCAAAGAAATGTTGTACTTGCCCACCCCCACCACCGACCGAATTCGCAAAGAAATGTTGTAAATGCCCACCCCCACCACCAAAGAGCCCATGTTCCATTCCTCCCCTTTGTCCTGAAAAGTGCAGCACCCCCGTTTCCCCAGCATCAAAATGCTGTCCCTGTCCACAGCCAAAACCTGTGATTTGCCCTTCCTTTTCCAAACCGGCGCTCGTGAGCCCAACGAAATGCAAACCCCCGTCGAGATGCGTAAGCCCGTCGAGATCAGACATTAAAATATGTCCGCGTGCAAGAAAAATTTCAAGTTCCAATCATTTCTGTGCGTGTGGGAGTCCGGGAAGCGTAACATCGTTCTCGTCCGTCTCAGGGGGGGAGACGGCAGGCTGCTGTGGCATGGGAAAAAGAAAACGTGTTAGAGGAAGGGGTAAGGGGAAGACAGGACGGTCAAGGAAGCCAGGGGGGCAAGGGAAGAAGAGAAACAGGCGAAGTAGAACGAGGAGGGCAGCGTCTGTATGCAGCATCGTGTCGTCGGAATCCAGATGCAACTGTGCGAAAAAGACTCCAGGTGACTACGAGTCAGGATCCAGTTACGTGTCTCAAGACAGGCTGGACGTGTGTCGACCCAGGCCATCGTCGGGCTCGGGGTGCGGAGGCCGAGCAACTCCGATGTGCTCCCAGGGTCATCAGACCGGCGGAGTAAGTGGGTCACCGCTCAATCTGAGCAGATCGGAAACAAACTTCCAGCACGGTAATAGACAGGACGGACAAAGCTGCCGGTGTTTGACGAATGAAGACAACTCGGCGCCCCGAAAACGACAGGTAGGAAAGCAGGTTAGCGTATGTGAAACACAGAGGCCTAGCACGGCATCGCCAACAAGACGTCCAACATCTGCAGCAGCTCAAAAGGGGTGTCCCAACAGGAGGAGGCCTAGTACATTAGGAGCTTCCCCAGAACCTTCGCCGGTCTCTACACAGGATAGCTCCAATGTAGATAAACAGAAGGCTTCAACAGCAGGTCAAAATAAATGGATAACAGAAACTCAAGTGAAAAGCTCATTGAAAAGTAAACGTAGCTCAGTATCATTTGAAGATGAATGGCCAACGGTAGCAAAAGAGTGTTCCCAAACAGTCCATATGTGCCCGAAGTTTCATAATCTGGATGTTGCATCTGTCCATACGGATTGCATAGTTCTTCCCCGACAAGAGTGTTGTTTAACCGAACAGGATGAGGCAGGGCCCGCACTACAAAGCTTTACAGGCGCGGTGCATAAGTGTTCTTGCATTTGCAACTGTAAAAACATGAAAACGAGCACTAAGCCGAAGTGCAGCTGCATTTGCGCGTGCAAGAGTACTTTTTCGAAAACCTCGCCTGTCCACGCCTGCAGATGTAACGATTACGTAGAAGCAATTGTGCCCGACGATTTTTACAAGAAAACCGTTTATCGCAATGACTACACACCGAAGCCGGTGTCTGCGAAAGCCTGTCCGTGCGACCCGCCTGGCACTAGACAGAAACTGCCGGAGCTGTGTTACCCTTGCGACTCCGAAGTTCGCCCCGTGTTCGTTGGTGTCTGCAATGCGGTACCGAAACTTATGTTAGAGAATACCCGATGCGACGAAAATCAGGACTGTACGCCATGCGACAGCGAATTCTCCGAATGCAGTCCAGGCAACTCGTCGTGTTGCGGCGAAAAATCCAATCGCTGTCAGAATGGGAGTCCGAAATTCGTCGGCTTGAACTTGACGACCAAAATGCGGTGTCCGGGAGAACCGGGCAAGGGACCGTACGGTGGACGACGTCAGTCGCGACTGTCGACGAAACCTTACTCCGACGCGAGCTGCATGGGTTCGAGCGAAAGTGTTGGTTCCTGTAGGTCAGCACAGATGACCAATTGTGCTGGCGAACGCTACAAGAAGCGTGGTCGCTGTCGAGACACACCCAGGATACCAGTACGTCCGACCAAGGCGACGACGCTTGCGCGAGCAGCGAGTAAGACTACTGATTAAGAGGATCCCGACGAATGCTACTTAACTCGGCCAGCTGTTGAGTCATTCTGGTAGTTTCTTGTTTGGAGCTATCCTGGTTAGAGTGGACCTCTCTTGTTTGCGTCGTGAATCAACATATAAAAAATCGACCCAATCAATGGACAAACTCTAGAAGTTCCCATGCTGGTTGATGAATAAGTAGAAAACATTTCGTAAATGAAGTTTGTAAGAAGTATATTATGCTCTGGAAGATCTATTTAGCCACAACAAATAGACGTCACGGGAACTGCTGCACATCTGAATCAGGAATCCGTTTCAATATGACACCTATCTGAATCTTATTTCTGAATTATACGTAGATACCCATCCATAAATTAAAAAGATGCATTAACATCAAAATGAAAATGTGTTCCAGGGACTATAGACGAACATTGCGTGGTCTCCAGTTACGGCGGCACGTTCCACATGTCCAAAGATGTGGCTCCTCTCAGCTGCCGCTCAGCTTGCGCCGGAAGTCACTTTACGACTCCCTCCGCGAGCAGTTCCGGCCAATGCGCCTGCGAGGGTACGGACTCGGAACCTCCACGCTCACACGTACACAACGCGTCAGATCACACGCATCTAATAGCCTTTAATCGCCTTTCATTCACCACCAGGTACCTCCGTCGAATGTTCGCCCGTTGTAGACTCGTCTGACACTGTACTCTGTCCAAATGTCGAGCCCATGGAGTGGGTGAACGTGCCCGGATATTTCAAGCGTGTGGGGTCGCCTGCGATTCCGTTTTGTGAACGTGTCGAGGTGCCTGTTGACTGTCCGCGGGTCTCGATCGCCACGATTTGTGTGTCAGGTGCCGAGCCGGTGACCTACGAGTCGCCGAGGTGTCGGGACTTCCACCGAAACAATCCGGCGTTGTGTCATATGGACCCGGCACCGACTGTGAAGTGTTGTTCTTTTCCCAATGACTCCATGGAGAGTTTGGAGTAGTAACACTTTGGGCGCTGGACGGTCGATTAGTTTGAAAATTGTGCACCAAGAGGAGAAAGTGTGAAGAAGAAAATATAATAAGTGTTTTCATGTGATTATCTACCAGGCATATGATAATGCGTCTATTAAAACCAATACTAGAAATAGAACCAAATGTGAACCTAAGTCATTCTAGTTTGTTACTTTGCTAATAAGCTTTCCATGTTATTTTGTAATCGATTATTTATATTCACTGTTTCTGGCGATATTGTTCTTGAAAATTACAAATTTTATTCTTACCGTGTGTAATTGTTAAGTCTAAATAAAACTTATCATGTGTATCATGCTATTTGTCATGCTGTGATTATTTAAATATCAGAGGAAGGAAGTCTGAAGTGTGCGGATGTGGTCCCGGTATCATATGTAAATATGCGCACATTCGTGTAAGCACACAGCAGGGAGCGACGATCTAGATGTCTAGTGAACAGTGACAACATCTCGAGCAGCGGCCACCAAGACGTCAAAATGGCAGGTCGTAGGACACTCCAGATGATGAGGAACGACAGCGTGGACTCGACTAGGGGTCGGTCAGCGACGCTCACCAGCATCTTCAGGTGATCTGTCCAGTTCGATTAATCTCTTTATACTAACAGCAACCTCTGTATTTGCATACAACACTGTATGACGACACGCTAGGGAGCGTTTCACAGCCAATCGAGTTTCGCTTTCGTCCGTGTATTCGCATTTTGACAATAATCATGATTATTTTGCCATGATTAATCACCCTTGGCTACATGTTTGCTCGCAAGGATTTGGAAAATTAGGGTTCATATAGTATCTCAACGCACAAGCAAAATATTCCTAACTGATGATGTTGAATTATGAATCGGCGAATTATTAGTCTATGGTTGTCAATCATGCCATACGTTCGTAAAAGCAATGTTTAAAATTCACCGAATTATTGTTTTTCAGTCTGGACCCAACAGAAGAGGTCCCCGTTCGTCGTGTGTCGCAGACATTGCAGCCACGCGTCAGTCTCCTCCAGTTGAATCACCCTTCACACAAGGAAGACCCACCCCTCAAATACCACCCTCTCTTGTCGTTCAGCTTCATCGTCAAACTGTTGCAAGCGGTACGGATACTAATTATAAGCATGTGACATGCCGGCAAGTATGGTGGCAAAGTTTTGCTATGCTGGAAAATAAAGCTGCGCCTCCCACTGCTTACCTTGCGTTTCGTGAAGCTATGCAGGCCTGCTTTCTCAGTGGCTGCTGCAAGCTCAGCCAGTTGGCTGCTGGCTGCAAAGTTTTGTGAAATTCCGGAAAATTCATTTGAAAAGTTGGATAAAGTTGAGAAATAACAGAAATTTTCTGTATACAATATGCAAGCACAGTTAGATTTAGCTTTAACTTCCAAACAAACCCATGGGCCGGTAAAACGTGATGAAGCTCTATGGTAAAACTGGCGATGAACCACGAAAAATCCACCCTTAATAACAAGTGGGTGCCGTAAATGCAATGTCTATAAGAATATGTTTGTCTATTTCCGTGTCACACCGCTATGTTTTCCTTAAAATTCAGCTCATGCCCTGTTTTCTTAATTGGACCGCTAAGTACATAACGATTCGTTAGCGTGTCCAAAATCACAGATGCCTTTATTGTGCTGTAACATACCGTTCAAAAGTTAGCATCATTCAAATGATTATGAGATGAAGCTAATTTTCCGATATCTTCATGATGCCACTGTTTTTACATTCACCTATGTGTATTCCATTTAATTTCTGTACACCCCAACTATTTTAAGCGTAAAAAATCCACAATTTTTCGGTAAATTTACGAAAGAAGTCGAGTTTTTCCGACTCATCACTATCCAAGATTTGTGCAGTCATGTTAAATCAACGGGTCACGATAGACCAGGTACGCTACCTATGTGCAAGTTGTTGAACAGATGGTCTCATTGCTTTGCAGCTTATCTCGCTGATATGCGCCGGCATGTATTCAGAGGTGGTCACCCTCATTACGTTCTCCGTCAGCACCCAGATGTTCCCGAACATGGTTTTCTCGGCCTACCTCATCATCACGCCCGTCATCCTCCTCAGCTACTTGCTGGGACAGAAAATGCCCGAGCTTTTGGTAGGTTTCATCTGATTAAGGAGGTTTAATCTAATTATTCTGCAGGGCTGAATTAGACCACGCATCCATGTGCAAGTAATGAGTGACGCGTGCTACATATGACTGGAAATTGGTAGAATCTTTTGTATAGCATGTTTGCTATACCGACTGAGTTCAAACCTCGATCAGCGATCTCACTCTTCAAGAAAAACCACTAGGTTTGAATTGGGAACCATTCATTACAAACTTTGCAATTTCCTTAAATGATGATTACGATTTTTCTGAAAAAATATGATACTGGGTATTGAATGCTGATAGCAATTCATAGCTTTGCGAAACGTTCGGGAAAGTTTGAGTACCTTTTCTGAAAGCTAACGTGCTAAGATTAGAAAAATAAAATGATTACTACAATTATTTCTGTGGTGGTCACCTATCCAATACCTGGACAAGCATAGAGTTGCTTAACTCTATTGTTAACACGAGATAACACGTGTTTCCTTATTCACACAGACTAAAGTCTTGATTTCAGTTTCAATCGCGATTGAAGCATTGGGCGACACCGTCAGATCAAGCCCTAATCCGCCTCGCATGCATTCTTCTGCAACAGATACGCATCTTCAACATCCTGGGAGGGATTCTCTTCATGATCAACTTCCTCCTGAACGTCTCCATCTACTTCACACAGTTCCGGCAACAGTGGGCCGACGATCAGAGCGAAGCGAAGTCGACAAGCGCCGACTACGCCGACTACGCCGCCTTGGCTTCTGTGCATCAAATCCGAATGTACGTCGCCGTCACCGTGCTCAGCTTTGTCAACGGGTTGTTGTACTTTGCAGACGTCGTTTTCAGCATCAAAAGGACACTTTCTTATCTTTAGTTGGGGTATGGACGTGACGTTTTCTTTTAATTATAAGGGCTTCGTCAATTATTATTATTGTGTTATAAGCTTGTTGTGGGGGATCGTTATTTGTACTTGCAGTATTCTTAATGATTCTGATTGAAAATTATGTTGAGAATGTATAATTGACGAAATGTTTAAACACATAAGAACTGATTTATAAGAGAAAATATATGTTTTAAACGGTTGAAACTCTCACGAAATGTTGTGTTTAAGATTTCTGAGGTGCATAGAAAATTTTGACAAGATCGGCTCAACCAAAATTGTTTTATTGGGAAAAAATGCAAATAAACGCTAAAAAAGAGTCATAGAAGTGATATTTTCAATAAGGCCCAGTTTTTCAATGGCTTGTCAATGATTTAACGGCCCGTTAACAAAAAATCTAGGCATCTCATTGGCTGTGGCCATGGTAATAACAAACTAACGGGCTGTTAAGAAGTTAACGGGCCATTGAAAACCTGGCCCTTAAAGTGCTAAGCTTAAAGGCCCATTTACAACTAACTTTTCCGTTAACTTAACGTTAACTTAAACTTAAGCGGGAAGTTTGTATTAAATATTACCGTAAGGCTATTTACAACTAACTTATGAACTTACGGTAATATTTAATACAAACTTCCCGCTTAAGTTTAAGTTAACGTTAAGTTAACGGCAAAGTTAGTTGTAAATGGGCCTTAAGACAATGAAATGTGTACAGAGTAATAATAGTTTAAGGTTCAACATATTTGAAAAGTTTGGTGGAAATAAACTGGAATATTTATCCTTGAGAGTGAGAAACGTGGCTTGAATTTTTTTCACACACTCTGAAAAATGGTCAGTGTAAAGAGCTGAAAATAGTGTAGGGTCTAAGTTGAAATAAAAGAAAAAACTCATCACAGTCAGTGTCAAGCCTTGCTGGCGGGTTCCAACAATTTCCTTCGCAAAAAAATGAGACGGATGACTGTTTGAAAATCAATTTCATCAAATCATTTAGTTAATCACCCTATCAAGTCATCATATCGACATTTCCCAAATTTTTACATGTGTTCATCGCTTTGCGGTGAACGGCAGAGTTCCAGCAATCACGATGCGGATACCGAGAATTGACAGAATGATTTAATTGAGACTCATTAGTGAATTCCCGGATACTGTGGTCATCAATTTACCAACCAAAGTTCAAAACGAAAACATTTACCGATAGAGCGTCGAAGATATATTGGACAGCAATGCAGAAATTAAACAAATGCTATAATACCATTAGGAAACTCAGTTTTCTTTGCATTAGGTTGATTTAAATCCGTTTCTGATAAATCAGATGAGAATCAGTATGAGATCGGAGACTCGAAGAATTAGCATCCAAATTAAACGAATGCCATACCATTATGAATCTAAACAAACTCAAAATTCTTTGCATAAGGTTCATTAAAATCCGTTTCTGATAAATCAGATGAGAATCAGTATGAGATCGGAGACCCGAAGAATAAGCATCCTTAACTCTACGCAAATCTATATTATCTGCAATGATTTTCGGATATTTAACGGTGTCTCCTCCAACAAGGACCGGTTTTACATTGTCCATTTAAATATTTACCCTCCAGTTATAAAGAAAACAGAAGTGACCGATACTTTTACACCGTTGAGATGCTAGCCACGTTATAAGACATTGTAATTTCGGCTCTACGGTACCTCTTTTCCGTACAAGCTACCCTTTCTGGATATGCATAAAACTCACGGATATATAATTAAAATTAGAACCACGTTTACTCTTAGAGAATATTTGTTCGAAATACGAGTACACCAGCGTTCGGCCAGCAAACCCAATCACACTGGAGGCATGTTGACAGGAAGTTATCGGTTTCCACAGCCCGGAAGCTGTCGAAAGATCGCCATTCTCAGCAATAGTCTGGAGTGTCATTCGCGCGTGTTTTCCAGGCCGATGACAGTCCAGTTTTCCCATCGCGCCTTCGTCCGACGCTCTACAACGTCTTAGACTTACTTAAAAGCAGGCCAGAGCGTCCATCTCCGCAGTCACAGTTCTCACGGACTCTGCCGAACATTTCCCTAGTTTTCTTCATTCGAAAGTGTGATTTTTTTTGTAGTTACAATGACGGAATCTACACTCTGCTCCAAGCTGCGCTTTTCATGCAAATGCATCGAATTGGTAAGTTAAACTTAGGAGAAATGGTCAGCATATCATCGCACTGCATCGTGAACTATAAACGCCTGCCGGTTATGCAACCAATTATACGCATAGAGAGTGCGGGTCAAATTTCATTAATTTGAGTCCCACATAAACTACAATTTTTCGCGCATTCCACGCACGCATTTCCACGAATTCCACGTAAAGCTGCTGATCATCATCGTAAATCATTATCATAAAAGACAACCGCATTAAAAATCTAATCTAAAAATACAAAAATTACTGTAAAATGAACAGAGGTTTGGTTCATCCAAGAGCCTACCTACACAGGCTGACAATAAATAGCATTCATAGAACCAATAGCAATAATTTCGCATCAATTGCCAATGTCTAGACAAGAAAATTCAGTGTGACTTTATTCCTGTTTCGCGTCCAGTGCCACTGAATCGCCCTCGCGATTCTTGCGTCAGATCCTGGAATCGTGAAACGCCCTTCCGGCACCGTCCCATAGATGTTAATCGCCCCCCCCCCCCCTTACCCCTACCGACGTTTTGAGCTAGCAATACCCCCCACCACCTAACAACAAAAACAACAACAACATTACAACCGGATCCATCTGAATTACATTGTGGTGCAACCCAGTGTTCCACCCCATTACATCATCAGCATGCAGCGTTTCGCGTTACCCTCCAACTGTTATGTGTCTGTCATCAACCCCCACCTACACATCCCGAAACTAAAAATCCCACTTCCTCCCTGGAATACCCTGCCCATAAATTCCCCCCTTCCCTACATTTATGGTCCTTAAAACACCCTCACCTACCTACATTGCGTCACATGATCTATCTGTCGCTTTTGGCTGAGATTTGCAGTGAGATAAGATGAGAACTTTTGCCAATGTTATTGGCAATGAGAGCCCTCACTGATCTCATCACAGAATCGCATATCGTATACCGAACGGCGACGGCTGTATCTAACAGTATTGGCTGTAACTAAGAATGTTGTCTGTAACTAAAAATGTTGGCTGTAACTGACAAGGTTGGCTGTAACTAACGGCGTCGACTGTAACTAACGGGGGCTATGACCAACGGCTTCGACTGTAACCAACGGCGGCGACGGTTGCAGATTCTGGCGTGCGTCTGCATCGGGTTGTACGTGCACGCGCCCATCTACGCCAAGGGCTCGGGCCAAACGCCGTCCGGCACGCTGATGACCATCACGTTCGGGGGCTACGTCATCGTGCTGCTCGGCCTCATCCTGGGACACGCATGCGGCGAGAAGGTGCCCAAGAAGACGGTGAGTGGCGTTACCACCAGCTGAGACTCGTTACCTAGTTACGGTTAGATCCCGGTTTGTTAATGAATCGTTAACGGCAGATCCCGGCTTGACATCAGATCGCACATCGTTAACGTTGCATTCTTAATCGTCACCATGAGATTGCAAACTGTTACTGTCAGATTTCACATGGTTAACATTATTTCATTCAAACATAAGACATTGAGAAAAAAGGATGAGAATTGAGAATAAAGACAATATGATCCTCGTCTAGTTAATATCAGATCCGGAATCAATAACGTCAGATCCCAAATCCTTAACACCGCATCCCGAATCGTAAACACCAGATTTGACTTATTAACGTTGGTTCCCGGCTCGGAAACATCCAATACTCTCATGAATTATCGCACGTAGCGTAGAAATCCACCGATCTATGCTCTAGGTACCTTCCGTGAAACTCGCACTCTTGTATCTCATGAAGTATTGCGCGTAACGTAGCAATCAACCGATCTGTGAATCCAGGACCTGCTCTAGATTCCGTGAAACTCGCACTCTTGTATCTCATGAAGTATCGCGCGTAACGTAACAATCAACCGATCTGTGAATCCAGGACCTGCTCTACACGCTGGCGGGCCTCTGCCTGTTCATCGCTGCCGGTAGCGTTGGCATCAACTACTACAGCCACCACGGCGATCTGCACAAGTCCGACGACGTGATGAGCTACGGCAAGAAAGGACTGGCGTGCTCCGCTATCGCCATCATCAACGGCGGGGTCTTTCTGTTCGACGCGATGCTGTCCTACAAGGACGTGTCCGAGTCGTACACGCCGCACTAAGCGGAGGCGGCGGATCGTGGTTCACGCGGGAGTTATTTATGTATTTATAACGACGGTTTTGTTACAGAGAAATCATCTTTGTTTTGGGTAGTTTTTGGCCTTATTTTTTTAATTTAATTTCAGATTTTATTAAAATACCCAGATGATATAAAATAAATAGTGTTGTAACTTGTAATTTGTCTAAAATGTTTTATTTTAATAAGTCCTTCCTTTGGCCAGTTATGGAAAATAATTTTTCATTTTCTGAATTCTGTTAATTGTTCCCGGGAACATATCAGTTAGTTTTGTTCTGATTCTGATTTGGGTTTGCTCTTTACTCTTTGATTTTAAATAGATCTTTGAAAACCATCACCAAGTCTCTGTATTTTTTTCTAATTGGCAACATATAGCATCTTTAATTAGTATTTTATAGGTTGTCACAAGGATCATGGTTTGTCATAAAGATAGCTGTAAGAACAAGGATGATTTTTGATATCAAAGCTATTTTTGGAGAAACTACGCTTTTGGGATTGAATTCTGGCCAGTTTTTTGCCAATTTAGATTTTTGGCTGCTTGAATCTCTTATTCTTGGGAGCAGCTGCATCCAAAAGAAATATTTGCAATCATAAGTAAATATATAAATTTTGCCTACTATTATCATATTGGCATTGGCAAGGAGCTGAAGGACTGCAGACCTTCCATGGTGTCAATGAATCTTATCACAAAAGTAAACTGTGATTTGATTATTTAGTAGGTATTGAAACAGAGAGTAAAGGTAGATATGCAATCTTTACCACAACATTTGTTCCTAGATTAAACAGCCACAAAATGCCTGTCCTGCTGCATTTTTAGTTCACATGCACATTTTGAATCGAAAGGAAGAATCCCGAGAGAAACCTTAACTGTGAATTTTCTGTTGTTGGGAGCCTATTAAAGCCATGAATATGGTCCTCCATTTTATCGAGCTGGTGAGTACTACCATTCTAACGAATTAGTTTTTAAATCAGTTAAGTTACCTACTAACTGTATAAGTAAAGAAGACAAAATCTTATGATTTTGGATTTATGTAGTCTAATTGGTGTAAATAGTTGGTGGTTCAAGCTCTCCCTAGGTGGAGGTGGACATGACTCACTTATTACACAGAAGGTGGATGGATACTAGGGTCCTACCATAGTGTTTTCAAGTATACTAACAGTTAGATGCTATGTTTCAGACTGCCAGCATTATCTGCACCATCCTATGCATGATATCCACGATACCAGATACAGTTCAAAACAACTGGTCTTTGGGATGTTTCTTTGCGATGACATTTGGTGGCTATGTCATCGTACTAGTGGCTTCCTTGTTCACAAAATGTGTTTCGCAAGACAGCAGTAAAATGCCTCGGCTATTTGTAAGAACAATTCAAATTATTGTTATTTATTTTAAGCCAGCTAACGTACAGTCAACACAGATACTCTGAGTGTGATTGAATTAGTTTTGATGGTCAGGACTCAGGACTCAGGATCTAGTATCGTAACTAATATCTCCTAGTACCATTCCTTGAAATATAAGTGTCTAAATAACCTTAACAATGTTAAGAAAATTACACATCAATGCTGCAGTGATAGAAAACTAAGCAAATATACTTATCTACTTCCCTAGGATATCTTAATAAAATGAACCAATTAAATAATTAATATGTTCAACTTTCAGACATTTATCTACAGCCTCATTGGAATGGTCCTTTTCATCACTTGTGGAACGATAGCCATTAGCATTTATTCAGCCGGAAAGTACTCCAACACTGGATTTGCAGGCGGGATCATCGCAATCATTAATAGTGTGGTATTCTTGATAGACGCATTCATCAGTCTCAGGAAACTTGAAGACGACGATTATTGAATAGGTAGCGTAGTGATGGCCTGTTACAACTTTTAAGGAATTTATACGATTTTATTTATAGACAACCAAAGTAAAAGCCGACACAAAATGCCAATTGTACTGCCACATAACTTACGAGAACTCACACGCCAAGTAAAACTGCTCCATTATATAAAAATCTCACTGGAGACCACGGACTATATCAAGGGAGTTAATTAAAAAATGGTATTGTCACAATGACATAATCTTTGCAAGGAAGTCTGTTCCAGAATTAGATTTGCAGTGGCTGTGTTGTAGTACGTTAAATCAATCAATTCAATGTTTTACCCGATATTTGTTGAGTAATATAATAGGTACTTCAACTTTTTTGGCAGTAAATTTTACGTAATAAAGTATTTCCGCAATGTTTTTCTTAAGATTATTATTGAATTTGAAATAGATTGAATAAAATGATTATTTACCAAGCATATTGATCTTTATACAGAAATTCTTCTTCCCATACAAATAAAGTATAAATGGTATCCATGAATCACACTGATAGCTAGGTAGTATAATCCAACAGAAACAGCTTGCTGAACTTTTATACCACACCTAGACCAAAGAGTAAGACTAGAAATGAATCACTCTGGAGTTGGTTGTACCTACCTACTGTGCCATGATGTAGATACCACCAACTAGTATCATAGAATGAATGAAGGCTTGTCTAATAATCTACTAATCCCAATAATAAATATTTGCATTGATATCATTATTGGATCTGAGATATGAGAGAGATATCAGACATGAAACATGAAATTTATTGAGAATAGCAGTATAACATTGAGTTAGGTTGCCAGTTTGAATGTGTATTTGGTATCAAAGGGAATGGCAGCTGGAGAAAAGTTTGCTGAATTTTGTGCGGTGGCTTGGCAGGAGAGCTTGGGAGCAGCGTTAATCAAATGGATCGAACTGGTGAGTAGGAGATAGATGCAGAATACAAGTATTGTAACTAGTATTCTTTGGATAGTAAATTACTAATTTGGCAAGTGCCTAATTGTAGTTAGTTGTCATATGAACAAACTACCTAGACTTGCCTACTAGTGTGGAACGTATCCAACATAATATTTTCTTCTTTCTATGGTAACGAGAAGTACCTACCTACTAGATGTAGCATGACATAAATGGAAAAGCTATTCCAATATATTTTCCAACTCATGCATTTAAGTTGCCTGTAGATTCATCATAGGTCACAGGTCCTTGTTACAGTACATTAATTTGTATAATGATTTGTTGCAGATTGCCAGTGTAATCTGCACAATCCTTTACATCATATCCCCGATACCGGCTTCAGTTCCAGGCCACTGGGCTATGGGATGTCTGCTCTCGATGACCTTCGGTGGCTACGTCATTGTACTAGGAGGTTCCGTGGTAGCGTACATCACCAGAGATTACATGTCAAAGAGAATTGTAAGACCGATTCACATGATCGCACTTTGCATTTAAAGCTTATCCCGAGATAGCTCTCAGACACATTTAGACTGAATGTATTGATGGTCAGGAAGTAAATGCAATCTTGAAATCAAAGGAGATGATAATCTTGGCAAAAGGACTTACAGACCAACTCCAACAATCATATTGTTTATCTTTCAGGAACTTATGTACACTCTAATCGGCATGGCGCTTTTCATCGCTTCTGGAAGCGTTGCGATCGGTATATATTCAGAAGGAAACTACACCGGGGGTGGACTAGCAGCCGGAATCATTGCCATACTGAATAGTGTGGTATTTCTCATAGATGCACTGAAATCCGTAAACATATCCATCAACACAAAGACGCGGAATGGCTACGATTCGATAGACAGCCATATGGCGACAAATATGCCAACAGCACCAACACAATATAATGATGTGAGAACTCACACGCAAAATTTCACTGCACCGTTTCATCAAAATTTCACTGGACACCATGCGCAGCAACCGTCGAATAATTTTGAAGATTTGGACTATGAATCAGCTGTGAACCAGAATGATAGCAAAGCGGACCGACGAAGCCGATCACAGTCACGTAGGGAAAGAAACAGATATTGAATTGGAGATCTGAAACAAGGAAAATTTTAATTGACTTAGGATCCTACCTTCTCTGCCTTGGCAAGTGCCAGCCATAATTTCCTCCATGTTGAGAATTTCTTCATGTCACTGAAATTGTACTGCATCTCTTTGGAAGCGTATCTCGTCGATAACGGCGACCGGTAGTTGCAGAACTCATTGTTTTCTTGATATCCATCGGCCATAATCACTGACTAGCAAGCGTTGCTCTGTTTGAAAGCAAATCACTGACTTTTCGCAGACACTATACAACTTAACCTCTCGCGCGTAGCACCTGTAGCCGACAGCTGAGCACTGACCTCGTGTTAGGATGTGAGCGCCCTCTAGTTGAGGTAAGGCTGACTAAAATGTTTGGCGGCTGCAAAGAAAATGCAAAATTGTTATTCCTACGTTCGAAATGTAATGAAATGATCATGAAATGATAAATAAATATCTTCAGCTAGATTTATTTGATTTTTATTATTCCAGAAGACCCATGTCTATTTATAAAATTATATCGTGTCCTGCCATAATAATATCCAATTGATAGTTGACCACATTCAAATCGAGCTTCGTGCAATTATTTTTATTATTTAACAATCTATGCTGTGTGATTAAAAAGGACATACCTACACAAGCATTAACAAAACTATTAAAATTAAGATCGTGTACTACGTAAGTATTACTATACTCACCAAAGTCACAAAACAAAATGAAATATATCATCAAGCACAGTATATTAACTATAGAATATGTCGCAAACAATTACTGCAATTGTGTGATAAGAAGGTGCATAGGTTATCTCAACTGTGTGTACATGTTATTGTACATGTTATTGTCCATAGCAGCGGGGAGAATTCTGCATAGAAATGCTTCCACTATAACACACTCTACTGCACCGATTATGTCGATATAAACGACTTTTTAAAAGTACATTCATCATATTTTCTGGACTCCTCTTAGCGGCATTCGAGAACCACGCCACGTATTCCTATTCTTGAGCAAGTCCGGACTTTTACCAAGACACCGTTCTCATCGAAATTGTAAAAATGTCCTCGACTCCAATTAGCATTTGCGCATGACGAAAGAAAACCACCAAAAAATCACACTCAGACCGAAGAATTGTCACGCGTGAGAAAAAACTGTCCAAGCCCTTGTCTGTGACAATTAGTACATACGTAACTTTACTTGCTCCAAGGTTCTCAGATGTAATTAAATCGATGGTAGCAATTAACACGGGCTTTCGATCGTGTCCTGCCATGATTCTGATCGGAAGTAATATATCTTGATTTGTTTCCTAGGCATGACTGAATACTTAAGCTGTCTTCGCTTGTGAAAATGTAAGGTATAATTATGGCCGCTTGCATTTTCATATGTAATTTTACAATATTTATTCATTAAGTGTATAGTAACGGAATGTGTTTCATGAAATTTATTACATATTGTGTTGTAAAATGTATGAGATCTTAAGTATCAATCCGTCTTATTGATTGGTATGCAGATTTTGTGAAAGCCACTTGCAAACGTAAGAAAATTTCCCTTCTTGTAAAAAACACCATCTGGCTTATCACCAGAGTTGGTGGTGTTAAAAATATTTCCAGCAATACTGAAAATTTAATTTTACTTGTAAATTCTTGTAAAATTGTCTTTATCTATTCTAAACCAAAGTACATCCAAATTTCTTTATTATCGAGATGGAGAAAGATGGGATAGAGAAGATTGTTGAAGACGGAGAAGATTTAGTAAAGAGCAGAGTGATGTAGAAGTTGTAGAAGCTGAAAGCAAAGAAGAGATGGCAGACTGGCAAGCCACAGCAACAAGATTTTATTTTATTTAAGCTGTGCATATTTTACCCACTTATAAATGGACACAGATACAAGATTAGAGTACTATATATTTCAATTTAAAGTGCCTGAAAAATCACCAAGTATAAATTATTTTGTAGTAGATTACTTTCAGTATAAGAAACCCAGCATTACAATACTCGAGCTAGTATACGCTCATTCCATTAGGAAATCCCATCCCATTTCCCGTCTTGCCCAAACGTGAGAACAAATGATCACACATTCGTCAACGATCTTCGGAGTAAACAAATTATTCCCACTCATGGAAAGACAATTTTCTCCGGACAAAAAATATGAGTCACAGAATACGTCTAAGTCACCGCTATGCAAGACTTCGTATATAATAATACTCTTAGCTAATCTGAGGAAGGTCAGGTATAGTTAATTGTTTGTCTTTGAATGTCTGACTATTGTGGGAGATTTTTCCAGACCCATTCAAGCCAGTCAAGTTTACGAGTGGATGTGAGAAAGCGAACTCAGTGTTGGCACCGGCTTTACGGAAGACAGTGTGTTATCTTGAGCTGATTAGAGGTGTCTGCTAAAGCCACCTTACTGGCACGGGTTTTAGTGGGTGGCAAACTGTGGACAGGTACACATCGGAGCAAGCTACCAGGATTTGTTACCAGTGCAGTCTCCCAGAACTAGATGTTAGTGTTCTACGATTTAGTGTAAGACTTTGGTGTATCATGTCATTATGTTGTGGACGAGAACAGTGATTTTCTATATCAGTGTGTGTAAAAAAGTGTGTTTCATTTGTTAACAAAGAAGACATAACATGGGATGTGATGGATTTGCCGTGCTGAAAGGGCTAGAGCTAGTAAGTGTTCTCATTTTTATTTATTTTTGGATGGGGGTTTTTTTAAATGAAAAGAATAATTTACGATGCGTTTTTGCTATCGAAATAAAAACACCACAGTATTTGGTGTAAATTATCGATATCGAAGCGAAATGTCCAAGTGGTTTATGTGATGTGTACGAGATTTGTCTCTCCGTGTGCGCATTTCGTTTGGAAATTTGGTTCTATTATAGAAATCGTCACTTGGTATCAAAATGCAGTAAAATAATACTGCACTTTGAGCATTCAACGATTCCATCACAAGATACTTAATTTCATTTGAATTTCATTTAAAATCAACGGTTTAGGTAAATATTTTTTTTAAATGGAGACAAGAATCATCCGTTCAATTCAATGCAAAAAAAGGATAAATACCTTCAGGAGTCTCATAGAAAAATCGAGTTTATTTGTGTATTCCTAAGTCGCATAATGATTGTAACCAAATAGCCATTTTAAGTCGAGAATATTACACACCTTCTCATAGAAAAACATGCGTAGATTCCTTAAAAATCTTAGAAGTGTCAGATTTAATAGCAATGGCCAATTAACACTCCAAGGCTAAAATTAATAATTTTTCTACTAATAAAATAATAATAAGATTGCGACACTTCGCGAAATAGCGAATAGCTTGTAACTTACACCTGACATGCGCATATATAGCTAATTAATTTCTTAGATGGGGCACCATTGTTTCAGAGATCATTATACCAAAGAAAAAAATACAGTGGAAAAAGCAGCTTGTACCTTTTTACGACATCTAGCCTTGATGTAGAAAAAGCTAAGATCAAGAGCAAATCTTTTCTTGGATCGTAGATTATTTATCATCAGGCAAGATAATTGCTGTTTTCCGAGAGTGTGAAGCATTTTTCTACTCCGAACGGAAACTATGAGCGCTGCATGAAAGAAAACTCATAGTATAGTAAAAATCGTGGCTTTGATTTAATGGTACACATTTCTACTGTCTACATTGAATTCTTGTGCAGGTAAGGACACGGCACTGTCCTGTCCTTTAATACTTACCAACTTCTTACATCAAAGCCTTATTCAATCAATTATTCAAGAATGAGTGGAGAGATTTTACAGAATCTGTAAGGAAATTCAAGGATGGGATGGTAGCTAGGCTAGGGACTCAGACAAACTGGCATGTGCATGTATAAATCTGTTGGAAATAATAAATGAGCCAGGATTGAAGATTAAGCAGTCCTGAAGATGACCACGCCAAAGTGGTCAAAACGTTTACCCTTTTCAGGCCCCAAAATCGATCCAAACGCCCATTGTGAACAAAATAAACAAAATAAACAAACCAGCGTCTTGTCCTCGCAGTGCGTCGCGATCGCATGCATCATCCTGAAGCGCGTCAGCGACGACGAAGCGGTCCAAATCTTCTACCAACTGGAGAAGTTGTCGAAGGAATGGCCGCTGCTCAACTCAGTCACGTGGGAGGAGAACGGGTCCAGCTTTGCAGACATCACCTTCGGAGGGTTCGTCATCATCACGGCCGGCCTGCTGCTGGGATACGTCGTGGGGGAGCTTAGACGCGCCGGCAAGATGGTGAGTGGACGCGGAAGAGTTACCTTTGGGCTGGATGTTGATGGTGTTTAGATATGTGCAGAGAAGCGATCAGAATAAGAGGCTCTCCTCTTACTGCCATATTAGCTAGTAAGGCTGCTAATTCCAAGGTAGTACCATAGAGTAAGCAGTCTTTGGTATAGTACTATAATATGTTTGCAGTAAGCAGTGTTAGAGCAGCTATACTGTAGTTGGCAGTAAGCAGAGATATTCCGGCAAGGTAAGGGTTCATAGTTAGAATCCCACTCTGCAAATGAACATGATGATTTGTTCAATCGTTTCTAATAACAATTAGTTAGAGGCCCTTTACGGAAGATCAAGTGACACCTTGATTGCTTGCGATGAAAGATTGCTAAATGGTAGTCAAGGGAAATCTGGTTTGTTGGAAAACTTTGGAAAACTGTACGTTGGTATGAGGTTTTTAAGATGATTTGAATTTTTGTCGCAATAAAATATTGAAATGCATCCACCATACTATTTATGTGTGTATGATAAAGACCATCTCTCACATCTTAACGTTGACGTTAAACACCTTAGACATTCTCAAGGAGCATTGCTCCGAGGCAGGCAAATGTTAACGACTTTTCATATCTATTCTTTTGGAACAATCTCTTTGTAACCTTATCATAAAAAATTACGTCTTTAGGTACTAATTTCACAAATTGAACATTAATTTAGCTGTTACTTTGTTGGTAATCTGAGAAAACATTTTATTTCAAGCGCAAAGTACCATTAAAGAGCGACATTGCACAGTAAATTTCTAAGACGGATGCACATTGTATATCACATGGTTATACAAAAGCATACATTACCCTGTTCTCACACTAATGACACTAGCATCTTTGTCCCTTACTGACTTGCCTCCCTGTTTCCACCAACAGGAAGTATTCTTCCTGCTACTCGGCACGCTCATGTTCGGCACGATGGGCGCCCTCTGCCTCGCCGCCCTCGAGTCGGTGCCGCCCAACCTCGTCGACAACGCCGCCGCCCTCGGCGCCCTCGCCCTCTTCGGCGCCCTCCTCTTCATCCTCGACCTCCTGCTGCGCTCCAAGCGTCCAGGCAAATACAAGAAACCCGTTCACGCGCTCACACAAACCACGTCCTCAACCTCGTACTCCCTATCCGACGTCGAGAGCAAAGTGACACAGACAAACGGCTTCGTCAGAGACACGAGCACCGACGACAAGAACCACAGCGGCGTCATCACCGAACTTCGCTCCAGCCTCAAGGGCTCGAAGACGTCCGTCAACAACGGCGTCTCGCCGGACGCGGTCAAAGCGCACCGAGGACAGAACGGCGGGTTCGCGATGGACGAAGAGAGTCGCATCGGCACCGGCTACCGCCCCGGACGCGCCGACAGCGACGCCGGCGGCGGCGACCGGATATACGCCGATCGTCCAGCGACGCCGGTAAGTCAGCAGGGGCGTGGACGGCGGCGCCGCGCGAAACGCGCCGATTACAGTTCGGGCGACAGCGACTTCGACGACTTCATTCATCTGCCGACAGTTTCGTTCCTCCTAGCGGAGCGCGGAGAGGCGGCGGCGGCGGCGACGGCGAACACGAAGCCCAAAGGCACGCCGATGCTGCCGATGGCGCCTGTGATGCGCGGCGATCACGACGGCTTCCGGCGCACGCACAGCATCGAGAACCTAGTGCGTCGCGACGATCTGGAGCGCGAGCGCAGGGAGCTGGAGAACCAGCGCGAGCAGCTGGCACGCGAGCGGGAACGCTACTTGTTCGACAGCCGCAAGCAGAAGGAGATGATCGAGAAGCGGTCGTACTCGACGTCGCCGGACATGACGGACGGCTATCTGCGCACGCGTGCGCTCACGCCCGAGTACAGCGAGCAGAGGAAGAAGAGCGTGACAATCAGGGACCCCGAAGACGAGGTGCGCGACAAGCTGTCTCAGCAGGGCTTCGTGAAGGTGTCGTCCGAGCCGACGAAACGCAAAGTGGTCGGCTTCAGCAAGTCGTACCCGGGCTCGCCGGAGGAGAAACACAGGAAGAGTCAGGACCCCGACTTCCAAGACATGTACGCGCGCGAGACGAAGAAGGGCGACGCGGACGCCACCAGGTCGGCTGGCAGCCAGACGCCGGACTTTGCGCGGATGAAGGAGCACTGGCGCTTCGACAGCCGCGACGCCAACTCTGCGCGGCCGTCGCTGGAAGAGCGGGACAGGAGCAAGCCGTCGTCGCCGCTCGATCCTGGCTTCGTCTTGCACACAGCCAGCAACTGGCCGGAAGTGAATCCGAAGTCGTTCTCGCAGTTGCCGCTTGAGAAGCAGGGATTGGAAGATGATTATCGGCCGTTGTTTGAGCCGCCGACGGGCAAGGCGCCGAGCGTGCCGAAGACTCAGCGTGCAGGGAAGGCGTCGTTGTTCAACGTAGAGTCATCACAAGACGAGACGGTCAATATACCGGCTGGTGGTTCGCTGACTACGCAGCTGCTGCAGAAGTGGTTGAAGCAGAGGAACGCCAGGGTGGCGAAGGAGGTGTCGTGATAAGCCGGTGGTTTTTCATGCAGCAGACAATTTGTTAACTAAAATGGAACGTTCTGTTTGGATTGACGGTAACGTTTACGCCATCTGTATCATTGCCACAATGTAGGTAAAGCATTTTGTTGTTTCAATGTGTAGATACATTGAATATTGACCCCCAAAAGCTAGAAATGGTTGAATGTTAACCGCAAGGATTATGCGCCTATAGGTTAGCTTAAAAGTTATTATCTAAAACATTACAAGTATATTGTGTCGTGTATTTTTATAGCTATTGTAAATCTATTGCATACTTTTAAGTTTTACTTTCTGTCGCCCATTTGTGAGGTCAAAAATTGCAACAATATAGTTGACAATAATTACTGTAATAATTTGTCCAAGGCTTTCTGTGAAGCCGAGCCGTTGTAAGGGAGTAAAAATAGTAAAACGAGTCGGACAGTGTCGACGTTTGTCTGTGACTGCATATAACGAAGGGGTCAATGATAACGATAATTGAAGGCTTGTGTGTTGGTGTGTGGAAAAGAGAAAGTGTGTGAACTCTGCAGTTGGTTTCTGCGAGGAGGCGAAGATAACAATGACGATTGTGGGAATTGAGGACATGCTGTCGAAAGATAAGTCGATATATGTGCGATGGAGGACTATCGACTTATCGACAAAATCGATATGACAGGTCGAAAATGTTAAGGTTCGATGCTCTTTCAACGTATTATATTCATCTTGGTTAAACAATCTTATAAAATATACATGCTATGTAAGAATATATATTTTTGTCCAGTGCGTATAAATGAGCAAAGGAGGTTCTACAGCTGCTAATTTAAAAAATAAAAGAGTATTCCTTTAGTTAAACCTTGTTAAGCTTTAGCATCTGACAGCACACTGATTTAAAATAAAAACGTGTATGTATTGAATAAAGATTACTTGTCTTTACAATGAAACCTTAGCTATACTTTTAAAATTTTAAAAACAAGAAACAAAGAAATGGCCCAAGTCGTATGGCAGAGAAACAGATTTTTTATGGGAAAATCTAACACATAATTAAAATTACTATAACTAACGTGTAAAAATTATGCTAAATTAATTATATAATATCTTATCTCTCACATGTCAGAACCATTTCAAATTAAACGCTTTTTTACTTCATCTAATCGTTGTATCTTAACAAAAATAGCATCAATTATATAAACCTAACTAAATCAGGTCCACAGCTAGCTGTACAAACTTCTAACAACTCTATCTCTCTCTCCACTAACTTAAAACCTCTCCATTGAGCATTGTCGTTAAGAGTGACCCTATGTCGCACTCCTTTTCTTGCTAAACAAAAATATTGTCACTTTCAAACGCAAAATTCCGTAATGCCATTGTCTCGAATGGTTCACCTTGACTCATGCTTAAGATGAAAATCAAAATGGCGTTTTCTCACACACTTCAGCGTAAATGCGAACCATTACATCTATTACACATTTTGTTCGCCCATCAAGCGTGTGTGACTTCATCGGCGGAGTCACGCAATCGGTCACATCTTTTCAAACTAAGAATCAACCTAAATTGGGAAAGATTACTCCTCATGGGAATCGGGACACTGACGACAAACTCATGTAGTCACCCTTTGTCATCAAAACCTATTAGACACTACACAAAGAATATGCTTATTAACGAACTGAAAGATAATTGATCTATGGGATATGTAAACAGACTATAAAATTAAAATAAACCTTATAAAAAACAACAAGCAATCCATGTTTCCAGTCACATTATACAAAATATTGTACCTAGTAAACCTAGTATTGTTTGAAAATTAAAATCCGTCTTATTTCTCCTAACCAAATGAGAGACTGTTCCTGCAATTGCATGAAACAATTTGTCCCATTAGCTTGCTGCATGGACATTACTTGAGTGGCTTCTCAAGGCCGGAGGACCTGCTGAAAATAACTAAGATCATAATAGGTACTACTAAAGACAACTGTAAAGGTAAGAACTCTTGCTGTGAAGACACAGAGTCCAAGATTCTGCAAGAAGGCAACCTGCTAAAGACAACTAAGGCTGAGCTATAGCAACAACCAAGGCTTGCTAGCAACAACTAAGGCCGCAACTTCTGCTCCATGGTGATGTACTGTCGAATCAGACGCGAAATCTCGTGCGCCTGATCGGTCTGCAGCCTCGTGATGCGCTGCTGCATCAGATTACCACACTTCATGTCGAGGAAGAGTGTGCCATCCTCCGACTTGACCTTCCTGGTCGAGATCACCTCCGAGAAGGTGTAGTGCATCAGCGTCTCCTGCGGCCGAACAGGACAATTAGCTCGGCTCGGTTAATTGATGAGTGGCACGACTCACGAGGAATACTAGGAAACATTCTTTGTGTGGTATGGATGTGGATGTTTTCTAAGACTTCACGTTCAAGTTAAGTTAAAATGTCTACCCCAACGACCGAACTTCGAGCGAAGCAAGACATATGTTAATCAAGTTCTTAAATGCCTTCTAAATCTCTAGTCTTACAGTCACTTTACTATTTCCAGTACTTTCTATATCTAAATATTCTCATTCTCGGCTTAACAATTAAAGCAATACAAATAATGGAGCTGATCTAAAAAGCGTTTACAAATACACAACCAACAATCATGCTGACTTTGCCAACAAATTCAGGGTCAATTAAGTAGAGCCCACCAGAATTTGGGCAATGCTTAGTGATTCTGTGATGTTAAGTGTTCAGTGGCAGCCTGTCTCTTGACTCTACATCTAGGAACCATCTAGGAAGGTGTCTGGAGAGACAATTTCAATAGGTGGTCACCTTCACCGATATTGCTCAAAATGCGAGACCTGATGAGACCCTGCCTAAGCTATGATGTGCTAATTTTGACGAAGCCAGAAAACCAGGAGAAGAAGAAAGCTTTGTGAATTGTGCGACAGCTCGTTCGAGAAACGATATTAAACCTAAAAGAGCTGAAATGGTTAACCAATTAAAAAAAAATCGACTATGGCAGGAATGATAGTCTTGGTAGAAAGACGAGAAGAAGCGTCCAAAAAAGCGATAAAAAGAATTCGCCAAGCATTAAAGCTGTACAGAAATTAAGAACAGCATTAAATTCTAATTGAGATATTTTTCTTGGATCCCTGACCTAAAAGGATGGAATGCGCTGGTAGTAAAGGATGAAGAGTTTGATGATGGGGAAGGAAATGAAGTTTGTTAGAAGAAGACGCTAGGAAATCGCCAGGCTTGGCAAACCGGATTAAAAGCAACCCGAGATGCCCTAGATGAAAAAAAAAACGTGATCCTTTCTTTAATTAAGGAAACAAAAAAATATATAATATTAAGACCACTGAAAATGTATAGGTACTAGGCTTATTATAGTTGAGCACTTTTCCTATAGTATACCTAATGGAAACAAACCCATTCGAAAGGATCTGAGTTGCAAGGATGCCTGATAAATATTATGAGAAACGAAACACCTCTTACAAAATTTTCATTCGTACCAGGGTTTGGACCAGGATATTTTCGCCAATACAGAGCTATACATTGTTCAACTATGCTACGCTGACAACCTACTATGAAATCGATATTATGTATATTTGAGTTGTTGGGCTCCATGCAAATATAAACAGGACTATGGATATGCTTTAATGAATACACCTTCATGCTACGAGTATTTGAATTCAGGTTCAAATCCGCACTAATTCTGATAACTTACGTGGAGTGCAGTGTGAAATTTTCAAGCAGACAACTAAGCATTAAAAAACCTTGTTAGTACGTTTTTGTAGAAACATACATGCAAAGATTATAACAAGACATGCGTAAGAAAGTATAGCGTGCAGTTTTCTGTGCTGCCCTTGCCATAAGCAAGAGCGCCGGTCTCTGCAGAGTACTCACGTGGGTGACCAGGTCGATGAAGTGCACGCCGTGGCGGTTGAGTGCCAGGATGTGTTCCGCGCGCTCCTTCGGTTCCGAGATGCGTTTCACCGCGAAGAAACTCGACCCGAACAGCGGCCACTTGGACAGGATCTCTGCAGGACAAGCAACGCACGACGCCGTTAGCTAGAGACTCTTACAGCCAGGATGGGATAGATGCTTGACCTCAGATTGCTCTCAGCAGGGGAAGGCGATTTGCACACGAAGAGTAAATTTGCTTTCACGATGGTGACAGGCAATGAAATGCACTATTTTAATGTGAGATGAGATTAGAGCGTTGATTGATTCATTTAAAAACATTGTCTAAGATTCTCATCTCAGCTCAACTTAAAAATAATAACAAAATCGTATTGCAGGAGACCACCAGGCACCAATATCACAAGGACAGTCCGAAAATTCGAGATATAACAGCTCTCGACTCTGTGGTTGCACGCTGGCACCAAGTTCACCCCGATATTACTTCAAGGACTTTGAGAAGGTGCTGTATCAGAAGTCAGAACTACCCAAAAGATCAAGTTATCATTCAGACTGTAAGTTGGCAGTGATCATTGTAGGTGCTTAGAGATGTAAAAAGTTTGCTGTTTTTTCTAGACATAGAGCTGTAGGCATAGAGCAGCAAGCATGCAGCTGGTAGAGTGCTGACTATTCAAGTAGGTAAATAGTGAAGAGAGCCACGTACCCAGCACTTGCGCCTTCGCCTGTATGGTCTGCAGCGGTTCGACCTCTCGCCAGTTGCCCTGCACCATGTTCACCCACTGTCCGGGCTTCACGTCCCGCACGGCCAGCGCGGGCTTCGGCAGCAGGAACTTGGTCTCCTTCATCGTGGGTATGTGCGTCATGTCGGCGGCGCGGTGCAGAAGGGTCGCCATCTTGGCAATGTCGTACTGGAAAAGGGTGGAGGCAGAGAGTTAGAAGGCTGACCGGTGGAGGGTTGGTTTTACATTTGCTGGGTACTTCCGGTATGGTTTGGTTAGGTTCGGTGTGTAAGCCGTGAGGGCAGTTTTTGTGACATTTATTTACGTCTGTTTAGGATCGTTGCAAGCAGATGATTAGAAATACGATTATTTTCGGTTTTTGGACGCTACCCTTAACCGAGACCGAGGAATAACCGAGGGATATTCCTTAACCGAGGAATAACGATGAACCATACCTTCGGAAGGGGTTTGAAGATCAAAATAACTGTGCTTCTGTTTGCATTGGATATAAATTAAATAGTTTTCAAGGATTGGGAACGTTGTTAGTTTTAGAGCATTGAAATCACCTACTTGCGTTATTTCCATAGTTCTGAAGAGAAATTCTGAATCTCCTTTAGGTTCCAGATTTAGTATAATTTGCAAGACCGCAAAGAAACATGGCAAAAACCTCTATTTTCCATATTTTCCACCCATTTACCGCTATGTTCCCTATTTTCCACCCATTTCCCCTATTTTCTCTATTTCCCTTAACTAACCATGAGGTGACAGCTAACTTTTTTAGGCCCGATTTTGCAAATATTTTCAACTCCTATTAAACTAGAAAATAACTGGCAGTTAAACAATTGAAATTCTCTGCAAGTGACTAACCCGTCACTTCAACCCAGACGCTGGGAAATTTTGCAGAATTTTAACTAGATTTTGTACCATGACCGCGGAAAATCTTACTTGAGACACAATTCTATTCACAGTCTTAGCTGTTACCAAGGTGAACATAGTTACAGGCATAGTGTTAGAATACATAAGGACCGGTTTTCCAAAGTCCAGTTAGTGGCTAACCTCCGGATAAATACTAACCTCTATGGTGACAACCTATTGGTTGGTTCTCTCTTCCTACTAACTGGAAGATGACTATTTGATTGTAAATTGTACAACCGGCCCAAAATCTATGGTCAAAGTAAAACTCACGATCACATCCTGCTCCAGCTGTTCTCCAGGCATCACCAACAGCAACCCTTCCAGATAGTCGGGCGCGATCTGGTTGAACACGACCTCGATGTACAGCTGCGAGTCGAGCCGCAAAGGGAAGTGCCAGACGGAGCGGCAGAAGATCAGGTAGAACACCTGCTGGTTCTTGTGCAGTTCGGTGGTCACGTCCAGGATGTACTCGTCGCGTGCCAGCGGCATGGTGAACGTGTCGCCCTCGACGATGCAGTACAAAGAGAACTCCTCCATCTCGGCGGCGGCGGCGACGTTGATGACGGCACACATCTCCTCGATCACGTCCTGGTGAGGGGTGTTACGTGGTTGGTTACTATGTGTTTTTGTTGTTGGGTTAACATAGTTGCTGTCGAAGCGTGGGTGTTTTTATTGTGCTGGGACGGTTTTCTGCATTGCGGTAGTCTGTGGTTGGGGTAAATAAAGATACTGGTAGGGTGTCGGTGATATATAGAATGGTGCTAAGATGGATGGTGCTTTGGTGCTAAGAGCATAAGATATATCTGTTGGTGTTGTTAGTTGCTGGTTGTGTATGGTGCCAATCATTTCAATCACTTTGAGAATCAAATCCACAAAGTGCTTTTACTAGTTAGAAAAGTCAGTTTATTTGAAGAATAATGAAACCGAATATGAAACCTATGTTATCTGTATGTTTTGAAATGTTACTTTTTAGTCAAGTTTTAACTTCAAGGAAAATTGTCGTTTTGTTGCAATAAAAACAATAGGGGGCAAAATCAAGTAATTTCTAAGATCTCATAACAAAATGAATCAAAATCTGACCAGCTTTTTAGTCTGTAAGCACCGACACAACAAAACGAAATATCAGAGAAAGCTCCTGTGAGACACAAGTCTTTAGCGCTGTCGTTTACAAAATCAACTAATTACTACACTAGATTATGAAAAGGATGATCTGAAAGCCTTGTTAAAGCAGCAGGCAGCTTATTTTTACGAAATGTCTGGAAATGTGCAGTGAAAAGCTAGCATCCAGTAACCCAGGATAAAAGCTGTTGTTTCTTAAAAACCAGCAGCAAACGAGTGTGGTGCCAAGTGCAAGCAAGTGCGCTGTCTTCTAAAATGTTACCTGCACGACTGTGGTGGACTTGGTGTTGACGACGCGCTCGGATCCTCCGGGAAGCTGGTAGATCTGTCGCTTCGAGTTGCGTCCTGCCGAGATGGCGGTCAGTTCCTCGACGCTGGGCACGTTCTTCCGGCCTCCGTGGCGGAACGTCTTGCGTAGATTCTGCAGACACACGGTCGCCGTGCCTGCGGGGAGAGGACGGTGAAGAGATTTTGTTAGTCAGGGTTGGCCACGGGTGCGACTTGGAGATGTGGGGGGGCTTACAATGGAAAGATAGGTGGATGTATCAATATAAACTGATCTAATGGTGACAACTATGTAAAATTTTTGTAAAAGGCATGAGTCTTTATAAAGAAATTTTGACACCGTATGGCCTTGCTTCTCTTTTCTTTCTTACAAGACAATATCTATTTAACATATAATTTTTTCCGACACAATTTTCACTAAGCTGTCTAACTAATTTTAACCAATTTACTAAATCGTATCTGACAGAAGCTCAAGGGTAGCTTGCACGCTTACCAAAATCTGTGAAATAAGAAAATCTAATCACATTTACTGACAATCAAATGTTTTGAAAAGCTCTCTCTTCACATAGGTGTTGAAAAATGGTTACCCGGGAATAACAGAATTATCTTGATTAAAATTTAGATCTGAGGCACTACACCAAAGAGCAGAAGTAAATTTATACTGTACATAAAGTAATAACGAAGAAATATTTTAAAGGAAAAGCATGCATGAAATCTTCAATACTTTGATGATAAGGAAGGATGCTAGTAAGTATGCAACACGGTGTCTTGGTTCGATCATAGAGTAAGAAATGATGCCTCGATTTGGCAAGCTATGAGCTCTACGCTTGTAAAGTTTGATGCGCTCACCGTGGTACGCCCGTCGCTTGTCGTAGGCGGCCGTCTCCAAGTACTTGAACAAGTACGGCTTCAGCATGTCCGAGCAGATGAAGTACGCGGCGACGATGCTGAACAGCCTCCAGCCTCGCTGACAGGAGTCAGGATTCGCCGACTTGTTATTCGTCGTCTGCTTCATCAGCTGGCAGTAGACCTCATCGCGCAGGGACTCGTGTTTGTGGCAGTGCTGCGGATGAGAGGGAACGTAATTTTTAGAGACTCCAGCATCTTCAGTGTGACTTAACATTGGGTTTTGTCTCGAAATTCGGTCCGTTGCCAGTGCTAAAGACAAGAAGAAGCGTTCTCTATGTGTCTGCGACTACCTGCTTGTACTGCTTTCTGTTCTCTCTCCTAGTTTATTCGCGTTTAACGTTTGAATGGTCACCCATCCGCCTGACCTTGCGAAATGTTGCTTAACTTCGGCGATCTCACGAGATTGGCGGATAGAGTTATCCTCAAACGTGTTTTTTTTTTGCGGGAAGTTCTTATGGAGTCTCAGGAAAGAGCGTGCGTCTTCCGCTTTGCTTCCTTCCTGTTCAAGTGTGTTCAGCATTGAGAAGCAGAATTGAGACGCAGTATGACTTTCGAAAAGGATCCATCCTGACTGGTAGAGCTATCCTGGGCCATGGTAGCCCTTGCAAAACGATGCTGCTTTTGCTAACTCTGTTCAATTTTGCCGTTATAGATTAGCTCAACACGCTAGCTGGCAGAGTCCCAGAAACAATCCGTTTCTTAAGGTAGAGTAGAGCATAATATTATTGTGTTCATTAGAACACATTGGAAAGTGTGAACCATAACCTGAACACGAAGTTATGGGCAATTACCTTGTTAATTTATCATACAGTCAAGCTGGAAAACTAAATTAGGTCTTACTTTAGCTAAAGAAGTGTACATCTCCATCCGCTCAGTTTGGTTTGAACTTCCAACCCCCTGTATCGAGCCATCGCGTCTGCTGCTCTACCTACTATACCTAATTTCACTAATATTTCGGTGTGATATCATGAAGATTGTTGGCATTAGGTATAAGGCATATGGCTTAGAAGTTAGCAAAGGTGGAACCATAGTAGAACCTAGCAAAACTAACGCAGGAACATTGGTATTAAGAAGGGTCCTGGATGTATGTATTAAGTGTGTGACGTTCGTGAAAGTGTTGCTTAGGTGACTGCGATTGTTGGAAGAACAGCACCTCACCAAACTTTGTAACACCAGTGTTGACAGGTGATTCACCCTCAGCTAATATCACTGCCACAGCGTTGCTATACGATCGTTGGCATTCAACTTATTATTAAATTACTTATGATAAATCCATCTGTGGTAGAACCATTGCAGCCCGAGTAGCACAGTAACAAAGGTGATGGTCATTAAAAGTGACCTACCATGAGAATTGTGTAGACGCATTTGACCTCCGACAGGTCGGTGCTCATCGGCAGGTCACCCATGTATCGCATCACACTGGCGAAGCATTCGACTGCCAGGTCGCTCAGCTCGGGGGTGTCGAGTCGAAGCAACGACATCTCGACGGGCACGCTGGTGAATTTGACCAGGTCCACTTGCTCCTTCCACGTCCAGTCATTCTCCTTGTTGCCGCTGCCGGTCTTTTCCTTCTCCTTGTCCTTCTCCTTGTCCTTCTTCGCTTTCTTCTTGTTGCTCTTTAGGCTCTCGATGACCTTGAGAGAGCCGCTGATGGAGCCGTCTGCCGTTTTCAGCATCTCGAATCTGTGGGAATGGCGAGATGAAAGTTGTAGTTGGAGTGTTGATTTGCGGCTAGATTTGTGTGATATTTCACTTGATTTGTGGGGGAGCCTTTCTATTTATATCGTTTGTACTGTCAGCCTTGCCGTGAAGAGTTTGTATCAGTAAAACCCACAGAATTTTCACTTTCCCACTTTGAAATTTGAGACAAGAATGAGATTTTTTTCATTTCTATTTCGATTTTCAAATATTACAGACGTTAGAACCATAGTTTTTGTCGTCTTTCGCCCGCTTCTCAAACCTACGTATAAAATAGTAAAGAAATCTAACGCGATTTGACTTATAGTAATTATTTTCACTTCAGACTGTTGCGTAAGCGAGCGTGCTTTCAATAATGCATCACCCTCAAGCAAAGAAAATGCATTGATAATAAATAATGCAGTAGCGATCAATTAAAAACCATTTGAAATCAAAAGACAGACACATTCACGGAATGCATTTCTTTTAGCTCACACACAACACACAACATACAACAACACACATAGACACACATGAAAACAACAGGCTTATGACGAAGCTAATTACGTTAACGAGACAAGTAATTGAAATATTAGCGTGCATACCCCTTGAGTTGCCTGAAGAAAGATCCCGTTGCAATATCAACCATCATGTTCAAGCACCAGGCACCAGTTAACACCTATGAACACCTCACTGCTATAACTTGCTCATTGTTCTCCGCGACTTGAAGCTAGAATAACGCCATTATCTGCATTGCAAACTCTCACTGTTTGGGCGCTATAGAGCCATTTCCTGTACTCATCTGCCGAGGATTTCTCTGGCTTTACCGGCAAAAGGTGCCCCCCCCCCTCCGTTTCCGAAATGCTTGGGCGAGCAGCGAGCGCCTAACTTAGCGGTCCGCTAAACACCCCTTGTTAACTACAATGATTATTGTCCACTGAAGGATTAGAATTTCATGAATATTAATGCATTTCCGATGCAGTTTTTCGAGGTCTACATGAATTAACTTGATTTTTTCGTGTTTTATTTTTGTTGGTAATTTAATTTCGTGTTTTCGTAGGTCAGTGTGATAGATAATGATAACAGAAAAAATATGAAATGACTCATTTTAATTTTGGTTCTTTGTCTTTTTCTATGTTTCTATAAATAAATTACGATGTCGTTATTATCTAACTAAGGCATTGGGTCGAATACGTCAGTTTAAGCCAGTAAGGCTTTCCGGAATTTTGATCTTCGTCGCTCCGCTGATTTTATAAATATTATCTTGTACAGACAAATGAATGTTTGAAACAGCAATCCAAACAATCCAACAAATTGGATACACCTCAAGCAAACGCAAAGAACATGCTCCTGCTGCGACGAGACGCGGTGTTTACAGCAGTCATGCACACAAACTAAATTGTGAATTCATCTTGCAATGCGTGATAATTGCACACGCACAGTCATTGAACACTCTTATCAAAATTAAGATCAAAATCACAGTTTTTTCAAAGCCACGTCGAAGTTATGAGAAACTAATAATGAAGCTCCAATTGGAACGAAACGAGATAAATAACTTGGCAAAAGCAATCACCACTTATAAACATACACCGGTGTTGATTTGTTATAAATTGGTCACTTGACAACGTAGATCAGAATACGGAAGAAGATCCCACAAACACTCCACGAAGAAACTTAAATAACAAGTTTAACAAATGAGCAGTGTTCTATCAATGCTTACAAGATCAAATTCACTATCCACTCCATGCAAAGATCAGCCAAGAACTGAAATTCGTAATCTGGGAACAAAACGTTAATCTTTCTCTGTCTCCAGTCTATTAACCATAGTAATCTGTTCACACCAGCCAACAGCGAATGCGTATGCTCTAGTCATATGCTGATGCATGCCTTCGATATACCACAGCTATATACCATAATGAATCATATACCTGTATAGCATCAGCATTCGTAACACTAGGCCTGCTTTCCTAGTCTGTTGGCTATTTAGGTCTGTCATGGATTATTGAATGCTTTATGGTAGCACCACAGCGCACAGCCATGCTTGACAAGGCACGGAAAGATGCTTTGTGAAATTGTGATAGACAATCAGTTTGATTTTGCAATCTGACAGGTGAATCGATTAGTTAGATCTGCGAATGACCCTGGATTCACTCAAAAATTTTGTTATAGTAAAGCAGAGATTTTTAAAATTCTGTTTTGTACTATACAAGGATTTTGAGACACAATAATGATAAGCGAAGTCAGTCCGCTTCACACCTGACGACGAGAAAGTTTATTCGGTTTGTGAATCCGAAATATTCATGTCGGCACACTACAGACGGAACGCATGTTTAATGCGTTAATTGGTATGCAAATTACCTACAGTTTTTTATTCAGCCTCATCTTCAAGGTCAAATAGAAACTATGAGTTTTCTTTTAGTGGGGAAATTCTGTTCAATTATTTAATCCACCCTCTACTTTTCATGCCCACCAAGAATGGTGGGCTGAAAATATTCCTACTAATATTAAATCGTTCCTACACGAAATTTACATTTTAACTTGAAAATTTGATGAAAATTGGGAGTATAGAAGAATGTGTCCCAAAGTGACTCAATATGGCATCAAAGTCTCACTGTACGAAGCGCTATACATGGCTATAGAGATCAGTGGGAAGACATGATAAAGTAGCTCGATACGGCATCAAAGTCTCACTGTACGAAGCGCTATCCATGGCTATAGATTTCAGTAGGAACCAGGAAGACATGACTCATGACATAGTGGCTCAATATGGCATCAAAGTCTCGCTGTTCGAAGCGCTATCCATGGCTATAGATATCAGTGGTTTATGGAAAATATATTTTGTTAATTTGGTGTCGTGTCACTTACTTCTCCGGACTAGCCCGGAAGTGGTGCATGGCAAACTGCAGCAGCGAGTGCTTGCCATCGTGCTGACTCTGCAGCTGTTCGGTGGGCTCCGACGACTCCGTCCTGTGCACGGGGACGCCGCCTTGCGGGGCCGGCTGGTGCAGGATAGCGGGGGCAGCGTGGGCACGGCTGGCCCAGTCCGTGGGCCCTCCGGAGGGCTTGCCGTTGTGGCCTGCCGTCGCGTGGTAGGGCTCGGCGGCGATTCGAGGCGCCGACTTCTGTTGAAGCTGCGTGGAACAAGGGACAAAGGTTACATGTTAGTTTTTTAAGACTCGTGAATTTTTCTAATTTGAAAATTGAAATTGTCGAAGTACCTGAAGGAGGTGGGACCCTGTATTAGAACTTAGTTAAATCGAATTTTAGAAGTTTCGGCTTAGAAAAATGTTTTCATGCCACTGACGAATTTTATGCCTGAGTGTACAGTGATATTCTTTATTTCTTTTTGTTGACTGTGTGTTCATTTTTAATTATTATTTTTTTTTATCTTGGGACAGTCAAATGTCATAGCCAATCAGATAGGTGAACGTCAATTGTATTCTATCAGCATTAAGTTTTGTGTGCTTTTGTGTAAATTTAAGTTTGTGTTATAAAATTTGGCAAAATAATTGAAGATTTATTGCTTATAGTGAAATTTTGAACTACAAAAGAAGTTTCTTGTGAGTTAATTGTACAAGAAGATGAAACGAGCATTGACCTGACGACATTGCATTATAACTCACAAACACTGTCAAATGTGTAACACTCATTTGATACTTGAGTAATATTTAGAGGACAGATAAGGATGTTAACCTGATAGTAGAACATAACACCCGAATGTCGACATGCAAAAAGACTTGGGCCCATGCTACAAACTTACATGTGGCACTTAAAAATGACACTTTGTGCATTGGCCGACATCTATCTGAAAGTGCGTACGGAAATGATAATAATCATCATATGTAACACGTGGGGAAATCGGGAGCGAATTGTTTGGCTGTGTACATGGACAACGGTATGTCAGCTGCAATTAAAGCGGCTGGGTGATTGAGTAAATTGTGATTGCATTTGCGACGAGTTCAACCTAATTTCGATGAGTTACTAAGTGACAGCTTGCCGAATTGTCCTTGATTATCAAATTAAAAGCAAACTATTGTTTGGTTGTAATTTGTAATTATATTTGAATTTGTGTGCTCTTGAATTAGTGGGCCAGTTAAAGTTTGAAGTTTGATTAACGATGTCACTTACTGGCACCCTAATTTTGCGTTTCTTTTAAATTATAGTAGGTAGAATTTTTGTACAAGTCAATCTTAAAAATACCGTTAAGCTTGTGTTTGGGAAGAATGTGTAATCGATTCATTCGTTTTGATAACAAACAACACAAATGATGGTCAATAAACGAGCAAAGTAATGTTTGAATTTTTTTTCACTTGCAATTCATTGATGCAAGACCATATCACTCTTCAATCTGCGATTTGAATCATAAAGATCAGTAAACTACAGTATAGCACCACAGTTCTATCAATATCCTGCTACAATCTCAAAAACAATGCGTTACGCCACGAAATATCGCAAGAACAATCGCCATTCATACGAATACGATTAACAAATCTATGAAATCTCATTCCTAACTACTCGATTGGCTTTCGTTCGATCTGAATCTAACACGTATTGCGCTGTTACTGCCGAACACTCACTGTTGATCAACGAATGATCATTATCGACTGGCTCAAGAGCCTAGCGCACTATTTATTTTACCCCTAAAGCTGACACGGCGACAACACTATAAGGCTGGCTTACTTGTGTTTTTCAATCAACCCACGAATACATTGTATCATTGCGAAGCCAGTGAAGTGAATCTTCATTTACACTTGCTGCTGGAAATTAATCCGGTATGCTTGTCTTTTTATGCCTGTTTGTTCGCGCTCTACACGTCACATGACATACCTTATTTGGATTTAATTTATAGAATACGTTCCTATTTTCCTGGAACTTATTCCGCACTGTTTTCAGTACATATCATCCACAAATTTTCTTGTAAATTATTTTCTACAATTTTTCAACTTTTCACG
Source organism: Nemurella pictetii (assembly GCA_921293315.2). NCBI lineage: Eukaryota > Metazoa > Arthropoda > Insecta > Plecoptera > Nemouridae > Nemurella > Nemurella pictetii. The sequence continues at coordinate 12,418,822 of OV121122.1, forward strand.
TTTCACAAATCACGTTTGTCACTCGAGAGGCCGTATACCTCTTCGGATATTTCGACTATATTTAGACTAAACTTTCCAGGTTTTATGTTAACTCTTATAACATAACAACTGTGTACAAATTTCATTTATGTTTGTTAAGAATTTCGCTTGAAATAAATGTTTTTAAGTTACTTCTTTAACGTTCATGCAGTTCTTTCACACTTTATGAATTCTGCACAACCTTTTATACCTTGAAGGCTGTTCAATCATCATCAATCCAACAACGCTCATCCACAACTCGATTAAAACAAGCTTTCGCGAAGCCCTAGCAACTGAAAACAACGGTCACAGCGGAGTCTTTCATGTTATCTACAAGTACAGACAACAGAGCATCCGCATCTTTGAGCGAAACGGAACCAGCGACGGTCCAGGCATCCGAATCACTCAGCGTCAAAAGGAAATGGCGAGTTAAGAAGGTGAAGAAGCATCCAACGCTTTTGTCTCTCACACATGATGGCTTTCACGACCGATTATTATACATCCTCATGGTGTGCAGAGGAGGAGAAGTAATTAGTAATGAACGATGATTATGATAATTATAGATAGATGCATGAATGTATCCTCTATGTCTATGGCACGACGCACTGCTACGTAGCTGGAGTACAGTTAACTGGGACAAGGTGAAAATATTGTCCGTCATTTCTTGCCATCTTAAGTTTGATATATAGGTGAAAACTAATTTTAGATCATCTCAATATTTAAACTTTATTGGAAATGTATCACAAAATTTTAATTTAATCTAAAGTAGTAGATGATTGCTTTAAATAGAACTTTTTACGGAACGAAAGTTTGATATGTAAGAGCAACTTTCCCGGTAACATTTTTTGACAGCGATGCCGGTGTCTTTGATGATTTGTAGCCAATAAACCCACGATTTGTTTTATAGCTGTTGTCGTTCCTCGTTTTAATTGGTGAAATGGTAAGCGAGATCAAGATTTGCTCTTTCAAATTGGCTCACAATAATATCGTTTTCTTAACTTTACGATGCCTGGCTGTTAGGCAATCAAAATCGATGAAAATAAATACGATGCTTATAAATTATATTGCACAAGGAATCGCAAGCAGGGAAGCAAGCAAGGAATCGTGTTCGCAAATTCTTGGACAGTCTCGGAAACACTTACTGCATTACGAGCCATTTCCAAAACGCTGAAACCACAGTCTTCACTTTGCCACTGTCTTAACTGAACTACTCTCTCAAGTAGGATTGTTGTAGACCTTACCACTGTCACCACAACCTTCTAAGAAGCTCAGCCCCAAGTGCTTATTCAAATCAAATAATTAGAAAAAGGGCAAGGAATTTAAGCGTTAAAAATACTAATAATTTTAAAGGTACAAGATCATAAATGCAGGTACAGGACCAGATATGTGTGTGAACCGGTCCAATGAATTCGTGATTCCTCCCCAGAAGACATTACTAGCTGCAGTTGCTTACAAATATCTAGAACCGTTTTGGTATGCTGATAACGCACTAACAAGCAACAACCAATCATTTCCAGTGATACTTAAGCAACAAAATGTTAAATTCTTAATCGTCTTGTAGAGAAACTGGCTCAATGTGAATGGGCGCCTCTGGACAATCCAAATTCTCCACAACACCATCAGAGTGAAGCGCTACCTTGCAGACATTGAATCGGTTACCATAAATGAATAAAAACCCGGTGATTTTGGTGTTGATAAGAACCGACCGCGGACCTCATAGCAAGTCGATGCCAGAAGCGTGCAAGGCTGCAGGCTTCGGGACCTGTGACCGATGCCGAGAATTTGCTTGAATTTCCTTGACTGAAATTCATGTGTGTTACCATTGCCGGTGAACAGATTTCGACAGATAAATGTTTTGTACTCGGGTCAAGTTCGTTTGTTGCCCCGGGTCTTTCCGTTCAACAATACTTTGCAAAAACAATGCAAATTAAACTTATCTAACATGGGCCGTCTCCTAAACATGAAAAACACGAAAATTTAAAAGTTTTGACGAAAACAAACAAAACAATAAATTGTTTATTTCGCCAGAAAATTTATAAATTAATAGCGTGGCTTCTCCCTCTGCAAATATATGCTCGCTTAATGCGCTGGCAATGTTTTTCAACGCAGATAACCCACAAAAAGAGACGGTTAATTAGCACTAATCTAATATGAATCACATTCCCCGCCCTGTCCCCATCAAAAACAGATCGGTGATCTCAGCGTTTAGCCACAGCCTTGCGTAACACTTGGCTTGACGTAACTTTATGGCGTGCTTTATGCAAATCATTCGGCAATCCAATTAACCAGCGCCGCTTTTCACAGGTTTGCACGAGTTTCGATTGCAGCGCGTGGCGAATCTGACAGCCTTCTTAAAGGCACTTCGGCAATGATTCGACTGAACTGAAGCTATCGTCGTCCAAGCAGAAAAACAATCGGCTCGCGGTGTCTAAGCCAACTGGCTTGGAAATGCAAATTGGCGTGAATTTAGGGAAAAACTCTTGTCAAATTGTTTAACCTTTGGCGGTTTTTTGTGAATATGCAACGTAGGAGGTCGTGGGTGGAAAATAAACAGTGGGCTGCCAACTGCAAAGAGTTTTAAAATTATTTTAGCGCTCTTAATTAATACAATCATTGACACAGGAGGGGCCTATAAAACTAAGCGGACGTAACACAAATATACATTTTAATTGTTTATTTTCCTACTTAGATATAAATGAATATAAAGTGACTTCTGATAAAGAATATTACACAATTAGAGCATGTATCGTAGCAAAGATAAAACCAAATAATGGCATTGTTTTACACACGGCCACCATCAAAGAAAATTAAATATTGCATAAGGAAATTGGTCAAACCATAAAATCACCGGCGCATGAATTTTATGCTGCTGTAAATCGGCTCGCGTTTGAAAACCAGTAAATATTTTTTTCAGGCAGAATAAAAATGTACTTCTCGCCCCAAAAACGCGCCAAAACTGGGTACCAGTGACGGTTTATACCCCCAAATTGCCATCCATAAGCAAATGAAATTGCAAATACTTCTAGAAAGATATATAGGATTTCGGTCAGAAGCCGTGTGGTGACTCAACCAGCATAATAAACCAAGACACAAGACACAAATAAAGGGGTTGTGTCAAAACCAGTGAAGTGCATTTTTGGTCGAAGTTTTAACTGTGTAGTCGTCATTAAACAAGAAAATTCCGTTGAAATGTCAAATTTGAGGAAAGTCCCTACTCCGTTCTCATTTTGTAAGCATATTTGGTTCAAAAATATTTAGCCTAATAATACATAATTAGCACAAATTTCTCGCGGTTTTTGTCATTTCTATAACATTTAAAAAACCGGTTATCAGACTCACATTTTCTATTAAAAATGTCAGTTATTAGTTCAACTATTTGTGTGCATCTGGAGTAACGGACCACACTCAACAAAAGCGTCGCTCAAGGCTCCCTAAACCAAATGACAGCACCACAGAACACAATTTCTATTCAGAACAAACCTTGGATTACAACAACCGGACAACGAAAGTGCACACACCAACACCAGAACGTGCACGGCGCGTTCCCACTTTCAATTGTTGTTCCGAAAAACTAACGCGTTTATCTTTTCCAATTGGCAAACGTGTCAACAATGCACAATGAGGTGCGTGGGAATCATGATTTCAGTCATTCCGCTTGTTGCGTTTGACGTCTACGAGATCATGAGATCAGAGCTACGTGCGGTATTTTGCGATCGTCGCATCATGGGCATTTACAGTCTATATACGGGGAGAGATCATGCCTAAATATGGACGCCCTTTTGGCTGTACACTCTCATTTCAATTCGCTTAAACTTGAGTGAATTCAGCTCAGAAATGAGCCATAACTTCGACCAGAATACGTCGTACTTGATTCACTCACACCCGAGATACACGTTCGCTCGCGAATCACGAGTGAAGCTGAGTGAAGCTACGGCTCGCCCACTTCACTCACGGCAGCTGGGTCACTAAATATCCAAACGAGCGCTGTGCACTCCGATTTTAAACTGGATTATAGTAGGGGGTGATTAGAGGAACCGTTTGACACCTCATTTGGCCATGGGGGATGAAGGGTTCACAAGATATGGGCACTTTAATTATCATTTTCGTATATTTTTGTAGGCAACATTGGGTTGCGGCCTTTTGACTTTAACCGGCGCTGCTGTTCACTACCGCTGGTGTTGGTGCTTGTCAGACACCGACGCCCATAACCTCACCTTTGTTTTTCTAAATCTGACATATTTTTAGGAATAGGATGGAATTTAGGATTAGGAACTGATCAAATCTGCAATTCATTCAAGTTTTACCGTAAAGTTTGATTAAATAAGCAAACAAATGGGATATTAACCTGGGACCGCTCGATTAGAAGAGGTGTGCTTGCCGTTGTGTTACCAAAGTAGCCGTGTTTGCTCTCCGCCGCAAAGTGCTACCTAGCTAAAGACTTAAACGATCATAACACTAGTTAAAATCAGTTCAAATGGTTCGCAAAACATGTAAACGCTGTTGGCATCACGCGTCAGTCGTCTCCTTTGTGTCACTGTCATCACTCGCACCCGTCATGCCGCGTCTTGCTATCAACAAGTCGCAACAGGCCGAGTGGCGCCGAGACCAGCGTACTCGTGGGCAATGCGTGCGCAGCTACATTTGAGATATCTCTGGCTCATTGCGAGTGAACATTCTCACACAATTGCTTTGAGTTAAGTCAAGCAAGTGAAGATTTTATAAGTTAATGGTGTCGCTCGCTAAAAATGAGCTGATATTGACTCGTATATAGCTATATATTGCTCATATACACTTTGAGCTAATGCATTCACTCGCTACTTGAGCTAATCGAAATGAGAGTGTACCAACTCCTAAAATCAAACGTCAACGGTGGGATTTAAAAATGTCAATAATATTACTAAAACGTACCTATGCTTTTTGAACTGTGAATTCGATAAATTCACTGAGCTCGAATATAAAATAGGGTAGGTAACATTTCACATTTCAGATGTGTGAAGTGTGAAGTTGGTAACCCGGAGCCCGTTTCGAACAATGCGGATAAGAATGCTCTCCCAGTATTTAAACTTCGTGTAAAGCCAAGAAAATAACCATGAAAAACTCTGGTTTCATTGCGGGCAAAATAAGGTGGTAGCAGAAAAAACTAACCCTTCACTACATTTTTTCATACAAAAGCACTTTTTATTTTTTAATAGCTACTAGCTCTCTCAGATACGGATGCTTCTAGGATAGTTGGAATAAAAGTTGAAATGAAACAAGCTGAGTTTAACATAAACCTCGGCACCAAGTTTTATGGCAGAGAAAATGAGAGACACTGACAGGTTTAAGACAAGGCAGGTGTCGGCATTAATTCACCCGCAGCGTATTTCAAGATTAGCTTTATCACCGGGAGTTTACCGTGAACAAAATGAGTGGAAAATCTTAGAAAACCACACTTTCTGTGTTACACGCTGCATCTTACGACTTAAGACGAACGCAAAGGAGCAACCGAATGAATATTAAACAATATTCCTCACGCCAGCGAGCACGTTATGAATGGACAACAAATTGTACAGACATCCGAGAGTTGAAAATTTGTATGATGGAGAACACGTCTTAAAGATTTTTACAAGTAATTAACCATGGGAAAAGATGCCATTCAGTTTGGAGCGCTAGGGCCCTAAACATTGTCTTGAGTTACCAGTGGATACAATTTGGTTCAAACACAGGTACATAGCTAACTTTTTTTTCCAAGCATGCTATCTTCAATAATCGGGAGCTTAGCTGTGGTTAATACACCAGTCACATTCAGTTTATAGATGATTTAAACGCTATTACTTTCTGAAGTTGGTACCCATTGAAATGTGCGACACCATGCTCATTGCTTTTGTCAATCGAGCAATCGTTGAAACGGAATGAAGTGAACCGTGGCGGTCGAGATGCGTTCTCCTCTGGGTTTTACTCCAAGGTTTTACTCGTGCGTTCGTGCGTTCAGCTCACCGCAACGCTACACCATGGCTGTTGATGCAAACGACGATGCAGACACCGACTTGGCGTCTCGTTGTATGTGCCAAGATGCGGTCTTCGGGTGAGATACTTTCTGGGGACTTTCATTCATCAATTGCAGTTTCGAAATTAGAAGGATCAATTCAGTTTTTGTTTTTAAATTATTGCATGGCGGTCTAACATCCAATAATGAAGTGTATTCCTAAGAACAGCTGCTGTATTATGCAATAACGTTCTTGTATGAATCAAGTAAATCTTTATGATGCCTCTTGGAATAAGACAGTTACACTAATAAAAAGCTTATAATCTGCAAATTTATATTGGCTTAAGGCGCTATCATGAAAGCGTCTTATAGTGAAACAATTGTCATTAGAAGCGTTTTTCTATGAATAAGTTGCGAACCATTCGTATCTGTATCACAATTTATTTAATGCACTCGCATCTCCCAACCTGTTTGGCTCATAGAATATTTATAAACTCCGTGCAATAGGAAACCAAGATAGCCAACCAAGAATAAATAAACTTGAACTTTGACACGAGAGGTTACGGTTTGCATTTGTCACCGTTAATGTATACCAATTTTGCAGATATCTCGTTTGCTAATTCATGTTTAATAGAGAGCCAGGCTGGATGCCAAGCGCTGCTATGCCACGGATTAGAAACTCACTGCACATAATTTGCAGAAAAATTGCAATTATCTTACTTCTAGGCTCGGTTAATAACGCATTGGTATTACAATTTGCATGTGTAATTGTGTGTTCGATTAAAGGCAGCAGAAACATGCTTCGTCTCTGACAATGATTTAGTGCAGCAATGCAGTATAGTGCCATGACGTGAAGTCGTTTATCAATTGTAAGAATGGCCGTCTATGATTTGACCCAATAGAGAAATGCTATTTGCTACATGATTTTGCATTGAGTTGAGATTGCGTACACATTTGCTTATTTTGTGTTTGAGCAGCGGGGTTTTAAATCCACGGCAATTGTTAACACTTGACACATAGGAGTTTATCATTCCTATCCATTGAAACCTTCTCAAATATGTTGATTTCATGGTAGTTTAGAATGTGTTACATTCATAATCTGTAAGCATTGGTGCGAAATTATGGTATCAATAATGTTAAAGCATGTTTATATAGTCGTGTGAATGTTGTACGCATCTCGATGAAATTAATCTTTTCACAAGCTGTTAGTATTGAGTTATTAAATTGTAGCCATCCTAGCATAAGAATACGATTCAAATGTCTACAATTATGTCCTCGTTATAATCCCGAGATGATAAATAATGCTTTTTCACCTTCTAAAAATCTCATCCCGTTTGTATGAGCAAACAATTATGTGTGCAGAAAACAGCTAACGGTATAAAATTCTTTGGTGGTACAAATGCAACAGTATAAAAGTTGCAGATATTTATGAAATGATGTCTATTTCTTAATGACCTTTATGAGACTAGACATGTGATGTCGTAAGCTAAATGACAATGTACTAACCCGGTTAATACATGCATTCAGTCACATTTTAATCCTGTTACACACGTTCTCAGAGGCTTTGACTTAAAGGTCAACGAATGCGAGGGTGCATAGACCAGCTGTCTTACTTGAGCTTTTGCAAATCTGCATCTGGATCTGAGATCTGCAAGTCTCCGAGAGGATAGAACGTTTCTAAGATCAAACACTAAACCACTTATGAGAGCCTAAAATAGAGTGTAGATATAGAATTGTCTGGTGTTCATTTATAGCTAGTAGCCACCCAAAGAAATAAATGGACAACGATGAATAAAATTAGTTTTGCTGGACAAAAATAAAATTGAGGTGACCGATATTGGTGGGAATGCTTCCATCTATTTTATCTTCTGTAAATCTCACAATATGTGCTCTTGAGTGCAACTTGAAGAAAATTTAATATGTACTTTTCATCTAGTTATTACTCAATACCAAGATTATACCAAGCCAATTGAATTGGGACTGAAAAATTAAGTTAATTGACAACGTTTCAGAGTAGAATTTATTCTAGTAAATGTCCTAACGAGACGTTGGATGGCAGATTACTGTCCGCAATCATTTTACAAATCTCACGTAGGAAATGGAAAAAATGTGACCGCAAGCTTGCCTTCTTAGCAATTGCTGCCAACGCTACGGGAAGCTGCATATGGATATTAATGATGGCACCTATTGACAATTTACGATGCATCATTCATGGACCAAACATTGCGTTAAGAGTAACAATCCAGTGCAACAACAACGCTCTTAGTAAAGGAGTATTTATGTATGCCATTCCATTGTGTTGGACTGTGTATAGAACACTTCAACATCCGATATGGAGCAAATTACCGACAAGCTTCAGTTATTCGCAAAGCATCTTGAAATGTCTAAAAATACAAACGCAATAAAATGAATGTATTAATAATAAACCGTCCAAAAATCAGGTTCAGCTAGGGTCTAGTTAAGTGGCTAACCTCAAGATGACGACAACCTATCGATTGCTTAATTATTTAACTGGACTTTGCATAGCCGAAAACCATTGCAGAGAGTGTGTGGTCTATATTCAGCAACTGTGATATTTAAAGATTTCTATAGCCATCAAAAATAAAGATAGAACATCATAACTAGTCTGAATTACTAACTTATGTCAACTTATAACTTTATCACTATTTATAAACTTTAATATACCTTTACTGCTTTATACAATGACAAACACTCTTGGTTCCACTTCTGCACCCACTCGTTTCTAAACGCGATTGCATCAGGATGTGCAAAGTGTCACCCAACCCTTTCATCACATCGACATTTACACAAACGACCTTCGCAGTTATTCGCAGTTTGCTGCAAATCATCATGATCTGTGTCGCCATTTCTGTGCCTTCGATGGGAGAGCAATGTGTGGCTGGGACCGAACACGACATTAAACACTCAGATCGTTGTCGCACGACATTGCACGAACTAATTTGATGTCATTAAATGATTTTGCAACGACATCATGTGGTCTATGATTCACTGGATAGTATCGTCCGCGGATGCGACACTGTTGCAAAGAAAAACCGGATGTAAACGTGATCAAAATCTTCACAAATCATTGGCTGTCATTGAATATCTTTGTGCGCTTTCAATTTGCTAAGGCCTTCAGCACGTAATTCGAAATGTGATGATTGGATGAAAGCAATGCTATAATCAGTAGAGTGATTGCTAGAATAAATATCGGTGTTGTTTTAAGATAATGGGAACAAGAGTAATTGGAGCCAATCAATTTCGAAGGGTCCTAGGTACTTAGATCACAATGTCTGCATTGAGATACAGATAAAGTGATGCTTACAACTTGCTTCAAAATTTTAGCATTGCCTATTCATCAAGTGATTGTCAATCTTTTGTGCGACCAAATCACAAATCAGCATCCTGTAACTGCATAGAATAGCAATTGCAAACAATTATCATCATAACTAGATCAAAATTCAGCCAGTGAAACATCCGAGTCATTTCTGATTTCAATTACGTCCGTGCAGGTGGGTTTATATAAAAAGAACGCCAATCAATCACAAAAGATCCACATAATTACAATGCTTTCACTTCATGTAATCGGTGCATCTTTCTGCCGACGTTTTCCAATGATTTGTCAGATGATTTGGCGACAACTAAGCCATCACCACGGGGTTCCGAGTTCGTTTCTCGGGTGACTTTCGCTTTCGCCCAATTAGAATGCACAGTCTCCTTTGATTCGTCGAGTAATCGCAGCTTGTAGGGCGGAGTGCGACAGGGATCTCGAGCACATTGTCATCTTTGCTTCGGCTCTCATTTGATAGAAATTTTAACACGGATTTTAGGTGAAATAAGCAGTGTTGGGTCAATTACTTTTGAAAAGTAATTTAATTACATTACCAATTACATGACTCTCAAAATAATTAAATTACATTACAAATTACCTAAAACCAAAAGTAATTCGTTACATTACTAATTACTCACAAAAAATACTCAATTACTTTTCAAATTACTTTTTTTTTTGTATTTTTGCATATCTCTGCATATCAACTACCCATAGCAATATTCGGTTCTTTGAGTAGTTTCGTGTTTTTTACTTTTTTAAGACAATTGCTGCCAAATAAAATGGTTTTCACGTCAAGCCCGTTCAGAAAATTTGCCCAAGCTCACCTCATAGTTAATACGCGTAATCTGGCCATGGGAGCCTATTTAACGTGGGCCACCTCCACAATATCATCTAGGTTCTAAACAAATCGTCTTTTTCTGAATCAGACATGTTTGAAGCTGATCACTTGTCACTAGAGATGGGATTTTACGGTTTTCCGTTGGCCCAGCCCGACCTCGGCCCGACCAGTCCCGAATCCGGCCCGACCCGAAGCCCGACGGGCCCCCCAATTTTTTCGGCCCGATCCGGCCCGAAGTATTTTCCCAAAATTTACATCCGTCCGAAACTGTCCGAAGGCCCGAAGCTGTCCGAAAGTCCGAAAGTCCGAAAATTTTCGAAGATCCGAAAATATGTACGATCCAAACATAAAGAAAATCTGACTCACTGTAGTAGAAGATCTCATTCACAGCGCAGCAGGTGCAATAAATCCCGATAAGGCAGTTCTCCCTATCTAGTTTTGCTTCGCATATCACATTATCACATTGAAAAATACACTAGCAGTGACTGCATCCCGGTCGGCTCTCGGGTGAATACTGAATTAACATCGCGTAATATTTACGCATGGAGTGGAAGGAATTCGTAAGAGAGGCAAAATTTATTTAAAAAAACTTAAAAAACGAGATAACTCGTGACTAATTCTATTCTAATCTCCGAATCCGTCAAAATGCCGACCGGCTGGCTGGCACCAGCGAACTCAAGCATAGTCTGCAAATCTCATGTCGAAAATTCTTCGAACTCATGAAGGACCAAAGGCCAAAGCCTCGCAAGGCTGCGTGAGATCGGTCTAACAAGCACATGGCATGGGAAAATGTTCACTATCGCTGTGATACAGATACAGACGTAGTATGGCTGTTCGGGACTTAGCTTCGACTGCAAAACGAGGGATAATGTTATATACAGAAGCCAGCTGCGAGTAAAAAATATCGACTTGAAAGAAACATTACGGTTTGAGATATTGGACGGGAAAGGGAATTCCAAGTGCACGGGCCACTCCTCGACAGCCCGACAGACCGAACCATCTCTACTTGTCACACTGCATGGAAGAAAATTTCACATGCCTCACCGCGTTAAAGCACGCAAGACTAAATCCCAGCAAACAGCAACAGCAAGGCGGTGGCCGGCCGGTGCGTGCTGGGGAGGAAGCGGACTTTGGGTGACATGTAGACGCCACATAGGAGAGCGGAAATTTAAATTATGCTAAAAATAGTTGCTTAATCCATCCATTGTTATAAAAATAATTTTAGGCAAGGCAAAATGTAAAGTAATTCGGGATTTTTATAACTTTTCAATTACATTACATAAAATAATGTAATTAAATTACATTACTAATTACCTTCTCTTAAATGTAATGCATTACATTACAAAGTACTGAAAAAAGTAATTCATTACAGTAATTCAATTACTTTTACTCAATTACTGCCCAACACTGGAAATAAGTAATTATTTATCACAATTACCAAGGTTCACTGCTCACAAGTTGAATCCCAACAGATTGCACTATAAGAAAGAAAGTCAATTTGTATGTTTATATGCAATTATGAAAAGTGTTTGATGAATAATTATGGTTTAATATCATCACGATCAAACCTATTGTGGATTTAAACTGCGATTTGAATGTGTAAAAGCAGTTTCATTCGTGTGCGAATCTTACTCGTTCGTTTAAAGAAATGATAGTTGCAAAATTTAACCAGCAGTTCGAGAAATAACACTTCATTCTTTCTTTGGTCTTGATTTTTTTGTGGACCGATCCGATAATGATGCGGAGAGACGAAGAATTTCCAATCTGTTGTGGTGCATCGGAATCAACGGGAAAGCACAAGCTAGCGAAATGCATTAAAGTATTTTAATGATCAAAATGTAATGTCGCTTCTTCTCAAAACGAGTCAGAAATCAGAGTTCAAGAAGTTTAACTTACAAATGTACGCGATTTGTACATAAATATTATCCAAATGATCAAAAAGGTATAAAAGACATGAAACCCAGTCCCCATCGTACTTAATTGAACGTGTGACTCAAACAGTCATCAATGTAAAAATATCTAATCAGTAATCACGAAGGGAGGAACCACACAACCCACTTCGTTTTCTAGAACAATATCATTAGAAAGAGTAAACTACTATAAATGAATCATACGTGTTATTGTAATTAATAGTGGTTCACCTTGGACCGGCTGGTTATGACTATCCCGTCTTGGGTCTGCATTCACAACGCCTCTCTCGGCACTGAGGAAAATACCTAGCTGATCGATCGACGGTTGCTTTTCCCATGCGAAAATGTCAATACGTGCAAATATTGCAAATATGCTCAGAGCCTCTGACGAAATTTATCTTATAAAAATGAAGCAAAAAAAAATACAAACGTTTGAATTGTGGTGTTATGAGAACTGGCGATTCAATTCGATTTGGTTTACCAATTTCATAAGCAGGTAGTAATCATTTCAAGCAAATTCGGACGCATGATTTCCGAAGGTGTTACGATGAAACGCAGTTTCCCGATTTGCTGTTTAGAAACATATTTTGGGAGAGGTGCAATGATGGAAAGTTTCGATTTAAATGGAACAAATTACATGCGCTTTAGTAAGCTCAAACCATTTACAATGGCGACATCTTTTCAAATATTTTACGTTATGCATCGCATCGAACCCCCCGCTTGCTTATAAAGATAACAATCTTAATTAATCGGTGATTATATTACACAATATCATCGCTATTGTGTCAGGATTAATCCTTATACAATCCAATCAAGTATTATCGGCACGTATGTGAGAAAAGTCCACACACAAACGCAAAACCACCCACATTATTATTATCATTATACAATTATTCCAGATATCGCAATGCAAGCGCGTCATGATTCACAATGGGTCGGCACACGAGCATCTGCGGCTCATGTTCCTTGGCCTGAGAACTAGGCTTTAGAGAGTACAACTTCATCTTACCATTGTCGCCGCACTCGCCGACAGCGCCTGGCTTTTCTGCTGTTTCGCCTTCAGCTGCGTCTCGTAACACCGAACTTTTTCCTCCAAACATTTGAGTGTGACGTAAATCTCTTTGAGCGTCGCGCTCTTCTCTTCCGCGGGCAACATTTGGCAGCCCAACTCCTCGAATCGCTTCAGAATCTCGCGCACGGTCAGCTGCTCGGGAGTGGTCTCCTCGTCGGGACACGACTCCTCGATGATCGTCGCCATCCCCTTCGGCTTCCGCCCGAGCGTCTGCATAAGCAAAGCTTTCTTCCACTTGGTGCCGGTTGTGAACTGCATCTGGTCGACAATTTTCGAAAAGTCCTCCTCGACAATGAACTCCATCGATAGCTGCTTCTCTTCCCCGTCGTCGTCGTCGTCGTCGTTGACGCCGTCATCCCTTAGCCGGTTCCTTTGCTCGTCGTTCGCGTCTTTGTCCTCTCTGTACACCTCGACTTCGACTTGAAACGAGTGGTCACCTTTCTGCCCTTCGCGCACCACCGAGTCGTAGTACTCCAAGACGGTCTCCTCATCGGTCTTGTAGCCGTCGAAGTTGGCGTTCTTGTTCCGGCTGTTCAGGTGCAGCTCGGCGCGAGGGATGGACATCGGGACGACCACGTCGTACAGCGAGTCGTCGTGGACGTCGTCCACCTCCTGGTCTGTGTTTTTGAACAAGACACTGGCCGGGATTGTCGAGTCCGAGCTGTTTACGAGCGAATCCTCCGACGTAGTCAACAAGGAATCAGCCTTGTCGCTCGTGGCCGTCCGCTCGCTATCACAATTAGTTAAGTCGTCGATTTTGATAATCGGTATCACTCTCTCCTCTTTAGTTTTGTGTTTAGGAACCTCGTAGTTTGCGTACAACTCAGATTTGACAACGTTTTTGATGTGTGTGTTTATGATGATTAGTGGGTCAATGGGGTTGACGACTGTGATCGGTTCGTTGTTACACGAACTGCTTGATGAGGGGTTGTTGATGTCTGTGCCCGAGTCATCCTGGATCTCGTCCTCGGACGACGACGCCTCGCTCTCCGTGGACGCGACCAGCAGGCTGTCCTCGGACACGGCGTGGTTCAACATTTGCACGACGATTTGCTGCTCCTTTTCCAGCCAGGCGGCATCGCTTGCCGCCGGAAGTTCAAGTGTAATGTTCTCTTCCGTGGTTTTGATTTCAAACTCTTCGACACTCTCTACTCGAATTTCGTCCGTCTTGATGAATCTCACGTCCTCGTAGTCGTTCAAATTGTACATCTCGTCGATCTGAGCATCTGTGTTTTCATTTTCCAGCCGATTTTCTTCGATTTGAGCGTCGCCGCCGTCGACTAGCCGCTCGTCGCCGACCGGCGAACTCTCAGCGATGCTCTTCTCCAGATCCTGCTTGATCTTCTTGACCTGCGAATAAATCACTTCCGGTTTCGACGACGTCGACGAGTGATTGGAGCTTGACGAACTCATGTCCGGTTCGGACGGATCTTTCATGAACTCGTCGAGGATCTCCTGCGACATCTTCTGCTTCCGCTTGAGGGTGGTCGGCAACTCGGTCCAGTTGTCCTTCATGTCCTTATCGATCTGCGCGCGCCGGTCGATTTTGTTGTCCTTCCGGCGATGCCGGAACCAGTTCCAAGAGAACTTCTTCGTCTTGCTGCTGCGTTTCTCTTCCTTCTCGCCGCGTCTTTCCGCGTTCAAATTAACGCCGTCTTTACGCATAATTAATAAATTATGAACGCACAATTGTTGATTGTTATTATTCTAATCGTGGCTGGTGTTATCTAAGAGCTGGGGAACGCGCGGTGGCGGACATGACTGCTCGACGGCGCGACGGTTTCTCTTGAGCTGCTAGCGCATGCAGCACGTGCTTCGCCGGATCGATGTTCAACTCACTGAGCCGGATAATTGTGTTGAATAACTTCGGGACGGTCGCAGCTGTACAAGTTTCACTGGTCGCGCGTCGCCGTCAAACGAACAGTAATTCGAATACAAAAGCTGCAGCCCGATTTCCCGCTGGACCGAAATAGGCAACACATACTTCGGCGTCCTCGTCTATAGAATCAATACCTTCCGGCTACAGCGCTGTCAAACAAGAATCATAAAAGCACCAAACACGTCCTTCAAAATCTCGTGATCTAAAAGGCAGCTCAACTAAACAATCGGTTTCACTTATAGCAAATCAAAAGACAAACACAGATCGATACCGAACCCGAAACATAAAAAATTCAGGTCAAAACTCAACAATTTCACAAAGAAAACACCCCAACACTCAAAACGCACAGAGTGTGGACTTGACACTGCGGAACTGTGTCAACAAGTGCACTCTCGTGGTGAGTGGTTTAGTGAGCAGCAAGCGATTACCGGCAGATCGGTGCACGCGACTTGGTTACCACGAAGAGACTGCGCTGCTATCACCAGCTGTGTCGACGTCGAAGCCCAGGCGGCGGCCCCACATCGAGGGGGGGGGGGGGGGGCGACCCCAGTCGGTGAAGGGGGCACCACAGGTGTGATTAACGCGATTGGATTTTATTTCTATGTTTATCTAGTGCAGTAGTTTCGAAATGTATTGAGTAACAATTCATGTGGCGATCATATTGTAATTGTACAGTAAATTATAAACGAGTTAAAAGTTAATACCTTGTTGTTTATTAAGTATTGCTTTAGTTATTTCTCACGTGTGTTTTGATTGAGACTAGAAAGTGAGGAAAATTGGTTCGATGATTTAATACTTGAATGCTGAATGCGCTAGGAATTTGAGTTATAATATGTGGATAAATATATGAGAAGTGGTATTTACTTCTTAAGCGCGATGGTAAAAAAGACACAAAGAATTCTCGAGGACGTTTGAACCTGATTCTGACTGATTATCCTGAAATTGGAACGCACAATTCTTACTTCGACCTGTCGTTAAGATTTTAATTCGTGCATTTCCTTCTCTACCCATCTAATGAGTGAATGCCGACATAACATACGCATTTTTCAGAAGCAATTATCATCAGTGTAATTGGAATACTTGAAAATATAGCCCAAATTTACAAACAGTCATCGGTGTGCAATTACAAACCTAATGAATGCGTTTCGAATGTAATTGAAGCACTATAGTGCTCAAAGTGCGGATCGTCGAAATTAGAAGCCCTAGATTGCCGCTTTATTTTGGCACTAGTTTTTTTCCATGCAAAAGTATATATGCTACAACAATTGTATGATCTCATTAAATAAAGCTTATCTTGTTCTCAAACTAAGCTTTGAGCTTTTATTTCAATGTTCAATTCTTTAATATAGATGGCTTACAAAGAATAATTATAAATTGCTGATTGCTAATTATAAAATATAGATTGAAATTAACAAGCTGGACTTGTCGATATCAGATGATGTATACAATTGTGAAAACAATTGATGAGAATAATAATATAGTGTATTGTTGTGACCCTTAACAATTGAACGGTGAAAATAAATTGAGGTTCTTCCTCACCAAGGACAGAATTTCGATCTAGGCTCGTCTGTAATTTGGTAAGTCAATGCTTGATTACTCAATTAAACTAATTGCGTGAAGGGTGAGCGGTGCGATTGCACAACTGGACGCGCTAAGTGGCAAAGCATCAGATTTCGGTGGCAGATGGGGCTTGTAACGGGTCCCAGGTTCGAACCCAGTGATCGAGTTCTAATCTAGTCGACAGCAGCTGACAGCAGCTGACAGCAGAGCGCGGAAGTCAGAGTTTTTCGTGCAATGGGTTTTCTGGACAACTGTTTTCGTGGTGTTTTCATGTCGGAAAGTTTGATGCGAATTGAGCTTGTTGTGTTTGTAAAAACACGTTGATAAAAATAATTTACACGTCAAAACTTAGAATGTTATTTTGGATTTATTAGTTGAATCTTAATCTTCGTCAATAACACGTAAAATGTTAAAGTTCACAAACTTTTGTCATACTGTTTACTTAAATTTTCCTTTTATTTGAAAATATTCGTCGAAAAAAAATCTCAAAACCATTATTACTTTCTCAAAAATCTTAGCACGGAAACTTTCCCAAAATCATTGCTGTTCTTTAGCCATCTCTAACTTTAAAAAATACATCTATTTACGAATTTATGATTGCAAAATAAGTCCCATATCGTCACTAACCGGTAAAAAAATTATAAGAACCTGAAACTGAGTGCTTTAGAAAAATTTGATAGCGTAGACGACGTTTTAAAACCATCCGCATCAAGACCCCAATTGAAATATTGGTTCATCTTGAATTAACACTCGATCTGAATTTCTCGGGGACACCTTAGTCATTTGCCTACTGTTTTTTGTCTCTATCGTTCTATTCCAGTGCGGATATCTCGCAGCGGCTGCTGTGTTTGATGGACGGTGGACCGCTGGGAGAGATGAATGCGCTACCGAGTTTCTCAGCGCGCGTACTTGATTCGAGACGCTCCACGCAGCTAGTCGGTCAAAAACAGGAATTCTCTGACGCGTCATTCAATAGTGCCCTCTGGGTGTAATCTATCTTCACTATCACTCCAACACATTTGCTGATCAGACTCTTTCCTAATTGACCCAGAAAAATTAGGTGATTGATTTTTATTAGAAAAGAAATTATGAACATGTCTTTATAAATATCGAGGCTAAGATAATTATGATAATCGAGTTGATTTCAATGGGCTGTAAAACTAATAAAATTAGCAGTATATGTCAGCGTAAATACTCTTTTATTAATAGTCAGTCAGTAGCCGATTCTATTGACATTTTAAATGATTTTACAATAGCTTTAAGAATAGCAGTGAAGCAATATTTGCTTCTGTAGAGACTCAAACATATCTAATACGGGATTAGACCACTGAAATATTTAGCAAAACGCTGATTCATCTTGACAATGCAACAACAGATGTATTTCAAATTTAAACTACGGTTGTTACTTGGGTAGACGTTCCGTTGGGAAGGGCTATTATTCTTCATTTAGGTCCGCGTGCTTAAGATCTCTGTTGGAAGATGAAGATGAAGATGACCGCTGGTAGCTATTGACGGGCGCATTCCGTTCAGCCTTTGTCGTGCAAATATGGAACTAGGTTAAACTCGAACGACAACGCACGGAGTAATTTTTTAATTCTCTCGATTGAAGAACTGGATTAATTATTCGTGTACGACATTTCCGTTCGAATTTATGGGAAAATAATTGAATGTGGGTTCATTCTACTTTTTGGCCAGAACCATCTTTTTCACATGTTTTGTTTTTCGGAACAATTTACGAAAATAGTGCTTCGATGTGAGAATTATTTGACTAAATGTTTGGTACTTTAAAGAAAATAGAAAGTTAAAAATTGTCAAGGAAAATAAACTACTAAAAGATATCTTTATCTGTTGCATCTATTGCAGTCAGATTTCGATTTGCACCACCTATGAATAGAAATTTGCGAATCTAAAAACAATCACTCGACAACCACAGAAGCAATTTCTGACCAAATATGTTGCTCTTGTTTCGCTTCTCTCTTCTAGTTGTATAACATGTAGGCAATAAGCAATTTTAGATTCTCTCGCTTATTAAATCTTTCCTGTTGTGTCTGGTTTGTGTCCTAAATAAGTCCCACATCCGAGCCGATTGAAATCTTCGAGAGTGCACTGCGGTTAGCTGCGACGAAAATATGCACTTAATCTTTGTAACCACGCAAAATAATTGGCCACAAATCGAAGATTCAATACACCTCACATTCATAATTGACGGCTTCACCTGTGTAGATTTGGTTGGCGAATCAGATTATACACTATAAAGCCAGCTATTTTGCAATTATGTCAATGTTACCACGCTCGCCTAATTGAATTTAAATCGCTGACAAAAGCGGCAATACATGCGACTCACAGATGGCGAATTCAAATCCGTGATCGAACCTGCACAATGCAAATTTCGTGATCATTTCCTATCATTTATTTGGCACAACACATTGTGTGATTGCAAACACTTAGTATGTTGCTGAAGGTACCCACTGACCGTCAATTATATACCTGTGTCTGCATTATTTCAATTTGTTTCATGACTTCCTGCATTGTTAATGGTTAAAACGTGGATTTTCGAATTATGTTCGAAGCTATGTCTCATTGTTTTCTTGAGTCGCGATTAATTGCTGTTATTTTCTGAGGCCGAAATGTAGAATTGACGAACCGTGAAACTGCATTCGAAATGAAATCCTGTGGAGTCGAATGAGATTGCATTTTTCGGAATGCCTCAATATTTATAATGACACCGTCTGATGTTTGAGATGCACCTTGAATTTTGCTGTAAGGGTGCTGATTTTCGTAAAGGATATCCGTGCTTCAAAGTATATTGCGTCAGCTTCATTCCATGATTATTCTTGGATTAGGCCTCGGATTATTTCATAGAGGATAATTACTTTTGGTTATATACTCGGACACTTTATATAATTTATGACTGAATTAAATTAGATCATTTTATCATAATTTTTATGAATTTGTTACGTATGTTAGATTTTTATTAAAGCATGGTGATTAGGTTTTTCTGGTAAATAAAAAGACTCATTATTTCAAGCATCATGCTGTGCAAAATCAACGTTCACGAAGATGGGACTCATTAAAATCTGTGTGTTTCACAAATTACAATTTTTTTTCTTAAAAATCTTAGTATACCTGTAAAATTCCTTGCCCATATGTTACATTAGAGACCGGCTGTATCAAATGTATAAATCACGATAATACTGGAAAAGAATCTTTCATAGTCATTTCACATTGAATTGTTCTCCCAAACTTTATCACGATAAGCTTGGAAAAAATCTTTGTGCAAATGATCACACACTGAGATTCTGAAAGAGCTATACCATTTCACCAGCTGTCACCTTTGTGAATACAAAGTCTCGACTGCTTCTCTAACAGCATCATGGACGGTACCATCAAATACTGTTATCGACAACAGCCAAGAGATATCACCTCTATTTCTGCTGTCTCATGCGTTTGCGCACCTGTAATCTCCAGCTATGGGAGCTGCATTATGTACATTTTTAATTGGTTTAAAATTCGTTAGAACGTTTCTTCATATTTCAGTAGCTGGCCGATTTCTGTAGAACAAAATGCATTTATTTTGTCAAATTAAATAATATATGTGAGAGTTTTCTTTTGAAATTTAGAAGGTCATTGACATAAATCTTCAGACTAATTCAAAAATATCGTAGCACCTGAGGGTTAATGCAGTGTTTGTTTATCTACAAAAATGCCGAGGGGTGAAAAAGTTTCTAGATTCAACGTTGAAAAACAACATTTTTAAATGATTCTGGTTCTAGAACAAAATTCCGATCAACATAAACTGACTAAGAATCTCACTATCGTTAACAAAAATACTGGCATCTTATAAAATACAAAATCATCAAAAATCATTCGTCACAAAAAAGCGAAATTGCCACAATCACTTTCAACTGAGACCGATTACAGACTATCAACTCTTGACCACCCGTCGTCAATTCAAGGAAATCAGCAGAGGACCGCTTTAGCAACAACAAAACGTGATCGAACGAGATGACATTTCTTCATGGCGGACAGTATCAAGTCAAGTAAAAGTGTGTGATGTCAGGAAATTGACAAGAGGTGTATAGTGTTGTTGGATGGCCGGAGACACGAAATGTGAAGGAATTCGCAGGCATTTGTAAAGCGACCGATGGTTACGAAGGCGTGAAGTGTAACAGATATGGACGGCTCTAGAACGATTCCTGCCAACGCGCTGCTTTCTCTGATGGTGGTTGGATGTGAGATTGGATTTCGTGTTATAGGTGCGTGGATTCTCCGCTTCCTAGCTGCATTTTGCACTGGACAAAATAGTGTCAAGAAATATTTGACTGTATTTTTTGTTCGACGCGCTTTGTTCAACGAAAAGGTTTTAAAGGTTACTCTTAAATTTGTTCAATATCAAATGAGCATTCTCTTTCTTTGAAGTTATCTTAGTTTCATCTTTAAAATCAGCATAGCTATAAAGAGATTTTTATAAATTAATTCACAAAACGATACCAATAATTACTTACATCTCGATAATTATAATCATATACTGTCTCGAATATTTAAAAGAAACCTTGAATTCACAAAGGTATACGTCTGGCAAAAAGGGTTAACGTCTTTTCATCGTGGTTAATCATCAATTAAATAATTAAAAATCTAACATAAACAATTAACATCAATCTGTATTTTTCTAGCAAATCTGCCGAGATATCCTGTGATGCTATTCAACACAGTTGCTCGTCCTGACACAAGTAAAACCTTCAGCGCGTACATCTCTGCTGGCTTCGAGAGTAAACCACACATGCAGTGGTTCGTGAAACGCCGAGAAAGCCAAGCATGTCTCCTACAAAACGCTTCCTCCATTACTTGATCGGCCAGCACGATTATTACCATCTTAGTTAATTGACTGCAACGAATGTGATATTCGCTGAGGCTGATTATGATTTAATTTGCTTAAAACTTCCTCTGCAGAATTTTATTAATGACTACTTTTGTTAAAAGGGAGATGAGAATGAAGCATTCTAAAAACCATCTGCAATTTAATTGAGCTATAATTTAAAACTGCAGTGTGTGATTTGAATCTGTAGCAATCAAAAAATTAATTGGAATTAATACTCTTTGTGCTGTCTGGCAAGGTAACATTGTTGGATATATATTGGAGAGTAAGCAAGTTCCATAGAAATTCATTTTTACTATCGGGGTATTTTTTACTGAATGCTATTTTAGTTAGTCGTGACATTCGAGAAATTAGTTTTCAGAGATTTACTTTTCAATTCGATATGCCATGAATTTAAATAGCCACAAAAAAATATTTACTTAGTGGAAAACTAAAAAGAAAATTGATAACCACCGCCTCAACGACTCACCAAAAGCCCACGTTTTTTTTTCAAGTGATTGAATGAATTTGCAACACGAGTATTTCGTTATAAATAATTAAATGACATTGCTGTTTTGTGTTTATCAAAATCCAAATCGAAAAAAAGACTTAGCCAATCTTGCCGATCAAATTAGAGAAAAGATTATTAAATTTTGAGCTTCACCTGCTAATGTCGAGCGTCTGAAACAGGTTTCACTCTATTTAATGTTTACTTTAAGTTAAATTACCTCATAAATCATAAAGTCACATGTAAATATCGCTTCCATGATAAATCCCGCCGATGGCACCAATGTAGCAGCAACTCACAAAAGCCCACTTCTGTCGCCAATTGTAAAATATAAAACATTTCGCTTTTAAAAGTCAGTAGGAACATCAAACAACTACTGGAAGCGTGTCTACATCTCTTCGAATCTCTACTCTTCACCCTTGAGACTCTGCTCAACATATTATATTTAAAAAAAATCGATAAAGCCAGGCTTAAGTCGACGCTTTAGGGACAAAGCTATCAAAGACTGTTGAGTCTTGCGTGCATGCTGTTCCGTTTGCGTTTGAATTTGCTGTTCGAATACAAAAGAAATGTGGTCAACTGAGTAAATGGCGTTCCAAAAACAACCAAACCCGCCTGATCGCCGGATGACTGTCATGAAAATGTCGAAGGCAAGTGGTTCAGAAGCCGTGGGTGGATGGAATATGAGGGAAACTGTTCTGCAAATCTGTCATAAGAACGATCAAGTCAAACGTAATGACCAAGTCGAAAGATTGACAGAACAGCTGATTCTTCTCAGGACCACAAATCGATCAAGACAGAGCTGTGTGGAGCCCGATATTGTAGGAAGAGGCAACAAGAATCCAAGTCCCCGGAGAGGGTTTTCTGTTGCAACGAGAATTGTTTGTGGATTATTTGTTTTCATTCTGATTTCGAAGTCGATCCGAAGGAGTCATGTCCTCCCGAGATTCTCTCAATGTTGTTTTAATCCTTCGAATAAACGTTTTTTGAATTGATACAAAGTTGTGTTTTACCTCGACACAACATAGCAAAGCCGGTTCTAATAACAGATATCTTCCATGCAGACAACGAATATTTGCCGTTTGGTTCGATCCCACATTAGAGCAAACCCTGTATAATGTCGTGTGTCGCGTTTGACCGCATATCGTGCAATAAAGTCATAGATCTCGATACTTCCACATTGAAAACAACTCCGATGAACCAAGTCCACACCCAAACCAACACCACATGATAATGAAGCGTCGCCACGTCGTGGCTCCTACCTTATCGTGCGTGACCGCGTATCGTGCGATCAAGTCGTTGATCTGGTTCGCGCGGTGCGTGTACAACGTGATCCTGCCGCCGTCGGCCAACGCGATCTCCACGGCGCTGGCCTTAGGCACGCACGTGTCGACGATGTCGTCGAAGCCAATCGTGTCCAGCACTTGCAGCGCGTCACCGTCGGGCTGTGCAGACTTGTCCAGCCGCGTGAGACGCACGCCCGAGTGCGATACGGCTAGGTGTTGGACCGATGGG
Organism: Nemurella pictetii; assembly: GCA_921293315.2. Classification (NCBI taxonomy): domain Eukaryota; kingdom Metazoa; phylum Arthropoda; class Insecta; order Plecoptera; family Nemouridae; genus Nemurella; species Nemurella pictetii. The sequence continues at coordinate 12,442,273 of OV121122.1, forward strand.
TGTTGGTGGCCGCCCTGAGGGATGGAGATCGGGTGGTAAGTTAGTTGAACATACTGTTTTTTCTTAGGGAATTCCGATTAGGTAGGTCTAGTTGCAGTGAAGAGAGGGTCTATAGTGTCTTGTGTCGTAGGCAAAATCATTGCAAAATATTTGACATTATGAATCTTTCATGTTGACAAAATCTTGCAATTCCGAAACTGCTTGTTGTTGGACGGAAGGGTGCTCTGCAGAATTTCCAAATGGAAAAATGAGTGAATAGGGGCCCTGTGATTGGAGATTTGGTGTTGCGTTAGTGGGGGTGTGGTAATATCTGGCTTTTACTCAATTAAGTGAAATAAGGGTGATTTGGTGTGAGTTAGAGGTTAGTAACATCATAATTTTACAGTGACAAAATCGTACAATTTCCACACTGCAGTGCTTCTCTGGAGGATGCTGACCTCTGCCTTTGTGATGAACATTTGAAGTTTTGACAGTGGTGGTCGCAACTACAATTTGTTATCAATTTATTGTGATTATGTAGGTTAGGTCAGAGGTTAGTAATATTTCTAGTTGGAGTGACAAATCATGCATCTTGGTGGGTGGAAATATTGTGGTTTATCTCTCTGCTTGTTCATGATGCGTCTTTGTTTAGTCGGTGGTTAATAAAATATATGTTTTCAATTTAATTTAATAAAAAAATCATGCGATTTTGACACTTAGAGTCGCACCATCGATGTGTGCTTGTGATCTAGATTGCTAGTAAAGCCAATATCTCGCATTTTTTTTTTAAATTAGCTTAAGGGAGGTAGGGATAGCAGGGTGAACTTTAATATGCAGTAAACCTTGGCGTGATTGGAAGCGATAGCAATTCGATGATGTTCTTTAACAAAAGAACGGAACTTCCGATGGACTTCTGTCTAACACTACATAATATTTTCAGCTTTTACTTGAACCCACATGCTTTTCAATCGACGTTTGCAACGATAAGGATGAAGATGGTTTCCTAGCGTTGTTTCTTAGCAGCGACTTTAACTCACCGAGACGGGGAAGATCCGGGCGAAGTATGTAGGCCAGTCCTTGGCCACGTCCACGATGTTCTTCTTGATGGTGACCTTCTGGTGGCCAGACTGGAGGTTGTTTAGGGTGACGCCGTAGCTGTCCAGCAACTGCAAGCAAGCGCGATGGCTTACAACTCTTGTCCGTACTGCGTTGCTTAGAGGTGGATATGACGTTGAAGTAACCACGATCTTATAATGAGTGCTATGTTAAAGCTTGTAGCATGACGTCTGGATGGAAATTTAATTACTTTATATAAAATACTTCTATTGGAAACGATGTTTTTTTACTTTTAGGTCGCTATTTTATCGTTTTTACCAGTTGTGAGCCATTAAATCAATTCTGGTTCAATCCTGTTAAGCTTTGAGTATATAGTTGAGTCAGCATCATTAAAATTATGCTCACCATAACGCGATTTAAATTAGTGCCAAGCCTCAAAAGTTTTAAAATCAAAAGTAACTAACAACCCAATTACAATTTTACAGTAAGGGCCGAAATGAAAATGTCCAATTGAATGGCTAACCCCCAGATAAAAAATCATCCCCCTGGTGAAAACCAATCGGTTTCTTCAGTTTTATTCTTAACTAGAAGATAACTATTTTAATTTCAGCACTTATAGAAGAAGTAGGCAAAGCGAGGGGTTTCTTGTTGGCATAAAGGTCTCTGCTGACAAGGATATCTGAATTTCCGTTAAACTGTCTCAAAACTACACCCCTTAGCCCCGATTTCAAGATATCAAAATGAAACACTGAAACAGTGTCCAACCTTTGCCTCAACCTGCATAATATCTTCCATAGCATTCGACCCACCTTCTTCATCCTCGCCCGCTGCTCCCTGGCGATGCGCACGCACGCTCCCGCCCCCAGCGTGTCCTGCACCACCTGACAGTAGACCAGGTGCAACGCCAACGGCCCGGTCAGACTCTCGCCCGGTGCGAACACCTCCTTGCGCACGCGCAGATGCCACGCGACGCGGTTGTACGCAAAGTGCGCGGCGCCGCTTGGCGGGTAGAGACGTGTGGCGCCAGCTGGCGGCTGGTCGCGGCGGTCGGGCACCGCGGCAGGAGCCCCGCTGTCGACGGCTGGCAGGAACTCGGACGAGTCGTCGACTGGGTGGGGGCGTTTAGGAGGGTTAGTCGCTTGCTAGGGTTGTTTTACTCTTATAGCATATTCAGTTTGTAAATGTAAGGAAATGAAAGCTTTGAACAAGGAGGAACTCGGAAGAGTCGTCGTCTGGGTGGGAGTGTTGAGAAGGGTTAGACGCTTGCTATCGTTGTTTTACTCTTTGCACGGTAGGTTTGCAAAAGTTGATTTGGACAGGTTTTAGCAATCGGAGGAACTTGGATAGGATTGAATTCGTACAAACCGTCAACTGGATGAGGGCGTTTTGAAGGTTATCTTTCTAGGGTCGTTTTAGTTTTAACTTAAGTATTCTTATCTCATGTTGCAATGAACAGGTATGAAAGAATAGAACCAGGAGGAATTTGAACGAGAAGTTAACATGGGTGGAGAAACTTAGTTGATTCTGAACTTGTGAATCTTTGACTATCTAGCAGCTTTTTCAACTCTACTATAGCAATCAGAATCTAATGAATTTATTAGAATTTAATCCGTTCAAAACCATCAATGACACTAAAATAATCAAGCAACTCGCTCATTGATGCTCATCTTCCATAAAAACCCAGACAAACATGATAACCAAAGAAATGTACTCACTCTCAATCCTCTCCATCTTGTCCGTGAGATGCGTGGACACCGACGATCTGCGATCCCGATCCATCCTATTGTTGCTCTGATGCACCCCGAACATGTCCCCTTGTCCATTGTACTGGTGTCCGAACGAATCCCTGTTGTCCCTGTTGTTCTGCACGTGGAACGAATCCCTGCTATCTCGGTTGTTTTGGACGTGGAACGAATCTCTGCTGTCTCTTGTTTCGCGGTGGTCCCGATGGTCCCGGTGATCGCGGTGGTCGCGGTGGTCTCGGTTGTTCGGTGGTGGACCGAACATGTCACGATTGTTGGAGAACTGAGAGTTGAACATCTCGCGGTTGTTCTTCACCGGCTGGATTGGGGGCGGGGGCGAGCGAGGCTGGGGCAGTGCCGGCGTCATGCTGTCGACGCGAAGAAAACAGAGTGATTTTGTTAAGTTTGTTTCGTAGCGGGGACGTGGAGCTAAAACTGCGTAACTCCGTTTGTTTTAGATTTCAGTTTTTGCTACATTTAATCAGAAGGGATCAATTTTTCCTGTCACAAAGAGTGTGCATATCTAAAATATCGCCTCTAGTCGCCTTAAGCTACTAAGTAGCAACCTTTCCTTGTCAAAGAAAACTGCATAGCAAATAACTCAATCAGGTTTGGTTTGGAAAAAAACATTTATGAGCTGTGTTAAATAAAAAAAGGGAAGATAGCGGAATCACAACCCGAATTTCTCTACCTGGCTTAAGCTAGAGGGTATTATGACGTCGCTTTGATAGAATTTGATACAAATGAATAGTTGTATTGTCCAATCAAAAAATTCACAGAAGTGCATAGGATGGTGCTGGTGATGCTAATTGTCACGATGTAATGATAACGGAGTCCATGTCTTAGCAAACAATCGTCGAACGAAATAAACCCTAGCTCCGTCGATCAGTTGGATAAACCAAATGTCTCACCAGGCTGTCGAATATGTAGGAAACTCGTCAGTAATAGCATTATTAAGCTGGCGACAGAGTCATGAGCGCCGCCTAAGTTAGGATTTAAAGTACCAATTGTTAACCTGGTTCACTAAGTTCGCCATCAGCGTTTTGTCGCCAAATGTTTTCGAGATTTTCCTATAATCACCAGCCTAGTATGATATTTTTCAAAGGTGGGTAAGGCTCCGTGAGATTTTGCCTCTCAGTGACACTTGGTGAAGATTTTAGAAGCCCGAGACACGTCTTTTGAAGACGAATCTCTCCCGAGACACGCACCTGTGCGAGTAGAAGCTGCTGGTCCTCGAAGCCTGGTGCGCCTGCGCGTCATGGAAGTGCCCGGGGGTGACGGGCGGAGGGGGAGGCGCCGGTCTCCAGCTAGCGTTGGTCGACGCAGGCTTGTCCCATCCTCCGTTGCTGCACGGGCCACGCAAGATTAGCACACGGTTTGTCACAAGATGGAACCCTTTCTCTTTTGTGAACATTAGTTTACGTTTCACTACATTTGGCTAGTAAAATTAGCGATCATTTTTAAGGGCTGGTTTTACTCAATTATGTGTTGGTGAGATGATTATCTGCAAGAGATGAGGGCGAATCAATGTATCATTTTGAGTTGAGCATGAGGAAAAGCTTACAGCCCGATTACACTCCTACCCTGCTTGGTTTACGATTAGACCTCGCAAGAGCTTAAGTTCTGGGAACGAAAAACCATTGAATTTTACATAAAAACGCACTATCGAGACTTTATCCTAGTTTTGGAATGACAAACCCGTAATTTCACATAAAAACGCACTATCAAGACTTTATCCAGAAAACTGTTTCGCAAGGTGCTTTTGATGGGAGCTTTTGCAAAGCAACAAGTGTATTCGACTCGGCTTCTCTACTTGTTTCAACCACCCACCTCTGTCCTGCAATCGGCGACATGTCCCAACCGGAGTGCGGCTTCTCCCAGCCGTTGTTGGCGGCGGTGGGCTTCGCGTCCCACCCATTCGGCGACTTGCCGGCAGCCACGGTCGGCTTCTCCATGCGTTCCACTTGGCTGCGCACGATGTTGGTCTGCTGCACGTCGGGTCGTTCTTCCTTCGAAACACCGCGCGTGACGACCGCCTCCACCGAGTCGACGGTGTCCCAACGGCCGGCTGGCGACGAGAGTAGCAATGGATACTGAGTGAAATGTCACAGTTTCACGTTCCCTAGACTCTAGCTATGCGTCTGCAGTGTACAATGGTGGTGTAATGGGACGCTTTTCGCTGATGACTGCCTCCGCGGATTGATTATGTCCCATGTCTGGCTGAAGACGAGAATCAATCAATCGGTCACCATCATCATAATCCTGTTTCTATCGCCACGGCGGCACCCAGGTAGACTAGTTAAGTTTTATCTGGAGAAGTATTTTCGATTGGACATTTCGTTTATATAAAATCATTGAGGTTTACTGAGTTTTCTTGTGGGACATGACAACCTGTTAGGTTGGCGGCTGCGGTTACCGAATTAAACACACAATTTAATTTCTTATAAGACTGATGTATTTTCCTAATTTTTGCACGTTTGTTTTCAAGAGAACTTTATAACTAGGTTATTGAATTCCAATGCTACCAAACTTATACTTTTCCCTCAAACTGATATAGCAGGCAGCAAAGCTTTGCGAAACGTCAAAGCAAAATTAAGGTAAGTAGATTTTCTGAAAACAAACAATTTTGTCTCAACGCGATGAAAATCGACGTCCACGAAGCCCTAGTATTATAAATGATACTGTACTCTTTAACTTAATGTACTTACAGAATAGTAATGATGTAACCTTACCACCTGCATCAGTATGTTACTTGTAAAGCTTAGAATAAATAAAATAAATAATCAAGACGTGAACTCACCGAGCTGCTGTTCAAGCAACATCTTGCGGTTGTCTTCCAGCTTCTTGACCGGCCGCTGCGGCGGCTCCAGCACCGCCTTGACCCCGGCCTTCTCCGGCTTGGTGGTCGAGCGCACGCTGTGGCTGGCGGTCACCATCTCCAGCTTGCTGCGCATCTCCGAGCTGATACGAAGCTTGCCGATGCTGCCCGGAGTGACGCGAGGCGAGCCGAGGTCGAACGATCTGGGTGGCGTTAGGATGGACAGTGTTGTTTTAAGAGTTCGGGAAGTAAATAGCTCGTTCTTTCGCTGATTTTCTGATACTTTTATCAACATGTCCACTGACTTCCGCTGATCGGCGCTGGGGAAGATATTTCTAAACATGCGAACAAAGCTATCATCTTAGAAACTTGCATGCATATCTTAAAAAATTTCCAAGATAACCAACTCCCTGCTCTTAATTGATTGACAAATTACGTGAAGGGAACGGATAAAAATATAAAAAGGAGCGAAGTTGTTTGGGAAGAATGGGCACGGGCTTAAGTTGAAAAAAGGATCCTCAAAAAAGGATCCTCAAAAAGGATAGCAAATTTTTAAAATTGTGTCCAGTAATTAGTAAAAAGATGATGGAAGGTGTGAATAAGTTTAAATAAGAGATGAGAATGGGAGATGGTGTGGTGGGACACAGACCAGAAAACACGAAAATCATCATCTCAACGTCATGGTAACTCACTTGTTTGCCGACTGCTTCTGCCCCCCATCGCTCGAGTCTCGCTTGCCGGATGACGGCGTCCCTCGGGACTCCTTCCTCGGCGTCGCGTTGGCGGTCGGACTCCTCGCCGACGCCGACGCCAACGCCGACGTAGACGCCTCCAGACTCTCGATCTCGAACTCCTCCCACTCGACGCCTTCGGGCATGTCGGCGTACTCCTAGCGGGGTGAGAAATGGGTCAACGGTGCGTTCTCTGTCTTTTAGCTCAACGTTTGGGGAATATAAACCAATTTTAAATATTTCTTCGTCATGTTCATTGTCAGTACGGCTTTTTTTCGAACACGGACGTTTTAATTGATGAGAATAATGGGTTTTTGTAGCTTTGATATGCCCTTCAAAGTGGTTTACCCTGTTTCCGATGTTCCCGATGTTCCCGATGTTTACGATTCCGGACAAATATATGAACTGAAAGTTGATGACAGTTGAAATATTATAAAAGCGTATCTTTGCAGTTGAGAGCTGCACATGTTTCTATTCGCTGTTTGCCGGGTTTACCAGCAGCTCTACGTCGCCTGATTTCGTCTAGATTCTCCTATATTATACAGGCTAGTAAGAGATTTTGTATAAATTATTGTATTGAGTATTGACCCGTAAGCCAATCATCCACCTAACGCCACCTAATTATCAGCACATACTACTACCAACTTTTTACAGTAATCAGTTTTTACAAAAAATTTCAGTTATATCAAATAACGTGATAATTCATCATGTCATAGGGCTTCACGAGCACTCATACAATCGTTTTAAACGATTAAACGATTATATGAGTGTTTGAAAAGCCTTAATTTTCCTGAAACTTAAAGAAACCTTTCTTTCCACGCACCTGCATCTGCTGCGGCGTGGTCTTGCGCTGGTGGTGCTGCCGGTGCTTGAACAACAGGAAGCTGTCGCCAGCCTCGTCGACGGCTGCCTTCGGCGGCGGCCAGCGCCACTTGCCGATGCGCACTGTCTTCGCGCGGCCGTAAGGGTCGAGGAAGGGTCGCGTCTCCGAGGGGTCGCCTGGCTCGGGGGGTGGCGGCATCGGGGGCGGCGGCGGCGGCGCAGACATGCCCGGCGAACCCTGGAGGGCAGAAAGCAGGGGGTGTTATGTCGGGTTATGGGGCTGAGGATTTGCTACTTGCTGGTGGCTGTTGAAGGGGAGATCGTCATCACATATTTTACTAACGATAGTTTGTAGATAGGTTCGATAAGTATTGTATAAAAGGATTGAACCTAGAAAATTTGTTTGGTATTTTTTAGTAGAGGTCTTCGATAAGCTTTTCATCAGGCTAGCGATGACCCATAATTTGTTTGATCTTGAGTATTGCTGTATAAAACGATGGAGTGAAGATGGTTTTTTAACACTTTACAACACTCTGCGTTAGTAAGCAATGGCTAAACAGTTGATTTCAGGACAGATCCCCAACTATTAGGAGAAAGAAAAAAAATTGAAAAAATTTCTAAAAAGTTTTATGCATCACGGGATGGTTTGTGTAATTTTGAAGGTGTCAGGACGTTTCTAGGATATCTCGCCGTTTTGGCAGACAGATCTGCGGAAACGTTGTGAAAAAAGGCCAACAATCTCTTATACACAGAAACTCAGTGTGTTAATTTCACCAAATTATCAAATGTCAGCTTTATAAACCACCCATTCCATTCAATTTAAATTAAATTAAAATGACGCCATGTTACCCACTCGCTAAAGCCAGGTAGAGTAATTCGGGTTGTGATTGCCTTTGTAGCAGAGACAATTAACATTTTTTTCCAAATAAAAAGCATAAACATGCGTTTTTTCCACCAAATCATCCAACATCGTCCCTGGGAAGTCCCACATGGTCCCACCCTCCCCTAAAAGCGGCGTGTCTCGCGAGACGTACCTTCGAGTGCGAGAAGTTCGACTCGACGGAGCTCTTCCTGCTCTTGAGCTCGGTAAGCACGCTGGTGAACGCCGTGCTCGAGTTGCCGGTCACCGGGCTGGCCTTCGTGGGGGTGGGTCGCCTCCCTCCCGGTGACACGAAGCGCGAGGTGGGAGACTGCGGTCGGTGCACCTAACGGTGGGGTGAACAAGGAGGCTGAGTCGGGGGCGACGCGTACGATAATGTGGATTTTCGTTATTTATAGAGGTTCGTATGGTCTAAAACTAGAAATTTTAATGACTACTGTCTGATTTTCTTACAAGCTATCAAAATTATTGGAGGAAAAATCCCTTATTTGTTATTTATCTAATTTAAAGATGAGAAATTGGTTTTCACTGGTGGAAGCTTACGCCAGTAAGCATTTGTTGGTGGGTTAGCTAGGAAGGAAAAATGTGCGTCCGAACCGGGATACGAACCCGGATTTAACGAACAACGAACACAAACAACGAACAATATAGCGAACGATGGTTTTAACAAAAATCTTGTGGTGAACTTAGAACCAGTAAAACCACTTTGTTTCAAATCTGAGTTGAGAGATAACTTCCGGAAACAGTTGGCTTTCACTGCACGTGGCTCACATGCCATTCAAGCTCAATTAACACTTCATCTCTGAGTTAACAAAATGTTAACACCAGCACGCCGACAACAAAATCATTTTTCTTTGTTGGATTTTTAGGATTATTTAAAAAAAATGTTATTTAAGTTTGGTACTTTGGTAGTTTGGAGAGAGTGCGGCTTGGCTCTGGTGGAAGGCGTTTGTACAGGTCTGTATGTTTTTATATAAGTTTGTCTTACAATGCTATTGAATCTACTTTTACATGGGCTCATAGTGTGTTGTCCTCAAGTAGTGCCAAAATCTGCAAGATTCACGAATCTAGCAATCTGTACGATTCTTTTCGAAACAATAACGTTTCGCCGGCGCCACCGTCTCCAAGGCCAGCCACGCACCTGCGCACGAATGGTGGTCTCGTGGTGCACGCCCTGTCCCGGCGGCGTCCGCGCCTGCGTCTTGATCGGCAGCTGCGGTGGCGCGCTCGAGCGGTTGGCGGCCGAACGTTGCTTGTCCGTCGACCACAAGTCACCGCCGTCGGGCTCACGGAACGACACCTAGCGGCAGCGTCCGGTATTCACACGCAGCTCTACACTAGGCTATAGCAGGTCCAGGCTTAACCTTAGGCGTCATTGCTGTGCAATCTCGTATATCAGGCATTGCCAGAGGTGGCTGGCAAAATCCGAACTTCATATAAGTGATGGTGAGATGTATTTGCATACACGACGGGGAAGGTTAAGTCTTAACTTGCTGCTGTAGGTCTATGTTGTACTTGGCCAGAATGAGACTGTGCCAGCATTATTGAGCCTGGATTCAGAACAGATTTAATAGGTCCAAGATATTTGCCCATGTTAAGTCTTGAATGAGGAGATGTGCTTGGACAATTCGATTTGAAAAGGATACAATATCTTCAGGCTAACCAATGCTCGCACTGTCTTATGACCGCCCTAGACTTACATAGAAACATTATCGTACCTTAGATTAACAACATTTAAAACAGAGATAGCGAAGTAGAATCAAGCATCATGCAGAAAGAAGTGTAGGTGATTCTAGAGACAAAAAAACACCCTTCGAGTAGAGAAGAAGTGGTGACGTGGTAGAGAGACGGTGAAATACCTTGGAGCTTTTGCCCAGCGTATCGTAAGTATTGTCGGGGTAGTGACCTTGTAGTGCTGCTGCCTGGTGGGCAACGCCTGCATGCATGCTCGGGTGGTAGGGCGTGGCCTAAACACATGCGCATGCGTTCAACGTAGGTGAGCGCACCTTAATGGAACTCTAGCTATGATAGCCTGTTGCCAACTCTATTAGAAAGTTTTTAAATTTTAGATTTTGAAAATTGAGATACCAGAAAAGTTACCTTTCATGTGAACACACGCAAACGATTGTTTCTTAGGATATATTTACAAGTTACTTAATTTCAAAGTAAGTTTTGGTTAACTTCATGCATCCCAAAAATCAATATTTTATGGTACACAACTAAAACCTTTTCTCAGGAATTATAAAACGGTTTTAAAAGCTGCAAATAAGATAGTATAGTAACATTAAAAAGTTGGGTCCCTCGATAGAAAATGCCATGCCTGAACTTCTTTCTGTGTTTTTAAAGATAAGAGAGACGTCAACTGTTATTTCTATTCAATTATCGATAATTTTAAGTCTTTTTCTCAGCTCACATGATGTCTTAAACCCTCAATTTGAAGTCACCAAATGTCTATCATTATTTATTTCTTAAGAACCATGTATTTTCCTCATCCATGCAACGTTGGGATTATTGAATTTATTTGATTTAGTTTTTGGGTTTGTTTTGAGTAAGGTTGGTTCTTTTGATCGATTTCTTGCTATCTGTGACTGCAAGACCCTTAAAGCAGGCATCACAGCTGTGCGATACATCGAGGAAAGTTTTAGTTTGTGAGCTTAGCATTCATAAACCAGGTAAATAGTTTTTTCTGAAATCTAACGTGCGAAGGAAAAGACACTCGTCTTAAGAAAGTAATACATTCACATAGTTTTTGATAGAACATAAATTAGTTTGTCAATAAGATTTTTTATAGCCAATTTGTGTGTCGTCATTTTGGAGGAGAAAAAAATTCGCGTTCAACTATTTTTCATAGCATATTCTGAGCATAACATAAATTTCTTAACATCATAAAAATTAAAACTGACAGCTCGCTCCCCACACTTACCGGCGTCTGCGGACTCTGCGACTGCTGCTGCTGCTGCTGCGCCGGCTGCACCAGCATCTGCTGCAGCGCCTGGTTCTGCGCCATCAGCTGCTGCTGCACCTGCATGTTGTGCGCCATCGCCGATTGCAGGAACGCGCGCTGCAGGTTCTGCTGGTAGGCCGCTGCAAGTCCCGGGTCGATGCTCGGCGAGCCCATTGTAGGCTGCGCCATGCCCATCCCGCCGCCGAATTGCGGCAGGCTCATCCCTGGAACGCGAAGCAACGGTTGCGGACGGTGTTCGCTTCGGGTAAATCCGTGAGGTAGCTTCACTAGCTCTCATAGTATAAAACTGATGATGGTTGTCGTTTTTCATTTTATCTGGATCATAATATCTTGTAAAATGCTGTTACTAATCTTCATTCTCGACGACATCATTACCTTGCTGTTGGTAGGTGGCCAAAATGCAATTTTATAACTATCTCTCTTTTACTGTGTTTCAAAGTCATAATATATCTCTGACTGTGTTTCAATGTCGCATATATGTCGTGAAATGGTTGAAAACTAAGTCAATGGCGAAATACTGTTAAGTTAAGGTGTCAATCGGTCGTGAGTACAAATGAACGTAAACGCTACGGCATTTAACCACTAGATTGCGTGGACGTTCAAACTGTTTACCAAACTCTTGTCGATTCACAAAGCCAGTAAAGGCGCCTCTTACGTTTTAGATCTGTAGCGGTCACAAAATATTCTAGTGAAGATGAAATTGCACTAAAAATTCATTCACAATCCGCAAAAAACAGCAAAAACGTAAGCGGTCAAGCTCTACACATCAAGTAGCAGTAGTGCGCGCAAAGCGTGAAGCAAGCACGCGCCGGTGCCGATGCCGGCGCCAGAGTACTCACCCTGCATATTGTAAATGGGCACCGGCATGAATCCCTGCTGCGGACTCATCTGGCCCATCTGGCCCATCTGGCCCATCTGGCCCATCTGGCCGATTTGGGGCGAGATGGCGGCCATGTTGGCCATCATGTCTCCACCGGGTGAATAGAAAGAGCCCATCGACGCGGGTGAAGCGAACGGTGCGACTTGTAGCGTGTGCAGAAGATAGAGAGAGGGAGGGAGAGCGGAAAGAAGGGAAACTTGTAAGCGTCAAGGTTACATGGAAAGCTGAGCGAGAAGTTTCTTAGAAGTTGGTACCAATTGAGTGCTGCTGGGACAAGAGGGCCAAGAGTGGCGAGGTCGTTCTTAGGACCCACAAACTATTGAAATCAGAGCAAACCCGTGCGTAGCAGCACGGGTTTGCTCTGAATTTGTCTTGTAAAGATATGGCTGAGAGTTTTTAGTTTTTCTTAGCCCAAATAGGGTTTTTTATCACATTACTATATATATATTTGTTTTTAGATGGTGGCTTTGAAGAAAGTTATTTTGAAAAATCCACGTGCTATCTTAGAGTGCAATTCATTTTGCCACTAAATTTTATTTGAAGCCAATGACAGCAAAAAAAATGTCTCGTCAAGATTTAAGAAAAAACAAGAGAAACTAGAAGATTTATCTAGAATTGGTACCATGCTCCTTAGGAAATATTTTCTGCTCATCGTAAAATCTACCACAATTCTAAATGCAAACTCGTATAGCAAACAAATCACAAAACTGTGCTTGCAATTCTACTGGTGCAGTGCAGTGTTAAAAAACTACAAAAAATATTAGCGGCAGAAAGTTGCAATGTGCCACAAACAAAACACTACTCTAATGCCATGCCATGTGCAAATTCATGCACGCATAGGATAGGAAACTCAAAAGACACAACAAAAATCCAATAAACTTTTTGAAACATCATCAAAATTAGCTCTACAATTGCAAGACACAAAATTCTCACAAGGCACATGTAAAAGCCCAACACACAAAGCAACATCAACACAAAACCCACAACGCCCCCATACACCTACCTCCCGGCGAGAACATGGACATCGACGGCATCATCATCGGCGGTGGCGACATCATTCCAGACATCATTATCGGCGTGGGGGACGTCATCGAGCCGATGGGCGTGAAGTTGAACGCGTTCTGCTGCTGTGATTGGCTGGGCTGTGTCTCGACACGCCCACCACCCTTGATCTGTTGCGCCAGCTTGTCGGCCTTCGTAAGCCGTTGCAGGCTGGCGTTCAGGAAGATTGGCTTGAAGAGGTCGGTGATGTAGTCGTCTACGTTCTCGACGCCGCTGGTGGACTGTCTGTCACGTGGGAGTCTGCAGACGGAAGTAGAAAGACGCAAGGGGTTAGATATATTTATTTTTGTGGACTAGAATTGTCTCCAAAGAAAGCTTTAGACTTTTCCAGTTTAATGCATGCAATGTGAATGCCGAACTTCCGTTTCGTTGTCATCAACACAAAAAGAATCATTTTTACTCTATAAAACGTTATTTTTTAAGCTCACCTAACTTCAGTCTAGTAGGACAATAAGACTTTCTTAACGTATAACAGAAGCGCAACCTAACCCAGAATATTACCAGTTTAACCTTTTATTAAACTTAGCTTCATGAACACTTAATATCAGGCCCTAGCTAAGGTCCGTGAAGTTCCTCATAATCTAGCCTAAATATAAGATCACTTGTTTAACCCTTAACATCACCCTTCAGATCACCCGTAACCTAGTCAAATCTGTCTCACCTACACAACTGCATTCTCAACAATAGAACCTATGAAAATATCACAAACCATTAAAATTTAATAAACGCTGTTTTTGGTCTTAGGTATTTTAAGAAGGTGTCGGCTGCTCTACCTGAGGGTGGACGTGGCAGAAGTGATGGTGGCTACTTCCTCGTCCTCGTCGTGCAGGCCAGCTCGATCTACCGCCGACTTGTGGTGGCTACTTGAGGGTTGCGCTTCATCGGGGAGGTTATTGCCACCCCCTTTGATGGACGCGGCCAAGGACCTTGAAAGCAAAACAGAAAATTTCTCATTAAAAAGGACAGAGAATAATCATATAGGCTAAGACTGGCTGAGTAAATTTCTAAATATCCTATTAAATGAAACTGTGACAATATATGCCTTTGATGAAGTATGCGAATACTGTGAATTTATCACACCGTGGTTTCACCGTGTCCCTTGGTGCTCGCATCCAAGCGGTCAGGTGCGCAATTTCACAAAAATCGCCAAGCTGTCATCACAGCGTTGCTTCACCGCATCACTTGCTGTTGAACGTTAACAAAGCTGTCGTCGCCGACTACAAGACCCGCCGTCCACCCACCTCGCGTCGGACAACTCGTCGAGGTTGCCGTCGAGCACCGGCATGAACAGGTCGTCGAGGAACTGGTCGACGTCGGACGCCTGCGACGGCACGCGCACGCGTCGCACGTGCGACGCCAGCGACGGCGCCTCGCTGGTGTCGGACAACGCCGAAGACTTGCCACCGTACTCGGACTTCTCTGAGTTGCGCGCGTCGATGTAAGCGCGGCTCGAGTGGCTGCCGGGCGCCGCTTTCTTGCCCGCGTACGAGGACTTGATGAACCTTGAGGTCAAAAGATATACATGTTTATGCTAAAATTCCTAAAAACAAGCGTATTAAAGAGATTTAAGTACTAAAACGCACTAACGAAGTTATTCTGTGTGGCGCACCATTGACAAAGGTTAGTTAAACGCACTATCAAGGTTTCGTATTCGAAATCAGGAAGTTGTTACTACATAGAAGTGTTGTCTTCCAAAACTCACCTTGGGTTGCCCTTTAGGTAGCTGCCCTTGTCGTCTTCGCTGCGTCCGGTCATGTCCGGGTAGTCGAAGTCCATGGTGACGTCATCACGGGGGTTGCTGCTGGCGATTAGAATGTCAGACGGCAAACGGTCGAGCACGGCTGAAGAGTTCATGTCGGTTGCTCTGAAATGATGAAACGATTGGAGAACACTTTAACGTTGGCTCACTGTTTATATTTATATGTGCCAGTGTGGAGTCGTGGCTTGCATGTGTACCTGCTGTTGTACTTGTCTCCTCGCTGTGAGACGGACTCGAAGTTCTCCTCCAAGAAGGCTTCAGCTCTGGTCATGTACTCCTGGTTGGTCACAGTAAGGTTGACCTTCTCGATCGAGTGGTAGCGCTCGTTCAGCCGGCTGCAACGTTATGATGTTGAAATTAGTTACATAAACTATGGCTGATTATCAGTTTAAATATTAAAATATGGAATAAATTAATTCTGTTAGACTGAACCATAATTTACAGCAATAAGAAACACAAATTACACATAATATTTCTCATTCCTACATAATTTCAGGTGGGGTTAAACTGTCACACAGAAAACTGATCGCAAATATAAGTCACATACACAGCCTTATTTGTAAATTCCTACTGCACACACCACATTTTGATTATGTCAAATATCATAAATAGACGCAACAAGAAGTAGCTATCTATAACTCAAACCATAAATGAAACAAAAATACAAGATTGGCTAAAAATGTCAAATAAAAATTCACACATAGCAAAAAATCATTGCAAAACTATGTAGTCAATATTTGCGTAGTAAACCTCACCACCACAAATTGAAATATTATTAAAATCTGAATCAATCAGCTAATATGATCGCAAAACAGCCTGTACTCCAACCATCCACCACAACATAGCAACGTGACGCATCCCGACCTGTGCGACAAGCCGAGTCCATCCAGCTTCCTCGGCGGCGGCTGCTCGGCGTCTAACAGGTTGTCCAGACTGCGGCTGCGCCCCTTGTCCTCGAAGTACCGGTCGTTGAGAGCTGACTTCCGGGACAGACCGGTCTGGTCACGCGACTGCGACCGTACCCGCTCGGTCGCCTTCACCTCGCGCAACGGCTCGTGCGACAACTTGCGCAGCTGTAAAAACCACCGGGCGCAGAGGTTAAGCGACAATACGTCATTTGTTGGGCTTGAGTGGATGACCGCTTATCTAGACGTTAGTAAAAGAGTGCGAGGGGTATTTGAAGCTTTGCGACAGCTTACGCGGCTGTAGACGCTGCCGGGCGCAGAGGTTAAGCAAAAATACGTCATTTGTTGGGCTTGAGTGGGTGACCGCTTATCAAGACGTTTGTAAAAGAGTGCGTAGAGTATTTGAAGCTTTGCGACAGCTTATAACTCGGCTGCAGACACCGCCAGGAGCAGAGGTTCAGCTACAATACGTCAAGTCGGACTTGGTTGGGTGACCGACCGACATGTTTCCGAAGACAGACACAGAAAGGCGACCATGCACAATGAACACAATTTGGAAGAAGGGTTGTAAGCTCGTGCAGCACGGCTAAAATCTAGGATAACCGAAGTTAAGCAACATTCCACGACGCCAGACTCCGTTGAGTGACCGTCGCAAAGATCACTTGTGCTCAGAGGAGAATGTTAAGGATTCTTAGCCCTTGTCATGGCTAAAATAGAGGCTAACAAAGGTTAAGCAACATTCCGCGACGGCAGACTCGGACGGGTGACCGTCGCACCAAACCACCCCAGGGACTCACCGGCTGCTTGACGACGGGCGGTTCGGGCGGCGGCACGACGGGACGCCGAGGCGACGGCGGCGGTTCGTCCGCCTCGCCCGCCACCTGCGCCGGGCTGATCTTGGGCGGGGTGACCTTCAAGCTGCGTCGCTGTCCGCGCTGCTGCTGTGGCTGCTGCGCCGAAGACAGGAAGCCATCCTTGCAGGCGGGGAACGCGGGCGCCAGCTCCATCTCGCCGATCAGGTCGAGGGTGTAGTCCAGTCCTGGGATCGAGGGGTGGTTGAAGCATCGAGGCAACGGAGGGTGGCTCAACGGCAGACAAATTGAGGCACTTTGTGGCTTGTTAAGTTAAGTCGCATGGACGAACGATCGATACTCTGTAGTGGCGTTTAGTCAAGGACACGCTGTTACCCGTTGAGAGACGATAGAACTCGTTTTTTATGTTAAGTCAAATTAAAACTAATTTATCTCGTCAATTAAACAGGCCACAAGTGGTCCAGGTTGTTAATTATGTTTAAAAACTAATCAAATGCTCCAAAACAAAAAAAAATCAGAAGTTTGGTTAAAAATGTGTGTTCTACGCGGTCCTGCATCCAATTTGCGGTAGAATACACTTGGAAGTATTGTAGCTTAACGAAAATGTAATGGAGATCGTTAAAGCTAATGATGTTACTTGCAAAAAAACATATCAAAATTAAAAAAATCATCCAAGAAATTCGTTGGTATTTAATTTCTTGGATATATCTCTCTGTTTGTTGATCAATTTGAATATCTTTGTGTTTATTGGAAATTATTACTGGTTGAAGCCTGGGTCTCGGTGATTGAAAATAAATCAAACAGATCTTGTGTTAGTTTGAACTTAATCCTAAATACAAATACTCGTTGCATTGTACGGTAGACGGTGATTATTTGAAACGATATTGTGGACTAGAACTAGAACTAGACTAGAACTAGACTAGAACTAGACTAGAACTTCTCTGGAACTGTACTAGAACTTCTCGTTCTAGAAGATCTAGAACGATATTCAAGATCTTTTCAAATCTTGTGTTGATTACGGCTGCACTAGACAACAACGTTCTCCATTTCCCTTGCTAGTCTCAGCGCTCACCGTTGCTCTCCCTGACGAGCACCTCGCCCGGCTGGCCTGCGTCCATGTCGGGCACCAGGCTGATGGTCCAGCCCTCCAGCTCGCTCAGCCCCCGGCTCTGTACAACGTTGGCGGCGATCTCTTCGCTGGTCGTCCACGAGTCCACCGTGCTCGTGCGGCTCTCACCTGCAACACGACGTGCACGTCAGACGCTTTGCTGGCGTGGACGTTGCATTTGCAGGACATGCTTGCATCGTCAAGGGTTGAATTTGTAGGACATGCTGTCATCGTCAAGGGTTGAATTTGTAGGACATGCTGTCATCGTCAAGGGTTGAATTTGCAGGACATGCTGACATCGTCAAAGGTTGAATTTGTAGGACATGCTGACATCGTCAAGGGTTGAATTTGCAGGACATGCTGACATCGTCAAAGGTTGAATTTGAAACTTGTGGGTCTGTGTCTTCGCTTGCGGATTTAGTCAGTAGGGCCCCTTTCCAGAAAAACGCAATTGCAACTGCACGGAAGCTGCGTGCAGTGACAATTGCGTGCAGTTGCAAATGCGTGCAGTTGCAATTGCGTGCAGTGGCACATAGACCAGCAAATGCGTGCAGTCACAATTGCGTGCAGTCACAATTGCGTGCAGTCACAATTGCGTGCAGTTGCAATTGCGTGCAGTGGCACATAGACCAGCAAATGCGTGCAGTCACAATTGCGTGCAGTCACAATTGCGTGCAGTCACAATTGCGTGCAGTTGTAATTGCGTGCAGTGGCACATAGACCAGCAAATGCGTGCAGTCACAATTGCGTGCAGTCACAATTGCGTGCAGTCACAATTGCGTGCAGTCACAATTGCGTGCAGTCACAATTGCGTGCAGTTCATGGGCTGCCAGTTCCAAACTAAAACTAGTCCCGACGTCGCGCAAGGCTGTGCGGCCAGCTCTTTCAACGGTTTAAACTCGAGTCCAAAATGCGTTTAACAGCAGTTTTTGTTGCGTTTTTGTTCCACGCGGATTCCGAGTCCGAGTCCGATTAATTAATTCCAAACAAAAGTTTTGATTGAACTCGAACGAAGTTGCATGCATTCCACAACAATTATTAAAATTACTACCGACAGTGGTATTCATGAAAAGTTGTTTGAGTAGGTCCATTTAGATGCTAATTTTTTACTGCGCTATACGAGTGTCGACATTATCATCATAATTCCAACAATCGCAGCATTAAAGCAGCTCAAGCACCACAATAGCATCATGCAAATGGCTGCATTGCATAAATCTCTTCGACAAACAGAGGAATAAAAGTATTTCTCTGGAAATGAGGCTGGCAATGTATCCTTTCCACCGAATGATGACCCGGTAGAAGTCACAGTGATGTACGTTTGATTACATTCCGGTAAATATGCGATTGAATAAGACTGGGTCGTTTAGAGTAGCTGGAACCATTTGGATGTGAGAATGTCTGTGATTCTGAACCGCTGAAGGCAAAGGGAAATGAACGTTGCGATTACCGTTGTAACATGCAACTGGATGTAATAAATGGTCTTCAATATCTCCTAGGAAGTCAAGATCAATGCAAGGTCTACCGGAAGTCAACTCACCGTCAGCGAACTGCAGATCCAGCGCCATGTTGACGCGTTTCCGGTTTGAACGCCATTCCAGAAGGCACGGTGGGTACCGTCGTCCAAGCTGGCTCTCGACCTTTGCACTCTGCAGCAGCTTGCGTTGGCAGATCGCTTTGTAGCCGTTGTATCTGCACAGGGGAGTCGAGTTGATTAGCGAAGAAGGTACTAGGTGCAGACATCGACTTCAAGTTGATGTTTCTAGACTTCTAATCGGTAACATTGAAAGATGACAAGTGGTCTAGACTAATTGTTTGATGGCTAAATTATATGATAATCTTTTTTGAATATGTCATCACAGGCCCTTTTTTAAGCTCAATCCATCAAGAATGTCTTTAATTTTTAGAAGGTTTGGGTTTTTACGGGCGTAGCGTAGGTAATGAAGCTAATTCAAAGCTACTAAGCTACTACAAGGGGATACAAAATTCATCTGGCGAAAAAACGTAGTGTCAGTGATCGTCAGGTATACTACACTTGTCGTTGTGACTTGTGAGCTTCTTTCGCCATTCAAATACTTCATATCATAATCAAATTTTTATCAAGTTTTTCAAAAAATTGGAATGTTTTTGTTTTTCAGAAAAGAGACTATACAAATGCATATTATGAACACAAAAAGCAGATTATAAGTGAACATAATATTTGGTCATAAGTAGGATGAGTATTCACCTTAGAAGTCAAAACTTAGCCAGGCCTTATTTCACAAATTTTACCCAATTCTACAGAATTACAGAAACAGAGAATGATGGTGAATAGGGAGCGTGTGCTTAACCTATCAAGTTTTGCAGCCTCACGCCACTCACCCGTGGTCTGAGACGTATTTCAGCAGGTACTTGTGCAGCGTCTTGGACGGCGGGAACGCTGACAGACAGTTGGCCATCAGCAGCCATCCTCGCTCGTTGTTGGCGTCGTTGTCGTTGCGCCACGTCTGGTTGCACAGCTGGCACAGGATCTCGTCTCGCAGCTTCTCGTTGACGATGCCTGCAACGACGTCTCCAGCGTTATGAGAATAATCGCCATCTCAACTTTCTTATGAACCAGGTCTTTTCCTAATAATTGCACGCTAGTTTACAGAAAAACTATGTAAACTATTTATTGAATGCTAAGTCCCGACGTTTCGCAAAGCTATAATAACGGTTCTTTATTGGCATGTTTTTGCTATTTGCTTACATTTTTTGTGGAAAACATTATTTCTCTTCTAATATTAGAACAATATTTGCTTAGTGACTATATTACTAATCATATTTACTATATCTATTTATTTAACAATAATAAAATTCTTACAATCTATTTTGAACTCACTAAGTTTACTGGTGTTTTGGATCTCAGCTGGTAAGATGTCATGAAAAATTTAAGTGCCACTATGGAGTATTGATTTTTTGCTAGTTGCTTTTTATTTGCTATGCTATCCGAAGATAAGCTTCTCAGTTAAATAGTTTTCTGAAACCTAGTGTACTAAGATTAGGAAAAAAAACATGGTCTTAAGATAGAAGTAACAGGGCTCGCTATTTGGAAAACCTTGTTAGTGCGTTTTCTGTAGCAAAAAGTCTCGTTACAGTATTTTTGGGTATTCAATCTTCCAAACAACATAAGTTTAAAAGATTTTTAGAATCAGATAATTCATTCAGATCTTGATTGAAATTTAAATATCCCAGGGTTGATCGGTGAGTGCTTCATTCAATTATATGGTGTGCAGATGTTAAGTAGACAAGGAGCGAATTTTTATTGGAAGGAATGGACAGGATTTTAAGCTGGAAGGATATATGGAAAGGAAATGAATATACGGGTGACAGAAAATATAGAGGATGGGGTCGAGGAATGGAATGAGTTGAGAGTGAGTGAAGGAATTATTTTAAGTGTCGGGATGTTCAAAGAGAGGAATGGTTATGATAAGCACACGAAATTTGAAAACATGTAGAAATCTGGTTAAAGTTAATTACCCAATGAAAATCTCTGCTTAAACAACCTGTAAAATTTCGTGTAAGCAATTAATGTCCTTTACTCTCAAACGCCTACCTTGCGCTGACTCCTTGGCAATGAAGCATGTAAATTTAATGTAGTGATTACCTTTATTACTTATTTAAAACTTTTAAAACTTTTTAATCTGAGAAATTTAGTTTCAAAAAAATATTTGGCCGTGCGATTCGATTCCAATTAGCTACCTAACTGAAACATTTCCCGGCGTTTGGCAAATCTACAATTCCATGCTGCTCTGCAAGCAATGCTGCCTGCTTTATCAAGGGCTTAGCCCCACGTTACCTTTGTTGACGATGTAGTCACCGAGGGCGACCTCCTTCTTGCCGCTGAGGTTGTTGTCGTTCATGAAGCGCAGGATGAGCTTGAAGAGAGCCAGCGAGTCCTGGTAGTCCATGTCCTTCGACTTAGCGAGGAACGGTGTCTTGATGGGCTCACGTTTCATCCCCCACAGGTGCGACTGGAGCAAGCATGAAGAACATGTTAGTTGAAATAAGCAGTGGAGAGTGGTTCATGGTTGATGGTTTAAGAATTATTTCCCCAAATTGACTGCACAAGGTCCAGTTTTTTAGTGGACCTGCAGTTCCTTCAGTTAAAAGAAGTAAATGTTGGTAAAGTTAAGCTAAAAACAAGAGCAATAGCTTTTCCTAGTAGTTGAAGTAGCATAATATGAGTGAAATTTCAATCAATTTCCATCAAATCAACAAATGGGAACTCTTCTCTACTCCAAGGTGGGTTTAATTCACTGCATACTGTTGCGGAAATGCTTCACAGTTCCAAACATAATATCTTTGGGTTTAATTGATGATGTCGTTTTAATCAACTTCTGTCACTTAAAAATGTCATCACATCAGTTATTTTGAATTGGAGCTTAAAACGATATTCAGATGAACGTCGATTTAGCATAACTTTATCCCTAAACCAACCAAAATTGAATCAAATATTGGTGAACTTAGACAAAACCATATAAATTTCCAACACAAAATTCAACTAAATATAAGTAAACTTCAACATGACCACATCCCAATCTCAACCTACCTTGAAGTAAATATTGGTGAACTTCGCGAAGGCATGCTGGTCGATATCAGCAGCCAGTCGATGTCGCTCCGGCTTGACAGCGACCCCTCCGACCACCTTGACCAGGTTGCGCTCGGTGTGCGTCGGCGTCCAGTCGTCCAGCTTGCTGAAGATGAACGCCAGCTCGGCGGGGATCTCGAGGTGGTTGACCCCGGCAACAGCGCGACTTGCGCGCTCCTGTTCGTCGCGCTGAGCTTTCACCTTGGCGCGCTCGCGGGCAAGCTTTTCCGTCTCCGCACGTCGCTGCATTTCCACCTGGACGGTGGCCCGGGCGGGGCGGTGGGTTAGTGTTGTGTGGGAGGCACCGAAATGCACAAACATATTATCCGGATTTGGGTCGAAATGGTCCCTGGAATTACTCAATTAACTTTATCGAAATTACTACAAAGCGACTCAAAATGCCTCTAAGTCAAAATGCAAACAAATTGCCTATAAATAACTGCAATCGCAATCTCTTAGATGTCGCTCAATGCGTCGCTGCATTTCCACCTGGGAGGGCCGGACAAGGCAGGGGAGGTGTTTCAGTGGATGAAATATCCATGAAATGAGCCAAAATGCAACAAAAATAAACAAAATTTTCCACACATTGCTTATAAATGGCTTAAAAATAACGCAGATTGGCAGAAATGGCCAAAAATGAAGAGAAATGTCAGAAAAAGGTGTTGTAAATTGAAATTGATGTAAATGTCACGACGTGTTTGCAAGTTTTAATGAGTGTAATTTTCTTTCGATAATATATTGTATGAGGTTAAGCAAATAGTCTTGTGATTTTTTAAAATTTTAAGACAAGCCTCAAAGGACAGATATATACATTAAAAAAGTGTAAAAAATATCATCAGTATTCTTACTGAGTAATCACGATGATTCCAATGGATATTACTTTTAGAAACGGAAAATCAATTCCAAAATTTTTATCCATATAGGGATTAAATTTAACTAAGTACAAATACCTAGATACAAATTTTGGAATTGATATTACGTTTCTAGTAGGTAGTAAAGTAAATATCAACCGTACAGGCATGCAACGAGTATTTGTAATTAGAGTCGAATCACACTAATTCAAAGGATAGTTTTGAAATTATTTAAAAAGTCGAGCGAACTTGAGGTAGCCGTAAACACTCACCTTAAGCTGCTGGTAGCGCGACCGCTGCGTACGCCCCCTGTACAACGCCTGCGCCTTCACCACGCCGTTGCGCACTTTCACGTATTTGCTGCGCTCCCGCCACCCTCGGTACTGCGCCTGTATATAGGTCGCTGCGCGGCGCTGCGCAGTGAACCGCCTGCGCGCGAGGTGGCCGCGCACGTGGCGCTGCACGGTCACCGCGGCTGCGCCGACAATGGCTGCGCGCTCGCTCTCCAAGCTGCGCTCGAGCGGTTCGCGCAGGAAGACTCGCGTCGCGCCGATTTGGTGCTCGCTGGCGCCGGGGTCAACGGTTTGCAAGATGACGCGGCACAGTTCTCTGTGGACAGCGAGGGCAAGTTGGTTACTTCACTCAGTTCACTCTAGAAGTAGTGACACAAAGCTACAAGTTCTGCAAAGATTAGAGTTCACTCTAGAAGCAGCCACACAAAGCTACAAGTTCTGCAAAGATTAGAGTTCACTCTAGAAGCAGCCACACAAAGCTACAAGTTCTGCAAAGATTAGAGTTCACTCTAGAAGCAGCCACACAAAGCTACAAGTTCTGCAAAGATTAGAGTTCACTCTAGAAGTAGTGACACAAAGCTACAAGTTCTGCAAAGATTAGAGTTCAATCTAGAAGTAGTGACACAAAGGTATAAGTTATACCTCGCACTGAGATTGAAAACGATGATTTTATGTGATTTTGACGCGATTTTCCCTTCTCATAGATTGAAACATTTTACAAAAGGACCATCACACGCAGGGAGTAAGTTTTTTTTTATGCACTGCGAAAAGATTTCAGGCAAATAAAAGGGCACGATTTTAAACATGAAATCAAAGAATGGCTTATAGAAAAAATGTTTCTTTAGTGTACAGGAATTTGTAGAATAGTTAGTTTTTAGCAAAATGACAAACCAATAATAAGTTTATATTCAATATGGATTAAATAAAATTAAATGAAATGGAAAAAAAATACTAAGCTATGCTCTGCAAAGTTTATATGTTAACTTTATACGATGCGACCCAAAGCTAGAAGTTAGACTTTTCACTGAGATTGAAAACCCGACACGTGGCTCTGCACAGCTTGCTAGTTGGTTTGTGAATTGAAAAAGAAGAGTGCATGAACATGTGGGGTTCTTCAGATAAAAGGTAGATTCTGTCCACCGTGTTAGCTATACATAAAAATAAAAATATACAGTGGAAGGATGGTGAAGAAATTCCGTAAGTATTTGGACAAAAATAAGAAAATAGTGAACAAGATAGCCTCTGGACAACAAAGTTGATACTCTGCTAGTCGTGCGTCAATTCAATAATACTAAGCCACAGATGATTTATCAAAATGAGTTTTGGATGCTGAAAATTGAGAGTTCCTTGAATTTTTTAAGAGTTTTGATGGCGCTAACATCAGTCCTCCTAAGCTCCCAGAACTCACCTGTGCGGTGCTCCCGCCGACCCCTTGTGCGGCAAAAGGTACCGGAAGCGTTCGACAAAGTGAGAGAAGCGCAGCCGGATCGGGTATCCGGTCTTGCGGATGCGTATCGTGTCCAGCATCCCGGTGTAGCGCAGCTGTTCGAGCACGACGGGCATGTCGTAGCGCATCGCCGCCTTGTCGCCGTTCGGCTTGATGCAGCGCACGAACCAGGGGTTGCATCTGCGAGCAGAGGGGAGGCGTTTAGCGGGATACACTAATGAGAGGGGGGCGTTTAGCGGGATGCGTTCACTAATGGGAGGGGGGCGTTTAGTGGGATGCGTTCACTAATGGGAGGGGGGCGTTTAGCGTGAAGTGTTCACTGACGGTAGGCGCTAAGACAGTTACTGAACAGATAACAGTTAAAATAACCAATTTTGTTCCTTTGTCGAATTAAGTTTACGAAACAAATGTTCAGAGTGTTTCGGCGGTTGTTTCCGAAGCAGTGGATAGATGAAGTGGAAGGTTTCTCGGTTTTGCTCTCACACAAAGCGTTTGGTGGTTCTGAAAAGGACCACCAATAGTTCGACGTCTCGGTAGAACCCGGTCTGCAATCTTCAGGATTACTGATACATCAGTAACATACTTATCTGGGCAAAACCAAGAAACTATCCACTACAATGTACAGTATAATATTATAGAGACATTGTTGAAGTTACTCAACTACCATTACTTTTTACGCTGGCTATTGAATGGCGAAGGGAAATTACTGCAAAGGAGAGACAGGGGAAGTGACGAGAATAAACTGTGAGGAAATATTGTGAATATTCGCAAAAAAACGAATTGAGAGCCAGGATTGTGCACAGCAAACTTCTAATATTTTGCATTCTGTTAAATTTCTACATTCCTGCCTCAAATCTCTTAAGCCGCACCATTATAAGACAAGAATACTCCCTAAGCCAGTTGAAATCAATATTCCCACAATTACAAGTGGTGGCAGCGGTGGGATTTGATGCTGAAATGGATCTAGCTATGTTTTCTTCAGCACGATGGTGGGAAATGTTGGCTAACTAAGCCTTGTTCATGAGACTCACTTGGCCATCGAGTCTAGCAGCTGCTGCAGCGAGTCGTGGAACCGTGCGGCGACGGTTGGCGTGCGGGGCTTCATCGTCACGAACCGTCCGTTGGCCTTGTTCAGCGTCTTGGAGGCTTCGTGTGTCGAGCGCAGCTGCAGGAACATCTGGCTCAGCATCTGAAATCGAAGACATGAAGAGTAAGCTACTTATTTTCAAGTAACTCTTCAGCATGAGTACCACAAGGTTCACACAAGGTTCAGCACAAGGTATACAGGTTCAATTATGTTTTTTTCCTGTAGGCACTGTCTTGACTCTCTGCTGAATGAATGAATGACTAACTGGAATCTTTGAGACGATGAGCAGCTGCCTGTCAAAGAATTCGTCAACGGAATACTAAAAATTTCTGATTTTTCTTCCCTACCCACTGATTTGACTGTCCGCTGACTGACCAACTATCTCGCCTGAAACCCTGTAACAGCGCATAGAGATCTTCGAAACAATAATCGACTACTGCTAGTGCTAAGTAATCAATCGACAGGGGACTATGTCTCCCGAAACCAAAACTATTTAACTTTGTAATCAATGCTAAGTCCCAAACCCAAACTTTTCCCGACGTTTCGCAAAGCTGTGCTGCCTCTGCTTGATCAAGGGTCTAAACTCGAGTGTCAATAAGCAATCGAAACGAAACAAAAGAACCAACAAAAATCTAAACCTCCTAAAACAAACCCCAAAAAACCAACCCAATATAGAGGACTATGTCTTCTCTGTTCACTCTAGCGACCGTCCCGCCTGACTCCCGCCATCAACTCACCGGTATCTTCGAGCCGATAAGCAACTCGACGACGTCCGGCCGCAGCGTGTCGCGGTTCTTGTCGAGGAAGCCGTCCACGGCGTACCAGACCTGGCCGGCGTAGTGTCGCACGCCGAACTCCATGCTGGCCAGCCGCGGACGCGAGTAGAGCTCGTCCAGGGCGTGGTTGTAGTGGCACTTCTCGAGGAACGACACGTCGGTGGCGCGCGGGAAGTTGGACTCGTCGTCGAGCAGGTGGAGCAGCCCGACGGGCTTCTTGGCGATCAGTTGGATGACGGGCAGGTTGTCCTGTGTGCGCGTTGGAGACAAAGTGAGCGGTTTTAGGTGGGAATATTATCTTACTCCGCTCTGATAAAAGTGTCGTCAGATACCCACTGGACGTACTACCAGTTTGGGGAAAAAATAACAAAGGAGGATAGAGAAATCACAACCCGAATTGCTCTAGCTGGCCTTAGCGTGTGGGTATCACGACGTCACTTTGATAGAATGGAATTGGTGTAATTCGTGAAAATATTTATTGAAAACTAATGTGGTAAGAGACAGTTTTTCAACGGTATTTTCAGCAGAAAATTAATGCGTCTGGTTGGCTGTTTCTCTGGCAACAGTCATTAAACGGACCGTTACTGTGAAAATTGGCTAATTCGAAACGGGACCTGTGATTAGGAAAAGAAATGAGTCGCATAAAAGTTATGCATGAAGTGGGTGTTCAGTTGTGATTGCTAAACGTTCTTCAATAATTCAGAACTCAGGGAAATTATCTTGAGCGTAAGTAGTAACATACTATGTTTCTGTGTGCTGCTTCTTAACTGGGAGTAAAATTAATTCACGCAGTTAGCACATAGTTTGGCCAGTCAGTTAAGTAACATTAATTTCTTAAATTCAGGATTGAGTGTAAATTTATATCCTTCGTCGTTAAAAAGTAGCGTGACAACAGTTGGTATTGGCTAATTTCTGTGGACAGATGAGAAATCTAGACATGCGGGACATGTCTTTAACGAACTATAGTTTCGCCGAGATTCACTTAAAATTGTTATCAAACTTCACAAAAATCTCAAGACAAAATCCTTACCGTATAGGAAATGGTCTGCCACTCGATCCGTTCCTTCGCATACTCCTGCTGCTCGAGCTTGAAAATATGCTTGTTGAAATAGAACTGCAAGTTCTCGTTAGCATAGTTGATGCACAGCTGCTCGAACGAGTTCTCCTTGAAGTCCTCGAAGCCGAAGATGTCGAGGATGGAGATGGACGCCGTCCTTTTGGTGCCCTTGAAGACGATCTGGTTGATGCGCGCTACCAGCCAGGAGAAGAGGGCGTTGTACAACGCCTTGGCGAACGCGTCGCGGGCGTCGAGAGCTTGGTCGATGGTCAACGGCGTCAGCACTCGTTCGTTGCGGGCCTCCTGTTGGAGGAATCACGACGAACGTCAGCGTGGCACGTTATAGTTGCTGTTTCTCGTTTCTGTGAGATTAGGTTTTTGTGAATGTGGGGCTTACTTTAACGTAAGTAGCTACCATGAGTCAGTTGACCACGGTAGCTTCCTCTAAGTCTGCATCACTGCACGGCAGCGGATTATAAATAAATAGCAAATCGATGTGAAATTCAATTCACTAAAAAACTTCTTTCTTCTCTTCTGAATGATCATAATAATATTCATAAATTAGCGCCCAACGCAATTAATAACGAGCTATGCTGCTGTTGTTTCTAGTGAATGAGTGATGTTAAAATGATATCCAGATACTAAGGACAACTTCACGCAGTATATTGCTCTAGCCTTAGCATTACATTTATATTTTACACGAGTGAAAATTAAAATAGTTTCTATAAATCAAATTGACATTTCCTATCGACGAAACTTTTGAATATGAGTAAAGGTACTTCACTTGTTATACTTCTCTGGTTCCGTATAACTACTACCTATAGCTTTTGAGCAACTTTTTATAAATAGTCAAACGAAATGATTGGGTTTCCTCAGGTAATTGCATTCTGACCCCACTTTTAAGAGAACAAATGCATTTTTCAAATGAATTGACAAACACTGAACCAAGAAACCAGCGTGTTAGCCAAAACTAAATCTACCAATTACACTACCTTAGCCAAAAAACGCCTTTTCCCCATCCAAGCCACCTCACACACACTGCAGCACCCCTAAACATCACAAACGCCACCTACCGTCGTCTTAGTCGTCAACGCCCGCTTAATCCCGTCGATGTTCAACGACAAGAGATGCGCTGCCCAGCGCACCTCAGCGTCCGAACCGATCTCGACGCCCTCCTGGCCATGTCGCAGCTGCTTGCGATGGAAGTAGACGTTGCCCAGATGCAGCACAGTCGACAGGATGCGCAGGATCGTGTCCTGTTCTTCGGACGAGAAGCCGAGCACTTGCATCGCGGAGAGCAGCGACTGGAAGTCCTCGGCGTCGTACTTGCCGTCGATCTCGTAGTTGCCGCCCTGGTGGTGTTAAGAAATGATGGGTGGGTTGAGATGTTGTTGGTCTTGCATCTCTATTGAGTACAGTACTTGCATTTCATGGAGAAAACAGGACGTGGATCGGCGTTGTCGTTGCCACCCTGAAGTGCGATTCTGTTCATTATTTTAATGTGGTGTTATTTTAATGTTATTTAAATGTTAATTGAGATGAGAGCATTCATTTTTTTTTATATCAATTTTTATTCCTCCATAAAATATTTGTTTCACGGGTAGAAAATTAAAAATATAGGCAACACCAACAAAACAAAAATAGACTGCCAAACTATTTTCTTATTTCTTATTCAACTGAACTCTCCTGCACGTCTTTTTCTTCTTCTTCTTTTCGTTCCACCAATTCCTTCCATTTATCTCTATCTTTCCACCATTTTTCCACCTCATTTATTCTCTTCCAGTCTTCACCTCTCTCTTCCACGTCTCTTCGTACTTGATTAATCCATCTTTCTCTAGGTCTTCCCGCTTTCATATATTTCTTCATATTTTGTTATATTTAAAAAACATTGATAACAGTTCTCAGAATCAGAATAGCACTGCATGAGCCTTACTGTGACGGAGTAAAGCTCTAGGCTATGAAAAAAGTGAAGTCTCGGGGCTCGTACACCATTGTCTGGATACCCATTTTCGTTTTTATATTTCGTTTCTAATAAATGAGTAAAGACAGTCTGGATAACTAGTCAGTACCAAAACCTGCACTATTAGCCCATAAACAAACTCGATAAGCATAAACTCTATATGTTTCAATAAGTATTAGCACTATAACAAATACATAAACCCAAAACAAGGTACACCATCGGGTCCCTGCTCCTCGAAGCACCAGCAAAGCGTGGAAGACAGCGCATTGAAATCTCCAGCATTGTACCTGCACCCTAATAACCTACCGAACGATGCTCAGCCAGGTAACTTGTATTAGTGATGGCGTTCAAATGGTGGTGGACAAGCGACTGGAGTTAGCGACCAACAATCTCAACTCTGTTGTTTTCTATATTTTAATGCGTGGAGAAATTTCTAAGTGCAGGTGGTTATAACAGTGTCTAGTGAGAAGGAATGCGCCGAAGGTACTTGGCACCGGAACAAATCGCGTGCACTTGATCGTTTAGCCATTAGCACGGACAACAATCTGATTTAACGACAAAATTAGTTTTAATGAAGTTACGATGCACAAAAATGCCAGCTTTTAGCAGCGTGAAATATCCCACTTTTCGCTAAAGAAATATGCAGAAAATTGTTTGGTCTGAAAATACCTACCTTTATGCAATTATCTGTCGAAACCTATGCTCAGGGTGAAATCCTACAGCCATGCGGCAAAACCCTCTGCTGGGAGAGGATTCACAAAGCGGGATTAGCTTTTATTCACCATGGCAACAGTTAATGAGATTCACTCACTGGCTCACTGTGATAAGCTTCTATAAAAATTCAACCCTGCTTCTTACTTCCCTCAATTTAACGCTATTCGTGAAAGAGAAGTATTATCTCACCTAAATGAGTAAGAAGTACTTCCCTTATCCCTACGATACGCCAAGGCATTTCTCAAGTAGAACAAGTGGGGTGGTCCTCGATTGGTTCAATTAGAAGTACCTAGTACTTCCTTAATCCCTACTTAAGGGGTGAATTATCTCACCTAGTGAAGTGCCTCAGCTAGAAAAATAGGAGCGTTTCTCACCTGGTTGAGGTAGAAGTACTTCTCGGGCGTGAGCAGGCCGTACTTTTCCTTCTGTTCGGCCTTGAGTCCAGCCAGCATCTCGTAGAACACGTGGTAGTTGCGTTCATCTGGAGCTTGCGTCACGATGCGGGACTTCTCCAGAAGATACTCGGTGACCTTGGCGCCGTTGATGACGCCGCTGTGGGGAGGGTGACAGTCGTTAGTGACCTCCGAGCAGGGTGGCGACAGGGTGGTTATAAGAGACTTGGGTATGGATCCCACCACTGCCACCAATGTAGTCGATATATATTATTAATATATGTATTTTTATTTTTGAGTTTAAGTTCATAAACTATCAGTTTAAGTTTAAGTAATAAGGCAGGCAGCGTGGAGAGAACTGTCTGTCGTTCCAGTGCGCATTGCATGTCGTGTATACCTAGAATTACACAGCTTTAGATTATAAGATTATTGTGGACAAACTCGACGCTAAGTATGACAATGCGTAAATAGACGTAAGTCCATATTTATTGTCTATAAGTGCGAATCTGTTACAGTGAATAGTTTTTAGGACAGCTGTTATGAGAAATTTATCGTTAATAACGGAAAATAAAGTGCCAAGGATACGATATCAAATATCTACACAGAAGAGTGGTGAAATCTGGTCTTGACGACTTATGAACCGTGTCAAGTTGTACAGTAACGATCCTCTGCAGAAGGGAAATATGCTGTTAAGGAGGCACAGTTGAGCCAAACCAAAAGCTTCACAGCTAGATAATGGTACATGAGCCACTCCTGAAACCAATCCAGCCACGGTACCCACTTCTTACAGTGCATCTCCCGGAACCTCCCGGCACTTCCTAACCACAACCTAGGTACTCACCTCTTAAAGTGCATCTCCCGGAACCTCCCGGCACTTCCTAACCACAACCTAGGTACCCACTTCTTAAAGTGCACTTCCCGGCACTTCCTCAACCCAACCTAGGTACCCACTTCTTACAGTGCATCTCCCAGAACCTCCCGGCACTTCCTGAACCCAACCTAGGTACTCACTTCTTAAAGTGCACCTCCAGGTACTTCCCGAAGCGCGACGAGTTGTCGTTGCGCACGGTCTTGGCGTTGCCGAAGCTCTCAAGCAGCGGTGACGCCTCTAGGATCTGCTCGGTGACCAGGTTCGAGGAGGACTTGTTGACGGCAGCCAGGTATTGCATGACCAGCTTTGTCGACTCCGTCTTGCCCGAGCCGGACTCGCCGGAGATGACCACAACCTGCGACTCGGCAGGCGAGACGCCTTCCTTGGACATGTGAGCGTAGGCGGCGCTGCCGATCGCGAACAAGTGGCTGGGGAGGCAAAGGAACATGTTAAGAACTGAACAACATAACTAATGAACAAGTGGTTCAACAAGATAAGAACTGAACAGGTAACTGGTGGGGGGACAAGTGAACAAGTGGCTGGGGAGGCAAATGAACAAGTTAAGAATTGAACAAGTGAACAAGTAAAAAAGTGTCTGGGGGACAAGTCAACCAGTTAAAAACTGAACAAGGGAACAAGCTGGCTGGGGCTGCATGTTTTGGTATATAGGTTGTATATGGGTGCAACGGGAAAAGGCTAAAATATATCTTCATCATGTGTGAAATTACTTTCTTAGTTTAGGTTAAAAATACAGCCAGTGGTTTAATAGGACCAAATTTTGACCTCAATTCTAAGTTAGGGTGGGACATAAACGCACATATTGGAACATCCAACATGAAATTAATTTTGTTTGCTTTAACTACATTATACATAATCTAAAATTAGCTTTCAACTAAGATCACTCTGACAGACAAAACGAGGGTATGGGGAGGTTAACTCACGGTGGCAGTGTCCCAAGAATCTGGCCCTCGTATGTCTTGACCATGTCCAGGCCGTAGATGTCGAACATTTTGTAGGGGTTGACAGCCACCAAGATGCTGCCGGTGTATGTCTGCAGAGGAAGACACCACGGTTAGCCAGTTTCAGAACACGTGGAATCAAGGGGTATGGCACTCAGCGCCAGATCCTCGAACGGGGGTTTTGGGCGCTGTATGGCAGGGAAAAATAACTAATAAAAGTAAATAGACCACATTCAAAATTCAATTCCAACACCAATTAAAATTTGGGTAGAAATGCATTTTTTTATGGGAACACACTTGTTTTAATCACTTACTTATCTCTGTTAAGGGAACTTTCGAATGTCGTCTATTAAGGAAATGATTCGTTATCATAATATATGTCTCGAGGGTGAAACGGAATACAATGTGTTGAATGTAAATCCTATATGATCCTTGATTATTTCACTAAGAATCAGCTATATCGGTATTTATAATTAGAAAAGATTAGAAAATAAATATATATTATCCTAAATTTTCTCAGTACCGGCAGTTAAACCGGGATCTTTTATCTTCGACAGCCGACTTTTGATTTGATATTCAGTTTATTTGAAACTGGGTAACTTGTAGGTAACTTGAATTTAGTTTGATACCTCGGACATGGTACTCATGAGTGTATGAGTATGATGATTCCACTCAAGAAAATCTAGAGTTCGAGAAGAACCAGCAGCAGGTTTACTTACGTAGATTAGTTCTTTGTCGTAGCGGATTTTTAGATTCCATAATAGTGACGCTTCGTTCAGGTCGCTGTAAGCACACAAAACATAGTTTTATTAGAATTTGTGTCTGTCTATCGGTGGCGCACAAAGAGGATTGTGGACGCGTGGGACAGTTATTAAATCTTGTCTTTCAAGAACAAATTCAACTGAAATTTTATTTGGCATAGTAAATTTAAATGGTCTTTGAATGGAGATGATTAAAATTTAAAATGTGAGTTATATATGAGCTTTAAATATCACAATATCTCAGTAAGCAACGTGACATGGGCTCAAAAAGGTAACGAAAATGGTACACCATAGCTCAAGTGAACATAGAAAAAACAGTTCGATCTACAATCGAGAAGCTATTTAAAATTAACACTATATACATTAATACTTTCTTAAGAGTCAAGTCTTTCCTTAATCATAGCACATTGGTTTTCAGAATAACTATTTGACTATCTATTGAATGCTAAATTCGTAACACAAACTTTTCCCAGTCCGTACCAAAGCCCTGTAGCCTACATGGTTTTGAGAAACTTCTTAAAATTTTTTTAATGAAAAGTTGTTATTATTCTGTGACAGAATTTCTTGAAGACCATGTTTAGTAATTTTTATACCATCGACGTTCAAAACAATGTTAATATATATTGTAATTTTATTTACTTGATATTTATTAATCATGTATTTTATGTATTGACGTGTCTAATATTGTGACAACAATCAATCTGGACAGTAATCATATGATACGATATACATCACAAATAGGCTTGATCGAAAGTAGCAGCTGGTTTGAGATTGAGTTTGGGACACAGCATTCAATACCAAGTGAAAAAGTATTTCTGAAAACACTATAATGATCTATGATGCTCTAGCAATGATCTTGAAATCACTTACGATAACTGGATCATGTCCTCGATGCCATTCTGACCCAAGTCCTGTCGTCTTCGCACCCCGTTCAGAGTCGTCAGGGTGAAGATTTGTGGCTGGAAACAAACAACGAACAACAATAAATAATCAACCAAGCGAACTGATGAGCAGACAGGGTCACAATCAAATCCTTGCGCATTTCCTTACAACATGCAGGATAGCTGAAGACAAAGCAGGAGCACGCTTTGTTAAACTTAATATGCACTTCCGTAAGGATTCGGTGAAAGATAGAAGTTACGATTAAATGTATCCTTGATTTAGACCTTATAATTCTATAAAGTCTAAAAATAACAAAGAATTTAATCGAATCTTGTTTTTAATTAAAATAAGTGAAAACTTCAATTTCGAGGCAAGTCACATCATTCAATATTGAAACAATCAGCATCATGAATACAAATTTAATTTAAAATACGGAAATGTTAGCCTCTAGTTCCTTATTTATATTGCAGCTAAAATCTAACCCTTACTCTCTGAAGAGTCGTGTATTCCTAAACTTATGAATGTTAGTTTTCACGAAAACCATCTTTGAGGACGCTTTTAGTAAATTTTTGGTTATTTTGTTTGATGTTTGGTCATATCTATGACTTGACCCATCATACAGTAGGCAGCATAGCTTTGCAAGACTTCACGAAAAGTTAGACATCAAATAACCCAGTTATAGTTATTTAGTTTTCCCGTAAACATGAAAACCTTCCTTCTCCCAGTGCATATCAACATCTACATCCAGCACAGATGAAATTCGACTGTCGAGTCATGTTTTTAAACTTCAATATTGCAAGCAGAAATAAAAGGATCTTTCGTTTCCTGCTTGACTATTTCATTTTAACATAATATATCCTGTTCGTACAAGAGAGACCAGTCGGCAGCGATACGTGCGTAACACTTCGGAACGAGCTTGCCATAATAGCTTTCAGATGTGCCGCGTTGTGCCTTCTGAATGAGCAAGTATATCTTCACTGGGCCGAAGCTATAACTTAAGCAATCATCAATTAAATGCTGGCTTTGCCCTTGACATCAACTCGACTAGCGATCAAACGAGATTATCGTTCGCAAATCCGCCGTGCGAATTTGATCTAGTATTTTTCTAGTCTTTAGAGATCAATAGCTTTTGTTTCATTATGGTAAGACAACATTTTTTTGTGATTTGATCTTAGAATATGTGTATCATCCCAGAAAATAAAATAAAATAGTTTGTTAGTGCGAAAATTACATTGGAAAAAATCGTTTTGAAATTGGATACCTTCGGAAATATTTCCCATGAAGAAGCAATTTGTAATAGATGCATAAATCAAGAATCGATGAACCGCAGTGAAAGGTAGAAGATGTTTCATCATAAGAGAGACAATCATAAAATCGGATCGTGCATCTTTCGGTATTATTCTGTTTCTTACTCATTCCCTTGACATTATCGGGTTGCAATGTGTCACGTTGCTTGGAGTGCAGAGGGCACGGAGACCTGAATGCGCGACACGAGCCGCCCATTCGTAATCCCACGAATGGAAACATAGCAGCTGTCAGTGATTGTTTGAAGTTGAAATACCAAATAAGATTTTATGTTTTTCAATTAATTTGTGACCAATAAAATTGAACAAAATTCAAGGTTGTTTGATTTTCTGTATATAGGAAGATAATTCACTCTGTTTTTTTCTGTTTTTTTATATTTTGTCAGATGAATTTTAATTATTGAAAAGATTTTTGGCATTTCATAACTAGGGCTTCACGAATGATTATTATATTCACACTATTGATTACCATTATTTAATCGATAAGAATTTAAAATTATTCAGTAAATAGCGATATAAAAATTATCTTTAACCGAAAGAATCGATTTACAATATAACTATTCATGGCTTTTTTTGGGGCTGGTTTTATTGAAGATTTCGCTCCGCTCATCGATAACTGATTTTGAGATGTTGAACCACCATTAAACCTCGATATGATGAGCGGGATAATTTAAACCTTCTACAAAAACCAGCCAAAACATGCTCATAAATCTCAAAAATTTCGAGCCAATTTTCGTAACGCTGTCATGAAAGATACCCAATAGCATAAGAAATAAAATTCAATTTCCGCTAGCGAAAAAAAGACAACATCTCTTAGAGTTGACGTCGGGAGTCGAACCCGGTGCCATGAATACTGATGATGATTGGCCAGACTTGGAAGTCCACGCTCCCAGCAATGAGCTCGATGTTTGCTGGCTGGATTATAAATCCACCTCAGGTATTTGTAAGGAAGGTGAATAACCCAGTTAACAGGCTGCTATAGCTCGACCGTACCATCATTACCGCAGCATGCTATTCGCCTTTAATACGAATATTATACAGTTTCATTAATAAATACTACTTCGTTTGTGGCTGGACCGAAAGTTGAGCGCCGTTTTAATTGCAGATGTTTGGAACATATTAAACGAAATCTTAATTTGCGGTAAAAAGATGGAGAGTGTGCTTCATTACAAGCAGAACTTCTCTAACTGGTCCTTGACTGCGAAGATCAATGTTTAACGAGTAAAAAGTGGTCGCAAACATGTTCAAAAAGAGTCCCACCCATTCGCAAAGGAGATACCCCCTGATTAAGGAAATGCCTTACAACTAATTAGTTATTCGTTCTGGGAATTACATGATGATGATACGATTTACATTAGATTTCATTCTTTTTATTGTAAAGTACCAAGCTTGATTGTAATTGGTCTCAGATACGTGATTACAGCTCGTATTGGCCAAAACCAATGTGCGATAATAGTGGTATCTAAACATGAAACTGTTTTTCATAACAGTCAACATCTTCTGAGAGGATCGACTCTATAATTAATAATACCCTGTTGATGGGAATGAAGTTTTACTTGGTTTCGTAAATCCACGATATACACGTTGACTTTCAGAGGTTAACAAACAGTAACAGCCCGTTAAACTGTTAACAACCGATTAGATGTCTCTTTATCTTCCCTAACCAGGAATACAGCAGAAAACCAAACAAACCAGTTGTTTTGAGATTTAAGTTCGGTGTTTATTGCAGGCATAGCAATTGTTATATCAATTTCTCAGCTTATTAAAGGTTGCTATTTCACGCTAACGACCAGTTAATTCTGGAACAGAGATTTGAAAAACATTGGCACAAAAGTTTCAGACCAAAGTTAATTGCACAACAAGATTTTAAGACCGAAATCATTCCTAAATCAAACATGGCACCTGTGTCTACCACGTCCTCTCAGAGAATCAGAGATGATTACGATTTCTAGAACCAAGCAAATGGGAAAACAGTGCTTTTATACAACCAGATTGAAATCCAGAATTAAACCAAGACCATTCTTAAACCAGACTTTAAGACCCAGACATTTCTGAAATCAACTTAGAACTCATGTAAATTACACTAATCAGTAAATAAGAATCCCCTTTCATGCCTTAAGGCCAATAAGCTCCTAAAAAGAGAACCAGAAAAGCTTTTATAAAACATCTATCAATTGATCTAGCAATGCGTAGACTTTGAAAACCACAATTCAATGTTGCGTTAAAGACATCGAAACCCAGACCATTCTTAAGCCCTAGTTCGAATCATCCGAAGCCCTTACGCTCTCCATCAGCTTCCCGAGAAAGATCTCTGCCAGCGTCGACGGACCAACCGCCGAGCACCGGAACACCGACGCCCTCACCGACGACGTCGTCGACTGAATCGACGCCCGTCGGCTGTGCAGACGCCTCCCGACGCCGACGCCGACGCCGCTGACGCTCTCAGAGGGTGTCAGGTTACACTTCTGCGTCTTAAAGTGCTCCCAGTTGAAATTCGAATAGACGTTCGATTTTTGATTGGAGATTTGTCTTCTGTGTATCACATTTGGCTTCACGTTGGTCGTCTGCGTTTCGATGCCGTTTTGTATGACTTCGTAAGTCTCTGAGTTGGGTGTCGTATCGTCAAGACTCCGGGAGCGCAGGGCAACGGTCTTGGGGCATGGCGCACAGTTTTCGTAAGACGGTTGGACATTTCTTTTCATTTCCGTTTCACCGTCTTTAGGGCACCAACTGGTCGCTCGATTTTGTAGAGTGATTTCGGTAATGCAATTCGATTTGAGGTTGGGTACAGCAGCCGGTGGCATGGTGTCCGCATCCGGTGCCACCGTCGAATCTGACATGCTTACTTCCGTGTAGCTATAGTCACTGATCGATTGCAATTGTCAGACGTATCTCCACTCTTTGATCCCAGGCACACAATCGAGTGGTCGCATGGAAATTTGATAACTTTCCAAATGACATAATGCCAATAGAAGCATCGACTTTTGTTGAGTGGTGGCGATAGGTGAATGACCAGCTCCTTGCTCAGTTTGTACGAGGTGAGATTTTAGCCGGTGTTACTTTGCGCGATTGTTGTATGCATGCTATTCAGAATCCATTCTTCTTAAACAAATATTGGTGTTTTTACGTTTCTTTAAAGAGTGGGGCACGAACAATTAGCATAATAAAGATGTGTGATGTGTAGAACACGTGTGTCAACGTGTTAAGTTTATTTATTGCAGACATTTTCGCGTCGGAGCGTTGGTGATCGTTAGTCAAGAAGATGCGTACGATCGATATTGATGAATGGAGGTTATTGCTGTTTGTAAGGTTATTGTGCGCGAGTAGGTTTTACGATTTCTCTGATTCTCGTGAAAATGTCTTAGAAATTGTCGCGAGCGTCTGAGCTGGCGAGGTGAGGCAGCGAACGCGCGTGTCTCGAATAACATTCAGCGGTTGTCGCGGCTGCCGGTAGCACACTTAGCTCACTCAAAATCGGAACCGGCGGTCTCTGACTCGACGCGGCTTAAACGCTCTAAACTAGAAACCTAAATAAAGTTGGTCGTTGTCAGTTTAGTATGTGTGCGATGAGTTTTCTCCCGAGAGGCTGAAAAGCAGACGCGCACAGCGTTCGGAATTAACTTCTTTTAGTGTTGATTATTTTTCCGGTCAAACGGTTTGAATCTGTTTGAAGAGGATTAGCGAGTGCAGTTTTTTTTAAGGTCAGCGTGGTTCATCACTAGGTCAAGATCACTTTGATGGCAGACATGCCGACGGCGGATCGATCAATGAATCGATTGACGAATTAGTCACATGGACTGACTTTCTTTTTTAACCACACACGTGTAAGCTCTGCTAAATTCTTGCATTGCCCGGAGGTATTTTGTCTGATGATAAACGTGGTTTGATTAAAAACCGAATATCTTCTGAAGTCTTCGTCTGATGTAGTTTTTGCTAACGTGCGGCTTCGGTATTAGAAGGGAACTTTAATTTGATTAGATGACAACGCAGAATGGTGTCTACCTAATTGAAGAATCTTCTTAAAAGTCTATTAACTAACGATGCTCTTTCATTTTGTGTGCAATTTAGGTAAATGCCATGGTTATGGTAATGAGATATATCCAAGCGGTCACCAAACAAAATTTAATGGCGTAGCTTCTTTTAGTGTCAAACATTCCGTCCGATGATGACAATAGCAATCTCAAAGAGTTGCTTGCTGTAGAAAAAGTGCACGTTAATTTGTCATGGATTCTTATTCCCCATTGTAATTGCATAACTGTACTTGCGAAGCAAAGGAGAAGAAACTTCTCTATCGGCGGACACCATTGTGTAGCTGGCAGAGTGCAAGACACATTGCGAAGCGAACATATCACTGTTAGTCCCACGTCGAGCGAACAGCGATTATTTCGTTGTAAAACTTTAAATTGCGGCTTTTTAGAGATATTTCTTCCATATTTGCAGATTGAGC
This sequence comes from Nemurella pictetii, assembly GCA_921293315.2. Taxonomy (NCBI): domain Eukaryota; kingdom Metazoa; phylum Arthropoda; class Insecta; order Plecoptera; family Nemouridae; genus Nemurella; species Nemurella pictetii. Next base: position 12,482,199 of record OV121122.1, read on the forward strand.
ACGACTGGTCTTTAGATGACCAAACGGCGACGAAAAAACCAGCGCTAGAAAATTCTTCATCTTCGTGCGTTCAAGTCACCACTCACGTTGCGCACACGCGCATAATTTCCACAAGAAATTCCCAACATTTTGCAGAGTTTATTCAAAATATAAAAACACTAATACAAGCTTTTGACCGCTGTCAGCCCATACTTTTCATGACCCAAAATCTATTGCACTAATCAGAAAGTAACTTAACCACGCCAACAAACACAAAAAAACGAAAAAAATCCACCTAATTCACTAACTTCGCCTAGCGGTCACACCAAATTCATCCATCACTGAAACACACGGACAGCACGCAAAACGTTTCGACCGCTACTACAACCTCTAAGAAAAAAACCCCACTCATCACCAGCCGAAAACTAAAAGAAACTTCATTCGCACCGCCGCAATAAAGACCCAACCACACAATTATCAATGTCCAGAGAGATTTTTTTCACTGCGCAGTACGTTATAGTCTAGTTGCTACCAGCAAGACCGATGGCCGGCCACTAAATGATGATGCTGCATTCAATGTTAGATGAGTCCGATCGTGGTGTACGTACGCCTACAAAAGATGTGCTCTTCAATTGACCGCAGGCAACAATTATTCTAACAGCGAAACATAAGGGATAATAGCGGCGACGTCTGCTACAGAGTCTGCAGCGAGGCTCGAGAGCATTGAACAGTGATGGGACACTTTATGCAGGCTCCACCTTAAGTGGTGGTCATGATACGTCGTGTTAAGGAGGCTACGTGGACCTGGAATTGCTCTCCGCAATCCATTATGGTCACTCAAAAAATCACGATCGCTTCAAACTATAATAGTCATCAAAACCTCCGCCAAACTACTTGTCAACTACTAATTTACCATGCCGAATTAGATTTTAACGTGGCATACCCCTTATTTCCGAGTAGTTCAGGTCAGGGAACTTTTTTTTTAGTACTTTAAGGTACCGAATGTTGATTTTTATGCCAAAGTCTCTGCCTTTGCTTTGGTATTAGCACAGCTAAGACATGGGAGTGATGCAAGCGGCGGTCCAGGCGTGTTAACTGAAGACGATAGCTCGAAGATGATGGATATAAGCAGATGAAAAGTTTAATAATGCCACTTGAGTTGGCGCACAATTTCGCGTAATCATTAAGATTATCATAAATGTACGATATATCGATGATATGGAGTAACGAATAATGATCCGTGCCGTATAGCTGCGTAGAAAGTGCATTCGCGTTTTTGTAATTGGGATATAGCGATGTTATGTAACTCTGCTTTGTTCGATTTCTAATAGGGTTAGAAGTAATTGCAGTTGAGCGATAGTTACTCAATAAAGTTTGATATGCTGCATAGATTTGAGAATAACCTCATCATTAGACCAATTAATATTATTGTTTTAATTTTCACACATTTTTAAGTTGCAGTTAAGGATTGTTAGTGTGTTTTTTTTTGTTTGATTGCGAATTGAGGGCGCACCAAGAAATTGGCTAGTCAACACAAAAGTTACACTTAATTGGCGTAGCATTTTCTTACACGCTGTTTATTAAAATCTTGCAAGAGTGGAGCGAGTATTAACAGCCGAGATATGACTCGCGAAAAGGTGAACTGAGAAGCAGTGGGAGGTCTTGTGATTCACATGGATGCACCTTTAGAAGCACCAATAGTGTGGGTAAAAAAAACTACAAGCATGCCACGTAACACGTGCAAGCAAGAAAAAACTAGGTGAAAATGCGCAATAAAGTTTGCTGTATTACTTGAAGATTATGGCTTCATCAGGATCACAGATCACAAGACTAAAGAGTGCGCTATATTACACCAAGACGTCTCCACGAAAAATAAATACAACCGCAGTTTAAAATGAAACAAACGTTTTTAAAAAGATTTTTTTATGAGGAAGTGGCAGAGCGTTTCCGTTGGGTGGCTTCACGCGTTGTGATTGCAAGAAGAAGATAACTCTTCGAAGACTCGTGTCTCTTCTTAATCTCACGTTAGCTTTATAAAAACTTTTCAGAAAATCTATTTAACTGGGTATTGCAAAGTTCCAAGCTCAAAATATTATATTTGGTTTTTAAGTTTTGGGGGGTTTTTAGGAGGCATCATAGGTTATTGTTGGTTCTTTGGTTTAGATTTGTTGCAAGTTTGCACTCGAGTGTAGAGTGGCAGCTTTGCTGCCTGCTTTATTTTGGGTTCAATATCTCAATTAAATTGCTTTTCTGAAATCAAACGTGCTAAGATTATAAAATAACACGAGACTTAAGAAAGTCTGGCATTGCCAGTTACAGGAGGACTTAAGAGTCTACATAGCTTGTAACCCGATACGATAACGAAAAACATAATAATCTGTGGCAGTAATCATAAGAAGCCACGGATTATAAACGCTGGCACTTATCTGCGACTCTTGCATAACCAAGATTAATCATCAAAATGAAAAAAATCTGCTTTTTCTCGATTTTCGTGATTTAAATGACACGGCTGGATTCATATTTGTCAGCAGATTGTATGATACTTTGAATCAAAGTTCTAGTGCATTTATTGGCTTTACTGCAGCACATTTTCAATCACGGCAAAGAATTGGTAGTACGTCACGTTATAAGCCGCTCTAATCCTGTGTCGAGTTTGTTGTAAACATTGCTGAACAGCATTCCGCAAGCAAACTTTCATTGAGTAGTAGATGCCGAGAATACAAATCAATCAGTATTTGTTTGCGATTAATTTTATTGATACCATCGTGTTTTTGATGGACAGTACATGGAACACATTTTTTTATTCGATCTTCTGGCGTGATTTTAACCCATAACATTATGAAAATTAATTTTTTCCACCATGGTTGAAATCACATTCTTGTGACGAACACTAAGAAATAACATGGTTGTTTCTTCAAAAAAGTCTGCCCAAAGAGCATAACTAGACTTAGTATGCAGTCATCGATGCGTCGTTTCACAATGCTTGAACGCAGACGAACATTTTAACGCCACAAAAGTGTCATTTTGAAACTTATCTGATTCCGAACAAAGTAACGAAATAATAATTATATTTTTGAATACGTACTACATATTAGTTTCAATTAATTGATTGATTGATTATTGGTGCTTAACGACGCACTGTTTTGACAACTGGCCCTTTGGCACTGGTCTAATGGCGTCGGTGAATGAAATGGTGATGATGAGGGTGATGATGAACCTAACCTAGTCTAGAAGGGAGGAGGGGAAACCCGGTGCCGGCACGTAGCCTACTCCTGTCGAAAAGCACCAAGGGGACCACCGGCTTTACGTCCCTTCCGAAGGACGGTACAACTCGAACAACAGGATTCCTCCACTAATCCGTGATGTCGAGAGGTTGATAAGCAAGGCGAGTAAAGTTGTTGTACTAACTTCAAACCCTCCAACCTCTCTCCCGAACAGAACTGACCATGTGCATGATGGTCACCCATCAAACACCTGACCCAGCGCGATGTTGCTTAACTTCGGTGATCTCACGAGAACCGGTGTTTCCAACATGCCAAACCGTTCGGTTTCAATTAATATACATCGATTGCATGGAGCCATGGATCGGAAACACTCCGTTGCCGATTTATTTGTTGGCTGTTTGCGCCTTCGCACTTTTCCTCTGCAATTTCGCGGCGGCTTTCATGTCTTTGGCGTTTTAAGCCGCAGCACGGGCTTCAACAACGCATCGCGGATCTCGGATCTCGGATGTCTGTCTTCAACATTCGTTTACTGTACTGCGGGTTGCAAATTTCAATGACTAGGCACTTGTTATAAAACCTAGAACAAACAAAAATTATAGATTCATCAGCGTCTACCAATAGTCACTCCCAGCAGAGATCGAGCATATATTTTTTCTCACTCACCAACAAAGGCGCACTTCCATCTTCTCAAGCCAGAAGTCCTCGTTCCTTTCAACACGTTCGAATGTGAACCACTTCGTAGTGTATATAACAAAATAGCACAAAGACTAACGGGTTCGCATGTCTGTGCTGTATGAACTGTTCAATTAGTTATGAGTGTTACGCGGGCTTCTGCTATTTTCATTTTTTTTTCTACCCTGTATGCATGCTTGTGATGCAGAATAAAATGAAGATGAAATTGAAATTGAAATTGAATTGAATACAAACGATGATGGTTAGTTTAAGCAACATTGCTTTGTTTAGTGAAGAAAATATACTTTTTGATCTATAAAAACACTCTGTCTCCACGGAACGAGCCGTCATCGGCCATATCTTACGCCGACTAAATTTTATCGCTAACTAGCCTCAGCATGCCGAGTGCCGACTTCCTAGCATCTCTTCTCTTCCGACTTGACAATCATGCAATTCCGAAAATTACACAATAATACAAAATAACTATATTTGTTAGACCCAAGCAAGCAATGAAAAATATCGGACACCCAATATATCGATTTTCATTATTATCGGATTTCCTTCTAAGATCAATACAAACGTGCGTAACACAAGTTTCAGTTTTAGAGCACTGATAGATTGAGTAAAGTTGAGTAGAAAAGTTGAGTGAGACCCACCCAACTAGGTTTACAGAGCAGTGGGTGAAGGAATGATGCATATTAATCGGTAATTTTCGTCGGATTTTTTCATTTCAACATTGCTTTTGATCTGCAAGCAGAGACGAATCCAGTCGTATCGATAAAACAGTATGAAACACGGATTTGTATCGATATCCTTTTTTATTAACTTTCTATTGAACTCGGTGTCGGGTTGTGCAAGTATAATCTCCACGAGTGTTTTTATTTCTCATGCTGATAACGAGGCAGTAAAACTGGAAGATTATTTCCATCGGGTCTAATCCGTGAAAGATTAGCTTTCTCACACGGAAATTTATGGTAGTGCAGAGGTCCACGTGGTTACTTTTCCTGCCCCCTAAAATGTTCCCTATATTTATGAAAAAAAATCAGTGGATAGTTGAAAAAATTTCTAACACGCGATGTAAAGGCTCGTGTCGATCGGACGTTTACTTTGTTCACAAATAAATCTTGAATTTGGGACTTTTTGTGGGTGTTTTTTAAACGAAAACACCACTTTTCTTTCTTCTCTGGTTGTTTTATTTTCCATCCGATCTCAATTAAAATTTACTAGGCGGGTCGGAGTACTCTTCCTCTACACACTGATTTTTTTTCAAAAATATTGGGATCAATTTAGGGGGCAGGAAAAGTAATTACGTGGACCTCTGCATTTTAGGCTTTTAAGCTGACTTTAGCTGGCTCTTAAGCAAGAATATATATAAATATATATTTATTATACAAAATAATAAATATGCAGAATGTACATGACATTAGACAGAGTGAGATATACCGGATTTTCCTTTTAGGTTTTTGATGTGAAAATAATAATGCAAGAAAAAATGTGGAAAACGCCACTCAAAAACGCTCAAAGAGCAACTCTTAAATTTTCCGGATCTAATTTCAAATAAATAAACTAGTTTCAAAACTATTCCAGTCAAGACATTTTCAAGGTGGCTGCCAAAACAATTACTTATATGCGCATAAAATAACTCGTGCAAAGGTCAGGAAGAAATGAAAGTTTTTATAAGATAAGATTGATTGTTAAGGTACTATCACATAGTCAAAGAAGTCTCCCATCATTTTAAATCTGAAAATGTTCATTACATCGATTAAAAACTCATAAATAGAATGAATTGTTTTATCAGATCAACTCTTAATTACTCTGGGAGTAAGCAAGCTCAGTTTGCCACAGTCTTTGCCCTGAAATCTACACTGGTCTCGTATGCAAATTTCGTGTTCATTGAGAAAGTCCAGATCTTGAAACGAACAAATTTATTCCACGCGCTGCGATCTTTCCATTTCATGTTTCCCATAGCAATTTTTCTACAAGACATTTAACTGCGAAAAGCGAGACCTGCAAATGTTGCGTTTAAATGGACTGCAATCCGTGAATGCCACTGGCAAACTATGGCTGTAGGGATACTAAGAAAATGAGCAAGCAATTATTTTGATACCTAAATTGCCGAAAAATTTTACAGATACACTCTTAGGATCCCAAAGGCAGTGGTATCAATTCGATCTAATTTCGTGTTGTCAGTCAGTTGCTCGAAAATGCTATTGTAATGTATAGATATCTCTTATTTTTTTGAAGGTAGATCATATTTTGCGGTCCATTGATTTGGCATTGGATCCAATTATTGTTGCTGGTTAAGCCTAATAATTCGTTTCTTGTGCTTACTCCGATGTGTCAGTTCGTCAAGGTTATTGACAGATTAAATGCCAAATGTCAATGAAATGATTTAATGATCACTTGATGATTAGTGACTACAGATTTGATACCAATTGAAAGCTGTCTACATTTTAAAGGCATGGTATAAAGGTGCTAGAGTGTGAAACTTCCAATGAAATCTTTGAACCTAATCGAATATCAGCTGTCAACTAATTAATGGTGACATAAACCATCTTGCAGAAAATGTCAATTTAGTGTAGAGTCGATAATGAACAAAAATTATCACACCTCTGGTTTCGCAACAGAACTGAGTAATTTTCCCTTCTGTCCTTCCAGGCTCAGTGGGGACATGGGCCATGTGTGAATCCAAAATAACACAGAGCTATTTCAAAAATATCTCACCACAGTTTCATTGATCTCAGAAACATAACAGCCAACATTTTCAAATTTCCTGATTAAGAAAACGAATTTTTTTTACAAAAGTAAACTCTCTGAAAGTAATCCTAATCACCACCTACCAAGACCTGGCATTCATGATAAAATAATTAACCCCGTGAGTTTCTAAAATCTTCACAAATCCAGCCCTGCAAGTCTGAACCACGCATCAATGAGTCCACTGACAAAATCGCGACGAAAATGAGTGCATTTTACGGTTACACTCAATTCACTCTAATTATATTCATAAATTCGCCAAACATTCCAATGTCACCGAGATCGGAATTAAAACGTAAACAGTTTCAATCTAAATCAAGACAATAGGTCAGGAATGGTTCGATCGTATCAACACTATAGGAATAACTGGCCTAGCAATGCAGACAAGCTCGTCCATATAGCGGAACGTTAACAGTTAACCATGCTCGCAGTGACACATGGTTAGTCGTGATATAGCACGTGGGAGCTAGCGCCATGGGCAATTCATTGAGTCGAAGGTGACAACAGTTCGTTTACTGGGAGAAAATGCTTTTCCACTTCACATTGTCAACTAAATTAGGTTTGTGTCTGTTCAATGATCATCAGCTTATCTTCAGTTTGTAAGATTAGTGAATATAATTCGTGGTGACATGTTTTAGTTTCACTATCGACTAAATGACAGCCACTTAGCTGTGGGCTGTGGCCGTTTAGTCCCGTATACTGTCCCTGGTTTTGGTCTGTAGGTGGTTTGGGACAGTTTTAAGATTTTTTTTTGCATTAACGTAATGCCTTAATGAATTAATGCAATGCCTTAATGAATTAATGTTGAAACAACTAGTGAGTTGATATTAAAAATAGCTTCAAGATGAGTTACATTTCTCTGTTACGTAGTTAGGTCCGTGGCTGTTTGAATCAGTTTCACTGAATTAGTTACAATAAATATCCAATTTAATTTGGTTTTTAGTGGTCTCACATATCTTACATTTTTTAGGGAGTATCTCGGAATCAGACAAGTCTATCGGAGAATTTTCACTGCACTTACATTGTATTCCAGAACATCTCATGCATCGTACCAGATAATTACTTTTTCATAAAAAGCAATTGCGATAGTGGGGGAGATAGAGGTGAATTATGAGTATTTCTTTTGCCTTTTTTGATAGTGGGTATAGGAGAGACCCTTCATTTGACAAATTAACACTCAAAATGAGCTCTAAGAGCTCTAAATCACTTCAAATTCGAAAAACAAGGTTTTCACCGAACCCCAGTGGCACCGAAACATCCGACGGTCGAGGCGTCTTAATGTGATCGACTACAAATAGATCAGCGTATCCAATGCGACAGCATGATGAACTGACGTCTGCACGAATGTGACTTGGCGATGGCGAGAATCTCGAGATTTACGAGGAAATAAAACTGCCGATTACTACTTTGCTGCGCCCTGCTGCATTGTAAACGCTTCGGCATCTCAATACTTGATACCTCAATCAATCACAGCAATCATTCCCTATATCATGTCCGGTATCACACTAGTAGTAATAACGGTAGCATTTACACCTTGTTAGCATCACAGAGCACAATATAGCACCCATAGTAGCACCTTTTCTGGCACCCAACGTTTCATCTTCTTGTGAAACATCACACTGGTCAATGTAACATCCATGGCATGACATCCAACACGATTTTAGCATGATGAAGCACCATGTTAGCACCCAGTGTAGCACCCACCTTTCCGCCAATGAGCGCCTGAACGGTGAGCACCTGCGCCGCTCGATGGAACTCGAGGACCTCGCCGGGAAGCACGTGGCCGACGCCAGGGTCGAACCAGACCAGGTCGCCCTAGAATCATAAGGTTTGGAATCAAGCGTGGTGCTAGGCAAAGGTGCCTGGCTTGAGCTGACTGGATCCCTGGTTGTAGCTGGTTGTAGTTGGCTGTAGTTGGTTGTAGTTGGTTGTAGTTGGTTGTAGTTGGTTGTAGTTGGTTGTAGTTGGTTGTAGTTGGTTGTAGTTGGTTGTAGTTGGTTGTACTTGGCTGTACTTGGCTGTACTTGGCTGTATTTGGCTGTATTTGGCTCTAATTGGCTGTACTTGGCTGTACTTGGCTGTACTTGGTCGTACCTGGCGCTTCCAGGTGGGGTCGACATAGATATTAAAAACAGACAAAAAATTAAATGGAAATTCGGTAAAAATTTCCTGTAATTTCGCATGGAGCCTGGCCTGTAGGGTCTGCATCTTAAGTGTTTTAAAAGTTTGTGCCAATACAATTAAAGAAGGATGTAATTTTGAAACCATAGATCATTTTTGCTGATTGGGGCATTATAATATACAGTTTGTCTACAATTATCACTTTAAAAAGATCAATGGCAATTATTGTGTAAAATAACGTGAAAGAAAATCATATCATAATCCGGCTGAAAACATGATCATTTTTTTATCGAAATAATAGAAAACTTTTTTGGGTTACATCGAAGTGACAGCAGCAACAAGTTAGGGGTTGAGAGCTTGAGATGACTTCATGTTCCTTCGGGAATAAACTCTTTTTGAATTGCAGCCTCGCTTGCATTGCAGAGAGGATGACCCATCGGTATAAGGGATATTTCAGTAAGCTATTAGGGATGCCGTTTCTGTACTGATGGGGTTGAACCATAATGATAATTTGAGGTTATAATGCCTATCAATTATATTACCGTTTGTAATACCACTCATTCTCAATTGATTTGAGATTTCGCATGTGTTTTACTATGATAACTATCATCGAACACTTTTATTGCAAGCAGTCAGCTCAATAAAAACGTGAATTACGCAATATTAAATCGTGAATTTCTGTTCGGATCCAAACACTTTATATTTGATAGCAATTTTAGACTTCACCTAAGACATGTGTCCACCCCGGGCCCCACACGACCAACTTTCAGCCCCAAAAGCCCTGCACGCTTCGAGATTTTAAATTGTCTTCGCAAACGAAATAGTTTCCGAATAGCTCTAGAAATCACGCTGCAGGAAATGCCCTTGCAGTGGAATATATTATATTACAAATCAATTTTTCTCTGTTTGTTTTTCATGTTTAGAGTTGCCACAACTAAAAATCACTAAAAATCCACCTTGAAAAACAGCGCCTGCCAAGAGCTAGATCTACACAACGTTTGTGGTTCAATTGGGACGGCAGCAATGCATGCACCGAATGAATAATGCATGCACTCTAATGCACTTACGGTATTAAAATGAACACAGTACACCCACACACCGACCAATCTCAATTTTCACACAAGCAAAAGTAACACATCCACATAATAAAACAAGCTGCACACGTGAATATTTTGATATTAAGGAGTACACAATAAAAAAAGTTAAACGCCTTCGAATCACCCAATTCCCAAACTATATGAGGTCCAAACACCACTGATTTTCACGTGTATATGAAACTGGAGAAGTATAACTAAGTCGAAGATGCGTACGTAAGTAATTCACAATTCTCACTGCGGCAAGCAGCTGAGCTGGCTGGCAATCTTGCGTTCGCTGCCTTTTAATTTCACTGGGAATAAACAGCCATTAATGATAACTCATTAATAAACCAGCGATGAATATTAATTTTGTATCATGTGTGAATTTTAAATGCGGATTTATATTAATTTACCAATTTAACCACACAGCGCTTCGAAACAAAAAATGGGCGCAGTATTTTTTAAATGTATAACTGATTTATGCAGTTCTCATTATTTACCTCTAATTAATGGCCTGTCAATTAATTTCCTATCTGTTGCCGAGTGAAACAATTGAATTATGACAAGCAGCGCACCGACTCAAGTTCAGCATATACTTTCTACATGCTTCACTTGTGGCTCCGTGAAGATATTACTTCCTATAATTGGAACTGTGAGATTGTTTGCAAGTATCATGGACTCTTATCTGGGACACCAAACAATTCAGATACAGCCTCGTTGTTTGCGGCGGTACACAGCTATATGCGTTATCCTTTCGCACTTTCAATTAATATTCCGAAGAAAAAATTGAGGTTTTATAGAAATAATTGTGATTGAAAGTTGATATTGGAAGAAAGTTGTGATTAAATATGAGAAATTGTTTTGATGGCGTGGCCTATTTGGTATTGACTTCAGTGTACCGATTGTGTTATGTGTGCGGAATTTGACGGCTCGCTGTGGCTACTGCAGAGATTGATTTACAGTTGTTGACAGTATTGCGACAAGACAGCAAGGCGCAGGAGAGAAAGGAGCTGGTCAAATTGTAGCTTATAGTTGCGACAAAGTTGTTGACTTGTTATAACTCTGTTTGAGTGACTTTAGTTATGTAGTTAGTCGATGTTGAATCAGGGTTTCAAAAATGCGGTCAGTAAACATGCGAAGGGTTTCGTGATGATTCATGATGTAATTTAATTATCATGAAGACATGGTTGACTGTAGTACTTTCTTAAGATTCAAATCGTTTTTGGGTTTTTTACTTACAACTAAAATAACTTGCGGTTTTCTATGTGGCGATTCAAAAAAAAGAACAAACGCTTTAGTTCGTACCGTTGGGCGATGAAAGATGAAGCCAATTATAACTAATTTATAATCACTCAAATTTCTCGTTAGAAATAAATGAAATTACTCTCTACCAAGATTAGGTAAAGAGTGGCATGCATGTCAGTTAACTCAGACGATAGTTATCAAAAATCTCTGCGAGTTGTGATTCCCATGTAAGCGGAAATAAACGGAAAAATCACCTCCGCCATACATACGGGAGATTCTTAGGTGATAGCTTCGTAAAGTACTTCTGGCCGAATTTGCATAGCACAGTCATAGATTTTAGTAACCCATAGACAGACACCATAGAGATGAGCGTTGTGTAGAGGAAATCTGCTTGTGTCCCTTAAAAATGTGTGTCTGATCTCAATTAAATAAAACATAAACGTGTGTAATAACACATCAGAGTCAGAAAGCAGATAACTTATTAACCAGCAAAAATTTCTCTGCTTCCTTAACACAATCATTAACGAGACACACAAAATTCCCGCAACAACCCCTCCCAACGGCAATCGCCATGCTACCTTCCACACAAAATCACCTCAACGCCCCCCAAAAACCCATCCATCTCAACTCACACTCCAGACTTCCAAGTCTCCACCCATCGAGGTCTGCACGCTCGCCGCGTATCCACCGTTAGCACACGACGGCGACCGCGTTCGCACACTGACCACCGTCGTGCCCGACGACGCCGACGTCGACGACATGCGCGACGCCGACGCCCGACGCCTGAACGCCCCCGACGCCGCGTACTCCAGTCTGGAGCTGCGAAACGACTCCTGTTCGAACAGCGAGGTCCGACGTCGCAGCTTTGCGTCCCAGTCTTCCTGCGTGAGCTCCGGGTACTCTTCTTGGCATGCGAGCGATGGTAGAGATGGTAGAGATGGTAGAGATGATAGCGATGGTAACGCCGGTAGCGATGCGAAGCGGTTCATATTCTCGTCATAATCATCCGGGTTTAAGCGGTCCATTCCTATGACATCGACATTGTCAACTTCTTCTAAATCGTCGTCAGAATCTATCGAAGCGATTTTCGCAAAGTATTGTTCGTAGCGACGCAATTCTGGCGTCTTGCGTTTCGACGTGTTCTGTGATTTTGGCGACAGCGATTTCAGATTTAGTAGCAGTTTCTTACTGCGCGGCGACGTTTTCAAAGATTGTTTGATGTTGACAACGAACTTGTTGCCTCTCGGCGACATCGGCGGTGGTGTCTGTATCTCTTTCGGGTCGACCACGAATCTTCCGGTGTTGGTCTCGCTCCTCCGTCGCTGGCTGACCGCGCGAAGATTCTGCTTCTTGTCGCTCTTGTCTTGGCTGAACGACGCGGACTGTCGACGACCGGCGCAGCCTCCTAGGTGGCAAAACACCCCCCGTTCCGCTTGTATCACTGTCGAAGAGATCGACGGATTCGGCGACTTGGGCGCCGGGGCTTTCATGTAGTTACCCTTGCTCGAGGTCGTCACGCGGTAGCTACCCCTGTTCGTCGACGAGGAAGTCACCTTTTTATGGTAATTGCTCGTGGGTTTCTGGTCTGGAGACTCTGAGGCGGCCGGCGTCGAAACGATCTGCTCCAATTCGCGCCATCTGCGTCGGAATTTGAATCCGAAGAGGCCGCTGGTGACTTCGAGGAAGCTCGAGGTGCCTTCCTGGGAGCCGCGCTCGCCGGGGGACCATTGGTACACCTTTTGAAGACTCATCATTTTGCGCGTGCCGTGTGCTAAGTTTAGACGGCGTCGCTGTTACGGTTGGATGTCGTTGGGGTTTTCACTGAACGAAGCTTCATTGACGTAAACGCAGCTACGTTATGAAACAGATCAGAGTATTTTTCGTGCAGGTTTGTTTTTTTCTTGCTTAGAACCATGCTGTTGGAACAAATTTCACTACAGCGTCATTTTAAGAAAAAACAGCATTTGATGCTACTGAAGTTAGGCGCTTCGTGAGTTAGTGGAATTGACATTGAATTTAGATTGTAGGGGTGATATTTAATATTTCTTCGAAAAATTCACCAATTTAATCCACCAATAATCGTAGAGCACAGAAATCTCTTAAAACTGGTCACATCTCACGTATAATAAATAGATTTCGCGAAAACGAATTGAAATCTCCACAAAAAAACACCGACAATCCAAACTATTGTCACGAGATCTAGACGGTGTCACTCCACAACGCGTAATGACCAAACATTGACACCGACATACGCATTGTGACATTAGGTTAGACCTTATTCTGCAAACAGTTGGCATTGCCAATAGGAACTACAGAGAGCATCACGTATCATAACCATTATCACGAAACCCGGTTAGCTTCTAAATGCTCGAACCCAATCAGTTTTACCGAACACGCACACGTTTTGGGTCGATTTTTTTGGCACAAGTACACGGCAGTCTCGGAAAATCATAAAACCATCTTCGAAAATTCGTGATTCGATACTTTTCTTCGATGCCGCGACTGAGAAACTGTAATTAAATATTGAACGACCACAAAAAGGGCATGACGTGCTTATAACTTCTTGCAATTGCTACACATTTCATCTTGAAACGGTCACGATATCCAAATCAAACTGTGATCACCAAACACTTGCAAAGAATAAGGTTAATATGCATTCAGAAAAACACCAAATAAAAAGCTCGAAAACTCACACGTGCATAAAACCTAATCACACACAACTAACACCACACGTTGCCAATTAAAACGATATTTCTTGTCACAAAAACGTATGTTTTAAGTGAGGTATGTTTTTTTTGTCCGAAATCACTCGAAAGGCTCGTACATATATATCGTATCCATGTTGATATGCCGAGCCCTACGCGGCAAATGATGAGCCTAGAATACTGTGTTTCAAGTGGATGCGATCGAAATGTAACTAGACCGCTATATGGCAATGGTCTCTAGTCCGCATGGTCCGTCATGCAGTAAACGCAGTTAAATAATTCAGGAGACCATGACCAATTGTATAACAATATACACACACATAGTGCACAGCTCGTATAGCTGCAGAGGTAGGACTACATGGATGTGTACTTCCGCGGTAGGACACGTACAAAATGGGAAAATTGGATAGGATTTTGTTAGGCAAATTTGTTTTTTTACACGGACACGAATCGATCTGGTTGCTACTAAACGTTTGCAAATTTTAAATTAAAAAAAACTAGCGGTGATAAACGGAGTATACTTTGTGAATTTGATGGTAAATAAGAAGTGACCATGTAATTTCTCACGTTTAAAATAACACAATCAATTTTTTATTGCTGTGTAATTTATGCTCCACACATATATTGGATGAAATGGTTCGCCTTGAATATAAATCTGATGAATTTGCATTATTTGTTAAATTTATTCCTATCGTCAATGAATCTCGATTGATTATCTGATGGTCTGACATCGTTCTAGATTTAAAACCTATTGTAGTGTGACGCTGATGGTTTAATTGTTAACATGTTTATCGAAAAGGCAACGAGGTGAAGTATAATTGCGGTATATATTATTTTAATGTCGATTGTATGTCATAGGAGCATCTGTAAAAATTTAGCCAGTTAAAATCGTACACCATGAAAAGAGCTTTAAAATGGCGTGTGATTTAAAGATGTTTCTTGCAATTAGTTTTACTGTCAGACATCGTTTATTATTTAACTGCTTGTTAAAATCGGTAATTTATGTCATAGAACAGAAAATTTACTACCTATCTCTCCCACAAACTTTGAAAAGGAAAGAAAACAAACTATATATATTATGGCAAACTATATATAAACGACAGAAAACGCATCTAGTATCATGACATGATTAGAAAATTACCTACTGAGAATTACTGAAATTACTGAATTACTGATTAGGTAATTACTTATCGATGTGAAAATCGAATCACATTTTTTCTTTGAGCCAAAAATTGTGGATAAGAAACTATCTGACTTTCCCTGAATCTCTCAATCGAAAAGTACCTAAACATTAAAAAAATATGTGCTTAAACCAAATTATGTGAGAATGAACACCGACTTTGAAAATACCATGGATAAAGATGACAAAATCGAGCGAGGTTCTGAGGTCATCGAGGTCACGTATCACATCTGAAGACATGAGCTCTAACCTCCACAGAATCCCAACTGTATCTCTGCCCTCCCCTTCTATTCTCTGCGTGATCACAGATTTATGTGACACACACATATTGTGGCAGGCTTAATATACGTCGACCGTGGAAATAATTATACACATTCACCCGAAACAACGCACGTTACCTTCGGAGAAAGAAAAACAAATCTCTTTCTCTCGAGATTTGACATTAGGAATGCAGTTTTGCATAGAAACATGAAATATAATAACACTCAAGTCCGATATCCCGTTAGAGCCATTGCTAATATACTTATTACATGTATAAGTGTCCAAAATGTACCCGAGACAACAGAATCCGCACTCTTTTTCCCATGTCCTATTGGAATTTTGTGTACATAACACATGCGAATTTTTTTATGAGGGTCATACAAAATAAAAATCTTTGCCTCCTCAGAGCAAATTCTGAAGTAAAGTCCATTCCCATATTATGTTTTCATCGAACAGTTAGTCTTAAACACTAATCTAAGCAGAATGAAATCAAGACAATTGACTTACCAAGCGTGTATGCCATTATTAGTTAATATTTATTAAGCGTGCGGTGCCATTTTGTTATAAGCTTATTAATTACCATCTGATTATACCGGTCAATGCCTTCTCAGTGGTCATCTTCACAGCCTTGTGAATGTGATCGGTCACCGGAACCTAGCTCGGCGCATGCGTATAGCAATGACTCACTAACTTGCCAACTATCTCGGGTTATAGCACAAACCGGGGATAGACGCTTTAACCCTAGCAATAACTTGCAGCTTATTAGTTAACTAATTATTTGTCGTTTAGGGAATCGTGGAAAAGAGACCTTGGGCTATTTTTCTTTCCAAAAAACACAACTACACCATTGAAATAGTAGGTCTTTAAAAGAAACTTGATGGATTGAGTAAATTCAATTAAAAGTTTCGATCGTTAAGCAAGTTTATTGGCATGTTTTGTCGGGAAATCATTATAAACAGTATTAATTAAAATAATTTGGGGCAATGGAACCATAAAATATGTCACAATTGGATTCCATCCCATCGAATAGCAATTTGTTTTCATGTTTTATTACGGTGTCCACACGCGAGCAGGTATTTTTTAACTCGAAATGCTAGAATTTTACGTTTACTTCTCGATAAAAATACACGGTCCCAGCTTTTATTTTTCAAAAATTGAAGTATGTAGGGCCATTATAATTTTTAACATGTCAAAATAACTTTAAAGTGATGCCACAGCGTATGTTGTTTGCTTCAATTCGTTGGCATATTCAAAGCTGAATATTTCGCTTATTCTCAATAACATATGAATAACAGATTATTTTGAGTAGTTGTCAGAGTTTTTCTTAATCCAATTGGTGAATAAAATAATAAATACAACACTTTATTTAAAAGATTTATAACTTTACCAAAATTGTGATCTAACAAATTGATATGTTTCTCAATAATTTGGAATCACAAACAAGCCCCAATATTATTATGCACTGACCATTGTTGTATTTGGAACTTCGTTCAGGTGAAGGAACTCCCTAAAGTAAAAATGGTGCCATTGAAACTCATACAGCACCCAACTTACAAAATGAACTAGAAATCGCCCGTGTTATTTCTTATCAAGACACGCATAAACTTATTCCAATCTAAAGTAAACGACTCACGTAACATTTCATTACGTCAACAGCTGCCCAAGGGCAAATTAGCGAGTCTCACTAATTATCATTCCGACTACACAAGTGTCCCTCAAAGACGGCGATGGAATGCAGCAGCGAAACACTAAAAGCGATCAATTATAACGCGCAATTGACGCAACTGTGCTATCCATGCAATTACCAACAGTTGCATGCAGTTTAAACTGACTGCTTTAGAATATGAAGTTTTAGAAGGCCATCATGCAGTAAAAGCAGTTGGGATTCCGATTGATATTATGCAATTGCTGTCGACAAGCCGAAAGAAAATTGCTTCCAACGTGTTTTTGAATGATAATAATACCTGTTGAATCATCTTATATTATTAATTATAAATTTAGGATGTAAAATTACCAAATCTACAGCAATTGGTAAGTAGAAAAGTGGAATTTTCGTCTTAGGTGCTAAGAAATTCGTCTCCGTTAAGAAATTACATAGTGTTATCTACCACTAGCACCTACGAGAACTATATGTCGAAAAAACCATTTTCTGTTAGGAAAGACTTTGGTTTTGTTTGCAAAGTTTACGTTTCCCTACAATTCTAATCCCTTCCCTTCTATTCCTTGGTTTAAGTTTCTCACACTTTTCATTCCTTGTCTTCCTTTTATATTTCAATCTTTCATAATTATTTCCCATTAGTTTCCAGCTAAAAATCATGTCCATCTCCATTTTCCATGTCCAAATCATCCCTTCGTGGCAGAGAAACGTGCCACACTTTTTTGTTGCAAATCCTCTTGCAAATGCGAGGATAATATCTCCTCTATTTCCGTTTTCTAGTTTTCTAAATAAATTTTCATCCGGACAAATCCTACAGCGCCTCAACCGTAGATCATCTCGTTGTCAGTAAGTAAGAATCCTGAGTCAGTGCCCATCCCTTTAACCTCAGAAAGCCCTGCCATCAACATCACCTCTCCGCCCTGCTTTCGCTCGATGGCGTTTACAACAAGCCACAGCGCGGCCGGCTCGCTGTCTGTCTGTGTTTATAGCTACAACTAGTTCATTTGCATGGATACTAATTAGCAATTAACCTTCACACATTGCTGGCACAATGGCGAGTGCACATGTTGTACTGAATAAACATTGAACACTTGGTATGCATGGACATTTGTGGGGTATGCCATGGTATTTGCGATAGAATTGTTATATTGTCTGATATGCTTATTATACTGTATCTCGCTAAAAGTTGTAGACATATTTGTATTTTTGTTAATTGTACGTTTGTTCATGGCAGTGATAAGAAAGTAAGTATATCAAAGTGATAAGACAGAAAAGAAACGCTAGGGAACCTATAAAAACATGGTAAACATAGTATAAAAGATGATCAACAGGATATAAAGCATTTGGACGTAATAAGATAAACATAGATCAGGCGAGGGATTCTTTGTAGTCAGTAACCTTGCAGTAAGTTTGTTTAATAAAATGTAAATTATTCACATGCAATAATATAGTATAATCTTATTTGGGAAAAACGTGTAAATTACACATGCACACTAGCGAAACCAACTTTGCATTTTTTATTTGCATGAATGGCGATCTGAAGCATATAGTGTGATGTTCTAAACTTGATTACATGAAATTGTTTATTGAATAATTAGTCATTGATCGAGTAGGAATTATCATCCTAACTACAGGTGACCTTGTGTTACTGACAAAATGCCATCGCAAATGAAATAGAAAAGTTATGGTACAACTTTCTTTCTTGACGGTTGATGAAATAAACAATAATTTGGGACAAACTTTATTTTTTGAATTGACTTAGGGCCAATTTTACCAATTTTTTCAACTCTTAACCTGAGAGCTAACTAACAGAATAAGTTGATCCTAAGGATCAAAAACTGATCCTTAATTAATCTCCCCGATTAAGGCATTTATCTTAATAAATAAATCAAGATTGTAGTTTAGACTAGAGTTATATTTTCATGATAATTGACATGTTCAGCCTTTCGGATGCTGAAAATATTTGTCAACGAAATGAAATTGTAAAGAGCAGCAAGTAAACAGACTCTCGTCTCGAATAGTCATTGAAAGTCAATTATCTTGGCTATGATAGACCCCTCCAGCTTTATTCAAACCAGGACGCAATCATTGTAATTAGTAACGATTTTTTGCTAATGAAGCAAGTATACCCCCACGACCTGTATCACATCAAATCAAGCTACAGGCACCGGAATGCACGCAAATTCTTCGATTTCCGATAGAAGAATTATATAGGTACAGAGCACACATGCTATAGCGAAGTATAGCCTGAGAGATGACTTTCGCAATATCCAAGCGTGTCTAATGCATATTTCAGCATAAAATCAATTGCAGAAATGTTATAGATGTAAGAGTACAGAGCAAATAAACTGGATTTGCAATGCAAATATCTCAGTTCACATGCACTTTCCGTGTTGTATATGCCTAGAAGATTATGAAAAATCTACTAAAAACGAAGCATGTATTTTACTAGATGCGTTAAGCGTGTAAACGATGTTGTCACGGGTCAAAAGTCTTATGAGAAAATACTAGTTTTAGGTCTAAGTTATCTAAATAGCAATGCGTGGCGTTATGTTTGCACAGTTGCACTTTGTGGCACGTATGCTTTTAAATCCTGTTTTTTATATGCCTTGATTAGTATCACGTACACTCAAAGATGATATAAGATTACGCCAATCTTCGGAAATGGATAGTGAAGAACTGCAATCATCTTCTTGTATACGTCCTGGATGTGGTATCTCAAAGTCATGAATTATAAATATATACATCTTATACAGCATACCTAGTCATATACCTCACAATACGTAAAAATAGTTTTAACAGGATTTTTTTACTATTCAATACAGAATTCGTATTGCAGATATTTAAAGTCCCTCCGAAGTTAAGCAATAATGCACTGCATTGGATGGCATGGTGACCATTAATTATCAGACCAAATTTGACCCTAAATTTGGAGAGATTGCTGGGGGAAATGATATGTTGAGTCTCTTGCCTGCTTTGTTTTTGGTAGCGCGCCTTCATAAATCAATGAACCAATAAAGTGATTGTTAACTATATAGTAATTTGTGGCAACCAAAGTATTTTGCTATAAAATATTAGATTTCCAATCACTGCCCACGTCCACTAAAGTGGACAGAAGTCCCCTTCTGTATTTTCCACTCCCACACGTGAATACCATGTCCACTATTGTGGACAAGCCATAGTTCCTAAAATTTGATAGATATTTTTATTTATTTTTTAAATACATCTTAATTCACATCATTGGGACAATTTTGACTGCTCTATCCAATTAAAGCTTAGAAGAAAAAAATAGGCCCGAGCGTAGATGGCATAAAAAGGGAGCATATCCAAGATAGTGCATTGAAGTCTCCAATCGCCACTATAATGATTAGAAATTACAGAAATTAATTTATCGGGACTTTTCCACGAAATTTTAGGAAGCTTAGGGACAATTGTCTCAAAAGCATGCTTTTTTCCATGTGGTCCATGGTATAACATATGGTGTTTCCATGGTGTTTCAGTACACTATAAGCCTTGTACCTGCAGAAAAAAAATATCCTGTTTCAAGAATGATTTCTAGAGCTAGGAATATTCCCGAGTATCCATCATTATTCACGACTCTTACCTTTTCCATCTCTCCGGCGTAAGTCGCCATTTCCTCAGAGTATCAGAGACGTCTTCTCGAGTAGCCACCGATCATCTTCACTGTACCACTTCGCTCTGCAAAATAAGACAGTGCCATCTTGTTAGCTCCAACAAATACCACAAGGTAGCTACGATTCTTTACGATGATTCGTCGATTAATCAGCTTCTTGTAACTTAATCACAGCGTTTTGGTCTGGTTTTTATAGAGAAAATATACATCTTTCCCATGGCGGAAGTGCATTAAGTTTCGTGGCTTTGCATGTGCCGTACGAAATGCATTTTGCATCGCTGTGGTTTCTATGGTGAGATTAGATGCATTCTTCGCGCTGCGTCTTTGTGCCTAGTACCAGATGAGTTTCTAAGAAGACTGGTCAAGGATATCAATTAGACTAAGAAGCTGTCTGATTTGAAGTTGTATCAAAGTACTACGGATTTCAAACAATCTTTGCTTGCTTGGCTTAGAATTGCCATCGAGGATAATTTAAATAACATGGAATGAAGAAAAGGAGAGACATTTATCAAGATTGATACTTAACATTGAATTACTAGATTGAAGACAGTATCCAGTGGTTTTCTAATAAGGTAAGCATGTCCTGAATTTGTTTTTAATGCTAAATATTGTTCCTTTTTCATTCCAGTAATTTATGACACAGAAGCGTTAGGTCCTTGATTTTCACGAACTAATGGCGAGTTTAACCAATTTTTTCAACCCTCAATTTCACTGTACGTGGTTGACTGTTTCCATGGGATTTAACTCAACTCCCACTTAAGCCTAGATTTATAGTAAAATGGTAAAAATGCCCCTAAGTTACCTTCGGCATTTGCGTCCTGTGCTGCATACATTTAGACGTTTAATACTTCTTAGTTGTGTGATTTGCTTCGGATGTTGGATAAAATTTTCGTAAAATTTGATTTCCTGATTGAGATGATTCATACCTCTCAATTTTTAATTGGTGGCATTCTTCTGTGACTGATAGCCTCAAATTTTTATTTTCTCACAAAATTAAAGTAAATTAAAACATGTCTTGACTCGAAACCTGCAGTGTATAAAAACTAAAAAGACAGTGTGTCCATGTAATTTTCAGCCATAACTCATACTAAAAAATTATAATTACACTCGGCGGAAACGTTAGATACACAATTTAAGCGTGTTATTTTCACTGGCTTCTGATTTCACTCGTCATTGATTAGCGTAACAAGCGCAGCGAGTTAAGCGAATCTTCACTGACATTTATTGCAAAAAAAAAACGTGAATGTGTTTTTTTTAGAATGTCGGTTAACGCTATTCGGGCTTAATTTTGATGAAATTTTTGTGTGACCCTTTTGTTCACTAGCCACATTGATTTCCTGTTACTTTCAGTGGAATTCATTCACAACGTTTCTCAGAAATCAGTTTTTATGAAAATTTTCAGCTTTAAAAAATCATGTCTCTGCCATAATTTTGATTGTAATTTAACTAAATATTACAGGCATGTTATCCTTAATGACTTAAAGACTGTGTTAGATTTTTATTATTTTACTATTAGCACTTTTCTTCAAAACGGAACTTTTATGGCGCCTTTTCGGCATTTTGCAGTTATTCCCACAAAGGGCTGGACCGAACGGTTTGGCATGTTGGAAACACCGGTTCTCGTGAGATCCCCGAAGTTAAGCAACATGCGCTGAGCCAGGTGTTTTATGGGTGACCATCATGCACATGATCAGTTCTGTTCGGGAGAGAGGTTGGAGGGTTTGAAGTTAGTACAACAACTTAACTCGCATGGCTTATCAACCTCTCGACAGCACGGATTAGTGGAGGAATCCTGTTGTTCGAGTTGTACCGTCCTTCGGAAGGGACGTAAAGCCAGTGGTCCCCTCGGTGCTTTTCGACAGGAGTAGGCTACGTGCCGGCACCGGGTTTCCCCTCCTCCCTTCTAGGCTAGGTTAGGTTCATCATCACCCTCATCATCACCATTTCATTCATCGACGCCATTAGACCAGTGCCAAAGGGCCAGTTGTCAAAACAGTGCGTCGTTAAGCACCAATAATCATCACAAAGGGCTGGGTTAACAATCCCGAGCTTAATGTAATCTTCCAGTTAGGAAGAAAACAGAAACAACCGATTGGTTTTCATCATGGAGATTAGTTTCTACCTGGAAGATGGCCACTTCACCATAGACATTGTAAAATCGGCCCTACAACGATTCTATTCTATCCTATATCCAATCTCCTAAAGTGATGATTCTAATCCTAGACATCTAGGCAACATGGCCAGCAATATATAAATAAGTCTTGCGTAAAGAGAGGCGTGCAAGACGGACTGCCTATCTTCAGGATCGTGCAGCAGAACGAAGAAGAGACGGTGAAATGAATGCAGAATTGAAATTGTTATTACTTATTGGCGTCACGACGCGTGGGCGTTGTGCAACGGATTGGCTCAGATCGCGATCGGGGCGATGCTCATGGAAAATGCATTGTTTTCGTTTTGAATAATACGGAGAAGAGTGCTGCACTTCTGGTTTGCTTTCACGACCTATATATTAGTATTTATTTGCATTGGAGACTGAATCATCTTCACTGTTGCAAGTATTTTCTTGTTTATGGGCTTGTTTCGAAGGCTCTGCCACTTAATTTTATTTATATTTGATATCGTAAGTGATTACGTTTTATTTTCTTTAGTTACGCATTGACAAGTACAACTTTCCATATGTTTTCCCGGTTTATTTATAAGCCTGTGATTTCCGCAACCAGTTACTTTTTGTAAGATATTTGCTGGCTCCTCTGAGTTTTCATTCCTAATTTTTGGCCCTTTTTATGGCCCCAGGCCCCGATATTTTTGGGTGGTTGGGCTACAAGCCCTGCACCAAATGCACAAAGCGTGGATTTCTAAGTCGTTTGTTAACACCTTAGTGATAAATGCACAGATTGTGACAGGCTGTTCAAAATTGAAGCGCGATTGTTTGTCATGATCACCTTTTTGTGCGATCCTGTATCGAGTGTGACTTGATTCCCCTTATAATAAGCAGCAAGCAATTGATTAAAATCGTAGCTCGATAGGTAAATATCGTTTTTAAAAAACTTGTTCCAAGTTCGTACGCAATATTGACTAAAACCTACGCAATTCCGCATAAAACTGTCTGAGTAAGCATGAGAAAAAGATCTATAGCCCTCGAAATTCGTGTGGCTAATGAGTCTAATTGCACGTGCACTGATTTGGCGAACACGAACGAGCACAGACGCGTTGTGCTGCGTTCTGCGGAGAATTGTTTCGGCAACAATGCTGAGATATTGCGGTAGTTACTGCTTGATGCCAAGCCGGAAAGTGACGTGACACTGACAGAAAGGCTCTTTCGTGTCCTTTGCGTAAAATTATTGCGATTTTTTTTTGTCGATTTTGTGTACGCCTTTCGCTTTGCTAGGTGAAAATTTGCTTATTTTCTTTTTATTAGATCGTCACCACTAAGAATTACTTGTAGTTAATTTTATTGTGGTGGAGTTTGAGGTGTCAGTTTATAAACGTTTCGCGGTTTTGAAGAAATAGTGTCCTAGGAAAATTTCGCACTGTGCAGAAAAAAGGTATTTGAAAAAATTTTCGCTGTGCCTATTTCATGTGGAAAGTAAGAGATATTTATATTATTTTGGTTGTAAAGCTTGCGGTTCTGCTCTGATGTGATAGACTTTTGGTCCTGAAAAGGACCTCTGTCGACGTTTCATCTTCAGGACTGTCTGTGAACAATTTTCTGAGAACAATTCGCACTTAAATTATTTTCGTTTCATTACCTATACAACTTATAATAATATGCTCGCGATGTTTAACCTAATATTTCAATTTACGCAAGTGTAACTGTCGTAGCTAATCAATTAATTAACTCTAATCCAAGACAATCACTAAATTAGTTTGTTTACACGCGACATGACCGTACACAAAGACAATTACCAAAGATATTGAACCAATCGCAAAGGAAAGCTGGTCTTTTTTCATTGGGTCTACCTTGATACACAAGACGTCTAACTCAAAGTACAATTACTCCGGTAGCATATACTTTCTACTCAATGATTACCGAGCAGAAGTCACAGAGAGAAGTGAATAAAATTGCAGAGGAAACAAACCTGTGTAAACATTACCACCACTTTCAGTGTGTACAATCATTTTGATTCGTGAAATAGAGTACGATGATTAGTCCTACCATGCCTGTACACACACCGATCAATTCAACGATCGGACGAAGTCAAATCAAAGAGAAAAAGAAAAAGAAAGGTGTACAGTTTCGATTACACTCGTGCATTACACTAGGTACAGTGAACGC
The DNA here is from genome assembly GCA_921293315.2 of Nemurella pictetii. NCBI lineage: Eukaryota > Metazoa > Arthropoda > Insecta > Plecoptera > Nemouridae > Nemurella > Nemurella pictetii. The sequence continues at coordinate 12,506,983 of OV121122.1, forward strand.
CCTATTTTCTCGAGAAAACAACAGTTCATGAACTCTATGAGTTGTGATTAATGATAGGTTCGTGTTCATCGAGGTGATGTGAGTCGTCGAAACAAGCCAAGAAAGTTGTGTGCTAAGTGACTAAGAATGCAGCTGCAAGAGTACATCTAATATGTCTTGATGTTCACTGTGTGATTTCTGTGCGTTTGGTTACAATGAAATGTATGTCTAATGCCCGGCGGTACGGGGAATTCAACGCTGGATTGAAAAGGTAGTTGAATTTCAAATGGTTTTGTGAGATGGAGCTTGAAAGCTTGTTAGACGAGATATTTAAAACACTCTGTAAAGTTCATTTTTAAATTGTGAAAGCTTTTCAAAAAAAATTTAACTGGGCATTGAATTCTAAGTCGCAAACTCAAAGAGTTGCAGTTTTGGAAAAGTTTCAGTTTGAGACAGTTATTAGCCTTCAATATCCAGTGAAATGTTTTTTCTGTACACTAACGTGCTGTAAAGATTAGGAAAAGCTGATCATATCTTTTCCTAATCGAGTCTAAGAAAGTATTAAATCTTTTACTTGCACTTATGTTATATTTAATTCATAGAAGATTATAGTAAATTTACTTATATGTTTAAAAATAAATACTTCATAAAATTTGTGAATTCTGTTAAATGAGTTGCATTTTTTTTTCTTCGTTGAAGTATTTTTAAGGTACGATCAAGTCGAAAGAACGAAAATGTCTTCTCGTTTTTTTTTCACATAATGAAACCAAACAATTTCTGATTTCAATTCCGTAAACAATTTAAAGCTCCACGTGCGTTGATCACAATTTCCTAGCAAGACTTCCATTTAAAACTGAACAAAATCAAAACAAAAATACACCCAACGGCGCCGGAACGACGAAGGCCAGTCCAATTATTAGCAGGCGACGTTAAATTGGAATTCAAGATTCCCAAATTAATCGCTTTTGCAACAAGCCCGCCTTACATGCTAAACAAAAACGGAACAAACAATTCTACAATGTCCTATAGGCACTAAACCATTCAAGCACCAAACGCAACTACCCACTGGCTGTTCCATTTTATGAAGGCCAAGGTCGTATTATTGAATTAAAAATTATGCAGAGTTGATCAGTGGGCATGTTTGTAGATCAAGACGGTGAAATCTAACGGAGACATCAGCTGTTTTGGAACACAGAGTGTTCACAATCTCACACAGAGATTGACGTATAATTCATGCCAAGAGCGTGATGGTATCTGTTTGAGCTGCTGTTTTGCTGTTTTGCTGTTTTGCGATAACACTAGTTTTCTCACGTGTCAATCACAATTCATGTTCAGCATTTGCTTGACATATTAAAACTTCCATCTGCCTCCTTGTCGTGTCATTCAAATTTTTAAACTCGTATAGAAATTGATTTGCTTTGTGGCTTTTTTTTATGCAAAATTCACAAGATCGTTGGGACAAAGTTGTTGGAAATAAATCTAAGACAATTCAGAAAAAATATTTAACTGTATGATGAAGCTGCCATAGGTATTTCATAGCCGCCTGCTTTGTACCAGTGTCTAAAATCATCTAAAATCTTGAATAATGCAGGCAGCATAGCGATGTGAGCTAAGCTTTGCTAGCGTTCAAAATCCTAGCAAAAATCCTTAGGCAGAAAGTTTCTTCTGAAAACTAACGTGCTACGATTAGAAAAATGTATCAGTTTTAGGTTGTTCTAAGACTGATTTTAATCAAAAATACATACAGATTACAAAGTGAGAAAATGCTAGGCAATGATACTCATGCGAAATGCGAAATATGAATTCATTTGCGCATAATTCAATCAAGTGACGAATCACGGCACCTCCACGTGTGCCTGTGTATGACATTATAATGACTCTGGGACAACACGTTCATGTACATACATGCACAACAGAGACAAGGGTAGTACTAAATTTTAAGTGGATAGTCGATTGGCATACTATCGCTGCCCCTTAAATTTGTGTTGTGGATTGTGTTGTGTTGTAAATTTGTGTTGTTATAACTACCATACTATGTTTAGTAGTGCGGTGAGACAAATAAAGAAATCAAATGAAATGCTTTTGCAATCGACTGCCTCCTTGCTAAGTGTCGACCACCCCTATAACGCCTTGAGTGATATCGACGCGTGTGTAGGTAAGGGCAGTACTGCACTACCTTGCACTGGCTGGACATACGTGTCTGGGCAGTCATACCTACATATAATAATATTATAAATATTATAAATACTAATATTATACCTACATTGTATTCGTATTTGTCCATTGCAGGACAGGAACGTGCCCCTGAAGAGTTTAATTAAACTTCCAATTGTATCAAAGTCTTGTATATTGCATGACAGAAACGTGTCCCTGCAGAGTCAACTAGAATCTCGATACAAGCATGATACACTGCATAAACTGTATTTATTTCGAGTGTACCTTCAGATACAACTAGAGAACCCCACAAACATCAGTGTACGGCACAAATACCAACACAGAATCTATTTTAAACTCAAGAAATGTTGCCATCCAGTAAAGATTGGCAATCGCAAGGATAGTACGGCAAACAATCACACTGTCAATCACCTACGGACATAACGCGTGGTATCTGCAGAGGACAGCTGAGTGCATTGCATGGTATCTTAGCTCGGTTCGGTATCCGGAAGAGACTCGAGCCCGGCACCTATGTCTCGACACGTCTCTGCCGTGCTGGCTTAGGCCTAGCTCTATCAGCAAGGTCTCATGCGGTCCACGCAGGAATGTTAGAAATGTGTACTACGTGACGATATTGTGAATCGAACCAGCCACATTCACCGATGGCTAGAGCGTTCTGGCGTGGTTGGGAGTGGAGTGGTGGAGAGTTTCGATTTTTATGTGACCGTTTTGATTTTGTCACTTTATTAAGTTTTCAGGTAAAACTAATCAATGCTAAACAACCAAACATTAAAATTTTCCGACGTTTATCAAAGCTATGCTGCCTATCAAGGGTCTAAATCAAGGGTCTAAATCAAGGGTCATTACACAAAGTTCAATAGCTTTTCTGTAAACTTTGATTTTATTCAAATTTTGTGATTTTTCGATTTTGTCTTGATTTATTGGCTGAAATTTGCTGAAATTTACTTTGATTTTATTTGGATGATCATGGTACTACACATTTGGTTCTTTAACTCATGTTTCACGTGAAATCAAAAACTGTTTAATATGGAATCGTTTGATTTAAATTATGGAAAAAAGTTACTGAACTATGTTAATGAAACCATTTATTTGTTCAATTCATAATTTTACTAATAAAAAACACATCGAATGAGCTGATTCTTATTTCAAAAGATTTCCTATCGCATTTAAATGTTATTAAAAATAAAAAATGATCAGATTGTCATTTTCATGGGAACAGACACCACCAACCATGAACCAGAAACACCAATTACTCAATTTCGTTGAAAGTTACTTCAGCCAAAATACGTACCTACAGGTCAATATGGCAATCAATGGCACAACACGGAAGTTCAATATGGTTTACGTTTGACTCGTGGGTGTGTTCACTGATTTCGCTAATGGCCACTCTCTGTCGGTAGACGGCTCTCTGGCAGTAGCGCCCATGCCAAACAGCGAACTAACGTTAGCTCGCACCCAGCGAGGCCAGGTCAACACCGAAGTGCGAACACATGGCAAGCTTTTCAGAATAATTTCACTGGCTTATTGAATGCGAATCTACCAATATTAGGCATGGTTTTCCGTTTTGGGGTGTTTTTTTTTATGAAAACTTTGATAATTTTTGTGGTTTTTTCGATTTCTGATTAAAAATGGGACTTGATGTTCGTGCACCTGGCAAATTCATGATTGGCGGGTTGAAAAAGATACTCATTGGAAGTAAAAACTTGCAAGCGGTAGGGTAAGTTACATGTTCCCATTACGAAACTTGGCCACCACTGGATCGAATTAAAATAAATTTGATTTCGTTTGCTTCCTTCTTTTGTTAGCTGCTGCTGCAACTTTGTCGATACCTCCCATTTATCATCACCAATGAATCAAGGTTTTATGGAAAACCGTTCCTTATGAAGGGTAAAACTTGGTTTCTAAATGTTCAAGGGGTGTTATGAACAAACCCTGTTCTGAACAAGGCCTGAAACAAATTATGATAGGTTTTCCCTGAAAACTGCCCAAGTTTTGCATACTGAATCTAGTAACCGCCATAAGGATTTACAAGTTTGTCAGTATAACTATGATATACTCATGCCGAGTACTTATTGGTCCGATTTTACGCAAGTGTCAACTCTCAGTTAAGCGATGACTAACAGAGACTTATTGAATGTCATCGCTTTTGATTAAATGTTGAAATCTACAGCCATATCACACTTCAATCCAGAGTTAAGTAAATGGTAAATAAACTCTCCTCTACCCCTTATAACCAGGACGTTTTTGGCACATGATACATCAATCCAACAAGGATTCTATCAACATCTATGACCGAGCGCTAGACCGGTCAGTGATCGAACTCCAGACCTCTTGAGTCAAGGCGAACCTCTTCGCTGCATGTTTCCTTCGGCCTAACATGTGAGCGACTCGGACAAACTTGATTTGTTCAAGCCAGCCGAGGAGGACACGCTAGCTGAGATATTTGACCACAGGGCAGAGGTGACTCAAACAAGACTGCGGTGCATCGAATGCGTTGTAGAGAAAATGATGTCACTTCCTTTCTCGTCAAAAGCGTTTGAAGGTTTTATTTGGTGTTATAACTGATAGCAATGGTGAGCGGTGTCGATGAAAAGGTTTACAATAATTTTGCCTTTCTTTCTTCTCATCTTTCTGTTAGTCTACTTCTTGGTTTAGTTGTGTAGCCTAGTTCTCAGTTCTCAGGTTGTATTGTGTGATCTTTAGCGATTGAAGCTTGGATGTATTGACTTGTATACTTTTATATTTACCAAGTAAAAATACTTTATTATAATATTGGTGATGCTTTATAGTTTCAAAATGTTCTTGATATTCTTTTGAGTATAAAGAATTAAAAAATCAAATACATAAATAAGCCGAAATCGATATGTTTCAATTAAAATCTTGAACTAGCAAGCAATTCATCATTTAAATAATGATATTATAATAGTTTGATTTTGATGTTTAATTGAAAGTGAAGGTATCGGCACAACTTGGCATAAATATGCAGTTATTATACACGAATGATTTTTCATTAATGTGTATAAAACATTGAATGAGGAATTCATTTTTACTTTCTTCCGTTCTTACTCTTTACCAAATTCATATGATTATGTTACCTCCTTGCAAACCGATCTACTCTCTAATCACAGAATCGAACTCATTACATTGCCTCTAGTTGCAGCAAAATCGTGACCACGGCATGAGGTACCTACTACGTACGAAAGGTACACCAAGGCATTCGTGAATGAAAATGATAGTAAATCACACTGAGACACAGAAGGTTTTATTTTGATGATGAGATCTTACAAGATCTATAATTCAACTTGTTGTTTCAGTTATCTTATGTTTGGCATGTCTGTACTTTTGGCAAGAACACACAAAATCGGGGTAATTTCTAATCTGAATATAGATACTCTTATGGTTTACCTATTTCACAAAATATTCGTTAAGTTTGTATAAGTTTACTCCAGGTAAGTAGGTACTAACTCTTTAGGATTCGAACCCCGGCATTCATTCGAAACGTCAAGTTATTGTACGTTCACCTCTGCTACAATGAATTGTAAAATTGTAGCTAATAACATAAGAAAGACCAAGGCCTCGAACTCGCTGATGCGTGTTTTCATTTTTTATAATAACAATGCGTCATGTTCTCTCCTTGAAGAAAATCAACAAATTTTAAAAATATATAAGATTAATTTTGACCACTGACTTTGTGCGAGCTGATGTCTATAAATTTATAACGATTGCATCTCATATTTTTATCTCTATTGTTTGTAATATTTCAGTAAAAAATTTATTTCTGTCCCACGACTTATGAGAAGTTTCCTATACCATGCAACAGAAGAAAAAAAATCATTAATAAGAGGTTAGGTATTTCGGATGGCTGGTTGGCAATAATAGGTTTCCCTACTTCATGACAAATACATGATTATTTCCTTAGAGCCAATGCCATTTTACGCAATATTAATGCCCGCCCAAAATGTTCAGAAATCATTTTGATACAGTAAAATTCAGTACAGATATGTTTTATCGAAATTCATTCATAGCGCATCTGTTAAAATAATCTCAAAGCCCACTTCCTAAACCGAAGACGGCATCGATGTGTTCCAACTTCCAACCAAAAGTTTCACAAGATTCTGATCATGACCTTTGGCTCCAGCATATCACACACTACATCAGTCAAGTATCAGTCAGTCTGGGTGTCTGATTTTGCTTTCTCCTCCGGCCCAAATAACCGGCGATTACATGGACCTGCCTGTCTTAATCTGTCCGGCGAGGACCCAGCAGCCGACCGAGCTCTGCTGCCACCCATTGTTTTCTGTAGATGAAACTACGTCGGCTCTAGGCGTGCCTCGAATTGCCAAAGGCCAAAAGCAGGAAAGAAATGGAAACGCGACATGGGTTTGGTTTTAAAAGAAGTAATGAGGGCGAAACGCTACACGAGAAATCAATCGCATGTGAAGAGATCTTGAGACGTTGGTTGTTGTTTTTGTTGGTGTTTTAATTGTTGGTTAGATGTTGTGGATTAGATGCGATTGGTATATAGGTTCAGGCTTTGGACCAATTTATGGATGCCTTAACAATTTCAGGAAGGATAGTTAGAATTTGCCAAGAAAGTAATACGGTATTGGAATTTTTATGACTTGGAGCTTCTGTATAAATTCTTGGTGCGTGTCCTAAATACCAGACGAAAAATAGAATGCAAATTCTTCTCATTCTGTTGATGCAGACAGCAGAAGTAATCAATTTATTTCCTTATAAGGTTGGCTAAAGTAAGGTATGCGTAAGAGGTAGCTCTACATTGTATGTTATATAGAGAGGTAGGAAGTTCACACGCAACTCAACATAAAGTTCTAATGTGCGATCTGTCGTGACCTCGGATCGCCACCGCACCTAAATCAAGGTGTGATATATAAATCAATCGCATTAAAATTAACGATTTCCTGATCTCCTACGTTCTTGTTCTGAAATTAACTAATCCTATCTTGGGATCGATCACGAAAATATCCCTCCGTGAAATCGTCGGTTGCATTCAGTGCATTGAGCTTACTGAAATTTTTGACAGCTCACATGCCACAAACATAGTGGGTCCATCATCAAACCACACGCAACATACATTTAAATCAGCATAACGTCATCATTATTTGCAAATGAAAAGCCGCAGCCTATCCCATTGTAAGAAGAAGAAGACAATAAAAGGCAACGCCAGACGTAACAATATTCTCTCAAGACTCACCTATTGCTGTCAGATTAAGGTTACCAATTGTAATCCACCGCACTGAAACTCCGCGACTTCCACCGAAATTCGTCAAACAAACAACACACTCGGACACTGTCGCGAAAAGATCACACGCTTATTATTTAACTGTCACGAAAACAAACCGAAAACTCCCGGTACCACGTTTTATTTCCGATGCCAACGGTAATCCTTTGCGGAGCGGATGATTGTTGTTGGCCGTCTGTAGCGAGTACCGACTGAACTGGCTTTCTCTCATGCTATGGCTGCCGCCGCACTCACAGGTAACGTAGATTACAGCGATGCCATTCACAAGTCTCGTGCCACGTCCAGGTAGCACGCAGGTATCCACTGAGAGCCGACAACGCTTCTCAGGCAAGGTGCCTCAGGTGTTGGCCGCACCTTTTCGTCTTTGATTAGGGTGGCTCTTTAATTGGGGTTTGGATTTTGTCGAGCGTGAAGAGTGATTGGCTGAGGATATGTCATCGTTTGTGTAAATGGTTTGGATGATTTTGAGAGTTTTTTTTTCTTGGAAATTGTGGGTGTTGTTCGTAGCCTGTGACTTAGGCTAGCCCGCTTGTCGTTGTTACAGGTTGATGATGGTGGTCGACGTCGTACTGATTGGTATGCAGCACGCTTGGCAGGAGATGCGGATTGGATTTAGGTGTTTGACTGACTTCAACCAGCTAATATTTCGATGTCCTTTTCAAACCAACAATACTCGGTTTTCCTTGCTTATCAGAAGGAGTTCGGTGCACGCGATTATACGAAGGAACGTGCTTGCAAAGTTCGAAATATTTGAAATAATAATTTCCTGCTTCGCCCTTTTAATATTGGGTAACCTTAACGTCTAACATCTTAGTTAGAATACTCTTGTTTGCAATGTTAATAATGCATACCAATGTTAGTATATACACTTTATGAGTACTAACTACTTACAGATTGAATTTAAGGAAATTTTGAAGCTGTTCCCGTCATTTTATGCTGTATGTTAAAGGAATTAATGAAGTTATTCTTCAGTTCGTAGATCACACTATGTCGGTTGAGAACTTTACACTCAGAGTATTATATTTTCAAATCTGGACGGAAAAGCTCGATTTATTTGTAGTACGCTTTTCTGACACCTTCACCGCCTTCTGTTCGTGACGTAGTCGACTTTGGTCGACGGCACTGCACGGCAAGGACAACTCATTGCATTTTGGCAGACATGGCGGCCTCTGAGCATCAATATTTCTGTGAAGACGAGGTTTATAGAGTAACAAAGAAAGGAAATGTGCAATTTGGCATGGTCGTCGAAAATTCAGAGTTTGTCAGTGGTGATGAAAATTCAGACGAAGAAGAGGAAGAGGGAGGAAGGATGAAAAAAGGGCATATCAGAGTTGCATGGCACCCGACTGGGGTCGAAGAAGTGATCCCTGAGGGAAAAGTAATAATGATCATTAGATAGTAATTATATTTATAATCCTACGTGGTAACATTTTCCAATTGGTGTTAACAAAACGTCGGGTGGGTTTGTTGCAGGTTCAACTTGCAGATCGAGCGCTTATGCCTGGTGATGTCGTTCGACGACTTATCAAGGGGAAAGACACTCAGCGAGGATATTGCCGCGACATTCGAGTAGCCGCTAGTGTCCAAGTTGTCGGAACAAAGCAAGTCATCACTAACATCGGCAGCGCTAACTTGATTCCTCTAGAAGAATTTGGCGTTGATATTGTCGCCTGCCTCGATTCGTGGGTCGGGAGCATTAAGAATGTTCACTCAAAATTGATTCTGTTGTGTAACGACGGATCCCGCTGCATGATAAGTGACGTTGATGCTTGTGGGTTTGAAAGCTTCAGCGATAAGAGAGATATGGTATGCTTTTACTAATAAAAATCTAACCATTTCATAATACATATAATTACTACTGTAACTTTATCTCTGTTGCGCTAGGAAAAATTTTCTAACCTCCCGTTTGTTTTTTTCTAGGACTCTCAGTTCACCGGGCATCGAGATGATTTCTACACAGGCCAAACTCTCTGGGGCCCTGTCCATGTTCTAGAAGATGCCGATTGGATCCACTGTACCAAAGAAATGAAAGCAAATTGCTCAAAACCCAACAAAACCATCAAAGTCGTGGTCGAAGATGTGAAGACGGACAATGTTGGAATTAACTGGCAATGTCGAGCGTACTCTAAGGATGGAGCAAGTGCAGATAAGGAGCAGCCCAAGTTTTTAGTTCAGGGCGATGATTTAAAGAGGTGAGTTCTTACAATAATTGGTAGCAACACTGTGGAACTTAAATTTTGAGTAGCAAAAATTGACGACAAATTATTACTTTCAGGCTCAAGCTACTGAACGTATTCGAGCCTTGCACAGTGCAAGTAGGTGATCGAAACTTCTACACTTTCTGCGAAGGTGACACGGTCATCACAAAAGAACAATGGCGTAAAGAGCAAAAAGATCGAGTTCTGAACACGGCACTAAATGCTCGTAGGAACAGCTGGATGAAACGAAACTCGAAGCAAATCAAGTTGCAAAATGCCGCAGCCGCTGCTTTAGCAGTCACCAACGGGAAGACTGTAAATGGAAATGGCGAGAGCATTTCAGGTAAGAAAATAATGCCAGGTTGGGTCAGGCTAGGTTGGTTTAGCCAGCTTGTTGGGTTTTGACAAGCCTTGTGATAAGGTTTGATAAACCTTACAGGACAAGATTAAGATAACATTTAAGTAGGTACACTAGATTTAATGTTAACACGCTACACAGTAGCACTGAATACCATGCAATCTATTTGCAGTGCATGTTAAAATAGTACATCATTATTTTTCCAAACAAATGCAATAGTGAAAGTTTTTACTTCGAGTAATGCTGCATTTATTTATTTAATTATTTTTATTTAAGTCAAAAAATTCCTATACTGTATGAAACAGTGGAATGTACAGACTATTGAAATCTTATTAATAATTAAGTACTTATTTGGGCTTGTGTTGTTTGTTCTCATGTACAGAGTCTTAATTGATTTTGAAATGAAAATTTGTGGCCTTGATCAGTATTTTTGAATTGAATTAAATAACAGAGAAACATTTTATTAAATAAATTGAAACCCTCCCTGGGCTTACTATCATCCAGGAACTTCAGTATTAAGCTAACGTGAACATATAATGTCTTTGATCCAGAAGCCTTGGAGGCGATGCCGCCACCTCCGCCGCCCCCAACTGATCACGACGACTGGGACACAGAAGACACGACCAGCGTTTCAGACACAGCATCCATCAGCAGCGGAGCAAGCAGCATCGCTTCCCAAGGTACGTTCTCGCTTGGTGCTTCCACTTGCATTGTGCTGGTGTTGCATCAGCATTTGCATAGGCACTGGTTTGTTTCTAGAAAAACTATTAATCAGGCTGTGAGCTGAATACAAATGTTAGATGTATTGGAAGTTTGGAACTCGAAGCAATGGGATGCAATGCTTCTTATTTGGAATACAGCTGATTTGTGAATTGCTAAAAGACAACACAAACAGTTCATGACTCACTAATGCCTTTTCTTGTTCTGACATTTTAAATGCTGCCTAATAAATAAGTAATAACTTGACCTAAATAACCTAATAATCTTTCTAATAACTTTTCCTAGAGCTAGCTAGTTGATGGTTTTTAAACTAAGATAGTTATTGTGCATTAAAACCCGATATATAGCAGGTTATTATTGTTACTTCAGATTTAAAAAAATGGAAATGGTTGATGGATTTATAGTGTTTAGCGGCGCGTTAGCAACTAGGCTATTTGCGCTAGTATTGCGCCTATTTTCAGTTTAACAATCAGTTCTTTTGAAGCTCAAAATAGTGTGGAGATTGCTAATCAAAGTGCCTATTATAATGGGTAAAAGCCAAGAAAACTCATATTTGGGTTGGAATATCAATTATTTTCTTCCGCGCTCCCTTCCCTTGGTGGCATGAGCATGCACGGCAATAGGATCAATCCAAACTTAAAACTCTACGATGCTTACTTTAAAAATCTTCCAACTCTAAAAGAACGTGGCGATTCTGATTGCAGCTAAGAAGAAGCGAGGTCCCGCGCTGATGACGAAAGTCCTCAAGAAGAAGAAACTCCGCCGCGCCAAGAAACGCATCCCGAACGTGAATCTCGAGCCTGGGGCACGAGTTGTCGTCGAAACGTTGTCGACGTCTTCGATCGCAGACGTCGTCTGGCAGGCAAGTCCGAGTGCATTCGTCTCAAGTGTTTGTTGATTGGATGCTACGATTCAATGGAAACCACAAAGCCGGTGATCAGATGACTAGGTTAGAGTTGCCATTATTGGATACCAGATATCCATTACAAAATCTTATCCGTATCTGGGGACTTTGGAAGGATCTCCGTAAAGTAAACTCTAGTGCAGTTTACTTGTTGGGAAGGAGAAATCAACTGATCTTGAAGACCAGTGCTTGATTGGGTTACGTAAACGTAGAGGTCAGCATACTTTCGATGGGTTGCGAACGCGAGGTACTGGTATGGCCGCCGATTGAAACGTACTCCCGTCTCACCCGCCTGTCCGTTTGCACCGACGCCGAACAGGACGGCACCGTCGAGGAGAACATCCTGTCCACGCAGCTCTACCCGATCCACCACCTCGACGACCAGGAGTTCTTCCCCGGCGACTTTGTCATCGAGAACAAAGACGAGGGGTGCATGCAGGTGTACGGCGTCGTGCAGAGCGTCGACCACCTCGGACGCACCGCCTGCGTCAAGTGGTTCAAGACGTACACGTCGGCCGAGGACCCGCAGTGAGTACTCGATGCTTGCTTCCGTCGCGGGCCGGCGGTTTGCGTTGTCGCCCGCGGCTTAGTCTGAGACGTTTCCGAGGTTCTCTGCAAGTGTTTGTTCAAGTCAGTTAGTGATTACGGACGATTTTGGTACGATTTCTTCACTGTTCATAACGGTTTTTAGTTCATATTTGGAATGATTCTCCTTCATTCATGCAATACCCTCAGTCTTTTATTTTGATTTATTCTAGAAGCATCCTCATTCGTCCTTCAAACCCTCAATCTATATATCTGAGTTTCAGACAAAACTATAACTAGTCTCATGATTGACAGCTTTAAACTTTAAATTTTGTATTTGGAGCGTTTTGAGAGCCATCGCAGCAAACCGCATGCCACGCATTGTGCTGATCCCATCTAGACTACACATACGGTCACTAGTATGCAATATCTTGTATAGTTTGTACAGTGAGAAAACCATACTAAAAATATTGACGCTTTTTTGCAGTCACCAATTCCTTAAGCCAAACCTTTACGGCGGAATTTCGTCGTTAATGAAACTAAAACGTAGGCTTTTAAGTCAATAACCTTGAGTTACATATTCACTAGTCTGATTATCTACTGGTAAACTGATTATAAATTAACTAACATCAGTTGTGTGAAGTTGGTAACACAAAACCCGTTTGGAACACTAGCGGAGTATGCTCTCCCAGTAAATGAACTGTACCCTTGCTGACCCTTCCATCGACGCTACCCTCCTGTCCAGACTTCGGTTGCTCGTTACCGCGCTAACGCCGCCCCCTCTCACCCGCCCCCCAGGCCGGCGTTGCTGCAGGAGACAGAGGTGAGCGTCTACGACATGAAGGACCACCCCGACTTCCAGTACCGACCCGGCACCGTCGTCATCAGGGTGGCCAACTTTGAGGGACCCGACGCGCAATGCACCGCCGGCCAGGTCCTCGACAACTACCCCAAGGGCATGGTACGTCTTCGTGCGCTCTACTTACTAGGGCTTTGCTAGCGCTTGTTATAAACAAGGGCATGGTACGTCTTCGTGCGCTCTACTTACTAGGGCTTTGCTAGCGCTTGTTATAAACAAGGGCATGGTACGTCTTCGTGCGCTCTACTTACTAGGGCTTTGCTAGCGCTTGTTATAAACAAGGGCATGTTACGCCTATGTGCGCTACGTTCGCTCGTTCGCTGAGGATTTTTATAAAAGTCCTATGGATGAGCGTTATGTGAACGAAGTTCGTTCAATAGCTTTTCGAAAATTTGCACTTTAAAAGGAAGAAATGTGTTGTAAGAAGCTGAAAAAATACCAAACAAGCAACATGAAAGCATCTGAAAAGCAGTTGAAAGCAGTAGGTATATTATAAGGGTTTATATCTGGAAAGTGCAGTCAAATTGTTTGTCAGTTGTTAATCAAACTGTCAAATAGTTTGGCCTCTAGGGAGAAACGCGATTTGAAAAAAAATATTAAATTTTGTTAAAAACGGTACTTTGTCAATTCAAGAACTCCACTTACAGTTCAACCCTTAGTTTCAAAGTGTTGTGTGCTCCGATCGCTGGCCCCGAAGGACGAAGGACTTCTCGATGCCCTGGCCCCAGAACTTCTACAAGTTCCCCGTGTTTTGTATTCCGCCCCCGGTGCCCGAGAGTCGTGTGCTCCGATCCGACTGCCGGCTCTACGATCTCCCTGCGTTGACTCTCGACAGGTGCGCGTCTGGTGGGTGGACGGACACATCTCGATGTCCTGGCCGCAGGACCTCTACAAGGTCGGGGAGTACGACTCGGACGAGGGCGAGCTCTGGGACGACGGCTCGAGCGACGCTTCGTGGGAGACCGAGTCCGAGGATTGCTACATCGCCGACGACGAGTGAGTTGCCTGGGCTCACGTGGAAGCGGTCTCGTCAAGTGCAGCCTCTCTCATCTGGCCTGTTGAGGCGTGCTTTCAGTTGTGTCGGAATACCACTTGCTGAGGCTTGGCAGAATAGTTTGATTAACATTAGTTTCAATTGAAGAATGTTGTAGTAATCTGTGGGGAAATGTGGTAAATTAAAAAATATATAGTAGAGACTAGAGAGCAGCAATTTGAGTATCTATCATATTTGTAATGACTTTTCGAAATCCTGCGCAGAGACAGGCTTTTACCGTGAAAGACCTAAATTTGTAGCTATGGCTTACCTTCAGCTATGCTTTTCAGTTGTTTTAGTTTATTTTAATCTTTTCATTTGATAATCATATTCATGATGGGATAGCTGAGCAGGAAAAATGTGTGTCCGAACCGGGATATGAACCCGGATCCCATCATCAAATGTCCTCTGGTGTGGGCTTCCACCAAAACATCACTGATTTCTCATCCATTCCATCTCTTCTGAGAATGAGGCTAGGTGCACAGTCAGAGCCAACTCTGTCGCGGGGACGTCGAATACACTTGCACGATTTGCCTGTGTAGTTAACTCGTAGCATTACGAGTCGCTTCTTCCCCTTCTCTCCCGAGAGAGCCCTTTCCTCACCCAGCGAAGGCAGGAATCTTGTGTGGCCGGATAGCTCAGTGGTCAGAGCAACCGCCCGGCAAGCGGAAGGTCCCGGGTTCATATCCCGGTTCAGACGCACATTTTTCCTGCTCAGCTATCCCATCATCAAATGCCTTCTGGTGTGGGCTTCCACCAAAACATCACTGATTTCTCAATCATATTCATATCCTTAAACAATTCATATTTTAATAAACTTCTTCTGCCTTGGCCTGTTGGTCCTTTCTATTTATTCATTGACTAACTTAACTAGTTTGATGTATAATTCTTTTTAAGTCCGTTTAGTGATAGACCATTGTGTTATGTTATGCAGCATTATTATTGCTGAGGGGCGGGAATGATAAAAAGAGATATTGACACAAGTCTAGAAGTCCCTGCCAAGCAAAACCCAAAACTTGCAACTCCATTTCAAAATTTCACCGTAACCTGGACCAACGTCCGTCGAAATGCCAGCTTCTTCCATGAAACTCCAATTTCAACCCAGAAGGCCGTCGGTAGAACGTAAGACGGACACCTAACCCGACGTGTTCTCGGCTGCCCCCAGCATCCAGATCGACGAGGACGAGATAATGCGCGAGAAGCTGAACCCGCGGCTGGGCGCGAACATCGAGAAGGCGCGCATCGCGATGTCTCGCCTCGAGGAGATCTTCATGCAGAACCCGACGCTGCAGACGACCAAGGTGATGCGCCAGCTGCTGGAGGCGTACAAGGACTGCAGGTGCGTTCGCAAGCCGCCGCCGGTGACCCTGGATTAGTCGGCGCGCCGGTTATGACCACCTTCTCTGAGCGTCTATACAGCTTTGACGTTTAATATCGCTGTCGCAGCAATAGAATACCTTGTGTGATCGATCACTCCCTCTTCATATAACACTTGGGGGGGGGGGCCTTCCACAGTTAATCTCATAGCCAAAAACCACTCCATCAGAGCTCACACCTGAGAACCACGCAGTACAAATATCAATTTGGACCATGGCACGGTGCACATTTCCTACAAAATGTTATCTAGTTGTATTGTATGTAATGTCATGCAGTTATGTAAAGTAGTAATGCCCAACTGGTTGCAACAGTGGAAGGTAACCATTCCATTTCTTGTGTTCCTTACAGCTTGAACTCACTTACTCACTGTCTTGAAACTCGTTTACTAACAACTAACTAACTTATGCAGAATATTAAGGTTATTGTGGAATTTGAGTTATTGGAAATATAAATAAACGCTAGTTAAGCAGTAGGAATTCAGCAACGAGGCTTTTAAAACTCCATCTCACCGTTACTTTTTCGTCGCCAGAAAGCAGGAATGTCAAACGCCCCGCAACGTACCGCCTCCCCGAACCATCTCGTCGACTCACATCCTCGTTTCCGACCGCCGGCAGGTACCTGGACAAGCTGATGGGCACGTCGTTCTTCCACGAGAGCCACTTCCAGGGCCTGCTGGAGCGGGTGCGCGAGCGCGGACGGGCCAACGCCGCGCAGCGCGTCGCCGACCAGGTGACCCGGCTGTTCCAGCTGCCCGACGGCGCCGAGCCGCCCGAGATCGACCCGATGGAGACCAACGACGACGCCTACTTCCTCGACAACCGGTCGGCCGCAGACCTCGACGACATCCGTTGCCAGGTACGGCCGGGGACGTCGGTCACGTTGACGTGCGCCCGTTGATTGTCCTCGTCATGGAAATCATCTCAATATGACGTGTACAACAATTAAATTCAATTAAATGTGATGCTTCAACTTTTTGTTAGATTTTGAAGGTCAATCTGAGTTGTCAGACCTATCAGACAATATGATTGCTTCAAACTTGATTTACATTTTTTGAACTCCTAAAGACACAAGATGATTCATTCTAAGACACGCTTTTGATTAATCTTAATTCCGTGTGAATAATGCCCGACCTCGTAAACTGAACATGTTCTGTTTCCATTACCTACTTAGATATAAATATAATTGATTGTTGTAGAATCCATCCACGAATCGTTCTCTATGTTTGCTTGAAGGGCCAGCTGACTAGAAGCAGTGTTAATTGATTGATTTTTGGTGTTAAACGACGCACTGTTTCGACAACTGGTCCTTTGGCACTGGTCTAATGGTTTCGATGAATGAAACGGTGATGATGAACCTAACCTAGCCTAGAAGGGAGGAAGGAAAACCCGGTGCCGGCACGTAGCCTACTCCTGTCGAAAAGCACCAAGGGGACCACCGGCTTTACGTCCCTTCCGAAGGAGGGTACAACTCGAACGACAGGATTCCTCCGCTAATCCGTGCTTTCGAGAGGTTGATAAGCAAGACGACTACGAGTAAAGTTGTTCTACTAACTTCAAACCCTCCAACCTCTCTCCCAAACAGAACTGATCATGTGCATGATGGTCACCCATCAAACACCTGACTCAGCTCGATGTTGCTTAACTTCGGTGATCTCACGAGAACCGGTGTTTCCAACATGCCAAACATCGCCTACAGATAATTTCAGTGTTGCGAATCCCGTAAGACTAGTAGTTATGGAAGGTCTAGGTGTGTAAACAATGGGGGCTAATTGACGCGAATCGTTCAGCCCTGGCAGGAGATGGACACGACCGCCGGCAACTCGTACCCGCCGCTCGACCTGGTCCCGACCCCGCTGAGCCGGCGCAAGCAGCAGACGGCCGCCAACAACAACAAGAACATGGAGCACTCGGACCACAACAAGGTACCTGACGCGATCGCGTTTGCTGCATGCACGACTCCGCGACGTTGCCTGCTTACGAAAGCTGATCGCAAATCGCGGTTTTGATGTGGGCCGTGTGTGTGTAGCGAGTCCGTTGTATTGGGAGCCCATTCATTGTATGGGCTCTGGATGTGAACTCTTTTCTGCAAAGGATTGCAGTCGGTGACATTCCTCCGATCAAAAAGGCATTTTGTTGATCTGTGTTCTGCAGGCAGTACACTCCAGTAGATGCATGAATTTTAATTCATCTTTTTAATCTAGTAGGGAACATAATAGGTAAATGAGAAACAATGTTGACAAAGTCTATTATTAGAAACAAAATATCCATTCCAAAATTTGTATCGGTTCCAGGGCTTAAACCTGGATCATTTGCATGTATGTGTTCGGCAAAGTTGCTGAGTTAACGGGTGTGGCTTAGCTGGATAACGCAAAGGCCCAATAAAATTTTTAGAATGGAGAATTAGTTTCTAATAATAAATACCTACCGTACATGCAACTGGTATTTCCATCTCGGTTTGAATAATATTCATGTTGACAAAGCTTCGAACTGGTTTTTTAAATCTCTCGGGCTTCAGCTGTGATAAATCACGGAAACAAAAGTATTTCTAAACGGTCCGATTCACGGCTGTGTTGCAAAGAACAATAGTTAATTTTGTGGTTAGTGGTCGTAGTGGTGGCATAGTGAATGCCATCGAGATACTAGACCGCATTCAACAAGGCCCCGTGCATCACTCCCGATTCCATCGCTAACCCGCCTGTGTTCTGCTTCAGGAGGAGCGTACGATGAAGCGCGAGGCGGACGACAAGAAGGCCAAGGACGGCAAGTGCGGTAAGACGCAGCTCGAGGCGAAGGCGAGCAAGCACGCGCGGCCCGCCGCCGCCACCGTCTCCGCCGAGGCGCCGACGCCGTTGGAGACCACCATCGCCGCGTTCAGCGGGGCTAACACGCACGTGAGTAGGGCTGTGTCGGGACGGAATTGCCCCGGTTTAACCGGCGGTGTTCTTGTTATATCGACGTGACGTGGCATTTGGTTAGTTGTTGGTGCAAGAACCTGCTTGTTCTCACGATCGACAATTGATCTCAATGCATTTTCATACAGTGTGTTGGCTCCGTATTTAGAATTGTTGTAAGAAATTTCGGCATCTTTGTTGGTGCACAAACCTGCTTGTTCTCACGATCGACTAGCAATCTCGATGCATTTTCATTTCATACAGTGTGTTGGCTCCGTATTTAGAATTGTGTAAGAAATTTCGGCACCAAATCGTGGACACTGGCAATCTTGCAACAGGCTAGCTTTTCCCTTAGCCATGGTGAAGCTATTTGGTGGGTTTTTATAGTTTTTTGCTTGTTAAATCTCTGAACAAGGTTTGAACTTCTTGTAAACAAGGAATTACAATGGTGACAATCAATTGGTTGCAGTTGTTTGGTTTGCCAGTTTGCTAAAGAATTTTTTTATTTGTGTATTGTATTACCGACCCTACGTGAAGTACTTGTACTGAGCATATGGTTTGTTGGATGTTTCTCTCTGCTTAGCTCTGTGCCCTGACAACATCTAGCTTAGCCTTTGGTGCACTAGCAGCGCATTGCCTGGGCTTGTGGTGTAATGTCAATTCAAAGTGCATTGCCTGCACTATTGGCAATGTTTCGTGCGAGCTCCTTTACCGAGCTCATAGCTTGGGTTTTGTGCGCCTAGCTCATGTTTCGTGCCAGCTCCTGTACCGTGTGCATGGCCCATCTGTCGCAGGTCTGCGCCAAGCTGTGCGCGCTGATCAAGACGCAACTGCTGAAGGCGCACAGCGAGGTGACGAACCGGTTCTGCGCCAACCCTGGCATGACGCTGAGCGGCGCCGTGGATTCCGGGTCGGGTTCGAGCCAGAAGAGCGACGGTGACATGGACGGTGAGTCCGGGAAATCCAGTCGGTTACGTTCTGGCTGCGAGATTAAATGTCCCGGCTGTAGTAAACTCCATTAAGGCGGTTCTAGCAAGACGCTATGTATAACGGGCCATAAGTCCGTCTCTCTCTAATCTGGTTGAGTATACAAACATTGTTGTGGTTTCGTGACACTCCATAGAAGATTTAAAAATTTAATTGCCTTTTAGCAAAGGATTAGAGCTTATATGAAAAGCTATCAAGTGATCAGCAGTCTTTTGCACTTGCTTATTGCATGAGCGTTGAAAAGCTTAGTTATAAGCTTATAACGTATAAATTGTGTTTATAAACAACTTAACTGTCGCACTGATTACGAGTGCGAGCCAAGATCGCGAGACATTCAAGGGCGGTGTCGATTTCAGCCAGGTATTGGTTTTACGGGTTAAATTTTGTGGCGATAGCATTGCCCAAACCAATAACACTAGATTATTGAAAATCAGACCACAAACCAATCGTAACATTCTTCAACTGCTCGTCTTTTCAAAATTCTTCTATGACGTTTCTAAGACTAGTATTTCGTGAAAACAAAATGCAGAGGGTGACAAAAATAATTCCACTAAACAGCCCTTGGCTCAAAATGACTTGCTTGATAGCCCACACCTAGGAGCAAGGTGTTGGCGAGGCTGTGAAAAAGTTTCGTATTTCTATCTACAACCGTTACTCTGATGCTATCGCCAGAAATCTAACCCTTTTAAATGCGTGTATCTCAGTGAAATTTGGGTTTGAGCATGATTTTTTGATAAATCCTGCACTTTGGTGTTATACTTTTTCAGGTTCAAAGGTTATTTCCTTTCAAAACTGCATATTTCGAAGTTTAGACAGCGAGGGTCTTATGGCCCGTTATACATAGCGTCTTGCTAGAACCGCCTTAAATCCAAGGGTTTCGTGTCCAAGCAAAATCCAAGCATTTGATGCAATATTCCAGCTTTAATTTTGCTTGTAAAATTCAAATCTTGTCGAATTGGAATAGTAATTAGTAACTGATGCATGCTGAAATTTTCATGGAATATTCAGTAGTTATCTTAGTGAGTATCTTTGTAGTTTTAGATACTAATTTTTAAACCTAACGTACTGAGATTAGACAACGACTAATGCCACGTATCCAAGGACTGTCCTAACGCCGCTTCGTTCTTGCAGAGAGCTGCCCGACGGAGAGCAGCCCGACGGAGAGCGCGGCGGCGGCGGAGGGTGGCGGCGGCGGCGGCGAGAGCGTGCTGACGATGGTGAAGGGCGGCATCGAGAGTCTGCTGCATCGGCTGTCTCCGCTGGCGTCGCCCGGCCAACACAAGGAGACTGAACCGACCGTTGAGACTGAACCGAGCAAACAGACTGAGCCGGCGGCGGAGGAGGCGGCCGTTGTTGAAGAGGAGGCGGCCGACCGTTGCTTGAACCCGGAGAGTAAGTCTGCGGTTAGGCGTAGCCGCCGTGGAAGTTTGGTCTGAAACAGATCGGTTGTTTGGCCAATTAAGTTCTAACAAATAGTAACAAAAAGTTTAAAACATATAATGATTGCTTAATGGCTTGCCGAATTAATTTGGTAGGTGGACATGATAGTGCAGTTATCACCGTCAAAGAAACTTTTCCTGTCACGTGCCAATTAATATCGAGAGTTAGTGCCAAACAAAGGATGCAAGTAACGCTGTTTTTAAAATGTGTGATGATGATTGATGGTGCTCTAAATTCAAACAATGCAGCGCTGACAATTCTGTGACCAGCACAACGATGATATTTTATCCGAGGTTTCTAATGTAGCCGTCATTGATTTCATTACATTCTACAGTCTATATTTGTCAACTCCCCAACAACATTAATTATGTTGACGAACATGAATCTATTCGAGTTCTTGCCGAGGCTCTGGGAAATTCGATTGAACCTGACTCGTGTAAAATTGAATGCTGTGCCGCCTGCGTTGACTCTGTCGCGTTTCCGCGCAGGTTTCACGGTGGCCGACTGCGCGCCGAGCAGCCACAAGTTCAAGCTGACGATGTTCCAACCGACGGACCCGAGCGCGTTCTTCCGTGCCGTCCGCAAGGAGCTGCGTCTGCTCAAGACGTCGCTGCCCGCCGGCATCTGGGTCAAGGGCTTCGAGGACCGGATGGTGAGTGTCGGGTCACCCTAACTCTTTTTTGCTGGAATGATTTTGCTTTTGAGGTTACCGTTGTTAAAACGTTGGCTTTTTCTGGCCAGCCCAGTGGCTTTTGCTTCTTTTGGGGTTGAAAACCATCATTAACTTATTCACCAACGCTCCACCGTAAACTCGTAGAGATAAACCGCAAACCTTGCAAAGCCTCGCCAAACATTTATGACCCGTTTACCACCAACTTATGCCGCTAACTCGGGCGTTTTAACGTAAAATATCAAATCCATATGCTGATTCACATAAGAACATTCGCAACAAACTTGAAAACTTGAGCCTTGAAAACTTGAGCCAAATGTTTGTCAGAGCCAAAGATTTTGTCAAATTTCTAAGTTTTAATTGAGGTAGAACCAATCTGATTCATCCTCTTCAAGTCTTGCTAGTCGACTGTTTGTTGAGTCAAGTGGCGCTGGATTTTTGTTTCAGCGGTCAAATAGCTCAAACTAATATTTTCTCTTGACGATGAACAATCGGGGTCATTCGTAACGGAATATCAATTCCAAAATGTGTATGCCAGGCCTTGAACCCGGATTTTAACCTGTCTGGGGCACTGCACTTATGCTATCCATTAATCAGTTGTGGAATTGATTTTAAGTTTATTTCAATTGTTGGAATATTTCATTTCTAATCATTGATCAGACATGCAACGAGTGCTTGCATTTAGGCTTAAATTCACACTTGCAATCGGGGTCATTCTCGAGTGAATGGAATACGCCCGCCCGCGCACCCGACTCACTGTCTCCGTTCCCGCGCCCCCACGCAGGACCTGTACTCGGTGATGATCCGCGGGCCCGAGAAGACGCCCTACGAAGACGGCCTGTTCTTCTTCGACTTCCAACTGTCGGCGGACTACCCGCGCGCGCCGCCGCTCTGCCACTACGTCAGCTACTGCTCGGACCGGCTCAACCCTAACCTCTACGAGGACGGCAAGGTGTGCGTCAGCCTGCTCGGCACGTGGTCGGGCAAGGGCACCGAGGTGTGGACGCCCAGTTCGAACCTGCTGCAGGTGATCGTCTCGATTCAAGGTGCGTGCGATGGGTGTAGCCGTCGAGCCGGGGGTGTTGTTTGATGTCGTAGGAGGGGATCGGATGTGGTGCTATGATTTCCGAGGAGATTGTATCGATTCGCGATGGCCGACGTTTTTAACAGAAATTTTGATTGCCGATTGTCGGCCCATGTCCTGGGAAACCGCTGCCATCGACGGAGAATGCGAGCGACTTCTCACGCATTCCCCTCCCGGTTGCAGGGCTGATCCTGGTGAGCGAGCCGTACTTCAACGAGGCCGGCTACGAGAAGCAGAAGGGCTCGCAGTCGGGCAGCGAGAACTCGCGCATGTACAACGAGATGGCGGTGCTGAAGCTGGTGCAGGCGCTCGCCAAGATGGTGACCAACCCGCCGCCGGTGTTCGCCGACGAGATCGTGCAGCACTTCTCGGACAACGGACACAAGTGAGCCGTTGTTTTGATGGAAATTCTATTTTTTCACTTAAATTCTCATTAGCTGAAGCTTTCAATCACTACTAGCCTTTGATTGAAGCTGAAGCGTGGCTGTTTAATCTATCTAGTGATTAGTTAGCCATCTGATTATTTGTCCTATTTTATGTAATTTATACACTTCACTGTTTGGAACCTATGTTTAATTGCTCTATGGCTGTGAACCAGTCTTACCCCATCCCTTTAGTTCACAAAGCAGGACCCGGTGCACCGCTAGCGCCGCTGCTGCACCGACGGTTTGGCCAAATTCGGCAGTAGATCCCCCGTGTTGCAATCTCCAAAAAAGGTGCCCGAGCAAAAGCAACGTTCGCTGACCGCTCCCGTTGCTTTCGTCACGCAGGTTCCTGAACCGACTCGACTCGTGGCTGGACATCTCCGAGGGCTACAACAACTCGCACCCGGTGACGCCCACCACGCCTGGCACGTTCCGGGACAACGGTGAGCAAACCACGAGCGTCGACTCATCCCACGACATGATCTAGTGTCGATGACTCGCAAAATATTGTATTGACTTAAAAACTGTTCTTGTGACCTCACTAAAATTTTGCTAGGTTGCATAGTTTCACTTGCTCATTGTCACTTAGTTAAACCTTCCTAGCTAACTAATTACACAGACTAGTTTGGAGGATTTCAACATATAACACTAGTGCGCAGCTACATGCAATCTCTCTGCTAAATGGATGGCTGTCGGACTTAGGAAGCCTGCTGCCTGAATGTCTTTATAATTCCTACGGGTTATAGTTTAGCTTTGACCGGTGTTCCCACTAGGCAAGGTTAGCTTTATCAGCCTGTGATTCACAGACCAGTGGCTCTGGATACAGCATTGACACAGAATGCCTAAGAGACGAGGTTAAGCAGTGACGCTTGGTGCTGTTGGACAGGAGCAGTCTATGTCTTGGCCCCCAGTTCACTCTTGGCACCAATCTAGGTTAGGTTAACTTAGGGATAGTTTGACAATTTGCCATTTGGCACCCTCAATTATTAACTCATCTTAGGTCTATATGCTGCTTGTACATTCTAGCTGGTTCTGAATGTGTACTATTTGACTGAACATTGAAAAACTGAGCTCTAGGTAAGCAATTAACATCGGTCCAACAAACAGTGAACCCATTGTTCGATTCCAGCTTCGATGAAGGACATCCAGCTACCGGAATTCCCATTGATTCCGGCATCGAAGGGTTTCTGCCTGACGCTTCGCAAGACCATTGTGACTCTGAAAGAAGTGCTGGCCTCTGTCGGCATTCACGAGAAGCCAGACTCGAGCTAGCGGTAAGATCGGTAGCTGGCGAGCCAATGCGGTTATGTAACGGAATTCTTCTTGTGGTCACCAGTGTTCGGTCTAAGAAAAATAACTGCCACGGTTTAGATAAAAAGTTGAAAAAAAAAGAAATAGGTTATAAGAATTAGTTTTGTGTCGGTCGGTATATATGTATGCCATTCTTTGATATGTTCTACTCGATTCAACACACATGAGCGATAGTTCATAGTACGGTACGTAAATTGTGTGTAGGCAAATTGTAAAGAAACTGATACCAATTGAAATGTACCTAGGCAATGGAATTGTTTTCGTTGGTTGTTCAGAGTGACAGGCTGGCCCTGAAAACAGCATGAACGATACGCTTTTACGTATTATGGCCTACGCTTTAAGTTATTGTACAGCGGTGTGTGCGACCCGTTTGAATTAGCGCGTGTTTCACCGTCAGAAGTTGTTAAGTTCGGCTACGTTATCTTGTGTAGGAAAATGTGCGTAGATAAGTGTGGGTTCTTTAAGTTGCTCCCGTCTTCAGCTGTCAAGCCTCAGACTGCCTGGCGGCTACCGATATTTTTTCGAATGTTTTACAGAGGATTCAGTTTTAAGTCTTGGAACATCGTTTTAATATGCTTAAATTGAGCCATCGTCAGTCCAGAGGGTCGGTAAGATATGAAACATTTATACAACTACAGATACCCACTACAGTTTGAACTGTCTATTTTTTATTCCCGGTACAAATATAGGTTCGAACTAGTTTTCAAGCTCAATATCTTAAACGAGTTTAGTCTACAATGCAAAGGTTCAAGAATTTGCCAAAAAGTAGTGAACTAGTTTTGAATTAGTATTCTCCTTTATTCTGTCTTGAAACATCCAGAAGTCCTTTCTAGATAACAGTTACAAACTACACTACCTATGTAAAATAATTAGTTATTATTTAGATATATTTATTTGTTATTTTAGTACCTTTGTGATTTAGGGAACTTAATTTGATATTATTATTGTAATTTGTACTATATAAAGGCAAGAGATTCGTAACCCGTATAACGAAAGCGAAGCTATACACAACTTTTACGGCTAGTTAGTTAGTTACATGATTGAATTACACCTTCTCTTGGCTTACCAAGTACATTTCCTTTCAATTCATTATGGAAATATATACTGTAAAAAAGAGCCAGATGTTATTTAATATTTCTTTGGTAAGCAGAAGACTAAGGTTTGGGATGTGAGAACAATTTCCACTGTTTTTATTTTCTGTTGTGTACTTGTTTAATCATTAGTGCTGCCCTACCCCACAGCATGTAACACACGTAATGAGCAACACATTGCAACCTTATGCAGACTCGATACAAATACTTACTATTGTGAGATCAACAGCAAGCCACCAAATAAATACTTAATTCTGTTATTCCATATTTAATAGCACGATGCGACCGCGGCATGTATCGCGTCGCAGGGGATGAGCTTAAACCGCGAAAGTCATGATCCCGTTGTAAAGATTTAAGAATCTTCTAAATTTAGCCTTGATAAATCTGAAGTTAGATCAATAAATCTATTGAATTTCAAATAACTCTACTTAATCAGATTAACAATAAAATAAAACGACACACTGTTTTAATACATAATCCAATTTAGATCCCAATTTTACAGGCAAGTCTAGCTGAAAAATAAATAAAAGCATTGCTAACAACCTTTTTATTTATTTACTGACAGATTACAGTTGGTAAGTTAAGAAGCTTTAACGGTTTCATGAAAATTTCATTGCGATTGGCTTAGATTTTCAGCACAATTCCTGTGCTGATTCAAAACAGAATGCCGCTTTCTCTGGGACAAGTTTACATTTAAATCTTTGCTTCACCACCTTTGCTCGTTTTGCTCATCCAAAATAAGATTCCAAATAAAAACCTTGCTATGGTCAAGTACAACAATAATCCAAGCTTCGAAAGTACCTATGCTGATTTATCGAATTAATAGCTATCAGTATCACCACGCTCGATGATAAATTTCATCTGCCAACAGTTTTTTGCACTGATGCAAACTAAAATAACTTTTCAATGTCTGAGTTTGATGATTATAAATACCAAATAAGAATAGAAGGTACATAACATAGACATAATCAACTGCCTGCTTGCAATGTTGTGTATGTTTGATGTTTTTGTAATATCATTTTTATTCAGGAATCTCACTTAGAAATCAACTAGTTTTATAAGTAAATTTCAAATTAATTGACTTTTTGGCAATATTCCTCTTTTTTTTCAATGTAACTGAACAGATTAATTAAAATCAATCTTCAGTAATCCGAATTGTTTTAGTCATTTTGGATTTCTTTCATTTCTGAATTGGTACTAACTATTTGATTTCCTTCCTTTTCAATTCTTATTTGTCTCGCGTGATTCCTCTTTAATTTCCTACAAGGTGTCACATTTTTGCTTGCCAATGCTGTTCTTTGCCAAAATTAAAACCAAAAGATGTGAAGAGGTCATCTATTTAAGGATTGAATATGTATTAATAAAATCTACTAATGATTTTTATGTGTCATGCACGTTATTTTTTCTGGCATCAAAATTAATAATGAAACTAAAAATTAATATAACATTCTAGTATTGCATAATACATAAAGTTTATAAGTACATATGATATTATACCTTATTATCAACTAATTACAAGGTGGTATATAAATAATTCTGAGCATAAATATGAAGGCAGATAAATAAATGGCTGAATTGTTACAACTCAGTGTTTTTAATGTCCAGTGATTTCTATTACAGGCTGAATGCAATACTACTTCTACAAAACCACCTCGAGATCCCTTCCAAATCCACCGCTGCCAATACTCAAAGGTGATTCCTTGAGAATATTTTATCAATCTTGTTCTGTAATAATGTCTACAAAATTTCCTGCGTTTTCTAGTGTAATTAAATTTTATGTTGCTTATACCCTAGGTGAAACTAAAATAGGAAAATTCTTGACAGAAGTGTAGTTTTTTACGTTTACGGTTGAGGAGGCAGGTATAGTCATAGAGTAAGTAAGGCTACTTACTCTATGGTATAGTGGTGGTAGTGGGAAAGTGACAGTCTGGACTAAAAGAAAATATGCCGTATATAAGTATTGTAGGTTCCTATTGCATATTCCAATGAAGTTAACCTGCAGGATACTAAAATCTTCTGTCATCATAGTACTTCTAGGTACTCTTGTATATATTTGATAACTGAAACGACTTACAATCCAAGAAAAACGAATAGAACCTCCAATTACACTTGCTGCTAAAGAAAATATGGCGTGTTTTTTTTGGCAGCGCTCCACGATCAAACGACTTGAATGAAATTTTCGAATCAACTTCGTTTTCTCTTAGCATAGATCTCCTACTATTTTACACATTGAAGCTAGAATTGTACAAAAAAATATTATTACTTAGATTTCCGTAGCAAGTTTAGTATAATATTATATTTGTTTATTTTCAGCCAATTTACAGTCAAGTTCAAAGCATATGCAAAGCAACTTCAATTACCACATGCATATTTCATGATATAATATTCTATTCTATGAAGTTAAAGATAACGATTCTGCATCTGTAGCCAACAATGATAGGCATCTCAGCACAAGGAGAGGCACAAAGTTTTGCAAAGACAATCACGACTTGAACAGTGGTCCAGTTAGGCATGAGCACGGATCATTAGCACTTATCAAAATATGCTCGACAAGATCTAGCATAGTTAAACACGAAGGCAGCAAAATATCATGGATACATTTTATTTTGGACCCTCAAAGCGTAAATGTTGAACGGAAATCACAATGCCAGTACGAATACCTATACGAATTATAACAGAGCGTTTTCCTTCAATGCATAAAGCGAAGGCAAAAATAGTTTTTTTTACAGTCAATGTATAGGAATGGGTTGTTATTGTTTTTGGGAGCCAATACACTGTAAGCTAATGCGTTGATGGCATGTTTCCACAAGTTTCTAGGAATCTACAGAAACAATATAGCATGTCCAAAACGTGGCCTGAATTTTGTTAGCAGTTGGGCGTGTAGATATATACTAACGTCCATGCGAAGCTATAATTATCAATTATTCTTTGGGTCTTTAGCTTATATATTATACTGAATATTTACGATTACCAAGGCCTGCTGTATGCCACGTAAATTCTATGTTACATGATTATCTAATAATATCAATAACAATAGCCTGCATTATCAATCAAGCTGAGATTTTGTTTAGTAATAGTCATATTTGATAGAAGATGGACTCGTAAATTAATAAGGTCCAAGCTTTAAGTAGATGTTTCAGTCCGTTTGACTATTTTCGTTGCTAACGCCCCATCATTGCTTAACCAGGGAAGTAAAAACAGGACCCACAGCTCTATATATTAAGGTTTAGGTATGGTAATATTGATTACACGATCACGACAGCTTTTGGTACACCCAACTGAAGTGTGATGGACATCTTATATAGTAAATAGGGACAATGATACAAATGGAATCATTTGTTTAGTTTAGTACAATATATCCTCTGACAATGAACATTAATGCTTTAACTTAATCATAGTTGGTCTGGTGGATAGCTTAAATGTATATAATTCTATTTGATTCGTCCACTGTCTTGGGTAGGATGATATTATTTATATTGTTTATTATATTTAAAGTCTCTGTATCTCTGAATTGTCTCCATTGCCTGATTATCGGATTAAGCAATTGCCTTGGTCATTTAGCATTCTCAGCTAAAACTATAGAAGAGCTTCGTTAGAAAGGTCCACAGATCCTGGCGCATCGATATAACTTGATTAGATCGCCACCGTGAATCGTGATGCGATTCGCAAATGCCCAGAGAGGAAATTCACCCACAGTTCACCTGCGTACATTTGGTCCGCATGGTTCTTTGATTCCCCAAATTTTCTTTCTTCTTCACGTGAGTGCGGTGTGGTCGAGAATTCGTGCCCAGCTTTCTTAAAAAAAAAACACCCTCGATATGTTGGTTTCACTGCTTGTGCCGTTGCGGTTTAAATTGTTTAAAAATCAAATTGCTATCCCTGCTGAGTGCTGATGCTCACAAGCTTTCTCAAAATTGCAGCTTTATGTCGTGTTCTTTCATGTCCAGTTAAATATTTCTCTTACAGATAGGAAGAAACCAGAAATAACCGATAAGTTGTCACAATGAAGATGAGTTTTTATCAGGTTAGCCACTTAACCAGAGATTATTAGTTGGTTCACTATCATCTTTGTCCGATAAAAATGATCAAACACCATGGATGGGTGTGATTTACAAAAATTACAGTTGTTTCAGTTCTATGGAATGATTTCAGAGGCATAATTATTTCGTAACTCGAGAAATAACCCCTATCCAGCGAGTTTGGGACTCACTTGCGGTTCCACAAACCAGAGGTTAATTCTTGCTCAACCTCTTGCAGTTTGGGTGAGTGCCAGCAAAAATGATCTAACTTTCAGCAGAGATGCATGATAATTTGACTTAATTTCCAGCACTTTGACATCAAGGTGACCTAACACGGTCATAGTTCGCTCGGTGTTCACGGTTGGCCATATTGGAAACTCAGTAAGAAGCATTATATCAAGTGTAACGTCCATCATCTTTAAGGAAAACTGGTCGCAGTTAAATTATGTCAATGTCTAAGATTGAACTCGTTCCGAACAAGACAACCCATCAATCGGTTGTAGATGGTTTCCAGGTTCTTAGAAGTAAGTTCAGATAGCTATTTGCATTGTAAACCGGGGCCATTTTTGCATCGTTCAATTAAATAGTTAAATTCTAGCTTGGTGATCAAAGATGCGTTTGGTCTAACATATATAAGGACGTGTCTCGATTAAAATTCTGTGGAGTTGGTATTGTGAACTTCTCATTTACAATTGAACAATTTTACAATTGAGAGAGTTAAGACAGCAGTTATGTCCACGAAACCACACGTTCGAATACTAGTGAGTAGTGGACTCACTATTGAACAAAACTATTGACTATTGAATTGAGACAGAGAAATGGCATCTTTTGTCAGGGGGTTAAGACAAGTCCAAGACATTGTAAATCGGACCTAGCTCTCCAAAATATGCCGACGCATCATGCAAAGTCACCATGCGAAGTCAAAAACCCCACCACCACCACCACCACCACCACCACCACCTCACAGTTTCGTCCACTTGATCCTCGACCTCCTCCGGGGCGCAAACCTCCTCTCATTCTATACCAGATATCAAGTAATCTGCGGCGACAACGGGTTGTAGCGCATGATCTTCGACAACAAGATCCACAAGACACTTGTGAGCACGCACAACGTAACGCCTCCCCATCCCAAGTCCAGGCTCCAGTTGGTGGAGAATATCCTGGCCGTGAGGAACTCGGCGTCGAGGTCGAGGGCGCGGGTCAGGGTGGACGCACTAACACCGTCGGCGAGCATGGTCGACGGGGCGCCGCCGTTGCCCCCGGCGCCCATCAGGGAGTGCTCGAGGGCGGCGGAGGCGTCGCTGCTGCGAGGGCGGCTCTGGTGGCGCTTGAAGTGGATGATGGTGAGGGTGAACATCGCGAATGTGGCTGCAATTAAGAGCAATGGGGTTGTTTTGGTTGGGTTTAGTGTGGTCTTGGAGGATGGAGCTGTGCAGGGTGGATGGTTTATTAGTGATACATTTTGGCGGATGTCTTACAGGGACAAATATATTCCGGTCAGGAATGTATTTTAAAAATGATATCGATCAGATGTCAGCGATTGTTGTACCAAATACCAAATTTGTTGGTATTTGGTACTCGATAAAACAGGCAGTATAGCTTCGCGAAACGTCGGAAAAAATTGAGTTTGGAACTTTCTGTAAAACTTTCTGAAAACTTACGTGCTAAGGTTAGGAAAAGACACGAGTCCTAATAAAATTATTATTGATACGTCTTATCCTAAACTACGGCACGTTAGTTTCCAAAAACCAACTGTGTTCGGTTATTGCATGCTTTAAAGCTTCACTAAAACCTTATACTCTTGATAAAGCAGGCAGCATGCTTTGCGAACAATCGGGAAATTCTGTATGAAAAGCTCTGCATTCCATAGCTCAGTTTTCTGAAATCCTTACTCATTCCTCAAATCTAGCACGTATAAAGAGAATTATTTGTACTGTAAATATAAAAAATGCCGAATAATAACGGCTTGAAGATTATGATAGTAATAAAGTTTTATAGAGATAGCTGAAAGGGTTTTAAACTCGATCGTTATCTATGTTCTCTATTCTGATCTTAAACTTAAACTTAAATGTAAGCGTACTGACCTTAATAATATTATTAAACTTTAAATGGCTGGCGTGAGTTCATTTTACGTCAAATTAGTGCTTCCTTCATGCATTCATTTTCTCATTTAATGGCGAATGAATTTTAGAATAACATCCCCATTCAGAATACATTCGCAAAGCAGCATCATCTGCTCATCAAGTTGAGCGATAAGCCACGCGATATCACGTCAAAGCAAAGGTCACGGTCGAACAAATTTACCATCCCTAATAGCAATTACCTGTGCACGTTGACGGTTTGTTTTGCCAACTGAAAAATGAGTTCACAAATTTCCCCCGTCAGCAATGATCAGGATCTGTAATGGTGAAGGTGGGGTTTACAGCGATCATGGTCTAATTTCCTGCGTCAGCATTTCATTGTAGTGCAGTGGGCATCGACTAAAGCTGGTTGCATTACATTGCACATGTCGAATTTACGAATGGCGGTGGCTTATTGCATTTGCTATGCTATATGTTGATAATATATATGAAACATGTGGTATTCGTTCGAAAATCACATCCAGTTCGCTTCTCAGACTTGCGGTACTTCCCCGCAAGCAAAAAGAATTTTTTTAATCCAAAAACAAGCAGTCCGGATTATTTCAGGTATTTCTAGAAGAAAATCTTGTAAGACTCATTTTATAAATCAAAACATCCTCACCCTTACGTGCACACTAATCAAAATAGCAAGCACTTTAGTCCGTTCCCATCCACACCTTTTCACACAAAATTCAGATATTCATAATCATTCCACTAGAAACATAAACCGTATTCACACCACCAATCACAAGCATTATTTATTTACTAATAGCCCCATTCATCTTTGTACAAAAATTTATAATACCCTCCCATCAACTATCACCAGTGTCGAGGAACTCTCCACTTTTACTACAAATCTAAAATCTTTTCTAATACAAAACCCTTTCTATACCCTTGATGAGTTTTTCAAATAAATTAGAAAAAAAAAATATAACACTTATGCATATTATTGTAATTTTTCTATATTATTCACTAACATACTATTATAATTCCCAGACCAACACTCTGTGTGGTCACGGGCCAGATTTGTATCTGCGTTCTTTAAATAAATAAATAAATAAATAAATAAATAACCAGTGAATTATCTACGCTTTTAAGTTATTGTAGAAGTTGTACCAACATGTAATATTAGCGATGCAATGTTACCTGCCTGCCTTGTTAGAAGTTCAACAGTTTGGGGTTGATTTTGCAACTAAACACAATGTGTTGACAATGCAGGCATATCACAATGGATTATTTGTCAACAACATTCTGATGATAGACTATTATAATATATCGAATACGATTTTCCGTGTTGAAGCATTTGAATAATAAAATATATCATGCCAGCTCATTTCCGATCGTCATTGAGTTCTGAGCTAGCTTAGATGTAACGATATCATGCTTTCTATATACATCTAGTACCAAAAAACGACCAACGATCGTCTTCGCCTGTCTTCACAAGGAATTTTATTTGTAAAACCATCCGCAACTATTCGTTTATTTTGTTGTTTCTTGTGAACGTGAGAATGCGGATATTTTACGTCGGGCGAGATTGGTTGTCCTGACTTGACCTCGATATCACCTGGACGTGACTCGTGAGTGAGGGTGTAGAGGCGCCGTGGACAATAAACTACCCTCAATTCCCCATCCCTTCCTGCACCAACCCATTGCTATATTATGGTATAGTGACTTCTCATAAAATTTTATTTGAAAAGTACCTATAATCTATTTTATATATTGTAGATAAAGATAGTTTTAAAATACTTCGCTTTTGCATTCGAGGATACCTAGAAGAAACATTAAACCATGTGACCGTATTTTCTAAAAATTTTAAGCAAGCCTCGGAAGATTAAATTTTTATCCTCGTGAGATAAACATGACACTCCATTAAAATGCTCAGGAGAACCAACGTACTACACAGTATTTGCGTTCGCCTTCAAGAAAATGTAAATAATTCGATAATTGGCATACATTTACAATTACCAAATTACGATAGATTTTTATGCTTTAAACAACAATTTAATTAATTTTAATATAAAAATATCACTGCACCGCGACACCTAATAAATGTTTCAAATTCAATCCAAGCAACTTTTGGAATCTTCATTTTTCAAATTAAAACACGAATTTCTAATAGTTTTTTTGCTGTTTAAATTCCCACCGAAAGCTATTACTCTTGGCCATATGTAGCAGGCAATAACACTTGGCAGCAGAATACAAATAGTATTGAGTTATTTTATTTCCTTATAGTGTCCATGATTTACCAAACTATCCACAGTAAAATTGATGTAAGTATATTGTTTATATTTTTAACATGGTGACACCTGTGTCACAGTCTACCACTGAGTTCATAACGAGAAATGTTACCTCCGCCTCAAGTAGTCCCTAAGAAAGCACGTAGGCATCCCTTACCAGCGAGTAGATACATAACTCCCGTCACCAACACGGCGCTAATCTGGTGCTTGAACACCCCGAAGGCCCCCACTAGGGCTGAAGAGCCCATGATAATCAGGCAGACCAGCGAGCACGAGATCGACAGATTCTGCATCCCTAGAAAGTAGAAAGCAGAAACAACCACGCTTAGTATAAAAATAAAGTTGAACATGATTCGAAGCTAACTACAAAATATTTTCGTTGAATTCATAGCAGATATTTTGTAACGAATAATAAAGAACCGCGGACTTTCGATTCGATTACAATTTCTTAATTTGCAGAAAAATCTGTATCTCTTTAGACAAGAGACTCTAATCTATACTAAATTTATTTCCTACCGAAAGGGGTCGTGTATTTTCCATACCTCCCGCTCCACCTATTTTGTTCTTTTACTTCTGATATAGTACCAAAATTGCTATTTTATGCAGAACAGAACAGAATCAATCAACAGAAAGTATTTGTTACATGATTTAATTTTACTATCCACGAAAATCACCTAAAAGTAAAACTATGTTTGTTTTTAGTATTTTCGGATATTTCCTCAAATTTCCAGCGGTTTGGCGTTCCATGTCCATAAATTATTTTCAATTTCCGTCTTCCTGGCCATGGCGCAAAGCTAATGGAGCTGCATTGTTTCTTGCGATATTTAATCCTGCATCACGGCATGATTTTAGCCAGAATAATGCACCACCATCACTGAGCTGAACATTCGACATTCGCATTTGGTCCATTAAATTTCATTACAGAACGCGAATCATCCGAACTGCGCTCATCTAGAATCTCTCTTATGACCAGAGCAATGTCTGTTTATATTGTTTACCTCTAGTTGTTTTGTATGACCACCATTTGAACATGCTATCATTTCAAACTATCGTTGATAGGAGAAACGAAACGAATATCTCAAATATTGTTGACCTCAATGGAAATACGTTGGGTGTGCAACGTATATTTTTATGGATGGATGGAATCAAATCATATTGCTCTTCATTTTAGTACCTGCATTTTACCTGCTAATGTTTATACTTCAGTTAGAATGGGTTCATTTGGAATGTTGCCACTCGAATAGCCTTGCTATAACATATTGTTACAGAGTCAGGGTAGTAAAGGTAGGCTCTCAGACCAGTTCAGTAATCAGTACTCGGTGTTGTTTAGTGTGCGATGGATGGGTTTTTATCAATCACTCATCGTCATACCGTGTGTATTTTCATCGATGATGTACGCTAGTTTTGTTACATAACTAATCCATTATTGTTTCTTTCAATAACTGACACTATCGTAATTGTTGAACAGGAATATATAATACTAAATTTAATAAACATTCGTGGTTTTTATACGAAATAAATAATCCGATTTTCAGTGAGGTTATGATAGTCAATTTGAAAGTGATTGCAGATTTTGAAATTGAAACAAGATACAAATTTGTATTTCTGATAGGAAATTCAGAGTAATAACTTCGGTGCATCAAGAAGATTGCATTTGATCAAGAGCTTAGAACAAGGTACGTTCACGTCGGTATATATAAGTAGGCATTTGCCACATTTGGGGAATCTGACTCATGGTCATGGCCGGCAATTCCAGTGTTACAATCAGAATTGTATTTAATTTTGGTGTAAAACGGGGAATGAGAGACAGACATTATCTGGATGAGTGTGTATAAACGCTGCACAGTCCAGCCTGAAATACTAGCAAAGTTAACAATGCGTCAACCAGTAATTTTCAGTGTGTTTGTACAAAATCACGATCACATTCCCAACATGACAATCGGACGCTGACAGCGACATCAACATCATCACCGACATCCATTAGTGTAGGTACATCGATAAATAATTAATAAGCAGCCAATCAGCAACCCTTTTTCCTGATTGCTAGCGCACACGTTCCTGTGTCGAACATTGCAGGAATTTTAAGGGGATGGGACAGGATTTAAGCTGCCTAGAACAAGCTTGTTTCCCTCCACGATAAATATGCCAACATCTCGCATTGGCTCTCAGTTAAAATTTCATGACGTTATTGACAGATGTCTAGGTTCCTTACGATATCAATCGATACACACCAAATAGACAATCAGAGGACGATATCGACGATATCAGAGAAGCTTGTCATTTGTTAGTCACGTGGCATTGGATTTGGAAGAACGAACACAGGTCTCCTATAATGATGCCGCTTGATTGGTAACAAAGGCCATGCTAAAGCCATTGATCCCTGACCAATCGATGGTGACCATCTAGGGGTCGTGCGTTCCGCAGATCGCATGTGTAATTCAAGCGGCTTTCCGATCGAGTGAAAGCGTGAGTTTTCCTATAGCGCACGTGTGAGTCATCACACGTGTCGCATGCACGCACCGAAGCACGCGAGATTAGCCGATTACGCGGGAAATTAGGCGGGCCGGAAAAACTGGAGAACGCGACCGATTATTTATTGAAGCACATGGGCGGTTGGGTTGTGGAAAGTGGAAAAGCCTTCGGTGGAAGGGTGGCCACCCCAGCTGGCTTTGCCACTTTCGGGTTCTTATCCGTCTCGAAGGGCGATTATTGTTCTGGGGTGTCAAAAACATGGGAGTGATTTCAGTTCTGTTCGCCTTTGGGCCATGCTGAGTATGAGTGATATTGGGTTTGACCAATTATGTCAAACATCATTGTCAGAGTTTTGACGCTTCGTTGTCATTTTGATATTTTTAACTGAGACTTGAGGAAGAGCATTCAAATAATGTTGAGATGACTGATAAAGCATTTTTACACGGTGTAGGTATTATTTCCCATTTAAATCTAGGAAAATTGCTGATTTTTTTTGGAAGGAGCTTACTATATCATTGCAGGAATTGAAATGTGGCAACCTTCGTCACAAATTAGTCAATATAATTGAATTAATTGAGGTGACATCGAACGAAGCCTTTCGTGTCCATGTGCACATGTCACGTACTATCTCATCTAATTCATTGCCAGAAGAACTGAGTTCATGTTACGGCCTTCCTGTACGACTTCTTGACAATCAATCACAAATATCAGATGACAACAGCGAGCTCCACACACGGGCAAGCGTCGAAAAACTACTTTAGGCACAATATGTGATTGGGTGTTTTCAACAGAATTCAGCTTAACTTCCACTTAAACCCATAGATATACAGAAAAATGTTAAAACTATCATTAATAATGACATTGCCATGGCGAGTTTCCAGGATTCACACTGATAATTGCGACTGGACTAAATGCTTTTGTGACAGAAAATGGAACATGTCGTTCTAACCTCTAATTATGTACACTCCTGGACACTGAAAACCGTCCACTAGAAAATTATACAAGTCCCGAGGGAGGTTGGCTTGAAAAATAGTTTAGGTAAGTCGGGTACACACCATGCTGTATGCCATGTGCTTTCTGAACCTATACCTCGTTATGATAAACCAGTTTTCCTTATCAGTAATGCCTGCCCAGTGAAATGAGGATCGACCAAGCTCACAAATATGATATCTCGTGAGTCTTGCACACCATTTCAGCACCCCCCAATGGCCTATAACTCGTAATTTTGAAGATGCAGAAATAATTCGAAAACATCCTGCCTCTTCTCTTTACAGCAAACACGTTTATCTCATCACTTCTTCAGTATTCTGGAAAAAGTTTGTTTCCATGGCACGATTTAATTTTCTCTCCTTTTCATTGCTTATCTTATCTTTGGATCAAGTCAATGGTTGGCTCCGAGACCCGACCTTTTTGATGCTACCTTGTCCAGGCGGGTCGGATATAATATTATTTCAAGTACGGGAGATTAGATAACAAACGACGACGATTATTAAAATGCAGTGGAGGAAATTCAAACGGTTGTCATTTTTAGTATTTTTACCATTGAATAAATGTTTTTTAACTAATTATAGGTATCAATAGTAAATGTAGTGTAGTTACAGCAAGGATATTGAAATTCGTCCAAACCGTCTAAATCTTCACCGGCAACTATGTGACAAATGCTGGAGCTCGATCATGCCAAAAGGGCTACTCTGGTGAACGAATATTCGCAATGCACGGTTCATATGAATTGTTAAAAGCCCCACTGATAAGAAAACTGGTTTTCCATTGTCATGATGCGAGCATCATGCTCACGGACTCATTTACGCACAGCCCCCAGGCACACGTGCCGCGGGCAGGAAGCATTAGCCTCGCTCGGGTGCACATCCGGCACACTCGAGGCAGAGTCATCATAACAATCCTCCCACTACGACACCTCTCCATAGGTGACGCGACGCTGGATCACACGCATAAATTAGTAGCCCAATCGTATATAAAGAGCGCTAATTTTCACTTAAATACACATTCTATTCAATTCACTCATTCTAGTCATTAGTCTTGTTGGAGCCAGATTAGGCATCGGTGATCGTCGGAAGGGACTCGGTATTGTCATCAAACTCGGTATCGTCTTAAATTCACAACTAACCATAACTAGTATTATAGGAACCTATAGTTACTCTTGCCGAGGACTATAGAGCTAAAGTAAGCCGCTGACTACTCTTACCAAGGATTGGCTGGTCTGACTTTAGAGCTCTATTTATAATTAGCATTATAGGAACCTATAGTTACTCTTGCCGAGGACTATAGAGCTAAAGTAAGCCGCTGACTACTCTTACCAAGGATTGGCTGGTCTGACTTTAGAGCTCTATTTATAATTAGCATTATAGGAACCTATAGTTACTCTTGCCGAGGACTATAGAGCTAAAGTAAGCCGCTGACTACTCTTACCAAGGATTGGCTGGTCTGACTTTAGAGCTCTATTTATAATTAGCATTATAGGAACCTATAGTTACTCTTGCCGAGGACTATAGAGCTAAAGTAAGCCGCTGACTACTCTTACCAAGGATTGGCTGGTCTGACTTTAGAGCTCTATTTATAATTAGCATTATAGGAACCTATAGTTACTCTTGCCGAGGACTATAGAGCTAAAGTAAGCCGCTGACTACTCTTACCAAGGATTGGCTGGTCTGACTTTAGAGCTCTATTTATAATTAGCATTATAGGAACCTATAGTTACTCTTGCCGAGGACTATAGAGCTAAAGTAAGCCGCTGACTACTCTTACCAAGGATTGGCTGGTCTGACTTTAGAGCTCTATTTATAATTAACATTATAGGAACCTATAGTACCTCCTGCCAAGGTGCTATAGAGCTAAAGTAAGTCGCCGACTTTCTCATGAAAGATTAGCTTGACTAAAACTTTAGAGTTACCTAATTCTAATCTCACCTATTATTAAGAATTAACACCATACTAGTAGTCCGTAGTTTAATGCTACGAAGGTTATCCGACCAGTAAATCCGAAGTACAATACCGAAGTCCCTTAGTTAGTTTATTTAAACGTGGTTCCATTTTTACTCTTTACCATCCTAAATCTCAAACAAGTCGTTATCCATCGTCCGAGTCACCTTTGGTAAGTGAACACGATATTAAATCTATAATTCTCTCCTCCCCTAAGAATTCATGTATTCATCTGTATCATTTGTTCTCACTTTCAATAAACACTGTCGTATTCCCATTATCTAGATATATTTACTCGGGTTACTCCCCGACGGACCCTAATCCCTAGATCCTCTGAAGTCAGAGAACACTTCACGACAACTGGTAGCAGCAGTGGGATTAGTACATATATCTTCTAGATAAAAATTTTTTTTTACTCCCCAATTTCATCTCATAAATTTTTTTTTTTTGTTTTTTGTTTTGTTGTAATTTTTGTTCTCCCAAAGTTTTACCATGACGGACAACGACCCCAACCACGAACTCCAGAACCCTAACGTTGATGGAAACCTATTGGCTCAATATAACTTAGGTGGTTTCATAGCCATGGTTCGCTATTTTTCCGGCGACCCGGCCACCACCACAATCAAGGAATTTCTTAGTTCCATTCGCACCGCCAGTGCGTTAGGCTCCTGGTCACCTGAACAACAGCTTGCAGTATTTAGAGCCCGCCTAGTAGGTCCCGCTCTCCAGTATCTCCGAGCTTGCGATTTTCCAGAAGATGTCACTTGGGACACAGTCCGCCACCGTTTTAACACCTGGTACCGTGATACTCCCCCTCTCTTAGATCCCATACATTCATTTTATCAAAGCAGCCAACGCACTTCAGAAACAGCCAAAGGTTTTGTTACTCGACTTAAAATCGCCGGTATCATGGCAGTCAATCACGGTATCGACGCGGCTGATAAAGCAGCCCGCCAAACCCTCATCGACTCCGGCATACTGTCCGTTTTTATCAATGGTCTCCGCGATGATTCGGGTAGCACTTTCCTCCTCATGAATTCCCCCGACGATCTCGATGCCGCCGTAATCTCCGCAACACGCTACGAGGCCAAAATCAGACCTCGCAAGCATGCCTGTCCCGTCACAAGCAACGTTTCCTTTTCACCTTCCCCGTCGCCACAACACGCGCCGCGCAATTCTCGCCCTCCTCAGGACGCACCCTTACCGTCGCCTCCTCCACAACAGCGCCCGCCGCGTGCTCAACGACCAGCCCCTCCTGAGTCAGTACCTAGCCCCGTCGTGGACCCACGACTCGGTACTCTCATCCAAACTCTCGACAATCTCATCAAAACCATCGCTACCAGCTATCTCACTCCTCCGTCCCCTCGACCGCTCGTCCAACGTACTCCCGGCCCTCGTATTCCGGCCCAACGTACGGCGTCCGATTCAGATCTCGCGCCCGTATTATGTTATCGGTGTGGACAACTCGGCCATTACGCGCCTCATTGCAGAGCGCCCACCGATCCCGCTCGCCAAAGTCTCCGTTGCGATCACTGTCGTACCAACGGCCACTCCAGTGAGGAATGCCGTCGGGGCCCTACGCCCAATTCCCAAGGCCCCACGTTCCGTCCCAGGCCTCAATCATCCTCCCCTCATAACGAAAGGCGTCCGAATTTCGGCCGTCGCTAGTCCCGACACCCTCACCGGACAGCGCCTTCGCACAGAGGGTTTATTCTAACATCACTCCCTATTCCCGCATGCTCGGCTTGCATAAGCCAGCTATCGAAGTTTTTCTCACGCATCCTGAGCAACCAAACCTGCGTTACTCTTTTCCATGTCTCTTGGACACGGGTTCGGACGTCTCATTGCTCCCTGCGTCGGCCCTCCAAGCCTGTCGGATTCCCTACTCGTTTAACTCGACACCCCAGGTTTTTGGAGTCACCGGGACTCCGTTGCCAATTATTGGTTCCACTCCCATCACAATTATAATCGGTACTAAATCCTACACGTACCCATTTCTTATTACCTCCGATGAACTTGCTATAGGACACGGTGGTCTTATTGGTTTCGACATGTTCGACTTTTTCTCCTTTAGCATTGATGGTGTCACATTGGAACTCGTTGATGGCCCGAATCGCGTCCCTTATGGTCTCAAGCGCGCTGGTATTGATACCCCGGCTACACCACTAACGGACCCCCCTCGCGCCCTATCAAGTTCCCCTATTCCTGGGCATGACACCGTCTGTCAACTGGGTCACACAGTTTTGTCCTCCCGGCCACGGCCCATCGATATCCAGCCAGTCGCACCACTGCCAGTGCCCTGTGCCTCTCCCATTCCATCTGCCTTGTTGATCCCACAACAAGCTCAGATACTACCGCCGTCATCTCGGCCGTTTTTTCCGGCTCCGGACGTTTTTTCGTCCCCACTCACTAATGCCTGCACTCCAGCCATTAGCGTTCCGCATTCCCTGCCGAACAACGAGTGCTCCCTGAGCCCGCCATTCTCTTGTCCTCCGGATATCGTTGTCCCACAGTTGCCTGTCGTTGTCCCCCAGTTGCCTGTCGTTGTCCCCCAGGTCGTGATTACACCGCCGTCAATTCCCCTTACCGACAGCCCTCTGCCGGCCACCTTCCCAGTCCAGACCGCGAGTTCTCCTGAGCAGCCACTGCCCAGCAGCTCCATCCAGGCAGCAGCCACGACGCGTGCCGTAACATTTTTATCCCCAGTCCGGCTCCTGAATGCCGTTACTATTCCCAGACGTAGTGAATTTCTTTGTGCTGGTATTCACAAAGCACTTCGTTTCCCAGTGGACGCTAAAACCTCGCCAGTTTCGCCGGGGTTAGACACGTCTTGTCTGAGAGCGGTCCAATTTGAGCCCGCCACCATCATTAAGCACGGCGTCTCCGCGGCTCGCTCTATAGCGTATATCCGTCCCGACCGCGTCATCCAAATGTCGTTACTCAATGTTACAAACGAAGACATTACACTTTCCGCTCGCATTATCCTCGGGCATATTCAGCCTTTCACGGAGCCCCAGGATGCTCCTCCTCCAGTGTCCCTCGACGCCTCTCATCCCCTGGTCGCTTCCGTCACGGCTACTCCTCCTACGCTCCCACGGGCGGACCGTCTACAATTCTTGCGCGAACGCATTATTACAGACCATCTCCCCCCTGAGGACCAGGACAAGCTTTGGGCCCTCCTCAATGAATTTTCCGATCTCTTTTTCTGTGAAGGCGATTTCCTTACGCGGCACCCTACGGTGACCCACAGGATTGATACAGGAGACGCCAAGCCTATCCGTCAATCTGCTTACCGGATTCCGCATACCCTCCGGCCGGTTCTGGATGCCCAGATAACGGACCTGCTTCAGAAAAAAGTCATCCGTCCCTCCTATAGTCCCTGGTCCGCGCCATTATTACTGGTAGAAAAGAAATCCCAGTCAGGCGCTAAGGAATACCGTATGGTAATCGATTACCGTAAGCTCAACAGTGTAACGCGCAAAGACTCGTATCCACTACCGTCCATTAACGAGACGCTCGACTTACTTGGGAATTCGATATACTTTTCCACTATGGACCTTTACAATGCTTATTTTCACATTCCCATTGACGAACGCGATATCGAAAAAACTGCTTTCGTTTCGCCACGAGGGTTATTCGAATACCTCCAATTACCGTTCGGACTCACAAACGGGCCAAGTAGTTTCCAACGAACCATGAACGCGGCTCTCCAAGGCCTAATCGGAGAGAAAGTGCTCGTTTACCTCGATGACCTCGTTCTCTGGTCTGCCACAGTCGACGCTCACCTCGATAACCTCCGCGCAGTCTTCCTCCGTTTGCGGTTAAATAACTTCAAACTTAAACCCAGCAAATGCTATTTTTTACGTTCAGAGTGCGAGTACCTTGGACATATTATTTCTCGTGACGGTATCAAGACCACTCCTCGCCTCGTCGAGGCCATCAACAACTTTCCTCAACCAAGGACAGTCAAACAGGTCCGCCAATTTCTAGGTTTATCGGGTTATTTCTCTCGTTTTATTCAGTCCTATGCCCACGTTTCCAAGGTCCTCTCCGATCTCACAAGGAAAAACGTGCCCTTTTTGTGGACCCCCAAGCACACGGAAGCTTTTGACTTCCTTCGAAACGCTCTGTGCACGGATCCCGTTCTCAAATATCCACGTTTCGATCTTCCCTTTATCCTGACGACCGATTGCAGTAACACGGCTGCAGGGGCAGTCCTGTCCCAAATCCAGGAGAATAACGAACACGCCATCGCTTATGCCTCCCGGGTATTGAAAGCAAGTGAGCTCAACTATCACGCCACTGAGCGCGAGCTCACAGCGGTCCTCTTTGGCATCAAAACATTTAACTGCTACCTTTACGGTCGTCGTTTCACGTTAATAACTGACCATTCGGCTCTTAAATTCCTCATCTCCGATGTCAACCCGACATCCAAACATACACGTATGAATTTGACTCTTCAAAATTACGATTTTGACATCGTTCATCGTCCGGGTCGTACTATACCTCATGCTGATGCACTTTCCAGGGTGGTCCTTACCAAACCCGCCACCCCCGATCTTCACACAGCACCAGATTTTACTATTTACGCCACCAACCGCCCGGAACCCTCCCCGACGGATATTGAAACTCCCATCCCCTACGAACCTTTCTGGGACCGCCACTATATCTACACCCAACAACGCGCTGATCTCACCTTGCGTCCCATTATTGAGAACCTCACCCGACTTCCCGATTCGGTTCCCAAGTTCGCCTTAGACGGCGATCGTTTGCTTTACCGACTTCGCAAAACGCCAGACAAAACTGACCGACTGGTCGTTCCATCATCCATGCGCCACCAAATCATGGAGAGTTTTCATAAAGCTCCATACGCGGGACATCCAGGACACCAACGTACAGTGTCTTTAATCTATCCCCGTTTCTACTGGAAGGGTCTTTTCGCAGACGTAAAGGAATATTGCACTAATTGCATGTCCTGTCAACAACGTCAGTCGCCCCCCACCACTGCCCGTGCGCCTCTCCAACGTTTCCAAGAGGTCCTAAGGCCATTTCAAAGGGTATCTTTAGACATACTGGGTCCATTTCGGACAACGCCTTCCCTCAACCGTTATCTCCTCACGGTGGTCTGCCACTTCAGCAAATTTATCACCATTATACCCTTACCCAACCAGACTGCCGTCACTGTAGCTCGAGCCTTCTTTAAAGAAGTCATCAGCAAACATGGCATCATGGAACAACTGCTCTCCGACCGTGGTACGAATTTTACATCTAAACTATTCACCGAACTTTGTTCCTTACTCAAAGTCCGACGCCTTTTCACTACTAGCTATCATCCAGCGTGTAATGCGGCTATAGAACGAGCACACAAGGTCGTGGCGACAGTCATGTCACATTATGTAACAGACACCCAAGCCTGGGATACGTTCGCACCTTTTGTGTCACTGTCCATGAATGCGTGCGTCTCTACCACAACAGGGTATTCCCCTTTCTACCTCCTTTACGGCAGAGATATAGATCTCCCATTCGAAACGATCATCCGCCCCACGC
The DNA here is from genome assembly GCA_921293315.2 of Nemurella pictetii. Classification (NCBI taxonomy): domain Eukaryota; kingdom Metazoa; phylum Arthropoda; class Insecta; order Plecoptera; family Nemouridae; genus Nemurella; species Nemurella pictetii. The sequence goes on from OV121122.1 coordinate 12,551,603, forward strand.
CAAATACCCATGATCCCCAAAATCACTATCCTACGGAAGTTAGTAACAAATTGACAGAGGCATTTGCCCGCGTACGTGAAAATATTCGCCGTTCCGCCGAACGCAACGAAAAGAATTACAACAAGAAAACTACTCCCGTCTCACTCCAAATTGGCGATTTAGTGCTATTATATACTCCAGTCATCCAACCTCACGTCACAAAGAAACTGGCAAAGCTCTGGCAAGGCCCTTACCGCATTATGGCACAACATAGCCCGGTCAACTTTGATATACAACACGTGTATACCAAAAACAGTCAGAGGGTCCACGCGAATCGCCTCAAAGCTTTCCACACGTTCGACCCCACGATCTTTGAGGACGACCTCACAATCAGGCAGGACGCCATCGACCAAGATTCCACCATGACGGACCCAACATCTGGAGACTCAACCAGTATGATCAATAACCCCCCGTCTACGTGTCCCGAGTCTCTTCCTAACAGTGAGATTGTGGATGAACCCCTTCCCAATATGGATCCTGATACACTCTACCGACACCAGGTGCAGCCACCTATCATTTTTCCAAACGCTGTGACCCCACTACCAATCCCGCCCCCCTTACAACCCCCAGCGCAGGTTGTGCCACAGCACGTGCCGCCAGCCCCTTTGGAAGTCACGCCGCCGGCCGTCATACCGCCCCTCGAGCAGCCTGCTGCCACACCACAACGGGCCACTCTTCAGCGACTCCCGACCCACCAACCCCTGTTTCGTGACGTTCTAAGCGCGCCTCGAACTCGTCCGCGTGCCCCGACACTTCGCGACTTATGGTCCCGAACCCGAATACCACGACCTAACCCACACCCTCGTTCGGCGCCACAACACACCGCCGCAGGACCATCGCGCCCACCACGGCCTACCAGCACCCCAGGCACTACGCCTGTAGCTCGACACAGGCCCAGCCAACCACCCGGAGCGACCCCTCCAACTCATGGTTATAATTTACGGCAAGATCCACCCCCACGTTCTCGTTTGCCTGACATTTTCCACAGACGCCGAAATCTCCATTAAGGCGAAACGTTTGTTTTTTGCAACCTGTTCCAGACAACACCGGTGATCTACTCGCAATTATGATGAGTGTCCTACTGGTCCTCCTTTTTCTCCTCCATATATTTCTAGCTACCACAGTCCAAATCCTCCCCCATCTCGCATCACTCGACAAAGGCATTGTTTTTCTCCCTCAACCCCCAATGCTTACGCGAGACTCTCACTGGACTATTGCTATCGATTTTTCACTCACGGCTTACCGTACCCGTGTTGTAACGATTCACGATCTCCTAAGCCGCACCACAGCGCTAAACTTTACGGAAATTTCCAAAGAAACTACACTCCTATCCGCTCGTGAAATTAATCAAGTCCTCCTTCACCAGAATAATTTTTTGTTCGAGAAATGTACGGACATTTTATCAACCATCGACAACTATATCTTAACATTAACACCTTCGTCGGCCACCGATTTTAACCACACCAAAAACGAAGAGTTTCCCGTGCTGTTTGCACCTCCCACGTCTCCCGATGTTGCCAACATAAACTCCTTACTTACCTCCCCACACTATCGCAACACGCCGCCCTCATTTTTATTACATAACCAAATTTCCCATCTTAATTCCAGCACGCATGCATATGCTCGCTACGGTCGCACAATTTCGTACCTAACACATACAGCGCTCACCCTTAATTCTCACATTACCAGACTCAGCGAATTTCTTACTGCCGCGAAAGCTCCAGCCCATCGCCTCGTCGGTCTTTTATCATCAACACAATCTCTTTTTCGTGACTTTGAGATATTGTTAAATTCCCTGTCGACCGACTTACATCGTTTTGGCTCGGCACTTACTCGCCTAGCATCTCATCTACTTCCGCCGTTTTTACTTTCCCCGGAACACCTCCTCGTCACCCTTCAATATGCGCAACCATTTCTTCCAGCTACGCATACCTTTTTGACCGACCTTACCTTGCCAAGCATGTATTTTTACTATTCTATCGCCACCGTAGATTCCACATATTTCAATAACAAACTTCGTATTTTTGTCTCGATTCCCTTGCGTACTACAACCAACTATTTTCAACTCTATCACGTACGTTCACTCCCCACGTATGTCCCTGACAAGGACATGGCCATTACTGTTCACCCACCATTTGAATATTTTGCCCTCACCCCGGATCGTCTGCTGTATATGCAGTTTAACCACGACGACCTACAACAATGCGCGCTTAATCTCATATATACCTGCCCCTCTCTGGGACCAGTACACACATTCTCCACAGGCCCCTGCCTACCCGCGCTATTTTCTGGCTACTCATCTCCTAGTGCTCGCTGCGCTACATCTCTCTCCCCGATGTTTCAGCCACAGATTTTCCTGACACCTTTTACACATCTCTGGATTTACTCCGTCATCCAGGAGTCCCTGACTCTGAATTGCATCGCCAACGCCTCCAATCAGGCTGTATCAGAAACATACCTTACCCTAACAGGCACGGGTACGTTCCGCATTCCCCCTAGATGTCAAGCAACATCGAAGAATTTTTTATTGACCCTCCCGGCTACCGCGAGTTTTTACTCCCCTGTTACTCGCGTACGTTTACAACAACCACCCATCGATATCGCCTCGACCAACTCAAATTCTGCGACAAATCAGCATACTATTTTTCCTTCCACAACTCCATCCCCCAAGACACCATATTCCCGTTTGGCAGATATATATTTCCCACAGACATTTTTAACCAAACATGCGTGGATATTTGCAATAATCTATCCACCCGCGCTGCTCTTCCTTGTCGGTTTTTTATACTGGGCTGCTAAAACTTGGGCCCGACCACGTCCCCTTCCTGCCCCCCCATCAATGCTCGAACTTCCCTTCCTGGAGTGCCCGCCTTCCACTATTCATACGGGAGTTTAAAACACACCACTTCCGTGTCCGATCCTAGTTTATTTATCCGCATTTTACTGGGCCACTCTCCCTATTTTTGGATCTCGTTCTTATGTTTCCAGATCGGAAGCTGGCAACCTGACCTCCCCGGACGTCTGTTCCAACATTATGGATCTCCTATCGTCATTCCTCCTGGTCCTTTTTCTATCCGCCCCCCTAACTACCGCCTTAGTCGGCTATGACTGTGTCGGCCGCCGAGCTAACATCACAGCTATCTCTCTCTCCCGGGTCACGGACTGTGTCCAAACCCCCCCCATTGACAGTCAAGAGCGCATTAATATTCAACTACTTCAACGCAAGATGTTTGGCACTATCCACGTCATCGCTTGTCTTCTTGAGGTATCCACACTAATTACCCATTGTGGCATGCACTCACACAGCTCACTCGCGCTTGACGGCTTCACGGTTGGCGAGTTATGGAAAGTTACCTATGAAACATGTCAAAACCTCCATACCACCGGTGAATACACCTCCAATTCAGGTCGTGTCATGGCGGGTTTTAAAGTTAACGCCACACTCCGTCACTCCGTGGTCGACATTGGTATGATCTCTACCGACAATGGTCAATGTCAGGGTGGTTTCTATTCCTATAACAACCGGAACTATGACAATGTCTTAGTCACCCGTTCTTATGCTATCACGCTCCGCGAGGAATATGCGACAATGGATATTGATTCCGCCGCTATTAAAATGTCTTCCGGATACAGCTATGCTCTGGCTACCGATAACGGTTTTGATTCCGAATATGGAAATCTGTTTTGGAATTCCCGTCAATTAGATCTCGCCTGCTCGCCCACATCGCATGTAGTCCTGTACCAAGGTCCTGCTACTATTTACAAAACAGTGGCCGGTGGTAAGACCCTCATGATAAATACGTCTACTCATGCCATGGCCATTGGGATCCGCGGCGACACTCTTATCTGTCAACAGCATGGCTACGATACAGATCATCCCAAACTCAGCGTCGCAGTTAGTCAATCAAACACTTTCTATTTCCGTCCCGCCCAAATACTGGCCTTTAACATCGATATGTTTCTATATACAAATAGTAAATTCGTTTATCTCGAACGCCACTTTGCGGGTCAACTGGATTCACTTTACAAACATTTCTACCTGCAAATGTGTAAACTAAAACATCAGTCCCTTTTACAACTCATATCTTTGGCATATATATCCCCAGATGAATTCGCATGGGCCTATACCCAAAGACCAGGCGTTACCTCCCTCTTGCGTGGCGAAATAATCTACCTAATACAGTGCATCCCTATTCTTCTAGAGTTTCGTAACACTCCTGATTGCTATCAAGAAATACCAGTCACGTATAATAATCAATCCTTTTTCCTCAAACCCCGCACGCGCATTATCGCCAAGCACGGCACACAAGTGGATTGCAACCCCCTTGCCCCTGCTCTGTTTCAAATCAACCATGCTTGGATCCAATTATCCCCAAACCCTATCGAAGTCAAGGCACCTATTTCCCTCGATCCCGAATTACCAGAAAAATGGGCGTATACACAACCAACTAACTTAATGACCGCCGGTCTATACTCCCCGGAGGACCTCGAAAACTACCAACGTAAACTAATGTTTTCTTCTGAAAAGGCCGCCATTACCAATATCCTCATTTCCAAGGCCGGTGGAGCTAACATTCATTCTCAAAATGTCGACATTGGCAGTCTCCTATCTCAGTTTACACTGAATAATATTCACAATACCCTCTTTCAACGACTATATGGTGGATTTTGGCAGTTCTCTGTTTATGTAGCTGGTTTCTCCGGCATCATTTTTATTGTTTTACTCGTGAAAAGTCTCTTTAATATGCTTATCAATGGCACACTGCTCTATAAAACGTTCGGCTGGTCCATGACCTTATTTTCAGCCATATGGGGAACCCTGGCTAAACATTTCCTGTATTTCCAGCTGATAGAGAGAGCAGTACCTAAATCTGACCCCCCCTCGTCCGCGGTAAAAGAAACGACCATACTAATCGACGACCCCCAACCTCAAGCACCACTTCCGGAGCGCACTTATCACCCCATTTATCCCATGGTATCGTAACAGCACTTTTCTTCTCCTTCATAAGTATGCCTTTACGCATACGATGGTGTAAACACCTGGTGGCAGAACTACGTTACCCTCTGCAGACCGCCCTCAACGGTTAACACTGCAGTGACTCCCATCCCCCAACCCCTCTTCTCAAATATTTTCTTTTTGCGTTACGATACTGCCTTTTAATTTCCCGCCAGCATAGTGACAATGCCGGCATACCCACTGAAGTTCAACTCAGCCTATTTTCCCACACGTCGCCCTTGTCATCAGACATCGCCTCGTCACCTGTGCCCATCCACGCAGTTGTTCCACGAACAGCTGGGTCGGCGATCACGGTTCATCTCATCGCATTCGGATATCTCACGTACCAAGGGTGTCCATCACCTTGGTGTCACCAATCATGCATCGCCAGCACATGCCGGAAAGCGACGCACTACATTCTCCAGCGAGATCTTACAGCAGTCTCCCGGATCCTAGCGTGGTGTTCCAACATCACCGCGAGCCGAACAGGCGCTCCCAACCCTTTTCCTTGCAACGATTTGCGAACACCCTCGAGTCATCCACGAATGACCACACATCTCACGGTGGTTTTTCTTTACCACACTCAACCTCGGCGCCCTTAAACGCTATGGCAGGCCCTGCCGCGTCTCCCCGACCTCTATCATATGCCTCGATCGTCCCCACACTCCCACCATTACCATCCGAGACGATTCCTGCGGGTTCTCGTTCCCCGATTCCGCGCTCCAGGTCTCCAACGACACTTTCCCAATATTTTGGTACGCATACATATAACCCGCGTCGCCCCCGTCCAATTCGACGATCGAGTCAGACCGCTACAACGGGTGAGTCTACGGGACTCGACCTCCTGCCCCCGTCCTCGTTTTCACCGCCGATGTCTACCGCCTCCTCTCCGCCCATTGCAGTCGTTCTACCCTCGACGCCAGCATCACAACAACAAGCTACGCAAACTCGTTGGACCACTAATCCCATTTACCACTCACCTACCCCATCACCCTCTGCCTTGATAGCCGATGCCCGTATTCCTACTCGGGACACAACATCGACTACCGCGCTACCTCGTCCTTTGCCGACTCAGCCATTTGCGTTCCCTCTTGTGTCCCCATATCCGAGGATCAAAGTGGACACATTTTGGGCTGTGACACAGGCATTTCCGCATCTGGACCCTTATGGCGCCGAAATTGATACACTTTGCCGCTATTATTCCCGGCTGCCTCCCTTGGTCGTTCCCTTTCCCGGCTATGGACCTCATTTTCCTCGCTAGCCACACATCCTCGTCACAGAGTCCAAGTACGTTTAAGTCACTCCGGTGATGTTTTCATCTCTTTTTCCTTGGTTTGCGAACACCTGTGATTTGCATTTACACATAAGGTGTTGGTTTATTTATTACTTGGTGTCAGATTAAATTTTTTTTGCTAAATCCTATATAAATTTTTTTGTTTTGTGTGTCACACGAAATTTTATTTTTGCATCCAACATTAATTTAGAGCATTACCACATGCTGTGTTGGTTACTTATTGGTGATGGATAAATTTAGGCCATTCGCATTTTTGACGATAGGCCACCCACCTGTGTGTGTATTCCACACTATATAGTGCATTTACATATACGGTGTTGGTTTATTTTGTTTGGTGTCAGATAGTTATTTTCGTGCTAATCACATTCCTCGTTCTTGTGCAACGAAAAATTTTTTTTTCACATTAAATTAGTACATTTACATTTAAGGTGTTGGTTCATTCTACTTTTAAGACAAGTATTCATTTATTGTTTTTAATGCACTCTGTCACTGTGTGATGTTAGTTTCCCGTCAAATTTTTGTCGTTGTTTACAAGAGTCCTCTATTTTATTCTCCCCCACACCAATAAATTCATGCATGGTGTGAAATTGTTTTCGACACCAGCACTGGTCTCGCCCGTGCTCGACCCGGCACCCGGTTCCTTATTTAACCACTAGGGACCACCACTGGGTTCGTCACGCGGCCACCCTTACCGACCAGACGGAGGAAGTCTTTTCGACCACCCCTAGGTGGCGTGCTCTAACCATTTTTTTTTTTTTTTTTTCCTCAACAACCAGCTAGCGCCACCACCGCGACCGGTTTGACCCTTGCCACCCTTGACGGCATTATAAATTCTCCTTTATTACTTATTAATTTCAACTCCACATCCCTCATTGACCGTGCTACTGTGCAACTGCCACTTAATGGCCCCACGCTCCTGTGAGTAATGGGTCCGGCCAGTTTTCATTGCCTGTCTCATCGTTATGTTTCAATTACCTGTGCTACCGCATTTTCAGTCCCTGCACACGGATTTTATGAAACATAGACCGACAATGTCACATTTTTATAAGTCACGCTCTGTGTGTTAACTATAAGACTTAACACTTCCCCGCTCGGATACCGTCATGTACGGCATCCAGCTGATTTTTTTTGATTTTTATTCCCCGAATGTGGATGTTTTTAAGGTTTTTCATGTTTTTCATGTTTCATGTTTGTTCATGTTGTTTTTCATGTGGATATGTTTTTGTTTTTCCCTCCGGAGCGGCCGGGATGTCAAGTCAATTCCTGCCAGGCCCCTTCGGCAATCTAAGTTATCCCTCGGTTTGCCACAGGCTACCGAAATATGGTTCCCAGCAAGCCGCCATGTCCAGTTTATATCGGCTTAGCTACAGAATGATCGAGTGTCAAAATGACCAAATGTCACTTGGCATAATCGCATATAGGAGCCGTGCCTAGCGTGTGCATTACACACACGCCGCACTGCTGCCTGAATATCTTGTGAAGGTTTTTGCAAACCATTTTACTGCCGAAAATATGTCTTTCATGTAATAGACAGACGACTACGCAGCGCACAACCCGAGGGATGACCACGTACACCAGTCTTCCGACACACTCACATGCACTTCCAACGATGACGTCTGCTGCTGCATCCATCTGCCTGGCGACGACGGCGCCCTAATTCGGCCGTCAGGGAATTCACGACGCATCGACGAACACGTACCAAACAACTCAACATCACTACGGAACGGTATCGTTACACCAACGTGCGTCGTTGAACTCATAAATTCCTTCGCTATAAACTTTGGCAAACAGCAGCCGAGTCAGACCGTTTAACGTGTTGCACATTCAAACATGCAACATCCAACAAGTGCAGTGTCAAAGGCATTCAAAAGTGTCGTGTGACTCATTACCCCAACCTCGAGGTTAGTGTTCGCACATCGTCGGTCTTTTCCAAATTCCAACTTGAAAAGCAAGTTATTCCATTTCGTAAATTCATTCCCAAGTAAAATAAATTTTCCAAAACCCTTCACGATATTATGTGTAACATCCACGGGCAAACCGATCATCTAGCGTCACATTTAACTATATTTTTTTTTGTTCAACGTACTCTTGTTTTCTGTTATGCTAATGTTCAAATCATCTTGTTGCAAGTGAACATATCAATTTATTCAAACAGAAATTTAAGTGTGGAACTATTGTCTATTTATAATCGTTAACGACGAAAGTTTAAATTCTGTCTCAACATGACATATATTTGTTTTTCTTTTTCACATTAACTTTATCAAATTGAACTTTGAAACTAATTGTCATTTGATTCGAAAGTTAGTTTTTATGACCATTTATAGTCATGAAACTTTAGTTTGGGAATTTTTTTTTTTTCTCTTGTTTTGCTTTATTCACACTCCCCCAATTCATGTGTAAGCATTTTTTTTTTGTCGCTTGCTGGCCCTCCTTGTTAACATGGGCAGCAAGCTATCGTGTTGGTGGGGGTGTTGTCATGATGCGAGCATCATGCTCACGGACTCATTTACGCACAGCCCCCAGGCACACGTGCCGCGGGCAGGAAGCATTAGCCTCGCTCGGGTGCACATCCGGCACACTCGAGGCAGAGTCATCATAACAATCCTCCCACTACGACACCTCTCCATAGGTGACGCGACGCTGGATCACACGCATAAATTAGTAGCCCAATCGTATATAAAGAGCGCTAATTTTCACTTAAATACACATTCTATTCAATTCACTCATTCTAGTCATTAGTCTTGTTGGAGCCAGATTAGGCATCGGTGATCGTCGGAAGGGACTCGGTATTGTCATCAAACTCGGTATCGTCTTAAATTCACAACTAACCATAACTAGTATTATAGGAACCTATAGTTACTCTTGCCGAGGACTATAGAGCTAAAGTAAGCCGCTGACTACTCTTACCAAGGATTGGCTGGTCTGACTTTAGAGCTCTATTTATAATTAGCATTATAGGAACCTATAGTTACTCTTGCCGAGGACTATAGAGCTAAAGTAAGCCGCTGACTACTCTTACCAAGGATTGGCTGGTCTGACTTTAGAGCTCTATTTATAATTAGCATTATAGGAACCTATAGTTACTCTTGCCGAGGACTATAGAGCTAAAGTAAGCCGCTGACTACTCTTACCAAGGATTGGCTGGTCTGACTTTAGAGCTCTATTTATAATTAGCATTATAGGAACCTATAGTTACTCTTGCCGAGGACTATAGAGCTAAAGTAAGCCGCTGACTACTCTTACCAAGGATTGGCTGGTCTGACTTTAGAGCTCTATTTATAATTAGCATTATAGGAACCTATAGTTACTCTTGCCGAGGACTATAGAGCTAAAGTAAGCCGCTGACTACTCTTACCAAGGATTGGCTGGTCTGACTTTAGAGCTCTATTTATAATTAGCATTATAGGAACCTATAGTTACTCTTGCCGAGGACTATAGAGCTAAAGTAAGCCGCTGACTACTCTTACCAAGGATTGGCTGGTCTGACTTTAGAGCTCTATTTATAATTAACATTATAGGAACCTATAGTACCTCCTGCCAAGGTGCTATAGAGCTAAAGTAAGTCGCCGACTTTCTCATGAAAGATTAGCTTGACTAAAACTTTAGAGTTACCTAATTCTAATCTCACCTATTATTAAGAATTAACACCATACTAGTAGTCCGTAGTTTAATGCTACGAAGGTTATCCGACCAGTAAATCCGAAGTACAATACCGAAGTCCCTTAGTTAGTTTATTTAAACGTGGTTCCATTTTTACTCTTTACCATCCTAAATCTCAAACAAGTCGTTATCCATCGTCCGAGTCACCTTTGGTAAGTGAACACGATATTAAATCTATAATTCTCTCCTCCCCTAAGAATTCATGTATTCATCTGTATCATTTGTTCTCACTTTCAATAAACACTGTCGTATTCCCATTATCTAGATATATTTACTCGGGTTACTCCCCGACGGACCCTAATCCCTAGATCCTCTGAAGTCAGAGAACACTTCACGACACCATCATTAAGCAGCTTCCCAAGCAAGTGGTTTCATATGCCATGTGCTCAGCCTCTACCTGGCTACCTATACTATTTTCAAGCAAGACGAAATTGGGACTTGTAAAAATTTCAGGTGGACGGTTTTCAGTGTCCAGAGGTGTACCTATACTTTACTGTGTATTCATTATTTTTTGTGTACTGTTTTTTTACTATCATGAACGCTTTTTGGCGCCAGAAAGATAGTTCGACATTTCGACCATCTTTCGGACTGCCAGGCCAACTACCAACTTATGGTCAAAGCGTTAGACTTGGCCCTTTTTGGGTCAAATATCGCATCTCAATGCACAACCGATACACATCAAATTTTACATCTGCTCTAACCAACCTGTGCCTATGAACTGATGCGAATCGAAATGATAAAATGTTTCTCCCTTGCATAAGATGCCAAATAAGCAAATGTCACAGCAGAGAAAAGAGTGAAGAGAGCCACTCTCATTCTCAGAGGCAACGGATCCGACGAGATGTGGGGCGTCATGGGGAAGTACTTGTTAAAGACGAGCTCCCATCTTGTTCAGGGGGGAATGAGAGGCACAAGCTGTCAGAGTGACTAGCGCACAAGATTATTTATCCAATTTAATTAACGCCTGCCAAGGTAGTGACATCGTGCATCTGTTCCGAATTGCAGAATGCTAATTAGTTATTTGTTAATGGAGATAAATTTGAAGAAACTCTTTTAAAGTTTGCTATCTGGGCATTGCATTGCATGAAGGACATGGAACAATGAATCTTTGACAAATGTTGTTCAGTTTCATGGTGTGTGTTATTTGTCAGCACTACTTTAAGAACACTTTTATGAAGCGTTATACATTTGCTATTCACGTCTGAAATGGTGTCGGTGTCATTTTAACGCTGGTGGCAGGCATCGTTTGGATATGATGACAGCTCTATAGCTTGATAAGACAATCCTGAAATATGGCGAAAACAATATTAACATTTCAGTCACATATCGGCCAAGCAGTTTATTTTTGTTGCCCAAACTTTTTGAAAAGTTTGTTGCAGTAAAAAGAATCTTGCAGAAAATTTCGAATGCGCGAGACATAAAAGTGCTCTCTCAATCCTGGCAGATTACGTAAGTTTTCACAAAGAAAATCCCTTTCTTTAATGTACCGTGTCTAAACGAGAGAAGGAAAAGTCTTTGTCTCTAGCCAAGGGTAGCTCAAATAATTATCAGCGATCAGACTGATTGGCTAGGAAAGTTAATGAAGATGCATCATTTGAATCGCAAGTCCTGATTAAATTCTTCGTATAGCGTTGCATGTCTGGCCGTTAATCTCGATATCTCTAGACGCCTTCGCGTTTAACGTCTAGACTTGGCTTAAGGTCAAGTTCAATCGCGATATATACAAAGTTTTTATGTTCACGATTAAGAAGAACTGTTTTAAATTACACGTTTAATTAATTCAGAAGATCTGATATGAGTTACTACAAACGAAAAGGCCCGAGACCTATGTTATGATTTATGAATTTGCTGGGAATTGGAGCCATTCAACATGAAAATCGCTCCATTTTGTCGGTTGGATATAATTTTCCGAGAGGAAGATTTGTGAATTGTTCTCTTGCCAAGATAATTTGTTTCGTGCGAGTCCCTCCTGATGTAGCTTTATTACCTTACAAATAGGTAAATTAATTGTTTTCGAAATGGCAGCTAGAAATAAAATTATTCATCCTGTCCAACTTTGATAGCCATATTTATAGTTATAAGTTGTATCTAGGTCTAATTTACAGTCGGAAGCTGATTGTTTTATTTTTGAATTGTGTTTCTTATTTTTATCACAACAGGGTGTATCCTACTTAGGTTCCTATCCAAGTCGGAACGCAATGGAATATATTTCTGCCCGAAGTACGGATTAAAAAACAAAAATCGTTACATTTATATAAAGCGATCATTAAATGAAATGATCCCAATTAAAATACCTACCTAAAACATCTTTGCCAACTGTCTTCGTTATCAATTAAATGGTCGACGCGGCTGGGCTACATTTAACAACGGGGCTACATTTAAACAACCCCCCTTGGATCGGTTATCAGCTGCATCCACCTCGGTGCCTGCACCCTTGCGCTGTGCAGTAAATAATGAATGTTGCAATTTGGTGCAAGTTTCGGACTGCTCGAGATGGCTAAGGTTTTTTTACTATGTCCAGTGGTGGTCGCAGTGCCACGGGCTTACACTAAATTTGCCAGGAGCGCTAGGGTCCGAAACATCTTCCGAGTGACCAAAATTATTGCATTTCAGTTTGTAGCACTGAACATAGAGGCAAAGCCACTGTTTTCTGAAACTGAAACTAGTTAAAAACCCGGACAGGTCTACTTATTTAAAGTTTAGAGTGATTATTTGAATTCCTGAATTTATTTCAGGTTGGCATCCCTTGATATGTATGTAAGATATTTTTTGGTATTATATCGCCTATATTACCTACTTACTGTGTTTTTTCCAAATCACAATTGCTTTAACGAGAAGTGCTGAGGATTTTGGCGGTGTTCAAATCGTTTTGAGAAAATCCTAGACCAAAACGACCCCATCGGAATATCTTGTCTAAAAATCTATCTCACTTTGGGTAAACAGCGCCTCAGTACCGTGGGCGAGGAAAATGAATGCACCAAATTGTAATTACTTTATTCGAATTTTCAAATTCACATCTAAGCTCTGCATTTTACACGTGTTAAGAGGGCATGTGACCAATAATTGGTCTCAATTGTACCCAAAAAGAGGGCACATCATGAAAATACGAGATGTGTATTTGAAGGTAGAAAGACTACATGCAGGCAAAATCCAAATAATACAAATCTTACACAAAAGAAATCGAATTCAAAACTGTGAATCGAAAGATCCATTAGATATCTTACTATATCTCACGGCGAAATTGGGCGACAAAGCGCTGGTGGTGAATGTATTAAATTCCGTTTAAATTTCATTAAGTTCCATTAAAATTTCATATTTATGGTTCTGCTAGACACCCAGAGATTCGACAAAATAATTCGCTACCCCAACGCTGCTGGGGCGACACGGTCCACCCCAAAAGCACGCCACTGGGGCGAGAAGTGTAAGAGGTATGCAAAATGCAGGGCGCCCGGTTAGGCAAGCCTGGGCTGCAGGCAGGCATGTCGTGCTAAATCCAGTTAGGGGCTGGTTTTATAGCTGCAGCCATGTTCACGCAATGCCGACTCTACATCGGCCCACGAAGAAATTGGCTTGAATATCAAATTATTTCCTTGGCTAATCTTGCGTTGGCGATAAATAAATCAAACGGATAATTGAATAATTCAACAATTGACTGCAGCTCGGAATTGAATGGAACTGGAGCATCGCATTCTCTCCGAGTTTTCTTTCGCTTTTTACTAATGTAAATCTATCGTTAATTACTTTCGCTAATTACAGACGCGAAGAAGTTGGTTTTAATGGAACTTAATTGAGTCTAGGGCCAAGCGTGAAAACACGAATGCTGCAGAGGAAAAAGGTTATGGTTGAATTTTGTGGTTTAAACTGAGGGTACATTCGATGGATACAGAACGTGGTAAGTTGATTTTACCAAAAATTCGGTTCCTGGAAGCATCTCTGGGTGCCAGTGAGACTATTATCAACATTAAAATTATTCTTTTTTCCTGGAAATGCAATATCGAGACGTGGAAAATTTTCCATCTTGGATCGTTAAAAGCGTTTCCATGAATCATGATCCGTAATACTTTCCTGAGATGGCATTTCCCAAGGGTTGAGGTGAAAAGAGGCTGGGAGTGGGGGAATTTTCCTGGTAGTTTATCCCACCCGGTATCATTTCCTCCGCTCAGGTGCAGACAGTGTTGGGCAGTAATTGAGTAAAAGTAATTGAATTACTGTAATGAATTACTTTTTTCAGTACTTTGTAATGTAATGCATTACATTTAAGAGAAGGTAATTAGTAATGTAATTTAATTACATTATTTTATGTAATGTAATTGAAAAGTTATAAAAATCCCGAATTACTTTACATTTTGCCTTGCCTAAAATTATTTTTATAACAATGGATGGATTAAGCAACTATTTTTAGCATAATTTAAATTTCCGCTCTCCTATGTGGCGTCTACATGTCACCCAAAGTCCGCTTCCTCCCCAGCACGCACCGGCCGGCCACCGCCTTGCTGTTGCTGTTTGCTGGGATTTAGTCTTGCGTGCTTTAACGCGGTGAGGCATGTGAAATTTTCTTCCATGCAGTGTGACAAGTAGAGATGGTTCGGTCTGTCGGGCTGTCGAGGAGTGGCCCGTGCACTTGGAATTCCCTTTCCCGTCCAATATCTCAAACCGTAATGTTTCTTTCAAGTCGATATTTTTTACTCGCAGCTGGCTTCTGTATATAACATTATCCCTCGTTTTGCAGTCGAAGCTAAGTCCCGAACAGCCATACTACGTCTGTATCTGTATCACAGCGATAGTGAACATTTTCCCATGCCATGTGCTTGTTAGACCGATCTCACGCAGCCTTGCGAGGCTTTGGCCTTTGGTCCTTCATGAGTTCGAAGAATTTTCGACATGAGATTTGCAGACTATGCTTGAGTTCGCTGGTGCCAGCCAGCCGGTCGGCATTTTGACGGATTCGGAGATTAGAATAGAATTAGTCACGAGTTATCTCGTTTTTTAAGTTTTTTTAAATAAATTTTGCCTCTCTTACGAATTCCTTCCACTCCATGCGTAAATATTACGCGATGTTAATTCAGTATTCACCCGAGAGCCGACCGGGATGCAGTCACTGCTAGTGTATTTTTCAATGTGATAATGTGATATGCGAAGCAAAACTAGATAGGGAGAACTGCCTTATCGGGATTTATTGCACCTGCTGCGCTGTGAATGAGATCTTCTACTACAGTGAGTCAGATTTTCTTTATGTTTGGATCGTACATATTTTCGGATCTTCGAAAATTTTCGGACTTTCGGACTTTCGGACAGCTTCGGGCCTTCGGACAGTTTCGGACGGATGTAAATTTTGGGAAAATACTTCGGGCCGGATCGGGCCGAAAAAATTGGGGGGCCCGTCGGGCTTCGGGTCGGGCCGGATTCGGGACTGGTCGGGCCGAGGTCGGGCTGGGCCAACGGAAAACCGTAAAATCCCATCTCTAGTGACAAGTGATCAGCTTCAAACATGTCTGATTCAGAAAAAGACGATTTGTTTAGAACCTAGATGATATTGTGGAGGTGGCCCACGTTAAATAGGCTCCCATGGCCAGATTACGCGTATTAACTATGAGGTGAGCTTGGGCAAATTTTCTGAACGGGCTTGACGTGAAAACCATTTTATTTGGCAGCAATTGTCTTAAAAAAGTAAAAAACACGAAACTACTCAAAGAACCGAATATTGCTATGGGTAGTTGATATGCAGAGATATGCAAAAATACAAAAAAAAAAGTAATTTGAAAAGTAATTGAGTATTTTTTGTGAGTAATTAGTAATGTAACGAATTACTTTTGGTTTTAGGTAATTTGTAATGTAATTTAATTATTTTGAGAGTCATGTAATTGGTAATGTAATTAAATTACTTTTCAAAAGTAATTGACCCAACACTGGGTGCAGAGTTGTCGCGAATTGAAAATTCTTAATGTAACATCACTTGGACTTGCTGCAAATATGTATGCATATTTTTTTAGTTATATTTTATTTATTTTTCATTTTTGAAACGGGAATAATTAATTTTATATATGGGCAAAGGATACCACGATATGATTGTTGCCAAATATCCACCATCCACCGTTACCATTTTATCTACTACTTCTCTTTATTGTTCTCCTATATCTTTCCTTCGCTTGATAATCTCATTACTCTTTTCTTTCTTTTTCCACCTTCTTTCGTGGCAGATAATAAGCCGGTAAATAATATTATAATAAATTAAATATCATCTTACTGTGCTGCCAGATGGTTCTGCCCTCTTCACCCCTCGAGAATTCGGGGTCCAAATAATTGATGCACTGAATTTGTGTGAAGCCGACCCGTTCGAGCAGCTTCCGCTCTTCATCTGTAACAAGGTGACAAGATTTTGCATTATGCAACTGAGAGGTCTCATCGCACTGTACCTAGAAGATGAATGTAATGCAGCATGAGATGGGACATTCATGGGAAACTTGAATTGAATTCAATCAATTCACGTTTGTTTTTGTACGGTTTACTAACTCAAAAATTAGGTCCTTTTGTTCCTTTGGTTCCCTTCAGGCGACTGTTAAGAACATTTCAATGGATCTACTAACTAGGTAAACGATTAGTAGAGCCTACACTCGTTGCAGGATGAGCGAGCCGTAATCTCCCTGAGGAAATCCAAACGGAAAACACTTGACAATCATATTGTTGAAAACGGTGCTTTAAGGCGGTTCTAGCAAGACGCTATGTATAACGGGGCATAAGTCCGTCTCTCTCTAATCTGGTTGAGTATACAAACATTGTTGTGGTTTCGTGACACTCCATAGAAGATTTAAAAATTTAATTGCCTTTTAGCAAAGGATTAGAGCTTATATGAAAAGCTATCAAGTGATCAGCAGTCTTTTGCACTTGCTTATTGCATGAGCGTTGAAAAGCTTAGTTATAAGCTTATAACGTATAAATTGTGTTTATAAACAACTTAACTGTCGCACTGATTACGAGTGCGAGCCAAGATCGCGAGACATTCAAGGGCGGTGTCGATTTCAGCCAGGTATTGGTTTTACGGGTTAAATTTTGTGGCGATAGCATTGCCCAAACCAATAACACTAGATTATTGAAAATCAGACCACAAACCAATCGTAACATTCTTCAACTGCTCGTCTTTTCAAAATTCTTCTATGACGTTTCTAAGACTAGTATTTCGTGAAAACAAAATGCAGAGGGTGACAAAAATAATTCCACTAAACAGCCCTTGGCTCAAAATGACTTGCTTGATAGCCCACACCTAGGAGCAAGGTGTTGGCGAGGCTGTGAAAAAGTTTCGTATTTCTATCTACAACCGTTACTCTGATGCTATCGCCAGAAATCCAACCCTTTTAAATGCGTGTATCTCAGTGAAATTTGGGTTTGAGCATGATTTTTTGATAAATCCTGCACTTTGGTGTTATACTTTTTCAGGTTCAAAGGCTATTTCCTTTCAAAACTGCATATTTCGAAGTTTGGGTCTTATGGCCCGTTATACATAGAGTCTTGGTAGAACAGCCTTAATGATCAAGTATATTTTTTATTATTAAATAATTTTAGTTTTCTGATTAGCAAAATACTTCATGCACGAAGCTGAAACTAAGGCAATTCGTTTATCTTGTTATCATATATATTAAATCCAAATTTGGTGCGGATCGGTTAATTAGTTACGAAGCTAGTACCAAAAAACTGAAAAATTTAAGGGTTTTTGCTCATAAAAAAAAATGGCTGACCAGATTTCGCTCAAAAACTATACAGCACCTCGCTGAGTCACCACGAACGTTTTTGCCAAATTTCGTAACGATCTGTGACCTTTAAGTAGGGCTGCTCGTTTTTGTTACAAACAAAAAAAAAATCCAAATGCTTTTCTTTCCCCTATGTTGTTAAATTGAAGGATTTCGCTCGCTTCGCTCGCTCATCCAACAATGAAATGACACCAAATAGAAAGCGAGATTCATACAAATTTTTCTGGTACACCCTCGAAAAACTTCACATTGTTAGTCGCAAATGTTTTCTCAAATTAAAAACCCGTTTTCCTTTTCTTGCAAATTGCAACAGATGAAAACGCCTCCAGCCACCGTCGCTAATCCTAACGGCAATCACCATTCCGTTCGCCTTTCATTTAGCGCGCTAAACGAGCACAGAACACAAATATCTCGCGACGCTTTTCACAAATTTCCCGCGGGCGGCATATACGACATCTGCAAAAAATGCATGTCATTTCATTGTTCACATTACACCGACACCGGCAGCGAGGACTTGGGTAGGTAATAAATTTCCAGCAACAGTAGCAGGTGCGTTTTAGAATGTATACTATATGCCTCGTCGGTGTATGCAAAGCCTTGGACCACATTCATGTCGAGCGACTTAACTAGCACGACGTTTGACTTGAATAGCAGCAGCAGCAGCAGCAGCTACACTCCTTGCTTTAAGGGTTGATAGACCGAAATAATGTCTCGAGACATAAAGGCAATAGTGACGCCGCCCAAGGGATGGGAGTAAGGGCGGTAACATTTTCTGTTATCATGTTTCTAAGAAACATAAATCTAATCGTAGCTCCACTTAAATCATTAAATAATACGAAGAATTGCTGAGCTTTCCTCAGGTTCCAAAGCATTTCTGAGTTGAAATGCTATTCTCAGCTAATCAAACGCGAACTGAGTGAGATTCACTTGTTAAAAACCTTTGAGAGAGCATGCAGCATTGATTTTCGAAACGTCGGGATGAATATTATAGTGGATGAATTCAAATTCCCATTAGGATAAATCTTTTTCGAGTTTTCTATCGCTCCCTCTCACAACAAGTGTGGTAGTGAATATAAATTGCCGTTTGATTCGTTCGTCTGTCGAAATAGTCTGCGAAGAAAGGTGTAAGATTTCTTGCAAACAATAAATGTTGCTATAGCGGCATTCCATGTCAAATCAACTGATTTTTGGGGAAAATCGTACAGCCACCTCACCGATTTTGATAAAACTTTCTAGGATTGTTACCTAAGCAATTTGTAAGTTTACCTATTTTTTTGTTCGCCTCTGGGACGAACGGATCGCCCGCCACGGCGCCCGAACGCCGTTCGTGTGTAAAAATTTAGGTTGCGCGCGCCGTGTTTCAAATGCAAATAGCTTCGGCCCTGTTAAAGGTAGAGGTGTGAAACAAAAAATATTTGAAAACTCTTTAGGAGCTCTTTCATTAAAACGAGAAAAATTTTGGAAAATTTCAACAAAACCCCCTGCCCCCTCTTTTTTATTTTTACCCCCCCTTTATCTTCCAAAGTGTATTTTCCATTTTCTTTAAATTAAGATATGTTTCTTAACAATGTCTTATCGGTAAATGGTGAAATTTTCAGAGTGGGACACCGGTGGGTTTGCTCAGGAAAAAATAAAACATGTCGAAATGTGTAATAAATCCATTGGAAACCATGCTTTAACAGGCATATTTTTAACTCATATTGATCCAATGAGTGTAAAAATGTTACCAAATACCAAATTAGAAAATTTTAAAGCTTTTTTAGTCCGTTATTTAAAAGATGACACCTATATCTCTGTAATCACTGTCATCCCTTAGATAACAAAGCGTCATGGCCTATACAAAAGCAATGCCACCCCCTATCTCATTCTGCAATGCAGCGTCATCGGTCGACACCGCTTGTGCTTGGTACGGCGAAAATAATAATAAAATGTAAAATCAATCTTGATGCAAGTCGCGAAATAACGCTGTCTGGGCGAATGGCAAAGTTCATGCCGTGGGGGATGATGCACTGATCTACGGTGTGTAGGTATACAGTTCATTTACTGTGAGAGAATACTTTGCTGTGGGGAGCGCTAGTGTTCGAAACAGGCTTTGCGTTACCAACTTCACGCAACTGCCCTATATTAATTCCTTTTCATCGGTGAAATGTTACCATTTTTTTTTTGATTTTGATTTTGTTTGGTTTATTTATTATCAGTTTCAGGACTAAGTTTTCAGTTATAAGCCGTTCTTTCAGTCAACAAAAGCATATACTTTTTTTTTTCAATATTGACATTTTGAAATTTCCCCGTGGAAGTTTCGATTTAGGAATTGGTGCGTCTAAATAGGCGGATTTTTTCTAGACTGTAGACTGTAGTGTTCTTGCAGCGTCTGAGGTTGTCTCTAAAAGTCAGGCTGATTTGACTTGTAGTTTGTTGCGAAATTGCGCCATGCCGTTTTGCAAATGCAATTTCAGTTGATGCTAGCGATTTATTTATAGAGCTAGTTTAATGAAAGTTTCTGCCTTAATATATGGTAAAATTTTTGCAATTGCTTCAAGTAGAACATCTATGGCCCCAATTCGGAACATCTTTAAAAGGCGCCATGCTTTTTTGGTCAATTCCTGTACGGTTCTCAGAATTTCAATGCAGAAAGTATCTATACGTTGGTGTCAAAAGGCTAGAGAGAGATCACGTCCGAATCTGTCACTCTCGAGGAGATAAAGTACCTCTATTGATTTTGAAGAATAGCTAAGATTCATGTCATTTCGCCGTATCAGATAAAACGCTGCGGGGTCAACATTTAAAAACCACACCATCAGCGTCGTTTTTGCGATGTTGCAAACCACACTTTATACGCTGTTCATTTCCACAGGGTTTCGTCTGAGTGCTCTCTCAACCACCATCAAGTAATATCAAGAAAAACATCTCACATTCATTTCTTCATATAGGAGCAGCGACTGCTTCGTTTAATGTAAAAAAATAACTTATTATTGGTATATTATAACACTCAAATTGTTTGTTGAAAAAATTTTAATCTTAGTGAGTTCTAAGTTCAAAAGTATAGCGTATAGTTCAATGAAAATTTAATCAAAAACAGTAACCGTGTAAAAAGCAACGAAATTTTTTTCTACCCTCAGCGTTTCTTGCTTTTTCGGGTGTCGTCTCTCAAGAATTGAACTTAAGAGTGCTCAGAGCTGTCAGCATGCCTCCAAATGTTTGCCAGGTGATAAATCTTTTTCGAAATGAGCTTTATCGATCCTTGGATATAATACACGTTGAACTTTAAAAGAACACGACGAATTTTCACGCGCGATAATGACAAAAACCACCTTTTAAAATAACTCAAAACTTAGCCACGCACATGAATTTGCTTACGGAAAAAAAACACCGCAAAAATCTCCCCCAATTTTGTTTAGTCTTGCATGAAACGCGTGAAACATTTTTAAAGGGTAATTTTACTTTCCGTAAACCACTAACAAAATAATTCGGTGTATAGGAATCGACCAGAGAGATGGCATTTTAGCTCTAGTCTAATTTCATGGCTGGTTTATCGGTGTGTCATTCCACGTGCTCCGGCCCCTCTGTTCGCATTATCATTAATTATGTAAACACAGCGGCGCATTTTCTCGTGACTTGTCCGAGCAGGGCATCGGAAAATGCCTGTATATGCTCAGCTTGTTGGGGGTGATGGAGGGCGGAAAAGCGCTGTCGGCCCGGTTGTTATTTAGTTTCACTGTCGATGCGCCCTTTGTGTTGCCGGCCAAGGTCTAACCGGAGTTTTTTCGACAGCGCGGCTTTTGTGTGCGTTTCCGCCGTGGAGAAAATTCGGTGATTATTTTGTGGCTGTCAGGGAAATTCTTGTCTGAGAGGCATTATTCATTTTGTATACACACTCGAATGATAATGGGCCAGCAATCACCGGGCTTGTCATTTGCGCGAATAGAAAGGGAGTTCGGGACTAGATGTTTATGATTAAAGAAACATGGCATAATAGTGTCAAACAGGAAATGCCTTTGGCTAAAAGAAATGTGCGAAGCGATTAAACAAACTTTTGCATTAAAAATGGTATCGTTCAAAGTAAAACACTATTTATTAATAATATCAAGCTATCTGCTGCATCTAAAGAGATGCGCTTCTTTCTACTATTTAACCACTTCATAATATGGTGAATTTTTCTATTCTTATTGAACAAATTTGGTTGCAACACAATTTTAAGAAATAAACGCCCATTCGAGATTCCTCGGAATGGATATTATTTAATATTTGATTCGCAAGTCACCATCGCTTAGTTTTGCAAGGTTCAGACACAATTTTACCTCCCTTCGATTTAATTTTATACACAAAATGCTGAAACAGCGACTAACACGTCCAAATTCCCTACTCATACCCGCCACGAAACAAATACTAATATTTACGCAAATAAATTAAACGGCCAGCCATTTCCTTTCCGTTCATCCTAATGAAAGACAGCCTTTCCACGCAATAACTCGATCCATTGTTTCGGCAAACATTTACTCGATCATCAAGGTACTGGGATTGAGTTCCATGGAGCCGACACGATGCCAGTCTCTCGCTGTCGTCCGTGTCATGCAATCCTCCGTCAATATTAGCACAGTGTCAGTGTCACCGTCGCGACGCCGACGCCGACGCCGACGCCTCGCCGCGACGTCGAGACGCCGCCTGGCAACGTTTTGTCACAGAGCAACACGCCCACCTCCCACTTTCATTAGCGCTGAGGAGCCTGAGTCGTCGGATGATTAGTTCCTTGCAAGGCAGCCTGGGATGCCGCTTGTTTCCCTGTCTGCAAAGCAGCCTGGACTGCCGCTTGTTTCACTGTCTGCAAGGCAGCCTGGACTGCCGCTTGTTTCCCTGTCTGCAAAGCAGCCTGGACTGCCGCTTGTTTCCCTGTCTGCAAAGCAGCCTGGACTGCCGCTTGTTTCGCTGTCTGCAAAGCAGCCTGGACTGCCGCTTGTTTCCCTGTCTGCAAAGCAGCCTGGACTGCCGCTTGTTTCCCTGTCTCCAAAGTAACCTAGACTGCCGCTTGTTTCCCTGTCTGCAAAGCAACCTGGACTGCCGCTTGTTTCCCTGTCTACAAAGTAGCCTGGACTGCCGCTTGTTTCCCTGTCTACAAAGTAGCCTGGACTGCCGCTTGTTTCCCTGTCAGCAAAGCAACCTGGACTGCCGCTTGTTTCCCTGTCTGCAAAGCAGCCAGGACTGCCGCTTGTTTCCCTGTCTACAAAGTAGCCCATATATTCAATGTAGAATGGCCACTATATTTATGTGAGATACCGCCTTTTTAATTTTCTATTTTTTTAACTCTTGGGTCTAAACGTGCTTGCAAGGCATCCACAACTCACGTTGTCAGAAATTTAATGCGAATTGTTATAAATCATGTTGCGTGCAGATTTCACGCATTTATTTCATTTGTTGTTACAGTACTTTTTTGAAATCTGGGAATTTCGTGGCCCTATTAACCATGTTGGGCGATTGTTTTATACCTGATGTATAGTGGTCCGCACAAGCTATAGCTGAAAATCTGTGATAGCTTATTGATTGCGGAAATCAACCCATTTGGGTGCATGCTTTTCTCAAATATACCTCTAGGACAGAAATTTTCCGAAAAGCAAGTAATTTCAGGGGTATTATTTTTAAAGTGCATTCTGTCTTGGGGAGATTGACTGGCCAGTGTATTGAGGGATGTATATTGATATGCTGTAAAACGATTTGGTGATTCTGACATGGTTGGCCGTAAAAACAACTCCCCTGTCATTAAATGACCGTCATTTCGTTAGGGGGGTCACAGACCAAAAATTGGTATAATTTCGAAAACAAATTCTAGTAATTCTCGGCGAATCGGATAAAATATTTCTCGTTTACTGTTTAGTATTTTGTATTTTTTCATCTTATGCGATTGTTGGTGCAAGTGAACTCTTCAAGAAGCTTTGGCGTCTATCGCATCAGAAACTCTTCAAAACATAGAACCTATAGCCACAGGGTTTATTTTAAACGAAATTCATGCTATTGCAATAAAATTGATCCATCAATAATATAGTTGCGGGTTCCAAAACCAATTGCCGTGAACGACTTTGCATTCGGGGTACTTTTTATGTGTTTGAAACTTTATTTCCATTCAAATGTCTGTCCGCTCAGGGAGTCGACCTCCATACCATACAAATAAGATTTATTTTCACTGCATATTGTCTCTCTTTGGTCCAGAGCATCAACCTAGCCAGTTATAAGAACCGGGGTCGACTGACATACATTGCAGAGTAAAATTTCGAATGACTAAAAGTAAAAATTAAATTATAATTAAGGGCTGAGTTTACAATTTAAAGTGGCTAACCTCCAGACAAAAACTAACCTTCATGGTGCCAACCTATCGGTTGCTTCTGTTTGCAAGTCAAATATTCAACTGAACACAGTAAAATCGTCCCTTAGTGAAAATGTTTTAGCGACAAAGATATTGTAACAAATGTATTCCTATAAAAAACCAGCAGCGCCAATGCAGAAGTCTACTGAATTTTCTTCAACAAGCCCAGCAATTGGGCCACACCATGCAGATTTGTAAATCACGCTGAATTTCACTGTTAAAAACGTGCGTGATACGGTATCATTCATCAGATGCAGCGTGACGCAATGCTGCATGGGTTTCATCAGGAAAGAAACCGGAAGCAAGTGGTGTTTTTTTTTTCCAGGAAGAAGCGCGATACCTTGGCTGGCGTTCCAGGGAAATTCACGAGGATATTATGGAATTAGCATAGAGATTGCTCGAGGGCCTCGTTTCCGGCTAGCGATGCGCTGTGGACGCCGAGATGCAAAGAGCAATCTCCGTCAGTTCGTTCCTAGTTCATTGCATTTCGTCATTCCTGTGAAGGCGTTCTAATTATTTATTTGGTATTTTCATCAATTTTCTTTGTCATGCCAGTAAGAAATTAGTGACCGAAGGGTTTCGTTTCAAACTGAAATTTACTTAATATGCTTTGCATTTGACAAGAAAATGTAAGTAAAATATCTCTGAATTCTGTTAATAGTGTGAAAATTTGTAATATGAAACTTATTTCGATTTCTAAGAAGACAATTGATACTAAAAAAGTTAATTGTTTTCAAATTCCTGTTTTAATTCTGTCAGAAAAATCTATCCGCTTAGCCCAATCTCATCAACTGAAAGTACACAAAAGAATTTCTAAATTTTCCAAACGTATTTATAACAACCTTTACAAACATTTTGCAGTACAATTTTGAATAAAAACTGATGGCTCTAGTGAGGTGGTGGTAACACGAATAGCCGTGAAATTCCTAGCTATTCTGACACTGTCGCTGACGGTGAGTAATTTCCGAGCTTCATGAAAAGCTCTTTGGCTCCAGTTTTGTTTCTTTCCGGGTTATAATTGCTTGCACAAATCTACCGATTCATTCGGCTATACACAGCAAGCACTTGCTGATCTCTGACAAAATCCAGCTCTTCCCAGCTTTGCCCATTTTGTCTCGACGAAACTACACAAGTGTCTCACTCTATAGCAGAGAGAACGACGGTGCACGCCGGGAAATGAGTTGAGCTGATCTGGAATTCCAGGTCGCAGTCGTAGAGTTAGTTGGAAAAACTCACCCCCACCCCCCGCGTGGCATAGATTTGCATGACGAGGACATGTCGGCACCCACGGTCATGCATTATGCATGACGACTGAGCTGGGTGCAATGCACTCTAATCTGATTGTTGCAATTATTCGAACAACTCGAGGATTAATAATATACAGAGTTTTTTGATGAGTTTTTCAGTCAAATTGTTGGAACTTGGTACAAGCGATGTTTTTTTGTGGCCAACTGGTGAAAATATTTCAACTTAGGTCAGATTCGGGTGCGAATTATTTCTAGTGAGGGTGATTTCCACGGGATAGGACTTGGTTTACAGTTTAAAGTAGAAGACGTTGAGATAGAAGAAAGAGAGGAATTAGATAAGCTGGCTGGAAATAGTTCGGTTCAAGCTTTCGTTCAATTGGTTGAGCTCAAGGTTGAGCTCAAGGGTTGACCTCAACCAATTGAACGAAAGCTTGATCCGTGTAAACCAAGCTTTAAGGACATCAAATAGTTTTTTTCGGATTTACTTTTTTGAAAATAAGGGTCCATATTATATTGGTTTGGTCTTTGGAGTTTCTTATGAGGCTTAGGAATTATGGTTGGTTCTTTTGTGTCGATTTGTTGCTATTTGGCACTCGAGTTTAAACCCTTGATAAAGAAGGCAGCACAGCTTTGCGAAAAGTCGGGAATAGTTTATTTTAGGGACGTGACATTCAATATCTAAGGTAAATAGTTTTTCAGAAAATTATATCTAGCGTTCACGCAAACTCGGCGAGTATAAATGTTACAGTAACTTTTAATTTCATTTTCTGACACACTTGGGTCGAGACATGTCAGCCTGTATTGCGTGCTGGCCAGTAATTTCAGAATGCATTTAGAAGCTAATTATTTACTAAAAATGTATACGCGGTCACGTTTCCTATCTATACACAAAGATCAACCATATTCACATGGGCTTAATTGCTTTACCAAAAATGGATTCTTGGCACACCTTGTCAAGCTGTCATTACACCCTGGTTTCACTGTGTCACTTGGTGCTCGAATCCAAGCGGTCAGGGGCACCATATCAAACCTTGTCAAGCTGTCATCACACCGTGTCACTTGCTGTTCGAATCCAAGCGGTCGGGTGCACAATGGCACACAGGCTTGTCAAGCTGTCATCACACCGTGTCACTTGGTGCTCGAATCCAAGCGGTCAGGTGCACCATATCACACCTAGTCAAGCTGTCATCACACCGTGTCACTTGCTGCTCGAATCCAAGCGGTCAGGTACACCATATCACACCTTGTCAAGCTGTCATCACACCATGTCACTTGCTGCTCGAATCCAAACGGTCAGGTACACCATATCACACCTTGTCAAGCTGTCATCACACCGTGTCACTTGCTGCTCGAACCCAAGCGGTCAGGGGCACCATATCACACCTTGTCAAGCTGTCATCACACCGTGTCACTTGGTGCTCGAATCCAAGCGGTCAGGTGCACCATATCACACCTAGTCAAGCTGTCATCACACCGTGTCACTTGCTGCTCGAATCCAAGCGGTCAGGTACACCATATCACACCTTGTCAAGCTGTCATCACACCATGTCACTTGCTGCTCGAATCCAAACGGTCAGGTACACCATATCACACCTTGTCAAGCTGTCATCACACCGTGTCACTTGCTGCTCGAACCCAAGCGGTCAGGGGCACCATATCACACCTTGTCAAGCTGTCATCACACCGTGTCACTTGGTGCTCGAATCCAAGCGGTCAGGGGCACCATATCACACCTTGTCAAGCTGTCATCACACCGTGTCACTTGGTGCTCGAATCCAAGCGGTCAGGGGCACCATATCACACCTTGTCAAGCTGTCATCACACCATGTCACTTGCTGCTCGAATCCAAACGGTCAGGTACACCATATCACACCTTGTCAAGCTGTCATCACACCGTGTCACTTGCTGCTCGAACCCAAGCGGTCAGGGGCACCATATCACACCTTGTCAAGCTGTCATCACACCGTGTCACTTGGTGCTCGAATCCAAGCGGTCAGGGGCACCATATCACACCTTGTCAAGCTGTCATCACACCGTGACACTTGCTGCTCGAATCCAAGTGGTCGGGTGCACAATGGCACACAGGCTTGTCAAGCTGTCATTAAACCCTGGTTCCACCGTGTCACTTGCTGCTCGAATCCAAGCGGTCAGGTGCGCCATATCACACCTTGTCAAGCTGTCATCACACCTTGGTCTCACCGCGCCACTCAATCCTCGACAACCCATCCAAAAAAACACCCCCAACTCACCCGTCAGCGACACGCACAGCGTCCAAATCCCGCCGTGCATCGGCACGAGGAACACCTCGCCCTCTGGACCGCCCCGCTTGGGGTCGTAGCGCACCCTGGCCACGAGGCCGTCTAGCAGCCAGTCGAGCGTCTGCTGTTTCTTGAGCGGCGTCGCGTTGCGATGGTTGTGGTCGATGCGCTCGAGCTTGTCGCGGTCCCAGGAGATGTGCTCCCAGTGGTCGGTCATGATGGCGCCGCACAGCATCGCGGTGGCCAGACTGGTGAAGAGCAGCGTGCCCAGCAGGAACCAGATGCTGGGCTGGATGCCGCAGGTGCTCGGTTGGCCGGCGCTCTCCATGGATGGCGGTCGGCGGCGGAGTTAGGGGTGCAGCTTGTGGGGGGTTGGCGACGGAGTGTGCGAACTGATTTGCGGGCGATGGTTTTCGGGGGGTGGTTGCAATGTGTTTCACATTGGTCTCGGGAGGTTTGCGGATGTTGTTGGTGGAGATGGGGCGCTGGTGCGTTTGATAATGACGGGAATGGTCACTGGTAATGATTTTAATCTACGCGCTGATTAATGATTCGTGACAACAACAAGCGAGCGCGAGCGTTTTGCGAAACTTTCATGATTGAACAAGTTGAAAATTGTTGCGCGATACAGATTTGGCAAGTCTTTACTGGAGTTATTGTCTGGAGAATATTTTGTGCAGATTAGCAGCTTCGTACATCATCTGTCATGATGATCCATTCATCTGTCATCTGAACTAAGCTGTTTAGGAATGCTACATATCAGAAACACTAAAAATTTCCTCGATTAAATTCCACTACAGTCAGTTTTCTTCTTATTTTCCACTTATTTTTATTGGAACGAAATTGAGATCACACTGTGAACGTCCGTACGTTAAAGTGGGAGCAACAGCGTTCCACTCTCAAGCACGACGAGCAAAACAGATTAAAGCGCGCCGCACGCGGTCCATTTCGCGGCCTCGGTCGCGTATCCCGTCGCTTCGCCGACAGCCAGCCGCCGCGGTCGGAAAATGGTCGGAAAATTCGACGTGCTAGGTCGCGAGGTCGAGCTAGACTCACGCGGCGTCGGCTTTTCCGACACAGTCTACCGGCTGGTCCCCTCCCTGGCGAGGCGCATGCGCCGTGAGTGAACAGCTGACCATATCGACTACCCTTGTGGCCTACATCGATAGATTTAGGCGTGTGGGCTATCGCGCGGAGGGTTAGGCGACGTTAGATGAGATTAAGATATTATGTGATTGGAACTATAATTGATTAAGAAAACAGATTTATCGGTGGCGTATCTTGCCACGGGGTTGATTATGAGGGCACCAAGTTGCTTCATATCTGACTCTTCCCGTATGCACAGCTATAGATTTGAGGTGAAAATGGGTATTTCTGGTGGAATTTTTTTTGCAATCTGTCAAACACAGTGTGACATTTTCATATTGACCGGGAACACAGACGTGTCTCTTTTGTTTCCAGCTCTGACTTTTATATAACCTGTTTTGAACACATTTAGTTTTTCTTCTATTTATAGTAACGACTTAAAATCTTTAAAAATTAGATAGATTAATGACGTCTGACGATGGGATTTCTGTCGAGAAGATTGTCTTATGAATTCACGTGGCTAAAATGGACCATCGAAAAGCTCGACTTCCGAGTAAGTGTACAAGTCATTTAGAAAATAGCCGCTATCAAACGAGGAAACTTGCTATAAAACCAAAATCGATACGCATGCATCTCGTAATATCTAGGGGATCATAACCGATATAAAGTAGACTGACATCCGCTCCTCTCCGCTATTCAACAGAAAAAAGAAGAGGGGTTTTTCTCGAAATACATCTCCCCGCCTTTCTACGATCCACAGCACCTAGTGCTGGCCATTGCATGCATCGGTTTCGTAAGTAATATTGCTAATGTAGCAAACAGTGTGTGATTATGATTCTGATTGATTACTAGCGCCAATAATTAATCGTTTGGTGCACCAGTAATAAACTTGCTGTCGAGACAGCATGTCCAATTTCTTGCTGTTTTTGCAATGGAATTAGGAGCACCAGTTTACGCGCATCGTTCCCATATTTAATTAAATTTTGGTATAGGTTATAACATTGAATCAATCATATTCAAAGACTTTTATAAATATTTGTTTTGCAACATCATACATCGAATTTACCTCTTTAACTGCACAGTGGAAAACCTCTCGGATCGATCTTCACACTGAAAGAAATGGAGAAATGGTTTCTTTGTCTCGTGATTTCCAGCCATCTTTGGTATTGCGAGTCACTTTCATCACAATTTAGCCGTTTTCTTTTCAAATTGAATTTCCAGTAGGTAACAACATTTCGTATGAAATTGAATTTTATCGTGAGCTATCATCGGAAACTGTCGTTCTTTAAGCGTCTTTTGACCTTAAAATGCAAATATTAATGTTTTATTTCCAAAGTCGCTTCTTGTTGAGATTGACACCGGCTTACAAAACGAACAATTTCGAATAAAAAAATTGCAATCAAGATGTTGTTATCGTTAAGAATTGATTAACTATAGTTTACCAGAAAATACGACGGCTCAAGATGAATCAAATCACATTAAATTGCTATATTCTGCAATTGTAACCTTTCGTTCAACAACCATGGATGGATATCCATGCTTCGTGTTCTTCTCAGCTTAGTCGTTCCGGTGTATTTCGGTCAAGACGAGAGATGCCGAGACGAGATTTGTGACTTTTTGATCCCGATTTCTGGTTTTCCCTTCTCGTCTTAGGTGCTCAACGTCTACGACACAATCCAGTTGCTAAAATCTCCGGTGCTGGCAAAAGAAATGCGGAGCGAGAGAGGCATTCGTACATCCAAATACGGTATACACACTGACGGTGAAAAAGCACCGAGTTATACGTACACGTCATATACAAGTCATGGTTTCGGCGATAAGCTTCTTAGTGTTGAGCCGATTATGGCTTCGCTGTACGAATGTGTATTACTTGTTTTCTGCCCGCTTTCAACTATATATATGACCAGCTTTGGTCAGGAAAACGGTTTCCGAGTTGGATTCGGTTAGCGGGGGTTGCTAATGACAATGAGCATAAGTTTTTTATTGCAAAAAAGCGGAAAGAAATGTGACGAGACCTTATACTCGCCATTTTCAACAGAAACTGCAGAGTTTCTGAAATGTGTGCAAACCTTTTGCTCGCATCTACGGCACCTCCACCCCATTGCAATTATGGAGATTGGATATTGGAACGAATCTGTAAAAAATTATAAAATCAGATTAATTTCTTGAAGCGTTGGATATAAGAAAATCTTGATGACTTTCTCTTGATGAAGGTCAAATTTCAACGAGATATGTTTTTTTCAAGTCTGAGCAAAGCTCTTATAGCTTAAAACCGGGTTTTAAAGTCCCCATGAGGCAATAGGAAAGAAACTGGATTTTTCAAAAAGAGGAAATGTATACGTCGTTCGCGTACTGTAATGCCAATTTAATACTAAACAATCCCCAGGAACTACAGAATTTACCAAAACCAACATGAACAGTTTATGAACGATTGGTAATTGGCCGAATTTACTTGAAATTACCTACTTATAACATCAGAAATTACTGCTCAGAAGAGTTCGGAACCCTTGAAAATTAACATAATGCATCGAGTTTGTAGGACCTTGAATGGTTGGTTGCTGATTTCCCGGCAATTTTCCGGCAGTTTTACCGGAGGTCGAACGAGACACGAAGCTGGTGTTCACCTTCCTCTCCGTCGAACACTACGCCCTGCTCTTCTTTGGGGTCATCGCCAAAAACCCTTACTTCTTCCTGCCCTGGCTGGTCACTTCCGGTAAAAAAAACTTGAAATAAGAAAAGCAGCGTGTAAGCTAATAGGTAGAAACAACGAGATGCCACAGGTCTATAAATTCGGCTAGAAATTGAGCCTCGAAAAAAACACATTGTAAAACTCGAAAAAATTTCATACAATTGTTAACACAGCTGTTGTACTCGGGGTTGTATGATTTCTCATCCTAACCACCAGGCTGTTGTAAACCAACTTGACAGAGTGGAGGAAAAGGTCGCTTTTTCCTTTAGTGTTTTTCAATTTTGGCTTCACCAATATTGACGAAATTTCCAATTCACTCATGAAATCACAATTAATATCGCGAGAGTTTGAAGCACAGTCAACAAATTTATATATTTAAACCGATTTTTAAGTTCCTAAACATTTTTTCAGCTCAAAATTCCTAGATATTTTTTCAAAGTGACGCTCATCTACAACACAATCAAAATTAATGTTTGCTACCAGGAAATGTGTCGACCTTAAAATTTTACTGCCCCCTACAGACCCACCTTCTTCAGCTGGATTTACAGATACATTTCAAACAGCTTCGCTTGAGAAACAACCGGCGATGCGGCCATGTTTTTGAACCTCCTTGCATGTGTTCTGCTGCAGGCGGCGTCATCCTTTTCGGCACTCTGTTCTTCCTGTCCCGCCTCCTCACCGAAGGGGTCCACGTCGACCGTGACGAATTCCTCGTCGGGTCCATCTTCCTGTTCAAAGTCTGCCATGTTTTCTGGTTCTACGACTCAATAAAGGGATACGGTTGAGAGGGTGGGAAACGGGACGGGTGCAGCAAAGGGGGTTGTTCTTTTATAGGTGGTGAGTTGGGTTTTCGTGGCCTCGGATATTTGATCTGATTTTTTTACTCGGAAACATTTTGATGCCGATATATGTTTTTTGTTTTTTAAATTTGTTTATTTTCTCTAGAATAACTTACATTACTATACTTATTTTATTTTCATTTTAATTTAAAGGTGTTTGTGTTGCAGGGAAGGTAGAGAGAGGTTATTCGAGTATTTAACTAGATGAAAATATATTATCTGCAAGAGATTTGCCACGAGCTTAAAGTGTGAATATTATGATGTTGACTTGCCAAAATTTAAATTGAACTTCTTTTGTAAGCTTTTTAAAAATGAAAAATCGACTGCAATGGCTGCAGTAAATTTGAAATTTCTTTTTCATATTGCCCAAGTATTTTTTTGTTTAGTTTTTTAAATGTTTATTTGTACAAATATTAAAAATTATAGTTAAGTCGCTCCGTTTAACGGCTGGAATGAGATATAAAATTTTTACGTTCTGTCGTCGATATTAGATCATTTGAATAAAAGCAAACACCACCATTTTAAAACTGCCGAGATCCAATATTTCCCAGATGGACAGGGAAAGATGGCTGTGACCGAAACAAAAGAGCGAGCATAGATCTGACAGCTGCTGACAGGTCATAGATATTTTTTTATATCCAATTTAAATATAAAATTGAAAATGCATACAATCGCCAATTTACTCATCATGACCATCTTAACGGTCATTTTTACGGTACGTTGTCGAACCTAACTATTAACTCATTCTACATTGCACTTAAAATCGTCTTGATTGCAGTCTCACGTTCTGATACTGAACGATCCATTTCCTGTGGCAGATTGTTGTTTGGAACTATCTCGAAAATTTGGAAAATGAAAGACTGACTTACGAAATCTTGAAAGAGAATCTAATGCGTCGCGTTCCACGTCCCAGAGCGATAGGTGAGTGTGCACTTTCGACAGAAGTAGCTTGATTCGTGAATGGCTTTCAAAATTATATCATAGATTTCAAGACAGATTCATAGCTGATCTGATGTTTAAGTTACATTGAAAAAATGAGGATTAACATAAGTATTTGACCGTTTAAAACATGGACTTCATAAAATGAAGCCCATTTCGTTGTGCACATCCTTTAAATTGTGCATTTATATCCGTGTTATCCGCTCATCAAATGACAGATGAGATTACAAGAAATCTAAGCCCTCACCTTCGCATCTTGCTGGCTGTTCTCATCTTCGTACCGATCCTTGTCATCCTGATCATGGTATGTCTCTAGTTGAAGATGAGCACAATTTCACGCTCAAAACGTGTCGAGCGATCACTCTATTTAGCCTCTGGGGCTCTTCAAAGTTTTGTTTCGCTTGTATGTTTCTCTGTCTGTTCGTACTTACAAACGGAAGAGTATTTCGCTTCAAATTTTGATGCAAATAGACGGCAAGAGCCTAAATATCTTTATATGTACATATATTTTAAATGTGGGGGAATCGACCAAGTTTAAATACTTTCTAGTTTTAACTGCCAAATTTACATCCAAACGAAGTAAAGAATTAAATCAAAGCTAATTCAGTATAGTTCTCATGGTGAGTACAGAATTGTAAATTCAAGCTGGTGCTGCTACAAAGAATTTCATTTCCGCCCAATGGTCTTCAAATATTTACTAATTTCTACTAAAGCCTAATTGCTAATTTAATTTTCTGTTCCAGGAAAATTGACCGTTTCGATGTTATACCATCTCAAATTAATTACGCTTACCTATAACCCCTTTTACCTGAAACTTGTTGAATCTTGTACCCATAGTCCATTTCAATAAAGTAACGACCAGTCACTTGCAGATCTAACTTGAAAATTATGAAATGCTGTCAATTAATTAAGCCTTAGTGGGGGGTTTGTAATTTAATTCGTAGCCTGCTGCTGACAGAACAATCTAGCTGCTCCTAAGTTTCTTGGGGGTAGATTACGCTAGTGAAAAAGATGCCCGTGCCCTTTCCGAACAATAAAACGTATATCACGGCAAGAAGGCTAATTACAAGCGCCCTAATAATTAGCAATGGCGTCTGTAATTTTGATTGATGGATAATTAATGAATGCCATGTGCTGAGGGGATGCCGTTTTTAGACACGGGGGTTAAGGATTTCCTGTCTTCTCCAAGAAAAGTTCGTTCAGAGACTTTTTCCATTCTAAAATCAAGTAAAAATCTTTGGTAGAAATATCAGTCACATGAAGTATCGAGGTAATTAGAACATCGGCGTGCAGTCGTTCCTACAAGTAATAAGTACTACAAACATATATTATATACAGACTAGGTACATATGTTTTCATATCTGGAGTCTAGATAACCTGCAAAAACGTTATTGCTTTTCTTATTATTGCTACAAATTAACTTTCCATAAAGTATTTTTGTAGAAACTGTCTATAATATATCCTTGTGGATATTAAAATTCCAGTTCAGTTTCAATCCTAAATTAATTTCTAGTTCTACCTAACTTACTCGAGTCTTGATAACAGCTGATCCGTTTCATCCACATATCATTCCACACACCCGTTTTATCAATAAAAATATGCAGATCAATACCTATAAGCACAACTGGTGAACATTTTGCTTACAAATTAAAGTATATACATCACACTTATACGCCTATCAAATAGAATATAACAATTTTACAGCCAAACTCCAGGCCGCTTGCCACCTACCCGGCGGTCATTGACAATATTTCTTCCACGATATGTCTTCGGCGAGAGCATCCACCCGTATCCACTCGCAGTGCGCGTCCTTAGCCTCGTCCCCAACGGCGCAGATTCGGTCATCGGACAAGACATGCAACCCCCGGCACCCTGCCTTGCCAGCCGCGTCCCCGCAGAACGCCACCAATGCTTGCTCGATGACCTGCGATACTGTTATGTTGACGCTGTCGGACTTCCTGAAACCAACACGGATAATCCTGACTTTTGGATGCCAAAAAACACGGATAACATGCTTTACGCTTGGTTTACCAATTTATTTAACCCTGGGTTCAGAGCTATATCCACTGAGCTCTGAAGCCTGGATAGCGCTTCGTACAGTGAGACTTTGATGCCATTTAAAGTCGCTTTTGGGCACATTTTCTTCTCCCAATTTTCATAAAATTTTCAAACCAAGAGGTTAATTTGGCGTGGAACCGATTTAATAACTGTAGGAATATTTGCAATTCAAATTTTTAGGTGCATCAAAAGTGCATTGGCTTTGCATTGCTTTCGATTTTTTCGCCTGGAGATTTTTTTTAACTTTGCGGATTTTTTTCTTGTATAAATAATGTGCTTTATTGATTTTACCACTCATAATTATTTTCATTGCTGGCTTTGCCTGCTTACGTCTATTTTACAGGAGGTTGATATGCAAACAACATAATATAATAATAATATGCAAAAAAAAACATTTTTTTCACATACACTTTTATGTTGGTCGTATATGATCGTTTATGATCGTTGATGATCTTATTGATCAAGATATTTTCACAAATTTTTATGGTAACTATGAGAATACGTCCAACTTTCACCTGATCGAAATCATGCCACCTTTAGTTCATGCGACTTGATGATGTTTTTCGTGGCATAATACTTTCGATGTGAACATCACACAACCTTTATGAAGATGAGAAAAAGACATAAAATCTCAAAATACGCGTTGTTTTCCCGCACAACGAGTCACTTGAGGTCGTTAAACCAAAACTTTAACTAGTATTAAATTTTAAATAACCATTTTCACAAGCTGAGTGCGTCGTTAAACAATTGATATGCAACTTGCAAACAAGCATGATGTCGCCAGAAGTTCCATGGACTCAGCAAATTCCCTTACGGCTTCAGGTTTGACGTAATCAAAGCACTCCTTGCTACCCTTCTCGAAAGAAAGTCAATTTGGTGAACCGTTAGGAAAATTATCTTCTTCAAACAGAACTTTTCCGGTTCTTTTCTTGAAAAGGCATTCAGACAAGTTGATTCATCTTTTTATGAGATATTGCTAGAAGCAACTCAAACTAGGATTGGTAGAGTTTTTTTGTTGATAACTTTGGGTATTCTAATAATGAGAAGAGGAAAATTGATTAAAACTGTTACTTTGAGTCTTTATTCAGCATTATCGCAGACAGGTGAAGGTCCGCAGTTGATTAATTTTATAGGCCTCTAGCCTCTTTCTTTACCCAGAAAAGTATTTCGGAAAGTCCAGAGTTCATTTTCCCGTACACATATTATAGTTTGGATGTCGTTTCTAAATAATTAGAAGTAATTCCATCTTGTAGCCTCATTGATAACCATTTTTACACATTTTAACAAAATCGATGGGCATATATACTTACAAATCGATCTTCGCCAGTTCGCGTATGATCGCATAGACGAATGCATGACACGGTTCGTGTGCTACGATCACACCCCCGTCGGCGCTGACCGTCGCGGCGTCGTCAGTCGTGTTCCCGACCCCGACGTGACCCGACCTCTTGACGGCGACCAGCCCGAGGTCGTACGCCGCCCCGCCGTAACGCCACAGCGTCACTACTTTCAGCGCCAAGTCCTGCACGGCCAGAGAAGGGTGAAGTTCACCCACAATCAGTATAGCATACAAGCACAGTAAATATCAACATTATGGGAAACATCTCGGCGACAAATCGCTGGTGGCGGACCTGAAGGCAAAGTTAGAAGTTAAATTATGCAGTAAGCGCATGCAAAAATTCTCTTTAGTGTCAACAAATCTATTCCAAGCAGAGGAAAGTGACGTCAGATACCCACTGGATGTAATACAAGTTTGTAAAAAAAAAAAAAAAAATGAAGATTAGGGAAATCACAACCAGGATTAATCTACCAGGCTTTAGAGAGTGGGTGCCATGACTTCATTTTGGTAGAGTTTTGATTGAATGGAAAAGGTGTATTTTCAGTTAAGACTTGAGATTGAGTATCAGTGGCAAACAAAGTCCCCTGTTATAAGTTGTACCAGGATGCTGTGGTGCTTCTATTTCTATAACCAAGCCGCCTAGGTGGCGCTGATGATTCTGTCACCAGCTTAACGATGCTTCTACGGCAGAGTTTTCCTACAGTGGAACTGTAGGATATTGGAGCATAGTTTACAAGAAATTTAGAGCGTGGTTAATCATAATGAAAAGCCCAGAATAGACAACAAGCCAATACAAGGAAAAACTAGACACATATCTACAGTTAAACGTCATACAACCAACTAATAACAAACACCACAGACCAAATCTAGCTAAAAAAGCGCGCGCTCGCCCCAAATTCAAATCACCTTCAAACGGCGTCCTGTAGATCCGACACCGGCGTCCAACCCCCTGAGCGGCGTATCGGCGAAATAGCTGTCGGGGTCGGCGTACATGACGCTCAGCACCGACGGCGCTACCGACGCTACCGTCGCCTGCGACGAGGGCGGCATCGTCAAGATCATGTAGACAGTCTTGTTGACGATACGGTGCGCTGAGTTGACGGCGCACACGTTCGCGTCGGTCAGGTTTTTGGTGTGATGGACGAAGAATATCCGGTGCGCGTCGCGCGCGAATCTGAAACGTTGTGCGACGGTTGGTTGCGGAACACTGTCAAGTCCGTCACAGTGTGAATTGGAATAGAAAATAGAATGGAGTGGGCAGAAAAATGATGGATTGTCATTTTTATCAAGATTCGGTTGTTTTTTCTGTGCCTTCAAGACTAAAAGACACTGTTTTGATAGATACAGAAAGGCATAACAATTGTTTCTTGTCATTTAGAAGGGACAAGGAAAATTTTCAGAAAGTCAATAATGCAATGTTTCTTCTTATAGCAAGGCTGCATTTAAAGAGTAAAACGACCTTTCTCAGTTTGGCCAAACATGGTATCTCCTCTCTGCTGCTGTACCTATTAGATTGCTAGTTTCCACTCGTCATTAGGCAAATAAATTACGTTTTGAGGAAAACTGTATTTTTTTCCGCTCCCTAATCGCTCACCAAACATGATGGCCATAACTATCATTTAACATTGCTAGCGTTATCAGTTGCGTTGACTATTTCCAAGCCAAAGACATGCACCTCGCCTGTATCTCCAACGGCCGCAGATCACTCCACAACGCCCCATCGCTAACGCCTCCCCCATCGTCGTCATCGCAAGACCCCGCCGCCGCCGCCGACGCCGACGTCGACGCCGACGCCGCCGCGCGCTTCACGATGCGCCGCGGTATCGGGAACGCCGACGGCACCAGCGCCGTGGTCGTGTAGAACATGATCAAGATGGCGCCGGTCGTGATGAACGCGACGCCGACCGCGCCGACGATCAACCGCCACGTCGGCGACAGGTCGCCGGGCCAGCGCGACAAGATGGCCGACGCGCCGTGCGTCACGCTGGAGCTGCGCTCGACGGGCGGCAGCGGCGACGGCGACGCCGCGCGATCCGATTCGTCGAGGTGCAGCGAGTAGATGAGCGGGAAGCGTTCCTCGCTGCGCGACATGCTGGAACTTGGATGGGGGCCGCATGGTGGTGGTTACGCTCTGTCGTGATAGCATACTGGCTGGTAATACGCGCGGTGTTTGGGTGGGGTGGATTGGCGTCGCGATGGAGGTTACATCGTTTAATGTAGCATACTGGCATGGTATCACGGTGGTCATTGTGTATCACCTTGTAATGCTACGAAAAACCGAGTCCGATTATAAAATCTCCTATATTTGACAATATAGCGTTCATTACAATTGGCGTCCAGCGTGGGATAAAATATACCACATGTGTTAGAAGAACGTCATGTCTAACAGGACGTTCTTCATCAACATAAAACTATCAATAACGCGCCAAAACAAGGCTTTTGAAATAGTTTCTTATTCCATAAAGGCTTTCTCACTATCCATACATTTTTATCAATGGGTACACCGAAAAGTATTCTTGTCACGAAAGCAGAATGGTTATTGATCTCTCATATTAGGTATGAATTGCAAATTGATTGAGCGACCAGTGTTTAAATTACCAGTGACCCACGAAATTCTTGACGTTCTATATTTGCTAGACTTGCTAGACTTGCTAGACTTGCTAGACTTGATAGACTTGCTAGACTTGCTAGACTTGCTAGACTTGCTAGACTTGCTAGACTTGCTAGACTTGCTAGACTTGCTAGACTTGCTAGACTTGCTAGACTTGCTAGACTTGCTAGACTTGCTAGACTTGCTAGACTTGCTAGACCGACAACGTATAGAGGGTGATGAATTGCAATTGTCGAAGCTTTTCGGCTAAAGGTTGGAAATAATGTTATCAGAAACGTGGTTCGACTCCCGAACTAGTGAATTCTGCAGCAGGCATCGTATCTTTCGGCGGACGTCGAACCGTATAATGGAGTTTGAAAACAGTTCCGTCTTCCATGCGCTCAACTCTCGTCGGAGACTTTGCTTTGGGACGGGAATATCTAGGCACGCATGGACTGTTTTTTTTTAAACTATAATTTTCAAACTACTCACCTTTAGTTTTCGACGACGTTAGCGCTGTCTGTTCCAGGTAATTTCAAGTTAAGTTTAAGTTGAGAAGTGAGAAATGTACTGCATTCAATTCTGTTCGTGAACTAGACAGTTAAATATGGTAAATAACCACGTGTGTTATGACAGATCAGCAAAATAGAGAGGTGTCAGTTTACAAAACAACTGCTTGGCAGGTCTCCTTGAAGGAAAAAAACATGCACTGACGCTGTTCATTCATTGAAGCGAATGCCAAAATGCCTAATTTAAAAATTATTCATTCAAGTGCGGTTTAATTAGTGGAATTGATTGGGAGTTTCGCCATTGATTACTTCATTAAACATGGTAACATTGAACATTGAACATGGTAATTTATATTAGCCGATAAAAAATCAAATTACACTAAGAATCATTGAAAACTCTTGGATAATATTTTTATTGAGCAAAAAGGGTATTTATTCATATGCTTACAATAAAACGAGACATTTTCGCATACGAAATAGATATTTATTGCTCTTTTCAAGTCACTCATACAATTCGGTATTACTAAGTAAGTACATCGAGTGCTTAAAAATAATCATTTACACCAGCCTACTAAATTATCACAATAATATACTGCACATCTAGATATTACATGGTTGAGCATTATTTCGCTACGAGAGAGCTTGCAAATTTTAGCGAATTTGCGTCTCGCACAAATATCGGTAAATACACTGGCATTCTCACGCCCAGAATGTCGATACACAAAACCACCACCAAAACCCCAAAATTCGAATCGTTTTCGCGGCAAAGACAACAGCTACACTGGCTTTGGTTAAGGCTGTCGATGGCCAAAATCGAGAATATAAGGCGCCCCTAATTAGAATTCAAACCTACACCGCAGGCCATTCAAAAGTTTGCATCGTTTATAAATTAAATAATTTAAATCTCATCTAAAACACAAACAAAAAAAATAAGATACAGATTAACTGGTGAATGGCATCTAGTTTGTGATTGCGCGGGAGGAAATGTTGCGATTTCCCCCCAACCCGTTTCAAACCGCGCGGTCGCATGTTTAGAGTTTTAATTTTGTATAAATAATAATTATTATGATCTCTACAATTCAAGCGTTCTGTTTATGTCTTCTACGTCCCTCTTTTCGACTCCTCAAAACAGTGAAGTATACGCAAAGAAGCCATCATTATAAAAATCAAATATTGCGGTTATTAAATCTCAGATACCATCGTTTTGGCCCATTTAGAAGAGACGTAGCACAATCAATTCATAGATGATAATGAAACGCAAACTTTGTACGAAGCCCCAGGAGAGAAATACATCGATATGGATATAGTTGTATCAGTTGATAATTGATGGTAACTAAGCCAAAACTGCAAATTATTGGACATTGATGGTCATGTTACCTGAAACACAATTATATTTAACCATCGCTTCAATAAACCGGACAGTTTCTAGAATTTTTTCGTATCTGTTTTCTCAAAAATGGGCCACATTGTATTAAAAAAATCGGCATAGACACAGCGCATCATCATTCCTGTAATCTAAACTGCCGCGAGCCGATCTCTCGCTCCTCGGTCGGCAGCATCCTCTTCAACGTGGCGCTGAACTTGCCGGCGCCGCCAGCGCCCTTCGTGCACTTGGGCGTCTTCCGGTTTCGCTCGCAGCGTCGCGAAACCTCCCAGTACTGGTAGTCTTTCGGGCACTGGTAGAGGTAGCCCTGCATCTCCCCGAGCGTGTTGCGCGCGCACTTGAAGAACGCCTGGCAGTCGTCCTCGAACGGGTAGGAGCCGGGCGACGGGCAGAGCGGCTTGCGCGACTTGACTTGGATCTGATGGAGGGCAGTGGTTGGTGATTAGTGCTTGTGAACGAGGGTGGTATTACTTGATTGATTACTGGTGTTTAACGGAACTGGTCTAATGGCATCGGCGAAAGAAAAGGTGATGATGAACCTAACCTAGCCTAGAAGGCTAGGGAAACCCGGTGCCGGCACGTAGCCTACTCCTGTCGAAAAGCACCGAGGGGACCACCGGCTCTACGACCCTTCCGAAGGACGGTACAACTCGAACATTAACAGGATTCCTCTACTAATCCGTGCTGTCGAGAGGTTGACAAGCAAGGCGGGTGATGTTGTCGTAGTATAACTTCAAACCCTCCACCCTCTCTGCCGAATAGAACTGATCATGTGCATGATGGTCATCCATCCAACATATAACCCAGCGCGATGTTGCTTAACTTCGGTGACCGCGCGAGTACCGGTGTTTCCAACTTGCTAAGCTTGGGACTCGTTGTCATTACATATATTTTTTGGAATCTCTTGGATTATCATCTTCAAAATCACGAATGGAAACAATTAGCCCAAATATACTTAGAAATATCAATGGATGGAAAAGTGTGCGACTCAGACTCTAAGTAATTGTTTTTTGACAATGTTTACCGCGAGCAAGTATTAAGTACATTGCAGTGGCGTATAAAAACGGAAGGTCCTTTGTTTTCACAAGTAATTGTAACCGTGGCTTGCAAATAGAGATTTGAAAAACAAATGACATTGCAGACTTTGTCATCAAGAGCGGCAAGAGGCCGAGAATAAAGGAATACGCGAACAATGTTTTGTTCAGCAGCAGAAAATGAGAAAAATGGGACAAAAACTAGGGGATTGTTTCCAAACAAAAGTTTGGAGATTGTATCTTTGTTTCTCTTGTGAAATATTCTAAATGTAACCATCTCAATATGAAAAATATATAGGACATCGCATCTGCACTCACGCAGCTAGGCCAATGCTAACAAATCTGAGCTTTACTGACGAGTTTAAATCGTCGACAATCGTGGGAACACGAAATTAACTTAACTGACCAAGTAGATTAGACACTGAATGGATAACCAATCAGCTGTTGTTGCTTCAGACAAGCAAGAGAAGGATAAATATAGTGCAACAGCAATCCTCAATCTGTTTATCAACCTCCTCAACTCAATAATGCTATAGTTTGGTGAATTAACACTTTAAATCTACCTCATCATCGGCAGAGTTTCTCTACACCCCTATACTACTGTATCACCAGAACAACGCGGCGTTAAACACCATCTGGACAAAATCTTAACAGAGCGACAGCATTAATTCCTATTAAAAAACACCCCTAATCGAATCCTTACCGCTGTTTGCTTCTCGTGCAGACTCCTCAGCAGCCTCGTGCTCGCCTTGGCACTCTTGCACTTGTTCGCCCCCTTCTCGGGCACGCACTCCACCTTCTCCTGGTCGAAGATCGAGCCCTCCTCGCACGTCATCATCGTCACGTTCACCTGCAGAGTCTTGGACGTCGTGCACTGGTAGAACATGTTGCAGTAGTTCGGATGGCTTCTGAAGCCGGTCGGACACACAATGACGAACTGGTCGTCCTCCAGCTCCGACCGTCCGACCGGACAGGAGCCGGCCGGTGGTTTGGTCGAGTTCTCCTCGATGGTCGTCTCGGGCTCCAGGGGCGGTTCTTCGGGGTTGACTGTCGTCTCTTTACCGGACGACGAGGTCGTTGCCTCCTCTGCTGGTGTCGTCGTGTTGGAAGGTTTGGTCGGTTTCGGCTTGCCAGGCTTCTTCGTGGTCGTCGATTTCTCTGGCAGCGTGGTCGTCTCCTCGTCTCCGGAGGCGGTCGTGGTTTCCTCTTCGCCCGACGTCGTCGGCTTGGTCGGCTTCGGCTTGCCTGGCTTCTTGGTCGTAGTCTTGCTGGACTCTGGCAGCGTGGTCGTCTCCTCGTCTCCTGAGGCGGTCGTGGTTTCCTCTTCACCCGACGTCGTCGGCTTGGTCGGCTTCGGCTTGCCTGGCTTCTTGGTCGTAGTCTTGCTGGACTCTGGCAGCGTTGTCGTTTCTTCCTCGCCGGAAACGGTGGTCTTTTCGCCTTCGCCGGACGCCATCGTCGTCTCCTGTTCGCCCGAGGCGGTCGTAGTTTCCTCTTCGCCCGACGTCGTCGGCTTGGTCGGCTTCGGCTTGCCTGGCTTCTTGGTCGTCGTCTTGCCCGATTCGGCCAGCGTGGTCTCCTCCGGCTCGATGGGCGTCGTCTCTTCCTGCGCCGCCGTCGTCGTGTCCTCGGAGTCGGTGGCGGCGACGGTGGTCTCCGCGTCGCCGGACTCTGTCGTCGCCTCCCCGGGCTGCTCCGTGCTCTCGCCTCCCTCCTCCGTGGTCTCGCCGTCGCCGCCGCCGGAGCACTCTCGCGGCGGGTAGACGGACTCCTCGTGGTTGCACACGTTCAGCGCCGGGTCGAAGATCGTGCCCTCGGCGCAGTCGAAGAAGTAGACGGAAAAGCGCTCGCCCTTGTCGCCGTCCCAGTCGACACAACGGTAGAACTTCTTGCAGTCGCTGGGGTCCGGGTAGAAGCCGGCTTTGGTGCAGCTCACCTTCGGCTTCTTGTTGCCGCCGCCCGACGGCTTCGTCGGCTTCTTGTCGGGGTTCTTAGGTTCTTCGGTTGGTTTCGAGCCTCCTGCATCTGGTTTGGAGCCTCCTGCTTCCGGTTTAGAACCTCCTGCATCCGGTTTAGAACCTCCTGCATCCGGCTTAGAGCCTCCTGCATCCGGTTTCGAGCCTCCTGCCTCCGGCTTACTCGGCGCCGGCTTCTGAACCACGCTGCTCG
Source organism: Nemurella pictetii (assembly GCA_921293315.2). Classification (NCBI taxonomy): domain Eukaryota; kingdom Metazoa; phylum Arthropoda; class Insecta; order Plecoptera; family Nemouridae; genus Nemurella; species Nemurella pictetii. The sequence continues at coordinate 12,595,827 of OV121122.1, forward strand.
TCGTCGCCTCCAGCTCTTCGGCGGATGTGGTCTCTGCGGCGTCGGTCTCGCTGCCCGAAGCGCCCTCCGCCGTGCCGCACGGTCCCTTGGTCGCCCACGCGTGGTTGCAGGTGGTCGCGTCCTGGTCCCAGACCGTGCCCTCGGCGCAGTCGAACTCGAACTTGGTGAACGCGCCGGCGCCGGCGTCGACGCAACGCATGAACTTCTTGCAGTTACCGGCGACGGGGAAGAAGCCCGCCGACGTGCACTTGCCGCTCGGTGATTGGTCGGGCTTCGAGGATGGCTTCGAGGAGGGCTTCGAGGAGGGCTTCGAGGAGGGCTTCGAGGAGGGTTTCTGGTTCGACTGCGAGCCTTGGTTGTTGTTGTTGTTGTTATTGCCTTGGCCGGTGGCGGGCTTGGTGGATTCTGCGCCGCTGGAGCCGCCATCTTCTGTGGATTCGCTCGCTTCGTTTTCGCCGGATTCATCTCCGTTCGATTCGCTTCCGCTAGGGCCTACCTCATTGGATCCGCTTCCGCTAGGGCCGACTTCGTTCGATCCAGAGCCACTGGACCCAACCTCGTTAGACCCAGAGCCGGTGGAACTGCCCCCCGATGACCCAGCACCGCTCGAACCGTCCGATCCTCCTGTGCCGCACGGCGCCTTCGCCGCCCACGCGTGGTTGCACGAAGTCGTGTCGACGTCCCAGACCGTGCCCTCGGCGCAGTCAAACTCGTACTTGGTCAACTTGCCGGCGCCCTCGTCCACGCACCGGTAGAACTTCTTGCAGTTGCCATCGACGCCGAAGAAGCCCTCCGACGCGCATTGCCCTCCGCTCGCCGATGGCGGCTGGCTTCCGCCGGACGGACTGATCTGCGAACCGGAAGCAGGCTTGTTGTTGTTGTTGTTGTTGTTGTTGTTGTTGTTGTTGTTGTTGTTGTTGTTGTTGTTGTTGTTGTTGTTGTTGTTGTTGTTGTTGTTGTTGTTGTTGTTGTTGTTGTTGTTGTTGTTGTTGTTGTTGCCCTGTCCGGTCGTCGGCGGGTTCCACGGCGCTTCCGGCTCCTCGGCGGCGTCATAGTCGTTATCTTCGCCGCCTGCGACCTCTTGCGATCCGCTGCCGGTCGGTGGAACCTCTCCCGAGGGTGACCCTCCCGAGGGTGACCCTCCCGACGTGAAGCTCGTGCCGCACGGCGCGCGCGTCGCCCACACGTGGTTGCACGAGCTGATGTCGGCGTCCCAGACCGTACCCTCCGCGCAGTCGAACTCGAAGCGTGTGAACGCGCCGGCGCCGGCGTCGACGCAGCGCACGAACTTCTTGCAGTTGCCCTCGACGCCGAAGAAGCCGGAAGCCGTGCACGGACCGCCGCCGCTGCCGCTTCCTTGTCCTCCTTGGCTGCCGTTGCCTCCATTTCCTCCATTTCCTCCATTACCACCGCTTTCGCTGCTCCCTCCACTGCCGCCCTGGCCGCCGCTAGCGCCTCCTTGCTGCCATTGGCCTCCTGATCCTCCTGATCCTCCTGATCCTCCTGATCCTCCTGATCCTCCGCTTCCACCCTGGCCGCCATTGTTGTTACCTTGTCCCCACTGGCCCTCGTCTCCGTTACCTCCATTACCTCCGTCTCCTCCACTTCCGCCTGTTCCGCCGTTATTTCCTCCTTGGCCCCATTGGCCGCCATCGCCTCCACTGCCTCCACCGCCTCCACTTCCTCCACTGCCTCCACTGCCTCCTTGGCCGTTGCTGCCTCCACTGCCTCCTTGGCCGTTGCTGCCTCCACTGCCTCCACTGCCTCCTTGGCCGTTGCTGCCTCCACTGCCTCCTTGACCGTTGCTGCCTCCACTGCCTCCTTGGCCGTTACCGCCCTGTCCGCCCTGTTGACTCCCTACGCCGGTCCCGCAAGGCGCCCCGGCCGCCCACGCGTGGTTACAAGCGTTAGTGTCGACGTCCCAGACCGTGCCCTCGGCGCACGCGAACTCGTACTTGGTTAACTTGCCGGCGCCCTCGTCCACGCATCGGTAGAACTTCTTGCAGTCGCCCGCGACGCCGAAGAAACCCGAGGAGGTGCACTTGCCGTTGCCTTGACTGCCGCCGGCCGCCGGTTCCTTGTGGGTCGACGACCCGTCGGTGGACATCCCTTGGTTGCCGCCGCTGCCGCCCTGGCCCCATTGGCTTCCGCTGCTGCTTCCGTCTCCGCCGTTGCCTCCACTTCCGCCCTGGCCGCCGCTAGCGCCTCCTTGCTGCCATTGGCCACCGTTTCCACCGTCGCCTCCTGATCCTCCTGATCCTCCTGATCCTCCGCTTCCACCCTGGCCGCCATTGTTGTTACCTTGTCCCCATTGGCCTCCATTTCCACCGTTGGCACCGTCGCCTCCTGATCCTCCAGATCCTCCACTTCCACCTTGGCCCCATTGACCACCATCGCCTCCACTGCCTCCACTGCCTCCACTGCCTCCACTTCCTCCACTGCCTCCACTTCCTCCTTGGCCGTTGCTGCCTCCACTGCCTCCTTGGCCGTTACCGCCCTGTCCGCCCTGTTGACTTCCTACGCCGGTCCCGCAAGGCGCCTTCGCCGCCCACGCGTGGTTACAAGCGTTAGTGTCGACGTCCCAGACCGTGCCCTCGGCGCACGCGAACTCGTACTTGGTCAACTTGCCGGCGCCCTCGTCCACGCACCGGTAGAACTTCTTGCAGTCGCCTTCAACGCCGAAGAAACCCGAGGAGGTGCACTTGCCGTTGCCTTGACTGCCGCCGGCCGCCGGCTTGCCCGCGCCCTGCCATTGGTTGTTGCTCGCCGGCGTCGGCTTCTGTTCCCAGGCGGGCGGCGACGTGACGGGGTTGGGCGGGGGCGGCGGCTGCTCCGCAACCCACTGTCCGTTGTTGCCGCTTTCAGCAGGCGCTACCCACTGTCCATTGTTGCCGTTATCAGCAGGCGCTACCCACTGTCCATTGTTGCCGTTGTCCCCTGGCGGCGCCCACTGGCCGCTATCGCCCCCAACGACGGGTTCCTCCACCCACTGCCCGCTATCGCCGTCCCCGTGACCCGGCTGGCCCGCGCCGCCGCCGCTGCCGCAACGCCCCGCCACCGCCCACGCGTAGTTGCACGTGTCCGAAGCGTCGTCCCACACCGTCCCGGCGCCACAGTCGAAGTCGTAGCGTCGGTAGCCGCCGTTGCCGTCGGGCACGCATCGGTAGAACTTGCCGCAGTCCGTCTCGTGCGCGTTGAAGCCGCCCGTCGTGCAGCCGCCGCCGCTGACGAGGCTCGCCGACTCGGGCTGGCCGGGGCTGTTGTTGTCCCAGTTGTTGGCCGGGTCGGGCTGCGCAACGTGGTTGCCGGCGTCGACCGCCGACTGGTCGACGGCGTCGTCGCCGGCGACGGTGCCGCCGCACTCGACGCGGTCGGTGCGCGCGGCGAAGTTGCACGAGGCGATCTTAGGGTCGAAGATGGTGTCGGCGGCGCACTGGAATTGGTAGGCGGTGAGGTCGGGGTTGGCGCGCAGGTCGCGCGTCTGGAAGAGGGAGCGGTAGTAGAGGGAGTTGCGCGTGGACGCGGTGTCGACGCAGCGGAAGAAGGCGCGGCAGTCGTGCGGGTCGGCGAAGAAGCCGGCGGCGGGACAGTCGAAGTTGGCTGCGCGTTGGTTGGGGTGCGGCAGGCCGCGTTCCCAGATGCCAGGACCTGGAAATGTGAGAGGGGGACGGTGTACGTTAGAGAATGTGTTTGGTTGCTATTTTTATGCGATGGGTTTTGTGGTGTTGTACGGAGTTCGTCAGAGGAGAGAGTTGGTTAGGTTGGTTTTGTGACAGTGTCGGGATATTGTAAATTGGGAAACCTAAATCCCATATTTAAGTTTCTTTGAAAATGTTTCCTATATTTGCAGGGTAGATGTAACTTGGTTTGTTGTCGCCTCAATCTAGTTTCAGTGTTGTCAGCATTAAAATTTTACATACTTAAAATTGAATTTCAAACTGTCAACAGAAACAATAACCTCTTAACTGAAACCACACACGAAATGTCTGCGTTGAAATGGTCTGACTTTAGGTTTGACTAGGTGGGCGCTATGGTTCTATGTGGTTGCAGAACGTTAAGCAAAATCAGGTGTTGAATGGGTCACCAGCAAATAAATGCAGCTATGGGGCAATGAGGTTCAAGTATGGATAGACAGAGATTATTTTTTTCTCAATTAAAACTATTTCCCTTTCCCATCCCTTTGACTTATTCGAAGATTTAATTTAATTTCTAATGTCAAGAGGTTGCCAATCGCTAGACAGGTCAGAACGTTTAGCGTATTCATAATTTGCATACATCGAGACACTTCAAGCCGTCGGCTAGCGCTTCATCTTCACACCTGCCTAGTTTCTTACACGAAATCTTCATCTTTATGTTGCAGAATGAAATCAGATCTTGATACCAGAGTTCACTCACCGTCAACGAGTCGCATCTGATTACGCGATCGAAGTCTGCTAGCCCCAAAACGTGGTAAGTTACCAAAACAGGTTGTCCGGATCCCGGCGTCTCAAAAATATCTTGCTCTAAAGCGTTAGAATGGATCACACATCGCATAGCTTATCTTTGTACAAGTTACACGAAACTTGGATACGAGATCGCAATTATGGTGGCGCATGACATCGAAGATAAAGCAGCAACTCTTTAAAGTTTGAACGCCAATTTGTAGAAATAAAAATCTGATCCAGTTCTTTAAACAATGGCATATTATTTTTCATATACCAGTTGCGATAAGAGTGCCGCTTATTTATCAGATCGCTAAACCCGTGTATCATAAGTTGCCCAGAGGCGATCACGTTCGCGATTTCAACTTCTGAAGGGTATTCGAAGCCCAGCGACGCACCATGCTGTATAAAAGCTATTTGCATTTTAACTGCTATAACATTTCGAATTGTAAATTTAATAACCACTTTGGAAAAATCAAACTATTAATTAGCATCAAAACTCGAAACCTACATCTATATGCGAAAAACACACAAATCTGACACCTTTAATATGAGGTGTGCGAACTTCATCAACATTGGAAATGCGGAGTGGTTCAGAGCCGTGTTTGGTGGACTGGAGAATGTACGGTTCCACAAACGCATCTTATCAGAGCAGAACCGTACATTCTCCAGTTCATCAACATTGTTATGTGCATTTTATTTCAATAATTGAAAGCTCTTTTTAGATTGGAAATGTTTTTTTCTTAATCTGTTATAGCTTCATTGCCTATTCACAAACCAAACGTAACTTATATCAATCATCGAAGTTATCCATTTATCAAAATCATATTACTCAAACCTTTCCATTTACCAAACTGAGCAATTATTTATTTTTTCCATTACAAACAGTCAATTTGACTGGTGGTGGTAATTTGCATTGCGAGCGACCGCACCACCACCAAAACACATCAGATGCGCGACATCCTAATCACATTCTTGTTTAACTTTCAATAAATTATCATAATAACCTAATTGCGAGACAATTTAATTCATTTACGAGACGTTGACCCTCGCGCAAATTATACGATTCAATTAACTATTCCGCACACACACACGCGTCTCTCTCGTCGTTTCTGCGCGCAAAACCGCGGCGGCGGCGGCGGCGGCGGCGGCGGCGGCGGCGGCGGCGGCGGCGGCGGCGGCGGCGACGGCTGGTATTTCATCTGCGCCCGCCCAATCTGCCTGCGCTGTGGCCCAGAGGCCGAACGCCTGATGCGTATGGAGATGGCTCCGGCTTGCCCGCGCCAGCATCCTTAAGGCATGTTGCCCTGCTCGCTCCCATGGCTCGACTCTAATTAAGATAGCTGACGAAAGCAGAGCGTTGGATATTATGCTAATTTCGTCAGCGCGCGGTGCTGCGAGTTTGTTAACATGTTCGGGAAGGAGCCCCTGTTGTGTTATTTGCGATGCGGCGATGCTGTCGAGTTTTTAAGGTGCATCACAGGGTGAGGTTCTTCTGCTAGATATTATGTTGATTTGTTGATGCACGATTTGCGGTGCTGTGTTTTGAAGAAGTTCAAGTTTAAATAGCTGTTTCTAGCCATGGTAAAAATGCCTTGCAAATTTTATTAAGAATTTGGTTCGTGCACCTTATGAAATATTATGAAAATTATATTTTTACATACAGGTTATTCCTTAGTTCAGTTAATTTCGTCACCTGTAGCTACATTTCCTTCCCCCACTAAGGGTCGAAAAGGATAGGTGTACTACTAGAAACACAGACACATTATTTTCATCATAAATGTGTATATTATGTCGTCCACAGATGAAGAAAATGTTGAATTATACTCAACTAAGGATGAACATACTTGAGGTGTAGGTACCACTGTACTCTCAAACAATGCCGAGGGAAGTTTAAAGTAGAAGGCTATGGTACCCCCAAATACCGTCGACACTCTAGGCTTCCTAAGTCAAATTCAAACCATGCTCCAAGCACTGTGTTGAGTTGGAAACTCAACGTACCCCCGATGCTTCCCACTGCGCGACATTAAATGAAAGGCTAAGACGAAATTTGTCCCAAAGCGCCTATCTGCATACATCACAATGACAGATTAGAGCCAGCAGGTTGCGGACCGGCTTGACTCAGCCTTAATTGTTATGCAATTTATCACATGCAAATTATACTCTTGCTTTGTGTGTTGATAACGCTGGAGTGTAAAGTAGGTTTAAAGTTTAGTATGCCAAAAGGGCTCGTGGTTGTCGCCAAAATACTCACAAGTTATGCACAATGGCAACGCATGGAATTTCCAATTTGCGTGGGCCAAATACAGTGACGCATTTCGTTGTTCGTTTTATGGCATGTCTTGATTTTTTTTTCTCGGCGGCTGCGACGGCATTTCCGCAAGTTTGTGCCAAAATGATCGTTTCGATATCCGAGTTGATCTGTGTGGTTGTGGCTTGAATGGGCAATCGCAGAGTGCAATGGTCTGGATGACTAAACAGCAAGTGAATAAAATTAGCTATGAATTAGACTTGAGCGTAATAACAGGTGGTGACAAGTCTAGTTGAAAATTGTGTCTTATGACTACGGCATAATTTTGCCGGTATAATTTCGCAACGCCTTTTTTCATTTGCATACGGAAAGAAAAGCGGTGTATAGATTTATAGCCACCAATAAGCGTGGAAAAGTAGGTTCTAACTTTATACCGTGAAAATTCCACAGAATCGTCAATTATCAATCAATGCCACTATTTTTATATTGTATTTATTTGTTAATTCGATAAAATCACATAGAAATATTTTTCCTGGCACCTCCATCCATGATACAACTTCCACAAACCACCGCTGCATATCGCCGCAGCGCTGCAAGACATTTAGCCATCAAACAAATTTATATTCAAACAAAAATCTAAAGATGATTGATGTACCGATAAAACTCCGCCAAGAACCGTTCTGTCGGAAGTATTTGATTCGACACCATGATTAACGACTTGGCATCGAATGTTCTTACCAAACTGCATTCGAAGGCACCTGACCTTGCAGAGTGCACAACACAGCTAAGAATGGAGGAGACACCGAATAAAGAACTCAACCGGCCTAACGAGATATCATCTGCACAATCAAGCTGGTGTTGTTTTGTGTTGTCTTTGTTGTTAGGAGACCTGTTGGTGTACGCGATGTCATCTTACCAGTTGCACACTGTCAGCCAATGACCTATCGGTTACGCAGTCGCAGATAAAGTCTTCCTGTTGACTGCCACAAAGATTTTTAGATCTTTCGATTTTTCGATTTCCAAAATGTCTCATTGCATTGTACTTATGAACGTTCAAAGCTGTTTTCGCTTTAATTAATGTAATTATTAACATTGAATTTTCGGAAATTAACCTGTATCAATAAATATTCTAAATATCATACAAGCGTGCAACCATCCATGAGCAAACGCTAAGGAATTTCGACCAGATGATCACATATTATAATACTTTAGCCCCCAGGGTAAAATGCCAAGATTTTGAATTCACTACGCAGCCCCCTATACAAGTACATTACTAGATAACGTAGGTGGTATATGCAAATTTCTCCGGGGTAACGACCACTGGGATATTGAACCAAAAAGCGCCCAGAGTGCTTCTGGCTAATTTTGCGAAAATTATCTTTTAAATATGGTCCAAAACAAAAGCCGGTTCCCATTGAAAATATGGGTGCCATATTATTATTCACGAGTGCCAATCATCTTGTCAGTATTCCCGACATAGTTTTAGCTAAAAAAATAACCAGTTAACGTCGTATTAATTTTATACATCTTGCTGCGGCGAAGAACGTGTTTTTTCTTTCCTCAAGAATCCTTCGGGCAAATCGCGGCTCAAAACGTCGAATCTGCAGTCTAGAGTGGAATCTGAACTTGAACGCAGTCTCTGCATCCTTGGAAATGGTTGATGAACTAGGAAAGTGTTGTGATCAGCTTGTCCGATCACTCTCGGTCTCGACTGTTGTTTTTTGCGCACAGGAAATGATCGGAAATCGATCGATACGTCGCCACTACTTCCTGTAGTGACTCAAAGATTGTTTCCTTTGAAGACAGGTTTTGAAGAATGTTATCGACGATATATAAAGATGGCGATACGAATGCTGCGAATAAAATGACGAGAACTTCCAGCGATATTTTATCGCGGATATAAAACTCATTTTCCATCCTCCCTGACAATAAATCAGTGTGATTATTTGCTTTTTTAATTCATATAAATGCAAACACAATTAAATCATTTTGAGAGCTAATATATTATTCAGCACATTAAACTAAGTAAATCATATGCAAAACACGTACTGAGATATAGGATATATATATGAACATAACGTAACCTTCAGGACGTATCACATTCCTAAACCAAAAAGACAGCTCATCTACCATCCATCAAACGGATGTAAAAAAAACGATAAGCCACATTTTCTATCGATAAACAAACCGCAAGCTACTGGACACCGACGCACATTTTCCTGACCGCGTCCGTACGGCAAACGCGAGGTTATTAATCTATAAAATTATTCAGCATCTCCGCATGCGTAGACAACACTTGGGTGCGATGCTGTTTATTGTTTCATCTCGGTCCATTGTCATGGTCAAAGAAAGGTTATCATCTATACTGGACCTAAAAATCTCAGGAATTCGTTCGATGTTTACATGAAGAACCACCGAAGAAAAAAGCATGCCTTCATAAGATTCCTTAAAATCACCTTCCCTGTAAATGTGTGTACTTGCTATAGATATCAATGCTGATAACAAAAGATCACATCATGCATTATTTTACAAAAAAATAAAATTTTGACGAAACTTAAACACATATTAAATCTGTTGAGTTCATCACCCTTTCACAGGAAGTGACGGGGGTGTAACCATTCTTCACCCGACTCGTGGCCCGTGTGCTCTAAGAACTTGACGGTCAGACGCTGTACCCATTAAAGGGAGTGCCCCATTTAAAAATCACAGCGGAAAGCACGAAAACGAAAACCGCTTTCAGGCATCGAATCTAATTTATTCGCGGACACCGTTTCCGCGTGGAATGGCCGCGAAATGGCACCCTGGGTGTGGCCTTGCTCATTATACACTGCGTGCCATCTCTGCCAGAAGGTAAAATGGGATTTGCAATATCAGAGCAAACGCGGGTGGCACCTGGCTTCAAAGTCTTTGCCGCATCTAGCTCTTATATGAATTTACCGTAGCGGTTATGACTCGATTTGTTGCCCTTTTGGTCTTTTTGTGGGTGTGACATTAGTGCAAGACCGTTACATGGGGTGGATAGGTTATGGAATTTACATCTTGACATTCTCACGAATTGGCTGTGTGTGGTAAAGGGCTGCGCCTAAAATTGTTTTGCTATACGGGTCGAGTTTGCCAATATCAAGGGTTCGCTTACGGAAGTGTATAACAGCAGTGTTGTTTGGAATACATTATATTGGTTTACAACCAGAAGGTCAAAGTTTATCGGTGCATTATTGATCATCGCGTTTATTCCATTTAGCCTGCAGCCAAGTGCAGCTAAATTGTTATTCTAGAATCTTTTTGCAAATCTAAATTTGTAATTTACATAATTTGGCATGAGTTTTCGATAGAGCTTTGTATGGTTCATCTGTGACTCGAAAACTTTTCTGACATCAAAGACTTCTTTTATTCGTTTTGGTGGGCGTCATTTTCTTGATAAGTACACAGACAAGAAAATATTGAGGCAAAACTAAAGAATTTCGTGTGTGAATATAAATGAAAATATTGAATCGAGACACTTTCCAGCCTTCGTTGCCGAGCTTCTTTTCTTGATCCATCAAAATCAATTCAAATCGAGCGACAAAATGATGCCCATCCTGAACCGACAGAGATCTCAGCGCCGCATCAATGAACGTGCGCAAGTGGCCTTGCGTCACACATAGTCTCGCCATTAAAGTACATTATGTAAATCCGCTTGCGTTCACGCACAACTACCTGCACTAATGAAGATTCAACAAGTAAAAACGATAATTGGTCGCCGCTAATTGTCGCTTCACACGTGATCCCTTTGTTTCCGTGAGCCGCCGCGGCCCTAGCTCCAATCTGTCAGGTCGAGACAATGCTTGAGATGCAAGATCTGCTTTGTGTCGGCTTCGATGCATACCGATTATCATTCGAATTAATGGAGCTATTTTTAAGTTGATTTCAAAGTCTTTTAAGCGTTTTACCGTGTTGGATTGCTCGAATCGTTTTGTATTTGTCTTGTCGAATAAATTAGTTAACTAACATTATAAGAAGGTATTGTATGGATTTGGATTTGGCAATGGTTTTGGAGATGTAGTCACGAAACAAGATTCTTTCCGTTTTTTTGATTCTCAAAATTGGGCTGGTTAAAAAATAAAGAAATGGGTCAAAATTAATGCTTATTTCTTACATTTTATTGAAATTAATTTATTATAGCTTTAGGAATTCCATTCATTTTAGGAGATTTACAAACCTTGCAATAAAATAGCAATAAAAACTAAATTTATGGTAGCCTCAGTCCAATGGTGTCTCGTAGCGAGAATGCAACACGTCTCACGTGATAATAAAACCATCTAATTCAGACCAGAATTGATTAAAATATTAGCATATTATTTTCTTTTATTGCAACGAACTGCCTCACATTCGCAGCCCACACCCATGTCAGCTAATTCTGACCAGAATATACATTTTATCAGATGCTCTTGCGGTAAAATAGCCATAAGGAAATCGATGTTGGCAAAATAATTGGTCGTCTTCACGATAAGGCGTCTCGGCAGCCTATGCAGTAAGGCAGTGTAACATGGTGTGGGCTTGAAATTGGAAGTAGCCACGTCCAATTTTAGGTTTAGACACATTAGGATGGTGCTTGTTAGCTATTTCTCTATCCGCAAGCGAACAGACACAATCCGAAAATCCCGTTGTGTTTTCGTTCAAAAGTGGCCAGAAAACCAGTATTGTTAACTTTATACGGATTAGGACGGCAAGCTCGCTTAGCTATTCGGGGAGCGGAACAAGGTGATATCCCTACCGGCTACAGCGTTGATGCAAATTGCAAATTAAAGGGTCATAGAATCGGGTTTGGGCTGGTGGGCGCCGTAGTATACGGACGGCGACACACACGTGGTTGTCTGGTGCTAGCGAGATCGCCTTGGCGTGGTTTGGACGCAGCTTTTGTTGGAGTATTTCCAATGCGCAACAATTTGGCGTCGTATGCTAGGAAATGATTGTCTATGTTTTTTTTGTGGCCGTGTACAGATATCTTGATGTGACACGAATTTTTAGCAATTGCTTTTGTTTCATTCATGTGTTCGTAGAAGAGCATCGGGTTTCAAAGTCTATCGGTTGAGTTGTATATTTTCAAACGATATCAAAATGTATTTTGTTACGCAATTATCTGAGCCCGTGTACATTTTTGGATCGGAATTAGAATTCTGGAATTATTTATACTCGTTTATATTAAAAGCTTAATGGAAAAATGATTTCTGTTTCACAGTCTAATGCCAATTGTGTGCGATTTGAGTTTGCCTTTCAATTCAATATTATCAATGCTTAAATAGTTAATCGGTTAAAAACATCACATTACTTAAAATTATGTTCTAATCGTGTTCTTATTATAGTTTTTGACATTATTTTTGAGTAGGTTTATATCTCCTGCAAAATAAAGTGTCCGCGGCCAAATTTCATCAGCACATCAATTTAGCGCATTGATCTCTCCACTCCACAAAACCCGCCAATCGTCACGAACTCGGAATAACAAACAGACAAATCGACAAACCCGACACACTCCGTGCTACAAATCACACGCAAACACGGAATCCATTTCACTTTCCAACAAATTTAATTAAAACCAACTTGTCGTTTCTCCGCGTCGTGATTGACCAAGGCTTATAACCTCATTCCTCACTTTCCTCAGCGATCGGTTGCTTTGCGTAATCGCCCCGTGCCTTGGGACACTCGAAGAATATTGAACCGATTCTTGTGAGCTAGCGAACCTTGGTAATTGCCAATGTCAAGGCCTTCGATAATATGCAATTAGAACGGCTGGTCGTCGCCCGATGATTACTATACGCGAATTGCTGCTGCGATCTGCTCGTTATGCTAATGCCATGCGGCAGGAGCGCCTATGCAGAGCACTGGTCTACCCTAAAGCGCCCGTCCACGATAATAATGCAAATTATAAAGGTGTTTTTCAGTTTCGATTTTGGCTCTGTGAACAATATACGTTCGCTTTAGGGAAGATGGTTTTGCTACGCGCAAAAGTAGATAGATACTGATCGCAAATTCCGTGTATTCTTATAATATTGTAATGAAATATGTTTAAGTTACTCAATGAGTATACATAATTGCGGAGAGCGAAGCTACGGACCTGTCTTAGCTGCTTTGCAGCGTTAATACGCAAATAATACGCAAATCTTTGTTTTTCTGTTTTGGGTACCTTATCTTACAGAGAATGAAGATTGATGCATCGTTATTGCATAAGGTTGCTATTTTTAGAAAAGCGTTTTCTGGTGGATGCTGCTCTTGACTGTACGTTGAAGAGTTTAGATTTGTTTCACTCTTTTAATAGCGATCGTACAGGTAAACTTGATAAATTAATTCTGAAACAGGATCTCTTATAATGACTACTTAATTTTGACCATCTATTCCCAGGTACACTTATACATTGATATAAGACTGGTCATTTGTTTGCCATGAAGATGCTCCTCTATTTAGCCGGCTCCCTAACAAGAACTGGTATAATTTAACGTATTTAAAAAAGGGTTAGGACTTAGGATGAGACCAATTGTGATTTGATAATTCCCATAATTAACGTCGCGCTGCGCAAAATAAATATCAGAAAGCGTTCTCCATATTTTGGCCGATCCGATCGCACAAGACAAAAGGATCCTGAGAACGCCACATAACGAGTCCTCTACGAAGCACAACATCTTCAGTTCAACGGTGAGGTTATCACATGGTAAGATCACGCATATAAAATTTTCTGCATGATATTATACCGGACCTAAAGCATGACCTCATCCCGATCCAATCCAAACTACGTGGCAACTCCGATTTTCAAGCCACCTTCATGCGTCATTACTCAATGTACTATTTTCAGCTACCTGAATGTTTTTTGCCGGCGAGTTATTAAAATCACATTATAGTCTGCACTCTGAATTACAAACAGCGGCAGGTATGATTTATCAAATTTGTTGGTGACCTTACATCGAAATCACCTGATTACCTACCAGCGAACGCGGTGTTTACGCTGTTTACGGTGGTCAAATGTGAGGTAATTTTTTAAAATTAGCAGAGATCACAGGCAAAAAACAATGGCGTTCAAACGTGCGTCTTGTTAATTATGTGTGCTGTGTTCGAATCTTCTTCGCGGTGGTGAAGTCATTCTTAAAAAGGGATGTATAATGCGTGCGGCGTGACACGATTTTTTACGCCGCTTTACAAATTACAAATTATGATTGAGATGGTGACTCGCAAATGACGACATCAGAATTCAGTAATATGTTTTTTCTGTGACTTTTCGAAAACTCGGTGGCGAATTTGCCATTCGGAGAAGTAATGTGGAAACGAAGCAAATGCATCTAATAGGAGTCGGTCTCATTTACTTTCACGATTTATACATTTAATTAATAAATAAAATGTACGAATTTAATGATATTTAATTGAGCTCGCAGCTATGTCGTCAAAAAACCTTTTGGTTCTAAAAAGTATATGTAAAAAGAATCCATAAGAATCTTCGCTTTTTAAGATATCCTTTGGTACTCAATGGCATCCTTAGCTTTTCGACATTTACGCTTTTATCATTGTGACATTTCTTAGAAAAATATGGCAGCATCTGTCAAATAACAAGAGCCATGGCAAGCCACGAATTCTTTAACACTCTCATCCCATCAGCCAAGTCTTCGAAGCTCACTAATTTCTCACGAAAGTGTCCCAGCCAACTCCCACGGGACGTTAATTGATGCTAATCTCCCAAAATTATTAGCACCCAATTATGTTGGTGTCACTTAAGTGATTAGATTGTGATCAAGAGTCCGTCAAAGTTTCGCACATTTCACAGTGTTGATGACCTCCTCAGCTCACTGGAAACGTCTCATCTCGAACGTATCAGAGCTGGAAATCACAGCCATGTTTTACGTGGTTGAAATTCGGATGCCCTGGCTAAGACTAGCTTTGTACTGATGTCTTGAGAACACGTAGCTGCAGCATCAGAGCTAATTAACTTTGTAACGTGAGGTAATTAGTGGGGATGATGGCCCCAAGAATTTTGTGCTTTGGGGATTGGAAATGTAATTTTACGTGATTAAAGAACCTGATTCTCAATCAATTATTGACAGAACACAAATACTTCGATCAGAAGTGTCATTTGACCAATTTTTTTAAGTTTCATTCTCGATTTGGAATCGGATCGTATTACTGATCATGAAAGGAGGTATTTTGATGATTAACGATGGAAAATAATCAAGGTATAATTGATGTAGGTACTGAAACGTTTACGTGTGAAGATCAAGGAAATGCCTTGATTGAATTAAAACGATATAAGCCGAGTCACTCGATATTGGCACATGAAAACCATTAATTCCTTATAGAAAGAATGATTTAAAATATCGGAAATTTTACTGCTGCAGTAAACATTAATTATTTACTTTCCACAGTAACTGCATCTTTTTTGTAGTAACTGCAATTTTTTCCATCTCATCAGGTAATTTGTAATGAAATCTTTTTGACTCAACGTCTTGCAATGATAGGTCTGGTCACGTGATTGCTGCTAGTGCGTGTGTTCGCTTTAATTGATGTACCTACCTACGCAATAAAGCAATTAAAGATGCGTAATATGTTTCTGTGATAGTTTTATGACTTGTAACTAACTTTTTTCTTGTCGTTTTAAGTTGTTGGATCAGTCATCTTGATCTGCAAGATGATTGCTAAAGGCAATAGAGTTTTCTTGTTTCATAATAGCTTGTAATGCTTTTTACCTGTTTTCTTGACTAAATGACATTGGAGAAAAAAGTCCGAAGACGATTTATACCATATTATTACTTATCCTTCTTAGATGGCATGTGTCATAAAACGATTAAAAAATACAATAAGACGAAGGAATTTACAATAGTCATCGCCCCAGAAAAAAGAAGAGTGTACAAGTAAATATAAAAGAGAAAAATAAAATTGTCAGTTTTCATACAAAAACTATTTAATTGTACATTTAATTATAATTCCAAAACTCAAATTCATCCCGACGCTTTGCAAAGCTATGCTGCCTGCTTTATAAAGAGTCTAAACTCTAGTCGACATTATTTCTCTTCATTTGTCTAGACTAAAGTTGTCGTTTCTATTTAGCCAGGGCGATCCTATACATTAAACTCATCCCTCGTTCAAAGTAAAAAATATACATTTTACATTAAAATACAATTTCATTGCTCTCATTCTCTGTTTTACAAACAACAGAAAATATCCCAGTGATCAATCACAGTATCCCGGCCGTAATAACAGCAATTGCCGGTAAATTGACAAGGCGGTGAAGCATAACAACATGCTGATAAATAAAGCACACGGCCACGGGCGTCGAGACCACCCTTTCCACTCGACGCGACACGCAAACGCAATCGCTCTCCGCTTTTGCTGTAATTCATAAATGACTCTCTCGGGGTAATTACTTGGCAAGTCTTTGGCGGGAAGTTTATTGGCAAAACGTGGCTTCGTTTTTTTGTTGTTGTTGTAAACAGTACACTGCGGTCTATTCGACGTAGGCGTGAATTATAATGGATGCTGGAATTTATTGTTGATTCATCCGGTCGATACGATATTGTTAATAGTGTTATTGACCCTTTTGCGGATTTCGAACGCGTCTTGCTGTTCTAGTTCTAATTAGCGACGCTGAAAAATGTCCTGTGGGATCACATTTTTTTGACGCGGAACTCAATTTCGATGAAGCCTCAAGATAAAATTTGCAATCGGATTTGAATAATGGTCACGAAGTAATTTGTTTCTGAAAGTGGTAGGGCTGGTCGTATTTTTAATTCTTTCCGTGCAATATGTAATTATCGTAGTCTATAGTTGACCCTAAGACAACCATGACCTACAGGTATATCACCTGTCACTTTGCCGATAAACGCACCCATCATATTTCTAAAGAAGATTGCGGAGTGTCGTTACAGAATGCAGACATCTTAAGGCCACGCAAAGCAACTTATAGCCCGATCCTCTCAAAAGAAATAATATTTTTTTTTACAGAAAATTTCCTTGAATTTGTCCAATATTCGCCATATTAGCCAGATCAACCGGTCGTCCATCCAATTTCTGGTCGAGCGCAATGTTGCTTAACCTGATATCCAATTTGGCTGAAAAGCACACTGTTCCTGCCCCTTTCTTCAGATTACCAAACTGTGTGTGTTATGGTGATTTACCATGGTTAAAATTTACCTAAAACCCACTTCAACAAAGCTAAGAAAATCCTATAATTCATCCCATTCACTCACTAAGTTCTGAGGTGGACCAATAACACACAACAGCAGCAAAGCAATTAGACATAACATTCCATTACAATTCCCCATTTCTCATTCACGAGTTAGCTATTCAGTATTCCACCACATCTTCGACAAACACAAACAGAACGCTACACACATACAATTATTCATCCCAACAAATTCGCATGCATGAGACCTAAACTCCAATTGCTCTTGTTCCAGAAACAATCGCACGTTACCACGCCGGCACGAAATGGGAGTTCCAGTACTCTCTATTTCAAGGCTATCCGTTAACAATGGCACCGCGTGCTTAAAGGGGTGTGTTCCCGCACGATTTCCCCCCGCCGCCCAGCTCCAATTACTTTTGTCTCATCTTCGGTTGCATCACTGCTTCGCGAATAGCGCGACAGTGTGCGAAAACGGCCGCTCGTCCCGCGCCGTAGGCAGTGCTCAACGTGGTTGTAGGGGCATCGTGAGGGCCCCAGCCTAGCATGATGTCCCTAGAGGAACTCAACGCTGATCGTAGACGCGATGTAAATTGTCTGCGACTGTTATTACGGGGGACGCGATACCCGGCAATTTGCAACTTCTACCGAACGTCGAGCGTGGAATTTGATTTGGAATTCTTCTGCATGTTTTATTTATCATTGCAACGCTTTTGACGAGCGCTGCCCAAAACGTTGGAGAGTGGATTTGTTTAGAATGACGCATGGGTGGCTATTTGTTTTCAAATGAGTTAAGTTTATACAACACAAGAAAGCCATGTTAAAGCTTCAACAACGAGATGAGGTAGAGATGGTAAGGACCAGATTAAATAACAACTCTCATCTTTGGGTACCTTTCAGGTTGAAGAAGACATTACAGACAATCTATTTGATCCCACCCACAGGCTAATCAAATCATGCTAACAAAAAACAGCTCAAAATTAATAACGCAGTTTGATTGAATCCTCGATGCTCGTCAGTGTCATCCTGTCAGCTCATTGGGACGCCGACAGCATAACGCGATGCAGGGCGCCGTTATGCAGCCACTTTGTGTCAACGTGTGCCGTTGATCAATCATACCTTCAGCACGATACGCGTGTGATCGGCACATGGCGTGATCTTTAATAGAGTCAATTTATTGGCTGATTACTCAAGGAATTGCTATCGTCTAAGTCATCACCTCCCAACATGGACAATTTTCCGGGTAAAAACCTTCCCTTATTTCACCTTAATATACATACTGACCTGGCTTTTGGTAACTTGCTTATGAATTCTTTATTTTACATGCCCCTAAACACACACTTATAAAACAAGATCATTTTAGCAAAAACGAATGGTCAAAATTAGGTCTACCCTACCTGTTTTCATCTTATATGATTTGATAAGCTAATATTTATGTTACCCCACTTTCAATGCGGGTTTGGTTCTAACCAACTTGCTGTTTATAAATCTATCTCCATACATATTTTACGAAGAATGAAGCCAATTAAATTGTTAGATCCAAATGATAAACTCCGTAACCAGCCATCGCTCCTATTAAAGTATTTGAGCCACAAAGGCGCCGACAACGGGCGTTGAGACGGAGTGTAGCATGCAACTGATCTTCACCTGTCTTAAGCGGCGTCGCGGAGAGCGCTACCACGAAGGCGCATACGAGCAGGGTGACGCTCTGTGACGTCATCTTGATGACGTGTGCTGACAACTTGACTCGATACGAGGTGTCAGCATACTGGAAACAAAGAGATGGGATGAGGTTAGAAAAATACGTGTTGCTGTTGCGTAGAACAAGTTTGCTTTATGCATGTGAAAATCTGGTACCATAGCTATTTATTTTTAGGACTTCAAACTTTTTCCCGATTGAAATTTCTGTTGCGCTGTGCTTCCAGCTTTCTCAAAATTCTTTTCGGTAGGGTCGGAATCAACCCCCTTGTTAAATTTCTACCGTAAACCTCCGGTGCATTTCCTTGGCTGTCACCAAGTAAATCCCCGGAATTGATGACCCCACTTCATGAAAAATGAAAAGTCAATAAGCTTTTATTTTAACAAGAGATCGGGTTTTTGGAAATAACTCGTGTGTGCTGGTGCACATAATTTTGGCGGTGAAGTGGACGCTTATTTCGCGGGACAATATATCGCAAATTCGGTAGTATTTTCATAAAATATTATGGTGTTGAATTCCACTTGCGTAACCCGATCTTTCAGATTATTTTTGTTGGGCACACACGTATGGTTTGTCACGAATAAAAGTGACTACGAGATAAGGTTTCTCATCTTATAGACTATAAAATGAAAAAATAACACAAACAATTTTTTTAATACCGAATATTCAATCCAAGCATGGTCGAACGAACTAAAATTGCTTTCCTATCTGATCGAGTATATCGCGAATAAACCTAACATCATAACAGCCACAGAACTAACCCATCCAAAGCTTGCAAGCGCCACCGTAATTAAAATCTCTTCCTGACGCCTAGCCCTATAATTTGAGGAAAACCTAAGACACATAACTCCAGATCGCAAATCGCTCAGAGCACACAAACAAATCACAAGTTGCTCTAAAACACGGGTCTTTGACTCTGATAACATGTGATTATTACAGTGTTGAAATTCTTCACTAGTCATGTTTAATTGGACTACAGAGAGCAACATAATTGATAAGCTTTCGCAATCTCAATGATTGCTATTTTGCTTTTTATTGTCCTTACAATTACGTCGAGCAAAAAGAGTGGCTGCTGCCTGACTTTGGTCGCGTCTTCTCAGAAAATCCACCGTCGCATCTCGGCAGGTTTAACGACGCATGCTTTATGAGGGAACAAAGGTAGTTGACATTGTTAATTGAAGCTGGTCTGGAGCGGTGGTCGAACGCGTCGAAAATCTCAACCGGTCTTGCCCGGGTCAAAAAGCTTTGCGCGACGTGACTGTTAGTAATTTTAAGTAATTATTTTCTTTGCCGAATAGTACAGTATAGAGAAGTGTCTGAAACTGCCATTCATTGGAACTTTGATGATTGGAATAAAAAAATAGAGCCAATATAAACTGTTTTATCATATTGGTAAACAGTGTTTACCCCAAAGGCTTTTCGAATTACGATATTTCGTACACTAAAAAAATGTGGACACAATTATTTTAGTCATTATAGTCTCAAACTGTTGGAAAGAAGATGAATGGCCTCTCATTTAGCATGATATTCACACAACGATTATGCAATAACAGTTAAAACAGGCTAATTAACATGAAAATCTACTCGTTTTTGCGTGTACCATAATGTCGCTGCAATTAGAACGACACGTTACCGCTATCTCAACGACGATCAACAGATGTGCATCATAAGTTGGACACAAGAAGTGGGCATGTCTAGTTGGAATCTTCTTGCATTACTGCATCATGGACCATTGTTGTCAGCTTCCTATTAATATATAATGAATAACGCACGCCCTATGATTTAGCGCCCGATCTTGTTAGACGCATTTTGCTGCCACGCCAATAATCCTGGCTGATTATCTCGTGTTTTGCAGCATGATCGTGGCTGTTTTGACTTACTATTTAGCCAGGAGCTAGGAGTTTGATTTTTATACTCAATAAATCTAATTTTTTTAATTGATATAGCACGGACTGGTTGAATGAGATGTAGAAGAATGATAATGCGTTGGGTTTGGACAGGGTGTTGGGTTGAGCCCAACTTTGTACTGCTTTGAGTTCATTCGAGAGAATAATAGAGTTTATAGGAGTGAAGTAGTTTTTCGTGTAGGTACGACTTTTATGGAAAAGTTTCTGTGACACTTTCAGTTCGTGAAAATGACATCATGATAAAATGATCGAAAACATAATGTCGCCTTATCAGG
This sequence comes from Nemurella pictetii, assembly GCA_921293315.2. Taxonomy (NCBI): domain Eukaryota; kingdom Metazoa; phylum Arthropoda; class Insecta; order Plecoptera; family Nemouridae; genus Nemurella; species Nemurella pictetii. The sequence continues at coordinate 12,616,512 of OV121122.1, forward strand.
ACTCTAACTCCGACAGAAACTTAAGGTATTTTTTGTAAATATTAAAATGTCGAAAATAAATCATATTCTTTCATAAAGGCGCAATCACGAACGATGAAACAATTATCTATTGGTATTTTTCCCATACAACATCACTAACGAAGCTCATCGCGTTTCCGTGTAATTTCTTTACAGTCCATATTTTATTGGCCAAAAGGCGATGAGTATAATTCCTGAAAGGAGCCGACACAAGTTTTTTCCACAGATTACATTCATCGCAGTAGTGTGGGTACAATAAAAATTAATAAATTGCATGACTGCCGGTACTGAAAATGCAATTGCGATCCCGCAGTAAAGCGAAACTCATAAATCTAATGGATACATATTTCTCCGTGATCAGCAACATACCAATACATCATCTATATCTAACATTTTTATAAAAATACCTTTTAAAAGAGAAACAACGCTTGATTTTCCAATTAAATGCACACGGCGCTTCGGTACACGCTACATTTGAGTCGATAATAACATAACATTATACCCGCTTGTAATAACATACTTATTTTTATATTTCAATCAGCAGCTAAAAGAACACCCCATCTTAATTGGCACCTTACTGGTAAGACGATCTATAATTTATTCGTCTAATGGACACGGGGTCAGCACAGGTCAGAGCTGCCTGGGCAACACAATACGGGCGTTGGGTGTCCCGTCCAACTGGTTTCTCAGCGCCCAGTCCTTTTTCGTATAGTTTTGGAATTCGTATTTCGTACAAGATTGACCCTGATTTCAGAATGTCTTCTCCTGCTGTTTTGTTAGTGCGAATGTTCCGAGACGCGCAAGGTTATGCGGAAGTCGGACGATTTTGGACCGAAACCGGTAATTTTGTGACGCTTTTTTATTCGCCACTGGATTCTAGGATGAGATTGGAGACTAGGTCGGAATTGGTGGTAGCTGAAAATGTTGAAAATTCGGCGCGTTTGATGCAAAACATTGCGAAACACACTCGGCATTCTCCAAACGGCATTCAGTTGACTATAGTACAACGCCACATTGATCGAGTTTCAAAGTAACCAATTCCTTGTTGGCAAATCTAATAGACTTGACTCTCGGAGTCGGAGATCATTATACTTTATCCGCCAGGTCGGAATCATAATAAACAAGACCTACCTTTAACTAGACTTACAAGAAACGTGAACACACAATATGAAATTTATCGTCCATCTTTCTCTGTGCAATTATAATTTGTGAAAAATCGAGCAAAAGCAGTCAGCCAGGTTCGAGCTTCGACATCACAATGCAGCAGATAATATGGTGGTTTAAGGTGCCTAGAATGTCGCGATTCGTTCACCACCGTATGAGAAACAAATCCCAGCTATCGGTGAAAAAATAAAGCATTATTTCCATGTATAAATGCTACTAAGCGTGTCAGAGGAGCGTATGGCAATGGTATTTATGTTGGGTTACTTTTTGTTTTTTGAAATCTCTTTCTATAACTGCCATTTAGGGCCGGTATTACAACTTTTGTCAACTCTGGGTTAAGCATCTAACCCCTAGAAACAAATGAATTCCACTGTATCCCATTGGCCGTTGCCATAACAAATAACTTAACTCCCACTTTAACCTGGAGTTGGTAAAATTGTAAAATCGGGTCTTAGGGAACGTGATTCGTGTAACTTTAAATTTTGCGTAAAGTAACTTTAATTGTTTGCAGATAAACATTCAGTGGTTATTATTATTACTTTCACAATTAAGTGAAGTCACTCTATCCTCGCATAATAAAAAATAAAAAATTTCTGTCGCAGCGAACTGGCTTTGAGACAAAGTATAGATTGCATCAGCTTAGGCTCCTGAGCGATCAGGCATCTCGTCATAAAAATGTACCCCGGCGGCGAGACACGATAAAAGCACGACGCGATCCGCGTCGCAAATCGCGTACTCCTTTCAATCTACATCGCGATTTTTCGGTATTACAGGTACTTAAAGACAGGGTGGCGACCTCACCGCTTGTTGCGCGATCGCGGTTGTTATTGGCGACGATTATCGATGGAATTGTTAGCGGCCAATGATTGGGCCCAGCCCCCGAATGAGAAGGAAAAAAACAAGCTGTGAGAAGATAGCAGTCATTAACCATGGGCAAGGTTTGGCGCTTCCAGATTTCTGGCTCGAAGATTTATTGAGAGGACGGGTTCAGTAAACCTTGATCGATGCGAGGCATTTTTGAGATTTGGCGATTTTAAGATTGTAGATCCTAGCGGTAACGCGGTTAAAATGCTGCGCGAAGATTTTTGAAGGTATTTCGCAAAGGGCACGTATCATAGCAAGAGAAAAGGATTTATTTACGGAAAACAGTTACTCAGAGAAATTTCCTGTTTTTAATGAATTATTTAATGAATTTATGGATTCATTATTCATATCGAAAAATCTCTGTTTAGCACCGGCTAATTCTAGTCAAGTATAGGTAATAGTTTTGTCGTAAGTTGTATAATTCATTCTGTTAGAAAATATGATTTTAAATTACCGACACACATCAGCATATTTCACTATCCAAGCGGCGAACGATTTGCATACAGAATCTGAATATTGAAAAATCCCGGAAAATGAATTGCAGAGCCAAGTCTTAAGTCCACAGCGTGCGTGCTGCTGGTGCCAGCAGAGACCGTCCCTCACATTCATTACCCGCTACGCCTTATCGCAAACGAATACCCAAGTTTTACCCTGCACCATCAACTTCTCAGCGCATTTCCGCCGCTTAGAGAATCTCTTTGCATGCGTCCGCAGGAATTGACCACCGATGAAGTCATGCGCCTCGATTTTATCACCCAACGTCTTGACATAAACGGCGAAAGGTGTCTGACCTGTAATTTTTAAATTATGATAGCAATACAAATACTGAAGTGTGCGTGTCGACCACTCAAAATCCTGCCACGTAGCGTTCGCATCGCGGCGGCTCCAGACCAATTACAGCATGCAGAATAAATGAGAGATGTTTGTCAAAGCAAATTATATGCCGAAAGAAAATTCGCTCGTGTTTGCAAAACGGTCCGATTCTTTTTTTTTCTGATTTCCCGTTTGTCAGCAGGTTTTCAGGTATGATTGAGATTTCACCTTAATCAATGTGACATTTTGATTTAATTTAGAGGTTAGCAAAGTGTTGAGATTAGTGGGCATGAGGCGGACACTGCAAATTACATTTGAGCTAAGAGATGGAAAAAAATCGGACACGCTAGCCAGACACGAGCTGTATACGTTGGGGGTCTCTGAGAAATCGTAGCTTGCCTTCGAAGAAATTCACTTGTCTCATCTCAAGACACGCCAAATGCAAGCGGCGATTGAGTGAGATAATGTTCGGATAGTCGGTGGCTACAATTGGTGACATATGTGGGATTCCGCGGTTGTCATCGGTGTACGCTATACTAACTCACAATATTACTTTCAATTTAACAAAAAATTATCATTCTGAGCATAAATCGTTATTGAAATAGACTGTAGATTAAAATTCGGGTGAATTTTATCAATATCATGATGTAGAATCGACTTTTCGCTACTAAGCCAGTAAAATGTCAATTTTATTCCATATTTGATTAAAGAAGTTTTTAAGAATGTAAATTAATTAGTCAGAGTTTGCTTTTACTGTTTACTCATCCGTAAGCTTATGTGAAAAGCATTTCCAATGGCGTTTACTCAAAGTCTTACAGGAATCGATGCAGACTGCTCCTGACAATATGCATCTACTACACTACACACTGTCCACAAGTATACAAGTATACAGGTCTCCACTTAAGCTTCCACTGCCGCTGCAACTGTCTTCGTCGTTGTCTTCGGCGCCGTCCTGTGCAAGCCTCGAATCACTGTCAGCTCGTGTTATCGTATATCATTGTACTTCGACATGCCGACTACATTTTTCCTCGAGGGTCTTTGGTTCGCATCGTCGTCGACGTCGACTCTGAATGTCAGCTGATGCATCTTGCTAATTAGCTACGTGATTGCGAGGCGAACGCCGCCCATCGGTGGAATACTGTGAAGCGGTGCGAAATTATAAGCTTGTCTGCTTACGGCTGACGGGGACTGGCGATGGGTGGAGACAAGCGATCAAGAAGCGATTTGCTGTCTTGTAATTACTTTTAACGGTTGGCGATGCGTTTATTGGACGCATTTTAGTGGTGCTCTTGATGGAAAAGCAAAACGTGGGGAATTCGCGAATGCTTCTTATAATTGCCTTATAGACAAGTGTAACATTTTATTTTCCCTGACGGTAATTATGCATAATTTTGTGCAAGTCTCAGAGAAATTATGGGCGAAAATATTTTAAAAAATCGCAAATTTAGATTTTTGAGAAAATTTTTGAATGGAATATGCTAAAAATAGGTATACCTAATGATTTTTTTAGTTAAAATACGCGTAACATTTCACAAAAATCTCTTAAATTGGTCTGTAGAGCACAAGCAATTAATTTTTTTGTTGCACGCAAAAGAATGTTTGTAAGCTCACTCAGCTCGCTGTACGCTAGTCAACTAAATAGCTGCACGATTCTGCGCAAAGACTTCACGATTCTTCAAATAATTGACCGGTTATCAACTTTAATTCTCTGAAATCTATTTTTATCTACTGGACATTGTTGAAATTGGCTCGAGTCATCTCAATGTAGCATTTAATACGAGTTTGCGTTGATGCTTAAACCAGAAACAAGCCGTGATGCACAAACTGAGATATAAATCTGGAAACGCGGTTATTTTTTGCTACAAAGCTGAATGGATGAGAAAAGCTACGAAGACTATTCGTAGGTAAATAAATTGGATCCTGAAATAGGCTTACAACGAGCAAACCAAGTGCATTCAATTCAAATGATGTTATATCTTTTGATCTTGTCCGAAGGTTCGTTGCTTTGCAAGAAAATTCGGTGCGACCACGTCAATACTGACCCGGTCAGACTCCAGCGTAGAGAGTATATATAATAGTAAGGATGTTAAAATAAATTGGCTGACGCTCACGAGAACTTGTACTAAGTAATTCCCCTTTTTCTTATCGGTCTATCAAAGAGCTACTGGCTCTATTAACATAAAAAGATGAATGCATGTGATATAATTAAATCAAATTGCGCCAACATATTTTAATACAGAAACGTTTAATCAAAGATCGCGTGTCTATCAGAGATTAAGTTAATGCTTTATAATATACAACCGTTGCAGTTACCTGCCTATAAACTTTAGCATAAACAGCGTAACAGGGTATAAGGAAGTATATTCATTTTATAATCTACTGTTGCAATTATTTGGGAAAAATTGCGGACAAAAATTTTAATTATAATCCGCTTGCGATGGGCTAAAAATCTGTAAATTATTTACGATCTACGGTGTGCGGAAATGAGGTTTTCCATCGTGTTTCAAGATGCATGACTCCTTCACCTCATGCTGTGTGGGGTAGGTTATTTTAACAGACATGTCGGTTTTGTGGGTCTACACAGATTACAACCGCCTTGCTTTCCCTGCTAGCATAATGCGCCAAGCACAAGCATTTTCCTAACGTGAATTTTATCTCCCCGATAAATTCGTGGAAACTTTCGCTGCTGATTGCTGAAGCATATAAGGGTTGATACGCTGCCTGAAACCTCCCTCTTAAACCTTGTAATTGGATTTTAATGTTTATTTCGTTTACTACGACAGTCTCAATCCTTTCATAACTACTTTTTACAATCCTGCAATGAATATCGCATTAAAATCATTTTTATTAATATTAAGTAAACCCAGTTCTGAAAACCATAAAACGAAAACTAAGAAACTTTCTGCAGTAATTTTTCCATTTTATAATAAACGAGTATTATCGAACATGGTTCTTTTTAATCAAAATTCACCTCAGAAGTTTCTGATTGACCTGCCCAAAAAAAAGATCTGTCTCAGTCCTCCAACGCCGAAGCGACCAACGAACGCACATTCGATTACATCTGAAACCAGAACGCACCCACCCACCCTACCGTCTAGAGGTTCTACCTTCGTCAGCTCCGATGGCCACCTCTCTTCCAAACCCACCCCTAGCAGGGTTTTGTACACCTTGTTATTTATCACAAGACCCAGACCTTGCTGATTTGTTGCTGTTTGAACGTGTGCTGTTTCCTGAAATACGCTTTTCACGCAAGGAAAATGTTGGCTTACAGTTGAGGTGAATTCGCTCTTTGTTTTTCACATTTTAAAGTACTTTTATATGATTTATAAATGGTCGTTGTCAATTTTTAATGCCGATTCGATTTTATTGGAGTAATATAAAAATATGTATTCTATATAGGCACCCAACCGTCGTGCATAAAGCCATTTTATTGGAATTTCTACGCTTCACTAAAAGCTACAAGTGCCACAAGCTATTATTTCTATCGAGATAGCCTGTGTCTCTTAAATATATCCTTGTTCACTTAGTGAAAACATATGTTTGATAGCGTTCATAAAAGTTATTTTAAAATGCTATTCAAAGAGATGAAATAAACATTGGAATTATTTAATTCACAAAAGGAACACAATCGAAACGATTTCTGATCTCTAGTTTTTATGATATGCTTGATAATTAGGGGTTGATAAATCTTGAAATGAATTGTAGGCATTTCTTTGCATACATTTTGAAAGACATTAAGTCCTTTTATGGCACCCATGAAACATATTATAAATTACATCTTAGATTACAAAACGAAAAAAATCTCCATCTTTAAGTTTATTTTGAGCATTATTAAAAAAAAATAATCCCCGAAGTATATTTTCCTTGTCCAGAATTTTGATATGAAAAGAATTTTAACCAATTGGTGCAAATTTAAGGCATAAGACTCACCTAAGACAGGATAAAAGCTTAAAGCGGTACAAGCAAATAGTGATTATATACCATGTTAGCATCTCTACTACGATGAATTTTAGTGATTAAAATTAAGTTGTTTTATAATCCATCAGTTTGCAACTTTCAACAAAGTTAAACTAACAAAAAAAAATTGTGCGATGGTTTATATCGACAAGAATCCTCCCGCCATCTGCACGCGTTCGGTGTTCAAGTGACATAATACCTGCATTAGCATCTCCAGATAGCGAGCATTCCCTACAAGGTGTCTCAAGACAGCTGAGAGACTGTACAACTGATAACCATCTTGCAATGACATGGTGAAGGCGCAAGTAGGTGTCAACAAAGTTCACCGGCAGACTTCATGAGGTTTAACACTTAATTTTGAGAAGTCACCGGTGTCGAATCAAATCCAGTATTTTGCGTTAAATTTAATGAGTAAATTTGACCTAAAATTTTACTCTGCCAAATTATTGTATAACTGTGGTATCTATTATGTATTATTTTCAGTTAGCAAATAATAATGATTCGAAACAAACGACAAAACGGAAAATCTACTACACAATAACTTAAAGTTCTCTCCTACAGACATTTGAAGAAAGTAATAAGCTTCGGGGCATAACTGGCCCTACATGAAAATGAACAAGCTTTTAAGTTATTGCCAGTGAAGGAAAAGGCAACTCGGAAAAAGTTGTCTATTTTTCTTGGCTGTACTTTATCGTCCTTGAGTCCGCACGAGGTATCATGTGACATTCTTGCAGGAGTTATTAACATCGATCCTGGAGACACTGACCATAGACAAGAAGCCATATCGCCACAAACACTCGTACACTCATAGTGCGAGCAGAATTTTTGCATAGCGTATGCATATGCTTACCGCTTGACATATCCGTTAGGAAATTTAAATGATCGTTCAAGAGTATGGTGTAATTTGCGTTTGAAAAGGTGACACGATGACACGATGAAGATCATAATGTGGTGTTTGAAATACAATAGTTATTCAAATTGGTTAAATAACTTTTTATGTTAACAACGGTTTGAGATATATATAATTGGAATGCTATAGGAATAATTTATGCTTATGGGATTGGCAATGTACAGTTTTGTTGAAAGTAGGCGTATTATTTGGTTCGGAATATAATTGGTTAAGAGTTGTGCAGCTTGAACTAGTTTTGTCAGAATTAATTTCAGTGGGTAGGTTTTTTTTCAATTGTCTGCAAGTCGGCTGTTATCAAATGAATCAATTCAATTTCGCCACGCATCATCCATACCAGGTGACAACATACGGTCATTCACCAATCGCAACATGTTTAGTGTTGGCCAGGTGTCATTGAACATCTAGAAATGAAAATTTTGCAAAGAAAAAAACTGTCGCGCCATGGGATGCGATTTCAAATTGATCTCGCGGAAACCGAAACATTTTATTCGTGCGGTTTAGACATCGGATATGTGTGAATCCAAGCAAATCATTATCGTTTTCAAACGAAACAATTTTCAAATAAAACGTTTAAGGTCGTTTAACGCTATTTTTTGCTTCATCTCTACTAAACTATTTTACACATTTTTTGCTCTAAAGTCAACAAAAGAAAAGAAACGCATTAGCACTTCCCACGATTTCCCTTTCGATTGCGTTGCATTAGATAATATTACCATCGTGGCATTGAAATCCGTCTGACCTAGACAGTTAAATAACCCAAATCTTTGATAATACCAGCATGGCGTTGGCTAAAACAATACTCCGACATTTGTTTCGATCCTAGATGCAAATCACAACGATAATTGCACAATTGCAATTGACGGCTACCGATTGATGGGCTAGCGAGAAAAGAAGGATTTCCGCCGAGATCCATCAGATTGTTAACTGTTTGTGTTTTTCGCGAATTAATTGAACCCCAATTAGATTGTTAATCATAGGTATTTTTATTTGTTATTCTTTATTCTACAAGACCGGGCTTTGCTACAAGACGAGCCTTCGCTTTCAAGGTACATTACCCGTGCTTGCTTATGCGAGAGTTGTGACAATGAACGCCATGCAGTTTGAACGGTGAAGGTGAAGCGAGAAGCTGCGTTATGCTCGGGAATATTAGATAATCAGTTTGCTGATTTCTTCCGGTTTTTATTTCGGTTGTTTTCTATGCATAAATCGCGTTAAGTTGTATGATGTTGTTACAATTGTTGTCTTTAAGTGGGTGACTTTTGAGTGAATTATGGTTACTTCTGATTTGCTAATTATGAAGTTTTAGGTTTTATTGGGGTATCATCTTAGTTTTTTTAATGATTTTGAAGCATAACTATATAAAGGAACGAAAACTAATAGTAGGTACTTGCATTGCAAATTTGTCTAATTTTCTGCAATCTTCAACAATTGAACGACCTTGAAAGATTTCATAAGTTTTCGGAATCCAAAAGCATGTCATACTATTTTAATATCACCACTTTTTCATAGATTATGTTTTTTGCAAATTTATCATAATTTTACTCGCGAAATTACCCAATTCAAATTCACCCGCTTAAAGTCCACAAAACACCCCCTGTTCAGCACGCCAATTCCAATCCCAAACCCCAAATCCAAAATCAAAAAAAAAAAATTTGTTCACTCACAACTAGAATATTCGCAAAGAATGGTCCGTCAGCGTCCCCGGATGCTCGCTGCTCGCGCCGCCAATTGTTGCGTCCAAATGGCGTCGGTCTGCCAAGATCTTCTTCCTTACGCACCGGCTCGTTCGTGAACTTGAGCCCTGCTTGCGCCGTCCACTCCTACTTATAGACAACACCCCCCTCCTCGAGTGTGCGAATTATCCTCGTTGATGTGTGGCTGGCGAGCTGGCAGCAGAGACGTCAATGCCAGGGTCCATCGCACGGCCAGATGCAGCATCCAGCCGCCTCTGTGTCCTTGATGGCGTGGATTGCGAACATCTTCTGCAGATCGGAGCGCGCTTTCCACGAAGCTTCTGGGTTTTCCGCATATCGATCGATCGATTGGCCGCAGGGTATGGCTGTTGCTGTGTTTTTTTTAAGGTTTTGCGATTTTGTGAGTTGAGTTGAGGTGTATTTGGTAGATGCGATACTACAACTTGCTACTAGTACTACTTTACTACTTGCGATTGTTGCATCACACTATAAAGAGAGAACTCCATCGTTTAATTGCCCTGAGTAAGCTTCATGACAGTTTTAAATAAGCTTTGTAAAGCTTTTGTAAGCTTATTTCTAGGTGATCATTCTCATCACGATGAAAACCGAGCGTTTCATAGTGGGAAGACCCGGTTCATTAGACTGTTTGAAGCCCAAATTATGGACTGTGGGTTTTTCGTTCCTATTCACTATATATAGTGTATACACTTAACTGCTTGGTGTTAATTAGTGTGTATGTTTTGCAATCAACCGTACTTGCGTAATACCAGTCAGCTTTTTGGTGACATAAGATTAAAATTCATGGACCAATGCGGATTCTGTTCTAAGCATTGATAAAATAACTTGGGACATGGTGGGATGAAGAAATGATTGATGTAGATCATTTTGGTAATTCTTTGAAGTAGATGTTTTAGTTTGTATTACCATCGTCTATCTGGGAGTAAATTTATAGGCAACAAGATTGATTAATTTTTTTTGTTGGATATTTTTTAATGCTAAAAAGGCGAAAAAAAATTGGTGTGCAGGTGAGAATGCGAGAGAGTAATTATACTCGTATCTATCCAACCGTAAATAATACAAATACAAATCTGTGTGTGTATTTTGATTGGATTCGTGGTCATTTACAACGCGATTTTGTTTAGTGACGTTGCGACGCTTGAAAATAAAACGATTTGCGTAGAGCTTTGATGATAAACGATGGATTGGAAAAGAAAGTTTAGGCAAAAAGCTTATGGATAAGAAAATTTGTTTTCATGCAAAATAATAGAAAAATAATTCATTTAAATGGTTTCTGTGCAGGTGCGATATTTTTGGTCAAGAAAAATAAACACTCGTGACTGTACGTTATGGCGCAAAATTCAATTGGATGAAAATACTATTTTTTCTGAAAATGAATGAAAATGAATCATAGAATCTACATTACACAAATACCAAAACGACAGTTTCCAAATTGAAGTCTTATATTTAAAATCAAATTAAAATTACTAAACTAATCTATAATTTACATCTACAAGAACATCATGTTAAAAACTGAAACATACGTGACCAGTATAGATTCTTAATTAGATTGAGGATTTTGAGTCCAATATCAAATAATTAATTCGCATGCTGCACGATTCTGAATTATGTCATCTGAGCCTTTTTTCCGACACTTAGCTTCGCAGAACAATTTAAAATATACGTGCCCAGCATCACTAAAGTTGTTCTTCACACTTGAACAGTTTCCCAAATATCAACCGTCTCAAAATTATGCAGAGCACTCACCCGAAAGGGCAGCACGACATCTTCCGGATTGTTGCCAATCTTAATCTTACTCATCCCGTCATTTTAACGCTAATTGAATTTGATCTTGTTTTCTGTCCAAGTCCTCGACACGTGTAAAGGACATGGACATGGCCTGGTCGCTTTTGAAACTACTGGCTGTTTGTATTGTCCGTCAAACACCTTAGAACGAGCTCGACGTGTCATTACCAATCTTCTGGGGTGTCGAGAGCCGTGCTAGCCTGAGTATTGATATGCTAATCCTGCAAGGCATTGACTTTTGACAATTTCTGATAGTTTTGCCAGATTAAAAGAAATTACATGTAAAAACATTAGGGAAAAGTTTTAGTTCGGGACTTTAGCATTCAATGTCCAGTTGAATAGATTTTCTGGAGATTAATTTGCCAAGATTAGGAAAAAAGGGTTTTATGAAAGAAATATCAGGTTTTGCATTTTTTCCGAATATTTTTGTGAAAAAAAAGCTTATTTTTTGTTCGGAATACGAATTTTCTAAGAATGCATGTAACTAATCCCAAACACCAATGGTCCTAAAAAATAGAAACTAAATCTAGCCTGTAGAATCTAAGTAAGCAGATTTTATTACAAATTGTTGCGCTTTTAAATATCTGACACATGCGACACAAGCCACAACACAAGTCATGACACAAGCGTTTCTCGAAAACTTTCAGTGAGAGGATGTGTAAGAAAAATGCTGATCCCCATCCCCCTCAGATGCCAAATTTTCAGGTAGTCCTCGAAAATGTATGCGCTTGAAACACGATATCTGCACTGCTCGCAATGTAGCGTACCGCATGAGAGTTGAAAAGCACTTTTCCTTCTAGCAAATGCCTGGGTCACGGTCATGAAGTAGGATCCATGACCATGCCCTTTTCCCTAAAAATAGAAGAACCATTGCAAGACAATCAAAGAATCTATGAACTGAATAATTTTTGACTCCGCAATCAGTAGTAACATACTACATAGCACTGTCCCTATATATATACTTTGCAGGAGTTGTTGTGGCAGTGGTGGATCATCTGTTAACGTATACCACCACTGCCACAACAACTCCTGCAAAGTATTGCTCATTGAATTTGACGACCACCTCTTTGAACGAAGAACAAACAAACAACTGACCGACAAAAAATCCAATTGTAATTTCAACCGCTGGCCATGTTTTCGGTTTCAGCTAAGACGATTCTGATTTGTTTTCATCAGACCAAAAGTAGTCAGATGGCTTCAACACACATGTAATTTACACCTGATACAATCTTAGCTGGCTTGCCGCTTGTTAATGTAAATTCTTGTGTTTGTTGCTGGTATTGCAGCTTGTAAGATACAAGTGATTTTTTTGTTTCAACTCGTTCTTCCGAGTCAGTTATGTACTAGTCGAACACAAAGTCGGAAGGTTGATGCTCGTAAATGCTGACTTTGATATTGTCTCTCTTGATCTTGAGAATCTTGTAGGGGAAGTGCTGGATTCTTTGCTGGAAGCCTCCTGTGGTTTCCTGTCTTTCTGGTCTCTTCTGATGAGTTTGCTCTTCAGGAAGGGATAGTGTTTCATCTTCCATGGATCGCTTTACTTGGTTAACAATTAGTTTACCTTTTAATTGTCTTTAAAATGATGTAAATCCAATATGACAATTAATAATAATGATAAAAACAATCTAAATTGTACATTACCGTGCAAAACCAAAGGTAACTTATTTAACAAGGGACACCATAATCTATCAAACGAAACTGTTGCTAGTATGGCTTCTTCGTCGCTATGCTTTTTGCAGCACTGCATTAACTACGATAGATTTTTTCGCATGTAGGTACAACATTTCATTGACTTCTTTTTGAAGATAGACAACAGCCATGCCTACAAGATATCAAGATTGATGTTCTAACTTTCCGTCGAGACTTGAATCAGTCATAGACTCCTAAAAGCCCAGCGGGAGACCGAATGCATCGCACCCATTTTATACATTACAAGCAATGCCAATGCAGCTTGTTCAGTGCATTCTTTCCTAACTGTTATTCAAACAAGGCGCATGCAAACTATGCTTGATTAACATTTTTATAGAGAGACCAATGGCACGTCGTTAAAGGAAATGGAGTCTGAACACTATTACACCTGTTCTTTTTATTACTCTGGTCCAAGTTGGATTTTATATCGTTGATTTGTGGTCATCACGTTGGTCAAGATTGGAACTGCTTTGACTGCTGCTTGTTTTACTATGTGCAAATGCAGCACAATCACTATCCTTTTAAAGTTTTATTTATTTTCTTGGGGTCAAAATTCATTTAAAACAATCGAGTTTCTGCACAGATCCTGAAAGTCAGCAACACGATGCATTGATTTTAGAAGTTCTGATCGAATTGAAGATATTGAGCGTATTTTTGGCAGCCCATTCCGATGTTATGAATCACGATTTCGGTTCTCGTAGGTGTTTGACCGATCCTGCATTTTCTCGGGACGTATTTCGCATGTTCTACATCTCGATATTTCAGAAGAGACGGAGTCGCTTGCGGTTTCTGGTCCATCAGTATGCGGCCGTGTCTGTCCTTACGCACTTTTTGCTAAACATTTTCGGCCAAAGCCACCCACTTTGATTCGACTCATTCCATTCTCACCTCCTATGATTGTAAAAAAGATCCGATATAAATCATTTCATACTCGATCGCCGTCCAACTGCACCATTATTTTCACGTCAAGCAAATTCATTGAATAAATTCTACGCAATTTAAGTTTCAATTTCGTAGCTGCCAAAAGAAAACGATAGCACTTAAAACCTGCTTTCGGTCACATACCAAAAAAACGTCACAACACTTATACAAAATTAATATAATTAGTTTTATTTATTACAGCTAAATCACTTACAAAATCAACCGTTACCCATTGCGACTTGACAGAATAATAATATCGCCTATAAAAAACCATCCACCAAACTCCGCCAATTACACCAATCTCACATTGACTGCTAATTATATCCATAGCTGTCGAAGTTATAATTTCCGCTAATGATTGGGTATGGCCGATACACACGTTGTCGGCTGACCGATTACCCATTGGAGGTTTTGGCACCCATAGCACTGATCGAGCCAGTGCCTAAAGTTAACGGTAACAGCAGCCAATCATAGGCACGTTGCTCCTGGACTTAGCTTCCTTGATCAATTTATAAAGACGTGGCCAATGGCGAGCTAGGACCTTTGAGTCTTTCAGATCAGGGTGCCAAGCTGGTGGAGTCGCGTTTAGCAATTTGTCACAGAGTGCTGTGATTTCCTAGTTGGTTCTGACGACGGCAATGGCGTCCACGCCCGAATTCTTTACTAATTGTTATGACTTGTAATGATTAGTCTTCTGCTGAACAAGTCGCGCTGTGGTATTTTTGCAGTGGGTAGCTACATTGTAATGTCGCTGTAGGAAATGGCATGTACTGCATGTTGGATATAGATATTTGATAAATAGCATGCTTAGGTGGTCTCCATCGTAAGTAGTAAGTGTTGGGTTAGTGAATTTTTTCTGGAGATTAACTAGAAAAATGCAGCTAGTATTTGCTTTGCTGTAATTTGCTGTAGGCTGTTCATGTTTCGTCTAGGAATCTCACGCTTAAATGTCTAGTGGATGATTGAAGTGTGAACAATATTTCCAAAAAATGACAAGTCTTTCAGTATTTTTCTCGCGACGTTCACTAAATTCGAGAATTGAATACATGTTGGTGATTTCAATGCGCGATGAAAATATAGCGTTAAAATTCCTAATTTCATTTACTTTTTACTATTTGTTTTATATTTATTGAGATACATTTGATTTTCTTTTTGACGACCCCATATTATGAACAATGTACCGATCGACGGGATCATAGTAAAATACAAAAAAATACAAATAGGTACAAAAAAATACAAATATGACTCTTGTTAATTTCTTCGTTGTTAGTGGAAAGAAATAGACTTCTGTTTCAAAATTTTTACACAATCTAAAATGCATTAAATTACGATTAATAATAATAGCGTTGTACAAACCGGCACCGTATTAACCAGTGATGATATACTTAATGCAATTCTGTGAAACAATGCTTTGCGATCTCTGCAGTTGCATCCCAGATGTATAATAACTAATCGCAATATCACAAAGTATTTCACTTTTCTCATGTGAATGAATTGATGACATTAACACGCAGATAATCATCTTCACCATGCGTCAAGCCTTGAGACGACGTGAAACGAATGATCGACTCAATCTTCGATTGCAATCGACAATTACGATTGTAACAATGATTTGTTGACGTACAAACAGATCGCCGTCTACCCGCACAGTTTTCTATAAATACACTAACTCCATGTTTATGTCAAAGTGGCCAGACATTTTGTGCAACTGGAATTTATTCCGCATCCTGGCGTCTTGATGTCATTCTTTGATATCGATGCAAGTTCTTGGCTCATCAGTCATTATATTTGTGCTACGTGAGGATTTTAGATATTCACTGAACGACACGGATGGATTGAAATCACTCTGTTTCTTTAATGTGTAATCACATTTATTCCATGGCATCATTGACATTGACGAATCATGAACAACAAAGTGGAGTTTTTAGTATGTAGAAACTTTTGGGTGCGGATTGAAGGATATTTGAAGCCAATAAAATGCATAATGCATCCTTAAAGACGATAAAAATCGCAACAGCAAATCTTATCGGATGCCATAAGGCCCCCAAAAATTTTATTTGTATATATTTATTCAAGCTCATCACGATAAAGACAAAGAGAAATAAGAAAATTCTGCTCAATACTAAACTGACATTAAGGGGACAGTTGATCTACTCGTTCCATACGGAATAGCCCGAGTCCCCCATTACAAACGGAATGAGAAGAAATCCGATGAAAAAATTTAGTATGGATATGATGGACTTCCTTGTTAACTATCTATGTGTTTATGGCTGACCTGGCTTATAAAATTGATTTATCACCTTCAGACATCCAAGTATTACAAGTAGGATGCCACGAAAAATTTCTAAAACATCAGAAAGGTCGTAACACCGTGACACAGTATCATGTTTTGCCGATCCCAAATCTGAAGCCAAGCAGATAAAGTTGCGTAATTAATTCGCACAGTTCGCTGAAACTTTACAGACAACGGATTCGAATTGGCGTGAGCTGTGACCCAAATATTTGTAAGCTATACAAAATCCTTGGCATTGACGCACTCGAGGTACAATATAATATCTACACCATCTTTCATCTTGTTGAGTTCGGATGAGATGCTTTAACTTGTACATAAATCATGACAGCTCATGTGGGTTTTGTGATACCTACTTGCCTATTTTGTTGTAAGACCAGAGTGATGTCATCAAAACAACATTATCACATTTTGGAATCACGGGAACAATTAGTTAATAAAATTTCTGCTGTCTGATTCGGTTGTGGGACGGTGTTAGTTCCTAAGGCCGTTGACTAGTTATTTTTATGCAACCAGTTTTAGTCGAGTCGACTTTAAGATTAATCTCGGTTGATGCTGATGGGTATAGTGGATTTTTTGGGGGTGATTGCCGACAGGTGTTGGAAAATTTCATTGACCTTTTATCATTACGTTTTTATTTTTTTGGTGCATTTCTTTTCGATTTTCAAGTAGTGCATGTTTTCCAACACCTGAGTTGGTACTTCGTATAAACCGGAAAACATTTTGCAGACGATTCAAGAATTTAGATAATTATTAAACCGATGACGATATCGCGGGCTTGGGAAAATAATTGAGACACGGAAAGGAATGAGGAAATGTGAATTCGATTTTCGAACTTATTTTCTTTCATAAGTTAAGAATAAAGTTAGTGTTATTTTTTCTTACTAGGTGTCAGGCCCACCTCTGGTTCTTCATTAGTTACGCCAGACACTCCTAGATGGCAGGAAAAGATCTATTCTTGAGAAAAGTTTTTGTTTTGTATTGAGATGTCACTTTTTGGCCGGTTGATTCAATTAATACATGCAGTTCATTAAAGATGAAAGTTCAAGTAAAGTTGGAAAAACAATAATTTATAAGTTTTATCAATTGAATCCGTCTCATTTTGTGAATATCTGAGGGTATAATTGTGCGTATTTTAATCATTGATCCAAGGATACAACATAACCTAAAATTCCTAGAGACTCATTCAGAAATATCATCAAAAATGTCACAAGAAGAATGTCAGAAGCAATTTCAGATGGCTGAAGAGAGTTATAATGGTGCCATTCGTGATACGTACAGCTGGGCTCAGACAATTAGCGAAGTGGACGTGTATGTTCCTGTAGCAAATAACATTCTGAAAGGGAAACAACTCCGGGTGGTTACGAACGCGACGGATATCGAAGTTTGTGTATTGGTTGTTGATGCCGAAACAAATACGACTTGTTGGAACGAAGTAGTCAAAGGTGAACTTTCCTGGAAGACTAATAAAAATGAAGCTATCTGGAGTCTTGTTCCTGGGAAACAAATCCAGGTTTGTTTGAAGATGAATTTATTTAAAATTTAGTTTTCTCCTAATTTATTGATATGCCAAGTTAAAACTCAAAACATTAGAAAGAACTGTTTGGTATGGTTTATTTACTAGCATACTGACAGATAAATATTATCTACTTGATATTGTGTGTTGTTGTCACTGTCAGTAAGTTTGTGCCAAATTATGTGTTTCTAAACTAAATTTTTGCCAAAATGTCCGAACCTGTGATGGTACATGGATGGACCTACTCATCTAAAATGTTGGTTGGTGTTAATTACTGTAACTCCTTGCGATATTGTAGATCCATTTGGAAAAAGTACAAGAACGTTGGTGGGACTCTCTTCTTGTCGACGAACAGCCAAAGATAGACTTGAAACTGATCGATGCTACTCGACCGATGGAAGATCTGTCCGAAGCCGAACAGATGAAGATTTCAGAGCTGGTCTGCCAAGAAACAGACAAACTCACTGGGAAAAAAAGAAATCCTAGTCAAAAATTGGAGTCGACTCTAAAAGAAGCTTGGGACTTGGAGGGATCACCGTTCAAGGGTACACCTTACGACGGTGCCAAAGTCAACATGCAGTTTGCCACCACCAATGAAAAATGAAATTTGGGAAACCAAAGCTGATTGAATGTTTTATGTATTGGACAGGGATAAAGATTTTATATTAAAAAAATTATTGCACAGAAGTTCCCAATTCGATTATTCTCAAATCAAAATTACCTGGCTAGGTACTGATTTATAACGTAAAATTAAAATGATTTTGTTCCTTTGCTTATTAATTCTTAACATTATTACAGTTACAAATCCACGCAATTTATTTGTTTTGTACACATGCAATGCCTTTGTCTTCTTTACTGGCAGTTGTTGAATGAAGAATGGTTATTCAGAGCATCTAGGTATCACATTTTGACAATATAAAAATGGGATATTGATAATAACCATTATTGTTTTCATGTCCATACAGGCCACAGAGACAGCTGTAGAGGAAACAGTGTGTCACCAATAGTCTAGATTTTGGCATTGCAAGCTTTTTCCTTGAAAATCCACACAAGAAAAGTGAAATACCATGATCATAGTTATGTGGCAGCTTACTGTGAAGCTCAAAAGAAAGTCTTGAAATAAAACCTACGATTGACTTAGCCCGGAGAGCTACTTACTCTATGCCCCGAGTACTCGAGGGACACAATATGATCAATATGAATTACCGAGCAAGGTAAGGAAGTTTTGATGTAGTCAACCAAATGATTGGCTATCAACAATGACTTAAATTTATGTTTGAATTGTGGTTTCTTAATACATATACAGTCTCTTGCTACATTACAAATTATAACTTACTAGTAACTATTCCTCAAAATTTCAATGGAAACATATTCCAAATTTGCCTAGGTATATACTTGGACTTAATAAAAGACTAATAATAGAATTGCTTCAATTCTAAAATTGGCACTCACATCATGAAGGACATTGGATGATTGCTTAAAAATTCGAGAAAACATGGTCGGTATAAAATTCTCAAGCACACATTTATATTTTCAAAACACTTTACATGTGCATACCACACAGAGTAAGTAGCCTACGTACTCTCTGCCCTTACATTCCATACCTTTTGTCACGGACAATAATTATTACTTTATTACAAACTTGGGAGACAACCACCCACTTCATCTGCTTAGAAATAGCGACAGCCACCGCAACAGCCCAACTATCATCAAGGGACAAAGCCACGGCGGTGGTCACTACTTCTAGTTAACGCGACAATAGTTGGCCTGTCTCGAAGTTTTATTCCTTCGGGAGCCGGGACTGCGGAGTGTAGGTCAGGACAAGTATAAGTTTTATAGTTACTTAGCCGTGTCATGCCACACCATTGCAGACACCTAGTCCTGCACTAGAATATGTATGAGCATTGATGAAAACATTACCAATAGCATTCATGTGGTATTTGCATATACATTGATGGTCGTTTTAAAATGCATGATGTCCTCATCTATACGAATTCTACTCACGGCTAGGAGACCGCGTTTTTGCATTCCTCGAATTATTATCCTCGCGACCGAACGGTATCGTTATCAGCTAATGGCTTTTCTATTGGAGTATTGTTTACATTTTGTTGACTGAGTCATCATTTCGGTGGGTAGGGGTAAAGCCACAGAAACAGGTGGTAACAGGCAGTGCGGTATGGACCGCTGTAGAGGCAGGACTATTTAGGACTGCGTTGGTAAAGAAGCGAGTTTTTTAAGATGAGCACCAAGTTTTGGGCCACCGACGGCCAAGAAAGAGTCGGCATTGAAAAAACTTCGAGGTCTGGAAGAGGTATTGACGTGACGTGAGTCGTGACAGTTGTAAAGGTACGATAGCTTCTTTATTTCTGGGAGTTTTGCTGGTGATCGTCTGGAACATTCCATCGTGTTTCGTGGCAAACAAGAGATTTCTAACCCTTCTTTTGTAACTACATTTGTACTAGTTGCATTCAGACTTTTCTTGCTGTAGACAGCTTTTCCTTTCCTCTGTTAAATCAACTCATAACCTATGTTTTTTGTTTGCGATTTTACTTCGTGAATCCAAAGCTGCATTCCTAAAGATAATACAGGCAGGGGTATTGAGCCAAACGAAATATCGATTTTGAATGTGATGCATCTGTAGATTCAGTCGTAATTATGGCAGAGTTATTTGTTTCCGAATGCATGACCCGGTCTATACAATGTCTGCTTCTATGATTCGTTCGTTGCTTATAAACATTCATTTATTATTATATTAGCATGCTACAAGAGAGCTATTTTCATTATGAATAAAAACAATTGTTGGAACTTATATAATGTATGTAAAAAGTCCCGTAATAATTGCATAAATTGATTATGTATAGTCGGTTCGTTTTGTGCTCGCGAAGTTATTTGCCCCATCTACTTCTTTTTATGACAGTCAATTCGCCATACAAATAGCCCAACCCTACCACAACCCTACCCTTAATTTAGTTGCTACAGCATTGCAATTGCTAACACACCCTTTGAAGTTTTACCGCGGAAAAAGGGTCACCCACTTTGCCAGCGGTGGACCATCGAGCTTTGCTTACAAAACAACACAATCAATATTTTTAAAAAGAAACACCGACATTTAAAATTTAATATACACAAAATCCCATTTGAAAATACCGAATAAAACTATGACCATCAGAATGTGCATGCTTGGACGTAAGGCTACTTGCAACCACCATAAAAAATGACAATAACGAAGTAACTACAGTGCAAATCATAACCCGTCAGCAGCGTTGATTATCTAATTAAATCACGAAAACAGACGGAGGCAACATTAGGAAGGGACCCCTCGCGTTCGCCGCTGACATTTTCTAGGAGACACTTTCACGTTATTAAGCAGGAAATCGCACGCACAAAGGGCACTTTCTTTTTATCCCCACGCAACGCAACGCAACGCAACGCAACGCAACGTAGAGACGCAGTGCGTCGTAAACGTCGGCAATTGTTCGTTAGGGATGAAATCTCACGCACTGCGCGTTGTTGCTTGTTTGGGGATGGGGCAGCTGCAAGCTTTTGTCAGGGTTGTGGGATGGAAGAAAGGCTTGCATCAAGAATTTTTTCAAACTTTACAAAGGAAGGTGTTTCTGGTGGATATTAATTATTGGAAGCGTTCGAGTTTAGGAAGATAATCGTAGAAATGACTCCAATGAGGCAATATGGTGGTGTTAACATTTTGTCTTAAAATATCTAACCTCTTATCATTTAATATTTAAAATAAATTGATTTTTACCGCGAGAATTTGTTTTGATAATAGTAACTTGGCCTAACGTGCTTTCAGAACCAGCTATATTCTTAGCGAATCTACAGCAATTCGCTTATGTTTATTGAGATTTCTATTTTTCTGGAATCCAAGTTTTCTCTGTCCTGTATTTACTCAAGTGGTCACTATAGGTTCGACCGAATACAGGATAATAGTGTACAATGTTTCACTTGTATACATCGCTCGCTATACCAACAAGGAGACACTCATACACAAGATATTTTTATATTAATCCTTTTGCCGACGAAATAGTATTTCGAACTCGCCTCACTATGAAAGGATATAGAGCACGTGATATAAAAGAATCGCTTCTATCTTTTTCATTCTCTTTGATTCTCTTTTCGCTTCATCGCCGGCGTCCTGGTCGTGGTGTCTCTTGCTCTTTGTCACTCTCCCCCGTCTTTGTGCCTCCAATTTCCCATCATTCTATTTCATTTTCATCTCGCGCCCGCCTAGCACGTTGCTTGACGAAGGGACCAACGCCGCACCGATAATAACGTACTCTGCCCGTGGACGCGAGATGAAAATGAATTCAGGACGAAATTTCCTTCGTCGTGTGTCTCTTGAGAGATCCTGTTCCTCTTGCAGGCCTAGAACTTGATAATGTTTTAACTCTGAATTTGGTGGCGTTTGTTTCTCTTATACCGTTGACGCATAATATGCGAGAGAAGCCCAAAAGCCGTGTATTCCATGAGAGTTGACAAATAATATTTTGTCAGCCGCTCGCAATTTCACACCTATCTTATAAAGATGAATAGACATGATACGCTTTACTGGTATTTTCTTAATGCATTCATTATGATTTCAATTATTGTTATTGCAATTGCATTCATTAATAATTTCCTTATTTTTTCAATGATTAATAAATTTCAAAACGCACTTATTGCGTGAACATTTTTAAGTTGCATGGACAAACATGTCCACTTTACTTATTCCAAATTTCTTTAGTGAGTTAAAATTGTGTGTACCCCGTTTAGTTGGAAAGCCAAAGATATATTTTACGACGTTAACTGCACTTCGAAGAATTTTCTTTTAACATTTCTCAGTAATTTTCTTACAGCGACGACCTTATAGCTGAAATGATTTTGGCTGTCATAAATATTTTGAGCGAAGATAAACCATCAGTCGAAGAAATAAAATAGAGCTGGCTGTTGATGGGCATTTACGACTAGAAAATAATACAATAACGCTGGTGGATTTGTATGCAAATTGACTCGATGGAACCTGCAGAGTTTGTTCCGAGGCAAATTGAAAATTAGCGTTGGAGGGAAATTTACTCTGATTGTCTTCACTGCCGATGGCTGGATGTGCGTTAAGCAGCCTGGACTGCCACTTGTTTCCCTGTCTGCAAAGCAGCCTGGACTGCCACTTGTTTCCCTGTCTGCAAAGCAGCCTGGACCGCCGCTTGTTTCGCTGTCTGCAAAGCAGCCTGGACTGCCACTTGTTTCCCTGTCCTCAAAGCAGCCTGGACCGCCGCTTGTTTCCCTGCCGGCAAAGCAGCCTGGACTGCCGCTTGTTTCCCTGTCCGCAAAGCAGCCTGGACCGCCGCTTGTTTCCCTGTCCGCAAAGCAGCCTGGACTGCCGCTTGTTTCCCTGCCTGCAAAGCAGCCTGGACTGCCGCTTGTTTCCCTGTCTGCAAAGCATCCTCCGATTTCCCCACAAAGCAGTTTACACAAAAATTCTATGAACGAATGTGCGATCATCTTGAATCAGTTGTTTTGACCAAAAGTTTTTCAATTCATCGGTTTTGTGAAAACCCTGTTATCCTTATGATGCAGGTTAAACCTATGTGTGTATACTGCATCGGAAATCGGCATATCAAATGCAAATTAATTCTGGCATCTATTCTATCACCGTGCTAAAAGTGATAGATTATTTATTTACACTGATAACAATGGGCTGGATGTTGTAGGCTTCCTATTTTCCAGGTATTCATCTGTCTAGACATCCTGTCCAGGGAATGCATATTGTGGTCATGCCAGGCAGCACGAAACTGTGCCGAAATAATTAATAACCATTTGCATTTCTGCTTCTTCTAGCACATGCAAAATGGCGGTGAAAATTTTCCGCTTTCTGATTTTCGAACCGTGCTTCTATTTTCATACGAAATTATATAAAACGCGGTATTGCGATCGCCTAGGGGATTGAAATTAGTGTAAAGAAATCTGCATATTCAATCTTTTTCTGGCTTCTAAAGTAAATTATTTCCCTTATACATGGTGCACACTATAAATTATATAGCCCTAATTGTTTGGATACTTGGGCTCGTTGATATAACTTGAAATAAGTTGTAAATGGACTTGTCAACAAAAAATATTTTATGAAAACTAGGTTAGGTGCTATGTGTAAATCGATGTGTTTTTCCCTGTTAATGGACATTTTTGCAAATGGAAGTTAGGATATCGTTTCGAAATTACGTCATTTTCATGAATAAATTAAAAGTTCGACCTACTCTTCCACTCTTGACATCGGTTTTAAGCTCGCTGATTTCGATTACGCGACTGGGGTTTTCATTCGACATAATACTCCTCATCTTATCGTCATTTTACGTGAAATTATGCAATGTATATAAAAGTTGATCGAAATACTTGAGCATCGCACTGATCCATAATTTATACCACATTTTATTTGCTATATTATATTAACAAGTGTGAATATAATTTACAATCAAATTATTTAAAGCATCGCCATAACATTATTCCCAATCCCACCAAGCACCGATATTGTGCACGGCAAAGTCACCACAACCCAAATGAACGTGCAGGCAGGCAGCACAGAGCCGTCGTGTGCATTCCCTGATCTCGCGTACAGTCTACTCTCGCCTCGCCATGCACAGAAGTGAAGCCATGCTGTCACGATGCATATTTCCCAAGACGAGGCCGTTCACGATGTAATTGTTCTGTGATCGAGTCCCCATCCCATCCGGGCCATGCAGGGAGTCTCCATCCCGCCTCCGGAGTGCACTTGGTGGCGAAAGGAGTGTTAAAAATTCCGCCTGCGCCAACGAGCTCACCGTAAAGGCGTTAGCGCTAGCTTTCGCAAGCGACGGTGTTGTAAAATTAAAATGGAATCGACTCGGCGCACGAAACGTGTGTACTTGCGGCGTCGTGAAATATTCGGATTGCTATTTTGCGAATCGTGTGCATTGGGAAACGTTTTCGTGGCGAGTCGGTTTTTTAGGGAAAGGCTTTAATATTGCATTAGTTTGTATTGGATTGTTAGTGAAGGAAAATGGGAAAACTTGTTAAATTGACTGTGTTTAAAGATTCATTGCCTGTGTCCACTCGAAAAGATCCATATTAGTCCGAAATGATCACGTTAAAAGGCACCTACACACATTTTCTCTACACATCAAATAATTTACAATTAGTTTCGATACAAGAAACCTTTTGTACCCATCGTTTTACGTGCAAAAATATTTATTTATTAATTATTAATTATTTCAATTAGATTTATACATGCCACCGTCCCATCCTCACCCCTTTCTTAAATTTCGTCCCAATTTCCATCATCTCTCCACTTACTCTTAAATTATTCCATTCCTCGACGCTCTTTTCTAAAACCCATATCATTCTCATTGCTTCATTTTCATGGATATGCATTTTCCTTTCAAAATGTGCTATGAAATCGTCAAAACACATAGATGACCAAACACGTATACAATAAACCTCGAGAAACATTGACCGCTAATCCACTTTCAGCTGCCAATCTACCACTCCTACACGATACAAAGGTACACTGTCAAATAAAACGATTTTCGGGACTTCGACAATTATTGTAATTAGATGAAGTTAAGGGTTAATTTTAATCGCAAAGCATAGGTACTCTACAAAAATAAGTAAAATACCATTAAATATCCATTCAAACCTTAAGGCATTGAAAAAACTTAGCCAATTAAAAGTGTACCGTTGCTAAAAGTTCTCCGCTTAAAAAGAACGACGCGTTCAAAGTTTCGGCGACATAATCACGGTGTGGCCTCGCTGCTTCGAAGTGCCTCCGCGATGGACAGACGCACAATAAAGCCGAGCTTATTTTTTTATCGCTCCACATTGTTCTACCGTCATCCCCTGTTGTTCGTTGCCAGGCACGATCCTCCGACGGGCACGTGGGTTGCATTAGGCGCGCCTGCAGTTTCGCCGCTCGAGGATATGTTTGCATTTCAGCCCGATGAAATATATCGGTCGTTACGCGGATTTGTTATGCTGATAAGCCTCAATTTATCTCAACTATTTATATAAACCGTTTAAATGTATGTATTCGTTTACGCTTATGTTCATAAACCTGAAATGCCGATAGGTTTACACTGAGCCGTTAATTATTTAGTGATTTGTTGGCTCGCAGCCTGAGCACGCGACTTTTGCTTGTCCTGTGGGCATGAAATTCACAGTTAAACATTTAGTCCGATTGTCAGGATTAATAAAGAAAATACACTACACTGAGAATGCAATGAGAATATGCAATATCCAATAGAAGAATACGCTTACGGAAATAACACACTGTGTAAGCGATTCAGTGAGTGTGCTCTCATTTTCCAAAAACCAACGATATTAATGAGATTTAAGATATTAATTGGCGTGTATTTTTATTAAACATTGAATTCCTTGCTCATTTTGTATTTGCCAGAGAAGCCATATACGACACATTACATTTCCATTGAGGGTTGTTTTTTTTAACTACCATCACATATTAAATGATCTCTTCAGTTTTGCATGCTATTGGGAAAAAGGGATTGGATATATTTTTCTGTTTATTCTTTGTTTGGTAAGGAAAACGTAAGCAAAAAGGCCTACTTAGAGATCACAGACCTTTGCGAAATTTGGCAAGAACTTTCTCGACAGCTCAGTGGTGCTGTTTAGCTTGTAAGAAAAATCCGTTCATCCATTTAGTATTCATAAGCAAAATAACTTTTTTCATTTTTGTTCTTTTGTATAATGGTGCAGGTGGACACCCAGCGTTAAACTGGAACCAAAACATATTTCAAATAACCGCCTAAAAATGACTCGACATCTATCGTTTCAACACCGTCGGCCACGAACAATGATCTAACTCAATTCTCGTCTCAAAGCGGCCCCTCACCCATCCCCTAATCAGCTGCTCTCGTGCACTCGACGCTTGCTAAGTGCACTCCGCGCGTCTTGCTCGTCGCCCAATCAAAGACGCCCGGGCGTCGTCGACGTCACCGGCGCTGCACACTGCTAATTGGCTTGGGCTCGACAAGAAAATCCATTACGCGTCGAGTAATTAGTCGAATTAGTTGCATTACATTGTGACGCGACGCGACGCGGCGTCTGCTAGGGTGGCTGCTGGGAGCGAAGAACGTGTAGAGGAGCTTGGATAGCTTGCGGGCGACTGGGGAAGAGGCTATGCTTAGTCTGTTTGAGTGTTGGAATGAGTTTTGCTAAATATGATGATAGTGATGATAGCTCACTTTGACACAAGCGGGCATATGTTTTTTTTTCAACAATTCGACTGTGAGCCTTTGCAGGATAAGGTCAAATCGAAAAATAGCCGCCATAATTACATTTCACAAAATCCTTAAACTAAATCCACAATAATAATAATAATAATAATAATAATAATAATAATAATAAAAATAATAAAAATAAAAATAATTTTAATTTCCAAATTGATTACATAGTCAATGCAGGCGCTATTCCAAAATTTCGAAACCGAACACTAGAACAGTGGCTACACGTTTTACTTATTTCTTATGTTATATTTATTTTCTTGCTTTTTACTGGTGACTTTATTGTTACAGCTCTGTACTAATACAGGTATAAAAGAAGGTAAATTGGTTACTGCTATTTGCCATCAAGTTGGTAGTCGTATTGACTACTAGCGCTCAGTGATAGACTTTAAAGTAACTTATCTTGATTAAAGCTGGACTCGGGAACATTTCTATCTGCAATGTAACACACATATCAATTGTTTTAAATATATATATATTCGTTTCCATGAAGTTTGCTAATCGAAAGAGTTCATCCTGATTATCTCTGAATGTAAAAGATGTAACAAAGGTTATCAAGATGAAATATCTAGATACTTTAAGGCTTATCCAGCAGAAAGTGTTCTTGAAGATCACGAGGATTCGCGTTCTAATAATTTTTCCTTCATTATCAGTCTAGTTTCATGGTATTTTCGAACCTAATGTGGTGATGACCACAGCCTCCCACAGC
The DNA here is from genome assembly GCA_921293315.2 of Nemurella pictetii. NCBI lineage: Eukaryota > Metazoa > Arthropoda > Insecta > Plecoptera > Nemouridae > Nemurella > Nemurella pictetii. Next base: position 12,644,117 of record OV121122.1, read on the forward strand.
GTTAACTAACTATCAAGACTCCTCCACTGCTTCTGCGCTTCTTGTGAATGTGGTGATGTTGGGAGTGGGAAGGGACAATAATTTGAGACAAAGTATTGTGCTTCTGTAGTTTCCTTTGAATGCGAGCATGGTCCATAATTTCCAGCTCCTTAACCACTAGATGCACCAGATTTGTCACTGATTAAAAGACTGATATTTGGAAGGAAACTGAATTGTTTCACTTAAATTTGCACGATTTTTATTCCATTTGTGATGTGATTTAATTAAATCTTTTTTTGTGAAGCATTCGCTGATAATTTACTGATCTCTTTCTTATTACGATTCAATACAAAATATTATTTCGCCAGAAGCTCATATTTTCGGACAGAATTATTTTGTTTAACTCTGGATTTTGTAGAAAATTATACCCCGAGCCTACAGATTAAGATGCTTAACATTTCATTTGGATTGTTATATTTTCCCATATCGCCGGTAGTATCACGTTCTATCACGCTATACACTAAAAAAATACGTATTTTATAATCAATTTGTGGGTTGGGAAGAAAAACATTGTCACCCGAATTTCTATTATTGCCTCTGGGTTGAAGAGTGTTTGAAACTCTCAATTTATGAGATTTGAATACAAATAATCCATCAATTTGCGTTTTAGAAAAATAAATCTCTTACTCTAAAAATATTTTCATGCTTGTCTTGCTCAAGACATGAGAACAAATGAATATAGCGGTTATTTCTGGGCTTGTTGAATACCTTCAAGACTTTCGACGAGCGAAACACTTGTGGCTGTCAGGTTTCTCAGCGAGTCACGTGTCTACAGTTACTTGCTGGTCAAACAACAGACAGTCACAGCCAATATGTTCCACATGGGGCTCCTCAAAAGACAATAGCTAGAGTGATACAAATTCCTAAGAATCTCTTGATTGTGGTCTAACATATTCTAGAGACCCTCTGTGCGGTTGGTAAAGTGGGTAGCTCCACATATTATGTTTGGCATGCTTTGATTCAAATAGAATTGCTGGAAAAGCAAACATTTCATTCAAAAGCCGAAGGTTTTTGTGAATTTCTTTCAGTTTTTGGTCACAATTCCTGTAGCCTGATAATCAACAAATCCACAACAATTCATATTCAGTTTTTTTGACTGCAGTCAAGAAATTGCAAGTTACCTATCGCTTTGGTATTTGATTCCACTGAACAACCGGCTCCTGAATTTTTTTTATCCACAGACAATTAACAAATGACTTTTCATGCTGATCAAATCAAGCGAAGACATAGTTACGAAGTGGGTTTTGATGAAACAGAGAAAATACTATTCAATGGAACTTTGAAAAGTCACGTCAGAATTATACGATTTTAAGCATTTTGTTTAATTTAAGGAATAAATGAAGTGCATTCTTGATGGATGCAAATTGAGTTAGGTCTTTGGAAGTCCAAACCCAATTCAGTTGGAAATATTTCTGTGACATGATGACAAGCAACGAGAAATTTAAATGTGATGCTTTTTGCGTATTAGATTTTTCGTCGAGCTGTCAAGACGAAATTAATCCATTCGTGAGGCGAGGTGCCAAATAATATCTGTCAAGGGTAATTGAACGAGCGCACTTTACTTCACAAAGTAATATCACTCACAGTAAACTACTTATTTATTTCTTGAACAACGTTATACACAAGAAACAAATTGCCAATCGCCTTTCTTTAGTGATATACTTTCTTTTACACGAAAAAGTTAACTAGAGTAATAAGTTGGAACAAGAAAACTTATTCCCGTCATTATCCTGTCGCTGTGCACGTGAAAAAATATGGTTAACTCCTTAATTTTCAAATTTTGACGTTTTCAAAGTTAGACAGAAAGAAGACGAGAAAAAAATATATGAGATCGTAATCTTCGCGAAAGTTTTCTTGCGTTGCGTTGCGTTGCGCTGCGGCTGGCGCGGATGAAAAACGGATTCGCATTCGGAGCTACTTGCTAGAAAAAAGTTCGCCACCGCGCAAAAGTCGAGCGAAAAGTTTGAAATTGAGTTGTTGAGGCGTCCAGTAAACCGGCATCAAAACTTGAGCCGCCGCACGAACGCGATGAGATCGACGTCGGGCAAAGAAGCCTCGACCGCCGCGTGTTCCAACGCGATCCTCATCTTCAAGAGTAGATATTAATTTGCCCTACCGCGTAGAGTAAAATTCCCAGCCTGCCCCAACATTTTCCTTTCCCCTCTGTGAGGTCAATTTGTCTGGGGGGTCGGGAAGAAACACAGACGCATCCTTGGTTATCATGCTGGATGGCGAAAGAAGCGACCTCCTTGCTTCCCCCTTGCTTCAACGGTGGTGTCAGTGATTAACAGATTTTTTTCCAATACTTTTAACCCAGGAATAACTGGTGCTAGTGCTTCAGTAGCACCATCGCAATACAAGATAATTGAAATGGTTGATTTACAAATGATTTAACCCGGGAATTCATATTCTAGAGTAATTTATTCATCCCTTTATTTTGTTGGTTGTCGCTTACAATTTCTCACACAATCCACTCTTATATGGTTACATTTTGAACCATGGTTATAAAATTTTGTCATATATTTTCATAATTTTAATATGCACATAACATAAGCATATGAGTTACAAACTATTTGTTACGGAATTCAACTCTTGCCGTTAGCACATTTACAGGTTGTTTTCTTAAAATATTCTTTGGTGCTATAAAGCGTGATTCAGAAAAAAAGTATTTAATTTTGCTCTAGGTTATCATGTCATGGTTACCAAGACTTATCTCATCCCCTCCTGAGGGAGACTTGTTGTCAACGCGGCTCTGAATAAGGCCCTACATAACTCAGATTTCTAAACCTCGTTTTGCATTGCAATTATTGGTTGCTTACAATTGTTGTCACCTATACTTGTTGCATGGCACCTCTAAGAAAAGCCGCCTAACACCAACATGAAACAAACGACCGCCCAAAACACATTCACAATCTTCGCCAACCTCGCACGGTGTCGACGTCGACTCCAGCCTCCTCTTCACTCCCACCTGCCATAAATCATTCCCCGTCTCACCGCGCAGACATGTTACCGATCGCAACCACGTCACCGGATCGATCGCGTCTCAAGCGATAATTAATTCACGGCCGTCGAGTCGCGTGCACAGCGCTGCTCCGCGCCTCGGTGTCGTACTAAGTGTTTCCGATGCCTGCGTCCGCCGCGTGGGTCATCGTGATTAATTGATGAGTGGGTCCGCGGGAGGACCGCGTCGTCGGGAGGACCGCGTCGTGCCGCCGGGGCGTTGCATGTTTGCGACAAGCCCGCGGTGGTGAGGGGTGGCTGTCGTGGGTGGGTGGGTGGGTTGTAGAGGAGACCCCGTGGGCGACGCCGTCGGGCGCTGGTGGGTGGATTGACATGCTTCGCTACTTGAACGGGGATGTCGTCGAGTCAAAAATCAAACGACCGTGTGTGATGCTGCATGTTTCTTTAGTTAAAAACCGGGTTAATTTGCTAATAGGGTTGTATTTTGCACTCAAGCGACAATTAAGTGTCACTGTCGCTTTTTGTCACCTTTCGTGCTAAACTTCCTGTAAAGAGTGTGTGCATTTTCTCCATCCACCCTCCTCAAGGTCTTCAGTTCGTAAACAGATATGAATGTGTTTTTTGTGTGACGCACTTGCCTCAGGAAATGTAGGCGCAGACTCGCAAAAATATTGCACTTAAGGCGGAATACGACTTTTTTTCCTTCGACTTTACGACTGGTACATGGTGTACTTGTCAAAAGCACTTTTACTTAGCGGTCTTTACAATAAAGCCGAGTGGCACAACATATTTGAATAATTTCTAGTGGCCTGGACTCGCTGGCGTCATCGTAAAGGTGGAGGAGCCGGATTTGCTCTGCGGGCTGCGTTCAGGGGCTGGCTGAAAGTTCTAACATTAAAAAATACAAATAACCGTACCAAAATTCGATTTAAAATATATGTTAATGGAGCATACACACTTTAGTTAGTCTAGTTGGTTTTTAAAGTTCTCTTGATATCAGAAAAACACCCAAGAAACAATCCCAAGAGAAACGAGTGGCGAGGCCTATCCGTATCCCTTGCGTGCCGTGAGTCTGCTGGGACGCCGTGTTGATCCGAGTTGTCTGGATATTGCCAGCAGGGAGGCGTGCTGGCTTCGACACCGACAGGATCAAGCCTTCGTGCAGACTTCAACCGAATCTGCTCCAGCTGGCATGCTTCGAGCAGAGGCAATGCCGTACCCTGGGGATTTTTCGGAGTAATCTACCCAGGGAAAATTATGTTACTCAGGGATATCAATGAATTGGTGGCGTTGTCTGACATTCAATACCTCTGTGGATGCTTTGCGGATGACGCTGGCAACGTGAACGCTGCGTCGGGTTGACATCAAGGTACTGAGGTGAAGCAGGATGTTTGCAGAGAGAGGGCATGACCCACACGACCACCCAGTATCCACAAAGATTCTCAAAGCGGATGATACATACAGGCACTGATAGAGATGTCGCTTGACATAATATATCCTTCCAGTTGGGTCTGCCATGTGTTTCGACGATAATTGTCTGGGATTAATCACAGGTTACATAAACGTTTGCGTTTGCTGGTTGTTTCATCGAAATTCAAGGAACTCGAGCAATTGCCATCTCTAAGGCCTCAGATTATTAGCTAACTTCAATGTTAAGCTACCTGCTCACTTCAAAATAGGATCGTGGCAGCTCGAACCAACTTGCAACGAACTTCGAACAAATGTCGAACCATAGAGATGAAAAGTTTGAAGCGTTTTCTCCGACCTCTGCTCGCTAGGCTCGATGGTATCCGAGATCCTTGTATATCTATACGCTGAATACATAAACAGCGAAAGGAATTGCACGCTTATCCCCTGACAAATGGTTGCCGTCGGATTGTATGTCGCCGGCAAACGGGCCCGCCAGTGGCAAACTGTGGACGGATTTGACTAAATTCGTGAAAAATCTGCCCTTTTGAGGTTAAATGGAAGTCGAAGGATGGTGATGCAAGTAATAGACCTTTGCATACAGAACCAAAATGACGTCAGATACTCGCTTAGGCCACTTGGGGGTGATTTCCTTATCAGGAGGGCGATCATGTAACTTTGGTGATTTCAAAACCATTCGTTTTCGGCCGAGATATCGAATGATTTCATATCACATCGATTTCAGCGATCACGTAAAAAAAATAACAAGTGATATGTCAGAAAAGAGGTGATTTGAAAACGAATGCCAAGAAGCACTCGTTTTCGAAATCGAACGTGATATCGAGTTTCAAAATGGCCGACCAAGTTGTACGGTTTCGTGTGGCTGAGAATATTATTGAATGTTTGTTAGATGTTAATGAGCGTATCGAAAAACTCTTCAAATGCGACTTAAAAGGCGAATGTTAAGGGATGCTTATGACCCGTTCACCGTAAGTTTCAATCATTTCGTTGGCCTGTATCGCATCCCTAAAGTGGCGGCCCATGGGCTCATTGACTTGCTGACTCGGCATCTCCGCCAAATCCAGCGAAATACTGCGATTCCCATTTGGATGCGGGTAAGTGTACCAATTTGAATGACTAAAAAATAGTATACGCATGATCATTTACACTATCTCCTTTTACTACGTGCTTTTTTATTTATATAATAATTTTGACAGTAGCCTAACCTTACTTTTAACCAACCATCATCACACAACACACTGGCCCATGATCTCCCTTTTTTCAGGTTATAACTACAATCAATTACCCCAAGTCTCTTGGAAGAGATAGACTTGCCTGCCAAAGAGTTGGCATTTGTGGGTGGATTGTGCTGGGTCCTAGCAGCATGCAGCCGACGTCCATGCCGCCGGCCATGCGACACGAGCACGCGTTGTGCGAGACTTTTTCGCTACCTATCTAGCCAAATCCTCACCAAATCCTTGTAAAAATTTACCACTTACCAAATCCTTGTTCCTCAACTGGTTTATTTTTATGACATGCCCATGAATAAAAATCAAGATTGAATGACAAATCAATCATGAATAAAAATCATTCAATGGTCCATATGATAAGGTAGAGAAATTATAAATCTTATATTTATTAAAACTTGTTTTGCAAGCAATTTTTCAGCAAGGATCCCAAATCAGGTAACTGGTAAGTACATTCAAACATTTCGATGGTTCTCTAGCCGCTCTCTCCCCACAAGCCCCACACACTGTTAATGATATCTTTTTGTATGACTCTTCCATACAGTCCAATCAACTCATTTCTTGCAAAGGCAGGGTGATTCCTCGTGTACTCCACAAAGATATGTCTCTGCTTTTCAGTTTTGTGCGAATTTCTTGAGTGGGAAAGAAGAAAACAAACATATTGGTAAAGGTTATTGCCAAATGGTAAGACGAATGTACTTTTATATTTGTGAATTATGAAGCCGCTATGCATATTATTTTTATGCCAGTATGTGTTGCCTACTTAAAAAAATAAATATATGAATATTTATCATTTAAAATAAGTCGTAAAATAATATATTTAAATCCTGCGTCCAAATCCTGTGTAAATTCATATGAACAACAAAAAGTAGCTCGATGAGGAATTCAATAAAGCATTGCAGTGTTTAGATGTGGTTATCTATGGCAAGTTCCTAATTATTTTAAAACAACTTGACTTCAAATTATTACTTACTGCATATTATTGCCAGAATTTTCTCGATCCAAAGTTTGTCTTGTCTTTGACGTTTCTGTTGAGTGATTCGAATTCGCCTCAAAAGTCAGCTGTCATTTGTTTAAATTCACGATTGCGCATGCTCGGTGTACTAACCACTCTGAAAACATCCGTTTTTGAACCAAATCGAATCGCCGGTGACATATCGAATGATTTCGCTAACGAATGCCTTACGTGATCGCTGTGAAAACTTTTTCGATATCGCATGCGATATCGAAAACGAATGATTTCAAAATCATACGTTTTCGAAGAAAGTTACATGATCGGTCTCCTGGTCTACAAAGAAATAGGATTGGCTTTGCCCACATTTTAAATTAAACTCCAGTGACGATAAAAATTTGGTTGACGATGCTTTTATCTCGGGGATACATTTGATTTTATCTTTTATTGGCCCTGAAATTGGTGCAGTTTTAAGCGTGGGGAATTCAGGACGTGTATTTTAAATTTTAGTGGGTGAATGATTTATTTATTTAGAAAATATACGATTTGGGATAAGTTGAATGTTCTCTTGCGACTTGGACATCCTCTGCCGACAGTCTTGAACACAAATCACCCCTTGGTCTCCACTTCGAGGATGCTTTTTTCGCAATAAGATGACACTGCTGATCTGTGGGTACTACCTATGGTACTACTTAATGATAGAAATTGGTATTTTTAATTTTATCTTTATATGAAGTTGATTGAAATGAAATCTTTTCACACAGGAATAATCGTCAAACAGCGAGTAGAGAGTCAGCGTTTAGCATTTAAAACACATATAATTCTGCGAAGAAGGAAATTGGGAAATGGTCACAAGTTACTCGAACGAACATGTTAATTTGATTCCTCACAGTTTATGAGCCATTGGGCCTCGAATGTCACCTCCATTGAAACCTGTATAGTGCTTAACCTCATTGCATCCTAGTCGAGAAATGCTTTAAAGACGACAAAGAAACCAAACATAAGACCAACAAGAACAATACTTGATAAAAAGACCGAAAATAATAACCATATACCATCAGCACAGACGCCAAGAGACCACATAACTCCCATTCATTTCCTACCCCGCGGACGTAAGAGGAAATATCAGTTTTCCACGGTCTTGAATAAGGTCACGACACCACGGGGGTCCGTAGATCACGTGCCAACGCTGCGCCACCTGACTACCCTTACCCTCGCTACCCTTATTACTACCCTCACTGCGGCACAGTGGCGCTAGCTAGGGATGGGCACTATCCAAGATGCATTTGAGAGAACTCCGATACGATTATCCTGATTTTCTTGGTATTTATTCCGATTTAAGTTGTTACATAGCTTCACTGGTATTGTGATTCTTCTTTATCTGTATACTTGACACCATGCTTTAGTTTTAATAGGTAGGTGCTACAGATTTTGGCACAACATGGACAGTAATAAATTCCCAAAACCGTACCTTCGTATCGAGACTGAACATCAGTACCACTGGTTCATATAGTTCTCTTAAATTGCGATATTTTTTTTTTAAATGTCGATTCAAGTTTTCACAGCACTCCTCAAAATGTCGCCAATTCAATGCAACTGTTCATTTTTCAGCGTCCATAAAGCGTTTTTTTTTCATTCACCATAAAATACTTCCTCGAACTTCATCGACAAAGCACTGTCCTTCGTCCAAAAGCTTACATTCTTAACTTCTTTTCAGGACCAAAAGTCGTTCATAACAGAGTAGAAGCATAATATCATTAGAAATCGGATAGCGATTAAATCTGGCACCACCGGGTGGACAGGCTCACAAATTTTTTCAACCCTGAATTGTGAGATAACTCGCAGAAAAAATTGAATTGCACTGCTTTGCCATGGAATTTAACTCAACTACCACTTCAACCCAGAGTTAAAAATATGGTAAAACTGACCCTAAGATGTCTGTTGATTCGATATTGTGTACTTTCAGCTACAACGATTTCGTTCCCCACGATACTCAACTCTTCTAAGTGAATCTCGGATACTTTATAAAATGAATCCGTATCCAACATCTTGTATCGCGGGTAGTTTCATCAAGTGCTTGGCCATCCCTGACATAGTAGCAGCGAGTGCCTCTGCTAGCTCCTGAGTCTTTGAGACTGCACCAGCACGCTCGGTTAGGACTGCGTGCTATCGCGATGCCACCCAGTATCTCCCTCGCCGTCTCATCTCTCTTGTCAGTCTTTCTGTTTAGGAAGGCGTCGTTGCTTCCTCTGATGTCAGTCAGAGACGTCGGGGCGACGAGGGCGTCGGGATCGTTGAGTGAAACGTGAAATTTGGTTTAGTGTGCTTTCGTAGCCGAGAGATTTGGTGACGGTCGGCCACGGGGCGGCCTGCACCAAATATCTTACTTTGATAATGTGGGACACTGTCGAAATCTGTTGAGGGACAGAATCTTGAGCGCTGCCCAAGCGGCGAGGGAAGATAATAAAGCACCCCAGCCATCTACGTACAACTTAACGTTACTTATGTCATCTTGCGTATAATTTAGGGGGCTTTGTTTGCCACTGATGCTCAATCTTAAGTTTCAAATGACAGTTGGCAAAATAAAGATTATTATTGCAGGTTATAACTGCCTTTGATTAATTTAACTTCTTAAATGTTATTTGTTATAATTATTGCTTTGGACTTTTTCTATAATAAGCCTTATACTTTCGAAATAATTAATCTCTCACATAATTGTCATTACCCAGGCAAGGTAAAGATCCGGGGTCAATATCATCATCCACACATTTTCGATTGGATATCTCGTTTCCAAGAATTGGATATAAAGTTAACGTTTACTGAAAAACTCTTGCACGTATCTTTGGGCGATACAGAATTTGAAGCGCAAGCAGCAGCAGAGTACAACGGTCGTCGTTTTTAAAAGCGTACCAACATTTAATACTGCAGCTCTCGTTCATTTATCTCGACAACGATGAACCACTTGTTCTTGCTCGTCTTGACTCCGTTTCTTTCTTCGCGAACAAGTTTACTTAAACGTCATCGTCACTCGACATTCTTTCGTTGCACTATCGGAACTATCTGGACCAGAAAGTATATTTCAGTTCCGTCGACATCACTGCCATCAGATAACACCCACTAGCAAGAAGAGTATCGCAACTACCCGACCATTCTCCAGGATCAATACACCTTTTGACGTCTAACAACTGTGTAGCCAATATCCCCAAGGTTTATGTCCAGCCGGGGCGTCAGACTGAAATTTGCACCGACAACCGCCAGCAATTTGGCGCCGGGCTTAACGAGGCAGCCGAGTAATAAACGACACACGGCGCCGTTCGTCACTAATTTGTCTATCTAGCTTTAACGAGGAAAAACTAGCGTCGGGGGTGAAGCAAGAAAATGGAATCCAGGTTAATCTATGTGCGAGTTGGGCACGGGGACGAGACGAGAGAAGGGACGGTTCAGAGCTGGAGACGTTGACACAGTAGCTGGTAGTAGGTGGTCGGATTAGTTGCATTTAAATCTTCGTCTGTTTGATGGGTGATATGTGCCTGGAGTATGAAGCTTGGTGCCATTGAGTATGGTTACATTGAGAATCTGATTGACCTAGGGCCATAGAATAAGATAGGTACCTTGTTCTATGCTAGAGCTTTGCGAACAGATGAGCATTAAATTTACGCTAATCTACAACTCGACTATACTGAGTGTGCGCGAAGCCCCAAGGCTAAGGATAATAAAGTGATTTGAAAACAAAACGGAAAAAGTTCCTAAAAACGAATTTTTGAAAAAAGCTGTCTTATAGGATGAGGTGAAAATAGAACAGGGTCTAATTTGAGTGAAAACAAAGGTATAACTAAAATTTCATCAAAATCGGTTGAGGCGTTTGGCCTGTAGAGCGCGAACAGACATAAAAAAACTTGCCGGATTTTTTCCAGCAGTAATTTTAATTGAAGATTCGCTTCACTCGCTTTTCTCGTTACGCTCATCAACAATGAGTTAGTTTCCATTCTTTTGATTTTGTATGTAGCTAAAATTTTGTAAATTAAAGTGATTTTTCACTTTTCACTTGTCGTATCACTTACACCTCCAATTATTCTATTTTTAACACGTTAGAATCGATGATTAGATGGCAAAGTAGAGGAAAATTAAAAAAAAACTCCATACAAAAAATACAAATACCGGTCTATCAACGGAAAAGAAACATCTCTCATTGCCAAATCCTTTGATTGGAATTGGACTTTTAAACATTTCATTCTCAGACGTCGAGCCGTATAATTTTACGAGCTCGTAAGAGTTAATCAGATGATTGAGCGAGAAGGAGACCTTCTATCTTCTCGCCGGGAATTCTCATCGAGTAAATAAAGGATAGTTTCTCCTCGCCGTTGAAGCGGCCAAACTGCTTTCAAAGTGCACCGAGAAATTGTAAGCAACTTTTATCGCTTCATCTTTCCGACTGGAATTGCTCGCTCCATGTTCTACTTTGCAAATCTGCTCGCGTTGGATACGCGTACATAACAAATATAAACGACACGCTTGTGCAATCCCGCCTGCATTCGTACTTTCCGGCGCTTGTAGGTACTTCAATTAACATTAAAACTTTACGTTATAAAGTTTTTATTAACAAAAATCAAGCATAGCTTTAATGCCGATACAGTTTTTTTGCTAAGCAATTAAATCCGTATAAAATACAAGCTTTTATCCAGACCCTTTTTGTACACATTTCATTTACTACACGAAAAAAAACTTTTTCTATAAACCTCTAACATGATATCTGCGGCTATTTCTGCGTAAATTACTCACGGATGGCCTTGCGTTTTGCCTGGAAGCCGGCTACACTCATTACGGCCGTGGTCATTAGCGGGGGCATTCATTGCTCGGTCGGGTGCGTGTGGCTTGCGTCTACGCATCGCGCTACGCGGCGTTCCCAATCAAGGAAGCCATCCATTGCCCTGTGCGTAATTCAGACAGCGCGGGGAGGAAGATGGATGCGCCAGGATCTTTGCCACGAGACTGATTTATCATGGATCACTTCATGTTTTCACGTTCTGTTCTGCTTTGTGTCATTCCGGCCGTATTATCAATGTACAAACTTTATTTCGGTAATTTTTGAAGGGTCTGATTTTCACGAGGCGCGGCTAGGGAACAACCCTGATTTCATGAATTGGTACAGACTTACGCTTCTACGACCTAACACTTGGTTATGTATAAATTGCGACGTTGAAAGGAAATCGGATTCCGGCTCCGATCGCGGTTATCATTATAAAACTTTTAATGAAGCACATATTTGAATGTGCTAACAGTAGAAATTATCTCGAGGTGTACCATTAAGCTATAATTTGCTCAGAAATTTGCACAGGACTTCATGCAGAAGAGAAAACAAGACCAAATCAAAGGATTTCATCACACAAAACAAATTCTTGCCACATGTATATATACCATTGTCCGCAGCCAGCTTTAAGCACAGCCGCAATCCACTCGGACCCATTTCCCCACAGCATCCACACGACACTCTGTCCTCGAAGCCCGCGCCACTAACCTAATTAGCAATCCAATTCATTACGAGCCTCCCCGTATCAATAAAGACGCAATTTACTTTTGTTCCAGCCACTACAGCAACATATGGCACCATTATATTTGCCATGTTCCGGATCAATTACCTCATCGTCGCCGTTGGCTCCCTACAAGTGGCGACGGGCGTCGGCGTCGGCGTCGGCGTCGGCGTCGGCGTCGGGACGACGGCGCAGGACGCCGGCCTCGGTGGCGTCGCTCCGTCGTCGCGACGCCACTCAGCTAGGCGCCGGCGAGCGGTGTGGTCGACGACGTCGCTAGCTGCCCGCGACGCCTGAACGGACCGGCTCGACATCGGTGTTACCTGTTGGTTGCCGTCGGGGGGTTGTGTTAGCGGCGACGTTGCGGTGTGTGCGGGGCGTCGCGAGTCGGTGTCGTCGGGTGGGGCGTTGACCGTCGGTGTTTTGTGTTTTGGGGCGGCCGGTGCCGGGTTGCGTCTTGCCTGGCTTTTTTGACAAATCTTTGTTTTTTGGCGTTATTCTCTGAAGTGTAATCGAACAGTGTTCTTTGGAGCAGTAACAGATAGGATTTTGATGTTTTAAGTATCGTCGAAACTTTAAATTGAACTTAAAATGTAAATTAAAAGCGCGAACAATAATTTTGAACTGTATAAGATGGGTTCAATACGCTGTTCTCGCGTGTGATTGTATGTATCAGTGTTAAAGATATTCCATATTAACAAAACCTTAAGCTTAAAGCTGAAATAATTGTCTGAAGATTTAAAAAAAACTTCACCGCGAAATCAAAACCTTACAACTGAACCCCTAAACCACCGCCTAAAACATTGAATATAAAACATTTGTGCTGAGAAAGGTGATGTGATGTCGGTAACTGAGTGATCGGGCACGAAGCGTACCGACAAGTGAGTTCGTTCGATCGTGTGTTCGTGTGTTCGCGTGACGAACTCTTGGACCTATCTCGTCGCGTCTTCCGACACACGTGGATACTTGGCACCCGGCGGGATAGATAGGTAAGTGATTGCCAGTGCCTGCAGGCGAGAGAGCTGCAGAGAGGCAGAAATGATCGCGGAGACATTGTCTGCAGGCGATATCCCAGGAAAGTACGAAGTGGACTGCTATTCTGTAACTTTTTTTTTAACGTGAGTTGATGTCTTGTCAGAGTGTCCAATGAAACAAAGAACGCTCTCATCTCATCTCACTCTATCGGTGTCCTTGTCGAACATCGTCACACAATCGTAACATAATTCTCGGAAGCTTTTCATGTGTTACCGAGATGTTATCCATGATTTTGTCTCTTCGAAATGGGTCCATATTTACAGCCACCTACAAATATAAACTAATGAATACAATATAAGCTTTAAAAATATAACGGGGTGCGACAAAGTATCAAAAATGGGGGTTGAACTTTATTGTTACCTCTCAGCCCAATTACTGCCCATCTATCTCATTTCCCGACCCGAATAATTAATGTTATACCTGCAAACAAATTCAGCGATGAAAAAGTTAATTAGCACCGGCTCCTCTGTGAAACCTCATTAATACCAACACGGCTCTTAATTTCTTTGATGTCTTTTTCATTCGCTCGGGTTTTGAAAGGATGGCTATTTTCTTGAAATAAGAGCTCGATTTGCCCCCGAGGCGGGTAGTGTCGCGAACGCGTGGTCGCGATTCCGCCAATTAGCCTGTTGGAATAAGTTCGTTAGTCACAGGTGGGCTGGATACTAATTAGTCTCGGTGCACGTGCACTAAATGATACCGCGCTAACATCGGGCGCATTACGACACTTGAATATATGCACGAGATAAAAAAATGTTTCGTCGTTGGAATAAACTGGGTGCCTTTGCTGCAAGCCAAAAAGAAATCCAGGATTTATTTTTCTTGTCTACAATGAAATATGCCACAACTTGCATAATACCTCAGCGGCTTTATCGGAGATGTGATGTGGTTGGCGTAACGGAGATCGTTTTTCAGCTAGGTTAAGTCAAAGTTTTCTCTAAAAAATGTGTATCTTTGCAGGTGTATCTTAATTTACATTTTGTTTGAATAGACTCGAGTATAGAACTTCTTTGACATCTAAGTAGCGACTAATATCGCTGAAAAATTATCGTTTCGTAGTCGATTAGCATTATAGGGTCGCAATGAAGATAGTACACATTTAAACTTGATAAGAAATTATTTGCGAGGGTCTAGTTAATAACTATTGAACCCCTGCTAGTGCAGAGCCAGCTGTTCAAAATTTGCTCGATGCAAAGCGGAATGGAAGAGACTTTCAACCACTGCTCTGATAACCTCAAAGACACGAATATAATATAATTCATGCAGAGCTAAGCCGTTTTTTTTCTGACATAATAAACTTTGATAAGCAAGCGATTGATGGAAAGAAAGCGAAGCAGGAAGCTTTTGTGACCGAATTGGGATACGAACCCGCTTTCCTTGTACATAGAGTTCACGCGTTTCTGGATCGGATACCCGAGCTCATTTCCCGGTGCACCGTGGACTTTTCCTAACTATCCACTGACTTTTATGTGAATTCTCTGAAGTATATCAAGAAAGAACAAAATTTGCTAAATTACTTGGATAAAAAAGAAAATAAAAACTCCATGTCTTGGAACGGTTGTTGGAACAAAAACAGTTAAATTGTTTTTGTGAACCGTTTAATGGGATGCTATTAAATTCAACTGTCAGTACCAGTCACAGAAATGCATAACATATCAAAGAACATGTCATCTCACCGTCAGATCGGCCAACACTTATAATTCAACGTACACGTGCTAGATTTACATAGCTTCATATTCATAGTTGAAATTAAATGTTGTGATATTGTGTCTATATTTGCCGAGGCGCATACCGAATTAGTCGGTGTTGATTCAAATCGGACGATGTTTACATGTTATTGTCAGCGGATGAGTGGCACAAACATGGAATTTTGGTCCACTGTATTACAGACGACCTAAAATCTACATGATTACAACTGTAACTGGTTTTAATTGGCATTAGAACTTTCCATTTTGGTATTCTGAGACCCATCTGTGCTTTCACATACAGCGTACCTTTATTTTCGAGTGTAAATTAGGAATTTTTGGTAAAATGTTGTGCAGTAGTAATGCTTCATGAATTCGATTAAATAGTAATTAATATTATGATTGACTTTTGATTGCGTACGACAAAGTATCAGCGATCTACAATAAAATTTCCCTAAATATAAATATAATAAACGGATTGTGTGCAACAGAAATAAGTTTAAGCCCTTCACGAAGAAGCAGATGACAAAGAAACGGCCACAATTAAAACACAATCATCGAAAGAGTCTAATTTTTGTCGAAATGTTTTACCTTCGCGATTCTTTTCCCATTCAGCTGCAGTGAAGTATTCCAGCTGAGTGCTTCATCCGTCACATAATTCCACACGAGTAGCTTCTAAAAAAAACAACCAAGAATATTATAGAGTGGCTCACGAGCTGCCGCGAGCGGTTGCAGCGGAGAAAATTACCGACTTAAATGCACAAGTAATTTGTTCTGCTCTCAATTTATAGTAATGTAGACGTAACAAGACTCACCACGAGAAGAAAAAGTAGCTACATTTCTTCAACGCTCAAGTCTTGAAATGTCATTTAGACTTTGGTTGAGAAGTTTGAAGTGTTAATTTACGTCATTGGCGGAAGGCTTCCGCTTTCTAGGCTTCCGTTCAGCCGACGATGGAGTCGTGCTTCATTTCAGTCCATTTTCCAATTACAAAAAAAAAATATAAAGTAAATTTCCATCACCATTTTGTGCAGAAAGAGAAACAAACCCAACAACTTTACCCACCGGCGCTACTTGTTCCCCGACCAAATTTCGTTTCGACTCGAGAGAAAATGGAAAATTGATATTATTGAACCAAGTAAATAACTACAGGCTTTAAACATACACAGAAATAATGGAACCAAAGTAATTGAACGCGACGTATCGATAACCAATACAAATGTTTCGTGTATACGCACTTCAAAAAAGCCTCGTCACAATTCAGTTAAGTTGGCATACTTGAAGAGCATACATCCCGAATAAACTCCCTCAGATGAGGTGCCATCACAACGCTTGAAAAGACTTATCTTCGTCTTCTGCCTCCTTCTTGTTCACAACTCGCATGATAAAGTCGACAGATGCTTAATCGGCAGTTTATCAATGTAGTAATGAAGGGATATGATCTGGGATATTTGTGAGGCATCCATTCGCTAAGTTGGGAGTGATATTCAAGTGGCAATAGCTTCCAAGGGTCTTCACTGATGCACAACATGCCGGTTCCATTAAAACTTATTAGCAGTGGAACAACGAAGCATCAATATTGGTGTTGCAAAATGTGACGGTACTTTGGCATACGCTAGGGCATTGTTATTTCAGGAATTACCATGGCGAATGGCCGAGAGATCGGGAGTTGGGGGTAGAACCACGTAGAACGTTGATCAAGATGAATGCTACAGCTATTTACAACAACAATATTATGTGAGCTTGGATGTCAGGAAATTTGCACAAGAAATGTGAGATTTTGTACTGTCATGGTGACTCCAGATTTCGTCAGCTTACAAATATTTTAACTACCCCAAAAGATTGGATGGAAATTATTTTTACCTTGTTTTAAGTATTGATCTATATAAAAAATAAATTCACATTCCAGATATCTCGATGTTACGCAATACTCGGCATGAAAAATAATAATTTTTTTGAAAGTTTTAGTTAAACTCCTACAAGCAGCCCGCAGAGCAAACACGGCTCCTCCACTATAACGGATCGCTTCTTCTATACAAGTGAACACAATTACGCATGAACCATTCCAACAATCTTTATGTGTGCATGGCCAAGGGTGACTTGGGAGGCGTCTCATTGAGCACAAAGCCTGCCAGAAAGAAAAAGAGAAAAGGTGATTAGCGATTTATAATTTAGGATATTTTTTACATTGGCACATACAACGCTGAATGAATTGTAACAAAACTTATGTGTGGCTGCTCGCTTTAGACAACAACGTGATCGCAGCTCTGGTGATAAGTTTTACATATATCTATACAAAATATTTAGAATATTTTATCAAATTACGGTCTTAACCTCAAAATCATAGAATTGAAAGTTGATGCCTGAATAAAATTAATTAGCACTAATTGGCTATATTTATATCCGAGAAACAAGACCTACTTTTAAAATTTAATTTCATCCTATCTAATAATTCTCTAAGCTTCCTTTTTAAGTCCAATGCAAAGTCCTACTTTGCAGAACATCAACATTAACTTAAGTAGCTTTTTATTCCGTTTGAATCGTGAAAGTAGTCAGGGAAAAAACTGTTCTCGCTGAACTTTTGTACTTCTAAT
This sequence comes from Nemurella pictetii, assembly GCA_921293315.2. Taxonomy (NCBI): domain Eukaryota; kingdom Metazoa; phylum Arthropoda; class Insecta; order Plecoptera; family Nemouridae; genus Nemurella; species Nemurella pictetii. The sequence continues at coordinate 12,661,565 of OV121122.1, forward strand.
AGAGTTTGCTCATTCTCTCTAGAAAATATAAGTGGCACTGCCTGTGAAAATTCTATCAATTACGGCAGCAAGTATAATTTACAAAGTGACAATACATTTTCGTGTCCTTACTCCGTTTATATGAACCGAGATATAAAGGTAGAAATGTATAAACTGGGAACATTTGTTACTTCTCTTCAAGTAATTGTCTTACAGCTTGAAACTACGCTGGTAGACAAGAAGCAAGGCATAATACTTTTGAAGCTAGCCGACGTTTTGCCTTCGTAAGAGGCTGAAAGTTCAGATACTTAATTGGGCAATTTCAATTCAAGCTGAAATGTTGCTAGCTTGCTAAAAGGTTGAGAAATTTGATGAAAAGTATGCTGGAAAAGGATTTTATTCTTTGAATTATTTTTCCTTAAAGTAATGGCTGATGTATTCGAAAACTAAATGAGAAGTTGAGCGTTCTACCCTTAAAGACATTTTCTAAAAAGACAAATTTACTGTTCGTAAATCTTAAAGAATGTAGCATAGAATTGTGTACTGCCAACAATCACGTGTCAGCTGTTAGATCACCTACATACACTATCGACATTAAAGGCTGGTTCACAATGAACTTAGCAATAGACATAACTTAAAATAAGCAGCAACTTCAAAGTTTGACATATGGATCTCCATTAGACTGTCTACAACAAACATAAGGACTTAACTTAGACATGACTTAAACATAATGTTTGACCATGCCAAACTTTTAAGTTACTGCTAATTTTAAGTTATGTCTATTGCTACGTTGATTGTGAACCAGCCTTAAGGATTGAAAAAGACAATAAAATATATATTAGTTAAAACTTTGTAAGCTACAGAGAGAAATTAGAAAAACCTTGTGATGTCATCGGCTGCAATAACAAATAACAATGTCCATTCACGTGGCTAACCACATAAAAGCTCATTCCCTTGGTGACAATTCCTGTCGGTTGCTTCTATTTTCTTCCTAAAGATAAATATTTAACTGGACATTTTAATTTTGGAAGGTTTTTTCTTAGAATCTTATTACGGAAATTGAATTCAGACCTTGGTAATGGTTTCCGAATTACACTGAAAGCCATGCGACCTTTATAAATAACATCTCATTCACAATTTAAAGCTAGTAAGCGGGGGTAATCGCCATTAGCGAGGCCGTTACAGCGTTACAGATGGGCGTTAACGTGCTGCATTATTACTGCATATTATTACATCACCACCCTGTTTGGCGAAGCTGTGCGAAGCTTTGCGAAGCATTAGCCTAGACTTCAAAGTTGCTGAGTGCAACGCGTAGGTTTACTTAGCAAAGCCACCAGGTTGCGTCAATATTTCTGTTAGTAGTGAAAGCGATCTGGAAGGGGAGGGTGTCTTGATGATGTCGCATCATATTCACGGCGACTGGTCAGGTACTTGTAATACACTAAAAACATTATGCAGAAATATATTGATTTGGGTTGTTTTAGTCAGTTGTTAGAACTGATTTTCTTAGGTCTTATTTGCGTCGCTAAAAGTAATTTATTTTTAGTGTTTACGAGTAGATAAATTATCAATCAGCAACACAATTAGCAATGTGCGAGAAATCATAGAGATTATTATATATTTAAAACATTCTCATGCACTATAATTCTCATTTTTAAAGGTTTTCGCTTCTATGACCGATTCTAATTTCCACAATATAATTTCCTAAAAAAATCTTCTCGGTTAAAAAACTTTTTAATCCAGTAGCGTTCCGGCGAAAGTATTTTCACCACAAACATGGCTTAAAGTCCTGCAGGCAGCTTTAAAACAAGGTAAAATGTTCCTAAATGGATGTTTGGTTAGGGACCTTGGGTCTCGCCATACATTCAAACCTTCCGCAAAGTTTTTTTTCCCTTCTTTCTTGCGAATAGCGATGCGCACTAAGAGTGGTATGGTATGGAGAGGTTGGTATGAATATTACATGAGCGAACTGGTGATAGCATCTTGGTCTTAAAGGGGTGGTATTTGGAGGGAGGGGGATTGGGGGTAAGTTAACACCCGTGTGCACCCCCTATATATTGCCTACATTACCTTCATGAGACCACTGCCTATAAGAACGTATGCTACATATTATATATAACTGGATTTCCTTTTTTTTTCGGCGAATTTCAAATATATTATTCAGTTGAGCGTGTCATGCAAGAAAATTTAGTGATTATTTATGAAAATTTGGTACGTGACAATTTTGCTGGACCCGTTTTGATTTTATAAGTGTGGAGTTTGTTCGCTGTTGGGCTATCGGGTCGGAATCAAGCGGAAACAAGCAATTATACTATGAAAATTGATATGTAAGAGTCAACATCCATTAATATTTTTCTTCGAAAAAATCACATAACCAACTATTGAATTGTTTTGAATTAAAATCGTGGAATATTTTTGGGGGCAGGGTGCTTAAACTACTCCAAATATTAGAATAGGCACTGTTACACGCAAAGAAAACTCTATAGTCATTGGATATTAAAAAAATGGATACATAACGACATATTACAAGCGACAACAAAACCTGTAGTGTAATAATATTATCGTCATATGGTACATTGCCAAGTCATATTTCCCACTAGAAAAAACACCGTCTCTCCCTCTCCAGTCTATATACCATCTAGTTGCCCATCATAGTTCTTACTCCACCAGCAACGCGAGATCTATGTGCATTTTGACTTTTGAGAAAAGCCATCTACTCAACACTCCTTTTACTTTTCCCAAAAAAAAAGTTACATGGGGCTTATTTTCTTAAGCACGTAATATTTCATTTTGCAAGTCTCAAAATTGAACCATTATTTTAAAAGGGAAATTATTCCATGACAACTGTAGAGGTTTTCCTTCAAACTTTTCCCCCTTGCCAGCCACGCTCGAGCGTTCTCTCGTGGGATCGCCCATTTATCATACTCGCGAAACAAAGGCGCAGAGATGTCCCACAACTGTGTCTTAATTATCAATCTGAATTATTAGCTATTTCACATTAAAATTTGTAGCAAATTTAAATCAACTCCAGCATGATAAACTGAGTGAGAAGGAATGTAAAGCCGGTTCTGTGTCGTTAAAAATGGCAGTAATTCTTTTGTCAGTAAAATAATATATAAAATCTCCCAAATTCTGTATTTATTATGTGATGATCGTAGAAGAGAGCCGGAAGAATGAATTGAGTTAAAATATTAGACGATCACAATTGTAAATCTACTTGATTTTCAAAAATCCGGAACCTCTGTTCATTGCTTTTATTTGCCAAAAGCCAATGAGATTTCGAGTTGCTTTTCAATACAAGCCTTCTAAACATGTCATTATCTACCATATTTGATCACTTTTTGCGCTGGTTGTTTCAGCTATCTAACTAGCGTAAAATATGTGTATCTATTTCAGTAAATTATCATCAAACAGCATCATCCCCTTCGCTCCAAGCTCCAGCTCCAGCTCCAAGCTGTAAGCTATCCTCAGAATCGGATATCCTGTTATTGCATTCTACTGATATATTATCCCCACACCTCCCCAACCTTACCCCTGGCGTTAAACGTATTCTATTTCCACCTGGCAGCTGAGCGAGGAGGCAGAGACGTCAAACCTCACTACTCACTAATGATGTGTAGTCTCTCAACTTTCTCTTGGCTGTTGAATGGAAAATAATACTCATTAATGATGGTTTGCTTACCTAATGGTTTAAATTTGATAGTACTTGTCCTACCGGCTTGCTTTTTAACGAGTTGGTTTGATTTGACTATGAACCTTGCATTTAACTTATGACTGGAATATATTTTATCAACATCATCATATTCAAGGGAATTAAATTTCTCAAGTGCATATCTGACGTCACTGACCATCTTATGTTCGTAACAAAACTGTTTTCAATAAACTGAACTGGGCTTTTGTGCTGTGGTCTTCATTTCAAAAAAAGGATTGAAGTTTTAATATTATTATACTATTTCTTAGACTAACGTTCTTCGATCAGGAGAAAAACTTTGAAATTTTACTTACGACAAGAAAATTTAATTGCATATCGCAGCATGATAAACAACTAAAAAGCTTTTATTAGAATTGATGCATCTCTAAATACCTTAAGTGCAATGTAATAACGCAATAAATGCGAAGACTGAGTGGCTTTTGACAATTTTATTATTTGTTCCTGAATACAACCATAAGCAAAAACAAGTTGAAAAACTGTCTCACGTTAATTAATGTTTTCTTCAACAAAGGGCAGACAAAAGTGCAGCAAATGGGAATTGATTGAAAAACATTAGTGACCTCTGTGCTTCGTCACAGGCTGCAGTTTGCACGAGAAATAGAGTTCTAGATATTTTCCCCTGCGTTTGATAAGATTCCAGTTGTGTTTATCCGATGCCTGTGTATTTGAATGTTAAGGTAGAAAACGTCTTTTGAAGCCAGAAAGCAAACACAACTCGATATTGGAACGAATATTTCTAGAGTGAGAAAAAAAACGATCAAAGTTATACTCGAACGAAAATATAAAAATGTGTTTACTTTCATTGCATTTTTGAGTTTGATATTATTTTTATTGTGGCCTCAGAGCATTTTCATGGAAAGGACACTACAGTTTGCAGATAAATGTTACATAACCAGCTTGATTGTGATGATTTGGTTGCATTTTGAACGTTTTATGAGAAATCATAAAATATGTTTGGATTTCTAAGCATATAAGTAATAAATGCGTAAAGTTGGTCAGAACAAAGACAAACAATTCTGACAGTTCCGTTCCATCTAACATTCGAATGGGACGACATAAAGAGCGATTCGTTTCACCTATTTATAAGCCATTCAGCTTAACCACCACTGTAATAACACATATTTAACCGCTGAAAATATCTCACACCGTTATAATGACATTTTATTTCAACATAACCGGAAAATCTGTCATACAAAATGATTCAAATCATATTATCAAACAAAACCTTATGATGAAACTTTTCGCAAAGTCCCAGATGAAAATAAGGCCAATTGCAAGGATACTCGTAGCTTGCATTTACTGCACTTTGCTTTGCCAATCCAATTTGTCTGCCCATTGTGACGGCATAGAAACCGTCTCGGGTCAACTGTCGCGAGGACACATAAATAGCAACCTCACCAGTGAATTGGTGTCGTGAATTTATTAATCGCAATGAATCTTGCGCTTGCGGTGAATGCCGCGACTGCTGGGGAATGTCGACCGCCGAGGACAAGGGAGGACCGAGCGGCGGATGTGATTGATCTTGGCCGAGGGAGATTGTGGAACAGTCGCACACGCCCGAGAGCTCGCCGGTGCGGCACGGGCGCTGAAATGTAGAAAATTTACCATGCGCAACGCTGGCGTGTAATTGTCGAAGGAATGCTACAGTTGGCGAGCGCGGCAGACAGTAAAGATCTGCGGAAAATGGAGGCCGGGTTGCAGATGTAAGGCACTGGCAGTTGAAAATAATTTGAAGTAGAAGTTTTTGTTAGCTTCTTAATTTGCACTGATGTAAATATGGAATGTGTTTAGCTGGGAGTTTCATCCATTATCTGTTGGAATTAGTGTGTTTTTTTCTTATAGACAAACGGAACAAGAATCAGATAGGTATAAGATTTCCGAGCGCTTTAAAATGTTGAAAGCTTAACAAAATGCAAAGTTCCGAGGCTGTGATGGATGTAATGCTTGATTTTAAATTTTGTGGAAAGGCGCCATCCAAGAAAGGCCAAAGATATGATGCAATTAGAGACCGCAGTATCAGGCGGTTGAAAATTATTTGAAGTTGGGGTCTTTATTGAGAACTGGTACCTGAAGTCCCACCAACGGGAAACTGGGAATTTGTGCATCCCATTTGGAAAAGTCTGTCCGTTTTATGTTGGCGTTCGTGTTTTTTTAAAGACAATTGACCGACAACCCTCTAGATTCAGGTAATTGGCCGTATGTTTTATTCCCATCAACGTTTCTGTGCGCGGCGCTCGTGGCTCTGCCGTACAAATTACTTGTTATGCTTGGCAAACACATATCAATTTCACCTCTTTATTTCTAGCTGAGTTTCCTCTCGGTCTCAATTAGCGCACACACACAGCAATTTATCTCTGTAATAGAGAATTGAAAATTTCCCTCGGCACGAATTGATTTAAATTCTTTTTAAACTTTTACTAATCTCTTTTTCACTGCGTTAAAGACTCGCGTTACATTTCTATATGATCGTGTCTCTTCTCAAAGAGCTTTTCAAAAATCTTCGCACCCTGTTCTCTAATAATGATTAATGATCTTCTCAGGTTCGGTGAAAAAATATGATATCAGTTTGAGCTGCATACTATAACAGCCAGCCGCTGATTCGGGAAATTCTGCAGAAGGCTTTTTCTATGTTCTCACACTATAAATCACTTCATTTAAAAGGGCTTGGAATTTTGATAAACGATAGGTAGTATTGATTTTTCACCTGAGAATTTTAACCATCTAATAATTCTTTGAAAATTGAACAAATATCCGCAGCTTTTGATGATATTTATAAACTTGCTTAAATTTCAATGATTGATTTCAAAAAAATTCTATCCAGAAATTACTTTTGGACTTGGAGAAAAGAAAAATTTGATAAGACTTAAAATAAAGTGAAATGGAGAGTTGAAAACCAAATATGTTAATCAACATAAAATTCTACGATCACGAAATACGAAAATATTCTAGCCTTTACAATGATACAATTATAAAATAAAAACAGTAGTAAAATTACTTCAAATTAATTGTCCAAAACGTTGATATGAAAATCAATTCCAAAAGCTATACTTGATATGCCACTTAATATAGAAACACCCTGTGTCACTCGAAGTTCATTTTAAACCTATGACAAAACACAGAATTTTCCCATTTTCATACATTCATACATAACATACATACAAAACATTTTCCTATCATATTTCCATTCGGCACAGGTGAAAAGAGCTCGCGGCGTCGTGCTTATGAACACGTCCAATCAATTTAATCGCAGCTGCATGAATCCGATTATTTTCAATCGTCTGAACCACACGAGTTTATTTTTTAATTGAAAAACGTAAACTTGAAATTTTCAACAAAATAACAGGTCATAATAAACCCCAACGAAAATTCAATTCATCAATCAATAAATGCAACGATGGTACGAATACTGAAGATAGTTTTTTTCACAAACCAACATGAAGCATTTGCATGTTGGCGGCTTGCTATCTTTATTAAATGAGATTGAATCATGACTTTTCATTGTCAATTCGCTACTTGATGACAGAATCGTCAGCCCATCTTTTTTATCGCCATTTTGGAGCCCGTCTCAATTCCCCAGATTGCAATCTGACGGATCCAGTGCTTGCATGTGATAACCCACCGTCTTATACATACCAATTTCGCGTGCATTTCCCTGATGCTAGTCGACATTCATGGGACCAATCCGACAACAACCGTACAATTGCGTGCAAGACGGCTCATTTCACCTGCTTTGACAATCAAGGTGCGCTTCATGCTCGCGATGCGCCGTCTAGGAGGCAGACAGGACGCACGAACCAAGATGAACTATTGTTGCTGGATATTGGATTGTAAGCAGGGAGGACGCGCCAGGGCGAGCCAAGCGCGTTTTTGTGTGTGGTCACAGAGAGGGTACTTTGTCAAAAAGCATCCAATAAAATTGTTGTTGCGTTGTGTACGTGTGCGAATATAGATATTGCGGTTAAACGGGGCGATTTTGACGCAGGATTCAATTGCGAACTCAGAAAAGCCAATAGAAAAGATTGGCTGGTTGGGTGTAAAATAATTCGTTGTAGAGATAAATTTTTGTAAGGGGCTTTCATTGTTTGGTGAACTTAGCAAGCAAAGTGTCAGTATTTTTTAAGTGTTATTAAATTGACAGTACAGAAATATACCAAATAGTAAAAGTGGTAAAAGTAGCTGACTTCAATCGAGCTAAGCGACTGGTGAAAAACCGTTCCAACTTTTGGCACGATTGACACTGTAGTTAATAATATATCATTGTTCATTATCAATTTATGTGATTTGCAAATTAATATTGCAAGCCACGGCAACAAAATAAATCAAGTGCATTTGATGTAGATTATAAAATAGTCCAGCTTTAATGGCGTTAACGATGCCAAAAAGCACGAAACAGTAAATTGAATTATTTTACGACCACGGCATGTGGAAGTGTATACGCAACATATTTCCTCATCGGAGACAGTAAATGATTCGCGAAAACGGCCATAAAAACAAAGGGTGGTCTCGAATTGTTTCCCTTGGCCGTATAGCACCCCTACAGCGGGGTCGCTATATGCGAACTCTCGAGAAACGAACTTTCTCGTACCAACGCCGAAGGACTAGATAAAGAAACGGATTAAAATTATATCCGCACAATTTACTGTCGCATCGCAAGATAGCTATTTAAAATTCTTGGCTATATTTTGCTCTCGGAACAATCCAGCCAGAAAATGTTCGTTGAACGCCCGACGATTTGCTTGCGCCTGAGACAATGATTAACTGATTGCGGAGTGCGATCGTAAATTTTAAACAGAACTCGCCGCTATAGAAAATTGTTATGGAGTGTAATTGTTATTGAATTTTTATGTGCCACACAAAATTTATTGGCAGTGAATACAAGTTGCATGAACAATCGTTACTCTTCGCCTTTCTGCGAGTAATCGGAATTAGTTTCCAAGTTAAAAGTGCATCCACTTCTTCCTGGTGCAACCGTGCTGTTCACTCAACGATATTCGAGGAGTGGCTCGGCTTATGATAACTAAATCTTTCGTGAAAACTCGGTGATATCTAGACTATCTTTATGGCAGACTTGTCAGTTTTGTTTATTTCTTATATGTTATACATCAACAACTTTGGGAAGTCTGTTTCGGTAATTACTCATATTCCATATCATTGTGTCCCATCCCAAGGACTTCAAAACTTAGAATTAAGTTGCGTGTTCAAAATAATGAACATCAATCTGAACTGACACTTACTGATATTATCCGTTTTATTAGCAACCTTTCCAATCCCTCTTCGAAACATAGACACACACAGGAAATAGACATTGTTAAAACTGTGGCCAGCCTGTCTGTTGATGTGAACACTAAATTTTACGAAGTTGGTAGTTTTGGCGATGTTCGTACTCCAGCGCTTCTGAACGGTATACCTTTTAAAATCAAAAGAATCGCTAAGACTAATCAGAATAGTTAAAATCCAAACCGATACAGAATCTTTGTTGCCTGCATCAAGTCCATCACCTATCGAATACATTCCCCGGCGCCGCCGCCGCCGTCCCCACCTCCATGCGTCGCGACGCCACGAACACTCGGCCATGCAAAGACGACGTCGCGACGCCCGGGCACGTACACCACCAGCACGGCAAAAGAGGCTGCGCAACTCGCGAGGCGAAGTCAATAGCAGATGACAATCGCGGCGTGCATTGTTCGTGCGTGAAACATGCCGATGGGTAATTGGCCGAGGCATTCGGTGGAGACAGCTGCTTTTGACTGTCGAGACGGCGGCCATTTAAAACCCGCAACGCGTTCTTGAATTTTGTTGACTTGAGGGGGGTGGGGGGGGTGACGCTGAAACTGATGGGCTTGAAATGAGTATTTTTGGACTGTTTTGTAAACTAGAGCTTCGTGAACACTCGTGTACCTATTCGAGTTGTGGATGAGCGTTGTTTGTACGGCAACGATTCTATGAGTGGTCGTGAAGCACATGGGCAATGGAAAAACGGAAAATTTTCGTAAAAACAGATTTTTATAAAAATTTGTGAATAGAATGGGCTGAAAATAGTACAGGGTCTGAGTTGAGTGACGGGTTCCTACTTTTGATACAGTAGTCAAGGTTGGGTACGCCAGAGTGAGATTTATCCCTTGGGTTGTGAACAAATAAACTACGTATTTTCACCCCCGATTCTTTTGGGCGAAACCCTGCGTACGTGCAAAGCAAAGGGTGTAAAGTATCGCTGTTTTCGGGTTTGAGGGGTGAATGTGATAGGGTTATGTAGGTGCGGTTTTTTGACATTTGAATCTATGTCACAAATAAACTATCGTATTGAAAAAATATTAATATGAGCGTAAGTCGCACGTAAAATCGCAACTATTGTTACAAATTTCATTTTACATTTTCATTTTGCTGGAAAAATGTAATATCAGGTGAAAATAGCGATTCGCTTGCTTTTTATATCAGTTATATATTTCCATCTCTGAGGCAAGGAGTGAAAATAAAATTATTGAAATATTTCTCAGGTTTCATTAAAGCTTTTCAGCTGACAGCTGTTATGCGGTGCAACTTTCTGAAGAATATTAAAGTTTCTTTACCTGCGCAACAAAATAGGAAGAAAACGAATCCATATTGTAATAAGTTCAACAAAAAAATACTTAAGATATTAAACGGATTTTAATTATTTGAGCCAGGTGTCGTCATTGATTCTAAATTTATTGAAAGTTATTTTTATAATTACATTTCCAGAAAATAAAGAATATTGTGTAACTCAAAAAATTTAACAAATATAATATAATGTAAAAATATCTGCCTTATCTGGATTGGTTATCTGATGTGTCACCTGTGTATTCTCCAACATGAGTGCACAGATTGAAATTGCAAAGAAATAATGAAAAATAACCAAGGACCTACTGGTTTCGCTAGCTTTTTTAAAAAATTTTGCTATTCAATGTTTTTTTTTTTAGGCAAGTACGGAAGTAATGGGCAGAAACGATCTCTTGCCAAACCACGTATGCCCTCACGGCCGAACGTTCAGCATCTGCCCGCAATACGATTACGACCTTGTTAGACCACACTCAAACGCCAATGCAGTTAATTTTACCTAAGTAAACTTTCCATAAGGGTACTTAATTTGGTACTTGCTAAATGTGAAATGTTTCAATGTTTCAAACGTTTCAAATATCTCAAGGTTAAAAAAATTCCTACCAGCCAACCCTATATCACAATGAAATTGCCTGAAAACACTTGCAGTGACTCGAGAAAGTACCACACCCGGGGCCAGCAACCAACACGCATGACATTTGACTGTGCCACGAAATTCCGTGTAAAACTAATTGTTTCGCCTGTGGCTTCTTTTGAGTACTGGCCACATACGATGACATGTTGCGAGTCAGACCTCCCTAAAAACAGCGTCTGTCAGCTGCAGGCGACCAGCCTTGATCCCTTCACCCTGAACGCCACCCTGTGACGCATCAAACGGAAGTTTCTCCGCCGCTTTTGCTCTCGCGAATATGGCTGGCATAGTTTTACTGGTTTTACGCCGCTGCTGCTGCTGCTGCTGCTGCTGCTGCTGCTGCTGCTGCTGCTGCTGCTGCTGCTGCTGCTGCTGCTGCTGCTGCTGCTGCTGCTGCTGCTGCTTGCCGCTGCTGCTTGCTGCTTGCTGCTTGCTGCTGCTGCTGCTGCTGCTGCTGCTGCTGCTGCTTGCCGCTGCTGCTTGCTACTTGCTGCTGCTTGCTGCTTGCTGCTTGCTGCTGCTGCAACCTCAGCATTATTTATGTTGCGAATCTAGTGTGTTATTCGCCATTGCAGTAGCGATGACAGTAGCACAGACATAGCCTCTGCAGTTTACAAAGAAAATAACCAATGTATCAAAGCTCATAAAGCTTTAAATAAGATTTCCGTATTACTTCGCATGAATATAAAAACGGTTTACTGTGGGTAATGATATGCGGTCAATTAGATTGTTGCTACTTAATTTGTGCTAAAAGAATCGAAGTTATTAACCGTGAACGTTTATTTATGCTTACATCATTTAATTCGTTCTGTTTGCTTCAGGCCACTAAAGCACACTTCGCTTGCAATCGCAGTGCATTTGCAAACAAAACTGGAGGCAAGTGGAAACATTCATCCAAAGCCAAATAGTGGCAACGGCTTGTCGACACCCAATTAAAAACTTGCCTAAAGTTTATTTCTATTAACAATGGTTCTTGCGAGCTGAACTATACCGTCTTTACTAAACACGTCAATGTAGAAATTCTCTACCTACTTAAAAACATAATTAATGGATTCACCCAGAATTACAATGAGATTATTGTTTACAATGTGATGTTTGTTTTTGTATAGACGTGTACTGCGCGAATATTTAGCTGCTCTAAAAATCTTGCCGTATAGAGGATTATGCTGCGCAATTTCAGACAGAGCCGTGGCTGCGGCAGGGGCTACTTAAGGGTGACTATGCGTGGGCTACTGGGTGATAATGTCTGACTTTTAGCGAATAGTTTTTACGAAACATAACAATTACAAACAGTAGACATTAAAGCAACAACAGAAAAAATGCTGTTATTTGCCATTGTGTCTGTGTAGACTCCATTTTCTTCTGACACGTGGAAATAACAGTGGTTTTCACGGTCCTTATCAGGTATAAAATAACCCTAGAAAATGGAGACACCCGAAAATGGCCCACCCCGAAAAACAAGGATCCGTCCGTTTTTCGCTATCCTTTTCACTACATTTTGTAATGATTGGAGATGAAAATGAGATGAGATGAATGAGATGAGAAAATCTCATGAGATTAAAGATATGGAATACGCTAATTTTAAAGTCACATAACGTTTATAGGGGTATATGACCACTAGCTCATCCCTCAGATTAGACAGATATAAGGGTGGAGACCAAACTGTCCAAAGCAAAGGGGCAAAAATTGCTCATTAAATCTCTGATTATCAGATAAATGTACATATTTTTTTTAAGTGAAATTTGCATGCATTTAGAGTTGGTCTCTCTCGGTGCATCGCGGCTCTCTGTAGCCATCACCAGGCCGATGCGTCCTGTCCTGGCGGACGCCCCGCAGAAAGAGAGCTTCGCGGAATTCGGGGTAGAAAACGAACGGCATGGAATTAGCAATTCAAATAGCTGCCAGTTCGCGCCACGCATTCGCTCCATGGGGTTTTTATTATTATTTCATCCCGCCAAGCGAAAGAGCATCTTTTATTTTCCGCCCCCCCCAAGCCACAGCATTATAATATATATCACTGCTGGCCAATGATGACGCCTGTTTTCCAGCGTGAAACTGTACAGCGGATTTTCCTGCGGGTAATAGGAGTAAAAATGTACACGGTGCAGCTATCGTTTTATATTTGCAAACGATATTTCATGTTTAGTCTGAAGCTTGATTGAAATTTATATGTCACAATGCGTAATGATTCCGTTGAATCATTTTGATGAACTGGCTATAACTATCAATGCATGGTATGCATGGCATATAATAAAAGGATACATATGTTTTTTTTATATATTGAAAATTTGGTCCAAATGTGATCATCAGTTCTATAGCAGCTTTGGAAAATACCAAGAACGATGGAAATTTCATCTTGTTAATAAACGAAATGAGCAAACATGATATGCAACATCGTTTCGAATGTAAAAAAGACGCGCATCACGTTTACCAGCAACTAACGCTCGAGCTCTAGATACGCACGCCTATTGCCTATTAAAACTAGAAGGCTACAATTTATATTTTCCTGGCTGAGCATTCGACCAAGATCGAAGCATTCTGAATCTGTATAAGAAAATTCGCGCAATGGCTGTAAATCTTTTTCGTTTGTGAGCTACTTTTGCCTTCAGGGGTGCAAAGAAACCTGCCATTGCAGAAATTCAATTCATTTCGGTTCGCGAGAAAACTTTACGCAGACTTCTTTTTGGTATATGCCCATCTCTTATACGCCTTGTATTTGTGTTCTCGTTATGCCTGTAGATGAAATGCTCGACATCAACTCGAATTTCCTTGAACAATGCTATACCTGGAAAATACATTTCTAATATAATTCTCATACAAAAAGATACTTTACGCTGATGATGCTGCGCTAAAAATGATTGCAGGCACTTCTCATTGCAGGTATTTAAAAGTCCTAACATAAAGAATAACTTAATTATGTCGAAGTTTAATTTACAACGCTCCAATTAAAAGTTGGTAGTTTATATAGATAAAATATCGACAAAGCGAAACTTGAGCTTTACAACAACTCTGAACGCTTCAGAAAGCACAACCAATGAACATCCGTGTTCGCCTGCACCCTTAAATAATATCTCCGATTCATTTCCCGATAATTGTCATTACAAATTCGCCTTTCTACCATGTCCTTTAGTAAACTACCCTCCTAGCCATCTACGCACCCAAAGCTTTAACCGCATCGACGCTGACTCCAGGCTTCCTTACCCCTGACTTGCAAAAAACGTCCGCATCTTTTCTCCCCTGCCAACCTACGGGGGTTTTTGATCTTTAACCTTTGTCGACGCCACGACCGATGGCCTCCGATCATTCGGCTTCTATTCTGTGTCCACCATTGAATTTCCCGCCATTGAATCTTCCCTCCAACGGCCTTGCTGCGTATTACGGGGTGGCCACCTTCAAGCACTATATCTGGCAAGACCGCTTAAGCCTTGACCATCTATTCAGTGACTCATAATGGCTCAATTGACGAAGGAGGATGCGATGTGTGCTCTTAGTAAGGATTGGACGAGTCATTTTGCGGATGCCATGCACCGTTCTTGTAATCTTTTATGGACGATGGTACTTTTGATATCTGTGCGTATTGATCTTGAAGCTTGATTAGTGCCAAGGATTTATTTTTACTTCTTTGATCAGTCTTAAATCACGCTCAGTGCCATAAGGTAAAAAGTTGTTTCATTTCCAAGCTGACTTGCGTATAATAAAGGCCACTTACTGTTTGTGAGAGGGTGTATTTGCATCTTCTCAAACCAATTCAACGGAGGTATTTTTTATTTTTATTTGTGTCTATAATAATTCAACAACTTCTACCTTTCATTAGGTGTGAAATCTCATAACTAACGCTCACACAAAATGATCTTAATAATTTCGCCATGAAAATGAAACGAAAATTTCCAATTTCAAAGTTTCCCTCCTTAATTTGAGTACGCACCCTAAAATTGCTTTATGAAAATCCCCAGCGTGGGAAACTTAACTAAATTACACAAACAAACTTTCACTAAGCTTTCAGGATATAAAAAAAGTCTCTCAGTTAATTTAAAAGAATCTCTTCATTTTCTGGTCCATTTCCTGGAAACGATAGCCGCGACAGACGGCAACAAATTGCGATCATTGCGATCCCCGTGGCACTGATGCCCCGTTAGGCTGTTAGCGACTGCAACAGCACCAGCAACAGCATCGTGCCTCTGTTTATACGAGCGCCTCGGCATCGCATGATAAGGGTAGGGGGCGCAAAAAAGGCAGGCATCTCGTTGGCTTTCGACATTCGCTTGTTCATGGGCGAGACAGTATAAAAAATATCCACCCTTTTACGTCAGTTTTCCGCGTGAGAAAAACCTGAATTTGCAAAATGCAATGACACTGAAAGGGTGGTACTAAGAGATTCAGATTCGCGGTGGTTTATGCTTGTATTGAATTCGTGTGCGAACATTGTAAGCGCAGAAACATTATCGCTTCGACACGAATACAAAGTTTACCATTATTCTTTGAAACACACACTTCTTCTTTAGCCAGAAAAATATCAAAATTATCTGTACATCTTTCTGTGTGTGTATCTTTTAGCTGCTTTCGGAGGAACAGCCTCAAAAGCGCAAATTATAAGTAAGAGCTGGTACAGGGTTTTCATGCTCCGTATATAATTATATGTAAAACTCGCTATTGTAGAGAGAATTTTAAAAGAAGTAGGTGTTGAAATTAATTAAGTAAACTCATTTTCACTTCAACTAAAAGAATACACCGAGCTTAACGCTGGAAACCTTTACAACATTTTTGTAAAATAGAAACTCGCCTTTCACCACACAGCTTTTCCATAGCCACTTTTCTACAACAAGAATAATGATAGTTGATCAGAACTTGGCCGATGAAAAATGGAGCGCGCCCGCCTCAAAGACGATGTGCAAAAAGAATAGTGGAGCGGTTGGCCATTCATCACCTTGGTTTATGAACTCGAAGCCCCCTCAGAAGCCGCCTTGCCCCGACGCAGCCCGATCGTCGCCCTTTCTCCCAGCCGAGGTTCATTTGCATTTATGGACTGATAATGCGAGTGGTCGGAAAAGTTTTAACAACTTAAACAACTTAAATCTTTGTAGAAACTCGGTAGCAACTATTATGGTGTTCATACGCAGATAATGTGGGTTGGAACATCGATCTTGGAAGTTGATTAAAAAAGTAGGAATTTAGGGAGATCAAGTTTGTATGATACGTAGCTTAGATGGTATGAATATGATAAGAGTTTGATTATATTCAGTGCCTTATTTTCACCGATTTTGTCACAATTAAGTTACTTTCTTCAAAGGAAATGGTGGCGTATATAGCGGCATCGCACGTGGATTTGAAAGAGGATGATAGAAGATTAGAGATTACGGGTCGGGTCGATTAATTAGTTTTGCCGTATCAAAATATAAAAGCAGTCTCACAAAATGCTGGTAAATGCCTTTTTCAATACTTCCAAAGGTCAATTTGCTGTTATATGAAGCCGAGTTTAATTCCTCTCTACCTCGTGGTATTAATCCAAAGAACAATTTGCCAGTAATTTTCGAGAGCTTTGTCTGTTTCAAGGAATACCGCAAAGATGTTGTTAAATTATCTGGAAACGCGCGTTTACAAAATATATTGAATACATTTTCGCTTGACTTGGTAAATAATATAATCAACTTTTCTCTTTGAAGAAGGAAATAACATAAAAAAATCGCATCTACCAGCAAAAATATCTTCGTAGTTTTCCTTTTTTCTTAGCCATGCGGGAAACTGAATTTGACAGATATCGTGTTTCTAATTGGTTCTGTGGTTGCTAAGAAACGTCTCGGCGGTCTTGAATCCATTCGAGAAGCCCGGGAATATTTTCGCGAACGTCGTACTTTATTCACTTCTTTTCTTCCCGTGACCTTGTCCTCTGTGATAGCCCCGACCGTCCGAGAGTGGCTGGCTTTACGCCTGGAAGCCATCATCGCTCCAAAACTCAATCTCGAGCTGTGCAGTTCATGGCTACGAGAGTGGCCGCATTAGGAAAGAAACTGACGTTCAGGTTTTGGTCGAATATGAGCTTCATGCTTGTTTCTTTTTATATTATACACTATGGCCCAGTGGTTGATTTCACGTTTATCTAGATTAAAACATGACACCTTACACAAATTTATTTAGTGACCATTTAAAGTTTTGGTGCCAGCCTCGTACCCCGGGCAGGAAGTGGGGTAACCAGAATTATTCCTGGCGGGTGTGTTCGAAAGACAGGACACCGAAACTTTTTCTATAAACTATAGAAAAAATATAAATATTTGTACGATTGTTAGCCACTCTCTACGTGAGAAGGCTTTCTAATACTGTCTTTACCACAGAGAAGTCTCTAATGAATCGCGGCCAGAATCCGAATCCAATCAGAAAATATTCGTTAAATCGAATTTCTTCGTCAACGTCGAGCGAAGGATTATCTCAACCAAGACGTCAGCGAAAATTTAGCACTTTTTTCTCTCCTTTTATTCTCTGCCGAATTGAAGAATGTTGGATTAAAATTGATATTCGAATTAGTGCTTCGGCTCGCTAAAATTAAGAGCTATATGGAATGGTGGGCATAAAAGTTTTTGCTATAACTAGATTAAAAATTTAAGTGACAAGCTTTTACGTCAAATGCCGTTATATTTTACGTTTCCGACGATTTTATGATCTGTTTAAAAAGAAATTAGTATACTTTCCCTCGAACGGATGTCTGCTTTATCACTTTCTTTTAGTATAATAACGCAAAATGTTTCACTCAGTCTTTTAGACAATCGCTGTAGTAATACTTACTAAATTAAGAGATCATAAACTTCAATTTACTGCTAAGTTCCTCTCCTTGCAGTCATGTCTTTGATCGTAAAGATTGTCCCACGAGTACATTCGCTGCCCCTTTCAGAACATGATCCTCAATCCTAAATACGTAAAAACATAGTATAATAAACCAAAAAAGCACTCAAAATTCAATCAACTTTGCAATTGGATGCATGCAATTTTCCCCGCAGCAAAAAAAGAGGTTTCTTAAACCACCACATGCTCGCCCGGATCCTTAACGAAATGAACCCCCCATTATTCACTCAAGCCTTTTCTTCATCAGTTTTCACTTTTCATAAAATCCGAAAACGTCTGTAGGTACCCTCTTCCCCTCACGTTGCCAGGGCCCCGCGCTAGTTCATTTTCTCGACGCCCGTTATTTATACTTATCCCTGTTGATGCCGCATAAAGTTCGTCTTCTTCTATTACAAACTTTCTTCCCTCTCTGAAGCGTACATGGAGGCCTGCTCTGGTCGACGAGAGGCGCATATAAGACAAGGAGTGGCACGAAGGTCTTGCATACGAGATGCTTGCCTCAAAAACTGTCTGCAAAGCACACACGGAATCTTGACAACTCCCTGAATGGACACCATGGCCGTGGAACATAGTAGCTAGAGCTTGCCGTACTGCTACAAGTATTTTAATCTAAAGCAAAATAATATAAACGCTAGAGAAATTTCTCGGCAGAATGTCTAGAATGCTTTGTGTATAATGAACTGTGCTTCTGAAAACAGACACACTCTCTCAGTTTGGCTCTGATCCTTTAGCTGGCCACTCTCTGGCTGAGCAAGGCGCTCGCGTTTATGACGAGAATTGCTCGTGGTTTTAAAATAAGCCGGTGCTTTTCTGTTGGCCCCTCTTTATTAAAATATCACATGCGAGTTATGTTTCATTTGAATATGCTGCAAAAACAGTGGCGTCTTCGGTTGTGTTCATTCTCAGCCACGCGCCGCGTTCTCGTTTGATCGCTCGAGGCGCAATACCTAATTTACTTTAATAATCTTAAAAGAAGAATTCACGTTAAATATTTTTTAAGATTCTAAGGAATTATTAAGCGTTGGAGTGAGATTTACGGCGGCCCTGGTTTATGTCCTATAGTAATTATGACGTAATTGAGTTATTCAAACAAGTTTATTACCTGAATTAGCTAGGCGAACTGCCGCAAACCATATCTACCTTGAACCTCCCCGCTTGGATGATGAACAAGAGCGGCAGGGATGGAAGCGTTTTCTTTGCTGTCCTGGTTTGGAGTTGAGCTGCTCGACGGGCCCCCTCTGACGTTTTGACCGAGTCGTGCGGTCGAATGACGAACGCGGCAAACTCGCTTGACGGGGGGTAGTGCATTGAGTAACCCCAAAGGAAAAATAGAAAATAGGCCAAGGGGGATTTTGGAGTCTTCGAGTGTTTCGGCTTGTTTTTTACGGTGTGAGCTATGGGATTAGTGATGATTTGAACTTAAATGCAAATGCTAGATCTTTCGTTACTGATAAAAAGCTTTGGATTGTTTTGTTGAGTGTAAATTATATGAAATGCAAGGAAATTGCCAAACAAAGCGAAATCAAAAATGTACACCGCCTGTAATTTCGTATAGGGACACTTTTTAAAGTAATTGTGTCGAATTATATTCTTAATTTTGGCCTGATAATTTTTCTAAAAACTAAATACATATTATTACTTGAACGACTTGTTTCTTAAACGTCTGGTTCAGGATTTCGAAGGTTTCCATAAAAATTTACATCAAAACCAGTAGAGGAATTCTTGACGAAATTGTAATATTATTTTAAGCTTTGTGTGGAAATTTCTGGAGTTTTAAATGGACCATACAACGTTTAACCATCAATACATTTTCCAACCTACATCCACGACGAAATGGCTTCAATTCCTGAAAGTAAAATGCTGCAATGCTGCAAAACTATGATCGCCATGTGTGCGCAATGCGAGGACTGAGTTTAATTCAAAAGAAGCCGTGAAGTTTCGAGAGCAGATCACAATTTATACGGCACGAAATGTCACGCGAGGGATTTCAAATGTCCGGCTGCAAGTACGATTTAAACCAGCCGCTTCGCGCAAAAAGGAGACCAAAAACAGTGATCAAATAGAAATCTTACGCGAGAATATAAAATGCATTACGCCGACTTCGCTTAACAGAGTTCTTTGCAAATATCTAGCGCAACGGTATCAGCCGCATAAACCAATACTTAAAAAAAACCGAACTCTCCCAGCAAGTTAAAATCGATAATCCAAAATCCGTGATCTGAATTCGATTCCACAGCCAAGAAAATGCCTCGTGAACAAAAAAATATCAAGCGAAACATCACGTCATCCACAGCGCAGCGTTTGACGTCAAAATAATTATTGTTGACTAGATGACAGTGAAACCGAAATTGGAATACGTGTCCTGCCTGCGTAAGAGCGGGGTACAAATAGCCGGGCGAGTGTTTCGCGGATATGACGAGCCTGGAGAGGCAGGAGGAGTTGCACACATAAACTCGAGAGTTTCGTACTTTAGTGAAAAGATAGCGAAGATTGCACACTTTGAGACTGGGGCAGTGGCGTGCCATAGATATGGCGTGCCCCTGATAAGAAGCGATGGGGAAACTCTCATGTTTGGTGGACTTCTTTGCTGAGTTACCGAATATTTTTGCTGGCTAAGTTATTTTTTACTCTCAAAGCGTTTTTGGGGTACTGTTTCCCTGTCAAACATACTCTATTGATTATGTTATTATTTTCGTTATTAAATAACACATTCACGATCATTGTATTAACAGGAATCATCGTGTGCAAAATTGATATTTAAATGTTATTATAAATTCTCTACTCTAGATGGTCCCTTCACAAAAAAAAAATTTCTACGATTTTGTGGGGCTTGCAAATAATGGTCTAACCTGTGTTTTTAAGACCGCAGTGAATGAGATAATCATGGGAAACGATTGTGCATTGAATCAAATTGGATGCAACCATGACATGTGGTTGAAAGAGTTGTAAGTCTCCCCTCAAATCATTTAGTATAACCTATACAAATACGACTTATTTTATTCGCTGTCTTCTAAAACAGGTAATTCCTTTATTATAAGTATAAGGTATAAGTTTTTTGACAAAATAAAGCAAAGAAACATTAAGTAAAGTACAGTAACAGTAAAAAAGTAAAGTACATGGGAGAGAGATGGCCATAGGTTTTCTTGTGTCATCGTTATTGAGAAGAATCCCAACTGGTTTTACAATTAAAATTGTATGGTAAAAAAATGCAAACTACAAACTCGGTGGCGAATTTTTTTCTCGTGTCCCCCACTGCATCGCGTTGATTCAGTGTTGAACCCGTGTCCCAGGAGAAATCTGCGACAATATGAGGTACTCGCTGGAAATAAAACTGTATAGGCCGCGTGCTGGCTTAAAAGTCCCCGCGAGACAATCTCGTGATCTCTGACAAAGTGGACCACAATTCAAACACGGGCATCGTGCGGGCGGAGCGTCTTGGAAATGAATTGTTTCCAGTCGAAGATATCGACGGAAGAACGGAGATGGATTGTCGCGAGAATTGGCAAGGTTTCATCTCAATCAAGAATTGTCTGAAAGTGGACCGGGACTCGAATGGTTGAAGCCAGAAATGATTATTTTGTAGCGGTACACAGACCAACACAATGAGAAAATAGTTAAATATTTTCTTAGTGGATGCAATAATTGTGTGCGAAGCGTACAACATGTTTTACTTTATGCGACAGCAGCAAATTCACTACAGGCATTTTTCTTAATTAAATACAATCAACTCAGTTGAGTTCCATGAAAAACATATTGCATAACATAACCCTTATCTAAAAATTAGCGTGATATTAACAGAGATAATAGTTTTTCACTGGATAGGGCTTGGTTTATTGTTTTAAAACAAATATATCGAATCTATAAGTTATAGTAGAAGACATTAAGATACAAGAAATGGGGAAATTAGATAAGCAGGTTGGAAATAGTCGGTCAGGAAGACTAAGGGGCAGTGTCATTTAGTGTTTTCTCAATATGTCAGTTGACGCAGGGTCAATTCATTCGTTTGGGATTTTGGGTCAAGTTTATTGTTGGTTCTATTTCGATTTTTTTGTATTTGTCGCTCGAGTTTAGACCGTTGATAAAGCAGGCAGCACAGCTTTGCGAAACGTCGGAAAAGTGTGAGTTTGGAAGCTTAGCTTTCATAATCCAGTCATATAGTTTTTCTGAAAACATGACCCTGGTACTAACTCGCGCAAAATCTATGCCACTATAAACTTAGTTTTATTTTTGTAAAACGTGTTATTCATATTTTTATTTAATTGGAAGCAACCCTTAGCATTTAAACTAGAGCTCACTGAAGTTTATTCGTACAAATCTATAGTCAGCTTCCTTGATATCCCAGTCCTGACCCAGAATTTGAAAAATCGGTGCCATCATAATCTGTGATATGTGTTTGCAAATTGCAAGCAGATGGAACCACTCGTACACACATATGAATTCACATAATTATATCAAGCTCTGTACAACACACAGCATACCATCTCTAATAGGTAAAATTACATTCCAAAATTGACTATAGTGTTATAGCATAACGATAGGGAGATGAATAGGATCGTACCGCAAACCAGAAGTCAGCCTAGTTTTGTTTGATTACGTACCTATATAGTATTACATGCAATATAGAATCAAAGTTAATTAATACATGTGCATCACTATACACAATCAATCAATTGCAACGCATTTGGGATCTATAGCCATTGGTTAATTAAGCTGAGCTGATATGTATACAGCGGTGTGTTTTGGCATCGGTATTGGGAGTTATGACTTGGGAATTCGTGTACACGGCGCCTCCATTGGCTTCGTGGAAGGGGCGCCAATGATTCATGCGAGACTGTGATTGGCAGTGAGTAAGGTTTTTCGAAAAATAACGGCTAATAAATGTTGGGTGCGGTGTGATTTATTCGGCTTGATAATGAAATTATTTTCCAATAACCACGAGAATGTTGATTTACGCGATAGTCGCGATTTTTAATGTGGTCCGTGGACTGGCCATCATTTCTGATTGATGAGGGTTGATTTGAACGTATTTTGAGTTGTCAAAACGAAGCTGCAGGTGCAAAAGTTATGTGTATTTTGAAGTTTTAGTGTAGGGAAATTTCGGGAAGAAAGCGCACATAAGGTATTGTTGTATACGAAGTACCAAAATGATGTCTTTACTAAACCTGATATAAATATTCTTGACATTTTTCACGAGAACCATGTACGTGTTCGTTGTCTAACAACATAAAAGTGCACTGGCGTTAACATGCCATGAAGATAATGCGTTAACTTGTAATGTTTGGCGACAGGCAAACTTTGCCATCACGGGACATAAACATGTCAAGTTGCATGGATAATGGAGCTTGCCAATATAAATGCTTAGGTACGTGTGCCCAGCAGAGTAGAAGTTGGGAAAACACATTCATATGGGAGAGATATGATTGTATTTTGTGATTAAATCTTATTTTTGAAAATAGTTTTGTGTTATTCACGTTTGCTGTATGGTTTGAACACGGAAGTGAAGATTTCGGAAGGTTCTTTCGTATAGCGGAAAGGAGATTTTTGTACTTCCGGCTGCTCACGCTGAAGTTTCCCTGTTTCGATATCATAGGAAATGTACTTTGTTTTTATTGCTGGCAAATGACAGTGTATTTTTATCCGAAAAATATCAGAACTTTAGAACAATTTTAACCTACATCTTATAGATCTGCAACCAAGCGGAATCAGAGAACATAGCGTGTATTATCTAGATTTATTTCATAAATTTGTATGGATTATTTTTCATTTAATGAGACTTTATCAAAAAACAACAATATTTGTACAAGTTTTGAAAGCTTAGTACCTTTCGATTGAAGTACAATGAATGTCCGTAAGTGTTCTTCATATAAAATTGCTTTCAAAAAGCATATAACATGAAAATCATTTGTACATTTTCTGGAAAAAAAATACACAGGGATGTTGCACACATTAAATAAGAATATAATTTCAAAACTGTAATTCCATTGAGGCTCCTCCCGCGCATCGAATTTGCGACGTGCATATACAGTTGGTGAGCATTTAAGATTGAATTAGCAAAATTGCCGAGGAGATAAGAAAATTTCTCATCCGAGAGACTGTGGGAAGAGGCGCTACGGTGCAGGGACATGTTTGCTGCGATCGGTGCGCAAAGTTCGCACACATTTAGAGTATTCTGCGGAGGAATAATTTTCAATTCGAGTGAATATAGCAAATTAAAATGTAATGTACCGAAAAGCAGAACCAGCCTGCGTAACAATTATGTACAACCGAAAACAAAGGACCCGTTAATGAAGAGAAACTATAATTAGATATTAGCTGAAATGAATTCATATTGAAATCAATAAAATATTATGGACAAGCCTGCTGGCTTGTCATGAACACTGACTTTAA
The DNA here is from genome assembly GCA_921293315.2 of Nemurella pictetii. NCBI lineage: Eukaryota > Metazoa > Arthropoda > Insecta > Plecoptera > Nemouridae > Nemurella > Nemurella pictetii. The sequence goes on from OV121122.1 coordinate 12,685,678, forward strand.
GTAAATAGCTATCACTGTAAATAGATTCAATCATGGCTAACACAGAACTTAATAAAAGGCCAAGTCAAATTGGCGTCATTCAATTGAGACTTTCAGTTTTCTGATATCTAATTTTCACTAATTTTCGCACTAAAAAAGTTGTTCTTATTTTATTATTATTATTTTATTATTATTTTATATTTTTATTCTTGTAAACTCTTTTCCGGAGCTAAGAGAAATGCCGTTTCTCCTTCCACGGGACATAAAACTGTTTCAAAACTTAATCCTATTAAGATGAAAACCTGTAAAGAGCAAAGAAAAATAACTGTTAAAAAAGTTTCAGAAGTTCACGTAGCTTACAGATTGACCATTGGTCATTGTCCTCGTTCTTTCTGGTTGTTTCAAGTTAGCGGTTAATAGAGATCGTATAGTTAAGTGGCTCAAACCGTACAACTTTTCGTCAAGTATTCTTGACGGGCGGGCAAAATACGACATCGGCTCCTGCGTAGCGTCTGTCGATAGTTGAACGAGTCTGCTTTTTCACGCAACCAGGTATGTTGTATTTGACTTTTACTTGCGTATAACAAAGTTGAGAAAGTTTTCCGACCTACTAGGAAAGCTGTTTTTTCATAACTGGTTGGGATTTTTGTTTCGGGTAATTTTTTATATTTTCAGCTTAGTAAAAAGGAAATAAAAAGTCCGACTTATCAAGAAGTATAAAATTTCTTTATTGTTTGAACCCCTGTTCGTAAATTGGGGTTGTTTGGCTGCTATTGAAAAGATTAAAAAACCAGGAGTTATCATTTGAACGAGCTTCTTGGAACGAATTGATTCTGTTTCTGAAATTCAAGAGCCAAGATTCTGCCAACGAAGAAGAAAAGCCCTGAAGGCTCGCTCTTAAATTGAAAAAAGTCACTTTAAAATGAATAACCAACTTATTTACCATTAATCTACTAAGTTCATAACCAACACGACCAAATAATAACAATAACACCAGCAAAAAGTCAGCGCCCAAAACTTTCAACTGGCACACAATAACAAAAAGAAAATCTCTCCCATCCAGAAGTATCACCGCCTAAAGCTTTTCACCGCAGATCGTGCATACCCCTAGCTTGCTTCCCTCAACTCCCGACGATATGCGACGCCAAGCTTGTACTCTAACAAGCCATTTTATCTCTGCCATGCTTTCAACTATTTTTTCATCCATATTTCTTGCGAGCCAACAGCTACGAACGTTGGCGTCCTGCCAACCTCGTTAGCCCAGAGAACGCTGCTCTGTTAGGAAACATGGGGCGACCCGAAAACGTCCCGAAAATGTCCCTCTCACTCTGCTCCGGGTCCGGCGTGGGACGTTATTTACACCCGATTACTGAATGTCCGGCGACTTTGAGGAAGAGGCCATGGGAGCCAGGTCATTATAAAATGCTTTTTAAAAAACACTGGGATTGCCTATTTGCTTGGTCGGTGACAAATAAATGATAGTGATTGAAAATTAAAGCAGTTGTGGTTGGTTTGAACATTTATGTGGGCATATCAGTTCACATTTGTTTGAAATCTTTCATTGCTTGAAACATTTATTTAACTGGCTTAATTTAATACAAATTCAATTTACACCGACCATTTCTTAATGCAAGCTTCAAACGTGCACATTTTTAGAATTAATAGGTAGACCTTATATCTGATTCACATGATTTTACGTCAGAGATTTCACTGTCGTATTTATAACAGCGGACCGTAAGAACAATCCAAGTAATACCATCACAAAGCATTACGAATGCATTACAAATGCACTTACGAGCACACTTCAGTTAGCAGAAACGTTTACTTGCATAAGCATTTCTGCTTGAAAAACAGTGAGACACAAGACCGTACGGTTTGAATTGTTATATGGCACAGAGTTTTCAGTTGCCAGTCAAGCGGAAAAGCCCACGTGAAAGAAAATGCACTGCTCAAGCTATCATAGATTTGAGTCAACACTCCGGCTTAGCTGTGTAAGTAGTGAGTTAACAATGAATTGCTTCGCTGGAATTTTAGGTGCAAACTCGACAGTGAAATGATTCATTGAAAGTTAAAAAAGCGAGATAGTCGCACTGCTTTTGCCATTCTTGGATATTAAAGTTAGCGCACAATAGATTGAAACAAAGATCTTATATATTAGCAATGAATAAAATTACTTTATGCAAATATCTGTAAGCTATTTTCATTCCTAGGTAGTTCTTTATATTTCCAATAAAAACGCAATTAGCTTAAATATTAATTTCTGTGCTTCCCTTGGAAATGTCAACCCTTTTTTTTCTCTCGCCCGAAAAATTAGAGCGACTGACATATAAAATGGAAAACCGTTCTCCACAGGCGGTTTTATTCCTTCAACTTGTTTTAATGAAAGTTTTTTAATTGATTTTTAAAAAGCAGTGGAATAGCCCTCGCCAATTTGGCGGGCTGTGCTATTTTGTGTGATTCATGGTGAGACCCGTGTAAATTCGATTGCGTCCGGAAGTTTAGAATCACCGTTCTGTACTCCATGTTTGTTGTGAATCCTTGGTAGGAATTTAAAAATTGAAAGTCATGTGAATCCTTTTTATCAAAGCATGCTGTTTTTAATGATTTGCAATCATTTTGTCGTACTCCGTTCTCATCGAGTTCTAAGTTAGTCGGTAACTATAATCAACCGTTACCTCAAAATATTGAAATCTTATTAGCTGTTGTCATGCAAATAACACCCTAACGTATCTGTAACAATTGATTGTAAACCAAGCACTTAAGGGTGTAACCTTCAAGGTCTACATTGGTTTCCTAGCATGTCTAGCTATCTGACTATCTGCAGAATCTAACATTAGCTGGAACTTAAGCATAAAACTATCAAACATTGCAGCCATTATATTTGTAGATTGCCGTTCAAGCTCAAAGTTGATTTGTAGAATTTCAAAGTAACATCCAAAAGCAAATAGGTCATTGCAGTTAATGATGATAATATATTCTTGTGTATTTGCCACCCCTTCTACTGCTGTTAAATGAGGTTTAAGATTTTGGCTACCACCATTGACTCTCCATCAACTCGCTAACTGACACTACCCGCAAGAACCTTCCGTTACTTCAACTTTAATCCCAAAATACTTCAACTTTTCTGCTCGCTGCAAGACGTGTCATAAAAAGTAACTTTCCTTTCGGCCGTATATTTTTTAATTTGATTATAATCTCGGCCACCATCAAGACAACACGACTTCCAACTTTAAACCCGGCGGTGGCTAATATCCTTTCATTTACCAAACAACAAAACTTGACAATTTCACAGCGAAAAAAAAACACCATTGTTTCAAGCGGAATGGACGGGAAGCAAAACATGCTGGCGATACCGCTTCATGTCAAGCTTAAAACGAGGAAGAGGGATAGACTTACTCTTTTTGCTGTGACCGTATCTACTCGCAAAGAAGCCTAGACCGCTGCCCGTTTCTTCACTATTAGCTGCCCGAATTATAGCTAGAGGTCCATTGAATATTTTGTTTCATTACATTTTCTAATGTAAACTGTCAATTTTTAGGTGAATAAAGTCAAATGCAACCAATTTGTCTAACGAAATAAATCGATATTGGCCAAGAACTCCGTCATATTTGGCTTACATTAAGAATTAATTTAGTAAATCAGCTTTCGGTGCTGATTTTCTCAATCTTTTGAACTCTGATTTTAGACATAACTCACAGAAGCAACAAACAAATTGGTTGAACAACGTTTGATTGGGGTAGGTCATGGAATTCAACACAACTATTGCCTCAAACTAATCGTGAACATTGTTAAATCTGGTCCTTCCAGGATAGTAGAAGTCCTAATAACGTTTAGTACGATATAAATTAACCGTCAATAAAATATTTTCAGGGTTTTCAATAGTTATAAAACCGCGACCCACACAAAGTTGAAAATGTCTGCTGCACTTCTGCACTTCAAAACAACACCCTTGAGCAGCGCCCAGCCCAACAACCGACAGTCAAACCTTCCGACGCCCAGCGCTAACGATTGGCGACGACGGGGACTGGGAAAAAAACTTGTCCTGCAGTCACGCAAAGCCGAAAGATTTGTCTCTCGATGTGGAAACTCTCTCTCACGGTCGGACTGTTCGACCAATGTTAACATCGCCAGTGTGTCCTGACAGCGACCGGGATCATTAGGAGTGGCTCTAGCTTGCTGCTTTCAGCCAGCGCCAGTTGCTACGTCCTGGCTCGCCACGTGAGACATCCGGGCGTGTGACTTTGCGATCAAAACATTTTATAAACTGTCTTGCTAGGCGTGGGAACGTACGGGAAGTTCACTCGGTGAAAGCTTGTGGCGAACCTGGTGGAATGGATGTTCACAGTGCAGTTATCACCTGTAAATAGCAATTGACATTGAGTGTTAGTGCCAATCAACCCCTCTTCATTAGTAATTTTTACTACGATGGCTGTGGTGCCTTTACTTCACAACTCTCTGCCTAGGCTGCGCTGGCATTTCTGTCGTCAGCTCAACAATGATAATTTCGGTAGAGGTTCCTGTATTCTACCACATTCTACTGTCTACAGTCTAGAAATATGTTTGTTTTGCCTGAAAATGCTTGTTCAGAAACTGTTACCAAATAAGCGAAGGCTTTTTTCCGCTCATTGTAGTAGCGAAGGATTGTTAATATGACATCTGAGAATTTTTTTTTTCTCTTTAGATTTTCCACTTCGTAATGATTCCAAAGTCAAATACCCCAACTTTTCTGGACGATCGCAAATGAACTCTTGATAGAGGAAGGAATCGGTCGTGGCATTTGGCGAACACTCTGTGATAAGTAATGGTTGTGTAACAGAAAAATAACATTTATAATATTTAAAAAAATCACTACTCAATCGTAAATAGTGTATAGCTCGGTGAGCCAAGAACTGCAATGCTAATGGTTCATTGATAACAGACATGCCGTTTGAAACTACTCTCATCTATTCAGTTGCATAATGCTGGCTTACACAGTTAATGATCATACCGGCATTCCTTTGATAAATTACACAAACGCCACGGGTAGACATATTTCGACTACTGACGAACCGATTCAAAGCGTATCATTGAAATATCTCACGCGATGTATTGCGAATCGCACGCAATTAATCACGGTAAGAGTTTGCAGATATTATTGCTTCCCGAGCACTCACATGCAGTTGTCTCTCTTCGACGATAACGTCGGTATGGTACCAGCCAGAGTGCGACAACGAATCGCTTTATCTGTGTGTAGCTAAATGACTTTGCAGAGGAGCGAAATAATCACATTAATCTGGGAGCTCACAAAGGAACGCGACATCGAGGCTACAAGTTCGCGCAGAGCCTCATGGGGATGAAATCAAATCAAATGGAATGAACTCGCGGTGATTTAGTAGAATGTTAATATTTATAACGTGTATTTTTTTTGTGGAAAAATGATTGGATTTGTCCGTGGTGAAAGAAATGTTGGCTGAGGGCGCCTGAGAGCAGGATTCAGTGTCAATGTTTGTAGATTGATTGGTGATTGATTCTGAAGAATGAAAGTAGACATTTAGAACAGCGCTTTGACGTTTTTTTTTTCAATTCTGAAAAAAAACATTAACGAATTCGCATTTATTTATTATTGATGGCGATTTAGTATGTTCCCTGCTTTATCCGGTAATGGCTTACAGAGGTTGGAGGTGATTTATTGACCACTAAAATCTACACATACTTTTCATCAAGTTGGTCAGTTATTTATATAGTAAAAACCTGAAAATTCATGGAAACGTTATCTTCTAAAGAGACATGTAGAATGAAACAATTTGTATTTAACTATCTATAGCTCAATATAAATAATAATATGACGCCTATCCCCTTGAACCACGATCTTTTTTAAAAATGCATGTTTGCATTTTACATGTTAATTAATTTAAAAATCTTTTCTGCTTAACGTGTTCTTTTTATCGACTAATTGGTGCATATTAAATGCAATTACTATGTCTTTGACACTGAAAACAGGACAAAGTTTGAGTTTGTGGCGTTTGAACCAAAATTATATTCATGAAAAATTCGTGCCTTTCATAAGCCAAGGAAAGGAGACACTCCGAAGTAAAATTAAAACTCCGACTGTTATTGGAAATTAGCACTCGCGGCGGTTTCCAGGATTTAGGTTAATTAATTGCCATTCACTGATGAGACGCGCGAATTTAATCGCCCTTCCACAGCTCGCTGATTAACACGCCACAAATGAAATCACCCCCGCCACGCACAGCAACGCAACGCTTTGCAAATTGAGAAATGATTCGAATAGCAAAGTTTCCTAGCGGCTACATTGAAAGATTGACGAGAAAACTTTACAGACGTGCAGACGGACTAACTTTTGAGATTCAAATTGTTTCCGTGAATTTATCATTTCAATGTGGCTCCAATGTTTTATAGTGACTGTCATCGTGCAGTCGGATGAAAAGTCTATCTTTTAGGTGCGCAAAATTCACTCCGAATTTGTGAAGTTGATTTAATACATTTTCTCATTCAGCAGCTCGCGGGAGTTGCTGTTGCTAGAAGAAACCACTTAAGTGTATGCTTTAGAAACTATGGCTAAGTGAAAGATTCAATTTGTTGGAACTCTAACGAAGATTATCAGTCAAAGAAGTGCTTTGCTTCTTTGTCAAACGAGTAACGAGAATCATCAATGTAACGTCTGGCTCTACATTGAAACTATAACTTACAGAAACTCTTAAAAATCTCGCAGTTTTTTTCTTAACGCTGGCTATTTGTAAAATCATGGCTCCCAATCAGCTTGAGCAAGTTCCACACTTCTTCACCATCTCAACTCTCAAACTTGCACTCGAAAAACTTGGAATCCTAAAGCTTTGGAGAAAAATGAGGTCACTAGACTTTGATGGAGTGAAGACAGTTCGTACTTTTAAAATGTTGATTCTATATTTGGAGTGTGAATTTGAGAACCATGATGTCTATTTAGTGCATTTTACCAACAAAAAATATAAAATATATTCTGAGATAATGATCTTAAAAGACGGTGATGGTGATAACAATTCCTTGTATCTCTCTCTAGTTTTATCCTCTTGCAAAAATCACGCGGGTGTGATTAGGAGGACGGATAGGAACGTGCGGCTAGCTAGCAAGTGGCAATCTAACCTGCATTCGTTTAGACAAACGAAGCATAAAATTTTTACTCATAACAACGATTGCAATCGATATGCAATCACTAACATTTGATAGTCAAAATTTCGCATATCGTCAGCTATACTGTTTAATAAATATTCAACAAACCAACCCCCAAACCATCGAAACAACCCCCCCAATTGTGTGATTTCTCGAATCTCGCTGAAAACATACTCGACATTTTCGAACGATTTCACTCGAACGTTGTTTTTTTTCCCTCCCTTTTTCCGCTTTGAATATCGAATGAAAGGAGCCAACATTTCGACAAACGGCGCTGAAAATTGAATGCGAACGCGTGCGTGGCCAATGCGCATTGTGCGTGCGGTGGCATCGCCGTTGTCCCGTGTGTTTTGCAAACCGTGTTTTATTGGCCAATTAACTGGGATCAATGAGCGATCGCTGCCGCTGCTGCTGCTGCTGCTGCTGCTGCTGCTGCTGCTGCTGCTGCTGCTGCTGCTGCTGCTGCTGCTGCTGCTGCTGCTGCTGCTGCTGCTGCTGCTGCTGCTGCTGCTGCTGTTGCTGCTGCTGTTGCTGCTGCTGCTGCTGCTGCTGCTGCTGCTTAAAGTTTAAAAAACGAAGAAAATGTGATTGATTTTTGAAGGAGTTGGTTAGCCATGTGTGATGGACTATGTATCCTTAAAGAAGATCCAGGATTTTTTTTTTACCTGGGAACTTGAAATAAGTGAGTTGAACATGTTATTTTAAGTGGTGTCAACATCAAAATTTAGCAACATTCAATCTACATTCCTTTCCCCTGACAAAAAGCAGAGCAATCACGGCATTTCTACCAAAACATCTTGATGTTTTTCTGTGGACAAAGTAACCCTTCACCTTGCTGCGGTAAGATTCTGACACATGATTATATTGAAGTATTAAATAATAAGAATGACTTAAATAAGTCAAATCAAAAAGGTGCAAACAAGTGGTGATTTAACTGACTAATGCTTACTGTCAACCACAGACACGATTTCTGAAACAATGACGCAGTCAACAATTGCACCAGCAAATGTACTTCCTTCGAATTGCTTCGCGTTTATTTCCCCCATTTTACCGATGCACTACGGTAAGTGTTTCATCAGTTGTATAATCCAATTGTGTCGGTGCTCTTCTGCTTAACAACATTTGAATCTAATTACTTGCGCACGCGAGCAAACGAAATGGTGGCAAAAGAGAACAGCAAAACGATAGTGAACAGATGTACTTTTGTTTCTCTCCTTGCACAGTCGACGACACTGTGTTACTGAGACTATTTGAAACAGCATCTCAAGCCTCGCACGTTTCGTGTGCGAAACAGAGTGGGTTTTAACAAATTGTCTTGTGTTGCAATTTAGGTAGAACTTAACTGTGAAATAAAAGCGATTTGTTTTAGTGAAATTGAAGAATTATCTGGTCACATTTTTTGGGAAATTTGTTGGGAAAGTATTGAGATGTTAAATTAGTTCAACGTATGATCGATTCATGATTCATTTCGATAAGTCGTTAGAAAACAGTCCCTGGGAGATATTTTACAAATTATTTGGGGTCAAAACTCTGTGTTTAGTATAATACTTCCGACTACTAGGTAGTTTTAATAGGCAAGCGTAGAGTACTTTCTCTTAGTCCTGTAATATCACGATATATTACATTTTCAAGTAGTTAAAACAACAAGATCCTCAGATAAGGTTAATATTAACGTCACTTTTGGAAAAATGGTCGTATTCATTCATATGAAAATATGATAATATTTCATAATATATCTTTAAATATGTATGTAGTAAAATTTCGTTTTAATAATCATGATTAAAGTGGTTTTTGAAAATATTGCTTACACTGATCAATGTTTCGATCAAGAACGCCAAAACTACATCCAAATTCAAAATCCTGACTATGTAGATTAACTACACTTGTCTACTCTCAAGCGAAAGACATTTTGCTCATTGCGCCAATAAATGAATAAGTTAATAGAGAACTGATTGACTGGAATTGATCAATTAGTACACAAATCGTGGTTGAAACACCGCGCGACCTGCCAGAAACGCGCCACTGTGTACCAGCTGCAAGTGTCTCCTGCCGCGAATGAAACTTAATCACTGTTAGATCCGGGAGGCGCATGTACGGAGGGAGACAATCTCTTGCAAATGACAGCCGTGTTTCGAGTTATGTCGTCTTAAAACCAAGATGACTGGCTTAAAATCGATAACCAACTTTTCAGTTGGGAGCAAAACAGTTAAATTTACAAGTAAAATTGTTGATACGATAATAGAAGCCCCTTGATACACTCACTGCAAAGAGTTGGTCACTTTTTGTGGCTAGAACTTGTTTGAAATCACCGTTAGGATATCTTAGTGCTGTTGGTGTGATGGAGGCGCCAGGATTGTTCTGCGGGCTGCGTCTAGGGGCTTTCATTAACCGTTCACATGTATGCGTAGTTTAAGCATTCGAGTACTTGCAATGGCTAAGATAGCCAAGCATAACACCTCTGGGCGTTGCTAATGTATTGGTGCTACGGTGGCACGACAGTACCAGATATTACTGTGTTGAAAGAAGAGGGCAAAATCGGTGTTTCACAAGCACAGACTGTTGGCCGCGCTAAGTAGGACCCTGTCGAAAGCTTCAAAGATTTCTCCTGGCTATTTTTACTGTACAATATCAAAAGTAATAGAACTTCAATGTGTTACCAATGCTGTTAAAATGTCCAGTTAATTGGTAAACCTCCAGATAAAACGTCATATCCACTGTGACAACCTATCGGCTGCATCTGTTTTCTTCCTAACTGGAAGATCACTATTTAAATCCAAATTTTAGTACCGTGCCTGAGAGAGTAAGGCTTCAAAGCCAAGCTCAGAATATTTGCAATACAGTACGATTTTTGTGGCCGACTTGGCCAATGTTACGAACGTGGTGTGCTGTTTGGAGTTTCGTTGGTGGAAAACAGCGGCTGTTCTGTGGTGGAATTAGACACCGCGGTGTGAGACACCAAAGCATTAGACAAGACGGTGGTGGTGTAGCGTCAAGCGATTTAATCCTGGGTTGTTTGTGGCCGAACAGTTAGGGATAGTGAAACCTTGGAACTTACCAGTACCGGATGAGACTTGGCTGTCTTAAGCACACATCGAACTAAGTTTGGCATTTGAAATCATCAATTTACTTGCATCTCAACAATTCACCGTTTCTAGTTATATCTTCGTGGCATCTTGGCATTTCGGTTACGCTTTTAAAATACAGGCATTGTGTTTAAGTTTAAGAATAACCTTTTCAGCTCAGCGCTAGTTGTCAATATTTATACCAACATGTTACGAAATAAATTTTTCGTCACCAATTTACCTTCATTTCTAAATGTTTTAGTATGATACATGTAAAATTGATGTTATCAGGGAAAACTGAGATGAAATTCGAGTGTAAGAGAATACTTTAAGGCAGGGTCCCAGTGTTTGATTTGAAATTTTGACAGCGCCATGCGTAGTTTCGTGAGTTGCTGAAATGTAAATGGCAGCCATTTGTTGAGTATTAACTTATCCTGGATAAACTGTTTGCACTCCTGATCCTTGAGACGTGCTGTTTGTTAATGGCCGCAGTAAAATAAAGCTTCTTTTACTTCATCTTTTCTGAAGGTAGAAGAAACTTAGATGTGCATTCAATGTCTTTTATAACCGTGTCATCAGATTGAGGTGGATTTTGTAGTTGAATCTAGTTGTTTTAATTTAGATGTGTATCGAATTAATAATCTACCGGAAAGAGACGGTGGTTTTCTAGACTAACTTAATCATTGTTGACTTCAATTGGAATTTGCTTGCTTGACATTAGGGTGGCAAGTTATGTCGTGTTAAATCACTCGGTGGAAATTACTTATTTAAGAGTCTGACGTAGGTAATGATTCGTGAACGACTTTTAAATCTAGGATTTTTTTTAACAAAAATATACTAATTTATTTATTGTTAGCACGTTTTAGTTGCCTTGTTGTCTCGGTTATTGAAACCAATCAAGTCGCATTCTTCAGTATTTCTTGAGTTCTGCGAGGATTTTGCTGTACACAATGGTGTTGGCGTCTTCAGCAACGAGGAAGTCAACGTGCCTGAATCCGGGCTCGTTGATGAAAATATGCGTGACAGGGTTTGGAAGGTTGGTCTTCAGAAGCTCGATATCCTGCAAAGAGACGAAGGATTCATCTTCCAGACTTTCATTGGCTTCTGTGTACGGAAAATTAGCGCAAAGATCCATAAAGGATGCAATAGGCATTTCCAAATGAGAATTGTTGTTGATCTGACGGAATGCGTGAAAAAGGATTCTTTTTTAAAATGCCATATTCTGATTTATTTGGCATCAACAACATGGGGGTTCTACGGTGATGCTCGCGTCAACAAGGCTCTACGGTTGTTGGAGTTGGGAATCACAATTTAAAGTCAACAATGGTGGTGCCTTAACAACAGCAGTAAAATCGGTGAGGTGAGTGGCCGGTAATAGAACTGAAGTAACACCAGTGTTTGTACTGTAGAATAACAGAAAACAGTAACAGTGATTGCAGTAACATCAGTGTTAGCACTAAAGAGTTTGCTGTAAATGAATTAACACGTGACGCATACGGTGTTTGTGTCACCTTCGGTGTGATGATCTCGTCGTCCTGTGCGTTAATGAGGACGATGGGCGTGGTGACCTGCGACAGGTCGTACGAGGGGGGCAGCAGCGACCCGTAGCGCCCCACGTTGCCCACGAACCCGTAGTCGTACTTGGCGAACCTCGTAGTGGAGACCTGCTGGCCGAAGTGGCTCATCTCTTTCATCGAAGCGCCCAGCGACGACTCTTTGATGATGTCCGGGATTTTAGTCTGCGAAATTCAGCAGTGGATTAATGGAGGAATCCTGTTGTTCGAGTTGTACCGTCCTTTGGAAGGGACGTAAAGCCGGTGGTCCCCTCGGTGCTTTTCGACAGGAGTAGGTTACATGCCGGCACCGGGGCACCGGGTCCTCCCTGCTAGGCTAGGTTAAGTTCATCATTACCACCCTTTTATTCACCGACGCCATAAGACCAGTGCCAAAGGGCCAGTTGTCAAAGCAGTGCGTCATTAAACACCAGTATTAATAAAAAATAATATAATAGGAACAGAGCTCATCCCGTAAAGCCAAACCCAATAATGCTGTGTTTTGCATGAGTCACGTTAACAACATTCAGCCGAACAAGCAGCAAAGGACCAAGCAACAAGCAGCAAGGACACAATTCTTTTCATAAATTTGGTGTGACCAAAATGTCAGCGATAAAAAAAAATAATAAATTTAAAGCTGTGTGGTAATGATTTTAACTGAATCACGTCCAACCTTGTTGATGCGGTTGGCTTTTATTCCGCCAGCGAGGAAGAACAGCGTTTCGCACAGCCGCTCGTAGTCCAGCTGCGATCTGCACTGATCGACGTACAGCATCTCCGCCACCGTCGGCGACAGGCGGAACTCGTTGACGCCCATAAACGCGGCTGTCCACTGAAACATGAAGCCTCACATCTGTAGGATATGCACGTTAAGCAACACGTTCCACGAAGAAGTGTTGGTTGGGTGACCATAATGAACACGGCTGTCCACTGCAACGTCAAGCCTCGCATATATTGGATCCGCGCTAAGCAGGTCCGAGGATAGATATTTCGGTGGGGTGACCACTGGGGACCGGAGACTGAGTGATCTCTCTTAGAAACATCAGGTTTTAATTGCATTTGTCTGCATGGAAAGCCGCTATTGTGATAAAACCGAGAAACCTGCACTTCACACCAAGACGTCCGTAAGACTGTTGGAGTTCAGCCACCAAGGGCCAGGGAAGAGCTTGGGAAAACTCATGCTTCCCCAAAAAAAACACCCATCATCGTTCAACCACAAATCAATATATAGCCATTGACAAAGCATTTAGGCTGCATTTTTACGATGTCCCAACGCTGTAGTAGTGAAGACTAAGTATTTGGAAACTTTCACTATGCAGCTAAATTTAAGTGTCTTTATCAGTTATCCACGAAGTGGGAGTTGAAAAAATGTCAACAGTGGGCCTTACTTCGACCAGCCTCGCGCTCTGCGCAAGAATCCCGTGAAACGGCGTGTACCGTGGCTCCGTGAGGAACACCGCCGGCGCCATGGCGACCGCCACTTTGATCTTGTCGTTGTACGACGGCCTCTCCGCTAGCATCGCAAAGAGCATCGTGCCGCCGAGCGCCAACGAGACGTAGGACAGCCGCGTCTGCTGCGTCTCGCCGAGCACGCGGTCCAGCATGGCCGGCAAGTCGAGCACGGCGCGCTCGTGCCACGAGAACTGCCAGAAGAGCGGCGACGTCGGCGACACGTAGATGTTGCGACGTGCGTACACGTTGCCGCGGGAGTTGCCCAGCCAGACGTCGTAGCCGGCGTCGGCGAGGATGAACGCTGGTCGACGCACATGGAACAATGGACGGCTGGAGAAATGCGTTTCCGGAGTGTTTTTCTCAACGTTCTTCATGTCTCTGCAGTGATAGCTTGTCGCACACTGAACTGGTCAGCATTTTTAGGTGACCACCTTTTCGTTAGTGTGATTCGAACCTTAATGCAAATACAAGTTGCTTGATGCGGTAGATATTTGTAATTAGAAACGAAACATCAATTATAAAATTTGTATCCGGATATATAAAATAATATCCGTACCAGAACTTGAACCCGGCTCTGTACCTGTCCGGGGCAATGCACTTTTCCATTATGCTATACGGACAACCAACTGTGATTAGTTTCTTTCTGTTTCTTCCTCTGGTGTTCCTCTTTTCTGCCTAACTGAAAGATGATAACTCCCCGTGCATTGTAATACCAGCTCTAACCGGAGACTTGTTTTGATAGCAAAGGGCAAAGGCGAATATTTACTATTGAAATCAATCAAAATTCACACCTAGCGAGTTGTTCTTGCCGAGGTAGACGAAGCTGTAGGATGTGGTGAAGAGCTGGTGCATGACGAACACGACCGGCTTGTTGGCTGCCGCTGGTGACTTGAGCCCGTAGGGGATGCGATGCATGTCGATCATGTAGCCGTCGGCAGTGGTCACCGTGTGCGTCTCCAGCGGGTAGCCGTTGCCGACCACCTTGCTGCTCTGCGCAAAGGACACACGACACGAGTTACTTCTCTAGCTTCGAGCTCGGTCAGACTTGGGACCTAAGATGAAGCCATGAGCGGGCTGCAAAACTGAAGAACATTAAAATCAAATACAGAAAAACGTGGCGGTTACATGGTGATGCATTTTTTAATTTGAGTTAGGTCTATAAAAAATGCCAATTCAATCGTATTGCATTTAAACATCACAAGTCAATGCAAAACACTGCCGCTGTGGATATTTTCTATTTTGGTTAGCGATACAGACTTTTTTAAATATTCTTCTCTCTCCCTCAAAATAGATCATTCGACCATTGTTTTTTCCTGAAACAAGCCGAATTGTATATTTGGTTTTGGTATCAACGCTAGCGTCAACGTTGGCTCTTAATTTTCAACTATGCTTACCTTTGTTACGGATAACAGAACGGCACTTAGCGCGGTCTATAATTGACGTTCATATTAAAGCAAGCCACCTACCACCGGGTCGTCGGCTGCAACGCCGTGCAGCATGCAAAGCGCAGCGACGAGCAGAGATGCAAGCACACGCAGCAGCAGCAGGCGTCGTGTCATCGCGAACTCAGGGTACACTGATCTGTAGCGAGACCGGAGCGACGGTCGGGTCGAATCCTCAGACACCTCAGGCGGGACAGGAAAGTGAAGACAAAATCCAAGCAAATAATTTATGACTTGATTCGGCTTGGAGTGCTTGGAGCATCGAGGTGATTAAACGACACCACCTTTTTGTGTATTTTAGCAGCAGGAGATTGTTGAAGCGTCGCTAAAAACAAATACTAGTTCCTTGATTGATTGGTTGATTGCTTTATGCATAAATTATTCAATTTTTCAATTTTTTTACCTACAGCTCAGAACCAGATGCTTCTTCTCTTTTGTTTGTCTAGCTCGGTTTCGACTGACATATTAGAAAGACATATTAGGAAATACTGGTTAAAACAAATATTATTGGTGGCAATATCCCTGTAAATGCCTTGCTCCTCCTTTTGAAATGAATCAAATATTTCTAAAAGTTAACGTGTTCATGAGTCATGACAAATAAAAACAATTCAATCAAAACAAGATAAATCAACAACGATTTTCATTGACACGAAGATCAACGAAACTTTTTAGTTTTCATCTCAGTTGTTGTTTATAGGGATGAACTGCAAAAACCACCGCGAGAACACGAAGTCGCACCGGTCTTAGTAAAATATCAACTCGGTTTCGTAAAACTGTATTTGAGTAATTGATACGCTAATGATAGTTGGTTATTGAAGCGACAATGGTACTTGATCAAGGTACTTGAAATACATTCACCATTGTATTGCATTTTTATTTTACTTGTTGATATGTCTGTCATTCAAAGAAGAGACACAAATAATCGTTATTTCTGTACAACTCAAATACCGGATGTGATCGCAATTTGTGATCTTATCTCAAGTACCCATTCATATCAGTACATTCTTCATATGGATGATAAAACTATCGCGATGATTTGTCATAAAATATAGGCTTTGATTATCTGGTTGATAATCTGATTGCAACGCTTATCAATGAAAGCACAAATATTCTCTCCTTTTATCATAAATTATTGTGTATTTCTCTACTTTTTGAACTGTAACAAACCGTTACTATCAAGACGTAATTTGAAATTTTGTTTGAAAAATTATAAACATCTAAAATTTTCTTTTTTGATTTTAACGGATAAAATTTTTGATCGCGTAGTCGCCCATGAAGTTTATTAAAAGGTTCGATACTAATTACTAATTTTAGCTGATTCAATTGTTACCGTACCATTTTCTCTGCTTTACTTGATCTTCACAACTGTCCTCACTGCAGAATTGAGAGGATGCTGGAATAACATCAAGTTAATGTATATTCGCACTCCGAATATGTAATCGTGTTTTCCCCTTTGCTCCGTTATTCTGATTCTGGAAGTCGAGACGAATATTTCGCAAGATGGCAAATAGGATAAGTTTTCGTCTTCTTCCCCTGTTGATTTGTTTGTCTGCCCTTTCATCCAACCTCCAACGACAATGACGGCGTCCACGCGCGACGACATTTCACATTGTAGGAATTATTACACTGTAGAATTTTAAATCGTGTAGATAACTTGTTGATCACAGATTATTAGGGTACCGCGAAGAAAAACCATAATATGGTGATGTTGAAAAACTAGCAGATGACACTAGTGAGATTCAAACTTAAATACAGATACTCGTTGCACTTACGACAGACATTTGAAACGATATATCCATTCTACATATCCGCGTTCAAAATATCCATTATACATATTTTGAAATGGATGTTTCGTTTCCAATAATACACTTCTAATTCAACTTACAAACCATTGTGCTTGCAGCCTTAAGTATTATCATTTTTCTTAATCACGGTCCTTTTTAAAGATCATCATGAAAAAAGTGTTTCAGAATAATTTATAAAAGGCTTTTGCGAGGAACCAAGAGCCGAATCAAAAAATTTGCGTGCACAGCGTTATTTCGAGGTGGATTTATTACCTCGTGCTCAGAACATCGTAGGAATCCTCGCCAACTATGACCCAAACCGTTGATTTCGCTGCATGTATATTTGGGTGTTGCCAATACCCATGCAAAAATGTCTATAGAGTGAGTTACGCGAATGGTGAAATCTACCCTCAACAGCATGAAATTAATTTTCCGAATGAGTAGATAATTTTAATAAGTGATAAAAAAAATAAAAAAAATGATATGGAAAATGATAATGATAATGATAAAATGATATTGGAATCTAATGAATTTATCGTGTGCCATACTCTTGAGTTTTTGAGCATTTTTTGGTCAGCGTTACTTCATAAAGGAGGTAATTTTGATTTCAGAAAAATCTATATTGGGTGACGGTGGCCCAAATATCTGTGCACACACTGCACACAGATACCTTGGCTACTCCCAAGACACCAAGTTAAGGGGCTCTTAATTTGTATTTTCATCCTTTTTTTGTTCACAATGAGTTTCTTAACAAAACGTCTGCACTCTCATTGTTTGATGCGCAAAAATTTTATCGTTTTTATCATTACGACTTCAAATGTTCGCACTGACCACAATCATCGCAATTCTTTTTTAGTTAATTTTAAGTTTTAAAAATGTGTCAGAAGGATCTTAGTTGTAGAACCCTAAAAGATTAGAGGATTAGATTGTGAAATTCTGTATGCATAATCTCCGTTCGTGTTTATTATCTTGCAAAAGACCGAAGATAGTGAAATGCAACTGAGATAAGAAAAATTATTCCACGAAACACCAGATCACTATAATATCAGTATAGCTACTTCTATAGGTAAGTGAAACAGATTTTTTAATAGACTCCCTGTTACCTTATTATTCATCTTGAAATTGAATTTTGAAAAATACAAAGAAAACCTGTGTGATTATGTACCTTTGTTCATCATACCAGATAATCTTCATCTTTAAGTGGATTTAAAAACATATTAGAATCCACCACTAATGATTTATTTTCAGAATCATTTCTCCCAAAACCTAGCCCACCAACGCAACTATGCTCTCTCTCCGACGCTCGTGCCTGCTGCTATTGTTGTCCTGCAGCCTGACCTTTGCCCTGGAGAGCTTCAGGGCTGATGACGGCTTCGAGACTTTCCCTTCTTAGCCCGGAAGCCGGTACAAACTGTGCACCATCCACCAAACCTGGACCGAGGCGTTGTCGCTCTGCCAGGGAGATGGCGGCGGAGCTCATCTAGTCATCATCAACTCGGAAGCTGAGGCCGATGTGGTCAAGGAAATGTTTGCTCGTATTACCGACACGAAAGTTCATTTTCTTCTTGTTGGCATCGACGATATTAACCAAGAAGGAACTTGGATGACGGTCTTAGGTAATGTATAAGTCTTGCATGGATATTTATTTTTGCAATTTTCTAACAACAATTTCTGTAGGTGAAAATGTAGAGTTTCTTTTGGTAAATTTTGATCGCTTCGTGGGCATTATCGGAAAATTTAAACCAAAGCATGTTAAAAGGAATGCTAAAACATACAATAGTAATTTGCGAATTTCTATATTAGACCACATTAGTTCGCAATGTTAATATATCTGGAAGGAAAACTCGATCAAAATCTAACAAACAATGACACCAACAATACATTCACTAGAAAAGTTTGGCTTGTAACAAAGTGACAAAGGAAAATTCCCACATATTATCATGATCTTGATGACATTTTGTATCGAAAAAGTGTTTAAAATTGCCAGACCAAAATGTTGGATTCCTCCTGAAAGATGTTAGAAATACAAGATTATATAGCATATAAGTTGGTGATCAAATTCAGATGCATAACTTTTCTTATTTGATTCGTTTGTTTTAAATTTAGAGCTTACACACCATCAACTTTATTTCTCTCGCCAATGGGAGATACCGTGTCTGAGAACAATAATTATGTATGCAATTACCAGCTGATTCATCTCCATCTCCTTCCTTGCAGGCGAATTGGTGTCAACGACTGGATACAACGTCTGGGCGACAAGCGAACCTAACAATTACGGTGGAAACGAGGACTGTGGAACAATCGACAGAAACGGAGGGTACGCCGATGGCACGTGCACCATGGGGGCGAATCCCTTCATCTGTGAGAAGCCGGATGTCTAGAGAAGATTTTATGCCGATTTAAACGATTACTTTGTTTATAATGCAGCGGAAAATGAAATACAAATAATTATAATAAACAACCTTCAGTATTAACGAGCATCTTACAGCTGGTCGGCACCCCCTTTGTTTGGACTTGGCAAGGAGCTCGTGCATTCAATGGTGCATCTGTTCTTGTGTCCAAGTCATTGACAGAAGATTGACAAATAACCACTTTTTAGTGGCCACTTGCTCTGAATTTAGGAATGCAAAAAATAAAAACGTCCGCAACAAGTGGTACAAAAATCTTTACAAAATTAACATTTTTTCAACATTAACATCGTTATCTTTGAGAACATTTCTAAACATCATAATATTTTAAATGAAACTCTTCATAGACTGAACACATTAAAGTCAATATAGAACAAATTAAATTCAAGGAGAACGTTGTAAGATACGAGACGACTTACCTGGCGATGAGATTCAGTACAACTCATTATGCCCAACAAGCACTAATCTTACAGTCAGATCTTACAACCGATAATTGGTTGAAAAGACAATGAACCTCGTAAATCTCAATAATGTGCGATGTATGTGGTGAATCATTCAATCATTGTGCAGCCAATCAAGAGAGATTTATCTTTCACACCAATTAAAATCTGCATTGAAATCGGTAATAGAACTGCTAGATAAAATCTCTCGCAAGTTATTGTTGAATCTGATGCGGCAGTCCAATCTTACTGGAAGATAACAGTGTTGAATCATTTTTATTTACGTTCAAATGAGAATAAACAAAGGACCGTATACAATACAGTAAATTGTTATTTAACTTTTCATACATTTTGTTTCGAACAGTGCTCACGGAACATACATAAGTTTTAAAAGAGTTTAATCATTAATCAAAGACAAAAAAAAGTATTTCAAAAACTTGCAAAAGACTATACAACAACGCCTCCTTTACGTTTTCAACGTCAGACGGTCCTGATGTCATTCCTTCGCTGCTTGTGTCTGCTGTCGTTGCTTTCGGTTACACTGAGCTTCGCTCTTGAGAGTTTCAAGGCTGAAGATGGTTACGAAACCTTCCCTTCTGTGCCGGGAAGTCGTTACAAACTAACCATTGTCAAGGAATCCTGGGTGGCAGGCTTGACCTTGTGTCAAGGTGACGGTGGGGGGTCACACCTCGTGGTCATCAACTCGCAGAGAGAGGTCAACGTTGTCAAGCAAATGTTTGCTCGCGTTACAGACCCTACGATAAGATTTTTGTTCGTGGGGATTAATGATATTAGTCAAGAAGGCACTTGGATGACAATTCTAGGTGAGCAAAACACGTATTTGTTTATTTATTAATCTGTTTTATTCAAGGCGATTACTGTGATCATGATCACTAATCATATTTCGAGTCTTTTCACACTTAGCTTAAAACAAGCTTTATTGATTGGTAGGTTATTGAGTGGTAAGCATTTGGCTAATACTTGATATAGTTGGCAGGA
This sequence comes from Nemurella pictetii, assembly GCA_921293315.2. Lineage (NCBI taxonomy): Eukaryota > Metazoa > Arthropoda > Insecta > Plecoptera > Nemouridae > Nemurella > Nemurella pictetii. The sequence goes on from OV121122.1 coordinate 12,705,943, forward strand.
AGGCGCTGCGTAAGATATGAGAAATTTAATGAATTAACGCTGCATTTAAAGAGAATTTTTGAAAAAAAAAACATATAATTTGGAAGTTCCTACCATTAACCCTATTGTAAGTGGACTTGTCAAGGAAAATATCCAAAATCAATGTGTTGTCAGTGATGGTGCTGTGAATTGCAAGGTGGCCTGTTGTCGATATCGGGATACGACGTCTGGGCGGAGGGAGAACCGAACAGCCACAACGGGAACGAAGACTGTGGAATTGTGGACCGGAACGGGAAATACCACGACGCGCCTTGCGACTGGGAATACCCATTTGTGTGCGAGAAACCCGATGTCTTATTGATTTAAAAGGTGTTTGGAAATCGTATTTTAAAAATGTATTTAAAAAAAAAATTACAATTGTTATTGTCATGAACATAAATGATGAGGGACTGAAGTCTTCCAACGTTTTTAAAGAGTCTTTCTGTTTTTATCAATGTTTTAAAAATAGTTTTTTTTTCTTAATCTTGATCAGTGGCGAATAAAGCGAATAAAGCGAATAAAGCGAATAAAGCAAGATGGCCGCGCTTACTAAATGAACACTTCGCATCCAATTTAGAGTTTCTTAATTTCTTATAAAAAAAATCTTTGGATAAGTTTAGATTTAGCTCTCAGTCGAATCTAGTCCCTTTTTGGATTTGTCAGGCGGGGCCGTGCAAGACGTAGTTTCACCACACATAGATTATTTTCCCTACTGAATTTTGTGTACTTTTCTCCTTCCAAGATTTTCAGCTAGAAATGCCAGTTGTGGCAAGAATTTTCAGTGTCCCATAGTTCAATAGTAAGCCGCCGCGTAGGTGTAGATTGTTTGTGCCATTAATATTTGGCCAATGTGGAGGTTGGCGCCAATTGGCAAGCTGGGGGAAGGACCAATACGATAATCGAGAACAACTAAAGTTCGTATGCCAAGTATGACCTTTCTGATTTGAAGATCAATCGCACAAAGACTTGTTTGGAATTAAGTCTGAATGACTTACTTTTATCTTTTAAGAACAAGGTTTTTGATCTTTTATCATTATCAGTTATAATTTTAGTAGGCCAAATGATAAACAGCTATTTTTGTCAACTAAATTGGTATAGCAATTTGGTATAAAATTAAGTGAACGCTTAGTATTTTGCTCATTCTGCACTTAGTGTTTCAAGTGTTTTACGTGCAGAAACCACACTCGTTTTTTATTATTTGTTTCGTGGAACTGCGACTTACTTCTTATTTATTTATTTGCATTTGACTCTTTATTTAGCCCTGGCCACATCAACAGAACTTCAGATTATTCGTTACGAGATGTTATCCTTGCAACGCTCGTGCCTGCTGCTGGTGTTGTACTGCAGTCTGGGCTTTGCTCTTGAAAGCTTCGTCGCTGAAGATGGTTACGAGACGTTCCCTTCTTTGCCCGGAAGTCGGTACAAACTCTACACCATCCACCACACTTGGCCACAAGCACTGTCCCTTTGCCAAGAAGACGGTGGCGGTTCGCATTTATTGATAATCAACTCGGAGTCCGAGGCATCAATCGCTCGATCATTGTTCGCTCGGATCACCGACTCCGAAACTCTGTTCCTTTACGTGGGAATCGACGATATTGTGGTACATGGCACGTGGAAAACAGTGCAAGGTGAGTTCCATTCTGAGTCTTACTTCAATTCGTCTTCTTGAATTCATCCTGTGTAAGACGGCAAACGCAGTGGATGTAGGAATGCGTTGTAGTTGCCGTAGCAGCAATGTTTATTAAGTATTGAATTGTGTAAGTTAATTTTTTAATTGATAAGACTTGAAGATTGATATTTTGTCCTCATTTGTTAAACAGGCGATCTAGTGTCTACGTCAGGGTATAACGTGTGGGATACATGGGAGCCAGATAATCCATCCTTCCAGCACGCTGGAATAATCTTCAGAAGTGGCAAATACGGCTCCCATAACGATGATGATTATCTTCCGTTTGCGTGCGAGAAACCAGATGTGTGAACCAAGTCCGCCAGAAGAATTGACGAGTCGTCAAATGGATACAAACTTAGAAAGGCAAATTTGTAAGACTTTCCTCTGATCATCTGATCAAGTCTTAAAATTTGCTTACTTTGACCTTGACCTTCTTATTTTCTTGACTTATTTTGAAATAAATTGTTGTTTGAAAACAAATACCTGTGCATTCTTGAAATAAATAAATTAATTAAAAAGCCATAACCTGCAGTTCCCTTAAAGTTCCTCAGTCTTACACCAAGAATCTGATCAAATAATTGGATAACTTCGTACGAAAATTAATAACCGTTGACCTATCATAGGTAGATGATAGAAGCAATCGCTTTTTGAGTTGATATGATGGTGCACAGAACTAGTTACTTCTCACTGATGATTGAAGACAAATCATTACTTTCTTTTGAGCTAAATGCTGTATAGAGGGGGTGGATTCACAAGGAATGGGGTGGTTATACCTTCTGGTTCTGGAGGGTTTATTGGGGTACTTCTGCAATGCAGTCGTCCAGAAAACTCTGATGAAATGTTTATTGGCAGCATCCCCGATGGATATCCTCTAATGATGGCAAAATGTTGTGAGAGTGAGAATATTTTACGACACGATTGAAAATATCTTTTATCTTTGACTTGCATTTGTCTTGCAACTTTCGTGCGTTCATTTCTCTTTTCAAACATTTGGAGCAACACATCAAAACTTTTGGTGCTGCTATTTTTATAAAAAAATAATTAACTGCGTTATTGAATGCTAATTGCTCCCAAACTCAAAAATGTCCCGACTTTTCGCAAAGCGGTGCTGCCTGCTTTAATAAGTGTCTAAAATCTAGTGCAAAATAGCAACAAATTGAAACAATCAAATCGAAATCTTTACTAAACGTCAGATAAAATTTGCGTTTTGGACTTGGAATTCTATACCCAGTTTAATAGTTGTATGATGCTCAGGTTAGTAAAAGACTCGTGAGTCTTTAAAGTAATTATGTATCAAGCGCTGTTGTAGTAGAACTATAACGGCGCTGTTATACGATTTTATTGGTTTTAATGATAATTGTCGAATATTGTTCAATGTGATATTTGTTGGTGAAATAGGCAAGTGCTTCAGGCGGCTGTTCTCGCCCGGGTCTAAATTAGCCCTGCCTATGGCTTGCAGTCTGATGAACCCCGAAGCCTTACTATTGCTAGTCGGCACCTTTGAACTGCTTACTCATATCCGATCATAATGCATGCAATATTGCTGTAATGTTTGATATGTAGCTAAATGCTAGTGTAAGAGTAATGACCAAATGTAACCCTTGTTACAATTATACATCTCTTCATTCCCCAAATATCATAACCTAACTTGTGAATTTCTCCTGATACAGTTCCCAAAAAAAAATATATTTATATTTCCATTTCCGCCTCGCGCTCCTTCTCAATGATCCCATTCCAGCCGCCCACTGAAAGTCCCTCGGCCTTGCAAGTAAGAAGATTGTATTAGAGTCGGCGAGGAACGAGCTACTTCCTCGTTCCTCCTCCTTCCTCGTTCCTCCTCCTTCCTCCTCACACACCCTTACCCATGAATATATTCCCTTATTCCCTTAATCCCGTCCACCGCGAGACGTGATCCCAATACCTGTGACGTAACCTTGCTGCTACCCGTCGCAAGCCACAAGCTACGCTATCGTGTTCCACAAAATATAAATTACATTTTCCTATCAGCTATGTGTGTTACTTTTTTGTGATCTCCGAGGAAAAGTTGAATTTTGATATGTGAACGTGTATTGAAAATTCGTATGGCGTGAAAAGATATAGATATGAATTTGGTGGATGAGCATTGGGACCTCCAGAAAATCGAGCGTTCTGTGAAGAAAATTACAAACATAATTTTTATTTACATATTTCTGGAAAAATTCCAACGATCCTAAAAGTCACTTCTATGTGACAGCAATGCCTCAAATATGGATTATCAATATGTTCGCTATGATTCTTGCAGATAATCTGATTTTATTACATACTTTAAAACTTAATCTGATATTATCTACTTAACTGACAGGTCTATAGCTAATTAGAATCAAACAATTGCATGAAGCTCCTAGACGCAACCCGCAAAACACTTCCCCAAGATGCCCACCTCAACTGAGTTTACCTCTCATTAAAGCAGCATTCACTCCCACTTGTTTTTAGCAAAATAATAAAAGAATAATAATGAACAAAAGATTCATAGAGGACCTCAAAAAATGATTAAATTCCAACTACACCTTGACATTTTGTTGTCTAATCCGCAATTGGTTAAGGAATTACTTCATTGTGAGTCATTGAAAGAGTCTGTAAGCCATGTCCCGACATTCATTTGCTTGAAGACGGTCTTTTCCCTTGCAGATATTGTGGTATTTGGCAAAAGGCTCTTTTGAGGGAACCGAACAAGCGATACTCAAAGCCCACCGCCTACCGCATTTTATATTCCGATTTCGATTCCGACTTTGGCTTTGTTCATGGATTTTAAATTAAATTCTCAACATGTCATGTCATCTCTTTTTTGCAAACCTCATGGGCCACAGCTTTCAAATAACTTTGAACGACACGCAACTTTTACCCAATGCAATACAGAAATGCCATCCTTTTTTCAAACACAGTCTTCCAAATGAGAAATCGAGATATTTCGACAGAGTTGCTAATTAATTTCCAGTAGCAATATTTCAATCGAGCCGTGACGACACGTCCAAATTGTTCTATGCGAACTTTAAATAACAGCCCTGATACAAACGCAGGGAAAACTATTTCAATTAAAACGTAGCCTTCACCCTGCAGTACAGTTGGTAATTATTCAGTTCTCTCAATTAAATGGTCATACATTATTCACAAAGCCGACGCTATCTCTTTGAGAATTGGTCTCTAGTGAAACACGGCTAATTATTATTAATTACAGACGAGATATCAGCCGATTTTGATGAGTTTTTAAGTGATATTTGAAAACAAATTTCTGAAATAATGAGAGACGTGATTAATTTTGTTCTAAAACCTAGCTTTAAAGAATGCTGAATGCAATATTTTCAACATATTCATGAAAAACTCTGTTTACTCGCGCTAAGTACTGAACTGCAATGTGCTTTCATTTACAGATTCAGGATTGATTCAATAATGATCAAAGCGATGCTTCAAAATATCATTAAAGTAATTTAAAAAATGCAAATATATCTTTAATCTCAGCCGTTAATTTCTATTTCTATTGAAATGCTTTTAGCGTGAGCCTTCCGCAGAAATAATGAAGGTTACTGCATCAATCGACAGCAGAAAATAAAACAAAAATCTCTCTCGACCGATGTTTTGAATATGCCAAAGTGAATCTGTCGGCTTTTTAACCGAAATCTTTTTATCTTCGTGCATTTCCTCCGGCCTAAATCTCCCTGGAAATGGACCGTCGTGATCTTGGGTTCGACGCGCGAACCCATGCCTCGCTGGCTGCGAACATAAATATCACTCTCCGCGTATTGACGTTGATTTGTAAAAATATCCGCAAGGTTTACGGCCGCGTAAGCTTTAGCTCCCAGCTTTCCGCTTGATTCACTTTCGTCGCCCCCGGACAGCCGCAAACTGACCCACAGTGGCGCACCGTTCTGCTCGTGCTGCTCTTTTTTGGTAGATGATGCAAATCAAAATTATTGTTCAGTACACCTTCTCTCTTCAACCAAAATGCAATCAAAATGACGTGGCTCACTCGGTAAAGCCTCGGTGAAGCGATTCGGGTTGTGATTGCGCTTTCTTTCTTGGTTAATTAGCGGAGCTAATTATATATTGTATTACAAACTTACAGTAGAACCTTCGTTCAGTGGGTATCTGACGTCAATTTTCTTTTAGTGGAATAGGTCTGGGAGTCGAAATAAACTACAATTTTCTTAAATGTATGGCAGACGTTTATTATTTGACATGAGGAATCTCTTTTAAAATGGTGTTCATACCTGGGAAAGCTTAATAAGCAACATAAGCTTGAAAGTCGGCGTATCCGTATAGCGTGGTAACAAGGAAATATAGCTATACTAGCTTATATTTGGCGATATAGTTTCGCTCAATGAGGCCACTAATAATTTGATTCTGTTTTCCATTTTTTATTAAGATAATCTTCTGTTAACCGCCTTTAAATCCACAAGCAAGAAATAAATGTACAAAACAAATACCGCAAACTCTCCCTCTATCCAGTACTTTTTCACACCTTTTTTCTCAGTCTAAGCACGTTCCCTTGCTTAAAGAAAGCTTTTCTGGGTTTTTTAATGCAAATATGTTCATCAAGCTTTCAGAAACACTGTTTAAATGGGTAAAGTAGACTGCACAGCTTTGCGAAACGTCGGGAAAAGTTTAAGTTTACCCAATTTACAATCTGCCAAAACACTATGCGGATGCACCTTCCAAATTTCATCTCGATCGGATCATTACTTATCGAGTTAAATGCATTTCACCCAACGCTCACGCAAGTACCGGCCGACTGTCGCTTGTCGCCCGCCACTTGCGACTTCGTTTCTGATAACATAACGTGCTAAGATTATGAAAAGACATGAGTATTAATTATAATTTAAAAAGCATTTCCCAACGTTTTGCAAAGCTATGCTACCTGCTTTATCAAGTGTCTCAGGTCCTACTTGAAACAACTTTGCAATGAATATCGACCAAAGAAACCGTCGACCCGTACACAACGCCACTGTCCCGACTTTCCCTGCCGCCTTCGTGCGTCGGTCTTGTCTGAAGCAGCACAGCAACCCGTTATGTTCAATCACTTCTTTCTTCACACCTTTACGCGTGGGCGCATCATTTTCCCACACCCGAGTCTTTTCCCTCGATCTACTGACCGATCCGACAAGGGATGTGTTCGAACCTCATCGTGCCGTGTCTTTGCACATGTCTTTGACACTTTACTAAACTTTGTGGATGTAAATAGAATAAGTTTATCCACTCGTGCGATGCTCGTTGGAAAGGTGAAAGTGTGCGGTGGTAAATTGGTTAAGCGGTCTGTGAAACGAATTACAAAGTGGATGACGATTTATGTTTAGATACTTTAAGTATTTTGTCAATTGCATGAATATATAGATATATAGGGATTTTTAATTGGAATAGTTAGACAAGTGGAGCAAATAAACTCATACAGGAGAATAGACAGTCAGTTTTGTTTGAGCTCCACTATCAAAGAAGCATTTCTGTTTTCAATAACATTATTCAGTGTCCCTACGAAACGCTATTGAACCACCACGTTTTGAAATATAATAATTGTGATATGCTCTCCAACAAGGCGATAAAAGCTTCCACAATCATGCAGGACAAACTGAACAAGTTATTAAAACCTCTCAAATGTAGAAAACATAAAATTGCAAGCTAGCCGGTTGCTGTATCATTTGAATTAATTTTAGAAAATGGTACGTGCTTCACTTCAATGCTATAGTACCTATACAGAATGGTGGTATGCAACATTTCTAGAAACAGAAAGGCAAGAATAAGCAATGAACCGCCTAAAATGAGCTAAAATGTATCAACAGTAATCTCACGAATAATGGAATCAACGGTGCGCGTAAAGTCATCACAGAAATATGTGAGTTTGAATTCACAAGTTATATAAATCTAATAATTCACTAACACGAAAACGATAATTTGATTAGCAAACAAAGTTCCGAGGTCCCGAGCCAATTAAACAGCGTTGTTAAGTTGACTATTAGGCCAATAATAACAATTAACAATTTGGCTGGGGCTAAAACCACATTAAACGTTTATTTAAACTTGTGCTAAATCGTTTACCTAAATTTTGAAGCGTATAAAGATGAACTCGCAGAAATGAGTCAATTTCATTTCAGCTTACGAATTTGTAGCGAGAAACTCAACTTATACAAACGTTTGACAGTTCAAAAAGCAAGCATCTACGAACTATTGTAGTGAACAAATAGTTTAATGCTCACATGAATAAACAAGTAATTGCTATCCGGTAGGAATATGGTATTTGATATTATGCCATTTGCCTGACTGTCATTATCTATGAATATGCCATGTTGGTACTCCAGTATAATGACCACGGAAACCCAGTACAAACCATCTTAAGACTGGAAACACTGTACGCTTAGACGCGAACTTCTGTAAGTGAATTCTTTATTTGTATAATTTGTCTTAATCTTTTAAGATGAAGTGAAAGAAATCAGATTTGCATCACATTTGCGTTCTTCATTTAAGGGTGTAAAGAAATGTCAATCTCTAACAAGTGGCAACCAAATTTTAATTAACTCTATTGTAACCGAGTCAATAGACTCCTTCATTTTTTAATTTTCAAAATCTACCAAATCGACCGATGCTCATCAAACGCACGATGAAAGATTCATCCATCCATGACAGAGACACCAGCTCGCCTCAACGGATATAAAACAGATTCTCAGACACCTCAAAAATATGAACTCCATTCTTGATCCTTTCCCTCGCTGCTTAGCGACTTTCAGCGCTCTATAGTGTCCCTAGCTCGGTCTGACATCGTCAACGTCACGCCAACAGTGAAGCTGGAGAGATTGATGTCTGCTCCGGAGTATAAAGGATATCGAGTGTCTTACGTGCACCCCCTAGAACACCCACTCGCCGACCCTTCCTTGCCCTGCGCGCCACTCTTGGGAACAATTAAAACACAATCTAAACTTGCCACATAATGGGTAGGAAAAGTTTCCTCGACACTCTGTCATTACAGGAGGAACTTGTTGCCATGCGGCGTCAAGGGTTTTTTGTCTAGCGCGCGAGACCTTTTTTCTTTGTCGGAAAATTAACGTCGCCGTGCGCGAGTGAGAATGTTTTGATTGTTTATTGTTTCTGGAGCAGTTTTCAAAAGAGACTTGATTTTATGAGAAAGGGGTGAGTGGGTGCGAAAGAAAGTTGAGTTTTCGCGCTAATTTCGAAGCTAATTAGGTGGGTTAATTGTTATACATTAGGGACTCTGTCCCTAGGAAAATGTAATGTAAAAACCTGTTACTTTGTAAAACTTTTTGACGTTTTATATTAGCTCAGTTGTCATCTTACATATTGGAGGATATTCAATAATAGTTCAATATTTTTATTGTTTGGTTTTACAGCACCGATTTTCTTTATAAACTTTATTGTTTTTAAGAATGTCTCATTCCAATTTCAAGTTTTTGCTTGTTAAGATTTTTCAAGTCATATCGTGTCGCTGCATTGATAACGACGTAAATTGTGATTCGAGTCAAGTGGCTAACCTCAAGATAAAACCTGTCTCCTAAGTGACTTCTATTTCCTTCCTAACTGCAAGTTAAATATTCAACTGGACGTTGTTAAACAGGTCCTAACTTCGGAATAGCACACATGCTATAAAGCAGACCATGGCATGAATACATGCACACACTGTATGATATGGCGAATAAAGGTTTTTCAACGCAAAACGCTTTTTGTTCCCGATCGAAAGCAGCTCTCAACAAATAAACCGCAACGTGAAATATATTTCCAATTCAATTTACAAAAAAACATACACATTTCGTGTCCGCACTTCGCCCAGCAATAATGTTAAATATCCTGTTTTCTTAACATCACTTCCGCATCCGCTTTTCTCTCGCTTTTCCGGCGTCGGGCGGAAATGCGGGCGGCTGACCGGACGGTATCAAAAAAATGCATTGATTTTCTCGTTGCCCATAGTTCATTAATTGAGGGGTTTCAAATGGCATGAGTAAAACACTCAAAAATGTAGGAATTTAGATGGAATAAAATGTCGTGTTCATATGCAACGTATACTATAATATGGAGAAGGTAAAATTATCCATACCCTTTTGACATACGAACATTCTTCAATTTCTATGTTAGATATTTATGGAAATATTTAAAATAATTTGGAAAATACTCTTTCTTGTTACGTTTGGAAAAACAACGACGCATAGTTTTGTTTAATGAATCGCGAACATTCAATTAAACGCAATTACATTTTAAATCAATTAAGTGATTTTACCAACAATCCTATGAAGCGTGAAGTTCATGTAGGTGTATTATATGTGGGGGAGAAATCCAATATAATGATGTTATGTATTTACCTAGAATTATTCCAATTATCATCCACCTTAATTAAAATCCTTATTTCCCGTTGCCACGATACAATTGTACTCATGGATGTGGCTATGTGACTATGTAACTTGCACGGCGTAATCTTTATAGAAATTGCGAAAACGCGATGAAAACGCGTGGACCAAGTCGCGTTCTGTTCTTTTCATTTGGGACCTGCGCGCTGCAACACTCGGGCAGCGATTTGAGCGCGGATTGATGGTGAAAACAACGAAAAACACACGCCAAATCACTCGGCCGAAAGTCATCGCCCATGCCTCCCATTTCATCGCCTCTGGAGGCAACAATTGGCAACAATGCACGACTAAATGTATCTATAGTTACAAAATTAAACAGGTCTTAAAATAATTTGCCACTGTAAAACTCACGCTGTGGCGACACCAAGCGAGGGTGGACATCGGTGTATCTGTTCTTCCGTAAGAGTTCCTACACGAGTTTAGCTGTGAGTTTTTACGCGACTTTTCCACTAGGAATATATAGTGTTTTAATAAATCGAGTTTTGCCCTTCAGAACGTCTACAGCTGTATACTGAAATACTGGAAACACATCATACAACTACAGATGCCGCCAAAAAAACGTGTTCGCCTGACCCAGGCCAAACTAACGCCGACGAGCAACGAAGAAAGGACAAAGGCAGCGGCCGGCAGGGCATGGGTCCTGGGTGCCGGGTGGTGGGTGCTAGATGCTAAGTGCTGGGGGTCGGGTGCTGGGGGTCGGGAAATGGGTGCTGGGTGTCGGGTGCTGAGTGCTGGGTGTTGTGTTCTGGGTGCCAGGTTCTAGGTGCTGGATGCTGGGTGCCGGGTGGTGGGTGCTGGATGCTGGATGCTGGGTGCTGGGTGTTGGGTGCTGGATACTGGGTGCTGGGTGCCGGATGCCGGGTGCTGGGTGCTAGGTGCTGGGTGCTGGGTGTTGGTGCCGGATGCTGGGTGCTGGATGCAAGGTGCCGGGTGCTGGGTGCCGGGTTCTGGGTGCCAGGTGCTGGGTGTTGGGTGCTGGGTGCTGGGTGCCGGGTGCCAGGTGCAGGGTGCCGGGTGCTGGGTGCTGGGTGCTGGATGCTGGGTGCCGGGTTCCGGGGGCTAGGTGCTGAGTGCCGGGTGTTGGGTGCTGGGTGCTGGGTGCTGGGTGCTGGGTGCCGGGGGCCGGGTGCCGGGTGCTGAGTGCTGGATGCTGGGTGCCGGGTTCCGGGGGCTAGGTGCTGGGTGCCTGGTGTTGGGTGCTGGGTGCTGGGTGCAGGGTGCCGGGTGCTGGGTGCTGGGTGCTGGATGCTGGGTTCCGGGGGCTAGGTGCTGGGTGCCGGGTGTTGGGTGCTGGGTGCTGGGTGCTGGGTGCCGGGTGTTGGGTGCTGGGTGCTGGGTGCAGTGGTTTTATGCAGTGAATATGTAGATAACCATCGTAAAATTGTGCATATCAACACTGTTGTACTACGCAGAGGAAGGTTGGGAAGTTGGGTTGGGTCAGGAAAGGTAGGATTAGTGGATGTGTGGCGGGGGGGGGAGTGGCAGGTTCGCTGCGAACGCTGCCTCTGCTGCATAATCCCTACAAGAAAGGCACTAATTGTTGGGCAAGGGGAGTGGCAAAAATCTACGCACGGAAGGCAGGAAAGGCATCAGGAAACATACAACACGGTTGGGTTGGGAGGTTGGGGTGGGTCAGGAAAGGAATACCTACAAGCAGCGTGTGCGGCAAAACATGAAAACTCTCTTTTCTTGGATCACCAAATGATGGTGGACGTCTGTGGACCTGAGTCACGAATCTATATGGCCATCATTAGTAGTACCCATAATTTCGCATTTGAGCAGTGAATATGTAGATAAATACGAAGTGTTAGCTAAGCGTGGCAGAAGGGTCAAATAACAAGTACCGAAAAACAAAGCAACACAAGATACAAATAAAACCTACAGGGGGCGAAGCCCCCTGCAAGAGGGCTCCGTGCAGATGGTGCTTTGGGGCGAAGCCCCAAAGCACGCCAGGGGGGTTGGCGGCCGGAGGCCGCAGGGGCAGATTAAATTTAAAATTAAAGATTTTAGACAAACTGAACAAGTTATTAAAACCTCTCAAATGTAGAAAACATAAAATTGCAAGCTAGCCGGTAATTGGATAATTAATAATTAATTAATTTAATTAATATTTATTATAATTAAATATTATATATATTAATATATATATATTATATATTAATATAATTAATTAATATTATATATATTATATATATATTTATTAATTAATTAATAAATATTATAAATTTAATTATAATATAATATTTAATTAATAAATTTTTTTCTAAAATTAATTCAAATGATACAGCAACCGGCTAGCTTGCAATTTTATGTTTTCTACATTTGAGAGGTTTTAATAACTTGTTCAGTTTGTCCTGCATGATTGTGGAAGCTTTTATCGCTTTTAAGCTTTTACCTAGAATTATTCCAATTATCAATTACCAATTATTGATTATCCAATTATTATTAATTATTAATTATCCAATTACCGGCTAGCTTGCAATTTTATGTTTTCTACATTTGAGAGGTTTTAATAACTTGTTCAGTTTGTCCTGCATGATTGTGGAAGCTTTTATCGCTTTTAAGCTTTTACCTAGAATTATTCCAATTATCATTTCCATTTATAAAATCCGTTTCCCGCATTTAAATGTTCAATGTTCAATAAATTCCAGAGAAGCTTTAATTACGTTTGCCGAATATTTGATTTTTTTGGAACCATTTCATTTGAAAGCAGATTCTACACCAAAAATGCTTAGAATACCACTAGTTCTCGTTTCATCACAGGAGTGTTGTGATTTAGCTAAATAAACGGCTCATTGTGAAATTAGTGTTTCCCAGTATAGATACATTTGTTGGAACAACAGGCTACCTTACCCACCTTATACATATGAAATCTATTTCTAAAGCATTTTAGGAATCTGGCTATGCCTGTGTTTCTATATCTCCGGCTATAAAATAACCTAAGTTAATTTAAACTCAGTTCTTAAAAGTTAATAATAATATTCAATAAAAGTTAACTCTTTTCGGATATTCATGATATTCAAAATGTCAACCAGTACAACAATTACATAATTTTTTTTTGCTTTCAGATTGAATCTCCTGGATTCATTACAGCCACTTCAGCATAGCGGCCAGAAGAAGCAGGTAAAATCTTTGAAATTTATTTCGTGTGACAATGAGAAGTAAGACCATGAAATGGGAATTGCTAAAATACACATTTATACCAGAGATTGGTCCTGGGTCCAAATTAAGCTTTGCTGCTTGCTGATGCTATGATGCTTTACCCAAAGAATGCAACAGCTTTTGATTCAAGTAAACATTTTATTTGTCTGTACAGTATGCTCGAAATAATTTACGTCTTCAATACATCAGTTTCCAAAATGCCTTATAAATATTTCAATAACCTTGTACACAAGGTGTTGAAAGTATTCTGAATTTACTAGATCCAACACAGATATCAAGTATATATTAAATTTAAAAAAAAAATCACTCAATAATTTGTGTAATTATTTTTGTTTAAGTCTCAAACAAATTTAAATGAACACCCCGTACAAGACAAAAGCAAAATTTAGTTACTAATAATGTTGTATCTTCAAGTTGCTCTGGCCACTTCGGCCACTATAGAAGAAAATGATCATATTTCACGAAAACGTCGACCAAGGCGATCAAAGAACCAAAATTCAGTCTCATCAAAGCAAAACTATTCCTAACCCAACCATATTTCCGTGGATCTGAACCACTCCGTCAAACTATCACATATATTTTTTTAATAAACAATTTTTCTAACACTTTTCTTGCCAAAAACATTGCAAATTACGGACACACGTATGTGTAATCAGCCCCGTATTAGACGACATCCGCGGTCGCTCAGCACGAGTTTCGGCTCAAGAAACTGCCCTGGCTCCGAGCAGCCAGCAGCAGCAGCAGCAGCAGCAGCAGCAGCAGCAGCAGCAGCAGCAGCAGCAGCAGCAGCAGCAGCAGCAGCAGCAGCAGCAGCAGCGAAACTTTCAAGAACGTGCTGTGGGAAAGTTTCCCGCACGCTAGGCGTCAGAAGCGCCGAGCGCTGCCTGATTTTCCAGCCATAAGTTTGTTGCGGCAGAAAGTCACAATGCGCGTTCTATTACAGTTAGTAGCACGGGGCTTGCTGCTCGGATATGAGGAAACTTTGCCAAGACAAGATCCTTTGAGGGATGTGCAGGAGGAAAAAATAAACGACGGTTCTGGTTGTATAGTTTGTTATATAGTATACGAGTATATATACGAGGAACTGGTTGTGTTATGTCGTCTTCTGCATGTGTATTGTCGCCAGCGATGATGTCTGTAGGAATGTATTATCTGAATTACACTGTAGATATTGTGTAGATTTTTCGATTGTGCCACGTTGAAAAAGATTCAACTGTGCACGTCTGTCAGGGAATATGAAAGAATTGCTGCTGGTGCTATTATTAAAAAGTAACATTTCGACGATATTATTTGATAAAGCTGTTCTATTTTATATTCTGAGTGTAGTGCGGTATGTCCTCGCGTTTTTTTAATCTTTGCATGAAGATGTGTTTGAATTTTGGTAATACCTGCATAGCGTTTATGAAAAACATATAACTGAGAGAGGAGTTGGAAATGGCTTCGAAATCTGAAGTCAATATGCAAAGATAAAGATAGAACGGATATAATCTTAAACATAAGAGAGACTAAATTAAAAATCTCTCCGATGTACCCATGTTTAAATCATACAGGCACTCGGTTTAATCTGATAAGGGCCTTACTAACTTTTTATTTTAATTTACTAGATTCCTCCCGGCCAACCAAGCCCAAGTGCATGAACCACGTAAAGTTTATAAATTGCTTAAAGCACCGTACCAACGTTAATTGACACAAGAACAGTAGCACACAAATCGTTATTCAACTTCTAGTAAAACATTTGTAACGGTTTCGCCATGTTGCACAAGTTTAGACTATAGGTACCGAGTGGATGGCATTATGATGCATGTGCAATTATGCATGTTCCACATATTCCATCATCGTATTACGCCAGGGAATTGCCGAGCCGCGGATGCAGTAAAGTGCATCTGTATGAATGCAGTACGTGCAGGGATCCGTGCGATGGATGGCACTTCGTGACATGTGGCCGCCGGCTTTTGCTAGTTGTGGATTATGTAAATAATGCGAGCAAGTACACATTGAGGTCATAGACACCGTGAAGTTTTGCTAGCCAAATAAGATTAAAATTCAAATTCGGAACTGGATGAATATATTCGCGGTTGACTAATGCACAATTTGTGTGGTATAAAATTGAATTTTGTTGACGCGTGAATAATAATAATAATTGTTGTAATCATGACACTCTCACAGCAAAATACACTCATTTATAAACTATGAGTTATTCCCGAACTGATTTCTTAAAAATTAATTTAATTTTCTTAAACTGGTGCTCAAAATCCAAACTTAACTTGACACATTGTCATAGGTAAATAAATGTGATTTCTGGCGCCAAACTATACCGAATTCTGTTTCGTAAATTGATTATTTATTTTATTCATTTATACATTCATTTTATACATTATTTTCTAAGAAAAAATAAAACCTACGTGATAAGTTAAGTGCTGTGCATTTCTGAGGTCTTTTGAACATTTTATTTTCTAGAAATACGACGTGAAGGAAACACAAACAAGACCTTCATTAAAATTTGATTCAGAGTTTTATTTGTATTAAAGCATTAATTTGTTAATTCCAATTGTCCAATTGAGAATATCGCTTCACTCGCCGCACTTTTTCCTCTTACCAACAAGCTCGTCGTTGCATTTAAAAGCTGGCTTTGTAAAACCAGAGCCCCTATTGTAAATAAAGACACTAACAATTCGCTGTCCTCCTTAAAATGTAATCCTCGGACTCCGAAGCGGCTGGACCAATCTAGGAAAGAGTCTGCTTTATCTCATCGTACAACTTTCCTTCGTCTGTTTTCTCCAACACAGCTCCAGCTAATCTCACAAAATTGTCTACGAACAAAAAGAGTTGTTGTGTGAATCATTCTTCCAGCGTGCAGCGCGAGCTGTAATGGAGTGCCTAGACGACCGCTCGTTTCGATCCATCACAGAGAAGCGGTCACTCTCTGCAAATCAATGGCCGAACGTTACTTTAACTTACTCTTTCCAAACGCTCACTATTACTATATATTTTACGTGAACGGGCTCGAAATCTAACGTGGAATTGCTTGATTTTGTCCTTAATTTTACTCGGTGTAAAACCAGTTTTGAAATGGCTCCTTATTCTAGGTCTTATAAGCGATAGTTTCTTTTCGCATCTTTTCTTGGCAGTATTATTGATAATTGAAACGATAAAATTGTGTTCAAATGTTCGATACGGTCTGTAATTTTCAGTTTCAAAAGCATATAGCCGTTGATACGAGTGTTACATAAAACAGAGCGCTGTCTTACACAGAGTCCCTAGTTTGTAAATCATTATGAATTTCGTCGTGGAAACATGTCCGTTTAACTAATATATGCAACTGTTCGCTTCTGCAATTTCGTATTTTTACATTTATTTCTTGTTAAATGCTTGATCAAGGAATTGAAGAAACTTAGAAAGTCATATTTTGGCGTTTGTCGAAGCCATAAGAAATGATAAATGAAACTTGTAAATATTGCTTGCTATCTTCCTTAAAACCGATTGTGTTGGCGTTTCTTTGTGTGTTAAATTTCATCAAAAGGCCACGAAAGCCACCGTAAGCGGGGATAGAATATGATGACAAAAACTACCAGAAATTTTGAATGGATTTTTTTGTGTCCATTTTCTTATCTACATTTCTCATCCAACTACCTATTGTGTGTATTTTCGCGTTTTTTTGTATATTCAGAGATTTTACGGTCAGGTATAAGCAATTTTTACTTCAAATGAGTCAAATGTGCCGTTGAGAAGATAAGAAAAGAAAAGAAACAAATAATTAATGTCCCACTCGTTTCGTGCTCACAATGAGGCGGCTGTTTCTATTATTAACACAACAATTGTAATGACATTGCTTGGAACGAGCTCCACGCTGTTTCTAAAAGTCGTTTCACTTTGAAAGACAGAATTTCATCAGTGTTAACAAAATTATGTTCTCTGTTTGAGACCCAACACATTACATTCAATAAGGATTCCTTTTTTGGTCCTCATTTGCTAACTGTCAATATACTCCAGCAAAGTTTCTCTTATACTCGGGGCCAACATATTACCCCAGCAGAACATTCTTGCCTTAAGAGTGCCTATATATTTCTATATTATGTAGCGTTCTCTTCGTGAATATCCTACAAAGAATAAGCCAAGCTTACTTATATAGGCTTTGCTTCTTTTTTGTGTTGGTCCGTCTCGCTCGTGCGCCATCTATAAAGGAAGGTAATAAGTGTAATAAAAAAAACCGACGTCTGGTTTCGCGAATCAGACGCTGCTGGGAGACGTCGCCGTCGAATTTACCGCGGTATACGTCGAGAGTAGCAAAACTCCCCGGAGGCGATTTTAATGGTCGGAAAGCGTAAAACCTTCGATAGAGACGGCGCTGGCACGAGAGACCGAGTAGCGAAGAGGCAAAAAAGTGAGATTTGCTCCTTCATCTATCAAATTCTAATAACCATTCGAAATTTCTACAGGTTTACTGTATTTCTAATGGTTTTAACTAAGAGATGGAAAAGAAAACAAGCTTCTGCGTCAAATGCACAAGCAGGAATTATTTGCAGCTTTGGAGCGCTTCATGTTAACAATCATAGATTCCAACAGTATAATATTTGGTTTTCGGTTAATTTTTTTAAAATATTTTTGTTACAATATATTTAAAAAAATATGTGTTTCGTCAACACCGAGTCTAAGGCCCGGTTTTTCAGTGGTCCGTTATCTTCTTGACGGTCTGTTAGCATGTTCTTAGCATGGCCAATGCTATTGTGTAAACAGACCGTTAAATAAATACAAGGTCACTGAAAACTGGGTCTTACATATTACTAGCTCTACTTAGCTTTCGTTTAATATTCAATTACTTTCAATTACTTCATAAATGTTTATTATATCTTTCTCGTCAATTTCAATTCCAATGCATGAGTACCATTCGTCACCATGCCCTAACTGATTCACTCACCTCAGAGCATGCATCAATGAAATGTCTCACCGGAGATAAAACCAAAAGCAGGCATCTAAATAGAACATAATAATTTATTTAGAGACGAATCCCGACACAAGCGACGACTGGATGGGGCATTTACCACGCTAATGGCTTCCGCATCCCGACCCAAGATCCAACTGTTGGGACGTGTCGCTATTTAACTAGCCAAAGAAGGATGCTCGCCCTTAGACGCTAAAGAGGCTACTTCAATTATTTAATGTGATTCTTTAAGAGTTTCTCGTAAACGACTTGTGTTTCACCTGCATAGGTAATAGGTGGAATTCAAGAGATCGTTACTCGAGCACGATCCCTATCTCGATTGCTTGGGTAGGGTGGAGTGGGAAACTTGCATCGCTTTCATTTAAAAGACAATTTGTATCGGTTCCTGATACCTTTGCAGGTATTGTAGGTGTTTGCGGTCTGATTACTATTAAAGGAACTCTTGATGAAAGTTTATTCTGCATAATTTCTCTCTTCAGAAAAACTATAACTGGGTAATTGAATGCAAAGGCCCAAACTCAAACATGGTCCTTTAAAAGTTTTAGTTTGGTACCTAGCATTCAATAACTCGGTTAAATTGTTTTTTTTCTGCAAAATAACGTGCTAATAGAGATCAGAGTAAAGAAATTAATATTCTGCATTTTAGTATGAAGATATTTTTGCATTTTTTTCGTGAAGTTTTCAATTCAAACTGTGTTGCAAACCAGGCGTGCATGCATCAGAATGTAATTTATGAACTCGCTGGTATTATGACGCATACTCTGCGGTGACTTTAGAGCAAATGTCAAACGCTTGCACTTTACACTTTACACGTTGAGGTAACGACAATGTCGACAAGGAATTCCGGGATGCAGCCAGCGATGTCGCGAGGAATTTACATGCTGTCTGCACGACAGTCATCTGGGGTAGCTCTATCCTTTTTCTCCTTGCGGGTAACAAATTGAATTCCCTGGATGCAAGGCGAGCTATGCATCCTGCAGTGCAGTTGGCTATCAAATTCACGGCGAATTTGCGTCAAAACGCAAGGTATGTGATGTTGATGTGTGACCCAGATGCAAAGATGGATGTGCGAGTCCATTTTTAGTTAGCTTCAATTATTGTGGATTATTCCGTTGTGCTGTAACTCTGAAGTCTGTCGAGTCTGGTTAAATAAAAAATAATATGCATTATGACGTAATAAACATGTTATATGCATATTTTATCTCGGTATTAATATATATTTTTTAAGTTCCTTTGAAAATTTGAATATTACATCGATATTTTTCATTAGTAGTTCCTATGAAAAGCTAGATTTTTTTTCCAATTGCTTCAATTCATTTCATTTTTGGACTTTATTGAAGTTCGAAATAGTCGCTTGCTTACCACCAATATCGTTGTAAGCCTGCTTCTATGCAAACTCAACATCGCACATGCATTGATTATTTTTACACGTTTTCAATATCGATGTCATGGATGCGATATCGTTATGCAAAGTCAACGAATCTAGAAGCTATTAACGAAAATTTCACACATTCTCTGGCGTAATTTTGTTCTATTTAACTATTAACAGAAAAGAGTAAAATAATTGATCTCTCTATAACATTGCTGTTCATACAAAATAAAACCACTAAATTTCTATCATCACAAACAATAAAACCAAGGGTACACGCGCTGTGTATTCACCGTGTATATACCTCCACCGTAACACGGTGCATAATTTAGTAGTCTGCCATACAATATTGTCACACATTGCATTTACCATGTCTTTTGTGCTTGTAACATTACACTTTAAAATCGTTCTAGATGTGGGCTTGCTTATAGTCTAAAATTCACCACTTTCATGCAAATGTAATCAAATTTACTCGCTTTATATTGTGAGCGGCTGTAGAAAGGAAGCAGGCTATGCACTTGTATATATTTGGTTTCGCATGGGAGCAATATTATCATAACCTAAATCACGTCGTTGCAGGGTTCTTATAAAATGGTTTTTCTTATTACTTTCCTTGCTTTTCCGTCAGCATGTGTATAAAAATGTAAAAGGAAAACTTCAAACAATGCATCAATTGGGTAAACTGACAGGCGATTTAAAAAAATGGTAACGGTTATAACGCACAAGTATGCGAAGTTTTGCAAGTTATGCATTAGATAAGTTGAGTCAATAAAAGCAAAATATATGTCCAAATTCACTGCAAAGCATGAAGGTGAACTTCACAGTCAAGGTCTCTTACCTATATCTATAGACGAATATCCAATCGCACGCCCAACGTATCCATTTCGCTAATAAGAATCTACATTCCAAATCGGTGTTGACTCAAAATTAAAATACTCAAGCCTATAATAATTTTCATTGATATGCCACAGATCGAAAAGAAGATTAAACCAAAAAACTAAAAGAATAAAGTTACACGTCCATGCACCAAACTCCGAGGATGAAACCACTGCAAGCAGCAGCAGCCTATTTATCCTGCCAAAGCTACGTAAGAAAATCTCCGCAACGCCAAAACGCCCCCAAAAAAAGACACAAAACCGCTGCGGGTGGTTTTGAGTCCGCCACGCTACACATGGCCGCTCCGGGGATACGAAGCCACGTACCTCGGAAGACTCATCTATCAGCATTAAGCAAACCAGAGAGCTCGCCAGAGAGCTGTGGAGAACGACGGACTTGGCGGCGGCCAGACCTCTCTATACTGTGTCTCATCGCCAGTTGGCCGTTGACTACCCCAGGGGTCTGGCACGGACATAAACACTATGAAATATGCCCGCTATTCATTATTACAAACAGGATAGAAAGCGGAGTAGAAAGTATAAAGGTCTGTTGTTAAAATTCCCTTCTATAAACGAATTTTTGATCAATATTTTGTTGTGTACAAGGTTGGCAGTTTGGTACCGTGCCTATTTATGGTAATCATTGTTGGCGTACCAAACCACTGTAGGTGTAAAGCGATACAAGACTCATGCGAATCATTTGAAATTTGGTATATTTCAGTATAATGAGGGATTTTATTAAACCACGCAATTGTCGCTGCTTACAAATGAGCTGGAGACGTATCATAGAGACACTCTGTTTTTGTACGTGCTGCTACATGGCTGCAAAGCTAAAGCTTGTAGGGAATCTGCTAGGTGTAAAAGGATTGCATTGGGACTTAGAGGATTTAATAGGGACTAAAGTATTTTCTTGGATTATATTAGTCAAGAATCCCCGTAGAGTTTACGGTATTCTTCGGAACCGATTTAGTGTTTTCCATAAAAGTGAACATACAGAACCTGGTACCTATACAGGTTAAATTATGTGCTTTCACAAAACCTCTGCTGGCACACAAGTTTATATATGAAGCTCGTCTAATTTTATATTAATTCTTCTGTTAATAAAGTGAAATAATTTTCTGATAAGTGGAAATTGTTTTTCAACATTTTTGTCGACATTTTATTTTCCTAAAGATTTGGTATTTACAGAATGGAAACAATTTTATTCAAAATATTATAAAACGATTATTTTTCCCACAAAATAATCCTCGGATCATTTCCGAAAACGATATGGCCCTTCATAATTTCATGCATCTCCAACCAAAACACCTGAGTCTAAGCTTCAAGCGTCGCTAAACCGTGCTTTTACATTTTGGAACACCATAACAACACAAGCACCAAAATCAACCCCAATTTTTGTCAGGATGATAGGAACGCTGTCTTCCAAGACTTACCACGCTGACCAACGCTCCTGTCTCCCAACGTCATGCCAACGCGGTCTCAACAGCACGTTCTCTTCGCGGCTGGCTCCAACGCCTTCCAAGAAATTACCAAGTGACTCACGTAATGTTTGCTCGTCTTGATCGTGTTTTATTCGTCCTCTGGGGGAGTGATATTATCAGCCATCTATTCTAATACCGCGAGAACTCACCACATGGCTGCAGGATGTTTTCTTTTCATTATTAAAATATATTGATTCAATATATTGCGTCCTGAAATTGAATGTCATGTGTGTATAATTCATAAAACATTTTAATCCGAAAGTTTGCTGAGGAACTATGAAAGATGTAGCTCTGTTGAAAAGATGTTGACATAGCCATCGTTTCTTGTAAATTTATAGGTAACAAATTTGCTGGTTGGAAAATAATACAAGCTTGCAGTCTTTAGCATGTTAGTAATGTTAACATATTAATTATGTTACATTTCTTGAGGTTCTAGCGTGCGCCACGCTTTTGCATTAAAATATAAGGTTTCTACGAGTTATTTTTTTTCACACACACGCTACCATAGCATTCTGAACCTTGTCAAGCACACCAATAGAGTCAAGTTGCAAAAACGTAGCTTTAAAGACAGCACAGCAACTCGATAAGGTATTTGCCAGGAGAAAGAGCTAGTTTCTCCGAGTTTTCCCCCATTGTTTGGCAAGCTTTACAAATGACGCTACACCCTTGCTAACCCCCACACTCCCCAAAACCACCCACCTACCCAGCCGTTCTATGGCCCACTAGTGTTCACTAAGCGGAGAGAAATTGACCAATACATCTCGCAGTTTTTCTCCCCGACGGCGGAACGGTGGAAAATCCCCTGCACATAGCGTCACAAGTCACAGACGTAAGAAATATCGCGTTGAGGCTGGGGATTTTAGAAACCTGCTACGACCGCGATTTTAATCTTTACTCTCGCGACCTTTGACGCTATATACATTGAGTAAGCAGCCTGGACTGCCTCTTGCTTTGCTGTCTGCAAAGAAGCCTGGACTGCCGCTTGTTTCCCTGTCTGCAAAGCAGCCTTGAAATCCGCTTGTTTCCCTGTCCGCAAAGCAGCCTGGACTGCCTCTTGCTTTGCTGTCTGCAAAGAAGCCTGGACTGCCGCTTGTTTCCCTGTCTGCAAAGCAGCCTTGAAATCCGCTTGTTTCCCTGTCCGCAAAGCAGCCTGGACTGCCGCTTGTTTCGCCGTCTGCAAAGCAGCCTGGACTGCCGCTTGTTTCGCCGTCTGCAAAGCAGCCTGGACTGCCGCTTGTTTCGCCGTCTGCAAAGCAGCCTGGACTGCCGCTTGTTTCCCTGTCTGCAAAGCAGCCTGGACTGCCGCTTGTTTCGCTGTCATTTACAAACATTTTTCAATATTTTGCCTCAAATATCAACTGAGCATTTTGTCATGAATAGTACTTATTAAATGATTCGAATGTTGGCTCTGAATTTGCAGAGTGAAAACTTTGGAGGTATTGGACTGGAGAGTGTTCGGTTCTGCTCTGGTTAAATGCGTTTGTGGTCCTGAAAAGGACCCTGACGATTGTCCGAACACTCTCCCGTCCACCAACCACGGCTCTGAACCACTCCGCATTTGGAGATATTGATTCCTTAACAGACAAAAAATGTGACATGATTGTCGCTAGTTTCACACTACTACTAGTCGCTTAACACTAGTCTTCTTACAAACCTAGCTGTAATATGCTATGAGTTTGATGGGTAAGATACTCGGTAGAGGCGCCCGCTGCAGGCACCTTAACACCTCGGCTGGGAATCACTCGCGGCCTCGTCGCGGGAAGTGTTCTCGCAGTCCAATCAGTCTTGCGAAATTGTCGTTGGCCCGCGTCTAGTCTTAAGGTCCATGGGTGCGCGGCGAACGAACGAGGAGGCTTTTCACGGTGCGCTTTAATGACTTCCGGTAGACCGAATTGCATTTCCGTGCAATTATATTAACGAACAGCATTGGGAAGAATGAGAATCTGCAGTCGTGGCCTGTGGGGTGGGGGTGCCGGGGGTTCGTGCAACGGCTTAGGCTTCTTGAGGGGTCTGTGCAGTGATAGGAAAGAGATAAGATGAAAAATTTTTGGTTTTAAATTAGTGCGGCCTCGAAAATTATTTCCAGCCATCGATGCGATTTGGAATTGCAATTAGAAACTTTCGGATATCTATGGTGTGTTCATCCCCTTCCAGCTGGCTTCGTCACTATCCCATGACACCGTATTAGCAGCTTTAGGGGGGGAAATATTATCTTGATTGTCCTGGGATTCCTGAGACACATGAGTTCAATGCGACCATCAAAAATTGTCGCATTTATTCGAAATCAAACTTTTCGCTCTTAAAAAAAAGCTTTTAAGAGAATTGTAGCCCGAATATGTTTTCTGTTCCCGTAGTATTTACATCAATAATTTTTTTCATTTCATTAAAAAATCTCCACGCTTTTTTTTAACTCTCACATCTCAACGAGTTTATTAGACCAGTTTGACATGAAATAAAATGTAACAGAAACAGTATATATCTCGCACACGACTCTGCCCCGCACTCTCCCACACTCCCCACACCCCGCAAAAACCACCCTTCGGCGTACTAAAAGGTGTCCCAGTCGCTGAAAGTCACAGACTCGACACATCCCCCGACACTTCCAGCACATTTTGTGACATCAAAGGGCCCATCGGTCGGCAGAGATAATGCAATCTAATTCCGAATCACTCACAACCTCGCCGCTGTTCTAGATTTCCTCCGGTGTTCTAGACTACCACTGTTCTAAATGTTTCGGTCTAGAGCCGTCGTACTAGAAACGTCGCTGCGCTAAAGCGGCGTCGCACTGCATCAATTAGAGCTGTTGGAAAATAGTTTGTGAGATGCTTTTGAGGTGGTGAACAGGCGTTTACTGAAAGACAAGAGTCAAACGATGGTCAAAAGAAATCAAGCGCTAATGGTGCACGGTGCATGTAACCACTGTATGAGCCAAATACAATTACCTCGTACACGTATAGAGGTATCACACTATTCACTATCAAACGGTTACCGAGATCAAAGGCCACTGTGTGGTTCTTTTCACAGATTCGGTGCCCTGAGAGAGATGGATTTCATTGAAGCGAGATCAAAGATGGCGATAAATTGATTCGATACTTAATACGTCTTAACGTCAAAGTGTTATTCAACATAGAAACTGTATTTAGTTGCGAAATTCTGCGTTGTCTGACAAATTAAAAGTGCTGTGGATGTTTTATCTTTCATTTGAAAGTTTATTTTCAACTTGCATTCTTCTCATCCGAGAAGCACTAGGATAGTTCAATCCGACTGCTTGTTCTTTATGGAGTTAGTCGTAACAGAAAGCCTGCACACACAAATGCTCAAATCGTAAAAGAGACCTGATTAAATTGAACATCTATGGTATAGCTTTGTCTGAACCTGATATCGAAGCCCGTCGAGTCTGAAACAACCTTAGGTGGATGCGAATCGTTCGGCCCGGGGAGGAAGAAAGACAGCACGCACACGAAAACATTTATAATCTCACTCCTTTGCGAGATTCGCATTTGGAAACTTATCTAATAAAAGTGTTCCGCGGATTATTTAGACCTGGTGAACACTGCAATAATGTTGCCTCACCTAGGATTTCGAAGAGAGGGGGCTTCAGTTGCCCAGGGTTGAAAATGTTTAATATAAAACCAGTGAACAAATCATCTTATTGAATCATTCGTGTCATTCGTATATTTCTCTGCTGCCGGGAGATTTTAATCAAAGTACATCGGGGTGAAAGCAAATGGAATTAAAAGGTAACTCCGCGCGTTTATTTATTGCATTGTACATCTTTTCAGATTTGTTAAATTGAATAATTCTGATGTTAATATTTAGACGTCTAGACATCCTTTTGTTACTGCGTATAGGGAGATGAACAAACAGTTTGATTTCGCTATGAAACGGTCTGCTCGCTGTTCGGTGTACATCGATTATAATCGCTGCCAATTCAACGATATTCGTGAACGATTTCAAAAAGTACACTGTCAGGGAAATTCAGTTTTGAGCTCAATTGAGTGGCAACTCTGTGGGGAACGACCGATGAGGCAGGCACATTTAACACAACTCTAGCTATCATCGCATTTGCACATAATATACATGAAGTATTATTTCATTTTTGTTCTCCCGTATTGTTTTGATATAACCGACATAAGTGGGGCTCCAAATATATGAGAAACACATTTGAAAACATTTCGAAACCATATTCGAGTGGAATAAAAGTTTTGCTTCACGTCTGTGCTAGCGATTTCTATTTATCTGACCGTCCGTTCTAATTTGAAGCAATTAAAAAGTTGATATTCTCGGACACCACGCATCCGAAGAATGATATTCCCACTGGAAATAAAAATAGTATAATTTGCGCAAAGAGAAAAAAAATCGTCATAAAACTTGGCGGTGTTGTGTAATTTACAGGCAGAGTAAATGTGAAGTAGTTGTTCCCAGGCGTGCCATGCGGACGCCTCATGTGGCGCATTAAATTGCGGTGCGCTTTTAAACGTCAGCTTAACGCCTTTTCGCACATTTTCCTACTATTGTGCAGTCGCCGGAGTTATGGGAACGGGAACGCACGCGTTGGTTGTGGTGTGTTCGAAAGGAAAATGCATGGCGTCGCGATGGGGCGACGCTAGGGAGGCAACGGTGGCCAACTTTAAGTCGAGTTTTCGGCAAGTTATTGTTGCAATTTAAAACAATAACCGTGTGAATGATCAATATAGTTCTTAGACAATAGTAAGTTTGAATCGTCAACTTTTCATTGTTGGTTAATGCGATCGAGGCCGCGTAATGAAAAAAAAAGTGAAATTAGGCTTCAAACGTCTGAGCTTTCATAAATTATTTCCCAGTGAATATCGATATATTCCTTATTAACTGTATATGGAATATAATTTTTATAGCTTTGCAGGTACGTGTAACCTTATAATATGCCAACTGTATCATGATTTCATTGTTTTATATGTAAACACTGCACTTGAAAGCGATTCTGCTTTTTTAATGTGTATTTGCAGTTTTTTTCCCACTAAGAACCTAAAGGTTTGTTCAGTTAAACTATCGGTAATCCAAAACTCGACTAACCAAAGCATTTGTGAAGCCACAAAGTTTTAAATTCACTCATGTTTTGAGAGGTTATCACACCTACCATCTCGCTTAGTTCATTCAAATTGACAGATGACCAAGTGATCAAAATGTTTGAATGTGATTGGTTGCTGCCCGTGTTCGGTTGTTATATTATTGATAGCCTTGCCCAAGTTAATGAAAATCATGTTAGGAAATGTCATGGGAAAAATATTGCCGCAATAACTTGCTCGGTTCCATAACTCAGCTAGAGTGGCCGAAAGTATCTCGAAACGACGATTCGGCGTCCACCTAATCGGCGAAAGAATCGCCGATAACTCTCGTTCTTTTATCAATTCGCGAACATTCAAATAATATCACAGTCTCTGGTCAAAATACGGTGGTTTTTAATACCAGTGGCAACCAGAAAGCAAAGTGTGTGCTGTAGCAAAACACACTAAAACGCCTGCTGTGATCTGCTTCACGGCTGTTACCACTGCATCGCTATTCCAATCGGAATGCACAGATTGTTTTAATTAAATTCACATTCATCAGGTGTTTATATGCTCGACCTTGACGGCTCTAGGATTCACGAATGAATATATGATCCGACAATACATGTAAACAATGCAAGATAACGGGTGCAATTCGTATCACAAATATCAAAGACACGAACATAACGGTTACACTACGGTATAGAACAGACAAAGAACTAAATGCAAGCGAATTGTGTGCAAAGATGATGTTTGAAAAGGAGAGAGCCGTTTGCGTTGCGACTTGCCGTTGGTTCACCACGGGTTGGCGGTAAGGGGGTGGGTTCAAACGACACAGAAACCCAAGGAATGAATTAAGGAACGGAACATGAATATCAAGTATGAATGAGCGTGGGCTTCGGCTTTTCTTATGAAATGTAGGAAGGGTGGCCCTACATCCTTACTCTAGCAAACATTATTTTGTGTGTCATGATGGAACCCCCCCTCCCCCCCCTCCCTCTACCAGACCCAGCCGGCACAACCAAACTACTGCATATTGCTGTTACATGGATCTAGATTTTATGTGTTTTTGTGTAATTTTCAGATCGATTCTGTATGGCAATCGCTTTCTTTACTGATAGATATAAATTGTTTTTGAAAAACATATCTCGCCATGATTTCCATTCTCTGCTACTCAAAAACATGGAAAATCGGTTTTATCACTTATGGTGTCGACTGATGTACAGCAGAATTAATGGACAGTAATACTTTTATATCTACACTGGATGGAATCATAGGTTGATTAAGCGTAATCACATGCCAATTAAATAAATGAAATGCAGTAAAATCATTATGTTTTAGCACAAAAAAAAGGCACACCCCGTTATTAAAACTCTTCTGCCACCCCTTCAGTTGGTTTAATAATCAGTTTACGACATGTGCTTCTGCTAGCAATGTCTAGACGCATGCCAAACAATTAAGACACCACAGACAAGCAGACGCGGAGCCGCCAGAAGCCGCAGCAAAAACCGATTTGAAAAGTTTCGTTTGCACGAAGTCTCGCTAGGTGCAGAAGCAGCGGAGGCGGCGGCGGTGGCGTATCACAGCACGCATTGGCAGTCGGCCATGCAAGTAAGCTCTCGACGTACTCAAGGAGTGGCCCACTGGTTTTTAGCCGCCATGTTTTTAACGGAGATGCGATCAGATGTGACTTAGTGTGATCCAAATGGTGCGTGGCCGCATTATTTTTTAACGACGGATTATTGTGATCCTTCAGGTCGGTTGGACATTTTTTTAAATCAAAATTCGCTCTAAAATGATTGTTGACTAATTTTAGTTATATAATTAAATTGCAATACCAAACACATCTGACAACATTGTTGTCGGTTACGAATGAATAAGAACACAACATAATCCATTGGATCACGACATAATTTATAGTCACCCAAAATTTTGTATAGGTACACAAGAGCTTGTATAGGAACACAACATAATGTAATGGGTCACAACATTATGTAAAGGAACACAAAACAAAGAAAAGGAACACAACACAAGGTTAAGGAACACAAGAAAATGCAACGGAATGTGTAGGAACACAATAGAATGCATACACAACTGAATGTATAGAAACACAACTGAATGTATAGGAACACAACTGAATGTATAAGAACACAACATAATGTATTAGCACACAACGTACAATGGATTGGAACACATAAAATGTTTATGAACAAAAGATAATGAACAGGAACACAAGAGAATGCATAGACACACAACGGAATGTAGATGAACATGGCTAAGCGAACAGGCCAGACAGCCGCTCCATGCACATCGTGTGGCCTCAATGGACCGAGCAGCCTGCAGATTCGAGGGGAAATCAATGCGGATCGACGGCCGACCAGGCCATTCCCAACAGCACGCCGGGGATTTCGGGCGCGGAAAACCCGTCGGCTGCGTCGAGTTGGCGGAAAAAAACGAGGAAAAACTCGGGACGGAAAACACGTCTCGTCTGCGGCCCTTCTCGGATATAAATTGCGTTTTATATTCGCCGAGTATTATTTATTATTCGGCGGTGGCTGTATGATGTGGCGTCTTGATGTATGTAGTAGTTGTTCGGGGAAATGTGATAGGGAATTATCGAAGTTAAAGGGGTGTGGGCCTTCGGGGGGGTTATTTTTTGTAAGGATATGGGTCTTGTGTGGAATCCGGGATGTCTCTTAAATGGAAAAATCCCAATCTGAGAGGATTTGTTTACATTGTTTTGGACCTGTATTACAATTTTAAGTTATATACCTATGTTATCATTTGAAGAAACCATAACTCAGGATTGTGTATAAGTTATTTAAAGGTCGTTATTTCCACCCTTAACTTTTCATACTGTTTATTGGATGAAGATTATACAACAAAAAAATATGAGGTGAAAAAAGAAGTCAATATCCCTGTAGCAAAAGGCATTAACCATTTTCTGACATTTTGTGACGTAAATACCATATATTAAACATACATCGGTACTTGTCCTTTGAGTATCTTGATCCACATCTTAATTTATATCACAGTTTGGATTAACACCAATCAATATTTCACTTCGCTCTGAGGACAGCCCAGATTCTAAAATAGTTGCGAAACATCTCGAAGAACGAAACTATCGTCCGGCAAGTAGCATCTTGTAAATCTATGTTCTTCTTTTCTACAACCAGAATAAAGTTCTTTTTCTATTTCATGAACAGGACGCAACGTCTGCTACGTCGGTGGAGACCCTTACTGCGCGGCTGGGCTCAACTCCATGGGAAATCTATTGCTTTCTTGATGTTTGACTTGTGCTTCAATGAAGGGACGCACGAGAGAAGAGTTTCTACTTGCTCCTTTCAAAGTCGCACGAAATTGACTGTCCTCTTTAAAGACTAAGGAAGTGGCCCATTATTATTTTTTATCATTTTTTATGATGAAATTTATATAAAAATTATTATTATTTGAGGTATGATCTTTAAGTATCCATTTAAAATTGAGCATTTTATTCTGATGGATTTTACGTTTGTAACTGTGGGCGTCTGAATATTTATTTCGTCACGTTTTCAATTATGTATGTGGTTCGTGAGAAATAATTGAGAAGCTTATCGTTTCTATCTTCCAGAGGAATCATTTTTTAACCGTCAAATTAATATGGTCAGCTATAAACTGAGCCTAAGCCCAAAGAGATAAAAGTTATATTTATTTTCACTAAGCTGTATTCCAAAACGTAATGCCTGTTTCATTAATATCACATTTTTACGTCACATCCGTAATGAGAGGTCGTTTTTTTTCTCGTAAGAGTTCCGGCAACGTTGCAGCAGCTGTTGCTGAGTGTACTATACTATTTATAGCACACCGCCAGAAAATAGGGGTAGTTTTCGCCGAAATATGCTATAATTCGCGTTGTTAACTGAATGGACCGCGATGATTTTAGTGCCAAAAATACTTGGCTCTCGCGGACACGCCGGCAAGGATCAAAATCGCATTACGACAAACGGGGAAGTGATAAAGTTGGTTGGTGGAAAGTGTAACTAATTTAACTTTTATTGGTGGGAGTTGGATGATTTTTGGTCGGTGGTCTTTTTTTCTGCCAGCCATGCAGCTGGAAAAGGTCATCTGTGTTTGTGAGAATTGATGAGTTTATTATATGCCATGATGTGAATTTGATTTGCGATTTATGTCTGTGACGGATTGTTTGTTTTTGCCAGGAGTGCTGCAACACATTGAACTTTTTCATTTGGTTTTGTTTTTAAACTAGAAAAATAAGGCTGCTCATTCAAAGAAGAGGTTCGCGATCACTCAAACAATCGTGTTGTGGATGAGCGTCATTCATACGTTCAACTACAACACGATTCTATGAGTGTTCGCGAAGCCCTAGGGTAATGAAAAAACTGAAAATTTCCGTAGAAACTGATTTTTCTAAAACGTTATTAAGGTGTGTGCTGAAAATGGTACAGAGTCTAAGTTGAAAGAAGACAAAGGCTTATATTAAATTTCATCCAAATCGGTTGAGGCGTTTGGCCTGTAGAGCGCGAAAAAAAAACTTTAAAAAAACAAAAAACAGGGTTTATTTCGGCAGTAACTGATCTTAAAGATTCGCTTCATTCGCTTCGCTCGTTAAACTCACCGATAATATTCTTCTTGGCTATTTGTGTAGGGATTTGACTTGTGCTTTACAAATTGTAACAAACCAATTTTTAGAGCATGGTATAATGTCATACAATTCTAAACTTCATGTGTGGCTCGTCGAATGTGCCAAAAACTTTAATTAAAGTGCAAAGTAACTGTCAACAATTGAAGCAAATAAAGTGGCAGTAGCTGACTCTATTTGTACTGTCAATTGATTGAAACTTTGCCATCTTCGCTTCTGTATTCGCCATACGAAGTTCACGTGAAGAGATTCGAGTGATTTGCGAAGTAATTTCCTTTGAAAGAGGCTGTAAAACTAGAGTTATGTGCTAAACTTAAGGGTCCAATGAAGTTTGTGGACAAGTTAAAAATGGTGGATAAGTCACTAAATTTCGCCGGCGAAAAAAATTTAATGCCAAAACTAAAGACTATTTACAAAAGGGAGGAAATGAACATCCGTCGTACAAACTTTGACATCTGACGAGAATGAACGTAAAATAGCAATGGCCATCACTGAACAGAGTTGAATTGATTGCGTAAAGCTGACTTTTAAAAAAAAAGCTGGCCGATTAATGATCGTTTTATTGCGTCATCTGTTATTTTCCAGCACATCTTGAGAGGATGAAGACCATAAAATCCCTGTAAGCACTATTACTTACCAGTCGTGTTTCAGGAAAAAGGGCGGGGGGTACCTATAGATGAAAACTATCACACACATAGGCCCACACACACACAAACAAAAAAATTAAAAGCTATAAAGCAAGAAAAAATCACCATCCGTCTGGCATCAATCTCATTATTTGCAAATATACCAAAATTGCCCAAAGTTTTTTCACACATACACGCAGCTCGCCACTGATCACAGATGCATGCGTAAAACGCGTACTGCGTTATTCAAAGTCGCCCCCGTTACTCAACCATGGTGGAGGCGCAAGGGCGGGGGGGGGGGCAGGGTTGCACTGACACACATTCTGCAGCCGCAGGGGCCGAGCTTCCCGTTCGGCCAAAAGCCAGCCCCAGGCTTTTTGGCAGCAAGAGATGATAAAATCGCCGTCATAGACCCCTTCATGCCCCCCCCCCCCAAAGTTAACCGTACGCACGGCGGCCCCTGCGCACTCAATCACGTCGCTGCTTTTTGACCTATTGCCCAAAAAACTCCCTTTAATACAGGGTGCAAGTTGCGCGGTGCAAAAAATAAATTAGGATGGGAAATTCGCTATGTGGAACATTTCAGAGAAGAGGATATATGTGTGAAACGGAGAGAGAAAAAAAAATGACATGAATATCGCTAAATTAGCGGGTTTAATATGTGTAATTTCAGGCGTGTATATATGTGATTCCGGCACCGGGGTGGCTGGCGTGGGCAAATGGAATAATAATTCGTAGCGACAATGTGTTTACACCGTGGAGCAGCTTTGGCCGTAAGGCCGGGAAAAGAGGGTGGCTTTATAAAACCCATTGTTTTACACGCATCCAGCTTGCAGGAAGAGAAATTTATTTCCTGCTATTGCTGTTTCTGTTTGTTTCATTTTATTAGCTACAATAATTTTTAATAAAAGCCCTGATTGTTATTTTTCTCCATCGTGTGTACGCTGTAAAACTGTGTTGATCCTACGGCTTTGAAGCTGCTACTTTAAGCAATATATTAAAAGAAGAAAACATTTTTTCAAATTTCGTAAAATGACGTTATAATTCCGTGCGTCTCGATTAATGTCTTAAATTACAGCCACGCCGCAGCATCATTGACGTCATAGCTTTGTGATGCGTGTCCTTTTTCGGTAAACATAAACACTGCGGCGGCGAAAAGATGGAGCGTCGGGTGTTAATTCGGAGACAGTTCGTTCGCTCGCTCGCTGGCAGCGTCTCTTTTCGCGCGCGGCAATCTAACGAGATTGTTTGCTAGCCGCTTAGCGCGCCGGAGAAAGCTGCTGGAGGAAATTACTTCCCCCGTCAATCGCGCCCGTGCGGCGGGCGACTCGTAATAACTTGCGTTCCCAATACAATACAGTCGGAAGCAAGATTTTTAGGGACTTGTCAATTTCCTTTCGCTGAATATTCCTGATTTCCGCGCGTAATTTTCTTGGAAAAACAAAATTCGCATCTATTGTTTGACTCATTTTATTATCAAATGTATTATTCATTTATGTCGAGAGAGTCCGTTATTACTTATCATGATCATGACGCCACGTTGTTATTGCTACTTATTCATCCATAAATTATATCATGAACGTCATAAAATATTTCTTCCCATAAAAACATTAACAGCAGTTCATTAACGATGTCTATATTTTCTCGTTTCAGGAACGCGACTTCTGCGTCCTCATTCTCAATCGCCAAGCAAACACGCCATCCTCCTTGTCGTGATCATCATGCCAGCTCACCCCCCAGCCTCTGTCCCGTCGACCACTCCTCCACCGCCATCGCCTCCAACCCAACAACAATCTGCTCTGCCGACTTGAAATTAAAAACCATGGTCGTCAGAATAAGAAACGCGCGACAAAATTCCTAACGTCTTGTGACCACTTCACTACAATCGCGTCTCGCACTATCAATTAAAATCGGTTTTTTCAATAACAACCTATTCGTAATGAGGATATGCCATGCATTTAACCGTGAAACCGTGTGACCTGAACGTTGACTCCCACCGCGTCTCTCTATCGCTTCACAACTATCACGGGTGTAACTATCAGTTTCTAGTCGATCATTTTAAAAATCGCTTCGACCCCGATGAACCTTGCCGCGGTCCTCGTCGTCTAGTCGGACGTTGTTCAAGATGCTTCGACCGGCGACCCCGAGCGAGCCGTCGCCGTCAGAGCCCCCGGCCGTTGCCCACCAAACGCCTCCCCATCTGGACGCGGCCGTCATCTGTCTGTGGGTGCTGACGCCTCTGTTGGCGACGGTGTCGTTGGTCATCCTCTGTGTCGCGATGACGACGAACCAGTGGCTGCACACCGAGGAGAAGATGACGAACCCCGAGTACAACGGGACCGGGGACAAGGAGTACCTGTCCAAGATCACCGTGTCTGGACTCTGGACGATGTGCTACTCGAATCGTGAGTTACTCTCTCTTTCTCTCTCCCGGAATCCTTCGTCTAGCGAAGCTGGGGTTTTGTGCGACCGGATAGCTCTGTTGGATGGATAGAGCAACCGCTCTACTGGGTTCGTATCCCGGTTCGGTCGCGCATTTTTCCTGCTTAGCCTACTCACCATTATTTTTTTTTACTTTTTATTGGTTCGTGGAATTTTTTTTAGACTGCATTCCGTTCGGAATTGTTACATCTCGTGAATTATTCAGGTGAGGAATGCACGAGTTGTGCACGAAGAATGCACGAAAATTTGTGAATCGTTGATCGATTTGTGAATAATACCGGTGTAACTGTTGTGGCCCCTAATTGAGTGGTCTCAATTGGGAGAGGAAACATTAAATTTAGTGTTAGGAACGGACATTATAGGAACATTGCGTTCATAATGCATACCATATTATTTTATTAATTTTTTAAAAGCTGGCTTTCATTGAGTTCTTGTTTTCAATGTAGAAAACCATGGATGTGGTGATTCCTGATCAGTGATCTTTGATTTCGTTCATCATGTTCACAACTATGTAAGCTATTTCAACAATCAAACAGTCCGTTTCAACCACCGTTATCTCCTTCAAACAGCAATTGCATTACAGAAACAGGCGACGAGATTTAAAAAAAGCACTCTCTTTGTTTTCACTGCTCTTCTAAGAAGCCTTAAGAAATGTAACCGACACGAGTTTGTATTCAATCAGCGATTGTCACCGATGCCGCCGGCAGCCGTGATAAAGTGGCTTAATAACTAGCTGTCACAACTCGGTTTCATAACCAGGCCACGCTCCTTTTGACACCCCTCAGGACACTTTTCCACCCCCAAAACCCACCCCCCATCGCCCCCCGTCGCCGCTAAGACCGCCAGGCGACTACACTGACTTGAATATTGCATTAGAGGAGTGTCTGCAGAGCGAAGCGACTCTAGGAAACTGTGTTATATATATACTATTATTATATAAATAAAAGTCTGTGGCTTTGGTGTTAATATAAAGCCAGTCGGTCTATATATTAGTGGCTGGTGGCACCCTCTTGTGACATAAATCAGAACTAGTTTCAAACCTTCATATAGCGTCGGTATAACATACTAACTTTTATGACATAATACATTTTAAGGGCGACAGAGTACTTTTTTTTTCTATGTATTCTTTTTTTGCGTCGCTTTCGTCTAGTTTCTTTTTGTTCGAACCTTTTAAAGGCGTTTTCCCGATGTAGAAAGAGAGAAATAGGAAAGGAAAACGGACCGTGGCGTAAATAAAGTGGAGAAATCGAGTGGAAAATCGGTGACAAAAGCGGGAAGGTGTGCGAAGCGGGTACAATGCAAGTGAGTAATTTGTCGGAAAATCCGGTGTACGGTTGCGAGTCCGTAGAAATAGTCGCTGCAGAAGTGTGAACGTGAAACGTCGTGGTTCGGTGAAATTATTAGTGGTAGTAATTATTAAGAAGAAGATTCGTCGGATTTAAGTCAAGTATTGTACGACATTTGATATTTTTTTTGGAAAAAAAAATGAAAATTTTTTAACACCTGCGCCAAGAAACGTGGGATAGAATCGATTCTCAAAGAGTTTTTCTGTTTGACAATTCCGTCCTTACAAAAAAAAGCTGGAGTGGGAAACTTTCATAAGTAATTCATATAAATGAGTCCATTTTCCTGTTAACCTCATCTACACGCGAAAGAAGAAGTCTAAAAACGATTTAGTTTGTCTCTAATTATCTGTCAACATGAAATCAACTGAGCCTGCACTAAACATATCCAACTGCTTTCTACTTCGTATTTCCTATAAAAGGTTTATGCCGAAATGCATTAAAATTCGACGTCAGCCAAACGAGAGCCAGCGATGAAGCCTGTCGCGTTCACACGGATGAATCCAAACTCGACCGCAAAATTCTTTGACCCAATTTCCTCTCAGCTTCGAATGCCATTTCCAGTGCGTTTCTGTCCCGTCCCCCTCCATTTCGACCAACGCGCATCTCAAACATCGCAAATCCCATCTGTGTGGTCAAAAGCGGTTTTGTTAACTCCACGATTTTCAACCTCAAACGCAAGAATCCACCTTCGACCTCTCTTTATCTACCGCCGAATTGCCGACTCTCTGAGCAGTGGTGGATCTGATAATATTTCTATAAATAACTGGTTTAATTTGAAGTTATTTTAACCGGAATAGCGATGCTTTTTATCTCAGTCAATTGCTTATTTATTTTTGCTTAGGAATTTGCATTTAAAACCGGGCATTGAGCAAATATTAAAAGTCAAGAATATAAAAGTAATCACATTTCGTTGTAATCTCTAGACGAGTTTTGAATTTTTATTATGTAGCGCTATAAATTTTAATGTAAAAATTTGCCCTATATGAGGCGACATGCAGATTTGTTATGGTTTGGGTAACTATTTATCTTCTTCCGTTCCATTTTCTTTGATGATTAATATTCATGTTGATTATAATTCAATCTGGACTTTAAAGATAATAAAGTTCAGACAGTGATAGCTCAACAATTTGCTGTCACAAACCATGAGGAATAATAGACACCCAAAAACACATAGAACTCATCTAATAGCTAAAGCCAACTAAATTGAACATTAAAAGACATTCAGACGTTGTTATTCCAAAGTAACTCTCCATCCGCAGTACCGTCTCATAGATTCAAACAACCCCCCTGAACAAAGCACTTCCTTTCGATCCACGGCGCTCCAGCGTTCTCCGCCGCTTCTCGACCGGCACGAGCACCGTCGTAAACTGCACGGCGATAAAAGTAACTCATCATAGGTGGTTGGCTCATTGGCAATCGGCCGCGAGGGACTGAGCTCCTGGGATCTGCACGGCGGTCTCGACCAGCCACCCCCCAACATCCATCTAGTCCGCTAACCGGCTCTAGATACCCCCTCGACTTTCGGCCAGATAAAATAGGAGTTTACTTTAGAATTTTGCGGTTCAGTTGCAACGTTGCTCGGTTTGTGTCTGTTTGCGAGGCGGAGTGAGTTTGACTTGTCAGTTCAGTTTACCTTGCGCACTGATATATTTTTTATTGTGAAACCAGGAGTTTAATTCTGGCAAGTTGACTTGAAGACTTAGAAGTGTCCAAAGTTAACCTGTGATTTACGCAGCATTATAAACACATGGCCGTTTAGCATATCTGTTGTGAGTGCCTAAACGCTTATTGTTAACACTAGTTTTTGTTGGTAAAGATTGTAAGACGTCTGCGTTTGGGGAGATTAGTTAACTTTGCTAATACACCGTAAGCAGATATTTAAATCAAGGTAATATACATGTTTGCAAACACCAACAAAAGTAAAGCGTGGAAATTAGAAGGATCTACAAAATGGTTCATTTAAAATTTAAATTGGGTTTTTTAGCTGCAAGTCACAGGCTCCTCGTAACGCTTTTTAGTAAACTGTTTGATCTTCCATGGATTCTGATAAATGTTCAAAAAAAACAAATATGACCTAATGTAATTCTAAAATTAGCCACAAGTGTTTCAGGTTATAACAAAATTAGACTTCAGGGAACTATGAGTAATGGTAATCTCCGTTCAAAACGGACGGGTGTGAATATAGGTCGCTCCTTCTTCGGTGGCGGTGCCGGGATTTCGGCTGCTCTGCTCTGCGGGCTGCGTTCAGGGGCACTTACAATTCGCTCAATTTTCTGAACGGACAAAACGTAATTATCATTTTTCCGTTAGATAAAAACAAAATTCGATCCCTTTTTACTGTGACTTCGTATTGGTGGTCTCAAAACTTTCCAGTGTACTACATCGCTTCTACTACCAATCAAAAAACGACTCTTATAGAGGTTAGAAAGCTTTGATTGGCTATCAAGTAGGTTTACAGTATTACCGAAGCAGCCATGAAATTGATGCGACCCGGAGAAATAGAACGATTCACGGAGGGGCTTTCAGCTCGCAGTCGCTCGGGTTTATTGTTTCGGATGGTAGTATAGAGTAATAGACTAAAATATAAGAGACCGAGGTAGCGGCAAATTGCTCTACAAACTAAAAGGCAGTGCCAGTAGATTATGCTCTACATCTTTTGTAAGGATACGCTTGAAAAGGCAGCTTTGGTCATGGACGTTAAAATTAACTGGTGGGTCACTTACTTTTCCGGTAAAAATTCCAAACGTTATTCACTAGTTAAACTCACGTATACTGACGATATGTTTGTAAGGTATTTTGTTATAGACAAAAGCTATAGCATTTTAATCTGTGTAATTTTTGACGGCTTACCACGCAACCTCACTAATTAACCAAAGTAATCCTTTGTGTATGCTTAAATAAGAATCGGATTTTATTCATTTCATATAAAAACAAACGCACAAGATTATACCGTGTAAAATAGTTTAAAAACGCGCATAATGCCAACATTCTTTTCAGTTTTCATGATTTTAATAAGTTATTAATTATCCGTGTCAAGTTCAATAAAACCATGTTCACATTATCAGCATTCAAGCATGACATAATCTCTGTCATAACTCAGTGCACACACACACACGTACACACACACAGTTTTACACTATGGCTATAATATTACGGCCACGTTGCAAGTCGA
Source organism: Nemurella pictetii (assembly GCA_921293315.2). NCBI lineage: Eukaryota > Metazoa > Arthropoda > Insecta > Plecoptera > Nemouridae > Nemurella > Nemurella pictetii. The sequence goes on from OV121122.1 coordinate 12,745,083, forward strand.
GCAAAACGTTAAATTTGAAAATCCCTAATGGCTTTAAACCCCATCGTTAGCGTGTTTATGTCTAACAGTAAGGCTTTAGAAATGAGATAATTTAGCCAATAATCTCTTACTAAGGGGTGAGCGTTGGTCTCTCATGCTGCTCCCTGTGCGTCTAACCCGCTACCATACCCCGAGTTTCTCGTCTGGGGGTGGGTCCACCGGTTTTACCACCCTCTGGCTGTACTAGTCGATGGGCCGATATATTCCCGCGTTAAGTCATTCCCCACAAACGGAGGCCACGGCGGTTGCCAGTGGCGGGCCGCAAACGCAGCGAGTGCGTACAGAATTGAAATAGTAACTGAACTTAACAAAGTCAGACAGAAGATGAGTCGCTATAATTTTGATTTGAATTTAACTTCAACCTGGTTAGTTAATCATTTGACTTATTTTAAGAAATAGTCTTTTTCCACCGTTTAAGTCTATATTGTTGAAAGCTTATATTTTTAATTTATTTTTAAATGAGTTTCTGCAGTTTCTAGCAAGAAGAAAATGTAATATTATGTGATTGTCAACAACAGAAAAGCCAACGCTTCTGTGTACCAATTCCGAGAGATTTTATTTCTGTGATCTTGTTTTATTTTCTTATATTTTCCTTATCATCTAAGTTTGTACAGTGGATTTCTTCATTCATTATCAAAGCACGCAAGTGTAGATCCTTTCTCATCTTGCTCTGATTAAATTCGCATTATTCACTATATCAATATCCTTGCAAGCGACGAAACCTTCTAAAGAGCCCATTGTCCATTTAATATTGCGGACATTTTAAGGGTGGCAATTGTATGTGGTCATGGCGCCACTTATGACCACGGTGGGCCACATTTCTTCCACATCGTAACTCACTGCCGCTATTACCAGGCTCCATGGGAAAAGTGGTAAGAAATAAATGGTAAAGATTGAGAGCCACGCGTTTGAGTGTTATATGTGTGGGCCATGGGTGACATTAAAGATGGCACAGAAAAGATTTCTTATGTGGGCGTTTCGATATATATTTTTTTTTTGATTTGGTTATGGAAAAAGTTTTTGTTGGGTTTGCTTGTATGAAGTTCAAATTGAAATACACATAGTTTTTTAACGTTATTTTTATTATTTGCTCAGAGTAAACTTGCTGCTAAAGAACCTAGACTGTCTCTTATATTACTCCATTGAAATTATTCTGATCAAATTTAGTTATACTTTGGTGACCGTTTTTAATATAACTTTTTTTAATGGTACGGCTTTGAGTCTCATCATGAACTTTTTCTCCTATAAAAGTGATCGTTCTCATCATTTACAAATAGGATTGGTATTTTTTTTTTCAAATATTGAATCTAATCTTTCCGAAGCTTTCCTGCAAAGTGTGAATTAAAACTATCATTGAATGACCACAATATTTCCTCAGATATTTACCGAAATACAGTTCCAATTACTTTTCTCAACAGTACCTGTGATACAAACCTACTTGCCCCGTATTACCATACGGCCAACCTTAAAATTGACGCCCCCAAATACCCCCCCCCCCCCCCCCCCACCCTTACTGTCGGGGCGAGAGAGGCCTATGTTTGCTGCCACCAATAAATTGGGCACAGCCACAGCTTGCGATGCAGTGCGTGCACCTAAAGGACATTGCTATTCGCGGCTATCTCTGACTCCATAAATTCATGCCCAAATGGCGCTTGACCCTACCCCACCCTTGCACCCCCTCCCACTCAGCTGCCCTTGCTCGGGGCCCACTGGGAAGACTTACCCTTTTCTTTGATCACCCGAACATTCCCGTATATGTAATAAGGTTAGTAGCTTTGTGCTCTACTGTTCCGTGTGAGACAGAATTGGTGCGTGTGAATTATTGCACTCTGGCTTTGGAGCGCTGAGACTTCTTGGTGTTTGTCTTGATGCAGTGTTCGCTGATGGTTCGAGAGATTTAATTAAATTTAAAGATAAGCGTGACCTAGAAAGTAACGGAACACGAAAAAAATTAAACTTATGTGTAATTTTTAGTGAGATTTCAGCATTTAATTAGAAATTAATGAAAGCACTGATTTTTTCACAATTTTACTTAAATCGTGCATTATTTCCGCCAAATTCTGTTAAATTGGATATTTGTTTTAGATTTAAAATTATTCAAGCATTAAGTTACAAGATAACTCAAAATTTTGTTAGCTCTGTTTCAAATCTTAGCACTTATTTCTCAAAAAAAGTTCACATAAAAATAATTTGTAAGATTTTAAAACATATCGTTTTCACGCTTTGCGGTCCCTCTTTGAAACAAAAAAGAAGTTTCAATAACGAAAACGCTATAAATGCATCTCAACCTAAGGCAAAACAAATCCACTCAATTTTAAGGCTTGAGCTCCACCGTTTCTTGACCCAACAGAGCGCACCAGCAACGAGGGTGTCTTCCACCTTTCACCACCCTTATCCCAGCTACCTCGGATCACACCGGCCTACCACCGTACGAGCACCAAGATTTATAATCTCACGCAGCGCGAGCTTGCCCAAGAGATATTTGTGGCAATGAAATTAAGAAGAGCTTAGAATTAATTAAATTATGGTGATAAAATAGTGTCACTGTTAGCCGGCGTGAGAGAGCTTGCTCCCTTTCTTAATTGGGGGTCCAAAGAACTCGTTTCCCCGTCCCTCTCGGTCTTTGTCACTGCGGAGGGGGATTCCGGGAGGACGTTGTTGAACTGTTTGTAGAGACGGTGTTATTAAAGGGATGTGCCTTTCACTCTTTTCTACACTTGGAAATCCTCACCACGTAGCAATTGTCGCGGATAATTTCCCTATTAAATTTCATTGGAACAATAGCAATTTGGGCGTGAGGGTTCTCATTTTTATTGCAATGCTTACCGTCTGGTGGTTTGTAGATGTTCGGTATAAATCTTCTAAATTGGAAAGTGAACTGCTTGAATTTGAATCGCTAGGATTCGGTCGTATTTTGATGACCTTCTCTACGAATGGTCAGAGTAAGTCGATTCCTGGTTACGTTTTAGTATTCAAACGAATTATTTTGAAGCTACTGAAATTTTATTTACATTTCCAGGATGGTTCGCTTTTATTTTGATAGATATTATCTAACAAGCCAATAAAAGATAACGCTGATAATGCAACTGTCAGGTCACGTTTGACGAATTTGTTCATGAGTCTCAATACAACTAAATATGAAAAAGTTTTATCTAAGAAGAGGGTATATTTATTTTTCTAAACAAAAATAGATGTATACATGTTTGGGTTCAGCCTCATTTTGTGGCATCATGTTTTTTCCTTCTGTCTTATCTTTTAGCTGCGGAGAGACCCAAGTTTCTACTTGAGAATGTCCGTCGTAAAGATCTCTTTCCTATAAAGAGTTGAACCCTGGCTCGTAAAATTAGAATACTTGAAATTCCAAAGCGTTGGGTCGTTCGGACTAGAAGTTTGTCTATCTAGAGAGAAAAGTCAATTTTATGATGATTTGAATCAAAAGAATTTGAAAGCTATGTGTATTCTCGTCTATAAAGTTGTATCCGTACTGAAGAAGTACATAAGGTACATCGATTAAAATAACAAGCATTACAAACGCTTAAGAAAGGCTCGACTTTCCCCACAAAAAGTTTAATAAAAACACATTTTCCTAGATGTATTTTTGTATGACTCTCAATTAATTGCAATCATAAAATATTAAATTCCAAATCAAATATCTTATTTTTATATCCGCTGTTACAATCGAATATAATTAATTTGAGTTTTAAACTGGTTCTCTCTCTCAATTTCCATCTCTCAGTCGGTATAAAAACACCACGGTCTTTCATATTTCGGCTGCCAGAACCAAACAGACCGCATTCTCTTGTATGCCGGCTATTTTATCAACTTGACGGCCGCCTCGCCGCTTTCGCCCTGCAGCGAGTTATTGGATACTTGCAACGATATTTCCTTATAACTGGCGCTGAGTAGCGAAACCCTTTGGTAAATATGCGAGGGAAGATGAGGGTTTTGCTAGAGAACCTAAATAGCCTGTGATGGTTTAGGTTAAAACATCACCGGATGCCATCTCGAAGATTTTCTAGAATTTAAATAGGATAACTTAGACTAATTATCAGTTCAAGCTGGTAGTAGTGGAAATTTCAGACTCTTTGTAGGAAGGTTCTGAATAATATTCTTACACTATCGGAGAGTAAAGTACCTACCGAGGAAATGTTTGCCAGCCACAAATTGTCTGCGTCAAAAACGTTCAATCAAAAATCCAAACTTAAACAATACCGATGGGTTTTTATAATTCATCGCATACAAATCTATGCTTACATAAAGCGTGTTCAATGTAAGGCTTGTTTTTTGCTTACTACAATAGATAAGGGTAACTATCTTTAATTATCTCTAATTATCTATAGATTCTGCGAGAATATTAAAAATTATATTACTTTCTAGAAAATGCAAGCAACCTCATATAATTTTCATATAAATTTCATTGTGGAGGTATTAAAACAATGTTTATATTCAGTAAGAGAAAGAGAAAAAGATAAGAAAATGGAAGTGAAATGGAAGTGCCACGTCTTGATCTGCTGGTTGCGTTCAGGAGCTAGAATTTTCCTATATTCCTTGCTTCTTTTTATAAACTCCAATCATGGTTTCCAACAAAACAAGCCACAGTTATTCAAATTTGTAGTTTATTTATATTTTGACTTATCTCGATCAATCTTATAAAATTTAATAGCTGCGCATACAAGTTTACTCTCAATAAATCACAATTTGATGGTTTTTTCACTCACGTTTACCTACCCTTTCGCAGAACAAACTATGTACTCTCTAGTCATAAGTAAAAATTGAAGCAAGAGAGATGAAATTGATTGATTGCATAAACAAAACGTTTTATATTTGTTTCTTTGATCGCATAGGCGTGTTTTGCTGTGGAAATTATGGAACAAAAGAAATAAAGTAGCTTTTTTCTTACTTATATCAAAGCTATAAGGTTAGTTTCGTTCTTGCGTGTGTCGCCATCTATCCGTGGCCTTTCTGGTTGATTCTTACTGTGGTTTGTACACAAAAATTATCATGTTTATATCTGTGAGCCAATTTCTACTGTGAACTCAAATCCTAGTAGTAAACCAACCTTTTTCCATCATTGTATCAGCACTGATAATATCGTTGGCCTAAAGAATAAAATCATTCTAACAATGTGTTCAGCGATGTTCTAGATACAAACGCCATAACAGTGAACCTAAAGAACACCAGAAGAAAAAGCAACGCTTCTTTTCTCTCACAGCCCAGCGTAACGCCCTCTTCACATTTCCTCGAAATGCACGACCAAGTCGTTTGAGATCATCTCGGAGATACTCCGCAACAAAATACTTCTAATTTCACAAGCCTTTTTTCTCTCCACTCGAGACAAAAAGACACATTTACTGGCGGGAAAGTGTAATGGCCCACATCAATAGCCCGGCAACACATTCCATGCTAGATCTGACTTGGATTAGGGCTGCGGGTGAGATAGATAAGGGAACACGAGCAGCGGTGCACCGAAAGTTTCCATTTGGAGGCATTGTAATAGTTGGAATTGTCCTAAAATAAGCAATGTATTGCTTAAACATGAAATTTTCCTTGATTGCATAAACACAAATCCTAGAAATTTAAATATAAACTGGAATAAACCATGTAAGAAATCCCACTTTATGGCAAATCTAAATAGTTTTAATGATTAGATGACTAACTTGGCTCGGGCTAGACATTTTTCTTTCGTTAATATACCTACCTACTACAGATATTTCTGGAAACATGGTTTTGTCATATTGAAGCAGTAATTGAGTTCCTTATTTACCAGCATTGTTCGCACAACATTTATATTCTCTTCATGGTTGTAAGGTTTTCGAATCACCCGAAATGCTGGTAAGAAGAACTACCCCCTATTTGACTAGACTTTGTTACAATGTGTTATTTTTAATTCAACCCCAAAGTGCAATCTCTTTAAACAGACATGAACAGACGAAAACAGACAGTCTGTCTATTGTCGAAATGATGCAGACCTTAGCTAATCTTTAGTGCCATGAGGCTCAGATATTTTTTCTTGCCTTTTGAGAAAAGGTAATAAACGGCTGTTCATTATCTGTAGGGTCCTTATTTTAACTGTGCATTATCTAATCTAATTTCGTCAGATGATCCGATATTTTAAAACAGCACGACCGAAGTTTAGCCGCTTAAGAGCCAATTAAGATTTTTTTTCGTACCTGTATTTTCAAGTGCGTGCCTTTTTAGGGATTTATAAAGAAGTGGTTGCAGAAACCAAAATAACTAGGAATATTAGAGAGGCGTAGTGACTTTTACTTTCCTTTCCGAAAAAATATCTTCATGTTTCCCAAAATATCAATATTGCATAATATCTTCGACGAATTTTCTTTCTTATTTCTTTTCAATAAATGAGTGATGTTTTTGTGACTTTGGTTCATCCCCCCTACCCACCAAAGCCACTCATCAAACCGCGGGTCCAAAGTTTAACAACTCCTTACATTTGTCAAAACACAGGGCGGGAGGTAATTCCTCGTGGCATTTACTTGAACTGCGACCTCTTTGACAGTTGAACCACGAAAACCATCGAAGCAAACAAAACATAAACCACTACGTCCTAAACCTAAATGGCATCGAGCTTGCTCACAGCGCTCAACGTCCAGTGGCGCTGCTTCGTATCTCTCTATATTTCTTTCATTTAGAGGTGTTGAATCAGCAGAAATATTATTTAGTTCTATACTGTGTCTCACCGCCAGTTTCCAGCGCCTAGAATTGTGAATTCAGACGTTTTTTTAGATCCTTCATGATAAGGAAAGGTTGAACCGGTTCACAGTCTTCGCGACAACTTATTACGCCCATCGGGATTCATGGCAATGACCACATTCGTTTATCAGAAGTCAGCATTTTCTTAAATTCACTGAAAGAATAAAACGTGGATGCAATAGTCTAGGGAATCTAAAATATGTATTCAAATGGGGATATGAACGCCACATCTTTACCTTCCAAGGAAATCATACCAGCTGATCCACCTGGATAGTTAGCATTCAAAAGAATGTATAGCTGATTTCCAGTTTTGGGCACCATTATAACAATTACAGAGTATGCAACGACATTTCGAGTTTGGTTCGATACCTACATGGGGCTCGGATAATGTCTGGCAATGTTTTTGCTTTCGTACCCCGCTCAGGAAAATGGCTCGCCGAATTCTCATCGCTCATTTCAATGCGTTTGAATGTCGTCCCTATCCGATCCCGATAGTGTCAACTCACACAAACACCTCGCTCAGTGATTGAACGATGCTTTCGCCACGTCTCCGTTCTCCTTAAGCAACTAAACACAAATTCACCGACTGAGAAGCATTGCTCGTGTACGCCACTAGCAAAACAACAAGAACACAAAACGGCGTCTGCAAAAGCAACAAGCGCCAGATAGCAGCGCACAGTTTAGTGTCGTGTATATAGCATTGTAATTTAATGTTAAGTAAAGATGAAGAGATATTGCTGGGTGTAAGGAAGAGACGTAACCCATTGTTGACCTGTCCTTTGGCGAACATGCCACGTTGAACAATTTACTTCGTGTCTTAATTCCATTAGAGTTTGCTGCGTCTCTTGGTGGCACCCAAGGTAGGTAGAGGTTGAGGTAGAGGTTGAGTCTACCTCCCTTGGGTGGCACCTACTGAATGAAATAAACATAGTGGGAAGCTCTGCAGCCTGGTACTTGCACTTGGTGTCTTGTGCAGCTTGGTTAATCTGTAGTTAAGTACTTGTTGTTGCTTAACGAGGGTTTCGCGATAGCTTTTTTTAAGTTCGTTGAGGATGAGAGTTTTCTGAATAAAGCTGATTGAAGAATTTTCAAGATTCTAGGTTGAGCCAGAATCGGTATCGTGTGAAATAAATGGAAATACGTTAAAAAATATCATAAAACATCGTTTTCAATTGAAGTGCTTGGAATAAAATAAATTTATTTCTACACAGTGGTAATTTTATAAATTCTACGATGGTTGGAAAGGTTAGTTGACATATTATATCAAGTGGTTTGGCTTCTAGAGTGATAAAATGATCTTCAAAAAACGTAAATTTTCGTATAAACTATCATACTCGTAAGATATTATTGGTACTATATGGAATTTGCTGGAAATAGTACGAGGTATTAAGAGAAATCAAATGTCTTTTGAAAATTTAATCAAAATCAGCCAAGTCCTGTGAGCGCAAAAAACAGGCAAGAACAAAACAAACAGAAATTGAAATCCAAAATATTTTAATATTTTTGGACTGCAGCGAGAAGACTGCAGCGAGAAGAGGAAATCTAAGCATATTTGGACCTAGTGTGATTCGAACCTTATTACGGTAAGGATACAAATTTTGGAATGGAAAAAATAATATTTATAGTAATAAGTATATGGACCCATGTAATCTAAGCTTAATTAAGTACAACAGCATATTTTTTGCAGTTAAATGATATAATCTTCACCCTCGCGACTTCTTGGCATTTCCACTGAATTGCTCACTCTATGACCATTAATTGTCAATCATATAACATTTCTTTTTTGTCACAGAATTTATGAAAAAAATGTTGATTTGATAATCATTTTATGATGATTACATCATCATGTCCTTTTTGAATCAAAATAGTAAAAAAATATATATGTTCAGACGATCAAGATTCAAGTGACCATACAACTTTTGGCTCATGAATACGTTTAGCGACCTTTTTCTGCTGATCCATGTATCAATAGCTATCATCAGTGCTCTATCTTTATTCCAAGAGCCTCGTAGCAAGCAGCGCTCAAGATTCCTGGGCCAGGAGATGGACTGTACTTGCCTCTCTGTGGCACGCTACATTGGTGGCCCGGGGGTGGGATGTCCCTAGCCGAAGACAAAACGGCGACTGTAATAGAATTAAGATTAACATGGGTTTGAGTTTCCTTTTCTCTGACCTTAATTTAATTTCGTTGCTCGTGGTCTTTTTGTGGGGGGATATCGATTTGCGACGGAATGAGTTTTTAAAGTATTGTTTTCGATATTTCCCATCTTTCTTGTTGACTTGCTGTCGTTGTCATTTCTAATCATTTTCCAGATCTGGCTGAAAAGAAATACAAAAGTTATTCAATATGTATAAGACAACTCAAAAAGAAAATATAGCTACGTACTATCCATGTCAGCTATCTTAATATATGCAGGACGATTTATATATGAACTATGCCGCTTGCATTTGATGTTCTATATTCACATCTATGCCAGCGGGATTTTCTTGTCACACAAGGGGATAGTTTTATAATAAAATGTTAAATATGACCAAATATCTTCCTATAAATTATAATAATAATAAAATCTATAACTTATTATGGCTACTACTTACTAAATAACACTTATAGTAAGATGTTTGGTACGTCATTGAACCAGTCAAAATGACTTGCACCAAACTTTAATATATTCACAATATATAATTACGGTCTAAAATTTATTTGCCAAAATTTAGCACCTGGTCAACTTACAGACCTACAGACAAATTGATAGTTCGGTACGCCACGTAGGCAACAGAAATAAACCAATCACACCACAGATAGTGATTCTAAATTCTAAACTTAGGCGTTCTCAAGTTCATCACCAGCAGTTTGACGACACCGAGGCTGTCGTGTGAATAACAGTGTTTTAAAGCACCTCACCAGCAATCACAACCAACTATCCGTGTTCCTCTGCAGATCAAATTTATCGGATAACATCGCTTAATCTACTTTCGCATGCATGCAAACACAATGACCAGGAATCAAACTGACCCCCGAGAGGGATAACGAAGCGCAACGGTAAACAAACAATCCATTTAACTGCAGCCAATTAATTAAATTATTTTGATTCTCTGCCAACAAAAACAAATGGTTTCGGTGGTAAAGTGATTACACATCACGGACACGGACAGCGATCGGAATTCTCTGACGGAATCCATCGCAGTTATAGACCGGACCTGGACCATTTCACTCGTTCAATCAAATTCTATCCAATTAACTCTCTGCGTGAATTAAACATTGCATCATTTGGCGGTGCTGCATTTAATTATGACCAGATAAACATTGGTGGGATTGGTTGAATTTCTTTCACCTGTGTCCGATCGGATGGTCTGAACTCGAGATTGTTTGAATCATTGAATTGGTGAATCCGTCTCATCACACTTGCTGATTCGTGGAATGAAATCGATTGTGTTGATTACTTCTTCAATTTTGATGGTAATTAACTGCCAAATGAGGACACTGGCTTACCTGGTAAGTTGCTAAGCTTCGGTAGCTTCTTGATCCTGCTGCTTGTTATTTGATATGATATATATTAAATTGAATGTGATGTAAATTTATTAGAGATGTCGCGAATGCAGTTCATTCAAGTAATCATAAGCAGTTTCTCACGAGGGATGCAGAATGTATAGGATGGCTTCGGGATAAAGTCTATGAGTGTTATCTTTAGTAACTACCCATGCCACGAGCAAGGTACTTTCATCTGTGACAACATTTCTAACGCCACTAAACGCTTAGCTATATTATGTCGTAATGATATAAAAAGCTCGTATTTGATGTGCGATTACTTGGATGTTAAGAATCTTGAAGGATTGGTGACTATTTCTTGTTGAGTGACGAATTCAAAGTAAACCGTAATCTCCTCCTATATTAGGTAAATACTTACTTTTAGAAACTGACGAACAGTAACATTTACCCAAATCGTCTATTTGGACAAATTAATCCACGCCCTTTATTTGTAGAATCCCAATTTTAACATATTTTTTAATTGTATACAAGTATGGTAAACACACTAAATGTCTTTGTCAGAGCGTAAATAAACCTTCTGCGGTCACAACTGAAACTAAATAAAACCACCCTTCATTCTGCGCTAAATGGCAACACAAGTTTCTGACGCAATCCAACCGCAATTTATGATCTTCGCAGCCTCTGCGTATGCAGAAAGTCCGGGTCGGCGCGTAGAATTGTTGAAAGTCGGTTGGGATTTCGGCCGGCGACACACAAACGCGTAGAATGCGAAGCCGCAAGGCTTGGTGGGTGTACACGCATTACGCACTTGATGCCAGACATAAACACCGCAGCTTTTGGTCAAATTAGCAACCAGCGAGCCGGTTGGTGTGGGTGTTGGGTGTGGGTTGATGGATTCTGGTAGATAAACTCTAGATGGTGATATTGTTTGGTTTTCTGCGGCGGCAGACGTTGAGAAACGACGGGTTAATCGTCGCTGACTAATTGCATAAAGTATTATTCTTATTGTATACGGTATTATACTGCGTCTACGATTATAAGACAAGAAATTGATACTACTGGTAATGTGCAAACGTCATCTTTTCTCTTATAATCTATAAAATTTATGTGTTCGGCGCTTTTGCAATTAACCTTTTAGATGCGAATCAACTTTAAACCCTGAATTTTATTGTCTTTTGTCAGTCACATTTGATTTACTACCTAGTTTAATATTATTTCGTCTACGGAATTCAGCAAAGTAAAGTCAATCTTGACAATTACTTTTTAAAAAGTGCCCACTTAACTCATATATCAGTTCAATCTTTTGTTCTGCTAAAACACAAAATTCCCGCAATTCTTTTTATTTAATTCCACATTCATCTGCTCATTTCCAACGTCATTCTGAGAGTCGTCTTCACCACAATACACACAACGGAGCTCTCGACGCAAAAGTTATCTATTCACTAAATCCACTTATTCACTAATTAAACCCAGGTAAATTACTACCCTCCCCCACACTGTAAAACCCAGACACATCCCCCTTTGACTAGTAGACCACTCCCAACCGAAACTTTCCGCACACTGACATAGTTCCCCGACACAACCCCTGTGTGGCTGTCGCTACCAAACTAGAAAAAATACTTCCAAACTCTCCTAAATGACCCGATCCCGACGACCATACGACACCTGTTACTGATCCACTCTCGCACACAGCGCTTCCATCCGAAAGCACTCTTGTTAATTATTATTATCGGCATGATCCATCCTGGCCCGTGTATGTAATTAATTTCACTCAGAAATAGTAAACTAATGCGTAGGAGTAGCTGTATAGTAGCGTTATCTCTCATCTCATTCTAGCAAGTAGCAAGCGCTGGTCGTCTTTCTCGCTCGGGTGGCTGGCGCACGTTAATTTTGTCCCTTGCTCCACCCGCGCCACCACCCTACCCCGCACAAGCCCATGGATTCTGTCTAACTTTAGCTCTCTCTTGCTCGCGATCGCGACTGCATGCGTTTCACCGCTCTTGCTGTGAATACTGGGCGGCTGGAACAAATGCAAAAGGCTCAGATCTGGATAAGCTTAATTCCATTTGTAGCGTTTAACAGTGAAAATAGGAAATTAGGGTGAAATGTTTGCAGACGTATATCGTGTTAACATTGTTTTCATTTCCCGTTTCTTTCGATTTTTTGGTTAATTTCCTTTTCGGGTGTTTTTTTTCCTCTTTGATCCTATCCGTGGAATGATCACAAACAGAGTTTTGGAGATTTCATTGGCAGTGTCAATATTTGTGAAGCAAAATGAAGAGGAGCGCTAGTGACCTGAACTAATACTCATGTCAATGAGGGAGCAGAGTTCATCAACGTTTGGTGGCTTTATTTAGACGAAGACTTCTCCAGGAATGGAAAACATTTCGTAATAGCTAATTTCATTTTAGCTTGAAGAATTAAAGTGAAACGGGCTTAATTAATGGGAGATATCGTATTCAAACAACAATATTATTCGATAATATTCTTGGAAATTGTTCGTTAAGTTCTTTATTATTATAGACTATGTAGGCCATTAACGCCATGCTTACAGTTGTAACTTTAGGAATATGATTGATTCATTTCTAAGCATTGTAAATCGTTCCTTCAATAAAATTTCATCGTATTTTTTTTTTAAGTGACGATAAAAGAGATTGCCTTTGCAAAGATGAAAGAGGTGAACTTCATGACACTTCATTATATTGCAATGAATATCAGAAGAGATTAATCGTGAGCCCAGAAGCACTCGCTATTTCATTGAACAATTCGCGAATTATTTTCACATAGTTGAATAGTAAAATAAGGTCTATATATATGAAAAACATAATTTATAACTTTCGTCGATTTTAATACCACCTTCAATTAATAAGAGTAGAGGCTAATTTTACTCTAAATGTTTTAAACCTACTGTCATCTGCAATCAATTGCGATGAATGTTAATTAAAGGTCAGGTTTCCCTACGTTACATATAATACTCTTTATAACTTGCCCCGTAGCTTGTTTCCTACTAGTGCTTCGCACACTCTTATTCCCGAACGACCAAGACTGTTGTTTTGACGAATCTCCAAATTTTTATTTTGATTTGTAAAAATCGGTTAAGTTAACACTATGAACGAGAAAACACAAAAAAATGGATGGACGGTCATATACGGGTGGTCATAATGAAGATTTCGTTTTATCCCCCATGCTTGTTATACACATCAACGAGCCACTAACCACCCTTGTGTGTAGATGCACCCCCATCAGCAGTTCGTTACTTATGACAAAGAACTATCTGTGCAATCCGCAGCATCCCCAGCGAGCTCGAGCCACTGTGGTGTTAATTGCCCGCTGCATTTAATTATACCACAGAGAGCCGAAAATAACCCGGAAAGAATTCTTGCAAGCAGAGAGAAACAGTCATAAACAGTGGCGTGATGACGAGGTTGCATTATCACATGTAAGCAGCTTTGAAAACGTCGACGAAACCATTGTCCTAGGCGTATTTGTAGCAAGAATTTAATAATGAACACATTCAAACACCTCCAATTCGTGGAAGCCATGAAATTTACAATACACTGTAAATAAGCGAATGGCATTGTTTGACAAGTTTCTCATTTTCTGACAGCCCTGACCGACTTCGACCGTCACTAATTCAAATATTACCTGATTGATACATCTATACACTAGGATTTCTGCACTACATGGCTAAATTTACATGTAATTTAACTTTCTACATTCCAGACAATAGCCACGATATCTTCGTTGTAGATGCAGAACTAGTTCAAGCTTCTCAACTCTTTCAAACTGCATATACAGGTAGAAAGCGGTTCAATATGCGATTCATTTAAAACGCCCAGCACTAAGTTGGGTGGAGGAGCCGAGTTTGCTCTGCGGGTTGCGTTCAGGGGCGACGCCCGAAACGAAGTGGGAACTTCCCAGCGGCGCCACTGGCGGCGTGGCACGTGGGAAACGAACGACTTCTGAGGGAATACAATTGAAAAATAGACGAATTGTAAGCGTGGGCAAAAGTGGCGCGAGCGTGCGCGCGTCCCTCAAGTCGTTATAATATATCGTTGGATAACGCTCGAGGGAAAGCGCGTGCAATTAAAGTATGCTGATGCCTGGACGTGGCCCGAATTGCAGCTCCGTTGCCTGGCGTCGCTGCGAGGTGGAGACACATGCAGGCTGTACTTGACGGCAAAGAGTATTCTCCTAGATAACTCTTGTCTTGTTTTGTATTTTAATATTTGTTGAGAGAGCTTGTTTAATTACTAGTTTATCTTATCTTGTTCAGCTTAGATTTGGGATGAACTTCAAAAATAAACTTGTCTGTAATTTTTAAGCTCCACGTATGCTTGTTTTTAACATAGGCCTTAGAAATGAGCTCTTCATCCGTATTGAAAACATAATATCTTAGAAACATGCATAGCAGAAAAGTTTGTAAGATTTAAGAAGTGTTGAGTATTTTCAAGACTACATTAAGTGTTTACACACTCTTAAAATAAAGTTGTTCGAATTCATGAGATAATATCGAAAAATATCACTTAATTTCCTAATTAAGATCATAAAATTAAATGGATAGCCATGGATAGTACTTAAGAAACTCGACCGTGCTCTGTACTAATAAGACAAAACAATAAAAGTAACGTACCCCAAATCACATGAAACACACCCAGGGAATCAATAAAAAAAACACACGCACACACCGCGCACCACTCGGCGTAACCACGACCCCGAATTCTACCCGCGTACCATCCAATCCTACGCGTCCACCGCGCCGCTCTTGTTAAAGACAAATTTACAAATCCTCATTTTAAACTCCGGCGTTCCCCCCTCACATCCATTATCACCTCGACCGATACAGCTTTAGCAGCGTCCTAACTGCCAGCTCCGGGCTCGTTACAACAACTTAGCACCCAACGACCAGGGTCCGGGGCCGAAATCCTGCGCCCTCAGGACGCGTGGTATGGACGTGTACAATGGGAGATGCAGTGGCGGACCCCAATGGTGGTTGCAGAAACGGATAAGGGCATAGCGACAAGCGTTGTCTTGGGAGTTTTTGTTTTTTTTTGTTTTTGGTTGATGTGATGCGGCAAACATCACCTTCATGCTAGAAATTTATTTTGAACATTATCGTTCACTGGCCTAAAAAACCAAAAACACCAATTGAAACTGCCTCGGTGGTGCATCGGCCTTTTAAGCATCTCAAACATCAAACATCAAACAAGAAACATATTTTACAATTGATAATTCGTTCGAAAATCGAACGAAAATCGTTATTCAACTTAATAGTGTACTTATACTTTAACCAACGGAAGAAATTGCGTCAAGGCTACATAAAATTATGGGTTTTTAAATTCATTCACACTACCTTAAACAGGGCACCTGACGGTAACCTTTCTTCATGGTGTTCTGGCGTTGGGGTCAACACGGTTAAGAACTGTCGGAATTTAAATAAAAATAGGAAGAACCGTTGTGTTTAGCCACAGCATTGTGCAATCACTGTGTGAAACACTTTGAACACAGATAACTCAAACGTTTTTCATTAAATTAACCGCAGGGTATCGTTTTAACTTACTATTATATTTTGGTAAATTAAATACCTACGTTAAAAAATATGGTCCCCGCCACGAAGAAAATAATGCCACCAGTAAAATCAGTCATCTTAGATATTTTGCATACAAGTCCAGCAAATTATGCATCATTATTTTTGACCAATCATGCTCGAAACTTCTTGCTGTAAAGGTAATGTTTGCTCCATCACTTCAATAGGTAACAAATATAGGTAAAAAATAACATCAACATTGTTTTTAAGTAACGTATTATCTTTGGTTGGTTGTTTACAACCTTAAATGCTCCCTTGGGCCAGCAATCGCAACACAATGATCCACTCTGGCACGCCACTGTCTCTATACGTCTTGCGAATAACAATCGGTCTGTATCCTAGTTAATAAGTTTAAGCCCCATCAGGTATTTAGAAATTCCGTGCGCGAAACCCCAGGCCGCTGCGCGCTACCAGCAAAGGACCCATGTACGACGAAGACGGTAAATATGGTGAATAATTAGGTGGTGTGCGACCGAGAGAAGGGTAGCGCGCGTGTGTGAAGACAGACAGCGACGGGGGTGCAATCGTGTTCTGGCAGCGTTACTTTGCACCGAGTTGCTCACTCGATATTATATCTTGGTAGCGCGTGATTTCAACGCGGAGTGAAATTTGATAATTTTGCTGGCACGTTATTGTTTGTGGAAGGTATCTACACTTTGTGGGTTAGTTGGGGTTGGCTGGGGTAATTTCTGTTGATGTGTTCGGATGGTTCAGCGTTGTTCTGGTTGTTCTGAAAATAATTTTATGTTAGTTATAGGAATACTGTGAACCTACTATGAACTAAGTTGGTTAATATTGTTGAGATAGAAGAAGCATTAGGATTCGGCAAGTCACCAAACTTTATCGAGGAAATCATTTTAAAGTTAGACTTGTCCTATATAAACCTAACTCCATATCCACTTAAAATAAGTAGTCATTTAATCAAACTCTTCTAAACTGAAAAAAAAACTACCGTACAAAGGAGAAAGTCTCTTCTTGCATTATAATTATATTATGTAGACATATTTTGAAAGAACATGTTATATTATTAACAGTAATGCTCCGCCATTTCCTTCATACCATTAAATTCTCACATAATTAATTAAATCATAAGTTTATACACCATAGAGACATATATCTTTCAAATTTTACGTTCCTTGCATTTCAATGTAATTATTCTCCAGTGGCAGACGAAAGCACTGTTTATTTGCTTACCCTTCGTAGACACGGAGATGCAAAACTCGAGATAGATAATGAAATTCTGAACACGTTGGTGTAGTATACCTATCCTTTTCCTTCCTCTAGCTTCCTTCATTGCCCAAATATCCTCGTGTATTCGTGGTCTCTCTTTCTCTACTGAACAGTTATTCCGCGATTCGTCTTATATCTTCTATTTGGCTTTTGCTACGTTCTAAGGCTCTTTATTATCATCCTTCTTCATCACACTTTCTTATAAACCCACTGTGACTATCTTTGTCCTTCCCACGCAAAGTAAATTAAAACGCACAAAGGATGGTTACTGAGTCTTAAAGGTAAATATATTATATGAAGATTACGACATATCCAGAGGAATCACTTTTCAACCTTTCAACAAATGTCACAACTGGCAGATGATAATGACCTTTCCAAAATGTCTAAGACTTGATGAATAAAAGTTATTTGTAGTAGGTGCCTATTCAAAAAGTCCCTTGACAGAGTACCCTCAGGTTAACTGTTAAATTATTGACGTCAGACCGCAAATTAGAGGGACAAATTAGAATCTACAAATCTACCAAGTTGCAAAACTAACTTTGTCAACTTGGGAATGCTACGCTTTAATCAAGAAATGATTGATATCCAAGCCATCGTAATTAGAGTTAATTATTTCATGCATTCACTTTCAATTCCTGGATCCAGGAACCCATAGGGAGCAAATATCAAGCGCAATCACCAACATACTTTCTTTAATGAAAATTAGCGAAATAAAGGCTGGCTCACAATCAACTTAGCAATAGACATAACATAACTTAACATAACTTAAACATAATGTTTGACCATGTCAAACTTTTAAAAAGTTACTGCTAATTGATGAGCGTAACGAGCGTAGCGAGTGAAGCGAAATCTTCAATTACACTTACTGCAGAAAAAAGTCTCCAATGTTTTTTTGTTTTTTTTTGTTTTTTTTTGTTTTTTTTTTTTGTGTTTGTTTTTTTGTGTGTTTGTTCGCGCTCTACAGGCCAAACGCCAAAAGCGATTTTGATGAAAATTTCTGTGAACCTTCGTTTTCTCTGAACTTAGATCTGCCGCGTTTTTGAAGCAATTCGGACGAGTAAATCTTATGTTATTAAGTTTTTACGAAATTTTTCAGTTTTTCCAAAACACGTTTTGCGCTCTAGAGGCCAAGGATCTCAATATGATTTGACGAAACTTTCAGGATATGTTGGCCCTCACGATTTAATGTTTGTGTGAAAATTTCATTGTTGTATGTTAAGCACTTTTCTTGAAAATTGCGCTTTAATGACGTTTTTTTGCGATTTTCTAGCGTTTTTTCAGTTTTTTGCAACTAAAGCAACTTTATCTTCAGCCGATGTTCACAAAATTTACTGTGTGCATAAAACGTCGTAAGAATAAGATACTGTGTTAATTTGAACCAAATAAATTGAATAGTTTTTCTTTAAATCGATTTTTACGTTTTGAAATATTCAAATAATTTCACGACGACTACATCATGATATTTTCAGGTAACGAATGTCATTGAGAGAGCTGCTAAATTATCACTGGACATGTTAAATTGATCATAAAAGCCTCTAGGCTAGCGCACACGCCATATAATCGCGTTGAGGGTGAGCGTAAATATTACGCTCATCCACAACACGATTATATGAGTGTTCGCATAGCCTAGTTTTAAGTTATGTCTATTGCTAAGTTGATTGTGAACCAGCCTTTAATGGCAACCCACAAGAGAGAAATCTTTGAATTTTTAATCCAAATTCGTGAATAAATTTTTTTTCGTCTGGGTCAACAAGATTTCAATGTCTTACTGTAACTATGGTCGTAAAGGGAATTTTTTTATCACGTATTCAAATAAATAATGATCAGGTTCCGCCATACATTTTTTCATCTGATTATTTCATAAATTCATTCAAACACGTGTCTTTCCGATATTTTAATGCAAGAAATACTTGCTGAAAGCTCTTGCAATTGAACCAAGCCAATATAGTTAGTAAAAAATGTACAATTTCACTTGCAAAGATTGCTTAAAAATCACTCACAATCGGCACAGCATTTCTTTGTATTTCTTAACATTAAATTTTGACTCATTCAAAAAAAGTTCTTTTAAATGGAAACTAAACGTTGAGGTATTCCATTGGACTTTAAAATCTTTGAGCAGGCAGGCACCACCGCTTGGTGTGATTAATTGTTTCCTAATCACGTCTCTCATGTTGAAAATGAAGTTGTATTTCTATTTACTCGCGAGTGTGTAGGGCTTGCGTTGATATTTTCGCAAATATTGCTCTCCGACCCTGAGAGTCGAAATATTCGAACATAACTCTAAATCACACGCTCTCGCATCTTCCTCGGAACATGCAACGTCTTCCAGATTCAATTTCTACATATTTCCTCGCTAGGAATGCCACTTGTTACGAACGACCAGCAAAAACTCTGTCCAACCACATTTTTCCTAGCTCTTTGCATGGCTAACCTACATCCCTAACTGCGCCATCATTCCTTTTGTATTAGCATTAGAGGGATTTTTTACATTTGCAAGATTCAACTTAAAATCACATCCCTACAAGAAACAGCAGTTTGGGCTCCGGTGCTTTGAAAAAACATCTTAAAGCAGTAATCCGATGCACTTATTAAACGCAGTGCACTTGACTTAAAACACAAAAAATATAAAGAATAATCTATCGTTGCGTACTTGTTCGTACAAAAAAATGTTTCCGTATGCAATGATATTGAAATGTTTAATGCCTTTTTCTATGTTTTCTTTGCACAGTTTGACTTCAATAATCTTCCTAATTACCGAGAAATTTCCAGACATTCTTTCCTTTTCCAACCCTACAGTTGTGCGTTCCAAGTCGACACAAAAATTTATTTTAAAGCGGAAACAACCCCTTCAACCTTCCTCCTATTTCCTCCCCTATCCGAGCATCGCTGCGCTCCCTTCTCCCCACCACCTCCATGTCCCGGCCGACGCGTAAGTGTTTCCCAATCGCTCCACGAGTTATTTTCAAACTGAGTTTCCTCGACGTTCCCGTAGCCGATTTTTCCGCAGAGTCTTACGATTACTGCCCGCCCCATACACCAATTTTCCCCCCGATTCTCTTCCAGTCAGTTCAAACTCGGATTGTAATAAATACGTATGCGCTAGTTCCCCAAACGCAGGTGAGGTAACACAAAACTAAGTAATGCTAAAGGCCGATCCTGAAAGGTTTTTCCCTTATATTGATATTTGGTTGTAAAGAAATATACTTACATCTCTATAACTGCCTGCTTCATCACGATAGAAGTCTCGATGACTTGATATCTGAAAGATACTTCAAAATGCTAATAGAAAAGCGAGCTATTGATGCGCATCGGAGACGATATGGATGATACTTTTATATGTGTGAAAAAAATCTCTATGTTACATAGCGCAAAATCCATTGTGGAGAACAGCAAGTAATGGCGATATTTTCTTTTTGATACATCCAATAAATGCCTGTGGGTGCCATTTATATAAAAATAACAGCCTTTTATATATATTATATACATGGGGTAACCTACTTTCAGTAGGATACAAGAGGAATACATTTAGCTAATATCCTTCCAGAGAAACCGCATTAGAGTATGCCGTCGTATAGACTATGCTTTAGCACGCTTCGCGGAGCCAAGAGGGATGGAATGGCCGTTAACAGTGGCGTCGCTAGCCGGGAGTTGCCAGCCACTACCTGAACCAGCATGCCGTTCGGTGCTGCTGCTTTTATATCAAATGCTGGATATTTTTATTGAAGTGGCACAGCGAAGATTTATATCGATTGCGGTCGACGTTGCCGTGGCCGAGAGAGTGATTTAGTTGAGTGAGTAGGAGCTGGTCTAAAGTCCACTACGTACATGGGTAACAGAGGCCACGTGTCATTCTAACAGTCACAAATGATAAGCTGACACAAAGTAGGTGAAGATGGCTCTTTACATTATTTAACTTGAAGAAATCTAACTACTCATCATGATTATAGAATCTTCGTGGATGACATCTCGCCATGCGTTTGTTAGGTTTAGGCATACTTTTATGCATTGCTATCTACAATTAGCATGATTCTGTACATGTGTATCTTTTCAGATAGTTTCCCTATTTTGGCTGCTGCTGGCCCTTTATACTGGCCGAGCGTGTTGCACCATTCTGAGAGCTCTGACTCGGGCAATAAAACTAACCGTCACCTACTAATTATTACGTATCACCGTAAGTCTTATCGTAAGTTTTAACCTACAATCTGCAAGGAATCTAGCCTCCGATATCCCACGTTAATGGACACAATCCTATCCATGCAACCAGCTGCTATCATCCAAGCCTAACCGTATCGTAAACCGGTTCCGTACTGGAATAATTGGCTGGTTTAACCTAGACCGTAACATGGCGTCACTGGAGTGTTCTCATTCATTGGATATAGTTGCTGTTTTTAGAGTTTGACTTATGAAATAGCTACCTAGCCAACCTAACCGCATATGAATCTGTCTAAGTATCCTCACTATTCAGACATTTGCCTTGTTGGCTGCTGCTTTCTCTGGAATAGTGCACAACGCCGCTGGTGCGTAACACTTCGAATATGCCACAACGCCACTGGTGCGTTCCCGACGCACTAGAAAAGCCAGCGAATGGTTCGGGGTAATCGGCCCACGGGGAGGCAATCATTTGGCTGGCGGGAAAACCACGCGGAAAAGTCGGCGACTTTCGTCGGGGAAATTTCATCCTTGGCGTGGCACGGGGGGGGTTGAAGGGATGGGGTTGCAATATAAATATAAACATGGAATATGATAACGCGTCACTGGTCGCGTGAAAGTGCGTGCAAGACGTTTGGATAGCGCACGCGAGCGTGACTGATGCCCGACTAGGCGCTTGGGTTTTTCGGGAAAAGTTTTCCCGCTTTTCTTTCAACGTGGAGTCTCTTCGATGTTTTGTTGCGGTGAGGGCGGATTTTATGATGTTTTTTGCGTGTGTCTTGATGTGGGCAGCGCTTGGAAACAATTCTGGTTCACTGGCTGTAATTAGATGTTGTGATCTTGTTGTTTGTGAGGGGAATTAGCAAAGACAATTGGTTAATTAAAAACGTTGTGGCGAAACAACTGAAAACTTACATTGGATGAATTGTAGGCATCATACCGATCTGCAAATCTTTATTTCTGATTTTAAACGAATTATCTACTGTCTTATAAATTCATTTTGGTTCGAACTAACTCCAAGCTGTGAATCTGATTTCATATTTGCTTTTATAAACCAAATTAATCATTTAAATTATTTTTTCTTTGTATTCATATTTCGAGAAACATCCACAGTTAAGTAAGAACGTTTAATACATTTTCAAGTGATTTATGGCAAACCAGTTTGGTTTTTTTTCGAGTACCATTGTTGTATTGTTTGATTCAATTGCAAATTTAATAAATGCAGTGTCAGTTTGTTGTGTAGCGCAACTTGTGTGGGTGCCGAGTTTGTTCTGCGGGCTGCGTCTAGGGGTTATAATCAATCTGTTGTTTTGTTCAAATCAAAAGGCATTGCAAGCAAAATATAAAGCAGAAAAAAATATTTTTGCTGTAACATTCACACAACCAATACAAAGATATAGAAATCAACCCAGCCACAAAAGATTTCTTTAAAAATGACTGTAATATTTAAATACAAAAAAAAATGTGGCTTCATTTTTATAGCCTTAATAACTTCTTTCCTCATAATGATTTTCATTTTTATGCTAAAATAAAATACAACTACCGCTATAAAACCAATTTTGTATTATTTCTTACAGCAAAGTACACCATAAACCTCTGCTGCGAACGCTCCGTTGGCTTCATTCTTGCCCGTCATCATTATCAGGGCTTTGTTCTGCATTAGGCCGGTGCGACGGGATGGGTTAGGGGTGGGGGGTGCGTAATATGATCCTTCCAATTTGCGCAGCGTTACGCTCCACTACGCAGCCCGGCGCTGAGACACCAGCCATCTTTCAGATAATACTCATCTATTGTTGACAAGCAAAGACGCTTTTTTGGGATTTTATTTTACATCATTAAGTTTACAGGCGGAGTTCAGATTATTTTACGTTTTTACTGAGTAATCAATTTGAGATATGGAAAAGCAACGGAATGCACAGAGTTTATTCTGTCTAAAAAATATATTCCAGACACAAAACTCATTTCAAATATCAAATATAAATTTATGTGAGTGTTTCACTGTATAGTAAAGTTCAAAAACGAACTTTACAAAAAAACTTTTAATGAAAGAAGCGATCCAAATGGTATGTTAATGATTCGCCAAATTGCACACAAGACCAAATTTCACCAGGACCAATACGCCTCAACGCAAAAACAGTCCCATTTTGAGACGAATTATCTCAGATAAAGTCAGAAATGACACCGGCAACGCTAGGACTCCGCCCTAGGCCCAATTATAGCAGGTAGTGCACAAAAGTTTGTCAACAAAGAACAAACACTGTTATACCCGACCCAAACCTCGTCACCTGTTAATTACTTGGCCTCCGCGGCGCTAGGGCGAAGCTAAGTGGCGATGCTTGGAAGAGAAGATGATGGCTTTTTGTGGCTTTACTGCTCATTATTGTCGTTGCTAATTCGTCCTGTCTTAGAATAAGATGATCGTGGAAGTTTGCGCGGATAAGTAGCCTAGACTGCAGTGTGGGGAGCGAAACAAACGGTTGTCAATGCTTCTTGGTGGGCAGCGAAACAAGCGGCAGTCCAGGCTGCTTTGCAGACAGGGAAACAAGCGGCAGTCCAGGCTGCTTTGCGGACAGGGAAACAAGCGGTAGTCCAGGCTGCTTTGCAGACAGGGAAACAAGCGGCAGTCCAGGCTGCTTTGCGGACAGGGAAACAAGCGGCAGTCCAGGCTGCTTTGCAGACAGGGAAACAAGCGGCAGTCCAGGCTGCTTTGCAGACAGGGAAACAAGTGGCAGTCCAGGCTGCTTTGCAGACAGGGAAACAAGCGGCAGTCCAGGCTGCTTTGCAGACAGGGAAACAAGCGGTAGTCCAGGCTGCTTTGCAGACAGGGAAACAAGCGGCAGTCCAGGCTGCTTTGCAGACAGGGAAACAAGCGGCAGTCCAGGCTGCTTTGCAGGCAGGGAAACAAGCGGCAGTCCAGGCTGCTTTGCAGACAGCGAAACAAGCGGTAGTCCAGGCTGCTTTGCAGACAGGGAAACAAGCGGCAGTCCAGGTTGCTTTGCGGACAGGGAAACAAGCGGCAGTCCAGGCTGCTTTGCGGACAGGGAAACAAGCGGCAGTCCAGGCTGCTTTGCAGACAGGGAAACAAGCGGCAGTCCAGGCAGCTTTGCAGACAGGGAAACAAGCGGCAGTCCAGGCTGCTTTGCAGACAGGGAAACAAGCGGCAGTCCAGGCTGCTTTGCAGACAGCGAAACAAGCGGTAGTCCAGGCTGCTTCGCAGACACGGAAACAAGCGGCAGTCCAGGCTGCTTTGCAGACAGGGAAACAAGCGGCAGTCCAGGCTGCTTTGCAGACAGGGAAACAAGCGGCAGTCCAGGCTGCTTTGCAGACAGCGAAACAAGCGGCAGTCCAGGCTGCTTTGCAGACAGCGAAACAAGCGGTAGTCCAGGCTGCTTTGCAGACACGAAAACAAGCGGCAGTCCAGGCTGCTTTGCAGACAGGGAAACAAGCGGCAGTCCAGGCTGCTTTGCAGACAGGGAAACAAGCGGCAGTCCAGGCAGCTTTGCGGACAGGGAAACAAGCGGCAGTCCAGGCATCTTAGTCAGAACGGGGAGATCATGGTACAAAGCTCCTCTAGTGCAAGATTATTAACTTACAAATTTAAAGCGATGGGTTTTAAATAGCATTAAGAAATTCCTGTTCCCTCGAGTGGTTTTTAATTGGGTGTTTTTCTTTGACAAAGTTAATTACATTTTGTGTTTATTTTTGTTGAAAATGTTTGATATACATCATTACGAGGTGATTTAGGGTAGAGAATGTTTTTGAACGAGAAAAATTATTCAGTTTCCCGGTAAGTATTTGGATGATGAACATAATAATTTAAGAAATTCGTTCACAATTTAAATTACGGGTCCCACGTCGGAAGGTTTTTTCAGTAACTTTTCCAACTATAGAAACTACATTTCCGAATTTTCTCCTAACAAGTTTGCGAAATTGGATCTCGCCTTTTTTTCTAAAGACAATTCCAGACTTGAAATGTACTTATTAGAAAGAGAATGATAAAACTCTTTACAACATCTCAAGTGTATAAAAGTGGGGATAACATTTTCATTTCAAGTTAAATTCAATGTTGGGAACAAAATTGGTATTTATATAAGACTCGACTTACGGATATCAAGTTACCCGAGTTCACCCACTATGCGTGTCCTAATATGAAATTGATTAAAAATATAGGGTGTTATGATTTCTTCTAAGAAATATATCCTTGAACGCACTTCCGTTATACTTTTCATTTGAGGAATTCATCCGACCCAATTTCAGTAGTTCCAAGAACAGAATCATTCGGATTTTCCTTCTCCAACAAAGATAGGAAATGTCTTCAATGCAAATCTACATCCAAAACAAAAGTTATTATTAGCGTATAGACATGCTGCAATATAAATTTTAGAAGTAAAGTTGATATATCAGTTACTTCCGACTTAAAGTAACTATTTTTGTTGTAAAACTTTTTCCATAACCGAGTTTACTTTCCTCAAAACGTTACGAAACCAAAGAACAATACATTTAACAAATCCTACATCTATAAAAGATAATTTACAAAGTTCGGTTTACCTACAGCTTCCGGATATTAAATTCTCTGCACAGGGCGACCTCAACTTTAAATAATCAGACAAAAAAACTGGTGCAAACTAAAGGCAACACCAACACCAACATGTATGCAATGTATCGATTAACCAACAGCGAATCTTTTCAATATTCCCGACCAATATCACAGTTTCATCACAATTTTTAACCTTCCATTAAAGACCTTTGATATCTTCCTTGATCTTCAGGGGCTCTAGGGTTGAGAGGGTGGTTTCAGGGGCTGATGGCGCTCAGAGGTGGTTCACCCTTCACCGTCGATATGATGAGCCGCCAATGACAACGCGCGAAAACTAACACCGGATAGGGGAAAAGGAAACTTTATCGAAGAACGAGTTTC
The DNA here is from genome assembly GCA_921293315.2 of Nemurella pictetii. Classification (NCBI taxonomy): domain Eukaryota; kingdom Metazoa; phylum Arthropoda; class Insecta; order Plecoptera; family Nemouridae; genus Nemurella; species Nemurella pictetii. The sequence goes on from OV121122.1 coordinate 12,771,204, forward strand.
TTGTTTTAGATGTTGAACGCATGAACATGGATTGCTCAGTGAATAAGAAGCAAGCTGCGCTCGTCTTGTTCGATTGACTTCGACTGGATGGAAAGCGCTGGGGGACACGTGTGGACGTCGTCAATTGCACACTGACACGTCTGTGATTCTTTATAGGATGTGATAACAGTTAATAGTGTTTCCGACAGGGTCAGTTAAGTTAGCCCAACCCAAAAACGAATCTTAAATATAAACGTCTCTGAATATTGCACCAATTATGCACCATTTTGCACCATCAAATTCGAATTTTGCACCCCACCCCAAATCCGAGATAATCGTATTTGTAGTGGGTTGGGCTAACTTAATGACAGCCCAACCCATTCATCACACAGCACTGGCGTTAGGCTTATATTTTTGCACCAATTTTGCACCATTTTGCACCACTAATTACGAATTTTGCACCCCTATATTAAGGGTCCAAAAACACAAAAAACCTGGGTTCGGCCAGCCCAACCCAGGTGCAATTTCGTAAATCTAACTGTGCAGTAATTTTGCACCAATTATGCACCATTTTGCACCACTAATTGCGAATTTTGCACCACCACCCTTAACGAAATAAATACACTTTAAGTGGGTTGGGCTAACTTAATGCCAGCCCAACCCAAGTTCAATATGCAATTTTTTTTGTGCAGGAATGTTGCCCTAATTATGCACCATTTTGCACCACTAATTGCGAATTTTGCAACACCACCCTTAACGAGATAAATACACTTTAAGTGGGTTGGGCTAACTTAATGCCAGCCCAACCCAAGTTCAATATGCAATTTTTTTTGTGCAGGAATGTTGCCCTAATTATGCACCATTTTGCACCACTAATTGCGAATTTTGCACCACCACCCTTAACGAGATAAATACACTTTAAGTGGGTTGGGCTAACTTAATGCCAGCCCAACCCAAGTTCAATATGCAATTTTTTTGAGTCGCCTGAATAACGCCACATGGAATAACGCATCATCGGCCATTTTCTGTTCCACTGGAATAAAGCCATAAGTCGTGTGGCGTTAATCCAGTGGATTAAACGCCGCATTTTCATATGGCTTTGTTCTAGTGGTATGCACTGTACTAACGCCATCTGAGCATATGGCGTTAATCCAGTGGGTTCATCTCATATTGAACGATGGCTTTATTCCGGTATAGATCAGATTTTATAGATGCGCATTCACCGGGGCTATCCATTAGTATGCGGTTTGACTCCCGCCGAATGTCCCTGCGCGCGCACTTTCAAATTCCCCGAAACTCCCTTCAGAGCCCATGTTAATTTACCGTACAACTAAATCCTTTATATCTTTTCAATTTCAATTTCAAATGAAAATTGAACTAGCAATAAAAGATGCGTATCGATAACGGTTATCCACCGATATGCCCAAATCTACCTTGCCGTTATCACAACATACGAAAAAAGTTGATAACACATATTTTCCTTTATATTTTCCGCATTTTCTTAACGATTTTCTTTAAACTCTAATAATATCTACCAAATAACTATACGGATGCACCTTCCAAATTTCAGCTCGATCGGACCATTACTTATCGAGTTAAAACTGATGAGGCAGGTTTTATTTTTTTGCGGCCATAGTTTCCAAACGAATTGTCCGGGAAATTATTTTTAAGCTCACCCACCTATTTTGTACTCTCAGTAAAAATTTCATTCAAATCCGTTCATTACTTTAGAAGAAGTTTTCGTAAAATATAGATAATCGTCAAGACATAGGCTAAATGATGGGGGTAACCTAGGCATGACTCAAGTTTGGTAACGTAAAAATGTTTCAATTTTTATAATTTTTTTCTGATGATGGATTTGAATGAAATTGCAAAACCGGACAACTCTAGTGGTCTGTTATCTGTGTTAGAAATTTGAAACAAATCTAACCTTAATTTTTCTTTTTATGGCGATTTTAAGTTTTTTGGTACTTTGAAATCGTTATAACTTTTGAAAATTCAATTTTAAAGGAAAAAGCTACACTATATAAGAGAAGCACATTCACCGGGGCTAACATAAATATGCGGTTCGACTCCCGCCGAATGTCTTCTCGCCCGCACTAACACATTTTTTCGTAGTCCCATAAGAGCCCATGTTAATTGACTTGGCCGCAATTCCGACGAAAACACAAAATCTTCAATAACTTCCTTTAATTCGATTTCTCCGCAAAATTGAATCAGAGATAAAAGATGCGCATTCACCGGGGCTATCCATAAATATGTGGTTCGACTCCCGCCGAATGCCCTTTCGCCCGCACCATCGATTACCCCGCTGGGCTGGGCTGGCATTAAGTTAGCCCAACCCACTTAAAGTGTATTTATCTCGTTAAGGGTGGTGGTGCAAAATTCGCAATTAGTGGTGCAAAATGGTGCATAATTAGGGCAACATTCCTGCACAAAAAAAATTGCATATTGAACTTGGGTTGGGCTGGCATTAAGTTAGCCCAACCCACTTAAAGTGTATTTATCTCGTTAAGGGTGGTGGTGCAAAATTCGCAATTAGTGGTGCAAAATGGTGCATAATTAGGGCAACATTCCTGCACAAAAAAAATTGCATATTGAACTTGGGTTGGGCTGGCATTAAGTTAGCCCAACCCACTTAAAGTGTATTTATCTCGTTAAGGGTGGTGGTGCAAAATTCGCAATTAGTGGTGCAAAATGGTGCATAATTAGGGCAACATTCCTGCACAAAAAAAATTGCATATTGAACTTGGGTTGGGCTGGCATTAAGTTAGCCCAACCCACTTAAAGTGTATTTATCTCGTTAAGGGTGGTGGTGCAAAATTCGCAATTAGTGGTGCAAAATGGTGCATAATTAGGGCAACATTCCTGCACAAAAAAAATTGCATATTGAACTTGGGTTGGGCTGGCATTAAGTTAGCCCAACCCACTTAAAGTGTATTTATCTCGTTAAGGGTGGTGTTGCAAAATTCGCAATTAGTGGTGCAAAATGGTGCATAATTAGGGCAACATTCCTGCACAAAAAAAATTGCATATTGAACTTGGGTTGGGCTGGCATTAAGTTAGCCCAACCCACTTAAAGTGTATTTATTTCGTTAAGGGTGGTGGTGCAAAATTCGCAATTAGTGGTGCAAAATGGTGCATAATTGGTGCAAAATTACTGCACAGTTAGATTTACGAAATTGCACCTGGGTTGGGCTGGCCGAACCCAGGTTTTTTGTGTTTTTGGACCCTTAATATAGGGGTGCAAAATTCGTAATTAGTGGTGCAAAATGGTGCAAAATTGGTGCAAAAATATAAGCCTAACGCCAGTGCTGTGTGATGAATGGGTTGGGCTGTCATTAAGTTAGCCCAACCCACTACAAATACGATTATCTCGGATTTGGGGTGGGGTGCAAAATTCGAATTTGATGGTGCAAAATGGTGCATAATTGGTGCAATATTCAGAGACATTTATAATTAAGATTCGTTTCTGGGTTGGGCTAACTTAACTGACCCTTTCCGACACTATGTCTTTATGCGTGAAAATTCTGTGTCATGATATTTTTGAGTGTTATGACCGTAATTGTTTGGCCATAAGGCAAACTCTATGCCAATACGGCATAGCTATTACCATGTTGACAAAAAGTTAGGCTCGTAGAGGAAAACTATGCCCGATGGGAAAATCAATGTGCCATAAGGCCAAAAATATATTCATAGGACTAAACCCTATGCGTATACAAGGCGTAAATATAAATAATTGTAATTATTTTTCAATTGCCTTTGATAGCCAATTAAAAATGGCAGCCTTTCTGTAAGAAAATTTAGCTATGTCAAAAAATTACTCAACTTGACAATAAAAATTACTGCTTCATCATATTCAATTGGATCACATTTTAATTTAAAAAAATAAATTAAAAAATAAATTTCACAGCCCCATTTCATTAAAAATTACGTTCATCTTCTCTGCTATCTTCTCAAATTCGTTCAGCCACAACCCACCAAAGACGCATGTCTCAATAAAATGCATTTGCAATTATCATGCCTCTGTAACTCGACGTAACATTGCTCAGAGGTCACAAGCTACCCCCACGAGCTCTAGCTTGATTCCTTTAAAGTTCGAAAAGTTCAAAAAGAGTAAATTTTCTCCTGGCTTCGTCTCGCCAAAGCACCGCCACTGTGAAATCGAGTCGCGTTCGGGTTCGATTAGAGGGCGGTGATTCGACGCGACGCGCGCTGTCTGGTGACATTATTCGGCGGCTGTGAGGGGAAAAGCGAGGGCCTCTTGATTCCACTAGGTTAATCGGCTCAAGAGTGCGGTGCACTTTATGCGGCGGCTTTTTTTTCCATCATCCCTTGACGCTGAAGGGAAATCGATCAAAACCGACGGACGGAAAGGGAGCACAGAGTGGTGGCACGAAAGAAACGATGGTGACGAACATGTTGCTCTTTCACAATCGGTCCGGTCTCTGCAAGGTGAATTTGATGAAGACGGTGCAAAGAAACTTACAATACATTAGGTTTTTCTTGTCCGGTACAGATCAGAGTTTGAAAGAGAACTGAGACGAAATCAGAATGAGCAATAAATCTTTTTAACTAAAGTGAACAAATGTTATTGATTGCATTGGAGTAAAAAGCCATGGGAAAATTTCAGTTTCGTAAATCAAGAGTTCTGCGTAGAATCTCGTTCTTCTTGTGTTTTTATTTTGACATTTCTGAGAATTTTCTTGCTAGCGTTGACTTTCTGCAAATCATGCGCCGATCCTCGTCGCAAAACTATTAGGTTTTCGTGAAGCCCTAGGTAATAAAATGAAATGTTGTTACTGTACAATATATAGATACGGTTCATTATTCGAAATGGAATTGTTCGGCAAGCGTCAACTCATTGCAAAATAGCCGCAATACCAAAATATATCTCTGTGTCAAAAAACCAAGCTTTGTTGCTATCATTTATGCGTTACTTGAACATTTTTCATCTAAAATTGCATCGGCTGTCATTCCTTTTAAGCAAAGTAAGAGCACGATCCTCCTTGAGCAGTCACGTGTTTTAGCAGATAATAGCACAATGGTAATTACTAATCACTAATTGCCTTCGCTAATGATCCCCGCTGCATTCTCTTCGGGGTAAATCATCTTCACTCAATGGAATAGCCATGACACAAAGCTGGCTGATTTCATTATGACGTCCAAAGCTTCATCACAGAGTGCCATGTCTACAGTAGCAGGACCTCAACACAGTCACATTCACGGAACGCATTTTCATCAAATTCAGAAGTAGATTCCAAACTTTGATTTCAATTTATTACGTTTTCAGAGTCTAAAAAATGACAAATTTGTACGTAGGTTTTTTTTATACGTTTTTACGAATAATTTAGACTAATTTCATGAAAGGAAAAATGGCGTCCGATACTCATTTAAAAAGCCCGTTAGGTTTATATTTCCTTTTTTATTACCGTAAAAAAACTAAAAAACAATATATCATATCATCTTTTTAACGAAGGAAGATACGGGAATAACAACCCGATTATCTTATTGTATGTCTGAAATGATTTCTCCGTCAATTTTATACATCTTCACAGCCTGAAATCACAGGATATCTGATGAAACGTGTCATCCAAGTTAGGTCATCCAAGCAATTATATTTGATAAACTTCTCACGACAATTAATTCTTAAAAATCTACTAGCAAGTAATGCTGTGCAGATGATGCTGCAGACAATGGCATCCAGACCTCTGCTTCGTTCGTCTGCCAGCATTATGTTAATCTCGATGCGTCTGAAGGTAGCAGTCACTCGAGTTGGAGACGGCGTCTGACGTCTTGACGAAGAAATGCGGCCGGCGATGATAGATCAAAGGGGTGATTGGTGCCAGGATGAAAATTCGAGACTTTTGACGGCAGAGGCATGCGAATGAATGAATTGAAAAAGAAGAGTTTTAAGGGAAATTTGGCGAAAAAAAAGCGTTGGAATTCTGTTCGAGAGAAAGCGTGGACTTGTACAATGTCTGTGTTCGCCTTTAAGGTGGATCCGTACTTTTTCCGTACAGTTTTTCTATTGTTTTTGTTTTGGTAAAATTTTACTCATATGTGGTCATATGCCGGAAGGAAATATTAAAAAAAATATTTTTAAAAATATTTTGCTGGAAATTTTCCGGAAAATTAAAAAATTAGTATGGAAAATTACGCTTGCTGATCTGTCTCTTGTCCCGCTAGGGGGGAGTATCAGTCGTCCGATCGAAATGAAATTAATATTTATGGAATGTCCAAACTTCAGGGATTATAATAAGACACTTAATTCAATTCGCGCTGACATTCTCTAAATTTTGTCAATGGTTAAAATATGACGTAAATTTGCCAATTTTTTTGCTTTGTTTCAAAATTTGTTACTGAAAAAGTATGCAGTTCTAAACTTTCATCTTCCTTTATTGGCAAGCTGCAAGTGTCTTGATCGAAAAAAAAAAATAGTCAAGAATGATATCACCAATATTTAGACCTAATTGAGGGAAGGAGTGGTGGCATGTTTACCAAACAAATTTTCACATTTTCCGGAAAATTTCCAGTAAAATATTTTTAAAAATATTTTTTTGAGTATTTCTTTCCGGCATTGACCACATCTGAGTAAAATTTTACCAAAACAAAAACAATAAATTTCTGTACGGATCCACCTTAACGAGTCGTTTGTGCGGAGTGCGAAATTTACATACTGATTCAATAACGAGATGAAAATTAGTGGCAAAACTCTGCCCATTAAACTTGAGTTAGGGAGAGGTTTTTAAGAATTTTTGTATTTGATCTTGATTATGTGATTTGAATATTTACATTAGAAAACTTTCTTCAGTGTCCAGAAAATATCAAATTTTTTAACTTTAGTTCAAAGTTTCCACGCTTTTTTTTCAAATCGTTCGCTAGATGTGAAATTTGGCAACAAAGTCATTTCCTCGGCCACTGTTGCCGTTATTGAATCTCCGTCTTTGTTTTTACATCGCAAATGCACGGCCCTGCAAACTTAGCGTCCCACATTGGTTCGTGTTTCTTCGCGTAGCTTCGCGTAGCGTCGTGTTTGAGTAATTCACGGTCCTCTGGCGAATTATTTCGTATGGACAAAACAATTTGTCTCTTTTGTGAGACGTTTTAGTGCGCTACAAACATTTTATTGTGTATTTTCATAAGAAATTCGAATTTGTTTAACGCTATTTCAGTTTTATTTCCCTTTTGGGACATTCTTAACAACAAAATTTCCTTCTTGTTTTCACAGACACGCGCTAAGTGGATGATGCTTGTATTTTAATTGGTTCATTTTTCTTGAAATCCCTGCGTTTTACATCGAAATATGTTTGTCTAAAACAAAACAATTCCAGAATTCTGCGCCGGCAATTAAAAGCTTTCAGTTTTATTATACTTTCTCTCCAAAAAACAGTTCGAGGTTTCAAGTTAATATCCACTTACGTCTTGCCAACAGAATATTTCTAATCTCTGAAAAGAGACTTTTTCTAATATATTATAAAGACGTCAAATATTTAAATCAAAGTCGATGTAGAATGTCGAAAGTAAAAAAATCCTTTGAAAGCACACCATTTTCGTAGCGAGAAAATGTGTTGACAAACGTTGAACATTTCTAATGCACTTATGAAGCTTGAAATTCTAGATATGAAGTGGGCTGCAAATGTTTTAAGGGTGGGAGCAAAGAGATGAACGTTATGTCATGCCACTAAAACAAAACTTTTAAGTGTCCTTTACACGGCGCAAGAGCTGGCTTTATACCGTGCCGACAACCACTTAGCATATGGGTGACAGCGAGTCACTTGGCTCACGATAATCAATTCTCTTGTTGCCATGAAGATCACAGGGTTTTTGGTTTTAAGTATAAAAATTTACAATGCATGCGACAATTTGCAGATTGATTCAATTCCGTAGCTTATAGATCTCAGTAAATATCTTACTGGCTGTAGATTACTAGGTTGAAAATTCGGGTGTGCTAGTGGCGAAGCTGGCTGGTTAACTGGTGACTGGTTAATTGAACAAGTGCAGTTTTCACATGCAAAGGCATTATTTTGTGTCAACTTTAAGTTGACCCTTGATAGCAAAGCCCCATGAATATTTCTTAAGATGACGTTTAAATGACATAAGTTTGAGGATTGTAAAGATGGCTATGGTGCTTTATTTTCACCCCACGCCGCCTGCGGCGCTGACGATTCTATCACCAACTTAAGAATGCTATTTTTGCTGAGTTTCCTATATACATACAGCATAGTACTACCAGAGATGGGCAGTATCTTAGATACTTGTATCTTTTGATGTATCGATACTGATACTATCTTGTATCTTGTATCTTAGATACAATTATTTGAATGTATCTTGTATCTTGTATCAAGATACAATCTGTAATGTATCTGTATCTTTTTTAATGATAAATGATACAAGATACATTGTCATATAATAATCTAATTTTCATTTTTTATTTTTCAATACTTATACCAGCCTGTTAAAATCGTTTTTTATAAGAATGTGCATTGGTTGGTAGTGGACTATAGCTAGCCAGGTTATTCCTCTTATTCCTAGTTCCTAGACTCCCAGTCCTCCAGGCCTCTAGCTCGGCAATGTTCGTCCATAACCCGTATACATCATGTGGGGTATAAGTTGACCTGCTGTGTTTCCTGCTGTGCTGGAGAAGGGAAAATAGTGCGACTGTGGGCGTCAGGTTATATCTCGCCGAGTGTAGTGTAGTCTCAAACTGCAAGTGCATGCGCCATGCCGCTTGCCGACAAAATTCTTGGAAAAACCATCAGCAAATTCCCTGAATTGATAAATAACTCGGAATGGCTGCATTTCAAAATATTTTTCAGGAAAAGGGCTTATTTTGCGATGATATCACGGGAAAATGTTACTTCGGTGTTATGGCTGTCAATTTCGTGTTATGTCGCGAATTACATGAATGGGCTCATCTGAAAGCAAAACGTGAGAATTAAACAATTCGCGATTTCACACATCATAATAGTGACTAACACCCCTAAAAGACGACGATTACAACCCGAAATATTTCAAAAATTAGTTCTATTAAAAGCAAACTAGGTCAAAGAAAATCAAAGAAAAAATAAAATCAAAAGAAAATCTCTACGGCTTTTTAAGCTCCTTTCAAATAATGATCCCGACGGTTTTCCCATTTTGCAGAGCTGACGATTATTTTAAATTTTTTCTTAAAAGTATCTTGTATCTTAAGATACTTTACTAAAAGTATCTTGTATCTTGTATCTTAGAGGCTTTTGGAAATGTATCTTGTATCTTGTATCTTTAAGACTTTCAGACAAGTATCTTGTATTTTGTATCTATGATACATTTGTAAAGTATCTTTGCCCATCTCTGAGTACTACTAGGTAAACGATTAGTAGAGCCTACACTCGTTGCAGGATGAGCGAGCCGTAATCTCCCTGAGGAAACCCAAACAGAACACATTTGACAATCATATAATAAACCGAATATAAATAAAAATTAAATTAAATAAATATATAAATAATAATATAATAAATAAATATAATAAAATATACATTAAAAAAATATATATATATAATATAATGAATAAAAAATAAAAACCGTTTAGAGGCAAAAATAAGATTAACAAAATACTTCATGTACGAATCTGAAACTTAGGCAATTCGTTGAACTTGTTATCATATATATTCAATCCAAATTTGGTGCGGATCGGTTAATTAGTTACGAAGCTAGTACCAAAAAACTGAAAAATTTACGGGTTTTTGCTCATAAAAACAAAATGGCTGGCCAGATTTTGCTCAAAAAGCATACAGCACCTCGCTGAGTCACCACGAACGTTTTTGCCAATTTTCGTAAAGATCTGTGACCTTTAAGTAGGCCTGCTCGTTTTTGTTACAAAAAAAAAAAAAAAATCCTAAGGCTTTTTTTTCCCCTATGATGTGAAATTGAAGGATTTCGCTCGCTTCGCTCGCTCATCAAATGACGTTTAAGATGGCTATGGTGCTTTATTTTCACCCCATGCCGCCTGCGGGGCCGACGATACTATCACCAACTTAGCAATGCTATTTTGGCCGAGTTTCCTATATATACATACAGCATAGTACAATAACAGTTCGGCCCAGCGAAAATTTTAAGCATTGCCTGCATTGAAAATAAAACGCCATTTAAAAGAATTGGCGGTGATCTTTCATCACGGCGGAGTCGTCGCAAAATAAAGGGGGGCATTCACAAACTTCTGTTACTACACTAACAAGTGACCTGTCAATACTTTTGAAATAGCCATAAAGTTACGCGAACCGGCACGTCACGTGAATTCTTGCTATATTTTTCAAAGTTGACGACGTGATATATTTCGGTTCTTTTCTAAGCATGAGAAATTGGAACCGACAACCCGAGAAAATTGAGTTATCGGTTTGTATGATTGGCTCACGGCTCTCTCTGCTCTTACCTCCTTGCGATATTCTTCTGTTTCTGGCCAGAAGACATCCTCGGGATGGAAGAGAGCAGCCAAGGTAGGCGCTCGTATTCATTTTGGAAGACACACAACGTCATACTATTTAAATATTAAAGAAAACTATCAGCAAATCGGGATACAATGTGCTGGTGGCTAACCTGGCGGCAAAGTAAGAAGATGACTCAGATAAAGGCATTTCTCACCTGCAAAGATACTCTTTTATATGTCAACTGTCAGTTGACGCTTGAGATTGAGCATCAGTGGCAAACAAAGCCCTCTAAATATTACGTAAGATGACGTAAGTAACGTTGTTTTCCGTTGTTTCGATTTATAGATGGCTGCCGCCTAGATGGCGTGAAGATTCTGTTGCCAGCTTGATAATACTGTTTTGACAGGGTGTCCGATATTCGAATGGTAAGATGTTTGGAAATGTTGTCTTTCTTCGACCTATGTTCAATAGACCTATTCCTCTCAGAGATAAGTGTCGTCAGACACTCACTGGGCGTACTACCAGTCTGGAAAAAATGCTTTGCTAAATAATAAAGGAAGATAGGGAAATCACAACCTGAATTTCTCTACATGGCTTTAGCGAGTGGGTATCATGACGTCATTTTGATGGAATTTTGATTGAATGGAATAAGAACTTGCTAGAAGTTGACATCTCTATTTTTACACTGATAAAAGTTTTAAGTGTTGAATTGATGTCAAAGTCACTGACCACGGAAAACTGTGAGAAAAAAATCAGGAGAATGGCGTGACCGTGTATTTATAAAATGCAAAGGATATCACTCGATATTTGCTATCTTTTCGCTTGCAATTAGTGAAAAAAAATGTAATTAATTTCTCTATTTAATCATTTCGCTTCCGCATTGCCTTCGGTAAGTGCAGCCCAGCGTCAAGCTTAGAAATTCCACTCTCTGCCAAGAAAAGCTCTCTTTTTCACCCGAAAACCACACCCACACAACATGAATTTCATCCACAAGCACAATCCATCGAATGAGCAGGGATATGCGCTCTGTATGACGTACCGCTGACGTAAATCTGTGTTGAAGTATTTAGTTAAGATTTGATATCGAACAATCTTCTCGGGAAATCAGGGTAAATTAAGCTTCCTTTTGGAAATTTGAGCAAAAAACATAATTTCCTTAGAAAGCAAACAATAGGTTGACATTAGCTCAGCTAAGAAAGTATGAGGGCGGCTATGAATCGTCAACTAATTGACCACAAGCCAGATAAATAGAAATTCTCTCTTGTATCCGTTCTTCTTCGAAAACACATTTGATACCGCCCACCATGACATGAAAAATAAGACGCTGCATAACTGTAGACGCTCTAAAACCTGACACTCATATTGAATTCGGTGCATCTCAATGTTCATGGAGATATCCAAGATGCATGGGTCTCGGTTCATTTGGTAAACACGTGTCGGAGCATAGCCGACATCTAGGACACCTCGTGTTAAAGTACTTCTCATCTTGTGACGTAATCATATTTACTGAGCGACGGATATGACGTGGTTTCATTTCAACGGAAGTGATGTCGCATGGCGGCGTCGTCTAGACCGGATATGACGTCATTTCTCGAGAACCATTAGGTTACTTACGTGCACCTTTTGAATGTGAATATTTCTTGTTAATGGGAATGAATTTGCTGCCGTAATTCGCTTGCGAGATTTAAAGTGACAGTTGATTAACTTGTTGTTGTTCAAAGCCATCGAAATCTGTAGAAATCCATCGGACAATTATAAGTTTTGTTTTTATATGTGGAATTGTGATTTTTGGTGACCTTTCAGTGAAAATAATGCTGTTTCTAACGTGGCTCACGTATTTTATTCAAACATAATTGTTGTCAAACATAATTGAGACCCACAGAAAGTCTGTATGAAAGATATTATTTTCTTATCTTGTCTTTTCCTAATCTTCTTCGGCACAGGTCATAACGAAGAGGCATTATCTTAAACATTAAACAACAATAACAAGACTCATAATCTTTTACCAAATGCCCAGTCACTCGCTCTTTATAAGCACAATTCCGTCAATTTCTAATCAAAAATAAAAATATCCAAACGATTATCCTCAAAAATGAACATTTTTATAAAATAACTAATTTAAACTTGCCAAAATGGAAACACCGCCATCATCGTCACACTGCAGACAACGATCTTCGGCTTTACCATCACCTTAACACAAGACGCAAGTCCCCGAGCGTTACCACGTAGCGCTTGATTACGAACGGAAGCGAGAATGTGGACAGGGAAATGATGTGGTTTTAATCAAGCAGCAGCGTGGACAAGACGCTCCGTCCACGTGACACTTTGTGTCGGCGACGACGACGTCGACGGCAACACCATGGTGTCATCTTGGCGGAAATCTCGAGAAACATGGATGTGAAACTTGACTTGTGATGGAGGGGTAGTGAGGAGGAAAAATCGGCCACCACAGGGATAAACGATGGTGAAGCTTATGTAATTTAAGAAACCTTGTCCGCTCAGGGCTAGTAGTCAATATGATTAACAATATGATGCCAAATAAAATTGCAGTCACCGATTTACCTTTATTTCTTCTCGTATGAGTATAAAACTCTAATAATATAAAGTAAATAGTAAAAAGCTATAATACATGCGAGTGCCAGTGGTAAATAAAACGTTAAGCAACTGTTTTAGTGTTTAAATTTTGAAAATTTGAAATAGTGCCTTGTGGATTTCGTTTCAATAGTTGATGAAATGTAAATGGTAGCCATTGTTTGAGTGTGACCTTATCATGCAAAGACTTCACTCTTCCAACATGATTCCTGTGAAAAACTCGTCTCACTGGCTTTCTCAAGTTCCATGGTTTGAATCCACGATTTGCTGCCTCGTTATGTTCTTCGTGCATAGTTTTAATTGATAGTTTGATTAAGCTTTGCCCCTCGGTTGCTCCGTTATGAGATGCAGATTGATGCGGATAGGTCAATGCACTTTTCAGAAAATGCAATTTAATGATTGACTGTCCTATTTTTCTTACGACCTTTCTGAATGTCTTCTCGTATTTCATTGTGACATTTGCCATCATCAATATCATAAAATTGTTTGTGCAGTTAACGTGAAAAAAATCCGGCTGAGATTCTAAGCCATAAATTTATTTACTATATATCTGGGTTTTCTCGGGCATTTTGGTAAGGTAGGACAGTTCGCCGGATTTCATATGAAACTATATATCACCCTCATGTGTGATTGCTCATTAGGCCAGTGTTTAGTATGATATGAGTGGTGATCCAATTATCATCGTAAATTCTCGACTGATTGAAAAGTAATGCATGGGCCACTTCAAATTATAGAATTCGCAATAATATGGGTCTAAGCTATTTAGTAATTCCTTGGAGCATGTGATTTTCTTACATCAGTTTGATATAAAACAATTCTATACAATATCAAAACTATATCACTACTAAAAAATACCATAAGCAATGCAAAACTAGTATTAATGGCTGAATTTTCGTTTTATTTGTTCGTCCTCTAAAAATTTTAGATCGTCGTTTTTATTCAGGAATCGGCGAAATCACAACTTAACGCTGTTAAAACCAAACTCATTACAGTTTCGTCCATCAGACCGTGGTGTGAAAGCTCGAGTCTTAACCTTTGAAAGGAAAGTTTGGGAAACAGGAAACTTATAATTGCTGTGGTGGCTTTCGGCCGTAGCAATTCGATAAATTCGTGAAAATTTGTCAAAGGAATGCGCAACGAAAAGCGACACAATCTTCCGGTGGTAAGATTGCTGCGATGTAACGAATGCTTGGTCTTTGAAACCAAATTTGAGATTTTATAACGAAACGTATTCGGATTGTATGCAGGGGCGGAACAACGATTCACGGGCCCGCCCGCAGATTTGGCTGAGAGGCCCCCCCCCCACTAAATTCACGGCATTTTTATATTTTTTGAAAGTTTCATCAATGCAATCGCGTAGTCTTACCTTAAAATTGTTTTTTCCTCACCTTCATCTCTGCAAATCGATCTATCAGCAACTCCACATCCATTTTCTTTGCCCTGTCAGCTTGGATACTGAGGGTAGCCAACCCTGAGAGGCGAAGTTGTCCCATCGAGGTTCTAATATAGTTTTTGATCAGCTTTAAGCGAGAGAACGACCGCTCTCCACTTGCCACAGACACTGGCAATGTTAGGAACAATATCAGAGCCGTGAACACATCTACGTAGCTCGATGTCAAGGCCGTGTAGTCCACTAAAACAAGGCTGGCTAATTCGCGAACAGTTCGGACACTGCGAATTTCGGAAATCATTGTGTTCCGAAAGGTAAGAAGCTGAAGTGGGAATCCTTCCGGCAGATCTTCCGGAAAAAAAACTGTAAAATGAGTTTGTTAGCTAAAAACTTATTTTTCCGTTTTTTGACGCCCCACTGGTCGCACTCATAGTTGAAAAGCCTCCGAAATCCGAATTGCAATCAACTTGTTTGCACCAAACTCTCTTGCAAACTGACTAAATATTGGAGCAGAAATGCTTTGTATTCAATAGCAATGGTTACATGGCACATGTCATGGACATGCTTATGCTAGACTTTTATGTTCAAATGAGAGGTTTAGTGTTCTAGGAATATGGATTAGTAAACTCAAATTCTACTTGCAGCCTAGCGTGAGACAGGAAACATAAAAACTAATCGCAGAAAAGAATAGTCGCGATTTTGCATTTATACAATATGATATCGAACGAAAAATATGAGATGGGCGACGGGCCCCCCGCGGCTGAGGTTGGGCCTGGGCCCGCCCGCAGTCGCGGGCCCTGCAGGCGCCTAGTTCCGCCCCTGATTGTATGATATTTTCTGATTACGGTACAAAGCTTATATTTTAGATATATTTTATATCTTTTTGTTATCTTATATATTGATATCTGTGCCCGGTAGGTGATAGAGGATGAGAGGATGGTTTAATTTTTTGCTAGCAGGATTACAGTCACGTGAATTCCACACACCTTGTCGAGCCTTATAACATTTCAGTACCTACTAATCCTGTTAATGGAAACAACCAGGAAATAATCGTCCTGAATTTTATTTCGCAACATAGCACCGGATACCTGTAAAGTATTCGCGAATTTAGAATTCACAGTAATAAAATTAAAACAACGTACCCATCCATAGTGATTAATTTCACGACGGCTTCGCTGTAGCAGGGTGTATCATTGTGTGCATCACAATATCCATTGGCGATCGCACGTTCACAATCGAGTGCGAAACATTTATTATGTTTCACAACAGATTTTCTCGCAAAACGTTCTCTCTGTAATACGTTGACTCATTGAATGGAATTTCGTTTGAAATTAAACGAGTTGCCATTGAATGCAATGACAAAATATTTTGTCAACACAATATGTGTACCTACCTCTAGTAAGCCGTTGTGTTTATGAAATTCAGTGATACCCATATTAAATCAAAATTAGAAATTCTGTCTACATTGTGCAAGTTATGCATCACATACTCGTTGGTAACATTTGATATTACGACTTACTTCAACAATTGCACTTCCCGTTTTTATCTCAGGAATCCTCAAGAAGTCTTCATAATGAAACTATACTTATTGAAGGGGTGAATGTAATAATACCGAGCTTAGTCCACTTTTGGTCAAAATGAGCCATAGGAATGTCCATCGATTTGTGTCATTAAGGTTAATGGTTGTAAATGGCAATTGGCGCACGATAATTTCCAGAAAAATCGTGGACAAGCAAAAAATAACTCGTCAACAATATGCATTATTTGCAAAGCTTATTGAGTTTATTGTGTCATGTTCACAGTCTTCTGCCTCCTCGAGAAAATAACCCTACTGCAGATCATCTTTTCATCTGCATGGAATGGAAATATATTTCATCCAGCCTAACATTGTCATAATAATTTGTCTGCATGATGGGGCATTGCGAGGAATTTGTCTTCCGAGATGTCGAGGGAAAAAACGACAACAGAACAACACAAAAACGTCGAGGACGTGGATGACGTGGGGTTGTTGATGAACTTGTCTCTTGTGAACGGCGTTCAATCAAAAGTGAAATATCGTTGCTGGCTTCTGTGACGCGCTCGGCATTGCAGGGAGAATGCGCTAGGAACCAGCACCGTTTCGCCGAAAGTTAAAGAAACAGACGACGCTCCTACGTGGATCTATGACGAACATACAGTTTCCAGTGTTTCATGCCCTAGAGTTTTCTGTTGACATGGTCGTCAAATAACACGGTGGAAATGGTGGAAATACAACTCACATTCTAAGTTTACTTATTAAAATAGCAGTTTACTTTTCCAGCGTTCAAAAATGTGTCAGCTTTACCCAGCTGCTCATTCAAATGCACTGGTCAGAAAATTGATAGCGTGTGCTGTAGTGCTGTATACTATTTCCGCTGGAAACTGGGTAACAAATTATATGGGTGGCAGTTGGGCTTTCTTTGTAGTAGTTGTAATATGTTGAAGGCCCAACGATGATCGGTACATTTTCTCGAGGGGACACGTCATATTTTATGGAAAATAATTTGTATCTATGTAGTCGATGAAGGTTCTATAATTAGGATCATGATCAATATTGTCTACCAGCAGATATTAGTCTCGTTATTTTTCACGAGAAGATTTCACAAATAGCTAATTTTTCTTGGCATGTTCGCTTTTTCTTCTCCTTTTTTTGACTGTTTTGATAAGAAGACATGACAAGAGTTTACAAAATCAAACAATTTTTGTAAAATAACTTGTAAAATAATAATTTCGCTTTGCACCTCGAAGAAGAGCAAAGGTATTTTGAAATTTTCATGCAAGATGCAGCTACTGCAGCTACTGCAGCTACCTGTCAGACATAATCGTATAAAACTGCATATTGCACAAAGACTTGAAAAGACAGCCAATGTGAAGTTCCAAACCTCGCATATATTTTATTTCTGTTACTATCTTATAATTCAACACCTAATTCAGTTTCATTCCAAAAATACACAATTTTCAGCGCATCAAATCCTCGTTGGCATTAACGCCAATTTCTACCCAAAACGACGCCACATACCTGATCACCTGACCTACTACAGGTTAAATCACCTGACCTACTACAGGTTAAATCACCTGACCTACTACAGGTTAAATCACCTGACCTACTACAGGTTAAATCACCTGACCTACTACAGGTTAAATCACCTGACCTACTACAGGTTAAATCACCTGACCTACTACAGGTTAAATCACCTGACCTACTACAGGTTAAATCACCTGACCTACTACAGGTTAAATCACCTGACCTACTACAGGTTAAATCACCTGACCTACTACAGGTTAAATTAATTATATCAAAGATTAGTTTTCAAGCAACGTACGTTACGTAATTTCCATCCGTCCTAGATATATCTACAACGTCTGGAGAGATCTTAACGTTATTTCACCTAACAGGGACGAGGATTATATGCTGGAGTAAAATGACAGGATTTCAGAAAAAATTCTTAACTGGGCTAACTGGCTTAGTTCATCTAAAAACAAACGTGCTAAAAGAAAGTAAAAATGAATGTTGCATAAAATATATCTGCAGATAATAAATAATTTGGTATTCGGTTGAAATTCTCATTGCAATCAATGCACGTGCCATTATTGTTTTTTGTAGAGCTGGAACGATATTTAAAAATCCCGTCTCGTTTTCAGTGAAATATATAACATTGTTTGGTGCCAACGGATTAAGTTTGTGAAGGGGTGCTTTTGTGGGCACAACGGTAGCGTGGCTGTATAAGGGTGCTTTTGTGAGCAAAATCTCGTGTTGATATTTAATTTTAAAAAGTGTATTGCCCGAATCTATCATCATAATCTTTATCATATTAAAGTAGTGCGTATAATGGCATAGTTTTACCAATTCTTGCTATGAACTTTTAAGTTTGCTAATGAATAAAACTCAACTCTATGAATTTAATGAATCTGAAAAACACATAATCGAAAAACGAAGAAAAACCACAAGAAATATCCTTGCAGCTAAAATTTATTGTCAAATAGATAGAATAATTTATGGCACATTCATACAAGGGTTGTCTTACAGCTAATAAGTATACGCACAACACCAATTGTTGGCCAACACTATTGGTCATGTAATTAACAAATACTTAATCATCACGTTGATTGCATCAAAGAGCAACAGCATTCCGGCGAAAAGGTAAAACATTCCTGTGGCAAAGTACACCTGACTGGCAAAGACGCAGTCAATGATTGATACTTTGCCACCGGCAACAGAGGTCATGATGACCAGCACCCAAATGCCGGCCAATATGTCCATCAGGCCCCACACAAAAGCACACAGACCACCCTAAACGGAGAAAAATTATTATTAAAATGTTTCAGCTATTTTCTAAACTAGTTCTGGCTAATAATTGGACATTTCTGTATCGCTTCACAAATTTACAGCCATATCAAACGATTTTTTCCATAATGGTTTTATGCCATGTGGTCATACGCCTTTGTGATCATCAATTTGAATAACGGTAGTTTCTGGCTTTAATTTGTAGGGTAAAAAAAACAGAAGCGCATGAAATTTATCTTGGATAAATATAGTAAAGATTTGGTCAAGATTAAATATATTAGGAAAAAAATATATAAACCAAAGTGATCCAGATGAATCTAGATAAAATGATCAAGACAAGTCACAAGGTGTGGTTGTCTTACGATCTCCTCGTAGAATGGTATGCCGATGACCACGATAATAATCAGCGCACCGAACACGACGACACCACCGGCAGCACACAGCAAGAGGAAGTCTTGCGGGTCGAAACCATCTTCAGCCGCCGGGAAGAAGTCCAAGTTAAACTTCACCAAGTACCAGGCAAAGGAGAGGAAGATCTGCCGACCACAAGAAACGTTGATTTGGGATTTTAACGTGTGTTGGTCGATTGTCATTGTGTCTCTTTATTGAAATCTATATGATTATTTGTTTGCCGTGTTTGCGTTCGCTTTTGACTCTCTTTATATAAATGAATCTTACAGTCTCCAAGAGACACATTCTTAACATTAAAGAAATCTATATAAACAGGACTGAACGAAGTCATACATTTTTGTCCATAGCCTATTCAATGTAAATCGCACTGAGGCATACCGTGGATTGTTCACTCATCAATAAATAAGAATTTTTCTGCTCAACAATCGGACACGGCAATAATATCAATCGCGCGCCAAATTGTTTCTTCCCAATTCACTGACAATGCCACCGAAATGTCTGGGAGTTGGTTTCTTTATTCCGAAAAGCATCCCGATTTTCTCTAATGTCTGTTCATTCATATTTTCAAGAATCTCAGCGAGATTAAAGTTGATCAATCTCGCTTAGCATTACTGACGAGATTTTACGACATGTGTGGTCAATTAGAATGCCTGTTCTGCAATGTATATTATATACTCAATAGGTAATATAGTTAATAAACTAATTGAAACTTGCATAGTTCATTTTACGCGATTAAGCTACTTCCCATTTATGGGGGAGAATTATTTCACTTACGACAACAACCAGCCTGATCCATGTCGACATAGACCCCATCGTTTGGTTCATCAGTTTTCCCATCAACTTGAGGTGGTTCTGGGCTGTAAAATGACGAAAATAAAATCATCAGAGCACCAATGTGGACCCCCAGAGCAATTCCAATCCGCCAATGAAATTGACGTACGAAACTAAAGGGTAATATTTAGCTTACCTGCAATCATAGCTGATAACGATAATCTCTAAGCCATGAAAGTCATGAATTATGATTGTCACTTCTGTTACCGACCTTCTTTTGTCAATGTAGTAAAGCTGTTTCACAGCTATAATCTTTAGCGGTTATTTGATGTTAACTGGTCAACCGATTCACTGAGACTAAACTTTTAGTTTCACCGAAGCTATACGGAATTTAAGTCTTACCAAAGACAGCAAATTGCGAATATGTTTTACTTGGAGATCCAACTTCATTCAAGAAATATCAAGTCCCTATTGTTGAAGATTGTACACAAACCCCGAACGCGCCATCTTTGTGGCAGATTATTGACTGCAAGAAGCAAGTTCATATTTTGGCTACCAGAACGCAGGGT
Organism: Nemurella pictetii; assembly: GCA_921293315.2. Taxonomy (NCBI): domain Eukaryota; kingdom Metazoa; phylum Arthropoda; class Insecta; order Plecoptera; family Nemouridae; genus Nemurella; species Nemurella pictetii. Next base: position 12,791,625 of record OV121122.1, read on the forward strand.
GGTAAAACAAGCACCAATAAGTAATTTTGAAGCCATTCACGGCATTTTTTATCGTTTTTATTTTGCATGATTTCAAATTTACACAATTATATAGACACAGGTTATGAGAGAAAAAAAAATTGTTAGGTGTGATGCTGTAGATATTTGAAAGGATCCTTCCTCTCGTTAAAAAGATTCTGCGAAGACGACTTAAAAAAGTAATTGCACGCTCCTGTTCATCTATTTCTACCTCTCCAAGAAATTTAAACCTAGCAAGTTTTGTTTTGTTAGGCATTTTGTATGCATACCTATAATTCTAAAAGATTTTAACTTCAAGCAGCACGCTATTTAACGATAAACCTAGGAGTCCATAACTGCTTTTAAGCTTTATGGCGACATAAAATTCGTGTACCAACAGATGTTGACAACAGCTTTTTTCACGCTTTTTTAATGGCACACAGCTAGGACATTGCTAAGTAGCGTTGTCACACAAATTGAGTTAGTTATACAACATCAACAAGCATAAAGCTGCAGCTTTGTGCAGCCCGTGTGTTAAACTAGCGTGTCTACTGCTTCTCGTCGTGTGTTGTACCTTTAGTATATCATCAGAAAGCTGGAGAGCATTTTGTGCTCCTTTTCTGCAAAAAGTACTTGGAAAATTACTTTTATGGAAGATTTTCGTGGACAAAGAACGATGGAGGTAGTGTCAGGTGTGTGTGTGTGTTTTTTTAACTTTTTCCATTAAATAATCGGAGTGAATTTCAAAACGTGCATCGAGCAGGAAACGGTTACTGCCGGGATTGTTTTTCTGTTTAATATTGCATTCAAATTTTTAATGGATGTGAATTGTTTTGAAAAGAATCCGCTGACATTGCCAACAGGTTGATGTTGAGTTATTTGCATACATTCTTCTTTCGAGGATATTAACAATTGCATGAAAATGAGCCTTGATGACTTATCAATTAGTAAAAATATATCTCTCGTTATTAAAATAATACACATCTAATCCCTGAAATTATAGCAAACAGATAACAAAAACATTTGTAGAAATAATAGAATGTATTGTTGACATACACAATGAAATATTTTGCAAACATCGTGCCTGGATCGGGGGTCCACTAGGTATCTAGTTATAGCTACAGAAAATCAACGCACAACGTTTAACACTCACACTCATACACACACAAACACCCTCAAGCTTAATAAACTTCAATCAAAATTTCAATTTCAGATCCCAAAGCAAAATTAATGTACTCGCATCTCATCTAAATTTTCTCAAGTTCACCCCTTCTTGCTCCCACCCCACCCCACACGAGTAAATTCCCAGCACTCATCATGTTCAGAGAAATGCAACCCATCAAGGCACTTTCAACAACGGAGTGACAAGATTACTTAAATTAAATTAACACTGTGATGATTTTAATCATTTATTTCAAATGAATCAATATTTAATATTTAATATGTTATTTAAACATTATTTATTCCTTTAGTGTTAAGGTACTCTTTTGGGAAAAGATGATATAATTTTCAAAAATATTGGTGATGATTTAGTGAAGGCAAATTAGAACAGTGTCAAGATTCGTTTCTTACAACACAAGTTTATTGACATCTAAGCTGTAACTGCAAGCTTATCCCATCTCATTATGTTACGCTAATGTGCTAAGATTTCAAAATCTATTTTCTCTATCCTTTGCACATATCTCCAGTCATTCAATACCGTCTCTGCTCTACAAATCCTATGCTCCACCTCTCTCCATCTAAGTATATATTTGCGAATTGCAATTTAGTACAGTTAAAACTGAGTCGCCTTATCTCGCATAATTGCACCTATGGGATTGTTGTTCTATGAACGCTCTATACATACACCGCCCGGCGTGTAGCGGGCCTAATGCTAATTAATATTCAGTGGAGACGAACTCGGTCGGTAAGAGCAGCTACGTGAGTCGATTAACCCAGAACGTGTGAACTCTGGCGGCTCTAAGCTGTGCAATAGGACTGGGCATGTGGGGGATTAGAAAAAAGGCCACGGGTACGTATATACGATACACCACGATACAGAATTTACATCGAATTCGAGCCAGTGGCGTATTTTGAACTATTTCTCCGGCCTGCTGTACGAAAAGGGTCGTAGCAAAGTGGTTTATAAGTATCTTAGCGTGAGGGTCTTAGACATATAGACCTCTTGAGGAACTAAAGCGTTGAGGAAGCGGGTACAGCCTTGCGAAATGGCTGGTAGCTTAATTTGCGCGCAATTCAAATTCAAAATTGATTCTACAGTGGGAAAAAAATCAATTATTATAATATGTTCAAAACGTACCATGAAAAGCTGATATGCAAACTATTATAATGTTCATTTGCAGTACGTGAACCAATGTTTTGTTCAATATACTCACACATTAGTGTTTGTGAATCGCTCGCAAAGCACGTTAAGTCAATTACTGGTGGCACACAAGTTAGCTAAAAGTAGGAAACTGACCCATTTCTTATGCTTGTATTGACTTTTTCCTATTTCTCACTATACAACCAAGATAAGACATAAAAGGTGCTGCCAACTTTTTCTTTTTCTGCAGCCAAAATCATCCTCCTCGGGCACAATTCGCCGTCCGTAGACCGTGATACTTTCTCCTGGTCACCTACCTACTGGCTCGGCATCCTGACCCCATCCCATCCCTGCGCCATGGTTTTTTTTCTGTCTGATCCGTCTAATGGTACCTCGTTAGAGACCAGTACAAGCGTTTCGTTAGGGGAAGGTTTTTGTCGGAGAGAATGTAAAGAAAATGCGCGGTGATTTTTCGTGGCTTTATATGTAAGCCACGCATGGCTGTGGCTATGTATGTGTGCTTCTGTGTGGAAAGATTTGTGTGGGGGTAAGGGTGGGGTTCAGGTTTCATGGGGCTTGTTGAGTTTTTAATCACAGAAGATTTAATTTTCGGTCTTTATTCCCTGTGAAGCGCTAGAAACACTCGAGGAATTTCAGTTTACCTTTCTTTGTGCTGCGATGAAAATATAGTTTGAGAACTTAGAGTTTTGATTCTTGTTGAGGCACGCTTGACTTCTATGTCTTGTACATATTTTATATTTCAAAGACTTTCCTTATAACATCAGAATACGTAGAATTAGTTCTGAAAATTTTGATCATATTTTCAGAAGGACTTGTTAGAATATTTTATTAAAATTGATGCTATCAATGTCTGCAAAGAAATGCGTGTCACGCTCAATTATATTCCCCTCTCTCCTTATAAACGCTTTGCCTATACACAGATCGACAAGCACCATTAAAAAAATAAGAAAAGATCACTCTCTTTTTTATATAAATTTCCGAAAATCATTTTCTCACTCTGCATTTTCGCTCCCCTTGCTTGCTTTCGTGAAAACTCGATCACCGATAATGGAGTGCGGTGGTTCGTGGCTGGTCGCTAAGAACGATACGATCGCAGGCCAAGGGTTGCAGTAGGTGAAGTGGTAAGGGGGTGGTGGACGGGGAGAAGGTTTTGGGAGACGGGTGCTTCCACTTTTTCGCCGGGCCGAGGCGGAACCAGTCGATCGCTAACCGGAAATGACTCGTTAGCAGCGCAAGACTCGCCGGGCGGCTGGAGAACAGTACTTTACCATTCCGCTTGAACGGGATCGCAGTAGGAAATAGGTGGACATTTTATTTAAACTTTTAATGAAAGAAGTCTTCAGTGGTTTTTGTATTGGAAGTAAGATTGGAAGTAAGATCGACTTCTTTAATGTCTGGATTTACTTCCCAGATGGCAAATGGAATGATTATGGTATTTTAACATAGGGAATATTTTTTATTGTTCCTTCTCTGCAGTATTTCAAATTCAAATTGGTTCCGTTTAAAAGAACCAGGTACACAATTCAACTGGATATGAAGCAAGCCTTATTCGACTTAATTACGTTAACGAGAGACAAGTTTAACTTTTCCCGTAAAGGCTTAAGAATATTTCTTATTTCTTTGTAGATGTCTCTGGTCGTTTTAAGTTTGAAAGTTTGACCTACATAATTTAACAGTCTGATTGATTTTTTGATAGCGTCTACACTTCCTAAGACTCCCGAATTAAATATCTCTTCGCAAATTGTCGGCATAGATAAAATCTCTTGAGAATCATAGAAAATAACCTTGAAATAAACCATGGATTAAACCAAATACTTATATTATTTAATAAAAAACCTATTATCATTAAAATCTATCTCGTAAAAACACATATCACTCACCTGGCTAAAAAATGACATATTGGATTATGTTTCATCAACCACCCTTTCAAATTAATTACACACTTTCACATTTTTCATCCAAATTATAACAAACACCTGATTCATCATCCTGCGAATTCAGACGCCCACGATATCAAACAAAAGAGTTATCACAAGTGACACACGCACTATATTTTTCCACAAACTCTACCCCTTTTGTTGGCTATAGCGAGGCGTGACCGCAAGATGTCCCTGGAATTGTATCAAGGGCCAGGGCCAGGGCCAGGGCCAGGGCCAGGGCCAGGGCCAACGAAGCAGTCAGAGGTGGTTTCTGGGGCGTTGATTGTTGATGCCAAGTAGTGACATGACGTTACCATCCTGGTTTAATCGCTGTGTAGGTGTTAGGGCGACAGTAACCGGAACAGTGATGTAGCTATGGTCAATAAAATCTGAAAGAATCTGGCAGAGGACACATTTGTTTGAAATATGCATATTATTGATGAGCGTAACGAGCGTAGCGAGTGAAGCGAAATCTTCAATTACACTTTACTGCTAAAAAAATCCGGAATGTTTTTTTTTTTGTTTGTTTTTTTTTTTTTTTTTTTTTTTTGTTTTTTTGTGTGTTTGTTCGCACGATTCCGGCCAAACGCCAAAACGGATTTTGATGAAAATTTCGGTGAACCTTCGTTTTCTCTGAACTTAGATCTGCCACGTTTTTGAAGCAATTCGGACGAGTATATTTTATGTTATTAAGTTTTTACGAAATTTTTCAGTTTTTCCAAAACACGTTTTCCACTCTAGAGGCCAAGGATCTCAATATAATTTGACGAAACTTTCCAGATATGTTGGCCCCCACGATTTAATGTTTGTGTACAAATTTAATTGTTGTATGTTTAGCGCTTTTCTTGGAAATAGCGCTTTTATGACGCTTTTTTAGCGATTTTGCAGTTTTTTCCAATTAAATCAACCTTATCTTCAACCGATTTTGACAAAATTTACTGCGTGCATTATAAATCGTAAAAGAAAGATACTGTGTTAATTTCAAGCAAATCGACTGAATAGTTTTTCTTTAAATCAATTTTTACGTTTTGAAATATTCAATGTCATTGAGAAAGTTGCTAAATTAACGCCGAACATTTAAAATTGATCTTAAAAGCCTCTAGGCTATGCGCACGCGCAATATAATTGCGTTGTGGGTGAGCGTAAAAATTACGCTCATCCACAACACGATTATATGAGTGTTCGCATAGCCTAGTTTCAAAGGAAATAATGATGGTACAGATTAATAACGTGCCAAAACCATTCTGCTAGAAACTTATTTTTGTTAATCGATTTTTTAAGCGCTCGAAGGTTCGATATAAAAATGCAAAATGCAATTCCAACAGTTTGTGACTGTTAAAATATTGTTTTTAATTTTTCAGCACCCATTTAACAACGTATTTTTCCAAGTAGGGAATTCTTTCTCAGCGGGAACTTTTTGCCTATTTCTACAGTGTTGTTAAAATCGCGTTCAGACTCAGTTGAACATCGGTGGTCATCATCAAAACACAAAAATAAAAAAACACTCCCCTATGTGTATGTTCAATACTGAATCATCCCGCTTTCGTGTGCCTCTGAAATTGATGCTTCATTGGCCGTCTCATGAACATGACTATCTTTTAAACGTAATATTTTTAACATTTTTGTAATTAATTATTTCGTTGGTGACACACGATCTGGCAGGTTCGGCGAAACATTTCAGCTATGAAAATCGGAGAATAAAGCAGATGTCCGCGTGATGTTTACTTTGCGGTGCAGCGAGCTTTATTGAACCGCAAACTGCTGGATTTCGCTTTGTTCGATTTGATTTTGAAACGTGGGAGGGATGAGGGTGGCATTATTCAGTGTCGATGGCCCGTCGATGAATGGAGTGACGCCATCGTTTTTACTGACAGATAGGCCGAAGGGTCAATTTGGCGAAAAACGCTGTTGGTGTAATAGAATTTATCAAGATTCTGTTTTTCAAGTTTGTGCTGCTTTAAAATATATTACACTCCTACTTTAGATCTTCACCCTTTAGAATCTCTAATAAGCTTAAGAATTCCTTTTGCAGCCAAATTTCAATTAGATTTAATACACGTTATTATAAAGTACCCCAATTAATGTGCTTAACCACTATCTTGAAAAAAAGTTAGGCTGTATCCAAAAAATTAAAAGCATCATATTTATTATATAATATCTATGTAAAATTAATAATACTTTTTATCAATTTCATTTTTTTTTATAACAATTTTATTCCTCCATAAACTATTTGTTTCACGGGTAGAAAATTAAAAATATAGGCAACACCAACACAACAAAAATAGACTGACAAACTATTTTCTTATTTCTATTTCCACTGAACTCTCCTCCACGTCTTTCTCTTCTTCTTCTATTCGTTCCATTTCATCAATTTCATATTTTTAATTTTTGAGCGGATAAAGCTAAGCATTAAATTTATTTTCTTATATATAATTTTAGTTACAAGAGGTATCAGCAAATTTCTGCATCGCATCAATTTCAATTCAGAAGCTTTTTAAACTTATTAGCTAAGCTACTTACGTTTGCTAAGACTTTCCAATAGTGATCCCTGGATTTTCCCTGGAACTGGCCCCACAAAGTATCTAAAATCGAACTAAATAATCATGTTTCTCCTCTCCTCTGCCATCACGATATTGAAGGCCGACTCTTCTCTCTTGTTGCAGCCGGAGAGAAGCAGGTCAATTGCTTCAACATCGACTACATGCCCAAAGAGGAGTACAGTCCGGACCCCAACGACTCGACCATGGCCATCCCTTGTAAGTATCACCATCAGCCTCGGACACAATCGCACAGACCTTGGGCTTAGCCTTTTATCATCGCTGTCGCAGGCACGTGGTAGCCGATCGGGATTTCCCGGTGACAATGCCTCTCTTCAAGTGTGAAATCCCTGCTTTTTGAATCTGAGTCTAGAAAAAAAAATACATATTTGTTTCAAATTATGAGCAGATTTCGACGAATCAATCAAACAATCATAAATGAACCAAGCATAATTGAATCAAAATTTCGTCATAGTATACCCACTGAAAAGCCAGGTAAAGAAATTCGGGTTGTGATTGCCCAATCTACACTTATCCATTCAATCAAAATTCTTTCAAAATGACGTCATGATACCCACTCGCTAAAGCCAGGTATAGCAATGCGGGTTGTGATTTCCCAATCTTCCTTTGTTATTTAGAAGAGCTAATTAATATATTTTTTAAAAGCTGGTAGTACGTCCCGTGGGTATCTGACGTCATTTTTTCTGAATTTAATAGGTCATAATTACTTTCCTTCCATTTATCGATAGAAATTTCGCATAGCAAAAGTTAAATGATTCATTCTTAGACTTAAAACTTGATTTAGGAGGCAGCATAGCTAATTGAACAATCGAGAAACTGATATAGAGTGTTTTTTATAAGAAAGCCAAAATATAAGTCACACAGTATAATTGAGTCAAATTGCCAACCTTTTTTTTGCTACCCAGGCTCCAAACCAGCGATCATTTGACGCCGGTTGAGAGATCGCGTATTTCCCGTCTAGTCTTCCTCTTTGCATTGACTCAAGTAAATGGCTGGCTTAGGTACACATCCAATAAACTGCCGAATTTGACGCCCGAAGGCCTAGAAGAGTGAAGTGGTGGGAGATGGGGGATGAGGGGGCCTTCAAATATTGAATCTGGCCCGACTTTTCCTATATCGGATCGAGCTTTGGGGATTGGTGGGGGGGGGGGGGCGGGGACAGTGGCGTTGCTGGTGAAATGGAACCCGGTTCTAAACTCATTCTCATATGGCTTACAATTCATGCGTAGAATTTTGACAAGTGTTAGTGTTAAATGTCTGGTTTCCTGTCTCAAAATTGGTGAATGTCACGTTATATTTCTCGGCGCGTGGGTTTACTAGTGAGATGACTCAGAAAAAATATTTTCACGTATTTTCAACGAAGATAAGAGTTTTAAAAATGGTCGGGAACAATTCGGCATTGCGTATGAATTTTTTTCCTTCACCGAAAGACTTTAATCTTTAGAGTTGACCGATGTTGAACTGTCAGATTAGGGGCCCAATCACCCGACGATACAAATCTTGGACGAAATACCTATTTTTTGTATCAGATATCTTCTCTCACGTTGTATGTGGATCCCTAAATCATTAAAAAGATTTCCTTTCCGCTTTAAGTTTCTATGCAATATCATTTAAATACTTAAAAGTAATAAAGAGATCAAGCATAAAATAAAGTTATGTCAATAATTTTCACAAAGTCATTATTATATTATCATTGTAATAAAATTCCAATAACAATCTGCGATATTTTTGTTATTATCAGGTGAGAAATAAGAGAATGATCAAAATGCATCCCCCCACCCAAAATTCAGTATATAATTCACAAATAACCACTTCATAGGAGTTATATCCTTGTATCGTCCCTTGCAAAATTAGAGCGTTTCTGACAGCGCCACTGTCTTCGGTGTTGACGGAAGTCAGAGCAGGAAGCATTCGTGTTTGATCCTGCAGACTCCCAAAGCCCAAGGACCCGTTTTCAGGACGAACTACGCATAATATCCATGTATATTTACATAGAGGGCGTGCGTAGGTGCGTGTGCGTTTGATGTTCGCATGATACAATGTTGGATTGTGAATAAATATTTAATAAATAAGGAATATTGGTTTTGTATCAGAAAAAAACAGGTTGTGACACTGAAAACGTTATTGCATTCTAAATATACTTTGGTCATTCTATTGACGGTTCTTTTTTCCGATTTATTGACTTTATCGGACGATTTAGCGGAATTTTGCCGTGGAGGTGCCGCTTTTTGCTCTGCGGGGTGCTTTCAGGGGCAAAGCAGTTTTACAAGATACATTCGTCTTTATATTAAATATAGGTACTCATTACATTAGGAGAAGACATGACCATAAGTAATTAAGATGTAGAATTATGATTTAGATTAGGACATGACTCTTAAAAAGTGAAAACATAAAAAAATGTTTGTCTAGGCTGAAAAATGAAACAGAAAAACATAAATATGCGAGTGGTGTCGTTTCTGTGCTTCGCATTGCTAGTTATGGAGCATGAGCATCGCTAGATTTTTAATAATTGACTTTCCAATCATTATTTTAGTAGGGCTCGTACCGGACCCTTGACGGATTTTGCCTGCCTTCCAAAAATGACTGAAAAACTTGAAACCCGAAGAGATATCTGAAGATGTATACCGTTGCTGTTGACATTCTTTCGAGCTATTTCTAGAATATTGTTTGGTCACGAATCCCATTCCCAGCGTTCACATCCCCTATTAAAATATCCCGACTTATTCCTTGGTAGGAAAACAGGATTTCAATATTATGCTGTAAGAAATTTCGTAATTTTTTCGCCATGATGAATTTATCTGAAAATATTCCCGTCACTTGCTCTCATTAAACCCTTCAAAGCCACTCTTATCTTTTCAAGCGCACAGCCATTCGGTTACGTCTTCAAATGACCCAACAATTTGCCAATTTTTAGAGATGACTTGGGCTGCAAATATCTAGATTTTCTCTCCCCCGAATTATAATTAGAAATGACCACGCCTAAGCAACTGTTTTCTCAAACCCATTCCCAACGCCCATAGCTCGTGAAATCGCAAAGGCCGAACGTGCAGCCATCACTCAACCCTTACCGCTTGTGACTCGGTCGCGCCCTGCTTACCAACTCTAACCCAGTGCCCCACAGGGACACCACCGGAGATTGCACGCTCCCTCGTTAACGGCAAGCCGACAATAACGCCTTGTTACTTAATTAACATATAGGAAATTGACGCTACGCTGCCGCCGCCGCCGCTACCGTATTAACGTGTCAATCCGTGTACGTTGCCCTCTGAGCTGGTTATCGAATGAACTGGCCAATTTGTGGTCGCTCAACTTCTAGAAGGGTCATCACGCATGGTGTCAGGGTGTCAAATAGCGACGGTGTTAACATAGGGTGGCACCAGAGCTGCAATTTTAATGTTCGAAACAACAACTGAATGCTTATCTGGGCACTTTGAACATCATTTTGTGTTTTCTCTGTCATTATTTTTGCTACATCATTGTTGAACCAAAATCTCAGAAATTCTACGTATAATATTGAAAAATTTCGGCTGTTAAGTAATGATAGAAAATGTCACTTATTAATAATGTCTGCAATATAGGCAATGAGTTTCTAATCTAACCGCCTTATATATTTTTTTAACTAATTTGTTATCCCTTCATCACATGGTTTGATTTTTTTAATCATTTATTTCTTACATTCCATTCATTTGACAGGCTTAAAATTACACATGGGCACAAGGATACCTCGGTGGATTCTTGCCAAGAATCCACCACCACAAAAAAAAATATATGTTTAGTCTCTTTCTACAACTTTTTCTCCATCCTCTTCTCCTAGGTAAATGGCTTTTATTTTAAAAGTATCATTCGTGCTAATAAATCAACATAATGCACATCACTAAAAATTAAAACATACTCATAACTTTCTAATTTCAATTAAGAAACATGTCTCGATTGCCGGTTTATTGCTTCAAACAGTCACAAAATCGCTTGAAACTGCCACAAAGCCTCCCAACACCTCTACTCCACCAACTAAACAATGAGTAAAGCCACCTAACGCTGTCCGACCTCAAACCCACCGCCCACCGTCGAAACACTTCCAGTCACGCCACGCCGATGATAAAAGAAAATTGACTCCAGCAGCATCGCCATTAAAAATTCTCTCTCGGTTTCCCCGCGAGGTTTCCGCTCGCCTCCCTGCGGTGTTCGAACGTCGCACCACTTTCTAATGAGCATCTTTGTGCGGTCAACAGAACGAAGGACTGAACGACAGCTATGTGGGTGATGATATTATTTCCGATTTTACCAATTCTAGCGACGGATAAGAGACTCGAATGCTGCTGCGAGCGACCCCCAGCGGCCGGAGGCTAGAGAATAGATGGATCCTCTTCGAAAGTCCATATATATTTTCTTTTTTTACCATAGAGGAAAATACACTTTACGATTTTTGATAGAAGCTTTTTTTTATCAAACTGTTATGGGTTTATGAGCGTGGCATCGAATAGCAACGACTCGAGTGCGAGAGGCGGCTCGAGGATGAAATTTCGGATCCGCACAGAAGCTGGAAAGTAAATAAAAAATGATCGGAGCAACGTCATCTTGTTCGGTCGGTCGGGGCAGGGTCGCCGTGTTATTTGATTCCTGCCCGGGCTAATAATTGCATGTTTGGGTCGGCGATGCCAGCCGAGTATGATATGTCGCCCTGTGCATTCAAGTCACGTGACCGCGTCGGATGGCCAATGCATTTTCATCTTTATTATCTGGACATTGACGTTTTATCTCTGCGCAAGGTGTCCTGTTGAATTTGATATCTATTTCAGATATCTTTATTTTCTTTTCAATCTTGTCTCATTTTTAATGCTTTTTAGCATTTGTCATTCAGCAAGATGTCACGACAAGCTTCAGGCGTTGCCTCGACATTCCTCTAATCTGACTCGCGATACGAAGCGGTGGAATGAGGTGGAACTCGCGCCCAAGTCGAAGATGAAAGGAGCGACGGATAGAAATGAGCTGCACTTTGAAATGAAAGACGATTGGCGAAAGATGACAGATGAGCTTACTGGGATATATAGATCATTTTAGAGACGAAATTTCAGATGAATGTTTTTTTTTCTTCTTGGAGAGTTTGTGTGGGATCACGACCGAGTGAATGGAAGATATTTCTTGTGTGTAGGAGGGACTTATGTTGGTGGCTGTAATCACGGTTTTGATAGATTATGATCTCGTATTGCGGCCATGAAACGCTCGTGCGCGAATACACAATTTCATGAGGTATTTTTGTAAAGATTACGATATGAGGGTTTCCTTTTTGATTACCTTCTCAATTTTTTTTTAAATGAAGTATATCTAATTTTCTGGGATTCAGTAAGATGATAAAAGACGATACAATAGCTGTGATAAATTCAAATTAAACTTTCCACGAGATTTTTAGATCGAATAATATCAACAACTTATGTTGGTGTGGCTAACAGATGTATGCAACATATCAATTATAGCACCGCTGTCGGGGTTTGAACACGAATCTTTGGAAATAACTTTGGAATGGATATTTCGCTTCCAATAATATTTTTACTGTACATGCATGGAGTATCTGTATTTAGGTTCGAATCAACTCATAATAGCACCGCTATTTGGTGGCTTAGGTTCAGTCTAAGGAAAATCTTACATCTAAAGCTTACTAATACTTCTTTTTAACATCACATAGTCATAACATCACATAACATCACATCACATAACATCACTTAGTCTCAGTGAACTATAAATTCAAATATGTTTGTCCTTTTCCAGTATTTTTCCCGTACTTGTACGAACTTCTTGCATAAAGTAAGAAAAATCTAGCTGCTCATAGCGTTGAGAGAAACTAGTATCACATTACACAAAATAGAACATGATTTACGAATGTCATCATGAAACGACGACTAGGGCATACCCTTCAGAAAGCAATCTACATTGCAGGCTTGTTCTGCCTTTGTTCTCCCCCCAGAACACCACCCTTCCTTCTACAGCCACCTGCGTCTAACAACGGCAATAACTTACATCTTTATTTCACTATTTACCTTTACACAATCCAACAAGAAATCTATCCAAATAAATCGATTTGGATTTAACGCAGCTCGGATACGCATATCAGGCATCGCTCTAAGTTGTAACAAACACAATTTCAGAATGCATAAAATATTTTGTCGTGTGTTTTCTGCCCCAAATCGAAACCATGTGTGTGCATGACGCCTGCAGCCTTCAGTGGTGGAGGTCACATATCTTTTCTGCCCCCTTTTCACTGTGAAAAGAAAAACATTCCAACTCAAAAAGTCTGTACTTTAAAAATGTGTTTTAAAATTATTAATAAGCGAATAGATTTTTTTTTTTGCCGCAAAAAATGGTTACTGAGTTGCTTCAATATAATATATCATTCGGTTTCGAACGCTGAAAGAAGATAATGATCTATTTTCATTGTATTTCAAACAGAAACATTAAAAATTTTTCAACCATTTTTCTCTGAAACCTTCGCTTTTACTGTTCATTTTGTTCGTTTTGACAGTTTTATGTTGTAATTACAAATACACATTTAGGTCAAGTTTTTAGTGGCCCATTAAAAATTAAAATGTGTTTTACCATGGTCATTGCCAGCGAGATGCCTGGATATTGCGTTAACAGACCGTTTAATAATTACCTAGCCATTGAAAAACTAGGCCTTAGAGGATTCTGTGAGGATTTGCCTTAGCTTCTTTTCAAATCCTTTGCACTGTTCCTGGACTTTCTAAAAGCGAGAGCGTTTGCCCAGAAAAACATTCAACTACACGCCGCCACTGCTGGCGAAGCAGATCCCACATTATATCGAATGCATACGAAAAGCATTCGCCGGGCATTCGTCTTGATATCCACGCGATTTTGTTCGTGAGCGTGCAAGGTGTCAATCGGGTGACAAATATCCGCGTAAAAGGTTTTCACGTGGGGCGTATAAACAAAGTGCGTGACGTATGCATGAGATTTCGATGAATAAATCAGGGATGCAATATGTTGTTGCTGTATCGTTTATAGATGGGCGGGAGGAGGTAGAAGTAATCATGGGGTTAGGGTTTTAGTTTTGTACTGCATTCCTATTTTCCGTGGGAGCGAAACGATGCCAAGCTGGTTTCGAGAAAGCTATGATAGCATACAAGGAAATTGCTAAGATTTCATCTCATCTGACCTGTTTACTATAAAAATACATTATTTACTGAACAAACATGTTTACATTTTAGCAAATCAAAGGTATTCAAATGAAGCATCTAACTCAAAGATATTTTGATTTTTGAAGTATCGAAATGCCAACTCAAACCTAGAGAAGAAAAATTTCAAGCCCTTGATTTATTTCAGAAGACGAAGCTCTTGCCTAACTCACAAAATTAACTAGTCTATATAATTTAAGAATAACCTTGTCCACATAGCTTTAATAGTTACTACGATTACCAACATGGTGCCAAATATACTTTTAGCCACAAATTTACCCTTATTTCAAACTGTTTTAGTAAAGTGTAATAATTAAGTACTTGTCAAAATCTGGAAGATTTACGAGAAGTAAATAAAACTTTTAGGCATTGTACTTTTAGGCATTCTGATATTTTCAAATAGCACCTTACGGATTTAGTTTTATAATTTGGTGAAATGCAAATAACAGCCATTTTTTTAGTACCGCCCTTATCCTGGATAGACTTCAACTTGTTGTAAGATCACCAGCATAGCATTAATTTTCTTGGCTTTCCGCAGACGCGGTGACCAACTCTGCTGGCTTCTTCATCGCGGCCACCTTCCTCCTGTTCGTCGGCGAGTTCTGCTGCCTGTACGGACACTTCGCAAGACATCGTCGAGTCTGCACCTTCATATCCGGCCTGGCTTGCATCATCTCGGGTGGGTACATGGGCTAGGGTTCACATCCCACGGTGCCTCTGGCTCTATAAGAGTCACTCAATTCGTGTAGTTTAATAACAGCTTAACAACTTGTGATGTTGCGTTACCCATCACTTGAAGTTTAGCACCAAATGACACGGTGTGATAAAAGCTTGGCAAGGTGTGGCTTTGCGCACCCTACCACTTGGATTCGAGCACTAAGTGACACGGTGTGATGACATATTGACAAGGTGTGCCATTGCACACCCTACCACTTGGATTCGAGCACCAAGTGACACGGTGAGACCATGGTTTGATGACAGCTTGATAAAGTCTCCCGAACGCTTGTTTTCGAACACCAAGAGAGAGGTGAGAGGTAGATGTGTGTAATTATTTCAATACAATTTGCAAATTTGCAGTTGCAATTAAGTCTTCTGAGTTCAAATTCATTGCCGTAAAATGACTTAAGCTTTCAGCCCAACAACCCCAAGTATTAATGAAGTGCTCAACGTTTTATGTTCTCGTGTTATTTTACATCATCACTCTTTTATTGACGCCAAAGCCAAACGACATCAACACCATGCGAATATTTCGCATAGTTTTCACACTTCTGTCCGATTTTTCACCCTTTTCGATTTGGGGAACGAGCGTGATGGGTGGTGTTTGGCGGGGCCTGTAATTACTTGGCCATAATCGTGAATCATGATTGGATTTTATGCCGGGCTAGTGTCACTAGAAATGTCATTAGAGATAACGGAATACCGATTGTGTTATTGTCCGGATCCCAGGGATTAACTTTGTGCCGTGTGGCCACCCTCGTTGAGTGACGAGCGACGAGATTACAAAATTCCATTCGAAAATAATGGATTTTTTGTCAATATCAATGAACTTTGCTGGTGAATTTCATGTTTATTGGGAGTCGTAGGAGGAGGGGAATTTTACTATACGACCTGTTGTAAAATTCTTAGTGCTTTTTTTCCGACAGCGACCAAAACGTTGTCGGTAGCGTCCTATGATGGTAGATTAAAAATAATGATTGAAAGTCGGTTTCAATTAATTTTTTCAGGCAATCGAGTAACTTAAAATAAATCACATCTCCTTATTGGCCATATTGGAAAAACCTGTCTCTCACATCATCACATGTCAAAAACGAGAAAAATGTTTTATAGGAAGATGACGTTTACAAAAAAATCAACCTGGTCTTGGAATCGTTTCAATATCTTTTGTTTCGCTTCAACCTCTAATTCGGTCAAGGACATGCGGAATGGTTAACCAAACGTCAAAAAAATTATAAATCAAGAAGAATGCGCTTCAAAATGCATTTGAAGTTCCCCCACTCCGTGTTTCGGGTGTGATGGACAGGCGACAACACTCATCAATGCAATCGCTACCACGATACTAAGTCACAGCCTTAATTCTCATCCTGGTTTTATCGTGGTCCATACTTATCGCATGTGGAATCCACGGAGCGATCACATCGCTTTTGGCTTACATCTTCGCGTGATCACAAGAACCCTTGATACGAATTAAACAATGAATCGAGGAAAATAAATCAGATCACCAAAATTAAGCGATTTTACTTCGCGATGACTAGCAAGTGTTACTTGGAAAATATGACAAACATTGGCGCTTTCCTCACCAATGCCCACAATATTTGGCTATGAATTGGACTGAATTCTTCATCAAGGTACTTACGACTCTCATGTTCGTCGTTGGTATTGGAATTCTTCTAATTTACGCCGAGATAATAATCGTGGCATCTGATTTGGTTGCTATGATAGTGTGTCCCTTTGCAGCTATCTTCGCATTTTGAACTACCGACGTGCATAATAAACTCGACAAATGCACCAAGTGCCGTTTGAAAACTACCAAAGAAACGAACAAAATGGCAAATCCTGAAGAAGAAGAAGAAGAAGAAGAAGAACAACACTACTCTCTCCTAAATCTTTTCACCGATATTCTGACCACAGTCCTTTGCGGTCTGGCAATCACTGTCGTTGTGCTCAGTACATGGATCATTCTATTGGCGATGGGAGTCTTCAACATAATCGTATTGATGATTGCATTCGTGATCGGGATGTAACAAGATGGTCGATTGCACTGAAACGAACTGGCGATGGTCAATGAGCTACGACTGAAACATAGCCGCGTTGGCAACAAACCGAATGGCTCCCCGGAGTGGTGATTGGGTCGATCTTCTTGTCGATTTGATAACGCTGCTAGTGTGTGCAGTCGGATTTGGCGTCCTTGTGTTGCTTGCTGGCGTACACGTCCTGGCCGTACTCGTGCACCAGATGTTCTTGCTCGTGAATGCACGCTTTGATCGGGTTGATTGATCGGAATTCGATTGCCTAGTGCACGCGGAAAAATGCGATTTTGTGGCCAAATTTGTTAGTAGGCTGATTATGTTTACACGGAGCATACTTTTCAGTGTCGGCGTTTCGCAATTACGAATTATACTGACCGTATGAAATTTTCTGTATTAAATATCTACAAATGGTTGCTTTTTCAAAACTGTTGCAATTGCTGTGGCTGTTGGGTATTGATATAAGATTATTTATTTTTCATATTCTTAAATATTCAACAAGTCATTTGGTACCATCTCAAATATCACATTGTTCAATAGAAATACTTGTGACAGCAATGAATTTTCCGAGTGATTTCAGTGGCTTATCTTTCCTTTCACGAAAAATCAATGAAAAGTCATGATAATCACTTATAAAGATAAAGATTCATTGAAAAATATTATCGAATATATTAATTTCCTGTGATTTTGTGATATTATTAAATGCTAACACAATGTCTACGTGTTCATGTTCCAGGTCTCCTGATGCTGATCGGCCTCGTCATGTACATCTCTATCTTCAAAGCGGAAGTCGGCAACAAGCTTCGCCCTCGCTCCCAGCTGCAGCCGCCTCTCTTCACCTACCGCTACGGCTTCAGCTTCATCCTCATCGTGTCCGGCTTCATGGCCTCGGAAATCGCCGGCACCTGCGCCATCTTCCTCTACATCTACTGGCACCAGAAAGAGTGGGGCCGCAAGAATCACGAACTCTACCTGCACAGACGCAAGCTGAGCTCGTCCAGCTCGCTGCTGCTCGACCACCAGCACACCAACCCGGTGCTGTTCCCGTGTCGCCGCCATCCCCAGCTGTATAATCAGTACCGTCGCGCCGGCTACATATCGCCGAACGTGCACCAGCGACGGTTCTACCTCGACAGCGCCGTCGAGAACGAGAGTATCGAGGCGTCGCCGTGTCCCCACCGACATCCCAGCACGATATCCAACAGCAAATACGACTTCTATCCGACGACTTCGTCGTACCAGCAGCACTACTTCCACCACGGTGGCGACCAGGATTGCGAGGCGACGCCGACGGAGGTGCACGGCCGGATGGCGACGCGGTCGATGCCGAGGGATGCGACCACGAACACGGTGTCGACGACGGCGGACATCAACAGCTGCGAGGACGACGACTACAGTCCGTCGTTGCAGCACGAGCACGAGTTTGTGACGTTTGATTTGGACGAGAATCCTCCGCGCAGCGACGAGAGGCGGAAGGAGTTCGGGATGGACACGCTGCGGAGGACGACGCCGGTGTAAGGTGTGGACGGGGGGCGATGATGTTGATGGATGTCTTGTGAGAGGTTGACGGACGATTGGCGTTGATCATGTTTGGGGTGTTACAAACCAATTTTGTATATTGGCGTATTGACGAATTTTATCGATTGTTGACCGCGAAAACTGCCGTAATTCTTTGTACTAGCTTATTTATATAACATATTATGTATACCAATAATAACATTAAAGATATAACGATATGAAGTGTGTAAGGAAAATGTTTCGTGGAAGAAACCCATATCAATTGGCAATTCTAATTGATGGATGTGGAATTAAAATGTTGTTTTTGAATGATTTCTGGTTTGTTTTGCTCACCATTTTGGAATTTTGAAATGCAGTTAGTCGTGGTTAGATTAAAACCTTAAAAATTGAGCAAAATTTTAATACAAAAACAGAGTGGACTTACCTTGTTCGAAGCAGGCAATTTATATTTCAACCTTAGTGCCTTGTGCTTACCTCAGAAAAAAAACCTCGATAGTATGGTTTTCCTTGAAAGTTCTTGAACAGTAGGATTTAAGGATTCCAGATCTATGCTATCTTGATCGAAGGATTCCCGAAAGAATTCCACACCAAAATACGCAGCAGTAGGTACTCGATGGAGGATGCAGATGGAATCGTCCTAAGATTTGGGTATGTATACATGACACATGTACTTCTGTAAGTGATTTTTTTTTCGCCTACTTCGCCTACTTTAAAACGAAACTTTATGGTTGTACGGTTGATTCTTGTCAGCATATATGTCATATGCAGGCCATATGCATATGTCGGCCATATCCAGGCCTAGAGATGCAAAAATAGGACAGACAACGTTTTCCATTCAAGTTAAGTTATTGATTTCGAGAAAAAGACACGTCATTACAGAACCAGATCAGGAAATAGCTTGCACGAGCAACCACTGCAACCAAAACGGCAGGAATTTATCAGTTTTCCAAAAAAAAAATTTAGCCAATATCCTTCAAAACTAAGCAGCGACAGTGGCGACCGCGGCGGCGGCACTGCAACCAACGAACTGTCAAGCTGTGTTATTTTGCTGCTAGCTGGCGCGAGCATCGCTATTCTGGGTCACTAGCCTGTACCTGAAGCGCAACAGCTGTGCGAGGTCAGAGATTAAGCGTGATTTATGAAAGTAACCCTATCTTGACATACTTTACTTCAAGAACGTGGATAGAATGAGAAAAAATTTGTTCTCGACAACGATGGCTCCGTTGCAAACTGAATTTAGCCGAAAACTGGGATAATATTAACAAATAAAATTTATACAGTCAGTTAAATTTTATATGCTCGCTGTAACAATCACCAATAAGAGTATTTAACACCAGAATATCTGATCGTTAGTTAAATTTAAAACCGAAACAAAACATCATCCCTATGTTACAATGTGTGGTCGAGTGCTAAACATCGCTGACTGCTGTCTGGAAGACCCGGGTTCGGTACTCGACGCCCGCGTCGCTTTTTGTCCAAGGATTTCAAGCTGGATCTTACTCGCTGCACGATGTCTTACGTAACGAACAATCAAGCCGCGACGCCAGACTGCTAGGGAACAAACTGAGACGGTCAATTTATTAGAGCCATAAGGTTCGTCACAATGAATTGGTGGGAAAAATAAAGTGCAGCGTACAGCAGCGTGCACGGCAGCGTGTTCGGTTGGTTAACGTGCTGGCTTTCTGATCAGAGTTCGAAGCGACCCGGGTTCGAGTCCTGTGTCAGAAGCTTTTTGGCAATGTCCGGCACTGACAAGATGATGAATGCAAACTGAACACCGCCTTGGTACGTAAGCGATGTCAAAAACCCAAGCCGCTCATTTCCAAAGGCACACCAGCTCACCATGTGCAATCAGTAAGGATAATTCAAGGATACCACACATCGATGGCGTAGTGCATTGAGTAGCACGCTTGCCTAGTAGAAGAGCGGCGCGGGTTCGAGTCCCGTGCCGTCCGGCTTTTTTCAACTCAAAATTCAATTGATATTGTTCTATTGTATCGTGTCAAGCTGCGATCTTGCAGTAAGATGATTTAATAAAAAATATATACCAAATCAACGATTTGTTCAATTTTATCTAACAGGTGGCGCTGTAGTCGATTATGGGCTCACTCCATGGTCGTTCCTACCAAACGTTTTAGATAAGCTCAGCACAAGCGCCTAGGGTGCTAGGGTGGGACGACAGATCTTTCCGCAAGGTGTGCAATGTCATTGCAAGATTTTCTATTTCAACTTTTCTGAACTCAAAATTCAAATTGAATTGTTCATGTGTACCTGTGAACTTGTAGTAAAGCGATGCAGAAAAAAAAGTCACAGATTAGTTCAATTTTTGCTAAGAGGTGGCGCTGTAGTCAATTATGGTCTCACTCCATGGTCGTTCTTACCAAACGTTTTTGTTAAGTTCAGCACAACTGCTTAGGGTGCTAGGGTGGGACGTTTAATATTCCCGTAAGATTTTTCAACTAACTTCAATCAAACGCCCGATTTAAATTGCAAAAAAGCATCTGCATCGTACTACCTCGACTGGATTCGAACCCGGTACCTTTGGTTTGGCAGTCACGTACCTTAACCACTAGGCTGGCGAGACACGACAGTTGCATCAAGATTTTTAAGGTATATGAGTTACACATGGTTTGTTTACCTTTTGTACTTATTAAAATTTCGAGGAAGAGTTGCACTCCCCCTGTCCAATTTCATGAGCAAAGCTCAAAAGCCCCTCGGATTTGAACGCATCACCCTTGCGTTACGACCCAAGCGACTTACCCACTCGGCCATTCGAGGGATATGATATTGCGTGATTTATTAAACCACATATATAATTTGAAAGGTCTTTATAATGGTATAAAAAGTCGGATACTGCGGTCCTCGAACCACGTTCACTCACCTTTACAAGACACCAGCTAAACGACTTTACCTCTGAGCCATTTCGCCACCTTCATGTTGAAAGCTACTTATAGAATAGGTACTTGGTAATTTTAGATGTGGCTTAATAAATATAATTTTAATTGATTAAGATATTGGAACGGAACATATGCGATGATTGTATTCATAAGTTCGATAAAATAATCAGATTTACAAAGTGCACCATCCTCAGTGCCAAACATCCAAACAGCTGCACCGAGCATGCGCACTGTCAATATCACTTCCAGGTAGCATCTATTTTACTCGTCATGAATTTTATTTCTAGACCAAAATTTGAAAGTTTTTCTTTTTTATTAAAAATTTGACGGTCAGACTTTTACAAGCATGAAATCAAAATCACGGATCAAACTTAATTCCCACGAGGAGATTTTTATCGTATTTATTCATAATCGGAGCATCGCTCCGAGTTCTGAAAAAGATTAACGAAGGCATTACGTCACAACACAATGCTAGGAATCAACAAGGATAACCACGCTCTCAGTGAAATATTGTTCAATAAGCGTTGAAAACTAGTCTGTGGCTGCGAAGACAAGCGATATGCAGATAGCAACGTGTAACGGTCCCTAATGGGCACGTACGTCCTGCCTGCACGCCTGTATGACGGAATGTGGTTTCGAAAATCACCATAACTATGAAAAAAGACAGCTGGAGTCACAATTAGTGGTGTAATTTTCATAAGATTTTGATGACAACGGCATCTATGGTTTGCTTCATCAAGTGCATAAAAAGGCGATATAATTCCTGATTGATTAGCTAATCAACCCTGCACCACCACGTGATTCACGCTTCTTGACGTTTCATGGAACAAGCTATTTTGAGAATTACCGTTCAACTGTTGGAATGCCAGGAAATACGTTCTGCATGGTCTTAGCAAATTAAAACGCGAATGTAGGTGATGATTTTATAGTTTTACTGTGAAAAATTTTCGTTTTAATACATATTGTGAACAAGCGAAAGAGACGGAGAAAAAAATATGCTCTTCTAAAAAATTTTAATGACTATGAATTTACCACATTTAATTAAAATTATTATTAAATGTTTAATCCCGAGGAAAAAGGCTTCCTCGAATCTAATCGAACGTAATCTTATTAGACAAACCAAGAGAGATAGTTTCATTTATTTGTTCAAATTAACTGGTATTTAAAATAATCAAAAAGTTGGGATCGATTATTCGATTGAATAATTTGTCTGTTTTATTATTTTAACCAAGAGTTCATATTTAACTTTACTTCTTAAAGGAATAATGAGCATGCTTCTGAGGGGAATTTTCCGTTTTGAACAATTTTATTTATTTATATAACAATATCGATATACGTTTTTGTCTTTTCGTGTCTTGAGAAACCGAAGGTCTCACAGACAATAAACAGACAATAAACAGACAAAATAACAAACACAAAGATCACATTCACAAAACATTCTCAGTACATTCCTTAAAGGATTGGTGATTTATTTTAATTTTAATAAGACAGCTTCAGATACAGAAAAGTGCAAGATAATCGAAGAACAATGAACCAGGATATGCCTTTCTTTAACGACATTTCCCCACAAGTAAGTACATTTCAGCCATATTACATGAAACTCATCGATATGAACTTACAAGTACACAACGCACCATGACAGCGTGTCCACATGTGTCTGTCAAACACGTGGAACCTTTAAAAGTACATACGTGACATCAAGAACAAAAACAGCATCCGCCTGCTAGACTGTAGCACGTTACAAGACCGACACGTGTCTGTAATTGTCTTGCCGCGAGATTGTGACATTGTGTGTCATCTCAAAGTTTCGCAATTTGTGCAAAGCGTGCAAGCTTCTTTCGAGATCTCTGAGTTAAGTTGCCTTTACCAGCGCTAAAGCTCTTGCCAAAGACAAGGTTGATGGTCAAATGCTGATTTGAACATAATGGCATGCTTATAAATATGCTTCTTTGGGTTCAAATTCGCAACATAATGACATTTCAAGAAATTTTATTTTATACAAATAAATTATAAAGATCGATATTTTACTAAATAAATTGTTGAATTTATGTAAGATAAAAGATAATGTTAGTTTACGGAGATCAACGTGACGTTCAAGGCTCCTTGCTTCGATAAGTGCACGTGATGCATTACGCCACCTGTGGCGACGTACTTGGCGCTGTTTGCGAGCCAAATTTCGACCACGCAGCGTTGAAATTGTTTTATTGCGCATATTCTCAGGTGAGACAACTCTGTAATCTCGGCGCTACAATCGCGTAGGACTTACGCACAGGTAAATGATACATAGAAACACAAAATTGCAAATGCAAAAGCGTTTCATTTTTATATACTCTGGATAGATTCATCCAAACGTGGGTCTCTCTCGACGTTTTTGTGTATCTGGCAGGTAATCAACATGATGTGAAGTTACGGTCTGCTTAAATAATTTATTTTCTCTACGAATATAAGTATATGAACAAGGTCCTAGACCTGAACTGATTTTCGTGAATATAAAGCAATAAATACTAAATCTTTTGAACTCAAATAACAACTACATAACAAGATGAATATTCCTCGCGTTTTCTTTAGTCATTTCATGTCTTTAAATTATTTCTGACCTTCACACAGTGCACAAAATATTTAAAAAAAAAACATTCGGTGGGTTTGACATGATTTCAGCAGCTACACTCTTTCCTGATATTGACATTCATACAACTTTAAAAAAACACTACGACAATTCTTACTTTTTTGAGACTCGATATGTCTTCATATAAACTGAACGCGTTTGTTTCTGAGAGCCATACTAAACTGAGTTATTGATGCAAAAAAAAATCTGTGCCAAAAGAATCCTCTTTCTGTTCGCCAATCTTTGCTGCCTGCTTTATCAAGCTGCCTGCGTTATCAATAATTAATCTGAAAATCTAATGGCCGCTTTGACCAATTCTTTTCAGCTCAGAGTTGGAAAATATGTTAAAACTGGCCCTAAGTTTTTGATAAAGCAGGCAGCATAACTAAGGGCAACGTTTGAAAAATTCTTAAAGTACAGCTAAGCATTCAACCACTCGAAACCATCGAACCTAATTCGCAATGAAATCCCAGCAACGTCCAGTTACCGCCCGATGATGGTAGGTTCATCAGCCATCCCCATTTCCTCCGTGGGCGCGCGCGAACCCTTGCGCTTCTTCGAGAAGATCATGAACGAGCAGCCGGAGAAGAGGATGATGACGAACACGAGCCAGGCGATGACGAACGAGTAGCCGTAGGAGTAGGTCGCGCCGACCGGGAACACGAAGGGTAGGTGCTTCTGTTCGTAGGCGATCGAGTTTATCACCACCTGGATGACGGCGAGCACGCACGCGCCTGTAAGGGAGGAAATTCACACGGTTACATGAGAGGTGCGACCAAATGTCTTACTATTACGACGTGGGAAAATTTCAGTGCAAGCCGGTGACAAAGCGCTAGAATTAAATTCAGTAAGAAGTTAAATTTAACAAGTGCAGTTATCACCGTGCAAAGATACTCTTTTAAATGTCAACTGTCAGTTGACGCTTGAGATTGAGCAGCAGTGGCAAACAAAGTCCCCTCGATATTACGTGAGATGATGTAAGTAAATGCTGGTTCACAATCAACTTAGCGATATACATAACTTAAAATTAGCAGTAACTTAAAAGTTTTACAAGGTCAAACATTATGTTTAAGTCATGTCTAAGTTAAGTCCTTATGTTTGTTGTAGACAGTCTAATGGAGATCCATATGTCAAACTTTTAAGTTACTGCTTATTTTAAGTTATGTCTATTGCTAAGTTGATTGTGGACCAGCCTTAACGTTAAGTTTTACCTAAACGGCTGGGATGCTATAATAAAAGGGAGGAAACTAATGCCACTACCATTTGTACTATCACAGAGTTTTCTGCTACAGGTGAACTTTCAGGGAAAAAAATCAAACAAACATACAACCAAGCTAAGATGACGTGAAACTGGAATTTTTCGGACGGCCCCAAAAGTTATTTCAATAGGAAAAGATCATATTAAAATTACTTATCATTAGGTCAATCCATTCATTAAGTGGGTCCAGAAGTATGATAGTGATACTGGTGGTACTAATTTTGCTAATTGTCTCAGATCTGGATGTAGCATTAGGTATTGGTGGTTGGACTGGACCCATGGTTGGACAGACCAAAAGAGTGCCACCAACAGGCAAGTGTGATTGCGGTGTTAGTCTAGATTACACACGGTGATTATATGGACGTAAAACGGTTGGCGATTGTTGTTTTTGGCGTTGTGCTACGATTGTTGGCATGATTGTTGGCGCTATTTGATCCGTTGCCATTGGGATTGTTGGCTAGAGGCCTAACGACAACAATTGTTAGCGCGATAGCACCAAATAGCTGGAATACGATGGGAACAGATATCTTAATGCTGTAGAATTTATAGGAAAGTATTGGCGAAATCGAGCGACAGCGCGCTTGTGGCATAACTGGCGTAATATTTAGAAGTTCAAGTGAACAAGTGCAGTTATAATCTGCAAAGATACTCTTTTAGATGTCGATTGCCATTTGACACTTGAGATTGAGCAGTAAGTGCCAAGCAATATTACGTGAGATGACGTAAGTAATGTTTTTTATGCTGTACCTATAGATGGCTGTGGTGCTTTGATTTCTAAACCATCCGTCTCAGCTCAACAATGCTTTTCTAGCAGAGTTTCCTAAATTCTACAGCCTTGTGAGATGGTTGATGGGACTTTTTTCGATAAAGTAGCATTCCGATCCAACTCGCCTTTATTGCAATATAAAACTATAAGGAAGAAATCAGTGTTTCTGGTGGAAGCCTACACCAGTAGGCAATTGATGATGGGATAGCTGAGCAGGTAAAATGTGCGTCCGAACCGGGATACGAACCCGGGACCTTCATATCCCGTTCGGACGCACATTTTTCATGCTCAGCTATCCCATTATAAGGAAGATATTTAATTTTATATTTTGTCTGATTATTTGGAGCAGTGCAATGCAATGGTTATGACTTATTTGTGACTACCATTGAACTATTCGAACAGCGACTTTCTGCTCTTTAATTAGTCTATCTAATTAGTAAGAGTCTCGACTACAGCCATGTTTTTTCTTCCGGTAAAAAGTAATAAATGGGAATTGCAGTGTTAAATCTTTCACAGATCACTAGACTTCTTCCAGTGACTGCATCAATACGTTTGTATAAACGGTAATCAATGATGGCCCAGTAACCAAAATGGGGAGATTACACTTTTCCTGTTTACGTGCGTAAGAAACTGTAAAAAAAAATTTAAGAGTCATTCATTGTTTGTCACGTTAAGACATAACATTTTAAGCCAAAAAAGAACATTCTATTTCTAATCTAAGCCATCGCGAGACTCCATTTAGTTTATGGGGTACACAAGAAGAATAAATTGTTTTCCTAAAAGCCGATATAGTTTTCAAACTCACCATGAACCATAACTTTGAAGTATCCGTCTGGTTCTATTCCGGTTGATGACCAGCGCAGTAATTATGCGCGACTTAATGAAGATGTGCAAAGTATAACCACGTGAGTGAAACGCACACTCAACTAGATGGAATAACAAGTAGGTACCTACGTTTTATCGTTCGACTTTGACATCAGACACGCGCGCTGGATTAACATGTGGAATTGCTTCAAACGCAAAATAATAATAAATACTCACGAGTGTGCCGAAATGTCTATAAACACTTCGCACGATTGTCGAGACCATTTTCACAAAGGTTATCTAGCTGCCTCCGACCGGGTTTGTTGTTTTTCCACGGCCATGTCTCCATTTTCCTCCTCTCAAAGAGTCTAGAGGGGGTCTCTGTTACAAAAGTGCGTATTTCTGTTTTCTGTTCTGTTTTCAAAATCCTTTGGCCTCTGGCTGAAGTGGACTTTTCTCGGGTCGGATATCAGATGTATTATGAAATTCCTGCGTTCTCGTCTTTCTTCTTGTAAATCAAATTATCTGCACTAAAATTTCATACTATTGTCAATTCATGCCATGAATTTCAAAGTCCAAAATCAATGTAGAACATGGTGTGAAATAATAGTATGTTACTCAATTTGTGTGGCTCATACATATCATCTAAAGTGGATAATATTTACAACAAATAATCATTACATTCATACTATTTACTCGTGGACAAGGGAAGTATGTCAAAAATTTCAAACCTTACCTATTCAATCCATACACCTTTAAGTATAACTAAATCGTAGCTTCTTTCAACTAGTCCTATATTTATACACGCCAGATATTTCCGTCACCAAGCATTCAAAATAATAATAAGTTCCGCTTCCCATTACATTTTTATACTCTAATATACCACGAAGCTAACTTAATAACAAACAGATGGAACACACGAAGAATTGTGGACAACGTCCAAGAATGAAGAATCCTGGCCGTGAATAATCGCAAGTATGGTACTCACATGTTAGGAAGTGGATTCCGCCCGCTAGTCGCTTGAACATGTATCTCGGGTTGCGGAACGTGTAGACAGAGAAGACGAGTCCCATCAACATCAACAGCAGGCTGATGACGGAGAAGGATGCCTCAGTGCGGTTGTAATCTGACAGCAACGACACTTGCAATTAGTTAGGTGTCGTACCGCACAGAAACGGAGTAACGCAATGTGTTTGACACGTTTTTCTAGAGTTTTTAGAAGATCTCTGCGCCAGCGTTTCAAAGATGGTCAATACAAAGACTTGAGTTGAATTTAAGTCCTTATTATGATATTAGTGGTAAGAACCTCGGATTTTAGATTGAAATGTAGCCCATAACTGATTGTACACCAAAAATAAATGTATGTAATAGAATTAGTTATTACCAGGGCTTCGCGAAGACTCATAGAATCGTGTGTGTGGGGTGAGAAAAGATATATACTCGCACACTTCGAGTTAGAGGACACCCATGCACTTTCTGCCGGAGACCTAGCAGTGTGTGTATTTTGGCTTTGGCTTTGATCTTCTTGAAACGTCTTCGTGGTGGTCTAAAGTGAGTTTCACATTTCTTAGGTTGAGTGTGTTGACTGTTGCTTGAATTACTGGATGTGTAAAGTACTGCACAGAGAACAATTTTCATCTATTTTTGTGTACTTTTGTCCACTCAGTTCATTATGAGATAAATTCTAACTATCCGTGGTATTGCTGTGTGGATGATGCTTACGGGATGTGAACCTTTGACCCCTTGCTTTATAAGTCATGTGGGGTCAACTGAGAAATCTGGGCACTAAAAATTGCAAAACTTGGTTCACTGAGGAAATGTCTGCAGAGAGAACATAATATATAGCAAAGGGATCCCAGGTTTGTATCGTACGTGTTGGCCATACGCTTTTCTCCCTCCATCCCTTCTTCCTACCCCATCACACAAAACACAATTGAACCAAAATTGCGGGCTTACCGAGAATTGTTTTGTCCAAAGCTGGATCATTTTTCAGTTTCAGTTCGGTTGGAAACATCTCGTGTTTTCGGCACTTTCCTGAAAATAAACGGAAATTAGCATAAATGTGGGAATAAGAAAAACATAAACTCATCACGTTTATGAGACTGGCTGATTATAGTTATTGAAGTATTTCTTGTCGACAAATCACTTTTACTGGGAAAGAAAATTACAAGACTCCATTTTCCACCGATAAATAACAGCAGCCAAGCTAAAAAAAAATTGCCTCTGCCAACATAACATCATGCTGAGAGCGTGCCACTTCAAGAATCGCAAAGAATTTCACGCTTCATAACTTGAAATTAATTTAGTTTGAGGACTGGGACAGAAGTTTTCGTGTGGAATGCGCAATTAGCAACTTGGACCGCACGGAAAAATGAGACGAAAATAATGAGGGAACAGTAAGATATATTTAAATATTATAAATTGAAACCATAAAACATGTGGTTTCAATAATGAGAAAGCCAAAATAAGTAAATGTACACGCGATTAAAGTTATATTTTAACCTGCGTATGTCTGATATTGTCCCTGGAAAGAGCTTGAACTCTTTGAGAGAAGATTCACGAAAAAATGTAAAAAAATAATTGTCACCCATCCAATATTTGGGTGAACGAAGCATTTCTAAATATAGTTATTTTTTTCATAGATCTTGCTAATGTGAGACAATTATTTCACCTGGAAGTTATGAAAGGTAAGACTTCTTCACTTCATTGGCCTATCGCATGAATTGTAGGTGAAATATAAGAAAGGATTTACACAAAAATTAAATACGCAAACATTGTACAGTCGATATCTCCAAATACAGCAAACTGGGAAATATTTTTCCATTTATTCCTTATGACAATAATGTATTTTTTGTGTAATTCTTGTGACAGCTGATTTTATCAACTCACAAAACCTGCATTTAAATTCGGAAGATATTTTACAAATGCACGCAAACTTTGCAGAGTCAGAACCATTTACACAGGTTTTGATAAAATTCTGATAAACAGCTGAGCCAAAAAATACATTCATGGTTGTCAAATACCAGTCGAAAAATTACAATTACAAATTTCCCGTCATGAAACCGATACGCCACCATAGTGCGTCACCCTCTACGGAAAAACTGCCAAACACCACGAAGAATAAAGTCAAAGCCCCCCGACTTTTTGATTGCATATATTTATAAACCAAAACTAAGAGTCATAATATTTCAGTCTGTCAGTTAATCACTTCGATTATAATATTAGCGTGAATGCCAAGTCGGTATAGTGTGAAGGAGCCAACGTAATCAACTCTCCGTGTCCAGCAAACACTAGCACTGCGTTCACTAGCAGTCAAGCCATGTTACCAATCATGTTGCTAGCATGGCTCGAGGTGTCGGTGTTCCTACGCCCCCGGCCATAATCATGTCACATAACATTCATGACCATAATCAAATAAAACGATAGAGAAAGCCTAGACATGGAGATATACGCTGAGAATGATGAGAATTAAGGGAAAGGGACGTTTAAGAGATAATTAGGTGCCCCTCTCATCCAAACTCCAACTTTTTAAATGCAACAAACAGGCTAAATATTTTATCTCAGACTGCCGAGTCGGCAAAAGTGGCAAAGTTTCCCTTTATGGAAAACGAGCTGTTATGACGCTTACTACAGTCGGGCAGCCTCTCTGCAAGGCTCGAGGTTTCCTCAACAATGGGGGTCTACACACAAGCAGGTGACATGGGAAATAATAAACTAGAGCTCTACAAGGGAATAAGACCCTTGTGTAACATGGGTAGCATGGGTAAAGCTGGTAACATAGGAATAATAATAATACAAGTGTTACACTAATGCCTGTAAGATCCCCTAAATTGCATCCCTAAATTTCATCACATTATATTACACATCATTGTGAACGTCACTCAATTGGGTTTCTAAAAGGGTTGCACAGAAAAAAAATCAGGCAAATATACATTCATTTTGCGGGGCCAAGAAAGTAACATAATTCAATTAATTTTTGTAAATTGTATTTTTTCTAATTTACACCATGTTACCACTAAAAAAAGTTAAATGGATTAAGCAGATGGAAAATTGCGAAATTAATCAGTTTTCTTTTGAGTGAGAAGGCGACCCTCCATGGGTCTTGCTGGCTCCAGAATGTGAGCTCCGCATCTACCCAGGCTGTATTATTTATTTCTACGTTTCCTTTCTGTGCAGCCAAATGAAAATGAGGTGCGACCAGAGCGTCCCCCTCCTCTGTTTTAAGGTCACGTGGGAAGGCCTACGGCGTCGGCGCGTTGACATACGCACAAAGGGGCTCGGAGATTTTCAACATCGAAAATATAACATCAAAAGCGTTGTGCCTTCGAATCTTTTTTCCCCCGAACAAAACGTGGATGTCAATTTCAGTTTCAATCGGTCGCGTCAATCAGCCATGAAGCGTTTCCCAGCTGGAAATTATCGGGTTTTTATTACGCTGGAGATAACAGATATAATAGGAGCCGAAAATTAACATGAATTGGGATATTGCCCATTCCAGGTTCGGTAAAAGAATATAACAGATTTATCTACGAAAAGCATTGCCATCGATGATTTTTTGCATCTGGGGTGTTTGGTTGGTTGCCTTTATACTAAGTTACACAAAATTATTTATAAACTGTGTTTTAATTAAAACTGGAGATGACTTTTTAAGCTTTTTCTGGGTCACCGACGTATACTTTGGATTTTTATTTATTTAATTAAATAGTAATAAAACATGCGCGTGCTTCATTGATGTGTGATTTCAGTTAAAGTTTCTATAAAATGAAAAACTTTGTGAGAGGATTGAAATGAAACTCCAATCAAAAACAGCATTAAAAAATCATCTACATATCCATACATATAAATGTATAAAAACATATCCATAAAAATGTCTGATTAAAATTTGATTTCAAATATATAGTGAATAAATATTACACCTAGCACTTAATTAGAATTCCCTTCCCAACTTGGGAAAATGAAATATAATGAAAAATAAACAATCGCTCAGAGAATATTTAGTTTAGAAATGTATTTCGCTGCTCGATCATTTAGAAGCCCGGGGTTCGAAACCAGGAGCTGCAGTCGAACAACAAGCTCCCAGTTGATTCCCTGTTCATTTTGGCAAGCCCAAGCCTCCGTCCATCTCCTCACAGACCGGTAACATTCTTATTCCCCGATGCTTTGTTCTAGGAGATGTACAATTTAAATATCCCCGAAAGTCTATTCTTGACGCTCAACAGCTATGCGGAGAGTCGTTTCTCGTTAGCAATTCCCGTCCCTGCGTGTCACTTTACCTGTCCATGTTTGTTGCTGGTGACAATAGTCTTACTTTCACCGATTGCGACACTGCGTTCAACGACTTTATAAGCGGTGAAAATAATTTCAAAGACAATTTTAACACGAAATGTTACCCGTTGGCGGTTGTATGTCAGTTATTTTTTCTTTATTAATAATGACTTGGCCAAGAAACAAGTATTGTAAGAGTTGCAATTATTATTGCAACCTTCGTAGAAACGTAATTTACAACCGAAAAATATTTATAACTATCCAGATACATTGAATAAACCTGGACATACATATTCGATTTGAATTTTTGCTGCTTATAATACCTATCCTAGCAATAAGTAAATAAATAATTATCGTTTATTGTCTTAAATATCAATGAACAGACATTTGTATTTAGGCTTTAATTTATAGCGCTGGCCAGCCACACCAATGCTTTAATCTTTATTAATCTTCTTCTTCTTCTTCTTCCTCTTCGTCTTCTTCTTCTTCCTCTTTTTCACACATAATAAATAAGTAAATATATTTTTCAATTTGCTTCCATTTTATATGTATTTACATATCGTTTTGCACGCTTTATATGGAAATCTGAGCGCTTGAAACGTGGAAATTATGATAATGCTGCAAATGTTGACGTATTATCGATTAATGTGATTCGAAACAATATATTGAATTGAATGTGTTACTTCCAATTTGATAAAAATATCGTGTGTGGATGTCATTAAAAATTCGCGAGGAGTTCAGTCAAAAGTCACCAAGAACAAATTTACACGTTGAAACACACAATAACACGCCAGGTTATACACCCTGTCGCAAGCATTTCATCCTGTCTTCCTTTAGTCGCGTGTTTCCTTTGAATACAAGTGGCCCTTATGATTGCACAATCCAATTAAAATAAATAACTTCGAGGCATTTTTCAAAGATGTCGTTGGTGTTAAAGAACTGTGCGTATCTATTTTTAACGAACGTAGATTCACGCTTCTGAGCTATCCTAAAGTTTGAAATGAATTGTGTCCTTTGGAATACATCACAAGTGGAAAGCATTAGAAAATCCTACTGCAATGCTTTGGAGCAGCTAACGATAGCACAACCACTCACTTAGAAGTTAGAAGTTAGAAGTTTTATATATTTTCATGTATTTTCTAATGAAGATTAAGAGAGTGGTGATGAAGAAGAAGAAAGCAAAGGAGAAGAAATTAATGTCAGGGCTGGGAAGCCAGTTATTTTAGCTGCCTGAAATTGTGTATATATAAAAATATATATACATTTGACACATATATTTATGGAAACGAATATAGAATATAATAAAATAAATATATTTTCCACTATTTTATCGAGTAATTTTCAATCGTCAGTCGCGATAAGCCATAGTTTCCCATGGTAAATCGTTTAACCATTGGGAAAGGGGGGTCAAAAATCTTTCTAACCGGCCCTGATAATAACTTCGCGATCACGGTCAAGCCAAGCTGACAAAACCAACCTGAGTTTAATAAACCTACGTGCCACCTTGACCATTCGAAACTCGGGATAGTAAACATACTCATGCCACATATGCTGTCGCGCTCCCGAAATAGCTCATCTTGGGGTAATAAAAATAAAAAAAAACGAAGAACAAGTCGTTTCTCTTCATTATTGATAGCTATAGGAGAGAGAAATAGAGGATGAGCTGGCTTTGATCGCGTAAGCATTGGGGAAAGCTTGTATATTTTACTCGATCTAACTTTGCACGTCTGATTAAGGGGCCTAGTCGGTCACAATTGTGGTGGTGCGGAAGATAGGATTAGGAAGGAAGATCACCTTGGCTGATGAGTGTCAATGTGAGTGATGATGAGTAAATATGAGTGATGAAAGTGAAGTGATTCTTTGTTTACTCCTTATGAAATATTTCGTGTAGATTTTGTTGATTTTCGCTTTTTGTTATGTCTGTTCGCGTTCTAAAGACGAAATATGATGATTTTGATCAGATTTTCCAGACACATTTTATTATTTTTAGCACACTCTATTTAAGCAATTATTTAATAACAGTTTTGAAGAGAATTTTACGTTCCTAGCATCACGTTTCTCATTTTTCAGAAAAACTATTTAACTGGGTAATTGAATGCTAAGTCCCAAAACTCAAACTATTCCCGACGTTTCGCGAAGCTATGCTGCCTGCTTTATCAAGGGTCTAAACTCGAGTGCCAAATCCCAAAAAACAGGCAAAGCAGGCAGCATAGCTTCGCGAAACGTCGGGAATAGTTTGAGTTGGGACTTAGCATTCAATTACCCAGTTAAATAGTTTTTCTGAAAACTAACGTGCTAAGATTAGGAAAAGACATGAGTCTTAAGAATTTTATAACGTTTCTCATTCTTTCTGACAAACTATGTTTTCAAATTTGACTAAACCATTCGCATGACGACATAGAAAAAATATCAAATTGATTTTTGGTAGTAGGTGTACCTACTTCTCTTCAAAAATAAAATTTAAACTTTTTACTTTTTTTGGATAGTCGTGTGAGTAAGTTCAATGAGCATCATTCAAAAAACACTCATCCACAACGCGATAAGAATGTAGGCGTTAAAACCGTGAAGTCTGTCAGGACAAATCCAAGCACCTAGAAAATATCCCATCGAACATTATTTTACCGTGTCACAAAATACCAAATTTCAAATAATTTTTCTGAAACCAGATTGGAAGGGATTTTCCAGTGATTCTTGCTCCTTTGCGCACGACCATCAAAGTAACTAACGGTCAAAGCTCCTCAACTTGACCGTGTTGAAGAAATGGACGGAGGAAAAGAAATTTATAAACACCGTTATAAATTACATAAACACGTCGTTTATTGAAGCAAAGCGCGAGACGGAATATAAAAATAAAGTGATAATCTTCAGCTCTTAGCTTCTAAATTAGAGTTTGAATTGTATATCATTACAACAAACAACAATGCGATGAAAACTGGCCAGGTTTACCCGAATTTTCAAGCTGTTAACGTAGGTAATAGCTTATACGGCGTAGGGTAAATTGCATACGGCAAATTAGTATTGTAATATGTAGATAAAAAAATTGGTCAGGAAAATATGATTGCTCTTCCCATGTGTTAACCAAAAAGAACTCGTGTCAATTCCCACTGTTTCATAGTTGATTTCATTGGGATGTGGATGAATAAAAAAGAGAATTTTACTACAAAAAAATTGCGTCTCTTATCGGGACAACTGATGACGAGACAGATTATAAATGTGACTGAAATTAAAAAGGCGTTATAAAGTCAAAGAGAATAATTTAGAATTTTTAGTATTTACCAGTGTTTTCGCGAAACAAATTTAAATTATGTCTCAACTTATGTTGACAAAATTAACAGCGAACCATCGAAATTTACCACAAAAATATTATTGTTTTTTCCGGGTTTACTTTCTTTAATTTTTTAAACTCTTAGTTCTTGAAGATTGAACAGTTAATATTACTCTCGTCATCCTAAATAAGCGCCCGCGAAGTTCTAGTAAAATACTACGTCGGACTTACTCCAGTCAGCCAACACCATTTAAATTAAACACAAACTTAATTACAATCACGCAATGCATTTACGTTTGTATAATTGCAATCGACATTATACGCGACTCCCTGCTCATCCGTCGGCGACGATCTATTTATAACCCCAAAGTATCGACGTTTTCATGGCTCACTGTATAATTTACTTTTTAATACATTTTCTCATTTACCTCGGACGCTCGAACAGCACGAATGACCCAATTTTCACGTTTTGTTGACACTTCGCCGGACAGAACATTGGGCAGAGTACCCTTACCCTAACATCCCCCATTATATCATACCATCTATCCTCATTCTCCAACAGGGAGTGGTAATTAAGTAATTACTTAGAAATCGCACTGGCAAAGCACTACTCTACGCATTGCTTATGGACACACAACAATTCAAAATGATGATCTATATTTATATATATTATGTTGAGCGAATGCCAAGAAACACATATTGATGATTGTGTATATAGATACAATGTAAATTGCTTTACGCATGTTGAGTATACCGATGCATTAGGAGGTATTGTGTGTTTTTAGACATAGACTAGTCATTGGGGCGAGTCACGTGTATTTTGTTTGACTTAATTAGCTAATTATAAACGTTTATTGAACTTCCTATAATTGCCAACTAGGTAGAATTAAGCATCAGCATCGCCTGGTCTAATTTTATGTATGTATTTCACTACTATTATTCTCTATGGAGAACGCAGAAATGAGGCAGAAATGATAGGCAATCTTGACATTTGAAGCAGATGCTTGAGAGGCAAAATGTCAAGCGTGTAAAGCGATTAAATGACTTGAAAATTGGAAGCATGCTGCTTTGTGCGGTATGGGAAATGAAATTGAAAGCATTTCATGCGGACATTGCGTTTGGTTGTTTTTATTCGAACGTCAATATTATTCCTCTTGCTTCAATAAACAAAATGACGTGGCGTGCTTGGAGCTCGTGTGTAAATGGTGCCGCGGTAATTGCTAAATGCCTCCGAGAACCGCTCTCTGCTATGCCTATAATGAAAATGCAGTAATTTGAAAGTTAATTGAAATGCTTCAAATGGAATTTAGATTGACGGCGATTATTGATTTCGTTTCGAGTCCGAAGGATTCTGCTCGTTGGCACCGGCGGACGCTTGGCAATTAGGTTCATATATAGGTTTGCACAAGCAGCGAATAAACACCAGAGGAATACGACAGATAGCAATCAACATTTTTTGGTTGTTCGTGTTTTGACGCCAGATTGATCAAAGATCTATAAAAAAATAATTTAGGGCGTATTTGACGGCCGACCAAATACCATGTTTTCTGAAGTTGGCCGATAAGAATATCATTTATAAGGTAAATGCATGATTCCAAATCACACCTGTGGACTCGAGTGCCAATTCGCAACCCTTGATTAGACCCTTGATAAAGCAGGCAGCACGTCGCGAAAAGTCGGAGTTTGGGAACTGAGCAATGAAGATCCAATTACTAAGCAGGTTTTCTGAAAACTGACGTAATGTAAGTTAAGGAGAAGATACGATTCTTAAGAAAGTACCAACGCATCTTAACCTGGATATTATTACCTGGTTATTACCTGGATATTAGGTAAATCAATTATATATAAGAGTATCCATCAGAATTTTAATGGATTCACTGCGAATTGCTTTATTCGCCCTGACGGTCACATTGACAGCTGCCCAAACGGTGATACATGGGAGTGGGACCGAATGGAAATCGTGTTCAAAGCTACTGAAACTCTACTCAACTCTACTGAAACTCTAGCTACTGAAACTCTAAACTCTACTAGGGACTCGCTTTGACAGACATGGACTCACTGGGACTTACTGGAACTCAAATGGACAGACATGGACTCACCATGGGACTCACTGGGGCTCACTTGGGCTCATATGGACAGACATGGACTCACCATGGGACTCACTGGGACTCACTGGGGCTCATATGGACAGACATGGACTCACCATGGGACTCACTGGGGCTCACTGGGCCTGGCATGGACTCACACGTACAGACATGGACGCACAGCGTCGACCACTCACTGAAAATCGCGATCTTCCCCTTGACGGTGACATTAAGCGATTCATCCTTGGCCGCCGCCGCCGCCGCGCTCGTCGAGTTTCCGTACGCCGTGCGACAGATCCTCCAGATGCCCGAGTGGCTGTGCAGGAAGTAGCGCTGCGTCTGGTTGACGTAGATACCGGCGTCGCCGCCGCTCACGCTGAACCAGTGGTCGGTGCTGATGGCGCCGATCCAGAGGGCGACGCCGAGGAAGACGAGGCCCGTGCACGCGAACAGGATTCGTCGCTCGAACATCACTTGCTTGTAGATCACTTCCTTGACGCGCGACGCCATGGCTGTCGGTTAGTGGTAGCTGGCTGTTGGGAGTCCGGTGAGCTGATCGGAATTTATCTTGTTCGGTCGAATAGAAAAAATAAATGGGTTGATTTCGGTTCGAGCTAAATTAACGATTCATTGAACTGCGTTTGTTTATGAATGTAATACAAACTAAATCTATTTCCGAGCTCTGAATTCTTTTATGGAGTTAATGGTATATTTCTTCGATTTCAAGACTCTACTTCCTTGTTGTATGCACACTTTCGAGACGGCGTCGCTGTGTGGAAGGCACCCCTTAATCGTTGTTTACACTGGGAAGCTTGCGAGCACGCTGCTTCCAACATACACAGCGCATAAACTCTCGAACAATGTTTATAAATTAGCAGGCGAATAACACTAAAATTTTATGTGTCGACGACTCAATACGCGCGTTGTGTATACCCACGCCGGCAATTCCACCGAATTGCACCGCCTAAGTACTCTCACAGAGATTCTCTAAGAATAGAAGCCTTTTTAAAGTCGCACCTATCAAGAAAAGAACATTTCATACACCACAAACACTTGTTGCTTCACCGGAAAAAAAAGTCACGATTCGAAATTTTTCCAACGGTCGCAAAATAAACAATACCGTCAATTAGACCACGCTACGTTTGCGTTCACTTGCTCGTTGTGCGCGTGGTTCCAATAATTAACGACGTGTCAACACGGCGCTGTTGGCTCGACGAGCCTTCCCCATCGACGCACGGGGCTGGAATGGGTTCGGGTCGGGCCGGAGACCCGGTCCCGGCCGTAGCGGCGGCGGCGGCGGCGGCGGTGGCGGCGGCTATTGTTGTAAACTGAAGGCGTCGGAAGTTTTTTTCTTCACTCTCTGCTAACTGATCTCATCGAATGGGCGATTTGGGCAGCGGTCCAGGAACGCGCGCTGGGCAATCGAGGCAGTGGCTGGTACGAGCTCAAAGCTGTGCAGAGCTTTGTACTAGATACTGGGGACGAGGTATTGTGATGGTCGTAAAATTAAAATTAAAAAATATACAAATCTGACATTGGGTGGCACAGTTTTATGAGAAACATTTATTTTTATTACTAAACATGCTTAAAGATTGGAGTTGGGATTAATTCGCGTTACTGAGTTCATTATTTGACATCAAATTGACGTTGAATTTGGGGTGACATCGCTCTCACGATCCTTTCACGTTCAGTTATATCTGAATTTGTATTAATATACCACAGTGCTAATGTTATTTGCATTATTTGATTCAATGATGCTGACTGAATTCTTAGAAAAAATATTTTAAAACTAACAATTTCTACCTGTGAGCGTAGATGTGAAAACGTAAAATCATATTACTTACGGTTTAAAAAGTAAAACGGTAAAAGTCAACAGTGGCATTTTAACGTACAGTCCTTGTGGTCCTTCTGTCATCAGAGAAGACATCATGAGAAAGCTTAGAGGAACTACACAAATGAAAGTGATGAAAACTGATATTTCTCGTAAGAACTGATTTCGTACAAAAAAATAATCTGTCAAATGCTTTTCCCACAAACTAAAAAATAAATGGAACGAACGCCCTTTTTGGTGAATCCGGTATAGGGCTATAGGACCTTTGAACTCTATGGTAGTACCCCCCCCCCCCCACCCCGTAGGACACCGACGTCAACACATTTCCCTAAACAATCAGCATTTCAAAAGTGAGAGAGGATTGTGTCTGTGGTTGTCGTTTGCTTTCTTTGCGTGCTATCGGACGCATTATACTTATTCCTGCTTCTCTCACCGCACTGCGGTGCTGAGATGGTTTATTTTTGTTATTTTTTGGCATCACACAAAGTCGAAGTTAACAATCTGGCCAGCGACTTTTTCCCTGTCAGAATTCTTCACGTTTATAAATCGAGCCTGATGTTTAATTACAATGTAGTTAAGTAATGTGTAGCAGCGTAGTACAGTGTTGGACAGAAAGTCTGCACGGTCATCTAAGGAAAAGCACGCGTCTTGATGTGATGATCTTGTGTACTGCACTGTATACTTTGCAAATCATTTTGTTTGAAATTATTCGTTTATAATCCCTATGTAGCCAGAAAAAATCAAATCTTGGTTGATCTGCATCATTATTTTTCGCCCTATTTGACGGAAACTTACAATAATTGAAATTGATAACACATCAAGAAATCTCAGTCCAAAACTATAAAGCAAGTAGTATTTAACGCAAGTGTCCATAATTACAGAAATACCCCTTGAATTTGAATTATATCTATTTCTGTGAAAGCATAATAAATAATAATGAACACAAATCAAATCAATACGGATTCGCTATTGCTTGACCTGGGCCTGAATCTGATAAAAGATATTTTCCGAATTGTTTGGGAAATCGTTGCCAATTTTCAGACAAAATAATTGCGAGCATTTATTTGCAGGAATTTTGTGGGAGGGACATAATGACACTAAATTGTCAGCGAAGTTCGAAAGATTCTTGGCGACTTGGCCAATCGGACGGAATTCGAACTGAATTACAAGTTAATTTTGGGTTTACTAATTACATTTTAGCATGACATAATCCGTATTGATTGCAGATATCAAGTCAGAGTAAAAGTGGATTAATTTGTGGGTAATTTTTCTTAAAAAATATTTTGTTTTTCGGATGAAGCCAGGCACTTGATGATGATATAGATTGCTGTCACCCGAGGCCAGCTCACTAATCCAAATTCCTCTTACAGATCAGCGAATGCCCTACCAACAGAGTGGCTTTGATTCGAAAGGACCATCACCCATCATCATTCAGTATAGTAACCGTTTCAAACGATTTCAAGAAGATATTGACTTTTACAGAAAATTACAAAATGAGAGCTAATGATGGGCTGGGAAGAATTTGTGGAGGAGCAAGAGCTCCTGGTATGCGAGTCGGGATACCCTGAGATGAGGGCCTAGATTTAGGTGGATCATTCCGCCCCTTGACCCAATGTACACTTGGAAATAAGGATAAGATATTATTATTATTTTTATCCACTGCATTTTTTGCAACTATAGGCTATGCGTGTTGTGGGCGAGCGTAATGTTTACGCTCACCCACAACGCGATTATATTGCCTAGAGGCTTTTATGATCAATTTAAAATGTTGGGCTTTAATTTAGCAGCTTTCTCAATGACATTCTTTACCTGAAGATATCATGATGTAGTCACCGTGAAATTATTTGAATATTTCAAAAGGTAAAAAACGATTTATAGAAAAACTGTTCGATTGATTTGCTTGAAATTGACACAGTATCTTCTTTTTATGATTTATAATGCATACGGTATATTTTGTTAAAATCGGTTGAAGATAAAGTTGCTTTAGTTGCAAAAAACTGCAAAAACGCTTACAAAGTGACATAAAAGAGTCATTTTCAAGAAAAGTGCAGGTGCTTATCAATCATACAACAATCAAATTCTTACACAAACATTAAATCGAGAGGATCAACATATCTGGAAAGTTTCGTCAAATTATATTCAGATGCTTGGCCTCCAGAGTGCAAAACGTGTTTTGGAAAAAACTGAAAAATTTCGTAAAAACTTATTAACATAAAATTTACTCGTCCGAATTGCTTCAAAAATTCAACAGATCTAAGTTCAGTGAAAACGAAGGTCCATATAAATTTTCATTAAAATCCGTTTTGGCGTTTGGCCTGTCACAAAGAAAAAACATAAAAAAACATGAGTGACATTTCAGCAGTAAA
Organism: Nemurella pictetii; assembly: GCA_921293315.2. Taxonomy (NCBI): domain Eukaryota; kingdom Metazoa; phylum Arthropoda; class Insecta; order Plecoptera; family Nemouridae; genus Nemurella; species Nemurella pictetii. The sequence goes on from OV121122.1 coordinate 12,833,009, forward strand.
GTGTAATTGAAGATTTTGCTTCACTCGCTTCGCTCGTTTTGCTCATCAAAAGTACTGGGAAAATTTAGGAGTACAAGAAGTTATTACGCGGACCTCTGCACTGCCAAAATTTTGCGTGAAGATAATCTTTTACGGATTAGACCTGGTGAAATATAACTTCCAGTTTTACTGCCTCATTATCACCATGAGAGATAAAAACATTCTTGGAGATTATGCTTGCACAACCCGGCACATGATTAAATAAAAGTCAGTAAGAAGGTAAAACAATAAATCCCCCCCCCCCCCCTGCGCACGCCTATGCTAGCTTCTATATATTTTATTTGCTAAACAGATAGATACTTCAAATGTAGGTGATACTGAAACCAGAAACTCAATACCAAATACTGTAATATAAGGTTATATACTATAGTATTTGTCAATACTAATCTAAATAGAACCATCAGTGGAAGGTTGGTGCATTACGTTACGAAATGACACTGGGCAGTCCCTTGTCAGTGGAGAGATCAAAATCTTGAACGACCTCACCCCTGAATAGGCTGCTACACTAATTTAATTTAAATGTAAATAAATAATGTTAAAAAAATGCAATGTAAAATAAATGTTAAGACATCCATAAATACATACTAGTCCAGGCAATCTACTGCTTTTTTGGACCAAACCCGGACATGACTCATGTCAAGCTAATTTTTTCAGGATATGTTCATTTGACCCTTCTGAACATTGGCCAGAAAGTCGCGCGAAATCGGGTCGGTGCGTCCCTTCGTTTCACCCTTGTTTAGGGGTAGTTTTTCATATAATCGTGTTTATTGAGGTTTCTATGGGAGGTATCCAAAAACTTACAACGGCAATGTTGTAGCTGACTCAATTACGCATCTGATGATATCAAAAACATTTTAATTTGGATCAGGGGTGACCAAGATATTTGCGATCTTGCTGAGTACCATTTTCGTAAAATCGTGTTTTTTGTGTTTAATCGATCGGAATTTTCGGATAAAGTTGCTTTTTGGTTACAAATAAAAGTTAAATAATATCAGCAGTCCCCCTGGTTCAGGGGTGAACAATATTTTGGTGATATTTTGTGGAAATTCTTCGGAAAGTTTGTTTTTGTGTTAAGACGACCGGAATTCATGGTTTCACTGTTTGCTGACAAAATCGTATAATATTACAAATTCTTATGGGGGTGACCAGAGTCAAGTTGTCTGATAACTATGTTTTAAGAAAACATTTCAAATAGATTTTTACCTGTCATCATGGCCTCAGGATCATCGGCGTCTTTTTCTGGTACAATAAGTGCATTGCTGCATGTTGCACCGTTGCATTGGCTGCATATGTGTGTATATGCCGTAGTCCGGCTTTAAAGCTGCTGCACTTTCCAGAACACGAGGTCTTGCAGTTGCAGCTAACGATATTCAACAGCTCGTTCGGGGTTGGAAGCTGAAGAGTTGGTACAGGAAGTAATTGTTCGCTTTCTGTCTTCCACCCCAAGAGAGTGGGTGGAAGAATATTTCCACGGTACTGCTGTATTTGGTGATAGACGCGATAGGCGTGTTGTTTTGCTGCGGCAGAAGTATAGGAGGAAACGCGGCCAAATCGAAGTTAGAGCTAAGAGCTTTCTTTGCTACAGTCTTCTTATATGCTCTACACCACAATGCATCGAGGGATGATGTTTCGTTTGCTCCATATAGGGCTACTATAAATTCTTCCCCAGTTACGTCAAAAAGCACTGGGCTGGGGGTAGACTGCGAGCACATTCTCTTCATACATGCGAGTACTGGGTGTGACACCACCTCAGCTTTGTATCGTAAGGAAAAAAGAAGGCGCTAAAGATCTTGTCCACCAAGGTGCAATTACGTGAAAGCATTACAATATTCAACTGCACATTTGCTACGGCAGACAACACCGCTGCAGCTGGGGAAGAATTTATAGTAGCCCTATATGGAGCAAACGAAACATCATCCCTCGATGCATTGTGGTTTAGAGCATATAAGAAGACTGTAGCAAAGAAAGCTCTTAGCTCTAACTTCGATTTGGCCGCGCTTCCTCCTATACTTCTGCCGCAGCAGAACAACACGCCTATCGCGTCTATCACCAAATACAGCAGTACCGTGGAAATATTCTTCCACCCACTCTCTTGGGGTGGAAGACAGAGAGCGAACAATTACTTCCTGTACCAACTCTTCAGCTTCCAACCCCGAACGAGCTGTTGAATATCGTTAGCTGCAACTGCAAGACCTCGTGTTCTGGAAAGTGCAGCAGCTTTAAAGCCGGACTACGGCATATACACACATATGCAGCCAATGCAACGGTGCAACATGCAGCAATGCACTTATTGTCCCAGAAGAAGACGCCGATGATCCTGAGTCCTGCTGACAGGAAAAAATCTTTTTGAAATGTTTTCTTAAAACATAGTTATCAGACAACTTGACTCTGGTTACCCCCATAAGAATTTGTAATATATTATACGATTTGTCAGCAAACAGTGAAACCATGGATTCCGGTCGTCTTAACACAAAAGCGAACTTTCCGAAGAATTTCCACAAAATATCGCCAAAATATTGTTCACCTCTGAACCAGGAGGACTGCTGATATTATTTAACTATTATTTGTAACCAAAAAGTAACTTGTTCCGGGAATTCCGATCGATTAAACACAAAAAACACGATTTTACGAAAATGGTACTCAGCAAGATCGCAAATATCTTGGTCACCCCTGATCCAAATTAAAATGTTTTTGATATCATCAGATGCGTAATTGAGTCAGCTACAACATTGCCGTTGTAAGTTTTTTGATACCTCTCATAGAAACCTCAATAATCACGATTATATGAAAAACTACCCCTAAACAAGGGTGAAACGAAGGGACGCACCGACCCGATTTCGCGCGACTTTCTGGCCAATGTTCAGGAGGGTCAAATGAACATATCCTGAAAAAATTAGCTTGACATGAGTCATGTCCGGGTCAAATCGTAGATTGCCTGGACTATACCATGTCTTCCCACTATCAACATCATTATCTTCCTGGACCCTTGGATGAGTTAGTCAATCAGAAGTCGGGTTGTTGAATCACCGATCCCATTGAGTGTAATTCTGAGTACTATATCATCTAATTCTGAATTCATCTATCAATTTCAATTCAATTTCAATTTCATCATCATTATATTCTGCAATCACAAGCAATATACAGGGACCAGGGTAGAGAAAAAAAGATGAAAATAGCAGAAGCCCGCGTAAGGCAAGAGCCTTGTGTGCGGGCTGAGTTTGTAACATTCTTGATTAATTGCACAGTTCATACAGCACAGACATGTGAACTCGTTAGTCTTTAGGATCAGCATCAGCAATCACCCAGTGAAACCAGTTGACTTGTTGATGTAGTTCCAGTTGTTCTTCAGCAATGTTGATGATGGCGTAGTCATCATTAGCCATCATTGCCGAATGTTTCTAGTGCTTGTACAAAGCACAGGCAATGCCACTAAAATATCATAGAGGAAAAGCAAGGAGATTCCTAGGGAAGTAACTTTTCTGACAAAATTGTTAAAGGGATTCGTTGACAACAGTCAATAAGGAATTTGATAATAAGGAATAATATGAAATTTTAAGAAAAAATACAAAGTTCTTTAATTCTATTTCTATACAAATAATTAATTACAAATACCCCAGGTCGCACCTTTCTCACGAACCCGACCCCTTCGAGTAGCTCTTCCAGAACTTCTTGACCTGGTCGTGGCCCGCTTGCGTGACCACCATCGTGCGGCGCGCGGCGTTCTGCCAGGTGAGAACGTCCAAGTCTTGCGCGTAGTCGCGCAACGTGTCGAAGTCGGCTTGCGACAGGAACTGGCTGTAGAGGACGCCTTCTGTGTAGACAAACCTGCACCGACAAGAGGTCGGGAATTAGTCGCGTAGCGTCAGTTCGTTTGCATGTGGTCGCACGTGGCTATGCTATCCATACCGTTTAAGCCAACTGGTTAATGCGAGCAAGCTTGGCTCACGCTCTAGCAATGCTTTGCTTGTTCTACCTAACAAACACCAACAAGAGAGAATCTTAGCGATTGTGCTCGCTCTTCCAAACCTTAAGCTGGTCCACGACTGTATGCAAGCTAGCTCCGACTCCAAGCTCTAGCAATTTACCATAATACGCCACTTGTTTCATCCATAAGACCCCAACAATAGCAATGCCAATGCCCATTACCCCCAAGCTGCAACAGCTTAACCAGGCCTACTATCATAATATGCAAGGGCAAGCAATGATCAAATTCAAGCTAGCTTGGCTGCATGATCTAGCAATCTACCATAACGCTTCCGTCATTACACCCATCAAACACCAACGAGAGTGATTTGTACCGATTGCGCTCGTTCTCCCAGAGCTTGAGCTGGTCTACTATGGTGGGCGGCAGCGTGGGCGGCCCGGAGTCCAGCATGCGCGGGTGCGCGTGCAGGCGCATGAAGTTGACGATCTGCTGCGCGGTGATGCCCGACTTGAGCGCCTGGCGCACGGACTCACGCGTCAGGATGCCCACCGCTAGGTTGGGGAACCTGTCGCAATCGAAACGAGCGAGATAGATCGAGAGATTTGTTTAGTGTTTAGATGACGTGGCTACGGGGGTATTAGTTTATGGAGAGAAGTTTGGTGGAAGAAGGAAATTGATGTTGTAGAGGGGGTGCTGCAGTGAATGAAAAATTGATGACTGTGATTTTGTTTTGACTTTTGAAGGAGAAGAGATTGGTTCAAAATACATTTTTTTTTAACAAAATTAAGTAAAATTGGGTGTCTTGATAACATATTCAAGCTATTTTAGCACAATACCAGACTGAAATAGGACTGTACCTACTCAGTTCTAGGCAGAGTATCAACTGTCAAGACATCGCATTGGCTGCATCACATCGGACTGACATCGCAGCTTCACAGATGACATCGTTTCCTCTCTTCATTCATACCAAATTATTTAAGAAACCTGTAAACTTTTCCCCGAGCTGGTAAAAAACTAATACCTACTCTCACCTTCTCTTCCGAGAGCCCTTTCATCACCCGGCAAAGGGGGGATCTTGTGTGGTCAGATAGCTTGGTTGGATAGAGCAACCGCTAGCGGAAGGTTAATAATAAAACAAAGAATTGGCTTTTATGGGAGACGCTGAATGAGATGCTTTTTAGATGTTAGTAATTAGTGATACCGTACAGTTACACAGCAAAAGAAGTCCAAAGCGTTGCATTCTCGTCTCTCGATAAGACTAGCACTCCCCGTAAAGGCCGAACAGTACTTGAGCAATCCACAACCACGATGACAGAATCAAATTGTCAACTCTCCCATCTGTTTTCCCCAAAACACTGTGATGCAATTGAGTGAAGAAAGAGGTCATCTTTGTCACCTGTAGATGAGTTCACAGAAGAGTCCGACCAGGGCCACTTGAAGGTTGGAGTCGGTGTAGGCGTACACTCGGTAGTTCGTCTCGGTTATCAAGAATCCCGTCTGAGCCTTCTCCTCTTCACACTTGTTCTGTCCTGTGACGGGAGAATAAGTTCAAGTCATTCTGGATGGCTAGATATTGAAAAATAGAACGAGAAACTTGGTAAAATGTTGATTTGAACAAACTGCAACTGTTCTTTGCATGCACAGTAGATTTATTGATTATTAGCAGCAAAATATTTATTCCTAAATTATATTCGTAGGTGTCAGGAGTCAAACCCGGTTCTTTCGCCTTGCCTGGGTTAAGCATTTCCAACATATTCCACAAAGATGGATCGAAACAGATATTAAGTTTATTTGTGTTTATTGGGCTCCTCCATGGAGATAGAAACAGAACCACAAACAAACATAGAAGGCGGTGAATCCAATGACGCTACGCTGCAATCACATGCCAATAACTTAGTTTATATTATTTGTTACCTAATTTGAAAACTTTAATTTAATATTTTTGACACAACCTATTGCAACCAAAAGGAAAGAAATGTGCTTTATGTATCCATTGTCCAAAGTTGTACATAAACCCCTATTCTATTCTATTACGTTGGTTACCCCTGTACTAACGTGGAATCAAAGCAAACGGCGAAAAACCCAAATACCTGACGCGATGTTGAGCGCTAGCTTGGTCGGGTAGAATCGGCCTGCCTTCCTCTTCCGCTGGTAGACCAAGCCGAACTCACGCAAGTGCTGCAGGAACGTGAGGACTCGCTCCCCCATGCCCTCCGTGCTGTAGTCTTTGCCTGGCGGAACAAAGAATTCATAAGCGTTTCCGAGATGACAGGTTGCACGGGTTCGGTTTCGCCTCGGTGGGATTGAATCATTGACTTAACATGTGGTTGGGATTGAGATAACGTCAAGTCCTTTCTTATACTAATTTTCTGCTCAGCCTTCAAAGACTTCCATACAACTTATTATTGGAAAAACTTAACAAAATTCCCCCCAAAAATCTATTAAAAGCTAGGATATTGAATACTTTGATTGTAATAAATGATGTCACATACTACTCTACTGTTCACAGCATAATAATTGTTAATATTGTGACTAGCTGTTAGCAAGTTGAAATAACTAGTGAATGATAGAGGTCAATAAGTTTAAAAAACACAGACGTGATTTTATCAGTTCTTAACACAATGCTAGTATAATTTTATAAATATTACAACAGAAGAGAAATTGTAAGTGAAATACCATCATTAGGCTTCTAAGCAATAGGCTTCATTTGAGTGATCTGATCGAGAATGTTATTGACGCTGCAAACTCTTAATCACTAATCACAAATCAATCAGACAAGCACCAACGTACCTATGACGCTGAAGTTTAGCTGGAAGAGAAAGGAGAGGCACTCGCACAGGTCCAATCCTCTCGCTTGCACAGTGTCCAGGTATTGGAGGATGAAGTACCACACCTAGAATAGCACATCAACTGTCAATCACTTGGCTGAAGAGCAAGAACATGTCTGTGTCTACCAGTGTCCACCTACATTGACATATGAAGGGTGTAGGTATCTAGCTTCAAGAGAATGAGGGAGAAAACCATATGAGTTTGCAATTTAAACTCCTAAGTAGATTATCACCTAAATGGCTATGATGGCTAGAATCATCTGAAACGGCTGATGTTAAAAATTTGGCTATTTTATAAGAAAATACAGAGGAAATGAGTTATGACCAAAGCCAAAGATTATTGCACGACTCACAAGCAAGTAACTCATTCAGGAACAACAGCTCAGTAGTCCCGATTCGTACCGTTTTTCTCTCCTCTTTGCTGATCCCTTAAAGTTATAAGTAGGAAAAAACAGAATAGAATCTATTGATAAAATGCTATAATTTCCGGTCAATAAGGTACCAATTTATGTGTTACCCGGCTATTATCATTGAACTAGTACCGAAAGCCCTATCTTGTTAGATCTCCCATATTTTGTACCCCCTGAGATTTAGGAAGGTTAGTCGTGGCTAGGGAGGCACAACGTTCATACCTGCGAAGCGGTGTCCATGAGCAGGAACTGGAAGCCGCCCTGCGTGATGATCGGGCTGCCGTCCCGCTCGTCACGCTTCATCAGGTTGGCGTGCAGCAAGATCCGGACAGCGTCTGCCGAGATGCCTTCCTGCTGTTGCGAGCCCACCTGCAAAGTCCGTCATGTTGAGCTCTCGTTATCCCACGCCGGTAAGTTATGATTTTAGCAATTGCTGATTTCCTAGGGTTGGAAAGAGATTGGCGGGTACATAGTTTTTTATTTATGTTAGAAAGAAAATAATCATTCATGGTACGCACACAATTCTACCATGCATGCAACGAGTAAATGCCAGGAGGTTTGAATCAAAACTAGGAAATAAGTATACTTTTCTAAGGTGTCCAGGCTTTTATTTGAATTTTGGTTTCATATCAAGCCTACACCAGTTTCTATTACACAACTAGGTTTTGTTTAGAAGGTGGCTATTGACAACAAAAAGTGGTAATTTGTGTAGATTTTTCAATAAATTACCATCCCAGTGCAGTTTCCGAATGTGCTTGAATACTTCCACAGAGTTAATACTACAAATAAAAATTAGAATTGAGGCTGAAAGGTAATTTAATGTAAATGTAATTACCATGTAATGTAAGACACATTCCCACCGCTCCATTGCATAGCTGTGCAAGAAAGGGATGTCACGCGGCTTGGTGTCAGCTTCGAGGGTCGCGGAAGTCGACCAAGCCTTCCCGCCACCTAGTAACGCCACACGTAGGTTCTTCTTGAATACACTGTTGAGAATCCAACCAGGTAGTCCTCCTGGAAGTATCAAAGTGAAAGGTTACGTTAGTAGGAAAATCAATAATAATCCGTTAGAATTTACAATAAATACACAACCCTAGCCCTAGAATTCAAATCATATCATCCAACAGATGAGGCCTAATGCTGTTAGTTACATAACATTGAAAACATAATTACCGCGACATATTCCAGCACCTAAACTTCTAAAACAAAATTATACTTGAATACTCTATGCTAAACTAGAGACATGATTATTATGCCGGAAGTATTGACTCCTAATTCAGTGCCGAAGATTCTGTTGTTCTGAGTTTTCTGTTTGTTTTACCTGGTATAGCTGCTTCTTGCCAGACTCTGAGATCGCATAGTGCTTTGGTGACAGCTAAATGTTCAACTGAGTATGTTTGTACTATCCACGATGCGACGACAGCTTGTGGTACGGGCTGTTCGACGAAAAGAATTCTTATGACATAATGACGAGCGATTTCGGAGAGTTCGCGGTACACAGCAAGGCAAGTCGATGGATAGTTGTATAAATTGTCTAGCACATTTGCCGGCAGCGTTTTCAGATAATCGTGTAGATTTTTGCATTCTAAAGTCTTTGAAGGTTCTTTTGGTGCTAGTTTTTTGCTCTCGCCCCGGCTATTATGTTGACTCGACATAACCTCAAATAATATTAACACCGCAAGATTTATATGTGTTTTTGCTCTAGTTGTCACACACTTAAGTCAAACTTCAAATAATCACGAAAACATATCGTTTACTGTTTTCATTCCTCAACTTTTCATCTACTTGCGATAAAATCATTCGCCGACTGACCGCGTGCTAACAAAAGCTGACACCGACTCAACAACTAATTGAGAATAAGATGGGGGTGGGGGAATGGCTGGGCCTGAAATCTCAATGCTAAGTCATTAATGTCATGTAATGTCATGTAAAATAAAATTTACCATTTATTTAACATATTGTGAAAAGGAAATAAAACTAACTAACTAACTAACTAACTAATAGTCATTTAAATTACTAATTAATTGATACAGATGACATTTGGTGTCATTTACAAGCTAAGTGCTAAAATCAAATGGAAATTACTTAAGGAGCGAAGCGAGTGAATCGAATCTTCAATCTGACCCTCTGCTGAAAACATTCGACCAAAAAAGTTTAATTTTTTTTTAATGTATCCCACCTTTCTCAAACATCTGAAAAATTAGACAAAAATTTCTTATTTCGAACCAATGAAACACGATAATTGTCACGCACTTTTCTTGAAAACATCACTTTAATGACGTTTTTTTGAAATTTGTAATTTTTTTCCTAATCAATCAGTTTTGCCTCTGGAATAACGCATGCTGTTGACGAGAAACACCATGTGTGCTAATTCAAACCGAAAAAAATGAGATATTGTGCGATTTTGAAGCAAATCGAACGAAAATGTTTCTTTTAAATCTATTTTTAGATTTTCCCAATGGTATTTCGACTTATTTAAAATACGCACATCCACAACGCGATTCAAATAAGTCCTGAGATCATAGTCAGGGGCCGGGACCAATACCTATTTTGTCCATCCATTATTTTTAAAACCTTTGTGAACTTTGATTATTATACAGTAAACCTCCCACCAACAAGGTTCTTGTATACTTTTCGTATGATATTTTACCATTATTGTATTATTGCATTATTTAATGGACAAAATAACAAGCTATAAAGCTTTGTTCAGAGGAACTATAGCATCGTAAAAAGCCGTTGAAACCCGCCCTCAAATTATTTCCATCATTTCCACCATTTTCCAAAGAAAACCACATGTTTAATTTAGTAAGTTAATCGTGTGTCGATAAAACTTAGCGAAATAACAACCAAAAACCCGAAGAAAACATCATTCTGCTGCAGTAACAATGGCGCAGTCCAACTATCTACGCAAATTCGTGAATTTGCTGGATCAGTTCCGAAAAGACATTGATTACGGACTGATTAAAACGCTACTGTACGCCGTAGGTGAGTATTCTGCAAAACAAACCTTCGTTGGCCGCGCTAGGCAAGGCTCCAGGTTTATACACAATTAATTTTTTACGCTTCAACCGTTCTGTGTCAAGTTTTCCACCTAAATAAACCCCTTGACTTCTGTCGCCGTTTGTGTCCTCGACTTCATGTTGACATGAACAACAACACAATGTCAAAAAATCAAAATCTTTGCTGTAGAAACACTGCACGCCGTAAGCCATGGTTTTATTACAGCGATAGTTCGTGTTTTATGCAGCCAACTTGACGAAAAAGATATTTAATTTAAAATATTTTTTATTTGAAATAATGGTTATCATGACTAGAGTTGTGGATGAGAAGGCGTAACATTGCCTAGGACTCTGGCCACCGGCACACGACATCAAGAAGTCGCGACTGGACCAATTCCTCAAGATCTACACGACGTTCATGCTGATTTCCGGTGTCCTCTCGACCACGGTCCTCTTCCCGATCAGAGCGTTGTTGAACCAAGATCTCGCCACCGTGGTCGATTGTGTCGGATTCACTTTCATCGAGTCCATGGTACTCGTTAAGGTGAGACGCTGGAACAAGCAGGCTTTTAAGAAAAAAACTATTGAACTGAATTATTAGATAACTAAGCTCTCAAACGCAAACTTTTCCTTGATTGGAAGTTAGGGAACTGAAAATTCAATGACACATAGTTTTTTTTCTGAGTTTCTGAACCAACGTGATTAGGAAAGTCTTAAAAGAGTAATATTTAAAATGTGGTTTCTGTGTGTGGTCGCACTTAATAATTTCAACGCTTAGGGTTCCCCGGGCGGTTCCCCACACGCCAAACGCCTGTTTGTACTGCAGAAGAGAGCCATGAGATACATGGCCAGGGCAAGTAGCAACCCCTGCGCCTTGGTTTATATAAAAGACACTTGCAGACCTCTCTTTAAACGTTTTGACATTTTAACTCTACCATGTATGTATATCCAGGCTCTTATAATCTTGACTGCGCAAAATTTTAGTATTTTAAAAACAAACGAAATGATCCACGATCACAATACTAGATGTAAGGGAGACATTAGAATTAAGTGCGCCAAGTCAGTGGCATTCCAAAGCCCATTGGATGTAGGCTCTAAACTTTTTAATGCACTTCCTAGAGATCTTAAAAAAATTGTAAAAATAGAGGTCCTGCAACAGAAACTAAAAATATATTTGAAAGAGAAATGTTTTTATTCTGTTAACGAGTACTTAGCGGCTGTATGAAATGTTTTATATGTATGTATGACGTATTCATATCCAAGGGGATCAATTGAATAAAACCATATATTATTATTATTATTATTATTATTATAGGGCGGATGCTTCTATTTTCGAGCGGACCAAGTCAGGAACTTGACGTCGACGATTCAGCTGTCAAAGCTTCGGACAAGATCCGTCTGGTTGAACCAGGAAGCGCAACAGATCGTCGCAGCGACACGGAAATGGACCAACATTTTAATCTACCTGGCAGTCGGCATCGTCGCTTTTGTACTGATCGCACACGTGTTCCAAACGCCGCACATGCTTGCGAACCGAATTCACTTTTTCAGGTGAATATGCGCCTATTCCGTTCAGTCAAAATTCTATCAAAATGACCTCATGATACCCACTCGCTAAAGCCAGGCAGAGCAATTCGGGTTGTGATTTCCCTGTCTTCCTTTGTTATTTAGCAGAGCTTATTAATTTTTTTCCAAAATGGTTGTACGTACAGTGGGTATCTGACTTCATTTTTCTCTGAGTGAAATAGCTTTATTAGCAATTATTTTTATCAAAAATACACCCAATCAGCAGTGCAAAGCTGTTTATTTTGTAAGTATGAGACGAGATGAGAAATTCTGTCAGTGTTTTTAATTAAAGAAATGAAATTGAAACGAAAACGAAAATGAAACTAACAGAATCGCACTGTAGATCATTACAGCTCTATAATTAAAATTCCAGATTTTGGTTCCCAATCGACCAATACACATCGCCCACGTACGAAATCATGTTCGTTTTCTGGTTGCTCCGGATCGCCCTGGCCAGCCCAATTGTGATGTTTACCGACGCCTACATCGCGACCACTTTCTTGCAAATAATCAACCAGTTTCAACTGATAAACCACGACCTGAAGCACTTGAGAGAGGTCGCCGTTGAAAGTGTGTGCAGCCGTTGGCAGCAGAGAGAGGCCGAGACCGATGTTTCGTGCGAGGAATCATCAGATGATCTACCGTCGTCATGTCAAGCGACGGAGATTCCCAGCTTTGAACAGGATGTCGATAAAGAGATGCGACGAAGTCTGGGAGACTGCGTGGAGCGTAATCAAGAGAGTATTCAGTGAGTGGAGGTGTAGTGACTTTAGTTGGCGGCTTGCGAGAAAATAGAAACCTACGCTTTCCCATGTTCTTATCACCCCAAACCGTCCATCACTGTTCTGCTTTTAACACATTTGCATCAACAAACATCAAGAATTTGCTTTATTCATTCAAAGTTTTTATGTCTTGACGCTTTGTTGCTAAAGCTTTAGCAGTTTCAATGCATGTCTTGAAAACTTAAGACGTCTGCAGGCAAGTTATGCCATTGCCTTGTAGTAACTCTGAGTTAAGTGTTATTTGAGCTAAAATAGTATTTTCAAAGACAAATTCAAGTTAAATAGTATTTGAGAATGGTTTCGGGCAACCACGTGCAGAGAAATTATTTTTGTAACCCTAAAATCATAGTTGAAAGTTTAGTCAAACTTGAATTCTAAGCTAGACAGCAAACATTTCTCAAAATTTTGAAGAGAGCGTCCATACGACGGGAACGTTTTAGTGTAAAAGCACTGCATTAAAATCCCTTTTAGATAGTTTTACAAAAATGCTATTCTTTGATGGGTGGAACAGGATGGTCAAGGAGATGGAGACGACGTTTGCCCCGATCCTGATGAACCAGCTGGTCTGCAGCGTCGTGACCTTAGTGGCCGGCATCTTTGTCCTTAGTGAAGACACGAATTCGGGGCTCGCCGAAGAGAAGGTCAAGTAGTTTTCACGATTATCTTGCGTGAGATTCGCTAGAAGAAGAAAACTTGTTGTCACCGTTGTTTTATCTCCAGGTATTCGTCATGTCATCGTTTAACAAGATCGCTACTTTCATAGTATTCATCTTGTGCAGCTGTGCCGAGCTTTGGATGTATTGTTTCCTTGCCGATTTGATCAACGAACAGGTATGATATTCATTTAATCCATTTTTCTTCAAGTATCAAATTCAAACATAACAGTTTGCTTCGGTGATGGTTTCTAGAGCCGAGTAGATTGAATTGATGGTTCAACTGAACCGGTACTCATCATCAGTAAAGTCGGCGGATGTGCGCGAACCAGACGTACCTCCTAGCTCCTAGTTCCTAGCTCATGTTGAAAATGTACGAAACTTATACTCCTGAAGATGACAGACCGACAGAACGTCGGTCAGAATTACCGATGACAAGAGATGACACTTGGTCATTTGCAAGACCACAATTTTCGTCAAATCAAAGCAAATCCGATAAACTATGAACTACATAACAATCTGCGTTTTCGCTTCGAATAAATGTAAGATGATAAGTCTCAAGTTAGAAAAGTCACCTCAGTTAAATCGTCAAAAGTCACATTGATTCTCATGACCAATTCCCAGATATGTTTTCTTTAACACTAAAAGCTCGATCATGAAGATGCAGGTACAATTTTTATCGTCCTCATGTGACGTTAAAGTCTAGCACAAATTTGAATCTTCAACATAATCGGGCGTCTTATCAAAGAATATACAAAATTGCTGCTGTATTTTTTTAACACCTTCCACATAGAGTGCAAAATAAGAAAACAACCCCAAACGGAAATGGCATGCTGACTAGTATATCAAACCTATGCATCTCTTTCAATAAAATTCGATTAAAAAATTCAAAATTATATTTCAGACCATACACGCAAAAGCAATGTTTGTTCTGTATAAAGCTACTCACTTCAAAAACAACCCCAAAAGGTGATGGTAATTTGTAACGACATACTCTTTGGCTGCAGAGTGACCTTGTCCGCGAGGCCGCGTACAGCTGTGATTGGTTCGAAGAATCGGCAAGTTTCAAGAGATCGATGCGTGTTATGATGTCGCGAAGCAATCAGCCTCTGGTTATCACGATCGCTGGCTTTGTTCCTCTGTCACAGGAAACATTCTTAGGGGTGAGTTTAACAGAAGAGTCGAATATATTTTTGATTGATTTAATTTAAATTTCAACTGCAATTTTCGTTTCGTTAGCGTTTTTTTTTTAACATTTTAATGGAACGACGACGTTTTGAAAATCTTTTCTCAACCACCAATGACCAAAAAACATTTTAAAACAATATTAAATCTCTGAGATAATAAAACAGACTCCATGACTCAAAGAACTGTTTTTTCAACATGATTTCCCCTCTGCGGTTCACTGGTACCTTCCGCAATGTCTCTAAATTCTTTAAAAATGACGTCATGATACCCACTCGCTAAAGCCAGATAGAGAATTTCGGGTTGTGATTTCCCTATCTTCCTTTGTTATTTAGCAGAGCTAGTTAATTTTTTTTCCAAACTGGTAGTATGTCCAGTGGGTATCTGACGTCATTTTTCTCTGAGTGGAACAGGTCCGATGGCTTGCCTCACTGACTTGTATGTACTTATTTTCACAGATCATGAACCTAGCGTACTCGTACTATATGGCGATGAAGACAGCAGTGCATGGATTGGAGTGAGCAACGATGCACTTCTTGACCGTCAATGCTATTTCCTTGTGTGAATTGTTCCACTCATTAGCCAAATACATAACACATAACATAACATAACATAAACATAAACAATGAGATTCGATTAATTAAAGTGACAAGGGAAGACGGGGATGATACTATGATATAATCGATAAGACATCGAATACAAGAGTGGAGATATTTAAGGGATAGTCAAAGTATAAATCTCTTGACCTCGCTATGTCTCAATTTGTGAGAAATGGTGGAGCCAAGTTTGTTCTGCGGGCTGCGTGTAGGAGTTGAAGAGAGAAAATGTGCGCGAGTCAATTTAAGCTGCTTGCAAGAATTGCGTGTCAATCACATTCTCTGCACTGTAATGATAACTCAGTGCGATACCATCTTTTTCTTACAAATGTTTATATTTTTCATTTCTTACTCCCAATAACCAAATCATATAGAAGGTATTTCAATGCCAAAAAATTGTTCCGATATTTGTACCACTTTCAAAGATGATTTGCCAACCTCTAGTCTTAATATTCTACTCTATTCTACTACATGCACTCGTGAACTTGCCTCTTTGTCGATAGATAATAAATAATAATAAAAGGTATTAGGGTAAATAATTGACCACCCACCCAAGATAGCCCTTTGCTACAACGGGATATTTAGGGGGGAAATAGGAAGCTCTTACCATCTGTGACACAAATCTCTACTCTTAATTATACTCTTGGTTCTTGCGAGCAGAGAATTTGTTCGCCGTTTAAATGTAAGTCTCGTTTGCTTAATAAAATCTCAATTTTCCTAAGTTCAAAAGAATGCATTGCATTTATTTCTTAAATTCGCCCGTTGTCTGCTTAGCTGATGACAGCACCACGCTATCAATTTAAGATGAGTATCACTTTATGACACCATTTCTCGTACTTCACGGCAATTCACAAGGCAGTACACGGAATGTCGTGGGAAACTTGGCAGGTTTCGATGATGAATATTTTACATTAGTGCTGAGAATTGCCTCGCCCAATATCGCGCAATCCACAGAAAATAGGAGCTAAAAATATTTCTGCAACTTGTTAGGTTCAAATACTTGTTGCATGTACGGTAGGTAGTTATTATGAGAAACGAAATATCAGCATCTAAATATGAATCCCGATACGGATTTTAATTTTGGAATTGATATTTCGTTTCTAATAATAATTTTTAATTATTCGTGATTATTAGAGTAATTTAAGGCAACGTAAGAAACTTGTTAAATTTATGTCAAGCGATTTACAGGTAGACTAAAGTGCTAGGATTAGAAAAAGTAAGAAAATAAGAGAGTAAAAAGTCCAGAGATCAATTTGGGTACTACAATCCAAAATATGCACATAAACTCAGGACATTTCCAAGTACTACTTTATTTCAACTTGAGGACGAACTTGAAGCGTTTGCTTATTGAAGAATGAGTATATTTATTAAGAAAATTACTGGTTTTGGTATTCTTTAGACCATTCAGTTTATTGGTCACGTTCTGACCCAAATTTTGGCATTCGTCGACATTCAATAAATATTCATCATTCGCCTGAATGATATTGAATAATAAAAGACAAAGATGATACGAAACGAGTACGACACACAACCCAACGAGAGAAATAAGAAAGTAGAAGCCAATTTCTGAAATGCTTGCATGCATATTTACATGCACCTTTGACATGTTAAATGTCTTAAAACGGCTGTAACAATAATCTACCATCACCTTAACACAATTTCTTTCATTCAAAACAAGCTTATTGCCCGGAAAGCGTAAGGTTAAGGATTCTTTTCGGTCGTACATCTTTTGTTCTGCTATCCGCTAGAGTTTTCGTCCAAGACACAAGCTGGCAAACAATCTTCGTTTATCTTTTGAGTTATTCAGACAAATCTCGATTTTCAAATTTCTTTTGTCATTCTTTGTTTTAAATTTTGGAAAAGAATAGATAACCGAGCAATATAAATATATCCAATTGACAATTTATTATAATTGTGGAGCGTAACGAGCGAAGCGAGTGAACCGAAACCTTCCATTTCAATTTTATCTTTTAAAATAATACATCTTTTTTTCTGTGTGATAATTCGCGCTCTTCAGAGAACTAAGATCTTCCACGTTTTTTAATCAAATTGACAGAACGTGCATTCAAATCTCATAGCAAATCAATTTAATAGTTTTCCTTCAAATCGATTTAACGTTTTAAAATATTCAAATAATTTCACTGCGACTTAATCATGATATTTCCACCAATGCCACCAAGAAAGCTGGCATTCAAACGTATCTCTGAACATTTTGAAATCATCTTCTACGGTTAGAGCTTCGCGCCACTCGATATAATCGCGTTGTGGGTGAAAGTAAATATTGCGCTCATCCACAACAAGATTTCTATGAGAGTTCGCGAATCACTAGTTTAGATAAATAAAAAATCAATGCATTTTTTCTTTAATCTCTGGCCTAACAAAAGTAATAAGTAATCAGCTTCACAAAGAATTCACGTAGTACATTATCTAAAGAAAAAAACTCTTAAAGTTCAAAATAATTTAGAGTAGTGCCGGAAGTACCAGGTAATACCGTGAAGCATCGAAGAATATTATTGTTTATTTTGATAAGCCTTACATAATGAATGGGCGTAAGTACGAGACTTGAAAAGTCCTAGCGTGCTGCATTATTGAAATTCTTGAGAAACCTTCTGACCTACATTGTGAACAAAACCTCGATTCCCGGGGCTTTTGAAGTGAAAACGTGGTCTACCAACGACGTCATGTGGCTGCTCAAGGAGATCCGTAAGAATCGGGACTTCGATGACATTATATCTGTGTTGTACCATCTGGGTAAGTTTCGCAAATAAATTTTTATGAGAAAAAATGCTATTTTAAAGTTCAACTAGATTGAAAAGTACTAGTTTCGGTTTCCAAGAACTTAACCGTGCCGATTTAGAGTGCCGATTTAAATACTGGCTTCAATCGCCGCTAATTGAACTGAGTTTGATAAAATCATCATTTTTAATACTGATGGGAAAAGATTACAAAATCAAAAATGCTTGAAGCAAGTAATTCGGATGTTCCTACACAATTAAGAATTCGTTTAAAAATTATGAGAAAAAAGTGCTTGAACAAAAAAAATCTAGCGATATTTAACACAAAGTATTAATGAGTGTAAGGAGCGAATTCGAGTGAAACGAACCTTTTTATTGCACTATAACTACGTTTTTTTTTTATGTAGCTCGTTCTAGAGGCCAAACGGCTCACCGATTTTTATGAAATTTTATAGGTTTCCTTTGTTTTCTTCCAACTTAGACATTTCATTATTTTCAGCACATTCCATGAACAACTTTTTCCAAAAATCAGTTTTTACGAAAATTTTCATATTATTGTTCGCAAAGGCCTAGTAAATATAGTCATTCTTGTAATCATAATTAAATTTCACGTATATTACAATGAACGGTGTCCTCGATGATCACTGATCCATCTCATCAGTCATCATAACTGACTGTCATGTTCAAGGACTTTGGCCGCCATCGACTGGTAAGGTGAGAACACCGCTGGACAAACTTCTCAAGACGCTGACATGGTACATGCTGGTGTCAGGAGTCCTCATGACCACAATCTTACTCCCGATGGTAGGGATCACTTTGTCCGAAGATCTGACAGCTGTCATCGAATGCGTCGGAGCCACTACAATTGAGTCCATGGTCCTTTTCAAGGTTTGTCACTTTCAAGTTCGGTTTTCACAAAGTCTAGCAGTGAAGAAGAAAACAGAACACATTCAAGAGGAAGCGTTTTACTAATTTCAATAAATACAGTATGTCTGCCGAAAGTGAAGTAAGTTTAAGGACTCTAACTGGCGGCCAACGGGTACGATACAATGTGTAAATTCGTTCAAAACTTGTGGCCGCAACGACCTCAACTCTGGGATTCAGCTTCCACTAGATGCAATACGCAGACGTTGGACCATTGGGTCTGCATCCTTCTCGCGGTAGAGCTATTTGATGTCTTTCTGCAGACGACATCCTACAGATAAGAAATATTCTAAGAAACGTGCTTCGAACCAACTACCTTTGCATGGGCAGTAGAAATGTATTATTAGAAACGTAATATTGAGTTAAGTGCATTCACTCACTTTGTTATGTATTTATTGTTTATTATTTATTTTTCTTCTGTAAACAGAATTAAGACAGACAATGAAATCATAAAATGGTACTTTTTGTTAAAAACTCAAATAGCGACCAATAATTCCACAAGGAAAGGGCAAATCATGTACACCATCGTGTATAAAAACATTAAGAATGACTTTTCACCACAGGGGGGATCCTTTTATTTGAAAGCGGACCGCTTCAAGAAGTTGACGTCCGACTTGGAACGGCTTAAGCGAACCAAAGACACAAATGTGCTGCAAAAACAGGCAAAACGCAAGATCCAAGCAGAGATACAGAAATGGAAAAACATTATCTTCCGTACCAGTGTCAGCTCTAGCACTCTCTTCGTGCTAACCTTTTTCGCTCGCATCCCGTTCATGCTGTCCAACAGGACACTATTTAGCAGGTAACATCATAACCTCAACTTAAGCGTAGCCTCGCTCAACATGTGTGCTAAATTTCTAGAAATAAACTCTTTCAATTTACAGAATTTGGCTGCCGATTGATAAAAGCTTGTCACCAACTTTCGAAATACTGTCCATTCTCTGGGCAATCCGATTGACTTTCTCCTTCTCTACCGTCTCTTTCGTCGACTGCTTCGCCGTCAACAGCTTGTTACAAGTAATCGAAGCATTAAAACTACTTCAGCAAGACTTGGAACGCATAAGAAAGTACGCTGTTTTCAGTGTCAGACAACGTTACAAGCGGAAAGACGCAGCTAAACACCAAGACACGTGGGTAGGTGCAGCTTGCTTGAATGTGAATTCGACCGAAACTAGGAGGATTGTGTCTTTGCAAGAAGTCGCCGTATTTGAGAGGGAAGTCAGCGAGGAGATGAGTCAACGCTTGGGAGATTGCGTGGCTCGCCACAAGGAGTGCATCCGGTAAGCGAGTTGTTTGTTTTCCAATGATAAGTTTAGCGGGTGGTGTCAGGGTGGCGCTAACCTGCAGCTTTTAGCAAATATCTTACAATTACACTATGGGAAACTCTCGGTGACAAAAAAATGGTGGCCGAGTTAGAAGTTGAATTAAACAAATGCAGTTACAACATGCAAAGGTACTCTTTTATATGTCAACTGTCAGTTGACGCTTGAGATTGAGCATCAAAGGCAAACAAAGCCACATACATATTAATAAGATTACGTATGTAACGTTGGAGTGCTTTAATTTCTTCCCTCGCCGCCTAGGCAGCGCTGGCGATTCTGTCACCAGCTCAACAATGCTATTTCGACAGAGTTTTCCATTTTGTAATAGTATGATATTTGCTACAAGGTCCTTTCCAGGACCACCAAACACTCCCATCAGAGCTCTTCAGCAGGAACTCGGTTCGTTCCATAATCAACTGTTTGAAACGACTCGAATCGCAGGCTGTTCACTGAAATAGAGTCGGCGTTCGGACCCATCACGATGAACCAAATATTCTGCAACTTGGTGGCATTGATAGCGACCATTTTCTACATCACGTTTGACAACTCCACCGAGATCGGGGACGAGATCGGGAAAGTAAGTGGGTAGGAATTTTGAGTGCATTCTATAACGAGGTGACAACACTTTGATTAATGACAACCTCCAAGGAGAGCATCTGCGGGTTATACTACACACGATCGCAATGTTTTCAAGGCTAGATGTTTGACTGGTTTGATTT
Source organism: Nemurella pictetii (assembly GCA_921293315.2). Taxonomy (NCBI): domain Eukaryota; kingdom Metazoa; phylum Arthropoda; class Insecta; order Plecoptera; family Nemouridae; genus Nemurella; species Nemurella pictetii. Next base: position 12,853,692 of record OV121122.1, read on the forward strand.
GCATTGCAGGTTACTTGTTTCAATTGGATGATGTAGCTTGATTATTCAAAAATTTAGAAGAGGAATGAATTATAGTGTAAAAAAATACTTTGTGTATTTTAACTTATATAATTTAGCATTATCACTCAAAATGTCATCAAAATCAGTCAAGCCAAAATCGATTTAGTTGAAAAAACTGCAAAAAATAATAATAAAGCGTAATAAGCCTAATTTTTAAGAAAAGTGCATCATTTTCAGTGAAATTTGAATACCTAGACGTACAATTTAGAGAAGCAGGACTAATTGCGGTGCATTGGTTTCCACTTCCAGATGCCCTATGAAAAACAAACAAAGTTCATGGTATGGGCCGTAGGCATTTCTGTAGAATTCTGGGTCAGCGCTTTCCTTTGCGACATGATTTCTGGCGAGGTTAGTATTACGAACTGACAATTACTCAGCTCAGACTTCAAGCATCCACTCACATGCCGTGATACGCCCAAAATAACGACGAGTTTTTAAATATTTGCCTTAACCCTCCCTAAGTCTGAACACTTGGCACTTCCTTACTTCCTTACTTGAAAGGTTACTTGGCTGAGAAACATGAAACTTATAAAAGTAATGGTTTCCTATTTCATATCTCCTTTTCTGCTCAGACTTCTGTTCAGTGCACCAAAAAGATTGAGTTATTTTCAACTATCCAACAAAAATCAAAAATATACACCTGATGATATTACATGATAATTTTTTATTAATCGATTTACTGCACACAGTTATTATAAAATTATAATATTATCATGAAAATACTCTTAGAGGGGCTGGTTTCACGATTATTTCTCTGTTTGGACTGTCTTTTGTATCCAAGCAAAGCCTTCAAAGATCAACCAGCCCTTTCATCCACCATTGGCTCTGAAAACCTATTGCTTAAAATATTTGAACGACCACCTCCACCACCAAACCTTTGCTTTTCAAATATCAAACGCTTTATCGTCCTTCCCTTCTGCAGAGTGCCCGAGTTCGAGACGCTGTGTTTAGCTGCGACTGGTTTGATGCTACAGAGGGGTTCAAGAGGTCGATGCGTGTTATGATGTCGCGTAGCAATCAACCTCTGGTGCTCAAGATCGCTGGCTTTGTTCCTCTGTCTCAGGAAACATTCTTAGCTGTAAGTATGAAAAGCAGAAATCGGTTTGATGTTTTAAGCTGGCTTGGGTCCAGTTTTTCAGTGGCAGCTGTTAACTTCTTAAAAGACCGTTTAAGGGTTATTACCGCACCTGCAACACTGCAATTAAGGAGTCTACAGACCGTTAAATAATTTACAAGCCACTGTAAGGACAGCCAGATGGGAATTTCAAGTCTGAAGGTCAAGCGTCTTGAATAATATGTAGTATATGATGGCATTATAAAATATTCATTTCAATTTTCTTTACTCCTCAAATGCATTTAAAAAGTTATTCATTACTCCAAAAAATTTGACTCACTGGTGGGATCGACTCTAGATGGGTCACCGTGGAAAATTGGGCCATTTTTAGTACAGATTCATGTATACTATTAATACAGAAAATGCGAAAATTGATGATATTTTAGAATATTTTGACATTTATGGGTCAAAACTACAGGTCATGTCAATAAATTTACAAAACGGATTTTAGGATTTTCGAGGATTATGTCTCCAAAAGAAGGGTTTAATTAGTAAAATAAAGAAAATGGATTGAATATTTATAACTAAATAAAATCTGTGTTCATATTTTCAAAAAGAAAAGCAAGACGAAGAGGTCAAATTTGTGGGAAGTATCAAATAGCCAACAAAAGATATTAAATTCGTGAACGTTGCTTCCAATAAATCGGCAAGCCATTGTCTTAAAGACCGGCAATTGGACGGGAGGAGACATAAGAAACTGAGAGCTGTAATATTATTATTTTACTATTATTTCCCGCAGATCCTCAACCTGGCCTACAAGTACTACATGGCATTGAGCTCCGTTATCCAAAAATAACAGACCCCGCCATGGTTGATTGATTGTTGGTGTTTTGGTGTTACGCACTGTTTTGACAACACTGGTCTTATGGCGTCGGTGAATGAAAGGGTGATGATGAGAATTATTAATACATAGATTCTCCATGAACTGTCTGTATACACATAATTTCGAGCACGATAAGCATTTAATGATGTGTAAATATATGCTAGATTTAAGATTAATTACCCTTAGATTAAATTAACATTTTTTCCTCCAGAAATATAAAATGTGTTATCTCGTCATATATTTTCCTATTGGATCGAATAGAAATATTTTGTCTCTATAAAGCCTGAAGATTCCATTAGACAGCGTTGGTAAAGTTTCCACAGTTTCCATAAGAAAGAACAGAGTATCAGCTATTGGTTGGATTGAGAATAAAGGTGCCTGTGGCGTTAACGCACCACAGCATCGTTTTCAGCTTATATTCAAAATTTGAAATTGCCTACAAAAATAATTTCATTCTAAAACCATTACAACTAGATAGCGAATTAAAGTTCTATTCTATGACTGATAATATGTAAGGTTTTGTAATCAATTCGCTAGCCTGCTATCTCGATTGAAATGCTGCAAGATTCCAATGAAGTCCCAGCAAATACTGCTTTCTCTATGGTCCCACCCTCCTCGGTCCCACCCTCCTTGGTCCCACCCTCCTTGGTCCCACCCTCCTTGGTCCCACCCTCCTCGGTCCCACCCTCCTCGGTCCCACCCTCCTCGGTCCCACCCTCCTTGGCCCCACCCTCCTTGGTCCCACCCTCCTTGGTCCCACCCTCCTTGGTCCCACCCTCCTTGGTCCCACCCTCCTCGGTCCCACCCTCCATCCCCGAACATGTCATCAAATATCTAGCGCTGGCCATGAAGAATTTAGAAAACTCTGCTTAAATAGCATTTTTGGGCTGGTGACCGAATCATCAGCGCCACCTATAGGTAGCGGCTAGGCTAGAAATTAAATTCCTTTTTTCCCTTCCTTCTTAGCGGTGAAATTTGACCAACTATTTTTGATTTGTTTGGATAATTTATTGTCAGTTTCAGGACTAATTTTCCAGTTAGCTGTTCTTTCAGTAAAAAAAGCATACGAATTTTAGGGGCGGCGGACACTTTGCCAGGGGATACTTTGCCAGGCAACCCTTCAAGACATGCCCCCTTATATAGAGAATACTCTGCCTTGTAGGTACCATGTAAAAAGTTAGAGTAAAATGAAACATACAATAAAAAGATCAACGCGAAGATCCAAGTAGCCGGGGAATTGTATTTGCGAATTGCGATGATAATTGTTTATTCTTTCCTGTCTCGAAGTCGAGATATTATTATTTTAGAAGAGATTTTAATTGAGATCGAGATTTAAGTTTCAAACGAAGTTTTTTTGGTGGGGGGGGGTCGGGTAAGGTTAGGTAGGGTAGGGAAAGATTAGTGGTGGGGGGTTAGGTCGGGTCGGGTAAGGTTAGGTAGGGTAGGGATAGATTAGTGGGGGGGGGGGTTAGGTAGGGTCGGGTAAGGTTAGGTAGGTTAGGGATAGATTAGTGGAGGGGGGGGGGTTAGGTCGGGTCGGGTAAGGTTAGGTAGGGTAGGGATAGATTAGTGGGGGGGGGGGGTTAGGTAGGGTCGGGTAAGGTAAGGTAGGGATAGATTAGCGGTGGGGGGGGGGGGTTAGGTTATGTTTGGTTTGGGTTGTGTCGGGTCGGGTAAGGTCAGGTAGGGTAAGGGTAGGTTATTAAGGGGATGGTGGTCGGGGTTGGGGGGGGGTGTGTCAGTTTAGGTTTGGTTCGGTTTGGTTTGGTTGGGTTGGGTTCGGTTGGGTTTGGTCGGGTTAAGTAAGGTTAGACGGTGGTTGTGGTTTTGAGAGTTTGGGGTTGAGTTAGCTGTGTTGATTGATTGTATCTTTAATTCAAAGTCAAGGTCTATCATTATAGGATCATATTTTCATATTATCAAATAGGACCTGTTTTGAATAAAAGTTTATCTTCCAGCTCCCAACAGTTCCCAAACTTGGTAACCCTGCAATTGTGTGGAATTACACTTGAATCGTTATATCTACACATTAACACATCATTATGTATGTTTCATTTTACTCTAACTTTTTACCTGGTACCTACAAGGCAGTGTATTCTTTTACTAATTAGGGGGCATGTCTTGAAGGGTTGCCTGGCAAAGTGTCCCCTGGCAAAGTGTCCTACGTTCGAATTTTAGTTGTAATACTTACATTTTCAAATGTCTTTGAGTTTTGAGTTTGGTCCAAACTTTTTTTTGCCAAACGCAAATTTGGCAATTTTTTTGCTACTGTCCCTCTGCATGGACTGCATTGATTCCAGTTCCATATTAAATATCGAAGAAAGAAGCCAGAAGTAACCAGTGTGATTCTAAAAATAAAGGATGGAATTCTTCATAAAAGTTAAAAGTAATCTCAGAGAAGTGGAAACCGCCATAGAAATCATATTTGTATCACTACCACCTCAACCGTATAAATAACAGTATTACAACAAGTAAAATAAGGAGAAGCAAAACGATAAATTTTTTCGTCTTTGGAAACAAGAAAATATAACAAGAAATTTTCCATGAGAATTCCATAGAGGAAAAAATATTCTTCGTATGCATATAAAATTTACAGGCAATCTTTTTTAGGTATTTTTTAGGGGCAAGTGAACATATTTTTTCCAGATCTAAGCAGTGGCATCAATATTAAGCTTTTTTTATTCCAAAAACCCAAACCACCAGCTTATCCCTGATTTACTATTCACTACGGAAACCCGTCATTAAAGTGCCGGATTAAATAAAAGTGCTTGTCATAAAATCATTCAACTTTTATACATTTATAAGAATCGATACCGAATGGCAAAAAAATCGTAATTAACCAATAATGTGATAAGCAAGACAGTTAACCGATCACGAATATTACGTTCGTATTTCTTTCATTCCTCAAATAACAAAAAGAAAATATAGCTGTACAGCTATATAGCTGTAGCAGACGTCTCCAAAATATTAAACTTTACGAGCTAGTTGAGATATGCAACGCAAATAATAATATCACTAATGACGCATATGGCGGAACAATTTAACCGTAAAATATTTCGTATCGACCCCGTGCATCAAAATAATATTCGATGTGTATACTTGAGAGTTGAAATAAGCGTTCACGCAATGTAAATATTTCACAAGCGATGGTACTTATTCGTGATAGTACTTTTTTAAGACACGTGTCTTTCCTCAACCTAGAACTTTATGATTCTGCTTCAAATTATTAATTTTATACCTAGAAATCAACAAAAAGTAATAATACATAAAGAAAGCTTTCGTAACATTCAGAATAGTATATACTTCCTTGAATAACTATTCATAATATACTTTGAATTGCCCAACGGAAACAAACTTCGATTTATTTGACACATATGTCAACATATACACACATTTGACATATTATAATGTCAAATAAATCGACGTTTCCATTTTAAAACGAGTCACCAGCGAGCATGTGGCTACGGGAGAAGCTGAGAGAAAACCGCCATTTCGGACTTAACATTTCGCTGCTTTACCATGTGGGTAAGTAGTCAATAATAACAAGTACCTCACTCATTGGAATTGCTGATTGGACATCGTTATACTTTTACTTTTGTATCATCCTGTAGAAGAAGAAAAATCAATTTAACATTGACGTTTATCCATAAACATGGTTGACCATTAAGACCTAGCTTACTAATCATCAATAACAAATACAGTTATTTTATTATTTTATTACTCAATTATTTAGTTTCCGTATCAAGATATAAGATCCTAAGGGATCTTCTATCTCACTCTTTGCGCTGGCAATGTAATCTTTGACCAGCGCTTTAGCTATTGTGAAGTGAATTTAGGCACCACTTCAAGTTCAAATATGGTAAGGCAATGTTCTGCGAAAGTTCTTCTAAAATTAAGGATTGGTGTTTTAATTTATGAAAAGAGTTCTGACAAAATGTAATCACTCAGTAGATAGGCAAACTTAGTCCAACTTACAACCAACAAACTTAGTCCAAAAGACATCCACCTAACAAGCGTAGATTTGCATAAAAAATGAACACTGATAAAAATATCTCTACCCATGGAGCTGCCTGCCCTCTCCTTTGGTCGGGTCGAATAGAATTTTATTTTGTCTAAGGACTTTGGCCACCAATCGGCGCCGCCAAGAAGACACCTCTGGACAAATTTCTCGAGGCAATGACATGGTTCATGATGGTGTACGGTGTCCTCATGGGCGTCTTCCTCTACCCGCTGCAAGCAATCAACTCTCCGGACATCAACGCTGTCATCCAGTGTGTGGGCTTGATTGTTATTGAGTTCGTGGTACTCTCCAAGGTATCTGTCGAGTTTAACAAAATCTCTTCTAAGGCTGTCGGTGGCAGCTAGTGCAACTCGCGACCACTTTTAGTCAAAAGTGCTCTCTCCCTTCGCCTTTTTCGCCTTATTTCATTGTTGGTGGCGGGGAAATTTCTTCCTAACCGAAAAGCCAAACATGACTTGACACGCGAGCCGGACACGCTAGGGGTCATACTTGTCACGAGGCATGTAGTGACGTAGCAGCTTGGCCGGAAATCGTTTCGATTCGTTTTCAGAAAAAATATTTAACTGGAATATTTAACTATAGAACGCTAAGTTCCAAACTTTAAACTCAAAAGCAGAGAGTCGGCTTGAAAATGATGTCTCTTTTCTCCAGGTTGGATGTTTCTATTTTCGTGCACACCAAATCAAAGAGTTGGTGTCCCGGATCCAGAAAGCGTGGCCGCAACATCGAGACGCCAGAGAATCGCAGAGCCAGAAAGAACAGGAGATCATCGCGTGGACCCAATGGTGGATCCACTTCTTTATCGGTCTGGGTACCATTGCCTTGGTGGATTTTTTCACAGCCATTCTGGCCCGCATTCCGTTCTTACTTCCCTATCGGAAGCATTTTCACAGGTAAGGCAAAAATCGTTGCTCGCACCACTAATCCATTGTTGAACACCAATAAAACACACGACTGAGATCAAGTCGTTTGCCAAAATTCTTGTTTCTTTCAGAATCTGGTTTCCGATAGACCAACAAGCATCGCCGACTTACGAGATACTTTTCATCCTACGGACAGTCGGGCTCTGCCTCGATTACAGCACTGTGATTTTCACTGATATTTTCATTACTTCTCTCTTTCTTGAATTGATCGGGCTTTTAAAACTACTGCACCACGATCTGGCACAGATCAAGGAGGTTTCTGTCGAGAGTGTGAAGCGTCAAATGTCCAAATCTAAACTAGAGACATTGATCAAGGACTGGAAAGCTGAAGAGATCGATGCCAGACAGCGAGTAGCTGTCTTCAAGCAGGAAGTCAGCGAAGAGATGAGTCGACGCTTGAGAGACTGCGTGGACCGCCATCAGGAGCTTATCCGGTAAGTAGTTCACATGTCTTTTTTTGCATCGGTCCAGCAATCTCAAAATTGAATGTGTTTCGTTATTCAGAAATTATTCAGAGATATTTTCTCTTATTCCGAGATTGATGTAAGTGCTGCCCAGAAAGGATTCATACACTTGGTAAAAATCTGTCATGCTTGATATGCCATGCTATGCTGCCATGCTATGCTGCCATGCTATGCTGCCATGCTATGCTGCCACGCTATGCTGCCATGCTATGCTGCCATGCTATGCTGCCATGCTATGCTGCCATACTATGCTGCCATGCTATGCTGCCATGCTATGCTGCCATGCTATGCTGCCCATGCTATACTGCCATGCTATGCTGCCATGCTATGCTGCCATGCTATACTGCCATGCTATGCTGCCATGCTATGCTGCCCATGCTATGCTGCCATGCTATGCTGCCATGCTATACTGCCATGCTATGCTGCCATGCTATACTGCCATGGTATGCTGCCATGCTATGCTGCCATGCTATGCTGCACATGCTATGCTGCCATGCTATGCTGCCATGCTATGCTGCCATGCTATGCTGCCATGCTATGCTGCCCATGCTATGCTGCCATGCTATGCTGCCATGCTATGCTGCCCATGCTATGCTGCCATGCTTTGCTGCCATGCTATGCTGCCCATGCTATGCTGCCATGCTATGCTGCCATGCTATGCTGCCATGCTATGCTGCCATGCTATGCTGCCCATGCTATGCTGCCATGCTATACTGCCATGCTATACTGCCATGCTATGCTGCCATGCTATGCTGCCATGCTATACTGCCATGCTATGCTGCCATGCTATGCTGCCGTGCTATACTGCCATGCTATGCTGCCATGCTATGCTGCCATGCTCCATGCTTTGCTGCCATGCTATTCTGCCCATGCTATACTGCCATGCTATGCTGCTATGCTATGCTGCCATGCTATACTGCCATGCTATGCTGCCATGCTATGCTGCCATGCTATGCTGCCATGCTATGCTGCCATGCTATGCTGCCATGCTATGCTGCCATGCTATGCTGCCATGCTTTGCTGCCATGCTATGCTGCCCATGCTATACTGCCATGCTATGCTGCTATGCTATGCTGCCATGCTCCATGCTTTGCTGCCATGCTATTCTGCCCATGCTATACTGCCATGCTATGCTGCTATGCTATGCTGCCATGCTATACTGCCATGCGTTGCTGCCATGCTATGCTGCCATGCTATGCTGCCATGCTATGCTGCCATGCTTTGCTGCCATGCTATGCTGCCCATGCTATGCTGCCATGCTATGCTGCCATGCTTTACTGCTATGCTATGCTGCCATGCTATGCTGCCATGCTATGCTGCCCATGCTATGCTGCCATGCTATACTGCCATGCTATGCTGCCATGCTATGCTGCCATGCTATGCTGCCATGCTATGCTGCCATGCTATGCTGCCATGCTATACTGCCATGCTATGCTGCCATGCTTTGCTGCCATGCTATGCTGCCCATGCTATGCTGCCATGCTATGCTGCCATGCTATACTGCCATGCTATGCTGCCATGCTATACTGCCATGCTATGCTGCCATGCTATGCTGCCATGCTATGCTGCCATCCTATGCTGCCCAGGCTATGCTGCCCATGCTATGCTGCCATGCTATGCTGCCATGCTATGCTGCCCATGCTATGCTGCCCATGCTATGCTGCCATGCTATGCTGCCATGCTATGCTGCCATGCTATGCTGCCATGCTATGCTGCCATGCTATGCTGCCCATGCTATGCTGCCATGCTATGCTGCCATGCTTTGCTGCCATGCTATGCTGCCCATGCTATGCTGCCATGCTATGCTGCCATGCTATACTGCCATGCTATGCTGCCATGCTATACTGCCATGCTATGCTGCCATGCTATGCTGCCATGCTATGCTGCCATGCTATGCTGCCATGCTATGCTGCCCATGCTATGCTGCCCATGCTATGCTGCCATGCTATGCTGCCCATGCTATGCTGCCCATGCTATGCTGCCATGCCATGCTATGCTGCCCATGCTATGCTGCCATGCTATGCTGCCCATGCTATGCTGCCCATGCTCTCTCAATGATATTGCATGAGAATTCAAGCAAGTTTTTACCCAAGAAATATAAATATTCTATTCAATGGAATGCTGAAGAAAATTCGGCAGTAGGAACGATATAATTAAAGCGAAAATAATTAGAGAGAGTGGCTAAACGTTTAATTAAATGTAATCAACCGACAGAACACGACAGACATCAATACACAAATAGATTAAATTCCCTTTTTTCAAGACTTTGAAAGACAATTTGGGTGCCCAGTATTTTAAACATGAAAATGATGAAAAACGATGTCCTCACAGAATTTTACGCGAAGCGGAGTCTATATTGAATCACACGCTGGTCAGCCAACTGCTCTACAACCTCATTGCTTTGACAGCAATCATCGTGTTCATCACGACAGAAAGCTCATCAAAGGCTGAAAATGCCAGCGGAGAAGTAAGTATTGTATTTGTATTCATTGTTGTATGTATGAGATAGATTATGGTATACAAAATATTTTAACAATGGCTAATCGCACAGCTTAGAAAATCTCATCTATGTTTTCAATATTAACCAAGAACATTACTCTTCGCCCGAGGAATCACTATAAATCAATTGCAATGTATGTTTGACCCACAGCTTTTCGAAAAGGTATTTCTGTTCGTGGTGGTGGTGCTGGGCTCTACCCTAGAGATCGCTGTTGTCTCTTTTCTATCTGACAAACTCACCGAAGAGGTATGTGGATAGAATAGAAAATGGTCTTCCGGATTAATTTCTGACGACACATGTCTTTTCCTAGTCTTAGCACGGTAGTTTTGGGCAAAGGGTTTTTTTGCCCCATGAACATGGGACCTTTATTTTAGGCCACATTTTGCCCTATTAAAGTTTCATCCAAATCGGTTCCGCCGTTTGGTCAGAATCGTGCAAACAAACACACGAACAAAAAAAAACATTATCAACTTTTTTCTCTGGGTAGTCAAATTGAAGTCATCGCTCTCTCATCCACTGACATTTCATTTCCTGTAGTTTGAACGAGTCCGAGAGGTTGTGTACGGAGGAGACTGGTTCGAGCAACCAGAGAGTTACAAGCGGTCCATGCGCATCATCATATCGCGTAGCAACCAGCCGCTGGTCATCAGGGTGGCTGGATTTGTGCCCGTAACGCAGGAGACGTTCTTAGGGGTGAGTCTGGCTCTAAGTAATAGATTCTTGTTTCATCTCAATTCCTGCAAAAAGCAGCCAAAAGCAGCCAATTAAGCAGAAAGCCAAAACGTAGAGATATACTATAAGGTGGTTGTCTTAGCACAGCAAATATTATAAGCAGAGCAAAAGGATACTTATATTTGAATAATTTAATAGCAAGGTCTCGGAAAAGAGGAGGGTACCACCGAAACCACCTTTGTATCTCCATCGTAAACTTACTAGTAAAATTGTATATCTAGGCGATCATGTCAAGATGTTAAATGTAAATAATCATTGTTCAACATAGGAATAAGGAAATACATCAAGAGAGTTTCCATGGGAAATCCGTTAGAAAAAAAGAGTTAATTTAGATAGTACATAATCAAACTGATTGACAATCTTTTCGGTGTTTTTGTAGGGACAAGTGAACATAATTATTCCAGATCCAAGCAGATTTATAAAAACCTTTTTAAAATTCCAATCACCCAAACCACCAGCTTGTCGTTGATCAACATAATCACTATACGGATAATTCCCGTAATATTCAGCAAAACATGGTAAAATCACAAAAAATCTTAAGCATTCCAGATACAGATTTTAGTGGAACATTGAAATCCTACTTCATGCTTGATTCGTGCTTTTCTTTTTCCTTACAGATTATGAACTTAACTTATTCATACTACATGGCAATGTCCACGGCAATTCACAAAAATTGAAAATACGACTTTATACGACTTATATTGATAACGACTATATTAACTTTTTATGCCACTTCTACGCTATAAGTCGGCCACAGCTGTCAAAAAGACCATCATGTGGCTGCTTAAGAAGCTTCAAGAAAACCGCAAATTTGGTCTGAACATCTCGCTGTTGTACGGAGTGGGTAAGTACTAAGAAATAACATCTATACGTCACTGATACACCTATTCCATTCAATCAAAATCCTATCAAAATGACGTCATGATACCCACTCGGTAAAGCCAGGCAGAGCGATTCGGGTTGTGGTTTCCCTATCTCCCGTTGATATTTAGCAGAGATAAGACTTTCCTGGGGGTGAGTGATTCAAAGCATGGAGTGGTGTATACCTAAATGGTCAAAGTAGCCAAGTCAAGTCCCACTCGCAGCGCAGCTAAATTCCTGGAGGAGGCAGCTACATATTATTCTTTTAGTACTTTGATAGTACCTACAGACACAAACTGCAAAACCAGTATAGTACAGATTTTAGAGTATAATTTAAAATAGATGAAAATGTGCGTTTGAATTAGCAGCTTGCTACAGAGAGATAATATTGTGGGAGATGAGCTATTTTTACCAGTTTTTTGCAGCGGCACTGTCAGTTAATTACCTCAAATCAACTTTTAGCTGAATATTAAGACCAAATTATGTGCTCGTCTGGTCATTATGGCTTGAATAGAGTAATCTTATTTCATCGAACCAATTTTTTTATTAGGTAATCGCCAATCGGTAAAGGGGGTGTTTGCACCATTACAAGAGATTCATTATGAACACAAATTAATTACAAAACAAATTTTTGAAATAGTAATGTGCACAGAAATTACTTGGGTGATCTGCACCTCAGTTATTAACTTAATTAAGTCCTTGCTGTTGCTATAGCACAAAAAATCTTTGTGTTTTTATGCATTAGGAAATCGAGGTTGCAATGATGTTGCCAGACATAATATACTATCGTGACATTTTCAGCCAAGAATGTGGTAAATTTTTAAACTTTATTCTAGGATTAATGTACTTTCAGCAAATTACCTAAAGTGGAACACATTTTTGACAGTTTGTTTCCTCACATTGACAGAGATATCTCTTCTATAGAAGACATACTGAATGATTATTCTTGTTAAAAAAAAATCCATTAAAAAAAATCAATCCACTCTTGGCCTGATCCCCTAAAACACTTTCACTTAATTTAAGCCAATATACTTGTGAAGAAAGTGAAAGAAAATTGTTACTAGCTCTGAGCTCATGATTGAGAGTGACATCCGTTTCAATCCGTTTATATCGAAGAGCCACATTCACATTTCCTTGTCGAATTAGACGTCTTGATGTGCCCTTCAGACCATTGTACAATTGCTATGCAACAACAAATATTTCGCTTATCCTTGCTAGAGCTAATCTTGTCTCGCTCAGCCAACAAAAAAACTTATGTTACATAAAGTAAGTAGAAGTTAGTAGAATGTAGTAGTTAGTAGAATGAGCAACGCAGCTAGGTTTGTATGGTATTGTCATAAATTGATTTGAATTTTTCTTTTTTCCTGAGAAATGGTACATTATATTTTATGTGACCGTGTAATGTAATTGTAGTTCTTTTAAACACCTTTATACAACTAGTGGATTGGAATATTTACTTGGGACCAAGTAAGGAACATTTAATGTGCAGTAATTAGTGAAATGTATTGAAACATCAAGGAAGAAGTCGAGAATCGATAATGGCCAAAAGAGGAAATTCAATATGTTTCACCCCCATAAAGGATCCACTTAAATACGAAAAACGTATCGCATGCAAAGAATTGCCAATACTTAACACGAACCGCATTTTTCCGGACAGTCGCCATTGGATTCCAAATGTTCACTGATGAGCCAACTTCACTAAAATCAACAAAAGACAATAATTATGTTAAACATATATTTCTGGGGATAAGTGATCAATGATTATAGATAATAAGGAATTCAATTAACAATAGAATAATTATTGTTACATAAGTATGCATAACAGTTATCCAACAAAGGGACCAAGCAATTTTGCACATAATACCCACAGCACTGTTCAAAAGATCTGCTTCTACCTATTGCTTTTAAAATTTGCCACTAGAGGTCAGCAACAAAATCACAATTAAGCCCGCAAATACCTATTTTTACTCACCAATTCAAGGTAAAACCGGACAAACCTCACACACTCAGGTCAAACCAAAGCACCACACATATCTACTTTTCTCCGAAGTCCAAAGCTTTTCTTACAGCTCCTGTGATTCTGTGCTGTCTCTTCAAAAACCGATTGCAACTCATTAAATCCATGCTAAGAAATGCCCCCTTTAAAATTTTGCCTCCATTTTCGCTGCTCTGTAAAATTTTTTACTTTTCTATTTTGCAGCAGATACCTGTGTGAAAATAGTGTCAAACCATTCAAACCTAATTTAAAATGTAAAAAAAACTCATAAAGAGGAGGCATAAGAACGTGGTAGCAAAAATTCTCTTTCACGACTGTGGACTCGTATAAATGAAAGACCGGCGGAAAATGGACTCTACCCACAAGGGAAATGAGAGTAGCAGGATTATCTAGAATCTAGATGGTATGAGAAACACATTTAGGATAAAAAATCGAATGCCATCATCCCAAAAGAAAAAAAGATAAGTCATTGTCTTCATGAGTATCAGTGACTCAGTTCATTTTCAGTTGTTATTGCTCAATTAACAGTATGTAACTACTAACTATGTAAACGTGTGTAAGCATATTTTGTAATACAAGAAACAGTGCTGTTCAGATAGCCCGCATATCACTGGAAATAACTCGTTATAATTCAATTATTTACAAGATATTATTGGTCACCTACTGTATTTTGCTTTGCACAAATAAAAATACTGATAAAATAATGCTCAACTCAACTACGTTGAAACACCTTGCAAATGCTTCCTAAGGCAGCCATAGATAATGTAATCTATCAATTTCTTCAGATACAAATCTGTCGGGAAAATTCGATTCAATATTATTTTAAAGCTGATTTAAATAAATTTTTCGGCAATGACTTACAACAATTATTGTCGCTTTTGTACTAGACCCAACGGCGCAAGACTCAACCTTTCACAGAGACCGTAGCCGCAACCAGAATTAAATTCCGTCAACTGTCGTTCGCAACATTCTTGACAGACATCATTACAAAACTGGCAGAAAAATTGATTTAATAAATTTAAAATAATAAATAAATCACCCTAAGTCCTAGCTACCATTACTGATTAGCGTTATTTCATCGTAAGGAATACATTACATAATAAATATAATATATATCATAACGTGTCTGACTTTTGGCGCGACACCCCATGGCGTGCCCCTCTGCATGACCTTGACACTACGAATTTCAAGTCCCTCGAACACTGGTTAACCATCGGCGGCTGAGACGACGGCGGCGGTGGCGGCGGCTGCCGCTCACTTTGCGATCTCCTTCATGCGGTTGAGCGCGCTTCCGGCGCGGAACCACGTGATCTGTTGCTCGTTGAGCGTGTGGTTCAGCTTGATGCTGTCCGTCTTTCCTCCGTTCTTGATCTCCGCCGTCACCGGCTGAACGGGCAGAGAAACGTCGTCAGTAATGTGAGATTCACATGAATAAATCAAAAGGTTTGGCATGTTGGAAACACCGGATCTCGTGAGATCACTGAAGTTAAGCAACATTGCATTGCAAGATGGGTGAACATCATGCAGCCGGCACCGGGACTCATCGAGACCTCACCGAGAAGATGAGTGACTTCTCTAACAATTTTTTTTACAAAATCGCCCCTCAAATCACAACTCTGTATCCTTTTGGAAAGCTTCGAAACGGCGGCGCCGTTGCCTCACCTTGCCGGGTGCCAGGTCCTTGAGTCCGAGCAGCGAGATCTTCGACGTCGGCAGCACCTTGTCGTAGTCGGCGGGATTAGCAAACGTCAACGGCAGCATGCCCTGCTTCTTGAGGTTCGTCTCGTGGATGCGCGCAAACGACTTGACGATGATGGCGCGACCGCCCAGGTGCCTGGAACGCGGCGGACGCAAAACGTGAACAGTCTCGTTTGAAAGTTTAAGTTAAAAAGTGGAATTTCATTGAAATGCGTTATAACTCGCACCTTTTACTAATCGTAGCACGATTCTGCTAATCATAGCAGAAAAAACCAATGGAATATTCCTAGTATAGTGGAAAGGGTAAGAATCCCTAATTTTTTTTGATATCTACTCAAAAACTGCAAATAATGAGTTTGAAACAAAAATAAACTGTTAGAAAGCAACCAAAAGGTCACCAATTACAAATTAAAAAACCTCAATGCTCCATATACGAGTGCATGACAGCGCAAAACTAAAGCCACCATATTGCAACGAGGGTACCAACTGCAAACAAAATAACACAACCTTTTGTAGTCCCAACAATCGGAGTCCTATAAGAGCCATGTTATTCGAGCACCCGAAAGTCTTTAATAACTCGCCCAAAATCGCCCTCCGACAAAAAAACTCAACGGATTACAAAGTTTCACATCAACATGCATCGACCAACCTCCCAAAAACCACACAATTCAAACTTCCGCTACATCAGGATGACGCCAAACTATTTAACCGGGTTATTAAAATAAATAATAGAATTGTAATTCATAAAAAGAATCTCATTTTTTAAATCATTCTACTGTCAACCCTGATCAAACTTCGCCCAACCAGTCAACGTTCCGTAAAGCCCCCGAGCCCCAAAGCCTCCCAAACTACAACTTTTCCCGACGTTTTCCCGGGAAACCCGCGGCACTTGCCTGGGCTCCAGCGCGGCGTGCTCGCGCGAGCTGCCCTCTCCGTAGTTCTCGTCGCCGACGGCGACCCACTGCACGCCCTTGGCCTTGTAGGCGCGCGCCACGTCGGGCACCGCGCCCCACTCGCCCGACAGCTGGTTCTTGATCTTGTTCATCTCGTTGTTCTCCGAGTTGGTGGCCCTGCCGACCGGCAAACACGCGCGGACACCTTCAAGGGACGTTGCTTGCGGTAGAAGCAGCAGTTTGGTTGTCAATGATCAGAAAACATGCACACTTGTCTAGCCCTGACTCTCAAAATGTTTCCCCTAGCATATAAAAATCGCATGGCACGGCTAAGTCACCCAAGGCCTGGTATAACAATGTCCGAATAGCTAGTTATCCTCTCAGAAACCACGCTGACATCAATTGCCTCCATCTATTTACTATTCACGGGGAGGATAATTTAATAAGATGTAACTATGAAATGTAACAAAGTGTTATATTATATTTAGTTGTCCGCTATAGACATATTTAACTAAGAACTAGTTGATGGTAGTACGCATTATCTTATCAACAAGAACATCAGCATTATGCAGAGTTTGTTCATAGAGGGAACCGACTCTGAGAGTTCAAAACAACTCAATAAAACCGGAAAATCTCCAGAAAACCGACCATCAACACATCATGGTATGACCGTACGAGTATTGGCCGCAGCCATGTAAATAGCATCGCGTAGGTTCTTCAAAACTCGACGTCGTTGTCAACCGACAAACGTCGTCTCAGATTGCGCGAGCGAGCGACAAGCGCAAGGCGGCGAGAGCTCACCCGATGAACATGTTGTTCGAGATGTTGTCGAGATGGCCGCGGTACTTGAGCCAGGGTCCGGCCGCCGAGATGTGGTCGGTGGTGCACTTGCCCTTGACCTTGATGAGCACCGTCAGGTCGAGCAGGTCCTTGCCGTCCCACTTGTCGAACGGCTCCAGCAGCTGCAGCCGGTTGCTCTTCGGGTCGACGTTCACCTGGATAAGTCCGAGTCGAAGCCAAACGTTTGATTTCAAGTTCGGTGAAATTGGTTTAATTTTTTTAATTATTTTTTGATGAGCGTTGCGAGCGTAGCGAAATTTTCAATTTCACTTGGTGGAGAAAGAAAACACTTGTGTGTTTTTGTTTGTTTGTGTGTTAGTTCACGCTCTACAGGCCAAACGGCTGCTCCGATTTTCATCAAAATTTCGGGAAACCGTATTTTGTTCTCAACTTAGACCCCCTACTTTTTTCAGCAAAGTCGAGGGCCTTAACTACAACAATTAAGTATTACTTTCTTACGACGCGTGTCTTTACCTAATCTTAGCAACGTTACACAAAAACTAAATGCTAAGTTCCAAAACTAAAACTTTTCCTGATGTTTGGCAAAGCTATTCTGCCTGCTTTATCAATGGTCTAAACTCAAATTTGAGTTCAGGAAATTAGCATTCAATAACGCAGCTGAATAGTTTTTCAGAAAATTGCAGTGACTAACGATCTGGAAACGCTCCTTGCAAACCACCGATAGTGGACGTCAACTGCAACAACCAACAACCTGCCCTCAGCGCTCTACGACGCAGCACGATCGATTCGTGTAAGCTATCGTCGCGTGGCGAAGGAGTACGCACCTTGACGGCGGATCCGTCACTGGGCGGCGCCTGGTACGTGTCCTGGCCAGGGTCGAAGCCGCGAGACGGCAGCTCGTCGCCGTACGGAGAGTCCAGCAGGAACTGCTTGCCGTCGCTGCCCGTCAGCTTGTCCTTCTGCGGGTCGAAGTCCAGGGTGCCTGGACGGGGGGGCAGAGGGCACGAGGTTAGACAAGGCGAGATCGGAACAAACACCGGCAAGCCGTGGTGCGGGGAAGTTCATGGTGTACAGTTATGTTCGGATGGTGGGAATCAAAACGATGGTTGGGTGGTGATTTCCACGGCCGTGGGTGGATGTAGCTGTGAATTTTCATGGTTTTTCTCTGAATAGAATAGTTTGAGGGACCCCTTGTCACTCGGCGTTGCGGCAGCTCACGGTCTACAAACTTCAGCAGTACCAACTGAATAAACTCCCTTTTTGAAAAGTACCTTGTTTATAGTACCAACAAATTCCTCAAATCAGAGCAAAACCGTGATACTTGCAGCGGCAATCAAAACAATTTAACCAGATTATAATTGGCTACTTGTCTCGAGACTTATTATCCTCTAGACTTTTATTCTCTAGACTAGAATTATTTTTTGTCTTGTGGGAGGTTCGGTTAAAAGGGCACATGAAAGTGCTTGCCTTTGCTACTTTATACTTCAAAATAGACTTGTTCGACTCATTGCGATGCTGGACAAAGCGATCTTTTGGCAAAACTAAAGAACAGCAGAGGGGTCGCGGACATTTACCTGAGAGCGACATCGCCGTGACAATCTCGGGCGAGGTGACGAACGCGTGCGTCGCCGGGTTCGCGTCGTTGCGTCCGGTGAAGTTGCGGTTGTACGATGTCACGATCGTGTTCTTCTCGCCCTTCTTGACGTCCTTGCGGTCCCACTGGCCGATGCACGGGCCGCAAGCGTTTGCCAGGACCGTGCCGCCAAAGTCGCGCAGCGTTTGCGCCTGAAACGCGATCGGACGAAGTTCGAGACATCGGAGACTTTGAACTTTGAAGACATCGGAGTCTTTGGAGACATTTGACTTGTTTCCCAGTGTGGACAGACATTTTAGGTTAAATTATTTTTTGTGAATAACAATCTACCTACGAATACGATTCATGCAAAGATTAGTCGATTGGTATGATATTGAACCTTACATTTAAATTTCAAATAGCGTACTCAACGTCATAATTATGACCAGTGAAGTTGTTGGTGTGTGGATTCATTAAGCAGCACTCGCTCTGATCATGAACAAGGTTGTAGAGCGGAATAAAGTATGCCGTGTTTATGAAAGAGGATAAAGAAATAAATACAAGAGCAAGGATTAGCCCAAGAACAAGGCAAGAATTACACAGTCATCCAGATCTATCCAAGATCTATCTCCTAGACGACCAGCAGCTGAAGAACGGAACCCATCACGGTAGTAGCGCTCGGGAACGAGAAGCCGACGGCGGTACTCACGATTCCGTCGCGCTCGATGGTGGCGCGCACTTGCTCCGAGCCGGGCGTCACGTTGAACGGGATCTTCGACTTGATGCCGTGCTTGAGCGCCTGCCTGACGATGCTCGCGCACCGACCCATGTCCTCGTAGCTCGAGTTGGTGCAGCTGCCGATGAGGCCAACGCGGATGTCGAGCGGCCAGCCCTTCTCCTTGGCCACCTTGCCTGGCCGGGGGGGAGACGCGAGGGCGACGGTTAGTTGGTGCTTCGATCGATTAAGGCCGGTGGGGATGGGTGACACGAAGACGTTACCTATGTTGCAGCAGCTCTAGATTTGCTGAGGTCTGTCTACCGACACTGACAAGAACCACAAGGGCTTTGCAAACACGATAATATGAGTGTTTGCGGTGGCCGATGGCCTAGGGTAATCGTAAAAACTATCGTAAAAACTGATTTTTATTTTTAAAATTTTAATGCAATGTGCTGAAAATAGTACAGGGGATAAGTTGAGTGAAAACAAAGGTGTCCAGAAAATCTCATCAAAATCGGTTGAGGCATTTGGCCTGTAGATTGCAAACAAAAACATACAAAAAAAAAAAAAAAAAAAACAGGTATTTTTTTTTGCGTTCGAGCAGTAAGCATTATTGAAGATTCACTTCGCTCGTAACACTCAGCAATAACGTACGGCGCTGCGGTTCACAACCGGCGCTCGGCGCTGCGGTGCGCCAACGACATAATCCTGGGGCGTCACTCACCGACTTCGCTGACCGGGTTGCAGAGGTCGGGAGTGAACGGCCCGTTGATGTGCGGCTCGAGCTCGTCCAGGTTGATCTCGATCACCTCGTCGTAGTTGGCGCCCTTGTCCGCGGTGAGCAGGGTGGCGGCAAACTTGTCCGACTGCTGCGCGACCGAATCGCGGCTCGTCGCGACCAGGTAGTCGCGCATGCGCTTGTTGTACGGGAAGAGCGAGGTGGTCGCTCCGATTTCGGCGCCCATGTTGCAGATGGTGGCCATGCCTGCGTGCGGGGCGGGTCAACGGACATCAGTCGGAGGCTTTCGATTGATTTTTTTATTGCTTATTGTGCCCTTTGATTTTTTACAAATTATCAGACGTTGTTATATCAACTAGCAGGTGGGCCATGCGGGCAGCTTATATGCACATAAGGCTAAGATAATGCCTATAAGGGCAATTGATTTTTAATAAAGCACCATAAGTTATGAAATCAATAGACCACATTTGAAATTGCCCATTCCAGGGTCAGTAATAACTAATAAGTAATAACAATAAGTGATTACTGATTACGACAAATGTATTCCCATAAGAAAAGCAATACAACCCAAATTTTTACCCTTTCTGGAATTGAATTCTGAATGTGGACTTGCTGTCCAAGTTAGAACTATACTAGAAAGTGTTTCTATTCTACAAATGACTTGAAAATCCACCCCCTCTTGGCTAAGCTAGCAATTGAAATCCGGCAATGCTGTCGAGAAGAAGAAACTCGGATGTTCAAAAAAATCTTTGGCTTGGCCAAACATTTAGGCTTCAGCTTTTAAGTACGTTGTGAACGCTCTCATGTGCAAGTGTACTTGATATTGACGAGTTAACGGCATAATTTGCTTGTGAACGGGCCATCACTTGAAATTAGCACCCCTAGATTTTTTTCTCAATAAACGTAACACACGGCTTTGACGCCATCTCGCTAACACGTTCCATCCGTACTGACCCGTGCACGAGATGGAGTCGACGCCCGGGCCGAAGTACTCAACGATCGCGCCGGTGCCTCCCTTCACAGTCAGGATGCCGGCCACCTTCAGGATGATGTCCTTGGGAGACGTCCACCCGCTAAGCTTGCCGGTTAGGTTCACTCCGATCACCTGTCAACAACGGGCAGTTAACAACTCGTCCGTCTTCTGGGATTACACAGCAATCATTTGCCCACTACAGTCTATGGATTGCACTGGAGTCCATGACCCACCTATTCAGGGTTGATTTCCTAGTATTTGTTACTATTTTTAAGGAACGTGTCTAGAAATGACAAATTGTTTCTACACACCTATTCCATTCAATCAAATTTCAGTCCAAATGATATCATGATTCCCACTCACTAGGTAAGGCCATTTGGGTTGTGAATTCCTTTGTTATTTAGCACAGGGGCGGATCTAGACACCAGTCATGGGGGGGGCGATTAAGCTCATATCGGGGGGGGGGTACAGCCCCCGAAAAATTGCGACGTCAAGGTCTCTCAATGAAGCAAATCTACGCCTTTCAGGCAATTCATATGCACAAAAGTTAGGACCGAAGATATTCATGTTTGAATGGTTATTACGTTTTTTGAAGAAAGTTTTTCTACTAAACTATATTGCAATGTAGTTTAATGCAATTTCTTTCTCAATTAAAAATCAAATCTACAAATTTCAGCCAAACTATAGACATAATTTTGAAATGCACTCAGGGATGAGGAGTTTACCGGATTCATGGGGGGGGGCGATCGCCCCTACCGCCCCCCCCCTGGATCCGCCACGGATTTAGCAGAGCTAATTATATTTTTCTGACGTATCTGACGTCACTTTTATCCGAGTGGAATAGGCCTACACTCAACTGCATCTTAACCCCATCATGACAATTTTTAACTTAACCTACCCCTACATAAATCTATTACTTCCACATTTAGATTCAATGTTTTGCCACTCATTTGCTACCCTCGTTACTGCAAAGTTGTACCAGACAAAAGTCGCGAGTCACCTCACCTTGGGACACTTGAGCTCCCACGGGATGTTGGCCATGACGTCGACGGCGTCGGCGCCGCCAACGCCGATGCAGAGGCAACCGAGACCGCCGCCGTTGGGCGTGTGCGAGTCGGTGCCGATCATCAGCAGGCCGGGGAACGCGTAGTTCTCGAGGATGATCTGGTGGATGATGCCCGAGCCCGGCTTCCAGAAGCCGACGCCGTACTTGGCACCGGCCGTGCTCAGGAAGTTGTAGACCTGGGTGGAAGAGCGACGGCCTTTGGATGAGACTTGCAATGGGTTATGTCTGTCCGTTGGGCGTGGAGTGTTCTGGTGACGGCGTTGGCAGCTAGATTTTAAATCGCAGATAGTGGAAGTGAAGGTGGTCTAGTGGTCTGGTAAAAGCGTAAGCAGTGGCAACACAAGATTATAAAAATAATATGTCTACCTACGCATCCAAAGGTCTAATAACAGGCAACAAGAAATTGAAAATTAACCTCGATTCAACCGACTGATTAATTTTTAAAATAAAATGTCAATAAAGGGTGGCCATTGGACATTGTTGGTGACTTTAAGAGATACTCAAGTTCAATAGAAAGTTACTGCCCTAAAGGCCCATTTACAACTAACTTTTCCGTTAACTTAACGTTAACTTAGCCGCTAACTTAAACTTATTACAATAATGGAAGTTATTCTAAGCCAATCAGATCGCGAACAGTCCGTCAGTGTAGCTCCACTCCCGAATTCAAATGAACTGTCAACTGTCACATTTAACCTCTTTACTCCGTGCTTATCATTTCGCCATGGATCCTTGCGATATTATCTTCCTTTTAATCGGCTACACATATTTATTGCATAGGAATCAACAGGCAACCAAACGCCATCGTCGAAGAAGATGGTGGGTTCACCCTGTAAACCAACTGCGAAGCGAACATGGGGATTTTCACAATTTGCTGGCTGAAATGCGACTTCAAGATGCAGATCAATATTTATTTTATATACTCGAATGACACCGCAGAAATTTGACACCTTGCTGAGTTTTGTGCTAAATTGTACGCAAGTGCTAAAAAATTACAATTTTACCTACCAGGCAATCCCATGTGCTCGGAAATGCTCTGCCAAAGATTCTCTCGTACAAATTTATTTTTGTATTCTCCATCGCTCTTATTATAAAGTGCTGGGCAGGCCATGTAAGCCATAATTAGTTTTTCATCTGGATTAGCCATTTTGACTAATGAAAAGACTAAAAAATTAAATTACAAAGATCGAAAACGAAACGAGTTCACTGCCTCCTTGCACATACTAGATTCTAGATTCTTCACGCAGGCGGTGGACTGGACGAATCTGATTGGCTGCCGCTTAAGTTTTTACGTAGCCGTAGCCGTAAAGTTTGGCTTGGTCAAACTTGGCGACAAAGTTACGTCTACGTTAAGTTCATAAGTTAGTTGTAAATAGCCTTACGGTAATATTTAATACAAACTTCCCGCTTAAGTTTAAGTTAACGTTAAGTTAACGGAAAAGTTAGTTGTAAATGGGCCTTAACAGCAAAAGAAATGTCAATTTTGGCATAAACTCTGATCGATTGAAAATGTATGCCAAAACAGAAAATGGAGACTAAGTTACAGCATTAGGATAAGATATTTCTGATTAAAATTTTTTGCCCACTCAACTAAGGGCTGCTATAGGACTGCTTGAGAACACTTGAGTTTATTTTTGGCTAAGAGAGCTATTTGGCTAAGATAGGGATATTTGTCCCTTCCCTTCACTATGCCAACGCCTAAGACAACGCAGACCCCAACTCGTGGCCGCGCAAACCCTCGCTGTTACCTCAGCGTTTAGGTCCTTGGCGCGCGCCAAGTCCTTGTCCCCGCCGATCTGCGCCTCGATCAGATGGTCGCAGTGGATCGTTGACGGCACCGCCACCGTCGGCAGGCCCGACGAGATGAACTGCAGCATCGCCATCTGCGCGGTCGCGTCCTGCATCGCCACGCGGTCGGGACGCAGACGCAGGTAGCTCTCGCCGCGGATCACCTCCGCCGAAGCCGGCTCGTCCAGGTGAGAGTACAGCACCTGGGGGCCGGGGGTTTCGTGGTTAAGCGATAAGTTGAGGTTACGATGTGGTTTCTTCTTGGTTCGTTTCGTGTTTCGTGATGCTGTTGCCAGAACAATATTGCCTGCTATAGAGATGTTAACACGGACTTCTTGTGCTCATCGAAATATCACCTCTGGCAAGTCTGGCTGGTGTGGGTCGTGGTTTTGGAGTGTGTTCAGCAGAAATTCTGGTGTTTTTTGGTTCATTTGGTTTTTGTTGGCAGCAAATGTGGCTTGATGCTGGTGCCAGAACAAAAATTGCCTAGAGGGTCGTCAGATGGTTGGGAGAAACTTCTTATGACCATAGTAATTGTCGATGTTCAACTTCCTCACGATATCTTAGAACCATGTGCAATAAAAACTACATTGTGTGAAGTTAAGGTTTTCACAATCTGAAGTAGGTAGTGTAAATAAATCTACCTAAATCTAGATAGTGGGAGAGAAAACAAAGGAAAAAGAATTTACTTCTTCTTACAAGATCCTTATCTGTCATGGTGAAAAGATATCAGATCATATCTCACAGACATATATAGTACTCATAATTTTATGATCAGAAATGAATTTCTCAAATGCCTGCAGCGCATTCACAAATGCTTTGAATACCAAGTTCACAAAAGGTATCAAATCTTACAAAAAACGCAAGCTTACCTTCTCAGAAAGGGTCAGTGGACGACCCATACGTTTCTTCACGACGTCCAAGTTCTTCTGTAACGACTCGTAGGGGAGGTATGAGGTCGAGTCGAACTTGCTCATGGCCACCTTGGAAGCCATCGCCGACAGCGGGGATACGTGAAGGCATCGTGTTTGTATTTCAATTGCGTTTAGCCATGAGCCCTGCAAAGAAAGTATGATGGCATATTGATGGAATTGTCAAATTTAGTAGGTAGGCATTTGGATTTAACTCTCTCGTAGGTAACTATTCTAGAAGTCGGTGGCTATAAAAAGTGTTTGAAAAGGATTGTTGCGCAAAATTCGTGTTGTGTTAGAAATGACACAATTGAAGCAATGAGCCAAATCACCTTTGAACTATAAATTATGCAAGTGGATCAATTTTGTCAAGTATTTCTAGTATCAATCATGCTGTTCAAAAGCCATTTTTTCTTAAAATAGCTAAGAAAACATAAATTTGGCAAGCAATTTCATGACTATAGGACACAGAAGGTCGAATATCTGTTGTACTTATTTAGAACAGATGGAACAGACTGAAAAAAACCATATTCTGGTCGGTACAGTTGATAAATTTTCCATTAGCTCAACAAATCTAATTTTTATTTGCTTATGTCAACTCGAATGAGAATTATATAGGTAGCAACGAGAGAAGCTCAAGTGACTGTCAAAAACTATTCTAGTTTGGAAAGTAAAGAAGTATTAAAAGCAATTAAAATATCAAGACAAACCTGGCGATGCAAAACTCGCATACAGTACGCCATGGCTGCAAAGGACGAGACGAGATCGAGCCGAAAATAATTTTCTAGAGATCACGTGAGCTACAGAAACCTTGCCGAGTTTGCACTCCACTGCGATGGTGCTGCCCAACTGCTGACATATGAACGCGGAGATAACACCAAGTGCCAATTTGAGTAGGTGTCAGTTGGTCGTTAGTGGTGCAACAGGAAAGTTGTTAGGTTTTTGTTTGGTAAAATGACATACGTTATTTTACAGGTGTTATTTTTCCTTCTGAATATTTGTTTGCTTCAGTACGGAGGAGCTGCCAGTCCACGCTCGGATTATGTAAGTTTTTATTGTTTTTTAACCTCAATTTAAATTGTCAGATTGACAGCTGTTAGATAACATGTGAATATTATGGTATTAACTTTTCAACTGGGTTTCTTTTTTCCACAGAAAAGTCACCGAGCACTTTCGCTCAATAATCAACAGGTCATTAAACTTGCTCAGCTTTCAAATATTAGTCATTTCAATGCGGTGCTTGATGCGATATTAATTCCGAGAGTTGTTGGAACACCAGGCCATGAAAAGGTCAAAGATTATATTGTGTCCTCTATGGATGACTTGGGATGGACCGTCGAGAAAGACGCGTTCGAAGACAACGCACCTGGGTTTGGGAAGTTGAAATTTACTAACGTGATTGCCACTTTAAATCCTAATGCAAAACGTTACCTCGTTCTTGCTTGCCACTACGATTCCAAGTACTTCCGTGACTTCAATTTCCTTGGGGCAACAGATTCAGCTGTGCCCTGTGCAATGATGATCAACCTTGCACTTACAATGAGAGATCAATTAAAGTCAATTGCTCAACAGGTGAGTTGCTGAAAATTAACAGATTAGGACCCAGACCTAGCTTAGTAATAGGTCTAGGTCAGTCAATATGATTTTGGTACCTAAATTTAATATCAAATTGGCAACCTTCTTTTCTAGACTAATCTGAGCCTCAAGTTTATATTCTTTGACGGAGAGGAAGCATTTGAAAACTGGGGCCCAAAGGATTCAATCTACGGTGCTCGCCATCTGGCGTCTAAGTGGTCCAGGACGAATACACCTGAAGGCCACAGCTTCCTCGAAAAGATGGATGTTCTGGTTCTCCTGGATCTATTGGGAGCGCCAAATCCTCACTTCTACAGCTTCTTCTCCGACACGGAACCATGGTATCGCATTCTGGTCGATGCGGAAGCAAAGCTCACTAGCTTCAAAGAGTCTACCAAATACTATGTCGGCAGAAATAGGCAAAAATACTTCTTGCCGATGTCTTCTGGTGGTTTTGTCGAGGATGATCACATTCCATTTCAAAGACTGGGTAAGAAATTGTGATATTTCTATTAGATTTTTTATATCTTATCGGATTTACACTGTTTTTTGGCCTTGATCACGTTTGATTTCCTGCTCTGAATTACAACCGGTCGGCCTTGCTTCCGATACGAGTTTCAACCAAAATTGTTGGCTTTGACCGATCGATCCCATTTCCTGTAAATCTTGTTTCATCAGCAGGTGATTCAGATAAGCCAATGTCATCAATTCCTCATAAATCTTGGTGTTTTTGTGCTGGGCCATTTCTGTTTGATTCTTCCTGGCTGGTTGTGTCAGCCAAGGTGGCCCACTTCGTCTGAATTTCGCCAGTTTCATCTGGTTCGGAGTTTGTGTGTGAATCGTTTGGTTTTTTACAGGCGTTCCGATCTTGCATCTGATTCCGATGCCGTTCCCGACCGAATGGCACACGGCATCGGACAATAGAAACGCTATCGACGTGAAGACGGTCGAAAACTTGAACAAGATATTCCGTGTCTTTGTTTCCGAATACCTGGGTATTTCTGTCTGAACTTGAGTATTATCTAATTCACCATTAGACTCGCTGTACTTAAGGCGTCAAGGTTGTGGTACCAAATTTGTCCTTTAAGTTAAGGTACGGTAGATTAGGGTGATATTGTTTTATTGGTGAGTTGTTAATGGTTTTAGTTTTATGCAAACCTTTGTGTTGGGTAGATACTACCATAAAAAAGTCATGAAATGACTTTTCATATATATATATATCTTACCACACTGATTTTAAAAAGAAAGATTTATAGAAATTTACTTTTCTAAGAAAGCTCAAAAAGGTACTACAGGTTCATAGAATATCAAAATATATAACGGCAATTCAGTGATTATTCTGCCTTGTGAGGAAAAAATATATTTTAACACGACGATATTTCACCAGAGTGATAATGACAAAATACTGACCTCCCTTGGTCTAACTTAGAAGTTGAGCAGAAAGAGATTTGGCGTCTGTCAAAACAATTTCAGAAAACTGCATTATTCCTGCTAAGAATCTAATTCTTTGCAATATTTGGTGTTAATTGTTTTGTTCGCCCACAACTTTCAAAACGTGGCTTTGGAATGCTATTGCATTTAACATGCTCCTCTCTAACAGAAGGTGTCTCTTACTTAAATATCAAAAATACACACTGGACTTGGCTGTTTTGACAACGGAAAATGCATGCATACTGCATATTGTGTCACTACCTACACAAGAATACCGTAATTTTATTAGCCTGATCGGGCATTACTAGTATATACCTGCATTTGTTTTTAAAGTGTTGATGGTGATATTGTTACCAATATTATGTGAGGCCTAAATAACTGATATTTAAATATATAATCAAAATATGAACATATACATGTACAATCTTATCATTAAGCCACAAAGCATATTATCAAGGGCTAACTTAAACGTAACAATAATGAAACATGAAATTTTAAACAATAACAAATAAATGTAACCCAAGACAATGTGACTATGATATGGTTTATTTCAGTTCGTGTTGGCGATCTGAGCATGGACCTCATGATCTGTGTTAACCGTGAATCGTGATACAAATAGCCTTGAGACAAATATACAGACACAATCATTGACACAATGCTTCGACATGATGGAATCTTACATTCTATATCTTCATGTAGCACCCACCAGTAAACAAGGAAAAACTTATTTGTTTCGAAATCCCGAAATTCGTAACATGTACATCTTCACTGCGCCCACAATATTTTGCAATTGTTTTCTGCCTTTTTTCTGTCATTGATGGTCACAGGCTTGCAGCTGACAGCACTGCCATTGGGTAGCAAAACTAGAAAACCAACTATCATTTACTCATCTTCCTTGTTAGCTCATCATTGGGTTTGTGCAGAACTAAACAAGTCTGTTTCAGTTTTAATAACGTGATAGTCAATTAATCTCATTAATTAATATTATGAATTAATATTATGATGAAAAAAAACACAATTCGCACCGATGGACTCAGTATCACACAAATAGCAGTCTGTAAACCCACAAAGCTTCCCGCCACTTTTGAGGTATTTATACTGGCTGAAGACCAAAGGTTGCGATTTGATTAAGTTAGATCATGTTTATGCTAGGTGGGTTTCGTTTATTTTTATTGCATAATGTAAGAGCACGATGCAGCCAACCGTTTCAATGAACCACAATAATGATGTTAGCAGGATGTGACCATGAACTAATGGTAGTGATAAGGGACTGCAATTCCTTTACCAAATACAACACTTCTAGACTGAAAAAATCCATTTCTCACTGGAATATTTTTACTGTGATGATCGTTAGTAAATAGACAAATATGTTTTACGACAAGCGACAGTCAAAACAATGTCCTCAGAATGGATACAAGAGCGTAAAATGGTGTAAAAATCTTCAATTAGACAATTGAATTTCAACCTAATTAATAACTTTAGCCCGTAATCGACGGACTATGGCAGTGATACAGATAAAAATAAAAAACCACACAGTGAAAATTGAGAAAACATGCAAATAACTAAGTGGGTCATCACAGCCAGAATCAGCAGAATTTTGCACTGCAGCAAATTGTGGGGAATATAGGCTGCAATGACGACGTATATACCTGGCGCTAGCGCTGCATTAGAATGCGCCGCCGGCGTCGCGACGCCTTGTCGGCGCACGTCGGCGTCGGCGGCGTCGCCGGCCCGAGCGACGCCGACGCCAGTAGCACAGCAGCCGTCGCGACGCCACCACCACCTCCAGCGGGCGGTGGGTAACGCGGCCACCTTAAAGTCAGCTCCTGGCGGCGCGCTCGCGAACGATTACAATTACGAAGACGGTGGTGTGTTTTTTTTTCGTTTGAATTTTTTTCGTAACGGCGATTTGATAGTTGGTACGATTTTAGTATTCGGGTGGTCGTGAGTGGGATCAGATGTTTGATGAGCGAATTTTACAGAATCAGGAAGTATGTCTCAAAAGTATGTGTTTTTGATTCGGTGCACCGCGTAGGTATATATTGTAATGCCAATTAAAACTTGCTTGATGTAATTGCACTGTATTACACTGCGAAATTCCGAAATTTCGAATTTTAAACCACGTTTTTATAACCTAGTTTCCAGCCATTGCCGTACTCATGAACAGCGACACTTAGTTAGCCGAAAACTCTGCAATTCACTGCCTCGAAAAGTGTTGCCCACTATCTTCGATACATGCACCAAAATGAGCTGTGTTATTACTGTGGCTGCATTGCCTCCAGAGGCCCATTAAAGTCTCGCTCGCGAATTAAACCAATGATTTATCTCGCTATATCTTCGCCTAATTGCGTCTCAATTATTAATTAACTGAAGCACTACCGGGTTTGATATTCTAAGATATACAATGTACTACGATAACAATTACCTCTACCGATATAATATACCTATATATAGCGGGCCATAAAGTTATCTACTCTCTAATCAGAGTTCCGATCTGCTTTGTTTCGTACAACGATCAGGATTACAACTTGAAATTAGGCCCCGTCGAGATTACGAGCATCGTCTCCGACCGGGCGCAAAGTGTATCACTAAAAGAACAATTAAGTGCAATCATGCGACAATTTCACGGCAAGCTAGCAAGTCTTGAACGCTCTCGCAACGAATCGCTATAGTCGTCACCCGTCATTGCCAATAGAAATTGTATGTTAAAAATGTTCTATAGTTGATCCCGTTGTGACGTGAACGGATTCCGTGTATCGTACATATCGTGTGAACGCGTGTGTTTCAAATTCAGTGTAAAAAATCAAAAAAAAACTTCGTTAAATGTAACTATATCTTCGATAACGAATCTGGAGAGCAATGACACGCTCCGGTGAGCAAGTGTAAAGCGTATAGATCCTACCTCTAACTATCTAAGTGAACAATGACCGGGTAGTCGGGGGAACGCGCTGGTGCCACAGCTATTCGACAAGATGAGCAGCAACGAGGAGGGCCAACCGGCCAAAAAGCCTCACGAGAGTACGCTGACGATAGACAGGGCAGCCTTTCTTCTGCTGCGTGTAAAACGAGCGTTCAAAAAGAAAAAGTCGCAGAGGAAGGAGAAAAGGTAAAGAAAATGTCTTGCCTTGAATTGAAGTTGCAGTGCTGTACAGGCATCGTGGGTTTGGATTGGCGGCGTATACTCTGGTGAACGGGCATGGTGGGTGTGGAATTCAACAATGTTCTTTTTTTTACATCCATTCTGACTGGATGGCCTAGGAATCGTTGATTGAAACACAGAAAAAGTTAATTACGAAATTTTCTGGGCAAGTTTTCATTGAAACTGAAATCCGTCTAAATATTAGCAGGTATACGTCAGAGATATGATTGAGAGCAAAATTGCTTTGACACAATATCTAAAAATTAGTTCTTCAATGTTGGTGTTGCCTAACAGTATTTTGCTCAAAATTTCCGGCAGGGAATAATGCAATAAACAAATAATATGTTCCGCTTTGCTAAATTATCGGCCTTACCCATCAGGATTCAGGATTGGCTTGTGTATTCCAATTCAGAAGCTCAGGAATCTCTTCCTGGGTATCAGATTGTCGCAAGTAGTACGCATAACTGGAAAATCCCCAAAGGGGCCAGTAAAATTTATTCTAGCTGCGAAAATGAGGAGTATAATGCAGACAATTTCATTTCTATGCAAGTTGATAGCTGATAAGCTTCTGCTTGCCTTAACAATGCTTTTAAGAAATAAATAAGATAGAATATATTATGTGAATGTTTATTCGAAAAGCTATTATCAACAGGTTTGAATTCAAGCTTTTCAATTACCATTTCCTCTGCTTTTTCTCAAGGGAATGTGGTCAGCTTCAACAATGGTTCAAAAAAGAACCTCTTATCACTTTTAGCAGCAAGCAGCAACTGCATTATAGCTATGCGAGAGGTCGGATGCAAAATCCAGTTAAACTATTTTTTTTCTGAAATTAAGTCCACCTACTGTGGGCCACGCAAAAGATTGAGCATGAATGGATTTATTGTAGAAAAACTAGAATAAAACGTTAAAAAAGCAACACAAACAAGTTTTTTTAAAGAGAATTATACTAAAAACAGCGATGAAATTTGTATACACAGTCGTGCTATAACTAAGGCTTAGCACGTCTGGAATTTTTGGTCAAAATACATATAATAGCTCGGTATCTATAGAGTAATTACATGATTTGGAAAAAGCTGAAACTTTTCGTAAAAACTAATTTATATATGAAAATTGACCATGGAACGTGCTGAAAATAGTAAAACGGAGAGAAAACGAGGCTACTCTGAATATTTCGTCAAAATCAGTTTAGTTTCTTGACCTATGTTCCGGATTAACAGGTAAACATAAAAAAACAGTATTTTCCCAGCAGTAAGCTGGGAGTAGCAGTAGCAGTAAGCAGTAAGCTGAAGATAAGTAAAATCAGTAAAATGGAAAAGTAGTACTAGGCTATATTATAACACAGAGAAATTGCATGTTACAACAAGGCAATCAATAAATTTCGGCAATGCTCAGCCATCCCCAATGATAAATGTTCACTAATAATAACTGTCAGAAGTCATTTAACATCCCAGCAAAACCCCGCAACTGTTAGAGGCTCCAGAGCTGACATGACTTCGGAATGTAAACGTACTTATAGGAAATGAATCGTATACGGTAAAGCGACATTGTCACGTAGTTCTCCCGTACTTGCGGGGGCGAATTGTGCGCCATGGATTTCCCACCGGTACTTGCGTCGAGAATCCCAAGATGCATGTTACAATGAGCAGAGGAAACGTGCGGAGAGGCTCTGCGTGCACTGTGTCTCACTGCTTGAGGCGGTTGACACTGATATTAGGGTGATTTCCACTGGTTTCTTGTCAGAATCGTAATTGTTTACTATCGGTAATTGATTGGGTGGACATCCATAGTGGTCATAGCCAAGCGAGTATAACGAAAATAAACTCAGTTTAATTTAAGAATTACATAGCCCGCTCAGCGCTAGAATATAGTCAATATTATCACCTTTAACAATTGACGAAGATAAATAAATTTTCAATCACCGATCTACCTTTATATCTATGGTTAACAAGGATTGAAATGTAACCATTTATGATTGATAAAATATGCCAGATTATTTCAATGTAGGATATAATATATAATTTATTCGATGCAAGACTTGAATCTTGGTGTTAATTGAAATATTTAAAAACATTGTCCTGGGGGATAATTATGAGTAGGTATAATTTGCTTGTTTTGAATCTTGAGGAAGAAATTTGCAAGATGCAAAATCGACACAACAAATTGAATAGACTTCTGGATGGTTATGGCGTTCTTACTACATCCATTCGGTGAAAAATACCGCCAGTCCCTAAAATTCGCTAATCAATTAATTATCGTCTAGCTATGATTTTCTTATTGATTTTAAATGTTCCAATGAAAATTACCATAAATAAGTGTAGGTAATATCCATCAGCAATAGAGAGAGTTTGAACGATCCATGGTTTCACAATGGTTTTAACACGGGCTTTGATAACAAGAGATTCACATGCAATATGTGCATCATAAATGACAAATACATCACATCACGCTTTGATTCATTACCTGTAATTAATTAATTTACAGCCCACCGACAAGGTTTAATAGACTTTGATATGGAATAGACCTCGATTGCAGGAGTCAGTATGTCATTGTCATCTAGTTGATAATGATTTCACACGCTAATGTACAATAATGCAGAGATGTCGATGCAGATCGCGTTGTGCTGTGCTGTTGGTCAAATAACTACAGTGACATGGATGTATTTCACATATCTAAGTGCACTTTAGATATTTATATTTTACAAACCATACAATGGAAAGTCTCATTCGTGGCAAGTGGCAACTATCTCCTTCGAATTTGAAGTGCCAAAATAAATTTTACTAACTTTTACCGGTCTAATCAAATGGAAAAAAGGAAATAAACAAAATTAAAATACTAAAGAAAATAAAGCTTACATGAGAGAGGTGGGGGGGTGCTCCAATTACCCCAAAATAAATCTTCTCCAAAGTCAGACTGCCCCAAAAAAAAACTTCCCCAAAACAAATCTGGCCCAAATAAAATCTTCCCCAAATAAAAACTTCCCCAAAAACAAACTGCCCCAAAACATTATTTGGCTCAGACTGTACTAAGCCAGTGGTGGGGAACAACAATGGGATCTTGTTTATGGGGGAAAACAAATTAAGGGTTCAAATTAAGGTGCACGAAAGAGGGAAGATAAGATTGGGTGTGCTAAAGAAAGGGATGGATTGGAGATTGAAGAGGGCATTACTTAAAAGTTTCGGAAAAAGGCAACATTTGGATTTTTAAACAATACTAAATCGATGTAAAAAACAAGAAAAATACTTCAAAAGTATTGAATTCTGGGAATAAACGAGCCGTAAATTGACCAAGTCGATACAATCACAAACCTAAATGC
Source organism: Nemurella pictetii (assembly GCA_921293315.2). Lineage (NCBI taxonomy): Eukaryota > Metazoa > Arthropoda > Insecta > Plecoptera > Nemouridae > Nemurella > Nemurella pictetii. The sequence goes on from OV121122.1 coordinate 12,887,801, forward strand.
AAAGTTTGGAAAAGGTCAGACGTAAAGATTTTGCTGTTTCGGAAGTCAACCAAAGTATAACCTAATTACTGTGCATTTACGTTTTTGAAAAAAGAGGATTGGATCTATTCAATGATCTATCCACCTATGAGAAATATAATTCCAGTATTTTCCAGGTATTTACATCCAAATTCCTGCTGTTCTCTTTAACTCTATGATGTTTTTACTAGGCATAGTTTAACCTATCCACAATTTTCATGGTCGTGATGTTTTTTACGGAGATTGGACTGCTCTGTAGGCAATTAGTGATACACGACGCGTTAATTATATTCATTTGTTTAATTAAAATGAATGCAGAGCTGTTTTATTAATTTTGTATGGTAACTACTCATCATAGACATAATTGGAAAGGTGGTTTTAATTGTTTATCACCGGCAATCGTTAGAATGGATGTACACGAGAATTTACGTTGACATCGCACCTAATTTGAAGGTAGGCAATTAGTTTTCATATTATTTCAGACTTGTGTCAAAAGATTATAGTGCAAAATACCTATTTATAGGTAGTAAAGGACGAATCGCTAGTTAAAATAATTAATTTAAAGTTTTAGATGTGTACGTTCACTGAAACTGAAACCACACAACTATCACAATACTAAATTATACTAAATGGCTTTGCTATAATGAAGTTTAGAAATTAAATTGCGTGATCTTAACTATGACATCGTCACATAATTTTTTCCATCGTTATAAAAGATAAATAGCATCACTAAATGATCTGACAGCTGGAATTGATCTAGAAATTCCGAGATATTTTTCTACATCAAAATTCTCAGCTCGATATTATTCTTTGGGCATAAATTCAAAACTTTTCAAGTCTCGTGCAACCAGACAATAACGGGGATCGAGTCCCTGATTGGTATGAACACTCGAAATTGAAATATTTATGTCTACCAAACATGAAAAAATACCTTCAGGGCTCTATTTTCAAGTGGCGTGAACCAACTTTTTGCCATGTTGGCGCTCATTTTCGGTGTTCCGTTGCCAGGAAAGTAGTAATTGCGACAAGATGCAGGAACATGGCTGCAAGGGCGTGCACTAATTCCATGTTGCAACAGTTCATTCACTGCAAGTGCATACGTTTCCGCAGGGAGCGCTAGCGTTCGAAACAATCTTTGTGTTACCAACGTCACACGACTATGAAATGACACTTACACTATTTTAAATTTGTGTTGGTTCATTTATCAGTTTACCAACCTATAATCAGATCAGTGAATGTATTTAATTAAAGTTTTATAACATATAAGAAGCATTTATTTTAGTTTTACTATGATCATTTTGTAATTTCCTCGTTGAAGTTTGGTTTTAGAAGTAAGTACATGCAAAGGCATATATTTTCTCGGTCATGGGTCTGTGAAGACTGTACTCATCTCTACTGAATTTAGTGTCTTAGAGGAAACCACGCGAACATCTCGATCTCGATATTATTAATGCAACAACACGGAATCTTCGAGGTGAACGTCTTATTTTGTCGAAAGTAACGAACTTTGCCTGTGATGAGAGCGACGTGGCACAACATAACGATCCTTTGAAATAATCGTGCACGGGAATTGATATCAGAGGATCATAGCTCGTCGCTTGTCTGCGTTGAAATGTGAGGTATAGAAACCAAATCTCTTTGAGTGATGGATGAAGAAAAATTAGTTACAAGTAGAATTTTCTTGATTCCTTTCATAGATTGTCTAGCTGCAATGCAGGTTTTCTCTAGTGATTGTCATTTGGTAAAGATGGAAGTGATGAAAACAAGGTTTATTCTACGGACTTAAGTGCTAGCCGGTCGTTTTCCGCCGAATTGTGTCCCGGCTCCCCAAAATGTACAGATAAGTCTGAGAGAAAATTGTTTACACCCATGTTTATGTCTTTTAGGTCCACTAAAGGCCAGTTTTACCATTGTGTTTTACCAACAGCGGATTACTATCTCCAGACTCGTGTCTTTTCCTAACATAGCACGTGATTTTTCAAAAAATAAAATTTTCAACTTGGCTCTCTAGATAAAGCAGGCAGCATAGCGTTGATTGAAAAGCTTTAATAAGGTAGCAGCATTCAATGAGCCAGTTAACTAGTTTATTGATAAGTGGATTAAACATACCTAGCATACCTAATACCATACCTAAACATACCATATTAAACATACCGGTAAAACTAACTTCCAACTGAAAATATCACTGTAAATATAAAATATTTCATACTTGGGTTGAACAAGTCCGTCCGAAGTTATCTGCTTCAATTGGAGCAATCGATTAACCCCCTTTTATTTATCTGACTGAACCATCCAAGTTGAAATCTATAAATTCAGTAGGTTTGCCGGACAGCACAAATAATAGATGGACATTCGATAAAAGCTAGTGGACCCGTTAGACGAAGATATTGGGAATGGATAACCATCCTGAACTCAAGACAAACAATTGTGTGTGTCAAACGCCTCTCAAGTGTCTCTTCAATTGACAGGGAGAGAGAAAGGGAGCGAGAAAGGGAGAGAGAAAGGGAGAAAGACAGGGCACGCACCGGTTTTGCCACACAAGATGATACGGACGCTTGATTGTCGATTAAGTCGTCCGTGGAAGGATAGAGAGAGTTTTGTGAAAACCAATGCCAATAAGGATTTGTCCTCTGATTTTTTAAATAAGATCTTTATGCTCTGCAATCAAACCCAAATAATCCCCTATTAGATTGGAATAAAAGGGTTGTGAGGTTCGAATTTTTACTTTAATTCGAACTTTCTTACCTATATAATATGGAGATTCACCTACTAGAAAAGTGCCTTTTTTGTTGCGAATGATATGAACGAACACAATTCTTGGAAGAAAATCAGTAAATAATTTGCATGAAAGTTCACAATGCTATCGTAACACACCAGCAACCAGCTACCCAAATTCAAATTTATTTTTTATTAATTCTCTCTTCGTGATATCAGAGCAAGTTATTGATAACTTGATAGCACAAGCAATCATGGTTTTACTTTGCTAAACGACCGCAGAAATAAGCAGACAACTTGTTACGTGTGACGAGTCATAAAACAGCAATCATATCAGAATTTTGTATTAAAATGGAGAAACGAGTTGCAAGGAATGCCTTTTCGGCACAAAAAAGGCAGAAATCATCGAAAACAACTCAATTCTGCGTGGATTGGACATGCTTGGAGGGTTCATTTCAGAAGAAAGGGTTTGTTTAGGTGACAAGTTCGTAAAAAACATCTACAAACATAAAAGTTAAACATTAGAAAGTTACCCCATGGTAAGTAAAGTTCAATAAATATCCATTTTAAATTGTTTAAGGTTGTGTTTCATCGGAAAAGCGTGAGTACAAGGAAAATTGCCCAAGCTTAAGTGCGGTATATACGATGTGTTTACCATACTCGTTACTGATAAGCTAAGACAAATGCTGTGAATGAGAGGCTTTTCAAAGTTTGCGTTGCGTTCGAAACTGAAAGTGTGCATTAGCAAGTTCCATTAGCACTTTTCCGAGAGCCTCCTCTTGTACGAGCAGAGCTCTCCCATTCTTTCACGAAATAATAATATAAAATAAGCCGCTTAAGTATACGCTGCGGCGAATTTTCTAAGAAAATCTTATGGAAAATATCGTTAGATTTCTTTATCGGTGGCAAAAGACCTATGACAATCGTTTTCTTCACTTTTCGCAAAGCAGCCTGGACTGCCGCTTGTTTCCCTGTCTGCAAAGCAGCCTGGACTGCCGCTTGTTTCCCTGTCCGCAGAGCAGCCTGGACTGCCGCTTGTTTCCCTGTCTGCAAAGCAGCCTGGACTGCCGCTTGTTTCCCTGTCTGCAAAGCAGCCTGGACTGCCACTTGTTTCCCTGTCCGCAAAGCAGCCTGGACCGCCGCTTGTTTCCCTGTCTGCAAAGCAGCCTGGACTGCCGCTTGTTTCCCTGTCTGCAAAGCAGCCTGGACTGCCACTTGTTTCTCTGTCCGCAAAGCAGCCTGGACCGCCGCTTGTTTCCCTGTCTGCAAAGCAGCCTGGACTGCCGCTTGTTTCCCTGTCCGCAACGAAACCTGGACTTCCGCTTGTTTCCCTGTCTGCAAAGCAGCCTGGACTGCCGCTTGTTTCCCTGTCTGCAAAGCAGCCTGGACTGCCGCTTGTTTCCCTGTCTGCAAAGCAGCCTGGACTGCCGCTTGTTTCCCTGTCCGCAACGAAACCTGGACTTCCGCTTGTTTCCCTGTCTGCAATGCAGCCTGGACTACCGCTTGTTTCGCTGTCTGCAAAGCAGCCTGGACTGCCGCTTGTTTCCCTGTCTGCAATGCAGCCTGGCCCGCCGCTTGTTTCCCTGTCTGCAAAGCAGCCTGGACTTCCGTTTGTTTCCCTGTCTGCAATGCAGCCTGGACTGCCGCTTGTTTCGCTGTCTGCAAAGCAGCCTGGCCCGCCGCTTGTTTCGCTGTCTGCAAAGCAGCCTGGACTTCCGCTTGTTTCCCTGTCTGCAATGCAGCCTGGACTACCGCTTTTTTCGCTGTCCGCAAAGCAGCCTGAACTGCCGCTTGTTTCCCTGCCTGCAATGCAGCCTGGACTGCTGCTTGTTTCCCTGTCTGCAATGCAGCCTGGACTGCCGCTTGTTTCGCTGTCTACAAAGCAGCCTGGACTGCCACTTGTTTCCCTGTCTGCAAAGCAGCCTGGACTGCCGCTTGTTTTGCTGCCTACAAAGCAGCCTGGACTGCCGCTTGTTTCCCTGTCTGCAAAGCAGCCTGGACTGCCGCTTGTTTCCCTGTCTGCAATGCAACCTGGCCCACTAAATCTCACTAAAACAACCAGCAGCCATAACTTCCAATTATTCATAACCGCTTTTAAGAGCATCGTGTCTCGTATTTACAGCCCGGATGAAATATCGTATATCAAATTCAAGTTGTGGTCTAGGCGTCCTATCCTGCACTTACTTTCAATACATTTGTGACTTGGGCACCCATTCTTTTCATAAAGAAACTGAATTTTCCACTAAAATAAAGTGTCTCACCGCTCATTTCTAAGCCAAATTAGTCCTGACAGTGTCATTCGGCTGCTGGGAAAGCATTTTCGTGCTAAAGCTTTTCCGAAAAAAAAACTCGAATTGTTGGCCTTTCGGCTTTTCTTAGTAAACATTAATTCCACGGACAATCGCACGATGACGCGAAAGGTTAACGAACTCAGAGTTCACACCAAACGTGACCCCTGGATAATATACCGGCGTTGAACGCAAAGTTAAGGGTCAGCAATATTTTCCAGGCGACTTGTTCCACGATACTAGTCAAGTTTCGTTGTTGAATCTTGTCAATGCGTCTCTAATTGTAATTGCTGGTGATTTCAAGGCATGTAATTGTGCTGTCTGACGGGAGTTCGAGTGAACTTTGGACGGACTTTGGAGCATTCTTGGGATGAAACAATGACACCCCTAATTTCAAGATGCTAGCGCCAGTTGCGGGGTAGCTGAACTTGAAGGCAATTAGTAGGAAGATTTTGTAGGAAGAATTGCTCTTTTCAGATTAAAGATTAAAAATGGCATATTTACTGTCCGTCAAGTATAAGGTTGTACAGCTTTAGAGGATTTTATCTCTTAAAATTTAAGTTTTAATTAGAACTGTGTGTCAATCAAAGACGCGTTGAAACATCCCATATCTGAAGTAAAAGTTACAAAAATTGTAAGAAAGATACGATATCCAGCTCGGCCACTTATTTTAATAAATATCAATAGTTTATGTTTTAATAATAACGATAACTAACATGGCCCAACATTTTCTTTAGATTATAAACACTTATTTTTTTGCTGTTCACATTTACAAAAATTGATAGATTGAATGGAAGTTCATCGATTTATTAGCATTTTATAAGACTTTTTAATTTCTGTGACAGTTATAAATCTCGTTTACATAAAGTGTGCGATAAATTTACCTGAAAACGGCACCACCACCTACGCAAACTGAAATCCAGTAATTATTATAAATTTTGAACTAAGTTTCCATTTCATAGACTCGTGCAACATCACTCATTCAACCTGAAACTACCAGCAATTACCACCAATCAATACCCAACAATCTTGTTGGCTTAACCTATAACAGCATCGTAAATTTAAAATATTTGCCACGATCTTCGATGTAAAACGGCCTCAACTTTTAATGACCGTCTATCGTGGCCAACAATGTCATGTCAATTTCCTAGTTAATTATTTAGAGCGAAGGACATGTAACATGGATGCTAAACGTAACAAGTATGCGACATGCGACGTCAAACCTAAATGAACTTGGCGAAGGGCTCTACATAATTCATGGCAATTTAGTGCGTGATGGGTTTTCGTCGTAGCTTCAGCTGAATATTACACGTGGCATTGAAAATGCCACGGGAATGTTATCTTAACGGCTAGGGTAGATGTGAATTTTATTACCTCTTACCGAAGTTAAAAGCTTTGATTTTTTTTTATCTTTTGGTGGTGTTATCAGTGAAATACTTGAACTTTTAAAGGCACATAGAAGTCGAAACTGTGAAGAATTCTTGATTTTATAGCCTCTGCAGTGCGATTTTGATTTTTTTTGTAAGTTGAAATGAGATGAGAGCGTTGATTTGTTAAATTAAAAACACTGACAAAAGTTTTCGTCACATTTCACCTGAAATAAATTTAAAGAATCACACTGTTGGAGCTGCAGAAAAAATCTTCACAAGAATCACGACCGTATTCCAGTAAATTTCCACGTTTATTTCTTGCAAGCACCGTGCTGTGGCTTATTTAAAATATCACAAAAATTGCAGTAAAAATCAACTCACGAATAAAGTTTTCGTAGCTCATTAGACTGTTTGTCGGCTAGATGGCTATGGAGCCGGTACGTAGGTGTTAATCAAGAAATGTTTGGATTGCATATAACAGTTCGCTAACTTCACCGAACACTCGAGACCCAGGTAATGGAATTACACGTCTCGGCGTCGGGAACAGCATCTCAGGCATTTCACTGGCACGTCGTACAGCCACCTACACCACCGGTGTCATCGAATTAGATCGAAGTTAACGTGCAGAGAGGATTTCCTTGTAGGCCTTGTAGGTGAATTGCTTATGTGGTTCAATATCGACGAGAATTGAGTGAGGGAAGTTGTCCTGATTTGGCAGGAATGATTGGTTGTGAAAATGTTAACCTTTGGATTGGTGGCATTGGAAGCAGTAGCATCAAAAGACTTCTCGCAAAAAGCAATAGGAAAAATCAACGAAACAAACTGCAAATCCACTTGCATGCACGGAATTGGGTAGAATTTTCGATTGGATATTTATTTCCTATAATAAAGAGGTGCCTTTATTTTTGTGTAACATTTTCTTCGCTCGATTGCAGTCTCTGGTTAAAATGAAACATGTAATGCAAATTTGAAACCATCCCTTGAGCCATTTCCATTAAAAAAAAATCTAGAACTTATAAAAGAGTGCTTTGTTCGTGGAAGTAATTTTAATTTCATTAAAATTTGCATTGCACTTCGTCAATCTATTATCAATTTTCAATATTTTTACTCTGTACACGTGACATGCGACATATGCGACAATGACAAACGTCAAACAAGGTGATATAGTTTTTTTGTACGGTTCAAATTTAAAAATGGGTTTGAAACCAAATATTTGCAAAATACAAACATTTCAATTTCACGAGAGCTTCACAAATAAAACGGATAACTACCCCACATTTCTCACCCACCCCTTACAAAATAGGCCTAGGAGAGGGCGTTGTCGAAAAGATGCCGATACATCAAACCCGTTTCGCAACAGTTCGAACTTCGCAAATGACGCCAATATTTGGATTTGATCGAAGGAAAATATGTCAGCGAAGTAGAGTGTGACTATTGCCTGGGACATCTAGCCGTGTGATGAATTTTATGAGCATTGGGCAGAATCAAATCAAGGTTCTCCGATTTACCACGCCTTACCTGGTAAACCAAACCAAAACCTCATGAAAACTTCATGCAAGCTTAAGTCCTCGATTGGGGAAAACTGAATAGATATTGTTAAGTAAAAGTATCGTTAACCGTTTTAGTTGTTTAATATTGTTTTGCAGGGTATCTCATACAATTGACAGCTAATAAAAATAAAGTTCCCTGTGGAGTAAACATCATAATATTATTATGACTACCCATTCCAGTTGTATTTTGGATTATGAACAATTTTTATTAATGACGTTCCAACTTTTGTCAATTTATTGGTTGTTTTAGTATGAAATACAATAAAAATAATTGTTGATGAGCGATAATAGCGAAACGTATTAAGCTAAACGAAACTGGTAGGAGAGTCTTCACTGTTTGTGTTTGTTAGTTTGTCCGAAAAATTTAATTTGCCACGTTTTATAAACAAATCGCAAAAAAATATTTCTTGCAAATCAGTTTTCACAGCATAATTCTGTTTTTCAAAATCACATATCCCACTGTACAGACCATCAGAAAGAGACGCCCTAAATAGAGGGTGAAACTCAACGCCACTAACCGACTCGAGCTTCAAATTCAAACAAACAAACAAACAAGCAAAATTACTGTAAGCCGTAATCTGCTGGAATTTAAACAGAAGATTCGCTTCACTCGCTTTGCTCTGTACGCATTTGAATAAACACTAAGAGAAACATCCCATCCTAGGCACCAATTGTATTCACAAACAACTTTGCGAAGAAAATTTTATTTCCAATGCACCAACGTTACCAAACACGACTCTCCGGTTAAGATTGGAAAAGTACGACCCCCAGAGTTTCCCGGTTCCTATTTTGTTTCGATTTCCGCTGACTGTTCGTTGCTGTTCGTCTCAAAGGTTTAAAAAGAGATTTCAGCGGGCAAGTGACAATGATTCAGTGAGACTGACAGAGAATGTGACACAATGTCCATTCAAAGCTGCTTCTTTTGGACAGTGACGAACAAATAGAACCCCTTGGTGGTGTCATCACGGATTACTCTTCCTCGCGCAGCTGGAAAAATACCCACCATTACCTTTTCCAGGTTTATCGATAACCAATAACAAAGATTCTTAGTGTATTCTCGATTTTAAATCAAATATCTCACCAGACTGAAGAATAAAGGAAACTCTGCCAAAATAGAATTGTTGAGCTGACGACAGAATCGTCAGTGCCACCTAGGAGGCTTGGTTAGGATTGAAAGCACCACAACTTAACACAGCGGTACTTATGTAATATTGTATGGGCTTTGTTTGTATTTTGATGTTGTTTGTAATCTTATGTGTCAAGTGACAGTTGACTTATAAAAGATTTTATTTGAAGGTGATAACGGCACTTGTTTATTTTAAGCACTAACTAGTCCGCCAGGGTTCGCCACCAGCGTGCAGTTCCCCGTTTCCGCCAAGAGTTTCCTATATTCTACAGCGTAGTAAGATACTTGATTCATTGGTACAATTTAACGCCCCAAAGATCGAATCCAAACCATTTAATTCATTAATCACATGTGGAAATAATAATCACGTTTCGACCCGTAATTCAACCATTTTCACCCCTAAATTCAACCCCCTTAATGACCGTGATGTAATCGCATCTTATCAGTCGTTTGTAAGAACTTACTAAGACTAGGCAAATAACCAGGGTTCTCGCCAGTTTCTCCGATTCACGCTTAACTAGCACCGCCAAACCAGGTCAGTGTTTATCAACTATCAAGGGGAAGGAATAAGCTGAACATTTTCAGAAAAACCATTTGACCAGATTATGTTATGAATGCCAAACTCAAACGCAAACTTTTCCCCGTGATAAAGCATGGCAGTGCCCATTTTGTGGGTCATGTAGGGAAAACTCACACCTTTTTGAGGGTGGTGAACAATGCAACCGTCATTTGGGTATAGTTTCCGTTTATCTTGACATTTTAAGGTAGCCGGACCAAGCCAAAGCAGAAGTTAAACAAGTTGACATGTTTGCTCAACAAACCCATCATTTTACAGTCTATCACTGTGAGAGTATGTATGTAAAGTAATGGTAATAATAATAAAAAGTATGAGTGGTATACTACAGTGAAAATGATATTAGCTATTCTTTCCAATCGTAAAGACAAGGGGCCAAGGATAAAATTCCACTCCACGGTCGATAAACTTTATATAACCACACCGAAAACCCCCAACAAATGTGACTGTAAATGTTGCCCGCGAACTTCAATGCCAAACGACGAACACTTTCTTCCTGCTTTTTAACAGTCCGCACCGAACGACACGTAGAGAAAACTCGCGGAGAAAGCGTCAGCTGGAATTTAGTATTCAACACATTACTACCGCCCACCGTACTTCTTCTTGCGACATTGATTTCCGAACTAGGTTTGGCGACGTTTGAAATGTAGTCGACGTTGCAACTTGACGGCACCCGCGAGTTAGAATTAGAGTTAGAGGGCGCGCTGCCAGCGAATTGATTTTTGGGGATGATTGGATCTGTGGAGAATGTGTAGTAATGAAACGTCCGTGCGAACAATAGGGGTGGGAGCAGCGAATTTAATGAGGGTAGAGACACTGGCGCGGGAAATTTTCAACGGAGAAAACCAAGGTTAAGCACAAAACCGGGTCGACTAGCTGTTCTTGGCATTTAAATTTTATTGTATACTAACTATAATGGGGTGTTTGCGGGTATCTAGGTGATGTTATTTGAAAAAAAAATCGATTGCGGATACTTGGGGGTGACTTTCGGATCCATAGGGACATCCCTTTGAAGTAATTTATCGTTTGAAGTTTTTTTTTTTATCACTACTTTTTTGTTAGAAAATTGGAGCACTGGCAATGACACTGGAGATAGTCAAAGTGCCAATCGGTCCCACTTCCATTCATTTGTCGTTTCATTACATCGGAAATATTAGCCAAAAGTGGTGGACATAAAAAGAATGTAATTTAATTTTAAAAGATACAAAAACTGCAAACCTGAATCATGTTTCTAAGATCCGATCAATGCCATTATTGTTGCCTTATTAAGCGAGAAAGTGTATATTTATCGCAATTACTACTCCTTGCTATGCTGGCAAATGTAATTGAAGCCTCAAACCAATCCTACCTCTAAATACGCAGGACTCTTTAACGATGCAATTCCATGCATTTGATAGAGAATTGTTGACCTCTTAAAAGTGTTCCATTGCTTTGTTTTCAATTGATATTGCCAATCGGATCATATAAAAAGATGTTCATGTACATTTTTACTATGAGAAACCATTTATTGTGAGAAATAAAATTTGCAGTTTAGTTCGGTCGCAATTTTATATGTCCTGGAAACAGAAAGTTAGCATCTAAATTATTTATTGGCCACTGTTTTTCAGCCTGTGCCAAACTTAACCAAACTTATACACTTTATAAATATCACTGGATCAATTTCTGCTTCCAGGAATGTATACCTACATTAGTATATTTAAAAAAAATTTCAGAATTATGTTCATATCAAAAATCAAAGTTCTATTGGTAAATAATCAATAAGTTACCCGGAAACCCTGTATAAAACGGATTTTAAATCCCTTTATTTGCCAGCAAAGCGACAGACAAAGCAGTCGTTGGTCGGATCACAATAGTATCGCTAGCATGTTGTCATCTGCAGCGTTTGGTGACATGATTCAGTACGCTCGGACACAGCGATCTGTCGCAATCACACACGTGTGTGAGAAGGTGACAGGACATGTGTCACTCCAAACCATGTTATACCCGGCAGTGTGGGCAGGGTAGGGGGTGGACGGTGTCGAGGACAAAGGGTGTCACATTCTGTAGCAACGGTGTGGTTTGGGAGCTTTGCTTGGCGTCACGGTTTGGTCATAGATATTGGTGTAAAAATTATTAGTTATTAGTTGAGTTGATGAGTTTTGTAGAGTTTTTAATGATTTTAAATTTGAGAAATCAGTGATTTTTGGTGGAAGCCGACACCAGAAAGCATTTGATGATGGGATAGCTGAGCAGGAAAAATGTGCGTCCGAACCGGGTCCCGAGAGAGCCCTTTCCTCACCCAGCGAAGGCAGGAATCTTGTGTGACCGGATAGCTCAGTGGTCAGAGCAACCGCCCGGCAAGCGGAAGGTCCTGGGTTCATATTCCGGTTAAATTTGTTGCGCTTTGACTTTCAGTGGCTTAAGAAGCAACTTTTTGGAAGAGAAGCTGTGAATTGTTTTATTACAAGGACGTAAGAAATGGAATTGTGAAGTTTTCGCTACACTGTGTAATGTTTATCCACGAAAATACGTGGACCTTACTGCTTTGGCATGTCTTGTGTCTGCATAGTTTCAGACAAGTTAAAATTTTTGATTTTTTGGCCGAAATTAACAACCCTTGTACATAATTTTCTCCTTCGTTCAAACTGAATGACGAGTTCTCCGATCAGAAACAAAATCAGTGGCAACAGCTCAATTTTTTCCTTCGCCTGCAATTTTCCTTTCCCTTTTCTGCTAAACTTAGTGACGTTTTGCTTCTTTACCCGTCTACGTCAATCTAACATCTTGCTCATGAATTACTACACCATTATATTCAATAATTATTAATTGCTAAAAGGAGTTTTTCAATCAATAGCGTTTTGGCGCACAGCATTCGTGCTCGCCTTCAGTCCTAAGTCTAATTTTAACAAACTGGCGATGCTTTAATTTCGTGAGGTGTATTTTTGAAGTAGACAAATACCATAATACACCCATCAACGCTTTCATTTACTACTGGCAAGACCTCCAGATCGTGCTCATAAATTCATTATGATCGAAGCAAATTGAATAATCAAAAACCACGCTATTTATCGAGCGGAAGTCGGTGTGTCGATAATAATTTACACTATGGAGGTCGAAAGATAACCAGATTGCTTGACGCAGCTAGATTCCAAGTTCAACTTATGGCGTTTTGGTTCACTTTATCATGCTTTTGTTGGCGTTTGTTATATTATTCAGCTTTCACTGCACTGATCGCCGAAGAGCTCAAAACTGTACAACTTTTCTGCTGGAGAAAATCAAAGACAGTGACAGGGACTTTCTTATCAAACCCAACATTGAGTTTTGCAGAATATCTATGTGCAAAAGCGTGCATAAATACATCGAATGTTTTTTTCAAATCGGTTGACTTTTGTGAAACAACTTTCGTGAATCGAAATTTTTGACGTTGGCTGCTGTGCATTTAGGAATGTGAAAAAATCATAGGTATTTTGTGTATTGATATGCGGAAAAATGGTCAAACCCAAAATTTTCAGCTTTTATAGTAGGCTCTGGGAAAAAAAAACGCATATGAGAAATAATATGGGGGACTCTTTCGACCCATAACACCCAACAAAGTCATTGGTCGGGAAGAAAAAATAGCATACAGCAATATTGTGAGATACTTGCTTACGCTATCCTTTACCAGCGAAATGAATTGGTCTTGCGATCAGAGAATTTGTTTATCCACCCATACATTTACAGGGTATAGTTTATATCCTCTCCCATATTAGAAAAACTATATGTGTCCATGTTAAAAGTAAATATATATGTTAATAATTTTTCTGTTTTTTTCGTGGGAATCTATTAAACCTCATGTCTCTTTTCTTTGTGGCCATGCAACCGATTTCGAACCATTAGGGGCGAGGTTTAGTCGGCACCGTAGCCAACCCCTTAGGGTGGCTTTCATGCGTGCGATCGTATGCTGTACGTTTTCATGAAACATTCGCTAATGATCACGAAATTGACGACACGAAAATATAACAAATGGTCGGGAAATTCAAATGCAGTCGGCAAGCGATTTATCACGAAAATTTGAATGAATTCTTCTGTCCGTTCTGTACGACATGATTGAATGCCGCTCATGGAATATTGATTATGCACAGATATTTTTTGGGACGTTGTTTTTTGTGAATCGAAATAATATAAACTGGACAGCAAAAATTATTAAAAGCATACAAAGTTATTTTATTTATATTAGTGAAATTAACTTCACATACCTTACTGACAAAATAAAATACCTCAGGACAAAATAAGAGATAGATAAATATGCAGTTGATTTAAATTCTGAATTTTTTAATATCCTTTATTTCATCTGTAATTTATAATTGTAATTTAAGTAATTTACTTAAAATCTGAATATGCTCGCTAAATCCCAAGCAACTAAAATTCTCTCTCACATTTCGACAGCGTTGATCTAAAAAAATAACATAGATTTTTTGAATAAAAAGACAAATCACTCTACCAACTCGTCATGATATTTCAAAATCACAATAACACACCGTCAAAACCTTTGTTTTCCTTACCAATTTCGCTCGGCAATGCAATGCACACAATACCAGTTGCTAATTCCATACCGAACAAGGTACCGCGTAGCACGACTTGAAAACACAGCAGCGAAACAAAAACACGAACAGTTCGCTGAGATTCGCTGAGGAGCACGCAAAATCACGGGGAGTAATACCCTCGGCCGGTCTTGGGTTCGTGTCCGGACGCAGGTTATTAGCGACGGGATAGCACACCTGGCTCCTGCACACAAGAGAACAAGGATTACCGTCCAGTCGCTCTGTGTAACAGACAGCAAATTACAGACACGTCTGGTGTCTCTTTGTGCAAGGATTTTTTCTTTCTTTTTTAAGCAGTCAAGCGAGACTTGTCACGAAATAATTGCTTGCAAAAATCATGTTTGTAACTGATTTCTAAGCTCTATGTCAAGTGCAAGATCGGCTCATGCTTTATTCTGAATATTCTGCCTTCTAAACCTTATTTATTCTTCAACAAGTATTTATTTGAGAAAGTGGTTTTTCTGGTGGAAGCTTACACCAGTACGCAATTGTTGGAGGGTTCCGGCCGCACAATATGCGGCCGGATAGCTCAGTTGGTCAGAGCAACCGCCCGGCAAGCGAAAGGTCCCGGGTTCGTATCCCGGTTAGGACGCGCATTTTTCCTGCCTAGCTAACCCTCCAAGTATTTATTTACTTATTTACAAGTACTTAATACTACTAATACTACTACTACTACTTACTTGGTACTTACATATATTTAATTCAGTAAAATAGCAAAGGTTTAACGAAATAATTTTTCATTTGATTTCATAAATCGGCGACAACATGTTTGAGTGTGTTTTCTTAGGTACATAAATAAGGTATCAGCGCATTAAACGGCCATATTCATTCTATAGGAACAGATAATCAAGATGGTTCATGAAAACCTTAATTCCCCATTCACTGTTTCGGATTAACTGTTTAATCACTTTCAAGTTAGATTCTGTATAGCCTCCAAATTAATAGCAACCAATAGAATGAATAGCGTTTTACTGCAAAATGCCCATAATTTATTACTCTACTTAATTAACGAGACGTTTTCAGGAAGGGAATCTAACAATGAGGTTTGAGAGGTTTGCTGTATAACAAGCGATTGTGTAGCATGTGGCTGAAGAAAACCTCCCTTTCTTAAGCCAGTCACGCTTGCCGATCAGTCAAGTCGTCGACGAGACCGCCAAAAAGCAAGCGGCTCTCATCGCATGTGATTTATGCAGGAAAAATGCGGACAATAGATTAGCATTTTCCGGCTCCAAAAACTGACCGTTGAACCGGGAAGGGGTGGTGGGCTGGGGTGAGGGTTGGTGGACGCAAGGCTGCTAAATCCGTAACAAACACTGGGTGGGAAATCGGTGGACGGACGTTTGGCGTTGCCGAAAGCCGCGTCATGGACGAAACTTGGAAACGCACGTGTATGGCGCGAGCAGGGGAAAGTTTTTTTCTCGGCGGTAAAAAACATAAAAGGAAATGGCTGAAATAAAATCAATGGTTAACTTTGGGTGCTGTGGAGAAAGAAAATTATCATTTTGTTTTTTGTAAGTTTTCTTCTTTCTAAAGTGCTAACAACAATCTCTCAAATTATGCGTTACAAATCATTCAAATTACAGCATTCGCTTATTATTTTATTTATGTTGTAGTACAATATAGAATTTTGCATGTTTTCATGCGTGCGTTCCGCGTTTTTTTATTCAAATAATAAAAGGTATGGAATTTAATATCTATAGAGTGATCAGCAATTGAAATTCATAAGAGTAATATTGTAAAGGCATATGATTTAATTTGGATACATTTTTTACAAAATTAATTTGCATCAGAAATGTCCTGCTACTAGCGATGTTTGTTGAGTAATTTTAGATTTGTTGAATTTACGTTAATCAATTTAAAAAAAATGTTTTCAAGATGGAAATATATAATTCATCATGATAATGTAGAAAAAATGGATAACAATTAAAGTTTAAACCAAATACTAAACGAAATTTCTAATCAAAAATGATTTTCCAAACGGGAGTACACATTCCTCTGCTGTAGGCATTACATTTTGATTGGAAACGTTATTTTGATATTAAAAATAGACCTCCAGTAGTGATCAGAGATTTGCAATCTGTTCATTATTACTTGTCTGAAATCGATGTTGTATCATTAGTATCATGTGTCGATATAAATAGTCACGAAACCATTAAAATTCTCTCATTATAACCTCAAGTTTCTTATCTGAATGAAAGACTGTGCAACTTCATAAGTATTTGTTTCCCAATAAGTTGTATAGTTCATCATGGGCGAATACTTTAACGTATATGTTTAACATTACATCATGCGAAATTCAAGCAGACAAACAAGTTCCTCTATATTTCTGGGTTACTTTACTGAAGCCCAAAAATTGCATGCATACAATTATGTTTGCTTTTTATAAGAAACGAGAGATCAAGTCCAAAACTGTGTCCGTTTACCGGGAAACGAACCAGTGTCTTTGTAATGATAATAATAAGTGAAAGATTCAACCTCGTCTCCCGATATCCTTTCATCATTTTGGAATGAATATACCGTCTCTAATAATACATATTTACCGAGAAATTCTAGTTTGTTATTTCCAATGCTTAATTGGAAAAAATATTGGAGTTGAATATATTGGATTAATATTATTAATTATCTAGGCTTTATTTGAGAGCTTATTAAAATCGCTTAGATAATGAGCATAAGATGTAAAGCATCGTTCAGCAATATTAAATTGGAGGAAAATCTCAATAATTTGTTAGTTTGCTCGTAAAACACAGAACTCACAGTAAAAATATACGGTTCACTTTGTTCCACAAAGAAAATTAATAAATTAATAAATACATGCATTTATAATCAGTAATTTACTCACCAGAACATTCTCTGGTCGTAGCAACAACCAATGGCTACAGGTTTTTAGTACCTGCATTTATAAACAAAATTTGTTTGGACAAAGCACAAATCTTGTAGAGATTAAAATTGAAAATTCTCTTTATTTACACGCTGAATGTTTGAAGTATTATTTCACTCTCCAAGCTCTTTGCTATTTACATCTTTTCTTTATTAAAAACCCGTGTTCGTAGCGTAATAATTCAGCGAGAGGATGCGTCTCGAATCTTACATCTTCTCGCCTTCCTTCTAAAATATCGCATACCTTTTAATAAATACTTTCTCATTTAGCGCTGTAAATATCTCCCTTTCAAGCGTTTCAATTTCAAGATTCTGTGATCGCTCATGCTCACTAATTCACATCTTTAACCCATTCACATTGAGAAGTTGACTGTGATCTCTCCATTGATCTCAACAGATGGTTCGTGTCTCATTTAGCTCGACACCAGAAACAATAGTGAATTGCGCGAAGGAGTACGCCATGCATTTGACTAATGGCATAATGGATCATGAAAACCAATAAACATTGACATCGGATAAATGATGTCTGCTGAATCTTGGCTAGAAATTGAATTATTTGGTAGGGTTGATGGCGCGACTTCCGCGTGGGCGCTCACAAAAATGCTATTCGTGTGAAAATTCTAGGAAATGAATTAATTCCAAAGCTTGAACATGATTATACGTCCTTTGAGACGCACCGATGAGGACTGGAATTTAAATCCCACGCTGTCATGTCTGTTCCTTATAGCTTCAAGCTGAAAAGAAGTGCGTTTTGCGTTTTTCTGAGCAGTTTAACTAAGTTTTCTGAGCGGTTTTGCTGCGTTTTGCTGAGCGTTGTTGCTAAGTTTTGCTGAGCTGTGTATATTCGTTTACTGAGCGATGTAGCTAAGTTTGCTGAGCGATGTAGCTAAGTTTTCTGAGCGCTGTTGATAAGTTTGCTGAGCGGCTTTGCTCATTTTCCTGAGCGGTTTTGCTACGTTTTGTTGAGCGTTGTTGCTAAGTTTTGCTTAGCTGTGTATATTCGTTAACTGAGCGATGTAGCTAAGTTTTCTGAGCGCTGTTGATAAGTTTGCTGAGCGGTTTTGCTAATTTTTCTGAGCGGCTTTGCTAAGTTTGCTGAGCGATGTAGCTGACAACGTAAAAAATAAATGAGAGTAATATTATGAAGCGAATCTCTCCTCAAAACGGGATTTAATTACAAATCTAATCCCACTTCCCCCCATCTTAATACCAACGTCATAAGACAATCGTGAGTCTGGCCCCAGTGCTTACAGAGGCACGCCTAGAGTTACAATGGTGCCACCGCGGTGGGATTCGCTGTGACCGTCAGCGCTTTATTCCGACAAGCCACTCGGCTTTGTCCCGATCGCCTGCGGGTGTGAGGTTGACCTTTAACAACAATGCCCACAGTGAGGTCACGCTGCGAATTATCTACGCGAGTTGCATAACAACTGGTTACTTTTTTTGCCGTTGATAATTTCCCCAAAAGTCACAATCCAGTTGTGACTTACTAATGGACAAAACTAATTTTTTTAATTGGGTTACAGGGAGACGTTTCATTTATTTAAGCCCTTGAGTGTGAGATACCTTTTAACAATTTAGCTGTTTGCTTGTGACCTACTTAGAACTTGGGTCCTAGTGCGTCCTTTGAGGATTCTTTGTTTCTGCTGCGTTCCTGGCATTGTGATAGTTTTGAGTAAGTAATGGCTTTCGCGGGGTACAAAGTCAGGTGGTAATGTAAGGTCACCCGGAAAATTGCATTCAGCTTCTTACTGAGAGAATTTCTCACGAGTATTTCTATGAATAAAACTCTAATTCCATTTTGATGTAAATTTATTTCTTCCTATTTTCTTTGTAATTTGATTAATATTAGATTCGTTCGTTGGTATCCAGCATTGTCATACTCTATTTTCCATGGAATTTTCTCTGCTTTTTTATTATGTTAACTCATTAGGAGACTAGGCTTCGTTACATTGCGAAGTTGATGAGCAGGTGTAGAATATTTTGAGTTACATTTTGGTCCAGTTTTTTTGTGGCTTGTTATTTATTTAACGTCTTGTTTACACAATATCTAGGCATGTCATTGACAGTGGTCATGTTTCACATAACGGGCCGTTGAGATGATAACGGGTCGCTGAAGAACTGGGCATTAGGGCTCTACAAACCTTGTTTGCTCTGTGCTTGTGTATGTTATTCGCTTTACAGACCATACTGCGAAACCATTTGTAGTCAAATTTTTAGGTTGTCTTTTAAATATTTCAATTCAGTACGCATTATGTTAACAACTTTTCCAAAAGATCAGATTCTACGAAAAATTTAAGTTTTTAAATCACGTTTCTTTCTATTGAGTTTTCAACGAAATTGGTTAGGTACTTAAAAATTTCGGATACTTTCGTCTCAAAATAAAAACATTTTTCAGTCAGCATTTATAACTCACTCTTTTCCACAACGTGATTTTAAAAAACGTTCGTGAGCTCTTCATTTAGTTGGAGCTATCAACATCAAATAATAATATTCTTCACATTTAAGTTAAATTCGGAACTTTCCCATCGAAATATTTCACTAAAGTGAAGCAGGCAGGATACTATATTTCGGTTTTCTTCTGACTTGGATACAAAGTAATTATTTTTGAATATTGAATTACACTTTCATAGAACCAAAATTAAAAAAATATCCGAAGACGCAGCGGAAATATAATCCTCGTCCTTTCTTGCTTAAAACAAGGGCTGAACAAAGCTTGATTTCCTGATTATTAATTGAACCCACGCGGTCATCGATCGGAATCAACGCATTTAAACTGTCACCAATTATTTGCAGTTGATTAGACTTCGCAAGCTGGCTTGACAGCTAACAGTGCCACGTGGCGCCCCTACTCCGTTCGCAAACTTTACACTTAGCCACGTTCAAGCATAACTATTCGGTAAAATCCGGGCAACTTTGCGTTCGTAACGCGTTCGCATTACGCAGCACAACTTTGAAGCCAGACGCATAACTTTTGAATGACGCCAACAATATTTAATTCCGAGATTGTCCCCTTGTTTTAATCAAGGAATTGACGGAAATTAAACTCAGTTATTAAACTTGATAAAAGTCACACTCGGATGTAATTTTTTTCACAAACATCTTGGAAAATGTTAATTAGAAAAGAAAATGTTCTTTGATGAATACAAAACATGTATAACACTGTCTCTCCTCTCAAGTATAAAGTGAAAAGAAGCTTTTAAACCATAGCGCTGCTAGCGAAGATGAGTTTTTGGCTCTTATAGCCTCAGGACCATGGAAAAGCAGAACAGAGCTAGAGAGTAGAGAAAAGGAAAAATCCACCAATGACTCGCTCATAGGTCTTGTGTTTCGAACACGGAAGGCCCGAGGGGTATCTATCCCAAAGAAACTTTGTGCTATCGACAATATCGACTCAACTGTCTCCCGATAACTTGCCCGGCAACTTTTACACACATATTTATTACACTTTCCGCAGTCAATTTATGTATATTTAGTTTGACTAGTATTTTGGAAGAATAAAGGAAAAAAAGAATTGTCGTAAAATCGATGAGAAAGCTGTTCTCGAGAGTTTGTTTGTGAAGAAACCGGTGTAAGAATCCAGGACTTGTTGACAGGCTGTTAGGTTAAGGCTCTTCTGAGCTTCTGGGATCAAGGATATGACAATATTGCAAAAAAACACTTAGGCTTCCTGGGAAATTCCTGTTTGTGTGGATTGTTGTGCGCTTTTCGGCGATTTCTCGTGCCTTAGCACAAAATTTGATAATTGCTGGTGATAAGTATCCGTTTAATTTTCTAATTTAGCAATAAACGTAATCATTTTATCATGGGCTAAGTGACTTTAAATGTAAATATTTCAACAATAATACACATACCTATGTAATTTGAAAAGGTATCTCAAATAATCGGATAGTATTTGAAAAATTCTTGCAAGCATATTGCGATCTCGTGCCAACAGGGTTCCCTGGACCAGGATAAAACTTGTATAGAATTTATACCCCACAAAACCTTCCCACCGACGGGATCTGCGCAAGATTCAGGTTTCAAACGATACACGTGGTGTTTTTTGTACCCATTTCACTGAAATGACAAATCGTTGTGACATTCGGGCTGTCCATTGAGTTCCTAGAGCAAAAAGCTACCCCGTGCCAAGAGCTTGCAATATGCAGTCTCGTGTATATAGGTTTTGTCCACTCTTCCACGTTCCCGTATCATGGACCGCACATGATGAATCGTGTCCATGCACGTGTCATTATGGCTGACC
The DNA here is from genome assembly GCA_921293315.2 of Nemurella pictetii. Lineage (NCBI taxonomy): Eukaryota > Metazoa > Arthropoda > Insecta > Plecoptera > Nemouridae > Nemurella > Nemurella pictetii. Next base: position 12,909,121 of record OV121122.1, read on the forward strand.
ATGTTTAATGAACAGTTGTTGTCGTTTCACGTCTCGTGGACAAAAACATTGTTTTGAATAGTTGACAAGTGATACTGGCTGAAATCCTTGCAAAAAATCTTCTGCGATTCTCGCTGTGAATTGGCTGCCTTATAATACATCCAGTTTGGATGTCAGTTACATGACAGATTAAATAGGGGCATTTCTAGGATGCTTGCTAGACAACAGGCAGCAATCATAATTCAGCTTGAGACAAAAGTGGATGTGTATGACTATTAGGAACTCAAGATCTCTTATATGCATTGTGACAGGTATATTTTTCTTGACAATTTGGAATATAGAGCATTTTGAGTTTTTAACAAGGTTCTTCGTTCACTATGTGATTACAAATCGCCCTGTGATGAACAGTAATGTGGAATTCTTACGGACATGAACATATTTACACACATGCATCACACATAAAGATTGTAAATATGATAAAAGAAAACGTTTTTACTATTTTTAAGTTAAAGATTATAATTTCTAATAATTATGTTGTTTATTTGCCATCGGACCAGTATCATTTCAACCAAAGTGAGTTTCTATTTTGAAAAAAATTACAATTTAATCAATTCATTCAATAAATAATTTTTCTATCAATTTAAAATACACTAAACCTCGCTACCACTTTCATTTTCCATCAAAGAATGAAGGATGAAGGATGAAGTCAATCTGTCACCTATCCCTGAAAAAAACGTTTCGCCTCCTGAAGTCAATAAAACCAAAATAAAACAAATGTCGAATAAATAAAATCAGAGCGCGAGACATGTAAAAACCAACACACGACGTAGAATCCACGTGCAACTCGAGCTATGCGAGTCGTTAATATTTCGCTCATAACCGAGTTTACAACTTACAATGTCCCGTACAAACATGCAATTTGCTACGTCTTACACATGTACATTACACATTTCATACACAGTGCACATTTGATTTACATTTCGCATGCTTTAGTCAATTCTACATGCTAACTAACTTGACAACATACAAAAGCCAACTGATGTTGACTTGCACAAATCTCCGACCCAGGACGTTTATATCTCGGCTACCCAGCTACTGAGCCAATAAGCTCTGGGGTTGCTAATGCAATCAAGTGACGTCGACATGAATGAATACATCTGAATATTTTCTCTGTTCATCGTTTATCGTAGCAGACGGATGCTGGGCGTTAATTTCGCATCTAAGCACAGTGTGGTTCACGTGTAACCCGCTCTGATGGAACGATGGGGATTTAAGTATGTGTTCTTGCATTATTTAAGTTTAAGTACATTTGTCTGGGACTGTAAAAGATGAAAGCTATGACTAATCATATTTAGTATGCATAGAGTGATTTAATTAGGTTTTAACGTTCTAAATGTAGTTTCATGGATTCTCAAAGGAATTTTAAGCGGTTCAATTCTGCTTTGAAATGATTTAGGTCTTACAGAGATAGTTCAAGAAAGGCATTAAGAAAACCTAATCACAGAAAGCTCATCTTTGCAATGAAGAATTGTACTTAATTGCATGAATGAATCCAGATTAAACCCTACAGTGGAGACGGGAGAAGTAAAATAAATAATATCGGAATTGAATTTAAGAAATTGTAAATGATTCGAGAAATAGAACACTTAAAAAGACCCATTAATTTCCTAATTTTCTTACGAACTGGGTTAAGAATCAAAGCTTTATCTGGACTAGTTTTGAAAGAGATTTGAAACCCTGATTTGAAGTGTGATTTGAGCTGAAAGTCATGGCAGCCACTTTAAGGTAAATTCCATTGTTATTTGAGCTATTTCTCAACACCGAGTCATTTCACAAACTTTAATCCATCATTAAATTCTTAAACTGGCCCTAAGACATAAAAACCAAACTTTAAATTAAGCGTGCATTATTTGAGCATTCAATATCACAGTTAAATAATGTTTTTGAAAAACTTCCATGCCCGATTTCCTAATCTGCCTCCAAAATTCCGAGCCACCTGTATTGGATTTCATTTCAAAACACCAACACACACCCTTATTTCTGCAAACTACCCCACTTTGTCGTAATCGCATAAAAAATAGTCCAATTTGAGATTTATTCCCACGTCCACCAATTGGCTTGCGCCAACTAGCGACATGTTTGCGACAGAAATCCGATACAAACTCAAGGAGGCGCGAGTGAACACGTGACATGTGTTCGGTCTGTGCGGTCACTGCACACCGGAGATCGTGTCCGCAGCCTCTCTGATCATCCAAGCTAGCAGCCAGGCACATAGACATCATCGTTCCATAGACATCATCGTACCATAGACATCATCGTTCCATAGACATCATCGTGCCATAGACATCATCGTTCCATAGACATCATCGTTCCATAGACATCATCGTTCCATAGACATCATCGTTCCATAGACATCATCGTTCCATAGACATCATCGTACCATAGACATCATCGTACCATAGACATCATCGTACCATAGACATCATCGTACCATAGACATCATCGTACCATAGACATCATCGTACCATAGACATCATCGTACCATAGACATCATCGTACCATAGACATCATCGTACCATAGACATCATCGTACCATAGACATCATCGTACCATAGACATCATCGTACAAACGTGATCTGGGATAGATTTTTTGTTATTCCAAAAATTGGAACAACAACACTCTTCTCGTGAAAGACATGGCTAATATTTGATAAAAAGTGATTTTCTTTAGAAATTAAGTAGTTTTCATGTGTTTTTCTTCATATTCGTCAATTTCCCCCACAGACTAAATTTCAATGCTCAATTACGATGGTGCTTTATTCACTTTTTTATTAATTTCTTATATGCTGATGTTTTGGGAGTTTGCTGCCACCAGAGGCAAGAGCCTCGAATATTAAGGATGTAGGAGGATGGTAACTAGGAGACCGGTTTCGGGGCGAGAGGATCGCCGGGGGCAACCGATTAAAGAATGAAAGAGGGTAACAGTTTATGAAATTAAAATTAATAGATTTATTGAATAATTATAGAGAATTTACAAAGAAGAAAAGAAGCTGGGAACCAATATTTCCCATCTTTAAAATCTCTTTGGAAGAAACGTATCCAAAGAGAAGTTAAAAGTGCTCTGCCTTACTCTGGCAGAAGCTCCTCTATTTATACTAAAAATACCCTAACCTATTGCATGTTAAACCTATACAGTGGTGGGGGTAGCAGATGTGACTTAGACAAATGGGGGTGACAACAGATGTGCATGGTTTACAATATGGGGGTGGCTTTTGCCCTAAGACGTGAAACATGATAATTGTGTGAAGAAAAGAGAGAATGTGTTTAAGAATGCTTCATTACACTTATTATTCTGAATTTTAATGCTCAGAATGTGTCTGTTGATGTGATCTCTTATTTTGATATACAGAAATACAAGAAATTTTATGAAATTTGAGCATTTCCCTTCATGTATTTTGTATGTGTTTTCATGTGTTGAAAACTATGTATTGAATACTAAAGGGTAAAATGACGTGATAATCAATCAGAAAAGCCACTTTGTAACCTATTTTCTTCAGTTGAAAATGTCCATTAAAAAAAAATGTATTATTAAATCTTTTAATTAAAAAAAAATAGTAAGATAAAACTAATCAGAATAAATGTCCATGTCCATGTCCGGTTTGTTGACACACATTCGGTTATTTTACCGACAAAAGAGTGCTGCTACCAGCGGGAATTTCAGGTACGACTCAAGCATAGAAGAAGGCTGTGTAAAACAAAAATGTGCACAACAGGAGGCTGTGTATAGAACAAGACAGAGCGAGTGAGATGAGATCAAGTAGACCCTGCACGTGATTCCGAATTCACCCGCATCAGCCGCCATTTTTTTTGTGCGTTTGTCATTTTAATCTTAATATGGAATGACATGCGCAATCTTTCTGGTGTATGTATTCACGTTTTGACAAATTAAACACGCAAATATGGATCCCTTGTTGTATAGGGTTAGCTTGGAATACAAGTTAACGAGAAGGAAAGATTTGCCGGATATTCGGCTTTTGACGACAAAGAGGATATTGTAGAAATGATGATGGCAAATGCAATTTCGAATAATCTCCAAATATAGATACCCAAATAGATATTTGGTAAATTCGCACCCTTTCGTTGCAGCAAACATTCAGCTCATCTGTAAAATAAAGGAAATTCTCAACGAAATTAGGCAAAAAAGCGTTGGTGAGACCAAGGTGAACTTACAGTTATCAAGTGCAGTTATCACATGCAAAGATACTCTCCTGTCAGTTGACATTTGACATTGAGCATCAGTGGATAACAAAGCCCCCTGAATATCTCTAAAAATGACTTAAGTAACGTTGTATCTTGATGGCTGTGGTGCTTTACCTTTCATCACGCCGCCTAGACAGAGTTGACGATTCTGTCACCAGCTCAACAGTGCTATTTTGGCAGAGTTTCCCATATCCTTCAGTCTAGTATGATATTTGGTTGCTGTGAACGAAACAAGCAGCAGCTCAGGCAACTTAACCCTCGCTTTGTGAGTGACATACAATGTTGATACGAATCTCTGGTCGATTTGCAAACTCCGTCATTTACCCACCAAAAAGCAGCGATGTTAGCCCCAGAAAGCAACCCGCAGAACAGCGTCAGGCAGCGTAGAGAGCCTTTTAGCTTGCAAGAAAATATTTGGTCACTGGCCACCGCATTTTCGTCTTGCTTTCACTGAGTTTTCAGTGATTTTCAGTAGATAACTGGAATAACACGTTGAAATCCATAGCTACTTACCACTCATATGATAATAAGTAGTATTAGTTACCATCTGCTTTTACCGAGAAGTACCACACGCAGGTAGAGAGATTTCATTGTTTAATACGGAGTTTAAGCATTAATTTCTGAGAATCGTGTATTTTTTAGGCTATAAAAACATTTTTGGAACGTTGCTGTCATATTTACTCGGTCTCCTGGACGCAGCCCGCAGAGCAAGACTTGGCACTGCCACGCGAAAAACAACAATCAACGTTCAATTGTTTTCTGGAGTTTTCTCAAGCTCTAAATGCATTACAGAAGAGAAAAATTACTTGAAATCATTAATTTGACTGGTTGTAACACAGTTTTAATCAAGGATTTTACTTTTTACACTAAACGCAGCCCGCAGAACAAGGACTGGCACCTCCATTTTTCACACTAAAAACTCAACTGATTATATTGTATTTCGAGGATATTAACATTATTTTACTCGTACAGAAGAACTATTCCACTCAGTGAAACACGATGTCAGATACCCACTAAGAAACGCCACTTGGGTTTTGATGTACCAATCTTCCTTGGTGTTGTTACAGGTTCACAAGTAAATATAATAGGCTCTGCAATTTAACCAAGTGGGATATGGAAATTTCAGGCCTGCTGACTTTTCTGAGTGGGTATATGAGGTAATCTCTTCATGAATGGAAAAGGTCTTTTGACCTTGCATGTGTTGTCAGGATCGATAAGAGAATTTAACAAAAATTCTCGCATAAATAAAGCTACCGTCTCTTGAACCTAGTTTCGTATTTGGTCTCTTAAATCACCCATTTTGCAAAAAGTAACAAGCATTTTTAAAATAGATTGATAAAGTTCTAAAAAAGTTCACACCGAGCAAGTCCTACTTTGCCAAACTATACGCTAGCACAGATCCCCATAAAGACAGGGTTGTTGACTGCACCAAGAAAAACTACTAGATCTACTCGAGAATGGCTACTTTTCCTCCATCTTTATCAGTCCCACGACATTCGATGCGATACTCCTCTGCCCAAAGTAACCATTTATCACCAAAAAAAAGGAGAAAAAGTACACTAAAGATCGACTGGATGGAAGTAGATTTAAAGAAACACACGTGAAAGACAATTCATTTCCCTGCTGGCGGTAAAGAAGCCTTGAGCCCTACTTGCCCTGCTTACAGCGAAGAAATGAAAAAATATTATGCAGTCTCTATCGTGGCTCTAAACTCATGGCCCAGATAGCCAAAATCGCACAAAATAACCAAAAATAGCCTAATCCTCCTCAAAAACTTCCTCCTTAGTGGTAAACCTTAATTGTTTTCTAGCGTTAACTCATTCCCGAGTCAAAAACATAGTAAAATCACCCAAAAAAGACATTTTTAGCCGTATGTTTTGAATCACAAAACACGGACCATCTAGGCCACCGTCCAAGACGAACACCTTGGAGCGGCGACCGGGCCGGTCCTGCATGTTGATTGATTGCGAGCACGACCGTGGGAACCGTGATCTGTTCCTCGAAACGCGTCCCTGGGCGGCTGCTGCTGCAGTCGTCGCTCTGTGGGGCATAGTGGCCGGGGCGGAGGGTCGATAGTTGCCCCCAAAGAACCAAAGATTCGTGAGCTCACTGCGTGTGGGAAACAGCGGGGAGTCGAGAGATTGATTCCGGATCTGAAACCGCGTTGCGATTTAAGCGTGGATTGTGTTGGTGTGTGCGGTCGTTGGTAGCGTGAAAAGATTTTCAGTTCTGGTTTAGACGGGTTCTTGCGCCTTACATAGGGCCACCGGTAAACAACTTTTACTGCAGAGGAAATTACGCTAAACGGAATTCTTAGCCATTTATAATAATTTGATGAAAATTTATTGACTCGTGTCTATTCCTAATCTTAGAACGATATTTTTCAGAAAAATATTTAACTGGTTTCTTGAATGCTTAGTTTCAAAATCAAAATTTTCCTTAAGTTAAACACAGAAAATTGATGTTCTTATTCCATTGGCCCGTGGTATTTTTTATGCAAAACGCAATTGAAGCATTGCTGGTGTAAAATAAAAAAATAAAAAATCTATATTAATGTAATTTAACTAAAATGGGTTCAAATTAATCCAAAAATTGACTAAATTAACACCAAACGATCGATGAATATTGATATGAAGCCCCGTTAACTTAGACATTCACAAAACCAGGCTGGTTGCCATTCTCAATTGGCAGTGAAAAGATTTTGATTCGTTGATGTTGATGATGATTCGGTGTCACATTACCGTACAATTATTAAACACAGAACCACTTATTAATATTATCGCAAAAAGCTTACAATTTCTAGAAAATTACCGGAAATCATCGTCCGTCTCTTTTCATAGGCCCCAATCTGCCTAATTACGGGCTGATAATCCCCTTTTATCCGATTAAACGCATTCCATGTCATGGATTCGATATAGCGAGGCCGAAAGGGCCGCCGACGCGACGTACTGGCGATGCACTCGACGGATTGCCAATCCATTCGATGGATCAATCCATAGACTTATAGATTTTATAAAAACACGACGCGACAGACTGGCGATGCACACAACATGCACATAATCCTTATAGGATCCAATTCACGGATTGGCATCTGTGTGCAGGTATATGAGACTGCCATGAATCTACATGCAAATAAATAGCATCAACACAGAATCCCTATCCAGCTTTTTGTTGCTCTTGCAAAGAAGAAACGAGTGACTTGGGAATCCTCGCGATATCCTGCGCTCATTAAATGACTGGGCCTATATCTGAGGGAGGCTTTGCTACTCTTCCCGTCTAAGGATTGAAGTGCCCAGACACCCTCTGATAAGGGAGCAAGTTTGGCCCAAGTTTAATGGGCGCCATTGTCAAGACAAATGACAATCTTTCGGGGGGGAAGTTTGGGTAGGTGGGGAACGGGGTGACCTAGTAAGAAAGTCGAGGGTTTTGGAAGACGGTATTAAAGAGAAGTGGAAATTATTGCAGAGGAGAGTGATGATGAGCGGAAATGGATGCTGGGAGAAGCTCACGGGTGGATGTTTGTGTTAAGGTTTAACTTCTGTTGGAAGCAGAGTGGGGCCTATTTTAATTTGCTGAGATATTAGAATATGAGCCGATGAATATTTGAATAAAGTTATCGTGAAATTGTTCATTTGTATAGGTGGGTTGGGGTTCCAACAAGAATTTATCCAGTACTATTTGCTTTTTACTATTTGATTAATTACATTTACTACCCCTGTATTTAATCTATCCGTGTCCGTTGGTTAGGCTCATATCGTTCACTTGATGATGCCTCATGGATCAATAAATAATTTCTTACTTGGAAGTAGAAAAAAAATTACAAATCACAGCAAAACAACGAAATCGTTTCCACTCCGCAAAAATAAAGTGTCAAAAAAATATGTCACATCACCGATTTTTATTTTATTACATCTCTTCTATGACCCAGTCGAGAAGTTGTTGCCAGCAGAAAGTTTCCCAGCTGAGAGCAGGGAAGACTTGTTCATCGAAGCCCCGTCTGCAATACGTGTCCAACGCTGGGGCGCTTCATCAATAGCAGACGATTATTAGGACAGAAAAGTTGGTAAAAACTTCGCCACAGGGGTGACCAGCTTACTAGCAGCACAGAACATTGAATTATTGGTGAAATTTAGCTGCTATGGATCTTCAAGTCTTGGTTGGTATGTCTTTGGCACAGTTTCTAATTTATTCGCAGCCAATAGGCGATGATATTCTTGATTATACAGCTTCTCAGAGAGATAATTCATCGTTCAAATAAGTTCATTTTTAACACTTTTTACAACAGCCAGGGGTCTTACCGAGGGCAATGAATCGTAGCATCGGTATTAAATACAATAAAACCTTTGCAAAAATCGTCAATAATACAAATACAAACGTGGTAACAGCCGACATGTCACTGTCGTAATACCAAACAGCTAACCACTCCCCAGCAAGCAACAAATCTAAAAAAGTGAATTATATAGCCGTGATTGGGTATTATCATGAAATTCACCGTACTTTGAGCTTGCAAAAGAGCATTAATTATTTGTTCCTTCTTATCATTAATGCCCCGTAGCAGCGTCAAAAAAGTATGTAAAACCAAAAGTAAAAAACTTCCTGTCCATACGATAATGTTCTCATGCCATCACCGAACGGTTTTCTAGAATCGCCGAAGACTTGTTCGATTGTTGTAGACAGTCCATTTCACAAACGGCAAACTTAACGCTATTCCTTCTATCTTCTGAAGACCGAGACGAACTTTGTCGAGTTAGTCTCGTCAGCGCCTCACGTTCGACAAGAACAAGTGTTTTAACTCGATTGCATGAAGTCGATGAACATGATTACTTGAGCAATTTAGCACACTATCAAGCAAAAAAACGCTGCTTTCAACGTCTAGGGCTGGATGTCCGGTTTTTGGAGCCTGAATTCGTGCTGATTTGCGAAATACAACCCTAATTTTATTTAAACATGGCCGTACAATTCAAAAGCGTTAAAAACGTTTTCCAAACAGGACTATTGTATTTCTAACCTTCCACTTATACTTTTACTGGTAAATGGCTTACACTTTTCAAGGTTTACCTTTACAGCCATACCGGAATAGTTTTCCTTACTATAAAATATTATTAGATACAGTCAACTATACTCTCAAATCTAGATATTCATGCTACAATAATTCTTATCCTTGTCAAAAAGCAGATGCCATCGCGTTCTCTGTTATACTTTTTAATCCAAACCGAAGCGAAACAACTGCCTTTAACAAATGCCTTCTATAAATGTAAAACATGAGACACTATTTTACAAAATTCAAAATTTACTTTGTAATTAACAAAGCTTCTGCAGTTCCTCTTGATAATGCAGGCAACAGCATTCAGTTCGTCGTTTGTGGACGAGCAGCACAGCTATTTTTTCACACACATTCTCCCTCTCTTCTACCCACCCCTCTCTCTCTCTCTCTCTCTCTCCACACACAGAATTTAGAGAGCGAATTGCCCATCGTGAATCCTGAACTTTACACTCTCAATAATTACCTGTCTAGCGCTAAGCTCGTTTAGCTAACTTCATAACTAGATTATACAAACACTGTGCCCTCAAACTCAGATCGACGCAGATCATCTTCGCTGAGACGGATTAGCCGGGAATGCAGTTGATGAGTGAGAGTTATGGGATCTTTGGGCGTTAACCAGCGAAATGAGCCGCTTTACTAGCGGCGAAATGCTCGGGTATTACTCGGTTATTAAGTAATACGTGGTAATACGACGTTATCTCAAGCAAAGTTCACGATAGTTTTTATTGCTAAGGGTTTGATGTGCTTTGTGACGTACACAAGCAGTAAGACACTATTGTGGTTATTGTTATATTTTTTGGTCACCAACGGATGTTCGTGGCTTTATATGTATGATGTGTTTTCCAATATAGCTGTTTAACTAGTAGGAAAACAATGTATAATTCAATACAATATGAAAAAGCAATGATACGACTAGGTTTCACTAAAAAAAGATCCAACCAAAACTTAATGCCTACAATGTAGCACAAATTACAATGAAAATTGAAAATAAGTTTCTGAAATATGTAATGGTTGTGTCAATGCAGATGCATAAGCCGCTTTCTTCGATTCGTTCATATCCAAACATCATCAGACACATCATGCTTGAAAAGTTTTATGTGGTCACTTTGCCTTATTTATCAGTTTTCTTTTCCTATGTTGATAACGACTAGAAATAAAATACAAACGTAGCGATAGGAAGAGTTTACAGAGACACAATGAAGTAAAAGGCAATCAGAACATAAACAATACCAAGTGAAAGTGACAAATGACACAGTGGCTCCTCCCACTTCTCAGGGTCGGACTCGCCAAAAAGGCTTTACGGTTCTTGATTCATTCGCCAGCCTGGCATGCTACGCGCCGAACGCAAAACTTGACTTGCAGATTAGAATACTTTAGAAAGTTAAGTAGGTAGCATTGGGTATCGATTGCTATACTTTGGAAGCTAGTATTAAGATGCATCGACTTCCACTTGTTTCTCACAACTGACGCAATACTAACATTAATGGGGAGACCACCTTTAAAACCATTCGGTCACAAGCCAGAGTCTTAGCTGCTTTGCAGACAGCGAAATAAGTGGCAGTCCAGGCTGCTTTGCAGACAGGGAAACAAGCAGCAGTCCAGGCTGCTTTGCAGACAGGGAAATATGTGGCAGTCCAGGCTGCTTTGCGGACAGCGAAACAAGCGGCAGTCCAGGCTGCTTTGCAGACAGGGAAACAAGTGGCAGTCCAAGCTGCTTTGCAGACAGGGAAACAAGCAGCAGTCCAGGCTGCTTTGCAGACAGGGAAATATGTGGCAGTCCAGGCTGCTTTGCGGACAGCGAAACAAGCGGTAGTCCAGGCTGCTTTGCAGACAGGGAAACAAGCGGCAGTCCAGGCTGCTTTGCAGACAGCGAAACAAGCGGCAGTCCAGGCTGCTTTGCAGACAGGGAAACAAGCGGCAGTCCAGGCTGCTTTGCAGACAGCGAAACAAGCGGCAGTCCAGGCTGCTTTGCAGACAGGGAAACAAGCGGCAGTCCAGGCTGCTTTGCAGACAGCGAAACAAGCGGCAGTCCAGGCTGCTTTGCAGACAGGGAAACAAGCGGCAGTCCAGGCTGCTTTGCAGACAGGGAAACAAGCGGCAGTCCAGGATGCTTTGCGGACAGCGAAACAAGCGGCAGTCCAGGATGCTTTGCGGACAGCGAAACAAGCGGCAGTCCAGGCTGCTTTGCAGACAGCGAAACAAGCGGCAGTCCAGGCTGCTTTGCAGACAGGGAAACAAGCGGCAGTCCAGGCTGCTTTGCAGACAGGGAAACAAGCGGCAGTCCAGGCTGCTTTGCAGACAGGGAAACAAGCGGCAGTCCAGGCTGCTTTGCAGACAGCGAAACAAGCGGCAGTCCAGGCTGCTTTGCAGACAGGGAAAGAAGCGGCAGTCCAGGCTGCCTTGCAGACAGGGAAACAAGCGACAGTTCAGGCTGCTTTGCAGAAAGGGAAACAAGCGGCGGTCCAGGCTGCTTTGCAGACAGGGAAACAAGCGGCAGTCCATGCTGCTTAGCGTACAGCGAAACATGCGGCGGTCCAGGCTGCTTAACTCTCTCCCCTGCCAGGGTTTTCATCCCTTCGCTGCATCGGGCTCCACAAGAGCAAGATACGGCGCGTATGCTGATGAATCAAATAAATGTGAAAAACTAACACTCCTGATTTACGGGTCGGGGACGGAAATTAAGCGGAGTCGTCTTTCAGCTTGAAAGTCTTGCGCGGAATGGAGAACTCACGCGCGGAGTTTCTTATATTTGAATATTTAAAAACGACAGTACTTTTATAATCAAGATTTTTTCTTGTTTTAAGAAATCAATATTGAGTTATATATTGATTTTGACGTGATTAAATTTTTTCCATAGCATCTGTCTGTCAATTTAATGATAAGCATTAAGTTCTTAATAATTTTTAAGTTTCAGCTAGCAAATCTTAAATAAGTTAAGTTCGTTAATTTTATCAAACGATTTTATGCCGATTTCTCGTTAATATTCAGGAAAGTTCTTCGCAAACAAAAGCCAAAACACAACAAAGAAAAACTTGGCTCCTGACTTCAAAATAATTATTAACTCTAAATTGAAATATCGCAAATTTCAAGATTGACTTTGCAAACTTCAATCAACAATGGTGAATAATTTCACAGGCGACAGCGTCCTCAAACTTTGGAACAATCTAATGCAAGTAACAATAAGAACACAGCGGGTTATGGCAGCAGTAAACCACGAAAGTATGTTTCAAACTGAACTTGTTTATCTTCATTCGTGCTGTTTAATTTTATCGAAAAAAGAGGGTTATTTTGAAAAAAGAGGGTTTTTTTTTCGATGCTATGGATTTTACTCGAAGAAAAGCGGAAATTTTGAATGTCCTTCCTAGAAGGCTGGTATGAGATATTGAGGGTACCAAGAGGGTGATTTAATTTACAAAATACTTACAAGAAACACATTTTCACTCAAATCAACATAATTTGATGAGTTTATTTGATTAATATATGAAAGTTTTTCCCGGAGAAATTATTAATTAGGGCTTTTATCAACCTGCTGATTTGTTTTTATTTTAAATTAAAAAAATACATTTGGTCAGAATATTTTATGCGCTTAAAGAGATGATTTAAAAGGATGAGTATGAAAATCAATCGGAGGCGGTTTTTCATCTCTGTGCATTTGGTCCAAAACAGCTGATGCCATGATATAATCAGTGGTCCAGGAATCCTCGAGATACCGTTGTCTGTGTAAACAATTATACGTACGGCAGGTTCAATAAAAAAAAGGTTTCTCTTCAAGCCATCGACAAAACGGAAACAGCATTCTGTATCCCAGCAGCAGAACGGAAGTTAGCACCACCTGATTGCCTCTGCATCCGGTTCGTCCAGCCGTGCAGGCTTAACCTGTACCCAGAATCGGCAGAATCAACCAATCAATCATAGGCTCCAACTTCATCCCGAGCCAGAGGTTCATGAAAATCTCGGAACGTTCACTCCACAAACTCCCCGCAAATACCAGCCACAGAATGGTATATAGTTCCTTTTTAGATCCACTATTAAACTTTCTAACTAAGTTATGTGATAATAAAAAATAACTTTTTGATAAAATCCAACTTCATTTCTACTAGCGGCTATTTCCCAGATAAATAAAAAGCCTTAGGAAACTCCACCTTCTCCCCGATTCTTTCTCTTTCAATCTCTTTTCTCTCTCTTTATGACGTCAATTCCGCAACTAAAACAGAGTCGAGAGAAGGAACGACAGTCAACCCCTTTGCACGACCATTTCTTGAGCCAAAAACGCCAGTATTCGAGCATCTAACAGCACCCCGCACCACAGGGGTGGAAATCTGGAGCAAGCAGCGAAAATTCAGCCGGTAGAACGTTGGTCTCTGGCAATGAAGCTGTGGAGTGTATCGGAGTGGATTACCTTTGTCTCACTTGCTGGCGCTGGCCCCGGGGGTGGTAGGGGTGGCAAAGAGTAGTAGAGGATACGCAGGCCGTTTTACGCACCCCAAGGTCTTTGTGCTTTTACCACCTTTTCAAGGCACTTCCTGGGCCGTGAATAAACATTCATTAAACGCTCCTACGGCGGTGTTCACCGGCGAGTTAACATGGTGTTTCTGTTAAATACATTTCAAGCTCCCCCCCCCCCCCCCCCCTCAATCAACGGTGTACGTCAAACACAAACGAAGTCAGTGTAGGTTTTCTGGCGACCGTTTGCGTTTGCTTGAATAATTTGAATAATTTCGCTTTCGTAAGTGATGTCTTAAAGCCGGTTTCACAAAGTACAGTTAAAAATTTATCTTCCAGTTAGGATGAAAACAGAAGCAACCGATAAAGGTTGTTACCATATATGTGAGTATTTCGAGGTTTTAATTGGACACGAAGGGCTGAGAGCCCTTCGTGTCCAAAAGTCAAAATTTGAACAAGAGATTTTTAGTCATCAAAATTGAGAAAATTTTGTGTTTTTTATATGATTTCCCTACCTAAGCTTGTGCGTTTCATCCACCAAGGCATAAGTCCAGCAATTAGGCCACTTGAAGGTCCAACTTACCAAATATAGCATCAAACATCACTGACTTTTGAATGAGTTTGTAAGTTAATCACACAATACACAATACTCACAATAGTCATGACAATACGGTGCCTCCCGTGCATTGTTCTTCTATGGCTTTGTTGCGCAAAGAGCGAAGGCCAGAGACGCTTCTACGCGTTCAATCATTCAATCTGCTGCCGCTGCTCGAAATCAACCGGCGAATTCATTGAATTGTTTCGCTCTCGGCTGAGAGAGCTCAATTTCCGAGCCTCGGAAAGTCTGAGCATCAGGCGAATTATGAAAACGCGTGAGAGCTGCGTTGCGAAATGTCCAAGGGTGGGAAGGAATCGCAACTTGCCAATTTTAGGCTCGAGGTTTATTGATGGAGCTAGGATGGAGGCTGAGCGTCTCGTGTTGGTGGAGAGAGTTTAAGAGATTGCTGGAACAAGATATTGCTGCTATTGTGTCATTTGAACGATCGGGTTTTTATCCTGTCCGTTCAAACTATTAAATTTTGCGTTTACGTTTCAGTGTTGGACATATTAAAAATAAAACATTTTTGTTTGGAAATAAACAATTTTAGAAAAGTATAGCGAATTGGTTGCACAATCGCAAGCATTCTAGTTAATGACTAAATGAACAACCGATTTCTTGTCACAAAAGAGACGAGCATTTTCTTTTGGAGGTTGCCTCTTTAATCCACTGGTTAATTATTTGCTTTTATATTTGATTTCGACGCTAATTTTATGACGTCCCACTTTTATTGCTTGCAAAATTCTAGAAACATTTGAACTGGAAGTGCAAACGTGCACACAGAGATGTCAGAATAAATCGCAGCAATTTACTCTGCTTGGCTGGAAGCTTATTACTGTGAGGAAGGAAATAATGTTGACTGAAATAAAGCTTGTATCGCGAAACTTCTGCTGTTATGTGTTTAAATGTTGAAGCTTTACATAGACTGTGATCTGATGTTACTCATGGTTGCAGTTGGTATTAAACTCTGACGCGGTGAAATAAGAATATTTTATGGTTTTATATTTTCCTGAGTTTAGTTAAAATTGCAAACGGCGTTTTAAAATAGCGTTATGAGATGAGCGTTATGTCATAAAATCCTTAAATACAAGATGAACTGTAAATATATGATATTTTAAGTTTACCACAGCAGAGCTTGAGAGCCTCAGCAACACTTTTTGCTTTAAAAACCAAAAATGTGTACCCTTTCCCGTTACCTCCAAAAACCACTCACAGGTCTCAAATTTGGATTTAAAAAATGCACCCAAAGTGGCTCGGTTGATCAGTCAACCAAATGAGAAAATCGAGATTATTAAATAATGAGTTTACATTTGTGATTTGCTTGAATTAAATGCTTCAACTTTACAAAACAAAGTCTTATTTCAGATCGAATTCCAAAGGTGTAAGGTCAGGCGCCCCCAACTCGCCCACCCCTAATTAGCGTCGGCGCTTGCTTCGCCATGGGTGCAACTTCCGCTGTGACAACATGCTTGCAGTTGCGTTTCGCTGTGAGGAAAAAAGTCCGTTCAGTTGGTCAACTTGCAAAGGTCAAGACTGGAAATGTCAATGAACAAGGAAGTGAGAATGTTGATCACGATCTGGAGCATTTCATCATTAAAAGCAGGGGATGGAAGTCGGAACAGCTTTCGGAACAATAAAGTTTCCTACTAGTTTTCCATTGAAATTCTCCACGAAACGGAGTCACTTTAACATAAAAGTGGGTGCAACTCATCCAATGAACAATGAGATAGATTATAATTTTTCTACATTTTCTACAGTGGAAGGTAGATTGGAACTGCTCACACAGAAGAAACCATTATTAAAATGTGGACTGGACTTAAGTCTTATTCCCACCAAATATTTGCTAAGCATTTAAACTGAGTTCGTACCACAACTGTAGAGTTTTTCAAATAAGCCCGGTTCATGTCTAGTTTATAAATGATCTTGAAACCTAGTGTGCTATTTTCTTTAAGCCTGGAAAAGATTATAGCACTTCTTTCTACAACTTTATTCACTCGATGCACTTCCCATGAATTTACTTTTTAAAAATTAAATGAAAAAAATATATATCTAATATATATAATGTCCGTCGATTTGGTTGCCCCGGGATTCCATTGTTGGCTATGTTTCTTTGAATTCAGTAGTGCAAATTTAGAAATCCCTTTTATGAAACATTCACGCACTCTCCACCAAACGTCTTTGTCTAGAATTAAAACACAGCTAATTTTCTACTGCTAAGGCTATGTTTCCTTTGAATCACTTGAATATTTCTATTAGAAAACTCGGTCGAAACGTTCGCGGCCCAGCCTAGACAGCTACTTTGAGTTCAAGTGCAACCTTAGTGCACTCATTGACTTTTCAATTTACACGAAATAATAATAATTACACATTCAATTTGGTACGTACATGCATTACTGACCATTTGGAGATGTCCTTCATCGTTTCATTGTGATTTTTTGTGCCAAAACGTGATAAGAACATTTCTGACATTTCGTCAATGACAGCTGGCAAATTATGAATTTCAAGGGCTTAAAACTCAAACAGGCACTGACTACCAGGATACATTTTTTCACTAGGGCTGTTCCAGAGTTGATGGAATAAATTAAATCAAAAGTTGCCGCCAACTTTCGCAAAGATTTTGGCCTATAGGCCTTTGGTTTGCAACGTGCACTCACCAAATCTGCATTTTACTACTTTATATTCACTAAAAACAACTAAATTCGGGTACTTTCTTGATTTTTCTACCATTTCCAATCGTCTCACGTATTTTTTATAGCAACTCAAATTACGAAAACTTGAAATGAGCATCAACGAAATGTCACCATCTGACAGCTGGCAAAATAATTAATTTCCATCTCTCACAACTCAAAGATAGCAAGCAAGTAATTAAGCAAAGATTTCATTCTGCGCCGACCGATTCAAGTTTCAATGCAATCAATTGATTATTTATTTGTGAACAGTCGACCGAAGGTATTTAAGTCCAGCCTAGACAGCTAACCCGAGTGCAACGCGCACTCATTGACGTGACATGATACACTTTTATTTCATAAGAACGGAAAATCTAAGGTAATAATCTAATAATCTAATTCAAATTGCGATAACTTGATAACAGCACATGGCCGAAATTTCGCCATTAAAAAAATGGTTAAAAACGAGTTTATTTTGCTAGAAAAAAGCAACATGCTCTTTCCACGAGGACAGCATGGAAGTGTCAAAACAATCACACGAACAATTCTACAAGGGAAGGCGATCGAAACTTTGCACGTCCAGCCTTGACAGTTAATCCGAGTGCATCGTCCAACCATCGTCACGCCAATTTACAGGTGATATTTATTCATACAAATTCTCAAACGTGGACATGTTTCTTCTTTCATTTGAAACAATTTTTCGTCTTTTCAATGCAATTTAAATTGAGGAAAATACATAACATCAATTCCGACATTTAGTCAATTGACAGATGGCTAAGAATGAATTTCTATTGCTCAAAACACAAACATGCATTATGACTCAAGAGTGCAACACACACTCATCTACATTGCAATAATTTACGCGTTATTTTTTAATAAAAACACACAAATAAGGGCATGTTCGCGTACCAACTTTCAATTGTAATCATCATGCTTCATTTTTGCATTTTAAATCGCAAAAAACCAAAAGCAAAATTGTCTTCACGGCAGTATTTGACTGCACGGGCAAAAAATGATTTCTATTCAAAACTCAAATAAGCAGTGACCTAATGGATACATTTGTCACTTTAGACTTTTGAAGAGTCAATGCATTGAATAAAATTATAAAAACGTCGCCAAACTCACGTAACTTGAATACCCGAGAGCAAGGCAAGTAGTACATACAGTATCTTACATAAGAAACGGAAAAAATTTCAACGCAGGATAGGGGCAGGGTAGGGGAAGGGTAGGTGAGTAGTTGGGAAGGTTAGAATTCGGGTAGAGGTAGAGGTGGGGTGGAAGTAGTTTATCAGTTGGGTAAAAGCAGGGTATTGGTCGTGAAGCGGTAGTGTAGAAGTAGGTATGAGTACTTTAACGGAAGCTTAGAGGTAGTGTAAGGGGAGGGGAAATTTTCCTTTAAGCATAAAGTTTGTCTTATGGGCACAGGGTTTATCTTATAGGCACAGGGTTTGCCTTTTGAGTTAAGGGTTTACCTTATGGGCTTATTTTTGCCTTACGGGCATAGGGTTTCCTTTTAAGAGTAAGGTTTTTCTTTATTGGCATAGGGTTTTGCCTGATGAACATAGGGTTATGCCTTATGGGTATCAGGTTTGCCTTATGGGCATAAGGTGTGTATTTTGGGA
Organism: Nemurella pictetii; assembly: GCA_921293315.2. Lineage (NCBI taxonomy): Eukaryota > Metazoa > Arthropoda > Insecta > Plecoptera > Nemouridae > Nemurella > Nemurella pictetii. The sequence goes on from OV121122.1 coordinate 12,927,733, forward strand.
AAAGAGGCTGTCTCATAGATAATAGTATTATCAATAAAGGTAAAAGGCGTAAAAACATAGTGCCGGAGGCACGGGGCTCCGCTGCTAAAAGACTATTCGATATTTTTACGAATGCAGTCGAAAAAATCCGTAATTTCTATAATATATCTTTTTCAGGATTCAAACAGCGAACAAGAATACTATTTGAGGTGCTACAATTATTCAACGGATGTGGTTCAAAAGCTGCTACTCAAAACCAAAACATTTTTTAATCTTCATTTTCTGTTAAATTATTACTGTTTACTGATGTTGATAGAAATGACCTACCATGAAGTTGTTTCATGTTAATGCGAGTCTAATATATCGAATAGCCTCACAAACAGTTTTATTTGCAAATTTCTAAAGTAAACATTGACAAAATAGATGTCGAAATGTTTGCCTGCATTTAAAATGGAGTCATGGGGTGCATCTTGACGAGGGCTTAACTAAGAGATTTAGTCACTTTACCACGGTCAGAAGCTAGATCGCCTAAATGTCTTAAGGGAATCAGCAACGATGGATGAAAAATTTCGACAAAGTAATAAACGAAAATGTAAAAGGCAAAGAAAACATTGTACCTAATGCCCAAGGTCCATCAGTCTAACCCTTATAATGCGCCCAAAGGGCAAACTATACACCCATAGGGTGAACTATACGCCCATAGGGCAAACTATACACCCATAGGGTGAACTATACGCCCATAGGGTAAACTATAAGCCCAAAGGGCAAACTATACACCCATTGGGTGAACTATACGCCCATAGGGCAAACTATACACCCAAAGGTTGAACTATACGCCCATAGGGCGAACCATACGCCCTTAGGGCGAACTATACGCCCATAGGGCGAACAATACCCCCCTAGCGAACTATACGCCCGTAGGGCAAACCATTCGCCCCTAGGGCGAACCATACGCCCATAGGGCGAACTATACACCCATAGGGTAAACTATACGCCCATAGGGCGAACTATACACCCATAGGGTGAACTATACGCCCATAGGGCGAACCATACGCCCTTAGGGAGAAATATACGCCCATATGGAGAACAATACCCCCATAGCGAACTTTAAGCCCATAGGGCAAACTATACGCCCATAGGGTGAACTATACGCCCATAGGGCGAACTATACACCCATAGGGTAAACTATACGCCCATAGGGCGAACTATACACCCATAGGGTGAACTATACGCCCATAGGGCGAACCATACGCCCGTAGGGCGAACCATACGCCCCTAGGGCGAACTATACGCCCATAAAGCGAACAATACCCCCATAGCGAACTATACGCCCATAGGGCGAACCATACGCCCGTAGGGCGAACCATACGCCCCTAGGGCGAACCATACGCCCATAGCGTACTATACTAGCGAACTATGCAATTGGCGAACATTCATCCGTATTGCGAAAATTAGGCCTATAAGCTTTTTGTTCGCCCTATGAGCGTATTTTTGTCCCTATGGCCGAAAAATTCTTCCTATGGGCGTGCGGCTCACCCAATGGTCGTATAGTTCACCCTATGGACGTATAGTTCACCCTATGGCTGTATAGTTAGCCCTTTGAGCGTATAGTTCGCCCTAAGGGTGTATGGTTCACCCCATGGGTGAATAGTTCGACCTATGGGCGTATGGTTTGCCCTATGGGCGTATTGTCCGCTCCATGGGCGTATTGTTCGCCCTATGGGCGTATAGTTCACCCTATGGGTGTATAGTTCGCCCTATGGGCGTATAGTTTGCCCAATGGGCGTATAGTTCGCCCTATGGGCGTAAAGTTCGCCCTATGGGCGTATAGTGTGCCCTTTGGCGTATAGTTCGCCCTATGGGCGTATAGTTCGCCCTAAGGGCGTATGGTTCACCCCATGGGTGAATAGTTCGACCTATGGGCGTATGGTTTGCCCTATGGGCGTATTGTCCGCCCCATGGGCGTATAGTTCGCCCTATGGGCGTATAGTTCACCCTATGGGTGTATAGTTCGCCCTATGGGCGTATAGTTTGCCCTATGGGCGTATAGTTCGCCCTATGGGCGTAAAGTGTGCCCTTTGGGCGTATAGTTCGCCCTATGGGCGTATAGTTCGCCCTTTGGGCGTAAAGTTTACCCTATGGGTGTATAGTTCGCTTTATGGACGTATAGTTTGCCCTATGGGCCAATATTTCGCCCTATGGGCGTATAGTTCGCCCTATGGGCGTAAAGTTCACTCTATGGGTGTATAGTTCGCCCTATTGGCGTATAGTTCGCCCTTTGGGCGTAAAGCTCGCCCTATGGGCGTATAGTTCGCCCTATGGGTGTAAAGTGCACCCAATGGGCGTATATTTCGCCCTATGGGCGTATGGTCCACCATATGTTATATGCATCAATTGCATAAATCTTCTATGCTTAAAGGGAAAAATTCACTTACACTCCACCACGCGTCTTTGTCTAGAATTTAAACACAGCTATACACAGCGGAGGTTTTTTTTCCCCATGGAATCAATTGAACAGTTCTATTCGAAAACTTGGTCGAAACTTTGGGAACCCAGTCTAGACAGCTACTTCAACTGCTACGTGCATATTTAGCCCTAATGGCGTATGGTTCACCCTAAGTTCTATAGGTTCTTTTCACGCCCATTGGGTGAACTATTCGTCCATATGGCGAACATGCACCCCATGTCGTTAAAAAGTAAAAGGAAAAGTCGTAAGTATCCTTTTCGGCCTTATGGGAATATGGTTTGCCTTATGGGCGTAGGGTTTACCTTTTGAACAAAGGTTTTGCCTTATTGGCACATTTCTGCATTATGGACGTACTTATGCCCCATGGACATTGGATTTGGCTTATTGGCATAGGGTTTGCCTTAAGGGTAAAGGGGCAGCCTTATGAGCTTAAAAAAATGAAAAGAAAAAAAAAATTAATTGTAAGTAAAAGGCGTAACCACATAGTGCCGGAGGCACGGGCTCCGCTGCTAGTATCATAAAAAAGTACAAGACGTAAACACATAGTGCCGGAGGCACGGGGCTCCGCTGCTAGTATAACAAAATAGTACCAAATCACTAAGTGACCTTTAGTGGGGGAGGAGGTCGCTTAAGATGCTACACCTTTTGAACTGGGATTAACCTCTAGCTTTTAAAGTCTTTCTGAGCAAATCAATAAAGTACATTCTCTCTCAATCTGTGTCATGTAGAAAATCAGTCGAAATCAAACAAAATCAGTACAAAAACAGTCAAATAACTTGATATCTTTGTGACTAACAACATAGGATATAGGTTTAAAGCCTTTAAAATCACGCCCCTATCGATTGGTGCATCAATCGACTGTCATGACGGTTGATTAGTCTATCAATGCGACAGTTCTAAGTTTTCAAACACAAACACAGGTAAAAGCTGAGAAAAAAGCGAGGAAAAAGCGATTGATGCTGCACCACAGTGCGATCTTCACTAGAAAGTTTTGCAAGAATTACAACAGCCGCACGTTTCACCAGATGAGGATATTATGCGAAAAGTTTTGGCAAACTACAGTAACTGTGTGGACCGCAAGAGACGGCAAGATGCAGTTTCTCTCTTTTTATCTACCAAGTAGTAGATGAGTGCATCCTATTTTAATGCAATCAAACAAATTACTCTCATTTTCTAATCATTTCTCTGTATATGATTTGGCAAGTCAACTAGTCCTGAACACGATGAATACTATTTATCCATAAAATTACAATATACTTACGAAAGGTATCATCATTATACAAGCAACCGATCGAAACCCAAAAGATGACCTAAAAACACATTTCATGTTGAGAGAAAAATGGTTTTTCTTAGGGTTTTTCATCGGGCTTCTGATACCATGCCCCGTTTACAAATTCCATTTCAAATCCATTTAAATTTGACAGCAATATCTTTCCTGAAGGCGATTTATAAGAAACCGTGAATAAATAAAAAATACTGTTACATTCTTAAGTAACCAAAAAAGGCTATTTCAAGACTTTCATCCCTTTTCCTCAGGACTCCTCAGTAAAATCACTCGAGTTGAACAAATTTCTATGGCACGTTGAACTTTGTTTATACATGCGTCTAACATTCCTCCACAAATTGCATAACTTATGCTGGAGCCAATGAAAGAAAAGCCAAGAAATTGTCATCGCACTAATAAATATTCAAATTTGAAAAGTCCCTGCAAGTGTGCGCCGAAGTGGAAATCTGCGACCGAGTGTCTTCATGATACACGAAGTCGCCAGTCGTAGCGTCTGGCCCGAGTGCATCAATAATTTATAGCCCTCTGCGGGCGGAATTTGGTGTTTAATGCTGAAGAATAGACGAGTTTCTGGGTTGTATCGAAGGTGGGAAATTGACTAGAGGCATAGCAAAAATATTGAAGAAAGGTTTTCGGCTATTTACACTACAAGCTCTCGATATGCCTTGCTATAGCATAATTTTTACAAATTTTCACAAAGGAATATAGAAGAGTATTTACTTATATTTCCACTTGTGAGAAAAATATTTTTGTTTTGTTTGAAACCCATCCGCGTGTCTCGTCTGTGCGGACAAAATACGTTTTTGAGACTCGTGTTTTTTCTTAGTTGTTGTAGCTTTTTTGTTCGGTTCTTAGATACATCTGGGACCTAAGTTTAGACCCATGATAAAGCAGGCAGCACAGCCTTGTGAAACGCCGGGAAAAGTGTGTGTCTGGGACTTAGCATTCAACAGCCCTGTTAAAAGGTGTTTTTCCTGAATGATATGCGTTATTTCAATTAAGTCGAGACAAAGCTGATTATATACACACAAAATGGCAATTAATATCATCATAAGTACATCTAATTACCATTGATAACTTTCCAGGCAGTTTTAATTCAAATAATTACTTAGCAAAATAAATATTCAGAATTGTTCGATGACTTTTCTCGTCTTAGCACGTGTGAAGAGTGTAATTAAAAAATGAAAATAAAGCACACTTCAAAAGTACTGCTACATTAAAGATATTGAATACAAGTAAAGCTTTCTAGTCTGTTGATGGTGAAAAGCGTAAATTTAAATATTCTAGTTATTTATTTTTTGAAAAATAGGTTAGGTACTAAATAGAAAAAAAAATCATAACATCTTTTTATCAATGTTTGTAAGAAAACTAAAATTTGATTTAATTTATGTATCAAGACATGGTGCGCATAAAATTCCCAACCAGCCACTTGATACATACCAAGATCAAACAATACAAACAGCAAAAACAAACAGCAAAATCATATTCAAACTGAACGCAAAACTTCCTGCATCCAATTACATCCTGTCCGGAACACCGCCAGAGCAATGAACTCAACATTTGAATGATAGCACGGGAAAGAGCAAACAGTCCGTGGGCCAAGAAACCCACGCGAATATTTCCCAGGATTTACTACCCAATGAGCTATAGTCGATCAGCTGATGCCCCCAAGCCACTATGTATAGCTCGGTGTATAACCCCATCACCAGTTTTGAAAGGACGTACAAACAGATATTTTGCAGAGTAATGATGATTGTAAGACAACGATCGATAACGACATGACCACTGGACTTGTATCATGTTTCATTTTGTTTCCTAGGTTGTACGAAACCGTTACTTTATGATATTTTTTAAGCTTACCTTACGGTAATTCTTGAATATTACAAGCGAAAATAGAGACTATATGCAGTAAAAGTATGTGCGTGTTCTTGTGCGTTTGTTCTCGCTCTACAGACCAAACGCCAGATCAAACTATCTGGGACCTTTGGGAATCTCTGGACATATTTCTTTGATCAAATTGGACAAGATGTGTTTTTTTAAATCAGTATTTCGGATCTTCAACGACAGGTTTCGCACTCTAAATGCCAAAAATCTGCTATAGAATCTGACAAAATCATACATAAATGTCTACCCTTATTATTTACAGATTTTGTTTATTTATTTTCTGTTTTTTAAGTGATTTTCTAGGTTCTACGTTATTAATAGTGTTAAAAATTGATAATTGGTTTGGTTTTGGATATAACAGATATAAAATCTAAGCTATCATAAGTCTAAACTAATTATGTGGGTTTTGGCAGAGCAAGTTCAATAAAGCGTCGAATTCCGGGTCAAAGATCGCCACCCTGTCGAGGTGACCTTTAAGGGTGCACTAAATCACGAGTTATTCACAAGTTGGAAGCACCTCGGGCTCGCAAATACGATCGTTCCGACGATTTGTGACCGGGAATTCAGATATTGTTGCGATTCGACTAAATTTCACTAACATTATTGGCGATTCGAATGTCATTTTGTTATATTTTTCTCTTTTTGAAACTGAATTTTCCGTTAAATACTTGAAACTTCGCCTATTATCGATAGAAGTAACTTGCTAGCTTGCGATTATATTGCCAACATATTTTCTGTAGAAGTAAAGGGCATATTTTTGCTCAGTGGTGAACGATTTTTGACCAGGACTTGGCTCAGGGCTAAATTAATATATTTAGTATGTCCTTAATACTGGCAACTATATTAAAAAATGCAATTCATCACTTAAAACCCAATTACCTTCTAAATGTAAGTACCATTTATCTAGATTACATTATTTTAGGATTACATCTGTCGGTTCTCCATGCCAGCTTCACGTAGCTCGTTGCTTGCAGTAGTCCCGTTAAATTCTTAACGGCCCGTTTATTTGTTATTACCATGGCCACTACCAATCAGATGCCTATATATATTGTGTTAACAGACAGTTAAACTTTTTTATATCCTTACTCCATCTAAAACCAAACTAGGACTTTTCTGCAAGCGTATAGACAATCGGACAGCCCATTTTCCGGTAGCACGTGAAAATCGACCTTTAAACGGCAAAAAGCCAGACATTTTCGTCGACCAGCGTATCACCTTTGCTCTCCCCCAAAGTTGTTACACAAACGATGTAGTTATACCTAGTCGAGGGGTGGTAATCACCCCGTAGGGCTTTTACCCGGTCTGCCTTCAACAAAGACTTGTTCTTCTTCAGTCTGAACCGCTCTGTAGAGAAAAGTCGGTCTTATCGGAAACATCCGCTTCAATTCGGGAAGTGTCAAATTTAAACTGTCAAATTTTGGGTGGGGAAATGTTATGCGATTAAAGAATTTTAGATTTTATGGGTAGTAATGTTTCACTGAAGCCTGTTCAGCTTTTTAATATTTTACACTGGTGATCGAAGAAATGAAAATAACTTTTTTGGGTTTAACCATTTTCCGACATTTGGGTTGAATTTGGGCTGCACTTCCAATCACATGCAGTGACACTCAACTGGATTGCAAAGTTTTCTCTGAGCTGGTAGTTCAAAATTTTGGAAACCCCGTTTATAAAATGAACTTGTGGGCCCCCTGATATTGAAGATATGTCTTCGAATATCATCGAAGATTATGAATCGAAGATTTTAGATTATGAAACATGAATTAAAAGAAAATATCTTTCCTGGCAATACGAAGTGAATCAGGTGATGACCCTTATGTTGTCAACTTGGGCATTTTCGAACATCCCAACCATACCAACTTATTTTTAGAAATGTAACAAAATGAATTTAAACTCAATTGCATTTGAACTGTCTCGTTTAAAGAAGAATGTACCAAGACAGTCCCAAATTGCGACTGAAAGCATGTTTTCTGGATGAAACTTCGTGCATTTCTGAATAGTCCGTACCTTTTTATTTGCAATGTAAATCAAATAGTTACATTTTAGCGTTCGTGCAGCTTGCAAATTAAATGTAAATAGTTTTCCTACTGTAGCTGGGGATGAGATAAAGGAAAGATGGATAGAAGGAATGTAAATAAGGGATGCAAATTTCTGACTGTGTGTCGACGAGTCGTTGTCGTAATGGATTTAATTTCGTGGTTTAACTTTGATGTGGAATCACATGGTATAAAGAGATAAAAAATTAGATTTCTAATTACTGATTTTCTGGACAACAGCTTAGATATCGGGAATTTTCATATCAGATTTGTCATCTATTTTCACTTCATTATTAAAGTAGAGAGCCGATTTTTTTATAAATCGATTCAAATTTACACAGATTACAAATATGTCAATGGTTTCCTTTTTTATGTTAGAGGCATGAGATGCTGGATGCTAGATTCTAGATGCTAGATGCTTGATGCTTTATGCAGTTGCTAGATGCTAGATGCTTGATACTTGATGCTGGTGAGCTCGGCTACATGATATGGAGAGAAATAACATTTGTAACTAGTGGCTCCCTCCCATGTAGTTCGCAGGAAAACCCTAAATTATAAATACCCATCTTCATATATATATATTTTTAAACAGTTTTATCGCTTACGTCAAAAGCAAATCACTTTATAGATAAACCCAAATTATCAGACGCCCATTCCGGCAGCTTTAGCGGCTGGTTTTCCGCAAGAGTGAACGGAATTTGCCAACCAAAGGTTGGAATTTTCTGCAAAGTACGAGGCCGGGCGTGAAGCGTTTGAATGCAGAACGATTCAACGCGAACAGTTTCAGCGGCACAAGCAGAAAGCTATAAGCGGAGTTTGAAAAGGGTGATTGGCACAAAGTTATTGTGGGAAATTCCGATAGCGTAATACACGCACATAAAGGAAACGCCGAACGCGTTTCTGTTTTTGTAATCATTACATTTGTGTATGCAAGGCATTTTTATTCGACGCAATCTCATATTATAGAAGAGTGACTCAATTTCCTCTCAGTGAGGACTCGAGTTTTTTATAGTCACTGAAAAAAGATTTTAATTAAAGCAGAAATCAAAATTCATGCACTGAAAAAAAACGTATGGTGTTCGGATTATTTGACTTTCATTTGCCCGATGTGTACACAAAAAGTCACTAGCCATGAATTGTCTACCGTTATATACCTTTTAAAGATTTTTGATCTTTATTTGCTACCTTTTCAAACGGCTTTAAAAGCTTTAAAATTTATAAACCTTTCCCATTTCTAAGCACTTAGTACACAAAAGTTTTCACATTTAATATGATTCAGACTATAATAAACATCACGAAGCCGATGTAACGCGGGTCAATGCTTTAGGGAGTAATTAATAATCATACGATCCTGTACGTCATTTGATGACGCTGTTAGGTATGTGGAGAATGGGCAGAGGCGAGCTCGGAGAGGCAGTAAGAACCAGTGTGCAGAGAGGAGAGGACAGCCCACTGATCTCTAGGAGCCTGGATAGCGCTTCGTACAGTGAGACTTTGATGCCGTATTGAGCCACTTTATCATGTCTTCCCACTGATCTCTATAGCCATGGATAGCGCTTCGTACAGTGAGACTTTGATGCCTATTGAGCCACTTTAACATGTCTTCCCACTGATCTCTATAGCCATGGATAGCGCTTCGTACAGTGAGACTTTGATGCCTATTGAGCCACTTTAACATGTCTTCCCACTGATCTCTATAGCCATGGATAGCGCTTCGTACAGCGAGACTTTGATGCCGTGTTGAGCCACTTTATCATGTCTTCCCACTGATCTCTATAGCCATGGATAGCGCTTCGTACAGTGAGACTTTGATGCCTATTGAGCCACTTTAACATGTCTTCCCACTGATCTCTATAGCCATGGATAGCGCTTCGTACAGTGAGACTTTGATGCCATATTGAGCCACTTTATCATGTCTTCCCACTGATCTCTATAGCCATGGATAGCGCTTCGTACAGCGAGACTTTGATGCCGTATTGAGCCACTTTATCATGTCTTCCCACTGATCTCTATCGCCATGGATAGCGCTTCGTACAGCGAGACTTTGATGCCTATTGAGCCACTTTATCATGTCTTCCCACTGATCTCTATAGCCATGGATAGCGCTTCGTACAGCGAGACTTTGATGCCGTATTGAGCCACTTTATCATGTCTTCCCACTGATCTCTATCGCCATGGATAGCGCTTCGTACAGTGACTTTGTTGCTATATTGAGCCACTTTGGGGCACCTTCTACTTACAATTTTTATCAAATTCACGCGCCAAGTTATATACGAAGAAGGCAAATTTGGTGTGGGAACGATTTAACAATTGTAGGAATTTTTTCGGTTTGTTATTCCTAGTATTACCACTTTAAAAGAGACAGAAACACAAACTGAGATTCGCAACAATGTCGATAAGGACATAGCTTACTGGCGTACGAAGTTTCACCATTCCAAAGAAAAGTTAATCTTGGCATTGAGTTGACAGATTTCAGCACTTGCAAGTTCATTCGTAGTGCTCAGAGAGACAATTTCGCGATAATTGCTTCATTGTTTCAACTATTCGAATTATTTCCGAAACGTTTGAAACAGGCAGCGAAAAAAAGACGGCCGAGTGCGAAACTTGGCAGCTGCAAAATTGTGACTGTTTGGTGAGAAGTTCGCGGGCAAGGAATTTCAATTGAGACGTCTTTGAGGGGATGAAATTGTTCGAGTTGTTAATCCTATAGAAATCTGCATGGTTCTCTTCCAACCACTAAAGATAAGTCCTCGACGGAGATTTTGGAAGTAAAACATTGATGAAAAACGAATTTCTAACTACAAAACTTAATTTCTACATGCGTTTCTACAACCATCTTTCCATGGCTCTGAAACACTCCGCCAAACCAATTTCTACAGACTTTAAATCGAAAAAATATATATATTATAAAAACCAATAAAAATTTTGAATTTAAATTCAAATCGTGTTGAAAAATTGTCAATGAAGTAGCAAGTAGGTTGCATCAACGCTTACTCTATGGTTGTACCATGGTTGTGCTTGTACCACGCCAATTGGGTATGGTGTAAACGGTTCACTCCTTTGAACAACAGGACAATATTTTCCTCAAATTACTCAAATATTGCTGTTTTAAGTATAGTAGCGAGATTTCAATATCATTATGACACTAACAAAAAGTTGTATGAAAAACTGAATAACATTTTTAGCTGCTAAGGAAAATAAGCAATGCATAAAATCCGATTGAAACCAACAAAATCACCAACGCCTGCTAAGATGTGGACTAATCCCGATGTCCTGTGTTCTGCTCGCTTGCAGTGGCGTAGGCGGATGTGCCAGCGTGGTACCGGAGGTAAAGCCGGTATGTTCGCGGCCGGCGCCGCTGCTGCGCTCGAGGACGCTTCCGTCGATCATCGTGCCCGGACTCAACATCCTTCAAGCGCAGATCGACGCCAAGTACAAGCTAGGTGAGTGCATTTGTCGCCTTGGTTTCATGCGATGGTCGCGGTGTGATTTCATTTTACACGGAAAATTGTGGAAAATTGTGTATTTTGGACTGACATCTAAACAATCTTACATCAAATATATTTTCCTACTTTTCTTTTATAATATTTTCTAATATATTTTTCTTATTACCTATCTGTTTTTTTTTCTTATATTTTTTTATGTAAGCTTTCAGTATAAAACGGTCATTAAAATAGGTTTCCTGAAATTGTCACATATTTATGTAACAATTTTACCACTGAATTACAATTCTCACAATTTCTCGTTAAAATTTTGAGTTTTAAAGATAACACCATAGAATAAGCTCCTTGATAATACTGATATGTATTTTTTACTACACAAATTATATAGCAAGAACTTTTGCAAGCTGATATCACAATAGATCTCGACGTGCCTGCTATCATGCAGGTAAAAGCACAATTTCATTGTGATGAAAACATCATATGGATTGCTTCGTAATCTGAGCTGCGCATAGTAATTTCAGCTCGATTTTACACTACTTTTCACTCTGCATACATAATAAGTTTATCCTACATTTTATTTGCATCTAAATGAACCCATTCATTTATCTGCACTATCACCTTAAAACTGGGTTGAAAAAGTCCTAAAATCATTTCTTTGTGTGCTGCAAACCCCGTTTACATGTGTTTCATCCACCAATTACATTGTAGCTGCGTTTTTTAATTAAATAAACACACACACATTTTTAATTAATGTCGTACTATGTGTACCTCAGGGGACCCAGACTTGAAACAGCGACACTGCGTCAAAACACAGTTGTTGATTGTACTGTAAGCAGTTGCAACATTTCTCAAACACCAACGAACGAGCAACATTAGATTTTCATTAGCAAAAAAACTGCCGTTCTAGGGCAAAGATTGTTAAAACACCATCACCATCTGTATCTGGGACAGGAGCTGGCGATTATTTGCGTTTCATGGACTATGTTTCACACTGCGTAGTCATGTGGGCACGCATGGTTCAATTAATGTGCACGCATTATCTGTCAGTGTCCTCGCTTTTTGCGGTCACTTCACCCCGGGGGGAAGGGTGCGCGAAGGGGTCACACATGCCCAGGGTCGTGGTCCTATAGGAGCCAGCATCAGAGCCATGGATATAAATAAAATTAACAGAACTTTTAGCTAAAAATTAAGTAAATTTCGTATATTTGATAAGAACCAGTTTCAATCACGAGATGATGAAAGACAACTGTCATTGGAAAAGCTAAGAAATTGATGATTTGCAGTAAAGTTTTTACTTTATTAAAGCCTGTTTTACACGGGAGAAGTTTTCAACTAAGTCTGGTGCAGAAGTCTCCTGCAGAAGAAAACTTGGGCCGGTAATTTCGGTAATTTTTTATTTTGATATATTTCAAAAGGTGCGAATAGAGTGCTTAAAAAATGACTTTCCATCACCGATAGAAAACCACTGGTGACAAGAATGTATACATAACATTTACCTTTTTCATCAAATCTCTCTGCATCGAAATGAACTTTCATTAAAACGTCCACCTACTCGTCGCTCTCACACTCTATAGTGTCCAGTGGGTGGATTTATTTGTGAATGAAAATTTATTTGAACAAAATATACTCAGCCAAATGCTTGCTAATTTGTAGCTATGAGCTCGAATACCTTTACGGGCTGATTTTATAACATTTCAAACTCAATGGGATAATCCTTGAAAAATAATGAGGCTCCCACCATCTGATTCAGCCAATAATTAATCGCTGTAGAAATGAGCTAGAAATGCCCTAAAACGGGTTAAAAAATATCAAAGATAAGCCAGCGGAAAAAAAATTCCTTCCCGCAAAGCGACCTGTTCCGCCTCCGTAGCTTAACCCGTGACTAATTCATCTGCGGCGTTCACTAAACACTAAACTCGCCACACAGCCTCCCACGCCCAACACAATACACCCTCGCGGTCGCACCCTTAGAGCACACTCTTCACCGCACCACCTAGAACAAGACACACATTACACCACATGCACACCCACGAGGCACTGGCGTGGTCGCCCACGCAAACTGTTTCATTTAGTAGCGACAATCTCTATTTGCGTAACGCTAGCGGTCGCACGCTCTTACACAATTGGGAGTGAGTGGGTGATATTAACCCCTGGATTATTAATTTTTATCGTTAACATTGTTGGCCTGATGATATACAGAGATGCTAGGAGCTTTGCTCGGCTAAATGCATGTTAAATTTGCATTTAGTCGAGCAAATCGAACTTGATAAGGTTGGTTTTGCTAACTTTTGCTAACTTTTGCTAAAAAATAACTAAATTTTTAGGTATATCTCAATGCACAAACAAGAATAATGAAATCTGTTCTAGTTTCACTCTTTTTCTTAAATTTTTTATCTCTGGGGAACCATAAAGGTCAAAATCATAGACCGTGCTCATTTTCACAGTTTCCTTAGGCTTAAAGAATGAGATTTGGGATTAGATGAACCCCAATGTTCATACCATTTCAAAAGACTTCGCGTGAGATTTCCTGTCCGCTTTTTTCGCTTAAATAATTTGACATGTAAGACACGACTAGACGCACTGCAAATACAATTAAGAATGCTAAGTGCGGTAGGTAATTAAAAACTGTACGTGACATCCCAGCTAATAAGGTAGCTAACGTGGTAAATTCTATGAAAAACTAAGTTATATACCACTAGGCTACAACATTATTACGATAGCGACGGCGAAGAAAAAAATGCGCAACTCTGTGGAAAAGATATAAATTCGTCGTGTCAGCTAATATTATCCACGTAAGAAATTTGCTACACTTTTCATGTGATAAAAAATGCCCGGTGTCCCTGTGGGGCTGTTAAACGTGGTTTATTACTGGAATGAACTTGGGGACTTTGAGAAATTACTTGGGACGTTCCGTTCAGTTCGATGTTTGCCATAAAATAGCAATAATTGAAATGGCAAATAGAGAGATGCACAGAGGTCCACCGCGGGGCTTGTTCATTTTTGTGAGTCGACGCGAGGATCAATCGCACTTTTCAAAGGAAAGCGTGAAATTTTAAGTTAGTCCCAGTGGTTGATCAATTCCAACACCTTACCTTCCAACATTTTTAATTATTATTGTTTATTTTAAACAGATTTGTAAACATAAGTCTACTTTGTCTGAGTTTTTGCATTTAACATTACATTATTTACAAACTTGAACATAATTTCTTAAATACTTTTGTGTCTTTTATATTTTATTCTTCAATCTTCAATTTATTCCATCCTTCAACTCACTTCTCCAAAAATCCAAATCTTCTTTTTCCCATAATCTTGCATCTTTATTTAAGTGCATATCTATTTTTTCCAATAAATTGTGCTTCTTCAAATCTTTTATCCAGCTTCTTAATTCCTGAAATCGAAAAATGGCTACATGCAATCTTTCGAATGATTCATAACTTTTTCACTTTGCCTTCTGTTCACTTGTAGCAAATTGCAACAACAACTTAAAAAGCAAATGCATTCACAAAAAAGATATGCAAATTTCATTACTGTCATTTGCGTATAGGGTGTTGTATGCTTATCAAACTGATCGCGATCTTCCACCCTCGAAGTTAACCAACAAAAATAACTTAATTAACACATTTAAACATTATGCTTTACCTATGTGCATGGCTAAATTGGTAAATTTCAGACATTAAGTTGAAAATGCAGAGCTAGTTCAAGCTTCTCAACTCTTGCAAACTGCAAACTGCATAAGCAGGTAGGAAGTGGTTTCAACATGTGAACCGACTCGAGTTGAGTATGCCCTGGTCAAAGCCCTGGTCAACCTAGCCCTGGTCAACCTAGCCCTGGTCAGAGATTTGATGAGCGTGGACTTTCAAACAGATATCTGCTATCAAACTTTGTATTTCCATAAACACGACAAATGAATCACGTTGAACATGAACTCCGTGATTACGACGAGAAAATGCAAACAAGCTCAGTACTATCCAATAACGAACGCACTTTTTCCAACTTAAGTGATACAAAAAACAGATTTTCAATTCGTTCGAGTCCAGCAAACGCCGACGTAAATATCGATGACAATTGCCTAAATAATGGCGACACGTATTTTCGCGTGCAAATAACGAGCGCGTGTCGTTGCGCGATGCGAGCGCGCCCTAAATTTGATTTGAACAAAAATTTCCCAAAGCGAGGACCTGCATTGGGGTGGGACCCCAGAGAGCGATATAATCGGATAACGTCGTGGCTGGATAACATGACAAACAGGGCGACTAGGTCCTGTAGCCACACGGATTAAGAAGCCTTGACGGCCAGGTGACCGCGTCGCGCTCCGCATTTAACTAAGCTCCCTCCTACACTCCCACGCAAACAACTGAAGAGGTGAACCAGTTAAGTCCAGTTTATTAAATGTTCAGGGAACGAAAAAAACTGCGGGAAAGTGTTCTAGAAGGAAAGTTACATTTTTTTTAAATTAACTTGGATAAAAGTAAAGACAAATTGGTATCAGTATAGATTTTATTTGGTTTGTTTTCAAATTATTGAGAAAAAACTATATAAATATGAAATGGAGCTACCTTATTCTTTAACGAAATTGAGAAAACTCGTTTAAAAAATGGAATATCCATACTTAAAATCAACATATTTTTGGCAATAATTTTATTTATGGCTGTGCTTATATTGTCAGCTTGGTGTAAAATGAAAATTGAGCGTGGGATTTTCCTGACTTTTCATATATCAATGGACACTCCTTTTTTAAGGATTACCATACAGCTAACTCATTTTGACCAGAAGTGGACTTATCTGGTTATTACACTAGCCTCTTCAATTTCCCCTGCCGTAATTCACATTATGTTGTCTAATCAGAAACGCCCATCTAATTTATTAAAATGCGGGTCTTACAAGGTCCAGTAAAGTGGCTCACCTCCAGAAAAAAGGTGACAACTTATCGGTTTCTTCTATTTTCTTCCTGATTGACAGATAAATATTTCACCACGTACATTGAAAACCGACCCTAACTGGATACTGTTATAATTACACCAATTTGGTTTCAGCGCCACCGGTGAAGTTTTTTGCTTAGCGTATCATTTCCTCAAATTTTGACACGCTAAAGTCTAGAACGCAGCAAATTGTTTCTCTATCCCAGGGAAAGTTGCTTTTTATCACATGACATGTGAACCCATTCATAGCAGATAACTGATATTTGAAGAATGTTTCAACTCTTAATTTCTTAAGCATGCTGCCTTTTCCTAATTTATTGCTATTTGGCACTCGAGTTTAGAGCGTTGATAAAGCAGGCAAAGCACAGCTTTGCGAAACGTTGGGGAAAGTTTGATTTTGGGACACAGAATTCTATAACCCAGTATTTTTTCTGAAAAATATTCACCTCTCTTCCATTTTAAATGCGATTTTTTCTTACCTTGTTTCCATGTTACTTTGTAAATTTTTGATTCCTTCAAAGATGATAATCGAAACGGGGTTTCTAAATTCGACCCAGCTCTGGTTTTCCCTCCCAGCAAGCAGCTAGACGAGTTGTACGACGGTCCGGGCTGCTCAGAGTGAGCCAGCGAACCTGGACTAGATCTAACGCAACGCACTGCGTTATCGAATAAACCGGGCCTGATTAGCATTCGTGGCTCGTCTGGAAATTCCTACTTGGTTGTACTCACACGAAAATGTCCGCTAGGAAAATGTAGCGCATTTTATTTGGTTGCTCTAGAGCCCTAGGCTATCTTTCGTTGGTGTGTTATTATTAGTTTTTAGTTAGTTGATTCTTTTAGTGTGTGTGGTGCAGGGTGTTAAATTTCCTTCGCGTGTGAGGAATGTCACCCTTATTTCACAAATATATAAATTTGGGTTTGGTGCATTTTTTCTGGTGCTCATTTTACAACTGAAATGTTGCTTGTTTCGAAGAGCATGTCATGTTTTGTATTCAGAACGATTAAATGAATGGAAAATTTGGATATTTTTTTTAAATTTTCATTAAATCAGTTCCTGATTTTTCAATTAAATCACGAACACGAGTTTTACGGACAAAAATCGAGTATTTCAAAACGCACGTCGATGTGGTCTGTAAAAAAATCTGTCCGGGTTGTTTTTTTACAAAAAAATAAGATAAATCGGGATAGAGTTTGGAATTCGATTGCGTTCCGCTTGAAGCTGAAGTACCCGATGCAAGCCAGCAAAAAAATCACTCAAACCCTTTTCAAACCCAACTTTAACCCCATTCAAATCCGATTCAAACCCTTTTCAAACCCACATTAACCCCGCTTTGAACCAACTTGAGCCCACTTGAAACCCGACATAAACCCATTTCAAATCTACTGTAAACACTTTACAAACCCGATTTGAACCCATTTAAAATCCGTTTAAACCCTTTTAAACCCCACTTGAACCCCACTTTGAACCAGCTTTAAGCCAACTTGAAACCCGACATCAACCCATATCAAATCCACTTTAAACACTTCACAAACCCGAGCTTAACCCATTTCAAATCCGTTTCAAGCCCTTTTAAAACCCACTTGAACCCTACTTAAGACCTGATTTATACCCGCTTGAAACGATCGACTTAAACCCATTTTAAATCCACTTCAAACCCTTTTCAAACCCGCATTAAACCCCTTGAAACCCGCTTCACATGCACGGGCTTCAACTCACAGAGTTTCATGCCGGGATGGCTGGCAGATAACGATGCCACTGCTGGTAGCATCTGCCATGAAAAGTATCAAAAAATAACGAGACCCCTGCGAAGTTGATGTTTGCCAAATATTCTATCAATTCCAAATGTAACTTTGCACTCGGGGAAACGGATTATCGGTCACCGCTCCTAAAGTCATGAGGCGCATCTCGAGTCAAAAATGTGTAGGGTGAAATTTCAATCTAACGTAGGATGTGGAAGGATCAATCAGTTGTAGCTGCATTTGACGTTTTCACGCTTTTCCGTTTTCTAAATTCACGCTTATCCGAATCCTACAAATATCCAGAGGAAATTCGTGAATCTCGTTTTTTTGTAAATTATATTCGTAAATTTAATCCGAAATGTGTACACGAAGATCAATGATCAATGATTCATGAAATCTCTGTTCAGATGATCGAACTTTTCTAGAAGGATTACGAAAACCAGCTTTCATTTTATAATTTAACGTCTCGGTCTTGTAAAACCTAATGCCACGACATCTGTGATATGCTAATAAATTAAATCTTTCGTTTACACCTTTACTACCCCTCTACTTTCAATTGATTTGATTCCATCGCTCTTCTGTACTAGTAAAACGATCTCACTGCAAGATCCATCTTTCGGAAGTTTCCTCTTCCAACAAGGATCATCCCACATCTCTTTTAACTCTGTGATTTTCCATTGCTACTTGCTGCCGACACGGGAATGTCGCTTTCACCGTCGTGCTAAGAGGTGCTCCACTCTAATTTCCATTGTTTTCCCGGGAAAGCAAAGCAACTTCATTGTGAAGGGCATACGCATGTCGTTGATGAAAGTGGGCCCCTGCTTTCAAATTACTCCTGTCTACGTACTCCATTCCGCCTTTTAGTATTATCTTTTATAAGTAAAAATGAAAACTACAGAAAGAACACCTCATTTTAATTGCTGTCTTTTCAAACTCTATGTTTTAATGAAGTTTATACAGCCCATGAGCTTATCTTACAATCTGTTTAAGACAAATTTTAGTGTAGATTCGATTCGAATTGGAATTGAAGCTCTTATTTATTTTTCCTGACGAATTGCCAACAAAATTGCCTTCCCACAAATCAAAAACGCATACCACCCCCTCCTGTTTCCGTATTATGTATAAAGAATGAGATCTCCATTCATCTAAAATCATTTCCACTTCAATGCCAGTAAAAATCATCGAGATATGTTGAGGAATAGGCAATAAAAGCAACACATGAATTGTAAAGCTTGCAAGAGTCCACCATTATTTGATATACCTATCATACACAGATATTTTACCAATTTATGTAACCACAGCAGGATTTTCTCATATTCACAACGATAAAATCACCCTTTTCCAAGCATAAACAAAAATGCACAAATCCCAAATCAACTCCACCTTGTTTTCTGCAAAAACTAAAAGCGTTATCCGTGTAATCTTCACGGCTCTGAGAAGGTCAGGGTAGCGATCATGTGGGAGTGATCGTGTCCATCGGGGTTGCTGATCCCGACCGAGGGTGGTAGGGGTTGTTCGGGGGCGATGTCGAGTTGAGACTGATTGATTAGAGGGAGCATGTAGTGCTGAAAGCCGGGCCGCGTAGGAGCTGGAAGATCAACCGATCAAGCCATGTGGTTTAGAAAAAAACAGATAGGATGCGATTTATGATGATTACGGTGCGTTCATCATTTTGTCTGTATGTTTGGATGTTTGGTATCGCGTTTCGCTGTGTGTTTTCGGTGGGCAAGATCTCCCTTGGTAGAACACGGTTGATTTCAAATGTTGGTGCGTTTTTTTCTTCTTTAGAACTGGTGGAGTTCGGTTATCTCTGCAAAATCCTGGAAACAAATTTGTCAAATTCATTCAGTCGAATTGAGATTTCCGTTTCCTAAAAATACAGCTGTGAATACAATTATTTACGCTCACGTCTTCGTAAATGGGTAGAACTTCTACAATCGATTTTTCTGGAAACAAGATATTATAGAGAGCACCTAAAACTGAATGAACATGTAGCTAGCCAGGAAAGGGGAGGATTTTTAAGTATAAAAGCCAAATAGAAATGAATAAGGTTAAAATATCAAAAAGTTGCACAAAATTTCATCAAGTTTAATATCAGATACAAACATGGTTTGTTAATTCACTCACTTCATCGTTTTCTATCTTGTTCTGTAAAAAATAACAAAGTGTCTTTAAATTCTTTATTTGTAGGTTTGTATTTGTGATTTGTAGTATATCTTTTATACTACAGACTAAACGTAGCGTGTATCCTGACCAGTGTTGGGCAGTAATTGAGTAAAAGTAATTGAATTACTGTAATGAATTACTTTTTTCAGTAATTTGTAATGTAATGCATTACATTTCAGAGAAGGTAATTTGTAATGTAATTTAATTACATTATTTTATGTAATGTAATTGAAAAGTTATAAAAATCCCGAATTACTTTACATTTTGGCTTGTCTAAAATTATTTTTATAACAATGGATGGATTAAGCAACTATTTTTGGCATAATTTAAATTCCCGCTCTCCTATGTGGCGTCTACATGTCAGCCAAAGTCCGCTTCCTCCCCAGCACGCACCGGCCAGCCAGCGCCTTGCTGTTGCTGTTTGCCGGGATTTAGTCTCGCGTGCTTTAACGCGGTGAGGCATGTGAAATTTTCTTCCATGCAGTGTGACAAGTAGAGATGGTTGGGGCTGTCGGGCTGTCGAGGAGTGGCCCGTGCACTCGGAATTCCCTTTCCCGTCCAATATCTTAAACCATAATGTTTCTTTCGAGTCGATATTTTTTACTCGCAGCTGGCTTCTGTAATCAACATTATCCCTCGTTTTGAAGTCGAAGCTAATTCCCGAACAGCCATACTACGTCTACATCTGTATCACAGCGATAGTGAAAATTTTCCCACGCCACGTGCTTGTTAGACCGATCTCACGCAGCCTTGCGAGGCTTTGGGCCTTTGGTCCTTCATGAGTTCGAGGAATTTTCGACATGAGATTTGCAGACTATGCTTGAGTTCGCTGGTGCCAGCCAGCCGGCCGGCAATTTGACGGATTCGGAAATTAGAATAGAATTAGTCACGAGCTATCTTGTTTTTTAAGTTTTTTAAAATAAATTTTGCCTCTCTTACGAATGCCTTCCACTCCATGCGTAAATATTATGCGATGTTAATTCAGTATTCACCCGAGAGCCGACCGGGATGCAGTCACTGCTAGTGTAGTTTTCAATGTGATAATGTGATGTGTGAAGCAAAAATAGACAGGGAGAACTGCCTAATCGGGATTTATTGCACCCGCTGCGCTGCGAATGAGCTCTTCTACTACAGTGAGTCAGATTTTCTTTATGTTTGGATCGTACATATTTCCGGATCTTCGAAAATTTTCGGACTTTCGGACAGTTTCGGACTTTCGGACAGCTTCGGGCCTTCGGACAGTTTCGGACGGATGTAAATTTTGGGAAAATACTTCGGGCCGGATCGGGCCGAAAAAATTGGGGGGCCCGTCGGGCATCGGGTCGGGCCGGATTCGGGACTGGTCGGGCCGACTGCCGAGGTCGGGCTGGGCCAACGGAAAACCGTAAAATCCCATCTCTAGTGACAAGTGATCAGATTCAAACATGTCTGATGCAGAAAAAGACGATTTGCTTAGAACCTAGATGATATTGTGGAGGTGGCCCACGTTAAATAGGCTCTCATGGCCAGATTACGCGTATTAACTCTGAGGTGAGCTTGGGCAAATTTTCTGAACGGGCTTGACGTGAAAACCATTTTATTTGGCAGCAATTGTCTTAAAAAAGTAAAAAACACGAAACTACTCAAAGAACCGAATATTATTATGGGTAGTTGATATGCAGAGATATGCAAAAATACAAAAAAAAAAGTAATTTGAAAAGTAATTGAGTATTTTTTGTAAGTAATTAGTAATGTAACGAATTACTTTTGGTTTTAGGTAATTTGTAATGTAATTTAATTATTTTGAGAGTCATGTAATTGGTAATGTAATTAAATTACTTTTCAAAAGTAATTGACCCAACACTGATCCTGACACAAAAGGATGATTTTCTAATATTTTTTTTATTTAAAATGATTTCAATGGTAAGAATTTCTGATCCTACATAGGTCTCAGGTCTACATAAGTCTTTTGAATCTCAGAATGTCAACATAATGATGTGAACTGACAAATAGCTGCGCTCTTTATATGTGTTCAACCTTGTAAGATTGTGTTCTTGAAAAGCGGGTGCTGGCATTTGAATAAAACAGAGGGTGAAAGTGTTTCATGTCTCAAGTCAAAGCAGCCACAAGTTCTCGGCCGAGTTGCAAATGAAGGTTATTCAGACAAGATGTTGAATTGCACCTGGTCAAAGCTTTCAGCGGTTATGAATGATGGATGTTAGACGAGTAGGTTGTTTTAGAGAGTTACAGCATTGGAGTGTAGGTACCTTAAGGGGTAGAAACTGTATAACTAGGTTTGCAGGCGAGGCGTGAAATAAAAAATAAAATGTTAAAATATTTTTGCTTGTGGTTGAAAGAAATGTGGAAAATAAGTTAAGAGAAACTTGAAAAAAATTAAAATTAAATAGTTGAGGGGTTGGTTATATATGCCATCAAAATAGATACTCTCAGAGCTCTTTGTAACCAAAAAAAGGGAAAATTTAGTTTACATAACAATAATTAGTGAATATTTTCTTGTCAAAGGAATTGCACATACATTTTTTCGATGAATTTGACAAACTCGTGTACGCGTTATGTGGCACAAATCCATCGGCGATGTAACCGACTTTCCAAGCTCACGATTTTCACGCTTTATAATTCGCATTACACTCGGTTACATACGAATTACTGAAAATCAATACGAGTGCTTGCCGTTTCATTGATTTGAAATCCTTCAGACCAAGTTGAGATTAAACTGGTTCGTTTCAATCATTCCTCATGCTCGCAATTAAAACTTCAAAAGCAATTATAAAACATTACAACTTGTCGCGGTCATTCAGCAACTGCATACCCGTATCAAATGATTCCATTCCTGCTCTAAATCGTAAATAAAACACACAAATTCCACAATGGTTTTACTTCAATGTGAGTTTTACTGTTTTTTAAAGTAAACAACATCAGTACAGAATGCAACTGAACTGCAAAACCACATCAATTTAAAACATCATTGATCGTGTATTGATTTTTATAACTCGCAAATAAAATTATTGATTACCGTGAGATTTTACGCTTTAGCATTACCGAGATGCCTTAAAAATTCTGTGGTTGACTTTTCTCAAGGTGGATTTATTTTACATTGGACTTGCCCCAATTATGATTTCATTGTTGCCAACAATGGAAAGGTTAAAAAGTATGCAAGTGAAATGATAAAAACCAAGGCGAAGCAACTAGAGCCGAATCGAGAAAATTTGCGTGCACGGCGGTATATCAAGCTGAATTTTTTACCACGTGCTCAGAACACCCCAGGAATAATTACTGTGAAATACCACCCGGAACCGCCCCCCGGAACATCCCTTAAAAAATTGACAAAGTCAAAAAATGACAAAAATGTTTAAAAAATGTTTTATTTAAAAACGATCATTTGAAGTAAATCTCAGATTTCAAAATATCACTCAGGTGTGTGTTAGCATATGCTAAACAAGAATCAGTAGCAAAACAAGCAACTTTTAATCATTGGATAGTCAATACTTGCAAAAAATAGACCAAAAATCGCTCGAAAATAATTACACGGCCGGACAGTTGTTCGTAAAAATCCAATTTTCGTGTCCGTACATTAATAAATGTACCAATGGATAGCTGTGTTCATTGGGTAACAGGAAAAAAATATAAACCACTCAAAACGTAAACTTCATAGCAGAGTTTTTTCAAAAGAAGCAAAGCGCGTAGCGTAAAATACGTTTCCCGCCGTAATGTTACACGGGTTAAATCATTGTAAAACCATGGATAACTAAGTTCAAATGCATAAATCGATATAAATATTCACAAATATTGTTATAATACAACATAAATGTTACTCAAAGGGGAAAAAACCACCCCATAAACTGCCCCTATTTTTGCGATTTTTTTTTGCTACCAATATTGGGGTTTTTTACCTCCATTATTTGGAGTAGTGATTATTTGGCATTACTCAACCAGATCATGCATTCTATCCAAAACGCACCCCTATTTTACAACTCCTTAGCATAATCTATTGTAATTAGTTTTAGAGATACAAAGCTAATCGTGATGGTAAATTAGTATTTAAAGTGCATATAAATTATATGCTATGGCACAATATAGATGCACCAACAAGAAATAAGAACACAACTCAATACATCATTTGCACCCCCTTATTGGTTCACACAGCTTACAATTATTTTAGTTCGGAGTTGCTTTAAATTAGGTTTGTCCCTAGAAAACACCAGAGAAACAAGGTTCCACCAAGAATAAGAAGTAAGAACCTCCTTATTCTATGGTTCCACTCAGAAAAATAGGATATCTGTTAGTGGAAAGAAAATCAACTGCAGACTAATTGCAGTTTTTATAAGAAGTCGGACTCAGATCACCCCTATAAAGTAAAAGGTTGGACTGGTGCCGGTTGGAAGACGTTAGAACATGTGTGTCGCTCTGCTTGTCAATAACTTAATACACACAAACGTCATGATTGTTACCTATACAAAAATAAGTTAAACGCAGTTAACTAATTGAAGTCCTTTTCAAATCAATGTCGAATAAGATAAAAATGTTGATCCATGCACCAGTTAAGTCATCCGCGCGCAGCTAAAGTCTAAACATTGAGGGTCGCTGTTCACAATTATAAGACTACCTATATACCTGCACTAATATGACTCCACTTTCAAATACACACACACACACACATTTAAGTCCCACATCCCCTTGTGTCAATTGGTTTCTTCAGTCCGAAATGGAAACCAAAACAAAACATTCAAAACTTATATTGAATCTCTTATTCTCGATTGGGAATGGCCGAGTCCCGGGGAGTGATTGCACCCCGGGCCGTCCGCGTCTGTGTGGGTCCAATAAGTCATTTGCGAATAAAACAAAAGTTGGAGAGATTAAATTCTTTGCTTACACACTTAGATCTTACAAAATACTGTTTGACTGGGATTTTCACTTTTTCTTCGCGATATAATTGAAGGAAGCACGGAAGAAAGAAAAAAACATTTGTGTCTGGCTATAAATCAGCCTTATCGGATACACTA
Organism: Nemurella pictetii; assembly: GCA_921293315.2. Taxonomy (NCBI): domain Eukaryota; kingdom Metazoa; phylum Arthropoda; class Insecta; order Plecoptera; family Nemouridae; genus Nemurella; species Nemurella pictetii. The sequence goes on from OV121122.1 coordinate 12,952,649, forward strand.
TTCATTCCCATCAACTCTTATCCTTCTATGATGTCATTCATGATTAAATTTCGAACATAATTCATTATGAAAAACGTGTCCCTAGATTTTCAACTGCATAGAATAAAATCTGAATAAACCTTGCAGCCATGAAAGCTTTCACGAGAACAAAACTGAAACAAATCTGCAGCAGTAATACCAAAAGCAAATATTTTAAATTAGGCTTGATTTGATCGGTGGTCAAAATGATATTTTCTTCTTTACCGGCAAGTAACTACACAACTCCCTGGTTTCTAAATTCCAATTCCCGGCTTCTAACCATCCAAAGCATGCAGTTGCAATCATGAAGATCTTGCGTGCATGGTCCCTTCTTGCAACGACCACTTCTTGCAGCGCAGTGCTCCTTGTTTATTGTGCGCCGAAGTGCTCATTGGACACTCATCCCTACCAATTTAATTATATCTTCATGAAAATGGTAAAAATTTAGAATCCATCTATTAACTGGTTCAGCAGCCTGCAAAAACATATATATAGAAAAACAAGATCCGGTGGATGCTTACATAAAATTCCTACTTTTGTGCCAAATACATCGCAATTTAGGGTGTTTTTGGACACATTTCTTGTGTTACAAGAAATTATGGACATTTAAATCGGAATTATAGCAAAGTGACTAAATTTCTGAAAACAAAACTGTTTGTAGGGACACTTTGTTACCTACCTACATTCGTCATTCAAGCTTGGTCGCCCGATTAATAATGTTTTGGAGTTGTTAATTAGGGGTGCGTTTTGGATAAAATGCATGATCTGGTTGAGTAATGCTTAATAATCAACACCCCAAATTACGGAGGAAGAAAAAACCACAATATTGGTAGCAAAAAAAATCGCAAAAATAGGGGTAGTTTTTGGGGTGGTTTTCTTCCCCTTTGAGTGACATTTATTTTGCATTATGACAATATTTGTGGATATTTATATCAATTTATGCATTTGAACTTAGTTATCCATGGTTTTACAATGATTTAACCCGTGTAACATTACGGCGGGAAACGTATTTTACGCTACGCGCTTTGCTTCTTTTGAAAAAACTCTGCTATTAAGTTTACGTTTTGAGTGGTTTATATTTTTTTCCTGTTACCCAATGAACACAGCTATCCATTGGTACATTTATTAATGTACGGACACGAAAATTGGATTTTTACGAACAACTGTCCGGCCGTGTAATTATTTTCGAGCGATTTTTGGTCTATTTTTTGCAAGTATTGACTATCCAATGATTAAAAGTTGCTTGTTTTGCTACTGATTCTTGTTTAGCATATGCTAACACACACCTGAGTGATATTTTGAAATCTGAGATTTACTTCAAATGATCGTTTTTAAATAAAACATTTTTTAAACATTTTTGTCATTTTTTGACTTTGTCAATTTTTTAAGGGGTGTTCCGGGGGGCGGTTCCGGGTGGTATTTCACAGTAATTATTCCTGGGGTGTTCTGAGCACGTGGTAAAAAATTCAGCTTGATATACCGCCGTGCACGCAAACTTTCTTATTTGACGACTTTTTGCTCTGTTTATCCTCGCCCAACGCAATTGTGGTTTTGCGAAGCCCTAGTAATATATATTTGGTAAAACCAGTAAAATATTTTATTTAGCAGCCAGGAAAAGATTGTCGTATAGTAAGACCTTTAATTTCTTCGTGACTTCGATACAAGCATTATATGATACAGGCGCCAACGGCTGCATTTTGATCACAGTGGCAGGATCGTGAAACGAACCCGGAGATGCGTTAACATATTGCATGGATGTGGTTAACAGCATATATACCATGACATCGTGAATCCAGCTTGGCTGCCATATGTTTGCTACGCTATTAGATTATATCGCGGTATAATCAAATCCCAAAGAGCTAATTTAATAATATCTCTTGTTATATGCAAATCCATGTTCAGAAATGATATTCGGAAATTATAATACGAGTTAATTGCAAATTGCACACAGTCATAACCTAACAAAGCTGGTAGATCAAATATGGTGTTTAAAATATGGTTGATATGCCCGGAGAAGTGCTTAAAATTGACCTACAATCAGAATTAATAATAATAATAACAATCGGAAGTATTAATATGTATTTCATAGAAGCTCGTGGCATTTTGCTTGCAATACGCTTCGGAAAATTAGATAAGTTTCAGACTTGAACTTGTGTGTTGGTAGCATTGCAATGCTGTGGCCGTTACGTACAGGAAACCGGGAAACATGCCCACGAAGTTGACAGAATGTGAATTACTTAGGAAAACTACCCGCGGTCAGGCTGATGAAACGAAACCGCGTAGAGAGTCTACGAACAATTGGTGGTCGCTAAACTTACTGCTTGTTTCTAATGAATTGTGGGAAGCTGTAGCTATTTGCAAAAGCAAGATTGTCCGGCGGCAAAATTTTCATCTGACACTTGGCAAAAATACAACGTTCTGTACAAGTTTGAATTCTTTTGGCAAATACGAAAGCACGGTGTAATTGACAAAATAGCGTGTGGAAGATGAAATTTTTTTCTTGTCTACCATCAATTGTTTAAAATTGACTGCCTTTTCCTTATCTTGATCGTTGACGTTCACAAAAACCTATTTAAATTGGTTCATGAATTGGTTTGAGCTACCAAACTTTATCTTTCAACTTTTACAGCTCTAGGAATAGTTTAGGTTTCCGAGCCTGGCATTCCATAACCCACAAATATTATTATTTATGGTAATTTCAATCCTAGTTCAAAATTTCAAACCATATGAAAGTCTGCTGGCTACCAGGAATAAAATTCTCCGGAACGGAAATGGGGTCCATACGATTTTCCCAAGAGTATACAGACCCCTCTCCCTGGATCATTCAACCGAACCAATCAATAGCGAGATCTAATCAATAGAAAAAATCGATAAGTCAATTCGGCCTATCTGATTGAGTGACTATAGCTTTTATGAGGAATGCAGCCAAGGCCCAGTCTTTCAAAGACTTTTTCTTTATTTAACGGTCTGTTTTCATAATATATTGGCATCTCATTCGTTAGTTGCCATGGTAATTACAAGAAATCAGGCCGTACAGAAGTTAACAAGCTGTTTAAAATTAGACTGGGCCCCACCGCATATAAGATTTTTATCTTGCATGTAAAAGCCAGTAAAGCCAAAGATTGTAATTTGATTTTCTTTTATCTGTTAAGTGTGACTGTCTTATATCTAAGGATCAAAGAGACAATAAATTAAATAAATAAATAAAAATACATTTCTACCACATCTAAAGAGGGTGAGATGCGGTGAATTTCAGTGGATTCTAGCTATTAAATTATTAAATGATAGTATTGATATGTGTTGACAACCTGGTGCGAAGTGATCAATGAAATATAACGAAATAAACACCCCATCAAATGGCAAGATACATATTTCTCTAAATCTATAAGTACATAGTGACTCTTTTGGTGCAAATTAAGGACCATTGCAACTTGAATCAAGATTAAACCGCTGGATGTTACACGAAACTCGAAGAAATACAGCGAACGAGGTGCATTTCCTTTCAATCAATGTGAGATTCAATATATTTGATGTTGAAAAAGTGGAAACTCATTCGGTTGACTGCTTACTGCAGCATTGCATTCGGCGACTTCATTTTAAAATGATCAAAAAGGTGGGCAAGTGAACTATAAAAGCGCGACCGTAGAAAATCAAGAATTTTCCCTGCAAATCGCTGGAACTGCCGTCCACCATGAAGCTTGTAAGAATGTTTGCTGATGAGGCGATCGGAGAAACTTCATGACGTTGACCTGCTTTCATCTGCGATAGACTCTGAGACTGCTCCGAGACGCCGGATAGTTTCCATCCCGTTCATTTCTAAGAACCTTTGCTGGTTGACCGCGAGATGTGGAAATTCCAGTAGCATTTCAATGTCAAGGGGAGAAAATTCTAGAGTTGTGAGCAGTTTTCCGTCGCACTCTTTCATTTCCAGCTGCATGTGGTCGGAATAATGTTTGTTTTCTGGTGATGAGATCGTCCAATGCGAAAAATATGGGATATCTTGAATCATTGCGAAGACCAGATTAACTAATTAAGTTTTATCCTACTACGGGCCGGTTGTACAGTGTCCAATTATAGTGAATAACCTCCATTGAGACAACCTACTGGTTGCTTCTTTTTCTTCTTAACTGGAAGATAAATATTTACCCTGTACGTCACTCTGCAAAAAATACATTATTTTGAGATGCATACCGCATCTCGATCCGTTTCCCAAACTGAAAATCAGACGGCTTCCTGTCTTAATGAAATACGAGGGTGAACCCCCTCGACAAGGGTGACGAGGTTGAAAGATTAAGGTGAACCCTGTGTAACAATTCCTGTATGGATAGGTGTATTTTGAAATCACTATTTAAAATCACTTATTTAATTTAAATTAGTTTTTTATTGTATCTCTTTGCCAAAATTATTCGTAAACTATTTTTAGGTCGTTTTGAAGAACAACGTATTTAAATCTTCATACTCTCTTAACCTCCTGTGAAACCAGGACGGAATATAACACAAATGCGGACGCTATTTGGTGAACCCAAATGACTTGATTACAAATAATGGCGTCCTGGTCAGGAAAAAACAACCCCCTACGCGGATGCGAAATGCGAATAAAACATTTCACATCCAGACAGTAATTAGTTTTAGATTTTCCCATCGATTTATGGCATCGCCAGCGTGGTGGCAAATGTCACGTTGCCGCCGAGGCCAGTGGTGTCCTCGCATCCCCACACACCCACCCTACACCCCCAACTCACACCCCCAGCATGGGGAACCAGGCACCCTTAGACCCGGTTTTCAGTGGCCCGTTAGATTCATAACTGTCCGTTAGTGCTTTATTACCATGGTCACTGCCAATGAAATGCCTAAATATTGGGTTAACAGACTGTTAACGAGACACTGAAAAACTGGGCCTTTCTGTCCGAGGACACAGAGAAATATATATTAAAGGAAATAACTTTTTATCTTAATTGTTTTGTTTCTTTGTTTTTTTTTTACTGTCAATATTTGAATTATATTTGGATAAATAATTCAGCAAGTTTCTCCTCTTCTATCTGCTCATCTTAGACCATATTTTGTAGCTTAAAAGTTTTGGGAAAATAAAACGTTACACCATGTTACGCCAAAAACGGAAACATATATCAATGATAACGTTTCGTAAGGAAAACATTGACTGGCTCTGCCCATGCTTATTAATGCTTTCCAATGTTAACTAATTCTTTGCAATGCCAATACCTAGGGCAAAAATAACTTTATTCCCAAAGCTCAACCCAAATAGCTATTCAAATATCAAATAGTATACAATTATGAAATAATTCAAACATTGCTGGTGATATTGATTTTAATTGGAACCAAGCTGAAATTATTCGTTGACAGAATATCCATTCCAAACTTGTATCCATACCGGGAGTCGAGCTCGAAATTTTCACCTTGCCGCCATCCGGGATTCTATATTTATTTTATAATAGTAAATGTTGCTGATTTCATTTTGCAATCTTACAAAGCTTTGTAATTATTCGGCGACGGCATGGCTGGCATAGTGGTAGGTTAGGTGTACTAGGTTAAGGTATAAGTAGGCATAGTAGGCATTAGTAAGCATGGGTAGGTATTTTTTCCTCCTCGTAGAGCAACCTCTAAAATTAAGTGCTTTTTTTGGAAACTCTTTCAACAATATTTCAATTCAAGTTATACACATTAAGTATGGATTTCACCGAAAAAACAAGGTATAAAAAACAAAGATTTTTCAGTTTTTCGTAAACAAATCAGCCAAACTCACCAGTGCATCATCATTCTTTTGACACACAGATATTTACACTCCAATTTGTGGGCGAGTACCTCCTTTCCCCGGTTTCAAGCGAACCCACCCTCCAGCCCCCCCAAAAGTGGGCAGCCCAGCCCTGCGCCGCCAAAGTACCTTGGCCAAATTGTGGTATCGATTTTCTCGTAGCTGCAGACAGCAACCAGACAATGGGCCCACGCTCGGAATGCCTACGTCGATAGGCTGGGGCGACTGGAGGTCCAATAGGCGGGATGAATCTCTTAAGGGGTGTAATTATAAGGTCTAGTTATCCACTATTTTGGAAGTAACCCCTTGAGAAATTCTCATCTCCATAGTGACAGCCTATCGGTTGCTTCTGTTTTATTCCTTATTGGAGGATAAATAGTTAACTATGACTTAGTATAACGTCGTCCATTCATATGTAATTTATTTATGTTTTTATTGTTATTTTTGTATGTGTTTTTCATGTGTATTTTGCCTTATGGGTATTAAGGTATACCTTTTAAGTTATGGGCGTAGGGTTTTTTCTGATTGGCATAGGGTTTGCCATTAGTAAAAGGTTTTGCCTTATGATCATTCTTTTATATGGGCTTAAAAATTAAATGAAAAAAATGTATCATAAAAAAGTACAAGACGTAAACACAAAGTGTCGGAGGCACGGGGCTCCGCTGCTAGTTCATATGTATTTCTAATGCATCCCCAAATAAGGAAAAACCAAAAGTAATTCAAAGATAGACAATTTTCTGTAAAAGGTTTATGTCAAGTAAATTTATGGTTGCTTACCTCCAATATAATGCAGCTTCTTTTTAGATTTGCTTACAGTTCGGTCAGGTAAACATAAATATTAGCGAAGAACGAAAAAAAAACTTATAATAATTTTCCAACAATTCGTAATTAGGGTTGAATATTTACTTAATTTGAGTTGACATTTACATTTCAACTACCAATTTAGTAATTGAATTTCATGACCAGTTGTCCAAAACTGAAACATTAAAAATAACAGGAAAATTTTAATTGAAATTTACCCCAAAATATCAATACCTGGAACAAACCGGACACTAATTTGATAATAAGATATTTAAACGACAAGGAATCTAATATTTTACAGCGACAACAGTTTCTAAGATCATTTAATTGCAAGCTAAAAGCTAGCTGGTTGCAGCATTTGCTTTGTAATTTTGTAAGCACTCGAACCAACTCATATGCCTTTAGAAAGAAAATACACTCGATGACCTCAATTTCAGCTCATGCTCAGTGGAAAGTTGCTTCACTGTACATCCAAGTCTCCAGTGTTCTTGAATTTCCTCATTGTCTTAGGCCAGCTACTATGTGCTACACATTCTCAATTACTGTCTTACTGCACAAAGACAGCTTATCTGTATGTGTCTATCCTGCCAAGTATATAACCCAGTTTTCCATGAATTTTTCAACGAGTTTGTCGCACGTGAGAGATACAGGGATATGTGGGAGAATAGGTACGTGCTTTTACAGAAACAGTTGCACAAAAGAATGCAACGCGATAGCTTCGATAGGATTCAGATCGCTCAAGGTTTGAATTATTTTGAAATTTGGACCCAATCGTACTCAGAGATCAAAGTCCCTATCGATGCAACAGCCAAGCTGAAACGTCTAGATTTTGGTGGGTTAGCTAGGCAGGAAAAATGTGCGTCCGAACCGGGATACGAACCCGGGACCTTCCGCTTGCCGGGCGGTTGCTCTGAGCAACTGAGCCATCCGGCTTCGCTGCTTCGCTGGGTGAGGAAAGGGCTCTCTCGGGAGAGAAGGGAAAGAAGTATTTGTATTTGTATTTGATTATTTCAGTTTCATTTTTACCTGTACAGTATATATAATACATGGGGGTGGTATTTGAAACAACCACCTAATTTACACATATTAGCTATCACAAAAGAAATAAACGCTTTAAATGCGTAGACATAGGATTTGTGGCCTTTCTCCAAGACAACAATACAACATAACGTCAGTGAATGTATTTTGTTTGTAGTTTGTAATGAGTTTAGAATGTAGAATTTATAGAATGTAGGATTTTTAATGGTGGATTCCGTGTTTGAAGGGGGACGGGGGAAGGGGGCAGGGCTCTGAGCTGGCTGCTGGCTGTTGGCAAAGTAATTTTGGAAATGGCTGCTTGGTCGACATATAATCATTATTAGGCTTCGCACATAGCATTTTTTCCAAACCGGTCACAAATAATTTAGTTTTTTGGTTGTTAGTAATTTTTTTTGTAACAAATATACGTCCAAAACGGTGCCTGGATTTTCGATATTTCCGCTCTTTTGTGCCGGGTGACATGAGGATACCTCGGGTTGTGTCGAACAATGTTTTGAGGGGCGATAACGTTTCGTAGCGGAGCGCTCGAAATCACAGAGCAAACTTCTCCCAAACTCGATCTGTTTTTTCATTTCATTTCCTAGGAATACAAAACCGTGATGTCGACTTCTTTAATCTTAACCATGAAAGTTTGCCTGATTATTGATATTTGAATGGTCCAGCGAATTCACCGCATTCCAAGCCGTGTGTTCTGCACGCGTAAGTTGCATAAAGCGTGAAAATATTTATGCGATATAAATAATAAACGGCACACGTTTCTGCGAAGGAAACGTATATTAACGGATTAGATTCGCGTTGGCGGAAAATTACATTGAAATGCTCCGACACATTTATTAAATACGTGTACTCGCCAAGAGAGAGAATTTCCGCTTTTCATCTGCTTCCTACAAGCGTTTTCCGAGGAAAATTAAATCCCATTTCCGTGTACATTGTATACAATATAGGCAAATAACGCATATATTTAATGAGGAACAAGAATATTTTTTAATGGAAATGAGATGATAAAAAAGAGTTTGAAATACTTATAAATATTATAATAGCATCAGCAAGTAATTAAAGTTAAAAATAATTAGTTAAAGTTCAAATTGTAGTAGAAGAATCCTTAGAAAAGAAACCTAAGATGAGAAAATCTTAACAAGCAAACGCCTATCCACAGCAATCAATACCGAATAATGTCTCAAAGCCAACTAATTACAGCCATAACACCGTGAAATTACTACCCCTGGTGATCGAACAACTCTCAAACAATATCGCCTTCGCCAAAACAACTAACCCTCATCGGAAACTCAGCAAATCCTGGTCTTTGAGCAAGTGGCTCATTGGCCATCAGATTGCTTATTGATTTGCAGATTGCAAACCGGAAATGACGGTGCGCGTTCGACCGTTCTGTACGGTGGTGGTGATTGATGACTGGGTCTAATTATGATCGATTGTGTGTTGAACTGTGATACGTTGTTTATGCTTCGGTTGAGGAATGAGCAGTCAGTGAACTGTTTTGTAATTTCTAGGTAACGTCACCTCGTTTGATTTCTCTGACTAAACAGGGAATTGTGAATTGGTTTTGATTTAATCTAGGTCGTATGAAATTAAATCTACTTTGTAAATAGCAAAAAATTTTGCACTTTTTTTACTGGCTGTTGATTTAATTTTTACGGAAGCACGCAATTATTTAATACATATAAAAACAAATCCGTATTTGGATACTTCTATGTAGTTATCGATTTTTTTTCGTCAAATTTCTATGACAAGCGAAAATTTAAGTTGAGGAACGAAATACTCTGTGAACCGTTGACAATTGCATGCTAAAATGTTTTTATTTTGTGTTTCACCTTTATTATTCATGAAACGTACAGCTTTATCCTGTTTTACTTTATTTGTTGCATTCAAATTGTGAAGCGGGACGTAATAAACATTTAAAAAAATCACTAGAACAGCATAAGTCTGCGTCGTAAATTGTTAATGTTGTAATATAATTATATCATTAAACTTTTCCGCACCAAGAAATATGATCTTAGGACGTAGAACTTAAAATCGCACAACAAATGACAGACTCGTTTTTTTACCTAATTTTCCACCTCAAAAACTTCTGCATCGTTTCGAAAACTAAATTTTAGCTTGCGAGAAGCAATTAAAATGAAAATATGTAACATAAAAGTCAGAATAGAAGAAGCCACTTCTTTTTTTGACATCATAGTACGATTTTTTTTTTAATTTCGTCTAGCGTAATATTTTACCGAGATCTGTTCTACCTTTGCGCCGCCAACGTCAAAGATGTACAGATGGTGTAACAAAACAACGATGACTTTAAAACGAGAACACAGATCTGTGCTCCCATCTAACATCACTGCTGTAGAGGTATTGGATGAACATGATCACTCATGAAGAAGAGAGTTTCAGCAAATATCTTATTAGTTCGTAGAAAATAGGAGACTCGGCCAAAGTGTCACTGTCCAGCTGGTGACAGATCGCTGATAGCTGGGTTCACGCTGAGCTCAAATCTTGGCTGTATCTTCGAATTATAGATCTCATGTCATAAACGACGTGGGTTATATTTCTAGACAGGTATTAATTTTTTTGCGGGGGGGGGGGTGATAAATGAGATAGGGGAGATTATAATGAGACGTGCATGTACCAAAGGGGACACAGTTCACTGAAAATTATGAAATAAAATAACATAATGCCACAAGCCGAGAAACGAACCGTTAGTATAATCTTGCCATCCTCATTCCAACACTTTTTTAAACTTATTCTGGAACATTTTATTTCTTCTATAAATTCTGAAACAGAATGGCGAAGTGTATGTTTTTCTACTTTATCCCACTTGAAAGCGGTAACTACTGTGTTTAATTTTTAAATTTTTGGATGTATTTTCTTCTGTAAAACAAATACATTTGTATTTTTCGACGCCATCTAAACTCAGCTTACCAAGTCCTTTTCCTCTACAATGAACTCTAAATGATTCAACACTGACTCATTGTCTGTTTTACTTATTTTTCACAGTTTCACGCTGATGTAGTAGAAAATAAACAAAGCTTTGTAAGAGCACCTCAAATTCACATGGTTGTTTCTCCTCTGGCATCTTACCTTTGTCTCGGGTGATGCTTTTGATCAATTAGTCTCTAGATGAGCATCAGCATCAGCATCATTTAGTGTTGGTTGAGTGAATTCAAATCACTTAGAGAGCGCATCGCATCAAAGACGAGATATATGTCAATGACGGTGCGAGCATCACATTTAGAAACACAAAGATCTTTCCGGAAAACTAGGTCAGTTTCAAAACTCTGCTTATGAGAATACAAGTATATAATACAACATCCATGAATATATGATGAAGAAAATTGGATTTCTTTTTAAAGAAACAGAGGATAAAGTTTTATTGGAAATTAGTAGGAGATGACATAACTTAAAAGTAGCTATTCCATATAATTAATTTATTTGTAAATGTCTACAGCTTAAAACTTAAAATGTAAGTAAATTTTATGGAAAGATATTCTTTGAGGTTTGGTTTGAAGGTTAACTTGGAAAACTGACTCTGAAACTTACACAACCACCGACTTTGATCATTTTTCAATAACTTTTTTAAATAAATGAACTACACTTCACGCAACCCTTACTTGAAATTGTTTCCCATCACGTGGACAACTTTTTGGCGGCCTTGAAATCGTTCTGTTTCATTGGGCAGCTGGTTCCGGTGTTGCCGTCCTACAATCAGTGTGGCCAACTTCAATTTCCGCCTCGCCATGAATATAAATTCCCGGAACACCAACAAAAAAACTGCAATGTGAATACTAAATTGAGATGAATAAAACATCATATAGTTTATAAACTACCGGCTGTTTATTCGTCGTGTTCGTGAAAATGCTTCGCTGTGAAATTATATGAAAAAAAGGAAAATATCTGCTGAGTTACAAAATTATAGTTTCATCAACTTTTTCCTCGATGTCTGGAATTTTTCGTGTTCGTGCAATTTTTGCATTATTTTCTCTCCCGTTCACCATGTTCTAGTGGGTTGATTATAATGCATAACCATATCAATTTTCAAAGTTCATAGATAGAAATCTTTGGCATTGAAAATTTGTTTCAAGTTCCTATCGAGCTTACAGAAATTTCCACTAAGGTAATTTTACGCCTTCTGAAAAAAAGATTTCTGTATTCTTCCTAAAAGACACTAGTTCTAAGAAAGAAAGACGGTAATTTGTGATTCTCCAGAAAAAGACGTCTTCTAACCTAGAACCCACCAAAGTTTAGAGCGTTAATCCTACCCATAACCACACAAAGTACTTCGGTGTCAAATCAAGTTTACGTCCATCCCTCCAGATTCCCTCCTCCAAGATTGATTCCTCGCAAAACATTTCAAAATGTGCACTCCGTCTTCTAAAGTAAATCCCATCGCGATAGGGTGAGTGCTAGTGCGGAGTTGAAGCGAAACCCTCAAAGAAAACGGTATATAGTGAAGATTTACTATGGAGTAGATTCCTCGTCAAACTATCTCAAGAGTGCGCCTGCAAATGGATCTGGGACTGCGCGTGCTGAGGCGCTGAGAAGTTGATGTCAATTAGGTCGTTCCCAGCGCGCGACTTAACCTTAATTGAATAATTGAGCTGGTGCGACGTCGTGGACGCATGCGCCGTCGCGTGAATTGGCGAGATGTGAGGTTATAGCCTTTCCAGGACAAGGTCATACTCAAATACTGGCCGCCATTTTCATTTCACCAACTGGTGAAACTTAATTCCGCCAGGTGCTATTGCAAAATTTCAAAATTAAACGCAATAACCCTGCCGAAACGTTTTATTTACCGCTCGAATACGTTCTAGATTTTTACTAGTAACTAACTCTACAGTTATATTACTTACACAGTTAGAAATAAAGGTAGATCGGAGACTGAAAATTCATTTGGCATCAACCCCAGTTGAAGCTCGCTCATCCCTCAACAAGAGTGCGTATCGACAGCGTTTGTCATTTATCATCATTCATACCAACTTGGCGAAATTGACAATTAGCTATCATAGTTCTACCAAAATTAGTTGATAGCAGTGAAAATAAAGTGAAATAACATTGCTACGCGAACACCCACACGTGCTAGGATATGTCAACAAAGAGCTGAAGGAATTATTAACATAGTTTAAATATTCTTATGATGGTAATAGAATTCAAATTTGTTTTAAAAATTCACTTGGTTTTACCATAACTCATCGGGGAGACACGTTAATCGGTGTGGAACTCTGATGACATTTGCGACAAGTTTCCAGCTATCTAAATTATATGTGGGGTAGTAATTAAGTTACTAGTTGTTACTTGTTAGTAGTTAGTTGTTAGTTTTAACTTTTCGTCAACAATTTCTCTACTACAAGAATTGCTAAAGTGAACTAGACAAATTCTCTGAGCAAATTATAGACTTGCTTAAACTTACTTCGCTCCTTACCTGTCGTTATTGAGTATACTGAAAAAATGTCATCGATGTGCAGCAATGATTGATTTATCTATGCAGTATCGAAGATAGAGTCGAACTAATTTTCTCTTTCAATCCTCAATTGTCGAATTAACTGAAAGAGTTTTGAAATGAAAATTAATAAGAAATGATTTTTTTTTACTTAATGTTTCCTGAGCTAAGAGTGACAATACATTCAGAATAATTTATCAACAAAAAACCAGGCAATATTTCAGTACGGATCCTTATATAGAAGTCTAAAGATGTCAGAAGTTTGAAAATGTAACATATGAATTCAATCTGCGAGGAATTGCATCACATTCCTCTTCGATAAGCTTACTTATTTTCATCTTGTCTCCCACTCGAATCCGAGCTCAGATATAAATACGTTTCACGCCTACGCGGCTGACCTTTCAAGACAAAATACAAATTCCAGCCAAGCGTATCATTTCTCCACGGATACAGCATCAAATCTGGACATTTCCTTGTTTCGCAATTCGGACATAACAAGCATGCAATCTTGGCTGCTTTGCAGACAGCGAAACAAGTGGCAGTCCAGGCTGCTTTGCAGACAGGGAAACAAGCGGCAGTCCAGGCTGCTTTGCAGACAGGGAAACAAGCGGAAGTCCAGGCTGCTTTGCAGACAGCGAAACAAGCGGCAGTCCAGGCTGCTTTGCAGGCAGCGAAACAAGCGGCAGTCAAGGCTGCTTTGCAGACAAGGAAACAAGCGGCAGTCCAGGCTGTTTTGTGGATGGCAAAATAAACGGCAGAAGCTGTACAGCCTTCTCGTGGTTTACGTGAAGCCAGGAGTAAAGCATAAAATCACCAGGTAAATAAAATCAAAAAATGGTCCATGTCCAGCCACTGTCCACTACCAAACAAGAAACAAAAAGCCAGCATGTACCAGAACGTGATGAAAACAATAAGATGCGACATCGCTCAGAGAACTGCAAAGACATCAAGGTTTGAATTCGAAACAAAGAAGGTGCGCGGCAACTGCCACAATGAAACGCAGGGAGACGAGAAAGCAACGTGGTCTTTGAAATCTTTGAAGGGAATCGAATCTTAGCATCTCATGGTTCGCTGAGCAGACCGTGCAGGAGTTCTTCAAAAACCCACGCCGATTTTAAATTGCCTGCAAATGTGCGCTCTGCGGAGGAAAATGGGCGCCGAGCTCAAATCGCTGGGCTTGTGATTGAACAAATTTGGTGCCAAAAGAAAATATCTGAGAATTTTCTAAAAGTTTGGCCTCGTAGAACGTGAGAAATTGTGGAAATATTAAAATGAAAGGGAATGAAATTTTCATGGGATGTGATTGCTATAGTGTGTTTTTGAAGCAATACACTTTCACAGACTGAAATCAGATGTATAGCTTGGCGATGCTGTCTCCATTTTCACGTTGCTAATGAATGCGCTCTTTAGAACTTATCACATCTCAATCAGAGGTCTACTTTTGTGCGAAGTGCTACCGCAAATCTGACAGTGAGTTGTGTAACAAAGAACGCGCTTCACAAATGAACGGATCCATCTGAAATGGATTGCGAACGATTTTGGCTTGGGGAGTAATGTCTCACACATTTTTCTTGCGAATGACCGCTCTTTGTCATGAGAAAAAATATTGGTCACAGGTTTTTCGATTTTTCCAATCAACTCGGGTTGAATTTGAAAGAACTCCAGGGTTAACACTATTTCACTTGGGGTGGGAAGAAAATCGTGAAACGTTTGCCAAATATGAAGATACATATTGGGATATGTTGGATACAACCGAAATAGAAAACATTAAATTTCTGTCCAATGCCGTTGTTCAGTCACGTTCAAAAATGAATTTGTGGATGAATAAGTGTCAATTTATATGTGATTTTTGTAAACCACCGCATACCTCGTTCTCTTGACACTAAAACCATGAATTGGTAAAATTAATCAAAAATAACGCTGCACAAAGTCAGTAATGCCCAAGTAACACTTTTTTGAAATAATTAGATTCAAATGGCAAGCCCCTTATATACCTTTTACCCACTGCCGTGCTTCCTCTTTCGCTGATTCCCCAGCAAATCTACATATGCAAGTTAATTAGAAACGCACAGAAATTTTCCCTGAATATTGAAGCTGTGGCGACCGTAAAAGGCACATGTTGATACAATGGTCACCAAGCACCAGTGGTTTGCCTGCAATTGGGAGGTAGAACCATTATTTTGCGAACGTCTGTTCAGGAGAGACTTCCAGTTCCTGTCTCACGATCACTGACAGCAGCTTATCCACCGGGAATCCAGCGCAGTTTCTGATACACACATTCGCCATCGATTCTCCAATACGGAAACCAACACTTCGACTGCCATACGGCGACAAATTTCAGACGCCGAACAACATTTTAGCATTTTAGCATCCATAATAATGTATATGCCGACTCCCAAGTGCTCTACCCGTGTCGATGCAAACACAACTTCGTTGTCGCATCGCATAAACTACATCCAGACTGCGAATGCCGGGACTCAAGCAGTGTCAATATTTTATTTGAAATATTCAGTGCAGTTTTCCTCGAGTCCTCTGCAAGTACTTAAAAGTGTGTCGGAACTTTGCGAGGAAATGCGCAAGATTACTTTATCCAGCTGTTGAGTGCGCGCTGGGATAGGAAATCTTGCAGATAACCTTGAATAACATGGGCGATGAGAAGAAAATCGTTTGCCTTGCAGCGTTCGAAGATCTACATAAAATGTAGCAGCTTATTTGCCGAAATTTGCAACTGCTATGCTTTTCCTAGTTGGGATTACCTCAGACAAGTTTAACATATTTTCTAACTTCTCTATGACGAACCCGGAACAATGCAACTGACTCGTATGTTCACAATTAGGTCAGGTCGCAAACTGCAACGTGAGAGATGTTTCATGCTGGGACGCTGCGTTTCACAGCAAAGGGGATACGGGCTTTGGGCCCAGAAGTCGAAAAAATTCCTAAAGCTACTCCTGCTTCCGCAATTCTAACCCCTTGCCTTTATTCCCGCATTCGCTATGATGAAGAAGGGTTGTAGAATAACTTTCATCAAAATTTTCAGCAAACTTTTTAATTTAGAACATGCTCCATCGCCATCAAAGGGTTGATGAAAATTTTATAAAGAACCAATCGGAATTTGCAATTTAACTAACATCACAGCCTCAGGAAGCGGCTGCCAAAGCATTTTTTGGCGAATTATTAGCGTTTTTTTAATGCCACTTGTGGAGTGAATGATTGGACAGTCTCGCATGTTTTGCACTTTTTTTATCAAAGGTTTTGTTTGATTGATAGCGGAACAAGCGCAGCGAGTGAAGCGAAGCTTCAATTACACTTCCTGCAGATTAATATTACTGTTTGATCGTGCTCTATGGGCGAAAATACTACATCAATTTTGAAAAAAAAAACCATGATTCATTTGAAATTACTTAACTTAGATCCTATTATGACCATACAATGATAATGATTGATACGGTTAGTAAAAGGTTTTTGTCATTGTTTTGATAATATCAGCGGACAAGCCCATCAAGGGCTTCGCTGGGATATGTACTGCTGAAATGTATCCTACCTTGAAGAAAAAATAATATTAACAATAATAATAATAAAGACCTTTTATTTTTTCAGTTTATTCCGTTTGACAAATTAATTCAAAAATCTTTCTATTTTTAAAACATGGTTTTCACTCGGGGGAAATTTTAGAATTCGAATTCTCGTGGATTATTGTAAGCCAACCGACTGTTGACACATAAACGAGTATCATTTCCGGTAATAATTGCAGTTGTCTACTTTAACTTTAACCAAATAATAAGCTGCCAGTTTCACCACCAGCGTTGTGACGCCTGATTTTCCAAGAGTTTCCTGAAGGTTTTCAGAAAAGCTACTTAAGAGCCAGCTAAAGGCAGCTTAAAAGCCGAAAATGCAGAGGTCCACGCCATTACTTTTCCTGCCCCTAAATTTGATCCCAATATTTTTGAAAAAAAATCAGTGTGTAGAGGAAGAGTACTCCGACCCGCCTAGTAAACTTAAATTGAGATCAGATGGAAAATAAAACAACCAGAGAAGAAAGAAAAGTGGTGTTTTCGCTTAAAAAAACCCCACAAAAAGTCCCAAATTCAAGATTTATTTGTGAACAAAGTAAACGTCCGATCGACACGAGCCTTTACATCGCGGGTCAGAAATTTTTTCAACTATCCACTGATTTTTTTTCATAAATGTAGGGAACATTTTAGGGGCAGAGAAAAGTAACCACGTGGACCTCTGCACTACCAAAATTTTCCGTGTGAGAAAGCTAATCTTTCACGGATTAGACCTGGTGAAAAATAACTTCCAGTTTTACTGCCTCATTATCAGCATGAGCGATACAAACACTCTTGGAGATTATGCTTGCACAACCCGACACATGGTTATATAAAAGTCAGTAAAAAGGTAAATCATAAAATTCCGTGTTTCATATGGTTTTTTCGATATGACTGTATTCGTCTCTGTTTGCAGATCTAAAGCAATGTTGAAATGAAAAAATCGGATGAAAATTATCGATTTTTTCGGTAATATTCATTCGTTTTTACGTGAGTAAGATTAGAGCAGCTTAAAACATGACGCACTACAAATTCTTTTCCTTGATTGAAATGCGCCACAGAATCATCAATAAGTGCACTAGAACTTTGATTCAAAGTATCATACAATCTGCTGACAAAGATGAACCCAACCGTGTCATTAAAATCACGAAAATCGAGAAAAAGCACATTTTTTTCATTTTGATTATTAATCTTGGTTATGCAAGAGTCGCAGATTTGTGCCAGCGTTTTTAATCCGTAGCTTCTTATGATTACTGCCACAGATTATTTTGATTTCCATTATCGTATCGGGTTACAACCTATGTAGACTCTTAACTGGGTATGGAATGCTAAGAAATAAATAGTTTCCTAGGAACGGTATTTGACACCGCCCTTGCTTTCCCTCCGCCCGCAGACGCCGAGAAGTCGAAGGAACGCGACAGCTCTGAAAGTTCTGACTATAAAAGAGTAACTTTGCAGACTAAAACCTCACTTTGCTTACCTTTGCCACCAGGTTCGCCACCAGCACTATTTCGCCTGATTCCACCAAGAGTTTCACAGGAAATTAGTAGAATAAAACGATATTTGTCACCACCCTTTGCTTTCCCTGCGTCCACAGACGCCGAGAAGTCGAAGGAACGCGACGGCGGCGTGTCGCGCTGGGAGACGCCTCGCATCGCGTTCTCCGACGTGCCGCCCGTACACCGACACAGCTCGCCGGAGCCGCCCTCGCTGCTGTCGCTCTCCGCGCCCGTCGCCGCACGACCCTTCCGTTCGACGGGCTCCTCCAGCACGGCGCTCTATCGCCTCGCCAAGCTGCTCAACCACCAGAAGCCGGATGCAGGAACCGCAAGGAGGCTCAGCTGGGAGAAGTGAGTGATACTGGTCGGCGGATGGTTTTTTGGATGAGCGAGCGAAGCGAGCGAAATCCTTCAATTTCACAACATAGGGGAAAAAAAAGCATTTGGATTTTTGTTTTTTTTTTGTTTGTAACAAAAACGAGCAGGCCTACTTAAAGGTCACAGATCGTTACGAAATTTGGCAAAAACGTTCGTGGTGATTCAGCGAGGTGCTGTATAGTTTTTGAGCAAAATCTGTTCAGCCATTTTGTTTTTATGAGCAAAAACCCGTTAATTTTACAGTTTTTTGGTACTAGCTTCGTAACTAATTAACCGATCCGCACCAAATTTGGATTGAATATATATGATAACAAGTTAAACGAATTGCCTAAGTTTCAGATTCGTGCATGAAGTATTTTGCTAATTAGAAAAATAGTTTTTTTTTGCCTCTAAACGGTTTCAATACCGATTTTTATTCGGTTTATTATATGATTGTCAAATGTTTTCCGTTTGGATTTCCTCGGGGAGATTACGGCTCGCTCATCCTGCAACGAGTGTAGGCTCTACTAATCGTTTACCTAGTAAAGAGAAATTATGTCAAATAATCACTGAGTAAAGCCTAGGGGTTTGGTTTACTGATCTTGTTTCGTTGATAAGGTTCGCAAAAAAATTTTTTTGGCTCTGCTCTATTGTTTGTTTGCGATTTTCTCTGATTTAATTTTCAAAATACCCTTGTTTCAGTTCAAGGTGTTTCCTGTACTATTTCAGCACGTTCGATTTACAAATTTTCTTGTTCAGTTCTTACAAAAAAAAAAAAAAAAAATCTTCAAATCACGTACCTTTATCATGAAATATAAATGGTGGACATTTTTTAGCATACCATATACTAGATTTGATATCATACTACACTTTCTAGATATATTAAAGCTTACAACACAACGACAGTGTATAAATTTCATTGGTCATTGGTTCATAAGTTCTTTTAAAATCGACATTTCTATTCAATTATTCCTACCAAATCAATTCTGGTAAAACCTTTGAACCCTGAAGATAGCTCTTCAGGGTCATTTAAATATCGCTCGTCCACAACGAGATTAAAATAAGCGTTCGCGCAGGGTTCCAGGCACTTAATTGGTTCAGCCGACGGGTCTCTGGTGTTTACGTGCCAGACTAAGAGAAAAACCGGTTTCCTCCTACTTTTAACCCTGTTAAAACATGTGCCAGTGCAGACCTGGTCCTCCCCATACTTCTAGGTGCTACGGTATCATCAAAAGGTTGTAGAAACGCCATAATACCAGAAAATAGTCTGCCAACAATTCAATGCCATTTCTTAAGAGTCTACATAGGTTGTAACCCGATACGATAATGGAAATCAAAATAATCTGTGGCAGTAATCATAAGAAGCTACGGATTAAAAACGCTGGCACAAATCTGCGACTCTTGCATAACCAAGATTAATAATCAAAATGAAAAAAAGGTGCTTTTTCTCGATTTTCGTGATTTTAATGACATGGTTGGGTTCATCTTTGTCAGCAGATTGTATGATACTTTGAATCAAAGTTCTACTGCACTTATTGATGATTCTGTGGCGCATTTCAATCAAGGAAAAGAATTTGTATGTGCGTCATGTTTTAAGCCGATCTAATCTTACTCACGTAAAAACGAATGAATATTACCGAAAAAATCGATAATTTTCATCCGATTTTTTCATTTCAACATTGCTATAGATCTGCAAACAGAGACGAATCCAGTCATATCGAAAAAACCATATGAAACACGGAATTTTATGATTTACCTTTTTACTGACTTTTATATAACCATGTGTCGGGTTGTGCAAGCATAATCTCCAAGAGTGTTTGTATCGCTCATGCTGATAATGAGGCAGTAAAACTGGAAGTTATTTTTCACCAGGTCTAATCCGTGAAAGATTAGCTTTCTCACACGGAAAATTTTGGTAGTTCAGAGGTCCACGTGGTTACTTTTCTCTGCCCCTAAAATGTTCCCTACATTTATGAAAAAAAATCAGTGGATAGTTGAAAAAATTTCTGACCCGCGATGTAAAGGCTCGTGTCTATCGGACGTTTACTTTGTTCTCAAATAAATCTTGAATTTGGGACTTTTTGTGGGGTTTTTTTAAGCGAAAACACCACTTTTCTTTCTTCTCTGGTTGTTTTATTTTCCATCCGATCTCTTTACTAGGCAGGTCGGAGTACTCTTCCTCTACACACTGATTTTTTTTCAAAAATATTGGGATCAAATTTAGGGGCAGGAAAAGTAATGGCGTGGACCTCTGCATTTTCGGCTTTTAAGCTGCCTTTAGCTGGCTCTTAACAAATAAACTTACATTATTTTCATCCTTCCGCAAGCTGACAGCTCGATTGAGGCAAGGATATACTGGCCAATAAAACTTTTATAAATCTCTCTTTGTTTATATTTTTATGATTGTGATCATTGCGACCACATATCGCACTTTACTTTTCGAAATAACTTTGAAGTATTTACTTTCCTTCCCTACATTTTCCCTCCATGACACCTAGTCATGGCAGCGCATATTTTATTAATGGAATTGTCAACTCAACTACAGCCTTTCGACCCTTTGTCTGACTTAGCGACAAGTTTTCTAGTTATTATAGCATCTTGCTAAGAGAACAGAACTTTGCACTGACGATACAGCGTGCCTTGCTGTCACTTACTGACAGCACAACGCTACTTGGCAAGGCACGATCAGGATTCTCAATCGTGTATTGCGTTGAAACATGTCTTTCTATAGATTTTGCACTGTCTTACCCCGTCGACTACCACGTGCGCGCTCCACCATTCAGTCGAGATGCCATCAATGCAACAGCTGTACCAGGGGTAGCAAGCATGTCTGCAAGTTCTTTCTTGGACGAATCCCCAACCCCAAGTGAAACTCCGGGAAAAAGCAAAGGCCCTGTGTGAAATAAGTGATAATATCTTAAAAATAAAAATTCTAACGCTTTAGCTGGGCCAGTCTTCTGTTACACGTTATGAATGGTTTATGTCTGCACGCCTGCGCCAAAAATAAAACCATTTGTTCCGCAATTAATAATAGACATCGAGCAAAGATCGTAAACTGTTTACTCAATCAAATAACAAAGACGTGAACTGGATCACGATTAAAATCTCGTATAAACGCCATGCGACCGCGCCAGCCGTCCACGCCGCACACCTGGTCTATTTCTGGCAAGGTGTCAGCCCAGCTGCCGGGTCGACCCCTTACTTATATATTGCATAAGTTCCAAAATTACATTCGATCACATAAGCAGCCCGGCTAGCTCAGTCGGTAGAGCACGAGACTCTTAATCTCGGGGTCGTGGGTTCGAGCCCCACGTTGGGCGCAAGTTTTTGTTTTTTTTCGGTGCCGAAGAATCGGCAGCATTCATGTCACCGGTGCTGTTTTTTCTTGTCCACACTGCATAAACCGATTTTTAAATGTATTTATTTCTAAATTTATCTTTTATAATGTTCTTTTTTAACCATTTTACTTCGTTAACCATAGAACAAAGAGTCTTAGAGGCACCAACGAACAGAGGACGCGCAGTTGCATTTTACTCGAAACTTCTCACCGCACGCTGAATTGTGTTAAGCTTACATCAAATATCTTAATTTTACAACCTTTTACAATATTGGAAACTTGGCCAGAATAGCATGGTTGAGCTGGCGACAGAATCGTCAGCGACACCTAGTACGCGAGGGAAGAAATTCAAGCACCCCAGCCACCTAGGTGCAACCTAAAACCACTAAAACAATGTTATTTACATCATCTTACATAATAGCCGGTACACATTACGCTTTTTCCACGCTTTCGAGCCCGTGGGCTGGAGCCCGTGGTCCGGGCCCGTCGGACTGAGAGCGCGCGTGCTGGCAATACACACTAGAAGGCGTCGGCCCGTTTCAATCCGTAAATATCTTGGCGCCGAAGTCCAACCTAACCAAACTTCTGACGAAACAAAAGTGTGACTAAATTCAAATCAGCTTTCGTCTGTCGCTAGCTGTAGCCAAAAATATTGATGATTTATCAAGCCAATAATATAAAGAAAGGGATTATATTGCTAATGATAATAAAAAGACGGCGACAAATTAGAAGAGAAAATGAGAAGAAGAAAATCAAGTGAACGGTTTGGGTAAAGGATTGGATCCTAAAAAAATACAAGGATTGGCACGAGTCAGATCCTAATCTCTTTCGTCGATGCCTACGTCTTGACACAGAAGCATTCGATTTTATTATGAATATCTTTTCGTTGTCATTATTTTTAAAACTACCAACACAAACGGGCGAGAAGAAACCTAGAGCCTGATCTCTGACTGACATATATCAGCTGACGAAATAAGCGTGCATCGTATTGGCTGAAATTTCTTGGATCTGTTATCTGCAATCCCATTGGTCGAGTGGCACGGGCTCGGGCCCGAGTTTTAGAGCCGAGTTCTAAACGGCGGGCTTGCTCGAACGCGCTCGCATGGGCTGAAAACGCGACGGATTCGCAAAACACACTACGCTTTAGAATCCGACGGGCCCAGCCCACGGGCTCGAAAGCGTGGAAAAAGCGTTATATGTACCGGCTATAATATTGATGCTACTGATGCTCAATATCAAGCGTCAACTGACAGTTGACAGATAAAAGAGTATTTTTGCAGCAGTGATAACTGCACTTGTTTAATCAAATTCGAACTCTGACGCCAGGTTCTTTGGCGTTCAATGTCGCCGAGATTTCCCCATAATGTAATAATAAGATATTTTCCTTCTCCAACGTCCAAGTGAAATGAATAGTTGCTGGATGCAGCAAGGCCATAGCAATCTTTGCATCCAACGTAACAACCCCTTGTCGCGCATTGCAATCCGGCTTACAGAGTACCAGGCCACACGACTGCATGCAATACTAGGTTCGCCAAGAGCGTCCCACACCATGCCAGCTCTAAACCCGGCTTACGAATCGCAACAAAGCGACGGTTAAAAAAAGCGCAAAGAGTTGAAGCTCCCACCGCTATGTACGGCAAACTGTCTCGCGAATTGTTCCCGAGACCGTGCAGTTTGAGAGCTTGCGAAGATTGTCGAGAGACACTAAGTTAAATTAAGAAAAGCTCTGTGTATGGCAGTGGCGGCTCGTGCTAAAGGGCACAAGGGCACGTGCCCTATGTAGAAAGCTAAGGGTAGAAGGGAGAAAAGGGAATATCTGGATCTATATCTATTTATTTTTTAGTAAATTCATAATAATATGGCAGATTGTAAGATAAGAACCCCTTAAGAATGCGTTGCCACGCGATACGGTGCCAACGGCAACGGCAACGAAAACGGCGCGACAGGGAAAACGGCGCTCTCGCCACCGTTGCTTCGCTGCGAGATCGTCGCGCTCGCTGGCCGGTTACACCGAGCCGTGTGCCCGGCGTAGCGTCATCATAGTGACGTCACAAGACTGTATTCCGCGCGACAAGCCGCATCGGCACGGCCCGGATCGCTGCTGTGAGGGCACCAAGGCCATGCGCCCCGCGTATTCCTTGCACTGATTCAGGCATTTGGCTTGCTGCTACGCGCACACAGCAGGTGGTGGGAAGAAGCGGACACAGGACACTCACTGACTGATGCACTGCGTGTAAGGGCAACTCCTGAAGGCTCATTCAGCGCGGTCTTTTCTGAAGATAGCAAAGATAAACAGATTGAGAAGATTTTCCATCTAAAATATTGTAGAAGGAGCACAAAGCACTAGAATTATGTGATCATTTTCACGATTAAGAACATGTGATACTATTACCCGTACGTTCGCCTTTAGCAAGATAAAAATCTGTGCCCCACCACCCCGAACACCCACGAGCCGCCACTGGTGTATGGGTACAGTTCCTTTGCTGGGAGAGCATACTCTTCCACAGGGAGCGCTAGTGATCGAAACAGGCTGTTGTTACCAACTTTACACAACTGAAAGTGTACAGTGTTACCTAATAGGTAAAGTTTATCATAGCAATCCTAGTTAAAAATGTTTTTCATGGAAGTGTTATCTACTATTTAAGATTTGAGTTGGTAAGTGAATCATTCAATCCTCTCAGATAATCAAATCAGTGAATGTACTTAATTCACCGTTATTGACATATATTAAAAGCATAAATTTTAGTTTAATAAATGACATCTTGATATTTCGCCGTTGAAGTTTGATTTAAGGAGTTGATACGAACAAAAAGGCGTCCACTTTTGTGGTATGGTCTCTCCCTGTACAGACTGTATTCCTCCGAAGCGAACGGCTGGCATTTGTGTTGAGTTGTTGAGTTCAGGAACCTGGAAAGTTCGTTGGCGAGTTGATGGCTGGATTTTGATGGAGATCGTTGAGGTCGTGTCACGTGCAGACATCGTCGCATCGATCGGCCTGATTGGCTGCTGTTGCTTTGAGGCTCTAAATGGTAGAGGTGTTACGATCATCGCGGGTCTGGTGGTGAAGGGATTAAGTTTTACAGCGAAACGCTTCGTGTAGAGGTTTGCTAAGTTTGTGAAGGCTAAAGCGGTTTTTTGCATTTTACGTTTGCAGAGCAATACATTCTGACTCGTTAATTTCAACAATTAAAAAATGTGGAATGTTGGTATCTAATTTCTTTCCACAAAAAAAAACTACGGTGCTAGTTATTTCTATGTCCACATTTCTCTGCAATTTCAGCTTCATCCTCTCCCTCGATAGCGCTATCGACTGCATACGGCAGCAATTTGGCCAATGCATCAGGGAAGCAAATTCAATTTCATATTGAAACGAGCCACCGTCATTGAAACATTGGCCGCATTAATTTTTTACTATTGAAAGCCAAATTTCCAATCGCAAATGTATGCATATCACACAGCAAATCACTGACCCTTTCCCCCAATCTACCTCAATTGATGAAAGCTGCACACGCTTTGGCTTTACATGATAGAGAATGTGGCTTGACTGCCCGTGCATGGGTGTGGGCCGTTTCGATTGAAAAATTTCTTATATTTCCATATATATCCATACATATCCATATTTTGTGAAAGTATCTGATCATTTTGTAAACTTCTTGACAACTACTTGGCATCAGTATAGTCGGTGAATCATCATGTATCTTACAATCCATGATCACTCTGCAGCCAGCTTATTTGGCCACGTAGAGAATTGAAACGACAAAGTTCTTCCAAACTATTACTATAGTTATACGTGTACATAAATTGATGTCACGTCAAAGATCACCATCACGCAGACTTTATTTTTTGATCTCAATAAAAATTGCCGACAGTTTCCTCGTCGGAAAGTGATCCGAATGATGGATCAGCAGGTTATAGTTGTGATCCGAGATACACTTTGCCGGTGTGCTTCACAAAATGTCCGCCAGGCAGAAGGGTGCAGACTAAGAAGCCTTGATCGTTGCTTGAACCTCAACGTGCGGTTGATGATTGTATATTTTTCTACGGCATCATTTTTACCGGTTTCATTGCTGTGCTGTACTAATAAAGATATCATAAAGATGGTTCACAATAGTTGAAATTACTATAACCAACAGCTTAAATGCCATAGAGAAAGTTTATCGATATTAAATTTACACCAATTCTGCTTTGGTCTTTGTCTAAGCGTTCAGAAAAAAAAATCGAACGCAAGTTCGCTAATACAAACGGTAAATGAAATTAAAATACGATTAAATTTGTCGAGTTCTCTTGCGATATATTTCACTGTTGGCCTAGGCAAATAGACCTAGATTATTCTAGAATCTAGATTGTTTCAAAAGCCACTGATAGCGACAACGCAGTCACGAAATCGCTTGGCCCTAAGCGAGCGTGCTTTTCAAGAGTCAACCTGCTTCTGCAGAAGTCCTGGCTCCTTAGTGAGCAGCAGGCAAACTTTGCAAGGAGATTTTAGTGCAGCCTCGCAGATGGCCGGGTCCCGGGTCCATGGGTCACAGCTGCGAGCTAATTAACTCAAGGACATTTTGGTGCATATGAAAGTTTCGCCCGATCGGTAACTGGTCCTTAAATAGGACTGGTGCAGAAAAGTGAAAAATAAGTGCCCGAAATGAATAGCAAATATGTTTATATTGCGTTAATTTTAACATGATTTTATTTATTTATTTATTATTTTCATGAGGTTCATAGTATTTGTATGGTGTATTCGAGTATAGTAAGATTATATCTTGACCTCCGGAGATAATCTTGTTTCAGACAGTTAAATTCAATAAAATTCAGTCGAAGTGAATACAGTTATCCAAATCAAGAAAATGCGAATTCATTGCGAAAAAAAAACTTTTGTCGATTCATTGTGAATTATTAAGTTCTTAAGTGACAAACTTTTTTATTAATAGACTCGTTGGCGAATACTAAAAGAGATGGAGATGGAATTTCTCTTCGAATGTTTAATCAAACTTAAAACGATGCTAGCGCTCCGAGCGGCTTGGCAGTGACATTTGCCGAAGCTTCCAGTCTTTCCTCCGCGTCTGGGACGCAGGAAAATTACAGTCGCTCGGAGAACTGACAAAGCGTTTCTCCTTCGTGAAGACTCGAAAGCGGTTTCCGAAAACCATTTATATTTTTATAAGAAATAGTTTTTAATCTCAGTTTGTTTTTCTCGTCATTGTTTGATGCTGTAAAGAGCCAGATTCACCCGGGCTTAAACCTAGTGTAGCTGCAATATTGTAAGCTATGCCACTAAAATCGGCTAAGCCCAGTTTAATTCACAACACGATTATATGAGTGTTCGCGAAGCCCTAGTCTGAAGCAGGCAGAACTCAGCAAAAACATCTAAAATAAATTACAGCTAAAAACGAAAATATGGCAAGACTTTATAATTGGTAGCTCGTATTACCTCCTTCTGCTCTAATTACGTAGTCATCTCTAGGTAGTTGACAGAGCGCTAGCGATGTCATTACATTAATTGGGATGCAGTTCTGGCAGCATTACTGCTTGCACAGGATCTGTAATCACGGGCTGAAATTATCTTGAGTGTAATTACTTTTCTTTAAAAAAAAATAGAATTAGTTCATGCTCTATTCTTGCAGAAGATTGTGACTCACACCTGCTCCAAAAACATTGAACCAAAAGGGCTGCTATCAAGAAAATCAATTTAGTTGTGTAAACACAAATCAACCGAAATTATAATATATTAAAAGAGTGATTGATAATGATCCACTAAGACTACACGGTTATAATATACATTCTGCAAGTTCTTTAATGGAAATTTCATTTTCCTCGAAATATTTACTTATTTTAAAACCTTCTGTTACTTGTGCGACCCAGATTTCCCAGCTCCTAGTTGAAGTCATTTTTCAAAGATGAAATTACTTCACCGGAAGAAGTGACCGCACTGCTATCACTTAGAACAAATCTTAAGACGTCAATTTAATGTGGGGCCTTAGCTCTAAAAGAACACATAAAGAATAAGAAGACTTCCTATTATTTTTCCTTAGCTTAAGAAAGAATAAAGATAAATTTCATTGATTTTAATACAATCCACGACACTTGATTTTCAAGTCAGAAAAGACTCCCATAATGAGCCTCGCCTTATCTCAAACTGCCATTGTACAAGCAGACAGCTTAGAAATTGAGAATTAATCCTACAATTAATCCTTGTGGCCCCTGAGGGTGAGATCATCCCTCTTAAACCCAACCCTAGGGCGGGGTGGTGCAAAACTTTAGCATCTTGTAATGCAAAATTACAGCTATACATCCAGTGGTGGTACGACCGGTGGTATAACTTTTGGAACAGGGATCCATTTGAGATTAGCATGGGCGCAGGAGAAGGGCGAAATAGGATTGGTATAAAGCAGTGTAGGTAGGTCTATCAATTTCTTATTAAAATATAGTGGCGGGTGCCAGATTGGTGTTTTAATTATCCTTGCCCCGAGTTCACTTTATAAGAGGGTAGATTTCTTCATAGCTGGCCCTAGATTTTGTTATTACAGGATGAACAATGCTACTACAACCGAGCAGGATACCTTCAGGACTGAAACCAGCTTCGTATTACATCGCTGTACTCAGTCACCAAACCTGTGTTAAATTGGGATGGTCTTGCATCATTTTCTGTCTGCTCATCCATGAAAAAAGTAGACCCAGTCCTTAACCCCCACGAAATCGGTAGTATGCTATAACAGTGCAGCGCTGCCTGTTCGTTAGCATTATGGGGGTGTAAGACCACCTCTTCCGAAGCGTAGGAACCACCACTGCTGTTGGCAAACCAACTTGCCCCGAGACTTTTAATTGGTGAAATTCCTCCTCGGCACAATAATGCGCGTCTGGGTTCAGATGGGGCTTCCATTGCTACAATAATGAATGAACAACGGCGATTGCCCAGGCGCAAGCTTTGGTGTCGGCTGATAGCTGTTTTAACTTTGAAAGGGATTGTTGAATTCGTTCAAGTGCTCGCAACTTTTCTGCGCCTTGCTCTTGCTAGAAGTTTTCCGTTTCAAAGGATCACGTTCGTTAAATTCTGATTTGTCAGCTTAAATAAATTGCAGGCACCTCAAATTTAGACCGATAGAAATCGGTGGAATTAGTTGATTTGTTTCTTGTTTCATCGTTGAGGTGGTATACGAACTTTAAATTGGGTTTCATTCTTGGATAGCGAACGAGCGACGAAAAGCAATCATGTCCTTGCTTATTTTGTTTAGTTTTTTGATTTACAAACTTTTGTTCAATTAATGAGTCTTAGATTAATGTTAGATTTAGAATAATGAGTCTTAGTCTTATTTTCCACAACGCTTATATCTGATATTCCAATCATGAAGGAGATTCAAGAAGAGAAACTGCTCTGCGAATGTAATGACTACTTGAACTATAGTCGATTTCAGAGAAGCGAAATCTTCAATTACACTACAAAAAAATCCGGAAAGTGTTTCTTTTTTGTTGTCGTGTGTTTCTTCGCGCTCTACAGACAAAACGGCAAAACTGATTTTATGAAAATTTATATGAACTTTTTTTTTTTTATCTACTACGTTTTTGAAGAAAATCAGACAAGTAATTTGTATGTAATTAAGTTTTAACGAAATTTTTCAGTTTTTCAAAAACACGTTTTGCACTCTAGAGGCCAAGCATCTGAACACAATTCGGCGAAACTTTCCACTTATATTGACCCTCACGATTTTATACTTATGTAAGAATTTAATTGTTTTATATCTAGCACCTTTCTTGTAATACCGATGAACATTGTTTCTAGCAACAAATCATACATTTGTACCCTACATTTGTCTACATTTGTAGAAAGTAGCTACATATTAAAATATCACCATCACCACCACCGCCCTTCGCCTGTCCTGCAGACGCGACGGCAGCCCCAGCCGTCTGCCCCGCTCGTCGTCCATCGACAGCGTCGTCGAGGCAGCGACGTGGTCTTCGGAGACGTCGACGCCGCGACGCCTGCCGTCGCCACTGCTCTACCGTACCGACCGTCCGCTCTGTCTGGTCTCTCCAATCGTCGGTCGTCGCATGAAGGGGCAGCGCGCCCTCGCCGGTAAGTGCTCGCCCCGCTTTGCACTGATTGCAGACAGTTTCTTATCTAACAGTGTGTAATCAGGTTTGTACATTCATAAGTCTCAGTCCCTAACCTTCCATCCCATCTCATTTGCAACCCTACCTTCAATTTCGCCGCACTTTCCACCATCTCTCCACTTACTCATCAATTATTCCATTTCTTGACACACTTTTCTTAAATCCCTATCTTTCTTATTCCTTTCCTTTCACTTAAACTCATGACCATTCTTCCCAATAAACCTTGCTTGATTTACTCAAGAAATTAGATACAGTTAAAGTAACGGGCAGAAGTCATTTGCTTCTGGTAGTGCCTGGAATAATTGATGCAGTGGCTTGTCTTCCGTTGCTATTTCATAGTCGCATTCGTCACATTTTTGTAAAGCTATTCTACTTTACTCAACTATACTATACTTCTATTTAGACTCATGTCTTTTCCTTAACTCAGCACGTTATTTGTGAAATGACGTTATATGTTATTTGTTACTATTAACCACTTCAGCTTAGACCCAAGGGTGCAAGATTGAGTGCCAATTAGCAACAAATCAACACAAAAGGACCAACAAAAACCTAAGCCTCCTCTTGCCCAATTTAGCATAAAAAAACCTAATTATTTTTTCTGTAATACTAACGTGCTAAGATGGCATAAGTTAAGAAAATAATCAGTGAGGAACATTTTCTTCTCGTTGTATAACCATCGATGGCGACCCTCGTAGAACATAGAAGCACTAGGACAGCAAAAACTCAATCCTTCGCGAACGTTTATTATAATCGCGTTGCGCATGATCGTGACGGAATTGCCTTCGGATTGCGAAGGCAGGTGTTATAAGAGATCATGACTGAAAGAGACTGCGAGTCCTCCTTCCCTCGATCACCCCAGCACGGGGGGCGAACACCCACGTGAGAAATCGCCGCACGTTGAAAGCTAACACATTCACACGTCCATCGTTTGCCAGCCCTCGATCTCATGGATGCCAACGTTACAGGATCGAAAAGCATCACACGGAAAATCCTAGTCCGTGCCACCGGGCTTCTTGCGCGCTAGATTTCCCCACGCACGCTCCAAGCATTTCCCGAGCTCGCTCTAAAATTCAGCTGACAATTTTCCTGCAACGACTACAAACAAGTCGACGAGTTCAATTTTCCGAAAAGGCGCTCGCCAAGAAAAAGAAACCGAGGTGTCGCAAAGAAATGGGGATGAAATATCGACGATTTATGTGGGACTTTGCTATCCACGTTCCGTTTGTCAACAAGAATTCGGAAGGGTTACACTCGTTGCTAGTGATTTTCAGCTTTGTAGCGAGTCAGGAGTCAATATGATATATAGCTCTAGGTTTCCTAGATTTTTGTCCAGCGATTCTGCAAAATAATTGATTTTCCATGTTCCCGGTCATGTCAACAATGACATAAGAGAAAAGGGAGGAAATAAATCTTTAGCAGAATTTAAAGATCGACGGGAGATAGAGGAGCGATACAAACGCCACGCTGCTTTCGGCATCGGCGAAATCGGATGCTTGTACCTAGATTCTTTTGGCGAATTTGGTGAAGATGGTTGACGAAGAAAAGGACCAAGGAAATTAACCGAAAAACTTACCGAGTTTGTTGAGAGATGATGATCAAATAAAAACTATAACACTTCTTGTTCTTATAACTATCAAACGCGACGTTTTGCTATCAATGAAAAGTGATGTTTATTCTATACCATATCGAATTTATACGTTGACCACATAAAAATACAGATATAAGTACACATTAGTATACTTTTTAATGAGGTTTAAAGAATTCAACGTGATTCAACTATATGGATGGATCTCAAATTTTAAGTTAAACATGTAGGTACACATGTGTTTTTACCAAAAAAAACATATTTTTTCGCTACTAAAACATGCTTTACACGCAAAAACGTGCAAAATTCATGTGGGTGTGCTCTAAGATATTGTGTTGAGCAAAACAGCAACTTTTTCGCGTTATTCTAATTTGTTTCCGACGTGTTACGTGCCCCATAAAGCTTACATATTTCAAGAAACCTGAGTAAAATGACGTCAAGCACACCGCATCATGTCCGGAACGGTAATTTATCAAGCGAGCGTGATCCTGGCTTGATCCTTGGGCACAGGAAGCTCGAGAGATCCTTGACCTGACCTATTCGCTGATACATTGACCTCTGCCTCAGCTTGAGTCCGACATAAGGGTGAAAGATTGCCGGCTTGATTGCTTTCCTTATACGCTAGATCTATTGGCGTTGATAGAGTTCCGCTTGGTAGTGACTTCCAGGAAACTTTTATCTTACAAGATAGCAGCTGCAAAAAAGATATGCCTTAGCTAGATACTGCAAGTCTGCAAAGTTTTTGTGGTAAATAAAAGGGAGCGTTTATTTGTGTTGTTGAAATTTTAAAGGCTTCGTAAGTGTAGGTATAGAATATTATTCTTTTCCTGGAGATATTCGTTTGACGTTGAAAAATCTCAAGATGAAGATGGTTTGTTCACTTTTCTGACATGCCATAAAATAGTTTCAGCCTGAGTGCTTTGCGAGCGTAAAGGAACTTCTTAAAACTAATGAGAATTACGTGAAAACATGTTTTGTCTTCTTTGTATAAAAAGAAACTCCTTTTCGAGAAAGAGTGATACCATCACACCCGATAGGAGTCATGATTAGATACATACCTGAAAATGAAAAAGCTTCGGATATTGCATTACGTAGAAGTAAATGGGATTAGGATAAAAAAAAATTGGGATTGTTTTCTACAATATGAAACGCAAGAAATCAATTATATCAATGACCTTGTTGAATAAATGGGATGGGAGACTTTTGATGAAGCAATTGGAGGACAGATGACGTGGGGGGAAACTGGGAAATAGATTAGAAGGAGCGAAGTTTATTGGGAAGATTGGGTATGATTTTTATATGGATATATAAATAGGAAAGGAATACGAAAGACACGACTTTTAGAAAAGGGAGCTGAGGAATGGAATGAGCTAAGAGTAAGAATTAGTGAAAGGAAATGTAAGAGTGAGTGGAATTGGATGAAAATTGAGAGACTCACTATAACATAAAGAAGTATAAATCTGCTTTAAACTATAACAATAAACAACAATCCAAAGTCAAATAAAACGATACAATTGACTTTCATATTTTATTTCTACAATGATAATTTCAAATCTGCGAGATTTTGAACACATTTCTTCTACAGAGCCTGCAGCAAAGACCACAACGAGCATTTCCACACGGACATCCGTCCTCTCACAATCAATGCTCACCAATCACGTCGCCGAAAACCTAGCACCAGATCGTAAACAAACCATCAGCATCCAGCCAAAACCAGATCACAATTCGAGTTCTCTGCACGCGTTGCGGCCGTGAGACGCTCTCAACATGAGAGGCTTCCATCACGCACCGTGCGAATGCCTCTAAAGGTTGTTTGTTACGATCCTCCTAGCATCCCCCATGCCTCGGGAACAGGCGTCCCCTCCAAACAGCCACGTGACACTCTCCTTATCGTCACTTGCTGTTCGGCTGGCTTGCAAGCTTAGCTTGCTTAGCTTGCTTAGCTGTGATATGGGTAGAGGCAGGAGATTGTTAATCATCCCTATTTCGGCCTTATTTACATATGACACAGTGTTAACTTTGGATATACATTGACTCTCAATAAATTCCCGGCAGGGTTTGACGAAATACCTGCATGGGTGCTGAAAAAATGTAATTGCATTCATAGCAGAACTTCTGATTGCAATTATAAACGCATCGTTCGAACAGGGAACATATCCTGGTGTATACTTATAAAAGCGATCATAATACCAGTGCTCAAGAAAGGTGACAGGAAGGACTTGAACTGTCATCCGATAGCAATACTCTCGGTATTTTCAATACTTTTCGAAGCAGCAATGTGCAATGGAATATTACATTTTGCAAGCAAACAAGGAATTTTGGGCGATGCCTAACATGGTTTTAGGAAAGGACGTTCCACCACCACGGTAATAGGAAGCTTCACAAGCAACATTATCAGAGCATTAGAGAATAAAGCGACAGAAATCGGGATTATATACGACTTTTCCAAAGAATTTGATGCGTTAAACCATATGCTTCTTGTAAATAAACTTAACATTATGGGGATTTCAAGCAATGAAACGATTTGATGGCGTCATTCCTGAAGGACAGACGGCAAGTGGTCAAAATAAGTGGGGGTAAATGGGACCAGTCTCTCAAATGAAGAAATTACTAACGTAGGAATGCCCCAAGGAGCAACAATATTCCATTGCCATTAATCCTATACACGAAAAAAATTAAAAATGTTATCACAGTATCTTTTAAATTATGGTTTTTATAGATTCAGTGACCTTCTACATACATATACTACACAATGAGACAATATGGTCTGCACTTTGCACTATAGTGTATGTGATGCATTGTTATTGTATTTTAAAGTATTGTAACTAAGTATTGAATGTCTTCATGACAGTACAAAATTATTATTATTATTATTTTCATCATTATTTCATATAACGAACTACGCTGTCTTTATAAAATAACCTACAATAATAATAATATATTTATTACTGTACAGTGTCAATGATAATGAAAGCTTATGAGACTGAAATTCAAAGCTGTTGAGAAGGTGGAGAAACAGAAATAATAATGGCAAAAAAAAATGTTGTGGACTTAAATATGAATTGCTAAAAATTCCAACCTGATACTTCAAAATTGTTCTTTTCACTTGACGATTCGTAGAAACATCTAACAAAACAAAGTTTTCCTGGAATTCATATCTTGAGAAATACAATATCTTATTACGTTTTTCGCCCACAGCCGTCTATTTCCATTTCTCTGATCATTATTCCAGCGTCAAACAAGAAGTTCAAGTATCAGACGTAGCGGCACTCGATTGAGTAACACAGCTTAATTCAACACGAATATCTTCTCTGGATAAACACTTGGCACGCAGAGATCATGGTTATATTATGCACAAAGCTTAGATGTTGGTAGCAGAAGCGTGTTTCATTATTATTAATATACTTGATCTTATGTGCTGGGGATGTTTCATTTGATTAGAGAAGGAAATAAAGACACTCGCTAGATTAACAAGCTTTGTTAAGTCTGTAGGGGTTGTAACTGTATTATTTCACATAATATTGTAGCCTGGGGAAATGTTTGTCTTCAGCTTGAATCATTTTCAATAGTTTTTTTTCTGATGCTTAAAGATTAAAGTTTATTAACATTAATGACAACCATTTATTTAAAAATGCAATATGATTTAATTTCTTCTAGGGAATATAAAATTTCCTACTGCTAGAGTGTTGAAGGGAAAATTTTACAAAGGTGTGATCACATTATAGAGATCGAGAGATACAGAAGGGAACTGTAAAATGAACATAATTTTAAGAATGCACACAAGCAATTCCTTACGTTTATTGTTAAATTCAAGCATACTCATGATTGATTATTGGTGCTTAACGACGCACTGTTTTGACAACTGGCCCGTTGGCACTGGTCTAACGGCGTCGGTGGATACATACTCATAGTTTGTTCAAGTATCGGTTTTACAATTTCTAGATAAATATTTATCTATCAGTAAGGAAGAGACCCAAGCAACCAATGGGCTGTCACCGTGGAGTTAAGTTTTTTAACTAGAGGTTAGCCACTTAACCGTACATTATAATACTGGACATTACTTTGGTGGCAGAGGTGGGATTTATTGTTAATGTCTCATTAAACTTAATTTACACATTTCATAGTTTGTCTTATGTAAAAGTCTCACAAATCAACCAAAGAAAAGGTGCTAAGAAATTAATCTGCTTAACAACCTATAGTTTTATCTTCACTGCTCCAGCAGAGATTTGATTTCTATCGAATTCGCTTCTCGTAATTTCGATCAAATTTCCATCAGCAATGCCTACACCCATGAAAATTAGACCTTCAGTGCAAACATCTACGATGGTTCCACGTACAACGGCAGAAACCTTAACTTTGCCGAATCCGAAGATGCATAAAGCAAAGTTGGCACATATCTTATTTCAAAAGGGTTTGTAAAGTGAAAACTGAGAACGGGGTAAACTTCTCTAGACAACTAAATTTCCTCCGCCAGTCTTCTTTGTGAGTCTTATACGTAGAAATGTAATCATACCGCCAAGAACGTATTACCAAGCTGTTGGTAATTTACATATTGTTTGTGTTAGGTCTTGGGATATGTTCTTGGTACATAGAGGGAGGGATATTTCTCTATATTAAACAGAGATTTATTACAAGGTGGCCATAGTTTCCAACATCTTGAATGTAGCACAAAAGTATTTGATGATTGAATAAATAAAATTATGCAAAATCGCCCCATAACCATTAAGTTCTTCTACAATTTTGTGCATTTCGACATTCAGGGTAAGTCTTCACACGAATGCTTACTAATCAGAGGAATGGCGTATTTGACGTTTTGAAGAGGTTGAATTAAAAAATGCTATATTAAAAAAATAGTCGAGTGTTGCACATTGAAAACTAGTTAATTTTTCAGATGATTTTATTATTTTCTTTG
The DNA here is from genome assembly GCA_921293315.2 of Nemurella pictetii. NCBI lineage: Eukaryota > Metazoa > Arthropoda > Insecta > Plecoptera > Nemouridae > Nemurella > Nemurella pictetii. Next base: position 12,989,057 of record OV121122.1, read on the forward strand.
GAATTTCATATTATCCTCATCTTATTTCTATTTTATCTTTACATATGTTTTATATTTTTGTTGTTTTTTTATATACTAGGCTATGCGTACACTCGATATACCTAATCGTGTTCGAACACCAAAGCGCATAGCGCATATGTGCGTAAAAGGTAAATTTGAAGTGTTCGCTTAAATTTAGTGGAAATATCATGATTTAGCCGTCATGAAATTATCTGAATAATTCAAAACGTAAAAATCGGTTAAAAGAAAAACATTCAATTGATTTGCTTCAAAATTGCACAGTATCTTCTTTTAAAGACGCTTAACGCAAACTGTAAATTTTGTTAACATCGGTTGACGATAAAGTTGCTTCATTTATTTATTATTGTTATATTTTATAGCAAACGAAGGATTCTGCATTTAAAAAGCTGTATAATTGGCCGTTATTTTTTATATTGACTTGAAAATTTTGATGAAAAAAGCTTATGAGAATGTGTAATGAGTTCAGATTACATGATCTGGTGGAAGCACGAAAAGGGTATTGCTGGCTACGAAAGTTAATAATAACAATTAACAAAATCTGTTGTTAATTTCCAGGAAGGAACGGCCATTTGCCATTCACTTTGTAGCGCAATTTAACACGCACATAAAACTTTATTTCGCGCCAATCGTAAATTAAAACATATTATCAATATTTTGTTACTTTTGCATAAACAGTCCGAATGGAGACATAAAGCAATAAAATCTAACTTGATAATCCACTAAAATAGGATAGGATCTGTGTTCCACTAACCACGTAAAACATTAAACGGTCCGGCGTGTATCAAACATCGGAGCACGCGGATTACGAAACAGAATCAGAAAGCGGAGCCGTTTTTTGAATTTCTACAGACATTAAACATTAAACGGTTAACTTCTGATTCAAACCACACGCGACCACCTTGTATGTTTGTATATACGAGACGGAATGCCTCGAAGCTATCATGTAGGTACAAAAATGCAAATTTAACATCAACTACAGATTTAATAAACGTAAAACTATTGATTACGTGCCAGCAATGTAAACACAGCCAAATAAAAACGAGAAATGCAGGGTGAGCTTTACGATTTTAGATGTCATCTGCATCCGAGTCGCAACTATTCCATAACAGAAGAACCATGCACAAGTTAACCATTTAGCGAAACCTGAAAGTAAACCAATGAAGGCATTACCCGCAGCGATGCTTTGTGTCATTCGACACACAAAATTATCCGTCAAATGTCGTTGGACCGTGAATGTGTCCGCAAACATCACACTCATCAGCCTGGACGCTGCTTGTTTCCCTGTCTGCAAAGCAGCCTGGACTGCCGCTTGTTTCGCTGTCTGCAAAGCAGCCTGGACTACCGCTCGTTTCGCTGTCTGCAAAGCAGCCTGGACTACCGCTTGTTTCCCTGTCTGCAAAGCAGCCTGGACTGCCGCTCGTTTCGCTGTCTGCAAAGCAGCCTGGACTACCGCTTGTTTCCCTGTCTGCAAAGCAGCCTGGACTGCCGCTTGTTTCCCTGTCCGCAAAGCAGCCTGGACTGCCGCTTGTTTCCCTGTCTGCAAAGCAGCCTGGACTGCCGCTTGTTTCCCTGTCTGCAAAGCAGCCTGGACTGCCGCTTGTTTCCCTGTCCGCAAAGCAGCCTGGACTACTGTTTGTTTCGCTGTTTGAAAAGCAGCCTGGACTGCCGCTTGTTTCTCTGTCTGCAAAGCAGCCTGGACTACCGCTTGTTTCCCTGTCTGCAAAGCAGCCTGGACTGCCGCTTGTTTCCCTGTCCGCAAAGCAGCCTGGACTACTGTTTGTTTCGCTGTTTGAAAAGCAGCCTGGATCGCCGCTTGTTTCCCTGTCTGCAAAGCAGCTTTGACTGCCGCGTGCTTCGCTGTCTGCAAAGCTGCCTGGACTGCCGCTTGTTTCCCTGTCTGCAAAGCTGCCTGGACCACCGCTTGTTTCCCTGTCTGCAAAGCAGCCTGGACCACCGCTTGTTTCCCTGTCTGCAAAGCAGCCTGGACTGCCGCTTGTTTCCCTGTCTGCAAAGCTGCCTGGACCACCGCTTGTTTCCCTGTCTGCAAAGCAGCCTGGACCACCGCTTGTTTCCCTGTCTGCAAAGCAGCCTGGACTGCCGCTTGTTTCCCTGTCCGTAAAGCAGCCTGGACTGCTGCTTGTTTCACTGTTCGCAAAGCAGCCCACTTATCAGTCTGCTGCTACAAGAACAATAAGCCGAATGATTTTCATTTATCTTTAAAACAAGCACAAAATCAGTGGCAACATCTCCATCGAATACAAATTCAACTGCAGTGTAACTAAGTATCTCAGCTAAGGTGGTCAAGGCTCTTCACAATAATGTATCATCACAGCTACGCACCGGGGCTGTGGTCGACTTACCTCTATTTGCAATTACCGCGCGACGCCGGCTCTACGGACGTCGCGACGCCTGAATGGATGGCTAACAGTTTATCAAAGCGTCGCGCCGCTATGCTGTGCCATCCGCGGAACGGGATTCCATCGGAGACCCACTTGTCGACGAGGTTTCGCAAGTCGGGTGCAATGTTATTACAACCCTTAACAGTCCGCCTCGTGTTTACTCTGCTGAGATGGCAACGGATGGGGAGGAAATTAACACCCGTCTCTTCGTATCACTCAGCTGCTTGCCGATAACAATATGAGAAAGTGATCGAGGTAAATTGTCTGTGTAAACTGGATCGACGGTATTGGCGCGTTGGCTTGCTGTTTTTTTTTTCTGTCTGGTGTTCGTGTGTAGTGGAGTTTTGTCGGCCTTTTTCGATTAAGTTTTCGTTTGGTGGGGTGCGAGCCATTTGCAGCTGTCAGGGCGTTTTTAAGAGCATTAAAATCTCTTAACATGAGGACTGATTTCGCTTCATGTGTTTTGGTTGTCGCCCGCAAACTGGCAAACCCACTCTAACGCATGTTTATCTAATTCTTCAGTCTGGGTCAATGTAGGAGTTTTAAAACTTTCATTTCATTTATGGGGAGAGCATACTTTTTTGCAGGCTTTGTTTTACCAACTTCACACAAGTTCATGTGTATATAGGATTGCGTATATTGATTCCTTTGTAGTGGCGATATGTTACTAACTATTTTTGATTTGATTTGGTTAATTTATGACTAAGTACTATGTTATCAGTTATAAGCTGTTATTTCAGTGAACTAAAACCTAGCTTTTGGTAAAAAGATTGAAATTTTCAAAATTTCCCCATGGAAGTTTTGTGTGAAGTTAGTTTGTCCAAAAAGACGTAAATGTCTTGGCATGGTCTCTCCCTGTTTATAGTCTAATTAACTATCAATTACTGGCCATGCTTTCTGTAAGTCTATCTCCAATTTCGGAGTCATTTAAAATGACTTTGCTACACGCAAGAAAACTTCTCCAATTTCATCCATCAAAACTGATTTTGTGTTTTGAGTAAACTGTTTTTATCTTAATTACCTAATAATGTAGATTCCTAGCTCAAATTTTAATTACAACTCAAATTCCATAAATTAATCCACATTTTTTGTTTCCGTCCCTGTGACGTGTGTGTGCGTTGTTTTTTACACCAAACAACCATGTGCGAAAGTGTGAAATATCACACTCTTTTCTCTTGATTTCTGTTTAAACGCGTATTCAGGGGCCGGCGTGAAGCTAGCGGTTACAAAAAGGGCTAAAAAGTAATTGTCGGCAATAACAATAGCGCGCAGCTGAGTAAATTGCCGCAAAGCGTATTAACAAATCTTCTCCCACCCTCCACCCCCGCCACCCCAACCACCCGCGACACCAATCAACACTCGACAACGGCGCGACGACTTTTTCACAGTGGGATTCCTCTCAGTTTGGTGGAAGCAATGAGATGTGTTTTTATTCTTTCTGTGAGAGGAAACTTTATGTTGAAAGCAGGAGATACTCGCATCAAGTAATTCTTTAAATTTCTGTCTTCACCAAACTTGTACAAGGATAGACTTGCTATGAAAATGGAGTGTAAAACAGAAGCAACCGATGTAAAGAGATATCTGGCAGACAACATACTCTGACATGTAGGGGTCACATTATTACCGATACTATATGGTTGCGTTGTGTACTGGTATGACAAATTTCTTAATACACAATCTGGTTCAATTAGCTCTATGAAATAATTGTTGGTATTATGAAAGGTTTGTAAGAAATTAAGTGGAAAATAGTTCCATCGAAAGTACGTAACTTGTGACTTATTACCACTGATATAAATTTAATTAGAGGCATAACCTTATCGCCAATATAAAGCAAATGTGTATGCTAAAAACCTATATATTTTCACGCTTCGTGTAAGCCACACTGGCCCAAGGGTTCGAATCCCGATCCAGGCAACTGCTTCTTCTCTTCGTCTAAATCAACAAAAACCACCCCGTGCCAACATCTCTGACACTGGCTTAACATTTTTTTATGCGTAATAATGCTGAAATGTGATTCAGTCTGCGTATATCATCATTAGGATGATATATCCCTGATATCAACAAATCAAATGGAAACTCGAGTAGAACACGATCCTGCTTTTCCAATGCAAATCCACATTTTCCGCATCCTGTGCCAAATTTAACCATGCTAATTGCGTTGAAGAGACGGACTTTCATGGATGATATTTCGTTTGAGTGTGTTTTATATTTATTACGGGATTTTGATTTTAATTTTCATGAAAAAACACTGGGAATTAGATGACATTTTCTTCTACCTCTGTGACTTGCCAAAAGTGCCTGCCCCACCTCTAGGAAAAGACATTGAAATTCTTGTTGTTAATCCTGGAGCATAAATTGCAGCGTTAATTTTTAATTAATTTTTAACGAGTTCTCAAGAAACTATGAGAATTTTCATGGAGATTTTGCGAGACGAGATTCTCATTAAATCATTCGTTAATATCATGACTTTGAGACGATGATATTTTAATCCTCAAAGGTAAAATATATAGCTACCATTTCTCTGAATTCAGAAGGGGTACGTTTCAAACTAACAGTTATCAAACTCATAGAATCGTGTTCGCGAAGTCCAGGGTAATTAAAAAACTGTAAATATTCGTTAAAACTGATTCTTATACTAAGTTGAAAAGGACTGTGCCGAAAATATTGCAGGATCTAAATTGAAAGAAAACAAAGGTATCCACAAAATTTCATAAAAATCGGTTGACGCGTTTCGAACATACATTAATGATAAAGGCTGGTTCACAATCAACTTAGCAATAGACATAACTTAAAATAAGCATTTACTTAAAAGTTTGACATATGGATCTTCATTAGACTGTCTACAACAAACACAAGGACTTAACTTAGACATGACTTAAACATAATGTTTGACCATGTCTAACTTTTAAGTTACTGCTAACTTTAAGTTATGTCTATTGCTAAGTTGATTGTGAACCAGACTTAACAATAATAAAAATAACAGCATTATGTAAAGTTTAATTGAAGATTCGCACGTTACGTTCATTAACAAACCACTGCAATCGAACATAAAAAATGTATTTTGTCTAAAATGTATTTAGAACTATCCTTATTAATTTACTTGCAGCTAATTCATAAGCAAAAGACACTTGCAGCGACATTGAATTTCACATGTTAATCCCAAGAAACAATATGTGCAGCAAAGTTAAATCAATAAACAAAACAAAGTTACGTTTGCTCTCCGTAATTAACCTGACAGCAGCAATAATTACCCCGGGCATTGTAATTTGTGACGCCACCGCACAGCATCGCTACGCTTCAAACCCAGTCAGCTGTTAGTAGCTACACACGTCTCGAGAATCATTGGGACCAAGAACAAGAACTTTCATAACCTGAAGCAAGCATTGCGGCAGGCACCCTTTGATGTGGTCTAGATAAGGTTGGAGGAAGTAAGCCCTAACTTTATTTGATAAATTACATGACATTCATTACGTACATTGATTATCAAGCGTAAAGCAAAAACATTACAATTACAATATGTAATAACTGCCATGTACAAGTTTTTGTTAAAAAAAATACCAAAAGGGCATTAGTTGCAGCATGCCGTTGACTTAACTATGAAGACTACCAATTATTTACCCTCTACAATTCTGATTACCGTGAATTATGTCTCCTTAATGTAGTCTGTCGCCAGCCAGCTTTAAAACCGGCACCTCCACTAGAATCTGCTTTAGGCCTGGCACCTCCACTACCATATATTGTAACCGCGCATTTACACTTGTTTTCCTCAACGATCAGAAGCAAAACTTTTCTTTGACAAGTTTTCTAAGAAAGTGGAGTTTATAAGCACAAAAACAATGTTTTATTTACCACTGCGAGCTAAAACTCAAACCGATGGCAGGTGAATTATGTTGAAACACAGCTACCTATACCACAGCTATATAGTTCCTAACTTCACTGTACGTTAAATTTCGGGGATAATTTTTAGCACTTATACTCAACCCAAGAGTCAAATGAGGTGACTTATAAAGTGGTATCTTTCAAGCTGATTACTCTATCATAGTCTGACACGTTCACCAACAATGTTTTTACCACCAGATTTCGCTGAAAGTTTCCTGTTATATTCTACAGCCTTGAGAGATATTTGTTATCAGCTTCTCAAGGCTACACAATGCTCTACGAGAAGTGAAATGTGTGATTGCAACTCGGCAGCTAGTCCAGATGCTGCGAAAACAAAGTCATTAGCCGATTGGTTCCCGGGGCGGTACAAGACCAAATTGCTTGTCCGCTCTTGCCCGCTAGCTAACGGTAGTTACGGTAAACACTGGGATAACGTCCAGGGGTCTGGGAAAAAAGAGTTAGTTGGGATCGTGAAGAAGTTGGGTTAGTGGTCCGTACGTCTGGAGTCTGGACATTGTTGGTACGGTTGCCGAGTGATGTGAATTTTTGGGTGGGACGGTTACGTCTCGGTCTTGTAGTCTTTAGAGGTAGCTGGAGAAAATATCATCGTTTTCAGGAAAGCTATTTAACTGAATTATTATTGAATGCTTATAGCTAACAAAATTCAACTTTTCCCGACTTTTAGCAAAGCTTCTGCCTGCTTTATCGATGGTCTAAACTCAAGTCCCAGAAATTACCAAGAAACGATGAAAATAATATGAAAGCTAATGAACATGTAATTCCTAAGAAAGCTCCATTAATTATTTGTTTTTTAGCGATGATTGCAACACTCACTTTCATTTATCGTGATTTATTAAATTCCACTTCTCAAAACAACAAAAATCAATTGTGATAAAACAAAATTATAAAAATCAACACATTTTCGAATTCGCCTCGTTGAAATATCAAACTGTAGTCGAATTAAAACTATTTACTCTTCAACATACTTGTTTGCTTGCAAATCAAATTGACTAAAGCTAATTCATTCGGTAAATTCAACCCTTGAAAGCAGATATATCGCTAAAATGGTGTTGCAGAAGTTTTAAAATCATTAAACAGGAGGCTGCGCGCCCGAATTCTCATTTCCAGCCAGCAAGTTTCTAGCCACCACAAACCTCCGCCCTGAAACCCTGAAACCCTGAAACCCTGAAACCCTGAAACCCCTATCAACAAAACACCGCTACTTTTACCGCCCCTTCTCTTCCCCTCCCCTTCCCCTCAGCTGAACACTGGCCCACACCTTTTTTTATTCGTCACCCACTTATTTTTAATTAGGAAACTAATTAAAAACAATTCGACGCAAGAGCGATATATTTTACCGCCGTCCGAACTAGGTTTAACGTTACGCGGCTCAGGAGCCTAGACTGCACCGAAGATTTTCCTTCCCCGCATATACAGCGATATCAGGAGACTTTATGGCTTATTGCAGCACACAAACCTTTTTTGAAACTTATTTAAACCTAACAACATAAGGCATGAATAATGCGGTAGTCATGGTTCTTTGGGGACAGCGAAACAAGCGGCAGTCCAGGCTGCTTTGCGGACAAGGAAACAAACGGCAGTCCAGGCTGCTTTGCGGACAAGGAAACAAACGGCAGTCCAGGCTGTTTTGCAGAAAGGGAAACAAGTGGCAGTCCAGGCTGCTTTGCGGACAGGGAAACAAGCGGCAGTCCAGGCTGCTTTGCGGACAGCGAAACAAGCGGCAGTCCAGGCTGCTTTGCGGACAGCGAAACAAGCGGCTGTCCAGGCTGCTTTGCGGACAGCGAAACAAGCGGCAGTCCAGGCTGCTTTGCAGACAGCGAAACAAGTGGCAGTCCAGGCAGCTTTGCGGACAGCGAAACAAGCGGCAGTCCAGGCTGCTTTGCAGACAGGGAAACAAGCGGCAGTCCAGGCAGCTTTGCGGACATCGAAACAAGCGGCTATCCAGGCTGCTTTGCAGAGAGCGAAACAAGCGGCAGTCCAGGCTGCTTTGCAGACAGGGAAACAAGCGGCAGTCCAGGCTGCTTTGCAGACAGGGAAACAAGCGGCAGTCCAGGCTGCATTGCAGACAGGGAAACAAGCGGCAGTCCAGGCTGCTTTGCAGACAGGGAAACAAGCGGCAGTCCAGGCTGCATTGCAGACAGGGAAACAAGCGGCAGTCCAGGCTGCATTGCAGACAGCGAAACAAGCGGCAGTCCAGGCTGCTTTGCAGAGAGCGAAGCATGCGAAAGTCCAGGCTGCTTTGCAGACCGCGAAACAAGCGGCAGTCCAGGCTGCTTTGCAGACAGCGAAACAAGCGGCAGTCCAGGCTGCTTTGCAGACAGGGAAACAAGCGGCAGTCCAGGCTGCTTTGCAGACAGGGAAACAAGCGGCAGTCCAGGCTGCTTTGCAGACAGGGAAACAAGCGGCAGTCCAGGCTGCTTTGCAGACAGGGAAACAAGCGGCAGTCCAGGCTGCTTTGCAGACAGGGAAACAAGCGGCAGTCCAGGCTGCTTTGCAGACAGGGAAACAAGCGGCAGTCCAGGCTGCTTTGCGGACAGGGAAACAAGCCGCAGTCCATGCTGCTTTGCAGACAGCGAAACAAGCGGCAGTCCAGGCTGCTTTGCGGACAGGGAAACAAGCCGCAGTCCAGGCTGCTTTGCAGACAGCGAAACAAGCGGCAGTCCAGGCTGCTTTGCAGAGAGCGAAACAAGCGGCAGTCCAGGCTGCTTTGCAGACAGGGAAACAAGCGGCAGTCCAGGCTGCTTTGCAGACAGGGAAACAAGCGGCAGTCCAGGCTGCTTTGCAGACAGCGAAACAAGCGGCAGTCCAGGCTGCTTTGCAGAGAGCGAAACAAGCGGCAGTCCAGGCTGCTTTGCAGACAGGGAAACAAGCGGCAGTCCAGGCTGCTTTGCAGACAGGGAAACTAGCGGCAGTCCAGGCTGCTTTGCAGAGAGCGAAACAAGCGGCAGTCCAGGCTGCTTTGCAGACAGGGAAACAAGCGGCAGTCCAGGCTGCTTTGCAGACAGGGAAACAAGCGGCAGTCCAGGCTGCTTTGCAGACAGCGAAACAAGCGAAAGTCTGGGCTGAAAAACGAACAATATCGTGCAAGTTGGGAGAGTGAAAACATCGAGACCGGAAAATTCGTTTTCATGCAATTTCCGTTGCGAGTCGTGATAAAAACATCACGCGAGAAGGTTCACAGTTTTTGACGAAATTTTTGCTTTGCTTTTAATATTTCCTTGTGCAACATGTGTGCGTGAATACAGCTTCGTCTGCATGATGACAAATGTATGATCAATAAATTCACTCGCTCCTTATTAGTGCAACAGTTATGCAAAAAGTTGACTAAAAATATCATGGATCAACTCAACTTCACTCGTGAACGGAAATGCAACATATTTTTTCATAAATATAAATAGTGACAACGAAATCAACACGAACAACTTTTTTTTGTATACCTAATGATTGAAAGCACTCAGTATGTTCCTGTCATAACGCTCACATGCGTATGATGACGATGATATACCTCACATGATTATTTTGAATCATTTTAAATTTGTTTCACTAATCTGCCGCCTCGTTTATCCAACCGTATCGATAACCAATCCCCAACCTCAGTAGAAAACCCTGCAATCAACGAGATCACAGAATAATCCTGCATTCAATAATCGATTTTTTCTCATGAAAACCGATACCGAGCAGCATAATGTTATCACTCAATTGAATAAAGCAGTAGATAAATGTTTTGACAGTTAAAGCCTTCAGGTGACACGGTCGACATCGGAGCATGGTTTACACGGATTGACACGATGTGCGCTAAATGACACAGCTGGTGACGTTCACATCTGCAGTTCGAATAACTGTATAATGCCATCAAATCCGAGCTAATCCGACCCTTTTGGCTGAAGCTTTGCGATTATGTGCATCAGTGACTGCGATTGGCCAATAATTATTGGGTTATGATTCGTGAAAATCTCCAGTAAGAAGCCTAGACTTCCGTTTGTTTTATTTTAAGCCAATGATCACACTCTAGTTGCACTGAAATCAGCAACTGTTTTTGGTAGGAATTGCAACCTTTTTTGAGCAAATAGTTTACAAGAAAAAGATTTCTTATTCGTGATGAATTGATAAACACAATTATTTATTGAATGCTTATAGCTTTATAAAGAAGACCCATTGATAAAGCATTCAATAACCTAGTTAATGGTTCTTTCTACAAAATGATGCTATTAATTAACCAAATCGAACCAACGTTTCAACTAATTGTGACCCTTCTTTTGAGTGGCACGAAACAATATTTCTCATTTATTACTAACTCCAAGCGAATTCGTTAACCAATCAGATTCTCTTAAAACTAATTGTTTTTTAGAGTTATCTCATTAGCTCAAGCAGAGAAATATTTGAAAACAGGCCCTTACAAAATATTTTTTCGGAAAGTTTTTTCAAAGAATTCATAAAACTTGTGATCCAGCTCAGAACTTTCATAGCCCAATCATAAATCCCTAATTAAAAACTTGAAACAACTCACGCACAGAAAGTCACTATTCAATATCACAAAACAGTATAAATCGGGCGAAATTCCCACTCGCCACCCGACACGAATCCAAATAAAGAACACAATAATTGGATTTTGCAGGAAATAAGTATAGGTTGCTTCGTGACTCGAAAGTAGTAGGGGGTTGGTGGGAATCAGCCCAGCGACGCGCGAAACCCAGCGAAATTGGGGTGATTCATTTGCATTCGCATGGCGATAATTAAAGTTAGCGATTTTCTAGATTGCTCTTCTGCGTCTAGCTGCACAGCCACAGCGTCGGCTAGGGCTGCTGGTAATAAAGCAATTGCCAATTCCTCCCACGCTGTCCGACGAATCATTATTACTTAGATAAAGTAAATTACACCGCTGCCTGTTTCACTGACGCTTGTACCGGAGGAAATTCGAGAAAGATAGATGGTGTGGTTTCTTTATCATCTCTGCTAGAGATCCGTTATGCTTAAGATTTGAAAATTTATAATCATGCATATATTTTCTTTGACTGGGGCTTCGCGAATACTCATAGAATCGTGTTGTGAGTGAGAAAAGAGAAGTAAGAGGAAACGCCCATGAAAAAATGAAATTTTACATTTAAAAATATGTTTTTATTAAAAGTTGTTAATGGAATAAGCTGAAAATAGTATTGGGTCCAAGTTGATATAATTCAAATGTATCCATAAAATTTCAACAAAAAAGGTTGAGGCGTTTGGCAGCTGTAGAGCGCCAACAGACATGAAAAAAACATACTGGATTTTTTCAGCAGTAAGTTTAATCGAATATTTGCATCACTCGCGTCGCTCGTTCAATTGCTTATTGGTAAGACTTATTACTGATTTGAAGGTTATTTAGGTCACTCAGGATAGCAAGGATAGATATCTCAGTTCATCAAGCTTATATCGCATCTAAAAACGGCAGTTGTGAGCGATTTTTGCACTAAAGTTGTTCATACCACTGGTGTCGGTATATAAGAAACACTGTCTGCTATCAAGTAATATTCTGGCTGTTAGCAGCGGATTATTGTACGACTCACACAGCTTGTTTTGCGGTGCTAGCGCTGGTAAAAGTTGTGCTGGGAGTTTAGGAGCGTTTGATGGCAGATTTTCATGACGATGAAAATTGCTTGTTGGTGGCCAGTGGTGCATATAAATTGCATGGGAGGCGAACGAGATTCAATGCGACTCGAACGTTGAAGTTTACCGTATGTTTTTACTTTATCAAAAACCATGCATGACTGCAACCACTTTGTTTTGTTCTTTTAATGCGGAATTTTAGCGTCAAGAACTGCTTTTTTCGCTGAAAGTTAATCGAATATCAGCAAATACTGCTTTTTATGTCTAAACACTGGAATACACCTTTTCCATTCAATCAAAATTCTATCAAAATGACGTCATGATACCCACTCGCTAAATCCAGCTAGAGAATTTCGTGTTATGATTTTCCTATCTTCCTTTGTTATTTAGCAGAGCTAATACACATTTATTTCTAAACTGGTAGTGCGTCCAGTGGGGATCTGACGTCATTATTCTCTGAGTGAACCAGATCTTTTATCGAACGAATCTTGATACTTTTTTCAGAATGGTTCTACGTTACGTTTAATAAAGCAGAGTCGTATTTTCTATGTCCAGTAACAAGCTAGCTGTCAAACTAAAAATAGAGAAAATATCCCATTAGCAATCGAAATGTTCGTGTTGCAGACAGCAAAGTAATACAAGAAAAAAGTGATCCATACCTATCAACCCCAAAACCTCTGCGTTTGAATACTGATTCGCCAAAGTCGAGACAAGAACGATGACAAGCCGTCATCATCGTTGTCAGCAGCAGTCAACTCCTGTCCCGATTGCATTCCCAGCGAACCTTCGTCCGGCATCGCAGCGATGTCACAAACGTCGACTGCTCGAGTTACTATCCCTGGCAGTTGGGCAACCTGTACTACACGCGAGCGTTATCGAGGAAGCCTACATGCCAGGAGTGGCCAACTGGTCGACTTTCCCTGTTTTTGTGGAGGACTAGGCTCTGGCTCAGCCAAAAAACACACTCTTTCTGTTGGCATAACCAAAAATCTTCCTAATTCCTTGTTCTAATCATAATTCTTCGGTATTATTTTGGCTTTAACACTCTGCCCATGAGGGAAAAACCTTTGTTCGTAAAGCAAATTGACCATAAGGCAAACCTCATTGCACAAAAGGCAAACATACTTAATCACAAGGCAAAACCTTATTTATATTAAGACAAAATAGAATTTTCTTCTCTAGGTTGCCAGAATCTTTATTCTCTGAAGATTTTTTGCCTTCTTCATTGATGTATTTCAGATGAGAATTCTCTCAGCCCACATTTACAGTTGGTAGAAGTTGGTCTCACTCTTTCCTCGATCAAGGCTCTCGGATTGCCACAGTGTGTCTCTTCAGATCCACGAAGAAAGGGGTAGTTTGTTATAAGACTCAACGGGCAGCAGAAGACACAGTGCTTACATGTTCTAACTATTGAAAATAATGCCACTATACATCATATCTTGTATCCGAAGCGACATAAGAGGACTACATATAGCGTATTTTCCCAAGAGTATTCTTTGCCCAGTTTCATGTTTATGAAACTTGTCCTCCACCTTTTGGAATTGGATTCCTTGCTTTTCAGAAACGAAGATTGACACGTAGGCAGTGTACTGTGAAGTTGCATCACATATTATGTCTTCGATCAGATCAAAATAATCATGAGAAAATGACCAATCTTTTTAGGTTAAAATAAAAGTAGTACATTTATGTGATTGCAGAGCACTCGTATGGAATGAGTATAGGATTGTTGACGGTGATGTTGACGATGGTGCGACAAGAAAGTGCACCCTCATTCCCTCGATGCTCTTTGACAAACTTTGAATGAAGAAACATGTTTTTGCTGACACATATTTATGCAAGAACAAAAATCTCTACTTTAAATTTAAATGGAGATCTGTGACGTATCTCATGAAACCCCCTAGGCTGGCTATTCTGTTGAATTTCAACGTCATTCGTGGGGGTTGACCCGGTGCCGTTTTCCCTTACACAAACTAACGACCGAACACAAAATGACACTCACACAAACTCCGCGGTTCAGACAATTCACTTTCTGTCCAATGAATATTTGAAGCAGTGAACAAATGTTTACCATCGCCCTCCCCCGGCTACAATTGAATTTATAACATCGTAAATTGTCGAGCCTAGACTACTGGCAGACCAGCCTATAATTAATTCACTGGCTACGCGATCAACGCTGGCGCCTGCTCTAAATCGTCCTTAGAGCTCGTCCTCGCTTCTCCTTTATTCAAAGCTCGGGTTCTGCAAGCTAATCCCCTCGCTGGAACGGCCATGCAGCCTGCTGACTTGATCCTTATTTCCTCGAGCAGCTGGCCTCAGGGAAATGCAGCCAGGGAAGCTTGCTTCGGGTCGCTCTGCTGCGATGCTGCAGAGATGGGGTTCACGCTCACCCCGATTACTTATAAGTCATTGATGGCTGACTGACCGAGTTGCGAAAGACATTGGAGGCAACGGATTTCGTCATGAGACGCTCTAATGGTTAATATCGCGTTACGATCCGAGCTCAGTTTTCATCGGGCTGTTGCAAGGAAATGTCAATGGGGGCTTCTATACGCTCCTAGTGCCATGATTTTTTATGTAAAAATATTTTATATGAAAATATTAAATATTAGATTAAATATTAGATGAAATTTACAAAGAAATGCAGCATGAAAATCAGCAAAAATTTACCATCTTCGACCATAACTATAACCTAAATTCCATCTTCAACCTCTTTTTTCTACGGTATTTTCAAATAAAATTTAACATAAATTTTTTCAGCAAAAGCGTTTTAAGACTGAGTTCTATATTACTTGCACATCGAGTTCCTAAACAGACTGGTCAGGTTGACTGGACATGCCAATGGGGGTAATTATATTCTTTAAACATCGTAAATATTTATATTTTCCCGAATTCCAGGTGTAATCGCTGTGATTGTATAGTTTCCTTTTTGCGTTTAAGAGTGTATAATTGGAGTATTGCGACTGGTTCCTCGTCATTGTATTGACAACAATCCGCGGACTAGGTTCTCGCGTAGCCACGGATCGCATCTCTGCACTGGCCAGTGTCGACCAACGCGACAAACTGACAGCGATTGACGAATTGGCATGGGCCATGGGTTCCTTCACATGAGCTTCTGACGTTTGCTGTCCAACGTTTGTTTACTTAATTTGGGGGCTCGACGTCACTACAACGACGCAAAACTAAATATTTTCAGCTCGCATTGGCCGGTGACGTGGACACAATGTCTGATTAGCATTCACCAAAGTGTGCGATATTAAATTTCAGCCCTAATTGAAAGCGATTGTTCCTTGTGAGTCGCAACGTCCGATCGGGCTAACCCCCGAAACGGTATATAGTGAACTAGGAATTAACAACATAATTATCAGTCTAATCACAAGAGAGAAAGTCTTCCCTATACAATTCTTTTCAAATTTAACACAGCTGAACAGCTTGGACAAGATTCAATAATAAATACCATCGTAATATTGATTTTTGTAAGGTTATACCTAGAAGAGAAAAAGTACGCACACATTGTCTGCTATTCTCTTTGAACTGGGCAAATGTCAATGAAGACAAATTCCACAAGAAAGGAACAGCTCAGTTCAAAGACGAAGCACTTGATATTATTGGACGTCACTCCCTCTCCTACCCCTAATAACCTCACCCCTAAGCACCCATCGAATATTCTAGCAGCGTCTTCGCGCCGCACAAATTGCCCGCTACTCATTTCAGTGACTCAAACTACTAATTAGTATTCGCAATTCAACCTCCCCAATCAACTAAAGTCCTCGCGCCAAACCAATTGTTGGTCGAAAGCCCTCCTTTAGCAACGAAGACGTCACCGACATCGATGACGACAGCCCGCCAACAATGACGTGCGATCGCCGCAAGCTCCACTGACCCATTGTCAACCAATTAGTATTCTTCGATCAATCTCGTTCCAGATTTTCACCTAATAGATGATTCCAACAATGCGATCGACGCTAGCCTCGTGCCGGGGTGCCTGTTTAATGGCGGCAGACAATTGTTGATAAAAAGTTTCGGCCGTGACCCTGTCGCGCTGCCGGTGGATTTTGTTGTGCCTGGCAGGAGGCTATGCCGACTGGCAGGTAGGTGCATCGCTAGCTGAGGTGAACAGGTATTTCTTGGGACTTCGGCACAAGCGCGCGTCGAAGACGGCGCCGCGAAATCGTTTAACGCGGGCGAGACGCCGAAATTGGCGACGGATCGCCAGTTCTAAGTGAATAATGACGGAGAGGGGATACTTTACTTAGTTGCAAGGAGGCATAAGTGTCTACGTAAGGAATAAGAACATAAATTACGATGATAAAAGTGGGGTTAAATTATATTGAAGTCTTTTGAAGCCAAATACATAAACAAAACTATATCTCAGTCAAGAATGCAGTTTTTTTAATTGTAAGTAATTAAATTTTTATTACATTTTAGCGTAACACGCCGGTTCCACATCAATATGGCACTTATATCTGATAAAAAAAAAACACTAAAATTTGACAGACTTGGCACGCAAATATCAAAAATTATCGCGCCGACTTTCATTGTATAACGGATCTCCTCCACATCATTGGCCCTAGCATCAATCAGCGATCGACTGTCACACGACGTTATTCCCGCGCCCAGTCTCGCTCCACTACCTGAGCAATGAAGGCTAACCCAAGTCCCGCCACCTCCCATAAAGCCGATCTACCGCGCTGCACACGTTACCCCGCCGTTATGCCGTTATTGCACCGACACGCTCTCGTCCTCAGCACACAAACCACGCGCCCACCCTCCACTAGCCTACCGTGCAAAACAGACACAACGTCGCAGCCACTCATGCGTACCTTACAACGGTCTTACATTCAACCGCCGACGCCAGAGACAAAAACGACACACTAGAGGATGAGGAGATGTGTTTTTAGTAGCAGTTCTCATTGAAACCGCGAGTAGGTGGCTGGTTCGGACGCTGGAGTTTGTGAAATGTAATTGATATTGTGCGTACGATGTCCGTGCGTGAATGCGAGGAAGATCACCGCTGAGTGCTGGCTGCGTTTGGCGAGAACAGGTGCGTGTAATTTAGTGCGTGGGGTTTGGTGGTCGCTGCGGTGGACGTTACGTTGCAACGGGGGTATGTGTCAAATGGACGAGGCGTATGAACTTCTGCCAGCAGTACCTGGTTTCGCTTCGCGCAGGGCTAATGTACTGCGGCTGGGTTATGTTTTTGTTGAGTGGGCTCGAAGGAATGTTGAGTCTGGTCGCAGGTGGATTTATTTGTTTACGTTGTGTTTGTGTGTGTGCGATGGAGTTCACGTCGAATGCTTGTAAGTTTAATTTTAATTACAATTTTTTTGTATCGTTAATATTAATGCATAAGTTAAGTGATTCAAGACCGCTAATGATAGTGGGTCTGTGTAATGTGTATGATTATTACTTGTTGTTATTCCCAAGGAATTTTGTGAATGCTGTCTGGAAGAATGCAAACTTGTTAGCATAACGTGAATTGTTAAATTCATTAACGTAGATTAGAGAATTTATGGAGAGGGGAATAACAATTCAAGCAAAGTTGTGAACGATTTCTATTTGCAACCCTTTGCCTTTCGATGAACCTTGGCTTTGTTGGTTTTCGATTTTTATTTGAAGTTAGTATAAAGTTTGAGTGTGTCAAAACTCAAAAGGTAAGGGCTGTCAACTAGCTTAGCATGGTTTGACCACGTGCCGCATTGATATTTGGTACTGAGCCTAAAGCCTCTCAAAATCTGCAGAAATCCTATCATCTCAACGCCAAAAGATGCCGATCTCCGTTACCTCCCACAAAAGCATGCAGTATTCTTCAATAATCTCAGACCACCTTGTTTTTTTATAAGAATATAATAGTGGCAAGGTGAACTCCAAAACAAAGGTAAATTATTCGGCGAATAACTAACCGTGCTTCAATACTTCCAAGGTTTGGTCTAGCTCTGGTATTTAGCATAGTTAAGAATGCAAAATTTAAATAGCTTTTACAACGTTTGACTATAAGAGAATCTATTAAGCCTTTCGCATCCTCTCACTGTAATTAGAATATTTTACTGTTATTGACAAACACTATCGTAATTCCATTTGTCAGAAAGAACCAATTACTATGAGAACGCGAAAGTTAAGCGACATTTCAGGACTATAGTTATACCGAATGGGTGACCGTTGTTTCTCTATTCCAAATATACATTTTTTGAGCAATGCATTCAAAGTCTCTCTATTTTTAACTCATTTTAGTATTTTATGATCATATTATTATACAATTAGTGGCTCGAAGTTAGTTTTTTCTTGCCATCAACTAACAAAGTATAAAGAATAGTTTATTATTATGGATGGATGCGATTAGGATTCATTTCACCTAAACGGCCATCATCCCATACCACCGGGAATTCCCGGCGAATTCCCAGCCGCTGACAAGAATGTGCATTTAGAATTCGGAGTGCGAATTTATCGCCGACGCAACCCTATGGTGCTGCGTTGTGCATGTTTATTGCACAAAGTTGGCGAAGTGATATATTGCAAGTCCAGCTCGTAAACAATTGGCTCGTTGAAATTAGGGTGTTTCATGTGATCTCTAGAGGTAAAGGGGTGTAGTGCACTAACCCGCTGGGAACTGAAGGGTTGCAAACGAGTCGCAGTGCTTATTTTTTATTCGTTGGAAGCACAAACATTCTTGAAATGCGAAATAACATAGTATAGTCATCGATATGTCATATGGTATATTGTAACATAAAATAATTATAAATAAATATGATGCAAGAATGTCACTTCGAACCCAAAGACATTCAAAACAAGGCGCCATCCCCCGTGAATCATCCCCTGTACTACAATACGTAACAACTCGACTCTGAAGCCAAGACAGGCTTCCTGGGAATCTGTCTGCAAATCCAGCCATTCGTCATTCCCAGAGTCTTGTCACTTCTCCGCGGCGCCTCGGCCGACATTCCTTCCCGGCGCTGTGAATAATTGAGATAGGTAAACAATTTCACGCGGGGTTTGTAATATCATTCGCCGGCAAGCCGCGGATTGCGAACGATTTCGCGCGCGGCGCAAATATTTCACCAGCGAGTATGCCTCCGCCGTCTTCGTCAATCGGAAATAATATTTCCGTTTCCGTTTCACGGATTTTCGCGAGCACCTGTGCGTGCTAGAAAAATCTGTTGTCCCGCATTTTCCGATTTTGTAGATTATTTTATCGCGCGGATTTTTGTTAGTTACGCCTATCTTTATTGCGGCGCACGATAATAAATATAAACTTGAGCTGTGAAATACTAGACACACGCTATTTTAGATAGTTTCATGGTTACACCATAGAATGTTACACCTCGTTTGTCCGGTTGTATAACCGGCAACAATTAATGTTTATTTGAAAAAGAAGATCGAATAAAGTTTTAGAAGGAAATTAATCTATTTTAGTGATTGGATTTGATGTCACAATTCTCTTATACTGAAACGTAATACCTAAATCATTCGTTATTACAACATTTTTGTTCTAAAAACTCCTATCTATATCGTCTTTGGAATAAAAGCTAGAAAAGCTCAAGCAGCCAACAATTCTTTGTATTTTCAATGCACTAGATCTACGAGCTGCAATGCACCTTGCAATCCAACTTGAACGCAAGTAAGCTCCATTAAGCTCAGCGGTCAAAACCAACCCCCGCGACCGCTGGTCATGGAATCCCCAAACGTTCAAACATCATCAAACGAAAATAAACCACGCATCAAAACCATGTAATCAACCATCAACATTCGTTGCCTAATGGCCACCACACACTTCAAGATGATTAAAGAAAATTAACCGGCAGTAACAAGTCGTTTTTAACCCCCGGCCGCTATGGACAGACGACGTGGGTGGTGGCAAGGGCGGCACGTGTGCCCTGGACCTGGTGCCCTGGCAGGGCGGGCAGGGTGGCTAGGGGTCGCAGCATCCCACGCGCTGTCTACACGACGCTTTACGCCGTCTTGCGTCGAGATGACATGTCATTATCTGGACAGAGCGGGTCACGACCTAGGGCAGAACAAAAAAACATGTCTCGTCTATTTATATCGCTGGACTCGGTAAACAGAACACCGAAAAGCACGTTATTGGAGGAAAGCAGAAATAGCGAACTGGCAGGAAATGGGAAAAAATTGATAAGAGATATCTTTGGTGTCCGAATCGCTCTGAATCGGATATCAATTGGCGTGATTTGGAAATTATTTATAAGGTAAGAAATTGTGTGGATACACACATTTTCAATCGGAAATTTCGCTGGTAATAAATTGTATGATTATCGTCAGTTCTGATTATTAGGTTTGGAGATCTCCATCCCCCTGTTTAAGGGCGAAATCCCACACTAACAAGTATAAATAGGATGTTTTGCAGTTTTTTTTTACAGCATCTTGTAACAAAGGTTGCTGTTGCCTATCATTTTTGTTTGTTTGAAGTAATCATAATTCATTAAAAAAAATCATGCCATCCTTGATTAGCATTTGTTAATTATTAGTAGAACTAGGTGCGTCACTCATTCAGCAATCAGAAATTATTATGCTTGACGCTAATTAGAAGCGAATCGAACAATATTCTGCCAGTATAAATGTGAAACCGCGACTGTGATCGTGGTACGAATTTTGAGCAAACCTAAAAAATAACTCTACCTACTTTGTTTTAAAATACGTTTTCACCCAAAACACGATAGCTTTTCATCAGCACACACCAAACTAGGTTAATTCCCTCCCGACATGAAGAGAATTTCGCGTAAAATGTCTCTGAATATTTTATTGCTACGTCTGTGTCACTCTGCACCCCGTTTCAGTTCGTGCCTCCTGCTCTTTATTGAAACAAGTTCCAGCCAAATTACCATATCGCAATTCTCTTCAGATGTTCTGATAGAGAAGCCGAGAGCAATTCTTTACTTTAAAAACCCTAACGGCTCGAGTTCTAGACTTGCGACGAGCACAGCAACGATATTTTGTATCATTATCTTCAACTTTTCAACTCTTTTCGTTGATAATCCGTGAAGCAATCTGTTTCTTTTCTTTCACCGGAACTTGTCATTGCAAATTGAAAACATGCTTCAGGTCGTTATTCGTGG
This sequence comes from Nemurella pictetii, assembly GCA_921293315.2. Classification (NCBI taxonomy): domain Eukaryota; kingdom Metazoa; phylum Arthropoda; class Insecta; order Plecoptera; family Nemouridae; genus Nemurella; species Nemurella pictetii. The sequence continues at coordinate 13,010,022 of OV121122.1, forward strand.
GAATAGGAAAAGCAGTGAATAAATCTCCATTCATCTTTGAATTTATTAATTGTGTATGGTAAATATGGTTTGTGTATGGTGTATGGTAAAGAAGCGAATCTAGTCGTCCTCAGTCATCCAACAGAACTCTTTGCATCTATATCTCAAAATGTAATTAGTGGGAAATTTTAAATAATACACGGCCGACGATCAAGCGAATCCTGATACTCATTATAAATCATAATCCGTAGCTATTATCTCTGAATAATTATAAAGCCTGTTTCTATTCTTGGCTCACCGTCATGTTGCACTTAGGTTAGGCAAGAAACTTTACTGCAACCCTTTAATAAGGGTAAGGGCCGGTAGATTTGGTTTATATTGTCTTTGCATCGTGACAGTTCATCATCATAGGATAATTTTTTCACGCATGTTTACATTCATATAGAATTCTAAGTATCTTGTGTAAAATTTAATATGGAATCTTAGGAGTGTATAAAATCAGTATTTTATTAAACAACAGCCTGCTGAGTATTCAGACTCATCACAAATCCCCTCAAAGAAGCGTTGTCACAAAGTTCCAGGGTTAATTTTGCACCAGCCAATAACAGCCAGCCACCAGACATCGGCAGTCACCATCTTGATTACAAGTTCATTCCCAGGATCGATATTCCAGCTTTGTATACCTACCCCCTAGTCCATTTAAATTACAGAAAATTCGTCGGATTTCAAAAAAAAATCACTCTGCTCGCGTACCGTAGATTCGCAGAAATTGAAACAGCCATATAGCTTCGCATTCGTCTTTAAGTCGGGTCGTTTCGCCCCCCAAAAACCCGAGATTAAATTCCACGTCCCCAGAAAATCCATGCGCCTAAACGAATTACCCGTCGAGCAGACACCTCTAAGGCGCAGCGGCTTTCGCTGAAGCTTTCCTCAGGAAAAAATACACACACTACACACATTGCACATCTTAGCGATTCTAAAAGGTTTCTCTGAAAAGCAACCCTCTTCCCTTGCAAAGTTGCCTTGGGTTGTATCTCGAAGTCAGGCCCAGTGGCGAGCGCCTGGAATGATTATTTAGATAAACCCTTCGTTTTTTTCAATAGCACAGAAAAAGAGCAAAGATTTTAGCCCTATAAGTTTTTTGGGTGTTTGTATTTTTAAGTGATTTTTAGTTTAGATGATTTATGATGATGGATAAAATGAGAGAAATTATATTAGAAATGATGGAATATTTAATATCGACAATCTACATCTATATACTGGCTCTGATTTAACACAAAAAAGGAAGATAAGTTGCTATAACTTGTGGTTACCCCTCTATGTCCTGCGAGAAGCCCTTGCGGCAAAAATATACCCTTAGACAATGGCTCTGATTTGATATCCAGTATGGGAAACCAATTCAATATAAAAATTTTAACGCCACGACATGTATCCGTCATTATACCCTTACATAAGACACAAGTTTACATTTATGGGGGCTGAACTTTGTCAAGAACAAAATCACATGTTCTGCTTGTATTTTTTTGTCTCGGATTTCACCCCGCGCACCCTTGGCTACACCACTGGCGCCGGGGGCTCACAATTCCGTTCCCTGACTCCAGAATGTGTCCCGTGAAGCGAACACTGATCTCCCGGTGGTTGCCACAGACCCGAGAAGAATTTAATCCTAGGTCTTCCACTAGTTTTCCAGTCCCGGTAGTCGAAAGCCACGCGCTCCTTAAGTTTCGGATAAACAAGCTAGGGGTGAACCGAGGACAAAGTTCATTGAAATGCCAACACCATCCGATGTGATTGAAATGGTTGATCGAATGTCATCGATCGCTGCAAGTTTTTTTATGTTTCTTTGTGTGAAATGATTTGAAATGTCTCGTTATTCGTTCCGTTAGTGATCTTTAAAGTTCAGTCCCCTGCTTTCTTAAAAGTAGCGACGACCCAAAAGCTTGGTCAATAAATCAGCTGTTATGACCAACAATATCCTTCCTTCCTTCCTGCGAATTCCTTCCCTGCATCCTTTAAAAATCCATCAATCCAAACTCATCGCAATGTCATCGAATTTTTGGCGGCGCATAAAATTTTTAACAGCTTACGTTTATGACGGTGATTTACAAGAAATTTTTTAATATGTTTGAGGAAATTATTTCAAATTTTATATCTTGTTTTTATATCTTTTGAACGCCCCTATATGATGTTTTTTTTTTCTAGGGTAAACCGACATAAATATCAGAAATTTTAAAAGCATCACAAAAATTTTCAGTCACGTATGCTCTTATAAGCTTTTTACCATCAGTAATCCTTCAACCAATACTATAATTATTCTTTTGTATTATCATTATAACCAAAATTATAGCTAAATTACATAGCACTGGTAAACACAACAGCATATCACCATCCATATGAACCAGCAGCTCACAGGAGGGAGCGCATCATCTCCTATACACGGTGCAAAGGGACATCCCATGGAACCACCCCTGCAGGCTTCCCTGGCTGTGGCTTTCCATGATTTCCCACGGCCATTCTCTACGCAAATTCATGGTTGGCTCGTTGACGCCACATCCGCGGTGCCCAGCCCTGCGTTTCCCGGTCCTCGGAGGGGTGATGCCTGCAATAACATGGACAGCTTGCGGCCATCTCGAAATAAAGTCGTGGAATTTGAGCCGCAAAATCCCGGCGCGCTCGTCGGCGTTTATAAACCGCCAATTTGACCATGGATTGAATTTTCTCTGGAACGACAAAATTCTTGACCGGAGCTGCATTGAAACAGTGGCGTGGCTTAGGAGGATAGGTTTTCTAGGGAGGCTGAAGGACGGTGTAAAAAATGTTTTTCACTTGACTCTTTGTCTTTCTAGGCCACGGAAACCCTAAAAAAACACCCATACACAAACTCACTGATCAAGATAAGAAAGATTCGATTGTCTTTGGAAATTATTTGTTCTTTAATCATACGCAGTCACAAGTCGGGAACCAAACATATTTTACTAACTTAGAAACTTTTCTAGCTTTTCTAAAGCTTTTCTAAATAGGCTCAGAAAAATAACAGAAACCCCCCCCCCCCCCATATTGATTGGAAATTTTGTAATATAAGGAATGATATTACTAGGAATTTTGCTGCCATTTGAACCTGGTGGCTTATATTTACAAAATATGATCAGACAACTGTCGTTTGTCATCGAACTTTATTCATGTGCCATTCCGCTACAGTTTCTTCCAAGAAATTTTTCCCTAGAAAATTCGTCACAAATAGAATTCTTCGAAATGCCTCCTGACAAAAAAACCTAGTGTGTATGATTGGATGGATAGCGTACAGCGTCTCTGGACTCAAGTACCATAAGCCTTCGTATCGAGTGACCCGAGATCGAAGCCCGCCCCCGAAGAACTGCCCCTAACTTGTCGACAATCTCACATATAATCTTGAGACACGCTGCTTCCGCCGATGTCGCATGAACAGGATCGATACTCAGCCAATCATGAAGACGTCAAGTCATGTGTAGTGTCGCCGATTCTTTAGTAGTGGCGCGCCGGCATGACTGGCTTTTCCAGAGTTTCCCGAGGGTTTTTCCGAGCTCAATGACTATTTATAAAGCTGTATAGACTTTTTGTCTAATGCATTTCAACATATGATCTTGGTTGTGATCTTAAAAAGCTGCAAGAATCGAACAATTATTTTTTAGCTCACATTGAGATGTGTTTGTTCAGAATTGAGAAACGACCTGGCGAAACAGCGAAGCGAATTTTTTCGGAGCATCAATTCGTCACGTATATGGGTAAATTTACTGATACATTTTTTTTTTTATGTTACAACTATTGGTACTTACGTTTCTGAAAACATATGTTTTTTCATGTGTTTTTGTACAGGGCTGGTAGGCACTTGGTAATCTTCATGATTGCTCATAAAAATTGCATCTTTTTTGTCGCATAATTTACTCCCAACTATGCTTATCGACTGTATGCGTCTATCGACAACCTATTATAAATTAAAATAAATTTGTCATAACACATTTCTTATACCCAGCAGCTTTCCTAAGAAAAACTCACAAAGATGTTCTTGCCAATTTATTTATTGATTGTGCAAATTTTCCCGGGTTTATTTCGCTCTGTGTAACTTTATCCCGGGTGCAAAGGTAGAATGTGATTACCCCGTGCTATTGAGACGTTATGTGACGCGATATGTAATTGATGTTCGCTGCACATGCGAGATGTTCGACAAGCCGATGTAAAAAGTAAATGTGACGTTTCTATTTGACATCGATACCAATTTTGTGTCGCGCATAAATTTGTTTCTCAGATGATATGTGACGGTTTCTTTGCGATTCGACTCGAACTCAATATGATACGCGATCAAAGCCGGTAGACTTTCTCATCTATCACATTTTCTAAAACCACCCTCTTCATATATCTTCAAAGGTTGCAGAGCCTCTTCGTTTGTCGTCGGCAATCATACGAGTCGACTGGAGATTGGGAATGAAAATGTTTCTTGATTTATGATGAATTCATTTGCGAAATGCAAAATTGTGAGAGAAAAATGGACAATATTTTGGGTATATTTTCTTCAAATCCTGAAAACAAACATACTACACAACATTAAACATTTATACACACAAAACATTGAATAAAGGAGCTAAATTTTCAAACAAAAATTCAAGGCCACCAAGAGAATCACATCCCAATTTTCATCTGACGTAGGTGCTGAACTTTTTGACCTCAGACATGAATTTCAAATGATCAAACTTGAGGTCCGTGAAAAAAAATTTGTACTTAGTTTAAATTCCTCGCCACATTTCCAGCTTGTCAAATTATTGTAAATACCAATATTTCAGTCTGGATTTATACGTGTTGGATAAGAACTAGAATTCAGGTTCACAATAATTCACAATTCGACAATACCCTGCCAATATTATAAAATATAGCGATAAGGTAATAATTTCTGTAGGTACCTACCAAATCATAGAAAATACCAGCTTTTACTAGCTTTATTAAAACCAAACGTCAAAACAATTCCAGGACCAAAACCGTGAAAATATCTATAATCACATACAGAAAAGTAATTACACAGAACAGAATAATTTCGACAGATTACATTAAATTTCTTGTTATTAAGAGACATCCCGCTGTGCGTTTAGCATTGTCAAGTTTAAACGCACCGTTCCTAACCTAGAAAACAATTACATTCACTCTATCACAAGCTCACAACAATCTAGGAGTTTACTTTCCATTAAAGATACGACACATGGCAATATTTACAGTCAAATTACACCCAGCGGTATCTTGTGTAATACCTTGTCTAGTGTTTCCATGTTTTCCTAGATCAAAGTCCACACCCTCAAGAGCTGGGTCATTGGTTATACAAACTCGGTTGCTCCTGGAATTTCCCGGCATGCAACTGGTACTCCCTTTGCTGCTCCCTCGGGGGTCAAATGGTGATTAAGGGCAATACAAGGTGCCTAGACGGAGCATGCATAATCCGATTAATAAACACTGTTGTATGTTAATTAGGATGCGCAAAGCTCTGAGATATAATTCAACCGGACACCGGATCGAGATTAATTCGATTTGACGCCTGACATTTCATGTAGCATGGTATATACATGAGACCTCGGGGTACTATAGTGCAAAGCTGTAAACTATGACATATATGTTTTAATCAACATTGGCAATCAACAATCAATATCTTCATTAACAGAGTTGGAAGGAGGTAGGATTAGAGAGATTGTGGAAGATCGAGAAGCATGGATGGCGTTAGTGGAAATGGAAGAAGAAGAAAAGAGTGAATAAGTTGAGGAAGAAATTTGGCAGTCTTGGTCAGCCGTATTTCTTTAAGAAGGCCTCAATTTGTATTCTAATTAAAACCCTTTCAGTTTCACAAATAAAATTGATTGTTATTATTATTTTTATTATTGAATCAACATTTGCAGTTACAGAAGCAAGATGAATATTTTGACTTTCATTTATTTAATTCATTAGCGCACACGCGAATTGATCATATGATTAGAAATGTTGTGCCGTGTTAACACATCAATTACAGCGAAAGCGAAAGTGCATGTATGTATGCTCTGTACAAAATAATTGCATTATGTATTTTAGTTCCACATGTCATCTGCTCTGCATACATAATGACACGCGGTAATAGTTAATATGCAATGTACATACTTAAATTATGCGCGTAAGTTTTTATAATCTTCTCCTTAAACATGCAATAAAAATTATAAAACAGGTATTACAAAGACTGAAACTCCGCGTATCCTCGATGATAAGTCGTGATTTCCCAAACACATCATTCTCAACCGGTCATCTTTGTACGGTGGACACCCATCCAAGACATGACTCGGCGCCGTGTTGCTTAACCTCGTTGTCTCACGAGCACAATGCAGCACATTTTATTCAACTGTTTATTCAATGTGAACTAGCCCAGAAAGGTACTTTGAAGGGAATTTGCACCGGTGCGAAAAAGTAGCCCACTAATAACAAAGTCCCTTCCGAAGGACAGTGCAAAACGAACTACACTCAATGCCGATCAAAAGATACGCTCCTCTGTCAGCTTCAAACATTCTCAGGGCAGTTTCTGTAGATGGTCACCCATCCAGTGTCCGACCTAGCCGCAGTGTTGCTTAACCTTGATCGGTAACGGTGTTGCGTAATTTCTACGCACGTGTCGCGGCTGTGTGTTGTCTGGTCTACCCCATCGGTCCTGCCCCATGTGCGTGTCCCCCTCCCTCCCTCCCTCCCCTTCCTGTAGCACACGACCCTCATAGGTGACGGGCCAACCGTCGCTAGCAGCTGTCTCGATTCAAAACATGCCGACGCACAGCCGTTCGCAAAACGTCGTCCCCATTTCGCCGTTGATCGACCCAAATAACTCGCGTTGTTTCGCGAACTTTTGTGAAGACCGTGTAAAATTACTCGTAAATTAGCCTTGAGTTTTGGCGGGAAAGCTGATTGGATGAGAGGCAATGAGGTGTGAGGGATGGTCGATGTTTTTTTGTTGGGGGGTTTCTGTGTCTTTGATCGTCCAGGTGTGTAAGGATATGTGCACTTTTCGGTCTAACTGGATAAGATATGGCTATAGTTTGGTTACTGTTTAGGAAACCGGGTTGTGCTCGATTTGGTGCGCCAAACATTTTGTTCTTCGTTTCACTGGATTAGCTAATTAGATTTCGGACGGTTTGATATTTAGAGATTCACACTTCTTTCTCTGATAAGAAAGTCTGAGTTCTGTATCCGATCGCTTAAATTGTGTGTATCAGGGAATCTCAGTTCGCTGTTGATGCCTCATAATATTCTAGTTTAGAAATCAAGATCGTAATATAAATAAATGTTATAATAAAGGTAACTTTTCTAATGCTCATCACAAGGCGTAACCAACGTAAACACGTCGAACACCGAAACGTGATAGCAAAAGAGAAAACATCCCGAGTGTTTCGTAAAGTACACAAAACACGCCGGAACAGAAATTTCATTTTCTATCAAAATTCAACACGCTAAAAGTCACAAATCGCGAGCAGCAAAACACTTTGAAAAAGGTGACACGCGAAGCGTATCTTCACGCAAAACCAGCAACGCGCGCTGCGTACGTTCCCACGCGGTCGCCAGCAATCGGCCATCTCTAATTAACTCCATGCGAAGAACAATGCTAGTGAAATCACTCCGCTTCCCAGCCGAGGGATCCAGTACGCGAATCTCCAGCGAAGCTGGCCTAGGTGGAGCTGCCGGTATCTTGCAGTAGCCCCACGATAGCATTGTCGAACGCGATATTGCACGGCGACGGCGACGGCGGGGAAGACGAACACGGCGCACCGGAAGGCTGCCAAGCCGCATCGACGGTGTCCCGACCAGTTGTGCATCTGGCGTCGGGCGCAAACAATGTCCGACGGACAGCTGCTAACAGGTCTCAGAGGTGTCCGCACTGCCGTATATATACAAAACCAGCATCGATACCGTATCGAGAAGAAAAATTAGCGTAGCAGCGACAAGTTTTGCGGACGATTGCGACGCTGATATTGTGTGTGTGTGTGTGATTTGGCGACATGTGTCTTGGGGGATCTGTGCGCGGGGGGATGGATGCGTGACGTTTGGCGCGCAAACGCGGGTCAACTTTGACAGGAGGGCAGCGTGAGGTGTCTACTAAAGGCGAATCTGGTGGCGTGAAGTTTTCAAAGTGTTGGTGCCGCTATATACCGAGTGTTTCGCGCGTTAAATCTTCACAGAAAACGAGTGGAAAATCTCGAGCCGTGTTTCTCGGAGTATTGTTTGTTTTCACCCGGCGTCCGGCAAACACGAGAGTTAGAAGCCGCAGGTCGTGTCAAACGGATCTCGACGGGTAACAATCGGCGTGAGTCAAGATTTTACCTCGAATTCGTGGGTGACATTTGCGGCCGGCGTTGCACAGCTTTAAAGAAAACAAACAGTGGACTTTGATTCGGAGTCGTTTCGCTCCTGCGGCGTGTACTTCTGTTTTCGCCAGAAGCCACCGCGCGATAAGCCAGCGTCCTGCGAGATTAATCGATGAAACGGAAACTATCAAGCGTGTGCATGTGTGTGTGTTTTTTATTTTTTTCTAATCCTCTAATCTCATATCTGAAAGAGATGTGAAGTACTTCTGATCCGGCCTATTTGAACTACTCGCCAATATTGACTATGCGTGGTAGTCGGCTCTCTGATTAAATCGATTGTTCATTATGAGTACGAATTCGCGCTATCATTTTATTGAAACCTAATTAGATAGTATTTCGATTGTGCGCGCTGCTGTGTTGAAGCCGTTCGGTGCGCTCGACGTCAAGATTGCGTCTCGCCGGGCGCGCTGTCAGTGTTAGCCGGGACATCGGCAAGATGTCGAGCTGGAACGAAGTGGCAGTTATCCGCGACTGATTGAAAAAATCGGAAGCGTGTGCAAATTCAAACTAATCGAATCGATAAGTGATCGACAAGAAATGTACGAAGATCGGTCGGATTTTGCCGAGCAATCGCGTGAACGCAGCACACCACTAAATTTCGTCACGACACAGATATATAGTTATAACTTCCTCGATTAATTCGCGCGGTGGTGATTTGGTTACACGATTGCGGTTGCACCGACACAATCGCCGATAAACAAAGTGTACAAAGTAACCTTGCAGAAGTATGAACTCGCCGGCCGCGTTGTAGCCCTTCGCCAAGCGTGTGCAGCTGAGCGTGATTGCCGGCATTGATGCTAAGTAATTGGCAGCTCGCTAAGAAGCAGATGGTCAGACAAGTCGCTGCTCGTTGAATCGTTGGCCGATCGTTAAATCGCGACCACCGTGTCGCTGCCGCTCGCTAAGCAAGACATTAATCGCATACGTGCACTCGGCGAAATCAATTCATCACTCCTCATTTGTACAACGGCCGATCTTTTCGTCAAGATAGATGCACAAGCAATATGTGACTACAAAAGGAAAGTGACTTTAACTATAAGCCGATGTTAGCATGAAGCGATGCCGACAGGATCGAACGCACGGCGTCGCCGGAAGGCGGGCGATTGCGTCTCGATAGCGCGCAGGGTGACACACTCAACTTGACATTGAGACGAGCGTGGTCGAGGGAAGCCTCGAGCGCGTTGCTCACCGGTAGTTTCCACTGCGCGTTCACTCAGCGAACGCGCTACGAGCCGCTGTTCACGCAGCGAACGCGCTACGAGCCGCGGCAGCGTTACACCCTCGACGCTGTTCACGCTGCAACCACTGCTACAGCTGCTCGGCGAACGGCGTGTCAGTGCGTTCTAACATCGTGTTTCACCAACGTTCTACCTCGGTTTTGAAATGTAATACCAGCAATCTCGTAGTCGCTACCACCGCGCCAATTGAAGTGAAACATTCTTCCACGAGTTGCCGTCCCAAGGATGACCTCGCGATGACGTCGCCTGCGCCTGCGCCCGACGCCGTCCAGCTTCGCCACCGGAAGTCCGTGTCGTCGCCGTCGTTGCCGCAGCTGCACCGCGGCCGCTCGGTGCGCGCGTCGCTGCGTCTCATCGGATCGCGCTGGAAGACGGCGTCGGCGCTGCTCGAGACGCCGTCCAAGATGTCGGCCAGGGTGCACGAGCCGGCGTCCAAGATGGCGGACGCGGAGGCGCCGGCGACGCCGGCCGTCGATTCGCAGAAGAAGATGGACGTGTTCAAGCGGCTGTCTGTTTTCCCGCGCGACAAGTCGAAGGCGGTCGACGCGGACCGCTCGAGACTGAGTTTGTTTCAGAAGGAGGCGAAGAAAAGCGAGAAGAAGGCGGTGTCGGCGACGGTGGCGGCGACGGCGGTCCATCCGTTCGCCGAGACGTCGTACTTTATCCGCGACGTCGCGACGGCGGGCGGCGGGAAGGACTCGGCGCTGCGGTCGCCTCGCAAAGACATCGGCGCCGCGCAGAAGAAGTACAAGAGAGACGTGGCCGACGCGAAGACGGCGCTGTCGACGACGCTGCGGCCGGCCAACAAGACGCTGAACGAGACGGCGACCAAGACGCCGAAGAGGAACTACTTCGGACTGGCGCAGAAGAAGAGCGCGGCGGAAAAGCCGACGGCGATCGGCGCAACGCTCGGCAAGGCGAAGCAAGTCGCCGCGGCGGGCGTCGCGACGGCCAAGGCGTCGTCGAAGACGAAATGCGAAGACGCCGCCAAGCCAGACGGCCGGCAGAAGCAGACTCCCGGCAAAGTCCGCAAGACGGATTACTTCGGCATTGTTCCGAAAAAGTACAGGAGCACGAAGCCGGGGAAACCGAACGACACAATCGATGTGCTGACGGAAGCGGCCGCGTCAAAGACGTCGAACAATCACTCGAACAAGACAAAGAGCCGCGACGAGGCGTCGAACAAGGCACCTCGCCGAGTCAAACAGCAAGACGTGGTTCCCGCGCAGACGTTCACGTTGCCGTCGCACCGGCCTGCGAGCCACGACTTTGTGCTGCGCAGCGATGCGCTCTACCCGTCGAACAGCCCGCTCAAACGCTACGAGCTCGAGCTGCTGCAGATCATCGAGCAGCTGCACTCGCCCAGGACCGAGCGGCACGTCGAAAAGGACGACGGCGACGCGCCGAACACGAACCCGTTCCACCAGACGGACTTGCAAGCCAAGTCGTGGCCGCCGAAGAAAGCTAGCAAAATACTGGGAATCACGAGTCCTATTTATAAATCTCTCGGCATGATTAATCCTGCGTTTCAGCCGTCAGGTATGATCAACCCCAATCACGAACGACCCCCGATCGCCACGAATCAACGAGGTCCAACAGTAATCAAGTCATCCGACGTTGACAACCAAACGATGAACGCCACCGGCGTCGTCAATCCAGCGTTCCAGTCATCCGACGTTGCCGACAGCGAGTCAGGTTCGTCCGAAAGTCTGCAGCCTTCGTTCCAGATGTCAGGTCCGGTCAGCACCGCCCTCCAAGCGTCGTCTTTGCCCGACCGAACGTTCACGGCGTCGGGCATCCACAATCCTGCATTCAGGACGTCGGCGATTTCGCTGAGGGAACTCCTGAACAGTCAGTACAAGCAACAAGACACGGTGGACGAGTTCGAAGACGAAGAGAAGACGACCGGCTCCCTGCATTGCCTGGACAGCGTGGCGCGGGGCAAGTCGCGGCCGACCGGCTTGGGGAAGAAGCAGGAGTCACTGGGGCGCTTCTGGAAGCCGTCGACGCCGCAGATGGGCAGGAAGATTCAGCTGCAGCAGGAGCACATCGGCAAGATCGTTGGCAACACGACCAAGCGCAGGAACTCGATGTGGTCGGGCACGATCGTCTCGTCGCGAATATCAAGTAACAAATCTTTGCGTCTTAATCATTTGCTTTCGCTTTTCGAAGGGGCTCTTTGTGGCTTTGTGTGGTTGAAGCGGTTGTCTAGCGTGTTTGTAGCAGGTTGTGGACTAGAACTTTTGTTTGGGGGTTGTTTTTTCTCGCGTGTCACGAGGCGAGGTGGCCATTGTTTGTCATTGTGTCGATGATTTCAGTGTCGTCAATGGACCACTATCAAATGTCTTTGGATGACAAAGTAATGTACACGTACTTTAGATGTTGGGCGCTAATGAATTGATCTTTGTTGTTTTTTTTCCAATCGCAATGGGATGACTAATTAACATATGGTTAATCAATGCATGTAGCTATGCATAGCACGGTATCAGTAACTGAACCATGATATTGCGATCTGTTTTTATCAAATATCAGACGCAGTTCATAAATTTCGCCTCTATCTTTGACCCTAATAAAAATCGCTACAACAAAACCAATTTGCACTCAAAATAGTTCATTATTCACTCTTTCAAGTGTGATATTTGAGGTCTTCCAATTGCGTAAAATGCATGAATGTCTGCATTATCACCAGTTAATAAAAGTAAACCACAATATGTGGGATTCGAAAAATAACGCCAAATCTGACTGCGTATCCGGTATATTTGTATTATTAGAAATGAAATTTCCGATCGGAATCGACCCCCCCCCCCCACACCCTGCCGACGTCATAATAGGGGTGAGTGTCTTGCACCGCAAAATCGCCGCGTCGTCTCGTTTCCAATTGAAAGACACAGTTTTTCCTCATCACATCATCACATTTTCCGCATTTTCTTTACACCGCAGATGAAACGGAAATCATTTCAATGCCACTATGACGACACTTTGCAGAGTAGTTGATAACGCACAAACGAATACTCGCTGAATCGCCGCCGAATCTACAGCCAGCTATCGCGTTACGATGAGAAAATCTCTCCGAATCTTATTGTATTCCGATAAAAGCATCTACCGTTGACCATCGCCACCCTTACAACTCAACCAAAAAATCGCAGCTCGTGCATATTCAATAGAACGCTCTACACTATGCGCCGCTCCCTATCAAAGCAGCTATCAGCACTAAATGCCGCCAAGGCGTGAAACCAGGAAGGAAGTAGAAGCTGACGCGCGTCGTATATCTGCCAGTGCTTCCTTCCTGCCGTTGCCAAGCGCTGGCCGGCGACCAGCGAAAACAAGGGCAGTACTCCCGTGAACGTCGTCCAGGATGACTCTCAGCAGGAGAATGTCCAAGTTGAGGGCGCAAGACGTGACACAAGCGACGGTGCTGGGTACGACCAGCTGGGGCGCCAGAAACAAGCAGTTTCGCAAGGCGATTCGACGTCTGTCAGCTGTCAACTCGACGCAGGACGCGATCGCGGCGGCGCTCGCGTCGACGCAAAGGGCGCCAGCTTTTACTGGTTTGAACGATAACGCTTGCTTTTTTCAAGACTCGTGATTTTAGCGCGTTGGTTAAAAAAAACGTCGTATACTGGGTTATTGCACTAGCATTCGACCATTCGCTACCATTTAGTAGGGTTAAAATGTTTCTTATAAATCCTCCTAGTTAACTACCAATATTTTCCCCGACATCTCGCAAAGCTTTGCAAGCTTAGGTACAGAGTCAAATAATTTTTCAGGTTTTAGAGTCAAAAATATTATGTATTGTGTTCAGTTTGAAGGGGGGTACGGCTTATCTAATTGTTGAGGTTATGTCGAATTATGGTTTAATCTGGGACCTGGGATCTGGGTCCTGATAAAGCAGGAAGCACAGCTTTGCGGAAGTCGGGGAAAGCTTAAGTAAGGCAGCGTAGCATTTAATAATACAGTTAATTAGTTTTTGTATGGACTCTTTATTTTTAACACGGTCCAATCGACAGTGTGTAGGCGAAACGGGGAAACAAACCTGGTAAACGCCTCGTTGCCAGGGTAGGTAATAGAGTTCGTAGAAGTTAAACATCTCAAATAACCTTACAATATTTCTTTGAGCGTCGGCAGTCTAGGATAGCTAAGTAGCCCCCTGGCACTCCGAAAAGTAAAGGTTCTAGGTTCCCTATCCGGGTGATTGGAAATTTATTTTCTTTGTAAAAATACTGATCATCTAACGTGCATGGATCCAATTGGATTTTTTTCCTCTCAATCAATATCTGGCGTGAATTTGACGAGATTAGCAGTTTACCTTGGCAAGATTCCTTCAGAATATCTCTCTGATTATTTGGATAAATTTTCCATCACATCACACGGGGGAGTGTGATCGGGAGTCAACGCCCGGGAGTCAACCCCCGATTTCTCGCGGGTGCGACATGGGGTCGTACAACTTAGTAAAATGAAGCTTTCCATTTACCATTATTTTCTATAAGAAGGCATTTCGTAAGATACTAATGGAATTCGCAGTTTCAACGGGTAATATGACAATCGTTGCCCATGACTTCTCGTGTTCCCAACCTGTCATTGTCCATGGTGGTAGATTTCAAAGAAGATGCTTCCGGCTTACTGCTTCAATTGATCGAACGATTGGCTTTAAAAATATGGACGACCGTGACGAATATTATTTGAGATGGTCAAGTTTAAAGACCGCGGCTTTATAGACACGATTTGATGAAAAGAACGCTGCGAAATTCGCTCAGCGTAGCGTTGCTTCAACTTAAGCTTCTCTGTGCACCATTACGCGGCGGTTTATATTGATAAGTGTCTTTTTAGTTTTGTCCTGCCTGCGTTTTGATATTACAGGCAGCAATTTCAGAGTTTGGCGATGGCATGCAGGGAAATTACTAAGATAGACACTGTCATATACTTATTATAAGCTAAATTTCCACTCCACTAATTTTGTTTTCAAAAAATAAAGCGCCGCGAAATGATTTGCAATTATGTGCTATTTTGTACATTAATTCGTACTTCCTGATTTTTGTCTGTGGCTGACGCTACATGACATTTTAGTTCAGAAAAGTTAATTTCCGTAACTTTGACGAGCAAGCTACAAAGGAAAAACAACCAAAGGCACAGAAGTTTCTGTCAATCTCACCGGGATTTGGTTTGCTTATCTAGATTCCTTGTCCTTGGGGAATATAATGCCAAGCATCACTCCATTGGCATAACGTACAAACGGTTTTCGAGACTGGGTCCCTCGGCAACTGTGAGGAAATGACACTAATCACCATCGTAATGCTTATAAATACTAATTGCTTGTATTGCTTGTTCAGAAATTCCAGCTACTGTGATTGAATCACTTTATAATGATCGTTAAATCTTTATTTAACTGTGTATGTATAATAGTCGAATTTATTTCTAAACTAGGTGAACGATTAGTAGAGCCTACACTCGTTGCAGGATGAGCGAGCCGTAGTCTCCCTGAGGAAATCCAAACGGAAAACATTTGACAATCATATAATAAATCGAGTATAAATCGGTATTGGAACCGTTTAGAGGCAAAAAAAAACTATTTTTCTAATTAGCAAAATACTTCATGCACAAATCTGAAACTAAGGCAATTCGTTTAACTTGTTATCATATATATTCAATCCAAATTTGGTGCGGATCGGTTAATTAGTTACGAAGCTAGTACCAAAAAACTGAAAAATTAACGGGTTTTTGCTCATAAAAACAAAACGGCTGAACAGATTTTGCTCAAAAACCATACAGCACCTCGCTGTGTCACCACGAACGTTTTTGCCAAATTTCGTAACGATCTGTGACCTTTAAGTAGGCCTGCTCGTTATTGTTACAAACAAAAAAAAAATCCAAATGCTTTTTTTTCCCTATGTTGTGAAATTGAAGGATTTCGCTCGCTTCGCTCGCTCATCCAACTAGGTAAACGATTAGTAGAGCCTACACTCGTTGCAGGATGAGCGAGCCGTAATCTCCGTGAGGAAATCCAAACGGAAAACATTTGACAACCATATTGTTGAAAACGGTGCTTTCATGATCATGTATATTTTTTTATTTAAGTCATTTTATTTTTCTGATTAGCAAAATACTTCATGCACAAATCTGAAACTAAGGCAATTTGTTTAACTTGTTATCATATATATTCAATCCAAATTTGGTGCGGATCGGTTAGTTAGTTACGAAGCTAGTACCAAAAAACTGAAAAATTTACTGGTTTTTGCTCATAAAAACCAAACGGCTGAACAGATTTTGCTCAAAAACCATACAGCACCTCGCTGAGTCACCACGAACGTTTTTGCCAAATTTCGTAACGATCTGTGACCTTTAAGTAGGCCTGCTCGTTTTTGTTACGAACAAAAAAAAATCCAAATGCTTTTTTTCCCTATGTTGTGAAATTGAAGTTAAAAACGAAATGAAATTAAAGTGAAATTATCAAAGTGTCAAAGTGAAATTAAAAACGGTCAGGTGCTTGAAATGTTGCTGTCACAGTTATTAAATGTAGAACTAATTGTTTCTACCAGATAAAATTAGGATTTTTACAGTGGCTTTTCCATTTTCGAGGCTGCTCTAGCCAATCTTCAAACTGATTATTCGGAAGTAAATGGTATTTTGCTGAAGGGTATCTTTATTGTGCTCGTAATGGACAGGTGAAAAGGAGGAGGAAACAGCTAGTTTTGCAACTATGCTCTAATCGAGTTTTCGTGTTTGAATCGTTCCGAATTCGGAATTCGGATCCGCTCATTCGAACAATTCTACCGGCATGCATATAAATAATTCGACGTGTCTGCATTTATTGAACAATGTTTACCCTGCGCTCTAGTTCGCAGACTGCTATAATTCAAACAGGCAACTTTCAACGTGTACATACTTGACATAATCAACAACAGCTTGAATTTATTTACAATCATCCCGGCTCCTGTTTTTTGCCACAATATTTGCGTTTCATACATAATAGAGGTTGCTTCTTTTGATATACTATGCAATGCCTTGTAAACTCCGTGAAACTTATGGCTATGCCATAAGGAAAATCAACAACGTACAAGATTTCCTTTGAAGTTATCCAAGTGTTTTCTTTTCTTCGAGAGAGAGTGAAGATTTTGCATGTTTTCAGTTTATTATTTTCTCAGATTATTTTCCAGGGCATTTATGTCACTTAACATTTGTATCGTTTTATTTAATTCGTCAGCTTGGGTTATAATTTGTGTTTCCTTTATCAATTTTCTTGTGTTTTAAGTTTGTTTTTGTTCGCAATTTTCTTTCAGAATTCGATGAGGCAAACCCAATGGAGTTCTTAGTCGACGGATTGAATATCACAACGAAAGCAAATAGGAACAAGAAGCTAACAAAAGTGAACCAAATCAATATTCATTTGCACGGTAAGAATTCAATTGTTGAACAACGGCGCCTAGCATCAGCTAGAGACTCGTCATAATCTCTCTCGTTCTCTTCCTACGCAGTACTTTTATGGTGATTGGTGCTTCTTAGCGGTGAAAGATCGAAGACTTCTCTATTTTATGTTAGAATTTAAACCATTAACGAATAACATGACCAAAGTACGACCATAGTTTAATGAAATTCACGTTCTCCAGGACTCCATGCGGACACCACCCCACAATGCCGAAGTTAATGAAATACTCACAAAAACCCGTTTGTAAATATGCAATGCAGCCGTCGCTTCCTAGACATATTACCTTTGAAATTTCATTACTCTTCCGTGGACTCGTGCCCACAAAAATGTTCGCCGTGTCATTTTCCCCCGAAATCGTGTTAAAATTTATGTGAATTTTTAACCACTCTACCAAAGGCCAGAGAATTCTAAAGCAGAAACTCCGGGAAAAAAAAACTTTTTAATGACTGATAGAGAAGTGTAAAAGCGTTAGCTTAAATAACGTAGCAGCTTTAAGCATAACGTATATCTATCTAAGTTTTGTATAAACTTTAGCTAACGTAACACGGAACGAATGCTGTTTCAAGTGAACCTAAAGCAGCGAGTAAATTATTAAGTAATTCAATCCACTCCACGGACGCTCATGCTCCTGCTACTCAGGCCTTCCCTAACTTTGAGATATGCACGCTTGTGGAGTAATAAGGAGCAAGCTGCCAGCTTAGGGCGCGGATCAAAGGGAATGGGCCTTTGTCTTAATGGTTTACAAGGCTAATATTGACTATGGCGTTCGCTTCGAGTTCGACTAGAACTTGTGATTGCACATTAGCCCATATTTAAGGTGCCAAGAGAGCAGGCCAAATTTGAGACAAGTTAAAGGGGATGTCTGACTTGATGTCAAGCAGAACTAAAGCATTGACGTTAAAAAAACTGCCATTGGAAAGTCTTTCGCAAATTGACAAATGTTATTTCATGGTGTCTACTAAAAAATATCAAAATCTCAATTGACACCCCGCTTATTTTGTGGTCGAAATTAATTAATTTCTTCTTTGTTCTAAACGTTGACAGCGTTAACTTCGGAAGCGACTTCCAGCGTCAACTATAGCCATTTTAATTCCCTAATTTCCTCCGAAATTCGAGCTAGCAATTTCCCCCGCGGCGCGAATTTCCTTGGAGCGACTCGTGCTGCGTCAACGCCGCAAATGTCCCCGCCGTTTTTCAACCCGTGCTAATAAAACAATCCAGCTGCCGCCCGAATTCCCATCCACTAATTGCCTTCGAATGCTAATTGATTGACTGAATAATTGATTTAATTGAACTAATGGAACGATTGGCTAGGCACGCAGGGGCGAACAAAGGTATCTTTTCAACTTGTTAACATTTTCATTTTAAAATCCTTTAGACTTGCGTCTAGAGTACCTAGTTACTTATCCAAAACTTTTTCATCTGCTAAATTGCTATAATAAATAATTGTGATATTAAAGCAACGCACTACGTCATAACAAGCTAGAGCATTTACAACAAAGGAATTTGAAACAACAGATAAGACAAATATTTACGATTTAAAAATGGTGTAGATAACCGCCCAAGATATTACTTCCTTGACTCGTGCCTTGTATTTCACAAGCAACGTAAATCACAGGTCCTTAGAGATGTGAATTATACCCTGATAGTATCCCCTAAACATAATCGGCACTTTAACCCTACTAATAGCACTTCTCAGAGATCTCATCATCAAGATGTTAGCTACATAATAACATATTTTTGTTACCGTAACACAGGTATTAAAGTTCTGCAACCTGACAGCAAAGTCCTTGCATTTAATTGTTGCTAATTGTGTTTTTGTGTCTCTTGTGTTGGTAGCCCTGTTCGCGGCAGTGGAGAACAACCACGTGGACAGGGCGAGGACCATTCTCGAGTCCACCGACGTTGACGTGAACAGGTGAGTGCTCGACTCGGCGCACCCTGTTCATGCTAAAAGAACCGCTCAGAGAGTACCATTTAGAGAAAAATGATGTCAGATACCCACTGGACGTACTACCAGTTTGGAAAAAATATAATTATCCCTCCTAAATAACAAAGGAAGATTGGGAAATCACAACCCGAATTTCTCTACCTGGCTTTAGCGAGTGGGTATCATGACGTCATTTTGATAGAATTTTTATTGAAAGGAATCTGTGTTCTGTGCGTGGGTAAAACTCTACGCACATGCATCTCGTTGAAGGGCGTACATAAACACAACACTAGATTCTTTTGCTAGAAACGAAATTACCAAATTTGTATTCTTACCAGGATTTGAACCCGGATCTTTTCTCCTGTCAGGGCTACTTAGGTACTGACAGTGCGATTTATTTTTTTATTTTTTTCTTCAGTTTGTAAGACATTACAGAAATGTATAAAATTTGTCTCAATATCAAGTACTGTTTAAAATCTAGGTAAAAAAAAACTGAAAGGAATTGAGTTATCAATTGAATAAAACATAGTCTATGGTCGTTTCCTTTCAAATTCGGATTCGCTAAAGCAATATAAAAACTTTGTCATTTAGGTACGATTTTAATTGCCATTTGTTGGCAGGGTAGTATAAATGTTTGGCATCACATTCGATTATTTTCTGTGTGGTTTAGCCTTGATTTATATAAATATTACTGTCAATTCTAGTTTGATTTTTATTGAATTGAAAATGTAGTACCGGGTACTGCACTAAATAATCTTAACCTCATCCCGAATACTCAATTATAACTTAATTGGCAGCTTAATTCAATATAGCGCGGGGCCACAGATTAGCCAACACCACTAAATCAAATTAAAATAGCTAATTAGTAACTACGGAGTTTCATCCGATAATTTGGATGGTCAAAAGTTTCCAGAACTCGTTGTGGAAAATTAGAATAAGAACTTTCCTTGAGTGGTTTTTCGACTGATACTTTCTTGCAGAACTCTCACACTTAAACTGCATTAAATTTACATTGCCACGGTACCGGAGCGTGAAGCGGACAGCATCTTGAAGAATCAACAAATTAATTACATGAAATCCAACCAAAAACTATAGATTAACCTTCAACTATATTTCCATATTGTTCCGAGCGTTAATTTGAAAGCAACTAGAGCAACACATTTGTTGATGTTATTGTTGTTAATTCGGTGTGAAATTTGTGTTTGAAACATCACTTCACGCAAGTGGCAAAGCGATTGATGGTGTTAAATTCCTCTTGTTCCATCAAAGGAAAGATCAGCTCTCAGCGATTTTACCAATTTATACATCGTTTGCTGCTGATCGTAGTCTGAATTTTATATTCAGGTCTTAACATAAATGAAAACCTCAATCTGACATCATAATTTCTAAAATCAACACAGATGCACTTTCTATTAGCTACTATCTATACACTATCTATACCTATTAGCTAACTTATGCAGCGTTCGCCTCGTGAACTGTTGCAGTGTGAACAGCGATGGTCTCTCACCGTTGGACGTAGCCGTTCTCAGCAACAACCGACAGCTATCCAAGATGTTGGTGGCTTTCGGCGGACAGGAAGGGAACCAATGTAAGTGCCCGCACAGAATTTTACATTCGGATTCTCACGTGGAGGACGTCTCCGCCCATTGTCAGCACCCATCATCATGTCTAGCATATCGTATAAAACTTCATCGACTCATCCCAGCGATCATCGAATGGCACATGGCCAAGCAGCTACACCAATCACAAATCATATGGTCATGCTCTTGCAAATGCAGTCAGGAGTCCAGACAAGTTGGCCTTTCATCGATCACAACTAAAAATTATTGGAAAATCTAGTGTTTTCGTATAATCAGCATCCATCATGGCTAGACTATTTTATTCCTTATCAGCTTCAGTCCACCGTTGAACTTACATGGACCAGCGCCGCATGAATATGGTTCCCCAACATCTCGGCGAGCTGGATTGAGCTCACAACTTTTTAATGGTGCACAACTCAGACCTAAGCGAGATCTAAACGAAAAGCGAAAAACATTAAAATTTTGAAAACTTTAGAGGGGGTATGTCAAATTGCTCCCCACCCCTTCGAAACACACAGAAATTAGGCCCAATTGAGCTCCAAACGTTGCACGAAAAAAATCAATCCACTAATCCGTGCTGTCGAGAGGTTGACAAGCAAGGCGAGTGAAGTTATCGCACTAACTTCAAACCCTCCAACCTGAACGGAACTGATAATTTGCATGGTGGTCACCCATCCAGCACCTAATTCAGAACGATGTTGCTCAACTTCGGTTGTCTCACGAGAACCGGTGTTTCCAACGTTGCCAAGCCGCTCGATAAACCGTCCACACCATCAACCCGTGTCTCGTCCTTCCAGTCAGCAGCCCAGACAAGCTGGGCTGCCACCTGAAGCACCTCCTGGACGAGGCGGAGCGACGCGTGCAGGACCTCGGCGGCGAGATGCTGCCGATGGAGGACGCTGCCAACAACAACATCACCAACAACAACCGCTCGTCGTTCAGCATCCACAGCAACGCGTCGATGACCAGCTGCAGCGGCGGCGGCAGCGACGCAGCCACCGACAAACAGCTGCTGCTCTGGGAGAAACGGGCGAAGGGGCTCAAGAAGATGCTGCTGGGCTTCGATCAAGCGAGTGAGTAATAGCGAGTCAGCCAGATCGGTCGTTTTGTAGTTAAGCTAGTTGATTGCTAAGCTTGTGAAGTTGGCAGGATATGGCCAGCCATGGCCAGCCATGGCCAAAATTTATATGTAGTAAAGTGCCAGTTTTGGAAAGGGTTTCGGAATGAATTCGCTAAGAATCGTAAAAAAATCATTTTGGAGCGTGCTGATACATTTGATTTGTTTCAAACGGTTGTAAGTATGCAAAGTGTGAGTGAAATCAAAGAAATATAAGCAAAACCGGGTATTTTATTCCATTCAAATTGGAACTTTACACTATATGGGATAAATATGTAAATACAAATAGGTTCAAATCAAACACCAACTATGTTACATTATTGCCAGAACTGGGCAAAATGACAACTTTCCTACTCAGGGCTTTAGACTGTTTTTATAACGATATCTGCGTTCAAATCAAAAACATTTGCAGATTTTCTCCAATTTAGTTTATTTGCAACTTCATATCTCTTAGTCTAGCCACAACTGCTTACTCGAATCATAGCAGATTTGAAAATCTTCTGTGGAAGCGTTTCTTTAACACGATATCCTCCTCGTAGCAGCAAAAATAAGAAGAGATTTGAATGCACTAGAAGCACTAGAAGCACTAAAAAAGGCTTCAGAAATCTTAGGATGGCAATAAAGTTATATGATTGTAGTCAATATCAATGCTCGAAATAAACGTTTGTCGGCGATCGCTTGAAACACAATCATAAGAAAACTAAGATAAAACAGTAATTCATCTATTATATTAACCAAAAAAATCAGCAGAGACTTCCCACGTACGTTTCTGTCCAGGTTACGCTTAACATCCAGTAGAGACGCTGCTTTGAACACCACTTCTCGCTTGGTCCTTGTCCCGCTGTGTTCACAACGGGTGTCTTCTGGGCTTTCAGGACCCCCAGACATGCCGTTCTCCGTCTCCGTCGACGTGAGCGGGGTGTCGTCGGTGACGCTCCGGTTTCAGGAGCCCGAACACCAGGACTCTGCCATCTGCACAAAGTTCAAAGGTAAGCTACTTCCATAACTCTCTCAGCCTTGTCCTCCGTTTCGCGTTGGAATCACTTTGCAGCACATCGAAAACAGAGCACCGACGTCCGCTAAATGTCCATGACATACCATTTAGAAACTGAAAGCTATTTTTACACGAAGTTTTAACGAAATTTTCTCATTCTTTTCGAGAAATCCACTTGAAATTCGCTGGAAACACTGATTTCACTTCATTTTATTTTTATTTTTCTTCATACCATCATCACAATTAATCACATCACCAAAACATTCAACATAGTTATATATTAGTGAAGATTATATTAGTGAAATTATTGATAAGACATTTCCGCTCACACGGAATCAATGCTGTTATGCAGTTGATTTAGGGGCTGTTTTATTATGTTCCAAAAACACTGAGCAAAAGTGAGCGAAGATCCACAGCAACATGCAGAGATTTGCAGTTGGTCAGGCGAGGATGCTCCAAAGTGGGAGTTGAAACACTTTTGCAAAACCAGGCCCGGGGCCATGTTTCCATAGCGCAGATAGAGAGACCATGTGGCTAACCTTTTGACCGGTCTTCCTGCTGCGTCCAGTCGAATGGAGCACGGACGAGGGCTTCTCTCCGCTGAGCGGCGAACGCGAGATCCTCGACATGAAGCAGATGGAGTGTCGGGTGACCGACTTGGTGCAGGGCGAGCGCTACTACTTCCGCGTAGCCTGCGGCAACCTGAAGGGCTTCGGGAACTACAGGCACTCGAGTCCGGCGTCGGTGGTGCCCTCGAGTGAGTGCGCTGGCTTTGTCGCCGAGGTTGAGCTACGCTGGGTGGGGTCGGCTGCTGGATCGGTGACCGACATGCGAAATTAGTGCTAGGCGCGGTGGCGTAGCTGGCCCTGCAGTCCCTTATTTATTCAAAAGTCCATATTTCTGACACTTGCAATTTTTAAAAGCATAAACCCTTTTTGTCTGTCAACAAGTCAAAGAAGTTTAGATATTGCAGCAAAAGTAAGTAAGTTTGTTAGTAATAATTTAAATTCTCCTTAAATTAGAAAAAAAAAATAGTCATTTTCAAACGGGCAGAAATGTTTGTATTGCTGAGTTCAATAAAAATATCTTTTATCGCAATTGAAAAAAACATTACGAACAGAAGCTTCTCAAACTCAACTTCTCCGAATCGAGCTCGAAACAAGGTTGAGCTTCGCTCAACCTTGGTGCCCGTAGGGCACAGGCATATGCGCATAGCGCAAACATAAGCGCATTGCACAAACATATGCGCATAGCGCAAACATATGCACATAGCGCAAACATATGCGCATAGCGCAAACATATGCGCATAGCGCAAACATATGCACATAGCGCAAACATATGCGCATAGCGCAAACATATGCACATAGCGCAAACATATGCACATAGCGCAAACATATGTGCATAGCGCAAACATATGCACATAGCGCAAACATATGCGCATAGCGCAAACATAAGCGCATAGCGCAAACATATGCACATAGCGCAAACATAAGCGCATAGCGCAAACATATGTGCATAGCGCAAACATATGCACATAGCGCAAACATATGCACATAGCGCAAACATAAGCGCATAGCACAAACAAAGTGTAGGTAATTGTGTTGGTAAACAATATATATGCTTACTCAAGCTTACGCCCTTCATGCGAAATAAGCCGCTCTGAGAAATATTTCCTCGTCCAATCACTATGTAGGTACCTTGTTATCGTTACCAGTTTCTGTATTAGGGCCTACGGCCTACTACTACTTAGCGCAGCTGTTTAATTATAAATGCGGTAGTAGAGATACCATTTCCAACCGATTTCGGTCAAAATTCTATTGTATAGGAAGATCTAATGTATAACTTGACAGGTTCTGTTCTAGATATTATTTCTAAGTATTTCAAATTCATCGGTTCAAGGAGGCAGAGGAAAAGTAAACAACATAATTGCCTGCTCATTTTACCATTAATTAATTACTTATTTACTGGTTATTAAACTATCGCAGCGCAATAGCAAATAATTAATCATTCAAAATTCTTCATTTGAATGTCAGAAACAATGACGAGTGTAAATTTCTATAACCTCAAGTTTTGACACGGCATGTTGCTACGATACGGAGCTCGGATCATCGCTTTACCTTCGCAATCACTGCTGTAAAGATACTTTACGCTGATGATGCTGCGCTAAAAAGAATAAAAAATATACCACATTCAAAATTAAATTCCAGAGACGAAAAAACTTTGTGTGGCAATGCTTTCCTAATGGGAATACGTATGTTGCAATCACTTATTGACCCTGTAGAGGGTAATTTTTAATGTGGTCTATTTGGTACCTAATCAAGCACAACACAAGTAATATGACATGTACGCTGAGCGGACCGACATCCCGCGACACAGCCCTACTACATTATCCACCCTTGCCCGTGTCTGCCAGGCTGGCGCGACGCGGAAGGTCGTGACCCCCGGTTCGCCGGGCGCCAGCAGACGTTGGACGCTCTCTTCGACGAGGTCCGCGCCGCGCGGCCAGAGTGCGCCGCCGAGATCAAGGCGGCGACGGCCACCTCGGAGACGCCGGGCGTGCAGCGGCGCAACCAGAAGAAGAAGACAACCAGCATCAAGCAGCTGTTCACCGTCGCTTCCAAGTTCCAGAAGAACCTCAGGAGGTGAGTTGACACGACATGACGTGTCTTGGGTCCTAGAGGACATCATTGAGCCTGGTGTTGCGACAGGTTGAATAGTTTAGCATGGCGTTGAGTATGGGGTTGAGTGGATTACTCGGCTAGCGATTACTCGAATGTGCTGAAAGAAGTGCAGGGTCTAAGTTGAAAGAAAAAAAAGTGTATCCTTAAAATTTAATTTAAAACATAGAGAAATGTTTCTTAGCAGTAAGTGCAATAAGTGTAAGTGAGTAAGTAATTCCACTCAGAGAAAAATGACGTCAGATACCCACTGGACGTACTATCAGTTAGGAAAACATATGAACTAGCTCTACTAAATATCAAATAAAGATAGGGAAATCACAACCCGAATTACTCTACCTGGCTTGAGCGAGTGGGTATCATGACGTAATGTTGATATAATTTTGATTGAATGGAATAGGTGTAAGGAAGATTCGCTTTGGTCGTTACGCTTATCGTAAAACAGCCCCTAATTAGCAGTAAATTAGCATACCTACTTAGCTTCGGTTAAGAGTTGGTCAAAAGTCGAAGATAAAAGTAGATCGCATTTTCACTACATTGGTGCAAGTTGGAGGGATTACTTTTCACTACAATGGTGCCAGAAGTGGGATCTTCTTTCAGTGGCCACGTACCATTGGTTAACATGATTTAGCTTCGATATTTTACTTTGCATCGAACCAGATTATTTTCCTGTACCAACCCGTGGATAATTGCTAGCAGTTCTTAGAAAGTATAAATACTGCATCTCTTTCTATGAAAGGTGTGTAAAGGAAGAGGAGAATTACAGAGTGCTAGAGTTCTATAAGTTACTTAAACCACTTGAAATGGCTTACGATAACTTTGCCGCAAAGCCAGGAGAACATCTCAAACTTTCACATGCATACATTTTCAATGTTTTAATAAACATCCCAACCCCGAGGACATAAGTTCTACGTTTGTTTTTGTTGACAAAGAGTTCGTAGCGAGCAAATTGTTTGCTTACTCTCTAACTTCCACTTTATAATTGAAGAGAGTAAAGACAAGTTTAATTTTTAAATATAATTGCTTCATTTTAATAATAAACACAATAGATGATAAGTATAACATGAAGGTAAAAAAGTTCTAGACAATTTCATGTTAAACAATGGCACCAGGCAAAAGCAGCCAACGCTCAGTACCAGAAATTACACAGACAGGCCCCTTACCTTCTAGTATCAGTCACTCCACCCCACTAACACCATCCTCTGTGCACCCTCAGAGGCGTCTACCTGGCGTGCCTGCTCTACCACGAGGACAAGGTGCTGGTGACCAACGAGGACTTTGTGCCGGTGATCGAGGTCGACGAGACCTACCCTAGCTGCATCTACAACGACTTCCACTGGCTGATGAAGGTCGCGTGCACCTGGGACGACGTCAAGTCGCTCAAGCAGGACATGGAGAAGAGTCTGAGCTCGTCGACGGTGCACTTCCGCATCAAGCTGCTGCAGGCGGCGGCGCAGATGCAGGTGCGTGGGATGATGGACCCGTTTCGTTACACCTTGACACCTGTCCTAGGGTAGCGCGAAGTCACGGATTCGTGCTTTGTTTGCACTTAGCATACATCCATTTCACCGTCGAAGCCTGCGAATTGGCTTTATATTTAAACGTATACGCTATTTGGCCATTATTGTGTTGATGCCTATGAAATTTTCTATCCCTACACTTGATATTTAACAAAAATTGAATTTTGAAATCCCGATTTCAGCTTTGTCTGCCTTGTTTGCACAATTTTCAATTTTTTCACTTGACATTTTCAAAAGAAATGTATTAATTGAAAATTTTGAAGATTGAATTGATAGTGAACGGCTTAGTGAACGGTTTCACTATCAATTCAACAATCTACGGCTCTGAACCACTCCGACTTACCATTTTGAAGATTACATAATTTAATGACATGGGTTATGTTAAACCATGCCGAAATCAGTGAACCTAATTTAATGTCAAAACAAAATATCAAAATGGAAGTAATTTACTGTTTAATTGAGTATATTATTTAAGTTAGTGACGTATTTTAAGCTACCTAGCAGCGGAGCTCGCGTCCTGACGCTTTGTGGTTCCTGAACCGTTGCTTGTTATTTGATAACTGGTTCCTCGAACCCGTACCTCAGGCACTGTGTTTTTCCCTTTACCTGTCTTATTTCTACCCTACCCTACCCTACACCTATCCAACTCTCACCCTACTTATACCCTACTCCTTCCCGACTTCCCTCTCTTATACTGAACCGAAATCTACTCTAAGCCTACCTTAAACCCTACCCTACCCTACTCCCTCCCTACTTCAACCCTACCTAACACTACACCTACCAGCCCTTACTCCTACCTTACAAATAAGATTCCTACTGCACCCACACGCGCAAGAGCAAGTCCTCAAAGCGAACGATTCGCACACAGACGGCGCTCAGCATCCAAGACCTGGGCCAGCTGTTCCACCGGCCGGTCCGGGACTCGCAAGGCACGCTGGTCATCTCCACCGTCAACTACGTGCGCTCCCCTAAAGCTGTCTCCGTGCTCAACTCGCGCTGGCTGCCGCTGGGCAAGGTGCAGAAGAAGTTGGCAACGCACGAAGAGCCGAATGTCGGCGAACTATTGATGGCTTCCATACAGGTGCGACAACTGCATGGGATACAGGGCGTGCATGTTCATAGGTAGGGCGTGCAATGGGATACAGGGCATGCTGACGCTTTTGCAGCGCATACGTTGTATTAAAGAACATTTACTGATACATGAGGACCGGTATTAAGTGAGGCTATTATAATGCCGATTTAGATGAGCGTAATGGACTTATTCCAGCTAAGAGAAAAATTACGTCAGAAACCCACTGGACGTACTACCAGTTTGGCAAAAAATATTAATTAGCTCTGCTGAATAACAAAGGAAATCCCGAATTGCTCTGCCTGGCTTTAGCGAGTAGGTATCATGATGTCATTTTGATAGAAACGAGAATTGGCTGTGAAGGTTTGCGAGAAGTTTCGTAAATTTAGATTTCTGAGAAAAGTTGTAAATGGAATTCGCTAAAAATGCTATGGGCTCTTCGTTAAAATATTCTCAAGAAACTCCTGAAAATTTCATAAAAATTGGTTTACGAGTTAGGACTCTGTGAACGAAATTAGCTGCGCTCGCTTCCCACTTTAACCTCCATAAAATAAACTTCACAAACTACATGCTTATACATAAACTATACGGGCAGGCAGGCCATCAGAAAACTCCATTACTTGTGCTGACATGGTTGATTATTTAAGGCTGTTACAAGGAAATTTAATAGATCAATGACATTTTAACGTAGCTAACGGTATTGTTTTGCAAACATCATTTATAGTGTTTGACAAACACGGAGACATTGTTTAGTCATCATCAAAAAATCAAATTTAAAAGTTGCTGTTGTGGCTACTATAAATTTGCTAAAATGTCCACCGGCGCTTGTGGCTATTAGTTGTAGTCGAGGCTATTTCAGCCTGGGGATTGAGACTCGAAATAACATGCAAATGGTAAGTCAACAACACCCCCTCCCTTACAGTTCAATTGCTTTAAGCAAACTTAACAACAATATTGACATAATTTGCATTAAAGACCCTAACGGGGTTCTACGAGCACAGAATAATCTAGAGCAAGCACGGTGTGAAATTAAATTGCGTAGACACTAAAATATGATCGATCAACCTTGAAATGAATTAAAAGTGAGTTTTGAATTGTTTGAGTAAGATTCCTTGATACATGCAGCACAGCTTGCCAAACGTCGCAATTTCTTGATTAATAACGTGCTAAATGAAGAGAAATTTGTATTCGAAATGTGAAATAACTCATGTCGATGTGATGGTTGCAGGAGCAAATCACGTACCACCAAGTGAGCAGCATCCGGCTGACCAAGGGCCTGTACCTCGGCTACCTGAAGATGAGGAGCTCTGTGGACATGCTGCAAGTGGTGGTGCCGGGCAAGACGCCCAACGTCCTGCCCCACTGCAAGATCCGGGACAACCCGCACGTGTCGTGGTAAGTCTCCTCCGATATACTACCTGCCACAAAAGCATACCTAAATCTTATTCCGGATGACGGTTAAGAACTCGCGAATTAGGTCACGAACCGTGTATGAACTCGAATCAGGTCACGCTCCACTTAGTTAAAGAAAACTACAGCGAAAAATCATGGAATCAGAAACGGAAAATAATGTTTGGTATTCCCATCTCCACTTTACCAATACCGTTTTTACTGCAAACGCAAAGCCGGCTTCGCTTTTTACGCGGCGATCCATAAAACTACCCTTAACATCTGCTAACCGAAGACAATATCAAGTTAAGTCTATCCAGGGGAAGGTCATAATCTAAAAATGGCTGCCATTTACATTTAATAAGAAAATCCGACACCAAAGCAGAGCTTAAACGTTTTATTTATATCTCCTGGCATTTTATGCTACGTAACTTGATAATTTCAGTTTTTAACGACCGCAGCGAGAAATATAGGTAAATCGATGACCGCAAATTTATTTCCCATCATGTTGATATTCATAATATATAGTCATCATATTGACTACTAGCGCTGAGCGGACAATGTAATTCTGATATTAAACGGAGCATAAACCTCCCTTTGCACCATCATTTACAATAAACTCCCCCAGCACATCACCAGTTCTTCTACCTCGGCCAGTTTCTGCAACAATTAAAAAAATTATCTCCTTCTTAACCCGTTTTATTCCCTCCATGAGTTCCTTACCTCCTAATTTCATTTACAATTTACAATTTATTTTATATTTGTGGAGTTACATTAGATTTACTTTTTGACGATGCCCATATTATGTACTATGTACCGATCGACGGCAATATAATAAAATACAAAATACAATACAATACAACAACTCGCGATAACGACCCCGCGCCTCCCGCGTGATTCCAGCGAGGAGTGGGAGTGGCTGAAGAAGCAGACGACGACGGCGACGCCGCGCTCGAAAACGGCGACGTCGCCTGGCGTCGGCGACGAGGCGACGCCGGGCGAAGACGACGCCAACTCGGATACCGAGCAGAGCACCGAGCAGCAGCGCACGTTCGTCGAGTTGATTGCCGGTACGGCCAAGCGGCTGTTCACCTTCATGGACGTTCCCAGCCAGGACGCCATCATGCACAGGTGGGTCAACACTCACCATCTGAAGTCTCCAGTCTCTCCAGTCTCTGTAGGCTGAAGTCTCTAGTCTCTAGTCTCTAGTCTCTAGTCTCTAGTCTCTAGTCTCTAGTCTCTAGTCTCCAGTCTCCTAATCTTACCCTTGCAAGCACTTTACTTCATTCTTTGACTGGCAACTCTTTGCTTGCAGCCGTGACAGTATTTTTGGGGGTCTTGGTATTTCTTTCAAGTATTTTTCCCTAAGCAGATTTCTCCATGGGTCACAATAGTTTACTGCTGTAAAAATTTTGTTATAACTTTGCAAGTTGATATGTCGTATAAAATCATGTCACCCACAAACAAGTTGCCTGCTCTCTGTAATATCCTCCCTCGACATTTCTGTGTATCAGTACAGAATTATACCGCCATCGACTTACAGCTAAATGATAGGCTCTTAAGCTCACTCATTCAATTTGAATTCATTCATTTTAACTCTACCTCTTGCGGACACTAAGCATTACCTCAATACCGTTCTTCCTCTATAATAAGAAAATAAGATTCAAAAATATTCCAAGTCTTCATTTCAAAAAAACGAGACGTATGCTAGCACTAGCAGACTCTTACCGCTGCCCTCCCCTTGCTCGAGTACTGTACTAGTCATCCTTCTGCTAGAAGTCTCCGTCCACTTCTCCAACGCTTCCCACCCCCTACTCGCAGACTCTCACCAACCCCAACCCCCCGCCACCCGCAGACTGTACGACGCCGAGGTGATCGACTTGAGCCCGGAAGTCTCCTTCCTGGTGGTCTGCCCCCCGGCGGAGAGCGCCTGCGCCGTGCCCGGACAGCGCGAGCTGCTGCTGCAGCGCGGCGACATGTTCGGCCTGCCCGTGCAGGTCTTCGAGATGGTGCACATGGGCACGTACCAGCGCGACGTGATCTCGCGCTACTCGCGGCTCAGCTGCATCCTCGAGCTGGACACGGTGTTGGCGCACCACACGCATAGAGAGGTGAGTGCTGCGACAGGAGCCATCGTGCACCGGTGATCTCTGAAGCCATGGGTTGCGCTTCGCACAGGGAGACTTTGATACCGTGTTGAGCCACTTTATCGTGTCTTCCCACTGATCTCTATAGCCATGGGTTGCACTTCGTACAGGGAGACTTTGATGCAGTATTGAGCCACTTTATCATGTCTTCCCACTGATCTCTACAGCAACGGATAGCGCTTCTTACAGTGAAACTTTCATGCTGTATTGAGCCACTTTATCATGTCTTCCCACTGATCTCTATAGCATGGATAGGGCTTTGTACAGTGAGACTTTGATGCCGTATTGAGACACCTTATCATGTCTTTTCACTAATCTCTATAGCCATGGATAGCGCTTCGTACAGTGAGACTTTAATGCCAGATTGAGCCACTTTGGGCCACCTTCTCTTAATTTTCATCAAATTTTGAATTCAAAATGTAAATTGGGTCTAGAAACGATTTAATTACTGTAGGAATATTTTCAGTTCCTATAATCCTTGGTTTTACAGCATGATAAGTGGAAAAGCATGAAAAGTGACTTGGATTTCATTGTTAGCTATTGGGTGGTTTATAGAATATTGATTGAATAGTGGTGTTCTGAATATTGGAAGAAACTGGCTTATTAGGCCCGTTTCTGTTTTAAGACTTGTGTATTTTCCTAATGTTAGATTAGATCCTTGAAAAGAAGGCGGCACAGCTTTGAGAAATGTTAGAAAAAGTTTGAGTTTGGGACTCGGCATTAACCCAGTTATACATAGTTTTTTTTCTGAAATTGAATGTGTTTTATTTATAATTATAATTAGGCTTCATCATGAAGACAGTTTGAGATTATCTATCATCTCAGTTTCCCGCACGAATCTTGTGCATTTCGATATTGAAATTATCCCTTCTGCATTGTCCAATTATTCCTCATTCATCCATCCATTCATTTTTAAACCATTTCCTGCGTCGAAAAGCTGCCATTCAAATTTGTCTTCACAGAAAGGCATATTTATATACAAGCATGAAACGTCCACGGATCATTAAACCGTGTCTCAGTCACGAGTCCAAACCAACCCCGTCCGCGTTTCCAGGCGTTCTCTTCGTCGGAAGTGACGGCCGCCAAGGACCGCCTCGGCCAACTGGAAGACTTCCAGAAGCAGCTGGGCGTCGCCTGGAAGGGCGCGCGCTGGCTGATGGACGTGCTGACGTTCGCACGCGACCGCGCCAGCGTCGGCATCGCGATGCACGCGTTGCTCGTGCTCAGCAAGGAGGGCACCGGAAGGCCGGGCGCCGTCGCGGTCAACGGCACCAGTCTCAAGCGTAGCTTGCTGCAGCTGCCGCCGCGGGACCCGAAGGTGGGTGGGTGCATGGTCGATGTCGAGCAAGGAAGGCACCGGAAGGCCGGGTGCCGTCGCGGTCAACGGCACCAGTCTCAAGCGTAGCTTGCTGCAGCTGCCGCCGCGGGACCCGAAGGTGGGTGGGTGCATTGTCGATGTCGAGCAAGGAAGGCACCGGAAGGCCAGGTGCCGTCGCGGTCAACGGCACCAGTCTCAAGCGTAGCTTGCTGCAGCTGCCGCCGCGGGACCCGAAGGTGGGTGGGTGCATGGTCGATGTCGAGCAAGGAGGGCACCGGAAGGCCGGGCGCCGTCGCGGTCAACGGCACCAGTCTCAAGCGTAGCTTGCTGCAGCTGCCGCCGCGGGACCCGAAGGTGCGTGGGTGCATGGTCGATGTCGGAGAGCTTGCCTTTGAGTAGTGTTGCACCCGGATCGATGCAATATCTTCAATTTCCTTCACAAATGAGTGTTTAACTACTAGCAGACACTGGTTTTGCAGCAGTTCGACGGCGTTGCTGCAAATTTTGGCACCTGCGTCACCAGTGTATAGGTAACCAGTGTCTCGCGGGGAGTAGGTTGTCCTAGAGTGTCAGAACACCGGTGGGTTCCTGTTTGTTGATAGTCACAGAGATCACAGACTCTTGTGTGAGGTGGGATTTATTTACAAAGTGTATTCCAACTTAATTTACACATTTCACAGTTTGTTATATCTAAGTTTCACAAATGCACCAAAGAAAATGTGATAAACTATGAATCTGCTAAAAAGCCTCTAGTTTTGCCTTCACCGTTCCAACAGAGATTTAAAATCTGTTCAATTCGCTTCGAAATTTCGATCAAAGATCAACCATTGAGATGAGTTCTGTCTTCATGATAGCAGACAGGAGACAGGTATACACTGAGGGTCGCTTTTCAAATCAGTACAGACTGTTGTCTGTTCATCTTACAGTTAGGAAGAATACAGAATCGCCATGGAGTTCAGTTTGTATCTCGAGATTTTGTAAGACCGACCGTAAAGAACGATAGTGAACCTGTCTTGAACCATGGACCCCGCCCTTGCAGGTTGTGAAATCCAACTCGAGCCGAGGCAGCTGGCCCGGGCCCGGCGTCAACCCCGGCAGCGTGGCGTGTCTGCTCACCACCGAGCTGTCGAAGAGCGAGCAGCACCTCGTCGCTCGCAAGAACAGCGCCACCAGCTCGTTGTCCAACTGCTCCAGTCAGCTGCACGGCGTCGACGAGATTCTGCCGGCAAACAGCAACGGCAGTCTCGCCGGTGAGTGATGCGTTCAGCGTTGCTGGACTTGCTGTTGCTGGACTTGCTGTCGCAGGACTTGCTGTTGCAGGACTTGCTGTTGCAGGACTTGCTGTTGCAGGACTTGCTGTTGCAGGACTTGCTGTTGCAGGACTTGCTGTTGCAGGACTTGCTGTTGCAGGACTTGCTGTCGCAGGACTTGCTGTTGCAGGACTTGCTGTCGCAGGACTTGCTGTCGCTGGACTTGGCTTCAATGATTTAAGCGATAGCTTTGTTTATTTATCTCTATGAGCTGCATTCTAGCAGAGCCTCTACCTTAACCTAATCCCTGTTTTTAATTGAAATATCATGATAAAGGTTAGACTTAGAAAAAGATTCATTTCTTTATAGTGACCACATGATAGGGCGCATAATGTCGAAGGATCTTGGACCTACTAAGGTCGAGAAATGCGTGACCCTAGGCTTGTATCGATACGAGATGAAACTTTATTTTCTGAAGATATTTCCCAAGAATTTATACAGTGTCCAAGTATTCAAAACATATCATCTAATTCTAAATCATTTTCTAAACATCTCGCATCTCTCCATCATCCCCTCAATTCCATTGAATCCATTTCATTCTTCAGTCCCTTCATTCAATATTATATATCTATTATTTATAAGTCTTCTTTTATTTATTCTTTCCTACCATTTCATCAATTCCTAACCGGCCATCACGCCAAATCACTTTCCTTCTGTGTCTTAATTCCACCCTATATTTCTTAGAAATACATTCAATATCATCTCTCGCTTTGCCTCCTTCCACCGCACACATACCACCTCCCACGGACGCATTGTAATCTCGCTTTGCCTCCTTCCACCGCACACATACCACTTCCCACGGACGCATTGTAATCTCGCCTCCCTCCCATGACGCACAGAGCTCAACACCCGGCTGCCGCCATCGCGCAGCGAAGACACGCTGCACCAGCGCACGCACACCAAGACGCACGTGCGTTCGCGCTCGTCCACGACGTCCGTGTCGGCGTCGAGCTCGCCGCAGATGCAGCCGCGGCCGCTCTACGCCGGAAGCAGCCTGCTGAGTGTCGCACGCTCGCTGCACTCGCTCTCCTCGGACGACTCGACGGCGATGGTCAAAACTGGGGGCGGCGGGGGCGGCGGGGGCGGCGACGCGGTCGACGACGACGATGAGGAGGTGGCTGACACAGTCGTTCCGGCGCCGGGACCGGGTACTTTGCAGGTGGGTCGTCGTTGTCGGTCAGGGTATATACCGATTCTCGAAACGTTCACTTAAGTATGTCGGAGTAGCGCGCGGCTGATTGAAATTCGTTTCTAATTAAGGATTTCACTCTTGAAAACCAGTATGGCAAGCCATAACTCGCCATAGCTAAAAGTTGTGGCGTGCCTTAACTAAGGCTGCCGCTATTACTTATTTCGAGAATCTGTACCCATGTTTCGGGGCTTTTGACATCAGCACAAACACAAGCACAAGCCAAAGAAGAAGCGCAAGAAATAAGCTCTATTTAAAGAAAATCAAAATTAAACCGTCAATACCTATAGGGTATATCAGGATAAATGCATGGTGTGTAAATCTCGCCGTCTAGAGTTTATCTCGTAGCTGCTAGAATTCTAAAGAACTTGGATCAAATGAGTCTGGACTGCAGTCCTCTCACCAACTCTTTACCATACATCTAAGGTATTTAGAGTAGGTGAATGGTGATGTGATAGACGTGCTAGTGCTTATGTTAATGCTTAATATACCTGAAAGTTTAGGGACGTTAGCGGTGCGACTATTCAGATGCCATTGGGATTCACAAAATTTAAACAGGTTTTAGCCCTGATGAAAATTCTAGTCAGTATTTCTAGCTAATAGTTAGCTAGATTTGACTAGAAAGTCTTCACTAGAAACAGCTAGATTTAGTTTGATTATGGCCCACTTTAACTAGAACTAGAACTTACTAGACATTGATAGAAACTAGTAGAACACCCTAGATATTGCTAGAATTAGGTAGAATTTTTTCACTAGCACTCAATAGACTTGGCTAGTATTAGCTGGCATAGTTTTAACTAGAAGTTGCTAGAACTCGATGGAAGTAGCTAGCAGTTCCTCGCTAGAAGATGCTAGAAGTCACTAGCACTCACAAGACGCAGATAGAACCAGCTAGTTGTAGCTAGAAGTCGCTAGAACTCGATGGAAGTAGCTAGCAGTTCCTCACTAGAAGATGCTAGAAGTCACTAGCACTCACAAGACGCAGATAGAACCAGCTAGTTGTAGCTAGAAGTCGCTAGAACTTGATGGAAGTAGCTAGCAGTTCCTCGCTAGAAGATGCTAGAAGTCACTAGCACTCACTAGACGTAGATAGAACCAGCTAGTTGTAGCTAGAAGTCGCTAGAACTCGATGGAAGTAGCTAGCAGTTCCTCGCTAGAAGATGCTTGAAGTCACTAGCACTCACTAGACGCAGATAGAACCAGCTAGTTTAAGCTAGAAGTCGCTAGAACTCGATGGAAGTAGCTAGCAGTTCCTCGCTAGAAGTCACTAGCACTCACTAGACGCAGATAGAACCAGCTAGTTGTAGCTAGAAATCGCTAGAACTCGATGGAAGTAGCTAGCAGTTCCTCGCTAGAAGATGCTAGAAGTCACTAGCACTCACTAGACGTAGATAGAACCAGCTAGTTGTAGCTAGAAGTCGCTAGAACTCGATGGAAGTAGCTAGCAGTTCCTCGCTAGAAGATGCTAGAAGTCACTAGCACTCACTAGACGTAGATAGAACCAGCTAGTTTTAGCTAGAAGTCGCTAGAACTCGATGGAAGTAGCTAGCAGTTCCTCGCTAGAAGATGCTAGAAGTCACTAGCACTCACTAGACGTAGATAGAACCAGCTAGTTTTAGCTAGAAGTCGCTAGAACTCGATGGAAGTAGCTAGCAGTTCCTCGCTAGAAGATGCTAGAAGTCACTAGCACTCACTAGACGTAGATAGAACCAGCTAGTTTTAGCTAGAAGTCGGTAGAACTCGATGGAAGTAGGTAGCAGTTCCTCGCTAGAAGATGCTAGAAGTCACTAGCACTCACTAGACGTAGATAGAACCAGCTAGTTTTAGCTAGAAGTCGCTAGAACTCGATGGAAGTAGCTAGCAGTTCCTCGCTAGAAGATGCTAGAAGTCACTAGCACTCACAAGACGCAGATAGAGCCAGCTAGTTTTAGCTAGAAGTCGCTAGAACTTGATGAAGTGCAAAAATCTCAATTGACATCAACTGGTCGCCATTTGATATTTGAAACGAATTTCAAATGGCAAACAATTGGTAATCTGCTATTTGGTACCAATTGTTCATTTGGCCAGGAGGCCAAGTGCTGGAAATTGAATAGGCACAACGGTTAATTGATATCATAATGTGTTCCGACTCTACACATGGCTACTGGTTGGCAACAATTTTCTTACCTGTGATAACATCAAACTGTCAGATTAGACTGGCAGGCAGCTGTTTGATGCGCACCGGGACCCGGGACCCGAGAGCGATAAGAGACATTCGGAAGCTGAAGGCACTGATGTTGCACTGATGTTGCACTTGTACGATGTCACGCCAGATGAACGTGCAGCTATCGCTCTCGATTCCCTCCCGGTGTGCACCACCAGCGCTTGCTGAGGAAAACAAATAAGTAGACACATTAATAGTGGCATCATTTACATTCTGTGCTGTATTTTCAATTGGAGATTTCACTGGGATTGAAAGAAAAAGTATGCGATTCTGCAATGCATTTGATTAAAATTTAATTGCAACTAAATATATCTTACGATACCAAATAGACTCATGGTGGAGCTGAAAATGTTATTGAAGTTAGTAGGTACTACGATTGAATTTCATTTATCAAGCGTTTGTTGGTGAGGAATTGAGGATAAGTCACGCCAGATGAACGTGCAGCTATCGCTCTCGATTCCCTCCCGGTGTGCACCACCAGCGCTTGCTGAGGAAAACAAATAAGTAGACACATTAATAGTGGCATCATTTACATTCTGTGCTGTATTTTCAATTGGAGATTTCACTGGGATTGAAAGAAAAAGTATGCGATTCTGCAATGCATTTGATTAAAATTTAATTGCAACTAAATATATCTTACGATACCAAATAGACTCATGGTGGAGCTGAAAATGTTATTGAAGTTAGTAGGTACTACGATTGAATTTCATTTATCAAGCGTTTGTTGGTGAGGAATTGAGGATAAGTCCGTTCCATTCTGTTCGGGATACTTGTCGAGCAAGTCTTCGGCACCTAAAAAACAAAAATTTATTTTACTTATAATGAAACAACAAATAATCACTGTAGCTAGGTACTTACAGAAGCTCTCCGATTTGATTACTAGCTTTTATATATTGTTGAGTATACCAATCAAAGTGACATTCCGTTAAAATTTTATTTTGAAAAAAATCTGGGCCCAAATTATCGCACATTTTCTCTTTGGCGCAAAGCCCCTAGCGTGACGTCTCCGCAGGGACGGGTGCGTAGCCGCAAGCCGAGTCTGCTAGTCTAGTGCCAGGCCTCGAGCGCTCGCGATCGTATCAATTTATCAGCGTGAATATGGTAGGGCGTCCATATAGTTTGGATCCGAAGTTTACTCAAAGTGAAATGACTGAAAATGTTTTGAGGCTTGCACAAGAAAGAAGGAGAGAAGAAACATTCCAAGGAAGGGCAGGAAATACCTTGTGGTGCACTTGTGGCAACTGCATCTCAATGTACAATGACATAACATGACATTGCTGTAAAGAGCCAACGCAATTACGAGCGTTGTCAGGAAGGCAAGTGCATTACTGAACACGGTATTACTGATACACAAGACAAAAAAGAACCTACTGACAAGAAGGTATCTGGCATACAAACGTTCCGCAGCCTCGGCAAGCGGCTGAGCAACCGAGCAAGTGCTGCACCCGTCCCTGTGGTGACGTCATGCAAGGGGCTTCATGCCAAAGAGAAAATGTGCGATTATTAGGCCCCGGATTTGTATAAAAATAAAATTTAAACGGAATGTCACTTTGATTGGTATACTCGACAATATGTAAAATCTAATAATCAAATCGGAGAGCTTCTTCAAGTGTAGATTGTCAATTGCATACCGGTCTCCAAATTGCAGGTCTCACCATTGCAGATCTCACCAGTTTTCTCTGGCTTCCCGTGCCTGATAGATGCAATCTTTCCGTTGATAATTACTTTGCACGGAACAACCTTCCTTGTTCAAAATTTTGCTGTCGAAGATTTGTCGGCCAATCGAAGACGTACCCCTATCTGCAATTTTCCAATAAGCATATTTTGTATTGAAGCATGAGACCATTGAATTATGAGACCATTCAATTAGAAGTGGTAGATATATTAAAATATATCAACTAACTAAAACAAATTTGCTTGATGACAATTGACTGACACAGTAAAGCAATAGGTAGCAATGTTAAGTGCAATACATACCTTAGAAAAAGTCGATCCACGTCGCAAACTATTCACGAAATGTGTATCACAACATAAATTTTATGAGAAAAGATATTACGCGGCGAGAACGAGGTGTGTTTAGACATAAATGTAAATTTCACACGAAAACAAGCCGGCATTATAACGGTCTTCTGTGAGTCCGCCATATTGGATTTAAGTGGGGGAAGACTGGCGCTGTCAGTTCAAACTCAATGGCGCTGTGATGGACGTGTTCAAATAATAGCCCTATATTTATTTATGTTACTGGCGCATTATTGAAGAATGATTATTTCAATCAATAGTTGATTTTATTAAGCGAATACATAATTTTCCGTTATCACAACACACAAGAAAAGTAAAAATAGCACAATTTCTTGTATATTTTCCGAATTTTCCAAACGATTGTCTTCAAATTTTGATATAATCTGCCAAATCACTATACGGATGCACCTTCCAAATTTCAAATTGATTGTATCAATTGTTATCGAGTTATAATTGATAAGGTGGTTTTTATTTATTTTTGGCCAAATTTTCCGAACGAATTTTCCGACAAATTAATTCTAAGTTAACCCACCTATTTTGCATTCCCAGTTAAAATTTCATTAAATTCCGTTCATTAATTTAGAAGAAGTTTTCGTAAAATCGAGATAATTGTCAAGACATAGGTTGATAGATGGGAGTAACATAGGCATGACTAAAGTTTGGTAACAAAAAACGTTTTTTTTGCTATAAATTTTTTCTGATGATGGATTTGAATGAAATTGCAAAATCGGACAGCTGTTATTTGAATTTGAAACAAATCTAACATTATTTTTATATTTTTATTGCGATTTTAAGTTTTTTGGTACCTACTTTGAAGTCGTTAAAACTTTTGAAAATTCAATTTCTGAAGAAAAAGCTATTCTATATAAAAGATGCAAATTCACCTGGGCTATCTATAAATATATACTTCGATACCCCGCAAATGTCCCCCCGTCCGAACTTAGCAATTTTTCGGGTCTCCCATAAGCTACAATGTTAAATGACTTGGCCGAAATTTCAACAAAAACACTAAATCTTGAATAACTTTCTTAAATTCAATTTATAAGAAAAATGCAATCAGACATAAAAAATGTGCATTTACCTCAGCTATCTATCAATATGTGATTCGACTCCCCCCGAATTGGGGAAATTTATCATAATTTGGCTAATTTAATAAAATTTGGGTAGTTAATTTACCGATAACCAAATGGCAGTTTGTAAAGTAGCAAAATCTTTACCAATTGATGTCAATTGATGCCAACTGGTTTCATATCTCCACCAATTGATATCTATTAACGACATTGGTGGTCAATTCGTTGAAAATCTTCACCAATTGATATTGATTGGTTATAATTAAAGTCAATTGGTACCAATCGGTGGTCGATTCATTAAAAAATCTTTGCCAATTGATACCAATTGGTGGTCTGTGAAGTCAATTGGTGATCAATTGATGTCAATTGATATCATTTGGTTAACCAATTGGTACCAATCGAGATTTTTGCTAGCTGGGTAGCAATTAGCTAGCAGTGCTGCGCTATA
The DNA here is from genome assembly GCA_921293315.2 of Nemurella pictetii. Classification (NCBI taxonomy): domain Eukaryota; kingdom Metazoa; phylum Arthropoda; class Insecta; order Plecoptera; family Nemouridae; genus Nemurella; species Nemurella pictetii. Next base: position 13,051,024 of record OV121122.1, read on the forward strand.
GATGATGCTAGATTAAGTCACTAGCACACAAAAGAGGTCTAGTGAAAGTGATCTCTAGTGTATTCTAGTGTCTTCTAGTTCTAGCTATGTCTGTTGACTTCTAGCTTATTCTAGTTATCAAACCAAATCTAGCAAAGTCTAGCTAGTTCTAGCAACTTGCTAACTCTATCTATTGCTAGCGAGGTCTAGTGAAAGTGATCTCTAGTGTATTCTAGTGTCTTCTAGTTCTAGCTATGTCTGTTGACTTCTAGCTTATTCTAGTTATCAAACCAAATCTAGCAAAGTCTAGTTAGTTCTAGCAACTTGCTAACTCTATCTATTGCTAGCGAGGTCTAGTGAAAGTGATCTCTAGTGTATTCTAGTGTCTTCTAGTTCTAGCTATGGCTGTTGACTTCTAGCTTATTCTAGTTATCAAACCAAATCTAGCAAAGTCTAGTTAGTTCTAGCAACTTGCTAACTCTATCTATTGCTAGCGAGGTCTAGTGAAAGTGATCTCTAGTGTATTCTAGTGTCTTCTAGTTCTAGCTAGGTCTGTTGACTTCTAGCATATTCTAGTTATCAAACCAAATCTAGCAAAGGCTAGTTAGTTCTAGCAACTTGCTAACTCTATCTATTGCTAGCGAGGTCTAGTGAAAGTGATCTCTAGTGTATTCTAGTGTCTTCTAGTTCTAGCTAGGTCTGTTGACTTCTAGCTTATTCTAGTTATCAAACCAAATCTAGCAAAGTCTAGTTAGTTCTAGCAACTTGCTAACTCTATCTATTGCTAGCGAGGTCTAGTGAAAGTGATCTCTAGTGTATTCTAGTGTCTTCTAGTTCTAGCTAGGTCTGTTGACTTCTAGCATATTCTAGTTATCAAACCAAATCTAGCAAAGTCTAGTTAGTTCTAGCAACTTGCTAACTCTATCTATTGCTAGCGAGGTCTAGTGAAAGTGATCTCTAGTGTATTCTAGTGTCTTCTAGTTCTAGCTAGGTCTGTTGACTTCTAGCTTATTCTAGTTATCAAACCAAATCTAGCAAAGTCTAGTTAGTTCTAGCTACTTGCTAACTCTATCTATTGCTAGCGAGGTCTAGTGAAAGTGATCTCTAGTGGATTCTAGTGTCTTCTAGTTCTAGCTAGGTCTGTTGACTTCTAGCTTATTCTAGTTATTGAACCAAATCTAGCAAAGTCTAGTTAGTTCTAGCAACTTGCTAACTCTATCTATTACTAGCTACGCCTAGGTAACGTCTTGCTAGTTCTATCAAGTTCTAGCAAACGCAAGTGATTTCTAACTAAAGATAGCTTTTTCTAGCACTTTCTTGCTCTTGCAAACTCTTGCACCAGCTAGTCAATTCTGATTTCAAGTCTTTGTTCTAGTCAAGTCTATGGAAAACTAGCTCATTCTGACTTCATTCTCCAAGCTAGTACTAGTGATCAAGTATTTTTCTAGACAATTCTAACTATGCCTAGCTAAAATAGGACTAGAATTAACTAGTTTAAGCTAGAATTTTAAGCAGGGAGCCGAGTAAGATCGATTATTTGAATCGTGAAAGCCGCACATTCTTATCAGGAAAATTAACACATTGAAACATCTCCCAAAGTGTCAGGTATGATAATCCCATAGAAAAGAAAACTTAAGTTCCTACCTATTCAATGCCATTCTGAAATGATCGACCACTGACCGTCGCTCGTGCCGCGCGTGCGCAGGTGTACGCGGCGTACGAGACGGGCCTCGCGACCGGCACGAGCCTCAAGCTGCACGTGACGCCACGCACGACGGTGCGCGAGGTGGTCGACCTCGTCGTCAAGCAGCTCAACATGGCGGTGGTGCTCAAGGGCAAGGACCAGCCGATCTACCCGAGCGACAAGCTGCACAACTTCTGTCTGGTCGCGGTGATCGGTGCGCGGGAACGCTGTCTGCGCGACGACTTCAAGCCGCTGCAGCTGCAGAATCCGTGGAAGAAGGGCCGGCTGTACGTGCGACAGAAGCAGGACGTGTTGGCAGCGCTGGAGCAGAGCTCGCGGCACACCGCGTACTTGTAGGCCGCCATTTTGAAGCGACGACAAGATGGCGGCGATGGCGGGACGTTTGAATACTCGATGCCGTGGTGCGAAGTGTTTTCGCCGCTGACTGAATTTAATGCGTTTATGCGTGCGAATTCCGGACAGGTTTAATGTGCCATATCAGTTGAGAGTGTTTGTTTGTTTTTTTCGAAGCAGCCACGTGTGGATTTGTGCGACAAAGTGCGTCATCAGAAAGCAGATCCGCGCGTGGTTCAGCAATCTGACAGTGTGCCATTATTGTAGGTGATAAGTGTATGTGTGTCAAATCTTCAAGTTAAGAAGCTCCCTCGCATTGTGTGGACTACGCGGAATGTTTGGCTGTATTTGGAAATGAGGTCTGAATGTTTCTAGAGAGAGCTTTGGAAACGTTAGCAACCCATCTCTGACAAATGTACGGTTTAGAAAATTGTAAGCACCGCATTTGGGACTTGCTGTTTATCGAGATCTCTACTGGTGAAGTATTATTCAGAGGTAGGTAATTTGGGTGGGGAATTTTTCCGAAACAATTTCGGTGACAGAAATCGACCGCTTGTGTTAAAGCCGTGAATAGTATTATAATTTTATAGACATTTGTTAAATTATTTTATAAAAATAGAGCCCTATATTTTCTAGAAGCGAATGAGCACTTTGCCTTTTTGGGTAGGACTTTACAATCGATACTGTCGTCGACGTGTGTGACGGAAAGCATCTTTGAGATTGCTTATTATTATAATGGGCATGATAAAGAGAGAGATTCTGCTTTGGATAGCTCATAGATTCTTGATTGGTAATGATTGATTGATCAGATAATTTGATCGACGCCAGAAAAGACTGAGTTAAGGAAAATACGTGGTTTTTTAAAACTAATGAATCTGCTTCGCGAAAAATCCGTCAAAATCAGAATTAATCACAACACAGGAAGCTTCAAGCGATGTCAATGCACTTCTTACGTAATTCATTTTGATGCTCCGTGTTTATTTTAGATACCAAAAGATCCGAATCGTCGATCTGAAACTTTTTGCCATTTTGAAGATCATGTTTTTTATTGAAACTCACTACAAAAAAAACACTAGAGCCATTATTTTCTCGACTAGGTTTTTTTTGGGTAATGAATCTCAAACCGTAACCACAACCACACGGCATCCTTGGCTGGATCGAAACTGGTCACAATATAACTTAAATGGCTCTCTCTCTTCAAGTTAACATAAACACCAAACTGAATTTACCTGCTAAATAAGTATCATAAGTAGAGTTGACTTAACACTAAGAACTAAGCTGGCATTATATCTAAACCGTGTTCGCTCATGTAGCATAATATTATGTTCGACTAACTGTTCATCTTAATGTTCTTGTTCCTAGTTGCATACTTAGTCGCAAGACCTTGCTTCAAATTCCTGCAATTACTTTTTCTTTACCAAAATTCAATGGCGTAATGTTTGTAATGACAGCCACAAACTACAAAGTGGCTCAAACTAGAACCTGCATTGATATTAGTAAAATCTGTGTATAGTTGCTTCTGGATTCACTTCAAGTTGTTTTCCTTATTAACGTTTGAAACTGTCGCTTAGTGCTCAAAAAAATAGCTAATTGTCTCATAGAAAATCACCCTGGAAAATGTTGACCATCCCTTAGAAGCAACGTGAAAAGTTTAACTCGCATTTCCTAGGCTGGCATTGGTGGATATTGTTTGTTTTCGCCTAAAAATATTACAGGTAATCCTAGGATTATTGATCTATGACTTATTTATTTCAACGTGTCGTATTTCACTGTTGAAGTATGTATTAAATCTTAAGAAATAAAAAAAACCCACACACACTTTGATGGTAAATTACATTCCGGCACTATGATTCCTTAACTGAAAGCCCCGAAACATAATATGAATTATTTATCATAAATAATATGTTATTTGAAAAATGTGATGTAAGTGATTTTTTATGTGTATAACCTATAACTACAAAGAATTTATGACTGTTTTCGATGTTGTACATAATATTATAAAAGAGATCGGACACATATTTTAATATGTCTATTAACAAATGAGAAAAAAATAATATAAGCTAAATCATTGATGACTGTATGATTATGTACATATTAATAAAATTGAAACCAGGAATAATTAACTATAGAAGATGTTACTAGATATGTTAAAAATGCTTGCTATGATGTCTGCACCGAAGAGCTACTTAGTGCAGAAACTGAATTAGACGAGCAATAAACTTTGTGTTGAACAATTTTGAATCTTTTCAATCACTGTTAGAATAGTATTTTTTTCTATTCCTCTATTTTTAAGTGATTCATGGCATTTTCTTTGAGAAAGGTCAACAAGGCATTTGACCTCTTCCATACAGAGAAATAAGGTAAGAAACTCACAAGGAAAAACCACTAGGGCTGCGATTAACCTATTTTCAATGGTCAAAAGGGTTTAAAATTTAGAGGATTATTTATAATCCGCTTAAAAAAAGCTAATCTATACCGTGATATAAGCAAGCAACACAAGTTTAAATTGGTTTCATTTCGAAAATTTATGTAGAAAATATATACCGACATTCCCTATTGGATGTTTGATCTGGCCAGGCTGCCGATCGATCTATAAATCGACATTTTTATCGACATTAGAATTACAGCACCGATAGATGGCGCTGTAATCTAAAGTATATAATAAATCGATCACTAATTGCGACTCAAGCCGTCTGTCTTTCCTAGTCAGGGTGATTTTTTATCTAAAAGAATATCGCCGACATGCGAGCCCGAAGCACGCGCCGCTAGCAGTCTGTGAAGCGATGGGTGTTCACTCTTTAGCCACTTTCATATCAAAGAAAGATATCGGCTGTATTTTTCGTTGATGGACACGTGTATCCAGCCGGCGCATGTGTCGAACAGCTTTAAAAACACAATGCATGAGGAAAATTAATTGACACTTTGATAAAAGTACATAAGTAAAGTAATATTATTGAAACTTTTAATTTTCTACTTCGTTTTACGGTAAAATGGCAGATAATTATAATTTAATTAATCACGACACATACGAAAATATTTTGAGATATTATGGCCGGAAAACCAAATCTGCAAACCTCTAAGTTTCTAAAGTAGCGCCACCTATTGGCTTAATTTGAACTTCTTGGACGCCACCTAGTAGCTAAATTTGAACTAAAATTCTGATTTCGGATCCACAAGAAAATGTTGGCTAGGAGCACTAAAAGGATTTTGTAACGATTAAGTCAGTTCAAAACGTTTTTGCCAAAAAGTGGTTGGAGCTCGAAGCGAACCGTGAACCTTCGGCGCATGAAGCATGCATGCTTCCACTTAGGCTACGCTGCTCATGTAATGTAATGCTTAATTTAGTATACTTGAATTACTTTATCTAATTTGATGTTCTAAATAAATAAATACTTATTTTTGGCTTCGATTAAGTATTTCGGTATTTTGATGGATGGTGGTACAGGATTTTTTCTCTCCTGCTCTTTTTGTTGAAATCCTTGGTTATATTATTGATGATCTTGTTTAGGAAGATGGACAAAATACACAGTAAAGATTTTCTCGGCGGGATTTGATCCTGGTACCTCTTGGATGGCAGTCAAGCGGCTTTACCAATGGGCCAGCTGAACTCGATAATTGTAATTATATTTTAGTAATATATAAATTGCGTGATGAACCAAGAGCCTCTCTCTTGTGCAATATGGTGACCTCAAGGAATGTTAATATATAATAGAATATCATGAGTTAATTTTCTCGTGATTTTCTCTCCTACAAATAAGTACCCTTGTGAACGCAGTTTTGCTCAAGACTGAGCTCTTGGCTCATCACGCAATTTATATATTACTAAAATATAATTGCAAAAATCGAGTTCAGCTGGCCCATTGGTAAAGCCGCTTGACTGGCATCCAAGAGGTAGCAGGATCAAATCCCGCCGAGAAAATCTTTACTGTGTATTTTGTCCATCTTCCTAAACAAGATCATCAATAATATAACCAAGGATTTCAACAAAAAGAGCAGGAGAGAAAAAATCCTGTACCACCATCCATCAAAATACCGAAATACTTAATCGAAGCCAAAAATAAGTATTTATTTATTTAGAACATCAAATTAAATAAAGTAAATCAAGTATACTAAATTAAGCATTACATTACATGAGCAGCGTAGCCTAAGTGGAAGCATGCATGCTTCATGCGCCGAAGGTTCACGGTTCGCTTCGAGCTCCAACCACTTTTTGGCAAAAACGTTTTGAACTGGCTAAATCGTTACAAAATCCTTTTAGTGCTCCTAGCCAACATTTTCTTGTGGATCCGAATCAGAATTTTAGTTCAAATTTAGCTACTAGGTGGCGTTTTTTAACGATCGTTGACGGAATTCATGGAATTAAAACAGCCGCTTAATTCAATTTTTTATATAAGAAGCTCGCTATAGTCGAAATTCCTCCAAATTTGTACAAAACAAAAATTTATTCATCTAACGTGATAGCAGGAATCAAATTCCCACAATATAAAATAGCCCTCACAGCAATTTTGTGCTCATAATAAACTCCTTCAGGTAAAGTATAAATATTAAAGAGCCGTTAAAGTGACCGGTGATTTGCAGCTGCAGCATTGGAGCACTCAGCATCAATCGCATCATTCTTCGCGCCCGCTGTGTACCTAATACTTGAAAATCATCTCGCCTAACAAAAAATGTTGGTTGGAGTCCAAAAGAGTGGCCACATTATCAGTCGTTTCCGATGTCAACGCATTCTGTCGGTGATTAAAAGACGAGAATGATAAAAAGCAGGGTCGATAATGCAGCAAACCCGGCACCTCCACGAGGGCCTCCGTAGCCCTAGCTTTCAGAAGGAAAGAAAGCTACATGACTTAGCCTGCTTTGCTTTAACTAGGGCCTTCAATCAATCCCTCTAATCGTGTTTCTACTTAAAACTACAATTAGATGCCTTAAATTCAACACCAAGGCGAGTTTCCGTTGAATGGTACAAAATATTTTTTTGACAAATAATAAATATCTCATGAAACGATTCGTTAATTTGCTGAGATACAGTACCATAAAAATCCGTCGTTATGCATACACTTCAAATTAGACAGAGTAGTGAACAGATGAGCACAAAGATATGGTATCTGTGGAAAATATATACGTTTCACAGCAAAATACACAGTGATTTTTTTATATATATGTATTTATAACAATGCATGTGAAAGGCAAAGAAAGAATCTATGCACAGCAAGCTTAGGCAGAAAATTATGAACATCGGTAACCTCTGAATAACAAAGTTAACCAGCAAAAGGTGAGAAAGATACGCGCTGCTTGCTATCAAACTTCTTCGGCAAGGTCGATGGGTTGGATTGCGATGCTGCCATTGGCTGCAATCAGAAAAAGTTTAAGCAACTACACCCTCAAGCATCCCTTCGAAAAATGTTATTTTCTCACTACTTTTCTTTCCTCGCAATGTTTCCATTCCCTGCAATAAACACACATCAAACAAATTCCTGAATCACGGTATGAATCTATCACCCCTTACTCTGTTTTCACTCTCTAGCATCATCATTCTTACAATTTGGTTTGAAAATAAATCCAAATAAACACTTGATTGAATTATGAATCATGCATCACCGTCACCACCATCAACATCGAAAGAGAGAACGGAATTGAGATGGGATGGGGTAAACTATAATTTAATGAATTTTTCACACCTCCACATATTTTAGAACGTTTAGTCAAATTATTTTCAAATGCTTGGCTTCTAAACTGTGAAATATGATTTTGAAAAACTGAAAAATTTCGTAAAAACTGATTAACGTCAATTCAACGTCTACCCACCAATTTAATACATACATATATGGATTAATAGCGATCTACTTATCCCTATACTAATATTATCCCTGTGGTTCGTAATTATTATAATACAGTAAATCTAATAATATTTCACGCAAAATACAGGATGAAAAATCCTGCTGGAGACCATTGTGTTACTGGTACGACTTTGCGGCTATTAACCAGCATCAACAACACCACCAAACAAAACATAAGGAGGACGGAATCGATCAAGAATACTCGGTCATCTTCCAATCGCCATGTGCTTTTCTTTACCGTAGGTCCATGGACAGGGGCAATCAAATCGCACGCTATGGCAAGGGAGGGGTTTTGAGAGACTTTTAGGTAGGGATGGAGACCCCACCACGTCTCTACTTGAACAAGGTAAGGCAAGGTGCGTTAGTAAAGTTTCTGGTCCGAACGTGAATTATTGACAAGGAAATTAATGTTCAATCAGCATACTCTGTCGGCCAATTGGTACCTGGTCGGAGTACACCATAATGTCGATAAACGTGGGTCGGTAAAATGCAAATGCCTTATCAGCTCATTAAAGTCACTTTGATAGGCAGCAGCAGCAGCATCAAAACCTGTTCTTCCAGCGAACATCGTCTGCCTGATAGGCAGTGTGGTCGATGTTTGCGATTTTCTTATCAATTACTTACTCGGGGTCGCCAACGCAAATTTTAATAGAGCTGAGGATGACCATTATTTGCAAAATACTTATTTAAAATTATTCTATACTTACTTGGTCGAAAAATAATTTATAAATAGCTTGTTACTAAAATTGGTTAATACTTTTATAATAATACTTTTACTAAAAATAAATCAAATAACTATAAAAACAAGAGAACGCGCCTGGCTCTAGTACGCGTGCGCAGCGACCTACCTGGTGCTGCGCTGCGCGATGACTTGAACAGCTGCGCGCGCAGCCAACCACGCATGACATCTTTGTGTTATGTCTGCAAGGTGGTAAGATGACCAATGATCATCACTATTATTATTCGAGGAAGCTTTCGGGGGAAGAAAACGTACTAACGCGACTTAAAGAGCAGGTGTGTGCATTGCGTGTGGATGTGGGTAAGCGAATGCTTACCAGGAAAATGTCGCTCATGACGCTGAAGAGCAGAGGGTTGACGAGGCTGTTGTCGTTGGCCAGCCAGAGACAGGCGAAGAACGCTGCGGCGAGCAGCCGACGCTGAATGACATCTTTGTGTTCTGTCTGCAAGGTGGTAAGATGAGCCAAGGACAGAGTTGCTGGGGAGGATTGGGGTGAAGGGGAGAGAGGAGAAAAGAAACCGAGTTCATTATTAAAAGCTAAGCATCCCTGAGTGTAACCGCAATCCAGAGCTAATAAAATGCACAACCTTTCCTAAGCAGAGCCTAAAACGGAAGAACGGAGAACACCGTTTTTTTAAACAATTTTATTTTTATTTGTTTAATTTTATAGTAAATGACCGATGTAATATTTGTACCTACGTAATCGTACACAATAATAAAATATAAAATAAGTATACACATGCTTATTATATTATATAAAATATAAATATATAAAATATAATCAACACCATTTGACCATCTTTAACATATCAAAATAGTATTCAAGACCAAAGATCCATTATTATTATCCGAGGAAGCTTTCAAGGAAATAAAACGTACTAACGCGTGTATTTTGTTCAGCTATCCTATGTCTTCCAACGAACATAGTATTTCTTTTCAATTTCTTAATAAACACAAAAAACACGCGAATAATTTGAAATTCGAGTCCAGTATCCTCTTTTTGGTGATACGAGTAATGATTAAATTTGGTCGATGATCGGTGGGTATCTGCCACTGCCATTGCTAACTCTATGTCACTGCCTTATCAGCTTTTATCGCGTTGGAACTTTGAGGCAGGCCCACTGGTTTGAAGCTGCTACGGAGAACGAAGGCGAGGATGTTTTTCGTGAATTAACTTGAATCTTGTCTCTAAGATCTATATCTCGCAGTTAAAATAAGTGGTCGCAAAGCTCATTTACATATGCATATAATTTTATAATGAATTCGACTAATTAAAGTAGATTTAAACCCAAATGCAAATATTCGTTGCATTTCTTTCAAATGTTAGAATAATAATCGTTTTCTTCCTGTGTTTTTCTTATCTAGGTCCTCCCAACAACCCCCCTGCCTGACTGCCTGACATTCACACCTCATGGATTGATTTATTATCAATGTTAAATTAAACGACGCACTTTTGACGACTGGCCATATGGCACTCGAGAGGTTGATTAGAAAAGCGAGTGAAGTTAACATACTGACATGAAACCCTCCAACCTCTCTCCCGATCAAAACTGAATACCTATGTGCATGATTGTCACCCACCCAACACCTAACTCAGCGCGATGTTGCTCAACTTCGGTGATCTCACGAGATCCAGTGTTTCCAACATGCCAAACCGTTCGGTAACCTCGCAACAATCTGCTGCCAAACGAACGGCTCTGTTAATGTTTAAAGTTTGTGTTAACGTCCCGAATGTTATGCAATCTTAGATACATGCCAGCAGCGGATTGCATACATCACAGGGGTACCGAAAAGTATCGTTTGGGAAGAGTCTTTAATGGAAATAATATAGCAAAAAAAAATACATGATTTTACATCTATAATTTTGCGTTCCATAAAATGATTTGTTTTAACGACTCTGTATTTATTGATGCTTTCCATAGAAGACGTATCAAGGAGGCGAAGTTCAAAAACAGATTCACGTTTCTAACCCGAGCAAACTTAGCAGACAAAATAAAACCAAAAAAATCGTTTGTTATTGCGAGTTCTAATAATTTTGACTTTTAATAAAGATCTAATTCGAGTTTGGAGATACAATGCCTTTGAAACGAATGGAATTTGATATAATTTTGACCTAGAAGAGCAGATAAACTAAGGGAAATAAGATGGCAGCTACCGTGCTGAAGATGGGTCAGTTGGTCGATCTGGCAGTGGGCTCACCGGAGGTAAGCACTACATCCGTAATCTGCAAAAATCTTCTGCATGAGGGATGGATACACTATCGGTATTATCTAAGTGCCACGTTTTCGCATCCAAATCTTTGACATGAATCCTCCAGGCTTACAAAACTATATTACTTGTTTGCTTTCTGCTCGCCAAAGAAACTAGAAATGAACTTATTAAATGTACTAAATTGACAAAAACTATAACACAGTGGTTTTACTTCTACAAAAAAAAAATACGATGGTTAAGAATCGAGATTTTTATATTTAAGTCTGCAAGTTTCGAAAAAATGAACGGTTAGGTTAAAGTTCAACGGTAGAATGGAAAATAATTTTCTTTCAAGATTTGGGGACGTAGAATTCTAGCTTTGTATTGCATCTTACGTAAACTTCACAACCTAGCCAAGTTGGTTCATCCAGCCACCAAACCACTCGTGTTTTTATCACTTTTTTTCACTTTTCACTTCAAGTTCAATCACTATTTCTGAATCTAAAGAACGAAACAAGTTTATTCATGAGCAATTACGCATTTTTTTTGTAAATTAACGTGTATATCAACCACATAGGACCAAACAACAAACCCGTCTCAATATGTACCACTCTCCCTTTCACGCAACGTCCTTGACATGTCACCTAAACGCCTCCTTCCCCACTCCTCCAGCCCGGCTCCGTCAACTTCAACATCCTGCACTCGCTGCTGCACGTGGTCATCCAGCAACTGCAGCTCGAGGAGACGAGGGTCGAGTTCCGGGGCGTGGACGCCGACCGGATGTACACCATCGTGCAGAGCACACCCTCCGAGCCGATCCTCGAGCTCTCCGAGTACGTCGTCTACGTCGACAACAACGACAAGATCATCGGTATTGTCTCTTCCTTGAATCAAATATCTTCCTATTATACGATATGGGAAATCCTGTCGAGCTAGCGCTGCCTGGGCGGCGAGGGAAGATATAAAAGCACTCCAGTTATCATAGGTACAACGTATGTAACTTAAAAACAACGTTACTTATATTTAGGGTACTCTGTTTGCCACTGCTGCTCAATCTCAAGCGTCAACTGACAGTTGATATATAAAAGAGTATCTTTGCAGTTGATAACTGCCCTTGTTTACTTTTACTTCTCCCGGACTTTGGTCCGCCAGATTCTTTCTCGCCCGATTTTGCCCATAGTTTCCCATATTGTAATAGTAAGATAGTAGATAGTAGTAAGTAGAATAGTAGCATAGTGGTCCATATATTAATTCGAGTTGGTATCTTGTTGTTTTGGAACTTTTGCATGTATGAATTAACCAATTTATCGTTCCGTTCCATGTGACCCTCGGTGCAGAAAACAAGGAGAAGCAAGATACAGTGAAAGAGAAGGACGAGAAAAGAAAAGTGAACACTTCCGACTGTAAGTGACTGCGGTTGTGAGTCTGATCACTGAACGCGGCATGCACGTGACTCTCTCCTCCTCGTCTCACCTGTTTGCCTTGCAGCCAACGCCCGAGCCTGCGTCGTCGTGAAACGGAAAGAGAGCAAAGAACGGGCGAAGGCGACGGTGCCGCCGACCAAACCTCAGAGAACTACCTACGGCGTCAAGTCATCGGGCAGGTGGGTTTTGGGGCAAATTAAAATAATTTTAGGTGGCAAATTAAAATACTTTTATGTGGAAAATTAAAATACTTTTAGGTGGCCGAAATCTTAATCCTTCTTTCTTCCACCCTACCGGAGGTGACCATTTTTATAGAAACATTCATTTTTAATTTTTTTACGTCTAAAAGATTCCATTTTAATTTTGCCAATATTTGGGATTATTTCTTAGATGATTGGTTCCAATTTAAATTTAAATGCTAACATCACACTTAGTCAACATTTTTAAATGTGTTTTGGAGAAATGCTAATGGGAACGAGAGTTAGAGGGCTTGGAGGGTTGAGTGAGCTTTTAGTTCTTGAGCAGATATCGACGAAGAGGCCAATAACAACACAACCAGTCAAAAAAAGTATCCATTGGTAATCATTGGAGAGGAAAACTTCACAAAGTCACTGGGATTCCAAGTTTTCTTACTTTTCAGAGAAGGTTTAGAAGAAATTCTGATCTGCTTTCGACCAGGGTGATCCCCTTATTTATCCTTTTGAAAATTTCTCGTGTACCTAAACCATTCAGCAAAGCAGGCGAAGCTAACTGTCGCACTGTGCCCAACCCAAAGCAGAGTGATATGACTGCATCTTGGCCCGGTTGAATGTGTGCGAACGTTCCCAGCCAATCGCACGCGCTGGAGGCGATCTCGACCAAGGTGGCTCGACTGGAGCAGGCCGTCAACGACCTGCGCGACTACAAGGTCCCGTCGAACACCGAGCTCATCCAGAGCGTGCGAGCCGGCAACAAGGATGAGAGTCCCGTCGCCGGCATGTGGGAGAAAATGAAGTTGGCGTCGCGGATGGAGGCTGCCGAGGCGGCCGTCTACAAGGTGATATCGTACCAGGCTGTAGAGTGGAGGAAACTCTGTACCAACACTCAACAGCATTGGTGAGCTGGCGACCGGATCGTCAGCGCCACCTAGGCAGCGTGGTTAGAAATTAAAGCACTAGAAAAGAGTATCTTTGCAGGTGTTTATTTCATCCTGGTAGATTGCCACTAGCGCTTTGCCACCTAACTAGAGATGTCAACTAAGATATAACAAGTCAAGATAATTTAATCTAGCTAAGTGACAACACCGATGAACGGCCCCACGAAACCTTCAACCAATTCCAAGCCGAATGAAGGGCAATCAAACACCTCCACCAAGAGGTGTCGGCCTAACCCTCGCCTCGTTCCCCACGCAGCTGACGTCGATGGTCGAGGAGGTCGCCCGCGAGGCGTACATCCCCGTGAAGACGGCGTCCAAGACGAGCGGGCCGCGCTCGCCGAAGACCAGCAGCGTCGAGCCGGTGCTCCTCGACATGCAGGCGAAGCGCGTGCAGAGCCTCGAGCGACGCATGTGGGACGTCGAGGCGAAGCTGTTGACCGGACACCCGTGAGATTCTCATCAACGCCCAATTAGAGGTGGATTACCGCGGTCACTTTGCCGCGGCAATATTCCCGAGCAATTTCATCGTAATTTGCTGTTAGTTCTTAAGCGTTAGTAAGCCGTGTTCTTTGCGAATGTGTGAAGTAAGTTTTTGGCTAAGTTGGTAGCATTTGTCACTTCCCACTGCAACAAAACAAAGACTGCAAAAGATGCAAAAAAACAGCAAAAAAACTGGATGGGGACGAGCATAATTAGCAATCTAGCGAGATAGTGAAGTGTTTCATCAGCCATTAGGACAGTGAATGGCACCAAAAGGTGTGGACTCATCGGTAGTGACACGGGAAACATGGGAAACGACACGCCAAGCCGCTAAGCTAGATTCCCATCGCGTGCACGTCCATCCAGAGACCTCTTGCATGATTCCACCGGTGGTTTTCTCTCTCAGGCCGGGACAAGCTGACTCCCGCCACAGCCTGCCCGCGTTGGGCGAGCCAGCGGTGGAGGGTGAAGCAGGCATCATGGGTGGAGGCCTCGAAGCATGGGCAGAGAGCGGCGCCGGGGGCAGTGCCGAGGGCGGTGGCGGGGGCGGTCTCGAGGACGGTGCCGGGGGCAGTATCGGGGGCGGCGCCGGGGGCAGTATCGGGGGCGGGGGCGGGGTCGAGGGCGGGGCCGCGGCCGAGGGAGGAGCAGAGGAAGGCGCGGCACACGAGGGCGGCGAAACGTCGGGCGGCGAAACGTCGGGCGGTGGAAAGTCAGGCGGCGGAAGGTCAAGAGGCCACAGCGATGCGGCTTTGGGAGCGATCAGACACGAAGTGGTAAGTTCGCATGGTGCCTTTATCAAAAGCACATCGTTGCAGCATGCCAGTAGAGGCTGAGACTGGGGGGAGGGATATTCTACTACAAACTTTGTCTGTAAACGGCCTTGGAAAACACAATCGTTTGGTCAAAAATTCGATTCTATATAGTCATAAAATATGGCAAATTTTAATCTGACACTGTTGATCTGATCAAATCAGGGGCTACGGTTCTTAAAGCAGTAAGCCTCGTGTGTTTGCCTCGCATGGAGTCTGTGGCACGCGAGGCAGCAGACATGTCACTTTGTGTGCAGCCGGTCGGTGTTCTCGGGTGTAGGTGCGCCTGAAGAAGGAGCTAGACGCGTTCAAGCAAGCGGCGCGTCCGCTGTTGCTGATGGCCATCGAGGTGCCGCCCGAAGCGATTATCGCCAGCTTCCACGAGTTGACGGCGCTCAAGGAGAAGGTGGAGGCACTCACCACGGCCGAGCCGGCCTGGAAGGGCGACCAGGAGAAGCTGGAGGTGCGATCTGACAGGCTATTGCTATATGTAACCTTTCCACGGATATATTTCATCTTTTTGTGTTGACACGGAAAAACTCGAGCCTGTCATAGACACTGCACCACAAGTGTTTACTGTAAAATGTGAAAATATCCATCTAAGCTTGTATGAACTTTGTTCGGTCGTCCGATCGAACGGTTTGGCATTTTGGAAACACCGGTTCTCGTGAGATCGCTTAAGTTAAGCAACATCGCGCTGAGTCATGTGTTGGGTGGATGACAATCATGCACATGATCAGTTCTGTTCGGAAGGTAGGTTGGAAGGTTTGAAGTTAGTACGACAACTTAACTCGCCTTGCTTGTCAACCTCTCACGTGACGTGCACAGGCGCAGCTGCAAACGTCCAAGGAGGCGATCGCCGCCGTTGACACGGCCGTCGCCTCGCAGGTGGAGAACATGCAGACTCAGATGGCGGACATGGAGAAGGACGTCGGCATGCTCATCGAGCGCGTCAACTCGGGTCAGTGTCCAGTCTGTGCCCCACACATCTCTGTAGCCGCATGGATAGCGCTTCGTACAGTGAGACTTTGATGCCGGGTTGAGCCACTTTATCATGTCTTCCCACTGATCTCTATAGCCATGGATAGCGCTTCGTACAGTGAGACTTTGATGACATATTGAGCTATTTTATCATGTCTTCCCACTGATCTCTGTAGCCATGGATAGCGCTTCGTACAGCGAGACTTTGATGCCATATTGAGGCCCTGGCCACCTTCTGCTACCCCCAATTTTCATCAAATTTTAAAATTGAATTTCACCGTATGTGGTTGCTCGTTGCCATGGAATTCAACTGAACTCCTACTTTAACCCAGGGTTAATAAAATGGTAAGACTTGTCCTAGCTAAAGTCAATATTTTGCGAGACCTTGGCAAATTCTTGACAAGATCTTGTTGCGCGTGAATATTAGAACTGCAACAGCAACAGGTTATTGCAAGCTCCGTGAAATTCTCGGCCTGCTCTTAGCGACAAGGAGCACCGACGCAGTTTCTGACGGTGGGTCCGCTTTCCGCAACGCAGGCCTCCCGTCCGAGGACGGCAGCAACACGCAAGGGTTCGGCGGGTTCGGCGAGCTCTTCAGCAAGGTCCAGGCGCTGCAGTACGACCTCGACGTCCTGAACGCGGCCAACGTCAAGCTGCAGGAGGAGAAGGAGGAGCAGGAGATGCAGTTCAAGGCGCTCACCGAGGAAGTAGAGGTAAGCGCGCCCGGCGGCCGGGCGGGGAACGATGCTGGCTGGCTGGCCGAGGCTGGTTGTGTGAATTGTGACTCGTTGAAGCAGGTTGAAGCCTTTTTATGCGACTTTTTTCTCACGCCACACGACTCACGGCATGACGCATGATTGTCTGCACAAAATCTGAAATGTTATTGGAGACTATCAGCTAAGTGTTAAGTCAACGACTCAGTTTTGCACACATGTCAGAGTTGATGGACCTTCCTTGGGGGAGCAGCTAAACTGATGCAATGATGTTTAATCAAAGGTGCGAAAAGTGATTTAAAATTCTATTTTTTGTGTCAATTGTCCTTCTCAGAGAGACCAAGACAGTTCGACCAAAGGCTACGAAGCGGAATCGCGCTCAAATTCAAGTGGCCAGTGATACCATTTTTTCATGTCTGAGTTGGAAAATAACAGACAGAAATAATTGAATTTTACAGCGCGTGGTTGATGAAAAAAATTGCCAACTACCTCAAATAACACTTCAACTCAAGTTGATAAAACTGGTGTGTAAGGGGTGTGTAAGCTGGTGTTAATCACGCACGGACGTTTGTCGCGGTCGCAGGTGCTGAAGACGGTGAAGGCGGACAAGGAGGACGTGGAGGAGGCCCTGGACGACAAGGCGGACAAGAACCACATGGCCAGGAAGGTGTCCAACGACCAGTTCGACGCAGCCTGCGACGACCTCAGCAAGGGGCTGGACGAGGCGCTCACCAAGCTCACGCAGCAAGAGAACCTCTGGTAGGCACCCCGTCTCCCGTACGCTGTTTGTAGCTGCTTCACTCGCATCGCAGCTTAGAACACGGCGTTCAGACCTTCTCTTGCCAACTGCCGGGGTTTTGTTTGAAGCAGCGTTCAATCTATGAATCACCTATACCTGTATTGGCTGTAATCATTTGATAGAACTCTCAACCTCGTTTCCAATACACCTTGGCCCATTCCATTTCAATCAAAATGACGTCATGATACCCACTAGGAAAAGCCATTTTGGTTGTGATTTCCTGATCTTCCTATTGGTTAATTAGCAAAGCTTTTTTACATATACTGGTTGTCATTTTTTCTGAATTGAACCGGTATGTAATCTACGTTGATCGAACAGATTGGCATGTTGGAAACACCGATGCTCGTGAGATCACCGAAGTTAAGCAACATCGCGCTGAGTTAGGTGTTGGATGGGTGACCATGATCAATTCTGACCGGGAGAGAGGTTGGAGGGTTTGAAGTTAGTACGACAACTTCAATCGCCTTGCTTATCATTCTCAAGACAGCACGGATTAGCGTAGGAGTCCTGTTGTTCGAGTTGTACCGTCCTTCGGAAGGGAAGTAAAGCCGGTGGTCCCCTCGGTGCTTTTCGACAGGAGTAGGCTACGTGCCGGCACCGGGTTTCCCCTCCTCCCTTCTAGGCTAGGTTAGGTTCATCATCACCCTTTCATCCACCGACGCCATTAGACCAGTGCCACAGGGCCAGTTGTCAAAACAGTGCGTCGTTAAACACCATTAATCAATCAATTAACATACTTTAATTTCAGTCTATCTTCTTGGAGTACCTTATTCGTGCATCTAGTAGCAATAGAGAACACATACCTCTGATCATAATAATCAGTATAAGAGCCAGTTTTTAAATGGCTGGTTAAACGACTACCACATACTCAAAAACTCATCTCAAAGCCAATTACATCAAATCGAATGCACTGGAAGCAAGCCATGGTTAGAGCAGAAGCAAGTTCTTATTGCACGACTCACTCGGTCGGCCTTGTTTCCAGGTCGATCGCTCTGGACGACATACAGAAGGAGATAGAGTGCAAGCTGGACAAGGTCGAGATCTCGCCGCTCAAGGACTTCGTCAACGCCAAGCTCAAGATGTTGCAACAGCGCATCAAGACGCTGGCAGCGCTCAGGAACGAGACGGAGGCGGCCGGAACCAAGCGCAAGCTGCTCAAGTGGGTGGCCATTACGTTATGCTTGATGCTATTATGTCGGTCCCAGTTTGTAGGAAATTTGTCACTGCTCTGTATTACTTTTTCTCACTTTCTTACCTTTGTATTCTGACTTCGCAACGCAAATCTAGCCGAGGGTAGCTAGAGGGTAGCTCGCATGGCACTGTCTTGCCTAGCAAGAGCTTCCAGAGCTCGGCGTCTTCTCTTGAGAGCCCCTTCTTCACCCTTCCTCTCTCACCCAGAATAATGTAATCGGATTGCTCGGAGAGCAACACCACATGCCCACGAAACCAGATGGAGATCTCAAACGATTACCCGCTACCTTTTAATTATAACCATGCCGTGCAGAGTGCTGAGTGCAGATTACTAAAATGTCGTTCCCCGACAGAGACGTGAACTGCCTGTCTTGCGACAAGAGCGTCGTACAGCGTCTGGACGACGAGGGCAACA
This sequence comes from Nemurella pictetii, assembly GCA_921293315.2. Lineage (NCBI taxonomy): Eukaryota > Metazoa > Arthropoda > Insecta > Plecoptera > Nemouridae > Nemurella > Nemurella pictetii. The sequence continues at coordinate 13,069,754 of OV121122.1, forward strand.
CGATACCGTCGGAGGCGCTGCCGGGCACGCGCTCGATGCGCCCCTATTTGACCTACGAGCTGGACGCCGTGCGGCGCCAGCAGAAGCGCATGCCCGGCGCGCGCAACATGAACCAGTTCGAGGACGCCGTCAACGAGCAGCACAAGCGCAAGGGCAGCTCGGCGGCGCCGGCGGCGACGGCGGACCACCTCTGCAACCGGTGAGTGGCATGACCGCGTCGACCCTGTCCGTGGTTCTGTCAACGCACTCCTTGCGGTATCAATTTCAAGAAGTTACACATCCAGTTTGTCTTGTAACAAGCTTGGCTCTTACTAGCATGACCGGAAATCCCTGTTTTTATTTTCTTAAAACCCGTGTCTTTCCTAATCTGAAGACATTCCCTGTTCTTCTAAGATTCAGTGTTCCAAGCAAAGTGCCCGATTAGGTACCTACCAAGCGGAAGCAGACAGCTTGAGATGTTAATCTGACAATAATGTTAACTAGGAGTATGGATTTTGGAATATGCCTGTAAGTCAAATCGTCAGCAAGGTTCACCTTGCGAACGCCACTCAACGTTCAACACTCAGTACACATTACCACTTGTGTGATGTTGTCAACTATGTATAGAACAAGAAAAAAACCTTCTGTGCCAGGTAAACCATCGTTGTCCGCTCGTTGTGCAGGTACTGCGGAGGGAGCCACACGGTGACCACTCCTCAACAGCGCGTCACACGCATGGGCCACTTCATCGACCAGTTCGGACCGCAGGCGATCCCGCTGTCGCGTCCCGTGCACCCGCACGGCGAGATCAAGGAGACGCAGACAAGCTTGCTGGGCGTCGACGAGTCGATGCCCTCGCAGTCGCCAGCCGAGACAAAGCGGTCGGGTTCGCTGCTGAAGACAGCCTCGCCGACGAAGGGATCCCTCGAGAAGGCGACGTCCAAGCAACAAGCCAGCTCGAAGCCGGCGTTGCCTTCCAAGTCGTCGTCGCTGGCGAAGACCGAGGCGCAGAAGTCCGGTGGAAAGATAGCCGAGGGAGTAGAGGGCTCGCAGGCGAAGCTGGGAACGCCCACAGGCTCCGCGAAGGGTTCCAAGACAGGGATACCGACCGGATCGCCCAAGGGATCGCAACAAGGCTCGCCAAAGGGATCGCAACAAGGCTCGCCAAAGGGATCGCCGAAGGGATCGCCAAAGGGATCGCCGAAGGGATCGCCGAAGGGATCGCCGAAGGGATCGCCGAAGACTTCGCCCGGAGGGACGCCGTTGCCGACGACGTCGCCGACGGGCAGTGTCACCAAGACGGGCTCGAAGGCCAGTCAGGAGAGGGCTCAAGAAGGAGACGTTGTGGCTGAGGAAGGCGTTGCTGCCGTGGATGGAGACGCCCCGGCGGAAGGAGCGGCCGAAGAGGCGGGCGACCACGTGGCGGAAGAGGGCGCGGCCCCGGTGGAGGGTGGGGAGGGCGGGGAGGGCGCGGAGGGCGTGGCTGAACCCGCCGCCGAAGAACCAGCTGCGGAGGAGGCGGCACCGGCTGCTGAGGCTGCAGAGGCGCCAGCGGAAACGGAAGAACCTGCTCCGCCACCCGAGGAATAAATGCGTGCATCAAACGTTCGAACTGTGGATTGAATATTTTAGGAGTTTCCATTTGGTTGTGCATGTAGTTTTTTAAACTTGCAATTAGTGTAGTGCGATGATTTTGACATGAAAATTCTTGTGTTATCGTAAAAATTTGCCGAGCTGCTACGCTTTATTAATAAGTCGTTAACCGAACACAGAGAGAACAAGAATATAAATTGGTTTTAAAGGATTTTATCTCGCTTTAATCGTACAATTATTGTTGACAGAATGATTATCTTAGTCCAAAATAATAAAACCTACGATCATAAACATCATCCGATGTTATTGACTCGTGGAGGCTCGCGATATCATCGCAATTCATCTTACATCGGCCCAGCAGCAAATTCATTGTCAACTTGAGCCGTTGTTTACAACAAAACTGTGCCATGGCAAAAATCCCCAATCAGCAACCTTATCTCAAAACTACACACACAAACACACATTCGCACAGCATAACACCATTGAACAAAATTGCCAAATCACGGAAAAATTGCATTGCGATTTTGCTCATCTATCCTTGATGCCGATGCTGCCAATGGCGATGCTTTGACAATCTACGACACAACGTAACTGGTGAGGTAATTGATCGACTTGTGTCGTCACGTCGCTGCTACTAGAATAACAATTGCTCTAGATTGACCCTTCGGTGATGTGACGTTTGGAGGCTGGTCTCGCGCGAGTCACAAGCGATCTGAAAGCCTTCGACACCAGTGCGCACTTCTCGCAGCTCGCACCTCGCATCGTCTACAGACGGCTGGTTTTTTCTCGAAGATTGCCGCACTTTTCGAACGTGTCTAGGCTGTCTTGAACAAGGGTTTTTGTCGAACACTTTGGTGGTTGTGTTCGTCTAGTTTTGACTTTGGTGTCTATTGCTGCCTGTTGGCTTACGCGATACGTATACTACGTCGATTACCACGTGATATTCATTGAGGAAAATAAGGAGAGAAATTGTTTTCCTTCAAAGCGCTGTGTGCAGGAATTCCTACATACGAAACTATCACAACATGTCTCTGATCGAGGTAAGTTGCTTGGCGGACGGTTCAATAATCATTCTAATTCTTAGTATACACGGTGCAAGCGGATGTAACTGAAAATTCTGAATTCATTAACAATTTGTAATTAATTTATGTCGCGGCTTCGCGATCGCTTATTTCATTCTATGGCAGATGAGTGTTACTTTGTTCTTTCGTATTTCGTTTGGCGCCAGCAAAGTTGAGAGAATGTCCTAAAGCTAGACTATGCGGACACTCATATAATCGTGTTGTGGATGAGCGTAATGTTTACGCTCATCCACAACACGATTATATAGCCTGGAAATATCATTTAGTCGTGAAGTTATACGAATATTTTACAACGTAAAAATAGATTTAAAGAAAAAACTGTTTAATTGATTTGCTTCAAAATAACACAGTATCTTCTTTTTAAGATGTTTACAGCACGATGTAAAATTTGTCAACATCAGTTGAAGAAAAGTTTGATTTAGTGACAAAAATCTGCAAAAACGCTAAAAAACGCAATAAAAACGTCATAAACGTCTTCGCTATTTTTCTTCCGGCTCCTCTACAATGGTTATTGATGTCAAAGTAACCCCCCAATGAAAATCATATTTCTGACGTTTTTGCCCTAGAATACCCAAGGTTTGTGATAATCTTTCGGAAAGTCCAATACGAAATCGAATCTTCGATGGCAAAATGTTCAAGAAAAATATTCGCGAATGAAAATAATAAATTGCATCTCGTGCATTAGAACTGGTTGACCTCTGACTGTTAGATATGGTATCGGGCACAGAACCTTCCTATTGGAGACCCCCAGTGGACTTGCGGGGTCAACTGACTTGACCCCAAGATAAGATACAGCATCATGGCTTCCTACGTTCTTTAAAGACACGCCGAGACGATTCTCGAAAAAATTCACAGAATTGTCTGATTAGCAGAGGAGATGAAAGTATTTACACGATCGTATATTCCGTGCAAAATAGATGAATGAACTAACAAATGATACGGTGCTTTAATTTCGATCTTGAGACCAATTAGTCAAAGAAATTTCAGAGTTTTGCGATCAATTATAAATGAATATAAAATTAAACATTTTTAGAGGGCCAAGTATATTTCTCAATGGGTTATTGTGTCGGGTTAAGCGATCGATGAAACAGAACAGAGACAAAAATAATTAGGTAAAGTTACCAGAGTAAAATTACGCGTAAAATACTAACAAGATAATTAGTTTCAAGAACAAGTTGCTTCAATCAACTATAATTAAAGAGAAACTGGCGTCTCGCGTTCCAGATATAAGTCACATGTCCATACATGACCGGACACGTGAATTTTGCCATAATCGGATACAAATTTAAGTTGACAATTTTATTCTGGGTCCTTTCACTATGTGCACGCTAATTTTACCTTTCACCTTCCTCTCGATCAAACCCAATTTTAATTTAAGCATTTATAGCTGTATGTGTTATAAAAAAACAGTCAGGGTTGGTGCGACTTTTCGCCTATTGTGGTATGCTTGCGAGGAAAATACTAACAGGTGTCAACAAATCCATTTTTCTAAGATACAGAAACGAGGACATGGCACTATCAGTAACACATTGCTTGCATAACACCTCACAGTAGGTACTTTACGCTACGCGTAAACACAATTGCAAAACGAAATACAGAAAAAACTTGGAGAAGAATCCGATGTGGCATGGGAACAACATAATAGTAATCTGACGACACTGGTTTTGCGTATTACGTCAATAGACCACGTGTTATCAACTATTTAATAATCTATCGTCGGATTTTTGGGACATAAAAAGTTACTGCGAACGCACACACATTATAATAAATTTGCGGCAAAGCGCGATAACCCACCGCGAGGTCAAAATTATCGCCCGATTATTTCGACTACACTTAAATATATTAATTACAGATTTAATAATTGGCCAGATGATCGATAGCCGACGCTCTTTGGAGCTAAGCTATCTGTAAAAAAAAAAGCGCGGTGTTATCAGTCTTCGGCAAGTGTGTTTATACCCCCAGCAGAATGTGATAACCTTTAACCTCAACAGTCGTTGCCTTGTCTTGTCGCTTGACACCGCGAGATGGTTCGTTGGTTTCGAAGCCGTGATCATTTCCCATGAGCTCCTTGTCGCGAACCAGCAACGTATCATCTTGGTGATGACGAAACAAGCAGTTATCTTACATTATTTTACATGGTGCCGATTCGCAGTGCGAAACAACGTTGCAATTTGCTCAAAGCTTTTATAATGTCTCCCCTTTTGTGCCTAGATTGTGTCTCGGAGTTGTTTAGCTCCCGTAGAATAGCGAGCAGAGGGTGGGGCAATAATAAAAGCTAATCCTTTTATCTTTTGACTAGTTTTTTTGTCTTTAAATAATAAAAAAACTGCATTCAATTTACACCACTAATAGCTTCTTTCACGGGAAGCAGTTACCGACGATTTAGGCGCCTGTGCATCACGGCAAAACTCAAATTAGGACATGCTATAACCAAGTGGCCAAAACATAGCGTGCCAATTTAAACTTGGCAAGCTGGCAGCAGACGCCATTCAAAATTCCAATCTACCGAACGAGTAAACAATTTTTTATAAGCAAAATAGCGGTTTGGCAGGCGGGCCCGACGCCCCGAAGCGAACCACCTTTACCAGCCCCCAAAACCGAACCAGCTCGGCAAACTCCGTGTGCATTCGCGACGCGCAAATACCAGTCTGCAATCTGCAGGCGCGCAAAAACCGTCGTGACCTTGTGAAAAATTAGCATTGGTGTTCGACAACAACAGCTTTGACGCAGGCAGGCAGGCAGGCAGGCAGGCAGCCTGGCCGCAGACATCCGTATTCGCGTTTCGCACAGCGACTGATCAAGTTGGGTGCGGATGTGGCTGACGAAAATTTGCAATCATTCGCCTATGATTTGTTAGTTTCGTTGTTTTTGGCGCCGGCGTCGGGAGTGACAACTTGACGACACGTGATATTGCTATCGATTTTGTGTTCTGCTTGCGTAAATAGACGGACAGAGTGACACTTTGGCTACGTTTTTTTTCCGGTCGCTTTTTCTTATGGAGAGAATTAGAGCTGTGCGTTGGACGTTGTTAATCTGATAGAGAGGCGAGTGTCAATATTTTCCGCAGTGCTTGTAGTGTTTGCTGGCGTGAGTTCACGAGCGCACAATAAACTGACCCCGATTTTATCTCGCGTGCCGGCGATAAGAATAGATTATATATTTGCCAAGTTGCTTGCTGGGGATCTCAGTCTCTGCTTGAGGCTCCACAGTGCCGGCTTGGGAACCACCTCCCATCGAAGGACTCCGACATCTGTTCTTCCCGCACGAAACTGTGTTAACAAGGAAACGTAACAACGCTCGGTCAAATTGTTTCTACTGCGACCGAAGGCGGTGAAACTTGTGCGAAGAAATAAGCAACCGGTTGGCGCGTGCGGGTTCGGTGGCTTTGGACAGTGGGACGAGACGTTGGGAGAGTTGTTTTTAAATATCACAAATGTTCAGCCCGTTAAAGATGACCATCGTTTCGCTTCATTTCCGAGTGAATCCTATCTACTACTCCGACTATTCCGATACATAGCCGACTAGCTGTCATTCCGACATCCTGAATTGGTGCTGAGAATTTCTAGTCTGTTTTTGTTGTTAAGTTTATAAAGTTGATCTACTCGCTATTAAACCTAGAAAAAATTACGCTTATTAGTTGATTAGTTTTTAAGGAAGCAAAGTCGAATTATCGCGAAACAAATGCAACAACCACTGAGCGATTTATTCCTTTTTAAATCCACCTTCACTATGGATATTGTTAATGTGAGTATTTTATGTGTTCTTTTATTACTGCAACCTAATTTTAGGAACATTATCCAATGTTAATGCCTTCCATATTATTTTCTATCAACCATTTTCGCAAATTCTTAACAAGAAAACAAATTAAGAAATGAGAAGAATTGTGCAGAAATCATTAAAAATCCATCCCAAAACCAAGGATGTAAGAAAGTCTAACATCCTCTTCAATTCTCCACTAATCCCACCCGTTCTCTCTTTTACAGTCCCCCGTTCTGAAGGCATTCCTCGCCGGCTCGTTCTCGGGCACGTTCTCAACGATTCTCTTCCAACCCCTGGACCTTGTCAAGACGCGTCTGCAAACCTCGGTGGCAATCGCCCATCCCGGCGGAATGCTCACCATCCTGAACAGTATCGTGCAGAAAGAACATGTCGCTGGTCTCTGGAAGGGCATGACACCCGTGAGTCAAGTTCATTGTAACCTCTAAACTAACCGCCAAGTTCATTGCAACTCGGGTTTCAATTGGCCCTAATTGGCAGACAGACGATGGATTAACAAGTGGCCGGGCCTCTCCGTGCAAATAAGCTACCAACGTCACAGCACTCAACAAATAATTACTCTAATCGATCACGTCCCATTGATATATCGCCGTTACTATCTCATTGCATTGTTCAATGTGACAGGTGGCATGTTGTTTGCTTCCACTGCTGCTAAAGCGCTAGATTTGGTTTTTATTTCTTGCAGTGATGTCATCGTCACATAACAGAGAGATATCTCATGTTTGATTTGCTAGATCAAATTTACTACAGTGTCTACCCACCATTGGGATACTATTTCATCCTGATTTTACTACTAGTAGAGTAGGTTGTCATTTTGCCCAAGTGCTACATTAACTGGTCTGGTTAAAAATTTAGGGTTCAAATTTCTGATTTTTAATTTAACAAAACAAAATTATGAGGCATACAGCGATGTTAGCTGTTTCAAAATGAAAGATTGCAAAAAAGAAATTAAAGACGCAAAAAAGTCCATCCGCTTATCTTTGGGCTTGTGTGAACTAAGTGTGATCTTTGGTCAAAGTTTGACTTCAAAAAACTTGTCTGCTCTTATCTTATCTTTGCGCTTGAATTCAGCAAACTCAGAACAAAAATCGGGAAATATCGTACACGCTTTTAAGAGTTGAACGTGATGAACCGTGAAGCAAATTAACGTTTGCAATCTGATATCGCAGTGAGCATGTAGGTAGTAACTGCACAGAAGAATAGGAAGCAAATTATTTTTCCTGGTACTTTTTTTAGATCATATGGGGCGATATGATATCAAATCGCAATATCTTGTTAGATGATAATCGGAAATTGAAATACCTTATCTACATACCCCTACCTCCTTGGTACCAAAACTAAAAAAATTGTGTATAAATATGGTTCACCAAACTCCCTGCCTACATTCAGCCTAGCGAATTTGTTTACGTTTTCTTATCATGCACTGCTCAGGCAACATATTGTTGTTTAAAACATGAAATTATCAAGCACTCTAATCTTTTGCACACACCTCTATCTAGTCCATTGTTTGCTTAGATTTCACTAACAGAAACAGTGCACCTGACCTTCCACAACCTTCAAAATTCTCAGCTCTTTGAAATTAAGACTGCGGCCGACGCTACAGTCCTAAGTCTTGGCCAAAAGTGCAAACGAGTGTATAGTGCAAACTAGGATTTGTAAAAAGATTTTTTATTCCAATGCCCCAAGCATAACTGAAGCCCGAGTTGCCTATACATTTTTTTCTGTTTCTTCACGGGAACGCTTAGTAACCTAATCATCGCACATTTCAAAATATCGATAAAGACAAGTCATGCCAATGCCTTACATATGCACATCAGCAAAATCCATCCTAAACCTTCACCCAATTCACCAACCGTGTTACGCTAATGCAAGACTTGCGCTAAGGCAGTCACTCTCACCATCTCAATGCTAACGCCTGCGTTTCCCTGCCTTGGCTGTGACAACATTCGGATGTGTACGAATCGCGGCATCGTAAAGCTAACGCCCACCTTTCCCTGCCTGCAGTCGCTGACACGATGCGTACCTGGCGTCGGCCTGTACTTCTCGTCGCTGCACTGGCTCAAGTCGAAGATGTGCGCTGGTCACCCAGGCCCGATGGAAGCGGTCGCGTTGGGGATCGTCGCTCGTTCGATGAGCGGCGTCCTGCTCATCCCGATCACCGTCGTCAAGACTCGCTTCGAGGTGAGTCGGCGGTTCGAGGCAGCGTTCTCGGTCCGTGTATTGAATCGGTCGCGAAAGCGCGGCGTGTATTGCATGCCCGTGAGGTATGAATGTGGAAGTTTGAGTTGAAACCCGTCGGGATTCAACGGTGGTTTGTGAGCGCGTGTTTGTACCGGAAATACAATGGCTAGGACGTCCAGCGAGCATCACGAATTTCTGAGTTTCAGTTTAGTTAGATATGCTTGAAAAAAATATCATTCAATGTTTCGGTTTGTGCCTTAATCGGTTGTTGGTGAAGTTGATCGTCTTGCTGTTGAATCCGATTGCAATCCAACTAGGTCAGGAAAATTAACTTGACAGTTCAATTTATGGCCTGTGTTGTAATTTTAGCCAAGAGTTTAAGTTGTTATGACAGGCGAAATATCTCTAACTTTTAACCACCACTAATGATTTCACTAAACTTTGTAATGTTAGACCTGATTTGAGTATATAAGTTTTGCAAATCCAAACACGAATTGATTTAGTGAAACTACTTCAGGAGGATAACTAGAAAATAAATAGGATAATCAGCTTCTAGTTTATCAATTCACATTCTGAGGTCGTGAACCCCACCAATAGAATAATAAAAAAATGCTACCTACTTAAATTTGCTTCAATTAAATGTCATTGGACTTGAGAGTTCTATTGAACTTGATATTCAATTCAAGGATATATTATTTATAAATAGGCAAGAGCCTTCTGATTCAACTACCTTAATAAAATGTAATCTTTATTCAATGTCAAATACTATGTATTGTTTTCTATTATTGATATTTTCTCGCTATATGGCAGGAGCTAATTAAAACTTTTAAGATACTACTAAGATTTTTCATTGAACTTGGGAACCAGCAAGAGCTGCTCATCTTTATCTGGGGAACAACAGCAGATTAGATAATAGCTACAGAGGTCAGAGGTCAGATGTGACTGAAGGATGTGACCTTCAGTCACATCCTTTACTAATTTTAATATTGTTGTCCATTGACCAAGTCGATGACGCAAACACAGACAAGGAATTGTCCCATCTAGGTCGATAATGTCTTCCTTGTTGAATATTGAGTAGTTACTAGTTATGGTGTGAAAGTGGTTTCCTGTGTCAATTCAGTGTGATCTGAAATCTATTGTGCTTATTGTACAGTCTACATTAATTCTTGAAATTTAGCACGGCCTCATTTAATTGTTGTAGTCAAAAAAATTTACTGTGAAAACCGTGCATTTTACAGCCACCATTCCAAAAACTATACAGCTGCCGTAAAGGTGTTTATCCTTCACAACTACTTGTGTCGATTCATACCTAGTGCGAGATGTTACAAGGATAAAAATAATAGAAAATGTGTTTTAATCTGGAACCATTCCATCAAAAATACCATTCATGCGATGGTTAACAACCCAGGCATAAACCTAACCATGGATATTTACAATCAAGAAACAAAATACCCATTCCAAAATTTGTCTCCGGTTAGCGAGATTTGAACCTAGATCTTTCACCTGTCCGGGGTTAAGCATTATCCAGTTACGCTATTCGCTATATGGGATCGATACTAAGTTTTATTCGAGTAGTCGGGCTCGATGAATCACACTAACCGTGGATCTCTTCCCCCTGCAGAGCGGTGTCTACCAGTACGGCAGCGTGACCAACGCCCTGCGCGTAATCTATCGGACGGAAGGCGCCCGCGGGCTGACCTGCGGCCTCTGGCCAACGCTGTTCCGCGACGCTCCCTTCTCCGGCCTCTACCTCATGTTCTACTCGCAAGCGGGCTCCCGCCTGCCCCAGGACTGGCTCGCCTCCAACATGGCCGCGCCCGTCAACTTCTCGTGCGGGATCGCCGCCGGGCTGATGGCCTCCGTCGTCACGCAGCCGTTCGACGTGCTCAAGACCAAGATGCAGCTCTATCCGGATCGGTTCAACGGGCTCGCTGCCGTGTTCATTCACGTTCACAAGGTGGGTTCGATTGGGACGGTTTAATTGCTTGTTTGAGTCTTCTGTTGTTTGTTTATAAATCGGCTCTTGTGGTTCAAATCTAGTAGAAGGCAGTGAAAACTCAAATTTATCCTCGGGGAACCTGAGGTTTGAATTCCATAGTGGTTCAAGAAACTTTAATTTAAATAGTAGCCTATCAAAGGTAAAAAGCATAATATATGATTTAAAAATCAGAGATAATTAAGTCCTTCTAATACTTTTCTTGTAGCTACTCCTTACTATTTTCTGGGACATGCATGAAACTTTCCATGAATTTTTATGAAATATTTTAGCTATACCGAACCAAATAAATCCAATTATAGATAAAAGTTGTACTAATGATGTTGCTATTTTCTCCAGACATACGGAATGAGCGGCTACTTCAAGGGCCTCGTGCCGAGAATGCTTCGGAGAACATTGATGGCGGCAATGTCGTGGACCATCTACGAGCAAATCACTCGATCCGTTGGCTTGAAGTGAGCGCGGGGCTGCGTTAAGAACAACCCGGGAGGGTTCAACACTTGGCCATGCGGCTCGAATCGGCGCTATTCTGTCGACATAGCGCCCACAATGACGAAGAGCGAAGAACAGAGTTCACTGCGATTGTACGAGAGCAATCTTAGCGGGGATCTCACACGGGGAACAGAATGTCTATGTTATAAATTAGAATTACTGACTTGAACTCAGTTAAGTTTAACTTGGTTAGTTAAAGTTATTCAATGCAAGATATTTATATAATAGTATGTTTTGGAATGAAGCTGGATTTCATTTGAGAGATTTAATGAAGAATGTTTTTAGAAGAGCAGTATTATAGTGCCTTTGCAGTTTTTTATACAAAAAATAAGCACCTAGCTAAACGTTTTTGAAGCTAGGTGACTCGTAGGCTAAAACTGAGAAACTGGAATTGTGATTTTATAAAAACGGTTAAAAATCAAAAAGGGATCAAAAAAATTATGTTTCTTACCCAATCCTGTAGGTATATGGTATATCTACAGGCATTTACATATGGCTAAGGTGATAAAAGCCACGGATATGTGGTTCCTACTGGACAAGCTTCGATTGTATGAGTGTAAAACCGATTATATTTTACAATAAAGTTTTCATACATAAATTTTGTTCGATGGTATTTTGAATTCCTTGACGTGATCTGGGCATTTGAATCTGTCTGCAATCCTTCCTACTCTACAAGCTTGATGTCGATTTATAAACCTGGAAGATTGCGATACCTCAGGCGCAATATATTTAATACCAAATCCATGCCTATTCCCGTATTTGTCATGCATTTTCTCTGAAAGATTAGCGGAATAAAATCATTGAATTGATTTCAACAAGTCTCACGAATGAAGTGAATAAGTTGATGTAGATGTGATGCCACATTTGTTACCATACCCTAGAGGCTGTGCTATGGGTATATTTCTAGGAGTATGAACAATTAGTGCAACCTGACTTAAATATAAAACTGCCAATAAGACAATAAACTCTATTTTCAATGCATACTCAACACAAACTGGTTTGGATGACTTGTCTTCGGCCATTGAATTTGGGGTATGCTTGGCCAGAAGCCGAAATTGGCACCAAATTCATGCATTGCACCTTATGATCTTAGAAATGCATTATAACTGATGTACAGAGCATAGCATATGATTATATGTCACTTCACTCACCTTTCATAGCTTGGAGATAGATATTTCTATAAATTCCATTATCTTCCTCACCAGCCACAAGGACCACTTCCACTCAGCACATGGGACACTTTAGTTAGGTTATGGCAAAGATTGTAGTATGGTGGTTATGGTAAAGATATGAAACAATGAATCATAAAAAAAAAATTGTTGCAGCCTGCCATTATTTTGCTACTGATAGACCGCAAAGCGTTTCCAATACTAGTAACTCAATAGTCACACAACCAAAGAGTCATGGAAAATGCACTGGATAGCTATGCCAGAAAAAACTTTGCAGTAAAATCATAAGTGAATAACATGGGCAACACAAGTCATTACCATTGGCAATCTGTAGGCTGTTTGATCTCGTTAATATGCACTGCGTTCTTGGCATAAGTCGATTGAATGAGCTTTTGCAAAACAGATGGAGGCTGAATAGTGAAGACTAAAGAGTAAGAAAGGCTGATATTATCCGATAAATTGGTTTTATAACAACCATGCCCTAGATACAGTCGCAATACAAAACTGTGCATTAATTTCTCAAAACAAAAAACCATAGAAAGTCAAAAATTGATTACACTTATTTAAGAACAGAAGTTTGCACTACTTATTAAACTAGGTAGTAGATTCTATTTGCTAAGTTTAGTATTATTATGATGTTGATCTCAATTAAAATTCTAAGCCAATAGAAAAAGCAACAAAGAACAGAGAAGCGATGGGCTGCTGAATGAGTCGCAGCTCAATTGCATAGACTGTCGATCATGGGCCGCGTTCAGACGATGATTCAGATCCTCTTGATCGAGGAGTACGGATATAGAGGTTGGAAACCGGTTTCGGGACCGTCTTCATCGTCGGCATCGTCGTTGTCGGACTCAAAAGTGTTGTCGGGGATGTCGTACAAGCGAATCATCGGCTTGTTCGGGTCCTTCATGATCAGATACTTACCATCCTGCAAAGAGATACAAGAAAATGGGAATTGAGAAAATTGGCAACATAATTTTCATCACGGTGTCTGGTCTCATGGCTGAAATTAACTACGAATTGGAATCAACGCTGATGCACGCAGCATGGCTTTGCAAAACGTCGGGAAAAGTTTGAGAATGGGACGTAGTATTTGTTACTCAGTTAAATAGTTTTTCTGAAAACTAACGTGCTAAGATTAGGAAAAGACACGAGTCTTCAGAAAATAATAACTATGAATTAAAGCTATTTTGTGGATTGATGACCAATATGATGGCAAAATTTACAGATCATTTCCTAGCAGATTATACAGACAGTGCATGAATTTAAAAAATAACTACTACTACTCTCATCTTCAAATTAAGAAACTTCTTAGCAATGTAAGAATAAACCAAATATTTGCGTGTATAGAATACAAAGATACCACGGCTCTAACTCTATAAACACAAGCACACGCAGCAAAACATACCTTCTGCTTCATGCAGATGTCGACGATGCAGCGCAGAATGCCCCAGGCGTTGTCCATGTTGAGATTGATCTGCGTGGCAAACTCGTTGGGCTTGTACTGCTGGGTGCCGAGGATGACGTGCTTCGACGAATCACGCACGTGCGATCGCCCCACGTACCTGCAAACGCAACCGACGACGCTTTCAAAAACCCTGCCGCTTTTCGGCCAACCACTGACTCACTCTGTGCCTTCAGATGGAACAAACCTAATTCCTGGGGACACATACTTGAACCTTTCAACGGATTAGCTTGATGCAGCTGTTTTGACGTAGCCACTGCACCTGAATAGCACTAGCACTATTGCCAGCATCTCCAGAACAATCATGATATTTTGCTGTAAGCGTTGCCTATTATGTGCTTTCAGTCGAAGTAAAGCACAGTGTACTACAAGCAAACATTTCCCAACATCTCAACCCTTAAAATGCTGAATTTCCATCAGCTCAAATACCCTGCTGTTTTTTCTTGATCAAGCTTAACTTGGCTGCAACAACCAGCCACAAAGTGATTTTAAACGTGCAAAAACTACTAACACGACGTTAGTGCAAGTCTTTAGAAATAGAACGCGCACAAATTCCGATTCGTCAATCTTTCAAGTAACCCAGCAAAAATTGAAGCGTATGGCAAGAAACGGAATAATGTTCAACATCACAATTCTCTAGTCCTTGAGGCCAAACAATTCCAACTCTTCCTGATTTATACCAAGTGGTACATGAGCCTTTCAAAAGTTGCACGAAAACGTTTCAACCGCGCAGTGCCAACTGGCCAAACGATGCCAGCGACGTCCGAGCTACACGAGCCCGGTCTAACCCATGCCCGTCGGCGGCAACGACTCACCCGAATTTGACCTGGTCGGAGCCAGCCAGCAGCGCTTGCACCGTCCACTTGGCGAGCTTGCACGCGTTGTTCCGCAGCTCGTTGGCCAGCACGGCGCCGCGCTGCGTGTCCAGCTTCTGCCGCCACTCAACTCCGCCCGACAGCTTGGAGTCCCACTCGTTTAGCGCCTTCACCTGTGTCGAGCCACGGGAACATGGTCAGGACTCGGCATGTTAGCATGGGTAGAGGACAGTGTGAATCATTGTAGTGACTAGTGATCACAGGCGTTTGCACACAGCTGATGTCCGCAGCACACTAGGTGATGTAGAAACTCTGTTTCAAAAGATGGAACTTGGTATGCCAAAGTGGTTAGGTACAAAAATCAAAATTTATGGATTAGTCCGTTAAAAACATAGGCATCGAAACGATGGTCAGTACTCAGTAGAGATAGAAATAAAACAAGAGTGAGGTCTGTGTAGGTCAAGGCTCAAGCTAGACTTAATTCACTCCATACTGATATTTACAATTACTTTCACTTTCTCAACTCCAAGCAGTTTGAATGAAATTTCATTCACAATCCTTCATCACTTAACATAATCTAGTCTAGCATTAAATTTAGAGCCAGCAAAATTTGAATGAGAGTGACCTGCTATACATTACCGAATCCTTTCTAGCCAAGTCCCACTCTTACCACGTTCTTGAACTTGTCCTACTCCTAACAAGACCAAAGCAACAACACTGCGAGTGCGGAGAACAAAGGGCCGAGTTCGACAACAACGACAGGGGCAGGAAATCGGCGGCAACAACGGCGGATGCGACGTACCGTGAGGAACTGCAGCTCGCCGTTCGGCCCGTGCATGATGGCGTCGTGCTCGCAGCGCGCCACCAACACCACGCCGTTGTCCAGGTCCCACTTGCGGTAGCGGTACGCCACCGACGCGACGTCGCCGGACTCCTCCTCCGAGATGAACGGGTTGGTCTCGTCGAACTTGTAGCGCGGCTCGCCCTGTACCGAACGGGGAAAAAAGCGTGCCGTTAGTACCATCGTACTTGATTCTAGCCAGGTATATATAAATATTTTTTCTTTGCAGGAAAATTCTTATTGATGCCAAGGGCCTAAGTTTTGCCTGTATGCTTCACATTTCCAGCTGTTCAGACTCAGACAACCCACTAATTTTACTATCAGCATAAAGTAGAGGATTATATTGAAGCCAATCACCAGGTTTTCAGAATAGAACCAGGGTGATATGTGAAGGTTTCTGACAAGATACGTCCTTAAACCTATAAATTGGCAGCATATCATGCTTGGGAATTGCAGATGCAAATTTATTGTTAATATTCACAGGCAGGCTCATATTACACTCATCATACCTAACATATTTTGCAATCGAACGCAGGTAAATCCATTTAGAAAGCTTAGACCGTGATGTGTCCATACAGACAGCGTCTGACTACTATTAGTGCTCATTTAGTATGCTGACTCACGGTCTTGAGCACTTGCTGCGAGAAGTTGTGGTTGATGAACGTAGCCTCGAGCGCGAGATTCCGCGGGGAGTTGAGGCTGTTGCCGTCGTCCTGCGGCGGCTCCACCGACGTCTCGTTGACAGTCAGCAAGTCTGCGGGAAAACACGGCGCTCCGTTCAGGATGGTTGGTCAACACCACCCCCGGTTCGCAATGCTTTTCATGACTTATAGTCGTAACATCCAACATTCATCGGAGAAACTTTTACCTCTCAAAACTAAACTTAACTTGAATATTAGCTAGGCATCAAAAGTTGAACCAAATCAGTCACTCTCTTTCTAGTCTGAGTGTAAAAAATGCTGCATTGCTTTTACCTATTTTCATTTTGCTGCCTGGCACCTAAGACATTTACTTAGGTATCTGTACTAGGAACTCGGAAGTGTGTTTTCAGCTAAGGCTGACAGTTACACCGATTGCTGGTAGTAATAAGTATAACATACTAAAATAATTAAGTTTTTATATCAAATTTGGATGGCAGCCTCTTCAAAGGAGAGGTCATCCCAGAGTTTGGCTCATCTACACACAAAGGATTGCCACCCAACATAGGAACTGTTAAGAAATCATTTTAAATATACCTACTAGGTATCTAGAAAATATACTTTTTGCAGATGGCACTATGGACAATGAAACTAAAGCAGTGATTCCTTCGCCCCGCTAGTCACGACTTGTAATCGAATCGGCTAGAGCACTCACCGAACTCGGTGTTGTCGCGCTTGTCCAGGAACAGCTTGTCGCCGATCTTCTCGATGACGATGTCCCACGAGTAGTTGGAGCGCGTGCAGCACATGAGCGTGGCCAGGATGGCGTCGGTCGCGTAGACGTTGCCCTCGGTCTTGCTGAGCCGGCGCACAACCGGGTCGTCAGTGGTGGTCACCGTGTGGAAGATGCGGTCGATGCGCTGCAGCGGCTTCTCGCTCTTCACGTTCACGCGGTCGTACGACTTGTCGTAGTACTCCAGCGAGCCGCAGCACAGGCTGGAGAGAGGGCGTGAAGGTTAGACGATGCGACGTTTGTGGGCTTGGACCTTGGTAAATACTAGAAAAGCTTCCGGGTTTTCGGGTAGGAACCGGGTGGCAAATAACCCGGTTCTGATTTCTTAACCCGGGTACCTTTTTATCTTATTTATTTGTTGTTGTCGGCACTTTACAAGGGTAAATAATGTGTAATTTCTCAAGAGGATTTCAGAATTTGTAACAAATAACATTTTTTCTTTGGCCGTCTCATTTTTTTTTTTTACCTGCCAAAAAGGATTGCTAGTGAATATTACTAGGGTGGCAATTGTGTACCAACATAGCATGCGATATCATAAGTTGTCATATGTTTTCTCTGCAGCTGCCTGTGTCTTACATGAAATAAGGTGAGATTCATATTGCATTTTCATCTATATGACAAATGCCTTCCTGACTGCCAAGTCTATGAATGCATTGCTAAATACGGAGTCTGATTCATTTTAACAGCTCAAAGTTATGCAAATGTAGAGAAAAATCATTACTTGCAAGATAAAATAATTACCTTGTATGGTTTTCCATCAAGCATGTATCAAAAGGGATTTTGAATGGTTTGGAGAATGGTTGTTAGCTTAGTATTAATCGGCCTTCAGATTCAATTATTTGACATTTTAACTTTTAAGTAAAAAAGGGTAGGTATTTGAAGTTGGACTGAGTGGTAACACATCACAGTGGATTTGCTTTAACTACATTGGGATTTGGCACCTACATTGTAGAAAAAGGCATAATGTATATTGACAGCAGATGAAACTTGGCTCTAGACCACACTTACACATCCTCTCCATCCTTCACATTGGGCAAGGACAGCTTCGCAAGCCGAGGGAAGTCCATCTCCTCGATTGTCGTCCAGTCGGGGCGAACCGTGACCGAAGCGTCCCGACTTTTGATCGGTGGCTGGTTGCGATTGTTGCGCATCCCTTGGCGCATGGGCCACTTGCGCTGTTGCCGCTGCTGGTTGCGGTCGCGCATCTTCAGCCCCTTGCCCAGCAGTTGCAGCTGGTTATGCTGATTCCCTCGCTGGCCGCCACGGCCGCGCATGTTGCGCATGTTCTGGCGGAAACGACCACGCTGATATGGCGGCTTCTGGACGCGCGTCGTGTCAACCAGATGGAACGTGCTTTCATCTTCATCGTGATAATAAGCGTATTGGCTACCACCTCCGAATTGCGATTGATACTTGTCTAGAAAATAAAATTAATAGTTATTATCGGGACACAAAAAAAAAAGTAAATTAGTAATCAAGAGGACATTTTGTATTCTGAGGTAAAAATAAATTTGGTTAGGGGACCTGAAGGCATATGTCATACTTACTGGTATACTTCTTGTCTTGGAAAGTCGATCCAGTCCAATCTGAAATCTAAATAGCAAATGCATGTGTCAAAAATATCTATAAATACGCTCAAATGTTAAAACATATGCGTGTACACGTGTGCTAGGTTACCTTGCCGAGGCGATCGCCTTTCGAGAAGGGCTGGTACGGCATATCTTTGAATTGATCTGGCATATCAGCTGGACCCCATCCTCCAGAGTTGTCTTGAATTACAGGAGCATTGAAATGTGGTACTTTCGATGCCACCGGAGCCGACTCTTCAGTCATCGTGCTAATTTGTGTATTTTAATAATAAAAACACGAAATACTGTACCCCCACCAGTATAATAGCTAGCACTGCCTATGACACTGTGGTGAAGGTGGCTCCGTTTTTAAGTAGCTCTCGAGGGATGTGACGTATGTATATCTAACAATACCAACTAAAATCCATTAACACTAAATTCCGCTAGGTCCTAATCCGAGTAGCTCCGCGACTCTGCTTTGAAAATTTAATGAAAGTACTTTTTCAGAAAATGTTGAATTTTCATATCAATAAGTGTTCGCCGGTTTAAAATGCGTGAATTAAATCAAATATTTCATTTCGCTAATTTATCATCTTAATTCGTATTAAATACTACTGTTTTCTGAACGTTGAGGTTATGGGCACAATTATATCATGCCTACTTAACATAATTTTTGTAATTGAACTAGTACTCTAATTCCCATTTATTGGGAAAATCAAATACAAACATTCACATCCAGTGAAGAAATCATGTATCGTAAAATACAGCTTTTTAGATCAGTAGTACAAGATTTAATATCGACAACGGCAAAGGAATTGACATTCAGCCGATCACTCTGCACGGCAGTAATATGTAGATTGCAGCAACCTAAACTTTCTGGATTCACTTCTAAAGTTTCATGGTCTCAAAGTAGATTCATTTATAGAGCAGCAATTCGTCTGAAAGATGAAGAAAGTTCGCCAAAAAACAGTGCTGTAGTTACGAGAGACTTCTTTGAAAGCCTTCCAGTAACAAACAAAGACAAGGAAACTTATCTCGACATGGTGAAGATCTTCGTGGGTCGTGACATTCACCGAAGAGGACACGTCGAGTTCATCTACTCAGCATTGCGGCACATGGAGGAATTTGGTGTTCACAAAGACTTAGAGGCATACAAGTCGCTTGTTGATGTACTACCAAAGGGAAAATTCATACCCACAAACATTTTTCAAGCAGAATTCATGCATTATCCCAAGCAACAACAGTGTGCCATTGATTTACTAGAGCAGATGGAAGATAATGGTGTTATTCCAGACTATGAAATGGAAAATATTCTGTTAAATATCTTTGGAAAGAAAGGACACCCACTGAGAAAGTTTTGGCGAATGATGTACTGGATGCCTAAGTTTAAGAATCTTTCGCCGTGGATGCTTCCCAACCCAGTTCCAAACGACAGTTTGGAGTTAGCGAAACTGGCCATGCAACGAATAAGCACTGTTGATCTGCAGAGCAAGGTTACCATTTACAACGCTTCAGAACTTCAAGATGCTTTGGATCAAACGTGGATTGTCAGCGCTCAAAGCATTGTGCAGAAAGAACTAATTGATTTGCATCCTAAAGAAGAGCCAATCTTTGTTGAAGGGTCTTTTCGAGTTTGGCTCAGGAATAAATCAGTTGACTATTTTATTTTGCGAGCCGATCCGAAGCCACGCAAGCCGCAGCCTGTAGAAGACGATGATGGTGAGATTGTTCATCGATGCAAATTAATTACATCTACCTGCTTACTAATCTATGCCTCTCCTAATACGTTCATCTATTAGCTTACTCTATAAATGGTAAATACCCTATAAACAGCACTTGATTGGGGTAGTTTGTTTGAAATGTTGGCAAAGGACCCAACATTTGGAATTGATTTTATTTGGATTTTATTTATGCTTTCCAAGCATAAAACTATAATTATATTCCTAAACTAAAAGCTTGAACCCTAACACTAGCTGCCTCCATCTAACAGACTCTGATTAAAGTATATAGGTACATACCACCAACACGAACCATTAAACAGTTCGTACGAGTTACTAAATCACCGTGTCGCTCTCCGCGCTTTTCAGACGTCGGCTCGCTCGCTGTGCCGCTGACAGAAGAGCCAGGGACGCTGGTACCCGCGCCGACAGTCCACGAACAAGACGACGGCACGATCCTGGCCGTTTGCGCGACCGGCACGTCCAGTCGCGACTCACTGCTCTCGTGGATCCGGCTGCTGGAAGCCGACGGCAACCCAGCGCTCGGCCGCCTGCCGATACTGTTCACGTTGCGGTCGCCGGGAGGCGAGGCGGAAGAAGTACCGTTGGTGGAAGACGGGGACAGGAACGACAGGCTGGAGGGGAGGAAGTGACAGGCTCGGGTCACGGGAGGGTAGCGCGTTGGTAGAAACTAGAGAGTGGCCGTTGAAGTTTGTAAATGTTATTTTGTTTTTAAATTATATGCACCAATGAACAGAGATAATTAATGGTTTTGTTTTTTTTATCTAGCCTGGATTGGAATATGGTAGGAATTGATTCTTTGTGTTCTGTGAATCCTCAGAAGTCACAGTTCCTACTTCCCTATTCCTTCATGTTATGAAGCCAAAAGTTACAGGAGCATTTCTATTTTTGTAGATGCCTCTTTTACATGTATCACCGTGATTACCTCTGAAGGAGAAAACGGTAAGCATGGCTGTAAGTGTAAATGTATAGTTCCGAGCAAATGAAAATCAGAGGCAGTTCAAATGGAATATAAAACAGTTACTTACTTTGCTAAATGTACCTACCAAATTCTCCTTACTTTAGATGATAAAAAACAACTAGATAACTTGATGAGGTATTTTATAAAAATATATCCCAAAATATCGGTTAAATAGTATTTCAAACAAGTTTTGCTTCAAAATTTGTTTGCCTAAGCCAGCTGTGTTCCTGATACACTCTTGGCGATTGCGTTGTAAACGTGAGAAACTGGTGAATCTGGTAAGAGTTTTGTGATGCACTGGCCTTTTTCTCCCAGCGTCGTTAGCCTTGGATCGATGGGGATGCAGCCGAGGAACGGCACGTTGGTATTCTCTGCCAGTGATTTCCCTCCGCCACTCGAGAAGATATTTGTGCATTCCTAAGACCGAAGTAAAGGGATGCACATGAAATTTTAAGTAAGATATTAGTGAAATAGATAACCATTTCGTTAAAAAGCAATTACCGTGCATGTAGGACAAACGAATCCACTCATATTCTCAATGATCCCAATCACAGGTATCCCAGTCTTCCTACAAAATGTCAGCTCTTTTCTGACATCTTCGATAGCAACTGCTTGTGGAGTAGTAACTAAAATAGCTCCATCGCAATTGAGAGACTTGACATTTTCCATGACTGTGATGTGTTCGTCTGATGTACCGGGAGGCGTATCGATTATCAGATAATCGATATCTTGCCAATAGACATCAGTCAGGAATTGTTTAATCATGGCAGTCTTCTTCGGTCCTCGCCAAACGACTCCGTCGTTTCTGTTCTTGAGAAGAAATCCAATGGACATTACAGCAAGGCGTTGTTCTTGGTCTGCGTAAACGGGGACCCATCCTTGAGGGCACTGGTGCACGTCTCGGTCCTCAAGATTAAGTAAAAATGGAACGCTTGGGCCACATAAATCTACATCCAGCAAACCGACCTGAAATGAATGAAACTTTATTATTAAATAACTCAAACCAAGAAAATAAACATTCTACTATAACCTCTAAAATATTACCTTAAATCCGTTTTCTTTTAATGTTAATGCAAGTTGCGTGCTGACAGTTGATTTTCCTACACCACCTTTACCTGATAAAACTAAAATGATATGTTTTACGCCCTCCAACATTTTAAACACAGTATTAAACGTATTGCACAACAGGTTTACTGAGTGACATTCACATAGATCCACTTAGAGTTGAAACCACAGAAATATTGATTGCATGATGATGATAAGGTGAAAGAGGGGAAAGAAATAATCAATAATAACAAAAGAGGGGATAAACATTCTTGTTTAAATTTGTTGTGGCAGCTGCAGGCAAACATTGAAAATGGTAAAAAGAATTTTGGTGTTTTTAAATGATAATTGATACTGAAAGGCATAAAAATGAATTTTGTTATTGTGTTTTATGTTTTAACTTGTCAAATATTTCTCGAATCAACAGATTTTGTCACGTATGAAGCCAGCGGCTGGTTCCAGCTCTTCCACGCCACAGAGTCAACAGAAACCTCGTAAGAACAACATCCCAAGCGTCGACGAATTCCTAGCGAAACGAGACTACACCGGCGCGGTCACTCTTCTCGAATATGGTCTCGGCGGTGCGGTGGAAACTGTCGAAGAAAAAGAACGCTGGATCGGATATTGCGCTTTCCACTTGGGCGACTACAAACGAGCCATGAACGTTTACGAGGTTTTGAGTCACTCGAAAAAACCACCCGAAGACATTTCAGTTAACTTGGCTTGCTGCTATTTTTTTCTTGGAATGTATCCTGAATCTCTTCATGTAAGTACTTTATCGGAATTGGATTACAAACAATAAGGATATTATTTTAGCATTCACTTCCTATTCCGAAGTAAATATAAAAAGTTCCGAAAACAAAAACATGCGTATTGAAGTGTAATAAATAGTTTTGAAATAAATCCCTTCAATTCATGTTGTCAATTGATTGTATACTTTCCAGGCAGCCGAGAGGTCCCCAGAAACTCCCCTGAAGACGCGACTGCTTTTCCATCTGACCCACAAGCTCGGAGACGAGGAGAAACTGCTGCAGCATCACCAAGAGTTGCAGGATATCGTTGAGGATCAACTCTCGCTCGCTTCCATTCACTATCTCCGCTCACATTACCAAGAGGCCATTGACATCTACAAGAGGATACTTCTCGACAACAGGTGTAATTCCATCGTAATGTCCATTCTCTTTCCTATGACATGCTAGATGTCATCTCTTCGACTTAAATTAAAGAAATTATGACACGGATTTACATACAAAACACTGGTGAGATTCACCATTCTTCAGAATATAGTTGTTTCCTATTTATGCTCTTACTTTTTACTCATTGTTTGTAAGATCAGAAAAAGGTTTCTGTTAAAGTCATTCAACTATCTCCTTCAATTTCTATGACATTATTTTCAATTCATGTTCAAAAATCATTTAGTTAGAGACATGAGATTTAATATTTACGTAAGTTACCTACCAGTAATAAATTTGTTTTTTAATCTTGTAAAAGTACAGGTTGTCCCCATGAAGACAAATCTAAATTCTAATCATTGTGCCATGAACCACTATTCGACCCGGTTCCAACGTCAACCCAATCGCAACTAACTCTACCGTTGTCCGATTCCCCACCGCAGACTCTACCTGGCCCTCAACGTCTACGTGGCGCTCTGCTACTACAAGCTCGACTACTACGACGTGTCGCAGGAGGTCCTCAACATCTACCTGCAACAGTTCCCCGACTCGGCCATCGCTCTCAACCTGAAGGCGTGCAACCACTTCCGTCTGTACAACGGCAAGGCGGCCGAAGCCGAGATGAAATCGCTCAAGGAGCAGAGCTCGACGTCGTTCAACTTCGGGCTGGACCTAATCAAGCACAACCTGGTCGTGTTCCGGGCGGGGGAGGGTGCGTTGCAGGTGTTGCCGGCGCTCATCGACGTTATTCCCGAGGCGAGGCTCAATCTCGTCATCTACTATCTGAAGCAGGTGCGTTGGGGAGCCACGAAGCAAATATCAAAGGGTCGGTTTTAAAACTTTTTCAGGATCAATGTGAGTTATTTCAAATGCCATGGTAGCAGCCAAACTGATATGGTGTACGGGAACGTCAATTGTTTTATAGGATTATCTCGTTTCCTCCTGAGTAAAAGATATTGTAAAATCAACCCTTGTCATACTCTTACCCCTTATCATCATCAAATTCATTTATATATAGAACATACTATCGATACTGTTGAACAACAGCAACAACAATACCAAAAATCTGCAACAATATGTAAGAGTTGCAGCAATTACCAATTCAGAATATTGCTTAATATCAGTTTCTTTGTTTGGGTGTATTTTCAACATGTTACGGTGGCACTGTACACGGTACCTAGCGAGCTTTCTGACTGCCAAACTAGATTTTCTAAGAATTAGCCTCCATCTTTTGGTATCGTCCCGTGCACGGGCTTGAATTGATAGTCACCCATGTACCTGCGATTCGCAGGACGAGTTGAACGAAGCCTACCATCTCATCAAGGACATGGAACCATCCGTGCCGCAAGAATACATCCTGAAAGCCGTCGTCAACGCAGTAATCGGCCAAGAGACGAACAACGTGAGTACAAATTAATCACTGCTGTCTGCTACCGTTTGCTAACGAAAGCTTAACTTTTTTACGCCCAGTAGCTAAGCTTTCGCAAATAAACGCTGCAAACGTTTGTACCAGGCATATCTAAACATTTCTTTTCCACGGAACTTTGGGACTAAACATTTTTAACACCGCTGCTGTACATTTGAGCATCAATGGCTGAATATTTCAGCAATAACGGCTGAAGATTTCAGCAACAACGGCTCACTTTATTAAAACACGATGTCTGACTATAAGGACACGACAGGAAAACCGTGCAGCGTGAACGGCGTTGTAACGAGCAGGACGTACGCTTCTCGTTTCAGAGCGAGAACCTGAAGGTGGCCGAGCACTACTTCCAGATGGTCGGCAGCAGTGCCAGCGAGTGTGACACGATACCCGGGCGGCAGTGCATGGCCTCCTGCTACTTCCTCAACCGCCAGTTCGAAGACGTCCTACTCTACCTCAACTCCATCAAGAGCTACTTTCACAACGACGACAACTTCAACATGAACTACGCGCAGGTCGGAACGTTATTGAGTGAATCAGGATCGGTCTTGAAACCATACTGTCCGAATGAATGCAAATTGTAGGCCATTTCTGTCCCACAAACTATTATCTTTCAGCTGGGATTCACTTCACTTATGACTCTGCAGTGTGCATTGCACCAAATTAGAGAGAGAAAACTACAAAATGAAACTTCCCTGCCCCCTTGTAGGTCCTATTGGGTATATGTTCTCAAATCAAAATGATAATTTACACACTTATTGAGAATAATATATAGTTAAAACACAATATCTGAAATCTTAGTAACAATTGCCATTGTCTGGTAAGCAAATCATTTAGGGTGTGAGAAATAAGCTTCAACTTAATACACTACCCCCTAAAACAGCCTCAAATGATCAAGTTGATCCAATATGACCTAGACTTGACAAACAACACATTTTTGAACTTCTCAACTATTATCTTCAGAAGTTTGTGTTGTGCATACGGTAACACATGCATCACATGAATTTCATGATTTTTTAAAGTCTAATGTTTCGATGTCTAAAGACGTCCATCTATAATTATGATTTACTTGCAGGCAAAAGCGGCGCAGGGGCTGTACAAAGAAGCAGAAGAACTCTTCCTCTTGATTCAGAACGAAAAGTACAAAAACGACTTCACTTATCTCAGCAACCTGGCACGCTGCTGTAAGTACCTATAGATGTGGCCACTGGGCAGCTACCTCACTTAAAAACACCCCCAATTGATAGTTCACTAATCGAGGATTTTAAATTTCTAAACTTCAAAGCGGGTGGCGAGACGCAGCCCTGTCCTCTAGCGTGTCTGGCTTGGCGGTCCCAAGAACAACCCCCACAGGAATAAAGGAATTTCCACAATTGCGAATTTTCTGCATCCAACAAAAAGACCGGAGATTTGGATTCGCACTTACGATAGTCATTAGTCGATATTATAGTCGCGATAGTCGTACCAAATATCTTACTTTTCTAATAAAGGAATTGATCTGCCGACATATCATTGTTGAGCTGGTGACAGAATTGCTACTGCTGCAAGGCGGCTTGGTAAATAATTAAAGCACCACAGCCTTCTAGAATCTAGATGGAATTTAATTAAATGTTACTTGTGCCCTTCTTGTGTGAAATCCAATTAAATTCAACAGATAACTTGCACTTGGTGTGTGTACTTAAACTTCTAACTTCGTCGGCCGATTTCGCCAAGAGTTTCCTGTATTCTACAACCTAGCGAGAAATTTATTATTTTATAAATTGGTAATATTCGTTCATATCCATATCCATTCGTCGAGTTGTTGGTGTGTGATTTCCGCATAGCGTCACTAGATTCACCGCCTTCTATGTTCATTCATAGTCCTGTTTCTATCTCCATGGAGCCACGTTATAATCGGGGTTAGTCGAGTTGTTGGTGTGTGATTGCAGCATAGCGTCACTAGATTCACCACCTTCTATGTTCATTCACAGTCCTGTTTCTATCTCCATGGAGCCACGTTATAATCGGGGTTAGTCGAGTTGTTGGCGTGTGATTGCAGCATGGCGTCACTAGATTCACCACCTTCTATGTTCATTCATAGTCCTGTTTCTATCTCCATGGAGCCGCGTTATAATCGGGGTTAGTCGAGTTGTTGGCCTGTGATTGCAGCATTGCGTCACTAGATTCACCACCTTCTATGTTCATTCATAGTCCTGTTTCTATCTCCATGGAGCCACGTTATAATCGGGGTTAGTCGAGTTGTTGGCGTGTGATTGCAGCATAGCGTCACTAGATTCACCGGCTTCTATGTTCATTCATAGTCCTGTTTCTATCTCCATGGAGCCACGTTATAATCGGGGTTAGTCGAGTTGTTGGCCTGTGATTGCAGCATTGCGTCACTAGATTCACCACCTTCTATGTTCATTCATAGTCCTGTTTCTATCTCCATGGAGCCACGTTATAATCGGGGTTAGTCGAGTTGTTGGCGTGTGATTGCAGCGTAGAGTCACTAGATTCACCGCCTTCTATGTTCATTCATAGTCCTGTTTCTATCTCCATGGAGCCACGTTATAATCGGGGTTAGTCGAGTTGTTGGCGTGTGATTGCAGCATAGCGTCACTAGATTCACCGGCTTCTATGTTCATTCATAGTCCTGTTTCTATCTCCATGGAGCCACGTTATAATCGGGGTTAGTCGAGTTGTTGGCGTGTGATTGCAGCATAGCGTCACTAGATTCACCACCTTCTATGTTCATTCATAGTTCTGTTTCTATCTCCATGGAGCCACGTTATAATCGGGGTTAGTCGAGTTGTTGGCGTGTGATTGCAGCATAGCGTCACTAGATTCAATGCCTTATGGTCATTCATAGTCCTGTTTCTATCTCCGTGGATCCCAACAACTCAAATAAAATGAATATCCATTCAACTTTTTGGTGACCGTGTAGCATGACATGGTTAATGCTTAACCCTGGACAGATTATGGATCTGGGTTCAAACCCCGGTACGAATAATCATTTTACAATGGGTATTTTCGTTCCCTAATTTACATGTACACATGCAACGAGTATTTGAAATTATGCTCGAGTCAACACTAACCTAAATCAATGTCTTTGTTTCGAACTATGCAGACATCATGAACAAGAAGGCCCAGTCAGCGTGGGACCTGTACGCGAAACTGGACCAGTCCGGCGACTCTTTCGGCCTGCTGCAACTGATCGCCAACGACTGCTACCGCACCGGCCAGTTCTGGCACTCGGCGAGGGCGTTCGACACGCTGGAACGTCTCGACGCCAACCCCGAGCACTGGGAGGGCAAGCGAGGCGCGTGCTGCGGCGTGTTTCAGCAGATAGTCGCCGGCCAGAAGGGCAAGGAGATGTTGGTCGAGGTGATACAGTTGCTGCGGAACACGGCGAACTCGCAGGTCGAGGCGATCATCAGGGTGATGAAACGGTGGGCGAAGGAGAACAGGATTAATATTTAGAATTTAATTTTTGTGTGTGATGTTTTCCTTTTTTTTAGTTTTTACATTCATCAAGAAGCGCCTAATTAGGAGTAGTAACGAAGATAACGAAATGAACGGCGGATCTTGTGGCATGTAGGGTGGATGTTTAGTGTAAGATACGAAATAAACACTCGAAAATGTATCAATTTGCGACCCTAGCACCTCCAGTACCTACTCATTTCCCATTCGGAGTGAAAAGCGAAAAAATCACCGCACAAAGTTTATATTTTCGCGCCAAAAAACTGAATCGTCACATTGTTGACTCATTTGTTGTTTGTCATGATTTATAGTTTTCACAAAAAGAGCTTTTCGATATTCTCTGTCTGTAACTGTATTTTCCTCAACCTCTCGGGCTGTGTAGTTACTGATTAGAGCTGATAACGGTCGTGAAAGCTATATGGCATCGAAAGAATAAGCTCAAACAATGTCTTGTTGTTTGTTGAAGTATATTTTGTGGGATTTCATATCGTCTTTATTGTCTGATTGAATTCCACTGAGATAGAAGAAGTTAATAAAATTCATCAACGTAACGTGTATGTACTCATGCTTGTTTTTTTAAGTCCTAACTCAGGTATAAAGATGTATCTATTGAAATGAAAAATAATTTTACCACAGGAATATGAATGTAATGCGATATTGTTTACTCAAGAAAATCACGAGATCAGAGATCTGCATTTGTCCATAACCATGATGCAAAGCGACAGTTCCATTCAGTTCGATAGGTAGATAGATAAAATATCATTTTATTTTCAAGCACTTGCTAATTTTTTGTTATTTGCATTTTGAATTGCACTCCTTAAAGATTGAAAATGTAATAGAATATTTTATCTGCAGACAGCGTGCAGCTATAAATTCGCACAGACACAACACGCAAAGACAAACAAAGATGATCCCTGCTGGCTGGCTGGCTGGCTCTAGCCTTTACATACCTTTTATTATAACCAGCTGGAAAGGTGGGCGTTGGATTCTTGTTACGCCCACGTCGACAGGTGAAATAAAGGGTTGGTCATCCTTCGCGAATTCAACTTCTTTACAGACACTGGTGCTGGCTTCGGCATGTTTACAACATCCTCAATAAATCAGGATCAAAATGCTCCTGCTAGCTGGCGAACTTCACAAGTCGTAAAGCATCGTACAATAGGTCTATCTTAAAGTCATTCAACGACATCAGTTCGAAATAAATGCTCAGAAAGAGTTCCGAAATTTCTCTGTCCCCAAAACAATTTTTTTTTTTACATTTTCATAGAAAAATCTTTTGCTACACAAAAAAAATCTAATACGGCAAACACTCTTTCTTTGATTCCATGAAAAATTGATTTTACTTAGTATTTTCATGTTTTATTTGTTTGATATTTGAAAGGTGTGCATTTCAAATATCATGAACATCTGTCAAAGCAAATGGTATGATATTATTATTATGTAGTTTAGCGCAATACTTGGAAGTAGAATGCGAGCATAAAAGAAATCATTTCATATAATAACGACCCATGGCAAATATCCAGCGCTGATTGAAAATCGGTATACTACGTGTCACTGACTTCAGACGAATCCTTCAATGGGGCAAGTTGATTGAAATGGGTTGAATTGACAGTCGTACAAAATGAGCAGAGCTCTTGGAAATGCAACCATTTGGATGATTCCAGTGATTGATGCTATGAAATGAAAAAAAAAGATGCAGCCTATTATTCATGCTAGAAAAGCTACGAGTTTTGATTAATGGTTTGGAAGGACGAACAAATCAAAATGATGAGAACGCGCGTGTGATTTGATCTCCCCTTTTGAACCCGATTCTGAAAAATTGGGACAGATGCTGGTCTCGTGTTTACCATTCGGCCAGGGACGCGATGGAATGGGCACTCGGAAGGGGAAGAGGGTGTCCAACGAGCAACAACGATTACCTATAGCGTGCCTTGACTGTCTGAAATGAGCTACCCCTGCCGGCATTTGGCCTGATGATAAAGTCTAGTATCTGATATCTGATTCCGTTCCTGATTGGCTGTTATCTTTGACAGACAGGGTTGGAAACGCTTGACAAGCAACCCTTTTCGGTATCTAAAGCCTTTTACAGATAACTTTTCATCCATTAACTAACGGCGACCACGTTAAATATCATTTTTGTTCACAGAAATTGGATGTATGAATGTGTATAAGAATGAACAATATGAATTTAAGAAAGTAAGTAAGTATGTAAGTAAGAAGTTAGAAACTAGAATATGTATATCAAAGAAGTAGAGAAAAGAAGAGGCAATTATCCTTTTGAAATACTTTTCTGGGGACAAAAAACAAATTTTCACCAAGGAAGAATTTTCACAGCCTTACAAAATCATGAATAGACCACGTGGAAAATCACGGCCATTCCAGAGTCAATACGAGATTAAAGCAAATGTATTCTAGTAAGAATAGCATGCCACACAATATTTTACCGCCTCGACTGGTATTGAATTTTTAAAGTGGTCTTACTCTTAAAGTATCTGCCATACTGTGTCTCACCGCCCGTTGCCATGCTCTTACAACCGGCAACTGTTTAAGGGTGTTGTCGAAATTTAGAAGGAAAAAACCTGAAATATTGAATATGTTAATAAGTCAATAAATTTAACGGGATGTCGTATGATAATATGGATAACGAGACCGAGATACTGAATTTGTAGACTATTCGAGTGGACCTAGCGAGATGTCGTACCATCCATCCGACCACAACGTCTTTGTGAGCCTTCTAGGCTCCTCAACGCCTTTCTTGGCTAGCCCGAGCCGCATAATGACGATACGGTGAACCCCCGAGTGAAATGAAAGCAAGGGAAAGGTCGGCAATTCTCGGAAGTTGTCCGGTTGACCACTTTGTTTATATTCGGTGATTTCAGGTTTAAGCCGAATGGTTTTCGTGACAACCAGACCATTGCAAAATGACAAAGACAACCACGTGGTATTTATATGCCAATGCCACGACATTTCTGTGTAATCCGTGGTCTTTCTGGGGTGTTCTAGAGAATTAGTCGGTTGGTTTTTCGAATGGATTTTCGTGTTATACCAAATGTTTGAACTTAGTCTCTTTCAGACTCAAAGTTAGTTATCAAAAAAGCTTTTAATCTTGATATGCGAAGCTGGGAATGCTAAGTTTTTGACTAAAAATTGCCCAGCTATGCTGCTATGCGATGCAAAGCAGCATAGCATGAGTTAGACCCATATAAACCTGTAAATTAGTTCAACTAAAGCTATAAAATAATTCTTATTAACACTATAACCATAAATAAAAAATTCCATAAGATGTTCATCAATATTTACATTTTAAATACGCTATCTTTATTGTAAGAAAAATAAGTAGTACTACATAATATTATATTTTATGACTGTAAGTTTTACTTTCAATTTTTCAAAGGTGATTTGCAAAGATGTCCCATGCGATGCGCAGATTTGCATTGTAAGTGTTGTGATGTGGAAATAAGACGTTGGTGAATAGGAGACGGAATGAACAGGAATAACAGGTTTCGTTCGCATTAAAACCTGTTACAAGTTCAATTTTAAATTGGTTCAAAATTCTGAATATTTTCGAGCCATCAATCATTTGGAATCCTTTGCCAAGGACGAATCGCGGTGTGAGATAATTTCGGTTTTATTGCGGACCATTTTTATAATACCTACGCCGTGCATAAATTTAGTAGAAAATCCCCTGGCCCTGTCATTTTTAGCTTTATTATTATAAGACATACGCGAGAAAGAGAATTGAATTGTTGTTTATAAATTGTGTCAATTACACTTTAGGTAATCCACTTCTTCAGCTGGCAGTCGCCGAGATTGTGAACTACCTACACTACAAGTAGTGGAACTTTGGGTGAGATAGTAATTAATTTTCGTCTAAAACCGAAGTTAATTTTTCGGGTCAGCTGACACGATATTGCTTTACGCGAAGACGTATGTAATTAACTATATCGTTGTAATTAGACGGAAAAAAAAACTGTCGCAATTTCCATAAAGTGTAAAGGAGAGTGAGTTATAATATTCCGTGCCTGCTAATTTATATACGCAGAAACAATTAACAAGTCGGTTGTCTAAGTATAAAAGAAAAAAACACCCGGCAAACCAATTTCAACAATTTCCTGTCGCAGCTTCGTGAATTTAGTCAATAACGTCGTTTATTTCCAACATGTGGGTCAGAAATAAACTATCCGTCTGTATCATTCCCCGAAGACACACTAATTATTACGCACGGCTCCATGGAAGTGCGTTTTTTGTGCGTTTTTCGGCGATTTCGTAGATTTCGTAGAGTGCCCCGGGCGACAGTCGATCAGCCTCAGCCAACGTACCGCCCTACCCTTTCTCTAGAAGACCCTAGCATTGTTTCCATTCCTCCACTGTCTAGAAATAATCTATCAAAAAAACACAATTTAAACGCAAAACAGCCGAATTATTATTACGTTATTGCATGTCTAACGTGCCTGACACGGCAGACAATTCGCACTAAAAGGGCTCGCCAGTTTTTTTTCCACCAATTTTCGTTACAGGGCCTCGACTTTTATGTCCCTTCACAGAAGAACTTCTGGGAAATGTTATTATTAAATATTCCGCTGCTTGTTGTCTCCTGGGAGCTTTAGGTGGCTGCTCATCAACGCAGCCATCTCTTGCAGATCCTTCCCCGAAGTGGAATAAATAGGAAAGCATTTCCAGAAGGCAGCTACGCTTGTAGACTCCTCGCCTTCGCGATGAGCGAAACTGTCGTCCGACCATCGAGAAATTGATTCCAGCACGCAGACATCGACAGAATCGCTTCTCGCAAACTGATCCAGACTGGATTTCGAGAAGCAATAGCAAAAACGCAGACCTCCCACAACAGCTCTCGGGGCCCACGTGCACCGGACCTGCAGAATCGGACGCGACGCGACGCTCTCGGAATTTTCACCTCCAATGATTCTCCACCCCCTCGACTAGCAGTCAATAGACTAGCCGCTTTATTTACGGCATTTCCGGAGCATTGCTCTGCTCACATAATGATGTAAGAGTCAGTCGTCGCAGTCCACGCTCGGCTACCCTCTAACAGCCAAGATGGACTCAACAGCCCATGGACCAGTTGGCTTTGTGTAATTTTCTTACCCTTCTCGAGATGATACTGAACTCTGAGAGTTTCTGTTTGAGTTTAGACGTTAAATCCTTCCCAAAAAAAAGGACATCTGAGAAGGTGTCGTCTAACTTGATGATAAACATGATGATTTACTCATCGTCATTAGAAAATGCACCCAGAGAGTGTATTCTTCGGAATCCATTAGCAACAAGCGAACAGGAACAGCAGCAGGCAAGGCAGTTGCCGAGAAAGAAGGGCGACCTGCTCAAGAATAAGCAGACTGGAGTGAAGATCTACTCTAACCAGGTGTTTGAAGGCCTCTGGTTCGTAGAAAGCTTCATTAGCATCTTGTATGGTTGATAAGTTAACTAACTGCCGGTTATCAATCGACTTTAACTACCGGAAATCTGAGTGAACACATGCTACGCACGTGAAGAATAATAATGCAGACAGACTGAGTGATAGATTCATGGTTCGAACTTGAAATTGGTGTAAGGGGTCAATGTGTTTGATTGGATTCAATGTGCCGGTGTCGGAACGAAATGATGGTCTGGATTCAATTGGTGTAGTAATGATGATTGAATCGAATGGAGGGTGATGGATATGATCAGTAAATTAGATTGATGACAGGGAAATGCAATCATAAAGCTATCCCATCTTGTGTATAGCTTAGAGGGAAGCTTCAGAGCTTAATATGGGCTGGATTATATATTTGTCCCTTTAAAATTATGGCGATTTTTCGAAACGGATGCGAGAGGTTAAATTAAAACTGAGATGGCCATTTTCTCTTTTATCAGCGCATTTATATTTTATGTCCCAGCTTCATGATCTTAGGCCTTGATTTGCGTTGTATGTAAGTTTATAATGATGTTGCTTGTAGCTAGTAGCTAGTGTCTGTATACCAAAGATACTGGTATTTGTAGCCTTTGGTCTGTACATCCCTGAAAGCGAACGAAATGTCAGGAGTGAGGAGTCAGGAGTCAGGGCCACCTACGGCGACAACAACATCGATATTCGGACCTCATATCCTGCGAATGTCAAATAAAAGCCGGTTGCCAAAGTCCCAAACACTAAAACGCGTGGGTCCTGAATAATTTATCACGTGCTATAAGACAATTCAGTCGACTGGTCGAGTGGCGAATAAAAAATATAGTGTATTTGGTGCAACAGCCTGATGGAATGGACGGACGGATATCTTGGATGGAAAATCTTTTTCCTTTTCGTTTTGACCCTTTTTTTCTCGAGTTTTCGCCCAAAAGTGAGCACGGTAATTCTATGTTGCAATGGCCTGGTGGTTGGGTGAAACCATATTTATTTGTTTGTATATTTATATTTTATCTTCAAAATAGTCCGATTTTCTGACATAACATTTATATGGTTTGCTCAGAAGAGTCGGTTCATACAATTTTATAACATTTATCTTTCACATTTCTCCAGAATTTCTCGATTGGCCGTCGCTATAAACACCGCGGTGGCTTCTTGAAACACAATAATTTTCCAATACCACCGAAAATGACAACCGTCTACACACTTATAACTTTAGCACAACCCCTTCCCTACCCTCCCCACCCAACACAGCCCCAAACACCCACCTCATATCGAATGTCGAAGCCGAGCTAATAATTGAACAACAGTTCACGGAAATCACTCAATCACCTGTCACTCTCTCGCTCCCAACCGCCCAATCGAATGTCACCCCTCTCTGTCGCTCTCTCCTTGAAGCGATAGGGCGGCTGATGGCTGTTGATTCCAAGAAATCGAAGGGGAACGCGCGCCGCACAAAAAGGGCTTGAAGTACACCTCGTATCCTGTGCATCGTTCGTAGGCGTAAGGGTGGTCTATCCCCTGCCATTTGCCTTTGTTCTTGTTAATCAAGCTTCCATGGGGCGTTCGTTTTCAATTGGATTGTTGTTAATTAAAATGATGAAAGAGCTGAGTATAGATTACATGATAAAGGCTTTGTCAGTAACTGTAATGAGATGTACCCAAAACGTAGTCTATATTATATTATTAATTATACTTTGTGTAGACTTACAGCTTACTAGGTATTCACTAATCTCTGGATGGTGGTTCCTCTCTCAGTTCTTGTTACACGAAAGCGGAGAAATTATACAATGGTGTGTATTTCGTGTTACACAGCGTAATTATGGGGGCCACAATTACTAGGAATTTTTGGAAGGTTTGAAAAATGTAGCTGGAAATTTTGACCCTTATAGAGGTTAACGATGCACGAAGGGAATTTTAAACTAGCCGTTATATGTGAGCGCGTTTAGAAGGCGATGGTTTGTTTGCATACTCAGGTCATTGTTCTGATAAAGGTATGATTAGTGTAAATCAAAAGTGTTATTTTTGAAACTGCATTCGTTTATCATAATTCATTATTAAATCTGGATGGACGATAACTTACAATTTGCATGCATACATTTCTAGCAGAACCCCGGTTTGAAATCAATCATATCAGATGAAAATATTAAAATATTCATCTTCACTTGTATACCCCAACCCCGGGATGTCTTTTCAATTCGTTAGCGTCAAGAATGACAACAAGAAGAAAAACAAACTAAAAAATATATCTGTGACGGTATTCCTCAACCGAAGTCAATTTATCAACTTTGAATAATCGATTTATACTTGTCTTCGCCGAGGTATAAGCAATTATAAATGTTTTAATGCCCGATTCAGAGAAATGGATGTACGTTTTTTTTATTTATTTCTCCCTTCAGAGTTCTGTTCAACTGGTTCAACTTACCCCTAACAGCGATTACCAAGAAAGATGGCCGGTAATAATTTATAAAACACTTACGAGCGCCTCGGCATGGTAAGTAATAACTAAATTCCCAGTGAAGCTCGCGGTCGAAAACATCTATTATGCGATAATATGTCAACTCATTATTCCTAAAACAGACTTTATTTTACGAATTTGAATAAAGAACAAATAAAATTCCTCTCTCCCTATAGTAATTCCTAGAAGAAAATACGCCGACCGCGCAAACAGGTTATAAGACATCTCTAAAACTTAGCGAAAAGCCAACTCTCGCGTACCCATCGTCCATTTGATGCCTTGATATTTTTTTTACAATCCATAAATGAATTCATTAGGAACAGAAGTGAAATGAGCAATAAAACTAAACTAATATAAAGTTATTTATATCCTAATAAAATAGCACTCTATTTAATAGGCAGGCGATAGTAAAATAAATAGCCTCATGGCCGCTGCATATTGCTCACTATAAAGAAAGCGGAGTGTGATTTCTTGGAAGTAATTGCAATTTAGAAAGACAATGGCCGGTATAGGAAAGAGGGGAGGGGCTCCAGCTGAAGTGGAATGTTCATTTTATTGTTCCCATCGTGCCCATTATACCTCATCCTCATCCTTGTCAATCAATTTACTTGGATCTGCATTCACAAATTTCACGATCATAAAACTCCGCAAACTTTTTACTCGTTCACAATGGCAATTGGCGATAAGACGCAATGTTGGCAATTCTGAACAGAATTCTAAATAGTGGAAAGCTCAAAATCTCTCTCAAGCAAAACTAACCTTCAGTAATTTCAATTTTTGACAAAAATGCTTTGATTGCTGGCGAAGAACCATATAGTATATCCGCGGGATAATGTCATACTCAAAAAATAGCCCCCTTTTACATTTCACCAACTTATTAAACTAAATCCGTAATGCGCTATAAGAAAATAAAAAATTATACACTAGAACAGTGCCTAACACGTTTTATTTGCCATCTCATCTTCTAGCTTTTTACTAGCATTATTACTGATATACTAATGCAGCTAGAAATAAAGGTGAATCGGTGACTGAAAATTTAGTTGGCATCTCGTTGGTATTATTATTGACTACGCAGACAAGGTTATTCTTAAATTATGTAGAGTATACACACATTATATGCAAATTTTTACAAACGTAATATTTGGCCTGGAAGTTTTTAGGATTAAGGAAAGCCCCTCCAATTAGAAATAGAAGTATACTTTGTAATTCGAGGTCAGGAAGAAATGTTTACATCTCGTTCATTTTCACTTTTGTAGCGACACAGATTACCAAAGGATAAGCAGTCACTTTTCACGAATTCCTGAGCTATTTCCACGTTGAGCCATGATCGCTACCCTTTCCACCCGATAACTACCCTATAACTCTTGTAAATTCCCAGAAAATGCTAAGCCTCTACCGTACCATGGGCTTTGGATTGCGCATCCCACTCAAAATTCTGCGTAACTCATTTCCCCAGGTCAACCGGAAAATAAAAATAAAAATCTTCTTTAATTTTCCGCTCCACAAAACCAAAACAACCAGGATTATCCAGAATTCCGAAATTCGCGTCCAATAGCATTTGCTAACAAGACCCGAGGGACCAGAATTGCGTTTGGGGAATTTTAATTATCTTTTTCGAATGCTCCCACGAGGGCTTGCACTGTTCGGTCTGCATGGGAATAATTTGATTTGCGGTGGTCACAAAACAGCTGCGACACAATTATGTGACAGTTCTGTGTGGACTCGTGCAAATTTAATTACTGGTTTCGATGCAAAATGCTAATAATTTTCCCAACGTCATATGCTCTCTAGCCTGCAGTACTGCTGCAACGATTGGTCATTTTTTAAGTGCATTGAAATTGTCTGTGGCATTACAAATTTAAATATAAATATATTATGAAGCAAAACGCAACAATAGTTACTGGTAATAGAAACTTTATGTGAAATATTATACTGCATTACAGAAGTAATGGTTGTGTTGTAATTCAACCCTTAGCACCAACCTAAAATTTAATATTATGCAGAACCAGAAACTTGGAAATTTCATGAAAAGCAAATAGCTGTAGAATTAATATCCCATCAAAATGTCAAAAATAATTCAGAGCTTAGTGAATATATTTAACACTATACCAAATTTTCCACATTTTCATGAAATATCATTAAAAAAATCCTATAGTATTGATATAAGCAGGATTATAATACCTTAACAATCGTACAACTTCAAATTTCAAACATAGGAATTATGTGTCAGCAGAGAATTAACAAAAAAATCATGCCGAAACCAGGGATCGAACCAGGGACCTTTAGATCTTCAGTCTAACGCTCTCCCAACTGAGCTATTTCGGCTCTGATGATAATGCACAATCAAACTGACATCCATAACGGGGTTGACCTTTTCCCAGCAACGAGCTTTGGTGGTTCAAAGGTCACAATTCAGATGACATCTTTCAGATATGGTCACACAGTGCACGTTGGAATGTTCATGGGTACAAGAAACAAATGGGCCCCGACTGCAAAGGGTCTGTGTTGCTTTAGGACAAAAAGGTCGCCAGCAAAGATAGAAATTCAATCAATATTTAATTCAGAATTTAAATAAATATCGAGTTTACCTCGAACAGAGCAAAATAATCACACTGCAATGAAGGTGTCTAATTCCGGTAAATTTGTTGGAGAGAATTGAAAAATGGTAAGTTAATTTCATAACAGAGCGAATTTTGCAAAATTGTGATCATAAATATCAATCTTCGTTACCTAATGACGATGTTAAAATTCAATTATTGGTC
Source organism: Nemurella pictetii (assembly GCA_921293315.2). NCBI lineage: Eukaryota > Metazoa > Arthropoda > Insecta > Plecoptera > Nemouridae > Nemurella > Nemurella pictetii. The sequence continues at coordinate 13,108,556 of OV121122.1, forward strand.
GCCTACTGGAATTTACTAAATTATTGGTGTTAAAGGGTTTATGAGCAAGCTCAAGAGTTTGGCCGAGGGTCAAAAACCATCTGGCGTGGTACTAAGGGTGCATTATCTGTCATTTTCACCCTCTGACATCACCTGGCATCAACTGGAACAAGTCCTTGCGGTTGATAATAATCTGGTCACAGACACAGACGCAATAAGACTCGAAGATATAACGTCGATCAAACCCCACAGCCATCGGTCTGTCAATAGGTTTTGAAGAATTGACCTCGATATTTCTCGCTAAGGCGATGAGGTAATTTTCAGGAAAGCTGTCTCGTCATCCCTTGTCACGTGATAATAATATCAATCCTGGAAAACGGAAAAGTAGCGCTCGGTGTCTTAATAAATAGCGAGAATCATTCGTATTTTTGTCTCAGACAATTTAGAATGCATCATATCAACATTACAATCGGCTGTATACTTATTCAATTTGAATTTAAACAACGCGTAAATAATGGCACAGCAAAAACGGGCACAAATGCATTATATCAGAAAGACTGTGCTTTAATGTAATTCTGGAGAAACAACATATAAAAACAAATTAATTGTCTTCTCTGAAATACTCATTTCCCAAGCCAGAAGACCGGAAAGTGTCATTAAATTTGCAGTACGCTGTGAAATTGTTTGTTGCACTGCACATCGATTGCTGCGACCTCACTTCCGAATCGAGGGGAATTATGAAAGATATCGCGGGTTTGTTTGTACGTTTTCCACGTAAATAACTGTGTGCCGATGATTGCGCTGCAGGTGACATAATACAAATACAATGGGATTAGTAATTACTTCGCGGAAGACTGCTGGATATTGACAATTGTGCGTCGCGTTAGCATTCGCTGAGGATCGAAATATTATACAGCGATGGTTTAGCTAGGAATACGCAGCGCAGGACATGAAGCATTTGATTAGGCATCATCAAAACTCTGAATGCCTCAATTCGAGCATATTATAATGATAAAACATTAAACATTGATTAGTTGTTAGGCCACAAGCCATACAAAATAAGTATTAACTTATAAAGCAATCACAAAAAAACTACGATCTGGGAATCTTTATTATATTCTTATTGGTAAAATGTACCCTCAATTTTCTGTATTTATTTACTGAATTATTATTATTATTTAGTGAAAATTCTGTCAATGAGGCAGAAATATTTGAGAGAAGAAGGAAACATAAACTACATGTCTTCCAAAAATTTCATTAAGATTAAATAATATAAGTAATTCGACTCGTAATTTAAATTTAATAAACCAATTACCAACATTTAGGAATGATAATCACGTTAACAATTACAAGCTTGGAGGTAATTCATTACAGTGATTAAATCACTTTACTTAACTCAACTCGTTCTTCCTCGCAACACTGTATAAATCCTACCTTGTGATAAGCGGGGCCTATTTTGCACACTCTAGCAGTTGGTAAGTTTCCCTGCGTTTCCACGAGTCACCATCGGTGCCACGTGGCAAGCATGGAAAAAGTTTGCTGACAATCGTTTCTCAAAGCTAGAAGAAAATTGCGACGGGAAATTGTCGATCAGAAATGATTAAAGTTAGCTGGAGCACAGGAAAATCGCAATTCAGTTTTATTGCAAAAAAGTATGTACTTTATTGACTGCGCATAGAACGCAGAAGGGAAGAATATGCTGCAATTGGATTGGAGTTTCCTATAAGAATATATTCGGTGCCGACAAACAGATTTCTTGCGATTTTATTACACTTCAAAACCCATGCCAAACTACAGTTACTTTTAATTGGTAACTTTATCGTGAAACTCTATTTTTATTCGAACTCTGCCAATCAAGACTACAGTTGCTGGAATGAAAATACATCTACACACAAAGTCACACAGAAAATTGTTAAATTTCTATCAAAACAGTTGAGCAAACTGATATTTTCCGGCAAAAATGATACGCGATACATATAAAATCGATGTAGCTCGAGCTCTTTCTACGAACGAGCTAATACTCGTGTACTTTCCACATAAAGTTCCACCACCCCTCACCGTCAACAGCAATTTCCACGACATGTATTAATTTGCACGCGTGGCGGTGCGATCGCACGGAAATCAAACAACGCGTAAACAGAGAGTTTAAAACAATCTGCATTCCTTACTGATCAGTGTACTGAGCAGCAGTAAAAACTGCAATAGCCGTTAGCGTTGATTCGTATTTATACCAAACTGATATTTTCTTTGCATACACTGTGAACAATTGATATTTACTATCGAATACAAGCGTAGAAACGTATGGGGTTAGTCGGGTTGTTGGTGAGTGATTGCACCACTGCGTTACATCTCTATTCAGTCCTGTTTCTATTTCCATGGAGCCCAAAAACTCAAATAACCTAAGAAAATCGGTTGCCCGTGTAGCTAAAGGGCGGCGGACACTTTGCCAGGGGACACTTTGCCAGGGGACACTTTGCCAGGGGACACTTTGCCAGGGGACACTTTGCCAGGGGACACTTTGCCAGGGGACACTTTGCCAGGCAACCCTTCAAGACATGCCCCCTTATATAGAGAATACTCTGCATTGTAGGTACCATGTAAAAAGTTAGAGTAAAATGAAACATACAATAAAAAGATCAACGCGAAGATCCAAGTAGCCGGGGAATTGTATTTGCGATGATAATTGTTTATTCTTTCCTGTCTCGAAGTCGAGATATTATTATTTTAGAAGAGATTTTAATTGAGATCGAGATTTAAGTTTCAAACGAAGTTTTTTTGGTGGGGGGGGGTCGGGTCGGGTAAGGTCAGGTAGGGTAGGGATAGATTAGTGGGGGGGGGGGGGGGGGTTAGGTAGGGTCGGGTAAGGTTAGTTAGGGTAGGGATAGATTAGTGGTGTGGGGGGGGGGGTTAGGTAGGGTCGGGTAAGGTTAGGTAGGTTAGGGATAGATTAGGGGTGGGGGGGGGGTTAGGTCGGGTCGGGTAAGGTTAGGTAGGGTAGGGATAGATTAGTGGGGGGGGGGGGGGGGGTTAGGTAGGGTCGGGTAAGGTTAGGTAGGGTAGGGATAGATTAGTGGGGGGGGGGGGTTAGGTTATGTTTGGTTTGGGTTTTGTCGGGTCGGGTAAGGTCAGGTAGGGTAAGGGTAGGTTATTAAGGGGATGGTTGTCGGGGTTGGGGGGTGTGTCAGTTTAGGTTTGGTTGGGTTGGGTTCGGTTGGGTTTGGTCGGGTTAGGTAAGGTTAGGGGGTGGTTGTGGTTTTGAGAGTTTGGGGTTGAGTTAGGTGTTGATTGATTGTATCTTTAATTCAAAGTCAAGGTCTATCATTATAGGATCATATTTTCATATTATCAAATAGGACCTGTTTTTAATAAAAGTTTATCTTCCAGCTCCCAACAGTTCCCAAACTTGGTAACCCTGCAATTGTGTGGAATTACACTTGAATCGTTAAATCTACACATAAACACATCATTATGTATGTTTCATTTTACTCTAACTTTTTACCTGGTACCCACAAGGCAGTGTATTCTTTTTCTAAAGGGGGCATGTCTTGAAGGGTTGCCTGGCAAAGTGTCCCCTGGCAAAGTGTCCTACGTTCGTAGCTAAAAGACCACGTGACAATGCTTTTCTTGGGAATATATTTGTTGCAATCACTTATCGACCCTGGAATGGGCAATATCGAATTTCCATGCATGCGTAACCCCGGAAAGGTGATTTTCGACTTCCGGTACGGATAACATTTTGGAATTGATATGTCGCTTCTGATAATTGATGTTATGTTCGTTATTAGTTAATCTTCGGCTTCCCAAAGAAATTGCGTCGTAGCTCGCGACACTTTCCTATACCGGGAAGTGGAAATCGTTCTGGAAAATCAGCATTCATTGCATTATCGACAGCAGCGCGTGTAACGTCGCATTGTAACGTGACGCTGCCAGAATGATAAATGAAAACGTTCTTCGTAAACACATCGCACTGAAGCAGGTGGAAGCCATATGGTGTTGATTAAGGAGCCTGAACATCCGCATCGTGCACAGCATGACAGCAGCAAAATGTGTGACAGTTTCCAGTTTTCTTCATCGTCAAAATAATGTATTTATAGGAACACTGTAATACTGAAACCCTTTGTGAAAGAGGTTAAATGTTAAATTAGCTATTAGTTATTATGATGCTAGGGGTTAGCGAACACTCACAGAGTCGTGTTGTGGATGAGCGTTATTCTTAGCTCACCAACAACACGCCATCATGAGTGTTCGCGAAGCCTCTAGGTAGTATGTTTAGTGAAATAATTGAATTTTTTTGTAAGACAGATTTTTATAATACATTTTTAATTAAATATGCTGGGGGATATGCTGGAATTATGCTACGGGGTCTAAGTTGAGAGAAAGCAAAGATATCGATATATTTTCATCAAAATCGGTGGAGGCGTTTGGCCTGATTATTTTTTCTAGCTGTAAGTTTAGTTGAAGATTCGATTACTCGCTCCGCTCGTTGCCCTCATCAATAAAAGAAATTAAAAAATGGTGCTGAAATTCGTGGCAAAAATAACGCCTAAATACTGTAATTTGCCATCTCCTAATCTTCCAGAAAATCTGCCAGAAAAGGGGTTGCTGGCAGATATCGCTGAAGAGATCGACCATAAAAATTAAAATTTACGAACATCACATTCATGTTCTGTTGCTATTTGGGCTGGGAGAAGTTCCGTCATAGATTATTTATCATTTTAGTTCATGATTCATGATCCATGAACTCAGATATGCAAAGATTCGGAACTATGATTCGGAGATAGAAGATATTAGTTTGTCTTAAAACGGTGAGCCAATAAGTTTATAAATAAAAATCCGCACATGATTTGAGTATCACCAATCGCCAACATCATTTACATATAGTCGCTGGCAATGACACAAAAACAAGCAGCAATCTAGCCACCTTACCTCCAACCATTTAATGTAAAACGAAGTGCATAACGATAAAGTCTCAGGTAAGTCATTTTTCGTTCCACGAAGGATTTCATTCCGCGGAATCGGGAGCGAAGACAAACTCAAATCGAACGTGGACCATCGGGGCTCCACAATGCCATGTGTCACCTCACGGTGATAGATTTTCGACGCGCATTGTGTCAGCAAAAGTTGTGGTGTAATGCTACCTAGAAGCCCAACGCTGCCTGCCTGCACGGCAAAGAACATTTCCCATCTGGTTTTTCTTTTTGTTGTTGCTTCTAATTCGACCGCTCTTCGTTCTAATGATGACTTACTGTTCAACTTGGCTAAATAAGATAAAAGAACACGGCCATGAGACGATTCGGGAGAACTATGATGGTCGAAAAATTAACGGGCCTCGATTACTGGTAATTTGAGACGGACAATAGGGCTGGCATTTCGTCGTATTCCTTGTCTTGTCGTGTTTTAATGACTAATCTTGGATCATATCGTCAAGTCATCACTTCGTCAAATAAAAAATTGCAAGAATTACTTGGTAATTGGATTGCTGTAGTATAAGTAATCACAATGCTTGCCAATCTTATCGGATCTGGTCGCCATGATGGCGAGCAAATTATTGGAAGTGTTTAATCGATATTCCTCCGAGTATTCAGTTTAAACATTTAGTTTGGTCCTCGTTCGCTTGAAATGTAGTATTTATTTATCGGATGTAGGGATTTATTGTATACATCGCACGGTTCTGTAAAGCGAACACACGACACCACTGAAAATGTGAGTCAGGTATTGAATAAAATGAATCGTGAGATGTAATTCTACAGTGTACATGGTTGTGGCTGTAAAGGACGGGGTTGGAAATGGGAGAAAAAAGATAAGCTGTATGGAAAATCTACTTTTCACTGGAATGCTATACACCACAGCTTTATGGCGATATTCCCGGGAAACTGGGAAATTTTAATGCTAGTTGGCATCGCAACTTTCTAATTCTGATTTTAATCAGATTTATACATTTACATTTCATTTTGTCTGAGTCCCAAACCGAGCGGTGGACTCTCCGATACCCGATGGTAGCTCCAACCGAGCTACCATCCCATCCCACCCCTTCCTTATATTTCCTCACACTTTCTATCATCTCTCTATCTTACTTTAAACTTATTCCATTCCTCGAAACCCTTTCTGTAATCCCTATCTTTCTCATTCCTTTCCTTTCCATGTCCAATTTAATCCCATGCCCATTCTTCGCAATGAACCTCTCTCTTTCCAATCTACTTTTCCCAGTTCCCTCTGTGCCATCTACCCACCAATTGCTTTTTAAATGCAAATTAATCCACTCATATTTCTTCTAGACATAATGCTAGAGTTGTTTTTCAGTAAAGATGCTGAAACTTTCCAAAACGCTATAATATTATGGTTGGCACAAAGGGATTTTTTGGGGAATAAGTTTTCAACGAAGATATTTTTAAGATCATCAATCTAAATCAGCTAAGAGTGCTGGGGGTTGTGGTATATGACACCGGCGACCATGATTAATATTAGTGTAATTTTCCTTAATCCAGAAGTATTTTTATAAAAACATGAACGAATTGCCCAAGTATACGAGAGACATAAATAAATTAAATTCAAATTCAAATTCACCGTAACGCAATACGCTTCACATTCCGTTATAAAAATCACTGCAATCAATTTATCTGAGCACATCATAAGCCAGCCTTTCAGCATCCTGTGGCGGGTAGGTAATCCATTTGGCTAATAGGAATTATGTGCGGTTGGTCGTCAGCAGAGGAGAGGCGAGGAGGGGGTGGGTTGGGTTGGGGGTTGATTCTACATTAGCAGATCAAGTTCATGGCATCAAAAACAATGTACGGCTGCTTCTTGCTACTCGCTACCTGTTGAATTGCCACCAGGCAAGCAACAAGTCAGCTGCATACAGCAAGCGACTTGACGCTTCCAGTTTATATGAAGCCAAGGCAAGGGTGGGTGGAAATTAGAAAACTAACTACTCTGCAACATCCCGTGGGTCATATTACATGCGTTTTACTTTCAGTTAAGACCTCAGCAGCTGAAGAACAGTTGCAAATGGAAATACACCTACTCAATTCAATCAAAATTATATCAAAATGACGTCATAAGACCCACTCGGTAAAGCCATGTATATAGAGCAATTCGGACTGTGATTTCCCCATCTTCCTTTGTTATTTAGCAGAGATACATTTTTTTCCAATCTGTTAGTCAGTCCAGTGAGTATCTGACGTCATTTTTCTGTTAGTGGAATATGTCTGTTCGTTCGGAAAATTCACTTAGATGGTTGGGCTAAAAGCATCTCAAATCAATTGACCTTGTAAGATTAGATATTTAATTTTGAGTTTCCCCCGTGAAAAAGCACAAAACAGTGTTAAAAATATGAGATGACAGCTTCTGCGTTGTCAAAATCCAAGAAAAATTTTATTTTTAGGAAGAAACCATCGATGTATACAAAAAAATGAAAAAAATAGTGAAAATTTGAATATTTGAAGGGGGTTGATTCAAAACAAAGTTCAAACGATAGCTCCCTTTGACAGGTTACCCTGTCCAGGGTTTATAGAAATATTACAAGAAAACTTACCGAAACTTGCGTCCAAATGACCTTGTGGCAAGGTTAAGCAACAATTCGCCCGGCTTGGCGCAGGAAGGGTGACCATCAGCGTAACGTCACGTCACTTCTGTGGAGGGACAGACAAACCGCGTGTCAGAAATCAGCAGCACAAATAAAACACTATAAATGGTGGTGGAGCTGAGAAAGCTAACCGCTGTCGGGAAAAAATAATCCGCAAAAGTTTATTTTCTTGTAGAGAGTAACCATTTCACCAATTACTCTGATGCAACGGCCACTAGACAAGATTTATCTGTGAAAAGTGTAGATTTGCTCTGAAAGTGACCTTGAGATATAAAGTTAGGGCATCTGAGCATGAGATAAACTTAACTTTTTTTAAATCAATATAATGAATATATTAATTAATCTATTTAATTTATTTCTAGTCAATTAGACACTTAACGGATAAATAATTATAATAGCGTGACAAACTGTTCTCTTTTTTCTGATAATTTTCTTCATAATTATTATTCTAAATAACAATATTTCTTGAAATCATCAATTCTCCTCTGTAACTTAAAAATAGATAGAAAATAATGATAATAAAAAAAGGAAAAATACAGTGAAATAAATAGATTTAAGGGGTTGAACTTTAATCCACTCATGCCTAAATTTCCGCAATTATTTTTCCTGGACACAGAGGCCCCTGGACGTTCTTTCCCAGCGCAACAAGGAAGAGACGAACCCGATCAAACACTAGAAGTTAGCACTGAGGCGTGAACAATGGCGAGACCTGATAGGACGGATTTCTCGTTTACTTTTCATACAGTATGTTATTGTCGTCCTTTCACAGCGCTTTCAAGGAAGACAACTTGAAAATTAGATTTCCATCCAATGTTTTTTTTTGTTTTCGTCGCTGTACCGCGTATTGGAAAGGTTCATTTCATCATAGACTCAATGTACGATGCATTACAAATCATCGCTTGCTAGAAATGATCTCGTTGGAATATTAAATAGTATAATATTATGTTTTATACGTTTTCCGTTTAAACGCTATAAATAAATAGAAACCATAGTGCGTAATTGGAGCAAGCACGCAAGGGAAATCAAGCTGCCCCCTGTTCCCCCCTTATATAGTTCATACACATACAACAATGAACTCCCTGGAAATTCCACACACATTTCTGTGTTGGAAACGGGAATCCTGACACATATTTTCTTAGCAATACAAGAGAGGTACGTACAGTCTATACAGGAAGATACTATATCAAAAAATAGACGCCATTTCGCTCGTACCAACTCCTAAAACCAAACCTCTAAGGCGGAATTTCAAAATATCAATTATGAAACTATAAAGGCTGGTTCACAATCAACTTAGCAATAGACATAACTTAAAATTAGCAGTAACTTAAAAGTTAGACATGGTCAAACATTATGTTTAAGTCAATCATGTCTAAGTTAAGTCCTTATGTTTGTTGTAGACAGTCTAATGGAGATCCTTATGTCAAACTTTTAAGTTACTGCTTATTTCAGGTTATGTCTATTGCTAAGTTGATTGTGAACCAGCGTTAAGACGTAGACTGATTATCTGTAGGTAAACTTGGGTAAACTGATAATAAATTAAATATCTCAAATATAAAATAGTAGGTAACAAACAACTGACATTTCACATTTAAGTTGGTGTTAGAAAGCCTGTTTAGAACGCTGGCACACCCTGCTGAAACTATGCTCTCCCAGTAATCGAGCTGTAGTGGAACCATAATATAGACGTGGAACCAACCTTATGGGGTTGATTACTTATTTTTGTTTTTAAATCGTGATTTCAGATCAACAATTCTGTCTGGGCGGAGGTCAGAGCTCCTGCTAAATGCTGCTGTCTCCGCTAGCTCTCACCACTCAATTGCGTCACGTTCAGGTACAAGGCTTCAGGGAACCGTTGGTACACGGAGAAAAGCCGGTGTATGCTTGCACAGAGTATGAAATTTAAACAAACAAAAAATTATAATGCATATGAAGTGTGGACTTAGAGGATGAGGCTAAAAGGAAACACAGATAAACATATAAGCCAGGAATACAATTTCCGATAGTAAATGACATAAATCTACATCAAATTTCTACGAAACTTATCTACACAAACACAAGCTGGCAGCAATATTTTCGCTCAATTAAATCAATTAAGAATATCGTACTATATTTATAAGCATAATGACGCACAGAGCAAAAAGTCGTCATCGCACCCAATACACCATGTCGCGCCATTGCATAAAGATATATAATAACACTCGACGGCGATTTGCGTTCTGTTGTTTCCACATTTTTTTGTCGAAATGAGGCGTGATTTCTGGTAAATCCTAAGAAACTTTTGCATTAACGACACGCAGAGCGACCGATAGTGACAACGGACTCGTGTGACGCTTTCAATAAATAAACAGACGAAGGCAAATTAAGTCCGACGTGCACGCAACCTGTCGATATACTATCGCTGATGCAATGCACCATAATGCATCTAGACTGCAGCTTGCAACCATGCACCCAGGGCGCGTACGGAGCATGGCAGATGCACGCGAGTGCACGGCGAATGCAACGCGGCTGCAGGCATAGATCACTTAGCTGAGACTGGGAGATAGCACGCGAGCCGGGGTCTCTGTGGACGCTAATGCGACAGCGTGCATGCTCTGAGATCGCTGCTGGCCATGTGCCTCATTACTGCACGGAGATACGATGAAAAGATACTTACTATCATAGTGTAGATTATTTTCTTCTTCAAAAGTCAGTATTTTGCTGGATTTTAACATTTTTAACCAAAAACCGTAGGATTTTTATGAATTCTCTGTAGAGCCTTCGTAAAATCTAAATTCAAGCTTAAATTTTTAATCTCAAATCGAATGTTTCGGCGCCGGTGCTTGACATTTGCATGTTTGGGAATTTTTCAACAGAAGGATCCAGTCCGTCGCATTGGCCTGCGTTGTCCAACGCAGCGATGCAATCCGTAGCAACGCAAGGACCCGTTGTCAGTCCATCGTGTTGACCGAATCAGATGCTGTTCCTTTGATCCTTTGATCATTGATTACCTTATTCGTGGATAACAGTAATAAAATCCCATTTGCCATTTTTTTTTACTCAAAATTTAAAAGTCTGGCTCTCTCGCCTGGAGCAGAGAAGACGGCAAGATTTGAGCACGCAATGTGCAGTGCAATAAATGCACTTGTGCAGGTCGTTACTCGTTATATCATATCGTAAAAACTATGAAACAGCGGGCTAAATTGCATTTCCTAGTAAACTGATTTGGCGGTGCACTCATAATTCGAGCACTTGCATTCGCGGGTGCACGATAATGCATCACGTGCTTATGCTATACCCGCATTTTACGGCCCTCATCTCGGCTCTTTTATTGGCGGCCGTCATAAAATGTCAATCCTTGTAATCATGTATCCTGTACTGGTGGCCAGCGAAATTGTATTTCTCGGTATCCGACCGGCATAAACGTAGCAGCAAGTGCATACCGGATAAGCGGCCATAAAGCTCCGACGAGAAATCAGTAACTCACACGGAATGGGCGGGAGAACTCTCAACTCATCAAGCCTCAAATTGCTATTCTTAGTTTCTTTTATATTTCTATTGTTTTTCTTCTAAAATTAGAATAATTCTTTCCAAGAAGCAAATGTGTGTAATTTTGTCCTAAATGTGGTATGAAAGGCGAGTAGGTAGGTGCTGTATCAATTTTATGCAGTACATTTTTTACTGTAAACTTAAAGTAAAACTTAAAGTTTAAGTTATAAAATGGGCAGAGAGAGGCTACGGTGGTTTGGCCACGTGAAAAGAATGTACGAGACAAGAATACCGAAGAGAGAGAACACAGAAAGCGGACGTAGAAAGGTGGGGAGACCAAGAGAGAAGTGGAGTGCTGGAAATGAGAGAAGAGGAAGATAAGAACGGGAAGAGAGAAAATGACGACGAAGAAGAAGACGAACAGACAATAGCGGCAGGATTGGCCATCCGGCTACGTTTAAGAGAGAGGGAGAGGCCTTAATAAATAAATATGTATTGACCCAGAAATGGAACAGCAATAAAGATTATTATTATTATTACATTTTTTAACTCTAAATTTGTTAATATTTGTAATGCTAGCAACGTGAAATCGGATGCGTTATTGATTTTCAAATCAGCGCTGTACAGAACCAATCAAAATTAGATTGGATTTCATCGAAAGTAGGCATGCGAAAAACTGAAAATCGTAACATTCATAGACAGTTATTTCCACCTCGTTTCTTACCAGCGAGAAAAGCGACGGAGCGCTACCTCTTGGAATAAAAATCATTTAATCGGCAGACATTTCACAATATATTCGCGTTCCCAGAAACTTGCCCGGGTGAAAAGTGTGATTTCTCTCTACCGTTGGCAGGCGCGCGGCCATTTCCAAAACGAGCCACGCGCCCTTCTGCGTTCGCAGCACAGCGGGTGTTATTTATTCGCGACCCCACCCAGAGATTCGGAGAACTCGGCGCTTGAATTCTGTGTCGCGAAATCAATTGATGATAACGAGGAGAACATCAAAGAACCTTCCGGGTACACCGTACGCTTTTATCAGTCTCTTTGCCTTGTGTTTCAAGTATAATGATTCGTAAAACCATTATATCTCACCATTATAGAGGTATATAGCCATCCGAGTTTGTTAAAAATTCAAATTCAAATGGGCTGGATATACATGTTCACTTAGGGCCGGTATTACAACTTTTGTCAACTCTGGGTTAAGCATCTAACCCCTAGAAACAAATGAATTCCACTGCATCCCATTGGCCGTTGCCATAACAAATAACTTAACTCCCACTTTAACCTGGAGTTGGCAAAATTGTAAAATCGGGTCTTACCAGACCAAACAAATGACCAAAGAAACATTATAAGTCTTGTGTTATATGTCTGATTCGGAATTCGCCATTAAAAACAATCTTTGGTAGGCACTTTTTAGGGATTAAAGTGGATTACGACAGAGAAACCCCGTTTTCACCCTCTCTACATCCACAAGCCGAAGCAGCTTACGAGTATCTTTCCAAGAAAAAAATAACCAAAAAAAGGCTTTGCGATCAGCGTTTGCATCACGAAGCACGGAGCTGATTGATGGAACGAGACGCCGCGTGTTAAGGTAATATACCGCAGTGCGAATTTATGCGCGGATAAAAGGTCGCGGGTTCGTATCCCGCTTCGCTATACCCCCTCCAACGACCGCGGCTTGCTGGTTCCATCAACATCCCAATTTCTCATCTAACATATTAAATTTTTGTATGAAAATCGAGAAAATGCCCCGGGCATCATAGCTTCCTTTGCTCTTTTATAGCAATCTCGCAGTATGCTCAAAAATAATTTTAATTAATCGCAACGGCAGCCACTTTCATGATTTGAAAACTATAATTAGCCACCATGGTCCTAGCCCTTTGACCTTTCAACTATACAATCAGAGCCGAAGCCAATGGGGAGTTACGGGGGAGCGCCTATGGCAATGGATGCGAATTTTCATGGAGGCTAGTACACCCACTGCTTTTTCAGGAACCTTCTTTGAAAAAAATAGAGCTCGATTTCTTATAGACTCAAGCTCAACACCGTAATCACGAAAAATAGATCCTTTGTGGTGTCCATCTTCCATGTGATTTCGTTGCATCTGGTCCCAGCACTCAACTGTACCACAGAATTAATTCATATATTATTACATCAATTTTCTGGTATTCATTTTGTGGTTGATGCCACTTTCCCCCCCTCCCCCCCCCCCCCTACCTTCACACACCCTAAGCCAGGGTGGCGTTTTTTCTTTCTGAATGTGATAGCGCCCCTGATTTTAGCCCCAAATCCATTGCTTTACATCACTATGGCACCACTATGGCACCACTATGGCACCACTATGGCACTACTATGGCACCACTATGGCACCACTATGGCACCACTATGGCACCACTATGGCACCACTATGGCACCACTATGGCACCACTATGGCACCACTATGGCACCACTATGGCACCACTATGGCACCACTATGGCACCACTATGGCACCACTATGGCACCACTATCCGCACTCATCCAAAAGCATTTCATAACATTTGTTTCCCATAAGCTCGGACTTTATACGCATTTGAAAGCGAATCTCGGGAAGGAAGAATCTTTAAGGTAGAATATCTCAAGTCAACCGTTTCCGTTGGATGAGTTTTTCAATTGTCGTTGCTGAGATCACTGGGATGCTGTTTGTTGAGATGAACTCTAGCTCGGGGCGGATTCTGTTCCATCTCCGATTCCTTGAATTCGCAATCACATTTTGATTGAATTCCCAGCGGAGATTTGCCAGAACGGATTTGAAGATGTATTTTCTTTTGGGATGTTTTACGAAGTCAGTATACCAGGAAAAGTTTGAGCCGTATTTTGGTGCTACACAACGCGGTACTTATCGAGTGAAGATTAAGTCGTAACAAGCAAATGTACATCAATATGGTTTAGAAATCAGTGATTTTTGGTGGAAGCCCACACCAGAAGGCATTTGACCGGTTCGGACGCACATTTTTCCTGCTCAGCTACCCCATCATCAATATGGTTTGGTGAAGTTGACGAGATTGACGAGCGAGGAGAGTGAAGCGTATCTTCAATTTGAATATGAATCTGAATATAATATGATGAAACTTTCGGGATATGTTGACCCTCACGATTTAATGTTTGTGTAAAAATTTCACCTTCATATGTTTGGCAATTTTCTTGGAAATGGCGCTTTTATGACGTTTTTTGCGCTTTTTATAGCGTTCTTGCAGTTTTTTGCAACTAAAGCAACTTTTTCTTCAAACGATGTTCACAAAATTTACTGTGTGCTTTAAAGATCGTAAAAAGAAGATAATGTGTTAATTTGAAGCAAATCAATTGAATAGTTTTTCTTGAAATCGATTTTTACGTTTTGAAATATTCAAATTATCACTGAACATTTTAAATTGATCATATAAGCCTCTAGGCTATGCGCACACGATTATATAAGTGTTCGCATAGCCTAGTTTTAGGTTATTGTACTATAGTATTGTATTGTAATTGATTATACACCGGTATTGTAGGCTATTCAAGTTATTGTAGGTACTAGGTTATTCAATTAGTTCAATTTTAATAATGAACTCTTTCTCAAGCTTTTCCGGCGTTTCACAAAGCTATGCTGCCTGCTTTATCAGTGGTCTTTTCAATACCCGTTTACAAAGTCTTTCTCGAAACTAACGTGCAAATCACTATCAAAAAGAAAATGTAATCCATAACTAATTGCCATTACTGACCATCTCATTACTGAACAATGTCACATATAACTCACAACTGTAACACTATACCATAATTTAACTCTAAAACCCTCTCAATTAATGCCCCATGAGCAATTCACATAGCACCATTATGGCGTTTATAACTCCCCTGTAACGTTATAACCTGTACCTAGTCTCTCTAATGAGATAGCAGAGCGTTATAAAGCAGCCACACCACCGTATCCCCACGCTTTTGTTGAAAACAAGCCGTCTGTACCTACTTTGTTTAAATTGCAATAGTATAGAAGTGTAACTTGCAAACACAATGTGCTAAATTCCCATTACCGACTCAATAAATCACCATTATATAAACACCGTGTACAGTAGCGGTCCGCCGTGTTCACTGTGTGATACATCACGGCGAGGGATTTAAGGGATGATTCTGTGCTCTTGCTCTATATAGCGCGGGGTGTTAGTGCAGCTTCCATGGACCGATATTGATGCGATTTAGATAAACTTGCTTTATATTGCTTGCCCGTTTTGCGCGCGTCGCAGCGTTTTTGGATTCGTGTAGAGATTAGAGAACGAATAAGGATGTTAGATGGTAGAGTAAAGGATGGTAGATGGAGTTGGTAGAGGAATAGATGGTTGGAAATGGTTGTGTTCACTTTCAAGCTACATTTTCTTAAGAAACTGGTAACTTTTATAGTATACCAAAGCTTGCACACAGAAGATTCGAGGCAATATTAAGAGATAAAAAAACGCTTTTTAAAGCTGAAGACCTAAAAATCAGCCCGTCTTGACTCCTAAGCTACAAGCACTCAAAATGAGGACTGACACCAAAATAGTTCCTATATATTATAATCGTCTATTCCGTGTGTTATCTGTATACATATAGTCAAATTGAATAAGACCATAGAATAACGCTTGGGAAGAACTGCATTGCCATGTTAAATATCGTACGCAGGGGCAGTTACCGACCTTACCCGCTTACCCCTCAGATACCTACAAACTCAAAGCAGGGAATAGGTAGCATAGCAAGCAAGCAAGCAATAGGTAGCGCTAACACCGGCTACAACAGCCGAGATACGTAGCCATACTGGATTTCAAGAACCGTCGATCGTGTACGGTCAATTGCATGCTGTTCGCTTGCTCACTTGTCTCGCTCCCTCTCACTCATGGGAAAAGTTATTCGGTGCTCTCGCTTCTGGCTTGCTTGTCTCGCTATCTGGCATTGAGCCAAAGTTGTCACTGGTTTGCTCTCTCACTCGATGTCTGCAATAAGCTTATTCCTTTTCGTAAGGGGGAGATCAGAAGGAGCCGCCTAAGATTGACATGTTTATGACTGGAGATAAGAGTTAGATAATACACAACTAGAGTCGACATTTCAGTGCACAGATTCAATGCTATTCAAATGGAGAATATGCGCAAAGAAAACAAACTGCAACCGATTTTCTTGATGATATTTATATCCGTAGTTGTTTTCACACATGGGAAAAATATTTTCATTTGCGGAAAATACCAGAAAATTGGCGCTACTTTCAAAGATATCAATATTTGACCATGTCAAATATTTCACAAAAAACGTCTTTATTTCACTGGTTGTCAAAAGCAGATGGCGTAATCTAGAGGCAAAATAAAACTGTCATTTAACTGGATTCACACCCATGGCAACTCCATTATGCACCTTAATAAGTACTCTCTTAAAATCAATCAAGCGCTCTCAAGCCAGTAGGATGTGTTTTTCTCACGCTCCCGTCTTATTCCTACGCGAATCAAGACGAAATATCGAAGTCGAATTGCTCTGGCCACCTGCATCATGCCCCCCACCCCCAACGCACATGCAGACATCTAAGCTATAATGTCTAGTCACGAGCTAATACTCTTACATTATACACACAACCACAAGTAGAAGGATTAACGCTCGAGAAGGAATATTTCTTATCACTTCATTTCAAAACATATCCCAGTGACATAAAATGGCACACAAAATCGGGAATTCTATTATTCTATTGATACCATTGGATTCGTGGCAGCATACAGAGTGTAGATCATTTTGAATCGCAGTGATCGGATAATAATTGCGGATATTACATTGATCTATTTCCTTACTTTTACTACTTTTACGAGTTTTGTCGTGCCGGTATAAGCCTATTATCGCCCTGCGGAATGTTGTTCTTTCACAAATCTAAGCCAATAAAATACTCCCAGAAATAATTGGTCAATGATAAATAGTTGCCAATCCGAAAATCGATTGATTTATTGATAACGATTAATTAGGGAGTATCATTGCAAGGGTGTGGATGTGTAATTGAGACTTCCTTTTTGAACGAACTTTTCAAGTGAAGTTTGAAGGACGCAATGCCTTCTCACGCGCACGTAATTTAGTGGTGAGTTTGGTCAGTGGGTGGGCTTTACACTGCGGATACGATTACCAAAGAAGACCGCCTTCATTGACTTCAAATGTCATTCGTTCAGTATAAGGTATTGATAGGGGAATATGCGCCAAAAAGAACACAAAGGAAACGATTTTTTTAATAACATGTATATTATGTTGTTGTTTTCACACCTGGGGAAAATTAACTTGAGGAAAATACCGGAAAATTTGTGAAAAATTAAAAAAATGTCTGTTTCACAAACATGTATGTTTCACCATTGCGTATGTCGTAATGGCAAGGGTGTCTAGTATTTTTTTAGGAGTAGCAGTTTGTATTATGCGATTGACACCTTTTTATTTTTTGCTTCTGATGCCCCTTTCGAAGATATACATTTTTTAATAAGTCAATTATTTCACAAAAAAAAGTATTTATTTCACTGGTTGTCACAAGCAGATGGCGTAATGTAGAGAAAAAATATAACTGTCAAATAGGAGTTTGAAGCAAGCCAAATCCAACCATGTTGGTCCCGTGCTCCTCCGACAAAGGATGTGTCCGGAATACTGTATGTAAGCCAGTGCTGCACTAGGGAAAATATTGAACGAAAATCGGAACAAAGTGCATGCGTTGAAACAGTGCTTGGTCGGGAAATATTTCTTACACGTAAACTTGTCTCGTTCACTCGCCCGCGATTACAATCTCTGATAGTGAGGCTTAGCGCTCGAAAAAAACAACACTACGCGCTGAAATAACTTGCAACGGCTTATGAAACACGAAATGAACTGAATTCCTCTCGCAGTTTCTAATACATGCTCCTTCCTAGTTCCTGGCCGCAAAATAATTTCAAATTGAAATATAAATGCAATTGGGTTTGCATCGGGTCAGGTGCAATCTGCAACCTGAACGATTCCCTGCGCACTGCAACTGTTCTAGCGTTTTTTTGTGATATATTGGCGGTAAAAATTACGAACGTGCGATATTCAATATCGGCCGATGTATCAGTAATTAGCCATAAAATAACATTTTACTTTTCTATTTACGTATACAACCCCATTGACTCAATTCTGTGTCTTTGAAACGTTATCCCAGACTTGCGCCGCATAGCCGCTAAAATCGTCCAAAATAATTATTAATTTGGATTTCAAAAATTGATTTCCATGGTTTTATCATGTCGATATGAGATGTCTGGAGTATCAGATGACTCATAAAAGCAAACAATTTTAATTATGCTCGGCAACTATAATCTCTCAGCTCTTTGGCGAGGCGATAATAATCCTCTGTCGAAATGTGGGATGGGGAGGTGACAAAATAATATTTTGTGACATGTTCAATGATGTTTCAATAAGTTCGTAATTACTTCGATTCAAATTAATCCATATTCTGTGTCAATAAGACTCCCACATTTCCATTTCAGTGGTAATTCGCTATGACTTGTGTCTTGTTTACATTTTATTAATGCAATAAAATACCATTGGGTATGTAATTCTAAAACCGTAGTAGACCATAATATACAAGGCCGTTTAGTTTGTTGGTATCTTCAGCTCAGGCATACATGACGGCATGAGAGAATCCGACCCTCACCCCACAGAGCTAGTGGATTCTTATCGTGAATATACACTTGCAAGTGCTGAAGCGAGTAAGTGGCGCCTCCCCCCCTCCCCTCTCGCTCTCTCCATATATTGGTGTATGTGTTTTAATGATCGGAATAAAAATTATTTGCCATATCCATAGTTCATTCCAAACTTCTTTTCTTATGGACCTGAGGGTGGATCATATCCTATCCGGCAATGACAAATTGCTCACCCGAAATATTTTTGTACAATAGCTACGTATGTTCGGCCCATTTTCGCCCAGATCAAGTGATTCATTCGGGAATATCATTTCTAAACACAAATCCTGCTGCGGATAGGATTACCAAAGAAGACGCGCCGCCTTCATTGACTTCAAAAGTCATTCGTTATGTAGCTATCTCAACGAAGCTTAAAATTAAATACCTAGGGCCTAAGTATGGCCTGAGCCTAAGCATATAGTGGGAAAGACGCTGATCCCCTGAGAGCGAATGCGATGACGAATACGACCTTGCCAACCAGCAAGCGATAGCGGACAGAACTATGTGGTGGGGGGGAGGAGACGCCGGCCAGATTGCAGGCTCTGGCAACTGTTTTTTAAGTCGGTAATGCAGCTCGGATTTTTTAACAAATTAACATGCAGCGCTCCCGGTGTAAGACAGGATGTGCTGCGGGTAGTATTTTTCGGCGCACGCGTAGCCCCATAAGAGTTGCTTCTCTTTATAACGTTACTCTATGATAAGACTTTTACCCGCTCGGTATTTTATGCATATGCATTGCCACCATGGTACGCGAATTTGTATTCAAGAGATGACGAGACAGCATTCCTGAAAATTACCTCATGGCCTTAGCGAGAAATAACGAGGTCAATTCTTCAAAACCTTTGACAGACCGATGGCTGTGGGGTTTGATCGACGTTATATCTTCGAGTCTTGTTGCGTCTGTGTCTGTGACCAGATTATTATCAACCGCAAGGACTTGTTCCGGTTGACACATGTGATGTCAGAGGGTGAAAGTGACAGAAAATGCACCCTTAGTACCACGCCAGAAGGTTTTTGACCCTCGGCCAAACTCTTGCGCTTGCTCATAAACCCTTTAACACCAATAATTTAGTAAATGCCAATAGGCGACCAATAATTGAATTTTAACCTCGTCAAGTAACGATAAGATTGATATTTATGATCACAATTTTGCAAAATTCGCTCTGTTATAAAATGAAATTACCATTTTTCAATTTTATTCCCTCCAAAAAATTTATCGACACTTTCATTGCAGTGTGATTATTTTGCTCTGTTCGAGGTAATCTCGATATTTATTTAAATTCTGAATTAAATATTGATTTAAATTCTATCTTTTGCTGGCGACCTTTTTGTCCCAAAGCAACACAGACCCTCATGGAGTCGGGGCCCATTTGTTTCTTGTACCCATGAACATTCCAACGTGCACTGTGTGACCATTTCTGAAAGATGTCATCTGTATCGTGGCCTTTGAACCACCAAAGCTCGTTGCTGGGAAAAGGTCAACCCCGTTATGGATGTCAGTTTGATTGTGCGGTCATCTCCAGCCGAAATAGCTCAGTTGGGAGAGCGTTAGACTGAAGATCTAAAGGTCCCTGGTTCGATCCCTGGTTTCGGCATGATTTTTGTTCATTCATCTGCTATGTTTGAAATTTGAAGTTGTACGATTATGCCTGGTGAAATCAACGTCCCTCGTCGATTTCTGATACCTGATAATGAATTTAGGGCCTTACAAAAAATAATCCTATGTTTACAGGAAGAAAATTAAAAGTTGTCGAAAACGGTGATTTTCGGCCTAGGTGCTTAGAAAAACTTCTAAGGAATAACACGGGGAACTTTTTCGGCCCTTAGCACCTACGAGTACCTTTGGTCAGAAAAAAAAATAAAAAAAATAGTGTCATACTCGACACTCGTCCATCTTTCACACCATGGTAGTGATGGTAGTACGCGAATTTGTACTCGATTGAAGAAAAGGAATGGGATATATTTTGAAATTCTGAAATTCAGTTATCAAAATCACATTAACAGCCCCATGTTACTAGGTGCAAATGCACTAAGGTAATTAAAGATGAGGTAATAAGGTAGTATAAGATATGGTTTAAGGTGTGAATATTAGCAAAACGGGCTTTGTATACAAGCTAGGAAAAAAAATTCATTGCCACGATATGAAATTAGAACGACGACTTACGCAGACGAGATCGAGCTCGACATCAATGGATCTATTATCGCATGCAAATTACCGTTGCTCGAAAACCATGTCAGAAATCAATCAAGTTACAACCACTTACAAAACTAATTACAACTAATTTTTACAACTGATTCGCTAATTGAAAAAGAGAGTTTCTGGAAATCCTTCGTCGTACAAAGTCTCTAATGAGCAATGAGTAATTGCTCATTAGCACGGCGCGATAAAATACAATATCTAATTAGCGGTGATAGAATGGAGAGAAATATATGTGCTACATCAAGCGTATTGACACCAGCACGTGAGCTGTGCTCATTGCGTAGGGAACACGTAGAATTCAACGCTGACGGACACTTACCTGTACAAAGCAATTGCAAACGTTTCTAACGAGAATTAGCATCAATTGCTAATGAGAAGCTACGATTTTCTATGTCTGATTGATTATTTCTCCTGACGGCCGTCGTTGTAGTTCTAATATCTTCGTTT
This sequence comes from Nemurella pictetii, assembly GCA_921293315.2. Taxonomy (NCBI): domain Eukaryota; kingdom Metazoa; phylum Arthropoda; class Insecta; order Plecoptera; family Nemouridae; genus Nemurella; species Nemurella pictetii. Next base: position 13,129,909 of record OV121122.1, read on the forward strand.
CCTGCCGATATTTCTAGACCATGTTCTTCAAGTTTGTTAAGTTTGTTCACACATTACAGGCCGGTAACGCCTGGACCGATTTTCATAAAATTTTCAGACTAAAAATCTTGTAGTGTAAGTTCTGTACTTTTGCCATTCAATTCCGTAGCCCACTTCTCTTCAACACAATAACTTAGAAAACATTTCCCAGATTTTCGTCCCTAAATACTTCAAAATAACGGCAATAGTAATTCCTGCATTGTAAGAAATCAATTGATTACATTTATCCACAACACTTTCTAGCCTTCTAGCCGTCGGTCTTACAGTGTCCAGCTAAATATTAATCTTCGAGTTAGGAAGGACGCAGAAACAACCGATAGTTGACACCGTGGAGATTTGTTTTAAGCTGGAGAAGAGCCCTTCAACCAGACGCTGTAAAACTGGCCATAAAATTCATTATTGTCCTAAACAACCTATAATTAGGTCCATCACAACGCGGCACCTCCACCTCCACAGGCACCTCAACATTCTAAAGCGAATAACTTCCGCCCCGTATGGCGGTACCAAAGCATCAGAAGGATATTTCAGAGCAGAATTATCTGATGTCACCGTCAGAGTGAAAGCCTCTCTACAGTCTCTAGCCCCCCATTGCCTCTGAGTTCGTTTGGAGAAGCTGGGCCCGGTTAGACGAGGAATACTTGTGATCATTTTAATGCGCGTTGCAATGATAACCCAGTTCGCTCAGCGCTAGTCAACATTAATACCACATAATACGAAGTAAATTTGCTGTCACCGATGTATCTCAATTTATAACTCCCACAGCTAAAAACTGTAATATAAAAGTTACTTGTAAAATGCTAGAAGGTTGCTGGTAGTAAATTTAACTTTTGTGCACTGGTTGTTTGATTTTGTAATTTGGAAAATCGCCATGTGGATTTAGTTTTATGAGTTGCGTGAAACGTAAGTGTCGTTATCGTGGATAGACTGAAGTCGGCGATAACTGTTGGAATGAGGAAGACTTGAAGAACATCCAGGCGGAAGACTTGAAGAACATCCAGATGGAAGACTTGAACGCTGAACCACAGCTACTTTACAGCCTGTCTAAAACTGCACGGGGAAAGAAACGCGGAAGTCTCGAAGGCATCCCAAAATAAAACATTCTGTGAGCTTTAACCGAGATGAATTATTTTCAAATGGTCCCAAAGAAAAAAGAAAATCGGCAAAGAATTGATTTGTGGGTGAAAATAAAATGTAAGTGAAAAATGGCGGGACGTAAAGGGATCAGGGAAATAGAAGTCGGAAGCAGATAGCTAAATTCCGTACCCCGACATGGCCTTGAAGGCTGACCTTGATGAATCTGGACGTTAGGAAAAACGCGATCATTCGATTCAAGGCCATTTTAAACCAAAACTAGACTTTCATCAAAAACATGAGCAATAAAATGGTGTCTCCATCAATAATAGAAAACCCTTCCACCCTTGCTTGTGTCAGCTTTCGCTTGAGATCACGCCCTAGGCTGCTGCTTAAAACAGCTTCTGGCTTAGTTTATCGGGTTAGGTAAATGGATGTAAGGTCACAGACTCCACTGAAATCCACACCCGCCCACGGAACGCTATGCAAATTTCAGGACATGTCACGTTGCACAAACTGCCCAATCAAGGGTCAATACCAGCTTGAATCGCATTGAACGCAATTAATCGTTAAGTATCAGCCATCAGCATATTCAGCATCGATGCGACAGAATTTTCATTTGTAATTGAGAATAGATTGGCCCTTCCTCCCCTCTCCAGCCCACAGGGGTTTTCGATTAACATGCATCCCCATTAAAACCTACAGGGCCGAAGGCGAAATTTTGTGAACATGATCATGCGCCCCGGCCCCAGTAATGCGGTTTTGATCATTTTTTAATGGAAGATGAGATCTCCACGTTTGTTAAAGGTTTTAGTGGAACAAATGAACGCTCTCGTTTGGTTTAAAAATAATAATATCTGAATCACATTTTAGGTCCATCTGATAAAATAAAAACTATAATAAACTATAATGCCATATTTGCAAATTTTTGTCAAGTCGTTCCCTTGCAGTCAATTCAGGGGGAGAACACATCATAAAAATTAACGTCTCTTTGCTCGTTCCAACTCCTAAAACTTAACTTCAACGTGGAAATTCCTAAATGTCGATTATTAAACTAAAACTCCAACTTTTAATATGTCAATAGCCATGAAGTAAATGAATGTAGAAGCTTCGCGGTGCGGGCTTCGAAAACCTTCGTCTAATCATGGATTAGATATATTCACTGATCTGTTATTTAGGTAAGCTGATGATAAATTAACCAACTCAAATCTAAAATAGTAGGTAACATTTCACATTTCAGTGGTGTTACGTTGGTAACGCAAAGCAGCTGTTTCGAACACTAGCGCTCCCTTCGGAAAAGTATGATCCCGCAGCAAATGAACAGCTTTACAGTGATGTGATTCCCCAAAGTGTACAGAAATTCAAACGGCATGGTCGTTACACCACTGTACATAATCTCGGTGATCATTTCGCTTCCTAGCAGAGATTTGCATGCTTTTCATTCTAGTGGGTTACGTGGACAAGTTATTGCTTCTCTAGTCTGGATTCAAAGGAGGAGGAATTCTAATAACGGACCTGGACTTTGTTTTGCGTTTCATTTTGCGAATAACTTGTATAGTGTATAATAGCGCGCCTCTAAAGCATTCTAAAGCCAACGTAGATGGATCGGTATGCACACGCTGAAATTTCGGGAATAGAATTGTTTACAGTTGGCATGGATTTTGCACGGAGCATTTGCAGCTACTTGGAAGCGAATGTGTAAACAGTAAAATCATGTAAATTTGGTTGCTGTTGCTTGCAGTGTGGATTTCGAGGACTCTTCACCGGTCTGCTACCGGCTGGCTGCTAATATTATTTTTGCAAAACGCTTTGTGTTCATTTTGAGCTCGGTTGCCGAAACAATTGCGATTATATACAATCGAGAGTGCCGTAATTATTCATCATACTATGTATTTGCTACGAAATGATGTTTCCAAATTTAAATGACAACCAAAAATACAACAAAACAAAATTGCGTTTTCGTTTTGTATTTTGAAAATCACAGAGAGCTTATTAATTTCTGCCAAGCATTATTTTTCTGTGGAGTATTCTATAGAAATATTTTTACATTCAGTTCCCAGAGCACAAAAGCACACGCGAACAAAATTTTCGAATGCGGCCCCCGCGCTTTGCGCTTATTTGAAAGCAACACAATGAGTTTGAAAAGCTTCTGTTTTAAACTTTGACTTATTCCTGGTAACGGAGCCATGCGGATCGCCGGTAATCCTGGCCATTATTTATTGATTGGCAAGCATGGCACTAGCTAACGAGGTGTTCGACTCCGATGTGAGTGATTGCGAATTGATTGAAATTGGAGCCGGAGTCAGTTGACAACGCCGACGAGACCGAGCAGCATCGCTCGTGAAGATCGCTCTGTACCAACTAGCGGGTGCTGACAGCTGATCGCGATCATGACTGAATGGCACAAAGCCGTTGCATCTGGAGTTAAGGTACGGTCCAGACAACTTTGCTTTGTCAGTTACGCTCTTTTACGAGGTTTCTGTGTTGCTGTTACCTTTTTTTTACACGAGTTTTCTTAATTTTGAAAAAATATGTGTTGAAATGGATATACCAACAGAACAGATGTCTAACTGGGCTCAAAAGTATCAATTTTCTTCAATTTTACGAAGACTCGTCGCCAAACCACGAGGATCATTACACAGGTTGTAAAAAATTGGTCTTAAAGTCAATAAAATGGCTGATTAAAATATATCCTTATAGGTACAAACTTATGATTGCCACTTTTCATGTGTCATTTTTCACAAAAATAGTTAATCACCACTTCTATTGTAAATCAGCGGCGAGCGCCAATTGACGTTCCGATCGACCCCAATCGACACTAACTAATTGCAACCTGGCGCACAAAGCCCAATTAGTACCTTCCCTACAGCACTGAAACCACTCGAATGCCAGTCCCCGTCCATCCCAAAGGATCGCCTTATCCATCTGGCTGCTGCATTGTTCCCTTGCTGCAGCATCCAACTAATTGACCATTGAAAGCATCAGAAAAGTCCCGCAGTGGGTTTCCTTTGTCTGTGGGCTTCCATCCTTTCAAACGAGACAAAAGCCAGAGAGTTCAGGTCATGACATTGTTATGTATGTACACTGACAACCTAAAAATGTAATTGCTATTCTAAGAAATTTAATTAATCAAAAAATATACATCCCGATAGAGAAGAATAAAGGACGAAATAAAAGCTCATTGCTGTACTGTTTAACAATTGGTTGATTGTTAAGTTAACGGAGCGTCAGCTAGAAGGCAATTTATTATTAATAATGAAATGAGTGATGATATGTTAATGCATTCTGGGAAGATGGAGCTATTTGGAGTTCACAAGAATTTAGAGCTTCGAGCCTAATGGTAGAATGTGATGGAAGCTGGAGGCTTTGGAATTTTCCTAAAATGTAAAAAATATATAAAGTTTAACCTTTGACATCGGTAATATATAAGCATAGTTCTCTGTCATCAGCTACTGGCGTTAATTTTATTGTAAAGTATGAGTTTTTGTGTAAAAATGCTTTTCTATTACATTCCTTTGTTGACTATATGATTGAACTTCCACAAAAAAGACAAATTCTTATGTCGTATGCTGGACCAGATATAACTTGATAAACAACTGACGTTCAGCCATTAGAAGACCAAGTAATTGTCATTAGCATGGGAGATACTTAGAAGCTCTGTGTTTTTTTATAATAAAGTTGAAAATAATTGTTACTCGATAATATAGTACAAATTGATGTGAAAATTACGTCCACATCTGTTGATAATAGCCGCTTGGCCTGCGGGTAGTAAAATTATCAAATTTTGTTTCCTCCAACTCGACCATCAATTGCCAGTTTTGAAAATTTACCAGCATTTTTTTTGTTGTGTACCAACACTGTTTAATGTGTTACATGCAAAAAGCGCGTCTCCAAATTCACAGCTGATCGCTTTCGGCGCCTCATTATTCTATAATTAGACGAAAAAAACATGAAGCAACAAACTTCGCAGTCGAATGGACTGGAAAAACCGGATGATAATTCCATTAAAATCAAGAGTGAAAATAGTGGACACCTTTTGACATGACTTAGGACAGCTGTCATGACTTTTGCCAATGTCACGAAACAAAAGAACAAAATATGGAGGCACATTTTGAAAAAGATCCAAGAGGCCTGTCCAGCATGAACGAAATCGGAGAAATTCATATCATCTTGGATTTTTTTTGGAATATGGAATAAAATCATACTTATCTGGTAATAAATACTATTTCTATATGTAATAACCAGTGCCATTGGCTGCTCCTGCTACTTTGTGTAATTTTAGGAGTGAAATTTATTTTCAAAAATTACTAAATTTTAGGATTGAACATGCCACCCTTACGCCGGCCCCTCTTGCATCTGCTAAGTCTTAAATAATAAGAACAATTGACAATTGCATGCATTTCTATGCAGCTGACCACGGAGCTACAGCATATGAATAACAGCCCAGTGTTTATCGATTAGACGACATCATATTATCAGACATAGAAGAATACACAAATCAATAAACTATTTATTAAAAACAGAGGCCTCCGGATCCACAGCCAGCTGTAATCATGTATCACGTGGTGTAACCAAAGCATGTTCCAGAAATTAGCCGGCGATTGTCAACTGATTTCAGTTCGGCGAATGAGTCAAAGCGGCGGTGGTGGAAGCGATTCCACGAAATCCACGTAGCGCTGTGCGAGTGGGCAAATAATAACAGGACGCAGTGATTAGAGATAGGAGCTGGTAGGGTTCTGTTGCTGATGTGGTAGACTGGCCGTGAAATGGTCTACTAGGAATTAAGGGCAAGAACTTGAGAGAGATTAGAGGGTTGAAGTTTGGGTTGAACGATCCCGGAGCTAATCCCTCATATTAATCATTTGAGGTTTTTTTTCTGCGTATTTTTGTTTTAACGAGGCGTTGATACTGATTAATCTTATCCACATTGTGTTGCGTTCTACGATTCTACGCAACTTATTTTTTGTAGGAATAATAATGCCGAATCAACGATTTTGATAATTAAGAGAAAAAAAATATATATTTAATCGTCCAACGTTAAATTTTTTTCCGATAAAAAACCGTTTTATACATCAAATATTAAATAATAATTGAGAAATTATTCTCCACACTAAAAAATCATCCATTAAAAGTGTAAAACAATGTTGAAAATGCTGAGTAGCGATCAGTAGCGAGATAATTAATAACTACCACTAATTCGAGCAGAATTCGCTCCTGATTGAATCTCGCGAGCGCACGCATTTGCTAGAAAGCTCCACCCTTCGACTGAAAAACCCACCTGGAAAATTCATGAGCCAACAAAATATTTGCTCCGATGAAAGTTCCCCGAAAATTCCCCGCTGAACGACAAAATTTTCCCACCCCCACACTAAAAGGTAACGCGAATTTCGTGTATAAATATTTTTTTCTGCATCTCGCGATATTATCCTGCCTGTAGCAAGACCCGTTTACGGAGAAATCAAACTTTCCCCCGCGTTACAGCTCAGCGCCGCTTCCCCGAAAATCCCAATTTCCCAATTTTCAATGAGGATCTCTCGACGAGAAGTTACGTTTCGATAACGAATTAAAAATCTAAACAACTTTCCTTCACTTACTAAGAATTCAAATTTCAAGGAGCGGAGCAAAACAGCAACCATGACGAGAAAATTGATGAAACTTGTAAAGAATCCTTTGAAATTGTCCATGTCCTTCGTCTCACACTTTGTTTGCATTACGTTACAGTTTGCTTTTAATTATAAATGATTTTTTACCTTGTCTGCCCAGCTCGCTGATTAATGGTAGATATCAGGGTTTTTTTTCTGCAACTGACTTGGTTTACTTAATCTTTAAAACGTCCGCATTAGGGCCAAAATTCGATTCCGACAGAGAAAAATCTTATAACACACTACCTTTTTGATTCCAACAATTTGAAATCTATGATTCAACTTTTAATATTTTGCTTACTAATACCTAAATTCTCTTCGGTTTTTTCACTCGGATTTCTAAAGGCCCACGATATTTTAGCTTGATGCTATAACCTTTCGGTGCGACAAAACACATCTCATTAACAATTTCTATAAAAGATACCGAGAACGAAAAACCCATTTCGACGCGCCAATGCGCAATGAATTAAACCCGCGTGTCCAAGAATTCGCGACGAAAGGAAAGCCGAGCAGGTGGCAATTACCATGTACAAGAACTAAGGAATCCATCGCCACAATGTATCGTTGTTTGTGTTGACGGTACATGTTAATAGCTACTACACCGAAGTGTTCTACAAAACCTAAACAAAAACAATTGCTGGTTAGTATTTCCTTCCTCTACACTCTTCCTGTCTCGCACAAGGCGGTGGATTTTACCGGCACCGACACGCATCTTGCATTTGTCATCAGCGTTTGAGACACTGATCTCAATAACCTGGGATAGCGAATCGTCGTGAGCCAAGGTCAAGTAGAGTGAAGCCAGGTTTTCGACATATTGGTCGTCCCAATTATTCGTCTTTTTTTTTGTTTATTTATTGATGAGCGTAGCGAAGGAAGCTAAATCTTCAATTACAGGATTTTTTTCTTGTTATTTTGTTATCTCTTGTTTTTTGTTTATTAAACGCAAAAACCGATTTTGATGAAAATTTATATGGACATTCGATTTCTCTAAACTAAGATATGCCACGTTTTTGAAGCAATTGGGACGAGTAAATTTTATTTTAATAAGTTTTTACGAAATTTTTCAGTTTTTGCAAAACACGTTTTGCACTCTGGAGGCCAAGAATCTGAACATATATAATTTGAAAAAACTTTCTAGATATGTTGAGCCTTACGATTTAATATTTATGAAAAAGTTCATTTTTTGTATGCTTAGCACTTTTCTTGAAAATGGCACTTTTATGTCACTATTTAAGCGTTTTTTCAGTTTTTTGCAACTAAAGCAACTTTATCTTCAACCGATGTTCACCAAGTTTAATGTGTGCATGTTAGATCCTAAAAAGAAGATACTGTGTTAATTTGAAGCAAATCAATTGAATAGATTTTCTATAAATCGATTTTTACGTTTTGAAATATTCAAATAATTTCTTGACGACTACATCATGATATTTCCAGGTAACGAATGTCATTGAGAAAGCTGATAAATTATCGCCAAAAAATTTAAATTGATCATAAAAGCCTCTAGGCTGTGCGCACACGCAATATAATCGCGTTGTGGGTGAGCGTAAATATTACGCTCATCCACAACACGATTATATGAGTGTTCGCATAGCCTAGTGACTAAAATAACTCCTTCCACCGAACACCTTCCCGCCGGGAGGAAGCACAAACGTGTGCAGCCTGTCATTTGCTAATTAATGTGAATTGTCATCGAAGCTGAACGAGTGGGAGAAATAGTCGGATCACATAATCATGTAGTCGACTTTTTAATTAAGTTTTGCGATAGAGATGCATATTCTTTCAGAGAGATTTCTTGAAGGCGTTCTTGCCGGTGTTGATTGTTGATAAATAGATTATTGATCTCCAGCTGGCACAAATAAAAACTTTTCTTGTACAAGTTTTTGGTATCGCAAATGGTCAACTTAAACAGAAACCAAAATAATAAAATATTCCTTAGTACCAGATTCTATGTTAGTCAAGGTATATTGCCTATACGAATCTGGATTATATATTATTATTATTAGATAATAGTTAATGTCACCAATATAATATCATAATCGCATCTCTGAGAAGACACAAACGTAGAAACTTTCGCTACTTTACTGCCGTCAACCTGGTTCAGTTGGCCAGAGAATTTTCTGCGAAACAATTTCAAATAACGTTAGAAAATGATACGCAATTGCGTCTTACAAAATCACACCGTTGCCCTAAAAAAAACAAAGAAAAACTCTACGATTCTTTTGAATGCGCTTTGTTACTGTGCTAGGGGAGTGAATAGAATCCGTTGGAGTTTATTACGAAGAATAACATTGTATAAAACGTGAAATTATACTTCTTCTGTTGTTGACGAAACGCCACTAATTACTGTTTTCAATTATTAAGCACAATGAGCCTCTGCGTTTCCTATTAAATTGGCTTTAAGATGTTCTGTGAAATACAGGGCCAATAGTTCTTAGAATTTTCTGCTGCTGAATAACTTCCAGCGAGTTTTGTATTAAAACTTATTATTTCTACGGTATTAATATCCTGTGTCGTCTTGGAGAGTTGGGTGTTGAAATAGGAAATAGGAAATAGGAAATGGATTTCTGAATGGCGAAGGTGACTTCTTGAGAATTTTTTCTTTGGTTTTTTAGAGGAACGAGTCGACAAAACAAGTCCGAGGAATTTACGACATTTATCTTTGAAAATCGGGTTTCCTGTTTTGATCTATCTAGGTGTCAAGATAGGTCATCTGCTTGGCTTTGATACGGATATAAGAATTCAATGTTGATTGGTAATTTATTTTTGCAGTAAGGGTTAGGTACTGATTTTTTTCTCCCGGGTTTTTTTAGACAATAAGTACCAGTTTTACAGTGGCTTTTTAATCATATCAAATTATTAATTAATGATATCCATTATCCAACACTTTTTGAAAACTCTGAACGTTACCGCGGTCTCTGAACCAATTATTGTGGAGCGATTGAAGCGATTCTTATGAAGCTGAAGATATATATATATATATATATATATATATATATATATATATATATATATATATATTTTTATATCTGTTCGCGCTGACGAAATTTTAATAATTTCTGTACTTTGTTTCCGATTCTGTATTATTTTCAGCACAATCTATCAATAAATATTCTCAAAAATCAGATTTACACAGAAAAAAAGGTTCTTACAAATCATGTTTCTCACTCTTGAGGTCAAACCATGTAATATATTATTTCAACTAAACTTCCCAGAAAAGTTAAATCTTGTAACATAACGCTTGTGTACAAATTTCATAGTCTTATGTTGAGTACCTCTCTCGGAAAATGATGTTTGTTTTACGTTTTTCCAGATTTTTCCTCCCTAATCAATTCTGACAAAACTTATTTTAAATTGGAGAGTGTTCTATCTTTAATTCATAAAATATTATTCAATCAGCTTTATAAAAATAACGCGTAGGCGTATCCACAACGAGATTAAAATAAGCGTTCTCAAAATCTAGTTTCATATACCAACCCTTCGAGTGAAGCACTATCAAGAAATGTATCAAATCCTCTAATGGTATCACTAGACCCCTAGAATAACACCGGACCACGCACCAGTGAAGCAACTCGTGAAGCAAGTTGTGTGTAATCCTAATATTTGTCAAGGATCCTAAGGCTAAAGTGGTTTGGGTGGTTTTGTGGTTGTGTGCACAGGGCATGCTAGACAATCTTGTGGAGACCGACAACCAAGGAACTGTTTGCATTTCCCATGACCCGAGTCGACCAGCAATTTGTACGTGGAATTGGGACATTGAAACAGGTAGAATCATACAAAAATATATTATGTTTCCATTTTTTCCCGTTATTTATCATTGGTTCTTTATATAGGGTGGTGAACACGCAAAACTATAAAATTTTGAAGTTTGAAGTACTTAAAAATATTAAAGTAATGTCATCAAAACAATTTTAATCTTCAATTGTGGACCTTTTGCTCGATTTTTGGTCATATTCATATCTGGGTCTTGAGTTTAGACTCTTTATAAAGCAGGCAGCACAGTCAGCGAAATTACGGGAAAAGTGTAAGTTTTGAGAGGTTATAGCACTAGCATAGCATGCCTAGCACCCGGTTCAATAGCTTTTCTGAACACACAATATGCTTAGATAAGGAATTAAAACATGATTTACTTTATTTGATCAGAATTTCATTCTGATCATAGAAAAAAATATATTGGTTTGCTTTTTTTAAGATCACAAAGAAACTGAAGTGCTTCAATGAGTTTGCTTTAGTTATGGCCTCAAATAGGAAATAGGCGATATCACATCACATTAATGAATGATACAAAATTGGGAGAAATATCTTTCGATAAGGGTGTACATTGAAGTACCAGAGACAGTCAAGTAACAAGTTTCTGAGACTGCGCCAGCACGTGCCGCAATTCGAGCAAAAGAAAAAGTTTTGAAATAACCATCGTCTGCAGCCAATGGGCTCCTCGCCAGCCGCGAACGCGGATTGGTCGCGTCGGCCACCCGCGCCCCCAAACCCAATATGATCACCTGCACAACCCGGTTTCGCCGAAAAGCCCGATTCGTATTATTGACATGGCGCAACGATCAGTGAGTGCAGGGACCATATGGGGGTGATATCCCATGACTTTCTTTGCCGAAAGGCTTGGATTGTTTTGCGCCAGCAATGCTAATATGGGTTGCAGATACACTAACCGAAATTTGACATCGCGCTTAAACGGTTTTTCGCACACATTGAGTACATAATGATCATTTCAGAGATAATGATGCCAAGCTATAAGCAAGGGAAACTGTGATGACAATCATAGTTGCAGGACGTATTCTTGCATAGTTATTGTTTTTTATCCTGTCGAGGTGTCATCAAGTATCTTACTGCTGAATAATATAGGAAACTCACGGAGAAATTGGGCGACAGAGCGCTGGTGTCGAAATGAAAACTGAGGCAAAATTACACAATAGATTTGTGACCAAACAGAAATTACTGTCAAACCAATTGCAATGGAAAGCAATTTTTTATTTTTTTACACCAGAGTTATACAGAGTAGAGTAAATGATAATTAGGGTTGAGCAATTTTGCGTTGGGACAGTTGTTGCTTTTTTGTTTTGTTGCTATCTGTTTCCAATAATCGTGTGCATCGTACGTAGAGTGCATGTCTGCTGCACGATTTAAATTTAAGAGCTATGCTGAATAACGAGTAATTATTTTCGTATATATACTGCTTGTCAAACATGGCAACTGCCTTGGAATTGGTGGAGGAATCTTGACTTATAATGAGTACAGCCATTTGCAACGTGCACGTCAATATATTTGTTAGAAATCTGTCAGAAAAGCAACCAAAAGTTAAATGTTAGCAGCAATCCTGCTGAAAAGATAGTTTCGAATGATCAATATTCCGTAATGCAATTCCCGTTATTCGAGCCCCATTGGTTGTAGGTAATTGGAAAAAGTGGCTTGGGGATAGTTATGTGTTAAGTTTTATTTGTGCTTTTATATGGTTTCACTAGATTGAATTTATAGTTGAAAATATAAAGTTGTGGTGGGTATATTCGTAATTTAATTCATTCAATCAGCCGTGTAGACTTCCCTCAAACCATGCTACTATCAATTATATTGTATCTATACCGTCCAAAGTGATTTTTTTTGCAAGGCATTGCATAGACGATGAAGAAGTTAATAATCAAAGACTTGCAAAAATTCAAGACAACGTGAAGATAGTGCTGAAATTTGAACAACAGAGAAAATAAACGAGAAAAACTGATGAAAGAGAAACAACACACGGGAAAAAGTTTGTTGCCCAGCAGGAATACCGAATAAAACATGTTTTTCCATCCCATTTTTAAAACGTGAAACATGTTTAGAAAGTTATATGAAATTGTATTATATTTCGTTCTGATTGCTTCACGGGAGTAACTCACAAATAAACTCCGATTCGTGTAATTTCCGCGCTTCCAGGAATTTTCATTGCAGAACATTTCCTCGGATGAATTCAAGATGAAATTATATAATTACCATTTTTATTTATACTCATTGAGTGCATTCAGCCCTTACCCACAACCCTGCGCTTGTAGTGTATGCATACACTCTTTCAGTGCAAAGGGCACAGCACCAATTAGTTATAATAATTGGTGCTGTATTCTAGTGAAGTTTGATGAGAAAAAACACTACAAGAAACCATTTCCGTTGCCATTTTACTGTCCCTCTCAAGTGTTAGATCTAAATATTGCAAGAAATAGATATATAAGGTGTGAGAAGTTGAGATAGTTGACTTTTGATTGCTGTCCTTAATGTGGTCAACAAGCTAAATTGAAAGAAATGGCACACACTTTAATAAATTATGTACACATGAATTCATTTCTTCATTCTGTTTGTCTTATGCGGTGTTATTTATTTCTAATCCATGACGCAACCTAAGCCTTAAATTCTGGTTCTTTACAAAATACTTACCACTAGTGGAAGGCATTGGACGTGGTTCAAATTAATAGAAGTAAAATAGAAGTAGAAGCTATAATCCCATGTGAAACGTCTGACCTCACTTCAGAATAACTAAAAAAATACACTTCAACATAGATCATCCCCTGTATTTCCGACAGGCAAAGTCCTTCACGAGATTTAGCCCCCACAACCCACCGCTACGAACCCTGTTTCCACTAAACCCTTGCTGAAGGCGAACAAGAAGCCAGGAAAATGTTTGCCACGTGGAAACTCTGATACGTTGGCGGGAAATTCTAGGAAAGCGATGGGACAGGGTCCTTTCGAGGCAGCCGCGCGTGGGACTAATTCCTGTCAAATCCGAGTCTTAGTTTTGCGGAACACAAATAAACACGGACAACGTCGGGTGCAATTAGCGAGCGACTAATTATCTACGCTGGAGCCTGGCTTTCATGAGGGCAAGCTGCCGATTACTTATAGCCTTATAGCTTATAGTTTGAGTAAATGGAAGTTGTCATGTTTACTATAAATACTAATACTTGGAATTATAGCGAGGCAATTAGCGCTGTCAAATCCCTGCAAATATTCTGTAAAAATAGGAAAAAAACCGTTTTGACTGTGTGATCATATATAACTAAGTATAACATTAGTTTATCGCAGCAGTAAATTTTAATAACTAGTGAAAAGTTATTGAAGCTAAGATAACGAACGAGTTTCTTCCATTTGACCTACTGCAGAAAATTTCCTCAAGTTTTTCTTAGCTCATGAAAAATTCAGTGAGTGTAAATATTGTTGAACGAAATGAAGGAACTCTGGAAGCTCACTAAATGGGAGTTTACAAAGCCCTATAGATTTAGTGAAACATGAGGTTGCACTGGTTGCAATGAGAGGTAAATGCAAAGTACACATTATATCTTTGATTATATGCCATTATTTACTTTGAGCTTGTTTGATGTGGTACGAACTACGAATGCAATGGTACAACAATTTGCACAAGGCGCAATTAGTTTCTGATAAATAAGTCAGAGGGCCAATATGAAGCTATTTGTACGTAGTAGGTACTTATCTAAAAGAAGGTTGTAATTTTTTTTAAGGAAAAGCATTTTTATTTTGTTGTTGTTGATTGCACAGCAATGCGGTGAAAATGTTACGTTCCCAGCCGTCCGCCTCGCAGCCAGCGTGCTACGCGCTTCAACGTCCCAACGAACGTGTCGCACGTTCCCAGCCGTCCGCCTCGCACCCAGCGTGCTACGCGCTTCAACGTCCCACCGAACGCGTCGCACGTTCCCAGCCGTCCGCCTCGCACCCAGCGTGCTACGCGCTTCAACGTCCCACCGAACGCGTCGCACGTTCCCAGCCGTCCGCCTCGCAGCCAGCGTGCTACGCGCTTCAACGTCCCACCGAACGCGTCGCACGTTCCCAGCCGTCCGCCTCGCACCCAGCGTGCTACGCGCTTCAACGTCCCACCGATCGCGTCGCACCTTCCCAGCCGTCCACCTCGCACCCAGCGTGCTACGCGCTTCAACGTCCCACCGAACGCGTCGCACGTTCCCAGCCGTCCGCCTCGCACCCAGCGTGCTACGCACTTTAACGTCCCACCGATCGCGTCGCACGTTCCCAGCCGTCCGCCTCGCAGCCAGCGTGCTACGCGCTTCAACGTCCCACCGAACGCGTCGCACGTTCTCAGCCGTCCGCCTCGCAGCCAGCGTGCTACGCGCTTCAACGTCCCACCGATCGCGTCGCACCTTCCCAGCCGTCCACCTCGCACCCAGCGTGCTACGCGCTTCAACGTCCCACCGAACGCGTCGCACGTTCCCAGCCGTCCGCCTCGCAACCAGCGTGCTACGCACTTTAACGTCCCACCGATCGCGTCGCACGTTCCCAGCCGTCCGCCTCGCAGCCAGCGTGCTACGCGCTTCAACGTCCCACCGAACGCGTCGCACGTTCTCAGCCGTCCGCCTCGCACCCAGCGTGCTTAGCGCTTCAACGTCCCACCGAACGCGTCGCACGTTCCCGGCCGTCCGCCTCGCAGCCAGCGTGCTACCCCAAGTAGAACATAGACGTCGGTCCAACGTTGGACCGACGTGATTAGCACACGCTGGACCTTCGTTGGCAACCAACGTTGGAGCCAACGTTGCTAAGTCAGGAGGTACAGAGTTGGACCAACGTTGGATAACCAACTCGATCCAACTCGCTGCCACCTTGAATCCAACTCGCTGCCAGCTTGAATCCAACTCGCTGCCAGCTTGAATCCAACTCGCTGCCAGCTTGAATCCAACTCGCTGCCACCTTGAATCCAACTCGCTGCCAGCTTGAATCCAACTCGCTGCCAGCTTGAATCCAACGCGCTGCCACCTTGAATCCAACTCGCTGCCAGCTTGAATCCAACTCGCTGCCACCTTGAATCCAACTCGCTGCCACCTTGAATCCAACTCGCTGCCACCTTGAATCCAACTCGCTGCCACCTTGAATCCAACTCGCTGCCAGCTTGAATCCAACTCGCTGCCACCTTGAATCCAACTCGCTGCCAGCTTGAATCCAAATCGCTGCCACCTTGAATCCAACTCGCTGCCACCTTGAATCCAACTCGCTGCCACCTTGAATCCAACTCGCTGCCACCTTGAATCCAACTCGCTGCCACCTTGAATCCAACTCGCTGCCACCTTGAATCCAACTCGCTGCCAGCTTGAATCCAACTCGCTGCCACCTTGAATCCAACTCGCTGCCAGCTTGAATCCAAATCGCTGCCACCTTGAATCCAACTCGCTGCCACCTTGAATCCAACTCGCTGCCACCTTGAATCCAACTCGCTGCCACCTTGAATCCAACTCGCTGCCACCTTGAATCCAACTCGCTGCCACCTTGAATCCAACTCGCTGCCAGCTTGAATCCAACTCGCTGCCACCTTGAATCCAACTCGCTGCCAGCTTGAATCCAACTCGCTGCCACCTTGAATCCAACTCGCTGCCACCTTGAATCCAACTCGCTGCCACCTTGAATCCAACTCGCTGCCACCTTGAATCCAACTCGCTGCCACCTTGAATCCAACTCGCTGCCAGCTTGAATCCAACTCGCTGCCACCTTGAATCCAACTCGCTGCCAGCTCCGATTGTGGGATGGGATGTTTATTATTATATTTTAAACACCTACGTAGAAAAATTCCACATTAATATGATAGACGAATTTATTCGATGAAAATTATAATTTAGTAACCACTGAAATAGTGCTTGAGAAAGTAATAAATTAATTCTTAGGCCGGAACATTATTTGACAAATTGCTCGAGCCAAAATAAACAAACAGTGTAGCGAACGCTGTAATACTAACGCTCAGCCAAAATGACGTCAGAGACCCACTGGACGTATTAACGGTATGGAAAAAAATAATTAGCCCTGCTTTAATACTATATAGGCTATGCGAACACTCATATAATCGATTTACTTAAGCTCACCCTCAACGCGATTATATTGAGTTGGCGCATAGTCAATTGCTAATATGATCAATTTAAAATGTTCTGCGATAATTTAGCAGTTTTTAGATGACATTCGTTACCCGGAAATATTTTGATTTAGCCGTGAAATTATTTGAATATTTAAAAACGTATAAATCGATCAAAAGAATAACTATTGATTTAATTTGCTTTGCTTCAAAATAACACACTATATCTACAATTTACATTTTGCTAACATTGGTTGAAGATTAAGTGGCTTTAGTTGCAAAAAACTGCAAAAACGCCTTGAGAGCGTCATAAAACAATTACATTTGATTACAATTAAATTTTTACACAAGCATTAGTTGATCATCAACCAAGGAAGATACGGAAGGCAAAACCCGGATTGCTCTACCTGGCTTTAGCGAGTGGGTATCATGACGTCATTTTGATAGAATTTTAATTGAATGTTGTTAATGTTGAAAATTTATTGAACAAGACGTAGAACGTGTTCGCTCTGGATTGGTTTATTTTGGAACTCGCTTTGTTTGCCTTGCTAATCTTGCCGGGTGGTTGGGTGGCAGTCGGTCAACTTTATTTTTAAGCCACTTGATTGTCTCGGCCTCTATCTCTGTTTTGGAGACATCTTTGCATCGTAAATTCTTGAAGACTGCTCCTGAAATTAAAAAAATGTGTTAATAATGTCTGAAATAGATAGCTGTTGCTTTAACGGCTAAAAAGGCCTCCCACTTTGGGGTCCTTTGGCGGAAGCATTTTCTGATATTAATTATGGTGCGATTCACAAATCATTGCAACTTTTCTTAGAATCTAATGATTCCGTCACAAAAAATTGCACTGACAATTTAACATCAAAAAGAATCGCTTACAAAAGAAGCTGTAAGTTTTGCTTAGTCGTGTTAGCGCCACTCTCGTTTACGGGTTGAGATTATAATGTAATTATCTGTGACATCCAGGGTGAACTATCCCGGCGAATGGGGCTTATAGACATTATACTTTCTATAGGTATTTTGAATAATCTGAGTTGCATCCGAGTAATTTTTTTACCTGTTAAAATAGTGTACAGCTTAAGAGTTTTAAATGCAATTTTCTCGTTTCTTCCTGTGAAATTCACCAGGAGAACAAGCTCTGGTGACAGAATCTGCTTAGCAATATTGCTCACTGTGTCCCTAAGGTCACAGCCCCCCGTCCTCCCGAAGTATGTTATCTGGAAAACAAAATTACTTAAATGAAAATCATTCGATCTGCATTCGATTCAATCATTCGATCAATCATTCGATTCAATCATTCGATTCTGCAACTCCTCCGGTTATGAACGGTCAACCTCCCCACAGCCTCTTAGACTCTCTGTACGACGGTGACCCTAGACCATAGTTCACTTCGTGTACCTAATTTTGTCGTGAACAACTCGTTGTTAAGATCATTCAAGCGGGGTATCTAAGTGGTACTTCGCTATGACTTGTGTATTGTTTACATTTTATTTATGCAATCTAATACCATAGGGTATGTAATTCAAATACCCTAGTAGATAAAAATATACACGGCCATTTAGTTTGTTGATATCCTGAGCTCAGACATACATGCTAGGATCGAAGAACCCGGCCCTCACCCCACAGAGCTAGTGGATGCTTATCGTGAATATACACTTGCAAGTGCTGAGGCGAGTAAGTGGCCGCTTGAATCCTGTTAAAATGATGTTTGTGTAATATCATTTTCAGTCACAGCTATAACACTGTCGGCAACATGACAGAATCTTCTAAATTCTTTTAAATACCATAGTCATAAAGAAGCCGCTTCAATGGCTTTACGAAGAGTACCCAATACAAAGTAACATAAACGCGGACTTCATCAAGCCGAAAAGACATGATGGAATAATCAGAGCACGCGGGTTGGCGGCCGCCTGTTATACATGGCAGCAATGCGAGGTGAACTACGGTCTAGGGTCGCCGTCGTACAGAGAGTCCGCGGGTCCACCAGACTGTCTCAGGAATCACTTAGTGCCTGTGGCGCGGGCTCCGATGCTAGTTATTGTTATTGAAAGCACCATTGAACCATGATGATTGAACGAAGCCACGCGGCCGCATCACATAACATTGTTGGGTTTTGGGCAAGTGTTTACATTTTGCTTTGTAGCTACCCGCCGCTACAATGAAATGTTTCTGGCATACAGAGTTCTGAGAAATTTATCGAAAAGGGCTCACATTTCCTTGTATTTGGAAAATATATGGACAAGTCCCTCTATATTATTTTTGGATGGACACTGCATTAATCGGGGTTATTAATTACGTTGGTCCAGCTAACATTCTTCTAAGTGTAGCAAAACAAGTCATCTGGCCTGTCAGGCAGATGACCTGTATTTTTAGGTGGCTTTACATCAGGAATCTCTACGAGCCCTTCATCTTCCAACTTAAATATGTTGACCCTCAAAAAACGGCTTGGGAGTTGGGTGCGATAATGCCCGTTGTCAATACATTGCGTCGTTACACACCCAATGGTAAATATATGATCGTGAATCACCGATACGTCGCATCATGTTCATTCCACGCAGTTAGATTTTTGCTAGCAACACAGAGATGTCTGATACAATTTCACTACCATAATCCATTTACATCAGAGCCGACACCGTTAAACCTCAATAATAAATTACCTATTTATGCTATTTGGTCTAATATCCTTAAGTCATAAATCATAAATTAGTAGATTGAGTGCTCGCGAAGCCCTAGTAATAATCAGTGGCGAAGCGTGGGTCTTTTCATTGAGGAGACATTAAATAATTTTCAAATCGGGTCTTGGAATGCATCATTCAGGGGACCACCATGCAACACGTGCTGAAACTCTGTGAAATTGTCAAGCGGTCTTATACCTTTCAAGTTTTTTTGTCGATCAAGTATGATCCTGCGTTCTTTTGATGTGGCTAAAATGGCTATTTCTCTCTCCTCAAACGCGCCACTGTCAATCCATTGCAAGTATATCTAGTATTTCCAAGTAACGGCCCTTGCTCTAACCTACCTACTGTGAGCTAGCGAAGCGAAACAAAAAACGCGCGCGTAGGGAAGGAACTCATAGGTGCATGAAATGAACCAAATAGGTAAAAACGGCTTGACCATTTTTGAAGAGACAGTGTCTCATTAGGATCCCCTGACGCTTCGCCCCTGGTAATAATGTATTTACAAAACCCATGTTATTCTTGTCTACCTATGAAGTTAGTAGCGGGCTAACATGGAGACAGGGCCACCCGCTGGCTGGCATCGTGACCAAGCCGCGACTTAAAACACTGTCTTATTGAGCAATAAGCAATACACATTGATTAATATAACATAGAACTTACCGGATAGATGATCTTCGTGTAAAAACTCGGTGTGGAAACTCAGCATTAAACGTGGAAACAATTCAGTCGACAAGGTACCAAGCGAAAACGTTGCCACACCTAGCACGCTCGACACCGAAATGGCGCACAACACCCGGAACTATGCCAGTCCAGGGGAAGCAAGGTAGTAATACCATCAAACATATAGTTCCAAGAAAACCAGATCACTTTAATAAACTAATCCTAGCTAACTAAGTATTAAGTCTTGAGGGAAAAATATTGACACTTATAAGTGCAAAGACAAATTCAGGAATATAAAACAGCATAATACAAAGACAACCGACAAAAAAAAACACTGAACCGTAACGGATGTATCAATTCGCAGTTGAACTGCCTCGAGCACCTGGAGTGTAAGAAAGTCCGCACCAATTTCAAACCTCAGAAAGCAAACTATTGATGAACATGTATCAATCTCTTATTTCAATCTCATTCATAATTATAAAATGATAAAAAAATGACATAATTGTTTAAAATAATATACGCGTAGATTTTTAATTGAAATATCAAATTTTCAAAAGTAAATATTAAAAGAACAACAAAGAAAAAACAAACGAGCCAAGTCACTGACAAATCTTCTTCAACTTCAGCAAAAAATCTGGTAGGTATAAAAATAAAAGCGACTAAAAACAGGCTATTAGATTCGAATTCACGCAATAAAACAGAAACAGACAAATTTCACCAAACCCCCAAGAATCAACAAAAAAGCTGTGTCATCAAAATTAGTCTTGCAGCTTGTCATACAGTGGCAGCCATCTTAGATACATCGTGGGGCCAACGGTGGCTTCCTCCTCCAATCCAACAGCTGGCAAAATGAGAGTGGCAGCCATCTTAGATACATCGTGGGGCCAACGGTGGCTTCCTCCTCCAATCCAACTGACTAAATGAGAGTGGCAGCCATCTTAGATACATCGTGGGGCCAACGGTGGCTTCCTCCTCCAATCCAACTGACTAAATGAGAGTGGCAGCCATCTTAGATACATCGTGGGGCCAACGGTGGCTTCCTCCTCCAATCCAACTGACTAAATGAGAGTGGCAGCCATCTTAGATACATCGTGGGGCCAACGGTGGCTTCCTCCTCCAATCCAACTGACTAAATGAGAGTGGCAGCCATCTTAGATACATCGTGGGGCCAACGGTGGCTTCCTCCTCCAATCCAACTGACTAAATGAGAGTGGCAGCCATCTTAGATACATCGTGGGGCCAACGGTGGCTTCCTCCTCCAATCCAACTGACTAAATGAGAGTGGCAGCCATCTTAGATACATCGTGGGGCCAACGGTGGCTTCCTCCTCCAATTCAACTGACTAAATGAGAGTGGCAGCCATCTTAGATACATCGTGGGGCCAACGGTGGCTTCCTCCTCCAATCCAACTGACTAAATGAGAGTGGCAGCCATCTTAGATACATCGTGGGGCCAACGGTGGCTTCCTCCTCCAATCCAACTGACTAAATGAGAGTGGCAGCCATCTTAGATACATCGTGGGGCCAACGGTGGCTTCCTCCTCCAATCCAACTGACTAAATGAGAGTGGCAGCCATCTTAGATACATCGTGAGGCCAACGGTGGCTTCCTCCTCCAATTCAACTGACTAAATGAGAGTGGCAGCCATCTTAGATACATCGTGGGGCCAACGGTGGCTTCCTCCTCCAATCCAACTGACTAAATGAGAATGGCAGCCATCTTAGATACATCGTGGGGCCAACGGTGGCTTCCTCCTCCAATCCAACTGACTAAATGAGAGTGGCAGCCATCTTAGATACATCGTGGGGCCAACGGTGGCTTCCTCCTCCAATCCAACTGACTAAATGAGAGTGGCAGCCATCTTAGATACATCGTGGGGCCAACGGTGGCTTCCTCCTCCAATCCAACTGACTAAATGAGAGTGGCAGCCATCTTAGATACATCGTGGGGCCAACGGTGGCTTCCTCCTCCAATCCAACTGACTAAATGAGAGTGGCAGCCATCTTAGATACATCGTGGGGCCAACGGTGGCTTCCTCCTCCAATCCAACTGACTAAATGAGAGTGGCAGCCATCTTAGATACATCGTGGGGCCAACGGTGGCTTCCTCCTCCAATCCAACTGACTAAATGAGAGTGGCAGCCATCTTAGATACATCGTGGGGCCAACGGTGGCTTCCTCCTCCAATTCAACTGACAAAGATAAGAGTGGCAGCCATCTTAGATACATCGTGGGGCCAACGGTGGTTTGATGTTGGATTTCAACCTTAAAATAACCAACGTGAACCACCGAATATCCAGCGTGGGACCAACGTGAGTGTTCTTCCTGGGACGCGCCTCAACGTCCCACCGAACGCGTCGCGCGTTCCCAGCCGTCCGCCTCGCACCCAGCGTGCTACGCGCTTCAACGTCCCACCGAACGCGTCGCGCGTTCCCAGCCGTCCGCCTCGCACCCAGCGTGCTACGCGCTTCAACGTCCCTTCAACGTCCCACCGAACGCGTCGCGCGTTCCCAGCCGTCCGCCTCGCACCCAGCGTGCTACGCGCTTCAACGTCCCACCGAACGCGTCGCGCGTTCCCAGCCGTCCGCCTCGCAGCCAGCGTGCTACGCGCTTCAACGTCCCACCGAACGCGTCGCACGTTCCCAGCCGTCCGCCTCGCACCCAGCGTGCTACGCGCTTCAACGTCCCACCGAACGCGTCGCGCGTTCCCAGCCGTCCGCCTCGCACCCAGCGTGCTACGCGCTTCAACGTCCCACCGAACGCGTCGCACGTTCCCAGCCGTCCGCCTCGCAGCCAGCGTGCTACGCGCTTCAACGTCCCACCGAACGCGTCGCACGTTCCCAGCCGTCCGCCTCGCAGCCAGCGTGCTACGCGCTTCAACGTCCCACCGATCGCGTCGCACGTTCCCAGCCGTCCGCCTCGCAGCCAATGTGCTACGCGCTTCAACGTCCCACCGAACGCGTCGCACGTTCCCAGCCGTCCGCCTCGCAGCCAGCGTGCTACGCGCTTCAACGTCCCACCGAACGCGTCGCACGTTCTCAGCCGTCCGCCTCGCAGCCAGCGTGCTACGCGCTTCAACGTCCCACCGAACGCGTCGCACGTTCCCAGCCATCCGCCTCGCCCCTAGCGTGCTACGCGCTTCAACGTCCCACCGAACGCGTCGCACGTTCCCAGCCGTCCGCCTCGCACCCAGCGTGCTACGCGCTTCAACGTCCCACCGAACGCGTCGCACGTTCCCAGCCGTCCGCCTCGCACCCAGCGTGCTACGCGCTTCAACGTCCCGCCGAACGCGTCGCACGTTCCCAGCCGTCCGCCTCGCACCCAGCGTGCTACGCGCTTCAACGTCCCACCGATCGCGTCGCACGTTCCCAGCCGTCCGCCTCGCAGCCAACGTGCTACGCGCTTCAACGTCCCACCGAACGCGTCGCACGTTCCCAGCCGTCCACCTCGCAGCCAGCGTGCTACGCGCTTCAACGTCCCACCGAACGCGTCGCACGTTCTCAGCCGTCCGCCTCGCAGCCAGCGTGCTACGCGCTTCAACGTCCCACCGAACGCGTCGCACGTTCCCAGCCATCCGCCTCGCCCCTAGCGTGCTACGCGCTTCAACGTCCCACCGAACGCGTCGCACGTTCCCAGCCGTCCGCCTCGCACCCAGCGTGCTACGCGCTTCAACGTCCCACCGAACGCGTCGCACGTTCCCAGCCGTCCGCCTCGCAGCCTGCGTGCTACGCGCTTCAACGTCCCACCGAACGCGTCGCACGTTCCCAGCCGTCCGCCTCGCACCCAGCGTGCTACGCGCTTCAACGTCCCGCCGAACGCGTCGCACGTTCCCAGCCGTCCGCCTCGCAGCCAGCGTGCTACGCGCTTCAACGTCCCACCGAACGCGTCGCACGTTCCCAGTTGTCCGCCTCGCACCCAGCGTGCTACGCGCTTCAACGTCCCACCGAACGCGTCGCACGTTCCCAGCCGTCCGCCTCGCAGCCAGCGTGCTACGCGCTTCAACGTCTCACCGAACGCGTCGCACGTTCCCAGCCGTCCGCCTCGCAGCCAGCGTGCTACGCGCTTCAACGTCCCACCGAACGCGTCGCACGTTCCCAGCCGTCCGCCTCGCAGCCAACGTGCTGGAATTACTAATTTAATATCGACCTTCATTAATGAAATTCGCGTGTGGTTATGCTCTCCGCGACCTGTGGTTGCCAATCTCCACCTTCCCCCTCCTCATCAACACCACTCAATGCACGCTGTTTCACACGTTGGGGTGGAAGATGAATTCATAATCTCGTGCTTGTAGGGTGGATTACGTACACATTATCACGTCATGCTACCTGCCGATATTCTATGATCTATCTTCTCTCGCATCAAAAATGGAGGTGTGCCCAATTTAGGGGAGATCGCTTAGGTTGCCAACTATATTCTTACTCCTCTTTGCTGTTTTTGGATCTAGTTTGGGTCAGCCAAAAGCAAACGCTCTTTCTGCATAATCAAATAGCATCTATCAACCTGCAATCAACTCTTTTGCAACACCCGATGGTCCATATTATATGAACTCGACTCAAATACTTTCAAAGTGGTCAAATTTGACTCTTTTTGTTGGGATTCAATAACTAGTATTGATTCGAATCTAATGCAAACACTAGTTGCATGTACCAATTCGTTTGATTTATTGAAAGATCTGAAAGATCCATGGGATCGAATCTCGATACCGATACTCTCCTTCGTCGTTAGGAAAAGATATTTCGTTTCTAATAATTGATTCTGTGTGTAACTTCAGCCTGCTGACCACAGCAACCCAAATTCGCTGGTATTTCCGTGAATTCGACGGAAAAGACGGTTCAACCGAAGATATACTAATATTGTGTTACTAATCAACGCCCGAGGAGGATACGGAACCAGCCTCGGAGCTGCACACGGGATACGCATCGTAACGCGAACTAGGATTCCCGTTAGGACACCTTTTCGCGCTTCCTGGATCGGGGGAAATCGGCGGTCCAGGAAATGCAGGCGGTCCAGGATATGCTGCGACCGCAGCGGCCGCCTCCGGATGATGCGTATCTCTCTGCAGAACTGCATCTGCAATCGCCGAAGGTCGGCATTGAGTCATCGCAAGGGAACGCTAGCGTACTGACACCCACGGGATAGAGTGTGTGACCGCTGCGGGGTTTGAGTGTCCGCAAGCGAACGCTAGCGTACTGACACCCACGGGATAGAGTGTGTGACCGCTGCGGGGGTTTGAGTGTCCGCAAGCGAACGCTAGCGTACTGACACCCACGGGATAGAGTGTGTGACCGCTGCGGGGGTTTGAGTGTCCGCAAGCGAACGCTAGCGTACTGACACCCACGGGATAGAGTGTGTGACCGCTGCGGGGTTTGAGTGTCCGCAGGCGAACGCTAGCGTACTGACACCCACGGGATAGAGTGTGTGACCGCTGCGGGGTTTGAGTGTCCGCAGGCGAACGCTAGCGTACTGACACCCACGGGATAGAGTGTGTGACCGCTGCGGGGTTTGAGTGTCCGCAGGCGAACGCTAGCGTACTGACACCCACGGGATAGAGTGTGTGACCGCTGCGGGGGTTTGAGTGTCCGCAGGCGAACGCTAGCGTACTGACACCCACGGGATAGAGTATGTGACCGCTGCGGGGTTTGAGTGTCCGCAGGCGAACGCTAGCGTACTGACACCCACGGGATAGAGTGTGTGACCGCTGCGGGGTTTGAGTGTCCGCAGGCGAACGCTAGCGTACTGACACCCACGGGATAGAGTATGTGACCGCTGCGGGGTTTGAGTGTCCGCAGGCGAACGCTAGCGTACTGACACCCACGGGATAGAGTATGTGACCGCTGCGGGGTTTGAGTGTCCGCAGGCGAACGCTAGCGTACTGACACCCACGGGATAGAGTGTGTGACCGCTGCGGGGTTTGAGTGTCCGCAGGCGAACGCTAGCGTACTGACACCCACGGGATAGAGTATGTGACCGCTGCGGGGTTTGAGTGTCCGCAGGCGAACGCTAGCGTACTGACACCCAC
Organism: Nemurella pictetii; assembly: GCA_921293315.2. Taxonomy (NCBI): domain Eukaryota; kingdom Metazoa; phylum Arthropoda; class Insecta; order Plecoptera; family Nemouridae; genus Nemurella; species Nemurella pictetii. The sequence goes on from OV121122.1 coordinate 13,155,848, forward strand.
GGGATAGAGTGTGTGACCGCTGCGGGGGTTTGAGTGTCCGCAGGCAAACGCTAGCGTACTGACACCCACGGGATAGAGTATGTGACCGCTGCGGGGTTTGAGTGTCCGCAGGCGAACGCTAGCGTACTGACACCCACGGATAGAGTGTGTGACCGCTGCGGGGTTTGAGTGTCCGCAGGCGAACGCTAGCGTACTGACACCCACGGATAGAGTATGTGACCGCTGCGGGGTTTGAGTGTCCGCAGGCAAACGCTAGCGTACTGACACCCACGGGATAGAGTATGTGACCGCTGCGGGGTTTGAGTGTCCGCAGGCGAACGCTAGCGTACTGACACCCACGGGATAGAGTATGTGACCGCTGCGGGGTTTGAGTGTCCGCAAGCGAACGCTAGCGTACTGACACCCACGGGATAGAGTATGTGACCGCTGCGGGGTTTGAGTGTCCGCAGGCGAACGCTAGCGTACTGACACCCACGGGATAGAGTGTGTGACCGCTGCGGGGGTTTGAGTGTCCGCAGGCAAACGCTAGCGTACTGACACCCACGGGATAGAGTATGTGACCGCTGCGGGGTTTGAGTGTCCGCAGGCGAACGCTAGCGTACTGACACCCACGGATAGAGTGTGTGACCGCTGCGGGGGTTTGAGTGTCCGCAAGCGAACGCTAGCGTACTGACACCCACGGGATAGAGTATGTGACCGCTGCGGGGTTTGAGTGTCCGCAGGCGAACGCTAGCGTACTGACACCCACGGGGATAGAGTATGTGACCGCTGCGGGGTTTGAGTGTCCGCAGGCGAACGCTAGCGTACTGACACCCACGGATAGAGTGTGTGACCGCTGCGGGGTTTGAGTGTCAACATACAATTCCGTTTCCAGTTCCAGGAGATCGAGTAACAAATCGCTGGAAAAATAGATCAATACTTTTCTCTTAAGTGCCTTGTAAGGCAGTTGAAGCAAAATTACTTAGGCCTTACTTATTTCACGGTCAACATCTAGGCATCTCATTTGCAGATGGTAATAACATTTTAACGGACCGTTAAGAATTTAACGGGACACTGAAAAACTGGATTTCTAAAAAATTTGTGTTACCCAATCTAAGTGATTATTTTCTATCCGCACCCCTAGTTCTAATTATTTATTTTGATTTAAGAAGATTAATGTCGATTCAAAATTTTAGGCGCCACGTCACTTATTTCCCAACAATCAGATCCAAAATCAAAACAATATCTTGTCCGAATGATGTCCAATGTCCATAGATTCGAAGTGTTGTCATCTGAAAGTATACCAAACAGCATGCCTTTTATATATCATATACTTCTCTAGTTTTCACTGTAACTTATTTTGGGAAATTGTGGTTTTACAAAAATTTATAAAATGACCCGTTACGTTATGCTCCTCAATTCTGTGTAGGACGAAATGCATGTCCTTCCGCAAAAGAAAGCTGCCTGCGCATTGTTGAAACAATACCTAGGAAATGGAATTGCGAAGAGGAAATTCACCGCGTTGACCACCTATGACGGTTATTTAGGGTGTTTACTAAGAAGGATGTGTGTATGGTTGTACACAGCCATTCATCATTTCCTTCTGGTGGTTGAGTAGGTTTACCTTGTTTAAAACAACTCTAGCATCATGTATGTATATTTTTGAATCAGAAATTTGTGACAAGTAAAATTAATGGTTCATGGTTGATATAAATTCAACCCTTTCATGTAGCCCTTATAACATCTCATACGGACTTGAAACACAGCGTGCTACGGGCTTGAAACACAGCGTGCTACGGGCTTGAAACACAGCGTGCAACGGGCTTGAAACAGCGTGCTACGGGCTTGAAACAGTGTGCTAAGGGCTTGAAACACAGCGTGCTACAGGCTTGAAACAGTGTGCTACGGGCTTGAAACACAGCTTGCTACGGGCTTGAAACGCAGCGTGCTACGGGCTTGAAATACAGCGTGCTGCGGGCTTGAAACACAGCGTGCTACGGGCTTGAAATACAGCGTGCCACGGGCTTGAAGCACAGCGTGCTACGGGCTTAAAACACAGCGTGCCACGGGCTTGAAGCACAGCTTGCTACGGGCTTAAAACACAGCGTGCTACAGGCTTGAAACACAGCGTGCTACAGGCTTGAAACACAGCGTGCTACGGGCTTGAAACACAGCTTGCTACGGGCTTGAAACGCAGCGTGCTACGGGCTTGAAATACAGCGTGCTACGGGCTTGAAACACAGCTTGAAACACAGCGTGCCACGGGCTTGAAGCACAGCGTGCTACGGGCTTAAAACACAGCGTGCCACGGGCTTGAAGCACAGCGTGCTACGGGCTTAAAACACAGCGTGCTACAGGCTTGAAACACAGCGTGCTACGGGCTTGAAACACAGCGTCCTACGAGCTTGAAACACAGCGTGCTACGGGCTTGAAACACAGCGTGCTACGGGCTTGAAACACAGCGTGCTACGGGCTTGAAACACAGCGCGCTACGGGCTTGAAACAGCGTGCTACGGGCTTGAAACACAACGTGCTACGGGCTTGAAACACAGCGTGCTACAGGCTTGAAACACAGCCTGCTACGGGCTTGAAACACAGCGTGCTACGGGCTTGAAACACAGCGTGCTACGGGCTTGAAACAGCGTGCTACAGGCTTGAAACAGCGTGCTACGAGCTTAAAACACAGCGTGCTACAGGCTTTAAACACAGCGTGCTACAGGCTTGAAACACAGCCTGCTACGGGCTTGAAACACAGCGTGAGCGTGCTACGGGCTTGAAACACAGCGTGCTACGGGCTGGAAACACAGCGTGCTACGGGCTTGAAACACAGCGTGCTACGGGCTTGAAACACAGCGTGCTACGGGCTTGAAACACAGCGTGCTACGGGCTTGAAACACAGCGTGCTACGGGCTTTAAACACAGCGTGCTACGGGCTTGAAACAGCGTGCTACGGGCTTGAAACACAGCGTGCTACGGGCTTGAAACACAGCGTGCTACGGGCTTGAAACACAGCGTGCTACAGGCTTGAAACACAGCGTGCTACAGGCTTGAAACACAGCGTGCTACAGGCTTGAAACACAGCGTGCTACGGGCTTGAAACACAGCGTGCTACAGGCATGAAACACAGCGTGCTACGGGCTTGAAACACAGCGTGCTACGGGCTTGAAACACAGCGTGCTACGGGCTTAAAACACAGCGTGCTACAGGCTTGAAACACAGCGTGCTACGGGCTTGAAACAGCGTGCTACGGGCTTGAAACACAGCGTGCCACGGGCTTGAAACACAGCGTGCTACGGGCTTGAAATACAGCGTGCTACGGGCTTGAAACAGCGTTTTACGGGCTTGAAACACAGCGTGCTACGGGCTTGAAACACAGCGTGCTACGGGCTTGAAACACAGCGTGCTACGGGCTTGAAACAGCGTGCTACGGGCCTCAAAGGCAGTTAAAACTACGCGGACTTTTGCGAAACAGCTATATTCACGATGAATACTTGATTCCCTTCGAATTAGCAATCAAGAGTGATTCTCTCTCGATTCAGTTAAAACCGTCGAACTAAATTGACCTTGTTTTCTTCTAATCAACTTCTATTCACTTCCAATTGATAGCACTTACATGACGACCTTGAGTGTTACGTCACGTCACTTCACTCCGTTAGGAAGCTGTGACAGTTGACAACCATCCAAGATTCGAGGTTGTTGCAGGAAGCGACTTGCATACCGACCGTGGTCCAATTGGGTTGATTGGATGAATTGTTCTGACTTGCTATCGATCTGAATTGCCATTTCCGAATTATGTCTTTTCAATTTTCATTGTTTTTGCAAGATTTGTGAGGCATCGATAACTTTACTTTTTCTTTGCTTGAAGTGGTGCAAAGAGGAAACCCAGCGGATATTGGGTTTCCGATAAAAATAAATATCCGAAATTTAAATAATTTGGCTTGTTTTCTTGTTATTGAAGTCTGCAGCGTAGAACCATAGAATAGTAGAACTCATTAGCTTATTTTCGTTTTTTTTGTATGAAATTTTTCTATTGCTCTGTCTAATTTATCGAAGAAGTTACCGGCGCTTTCCATGAAAATGGTCAGAGAGGCAGAACTGAATGGAAGAGACGACAACTTTTACAACCGAGCTCGTAACTTACGCGAAAATCGCAAAGCGTCGCGAAAAGCGACATGCAAGATAAATTCACTCGAAACATGAAGTCTTAAAATATAACTACTATACTAGAACTTTTATAGCCGTTGTCATTCCGTTATCTTTTTCCTTATAGAGTAGAAGGAAATGCTTGTAGTTTTCGTTCGGCACAGAAATGCGAAGCGCAGGCATGGAACGAGGGCGCAAATAAAACTTTAATGCTCTATGAAATGACTATCTTTCTTTCCCTCCCGGTAATACATGATAGGCAATATACACGGCGGAATAAAGTTATTACTATACACCTACACCTATACACCTATTCGTTCCCATTCCAAATCATGCATTTCGCTTTAGCAATCTAGATATAAAATATGGGGATGCTTTGCAAAGTAGATAAAGTTCATCTCGGTGAGCAGCGCCCATGAAACTGTTTTATCGTTATGTGAGATTGTTAATATAGCAAACATGACGCTATTGTCCCCGAGGAAATTACGTTCCCAGCTCTAAGAATTCGCCCAATAAAACGTGTTCAAAAAGATATAGCAGCACCAGAAGGCGTCGTGGACTCGTGGAGAGATAGAAGAGATAGCGTGTAGCATTGGGAGCTGCGATGCGTTCTGCGATAGAGCCAGGCTGCGTTCAGTGACTATGGGAAGACAATAGCATTTGCATAGCATAGAATTGGACAGGGGCTCGCAAAGCCAATTTCAGCAGGGCGGCGTTCGCAGCAAGTGAATTTAACTTCAAACTTATTCAACAGTAAACTTAAGGCGCGAGTTAATTTAAGTGTAACAGACAGAGTAAAGTGTAATTTGCTTTAGAGGCAGATGAGAAATATGGTTATTTTTGGGATTGTTTTAGTTTTAAATTGTTTTTTTTAAGTGGCGACTGAGAATCAGATGCCCAGCTGTTGTGACCACTGGACCAATCCAGTTCCTACTGGTGTCCACCCCCTAAACCTGAAAAATATTAGTGTATGCATAGAGAAAGCTGATGTGAATTTTATATAACATGTTAGGAAAATTTGTTTTGGTTTTTTTGGTAACCATCTTAAAAAGTTTTTATCGATAGTTCGACCACAGCGGGGTTCCAGGGTAATGGACCTCAAAATTCTTGAACCGTAGGAAATAAATATATAATTGCTTAGTCCCACCCAAATTGCAAATAATTTGAGACTTGGTTTTGTCGCATAAATTTCCGCGAAATGTTTAACTTGATAACGAATGTATCCAGGGGTTAGGTAATTCCCATAGTTTTTTTTGAAAAGTAACGTTAAATGAGGAAAAGTCACGGATTTTACATAGGTATAAGATTCAACTCGGCGTAAAAAAGTCTAGTCTGCCTCGGAGCAAGGAGTTTCGAAGTTCAACGTCAAGTCTTGTCAAATCCCAGAGCGGCGAGACATTCTTTTCTAATAAAGCAAGAGACGTCGAGCTGCAGAAGAAACTGTAAATCAATCGGCGACGCCGACGACGTGCAGCGACTCGAAGCGAGCGAACTTTGCCGAACCGGGATGAACATAATTCGGCATCGGCATTCGCACCGCGTCGGACTTCGCGAAGCGGAAGCCGTCGAGGGGGCAACGAACAGACCGGAAAGAGAATTCTCGTCGCGTCCGCCTGAGCTCGCCGGTGACGCTGATAACGTTGGTGACGTCGGAAATCCCGTGGGATCGAGTTGTGCGGAATTCCTTATTTGATTAAAAGCTCCAGGTAGTATCAAGCGCAAGGTGAGGGTTAGAAAGAGTCATAGAATCATCAAAATCATACTTAGGACACCTTTTGAGTTTTGGTACACGAAAAGATTAGAATATGGACACAGAACGGACTTGTAAATTATGTTTCTTTGTCGACAAGTAGATAGAATCTGTATCCGGTGTCGTTTCGAGACAAACTGCAACTATTCGTTGCTAACACAGAAGGTAAATATTTATTATTAGAAACGAAATATGTCTCGCACGGAAAAATATTTGGAATGGATAGTTCGTTTATTAAAGTAAAAATCTGCCTCTAGCTAGACGCAAGCCAAAGACGCCAAAGACGGTAAAGACGAGGCCAAGGAGCTTCGTCAGGAAGAGTAAAAACTCAGTGTTATATGAAATTTTCTAATGCCTCAGCGCCCCTAACGGTAAGTGTCAGTACCAACATGTAAGGAATTTCACAGCTATCTTTGTTACCACCCCCTGGGCACGACCGAAAAACTGGATGGGGTTATCTTTTCCTTAGGGTTATTTCTCTTCATTTCCTAGGGAGCAGTTTCACCGGGAAATGGACCGTGAATCTTTTTGAAAATGAATCGGGCACACATGCCTGCAATGTGGCGCAGAAAAGTGGAACGTGATTCGCAACGATAAAATGGAAAGTGCTGTATGAAACGAACTTTTCTGTGAATGGAATTCCTGACTTCGCTGGCTGCGATTCTGAGAGCAACGAACAAAAAACAATGTGCTACTCCGCGTGGAACTGGGGGTCACAGGCAGCTTCCAGCACAGATGGCGAGAAGTGGCTAATTGGCTCCGAGTAATCGATCCATCTGAGTCGGGACGTGGAAGTGTCGCGGAAAGAAAGTGGGATGGGATTAGCTTGAGTAGCGGACGTTTCCTCCTCGGCGTTCGAGATGTTACGGTGGAGCGTTGCCGCGAGCAACGGACTCGGGGAAAATGTAATCAACGGGTTTCCAGCCCTGAAGCACCAAGGGAAAAAATACAACGTTGCAAAACATGTGTGATTGCTTACCAAAACATTTCCAGTGGGGAAAAACTAAACTTCCAAAGAGAGAGAGTTTTCTTTAGGCATGTCGTAACAAAATTAATGATGGGGCAATGTGTACGAATAGGGGTTGGCACAGAACGGCACTAACTAGTAAAGGCAACTTTTTGAGGATTTAGATAATATGTTGTTAAGCAAAACTAAAGCAAACCCAAAATGCAATAAGTGTGAAAAGGAAGGATATAAATTGTAAATATCGCGTGGAAAGGTCCCCATGGGCTTTCCCGTATTAAAATGTTGGAAATTTGAGAAAAATGTGTTAAATGCATGCTATGTATTTCATTCATTGGTCGAATAAAGCATAACGTGCAGAATTATTGTGTCCATTCCGTTTTGAACGGAGCTACGAGGCCATGGAGGTAAGTGAATTGATTGATTTTTTCAAACCTAACAATGACGTGAAATCGGCAGTGATAGCGACGAATTCTGTCGAATCGATTAAAATTGTAGAGCGCTAAACACGGAAAAGGAAAATTTATCACTTCGTTAGTGTTTTATTTTTCCGCGACTTTTCGGAACGAAATTTCCACTCCAGAGTTGTTATTAAATATTGATTTTCTTGGGAAATGCGTTAGGAAATAGGAAATGCGTTTTTCACAGCTTTGATCCTATTCCGTCAATATGCGGCAAACGGGCAAACATACGTGATTAAAGGAAATGCAAACACAAGAATGATCTCATTGAAGCAGAGTAGACAGCTTTAGCTCGGCCAAATTTCAAAAGAATACGCCACAATAGTAAAAATCCTCACAGATACCAGAGCAAGTGGAACATTCATAAGTTATAAGGAAAAATATTCTTGTATACATAGCGCATATAGAAATATGATTACTTTGTGTAACATGATAATGATAATATGGTTCAATGCATCTACTAGCGATAAGAAATCACACCGAAACATTATTCACGCCCTCCTTCACTCAAATATAGAGCTTTTAAACATATTTCCAACAATCTAATCTATTTTTAGAACGTGCTCCCATCTACGAGCATTCTCGGAAGCTGAGCTTGCAATTTCGTCTAAATAGAGCAATGCCACCGAGCGCTTGTCTATCAGAATGCTAAAAATAAATTCACGAATAAATGATGGCGTGACTGAAACGGAGCGCGTACGCCGCCCGAGCAGGGGATGAAGCACGCCACAAATTCCTGTTAGCCTACCCCTAGGGAGAACCGAAAGGGATAGAACGGAAACGGTGCGCTCGGATTTTGCAGGTGGCATAAATTATTCCAGTCCGTCTAGCAAGCGCTATGTATAGTTCCCGAATTGTTCCCGGTATACAGCCATGGGCAAACGCAGTGCTGTGTTTTAGTTAAAGTTAGTTTCCACTTTTAGGGATATTGTATTCGAGTACCCATTTGGATTTTGCGTGACCGCATTCTACGAACTTCAGAGAGTTGATATTATTTTAGTTTAGCAAATGTAATATTGGTTTACAACATTTTAATTAATTTTAAACGTGGCGTCGATATTTGATGAATGTTAATTATTATATTGCAAATAGCGCGCAATGTTCACTGTTCGCTTGAATTTGTTGGGAATCAATTCTGAGTCCTAAGGCCTTCTCTGTCCAACTCCAATCAAACTTTGTCTGTATTGTGGTGTAATGTGAATTGTGTCAGAGCATTAGGCAGTGACGGGTTTGTGATTTGCATGAAACACAACAATTATAACGTTTACAGTTGGTCATCCTTCACCTGTGGTGCAATGGACAATCATTGAGAGAGAGCCAGAGTTAGAGAGACAGGATTCAGGATTCAGAATTCAGGATGCTGCAGACGCAGTGTACTTGTCACCAATGGATCTCTGCTACCACCGAGTAAAGGCGGGCAATTTCAGCTCTAAACATCCTGTTACTGTCATTCCTCTACGATAAGCCCGTGTGTAATCTGCATGTGATTGATTGCATGTACACTGTCATGCAAATAAGCTGCTGCTCCCGAGTTCCGGGCTCGAGGCCAGGGTTGGAAAAACAGGCGAACTAGCCCCGGGAGGGCACTTGACGGAGTCCTTGCAACGCTTTTACCACATGAATATTTATCCAAGTTTCCAAGTTTGCAATTCTAAAGACCTTGGCTTGCTAGCTTCGTTAAGGGTGCAGTAACTTTTATATAGCAATCCAATTCCTTTTCTCAATTATTTAGGATAGAATTAAACATTTTAAGTGGCCCCAGCATAGAACGGATTTAAAAACGGTATAAAATCACGTATTTCCTTATACTACAAGGCCATCTGACAAACTCTAATCAGACATTGATTTTCCATTTTCTTCAGATGTTATAGTAGTAACAGGAACTGAAGACAGTAGAGTATAACAGACCACAGACGGAGTCAAATAAAAATATCCAAGTCAGGTAATAAAACCAACCTGCTCTCCCAATTAAATCCTAGACGATACTACTTCCTCTTAACTTCCCTCTATCGGCGATGGATATCTGCAGAAGATCTGTTTCCCTTTGCACTGCCTAATAATAGAACAAGGTAATTACCAACGAAGCGCGAGTCTATGTTGGAGTAATTAAAGCGCTCTCGGTGTTGGCCCGCGGGCGTGAAACACGGGGTAATTTACCGATTTTAGTTTCGCTGTAATTCATTGCCTTAGAACGTTGCAGACTGCGTTAAAGTATAACACGAAGGTCTTGCCGTGTATCGTATTCGAGTGAATGGAATTTTCTAGGTAATGGAAGAAATTGCTCCATGTCTAGCGGATTCGAAGTGAAATTGCGTTTGAATAATTTACAATTCAATATGGGCGGGTGCAGGGCATAGTTGTACCGCGGTGTTTCGCTATCATTTCGACCTGAGTTTCAATTGAAATATAGAGTTGGGGAACATAATTAAGGTAGGGCCAGGGTAATGCAACCCTCACACACCCCTATCACCGACCAGTTTTAAGTTCTGTCAATTTTGAACATTCATTTTGGAGCTTGGAAATTTTCAAAAATTCTTATTGGTTCGTTATTTCAGCTCCAAACCTCGGAAATTGACTGAAAAGTTGGATTTTAATTCGAAATCACGAGCATAATTTCCGAAATTCGATCTGCAATCTCATATTCAACGCATATGCAAGTGTATATCCTTGAGGACGAAGCCACCCTAATCAGCTAATAAATGATTTAAAATGCAGACCAACCCGCGCCCCAAATTGCACCGCACTGTTCCTAACCAATCCAACCAATCATTCGAGACCGCGCTAAATTCACAGCCAATTTCTTCGCACGCAGGGTGACTAGACGATAAGGGTGGGGGATGAAGATACACTATCGGATTTAGCTCCACTCTGCACATGGGTAAAAATAGGATTCCACGAATTCCCATCAAAACCGTCGACGCGTCAATAACGTGTCAAAGTTCAATTCGTAGGCGACAAGGTCACAACGCCACCAATCGAACCTCTGACGTCAGACGCCAAAGTCGCCGCCCAACCCTCTCAGGTCCACATCAACGTTGGGGTTTCGTTCACGGATAGGATATATTCATTCTACAGCCTATACCTTAAATACCTACCTTAAATTTTTATCGAATTCCGAATCGAATTTTCGAATTATTTCGTTCATGTCACTTTGCGACAAATGTATAGAGAGACTTATTGACTTGAGACGACTCTGGTTTTCGTTGTTAACGTTGTAGACGAAAAGAAAGGTCACACACAAGAAAGCTGTAAAAAAACCCTTATTTTGAAATTAAAACCCATCAATGGTAAAAAATTTGTTTTAAGAAATGAAAAAGGATTAAAAAACAAAACTTATTTGCAACACATCGATAAATTTTGTGTCTGTGACGTTGGCAAGCCCAAATTTGAATTTTCCATTTCCTTTCGCCAATACTGCAGCCGCGTACGGCACGTGACAGACAAGCAATGATTTCTTACAGCTGCTTGCTAATTCGCTACACTGTAAAGCACCTGTCACTTGTATCAAGGTGTTTGCCACAGTCAACGACACTCACTTTTATTTCGCTGTTTGTGCTTGTCACTTTTCAGTCGTTAATTTTCAGAAGCTTTTTATATGTCTAGCAATATTCTGCCTGGCATTCTGTAAGTCAAAGGTTGCTGTCACTTCTTCAAACTGAAGATCATCAAGCTAAAGGCATGTTGGGGGAAGGGGGGCTTAACTACACTGACGTCATTATGCGTACAAGCACGCAAACCATGTGCTCGGCCGAATCTATACTCGGTCACAACGCCAGTTGAGCAGAGATATGAGAAACGCCGGTATTCTTCTTTATAAGAAACGACAAGAGATAGGAATATGTTGGAAGGACAAGCGGATGGAATTAAAGAAAATTTTTATTGAATTTGAGACCTAATTTCACCGCACAGAAAGATAAATTATTTTAAGAGATAAAATTGAATAAATAAACCTCAAGATGGCACGACGAATGAGCGAAAATAAACCACATTAGTGACACAAATTATAGCAGCGATTTATATCATATTTACTTCAACGAAAATAAGCGAAGCATTGTCGCTGCCATAGACAAGTAAGGTTGAGACCTGTAATAAATTCTAACTCCGAGTTAATGGTTGCACTCAGCAGACATCGTTGATTTATGCTTCAGGATCACGACATTAAAGCATAAAAATGAATGCTTAAAAGATTGCTTTCTAGAAATAAAGCATATAAAAAGTAATGTGAAGTAATTTATGATTATGCATCTAACCTTCAGGCCTATCTATGTATAATTATTCTCCACGATTTTTTTTCTTTCGCGTGGTATCTCGACATGCGTTCTGTATATGACACATGCTCTGTGGTTTTTATTTTTATTCGTGGTTTCGGTTGTCTCTGTCTGTTTCCTGGGCCGGCGCGTTAGGGGTTGGGGGTGGTTCGGGCGGGGAAGGGGGGGGGGGGGTTGTATCAGAGGCGGAATCGCTGGGGAGTGCATGAAGGGAAGTCCGAATTATTTACAAATCATGGACAGTTTTGAAACGATTATAATGAAAAAAAAGTTTACTACATAGTTTTGATTGAAACGAATCTGAAATTATTAATTGTATGTACAGTAGATATGTATTATTAGGAATTAAATATCCATTCAAAAAGATTATACACGCCAGGAGTCAAACCAGGATCTTTCAGCATGCCGGGGTTGAGCATTACCAACTACACGGTCAACCAACTGTGGAATGAATACCGCTTGTTAAGCTTAGTTCAATTATTGGGCTATTGGTTATTGGTAATGCAGGGTGAAAGATCCAGGTTCAAATCCCGGACGGATACAATTTCGGTAATGGATATTTCGTTTCTAACCATAAGCAGCTACCGTGCATTCATCGAGATTTGCAGTTTTGTTCAATTCTTATAACAGCTAAAAAGTGATAATTCCGAAAAATTTACTATATTTCAAGAGCTACCAACTCAACATTAAAAAATAAACGAACTAAAAAAAGTTTAAGCTTTAGCTAGCTGGACCTATCTGGATTTTAACATGGAGTTTAAACTCCGATTTTAGATTTAAAAAATTGTAAAAGCTATGCTAGAACTGTGACCATGCCTAATAACTATAAAAAGTATCAATTTGACAATGTTTCGGACAGCATCGCTCCTGACACCATGGTATGTGATGGTAGCTAGTCCTACATAATGGGGTGTGCACAAGAGAATACCCTAGTGGCGTTGAATATCCCGATGTCTGGATTGCAGGGGGTTGAAAAAGAGCGTTGCTTGACCTCCCTCGCACGCCACTGTTGGCGCTGGAGGCGCCAGCAGAATCATGTTTGTTAAACATTGCGGTGTTGACGTGGAATTACTGTCATTGTTAGAAAGAATCCAAGCTTTAGAGATAAAACCTACAAAATGTGAATGCAATATTTACCCTTTTCCAGTTCAAGCTTGCCGGTAAAAATGATATTGAATGGAATGTTCAGCTCTCGATCGGCCATACGCTTATGTAATTGAAAATAAATTCAGGATATATATGCAAATATTTCCAATACCTCGCATTTTTGTGCAATTGTGTAGCCCGTGGCATATTTTCATGTACCATAAATATGTAGTACAAATGTCTGTTGTTCCCATGTTTACTTTTCTATCTCCGAAATTTTCATACGCAGGTCTACATTTTCCAGTCGGTAATGATCAGATTTTCGATAGTTTTACTTGCAAATGAATTGAAAGGAGTTCGTGTCTCTAAATAAACAATAAAAACATTTCTGACTGGCATTTTTATCAAATTCAGACCGTCAATATCTTTGAAAATTCCATCGTTATACTGAAGAGGAGAATAATTGTGTGTTTGGGACCTGAAATGCTGACCAATGCTCCGTGCATCCGACCAGAAATCATTTGATCAAACAACGTGCAGAATTTTCCGATATTTTCCAAAAATCAACACACGCTCTTCAAGTTCCATTCGAAACTAAACATCAGCCAAAAACATGGGAATATTCCTGGAAAATCTGCCACTGATCAAAGCCGAGCGTATTTAATACTCATTATAAGTTTGATATTGCTAAAGTGGCACAGAGAGAAATATCCCTTTCCAAACCAAAGCTTGGTTTGACCACTTGGAATTTCCACGAATTATTAATGTGATCTCATCGAATAGAGTTGGAAAACAAAAAAACAAAGTAGAAGTGGAAATATATTTGTAAATATGTATGAAATCAAGAGAGTATATCATCGAAAGTCTGCATTTTAAAAGAGACAAGTTGTCTTCATTATCAGAGTGCTGAGCGGAAGATGCGCCCAACAATTTCGTTGAAAATCCGGCTGCCCAACGGCCAAAACCAATGTAACCCAAGAACCTCACGATCAAAATTCACATTGACAAAAAATATATAACGTTTTTCAGAAATCATGAATTCAGAAATCAGAAATCATGTTTTTTAATGGTCCAATAAATAAGAAGTCATTTTCAAAAAATGCACCATCCCCCCTACAGATCGCAGTGCCGGATATAGATGAAACGCCTGCCCACTCCACTCCCCCTCTACCCTCCACCCCTAACCATGAAACGTTCAAAGTTTATTTGATTTTTAATGTATATTCCCCGATAACTAATCATATCCTTCCACTTGCCAGAATTTCGATCAGAAACGAGTTATTGCTCCAAATATGGACTTGAAATCTGAAATTTCTTGAAGCAGCACTTCCGGCCGCCTAATCTGCTCAAACTCATGCATAATAAACTAATGGTAAAAAAATACAGAGAAACATTAGCAACTAATCTAAAATCCCCACCCCTCATGAAGCAAGTGACCATGACTGGTCTCCGCCCTTACGCCTTCTGACCTCCCTCCCCACGGCATGGGGTACAACTTGTCCCAACAAGCTATCTGGTTCTGAATTGCATTAGATCTATGCAGTTGCAAATGCATTTCAAACTACTCCCCTTTGTTCCAGTAGGTCATGGACGCTATGAATTGATGACCACATGATTTACCATTACCCTACAGGTCCAATTATAAACACAATTACGTATGATGAGTTAGGTGAACTGCACTAATTTCCTATGTGACATGGGATGGGTGTATCAATAAGTTTTCGTATGAATTAACAGTAATGGCAAGAGACCTCATGCCCTGATGACCATATTGATGAGGGTGCATATCCAGTGGAATAGATATCGTTATTCGGCATTCGGTAAATTTTGAATGCATGCTGCTTTGCGGCTTTACGGAAACAAGCGGACAGGGAAACAAGCGGAAGTCCAGGCTGCTTTGCAGACAGTGAAACAAGCGGCAGTCCAGGCTGCTTTGCGGACAGCGAAACAAACGGCAGTCCAGGCTGCTTTGCAGACAGGGAAACATGCGGCAGTTCAGGCTGCTTTGCGGAAAGCGAAACAAGCGGCGGTCCAGGCTGCTTTGCAGACAGGGAAACAAGCGGCAGTCCAGGCTGCTTTACAGACAGGGAAACAAGCGGTGGTCCAGGCTGCTTTGTGGACAGGGAAACAAGCGGTGGTCCAGGCTGCTTTCAGACAGCGAAACATTCGGCAGTCCAGGCTGCTTTGTAGACAGGGAAACAAGCGGCAGTCCAGGCTGCTTTGCAGACAGGGAAACAAGCAGCGGTCCAGGCTGCTTTGCAGACAGCGAAACATTCGGCAGTCCAGGCTGCTTTGCAGACAGCGAAACAAGCGGCAGTCCAGGCTGCTTTGCAGACAGGGAAACAAGCGGCTTCCAGGCTGCTTTGCAGACAGCGAAACAAGCGGCAGTCCAGGCTGCTTTGCAGACAGGGAAACAAGCGGCAGTCCAGGCTGCTTTGCAGACAGGGAAACAAGCGGCTTCCAGGCTGCTTTGCAGACAGCGAAACAAGCGGCAGTCAAGGCTGCTTTGCAGACAGGGAAACAAGCGGCAGTCCAGGCTGCTTTACAGACAGGCGGCGGTCCCTGGTCGGAAACAAGCGGCGGTCCAGGCTGCTTTGTGGACAGGGAAACAAGCGGTGGTCCAGGCTGCTTTGTAGACAGGGAAACAAGCGGCAGTCCAGGCTGCTTTACAGACAGGGAAACAAGCGGTGGTCCAGGCTGCTTTGTGGACAGGGAAACAAGCGGTGGTCCAGGCTGCTTTACAGACAGGGAAACAAGCGGTGGTCCAGGCTGCTTTGCAGACAGGGAAACAAGCGGCAGTCCAGGCTGCTTTGCAGACAGGGAAACAAGCGGCAGTCCAGGCTGCTTTACAGACAGGGAAACAAGCGGTGGTCCAGGCTGCTTTGTGGACAGGGAAACAAGCGGTGGTCCAGGCTGCTTTGCAGACAGGGAAACAAGCGGCAGTCCAGGCTGCTTTGTAGACAGGGAAACAAGCGGCAGTCCAGGCTGCTTTGCAGACAGGGAAACAAGCGGCAGTCCAGGCTGCTTTGTAGACAGGGAAACAAGCGGCAGTCCAGGTTGCTTTGCAGACAGGGAAACAAGCGGCAGTCCAGGCTGCTTTGCAGACAGCGAAACAAGCGGCAGTCCAGGCTGCTTTGCAGACAGCGAAACAAGCGGCAGTCCAGGCTGCTTTGCAGACAGCGAAACAAGCGGCAGTCCAGGCTGCTTTGCAGACAGGGAAACAAGCGGCAGTCCAGGCTGCTTTGCAGACAGCGAAACAAGCGGCAGTCCAGGCTGCTTTGCAGACAGGGAAACAAGCGGCAGTCCAGGCTGCTTTGCAGACAGCGAAACAAGCGGCAGTCCAGGCTGCTTTGCAGACAGGGAAACAAGCGGCAGTCCAGGCTGCTTTGCAGACAGGGAAACAAGCGGCGGTCCAGGCTGCTTTGCAGACAGGGAAACAAGCGGCAGTCCAGGCTGCTTTGCAGACAGGGAAACAAGCGGCAGTCCAGGCTGCTTTGCAGACAGGGAAACAAGCGGCAGTCCAGGCTGCTTTGCAGACAGCGAAACAAGCGGCAGTCCAGGCTGCTTTGCAGACAGGGAAACAAGCTGCAGCCAGGGGAAAATATCTTCAGAACAGATCTCACAACCATTTGAACATGTCGTGCACTCAAGGTATTCAACGCCAATTGAACACCCTGCCAAGCATGTTGCTAACTGCTAAGCCGCGTTCGTCATTAGCGACTCATCATCAGTCACATGCGTTGACAAAAATATGGTTCCACTCCAAAAAGCGCGTAGGCAGCCCACGCGGCTTGAACCCGACTATTTCCATCTCGTATATAGTTAGCCCACTTCATGTTAAAGATAACTCTTAACTTATATACAATTCCCCAAAAATTTCGCCCGCCAACTTCGACGTCGCGTTATGACCTACGTCACCCACTCCGCCCTGGCATCGCTACGTCAGAACTGTTGCGTGTTCGAGTGCCATTAATAAAACGAGCGACTGTACGCTGAACGCTGCTGGCTATCCATACATGCACAGATATAGTAATACTTGTCGCGTATAGCTGTAGCAGGGCTCGCCAGACATCAAGGATTATATCTGAATTCCTTCCGAGAAGAATGAATCGATATTTGCTTGTACCTCCCGTGCTGACGTAATGCACCCCCTCACCCGCCCAAACACTCTCCTACCCCAACCGCCGGCGGTGGCCGACGCTGGTCCTGGTTTTGAGAAGATATGACACCCTTCCCCCTTTTTTTGGGGTATTGTTTGCTCATCGCGATGGCATGAATAAGCGATTTGCTTGAGATTACGGTGAATTCGGTTTTATGGGATGAGGATATGAATGTTGGTTGATTGTGCCTTGTATACTTGGTCCCCTGTTTTCAGAATTATCAATTGAAAGTTGTTGATTATGGCTTTTCTTTGAAAGGTCGGTATTTCGCCTGTTCCCACGTCGCTTTTGTTTTAACAAACCAAACGCCAGTGGCGTACTTTTTTAGTGACTGAGAAAATATTTATTTATTTTTGGTAAAAATGTTCAAGAAAGGTTTAGGTAGGTGTAATATACAAATTTTCCTTTTTCTATCGCGTTGATCACAATTGGTGACGTTCTCACCATAGATATCAGGTGTTAATAAATTAAAACCAGGTGTCATTTTCGACCTGCTCGTATGGGACATCAAATTGCTCATCACCACATCTATTGCATTTTAAACAGTGCGCTTAAAACAACAGACATGACACCTGCAAGCTCCACCGTGCAACGATTTGCAGTCTCTGATCCGATTCACAAATTTACTCATTTTCTTTTAATGCCAATTTTAAATATATTTTTTTGTAAATTGAACCCATCCGACCTGAGTGTCAAGTCTGTGCGTCTCCGCCACCACTAGCTTACGCCGAGTGATCGGCGTTTCGTCCCAGACGTGTTTTTGGCGCGACCGGAACTTGGCGTCTTCCCACTAAGGCGACCCCCGCGCCGCGCGTGGAAAAGCGCTAATGGAAAATTTGCCCGTCGCCCTCGGCGCTGTGTGAATTCATGGACACGGCCGAGAATCCAATTTCCCACGACGCTTTTTATACGGGTCGCTTTTTTTTCTTGCCAACCGTCTCGCGATTTAGATGTGAGAACACGAAATATCGAATTTTCCGTCGCAAGCATTTGAGTAGTGTATTAATATTTGCCTATACTAGCAGAGTGTCGCTTTGACATTGTACCTAATGCTTTTAGAAACAAGAAGCTTAAAAGATATAAACTTATAGCCTACAAAGAAAAAACGAACTATCCACACATAGCGATCAAACAAATTAATCCGAATCTATTTTTAGGCTTAAACTTTTATCCCCGTGCATTTTTTATTACCCAACTACATCCTGGATCAATTTCGTCGAAATCCTCGATCAACATTTGTGTGTTTTTCATCATCGCGCGGCCAATCTCCGGGAGGTCTCTTATCGCAAGAGAAGAGAAAAATGCTTTATTGCGCGGCGGCGGCGGCGGCAGCGGCAGCGACGACGACGGGAGGGGATTCCTTAGAAGCACTCGACTCGTTTAGGTTTTCTAAGAATAGCAGGCCCGTAGCCGCTGTGTCTTCACCGGCCTCGTGCGAACTCGGCGAACTTCGTGCACGCTCGGCTATCGCGTCGACGCCGATTCCACAGAAACGCGGCGGTGGCGTGCTGTGGATAGCGTATGCCCGTGTCGCTGCTAGGCGGTCGTACGGACGTACGCAGCGCACAGCTGGGCTAGTCCTACACCAGCGTCTAGCGGCCTCCACTACGGCACCGACGCTCAGTTACGCTACAGACGCCGACAGAGCAGGAGCGAGACGCTGCTAGCGAGAATCAAGCCAGTGCCGACACGCGTTCTCGATAATAGGACGCTAAGTTTAGTGTGAATTTCAGTGTCGGTGTTTCGCTCAAAGTGTTTTTGGTTTTCGATTGTTGGAGTGTGTAGATCGCCGCCTGTGTCGTTTTTGAAAGTTTGTTTTTTTATTTGACGTTTAGACATGTGTTAGTTACCGCGGAGAACGTGGCTACGGAAAATGTGCTCGTGAAGTTGTGGACAACGCGCTGCAATGGTCCATTCAGAGAGGTGAGTACGGGATTTGATTGGGCCGGACGTTAATTTTAGCCTGTTTTTCGGAGGAAACGTTGAGTTCTCATGTCATAAAAATCCAATTGAAAAATAAATAATAACGTCCCGACAATTTCGCCGTTTCTCAGAACGGTTCGCGTGAAACCGTGCGCCTTTATTCGCCTGATCGTTTGTTCGGAGTGTTGACGCTGAAGAGGCGGCGGACAGGCAGTAAAACACACACACCACGCCGTCTTTGACGCTTCGCTGCGTTGACCCAGATGGAAACTAGGCCGCCTAGCGCCTGTCCGATACGCAACCAGCGACGCTCTCGCCCTCGCCCTCGCCAGGCTATCAATGAATTCGTGTGCACCATGTGATGAATGGACTTCATATCGCCGCCGCGGCGTACGTAATTACTAATTACACCTCCGGGGAGGCGGACATGTGGCGTTCAGGTAACGCGAAGTGTACGATACCGACGCTTCGCGTGCGAACTCGAGCATCTGACACCTCTCTCTGTGTGTGTGCTCGGTGCTTTGCCGCCAACAACTCTAAAATGCATGTGAGAAAGGTGATTTGCAGAGTGACTCGGATTCCGAAATACGATATTGCGTTTATAAGTCAAAATTATTTTCGTTCGCGCACTATAATTTCTGTAATAACACGGTCTCGAGTTGTGTTTTTCTTGCTGGCTTTGCTTGCAGAGACTTGTTAGTGGCAGTTATTTCCAAACAAAATTCTAAGAAGGAGACAATTTCTCCAGCGCCACGCTCCATGGTGTACGGCTTCTCTTCTCAATAGACAAACCTTTTTTTATTTTCGTATGCCAACTTCTGTTGCCTTGACTGCTTCGCTGTCACTGGCTACTCAATAATCTCTACGCTTCGTGGAAACAGCTCCGTCGAGGCTGAAAACCATGTGGAATAATGGGGTTGAATGGACTTTGCGAAAAAGCAACACAAATCGAGTATGGATTTTCCCCCAAGACACCTATATATAGCGAGACACTAGTCGGAAGTCGGGTCGATTCACACAACGCAGTAACAAGAAAAGAAACACACAAGAAAACAAGTAAAAAACATTCCTGGTGGTGTTTGCAATAATCAAGAAAGTGTGAGAGTTGATATTTTGGGCGACCGGGGCTAGCGCGCAATGATGTATTTCTCTAGCCCGCGTCATATTGATCGCGTGCAGATGGGGTTGCGTATTTCGGGGGTTGTGTCGGCGGGGGAGGGCATGCGGGGGTTCGTTTCGGGGTGTACAGTTCACACGGCGGAATTCCCTTGCAGCCTGACACACATTTAACTACCCTTACGTCTGCAGTGAAGGCACCGGTGTTTGGGGGACGGGAGACGGGGGAGGGGTCCATCGGGGACCGAACTTGTGTGCATCACCGCGGCTAATATTAGATTTGGCCGACAAATTTAACCCAATTTTGCATGCAGCGACGAGGGGGCCCCCACGTGTTTTGCACTGAGCGTCACAATGGTTGTAGTACACCGCGAGCCGCGCGTGTAATTCACGTCACTTTCTAACTTATTTGTATCGGTACGCGGAGAAATTTTACTTTCACATCGGTGTGAGGAACGGATGGTTTTACGGAAAGAGGCTGGATATGATGTTGAACATCGGTGTCAACAATTCTACTCGTATAGGTCCGAAGTAACCTTTATTCGGAAATGATAATACGTTAGGAGGTGAAGTTTCCTAACTTCTCAGCCGAGGTCTCGCAGGTACGAACCGTGTCGCAACCATTAATTCGTAGAAAAATGTTTCACTTTATATCATCGGGGCTTTGAGTAATAGAACAATCGTCTAATCAATTATTATAATGCAAAGCCAAATTCTTGGTATTTTTCCAATCTATGTCGATAAGCGTCAAAGTAGGATAGTACAATATTATCAGGGTTAAAATGATTTCAAAGTATGAATGCAGAATTTTTCATCACCATCCTTGGATGGAAGAACAGCGTGGAAAACAAGGTTTCATTCCGTGAAACCACGTGGAAAGCACTTGCGAAGAGCAACGACCAATCATGCCACTAATTAGTACCTACATAATGTAAGATAACGACGTAAAAACGAAGATAGATTAGTGAAAATTACTTCCAAAAAAAAATTGTCCTCAAATTTTAATGGCACTTCAATTTAAAAACCAAAAAACCGCTCACTTACACTGAAACGGCCAAAGTTAATCTACTAAATCGCTATACCTACAAAAGACAACGCAGCCCGTCATTTCCTTTGATATTCTGCATTTTTTCTTCCTCTTGCCGCTTCTGCTCGCGTTGCGTTACCGAGAATCGAACACCGGGCCTCGGCCGGCGAAGACAGCTGCACACTTGTCTGTCGACAGTTCCGCAGAAGTGGTGATCTTCTCGGAACAAGAGGCTGTGCCGGTGGAGCAAGTGGCCAGCCGGCCTGCCTGCCTGCCACAGAGGAATGCCGACCGGGGAAACGCAACACCGATTACACCGATGCTCCAGCATCCACCATTCTCCAGTGCCCACGACCAGCTCCACTAATCTATTGAATCGACGAGAATCCTCATTGTGTCTTCAGGACGCAAGGGTGGAGGCGTGGAGATGTTTTTAATGACTCGATGGCGTTTGGAAAGCTTGAAAATGGCAGTAGTTTTCGTGTCTCCTGGATTATGACAACGAAAACACATTTTCTTGGAGGACTCGCGGCTCTAAAAGAGTGTGTAGTTCCAGCTAAACGTGTTGTCAACTATTCGTTTCTGTACACGACCTATTCCACTCTTAGAAACATGACGTCAGATACCCACTGGGCGTGCTACCAGTGTGTTTAAAAAACATTAACTCTGCTAATTAACTAGAGGAAGACAGAGCAATCAAACCCCGAATGGCTACACCGAGTGATGTCACTGGATTTTGATTGAATGGAATATGTGTCTATCCGAACTTGAACTATTTCTTCGCATGAAGCTATGCTGCCTGAGATAGCCATCCCATCGCTTGTCCAATCATGTAGCTGCAATCGTAAAATTAGTAGGTTAATTTGGCAAGATGTTTCCACGCAGTCTCTTCTCGACGGGTGCATACCGCCGCCGGTGTCGTCAGCGCTTGGCGACGCAATTTCGCGCCAATTTCGATTCTATTTTCGCGCTCGATTCGCTGGAAACGCGGATTATTTGCGAGCGGCGGGCGATGTCGTTGCATCTATTAGTGGTCGAGCGAGCGAACGCTGAAATCGCCGGTTTGCCAACAATAATAAGTCAAAAGTAAGCGCCAATCAGCCGTAAACGCTCGGGCGTGCACTGTGTTTGCTACGCGTCCAATCGCTATTTCCGTCCCCTTGTTCGCGGCCAGTTGCTCGGTATTTTGCGGCCAATTGCATTGGCGACGCAATCCATCCTTGTTGTTGGTTTCTTGATCGGCGTTGGCCGTCGTCAATATCTTTCTAATTGAATAGATCCGTGATCTTCTCAAAGTTGAATGATGATTCATGAATATTTTAATGATGCGCACGAGGGCCTGTTCGTCTTTTTTGTCCTCTTCAAAGTTCCCGAATATTCGTGTACAATGGGTTATCTTTAGATGCTGTGTATTCAGATTCTATTCTAATATTTTTCATAGTAATAGCTATGGTAATCGAGTTCGATTTTCCCTATCCACGACCACATTTTATCGGAATTAGTTCCATTTTCATCCAGAAGTCTTTAGGACACAGGCAAGCATACGCTTCGGACACTTCTGAATCTGAACCACCAGCATTGAAGACACAAACAGCTAAATCTTAGAAGACTTTGGCAGAGAGTGTATTTAGTGTTATTCAGCTTGTAACGTAATTAATGTAATGATGATGGAAGAATCCTTGCTGTAACCACAGCGCTGCCCGACCCGAGAGATTACAAGAGATAGAGAGAGAGATAATATCCTGTAGCTCCGGCTAACTTCGTTCCTTTCCTAGCAATCATCATTATTGTAAGAAGTACCGTGTAGGTATGCGCTAAGCAAGGCAAGCCCACATCCTTCTACCTTCGTGGACGCTGATGCTCCTTCGACGCTACCCTTTCTTTTCTTCGACGAGTATTACTCATCATTTTTACAAACTGGCGAAATGGCCAAGAGATTCTTCTGGCAGCCGGATGATGGCTTGCTCTAACCCGAAAGGTTATAAAAGATGAAGTCGAACTTGAAAATATCGACTGCTATGCAACAAGGGAACTCCTCGCTTGGGCGGAGATGGTTGGTTTGGTCGCGTTGCTGCGAATGATTCTGCATAAATTTCATTTTTAAAGAGATGAAATCATGAACGATGCTGTACTTTTATATAACAATACGAGAAAATCCCTTTTGTAGCGAGACTGAAAATTGGTAGCAGACAGACTAGACAGTGATGCCATGTCTTTGAAGAGTTTTAAACCTTTCTCAAAATCAAAATTCCTTACAGAAAAGCTGCAATATATTTTTGTTATATAGCAAACACTTAAAATGTTCATCAGATCTCACATCTGAAGTTGCACTCGCGTAGTTAGCCAAGTGATCTAACTTGGTATACAACTGATAAACACAAGTTATCAGCTCCAAATCCACATGCTATGATCTATGCCGTTAGCTAGCCGCTTGACTCTCAAACAATGTACACACAAAATGCAAATATTTATCCTAAAGATCTCGCCAGATTTCCACAGAATCGGTCGTCGTTAAAAATCGAGCCACATGCGGCCGCAGCGTCGGAATTGATAATAAGTTAGCAGTCGTGCGTCGATTTTAGCATACTCAGCGCGCGATACGCTTCCGAGAAGCGGCTAGCAGTAATGATGCTAAAGTTAAATGGCAGCTTAGAAACAAAACAGATTTCGCATAATCATGATACTAGGCATGGCCAGTGTGAATGCCCAGTAAGCATCCAGCTCTCAAGTGCATTGACTTGAACGCTGCTCGCTTCTTTATATACAGCCAGCGGAAATATTTTGAAATATCGATTATTCTTGCGCTTGCTCTCTCTCATCGGTACGGTCTCGACACGAAAGCAAAGATAATTCAACTTCGAGTAAGTACGTGAGTTTATTGTATACAAAATCGCCGGCACGTATCTATCGCGTTGATTGCTGTTGATTGTGTTGCCAGCGTAATTCACAGCGCAACGAATCCAGCTTCAAAATTACAGCTCCTTTCATGGGAATCGGGAATTTAATGAAAAGGACTTTCCTGGTATTGTTCTAAAAAATAAATCTCTGGCTGCACTGCGCGGCGCAGCGCTGCGGATCGCGTGGGAAGATAATAACTCGATGACAGTGCATGAAATTGTGGACAACTAACAACTTGGCGCGAAATGCTCGGCCAGCCAGGAAAGGGAATAGAATGGCGATGGCGAAAAAGAGCACGAGCGCCTCTGTTCAACGAAAGTCACAACTCAGGGTTCCGTGAATTCGAATCGCGGTGGTGCATTACGTCACATCCCATGAAAAGATGACAGTTTTCTCGAGTGTCTCGGTGTACAGGTGAACCCGGACCCGAACAAAACCGTACGTACCGGGAACCGTGTGCCGGATGTTTCAGCGTCCTGCAGACCGATGAGTCTCCTTAAGAGTCTACATAGCTTGTAACCCGATACGATAACGAAAAACATAATAATCTGTGGCAGTAATCATAAGAAGCCACGGATTATAAACGCTGGCACTTATCTGCGACTCTTGCATAACCAAGATTAATCATCAAAATGAAAAAAATCTGCTTTTTCTCGATTTTCGTGATTTAAATGACACGGCTGGATTCATATTTGTCAGCAGATTGTATGATACTTTGAATCAAAGTTCTAGTGCACTTATTGGCTTTACTGCAGCACATTTTCAATCACGGCAAATAATTGGTAGTACGTCACGTTATAAGCCGCTCTAATCCTGTGTCGAGTTTGTTGTAAACATTGCTGAACAGCATTCCGCAAGCAAACTTTCATTGAGTAGTAGATGCCGAGAATACAAATCAATCAGTATTTGTTTGCGATTAATTTTATTGATACCATCGTGTTTTTGATGGACAGTACATGGAACACATTTTTTTATTCGATCTTCTGGCGTGATTTTAACCCATAACATTATGAAAATTAATTTTTTCCACCATGGTTGAAATCACATTCTTGTGACGAACACTAAGAAATAACATGGTTGTTTCTTCAAAAAAGTCTGCCCAAAGAGCATATCTAGACTTAGTATGCAGTCATCGATGCGTCGTTTCACAATGCTTGAACGCAGACGAACATTTTAACGCCACAAAAGTGTCATTTTGAAACTTATCTGATTCCGAACAAAGTAACGAAATAATAATTATATTTTTGAATACGTACTACATATTAGTTTCAATTAATATACATCGATTGCATGGAGCCATGGATCGGAAACACTCCGTTGCCGATTTATTTGTTGGCTGTTTGCGCCTTCGCACTTTTCCTCTGCAATTTCGCGGCGGCTTTCATGTCTTTGGCGTTTTGAGCCGCAGCACGGGCTTCAACAACGCATCGCGGATCTCGGATCTCGGATGTCTGTCTTCAACATTCGTTTACTGTACTGCGGGTTGCAAATTTCAATGACTAGGCACTTGTTATAAAACCTAGAACAAACAAAAATTATAGATTCATCAGCGTCTACCAATAGTCACTCCCAGCAGAGATCGAGCATATATTTTTTCTCACTCACCAACAAAGGCGCGCTTCCATCTTCTCACGCCAGAAGTCCTCGTTCCTTTCAACACGTTCGAATGTGAACCACTTCGTAGTGTATATAACAAAATAGCACAAAGACTAACGGGTTCGCATGTCTGTGCTGTATGAACTGTTCAATTAGGTATGAGTGTTACGCGGGCTTTTGCTATTTTCATTTTTTTTTCTACCCTGTATGCATGCTTGTGATGCAGAATAAAATGAAGATGAAATTGAAATTGAAATTGAAATTGAATTGAATACAAACGATGATGGTTAGTGCAACATTGCTTTGTTTAGTGAATAAAATATACTTTTTGATCTATAAAAACACTCTGTCTCCACGGAACGAGCCGTCATCGGCCATATCTTACGCCGACTAAATTTTATCGCTAACTAGCGTCAGCATGCCGAGTGCCGACTTCCTAGAATCTCTTCTCTTCCGACTTGACAATCATGCAATTCCGAAAATTACACAATAATACAAAATAACTATATTTGTTAGACCCAAGCAAGCAATGAAAAATATCGGACACCCAATATATCGATTTTCATTATTATCGGATTTCCTTCTAAGATCAATACAAACGTGCGTAACACAAGTTTCAGTTTTAGAGCACTGATAGATTGAGTAAAGTTGAGTAGAAAAGTTGAGTGAGACCCACCCAACTAGGTTTACAGATTGATTATTGGTGCTTAACGACGCACTGTTTTGACAACTGGCCCTTTGGCACTGGTCTAATGGCGTCGGTGAATGAAATGGTGATGATGAGGGTGATGATGAACCTAACCTAGCCTAGAAGGGAGGAGGGGAAACCCGGTGCCGGCACGTAGCCTACTCCTGTCGAAAAGCACCAAGGGGACCACCGGCTTTACGTCCCTTCCGAAGGACGGTACAACTCGAACAACAGGATTCCTCCACTAATCCGTGCTGTCGAGAGGTTGATAAGCAAGGCGAGTAAAGTTGTTGTACTAACTTCAAACCCTCCAACCTCTCTCCCGAACAGAACTGATCATGTGCATGATGGTCACCCATCAAACACCTGACCCAGCGCGATGTTGCTTAACTTCGGTGATCTCACGAGAACCGGTGTTTCCAACATGCCAAACCGTTCGGTTAGGTTTACAGAGCAGTGGGTGAAGGAATGATGCATATTAATCGGTAATTTTCGTCGGATTTTTTCATTTCAACATTGCTTTTGATGTGCAAGCAGAGACGAATCCAGTCGTATCGATAAAACAGTATGAAACACGGATTTGTATCGATATCCTTTTTTATTAACTTTCTATTGAACTCGGTGTCGGGTTGTGCAAGTATAATCTCCAAGAGTGTTTTTATTTCTCATGCTGATAACGAGGCAGTAAAACTGGAAGATTATTTCCATCGGGTCTAATCCGTGAAAGATTAGCTTTCTCACACGGAAATTTTTGGTAGTGCAGAGGTCCACGTGGTTACTTTTCCTGCCCCCTAAAATGTTCCCTATATTTATGAAAAAAAATCAGTGGATAGTTGAAAAAATTTCTAACACGCGATGTAAAGGCTCGTGTCGATCGGACGTTTACTTTGTTCACAAATAAATCTTGAATTTGGGACTTTTTGTGGGTGTTTTTTAAACGAAAACACCACTTTTCTTTCTTCTCTGGTTGTTTTATTTTCCATCCGATCTCAATTAAAATTTACTAGGCGGGTCGGAGTACTCTTCCTCTACACACTGATTTTTTTTCAAAAATATTGGGATCAATTTAGGGGGCAGGAAAAGTAATTACGTGGACCTCTGCATTTTAGGCTTTTAAGCTGACTTTAGCTGGCTCTTAACTGCAAGATTTGCCGAAACTCAGGATGCAAGAGTTCGTTTCTCAATGAAATGCTTCGGTTCTTCTGCGGGGGATGGTTATCAAAAGGTGGGACTCGTGGGACGTTCATGGTGATCGAAATTTCGACTCGCTTGTCGTTTTCTCATGCACCACTTAGAGTTTATGACAGTCTCCTCAGACCATGGAGCTCAGACAAAAGTAAATTTAATGGTATAGTTCGAAACTTGTTGACAACCATCGTAGCTACAAGAAGTCTCATAACCTTCCCGAATGGGATATCCGAAACGAAATTGTAATCCCAACCGAAATGCACTCAACGAATTGGCAATGGGTGACTTACTACCGCTTCTCAGAACACTTCACCTACATCTCCCACTGTTTCCCCAACTGCAATACAACATAACAGGAGTTAAACAAAAACGCATCTCAGAAAAACCGAATGCCAGTGTCACCCCCACGCGAGATTCAATGCTGTTGACATTTCTCTCCGAATAATCGGTTCCGTTCCATTCGGACCTTGCTGACAACAATCCCGTTCATGCGTTTTGCAAGAAGAACCCCGGGGACAAAGTGCGACGACAACAATAGTCACAGTTCCGCGAAAAAAACTGCTATAGAGACGACGGGGGTCTATGCAGGTATCGCAGCAGCAACAGCAGCAGCAGCAGAAGCAGCTGTGCTGGCTGCTGGCTGCTGAGAGGACCGAGAGACCGAGAGGACGCGTCTTGCCTGCTCAGCAGCTTGCTCCAGCGGCGGCTGCTATACAGCAGCAGACATAGCGGACCCAGAGACTTGAAGCGTCCCGCACCGCGCACCGCGAATCGCAATTGACGTGACACGATGCATCGCCAAACCTCTCACTCTTCTCACGGTGCTCGTCGAACATGTCGGCACCCAGCTGTTGGACCTACACGTTACCAATTTCAATTCACTTAGCACCTTCACTCATTTCCTCCACTGCTATGTCATTTCGAAGAATATGTCGCTCCTGACAACCTCTAAGAAGTAATCTAAACTGTCGACAAAACGTAACGTAAATCGGCAACAAATCTATCAAAATATAACCATTGGAGCATCGATCTTAGTTACAGCGAGCTGTTATCGCAAGAGCTGGACAATGATTGACTGGCAAAGTAAATCATGAAACCCCGGTCATAAAAGTGTGCAAGCGGTGATTCCTAGCGGGGTGCGGAGAGGTGCGGCCCTAGGGGACACACCCTACGCCACTGTGACCCCGGCGGGGCATGGGACACAGCGTCGAGATCGGTGTACAGGTTTGCCCATGTCTGTCCTTGCCAGGGATGACGCGTCTGACCGGTGGGACAGGGTGGGGTTGGGTGCGGGGGGAGGGGCACGGATCGCAACGCAGGTTCCGTCGTTTCGGAATGCGATTGTTCCAGACGATCACCTTGTCAATTAATCAATCGACTGGATCTTCCCACCGTGTTACGCTGGGAGGAAATTAAGATATTGCCGAGCGGCAAAAATGAGTGAAAAACTGGTCCCTAATGACAATTGTTTGTGCGACGACTGCTGCTGCTGCTGCTGCTGCTGCTGCTGATGCAGAGACAGCAGTCTCTGCGATGATGCGTCGGAAATCATGGCTATGTCTGAAACGGTCTCTGCCGATCATGATCTCAGCAATAACAAAGTAGAAAATGAAAATAATTCTGAGAGCTATCCGTCCACTTTTCTGTAATCAACACCAATCTAGAAAATTATGCTTGTTACGACCATAATTATCCCATTAATTAGCCACTCTCTGCATCCCCTAGATATTTTTCGGGGTTGGCCACCTGCTAATGATCTATTCGGAATTCTTTGATACTCTCGGTTCTTGGCGGAGACCTGCTTCTGCCATAATGAGACACCTAATTTGGCGACGGAAATCCACTCGGATGCTACGGATACAGCCTGTTTGGTTTTGTCTGAAGTCTAGACGGACTGAAGCGAGGCTCACCTCGCGGCACAAAGCACTTGCACTTGCAAGTGCACTAGGTGTACTTGTCCGAGAGCTGTACCGGTATTTCGATGCATTTCGACTGGATTTTGGCTGGCTGGCTGGCAATCAAGTGTCTACACGCGGCGATTTCGGTTTCTTCTTGTCGGAACAGGTGTCCGACGGATCGGAAGAAGCTTAGGATCACTTGCTCGATTTGGATCTCGCCGTAAAAGGTTATGACTATAATCGCAGCGAGCGAGAACCAGGAATCGCGGATTGTGTCCAGCTATTAACAAGATTTACATTTTCAGGGTCTATTATTTGGTACCGCGATACCCTACAATTTCTTGTCTGACGGGAACGAACCTACATAATTATTAACTCTGACCTTACTCGTAATCGTAAATTAGCAAGAAAAACTTGTAATTTTAGTGTTGTCTTATTAAAATAGGATCGCTGCTAAAAGTTATCGAGACTTTTAGTAAAGCTTATCCTAGATAACTTAAACCTCGTAAAACTTAGACACACATTGTGTCCTATACGTTCGGCATGGTTTTCCGTTTTATACAATACAAGAACTACCTGTATTTATAACAAAATTCCAATTATTTCCTATAGCAGCTGTCGTCATAGTTCGTACTAAATCGTTAGACAGAAAAAGCGGCTACCTAGAAGCGTACTGCCTTCCAGTAATCCGTCCTCACATGCTAAATCGGAGCGGCACGTAGGGAACGCACGGCACGCCACGGAAGGGCAGTATATAGCCGTACCTACCTAACACACACCAATGTGACATAATATACGTGGTAATAATAGCAATCATTTACCAGCTCATTGTCAACGGAGCGTGCCTGCGATATTCAGATGTGCGTTGTGTTGCCTTGGCACTGAGCGTTGTCACACGGTTTGGGATAGTGTATACTCGGTACGGTGCACTAGCAGTGTAAAGGCTGGTTCACAATCAACTTAGCAATAGACATAACTTAAAATAAGCAGTAACTTAAAAGTTTGACATATGGATCTCCATTAGACTGTCTACAACAAACATAAGGACTTAACTTAGACATGACTTAAACATAATGTTTGACCGTGTCTAACTTTTAAGTTACTGCTAATTTTAAGTTATGTCTATTGCTAAGTTGATTGTGAACCAGCCTTTAGATGTGTAAAATTTCATTGAATCGCGATACCCTTTATTTCAACTGACCACATGCCCACTTCCCGGTCAATGTGAGACTAATAAAAATGTATAAAATTGCCATTCAAATATTTATCATGTCCGGAATTCAGTTATGAATGTGATTCACGACATCATTCATTTTATTCGAAACAAAAATTTCACTCGGAAATATGACCGTAGGGGGCGAAATGCAAATGCATGTGTTCCGATTCCTTTCTAAATTAATTTTAAACAAATTTACACAAATTGACAAAAATAAATGTTAAACATGCACAAACTGAAAGGTTATTATCAAAGCGGAAGAAAATAACACTCATTTGATAAAAGATTAGAAACGCTTTAAAACTTGTACAGTTGATAACACCGATTTCGGCCTCCCATCTGAAGCGGTCGGGATGATTGACGTGTAGCTGTTAGCTCGCTGTACGCTATTCCATTTCCCAAACGCTCCACCGAGCTTTTCCGCCAGCTGGTGGTTTGTGGCGCGCGGGAAGGGGGGTAGGGGAGGGGGGAGGGGCACTTCGACGGAAGCAGTTAGAAAAACTCACGTCAACTGAATTTCTTTTCGACGGAAACAGTGTCTATACACATGTGAGAGTCCTTACAAGGATTCACGGAAAAAGTCATTATGTGCGACAGAAAACAAATTACTTGTATACCCTGACATTAGCGCTGGTACCGCTACACGTGGGGCTAATTAAAAAAAAATATGACAATAAAAGCTCGTTAGCGAAAGGAAATTAGCGGAGAGGGCAGAAAGTTTTCGCAGAAATAAATTACAAAATGAAAAACAAAAAATTAGTCGACTTTATCGGAGTTTTTGATTGGCAATTTGAAATGGTTGGAATTTTTGTTATTTTTCCGGTTCGTATATCAATGAACGATCGTATATAGGCATTGTGCAAATGAATGATTGTGAACGTTAATCGCTTTTCAGTTTTCGGTTCCAAGATTTTGATATCGGTTTCATAATCAGTGGTCTTCCTAGAAGATGTTTACGACCATGGGTATGTTATCAAAATATCAATTCATATGTGCGGTCATGGTTATCACTTATCAGTCAGCCATGATAACGAATTTCTAACACCTACATTGGAACATTACATGCGATTACACCTTGTTTCAACCATATTTATCAATTATATTAGAAAATAACCAGCACCAACCACGAAAATCAAAGTGTGGCCGAAAAGAAGACGCGTATGGGCGTACCTTATACGCACTTTCCGCACAATCTACCAGCACGCACACGCACGCACTGCTACCTGTGGCGATCGGGAGGGTGGGGGGGGAGGGCAGGGGGAGGGGTAGCCTGGGGCGGCGTCGGTTGGAAATTGAATGCAACACCTCGGTTCTCGGAAGAGAAATCCAGTCCAAACAGCTCACTTTCGAAGAACACCTAGACCGACCGTATTGTGTGAATATTTACGGTTTTCAACATTTTAATCGGAAGGTCTTTTTGGCGACCGTTATTTTTTCAGTTTTATACTCTAAAATAATTTTCCCATGCACTGGAAACAATCCCAGTTGGTTTCGACATAATATATCGGTATTTGTTTTTCGTGAAACGATCATAAATTCCGTCAAATGAAATGCCAGTGACAGAAAATTTCGCTAAAATGCAGGTAGTTATAATTATTTGCGTCGAGCAAGTGTCATAGAAGGTGACACAAAAGCGGTGTCACGTTTCATTCTTGTAAATTGAAAAGCGTACACAGAACACTAGGTGATATTATTGTTTTTCCGAGAAGTGACCGCTGCCCAGTTTCTTAAAAATCATCCCAGCTTTGGTTGAATTTGAGAACTAAAGCAGTCGGAAAGCACAATGATTGGGGCAGCGCACGGACGACATTCCACCGGGAGACCATTCAAATCATTTCCAGAAGTCCCAATTCATATCGGGGCTACATTATTTTCCCATTAAATCCACGTCGGTGTGTTAAGATATTTGTGAAGCGTTATGTGTAGAGCAATTTGCAGAAATATTCTGCACCAGGAACTATTCGAGTGCACTGTTTGACTGCATAAGAGAACAAGCATGGTCAGATAACAAATCCCATGGAATTCAGTCCAGTTCTGTAGGCTTCTGGGCCTGGCGACAAGTCATGGATTTGCGAAATCAATTGCATGCATTTATTGACAATTACCGCACTCTCATAATGAGTCTTCAGTGTAAGATATGCTTCAATTATATTTTACAAAATTATAATATTTTAACAAGAAAATTATGTCGAACTTATCACCGCAAATAATCGTTCCGATTACAAGACAAAACAGTTGGACATAATGACATGTTAATTGATACATAAAAACACATACACAATTGAGAAATGTATTAAAGTAAAGGCTAGGCTATTTGAACCGGGTCGACACTCGCATAAAGATGCCCATTAGAACCGTACTTTGCGTGAAATCTACTTGAAGTAATAGATCTTTGCCAGTAAGTTACCTAAAGATGAAAGAAACTAATGCAAGTTGAAGCGAAATACAGCCGTAGGGTGACGTGACGATTATACCACCGTCTCAACAATGCTATACCATGCAGAGTTTATTTTATTAGGATAGTAAGATCCGTGCCACTACACCATCCCGCCATTAGAGTCGTACATTGAGTGACATCTACTTGAAGTAACAGCTCTTTGCCAATAAATTACCTAAAGACACTACTATCCACCATACGGTCTATGCTAGTACAGTATCCCGCCATTAGAGTCGTACATTGAGTGGAATTTACTTGAAGTAATAGCTCTTGGCAGACAACCGATTCTCAAGAATTGGCAGGCTGTGCATTACGTTCGAAACGTCCAAGCAGATTCCAAGCATGCATCGGCTCGCGACTGCAAGGCCAAAGCGGCGGCAGCGGCTGCTGCTGCTGCGACATATTATTGCATCTTTTTTTCCAGCAGAAATATTATCAAAGCCATGGCTTAATTGTTTTGTCGTTTTGCTCTTGCTGCTGCGATTAGCGCTGCGTTTTGTGTCGCTGTATTTTGTATCGAGCGTATGTGTATATAAGGCGGTGTGGGAAGCGAATGGCGAGCGGCGGATTGCAAACGTTTTGTTGGGAAATTAACGAGAACAAGAAAAGAAACGTGTTTGCAGTAATTAAACGACGAAACGAGTTGTAGTGAGTGACTAAACATTGTTGTATCGCTTGTACGATTGACGGTTATCTGGTGCAAGGTGCTGTAGTTGCTGGACGTGTACATTTGAGTTGTCGCGACCATTTTTTGAACAAATTATTTTATTAATATTATTCTGAGGAAATGCTTTATTTATAGGCTTCGCTTTTATTTATATTTACATTTACATTTGCCACAATTTGTAATCGAAAAAGAAAAAATCGTAGATTATACTTACTACGTATTTAAATACACTTAGGTAAAAATAAATGTAAATAAATATGTTTATATTTAAATATGTGAGGTAGTGTTTACTCAAATGTAATTATACAACTTAGTGGTTATCAAATTTGATCAAATCACACATCAGTCAGCATGAATAAACACTATCAATTCCGGTTCCCACCAGCAGTTGCACTTCCCTTTCGGAAAATACGATGCAATTCTAACTTTATTTTCATACGAAATCGTGACCCACTTTCACGTTGGCCAAAAAAGCACTCATTGTGAAAATGAACTAGCTCGAAACAATTCCAAGAAGCGCATAACGATCCAAACTGTGTCATGAATGCATTCGCGAATAATTCATTGAGCTAATCTGCAACGCATGTGAATCGCATGAAAAAATCTATATCGGCAATTCTGAGTAAACGAATGCCTCAAAAGACTTTCCTTGCGTGACTTCGACGTGGCTGAAAAGACTGTAAAAGACTGAAAAGGGTGCACTGACTACACTTTAGCGCGCCCTGCTCCACTGCTGCATGTGATTTAGCTGGAATTCCGTTTACTCACCAGAGTTATGCACCGCGCGCCAGTGAACCTGAATGGAAATCCGTGCTACGATCTCCTATCCCGACTCCAGTGACGTGATCCCAACATTCGCCACCCACATTACGCGACGTGCAGCCGTTTGACGGAAAAACCTCGGCTCGAGACACGGAAAACCCGACACTTATACAAGCTTGACGGGGGAGACGCTGAAATCACAGAAAAATAAAAGAAAATAAGTCGTTTGGGTTTCTTGTTTCCGAACAAGCAGCAGTCGTGCTTTGCAGACAGCGAAACAAGCGGCGGTCCAGGCTGCTTTGCAGACAGCGAAACAAGCGGCAGTCCTGGCTGCTTTGCAGACAGCGAAACAAGCGGCAGTCCAGGCTGCTTTGCAGACAGTGAAACAAGCGGCAGTCCAGACTGCTTTGCAGACAGGGAAACAAGCGGCAGTCCAGGCTGCTCTGCAGACAGGGAAACAAGCAGCAGTCCAGGCTGCTTTGCAGACAGCGAAACAAGCGGCAGTCCAGGCTGCTTTGCAGACAGCGAAACAAGCGGCAGTCCAGGCTGCTTTGCAGACAGCGAAACAAGCGGCAGTCCAGGCTGCTTTGCAGACAGCGAAACAAGCGGCAGTCCAGGCTGCTTTGCAGACAGGGAAACAAGCGGCAGTCCAGGCTGCTTTGCAGACAGGGAAACAAGCGGCAGTCCAGGCTGCTTTGCAGACAGGGAAACAAGCGGCAGTCCAGGCTGCTTTGCAGACAGGGAAACAAGCGGCAGTCCAGGCTGCTTTGCAGACAGCGAAACAAGCGGCAGTCCAGACTACTTTCCAGACAGCGAAACAAGCGGCAGTCCAGACTACTTTGCACACAGTCCAGTCCAGGGCGTCTATCGCGGCATTCGGCAAGCTCGCAGCCTTGCACACACGCTCGACATTGAACTGTCTTCCGCATCAACGTCACTGTCAAGATCTCCCACCAATTCCGTGTCGATGCTAATCGCGCAACCACCCGGCAAAGACGGCAACCACCGCGGGCCAAGAAATAGTAAATTCCACGCAACACATGTGTGTGTTTGTGTGTGTGTGCGCGTTGTATGAATGAAACCGGGCGGCGTCTTATCTCGCGCGCTGCATTGCCTTGCGATTGATTGATAGATTGACGTGACGTCACGTAATGCTGTTCCCAGCCGCGCTGCGTGGCGTGCAGGTAAAAGCCCTGCGCGGTCGGCCGTCGGTGGTGCATCACGTGACGCCACGCAGAAAGTTACACCGGCTACCGCGTGGTTTCAAGCCGTCGCCGCCTTGCTTTAGTGGAAGGCATGTGCTCGGCTAGCTGTGGCCTAGCTGTACGTACACGTAATTCAACGAAAATAGACCCACCGTAATTAACACGTGTTCCCAGAAGCGAAATTGTCATAGGAATACAAGTAAGGTAGGCAAACATGTAATGCATACATCAGAAAATGTCTTAGGTGGCTTTTTTACCTGTAAGGCCGAACGGGTGACCGCACGCCATTGTAATTCTGTGGAAAAAAACGTGAATGTCGAATAAATGTAAAGGTAAAATGTCACGAGGATGTTTTTCCGTGAGCAGCTGGATTTTGTGGTACGTGGGAGGGAATATTGGGTGCTGCACACTACGTTCGTTTGCGAAATGTCAATGATCACTGGTGTTTACCCTGTCGCTGGATTTTATGGCATTAGGCATGCTCGCCTTCTGCACTGTTTTCGTTGGAAAGCGGAACAGGAAAAGTGTGTCGTTGCGAGGCTGAACCGGGAAGCTCTGAGTCCAAGGACTCTTGCATCGTTGCTTGCGATTTCATGCATGAGCCCGACGGTCCATTTGCAGTTTCGGAAGCTCGATTTAGATTTCTCACTGTTTGCTGGCGGTCTGGTTGATATGTTGAGCAACAATTCGTTCGACCAACTATTGGATGGGTGACCAATTGAAAATTTTAGTAATTTCGTCACGTAATAAAGTCAAGCATCGCAGCGTTCTATTAGGTGACCGATGACATTGATTCAACTTTATCAAGTTCTTCCGATAATTACCAAGCAACAGTTATGGTTGCTGTCACCCGATTTATCCCCCACTCTCCGAGATGGTCTGGTCCATCGCTGACAATCACACACCAATCGGAATTGCGTCATCCCAATATGGACATCTCCGCCGAAATACCATCAATTCTGCAAACGTCAGACTCAGGTGTTGACTACCTTATGTCTGGTTGTATAATTTTGCCAACGGAATTTATGATATATTTCGCAACAAGTCCCGTATAAGTGTACTTGCTAAGTTGCTAATTGCTAATTAGTGAGTACAAGGTAATTACAAGCTGGGAACGCGAGTAAAGGCGATTTGCAGACTTTTCTCATCTAAAATTATCTTGTGTAGCTTAATTGCTTTGGCGTTCGCGCCCTCGCGGCCTTTTAGCAAGTCTTCGTTAACACGTTACGGTGTTAGCTATGCAAATTTTCTGTGTGCGACCAGGCGGAAGGGAAACTTCGAACTCGGGAGGAAAATGTTTTTCTCCGGTCCCGGAAATTTCTCGGTATAATCGAGTTCGCACTAAATTTGCACTCGCAAAAAATCTCTACAATAATATGTTCAATTCTGGGAATTGGGAACGAGAAATATATAGCAAACTTCCTCAGTGCTTTTATTTACGATTAGAAATAAAATGATTTCAACGAGAAACTTTCGTTTTCGTGTAGGTATATCCAGTCTGCTGAGTTCAATGCTCGTTGAGTTCGAGTAGCTTCTATCGGGGTGCTTATTTTCATGGAGGAAATAATTGGTAATAGCATAGGTAATGGTGTGTGTTGCTTGGAAAATATTAAGTATAGTTTTCATTCGCTGGTCGTAATTGAAAAGCCAGTCAGTGTGTTTTGACATGAAATCGTTTTTGCAATACCGAAGTTAAAAAATAAAAAGCAAATAATGCCGGCGACGCGAAAATACATTCGTGAAAAGTGGTTGTGAAAAGGGCCACAGCATATTGTTATGTTCACATATTTCAATAAAAGAACGAATTTATTCATAGTTTAAAACGTGGCTAATCAAACATGGTAAATTTTTACCTATTGCATACAAAAAAAAACTGAACAAAATCTGCTATCAATTATTCTGGCAATTTAACAGTTATTAGTGAGCAGTTCCTACAATACCTGTGCATTCGCCGAATAAATAGAGAACAACCAAAATGAATTCACAATTCACTCTAACCGTAACCTGATCAGATTACGATACATTAAACAATTAGTTGAATCAGCGCATAATCTGGTAAACAAAAACAATAAATATCTTGCTTTCCCTCATTGTTACACCTGCAACTAACATTCACGGGACGGATAGAGTACCTACATAATGTAATTGAAACCAACCTGGTTGTTAGTGTTACCATCACCAAGGATTTAGCGGGCACATGCTTGCTTTGAATCTGCATAATGACTAATGTGCGATACTATAATGTGTACACCAATGCATACGCAGCTAGCATTGTGCAGCGTGCAAATGCATCAAGCGACCTTCCAGCAATCTCCTGGGTGGGGGTACCCACACGATAGCGGTTCCGGGTTCCCTGAAACGCAAAGGTCACCGCCATGACACATGATACAGCGGCCGGAAGTCATAGAAGACTGTCGTATTTGGTCGGCAACCACCCTAGTAGAAGTAATTCATTAATCGGATTCAGGTGTTCTGGCTGTTGTGGCACGATTTCGTTGATGTGTTTGTTGAACGAGTTACTAGCACGAGGAGAACTTAATTACAGAATTTAATTTTTGGTTCTCGTTTGCTCGGTGTTTAAAAACGATTAAATTTTAATTAGTTTTAATTCGTAAAACAAACTTAACGTGATTTTTTAAAGAGATTTCAGCGTGCTGTGAAATTATCAACACGGATATTTTAGGTTTCAAACTAAAATCATACAGAACTCTGTAAATAATTTCAGTACTAAATAATAGTATAATGTAAAATACATAAATTTATCATCTCTGCACCTTGTGATAGCTTCAGGCTTCTCAGTAAGCACCCACTTGTTCGGACCGAATACATTACAGAGTTATGACGCGTTCTAATTCTGCCGCATTTTCATTCAATTATAAGTCTCTGCAAATGGAATTAGCACCTGCCAGCTGAGAGCAACTTCCTTCTGTAGAACTCGTGACGAGACTTCCCTCCAATTCCTTCATGGACGCCCTGGCCCCTGGTTCCCAGGGCGTCCCAGGGCTAACCTGTCCTTGACGCCCTGGCCCCTGGTTAGCCGGGAAGAAGGGTATGGTTTTTTTTTTCTTCGTTATAGAAGGAAAGGGAGCTGTGCTTTTCCCTGCTTCCGCTTGGATAGTTCACTCTCACGGAGAATCATTCGGAAGTGACTTTTATTCGAGAGATTGCCTGTTAAAAATGTAGATATCATTTTCCTTACAGGAAAAAAATGTCTGTAGAGTTTCGTATCATGGAAATCTCACGTCTGTTTCCGTTTGAATAATTTCAACATTTCTCTTTTTTAAAGGAATTCGATTCCAAACAGCCTTTTATAAGCTGTACTTTTGGTATCAAAAATATTTTATGTGTTCTTGAACGTCAAGTAACTCATGGCCCGTACTGTTGTTCATTTCCACGAGCATGGACTAATTTCAGTTCGTTATTTGTTCGCGATTTCGTTTGACAAAAACGAGAAATCAGAACTCGATTGCCGAACATTTCTCAAATTTATGAACCCGTAAATTCACCTCTTCGGGGTAAACAAACTTGAAAACAATTGCCGACAAAAAAGTTAACAAACTTCACAGGAATTTCGGCAAACAGCCGTATTTTCGGTACAAATTCATCACGCACAAGCGACTCTCCTAACACGAGAGCAATTCGGTGTTGTGTGGTCCTCTTTCTGCTTTCAGTTCTCTCTCTCTATCTCTATCTCCTCCATCCATCCATTCTTGGAATTCTATTCAAAGCCGCCCGCTTTGTCAATGATTGCCCAGACACATCAAAGCCGGAGTGCAGAAAAATAATTGTTCTACATAACCCAACAACGACTCCAATAATAGAGGCAGAGATTTTTGTGTTCCATACGCATCGTCTTTGTGGAATAATTATTTGATTATCGCTAGTATGCAATTAAAATGGACTCTTTCGCCTGTGATACGTAGAATTCGTGAAGGTCTTGAACTGGAAGAGTCCAATTAGTCCGTCAAAAAGCAGTGGGCGTGCCGAACACGTGGCAGTAGCGGCAGCAGCAGCAGCAGCAGCAGCAGCAGCAGCAGCAGCAGCAGCAGCAGCAGCAGCAGTAGCAGCAGCAGCAGCAGTAGCAGCAGCAGCAGCAGCAGCAGCAGCAGCACCAGCACCAGCGGTAGAAAGACGTGAACTCTTTGGGGCTCGATTGGTGAACTCTAATACGATCTGCCATATTCCACAACGGCACTAAAATTGCCACTCTCTATTTAAATTATGCGCCAACAAGATTACCTCATTCATAATTTATTTCAAATTAGCACCAAAATAATTATAATAACTGTATGTATCTTTTGCCCACGGAATTCGAAATTGGAATATTACCAATAATAAACTTTACGGATCCGGAATCTGAATAACAGTATCCATCTCAAGCAGAAATGATCTATCCTGAGTCCTGACAGGCGCTCACAACGATATTTTGCGACATTTTACTGCAGAGATAGAGAAATATTCGCAGAAGAAATGGCCAATCATGGTCACTCTTGCTACTTGATCCTTGACGAGCAATCTCTTTACCTTCGGTGATTCACTCTCCTGTATTTCTAAGATCACAAAACAAACAATTGGCATCGACCATCGGCGTGCTGCGAGTTGGCGGTGCGTGGGTGTATCGTGCTTAGTGTTGTGGTCTTGAAATCTTTCACGTGAAATCTTTCAGTGAAATGAAATCTATTTGAAATCTTTCAACAGACATTGATTTCTTTCAAATTTTGTGAAATCTATTATTTTTGCTTGTTCAGTTTGTTTTGCGCTATTATGTTTTATTTTCCTGTCTTGTGTGAGCTGGTAGTTCTATTCTAATATATAGAATAGATAAAGAATAGAATCACGCGATTCTAACTCCGAACTTGGCTGACAAAGACATATTTGAGGTTAGGTGACCATTTACGAGTTGCCAGTTAGTTACGATGGGCAGAAAAAAGGAGCGAATATTTAAGTTATTTAGAAGAATATTAAATACAAAAGAAGGGAAGAAGACTACGTGTATGGTTATTTGTAAGTGTAACAAAAATGTTTTAAAAATAAAATGTTTATGGAAAGAAATACATTTCAGATAGATTTCATAGATTTCATAAATTTCATGAAAAATTTCACGAAAGATTTCAAAAAATATATTTCATGAAATCTAACAACACTAATCGTGCTCATCGCTAAATGCCTCTGCTTTCACTTCAACGGACACAGCGATGTTCACGGATAGGACACATAGCGGCAATGTCGTATGTAACGACCAACGCATGCAAATTTTGTCGCAACACTTACACGGTCATAGTTACTAGTAACTTGTGTGAAGGTAATACAAGTTCGAGGTTAGACGACGCCTTCAAACACCCCACATTTCCGACTAACAGAATTCCACGGAAAAAAAACGTCAAGCGTTTGATTTCGTCCTTTATTGTCAGGTGCAAAGGTGTAAAACGGTTTAAATCGCTTATCTTTACACGGTGTCACCTTAGAAGTAATTACTTATATGGCTATACCTTACGCTGCAATGAGTGTTTTTTTCTAAATAAAAATACAATTGCGTTGTACGATGTAGAAGATTGGATAGAAAAGATGATAGTGAGCTGGTGAATGATTTTTTAATTGTGTTGTTGCACAGTGTTGCTCGTGACGTGGGCCAATTATACCCAAATACGTCAAAGATGAGTCAAGAAATCGTTCGCGAGGAAAACGTAAATATATTGTCGATTCTGACGTCACGTGAATTTCCCGATTAATTTGTCGTGTGGTGCGGTGTGTGTGGGTGTAGGTAGAAATTGGGTGCAAGAGTGGGTGGGATGACCCGTCGATTTCTGTTCAGATTTATATTCATGGTAAAATGGTTATATCAAGTTGAAACCGACCGATTAAAAAATCGTTTTGCTTTTGAGAAATTAATTTAACATGCCCCATGACATACACGAATCAATATCAACAATTTTAAAACCAACTAGTGATATTTAACGTTCATGATTCGCCTAATTTTTTATCAGTGCTACGCAGCGAATCGTAATGGCCCCCATAATGACAGTTAATTCTCGGCAATGATCAGCACTATGGCGACATAATTGCTGCAAATTGCCACTCTAGGCAATTAACTGCTAGAAGCGCTAATCAATTTTCTGTAGTAAAATGACGTAGACTTCTCTGAAAACATCTGATAACGTGATTTATACGATTCTCGCGAGGATGGCAACTGATAAGAAGGATCCAAACGGTCGATAAGGAAGTCGCGACGAAACCGCACTGTGGTTTTTTGACACCCGACTATTTCACTTCAGTCTGACAGCC
Organism: Nemurella pictetii; assembly: GCA_921293315.2. Classification (NCBI taxonomy): domain Eukaryota; kingdom Metazoa; phylum Arthropoda; class Insecta; order Plecoptera; family Nemouridae; genus Nemurella; species Nemurella pictetii. The sequence goes on from OV121122.1 coordinate 13,197,562, forward strand.
AGCGGAGTGCGGTGCGGTCGCAAAAGGTTTTATTGATCAAGTTCACAAAGCGTCCCGCTCGGTGTGTCTTAATTGATTCTACATGCATTCGGGACCGCGAAAAGATAAAGCTTATCATGTCGACCCTCGTCATCAACCGCGGCTACGGCGCCTTCAAGGTATGTTTGGTGCTCTCTTCGAAGTGAGCAGCCAGTAACGCTTATTCCACGTCGTATATGATCTACTTTTATAGCGACGGCATGACAATTCGGACTATTCTTTTGATTTGCACCTAGACCTAATGAATATGAGACAAGCACCGTCAAAATACACGGTATACAGCCATAGTAAAAGGCTCCTAAGGTATAGCCTACAATTTGACAGCGAGACATGAGCTCGCAATTCGGCACCGACCAAAATGATGGTGATTAAACTTCGTATGCGAAGTACCGTCCGTCCCCGTCGGCGACCGGCGCGCTGCTCTTGACAAGTTGACCTGGCAAACGCCTGCCTCCGTGTCCTTGACGGCCACCTGGCTGTCAATGACATTGGAGGTGCGATGCCGGATCCACGCAGTCACCTTCCGCGATCCGTGGTCGGATGCTAACATGACGTGATCGCTTGATCTGGGCCCGACGTATCTATTACTCATCTGCCGGAATTTCTTATTGATTCAGAAGCTGGCTACTTTCCACGGTTTAGGAGTGATGTGACATCGTTATCAACAGCATAGCGCGGTGTTCCCGGGACGGGCTTTGTTGATAACACAGGAGCTGATAGCTGACGAGGGTGGATGTACCTATATTGGCGAATCAATCACGTTTTGTATCATTGCTTTTAATAGACGTCGAGCAAATGATGACAACGACCGTTTGTAAATATTCTGACTACTGTTCTGAGATAGCATCCGGTCTTTGAATCTACGTGGCGGAAGATTTCCGGTAATAAAACGATTATTAGTCAATCTTTTTTCGTGGTGTTTGAAGAGTACCTAGCAAACCGCGACCGTAGGGACATGTTTATAGTGCAATTATTGTCGAAAGAAATTAACCCATTACAACAAAAAACCGTTGTATACGCGATTACCTACAACTTTTTATCAAATCCCCTCCCTAATGACAGCACTAGTTAAAGAGTCTATGAGACGAATACGCCACTAACTTTTTACCTTGTTCAAAAATGTTAGCTAACTTTTCCTAACTTCCCTCACGATTGCCTGGACTTTGTGACCACTTAAAACTTACTACCCTAATCCAACAGGCAGAATCTAGTCAATGGAACGCTGTGCAAAGTTTGCGAATCACTTTGCAATTACTAATCCAGTCCAGCTCCAAATACAATCTTTCGCACCCGAGCTCGTTCCAAAAACTATTTATCAAACTGGGTTAAGGCTAGATAAAGACACGGAGCCTTGATGGTATCAAGCTGCAAAACAACCGTGACACGAGCTAAATGTACACAAGTAACTAACGCCCTTCCTCCCTTGTTCTGTCTACAGCGCGCGACGGGCGTGAGTCATCCCCGTACGTCCGGTGATGGAGTCATGTTGACGACATGCCCCCGATGTTCACACACGTACAACCCTCAGCAGCAAGCACACCAAGCACACCACCAACACCAGCCGTCGCCGCAGGACACGAATCTCATCGCTACGCAGCATCCAGCGCAATGCTGCACCGGCAAACCAATGGCCACCGTATCACCCCGCTACGTCAACCAACCACCGCCCCCGTCGCGCACCTACGTCAACCAAACCACCCCCGCGCTTGCCCAATGCCACGGCGTTCCCCACGAACCTTCGCCGCCGTCGCCGCCACCAGCCACCAAGGCAAAGCTGCAGCAGTGTCGCGTCCAGGCGAATCAAAACGCCCTCGGCGGCATCTCGGTGTCCGTCCACCTACCGCCGTGCGGCAGCACCACCGTCTCGATCACCGCCTCGTCGCACACGGCGACGCCGAATCTCACAGTCACCGCGTACACAAATCCGGACACGAGTCATCGCGTACTGGCCGCCATGGCCGGCGGCGGCATTGTCAGCGGCAACAACGTGTTCATCCACGACGAGTGCGGCGGTTTGACGGCCAAGCCGTCGCCGTCGCCGTCGGTGCCGTTGTCGTTCGTGCTGCCCACGCCGCCCGCGGTGCTCAACGTGCCCTGGCAGTGGAACCAGGCGACCTGGCCGCCGCCGGTGCAGTCGGAGATCGATCTGGCGCGGCTGGCAGCAACGATGGACGCGCTAAGGATCTCTGGATGGTACTACGAGGGACTCTCCTGGCAGGACAGCTCGGACCTGCTGCGGGACACGCAGCCGGGGACGTTCCTAGTGCGCGACAGCTCCGATCCGCGCTTCCTGTTCTCGTTGAGCGTGCAGACGGAGCGTGGACCGACCAGCGTGCGGCTGCACTACGTGTGCGGACAGTTCCGGCTGGACGCCGAGCAGAAGTTGGCGCCGATGATGCCGATGTTCGACTGTGTGGTGAAACTGGTGGAGCACTACATCCAGGCGACGCGCGACAGTGCCGAGTATGCGGAGGAGGCGTTGAAGAAGGACGAGGTGTGGGTGGATGCGCACGGGCACATGTACTCGCACATCTTGCTGACGGGGCCGTTGTATCGCAGCTCGGTGTTGCCGTCGCTGCAGCATCTCGCGCGGCTGGCGATCAACGAGCAGGTCAAGAAGCGGGCGTCGCAGGGGGTGAATCATTTGCCGTTGCCGGAGGCGTTGAAGAAGTATCTGAAAGAGTATCCGCACGCGCACTGAGCACGGCCAAGTGTAGATAGTGGGCCGGGGACGGTTGTTTTTTTATATTATATTGTAAAAAAGAAGTGGAAGACACTGCGTGGATGGATGGCGAGGTCCGCACGCGACAGCTGCAAGTATTGTAATATTTAAACGATTCCTACGTCGATTTTTTGTTTGTTAAAACTATAATTTGATACGACGCATTTCTAGATAGGACAAATCTACCGCCATATCCGAAGTTGGTTACCTTATGTTTTATTCGTCGCGCCACTCGTGGAGTGTGTATATTTGTGTCTGTGTGAGGTGGCTTATTATTATTATCATACGAAGAAAGTCATTAGTCGTTAATTTAATTCATAAATTAGAAATTAGTTTGTTGTATGCATTTTAATTCTTTTTTTCTACATCAATTAATCGGAATTAAATTTGTAATTTCGACGAGAGCAAAACCTAAACATGGTTCGTTTCAAGGATGGCCTGTTCTAGATGAAGCTATTAAAGTAGTTATTAAAATAGAAAATCCATAAATAATTGTTTACGAGAAAAGTAGCTATTTAAAACATTTAATTAGGCTGAATTCAGGGAAGATGGAGCTACCGCTAAAGTATTCACGTTTTTTGTTCACTCCTAAGTACATACTACGCATACCTTGTTACAGAATTTCGATTAAATAAACAGTGTGAACTTGCCGTTTAATTGCAAATTGTTTCGCTGTGCAACAAGCATTACTCAAGAATAAATGGTGTCAGAACGCGACCGGCATTCAGGAGCCTAGACTGCCGCTAGTTTCACTCCTCGGCAAATACAGGCAAACACTCCAGCATTCAAATACTGTGTGACTTACAGCGTGTGTGGTTTTTGACCATGTAAACCCGTTGTTATGTCCGTGCTACCACGAAGCAAGCTTCGGGGTGTGAAACCCATGTCGAGCTGCTAAACAAGCGGCGGTCGTGGCACCTTAGCACCTAGCAAGATGATCGATGTTACGACTCTGTCACAGCAGAATGCATTTCCGGTGCACTCGGAAGGTTCGCTTACTCGGAAGTTTGCGCAAATGCATAAATAATTGCAACCCCGACCTGCATAAATTCTGTGAGCAATCGTACCTGTCTTGCATGTACCTACACCTTCAAGTAACTAGAACACACTACTAGGTATTATTAAGGGAGTCTACTATGTATATTTTTTGTCAAATCCACGGAGTCTTTGTAGGTAAACATACCAATTGATGTGTGGGATGGAAATCAAGATGTGTACTTTTTTTTTTCATTACAAAATAGCTGCTAGACATGATAATGTCGTGACTCAAAATCTTCCAAAATGCTTGAATTGGGATAATCGTTGGAACTAACATAGCAATTTGTCACTTGACAGTGAAATACCTGACCAAATTTGTCGTCGTTGTCGTTGTTGTCGTTTAATCGTTTAATAATTACTGTTAAAGTGTACTCGTGTCTGTGACGCTGTTAATTAATCTATTGTTAAAGAATATAATATGTCTAAGATTATGCGGCTCTGAATTACCGAAGTAAATGCAACGAACCATCTGCAGAAATCCTGTGCAGATGTTTCTGGTTTGTGTACAGCTTCAAAATTCAGCGAAACTATTTTCAAATTGGGATACAACGAAAAACTGAGCTTTGAATTTTTGGAGAAAATTGTCTTTTTAGAAGAGAAAACGATGTCGTGCAACTATTTTTTGTTCGTCATTTCTAAGCAAGTCTCGGTGTTTGTCTAGTTGGCAGTGATTAGGGTCAAAGATTAGAGTGAGTTGTGAAAATGAATCGGAATTTTGGTTGCATGTCCTAATTGTTGGATCCGATGAGAGAGCGATTCCAAGGAACTGCAGGCGAATGTGATGTTATTAATGTTATTTATATGTTAAATGGTAACAAAAAACACTCTCAGCAGAGATTCTTGTTGATGATTATGTCATACCATAATTATATACAATGTAGCCTGTTTCGGAAAAAATACGTTTTTTGTATTTTAGCGAAACTAAATTGATATAATATATAATAAATTATTAAAACATAATATTTATTCAACAAACAAAAATATCTTGTATGTGTCCTACTTTATTTGGATGTAATTAGCATGTTAATTTATTCGTGCTTACGTGGAATTCGGATTGTAATCTGGAATCGGTCAATTTCTGTGACGGTAAATTGACTTATTCATTGGATTCCGCGGAATTCGCTCGGGCAGCACTCTTGCATCCCATTTTGCACATGCAATATTTCGCCACTTTAGATAATAATGCACTTCTGGTGAAAAATGCACTGCAATTATGCGCACAATGCCCCTTGTCACGTATATAATTCAAGCAATCCCTCTTCTATTATTGAAATAAAAAGAATGCCTCATTAACTAATTTTAATAAAGAAAACGAGACGACACCAAATTGTAGGATCCAACAGACACAGTCCTTGGGCTTCTATTTCGAGTTGGTCCACAAGTTCGACCATTAAAAAGCGATTAAAATGAAGGTAAGTACTTAGCTTCTTATTCTAGTATTCTTGTGACATCTTGTTATCTTAGCGAAGGCTTTAAGAGTCATTAATATGTTTACTTCATAAATTATCTAAGATTTAGGAAACACCGCGGGAAATCCACCCAAGGGTAAGTTCAAAAATCTATCTTAATTTTGAGTTGATTAGATAAAAGATAACTACATTTCAATTGTAATTATGCTGCCCATAACACAATCATCAGAAAAAAACTAACCGACATCTTCGGTTCAGAGAAGTAGTGGCTGCAAGATGAAAGATGGTACAAAACCGCCGTCCACTGCATCAGCGAAGCAAGTGACATCGTCTGAATCACAGCTTCATTCGCGATGCAACAGCATCAAAACAGCGGACCGCATCTCGTGTGCTCCCGGTCTCAGCTTTGGTCTGTTGGTCCGCTGGCTGCGGGCTCGTCTCGCGAGAAGATTACTATTTCCTTCCAAGAAGAGATCATTCCTGGAACTCGTCAGACGGTCGCAGCATTCAAAGCTTGCTTTGCTTTCAACGCTACAGCTCTCAGCGCCAGCTTTCAACGACATCTAGCTAGTAGCTACAGTTCATTTGCTGGGAGAGCTAACTTTTCCGTAGGGAGCGCTAGTGCTGGAAACAGGCTTGTATTCTACCGACTTTACACGATTGATATGTGTAAATATTACCTTTATTGATTCATTTTCAGCTATGAAATGTTACCAACTATTTTTGATTTGATCCGGTTAGTTTATTATCAGATTCGGGACTAAATTTTCAGTTATCAGCTGTTCTTTCAGTCATCAAAAGTCGTAGCTATACGTATTTTTTTCAGATTAACACTTTGAAATTTCCCCGTGCATGTTTGTTTTTGGAGTTGGTGCGTCCAAAAAAGCGCCCGTTTTTTGGTGTGTTCTCTCCCTGTATAGATTGTAGAGCTGTAGGTGCTATAGTCTGCCAGGCGGTGGGGGAAGAAATTAACCACCCACCCATCTAGATAATACATAAAAAAGCGTAACTTACGTCATTTTAGGTCATATTTAGGGGGCTTCGTTTCCAACTGACGCTCAAACTCAAGTGTCAAGTCAATCTCATGTCAACATGACAGTTTGTCTCCCGATGTCACAAAGAGTTTCCCATATTAGTAATCGTAAGATATTTGATACGAGGTCCACGAGGAACTATTTATAAAATTAAAAATCAAACACTAGAACAGTGCCTAAACGTTTTATGAAACAATCGCATATTTCATAGCAATTTTACTTTAGTAACTTTGTTATCGAAGTTTTTAACTAATGCAATTAGATTGATAGATTATTGGTGCTTAACGACGCACTGTTTTGACAACTGGCCCTTTGGCACTGGTCTAATGGCGTCGGTGAATGAAATGGTGATGATGAACCTAACCTATGGCTAGAAGGGAGGAGGGGAAACCCGGTGCCGGCACCTAGCCTACTCCTGTCGAAAAGCACCGAGGGGACCACCGGCTTTACGTCCCTTCCGAAGGACGGTACAACTCGAACAACAGGATTCCTCCGCTAATACGTGCTGTCGAGAGGTTGACAAGCAAGGCGAGTGAAGTTGTCGTACTAACTTCAAACCCTCCAACCTCTCTCCTGAACAGAACTGATCATGTGCATGATGGTCACCCATCAAACTAATGCAATTAGAAGAAGAGGTAGGTGATTGCAAACTTATTTCGCATCATGATCACATCATGATGTTGTTATGTATTGACTACAGCGCTGAGCGAACTGGGTCATTCTTAAATGAAATAGATTATATCGGTCCATTACTATGCCACTAGTGGCACAGGGCGTACAGATTACAGACGTCGCTAGACATACTTGTTCGCTTTGTCGCTACAAATTATTTGCCGACCCTTTTCGTGCTCTACGCGTCAGCAAGTGTTTCTCTTAAACGTTTCAATTATGCAGGAGGGTTAATGGATTTTCGTTTGGTAATGATCTGCTTGTTTGGACAGAGATTCACGGAGTCGCAGGATGCTGCCTCCGAACCTGAGCTTAGCTGAGGTCAGAGGTGTGCAGGGATGATTTCATCCCCCTGGGGCAAGCGAGCGGCTAGTCTAAGATAGAAACTAAACCATGTAAATAACTGAATGCAAATACCTATCAATGCAGTGCAGGGAGATGTTCTTATAAGATAACTTACTCTAATCCGATGCCGGTTAGTGGAAACTTTGATGACTAAGTTCCCAATAATAATAACTTAATAGATTGTCCGTAAGACACATGAATCATATCATGATGTGTCCTTAAACGAGATAAATTACAATACTTTCGCAGTGCGTCAAAAATTTACACTTAAAATTTCGATGAAAAATATATTGCATGCATTTTTCGGCCATCGTAAATTTTTGAGCTTAGCAATTGGAGCAAAGTGCTAAAAAAAGACTGAAGGTTAGAAAGTCTAGATGGTAATACGAACTTTAACGACTGAAACCTACCGTAACCATCCCCCGTATAGTATGACACAGTCAGTCGTAAAACAGACTCATCGTAATTCGTAAGGCAGGGCAAATCGATTGCTGCCCAGATCCGTACGACAGGACCAGGAGGGTTTGCTGGCGTTTCAACTGGAGAAATAAGTCGTGTGCTTCGACAAGGATAAGAAAGAGAACACGTCACATTGCGACAGGCCACTGATCTCTATAGCCATGGATAGCGCTTCGTACAGCGAGACTTTGATGCCGTATTGAGACATTTTATCATGTCTTCCCACTGATCTCTATAGCCATGGATAGCGCTTCGTACAGTGAGACTTTGATGCCGTATGGCGTATTGAGCCACTTTATCATGTCTTCCTACTGATCTCTATAGCCATGGATAGCGCTTCGTACAGTGAGACTTTGATGCCGTATTGAGACACTTTATCATGTCTTCCCACTGATCTCTATAGCCATGGATAGCGCTTCGTACAGTGAGACTTTGATCTGTATTGAGCCACTTTATCATGTCTTCCCACTGATCTCTATAGCCATGGATAGCGCTTCGTACAGTGAGACTTTGATCTGTATATTGAGCCACTTTATCATGTCTTCCCACTGATCTCTATAGCCATGGATAGCGCCTCGTACAGTGAGACTTTGATGCTGTATTGAGCCACTTTATCATGTCTTCCCACTGATCTCTATATATAGCCATGGATAGCGCTTCGTACAGTGAGACTTTGATGCTGTATTGAGCCACTTTATCATGTCTTCCCACTGATCTCTATAGCCATGGATAGTGCTTCGTACAGTGAGACTTTGATGCCATTTTCAGCCACTTTGGGGCACGTTCTCCCACTCCTAATATTCATAAAATTTTCAACTCAAAAGGTAATTTTAGTTTCGAAACTAATTAAAAAATTGTTGGAATATTTTCAGTTCATAATTCTTGGTATTCCAGCATGAAAAGTACATTGTCTTTGATTTAATTGTGAGCTGAGGGTGGGTTACAGAATAATTATTAAAGAGATGTACTAAATATTGTAAGTAGCTGGCTAATTACGCAAATAAATAAACAAAAATAAATCAATAGCTGCATGATTGGGGCGAGCAAGATGTCGAAAACCTGGCTTCTCTTGACTTGACCTTGGCTCAATGCGATGCGATGTCCAGTTTATTGAGATCAGTGCGACAGGTAGACAGCATGTGACGTCCGCTAAGCGTGCAAGAACTCGCAGACACCTTCGATGGCTCGTCAAGTCAAAAGCAAGACGTGTTGACGTCAGACTAAGAGGCTGTCGGGATTTCCCCGGAATGTGGTGCGCGTAGCGCGCGTTTGCTTGGGAAATTGGTTGGGAAATTCAAGGTACGTATAGCGCACTTAAAGTAATGTGGTGTAAAAAGCCAGGGTTTGGCGGATGCTGTTTATAAGCGTGATGTGGATGAGTGTTATTTGAACGATGCTGATTGAGATTGAGCCATCTCCAAGTATTTGTTGGCTTAACTAAAATACACCAATAAATCGTAGGAAATACTAATAGTATATTCAAAATAGAATATACCAACATAAAAGTTGGAAAGTATGTTTCGTTTTAAATAAAATAGTGAAGTTTATATGGTCAATATATCAGGAAAGTTTAGTGAAATTATAATTACTGGTTTGACCTAGAGAGCTAGAGTGAAAAACGTAATTTGCAAAAACTGAAAATTTTCGTAGAGACTGATTTTTGAGAAAAGTTGTACACAGAATGGACTGAAAATAGTGTGGGGTCAACTTTAAGAGATTTCAAAGGTCTCATGAAAATTTCATCAGAATCGGTGAACTCGTTTGACATACTACAGCGTGAATAGCCACAAACACAAGAAACTCTCTCTCCCGAGAGAGCCCTTTCCTCACCCAGCGAAGCACGAATCTTGTGTGGCCGGATAGCTCAGTTGGTAGAGCAACCGCCCGGCAAGCGGAAGGTCCCGGGTTCGTATCCCGGTTCGGACGCGCATTTTGGGGGGGCGGAATAGCGACTAATGGAATAACGACTAATACATCTTGCAACGCTGTGAGGGGCGTTCCTGGACTAACGTCTAACATTTTTTAGTCGTTATTCCGGTGGAATAGCGACTAATTTCTGTTAGTCGCTATTCCGGTGGATTAACGTCTAACAAATTTTAGTCATAATTTCACTCGATTAAAATAATAACGTTAGACGTTGGTCCAGTGGACTAACGACTAATGATTTTTAGTCGCTATTCCGGTGTAAAAAAAGTGGGGGGGGGGGCTGCTGAATTAAAAGCGAATTAAAATAAAAAATATATAAAATTTCTAGTGGAACAAGAACTAATTTTCGTTAGTCTTAAGTCCAGTGGAGTAACGACTAACAAACATCCCCCCCCCCCCCCCCCCCCCCCCCCCCCCCCCCCCCCCACCCCCCCACCCTCAATAGCATGTGTGGCACGGGATGCTCTACTGTTCTACTACGACAAACACAGATAATTGCACTTGCAAGTGCTCCATCGGTTTCCTCGAGCCATGGTCTTAGCTGTTGTCACCAAGGCATGGGGGCGTTTGGCGACGACGGCTCGAGGAAACCGATGGAGCACTTGCAAGTGCAATTATCTGTGTTTGTCGTAGTAGAACAGTAGAGCATCCCGTGTCACACATGCTATTGAGGGTGGGGGGGTGGGGGGGGGGCATGTTTGTTGGTCGTTACTCCACTGGACTTAAGACTAACGAAAATTAGTTCTTGTTCCACTAGAAATTTTATATATTTTTTATTTTAATTTGTGTTTAATTCAGCAGCCCCCCTTTTTTTAAAACCGGAATAGCGACTAAAAATTATTAGTCGTTAATCCACTGGACTAACGTCTAACGTTATTATTTTAATTGAGTGAAATTATGACTAAAATTTGTTAGACGTTAATCCACCGGAATAGCGACTTACAGAAATTAGTCGCTATTCCACCGGAATAACGACTAAAAAATGTTAGACGTTAGTCCAGGAACGCCCCTCACAGCGTTGCAAGATGTATTAGTCGTTATTCCATTAGTCGCTATTCATGCGCCCCCGCATTTTTCCTGCCTAGCAACCCCTCCAAACACAAGAAATCGCATTTCTTTTAAATAAGCAGTGTAACTTAACAATGGATATTATTTGTAAGGAAAATTCTACTCGGCTAAAGAAAAGCCAAGAATGATTAATCATGGAAGAACCAAAATTCCGTCGATGTCAATTAAATTGAAAATCTAGACGCCAACAAGAAAATTGGAGTTGTTGTCCACGCCGTATGGCAAAGAAAAGCCGGGAAAGTCTTCAACTTGACAACGCGACAAGGTCTTTCGTTGATCGGTATCGATTAAATTTTAGGATGGCTGATTGTTGGCAGAACTACCCCTACAAAATATTTGTTGTAATTTGTTTGTAAATTTTTTAATTGTTTGTATTCTGTTCTAAAAGAGTAAAAATATGTTTCAACTCTAGCGCTTCACAACATTAGTTTTAATTGCGTCGTGAATGGGAACATTTTTAGAGACGAAAAAGAAATTTAAGATCTTAAAAATCGATTTAAATAAAAATGTGAGCTTCGATTTCCTTAAAACTCTCAAAATGTCTTACGCGTATGATTGCTTATGTGAATTGCAAATTTCGTCAAGACCGATTACGCCAAAATTGTTTTCGTCGAAAAAAACTGCAAAAAAGTTATAAAAAAGCGACATAAATCTGCCGTTTTCAAGAAAAGTGCTTATCATAAATAAATAAAAAATTTACACAGTCTGTAAGCATTTTGTGTAAACACATCTGGAAAGTTAAGCCGAATTATATTCAACAGTTTCTGAAAATTTCATCCAAGTCGTTTACAGAGACATTAAATAACCAAAAGAAACATAGACACCGTTTTTTCTCGGTAGTATAAAGTGTAGGTAATTGAAGATTCGCTGATTCGCTTAGCTATAGTCATAACGCTCATCAATGATTCTTAACCCCCCCCCCCCCCCCCCTAGTCTTAGCTCGCCCTTCTGGCGTTTAACAGTCGAAGAAGTACATAACTGAAATTTTCACCAAAGATCCATCCTAAAAAACGCCCCGGTTATTTCTCTACCAACGCGCGATTCATTTCAAACCACACATAAAGTCCGCAGATAATTGCCAACAGGAAAATGTGTTTACCTTCACTCTGTCTTGTGTGTATCATGTGTTACAGTCTCACCTTCACTGTGTCTTGTGTTTATATCATGTGTTACAGTCTCGTGTTACAGTTAACACCGCTTCGGCGCTGTTGTTATACGAAGAGAGAGAGCGTGCTACGAGCCGAGCCAGCATTTTACGGAATTTCGCAGCTTCCTTCCCTCTAGCTGTCAAGAATCTGTACGATGACGTAAGCACCCATCAACGCTATGACTGCGATGTCAAATCTGACCACGCGATACCAGAGAAGCCACAAAAAATCACATTTCCAGAGAAAAAAGACCAGAGAAAAACATCCAAATATCATCTAGATTTATTTTTTATATGGGAATATTAAATATCTTTTACTAAGAATTGTGTATAGTGGTGGTAAAACTTATTTGTTTGTTTGTTTTGTCCAAACAATGGTTCATCTTTTCGAGAGAGTACGGTGGGAAACAATGGGTTTTATGGCTGCTGGATGATAAGTTATCTCGAACGAACGTGACTGGCGGGCTGGGCATTGTCAACAATTGTAACGATATAGGTGCTATTTTACCAGTGGCGGCTTGCGGGGACTGATTAGCAATGCGGTAGGTAACATGGATGGCAACGAAGCAGCGTCGTTCCCCGATTCCTGGACACCGATTCTGTAAAATATTGGAAAAATAAACCACTGTTTATCACTGTTGCTCATTGTAGACCCTAAGTAAGACACAGGCAATTTCAGAAAAAAGGGTTGGTATTTACAGAATAGAAGTTGTTTCAAAAGGAAATTGTTTACCATAGAAGCCATTTTTCGTGTTACTTCTTGGGCCCGATTTAACCAAAAATTGAACATACATGGAACAAAAATGGCAATTCATGTGTTGTTGTCAAAGAGATTTGTGAAAATGTCAAATCTGCTACATTATTAAGGAGCCCAATGGTTCCACTAATTTTCATACACAAAAGAGACACCCCCGTAATTAGCCCGTACACCACGCCACTGCCTCAAATCACATTACAAAACTTTCCTACAAGCTGAGTTTCTCAGTATTCATTTTCATTCGAGCACAAAAGACAAGAGCGAAGCGGAGAGAGAGCATGACAGAGAGTGCGGGGAGCACAGCATCCACGCCACAGCGATATGGTGGAAAGATAAATGGGAATTGTACTCGGCGGCGCAGCGCAGCAACGCTAGGGTCGAGCTAGGGTCTAGGAGTTGTCTAGACGCTGAGGAACCGAACAACCATCCCCTGCAATCTGCTCGTACAATCGTTTTCGGAAACACGTTTGGACGCCAGACTCGAGAATTTGAATAGGCGATTGATGCTTCAAGTTTAGATGGTTGGCGGTTTATTTGTAGGGAAGAGTGGATGTTAGGTGATGAGTAAACCCCTCAAGGGGCGACTTCTGATAATTTTGAGTCGAAGATTAAACGTGGTATTTCACCGTGCATAATTGAGAGTGGAGCGATTCCTAAAATTACACCTACTGCTGAAAAAAAATGTTTATGTTTTTTTTATGTCTGTTCGCGCTCTACAGGCCAAACGCCTCAGCCGATTTTGATGAAATTTAATAAGTAAATTTGTTTTCTTTCAACTTAGATCCTGTACTATTTTCAGCATATTCCTGTTAAAACTTTTTATAGAAATTAGTATTTATGATAATTTTCAGTTGAATTCATCACCCTAGGGTTCCGCGAAAATTCATAGAATCGTGTTGTGGATGAGCTATTTTCTTGCGTTTATGTGAGTTTTCATGAAGCCCTAGTGCAGTAAGAAAAATATATTGTGGTAACTAATTGTTTGAGCGATAGCCCTCTGTTACCACCAAAACGTTTTGACCTGAGACGATGAACATTTTCGAGATAATATTTTGTAGTTGAACTTGAAGGAGAACGCTCAAGACGATCAATCGTACTTTATTAAAGGGGGTTTCCAGGAATAAGATTTGTTAACCACAATTTTTTGTAGCCTATGTGTGGCACTGTCAAACATAATGCGCGACCGTTGTTTCAGAATCCACGTTGCGATGTCAAGTTTGTTGTGACAGTCTCGCGGAAATGCATGCGAGCTCCAACTAAACTGCGCCTTTACGGCTGAGATGATTGTGAACCAGCCTCCGTGAGATAAGGTGAAGAAAATGAGTTTTTTCACCTTATTGAAGGTTGAAGGTAACATAACACGTTGGTCGGTCTCAATGCATCGTGTTCTTGGATGCATTAACGATGGTTAAGGTGACGATACTAATTAAGGTACCACGAAATTACTAATAGCATTTATTAAAATAAATAACTGGCAGGTTAAATTTGATTTTTAGGAACAAGACTCTCTCCCCCTCCCCCACACACAAACCTCTCCTCAACACCTCTCAATCAACAAGCAAATAAATTGTTACACCTCAAAAAACCACAGACGCGCGAATTCTGACACTCATTAGTTATTTTCGCACGCTAATTGACACGGCGCTAATTACTCGCTAATTCCCTGAACGAAAAGAAAAAAAAAAACATACGTTTTATTAATAAATTTCCTCAGGGAGCATTTTGCGATCCGACGCGGCATCATTATTTGACGAGGGTTCGAAGGATGGACGCCCGCCACCCACCCACCCACCCACCACCGACCCCTCCAAGCACCTTCGAGTGTCGACTCAATTAGGAATAATGATGCCACTGATGATTCGTACTTCACTTGCACCGACGTCGCTCCTCGCGGAGACTTTCCCAGAAGTCGTCCAGAGTAAGACTTCAAAGAAACTGTAGTTGCCACAGACATAAGCAGCCTGGACCGCCGCTTGTTTCGCTGTCTGCAAAGCAGCCTTGACTGCCGCTTGTTTCGCTGTCTGCAAAGCAGCCTTGACTGCCGCTTGTTTCGCTGTCTGCAAAGCAGCCTGGACTGCCGCTTGTTTCACTGTCTGCAAAGCAGCCTGGACTGCCGCTTGTTTCGCTGTCTGCAAAGCAGCCTGGACTGCCGCTTGTTTCCCTTTCTGCAAAGTAGCCTGGACTGCCGCTTGTTTCCCTTTCTGCAAAGCAGCCTGGACTGCCACTTGTTTCCCTTTCTGCAAAGCAGCCTGGACTGCCGCTTGTTTCCCTTTCTGCAAAGCAGCCTGGACTGCCGCTTGTTTCCCTATCTGCAAAGTAGCCTGGACTGCCGCTTGTTTCCCTTTATGCAAAGCAGCCTGGACTGCCGCTTGTTTCCCTTTCTGCAAAGCAGCCTGGACCGCCGCTTGTTTCGCTGTCTGCAAAGCAGCCTGGACTGCCGCTTGTTTCCCTGTCTGCAAAGCAGCCTGGACTGCCGCTTGTTTCCCTGTCTGCAAAGCAGCCTGGACTGCCGCTTGTTTCCCTGTCTGCAAAGCAGCAGCTGGACTGCCGCTTGTTTCCCTGTCTGCAAATCAACCTGGACTGCCGCTTGTTTCCCTGTCTGCAAAGCAGCCTGGACTGCCGCTTGTTTCGCTGTCTGCGAATCAGCCTGGACTGCCGCTTGTTTCGCTGTCTGCAAAGCAGCCTGGACTGCCGCTTGTTTCCCTGTCTGCAAAGCAGCTTGGACTGCCGCTTGTTTCGCTGTCTGCAAAGCAGCCTGGACCGCCGCTTGTTTCCCTGTCTGCAAAGCAGCCTGGACTGCCGTTTGCTATTACATATAATACGTACGTACGCTACATTCCTATTTTCAACGGCAGAAAGGAAAAAAACATATTCCATTTTATGTATCGTTTGTGCTTTATTTCATTCCGCCAAAAGAAATTGCATCCAAGACCATTTAATATTTGGTAAAATATTGTGTTCCATACCCCGACGAATTTTTTTATATTAAACAACGCAGAGATGATAGAAAAAATACCCACTCATGTAATTCCAGCCATCGGATGGAAATGAAAATTCATTGGAAATTTTCTTTTAGCACATTCCCCGTGCCATCAGCGAGGATGGAAAAATGAGCGACATTATTCCAGAAGTCAATTAAATACTACGAAAAGGATTGAAATGGTTTTTCCTTGCATCTTCGAAGACTGCGGTGGCGTAGCGGAAACTGGAAAGATATTCAATTGAAACGATGGCAATAAGAGCATGGAATAGAAAAGGAGGCATGAATAAAGTCAAGAAAATTAACGTGATAAGCGTGCGCCTGTATTTTCCGAGATATTTCCGCAGCGTGTTTCGTTATCCTGTTTTTTTTTCTCGGATTCCGGAGCGAGCTGGGAGTCATATAATTTCCACGTGAATTTACCCGTACACCGAGGGTTGTCATCCCGTTGTTAATTACATTCCGAGGTAAACATTTCTGTGTCCACAGTTGAAAGAATAACACATTTATGCAAGTTAGAACAACAGCAAATACTCTGGGGCTTGTTTTCACGCTGAAAGCTAATTTCCTTGCGCATTTTAAACTCTAAATTCGTATAATCTAGCGAGAAAGTGCGTGGACAGTGTCAATCCGTTTAGTAATTAGTTGATTAAAATTATTTTGTTTAAGCATTAATGAAATGCTTTTTTAAACACCCCAAGGCAGCAAGGTTTAGTTTCTGCATTGGCTGCTAGCGCGCGTTAGCGCCACTGCATAGGCAGGTGCTTCTTGAATGAAACGGAGTTGCTTGTTCAGCCAATCAGAGCAGCGAATCGCGGACCTAGGATTCGATTACCCCCTTCAGATCTTCGACGGAGTGGACCAAAGATCCTATTATTATTGAGTGGACTGAGTTTGCTGCAATTGGCTTAAGGCCACACGTCCCATAGTTCAGGAATCTTTAAACGAAATTCGTTTGTCAATCATAAATATTAGCCGGTCGTGTACGTGTGAGGTATTTTATTTCTAAGAACCTTTACTTTCTTTTTAAAGTCTATATAAATATTTCACCTCAGTCAGTTGAATACATGGACTCCCTTGCGGATATATAAAGTTTAGACTCCAAATAAATTTCCATTTATGCATGGCTTATATTTTGCTCTATATCTTATAAGCGAAGATAAATTCCAAAATAAGAATCATAGGACCACAGATCAACGCAACAGCACCAGCACCAGCAACAACAGCAACAGCAACAGCACCAGCAACAGCAACAGCAACAATAGCAACAATAGCAACAATAGCAACAATAGCAACAGCAACAGCAACAGCAACAGCAACAGCAACAGCACCAGCAACAACAGCAACAGCAACAGCAACAGCAACAGCAACAGCAACAGCAACAGCAACAGCAACAGCAACAGCAACAGCAACAGCAACTGCAACAGCAACAGCAACAGCAACAGCAACAGCAACAGCACCAGCAACAACAGCAACAGCACCAGCAACAGCAACAGCAACAGCAACAGCAACAGCAACAGCAACAGCAACAGCAGCAAGGCAGCAACAAGGCAGCAACAAGGCAGCAACAAGGCAGCAACAAGGCAGCAAGAAGCAAATTATTATTCCTAGGTATTCGAACTTTTGTCGTCGTTTGATTTTTCGCCCAGTATTTTTCTGCCGAGAGCTCCGCGTCGTGCTTTTCCTGGAAAAGGTGTTATTAGATTTCCTTTTGTCTCAGCTACCAGCCTCAGCTGCAGCAAGATGCTTTGCCACTTTATTTTAGGTTTCAAGTGCAAACGGGCGAAAAGCTCTAGTTCTGTATTCTAAGATTTCTTACTCCGTACACACCTAAATTGTATTGTTCTTGGAATTTTGTTTCGTTGCCTTTGAACAAAGTTGCTTTCCAATTTCATTTAATTTGCAATACATCTCCCAAGTTTCCTATAAACTCCAACACCAGCAAAGAGAAAAAAGAAGTGGATTATTTTAAAATCTGCAACATCCGAGCCGATTTCGATGATAGCGATCACAATTATTGTAAATAGTATTGTGGTGGAGAACCATGCTGCAAAAATAAACTTTATGCAATATCTAGAAAAAAACGATTTCTGAAAAACTGAAACTAATATAAATTTTCAATGGCATTTCAGTAAAATTTCATAGCTCTTATAGTTTAATAGTGGAAAGCAGGTACGCCGCACAGAATTGGAAAGTTTGAATTTGATAAAAAACAAAGCAACATCTATGCATATCAAATGGTTTATTTTCTGCCCTTCTGAGAAATGTGATACAAATGGACGCAGAATTATTAAACTTTAACTAATCAAATACCTGCTCCAAACTTCCTGCTCCGACTTCCGAGTTCCATATTAGTTCTAGCAACCCCTTGAGAGTAGCTCTCTGGGCAGGCTGAAGATTCAGAAGCCATTAGGCCCTCTTACACGATAAGGACCTGGTTCTCTCACCCGACAAAACATGAAATTCGAGGAATCTGAGATTTTCTTTCGATAAAAAATGTTATTTTTACCAAAGAAACGCCATTTCATGGTTCATTGGTATTGAAAAGCCAGCAAGTCTGAAAAAAGTCGGCGAGATTTCCTCAAAAGCTGCTGAAAGTGCACATTGAACTTGCTTTGTGACGGCTTGTCGATTTATTTAATTCGCTTGAATTGCGGTATTTATTGATTTCAATCAGAAAATTGACGAAATCGGGGAAAATCTCGCAACATCTTCTGGAAATGAAATATTTCTTGACATGTACCTACAGGTAAAAAATCCAATTATGAAGACTTAGCTTGTATATATGTATCGTCGTTCCGCGGATTGTTAAATATTTAACGGTCTGTTAACACAATATCTCTAGGCATATCATTGGCAGTTGCCATGGTAACACACTAACGGACCGCTAAGTTACTAACGGGCGATCGAGAAACTGGGCCTAAGAATGAGTTAACACGATTTTGATTTCTATGCTTGATTTGAACCAGATGTAATGCAAATTGAAGAGTTGACATGATTCCAGCTTCATTGGATGAGCGAGCGATGCGAGCAAAGACTTCAATTTTACCACTAGGAGAAACAAGTCGATCATGTTTGTTTGTTTGTTTGTTTGTTTGTTCGTGTGTTTGTTCGCACGATTCTGACCAAACGGCTGAACCGATTTGGATGAAACTTTCATGGAACCTTCGAAGTCTCCAAACTTAGATCTGCCACGTTTTTTAAAAACATACTAAAAATCGATTTAAAAAAGAATAATTTTTTTGTCAAAATTTTAATACTCAAGATAATATCTTTACCAAACTTTACAAACATGGTCATCTTAATGGGATGTATTATTCCCGACATTTTTAATTTCGCAAATCTTCTCATATGTTTTAAAATTTAAAATTTAAAGTTTTTTGCCGTTTTGCTAATCTAAATTGTAAATATCCCTGCCTTTTCTTCATCAAACTGATCAATAATGGTCAGAATGTCTATCAAGCGCTCATCCAACAACGCGATAAAGAGCGTTGGCGACACCTAGTTGCCAAAAAAATATTTCAAGGTCAAATTTTGATAAACAAATAAACGAACGAACGAACAATATAGAACATAGAACATAGAACAAAGAACATAGAACAAAACCCGATTTTGATGAAAATTTATAAGGGCGTTTGCTTTCTCTGAACTTAGATCTGCCACATTTTTGAACAAAATCGGACGAGTAAATTTTATGTAGTTAAGTTCTTACGAAATTTTTCAATTTATTCAAAATACGTTTTGCACTCTAGAGACCAAGCATTTGAATATAATTTAACGAAACTTTCAGGATATGTCGACCCTCACGACTCAATGTTTGTGTACAAATTTCATTTTTGTTTGCGTAGCACTTTTCTTGAAAATGTCACTTTTATGTCACTTTGTAAGCGTTTCCGCAGTTTTTTGCAACTAAAGCAACTTTATCTTCAACCGATGTTCACAAAATTTTCAATGTGCATCTGGCAGCTTGCCAGATGAACGTTCAGGGTTCTCTAAGTTAGGTGAGCGCCTCTAGCCGCAGTAGCCCTAGGCTAAAACTCAACCCAAAGTCGCCGATTTATACTGGCGCAAATGGCGAATGAATTTCAATTTGGTTAATTGAAGTTATAGTCGGTGCTAGATGAAATCTATCCACGGAAAATGCCCTGAAACCGGGCACTTTCAAGACCAAAAATCGTCCAAAACAAAGCAAAAAAACTAATTTCTATTAGAAATTTGATATTTTCAATATGGGAAAATACCTTTCCTACTCTCTTATTACCTACAACTCGGTGCTAGGATCTCATATCCATATATCATTGGTCTAAAATATCTTTTTGCTACGTCAGAAGGGTCTGTCGAAGAGAGATAATCAAGTTTTCGGCTTCAATTTTAGCTCAACTGATGTAATAACTTAACAAATATAAGGTTAAAGCGGAGCTTTTCAAACATAAGGAAACGTAGATCGTGGAAACTGGTTTAGAAACATTTGAATTTACTTTAATATTGAACGCATATCAACTCGTATGCGCAAAATAGAGAGCATCGACTGTTTCAAAGAAACTATCACTGCAATGAAACAACTTGTGCAGAACAATCTAGCACTTTTGCATTGCCACATTTATGTAACATTCATATTTCTCTCTGTCTCTCTCGGTGCAATTTCAACCACAGAATTGCAATGAGAACAAGTGAGAGCGAAGCCCCGAGCGGAGATTTCTACAATCCCTCCACCGAGCACTAAATAAGTATGCGGCACGTCTCTTCTCGTTCTCACAAAGGCTGGACGCGGAAATACCAAGAGCAAGTTTCCAGGTTTCAGGGCAGAAATCCCCCCCGCCCGCTCCACCAATCAAAAGAGCATGAAAAGTTGGACCAAAGTCGGAAAGTAGCAGTTGAAAGTTGAACCGCCTCGTGTAGAAAGTGGTAGTTAACTCATCTGAGAGATGTAGCTCTGCTCGTAGATAGAGTTCATCAAAAGTTTAATTAAAATTATTGACTGAATGTTAAACATTGTCTAGAGGCTTGCTCCGCTTTCCAGAATATTTATTCGCACTTATTTAGGATTTATTTATACTTTCGGAAGACGATCTCCAAAAAAGAAATATCAAAAAAGGAAGCATCCCTTTCTCTGGATCTGCATCCCGGATTCGTTTCTCTGTCGAGCACACATTTCCGTGGTAGAAAAATGTCAAAATTACTGATGAAGGAAACTAAACTTTTTCACCACGTGAAAATCATACAAATTCTGTCGAATGACGCTCCGTTCAAGATTTATGCTGTGCACCCGGCACAAAGTCTCGAAAATAATGCCAGTTACATTTGAAGACGATTCAATGGGTGCTCAGAGCGCGCCATTCTAACCAGTCCTTCAGATAGAATGTATGGAGTAAAGATGATATCTTGTCAGTAGGATGATGACCAGTAGCGGCTCGTGGCGGTTGTTTTGGGAGGGTCTGCTAAAAAAAATATATAGTTTACAATGCATGTATCACCCCCCCCCTTCAAATAAACGAAAATTCGTCCAATTGTTTTTATGGCAATATTTTGGTTTAATGTTAGTGTTCGGAAGGAACAGAGGTGACGATACCATGGCGGGCCGTGGAGCTTTATCGCTCCAGCTAGTTAATTCGTCAGCCGGGGACTCCCGGTCGGAGACACCCAATCGAGCTGCAGTGAGCTGCCTTGCGAGCAGCCCGAAGATTCGTTATAGCATCGCGCAACAAGCAAGCAGTGTGACCTTGGCAAACTTCGTAGCTCCGCGAGTCTCCCGGCTTTACCGTATAGAATGGTAGCTAGCTCGGGCTGCATCCGCTCCAGCCCGCGCGCTTGTTCGTATGAAGTGTGCTGCTGCCATGGCGCGCGGCATTCCGCTCGCTATTCAATTGCAACGCCGCGCGTTCCGTAGCAAATACCGCTGATTCAATACAATTAAATACTAAATAGTAAATATTTTTCTGGTTTAAATGTATGTATGAAACGTCTAGAAAATAAATATGTAAATGTAATAAATATTATATTTAAAAATTAAATTCCATGAAAAAATATTAAGAAAGATATTATTTGATGTTGTTACACCGGAAAGCTAGGGAGGGCTGCAGCCCTGCAGACCTCCCTCACGAGCCGCCCCTGATGATGACACTGTGATTACACCACATTGCACCATCTGAAAGCAAATCCCCAGGATCATCTCAGAAGACCCACATGGTCTAAAGCATGGAGACGACACCTCTCAAATTGTAACCCCCAGTTTCCGAGAATCATCTTGTCAGAGCGGGAGAGATGAAAGGGGTTAGTTGGGTCGCATCAAAGGCGCGATGCTTTAGAAGCAGCCGAGCCTGAGAGCGTCGGGTGCCTTCGAGGAGGTCTGTTAACTCAGCGTGCATGGACACCTTCGCGCCTGCTTGGGTCACGCGGGAAATCGGAAAAGCCGGGAAAACTAATGACATTGCGAACATCAAACGCGCGCGTCTCTCGTCGCTTGGACGAGATTGTGTTGAGGAGGGGTTGGGGTACAGCAGGGCAGACTCCCGGGTCTGATTTCATGCCAGATTCTGTTTCTGTACCTCAGGGAAGTTTCGCCATAGAATGCAATATGTTGTATGAAGCACAGCGTGGTGTAAGGGATCTGATTAATTAAGGGGTTCGCTTAATATACAGGGGGTCACATAATACTAGCAAATACTGGAAAAGCTGGGGGATGTTTGAACATTTCTAAGAATTTATCAAAATTAGGGGTGGGTTTCGGCCGGAGCGTGATGAAAGCGATGAAAAGGATTACACGCAAATATTGCGTGGTAATGCGTGCATAAAACAAAGACAAACCATTCGGCGATCCGCTAACTGAAATGTGGTTCAAACAAACAGCCGAATATATAAACCTCATAGTTTTATAAGTCTATGTGTGCGACAGACTTGAAAAATGAGATGACATGAGAGATATAATCGAATATGCTGAGGCTGTAAATAAGTCCACGGACCAAATATCATGTATATTCTAAATGGCTTCTTTATCAGAAAAATGTGATCTTTTTTTAGTAAAGCTGTACTTTTTACCGCTTGCTCTAGTTTTTCCTTTACCTATATGCATTCAGTTCAGTGGCTTGGTAGAAAGATGGTAAAAATAATTTCAATACTCTTTGAGTTGGAACTAAGTATTTGCAGCATCTGCAGCATTAGTGGCATTGTTACCATTTGCAGCATTTTCAGAATTAGCAGCATTCGCAGGATAAATAGCATTATATGAGGGCGGAACATGCTCCCTATCATGAAATAGTGGAATCTATTATGAAAACCTTGTGGTAAGGAAAGTATTTGCTTGTTTTTGACACCCTTGTGGGCTCTGGCGACAATAATTGAGAATAAATGCCGTTTTTTGAATACTTCGCTTCTGTGTGAACTGAACTACGCGTCATTACCGTCGATGGACAAAGATTGTTCCTGATGCATCCTGCATCCTGATAGACGAAACAGTAAATACCAGTGTACAGCTTGTATTCAAAATTATAAGCAGTGTCTATTCCAGAGGATTTTTTAAATAATGTTATTTTCTCCAAAATATATATAAAAATATATAGATGTAAACACCAAATATCAAAATCTAGCTTCGTCCTGACTCGTTCTCAGTGTCAGTGTCAAACCAGTTTATGGTCATATTTCGTCACACTTAAAATACTGGACAATATAGTTTATCATTCACACAATATAAATAAACAGGACACTGTATCTTTGGCAACATTATTGTGGCCACCCCTAAACGTCACATTGCGACTCAAAAAGATAAAAACGATACTGGATTTCATAAGACGCCGCATTATGACAACACAGGACGACACAAGACGCCACAAGAAAACACAGGGCAGACATGGCTGCCGAGGGCAAATAAGGGCAGACAAGGGCAGACAAGGGCTGGCAAGGGCAGGCAAGGGCAGAGAGGAGTCAAGTGTTCCGTCGTAAACGGCCATACAAAATGAAGTTGTCGCAAATACCACAGTATATTATAACCACAGTTATTGTTGAACGAACTTCCCTCTTTTTCACACACAGCATTACAAAGTACATGGCAGCTTTCATCTGAACTCACACCACAAATTCCAAACTGAGGGAAGAATAGAATTAAAATTCCATAGAATTCAGAGATGTTATATACTGTTGAGTGTTGAGCAGTGTTGAGTATATATATATCATCAGGTTAGGAAGAGATGCTTCTGAATCCGGTCCCTGCTTGTTTCAAGCTAATGTTCAGTCGGGTCGATCAGGAGCAGAGAACAGAGACTGCCTCTAATATGCAAATTCTAATGTTTTGGGATCCATCTATTCAGGGAAAATAACGATAGTGCATGTATACACCATGTAATATTTACTCCCACCCATGATCATGAATACAATAATCGATCCGAATTTCCGAAGAGAAAATATTTTCCTTATAAGGTTCTAAGACGTATTACCACCTCCAAGCATAAAGCGCCCCGTGGGCCAACCCTCCCCATCCCAGGGTCTCGCGAACTACTGACCCGTAAATTCACCCTTGTTGTGCATTAAAGTTAGCGAAACTGCGAGAATCATTAGGGTGGTATCTGCTTTGCTCTGCTCGCAACTGTTAACTGTTTCAAACTTCCAAGTACACCCCTAAATACAAATTGGGGGAGGGGGTAACCTCGCGATGAGGTCAATAACCCCGATCCGAGGGAACCGTTTCACTGACTTCTGCAAAATTCACGATTGTTCGGTCATGATTACAAGGGATGCAACCCTTCCGATTACTTGACTTCGCATGTCCCGAGAAGACCTCAGCTACTAACCGATTTCACACATTTTGAAAGCAGACATTTCTTGCATTATTTTTTTGAAGGAGGTGGGGGATGTGATAGACCTCAGATGGTTTTTTTTGTGGTTTTAATATTTACTTGCGGCTCCGTTAATTGTATATAGCTATGCATTTTGAGGAATAAAGTACTGCTGAAAATTTTCCAGCTGAAATTTTTCCAGCGGAAATCTTAGTGTGTTAATTTTCCACAAACAATTTAACTGGGGGATGCTAAACGCAAACAAACTCAAACTTTTGCAAACGTTTCGCAAGGCTGTGCTGCCTGATTTATCAACGGTCTAAACTCGAGTTCATTGCAAAGAAACTGAGAGATCTTGCGCGTGCCAAATTCTAGCTCGTATTTAAATCGTAATTATTACTGCAGTGTAAGCAAGGACATGGGATTAAATGAGATATAATGAATTATTTCATGCTTTGTACCAAAACTCCAGGCATTTCGGCATCACGTGATTTGGCGAAGAAAATTCTTGAAGAAAATTCTTCGCAGGGAATTTTCTTCCCCGATAACCGACGAAGAGCGATGCTGAAACATTTTCCTCCGCAATTTCTCATTTTCGTATATCTATGAGCGATCGAGGTATACCCAAGGGTTCTATGTCCACACGATATGATTGGATGAGCGAGCGAAGCGAGCGAAATCCTTCAATTTAACAACATAGGGGAAAGAAAAGCATTTGGATTTATGTTTTTTTTTTTGTTTGTAACAAAAACGAGCAGGCCTACTTAAAGGTCACGGATCGTTACGAAATTTGGCAAAAACGTTCGTGGTGACTCAGCGAGGTGCTGTATGGTTTTTGAGCAAAATCTGGTCGGCCATTTTGTTTTAATGAGCAAAAACCCGTAAATTTTTCAGTTTTTTGGTACTAGCTTCGTAACCAATTAACCGATCCGCACCAAATTTGGATTGAATATATATGATAACAAGTAAAACGAATTGCCTAAGTTTCAGATTCGTACATGAAGTATTTTGCTAATCAGAAAAATAAAATGACTTAATAATAAAAAATATACTTGATCATATAAGCACCGTTTTCAACAATATGATTGTCAAATGTTTTTTGTTTGCATTTCCTCAGGGAGATTACGGCACGCTCATCCTGCAACGAGTGTAGGCTCTACTAATCGTTTACCTAGTAGGTATTCATTTAAC
Organism: Nemurella pictetii; assembly: GCA_921293315.2. NCBI lineage: Eukaryota > Metazoa > Arthropoda > Insecta > Plecoptera > Nemouridae > Nemurella > Nemurella pictetii. The sequence continues at coordinate 13,223,111 of OV121122.1, forward strand.
CCCCACCCCACCCACTATTAACCCTTCGGGAAATATTTCTCCACACTTAGGCTACCCTCCCTCGGAACGCTGGACCCGTAAATCAAACGGTCAACAGCGGATGTGGATGAATATGATAATGTTTTCCAACCTCACAAAAAGTATTTGGAACATTGTGAGGAATTATTGAAAACACTCTCCGCTCGGTGGATACGCTTGTGACGTCAGCAGCCAGGAATTCCAGGTGGCTCGCATTACGTCATCGATAGCACACGTATTTAAAAATCGAGTTATTCAAAAAATTCACATGGCAACAATAAAAAAATGTATGCGTTCATTTTTGTCGAAAATATGACCGAATACTTCACTTAAAATAATAACACGCATCAATGATGAAGTTGATTCGAACCGTAACTGTAATTCGTTGCATACACGGACACGGTAGATAATATTTACTATTAAAAACAAAATATATTTATATTATAAATATATTGAATATTCCAAAACAACCAAAATAATGTTACCCCACTCCAAAATAATAATTGTACCAGTGATATTTCTTTTCAATAATAAATAATCATTATAAATCAAGCTAATTCCACACGCCGCCCAGGATTTGAGAACATAGCAGTTTGGCTCATGAAGCAAAAGCAGAAACACATCAAAAATAAGCACACAACACAGTTCATAGCAAGCAAAGTGAACCTTCCACCCTTTGCATTTTGCAGGAACGCAAACTGCAATATTTGTTCTCGCGCGACATTTGTTTTCGAGTATACATCATGCCCACTAATTACCAACACGAGTAATTAAGCTAGAAATCATTGCGATCAAACGAGAAGCAGGTTGTGCGAGGCGAGAGCTCGCCTAGGGCATTAGTCTGAGACACTGGTTACGAATGGAATTACCAGGAAACCGACGTCGACAGACTTGAAGTTAGTTTCCTTCCAGTCTAGCAAGCCTGGAAGTCTGCGAACAGCCGGTGCCAGTGGCGTTCCCCTGAGTAGCGACGTTAGCTCCGTGCAGGGTAAGATCACACTTAAACAATGGCCGCCGTGTAAGTTCAGACCAACTCATGAATCTGAATTCGCATTAGCAATGACTCGTGTGGCTATTTTAAAATCAAACAAAAAAGTTAGATTGGCATATTTTGGCATTGCTGAAAATTTTCGATTTAAAGTTCAAATTTTTAATTTTGTTTCGTGATTTTGAATCTGACAGCAGCGTGCCAGTTGGAGCCTGCCAGCTTAGCTGCACTGGAATTCAATTTTTTGCCAACCAATAGACCACAATACCACAATATTCAAAATTAAATTCCAGGGATGATAATTTTTTTTTATGATAATGCCTTTCTTATGGGAATCCATTTTATTAAATCAATTATTGACCCTTGAACGGGAAATATTGAATCTGGTATTTTTCAGGCAAAAAACTTTGCGAAAGAGTAGGAGCCGTTAAGTCCCACTAATTTCGGGAGCCGGTGTTGGGTAGAATGAAGCTAACCACAAAAAAAACATTTGTTTTTAAAAAACCATATGAGGTCTATCACATCCCCCACCCCCTTCAAAAAAATAATGTAAGAAAGGTCTGCTTTCAAAATTTGTGAAATCGGTTAGTAGCTGAGGTCTTCTCGGGACATGCGAAGTCAAGTAATCGGAAGGGTTGCATCCCTTGTAATCATGACCGAACAATCGTGAATTGTGGTGTTTTGCGATGCATATTAGCATGTTAACGGCATATTCTACGTCCCTCATCGATTTCCTTTAGAGGGAATGCAATTTTGCAGATGAAAGTGAAACAGCGATTATTCGGTCATGATTACAAGGGATGCAACCCTTCCGATTACTTGACTTCGCATGTCCCGAGAAGACCTCAGCTACTAACCGATTTCACAAATTTTGAAAGCAGACATTTCTTACATTATTTTTTTGAAGGGGGTGGGGGATGTGATAGACCTCATATGGTTTTTTAAAAACAAATGTTTTTTTTTGTGGTTAGCATATCAGTTATTTTTGATATATTTAAAGAGTTTATATGGTTTGTTTAGCTTCTGTTTAGCAAATGAACCAACAATTCATAAGCTTTTTTCACCACTATGCCTGAGTGATTATCAATCTCATGCTTAGGTTTATATACCTATTTTAAAATAAGTTATTTTGAAAGATTCTAGGGCTCTGTATTATTCTTTCTTGAGTAATTACGTTTGTCTGTGACAGGCCCTACAAAATGTTTTATGTTTGAAAAATACCTTACAATACACCTTTTCACAAGAACTTATGTTTTTATGGAAACACAATATTAAATTTAATCTTATAATATAAGAAAATAACCCGAACAAACTCCTAAATACACAATAACTAACACAGCAAATTGATATAATCACTAATCCGTATCCAGTCTGGCGACACGATCATGAAGTTCGAACATGGCGGGTTCGAAACAAGGAACACGAATGACGTATTTCCGTCTAATTTTTCGGTCAAATATTTCGTCAATCAAAAAACGGACTCGTAAAACGTGCTAATTTCAGTATAGGAATTTGTACAGGAGCGTCACTTCACACATTAATATACACGAAACCCACACGACTCGGCGTCTAAACGAATACGATAAATAACCGCTGACCTGACAAGATGCTATCTGCAAATTAAGAACATTGTACGTCTTGTGGATAAATATTTCGTTCCCCTCAGTAACCCAACTTCATTTTCTGTTATGTAAAGTATACAGTGGTAACCTGGAGTCGAGGGGTGTACAAAAGTCGGGGTAATAGACCTCATCGGGAGGTTACCACCTCCCCCAATTATGCCGTATACTTTGTGGTTTTATTTTTATAATTAAAATGTATAGGTAGTACGTTCTGCTAGTGCTATATTTTGTAAAAAAAAATACAGAAACGTTGTGTTACAGGATTTTTTTGTTGCATTTTTCTCTAAGAGTTTTTTTAATGCCTTTTGATAAGAAAAAATTTCCATTTAATCCACAAAGTGAATATTTTAATTCATAAGCGTTCACGAAACAACGCGCTTGTGCCAAACAAATTACTTGTCTTCAGTTCTTCAAGGTTCTCTTTGCATCGAGTTATACCGACACATGGCTACAAAAGCACAACAAAATTCTCTTCCAGCTAACATTAAATATAAAATATCTTACTATGCCTGTAGTGTAAAATATAGGCAAATCTGTCAAAATAGCATTTGATATTTGATAGGACGCGATGAAATTAAGCAGAATTTGAATTTTGCATCGGCAATTAAGGTTTTTAGCACGTGGAATGTGAGAGTGTGCGATGGTTTCAGTCGAGTGAACAGTGATGTACAGGATACTTGACATTTACCCGATAACACCACCCTGGTCGCCCCCCACGCCCACGCAAATACCGAGGCACGAAGGAGGCGGAATTTTAGATAAAATATTGGTACAGCGATGGGTAATTTAGCAATTTGTGCGCTGTAGACACAACGTGACATCAAAGGCGACAAAATTAAGTGGGATATTCATGGGGGCAGAATATTCTTAGTAATAATGATTTTGTCGCATAACGAGCACGGTGGAGTTGATGCTCTATTAATTTCTATAGGTTTCGGATACATCGCAGTATGGAGTATCGTCAAGTATCGTCAAGTATCGTCAAGTATTTGAGTGAGTGGCCATGGAGGCCGATAAATGTATAGTAATGGCTGGAGCTGGTGAAATAGGAATTCCGATTGTTGTGCCGAATTGCTGGATGAAAGAGCACCTAGTTATATATTTTTTTTACATATTTTTAGCAAGGGAAACGTTATTATTATCATCATCATTGAACAAACTAAATATCTATTCCAAAATTATGTCCGTATACCGGGAGTCATACCCTAATCTTTCATCTTGCCGGGGTTGAGCATTCATTTTGCTACACGGCCAACCATCTGGGGAATGGATATTAAGTTTATAGGCTATGAACATAGAAGGTGGTGAATCTAGTGACGCTATGCTGCAATCACACGCCAACAACTCGACTAACCCCGATTATAACGTGGCTCCATGGAGATAGAAACAGGACTATCAATGAACATAGAAGCCGGTGAATCTAGTGACGCTATGCTGCAATCACACGCCAACAACTCGACTAACCCCGATTATAACGTGGCTCCATGGAGATAGAAACAGGACTATCAATGAACATAGAAGGTGGTGAATCTAGTGACGCCATGCTGCAATCACACGCCAACAACTCGACTAACCCCGATTATAACGTGGCTCCATGGAGATAGAAACAGGACTATCAATGAACATAGAAGGTGGTGAATCTAGTGACGCCATGCTGCAATCACACGCCAACAACTCGACTAACCCCGATTATAACGTGGCTCCATGGAGACAGAAACAGGACTATCAATGAACATAGAAGGTGGTGAATCTAGTGACGCTATGCTGCAATCACACGCCAACAACTCGACTAACCCAGATTATAACGTGGCTCCATGGAGATAGAAACAGGACTATTAATGGACATAGAAGACGGTGAATCTAGTGACGCTATGCTGCAATCACACGCCAACAACTCGACTAACCCCGATTATAACATGGCTCCATGGAGATAGAAACAGGACTATGAATGAACATAGAAGGAGGTGAATCTAGTGACGCTATGCTGCAATCACACATCAACAACTCGACTAACCCCGATTATAACGTGGCTCCATGGAGATAGAAACAGGACGATGAATGAACATAGAAGCCGGTGAATCTAGTGACGCTATAGTGCAATCACACGCCAACAACTCAACTAACCCCGATTATAACGTGGCTCCATGGAGATAGAAACAGGACTATGAGTCTATGAATGAACATAGAAGGTGGTGAATCTAGTGACGCTATGCTGCAATCACACAAACTCGACTTACCCCGATTATGACGTTTTTCACGCTTGTTTAAGTGAGTTTCGAACATAAATGAAAAATTTACAGTTGCATGCACTGGTTTGAAACAAGGCTCGAGCTGTAAGAGAATCATTGTTTTCTGGTAACTTGCAACTTTTTATAGACAATTAGATGCTCGGGAGTGGATGTTTACTTTTCGGTATCCACAGTCAGAGACTGCGGACTGTCTTTTGGCCGAAAGTCTTAAAAAACCTGTGAACCATGCCGCTGGTAGAATAATTGACTTACTCAATGGTAGAATGTTTACTCTCGTGAGCTCAGGGGCTGCCATCTTGGGGTGTGTGTCTAAACTAAGCACCACGCAGCATGGGGATGCTGTAGTTGCCTTACCGCCACTGAATCTACTGAACTTTGGCATTAATAGGGGTGCAAGTTCAAAGGAGCGATGAGGTGGTGGGGTAGGGAACGGGAGAAAGAGAGAGGCAACGTGAGACGAGAGGGATAGATTTCTCATTTTGTCTCGAGACGAATTTTCCGGATTAATTAATTATCTTAAGCATGGAAGACCAGATTACACGAGGTTATCTTGTAAAATGAGGAAGCTTTGCAAGATGCCGTGGAAGAGATAAAAGAAAAAATATCTTTACAACTCCAACTTCCAAGGAAACGTTTTTTTTTTTTCGAGAAAAAAAGTAGATTTCTTGATTTCTTAGTATTAGTAATGTAATATTATGAAGCCTTACTTTATACTTATTCTATTTCTGTTTGATATTGAGGCTATTCCTACTCTATGAATCTATTTTATAGCTAAAGAATAAAGATTATACTTTATGTGTTGACAATCATGGAATAGAATAGAACACACCATGGCTTACTTGACTCAAACTTTACATTACGAAATGAAACTTCGGTTCGTGTTGATCAATGATAGAATCTTCAATCATATAAATGAAGATTAATTTGTGTAGGCAATGAAATGGATAACGATGGCGCACTTGCTTCAAAATAACCATTACGAAATTAACCCTAAAATATGCGGTAGACTTTGAGAAATGATGGCATCTTAAATAAAAACAATGACAAGTGATGAACCACTGCTATCTGTGTTCCCTCACGAGGAACGAAGTATTTGATCTCCGCAAAGCAGCAAACACTCCACCATCCATAGACTATTATAGTCTATAGACTATATTCATAGTCATAGATAGAGTCAAAGACTATAATGACTATCTGTCTGTGTGAAACTTATGACATCCCAATTCCACAGACTAATGACATAGTCTAATGTGTCATATTCTAATGAAATAGTCTATGAACCGCCTAATATTCAAATTCTCAATCACGTGAGCAATCGAATCAAGTAGTTACCAACGTGACAACTCCAAAGGGCTGGGTTCGAGGTTTTGGATTTGCAATTTGGCCTCTGCCATCTTGAAATTGGGAAGACCGTCTGTGAAAATGAGTGTTTCAGGTAAAATTCGACTCGATATACCCGGTTTCACTTTTGCTGTGCACCACAGATGTGTTTTCAGTCGTTGTGATATAATTTTAACTCTCTACATTCCAATTTTGATACCGTACAGTGGTCGGAGCCCTTATTGAGGCCGCTAGCACTGGCAAGGCCAACCTTGCAATTTTTATCAGTGGATCGTGTATGAGATCTGCGCTAGTAATCTCGCCTCCACACCTGTGCCCGGTGCTTATCTCGAAATGCCACTAGCCATATTTAGTCACAAGCCTTTGCAAATTAAGTTAAAATGTTGCAATGTAACAATTTTCTTTTTCACTAACGATCATGCGATTTTCCAGGTACGATGGTGTCGAGACGACTGCTGGCATCGTGCTTCCGTCAGATGCAAGCCGTGCAAACGGCCGCTGCCCATGGATCCGCCGTCCCCAAGATCAACAACCGCGAGATCGTTGGCTTCGGCTTCAACGGACAGGCCAACTACGTCGACCGCTCCGACTTCCCGCTGCCGGCAATCCGCTTCAAGGAAAACACCCCGGACGTGGTCGCGTTGAGGGAGAAGGAGAAGGGAGACTGGCGAAAGCTCAGCATCGAAGAGAAGAAAGCGCTTTATCGAGCGAGTTTCTGCCAGACCTTCGCCGAGATGAAGGCGCCGACCGGCGAATGGAAATCGGTCATTGGAATTGCGCTGATTGGAATTTCACTGTCACTGTGGGTTTTCATGGGAATGAAATTGTTTGGTAAGTAATTAATTTTTTAGTTTTTCCATAGTTGATTCAGCTACAGTTGGCTTTCGATTGCTGACAATGTATTTTTGTCCTGCAGTGTACAAAGAGTTGCCGCCATCATTCGCTGAAGACCGCCAGAAGGCTCAACTGGAGCGTATGATTGCTCTTGGAGTCAACCCGGTGGAGGGTCTTGCATCCAAGTGGGACTACGAGAAGGGAGACTGGAAATAAGCCACTAGCAAGCAATTTTAGGAATCCGTTAGTAAAAATTCTGGTAGTCACACATAATGGCACTGTTTAGTGAATAATTATCTATTGATTTAACCGTGTCCACACTAATCCATCAGGTACATCGCAATGGCGCGCATTGTTTCGTGGTTAAAGAACGTTGTCTGTACTTTACGTGCATTTGTTGACAAATCCAGTGAACATTCTCTGTACAAACGACCTGTATAAGTTATGAAATATAGCTGTGCTATGAAAATACCTTTGTTTTATAGATAACTTGTCTTTTATTGGTTCATTAATAGGTTCCACTTGACCCTATCCAGATCACAAAATAGTGAATACCTTCCGATTGGCTGCCCTATCAAGAGCAATGCACTCTTCCCAATTCAGGTAATTTTGGTAAAGAATAGTATTTATTACCCCTGCCAAGTAAATCTGAAGTTTGTCCAGTGCATCACCAGTTAAATATTCTAGAGGAAAGATCATGTTAGGAATATTACTATTAAATATCGGGTAGGCTGCTTTCATGCAATACCAGATGGTATTGACATAAAATATGGTTAGATAGTTCAAAGACCCTTGGGTGGGCATGTTAGTATGCTGTGCTCTGTGTAGAAGAGATAGCCACCTATCGAAGTACATGACAGTGATTGCCGGTAGGTCATCGAAACAACCCACATATCAATTAAGACTGCCCAAAGCAGCTAACTGGCCGACATTGTTGGTAGCCTGTCTAGAGGTCCTGCATGAGAATTCAGCAAATGAGTTGCTTACATCTCTAGAGGGATTAATTGGTACTTGTTAAGAATATACCTTTTGGTTTGGATGAGCACACCCATCATTTTCAACAATCAGATTTGTAGTTGCAGTTGATCTTACAATTCTTTGAACACTTCACTCATCACTTACAAAGACACTTTCTGCACCATCACCCCACATTGAACTAACTGCTCACTGAACTGACCAACTGCTAATGAAAAAACCCAATTATTTGAATTTTGAAAATGAGTAGCTACTGCCAGAGTCAACAGCATTCCTGAAAATCATGAACTCCAAAATTTTATAGATTAATAATTTAAAATTTAAATGCCACCTGTTCTTTTAAATCTATCGTGGGAAGTGGGAGATATTTATATAAATTACAGGAAATGTAAATTCGAATTTCTGCCAACCACAAAAATAGATAAATAAATGTAATTTTCACAAGTCCTCATGTCGAACATTATGCCAATAACTATGCCTTCATTCCATTGGGTAGCAAGGAGTACCAGATGGGATTATTACCAAAAACACATAATTATAATAATGCCAGAGCCATATTATTTAAAAAACATTTCAAACTTACAAATAATTTACTTCTCATAATAATTATAATAAAAATGTCAACTGAAAATCATACAATTTTTTTAATATAGCCACGTAAAATAATTCCCTAACCTTTAAAAGTATAATAACATAGCATTATTAAAATAACTCTCCAGAGGTTGTGCAAGTTAGGAAATATCTGTGTGACTTGGATCTCTCAGCCGAGCAAAACGGCCTGCAATTTATTTTCCCGCCGTCTCTTATAATAATAAATTAACTCTCTTGATTCTATACTCTATCGATTTCTCGGTTTTCCCCCCCCAAATATTTACACTCCCAAGCGATTCACATTTCGGCTCGCAAAAAATACACCGTCCGATTCTGCTCACTCGTAACGATCGTTATAACAGCGCGTACGCAATCGTGACGGCCCCCAGACATCGCATCATTCCACCGGCGGCGGCATTCGAAGGGATGTTTCTCGACGACGGCAAAAAGATTCAGTCGATACCTCCATCGCCCAAACAACTCAGCTGCATTCACCAGATTTGTTAAAAAATATCTTTGAATAAACGTTAAGTCGTCGTACCTCGTCACTTTACGGACAAAAGACAAATTATTATACACAAAATGCTTGCAATAAAAGCTCGTGTAACATTACGCAAGCATAAAAATCCTTCAAAATGAAAGTACCGAAAATGTACCTCCACTGCAAGTTGGATCCGAACAACCAAACGGCTCAAACTCCTTCGAAAGGAAGAAAAACAGCCGAGTGCCACAAATTTCCCGAGCTCCGAGTCACGAAAGAACACGCGAAAAACGCCCGACCCAATTCGAGCGCTCCTCCTTCCCTTAGCGCACGTCCGATTCTAACCCGCACCTCGTCCCTCCGCCGGTTTCCCGAACCGACGGCCAGCCGCCGCCCCCGAGAGACCGCCCTTCCAACGCCGGCCGCCCCCCCCCCAAAAAACACCCCCGACCGGCACGGGTTCCGCCCCCGCGACATCTAAACAAAGTAATCGTCACATAAACTAGGCAATTCGATCTCCTAAACGAAAACAACCGAGAGAGAAACGAGGCAACGGAAACGACGGGGTGCATTGCGTCGGTGAACGGACGCGGAGCCGCCCTCCGCGGTCCAGCGAAAGCGCGTGTCGGCGTGCGGAGACCCGCGCGCGCGGGCGTTCGAGGCGTCGACTCCAGACTTCGGAGGCGTCGACTCCAGCCCTTCTCACCTCGCCGCGACGAGTTCTCACCACGGCAAGGTCCGATCGGAGACATTTTAAGCAGTTTGCTTCCCGGGTTCGTCTTGGTGGTGTAAGAAATGCTGCGAGCTGCGGTTAAGTATTAATCGAGCAGTAGCTTGGTTTTTCTAAAAGCCCGTTCATTTCATTTGCTTTCCAACAGCAACAGCCAGTCGGATGTCAAAAATTTGTGCTAAACGCTGTTTAATTCTTAACCGAAGCATTGCAAGGTCAGCACCAAGCGCCGTTCGATCGGCTGTAGTCATGGCGATAAAAACGCAGCGGACGATTAGTTGAAAACCGACTCTAGGAGGCATAGACCTTTGCTTCGCCTCCCCCAAAGGAAAGCAACACTCCGTTATCTACGATTTGACTTCGCGACATCACACTTCACAAACCGACTCGCTAAAATCATGACGTCGCATGTTGGAGACAACGTAATTTTATTGCTTTTACCTAAACGTTGGACAAATGATCGCGAAGTCGAGTCCCAGAGTGTCGGCCCCTTAGCAGAGAACGAAGCAAACGACGATCCGAGCTCGGTGCGCAGCGTAACGTTCCATCGCATTTGTCCGACGCGGAAAGTCCGGCGGCGTTCGGTTACGGTTCGCGACCGGCCGCCGAATCCGCGGGCGGCCAGACTCGGGCGTCGCGTCGAGCCCCCGCGCGGCGAGCGATCGGCAAGTGCGACGCGACGTCGACGTGGCCACGCCCCCCCGACGGGTCCCATCTGCGCGCACGGAGCACCGAGAGCGTGCGTCGCCGCCGCCCGACGCTTACTCGATCACCTTCAGCACTTTGCCCATCGCAATCGTTTTACCTGCGAACAAGCGAAACAGCGAGCGGGTCAGGCCGAGTTTTCAAGTGTCTCGGGTCGTGTTTTTATTTTCGGATACGAGATCGTGCAAAAATTGATACATAAATAAAAGAGGTGAGTGTGGTGACCGGTTAATTCCTTAGTGCGAATTTAACCTTAAATGCAAATGCTCGTTGCATGTACGGTAGATAGTGATTATTTCCACATTATATTTCCACAGTTGGTTGTCCGTGTAGCACAATTGGTAAGTTCAGTGCCCCGGATAGACAAAGACCCGGAATCGAATCCCGGTACGGATGTAAATTTTGGAATTGATATTTCGTTTCTAATAACCAGTAAATTCCACTTCTGGTCAAAATGAGTTCTTCCCTGTGACAAACAAGGAATCTCCAGGGATATGTGAAAATTGAAAAGTCAGGAAAGTCCCCTGCTCATTTCCCAATTTGCAAGCATTTTTGTTCAACATTTCAACATGCTTAACTACAACTTCTACATAACTTCCTCGTGGTTTTTGCGATATCCTAAACATTTAAGAACATGGACATCACAGGTTATTATGCCCACCACTTCAATTTATCAAAAAGGCCATGCTTGGATCAATTTGTCCAAAACTAACATCTATCTCATTCTAACACAATATCTTCTGTGTTAAAATTTGGACAAGTCGAGTTCGTGGTGTGTGATCGCAGCATAGCGACACTGGGTTCAACGCCTTCTATGTTCAATCATAGTCCTGTTTCTTTCTCCATGGAGCCCAACAACCCAAATAAACATAATATCCACACGAAAGCCTTGAAAGTCCTGGGCCCAGATCCACAAAGCAGAGCTTAAGAACAGGGTTAATTGACTTTAGCCCCAGGGGTTAGTGAAGCTCTCCTTTGTGGATCTGGGCCCAGGGTGGCTCAGTTGGGGCCAGTTTTACCAATTGATCCCACAGAAAAAATTGAATTTCACTCAACATGGTTGGCTGTTGCAATGGAATCTAACTTAGCCCAGAGTTTTATAAAAATTGGTAAAACTGGCAATTAGTATTACAGCACCAGGGTCATAATCTCCGTACTCTCAACCCACGTAATCCTTGATTATTAGAAACGAAACACCAATTCCAAAATTTACATCCGTACCGGGATCCGAATCCGGATCCTTGCCTATGCAACGAGCATTTGCATTCAGGATTAGATTCACACTAGCACACGTAATCGTTGGCTAGCGCCACTCCGTTACCTTCGTCCCTAAGCGTGAAGCGGCCCATCTGCGGGAAGAGCTTGAACTGCTCCATGCAGATGACGCCCGAGCACTCGATCCTCATGATCGCCACCTGGTCCTGCTTGACGAAGCGCGGCCGCGTCTTTGACTTGTCGCCCGTCCGTTTGTCCACCAGGCAGATTAAGGCCTGCGAAACGAGACGAGAGCCGTTGGGGAGCGGGTTTTGGCGGCGGGAGCGGCTGGGTGGGTCGGTTCGCAGGAGCAAGGTGATGGCGGCTTCGATTGCCAGCCGCTTGCTTGTTCGCCAGGCAGAAGGGTAAATAATCTAGTAACAAGACTAGAATTCAGCATCCACAAAAAATAAAAATGCAAACCGGTAGCTAGCTCATGAAAAGCTAGCCGTAGACAAGCTAAAACCAATTGAGTTTTTATGAAGTTCGTAGTTAGCCCGTAGCAAGCTTGTATAGCACGGACGTAGTTAGTTAATGATGTAAGTATGTTAATGATAACTTGATAAGAAAGCTATTCAGCTGGCTCAACATGCTCGTAGCAAGCTCGTAGCAAGCTCGTAGATAGCTTGTGAAAAACAAGCTCAAAACAATGAAGTTTTTATGACGTTTGAAGTTAGCCCGTAGCAAGCTTGTGGCAGGGATGTAGTCAGCAAGTTTAGTAAGTACGTTAATGATAGCTAAAGCTGTTCAGCTGGCTCATCATGCTCCTGGCAAGCTCGTAGCAAGCAAATCCGCAGCGAGCTCACAGCAACGAGCTCGCAGCGACGCGCGTGGCGAACACTCTCCCAACGCCAAGGCACGAAACTCACTTTGACTGTGACCTCCTCGGCGGCGCAGTGGATGTGCATGACGGCCGAGTATCCGGCGCAGATGATGCTCTTGTGCTCGAGAATGACGACCTGCGCGTCGAACACGCGGCCCGTGCGGATCGGGCTGGCGTTGTCGCAGAGCACGAAGCCCGGCGAGACGTCGTCCTCCTCGATGCCCTTCAGCTTGATCTTGACGTTCTCGCCGGCGCACACCGCCGTAACCTCCTCGTCGTCCGACCACATCTGGTCGACTAGCACCACCGTCTGCGGGGGAAACGCGGCCGGCGTTTAGACGTTCAGTTTTGTATGTGGTGCGGATTATTTTATTTAAGTGAAGATTGATACTCCGGATCGGAGGCATAGTAGCAAGATTCGTTCCATGGTGCATTAGCCGAAGGATACTAGCTATTAGCTGAACTAACCGTCCGAACATACACTTGGGGAAATCAGTGATTTTTGGTGGAAGCCCACACCAGAAGGCATTTGATGATGGGATAGCTGAGCAGGAAAAATGTGCGTCCGAACCGGGATGGCCCCGGGCCGGGAGCCTAACTCAGGGCTCGAACCGAAATTTGCAACTGAAATCGCACATGCGCTCACTCCATGTAACAAAAGCTTCGCCAAATATTAGGCCGTAGACTGTAGGAAACTCTGCCAAAACGGCAATGTTCGGCAGGAAACAGATTCGAGTCGGAAATTAACTCACCACATCAACGTAAAAGAACTTTGCTTCTCACAAGTTATCTTACTTAGTTATTGAGGGCGCTTTGTTACCGATGCAGCGATGCTCAATCTCAAGTGTCAACTGACAGTTGACACATAAAAGAGTATCTTTGCAGGTTATAACCTCGCTTGTTTACTTTCACTGGTCGCCACCAGCGCTATGTAACAACACTTTTTTTTGCAGCAGTACAGTAGCATAGAAACAGCGTAGTAGTAGCAACAGTAGTGCAGCAGCAGTATTTCGTCTGCATTTCTGTCAACTCAATCGGTTGGAGCACCGCACAGCCAAGCTAAGCGATCCGCTTTCGTCCCCGCCCGAGAACACACACATTCCCAATCTAAATCATTGATTTCGTCCGCGGACACTCACCCTGTTCGGCATCAGAACGAGCGACTGTCCCTTCTTGGTCTCGCCAGCTTCCACCTTGCCCATGACCACCATCCCCATGTCCTTGTACTTGTCGACGATCGGCATCACGAACGGGCCCCCCATCTTGCGGTTCAGCGACGGCAGGTTGTCGATGAACGGGATGAACGCCTCCCCCCTGCAAGCGCCAAAGTGTTAGTCCCGCTTATTACTAGCTCTAAGAGCACCAAGTGCTCTAAACTAAGCCTACTGGGTCTAAACTGCCTGCAGGCAACTTGGTGAAGCTGTTTAAATGGCAGTGTCTTGCATCCGATTCCTTAACATAGAAGCTACCTGAATGCTAGAGGCGACATCTTGAAAATAAGACTCGACAAGATTTTAGACTCTAAATTGGCTGAAAGCCAGAGCTAGTTTTTTTACACAACTTATTCTAAGAAAATCACAGTCTGCCCCATGCTACTACTCAACATTAAAGTAAACACGATGCCAAAGAAATATTCAGTCACCAAACTTTCTTTCTTTCTAACTGCATTAGTTAAGAACTGTAACAATAAAGCTACTGGTATTAGACTAGTAGGTATGCAAGTGGTAAATAAAACGTTTAGGCACTGTTCCAGTGTTAAAATATGTATCACCAACCAGATTTATTTTTACGAGCCCGTGAAACGTAAATGGCAGGCAATTACTTAAGTATGACCTTATCCAGTACTACATCCTATACTACACAGCAGACAATGTTGTTCTAAAACACGTGGGCGGTCAATCAGCCCCTAAATGCGCCACCTTTGACTCGTTAACTAGACGTAGATAACGAATACTCTCATACATCTTTCGGGGGCACTCGATCCCAAACGTGACGTCGCGCAGACAGACTCACCGGTACCACGGACAGAGGTCGGCTTCGACCTGCACCAGCAGCCCGAGGCCAGTCAGTCCCGAGCAAGGCATGAACGACAGGTCCTTCTGCGGGTTGAACCCGAGCTTCTTCAGGTACGGCATGATCTTGTCCCGGCACTCGTTGTACCTGTCGAATGCCGGCGTTTTAGACGGGCGGAGAGTTTGGACGGAGCGTTGTCACTTGAGCTGCCTGTCCGTGTCGCTATCTGGCACTCGAGTTTAGACCGATGATTAGGCAGGCAGCGTCGCTTCGCAAAACGTCGGGAAAAGTTTGAGTTCGGTGGGACCATTGAAATGTACGAACTATTGTAATGTTATCCTTGATATGTCGCCATCATTCGATCATACTTTTATGATGTTATCTATAATAATATCAATACCTTACCACGATGCATTAACTGTACGATTGTAAGACGAAATAAACAAATATCAATGTCAAGTATAGTTGAATAGTTGAACAGGATTAATAATCATGTATAAATTATCTATGGGGTGGAGTTTTAGGCTGGGTAAAAGATAAAATTTGTCCGACAGTCTGAAGAAATATGCAAATCCGGCTCCACTTTTGTTTTTACTTTTTTGTTGCAAAATTTCAAGCAGTTTCTGAACACCCACCTGATCTCCGACCACGCCACCGTCGGGTCGTCCATCTTGTTGACCAGCACGACCAGGTGCTTGACACCCGCCGTCTTGGCCAGCATCGCGTGCTCGCGCGTCTGCCCGCCCCGGTCGAAGCCCGTCTCGAACTCGCCCTTGCGCGCCGATATCACCTGCACCGCCGCAAACAACACGGCCGTTCGTTAGGACAGGTGCGGGGCCATGAAGGCTGGGTCACGGACGGTTGGTACTTGGTAACAAGGCGGAATACTGGCGATGCCGCGGAAAACACAGTCGTTCGTTAGGACAGGTCGAGGAGTAGTTAATGTTCGTCAGCGACGAGGTAAAATACCGCTGCTGCCGCAGACAACCCATTTCAGGGGTTGTTGATTGATTCGAGGTGTTAAACGGTGCGTCAGCTACTAGACTCGATAGCAAATGGGTGAATCCCAGCAGACAGGCTGTTACGTTACATATTGCCATTGCAATTCTTATTTTATTTAAGACATCTAGGCAATCTCAAAAAAATATTAATGATATCTCTACCGGATAAGAATGGGTTGAATGTAAAAAAATATCCACTATCATCCCCCCGGGGCGGCGGGCATTCTCAAATATTATACTTCCTATGATGGGGCATTAGTTTATTTTTAAAAGTCTAGCTGCGACTTTCAATAATGTATTCTAAGATAAGCAAGGCCAAGCTACGTTGCCAGGCTGTCCAAGGACCCGAGCGCCGTTCGGACGAGAAAACGCGGAACACAACATCGGTGCCGAAGCCCGGGACTCACGAGTACGGCGAGGTCGGCTTGGGCGGCGCCGCCAATCATGTTCGGCACAAAGCTCTTGTGCCCGGGCGCGTCCAGGATCGTGAAGTGTTTCTTCTCCGTCTCGAAATACGCTCGGCCCACCTCCACAGTCTTGCCTTTGTCTCGTTCTGTCGGGCAAGGGTCAACGGTTAGCAAGCAAGCAGGAAACAAAGCAAACTGCAAATCTTTATTTTATAAATAAAATATCTATTCCAAATTCTTGTTCGTATCGGGAGTCGAGCTCGGATCTTTCACCTTGCCAAAAAGTTGCATGCACATTAGACATTTATCATTGGAAGTGAAATAACCTTTTGAAAATTAAGTCCATAACGGCAATCTAATGCCGGAAACGTTAAGGACTCGGGTTCGATCCCCTGCATGGGTTCAATTCTCTTTTGAGTAATGGAAAATTTGATTCCCATAATAAATTATTAACGGTGCTCAACTCAATGTCAATTGCTTGCCTGATTGATATTCTGTATTCCAGTCCTATCACCAAATTAATTAAAACTTTTCAGCCTCAAGCTAATGAATTCAGCTGGTAAAATGCAAAGTGGTTCTGATTCCAAAGCCCTGCATTGACACACAGCAATCCAATACAATCTAGTTTTGTAATTTCAATTGATAAAATCCCCATAAAACCATACCTATACCAACTTGATGAAAGCAAATGCCAGGCTGTGCTTTGCTACAAGTAATAACAAGTTTTATTACAACTTCGATCTCATTTCTTGGAGATTAATTAGAGCAGAATCAGGTTTTTTAGTGGCCTAAAGCTGGGTGCAGTTTCAACTGAGTTAATGAGGCTATTAGCCAATTTATCACTGCACAAAACACAGTTACAATTGTTTTGCCAATTGCTAGACTCACCTTCTTGATTTGTATCTAGTGCCCACGAAAGGTACCACGTTTCTCTGCTCTTTTCTTTCGCTTCTCTTTCATATTTCTCCAGCGTTCTCTTGTCCACCATTCCCGTTAAATTCATTATTTGACCGCCGATTGTAGATTTACCAGCATCTGTAATGTTGTAAGACTTTTATTATAAAGGCCTATTTTTTGGGATAGTCGTATAGTGAAATTGTGCCATTCACAGCCAATGACAACTAGATACCCTAGTTAGATACTAGCTCTATTTTTAAATCTTTTATTTTTTTTCACTTCAATCTTAATTTCTACAATTTCAAGAATCAAAAGTGTTAGTTCAATTTTGGATACAGGGCCCAGATTCACAAAGGGTATTAACTTTAGTACCGAATAAGAGATAGTACGTACTAGCTAATACCACGCTAATACCGTATTCCTTTTTACAGTATTAGCACTATTCCGATAAAACGTCACGCATTTAGAAGTGACGTCATGACATTTGAAATTTCGGTCAATCACAAGCGGGTTCACATGTATACGAATTCATTTCGGCCAATCACGGATGAGTTCTCAAAGATGCAAATTCATTTCGATCTTCGTCTGTTTAAGCCAATCTAGCCGGTAAGTGACAGCTCGTTTTTTAAACTTATTTCAACTTGAAATCATATTTTCACTAACAATAAACTATTTCACAGTATTAAGCAGATCTTATATTATACGCTTTATATTTCTAGAAACACAAATGGAGAAGAAAAACTAATTGGACGAGAAAAAAACCCGCCAGCCCAATTTCTTGCCAGATGAATTAAAAGCTTTGGTTAATGTTGTGGCCGAAAGGAAACTTGTAATAAATGGAGCTTTTACTCCCACTATTGATAATATTTCTTATTAATCTACGATTTGGTCTTGAGCAAAGATTCCTATACTGTTTCCTTTAATCTTGCCACAGGGTGACAGGCACGCCCCTTCGGAGCTGTCAGAAGGTTCGAAATTTGTTTGAAAAGCGCGTAAATATAAACTAATAAACTTCGTGCTTCGTAGTAAAATGATTTTAAAGATATTTGTGAACAGATAAACGAAAATATCACTGAAAATAAATATCTTACATTTTCATGTGACGGTATTATCTTCGCTAGTACCAGTCTGAGATGGTACTAGACTTGATACCATTTTGTACTGGTATTAGTGGCCATTCCTGCATTACCTTCAAATTCGTACTAAAGTTAGTACGTATTAGGACTTAGTACCCTTTGTGAATCTGGGCCCTGGTTTAGAATCATAATAATTGATAACAATACCAAATGCAGATATGATCATTTACAGAATCAAACTTCCCAAAAATAATGAGACATCCGTATTTATCAGGGTAACTAGATTTTCACTACCCACATGATTATTTTTACCGAGAACTACTGGAAACTTCAGTGAATTACTAAAAATTATCCAGGATCAAACGGATTCCCCTAGGAATTAGCCAGGTTGCACTGTCAATGCAATCATTCCTCACTACAAGTTAGAGACAACTAATTAAATTGATTATATATAAAACACTTTATTTACTTACCGACATGTCCTATGAAGACTACATTTACGTGTTCCTTCTTGCTTTTCGTATCTTCTACTTCTCTCGCTGGCCGCTTCTTCGGTTTGATAACGGCTTCTTCTTCGTCATCTAGGTCGGACTCGTTTTCGGGTGTGAGCAGTGGGTCGATGTCTGCGACTTCCTCCCAGCTGTCCGCGGGAGGAGGCCGGCCCAGCCCAGGCGGTTCGTCCATGTCTTGATCGGCACCCGCGCCTTCTTCACCTGGTTAACAGCGGATTGTGAGTATGATGACACGTTGTGCAATCCAAGGGGACTAGACTGGAGGTAATGCCCGCTACGCACGTCTGGCTCAGAACGCAAATTAAAAGACTATCGGTGACTGTTGCATTAATTATGAATGTGAGCTACTGACATACCTTCGAAGTCAAACAGTGATTAAGTCAAAATATAAATTGTCAGTGAGGGGCGGTGTGAGAATGTGTCATAGTAGGCATGGAAGGGTAGTTTTGACCTGAATTATTGTGTATCCCCTACTCAAATCTACTGACTGATTTTGACAGGTGGGAATGTTATTTGTTTTTTACGGTAAATTAATGGGATTTTAATCAAGCTACACCCTGAATCATTGAATGTTTAAGTTTTGAGACAGCTGTTGAAGTGCTAGAAGGCCTATTTTGGCATATCCCTAGGCCCAGCCCAACCTTAATGATTTCATGCAGAATTTTTCCTATTTCATTAAAGAGATCATACCATTCGTGACAGGAAGTTGGCCGTCCACCGAGTCTGGAGATTCTGTATTCGGGAGGGTTGCCGAATCTTCTGCTTCTTGTCTAGGACTGCTAGGTAAGAATGAAGGCACAAACTCGACTGCATTTACGTTCAACGTGGAAAATGTACCCGACAAATCAGACGGGTCTGCAGTATCACCACCCGCACCAATGTCATCTTGTTGTTCCCAACTATCAGGAGCATTGTTAGTGTTTGCCATTGCGATAATGGTGTTTATATTGTCCAAACTAATTAACACAAAAAATAATTATAGAATTTCGGTCCTCCTGTATATCCGCGTGCGTTCTTCACTCCACCGGAAGCTAATGGCACTTGGCGATTGAAGCAAGAATAATGTCTCTCGATTTACACAAAATATATAGTTTTAAGCGCTACTGAAGTTATTTTAAAAAAAAACAATTTAAATATTTTGTTTTATAACTCTCATTTTTGTTTTGCAATTAGATGTTTCGAAAAATAATTTGACCAAGCGGTTCCGTCAGGCACATTTTTGCCGCAAGAAGGGTGGGGGAACCTGAAATGCGGCAAATACGATCGCTCGTGCTGTCATCTGTATCTGTTGAGCGCTAGGTTTTTATTGATTGCAGTAGTGGAAAATGTTGAATAAGTTAATCGGATTTTTTTGTCAATTAGTTACGATCAGCACAGAAAATACCTACAGTTATATTGCATAAATAAATACTATAATACTTTTTTGGGCTTCTTTTTATTGGTCTATTTGAATTTATCGGTACATGTGATTTTTTTTATAACCTTACTTCTGCTCACTAATCTCTTAAGATAGGTATTTTGGAAGTCTTGCTTCCTCATGTCTCTGTACCAGAGGGTATGTCGTCAGTTATGTAGTAGATTGTCAAAGAGCAAACGTGTAAATATCAATCGAAAATACTCCAGTCGAAACATACTCAAGCTTCACGAGAGGGGCTTGTTTCAGGACTTGTTCCCAGATACGTCCAGGTAAATAGCCAAATTCCACTCTTGCTTACGATTTAAATTTCGCAGTTTCAACATGTCATTTCATTTCCAGCAATGAAGTGGTCGATGTTCTCAACAAGGGACCGCAGTGTGTGTATGCAGGCTTCGATCCCACTGCCGACAGTTTGCACGTCGGAAATCTCCTCGTGTTGGTCAATCTGATTCACTGGCAGAGAGCCGGTCATAAAGTCATCGCACTCGTAAGGGAGAAAGAAATACTTTAATTTTATAATGTTAGATCTTACTCACAATGGAAACTTGAAGGGAATTGCATTATATTCCTTAGGTTGGAGGCGCTACTGGACAGATCGGAGATCCGAGTGGACGTAGTTCAGAAAGAAGCCAGATGTCTTCGAACCTAGTCGACCACAACGTTGAGTCGATCTCGGAAAACATTCGACAGATATTTGCCAATCACGAAAACTTCATTTGGAAACGGCAGAGCAGTCAAGCTCAGATACATCCCTTAAGGTATTTTTTGGTTTAGTAAGTTATGCGCTGCCTAGGCGGCTTAGTTAGAAACTAAGCCGCTTGTTTTCTCTAGTTAGAAACTAAGCCGCCACAGCCACGTGGGTATAGAGTTAGACAACTGTACTCAAAGTCATCTTAGGTAATATTGATGGGCTGGGACTTGTTTGTTACTGATGCAAAATCTCAAATGTCAACTGACAGTTGACATATAAAAGAGCATCTTTGCAGTTGTTAATTACATTTATTTACTGTAACATTAGCCCAGTCTTCCAGGTTCACCACTAGGACCCTAACTTTTTCAGAGTTTTTGTTTTCCTTGTTTTCTAAGCTTCCCATGGAAACTAAAGCAGAAACTGTCCCAAAGCTGCAGAATACACCTATTCCATTCAATAGAAAAATACGTCATGATACCCACTCGGTAAAGCCAGGTTGAGCAATTTGGGCTGTGATTTCTAAATCATTGTCATTTAGCAAAGCTAATTAATTCCAAACTGGTAGTACGTCCAGTGGGTATCCGACGTCATTTTTCTCTGAGTGGAACAAGTCTATCAGAAACTGAAAATGTTCACTCATAGGGCTCCGGTGCTTTCTCGCCCGATTCCACTCCTACTTTCCTACATTCCGCAACCCAGCAAGATAATATCGCGCACGGTGCTGCCACCCGACACGAAACAACCGCAACAGCAACGTCGCAAATCCTCCTCGTGACAGGCTGGTGAACAACGCCGATTGGTACGCCGCGATGCCCGCGCTCCGGCTCGTCGGCGGCGTCGGCCGCCACTTCCGCATGGGCGCGATGATGTCCCGGCAGAGCGTGCAGTCGCGTCTGGCGTCGCCCGCCGGCATGAGCTTCACCGAGTTCTGCTACCAGCTGTTCCAAGCGTACGACTGGCTGCACCTGTACCGCGAACACGGCTGCCGGTTCCAGGTCGGCGGCAACGACCAGATGGGCAACATCGTCGCCGGGCACGATCTGGTGTCGCGCGCCGAGGACGCAAGGGTCTACGGTGAGGAACAGACGAGTTGCTCTCGCAGGAAGATGACGTCGGATACACGCTAGACGTACTACCACCTAGTGATTTTTTGTTTTTTTGGTGTTCAACGACGCACTGGTATGACAACTGGCCTTGTGGCGCTGGTCTATAATGAAAGGGTGATGATTAACCTAACCTATGGTTAGAAGGGAGGAGGGGAAACCCGGTGCCGGCACGTAGCCTACTCCTGTCGAAAAGCACCGAAGGGACCACCGGCTTTACGTCCCTTCCGAAGGACGGTACAACTCGAACAACAGGATTCCTCCGCTAATCCGTGCTGTCGAGAGGTTGACAAGCAAGGCAATTGAAGTTGACGTACTAACTACAAACCCTCCAACCTCTCTCCCGAACAGAACTGACCATGTGCATGATGGTCACCCATCAAACACCTGCCTCAGCGCGATGTTGCTTAACTTCGGTGATTTCACGAGAACCGGTGTTTCCAGCGCGCCAAACCGTGCAGTCACCTCATGGAATCTGGTCTTCTGCTTAGATAATTAATTAATACGGAAAATTCCCATCGCTAATTACCTCAAAAGTAGACGATGAGCCTGATTGTTGATCGTTGGAAGCCTCAAGAGGAAATATTAGTCTAGACTAATCAGACAGCTGACATGAAACAAAATGCAGAGAGAATGAATCTTTTCTTATTGGTTCTCCTTTACATCAAACTTAGACGTAAGACGAAATCTTTGGCTCGGTCAAACGTTTTGACTACGGTGCATAAATCTTAAGTTACTAAGTTTGTTGTGAACTCTCTTACGTGCATGTGTACTAAATATTTTACGTTCACGTCTAAGTTTACGACATAAGTTGGTTGAATGGGCCTTTATGTCAAACATACGTACAACGAAATCTTTGTCTCGGTCAAACATTTCGACTACGGTGCGTAAAGCTTAAGTTATCAAGTTTGTTGTGAACGCTCCTGATGTGCATGTGTACTAAATATTTTACGCTAACCTCTAAGTTTACGGCATAAGTTGGTTATGAACGGGCCTTTAGAAGGGCGTGGGTCGACGTTTCGACCAAACGTCGAACGTGGCCACCTTCGGGACTGACCTTTTCCCCGACAGGACTGACGTTGCCGCTGGTGACCAGCGAGACGGGCAACAAGTTCGGCAAGTCTGCCGGCAATGCCGTCTGGCTGCGGCCGGAACGCAGCTCCGCGTTCGAGCTCTACCAGTTCTTCGTGCGCAGCAAGGACACGGACGTCGAACGCCTGCTCAAGCTTTTCACGTTCAAGAGTCTGGGGCAGATCGGCGACATCATGTTCAAGCACACGGTGAGTTGGCTCGAGCGCTCGAAAGAACTGTTTAGCTGGGTTATGGAATGCTACCTATTGGTTGCTTCGAAGAATGGATGATATCGGCCCCAAGTTGAAGCTTCTAAAGCCCCTTTTACACGGGAGAAGTTTTCAACCGAGTCTGGTGCAGAAGTCTCCTGCAGAAGAAGACTTGGGCCGTGTAAACAGAAACTTGTCTCAAAACGTGTTTGGCACGAGTCTGGACAAGTCGTCGAGACAAGACTTTCGCGGAAGTTTTTAAATTAGACCATGTTCTATTTTGACATAAGTCTTGTGTCAAACTGACCAACCAGAATCGTTCGACGTTTTGTTGATTGTTGGGAGGCTGAACTGACTTTAAACAAAAGTCCAACCAAGAAAACTTGTCCCATGTAAATGGTCGGCCAAGTCTTGTGAGGAACTTGTGTGTACAAGTCGTCCGTAGAAGACTTGTGCACCAGACTTGGTTGAAAACTTCTCCCGTGTAAAAGGGGTAAAAGCATCTTTTTACAAAGCAGTCACTTATTTTCTGGATAAATTTCCTTCCGTCAATCCTAAGAAATCAAAACTCTTTTTCAAACTCCAATTATAAAGCAACGTTTCCTGTCTAGGCAAAGCCGGAAGAAAGGTGGGCTCAGACCAAATTGGCCGAGGAATTGACTTTGCTCGTCCATGGAGGTATGTGGGAAATATATCGGCATGCAATATCTTTATTAAGACTCTTGTCTATTCTTATCTCGGCACATTAGTTTTAAGAAAATCTATATTCCTGCGTTACAGGATGCTAAGCTGCCAAACTTAAAACTTTTCGCAACATTTTGCAAAGCTCAAGCATCAAGAGTCTACCAAGTCCCAAATTAAACCTTATTTCTAACAAATGAACAAAGAAAAATTACCCAAGCCTCCTAAAAAAACCCTCAAAACTGGAAACCATACATAATATTTCACTGTGTATTCCAAAATGACTAAAATCCCCAAAAGGTGACTGTATCCAAGACCTAGACTACCTGACAAACTATTTCCATCCTCCTTATCTAATTCATCTCAAGAACTTTAAGAAACATCGGGAAAAGTTCAAGTTTCGAAGCTTAGTGTTCAAGTAATAATTTTATAATTACAATATTACCATTCGTATTAGTATTGGCATGATAAATTTTTTTAATATCATTTATTTATTTCATCTGTAATTATGTTAACAGGTAGAATTTTCATTACAGGCATCCTTCTTTTACCACAAGGGCTGCCACTCCTTGTTTTTTACTTTATTTCTTTAAACCTAATCTTCGTCTTGTTCTTCTCTTGCTATTAATGCTTTCCATTTTTCTTTTTCCTTCCATGTTTCCTGCTTTTCTATCTCTATAATAATCCATCTATCTATCTATCTATCTATCTATCTATCTCTATAATAAATATCAATTAAAAATATAATTAAGGAAGAGTGGAGGGAGCCCACGTAGTAATAGAAACACCTCATGCTCTTACCCAACATTGGAAAAAGGGTTCGTTAAAATAAAAATTAAAAATACCTTCCTGATACATTCAACCACACTGTGTGCTGAAAGACAAACGAAATAAATAAATAAAAAATGAAATTAACCTTGCGGTGTTTTCCAGAGTCCGGCTTGGAGTCGGCAAAGAGGGCATCGGAGGCGCTCTACGGAGGCAACCTGGAGGCGTTATCGTCCATGTCGGCGAGGGATCTGACCCAAGTGTTTGCCGGTGCCACGACTCGCGAGCTGTTGATGAAACCAGGAACGACCACACTTGAAGCATCCATGCAGGCCGGCTGCTTCACTAACGAAAGTGAGTTTGCTTAACGCTCTGTTAAGAGCGGGCATCAACGTCTTGTGGTTAAGAGATGCACTCCGTGTGAGGGCATTCACAGATCCCACGGTTTTATGATCCGTCATTTTGTAGGCTCTTGTTTTATCGACTCTAGGAGCTGGGTTTATCTATTAGAGATTGTTTGCATTAGATCATAAAAATAATCATTGGTTTTCTTATGTTGGTGATGGCAATTGGAAGGTTGTGTTTTGGGTGTTTTTAAAGGGAGCAACATTTCCACACTCTTACTTTCTCAAGACCCATGTCTTTCCCTATTCTTAGCACGTTAGTTGTCAAGTCCCATACTCAAAATCAGACATGGCATTCAATACCACATTCTCTTTTAATATCTACTATCTAGGTAAAATTAGATGCCGAGGTCTCATGGACTGCATGCGGGAAA
This sequence comes from Nemurella pictetii, assembly GCA_921293315.2. NCBI lineage: Eukaryota > Metazoa > Arthropoda > Insecta > Plecoptera > Nemouridae > Nemurella > Nemurella pictetii. The sequence goes on from OV121122.1 coordinate 13,248,346, forward strand.
CAATGTTAAAATTATGAACGCGAGTAACGTAAGGTTAATGGACAAGCTTAAAGAGTGTACCAAAATTAAACCCAGGATTTGAATTGTAGTTTCCCATAGTTTTTTAATGCTACCTGCCTGCTTCATAGGCCTTTTGAGAATGCAAGTAAATTTCATGTATTTAACGGAACTAAAAATACAAAGGCTAGCAAGATTAGTGTAACAAGCGCTGCTATCGTAGAACTTTAACGGCGCTGTTATACGATTTTATTGGTTTTAATGATAATTGTCGAATATTGTTCAACGTGATATTTGTTGGTGAAATAGGCGAGTGCTTCTCGCCTGGCTGTTGTCGCCTGGGTCTAAATTAGCTCTGCCTATGGCTTGCAGTCTGATGAACCGCGAAGCCTTACTATTGCTAGTCGGCGCCTTCGAACAGCTAACTCATATCCGATCATAGTGCATGCAATATTTCTGGAATGTTTGAGATGTAGCTAAATGCTAGTGTAAGAGTAATGTCCTAATGTAACCCTTGTTACATTAGGACATGAGCTTTAGAAAAACAAATGAATCAAATCCTTGAACTAGCTAGGCCTAGAAATACAGTCAATTGATTCTAGTTCTTGCATAGCTTTGCAAATGATCGGCTGACTGATAGTCTTAACTTTTTTTTCAGCTGATGCAGTTCGAATAATCAAGGCAGGTGGGTTCTACATCAACCAACAAAGAGTGACCAACATCGAAGAAGTGCTGACACCAGCTGCTCACATCATGCCCAACAAAGTATCTCTGATAAGGGTCGGAAAAAAGAATTACACTATTGTCAAATGGGTCTAGAAATAAACTTGGGCACGTATGTTACTTTCACATATGTTTAATCATGGGATGCAATATTTGTTCTGCATAGTTTTCTGATTCCATCAATGAAATGTTAAAATAAATTGTTTCTACGTACATATAGCAATGACTATCTACCGTTAAATCTTGTAATGACACCACACCTATCAAATGTACACTGATTGAAGATTCAACTAAAATCTCTCGAAGATATTTTTATAAATAATGAGTGACAATGTCCGTTATTTAAACTAGGGGTTTTATTTATGCTCTACAATTTATGCAGGCAGTACAAGAAAAGCACTATCAATTACCTATACTAGTCTTAAATTTAAACTAATCATTGGAACTCACAGTAAAAGGGTTATATATAATTAATGCATGGAAGAAAGGAGTTTGTATACTAGGCAAGCACTGGAACATTTTAGAATCGCAAATATGACGGAAAAGTAGGTACCTTACTAATCTGAAACGGGTTGCATAAAATTACCTGTATACGAAGTTGCCTGACAATCAGTAAAAACTAACAAAAGAACAGTTTTTCTCTTTCCACAGAATAGTTCCACTGATATATTATTTGCTAATATCAGCTTAACACATGGAATAATTAAATTATCTGTGAACCAATTAGCATAGTTTCACGTCACAAACATTCGGTAAAAAAACGAGGGTCTTAACATGAGTGCGGGTTCTTAAGCAGCTCCTTCTTCTGGCAGAGGAGTGTGCCATGTCAATCTCTCCTCGTAAAACGAAATAACAATCTGCGGGCACTTGCTGTTGGCAAGCCTGGCGGGAACTAAATCCGCCTCATCCGTGCCTTTCCACTTCATTAAGAACATGAGCTCACCACTTGAATCAGTGGCTCCAATAATTCTCTCCGGTTCCAAGTTTCGCTCGAATCCTTGCGGCTTTTTTTCCTTATCATCATCAGATTTTTTCTTCGGCGCCGAGTTTGACAACTTTTTTGATGTGCTGTCTTCAGACGTGTTACCAGATAGTTTGCGTTTTCTGCCACCATCGTCCTTGCCTTTCTTTTCCGCCTCCTTCTTCTTTCGATTCTCTTCAAAAAGAGCTATCAAGTCTGGACAATCCAAATTTTCTTCAGGTTCCCATGTGTTGTCTTCCATGGCATATCCTTTCCATTTTAAGAAATATTCTACTTTGCCTTTGTTCATTCGCCTGTCCAGAATCTTCTCAACTGAGAACTCTTCGCCTTCGGATTCCGGGCCGGAGCTTTCTCCTTTACCTTTCGCTGCCATCTCTGGGGCCTGCAAGAGTAAGAATAAAGAGCATTGGTAACAGAGAGCCAGCTATATGGGTGGTTGCGAAAATTGTTTTGACCTAGTCTAACCATAACTTACTAAGTTACTACTCAGAGCTGCCATTGATTAGCGTTCCCCACTGATGAAACGGGGTTGGCGCCACAAAGTGCTAGGCAGCGTTAGTTTTGATGGGCACCGCAACTCAGAATAGAGAGCGTGAATCTGTATCTGCCCAAGTTGTAAAGCGTGATATACAGAACAGGCCTCACCTCTCTAATCAGTTAAAATGCGTCCACGAGTAGCTTCTCCAGAATATGCTTAGATGCGATAGATTGCGAGGCTTGTTCACTGTTTGCAATGTCGAGGTCAATTTTGTCGTACTGAATGCCAGTCGGCGTCGCCTTCAGAGGCAACTGAAATCTAAAATGGCGTTAAAAGTGGCTTTGCTTCCAACTGGGCACTGGGAAGCCTTGTTGCCAGGTTATAAAACAATTTTATTCAAATTAACACTAAATTCATCGTTTCCCGTCATATTATTCCATCAGTTAATAAATACGGAACCTCATACTCTCAAATTTGGTTTTATCTATGGTTTTAAGTGTTAAGCTTCTTTACTCCAGTCTCAATCAGAATAATGCGTGCATAAAATGTATTTAGTAAAATGCATATTTATTGTAGAAATAAGATTTAAATTAATTCATTAATTTGAATTTTCATTTTTTGGCTTATATAAGGTTGACATATTCCAAATATCTTTTCTTCTAGTAAAAAAAATTTCTTTTATTAGAAACTACAATAACAAATGGTATGCAGCGGCAACACTGCGATGACGATTGGCCCGCGGCGCGTGTGCACATGTGCGCAATGTGCAAATTAGGTGCAAATCGTACAAGTTCAAGTCGCCCTGGCAACAACTCCAGAAAACAAGAGATGTTATTTACTGAGTTGCCAATGACGACAATGCTCGTTGGTAATCAAAGTCCATTGACAGATGCGCCTAGTAAGCTATGAATTGAAAATTTAAACTGTTATCATTTTGTGGTTGTCACATTTATTTCAAAACATTTTTCCTGTTTTGCTTACACAAGCTGAGCTAGCCCTCCCTTCGAAATGGAGATGCAATCAGATTCTACGCAGACTTCAACGCCTTACGTCGGCTCGGCATCCCCTGATATGTCGAGAGGCGACGAGGGAGAAAACCCTCCGTTGCGGACGCTCACCAAATGGCAGCAGCAAGGTGGTGGGGATGAGCCGGTCCTTCTCGAAAATGATCATCCGCTTATGAAACGGTTTCAAGATACTTTAAAACTTCACCTGGAAGATCATAGTGCAAGACTTCGAGATAGTATAGCGGATATTGTAAGTTTATTGAATAATTTTATCAGCAAATTTTCTGTAGTAAAAAAAACTTTTTCTATAGAATTTATACAAAACAAAAAAAAGGAATGCAACTGAACTAGCAACTGAAGAGAAAGAACTGACTGAATGTTGATCTGGGCCTTGTTTTTGGCCAAAAATCGTTCAAAACAGCACAACTGTACCCGACTGAACTACCTACTATTAACAAAAATTAAACTAACGCTACTACCTACTGTTGTTACTCTATGTTACAACTAACTAGGTAAACACAAATAGATGAAACTTCAACAGGATCCACCTTTATGAACTTATTATAAAAATAATATTGACTTGTTGACAGTTTTTCTTGACTTCTTTGCTTCAATTCAAGTACAAGGAACATAACATTGAAATTTTTGTCAATTCAAAATTACCAGATTTATACACCCAAACTTTAATCTACCAATTTTAACTTTATAGGATGCAGGCATCAAGCTGAAACAGAAGGAGCGTGAAGAGCTTGGCGGTACCATGTTTACAATGGAGCAAGAAGTAGCCCATCAGAACAAAGTTTTGAATGATTTACGCCGAGAGCTCTCCTCACTGATGCAGATGCAGCAAGAACTGGAGAGCAACATGCAAGAATCGAAACAAGACCACCATTCGGAGGCCGAGAAGGTCAATGCAGCTACCAAGACCCGTGGGTATCTTTATCAATTATAAGGAGTCGGACTCCTTGGTTAAAAATATGAGAATTTTTGCGGGAAATATTACCTCTTTGCATGTGATCTAGATTTTATCTTGGATATTTGGCAGTTATTTTCAGAAAAGTTGTTGCATTTAGTCGATTGATGGATCTTGTACTTTCCTAACAATATTGTTGAGAAATGAAAATATTTTGATTTGATATTTTAGATTTGGGTAACCATACGTGTATCACCATCACAACAAACCCAAGCAACGCTGTCTCACGACGCTATAAATTTTTTATATTTCAATTTTTTTTCTTACCTAGATTCTCTCAGGCCTGCTAAGGTTTACAGAAAAGATTTTTGACAAACCGAGTAGGTACTTAAAATATGAAGACAACACTGTTTAATTAATTTCTTTTTAAATAGATGAATGCATGAGCTCTAAGTTTCTACCAGGCACTAAACGGTTTGGGAACGTTGGAAACACCGGTTCTCGTGAGATCACCGAAGTTGAGCAACATTGCGCTGAGTCAGGTGTTTGATAGGTGACCATCATACACATGATCAGTCCTGTTCAGGAGAGAGGTTGGAGGGTTTGAAGTTAGTACAACTCGCATTGCTCATCAACCTCTCGTCAGCACGGATTAGTGGAGGAATCCTGTTGTTCGAGTTGTTCCGTCCTTGGGAAGGGACGTAAAGCCGGTGGTCCTCTCGCTGCTTTTCGACAGGAGTAGGCTACGTGCCGGCACCGGGTTTCCCCTCCTCCCTTCTAGACTAAGTTAGGTTCATCATCACCATTTCATTCACTGACGCCACACAGACCAGTGCCAAAGGGCCAGTTGTCAAAACAGTGCATCGTTAAACACCGATAATCAATCAATTCAACCAGTCTTTTGGACAAATTAATGGCCACAAGCCCAAACAGAGCAGAAACCTTTAATACCATCGACTACAGGCTGTGAAATGTCCGACTCCCTCCATAATAAGAATGTACCAACTACAACTTACACTCCTTTCAAAGCCGCTTCACCTTCTCAAGGACAATAATCGTAACCGCGGTGCGTTTGCAGAAAACGAAACTCAGGCTGATATCGTCGTGATGATCAACAAGGAGAGAGAACTGAGGAACTTTACCGAAGAGGCCGAGTCCGATCTCACCGTGTCGCAGCGCGTCTCGGAGAATACGCGGATCGAGAAGAAAACACTGGCGGCCGAGAAGCGGAAGCAGGTGAGAATAACCTGACGTGTCCGGCAACTTGATGTGGACACCACTTGAAAACTAGCTTCATTAGATTTATATTAGAAACAAAATCTCCATTCCAAAATTCGGATCTTTTTTGCCTTCATATCGATTCCACAGTTAGTTGTCTGTCTAGCATAGTTGGATAGTGCAAAGCCCCAGACAGACGAAAGATCCTGGTCCAAAACTCAGCACAAATACAAATTTTGTAATGGATATTTATTTTCTAATATTAAATATCTACCGTACATTTCAACGATTATTGACATCAAGGTTCCAATCATGCTCATCTTTGCAACATTTAATAAAATTTCACCCGATCTTTTCACCCGAGTCAAATTCTCTAGCTAATTTAAAATTTCCCTTCTATCGTGTCCAGTGTTTGGCGTGGTAACAAAGTGACGTCTAATCCGACAGGACATGTGGCTGTACCGGCTGAGCCAAGAGATCTCGTGGCTCGAGGAGCAGATCGTGAGGCTGGCAGGAGAGTTCCGCTCGAAGGAGGACCAACGCGACGAGCTGTGCAAGACTCTGGCCGACGCCAGCTCCGACCTGGAAGTGCTCGCCCGCGAACAGCTGCGTCTGTTGCACGCCTGGAACAACGTCGTGATCACCACCAAGCAGAGGGACAAGCAGTATGCCGCCGTGCAAGCCGAGCTCAAGTGAGTTTTCCGACGGACGAAACGAGCAAACATTTTTATTTTTTATTATTAGAGACAAAATATCCACATTAACATCGAGTCCACAGTTGGTTGTCCGTATGGCATAAAGGAATTATGCATAACCCTTGATTGGTGAAAAGATTCGGGTTCTGTTCTTGGTACGGATACAAAGTTTGGAATGGAAATATCGTTTCTAATTATAAATAACTACCGTACATGCAACGAGTAATTGCATTTAGGCTCGAGTCAACACCGAGCTTAGATGTTTATTTTTAGAAACGAAATATCCATTCCTAAATTTTTATCCTTACCGAGGTTTGAACACGGAACTTTTCACCTGACCGGGTCTATGCATTATTCAACTATGCTACACGGACAACCAACTGTGGAATCGATATTAAGTTTATTTGAGTTTTTGGGCTCCATGGAGATGGAAACAGGACTATAAATGAACATAGACAGTGAAAATGTCGTGCATAAATGTTTTTATGATGTTACTTTATATAGACTTGCTTATTATCCTAACCTTAGCTTATTAAGCAACCAAACTTAAACTTTTCCATCACCACGGAAAAGTTAAGCCTGTTCTGTGAAGTGAACGCTGTTCGGGGGTCCTAGCAAGGTGTTAAACACAAATTCCACCATGTCGTGCCGTTCAGAACGCGTGTTCTGTGAAGTGAACGTTGTTCGGGGGTCCTAGCAAGGTGTTAAACACAAATTCCACCATGTCGTGCCGTTCAGAAAGCGTGTTCTGTGAAGTGAACGTTGTTCGGGGGTCCTAGCAAGGTGTTAAACACAAATTCCACCATGTCGTGCCGTTCAGGAAGCCTGTTCTGTGACGTGAACGCTGTTCGGGGGTCCTAGCAAGGTGTTAAACACAAATTCCACCATGTCGTGCCGTTCAGAAAGCGTGTTCTGTGACGTGAACGTTGTTCGGGGGTCCTAGCAAGGTGTTAAACACAAATTCCACCATGTCGTGCCGTTCAGAAAGCGTGTTCTGTGACGTGAACGTTGTTCGGGGGTCCTAGCAAGGTGTTAAACACAAATTCCACCATGTCGTGCCGTTCAGAAAGCGTGTTCTGTGACGTGAACGTTGTTCGGGGGTCCTAGCAAGGTGTTAAACACAAATTACACCATGTCGTGCCGTTCAGAAAGTGTGTTCTCTGAAGTGAACGCTGTTCGGGGGTCCTAGCAAGGTGTTAAACACAAGTTCCACCATGTCGTGCCGTTCAGAAAGCGTGTTCTGTGACGTGAACGCTGTTCGGGGATTCCAGTGAGGTGCAGATGGCGTTGAAAACGGTCGGCTTCGACATCGAGTCGACGCGGCGGGAGACGGCCAAAGAACAGGAGCGAAACGAGACGCTGACGATGCGATCTCATCGCATCGCCACCCAGGTACCTAGTCAGTACGCTCGGCGTCGCTTATTACTTTAGTAGGCTGGTGACGAGTTTGCGTTGATTGTATGAACACCTGATAACTTGATATAAGGGTATGTAAAAAAGAAAATTAGGAAAACTTCTTAGGTTCCAGTTTAAAGGTATTAAATTAAGGTAGTAAATATATTTTAACTTTTTAGTATTTGGGACGAGATACAAGATTTGGTATACGTAAAAAAGTTGCAGTTTTTCTGCAAAATAAACGTGTTCATGGCGACGGGGGTTCAATGTTTGTATCGATAGGTGAATATTATCCGTTTCAAGAACTTTGAAATTTTCATGTAAAACTAAAAATTTTGCCGATGCCGGTATCATTGAGAAACTTTATCTTTGGAGATTCGGTCTACGTAAAAAAGTTGCAGTGTTTCTGCAAAATAAACGTGTTCATTGCGACGGGGGTTCAATTTTACTACCGATAGCTAGGCGCTGTAAAGTGCACAAACATGTTCGTCTTTTAACCTGAATAACTCACAAAAGGAGATTTGATGAAAAAAAAATCACATCTGATTATCCAGTCAGTAATTGATTTTGTATTTAACAATAATTCCACAAACTGAAACGTAAATGCAAAAGCTCAACGTTTGTAACAACGCGATCTTTGAGTAAAAGCGCGACTTGGCAATACGAAAGCGTTGGCGGTGAAGCTAGCTACCTGTGATCACAGACTTCGGACGTGCAACGAGCCGCCCGGATCCTGGGAGAGAAACGAGACCTGCTCGAACAGCAGCTGGCCATCTTCGGGACCACCCTGGACCAGACTGAGAACGAGGCGCAGAAGATCAAGAACGTAAGTTTCCCCGTAGAGAGATGCGACGTTTTCGTACCGGACAGCTATTCACCAACTTGTTCCGTTTCGGAATCGGCGGCTGTAGATCTGTTTCTGCCTTTGTTTCCAAGTGTGGTTTTGGAAAGAAAGGATCAGTTAGCCAGTTAGCAGTTAGCACTGGGTCAAGCTATGGTTTGATGGACACATCGTAAGGTCCATCGAGTACATAGCACATAGCGTCGGTGCAAGAATGATAAATACCTTGGATATCAACACAATATGTTGATGTAAGTTGTAATGAGTAGCACCTGAAAGCTCCAAGAACCACCACAATGTATCATTGCAATGTGTCAACTGTGTTTCCTTCCTGTTTCCTGTGTGTTTCCTTTGCTAGCATGCATATGCTTTTGCTTTTTTATTGTATATTTTTTTATTCTGTGGAGCTTAGCAATAACAATCTCACCTCTCTAGTAGCTCCTCTTTTAAATTTTAATCTTTTACATTAGTTTAAGAATTTATTTTCTTTGATATTGACTCCCATGAGTAACTCCCTTTCGGCCAGTCTTACCAATTGTTTTCAACTCTGAGTTGAGAGCTAACTCACAGAAATAATTGAATTTCGTAGCACGTGGTTGACGGTTGCTATGGAATTTAACTCAACTCCCACTAATAAAACGGTAAAACTGTTCCTTACTAAAAATAGGAGCGTAGACCAGCGTTGGTGTGCCTGAACCGTAACTGATTACGCTTCTGTTCGATGTGCGTCCCGTCAGGAAACCATGCGCTTGGAAACGGAGGCCAAGCTGGCGCAGCGAGACGTCGATAAGTGGATCGAGAAGAAGGTAGAGCTGGAGGACAGGATCTTGACGGACATCCTGGACCAGACCATCGGCACGCAAGCGGTGCAGAGCTTGAGCAGGCAGGTCAAGAAGTTACGCGACCAGACAAGGCATCAGGTACGCAATCAAGCTTTCATGTCTGCTTCAAAACCATGGACCATGGACTTCAACTGTTATGTCTGCTTCATAAATAATAACAATAGAGTAGGCTACACACTTCAACTGTTATGTCTGCTTCTCTAGAAAGCATGCATGCAATTGTGTAAAAACTAAAAAGAAAACGCTGTGTTTTCAGCAAAAATAACAAGATATCATGTTACTCTTCTGTCAATTTACTTTATACTCTAATACACAATATACTCAATACTACATCAATACTCTTGTCTAAGAGTATTAAGTGCGTAAAAACACCGTGTTACTTTAAAGCTTTCGACAAAATCGATCATTTCGTTTTTAAACACTGTTTTCTACTCGAAATTAACGAATAATTTTCTATTGGCACCTAAAATACGCTCTCATCCACAACGCGTACATAACGAGCGACCGCCAAGCTCGAGCGTAAAGTAATCTGACATAAACGTCGGCGAACATCGATCGGCAATCTTTAATCGGCGCGAACGCGTCGGCAGGAGCTGACGATGGTGGAGGGCGAGAACAAGCTGGCGGCGACGATGCTCGACGCGGAGCACCAGATCGGCGAGAACCGCGGCCTCAGCAGCCTCCTGGACGAGCTCAGCGGGGAGCAGCGCGAGGCAGAGAAGCAGCTGCAGCAGCAGCAGGCCAACCTCAAGGCGGTGCAACTCGGCACAAACTCGCGCAACGGCATGCTGAGCGTGATGACGCGACGCCTCGAAGTGCTGCAGATACGCCAGGGGGTGAGTCGGGGGTGTAATCCTACAGCGTCCGAGGCTCGATTGATTAATGGTGGTTAACGGCGCACAATGTGGGAAACCGTCAGCAAAATTGTGCGACAAAGAACCTGGTGGCAGAGTTAGAAGTTGGGTAAACAACTGCAGTTGTCACTTGCATTTATGTCAATTGACATATATATGTCAGCCGTCAGTTGATGCTGGAGGTTGAGCGTCACTGGCAAACAGAGCCAATTAAATATCACGTATGAGTGACATAAGTAATGTTGTGTTATGTTGAAGGTACAACTTGTACCTAGTTGGCTGGCGTGCTTTTATTGTGGCAGCGAAGCCGCTAAATATTACGTAGGACGATGTAGGTAACGTTGTTCTAACTTGTAGCTAGATGGCTGTGGTGATTTAATTTCTTCCCTCACCGCCTATGGGGTGGCTGACTATTCTGTCCCCAGCTCAACAATTTGCTGTTTCAGCAGAGTTTCCCAAATTTTAATAGTAAGATATTTTGTAAAAGTGAATGAAACTGTGTACCGTGAATACACCTATTAATTCAATCAAAATTATATAAAAAAAACGTCATGATACCCACTCGCTAAAGCCAGGCAGAGCAATTCGGGTTGTGATTTCCCTATCTTCCTTTGTTATTTAGCAGAGATTATTATTATTTTTTTTTCCAAACAGGTAGTACGTCCAGTAGGTATCTGACGTCATTTTTCTCTGAGTGGAATAGGTCTGTTGCGTCGTAGAATGATAACACAACTTTATAATGTTGAAACAGTTTATTGTTAGAATAGAAGTCAGTGAAGCTGGATATAAAAATGTTCTAAATGAAAATATTAAAAACATATCTTGTCGTTGTCGTCGTTTGAAGTTGAAGTCAGGAAACAAAGTCCCTCGCAACAATCCACTCCCCTCGGGGACTTGGATTCTTCTTGCCCCTGAGGGAGTGGACCCCCACAGGTCTATTGGCGTAGGACGTTGCTCGTAAGCCTTGGGAACGTTAAACACTTCACGCCTCCCTGTCTGTGCAGACCTCGGACCTGTCGCCGGCGGAGCAGAAGATCCTGAACCTGGAGCGCACGATCACGGAGACGGTCGCCAAGTCGGAGAAGCTCCAGCAGTTCTGGCTGCGGCAGGAGGGGCTCACGGTGTCGCTGTCGCAGCAGCGCAACCATCAGCTGCAGGACCTCAATATGATACGCAGGCGTGAGTAACCGACGTACATCGCGCTGAGTCAGGTGTTTGATGGGTGACCATCATGCACATGGTCAGTTCTGTTCGGGAGAGAGGTTGGAGGGTTTGAAGTTAGTACAACGACTTTACTCGCCTTGCTTATCAACCTCTCGACAGCACGGATTAGTGGAGGAATCCTGTTGTTCGAGTTGTACCGTCCTTCGGAAGGGACGTAAAGCCGGTGGTCCCCTTGGTGCTTTTCGACAGGAGTAGGCTACGCGCTGTCACCGGGTTTCCCCTCCTCCCTTCTAGCCATAGGTTAGGTTCATCATCACCCTCATCATCACCATTTCATTCACCGACGCCATTAGACCAGTGCCAAAGGGCCAGTTGTCAAAACAGTGCGTCGTTAAGCACCAATAATCAATCAATCGTAACCGACGTCGATTCTACGAGATGTTGTTCCGGGCAAAGGGTGTCGAATGCTTGCACATCCACATTCTACGTCGTTCCATGCTTTGCATACGCCTTGGTGAATGCATTGGACTTGTTGGAAATTGGTTTTATGGAGACATTTTTGGTTAGTGTTGTTTTATGTACCTGAATGGAAATACGTGTTGCATGTTTGGTTGATAGTTATTACTAAAAACGAAAGATACATTCCAAAATTTGTTTCCATTACCGGGATTTGAAGACAGATCTTTCACCTGTCCGGGGTTAAGCATTATTCAGTAACGCTACACGGACAACCAACTGAACACAACCGTTGAGCGTAACACGTAAAATGTCCCGCAGAGGGGCTTATACACCTATCCCATTTAATCAAAATTATGTCATGATACCCACTCGCTAAAGCCAGGTAGAGCAATTCGGGTTGTGATTTCCCTATATTCCTTACTTATTTAGCAGAGCTTATTAATATTGTCTCAACAAACTGGTAGTACGTCCAGTGGGCGTCTGACGTCATTTTTCTCCGAGTGGAATAGGTCAATTCTAGAGAAGCAGCTGGACGATTGAACGGTCGAATGTAACGTTTACTGCGATTTCTCGCAGAGGTGCTGATCCTGGAGCAGCGGCGGCTGAAGGTGGAGCACGCGTTCGACATTCAGAAAGCTCAGGAGCGCGAGCTCGGCCGTTCGGTGGAGAAGCTGCTCAACCGGCTGGTCACCGTCAACGAACAGCTGCATCGGACGCGCGGAAACCGAGAGTCGCTCGACCACGAGAACCGGCTGACCCACTCGCACTACGCCAGCGTGCTCAAGGTACCACCGCCACCGCCGCCACCGCCGCCGCCAGTGATGGTCGACTAGTTTTCAACACCACTTTTCCCACTAAAGATACCAAAATTCTTCATTGGATTTGATGATATTTTCCAGTCATATTGACCCTTATGATTTAAAAACTGTCTTTAAATTTCATAGTTCTATGTGTAGGTCTTTTCATGAAAATAACACTTCTATATACTGTCAAAACAATTGCTGAATTTATAATCAACTCTGCTTACGAATTGCTTTTACTATCCCTTATGGATAATGAATCCAGGAGGCTTTATTGGGAACATCAACCTTATATAATTTACAAGAGTTGTTGTTGTCTAATTTAGGTGTACCTATCCGGGTATCTGGGGATGTCTTCCATTAATCTCTTATAGAAACGGCGAAAAATGGACCAAAATGGTCGGGGTTTTTTTCAAAACGTTGATAATATTTTTCCCAATAACAATTTACTTTTTGAGCGACATCCGAGTATTTTTACTATTTTAAATTTGAATATCAACCTTATATAATTTACAAGAGTTGTTGTTGTCTAATTTAGGTGTACCTATCCGGGTATCTGGGGATGTCTTCCATTAATCTCTTATAGAAACGGCGAAAAATGGACCAAAATGGTCGGGGTTTTTTTCAAAACGTTGATAATATTTTTCCCAATAACAATTTACTTTTTGAGCGACATCCGAGTATTTTTACTATTTTAAATTTGAATAAAACTAATTTTGCATAGGCTGAAAATAGGGTATGAAAAAGGTAAACAACTCTTCACAGGTACAGTCTGTCCAATAATTTTATGCCACAAAGTCACTTTTCGTCACTAAAAATTTTGACGCGCACGCGCATTATGCCCTATGGGCATATTATTTGCCCTATGGGCATATTTATGCCTTATGGGCATAGGTAGGGTTATGTCTTATAGGCATAGGTTTTTGCCCTAATAAAGTAACAGGCGTAACCACATAGTGCCGGAGGCACGGGTCTCCGCTGCTAGTCAACCTTATATAATTTACAAGAGGGTTGATTTTCAGTTGTTTTTGTACGTATCCGGGTATCTGGGGTTCTGGGGTTGTCTTCCATTAATCTTTTATAGAAACGGTGAAAAATGGACGAAAATTGTTGGGGTTTTTTGCAAAACCTTTCTAATTCTCTTCCCAACAACACTTTCGTTTTTGAGCGAGATCTTTAACTTTTTTCTTATTTAATTTTGAAGAAATCTAATTTCGTCTAGGCTGAAAAAAAAACAAATGCAACCGACGGCCGGCCAAAATGCATCCACTATAAAAATGGAAAATATCACTTTGGCACTGGAATTCAACAAGTACACAGTAGTTTACGATTTCATGCAATAAAGACACATTGCGTCACTAAAACCCTTGCCACGCACGCGCATTTTGCCCTATGGGCATATTGTTTGCCCTATGGGCATAAAAATGTTGTTTTTCATGTGTTTATATGCCCTATGGGCATATTTATGCCTTATTGGCATAGAGTTTTGCCCTTTGGGCATATTGACATGTAATTTTGCCAGCATTTTGCCCTATGGGCATATCGTTTTGCCTTATTGGCATAGGGTTTTGCCCTATGGGCATATTGACATATTATTTTGACAGAATTTTGCCCTATGGGCATATCGTTTTGCCCTATGGGCATATCGTTTTGCCCTATGGGCATAGGGTTTTGCCTTATGGGCATATGGTTTTGCCCTATGGGCATATTGACATATAATTTTGCCAGCATTTTGCCCTAAGGGCATAGTTATGCCTTATGGGCATAGGGTTATGCCTTATGGGCATATTGATATAAATTACTGCAGCAATTTGCCCTACGGGCATAGCTTTGCCCTGTGGGCATATCTTTGCCCTATGGGCATATCTTTGCCCTATGGGCATATATTTGCCCTAAGGGCATATTTTTTGCCCTTGGGGCATATCTTTGCCCTAGGGGCATAGAAGCTGCCCGCAGGGCCTAGCTGGGTACCAGCTAGTTTAGAAATTTAAAACCAAAATTTACGAGTACTGATTTATTACTATATTCGTACTACTATATTTCCTACTACGTTCCAACTACCAACTTGAGTAAGATGACGTAAGTGAGTTCTAAGTTGTACCTAATTGGCTGGGGGTTTGACTGGAATGCTCCAACTTCTTCTTGCTGACGTTTCTGTCGACAACTCAACGACGCCATTCCCGCAGAGTTTCCCGAACTGCGATCTTAAGATGTCTGCGTACACTCTGTGCTGCAGGACGAAGAGCTAGCGACGCTGCAGCTCGAGGCAGACATCACGCAAGGCGAGGCCGACAAGCAGTCGCTCGCAGAACAGCTCATGTCCGTGCAACGGGAAGCATTGAACTGGGCCGGCCGGTGCCAGATTGCCACCGAGACCAAGGAGGCGTTCCGTCGCGAGACTCGGCCTGACGGGGACGTCGGAACGATGAAGTGCGAGATACATCGCATGCAGGTACACCAACCCAGGAGAAACGTCACGATTCGATTGGCTTCGCGCCAGGGGTCTGTTTATTCGTTTGGTGCACATTTTGCCGATGCACTTGCATTGTGCATTGCCACTTGAATGTCGACGTCATAATCGGGGTTGGTCGAGTTTTTGGTGTGTGATTGCAGCATAGCGTCACTAGATTCACCGCCTTCTATGTTCATTCATAGTCCTGTTTCTATCTCCATGGAGCCACGTTATAATCGGGGTAAGTGGAGTTGTTGGCGTGTGATTGCAGCATAGCGTCACTAGATTCACCACCTTCTATGTTCATTCAAAGTCCTGTTTCTATCTCCATGGAGCCACGTTATAATCGGGGTTAGTCGAGTTGTTGGCGTGTGATTGCAGCATAGCGTCACTAGATTCACCGCCTTCTATGTTCATTCAAAGTCCTGTTTCTATCTTCGTGAAGCCCAACAACTCATATAAACTTAATATTGATTCCACGGTCGGTTGTCCGTGTAGCATTACTTGATATTGCTTGACCCCGGGTGATCCTGGTTTATATCCTGATGCCAGTACAAATTTTCGGAATAATTAAACATATGCTATTTTTTTAAAAACACCCCAGACCTCTCAGCACTGCAAAAAATTCAACAACAGTGGATAATTGTCGCATTGTAACCGTGTAGCATTATTGGTAATGCTGAACCTCGGCAAGGCGAAAGAACCGGGTTCAATTTCCCGGCAAGAATAACATTTTCAATCGGATATTTTGCTTCTTGCACAAATTGCCTGTGTAGAGCTCGTACGGTTTCGAGTCGCTTCTTCCCCTTCTCTCCCGAGAGCCCTTTCCTCACCCAGCGAAGGCAGGAATCTTGTGCGGCCGGATAGCTCAGTTGGTCAGAGCAACCGCCCGGCAAGCGGAAGGTCCCGGGTTCATATCCCGGTTCGGACGCGCTTTTTTCCTGCTCAGCAAACCCACCATCTAGCCGTCTATGAAACAATTTGTTGCTATTAATTGGGGTATTTTTCAGAAAAAAACAATTTAACTGGGTAACAAATGCTAAGTCCCACACCGAACGGTTTGGCAACGTTGGAAACACCGGTTCTCGTGAGATCACTGAAGTTAAGCAACGTCACGCTGAGTCAGGTGTTTGATGGGTTACCATCATGCACATGGTCAGTTCTGTTCGGGAGAGAGGTCGGAGGGTTTGAAGTTAGTACGACAACTTCACATGCCTTGCTTATCAACCTCTCGACAGCACGGATTAGTGGAGGAATCCTGTTGTTCGAGTTGTACCGTCCTGCGGAAGGGACGTAAAGCCGGTGGTCCCCTCGGTGCTTTTCGACAGGAGTAGGCTACGTGCCGGCACCGGGTTTCCCCTCCTCCCTTCTAGCCATAGGTTAGGTTCATCATCACCATTTCATTCACCGACTCCATTAGACCAGTGCCAAACGGCCAGTTGTCAAAACAGTGCGTCGTTAAGCACCAATAATTGAATCAATCAAGTCTCACAAACTCAAACATTTCCCGTGTTTTCTCGAGTTTTCGGCACTCAGCATTCACTACCCAGTGAAATAGTTTGTATGAAAACTAACGTACTAATATTAGGAAGAGACACGAGTGTTAAGAAACTAATAATTGGGGTACATGGGTGCGGCAGGTGCGCATGAGCCACCTGCAGCAGGCGCAGGAGAAGCTGATGACCGACCTGAACCACTGCGTCCACCGACGGAACCACATCGTGGACGTTTCCGAGGCGAGGGACTCGAGGTCTACACGCGCCCCCGTCAACGTCACCGACTTCGGCAGGCAGCTGGACGAGCTGCGCACAAAGATCTCCGGCACCTACGCCGTACGTTTCCTAGCCGTCAGAGTTGTCGTTGAACTGGTTGTAAATGTTACTCAACTCGTCAGTAGATCTATTACACTAGTAGTAAAGTGACGTCAGGTACCCACTGGGCGTACTACCAGTTTGGAAAAAATATTGATTAGCTCTGCTAAATAACAAAGGAAGACAGGGAAATCACAACCCGAATTGCTCTGCCTGGCTTTAGCGAGTGGGTATCATGACGTCAAAGGAAGACAGGGAAATCACAACCCGAATTGCTCTGCCTGGCTTTACGGAGTGGGTATCATGACGTCATTTTGATAGAATTTTGATTGAATTGAATAGGTGTTTTCGAGCTATATTTATTTTAAAGCGTATTTTTTTTGGATATTGATTCTCATTTCATCTCAATTCTCAAGAAAACTTCTTTTAAAAACGTCGATTATAACAAAAATAATTATTTTTTAGAAAAACAATTTAAATAGGTAGGAAATGAATAGTGAGTCCGAAACCCAAACTTATACCGACATTTTGGCAGTCAAGTTTAAATCGTTGATAAAGCAGGTAGTGTAGCTTTGCGAAACGTCGGGAATCGTTGGAGTGGGCATTCAATAACCAGTTAAATAGCTTTTCTGTAAACAAACGTGTTAAGATTCGGTTCCAGAAAGCAGAATGTTGTCGAACTTTACATCCAGCCGATTGTGTTTCGGTTGCAGAAAGCAGAGGAGGTGGACGAGGAAATGCAGATCCTGGTGGGGAAGCAGCTCGAGCTGACTGAGCAGCTGGCAGAACGGCAAAACCTGATCCGCACGCTGCAGGACTCGGCGGCGCAGGCGGCAGTGCAGCTGGAGGACGCGCTGCTCCACAAACAGAAGGTCGGTCTCGCTTGCTGCGGCTCGATTTCGCGCTCACGTTCACCCACAGTCAACTTATTAGAAACTAAATCTCCGTTCCAAAATTTGTATCCGTACCGGGATTTGAACCCGAATCTTTTCACCTGTCCAGGGTTATGCATTTTCCAACTATGCTATATGGAAAACGAACTGTGGAATCGTTATTAAGTTGATTTGAGTTGTTGGGCTTAATAGAGATAGAAACAGGACTATGAATGAACATAGAAGGTGGTGAATAGTGACGCTATGCTGCGATCACACACCAACAACTCGACTAACCCCGATTATAACGTGGCTCCATGGAGATAGAAACAGGACTATGAATGAACATAGAAGGCAGTGAATCTAGTGACGCTATGCTGCAATCACACACCAACAACTCGACTAACCCCGATTATAACGTGGCTCCATGGAGATAGAAACAGGACTATGAATGAACACAGAAGGTGGTGAATCTAGTGACGCTATGCTGCAATCACACGCCAACAACTCGACTAACCCCGATTATAACGTGGCTCCATGGAGATAGAAACAGGACTATGAATGAACACAGAAGGTGGTGAATCTAGTGACGCTATGCTGCAATCACACGCCAACAACTCGACTAACCCCGATTATAACGTGGCTCCATGGAGATAGAAACAGAACTATGAATGAACACAGAAGGTGGTGAATCTAGTGACGCTATGCTGTAATCACACACCAACAACTCGACTAACCCCGATTATAACGTGGCTCCATGGAGATAGAAACAGGACCATGAATGACCATAGAAGCCGGTGAATCTAGTGACGCTATGCTGCAATCACACACCAACAAACTCGACTAACCCCGATTATAACGTGGCTCCATGGAGATAGAAACAGGACTATGAATGACCATAGAAGCCGGTGAATCTTGTGACGCTATGCTGCAATCACACGTCAACAACTCGACTAACCCCGATTATGACGTTGGGTACGCTTGTATATTAGTGTGATTCGATCTTAAATGAAAACACTACATGCAAAATGTAACGCAACAAAGGCAATATGTAGTATGTACCACAATACTAAAACCGTACATTTAACATATTTGCATCTAAGTTCGAATCACACCAACACCGTCTTCTCCCCGCAGAACCTGCAAGTGCTCCTTCGCAAGCAGCGCAAGGCCAGCCAGTACTCCGACATCAAGGTCTTCCGGCATCGGCCGCTGTTCAAGAACCACACCAAGCTGGAGGTGGAAGACAACAAGCAGCAGGCGATGAACGTAGACTTGGTGGTCATCATCGAGACGCTGCTCGAGGACTTCCCCGACCTGCGCTTTCCGATCACGAGGGTGCTCAACACCCTGCAGTTGCCCACCTCGTAGCCACGCCACGTCGCAATCACGCCTGCATTCGATGAAAGCGTTTTGAGACTGCATTTATTTTTAATATATTTTTGCGTGGAAAATCAGACGACGGTTGAAAAAAACCTTCATTGTTTGTTTGTTAAGGTTTTAGAAAGCTTTTTCCTGAATCTTATACAAATAACTCTTTTCAAATTGAGATTCGAGTGCTGAGCTCGCATGAAAACATCTCCCGGCATTTAGCAGAGGGCTTCGCAAAACTTCTCTTCGCGGTAAGTTGTGAATTCTCCGTTTTCCTTTTGCTACAGCCCTTTTTTGCATCTAAGCATGGTTACTTGAAGCCGATAAATAAGTCATCTGTCAATCCTACTTGGGCGTGTAAAGGTTATCAAATGAGGGATTTTGATTATGTTCCCAATCAATCACCAATGGCACTCTGCAACCCATGATCATGGTGGCCATGATGTACATAAGCAGGATCGTAATGTGGTTGATGGAATATCTGAAACTAGATTTCAAACTGAATTTGAACACAATTTATTGAACGTTATCACATATTTTGCACAATTGATCAATATTCAAAGTCGAAAGAAGAACATTTTCTTGTTTTACGATATAAGTAGTATTGGTTGCACAGTATGAGTATTTAACAGCCTTGCCTCTAGAAAAGAAAATTATTGAATTATTTTTACCAATTCTTCGATTGTTTAAAATTCCATTTGCCATTGCTAGCAACAAATCCTAATTTTCGTAACAGATTCCCATGCTGTCAAGTTGCTGCTACTCATTCCAAACTGGTTTTCTGGGAGTTTTTTCTTTGTAAACATTGATGGCTCACAATCGAATGGATCACTTTTCATGGCCCACAAGTTGCCCATTTAAGATAAAGACTTTTTTCTTTCCTTTATGAGAAAAAAATATAGTTGGCAATTGGCATATAAAAATCCAGACACAAGCAAAGCAACTGTTTGGCTGAATTTTTGCAGCAGTAGTCAGTAGGAAAGTAGTTTTTACCTTTTTAGTTGTTACAGCAGCATTATCATGAGCAAAGAAGGAAATTTACTGTTTTCATAGCAGTTTTTTCCTAACAGGTTTAACGAGCCGATACAATACAAGTCACTGTCAACACAATAATTGTCCACCACTCTCCTGGATGATGAAAAGATAGAAGAATATAACTGAAGTTGGGAGGCAAAAAATGAAAGAGCAATGTGCCAATTTCTCACAACTTATATGTTTGGATCAGTCTGCTAGGTTATTTCTTTAAATATGATCTGATATCAGAACATATATCAGATATAATATGATATTGATCCGGCATTAGCTAACTAACATTTAAAACCATAAACTGTTATTTTCAGTGTTAACAGTTAGCAACTTGCTTACAACAAATAAGCATGTTGCACACTATTTTTAAATTCATATTACTCCAACAAAAGTTTTAACTTTGCTTGTCAACAGCACACAGGTCCAAAATGGCACAAACAACATCTAAACCAGAATAACATTTTGTAACCCTTCATTTTTATTTATCAAAGAGATTGGACAGGAAAGCAATAATCTCCATTTCAGAGGCGAAGGCAGCTATAACAAGTCCTCCATACAATGCATTCCATTTCAAACAGAACTTGTCAACACGTCAAGAAATCGATATAGCTAATCTTTAACGTAAATAAAACTACACAGACACTCGAAAGCCGAAGGCCACCTTAAACCGAGTGTAAAAACCAGACAGCGATTTCGACTTGATAAGCACTCACGGCGATTTCGTTAAAACTTAAAAATTAAAAAAAGAAAAGAAAAAAATGGATTAATATTTTTAAATCTTTTTCTATTTTCCACCTGAATCAATCAGTCTTGAATGAGAAAGTAAATAGGCGTGGCACAAACAACCTGAGCCTGATTACGGAGAAGCAACATCCTCTCGGACAACGATCTGAATCGAAGCATTGCGTTTCCACGCTGGCAGGCATGCCGTGCCTTCGCGCAATCTAATACAGGGAGAGTGTTTGGCACATTACAGCTCCCGATTAGCAATCGCGCAATTAACGGTCGATACCCCAGTCTCTGATGCCGAGATAATTTCGAGCATTGACTTGTTGCTGATATTTCCTCAGAATTTACTATCCTACACTGAAAACAAGCATTAATATTTAGTTTTCAACAATGTCAGTCACTTTTCATTAATATGTTTTTGCAACGGAAAGCATTATCCATGGAATGGCTTTCAGGCTTGTCTTTAATGAAGCACGATGGATGGCTCAAATCAAGTGGCAAGAATGCTGTGACAAAAAGTAATTGTTTATATTTTTACTAGTAAATATTGCAGAGTATATATTTATTGAACTGCAAAGATTCAATCTTTTTAGCCAGTATCATCAAAAGACTTGAACAGATTCTTGCCAAAAAGTTGCCTACATAGTTTCCTAAACAGTTTCATTTTAATTGCACCTTACAAGTTTTAAGTCTGTAGTATGCTCTCTCCTGCTCCATCAGTCAAAATGTATCTTCCTTAAAAGGTGTAGCCATCCTAGCACGTTAAAATGGAAACCTTGAAGATTTACATCAAATAAAAAAGAGCTGGGGAAGTGGCAGAAAGTATATGAAGTTCTAAAATGAAGACTATGAGAACGTATGCAAACATCAAAGACATATCTGATTCGATATTTTGAGCCATCCATCCTACGATCTTGACAAGCTGCCAGGGAAACTATTCCTCGGAAAACACTCATTGTGTGCAGTGAGACGTTCGTTTGGTATGCCAGCATCGATTTTGCATACCACTGGTACTTAAAACAATAAACAGACAGAAATTAACTGAAATATTAACTGCATAATGCTTATTTCATTTTTCCAAAACGAGTAGTTTGGAAATAATTAAATGAATTAACACCAATCAGGTTACCAGAGCAACTTGGCAGGTGAAGTCAGTCTTCATGCAAACGATTACGCAATAAATATCAACAAAATACTTTTGAAATACAGTTTCCCATGAAGCAAGATGAAGAAAACTGTGGGCATACTTCAAAGCACCATCAGTTTAGAGGATCAAACGCAAGCAACAAGTCAATGCTTTCCCTCTCCGACGAAATTAGCAAATACAAATAATCGTAAATCCTTAATTAATAATACACGCTACAACAATCCATGTAGGCATATAACGTTAATAGTGAAGAATATTAAAATAACTCTCTTCTCAAACACACGTCACGTCGAAACCGTTCACTCGTATTCCGACCTGATCACATTGCTGTCCTTCGAAACGTTCTGATTCGTCTGGTCGTTCTCAAACTCGACGAAATCGTCGAACAGAGTCGGCCACGCCTCCGTGTCGTCGTAGCAACTCAGATCTGAGCCGACCGCCTCGGCAAAGTTCAGAAACATGTTCCACGTGTCCTTCGGTATCCCGCGCACGTGCGGGTGGCTCTCGACAAAGAACAGCCAGCGCGCCAGGATCGGCGGCGGCCGCCCGGTGAACACCAGCCGCCAGAGACACGTGGCGACGTCGGCGGGCAGGATTCGCTGCCCCGACTCCACGTCGAGCCCGAAGCGGAACGTGAACCGGTAGAGGTCCTTGAAGAGTTCGGCGTCGCGCGCCACCTCCGTCTCGACCTCCGGCAGCCGCGCCTGCAGCGAGCGGACAGAGTCGACGCGGAGGTCGCGGCAACCGTCGACGAACTCGGCGCGGCTGAAGCGGCACATCTGCTCGGCGCGGAGCTTCCACGCGAGCAGCAGCACGCGGTATTCGTCGGGGGACACCTGCGGGAGAACGTTGTTTTTTATTTTAATTTGGAAGGGGGTGGAATCGGTGGGTGGGCTTAAAAGAAAACCAGGTTTCATTTAGTATTCTAAAAGTTGGATGGTAGAAAATTATCAAGATATTGTTATAGGAGGAATAATCAGAATCACTGACAAAAACGGATTTGGCTCGAGGAATTGACTGCGCTCTTCCATGGAGGTATGTGGCAAATATCAACCCACATTTCATTTCAAAGGTCAGATAACAGAAAATCATCAAGATATTACAAGAGGAATAATAACTGACCATTATGGTTTTGACTCAAGGAAACGGCTTTGCTCGTCCATGGAGTTATGTGGGAAATATATCGACTTGCTTTACTTTCTTAAGACTTGTGTCTTTCCTTATCTTAGCACATTAAAATTCAGAAAAACTATTTCACTGGTCATTGAATGATTAGTCCCAAACTCAAGCTTTATACTTTTGCAATGCTGTGCTGCCTGTTTTATCAGGGGTCTCAACTCAAGTCCCATACAAAAACTGTTATTTTGTTGATGGAATAGCTGAGCAGGAAAAATGTGCGTCCGAACCGGGATATGAACCCGGGACCTTCCGCTTGCCGGGCGGTTGCTCTGACCACTGAGCTATCCGGCCGCACAAGATTCCTGCTTCGCTGGGTGAGGAAAGGGCTCTCTCGGGAGAGAGAAGGGGAAGAAGCGACTCGTAATGGTACGAGCTCTACGCAGGCAAATCGTGCAAGTGTATTCGACGTCCCCGCGACAGAGTTGGCTCTGACTGTGCACCTAGCCTCATTCTCAGAAGAGATGGAATGGATGAGAAATCAGTGATTTTTTGGTGGAAGCCCACACCAGAAGGCATTTGATGATGGGATAGCTGAGCAGGAAAAATGTGCGTCCGAACCGGGATATGAACCCGGGACCTTCCGCTTGCCGGGCGGTTGCTCTGACCACAAAACCAATGAAGTAAAGTTCAATTTCACTTAATTTATCTGCAAATAAGACTAGATGCTTGAGAGATGATAATTATTGACAATGAGATGAGCAAAGCTGACAGTCGTCATAAACCGTCGAACCCAAGAGGTTGACATACCTGTAGATCTGAACAGAGCCGTTCAATGCCTTCCGAAAGAATAGTGTCTTCGTGCGAATCCCGATAGCTCTCGAACAAAGCATTGAGCTTGTTTTCGGAAGGCTCCTTTGGTTTGACTTCGGCAGACATGACAGTCCTCGGTATTCGCGGGTAGAATGTTCGCTTGAGGCTCCCGCAATAGTCGGATCCGAGAACGGTGAAAGTCTTGCTGTTCCCGTTTGACTGCGGCTCGACCGTGGATGTCAGTCGATGCAGTTCTTGCGATTGAGACAGAATCCCGCACAGCTCCATTATCTCTGTTAAACAATCGAATGGCAGGTTATCACGAAAAGAACACGGAAAAAAAAAAATTGTGGCTAAGTTTTTCTGGTGGGAATACATTTTTAATCATCCATTGACACTGGAATGAGCAATTTCACATGGAACCTATATGCTCACATTTAGGTTTAGGAACATGTAGATTGTTCAACCTGTGGTACCTTCAATCATTTGAATTTGGATTCAATGGTACAACTCTTTTAACCCTGGATTGAAGTCAAATGTCATCACATATGATGAACTTCAATTGTTTTCTAGGATTATCTCATCTGCCCCGGTATGAAAAATATTGTGAAATCGGCCCAAAGTTTAATATTGGATGTTGAATATTCCACACAGTATAAAACCTTCTGTTTGTCGTGGGTCTTTAAACAAAAACAGCACTTTCCCATTTGTTGCCATTACTTGCAGCTATTTGACTTGGCTGATTACAATTTCCGATGAAAAGTGTACCTACTTATATGTTTTCTATTTGACTTGCTATGCTGTAGACCGAATAAGAAGCTTAATTACGAGTAGCTCAGCTTAGAAAAATTTCTTACCTTCCCTATCCTTCTCCAAAGGTGTACCAATGTTGTTGGTTGTGGGTGAAGGAGGGACCTTGAAACAGGAACAGCAGTTTCCCATTTGTTGCCGTTACTCGCAGATCGTCTGTCTTGACCGTTGTGCATCAAGAAGCCTCGCTTCATCAGTCACCTCCAGAGCAGCTGCAAAAAGGCAGTCCAATCACCTCACTTCCTCCTCTTTTCTTAATGTTGGCCAGAGTCAGTGACAAAGGAAATGTTTATTTTACCTTATTTTTACAGCTGCTATCTTCCATACTCTATTATGAATTTCCAGATTATTTATAATTACTGATTTCCTGTGGCAAATGATAAACTGTTTTCTTGATGATAAAACTTTTTGGCAACTTTGGCAGTAGTACACAAATATTATTGTTGTTTTCATAGGCTGGCAGCAGGAAAGGGAGAGGAGCACTATTTCCTGGTATTGTATAATGTAAAAATATAAATCGAATTAGAAGAAAACGTTGAGGAAATGGATAGTCGAATAGCCTGGCGTTATCCAATCCAATTACACGCATACACTGTGTTACACTTTCCTAGAATTTTCCAATTAGTTCACATCATCACTTAATCTCTTGTCTGACATTACAGCACCTGCCATTTTCTTGTGGGTGGAGTCAGGCCAGCCATTCGAATCGAACCACAGCCTTGGGGATGGAGATTTTCTTCAAAGTCCATCATTTGGCTACCTTCCGACCCATCGTATTCGCAACCCATCGTAACTTGCGATGGGTTGCGAATACGATGGGTTAAGAATACGATGGGTTAGGAAAGTGGCTTGACTCTATTTCATCACTTTCCTAACCCATCGTATTCTTAACCCATCGTATTCGCAAGTGGCTACCTTCCGACCCATCGTATTCGCAACCCATCGTAACTTGCGATGGGTTGCGAATACGATGGGTTAAGAATACGATGGGTTAGGAAAGTGATGAAATAGGGTCAAGCCTGCGGCTACCTTCCGACCCATCGTATTCGCAACCCATCGTAACTTGCGATGGGTTGCGAATACGATGGGTTAAGAATACGATGGGTTAGGAAAGTGATGAAATAGGGTCAAGCCTGCTATGAGTTAAGAATACGATGACTTGCGAATACGATGGGTTAAGAATACGATGGGTTAGGAAAGTGATGAAATAGAGTCAAGCCTGCTATGGGTTAAGAATACGATGACTTGCGAATACGATGGGCTAAGAATACGATGGGTTAGGAATGAGTCCACAGGGCTACCCCACCCTGAAGTAAGGATACCCCCACTCCGATGCCGGCCCTACAACATTCCCGCCCATCTTGAGCTTCGCCGATCTGCCGTTGAAGTTGGCGCTAGCTCAACCCCCGGCAAGTCCGCAACAAGCAATGCAGGGCTGATCGACAAAAAGCCTCGGCGGCGGCGACGGGCAAGACTTCGGAGTCGGTAGATAATAGAGAGAGGTAAATTGGGGGTTATCCTCCCTGAACATTTGTGGATAAAATTATTTGGCATTGCTCCCACGGATCATGTATTCTTTCCAGGAATTGGGGAGGATCGGGAACATGGGGCACGAGGAACAAATACGGATGTACTAAATTTAATTCGCTTATCAAGTAGTGTTCCTAATAGTGTATAATATCACTAATATAAAAATAAACTCGGACGCAAAATTTCAATTGAATTGGCGTGCACATTCATATAGTATATTCCTAATTAACTGGTCCAAAACCTGTACCTGCATTCCTAGATAATGTAGTACTGTAAGTATTTAATGATAATCGAATAAAAACGGATAGACCAGATAAATGCACTTCATTCCTCTCGGATATTTGAAAATACATACAATATAATCAAAGTATATTAGATTATACGCGGGAGATCGTCCTACATGTTAAAAGTCACCACTCATCCATTGAATGTGGTATCGCTCGCAGACATTGCTAGCACAGTGTTGCAGCTAGAGATCCGATGATAGACAGCTCATTAGTCAGGAAACAAATAGCAAGTGGTTGCTAGCTCGGAAGGGTTGCTTTGGCCGCGGTTGACTGTCGAAAAGGGTAGACATTCCGCGTTAAGACGAATCCAGTCATATCGAAAAAACCATATGAAACTCGGAATAGTACCTATTGATTTACTTTTTTACTGTCTTTTATATAATCAGGTGCAAGCATAATCTCCAAGAGTGTTTTTATTTCTCATGCTGTTAATGAGGCAGCGAAATAGAAGACTTTCAGCATTCGCTCAAGCCCTTTGCTCCGCAGTGGACACAAATGTAGCCTTCGCGCCGTGGCCTACGTCGAATGTCTACGTTTCGCCCGAAAAGTTTGCGTTACACGATTAGGTGTTACGAGAATGGACCCTGAGAAATCCCGTTCTCAAAACGGTCGCTTCTTCCGCCTAAAGCCTTCTACGTTACCCGAAAACGACAAATTATAGAAAAGGATTTGGGGCGTCTTTCGAGGCAAATAAAATCTGGCCGTGGTTTCCCGGTAGTCAGTCAGACGTTTCTTTTGTTAACAGAATTCTTTGTCTATGGTCAACTTCTTGGCGTCGACCAATTGTCGGTAAATTTTGCATTCCAGTACCTTTCATTTTTAGTTGTCAATCGATTATACCGACAATCATTCATTACCGCTCTTCACCGCTCTCGGAGCCGCTCTCCGAGAGCGGTGAAGAAACAAGTGTTTTAGTTGTAGTTTTCACGCGATAAGACCCGAGACCGACACGCAATAAATTTAAATTCAAATCTTGCCTGCATTTATTGATTTAATCGATTCAACTGACGTTTATTTTTACCTATAATTTTCACAGATAGACAAAGAAACACTCGATAAACCTTTCGGCTGCACGATGTTGCGACTGTACAGTGTACATGGACTTTGGAAACAAGTTTATACCTGCAGTGATTGACACAGGCGGTGTGAAATGTGAAGTCGGGTTGTTGCTATCTTCGTTTGATAGACAAAAGCGAATTGACAGATTATTATTATTATTATTGTATTATATTATATTATCATTATCATTATATTATACTTATACCACCTTACCACCGCTACTTAACTGTACACTTGTAAGAGAAATTGAAATAAATAAAAAAATAAAGAGACGGGTCCCTACAAAAAGACACCGACACAAAACTGTATAAAAGTAAGATATTAATTGTCATGTTGAAATATTCTCTAAAAGATTCTTCAATTTCAATTTCAATTTCATCTTCATTTTATTCTGCATTACAAGCATACAGGGTAAAAAAATGAAGTAGCAGAAGCCCGCGTAAGGCATGAGAATTGTGTGCGGGCTGACTTTGTAACTCTCATCACTAATTGAACAGTTCATACAGCAAAGACATTTGAACCATTTAGTGTTTTGGATGTAAGCTTATTTTTCCGTGGTATTTTGAAAATGGTATGTTTGCTAGCCCTACACTGCAAAAAAAAATGTCTGAATATCAGACGCCAAAGGCGTCTAAAGCTACCTACTGTAAAGAATCATACCTTTAAACGCGTCTTATTTTTCGTCAGACACATACACGTCTGATATTCAGCCGCTACTGTGTCTGAATATCAGACGATTTTTGCGTCTTATGTAATTGGGTTATGGGATGAAAGCGTCTTATTATCAGACGCCAAAGGCGTCCATAGGCTACTGTCATGTTACTGTATAGAATCATACCTTTCAATGCGTCTTATTTTTCGTCAGACACATACACGTCTTATATTCAGACGATATTTGCGTCTTATAGAATAGGGTAATGAGATGATTTAGGGATTCCACTGCATGGAAAAAGTATTTATCTGGTTGAGGTGGGGCAGCAAAAAGAAATCAAGAGAAGACACGAGTTTCTCATGATAATGACGGGTACCTTTTAATCACAGGTTAATGTAGGTATATTTTTCTATGGCA
The DNA here is from genome assembly GCA_921293315.2 of Nemurella pictetii. Lineage (NCBI taxonomy): Eukaryota > Metazoa > Arthropoda > Insecta > Plecoptera > Nemouridae > Nemurella > Nemurella pictetii. Next base: position 13,276,806 of record OV121122.1, read on the forward strand.
TGATGTAGAAGTATACACGTAGTAAACTGCCTCTAAAGCAACTGCGTTATTTATCAATTAACGTTTTGGCAACAAAAGGCACTTGGTAACTTCATGCCACTCCCACAAAAAAGACTCATCATAACAATATCGAAGTAAATAAGCACCCTAAGTACAACAACTTCCATCACAAAAAATATAATATAATGTCAATAACCTGGCACTGGCTCTCCTTCCTCTGGCACAGATAATAATATATGCATTGCAATGGGTGGAATTTGCCAGAAAGGTGTTGAGGTGGCTGCCAGCCCCTGACAGTGCCTATGTTGCCACAGAATAGCTAATAATCTTCGTACTATGGTACGGTAGGTAATTACAATAACTGGAACAGAATCCAGGAAGGTGACTGGCAAGTTCGATGAACAGAACAACTCAAGCTTTTCTTTGAATATCAAACGCTTCCCTTGGGATGGGATCAGTACAGAATCTGATCTTATTGAATCGTTGTACAGCAACAAACGCAAAGCTTCTTGCGTAACATCTGCTTCTGAAAGAATAATGAATTGCCTGAATGAATGATCTGTGTAGTGATTGTATAGGCAGACAGGTACTACCTATTAGTAGTACTATACAAGAGGTAGGTGAAATTTAATGTCGTTTGCAATTTGCAAACTTACTTGGGGTCATGAATCTGCCTTACTTTCCGCGAAAAGGCTGCACGAGGGAGTCCAGCCCCCATTCTTTTAACAGTTCTTCTGTTAATCGATCGCCCATCGTGAAATTTTCAGTCACCTAAAGTATCACTAAAGTATCACCTAAAATTCACTACAAAAGGTAAAAGAGCAAAAATATCTCGCCGACGCCGCCAAAACAAATCAAACACGAACGAGCGGTCGCCGCCACCGGCGCTCCGGTCACCGCCTCGGCATTACATTGACTTGAAAATCAACTCAGTGCTGTCAGATTTTTGAAGATCTTACTATGATCTTATTATAGGTCACGAAGTTTGTTTTCCATTATTCTACGCGAAAATGCTTCATGTATCAGACGCCTTAGTAATTAGACGCACTTCTTAAATAAGACGATAATTCAGACGCATTTTTAATCAGACGCATTGCATAAATCATTCGCCTACAGACATCAGACGCGATTTATTCACGAAATAAGACGCATTTTCCCAAAAATCTGACGTTTCCGTAAAAGTCAGACGCTTATTTCATTATAAGACGCCAATGCATCTGAATATTGCGATTATTGCGGGTGCGAGCGTTTGAAGAGAGATAAGAAGATTTTTCGCAATACACCTATTCCATGCAATCAAAATTCTATAAAAATGAAGTCATGATACCCACTCGCTAAAGCCCTGCAGTGCAGAGCAATTCGGCTTGTGATTCTTGATTCTTGTAAAATCAAACACCCCTTGATACATAGTCACCCAATGAGACATGTGTGTCGGGTGGGTTGCCGAGGCCCGGTTAACAGTAACATTTTAAAATCCCAGCCACGCTGCCGCGCTCCCAGCGACCGCATGGTGGGGGAAATATTTTGAGGGGTGGAAGTCGCGATGAGTTGCGAATACGATGGGTTAAGAATACGATGGGTTAGGAAAGTGATGAAATAGAGTCAAGCATGCTATGGGTTAAGAATACGATGACTTGCGAATACGATGGGTTAAGAATACGATGGGTTAGGAAAGTGATGAAATAGGGTCAAGCCTGCTATGGGTTAAGAATACGATGACTTGCGAATACGATGGGTTGAGAATACGATGGGTTAGGAATCGAGGATACGATGGGTTGCAAATGCGATGAGTTAGGAATACGACGCATTAGGAATACGATGGGTTGAGAGGCTCCCCTAACCCATCGTATTCTTAACCCATCGTATTCGCAACCCATCGCAAGTTACGATGGGTTGCGAATACGATGGGTCGGAAGGTAGCCACTTGCGAATACGATGGGTTAAGAATACGATGGGTTAGGAAAGTGATGAAATAGAGTCAAGCCTGCTATGGGTTAAGAATACGATGACTTGCGAATACGATGGGTTAAGAATACGATGGGTTAGGAATGAGTCCACAGGGCTACCCCACCCTGAAGTAAGGATACCCCCACTCCGATGCCGGCCCTACAACATTCCCGCCCATCTTGAGCTTCGCCGATCTGCCGTTGAAGTTGGCGCTTGCTCAACCCCCGGCAAGTCCGCAACAAGCAATGCAGGGCTGATCGACAAAAAGCCTCGGCGGCGGCGACGGGCAAGACTTCGGAGTCGGTAGATAATAGAGAGAGGTAAATTGGGGGTTATCCTCCCTGAACATTTGTGGATAAAATTATTTGGCATTGCTCCCACGGATCATGCATTCTTTCCAGGAATTGGGGAGGATCGGGAACATGGGGCACGAGGAACAAATACGGATGTACTAAATTTAATTCGCTTATCAAGTAGTGTTCCTAATAGTGTATAATATCACTAATATAAAAATAAACTCGGACGCAAAATTTCAATTGAATTGGCGTGCACATTCATATAGTATATTCCTAATTAACTGGTCCAAAACCTGTACCTGCATTCCTAGATAATTTAGTACTGTAAGTATTTAATGATAATCGAATAAAAACGGATAGACCAGATAAATGCACTTCATTCCTCTCGGATATTTGAAAATACATACAATATAATCAAAGTATATTAGATTATACGCGGGAGATCGTCCTACATGTTAAAAGTCACCACTCATCCATTGAATGTGGTATCGCTCGCAGACATTGCTAGCACAGTGAGTGTTGCAGCTAGAGATCCGATGATAGACAGCTCATTAGTCAGGAAACAAATAGCAAGTGGTTGCTAGCTCGGAAGGGTTGCTTTGGCCGCGGTTGACTGTCGAAAAGGGTAGACATTCCGCGTTAAGACGAATCCAGTCATATCGAAAAAACCGTATGAAACTCGGAATAGTACCTATTGATTTACTTTTTTACTGTCTTTTATATAATCAGGTGCAAGCATAATCTCCAAGAGTGTTTTTATTTCTCATGCTGTTAATGAGGCAGCAAAATAGAAGACTTTCAGCATTCGCTCAAGCCCTTTGCTCCGCAGTGGACACAAATGTAGCCTTCGCGCCGTGGCCTACGTCGAATGTCTACGTTTCGCCCGAAAAGTTTGCGTTACACGATTAGGTGTTACGAGAATGGACCCTGAGAAATCCCGTTCTCAAAACGGTCGCTTCTTCCGCCTAAAGCCTTCTACGTTACCCGAAAACGACAAATTATAGAAAAGGATTTGGGGCGTCTTTCGAGGCAAATAAAATCTGGCCGTGGTTTCCCGGTAGTCAGTCAGACGTTTCTTTTGTTAACAGAATTCTTTGTCTATGGCCAACTTCTTGGCGTCGACCAATTGTCGGTAAATTTTGCATCCCAGTACCTTTCATTTTGAGTTGTCAATCGATTATACCGACCATCATTCATTACCGCTCTTCACCGCTCTCGGAGCCGCTCTCCGAGAGAGGTGAAAAAAAAAGTGTTTTTGTTGTAGTTTTCACGAGATAAGACCCTAGACCGACACGCGATAAATTTAAATTCAAATCTTGCCTGCATTTATTGATTTAATCGATTCAACTGACGTTTATTTTTACCTATAATTTTCACAGATAGACAAAGAAACACTCGATAAACCTTACCCTAAGTTTCGGCTGCATGATGTTGCGACTGTACAGTGTACATGGACTTTGGAAACAAGTTTACCTGCAGTGATTGACACAGGCGGTGTGAAATGTGAAGTCGGGTTGTTGCTATCTTCGTTTGATAGACAAAAGCGAATTGGCAGCCAAAGCTGATATAAGAGACGGGTCCCTACAAAAAGACACCGACACAAAACTGTATAAAAGTAAGATATTAATTGTCATGTTGAAATATTCTCTAAAAGATTCTTCAATTTCAATTTCAATTTCATCTTCATTTTATTCTGCATTACAAGCATACAGGGTAAAAAAAAATGAAGTAGCAGAAGCCCGCGTAAGGCATGAGAATTGTGTGCGGGCTGACTTTGTAACTCTCATCACTAATTGAACAGTTCATACAGCAAAGGCATTTGAACCATTTAGTGTTTTGGATGTAAGCTTATTTTTCCGTGGTATTTTGAAAATGGTATGTTTGCTAGCCCTACACTGCAAAAAAAATGTCTGAATATCAGACGCCAAAGGCGTCTAAAGCTACTGTAAAGAATCATACCTTTAAACGCGTCTTATTTTTCGTCAGACACATACACGTCTTATATTCCGACGATTTTTGCGTCTTATAGAATAGGGTAATGAGATGATTAAGGGATTCCACTGCATGGAAAAAGTATTTATCTGGTTGAGGTGGGGCAGCAAAAAGAAATCAAGAGAAGACACGAGTTTCTCATGATAATGACGGGTACCTTTTAATCACAGGTTAATGTAGGTATATTTTTCTATGGCATGATGTAGAAGTATACACGTAGTAAACTGCCTCTAAAGCAACTGCGTTATTTATCAATTAACATTTTGGCAACAAAAGGCACTTGGTAACTTCATGCCACTCCCACAAAAAAGACGCATCTAATAATATAGAAGTAAATAAGCACCTAAGTACTACTGTCAGATTTTTGAAGATCTTACTATGATCTTATTATAGATCACGAAGTCACGAAGGTCACGAGGTCACGAAGTTTGTTTTCCATTATTCTAAGCGAAAATGCTTCATGTATCAGACGCCTTCGTAATTAGACGCACTTCTTAAATAAGACGCCTCTATAATTCAGACGCCTTTTTAATCAGACGCATTGCAAAAATCATTCGCCTACAGACATCAGACGCGATTTATTCACGAAATAAGACGCATTTTCCCAAAAATCTGACGTTTCCGTAAAAGTCAGACGCTTATTTCATTATAAGACGCCAATGCATCTGAATATTGCGATTATTGCGGGTGCGAGCGTTTGAAGAGAGATAAGAAGATTTTTCGCAATACACCTATTCCATGCAATCAAAATTCTATAAAAATGAAGTCATGATACCCACTCGCTAAAGCCCTGCAGTGCAGAGCAATTCGGCTTGTGATTCTTGATTCTTGTAAAATCAAACGCCCCTTGATACATAGTCACCCAATGAGACATGTGTGTCGGGTGGGTTGCCGAGGCCCGGTTAACAGTAACATTTTAAAATCCCAGCCATGCTGCCGCGCTCCCAGCGACCGCATGGTGGGGGAAATATTTTGAGGGGTGGAAGTCGCGATGAGTTGCGAATACGATGGGTTAAGAATACGATGGGTTAGGAAAGTGAAGAAATAGGGTCAAGCCTGCTATGGGTTAAGAATACGATGACTTGCGAATACGATGGGTTGAGAATACGATGGGTTAGGAATCCAGGATACGATGGGTTGCAAATGCGATGAGTTAGGAATACGACGCATTAGGAATACGATGGGTTGAGAGGCTCCCCATCATTTTCGCCTGTTTCGCCTCTATATCCACGAAGATCATATTTGAACGGCGAGCGGCGGACTGATTTCAATTTTCAAGATCATTATAGTTCACAGTGAAAATATGGTGAACAGGCACCAAGAAAATTGGGTCTTTAAAGACCCAATTAAAGACACAATTGTCTCTTGGCAAAGTTTCCATCAGGTCCGAATCTTTTCCAGTTGTAGTTCTAAATACAAGCTATTTCATTTTGTGATACTTCAGCAAATTGAAGTTTAAACTCATTGCCCTTAGGCTTCTTGCTTTGACATTTTTTTGAGGCTGGTGTAATTGAAGATTTCCCTTTGCTCAGCTATTAAATATGTAATTAAAATGTGTAAAATTGATCTTGACACATTCTTCTGTTGAAATGTGCTAATGAATAAAACCACTACTACTACTTCCCTTTCGTGTGGGTGTGTGTGGGTGGACGGTAGCAAATTATCTAATTAGAGATTGAATAAATTGAACTTATTAAAATGACTTCGGGTACATTTCATGAGACATAATCTCCAAATGTTGTGGCATCGATTGAGATGGTGTATTTTGTATTTTGGTATTTTATTGAATAATATCAGCTGATCATGGGAAATATGAGCCGCATAATTTTTGTTTGAGTTTTCATCACATCAAGCTATATACACGAGGAGCGTGAGTGTGGATATAGTCACTTCGCTTAAAGTTTTCCTTCTCTCCACCCCACTCTCTAGCGCCACTGGACAAACCGCTTCAGAAATCAGACAGAACAGAATTGGAAAAAGGAGCAGGCCATTATGCGTTGTCTGGATTGATTAATTCTCTCTGTTATTCAAATATATTAAAATGACTGCTCACGATCAAATACGGGCAATGCTCGATCAGTTAATGGGCACAGGAAGAAATGGTAAGTTAGAAAAAATATTTCAACAAGTATATTGTTTGTATATCTTGTTTCTCAAGAATACGTCCTTCGTTCTGCAGCGTCAATAAAATGGCGTTGAGAAATCACACTTTTTTGAAGTACAGCACCAATATAGAAACTACCTTCTTCTAATGGGTTCAATTAGCTTAAAAGCTATGCAGTTCAAAAATTTTCGGCTTTTCGATATGGTTAATTGTTAATAACTCTTAATCTGCTCCGTGGCACGATTGGCGGCAATAAAATTAGTAGCCGACTCACTCACTCAAAAAGAATTAAGAACTTAATGCTATCTTTTATATTCCCTAGGAGAGAACAATCGATTCCAAGTAAAGTTCTCAGACCCAAAGGTGTGCAAGAGCTTTCTTCTAGCCTGCTGCCCTCATGAGATCCTATCATCCACAGTAAGTAAAAGTTCTTCGCTTTCCTACCCTTTGAAAATCAGTTTAATTCATTCATTTCCTAAAACATGATACCTTATTACATAAATGTTTTCCAGAAAAATGTTGAATATATCTTTGGCATTGCAAACTATTTGAAGTTTTAACGTCATAGGACCCAATTTATCTATTTTTTATCTTAATAATAATTAATTCTCAAAATTTGCAGTTCTTTCCAGAATTAAACTACAAATATATGAGGATATAGTGACAGTTTGAATTTGACAATGTTATAATTCTGTAAGTACTGAATAATATCTGCCTAATATTAGGAAAGGGGAACAATTTGTTTATGATTAGCTTGTAGGGGATGACCGGTACGTGATGTAGATTGTATGTGAGCAACTTTGGTGCCTAAGCGCCAAGGCTTTCCAGCCTGGTAAGTAGCGTGCCGTTGCAATCGGCTGTCAAACATTTGTCGAAACAATTTTCCGGCCGCGCGATGGGAGTACGTATTTGATCCCCACCCGATCCTTGATCCTCCCAACAACCCTCGATGTGGTTTCATCTCGTCACGCAATCATATCGCCTCACTCGTTACGAACTGGCAGTTGGACATTATTCGTTGAGCATTGTTAAATTTGTGAGTATTTCTCCCGTTTATGATTTGCCTGAGGGCGACCTCGTGTAAGGTTCTGAACTCGTGAGTATTTCTTGCTTGTGATAACTGATAACTGTCAAACCTCAGTAGTCGTGAGTATTGGTTTCGAAAAGTTATGCCTCGTGTCAGATAGCCCCAAATTTGTGAGTATTACGTTTCGCCCGATATTTACAAAACGCTTTGGGTTTTCCGACACTTCCTCTCTGTGAGTATTCGATCTTGAGTTTCTGTTAACTGGCCTCGGTCGACAATCTGCGCAGCCCGGTGATGTATTCTTTGTTGACGACAGTTGTTTCGAAAAGATACGATTAATAATCACTTTGCTGAACCTTGAAATGAACTGCTATCTTTCACCCTCAGGGCTGTTTAAAGCTCAGAATCGGTGCTGAAGCAACGAGAAGTTTGACTACCTAGCTTCTGTGCCCTGCCAGCGTGTAAGTCACCAAAAAGAACTCAACTGTACTTATCTATGCCCTGCCCTTGGAAATACTCGCGACTAGCCTATCTCTCTGTTCTCATGTCCATAACTCTCAAGTCAGTCTGCACGAAACACGAAACCATGTTGTTTTTTTGACAATTATATTCATATACACTGTCCAACTAGGTTCATAACTTATTCAAGATTGCATTCGGGGTCTTTAGACGTTGTATAACTCATTTGTTAACCAATTACTTTGTAACCAATAAATGTCTTCAAGTGCCGGTACATGAATGTCCTTCAGGGAGTCCGTGGTTTGTCGGGAAATGTTTCTCCGTTGGGATCCAGTCGCCGCTTGCGTTGGCGCAGAGCGCGTCAAACTGCCCCAATCCTGTCGGAGTAGAGCGTTGTAAAGAGGAGAATGAGTGTGGTAGCGTGCCCGTGGGAAAGTGTCCCACGACCCCGCTGTCTCCGACAGTCGGCCGCCCACCGAGCGTTGCCGAACTGAACGGTGACGAGAACTGACCGGCGCGTGTTTTTCCAGCGAATGGACCTGGGAGAGTGCCCCAAGATCCACGATCTCGCGCTCAGGGCGGACTTTGAGAAGGCTAGCCATTCCAAGGACTACTTCTACGACTTGGACGTGAGTACCAGCCGTTGAGTTTGTCGACGCGAATGCTAACGAGGTTACTGTAATGGCCAATGGATGATGGTGTTTTGCTCTGTTAAGATATGAGCACATAAAAAAGATTCAAACATTTACCATGGCCAAGGTCAGGGCTACAATAGACCTATTCTGCTCAGAGAAAAATGGCGTCTGATATCCACTTTACGTATTGAATGGAATAGGATTGTCTCGAAACGGAGCGAAAATCCATACATCCGATGGTTAACGTTTTCTTGACTTCTCCATGAAACAAACCTGCACCAGTAAAACTTTTCCAACAGTTTTCTAGAACATTCAGTTCAAAATCAATGCTTTTAACGGAACAAATGAATGCTCCCAACTCATCTCGCCTTAAAAAAACAAACAGAATTGCCCTGCACGCCCCAACTCCCACGCCTAACCTGGGCTACGCCAACGTTCCGCGGCTAACTTCTCTTCGGCGTCGGACAGGCGATGGAGCACCTGCAGGCGTTCATCGCCGACTGCGACCGCCGCACGGAGCTGGCAAAGCAGCGGCTTGCCGAGACGCAGGAGGAGCTGTCGGCGGAGGTGGCGCAGAAGGCCAACAAGGTGCACGAGCTGGCCGAGAGCATCGGCAAGAAGCTGGCCAAAGCTGAACAGCTCGGCGCCGAGGGGTTCGTCGAGGAGAGCATGAAGCTCATGGAGGAGGTGAGCGTTCGGTGTTGACGGGAATGCGGTCTAGCTTTCTGCCGTCGTGATGGAAAGCGATTGTTTGCCGTCAGAATTGTCTGTAGTTGGGTACAGGGTACCCGTACAGGGTACTACAGGGTGTAGTAGGGTACAGGGTACCCCTACAGGGTACTACAGGGTGTAGTAGGGTACAGGGTATCCCTACAGGGTACTACAGGGTGTGGTAGGGTATAGGTGGCTAGATTGGTAGGCATAAATGCTCTTTGATTAATATTATTTATATGTCCGTAGTTGTAATGTGAAAAACTGAAGAGGTGGGTCAGGGTGCAATAAGCAGTTATGTCCATTGTGTTGAATGTTCAGGAATGACAAAATCTGCGGGGACGTTCCACAGTTGCTGGTTGAAATGTTTGATATAAAAATAGCGCAAGGGCCTGGCTTTTCACACATGATGGAAATTCCTTGCTTAAGGATGATTAATTGCCAACTCATTTTGAAAGAAGTAGACTTAACTGGTTAATACATTGACCTCTTCAATTGAATACCCTGCAAGGAGACTGTTCTTCAATCAGATTTTATTAGTCTTTGATAGTCATCAATCATCATAGTCCTTGGGTAGAATGATTAGTGAAACACTTGTGAAACAGCCTTACATCAGGATGAGGAGAATGCCAATCCATTTGTAATAAATGAAATTAAAAGTTTGGGGCAGCAACTTCGGTTCCAGTGTCATAGGCCCCGAGTGGACGGACATTTAGTTCGGCAGACAGAGCAACAGCAGCAATGACTGGCGATCAGCGAAGCGTCGTAGCAGTCGGAGCAACGCCGCAATGGCTAGAGATCGGCAAAGGACATTTAGCCATGAAGTCGCTTCTCCGCGAAAGAGTCGCCCCTGTCGTGACGTCAAAATTAAAGTCACTTTGAAATGTTACTTCCTACACCCCGATCGGCGTGTTTGTCTGACGGCCCGCCCGTTCCTCCCGGCAGATCGAGGAGCTGCGCAAGAAGAAGAGCGCCGCCGAGGGCGAGTACCGCAACTCGATGCCTGCGAGCAGCTACCAGCAGCAGAAGCTGCGCGTCTGCGAGGTCTGCTCGGCCTACCTCGGCATCCACGACAACGACCGCCGCCTCGCCGACCACTTCGGCGGCAAGCTGCACCTCGGCTTCATCAAGATCCGCGAGAAGCTCTCCGACCTCGAGGTGCGTGGCTCGGTCGTCACTTTGTTCGGACTCGTGTCTTGTTCTAATCTTGGCGCGTTAGTTTGCGGTAAAAATATTTAACCGGGTATTAAGTCCCAAACCTCGAACTTTTCCCGACGTTTCGCTAAGCTATGCTGCCTGCTTATCAACGGTCTAAACTCGAGTGCCAAATAGCAACAAATTATAAGGACGCTAAGGTTATTCTTGGTCCTTTTGTTTTGAAATGTTGGGATTTGAGTTTAAACCCCTGACAAAGCAGGCAGCACAGCTTTGCAAAACATCAGGAAAAGTTTTTTCACTGCCCATTTAAATAGTTTTTCTGAAAAGCGTTGGTCGGTTCGTTGACATCGCTGGAGCGCTGGAGGTTTCTGCGTGGCGTGCGTTCAACGCTGATCCCGCCGTTCTATTCCGCAGGCTCACGTGGAATCGCGCAAGGTGCAGAAGCGGCAGCTGACGAAGGACCGCGATCGCGAGCGCGAACGGGAACGCGAGGACCGCCAGCGCGAGATGATGAAGGAGAGGGGCGGCGGCGGCGGCGGAGGGGGTAGCGGGGGCGGCGGGGGGTCGCGTGACCGGCGTAGGCGCAGCCGTAGCAACGAGCGCGGCCAGAAGCGGTCGCGTTCGCGGTCGCAGCCGCAGCACGCAAACAGGTGGGCGCAGGGTTGTCTTGGATGCGTGCGTATCCGACGTTGTAATCGGGCTTAGCAGCATGGGGTCACTAGATTCAGCGCCTATAGGTTTAATCATAGTCCTGTTTCTATCCTCGTGGAGCCCAACAACTCAAATTTGCTTAAGATCCATTTGATAGTTGGTTGTCCTTACATAGCGTTGTTGGTGTTGGCTGGCATCAGAGATACAATTTCGAGTGGATATTTTGTTTCTAAGTAATACTAAATTACCAACCTGATTTCACTACCAAGATTGAGTAATGTCTGTGAATCTAGCTGAGGTGCTTGAATGCGGCAAACTGTCTGGTATTATGGTGGTGCTTATGTAGCATTATGTATTCATGGGTTAAAATGATAGAACAACCGGTTGTTTCAGTTGCATCGTCATTCGTCCTAATACCAGGTTGTTTTACGCATGAGGCAAGGACCTTGGATAAAAAGTTGTTCGTTGGCTCCCTGGTCATTGTTAAACATCTGTAGCGCGCAAATAGCCAAGCCGCTAAGCACCAAAAATCAATTGATTGTCAGTTGGCAAGCACCCTCATTGCTTCTTGAGGCTAATTAGGATAGGCTAGGATTGTGATAATGATGTAACAAATAAACGTATTTTTTAAATTGCTAATCGTGAGTGAACGGGCTGTTCCAGGTCGCGGAGGTCGCGCAGCGGCAGCGGGAACCGGAACAAGGACTCGCGAAGGTCCCACCGTTCCCGCTCGGGAGAACGCAAGAAATCTGGGTGCGTGTTTGACAGCCCTAACGGTTCCACACCCTATTCTCTAATGTGAAAAATATTGTTTGATGAATCCCCACTCGATTCTCTTTATTTTGTGTGCTAGGAAATGGCTAAAGGCTGGTAAATCTGGGTTGGGAACGAGGAAAGTTAAGACTAAGCGAGAGGATGTGGTAGACAAGATAGATTTGAATAAGCTTAGGCTTTTGATTGCCTAAACTGATAAAAAGTTGTGATGTAAGAAGTTTGTGCTTTCTTCCCCCTTACTGAGGCCCAGTTTTTCAGTGTTTTTTTTATTATCTAACTCTCTGTTAACAAAATACCTAAACTTCTCATGGGCAGTGGTATTCATATTTATTTTGTTATAGGAGTGCCAAAAGCCTGTAATACCTAGATGGAAAGAGGGTGCATCTAAATTTAAGACTGGATTTCTACACGGCTACATTTTCAAACTTTGTCAGCACGTTTTTCGTAAGTTTTTGTTCTATGCCGCCAAATCTGAATGTTCATTTTCATCTTTCCAGCGAGTCATCGCGACATTCCAGAGACAGGCACAGAAACGACCACTCCGAGGAGGCCCTGAAACCGGATCAATATTAGGCTCATTTCGTCGTGACGAGACAGCAATTCGATTTTACAATGCAATTGTTGCATTACCACATGTACACCATAGAGATAGGCTTTAGCAATCTTTGACAAGCAAGCTAAAATAAAATGTGAAAGTCCACTCGGATCGTAAACGCGTTACAACCGATCATTCCTTGTCAAAATCCGCTGTGTTTTTTGTTCCTTTTACAAATCCAGCCTGCAACCTGCTGCTCAGAATCCCTTGTGACTGACCAGCTCTGTTTTTTAGTGAAGTGCTTTGTTTTTATTTTTTTTTGTGATTTTCCAGCAAATTTTCATAGCATAGTAAAGTTAACATTTTGAATATTAGGAGCCAAATAAGGCATTTGACCTACGATGTGACTTCGGAAAGATATTTGATCGTGACAGCCTGCTTTTACGAATTCTGACTTGTCTGTGCACACAGCACAGGGAGCTCTTTGTCACGCACGCCGCACGGTGTATTCACTTCAGCATTGTCAGTGTGTGGGGGTGTGATGTGTGGTGAATCGCGTCCAACATTAGCAGCCGGGTTATAATTACTGGAGATTAATGAAGACTGGTACTTTTAAGGGTTGATGAAGGAATGATATGGCTCCTAAGAAGTTCAAGAAGGACGGTGAGTCATAAAATTTAGAAAGAAACAGTACTGTAAACATTTAATTGAAGTTTTAACCTCAAAAGTTTATTTTCATCACTTTTGTGACGTTAGTTTCGTGTGAATTATCACTGACTTATAAATGCTAAGAAGAGTTTTGAACATGTTAAAAAGATGAGTACATGTTACTTTCAGATAAAGGGCCATTTAAAGGCAAGGGTCGAAAGAAAGAAGGAGGCCGCCACAAGGAAGAAGATTATTATGCCGCTGAAGATGACGAAACCTTGGACGCTGGTAAATATTCTTAACACCCACAAGCAACCAACACTTACAAGTATAGTACTCTGTATCATCAAGGAATATCTTTTGTAGATGGGATCCCAGTTGCCGCTAAAGCAAACGTGGAAGAGAGTGCTGCTGGTCCAGAAGACGAGTATGGAGCCAAAGACTATCGATCTCAGATGCAATTGAAGCCAGACAATGCATCGCGACCTCTTTGGGTGGTTAGTAGCTGCATCTGCCATGTCCAGCAGACCCTTGATTGTGCAGTGTCTGGGTAAATCGACCGAGTCCTTAACGCAAAAATTTGTCTTCAGGCACCCAACGGACACATCTTTCTAGAATCGTTCTCGCCAGTCTACAAACATGCGCACGACTTCCTGATTGCCATATCTGAACCTGTTTGCCGTCCTGAATTGATACATGAGGTGAGGAGACTTATTGTGAACTTTTTTTGCTAAGCCCTTTGATCAGGGCTTCTCCTTACTTGAATATTACTACCAATCTTTTTGCTATACACAATTTTTCATGCAGTAATATTTCTCTAACAGTATTTATTCAGATTATAGCCTTTTTGGCAGGTAGTATAATTATTTACTACTATGATGTTACCTACATATTATCATATCTTCTAATAAATGCAACCTCGGCAACCAATTCGACCTCTGATAACTGTTAATTCCTTTTTCTCCTCGGCAGTACAAACTTACGGCATACTCACTCTATGCGGCTGTCAGTGTCGGTCTGCAAACTGACGACATCGTAGAGTACCTCAAACGCCTCAGCAAGACGAGCATACCGGAAGGAATAATCGAGTTCATCCGTCTTTGTACACTTTCTTATGGCAAGGTATGTATGCACTTTGATGAGATAAAATTTAGTTTTTTTATATCAAGAAATCATTAATTTCTGTTACGTATCAAAATTTTAGTAATTTCATGAGCTGAATTTTTGAAATTAAAATGTACTCTTACTGTTATTAGCTAGCTAGACTTAATTTCCATAGTCTACAAGACCTGTTCTCTGCTTTTATAGCAGCACTAATGTTTTCTTTTTGTGTTACGCATATTTATTCTAATACAATTGCTCTGAATACAAGATGCTTAACAAATGGGGCATGCTTGCAAGGTAGTTTTGTGCTTGTAACAAACTTAACACCTTCCACAGGTGAAACTGGTGCTGAAACACAACCGCTACTTTGTCGAGTCTCCGTTCCCGGAGGTCCTGCAGAAGCTGCTGAAGGACCCGGTCATCCAGGAGTGTCGGCTTCGAGTCAACGCCGATGCAGAACTTGTTACCGAGACCGCCGGGAAGAAAGTCATTCCTCAGGTCGGTAGATTTCCTGGCACGTCGCGATCGGCGATCGATGGTGTTTTGGAGTGGCGTTCACTGGGATTGGTTTGAATCTTTACAGACTACAAAGTGTAATACAGTGTTACAGGCATTTTTATCAAGGTTTAAAAAAATTGTAACACATTTTAAAACTTCACTGGCAATTAACTTTTCCCTATGAAAGAATCAGCCTAGCCTAGTTTTTGATCCAATTTTGTTTTAACCTTGGAGGATTAATAGGTAACATATAAATCCTCATAGGTTTTAACCAGTTTGTACTTTAGACAATTTCAATATCAAACAAAAAGTGACAAAAGTGACAGCACACAGCAAAGCCCATACACGAGCAATACACAAATGAACCGATCCATCGCTTTGGTAACGCAACGTGCCCTGTCGATCCCGCAGTTCGGCGGTCGGGGTCCGGAAGCCGGCAACTCCGTCCCGGGTGCGGTACCGGGGGCGGCGGCGGGGGCGGCGGAGCAGGCCGAAGTTCCCGAGGACATCACCACCTTCTACGACAAGATCGACAAGGACGAGGAGGACGAGGACGAGGCGGCCAACGCCAAGACGGTCTCGTTCGAAGTGCAGCAGGAGAAGATCGAGGTGATACAGAAGCGCTGCATCGAGCTCGAGCACCCGTTGCTGGCCGAGTACGACTTCCGCAACGACACCGTCAACCCGGACATCAAGTGAGCCTTCCTCCCAGCCACTGAAACCACCACGAGTCCCCATCTTGGTGTCAACATTTACGTTAGCATCATTAGCTATAGATTACTGTACGTTCACTGACCAACAACTCAACTAAACCTAATTTAAGTTTATACCCTTGATACAGCAGGCAGCAAAGCTTTGATAAATGTCGGGAAAATTTTGAGTTTTGGGAGCTTATGGCATTTAATACCCAGTAAAATATTTTTAATAAAAACTATGAATCTACTACGAACTAAAGAGTACCATGTATGAACATATATCTAGCGTTGAAATGAATGCAAATAATTGCAGTTTGATTCAGTTTGATTTGGGGTGTGATTGCAGCATAGCGTCACTAGATTCACCGCCTTCTATGTTCATTCATAGTCCTGTTTCTATCTCCATGGAGCCGCGTTATAATCGGGGTTAGTCGAGTTGTTGGCGTGTGATTGCAGCATAGCGTCACTAGATTCACCGCCTTCTATATTCATTCATAGTCCTGTGTCTATCTCCATGGAGCCACGTTATAATCGGGGTTAGTCGAGTTGTTGGCGTGTGATTGCAGCATAGCGTCACTAGATTCACCGCCTTCTATGTTCATTCATAGTCCTGTTTCTATCTCCATGGAGCCACGTTATAATCGGGGTTAGTCGAGTTGTTGGCGTGTGATTGCAGCATAGCGTCACTAGATTCACTGGCTTCTATGTTCATTCACAGTCCTGTTTCTATCTCCATGGAGCCACGTTATAATCTGGGTTAGTCGAGTTGTTGGTGTGTGATCGCAGCATAGCGTCACTAAATATAGCGCCTTCTATTTTCATTCATAGTCCTGGTTCTATTTCCATGGAGCTCAACAACTCAAATAAGCTTAATAATGATTTGAAAAGTCAGTTGTTCATCTAGCACAGTTGGTAATGTCTGCTAACATCAACTGTTAATGCGGCCGGGTCGTTTTCGCCAGCATCGACTTGAAACCGTCTGCCGTGCTGAGACCGTACCAGGAGAAGAGCCTGCGCAAGATGTTCGGCAACGGTCGAGCCAGGTCGGGGGTCATCGTGCTGCCCTGCGGTGAGCCGGCGTCGAAACACACTGATCACACAAGCGTTGAGCTGAGACACACTGCTAGACATACTCATGGTTACCCAAGTCATTGAGTTAACCTTGCTGTGGCTATTCACTCGTGTAAAACAAGGATCTTCAGAGTTACTAACTTTGTAACTGGGTATTGGATGGTAAATTGCTAACGCAAAGTTTGGGTTCGGGAAAAGTCTGAGTTAGGGACGTAGCATTCATTACACGGTTAAAAAGGTTTTCTGAAAACTATCGTGTTGAGATTAGTGAAAGACATAAGTTTTAAGAAAGTAATGATGCATTCAGGGGTTGTCACACTGTGAATTACAATTTTGTTTTGTTTTTTCTTGGAATCTATGGACTAATGGCACAATCAACACAATCAACCAGGCACAATCAGGCACAATCAACTTAGCAATAGACATAACCTGAAATAAGCAGTAAGTTAAAAGTTTGACATATGGATCTCCATTAGACTGTCTAAAACAAACATAAGGACTTAACTTAGACATGACTTAAACATAATGTTTGACCATGTCAAACTTTTAAGTTACTGCTTATTTTAAGTTATGTCTATTGCTAAGTTGATTGTGAACCAGCGTTTAAGCCCTGAGACATAGACCAACTTTACGAAAATCCTCTCTTTCAGAAAAATTCTCATTTATACCTCTACGACAAAATTGAAATAGATTTGAATTTCGGTTGAAAAATTTCATCCCTGTCGTCACACCCAACAAGTTAATTTTGCCGAAAAACTGCAACTTTTCTAAAACCCTTTATATTACGGCATTAAGATGATTACCAACTCTCAGAATTAATTTAAAATGCTTTGAAACACATCAAATCTACGAGTCAGTAGTAGAATTATTCACTCCCGTTGCAATAACCAGTTTATTTTAGTTGTAAAATCGGCACGTGTAGCACGTGCAGCGAGTTTGTCAGCGACGGCGCCGTTAACGCCGAGTCGTGTTCTCGTTTCCCGCAGGCGCCGGCAAGAGCTTGGTGGGCGTCACGGCGTGCTGCACGGTGCGCAAACGCGCGCTCGTTCTCTGCAACTCGGGGGTCTCGGTCGAGCAGTGGAAGCAGCAGTTCAAGATGTGGTCAGTCACCGTCCTCGGACCTCACCTACTTGAATCAGCAGCCTAGAGATCACTCGAGTTTGGACCGTTGATAAAGCAGGCAGCGCAGCTTTGCGAAACGTCGGGAAATGTTTGCGTTTGGGACGGAGCATTCAATACCTAGTCAAATAGTTTTTCTTAAAACTATCGAACTAAGATTAGGAAAAGACATGAGTACTGAGGAAGTAATTTTGCATGTTGATGTTTCCATTACAATTTCACAACTGCAATTCTGATGCAGCTTTTTCCAATCTCAATTTTTTTTATCAATCTCTGACCCGATAAAGCTAATCTGTGTGTCTACAATCATTGCTGGGTCCAGTCAGCTCTCCCTCAGTATCAATCTCAGCTCCTATATCTATCTACTATGAACACTTGTACCTTTTACTGTTGTAACCGAATGGTTTGGCATGTTGGAAACACCGGTTCTTGCGAGATCACCGAAGTTAAGCAACATCGCGCTGAGTTAGGTGATTGATGGGATGACCATCATGCACTTGATCAGTTCTGTTCAGGAGAGGTTGAAGGGTTTGAAGTTAGTACGACAACTTCACTCGCCTTGCTTATCAACATCGACAGCACGGATTAGCGGAGGAATCCCGTCCTTCGAGTTGTACCGTCCTTCGGAAGGGACGCAAAGCCGGTAGTCCCCTCGGTGCTTTTCGCCAGGCGTAGGCTACGTGCCGTTAGCTAACTTTCGGCTCCCGTCGCTGTTTGTGCAGGTCGACGGCCGACGACGGCCTGATTTGCCGCTTCACGTCGGATGCCAAGGACAAGCCGATGGGGTGCGGCGTGCTCGTCACGACGTACTCGATGATAACGCACACGCAGCGGCGAAGCTGGGAAGCCGAGCAGACGATGAAGTGGCTGCAGGAGCAGGAGTGGGGAATCATGGTGCTGGACGGTAGGTAGTCGCGCCTTTCGTCGGGTTCTTTTCGTCTCTGTAGCCATGGACAGCGCTTCGAGCAGTGAGACTTTGATGCCGTATTGAGCCACTTTATCATGTCTTCCCACTGATCTCTATAGCCATGGATAGCGCTTCGTACAGTGAGACTTTGATGCCATATTGAGACACTTTATCATGTCTTTCCACTGATCTCTGTAGCCATGGATGGCGCTTCGTACAGCGAGACTTTGATGCCGTATTGAGCCACTTTATCATGTCTTCCCACTGATCTCTATAGCCATGGATAGCGCTTCGTACAGCGAGACTTTGATGACATATTGAGCCACTTTATCATGTCTACCCACTGATCTCTATAGCCATGGATAGCGCGGCTTCGTACAGTGAGACTTTGATGCTGTATTGAGCCACTTTGAGGCTCCTTATACTCCAAATTTTCATCAAATTTTCAAATCATTTGGTATATTTGGTGTAGAAACAATTTAATAATTGCAGAAATATTTTAAGTTCATAATTCTTGGTATTTCAGCTGACTTTTGGAACTGAAGATGACCATGTCAACGTGATCAAAACGTCAATCAAAGTCCATTTTACGACCAAAAGTCGGTCAAAACTGAGCGCAACCGTTAAATAAACCACCACATACTTTGTCTCGACAAATTGGCTTCTTGGCTCACCTGGCCGGTTCGGTTGCAGAGGTGCACACGATCCCGGCCAAGATGTTCCGCCGCGTTCTGACGTTGGTGCAGGCGCACTGCAAGCTCGGCCTCACGGCGACGCTGCTGCGCGAGGACGACAAGATCGCCGACCTCAACTTCCTCATCGGGCCCAAGCTCTACGAGGCCAACTGGCTCGAGCTGCAGAAGAAGGGCTTCATCGCGCGCGTGCAGTGCGCCGAGGTCTGGTGTCCGATGAGTCCCGAGTTCTACCGCGAGTACCTCGTGTGCCGCACCTGCAAGAAGCTCGTGAGTCGCTGCTCGTCGTTATCGTTTGCCCACAATCAACGTTATTACTACTATTTTTTTTTTGCTCTTACGATAGACCTGTTCCACTCAGAGATAAACGGTGTCAGATACTCACTGGACGTAGTTCCAGTTTGAAAAAAACATTGAATTGGCTCTGCTAAATAACAAAGGAAGATAGCGAAATCACAACCCGAATTGCTTTACATGGCTTTAGCAAGTGTATCATGACTCGGCAGAGTTTTCTATAGTCTACAGCATAGTAAGACAGTTGCAGGTAGTTTCTACTGTGGACTGATATCGGGAAACAATATCACCATGCAAACGCATCCCTACTTGCTGATAGCGACTCGTTTCGCTCTGTCGCAGCTGCTTTACGTGATGAACCCGAGCAAGTTCCGCGCTACCCAGTACCTCATCCGCTACCACGAACGTCGCGGCGACAAGACCATCGTGTTCTCGGACAACGTGTTCGCGCTCAAGCACTACGCGATCAAGATGAACAAGCCGTACATCTACGGGCCGACCTCGCAGAGCGAACGCATTCAGATCTTGCAGAACTTCAAGTTCAACCCGAAGGTAGGTAGCGGATTGCCGGGTGCGATCAAAAACACTCGTGGCCGGGGCTATTAGGGTGGCCATATGACCCCTTCGCTGCTGCGAACACGCATACGCTTCTATACACAGGGTTATAGGTTTGGGGTCACTCAAACGATTGACGAATCAGAAGTCCCATCCATTCTATTTGGAAAGACGTGATGTAACGTCAGGGATGGAGCTTTGAATTTGGTACATGGGGTGTATTTCATGATCTTTGTTTCATTTCAATCATTTGCACAATTTTGGCTTTATAAAACGAAATATCTTACCATTCTAAAACCGTAGCAAACACTTGGCAAAATCGTGCAACAAAGCTCTAGTGGCAAATCTCTTTTCTATGTCAACTGTCAGTTGACACTTGAGATTGAGCGTTGGTGGCAAACAAAGCCCCCGAAATTTTACGTGAGATGTCGTAAGTAACGTTGTTTTAAGTTGCACCTAGACTGATGACCTGGGCTTTAATTCCCAAACCTTGCCGCCTAGGCAACAATGCTATTTTAGAGGAGATCCTATATCAAAATAGTAAGATATTTGATCTAACCAAGACGATAAATGGGTCCAAAGTTCTAACCCAGCCATTTCGTGACGCACCAAATCGACAGGCGGCATTATTTGCCCGTGATGTCCCACCGATCGTTGTGGGAATGCTAATGGCTGCGTCTTCCTCGCAGGTGAACACAATCTTCGTTAGTAAGGTGGCGGACACATCGTTCGACCTGCCCGAAGCCAACATCCTCATCCAGATCTCGTCGCACGGAGGTTCTCGGAGGCAGGAGGCTCAGCGGCTTGGACGCATCCTACGTCCGAAGAAAGGTTGACACACCTCTTTATTAAATGTCTACCTAACCTAAGAACGTTAGCGTGCTAGTTCTTGTGGTTCTTCTGTTCTATTTTTGATTGTATCCTGACGTTTAGCAAAGCAATGCTGTATGCTTTGTCTACGTCTATACTCAAGTTCCAAATAGTACTACAGTACATATCAAACAAAAGAACCGCAATAAATAGCCTAAGCTTCCTCCGCTGCCAACATTTGTGACAACCTGCCGTCTGTTTGTCCGTCAGGCGCGATTGCCGAGCAGTACAACGCTTTCTTCTACACGCTGGTGTCGCAAGACACGATGGAGATGAGCTACGCACGAAAGCGACAGCGCTTTCTCGTCAACCAGGGCTACAGCTACAAGGTAGGCTCCAGCCGGGTTCTATGATACAACCTAAAAGTCTTTCGCACTATTTATTGCTGTCGTGCCACATAAAATCTTCGATTTTTCGATTAAAAATTTTTCGAATTGAAATTTGAAACTAAACGAAATGATGAAATTTATAGGCATGCCAGGCCATTGTGAAAATGTAGTAGATTTATTGTTGAAGTGGGAATCAAACCAAACTGCAAATCATTACCATGATCCATTAGTCCATTACCAATGCATCCGTTACCATGATCATGTTCATGTAGAATGTTCAATTTGCACAACTTAAAACAGCCTTACTTAAGTCATCTTACGTAAAATTGTGGAGGCTTAGTGACAGTGACATAAAAAAGCAACTTTGCAGTTCACTTTAACTTCACCCCGGTCCTCCAGGATCGCCACCAGCGCTATGTCACCCGATTTCGCCGAGATTACAGCCTGGCGAGATCTTTGACGTAAAGTCCAAACAGTCCCGACTTGACTGACAACAACGCCGACGTCATCGTCGACTCCAACTTGCAGGTGATCACGACGTTGGCGGGAATGGAGCAGGAGCCCAACATGTCGTACGGCACGCGCGAGGAACAGGGGCAGCTGCTGCAGCAAGTGCTCGCTGCCAACGATATGGATGCCGAGGAAGAAAGGATTCCGGGCGAGGGCGGCAAGTCTGCTTCGGTAAGCCGCAATCGTTTCATAGATTACATCGTCAACCGTTGTGTATCATTATCAAGTATTGTGGAGTCGGTCCTGAATAGGGAATTCTTCTCGACTCGTGCTTGCCTTGCGCGGATGGCGCAATGGTTTACGATTGTAAACATACCTTCACATTTCTTGTGAGCGTTTTTTTTAAAAAACGCAAACAAAATGTCATGAGATTCAACGTTTTGGTTTGATGGTGAAAACGATGTTGAGGTTTGTTGATGTCACTCGCCGCGTTGATTTGATTTTCCGACCGATTGGAAGTCTGTTTTCTCATGGAAACGTCATGGAAACGTCATAATGCTATCAGTTGTTTTTAGAGCCGAAATATTTTTAAATTTACATACTGAAACCAGTAAATGAAAATGTATCTTAGATTTTTTTATGGTTGGTTATTTGGTTCTTAAATCCCGATGAGAATTCCCTATTGTATGTCAAACAATTGAAGGGGTGAGTGTATTAACCAGTTAAGTCCACTCTCTTAAATATTCAGGAAATGACAAAAACTGTGATGATAATATACTTAGTAGCAGGTTGAAATGTTGAACTTATGTTTAATTTAACATTTAATATAAAAATGTTTGTAAAAAGGGAACGGAGCAAGAGATTTTCCTGACATATCAATGGATATTCCTTGTTTAATGACGACTTCATAGCTTACTCATTTTGTCACCAAAAGTGGACCTAACCGGTTACTACACGCACCCCTGCCATTTTTTCGACTGGCTCGACGTGACTGTCGACGCCGTACAAACGGCCGAGTGAACGTCGCGCGTCGTATTCGCAGATGAGCCGTCGCCCGGGCAACATGAGCTCGCTGTCGGGCGCCGACGACGCCGTCTACCTCGAGTACAAACGCAGCCACGCCAACGCCTGCAAGCACCCGCTCTTCAAGAAGTTCCGCGCCTGAACGCGTCGCTGCGTTACGATGCCGCGTTCACCAACCGTTCTGCGGTTCTCGCCGGCTGGGCTTCGAGACGTTCTCAGAGCCGGGTTGGCCGTTGGCTACTGAACTCAGGTCTTTCCATGTGCCTGTTGTCAAATATCTTATCAGGCTGTACGATGTACGAAACTATCGGCGAACAAGCGCTGGTGGTGATCCTTGCGGGTCGGGGTGACGTTAAAGTAAACGAGTGCAGTTTCACCTGCAAACATACACTTTCATCCCACTTGAGATTGGGTATGAGAGCCAAACAAAGCTTCCTCAGTATTTCGTTAGACGACGTAAGTATAATTGTCTTAGTATCAAGATGGCAGTGGTGCTTTAACTTCACACCAGGACGCCAGGTGGCGCTGACGATTCTTTCGCAGGTCGACAATGATATTTTGGCAGAGTTTCGTGCATCTTACAGCCTGGTGAGATGATTGCTATGATTCCTATGAATGTATCAGTTAAACAGAGAGAGAGCAGAGCGCTAAGAAGAGATTTTGTATGTATAGCGTCCATCCCGGATATGTATATGAGCTTAACTTCTTGGCTCAGTGTCAAAAATGTCGCAGTTAGGCCACTTTTATAATACAAGTATCTTTTCTTTTAATTTTTTTTGTAAAGGGATTTGAATGATAATAATTTAATAAACAATGGCTATCAGAACAAAGCTTCGACTGTTTGCTAGGTAGCACAATACATACCGTCCTTTTTTTCCATTCATATCAACGTATCTGGCATCTGAACATCACACCAAAGAGTCCAAAGTTCAAGATGAAAAGTTACAGATGGTTTGCAACATTGTCATGGAGTTGTGTGAAGCTAGAGGAATACCGACGTCATCATGGGAAAAACTCTGAGAAAACCCTTTTGGGACCAAACTCAACAAAATATAACGAATGCAACATTGATGAAATGGGAATCCACAGAAACGTGACTAGAAAAAGTGAGTGCAGAATTGATTCCGAAGTTTTTATACTTTCGAGTTTGTAGGCAATTACTAAATAAGCCACTTGCCAAATGTTCATACATAAAATGAATTGTGACGTAAAAATTTAAGTAAACGATTTTGTGGATTTTGAATGTGTGTAAATGAAATCCCAATTTCCCGGTCCTCGGGGATAGAATAATACTGAGAGAAAGTGTGCACCGAACATGTTTTTTGCTGTTGATGCTTTGAATAGCAGACCGAATACATTTCTAGATCTCCGACGTTAAATTTAAGGTTCGTTTTGCGAGCCTTCCGCGTATTTCTTCCTCCACCGTCGAACAAACAGCATCTGATTGGACAATCTGCTTGAAAGATGACAGAACGCCTTCCTATCCCAATTTTTAATCCTATTTATGTTTTTTTATGTTTTTCGTCTTATCCTGTACATCAGACTCACTAATGACGGTGTCCCGCCGCAATTCCGGAAAAATTACAATTTGGTGTATTTCGGGAATCATATATTTTATTATTTTTGTACCTAGGTCCTATTTTGTTGTATTTCGGGAAACCAATGCAAGGATTTTAATTTTCGAATAATTAAAAATGAATCAAATTCACTGCGTGGGTCAGAGCGCAGTGCGCAGCCTTCTTCAGATCCCTGGCCCACAATACACAGGCCGGGAATCATTTGGTCACCCATCCAGTCATCGATCTGGCTCGATGTTGCTTAACTTCGGCAAATGCGAAGCCCACGGCTGTCAGTCCGGTGCGAACTTAAAAGGCAACGTCTTGTCTCGTGTCTTGTTCTGAGCTCATAGAACGTTCGATTCCTAGACGCTAATATCATTGAATGAACATGTTAATTTGGACAAGCGATATTAGATCTAGCTTTGACAGAACATCTGATAAAATTCGCTAAGTATGCATGTTTTAAATGAATTTAAAAAGCAACTAAGAAATCATAAACTTACAGGACATTGTGAGAGTTTGAAGCAAATTGAAGCAATAGATAGAATTCAAATCGATTTCACCCCCTAAATCAGGAATAAAATTTAATCAGCATCATTAAAAATCACGCTCATTCACAACGTCATTAAAATGAGCATTCGCTAAGGCCTAGTAATATACAATTTATATTTCTTCACGATCTCGCCCAATGATGAAAAGCTAGAGCTTTAATTTCAAGACCGGTTTCGAAGATGGTATCATTTGAATGCACGGCGCATTGGAGAGTTGATGTCGGTTAAGATCGGTTGAAACTCCTGCTTTATCATCCTGGCCGTGATATTGATAAGGCAATCGCATGTTACCGACCCACGCTTATCGACACACGGCGTACTCTGCCGCCAGAGTATGCTGATTAGTAATTAAGACCAAACATCCATCACTAATTGCCGCTCTGACAAAAATATTAAGTAGATACCCCAATTGCCTTCATCTCGATAAACACCTTCCTCCTCCTCTTCCATGACAAGTATTCCATGGCATGTGAAACGAGAGGGTGTCCTTCCTAAAGACCGCCCACAATCCACCTCTGAGCCCTGACGGATCTTTGTACTGTGTCAGAAAAGCACGTGACAGGTGATCTCCAGTGTGTGTTGTGCATGGCATGGTGCATGGCATGGTTCGTTCTGATTGATTATTGGTGCTCAACGACGCACTGTTTTGACAACTGGCCCTTTGGCACTGGTCTAATGGCGTCGGTGAATGAAAGGGTGATGATGAACCTAACCTATGGCTAGAAGGGAGGAGGGGAAACCCGGTGCCGGCACGTAGCCTACTCCTGTCGAAAAGCACCGAGGGGACCACCGGCTTTACGTCCCTTCCGAAGGACGGTACAACTCGAACAACAGGATTCCTCCACTAATCCGTGCTGTCGAGAGGTTGATAAGCAAGGCGAGTAAAGTTGTCGCACTAACTTCAAACCCTCCAACCTCTCTCCCGAACAGAACTGATCATGTGCATGATGGTCTCCCATCATACACCTGGCTCAGCGCGATGTTGCTTAACTTCGGTGATCTCACGAGAACCGGTGTTTCCAACATGCCAAACCGTTCGGTATGGTTCGTTCTAGAACCGGATTGTGAAGCTGCTGTCACTTTATCATGATGAGATGATAAAGCAATCGCGTCCTGTTACCGACCTACGTACACCGAAATTATACACTGTACTACTCCTACCAGGTATAACCAATTGGTCGACAGAGTATGCTGATTGCTTATTAATCGACCATCATCCTTATCAGATCACTTATTTGCGTTCCGACAAGAAAATCCACCAATACACCTCCCGCTCGACTTGTGTAGTACCGACTTGGAGCCCTCCTAGTCGGTGCCTCCCCCACCCTGGCCCTGCGATTCATTAGCCCCTGACCATGGACTCACTGTAAAGAAAAGCACATGGCGAGCGAAAGATGAGTGGGTGTCCTTTCTCATTCCGCCTTGATTCCTCACATCTTTTTGTTGAATATTGGTGGTATCGTCGGTGTCGGTTGGTGCTGGTTGGTGCTGGGTGCGAGACTCACGGAATTTCGGTTGCTCTGCCGTAAATTCGGGCCAATCTTTCAATTGGTGTCTTTAAGATTTTTCAGAGGAATTGTTATGAAGCCGCCAATATTTCATAACGATTCAAAACTGACAGAATGGTTAGAACTGCTACACAACTGCTTAACTGATAAGCAAGCGAGCGAAGCGACGATACTAAATTTAGGGGTTTAAGCAATTACGTGGACCTCTGCATTGCCAAAATTAAACGTGTACCGAAGCTGATCTTTTACGGATTATAGACCTGGTGAAATATAACTTCCAGTTTTACTGCCTCATTATCACCATGAGAGATAAAAACACTCTTGGAGATTATGCTTGCACAACCCAACCAAAGTCAGTAAGAATTGGTAAAGCAATAAAATTCCGTGTTTCATATGGTTTTTACGATATGACCATGACTGTAAACGCTGGTTCACAATCAACTTAGCAATAGACATAACTTAAAATTAGCAGTAACTTAAAAGTTAGACACGGTCAAACATTATGTTTAAGTCATGTCTAAGTTAAGTCCTTATGTTTGTTGTAGACAGTCTAATGGAGATCCATATGTCAAACTTTTAACTTACTGCTTATTTCAGGTTATGTCTATTGCTAAGTTGATTGTGAACCAGCCCTTAGTGTTTGCAGACCTAAAGCAATGTCTAAATGAAAAAATCGGATGAAAATGATCGATTTATTTGGTAATATTCATGCGTATTCACGTGAACGGGATAAGAGCGGCTTAAAACATGACGCACCACCAATTCTTTTCCGTTGATTGAAGTGTGCCACAGAATCACCATTAAGTAGGTATACTTATAGAACTATGATTCAATGTATCATACAATCTGCTGACAAAGATGAACACAATCGTTTAATTTAAATCACGAAATTCGAGAAATAGCATTTTTTTTTTTTTTTTAATGAATAATCATGGTTATGCAAGAGTTGCAGATGTGTGGGAGCATTTTTAATTTTTAATGCATTTTCGGCTTAAAAATTGGGCTCTGAGGCCTGCTAAGGTTCGAAATGGCAAATATGCATTGGAGTTGGACAAAGGGATCGTCGTAGCTTCAATAGGGGGGGAACAAGGCCCCCGCTCGCCCCCCCCCCCCCTATGACAAGGAGGAACGTTTTCCTCAACCACCCTGACATGAATTTTCCTCCCCAAAGCGTAATGCGAAGAATCCCTCCCATCCTCGGCTACGTGTGCGAGTACACGAAACGACGAAAATTTTATATTTTATTAAAAATCAAAATTCTAGGATATTTTTCATTCAATATCAGTGTTCCATTGCGCTGATAGGCGTTAGACCTCTTAGGGCTGCGCCCTTACCTTACCGACCCTCTCATTACCTTTTGGTTATCCCTGTATAATAATTGGTTATTGCCATGCAATACAAGGGAATTTGCCAGTCAATTCATGTATTTGATTTGTCGAGTCTTTTTCTCAAGTATTTTCCCCCTACACTAGGGGCGTTTGATCCTATTTCTAATCCCGCACCCTGGGTACCTACCCCATTTATCGAGGGGCGCAAAATTTTTAAACCAGCAAAATAGCAACTTGAAATTCGAAGAAGAAAAAGCCAGATTGATATGAAATGGTGTGCTTAAAAATGTTCTTTTTGAACTTAAATCAGCTGGTTGGAATTGCATTACAACTAGGGGCCAACTATTAGCATTAATCGGTACTCCTCTACCTTTACCTCGAGTTTAAATTACTATTATTATTATTATGTTTTAAATAATTTATTTATCAACTCATATTATATAAACTTACCCTAGGCCCATTCAATTACCATGTATTTGTCAGATTTATTTGGCTGCAGCCAAATAAATAAATAAATAAATGCATAGAGTATTAACGTTTTCACCCGCCGCGATGACAGCTGATGGCAGTCGCTAATACCGACCGGTTATCGACCAAATATAATCACATTTCTTTCTCTTATCACCAACAGAGGATGCTGCACTCGAATTTTATATTCTTTGTATGATTTTGCATGTTTATGTGTGTTTCACGAGAAATTGATTATAACAACGATATTAGCTGAAAAATATCATATAAGTAAAATTACCTGACACTTTGAGCTTAATTTAAACTCTTCTTCTACTTATTATCTCGCTTCTCGTGCCTTAGCACTATTTGACATTCAAACCAAACTGCCATACACACAACGGTAAATGTTCCTTAATTGTCATCTGCGCGATCACTTCATACAGCTGAATGATTACGTGGGACCACGTGGGACCATAGAATACATACCTCTTTATTCCATGATGGGACGCATCCTATACTGTGATCACAGGTCAACTGGATTGTTTCTTGTTAGGCGTTCCTCCATGCGATCAGTGGTCTGTATTTCTCATTTTATGTGTCGGTTTCACTCTTTGAATATAATCTTGAAATTTTTGAGACATTTGATTTAATAAAGCAGCCACATTGCTTTGCGCCAAATCGGAAACACTATAGATGAATTATCGGTTCGATTTCGATGTACGAAGTGAAGTTTTTGTATTAAATGATCAAGATCAAGTGATCGAAACTTATACTTATATTACTTACCACTTAAGCATTCCCGCCTTCTGATCCGTATGCGTTCGGGTTCCTCACCCGAAAAGTTTGAACTTTTTTTGTCCCATTTAAATGTTTTGAATTATAAAACAGCAGTCCCTTGTGCACAATAACCCAAGCTTAGGAGTTATTGATGAGATGTTAGTGTGATTAAAACATTTATATAACTTATATGCAACGATTGTGCAGCAGAAAGCCACGATTAGGAGGTCGCAGGGATTTAAAGCAATAATGAATACATTTCTCTCCTGGCTGGACCTGAGGGTATGGGAAAAACGAGCAGTTATTTTATAAGCAATGCGCTTTTTAAGCGAACGCTCTCGGAAAAACTATTTAATAAGAATTAGAATGCTAAATTCCAAAGTTTGAGTTTGGGACTAATTAAAGTGCTGGATTAGGAAAAGACTCTAGTCAAAGTAATAATAAGTACAAAGTAATAGCTGGCGCTTTCATCGTCCTTACGCAATGTCACCAAAAATTCAAACTTTTATGAGGAATGATTTATTTTAAAGCGGTTAAAATATTTGATGATGATCATCATCACAAATTTCCATAGAAACGAGTTTTTACGAAAGTATTCGGGTTTTCGAATCGCATACCCCGCTCAAAGGGCAACACTTTTCAGATTTTTCTCTTTAACATTTTTTTCCACTAAATTATAAGATAAATTTTAATTATTTTACTAAAAATATCATGCACAAGGGGAATGAAATAAGTCGAGTTAGCGAAGCCCTAATTCAATTAATTGAATGGTCCAAAAACAGAGTGCGCTATGCTCGAATCAGTAATACTTTTGCGCCACTATTTCCGACTCATAACTAATTTTCGATAAAGTCCAGTCAATTTACCTATGGTGTTTGCAAGTGAGCAGAGGATCATCAGATCAGCTGAGCTGATATCTGCGGTCTGTGCTTTGTTAGAGTGAGCTTCACCACCGAAGACAAGAGGATTTGCCTTGTTGGGCCTTGTTGGGCACGCACTTGCTGATTTTTTGCTGAGATTTTGCACGATTGATGGACCTATGTTTATAAATGAGTAACGATGTGTTGACCCGATCCCATCATTTAAACTCATCAACGCGCAGTTACATTTTGATAAAGCAATTTGCTGCGTGTAATTAAATGGAATTTATCAAAATACAAAATTATTGATTGAAATCGGCCATCCAGCGCTACCTGGCAACTATATTAGATACTAAGATGACTGCGGTCCGATCGTTTTCAATCAAAAGACGTGATCAAATTTCCCGGCATTATTCGGAAAATGCACACAGCGCCACCTGGTAGCTAAATTTGTACTAAACGAGCAGAAGAAAATCCGGAAAATCCATGCACGGTCGTAAAATCGCAAAAAAAGTCGATCTAGCTGTTTATTTCGCCCAAAATGCAGCCCTGACCGGATTTGAACGCGGGTCGTCTGGGTTGCGAGCCAGCGTGCTATCGATTGGACTACGCCGCCATTGAGAGTTTGATCAGCATTAGGTGCTTCTATATCGTATCGAGCACCCACGTGTCTAAAGTAAATTACCCTGCTAGGGCTGTATTTCTACTCAGCTGCTTCTATGGTCTGGCCAGACCCAGAGAGTCAACAATTCAGATTGTCAGATCTTGTGTCCCAGCAGATAGACACATCGAAGCACTTGCAATAACTTGATTAAATTTCCAGTCTAAATTATGAAGACAAAAAAGCTTCCACTCGGCGATTCGAACACGGGTCGCCTGGAGTGCACGACAGGATGCTATCGACTACACCATAGGTGCTGATATTGTATTCCTCTGTAAATGTTATACAAATATCGCACGGAGGTCTCTCGTGTTTCGCGAGATAACGCATATCGGTGATAAATTGACGATCTGTTCCTACTTGGCAAAAAAGCAGTCCCCACCCAGGATCGAACTTGGGTTGCAACTTTACATTTCTGTGGATCAAGAACGTTATCCACTCGGTCGACGGACTAATGAAACATTATTGACATTTGACTCATACGAGTATCATTTGATGAAGTATCTAAAGACTTGCACTAGAAACTTTAGTTTGGTCAAAACAAGTCAGCAGGTGGATTCGAACTGCCTTCACATAGACGAGAATATTACTGATGAAGTGACTCTTTCACTTTGCTAATTTTCCTTCGAAAAATACCGGAAAAAATTTCTCATATATAAATTGCATGCTTATTTTCGGGACTTTTCGTGCATTATATTCACAGATTAGGTACGCCATGCGTAACTTTTTGTGATTTATGTGTTTGGTTTACACAATTCATGATTACTAATTAGTCATCAAACAGTAACAAGTATGCTTACTGCACCCTTCTGACATATTCATGCAGCACTGCATGAATATGCACATGCATATTCACTGCCAAATACTGCCAGAAGGGGCAGAGCAGGAAAGCCTCCCTTCGAACAGGAGGGCGCCTATAAAGGCACCAGTCCAGAGCGAGACGTTGTGCCGTCTTGCCGAAAACTCAGCAGACAGCACATCGCACGCCAGCGACCTGCTGAATGTCGCTGGCATCAGGAGCGAACTCCTGAAAATTTCCTGTCATCAGCCGTTTGTATACACCAAGGATCTGGGTAAAACGTCCAGAAGTGATGCGGGTAAGGGACGAAAAGGTTGACAACGCACTCTATTTGTAGATAATCGTAACAGATGTGTGTTCGCTGCTGTACTGTTTGGTTATTTCACCGAACTCCCGAATCTCCAGTGCTACGGCGCTTAAAGAGCGAGCGAAGCTATGATTCGAGAGGTCGTACAACTTCATGACATGATAACATGAACCACCGTCCTAAGTCCGGCACCGGGATAAAATCAAGCAGCAAGCAGCCCAGCAAGAAGCAAGAGAGCCAAGGCAACCAACATACAACACCGATATGTGTTTTATTCGGTGAACATTTGAATTTATGATATTTTGTACGACTAATGCAAGAAAAGAACTATCATCAACCAGGGTGTAGTGGATAGCACCCGGGCCCGGAGCCCGGGCGTTCCATGTTCAAAGCCCATATGCCATGCGATTTTTTGTCTTCAAAAAAGGCAGGATATTTTATTCAATTACTATTGCAAGATAAATTCAATGATACAGTGACGTGCTATATGGCTCCCCCGAAAACCAGAGATTGAAGAACGTAGGATTAGATAGTAAATTTGGGTGCTGACAGCTTGCCTCCCAGATCGGGCATTTGACTCGTGCCTCGCCAGCCAAAGGAGAAGCTTCTTTCCGTGGACCAGTGTCAACTACGCGATGTATAAACGACTAATGCATGGCATTGCATCATCGGCGGCGTGGTCCACTCGTTAGCACGTTGTAATTCAACGCAGGGCGCCCGCGTTCAAATCCCGTCAAGACATGCATTTTGACATAAATCGGCTGGTTCACATTTATTTTGTTTTTAACACCGTGCGTTGATTTTTGTGGATTTTCTTTCGTGCACTTAGTTCAAACTTAGCTTCCAGGTGGCACAGTGCTCATTTTTCCGACATTAGATGTCTGCGCGGGAATTTTGATCGCGGGTTTGATTGAAATCGATCGCAGTTACCACCGGCGTAATAATTATATTGATACCTCAGATTTAAGTATTTAATTAGTTTCAAATCGCATAAAAATATTATCCGCTGTCATCGGACTTTCAACCCCTTCTTAGGGCCGGTTTTACAACTTTTGTCAACTCTGGGTTAAGCATCTAACTCCTAGAAACAAATGAATTCCACTGCATCCCATTGGCCGTTGCCATAACAAGTAACTTAACTCCCACTTTAACCTGGAGTTGGCAAAATTGTAAAATCGGGCCTTAAGGACTTAATGCATTAAACGGGAGTGTAGAAATGAGGCGCGCACGCGATCGACAACACGCGTGCTTGCAGTGTGGCCCTTGGTCGATGACGATAACATAACATCAAAAATTGTCACAGACACGAGCAGAATGTATCCCAATTCATCAGGAAGACTCATAGTCACGGTTCAGAATAGACCGATTCCTGTAGTGAAACATGAAATTCTACATAGTTAGACCAATCAATTTGTTTGAAGTCTCAATTTAGTGGCCAAAAAGTAAAATTGGTTCGAAGCCAGCGCACTCTGTTGTTGATTGAACGAACAGCACGTACCTTATTAAATTAAATTTCGATAAAACTGATTTTATCGACATGCGTCCGTGCTGGACCCGGCGCCTCCTTTTTGGAGTTAGACCCGGCGCCTCCACGCTCTCGCGAACTCTGTTTTACAAAGACATTGGTTACCCCTGAATCTAAATTAATCTTCTTTTGACAGTTATATTGTGTATTTAATGAGCTGCATATTTACTAGACATTAAAAGCATTGTCTATAAAGACTAAAAAATTCACATCTTTTTCCACAAAGAGAAATGAATATTTAGATTGATTATTGAAATGCATATTAAAGCATCGCTGTATATTGCAAGAAAAATAGTCACATCTCCGTAAACAACTGTATTGGTCATCCCTGAACCATCCCTGGTCATCCCTGAACATATTGAAAGGAAATTTATATCATAATTTTTTCCTTATCTTATAATATTCAACACTGACGTGGTAACTTATTTACATTACAGCTTCATTATCCTGGCCAATAATTGAGACAATTACCTGCCCTATTTAAGGGTGTTGAGTATTCATAGGGATGTCGCCGAGGTCCCACCGTCAAACGTCTCTTGGCCAATGTTTAAATGTTAAGATCGGTTTTCTCTGCCTGCTGAACTTGCTCTGTCAAGAACAGCTTGACCATAATTTTGTCAAGGTCTGGGTTTTGTCCCGCTTCCTTTGGCTTAATAAGCTTCCATAAGCTTCCTGCTTCCATATTTCAATGGCGTAAAGGAGCGAAGCGGGTTAAATGAGAATCTTCAATTTCACCACCTGCATGAAAAAAGTATTGTGTATGTTTGTGTGTTTTTTTGCATTTATTGTCATGCGCTCTGGGCCAAAAGCCTTTTTAGTAGGTTTTATTTGCAAAGGGCTTTGCGTTGTGGATGAGCGTTATTTTTTATGATTCCGAATTAAAATTATTTTCATGATTTAAGGGCAAAGAAAGAAATAAAAAATATATAATATAATAATATAAATATATAATAATATATAGTAGCTATATAGTAGCTACGGCTGATTAAAAGTTTTCAGCCACCCTTATTTTAAGGATTAAAAAATTTGGACACCATTGCATTTAGAAAATTAGGACATTGGGCCCACCTTATAAACCTAAGCATTTATTTCAGACACACTAATGCTTACGATACTGTCAGTGTGATCCAGTCGGTAATTTGCTGAATGCTTCTCTGTCTGATCTTCTTTCTCTGGAACAGAACACTCTGTCTTGAAAATTCGAATGTTTACTGCTGTTATACGAATGCAACGAAATCCAGGCTGTCAGCAAAGCTGTTCAATCCCCCCAAATCCCCAAATCCCCCCATCCACCCATCCCATCCAATTTATTTATTCATTTTTGAACTCACAGCTAAGGCATATAATACTGGTCAGTGGTTATAATTTACTACCATCCATTATCATTGGTACATCGATGAAAGTTGTTCATGGATCATGATCATGACTGAACCACCTCTCAGTTCTTTCAAGATTACAGGCCGATGTTTGTGAGACATACCTCTTCATGTCAGTGGCGGCTTGGGACTTGGAAGGTAACCGGTGCCAGCTCCTTAGATCCCCGACACCCACCCACCCCAAGCGACCGGGGGGGGGGGGGGGGGGGGGGGGGGGGGGGGCAAGGATTTTTTTTTTTGTAAATCAATGCATTTATCTGTTTGATTTAGCAAGCGATTTTTTTTTGTAGCAGGTAGAGTTATATCAGACGAAAGATGATAATGTATGTATAAATACTCAGTTGCTGCATGCATCGAATTATTTCAATCGCTAGCCCAATGCGAACGTGCATTTTGTGACGAGAATTGGGTAAAACTAAACTATTCGGATTTCCTAGTACGCCGAAGTGGTCAAAACCAAAACAAAACATTGCCAGTATGCCACACCGTCAGATCTCGGTGCGGCGGTGGGTCATGGAAAGGATTCAGTTATACTGGGAAAATGCGCCGGGTTCTCAAGAGTCGAGACTCATATTCGAGATTCTGTAAGCAAAACATACACACATGGGCATGCTCGTGATGATCGTGGCTTCGCCAACCACCCCTCGACACCCACCCCAAGGCCAGCCGGCCAGCCAGCCAGACACCCACCCACCCTTTGGAACCGGTGCCATGGCTAAAAATTATCATAGCCAAGCTGCCACTGCTTCATGTGTACGGAGAAATACAGGAGAAGGTTTAAATTAAAACTACAAAACATAAATTTCGACTTAAATATATGATTCATAATGTATTTATAAACATATCAACATATTTTTGTTTTAAATATAGTAGTATTTACAGTTATTACAGGCACATTTAGCGGCTAGCTTCCTCATCTTTGGAGACAACGTCGTCATTCTGGTAATCTTCTATCGACCCTTTTCTCGACTGGAAAACTTGTAGCCACCTTTTCAGAGCACACAATACCTGTCCTAGAACCAATGCTATGACACTTTATCCATTTTCCAAAACCGATTATTGCTTTTTTTGGCTAAACAGTCCAAAACAGACCAAGGTCAGTTAGCTACTGTCGCCAGCAATAGAACCTTGCTAGCCTAAGAACAGTGATACCTTCGTTGCGACCTGTTCATTCCGAGTCTTGGAGACCGTGATGCATGATAAAACATTTGCATTATTTCTCCGGACATTAGTTATAAGGGCCAATGCTTACAAGAGAGCGTTTGAAACCTGGAACAATTCATACGAAGTTTTTGGAGATGCAAAGCCTGTAAACCGCGTGGCCAAGTGCTTGTTCAATAAGAATATCAAAAAAATGTTAACAAAACCAATATTTTTTGATCGAAAAATGATCCTAAACAAATAAAGCATGAGGTGTTAGTATAAACTGGTAATGCTCTTATAAAAGCTTTTCGGTAGGAGCCGACTTAAAAAATTAAAATAGTACCCAGTTTGATATTAGAATGTCAACAGACGCCAAGTTGGGTCAAGTAACGTCAATGGGACAGCTCGGAATGAGAAGTGTCGTAAGTTATCAGTATTACAGATCTCGGAAGCTGAAAATTCTCAGTTAACTGGAACGAACATCCATATGCCAGTTTATCTTTTACTGAAACTCAAAATCACCGTCTTGGATGTCGCACGTAAAACACAACCACGAGATAACAAAATTGTTGATAAAGTCATCCTATCCTCGGAAAATAAAAATTGTACGCATGTTATTTCTTGTAGATGTGCCCCATTTAGAACATTTGAAAAGTTTAATAGCCTCAGAAGAAACCGGCTCTTACGGTTGATTTTAAGTTAGTATGTAATTGACAGCAGAAATTTACACAGTGGAGTTTGCCAGAAATGGAACATCTTGATTTTTGGTTCCCTCCGCTGAGAATTGCAGGGTTCAGAAAACGTTGCGAAGAAGGGAAGGAAGTAGGAACATCGTGTAAGGTTAAGATACTCGGATGACATTTTCAGAACTCCCGTCACATATCCTTCGGTGAAGAGACTGAAATTCATCACTAATCACAACCAACGGAGAGAAACCAAGAATTAAGATGTCTCACGATCAACCAGAAAAGAACACTTAAACAATTTTGCTCACCTTTATGCCGGACAGGCCTTGCGGCTTTGGCACATCCCAAAGGTTGCACGTTCGTTTAGCTATGAAGTTGCAAAAATTTAGCACATGACGCCCAGGAATGTTTTGTGCTTGATTTGCTACGGCAGAAGATCTGAGAGTCGGTAAAAACGGATTGACATTACAGCCGAGACTGTGTTTCAGTCGGAGATCATCGCCCATCTTTGGTACGGTCCACACTTCCTCTATGCTTGGTACCGAACAATCAAAATTACGCATCGTTTTCCACCCTATCCATCCGACTGCAACGCAATTTCAGATATCAAAGATAGATAACCACATTCAAGAGCTATAACTATGCTTAACTCAATATAAGATGTTCAAAGAGCAAAAATAATCCAGTTTAATTGAAAGCTCTGGTAAAATCAAACAAAATCTCCTTCGAAAATCGAAGTACAAACCAATCGAAATGAATACAACATAACTTGGCACTTTGCGGAACCACTTTGATTTATCCGACCATCGAATGGCGCTGACCAACGACCAGCGACCGATGCCAGCGGTGCGCGAGACCCTTCACACAAACGATTAAACCGCGTTGTTTTCTCCTCACGTGCATCGACTCGCACCATCGCCGATCGGTCCCTGCTAAACATTCCCCACTTTCCGATCACCAAACGCAACATATTTTACCTCCCAACCGGATCGCTACAGTTGCCGGCACGACGGGTCGCCCAGTCACGACGAAACGTTTAACCGTGCACCGAAATAACTCTCGCGACGCCGTCGAAAGCCGACGCGCTCCGAGCGGCGTTACTTCCCGACCCAGGTGGCGGCGCCGGTGGCGGCTGCGCTCTCGGTGCCGAGCGCCGGGAAGTGGTTCTGCAGCGTGTGGCTCGACGCGTGGTGTCGCAGGTCCGCCGCGGACAGCACCTGGCCGCACGTCGCGCAGACGTCCAGCGACCGCGCGGACGGGTGGCCGCGCAGGACCGCGTACAGCTCCTGTGCGGACAACGGACGGGTGTCACGGCGTCGTTCATTTCCGTTCTGGGTCGGTCATACACTCGGGGAAATATATTTCCCCGGAAGGAAAACAACGGGTCCACGAAGCCGGCGACGTTACCTGCTGCTTGCCGACGTTGGCAGCATCTCGGCAGGACGCAAGGAAGGAAAACAACGGGTCCACGAAGCCGGCGACGTTACCTGCTGCTTGCCGACGTTGGCAGCATCTCGGCAGGACGCAAGGAAGGAAAACAACGGGTCCACCAAGCCGGCGGCGTTACCTGCTGCTTGCCGATGTCGGGCAGCAGAACGAGCATCTCGGGAAGGATGTGCGCGAGCGCGGCGTCGCCCATCGTGGCCGCGCAGTGACGGAAGAAGAGCGGGGCGCCGACGTCCCCGCGACGGAACAGCGAAGACATCTGCCGGAACTCCGACAGGTCTTCGCCGGCCAGGCTCGACATGACGCGGCCGACCAGCTCCTGGTTGCGTCTGCAACGCAACGAGGTCCGAGTTCAAGTCTAAGCAGTCTAAGCATGTTATAGTCTATCTACAGGAGTCGAACTTTCTGCTATGCTATCCCCTCTGATCTCTAGCGTTTCGTACAGTGAGCCTTTTGCTATATTGAGACACTTTATCATGTCTTCCCACTGATCTCAATAGCCATGGATAGCGCTTCGTACAGCGAGACTTTGATGCCGTATTGAGACACTTCATCATGTCTTCCTTCTGATCTCCATGGCCTGGATAGCGCTTCGTACAATGAGACTTTGATGCCGTATTGAGACACTTCATCATGTCTTCCCACTGATCTCTATAGCCATGGATAGCGCTTCGTACAATGAGACTTTGATGACATATTGAGCCACTTTATCATGTTTTCCCACTGCTCTCTATAGCCTGGATAGCACTTGGTAGGTACTGTGAGAATTTGATGCCGAGCTACTTTGGGGCAACTTCACCTACTCCCAATTTGCATCAAATTTTGAAATTAAATGACAAATTTCACGTAGAAATGATTTAAAAACTGTAGGAATATTTTCAGTTAATAAATCTTGGTATTACAGCATGAAAAGGCCTGGTACGGTAATGTTTCCCCATCTGCACACAGCTTTACAGCTAGGATAGTCTCCAAGAACAGGAATTAGTGTTTTCAGTTCTAAGATATCTCGCTGCAAAGAGCCGTTGGTTTGTCGAGTTCGTGGCGCGATCGCCGCAGCGAACGGTGTCTCACCGGCTGAAGTCGTGCGGCGGCTGGAAGGCGGCGGGGGCGGCGGCGGCCGGGGAGGGCGGGCCGATCGCGTAGCTCCGCCCACTGCTGCTGGTGAACGTCAGGCCGTTGGCGGCGGCGGGACGCGCCACCGAGCTGCACGTCACCGAGAAACCGGGCGGCGGGCCGAAGCCGGGAGGCGGGCCCGACGACGATGACGACTTCGTGTCCTGGCGCAGGCAGGGGTCAGGCCGTTAGCCACGTCTCGCACGCACCGTTTATCAGTTATTATTTCAGATTCATTCAGATTTATATATTTACATGCCAGTTTGTCTGAGCCCTAACCAAGCTGCCATTCCATCACATTCTTATTTCATCCTTAAATTTCTTAACACTTACCATCATCTTTCCACTGACTCTTAAACTTTTACATTCCTTGACACCCTTTCTAAGATCCCTACCTTTCTCATTCCTCTCCTTTTCATGCCCAACTTAAACCATGCTCATTCTTCACAATGAACCTTCTCTTTCCAATCTACCTCCCAGTTCCCTCCATGCCAACTGCCCACCAAATTTTAAATATATATGAATTTCCACATCTTTCTTCTTTTCATTAAATTATCTCACCCCAGTTCACCAGCAATTTTCCTATTACTTCTATATCTGCAAGTGACCATCTTGTGCCGTAGTGCCAAAAAAATGCGTCGTTAAAGAGCGGTAATCAATCAATGGGAACATATCAATTGAATTTTGTAGTTGAATTTTATCTTGATGCAGAACTAATACTTCGACACCTGTATGTAACCATCGCATCTGTTTGAACTGTACCTTGACGTAGAACTCTGGCGTGCGGGCGTCGAACCCGGGCGGCCGGCCCAGCGCGGGGAAGTCTTCGGCCGTCGTCCTGGCAGCCGCGTCGGGCGCCGCCAGGCTCGAGATCATCAGCTCCGAACGCTTCCGCCCGTTGGTCAGCGCGCCCTCCACGCCCTCTCTCCGCTTCGCCCCGTCCGCTTCCGATGCCTCCTTCCGTCTCGGCGTCTCCGTGTCTCCCGCCTCCTTCCGTCGGGCTCCTTCCGTTTCTACCGCCTCCTTCCGTCGGGCTCCTTCCGTTTCCACCGCCTCCTTCCGTCGAGCTCCTTCCGTCTCGGCTGCCTCCTTCCGCTTGGTCTGCGGGGCTTCCGGCTCGGTGAACTCACGCTTCTTCTTCGACTCCGGCGGCTCCTTGGCCGGCGGCTTTGGCTCCGCCTGCTTCGGTTTCTTCTTCTTCACCTTCGCCTTGTTGGCTTCTGTCATCAGGGTTGCGCCGCTCGACGCTTCGCGCGGCGTGCTGGACGCTTTCGTGCTGAACGAACTCGTGGAGATCTGAAGCAATGGTTACGTTTGTAAGAACTCACTTCATAAAGCTAGCACGTTACTTTTTCAAGAAAACTATTTAGCAGGGTTAAGCTACAGGGTTAAGGTTAAGGTTAAGGTTAGGTTAAGGTTAACAGGGTTAAGGCGTGTAGAGGAATGGAACAGTTCAAGAATAAGTGAAGAGATGTTGGAAAGTGTGAAGAATTTTAAGGTAGGGGTAAGAAAAGGACAGGGTGAAGGTTAGGGACTCAGACAAACTGGCATGCAAATGTACAAATCTGTTTCAATAAAGAAATAATAAATAATAATAAGCTGAAATGCTAAGTAGTAAATACCCAGTTGAATTTACAGTCCAATATTTCCTTGTAGGTACCCTAAAGTTGTTCCTAAATAATTAAAGTTTATAGTCATTACTGGTTTTCCTATCAAGTATCTTAGGTGCTGGGTTGGGATATAAGCAAACTTTTAAATTCAAACTTAAGGTCTTAAAATAGTCTGCTTTACCTGCTGTTGCCTGCAAGATTATGAAGACAAGTTTGACAGCAAGAAATAATTAAGTTTTGACTGACACTAGATGACTTGAGAATGTTCATGTTTCATTTTATATGATCAATGATCATGTTAACAGAGTAGAAAATATAAAAGTGGGCAAAAAATTCATGATCAGATGATAGAATAACTAAGAAGTATAAACAGTCATCAATAATAATAAATAAATCTAGTGCTCAAGCAGTCAAGTCAAAAGTGACACTATTGCCTCATCTTCACATTATGTTCACATTATTCTCAGAATTTATAAGAACTCCAGATTGCAACTTATCTCATGTGTGGTAATGCCCCCCATTCAGAGATAAAAAGTTTAATGCATTGGGAGGCTGGGGAATCCCTGCTTTATGAACAGCATGGAAGTGTGTTTAATCACCTATGATGGTTATTAGAACAAGAGAAGGAACTGATTATCAACTGATAAAGGGATTGGTTGACAAAAGCTACACTCATCCCATCATAAATAGGGTCAAATGTATAATGATTGATGCTTTGATTATATCTGCTAATAACAATGAGCAGCCAATGAAATCTACAGGATATAATTTTGGAACTAGGGGCTCTGCCCCTGCGGCCTCCGGCCGCCAACCCCCACGGCGTGCTTTGGGGCTACGCCCCAAAGCACCATCTACACGGGGCCCCCTTGCAGGGGGCTTCGCCCCCTGTAGGTTTTATTTGTTTCTTGTGTTGATTTGTTTTTCGGTACTTGTTATTTGACCCTTCTGCCACGCTTACCTAACACTTCGTATTTATCTACATATTCATTGCTCAAATGCGAAATTATGGGTACTACTGATGATGGCTATATATATTCGTGACTCGGGTCCACAGACGTCCACCATCTATTGGTGATCCAAGAGAAGAGAGTTTTCATGTGTTGCCGCACACGCTGCTTCTAGGTATTCCTTTCCTGACCCACCCCAACCTCCCAACCCAACCGTGTTGTATGTTTCCTGATGCCTTTCCTGCCTTTCGTGCGTAGTTTTTTGCCACTCCCCTTGCCCAACAATAAGTACCCTTCTTCTAGGGATTATGCAGCAGAGGCAGCGTTCGCAGTGAACCTTCCATTACCCCCCCCCCCCCCCCCCCCCCCCACTAATCCTACATTTCCTGACCCGACCCAACTTCCCAACCTTCCTCTGCGTAGTACGACAGTGTTGATAAGAGCAATCGTACGATGGTCTGTGCCTTTTGCACTTGTGCCTTTTGCCTAGAGACCCTTCCCACCTCCTGGCTGCATGACAGACTTCCTTCCCTTTCTCTGTCCCTGCTTGTGTTGTCCACCAATAGCCGCATATAAGGCCTGGTAAATCGACACGGTCTTCTCCACGGTCTTCCTTGAAGTGCAAATGCGACGGTGTTGCCATGCACAATCGTACGATGGGTGT
The DNA here is from genome assembly GCA_921293315.2 of Nemurella pictetii. Lineage (NCBI taxonomy): Eukaryota > Metazoa > Arthropoda > Insecta > Plecoptera > Nemouridae > Nemurella > Nemurella pictetii. Next base: position 13,318,660 of record OV121122.1, read on the forward strand.
ACCTTGTGCACTTTGCGCTTTGCCAGGAGCCATTCCACGCTCCCGGCTGCATGACATTGCCAACACGTTCCTCCAATGCTCAACTCTTTGGAGAGAAGGCATGTCCTGGTTGTTCTTCGTTTTGTCACTTTCGGTTTATTCGGTTTATTCCTGTGTGTAGTTCGGGCCAGGCGTTGTGGCGAACGATGTTTTGTGGCCAGATCAGACAGGACACAGCGTCAGCGTCGGCTTTCTCGGGTGACCGGACCCAGCACCCAGCACCCAGCACCCAGCACCAGGCACCCAGCACACAGCACCCGGCACCCAGCACCCAGCACCCGGCACTCAACACCCAGCACCTAGCACTCCACACCCAGCACCAAGCACCCGGCACCCAGCACCTAGCACCCGGCACCCAGCACCCAGCACTCAACACCCAGCACCTAGCATTCAACACCCAGCACCAAGCACCCGGCACCCAGCACCCAGCACCCGGCACGAGGCACCCAGCACCCTACACCTAGCACCCAGCACCCGACCCCCAGGACCCGGCACCCAGCACCCAGCACCCGGCACGCAGAACCCAGCACCCAGCACCCAGCATCCAGCACCCAACACCCAGCACTCAACACACAGCACCCAGCACCCAGCACCTAGCATCCAGCTCCCAGCATCCAGCACTCAACACCCAGCACCCAGCACCCGGCACCCAGCACCAACACCCAGCACCCGGCACCCAACACCCGGCACCAAGCATCCAACACCCAGCACCCAACACCCAGCCCCCGGCATCCAGCACCCGGCACCCAGCATCCAGCACCCAGGACCCGGCACCCAGCACCCGGCACCCAGCATCCAGCACCCAGCACCCAGCACCCAGCATCCAGCACCCAGCACCCGGCATCCAGCACCCAGCACCCGGCATCCAACACCCAGCACTCAACACCCAGCACCCGGCACCCAGCATCCAGCACCCAGCACCCGGCATCCAGCACCCAGCACCTAGCACCCAGCATCCAGCACCCAACACCCAGCACCCAATGCCCAGCACCTAGCACCCAGCACCCGGCATCCGGCACCCAGCACCCAGTATCCAGCACCCAACACCCAGCACCCGGCACCCAGAACCCGGCACCCAGCACCCGGCACCCAGCATCCAGCACCCAGCACCCAGCACCCAATACCCAGCACCCAGCACCCAGCTCCCAGCATCCAGCACTCAACACCCAGCACCCAGCACTCAACACCCAGCACCCAGCTCCAACACCCAGCACCCGGCACCCAACACCCAGCACCCAGCACCCAGCATCCAGGACCCGGCACCCAGCATCCAGCACCCGGCACCCGGCACCCAGCACCCTGCACCAGGCACTCAGCACCCGGCACCCAGCATCCAGCACCCGGAACCCGACCCCCAGCATCCAGCACCCGGCACACGGCACCAAGCTTCCAGCACCCAACACCCAGCACGCAACACCCAGCACCGGCACCCGGCACCCAGCACACAGCACTCAGCACTTAACACCCAGCACCCAGCAACCGGCACCCAGCACCCAACACCCAGCACCTAGCACCCGGCACCAAGCACCCAACACCCAGCACCCAACACCCAGCCCCCGGCATCCAGCACCCGGCACCCAGCATCCAGCACCCAGCACCCAGCAACCAAAGCCCAGCACCCGGCATCCAGCATCCACCATTGCTTGGTGTCGCCACTCACCACAGCATGAATTTGTCATTGGCAAATTATTTTGAAACCTGATACTTGAAGCTAAAATAAATAAAATTTTAAATTTAATTTTTTCGTTACCATGGATACAATTTTTTCGTCAAGCCAGAGGCGATGAATTGGTTCTAAATTTGTCTCGCCGTTGGACGAATTTCGGCCGAGTGATTTGGCGTGTGTTTTTCGTTGTTTTTACCATCAATCCGCGCTCAAATCGCTGCCCAAATGTTGCAGCGCGCAAGTCCCGAGTGGTAGGAACAGAACGCGACTTGGGCCACGTGTTTTCATTGCGTTTTCGCAATTTCGCTGGCGATTTACGCCGTCAATTACATAGTCACATGGCCACATCCCCACATAGCCACATCCATGAGTACAATTGTATCGTGGCAACGGAAAATAAGGATTTTATATAAGGTGGACTAGGGGCTCTGCCCCTGCGGCCTCCGGCCGCCAACCCCCCCGGCGTGCTTTGGGGCTTCGCCCCAAAGCACCATCTGCACGGGGCCCCTTTGCAGGGGGCTTCGCCCCCTGTAGGTATTATTTGTTTCTTGTGTTGATTTGTTTTTTGGTACTTGTTATTTGACCCTTCTGCCACGCTTACCTAACACTTCGTATTGATCTACATATTCGCTGCTCAAATTCGAAATTATGGGTACTACTAATAATGGCTATATAAATTCGTGGCTCGGGTCCACCGACGTCCAACATCAATTGGTGATCCAAGAAAAGAGAGTTTTCATGTGTTGCCGCACACGCTGCTTGTAGGTATTCCTTTCCCGACCCACCCCAACCTCCCAACCCAGTCGTGTTGTATGTTTCCTGATGCCTTTCCTGCCTTTCGTGCGTAGTATTTTGCCACTCCCCTTGCCCAACAATTATTGCCTTTCTTGTAGGGATTTTGCAGCAGAGGCAGTGTTCGCAGCAAACCTTCCATTCCCCCCCCCCCACCCTCCAACTCCACTAATCCTACCTTTCCTGACCCAACCCAACTTCCCAACCTTCCTCTGCGTAGTACGACAGTGTTGATATGCACAATCGTACGATGGTTATCTACATATTCACTGCATAAAACCACTGTATTTCCCCCCCCCCCCCCCACCGGTAATCCTACCTTTCCTGCCCCGACCCAACTTCCCAACCTTCCTCTGCGTAGTACAACAGTGTTGATATGCGCAATCGTGCGATGGTCTGTACCTTGAGCACTTGTGCCTTGTGCCTGGAGCCCCTTCCCACCTCCTGGCTGCATGACAGCCTTCCCTACCTTTCTCTGTCCCTGCTTGTGTTGTCCACCATTAGCATCCAGCACCCAGCACCTAGCACCCGGCACCCAGCACTCAACACCCAGCACCCGGAACCCAGTACCCGGCACCCGGCACCCAGCACTCAACACCCAGCACATGGCACCAGGCACCCAGCACCCAGCACCCGGCACCCGTCACCCAGCATCCAGCACCCAACACCCGGCAATAAGCACCCACCACCCACCACCCACCACCCGACCCCCAGGACCCAGCACCCAGCACTCAACACCCAGCACCCAGAACCCGGCACCCAGCACCCGGCACACAGCACCTAGCACCCGGCAACCGGCACCCAGCACCCGGCACCCAGCACCCGGCACCCAGCACCCGGCACCCAGCACCCGGCACCAAGCACCCAGCACCCAGCACCCGACCCCCAGGACCCAGCACCCAGGACTCAACACCCAGCACCCGGAAACCGGCACCCAGCACCCAGCATCCAACACCCAACACCCAGCACCCAGCACCCAGCACCCGGCTCCCAGCATCGAGCACCCGGCACCCAGCACCCGGCACCGAGCACCCAGCACCCGGCACCCAGCATCCAACACCCAACACCCAGCACCCAGCACCCGGCTCCCAGCATCGAGCACCCGGCACCCAGCACCAACACCTAGCACCCAACACCCAGCACTCAACACCCAGCACCGAGCAACCGGCAACAGGCACCCAACACCCAGCACCCGGCACCCAGTATCCAGCACCCTGGACCCGACACCCAGCACCCAACATCTAGCATCCAGGGCACCCAGCACCGAGCACCCGGCAACCGGCACCCAGCACCCAGCATCCAGCACCCGGCACCCAGCACCTAGCACCCGGCATCCAGCACCCAGGACCCGGCACCCAGCACCCGGCACCCAGCATCCAGCACCCAGGTCCCGGCACCTAGCACCCGGCACCCGGCACCCAGCACCTGGCACCCAGCACCCAGCACCTAGAACCCGGCACCCAGCACCCAACACCCTGCACCCAGCACGCGACCCCCAGCACCTAGCAACCGGCACCAGTACCCAGCATCCAGCACCCGGCACCAGGCACCCAGACCCAACACCCGGCACCCTAAACCCAGCACTCAGCACCCAGCACTCAAAACCCAGCACCCAGCATCCAGCACCCGGCACCCGGCACCCAGCACCCGACCCCTAGGACCCGTGCCCTCAAAACCCAGCATCCAGCACCCACCACCCGGCTCCCGGCACCCAGCACCCAGCACTCAGCATCCGACACCCAGCACCCACTTCCCGACACCTACCATCCAGCACCCAGGACCCAGCATCCAGCACCCGACCCCCAGGACCCGTGCCCTGTCGGCCGCGGCCTTTATCCTTTCTTCGTTGCTCGTCGGCGTTGGTTTGGCCTGGGTCAGGCGTGCACGTTTTTTTGGTGGCATCTGCAGTAGTTGTATGGTGTGTTTCCAGTATTTCAGTAATAAAGCTATATAGTTTCTGAAGAGCAAAACCCGATTTCAAACATTATATATTCCTAATGGAAAAGTCGCGTAAAAACTCACAGTTAAACTCGTAGGAAATCTCACAGGAGAACAGATACACCGATGTCCACCATCGCTTTGTGTCGCCACAGCGTGAGTTTGTCAGTTGCAAATTATTTTGACACCTGTTATTGGCAATGTTGGACATTTGGCGATTTTCATCGCTATGGAAATTATTTAGCACCTGTATTTTTCTTACTGCCTGCATTATTGCCAATTGTTGCCTCCAGAGGCGATGACTTTTGGCCGAGTGAAATGGCGTGCGTTTTTCGTTGTTTTTTACATCAAGCGCGGCTCAAATCACTGGCAAAATATTGCAGTGCTCAAGTCCTCGGTGGCACGAACACAACACAACTTTCCCCTTGCGTTTTCATTGCGTTTTCGCAATTTCGCTGGCGATTTACGCCGTCAAAATTACATAGTCACATGGCCACATCCCCACATAGCCACATCCATGAGTACAATTGTATCGTGGCAACAGAAAATAAGGATTTTATATAAGGTGGAATATTTTGTTTCTTAGAATAAAGGCTTGTACATGCAAAATTAATTTGCCATATTTTCAAATTGTTTTCCTTGCCTCAAAATTACCTCAAAAGTAGACAATGAGCCCGATTGTTTATCATTGGCCGCCTTATAAGAAAATATTAGTTTAGGCTGTCTGACAGCTGATTTGAAACAAATTATACAGCCACTTGCCTCGACTAACAATCGAAATCCAGCAAGGCTTAGAACTTAGAAGTTCGACAAAATCTTTGGCTAGGACAAACATATCGCCTACGGTATGTAGATCTCAAGTTTTTTATTTTGTCATGAACTCTCTGTTGTGCATACATTTGTACCACTCCCTATTTTATTATTTATTACAATAAATATAACCTATTCCAAGCATAAGTTAGTTGTGAGCGAGCCGTAAGGATGGCATTAAAGCAAGCTCACCTTGGAGGCTGCGGCGTGGTGTCCGTCCCACGACGCCGCCACCGCCGCCGACGGCCCGCCCACCGAGACGCTGTTGCTGAAGCGTGCCGACAGTCGCGGGTAGTCCTCGGTGGTGACGCCCACGTACGCTGCCTGCGTTGGCGTCGGTGTCGGCGCCGCCGCCGCCGTCTTGGCCTTCGTCTGCGTCGTCCACTTGGCCTTGCCCACGTCCGGCTTGCCTGCTCGCGGGCGGAGGTCAGGGTGGAGGTCAGGTCAGGGAGACGTATCGTCGGCAGGAACCGAACAGAGCACCCGTGTAACGAGATTTGCCATGTGGTTTGATTCCTACACTAATACAAGCGTACCCAACAGTGGATTCCACAAGTGCTGATTACAAATGTATGCTAGTGTCTTCTATATTCATTCATAGTCCTGTTTCTATCTCCATGGAGCCACTTTATAATAGGGGTTAGTCGAGTTGTTGGCGTGTGATTGCAGCATAGCGTCACTAGATTCACCGGCTTCTATGTTCATTCACAGTCCTGTTTCTATTTCCATGGAGCCATGTTATAATCTGGGTTAGTCGAGTTGTTGGCGTGTGATTGCAGCATAGCGTCACTAGATTCACCGGCTTCTATGTTCATTCACAGTCCTGTTTCTATTTCCATGGAGCCATGTTATAATCTGGGTTAGTCAAGTTGTTGGCGTGTGATTGCAGTGTAGCGTCACTAGATTCACCGGCTTCTATGTTCATTCACAGTCCTGTTTCTATCTCCATGGAGCCACGTTATAATCGGGGTTAGTCAAGTTGTTGGCGTGTGATTGCAGTGTAGCGTCACTAGATTCACCGGCTTCTATGTTCATTCACAGTCCTGTTTCTATCTCCATGGAGCCACGTTATAATCGGGGTTAGTCAAGTTGTTGGAGTTATTCAGCTTATTTGAGCTGTAGGGTTCCATGGAGATAGAAACAGGACAATGAATGAACACAGAAGGCACTTAATCTAATGGCTCTATACTGCAATCACACACCAACAACTCGACTAACCCCGATTATAACGTGGCTCCATGGAGATAGAAACAGGACTATAATTGAACACTGTAGGCACTTGCATACATTTGTATGCACTAATGGAATCCACCCATTGTGATTGGGATTAACCACACTTGATGTTTGGCGTTAACCCAACGCATGGCACTCACCTTTGGACAGCGAGGGGAAGTCGTCCGCGGGCGGGCGAACCTTCTGCGCCGGCTCGGCGTTCCTGCGCGCCAGCGCCGGGAAATCTGCCGCCGGCCGAGACTTTGCCAGCGCGAAGTCTTGCTGCTTGCCGCCGCCCGCCGCTACCGCCTGCTGCTGCGGCGCTGCGCTACGGTGGTTCACGTGGATCGACACGTTGTTGGGGCCGGGCGTTCGCTGGTCCCGCGGCCCGCTGGCCACACTGAAGCGCAGCGTCTTGCAGCCGCCGCCGCCACTGCCAGCGCCCAGGCCGTCGGGACCCAGCGCTGGGAAGTTGGTGTCGTTGACCTGCGCAGGGACGCGCGGTTAAACGTGTCGCGATCATCGTCGCTCTCGGGTCACGGCGGCCCGGTGGACGGATTATCACAGAGGGAATCTTTGTTTAGCATTGCGGTTTGTTTACAGAGACCAGGCGTCTCAACAACTCTAATGTCTAGACGAGATGTGATACAATCCCACATTCCATCCCGCATTTGGTCACTAGCATTTAGGTACATCTAGGGTTGCCATAATTCATTGTGAAAAAAGAGGACAAATATAATTTTGATACCCACTGGACGCACTACCAGTTCGGGGAAAAAAAAATTAGCTCTGCTCAGGCGCGTCGATAGGCCTTTATAGGGGATGCTAGAGCATCCCCAATCATCGGTTGAGCATCCCCAATCATTTCTCTGACAATATTAAAAATTATGATGCTGTTTGTCAAGAAAATGTTTTGTGATTTTTAACACTGACTTCGGGTTTTGTGGCATAAACAAAATAATATCGCAGTTATAGATTATATAATATGTTTCATTTCGGTGGAATTGGTTCTTCTAGGTAGGCTGTGATATAAGTAGTATGGTAGTGTATTGGGTAGTGTATGAGAACTGGGAAGTGATACGTCAAGCCTCTCTGTAGTACGTTGTTAAGCCGCCGAAATCCGATAGACAGTCATAACACTGCTATGCTGGGAATGCTTGCTCGCTTTATTTTCATTTATAGTTTGTTATTATTATTTTGTTGTTATTTTGTTGTTGTTATTATTATCCAATATTATTATCATAGGCGTGCGCAGCGGTGCGGCAGATACGGCACGCACAGGCCGTACCTAAGGTTTCAACTGCCCTTAGATTTTTTAAAATATTCCTAAAAACATTTGAGCATTTTCATTTCTATAAAGAAAATGATGTGCTTTTCAATTTTAGAAGCGAATTAAATTCCATTTTTAGCTGTGATTACGTAGAAAAAATACAACCTAGCATGAAAGTAGACAAAATGTATTAGAAATTTTTTCGAAATCATTTCCGTGAAAATGCAGTATTGCACACACCATTCTTAGGCGCCAATTTTACCTCAAACGCGTAGATTTGCTCCAAAATTAACCTTAAAACCAATTTTTTCTTGGGGCTGCGCCTAAACACTTCAATTTCTTTGTACCACTTTCCAAAGGGAGAAATCCTGTCCCGAAACCCATAATACCTAGATACGCCAACGATTATGGGCCTGAAATTTCAACTTTTAACGCCAAATTTGACACGGATCATTTATCCCCCCCCCCTCCCCTTCCCTTGGTTCCCAATGGTCATATTGTCTTAAGCTTTGACGTATCTAACGATTTACCCTGCGCACGCCTATGATTATTATTAGGTATACGTCCCCACTCCCCAGTAATCAATTTTCCAGCGTTTTGAGTTTCGACCAAAATTCACGTGGGCTCTTCGGGAAAACCTATAACCAGGAGTGAGGTATGAGTATGACGAGGTGCAATTTTGTGGAATGCTGAGCATCCCCTAACTGAAATCTCTAGCGACGCCCCTGGCTCTGCTAAATATCAAAGGAAAAAGGGGAAATAACATCCCGAACCGCTCTACCTGGCTTCTGCGAGTGGGTATTAGGGATGTTGGTGGTTGTCCGGTTACGGCTACGGCATTATCCGGATACAGTTTTAACTATCCGGATAGTAAAAAAAAAACAATGTTTTAGACATGTAGAGTACGGGGCAGAGATGGCTTCTCCACCTCCCGAGCGGCGGGCAGGAGCAAGCAGGAGCGTCTGCTGCATATCCCCCCCCCCCTCTACACTCAGTAACTGCCCCTCAACTGTCTTCATCTTAACCAGAGTCAAGTGAGTCATCATGGCCGCGTGTAGGAAAACCTCGCTGACGTGGGAAAAATGATCTGATTGTTTCATTGCACTGTCTGTGTAGGTTCAAGGTTGTAGCTAGTGTAGGGCACACCCTGTTGTGCCTCTCCCCTCGCATAAAAAAAAAAATGGAATAGGCGTATTCTGGCCGACTTCCTCGGCGCAGCGCAAAGCAACTCACGGCTCCCGGCGGGCCGTGCGTGCGGATTGTGACGCCGTTGTTGCGCGAGCCGCGCGCCCCGCCCATCGCCGCCCCCGGCGCCATGCCCCCACCCAGCGATGGGAAGTCGGAGATGTTGAGCTGCGGCGCCGCCGCGTGCTGGAACACGCTGGCCTCGCACGCCTCCTCCTGGAGGGGCGGCCCGCGACCGCCCACCTGCAAAGCACGTCGCGCCGCGTCAAAACGTTGTTCCAATCGGGGACTACGTATTGGTGTCTCGATGGCCGTCCACTCGGGGTCTCGAAGCCCGGTCTCCAGCCATCGCGGCTGCTGCTCTGACCGCCGAGCTTAATGTCCGTCCACTCAGGGACTCGAACCCCGGTCTCCAGCCATCGCGGCTGCTGCTCTGACCGCTGAGCTTAATGTCCGTCCACTCGGGGAGTCTATGACCAGTTTATTTTTATTTCTGGTATGGAAAAAATTTTCTACGAGATATTTTATTTCTTATAACTCCTAGTATTGGATGGCAATACAAATAAAATAAAACAAGGCCACCTCAGATTTAAGATGATTGTAAACACTAAACAGTGCCGGGAGATAAAAGTAGGGTAGATTGTGGTTTCATTGACAAGGTGTATAAGCCGGGAACTCACGGCTCCGTGTGCCTCTTCGTCTGCGCGTCCCGTCTGTTGTCCGCGCGCCGCCCCCCTCCGCGCCGCCTCCGGCCGCGGCTTCAGCGTGAACTCGAGCTCGAGCGTTCGCGCCTGCTTCGTCCCCGCCTTGCCCAGCGTTCGGCTGTGAACGCTGGCACGGTGCGCTGCGGGGGTTACGAATCGCGTCAGCGTGTTTGCAATGCCACCGATGGGTTGTCGTTTTTGGGATGTTAGTCATGGGCCACAGCGCCACTTACAACGAGGCAGAGGATTCAAATAGAATGTATATCACCGTGAGGAATACACCTTTTCCATTCGATCAAAATTCTATCAAAAGACGTCATGATACCCACTCACTAAAGCCAGGTAGAGCAATCCGGGTTGTGATTTCCCTATCTTCCTTAGTTGTTTAGCAAATTGTTTTTTTTCCAAACTAGTACGTCCAGTGGGTGTCTGACGTCATTTTTCTCTGAGTGGAAAAGGTCTATTAGATTTCTGTATTGATAATTTTAAGAATCAATCTTAATTTTTTATAACAGCATAGACAAAGGCTTAACTTTTCTATTCTGATTTTGATTTTAACAGATAACAATCAGAAAGTAACAAATTTGTAACAAGTAATTGGACAATATTGCCGAGTAGCTACCTTTCAAGTCTATTTCTGAGCGGAAGACGGGCGTGAACTTCTCGTCGATGCATTCTCCCTCCTCGCAGAGAAAGTGCTCGCTTCGGAAGTGGTGCCGTAAAGCATCGTATGAACTACATTGTCAACAAACAGATTTTTAATTAAGACACTAAGACACTGAACAAAGCTGGAATGTCAAGTTTTGTTTTCTTAAATGACGGCATACTAACGGATAGTAATGGTGGAAGCCATCCGCATCGCAAAAGTGACAGAAGAGATGGTCACGACGAAGGTGCCGGTACAATTCGTCGTTGTCCATGTACCGTTGGTCGCAAAATTCACACAACGGATGTCCTCTGTGAGACCGATCATCTGTGTCACCTTTCCGTCGATGTTGGGCCAACTCTTGCCGCGTATACGATCTACGTTCGCCACTAAAGATCTGAGGAACGAAATCAGCATGACGACATTGCGAGCTGGAGACGACGCAGAAAACTGTCAATACAATCACTATTGACGACATTAACAACTTACCATAAGGTTATCAACGCAAAGCTCACAATATTGAAGCTCGTGCTCCTTTCTCATATGGTCCTTTAGATTTTGGAACGTTCGGAAGGCTGGACGATTTGGACAGCGAGCGCAAGTGTGCTCGAGCAACTTATTGTACGCCGCTTGGATTTCAAAGTTAGCGAAGCATATCTTAAACTTCTTGTCCATCAAATAGTTACTGCTGTTAATCGTCCGATAAAGCGATACTTCGTTCCTGAAAATAACCTGGAATTTGGCAGAAGGATAACCATCATTACCGACATTGAACCTAAATTGACAGCTAATATTAATTACCGAAGATAGGTTATCTGAAATACCTTGGGTAGGTCATGTCTACATATGGGACATTCATTTTGACGACACAGCACTCGCATTCTCGTCGAACATTCATAGCAAACTGGGTGATCACATTCGCCAATAGAGAATATCAAAACGTTCTTGAAACACACGACACACGTGTTTTCAGAGCTCTCACTTACAGACATTTTAGTAGATTTTTAAGAAATGAAAAATTGAAACAAAATTCAGGGAAAGTAGTACGATCTCGGGTGACCAAACCTCTCTCAACTCTCCTAGCTGACTGAACTAAATCAAGTGTCCAACTCCGATCGAGTCAAGTGTGAGTGTTGCTTTCAGCAAATCTTGCAGGCGAGAAACGTCATTGTCAATGCTACCAACCGATTTGCAATTGCTGGTGGTGCCAACACATGAAAGCTTATGTTAATGAGTTCAGCTGATGGTTGAAAATGAAGCTACACGGTTGAAGTGGTTGAAACTCTTGACACATCTTCATTCAATTTCCTTTATTTAAAAATGATCGAAGATATGATTCTTAAGTTAACGCATGAAAATTATAAGTTGATTGACCACCGATTTTATAAATTGATCGTGCAATAGTTATATTTTTCAGTAATCGGCTTTGCATGCCTCCTGCCTATGCACAATCATGTTACATAAGGTTCATATAAAATTACCAGGCAAGTTTTTTCCACGATGCTGATAGAAGGTATGATTAAAACTTTCATTTTCTTAAAAGAACTACCAAAGCAAATTAACCATCATACCACTTTCCTACAAATATTTATATAAAGGTTTTTAAAAGCAAGGAAAAGGAAAAGAATAATGGTAAGGTAGAATAAAACACACAATTTAGACATTGAGGACAACCTTTATTCATGTTTACTGGTCATTCTTACATCCAAGGTATAGGCATAAATAAAACGGAACAATTTATTACAATATCATCTCATCGCCCATCACGACACAAATTTGCTATTACACGTTATCGAAACTATGTCCTAAAAAAAAAGAACAGTTAATATTATTTCATTTGAAAAAAAGTCAAGTGACCTAGTTATGTATCATCATTGTGTGTTTAGTATCACGATTCAACCAACCAATGGTCCCCTGAGCATAGCTCTCCACGACTGCCGTTTAATATCTCTATTGCCAACCGCCTCTTATAGGTAGTTTCTCAGTTTCTTGCAAGCTAGCCTGCGGTTAAATGTCTTTGATTTCATCAGGTATCTCATACATTTATTAGAGAATGTTTTTTTTTTCCATTTATTAAACCTTTAAGGAACGTTTTGATTGTTTTTTTTTGTTTTGTTTTTACATTTATTTTAACTGTGCGTGGACAGAAACATTGTTTATAGTATCTCGTTACGGTGGTTACCTCAGTACCCAAATTCGTCCGATTTATGCATCACAACAATCGTCAGTAGCAGCGACATTTTGGTGGGAACACATTAGATTTGTTTTTAGGCACAACAATCGCTCAAAATACCTACCACGGAAATACAATTATTATAAGTCACATTTTTTTATATATTTCCGTAAAAACCACACCCCTGGACTACAAAACTCTAAGATCATTCATTTTAAAACCATGTTTTCTTTTTTTTAGTTAGGCCTCACAAGTTTGAAAACGTTCTGACGAGTCGATAAGTCTTAGTGGTCTATTTGAATACCAAAGTAAGCGCTACATGTCGGTGTTCTGCAGCCAGCTCAAGGGGTGGGGGGTGTCGTACATCAAACCTAACCTTGCCTTGAGAAAAACGACCAGCAACACTTTCTTTTTCACTAACGTTAATTTAAGTTATTGGCATTCGATTTTTCGCAATAACAAACAATTATTATTTATCAGTAAATGGAGTCTTGCATGGTTCTTATTATTAATCATTATATTACTATTTGCTCTTTTTATTCACAATTTTTTTTTTAAATAAACGTATAGAATTTTTATGCTTTTTTTTTTGATTTTTCTTTAACCTCATAATGACTTAATCCTAGATAAAACACACATCTTGAAGATACCCTATGTTTATATTTAATAATATTTAATAGGCTATTAATAATTAAATTGATAATAATCATAATCATAATAATAATGATAACTTGCGTTATAGGATGTTATGACAGTAAAACACATAGTAGTACCTAGGTACTTAGCAGTTATACAATACAATAATGCGCCTGCATAGGCCTAGCTTAGAGCTTAGTACTTTTTATTGTGAACACTTGCATCGTCTCAGGCCTCTGCCCCCGCGCGTTTAGAAACACTCGATACGTATATTATGTTTTCTAGCGGAAAGGCCAGCACAATTCCATGGAGCTGTCGGCGATGCCGACTCGAAACAGAACAACTCAACATAATGCCGCCAGTGCCCAGCATTCGCTTCCATATACTTACATTGGTATTTCTGTTTTCTCACAAAAAATATACTTTTGTTTTTTTTTCAAATTCAAACATACAAAGTTTATCGTTTCCGTAATTTCAACATTGTCGCCTCGTAATCGTTTGTAATCAAGGAATAAAAAGTTTGGCACTTATACTTAAATTTTAACTGGTCATTTAATTTTCAATCACAATTCCATTCTAAAATTCTTAAAATATATTTCATAGCTCGATTCCGTGAGATTCTATTTCAATGCTCCAAAACAGATTAGCCTAATATTACAGTATTTTCCGTGAAATAGTCCGTTACTGAAAAAGCAAGAAGTTACCAATAGGAAATCACAATGAAAAATATCAGCGTGTGTGTCTATGTTAGATTAAACTGAAACATTATTATTTTAATTAAATTTGACTAATTCTAGTAAATTACAAAACCCCTGAAAAGAACAGCAAAAAACAAACATGTGAGAACCTAATTGTATATAATATTGAACCAGGAACATGACTACATGACAAAAACCTCACCGGCCCGTGTTGGGACCAATGCAGCACCACAATATTGTTAAAGATATAGTAAACTCATCTCGACACGCATGGAATCTTGCTCCGCCTCCAATCGAAAGGTGCTCAATTTCTTCACAGTTAACGCTTTTTTGGCTCAATAATCGTCGAAATCGCAACAAAAAAATACATACGATTTGTGTAAGGAACAAAACTGCAGTAGAAATATAGGTTCCGATGGCTTGCATGCTCCTTGTTAATCCTATTACACGCAGTTTGCAGAAACCTGATCAGCAATCACGCGTTCCACACGTGGCAAACCGAATGGTGAGCCCCCCAAACCCGCCCCAAATTGCAACACAAATGACTCGCTAGCATAAAGGTGCACTGTGGCAGAATTCCAGTCTGTGTAGATAGGTTTACTATATCTTTAAGGTTTGACATTCAACCACTAGGTAGTATTTTTCATTCAATTAGGCTAGTTAAAATTTAGTTACTCCGTCCTACCTACCGAATTACAGACTCGTGAGATTTCCCTCAATACTGGTATGCTTAGCGATATAACGACAGTCAAATCACCAGCCGCCCGTGGGTTTGACCGCCTCGGCTAAGCTCCGAAGTCGGAGCGTTTAAGCTCCGAGAAATCCAATCACCCGGCTGCGGGCTAGTTTAGTGTAGTGTTTTGTGCTCGACTCTAAGATGATGGCCTCTGGAGCCACCGAAAGAACCCTTCTTAAATCGAAGACAACATTACTCTTAAATTAGAAACAACTAGATTAAATATTTCCCCGCTACCCATAAAACAAATTAATAGTAGTAATAATAATTAATATTTATAATGAAATGTTCAAAGTTCTGACAAGAGATTTTGTTGTCTTTAGAAGACCATCAGTCTGAGGACTGCATTTCTCAGTACCTCATTTTTGTAATAGTTTATTTATGCAATTAATTAATTACCTGTAATATTAATATTGACACATTACGTTTCGGTTGCTCGTTAAAAATCACCTGGGTTTCTACAGTCTTGGTAATAAAGAACGTAACCTGGGCATCGGCCGTGGCGTGAGAAGCGATATAATATTAAATATTGGAATACTAGAACGACGCCCCGCGATTAGAGAGTTACGCGGTAGAGTGCTCGAGAGAGATAGTCAGTCGCTCTCGAAGGAAGTGGGTTTCTTAGCTTGGTATTTTGTTTATTTTTCCATTTAGGCCTAACGAAAGAGACGGATATTTTGTACTAGACAGGGGGGATCGATCTCCGGCCAGCGCGCTGCTATGATATGTCCCAAGCACGAGTATTTATCGTCATCGTCATCGTCGGTCGTCGCAAGTCTCGTCAATCCGTTTTGGCCGAGTATTTCGTACTTTAGAACGTTTCGCGATCGTTGAAACGGGGAGCGCTTTCGTAAGTGGTGGGGGGAGAGTGCGGCAATAGTGAAACCATGCAATCGTAATAAATCAACGGTCAAAGATCTAGATTTAAAGAAAGAAAAAACGAGAAAATAATTAACTAAGAGAAAAAAAATAAAATGAACAGACGAAAGTTAACTAAGCGGAAAAATCAACGTATTGTTCGAAATGGTCCAAAGTTACTTCGATAATTCCCCTGTTTAAGGCACAGTTTTGTCATTCACTCGATACTGTGCTATTTTATTTTAATTAGTAAGTAATTAATTATATTATAATATATATGCAATAACACTCAGATGACACGTAAGACTTAGAGAGATAGAGAAAGAATATTTTGTTTAAATGCTACCCAACACCAAGACACTGCTCTAGTTTCGCTAAGTTTCCTACTAAATACGACGCGGCGCATTTGCCCGACACATTTATATACAACGTACAAGCACCCCACACCTGAGAATTACACCGTCATCGTCACTTACGATTTGTCCTCGTAAATGGCTCTGCTTTTGAGCTGTCTCTCCCCTAACCTAACATTGCACATTAAGCTTGAGATAATTACATTATTTAGGTAATAAAGGCACGTCGCACAAATACTCTAACAAACGATTAGAAAGCCATAGTTCAATTATGGAAAAGATTTATTCACAACCCCTTGTTATCAAATTTTGGAAAGGTACCAGTTTCCAAATGACCATTTTGGTTTCCTACACTATTAATTACCTTAATTATTTACGCAGCTACTGTTTTTTTGTCAAACACAGTGTTTTTTTTTTATGATGCCATTTTTTTTCGTTTACTTTAATTAGAAAATCAGTAATGAATACAATCGCAAGTGTAAAGTGATTCTCTTTGGTTCCTGACTTCTAGCCTAAGGGTTTTTTTTTAATGATTGATATTTTCTTTTCTAGGTTAAGACAACCAACTGACTTAGACTCCATGCAAGACCCCCGCGCTGGGACGCGAAGTTACGTAGTTACAAGTGACAAGCGAATAGAGGCGGCGGCGGCGGCGGCAGAGGGCCAGGCTGGTAACTACGGAGCTACCGGCTTTGACCAGAGGTTAGGACAACGACATTCAGCCCACTCCACGCAAAATGACGGGCCACACTTGGCTGGCTAATGCTCGATATTTTTGAGTGTTTTTTTGTTTGTTTGTTTAAATCAAGATCACTGGAAGAGATATAGTAATTAATCATAATTATTACATAATATATATATGTGTAGGTATATATATATTATAAATGTAAGGCTTGCCAATGGGTGTAACCTTTGAAAGGTTGTCAACGTTTTTTTTTCACTCGCTTCACGGTTCTCGAGACGCTAGTCGCTAAAAAACGCGTTAAAAATTCATTTGGCAGACTTATTTTTCCTTTGCGTTTCGAAGAAACAAAACAAAGGAAAGAAACATCGTGTCTATTAGCTCAGCCATGTTATTTAGTTCCTATAATATTTATTATTACTTTTAAGTTAATTCATATTTGCTATTTATTTAGACAATTGATATGGCATTTTTTGTTTTTATCCTAAATTCACATTTTTCTAATTCACTAATTCACTTAATATTATTTATATTTTTTTTGTCACAAGTTTTTCAGTTTTTTCTCCGTCCCGTTTCCTCCACGTCTAACTAGGCTAACAACACGGCGCTACGACATCATGATAAACGTCCCCGATAAGACGGCCACGCGACCATGTGGCACTCGAATACACAGCGCGGCCGGAATACTGGATAGTCGGGTACATATTTTTGTAATTTTCTTTTCGGGTTGGGTGGGGGGGGGTGTTGGGGGGAGGTCAAAATACTTGTAACTCGCTTTTGTGCACCCGTCCCTACGGCGACGAACCCGCCGCGAAATCACGACCCTTCGCCCGCCCGCCCGTTCTCCCACACATCTGCCGCAGGCACATTCACACCATCTCGTATTCATGCACGTTGAAATCGAATGACACGTCAAAAGCAAAAGGCAAGGTCGGACTTGGTTTCCCTATCATAATATATAAGTATATTTATATAAGTATTATATTATATAATAATATATTTTATAATTTTATGAAAAGCGTTTTCCCATTCTAGAGCCGGATTTGTGTCGACTAAGAAATGATTTGTTATAATGACTGGCCAGGACCTTTGCAAAACCGCCAAACATTGCGTTTTCTTTCTGGTCGCGACTGAACACGCACTTAGATTCCTAGATATATTATATATTGTAATATTGTAACATATGTCCTAGATCATTATTAATATTATTAATTATTAATTCTTATAATATTATGTTACCGTGGGAACAGCCAGGAAAGTTTGTTTATGTACGTAACGTATCACTGCCTCAGAGTAACTCCACACAATTGACAAGTTTGCACATAGCTTCAATATGCCCCTAGTTACTTAGAAACATAGCTTAGTATTTTTTTTGTTTATACATACGATAAATAGTATCACATTCATTAAAGGATGCAGCGCAAATCCAGTATTGGTTGATGTGTTTCAAGTTTTATGTACTATCCCATCCACTCCCTCTCATCTCTCTTTTGCTTCCTCATCTATCTTTTGTGTGGTGTGTGGATATTTTAATATTGGCAACACTGTCACAACGAACGAATATCAACACTAGTTAAATAGTTCTCAATCTTTTTTCTAAATTAGACCACAAATATCTGATAAAACCTTACACGACTATTGACTTACGATTAATATACCCTTAAATTCTAGGCGAAAAAAAAAAACAAACAAACATCGTCTCATCGTGTCTTCCTTTGCGTAAAACTTAAAAACATAATCATTTGGTTGAAGATTGGCTGAGAATTAATTTGATATAACAATAAAAAACATTGAAGCACAGTATGTAATATAATAGATTGTAAGTATAATAGTATTATCAATCAAGCTACCTAACTTTAGCTAGCCTAGTAAATGTAACCCGACGGTCTTTTGCGCCGTCATTCGGGACACCTCCCATTCCCCCCGTATTCCAGAGAGAGCGATTGCGTTTAAGTAGATCTACGATACTAAATGAACACTACGTCGACGCCGCCTCCGCGTTCCACCCCGCGAAACGATGCGACACGCAACGAAAAAAAAAAACAAAAAAAAAAAACCACATGCTGAATACTTGCTCGACGCAGCAAACAGCTAAATATAGTAGCTGAGATCACAGGTGTAAGGGTGTACTAGTTTTTTTTTTTCCTCTTAGATACTTCCCGTCCGCGTATACTCGTCTAGGTCGCCTGCGGCGGCTCACATCGACTCACCGCCCAGCAGGTCGCCTGGCAGGAACGAGTTGAGCGACGACGGCGTCGCGCGGTGCTGATCGCCGCCCGCGTCGCCCCACAGCGCGCTCGCGGAGCTCGAGTTTGGCGGCCACAGCTGGCTGCCGCCCCCGCCGCCAGCCTGCCCCCACGTGTCGCCCTTTGCGGGCGCCGCCGCGCGCCACGACGTGCCCTGCGCGCCGGACGCTCCGCCGCCGCCACCGCCGCCACCCGACTGCTGCCCGCCGTGTCCCAGGTGCTGCAGCAGCGTGTGCACCTCGCTGTCTGCCGGCGACTCGGCGAAGATGGTCGTGTTGACCAGCACGCAGTTGTTGAGCGCGCCCTGAGCCTTGTTGGCCTCCTCGCGCGACCCGTACTTGGCCAGCGCAAGCCCGTGGTTCAGGTAGAGGTGGAAGTTCTGCAGCGGTCCGTGCTGCACGCACAGCGTCTTGAGCGTCGAGCCGTCGATCTGCGGCGTCAGGTTCTTGAGGATGAGCCACGACGAGCCCCAGGTGCCGGCGCCAGCGGCGGCTGAAGGCGATGGTCCGCCCCACGGCGATCGGCCGCCGACCAGGCCGCCCCAGCCGTTGGACGCTGCGGCGGCGGCGGCGCCGTTGTTCTTGGCCGCCAGGCCCGGCGGCGGGCCCCGCGACTTGGGGGCGCCCCACAGCTCGGTGGTGACGGCCGACGGCGGCGGCGGCGCCTCGCCCCAGGTGTTCTTGCCGAGCGGCTTGCCGAGCGGCGCGCTGTAGCCGGACGTCGCCGGCGGGTTGAAGCTCCACGTCGACGACGAGAGGCTCAGCGGCGGGATGGGCGCGTCGGCCGTTGCCGCCGCCGACGTCGGGCTCTTGTTGCACGGCTCCGACGGGTCCTTGAGCGACGAGATCGAGAGCGGGCGCACCGAGCCGGGCGTGATGCTGGGGTCGTCGTCCGACGACTTGATCTGCGTGCCCTTCCACGGCTTGCCCGGCTCGAACTCGGGGACGAGGTCTGTGAACGCTGCCGCCTGCTGTTGCTGCTGTTGCTGCTGCTGTTGCTGGGAGGTCACCGGCCACGGGTCCTTAGCGTCCGGGTTGCCGTCGACCGACTCCGGCCAGCCGGTGTCGGAGCTGGAGCGCGACACGCTTGACCATGTGCCTGCAGAGGTCATCGTTCCGTTAGACACTGTCCGATTTCTACTTCCCGGCGGGAGCGTTAAGCGTGAACCTACAAACTAGCCTTTTCTTTTAATCAAATTATCTAACATATTTACAAAAAACCTATAAGCATCTCACTAATTATGTTTTATAAATCATTAAAAATTTTGAATCAACAAAAAAACACACCTAGGTAGTACCGAGTACTTATTATCTCGGTTTGATCCGTAAAATCATGGTAATTACTGGCTTTCGACAGCCACAATGCCTGGGAATCTGTCACAAGTTAACTTAGCTACTTGAGATCACCAGGAATGGGACACTGCAAGTATCCCACAAGGTCTGGGTCCTTTAACAATTGCCGATGAAAGTTTCGAGGCAAGCCTGCATAGGGAGAGCGGTAAAGCCGTCCGATCGGCCGTGCGTTGCTCACCATCGGGCTGGCCGAGCTGCAACGGATTCATGTTGGCGCCGACGCCGGCAGGCTTCGAGGTCGTCCCCGGGGCGCGGCTGAACTCGTTGCCCTCGCCCTCCTTGTCCAGCGACGGCAGCTTCCACTGGTTCAGCCGAGACTGCTGGCTCTGGTACGCGGCGCCCGGTACCTGCCAACCGACCAGCCGACGTTATCGTCCGCTCTTTCCGGCACCGACCAACTCGTACACGTTCCTTCGTTCATTTAGTTGCGAAGGGAGCGAATTGTCAGCAAAATAGGCAGCCGGCAATTTCTGCTGCGCCGATTTGTTACGGGGACAGATGGCCTTCGATCATTCGAACCGTGTAGTTGGAAAGGAGACGAAGTCTCGACTGCGAATTCGTCAGAGAACCCTTTTCAGGTGAATCCCGTGCGCGGACCACAGAGAGCCCTCGCGCGGATCAACCAACGGGGGCGTGGCGTACCTGCGGGTCTCTGGCGTTGATGTTGATCTGCTCGAAGTTTCCGGGCAGCGAGAGCGGGTCGGGCCGCGGCTGGGTCGGGAAGAACGCGTCCGACGGCTGATTGGGCTGCTGCTGCTGCTGCTTCACGTAGATCGCCTGCTGCGACGCGATCTGTCGGGACAAACGGCACGTTACAACGCTTGCTGTAGCGTCCGGATTCAACCGGCGTTGGGACACGCCCTTTCCAAGACACCGTGGTATTGGGCTTGTGATCGTAGTCGATTGATTACGGAACGCGGTACTGACCGAAATAATTCATGTAGCAAATGTAAAAGATTTAAATTCTACATATTGGACGGCAGACAGGAAGGGTGGGATGTACTTGATAATGAAAGTAAGCTTCAAGAAAAAAAAACTATACCAATGTTCCCAATTGTGGGATTGGAATTGTTCGAATGGTTCACCCGACAAAGAGCACAACTTTAACAGAAAAAAAAAACAAAAAAACAAAAACAATTCGTTGTTTTGTGCTAGTTACCATCTACTGAATTGCTGTCAAGTTTACACTACAAATCTAAGCTAACAATATGAGAGTTACTTTATTTCTTTCATTAGAAAAAACAACGTTCTGAAGTCAAAACTTGATGTCAGCGTAGGAGATGGAAAGAGAAAAGCCCTCTGTTTTGGACTGATTTGATAGAGAATCTAGTTCCACCCGAGCGAGTGCGCCATCCCGCCAAAGCGTCGCGCCGCAAACGCCAACGGCGCCGTTCGAAACGGGCCCGCCGGACGTACCTGGTTCTGTAGGTTCGATATCTGCTGCTTGGTCTTCGTGATCTGAACCGAGATGTGCAGCACCGCGTTCGAGTTGCCCTTGAGTGGCGGCTGGTGCGCCATCGACTGCTGCTGCATCAGCTGCTGCAGCACCTTGATCTGCTGCAGCAGCTGGTTCAGCAGGAGAAGCGTCTGCGGAGCCAGCGGCTGGTTCAGGATCTGCAAGCGAGACGGAGACACGGCGGTCAGACGCTGAAATCGGCGCCGGTTCACCCGACGAAGCGACCGTTTGCATGTTCAACGGGTGACGAAGGCGTTGAACTGGGCTGGATCGGTAGGGGAATCTTACAAAGCATCGTTCTTCTGAAGAGATCAGGTAAAAAATAGTGAAGCAGCAGGATTGCAAATGCTAAACATTGTACGCTATGACTTCAATAACGTTAGTCACGGATGGCAGGGGCTTGAATTAACCTCCAAGAACATTCTATTTGCTGAGGAATCATAAACAGTTGTAATGATAATGATTGAAATGATGAGTTGCTAGAGGCACATCTACACAGAGCTAAACTTCTCGGGCACATAATTTGGTGATGGAACATTGTACTCCAGCATCTTTAAGGAGGCTTATTTTGCAATGACGAAAGGATCGAAGTTAGTAAAAGTGCTTCTGCCTACCCGTCGGAATCACGGATTCGTGGAGGATTCCATGTAAGGCCAGAAGTTACACATACGTGGCTATCCCGGGCTGGTATATCAACGGTGCCAGTTGGCCTCACAGAGGGCCTGGGAACGCTTCTCACCCAAACATCGCCCCATAACGCACCTGGTGGTTGAGATAGCCGGCCTGCACCGCCATCTGTATCTGCTGCACGAGCATGCGCAGCTGGGCAGTCGACGGCTGGTTCGACGGCTGCCGCTGACCGGCGCCTCCGAACGGCGGCTGCCCGCCGCCGCCGAGAGACGGCTGCTGCGGCGGCGGCACCTGCGTCAGCAGCTTCTGCACGTTCGCCGGGCTCATGTTGGCCAGGCTCGGGTTTCCGCCGCCGTTCGGGTTGAGGCCGCCGACGTTGCCGACGTTGCCGGGACCCTGTGGGAGGCCGGGGCCGGTTAGCGTTTGGCGGGATACTGATGGCTGGCTGGTTAAGCGATGTTTGGCAGACTGTTTAAAGCAATAGTGATATATTCTTGCTATTTTGAAGGCAATAAAAACATTAAAACTGCCCTCTATCTATTAAGTTCTTTAGACTAATCAATAAGTAGCAATAAGTTTGAAGATAATCAGTTTTTATTTTATCAGTTTCTAATCTCAGCACATTAGTTTTCAGAAAAAATATTTAACCAAGTATTGAATGCTTAGTCCCAAACTCAAACTTTTCCTGACGACTCCCAAAAATATTATGCTGCCAGCATCTATCTATCTATCTATTTATCTCTATCTATTTCGCTTCTAAAATCACAAGTTCCCAATCAAATTGCCAAGGTTTGTGCATGTACTGTCTGCGCTCTTCTTGCGCTCTGTGAATGTCAAACTTCACTTTGACACGGCATATTTAACTTCACTCTGGCCTTGTCTTAACTGAGATAGGAAAGATAATTGGACACAAGCAAACAAATCTACTGCCTCTCTAGTCTCCAACGGTTAGTGATCAACGTTTGGACCGTGTAGAAATAATCATTTGAAGGGGATAATCACCATGCATGAGGTAATTACTCGAAACACAAAACGGTTTGGCAACGTTGGAAACACCGGCTCTTATGAGATCACCGAAGTTTAGCAACATCGCGCTGAGCCAGGTGTTGGATGGGTGACCATCATGCACATGGTCAGTTCTGTTCGGGAGATAGGTTGGAGGGTTTGAAGTTAGTACAACAACTTTATTCGCCTTGCTTGTCAACCTCTCAACAGCACGGATTAGTGGAGGAATCCTGTTGTTCAAGTTGTACCGTCCTTCGGAAGGGACGTAAAGCTGGTGGTCCCCTTGGTGCTTTTCGACAGGAGTAGGCTTCGTGCCGGCACCGGGTTTCCCGTCCGCCCTTCTAGGCCAGGTTAAATTCATCATCACCATTTCATTCACCGAAGCCATTAGACCAGTGCCAAGGGCCAGTTGTCAAAACAGTGCGTCGTTAAGCACCAATAATCATCATCATAGAAACAGATTCCTTCCACGGCACCAACAGTGTGTTCCCAAATAACGTCCACCGAGCTGAGCTAGCAGCACCTCGAGTCCCCTCCCCCCGAACCAACCGTGCACCGAGTTCACTCACCGGTGGCGCGAACGGCATCGGCTGGGGATTGAAGCGCTGCCCCTGGAAGCCGCCGGCGCCCGGATGGTCGAAGCCGCCTCCGCCGCCGTGCTCGTTGTGTCGCTGCCAAGGCTCCACCGAGCGGAGCAGGTCGATGGCACCTTCCAGGTCCATGCTGGTGGAGCGCAGGGCGCCTTCGATGTCGTCCTTCTGCGATCGCCACGGGGCAAGCGAGGGTTAGCGACGGACAAAACGACAATCGATGGGACTGGTTGGCGAGAACGGGGACTGCCGATCGGGTTACTTGCGACGGAATTTTATGTGTAATTGTATTTCAGGTGGTTATTCAAGCCAGCTTCACCTGTTGCAATTGCTGCTTTTAGGTTAACGGATTAATAATTATTAAAGAGCCTATCAGAGTCTTATGAAATTTACACCAGGGTACATGGCAAACCTAATGTCCCAATTATATTTATAGTATCGAACCTGATGCCCCTAGGATAAATAAAAGCATTGGGGTCAAAAGTAACAAGAACCGTTGAATTAAACAAATTCAGGGCCTCGTTTACAGGAGCCAACACGATATTGCTAGTGAAAAACAGTTTTCACTATTTTTTTTTATGTGCTAGAGTAGCACTATCATTTTGCCTGCCTTTCACATCCAAACTCCCCCTCTATAAATACCAACGACCAAAGCTCGATTCGAGCAAACAAACTCGCCCGAAACCGCAGCCGACGCAAACGTCGCCACCCACCTTGTAGCCGAGGTCGGCAAGGATGCGGAACTGCTTGCTCGACCAGACCAGCTCCTTGGTGATGGGCTTGGGCGGCCCGCCGGGCCCCTTCTGCTGGTGTCCCCACGACGCCGACGGATCCATGTCGCCGGCGTCGGCCCAGCCGCCCGGCCCGCCGGCGTTCTTCGGCGGCTTCGGGCCGCCCCACGAGTTGGCCGACAGCTGGCCGTCGTTGCCCCACGAGTTGCCGAGCGGCGGGCCGCCCTGCTTGCCGTCGTCGACGCCGCCGCCGCCCCACTGCCCGGGGTTGACGTCGTGCGGACCTTCGCCCCACGAGCCGTTCCTGTTCGCGGGGGAAACGGTGGCCGGAGAGTTAGTTCGGTTTCCGCGGACGGGCGTCCAGGCTGTGTCGCGGGGAAGTGATTTGTCGGCAGTGGCTGACGGTTCGGTAGCCGTGTATTGAGAAATATTCGTGTTTCTAGTGGCAACTGAAGTTACTAAACACTGGATGGGTGGGTTGCTGAACTGGAAAACTTCAGGAATCCCGGATTTGGCTGATTTTTTTTTTCTGCACCGTAACTCCTTAAAGGTAGGCTTTAGTTAACCAAGTAGTCGTTTTAGATATTGAATCTGAAAGATAGTGTGGTATTCAATCGCATGCAAGAAACGCGACTCCTCCACCCCCTCTGTAGCTCTGGTTATGAGCTGTTCAAGTTGGAGATGCAAGGAGCCGTGACGTCACCGCTGCCCGTCGCTGCCGCTACTTGCTCGTACTGGCATAGCAGCCAGCGGTAGAAACGAGCCGCGTGCGCATTTAGCACGTGTTTCTGCCATGCTGTTACTATATTATCATCCTATATTATACGCCGATTATATTCTATTACCAAAAATGCCGTCGTGTTGGGTGTTATAAGCCCGGAAAACTCGTTATCAACGATGTAACTATTAGTTTACACAAATTCCCTAGTCGAGAGCGATCACCATATCATCAAAAGCGTGAATGATGAAAATAAGCCTTATTCCATTGCTGTCGTCTGCTCTGTTCACTTCCATCCCGACGATTTTCATTCATCGGTCAGTCTCAAAACTAATAGTGGAATGTACACAAAAAAGTGTACCAAACATTGAGAAAACTGCTGTGCCTTCAATCATCTTGAAGGGAAAGTCTAAAATCAACGAGACATACCGATAAACTAAAACTAAACTAGACTAAAAACGGCAAAGGGATTATATTTACGCAAAAAGGCTGTATCTGACGCCATCAATGCCATCAAAAAGATGACTCTCGACGACGTCTTCCTGTGTACGTCGAGCCGGACAATAACGCGATTCTGACGGGGTCAACGTTGGCACCGTCGGCACCAACGCTGACAGCGATTGCAGACAAATATCTTATTATAATTGAGGCAGCTACTCGGACATTGGCATATGATATTATAATAAAATGCAAAATATCTGCAAATCTCATAGGACATCATTCCAGCAGTGAGACGACTGATATCGGAAACGAAATCAACCTAGACGAACGACGAACTCTTTTTCGTCGTCAGTTTTCGTCTTCAACATCTTCCTCTGGATCAGACGACGTGGAAAGGTGGAGATGAAACAAGAACGCAACAATCGGCAAGAGCATACATCGCTGATTGTTATACCACGGTGTTATTTTATGATCACTTGTATATCACGTATTGATCACGGGCCATGCCAATAAAGGAAACCCATGCTGGTCTATAATAAGAAGAATGAGTGGCATTGATGGAAAAGGAAAAGCGATGTTTATAAGTCACATTATGCAGTGTCGTGATCCGGCGCCTTTGAGAATCCAACAGAGACACCGGAGGATTCAGGGAATTTTCGGCGAATTGCATGAACCACGCAGCCAGGAATGACTCTCCTATCATACTTGCCGCGACAAGAATTACTGTTTACATATTGTGAAAACGCGCCAATTCTCTATTGCTATCGTCTTTGAGATGTCCCGTCCCACTCTTCACGTAAAAAAAGCCAAGCTTGACGTGCGGCTTTCAGAGGAGCAATGTTAAAAACTGTCGCCTCAGCACAAACAAATGCACATTGCAATTCCACCGAATTTGGAAATAATGTCACTTTCGGTTCAGCAAACGCTCTCGGTAGACATGGTCTCGCATTCGCCACATCACACCAATTACTGTGGTGTGGTTTGACCTGCCGAATCCTCTTTTCGGGGTGAATCCTTTTCATCATGTGACTTACGAGGGTCCACTGATAAGGCTGGAAGTGTGACATTGCAATACTAACTCGTCGAGCGTGCACGCGTACGCAGCAAGTGCAATCAGCGCAGTTCTCCACGATGCCAGCACGCTGGCAAGCCGGGTCTCGGCGTAGCGGCTAGCGAGCACTAGTAGCGGTGACGTAGTTACCCCCTCCACCGCCCAGTTTCAAGCGTGCTAGCTCTGGTCTGGCTTATGCTAGAATAGCCTAGTTTTTTACCTTTTTCTTACCAATGGACATTCAAAGTAACATTAAAATAGTTCAAAAACGGCTTAGTTAACTAAAGCCTACCTTTAAGTATGTACACGTGCAAAAGTTAGCCATTTTGCTAAATGGACACAATGAATTGTTACTTGCAATAAAATAGACCAATTCCACTCAGAGAAAAATTACGTCAGATACCTACGAGACGTACTACCAGCTTGTAAGAAGTACAATTAGCTCTACTAATTAACCAGTGACGATGGGGCAATCACAACCCAAACTTGGCTTTACCAAGTGGGTATCATGATGTCATATTGATTGAATTTTTTATTGAATGGTACGTGCATTATCCAGCGACTAGCAAGTTTTAACTCGCAAACAAGTTGTCTCCAACCGCGAGGCTAACACAACCTCCGCGTCGCACGACGCAACCGACGCAACGTACCTTGGCGGTCCGAGCCAGAGCGGGCTGCCGTCTGGCTTCATCGGGCCGCCGCCGGTGGGCAGGCCGCGGTTCTGCGGCATGCCCGGCGGGCAGTTCATCCCGCCCGGCCCTCCGCGTCCCATGTTGCCCGGAGTCGGCATCTCTTTCCAGTGCGACACTTTTCCTGTGGATACCCCACAGACAATCAAGGCGGGGCCACGTAGCGAGTCAGGAACCAACCACCAAATATCTTACGACTTAGAAAATATATAGCTACCGTACATGCAACGAGGGTTTGCATTTACGTTTTAATTTAAGACCTTACTAGGCTGACTAATGTGGGGCATAAATATGGCATATAAAATGGTACTCATGCAAAATGAAGCTAAAATATGCTTGAGCCAAATCTGGTGTACTAGATGATGTCTGAGTAAATAAATACAAATCTAACCTGCTAAATACTAATAAGGTAATTGAGTGTTTTAAAAGAGGATCAACTATTATGCTGCATGTTTTCCTAGCTTAGGTACTGACTTTTGAAATTTTGCGTTAATCCTGTTAAAGTTGCTGTTAGTTAGTTGCAGTAAGAATTTAAGGCCTGTTCGATCCAATCCGCACGTTGGGAATGCATCGTGTGAACCTGCTATTTGCAGTAATCAGGACGTCTGTTTTATATACCAGAGACACGAGGAACGCGATTCTGTTACTTAATTTGAAGGTGAGATGAGACTAGAGCATTCATTTTTTCCATTAAAACACTGAAAAAAGTTACATTTGCAACACATTTTGCCTTGAAACAAGTGTCAGAATAGCACTTCAGAAGGGATGGTGAAGAACGAGGATGGCAAAGTGGGCAGGAAATGAAAGAAAAGGTACGAAAGAATGAAGAAACAACAGGAAAGCAACGAACGGAGAGCGGGCAAGCGTCGACGGGCTTACCTCCGCCGGGCACCTGCATGCCGCGGGCGTTCTGGGGCGGCTGGTTGCCCCAGAGCGACGTGCCGTCGTCGTAGTTGGGGATGTTCCGTCGCTGCAGCGGCGGCGACGCCTCCTCCCACCCGGACGGCTTGCCGCCCAGGCCGAGGTCCTTTGGTGGTGGGCCCGACCACTGCGACACTCCTGTGCAGAACGAAGGCTGACGCGTTAGCGATGCCACTGACTCGGGGGACGTTGACAATTTCGCAAAATCGGGCTGCCACGATTCCTCGTCGGTACGCGGTTCTAGTTGCACATCGCAACGATATAAGTAGTTGGCATTCTGCCAAAACTCACGGTCTCTTTTGACAAAAATGTGTTTGGAAATGCGGAGTGGTTCAGAGCCGTGATTTGTAGGAATGCAAGTGTTCGGTTTTGCCTTGTTTAATTGTTGTGGCGGTCCTGAAATGGACCTTGTCGAGTGTCAAGGTCCTTTTTAGGACCGCCACAACAATTAAACAGGGCAAAACCGAACACTTGCATTCCTAAAACAAAAATCTTTATCTTCTTAGTCTATTCTACGTCTGCCAAACTTCAATCTAATAGTTACCTACTATTAACTTATTTTCACTAATGCAAATTCCACAGATTATTGCCACTAAAACCAGCTTAGTGGAGGTAGTCACCTACATTTACACCAGCCAAAGTCTGTCTCACATGTTCAAATCTGTAAATGGTCAGTGCTGCACCTCTGCCTTCCTCCATCTCCATTTTAGTTACCAGCCATTTGTCATTTCCAACCACTAAATGGACCTCATAAACCACACAAAGTGTGCCAGGGGGCTGCTTGTCAATATGTTTCAGAATTTTACTTGTAAATTGATGTCCTCATTTATTGAAAAATGTGTGACCTACCAAAGAGACTTGAGTTTTTCAGATTCCTATAATATTATCGATTCCTTTCCTGAGATTGCATTTATCTAAAGTGTTAGGTAAGATAAGTAAGATATGGGTATTTTTATATATTGTCTAAATAAACAAGTGTGATTATTGATTGATAATATTTTTACTTGATGAATTTAAGGGTGGGGCATTTCTGCAAAGTTCAAGTCTCGATGCCGTTTGGAGATAACTTTTATCTTGTTTACCCACCTTCCTATTTATTAATGGAAAACAATAGGTAGGAGATATTGATTGATTACTTTTAAAAAAACTCAAAATCTAGGACCAAAGTCATCCTCAAGTCAGCAGACAATAAAATATCCAATCTTATGTCTCTTCAAAGGCTAGATAAACCGTGACATTTAGTAAGGCCACACCTGCCCAGAAATAGAATAAAAAAGTGTAAATGGAAGATCAGATGACCTTTAGCTCCAAACCTAGCCACCTTGTTTCATGTGACCTGACATTTCATAACTCTTATTGTTTACTAACTCCTGGGAATAGGACACGAGAAAACACGAAAAATACTTCGACTTTCAGTTAGCCCTTGAGGCAAACGTAGCTGTGGATTTCTTTAGAATGCCATCCTATAATGAAGTCATGTTAATGTAGGTAGACATGGTGTAATGCAATGCATAATCCCACCACACCTTTCATTCTGGACATAATAATTTCCCAACACAATGGGTCTGGCTAAGTGTTTGAATCTCTTCTAGCCATTTTCCAAGTAGTCCATGAAGCAAGCCTACTTTTCCTCCTATCTTTTTTATAGCCATAACACAGATAACTGATATAGATAGCAGGACAAATGGGCGCTGGCTAGTGGCTTTACTATATCACACACTATGCTAGAGTAAACCTCTAGTTAGCCAAGTGAAGGTCACTATGTCTGCACAGATTAGATAGCGACTGTTCATACTAAACTAACCAGTTATCAAATGGTGGCAGCTTGCGGCTGCAAGCTTCATGAAATATTTAGATAAAATATCAATGGCATGTCCTCAAAACATGAACAAAATATCCAGAATCCTGAATTTTGCATTGCCTTTGCTATGAGTAGAGGCCACTTGCAATATTCTGTGGTATTTGAGTCAGTGAAAAATAGTTACATAGTTACATCGACAGGTTACTAAGTTAAATAGTTAATAGTTACTTGTAATAATTTGGATATAGAGAACTTTGGCTGACCTGCAAGGGTAGAATGAGTTTTTTGATTCAGTATGTTTAGAGTGGAGTAAGTGAGTTTTGGCCCAAGGTTAAATGAGCAAACACTAATCTAATATAGACTCTTGTCCACTCAGCACTAGTGGTCAATCTGATTACCACCTTGATGCCAAATAAATTTGCAGTTACCAATTTACCTTTATTTCAAACTGTATTGAAAGAACAACAAGAACTGTACAAGAACTGACAAGAACTGTAAGAATAAAGGTACTAGTAAATAAATTAAGATATGTGAGTGGTAAAATAACGTTTGGCAGTGTTCTACTGTTTGATTATGAAATTTGGACAAAATGCCTCACAGATTTCTTGCAATTTCTCCTGAAACCAAGCCGAACAAAAAAGAGAACGTACAACAGAGAGACATGCCGACAAAACCTCAGCGCGCACTCACCCTGAACCGCCGGCTGCATCTTGCCGATGCCGCCCTGGTGCGGGTTGTGGTGGTGCTGGCCCGGCCCGCCCCACATGCCGCCATCGCCGGCGCCGTTGAGCCGCCCGCTGATGCCGCGCGGGTCCCCGCGCATCATGCCGTCGACGTTCCCGCCGCCGCCTCCGCGGCCCATCTCGCCCATGCCGCCGCGCATGTCGCCCATCATCGAGCCGCGCATGTCCCGCGGATCCCCGCGCATGTCGCGCGGGTCCATCGGTCCGCCGCTGCGAGGGTCCATGCCTCCGCCGCGCGGGTCGCCGCGAGGGTCGCCGCGGGGGTCGCCCCAGTTGGAGCCGCCGCCGCCGCCGCCACCGCCAGAGCCCCATTCGTTGTCTTTCTTGGGGCCTGCGGAGGAAAGATGGTCGATGCGTTAGCAGAGTTATCGTGGCCGAGATTCAATAAGCTTGCCACGTTAGTTTGCGCAGTTCTTATTGATCATATTAAATAAACTCTCATACCTTCAAACACTCTACTCATTACTTCATTATATCACTTATTATAAGCTGTTGCAGTTAGAAATTAAGGTAACAAATAGATGGCGTGATTTGATTATTTTGTAAGTGAACAAATTTAGTGTTCTACAAGCTTTGAGCACGTTGGCAAAATTTCTTTCACATCACGTTGGTATGAATTGTGACTACAGCAACAATAAATCCAGAGTCAGGAGTTTGTGTTGGAAGCAAAAGACAAAAATCGCATCATGCTAACCAAACAGTGGTAAATTCGTGGTGGAAATTTTCGTGAAATTCACGCTTCGCCGTCGATAATAACACGGCGTTTGCGTCGCCCAACGCACCGAGTCCCCGCTCACCTGCCCACATGGCGCCCTGGTTCCCGCCTCCTCCGCCGCCCCCGCCGCCCCACTGCGGCGGCGGGCCGCCCTGCCCGGGCCCGCCCGGCGCCGGCACGCCCGTCCACACGTTCGAGCTGTCGGCGGCGTCGTCGTCCTCGCCCCACGTGCCGCCGATGTTGGTGGTCGGCGTGTGGCCCCACGGCGCCTTCGCCACCGTCGGCGGCGGCTGCCCGCCGTTCCGCAGGTTCGCCTCCCAGAGGTCTGTGCCTACAACAATAGGACACTTGCAATCAGCTACCGTCGCCGCAGCGGCATAAGCGTGTTCCGGGTTGTCATTTCTTGTGATTTGGCTGGAAGGCTTGAGTTCACTGCCGAGTGCATGGCTAAGTTGTGTTTGACATGGGCCATGTTCACCTCACAGAGGTCTGTGCCTACAACATTAGGACGCTTGCAATCAGCTACCGTCACCGCAGCGGCATAAGCGTGTTCCGGGCGGTTTTATTCGTCTTAAATTAGTCGGAATGCTTGCGTTTACTTCTAGTGCTACTGCTACTGCTAGGCCACGTTGTGTTTGACGTGAGCCAGTTTCACCTCACAGAGGACAACAATAGAATGCTTGCAATCGGCTCGTTTCTTTTTCTTCTTATTTTTTCGGTCTCTCTGGACAGAGTTTAGACCCATGATAAAGCAGGCATCATAGCCGGGAAAAGTCCGAGTTATTAATTTCTTTCGGTTTATAATTTTAACAATGGAACGTTTTGTAACCAGGTCACTATTGCTAATTTTTTAGGGCCTTATCATATCAATCACTTCTGATCTTTACTTTGGGAAGGGTTTAAGTGAATTATTCTAGAATTTAGACATGATACGATAACAGCTGAGCGATATGATACCAACTATTAAAACGAAAATAATTGCGCATTGAATTTGTAATTGTTTGGCAACTCTATCATTGAAGGGGCCGAAAATATTTCTAAGAGCTCGGAGCAAAATTCACCTCTATTTATTAATTACAGATTTTCAAACGTAAAAGATTTCGACTGCTGTCTGTTCATCTCCCAAAGAAGCCACAATCTTCCAACATTCTGTGTCATTTTAATTTGTATTCAGTTCCTTATTCATTGCCTTAATTGGCTCACCTTTGAAATAAAAATACCAACTGTTCATCAAACTCCCTTTCCACGCAACTCGTTAGTTACGACCGAGCACAAGTGACAAATTAAAAGACAGGAATGCTGCAATTATTAATTGGGCAGCATTAACTGCTGTTCTAATTATCAATTACTGCTAGGAGTCTCCGTCATGGTCGACCACCCAGAAACAATTCTCTAGCGAGGCCATTACATGCCGACAGTTAGTCAACCAGGCCGTTAGGTTCAACATCTCATCCAGCTAAATGTGAATGGAAAGTTTTATTTTGTATCTTTGAGGGCGGCATGTAATCTTGCAGCATGTACGATCGCAAACAAATCCTCTTGAGCTGTGTCTAAAACCTAAAATTCGACCACTAACCCCAATGAATTTTCCTCGTAGTTTAAGTATAGTTTATATTTATAAGGCAATAAGTGGGCAGTTGGCGTGGAAAGAGCTGGGAGGTAGATTGGGAAGAGCGAGGTTTATTGGGAAGAATGATCATGAGTTTAAGTTGGACATGAAAAGGAAAGGAATGAGAAAGATAGGAATTTTAGAAAGGGGTGTCGAGGAATGGAACAGTTCAAGAATAAGTGAAGAAATGTTGGAGAGTGTGAAGAATTTTAAGGAAGGGATAAGAAAAGGACGTAGGGTGAAGGTTAGGGACTCAGACAAACTGGCATGCAAATGTACAAATCTGTTTCAATAAAGAAATAATAATAATAATAATAAGTGCAAGTTCAGAAATGAAACTAACGGATGCCAGAGACTTTTAGAAATATTTATCACGGTGAGATTATATGAGAGCGTTAATTTGTTTCATTAAAAAAACTGACAAAGCTGAAGATCTCATGATACAGGTTACACAATCGCCCTCAAGATCAGCCTGAAAAAATTTCTGAACCCAAATAATCGAGAAGGAATGCTCAGAGTGAGACACGGTACACCCGACAGCTCGGTCCATCGAGGGTATCGGTCTAACGGAGGCAGAGAGAAAGAAAGAGCACAGCTCGGGGCACCAACCATTGTTGCAGTTGGGTTTCCAGACAGGCACTCCGTCCTTGGTGACCCCGGGCTCAGGCGAAGACGGGATGTCCCAGTTGCTGTCTTGGTTTACGTGTTGCTGACGGGGCAAGAACAAAACCGTCAGAAACCATACACAATTCACGTCAGTCACGTGATAAATATATTGTGTCGAATAGATCGGCATACATCTTATTCTTTGCTGTATGACTTACAAGACAACTGTTTAAAAAAGCATGGTGAGGATGAAAGAAACTTCACCGAATTATTTCGCAGTTCATTTAAACACTGAAAATGTTCCGAAAATGTCTTGAAAATCTCAAAAGACATAGTTAAAATATTAAATCACCATCAACAAAAATTGAAAAAAACCTATCAGCCGCAACTCACCCCGCCCCAGCCGTCCTGGCTGAACAGCGCCTCGCGCATCGTGTTGAGCTGCTCGAGCTGCTGCTTGGTGGACGGCGCGCCCGCCGGCCCCCCTGCCGCCCCCGCCGCCCCTGGCGCGCCGGCCGGCGGCGGCAGCCCCTTGCCCGCCGCCTGCGCCCACGTGCCGGCGCCGCCGCCCCCGCCCGACGCGCCCGGCGACCCCGCGACGGGCGCCGCCGCCCCTGGCGCCGGCGGTGACTTGGTCCCCGCCGTCGGGTCCATCATCGAGCCGCTCCCCTCGATGCCGGCCGTCAGCTGGCTGGCCGCGTTGGCGCTGCTGGCCGGCGGCGGCACCGGCCCCGGCCTCGGACCCCCCGCCGCGCCGCCCCACTGGTTGGGCCCCGGCGCCGGCCCCGGCGGCGCCGCCCCCCAGCCCGTCGCGTTGCCGCCGGCGCCCACGCCCCCCGCCGGCGCGCCCCAGCTCGACGTGCCCGTCAGCGAGCTCTCGCCGCCGCCGCGCAGCCCGAGCCCGCGCGGGATGCCCCAGCCGGCGTTGGACAGCGGCCGCGGGCCCGTGATTGCATTGGTATCGGTGATTGAAGCGTGGTTCCTATTAATATTCTTAAAGCTTAGTGGTGGGCTCGTTTCTGCGCGCCGCGGCGGCCGGCTAGCCGGAATGTTCTCTGCGCCCTCGTCCTGTCCAACGTCGTCTTCGTCGTCGTCGTCTTCTAAACGTAACTTATCACTGCGGAGATTTGCTTTGGGTTCGACGGTGGCCTGAGCGTGTGGTGTAGTAGTAGTAGTAGACGTATTATTTAAGCTAACTAACGTGGCGGCAATCGGGGCGGGGGCGATGTTTGCAGACAGACTATTGCTTGTGGAAGAGAACGACGCCGGCGGCGCCGCGGCTGCCGATGCCGTCGTGGTGGCGGCTGCGGCGGCGGCGGCCGATGCGGCGGCGGGGCGGGACGGAGGAGTTGAGCGGGTGGCTATCACAGACGATGAGAACGACGCCGCGGCCGACCGCGCGCCGGCCCCGACGCCATCAGACTTACAACACGTGGAATCATGGGGATGATCTTCAGCTGCCGCTAATTCATTGGTGCGCTCCTGCATGTCCTGCGGGGGCGAGAGGGAGAGAGCCGGCGTTAGAGACGGTAGATGTTTGCAGCGGGTCACTGGTTTGACGGGCATTAGAGGCAATGCTGGGTTATGATTGAGAAGTTTGACCCTGTCCCGGGAATTGAATTGCCCTGGTTTCAGGGCATGAATGAAGGTAGCGTGCAGGGGTACAGCCAAGGTGTAGGAGTGCTTCTTTCCACTCCATGATCATGTAAAATTATCTATTATTATTATTACTAATTATATTTATTTATAAAACGTTCTGCTGCCCATTTATGGTTGTTGAAAGGGTTCCAGCAATGGCAAAAATAGCAGTGTCATGTTTGGTGACTGTGATAAGAGCAAATCTGACATGAAATGCCAGCATTTGAAGTCTTTCTGGATTGTAAGGCGCAAAAATGACATCCTAACCCAGGCAGGATTGTGAAAAAATTGACCTACTTCACCAAAATAGCTTCAGTTTGTCTGTCAACGACTGATAAGGATCTTACAATTGTGACATATGAAGGTTGAGAGATAATTATCTAAGATTTAGATAAAAAATTCTGGAATTTTCCAATTTTTTGTTTATAATTCTAGTTGGAGGGGATTTTGGACATAGATACTGATTTTCTATCAACTATTGACTGTCACTAAACAGTGATTATACAAGTATAGATTAAAAATGGGTAAACTTCCTCCAAAACAACTAGCTTCACATAATATGCACTACAGTGCACTTCACACATTTCATATTAAAAACAAGCTGATTTGGGAACTAATCTGTACAAAGCCTTTGTTTAGATAACTGATGAAAAGAGAGCATAATATTGCATAATAGCAGTCATTATGAGTCTATTACTCTTGCAGTTTGACCTAAATTTGCTGAGAACATTATTGAAAGATGAAGGGGCAGTAGAATTGCAGAAAATAAATTTAAAAAAATCTAGGCACATATTTTGTTTGTCCCAAGAGTATCAATACATTTATTTAGTGGAAATAAAACTCACCAGGCTTTCAATGTCAGGCACTTGGTCCGTAGGAAATGTGGGCATCATTTGGTCGCCACCGCCAAGTGGTGCAAATCCACCCGGCACATTATCCTGAGGGAAGGAAGACGAACATTAAACTGCTGTCTAGCAAGATAACTCTGTTATCAGTGCACTGTTATCACACTCGCTCCAAACTAGTGGGCGGCGTAATGCGTATTATTCGCCAACAATTACCTCGTAATCATCAATGAAGGCATTTGAGTTGGAAAGAATAGATTCGTTTGGAAACATTGGCTCGCGAATATTTGTCTTTGGCAGCAATGTATTAGACATTATCTGAAACATAAAAAGTTGCATTTACACATTAGCACTGAAAAAATTAATTTTAAAATTTAACTATTTTCTGGCATTGCTTAAATTATAATTACCTTAGTGACTAAGATTAAGTTGATCCATTATGGCAGAGATCTGAAATGAGAAAATGACATGTTGATATTAGGAGAGCACATGGTAGAATGGATGCTATTTGCTTGCTGCTAGCCAATGGCTGCTGCCATATCTAGGCTTGGGCCACCTAGCCAAGCTGAGGAGCTTCAAAGATTTGCAAAACTACGACCGACTCCAAAATACTTTGTTGTTAACCGCAGCCACGTCCGTTTCACCGAATTAATTTAGATCAGCAGTGATCAGCTCACGTAAGAACGCCCGATTTGACAAAATGAACACAGGAGGTAGGCTTGCCCTAACTTATGTAGGCCCCACTACACTAGTTGCCTGCTGCAGAAACGAAATATTATGGTAGCAAATTTACACTCCGTCCAGTCAAAAACATTCGCCACGAGATAATTTGACTGAACAAAAATTTAGAAACGCACTAGCAGCTCATTTTTCACAACACCACACACTGAAATCCGAAAGAAACATGACAGAAAACGTAAATATTTGTTACCCACATCTCTGATAAGTGTACTAGGAAGCCAAGACGAAAACGAAATCCTGTAGCCTGCGACTTCGCTGTTCCGTCGACGCGGTTCGCCCCCCTCCGACAACTTTCCGTACGACGCGAAACAAAATGTCAATTCCAATCGCCAGCGCTCGAACAGCGAACGCGATTACCGAAATGTGCGCGAAAATTTATCCGATTTTTCTCGCGTAATGCATCGAATTGCGACAAAACCGTTTGTTTACAATCGGCGGCAAGCGCGTGCCTACAATATTGATCTCCATTACGTGTCAGTCGAACCAGACGGGCTCTTCTAGTCGCTGCACGCACGCCCCGCTGCCAGCGACCGAACATAGCAAAGGCGGGGTTATTTTAGCATCGTTCTCCCAACTCCCAACTCCAAACAGCCATCCCATCCCAACCAGGGTCCGGACTACCGGAGTCGGAGTCGACTCCACCACTGCGACCACCACCTCATACTCCACGCAGCCCCGCTCCCGTTGAAAATAATGATCACCGCGAAAATAACAACCATGATACTTGTGCCACAGTCAAACAGCTCGCTGTCCTGCGACCGCATCAGATTTGTGTTTCAAAACGCATCACACCTAGCGGCGCCCGCGCCAGATTTATTTTCATCGCGCTTTGAAACACGAGTTGGGAGCGAGACCGAAAAGAAAATTATTCGAATCGAGTTACGATTTTTGTCCCCGCCCAAACTAAGACAGCAGTCGCCGATACGGGTCAGATGAGATCGAATCGAAGACATCGGCAGAAAAGAGAGTACCGAAACTAATAATAATACAACAAAAAAAAAACATGAAAAACTGCATAAAA
Organism: Nemurella pictetii; assembly: GCA_921293315.2. Taxonomy (NCBI): domain Eukaryota; kingdom Metazoa; phylum Arthropoda; class Insecta; order Plecoptera; family Nemouridae; genus Nemurella; species Nemurella pictetii. The sequence goes on from OV121122.1 coordinate 13,356,607, forward strand.
TCCCGTTCAGCAATCAGGGATCGCAATCTCTCGATGGCGCGCAGTGCGGGAGCGCACAGGGCCTGTCTTGATCGGACTGTACCAGACTGTTCCACGGGCTAGGCTGCGCCTCACCTAGCTCCGTACGAGCACGAGCGCGACCGATAGCCACAAGCTCGGCTCCTTGCATAATATTATCATAACACAATCACTGCAAGCGCTCGCCGCTAGCAAGCATCGCAGTGCCACCGACCACGCTGCACCGCCTAATCAGGCCGAATTAAAGCAGGACATCGCAACAATAGGGTACGAGGGGGGGAGGCGAGATTTTGTCGGGTCGAAAATCAAAAGCGCTTCGTGAACCGTTTTCACATCGTTGTCACCTTTCAATGACCTTGAATCACGAAGGTATTGGATTACTGGAGAGTGCTATGTTGCCGGAGCGTACAGGTGGCAGCAAAGAGGCCCCACACGGACACAATCTACCGCCTCGCGATCTTGCGACAGGGCACGATTTTAATTTTCGGTTACTTTCTTGCGTTCTCGGCAGCAGCGGCGGCGGCGGCATGCGGCGACGGGTTTTGCACGATTTTTATTGGCGCAGTCCGCTGGCCGACTTGCGAGTTGTTAGTCATGATTACATAACAGAAACGCACATTTACAATCAAAGTAACCTACACGATTGCCGGCATGCATAATGCATCACATTTACACAGACCCGCTCAGAGGCTATTGCACTGTGTGCTAGTCTGTCGACTACCGAGAACCATCGAAAGGTGTAACCCGAGAGGTGTAACCATAAAAGTCGGCTGATCCGTTGACTGTGAAAATGACAGCTAAGCGGCGAATGGGTTAATATGAAATGTCTAGCAGTAGCATTCATCCTTAAAACATTTATAATCATGTCCGGATGGCAGTAACAGCTCGTGAAAACATTACAGTACATGCATGTGATTTTATTGCGACTAGCTGTTCATACAGTTATTTTGCAGCAAGCTTTTAGATTTGAAAACTGAGATATAGAAATGAGCGCAGATAAAATTAAAAAGAGATAGCTAACCCCAACTACTTGTGACTTAACCTACGGGTAGATAAGGAAAAAATACGAAGTCGGTCCACATTGAGCTAAGTGGTGTGGAGGGAGGGAAAACGCAATTCGAACTATCCTGTTATGTCGTCTGTAGCTGGTAAATTAATTTTGACGTGGAAGTGCGTGCAGAAGAAATTTTTAATTTTAATTCGGCAGTCATCCAAAATACATCTGGGAAAATGACAGTAGTGCTGAACTAATAAAATCCTAATAATATTGTACCGTTCTGCGCAAATAGGCCTACAAATTGCTGGCTGGGCCAAAAGGTTGACCTGCCTCAAGTTGGAAATGAATCTCACGACCAATCTATGCGGCATGCAGCTAAAATAATGAATAGTTATCATGAAGCAATCAATTACCTTTCAGATAAATGTATAAACAAATTACAGTCAGTAGCGTCCATGTAATTAAACTCGTTGAGACGAAATTACTCAGACCGACGGAACTTGCAAAAGAGCAACCATTTTGAATTGTGAACGAATCAATTTCCAGCGATTGCAAGGTAGCACTAGCACTTGAGCCACAGCTTGAGCGCTAGCTGTCGGTAGTACCAACGTAAATGTTGTAACCACAAAATTCAGCTAGCGTGTTATCGACTCCGACTTGTCGAACCAAAGCAAAAATGGACGGAGGGGCGTACGGTGGTGGTAAAGCGGGGACTCCTTTCGATCCTCTTCAATTTGTTCAACGACCCCAAGTTATCTTGCGGGCAGTATGTCTGGTAAGAATACTTTATCTTCCATTTGAAATAGAATGCTTGCATTATTTCTCTTTTGTCTGTTCGTGATAGCATTTTTTCTATCATCGATTTTGACAAGAGGACCGCCATCGCTCCCCAACAGGGAGTGCATTTCAAAGTTATTGATTTCCCAAAATTTCTGTTACTAGGTCATACTTTTTTGCTTTTTGATAGAACTTTTGGAACAAATAACACCAGTTAATAACTCTGGCAATGAATACGGAAATACGAAAATCAATCTCTTCAAAAGAAATGTCCAATGTAAAAAAAACTTGCCATTCTTGTTGGTCACTGCTGAGAAAAGGTGGGAGCTTGTCCTCCCAAACCCTGCATTGTCTGCGTTATTTCCTTGACATCATTTACATTTGCAGCTCTATTAATTGGGTACTTTATTTCTAGCTATTTTCGATCATCGTGTTCGGATGCATCTCATCACAAGGATGGCGCATGGATGATAAGGGCAAAGAAGTCTGTTTGTACAACGACTCAGGCGCTTGCAATTATGGAGTGTTTGTCGGCGTGATTGCTTTCCTGGCGTCAATAGGATTTATTGTGGGAGAGTATTTGTTTGAACAAATGTCCTCCGTGAAGACAAGAAAGCACTACGTGCTGGGTGATCTAGGTTTCTCAGGTAATTGACCTCAACCAATCTTTTGATTAGTACCATTAAAGGCACAATTCCAAAGAGCTTACTAATTTGTTTTGTACAATTTCAGGAGGCTGGGCATTCCTGTACTTCATCGGGTTCTGCTATCTGACGAATCAGTGGAGCAACGCTGAGGAGCCGCCTGCTGGTCTTGGAGTCAACAACATGCAAGCCGCGATTGCGTTCTCCTTCTTTTCTATCTTCACCTGGGTGAGTCAACTTTGTTTGTCAGGTGCTAAGATTGCTATCTTTTCTATAACAGGAAGCAATAAGCTTGTGTCATTGTTATCTGTCATCGAAATTCGGGCATTGAAGATAGGAATTATCAGAGAATTGGAGAAAAATGCACCTAAAATTTCATTGAAATTGAATTGATTTAAATATTTTATAATAGATTTATATTTGGTAGCTGCTGTGGAATGTCACTCAAGTTCTGTAATGAAATAATAATTGTAGTACCTATTTAGTTAGGACAAAAAAAAATCTATTTTTAACTATCCAAGGTCAGTGAGTTCAAAATATCTACAGTGCATGTTCGATTTGTTTCCCATTTAAATGACTCGAAATCAGTATGCAAAATCTGAGCTGAAGATGTCTCGACCTCCGCTTGATCCCGCATGGTTTTCTTCTAGGCTGGGTGTGCCTGGTTCGCTTTCCAACGGTTCCGCCAGGGCACGGACTCTGCGTTTTCCCCGAGCTACGAGGCCGATCCCGGTTCCGGTGCCCCGTACGCCGGATATCCCATCGGCTCGGACGCCGGCGATCCCGGGTATCAGGAGCCGCCGTTCGGCGGGAACCAGCAGATGCGGGGTGAGTCACTTTACCGGTGCTCTGCAGCAGCTGTTTACGTTCTTAGACTTGATGGAAGATTTCGGTTTTGTACGCTAAATGGATGCAGGCTCACTACTAGTCCTTGCGAGCCATGGATGTACTTTTCTTTTTATTTCAGAGTGTGGTTTATTATTTCTGCAGTATTTTTTGTTTGTTTCAGGTGATTTGAATACCTTTCCAAGTGACTGTTTAAATATCAAGCATTTATTTGATGTTTTTTTTAATTTAAGGCATGTTTTGACACTGTATTGACCTTGTACAGCTTGCGGCTACATATTTATTCACCAAATTCTTTGTTAGCTTAGCTGCTAAAAAAGGAAAAAAATTAGATTTTGATGGTCTGGTTTTAGCAGAGCAAAAGTTAGCAGAGAAAATTGTTTTCGAAATCTTGTGCAACACTGCCCGTCTTTTAGGTGTCTTTTGCAATCCAACCTCGAGTTAAATTCTGATCTTATGGCGTGTTTTTGCAGGTGGAGGGGGCTCTGACTTCCAGCCGCCCGCATATTAACTGCTCGATGGGAGAAAACCGAGTCACCACTAGTTTCAATGTCAACTGTCAAGCGCGAGGGTCAGCGATCGCTTGATTATCAAACAACTTGAGATCATTCCAACCAAAATACTTAGTAGACTGCTCTGTTATCGATTTTCTCTGAGTTTATCGATAGACTACGAAAAGCATGCACCGTGATTTATTTTAAGGTAGCCACTTGAGACGGTTGTCAAATTTACCGTTGGACAGCCATCGAGCAGGCGGATGAAGGGCGGGAGGCGAACGGCAAGCGGCCGTCAAAAATCAAACACACCGTACCCAGCAAACGAAAATACCGGACTCGTTTATTTATTTGTGCCGCGATGGCTGTTGTTTTCGAGCCAAGACAAGCTTGGACTGTTTTTAAAGTCCGTCTGACTGGTTTTGTTCTTCTTCAGTGTTCGTACTTAACAAGACTTACCATTTTCATTTTTATTAGATTAATTGTGTACCAAAGTATTTTGTTGCATTTTTGTTGTTTTGTTTTGTTTGTTTCGTGTTTATTTATAGTAAAGACGACTACGAGAGTTTAAAGGTTACTACCGCTCACTTGGTTCTGATTCTAGTCTTTAAGAATTGCCATCAGATGTGTTTATTGCATACATAAATAATGTATAGTTGAGTGTGAACACTTGTTTAGATGTCGTGAGTTCAGGTCGAACGATTGATGGTGTTAAACGAAGTAGAAGGTAGCTTAAGGTTAGACCAAGCGGTGTAAATTTTGTGTCTCTAGCTACTCACTATTACGTCGGTTGGTCCTGTGACAAGGGGGGATGGACGGTTTCGAAAAGACGGGAGATTTGAACGGGCGGTAATCGTGAAAACTTGGTGGACCTTGCTCATGGGACAGACCGACTATCTTCAGAATAATCAAGAAACTTTCTCGGCACTTGCGTATTATATATGTAAACTTACGGACCCAGAGCTTAGTTAAGAATGAAAAACACAAGATATATCGTAACGGAAAACATTAACTAAATGTTGTTTTTGTCGCAATTTTTTTTGTTGTCAATTTGTTGCAAGGACCGAGGACGTATCGGAGAAAAAATCACACCAGTCAAACGCCGCGATGCGACGAACAAATATAAACGAGAAGTAATATTTTGTAAATAAAACGAAATGCACTTTACCTGATTTCTCCAGCAATATTATATTCATCAGCCGATGTAAATAGATGTACATGACTTTGGTTTACACAAAACTCATCGTGATTTCAACGCCTGTACTTTGCTTGTGAGACACTGTTTGTCGTATTAGAGCTAGGCTGCGAGCTGCATCCGATCCCCGTTGGCTCGTTTGGGCTTCGCATTTGTCTAGGAACGTAAATAGCAATAATCATTATCGACATACTTAATAATTATTGTGCTTTAATCAGCTGCCGATCGTTGCGAAATTAAATTAAGCATCGAAAGGAAATCGTGTTCAGTCAACGGTACAATTTGTCGTATTCATTCGTGTCGCCCTCTGGTGAGTTGTCGAGAGAAAATCTGTACCATAATGATTATTAAAATATGAAGTAAATGTCTTCAAATGTTGCCTGTTTGTGTTTGCATTTGTGTACTACCCCTATTATTCTCAATTGCTTATTAGTTGGGAGAGCTGGTTCCTTGCAAACTACAAAACCAACTGGCATCACTACCTGGTGGTGTTGTTTGCAAAGCTAATTATATCAACACAGATTGCCTGTTTAAACAACCTAAAGTGATGCACAATGGTTTATTAAATCCAGATTGTAGGTACTAGTGTCTTGACATTCTATTCTATTGAATACCACCGTCGTGTCAACTAACCAAAAGTTTACTATAAAAATATCTAGCAACCAAATAAGGGAGACCAGGCATCTAGCTAAAACATATAGCTTAGCTCGAATTAAATCTCACCAGATTTCTTTGTGGCATGAACCAAACTCGTTAGATGCCCTTTTGCTGCATTTGCATTAAGATAAAGCATCTAAGAATTGATGGCAATGCTGTGCATAACCCTTCCAGACCCATGTGTCTCTTGATTTGATTGATGTTATAGTTAGACAGGAACAGAGTATGAACAGAATCCTTGGATCAGCCATTGAAAAAGAATAGGTACATCAGCATAAATCAAATAATAATAGTCTTTTATTATTACTGAAATAATCTAGAAATTTCATGCTAAAACTTACCAATCAACATTTTCATAAATAGAAAATAGATATCTCTCTTGGTTATATAATAGAGAAATCAAAATAAACACCAACTACACATTATTTCATGAAAATCTCAAATAAAAAAATACAGGCACCTACGATTACCTAATTAATTGAGTGTGACGAAATAAATAAACTATCCCAACAACATTTGAACTTATTCTTTGGCAACCTTGGCAGACCTCTTGCGCGACTTGAGTATCACCATCCCCAGCGCAAGCATGGCCACCGAGAACAGATGCGGAATGAAGTAGATCGACGCCCAGTACTTGAGCGTCAAGTCGATGCGGAGCAGCAGGAAAGCCATGGCCATCGTGGCGAACGCGTGCCGCTGGAAGAACCAGAGAATCGCGTCGATGACGGCAGCCTTGGTGCCGACGGCGTCCTTGCGGTAGAGACGCACCCACAGGTCCTCGACGGGCAGGTAGAACGGCGCCGAGCACAGGCAGAGGTAGTAGCCCGAGTAGACGCCGTGCCAGAACGCGGAGACGCCAAACGTGGCGCCGGTGCTGCGTGGGGCCGGGACGGACCGTACGTTATCACTTTCTTTACACTCTCGTCTTTTTATGATCTTAGCACGTTAGTTTCACGTAAACTAGTTAGCTGGGTTATTGAATTCTAAGTCCTAGCCTCGAACTTTTCCCGTCGTTTTGGAATGCTTGGCTGCCTGCTTTATCAACGGTCTAAACTCGACCCCTTCAACTCCCAGACAGAGAGAAAAAAAATTAAGAAAAAAAAGGTGATGGTAGCTGACTGTTTTAAACGTCCTATTGATGTAGGCAGTGACCTCTGTTAGGCGAACATTTATAACGAAACAATTTAACTGGTGACTTTGTAACAGCAAGCAAAGTGTGATGGGGAACACATTAGGAAACAATCACTTTCACAATTTTTATGTTGCTCTCCATTGCTAGGTCAATAAAAATCGACAGGAAAAATCCATGTGTAGGAAAGAAAACTATTCTCAAGCCTTCAGAAGAACAATTTAACTGGGTATTGAAGCCATTTCTTGAAAGCCAGGGTGTCAAGCCATGTGCGAACTCCAAGTTCCAACCGAGTAAAATCAAACGGCTCGACTACCCATGTCTAATATGCCGTTCACTCACCGGAACTTCTTCGTTGGGAAACGCTTGTAGACGTTGACGGCCAGCCAGTACTGGATGCAGATGTTCCAGCTTTTCATCGAGTGTCGGAAACTCGGCTCAAACTCGACGCCGAACGAGTTGATGTTGTAGATCGTGTCAAAGTTGTACTCGACCAGCTCGGCCATCGCCGGTTGCTTGGCGCTGCGGGCAATTCAAAGGTCCATCGATTGATTGGCCGGGCAAAGACGGAAGCTAACGTATTAGCAGGCGGTAGATTACAGGATACTCTACCTAAATAGCATTTTTGGAGCTAACGAAGCTAACGTCTTACCAGTCAGGAGATAAATCTAGGAAACTTGGTCGAAATAGCATTGTCAAGGTGGCGTGGCTATAAATTTAAGCACCGCAGACATCCTGACTTTCAGGTACACCTTAAAGGTTACTTACGTCTTGTTGTGTAATATTGTGGGGACTTTGTTTGCCACTGATGCTCAATCTCAAGTGTTAACTGACAGTTGAAATACAAAAGAGTATCTTTGATAGCTGCACTTTTTTACTTTAACCAAGTCTGTCAGGTTCAGCATCAACGCTTTGTTATGTTTGACTGACAGATGGAAAGAGGTTATGAAAATTATCCTCGAGTTTCAGAAGTGATTTACTAAACAGCGCAAAGCGTAAGCAGAGCCATAGACAGGGGGTATCACTGCTAGTCGGTACACACAGACCGAGCATCTGCCGTCATTGGACCGCCGCCCGCCGCCCGACTCACATCTGCTCCAGACGCTCGTGCTGTTCGCTCGGGCCACCGCCGGGCTTGGGATACGTGAGCACTGGGTAGGCGCCGACGCCGACCATCGAGCAGACGCACTCGGAGAGCACGAGGCCGACCCCGATACGCATCCGGAAGATGAAGAAGCTCGGGTTCAGGTACCAGATGCGGTAGAGCACCGAACGCTCCTCGTAGAACTCGGCGGTCTGCGTGTACTGTCGGTAGGGAAGCGGCCGCCGCGGTTAACGTTGGGTACTTGGAGGAACGAGTCTTAGCTGCAAATCTTGTGTGGGAATCGAGCCAAACTGCAGATATCTTTGCATTGAACCAAAATTTTGCAGTTTGGTTCGATTACCACATTAATTTGGTGGACCCTACGTCACAAATGGGGTTTGTCAGGTTTTTGTTGTGTGATTGCAGCATAGCGTCACTAGATGAATCACCTTCCATGTCCAATCATAGGTAGTCTAATTGAAAGTTTCATTGAATTAATGCCTGGCAATTTTTTTTCTACAATGTAACTGAATTTCTCTGTGTAAGTAATCAACAGTTTTATGGGGACCTATTAGTTTCTGACGGTTAACCTGTGAATGAACATGTGAATTATACCTTTCCAGACAAATTAAATTCTCACAATGCCAGAGAACAAAAATAGAGAAATATGGAATTTAGAGATTCCAATTAATTGTTTGGTTGTTTGATTGGTTGGATGTTTATGTATTATGGGTTTCTGGTCACGTAAACATAAGGAAGTCCTTGGAATTGCATTAAATACATTTTCCGAGCATAATGATTAATGAGTCAGCAGTTTATCAATTTTATACCCTATTCTTCTTGCCTTCATTTGCTTGCCATATCCAATAAGTACCCAAGAACAACTTACCTCAATTGGCCAGAACTGAACTGCAGCAAGGTAGAGAGCAGCAAAAACTCCAACAACCTGGAGTCGTTTGAAGACTGCCTCGTTGCACTTGGCGTACTTTGCGAAAGGGTAGTGCAGCCAGTCGTAATAAGTACGGTATCGGTAGAACGGGCCTGAGCAAAACCATCAGTTCAGTGGTCGATGTTCATTTGAAATGACATGATAACTTTGTTGCAATGGGAGTAATTGATTTTAACAGATGTTTTAATTAACAAGGAACGCTTTTATAACAGGGACGAAGTGCTACCTGTGAGTACGCCAGTGTAGCTAAAGGCGTAGTGAAACACGTCCAGTAAGTCAGGCTTTACGTAAAGCGCAGCAATCTCATTTTTGTCTCCGCTGCCGTCATCCTTGCGACTTCGCTCTGTATCTTGCACCTCCATTGCAAGATTAACCATCTGTAAAGTGCAAAAGGGTATGATAGTGTAGCTAGAGTATCGTAATTATTTTATTTTGTAATGCACCTATTGTGAATGGGTAGGTATACCGAATCGTTAAGTAAAACCTTTTGAATACCTTGAGCGTGAGCATCATTTGGATGAGATTCGTGTGGCCGGGTGGTGGGTGCATTCCGAAATACTCCACCGAGCGGAAGAAAAGCAGATAACCAAAGGTGAAAGCAAAGCTAATGGCATGGCAGTTTCTGAGAAAGATTGAAGACGCAGAATCAGTAACACATTTGCAGCTGGAGATGTATAAATATGGTAATATCCAAAAAAATTACCAATACTAACCGTTTGTTACCGTAGACTATGATAAGAGCGTTGACCAAAGTGCAAATTAAAGGATGGATAGTGTGTTGTCCCGAAACAATGACAACCAAGAGTACTCCAATACTTGTTGAAACCCATTGCTTCGTTTGTCTGTCGGTGATTTGACGAACAAAGAAGCCAATTCCAATACTGCCAATTAAGAGAGTCAGATATACGATATCGTCCCACTCCATTTTAAATGAATCCAATAAAAAATTTCTCTTATCTGAAACCCTAAAATACACAACTAACTGACCATTGATTGTTGCCTCATCAGGCAACACATGATCACAACGAAGTAGACGCCAACACCGACCATTCTATGACTTGACATGTGCGAACCAAAGTGTGAACTAGGCTCCTACGCCCATCCACGGCTGAATTGTACAGATTTTAAAATGGTATCTTGCTGTGTACTGTGAAGTGTGTATTACTGGAATTTTGCAATTTCGATTTCATGCTCTACTCTGTGAAACTAAATGTGAAACTAACAGAAATCTTGTAGTTTAAATAACAATTACTTACCTTCATTTTATATGAACACTCTTGGGAAGTTGGGACGTTGTTTTTTGTTAGTTGCAGTTGCACAGAGTTTTGAAGGTAAAATTGGTTTTCAACTATAATTTGTGTATCATGATATTGTAAAAGGATCTTATGGAATGGTTAAATGGTTTGAAACTTTTAGTATGTCAATCTTTATTCATTGCTGACAAATTATTCAATAGGTATAGTACACATTTATGAGGAGTTGCATTTTTAACATTATAAATTCATAATTCAGGTCTGTCCTGAAGATGTCCGCGCCAACGTGGACGAAACGTCGACAATCGTCAGGGTCCTTATCAGGACCACAAACGCATCTTATCAGAGCAGAACCGAACATTCTCCAGTCCACCAAACACGGCTCTGAACCACTCCGCATTTCCATTCATGTTTTAGTTTGTCGGCGGCATAGAAAACCTTCCAACAAACAGCAGCGATTTCGTCTTCCGTTCTCGCAAGAAGAAAATGAAAGGTCGGTCGGCTCTGAAGGCTTGTGGCTCTTGCAAGAATATTGGCATTATAGAGAAAACACCTAAAACAGGTAAAGACAAAACTCTTGATCATGTTTTAATGCCATTGCTTGCCATTGTTACTCATATATATATAATTTAGCCATGATCTGATATAGGTAAAGGTTCTGTAAAGGTATGAACTTACATTACATATGAGTTGAGTAAAAATACAAACATGAGTACCTACATACACACACACAAATACATAAAACAGATTTGAGTTTTTGGGCATTCCAGTAATTCAATGGATGATTTTTATTTAAATGAACCATAGATATATATCTATGTATGAGCTACCAATCTTGAAGGTAAAATTTCCATGCTTTTCAAATGGATTATTTGATTTCTTAACAACTAACATGGTTGAATTCCTGATCATTTTATTCCTATTATCTATTTTATTTTTGAAAAAAGTATAGTAACCAATTGCAAGAATGCATTACATTTACTAACCACCTCGAACTATACTTTCAAATTCCTGGCATAGGAATTATATTCATGCAAATATCAACTATAATGAACATTTTATGTAGGTAGGTGGAATTGCATGGGATGGCATTGCTTAATGTCTCCAAATAATTGGTATTGGCCGTAACTATATATTATTTATATTATATTATATTATTTATTTTCATAATCTCAGACATTGCACATTATCGCAGCCAGAAACCATCAAGAACAGGGACAGTTGTTTCTTTCTAAAAAATTTAAATTGCATAAGAAACAAAAAATTGTCAATGAGCCCATTCAAAATGTTTAAAATTCATTTATTGTATACCTATAGGTATATACTTGAATTAGCAAAAATCGGTACCTATGTATACTCCCTCAATTGCCTTTGAAACAATTTTTATAAAGTCTCTTGTTTATTTACGGAAAACGGACTCAACCATCAACAGAATTCTTATACTATTGCGATGGTGGATTCGAAAATCTGCCGACAAAGAGCAGTGAATTTGTGTCGCGACTTTTCAGAAAGAACACAAACGGCCGATTGGCTATGAAAACTGCCGGCGGCTGGTAAGACTCAAGGCTGACTACCACCCCTGCAATGAAAAACCAGATTATCACACAATTTCACTCATTCAGACTCTGCAAGTGTGAGACAAAATTACACCGGATACCTAACAAGTTTAAATATTTTTTAGAAAAAATTCCAGAAGAAATTGTAAAAATATGGAACATGTTTTTAGATGCACCCATCCTGCAAATGCAAGTTTTACCTGGCAGAAAATTCAATTAGAGATACGGTAAAAATTTGGATGGCAACAGATTGGTTCAACTGGTGAAAGCAATTATGCCAGTAGGCTTTTTTATGGGAAAACATTTGTCGTAATCACTTATTGATCCTGAATGGGAATTTTCGAATATAATAGTCCATCCCAGTCTATACATGCAAAATATTACATATAAATATTAGCATGCTAATATAGCTTTAAGATGTTGGTCCAAATGCAAATCCATCAGTATGAAGCAAGATATCAAATTCCAATCATAAATTGGTAAAATCAAGACCGTGCCCCTCGATAAAACGACCCTGCTGGTCGTTATCGAGTCCCCTCCCCTCCCCATATTGCAACCCTCTCCCACAATATAACCACTCGCACCCACAATGTCATTATCATGTCCCACGTTAACGCAACCCAATCTCTAACAACGCGATTGCTCGACCGCGATCCATCTCAACGAGATTCTGGACCTCATGCCCTCAGCGAGATTCTGGACCTCAATATCCCCTCAAAACGATTTGTTGACCTCTATTTGCCCTCAATGCGATTGCCTGACCTCCATAATGTCCTCAGCACGATTTGTCGACCTCTGTTTGCCCTCAATGCGATTGCCTGACCTCCATAATGCCCTCAGCACGATTTGTCGACCTCTGTTTGCCCTCAATGCGATTGCCTGACCTCCATAATGCCCTCAGCACGATTTGTCGACCTCTGTTTGCCCTCAATGCGATTGCCTGACCTCCATAATGCCCTCAGCACGATTTGTCGACCTCTGTTTGCCCTCAATGCGATTGCCTGACCTCCATAATGCCCTCAGCACGATTTGTCGACCTCTGTTTGCCCTCAATGCGATTGCCTGACCTCCATAATGCCCTCAACACGATTTGTCGACCTCTGTTTGCCCTCAATGCAATTGCCTGACCTCCATATGCCCTCAGCACGATTTGTCGACCTCTGTTTGCCCTCAATGCGATTGCCTGACCTCCATAATGCCCTCAACATGATTTGTCGACCTCTATTTGCCCTCAATGCGATTGCTTGACCTCCATATGCCCTCAGCACGATTTGTCGACCTCTGTTTGCCCTCAATGCGATTGCCTGACCTCCATAATGCCCTCAACACGATTTGTCGACCTCTATTTGCCCTCAATGCGATGGTTGACCTCCATATGCCCTCAATGCGATTGCCTGACCTCCATAATGCCCTCAACACGATTTGTCGACCTCTATTTGCCCTCAATGCGATGGCTTGACCTCCATATGCCCTCAATGCGATTGCCTGACCTCCATAATGCCCTCAACACGATTTGTCGACCTCCATATGCCCTCAATGCGATGGCTTGACCTCCATAATGCCCTCAGCACGATTTGTCGACCTCCATATGCCCTCAATGCGATGGCTTGACCTCCATAATGCCCTCCGAATGCAATTTCTCGGCAGTGGAAAATTACCTGTGGCCGCCGCCGCTTCGGCGCCCTGTTCGTTGACCTCGATGAACGCTTTGTGCACGACTTTGCTGACCTTGACCTGGGCATCGGTCATCCCGGTGAAGTTGGCCTTGGATTTGTCGAACATGTCCACCATGCCCAGCTGTAAGGCACGTCATGAAGCATAGAATTTGTTTAAGAATCCGAGAGTGTTGGCAATTAGTTGGCGAAAAGCTGCGTTATAAATTGAGGCATGACATATTCTAACTTTAACATATCATTATTACTATCATCGGTATTTTTACGACGCACTGTTTGACAAACCCTATGCTTAGGGCCAGCCCTATGGCAATGGTCTAATGGTGTCGGTGAAGAGGGTGATGATGAACCCAACCTATGGCTAGAAGGGAGGAGGGGAAACCCGGTACCGGCACGTAGCCTACTCCTGTCGAAAATCACCGAGCGAACCACCGGCTTTACGTCCCTTCCGAAGGACGGTGCAACTCGAACAACAGGATTACTCTGCTAATCCGTGCTGTCGAGAGATTGACAAGCAAGGCGAGTGAAGTTGTCGTAACTTCAAACCCTCCAACCTCTCACCCGAACAGAACTGAGCATGTACATGATGGTCACCCATCCCACACCTAACTCAGCGCGATGTTGCTTAACTTCGGTGATCTCCCGAGAACCGGTGTTTCCAACGTTGCCAAACCGTTCGGTTTTATCCACTATCGATTATCCACCTTGTCCACATGTATGGCTGTGTATGACTTACGAACAAGTCACGTGATCAAATGCAAGAGGAACTTTATGAAACCCTGATAATGAATGAGAGCCGGCAAGGAAAGATCTCGTGATAGGATCTTTGATCTCGTGTTTACAGGAATTTCAAAAACCGTGATATTTGGCATAGGTATACTAAAAAACTTATCCCATAAGAACTAAATTGGGAACTTTTTCGACCTTGCGAAAAAAAAATTAACAGTACATAGTAATAACTGAGTATATTTCGGATGTTAAGTGATCCATGTCAGTCCCACCTGCTTGAGCACGTCGTTGAGTTCGAAGGTCTGCTCGAGCTGGAATTTGGGCAGCGACAAGTCAACGTTCCGATAGCGGAGATCGTCGAGCATCGACGTCAGGTTGGCGTGCTCCAGCTTGGCTTCGAGGTTCTTAAGACCGTCGACGGGGTCGTTGGGCAGCAGCACCACCAGCGACACAGATTCGCCCTACACAACGACATGGACTGTTGTCAGTGAATGCGTTAAAGCTACCAAACGTTAACATTTCCCGACGCTTTGAAAGGCTATGGGTCTGCTTCATAAGCATTCAATTGATGTAGCATTCTATGACCCATTGATTAAAGAGTTTTTCTGAAACTATCGTGCTATGATTAGGAAAACACGAATCTTAAGAGAGTACTAACATTAACATAGACTATTAAGTCCTATACACCTTGGTGGGTTGTTTCCTAGTTATATTTTCTATGGGTTCGCGAAGTATTATTGTCATACGGTTGTGGATGAGCTTTATTTAAGAGAAAAAGAGAAATAATAAGAGAAAAATGACTAAAGAATTTTAAAAAACGTTTTCCATGTGAATTACTAAACACAAAACAATGGATTTTGTACACAGTCGTTGAACTATAAGGTTCAACATATCTGGAAAGTTTGGTCGCAATATATTAAATGGTTTGCCCTGTAGAGCGAGAAACGTAATTTGATTTAAAAAACTGAAAATTTTCATAAAAACTGATATACTATGCAAATTTTGCAAATTTTGGAATATATATTTCGTTTCTAACAAGAAATACCCACCATAAATGCAGCGAGTATTAGCATATAGGTTCGAATCACCACTAAAACGATAGATTCTTGCATGTCGTTTCAAACCGACAGCAAACCAAGCCTGCGCCGACCCCTGACCCACCTTGTAGGCCTGCGCCGACCCCTGACCCACCTTGTAGGCCTGCGCCGACCCCTGACCCACCTTGTAGGCCTGCGCCGACCCCTGACCCACCTTGTAGGCCTGCGCCGACCCACCTTGTAGGCCTGCGCCGACCCCTGACCCACCTTGTAGGCCTGCGCCGACCCCTGACCCACCTTGTAGGCCTGCGCCGACCCCTGACCCACCTTGTAGGCCTGCGCCGACCCCTGACCCACCTTGTAGGCCTGCGCCGACCCCTGACCCACCTTGTACGGCAACTCGAGCAGCTGGCAGTCGAGCTCGTTGTTGTCGGCGAACGCCAGCTCGTCGTTCAGATGCATCATCTGCACGTCCACGGAGCGAGCAGGGGTCGCGTGGAACGGCTCGGTGCGCGTCAGGGTCGGGTCAAACTTTAGCGCCCAGTCGGCTTTGAAGTAGATAGCGTTCACCAGCACCTGCAAACAGCATGGCGGCTGGTGGTTGAACTCCTGAGACAGACTGCTGACATTTAGATAGGGAGGTCAGGGTGTCATAAGTGAAGCAACCCTTAATAGTGGGGTCAGGGTGTCATAAGTGAAGCAACCCTTAATAGTGGGGTCAGGGTGTCATAAGTGATAAGCAACCCTTAATAGTGGGGTCAAGGGTGTCATAAGTGATGAGCAACCCTTAATAGTGGGGTCAAGGGTGTCATAAGTGATAAGCAACCCTTAATAGTGGGGTCAAGGGTGTCATAAGTGATAAGCAACCCTTAATAGTTGGGTCAAGGGTGTCATAAGTGATAAGCAACCCTTAATAGTGGGGTCAAGGGTGTCATAAGTGATGAGCAACCCTTAATAGTGGGGTCAAGGGTGTCATAAGTGATAAGCAACCCTTAATAGTTGGGTCAAGGGTGTCATAAGTGATAAGCAACCCTTAATAGTGGGGTCAAGGGTGTCATAAGTGATGAGCAACCCTTAATAGTGGGGTCAAGGGTGTCATAAGTGATGAGCAACCCTTAATAGTGGGGTCAAGGTTGTCATAAGTGATAAGCAACCCTTAATAGTGGGGTCAAGGGTGTCATAAGTGATAAGCAACCCTTAATAGTGGGGTCAAGGGTGTCATAAGTGATAAGCAACCCTTAATAGTGGGGTCAAGGGTGTCATAAGTGATAAGCAACCCTTAATAGTGGGGTCAAGGGTGTCATAAGTGATAAGCAACCCTTAATAGTGGGGTCAAGGGTGTCATAAGTGATGAGCAACCCTTAATAGTGGGGTCAAGGGTGTCATAAGTGATGAGCAACCCTTAATAGTGGGGTCAAGGGTGTCATAAGTGATAAGCAACCCTTAATAGTGGGGTCAAGGGTGTCATAAGTGATGAGCAACCCTTAATAGTGGGGTCAAGGGTGTCATAAGTGATAAGCAACCCTTAATAGTTGGGTCAAGGGTGTCATAAGTGATAAGCAACCCTTAATAGTGGGGTCAAGGGTGTCATAAGTGATGAGCAACCCTTAATAGTGGGGTCAAGGGTGTCATAAGTGATAAGCAACCCTTAATAGTGGGGTCAAGGGTGTCATAAGTGATAAGCAACCCTTAATAGTGGGGTCAAGGGTGTCATAAGTGATGAGCAACCCTTAATAGTGGGGTCAAGGGTGTCATAAGTGATGAGCAACCCTTAATAGTGGGGTCAAGGGTGTCATAAGTGATAAGCAACCCTTAATAGTGGGGTCAAGGGTGTCATAAGTGATAAGCAACCCTTAATAGTGGGGTCAAGGGTGTCATAAGTGATAAGCAACCCTTAATAGTGGGGTCAAGGGTGTCATAAGTGATGAGCAACCCTTAATAGTGGGGTCAAGGGTGTCATAAGTGATGAGCAACCCTTAATAGTGGGGTCAAGGGTGTCATAAGTGATGAGCAACCCTTAATAGTGGGTCAAGGGTGTCATAAGTGATAAGCAACCCTTAATAGTGGGGTCAAGGGTGTCATAAGTGATAAGCAACCCTTAATAGTGGGGTCAAGGGTGTCATAAGTGATAAGCAACCCTTAATAGTGGGGTCAAGGGTGTCATAAGTGATAAGCAACCCTTAATAGTTGGGTCAAGGGTGTCATAAGTGATGAGCAACCCTTAATAGTGGGGTCAAGGGTGTCATAAGTGATGAGCAACCCTTAATAGTGGGGTCAAGGGTGTCATAAGTGATAAGCAACCCTTAATAGTGGGGTCAAGGGTGTCATAAGTGATAAGCAACCCTTAATAGTGGGGTCAAGGGTGTCATAAGTGATGAGCAACCCTTAATAGTGGGGTCAAGGGTGTCATAAGTGATAAGCAACCCTTAATAGTGGGGTCAAGGGTGTCATAAGTGATAAGCAACCCTTAATAGTGGGGTCAAGGGTGTCATAAGTGATAAGCAACCCTTAATAGTGGGGTCAAGGGTGTCATAAGTGATAAGCAACCCTTAATAGTGGGGTCAAGGGTGTCATAAGTGATGAGCAACCCTTAATAGTGGGGTCAAGGGTGTCATAAGTGATGAGCAACCCTTAATAGTGGGGTCAAGGGTGTCATAAGTGATAAGCAACCCTTAATAGTGGGGTCAAGGGTGTCATAAGTGATGAGCAACCCTTAATAGTTGGGTCAAGGGTGTCATAAGTGATAAGCAACCCTTAATAGTGGGGTCAAGGGTGTCATAAGTGATGAGCAACCCTTAATAGTGGGGTCAAGGGTGTCATAAGTGATAAGCAACCCTTAATAGTGGGGTCAAGGGTGTCATAAGTGATAAGCAACCCTTAATAGTGGGGTCAAGGGTGTCATAAGTGATAAGCAACCCTTAATAGTGGGGTCAAGGGTGTCATAAGTGATGAGCAACCCTTAATAGTGGGGTCAAGGGTGTCATAAGTGATAAGCAACCCTTAATAGTGGGGTCAAGGGTGTCATAAGTGATAAGCAACCCTTAATAGTGGGGTCAAGGGTGTCATAAGTGATAAGCAACCCTTAATAGTGGGGTCAAGGGTGTCATAAGTGATGAGCAACCCTTAATAGTGGGGTCAAGGGTGTCATAAGTGATGAGCAACCCTTAATAGTGGGGTCAAGGGTGTCATAAGTGATAAGCAACCCTTAATAGTGGGGTCAAGGGTGTCATAAGTGATAAGCAACCCTTAATAGTGGGGTCAAGGGTGTCATAAGTGATAAGCAACCCTTAAAAGTGGGGTCAAGGGTGTCATAAGTGATAAGCAACCCTTAATAGTGGGGTCAAGGGTGTCATAAGTGATAAGCAACCCTTAATAGTGGGGTCAAGGGTGTCATAAGTGATAAGCAACCCTTAATAGTGGGGTCAAGGGTGTCATAAGCGATAAGCAACCCTTAATAGTGGGGTCAAGGGTGTCATAAGTGATAAGCAACCCTTAATAGTGGGGTCAAGGGTGTCATAAGTGATAAGCAACCCTTAATAGTGGGGTCAAGGGTGTCATAAGTGATGAGCAACCCTTAATAGTGGGGTCAAGGGTGTCATAAGTGATGAGCAACCCTTAATAGTGGGGTCAAGGGTGTCATAAGTGATGAGCAACCCTTAATAGTGGGGTCAAGGGTGTCATAAGTGATAAGCAACCCTTAATAGTGGGGTCAAGGGTGTCATAAGTGATGAGCAACCCTTAATAGTGGGGTCAAGGGTGTCATAAGTGATGAGCAACCCTTAATAGTGGGGTCAAGGGTGTCATAAGTGATAAGCAACCCTTAATAGTGGGGTCAAGGGTGTCATAAGTGATGAGCAACCCTTAATAGTGGGGTCAAGGGTGTCATAAGTGATAAGCAACCCTTAATAGTGGGGTCAAGGGTGTCATAAGTGATAAGCAACCCTTAATAGTGGGGTCAAGGGTGTCATAAGTGATAAGCAACCCTTAATAGTGGGGTCAAGGGTGTCATAAGTGATAAGCAACCCTTAAAAGTGGGGTCAAGGGTGTCATAAGTGATAAGCAACCCTTAAAAGTGGGGTCAAGGGTGTCATAAGTGATAAGCAACCCTTAATAGTGGGGTCAAGGGTGTCATAAGTGATAAGCAACCCTTAATAGTGGGGTCAAGGGTGTCATAAGTGATAAGCAACCCTTAATAGTGGGGTCAAGGATGTCATAAGCGATAAGCAACCCTTAATAGTGGGGTCAAGGGTGTCATAAGTGATAAGCAACCCTTAATGACTCAGACATTTAGCGGTTTTTTGCACATAAATTGAATAACCTTCTGCGATTATAAATTACTCTAATATTACGCATGCATTACAATTGGGAGCACAGGTACACTTAAAACTGCCAACCTCCAAAACCAATTAGTCAGATGACAACTGAGTGTCAGCCTGCCGAAACGTTAAAATCGTAAGCAACCCAGTTAAAACCCTCAGTACCAGCAAATTGTTGCCAATTGTGTGTGGCTCGGAAAACTATGGTCCTCGATCTCAAGAAAGCCGGAGGGTATGACGCCGACGGACAGGCCGGCGAATTAGGCCTTTTTGGATGAGTGAGCTTCATTCGATTTCGCAACATGGGGGAAAGAGGCTGGGGAATTTAACTAAAAATAAAATTATTAGGAAAGAAATATCTGCAGGAATGGTATATTAATGCAAATTCCGGAATGATGGTCACCCATCCAGCCTGTGACGGGCGTAATGTTGCTTAACTCGGGATATAAAAGCAAGTAATTCAAAAAGATTTCTGCAACAAGTTCTTAGTTTTTGTTAAAGATGCTGTGTGAAACGACAGATATTTTTTAGTGAGAAACTTAAGGCAAACTAATTTAAGCGGTAATTTGGAAAATATAGAACGCCAAGAGTGGATAAGAAGTCTGAGGATCGGAACCATGTGCAGTTAAGAATCCTCCGGCAATGCGAAGAAAACAGAAGCTACCGCGGTTGAGTGTCCATCCTGCTGTTATCAGCAGGATATCTTCCCATCAAAAAGTTGTCATTTCGGCTCTATACTTTACCCTAAGCGAAGATAAAACTAATTAAGCGTACATTTTAACCGACCCTAAGAGTACCTAATAGGAAACACGTGTGAAAACCGTCACAACCCGCTGTGAAACTCACCACGGCCGTGTAAGCGTCCAACGTCCCCGGCGCGAACAGATCTTTGATCTTGCCGCTGGTCGTCTTCTCCACCCATTGGTTGATCTCGACTCGGGTGGCGTCGGCTTGCGTGGCGAAGTCGACCGAAGCCACCTCGGACGCGAAGTGCGCCTGCGCGGTGGCCTTGAACGCCGGCTTGAGCGCGATGCGCGCGTCGGTGTAGATCTTGTTCGCTGTGCGCAGGGTCAGGTTCTGGTCGCCCTGTGTGACGTCATCGACGTGCAGGCTTATTGGGCTTTTTCTGTTCCCTTTTTTTTAGGAAACTGGGTCAAGTATAAGATTTGCTCAAATATCTTGATATTCTGATATAGCTAGCTCTATCGAAATGGCATTGTTGTACTGGCGACAGAATCGGCAGTCTTAGAAGACAGGGAAATCACAAGTCACAAGCCAAGTGGATTTCCTTAGACTATATTATGTATACAAGGTGTTATTTTTCCCGAATGGAATTAGTGGTAAAAAATATATATATATCGTATCCCATGCCCAATAGCATCACGTAGCATGTCGGTGCTTTTTTTGCTATCTGCAATTATGACTCTTTTTTTGTTACTCAAATCTTCTTCAATAGATCTTATCGGTTTGATTGCCTCGACCTCATAATGTAGACCCCATGGCCTCCAGAGCACTTTGCATCAAATGTTGTTGCTTTAAATCACAATTTAATTGGTAAACCAAAACTAAAGGACATTTTAACTGGTTGATTGGGTGAACCCAGTGCCGGTGAATGACAGGCTGATGATGAAAGCTAACCTAGCAGCGAGCTGGGGGTGAAGCTAACCTAGCCTAGCAGCGAGCTGAGGGTGAAGCTAACCTAGCAGCTAGCAGCGAGCTGAGGGTGAAGCTAACCTAGCCTAGCAGCGAGCTGAGGGTGAAGCTAACCTAGCCTAGCAGCGAGCTGAGGGTGAAGCTAATCTAGCCTAGAAGCGAGCTGAGGGTGAAGCTAACCTAGCAGCTAGCAGCGAGCTGAGGGTGAAGCTAACCTAGCCTAGCAGCGAGCTGAGGGTGAAGCTAACCTAGCCTTGCAGCGAGCTGAGGGTGAAGCTAACCTAGCCTAGCAGCGAGCTGAGGGTGAAGCTAACCTAGCCTAGCAGCGAGCTGAGGGTGAAGCTAACCTAGCCTAGCAGCGAGCTAAGGGTGAAGCTAACCTAGCCTAGCAGCGAGCTGAGGGTGAAGCTAACCTAGCCTAGCAGCGAGCTGAGGGTGAAGCTAACCTAGCCTAGCAGCGAGCTGAGGGTGAAGCTAACCTAGCCTAGCATCGAGCTGAGGGTGAAGCTAACCTAGCAGCTAGCAGCGAGCTGAGGGTGACGCTAACCTAGCCTAGCAGCGAGCTGAGGGTGAAGCTAACCTAGCCTAGCAGCGAGCTGAGGGTGAAGCTAACCTAGCCTAGCAGCGAGCTGAGGGTGAAGCTAACCTAGCCTAGCATCGAGCTGAGGGTGAAGCTAACCTAGCAGCTAGCAGCGAGCTGAGGGTGAAGCTAACCTAGCCTAGCAGCGAGCTGAGGGTGAAGCTAACCTAGCAGCTAGCAGCGAGCTGAGGGTGAAGCTAACCTAGCAGCTAGCAGCGAGCTGAGGGTGAAGCTAACCTAGCAGCTAGCAGCGAGCTCAGGGTGAAGCTAACCTAGCAGCTAGCAGCAAGCCGAGAATGAACTGGCACCCAGCATGCAACAGCACCAAGCGCCGTGTTGAAGCTGTAACTTTGTCACTGTGTATAAAACTGGCTGGTGAATGAAAAACAGCAGAGTTCTTCCATCAATCAATGCAATTAGTAATTGTCGATAAACCGATCATATGCTTGGGAGGCTGACGGCTTAGAGAGATGACATCTGGTCTCAAGTAGGTACCTTGGTGGCTGCGATGAGGTCTTTGAACCCTTGTTTGGTGATTTCGACGTCGGTCGGGAGTTGGAGACCTCGCGTCATCTGCGTCGCCGTCGTCCCCCGCGCACCCATCAAGGTCAAGGCCAAGATCACCTGGATGCTGACCGGCGAGAAGAAGATGTTGCCTTCGTCCGTGGACAGCACCTGGAAATAGGGACCTGGATTATGATAACCCTAGAGATGACATTGTATGGCAGTCAATGGAGCCAAATGCCGATGCACCGAAAGCTCACTGTGATTGCCTGTTAGAAATTGAACTCTGCTGGTTATGATGACAGCTTCACGAATCTGAGCTCTGGAAATTGAAACAACTCAAGTATGCCGAAAATTGAACGCCTAGCAAGGTGATTTTATTGCTTCTTGCAAGGTGATTTTATTGCTTCTTGCAAGGTGATTTTATTGCTTCTTGCAAGGTGATTTTATTGCTTCTTGCAAGGTGATTTTATTGCTTCTTGCAAGGTGATTTTATTGCTTCTTGCAAGGTGATTTTATTGCTTCTTGCAAGGTGATTTTATTGCTTCTTGCAAGGTGATTTTATTGCTTCTTGCAAGGTGATTTTATTGCTTCTTGCAAGGTGATTTTATTGCTTCTTGCAAGGTGATTTTATTGCTTCTTGCAAGGTGATTTTATTGCTTCTTGCAAGGTGATTTTATTGCTTCTTGCAAGGTGATTTTATTGCTTCTTGCAAGGTGATTTTATTGCTTCTTGCAAGGTGATTTTATTGCTTCTTGCAAGGTGATTTTATTGCTTCTTGCAAGGTGATTTTATTGCTTCTTGCAAGGTGATTTTATTGCTTCTTGCAAGGTGATTTTATTGCTTCTTGCAAGGTGATTTTATTGCTTCTTGCAAGGTGATTTTATTGCTTCTTGCAAGGTGATTTTATTGCTTCTTGCAAGGTGATTTTATTGCTTCTTGCAAGGTGATTTTATTGCTTCTTGCAAGGTGATTTTATTGCTTCTTGCAAGGTGATTTTATTGCTTCTTGCAAGGTGATTTTATTGCTTCTTGCAAGGTGATTTTATTGCTTCTTGCAAGGTGATTTTATTGCTTCTTGCAAGGTGATTTTATTGCTTCTTGCAAAGTGATTTTATTGCTTCTTGCAAGGTGATTTTATTTATTTCTATTTTACACATTGCTTGTCTTAAAAAGGATAAAAATAAGTGATTTCGTTGACCTTTAGTCATAAACACTGTAGACCCTGCACATGGGCAATTCCACATATGGTCCATTCATAAATCACACGGTCAATAATTAAATTTAATTACGTGATTTTAACGACTTTTATTCACTCCTGAATATAGCTGACAGAGTCAATAGCGTTGAAAAACTAAGCACTTTTTGGGCCGATCTCAATCAATACAATCTAAAACATTAAATATAATTGAAAGGTTTAAAAGTAGGCGCGCAAAGCGATCGAGATTCATGTGTTTAGCAGGTAAATGTCGTTTAGAAACGCATCGCGCACCTTGTATATCGATTGTGCGAAGGCAAGATTGCTGTCGGCGACTGCTTGCAAGGCCTCCGACCTTGCCTCGATCTTCCTGCCTGCACCTTGAGCTGCGCAGACAGCGAGCAGCGCGCTCAGCACGCCTAGCAGGCTGGCTGAAACATTAGGATACGCTAAACATAAGGATTTGGCCTTACTTGGAACATAAAGATACGTCAAACATAAGAATTTGGCCTTACTTGGAACATAAAGATACGTCAAACATAAGGATAACACGTGATAACACTGTAATATAAGGATTTGGCCTTACCCGGAACATAAAGATACGTCAAACATAACGATTTGGCCTTACTTGGAACATAAAGAAACGTCAAACATAAGAATTTGGCCTTACTTGGAACATAAAGATACGTCAAACATAAGGATTTGGCCTTACCTGGAACATAAAGATACGTCAAACATAAGGATTTGGCCTTACTTGGAACATAAAGATACGTCAAACATAAGAATTTGGCCTTACTTGGAACATAAAGATACGTCAAACATAAGAATTTGGCCTTACTTGGAACATAAAGATACGTCAAACATAAGGATTTGGCCTTACTTGGAACATAAAGATACGTCAAACATAAGGATAACACATGATAACACTGTAATATAAGGATTTGGCCTTACTTGGAACACAAGGACATGCCACACATAAGGATAACACGTGATAACACTGTAATATAAGGATTTGGCCATCCTTGTATAACATAGGATATGCCACACTAAAACTTATAATGCATCTTATGACTATCGTTGTCCACGTTTTACAAAAATGAGTTTCATTAATCAATTCTAGTGCGTTGTGAGTGCATATTTTAATCGCGTTGTGGATGAGTGTTATATTTGGTTGATGCTGATTGATAAACCTTCAAGGTTCAATAGGTTGTGCCATCTGGCGAATTTCAAACAGCTGGAAAAATAGACAACTCAGAATAATTAGAAGCCAAACTGACCTGCAGAACCCAATGATAACAGTCCGTTTCTCCTCCGACTCGCGAAAGAAACCTCAAAACCCGAACGCATAATGATAAGATTACTGGCTATCAAAGAGGCAACGATAATGAAGTCCGTGTCCAGCTAGGTTATCCCAAAGACTGCTCCCTGATCTCGCCTGCCAGCTTTATAAGTATTCGGTTGGGTATCGAAATTCTCCATCGGTCATCACACTGATGCTATAATATATACTATTTAAACATTGACCAAGCCATTAGAGATGAATTTCTTTATGGCCATGGAGGCAAAAGTACACATACACGCACCCATGGTCTTACTTTTATATACTTCAAAACATGATGACACTATTTATTATCTAACTGATGCCACATTTTCTTATGCAAATAGTTGCATTTGTTGATTTTCCATTTGTAATAGGCTAAACCGACACGCACATGTGTAAAAAACAACAATTTAAGCAAAATAGATAAACAAACATAATTTTATTCAATTCAAACTCTTCAATCGTACATTCTTCGTCTGTCGAGCAGTTAACAAGGATATTTATTCTTTTAGCGCACACTTAGCAGGTTTGCAAATGAAGAATAACTCATTTTCATGTTTATGAACTTTAGCGCCAAACTTCTGTCAAATTTTGAAAAAGTTGGCGATTATATTTTCTAAAAATAGTACGACATCTAAGATAGATAATGTGAAATTTATCATTAAAATTTAATCAAAACCAAATTTCGCGTTGAACAAAAACAAAAACCTTAAATTACAATATGGGCGACAAAGCGCTGGTGGTGAACCTCGCGATAAAGCTAGAAATTAATTTAAAAAATGCGCAGTTACCACCTGAAAACATACTCTTTAATATGTCAACTGTCAGTTCAGCATCAGTGGCAAATAACCCACAATATTACGCAAGATGACACAAGAAACAATGTTATTAAGTTTTACCTAGATGGCTGGGGTGATTTAATTTCTTTCCTCACCGCCAGGCAGCGCTGGCGATTCTGTTGCCAACAAAACAATGCTAAATCAGTCGCGTTTCCCATTATGAATGAATAAATGAAAGATATTTGATTGTAGGATTAATGAAGTAGAACTTTTATGTCTAGTTCCTCTTCAGGACCAAAAACCACTCAACTCAGAGAAGACACTGTGAGGCCAGACATCCAGAAAGATATTTAACAAAAACAAACAAGCAGCCAGTTAAAAAATACTGCATTATTGTAATCGTAACACCCATAAAAAAAAACTAGAGACGTTTCCCCACCGCGGCCGCATTCCCCCATTCCCCGCGCGTGCGCGTCGGCCTGCGCCGCTGCGCATGCGCTGCGCGCCTCGCCGCCAGGTGGCTGCACGCGAGCTCGGCAGCGAGCGCTGCACAGCTTGCAGCCAACCCCAGCGCCACCACCGCGCCGACGGCCGCCACGTGAACTAGTTCCACCTGCTGCGTGCTCGGCTCGGTGTGTGCAGCCGCGCTGGGCATGCGCAGCAGGCGCCCGATCACGCCCGAGTCGCGCAGCGCGCGCAAGCTGGAATGGGAGGATGACGTCAGTGGTAGCTGTGCGCATAGGGAAATGAATGCATTGCTTTTACCAAAAAGAAAAAAAACACTGATATTTAACTGGTCCTGGGTACTTTCTGGGTGTTTGGGTGATGTTAAGCTTTCCATAGCGCTTCGGCTACTTGCTAGCACTAAACGAGGCATTAGCGCAACGCACTTGTGGTCGACGAGCCCGCGATACGGCCAGCCCCTCGCCACGAAGCTCGACACCGACTGCGTGACGAACGGCTCTGGGACGGGGACCAGCGTGCAGCCTGCCGTGCGCAGCGGCACGTAGACGTCAGTCTCCAGCCACGCGTAGTGGGGCTCGGTGCAGACGCGTCGCGCGCCTTCCGTGCTGTCCGCCGGCATCGCGGCAAGCTGCGGCTCGATCAGCGACTCGTACATGCTGCGCACCAGCCGGCTCGACGAGTTCTGCGCACGTGGCGCGGTGGTATGGCGTTAATCATGATTAACGACGCAATGTTTTGACAACTGGCGCTATGGCACTGGTGTAATGGCGTGATGATGAACCTAACCTAGCCTAGAAGGGAGGAGGGGAAACCCGGTGCCGGCGCGTAGCCTATTTCTGTTGAAAAGCACCGAGGGACCACCGTGTTTACGTCCCTTCCGAAGGACGGTACAACTCGAACAACAGGATTCCTCCACTAATCCATGGTGTTAAGAGGTTGATAAGCAAGGCGAGTGAAGTTGTTGTACTAACTTCAAACCCTTCAACCTATCTCCCGAACAGAACTGTTCATGTGCATGATGGTTACCCATCCAACACTTAACTCAGCGTGATGTTGCTTAACTTCGGTGATCTCACGATAACCGGTGTTTACAACATTGGCAAACCGTTTGGTGAGCATTTCACCCACTCACTACCCATTTCCACTATATAGTAGACATCATATTCGTTATACTGTAGGCAAGATAATATGCAAAGCACGTACAATTTCTGGATTTCAGTACAGCTTATGACTTTTTGTCAACTTTAAGCCATCACAACCGCTCCGATTTTGCCTCTGACTTTGTTTGTTTTGACTCTAATTGACAATGAATTTGACACGTTATTCTTTTCCCTTTCTTGTGGCGAACAGTGAAAAGTAATAGTATATTTAGAGATATCTCACTACGGCCATAAGGTTACATGAACCTCTTGACGAAATCGGACGACACAGTGCTGGTGTCGAACCGGGCGGACTAGCTAGAAGTTATCTAGGTAACCTTCTAGGTTATTACTCTCTTAAGACTTGATGTCTTTTCCTAATCTTAAGCACGTTAGTTTTCAGAACTGGGTCCCAAAAACTCAAACTTTTCCATCAACTTTTCAATGGGAAAAGTTGCTTTAGTTTTTCTGAAAACCTTATTGGTAATTTGTAGGTAAGCTGATGATAAATTAACCAACTCAAATCCAAAATAGTAGGCAACATTTCACATTTCAATTGTGAAACAATGTCTAAACAATATTGAGCCCTTCTGATTGGAAGTTGGTAACAAAAAGCAGCTATTATGAACACTAGCGCTCCCTGCGAAGGAGTATGCTCTACCAGTAAACGAACCGGGGTAGAACCGGGTAACAATGGAGATTGGGTACCGACCTGGTTGAAATAGACCTGTTCCGAGCCGCGCGGGATGCCGAGCTTGTAGCGCTTGTCCTCGGCGAACTCGCGCACGCTCAGGAACGGCATCGTGGTCTTCTGCACGGACAGCACGGCGGTGAGCACGGCCGAGTGCGCAGCCGTCAACACCACGCCGGTGAGACCGACCACGGCGAGCACGACGCGCGCAGCGGCGTGGTTCGGAGTCGGCGCGCTGTCGCCTGCAATGACGTCATGCTAAGTCCAGGGAGTGTCTGCATGCGGTGGGTCTGCACATGATGGGGTTTACTGGCCGTTGGCCACCATTTATCTAGGACCAACTTGCCTGTCGCCTGAAGGGATCACGTCATGCGAAGCCTGGGGATTGTCTCTTATAGTCTCCTTCTCCTTAGTTTGGTGGAAAAATCAGGGCCCCTACCTAGCGCGGCCAACAGGCTGGTATCACGGCGGTGCCAGTGCCTGGTGCCATGATACCTGGTGCTACTGTAGCACCACCGTAGCACCGAAACGTTGGCCACGCTAGGCAAGGCCCCAGGGTCTCTAAAAGTCTATACACGGAATTAAGTCATACTGAAAAAAAATATTTTTGTGACAAATTTGGTGCCGGAATATTTCCTAATGGCGCAACAACTAAAATAATGAAACATGCAAAGTATTTGGCTCATAAAAACAAAATGGCTCAACGGATTTTGCTAAAAAAAAAGTGCGCAGCACCAAGCTGAGCCGTCAAGAACAATCATTCCAAAAGGTCTGTGCATAGAACTCGCTTCGCTTACTCATCCAAAGAGCAAGGTCTAAAATCTTGCCACATTGTGAGTTCGAGCATGCGCACCTTGAAGACAGAGCAGCGCGGTCGTGTGGAACACGGCATCGACAGCGCGACGCAACCACCGAGTGTCATGGCGGCGGTGACCTTGACGCCGACGGCAGCCATGACAGGCGGGGGTTGCGCAGTGTGCGGTGCGCATCGCGTTGAGGCAGGCGGCCGCCACCAGGGCGCAGCACGCGACGGCGAGCCAGAGGCCGGGGGAGAAGGCGGAGAAGATGCTGGAGCTGGCAGTGCTCTCCGGGGCGCGGATGAAGATGTGCGATCTGATGGCATTGGGCAGACGAACCTTTTAACATACATTTAGTCAAGGAGCTTATATCAGGGAGAGTGGAAACACAGTGCTATCTGGAATTTCCTTATGCAACAGCGCCTCTGGCGGACAGTGTCAGTACTAACAATCACGGCTATCGAGAATTTCACTGCTACCATTCTTGCTGCCCCCTTGAATTTTCCAAAACGGTAGCGCCCCTGACGGACAGTGTCAGTAGCTACTGCAAGGAATTTCACTGCTATACTTGTTACCACCCCCTGCATTTAGTCAGCTTTGCAGTGCGCATACGAGAAATTTCCTATTTGTCTCTTGCTTAACAATGGGTTTAAGAAAATATCTTACTTGGCTAGTACTTTCTTACCACTAATCTTTTCCTAATCTTAGAATATAGTTTGTCAGTTGGAAATAGTTGGTCAGGAAGACTTGGGGACAGAGTCAACTAGTTTTTTCGGGTTTTAATTTTGTGAAAATAAGGGTCAATATATTGGTTTAGTTTTTTTAGGAGGCTTAAGATATTGCTGGTTCTTTTGTTTAGATTTCTAGCTATTTGGCACGCGAGTTTAGACCGTTGCAGGCAGCATGGCTTTGCGAAACGCCGTGTGAAACGTTCGAGTTTAGTACCTAGCAGAATATGCATCATGTTGTTATTTTGGAGCCACCTTACTTCAATGACTTCATTTATTCATAAAATCCCTGTCATTCAAAGCTGGTAAATGCAACGAATTCAATAATCATAAGAAAGCACTAGAAAATACAATCTTCTAACTAAATGGATTTTCCTGTAACTTTCTTGGGACCGACCAAACGCTGTCATGCTGTTTTTCTATTTCCCCTATCTTTTAAGAGTTTCCAACACTTACACCTCTCTCCATTATTTACTGTCAGCGGCGAGCCCGTCATTCATTGTCACCACTTCAGGCGCGGGACACAAAGTGGCTTTGTAGGAATCAATCAATACCAAACTATTTGTTGCTCGCAACCCACAACATGTCTTTATGCTTTTTACTCACTGGACATGCTGAATCGGAAAGTGTTAAAAAAAAAGTCCAGTTGCATGAATAGCTGCAGAGACAACCTGATTGAACACCGCGCATTCTCAACACAAAACACAAATGACCGTCAAGTGTCTAAAGTCCTTGGTCACCTTCACATTTTTTCAAGCAAACCTTTTATTAAAGTTTATGACGGATTGTATAGAATATATCTGATGACAATAGCAGTCGCTATTTTCAATGTGTTTCGCAAATGCTATGCTATTTGCTTCGTGAAGGGTACATATTCAAGTCTCAGATAGAACAAAAATCAATCCACTCGGTACTCGCTAGCATGCGCAGCATCACCCTAAATTCATCAGCGGGATGAGGAAGTCGACAGCCTCGCTGCGCTCCGCGTTCAGCGAGAAGTCCCCAAGAGCGAGGTCTGCCTCCCCACGGACCACCATGCCCACCATGCCGTTCCACGTACCGGAAGCGTCACGCGAGCCGTACGCGCTCGTTGCCGGCACCACCACCTCCGTGCTGGCATCACAGCGTGGAAATAACATTGAGTTAAGCAACATTAGGTCACGTCGGGTACTGGGTGGGTGAAAACTACGTCCACAGTCACGTTGCACGACCAACCCCAATGATGAAAATTTATTTATGTTGCAATCGACTTCCATTGTCGACTTAACCTTTATTTTCAAGTAATTAATATGTGCCGTGTATTGGTTTCAATGTTTTTAACTTGGCCCCTGAACGCAGCCCGCAGAGCAAACTCGGCTCCTCCACGAATCTCTAAGAAACGCGTACGAAATAAAACGTTTTATGGATGAAATGGCGCAGAAATAAATAGATATCGAGAGAAACCATGAAACAACCATGTTTTGCGATAAAAAATTCATATTCTAGATCAATTTACGTTAATTTGCAATTAATTGGTCATCCTTCTATATGTGTATATACTTATAATAAAGTGAGACATATATAAGGAATTTGTACTAGAAAATTTAGTCGATGACCTGAACATGGAAGTGAGAGTGAAATGGAAGCAGAGAGATTGTCGAAAGAATAGACAAACAAAAATGAGGATGAAGATTGTGAAATAACAGGCTTGATCAGTCGAACTCTATGAGCGCGTTGACAGTTTCACACTCGCTGACCCAACACAACACTGACCCATTAACAAACAAAAGATAAGTCACATAATTGTCGCAGGTCTGCACAATGGGTTCGGTCTACAGATGGGTTTAATCTCTACGCTCAACGAGATGCTAGGTCGATGACTGACTCACGAGAAGTTCATCTTGGTCTCTAGAATCCTCCACAGCCTCCCCAGCGAGCCCCCGATGACCAGTCTGCCGTCGGCGCCGTGGTCCAAGGTCACGAGGATCGACTACACGAGGAGAGAACGCGGGATTAAAAACCTGATATCTGTGGCTGGCGGCGTTTTTTGCCATACAACAGCTGTTGAAAAAAGAAAAATCTGACAACTCATGTTTAGATGTACACTCCTCTTATTTTTTAGTATAGTTTTCAACAGTTAAGCCTGTTGCTAGTATGGGCCTTGTTAATATCACGGAGAAGTTATGTGAAAAGAAAATGTATATTTTTTACATTTTTAGTGTTTTAAGGCAGACATTTTTAGTCTCACAGATGAATATGCCGAAAGCGCTTAGCAGCGATGGCTTATCAGTCACCCATGATATCACACAAGTCCAAGTAGCTTTTATTCTGAAAAAAGTCAGAATATGGGATTTCAACACAAAAAATAAAGTAGGCTGGGATGAGTTCTCCTGCTCAAATTCCTCTTTTAGTTAATAACTTCTTCCGAACAAGATATTTCCATGGTGTCAACCATCCAAAGCATTTGTTTCTCAGATACTAATAAAACTATGTCTGGATGGATTAGTTTTGTTATTTTAATATCGGCCCTAAGAACAATCGACAGTAAATGATCTCAACGCTCCATTTACATTCAACGTAGCTGCTCGAACGCGAAGCCCTCCCAAGTCCGTGCGACGCTCGTAGATCTCCTGCGCAGTTCCCAAGAGGCCCGCTGCCGTCAGCTCCCCGGACGTCCGAACCCTGGGACCTTCATCCCTCGCAGTGCCTCCACCCCTCGCAGCACCAGGAAGTCGCCACGTGGCGAAATGTCGGGCGACCAACGCGCCCCCGGCGGCCACGCGGTAAGCCTCGGTCAAGGTCACGTTGACATGCGGTCGGTCCGGGGTGGGGGGCGACGTTTCAGCCAATAGCAGCTCGCAGTTAAAAGGCACGTTTACGTTCTGAAAGCAAACGTTTATATTATATAACATTTCTAATATAGCAAACTCTCGGCGCTATCGGGTGACAAAGCGCTGATGGCGAACCTGGCGGAAGAGTTAGACATTAACAAGTGCAGCTGTCACTTGCAAAGACACTTTTTTATATGCGTAAACTGTCAATTGACGCTTGAATGGCAAAATATTCCTGCAGTTATTAAAGCGTTTCTACACCTAATTTACATTTTTATGATTTACATTTTAAAAGTTTGGTGAAAATTGGGAGCAAGAGAAGGTGGCGCAAAGTGGCTCAATACGGCATCAAAGTCTCGCTGTACGAAGCGCTATCCATGGCTATAGAGATCAGTGGGAAGACATGATAAAGTGGCTCAATACGGCATCAAAGTCTCGCTGTACGAAGCGCTATCCATGGCTATAGAGATCAGTGGGAAGACATGATAAAGTGGCTCAATACAGCATCAAAGTCTCGCTGTACGAAGCGCTATCCATGGCTATAGAGATCACTGGGAAGACATGATAAAGTGGCTCAATACGGCATCAAAGTCTCGCTGTACGAAGCGCTATCCATGGCTATAGAGATCAGTGGGAAGACATGATAAAGTGGCTCAATACGGCATCAAAGTCTCGCTGTACGAAGCGCTATCCATGGCTATAGATATCAGTGGGAAGACATGATAAAGTGGTTCAATACGGCATCAAAGTCTCACTGTACGAAGCGCTATCCATGGCTATAGAGATCAGTTCGCCAGTCTGCGCTCACCTGCAGAAGAGTGGTCGCGTTCTGGTCATCATCGAGGAAGACCAGCCACCGCGAACTCGACGTCAGCTGAAAAACACCGATGACAGTTGACAATTGACAATTGACACCGATTTGCCCGATTCGTCTTGCTGCTTGACAGAGGAACTGTGCAGCTCTTGTCCTAATCAGATTCAATATGATCCTACTAGTGGCTCCGCCCCTGCGGCCGCCGGGCGGGTTGGCGGCCGGGGGCCGCAGGGGCGGAGCCACTAGTTTCATTATATATCTCTTCCCAGTTGAGATAATACCTGACGATTGAGACCTAAATATTAGGACACATCACACTGTGGATACTTATAAGTAACAATACAAACCAATGAGCTTCCAATATCATGTACGTGAAAATGTGTGCACAACTGCACGAGAAAATAAAAAACGTGGAGCTTTCGGGACAATTTACTTGCATCTAGTTGGCATCAAGTCTTCTCTGCACGTGATTAGGTGCTGCTTTGGAATCTAACTCTGAAATCTGTTTAAAACTGTTAAAATAACCTCCAATGAATTGGCGCGAACAATAGGGAGTGTGAATTCATCCTAAATTGGTTTCTATTATCTATAGCAATTGCATAAGCTGAATTATAGTTCTCACGACAGATAAAAATTACTATAATTGATCGGTAAGAGCAAATTCCTGCTCAAGTATAATTTAATGAAATCTGAATGTTTGAAATGTTAAGTTTTTGACGTCAGGCTGACAGGTAGAATATTTATAAATTTCCAGGAATAAAATTATGAAAATAGATTTTTTAAATATTTTTTCCACAAAAATATTCTTGCACATTGAAACAACCCCCACCTCAGCCATCGCTCGCAGCAGCCCTGCACTCCCACCGCCCGGGCCCACCACGACCAACATCCGGTTCCGTGCGCAGCGCGTCGCCGCCTGCGCGGCCACCAGCTGCGCACGCGAGCTGCGCACCGCCGACGTCATCACGTCGCTCGCCGTCATCGCCCTGAGCATGCGCAGCGCGCGCAGCTGCCCGCCGCGCAGCTCGTCGACCGCCAGCAGTGCGCAGCCGACGCGCAGCCGCGTGACGAGCGCGCGCAGCACGCCGATTTGCTGCGCGTCCGAGCAGCGCGCGGCGTTGCAGCGTTGCGCGCAGCTGGAGAGTGCGAGCAGCGTTGCGATGCGCAGCCAGAGCATTGCTGGGACGGCTGCCGGAATTGAAGAGTTCTGTTTCCGTTTTTCACTGATCAGTGTTGCGCTGTTCACTACATTTTTTAAGGGCAGTTGTTGGCAATTTAGCTGTTTATATAGTTTATGATAAGAATCTGAGCCCCTAACAAATATTTTTCACTTTTATCCATTAGATTTGATGAAATAAAGGACATTAACAACATGATAATTAAAAAATATAGATCCAAAATAAATAATTTTTTACCGTATACGTCACACTGAAGGAAAAAGAAGAATGTGTCAAAAAAATTTGGGAAAAATCGGGGCGGCTGTGATATGGGTATATTTAAACAAAAAAAGCAATGTAAAATCGACGAAAATGTGTTTCTCAATTTCATTTCTGCATAAGATATTTATGTAATTAGAGGTAAATGGAATTTATAAAGAGAACGGAATGCTCACAGATTTGACAAAAATGCTAAGCCATGCTGAAATCCAAAATTGTGTGTACGGGGTTTAACGCTTGGTAAGACTAGAGTTTGAGGAAGCTAACATGGTCAAAATTACAGACTACCCCGGGACTGTCACACACGCACCCACACATCATGCTAGCTGTCCACAAGCCAACTAAATCCCTCGTACAGCCGGCAAACCTCCCGCACACGGATAGTTTTTTTTGTAAGTAATCGAAATCGATTGTTTGAGCATAAAAGACATGGATGTTAAACACTTAATCAATGTCCAAAAGTCCAAGCGTCGAGCACAGCATTAGCCGGAATCGATTCCCTTACCGAAGATCTGGCTATGAATTGGATTTCTGTCTGTTGAGAGAGTGGGAACAGGAATCTGCATGGCAGGCATGATTAATTTACTATCACGTTCATGCATCTCGAGTGGCAGATTTACCGAAGAAGTCCTTCTTTTGATACAGTGGGCTTTGGTGAATGGAATGCGCCCGATGCGGCAATAAATTTGGATGACATTGAGTTGACAAAGTAGAAGCATGCTTGTAACTGGGCTGGAAGTTAGTCGACCATTTCCACTTCTTGGGTATAGTTCCCACGGATTCGGTAATCGATGCATATGCGTAGTTCTCAGCCAGTAGCTTGTAGTTTCTGTGGGAACTGTCCAGACGCTTGGTTAGGGTTTGGTTTGTTGTCATCCCGACTTTCTTAGCTACTTTTCTCACTGCTGCAGCTGCACGGTTAAAAGATATCGCAATCGCGAATCCCGCGACCACGCGCGAATGTAGCTTAGCACGCTGGAGACAAGCACGTGTGGCTCCGAGACAAGACGCGGCGCCAACATCACTTTCACACGAGGATTGCAGGAAGATGTTTGATTGAAATACGAAGCACAGTTCCTTTTTATAATTTCCATCATCATGTTTACTTGTAAGCAGGGATTGATCTCGAGATTGATTGACGAGAAGTCTCGTAAAATCATTTTGAGACATCTTTTCAATCTCATTTATCAATCCATAACAAATAGGATAAACAATGTGCATAGATTCATTGAGTGAAGAATTCAGATGACAATAATATTAGATTATGATTAAAGATGACGAGCCGAATCCATTTATCAAAAACTATAAAATACTCACGAGATGTTGATTGTGTAGTTTGTCAAGGACTAGGTATACCAAAATGAGCTTAGACAGTTTGTAAAATCTGTTCGATGATTCACTGGGTCCTACTATATTATGATGTCGAATGAATGTGCTTGTATGGTAAATTGAATTTTGAAACGCATGTTGCGTGCCGAACACATGAGTGTCCCAAATTAGGTTGGTCCACACGCTATCGAAGGAAGGGTAATTAGTGAAACCGTAATTAAGATTGATTTTGATTCATTAACAATTAAAGTAATTTCCGATGCAAACATGAAATAAAAAGTTGGTTTTGTTGACATGAAAACATTCCTCCTGTCATTAGTGGCACACTAATACAATTTAATTAAATATATTCAAAGCTATAGCTAAAGTTCCGGCAAGCAAAAATGAGCGAATCTATCTTTCTTCTTTGGCATGATCACGAAACATCCAGAGCATTGAGCAGAGCTACACATAAAAGCATAAAAAACACCAGCTGTGTGTCATTAGGATTATTTCTAAGTAAAATCTGTCGCCGCCGCTCAACTCATATCAACTCTCTCAATTAGAACAGTGATTACTGTCTGCTTCCTTCTTTAATTATTTACGACGACCTGAACAAGAGTGAAGATTATCAAAGATAGTGGTTGCATTGCATTTGGCTCAAATGTATCAACAGAAGATATTGAGGCAATACAATCGAAAATAACCATAGTCGTTGGTGTGATATACACTCATGAAAATGAAATGGCATTAAATTAAATTAAATTTAACGTTCACACGTTAATAGGGCCATTGGGACACCATTCTAGAAAAGCTGGAGCAACAATGTTATGAAACGAAGGGAATACTCAATGGGTAAAACCAAAATAAGAAGCAATTCAAAAATACAGGCGAAATTCTGGCTACATCTACCACTGCGCAGCATTGGCTTGGCAATTTCAATCTCAGCAATACACCGAGTCCATGGCAAGTTGTTGCCATACTTACCTCGATCTGGCATCCGACGATTTCATCCAGGCTCTGTCCTACATCCCGCTATACAGGAGCACGGAAATAGGCTAAACATGCAGTCTAGGACAAGGAACGTGTTCCTTATTTCTGAAACTGGTTCGCATAACATTTCAGCTGAAATAGGGTTTATTTAAAGTAAAGAAGGTTTTCATACATGAAAGTTTCATCACGTCTCGATGATGAGTCAAAATATAAGATTTCGATGACATTAAATTGTTAAGTGGTTATTTTTTAAATGTGACAGAAGTGAGTTTCAACGACGGAATGTGCTGCAAGTGTAACTGTCGCGGCGCTATTTCTTCAACAACTTTTCCTTCTTCATCTCCGACTCTAGCTTCTTAAAATCTTCCCTTAATTCTTTCAACTCTTTTAGTATTGGCCCATGATCTCCACCTTTCACCACATCCGTTGTAATGCATTGGTAGCCGATTTTATCCGAGTCGAAGAAAAAGCCACTCAGACGCAATGTTAAGGGACAAAATTTTGGAATTTCACCGACAGCGCAGGCCATGAAAACAACTCCGAGATTCTCACTTAATTTGCTATTTTTGTAAATGACGTCCACCGCGACACTTGATTGGCATTTTGACAGTTCGCAAAGCAGCTGTTGGGTGTTAGGGTGGCCGATACAGTAGCTGTAGACGGAGACCCGAGCATCGTCTTCAAGAGCACTAGGATTGACAATGCGACATGAAGTGATATGCAGAGAGCGATCATGATCCAGGGGGCGAGAAAGCTCATGGCATTTTAAATCTGCAAAAGGAATAAACAGGACAAAACTTTATAATAGAATTGCATAAGTGGCCACCAAATACCCGATTATTTTGGTAAAATTCGGCCAAAAATTCTGTGTAAAAAGGAACATATTATTATAACGATATATAATGTTGATAGGAAATTGGAACTGAGCTATGATTTTGAATGACGGCACATTCGTCAATTCTTGCCGTGGACGCCACCATTTGATTGTTTGCATAATAAGTGTGAATTGGTCGCGCAGATATCATACAATAACAACGATTTCGAGGAGCCCCCCCCCCCCAAAAAAAATAAAAATAAAAATAAAAAACACAAACCACAAGCACCAACACTAACCAAAACCATCGCCGTAGAACAAACCTAACTCTTATAAATCAACATTGCCTAAAACTCACGATTATTCGGCCTTGTACTCATCTGAATTATATCAAAATCAGCTTCCTAGAAATAAGTACTATTCCCCCAAAACAAAACATACTCCGTTTAAATCATAATTAATCCCGAACCCAGTATGATCGACAGGACAGAGATTCCCGAAATTTAATATCCCCTGCGAAAGGAGTGAAACATTTCGAGTGAAACACCCAGATGCCGCGAAGGGAATGGTGACGATCGACAGTTCAGGGAACTAAACACGCTGCCCCGCGTAGAGCGACTGTCTAGGGAGAGCCAAGGCTGTGGAACTGGAATCCTCCAGTCCTCATCAAATGCCAGCGATATCAATTTGCCCATCATCAGTGTCTGCACTCTGCTTATACATCATCACTCATCAATTTCCAAAATAAAAGAGAACCGATTTATAAAAAGAACTGGAGACCGAGTAGCGAGGTGCGAGGCCGCGTGCAAGAAGCAATGTCACAGGAAACAAGAGGCTTACAGATTACCAAAGTTACTGACCTATCGAATAACTCTTAAAATCCATTTCCACGGACGATTACGCTGAGTGTTCGCTGTAATTGAAGGCTCGCTCGCAACCCTCCAGTCGTGACGGGGCTCGGACACAGGACGACTTGCAAACTCTGAATAACTTGTTCTGTCTGCAGCAGACACCCTACGACAACCTCACTGCTTTGCTGCTGGGTACTGACTAGTGAGTAGCAGTGTTGCCACAATCAAATTTGAAGTAGTACTGCCAAGCGGGAGAAAAAAGTACTAGAAAGTACTCAAATATATTTCGCACCGAAGGCTGAAGCTCAAATTGGCACTGGATACTTTTTGATGAGCTTAACGAGCGTAGCGAGTGAAGCGAAATCTTCAATTACACTTTACTGCTAAAAAATTCCGGAAGGTTTTTTTTTCATACCCATCCCAACCTGTAGCTCCGTGATTATACCAAGGACCTTGCATCCATTTGATGCCTAGAAAATGGTGCGGAACAAACAGCAGAAAAACACAGTAACTTTATAGCAGTAAGCAATAGCGATAGTCAAAAACCAAACCAGCGCACCAAACCCGCAAGTTAAACGACGCAGCCTTTACTGCACCCAAAATTCCCAATATCTTTATTCAATTTTAAGGAACCATTATGCTATCTTTACCACATACGAAATGACGGTCCATTCCAGGCTACCGAGTACCGGTACCGAGTCGACGAAGTGTCACATGTCAATCAACTGGACACGAAAAAGCACAAGTGGACAAAATTATGAAACGCGCGTGCGCAACATTTCTGCATCGGTCTGTCCCGACCGGTCCCGACCAAAGATCCTATTCTTGTTTCGACATCTCGTGGAAGTCGAACTTAAAAGGCGCGAGTTTAAAAAAAAATCTATTCGCGAGTCGATATTTTCATAGAAATGGAAGTATGTGAAGAAAATCTTCCAAAAAGTACTAGATTTTCAGATTTTATGAAAAGGCGTACTGACGTACTGAGACTTGCAAAATAGTACTAGATCTAGTACAATAGTACTGACTGTGGCAACACTGGTGAGTAGTGACGTGACGTGACTGTGATGGGAGATGGCTGGGTTACAACGCTCTTATACCCGGTGACACCATCATCAGCATCAGTGCTACATCTCACAATTAGCGACATCTGGCAGACGAATTAAAAACCAGGGTAGGACTGCCCATCCCTCCAGTGCATCGAACCAAGAAATCCAGCAATCCACGAAACAAATAAATGGGATGGTGATGGGCGAAGGACGGTCAAGATTTTGAGTCAGGTAGGAATTCCACATCGAAAATCGTTCTGCACATTTTCTAGTCCGGAACAATACCCCACAGAATAATGGTTTGAGCACGTTTGAGTATTAATGGTAATATTCGGAGGAAGGATCTGCAAGTTAATAGTGGTTTCGAAATAGTCACAGTACAAAATGAGTCTGGTAAGAAAATTAGAAAAATGAGAATGAAATCATAAGATTAGTTTTGTTAATGTACAAGATGGGGGCAACACAACTAGAATTTATTGACCTACACAGCGATAGAGCCAAGCTGACCCCGAAATAAGGGAAATAAGTTCGTTGGACCGGATGGACCGGATGTACCGGATGGATGGGGGGAGGGTTTATGAAATGCTCCATTAGATGTGTCATAATCTGTATGTAAAAGATGCTGCAACTGCGCTAGGTTTGGGCACAAAGCAAATAATTGTAGGAACAAAAGACGCTAACAAAAAATACCTCCCTACTTGAATATTAAGATTCTAATCTATAACATTATAGCACAAAAATCCGCAAGAAATCCAAATAGCTTCTGTTTTATCCATAACTTCAACCGAGATGACAGCAAATGCAAGAAGACAAAATTTAGATAACAATTGTAAAATTTTTTATCTCCCAAATGAGGTAAAATTGTGGAATGAGGTAGGATGCTTCACGGAAAATAAGTTCGGTGTCCCTTGAATAGATGAAGATTCATTTCAGTTTATTAACAATGAGTAACATCTTAATTTCTATATTTATAACATTAAGTTTCAGAAAAAATGATTTTATTTTGCGATAAGGAAACTAATATACATAAGTTATAAAACTTGATTCAAATAATAATACTAAAAGGATTGAAAAATCATGGCTAACAAGTCGATATAAAAATGGCTTTTAGCAAAAGAACCCAACAAGCTACAAAATATTGCATGGTGATGGATCGCTACTGAAGTTGTAGCCGAAGCCATCCAGCCGCACTCGTGGCGACCCATGACCATGGTCACCAAAGATCTTATTATTTTGTCCACCGTCAACGCAAGCCCCGAAGACTACGTTGACGCTCTCCTTCAATTTCTCATTGCATCTGAACCGGAAGTCCACCACCATCGTAGACTGGCGCCGCGTCAGCTCGCATAGCAGCTGGCGGGTGTTAGGCTGGCCGACGAGCACGCTGTACACGAGGATCTTGCCATCTTCTTCGAGATCGATCATTGATGGAAGTGGGACAATGCTACACTCGGTGATGTGCAGCGAGCGAGACAGCGTCATGACATGGGGACTCGATCCGCAGGTGACTTCTGCAAAAAGAATGCCAACACCAATTTACCTGGCTGTTTATAATCTTGTTGATCTATCCTTCGGCCAAGTCAGGTTGAAGGGATGTTGTTTTGACTTTATACATAGACAGGTTTCATATTTTCCGACATCCCCGACCAAATGCGACAGAAATTCATCCAAAAATCAAACAACACATTAGTAACACATAAAGTTTATGTTTACTAGCTAAAATTGCAAGGAATGTAAATTTGTGTACATTTCAGACAAAAGTAACGTGAACTTTCGGCGAGATCCAGATCTAGTTCAAGCTTCTCAACTCTTGCAAACTGTTTCAACATTCGATCCGACTGGAGCTGCGAATCCCAACCTTAGCCTTGCTCGAAGATCTATCATAGGTCCACGACCTAAGCACGTTTAATTGGTTAAAAATCTGACAAGGCCCTCGATGTGATATTTTGCAGAAACGGCGATAGCAGCAACCCACTTCTTTGATTTCGTTTAATTTGGAGTCTATTTAACTTCATTGCCATTCCTACCACATTTCCATTCCTAAACGCACATAGCATTATTTCGAGCTGCTAAAGTTGTTCACCCTTCTTAGCTACAGAACTTTATTCAAATGCTGATTGCCTATACCTGCTAGAGATCGAACTGCTAGAGATCGAACTGCTAGAGATCGAACTGCTAGAGATCGAACTGCTAGAGATCGAACGATTGCCACAATGACAGTTTTTGATAATGCACGACCATGCCTTTGAACTCGGCGGATGACAAATTGATTGAGAAACGAACCCAACAGGTCTACAATAATTGCTTTGTGCCGAGTTTTATTCGATACCGCGAGTCAGTGGAGGCCACTGATAATGGAAAAAGGTCTATTGAATTGTTTGTGAAACGACCATTAATTGTCAAATTCAGACCCAAGTCCCTCATTTAGGTATAATTACAATCATTGCCTTGTGCTCCATCCACGTGTGGTGTAATGTATGTATGTGTATAAGCAAAGAATACCAAGAAACCGCATGCCTGTGTTAAATCGGCTGCGGATTACCGTCGTAGGTCAACCAGCAGCGATTTTTACAAGCCCGTCTGATCGAAAATATGACCCGATGAACGCTAAATTACTTTGCGTTTAAAATTTATGAGCTTTAAAAAATCTAGCTCGATCGCTATCAAACAATAGCTAAGTTTTTACACGTATACTGAGGCTTCTTGCAGTGGCAGTGCATCTTCTGTCTAATCTTGACAGTTAGATTCTTTGGTGTGGATCTTTGATTTGGTTTCTTTGATAGATTCTTTGAGGTGGTTGATTTAAACGTAGCCTGGCGGCGGCCCTGGGTTCATCTTAAGTACGACCGACGTGACGTACCGACCTTTCATTTCACTGCGTACGTCCAACACAGATTTCACGCCCAGTCTGGGTTTAGTCCAATAGTTTTAAATTCTAAAAGTAAATGTTATTCCTTAAAAAATAATTTGTAGGTGGAAATCTGCGAGACCTGAAGTTCGTATATTCATCCCCATTTCCTAAAAAAACGCATCAATTTATCTAGCCTGGCCTGGGCAATGAAAGTAGTAGTTGTGATATACGCCGACAACGCGAATATCGTTTCTAGATAGTAGCTTGGACGTAGCGGTTTCTAGGTTTGCTTATATATTAAAGCCCTCGGAGTAATGCTCCCCCTTTTATGGCCCTACTGCAATTTGCTTCAAGTTATTCAAGACTTTACACTAAAACTCAGTTCAGCAAGGGAAACACGTTTCTTTTTACAATGAAGATAATACTATGCCAGTGCTCTACTCCCGTTTTTTGCGTTATATTGTATCTTACGGTTCCTAGATCATTCTAAAGTTTCATAATTGATCTGTAGATCGCTGACAACGTCTTGTGAAAACTAGACTATAACACTTTGGAATTGAAAGTGCGAACACAATTGTACTTACCAACAGTGAAGGGCGAAATTTCCATTGCGATTGTCGGTGTTACCAAAAATACTAGTTTCGCTGCGTATGAGTGAAATTTAGCAGACTGTTCTGTGTTCTCGCGCGTCTCGCTGCTGAATGATATAGTGACGGTATGCTGAGCCTGACTGTCCAGTGCATCGATGATTTACCCCAGTGACATCATCATCATCATTCATTCACTGTCTGCATCGCAATAAGCGGCATCTGGCAGACACATTTTAAACCAGGTATTTCCAATCAGAGAAGATAAAGAAAAATGGATTGAGGGATCGAACACATTGATAACGACCAGTTCAGAAACAAAAGTGAGAGCCAGGTTGGCTTTTCCACATTACGAAAATGGAATGGGCAATTTTGAATGTGGTTTCATGTGGTTTTGTTTGAATGGTTTTATTTTATCCATGTCCAAGCCAGTCGCCGCAGCACGTCAAAGCTATGTAGAAAAGACGCTGTCGCAATCGAAAATCCCTCCATTCCATCGACCCATTTATGTTATCAAGAATATGAAGGAGCTAAGCTGTTCGAAGAAAAGCGATAAAAATAACTTACACGCTTAAAAATTAGTCCCGTAGAACCGTGGGAATGCACACATCGAGTGTGGAACGGATTACAGAAAGCCATTTCCGATTCCAACATTCCGAGCCAGGTAGGATTTCCACACCTGGAAATTAGGACGGCGTACACTTTCCGACAAAAAGGGGCGAAGGGGGCAGTTTCTTGTGATTAAAAAAAATCGTTTTGCACATTTTCCTGCCCGGAATAACGCCCCGCAGAATTATGGTTCGAGTATTAATACGGAGGATAGGATCTTGGCGATTTAAAATAGTCATAGAACAAAATGAGTCCGGTAAAATTAATAAGAATTAAGTCACAAGAATAATTTTGTTAATCTCCAAGATGGGGGCAACACAACTAGAATTTATTTACCTACACAGCGACAGAGCCAAGTTGACCCCGAAATAAGGGAAATAAGTTCGTTGGACCGGATAGA
This sequence comes from Nemurella pictetii, assembly GCA_921293315.2. Taxonomy (NCBI): domain Eukaryota; kingdom Metazoa; phylum Arthropoda; class Insecta; order Plecoptera; family Nemouridae; genus Nemurella; species Nemurella pictetii. Next base: position 13,400,334 of record OV121122.1, read on the forward strand.
CCGGATGTACTGGATGGATGGGGGGAGGGTTTATGAAATGCTCCATTAGATGTGTCATAATCTGTATGTAAAAGATGCTGTAACTGCGCTAGGTTTGGGCACAAAGCAAATTATTGTAGGAACAAAAGACGCTAACAAAAAAATACCTCCCTACCTGAATATTAAGATTCTAATTTATAACATTAAAGCACAAAAATCCGCAAGAAAACCAAAAAGCTACTATGTTTTATCCATAACTTCAACTGTGATGACAGTAAATGGAAGAAAACATAATTTAGATAACAATTGTAAATTGTAAATCTCACGAATGAGGTAAAATTGTGGAATGAGGTAGGATGCTTCACGGAAAATAAGTTCGGTGTCCCTTGAATAGATGAAGATTAATATCAGTTTATTAACAATGAGTAACATCAGTAACATCTTTATTACTATATTTAAACCATTATGTTTCAGAAAAACGGGGTTAATTTTGCGATAACGAATCTAATTAACATAAGTTATAAAATTTTATCCATCATAATAATAATTAAGGATTGAATATTATGGAAAATAAGTCGATTTAAAAATGGCTTTAGCAAAAGAACCCAAAAACCTACAAAACATTGCATGGATCGGTACCAAGGCTGTAGCTGTAGCCATGCACCCGCACTCGGGGCGACCCTTGACCATGGTCACCAAAGATCTTATCAATGTTTTCACCGTCAACGCAAGCCGCGAAGACGAGGTTCACGTTCTCCTTCAATTTCTCATTGCAGCTGAACCGGAAGTCCACCACCATCATAGACTGGCGCCGCGTGAGCTCGCATAGCAGCTGGCGGGTGTTGGGCTTGCCGATGAGCACGCTGTACAAGAGGATTCGACTATCTTCGAGATCGATCATTGATGTGAGTGGGACTGTGCCACACTCGGTGATGTGCAGCGAGCGAGACAGAGTCACGACATGAGAACTCGATCCGCAGGTAAATTCTGCAAAAAGAATGCCAACACCAATTTATCTGGCTGTTTACAACCTTGTTTATCTATCCTTCCACCAAGGCTAGGTTGAAGGGATGCCGCGCGCGGCGTTGTTTTGACTTTATACATGGACAGGTTTCGTATTTTCTGACATCCCCGACCAAATTCGACAGAAAGTAATCCAAAAATCAAACTACACATTAGCAACACATCTAAAGTTTATGATTACTGGCTAAAATTGCAAGGAATGTAAATTTGTATACATTTCAGACAATAATATCCAGATCTAGTTCAAGCTCCTCAACTCTTGCAAACTGTATACTATACATACATATTATACATAGATGGGAAGGGAGCGGTTTCAACGTTCGATCCGACTCGAGCTGCTTGCTCGAAGATCTATCAAAGTCAATCTATTCAGTATTCACGACCCGAGCACGTTTAGCTGGTTAAAAATCTGATAAATTTCGTTACAAGGACCTCTAGATGTGATATTTTGCAGAAACGGCGAAAGCAGCAACCCACTTCCTTGATTTGGTTTAGCTTAGAGTCTATTTCCCACCTACTTTCCAAATTTCCATTCCTACCTAACCATAACAAACATAGCATGATATTTCCAGCTGCTAAAGTTGTTCACCCTTCTTAGCCACAGACTCGGCGGATGACATATTGATTGACAAACGAACCCAACAGGTCTACAATAATTGCTTTGTGCCGAGTTTTAATTTGATACCGCGAGTCAGTGGAGGCCTCTGATAATGGAAAAGTTTTATTATATTGTTTGTGAAACGACCATTAATTGTCAAATTCATACCCAAGTCCCTCATTTAGGTATAATTACAATCATCACCTTGTGCTCCATCCACGTGATGGTATCATGCATGTGTATACAAGCAAAGAATACCAAGAAACCGCATGCCTGTTTTCAATAGGCTGCGGATTACCATCGTAGGTCAACCAGCAGCGATTTTTACAAGCCCGTCTGATCGAAAATATGACCCATTGAACGTTAAATTACTTTGAGTTTAAGATGTATGTGCTTTAAAAAATCTAGCTCGATCGCTATCAAACAATAGCTATGTTTTTCAACGTGTACTGAGGCTTCTTGCTGTGGCAGTGCGTCTTCTGTTTAATCTTGACAGTTAGATTCTTTGATGGTGGATCTTTGATTTGGTTTCTTTGATAGATTCTTTGAGGTGGTTGATTTAAACGTAGCCTGGCCCTGGGTAAATCTAAGTACGTCCGACGTGACGTACCGACCTTTCATTTCACAGCTTACGTCGAATACAGATTTCCAATTTCGCTTTTGTCCAATATTTTTAAATTCTAAAATTAAATGTTATTCTTTAAAAAATAATTTGTAGGTGGAAATCTGCGAGACCTGAAGTTCGTTTTTTCATCCCCATTTCCTAAAAAAACGCATCAAATGATCTAGCCTGGCCTGGGCAATGAAAGTAGTAGTTGTGATATACGCCGATTTAGTAATATCGTTTCTAGCTTGGACATAGCGGTTGCTAGGTTTGCTTATATATTAAAACCCTCGGAGTAATACTCCCCCTATTATGGCCCTACTGCAATTTGCTTCAAGTTATTCATCCCCAATGCAACTATTCAAGACCATTACACTAAAACTCAGTTCAGCTTCAGCAAGTGAAACACGTTTCTTTGAACGATGAAGATAATACTCTGCCTGTGCTCTATACTCCTGTTTTTTTGCTTTTATCATATCTTACGGTTCCTAGATCATTCTAAAGTTTCATATAGGGATAATTGATCAGTAGATCGCTGACAACGTCTTATGGAAACTAGACTATAACACTTTGGAGTTTGGAATTGACAGTGCGATGTGCGAACACAATTGTACTTACCCACATTGAAGGGTGAAATTTCCATTGTGATTGTCGGTGTTACCTAAAATACTAGTTGCGCTGCGTATGAGTGAAATTTAGCTGACTGTTCTGTGTTCTCGCGCGTCTCGCTGCTGAATGTTGTAGTGACGGAATGCTGAGCTTGTCTGTCCAGTGCATCGATGATTTACCCCAGTGACATCATCATCATCATTCATTGTCTGCACCGCAATAAGCGGCATCTCGCAGACACATTCTAAACCAGGTATTTCCAATCATAGAAGATGAAGAAAAATGGATTGAGGGATCGAACACATTGATAACGACCAGTTCACAAGCAAAAGTGAGAGCCAGGTTGGATTTTTTACGTTATGAAAATGGTATGGGCAGTTTTGAATGTGGTTTCATGGGATTTTGTTTGAATGGTATTATTATTTATTTGTTCCATGTCCAAGCCAGTCACAACGCGTCAAAGCTATGTAGAAAAGACGCTGTCGCAATCGAAAATCCCTCCACTCCATCGACCCATTCATGTTATCGAAAATATGAAGGAGCTAAGCTGTTCGAAGAAAAGCGATAAAAATTAAATGGAATAGTGGAATATGAAAGATTGAATTAGGTACTTACTGATATACTTAATTGTTGTAGTAGGAGAAAGGTGTAGGAAACCAATGTCTAGAAACTCAAAATTCATCAAAATATTCATGTTAAAAATTTGAATCCATGCCGGGCATTGTATTCCTGTATGGATACAAATTTTACAATGGACATTTCCTTCCTAAAATTAAATATCTTATGTGTGTGTCTGTTATTATCTGTTCAGTGTAAGACTGAGTCACAGAACATGCAGATTGGGAAAGAAAGGTGAATACAAACAAAAATTTGCTGTTAAATAACAAACACAACCTAAGCAAATTTTCCAATATTGCTAAGCAAACTTTATTTAAAAAAATACATCGGTAACTATTAAATATTTTGATGACTGATATTTCAAAAATTTCACTAAATATAAAATGATGAAACATTTAAGACAAATTCAGTTTGCTAGAATGAATATCTGGGATTTTTACAAGTCCTTATTGTTTAATCAAATAAAAACAACTGGTCCTATTGAACTTGCCAAGCCTAGATCTAGTTGAGAAATAAACTGATAATAAATTAACCAACTCAAATCTAAAACAGTAGGTACTTAAAATTTCACACATCAGTTGTGTGAAGCTTACTGTAACGCAAAGCCTGTTTCGAACACTGTGGCAAAGTAAGCTCTGCCAGTAAACCAACTGTAAAACACTAAAGCGGCGTTAGTTCATCCTCGACGGTGGGCTTTGGCTGGCGCGGTCGCCGAGATCGCGTTCGGTGCCGCCATGGCGGCCAGCAGTTCCCGCGCCGTCCACCGTTCGGACGTCAGCGCTTCCCGTTCGCCGAAGGCCCCGTGCGCCGTCCGTCGAAGCGCCGTCACGTGGGCAGCGCTGCCCAGCGCTAACAACGGAGACCGTCGACTTAAAACCCCTTTCCGACCGGACGGAAACCCAACGATCAAATTTGCGTGAGATGAAAGGATGGAACATATAATTTTCCCTCGATTACAAGACTGCAAGTTTTGTTGCTTAAAAGTTAAAATACTGTTAATTCACCGATTCCATTCAATCAAAATTCTATACGTCATAATATCGACTTGCTAAAGCCAGGTAGAGCTTGTTGGTAGAGGTTGTGATTTCCCTGTCTTCCTTTGTTTTTTAGCAGAGCTAATTAACATTTCCTTCCATAATGGTAGTAAGTCCAGTGGGTACATGATGTTGTTTCTCTCTGAGTGGAATAGGAGTGTCCAGCAAATAATCAGCTTAAAATTTCAATGTTGGTGAGTCCTCCACAAAGGCTGGCTTGAAAAGTTCAATCAGGGAACCTAGATCAGCTGGATCGTGAACCCAGAAACTTAACCATGCTGGCAATTTGCACAAACCATTCATCGTACAAAGCGCTTAAAAAAAGCGTTTATAAAAACTTTACAAACCGACAACTAGGCAATTCCAATTCCATAAACTGCTATCAAATATCTTAAAATGCGTAGAAATAATAATAACTCTCAACAATGCTACTACGGCTGAGTTTCAGCCTGGCAAGTAATTTGCTACCGTGCACCAAACACGCTACCAAAACAAGCCGAGTCCTACAACACGTTTAAACAGTCGCTGGTCGACCCTCTTGCCTTTCCAGGGGAGGGTAGCAAATGGTCGAATATTCGACTAGTCGAAAATTCGACTAGTCGAACTTTCTGACAGAAAATTTCGTAAAATAATTTCGACAAACCAACTGGTCGAACTTTTCGTTGTCCGAAAGTGGGTGGATACAAATGTATTATTCGTTAAGAAAATATTAACCAAATGAGACTTTAAGAAAAATACTTTCGACAATTCATCTGGTCGAATAAAACGTTGTCCGAAAGAGGAGGGGCACCGAGTCAACTCTCCGGTACTACCGGAGCAAAAACAATCGACCAAATATAACTTTAACACATTTTTTTTCGACAAACAATCTGGTCGAATATTTCACTGTCCGAAAAGCATCTCGGCACCCCTACTCACTTCCTAGCAACGCGGGCTGCCTAGCATCAAGGCGTATGGCCTGCTGGGTTGCCGAGAGTCCTTCGAGACACAACTTACCAGGCTCTGAGAGTCCGAGGGCTGTCGAGCGATGCCGGACGATCGCCGTGCACCTCCCGGCAATGTACAGAAGCCTCGGACTTTGAGAATTATGAAATGTGTAATGTGAGCGGTCTTTGAATTCGCTGTCGAGGTTTCAGGTATGTAACCTGTTGAACCACGGACACGATGACACCCACCGCTGACGGACATGTTTCCGTTCTGTTCTCGTGATATCACCGATGTTAAGCAACAATCGCGTCTAGTCAGGGGCAACGGCGCCGGAACCGGGGGGGCAACGGGGGCACTTGCCCCCGCTAGAAATGTCCTGGGGGGGCAAGAGTATCGATTTGCCCCCCCTACGAAAGCGAGAACTATATATTGTGCAAAATGATTTTTGGAAAACAGTGGCAAAATTAAACAAAGTACCGATTTATTTCGAAAAGGTTTATTGTCAGAAATGGTAAATAAAAAAAGAATACTTTTTGTAATTCAAAACCAATAGCTGTTTGTCATGTAGGCATAGCACAGCATGGGGAACCGTTTGGTATTATAGTAGCGCTGCAGACTTACGTTTCGAGTTCATGTGGCTTAATTTAGACAGAATTGTGTGGGAGTGTATTTTCGATTACTATACTCTATATTAAATACGAGGATATTCATTTCGCCAAGCGCTTTCCTAGAATGCAAGTTCGGCCGTTGCTCGAGGTTCGTTTATAAAGTTACTGTTTCCTTCAGTTGAGTTCACACAGTGGTGCCATGCACGTGTGCTTTATATTTTTGTGTAACCATAACCAATAACCATGTCAAAGCATAGGTGTGCGCAGCGGTGCGGCAGAAACGGCACAGGCCGTATCTAAGGTTTCAACTGCCATCAGGTTTTTTTAAAATATTCTTAAAAATATTTTAGCATTTTCATTTCTATCTATAAAAAATGATTTGCCTCTCAATTTTAAAAGCGAATTTAATTCCGTTTTTAGCTGTGATTACGTAGAAAAAATACAACCTAGCATGAAAGTATAGACATTATATTATATTCGAAATTTTTTCGAAATCATTTCCGTGAAAATGCAGTTTTGCACACACCATTCTCAGGCGCCAATTTTATCTCAAACGCGTAGATTTGCTTCAAAAGTAACCTTGAACCCAATTTTTTCTTGGGGGTGCGCCTCAAACCCCCATTTTCCCCCTTTTACCACAGATTATTTCCCCCCCCCCCCCCCCCCCCTCCCCCCCCCAGCACCACCAATACAGCACCTATTCAATGTGGTCTATGCTGATAACTTGTGTTTTCCTGCCCCCCCTAGCAAAATTGACTTCCGGCGCCTCTGGTCAGGGGTCGGATAGGAGACCACTCTTTCCGAAACCCAGCTGGTTAGCCGCAAGGCCTTCCAGTTACTTGCAAAGCTTCGACAGTCCGAGTGCCGTCGAACGATACCGGAAGATCGAAGTGCACAGCCCGGCAATGTTCAGAAGCCTCGGACTTTGGGAATTATGAAATAGGTCCTGATGATCCAAATAGTCACAACCTTGGCGCGGACCGGCTCAGGGTGTGTGGGTGCCATCGCACCCATTTCCTTGATTCATGCGTTGTACATTGAAAACTGGCATGCTTTGTTGCTTATAATAATTTAAAATAAAATAAAATAAAAGCGCTGATAGATAAGCCGCAATGGAAATGTTCGATATGAGTGGAGTATGGTTACATTTAGTTATTATTGAATGAAGAAACATCGATCGCGGCAAGATAAGATGGCAACGACAAGATAGTATCATTTGTAATGTTCTAGAAAATCAATTCAAATAGTATTAAATTATGTATTTTATCACAATTTTAAGCGTGTACAAAAGTCTCAAAAATCTTCATTCTAGTGGGTGTCGATCTCGATATGAGATGTGTTGCGTGTTATAACGCATACAAGTAAACACTTTTAACTAGGTTTAAAAACTATGATCTCCCTGCTCGCTGGCGAGCAATATTCTCGGTAAAGCCGGTGATCACGGGGAATTCAGGTTTCGGCGTGCACAAACAGCCGCCAGCCCGAGGATTTGCAAGGCGTCGAACTTCTGAGGAGACGACGAAGCCTCTCGCTACCGACGCCGTCCAAAGGCAAAAGCCGCTTTATTCCAGTAAAATGCACTATAATAACGCCATCTGAGCGTGTGGTGTTAATCCAGTGGATTTATCCCATATTAATGTATGGCTTTATTCCGACATATATCTTCCAAATTTTTAAAACGATTTTCTTCAAATTCTTTAGAATGTGCCTAATCACTAAACGGTTGCACCTTCCAAATTTCAGCTCGATCGGATCATTACTTATCGAGTTATAACTGACAAGACGTATTGTGCATAACTAAAATCGTGATAACTTTTCAAAATTCATTTTCTGAGGAAAACTCTACTCTACGTAAAAGATGCGTATTTACCGAGGTTATCCATCAGTATGCGGTTCGATGCCCGCCGAATGCAACTTTCATCAACACCCGTAAGAGCCCATGTGAATTCACCGCACAACTAAATCCTTAATATCTCTTTCAGTTTCAATTTAAAAGGAAAAGACAAAAGAAAATAAAAGATGCGTTTTGATGAGGACTATCCACCGACATGCCCAAACCTACCTTGACGTTATCACAACATACTCTAAAAGTTGATAACACATATTTCCTTTTATATTTTCCGCATTTTCAGAACGATTTTCGTCAAACTCTAATAGAATCTGCCAAATCGCTAAACGGATGCACCTTCCAAATTTCAGCTCGATCGGGTCTTTACTTATCGAGTTATAACTGATAAGGCGGTTTTTATTTTTTGTGGCCAAATTTTCCAAACGAATTTTCCGAAAAATTATTTTTAAGCTCACCCACCTATTTTGTTTTCTCAGTGTAAATTTCATTCCATTCCGTTCATTTATTTAGAAGTAGTTTTCGTAAAATCGAGATAATTGTCAAGACATAGGTAAAATGATGGGGATAACCTAGGCGTGAAGAATCTTTGGAAACTTAAAATTTTCCCGTTGATGGATTTGAATGAAATTGCAAAATCATACAACTGTAGTGGTCTGTTCCCCATGTTAGAAATTTGAAACAGATCGAACCATAATTGTTCTTTTTATGGCGATTTTAAGTTTTTTGGTACTTTGAAATCGTTATAACTTTTGTAAATTCGATTTCAAAGGAAAAAGCTACACTATATAAAAGAAGCACATTCACCGAGGCTATCCATAAATATGCGGTTCGACTCCCGCTGAATGTCTGCTCGCCCGCACAAACACATTTTTTCGTAGTCCCGTAAGAGCCCATGTTAATTGACTTAGCCCCATTTCCGACGAAAACACCAAAATCGTCTTATCTCCGCGAAATTCAATTTCTCCACAAAATCGAATCGTTAATAAAAGATGCGCATTTACCGTCGCTATCTTTTCGTGTATGCTTCGACTCCCGCAAAATGTCCCCGCGCCCGCACTAACACATTCCCCGCAACTCCCATAAGCCACCATGTTAAATGACGCAATTCCGATCGAAACACAAAATCTTCAATAACTTCCTTACATTCAATTTCTCCGCAAAATTGATTCAAAGATAATAGATGCGCATTTGCCGGTGCTATCTATAAATGTGCGGTTCGACTCCCGCAAAATGTCCCAACGTCCGCACTAAACAAATCCCCACCAACTTTCATAAGCGACCATGTTAAATCGCTGAGCCGCCGCAAATGCCGCAAAGGTACTATCAGAAGGTAACCGCCGCAGAGGTACTATCCCTTACTCCCATAAGAAACAATGTTATTTGACTTAGCCAAAATTCTCATCTTCGCTCGGATAGCTTAGCCCACCCAACGCCGACGCAAGTGTACCGGCCGACCGACGCCTGTCGTCCGCCACTTGCACCGACGCTCGCATAGCTGACTTCACCCAACAGCCATACTTCAATATGTGATAAATCCAATGGATTAACACATATGCTCAGATGGTGATAGTATACAGTGGACTTTACTGGAACAAAGCCTTCATACAAAATGGGATAAATCCACTGTCGGAGCTTTGCTGGAAGGCCTTGCGGCTAACCAGCTGGGTTTCGGAAAGAGTGGTCTCCTATCCGACCCCTGACTAGACGCGATTGTTGCTTAACATCGGTGATATCACGAGAACAGAACGGAAACATGTCCGTCAGCGGTGGGTGTCATTGTGTCCGTGGTTCAACAGGTTACATACCTGAAACCTCGACAGCGAATTCAAAGACCGCTCACATTACACATTTCATAATTCTCAAAGTCCGAGGCTTCTGTACATTGCCGGGAGGTGCACGGCGATCGTCCGGCATCGCTCGACAGCCCTCGGACTCTCAGAGCCTGGTAAGTTGTGTCTCGAAGGACTCTCGGCAACCCAGCAGGCCATACGCCTTGATGCTAGGCAGCCCGCGTTGCTAGGAAGTGAGTAGGGGTGCCGAGATGCTTTTCGGACAGTGAAATATTCGACCAGATTGTTTGTCGAAAAAAAATTGTTAAAGTTATATTTGGTCGATTGTTTTTGCTCCGGTAGTACCGGAGAGTTGACTCGGTGCCCCTCCTCTTTCGGACAACGTTTTATTCGACCAGATGGATTGTCGAAAGTATTTTTCTTAAAGTCACATTTGGTTAATATTTTCTGAACGAGTAATACATTTGTATCCACCCACTTTCGGACAACGAAAAGTTCGACCAGTTGGTTTGTCGAAAGTATTTTGAGAATTTTTCTGTCAGAAAGTTCGACTAGTCGAATTTTCGACTAGTCGAATATTTGACCATTTGCTACCCTCCCCTTTCCAGGGTCCCGACGCGAACGTACCGATGCCGAGGTCGTTTACGAGGCTGCGTACGTAGAAGCCGGGTCCGCACGTCAGGCTGAGGCGGAAGTCGGGCGGGCTGAAGTCTGTGCAGTCGACGCGGAGGCAAGTCACTGTTCGACCGGACATCGTGGGGGCCTGGCCGGACCTGGCGGCAAGCAATCCATCGATTAATGTAAAGCCCCTTTTACACGGTCGCTTGTTTCGTCAAACCCTTGTACAGCAGTCTTGTATACAACCGCCTATGACCGTGTTAAGCCCCTTTTACACGGTCACATGTTTTGTCAAACCCTTGTACAGCAGTCTTGTATACAACCGCCTATGACCGTGTTAAGCCCCTTTTACACGGTCGCTTGTTTCGTCAAACCCTTGTACAGCGGTCTTGTATACAACCGCCTATGACCGTGTTAAGCCCCTTTTACACGGTCACGTGTTTCGTCAAACCCTTGTACAGCAGTCTTGTATACAACCGCCTATGACCGTGTTAAGCCCCTTTTACACGGTCACGTGTTTCGTCAAACCCTTGTACAGCAGTCTTGTATACAACCGCCTATGACCGTGTTAAGCCCCTTTTACACTGTCACATGTTTCGTCAAACCCTTGTATAGCAGTCTGTAATATAAGCCTTGTTGAAGGTTTAGTGTGATGGATTTTGTGGAGAGTTTGAAAACCTCTAACATGGCACAATAAGACTCTCAATGCAGCTCAATTCATTCTATGGTGCGATGGAAATGCAAAGGACGCGGCTTGATTTATGGTATGGATATATTTTTCGAGCGGATATTTTGTTTTATAATAATATTTACCGGCGACCTTTGCGTGTCACCCGTTGCCTTCAGCCTTACCGAGCGAGGTCTGCGCTCCTAACGCCGCCTCGTTTCAGCGCCGAGTAGACCGGAGGCGTTTGCGTGATGCGGCCCTCAAACTGTTTCAACGCCGACTCCAACATCTCAAGTGTAATGTGCGCTGCGACGGCAGATTCAGTGTCAATTAGTCATCGACACTCGCGATACGTCAAAGAATATCTCCATAGGTAACCACATTGTTTTTCACCGAATGAGTTCAATTTTTAAGGGCAAATTAGCAGTATATATTTGGTCGTCATTTTCACATCATGTCAGCATTATGACAACCCTCAGTCCTGATGATGATCATGCAAACGGGTCGATAAGTCAAACTCATAAAAGAGCACAACTGTACACAACAACTACATCTAATTTAAGCTCTTAGCCAATACATTTAACCTACCCTGACAAACATTGAATGTGTAAAAGAAATGTACAAGGTAGGTACCATATTCGGCTTCTAGCGTGACGGCACCGGTTTCGTTGTAGGTGTCTGTAGCAGCTCCCAGAGTTCCGGTCACTGTGTAGCTTTTTTTCCCGTGTAGAAGGTCAGACATGGCTTTGCACCCGAACCCTGTGCCCACCACTGTAATTGGTAAAATCCACAAAATTAAACAAACAAGGATAGTCATCATAAGCAACCAGAGTTGATTATTTTTCCAGATGTATAGAAGTAAATAATCCTGGTGACATCATAACTATTTAGAAGAGCTTTGTGTCAAAATGGCACACCTAAAACCCCTGTAGCCGTTTCATCGAGAGTGCCGCCGTGTCCGAACTTTAGTGGGTCGGGCCGATATCTTGGTGCCACCGCTTCTATGATGACCTCCTTGAGCAATTCAAGAACGCCGGCTGATGTCAAACCTTTAACTTTATCCACAGCAAACACACTGTTCGAGAGAAGCCTCAAAGTCTTAATGCTGTTTATGTTCATTTTCCTAACCGCACTGCTTGAAGTTATCCCAGATAAGCGCTAAATCTCACAGCTGTTGGAAGATTATTGAAAAAAAATATAGAAAAAAATGTAGTTTAGTTGAAACATTGAAAGTCTAAACATAGAATAATTAATTCTGTATTTTCTAGTCGCAAATAATAACTTTCTTACAGGCGATTCAGTCCTGAACCACCTGTCATATGCACGTGGGCTTGGAATCCAGAAAAGAGGGCGTTCACCTCAAAGCTTTGGTAACTGACCAGTGTGAATTAAACACCCAACACCCATAACACCCAGCTCCCAAAAACCGCAGCAAAAAAGCACATACAAATAAAACTAAAAACCATTATTATACGTCAACCCTCCGACATAGGGGTTAGGGCAAAGTGCCAAAACGTTCCCCTTGACCTACCCTAACACCCCCGAGTGTCCAAAATCCATGTGCCCTGACCGTAGTCCAACTAGTAGTCCAGCACCCAAAATTTACAAGATGTTTAATTCATCAACCCTTCGATATAGGGGTTGGGGCAAAAAGCCAAAACGTTCCCCTTGACCTACCCTACCACCCCCCAGTGTTCAAAATCCATGTGCCATGACCGTAGTCAAACTAGTAGTCCAGCACCCAAAATTTACAAGATGTTTAATTCATCAACCCTTCGATATAGGGGTTGGGGCAATATGCCAAAACATTCCCCTTGACCTACCCTAAAACCCCCCGGTGTCCAAAATCCATGTGCCCTGACCGTAGTCCAACTAGTAGTCCAGCACCCAAATTTACAAGATGTTTAATTCATCAACCCTTCGATATAGGGGGTGGGGCAAATTTCCAAAACGTTCCTCTTGACCTACCCTAACACCCCCCAGTGTCCAAAATCCATGTGCCCTGACCGTAGTCCAACTAGTAGTCCAGCACCCAAAATTTACAAGACGTTTAATTCATCAACCCTTCGATATAGGGGTTGGGGCAAAGTGCCAAAACGTTCCCCTTGACCTACCCTAACACCCCCCAGTGTCCAAAATCCATGTGTCCTGACCGTAGTCCAACTAGTAGTCCAGCACCCAAAATTTACAAGACGTTTAATTCATCAACCCTTCGATATAGGGGTTACAACAAAGTGCCAAAACGTTCCCCTTGACCTACCCTAACACCCCACAGTGTCCAAAATCCATGTGCCCTGACCGTAGTCCAACTAGTAGTCCGACACCCAAAATTTACAAGACGTTTAATTCATCAACCCTTCGATATAGGGGTTGGGGCAAAGTGCCAAAACGTTCCCCTTGACCTACCCTACCACCCCACAGTGTTCAAAATCCATGTGCCCTGACCGTAGTCCAACTAGTAGTCCAGCACCCAAAATTTACAAGATGTTTAATTCATCAACCCTTCGATATAGGGGTTGGGGCAATATGCCAAAACATTCCCCTTGACCTACCCTAACACCCCCCGGTGTCCAAAATCCATGTGCCCTGACCGTAGTCCAACTAGTAGTCCAGCACCCAAAATTTACAAGATGTTTAATTCATCAACCCGTCATGGGTGTCTGCGAGCTCAAGATATCAACAAACTAAACGTAACTAAACTAACAATTACCAAGGTCTATGATAACCAAGGCTTTGCGATCACTCATATTATAATCGTGTCGTGGATGAGTGTAATATTTACGCTCACCCTCAACGCGATTATATTGCGTGTACGCATAGCCTAGAAGAGGCTTATATGATCAATTTAAAATGTTAGGCGTTAAATTAGCAGCTTTCCCATTTTCTCAATGACATTCGTTGCCTGGAAAAACCATGTTAGTCGCTAAGAAATTATTTGAATATTTCAAAACGTAAAAATCGATTTAAAGAAAAACAGAAGAAGAAAAGAAAAAACAAAAAAACAAAAAACATTCCGGATATTTTTATCAGTAAAGTGTAATTGAAGATTTCGCTTCACTCGCTTCGCTCGTTACGCTCATCCACAGTTCCCTATCAGTAATGCCTGCCCAGGGAAATGAGGATCGACCAAACTCACAAATATGATAATCCGCGAGTATTGCACACCATTTTAGCACCCCACACTCAACATTATCGCCAGTGCAGGAAGTAAGAATCCGAGACGAATAAAACAAAAGTGTTCGATACATCACGATATCAGTATGGACACATGCAACTTTGAAATTGATACTTTCAAAGATCCCGCAAAGAAACTCGGTTGGAAATCCAGCGGAAGTTCGTGAGATCTTCCCGTGGAAATTCCGTCTGGAATACTTTTTATTTCCGAAGTCCGTTCAAAGGAAGTTCATTGTCCGGACCTCGGGTCCTTTTGCGGGACTTTCGTTAAGGGCTTAATATCGGAAGGTGGACGAATTAAACATCTTGTTGATTTTGGGTGTCGGACTACAAGTTGGACTACGGTCAGGGCACATGGATTTTGGACACTGGGGGGTGTTAGGGTAGGTCAAGGGGAACGTTTTGGCACTTTGCCCCAACCCCTATATCGAAGGGTTGATGAATTAAACGTCTTGTAAATTTTGGGTGCTGGACTACTAGTTGGACTACGGTCAGGGCACATGGATTTTGGACACTGGGGGGTGTTAGGGTAGGTCAAGGGGAACGTTTTGGAAATTTGCCCCACCCCATATATAGAAGGGTTGATGAATTAAACATCTTGTAAATTTTGGGTGCTGGACTACTAGTTGGACTACGGTCAGGGCACATGGATTTTGGACACCGGAGGGTGTTAGGGTAGGTCAAGGGGAACGTTTTGGCACTTTGCCCCAACCCCTATATCGAAGGGTTGATGAATTAAACGTCTTGTAAATTTTGGGTGCTGGACTACTAGTTGGACTACGGTCAGGGCACATGGATTTTGGACACTGGGGGGTGTTAGGGTAGGTCAAGAGGAACGTTTTGGAAATTTGCCCCACCCCCTATATCGAAGGGTTGATGAATTAAACATCTTGTAAATTTTGGGTGCTGGACTACTAGTTGGACTACGGTCAGGGCACATGGATTTTGGACACCGAAGGGTGTTAGGGTAGGTCAAGGGGAATGTTTTGGCACTTTGCCCCAACCCCTATATCGAAGGGTTGATGAATTAAACGTCTTGTAAATTTTGGGTGCTGGACTACTAGTTGGACTACGGTCAGGGCACATGGATTTTGGACACTGGGGGGTGTTAGGGTAGGTCAAGAGGAACGTTTTGGAAATTTGCCCCACCCCCTATATCGAAGGGTTGATGAATTAAACATCTTGTAAATTTTGGGTGCTGGACTACTAGTTGGACTACGGTCAGGGCACATGGATTTTGGACACTGGGGGTGTTAGGGTAGGTCAAGGGGAACGTTTTGGAAATTTGCCCCACCCCATATATAGAAGGGTTGATGAATTAAACATCTTGTAAATTTTGGGTGCTGGACTACTAGTTGGACTACGGTCAGGGCACATGGATTTTGGACACCGGAGGGTGTTAGGGTAGGTCAAGGGGAACGTTTTGGCACTTTGCCCCAACCCCTATATCGAAGGGTTGATGAATTAAACGTCTTGTAAATTTTGGGTGCTGGACTACTAGTTGGACTACGGTCAGGGCACATGGATTTTGGACACTGGGGGGTGTTAGGGTAGGTCAAGAGGAACGTTTTGGAAATTTGCCCCACCCCCTATATCGAAGGGTTGATGAATTAAACATCTTGTAAATTTTGGGTGCTGGACTACTAGTTGGACTACGGTCAGGGCACATGGATTTTGGACACTGGGGGGTGTTAGGGTAGGTCAAGAGGAACGTTTTGGAAATTTGCCCCACCCCCTATATCGAAGGGTTGATGAATTAAACATCTTGTAAATTTTGGGTGTCGGACTACTAGTTGGACTACGGTCAGGGCACATGGATTTTGGACACTGTGGGGTGTTAGGGTAGGTCAAGGGGAACGTTTTGGCACTTTGTTGTAACCCCTATATCGAAGGGTTGATGAATTAAACGTCTTGTAAATTTTGGGTGCTGGACTACTAGTTGGACTACGGTCAGGGCACATGGATTTTGAACACTGTGGGGTGGTAGGGTAGGTCAAGGGGAACGTTTTGGCATTTTGCCTAAACCCCTATATCGAAGGGTTGATGATTTAAACGTCTTGTTGATTTTGGGTGTCGGACTACAAGTTGGACTACGGTCAGGGCACATGGATTTTGGACACTGGGGGGTGTTAGGGTAGGTCAAGGGGAACGTTTTGGCACTTTGCCCCAACCCCTATATCGAAGGGTTGATGAATTAAACGTCTTGTAAATTTTGGGTGCTGGACTACTAGTTGGACTACGGTCAGGGCACATGGATTTTGGACACTGGGGGGTGTTAGGGTAGGTCAAGGGGAACGTTTTGGCGTTTTGCCCCAACCCCTATATCGAAGGGTTGATGAATTAAACATCTTGTAAATTTTGGGTGCTGGACTACTAGTTGGACTACGGTCAGGGCACATGGATTTTGGACACTAGGGGGTGTTAGGGTAGGTCAAGGGGAACGTTTTGGCTTTTTGCCCCAACCCCTATATCGAAGGGTTGATGAATTAAACGTCTTGTAAATTTTGGGTGCTGGACTACTAGTTGGACTACGGTCAGGGCACATGGATTTTGAACACTGGGGGGTGGTAGGGTAGGTCAAGGGGAACGTTTTGGCACTTTGCCCCAACCCCTATATCGAAGGGTTGATGAATTAAACATCTTGTAAATTTTGGGTGCTGGACTACTAGTTGGACTACGGTCAGGGCACATGGATTTTGGACACTGGGGGGTGTTAGGGTAGGTCAAGGGGAACGTTTTGGCACTTTGCCCCAACCCCTATATCGAAGGGTTGATGAATTAAACGTCTTGTAAATTTTGGGTGCTGGACTACTAGTTGGACTACGGTCAGGGCACATGGATTTTGAACACTGTGGTGTGGTAGGGTAGGTCAAGGGGAACGTTTTGGCATTTTGCCTAAACCCCTATATCGAAGGGTTGATGAATTAAACGTCTTGTTGATTTTGGGTGTCGGACTACAAGTTGGACTACGGTCAGGGCACATGGATTTTGGACACTGGGGGGTGTTAGGGTAGGTCAAGGGGAACGTTTTGGCACTTTGCCCCAACCCCTATATCGAAGGGTTGATGAATTAAACGTCTTGTAAATTTTGGGTGCTGGACTACTAGTTGGACTACGGTCAGGGCACATGGATTTTGGACACTGGGGGGTGTTAGGGTAGGTCAAGGGGAACGTTTTGGCACTTTGCCCCAACCCCTATATCGAAGGGTTGATGAATTAAACATCTTGTAAATTTTGGGTGCTGGACTACTAGTTGGACTACGGTCAGGGCACATGGATTTTGGACACTGGGGGGTGTTAGGGTAGGTCAAGGGGAACGTTTTGGCACTTTGCCCCAACCCCTATATCGAAGGGTTGATGAATTAAACGTCTTGTAAATTTTGGGTGCTGGACTACTTGTTGGACTACGGTCAGGGCACATGGATTTTGAACACTGGGGGGTGGTAGGGTAGGTCAAGGGGAACGTTTTGGCACTTTGCCCCAACCCCTATATCGAAGGGTTGATGAATTAAACATCTTGTAAATTTTGGGTGCTGGACTACTAGTTGGACTACGGTCAGGGCACATGGATTTTGGACACTGGGGGGTGTTAGGGAAGGTCAAGGGGAACGTTTTGGCACTTTGCCCTAACCCCTATATCGAAGGGTTGATGAATTAAACGTCTTGTAAATTTTGGGTGCTGGACTACTAGTTGGACTACGGTCAGGGCACATGGATTTTGGACACTGGGGGGTGTTAGGGTAGGTCAAGGGGAACGTTTTGGAACTTTGCCCCAACCCCTATATCGAAGGGTTGATGAATTAAACGTCTTGTAAATTTTGGGTGTCGGACTACAAGTTGGACTACGGTCAGGGCACATGGATTTTGGACACTGGGGGGTGTTAGGGTAGGTCAAGGGGAACGTTTTGGCACTTTGCCCCAACCCCTATATCGAAGGGTTGATGAATTAAACGTCTTGTAAATTTTGGGTGCTGGACTACTAGTTGGACTACGGTCAGGGCACATGGATTTTGGACACTGGGGGGTGTTAGGGTAGGTCAAGGGGAACGTTTTGGCACTTTGCCCCAACCCCTATATCGAAGGGTTGATGAATTAAACATCTTGTAAATTTTGGGTGCTGGACTACTAGTTGGACTACGGTCAGGGCACATGGATTTTGGACACTGGGGGGTGTTAGGGTAGGTCAAGGGGAACGTTTTGGCACTTTGCCCCAACCCCTATATCGAAGGGTTGATGAATTAAACGTCTTGTAAATTTTGGGTGCTGGACTACTTGTTGGACTACGGTCAGGGCACATGGATTTTGAACACTGGGGGGTGGTAGGGTAGGTCAAGGGGAACGTTTTGGCACTTTGCCCCAACCCCTATATCGAAGGGTTGATGAATTAAACATCTTGTAAATTTTGGGTGCTGGACTACTAGTTGGACTACGGTCAGGGCACATGGATTTTGGACACTGGGGGGTGTTAGGGAAGGTCAAGGGGAACGTTTTGGCACTTTGCCCTAACCCCTATATCGAAGGGTTGATGAATTAAACGTCTTGTAAATTTTGGGTGCTGGACTACTAGTTGGACTACGGTCAGGGCACATGGATTTTGGACACTGGGGGGTGTTAGGGTAGGTCAAGGGGAACGTTTTGGAACTTTGCCCCAACCCCTATATCGAAGGGTTGATGAATTAAACGTCTTGTAAATTTTGGGTGTCGGACTACTAGTTGGACTACGGTCAGGGCACATGGATTTTGGACACTGTGGGGTGTTAGGGTAGGTCAAGGGGAACGTTTTGGCACTTTGTTGTAACCCCTATATCGAAGGGTTGATGAATTAAACGTCTTGTAAATTTTGGGTGCTGGACTACTAGTTGGACTACGGTCAGGGCACATGGATTTTGAACACTGTGGGGTGGTAGGGTAGGTCAAGGGGAACGTTTTGGCATTTTGCCTAAACCCCTATATCGAAGGGTTGATGAATTAAACGTCTTGTTGATTTTGGGTGTCGGACTACAAGTTGGACTACGGTCAGGGCACATGGATTTTGGACACTGGGGGGTGTTAGGGTAGGTCAAGGGGAACGTTTTGGCACTTTGCCCCAACCCCTATATCGAAGGGTTGATGAATTAAACGTCTTGTAAATTTTGGGTGCTGGACTACTAGTTGGACTACGGTCAGGGCACATGGATTTTGGACACTGGGGGGTGTTAGGGTAGGTCAAGGGGAACGTTTTTGCACTTTGCCCCAACCCCTATATCGAAGGGTTGATGAATTAAACATCTTGTAAATTTTGGGTGCTGGACTACTAGTTGGACTACGGTCAGGGCACATGGATTTTGGACACTGGGGGGTGTTAGGGTAGGTCAAGGGGAACGTTTTGGCACTTTGCCCCAACCCCTATATCGAAGGGTTGATGAATTAAACGTCTTGTAAATTTTGGGTGCTGGACTACTAGTTGGACTACGGTCAGGGCACATGGATTTTGAACACTGGGGGGTGGTAGGGTAGGTCAAGGGGAACGTTTTGGCACTTTGCCCCAACCCCTATATCGAAGGGTTGATGAATTAAACATCTTGTAAATTTTGGGTGCTGGACTACTAGTTGGACTACGGTCAGGGCACATGGATTTTGGACACTGGGGGGTGTTAGGGTAGGTCAAGGGGAACGTTTTGGCACTTTGCCCTAACCCCTATATCGAAGGGTTGATGAATTAAACGTCTTGTAAATTTTGGGTGCTGGACTACTAGTTGGACTACGGTCAGGGCACATGGATTTTGGACACTGGGGGGTGTTAGGGTAGGTCAAGGGGAACGTTTTGGAACTTTGCCCCAACCCCTATATCGAAGGGTTGATGAATTAAACATCTTGTAAATTTTGGGTGCTGGACTACTAGTTGGACTACGGTCAGGGCACATGGATTTTGGACACTGGGGGGTGTTAGGGTTGGTCAAGGGGAACGTTTTGGCACTTTGCCCTAACCCCTATATCGAAGGGTTGATGAATTAAACGTCTTGTAAATTTTGGGTGCTGGACTACTAGTTGGACTACGGTCAGGGCACATGGATTTTGGACACTGGGGAACGTTTTGGCACTTTGCCCCAACCCCTATATCGGAGGGTTGACGAATAATAATGGTTTTTAGTTTTATTTGTATGTGCTTTTTTGCTGCGGTTTTTGGGAGCTGGGTGTTATGGGTGTTGGGTGTTTAATTCACACTGGTGACAACTGTCAGTTATCAGATGGAATTTCAGAACATGTTCTGAGATTATAAGGTCTTGCAAGTTGCAGTGCGCTTTAGTGCAAGACCAAACCCAGGCGAATGTCATAGAATATTCGGAGAACGTAGGGCGAAACCTGACTGGTAATAGGAATATTAACAGAAATGGCATTTAGGTTGTTACTTCATTATGTAATATGTGGCTTGTGGAATAATTTTAATAACATCAACACTCTGCAACCTACCTTGAAGACTGCAGTACCTTTTGATTAAGTTACTAAAATTTGATTTATTCTTTTGCAGCAATGCTGGCAAGAAACTAGCTTGACCTAGGAAACAAAGGCATAATCAAGTGAAATTGAGTCCCCGCAAAGACATCACCAACTTGTGGAGAGATGGCCGACACGGAAAACGACCTTTTGTCACCTTCCACGGACTTGCCTGTCAGCATAACGGATTCGCCGTTGCCTGATGAGAGCGGAGATCCAAAGACGGTTGTCGTTCACATTCCTCGAGTGGCTGCACGAACAATTACAGGCCCTGCAAACTTGCAGAACCAAGGAGCTATTGATTGGTAGGTCTTTTTAAATTTATTATTACACCTACTTCCTACTAAAATCTCAAATACATTTCTGTACAAACAATGCAAACACTGCAAACACTGTAGACTTCCAACATACATCGTTAAATTGATGCGGATCTTTTATTTCAGGGGCCACCATGGGCTTTTGGCGTATGGATCCAATTACGCAGTTGTTGTCATCGATACTAAGAACATTCAGCCGATACAATGCCTCGATAGACACAAGTCAATGGTTAACAAGGTAAGATATTCAAGATTGATGATATCCAATAATTGCACGGAAATCTCTCAAAGTTAACTTTCACCAAAACCAGTGCACTTTTTATTGTTCTTTGATATGAATTTACTATTGTCAGCATAGTACAGATACGATACCACAGATACTAACCATTAAACCATTATTTAAAACCATTAAAAAAGTTGGGTCTGGGGTTATGAATATATAATTTATTGACACATTTTTCAGTAATAATACATTGCATTGACTGAGATCTAGATATTAAAAAAAGGGTTAACAACTAAACTTAAACTAATAAGTAATACTAAAGACTAGACAATAGATCTACATGCATTTGTGAACTCAAACACCTGGATTTCAGGGCATTCCATGGCAGGTTGCCATTTCCAAGTTCCGATTGTTGAGTTGTTTCCCAGATTTGTCCTGTACCTTTTTTGACTAGGCCCCTCCTGTGTCTCCTTAACTTCCAACGTTTTCTTTCAATTGCATTATGCCTTCTATTTCTCTCCTTTGCTTCAACCCTGCAAAAGCCTAGCTTTGGTACAGATATTATGACAAGCTGTTATGCTAGCTGTTATGACTGACAAGCTTTTTGGCTTTTGCGGCTGCTATGCCACTGAGTTAGAGTCACAACCGCTCAGAAAGTATCAAAGAGTTGACCATCATTATAAAAACCATAAAATTCCTTCCTCGTAAGCTTTTAACTTAAAATCTCGACTAGCAAAACGTGCCGGCCCCCAAGGCGCAACCGTCGCTGGTGCGTTGAGTAATTGCTTCCGTTGCCGACGCAGGTGGTGTGGCAGCGCGGCGCGCCGGCCATCGGGGCTCCGGGGCTGGCGTCCAGCGACACTTCGGGGCACATCGTCGTGTGGGACGTTGCCGCCGCCGAGCCGCTAGCCGTGCTGCAGGACGGCACCAAGCCCATACTCGGTGAGCGTCGCGTTTCGGTGGCTCGCTCTCGGAGGAGGGTGGCGCGTCGGGGCGAGACCAAGAGTTAAAAGGGTTTAAAAAGGATTTTGTATGAATGAAGGATTTAAGGAATGAAGGACTTAGGTACCTATTGGAGGATTTTGAAGGATAGAAGGAAATTGAAAGATTTTGCTTGCTCATCGCACAAATGAATGAAGTGTTAAGAGTGTCGTTGCGTTGCCATCCCGGCAGACATGTCGTGATGATTATGATTGCCGGTGTTGTCGGCCTCCTGTCGAAAAGCACCGAGGGGACCACTGGCTTTACGTCCCTTCCGAAGGACGGTACAACTCGTACAACTGGATTCCTCCGCTAATCCGTGCCGTCGAGAGGTTGGTAAGCAAGGCGAGTGAATTTGTCGAACTAACTTCAAACCTCTCTCCCGAACAGACATGTCGTGGGTGTCGGGCTACGACGGGGGAGAGCGCATCCTCGCCGCGCTTCACCCGCCCCACACGCTGGTCGTCTGGGACACGCGCACCGGCGCCAAGCTCTGGAAGAAGATGTACGCCGAGACGCTGGTCACGTTCGACTTCGACCCGTTCAACCCGGCAAACGTCGCATGTACGTAGATTCTGTTACGGACAATGCGGGGTCCGGTCTTGCACGTACTTGAACTACTCGTTCCGGCTGTCCTGGCCATCGGCTAAAGCCCGCCGCCCTGCTCCACAGTCCTGTGCGCTGACTGCATCCTGTTCGCCGAGGACTTCTCTCTGGGCAAGCCGCCGGCGTCGCTCGGCCGCAAGTTCTACGTATCGAGTCCGCGGCCGTCGACGGCGGCGGCAGCAGCGGCGGCGGCGGGGAGCGAGGATCGGCAGCGGACCGCCGACCGCCTGCGTCGGCTCATGCGGGACCTCACCGTCGCCGAGGCCAAGCCCAAGTACGTCGGTCAATCGAGAGGAGGTTTTCGCTGGCAACCCTGCTGGCAAAGTCTTGTACTCTTGGTGTGGTTTACCCTGTATACTGCCCAAGATGGTTTGGCTGTACACTTTGCTTTGTACGGTTTATCTTAGACAGCAGTATGGTATGCTACGGTATGCTATGCTATGGTAGCCGTATGATAGTATGGTCAGCCATAGAAAGCTCATGGGCTTAGTCATAACTTGTAAGTTATCTGGAATGAGATTCAGTAACTTTTAAGGTGATATGAGATGATTTCTCCAATTTGTTTAAAATAAAAAAACAGAATTGCATTCCTGGTATGGGGTAGCCTAAGTGATAGTAGGCAATAATGACATTGATCCTACAATTTTGTCACTGAGGAAAAGAAGCAAAAAAAGAGAGAGCAAAGAGACAATATCAATAACGTTGCAACAAATAGACAAGAAAAGGACAAAAAACAGACAAAAAACAGGCAGCAAAAAGACAGCAAACGACAACGAACGAACAACGAACAACAAGACATCAAAGAGACAAGAAACAGACAACAGAGGGCGCGGTTTGTTTGCGCAGGGCGGAGGACTCTGTGACGGCCGGGGAATGCGTGCAGCTGCGCTACCACCGCTCCACGCGCCACCACCTGCTTGCGTTGTTCGCGCGCGAGCTCGTCGTACTCGACCTGCACATCGGACAAGCCGTCGCCGTCGTGCCGCTCGAGAAGACGGCGTCACCGTTCGTGCAGGTCAGCGTGCAATTAGTTGCAAATATTCAAACATTTTTTGATGGGATAGCTGAGCAGGAAAAATGTGCGTCCGAACCGGGATATGAACCCAGGACCTTCCGCTTGCTGGGCGGTTGCTCTGACCACTGAGCTATCCAGCCGCACAAGATCCCCGCCTTCGCTGGGTGAGGAAAGGGCTCTCTCGGGAGAGAAGGGGAAGAAGCGAAGGCAGGAATCTTGTGTGGCCGGGTAGCTCAGTGGTCAGAGCAACCACCCGGCAAGCGGAAGGTCCCGGGTTCATATCCCGGTTCGGACGCACATTTTTCCTGCTCAGCCATCCCATCATCGATTGCCGACTGGCGCGAGCTTCCACCAGAAACACTGATTTCTCAAATTTTTTTTGTAGAAATTTGAAAAAATTTTAAATTTTTGTTCAAGCATTGCCATTGCCAAGTGGATGGACAACTGAGTTGCTAGTACATACATGGCCACTTACTCGCCTCGGCACTTGCAAGTGTATGTTCACGATACGCATCTACTAGCTCTGTGGGGTGAGGGCCGGGTTTCCTATCGATGGCATGGAGGTCTGAACTCAAGATGTCAACAAACTAATTGGCTTTAGAAATAATGGATTCTTAAAGTATGTACCTAGCTATCTGATATATTGTTTCCATATCATTTTGTAGATCGAAATCAGGCTGTAAATTCTAAGTGTGTTCATGGACCGTCCATTGGTTACAGAGAGTTACCGTTGTTATTGTCATCGATAGGGATTGTGTAAAAGTTTAACTATGAAACCACTACCTTTCAGTAGTTGCACTAATTTTTTGGCAGAAATTTCCTATATCTGGGGATTACAATAGGCAGTGGTAAGAAAACCAAACTGCGTTTCAAGAACTTTGAAATTTTCATTTAGCACTGAAAATTTTGCTGATGCCAGTTTAATTGAAAAACTCGATTTTTGGAGATTTGGCCTACGTAAAAAAGTTGCAGTTTTTCTGCAAAATAAACGTGTTCATTGCGACGGGGGTTCAATTTTACCACCGATAAGTGAATATAATGCATTTCAAGATCCTTGAAATTTGGCAAAGGCATCACGACTTTTTCTGACGGCGCGCTCGTTGGTGTTTGCAGGTGTTCTCGGCGTCGCAACGAGACGTGCTGTTCTGCCTGCACGAGTCGGGCAGCGTCAGCGCCAAGCTGCGCAGGCGCGCCAACCCCGGCGCCGCCTCCCCGCTGGACGCAGCCCCCGGCAGCATCTCCAGCCTCGGTCAGTCTCGGATCGTTGACTAAGTTTCGATGGTGTCTCGGTGGGACAATCGGTTGGCTGACGATGCAGTGATTAACTAGTGTCCAACAGCACCAAGCGCCGGAAAACGCTTAACCTTCTCCTGTTGACACACTGTATTGACGCTGTCTCATGATTGGTCTCTGTGCTGCCTTTCAATGATAGGTTGATTAAGAAGCCATGCTGTTCTGGAAGGAACTGAGCTCAGAGATAACATTGTCACACAATCATAAGATTTAATGCTGAATATTAGTAAAGAAATATCAATTCCAAAATTTACATCCGTGCCGGGATTCGAATCCGGGTCTTTGCCTGTCCGGGGCACTGCACTTATTCCATTTTGCTACACGGACAACCAACTGTGGAATTGATATTAAGGTTACTGAATTCACACTAAGATCTAATGCTTATCACTCATCAGCACAAAAGTACCAACTAACTCAACAATTAGTGATTATAATCAAGCTCCGGTCACTGAAAAACATCGTAGAGTTCCAATGCTGGTTCAACTACATTCAAATTCAAAATCAATGTCAGTTAAACCCGTTTTTAGACCCTCAGAATGCAGTAAAAATGAAGTGAGTGCATTAGGAGTTGCCTGTTAGAGATGGTTGCTTCGTGCCTGACGAGCGCTGTGGTTGGCAGACGCTGCGATGTCCGGCGACGCCCTCATGGAGATGGGCTACGAGCAGCGTTGCGCCAGCGAAGTTGTCCGCCTGGCCAAGGGCTGCCGCGTGCTCGGAATGGCCGTCAGTCCCACCACCGAACGGCACATCGGTGAGAACATAACCTCAAATCTCCTCCCGTCGTTGTATACATCCCTGATCTTGGAAAAGTTGAGCATTAGTGCCAAACAACGCCCCCTAAATTTACGCAAGACGAAAACAATAACATCGTTGCAAATTGTACCTAGATGTCTGCGGTGCTTTCCTTTCCTAGCCACCTAGGCGGGGCTAATGATTCTGTCTCCAGCTCAACAATGCTATTTCGGCAAAATCTCCCGCATTCTAAAGACTAGCAAGATATTTGCTATAGTAATTACGGAAACACCGTCGCATTCGACACTGGCGTATGTGTAGTGTTTTGCGGTGGGATCTAGCGCACTGCGTGCTTGTTCCAGCGCTGCTGGCCAGCACCGGCAGGCTGGTGTTCGTGGAGCTGGCGGCGGCCAACGTCGCCCCGCCCCCGCTATGGACGGAGACGCTGGCTCCGCCCCCTGCCGTCGACTGGCAGCGGCCGCGGGGCGACGCCCTCGACGATCTCTTCGGCCCGCTGACTTGGGTGAGCCGACGGAGGCAAGGAGCAGGCTGGGAACGTGACATTATGTCGCGTTAAGTTACGTCTCGTTATGGGGCTTTTTATCGGTTAGGCAGATGGTGCAGGCTGGTAACTTGATGTGACAGGGCTTTTTTATCGGTTCTGCATATGTAGCTGGCTCGTAACGTAACATTACGTTCCGTCACGTCAAATGGTGGGGGCTTTTTGTCAGTTAAACAGATAGACAGAGATTTGTGGCAGGTTCCGACGCCCATCGCCCGGTACTTGCACCGACGCTGGGTGAATGTATACATAGAATATACACATGGACAGTACTCAATGTCAAAGTACCGCCGTGGATAGTCGAAAAGTACTATCCCTCGGCCAAAAAATTGCAATAATAATATTTACAAGTTAAATTAGGGCAGAATTACAATCTCTGAACGTGTGATTTGAGCTTAAATGTAAATACAAATATAAAATTCAAATGTAAATTTATAAATCACGGTACGGATACAAATTTTCTAACGGATTCTAAAAAAAAACAAGCATCGAGTCCGAGGGCCTCGGCTGCACACCCACGATCCAACGCCTGCCCGTTTCCCCAGGAGGGCGGCCCGGCGGCGCCCCCGCTGCGGCTGCCGGTGACGGGCGCGCTCTCGGCCGCCGCCGCCCCGCTGACGGCGCTGCGCATGTGTCCGCCGCTGACGACGCGCAACTGGCTGCGCTACCGACCGCTGATGGCCGCTGGCACCGCCGCCGGCGTCGTGCAGGTCTACGACATGGCCGCCGGGACCGTGCACAAGGAGCTGGCCGTTCACTCCGCCGTCGTCAGGGGTGAGCAGCTTGCAGGGGTCTCGTTTGCGGGAACATACTTTTTAATTGGCTTATTGGTTGCTTATGGAAAAGATTGCTGTCTTATGGGATGGCAAGGGTCTGTGATACTGATAGCTACTGGAAAGTCTATAGAGGGAGAGACCACATCGAAAAAATTGCCATTCTTTGCACGCTCTAACTCCTAAAAGCAAACTTCAGAAAATCACAAAATGGCAATAATGAAAGTAAAACGTAGGCTTTTGTGTTATGGAAGAACGGCTGATAACTGAAAACTTTGTCCTGAAACTGGTAATAAATCAACCAAATCTAATGCAGGAATCAAAGGAACAAGGAACACAAAGCCTGTTTTGAACCCTGTGGAAAAGTATGCTCTCCCAGTAAATGAGGGAGAATTGTAACGTTTTTTCGATGTTACCAATGCCATGGACGGTAAATTGCCGTTAAACCGTTGCTCCCTGCTTCCTGCTGATAGGCATCGAGTGGACCGGTCTGCACTGCTTCCTGTCTCACGCCCACGCCGCGGTGACGGGCGGGCAGCTGCTGGTGCGCAACGAGCTGATGCTCACCAACACGCTCACCGGCCACTCTGTGCCGCTGCGGCTCAACAAGGGCGACGAGCCGCCCATCGAGATGCTGCGCGTCTCAACGCTCAAGTAACGTGTTGGGAGATACTGCCACCTGATACGTGCAATTCCCAGTAATAATATATAAATAATTTTGTTGCTGTTTCGATGTGGTTGTCGAGGCTTGCTTACTAGACGTTAAGACGTTTACGTAAAATATGGAGTAGTGGACATCAGATCGTTCACAACAAACTTATTCCGTTAGAGGTTGACGTAAAATAAGGAGTAGGACACATGCACGTCATAGCATTCACAACAAACTTAAAAACTCAAGCTGTACGCACGGTAATGGCAGACTTTTTCTCCACTAAGAAGTAAGAACCCATCCTAATTGACTCGAACAAACAGAAAACACAGAGACATAATTCATGCTTATTTTTATGCTTGCTGTTGCAGGCAATACTTCATTGTGATCCAGAAAGACGGGCCGTTTGAACTGTGGGACCTGCGCAAGTTGTGTATGCTGCGAACGATGCCAAAGAAATTCCCCAACGTTGTGGCCTTGGTGAGTGACAGCAAATATCGTACAAGGCGGTTGAATATAGGAAATCCTCGACGAAATCGGATGGCAAAGCGCTGGTGGCAAACCTGGCAGACAGGGTAATTTAACAGTAATCAAGTGCAGTTATTGTGAATTTAATCCTAAATGCAAATACTCGTTGCATGGACGGTAGATAATGATTATTAGAAACGAAATATCAATTCGAGTATGCAACGAGTATTTGCATTTAGGATTAAATTCACACTAATACAAGCGTACCCAACGTCATAATTGGGGTTAGTCGAGTTTGTTGGTGTGTGATCGCAGCATAGCGTCACTAGATTCAGCGCCTTCTATGGTCACTCATAGTCCTGAATCTATCTCCATGGAGCCCAACAACTCAAATAAACATAATATCAATTCCACAGTTGGTTGTCCGTATAGCACAATTGGTTAGTGCAGTGTCCCGGATAGACAAAGATCCGGGTTCGAGTCCCGGTACGGATGTAAATTTTGGAATTGATATTTCGTTTCTAATAATCAAGTGCAGTTATTACCTGAAAAGATGCTCTTGTAAAGGTATTTGAACTATCAGTCTCTTTCTCTTTTAATTGGTAATAAAATTGGCATCAGTAACCAGTTCATCCTAGTCACTTTTACCGTTTACGTTTATAATTATAAAGAATTTGGTCAATTTCTGCTTTTGTCTCCTATACCAACCTTGTAAACAAGCCAAATATTTACCCACAAGCCACAGAATCTGAAACGGAAAAGTGAAAAGAGGGCAGGGAAATTGTGGAACTACTTTTCATTGAATACCTACATGATCGGTTGTATTTTTCTGAAAATTCACTTTTTTACATTTCTAATTGTACAGTGTTTCGTCCAATTCTGCTTTTTTTTATTCTGCCTTTGTTTCCAACTGTGATTTTCGTATAAAATGTAGAAATGGACGCAAAGCCGTAAAATTAGAAAGGAAAGAGTTAGTTGATACCCAGTCTGGGTATGTGATTCTGAAACTTATTTTAAGTTGAGAAGGGATAAGAACTTTTGTCAATGGACCTAGTCAGGCAATAACTATACCATACTATTATTATAACATATCCAAGTTCATTTATAGATTCAGCCTCACACCACTACTCTGTAATTATTTGCAGAAAATAATTAATAAATAAGTTACTAAAAGTGAACACTCATCACAACTTTAAAAATAGCAACGTAACCGCATTTTGCTGCCGGCGTCGGTAACACTGACCCCGCCCCCCGCCCCCTGCCCCCCCGTTGCGCAGGAGTGGTCGCCGATCCACAACCTGAAGTCGCTGAAGCGGCGCACGGCGGCGCCGGCCGGCTCGGAGACCGAGTCTGGCGCTGGCGACGCTGGCGCTGGCGACGTCGGCGACCGAGCGCTGGCTACGCGCGAACACTTTGTCTTCAGCGACTCGGACAGCCAGCTCTATCACTTCTCGGTGGAAGGTAACCGGCGATGTGTTAAGAGTACGATTTTATATGTTCCCGTGGGGTCTTCAAGCAATCCTTCCCAAAACCCCGTCATTTATTAGGTAAACAAATGTTACCTTAAGTGCTATTCTGTCAATTTTTTAAAATGTTAGGTGAGATGAAATAAGAACTATTGTCAGTGTGAATTTAATCCTGAATGCAAATACTCGTTGCATGGACGGTAGATAATGATTATTAGAAACGAAATATCAATTCCAAAATTTACATCCGTACCGGGATTCGAATCCGGATCTTTGTCTGTCTGGGACACTGCACTAACCAATTGTGCTACACGGACGACCAACTGTGGAATTGATATTAAGTTTATTTGAGTTTTTGGGCTCAAATAACTCAAAAACTATAGTAATAACAATAACAAATAACTCAAATAACTCAAATAAACTTAATATCGATTCCACAGTTGGTTGTCCGTATAGCACAATTGGTTAGTGCAGTGTCCCGGACAGACAAAGATCCGGGTTCGAATCCTGGCACGGATGTAAATTTTGGAATTGATATTTCGTTTCTAATAATCTCATCTCGCTTCTCATCTCACCTTAAAAAAATTAACAGAATCTCACTGCAGATCCGATTGAAGTAGACAAAGTGAATGATCAACGTCCCTCGAAACCAATCTCCCGCGCAACCACTCTAACGGAGCGGCCGTTTGGCAGGCAACACGTTCCGCGACGGCATCAAGATCCCGCCGGAGGCCGGCGTCGGCGTCGTCACGTGCATCGCGTTCAAGAACGACCAGATTGTCCAGGCAGACGCCGACGGCACGCTCAACATGTGGGACCTGCGCGCGCGGACGTCGAAGAACGTCAACACCGGCCGCGGCATGGTGAGCCGGTCGCAGTCGTTCTGCCGCGTAATCCGTTTGCTTGGCGCGTTTTCTCGGCGTTTTCAATTTCAATTGTCGTTTTATTGTCCATTATCAATTGGTACATGATTTGGAGACAGGTGGACGGGCAATGTCTTAGACTAGTTAATAACTACGTAGGAATTAGGTTAAGCACTAGCAGCAGAGACCCGTGCCTTCGCACTATGTGGTACCGCCTTTTACTTTTTTTGTGTATAATGGCAAGACACAGGGTAAAATTGGAAAGTTTTTTGCATTTTTCACATAGAAATAATTGGCGGATTCACACGAGACATAGCCTAGAGTTCGCACGTTGAAATTCTACACGTTATTCTCGCATAAAAAGTTCCGAATCGCGCGTAATTTTCATAAAAGGTGTTGGACGCGTTTAAAATTGAAAAAGTGCCACCGGTAACCCAGTATAATATATAGGTATAGTTTTGTCATGGCCGGATTTTAGTATATGTTAATAAGTTTAAAATAGCTTTGAATTTGATTGATTGGATAGATTAGATAGTAACTTGAAAGGCAAAGTGTGAAGAGCTTTTGATTAAATAAATAAGTAACTGGTTAATATGTCAAGAAAATAATAAAGTATAGAATAACAACTGTCATGGGTCATGCGAGTGATCGAAGAATTGGAAGCGCTTTCAAAACATAATGACTTCTATGAAATGCCTCACATTTCAAGCCATTTGTTGATAAGCATAACGAGCAAAGAGAATCTTCAATTACAATTACACTTAATCTGTTTGTTTGCATTATACAGGCCAAACACCTCAACCGATTTCGATGAAATTTTAAGGATGCCTTTGCTTTCACTCAACTTGAACCCTGTACTATTTTGAGCACATTCCATCATCTACTTTGTCCAAAAATCAGTTTTTATGGAAATTTTAGTCCTTTTCACATAATTTTACTAGGTATCTTTACCGTAGGGCTTGGCGCACACTCAAGAAAACCTGTTGTAGATGAGCGTAAGCAGGTCTTCACGTCAAACAAAACTCCAGCACTTTGGGTCAAGGCTTCGGCTGGACAAAACATTGTAACTAACTTTGACGGTATTGGGTGTCGTCCTGCGCAGATCAAGAAGATGCGTTTTGCGCCGGGCAAGGGCAACTTGAAGCTGCTGATCCTGTACAACGACGGTGTCGACGTCGTTGATCTCAAGCGACACTTCGACCGGATTGCGCAGCTGCGCACGCCCAAGGACATGGTCAAGGTCGGTACCCCCTGTAATCCACGTCGGCGTTGAACCGGCGCTTTGCGTTGTTCATGAACGTAGTTACAGCTAGCAATTAGTGTTACATAGTGACATATTTAGGATGGTTTGGAGTTGTACAGTTGAAAATTTTGTGGAAGGCTGCAGAATATGGGAAACTCTTGACGAATTCGGACGAAGGAGTGCTGGTAGCGAACCTCATGGCTGACTGGCTGGATTTTAAAGCAAAGAAGTGCCGATATCACTGCTGCAAAGATACTCTTTTATAAGGCAGCTTGCAGTTGACACTTTAGATTGAGCATCAGTGACAAACAAAGCCCCCTCAATATTACGTGAGATGACAGAATTAACTTTGTGTTTAGTTGTATCTAGATGGCTTGGATGCTTTAATTTACCTTCGCACATTTCTTTCGCTGACGATTCTGTCGCATGCTCCACAATGCCATTTCGGTAAAGTGTCCTGCGTCCTACAGCTTGGTGAGATGTTTGCAGGCAGAGTGTCCTGCGTCCTACAGCTTGGTGAGATGTTTGCAGGCAGAGTGTCCTGCGTCCTACAGCTTGGTGAGATGTTTGCAGGCAGAGTGTCCTGCATCCTACAGCCTGGTGAGATGTTTGCTGGCAGAGTGTCCTGCATCCTACAGCCTGGTGAGATGTTTGCTGGCAGAGTGTCCTGCATCCTACAGCCTGGTGAGATGTTTGCTGGCAGAGTGTCCTGCGTCCTACAGCTTGGTGAGATGTTTGCAGGCAGAGTGTCCTGCATCCTACAGCCTGGTGAGATGTTTGCTGGCAGAGTGTCCTGCATCCTACAGCCTGGTGAGATGTTTGCTGGCAGAGTGTCCTGCATCCTACAGCCTGGTGAGATGTTTGCTGGCAGAGTGTCCTGCATCCTACAGCCTGGTGAGATGTTTGCTGGCAGAGTGTCCTGCATCCTACAGCCTGGTGAGATGTTTGCTGGCAGAGTGTCCTGCATCCTACAGCTTGGTGAGATGTTTGCAGGCAGAGTGTCCTGCGTCCTACAGCTTGGTGAGATGTTTGCAGGCAGAGTGTCCTGCGTCCTACAGCTTGGTGAGATGTTTGCAGGCAGAGTGTCCTGCATCCTACAGCCTGGTGAGATGTTTGCTGGCAGAGTGTCCTGCATCCTACAGCCTGGTTAGATGTTTGCTGGCAGAGTGTCCTGCATCCTACAGCCTGGTGAGATGTTTGCTGGCAGAGTGTCCTGCGTCCTACAGCTTGGTGAGATGTTTGCAGGCAGAGTGTCCTGCATCCTACAGCCTGGTGAGATGTTTGCTGGCAGAGTGTCCTGCATCCTACAGCCTGGTGAGATGTTTGCTGGCAGAGTGTCCTGCATCCTACAGCCTGGTGAGATGTTTGCTGGCAGAGTTTCCTGCATCCTACAGCCTGGTGAGATGTTTGCTGGCAGAGTGTCCTGCATCCTACAGCCTGGTGAGATGTTTGCTGGCAGAGTGTCCTGCGTCCTACAGCTTGGTGAGATGTTTGCAGGCAGAGTGTCCTGCATCCTACAGCCTGGTGAGATGTTTGCTGGCAGAGTGTCCTGCATCCTACAGCCTGGTGAGATGTTTGCTGACAGAGTGTCCTGCATCCTACAGACTGGTGAGATGTTTGCTGGCAGAGTGTCCTGCATCCTACAGCCTGGTGAGATGTTTGCTGGCAGAGTGTCCTGCATCCTACAGCCTGGTGAGATGTTTGCTGGCAGAGTGTCCTGCATCCTACAGCCTGGTGAGATGTTTGCTGGCAGAGTGTCCTGCATCCTACAGCCTGGTGAGATGTTTGCTGGCAGAGTGTCCTGCATCCTACAGCCTGGTGAGATGTTTGCTGGCAGAGTGTCCTGCGTCCTACAGCTTGGTGAGATGTTTGCAGGCAGAGTGTCCTGCATCCTACAGCCTGGTGAGATGTTTGCTGGCAGAGTGTCCTGCATCCTACAGCCTGGTGAGATGTTTGCTGGCAGAGTGTCCTGCATCCTACAGCCTGGTGAGATGTTTGCTGGCAGAGTTTCCTGCATCCTACAGCCTGGTGAGATGTTTGCTGGCAGAGTGTCCTGCATCCTACAGCCTGGTGAGATGTTTGCTGGCAGAGTGTCCTGCTTCCTACAGCTTGGTGAGATGTTTGCAGGCAGAGTGTCCTGCATCCTACAGCCTGGTGAGATGTTTGCTGGCAGAGTGTCCTGCATCCTACAGCCTGGTGAGATGTTTGCTGACAGAGTGTCCTGCATCCTACAGCCTGGTGAGATGTTTGCAGGCAGAGTGTCCTGCATCCTACAGCCTGGTGAGATGTTTGCTGGCAGAGTGTCCTGCATCCTACAGCCTGGTGAGATGTTTGCTGGCAGAGTGTCCTGCATCCTACAGCCTGGTGAGATGTTTGCTGGCAGAGTGTCCTGCATCCTACAGCCTGGTGAGATGTTTGCTGGCAGAGTGTCCTGCATCCTACAGCCTGGTGAGATGTTTGCTGGCAGAGTGTCCTGCATCCTACAGCCTGGTGAGATGTTTGCTGGCAGAGTGTCCTGCATCCTACAGCCTGGTGAGATGTTTGCTGGCAGAGTGTCCTGCATCCTACAGCCTGGTGAGATGTTTGCTGGCAGAGTGTCCTGCATCCTACAGCCTGGTGAGATGTTTGCTGGCAGAGTGTCCTGCATCCTACAGCCTGGTGAGATGTTTGCTGGCAGAGTGTCCTGCATCCTACAGCCTGGTGAGATGTTTGCTGGCAGAGTGTCCTGCATCCTACAGCCTGGTGAGATGTTTGCTGGCAGAGTGTCCTGCATCCTACAGCCTGGTGAGATGTTTGCTGGCAGAGTGTCCTGCATCCTACAGCCTGGTGAGATGTTTGCTGGCAGAGTGTCCTGCATCCTACAGCCTGGTGAGATGTTTGCTGGCAGAGTGTCCTGCATCCTACAGCCTGGTGAGATGTTTGCTGGCAGAGTGTCCTGCATCCTACAGCCTGGTGAGATGTTTGCTGGCAGAGTGTCCTGCATCCTACAGCCTGGTGAGATGTTTGCTGGCAGAGTGTCCTGCATCCTACAGCCTGGTGAGATGTTTGCTGGCAGAGTGTCCTGCATCCTACAGCCTGGTGAGATGTTTGCTGGCAGAGTGTCCTGCATCCTACAGCCTGGTGAGATGTTTGCTGGCAGAGTGTCCTGCATCCTACAGCCTGGTGAGATGTTTGCTGGCAGAGTGTCCTGCATCCTACAGCCTGGTGAGATGTTTGCTGGCAGAGTGTCCTGCATCCTACAGCCTGGTGAGATGTTTGCTGGCAGAGTGTCCTGCATCCTACAGCCTGGTGAGATGTTTGCTGGCAGAGTGTCCTGCATCCTACAGCCTGGTGAGATGTTTGCTGGCAGAGTGTCCTGCATCCTACAGCCTGGTGAGATGTTTGCTGGCAGAGTGTCCTGCATCCTACAGCCTGGTGAGATGTTTGCTGGCAGAGTGTCCTGCATCCTACAGCCTGGTGAGATGTTTGCTGGCAGAGTGTCCTGCATCCTACAGCCTGGTGAGATGTTTGCTGGCAGAGTGTCCTGCATCCTACAGCCTGGTGAGATGTTTGCTGGCAGAGTGTCCTGCATCCTACAGCCTGGTGAGATGTTTGCTGGCAGAGTGTCCTGCATCCTACAGCCTGGTGAGATGTGTGCTGGCAGAGTGTCCTGCATCCTACAGCCTGGTGAGATGTTTGCTGGCAGAGTGTCCTGCATCCTACAGCCTGGTGAGATGTTTGCTGGCAGAGTGTCCTGCATCCTACAGCCTGGTGAGATGTTTGCTGGCAGAGTGTCCTGCATCCTACAGCCTGGTGAGATGTTTGCTGGCAGAGTGTCCTGCATCCTACAGCCTGGTGAGATGTTTGCTGGCAGAGTGTCCTGCATCCTACAGCCTGGTGAGATGTTTGCTGGCAGAGTGTCCTGCATCCTACAGCCTGGTGAGATGTTTGCTGGCAGAGTGTCCTGCATCCTACAGCCTGGTGAGATGTTTGCTGGCAGAGTGTCCTGCATCCTACAGCCTGGTGAGATGTTTGCTGGCAGAGTGTCCTGCATCCTACAGCCTGGTGAGATGTTTGCTGGCAGAGTGTCCTGCATCCTACAGCCTGGTGAGATGTTTGCTGGCAGAGTGTCCTGCATCCTACAGCCTGGTGAGATGTTTGCTGGCAGAGTGTCCTGCATCCTACAGCCTGGTGAGATGTTTGCTGGCAGAGTGTCCTGCATCCTACAGCCTGGTGAGATGTTTGCTGGCAGAGTGTCCTGCATCCTACAGCCTGGTGAGATGTTTGCTGGCAGAGTGTCCTGCATCCTACAGCCTGGTGAGATGTTTGCTGGCAGAGTGTCCTGCATCCTACAGCCTGGTGAGATGTTTGCTGGCAGAGTGTCCTGCATCCTACAGCCTGGTGAGATGTTTGCTGGCAGAGTGTCCTGCATCCTACAGCCTGGTGAGATGTTTGCTGGCAGAGTGTCCTGCATCCTACAGCCTGGTGAGATGTTTGCTGGCAGAGTGTCCTGCATCCTACAGCCTGGTGAGATGTTTGCTGGCAGAGTGTCCTGCATCCTACAGCCTGGTGAGATGTTTGCTGGCAGAGTGTCCTGCATCCTACAGCCTGGTGAGATGTTTGCTGGCAGAGTGTCCTGCATCCTACAGCCTGGTGAGATGTTTGCTGGCAGAGTGTCCTGCATCCTACAGCCTGGTGAGATGTTTGCTGGCAGAGTGTCCTGCATCCTACAGCCTGGTGAGATGTTTGCTGGCAGAGTGTCCTGCATCCTACAGCCTGGTGAGATGTTTGCTGGCAGAGTGTCCTGCATCCTACAGCCTGGTGAGTTGTGTGCTGGCAGAGTGTCCTGCATCCTACAGCCTGGTGAGTTGTGTGCTGGCAGAGTGTCCTGCATCCTACAGCCTGGTGAGATGTGTGCTGGCAGAGTGTCCTGCATCCTACAGCCTGGTGAGATGTGTGCTGGCAGAGTGTCCTGCATCCTACAGCCTGGTGAGATGTGTGCTGGCAGAGTGTCCTGCATCCTACAGCCTGGTGAGATGTGTGCTGGCAGAGTGTCCTGCATCCTACAGCCTGGTGAGATGTGTGCTGGCAGAGTGTCCTGCATCCTACAGCCTGGTGAAATGTTTGCTCCCAGAGTGTCCTGCATCCTACAGCCTGGTGAAATGTTTGCTGGCAGAGTGTCCTGCATCCTACAGCCTGGTGACATGTTTGCTGGCAGAGTGTCCTGCATCCTACAGCCTGGTGAGATGTTTGCTGGCAGAGTGTCCTGCATCCTACAGCCTGGTGAGATGTTTGCAGGCAGAGTGTCCTGCATCCTACAGCCTGGTGAAATGTTTGCTGGCAGAGTGTCCTGCATCCTACAGCCTGGTGAGATGTTTGCTGGCAGAGTGTCCTGCATCCTACAGCCTGGTGAGATGTTTGCTGGCAGAGTGTCCTGCATCCTACAGCTTGGTGAGATGTTTGCTGGCAGAGTGTCCTGCATCCTACAGCCTGGTGAGATGTTTGCTGGCAGAGTGTCCTGCATCTTACAGCCTGGTGAGATGTTTGCTGGCAGAGTGTCCTGCATCCTACAGCCTGGTGAGATGTTTGCTGGCAGAGTGTCCTGCATCCTACAGCTTGGTGAGATGTTTGCTGGCAGAGTGTCCTGCATCCTACAGCTTGGTGAGATGTTTGCTGGCAGAGTGTCCTGCATCCTACAGCCTGGTGAGATGTTTGCTGGCAGAGTGTCCTGCATCCTACAGCCTGGTGAGATGTTTGCTGGCAGAGTGTCCTGCATCCTACAGCTTGGTGAGATGTTTGCTGGCAGAGTGTCCTGCATCCTACAGCTTGGTGAGATGTTTGCTGGCAGAGTGTCCTGCATCCTACAGCTTGGTGAGATGTTTGCTGGCAGAGTGTCCTGCATCCTACAGCTTGGTGAGATGTTTGCTGGCAGTGTCCTGCATCCTACAGCCTGGTGAGATGTTTGCTGGCAGAGTGTCCTGCATCCTACAGCTTGGTGAGATGTTTGCTGGCAGAGTGTCCTGCATCCTACAGCTTGGTGAGATGTTTGCTGGCAGTGTCCTGCATCCTTCAGCCTGGTGAGATGTTTGCTGGCAGAGTGTCCTGCATCCTACAGCCTGGTGAGATGTTTGCTGGCAGAGTGTCCTGGATCCTACAGCCCGGTGAGATGTTTGCTGGCAGAGTGTCCTGCATCCTACAGCCTGGTGAGATGTTTGCTGGCAGAGTGTCCTGCATCCTACAGCCTGGTGAGATGTTTGCTGGCAGAGTGTCCTGCATCCTACAGCCTGGTGAGATGTTTGCTGGCAGAGTGTCCTGCATCCTACAGCCTGGTGAGATGTTTGCTGGCAGAGTGTCCTGCATCCTACAGCCTGGTGAGATGTTTGCTGGCAGAGTGTCCTGGATCCTACAGCCCGGTGAGATGTTTGCTGGCAGAGTGTCCTGCATCCTACAGCCCGGTGAGATGTTTGCTGGCAGAGTGTCCTGCATCCTACAGCCTGGTGAGATGTTTGCTGGCAGAGTGTCCTGCATCCTACAGCCTGGTGAGATGTTTGCTGGCAGAGTGTCCTGCATCCTACAGCCTGGTGAGATGTTTGCTGGCAGAGTGTCCTGAATCCTACAGCCTGGTGAGATGTTTGCTGGCAGAGTGTCCTGCATCCTACAGCCTGGTGAGATGTTTGCTGGCAGAGTGTCCTGCATCCTACAGCCTGGTGAGATGTTTGCTGGCAGAGTGTCC
Organism: Nemurella pictetii; assembly: GCA_921293315.2. Taxonomy (NCBI): domain Eukaryota; kingdom Metazoa; phylum Arthropoda; class Insecta; order Plecoptera; family Nemouridae; genus Nemurella; species Nemurella pictetii. Next base: position 13,438,809 of record OV121122.1, read on the forward strand.
TGCATCCTACAGCCTGGTGAGATGTTTGCTGGCAGAGTGTCCTGCATCCTACAGCCTGGTGAGATGTTTGCTGGCAGAGTGTCCTGCATCCTACAGCCTGGTGAGATGTTTGCTGGCAGAGTGTCCTGCATCCTACAGCCTGGTGAGATGTTTGCAGGCAGAGTGTCCTGCATCCTACAGCCTGGTGAGATGTTTGCTGGCAGAGTGTCCTGCATCCTACAGTCTGGTGAGATGTTTGCTGGCAGAGTGTCCTGCATCCTACAGCCTGGTGAGATGTTTGCTGGCAGAGTGTCCTGCATCCTACAGCCTGGTGAGATGTTTGCTGGCAGAGTGTCCTGCATCCTACAGCCTGGTGAGATGTTTGCTGGCAGAGTGTCCTGCATCCTACAGCCTGGTGAGATGTTTGCTGGCAGAGTGTCCTGCATCCTACAGCCTGGTGAGATGTTTGCAGGCAGAGTGTCCTGCATCCTACAGCCTGGTGAGATGTTTGCAGGCAGAGTGTCCTGCATCCTACAGCCTGGTGAGATGTTTGCTGGCAGAGTGTCCTGCATCCTACAGCCTGGTGAGATGTTTGCTGGCAGAGTTTCCTGCATCGTACAGCCTGGCGAGATGTTTGATGTAGGCTAAGAGAACGCTTCGGCAGGTTCTGGACATCGACTGGGCGGCGTCCGACAAGCCGGTGCTGGCCACCCAGGACGGCTGCTTGCGCATCATGGACATGGCGCTCACCTGCAGCTCCTCGCCGATCTCCGACTACGAGTTCCAAGGTACCGGCCGACCACCTACCAAACTACGCTTCAAATACTCCGATTCAAGATCAGAGTTTGCTAGAGAAGAGTCGAAACATACGGCAATTATTTGTTGCATGCACACTATGCAAAGTCGGTTGTCCGTGTAGTAGTAATACTTAGCCTCCTTAGGACTGAAATTGCAATTTCCAGTTTAATAGCTATCTTCCAGTTGGGATGTAAACAGAAGCAAGTGATAGTTTGTCGGTCTCCCGTCAGACTTTGATTTGATTTGGTTTATTATTTCAGTTTGTTTAAATACAGGTTACATTTTTATCAGGAAATTTTCATATAATTTACACAAAGTATAGAGGCTTCATTTTTTCCAGGGAATTATCCTTCACTTTACACAAAACTTTTCCTTTATCTAGTGGTTAGCCACTTTGTAGCCACATTGTAAGACCGGGCATTAGTAGGTACTTAATATTTAATTTGTAATTAGTTAAATAGTACTTTAAGAAATAGTAACACTTAGAAATAATCAGGGCCGGTTGTACAATCACCAACCTAAAATAGTTCTCTGAACTTCCTTCAAACATCTCGGAAACAACTGGGTCTTATTGGTTGTCACCATCGCAATTCCTTGTTTGGTAGAAGTTCAAACCTTTTTCAGGGATCTTAAAACCAACCCTTAGCTGATTATCAGCCCTGAACCAGGACCAGAAACATTTTATCAAGGAGAAAAACCTCACACTACTTGTATCATCGGTGCATAACCACCGTGGTCCAAATAATAGAGGGAGTAAAATCAAATTTAACGGAGCTAAACGGAGAGACGCGAGTGGAAACTGCGAGCTCCTCGGTATCTCTTGAATGGACGTCGACGCTCCGACCTTGCCCGCAGATCCCGTGTTCTGCCCGGCGTTGCTGCCGCCGCCGGCCGCCGATCTGCTGCAGCTGCTGTTGTCGTGGCAGCCGGCGCGCCAACGCTACGACCTCAACTTCACAGAAGACGACGGCTTCACGGCCGTCCAGCTGCAAGGTACGCCGCACGCTCTATTTTACCTTCGAGGCAGCGATGTCGCTATGTTTACTGTGCGGCTTTGCGAGCGTTGCGCTGTGGCTTTACTAGCGACGGGTTGTGTACAGTGGAGCGTTGCGCTGTGGCTTTACTAGCGCCGGGTTGCTTACAGTGGAGCGTTGCGCTGTGGCGTTACTAGCGCCGGGTTGTTTACAGTGGAGCGTTGCGCTGTGGCTTTACTAGCGCCGGGTTGTTTACAGTGGAGCGTTGCGCTGTGGCTTTACTAGCGCCGGGTTGTTTACAGTGGAGCGTTGCGCTGTGGCTTTACTAGCGCCGGGTTGCTTTCAGTGGAGCGTTGCGCTGTGGCTTTACTAGCGCCGGGTTGCTTTCAGTGGAGCTTTGCTGTTGTGGCTTTACTAGTGCCGGGTTGTTTACAGTGGAGCTTTGCTGTTGTGGCTTTACTAGTGCCGGGTTGTTTACAGTGGAGCGTTGCTGTTGTGGCTTTACTAGCGCCGGGTTGCTTACAGTGGAGCGTTGCACTGTAGCTTTACTAGCGCCGGGTTGCTTACAGTGGAGCATTGCGCTGTGGCTTTACTAGCGCCGGGTTGCTTACAGTGGAGCATTGCGCTGTGGCTTTACTAGCGCCGGGTTGTTAACAGTGGAGCGTTGCGCTGTGGCTTTACTAGCGCTGGGTTGTTTACAGTGGAGCATTGCGCTGTGGCTTTACTAGCGCCGGGTTGTTTACAGTGGAGCGTTGCGCTGTGGCTTTACTAGCGCCGGGTTGCTTTCAGTGGAGCGTTGCGCTGTGGCTTTACTAGTGCCGGGTTGTTTACAGTGGAGCTTTGCTGTTGTGGCTTTACTAGCGCCGGGTTGTTTACAGTGGAGCGTTGCTGTTGTGGCTTTACTAGCGCCGGGTTGCTTACAGTGGAGCGTTGCACTGTAGCTTTACTAGCACCGGGTTGTTTACAGTGGAGCATTGCGCTGTGGCTTTACTAGGGCGGGGCTGCTTACAGTGGAGCGTTGCGCTGTAGCTTTACTAGCGCCGGGCTGTTAACAGTGGAGCGTTGCGCTGTGGCTTTACTAGCGCCGGGTTGTTTACAGTTGATTGTTGTTTAACTTGTATCACTGTGAGATGATATGAGAGCATTCATTTGTCTGATAAAAAACAGTGACAAAAATGGATCTCACGAGATAAAAGTAACACAGTCGCCCTCACGTTCCATCTCTTACAAACTGAACTTGCTTGGTGCGACACGAGGTTCCCGGCAAACGGTTCTAACGTTTTCCTCGCGACGTTGCGTTCCAGCCGTGCACCAGCAACTAGAGCAGCTGGACGCGGCGCAGCGTGCCAGCCTGCTGGACGCGCCGCTGGGCACGGGACGGCGGGCGCTGGCGGCGGCGCGGATCTCGGGCGACGCCGCCGCCGCCGCCTTCTGGACGGTGGCGCTGCACTACCTGGAGGCGGGGCGGCGCGCCGGCCAGCCACCGTCGGGCGCGCCGTTCACAGACACTCGGTACGCCGCGCGGCATGCGCCTATATGCTCAAGCAAAATTGCAAAACGTGGGAATTGTCTTGTAGTTTTTCAATTATTCAAAATTGTTCTCGATAAAAATTCCAAAAGGTGTTTCACCATTGTTATTTTATTGTAAAGATGCATTTTATTCAATTTATTTCAATATCCAATTGAAAATGAATGTCGTGACTCAGTAGCAAGTATCTTCCTTTTTAAAATATTGGCAAAATCGGGCGACAAAGCGCTGGTGGCGCTGGTGGCAAACCTGTTGCCAAAGTAAGAAGTCAAATTATACCTATTCCTCTCAGAGAAAATGACGTCAGATACCCACTGGACGTGCTACCAGTTTGTAAAAAAAATATTAATAATCTCTGCTAAATAACAAAGGAAGACAGGGAAATCACAACCCGGATTGCTCTGCCTGGCTTTGACGAGTGGGTATCATGACGTCATTTTGATAGAATTTTGATTGAATGGAAATAGGTGTATTGTAGTGTTTCTGTGGCAAGGTTTTCACTTTTCATGGTTAGCAGAGCTAATTATTTTTTTCCAAACTGGTAGTAACTCGTAGATTGGGTATCTGACATCATAGGAATAGGTCTATCAGTACCTTAGTAAAAACTGTAACCGTTTACATAATAATATATTTGAAACAATCGAGCTCCCGTCCTAACACGTAATCTGTCCGCGTCCGTGCTCCGACCCTGCAGCCCCGCTCAAGCGCCGCTGGACACGGGCGCTGACTCGCTGGCAGACAGCGCAACGTTTGCGCGGCGGCAGCTGGAGCGCGCGGCCGTGCACGAGGCGAAGCGGCGCGACCACGCGCAGACGCGGCGCGTCGTCGAACAGCTCGTGCTGCTCGGGGAGACGGATCGCGCAGTGCAGCTGCTGTTGGAGACCGACATCGCGCATCCTGCGTACTACACGGACGCAATCAAGTGAGAGAATTTGAACGGTATAGCGAAACATCTTAGGCTTAGGCTTAGGTAACTGGGTATTGAATGCTTAGTCCCAAAGTCATACTTTTACCGACGTATCGCAAAGTTATGCCGCCTGCTTTATCAAGTTAACCATCAAGTGCCATTGAAGTTTGGTTTTAAGAGATGGTAAAAGCAAAAAGACATCAATTATTTTGGTACGTTCCATCCCTGCAATCCGTATTGACAATAATTCGCCTCGATTTCACCGTTTTCCCAACGTGCGGGTCGCAGCATGGCAATAACCACACGTAAAAGTGATCGGGAACGTCGTCGGTGACGTGTGTTCCTCCAGGGCGTGCCTGGTGGCGACGATCCAGGCGACAGGCGCGGCGCAGAGCACCATCAAGCTGGTCGCGACCAACCTGATTGCCAACGGCTCGGTGCCCGAAGGCGTGCAGCTGCTGTGTCTGATCGGCAAGGGGCTGGACGCCAGCCGCTACCTGCTCTCCTACGCCATGTGGGAGCCGGCCGTGTGGCTGGCCAAGGTCGCGCTGCAGCCCGCCGATGCCAACGAGGTGGCCAGGAAGTGGGCCGAGCATCTGTGGGCCAATGGACAGAGGGTGAGCGGACGGGGACGTCGGGCTTGGGTGTTTCCGTCCGGGATGGGCGGGAGGAATCTTTCGATTTCGCAACACGGGGGGAATAAGCGTTTGGACGTTTTCTTTTTATAGAAACAAGTAGACCAGCTTTGATTATTAGAAAGTAGAAACGAAATATCAATTCCAAAATTTACATCCGTGCCGGGATTCGAATCCGGGTCTTTGTCTATCCGGGACACTGCACCAACCATTGTGCTATACGGACAACCAACTGTGGAATTGGTTTATTTGAGTTATTATTATTTGAGTTATTAGCAAACCCAACGTCGTAATCGGGGTTAGCCAAGTTTGTTGGCGTGTGATTGCAGCATAGCGTCACTAGATTCAACACCTTCTATGTTCATTCATAGTCCTGTTTCTATCTCCATGTAGCCACGTTATAATCGGGGTTAGTCGAGTTGTTGCTGTGTGATTGCAGCATAGCGTCACTAGATTCACCGGCTTCTATGTTCATTCATAGTCATCTCCATGGAGCCACGTTATAATCGGGGTTAGTCCAGTTGTTGGTGTGTGATTGCAGCATAGCGTCACTAGATTCACCGGCTTCTATATTCATTCATAACCTGTTTCTATCTCCATGGAGCCACGTTATAATCGGGGTTAGTCGAGTTGTTGGCGTGTGATTGCAGCATAGCGTCACTAGATTCACCACCTTCTATGTTCATTCATAGTCCTGTTTCTATCTCCATGGAGCCACGTTATAATCGGGGTTAGTTGAGTTTTTGGTGTGTGATTGCAGCATAGCGTCACTAGATTCACCGGCTTCTATATTCATTCATAACCTGTTTCTATCTCCATGGAGCCACGTTATAATCGGGGTTAGTCGAGTTGTTGGCGTGTGATTGCAGCATAGCGTCACTAGATTCACCGCCTTCTATGTTCATTCATAGTCCTGAATATATCTCCATGGAGCCAAACAACTCTACATTCTGAACAAGACAGGTTCTTTGCCTTGATTTTACCTCGAGTTTCCCGTATTTGAACAGTAAGATATTTGAACATTACCTCCAAAGCTTAAATCGAATTGGACATAAATTGGGTCAATGCTGACGTTGCGTTGCTTGTCCCTCGTTGCAGGAGAAGGCGGTGCTGGTGGCGTTGACGACGGGCCAGCCGGATCGCGTCATCGAGATGTTACGTGCGCAACGGTTTCACGCACGCGCCGCGCTCTATCGCGCAGCCTGCCAAGAGTTCGGCGTGCAGATCGCTGATGATATCCTTTACGCGTCGCGCCGTAGTCCTTAATATTTTACAGTGCTAAACTTGGCAGAGCTTTCATTATTGTAAAGGCGCTCCAATCGATAAGTCACTCACTTGGGGAAAATCACTCGCAAATCGTTGAAGTCTGAGGTTTGTTTGATTTCACTTGGACTCACTTTGTGAACTAGTGGGCTTGAAATTCAACACTAATTTTATTTCTTAAACTTGGCTGCTGCTTTTGTGTGAACTGCCAAGTTAACGGCTAAAGCCCCTTTTACTCGGTCACATGTTTTGTCAAACCCTTGTACAGCAGTCTTGTATACAACCGCCTATGACCGTGTTCAGCCCCTTTTACACGGTCACATGTTTTGTCAAACCCTTGTACAGCAGTCTTGTACACAACCGCCTATGACCGTGTTAAGCCCCTTTTACACAGTCACATGTTTTGTCAAACCCTTGTACAGCAGTCTTGTATACAACCGCCTATGACCGTCTTAAGCCCCTTTTACACAGTCACATGTTTCATCAAACCCTTGTACAGCAGTCTTGTACACAACCGCCTATGACCGTGTTAAGCCCCTTTTACACGGTCACATGTTTTGTCAAACCCTTGTACGGCAGTCTTGTATACAACCGCCTATGACCGTGTTAAGCCCCTTTTACACGGTCACATGTTTTGTCAAACCCTTGTACAGCAGTCTTGTATACAACCGCCTATGACCGTCTTAAGCCCCTTTTACACAGTCACATGTTTCATCAAACCCTTGTACAGCAGTCTTGTACACAACCGCCCATGACCGTGTTAAGCCCCTTTTACACGGTCACATGTTTTGTCAAACCCTTGTACGGCAGTCTTGTATACAACCGCCTATGACCGTGTTAAGCCCCTTTTACACGGTCACATGTTTTGTCAAACCCTTGTACAGCAGTCTTGTATACAACCGCCTATGACCGTGTTAAGCCCCTTTTACACGGTCACATGTTTGGTCAAACCCTTGTACAGCAGTCTTGTATACAACCGCCTATGACCGTGTTAAGCCCCTTTTACACGGTCACATGTTTTGACTGACCCTTTTACAGCAGTCTTGTATACAACCGCCTATGACCGTGTTAAGCCCCTTTTACACAGTCACATGTTTCGTCAAACCCTTGTACAGCAGTCTTGTATACAACCGCCTATGACCGTGTTAAGCCCCTTTTACACAGTCACATGTTTCGTCAAACCCTTGTACAGCAGTCTTGTATACAACCGCCTATGACCGTGTTAAGCCCCTTTTACACGGTCACATGTTTTGTTAAACCCTTGTACAGCAGTCTTGTATACAACCGCCTATGACCGTCTTAAGCCCCTTTTACACAGTCACATGTTTCATCAAACCCTTGTACAGCAGTCTTGTACACAACCGCCTATGACCGTGTTAAGCCCCTTTTACACGGTCACATGTTTTGTCAAACCCTTGTACGGCAGTCTTGTATACAACCGCCTATGACCGTGTTAAGCCCCTTTTACACGGTCACATGTTTTGTCAAACCCTTGTACAGCAGTCTTGTATACAACCGCCTATGACCGTGTTAAGCCCCTTTTACACGGTCACATGTTTGGTCAAACCCTTGTACAGCAGTCTTGTATACAACCGCCTATGACCGTGTTAAGCCCCTTTTACACGGTCACATGTTTTGTCAAACCCTTGTACAGCAGTCTTGTATACAACCGCCTATGACCGTGTTAAGCCCCTTTTACACGGTCACATGTTTCGTCAAACCCTTGTACAGCAGTCTTGTATACAACCGCCTATGACCGTGTTAAGCCCCTTTTACACGGTCACATGTTTTGTCAAACCCTTGTACAGCAATCTTGTATACAACCGCCTATGACCGTGTTAAGCCCCTTTTACACGGTCACATGTTTTGACTGACCCTTTTACAGCAGTCTTGTATACAACCGCCTATGACCGTGTTCAGCCCCTTTTACACGGTCACCTGTTTTGACTGACCCTTTTACAGCAGTCTTGTATACAACTGCCTATGACCGTGTTAAGCCTCTTTTACACGGTCACATGTTTTGTCAAACCCTTGTACAGCAGTCTTGTATACAACCCGCCTATGACCGTGTTAAGCCCCTTTTACACGGTCACATGTTTTGACTGACCCTTGTACAGCAGTCTTGTATACAACCGCCTATGACCGTGTTAAACCCCTTTTACACGGTCACATGTTTTGTCCTACCCTTGTACAGCAGTCTTGTATACAACCGCCTATGACCGTGTTAAGCCCCTTTTACACGGTCACATGTTTTGACTGACCCTTTTACAGCAGTCTTGTATACAACCGCCTATGACCGTGTTAGCCCCTTTTACACGGTCACAGGTTTTGACTGACCCTTTTACAGCAGTCTTGTATACAACTGCCTATGACCGTGTTAAGCCCCTTTTACACGGTCACATGTTTTGTCAAACCCTTGTACAGCAGTCTTGTATACAACCGCCTATGACCGTGTTAAGCCCCTTTTACACGGTCACATGTTTTGTCAAACCCTTGTACAGCAGTCTTGTATACAACCGCCTATGACCGTGTTAAGCCCCTTTTACACGGTCACATGTTTTGACTGACCCTTTTACAGCAGTCTTGTATACAACTGCCTATGACCGTGTTAAGCCCCTTTTACACGGTCACATGTTTTGTCAAACCCTTGTACAGCAGTCTTGTATACAACCGCCTATGACCGTGTTAAGCCCCTTTTACACGGTCACATGTTTTGTCAAACCCTTGTACAGCAGTCTTGTATACAACCGCCTATGACCGTGTTAAGCCCCTTTTACACGGTCACATGTTTTGTCCTACCCTTGTACAGCAGTCTTGTATACAACCGCCTATGACCGTGTTAAGCCCCTTTTACACGGTCACATGTTTTGTCAAACCCTTGTACAGCAGTCTTGTATACAACCGCCTATGACCGTGTTAAGCCCCTTTTACACGGCCACATGTTTTGTCAAACCCTTGTACAGCAGTCTTGTATACGACCGCCTATGACTGTGTAAACAGTCCATTGTATGGCAGTCCGTCTCACGAAAGCCTCGTATGGCAGAGTTCCCCATAGTTTTTTTTCGGCTACGCTCCATCATATCTTGTATGGAATGCAGCCAATCAGAGATCAGAGATTGTGTGACATCAGTATTTTAAATTATTGTAACAGTATTCTTATCTTAAGATCTTAAGATCTTCGGCATCACCGTCATCGATCGTATTAATTTTTAAGTTAACATACATCGAGACATTGAATTCCCTACCACAACTGACATCTCATGCAAGAAGTTCAATAATCAAGCTCAGCTGTTTTCTACACAATGATTACTGTGCCTTGAAAAAGGTCGTCATATTCTCCATAAAATCCATCACACAAAACCTTGTCTACAATGTTTATATAACAGACTGCTATACACCACGGTTTGACAAAACATGCGACCGTTTAAAGGGCTTAAGTTGCTTGTGAATGGACCAAAATATCTCGCCGTCTCATTTTTTCCCGATGCGGTTCCTTGACAGTCCACACAGCCGGCGGGTGGCCAGCACGAGTTTGTGCGTCTGTTGTTCGCGCTGGGAGCCCGTGATGCTGCGCTGGCCGCCGCCCGCCGTCTCGGCGAGGCAGCAACCGCCGCCGAAACGCCGTAGCCGCAGAAAGGCTGAATCCGCGGAATCACCATAGCTGCGGAGAAAACGCGGCCGTTGAAACGTCGTAGCCGCAGAAACACGGTATCTGCGCTTCATTTTCACGGAAAGGGTACATACTTGCCCCAGGGCCTGCAGTGCAATTCTGTTAATTTCTTAGAAACGGAATGAGATGAGAGCATTCACTTGTTCAACTAGAAACGTGGATAAAAGTTTTTGTCTCATCTTATCTCATCTTAGAAAAGTTAACAGAATCGTACTGATGGAGTGCGCCCAGCTTCGTGAATCGGGGCCCGGAGAAGTCTCGTCCAAATGTAGCGGAAGAAGCTTCAACCTTGTCAATCTCGAACTTGTCAGAGCAAGGGATGAATTGTGAAAAAAAAATCGAAAAAGAAACCTCGACTTTTGTATCACTGTGCCAGGTGGTGTCGGCTGTTATTCCTTTGTAAGACAAAGGTGACTTCAGAAAACGAAGTGATACTGATATCTAACTCTACAGGCAAGAAGTGGGTTCAACATGAAATGTTCAACACAATTAGCAAAAATAATTCTGCTGAATTTTAGAACGTTTAAAGTTGTTCATTGTAACGATTGCAACATTAACGTCAGAAATGGACTGGCCTTAGAGGCTGCCTTTCAGAACTGAGGCCCATACACTAAATTGAAGATTATACATCCCTGGTCAAATATTAATAAATAATCACGATAGATCATCAGCCAGAAGATTGCATGAGCTCGTCACAGATTCTCTTCTTGCCACCGATGCTGAATCCATCCAGCCAGCCAATCCAAGATTGTGTCCTAATTAACGAGCCAGTTACCCCGAACAAGCGGGGTCCTTCGTTGCCCGGTTGTCTCTGCCGCTCGTGGGATGGAAGATGCTGTCCATATCGCGGTGTGAGTTCTTCACCCACCCTCGCGAATAGGGCCAGCCAGTCACTAACTAGCCAGTTTTAGGAGTTAGGACCTGCGTGTGAAATCTACAATTCTAGATTAAAACAAAAAAAAATCAATTAAAATGTATGTAAAATATATCTTTCTATGAATTAAGCATATTTAATGTCAGAATTTGTGTGAGTTGAGTAATTGGTGTTTGAGTGTATCCATCCATAGTTTCAGAAACTTCAATCGATCAATGATAGTCATTTTATCACTACTTTATTAGCCGTATCAAAACAAACGGTCTAATTCTTATTGGAAAGTGTCCATCCTTGCAGCTCATCTGGCAGAGAAGCAAAGTAAAGCTTGGGGCTAGACTCCCTGTCTCATTTTCGATTTGACAAACCACAGGATAAACTATCGTTGCCTAAAATTCATGACTAAGCTACCTGCCATGGTATTGATTGATTTGAGAAGGGGTTACGACCTGGGTGTTGTAGAAAATCGCTGTTAAAGTAAAAAGGCTCGACCAGATCAGATACAGCATTAAAAAAATTCGGGTCCAATCAATCTCAAAGAGAGGAATATCAAATTCGAAGAAACATGCGATCCTATTCAAGAGCCAGCTAACCGGTGTAGCATCAGGAAGGAATGCACGTCTCACACGAATCCAAACCAGAAGCAACACACAGCAACAGTTTCTACCAGAAAACAAAGATCAACTGGTCTTTGCAGCGATACTAGTAAGAAAGGCAACAATACACCGCCAACAACCAGCCACACATTGTCATTCCGTTTCCGAGGTTTCAAGCGGCGAGCGCCACAGTTGTATAACCCCGGGACCCCGGCTTTTGCCCTCGTGAAATCACCAGCATAGCTACTAGTCAGCCATGGACACGGTGGCATCGCGAAGACCCGACGACGTCGACGTCAAGCCGCCATCGCCGCCAGACACCGTCCTGTCCATCCCCGATCTCCCGCCCGATCTTTGTCTCCACGTGCCCTCGCCCCACGATGCCGCTCTACCGACTCCTATCGAACTCCCGGGGCCGCCGCCGCCGCCCCCGCCGCCGCCGCCCCCGGGGTCCTACCCGCAACAGCAGCCACCGCCCCCCGAGTACTACCAACAACCGCCCCCGCCGGGATATTACCAGCCACCGCCCCCGGGATATTACCAACAACCGCCCCCGGGATATTATCAACAACCGCCCCCCGGATATACCCAACAGCAACCCCCTCCAGGCTATTATTACTACGGTGTAAGTATACCCTTCGCTATTGGTGTCCTTGGTATATCCGCGCGTTCTCGGGTGCTGATGGAGCTCTTTGTTCCCTTGCAGCCGCCGCCGCCGCCGCAGCAGCAGCAGCCCCCCAACGCCGGTGGCAGGCAAGGCGGCAGGGGTAGCCAGCCTGCACCCCAGCCGGATCGCCGGGCCGGCTGGGACAGCAACGAGAGGTTCTTCGGCTCGTTCAACGACCCAGAAATTCGCTCCGCGTTCATCCGCAAGGTCTACTCGATCCTCACGCTGCAGATGCTCGTCACTACCGGCATCATCAGCTTTTTCATCTTCTACGGCCCGGCCAAGGACTTCATCCGTGCCCACATTCTCTTGGTCGTCTTGGCCGCGGTCATCCAGTTCGTGGTCGGCATCGTGCTGGTCTGCTTCGAAAGCGTTAGTCGCAAAGTGCCGCTCAACTTCGTCTTGCTGACGATATTCACGCTCGGGGTGTCGTACGTGGCCGCCGCCGTTTCAGCGCAGTACAATACCACGGTCGTCATGATGGCGTTCGGCTTGACTGCACTGGTCACCATAATCGTGACGATAGTCGCCACCCTGCCGTGCTTCGATATGACCAAGTACGGCGGGATCCTCTACATTCTCTTCCTCGTGCTCATGGTCTTCGGCCTCGTGATCGTGGTGGTGGGGTTTTTTTATCGGTCCAAATTGCTGTACCTCATCTACAGCGGGCTAGCCGTGCTCTTGTTCACTGCTTACTTGCTCTACGACACGCAACTCATTCTCGGCGGTCGGACAGTCGAGTTGACCCCTGAGGAGTACATCCTGGGAGCCATCTCATTGTACACGGACATCTTGCAGATATTCATGCATCTGTTGCCGCTTATCAACAGCTGCATGGGTGACTGATAGCGAAGGGTGGAAAGTGGTAGGGGCAGTAAATATAAATGACAAAAATACATTAATGTTAATGCAGAACGGTGTGTCAGTGTGTGTGTGGGTGATTGATAAAAATTTGTATTGTTGGCCACTAAGGCCGGAGGTTAAGGATCATAGCCCCAAAGGAACGTGATTCAAAAAACATAGGATATGAGGGATGTCATCCCCGAAACTGAGCTGGGCGAATAATTGCGATGCTGCTAGTATCTCGCCGGCGGGTTCGCACGGACAGGAAGGAGCTGAAAGTTTAGCCGATATTGGAGCAGCTCGAACCACCGGCACCGACTCGTCGTCTCCAGAGATACTTGTTTAACCGAGGCGACAATACCGCCAACAACCCGACTTCTCGCAGCTTCCGTTTCCGAGGTTTCCTGCTTTGCACGAAGGACTCGAACCAACTATTAGTCCTCGTGAAGTACGGCGAAGTACATCTACTTGTCAGCCATGGACACGGTGGCATCGCGAAGACCCGACGACGTCGACGTCAAGCCGCCATCGCGGCCAGACACCGTCCTGTCCATCCCCGACCTCCCGCTCGGGTTTCATCTCTTCGTGCCCACGCCCTACTATGCCGCTTTGCCGACTCCTCTCGAGCTGTCGCGACAACCCCCTCCGCCGCCGCCGCCGCCCGGGTCCTACCCGCAACAGCAGCCACCACCGCCCCCGCCGCCGGGATCTAACCAACAACCGCCCCCAGGAAATGCCCAACAGCCACCCCCTTCTGGCAATTATTTCTTCGGTGTAAGTATACCCTGCGCCATTGCTGTAATCGATGTATCCGCCCGTTAGCGAGTGCTGATCGAGCTCTTTGTCCCCTTGCAGCCACCGCCGCCACCACCGACGACGTCCCCACCAGCCGCTGGCGGCGGCCAGGCCAGAGGCGTCGGGGTAAACGAGGAGATAAACTCGAAGCCGTTCAATGACCCAGCAATCCGCAACAAGTTCATCTTCAAAGTCTACGCGATTCTCTCGGCGCAGCTGCTGGTCACTGCCGTCATCATCGGCTTCATCAGCATGACTGAGGAGGGCAGGGAATTCATCCGGATCCATATGTGGTTGGCCGCGGTGGCCGTCTGCCTCCAGTTCATGCTCTTCTTCGTCCTGGTTTGCTGCGAGGACGTGCGTCGCAAAGTGCCGCTAAACTTCATTTTGCTGTCAATCTATACGGTCGCGATGGCGATATTCGCCTCGGCCGTTGCGGCTGGATACCACACCATAATCGTGACGTTGGCGTTCGGCCTGACCGCGATGGTGGCCATAATCGTGACGATAGTCGCGACCCTGCCGTGCTTCGATATGACCAAGTACGGCGGGATCCTATCCTTGTTCAGCCTCATTTTCTTTGCGCTCACCGTTGCGTCCTATGTCTTCTGGGTTTACTTCCACAACTCATTTATGAACATGATCTACTGCGCAATAGGCGTGCTCCTTTTCACCGCCTACTTGCTGTACGACACGCAACGCATTCTGGGCGGGCGGACAATCGAGATGAGCCCCGAGGACTACATTCTGGGCGCCATCTGTTTGTACTTTGACATTATTGCAATATTCATTTATATGATAAGAATGCTCGGCGCATGTTCCAAGTCGTCGGAGAATTGAGAAGGGTAGGATCTGAAACTTGTCCAGAGTGGTCGAGGCTTTAAATGATTTTGGTTAAAAATATCCGAATTTGAATGCGTAATGGTGTGTGTCAGTGGTGGGTGATTGCCGATTGGGATAAATTTGTATTGTTGGCCACTAAGACAGTGGTCGGATCATAGCCCCAAAGGAACGTGATTCAAAAAAACATAGTATATGAGGGATGTCATCCCCAAAACTGAGCTGGGCGAATAATTGCGATGCTGCTAGTATCTCGCCGGCGGGTTCCGCGTTGGACGGAAAACCGAGGCAACGAATCTGTCGAGTTTCCCGCATGTACAAGATGGAAGCAACGCGCGCCAGTTGCTGACGACCGAAGGGAGGTACGGACGGGAAGGAGCTGAAAGTTGAGTCGATATTGGAGCAGCTCGAACCACCGGTTCCGACCCGTCGTCGCCAGAGATACAATTGTTTAACCGAGGCGACAATACCGCCAACAACCCGACTTCTCGCAGCTTCCGTTTCCGAGGTTTCCTGCGCTGCACGAAGGACTCAAACCCGTCATTAGCTCTCGTGAAATCACCAGCATAGCTACTAGTCAGCCATGGACACGGTGGCATCGCGAAGACCCGACGACGTCGACGTCAAGCCACCATCGCCGCCAGACACCGTTCTGTCCATCCCCGATCTCCCGCTCGGGTTTCATCTCTTCGTGCCCTCGCCCCACGATGTCGCTTTGCCGACTCCTATCGAACTTGCGGGACCGCCGCCGCCGCCCCCGCCGCCGCCTCCGGGGTCCTACCCGCAACAGCAGCCACCGCCCCCCGAGTACTACCAACAACCGCCCCCGCCGGGATATTACCAACAACCGCCCCCGGGATATTACCAACAACCGCCCCCACGAAATGCCCAACAGCAACCCCCTCCCGGCTATTATTACTACGGTGTAAGTATACCCTGTGCCATTGCTGTAATCGATGTAAAGTTTATTTAATATAAGAATAACCCTGTCCGCTCAGCGCTAGTAGTCAATACCACTACCAACATGACGGCAAATAGATTCGCTGTCACAGATTTACCTTTATTTCTAACTGCATAAGTAATATAACCGTAAGAATAAAGTTACTAATAAAAAGCTAAAAGATATGCCAGTTGTAAATAAAGCGTTTAGGCAGTGTTCTAGAGTTTGTGTTTTGAAATTTTGAAAAAGTGCCTTGTGGATTTAGTTTCATGGGTTGGTGAAATGTTAATGGCGGCCATTTTTGAGTGTGACCTTAACCTGGAAAGAATGTATCCGCGCGTTAGCGAGTGCTGATCGAGCTCTTTGTCCCCTTGCAGCCGCCGCCAACGACGCCACCCCCGCCGCCCCCGCCGCCGCCACCAGACGCTGGCGGTGGCCAGGCCGAAGGCGTCGTGAACAACGGGGAGCCGAACTCAAACCCGAAGCCGTTCAAAGACCCAGCAATCCGCAACAAGTTCATCTTCAAAGTCTACGCGATTCTCTCGGTGCAGCTGCTGATCACTGCCGTCATCGTCGGCATTATTAGCATGACTGAGGAGGGCAGGGAATTCATCCGGATCCATATGTGGTTGGCCGCGGTGGCCGTCGTCCTCCAGTTCGTGCTCTTCGTCGTCCTGGTTTGCTGCGTGGACGTGCGTCGCAAAGTGCCGCTAAACTTCATTTTACTGTCAATCTACACGGTCTCGCTGGCGATAGTCGCCTCGGCCATTGCGGCGGGTACCCAGACCATAATCGTGGCGTTGGCGTTCGGCCTGACCGCGATGGTCACCATAATCGTGACGATAATCGCGACCCTGCCGTGCTTTGACATGACCAAGTACGGCGGGATCCTCTTCTTGTTCACCATCATATTCTTTGTGTTCAGCGTGATGGCCTCGGTCTTCTGGGTTTACTTACAAGACTCATTCATGAGCCTGGTCATCAGCGCGACCTGCGTAATCTTATTCACTGCTTACCTGCTGTACGACACGCAACGCATTCTTGGCGGGCGGACAGTTGAGATGAGCCCCGAGGACTACATTCTGGGCGCCATCTTTTTGTACTTTGACATTATTGTAATATTCATTTATATTTTGAGAGTGCTCGGTGCATGTGCCAAGGCGACGGAAAGAGAAGGGTAGGATCTGAAACTTGTCCAGAGTGGTCGAGGCTTTAAAGGCTTTTGGTTAAAAATATCCGAATTTGAATGCGTAATGGTGTGTGTATAAGTGTGAGTGTGGGTGATTGGGATAAATTTGTATTGTTGGCCACTAAGGCAGTGGTCGGATCATAGCCCCAAAGGAACGTGATTCAAAGACATAGTTAATGAGGGATGTCATCCCCGAAACTGAGCTGGGCGAATAATTGCGATGCTGCTAGTATCTCGCCGGCGGGTTCCGCGTTGGACGGAAAACCGAGGCAACGAATCTGTCGAGTTTCCCGCATGTACAAGATGGAAGCAACGCGCGCTAGTTGCTGACGGCCGAAAGGAGGCACGGACGGGAAGGAGCTGAAAGTTGAGCCGATATTGGAGCAGCTCGAACTACCGGTACCGACCCCAAGACTGCATTGGAGTGAGGGGATGGCGCCCCCACTGTTTTATTTCTAGTATACCGAGCTCTTGCCTAGTTGTCATTATTGTTAAAATCTTAGCGTGTGCTTACATCGACTTGTCTTAGTAACGATCTTAAAAGCTAATTAAATTAATTATTTGTAGGTAACTGCTCTAAGCTAGTCTAGGCAGGAATTGCATTTGGTATCATGTGCCAATTGTTGAAGTAAGGTGGTCGTATGTTACAATATCCTTTAGCAGCTCATTGGGAGCTTTGGTCAGGTTAAGATAAAAGTCCCTGGCTTGTTCCTTGACAATGTCTTCAAAGATTGCAATGCCAAGGTTCCTATGTATTTCCCTTTTTCTTGCATATCAGGGTGATCGTGTGATACGACGGAGCGCTAAGTTTTGGACCACCTGGAGTCTTTTGTAGGAATTTTTCGAAATGACACCTCAGACAGAACTGGCGTAAGTCATAATGGGTAAAATTAGACTCTTATAAAGAGTTAGTCCATTCCTAATACTTAGAGTACTTCGTCCACTGACAGGTGGTCGCAGAAGACCTAATCTTGCCATGGCTTTGTCTCTACTTACTTTAGTGTGCGCTAGCCAAGTAAGCTTTGAGTCCATTGTTACGCCGAGGTATCTCGCTTCCTTCTGCCAAGGAATAGGCTCGTCAAAGAGATAAGCATTGTCGGTTGTTATGCAGTCTTTCTTTTTCCTTTTGGAGAACAGGACCGCCGAGCTCTTGGAAACGTTAACCTTGATTCTCCACATCTCGTACCAGGACTCTAGGTCATCCAGGGCTTTTTGCAGATACCTGCTAGCCTGGTATCCTCTGCATGTAGGGCTACTTTTACATTTGGCGTCTTTGGCATGTCATTTATGAAGATATTAAATAGTACAGGTCCAAGAAGGGAGCCCTGCGGCACACCGGCTTTAATTTTCCTAAGAGTAGAGTGAGATGTCCCGTGGCTAACTTGAAACGTCCTGTCGCATAGATAAGATTTAATTATTTTAATGAGATATGGTGGAAAGTCATAGGTCATAAGTTTGCTGATGAGCCCTTTATGCCAAACTTTGTCAAAAGCCTGGGAAATGTCAAGATAAACTACCCCAGTAACCTTTAGTTTATTCAGTAAACTCATTGGTCGATAATTTTGAGGAAAGGTAGGATCTTTTCCGGGTTTTTGACCCGTCGTCGCCAGAGATACTTGTATAACCGAGGCGACAATACCGCCAACAACCCGACCTCTCGCAGCTTCCGTTTCCGAGGTTTCCTGCGCTGCACGAAGGACCCAAACCCGTCATTAGCTTTCGTGAAATCACCAGCATAGCTACTAGTCAGCCATGGACACGGTGGCATCGCGAAGACCCGACGACGTCGACGTCAAGCCGCCATCGCCGCCAGACACCGTCCTGTCCATCCACGACCTCCCGCTCGGGTTTCATCTCTTCGTGCCCTCGCCCCACGATGCCGCTTTGCCGACTCCTCTCGACCTTCCGGGGCCGCCGCCGCCCCCGCCGCCGCCCCCGGGGTCCTACTCGCATCATAAGCGTCTTAACAAACGACCGCCCCCGCTGAGATATTACCAACAGCCACCCCAGCACTGCTTTTATTACAACGGTGTACGTATACGCTTCGCCAACCTCTTAATATTTCCATGCTTTCCACTTGGTAATTCAAATTGACCCTCTTGGCCGCCGCAACAGCAACAGCAACTGCAACTGCAACAGCAACAGCATTCGGTCTACTCGACCAGCGGTGTGCCGCTGCCGCGCTACCACGGCGGCAGCGACAGCGAGGAGACATTTTTCGAGTACTTCAACGACGAGGACGTTCGCAAGGAATTCGTCTGCAAAGTCTACTCGATCTTCTCACTGCAGCTGCTGCTCACTACCGGCATAATCTCCGGCGTCGTCTTCTACAAACCGGCCAAAGACTACTTCCGTCGCAACTTGCTGTTGTTCGTGATTGCGTTAGTCGTCCAGATGGTGATTTTCCTCATGCTCGCCTGCTGTGACTTCATGCGTCGTCAAGTGCCGCTGAACCTGATCCTGTTGACGCTGTTCACGCTCGCGCTGTCGGTCGTAGCCGCAACCATTTCAGCGCGCTACGATACCACCATCGTGGTGATGGCGTTCGGCTTCACCGCTCTGGTTAGCATAATCGTGACGATTGTTGCGACCCTGCCTTGCTTCGACGTGACCAAATGCGGCGGGACCCTCTACATTCTCTTGCTAGTGCTCATGGCTTTCGGCCTCGTGATCGCGGTGGTGGGGTTTTTTTATCGGACGCAATTGCTGTACCTCATCTACAGCGCGTTAGCCGTGCTCTTGTTCACTGCTTATTTGCTCTTCGACACGCAACTGATTCTCGGCGGGCGGACTGTCGAGCTTTTCCCGGAGGAGTACATCCTGGGAGCCATCTCATTGTACACGGACGTTGTGCAGATATTCATGCATCTGTTGGCAATATGCAACTGTTGCCGTGGCGAAAACTAGCGAAGGGTAGGAACCGTTACTTGTCGAGAGTGGTTGGCTGGTTAGATCATTATAATTTAGTTAATTTAGACAGGTGCTTGCCTATCTAAATTAACTACTGGATACATGATAATGGATTAAAGTTAGCGTATATCGCAAGGTATAAAGTTCGGTGGTGAAGTATATATATGTCCTTCTGGACGCACAATTTTGAATGTATGAATTCCCCATGGATAAAAAAAAATAAGCTGATTGCCGTATTGAAGAAGGGTTTCGACGGAGATGCTTTGTAATTTTGCTGGAATTATCTCGGCCAGTCAGCAATAGTGGCGGCGCCTAAAATGAATCAGTATGGAAGCAGAGCAGGGGCAATGTAACACTTTGAGGGGGGCACGACATCCCCCCCACAGATCGTAATACTGGAAACTGGGAGAGCGATAAATCTTTAGTAGGTACAGAAAATTGGTTTTATTTGCTGATTGCAGAATTGCTCCTGTCCTCCTTTAGCAGCGTCGTTACTCGTTAGCATCTTAGTTGCGACTGGTCCAGCTGATGAGCGGAAACGACTAGCGAGGGGGAGCACGACTTCTTAGTCTAGAAGTGTATGGAGATTGGAGTGTATGTATATGATATGGTGTTTGTGTCGGCAATCAGCATGGAGGGTTGTGGATTCAAGTTGAAATTCTTAGCGTGACTACGACTTAAGGGAGTAAATAAAGCGGTGATTTCATGGTAAAATTGAGGGTACATTATCTTTGCATTGTTTTTATCCACGAACCAGCACTATCGATGAGTGTTCTGTAAATTAATTGAGACTAATGGAATGGCCTGGAAAATGCATCGTAATATATACGATGTCGATATTTACAAATATAAATACCTATACTATCGGTTTGGTTCGTTGATTTCTTTCCATAAGGGATGTAGATTCGTTGTCATATCAGGTCGCTATAAAAATGAAGCGCATCAGAGCGAAATTTTGCCTTTATTTATTTTTGCTACCACGATCTTTTCACTTGATGCCGAATAAATTTAAGTCAGTAGTTTATGTAGTTTCTACTGTGAGGCGTTAGGTCATTAAAGCCTTAATTATCGGGTTTCGGGAATATAATACTTAGCAGATGCAGACAGCGCCAATTACAAGATTACGCTCACGAGTACAAGGGATGCAATCCTCCCAATACGGATTGAATCCCGTAATTACAATGCCCGGACAGCTAGTTATCCTCTCGGTATCAACACTGACAGCCGTCCATCAATTTTCTATTCACCGGGCCGGATAACTAGCTATCCGCACCGTGTATCACCGAGCACGAGATGGGTCGACATGCTCCTCTTGCCAAATTTCCTCGCCTCTTGTTTAATGATCATCACTCTAACACTGTGTCGTATGCTTGCCCTGTTCACCCTGGCTCCAACGAGCTTGGACCACCGTCCGATTCTAGCCGCGGAGACCTTGCCCTTGACCCCTGGCCAGTGACACGGGTGCCAGTCGCCATTTCGTGCGCTTATCGTCGTACGATAAGCCCCCCCTCCTTCAACGACGTCGACGCTAGAGGCTGGCTCCGGGGACGAGAAGATAAGCTCTTTGCGAACACGGCTACGCTAGGCGGAGGACTCGCTTCGTTGCTCGAGACCATCAAGACGCTGTCTGCGATCACGGTGAGTTTTTGTCTTGTACCTGGCTTGATTCTTGATTATTATGATCATAGCTCACAAACTATTGCAGGACATGGAGGGATGTTTCAAATCCGAATACGATATCTTTCAGATATCGGTTTATTTTCACTGCTGCAGATATGTGACGGTGTTACCATAGTGATTTTTATTGTATAAGTATACAGATTCGTGTTTTTGAGTTTCTATTTTTATTTTATTTTAGCTTTTTTCATTTCTTTCCATGCATTTCTCCGTTTACACTACACTACGATAATTAAAATGTTGATGGACGAAGAAACTTGGTTTGTTGACGGTTGTCAAATCTTAAAGTTCTACACCGTGTCGAGCTGCGAATTTATAATGAAATGACTCATTTTTTTACTAATTTAACCTGGCTTTATTTGCAGAAATTTGTTCCATAGTAAAAATATTTAAAAATAAATATACATTATTTAATTGTGAAATAATATTAGTTATGGTACTGAACTGGGAAGTCTGAGCCGACATTATTTTCGTTTTGTTAGTGCCCGTACCACGATTTTTCGACCAGCTCCGCTCTCGACGGACATAATTGTGTTTGACGGCTGGTTATAAATTTCTATACTTGCCAACAAGCGAATTGGGGTCTTCTAGCAATTCCCATGTCACTCAGACTCACGTCTACGATTATACGATACGTGCTGCCAAAGAATTTGTCCAGTGTTCAGTAGACCATCGAAACAGTGTCAACAGTTTCATGGTGTCACCTTGCTAACACAGATTGAATCTCAATAGGACGTCTCGAAGGTCCGAAGGTAGCTTACATCGAAGATAGCATTGTCTCGACGGTCGACGCGATTGTAAATAAAGTAAACAGAAATATCAACAAACAACGTGACATTGTAGCTGCGACAAATAATATACTCTAGGCTTTACAGTTTATAGACACGTAAACAAACACAAGAAAAAGCAAAGAAAACATATTTTTACCTGGAATATAAATGAAGATTCGCTTCATTCGATTCGATACGCTCATCTTTTAGCCAAGCACTAGACAATTTCGTATTTAAATTCATCTACGCAGTGCACACTAAATTTTTTAAATTGTGCAAATTGCCATAAAACATGTTTGTGATTAATGTTAAGTGTTAGCTTGCCTATCAATCAGCAAGGTCAGGGCTGTCGAACGCACAGAAGATTGCAAAAACGTGCGGTTCTCTGCGTCAATGCCATTGTCTTGTTCTTATCGCATTGCACACAAGTCTACAACATAATAAAATCCCAAGACTGGCCGCTGGTCGCCGGGAATGCAGCTTGCCCATGTTAACACTTGAATTGAACGGGTCACGACCTTACTTGCCTCCAATTTCGGACCTACGTAAGTCGAATGCCAGCTTGCCATTGATTTCTATAAGCTGAGTTGATCAAATGGGAATAAATCAACTCAAAAGTATGTCTATTTAGGAAATGATTTGCTAACAGAAAAAAAATTAATGTAATTTACACGATTCTTATCTGCCCTCTATGTCTTTGCACGTTCTTATCTTCCCGATCTTCATCTCTTCCTTTGCTTATCTCCTAAATTCTCCATCTGCATTCTGCTTCACTCCTTATCAAAGTCTGTAGCATGACGACACTAATCCATCTCCACGGGGGGTCTAGTCCGTCACTATGCAAAGACATTGGCAGTCATAATCGTCCATCGCACAGAGCACAGAGCACAGAGCACAGAGCACAGAGCACAGAGCACAGAACACAGAGCACGAGTGTACACAAACACTACAACTATACACTGGCACTAAGTTTTACATCGTACACAACTATATTGAAAACAAAACTATCCGCTACCCGGTCCATGTCTGTGGTGCCACCTTCCCCCACCGCCCGCCGTGTCCCGGGTTCGAGACCCCGCGTCGCGACGCTGCGTGACGTCACAGGCGTCGCGACGTCGGCGACGCCGCCTGGGTCTTGGCCAAGGTCGAGCTGGCTTGTGTTTGGGTGGGACGAGGAGGAGGAGGGGGGCCCTACGCTCAGCACCAGCAGTCAGTTATCGGCGAGCGTGCGGCGCGTAGAGTCGATGCGGCATTCGTTGTGAAGAGAATATTTTATCGACGCTATAGCAGCTAGCAACAGCTACGTGAGTGACGGCGACGTTGGTTATATTTAGCTCGACGTCTTCGCTTTGGTCTTGAAACAGTTCAGCCGTTTGGTGAAATGTTGTTTGTTGGGGGTGTTGACAGGGGCGGCTCGTGAGGGAGGTCTGCAGGGCTGCAGCCCTCCCTAGCTTTCCGGTGTCAAATAATCTCTTTCTTAATATTTTTTCATGGAATTTAATTTTTAAATATAATATTTATTACATTTACATATTTATTTTATAGACGTATCATACATACATTTAAATTAAACCAGAAAAATATTTACTATTTAGTATTTTATTGTATTGAATCAGCGGTATTTGCTACGGAACGCGCGGCGTTGCAATTGAATAGCGAGCGAAATGCCGCGCGCCATGGCAGCAGCACACTTCATACGAGCAAGCGCGCGGGCTGGAGCGAATGCAGCCCGAGCTAGCTACCATTCTATACGGTAAAGCCGGGAGACTCGCGGAGCTACGAAGTTTGCCAAGGTCACACTCTGCTTGCTTGTTGCGCGATGCTATAACGAATCTTCGGGCTGCTCGCAAGGCAGCTCACTGCAGCTCGATTGGGTGTCTCCGACCGGGAGTCCCCGGCTGACGAATTAACTAGCTAGACTAGCGATAACGCTCCACGGCCCGCCATGGTATCGTCACCTCGTCAGTCATTATGGAGACTAACACCGTGACGGGGCTGAAGAGTTGTTCCTTCCGAACTCTAACATTAAACCAAAATATTGCCATACAAACAATTGGACGAATTTTCGTTTATTTGAAGGGGGGGTGGGGGATACATGCATTATATACTATATATTTTTTTTAGCAGACCCTCCCAAAACAACCGCCACGAGCCGCCACTGGGTGTTGATATGTTCTTGATGCTGGTGCTTGTGTCGGTCTGATGTGTCGGGCGCTGGTCAGGGGGTCGACGGATCCCTGGTGAAATCGGTGAAATCGGGCGAGCAAAGATGCTCTTTTAAATAATGTCAATTGTCATAATTGGCACTGGGGATTACGCATTTGTGGCAAAAAAGTCACCTAAATTTTGTGTAAGATGACACAACTAACGTTGTTGTACGTTGTGCTTATAGATGGTTGGATTACGTTAATTTCTTACCATGCCGCATAGGAAGCGCTGACAATTTTGTCGCCAGCTCAACAAAACAATTTGGGTAGAGTTGCCTTTAAATGTCTATATATATTTTCATGGTCTAAGTTCTCATAGCTCAAAGTTTTAATTAATTACATCACTGCGGCTAATGCTAGCAATACGAACATATAAACTTCATTAAAGAAAGCTAATGTTTCGCTAGGCCTCCGCCTTGCTTCTTCAAGAAGCAAAGGGCCAGGGCAAAGTCTTAAACTCAAAATTTCACTCAAAATTAAACAAAAAAAAATTGAATTGGTATATTAAAAGTGTTCTGTTAAAGAGACTGACAGTCTAAAATAACCGTTCAATAACCCTAATTCAAATCGAAGAAATAACCGATATTTGAATAAAAAATAACTCACCACCGCCTTGTATACTCAATCCACCAGCTCTGCCTGCCGCACTCGACATGCTTCCCACGGTGGCGACAGTGGCGCGCCGCACGGCGAGACTGAGCGGCGCGCGTGCGCTCTCGCAGCTCTCCGCTGCGCCAGCGCAGGCCCCGACGCAGGCGCGCAATGCGCAGCTGTCCACGGCGCAGGTGATCGAGCGGGAACGCAAGTTCGGCGCGCACCACTATCATCCGATCCCGGCGGCGCTGTGTCGCGGAGAAGGTGAATGATTAGGGTTGACATTTGAAGCTATAGCATGCATTTGCTAGCGTTGCATGCATCCCTAGATCTAGTTGTTATTATTGGTAATGATAATATGTCCGTCCCGAAATTGTATCCCGGTATATGGATACAATTTTGGGATGGGTATGCTCTTTTTGATGAGCAGAACGAACTTGGCAAACGAAGCGTAACTGCTATTAGACCTACTGATGAGAATATCCTGTCTCTGCTTGGAACTTTTCTCAAAATTCCGTTGCCTAGGTACTGATGTTTCCAAAAAATTCAGTTTTCTCATTATTTTGTTGTTTGTTTCCCTCTCATGACGAATATTTTATTTAATTTAACAAAAATTTCTAGATACTATGCAGCTAGGTTAAAATATTAAATAGTGGTGTTATATGCAAATATAATTTTTTATTTCAAACCACACTTTTATGTCTTTATTATGTAGCGTTTTTCCAGTTTTTAGTTTTTTTTGCGTTTTCGATTTTTGTGTAATTTAGCAAGGCAAGGTATCCAAGGGCAAGATGTTGGGCAGTTCCCCGCCATGCCTTTTTTACTATTGATCTTCTTGAACAGTCGATCAATCGTCAAATTCCATGTGAAAACTCAATCGAAAGATTCGTCTCATTGCATGAAATCACGCATACGGCATTAAAAAATATTTAATGGATTGGAGAATCAAATCTAGACATTTGGACAGGTTTGGCAATGAATTCTGATCTATAAAGCAGTAGCTGTAGCTCCATTAATACTTACACCACTTACACACGATTAAATGAAGATTTCATTTCGTATCGCGATTCGTCGCGAACTATGTGCAGAAAATCGATAGTGTAACAAGAGTGAATAATTTCTCAATTCAAGATGTTTGTATTGTATAATTCAATCAAATGATGTCTCGCCACCAGCTTTTTGTTTATTCGTATCATCACCCTGGCACTAAAAAATACCTGACAGTCTACTAAAGGTATCCATGGCGCACAGAAATGCATCGACATGTGGGGTTTCTCTTCTGGTTTCTTGAAGCCGTATAAGGGATGGTTAGTTCATTGGGATAAACATTGTTTTACAAGTAAACTGTCGACAGATTTGCTTTAAAAACGAGCAGGCCAGAGATTTTGAAGTTTCCCAAAAAATTCCATCATAATTGTCTAAGGCATTTTGTCTGCAAAGCGAGAAAAAAAAGACTAGAATTTTCTTCCAGCACCGAATTGAAAATTCGTAGTGCCCTTCTTGTGAAAATAACGCACAACAACGAATCCACCCGGATTCGCGATTGTTTGGATGCCAAACTCTAAATCCTAATTCGCGAATTGGAAGTGCAAACGCGACGTTGACGTAAATTTGCTCATCTTTTCTACCGCGAGTCACAACAACAAGAAAGTTGCAAGCGAAGATAGCGCTAACCAAAGATACTGGTATAGCGTTCGGCTGCGCTAACTGATGCTGACCTTCGTCGAGAGATGTGTAAATAAACCGGCGGTGTCATCTTAGGCTGAGACACGAGTCACTGGCCGGCTGACAGCTCTGATGCAATGTTTCGTTCTGTGATGCTCTAATTGCCATGTGTACCAAGAATCATAATCTCGGCATCCATCGTTATCAAACTGGAGTTTAGACCCCATTCGATATGGGCTTTAAATTATTCAGTAGGTAGTTAATAAATGCTGAAATCATTGAATTCAAATTGAAATGAATTACTATTCATTCGATTTGCCTCAAAATAACACGATTCTTTTCCTAGTTGTAAAAGCGAAACTGTAAATTTTGTCAAAATCGTTGAAGCTAAAATTGATTTAGTTGCAAGAAACTGCAAAAATGCTGAAACGTCATAATGGTGCCATTTTCAAGAAAAGTTGAATGAAAATTTTACCCAAAAGTAAAGTTGTGAGGATTTATTCATATCTGTAAGGTTTTGTCAAATTATAATTTAAGTTGATACTGCTTTATAGTGCAAGAGGTGCAAGAAAAAAAAATAATAAACGAAAATCACAACCCAAAAAGCTTTATCAAGTGGAAAACAGGAATTCGTTTTACATTCTTAAGAAGACTCATGTCTTTTCCTAATCTACTACACACAAGTTTTCAATAAAATTATTTAACCATGGTATTGAATACCAAGCCCCTTAAACTCCAACTTATCCATCAAAGCTATTTGCCTGCTTTAAAAACCATTCAAAATACAGTTAAAAGGTTATCAAAAAAAACCACGTCATTTTCACCGAACGGAATCCCCACCGCACAAAACGCCCCCGACTCTGCCGCTGCCCCCACCAACGACGGCCTCCCGTTCCCGCCAGGCATCTACATGTGGGACGTCGAGGGCCGCCGCTACGCCGACTTCCTCTCCGGCTACGGCACGGTGAACCAGGGCCACTGCCACCCGCGGCTGGTGGCGGCGCTGACGGCGCAGGCACGCGTTCTGACTCACACCTCGCGCGCCTTCCACCCGGCGCTGCTCGGCGAGTACAGCGAGCTCGTCACGCGTCTCTTCGGCTACGACAAGCTCGTGCCGATGAACACCGGTAGGTTACGTCGGACTGTCGGCGATTGCACGAGCGCGTACGACCTTCGAGCAATGCTAGGTTGGGTTACGCAACATGATCGTTTAGCGGCGCTGTGTTGTTGGACAGGGTTCATGTTTTCTGACATCTCTGAACAGTAATTTATTTAAATATAAATTGTTAAACACATTGAAACATTAGGATTTACTGCAATACATGGGTAAAATTACAGGGAATGTATACATTGGTACATTTCAGACAATATCCACATACATTTTTGTCAAAGATACAGAGCTACTTTGAGTTTCTCAACTCTTGCAAACTGAAAACACAGGTAGGAAGCAGTTCGAACATGTGATTAGTCTCCATATTCTGCATATTCCAACCTAGCCTTGCTCGAAGCGCAGCACAGCACAAGCTGTTTTTAGGGAAACGAGTACCTGGCTTCAAGTGTCGAACTGATTGCACCAGAGCTAAGTCCCTACCATTTCAACTACCATTCTCATCCACTGCCATTTAAACATCCTCACACTTATCATCATCTATTCCGTCATTAGCTGTGACTAAAGCTCAGATACTCAGCTCAGATGTACCTACTAAACTATAGTGTACAGAACTTTAGAATAGGTACCGATTTTCCCTGTCATAGCAGAGTCTTTAAAAGTTTAAGAATAGAGATAGTGGTTAGCCCTGTATATTTATTGTTATAAACAAAATATACATTCCAAAATTTGTATAACTTGTATGATATTCATTCCACAGCTGTTGGTTGTTCATGTAGCAAAGGTGAATAATGCTTCATCCTGGCAAAGGTGACATATCTGGATTAAAAACATGTATGGACACAAATTTTGGAGTGGATGTATCGTTTATCAGCTCAGATAATAAATTATATCTACTTAATTCAGATTAAAAAAAAAACTACTTTGCATGCAAAGAGTATTTGCATTTAGATTCGAATCAACAATTTCTGTAAATTCTCTGACGAGCCGTCGGTCCCTGCAGGCGTGGAGGCTGCGGAGACGGCGGTGAAGATGGCGCGCAAGTGGGGCTACGTGCGCAAGGGCGTGCCCACAGACGCTGCACGCGTGGTGTTCGCGCGCGGGAACTTCTGGGGCCGTTCGTTGGCCGCGTGCTCCGCGTCGAGCGACCCGTCGTGTCGCGAAGGCTTCGGCCCGTACATGCCCGGCTTCGACCTCGTCGACTACGACGACATCGCACAGCTCGAGGTGAACCTTACCACACCTTACCACCTTAGCACCCGTTGACAGATAACTCTGATATCTCTGAGACGTAACTCTGAGATGTCTATGCAGTGGCTCAGTATTGTACAATCTTGATACTAGTGCCTTGTCTGCAAATTGTCTGCCTTGTTGTATGCCTTGATACAATGCCTGTTGATATTGTGAGATTATAGATGTCACCAAATTAAAGCCATGTCCATCTAGGCTGTCAGTGAGAATATAAAGTCTTAATTGTCACGTTAAAAACAATTGCAGGTCTCAACAATCCTTTATATCCCTTGTTCCATGGCTCTCTGATATTCTCCTGCCTGATTTAAATCTCAAATCGAAAAAAACGCACAAATAAAAACTCAAAAATTCCATCTCTAACTCTAAGCATCTCTAACACATCTCCAAGACTCTAACGCATCCCTAACGCATCGCACCGACCCACAGGAGGCCCTGCAAGACCCGAACGTGGTAGCGTTCATGGTGGAGCCGATCCAAGGCGAGGCCGGCGTTCGAGTCCCGTCGCCGGGCTACCTGACGGCCGCCCGCGCGCTCTGCACGGCGCGCAACGTTCTGCTCATCGCCGATGAGGTTCAGACCGGGCTGGGACGGACGGGCCGCCGGCTGGCCGTCGATCACGAGGAGGTGCGGCCCGACATGGTGGTGCTGGCCAAGGCGCTCTCCGGGGGCATGATGCCGGTGAGTCTCCCCTTTGATTGTGCACATGATCAGTTCTGTTCGGGAGAGAGGTCGGAGGGTTTGAAGTTAGTAAGACAACTTTACTCGCCTTGCTTGTCAACCTCTCGACAGCACGGATTAGCGGAGGAATCCTGTTCGAATCGTACCGTCCTTCGGAATTGGGACGTAAAGACGGTGGTCCCCTCGGTGCTTTTCGACAGGAGTAGGCTATGTGCCGGCACCGGGTTTCCGGTGCCGGCTAGGTTAGGTTAGGTTTATCATCAGCATCACCCTTTCATTCACCGACACCATTAGACCAGTGCCATAGCGCAATTTTTCAAAACAGTGTGTCGTTAAACTCAAATAATATTAATAATAGTGTCCCGTTTGTTTGGAAGCAAAATAACAAAATTTATCTCTGTTGAAAAACCTACCACTTAGAAGATTTGTATCTTTTTCACCGGCATCGCTTGCCTCACTCATAAAAACTTCCTTAGTCTTGGTCTCGGTGTCGGCAGCTTCCCACATGTCTGTATTAACGGCCCGCCGCCCGTCGCGCAGGTGTCCGCGGTGCTCGCCGACGACGACGTCGCCCTCTGCTTGGAGGCGGGGTCGCACGGCTCGACGTTCGGCGGCTCGCCGCTGGCGTGCGCCGTCGCCATCGAGGCGCTGTCCGTGCTCGAGGAGGAGAAGCTGGCGGAGAACGCCGACAAGATGGGCGCCGTGTTTCGCGCCGCGCTCGCCGAGCAGCTGCCAAAGAGGATGGTCGCCGACGTCCGCGGGAAGGGGTTGTTGAACGCCGTCGAGATTCGCCCGGGTTAGTGGATTAAGGCTTATTCGCGACAAAATTGTGCAGATAAATTAGACGTGAACGTAAAATATTTAGTACACATGAGTGAATTAGAGCGTTTACAAAAAACTTGATAGCATTAAGCTTTAAGCACCGTAGTCGAAATGTTTGACGGAGTCAAAGGTTTTGTGTAACGTATAAGTTTGACATAAAGGCCCATTCACAACCAACTTATGCCGTAAACTTAGAATAGAATAGAATTGGAGTTTATTTATAACTTTGGACAATGGATACATAAAGCACATTTATTTCCTGTTGGTTGCAATAGGTTGTGTCAGAAACACGTTTACACGTTTATTATACGTTTATTTTACACGTAAAATATTTAGTACACATGTGACATACATCAGGAGGGTTCACAACAAACTTACTAACTTAAGCTTTACGCACCGTAGTCGAAATGTTTGACAGAGTCAAAGGTTTTGTGTAACGTATAAGTTTGACATAAAGGCCCATTCACAACCAACTTATGCCGTAAACTTAGAATAGAATAGAATTGGAGTTTATTTATAACTTTGGACAATGGATACATAAAGCACATTTATTTCCTGTTGGTTGCAATAGGTTGTGTCAGAAACACGTTTACACGTTTATTATACGTTTATTTTACACGTAAAATATTTAGTACACATGTGACATACATCAGGAGGGTTCAAAACAAAATTAATAACTGCTTTATGCACTGAAGTTGAAATGTTTGACAGAGCCAAAGATTTTTGTCTTGCATATAATGTTTGACGTAGGTAAGGGGGAACCAATATGATAAGACTAGCAGCGGAGCCCGTGCCTCCGGCACTATGTGGTTACGCCTTTTACTTATAATTAAATTTTTTTTTTCATTTAATTTTTTTAAGCTCATAAGGCTGCCCCTTTACCCTTAAGGCAAACCCTATGCCCATAAGGCAAATCCTATGTCCATAAGGCATAAGTACGTCCATAATGCAGAAATGTGCCAATAAGGCAAAACCTTTGTTCAAAAGGCAAACCCTACGCCCATAAGGCAAACCTTATGCCCATAAGGCACAAAGCATACTTACGACTTTTTCTTTTAGTTTTTAACGACATGGGGTACATGTTCGCCCTATGGACGAATAGTTCACCCAATGGGCGTGAAGAGAACCTATAGAACTTAGGGTGAACCATACGCCATTAGGGCTAAATATGCACGTAGCAGTTGAAGTAGCTGTCTAGACTGGGTTCCCAAAGTTTCGACCAAGTTTTCAAATAGAACTGTTCAATTGATTCCATGGGGAAAAAACCTCTGCTGTGTATAATAAGCTGTGTTTAAATTCTAGACAAAGACGCGTGGTGGAGTTTATGTGAATTTTTCCCTTTATGCATAGAAGATTTATGCAATTGATGCATATAACATATGGTGGACCATACGCCCTTAGGGCGACCTATACGCCCATTGGGCGAACTATACAACCAAAGGGTAAACTTTACGCCCATAGGGCGAACTATACACCCATAGGGTGAACCATACGCCCTTAGGGCGAACTATAAGCTCAAAGGGCGAACTATACACCCATAGGGTTATCTTTACACCCATAGGGTAAACTATACGCCCATAGGGCGAGCTATATGCCCAAAGGGCGAACTATACGCCCAAAGGGCGAACTATACGCCAATAGGGCGAACTATACACCCATAGAGTGAACTTTACGCCCTTAGGGCGAACTATTCGCCCATAGGGCGAAATATACGCCCATAGGGCAAACTATACGCCCATAGGGCGAACTATACGCCCATAGGGCGAACTATACGCCCATAGGGCGAACTATACGCCCATAGGGCGAATTATACGCCCATGGGGCGGAAAATACGCCCATAGGGCAAACCATACGCCCATAGGGCGTACAACATGCTCAAAGGGCGAACATACGCCCATAGGGCGAACTATACGCCCATAGGGTGAACTATACGACCATTGGGCGAACCACACGCCCATAGGACGAATTATCCGCCCATAGGGACAAATATACGTTCATAGGGCGAACAAAAAGCTTATAGGCCTAATTTTCGCAATAATGGTGAATGTTCGCCAATTGTATTGTTCGCTAGTATAGTACGCTATGGGCGTATAGTACGCCCTATGGGCGTATAGTTCGTCCTACGGGCGTATAGTTCGCCCTATGGGCGTATGGTTCGCCCTATGGGCGTATGGTTTGCCCTATGGGCGTATGGTTCGCCCTATGGGCGTAATGTCCGCCCCATGGGCGTATAGTTCGCCCTATGGGCGTATAGTTCGCCCTATGGGCGTATGTTTCGCCCTGCGGGCGTTTGGTTCGCCCTATGGGCGTATGGTTTTCCCTATGGGCGTATGGTTCGCCCTATGGGTGTATGGTTCGCCCTATGGGCGTATAGTTCGCCCTATGGGCGTTTGGTTCGCCCTTTGGGCGTATAGTTCACCCTTTGAGTGTGTAGTTTGTCCTATGGGCGTATAGTTCACCATATGGGTGTATATAGTTTGCCCTATGGGCGTATAGTTCACCCTATGGGTGTATAGTTTGCCCTATGGTCGTATAGTTCACCATATGGGTGTATAGTTTGCCCTATGGGCGTATAGTTCACCATATGGGTGTATAGTTTGCCCTATGGGCGTATAGTTCACCCTATAGGTGTATGGTTTGCCCTATGGGCGTATAGTTCACCCTATGGGTGTATAATTCACCCTCTGGGTGTATAGTTCACCCTATGGGTGTATAGTTCACCCTATGGGTGTATAGTTTGCCCTATGGGCGTATAGTTCACCCTATGGGTGTATAGTTCACCCTATGGGTGTATAGTTTTCCCTATGGGCGTATAGTTTGCCCTATGGGAGTATGGTTCGCCCTTTGGGCGCAGTATAAGGGTTAGACTGATGGACCTTGGGCATTAGGTACAATTTTTTCTTTGCCTTTTACATTTTCGTTTATTATTTTGTCCAAATTTTTCATCCTCTTTGCTGATTCCCTTAAGACATTTAGGCGATCTAGCTTCTGACCGTGGTAAAGTGACTAAATCTCTTAGTTAAGCCCTCGTCAAGATGCACCCCATGCCTCCATTTTAAATGCAGGCAAACATTCGACATCTATTTTGTTAATTTTATACCTACTTTAGAAATTTGCAAATAAAACTGTTTTTGAGGCTATTCGATATATTAGACTCGCATTAACATGAAACAACTTTATGGTAGGTCATTTCTATCAACATCAGTAAACAGTAATAATTTAACAGAAAATGAAGATTTAAAAATGTTTTGGTTTTGAGTAGCAGCTTTTGAACCACATCTGTTGAATAATTGTAGCACCTCAAATAGTATTCTTGTTCGCTGTTTGAATCCTGAAAAAGATATAATATAGAAATTACGGTTTTTTCGACTGCATTCGTAAAAATATCGAATAGTCTTTTAGCAGCGGAGCCCCGTACCTCCGGCACTATGTGTTTACGCCTTTTACCTTTATTGATAATACTATTTTCCATGAGACAGCCTCTTTTCCCATAATACACACCTTATGCCCATAAGGCAAACCTGATACCCATAAGGCATAACCCTATGTTTATAAGGCAAAAATATGCTCAAAAGGCAAAACACTATGTTTATAAGGCAAAAATATGCCCATAAGGCATAACCCTATGTTTATAAGGCAAAAATATGCCCAAAAGGCAAAACACTATGTTCATCAGGCAAAACCCTATGCCAATACAAAAAAACCTTACTCTTAAAAGGAAACCCTATGCCCGTAAGGCAAAAATAAACCCATGAGGTAAACCCTTAACTCAAAAGGCAAACCCTGTGCCTATAAGACAAACCCTGTTGCCTTGCTCTCGGGTTTTCAAGTTACGTGAGTTTGGCGACGTTCTTATAATTTTATTCAATGCATTGACTCTTCAAAAGTCTAAAGTGACAAATGTATCCATTAGGTCACTGCTTATTTGAGTTTTGAATAGAAATCATTTTTTGCCAGTGCAGTCAAATACTGCCGTGGAGACAATTTTGCTTTTGGTTTTTCGCGATTTATAATGCAAAAATGAAGCCTGATGATTACAATTGAAAGTTGGTACGCGAACATGCCCTTATTTGTGTGTTTTTATTAAAAAATAACGCGTTAATTATTGCAATGTAGATGAGTGTGTGTTGCACTCTTGAGTCATAATGCATGTTTGTGTTTTGAGCAAAAGAAATTCATTCTTAGCCATCTGTCAATTGACTAAATTTCGGAATTGTTTTTATGTATTTTCCTCAATTTAAATTGCACTGAAAAGACGAAAAATTGTTTCAAATGAAAGAAGAAACATGTCCACGTTTGAGAATTTGTATGAATAAATATCACCTGTAAATTGGCGTGACGATGATTGGACGATGCACTCGGATTAACTGTCTAGGCTGGACGTGCAAAGTTTCGATCGCCTTTCCTTGTAGAATTGATCGTGTAATTGTTTTGACACTTCCATGCTGTCCTCGTGGAAAGAGCATGTTGCTTTTTTCTTGCAAAATAAACTCGTTTTTAACCATTTTTTTAATGGGGAAATTTCGGCCATGTGCTGTTATCAAGTTATCGAAATTTGAATTAGATTATTAGATTATTACCTTAGATTTTCCGTTCATATTAAATAAAAGTGTATCATGTCACGTCAATGAGTGCGCGTTGCACTCGGGTTAGCTGTCTAGGCTGGACTTAAATACCTACGGTCGACTTTTCACAAATAAATAATCAATTGATTGCATTGAAACTTGAATCGGTCGGCGCAGAATGAAATCTTTACTTAATTACTTGCTTGCTATCTTTGAGTTGCGAGAGATGGAAATTAATTGTTTTGCCAGCTGTCAGATGGTGACATTACGTTGATGCTTATTTCAAGTTTTCGTAATTTGAGTTGCTATAAAAAATACGTGAGACGGTTGGAAATGGTAGAAAAATCAATTAAGTACCAGAATTTAGTTGTTTTTAGTGAATATAAAGTAGTAAAATGCAGATTTGGTGATGTGCACGTTGCAAACCAAAGGCCTAGGCCAAAATCTTTGCGAAAGTTGGCGGCAACTTTTGATTTAATTCATTCCATCAACTCTGGAACAGCCCTAGTGAAAAAATGTATCCTGGTAGTCAGTGCCTGTTTGAGTTTTAAGCCCTTGAAATTAATAATTTGCCAGCTGTCACTGACGAAATGTCAGAAATGTTCTTATCACGTTTTGGCACAAAAAATCACAATGAAACGATGAAGGACATCTCCAAATGGTCAGTAATGCATGTACGTACCAAATTGAATGCGTAATTATTATTATTTCGTGTAAATTGAAAAGTCAATGAGTGCACTAAGGTTGCACTTGAACTTGAGGTAGCTGTCTAGGCTGGGCCGCGAACGTTTCGACCGAGTTTTCTAGTAGAAATATTCAAGTGATTCAAAGGAAACATAGCCTTAGCAGTAGAAAATTAGCTGTGTTTTAATTCTAGACAAAGACGTTTGGTGGAGAGTGCGTGAATGTTTCATGAAAGGGATTTCTAAATTTGCACTACTGAATTCAAAGAAACATAGCCAACAATGGAATCCCGGGGCAACCAAATCGACGGACATTATATATATTAGATTCATTCTCTGCAGCCTCCTGGATTTCGATGATTCGAGTCAAGTGGCGGTGGATTTTTGTTTTAAGTCAGCTGTCAGAATAGCCTAAATTAATATTTCTCTTGAGACATCCAACAATCAACGATCGGGTTCATCATCTACTTTTGAGGTAATTAGCAATGGAAACAAGCTGAAAAAACAGGGCTGGTTCAGACGCAATCTGATTGTCTTATTTATTACGGATACTTCAGTTGTTTTGGACGGAAAGTTGTCATAATGTGTGAGTCTCTAGCATCTGTGAGTTTTGGCTGCACGATCAACCATCACTAAGTGAGATCCCGACAAAACGTAGCCGTGGACGCTTGCAGATGCCGGCGTCAAGGCGTGGGACGTGTGCTTGAAGCTGCGCGACAACGGCCTGCTGACTAAACCGACCCACGACACCGTCATCCGCTTCTCCCCGCCGCTGGTCATCGACAGGCCGCAGTTGGACAACGCTATCGCCGTCATCTGCGACACGTTCGCTTCGTACAAGTAGCGAACACGCTGCCCACGATGTCTTTGAATTGGCAAACGGAACAATTGCTTTGGCGATATTGATATATTCTTAAAACCTTGCTTAAGCTGTGTCTTTAAGTAAGTATGTCTGTTAACCAGTACACACATGCTATCAGGTTGCAGCTTGTGTTTTTTTAACTATACCTAATTACCTTTTATAAAAATATAAGCCATCTCAATCACAAAAATGCCTGACTGACCACCAAGGTAAGTTGCTAAAATAATGTACCTAGAATTTACTACCTACTTCTCTATACAATTTAGCAATAAAAATATTTTTCCTACAGAAATTTGCTGTATATATATTTAATTGATGCATAATTTATTTAATGTTGTCAACACAAGAGAGGCCCGTTGCTGAAAAATGTCCCAAAACCGAAGGCAGGATTCGGGAATTGTAGTGTAATCAGTTTTGTGGGATATTTTAAATTTTTGCAAGGGTCCTGTCTAATCTGAATGTGCTTTCATTATTGTACAATTCAGGACAATAATTAAAAATAAATCCTCCTTTGCTACTCTCTCCTCATTCCGCTAGGCTGTCTATAGAAAATAGTATGATGATATGACCCCACAGCTGTTGGACGTTGCTTATTTGACCTTCACATATGATTCATTCTGCAGATGATTGCGTTTCTTGCCCCTTGTACCAAAACAAGCGATAATAATAATACAGCTGAGAGAGATTTATCATAATATTATTACTATATATAATAGAGTGAAATAAACAAATAAATAAAATATAAAGAATATCAATATAATATCATAATATAATATACATTGAGTGTTTACTATCTTGCTCTGGAAGTCGAGTAAATAGTGGGCTCACAATGTCTGGGATGGTTGCGGTAGGTCACGTGAACGAGGTAGCTCGTAGCACGCCTAGCCTGGAGCAGCCAGAGTATTTAGTCTACCTGCGACCACCGCTCGTCTAGGACGCGCGACTCCCGAGTCCCGTTTAGTCACCTATGAGAAACGTGTCGAGTACAAAGATACGCCGAGTTTATCGTGCAGTGCCGAGATAAAGCAACTAATAAGAAACAACCATGGACCTTATTCAGCTATTCGATAACATCTGTCAAATTCCTTCGGTGTAACAACAAGGTAAGGGTTTAAAAACCATGTTTGTTGTGATTTGAGTCGGCATGCAGAAATCAGAATGCTCCTGTTGCTTGGGAATGGAGTTTCGATGATGTAAGGTCTTTTTATTTGCTATCTTTTGACTGTAAGATGCATTTCAAGCAATGTCAGCACTACTGGTAATGCTTCTGGATGGCTAATCGTCAATGGCTATATTGTTTTCGTGTTGTAAACGTCACGGTTACACATCACCTTCAGAAATCTAAATGGTGCAATGAACCTAACCCTGAACATTTGTTGACAACTCTTGCGATGCCACAGCGCTCCATTACCTGGGTTAGCTTAGTAACCTATCTACTTGCCTTGTCCAGGTATCAATCGAAAAAATGTTAGCTAATTGTGACTAAGGTGATTGATTCCGTAACAGTTTACGAAGGCACGTGCTGGTGCCGGAGAAGTTATTAAAATACTTGCAATTGCAACTCATAAATATCCTGTGAGAATTCTCACAGGAAAGGATTATGTTTTAAATTCAGTCTGGATTCATTTCTAGGAAGAAGTAGTCTTGCGTCTTGTCGCAAACATTAGAGAGTTGCGTACATTTCGTAATTCTATTTCCAAGAATGCTGCAGCAGTTCGCTGTGTTCAAATTCGCTACGGATTTCATTGTTTGGTCGATTGTCGACAACAATGTATATTAGCCAGTACGAATCTCGGATCTCAAATAACACTAACAACCAGTCTGTTATCTGCATCATATTCGAAGAGCAAGAATGCTAGAAAGGATATCTGCGTGAATGTCTTCGATTTTTCTTGCCGACTCTGAGCAGAATATGCGGTGGAACAGGAGGGGCATGGAAGTGTGGCGTGTACTCCTGTGCTTGGATTCTCAGTACAGGCCAGGTTTTCGGATTAGAGAACTGAAAGCGACGTGTTGATAAAAACAAACAGGCGAAACACCGCGTTAATTCCAGCTACACGGTCTCGTAACTATACCAACACATCTTTTACCCTCATCGAAATATGGACTTCAAAGCGATTTTAGTTTTTCGTATCTTTATTTAGGTTTTGGCAAGTATTTTGCAAAGCTAACAGGCATGTCAATTCGGTGTAGCTTCTTTTACATTTTCTGAACACATTGGAAGCAAATAAGATCGGCAAAGTAATACACAATAAAACAAATAGTTTGTGTAGGGAATGGAATTCATATCCAGATCGCTGTCGTTTAAATCGTTCGGTAGCCGGAGCAGTTGTACATGCGGTTTATCTTGAAGATGTCTGGAACACTGAATCCGTTTCGTTGTCCCATCACGAGTCCGTTCAAGGGTTGCTGCAAATAAAGAGAGGGATCACTGTGCTGACGTCGATGTGTGAGAAAACACGGGCGATTGCAATTAGTGTTTGACCAGATCGCAGTCGTTTATTTAATTGCTTTGAAACTTGTCATCGAGGTACCGAAACGGTTCCTCGATCTGTAATCTGTACAATTGGATCTGTACAATTGGATTCTATGCATATAACTCCCCTTCTATGATTATAACTACTCGTGGACGCGTAGTTTAACCGACGTGAATTGTATAGTAGGTATCTATAGTACCTAATTTAGAGAGGTAAGATATTTGAAAACGTTCAATTTAATACAAAAAAAAATCTGTGAAGCTAAGGTTCATTATGCTGCAATGAAAATTTTTGTGAAAACCGAGTTTCAAGAAAACTTATTTACTGATAGCTATAAAACGTGGCCGATCTCAGTTCAGTAATATCTCCTTTTTGAGATTTATAACTCACACTGTAAATTTTGTCAAAGTTAAAATAGTTGCAACTGAACATTTTCGTACAAATTGTTTTACAAGAAGACATGACATGACATGACCGATCTTTGAACTGGGTAATGAGTGCTAAGTTCCAAAACTCAAACTTCTAGGTGGGAAAAGTAGGAGTTTTTGGACTTGGCATTTATAACCCAGTGAAAAGTTTTTTGAAAACTAACGTGCTAAGATGAGGAAAAGACACTAAGTCTTAGGAAAGTAATACATGACCGATTGTTCAGAGATTTCGAAGGTTCCTAAAATTTTGATCGCATTCGGTTTTGGCATTTGATCTAAAGAGCGCAAGCAAACACCACTCGATTCCAGGGTCAATAAGTGATTACGACAAATGTATTTCCATATTAAGGAAATCATTGCCAACCAAATTGTTATCATCTGGCATTGCATCTTGAATGTGTCCTTAGATGCTAAAATGGTGTAAAATCGAGGCTAGACCAGGCAGGCCACGGTATCGACGGCAAGTTCCCTACCTTGGCAACAATGGTCGGTATCGACGGCAAGCTCCCTACCTTGGCAACAATGGTCGGTATCGACGGCAAGTTCCCTACCTTGGCAACAATGGTCGGTATCGACGGCAAGTTCCCTACCTTGGCAACGATGGTCGGTATCGACGGCAAGTTCCCTACCTTGGCAACAATGGTCGGTATCGACGGCAAGCTCCCTACCTTGGCAACAATGGTCGGTATCGACGGCAAGTTCCCTACCTTGGCAACGATGGTCGGTATCGACGGCAAGTTCCCTACCTTGGCAACAATGGTCGGTATCGACGGCAAGTTCCCTACCTTGGCAACAATGGTCGGTATCGACGGCAAGTTCCCTACCTTGGCAACAATGGTCGGTATCGACGGCAAGTTCCCTACCTTGGCAACAATGGTCGGTATCGACGGCAAGTTCCCTACCTTGGCAACAATGGTCGGTATCGACGGCAAGTTCCCTACCTTGGCAACAATGGTCGGTATCGACGGCAAGCTCCCTACCTTGGCAACAATGGTCGGTATCGACGGCAAGTTCCCTACCTTGGCAACAATGGTCGGTATCGACGGCAAGCTCCCTACCTTGGCAACAATGGTCGGTATCGACGGCAAGCTCCCTACCTTGGCAACGATGGTCGGTATCGACGGCAAGTTCCCTACCTTGGCAACAATGGTCGGTATCGACGGCAAGCTCCCTACCTTGGCAACAATGGTCGGTATCGACGGCAAGTTCCCTACCTTGGCAACAATGGTCGGTATCGACGGCAAGTTCCCTACCTTGGCAACAATGGTCGGTATCGACGGCAAGCTCCCTACCTTGGCAACAATGGTCGGTATCGACGGCAAGTTCCCTACCTTGGCAACAATGGTCGGTATCGACGGCAAGCTCCCTACCTTGGCAACAATGGTCGGTATCGACGGCAAGCTCCCTACCTTGGCAACGATGGTCGGTATCGACGGCAAGTTCCCTACCTTGGCAACAATGGTCGGTATCGACGGCAAGTTCCCTACCTTGGCAACAATGGTCGGTATCGACGGCAAGCTCCCTACCTTGGCAACAATGGTCGGTATCGACGGCAAGTTCCCTACCTTGGCAACAATGGTCGGTATCGACGGCAAGTTCCCTACCTTGGCAACAATGGTCGGTATCGACGGCAAGTTCCCTACCTTGGCAACGATGGTCGGTATCGACGGCAAGTTCCCTACCTTGGCAACAATGGTCGGTATCGACGGCAAGTTCCCTACCTTGGCAACAATGGTCGGTATCGACGGCAAGTTCCCTACCTTGGCAACAATGGTCGGTATCGACGGCAAGTTCCCTACCTTGGCAACAATGGTCGGTATCGACGGCAAGTTCCCTACCTTGGCAACAATGGTCGGTATCGACGGCAAGTTCCCTACCTTGGCAACAATGGTCGGTATCGACGGCAAGTTCCCTACCTTGGCAACAATGGTCGGTATCGACGGCAAGTTCCCTACCTTGGCAACAATGGTCGGTATCGACGGCAAGCTCCCTACCTTGGCAACAATGGTCGGTATCGACGGCAAGTTCCCTACCTTGGCAACAATGGTCGGTATCGACGGCAAGTTCCCTACCTTGGCAACAATGGTCGGTATCGACGGCAAGTTCCCTACCTTGGCAACAATGGTCGGTATCGACGGCAAGTTCCCTACCTTGGCAACGATGGTCGGTATCGACGGCAAGTTCCCTACCTTGGCAACAATGGTCGGTATCGACGGCAAGTTCCCTACCTTGGCAACAATGGTCGGTATCGACGGCAAGTTCCCTACCTTGGCAACAATGGTCGGTATCGACGGCAAGTTCCCTACCTTGGCAACAATGGTCGGTATCGACGGCAAGCTCCCTACCTTGGCAACGATGGTCGGTATCGACGGCAAGTTCCCTACCTTGGCAACAATGGTCGGTATCGACGGCAAGTTCCCTACCTTGGCAACAATGGTCGGTATCGACGGCAAGTTCCCTACCTTGGCAACAATGGTCGGTATCGACGGCAAGTTCCCTACCTTGGCAACAATGGTCGGTATCGACGGCAAGTTCCCTACCTTGGCAACGATGGTCGGTATCGACGGCAAGCTCCCTACCTTGGCAACAATGGTCGGTATCGACGGCAAGTTCCCTACCTTGGCAACAATGGTCGGTATCGACGGCAATTTCCCTACCTTGGCAACAATGGTCGGTATCGACGGCAAGTTCCCTACCTTGGCAACAATGGTCGGTATCGACGGCAAGTTCCCTACCTTGGCAACTATGGTCGGTATCGACGGCAAGTTCCCTACCTTGGCAACAATGGTCGGTATCGACGGCAAGTTCCTTACCTTGGCAACGATGGTCGGTATCGACGGCAAGCTCCCTACCTTGGCAACAATGGTCGGTATCGACGGCAAGTTCCCTACCTTGGCAACAATGGTCGGTATCGACGGCAATTTCCCTACCTTGGCAACAATGGTCGGTATCGACGGCAAGTTCCCTACCTTGGCAACAATGGTCGGTATCGACGGCAAGTTCCCTACCTTGGCAACGATGGTCGGTATCGACGGCAAGTTCCCTACCTTGGCAACGATGGTCGGTATCGACGGCAAGTTCCCTACCTTGGCAACGATGGTCGGTATCGACGGCAAGCTCCCTACCTTGGCAACAATGGTCGGTATCGACGGCAAGTTCCCTACCTTGGCAACAATGGTCGGTTGGCCGTTGTTGGTGAACGCCCACGCGTCGTAGTGCATTACGCTGCCGTAGTCGTACGGAACGCCGAAACCGTACAGCGCCGGCGTGTACTTGTTGAAGTCGAAGTTGTGTCCTGGGGGAGGACACAAGCCGGGGACGGGCTATTAGTTGACATCTCTTGAAGAAAAAACTGTTATTTTCAAGAAAATATTTAACCGGATAATTTACCTTTTCCGTCCAGGGAAATGTGACGGCATGCACCCACTAACAAAAGCCAGTTCGACTGAGATTTTCCTGTCTTTTTTAGGTTAAATTACAGAGCCAATCACATATTTTGTAGACATATTTAACCAAAGAAGATAGGGAAATCAAACGCCAACTGGCTTTTCTTCCGCATGGCGGTATTTCAAAATTTCAAAATCAAAAAATCGAACAGAACATAGATGCTTTAATTACCACTCGTATATCTTAAAGGTTTTTTACTAGTAACTTTATTATTATAGTTTTTAACTAATGCAGTCATAAATTAAGATAAATTGGTGACGG
Source organism: Nemurella pictetii (assembly GCA_921293315.2). Classification (NCBI taxonomy): domain Eukaryota; kingdom Metazoa; phylum Arthropoda; class Insecta; order Plecoptera; family Nemouridae; genus Nemurella; species Nemurella pictetii. Next base: position 13,481,709 of record OV121122.1, read on the forward strand.
AATATTTATTTCCTAGAATATCCGAATAATGTCCGAGCAGGTTATCCCTCCCTAAATACTTATATTATCCCTGTCGGTGTGTTTTCATCACTTTCTTACAATGCCTTTAAAATCTTGGAATTCTTTTCCTATTTTTAAACACACTCGATAGAACGTTCAACAACGCATCGTCCGGGTGTCGCTATGGTGTGGCCAAAATGGGCCCTTTTTTGAGGGCACGCCTGCCAAATGTGGATAAATAGGATTGAAAATTTTTACCCGTGTAGAATTGTCACCTTTTTAATTAAAAACCACAATTTTAATTCAGCCAGTCCAAAATTGGGCTCTTTGGCGGGGGTCTTTTCGCAAAAACAAACTTCCAACTCTACACTTTGCAATTATTTTTCTATATTTATGAAATTTTGGGAAAGCACTCGATTCAACATTCTACAGCTGTTTCTTCTTTCTTCCTTTTATAACCTATGAAACCGAACGGGTTGGCAACGTTGGAAACGCCGATTCTTCGAAGTTAAGCAACATCGCGCTGAGTCAGGTGTTTGATGGGTGACCATCATGCACATGGTCAGTTCTGTTCGGGAGATAGGTCGGAGGGTTTGAAGGTAGTACGACAACTTCACTCCTTGCTTATCAACCTCTCGACAGCACGGATTAGTGGAGGAATCCTGTTTTTCGAGTTGTACCGTCCTTCGGAAGGGACGTAAAGCCGGTGGTCCCCTCGGTGCTTTTCGACAGGAGTAGGCTCGATTTTCCTCCCGTCTAGGCTAGGTAAGGTTCATCTTTACCTTTTCATTCACCGACGCCATCAGACCAGTGCCACAAGGCAAATCGTCAAAACAATGCGTCGTTACACACCAATAATCAATCAATCCTACCAGCGAAAACCAAATTATCTTTTCCTATTCCTACTAAATGAAAACGCACTCGCGATCCATCATTCTACAACGACCTGGCTAGGCCACTAGTTCTTATATGAAATCTAGTTACCTGCGTTGACGTTGCTCCAGACGATGTCAACGAAGTTGTCCCTCTCTTCGCGGCTCTGTTCGTGCAGGAAGCCGACCACGTGGTTCAGTTCGTGGATGACCGTCCCGACGTACCAGAGGCAAGCTGGAGTCTGCAGATTGACGAACTGCTGGCCTGGTGACGGACACGGGACAAGGCAGACCTCTCCGTCAGTTGTTCATCCACTAAAGTACAGCTTGGTTCTACTGTCCGGCCTCCTATGTCCGCACGTTTCGGTCAGAGATGCACATTGTGTACTGAAAATTTTTATAGTACCTTCTTGATGTCATTAGAGCAGTAATTTAAAAGAAATCTAAAATCTTGAAGGAACTTAATTTTATACTTACTCCCCAAGGTTATAGAAACAACGGGTGAGTGAGTTAATTTCTTGTGCGTTAACTTTAAGATCATCTTATTATAGATTTTAAATCTTATCAGATTTTCCCTAGTCTTTTTTATAATTTTTTTAATGAAGATAATTATAAGATTTTATCATCTCAAATATGGAAAGCAAAATAACTCTAGTAGGTATAATATATCAACTGGATTACAATCGAGTGCTAATTAAATACGAGAAATCAAATTGGCGCAAGGTATCAACATTTATCCCAGTAAAACTAAACAATATGCACTCGAATTATTTGCCCCGTGTCTCAAGCCACATTGTAACCATCGCTGGCATCCACCCTCCAAGCAACATCGACCAAAGCGGCAAGAACTTATGCGAGTAACGAGCGAATCTTCAATTACTCTTAATACAATTTATTTTTTATTTTTTTATGTCTGTTCGCGCTCTACAGCTGCCAAAAGCCTCACCTGATTTTGATGAAATTTTATTGATACATTTGTTATCTCTCAACTTAGACCCTGCACTATTTTAATCTCATTCCACTAACAACTTTATCCAAAAATCTGTTTCTACGAAAATGTTCAGTTTTTGTAAATCACTATCATCAATCACCCTGCACTACAACACGACTATATGAGTGCTCGGCCTAGTTTAAAGTAAACGCCACATCGCCCAAGGGTTGCATAATATCACTAGGGCTTCGCGAACGCTCAATCTAATCGCGTTGTAGATGAGCGTACTTATTTAGGGTTTGAGGATAAGATTTGAGGTGGATCCGTACAGAAATTTATTGTTTTTGTTTTGGTAAAATTTTACTCAGATGTGGTCTATGCCGGAAAGAAATACTCAAAAAAATATTTTTTTAAATATTTTACTGGAAATTTTCCGGAAAATTTGAAAATTTGTTTGGTAAACATGGCACCACTCCTTCCCTCAATTAGGTCTAAATATTGGTGATATCATTCTCGACTATTTTTTTTTTCGATCAAGACACTTGCAGCTTGCCAATAAAGGAAGATGAAAGTTTAGAACTGCATATTTTTTCAGTAACAAATTTTGAAACAAAGCAAAAAAATTGTCATATTTACGTCATATTTTAACCATTGACAAAATTTAGAGAATGTCAGCGCGAATTGAATTAAGTGTCTTATTATAATCCCTGAAGTTTGGACATTCCATAAATATTAATTTCATTTCGATCGGACGACTGATACTCCCCCCTAGCGGGACAAGAGACAGGTCAGCAAGCGTAATTTTCCATACAAATTTTTTAATTTTCCGGAAAATTTCCAGCAAAATATTTTTGAAAATATATTTTTTAATATTTCCTTCCGGCATATGACCACATATGAGTAAAATTTTACCAAAACAAAAACAATAGAAAAAATGTACGAAAACAGTACGGATCCACCTTAAGACCTACAAGAATATTAAGGTAATCGCACCGAAACCCTCCACTTGAATCTCGACGGATAAATAGCTAAGAATCATAAAAAATTGTCGGAAAAATGCGAATAAAAAATGAACAAGATAAGATATGTATCCAAAAACGTCGGCACAGCTGCAAATCAATTTGCTAAATATGTTTCATAAGTTTGGTGTGATTATATAAATAACTTTTGGCTTTAAAAAATAAGAAAAGTTTTGAAAATTTTTAAATATTTTGTAAATTTTGAATAGTTAAGAAACTGTTACCCCGAATTTGCTGAAAATAGCAGGGGGTCTAAGTTGAGAACAAAATACGGTTTCCTGAAATTTTGATCAAAATCGGAGCAGCCGTTTGTCCGATAGAGCGCAAACAAACAAACAAACATACAAACAAAAAAAAAACGCACAAGTGTTTTTTTTCTCCACTAAGTGAAATTGAAGATTTCGTTTCGCTCGCTACGCTCAACAATGAGTGCTCGGCCTAGTTGAAAGTAAACGCCACATCGCCAAGGGTCGTATAATATCACAAAGGGTTGTCACTCACCCCCTACGCGCCCGGCGGTGGCCCAGCAGCCACTCGACGTGCTCTTCAGCGTCACGTAGTCGACCTCCGATTTGCGCGGCACGAATCGCACGCACGAGTTGCTGGCGAACGCTGACATCGCCTTCGCGATCTGAGCCATCTCGTCGGCGCCTGTAACATTCCGCCGCCGTGGCGTGCCGTGCGTGTCACGTGACAAGCCGTACTCACTGAATTATCACTCGGGAATGCCTGTACCGATATTTACATGTTCATTTGCATGCTTTTCCGCAGGGGGCTTGTGTTGGTGTGGATTTAATCCTTAGTGCTAATACTCGTTGCATTTACGGTAGACAGTGATTATTACTTTGTGTTACTTTGTGTTACGTTGTGTTACCAACTTTGTGTTGTGTTACCAACCTACCAACCAATTATTACTTTGTGTTACTTTGTGTTACTTTGTGTTTCCAGCTTCACACAACTGAATGTGTATATTGCCTATTATAAATTCTTTTCTGCGGTGATGTGTTACCATACATTTTGGTATGGTCTCTGCCTGATAGGGAATTGAAAGCTATGTTGTAAGTGCAGCCTGGAACATTTAGGCCCTAGTTTTTCAGTGGCTTTGTTAATTACGGTCCGTTGATGTATTATTAGTTAAATATAACCATGGTGCCAATTAGATTTATATAGATGTTGTTTCAAATAATTTTCTTGCCCATTTTTTTTTAATATCTTTATTTTCTTCCTGTTCCATTTACATAAACGGGTAGGAAGGTGCATAGCACTTTATTACAGCTCATCGACTCTCTGGTGTAAATTAGCTAGTTAACAACCCTTCTACTTCTTCTACTTCTTCTTCTTCTTCTTCTTCTTCTTCTTGTAAATATATTTTTATATATTAATATATTAAATATTAATATATTATATTTGCCCATATTAAAATTAATTGTGTCTGGTATTCTATGTGCCTAGTCAATTTCTTTACTTCCTGTGGAGGAAAAAAGGCCATGGGAAGCGTGCCTATACTGTAAACTGTATAATGTGAAGTATTTTAGACAGCACGAGTTGTATTTTTGTATGAGGGACACAATTTTAACGATATCCTCAGCCTAAACTGCAGAGAGGAATAGTTCATAAGAAGATACAAGGTGAAACAGAGGGTGCGAGAGTGGCGGAGACACACGCACGGGGTGGGGTACTCACTGAAGGGTCCATCGATCGTGTAAGGGATGACGGCTCCCGGCCAGCGAGATGAAGCTGATGTAAGACCGTTGCGGGCATCCGAAGGCGGCAGCAGGATGTCGCCCTGGAAGTAGTTGCCCAGTGACTCGGGGCTGATGGCCGAGTCAGGAGTCAGAGCAGCGACGCGGGCGCCTGGAGGTCACACGACAAGCAGTGTGTTTATTGACAAAGTTCGAACTTAGTGAAAGACATTTCAAGAGAATGTTCGTTCCGCGTGGGTCCTTGATGGGTTAAAACGCACTAACGCGAATTTTAAGTATATAATGTAGGAATGTCACTAAAATTCATATAGTTTATCCGGGATAAGGACCCACTTATTCCGCCATTTACATTTCACCAACTATTGACACCAAATCCGCATGGCGCTTTGCCAAAAGTTCAGAATCAAACACTAGAAAAGTGTTAAATGTTTTATTTACTACTCGCTTTTTATCATCTAGTTTTTTAATAGTAACTTTATTATTACAGTTATAGTCTAAAAAGTTAGAAATAAAGGTAAATCGGTGACTGAAAATTTATTTGGCATCAAGTTGGTAGTCGTATCGACAACTAGCGCTGAGCGGACAAGGATATTCTTAATAGCTTGCGATTGGGAATCAAAAAACGCTCTAACGCGACTTACTAACGAAGTTCAAAAGTAACTAATAAAAAAAAACGTAAAACGACGTATAAAAACGTAATAAACGTATTACTAGAACGGGAACCTGTCAGCTTTGACATGGATTATGCGCGGTGTGTCAGCCTGTTGAATTTTCCTACCAAATAATGATTTTAAAACGCATTTTAAGCCACTTAGCGCCCAAAGGACCCATGAATACCAAGTGGTCGTACAGACTCAAACCAGCGACCAAGCGTTTCCTCACCGACTTCCTCGTCGGGCTCGCCGACGAAGAGGCCGACGTCGATGTTGGCGAAGTACTCGTCTGTCTGGTCCACGAGCGTGGAGTCGTCGATGTCGTCGACGACGTCCAGCTCGACCAGGGGGGAGGCGACGGCGGCGGCGGCCAGTAGGGTGCAGGTCAGCCAGAGGGCGGGCATCGTGGACAATGGGGTGGACGGTGAACTTGACGGGGTGAACTGATGGTTTGCTGTGGACGGAGAAGTGTTCTGATTATGATTATGGCTGTGAGCGTTGTTGTCAACACACCTATTCCATTCCATCAAAATTCTATCATAAGGAAGTCATGATACCCACTCGCTGAAGCCAGGCAGAGAAATTTGGGTTGTGATTTCCTTTTCTTTCTTTGTTTTTTAGCAGAGCTTACTTATAGTTTTTCCACACTGGTAGTTCTTCAAGACCTTAAGTTCAGTTAAAATAGCCCATTGATGGTGAATAGTAAATTCCCTCTTAAAGCGCATCTGATTTTCAACTAGAATGGCAGCATTTCAAAAAAATTTAATCTGTATATGTGCCTTATTTCACGATGATTTCGCATGGGAATTTTCATTTTGATGTTATCACTGATTTCTCTCGTATAATTTTTCTTTTAAAATTTTATTTTTTCTCGCTGTTAGGTTTTTATTAGGTAAACTAATTGGTAAATCTCGTTGCTTTGTCGGCAAACGTGCTGAAATGGCCTGAATTCCGTAAACCAATGCATTTTCTCTCAAAGCCGAACACGTTACAACTATGTATTGAAAATCCAAATCGATTGATATACTTGAAAGGCGAATCGGCGTTCCAAGGAATGTCACAACACAAAAACCAGACTGTGACTATAGCTCACCTTCCGTTTCCCTTGCTGAACGGCGTCTGATGCTGTTTGCAGTTCTCTGCACGCTATTTATACAAAAAACCAACACTTGATATCAATACTTGATGCCAGCACACGTGTGGTATTGCCTCACGTGACGTGGATACGTTTTCGAATTATGAGTTCGTAGATTTCATTATCATAGCCACTAAATGTGAGCGACAGCTCAGGTCATTCAATAGCCACAGCTATCTCTTTTTATTTTTAGTGAATTTTGAACAAATATTTTTGACTGCGACTGCAATTGAGTTTGATAATGACCCGTATCATGATTATGAACATGAATTTCTTGAAAACTGTCATAAAGATTAGGAAAAGACGCGTGTCTTAGCGACTTAATATGAATATGAGTAGTTTCTGAAACAAAATTGTCATTCGGAACAAACACAGTAGGTGTACACTGCAATAGAAACCAATAATTTGTCTCCCATGTGAAGATGCATGATATAAACTCAAGATATAGAATAAAACTCACCTAAACTCTATTTAGCTGCTCATAAATCAATCTTGTGTGATTTGGGCTGACTGAGATAAAGGTGTAATGAATAATTCATCAACCTGTAGGCGAGGGAAACTCGACGATATTCTGACAATCTTGGAAACAAGCTCTTCCTGTGGTACTGTCACAAACTCTGTGATAATGTCCATTTCAACAGCGGGTGTCAGCAGTACGAGCGGAGATAGAAAGTGAATTAAAAAGCTTGTGGTTCAGGCGAAGAACGTGGGAGGTCAGAAATCAGATAAGAAGAAGATAAGTGTGAGGAAGGAGAAGACGAAGAAGAAGAAGGAGAATAAGAAGAGGCATGATTGGCCACCCGGCTACGTTTAAGAAAGAGTCGATCGTTAGTGTGGTTCAAACCTAAATGCAAGTACTCGTTGCATGTACTGTAGATATTTATTGTTAGAAACGATATTACCATTACAAATTTGTATCCGTGGGATCAGGATACACCCGAACTGGAATACAAATCCCGGTACGGATACAAATTTTTGTAGTGGATGTTTCGTTCCTTACAGTAAAGTCTTCAATCATTTAAATTTTGACCCACTTATGAACAATGACGCGATTATTATTATTATTATATTTTTAATATCTGCAAAGATGTATAACAGTGGAAGACGCGTATGCGCGGACAAATTTTCGGTGTATTTCTTGCTAGAAGAAATCGCTGGTGCGTCTAGTATAGAAGACTTCTGGCGCCAACCCGTGGCTCCAACAGCAATGCGTCAACAACAGGGCAAGCCGCTCCTGAGCTAATATCTAGGGGCACGTGGTAGAGCTGTCGCCGACGGCTCGCAGTTCATCCCCTCGAGCATGACACCGGTCACGATGCTCAGCATCCGGTCCCACGCCGAAAGCGTCGACGGCGTCAACTTAGCAGGCAGCTTGCGCTTCAGCCACTGCAACAGCGTCGTCTTCATGTCCTGCCCGGAGTCGACGTCGATTAGAGATTGCTAGGCAAGAGCTAATGCTATGTGCTACAAGCTACAAGCTACGAGCCACAAGCTACCAGCTACGAGCTACCAGCTACCAGCTACCAGAAACCAGAAACCAGCTACCAGCTACCAGCTACCAGCTACCAGCTACGAGTCACAAGCTACTAGCCACGAGCTACGAGCTACCAGCTACCAGCTACCAGCTACCAGCTACTAGCTCTACAAGCTATACAAGCTACGAGCTACAAGCTACGAGCCACAAGATACCAGCTACCAGCTACCAGCTAACAGCTACCAGCTAACAGCTACGAGCCACAAGCTACTAGCCACGAGCTACGAGCTACCAGCTACCAGCTACCAGCTACCAGCTACTAGCTCTACAAGCTATACAAGCTACGAGCTACAAGCTACAAGCACGAGCCACAAGCTACGAGCTACCAGCTACCAGCTACCAGCTAATGACGAATGACAGTAATGACGAATTCTTTATGAAATGTAAAAACTTATAATTGAATGTAAAAATATGTTGACTGTCTACATATCATTGAATATGATCTCCATGGACAATAAATACATTATTATTATTATTATTATTATTATTATTATTATTACCAGCTACTAGCTCTACAAGCTATACAAGCTACGAGCTACAAGCTACAAGCTACGAGCCACAAGCTACCAGAAACCAGCTACCAGCTACTAGCTCTACAAGCTATACAAGCTACGAGCTACAAGCTACAAGCTACGAGCCAGAAGCTACGAGCTACCAGCTACCAGCTACCAGCTACCAGCTACCAGCTACAAGCTACCAGCTACCAGATACCAGATACCAGCTACCAGCTACCAGATACCAGATACCAGCTACCAGCTACCAGCTACAAGCCACAAGCCACGAGCTACCAGCTACCAGCTACCAGCTACCAGCTACCAGCTACCAGCTACCAGCTACCAGCTACCAGCTACCAGCTACCAGCTACCAGCTACCAGCTACCAGCTACCAGATACCAGATACCAGCCACAGCATACAAGCCATCGAGCTACGAACAAAGAGCTACGAACAACGAGCAAGGACAGAAACTGCACGCACTTGCAACGCCTGTTCTGTGACCCTTATGCGGTAGTGGATGATGCCGATGCGCAGCAGCATTCCGCGCAGGCAGTCGAGGTCGTACAGGTGTTCGACGACCGCCCCGATGGCGTACATGAACCCCTTGGCGTGCTTCTTGAAGTTGGGGGTGTTCTTGAGTTCGCCGAGCGGGATGTCGCCGAAGTCTTTGAAGTAGGGTACGTAGACCGGGAAGTTAGTCAGGAAGCTGCAAGGATTGGAGCGTGGTCAGGGGTCGGTGGGACGGGATGGTTTGGAGGAATTTGGTTTTAGCTAAGGACTCTAGAGGCACAAAGTAATTACCTAAAATGTTTGTTATTATATTTAAAATACAATTTATTTAATTTATCGTAGAGTTTTCAAGAAAACGTATATGGAAAAGTTTGCGTAACTGCATAGTATCATTCAATAACCTCTTTTTTTGATCGTATTTACTTCGGGTTCGTGTCGTGGATGAGCGTAATATTTACGCTCACCCACAACGCGATTATATTGCGCATAGCCTAGAGGCTTAAATGATAAATTTAAAATGTTCGGCGTTAATTTAGCAGCTTTCTCAATGAGATTCGTTTCCTGGAAATATCATGATGTAGGGCCGTCGTGAAATAATTTGAATACCTATATTATATCAAAACGTAATAATCGATTTAAAGATAAAGTATTCAATAGATTTGCTTGAAATTAATACAGTATCTTCTTTTTACGATTTATAATGCACACAGTATATTTTGTTAAAATCGGTTGAAGGTAAAATTGCTTTAGTTGCAAAAAACTGCAGAAACGCTTAAAAAGTGACATAAAAGTGCCATTTTCAAGAAAAGCGCTAAATAGAAAACTAAGAAATTTCTACACAAACATTGAATCGTGAGGGTCAACATATCTAGAAAGTTTCGTAAAATTATATTCAGATTCTTGGCCTCCAGAGGCAAAACGTGTTTTTTTCAAACACTGAAAAATTTCGTAAAAACTTAACTACATAACTTTTACTCGTCCAAATTGCTTCAAAAAAGTAGTAAATCTAAGTTCAGAGAAAACGAAGGTTCACAGAAATTTTCATCAAAATCAGTTTTGGCGTTTGGCCTGTAGAGCGCGAACAACACACATGAAAAAAAAAATATATATATCTATATTCCGGATTTTTTTTTAGCAGTAAAGTGTAATTGAAGATTTCGCTTCACTCGCTACGCTCGTTACGCTCATCAAAAACACGGTGAAATAGTATTTCTGAAAAGTAACGTGCAAAGCTACAAGGAAAACACATGAGTCTTAAAGAAAGTATAACAAACTAAAATGAAGCTTTGCTAGTATCGCTGCGAGTGATTTGTGTCGAAGATACTTACTTACTAGAGGAGGATCTCTACGCCGTTGTTGACCAGGTCGTTCTTGACCACGTTCCACGAGTTTGCGATCTCGCCGAGCTCGCGGGGTGAGATGCCAGTCGCCAGGTCCAGCACGTCTATCTTCAGGGTGGCCTTCGTCTCCAAGTCCTCCAACGGACTGGGCTTTTTCGGACCGCCGTTGTTGGTCATTCTCACATCTGATGTCAGCAGATCGTGAAAACATTCAGTTTTATTTGAGTGCACTCAAATATAAGTAAAAAACTACTGAAATGAACATTTGATGTCACTGCACATGGCAAATGTTGGCCTAAGACTGGTGGTTGTTGCACAAAGAATGACTTGTACCGATCAAAATCCATCGGCTCGGCTGTCAATAAGGATATTCTAGGAAAGAATCATTTGGGATCTTGACTTTGCTTTCCATGACTAATTGGAATAGCGGGTGATTGCATCAGCGCCGGTCACTTGTATTTCAACGTGGAATAAGAAATTTGGTGACAGAAGTAGACATTTTTCTTGGATTTCTGAAAACAAATGATTGTGAGAGAAGACAGCGTCCAACAGAATTTGCATTTGGTGTGAAAAATTTGGCAAAAGTTCAAAAAACTTGAAGGTTGAACTTGAATGGAAATTTTTAAGAATTTCGAGGCGAAAAAAATATTTTGAAGTATTTTGATAACACTATTCTTTCCATTTCTTTAATATTTACTAGGCACTTTGTTAATTTCGCGAGGTGGGTTCTGTCAAAATAGTTTAAGTGGGAAAAACTGCAAACATGAATGGTTTTAGTGAAGATTTCTCAATACTCTACGATGAAAAATACTGGCTGCGAACACTCAAATAATCGTGTTGTGGATGAGCGAAATATTTACGCTCACCCACAACGCGATTTTATTGCGCGTGCGCATAGCCTAGAGGCTTTTATGATCAATTTAAAATGTTCGGCGTTAATTTAGCAGCTTTCTCAATGACATTCTTTACCTGGAAATATCATGATGTAGTCGTCGTGAAATTATTCTAATATTTTGAAACGAGAAATCGATTTTAAGAAAAACTATTAAATGGATTTTCTTCAAAATCACACAGTATCTTCTTTTTAAGATGCTTACAGCACACATCAAATTGTTTCAGCAAAAATTGAAGATTTAGTTGATTAAGTTGCAAATAACTGCAAAATCGTTAAAAAAAGCGTCATAAAAGCGCCATTTTCAAGAAAAGCGCTTAATATACAACAATTAAATTAGTAAACAAACATTAAATCGTGGGGGTCAACATTTCTAGAAAGTTTCGTCAAATTATATTCAGAAGCTTGGCCTCTAGAGTGCAAAACGTGTTTTGGAAAAACTGAAAAATTTCGTAAAAACTTAATAACATAAATTTTACTCGTTCGATTTGATTTAAAAACGTAGAAGATCTAAGTTCAAAGAAAACAAAGGTCCATATAAATTTTTATCAAAGTAGGTTTTGGCGTTTGGCCTGTAGAGCGCGAACAAACACACAAAAAAAATATATTTAACACTGGAAACTTTTTTTCAGCAGTAAGTGTAATTAAAGATTTCGCTTCACTCGCTACGCTCGTTACGCTCATCAATATATAAACATTTAGCAAACTTCATGGTGTAAATTCTCGTAGCCCATTTGATTATTACTAGGCTATGCGAACACTCATATAATCGTGTTGTGGATGAGCGTAATATTTACGATCACCCACAACGCAATTATATTGCGTGTGCGCATAGCCTAGAGGCTTTTAAGATCAATTTATAATGTTCGACGTTAATTTAGCAGTTTTCTCAATGACATTTGAATATTTCAAAAAGGAAAAATCGATTTAAAGAAAAACTATTCAATTGATTTGGTTCAAATTAATACAGTATCTTCTTTTTACGATTTGTAATGTACACAGTAAATTTTGTGAACATCGGTTGAAGATAAAGCTGCTTAAGGTGCAAAAAACTGAAAAAACGCTAAAAAATCGCAAAAAATCGTCATAAAAGCGCCATTTTCAAGAAAAGTGCTTAACATACAACAATGAAATTTTTACACAAACATTAAATCGTGAGGGTCAACATTTCCTGAAAGTTTCGTCAAATTATATTCAGAAGTGTGGCCTCTAGAGTGCAAAACGTGTTTTGGAAAAACTGAAAAATTTCGTAAAAACTTAATAACATAAAATTTACTCGTCCGATTTGCTTCAAAAACGTGGCAGATCTAAGTTCAGAGAAAACGAAGGTCCACCGAAATTTTCATCAAAATCCGTTTTGGCGTTTGGCCTGTAGAGCGCGAACAAACACACACAAAAAAAAAAAAAAAAAAAAAAAAAAACATTCCGGATTTTTTTAGCAGTTAAGTGTAATTGAAGATTTCGCTTCACTCGCTACGCTCGTTACGCTCATCAAAAAGACACATTAGCGGCTAATGCTACGAATAAAACTTTAATTCGCAAAGCCAACGTTTCGCAAGGTAAGTACCTAACATGTAACTTAATAAGTAAAAAGTTACTTATTTTGCCCTGAAGAAGCAAGGCGGAGGCCTAGCGAAACGTTGGCTTTGCGAATTAAAGTTTTATTCGTAGCATGAGCCGCTAATGTGTCTTTTAATAATAATAAAAATATATATATATATATATATATATTAAAAGACATATTAGCGGTTAATGCTACGAATAAAACTTTTATTCACAAAGCCAACGTTTCGCTAGGCCTCCGCCTTGCTTCTTCAGGGCAAAATAATTAACTGTTTAAAACAATGTTTTTTTCATAAACAAAAAGGAAGTTGAAAACAATAAATATAAAAATCCTGCCACATGGTATCAAAATTATTACAAACATGGAAAAACATAACAAAACAAAGAAAGCTTGAAAGTCAGGGAGGATGGATTTGGACTTTCTTCATGGATCTTGTTATTCTTTTGAAAAGTGGAGATGGTGGAAGAGTTCTGTGGGTTGAGGGTTGTCTTGGGAGGTCTTGGGAAGTCTTGGGAAGTCGGGATGAAGCGATGGTCGGGTCGTTAGTTGAGGTGATGGTAAGTTTTTTGATGATAGGGGCCCATGCTTGAGGAAGTCGCTCTGCATCGAGTTGTTTATTCAGACATTCGGGGCGACCTGAAATCTCTATTGCTTCACGGATAAGTCGAGTTTTTAGTGTGTCAATTTTAGTAATGAGATGCATGTTATCAAAATTGATAGCATGCATCTCATCACTGACGTGTTGTGCTAGGGCAGAGGTTTTAGTACCGTTTTTGACAGCCAGCTTATGCTCTTGTAGGCGTTGGGAGCAGTTTCTTCCCGTTTGTCCTATGTATGTTTTGTTACAGTTTTTGCATGGTACTTCGTATACTCCCCAGCCTTCTAGATGGATGGAGTCTTTACTGTCTCTTAGTAGACTCCCCAGTTTCTTGTCGGTGTCAAAGATGGTCTTGATGTTTTCCTCTCTGAGGAGTCTACTAATCCGATCAGTCGTGCCACAAACATATGGTAAAAAAGCTCGGCGGATGGTCGCTGATGGAAACTCTTGCGTTTCGATACTTTCTTGGGTATTCATTTGATTATTTTCTTTATTCTTGTTTTCTTCCTCCACGAACTTTTCAGCGTTGGTTTTCCTTCTGAAGGCCTTTTCTATGATGTTTTTTTTAAAACCATTTTGAAAGAGAGCATTTTTTAAGGTGTTCATTTCCTCATCTATGTTGTCTTTATCAGCAATGCGCCGCGATCGGGTTGCGAGGGTGTAAGCCACAGAGCGGATTTGAGACGGGTGGTGGTGGGATGAGGCATGCAGGTAACGATTTGTATTAGTGGCTTTTCTGTGCACAGTATGGCCTAAAGTGTAGTTCGTTCTTTTGTACACAAGTACATCCAAAAATGGGAGCTTGTCATTAATTTGACATTCCATTGTGAACTTTATTTTGGGATGTAAGTTGTTTAAATGGTCCAAAAAGATAGGCAGGTTGTCTCGTCCGTGTTGCCAGACAACAAAAACATCATCGACGTATCGAAACCAGCATTTTGGTTTAAAAATGGAAGAAGAAATTGCCCTTTTTTCAAACTCTTGCATGAAAATGTTTGCAACCACAGGTGACAGTGGGGAACCCATTGGAGCACCAGTTACTTGTTTGTAAAACTTTCCGTCATAAATGAAATAGGTGGAATCCATGCAATGTTTAGATAGCTTTACGACGTAGTTTGGGACCAAATTGTTAGAGTCAAGGAAAGTCATTACTTCATTTACAGGGACTTTAGTGAAAAGTGAAACTACGTCAAAACTCACCATTATGTCATCAGGATCTAGATGGATGTCCTGGAGGAGTTTGACAAAGTGAGTGGAGTTTTTTACATACGATGGAACCACTTCAGTCAAAGGTTGTAGGAGTTTTGCGAGAAAACGAGCTAGTGCTTGAGTCGGTGATTTGAAAGCACTGACAATAGGTCGCAGAGGGACGTCTTTTTTGTGGATTTTAGGGAGCCCGTATAGTCTTGGAACTCTTGATGATTTTTCTCTTGGTATAATTTGTCTCTTTATTTTATCATCGATGTGAGGAACAGATAAGATGAGCAAACGTGTTTTTTTCTCCAAGTAAACAGTAGGGTCACGTTTAGTTGTTGTATAAGCAGTATCTAAAATGAGTTCATTCATTTTATGTTTATATTCTTCTGTATCCATTAGAACTGTTGCATTACCTTTGTCAGCAGGAATGATTGTGATGCTGGTGTCTTGCTTTAGTTCTTTGAGCGCGATGATCTCTTCTTTGGTAATATTTGAGGTGGGTGGCTTAGCTTTTCGAAGGATGGATGTGGTGTCTTAGGAGGCCTAGCGAAACGTTGGCTTTGTGAATAAAAGTTTTATTCGTAGCATTAACCGCTAATATGTCTTTTAATAATCAAATGGGCTACGAGAATTTACACCATGAAATATATATATATATATATAGCCGCAAAATTGGGGCAGCCAATATGGCGAAAATCTGGCTTCACTTTACTTGATCTTGGCTCGGAACGACGCACTATCCATCTTATTGAGAGCTGTTTCATAAAAATACAAATACACAAAGACAGCCACACAAATCAAACCCACACGGTTATTGCAAATCAAAAAACGCTCTAACGCGACTTTTCAACGAAGTAACTTCATCACTAGAGCCAACAGTGCCACTGACCGTACCCGTCGCCATCCCTCAGCCGCTGCCGGCGCCGCCGCGATGAAGGGCGCCAGCCACGCTTGCCCCGTCGGCTACGACGTCAGCTACCGGGGCCAACTGATCGGCATCGACGCCGACCAAGGCCTGGTCACGTTCCGCGCGCACGACGCCGACCACCGCGCCGTCTTCTACCGGGACGACGTCACATGGCCGGTGCGCAGCCGCGAGGTGGAGGACGCGCCGCTCACCGAGCTGCTGGTCAAGGGCTTGGCGGTGACCGTACATCGGGTCACGCACGTCGCCGACGACCGCGGCATGCGTCGTGGGCTGTGCTATCAGGTGTGCATCGAGCACAGTGGTGAGTTGACACAAGTTTACGTCCTGATTTCGTGACCTTTTTATTTTGATGGGTCATGCGACACTCGTGTAATCGTGTTGTGGGTGAGGGTAATCTACAACGCGGTTATATTTTGTGTGCGCATGGTCTAGAGATTGATTATTGGTGTTTAACGACGCACTGTTTTGACAACTGGCCCTGTGGCACTGGTCTAATGGCATCGGTAAATGAAAGGGTGATGATGAACCTAACCTATGGCTAGAAGGGAGGAGGGGAAACCCGGTGCCGGCACGTAGCCTACTCCTGTCGAAAAGCACCGAGGGGACCACCGGCTTTACGTCCCTTCCGAAGGACGGTACAACTCGAACAACAGGATTCCTCCGCTAATCCGTGCTGTCGAGAGGTTGACAAGCAAGGCGAGTGAAGTTGTCGTACTAACTTCAAACCTTCCAACCTGTCTCCCGAACAGAACTGATCATGTGCATGATGGTCACATAGTCTCTAGAGGCTTATTTGGTAAATTTTAAATGTTCGACATTAATTTGGCAGATTTCTCGATGACAATAGATACCTCAATATTTTAAAAGGAAAAAATCAATTTTAAGAAAAAATATTCAATTGATTTGCTTCAATATTACACAGTTTATTCTTATTTAGATGTTGAACGCACACAGTTAAATTTGTCAACATCAGTTACAGTGTACGTTACAAATCTCGAAAGTAGATAGGTAGTGTTCTATTATTAAGCAAATCAATTGGATAGGTTTCCTTTTAATAAAAAAATATAATATATATTTATATTTATTCATCTTTTAATCGAATTCTTACGTTTTGAAATATTTAAATAATTTAATGAGGACTAATTCATGATATTTTCAGGTCACAAATGTCATCGAAAAAGGTGCTTTATTATCGCCGAACATTAAAAATTTACCTCAGACACTTCAAGCCTACGTGCATGCTCAATATAATCGTGCTCTGGGTGAGCGAAATATTTACCCTCATCCACAACAAGATTATAATTATCCAGCAAAGACACTAGTAATCTGACGTGATTGTCCGGTACCTTTGCGTTCCAGCCGCGCTGTCCCAGGCTCGCGTGACGCACGTGTACGGCGGCGGCGCGGCGGGCTACATCAAATACGGTGGCGCCGCCGTGCTGTTCCGCGTGGACGAGGCGTTCCTGGACAAGCGTCGCGTGGACCGACTTCCGGTCGCCGCGACGCTCACCGTCGGCCAGCTGGTCACCGTCGCCTACTCCGAGCGGATACGCGCGCAGCCGCGAGTTCTCAGCAACGGCGAGCCGCTGGCGCTGGTATCGATGGAGGTCAAGACGTCCAAGGTAGCACATGGTCATTTACATGATGGAAATTCATGTAATTCAGCAAAAAAAAAAAAAATTTTTAGAATCTTCAAATCGTTTTTTCTCCAGACACAGAACACATGAAAAGTAGGACACATTTTTAAGTAATTATTTCATAGCGACAGGGTTCTGATTTCATGGGAAATGATTTAACTGGTTAATGAATGCAAAGTCCCCTGGGAAAGCTACGTGCTATGATTAGGAATAGACATAAGTCTTAGGAAAGTTATAAGGGTTCTGATTTGGTTTATTTACATTGGATTTCTTTGATTTAAAGAGGGAATTGTTATATTTTTGATCCAAATCATGGGTTGTCTCTATAAGGTCACGATTTTTAGTGATTTATATCAGAATATTTCCGGATCTTCTTTCCTATGAGACGATTGTTTACTTTGAGACTGGCATTATGGCGTGAATTTTCGAATTACTACAAAGATATACGACCCAGAATATGAAATTTTGTCTGAATTGTATACTCATTGACACGGTACAATCTTCCCTTTTTCTCATTTTTCCTTGCTATTTTTTTGTCACTCTTAAAAATAAATTTCTCACTTTTTGCTACTTTACAACTTTTTAAAAATAAATTTTAAGCTTAATTGGATAATCTCCAAAGTCACTTTACATTTCATTTAACTCTTTTACTCATATGGATTCAGTTACTTATTTTTACAGTTATTTATATTCATTATGCACACAAATCTGTGTCTTTTTGCTACTAGACATTGCATGAGTCCAAGTTCTACAAACTCAACGCTTACCGAAACTCAAAGGCTTGAACAAAATTATCTGCCAATTTTACCCACAAATTTTGGCCACTTTCTCAATCAATGCAGTCAATTTAAAAAAGAATTTTTGCTAAGCTTCAAAAACCAACCCGCGCTCTCGCTTCCACCCCCACAGATCGGCCTCCCAGTGACCTTCAACTGCATGGACCACACCTTCCCGCCGCCGCCGCGCGCCCCGCACTACGCCCGCAACGCCCGTCCGCCCACGCACTACCCGAACAACGCCGGAACCCCCCGACCGTACCCGACGTCCTGGTCATCCAGCAGCGACAGCCTCGACGCCAGCCCACATCGACCCGCCTCCCATCCCCCCTGGGACACCGCCACCGCCTCCCATCCCCCCTGGGACACCGCCACCGACGCCCAACACCCCACAGAACGTCGACACCGCGACACCGACATCTACGCCAGAGCACAACCGAACCCCTACGCCTCTGCCAACGCAGAACCTTGGACAGAGCACGGACTCCACTACGCCCACGCCCAACGTTTCGCCGATCGGCAGCGCGACGCCTCGCCCGAACCTCCGCGGTATCGACGCGACGGGCGCGGACGCAGGGCGCGGCGGGCGGCACGGGGGACGCGGCATGTGTGGGCGCAGCGGCGGCGGGGGTGGGACGACGAGGTGGACGTCGGGCAGGCGTCGCGTTGGGGACGCGCGGACGGCGGATGGGTCATTTCGGCGACGCGCGGGGACGAGTTGGTAGCCGAGGTGGCTGCTAATGAACCGGTGAAGCAGCTTGGCGGCATATCTAGTCTTGTTAGAGAGAAAGTTAGTGATTCTTATCGGCCCGTGAAGCCAGATGTTGTTTGGGAACGCCCTGTTGCTTTGCCACCAGTTTTCCGAAGTGTCTCACAAACACAAGACAAGCCGGCCGTGGTTAGGAAACAGCCAGTTGTGGTACCAAAAGAAACAATCGTTCCTTCGGAAGAAACGGCGAGTGATTCGGCTGTTGCAGCCGAAAAAGAAACGCTTCTTGTCCGAGAGAAACCACCAGCCTTCCCGAAGAACGTCGAGAATCCAGCCCACGTCCCAGAACCACCGACTGCGACCCCAAAGAACGCAATCGCCACCGAAAATCGCCCCGAAACCAACCATGCCACAGAAAAAACAGCACGCAGCGCCGCGAAGACCTCCCCCCCTAGCGTCCCACCCCGCGGCTGGAGCCGCCTCCCCGCCGCCGCCCCCGCCGCACCCTTCCGCCGCCCCCCGCCCCGCCGCCATTGCTACCAACTCGAGCCGCGCGCAGGCGCGATCGCCAGCGTCGGCGACGGGCGTCGCCTTGCCAACACCGTGGCGCTCGCCGGCGCCGACGGCCGCCGCATGCTCGCCGCCTTCCACGACAAGTACCTGTTGGTGGACGGCCGCTACCTGTTGCCCGGCGACCGCGAGCGTGCGCGGCGCCTGCTGCGCACGGGGATGCCGGTGCGCGTGCTCGCGCTGACCGCCGCGGAGGCGCGCGGCTCCGTCGCGTTCCTCGCCGAGGTCGACGTCGACGGGTGCGTCTTGGAGGCGGCGGCGGCGGAGGCGGCGCCGGTGCCGGCGAACTACGCACGCGCGGTGGCGGCGGTTGGGAACCAGGCGACTGAGGGCAGAGGAAAATCGGCTGCGTCCGTCTGCACAGAAGCAAATGTGTTGCCAGTTTCTGACCGCGAAGCAGGAGATGGAGTGACGCCAATTCTAGAAACAACTGCAGTGAAGGTCATCCCAGCAACAGAAACAAAAGCAACCAAGGTCATCCCAGCAACAGAAACAAAAGCAACCAAGGTCATCCCAGCAACAGAAACAAAAGCAACCAAGGTCATCCCAGCAACAGAAACAAAAGCAACCAAGGTCATCCCAGCAACAGAAACAAAAGCAACCAAGGTCACACCATCAACAGAGACAAAATCAACCAAGGTCACACCATCAACAGAAACAAAAGCTACGAAGGTCACACCATCAACAGAAACAAAAGCTACGAAGGTCACACCAGCAACAGAAACGAAAGCAGCCAAGGTCACACCATCAACAGAGACAAAATCAACCAAGGTCACACCATCAACAGAAACAAAAGCTACGAAGGTCACACCATCAACAGAAACAAAAGCTACGAAGGTCACACCATCAACAGAAACAAAAGCAGCCAAGGTCATCCCAGGAACAGAAACAAAACCTACGAAGGTCACACCAGCAACAGAAATCAAAGCAGCGACAGTGTCGCCAACTCCCGACACATCAGCAGCGACCGCGGGCGCCACCAAGCCGTGCATCGAGCTGCCGGCGCTCAACTTCAAAGAAGCGGACGGCACCGTCGTCTCGCTGAGCGCCAGCTGCCACTCGGGCGTCGCGACGTTCGGCGCCGCCGGCTTCGAGGCCACGTTCGTCGTCAAGTCTGTCCGCCACGGCAGCCGCAGCGTGCCGCGCGCCGAGTTCAAGAACTTCGTGCGCCTCGGCCTGCCCGTGCGCCTCAAGAACATGCGACGCGTCGCCAACGCCGACCACCAGTTCGCCGCGACGGCCGACATCGCGCTCGTCAACAAGAGGGAGGCGGCGACGGCCGGAACGGAGGACTGGCAGGACGCCGTGTTCGTCGGCACCGTCGTCGAGCTGGCCGTGCACGGCGACGTCAGCCAGCCGCGCGTGGTGGACGTCGACGTCGCCGCCGGGAGGGTGGTGCAGGCGACGGTGGCGCAGCGGAACGTGTTTGTCGGAGGGCGGCGGCTCGATAAATGGGGGCTGCCCGCCGGGTTTTGTCGCGTTGGAATGCGGGTGGAGGTGTCGCAGTTGCGGCGGGACGGGAGGAGGGTGACGGGGCGCGTGGACTTTGATGAGGTGGAGGTCGAGAGGTTTGGGAAGGCGGCAGAGAGAGACAAGGGTGTCGGTGACGTGTGCGATGCGGGGGGTGGTGATGGGGAGTCGGGTGAAGCTGGGGCAGCAGCGGCGGATGCAGTAGAAAATGACTCGGCGGTTCAGGAAGTAGCGCCAAATGGCGCGATTGTGAAGGATGCAGCACCAAAGGTCGCAGTGGCAAAGAATGCATCAGCAAGGAATGCACGAGCAAAAGACAGTGTGAGAAAGGGTGCAATGACAAAAAATGCAGAGGATAACGAGGCAGCTCTAAATGACCCAGTTGAGAAGGATGAAGTGGCAAAGGATTCAGCAGAAAAGATCAGAGTAGCAAAGAATGCATCAGCAAGGAATGCACGAGCAAAAGACAGTGTGAAAAAGGGTGCAACGGCAAATAAGGCAGTGGCTAACGAGGCAGCTCTAAATGACCCAGTTGAGAAGGATGAAGTGGAAAAGAATTCAGCTTCAAAGAACACAGCGCCAAATAATGCAGCGGCTACCAAAGCTACATCAAACGACGCTGTCGACAAGCCTGCATCGGCGACCGACGTGACTCCCCAATCGCCGCCTCCCCTCCACACCGGCGTCGTCCTCGACGTCGCCGCGGTCGCCGCCGACCTCATCCTGCCGCGCCTCGTGATGATCGTCGTCGACGGCGTCGCCGAACACGTGCAAATCGACGCGGCGAGCGTGCGCGTGGACGGCCAGCGCCTGGACCGACGCCCCGCACGCCTCACGTTCCGCGTCGGCGCACGCGTGCCCGTCGGCGAGCTGCGCGCGTGCGGCGGCGGGCGTGCGCGACGCGCGACTCTCGCGTTCACCAGCGCCGAGCTGCGACTGCGCGGGTTCGTCGCCCACCTGGACGTCGCCGAGCAGAACGCGATGCTGGCGTGGGCGTACGACGCGGCGAACCGCGGCAGTGTGTTGGAGTCGTTTGACGCGTGCGATCCGGGGGCGTTGAGTCTGGCTGCGTTGCAGGCGGCGGGGGGTGGTGGCGGGCGGGTGTGCTACGATGTGGGAGCGGTGGGCAGCGCGGTGGACGTCAACGAGTTCTTGGCCGGCAACCGGGTGGTGGGCAGCGTCGTCACGGTCGCCGAGGACGGTTGGCGGAGTTGCGAGGTGTGTTTTTCGGTGATCGGGAAGGAGGAGCGTGCTGTGTTTCTCAAGACTAAGGTGACGGTGGACGGGAGGATGGTGACGAGGAAGGAGTTGTTGGACGGCGACGTGTTGAAGGTTGGGATGCACGCCAGGATTGTGAGCGTGGTCGTGCTGGGTATGGCCGGGTATTCATACTTGGCTTGCATCGATCTGGAAGGCCGCGCTGCGTGCGACTTTGAGGGAAGTGTCGGTGAGACGTTTGATGAGAAGATGGTGACGGGAGTGAAGAATGGGAATTTGCAGGCATCAACTGTGAAGAAGAAGAAAGGGAAACGAGCGAAGAATACTGCGATCACTATCGATCCGTCATCGAGCGCGCCTAAGAATCTACAAGCAAAGACTAACGAGGAATCTTCGAAAATTGGTTCGAGTGTTAAAGAAAGCAAGAGAGCAGAAGAAACATGCCAGAAGAATAAAGAATCTCCGTCAAAAGCCGTCGGCAAGATTAATATCAAGAAACCTGGAAGTGTGGAGGACGCGAATGTCTTGAATCTAGAAGGCGAAACATTCGAATCGATCAGAAACACCCGAAACGCCAAGAAAGAAAGTACCGCAACACCCACGGACGCGCACAAAGCAAACGACGAGCAAATCATCGCCAGCCTGGGCGCGATACCCAAGAAAGGCAAGGCCACCGACGCCGAAAAACCGACGCCCACCGTGCCGAAGCTAACCTTCATGGCGCTGGAGCCTCCGATGCCGGAACCCGCCGCGCCCGTCCACAGCGCCGAGTGGCTGAAGCCGATCAAGTCGGGCGTGCCGCGCGCCGTCAAGCTACCGGGCCTCGTCGGCGACCGCGTCCAGACCAACTCCAACATCTTCACCGTCGACTTCCGCCTCGACGCCGTCGACCACACCGCAATCTTCTTCAAGCACCGCCTCACGATCTCCGGCCGCAAGCTGCCCCGGGGCGTCGTCGAGGAGTACGACCTCTCGCGCGGCGTCCACGTGACCGTGACCAGCGTAGCGAGCTACACGGGCGGCGGCGAGCGATACAAGTACCTGGCCACCGTCGACTTGGACATCAAGAACAAGCCGCGCGCCGACAAGGAGAAGAAGAAGCGGCCTGCGAAGGAGGTCAAGAAGGACGCTGCCGACGCCGCGAAGCAGACGGCGTCGGCCGACGGCGTCGAAACGGTCCTCCGCGCCAACGACGCGCTGCGCCGGAAGTTGCTGGCGCGCGCGGCGACCGCCGAGGAGAAGGCGTTGCTCGAGGCGCGGCTGAACCGGAAGTTGGGCGACGATCTGACGTCCGAGCAGTTCGACGCGGTCAAGGCGCGCTACCGGAAGGGGCTGGCGGCGACGCGGGCGGTCGTCGGCGGGGCGCGCGGCGTCGAGCACGTGCCGTTCATCGACGACGAGTTGACCGGGCTGAGCAAGTCGCTGGCCGACAACTTGCAGAAGTTCGCGCGGAATTGTGGCCCGGCGGCGGCGGCGGTGGAGGAGGAGGAGGAGGAGGCTTTCTTTCCGGTCGGCGAGCCGGCTACGGGGGGCGAGAGTGCGATCGCGAGGAACGCGCGACACGATCACGACTACTTCAAGATGGGGATCGAGTCGGTGAGGAAGAACGAGCCGCTGCGCATCTGCGATGGTGACTTGACGGGCGGCGTTGACAGATCGAGCGACGGCGGCGCGAGGAAGAATGATTTGACTCTCGTGGCAATCAGCGATGAGATGGAAGTGTACGATGATAACGACCCCACCAACGATGATGTGATTGTTGTTGACTTTCAGGCGATTTTGGCGAATTACAACGGAGATAGAGTCAAGGCGGAGGGATTTGCTCAGGCCATCGTCGACAGAATTAAACGTAGTAAAAATAAAAATAAGACTATAGAAAAGTTGAACCGCAGGCCGAAAAGTGTAGAAGTTGATTCGAATTTAGGTGCCAAAGTTAATGCCAAAGAAAGTGCCAAAGTGAACTGTGAGACGTTTGACAGTAAAACAAACAGATCTAACTGTGATGACTCTGCTAGTACTGATGTCAATTTAGTTAAACGTCAAGTTGAAGATATTTCTGGCACAACTGAATATCTTTACTCTGATTTTTTGATTCCTAGTAGTGTCTCCAAGGTGAAATACATCGCCAACGACAATTTGACGGGAATCAATTACATTGTCTACCGAGACACCATCAAGTCTGAATTTGACGTCATTCCTAAGTCAACGTGCAAAATCGAAGTTGTCGATGAAGTTGAAAGCGATCTGCAAACTGGAGCCTGCTGTGATAACGAAATTTGCAAATTTGTGAAATGTAGTGATGCATCCGACAATGTAGATGAGGTGGGTAT
Organism: Nemurella pictetii; assembly: GCA_921293315.2. NCBI lineage: Eukaryota > Metazoa > Arthropoda > Insecta > Plecoptera > Nemouridae > Nemurella > Nemurella pictetii. The sequence continues at coordinate 13,505,790 of OV121122.1, forward strand.
TGTTGCCGATGGAGTTGTTGTAGAAAGTGATACGATCGAAAATTACGATCTTAGAATGACCATTGAGGCGAGGAATTGTGCCATTAGTGCGCAAGAAGAGGACCTCATTGTTGCAGATATTATCAATTTCATTTTAGAAGAAGAATCTGTGACTTTTCAAGAAATTTCTCGCAGTTTTCAGACCGAAGAGATTTCCGACGAAGAATATGTTGTCAACTTCGGACAGAAGGAAGGAATCGTCGAAGAAGAAATAGGCGTATGTTTTCTACAAGACGATGACTTATTTGCTAAGGCAGTTGAGGCGAGAATCGTACCACAGTTGGCGATTTCTGTTGATAACATGAAAGTTATCATACTTGAGGACAGTATTATTAAGAAAGACACGTTGAAATGTACAATAATTGAAGAAAGCAGCAAGCTAGAAGACGCAGACGGGCTCCGTGAAGTCATCACAAACGGCGGCGACTCCGTCAACGGTGATCATGACACTGATGAATACGAGCTCGCCGAAACGACGGAGACGACACCTGCCGTCGAATCGGCAGACTGTGGTAAGAATCTTTATTATGATTTTTTAATCTTTCATCCCAACGTCCAGTAACTGGCCATGATCGTTGTCTTTTTAGTAAAAATAGTGCTGTGCTTACTACTATTTGGATAAACACCTTTTCGATTCAATCTAAATTCAATAATAATTGGTACCACTCGGTTAAGCGGTTACTTAGCTGAGGCAATGATATTTTTTTTACAAACTGGTCGTATGTCCAGTGGGTATCTGAATTCACTATCCTATGCACACAAAACTGCCAGTGGATAGTGACCATTCCATCCAGTTGTATACGCCTCTATTGTTTGACAAAATGAATCAACTTCTGCACGAAGCCACTACTTTGAAACCAAACCGAACCAAAGTAGCAGTTTGTTTGTTGTTGTTTGTTGTTTGTTGTTGTTAGTTTGTTGTTTTTCAAACAACACATCTAAAACTTGGCCCCTAAAGCATCCCATTATCTTCCGTGATTTCTTTGAGGTTTTTTTGAAACATCAACCAAAGTTACCAATATATTTCTCCTGTTGGCTGTTGACTAGACTACACGCCGCCTCCGCCGCCGCCGCCGCCGACGGTAGAGGAGGTGGCAGCATTGAAGGCCCGTCTCGCCGAGCTAGAAGAGAAGCTCGCTAGTCTAGGACACATGTCCGTCTCGAGTCAGTCGACGCCACGGCAACGATCGAACGGCCGCCTCGGAGCACCGGCCTCGGACGACGTCGTTCACGCGGTCTGTTGGTGAGGCGTTTGCTACACGTTGTTGTTAAACCTAAACACCTAACCTAAAGCTTCATGTTCCTAGTTAGTGAAACCAAACAACGAAGTTATCAAACTTTTCTTTATTTTTCAGTGAGGACATCGCGACTGAGATCGACTGAACTCGCGAGTTCGGTCGCCACTGTCTTGATGGGTGTTTGCAATCAGGGGCTAGGTTCTTATCCTTCGAGAATGCTATTGGTAAATTTCATCGAAACCCTTCATTATTGCCTTCTTGGGAAACGTCGGTCTTATCGGGCTTGAAAAATTCATTGATATTTTAAATTTATTGATATTTGAATTTTAGGGCAAGGAAAGCAAATCCTCATTGCAATTTTTGTGGTAAGATTATTAGGAGGGAGTGAATTGTAATGGGATTCTGCCGGCCTATGTTCAATGTGTGACATTTTGCCAGCTATTTTTTACGAATCTTATAGGCTTGAATTGCCTTACCGTCGGTACAGGAAGTCTTAGAAGAATCGGATCTGTATTTATTTTTAATATTTAAGTAAATATCTTTTTATATAGCTAATTTATTTTTACTAGATTGTATTTGTACAATATTTTGTGCCACAATGATATTTTTTAAAGTATAGAAGCAATATCTTCGTCGGATGCATAAAGAGAATGAGTCAGTGGTCTATTCTTAGCAAGGATGTTATTTTTAACACCTTTATCTTTTATTCTAATATTTGAGCTGCGCTCACTTTTTATTGATCTACAAGCCCATAATTTTTTGTTTTGGTAATAAATAAAACATTTCTTTTTTCTATACAATATGCATTCATACAATTATAATTGTCTTAATTAACATATTTAATACCTCAAAAAGAATTGAAGGGTTATTAGTTAAAATGTCAAATAATGAAATTGGCTTATTGAAGGAAGAAATATTAAATGGTTTTCTTCATCTTGTCAATCTTTATTTATATTTTCTCTCCCACATTTTACCAGTGAAATATAAAACAAGTTGTGCACGAATGTAAATCCAAGACTAAAGGGCTAAGTGGCTCGATTGCGAGTGCTTCAAACAGTGATAAATAATATTTATTCCAGAAAAATAATTTTTATGTTTCCACAGCCAAAGCTGCAACGCCTGTAACTAAAATAAGAACCAAGTAAGTATTTGTTATTTATTATTTCGTATTTCTAACTGATAAAAACTTTGGAATGGACATTTCATTTCTAAAAAAAAACATCTAGGTACCGTTCATGCGACAAGTATTTGCACTGGGTTCGAATCACACTAACCAAGTAAGTAATAATATCTTCAACAAGTTTTCATTCCAGTGGGAGGGGCCTTTAGACCTCGAATTATGCCTCCTTCAATTTCATCGTCCGACTTGAATATTGGTGGCTGTGCCGCGTTTTACGTGGAGGTGCCGGCTTACACGAAACATTAAAAAAAATGCTGGATCCGTTTCATTTGCTCAACTATTTTTCCAAGGAGTTGATTTTAATGCATTTCCTCATCACTGCTCCGAGGTTCCTTATTTTTAATGTGTGTACCAGGTGTGTCAAGACGCTTGGAAGCCGCCACCAGGATCCAGATCTTCGCCGAGAGCCGCCGGTGGCAAATGGACCAAGGTATACCCGACACTGTTCATCTTCCATCAGCAACAACAATCACAACCGCTACAAGCTCTTGTGGACTAAAAAAACGAGGTGATTAAATATTTAAAGGAAGTTTATTAAATTCATTGATCATTGGTGAGCTTGAAACGGGTAATTAACGCTTAACTATTTTGAAGTGATATTTATGGCAAATACCAACTGCGTCGTCATTAGCTGCGTGGCTCTGTGGTAAGGCTCAGGCTTTCGAACTACGAGGTACAGTGTTCGACGCGAGAGCCGGTAGTTCTTTTTGTACAAAGTAAGGTATTGAGTAAAAACATTAGTCCATAAATATTGATGTCGCAAAAGGCAAACGAAGGTATTAATGAAGTAGATGGCTTCACGGCGATGCTCTGATTGGAAGAGGTTGGCATCAGAGCATCACCGTGAAGCCATCTACAACATCCTTACCGGCTCTGGAAACCATCAACGAGACAACGTATTTATAAATAAAAAAGTAAAATGGCTGAAGTTGCATCAGGATGTGAGACATCAACTACAAGAAGAAAAATCACGAACATAATCGAAGGTCTGCAAGGCAAGCATTCAGGCAATTCCCATCATTAAGATTGTGTGTAAAAGTTTGACGTTGAATACAAATATGTTCTGAACGAGGGAAAAATATATCAGCAGCATGGCTCAGTCGATAGCGTGCACGCTTCACAGCCGAAGAGTCATAGGATCGAATCCTGTCAGAGGAGTACTTATTGTTCAAAAATAAAATAATAAACTATAATATTTTTTTTTGGCTTTTGAAACGAAATTTATGGGAATTTGGTGAGTTCAGATTTGGCTACTAGATAGCGCTTGGATCACAATAAATTTTTGGCGCCAAAATTAGTTCAAAATTCTTTAATAGGTAGCGACTCCGGTCGGTTATCAAAATTTTTCTTTTCTGAGTATTTACAACCAATCTAAAAAAAATATATATATAACCTAATAATCTATGCGTTCTCGTGGACATCTTTCATTCCAAATATCACCCTTAATAAGAGGTGTGCACAAACCATGGGCTCGTTTCATCGACTTGATTTGGTAGCCTCTTCAAGCCAAAAACATTGACGCCCGCCTACGTCACGCGCTGGTCAGGCTCGCATGTCACGTGCTCAGGGCAGCGACCCAAGACGTCACACCGAGATCGGTGTCACGCTAGGACAGAGCCCTAGCAACATGCCTGATGATGCGTGTACATCAATGCATTGGCTAATCATTTAGGTTGGAGTATCAAAGAGTGATAAATGGTTAAACTTGACCATGGCGCCATCTTGCGTCGAATACTTATAACACAACGTTGAATTAGGATTGCATTTCAAAGAACCTGGTCGTCATATTTTAGAGAACACCATCAGAGCGGTGACTCAGTCCAATGAGGGTTCACATTTCGTTTCTGCTGGGGAACATCACACTGCGCACTTTGTGTGCAGCTTGGTCCTGTGGATATTATGTGTTATTATGTTCATATGCTGTGACATGGTTCGAGTCTGGGTAGCGACTAAAATTTTAATGTACAAGTTTATGGACTCGGCAATGGCGTCAAGGATTCTATCAAGTGCACAAATAGAAAATTTGTACATGAAGTTGTAGTCCAAGTCATAAGTTAATAAGATATTATTTTTTCTTTCTAGAATTCGAATATGATAACAAAGGAAAGTTTTCCCATAAGTGGCGTGGTTCATTGGGCAGCGTGCTTGCTTAGTAAACATTGTGGCATGGGATCGAATCCCGTCACAGGAGTACTTTTTGGTCATTGTAAAGGGACTTTAAAAAATAAAAACATTAGTCCAAATCACCAGCGACTGATTAACAGCACCAATTGCTAAATTGCCGCCAAAAGCAAGATATCAAAAGCCAGATGACGAAGAACGTGCATCAACACACCCAAGAATAATAATCAGCAAGATTGTCATGTGTCTCTAAGGGAAGTATTTAATCAAGTCAATTCGCTTAGATGGATCGCTTGAGTTACGAGGGGGATACGAATATGACTTCAAAGCGCCCTGTTCTTGTCGGCGGCATGGCTCAGTCGATAGCGTGCACGCTTCATAACCGGAGAGTCAGAGGATCGATTCCTGTCACAGGAGTACTTTTTGTCAATATAAAAATAATTTACAATAATTTTTATTTCTCGGCGATTGAACCGAAATTTATTGGAATTTGGTGAGTTCAGATTTTGCTGCTAGATGGCGCTTGCATCGCAATAAAATTTTGGCGGCAAAATTAGTTCAAAATTAATTATTAGGTAACGACTCCGGTTAGTCATTTCTTTTCTGCATGTAAATTATGTTAAAAATATTGAAAAAAAATGTAAAGGAAAAATTTTATAATCTTCGTGTTTTCGTGGACACGATTTATTCCAATGTGTACCCTTCTTAGGGGATAAACACGACCCCAAGGGCTACTTTCATCGAAAAGACTTGGTGTCTTCTTCAGGCCAAGTAAGAAAATATGACGCCCGCCTACGCCACGCGCTGGTCAGGCTCGCATGTCAAGTGCTCGGGGCAGCGACCTGAGACGTCACACCGAGATCATTGGAGCGCTAGGATCGAACCCTAGCAACCTTCTCGAAAGGACGCGTAAATCGATGCACTGGCTAATCATTTAGGTTGGAGTATCAAAGGGTGATAAGTGGTGACACTTGACCATGGCGCCATCTTGCGTCGAATACTTATAACACAATGATGAATCAGGATAGCATTTCAAAGAACCTGCTCATCATTTAAGAGAAAGCCATCAGAGCGGTGACTCAGCTGAATCAGGGTTCACATTGCGTCTCTGCTGGGGAACTGCGCACTTTGTGTGCAGCTTGGTCGTGTGGATATGTCTCCTCATCCTCATGTGATGTGTCATGGTTCGAGCCTGGGTAGAGACTTAAATTTTAACTGTCAGGAATAAGCAAAATGAAATAATCAAGAACGTCTTGTCTCATAACTTTGCCGGAACCAACCACAGGACATGTGATTAATTTATTTAAAAAATGTACAAGTGTTTGGACTCGGCATTGGCGCCAAAGATTCTATCAAGTGTTCAAATAGAAAATTTGTGTAAGAAGTTGTATACCGTGTAATAAGAACGGATGTTTTCCTTCCAGAATACATGTATGAGAAAATAACTATTTTCATAACAGCGGCGTGGCCAAGTGGGTAGCGTGCTTGCTCAGTAATCTAAGTGGCATGGGATCGAAACCTGGCACAAGAGTACTTTTTGGTCAAAGTAAAGGTGCTTTAGAAAATAAAAAACATTATGCCATCTCACCAGCGACTGAAGACCAGCACCAATTGCTAAATTGCCGCCAAAAGCAAGATATCAAAAGCCAGATGACGAAGTATGTGCAACAACAGACTCTGATGAATTATAATCTGCAAGATTATCGTGTGTCTCTAAAGGAAATATTTAAGCAAGTCAATTCGTTTCGAAGGATCGCTTGAGTAACGAGATGGATACGAATATGACTTCAACAAACGTTGTTTACATCGGCAGCGTGGCACTGTCGATAGAGTGCACGCTTCACAACCGAGGAGTCATGGGATCGAATCCTGTGACAGGAATAATTTTTGTCTAAATTAAAATAATATACTTTAATATTTTTTTTTGGCATTTGAGCCGAAATTTATTGGAATTTGGTGAGTTCAGATTTTGCTTCTAGATGGCGCTTGCATCGCAATAAATTTTTGGCGGCAAAATTAGTTCAAAATTAATTAATAGGTAGCGACCCTGGTCAGTAAACGATTTTTTTTTTGCTGCAGGCAAATGATTTAAAACTAGGCTATGCGAACACTCATATAATCGTGTTGTGGATGAGCGTAATATTTACGCTCACCCTCAACGCAATTATATTGCGTGTGCGCATAGCCTAGAGGCTTTTATGATCAATTTAACATGTCCAGTGATAATTTAGCAGTTTTCTCAATGACATTTGAATATTTAAAAACGTAAAAATCGATGTAAAGAAAAACTAATCAACTGATTTGGTTCAAATTAATACAGTATATTCTTTTTACGATTTATAATGTTCACAGTAAATTTTGTGAACATCGGTTGAAGATAAAGTTGCTTAAGTTGCAAAAAACTGAAAAAACGCTAAAAAATCGCAAAAAATCGTCATAAAAGCGCCATTTTCAAGAAAAGTGCTTAACATACAACAATGAAATTTTTACACGAACATTGAATCGTAAGGGTTCACATATCCAGAAAGTTTCGACAAATTATATTCAGATTCTTGGCCTCTAGAGTGCAAAACGTGTTTTGGAAAAACTGAAAAATTTCGTAAAAACTTAATAACATAAAATTTACTCGTCCGATTTGCTTCAAAAACGTGGCAGATCTAAGTTCAGAGAAAATGAAGGTTCACAGAAATTTTCATCAAAATCGGTTTTGGCGTTTGGCCTGTAGAGCGCGAACAAACACACAAAAAAACAAACACACAAAAAAAAAAAAAAAACAAAAAAAAAAAAAAACATTGGAGACTTTTTCTGCAGTAAGTGTAATTGAAGATTTCGCTTCACTCGCTACGCTCGTTACGCTCATCAAAAAGTTCAAAATTAAATGAAAGAAAAAAAATCCTAATAATTAAAGCATTATCATGGACACCTTTCATTCTAATGTGCACCCTTCTTAAGGGATATCCTCGAGCCAAGGTCTACTTTCATCGACTGAAATTGATGGCCCCTCTAGGCATGTAAGAAAAAATTGACGCACGCCTACGTCACGCGCTGGTCAAGCACGCATGTCATGAGCTCTGGGCAGCAATTCAAGACGTCACACCGGGATCAGTGGAGCGCGCACTAGCCGAGCACTAGCAACCTGCTACGAAAGTCGTGTACATCGATGCACTGGCTAATCATTTTGGTTGGAGTATCAAAGAGTGATAAGTGGTTACACTTGACCATGGCGCCATCTTGCGTCGATTACTTGAAACACAATGTTGAATCGGGATAGCATTCCAAACAACCTGCTCATCATTTAAGAGTAAGCCATCAGAGCGGTGACTCAGCTGAATTAGGGTTCACATTGCGTCTCTGGTGGGTAACTGCGCACTTTGTGTGCAGCTTGGTCGTGTGGATATGTGTCCTTATCCTCATGTGATGTGTCATGGTTCGAGCCTGAGTAGAGACTAAAATATTTAGTGTGGAGAATAAGCAAAATGAAATCTTCAAGAACGTCTTGTCTCATAACTTTGCCGATACCAACCACAGGACACGCGATTCATTTATTTAAAAAATGTATAAGTGTTTGGACTCGGCATTGGCGCCAAGGATTCTATCAAGTGTTCAAATTGTAACCTCGAATTAGCATCAGCTGTGTGGCCGAAGCGTGCTTGCTCAGTATTATAAATAGCCTGGGATTGAATCCTGGCACAGGAGTACTTTTGGTCATTGTAAAGGGACTTTAAAAAATAGAAAAACATTGGTCCATCTCACCAGCGACTGAAAACCAGCATCAATTGCTAAATTGCCGCCAAAAGCAAGAAATCAAATGACAGAATTCGCAGTATGTGCGACAAAAGACTGATGAAATAATATAAGCAAGATTATCATGTGTCTCTGAAGGAAATATACAAGTCAATTCGTTTCGAAGGATCGCTTGAGTTACGAGATGGATACGAATATGACTTCAAGGAACTCCGTTCAAATCGGCAGTGTGGCTCAGTCGATAGCGTGCACCCTTTTTAATCGAGGAGTCATGGGATCGAATCCTGGCATAAGAGTTCTTTTTGGTCATAGTAAAGGGCATTAAAAAATAAGAATCATCTGTCCATCTCATCAGCGACTGAATACCACCATAACATGTGAAATATCCGTCAAATGCAAGAAATCAGAAGCCAGATGACGAATTATGTGCAACAACAGACTCATGAAACAAAATCAGCAAGACTATCATGCGTCTCTAAAGGAAATATTTAAGCAAGTCAAGCAACGTCTTTGTTACATGAGGGACACGAATACGACATCAACGAGCTAGAATGTTAACCGTAGCGTAGCGCAGTCCATAGCACGGGCGCTTCATAACCGGAGGGTCATAGGATCAAATCCTATCACTAGAGATTTTTTTTTGTCCAAATAAAATTAATAAATTTAAATAAATTTGTACTCCCGTTTGAACTGACCATTATTGGAATGAGTTTAGATTTTGCAACTAGATGGTGCTTGCCTCGCACAAATTTTGGGCGGCAAAATTAGTTTAAAATTAACTAAAAGGTGGCGACTCCAGTCTCTAATCGATTTTTTTTTCAATTTTTCAACCCGGCACCTCCACTTGAAGGTGGGATTGTACTATATTATTCCTATAATATATTTCTTAACTTGAAAATTGAAGCTGTTAAAAAATAAAACAGTGGTTTTCTATACGGCGACACGAGATTTAGAAAATTTAAGAAGGTCTCTTTTTTTACTCTGAAGCAGCAACAAGAGAGAGATAGTAAATATTCACACAGTCATTCTTGATGATGGGATAGCTGGGACAAATGGGACAAATGGCACAAATGCCTTCTGGTGTGGGCTTCCACCAAAAATCAGTGATTTCTCAGTCATTCTTGAGTTTCCAGTGTACAAGGTATCAGTTGGTAGAGCAACCGCCCGGCAAGCGGAAGGTCCCGGGTTCATATCCCGGTTCGGACGCACATTTTTCCTGCTCAGCTATCCCATCATCAAATGCCTTCTGGTGTGGGCTTCCACCAGAAACACTGATTTCTCAAGGTATACAAGGTTGAAGGACATAAGACCCGGGAATACTCTATTAAAATACATCACCTGCCAGGTCTAGAAAATAGCTTTGTAGATTATTGCTGATGGTTGCTCACTCACCTTTATGTAGAACAATAGGGGTCAAAAATGTCCCCCCTCAGTGGCTGGAAATCAAAACAATTAAAAGAACATACTTATAAGGTCAAATATCGATACGCTGATAAGACATTGTTTCTTATCGGCTCCTAGTCCTCCTCTTGATATTGCCGTTTTGAACAAGAAAATCAGTCATTATGGTGTTGACATTCAGGCAACCTTGACACGATGGGGATGCGAGTCCGTTTCTAAATTTAAATTCGAATTATAGATGAATTGCACCATGCATTTTTTGAATTAATTATTTTGATTTGAATTAATTTTTCAGTAACGCAGAGACCAAGTTACCTTCCCCTGGATCAAGTTAGACGCATAGAATATCTAAAGGCATTGTTTTTCTGACCTCACTTACAATTATTTACAAGCACTCCACGGAAGACATGTAACATCTCGGTTTATTATTAAAAATATATAAGCCATTGTTAGTTTGACGTTTCACTGCCACCAAAAAGTCACGTGCAATGTCAAAGAAAACAAAATGTTCATCACAAGTTGTCCATGGCTTCCAGGATTCGAGAAGCTGACGTTTCTTTTTGGTAAGCATTGCAAAATCCGATTTGCACATTTTTGACTCATGAAATCCTCAACGCAACGCTAAAACGAAACATAGAATGATTCTCTAATTTTACACATATCCCTGTTTCATCTATTGAGATAACATTTAGTATCACTAAGTTCACTTTTCTATTTTCATTGCTCTTTGCACTCAGTTGACCAATATTCGTTTAAAGTTTGTCCATCCTCATTGAATCCTTCACTGCCTTCCATGATAACAATGTTCATCTCTTTCCTTCCAATCGACCACTTAATTTAATGTGCACAGTAAATTCAATTTCGCTAAAAATGTTTAAAAATGCCATGACAACATGTTACTTAAAACACTCGGTTAGAAAAGTGACAGTTCTCTAGTTCTCTCTGTTTCTGGTTCATAGCTTCAAAAAGTCGCAACCATTCAAAGCTGAAAGTGTAATTTACAAAAACATAATACACTGTTGTGGATGACAACAAAGGGCGAAACATATTTTTCGTGAAACATAATTCGTAGCTAAAAATGTATTTACATATGGCAAAGGGTATATGTACACGGGCCCATCAAAGCCTCGCATTGTTCAACATTTTCACATGCATCCACAAGAGAGCAGATTCTTTTCTGGCAGTGAGCTGGCTTAAACAGAAATACAAATGGTTTTTTAACGAATTACTCGTTAGTTTTACAATAATAAACTAATCTTGTTTCATCTTGCCAACGTTCGAGTCACAAGAAATTAAATTTCTCCAAAAACGACCCCATAATCATCGAGACTTAGAGTTAATCCGAAAATTACATCAATTTCAGACATTTCATTTGCTCCGTTGTCAACCCCAATGGTTTCTACTCCCTTACAGAGGGACAAAATAACTTGTAACTCACACGAAAGTCAACACATTCCGAGCAGATTTTACAGGTAAACAACCTTTGATGCAGTTCCCTTAATCTTCTTTTCTTTCAAAGAAGCACGGCATTGAAATCTCATATGGTATTGTCATTACACATCATGGCAAGCGCACAAATTCGCCATCTTTGATCAGAGGCCTGCCTTAAAATCACTTCCGAGGCAACTGCCATTGTCCACCGGCGCGCCCCCCTCCCCACCCCCCCCCCCCCACCAATTCACCAGCCCCCGTCGACGTCCACCGTCGCTGTCTTGAGCCGGCTCGTGCTCTGACATCAGTAAGGCACGTTCACCTCGTCGTCGTCCTCCTCGGCGCGCTTGTGGCAGCACGCGCGACACAACACGATCAGACACGACACGGCCAGCACGCCGCCGCCCGCCGCCCCCAGCCCGATCGCCAGCCAGTTGACGTTCTCCACCTCCACCCTCGCGCACAGCTCGACAGCCTCGTCGCCGGGCCCCATCGTCGCCGCCCCCGCCGCCGTCGGCGAGTTCGAGTTCACCTCGTCGTACGCGCCGAACAGCGTCGCGTTCGGACAGTTGACGACGCCGTTGCAGACGAGCCGCGCGGGGATGCATGTCCCCGCCTCGCCCGGGCAGACAAAGTCGCAGCCGTCGCCGCCGTCGCCGCCGTCCTCCGTCAGCCGCGACGTCATCAGCGTGCCGTCCGGGTTGCGCGGCAAGTGGAACAACTCTGTCCACGCGATCTTGAACGCCGCCTGCGCCGGCGACAGCGTGCCGACGTACTTGATGGTCACCGAGGGCAGGTCGCCGTCGGCGCCGCGCGCCAGTTCGGCGGCCGACATGATGGCAATGTCGCGCGCGGCGCTCGTGTTCTCACCGCAGACGGTCAGGTAGGGCTCGAGCCGGCCGGGCAGGTAGACCTCGACGAAGCCGTCTTCGCAGCGCTTCGACGCGAACTTGAGCCGATCGAAGTGCAGCCAGAGGTCGCGTTCGCGCGCGACGCGCAGCTCCCAGATGCACTGCAGCGTCTTGGGCGGCTCGACGTAGCCGAGCGCGTCGTAGAACGGGAAGTGCAGCTCGCCGTCGGTGGTCGACGGGATGACGGCGGGGCCGCAGAGGGGGCCGTGCACGAACTCGTAGCGCGCCTCGAACAGCGGCTTGGCGTGCTTGAAGTAGCTGGAGGCGGCGTGCTGCGCGTCGACCAGCAGCTGCAGGTTCAGCTGCTCGGTGCGCGACACGATCGTCACCGGCTGGCCCACCTGCTTGGGTTTCAGCGGCGGGTTCGAGCCGCCTGCACAGGGAACGAGGGGCGACAAGTTAGTGGGATGATTTCAGGTTGGTTTGTGTGTGTTGTTCTTAGAGAGAATTGGGGAACGCGTTACCTTTGCAGAGGCAGACGCCGTTGCCGGGGACGGGCGCTGCGGCGGTGACGTTCGGTGAGGTCATCGGCTCCCAGATGAGCAGCTTGTCAACCTTGTCCTCCCAGCAGTCGCCGCAGGGCAGCGAGTTGTACGGGTGCTCCTGCGCATTCGGGAGGCAAGCCACGGGTTACACGGAGGCACGAAACCGACACTCTCGAGTTGGATCTATTTCGGTTTAAGGGTTTTGTTTTCTGGTCAGAAATTAATATTGGAGGGGGGGAGGCAAAGCAACACAAATGTGTGAATCTCGGCTATTAGTTTCCCGAAGCTAGGGGTTTCCAACTTCTTTTCAAATACATCCTCACCTTCCAATTCTTGCTTCTAGCAGCCTCACTAGAGTGATAACGTTGATTAAAAACAACCCCTTATCAAAGCCCGTTAAGTCCAGCCTTTTCTTCAGACAGACTTTTCACTGTTTAGAACCAAAGAATTAAGAAGGAACGAATGCGTCGCTATCGTGCCTTGATTTGAGAAACCTCTTTAGTGCGGTTTTTTAAAATACCAGAGAAAAACGTACTAACGAAGCAAAATGTGAACTAGCCAAACTAGCCTAGCAGCGAGCTGAGGGTGAAGCTAACCTAGCCTAGCAGCGAGCTGAGGGTGAACCCAGTGCCGGTGAATGACAGGCTGATGATGAAGCTAACCTAGCCTAGCAGCGAGCTGAGGGTGAACTCAGTGCCGGTGAATGACAGGCTGATGATGAAGCTAACCTAGCCTAGCAGCGAGCTCTGGGTAAAGCTAACCTAGCCTAGCAGCGAGCTGAGGGTGAAGCTAACCTAGCCTAGCAGCGAGCTGAGGGTGAACCCAGTGCCAGTGAATGACAGGCTGATGATGAAGCTAACCTAGCCTATCAGGGAGCTGAGGGTGAACTCAGTACCGGTGAATGACAGGCTGATGATGAAGCTAACCTAGCAGCTAGCAGCGAGCTGAGGGTGAAGCTAACCTAGCAGCTAGCAGCGAGCTGAGGGTGAAGCTAACCTAGCAGCTAGCAGCGAGCTGAAGGTGAAGCTAACCTAGCAGCTAGCAGCGAGCTGATGATGAAGCTAACCTAGCAGCTAGCAGCGAGCTGAGGGTGAAGCTAACCTAGCAGCTAGCAGCGAGCTGAGGGTGACCCAGCCCACGTGTGACGTCACCACATCGTCACGCAGCCACCCGTACCTTGAACTTGATCTCGGTGACTGTGAGAATGACGCGCGCGAACAGCCGCTTGTCGGTGACGAAGCGGTAGAGGCAGCGCACGTCGTCTGCGCCGACGTCCGCGCGCTTGTAGACCAGCGTGTTGAGCGGCGAACGCAGCGTGCCGCGCGGGCTCTTCCACGAGGTGAACAGCTCGTCGCACGCCGTGCCGCGCACGAACTCGCCGTGGTGCGTGTTGTTGAAGAAGTCGTAGTGCGCCCAGTAGTAGAGCGACGACCTGCGCGGCCGAACGGGTTCTGTTATGCGCGTGTCTTGCAGCTGTGCATCGAGGTCAAGGTCTTACTCGGATAAAGGCTGCCGTTTCACCAGCTTATAATTGAACTTAATCCGTAGGGTGCTGTGGCAAAATATCTAAGTAAAACACTATAGAACACTGCCTACACGTTTTGTTTAACACTCGCATATCTTATAGCTTTTTACTGGTAACTTTATTGTATTACAGCCTACAGGTCATGCTAATTTATATTTTTTTCACTGCTAAAATACTATGCGAATACTCTAATGTTTCTATAAATACTATAACTAGATGCAATTGATACTATATGCTAATAAAGTTAGAAATAAAAATATAAAAAAAATGTCCCCGATGCTACAGGGGATATGGGAAATATTGGGCTATGATGGCAATGGAGGCTATGTAGGCTAGGGGCAAGGGCTTGTGGACTATGGGGGCCATGGGCATGTAGACTATGGGGGCCATGGGCATGTAGACTATGGGGGCCATGGGCATGTGGACTATGGGGGCCATGGGCATGTAGACTATGGGGGCCATGGGCATGTAGACTATGGGGGCCATGGGCATGTGGACTATGGGGGCCATGGGCATGTGGACTATGGGGGCCATGGGCATGTGGACTATGGGGGCCATGGGCATGTGGACTATGGGGGCCATGGGCATGTAGACTATGGGGGCCATGGGCATGTAGACTATGGGGGCCATGGGCATGTGGACTATGGGGGCCATGGGCATGTAGACTATGGGGGCCATGGGCATGTGGACTATGGGAGCCATGGGCATGTGGACTATGGGGGCCATGGGCATGTAGACTATGGGGGCCATGGGCATGTGGACTATGGGGGCCATGGGCATGTAGACTATGGGGGCCATGGGCATGTGGACTATGGGAGCCATGGGCATGTGGACTATGGGGGCCATGGGCATGTGGACTATGGGGGTCATGGGCATGTGGACTATGTGGCCATGGGCATGTGGACTATGGGGGCCATGGGCATGTGGACTATGGGGGCCATGGGCATGTAGACTATGGGGGTCATGGGCATGTGGACTATGGGGGTCATGGGCATGTGGACTATGGGGGACATGGGCATGTGGACTATGGGGGCCATGGGCATGTAGGCTAGGGGCAAGGGCTTGTGGACTATGGGGGCCATGGGCATGTGGACTATGGGGGACATGGGCATGTGGACTATGGGGGCCATGGGCATGTGGACTATGGGGGCCATGGGCATGTGGACTATGTGGGCCATGGGCACGTGGACTATGGGGGACATGGGCATGTGGACTATGGGGGACATGGGCATGTGGACTATGGGGGCCATGGGCATGTGGACTATGGGGGACATGGGCATGTGGACTATGGGGGTCATGGGGGCGCTAGGGGCTCAGCAGCGATTGTGGCTCACCCCGAGTAGCTGCCCGTCTTGCTCTCGAAGCGCACGAACAGCGCGTTGCCCGTCGAGACAAAGTCGTGTTTCTCCATCGCCCGCGAGAACGTGTCACAGAACGTCTTGATGATGCGCGAGTCGTCGGGCCAGGATGCGTCGTAGATCGTCAGGGACTCGCCGCAGTCGCCGTCGAACGGAAGGATCGGCGACTCGATGCGGTTGATGCGGAAGCTGTGTGGACCAGCGAGAAGATGGTTTAGATATCGGCACTGCGGTAAAGAGTCTAGAGGTGTTTGCGATGGGTTGAAACTAAATGTGTTAGTCGAGTTGTTGGTGTGTGATTGCAGCATAGCGTCACTAGATTCACCACCTTCTATGTTCATTCATAGTCCTGTTTCTATCTCCATGGGAGCCACGTTATAATCGGGGTTAGTCGAGTTGTTGGCGTGTGATTGCAGCATAGCGTCACTAGATTCACCGCCTTCTATGTTCATTCATAGTCCTGTTTCTATCTCCATGGAGCCACGTTATAATCGGGGTTAGTCGAGTTGTTGGCGTGTGATTGCAGCATAGCGTCACTAGATTCACCACCTTCTATGTTCATTCATAGTCCTGTTTCTATCTCCATGGAGCCACGTTATAATCGGGGTTAGTCGAGTTGTTGGTGTGTGATTGCAGCATAGCGTCACTAGATTCACCACCTTCTATGTTCATTCATAGTCCTGTTTCTATCTCCATGGAGCCAGTTATAATAAAAAAATAATCAAAAAATTGATACAATTTTAACGACACATTAATAATATTTCAGAGGAAAGCCGCCGTTATTTTCGTCGGATTCCATTAATAACTTTATAAGAAAACAACATTTCCAGGAAATTTAACTTGTTTTCGACTGCGAATTCTCCAAGATTTAGTGTGAAACAGAATGAAAGATTGAGATTAGAAAATAAAATAAAATAATAATCTCTAATGCAATAGATAGCCCTCACGAAGTCGCAGAGACCGTTACTAATAGAAATGAGAGCATTAGAATTGCTTCTCGGCTTTGCGATGGATAAAGGCTACAGCAAAGGGTCTCGTTGCAACACACATCGCGCGGTAGGAAGTGCTAAGGAACGCGGGGGCGCGACGTACCTGGGGAAGTAGAGGCGCACCACCTCGTCCTTGCGCCCCTGCATCAGGTAGGTGCAGCTGGTGTGCGGCGGGTACCAGTGCGCCACCGACAAGAAGATGCCCTCCGACTCGCCGGACAGGTCCTCGCTGGTGAGAAGCCAGTCGCACGTGCCGTTCCTGCAACGCAACGCAGCGCGCCGGGTTCAGTCGCAAGACTCGCTCTTTGTCACGGTGGACATTCACTCTAACGGCGCCATATCCCACCATGCATTCTTTCTACGCGCCATATCCCACCATGCATTCTTTCTACGCGCCATATCCCACCATGCATTCTTTCTACGCGCCATATCCCACCATGCATTCTTTCTACGCGCCATATCCCACCATGCATTCTTTCTACGCGCCATATCCCACCATGCATTCTTTCTACGCGCCATATCCCACCATGCATTCTTTCTACGCGCCATATCCCACCATGCATTCTTTCTACGCGCCATATCCCACCATGCATTCTTTCTACGCGCCATATCCCACCATGCATTCTTTCTACGCGCCATATCCCACCATGCATTCTTTCTACGCGCCATATCCCACCATGTATTCTTTCTACGCGCCATATCCCACCATGCATTCTTTCTACGCGCCATATCCCACCATGCATTCTTTCTACGCGCCATATCCCACCATGTATTCTTTCTACGCGCCATATCCCACCATAAATTCAATGTAACGGCGCCATTTACCACCATGCATTCTTTCTACGTGCCATATCCCACCAGTCTTTCACTCTATACTGGTGCCATTACACAAAGACTATCCATTCAGCGACCCTGATGATTTTCGAAATATGCCACTAGCCAGCTTCAAACCACCAGCCAGCTTGTTTTAACTAAGTTAGTTTATTGCCAATCATGATTCTTCCTTGGCGGAAGCCGATAAAAAAAATCCGGAGACTTTTATTGACTTCTAGAAGCTGTTAGACGCTGCTAGATATGCCTTGAAGCTGATTGAGGATGCTAGAGACTTATTTAATGGTTGTAAAGACTGTGAAATACTGTAATATGCTGCTAGAAGCTGCTGGAAGCTGCTTGCGGACGGTTACCTGCTGCCGGCGGTCTCGACGTGTCCCGGCCAGTTGCCGACGTTGAAGTGGAAGCCGGTGTTGAGCAGCGGACCTGCCTGCGAGCTGACGAACTCCACGAACAGGTCCTCCGACGTGCCGATGATGCTGTACGGGAACTTGCCCATGCCTGAAACAAGCACGCCGCTCTTGTCAGTGAGAGTTGACCCGGATACCAGACAAGTCCACGATCTTTGCAGGATCAGAGTCTTTTCATGCTGGTCAACTCTCGGCGGCATGGATCGGTGAATAATTCAGTAAAAAATAGTTATTTTAATATAGTGACGAAGGAAAACAGCAGATCGGATCTACCGATCAAATGACTTAAGCCTGGATTTGATTTAACACCAGCCTGTCATTCACCGGCACCGGGCACCGGGGTTCATGTTCCCTGCTAGACAAGGTTAGCTGTTATGAAATGCAGCGCATTACACTGCATAGCAGGTACTAGTACGAGTAAGCAGTCTTCTCTATGGCACTACCCCATTAGCAACTTGACACTAAACACAGGCCATTCTTTCTCTGCACGACTGCTACGACTAAGACTACAACTACGACTACGGTTACAACTACAACTACAACTACGACTACAACTACGGCTATGACTAGGACTACAACTACGACTACGGTTACAACTACAACTACGACTACGACTACGGTAACAACTACGACTACGACTGTGACCAGGGCCAAGGCACTCACCGCAGAAGGTGCCGATGACCGCGCTACCCTCGTCCTTGCCGTCGTAGATCTTGATGTAGTCGAACGGACAGTGCTGCGCGCCCGAGCTGATCGGCCGCATCGGACACGTCATGATGTTCTCGCAACGCTGGCCGTCGATGTTGAACTCCTCGTTCTCGATGTAGAGCTTGATGAACGGCAGCCGCGTGTTGAGGTGGTAGCGGCAGTGCAGGCCGCGCGGGTAGACGCCCGGGTAGGCGGGCGACTGCACGTAGCACGTCTGCAGGCGGCAGTCGCGGAACACCCGCTCGCAGTACGATCTGGGGACGGGCCACGGGCCCACGAAGCAAGGTTAGCTAGGCGAGGTCATCAAGGACAAGGTCAGCAGGGTTTATTAGAACCACACCGCCTAAGCGGCGCTGACGATCTTGTCGCCAGCTCAACATTGCTTTTTGGCAGAGAGTCCTGCATCCTACAGCCTGGTGAGATGTTTGCTGGCAGAGTGTCCTGCATCCTACAGCCTGGTAAGATGTTTGCTGGCAGAGTGTCCTGCATCCTACAGCCTGGTGAGATGTTTGCTGGCAGAGTGTCCTGCATCCTACAGCCTGGTGAGATGTTTGCTGGCAGAATGTCCTGCATCCTACAGCCTGGTGAGATGTTTGCTGGCAGAGTGTCTTGCATCCTACAGCCTGGTGAGATGTTTGCTGGCAGAGTGTCCTGCATCCTACAGCCTGGTGAGATGTTTGCTGGCAGAATGTCCTGCATCCTACAGCCTGGTGAGATGTTTGCTGGCAGAGTGTCCTGCATCCTACAGCCTGGTGAGATGTTTGCTGGCAGAATGTCCTGCATCCTACAGCCTGGTGAGATGTTTGCTGGCAGAGTGTCTTGCATCCTACAGCCTGGTGAGATGTTTGCTGGCAGAGTGTCCTGCATCCTACAGCCTGGTGAGATGTTTGCTGGCAGAATGTCCTGCATCCTACAGCCTGGTGAGATGTTTGCTGGCAGAGTGTCCTGCATCCTACAGCCTGGTGAGATGTTTGCTGGCAGAGTGTCCTGCATCCTACAGCCTGGTGAGATGTTTGCTGGCAGAATGTCCTGCATCCTACAGCCTGGTGAGATGTTTGCTGGCAGAGTGTCCTGCATCCTACAGCCTGGTGAGATGTTTGCTGGCAGAATGTCCTGCATGCTACAGCCTGGTGAGATGTTTGCTGGCAGAGTGTACTGCATCCTACAGCCTGGTGAGATGTTTGCTGGCAGAGTGTCCTGCATCCTACAGCCTGGTAAGATGTTTGCTGGCAGAGTGTCCTGCATCCTACAGCCTGGTGAGATGTTTGCTGGCAGAGTGTCCTGCATCCTACAGCCTGGTAAGATGTTTGCTGGCAGAGTGTCCTGCATCCTACAGCCTGGTAAGATGTTTGCTGGCAGAGTGTCCTGCATCCTACAGCCTGGTGAGATGTTTGCTGGCAAGTGTCCTGCATCCTACAGCCTGGTGAGATGTTTGCTGGCAGAGTGTCCTGCATCCTACAGCCTGGTAAGATGTTTGCTGGCAGAGTGTCCTGCATCCTACAGCCTGGTGAGATGTTTGCTGGCATAGTGTCCTGCATCCTTCAGCCTGGTGAGATGTTTGCTGGCAAGTGTCCTGCATCCTGCATTCTTCGACATTTTAATAAAAGTCACCAAAAAGAAATCCTCAGGAGTTGACGACATACCTTGTCACATCCTGAAGACAGTTGGAGCCTACATAAGAAACCCCCTCACTCACGTAATCAACGAATCTTTTATCCAGGGTTACTTCCCAACGTGCCTAAAAGCCAGCAAGGTAATTCCATTTCTAAAAAAAGGAGACGAAAAAAACAAAGAAAATTATCGTGCAATCGCCATCCAGTCAGTCTTCTCAAAATTTTTCGAAGCAGCTCTATGCTCAAGAATTCTCTCCTTCACAAACAAATACGAGCTAATCAACGACTTCCAGCACGGTTTCCTCAAAGGAAGGTCCACGAGCTCAGCAATCGTCAGTTTCATCAACAATATCTTGGAGGCACAGGAAAAGGGGGAAGAAGCTATTGGCATATTTTACGACTACAGCAAGGCGTTCGACTCGGTGATACATGAAACACTACTGGACACACTGAACAAGATGGGAATCTGTGGGGTTGTCAATTCGTGGATCCGCACTTTCTTAAAGGATCGCAAGCAAATCATCCATATTACGAACGGAGCTGATATCATGAAATCCGATGAACTCATAGTAAATCGCGGACTTCCTCAGGGATGCATTATCTCGCCATTATTGTTCATCCTATTCATTAACAATATGTCGCAGCACGTTCAGAGCGGTAAACTGACAGTGTACGCTGACGATACATCACAAGTTGTCAGCTGTAGCGTACCGTGTGAAATGAACGAGCAAGCAAACCTAGCGGTGAAAAAGATGGAGAACTTCAGCAGGGAGCACAACCTCTTCCTAAACACCGAAAAGTCAGTTTTTATCAAATTTAGACTCCCAAGAAGGAAACCAACATGCAGCCCGGAAATCCACATGGATGGAGAAATAATGCAAGAAGTCGAACTAACCACGTTCCTTGGTCTGAAAGTAAACAATACGCTAACCTGGGCAGACCATATTGACCACGTGGCATCTAAGATAGCATCTGGATGTTACTTAATTAAGAGACTTATCGAGATTACAGATCTAAGTGCGGTAAAACTGGTTTACTTCGCCTACATCCAATCCCACCTTCAGTATGGGGTCCTAAGCTGGGGTGGTTCTCCATGTGCCAAGAGATTATTAATTCTTCAGAAGAAAGCGGTACGCTTCATGGCTCAGGCAAGCTATGACCCATGTGCAGAAATTTTTTATAAAGACTCTTGTAGACCACTGTTTAAGAAGTTCAAGATCCTCAGTTTGCCATCACTTTACATTTACAGCTGCATAATGTACGCAAAACAAAACAAACATCTGTTCATCGAGGGTACCGGAAGAAATAATTGCCTGTTAAACCGACCGATACGTAATATCACCAGGGGACCGTTGTTCGAAGGGCGTAAGCTGTTCAATGCCCTTCATAGAGTAATTACCTCTAAAGAGGACACGGAGTTTAAAACAGCTCTCAAATCGTACCTAATTGACAATTGCTTTTACAGATTGAACGAGTTTTGCAACAAATGTAAATGACTATCATCGCTACTCCTGTGATGTATTTATTTCATTTTATCTTATTTTATGTTATCATTGTTATCATTGTGAAGACTGTCTTATATCCTTGCGATTTCCAGGACAATAAAACTATTATTATTATTATTATCCTACAGCCTGGTGCGATGTTTGCTGGCAGAGTGTCCTGCATCCTACAGCCTGGTGAGATGTTTGCTGGCAGAGTGTCCTGCATCCTACAGCCTGGTGAGATGTTTGCTGGCAGAGTGTCCTGCATCCTACAGCCTGGTGAGATGTATGCTGGCAGAGTGTCCTGCATCCTACAGCCTGGTGAGATGTTTGCTGGCAGAGTGTCCTGCATCCTACAGCCTGGTGAGATGTTTGCTGGCAGAGTGTCCTGCATCCTACAGCCTGGTGAGATGTTTGCTGGCAGAGTGTCCTGCATCCTACAGCCTGGTGAGATGTTTGCTGGCAGAGTGTCCTGCATCCTACAGCCTGGTGAGATGTTTGCTGGCAGAGTGTCCTGCATCCTACAGCCTGGTGAGATGTATGCTGGCAGAGTGTCCTGCATCCTACAGCCTGGTGAGATGTTTGCTGGCAGAGTGTCCTGCATCCTACAGCCTGGTGAGATGTTTGCTGGCAGAGTGTCCTGCATCCTACAGCCTGGTGAGATGTTTGCTGGCAGAGTGTCCTGCATCCTACAGCCTGGTGAGATGTTTGCTGGCAGAGTGTCCTGCATCCTACAGCCTGGTGAGATGTTTGCTGGCAGAGTGTCCTGCATCCTACAGCCTGGTGAGATGTTTGCTGGCAGAGTGTCCTGCATCCTACAGCCTGGTGAGATGTTTGCTGGCAGAGTGTCCTGCATCCTACAGCCTGGTGAGATGTTTGCTGGCAGAGTGTCCTGCATCCTACAGCCTGGTGAGATGTTTGCTGGCAGAGTGTCCTGCATCCTACAGCCTGGTGAGATGTTTGCTGGCAGAGTGTCCTGCATCCTACAGCCTGGTGAGATGTTTGCTGGCAGAGTGTCCTGCATCCTACAGCCTGATGAGCTCTCACCTTAACATCAGCTATAGAAGGATTGTTGCACACAAACCCGCACACGCAGACTCACCCTGAGACGACCTCGCCGCGGCGATTCGGGTAGAGCTCGGGATGCTGTCCATAGCGCAGGTAGACCTCGAACTGTTGCTCCGCGCGGGAGTCGAACGAGAAGTAGGTCTGGTCGGTGAAGTTGTCGGTGTGGAACAGCACCTTGACGAACGACGTCTCCGAGATGAACGTCTGCGGCTGCTCGGTCTCCCCGCAGAACACGCCCGGCTCCTTCCGGTTGCTGACATCCGTCTTGGCGTTGCCGTCGACCACCTGTCGGCAGGGGGGGGGGGGGTCACTCACTTGTTGCGATAAATGATTTCTTATTATTATATATTTTTTTAATGTGAAGATTTGATATTGAATTCTTCTCCGGGGCTCATTTAGGTTTATAGAAGACTTCCAAGGTGTCCTCTTTTGCTGCTATTTGGTTTTTTTGAACACTGATAGAACTGGATAAGCCAAACTTGATACAAATATGTGATCGAAGCTGAACAGTATTTAGGAGACATTGCATCAGATGTTCTAATGGTTTCAATGGCATTTTTACAAGTTGAAATTTGAGTTTTCCTTCTTCCACGCCAAAGATTTTGATAGACGTCGACGAATAAACGACAATATCTTGCTGTAATCAAAGAGACAGGAAGCTTCGATTGACAAAATTATATTTTAATAAATAGGTTCTATAAGGAAATTTTTAAAAATACTGCCAATTTTGTCAGTTCGTTAAATCGTTCAGTTCAATTTTCGTAAGATAATTCCTGAAACCATTGTTTTTCGTTACAACCAATAGCTTATCACCCGTGTTTCGTTATGAGAAAAAGTACTTGATAAATTATATTGACTGTAATCTCATGAAATTACTATCGCAAGACACTTCCCTCCAGGTTGCAGAGATGTATCAGCTGTAGGGTTAACTCCAACAAGGGTGATTTGAAGCGCCCGGTTTAATTAAACAGCATGACATACATTATTTCTAAGCCCAACGAAAAGTTCTCCATTAATTGCATGATCTTCAAAGATTATGCTTTGTACATAATCAACTATTTAAGCCCTCGCCGATAGCTAAATGGTCAATTAAACTACAAATTAAGTTATAACAAGTTCGTCATTAATGATTTAACCATTTTTTAAGCCCGCGGTAGAATCCACGCTGGCAATCTTACGCAAGCGACTTCCTCGTATCCGGCTGGGGAACTTAATTGAAAATCTAATTATTAGCTGTGTCATTAGCAAGAAGCTCGCGGCTAAGCCGGCGGTTCGCGCGATCAAAAGACTGCTTAGCGGGACGCCGAGACATCGGCGTTGCCGACGCCAGCTTCGCGGTGACGCAGACATCCGCCAAAACAACGCGCAGAAACCAGACGCCTCTCCGCTTCTCTCCGGAGGGCCCTGATACCAAAAATACCCCAATAGGCTTTAGAATATAGGAAACCCTCGGTGATATAGCATCGTCAGCTCCACCTAGGCGGCTTGACTTGAAATTAAAGAACTACAGCCATCTTGGTACCTATGAGGTTTCGTCGCCAGCTCAACAATGATATTGCTGCAGAATACCGAAGTTTTAACAGCCTGGTTGGATAACTTGCCACGCGAAGCAGAATTTTTGTCTTCCTCACTTCTTTAGCGAAAGGTTTCGGAACAAAATTATGATTTCAAATAACTATCCGTTATTTCAACGTCATTTTCCTTTTTGAAATAGAAAAAAAATATCTGAAAACTCAAGAATTCTGACCATCGATTGTTGATTTTTCCATGCCATACATTACGAGACATCCCCGGGGAAATGTTTCAATGAAGAGGTAACTAAATGATATTTATTCTACGAGCAAAGCACCACTGCGAACGCTGTCCGATTGGTCAACTCATCGCCCAGAGGGTTGCTCCAGCCTGCCGCTTGCAGACACGTCGGCTAGGCCTAGTCGCTAATTAGACAGATTGAGGCTAATTGGTAATTTCCGCGGCCAGCCATCTCCGGTGGTGGGTGACCGCGGCGCGATACATGCTCACATGCTCACACTCTCACGTGATGGGAACTTTTGGTGGCTGGCGCGGCGATGCAATGGGGGCGAGCACGTCAAACGTGCAGTGTTTGTAACTCGGTACGCGGAGTTGAAGTAATTAGTTGGGTAAACTTATCCGCCCTTTGACTGGAACACTGCGCGCGGGGGTTTGGCGTCGTTGAGATTCAATAACGTTAGTTTGGTGACCTATTAAATCATAGACGAGGAATGCGCTGCAGGTTTGCTTGATATCTATAAATATCAGGTCGTCAAATTGCCAAGTGATTTGTAATGGCAGTGTAGGAACATTACATTACGCATGCAAAGAGATTTTAAAATACCCACTGTAGTAAAAAATAATTCTTATATGTCCCCTTATACGAAAATACACTATTTTTGTACTTTTTCGCTAATTAAATTCAGAAAATTCTGTATACCTCGTGCGAAGAAATCTCTCAATAAACATTTTTCTCGATCTCAATACATTACCGTCAAAAAAAGTCCACACATGGTCGGCAATTCGGTGGGGGAACATGTGGTGGGAACCGGTGGTGGGAACCGGTGGTGGGAACCGGTGGTGGGAACCGGTGGTGGGAACCGGTGGTGGGAACCGGTGGTGGGAACCGGTGGTGGGAACCGGTGGTGGGAACCGGTGGTGGGAACCGGTGGTGGGAACCGGTGGTGGGAACCGGTGGTGGGAACCGGTGGTGGGAACCGGTGGTGGGAATCGGTGGTGGGAACCGGTGGTGGGAACCGGTGGTGGGAACCGGTGGTGGGAACCGGTGGTGGGAACCGGTGGTGGGAACCGGTGGTGGGAACCGGTGGGGGAACCGGTGGGGGAACCGGTGGTGGGAACCGGTGGTGGGAACCGGTGGGGGAACCGGTGGTGGGAACCGGTGGTGGGAACCGGTGGTGGGAACCAGTGGTGGGAACCGGTGGTGGGAACCGGTGGTGGGAACCGAGTGGAATCATTGCCAGTTTGGATGCGTTACTTCCTATAAATATCACCTCTTAATGCAAATTCCTGAGATTTTTTTCTACAAAGCGTTGCTTTAAATTTCGGTCGGGATTTTCTACACTATTTAAGACTGTTCTTGCTTCGCTAGTACTTGGCGAACGCTGCTTTTAATCGCGCACTGTATGAACATTACATGAATGATGCTGAACGAAACAACAAAAATGTCCAGGCAGAATGGATTTTGCGAGGAAAACTTGAAAAACGCTTAAATACAACATGAAAACGTAGTATCCAAGAGAACAACTGAACAAAAAACAGCATTTCAGCATTTCATATCTGAGCATTTCAGTGAAATAATATAAAATTGTTTGGCTTCTGAAATGAGAAACGTGATTTGAGAAAACTTTATAATTGTGTAAAATAAAGATTTGACCTCAAAGTTATCAATGAAAGGTGCTGAAAATCGTAGGGGTGTTAAGTTGGAGATTTTGAAGGTAAAATAAAACTTTCATTGGGCTGTACTGCGATCATGAAAATTTTTGTAAGTGAGATAAGATAAAAGCGTTCATTTTTTTCCACTAGGAACTTGACAAAAGTTCTCATCTCACATCATCTCACATTATAAATATCATCAGAATCACATACAGCACATACAGCACATACAAGAATTTTTTCAGATTTTTTCGCTTCGTTTTGTCCACTTATTACTGAAGCCGTTAACACGGCATGTCTCGGTGGTGAACCGCACGCCACTGAGCCCGCTGCCACCAAAGTAGCGAGCCACCAGCAATTGGATTAACGCGGTCGCGAACCATAGGGGGCAGCACGGTCGCCGCTCGTCGTCCGAACTCCACCTAATTACTCAGCCAACGGCCAGACATCGCGTGGACCAAGCGAAAACAAATTTAAATATTAATAAAGCAAGCAATTAGTCGGGCGCGGTGCAGCTTTAAGTATAGTTTGATCGGCGATGCCGTGTCGACACGCGAGAACGGGCTTTTGATTAAAACGACGACCACTTAGGAGAATTGGTAGTGAGCGAGGCGAAAAATAACGTGATATTTTTTATGAAATTTTAATTGGATTTGGTGGTGCGAGGCGTAAAATCGGAGCAAAGTGATTGTGATTTCTTTGGGAGAATGATTTCGAACTTTTTAAATTCATAGTCAGGTGTAACCACGAAAAGAAGCTGAGTATGAGTTGAAGTGGGTTTAGGTGAACACAATAAGTCTTGCTTGTCGGATAGGTCATTGAAAAAAGAATGGTTAAGGTATATGAAAAATCAATTCAAATATAAGTGGTTCTAACTTCTATATAAGGATGTAGGAGCACAATTTTGTTGCCTGAAGTACTAAAGTTAACAAACCCGGGAATTTCTGGGAATTCATAACATCGTCCTGAAATATTTACAGTATAATTTCAGTAGATAAAATAGTCCATCTAAAATTGGTATAAAAGTTATTTTAAGAAGAAAGAAAACGTATCAGCTTTTTGTTCGTTTGCTAGCCAATGTGTACTTGAGAAACTAGGATAAAATAACAAAACATTTCATTGTCTCGAAGAGCAAAAGTTAAGTAGGAGTTGGTCGCAAAAGTTCAACCACCAAACGTATTGCGGCTAAGTCAGCTGCAGATACAGCAGCGGAGACGACGGCTGCATCCGAGCTCAATAAATTAATTAAGAAGATTGTAACGAGAGCGCCTTTTGGTTCGACGCTAGCTACTCGCGACTCATTTTTACACTGCATTATTAATGTGAGAAAAGGTCCACCGAAGCGACACGCGCGCGGAAGAAAATTGCACTCAGGAGGAAAAGACCCTGGGAAATATGAAACCTGATAAGTTTTCATTAAACTAATGGCATGTCTCAAGATGAAGTCCATTGCGTCTTAGATGTTCATTTTTAGCTTGCATTTCTTGACAAGAACTCGCCTCGACCGTTAGAACTAGCTCGTAATTAATATTAAAAGTGCTTATTTCTAAACTGTTATCTTTTAGCTGTGGTACAATAGTTTACTTGGCGCTCTGTCGAATAAACAGTTCTGTCGGTAGAAGATGTTATTACAGTGGGCATTTTCTATCATGGATTGTTAACAAAAAGCTTACCCGTAGTATTTTGTCAACACTAACTTTCTAGGGAAACTGACGCTAGAGATCGTTGAAGTACAGACACCACAGTTGTTTTATAAATAACTCGGGTCCACGTTTCAGGAAATATTTTCCTAGTAAATTCTCAGTAGACATTTTGTGATATAATTGCTGGGCACGAAGAGGAAATAAGTCTAGCCACTAGGTACTTTAGTATGCTATTAATGGTATTATAGTTATAACTAGGGGCTCTGCCCCTGCGGCCTCCGGCCGCCAACCCGCCCGGCGTGCTTTGGGGCTTCGCCCCAAAGCACCATCTGCTCGGAGCCCTCTTGCAGGGGGCTTCGCCCCCTGTCGGTTTTATTTGTTTCTTGAGTTAATTTGTTTTTTGGTAATCGGTCTTTGACCCTTCTGCCACGCCTGCCAAACACTTCATGTTTACCTACATATACACTGCTCAAATGCGAACTTATGGGTACTACTAATGATGGCAATATATTTTCGTGACTCAGGTACACAGAGGTCCACCATCAGTTGGTGACCCAGGAAAGGATAGTTTTCATGTGATGCCGCTCACGCTGCTTCTAAGTCTTCCTTTCCTGACCCCACCCAACCTCCCAACCCAACCGTGTTGTATGTTTCCTGATGCCTTTCCTGCCTTTCGAGCGTAGTTTTTTGCCACTCCCCCTCCCCCCCCCCCCCAACTAATCCTACAATTCCTCAACCCACCCAACTTCCCAACCTGCCTCTGCGTATTATTTTTAAAGCAAAAATATTGACTTTAGGACAGATGGGTTTTAGTGCATGTAATGTTTAGGACATTTTTTTCCCGTTTTCCTTTCCTGACCCAAACCAACCTCCCAACCCAACCGTGTTGTATGTTTCCCGATGCCTTTCCTGCCTTTCGTGCGTTTTTTTTTGGTACTCCCCTTGCCCAACAATGCCTTTCTGCATGTTCTCTGCCCACCTGTTCATTGTTGGGTGTTGCTTAAAGGAGGGGGGTTTCATTTCGTGACACAGATACACCGATGTCCACCATCGCTTGGTGTCGCCACAGCATGAGTTTTCACGTGCCGCTGCACGTGTTTCTTCTATGTTTTCCTTTCCTGCCCCAAAGTAACCTCCCAACCATGATTTTGCAGATTTTCCCATCCCCCACCCCCACCCCTCCACTAATCCTACCTTTCCTGACCCAACCCAACTTCCTAACCTTCCTCTGCGTAGAGCCCCCTTGCAGGGGGCTTCGCCCCCTGTAGGTTTTATTTGTTTCTTGTGTTGATTTGTTTTTCGGTAATTGGTATTTGACCCTTCTGCCACGCTTACCTAACACTTTGTGTTTACCTACATATACACTGCTCAAATGCGAACTTTAAAGTAAAACTAATGATGGCTATATATTTTCATGACTCTGGTACACATGCGTCCTCCATCAGTAGTTGATCCAAGAAAAGCGAGTGGTGTGGTGTCGCCGAACTTCGAAGCATGAGTTTTCACGTGCCGCTACACGTGTTTCTTCTATGACTTCCTTTCATGACCCAAACTAACCTCCCAACCATGGTTTTGCAGAGTTCCCCCCCCCCCTCCCCCCCTCCACTAATCCTACCTTTCCTGACCCAACCCAACTTCCCAACCTTCCTCTGCGTAGGGCCCCCTTGCAGGGGGCTTCGCCCCCTGTAGGTGATATTTGTTTCTTGTGTTGATTTGTTTTTCGGTAATTAGTCTTTGACCCTTCTGCCACGCTTACCTAACACTTCGTGTTTATCTACATATTCACTGCTCAAATGCGAACTTATGGGTACTACTAATGATGGCTATATGTTTTCGTGACTCAGGTACACAGACGTCCACCATCAATTGGTTCAGGAATGGTTTTGCAGAATTCCTCACCCCCCCCCCCCCACCCTCCAAAATCCTACCTTTTCTGACCCAACCCAACTTCAAGCCAGAGGCGATGAATTGCTTCGAATTTTGTCTCGACGTTGGACGAATTTCGGCCGCGTGAACCCAATCAAGCCCTTTCGAGCCCTATCAAAGCCCTATCAAGCCCTGCTCAAATCGCTGCCTAAATATTGCAGCGCGCAAGTCCCCAGTGGCACGAACACAACGCAACTTGACCCACGCGTTTTCATCGCGTTTTCGCAATTTATATAAAGAATTACGCGGAGCCAAATTTAAGGATTTTAGTTAAGGTGGACTAGGGGCTCTGCCCCTGCGGCCTCCGGCCGCCAACCCCCCCGGCGTGCTTTGGGGCTTCGCCCCAAAGCACCATCTGCACGGAGCCCTCTTGCAGGGGGCTTCGCCCCCTGTAGGTTTTATTTCTTTCTTGTGTTGATTTGTTTTTCGGTAATTGTTATTTGACCCTTCTGCCACGCTTACCTAACACTTCGTATTTATCTACATATTCACTGCTCAAATGCGACATTATGGGTACTACTAATGCTGGCTATATATATTCGTGACTCGGGTCCACAGACGTCCACCATCAATTGTTGATCCAAGAAAAGAGAGTTTTCATGTGTTGCCGCACGTGCTGCTTCTAAGTGTTCCTTTACTGACCCAACCCAACCTCCAAACCCAACCGTGTTGTATGTTTCCTGATGCCTTTCCTGCCTTTCGTGCGTATTTTTTTGCCGAAGTATATTCCCCCCCCCCCCCCCCCCCCCCCAAAACTAATCCTACCTTTCCTTACCCGGCCCAACTTCCCAACCATCATGTGCGTAGTACGACAGGGTATATATGCACAATCGTACGATGGTTATCTACATATTCACTGCATAAAACCACTGTATTCCCCCCCCCACACTAATCCTACCTTTCCTGACCCGACCCAACTTCCCAACCTTCCTCTGCGTAGTACAAAAGTGTTGATATGCGCAATCGTACGATGGTCTGTTCCTTGTGCACTTGTACCTTGTGCCTGGAGCCCCTTTCCACCTCCTGCCTGCATGACAGACTTCCTTCCCTTTCTCTGTCCTTGCTTGTGTTGTCCACCAATAGCCGGATGTAAGACCTGGTGAATCGACACGGTCTTTTCCACGGTCTTCCTTCACGTGCAAACGCGACGGTGTTGACATGCACAACCGTACGCACCCAGCACTCAACACCCAGCACCCGGCACCCAGCATCCAGCACCCAGCACCCGGCACCAAGCACCCACCACCCGACCTCCAGGACCCGGCACCCAGCACTCAACACCCAGCACCAGGCACCCAGCACCCGGCATCAAGCACTCAACACCCAACACCCAGCACCCGGCACCCAGCATCAAGCTCTCAACACCCAGCACCCGGCACCCAGCACCCAGCATCCAGCACCCAGCACCCAGCATCCAGGACCCAGCATCCAACACCCAGGACCCAGCACCCAACACCCAGCACCCGGCACCCAGCACCCGGCACCCGGCACCCAGCATCCAGCACCCAACA
Organism: Nemurella pictetii; assembly: GCA_921293315.2. Lineage (NCBI taxonomy): Eukaryota > Metazoa > Arthropoda > Insecta > Plecoptera > Nemouridae > Nemurella > Nemurella pictetii. Next base: position 13,536,811 of record OV121122.1, read on the forward strand.
CCCAGCACCCAGCACCCGGCAACCGGCACCCAGCATCCAGCACCCAGCACCCGGCACCAAGCACCCAGCACCCAGCACCCACCACCCGACCCCCAGGACCCAGCACTCAGGACTCAACACCCAGCACCCGGCACCAGGCACCCAGCACCCGGCACACAGCACCTAGCACCCGGCAACCGGCACCCAGCATCCGGCACTCAACACCCACCACCCAGCACCCGGCACCCAGCACCCAGCACCCACCACCCACCACCCGACCCCCAGGACCCAGCACCCAGGGCTCAACACCCAGCACCCGGCACCAGGCACCCAGCACCCGGCACACAGCACCCGGCAACCGGCACCCAGCATCCAGCACTCAACACCCACCACCCAGCACCCGGCACCCAGCATCAAGCACTCAACACCCAGCACCCGGCACCCAGCACCCGGTACCCGGCTCCCAGCATCGAGCACCCGGCACCCAGCACCAACACCTAGCACCCGGCACCCAGCACCCAGGACCCGGCACCCAGCACCCGGCACCCAGCACCCAGCATCCAGCATCCGGGGCACCCAGCATCCAGCACCCGGCACCCAGCATCCAGCACCCAGCACCGAGCACCCGGCAACCGGCACCCGACGCCCAGCACCCGGCACCCGGCACCCAGCATCCAGCACCCGGCACCCAGTATCCAGCACCCAGGACTCGGCACCCAGCACCCGGCACCCAGCACCCAGCATCCAGCATCCAGGGCACCCAGCAACCAGCACCCAGGACCCGTGCCCTGTCGGCCGCTGCCTTCGTCCTTTCTTCGTTGCTCGTCGGCGTTAGTTTGGCCTGCACGTTTTTTGGCGGCATCTGCAGTAGTTGTATGATGTGTTTCCAGTATTTCAGTAAAGCTATATTATACTTTATCAAGAGCAAAACTGGATTTCACCGATGTCCACCATCGCTTGGTGTCGCCACAGCCGGAGTTTTACAGTAGCAAATTATTTTATAAGACCTGTTTAATTTTGTAATAACTATAGATACATTTAGTCGTGCATTGTTGCCAATTGTTGCCTCCAGAGGCGATGAAATGGGAGGCATAGGCGATGACTTTCGGCCGAGTGATTTGGCGTGTGATTTTCGTTTTTTTTTACATCAAGCGCGGCTCAAATCGCTGCCCAAATGTTGCAGCGCGCAAGTCCCGAGTGGTAGGAACAGAACGCGACTTGGCCCACGCGTTTTCATCGCGTTTTCGCAATTTCGCTGGCGATTTACGCTGTCAATTACATAGTCACATGGCCACATCCCCACATAGCCACATCCATGAGTACAATTGTATCGTGGCAACGGGAAATAAGGATTTTATATAAGGTGGACTAGGGGCTCTGCCCCTGCGGCCTCCGGCCGCCAACCCCCCCGCCGTGCTTTGGGGCTTCGCCCCAAAGCACCATCTGCACGGGGCCCCCTTGCAGGGGGCTTCGCCCCCTGTAGGTTTTATTTGTTTCTCGTGTTGCTTTGTTGTTCGGTGATAGTATTTGACCATTCTGCCACGCTTACCTAACACTTTGTGTTTATCTACATATAGTCAATGCTCAAACGTGAACTTATTGGTACTGCTGATGAAGGCTAAATATTTTCGTAACTCGGGTACACAGACGTCCACCATCAATTTGATGATCCAAGAAAAGAGAGTTTTCATGTGTTGCCACACGCCCTGCTTGTGGGTAGGTTCTTACCCCACAAACCAACCCAACCTTGTTGTATGTTTCCGTTTACCTTTCCTGCCTTTTTTTTTTTTTTTTTGGCACTCCCCCTTTCCCCCCCCCCCCCCCCACCACTAATCCTACCTTTCCTGAACCCCCCCCCCCCCCCAACTTCCCAACCTTCCTCTGCGTATGGCCCTCTTGCAGGGTGCTTCGCCCCCTGTAGGTTTTATTTGTTGCTTTTGTTGATTTGTTTTTCGGTTGTTGGTCTTTGACCCTTCTGCCACGCTTACCTAACACTTTGTTAATATAACTTATAACTTATAACTTATAACTTATTGGTAATACTGTTGATGGCTATATATTGTCATTAATCTGGTACACAGGCGTCCACCATCAGTTGTTGATCCAAGAAAAGCGAGTGTTGTGGTGTCGCCGTAGCAAAACAAAACAAAATGCATATGCCCAGCAAGGAATGTTTTATTATTCTAATACCTCAATTTACACACATTTACAATTTTAATTGTAATGATTTTAATTGAATGAAGGCCCTCCTTCATTATCTCTGTCTCTGCTTGTGTTGTCCACCGGTAGTCGGATGTTGGGCCTGGTTAATCTACACGGTGTTCCTTCAAGTGTTAGCGCGACGTTGTTGACATGCGCATTCGTACGATGGTCTGTACGTTTTGCACTTTGCGCTTTGCCAGGAGCCCCTCCCCGCTCCCGGCTGCATGACAGACCTCCTTCATTTTCTCTGTCCCTGCTTGTGTTGTCCACCAATAGCCGGATGTTGGGCCTGGTTAATCTACACGGTGTTCCTTCAAGTGTTAGCGCGACGTTGTTGACATGCGCATTCGTACGATGGTCTGTACGTTTTGCGCTTTGCGCTTTGCCAGGAGCCCCTCCCCGCTCCCGGCTGCATGACAGACCTCCTTCATTTTCTCTGTCCCTGCTTGTGTTGTCCACCAATAGCCGGATGTTGGGCCTGGTTAATCTACACGGTGTTCCTTCAAGTGTTAGCGCGACGTTGTTGACATGCGCATTCGTACGATGGTCTGTACGTTTTGCGCTTTGCGCTTTGCCAGGAGCCCCTCCCCGCTCCCGGCTGCATGACAGGCCTCCTTCGTTTACCCTGTCCCTGCTTGTGTTGTGCACCATAAGCCTGTTGGTAAGCCTGGTTCACCAACACTGTCAAAATCACTGGCAAAATATCAAAGCGCAAAAGGCCTCAGTGGCACGAACACAACGCAACTTTCATCTTGCGTTTTCATTGCGTTTTCGCAATTTCGCTGGCGATTTACGCCTTCAATTACATGGTGACATCCCCACATAGCCACATCCCCACATAGCCACATCCATGAGTACAATAGTATCGTGGCAACAGAAAATAAGGATTTTATATAAGGTGGACTAGGGGCTCTGCCCCTGCGGCCTCCGGCCGCCGACCCCCCCCGGCGTGCTTTGGGGCTTCGCCCCAAAGCACCATCTGCACGGGGCCCCCTTGCAGGGGGCTTCGCCCCCTGTAGGTTTTATTTGTTTCTTGTGTTAATTTGTTTTTCGGTAATTGGTTTTTGACCATTCTGCTACGCTTAACTAACACGTCGTGTTTATCTAAATTTTCATTGCTCAGATGCGAACATATGGGTACTTCTAATGATGGCAACATATTTTCGTGACTCAGGTACACAGACGTCCACCATCAATTAATGGTTGATGGTTGATGGTTGATGGTTTATGGTTGATGGTTGATGGTTGATGGTTGATGGTTGATGGTTGATGGTTGATGGTTGATGGTTGATGGCTGCATGACAGGCCTCTTCTGATCAATCTATGTCCCTGCCTGTGTTGTTCACCAATAACCTGTTGTTAAGCCTGGTTTACCAACACGGTCCTCCAAAGCGCAACTCGAAGAAAGTCTCACCCTCCCCGGGTGGCTAGCACCCGGCACCCAGCACTCAGCACCCAGCACCCGGCACCCGGCACCCGGCACCAAGCATCCAGCACCTAACACCCGGCACCAAGCATCCAACACCCGGCACCAAGCATCCAGCACCCAACACCCGGCACCCAGCATCCAGCACCCGGCACCCGGCACCAAGCATCCGGCACCCAACACCCGGCACCCAGCATCCAGCACCCGGCACCCGGCACCAAGCATCCAACACCCAGCACCCAGCACCCGACCACCAGCACCCAGCACCTAGCACCCAGCATCCAGCACCCAGCATCCAGCGTACCCGGCACCCGGCACCCAGCACTCAACACCCGGCACCCAGCACCCAACACCCAGCAACCGGAACCCGGCACCCAGCACCCGGCACCCAGAACCAAGCACCCAGTACCCGGCACCCAGCACCCGGCACCCAGCACTCAACACCCGGCACCCAGCACCCAACACCCAGCAACCGGAAACCGGCACCCAGCACCCGGCACCCAGAACCAAGCACCCAGTACCTGGCACCCAGCACCCGGCACCCAGCACCCGGCACCCAGCATCCAGCACCCAGTACCCAGGACCCGGCCTCCAGCAACCAGTACCCGGAACCCACCACCTGACCCACAGGACCCGGCACCCAGCAATCAACACCCAGCACCCGGCACCAGGCTCCCAGCACCCAACACCCGGCACCCAGCATCCAGCACCCGGCACCCGACCCCCAGCATTCAGCACACGGCTCCGAGCACCCAACATCCAGCACCCAACATTCAGCCCCCGGCACACAGCATCCAGCACCCAGCATCCAGCACCCGGAACCCGACCCCCAGCATCCAGCACCCGGCACCAAGCACCCAGCACTTAACACTTAGCACCCAGCACTTAACACTTAGCACCCAGCACCCAGCTTCCGGCACCCAGCATCCAGCACCCAGCACCCGGCACCCAGCATCCAGCACCCTGAACCCGACCCCCAGCATCCAGCACCCGGCACCAAGCATCCAGCACCCAACACCCACCACCCGAACTTCAGGAACCGACACCCAGGTCCCAGCACCCGGCACCCGGCATCAAGCATCCAACACCCAGCACCTAACACCCAGCCCCCGGCACCCAGCATCCAGCACCCGGCACCCGGCACCCGGCACCCGGCACCAAGCAAACAACACCCAGCACCCAGCCCCCGGCATCCAGCACCCGGCACCTAGCACCCGGCACCCAGCATCCAGCACCCGGAACCCGACCCCCAGCATTCAGCACATGGCTCCGAGCACCCAACATCCAGCCCCCGGCACACAGCATCCAGCAACCCGGCACACAGCATCCAGCAACCCGGCACCCAGAACCCGGCACCCAGCATCCAGCACCCGGAACCCGACCCCCAGCATTCAGCACCCGGCACCAAGCACCCAGCACTTAACACTTAGCACCCAGCACCCAGCATCCAGCACTCAACACCCAGCACCCGGCACCGAGCACCCGGCACCCAGCATCCAGCACCCGGAACCCGACCCCCAGCATCCAGCACCCGGCACCAAGCATCCAGCACCCAACACCCACCACCCGAACTTCAGGAACCGACACCCAGGTCCCAGCACCCGGCACCCGGCATCCAACACCCGGCACCCAGCATCCAGCACCCGGCACCCGGCACCCGGCACCCGGCACCAAGCAAACAACACCCAGCACCCAGCCCCCGGCATCCAGCACCCGGCACCTAGCACCCAGCACCAAGCACCCGGCACCCGGAACCCAGCACTCAGCACCCGGCACCCGGCACCCGGGACCAAACACCCAGCACCCAGCTTATTTTGAATCCTGATACTTGAAGCTAAAATAAATGACTTTTTATGTGGAGGTCCACCATCGATTAGTGTCGCCACTCGCCACAGCATGTGGCAGTTGAAAATTATTTTGAAACCTGATACTTGAAGCTAAATTAAATGAATTTTAAATTTAACTTTTCGTAACCATGGATACAATTTTCGTCAAGCCAGAGGCGTTGAATTGGTTCGAATTTTGTCTCGCCGCTGGACGAATTTCGGCCGCGTGAACCCAAATCAAGCCCTTTCGAGCCCTATCAGATCACTATCATGCCGCGCTCAAATCGCTGCCTAAGTATTGCAGCGCTCAAGTCCCCGGTGACACGACCACAACGCAACTTTCCCCGTGCGTTTTCGTTGCGTTTTCGCAATTTCGCTGGCGATTTACGCGGAGCCAAATTTAAGGATTTTAAAGAAGGTGGATTTAAAGAAGGTGGATGGAAGGGGCTCTGCCTCTGCGGCCTCCGGCCGCCAACCCCCCCGGCGTGCTTTGGGGCTTCGCCCCAAAGCACCATCTGCACGGGGCCCCCTTGCAGGGGGCTTCGCCCCCTGTAGGTTTTATTTGTTTCTTGTGTTGATTTGTATTTCGGTACTTGTTATTTGACCCTTCTGCCACGCTTACCTAACACTTCGTATTTATCTACATAATCACTGCTCAAATGCGAAGGGATTGTAGGGATTATGCAGCAGAGGCAGCGTTTGCAGCGAACCTTCCTTTCTCCCCCCCCCACCACCTCTACTAATCCTTCCTTTCCGGACCCACCCCAACTTCCCAACCTTCCTCTGCGTAGTACGACAGTGTTGATATGCGCAATTCGTACAATGGTCTGTACCTTGTGCACTTGTGCCTTGTGCCTGGACCCCCTTCCCACCTCCTGGCTGCATGACAGACTTCCTTCCCTTTCTCTGTCCCTGCTTGTGTTGTCCACCAATATCCGGATATAAGGCCTGGTAAATCGACACGGTCTTCTCCACGATCTTCCTTCAAGTGCAAACGCGACGGTGTTGACATGCACAATCGTACGATGGTCTGTACCTTGTGCACTTTGCGCTTTGCCAGGAGCCCTTCCCCGCTCCCGGCTGCATGTCGGGAGCAACACCCAGCACCCACCCCCCGAACTCCAGGACCCGACACCCAGCATCCAGCACCCAGCACCCGGCACCCAGCATCCAGCACCCAGCATCCAGCACCCAGCACCCGGCACCCAGCACCCAGCACCCAACACTCAGCCCCCGGAACCCAACATCCAGCACCCAGGACCCGGCACCCAGCATCCAGCACCTAGCACCCGGCACCAGGCACCCAGCACCCGGCACCCAACACCCAGCATCCAGCACCCAGCACCCGGCACCCAGCACCCACCACCCAACAACCAGCACCCAACACCCAGCCCCCGGAACCCAACATCCAGCACCCAGGACCCGGCACCCAGCTCCCGGCACCCAGCACTCAACACCCAGCACTCAACACCCGGCACCCAACACCCAGCACCCAGCACTCAACACCCGGCACCCGGCACCCAGCATCCGGCACCCAGCACTCAACACCCAACACTCAACACCCGGCACCCGGCACCCAGCATCCGGCACCCAGCACTCAACACCCAGCACACGGCACCCAGCACCCAGCACCCAACACCCAGCACCCAACACCCGGCACCCAGCACCCAGCACCCAGCACCCAGCACTCAACACCAAGCACCCGGCACCCAGGACCCGGCACCCAGCACCCACACCCAGCCCCCGAAACCCAGCATCCAGCACCCAGGACCCGGCACCCAGCACCCAGCACCTAGCACCCGGCACCCAGGACCCAGCACCAAGCACCCGGCACCCAGCAACCAGCACCTAGCAACCGGCACCCAGCACTCAACACCCAGCACCTGGCACCCAGCACCCGGCACCCGGAACCCAGCATCCAGCACCCGGCACCCAGCACCCAGCACCCAAAACCCAGCACCTAGCACCCGGCATCCGGCACCCAGCACCCAGTATCTAGCACCCAACACCCAGTACCCGGCACCTAGCACCCAGAACCCGGCACCCAGCCCCCGGCACCCAGCACCCAGCACCTAGCAACCGGCACCCAGCACTCAACACCCAGCACCTGGCACCCGGCACCCAGCCTCCAGCACCCGGCACCCAGCATCCAGCACCCAGCACCCAGCACTCAACACCCAGCACCCGGCACCCAGCACCCGACACCCAGCACCCAAAACTCAGCACATGGCACCAGGCACCCAGCACCCAACACCCAGCACCCAACACCCAGCCCTCAACACCCAGCACGCAGAACCCGGCACTCAGCCCCCGGCACCCAGCACCCAACACCCAACACCCTGCACCAAACACCTAGCACCCAGCACCCGACCCCATCGACCCGGCACCCAGCACCCAGCACCAAACACCCAGCACCCGGAACCCGGCACCCAGCATCCAGCACCCAACACCCTGCACCCGACCCCCATCCCCTGGCAACCGGCACCCAGCAGTCAAAACTCAGCACACGGCACCAGGCACCCAGCACCCAACGCCCAACACCCAACACCCAGCCCTCAACACCCGGCACCCTGCACCCGACCCCCAGCACCTGGCAACCGGCACCCAGCACTCAACACCTTGCACCCAGCACCTAGCATCCAGCACCCGGCATCCGGCACCCAGCACCCAGTATCCAGCACCCAACACCCAGTACCCGGCAACCAGAACCCGGAACCCGGCACCCAGCACCCAGCACCCGGCACCCAGCATCCAGCACCCGGCATCCAGCACCCAGCATCCAGCACCCAACACCCAGCACCCAATACCCAGCACCTAGCACCCAGCACCCGGCATCCGGCACCCAGAACCCAGTATCTAGCACCCAACACCCAGCACCTAGCACCCAGCACCCGGCATCCGGCACTTAGCACCCAGCATCCAGCACCCAGCACCTAGAACCCGGCACCCAGAACACAACACCCAGCACTCAGCACCCGACACCCAGCACTCAACACCCAGCACCCGGAACCCAGTACCCGGCACCCGGCACCCAGCACCCGACCCCTAGGACCCGTGCCCTCAAAACCCAGCATCCAGCACCCACCACCCGGCTCCCGGCACCCAGCACCCAGCACTCAGCATCCGACACCCAGCACCCACTTCCCGACACCATCAACGTTGAAAATAAGGATTTTATATAAGGTGGATGATGATTGAAGGTTGATGTTTACTATGTTTGCTGGGTATTTGCTGCTTTTCGCGAACCAACGCGAAATTGGTGTCATAACGCGCAAAGTTGACCAATGTTCGCGAACTCTCGATACCGACGCCTTACGAAAACAAATCACAATATCGTCAGTAATTTTCAGATTCATTTTTAGTTTCAATTAAATGTGCTCAAAAAAAAAAACTCAATGTGTATGATCAGTTGCGCAATCACGGGACTTCCCCGAAATGCGGCTGGCTGTAGCGAGCCCCCTCTCTCCATGATGATTTATATGCACTTGGTGGGGCACGTGTTTTTGGACAAAGTACTTCAAAAACAGACCACAGCGCTCATCTAGCTGTCAGCGTTGAACGCAACGAAATAAGTTTAAGAAATTCATACATTTGACGGGAAATAATTTCAAGATGAGCGCAATTTTACCATGCTACCAACGGACATGCACTTTTCAATATCTTCCAAAATGCCCACACCGCAAGTCGGGAGTTTTTGCGAAAAGACCCCCCCCCCTCCCCCCACCACCAAAAAAGGGCCCAATTTCGGGCTGGCTAATTTTAAGTCGTGGATTTGTAATAAAAATAGATGCTCAAATTTGGTTGTTGAACCCCCCCCCAAAAAAGGGCCCATTTCGGCCAAACCATAGCGAGACCCCATAAGTGAGGTGTAGAATGTTGGATCGAGTTCGATTTCAATGTTTCATATTGATAGGAGCATAATTGCTGAGTGTAGAGTCGCATGTTTTTGTTTTTGTGAAAAGACCCCCCCTAAAAGGGCCCAATTTTGGGCTGGCGGATGTAAAATTATAGGTTTTAATTAAAACTGAACACTTTTACACGGGTACAAATTTTCAATTCTATGTGTCCAAATTTGACCGGTGAACCCCCCCAAAAAAGGGCCCATTTTGGCCAGACCGAAGCGAAACCTCAACAGTGAGTTGTCTAATGTGTGATCGAGTGCGTTTCCAGAATTTCATAAGGTTAGGAAAATAACTGCCAAGTGTAATCGCAAGTTTTTGTTTCTGATAAATGACCCCCTCAAAAGGGCCCAATTTTGGGCTGGCTGATTTGAAAATTTCAATTTGAATTGAAAATGGTCACTGCTACACGGGTATAAATTTTCAATCCTCCAAGTCCAAATTTGGTAGGTGAACCCCCCCAAAAAAGGGCCCATTTTGGTCAAACCGCAGCGAGACCCCCTCGTTGCACCCATTTATGATGTATCGAGTGCGTTTCCAAAATTTCATAAAAATAGGCTGAGAACTTTAGGCGTGCATAGACATGTCTGAAAGTGATGAAAACACACCGAACCACAGGGATAATATTAGTATAGGGATGTTTATGATCAGTTGCGCAATCACGGGACTTCCCCGAAATGCGGCTGGCTGTAGCGAGCCCCCTCTCTCCACGATGATTTATATGCACTTGGTGGGGCCATGTGTTTTTTGCAGAAAGTATAGGAGTCGCATGTTTTTGTTTTTGTGAAAAGATTCCCTCCCCCCCCCCAAAAAGGGCCCAATTTTGGGCTGGCGGATGTAAAATTATAGGTTTGAATTAAAAATGAACACTTTTACACGGGTACAATTTTTCAATTCTATGTGTTCAAATTTGACCGGTGAACCCCCCCAAAAAAGGGCCCATTTTGGCCAGACCGAAGCGAAACCTCAACAGTGAGTTGTATAATGTGTGATCGAGTGCGTTTCCAGAATTTCATAAAGTTAGGAAAATAACTACCAAGTGTAATCGCAAGTTTTTGTTTCTGCTAAATGACCCCCTCAAAAGGGCCCAATTTTGGGCTGGCTGATTTGAAAATTTCAATTTGAATTGAAAATAGTCGCTGCTACACGGGTATAAATTTTCAATCCTCCAAGTCCAAATTTGGTAGGTGAACCCCCCCAAAAAAGGGCCCATTTTGGTGAAACCGCAGCGAGACCCCCTCGTTGCACCCATTTATGATGTATCGAGTGCGTTTCCAAAATTTCATCAAAATAGGCTGAGAACTTTAGGCGTGCATAGACATGTCTGAAAGTGATGAAAACACACTGAACCACAGGGATAATATTAGTATAGGGATAGTATTTTCAAAAACCCCACGATTAAAATGATAGGACTCACTAAGCTATACAAAAATATAAAAACAAAACCAAAAACAAAAACCTTCAGCCCTCATGAGCACCCATAAAACAAAGGCCCTCCCCCCACCGCCACCCCAACCCAAAAAGGCCACGAAAAGTCAAAACAAATAAACCATTTATTCATCAAGCTCACAATTTCGTATTTACACCAACAAATTTGCACGACCGTGCCGCCGTCCACTTCGTCCGTGCCAGCAGAACAAACGACCATAAATCCCAATAACGCTGGACTGCCACCGGCCACTGTAAATAGATAGATATACTAGCGCGTAACGACATCACCCGCACAGCGCGCGCGAGAGAGAAAGAGACGGAATGCACACAGTGTTAATGACGTGGAGAGAGACGGAGCTAGTCGGCTCGGACATGACCGTGTCCTGTTTACCGATCAATTCATTATCAGTCGGTACAGCGTGCTCTTGGCAGCCACACTCCCTGTGTTCAGCAGTGGAGGACGCAGGGCTTGCGCTAAGGAGGCTACATGCGTTGGCAGAAGCGGAGCCGGCGTTGTTTGATCGTGATGGTTTTAATTGACACGATTATCAACCATGAAAGCTAGACAGAGTGTGCTATTGGGCACCTGACTGCAGGGATTCGAGCACCGATTGACGCGGTGGATCCACCGGTGTGATGAAAGCTTGACAAGAACAGCTTGGATTTGAGCACAAAGTGACACGGTGAAACCACGGTTTGATGACAGCCTGACAATTACGGCTTGGATACGAGCACTAAGTGCGCGGTGAAACTATGGTGTGATGACAACTTGACAAGGTGCGCCAATGCAAAACGCTTGGAATCGAGTAGTACGTACCATGGTAACAACATTACAAGCGCATTGAACTTACCACTTTTTAACTAACCTTCCAGGGTCAATAAAGGTTAAAAAGCAATTAATTCACACAAGAAATTCATGAACTACTAAGCTTTAATGAGCTGGGATGGAATTTCAAATGTCGATCATTGAAAGTTCACCGGACCGAATGGAATGCGTTTCAATTGGGTCGCTGTGAACTCGCTCGGAGCGTTGGTCACCGCGCGGCAACGCCGCCACTGCAGTTGTCGATGCCAGCTGCAGCGGACTCGGCCGAAGTGCGACGGAGAGGCCCGAAGCGAGACACGTGGTCAGCTAACGGCCCACCAATAGCCGGTCTCGATGGCCAAGCAAATGACATCGAAGCCGTCTAAATGCTTTCTAAATGCAACGCTCAAATTGTTAACTACCCCTTATAAAACTACCCGGCCAATGTTCAAATCAGAAGAAATCGCAATCGTTCTTGTCGATAAGAAAACGCTTTGACAATGGCATATAATTTAAAAAGGATATATATGAAATAGGTTGTATATTATATTTTATTCATACAGGTATGTATAATTTTTACTGAACTACAATATTCAACCGTAACGGAAAACGAGTAGCAATTCACTGCCTGCAGGATAAACGAGGCCGATTGCTGTTGATGGACTGATTGACGAGATTGGACGAGGTTGTACGAGTCCAGGTCAAAGATAAATGGCATTTACTGGATTTTGAGCGATAAATTTTGACTCTTTTCGCGTTTACGGGCGTTTAGGGTGGCTGGTGATAAAGTGCAACGTAAACCGGACGTGTAGAGTTTCTCTGGTTGATGGTTGAAGAAACATTTCAAATTGGAACTCATCCGCGAGCCAATCTGAAAGTAGTTTTAATCTCAAATTGGATTTTAGTGTGGTCTTAAAAAGTTAATTTTGTTATATTCAAAACTATAAATTTACCCCAAGCATTTCAATCTTACGAAATTATTACATCAGTTTCAACATTTCTTCTTATGTAGTAAAATAGTAAGACAATTGCATGTAATAAAATAGTTTGCAGTGGTGGTGCCTTGATTGCTATGCGGGCTGCGTTCAGGGGCAAAGTTCAAGGACGGTTGGAAATTGAGTGGAGTCATGTCGCAGCTTTGCATCGCATGTCGCAGCTTCGCTTCGCATGTCGCAGAGTCCGTCTCGTCGCTTCCAGCCGCTTCTCTGCATCGTGGCTGATAATATATTTCACTCGAGTGGAGGAGCCGTGATTGCTCTGCGGGCTGCATCCAGGGGCATAGCTTCGAAACACTTATTTGTCAAGGTGTCGTTATTACAACTCTTTCAATCCCGATTGTTACAAAAAAATGATAACAGCCAATCAGAAGTGGTGAATAACAACTGATTTCTATTTATATCTGATAAACTTCGGAGTAAATTTTTTTTATGAAATCTATCAAAAAACTTTTGGTGTGAAAGTGGTTTAAGCGTTGAGAAACGGATGATTTCGATGATTGTTTCTTATACAACAGCTGGAATAGCCGAAATAGGTTCACCAATGCAAGTAATTAAACTTTCCGTATCTTTTTCTCCAAGCTCAGCGACACGAACAATCATTTATGGTTCAAAGAAACGAAACTACCTACTAAAAGAAAGCATAAATCAGCAGCAGCAAGTTCATATTTCGGTGGGCTCACAGCAACGAGATCACAAAGCCCCCGCGCCTGGCATCGTCGGGCGAACATTAGACCGGCCAGTCACGGTGCTTTATGCCTCGGACGCCATGCGACCCGTAATGGCCAATGCTTCGTGGCCAGCCAGATTTTATTGCCCGAATTTGTATTGTAAAACGTCTCTCGCCGCGCGCGCGCCCCGTGTTTTATGCCTACGGAGGCCACGACTTGCCTGGTACGATGCCAGCAAGATCGCTTTCAGATCGCCACCGCGCCCACGTCACATAATAAAACTAGTAATATAATCCGGGAAGATGAAGGACGGCGCCAGCATCACCGTCTGGAGCAATCCAGCGAAGCTATGAAGCGGTTCTACATCCGACTTATTGTATGTGGAGCAATGAATCTCAAAGTTTCAGAGGCGAGACGGAGTGGAATGGTATGCGGTGTTAGGTGACGCGCTTTCGATTGGCCGAGTGGACGCAATTGAGGTTAAATAGGGTTTTTGTAGAAGTTTTGTCGTGGAAATGGCATCGCGTCGCACATCACGGGGCTTATCGCGGCGTGCACAAGTGCAGAAGGGTGGGATTCTGTTTTATTTTCACTCTTGACAGCTCTGTCGTTGAATCAATATTGGCGTGGCGAGACTCGTAGATGAAACGATATCTTTTGGCAGGTCTGAGTGTACAGAGTAATGGAAATAGCGTCGTAATTCTATCAAAATGTTTGCTTGGGGCTTTTGAGAAATACTTTTGATTTGATTTTTAGATTTTTAGCACTGATTTGAAAGTCAGGAAGGTTTGACGACCATATCGGTCGAATACCAGTGTTGGTGCAATGTTAACTTGTGGATGTTGATGGATAACAGTGATATTCTCTACCACATGACCGATGAATTCCACAGCTGACCTCTGCATGTGTAAGAAGTTAAGAGTGGAGGCCGTCCATACACTAAAAATTAATTAAATCCCATGTTTAAACGAAGAACTAATTTTTTCCACCGAATCCGTTTCCGTTAAACATGGAATTTTTTAATTTGTTTCGCAGAGTTTTCAGACAAACGAGGAATTTTCGCCGGGTTTTCGAGCAATTGAAATGTTTCTGTGGAAAAATTCATTACACATTCCTCGGGGTATTACTCACTCGCGCTGCTGCTGTTTGCGTCCGCGGATTTAAACCAAAACCAAGTTCCGGTTCCTACGCATAGTTTCTGTTCAGACGTATAAATTACTTCCAATGTTGACTTTTACCAAAGAGGCTTCGGATGAAAATAAGGCAATATTTTACTCTGTTGAATCCCTCTTCCCAGCAAGTGTCTTTATTAATTTACTAAACCTTTGTATGATTTTTATATTAACTCCAACTTTTCAGCCAAAATTAATTTTCTAATACAACGATTATTTCCGTCACAATTTCTTGCTTTCCACTGAAGGCAACTTCTGGAAACTTGGTCTAAGTCAAAATTCAATGCAAAAACTAAAACCTTTTACTTTTTTGAAAGTACTATTATCAAACCCTGTGTCTGTCTCGATATTCATTATTAATTCAGATATTCAAGAAATTATTCCCAGTGTAAATTTACAACAGGCATTTCCACCATTTACCTAGGGAAAGTCTCCCCAGTCAAAACCCGAGACAATAAACACATTAGAGCAGCCTTGCATCGAGCTCGCTGTTATTCTTAAATTTCTACATGTGCCAACTCGTTGCCGCGTCGGATAACCAACGCAGGAAGGCAACTCACCGCCAAAAAGTAAATAAAAAACCACATCCATAAAAACAGGAAGTCACCCTGTATTTGCATAGCAGAGCCAAAGCAAAACATTGACATCCAAATGCAACGCACAGCGTAAAAGTGGACTCTGCCAACCGACCACCACCCTGTTTTAAAAACCACGCCAATGTTGGCTGAAACATTTAGTAAGCGCCCCTCGTATGTCCGTCCGGCAAATATTCACCGAGCGGTTGATCTTATTACAATATCCATGTCCAGTTTACCGGGGTCTCGCTGCCAGTGTCTGCATAATTCACCCAGTTAACATGCGCACGAGCTTCTACTGAAGCTGGCAAGCTCTTTCAGACAAGACGAGCAGAGCGGCATGTGAGTGCAGCTCTGTTCGGTGGCAGCACATTGAAATGGCAATAATCTGATAGAATTTCGTGTTTTTAAATTGTTAATAAGTATTCCAGGGTTGTTTTTCCTGTGAAAGGTAACTAGAAATAATCGCAAATTGCGGAGCAGTCTCATCTGGAAGTTCGAGCGTTCATCCTGTTTTTCGGTTTCAAACGCCATGTGCTATGGGCTATTTGGTGTTATTGGACCTATTCTTCATCACAAAGCCACGTTGTCTTGGCTCTTTGACTATAAAACAATGACACACAATAGTTTCTACACATTTTAAGGTGTTTAAAATTATTATTGCTACAAACCATTCGACTCTCGTTGAATATCAAAGCAACATGAATCGGATACTTTCTGCCAGAGTTGGAAACAGGAATGACGAAAGGCTGCAGTATTTCTCTAGCTAAGAGATGCAAAAAGTTGCGTTCCAACACACGTTTAGAAGTTTGAGCACTCCAGCTTTGAGCACGCCCAGCACTCGGACGTTTACAAACGCATCCATCGCTAAACAAGAAAAAGCAACTGCCCCACTTCCAAAATAGCCTGTGTCCAGGTGCAACATGTCAGGTGAAATGCAGTGCATTCCTACACCGAGTAGTTGCATCCAAAATGCACCTGAATGCACCGGTGCGACAGACTCGGAGAGCAATGCACTAGGATACAGACTAGTATGGAAACGTGAAATATTCATCGATTCCGAGTGTCAAACTATGCAGCTGGTAAGTTATTGGATAAGGTCTTGAATTCCGTTGCAATTCAGACAGATTCCAGTATTTGATTAAAAAGTGTGACTTGCACATTTCTCTTGGCTTCGAACAAGCACTTTTCAATTTATATTGGTTTGATGCTGCAATAGTAACCATCCAGAGTCGTTTGTTTGTATTGATTTACGTTCCGGTGACTTCGGGACAGGTAATTTCAATCCGCTTCCTATTGCACACCATCAAAACAGATAAGTTAATTTCCATTTCGCAATTAGCTTCCTAGTGCATCACTCATGTGGTTATCAGTGATCAGGGTCTGATTTCCTGAGTGGTTATACACCCTTCAGTGAAAATTAATTTAGGTCGATACAGCGGAGATCGGTACACGATCAATACCAGTTTTTTTTGCTGTCAGTAAAAGAATTCCATTGTCGTTACCGGCCACGATACGTTTCACTTTGCGCTCGCTGCTTCTGTGAAAACCAATCGAGTATATTTTTCCGTCCAGACACGACGTTTGTGCGACGCCTTCGGCAACCTGCAATGCCTCCATTTGCAACTTCTTATCACAACACAATATCGCGTTTAAAGCAAAGAAACTAGATTGCATTCCGTCGGACGTGGAGCGTTGTTGCAGTTTTCAAAGCGATTGTTCTGGCACGTTGTCGCTCTGTCATACAGACCTTGGAGAAGAGGGACGACGACTGCGAAGCGAACAAGACAAAGGTTCTAGGAACAACACTTCCTTGGAGCACTGTTGGCAGGATGTAAAAAAAACGGTTCGCAGCCATTTTTATACTCGGACACCAGTACGCAAGAGTGCTTTCTGATTTATTTCATTCCCAAAATGTGTACTTCTGGACGCTGTTCTTTACACTGTTGGTGTATGCAATGTGATAAAATCTTGACCTTTAGGTTCACTTAACAGTATCCAAAATCTTCAAATTAAGATTTTTTCATTGTTATCAGGATTCAATTAGAAAATCTTAGCTCGTGTGCGAGATGCAGCGAAATTTACACTCCATTGGTGGGACGCTGGCTAATGATCAATCATTTAGAGTGTTCGATTTTAAAATTCAAGCAAATCATGGTGTTTGAAGCATTGTGGAATGGGAACACTCATTTGGGAGACCGTTAGAATTTCCCTCATATTTCTATTTCAACGTCAATAGGGCGACAACCATGCTGGAATTAGCTAAAATGAGAATGATAAATTAAGACAATTTTTGCCAACTTTCAATGATCTGTCTGGAAACACTTTGCTCGACTGCGAACAGAAAGGCTCCTTTAGCGAATGATTAATTATTAGGCGCGTTGGGTTTGATAAAGATTAATGAACACATGCAATGCGGTGTTCAAAGGAGACAGTTAGAATATTTCTGAAGCGCTAAATTCATAAAGACTTGTCAGATGAATTTCATTCGAGGTGTAATGCGAATTATGTATTTCTGTATTTAAAATTTATAAATCCATTATTTCTTCTTTCAAGTGCAGATGCGGTTGTCGTGGATATCTAATTGAATAAAGCGTGCAAAAAGAATGGATAGACATTGGCGAAAAACTACAAAGTTTTTTAATGTCGGTATTAGTCCGTAGTTCAGTCCATTGAAATCTTCTAAAAAAGAACGCCAGTTTTAAAATGCAATGTTTATTTTACAAGAACCAGCATAATTGATGCTCTAGATAAAAATGTATAGGTAGCGCCACGGTGCAGAATTGGTAATTGCTTGATAGGTACTTGATCACTGAAGAGTCCAATTAAAAGAACCAAGCTAATTGGTTGAACAAATCCAGCTTCGTACAAAATTTCTTTATGTAAACACCATGTTTAATAAACTGAAAGACTCGGAAATAATTGCGTTTCAGCAAGCGGAGAAACGAAAATGAATATATATTTTTTCTTCTGAATAGCCTCTCCTGCGGAACCAAATTAAAAAAGATTCAAAGCCTCGCATTTGATTCGGACTTCTTTCAGCGGCGCGGCTCAATTAATTTCTGCCGTCTTGCATCCCGATTCCGAGAGAGAGGGAGGGTAAAAGAGAGAGAGAGAGAAATCCCACCCTCCGCTGCCAAATGTAGTACGGGTTCTAGTTGCTCCTTTCCACGCTAGGCCGCGTCGGTGGTCGGAATCTCACGTCCATCGGTCGAGAAGTTCACATTTTCTTTGTAAAATCGCGACACATGCGGACACAGCCTATTTAGTTCACGATTTATTCAAAAACTTTCTAAAGTAACGTAAAATACGCAAAAACTTAAGCTTTTATAATATAGAACTTCCAATAGCTGTCGAATAAGGGATATTTTCACAATCAACTCACTCTTAAACTATAAACTATTCTCGCTCATAACCTTCAAGCGCCAATATTTGTAAATTCTTCGCGCTATTTTCCAAGAAGCAATAACAAAGTGCACAAATTGAAATACCACGGCAGTGAATGCTAGCGACACTAGACTCGGTTCCAGCAAATTGTCTTCAATTATCCTCGAGAAAACGACGCCAACAATCGACGCCTCGACGACGTCGTCTTTGCACTGCTAAGCGAGTCGACGTCCGGCGGCGAGGAGTCGGGTGCTCGGGAAAACAAGTGAATGCACGCCACGACCACAAGGGTTGTGATACGTGGGCACGGCAGAGTGTTGAGCTATCTTGCTATTACTGTTTCTTTTGTGGCGTTTCGAAATTTAGTGAATTGAAAGTGGTCCTTTGGCTTATGATGAAGCTAACCTAGCCTAGCACCGATCTGAGGGTGAAGCTAACCTAGCCTAGCAGCGAGCTGAGGGTGAAGCTAACCTAGCAGCTAGCAGCGAGCTGAGTGTGAAGCTAATCTAGCCTAGCAGCGAGCTGAGGGTGAAGCTAACCTAGCAGCTAGCAGCGAGCTGAGGGTGAAGCTATCCTAGCCTAGCACCGATCTGAGGGTGAAGCTAACCTAGCCTAGCAGCGAGCTGAGGGTGAAGCTAACCTAGCAGCTAGCAGCGAGCTGAGGGTAAAGCTAACCTAGCCTAGCAGCGAGCTGAGGGTGAACCCGGTGCCGGTGAATGACAGGCTGATGATGAAGCCAACCTAGCCTGGCAGCAAACTGAGAGACAACCCGTTGCCGGCAGCAGCATGCTCTTGTCCAACAGCACCGAGCACCATGGCCACCTTGTCCGTTGGCACACCGTGTCGAAGCTATCACACAGGTTTTGCCGTTTTGGACGTCGGTGAATGACATGGCAAAAAAGGCGCAGAGAACGTTTTCAGTTTACTCGACGAGATAGTTTTTCAGTTGGGAGACGAGAGTTGCAGTTAGCAGCGCCATTTCAGAATTGTTTGAGTTTACTTGTACGTAATTCGTGTCAATACCATCTGGCTCCAAGATAATTATACTGGTCTCGCCACTGGAAAACGTTTCCGAGTGCTGCACCGACGACAAACAGTGCGGAGTGCGCTCTAGCGTCGACCCCGGTAATTGGTTGTCGACGGCAACCACACGCCAGCAAGGAGGACACCACGTGGCCGGGGAAAAAGTGAAGAGCGCGCTACCTAGCGGTGGCAGCCAAGAGACGCAAGCTATGAGCGAGAAGTCGTCTGTAATTAGCTCGCGACTTCATTGACACCGTTCAATGCTGAATGCAGGAACTACAAGATGCAAGCAATGACTCGGGGGTGACTTTGAAGTTAAGGCTAGATGAGTGCTTAAAAAAAGCTCGGCTGCTTATCTTAGAACTCTCTGAATATATAACTTAGTTTCAATTTTATCTATTTCTTAGATTCGAAGAAATAATTGATTTTTTTTTGAGCGTGGCTGGCCGTTGTCATGGAATTTAACTCCCACTTCAACTCAGAGTTAAAAAAATCGTAAGACTGGCCAAAAATCAACTCCAGTTGCTGTAAGTATTAGATATTATGGCAATTCAACTTTAGTATCTAAGCTTTTCATATGTTGTCGCATCGGTTTCATCTCGAAATCAATACAGCATATCGCTGAGAAACTCATATGATAAAAAGATTTGCTTTTTTTTTTCAATCCCGGATTATAATTTGATTACTAGGTACCTCATTACTGGCTGCGGGCTGGGACGGTTAAGCCGACTTGTTGCGTCCCCGCGGTGCGTGCATAGATAGCGGTTTCACGTATCGGGTATTGATCCCCACTCCACATGTCCACCGCACTCTAATAGCCGGCTTAAGGGATGAACGATGTCCCAGGAGGGTTGCAGGAGCAGGGAGCTCGGTCCGCAGGGCAAGCGTAGGCCGGTCCTCGCTGCTCGCTGCTCGCTGCCCCTGTGGGTCTCACGTTGTTACTAGTTAATGGCATTTGCCTCCCGAGACACTGCGTAATACATCCCTCGCGGTCTCGAGGGTATGGTGTTTATATGACATAGACTCGTTGTGGGGAGAATTGAAACAAACCCATCTGGGCAATTGACTGGTAAGATATAAAGCTCCAAATATCAATTCATATCCGTTAGAATTTCGCCCAATTTTTCGCTCAGGGTCCTTTTCAGGACCACAAACGCATTTAACCAGAGCAGAACCGAACACTCTCCAGTCCACCAACCACGGCTCTGAACACTCCGCATTTCCAAATGTCAATGTCTATGAAAGATAAGTTTAAAGAACGTCACAAACGAGCAGAGCTTATCTCAGTTGTGAAAACTACTGTATTCAACCTAAACTTTGAGATGGATATTAATCTGAACAATTTGAAACCAGCCGTGAAGTCTGCGTGAAGCCTGCAAAGTAAACGGAAACGAGATCTTCGTCGCTCATTCTCTGTTTGTTGTTAGGCGTGTGCTTGTTTCGCAGCGGCCGACAGAGCTGTTACACTGAGCGAGTCAGGTACTGGATACGCGATACGAGCGTGCTACGGATGTGCAGGTGAAACCGTGTAGCGCAGGTGTGCGGGGTCGCCAAAGTGGAATTTTCCGAGCACTTACGGTAACTGAAGCGCTAGGTTGTGTTCGAGTTGTATCGAAAGGCTCAGCTAGACAAGGAATTGGCGAATTGTTTTTAGAAAACGTGGAAACGAGCTCAAAGCACACAGTCTGTAGTAAAATGTACAGCTCTTGGAGTTAAGAAATTAAACAAAGAATTAATTGAATTATTTCTCAGGACGAGCTCTTTGATGTTCTGGCGAACGAAACAAATTTCGTGATTGTTCATTTTTTGGCCGTCTTTATAATTTAATTAACAAAAAAACGTGAAAAACATTGTAAGAAAGAAATCAGACCAATTTAAATTTAATTTAAATTTAATAAACCACGCCGTTCGACGCGACAGTATGCTCGGCCGAACACATTTATTAAAAAGACTGAAGGAACAAAAGGAGCAAAATTACTCGCGAAAAATAAGCCGGCACAGCAAACTTTGATAATATAACCAACATCATTGTATTAAACCTTTGTAATTAATTTGCTACACGCTAAATATTCCCGCCCGCCGACCGACCCCTTAGACTCTCCACCCGGCACTAAGAACTCAGCGAGATGGGGTCAATATTTGCCTTGCGCCCCGAATCTCAGCCCCCCCCCCCCCCCGTCCGAGGAGTAACAGCCCCTTTGTGCAGCACGACTAAGTGATGCTTCAGCGGGCTTCTTTCAACATTTGCTCAGCAGATACACGGACTCGGATTTAAATGATATTAACTCGCGCGCCGCGGCGTTGGCAAGGGCAAAATTTGTGCTGACTCGCGGAGATATGAGGTGTCTTAACACAGGGGGTTGATATTTGTTTTGCCGGTGGGCATGATATTAAGAAGTGAACAGAAGTGAGACGGTCAATTCGTGCCCAATGATGTTTTTCACTTTTCCTTCTTCTAAGATGATCCACAGAATCATGAATGAAACCAAGAATTCTCTATATCTACTTTATATGTTTATCAATTTTAGAAAACAGCATAAATAAACTAACTTGAAAGCCAAATAAAAATAGAGAGCTTTATGAATTATTAATGAAGACAAACAAGTAAACTGAAATTTTAAATTATTTTAACGTGAACATCAGAACTTTATTCAAACGGTTCCATCATTCTACATGCGTTAGAATGTTCCGATATCAGCAAACGCCGCACTGTTCCCGTATGAAAAACAAGCAACTCTCCATTCTGTTAATACGTTGTGCAGCTTAGGATCAGCAAGCTATCACACTTCGCTGCATAACATCCGGCAGAAAGCGAGGCAGACAAGTAGGGTCTTAAGCGAACACACGACGCTGTGTGACTAATGTAAGTCGCTAAACCACCGGTCCAGACCTTTGGTTCACACCTTTGGTTCACACCTTTGGTCCAGATGGTCGAGCTGTATGGCAAAGTGTGCATCGATGCATTCTGCATCGCATCGTCCTGGCTTTCGGAATTTACTCCTAGTGATGCGGTTTACCATGTCATGCACTTGACGGTTCGTGGAGTTTTCCCTAATTCATAATCCTGTTGGCAAATAATTTACTCATCCCATCAGAGCGCAAGCGAGAAAACTTCTACCACATCTACCAACGGCTCTGGAAACCATCACAGAAACAAATTAAACTTAATTTCATCCGAGTACGTTACAATATGATTTGCCTTAATACAATTGCATTTATTGCCAAAATTCTGATGATGGTTTGTGAATACTTATCGCGGCGAAAGATGGATGAGGAAAGAGCTGTTGCTACTTTTTTTAAGACTAAGGACTTTTTCCTAAGCTTAGCACATTAGTTTTCATAGAAACCATTTAACCGAGTTTAAACCCAGTTATTTAACCCTGGGTATCAGTTATATAATTTTTATGGAAAGAGCTGTTATTTTTAAGTGTTTAACAAACCCAGAAATCTCCCAACGGGCTTAAACATGTTAACGCTCAAATATAGGAAGCGTTTCTCCTCAGCACTAAAGCTAATGAATTTAAATATTTTTGAAGCTACAGCGGTCACAGACTTGAGGTAAATTACTGAAATGCTTCAGGACAATGCTTACTTCTGATCATTTCTGTGCTAAAAATGTATACTGACGTTTAGTTCCCACCAATCATGTTTGAAAATGCCATTAGTATAACATGGCAAAGTTTCCGTTCGGAAATTTGCTTCCATGGAAATATTTTAATGAAAATTTACCAGAACAAAGCATCCAATATCACACATAGAAGGAAGGCAGTCGCGAATTTCGAACCATGTCGAAATTAACACTTCGATGTTCAATCGTCAAAATATGAAATATCTCCAGTGTGCGAGTCACAAAAAATTGCAATAACGCTGCTCGCTGCTTTCGACGAGGTCACATCATACATGTGTAGCGCACGCCAACCTTACAGTTACAGCTAATAAAAACAAGGAATCCCATAAAGATCGTCTAAGCATATTACACAGCCGCCAGTCCGGCTTCAAATCGACTTCAAAGTCCGCAACGGCGCTGAATTCGAACGCGACCGCCCTGCATTATTAATGGCAACACATAGAATACCGGTGCACTCCGCTGCACTCAGACCGTGGTTCACAGAGAACTTAAGCCCGCCGCATTATATAATATTACAGACTCCACACTTTGCGCCCGGAATATAATAAACAGTTTCCGAAGCAGCTTTTTGTTCTCTGGACACGAGCACGTGCGCTGGTTTAGAAAGGCGAATGGAGATTTCATAAACCACCTCAAAGTCCCGAGAGATACCTCCAGTGGCAACCACGTATGCACATTGAAACTGTCTACTGTGCAATGCATCGCACACAGCTGTGTATAGGTTTTTCTTCGCACCAAGGATAAGAGTTTATTTTGAATTTTAGAATACAAAACAAACTATAATGTGAACTGGTGGCAATGTACAGTGAAGAAAGCATACTTTTTCGGCTGAAACAGTGAGATTTGCGTCTTAATTCCATTTTGAACGTTCAAAAGCTGAACACTTCATGACAGCACATGTGCCTTTAATCATAAATTCATGTCATTACGACAGTTGATTTTTTAATTTTGTTGATTTTGTTTTTATTGTTATTTTGTTATATTTTATTATTATTTTGTTTGCATTAATTTTGTTTTTAATTTCGTGTAACGTTCAGGGAACGTAAGGAAATGTCTATTTTAAATTTTTATCGTTATTGCTCTAAAGTAACCCAAAACTAAGGGACAGAAATATACCCTGCGAGAGAGAGAGAGTCAACCACAAAGTCAGACATGTTGCATGCAATTGAAATCAATTTCGGGTACAGAATTGGGTTGAATTTAATGTCATAAATCTATTTGGACTTAATTTCAATATTAATAACAAATCAAAAAACAAAAAATATCTTTTCTGTCTGCTTATATAATAAGACAATGATCACCTAGCCGAAAGATTTCAATGTGTCCAATCTGTCAATGTCATTACAGAACAATAACAATTAAAGATCTACAACTATACCTTGAGTTCCCTAGATGTCAATGGTGAAAAAAGCAGGGGGTTCCTTCTTTGAAAACCACCTGGCTCCTAAGCAGTAGTACATAAATTAGGTAGCATCAAATTTCCACTCGTCTTAAAAGAGAACCTTTTTGGATACTGACAAGCTAACATAAATTCTTCATGAAGTTTGACGTCCCTCGGACTGTCCATCAAGTAAATAAAACACCTAAACGTTTGAATGCGGCCTAGATATAAAACAACGTAGGGCGATATGTCCGCTACGCCGACTCGCATGGCTTCTTGCATCTGCAGACAACCGACATTTATGCATCCGTGCTCTCCACCACGATGTATCTCGAATGCCACGGCAATTTTTCAACGTTGAAATTGTATCGGCATTGGCCGCAAAACTTCAGGGAAAAGCGGTGCGATAATCGTGGTGCTATACAGCGTGGGTGTTTGTAGCGGTGGTAGTATTGATGAATAGCATGCTAGCAAACATGAAATATCTTTTTTGCCGTTTTTTAAAAATGTATGTTTAACATTACGAGATGATGTTTTCGCGAATCGTGTACAACATGGAGGTATAGTTGCACGTCGTGCATGTTTTCGCTGCAGTTTTGTTTTTCAGTTCATTTAATAACCTGGAGTAACAGCGAGGCACTGTTCCACTCGCTATGCATGTGTATGAAACGGAAAAAGCACAGCAGCGAGTTTCCGATTCACCTAACTTCTAGAACACGAAAATGATAATTGTGATTATATTTATGCAAAACATAAAAATAAATAATTTCTGTATCGCTGAAATCGCTGAGAAATTCCTTTTGCTAATTTTTCATCTCTTTCAGTGTAGATTACGCGATTTTTTCAAATCAAAGTTAGCAGTAATTATCTCATTGCATATTATCTCATTGCAATCGTCATGTCAGGCAGACATGGCGAAACAACCCTCAAATATCTCACCAAGCTGTAGAATTTAAGAAACTCTGCCAAATTAACACTGTTGAGCTAGCGACAGAATCGTCAACGCCATCTAGGCGTCTAAGTTAGTAATTAAGGCACCACAGCTTTCTAGGTACAAAGTAAAACGCCAACGTAATATCGAGAGGGCTTTGTTTGCCACTGATGCTCAATCTCAAGTGTCAACTGACAGTTGACTAAAATAAGAGCATCTACAAAAGCTGATAACTGCACTTGTTTACTTTCTTGTCTACCAGCGCTTTCTCGCCCGATTTCGCTAAGAGTTTCCTAAACATTAGCAAGATATTTATAACCCCTAAACCAGCGGCGGTCCCGCCATCTTAGCAGCTTATCGCTACCCCCTAGCCTCCCTAAACATCACTCATCACTTCTAATGATGCATCTCCCGAATGCAGGCGACGTCACCCGAACAAACACGAAGCATCAATCTGCAAGTCAGCGACACCTGGCTCAACGATCACACCGGCGCCGGTGACTCGCTGGCGCGACTTGTCCCCGCTTGGCGCGCTGCTTGTCGCCATCCTCCGCCGTGTGATGGTGATATATTACTCGTAACGTTAATATAATCAAAATGTCACGGCAAGAACACGGGGCGCTAGCGGCATGTAATGAAATTAAGCGAGGGTGAAAACGATGGCTGGAAGATGTCTAGTTCAACGATGGTTTCGTTTATTCCCTGTGGTTATTTTGTGGCACGCATTGTTTGGTCAAGCGTTTGTGGATTTTTTCTAATTGCAGCTTTTGAACGGAGGGTAAAGCTGGTTTGAAACAATTCTGACTTTTGAGGTTATTATTTTTAGCAACAGATGTTTCCCATTCATGGATCAATTATGTCAAACACCCGCTAAGAAAAGCCAATTGGGTTGATATTTCCCTTTCTTCCTTGCTAATACTGCAGAGCAAAATATATTTTTTGTGGACATCTTTCACAAAAGATGGGTAGGTATATCAATACCCAAGTTTAACATTATTATTGATGTAAACGAAATAACCAATTGAAGACGCGATTGAATCCGCTGTTTGCTGCGATTCCTAAATTGCAACAAATAATTGCTCTAATACAAGCTTTAATGTTATAGTTTAAGCTGCTTTTGTAAGGTTCTTCTAATTTTCATTAGTTTACAAACTATCTGACCGACGCTTACGGCCCAGACGTCAACACATCTTTAACCAACACAAAACACAGACAAACTTAGCGTTCAAAAGCGGCGGATATTCTCCGACAATGTCTCTGATTAGGATAATAAAACGGGTTTTGTGATGTTCACTGGACCAACTTCGCAAGGAGCTGGGAACTTAAGGGATGACGCGCATCCTGTGGTCTTCCTGTGACAATGACCTCGGATGAATAATGGCCTTTCAGTTGTGTCTTCAGCTCGGCTGTAGCGAGGTGCAATATTTAATTGCAAAATTGTACCTTGAAGTTAAATAATTGAACTTTCAGAATTTCATCTTAGACTTTGCTTAACTTAGCTAAGTACAGATACTGAGGTCAAAAATGATAAGAATACATTGACACTGTCGTAAAGCAGAAAATATCTTCTAAAACTCACTCTGAATATGGAGCAGGTATCAAGAAGCGAGCCCATCATAGAAGAACCCAAATAGAAAATGTAAAATACTTAACGAAACTCGTCGACAAATTATTCCTGGCAGCTATACAGTTTAGCGATGAAAAGAGCAATATTTTTAACTCCACCGTAGTAATAACTTATAATAGACTCGGGTTTTATCGATACAAAAGTTGGATGCTTAAAACGTAATAACACGGGGAGCTTTGAATAAAACTTGGCAAAACGGAAAATTTCCACCTTTATAACAGCTCGACGAAAAAAGAAAAACTTGGCACTTAAGAATCGGTCTCTCCCATAGAAAACTCTGTATAATATAGACGGTGGCACCGCTCTAACTTTCAGCCAGTCTCAACTTCCCTTCGCGCAAAGTTAACGCGCTGAATTCAACGGCATTACGTATTGTACGCGATTGAACAGACTTACAATGGCATTACTCGGCGACCCTTTATTCTAGCGCTGCAAGAACTTTCTCGTGTTCGGCACTCGCGCGCGCGCGGCTCCAGAATTGATGGCTCGTCTTCGTACAAGTCTTGACACTGATTACAATAAACCCCGCGCTTCACGTGACACCAATCAAGGAGTGTCGGCAGCGTGGGGGCTAGGGGCAGGTTGTTGCTCGAGTCTAACACCTCTAGCGCTAGCTATGAATGTAATTATATACTGGCAGAGTTGCTTGCGACTTACGATTTAATGTATAGTTGTGGGCTTTTCAGATTGATATTCGTATTGATCTTGGGTAGTTGATTTGACAACGCCGAATGATTGGAGAATGAATATTTTGTTGATTTAATCATTGAGAAAAACAGGTAAATGATTATTTTACTCGAGTGAATAACACTTTTTTTGGATGAGCGAGCGAAGCGAGCGAAATCCTTCAATTTCACAACATAGGGGAAAGAAAAGCATTTGGATTTTTGTTTTTTTTTTGTTTGTAACAAAAACGAGCAGCCCTACTTAAAGGTCACAGATCGTTACGAAATTTGGCAAAAACGTTCGTGGTGACTCAGCGAGGTGCTGTATAGTTTTTGAGCGAAATCTGGTCAGCCATTTTGTTTTTATGAGCAAAAACCCTTAAATTTTTCAGTTTTTTGGTACTAGATTCGTAACTAATTAACCGATCCGCACCAAATTTGGATTGAATATATATGATAACAAGTTAAACGAATTGCCTAAGTTTCAGCTTTGTGCATGAAGTATTTTGCTAATCAGAAAAATAAAATTACTTAATAATAAAAAATATACTTGATCATTAAAGCACCGTTTTCAACAATGTGATTGTCAAATGTTTTCCGTTTGGATTTCCTCAGCGAGATTACGGCTCGCTCATCCTGCAACGAGTGTAGGCTCTACTAATCGTTTACCTAGTTGTAAAGAAACAAATAGGATGAATATTACTGAAACTTAACTCGTACTTTTCTGTCTTTTTTACTGTGTGTATCCTGACAGTATTTACTCTGTAGCTAACACTCTTTGCTGTGTTTAAACTAAAAGATCGAAAAGGCAACAAATCAAAAGGTTGATTAAAATTAGATCTTTTGACAGAATGTTATTTTAAAGTATACAAGACTTCCAAGTTGATGGTGAAAATTAAAAACTAACATGTCAGTAACATGTATAAGCGTGCAGTTGTAAATTTGTCGGCCCCTGTACCCACGTTTGGGGCAGGGGATGGAATTATGAGACCTACTGCCTAAAACAATTATATTTTCATTAAATATTGTGGGCAGGCGAAAATATATCTTGGAAATATCCAATCCACTGTCAATTAACACAAGCAGTTCTTTGAAATCTTCTTGATGTCGTTTGTATTTCAATTTGAAAATGATAATAAAAAACATCATATTAAACCTTTAATGCAAGCCCAGCTCTTAATTTCAACCAAATTCTTCGTCGAAAATATAGAACTTCAACGCCATGATTTGTGTTACCACGAAGTTAACAACTCAACGTCGATCTACAGTTAAGAAAACGGTACAAAATTTTCATTATAAATGCTCTTTTAGAACAAATAAAGAATGTTCACATATCTGTCACTATACATACTGAACACCAAACCGGAACCCCTAGCTTCTCACCAGAAGCAATCCCAGCATCCACACACAGAGACACACACAGAGCAAGCAAGACTTGTATACACTGCTGCTCCAAAGGCTGACCATGTCAACATGACAGTCAGTTTTTTTTCCTCCCTTTCCCAGTGAATATTCCTTAATTACAACCTGGTGCTTTAGTGCAAAGTGGAATCACGCCCCCGCCTCCAACGAATAAACCACCCCGTTTCAGCCCTCGCCCATTCCACCCCTAAAGCTACGACAGCATTTGATTAAAATGGTTGACACCAGACCTAGAAATTGTGGTGATGGTGTATATAGTCGAGGGGGAAACTTTGCCGTTTATACGTTTGTGCTGTTCATTCATTGCAGACTTGTATACACCGAGATGTGTGTTGTACAGGGATATATGTGTACATGTGTTTCAGCTAGCAGCTAGACGCTTACTTCACTAGGTTTTGATTGGGTGAAGCAGTTTGGATTTGTATCAGAGGAGAAGGCATGAAAGACGCGCGTCAAAGTTTGTTTGAAGACGAAGAGGAAAGTAGAGATCGGAACGCAGATTGCCGAGTGTGCTAAGTTTGTGATAGTTGAAATTTAATAGAAAATACTTGTAGTCCTAGTGTATAGTCGATATTTTGGCAATGTTTTAATTAATTCTAAACTATGCTAAAGCGGTATGAAATTTTATTTATATATTCCTTGTAAAATATGTTTTTTTGAAGTGGGTTCTCATGGCTGTAATTTAAAATCGTGATTAAGGGTTGAGATTCCCTTTCGTAAGCAGCAGCCTGATATGGCGAGAGAAATCGGGGAGAGCCTGATATGCTGTGCCTATCTAAATAACGTTTAGAAGAAGATGGTTACTGTTCGTTAATTTTTTCGTGATATTGATAAACGATTTGACGGTCATTGAATAATTTCCGGTGAAGTTTTTTTGAATCACACGCAAGCAAAGGTAACTGATTTCCTGCTAAACAAGAATATTACCCAGTCTCCAGGACAAACAAAAATAATTTCCCTTGAACAAATCCCCACTTACGCCGTTAAAGAAATCATAGCATTATTATTTTAATAATTTTCTTGAATTTTTATTTGCGTTGCTTTTTCCTCATCCCGGCGCTGGGTTTTATGGGCTCGCTCGCCGCTTTGGCCGCCCGAGACATTGAAATAAAGTCGTTCGTTTCTTTGGCCAAGACGAAGAAAAAAAACAGTTAAAAATATCATTAAAAATAAATTCTTTGCTGATAAGCAAGGTGAAAAATTGCTGCTCGTTATTTAAAACGCAATTCTCCGTGAAATTACATGCTTTAGTAAATTATTTCTAGTTGTAAAACCTTTTTCCAACTACTTTTTGTAACTGATAATAGTTGGCAAACTTCCCAGCATCAGACTTTCTCTTCTCCATACACACAGAAACCTTTCCATTCAAACACCCACGCGTACGTTTTGCATTTTACGCATCTCTTTGATGTCTCCAATATCGACGCTGATAACACAGAATGAATCTTTCTTCGCTCAATCTTTTCGACGCGTAAGACGTACCTCACGCACTTCCGCCCACGCCCACGCACTCTATCAAGAAAATATCCAATTACATTAAAACATTCCTTTCGCCGAAACATTTTAATATTTACGTGAATATGAATTCTCCATTTATCACATTTATCCAAAAATTTTCCCGACATTAGACTCTTGTAAATCTTCTCGATAGAAATTCATGAAAAAAAAAGTCGCCCCTTTCTAAATGAAAAGCAATCATTCTTCGTGGCCCCGGCGAAAGTAACGGAAATTCAAGCAAACCTTTTAGCTGTATTTAGATGATTAACTCTCTGGTCCGCCATTCTGAGCGGGGCTCGATGATTTATTATGTAAGTATGAATCCGCGGAAACACACATACGCACACATTGCGCAGACACATGGCCGGGGGCGGGGGGGGGGGGGAGGGGGGGGGGACCAGGCGAGAAGTTAATGACATGGAAAGGGTGGGCACAGAGCAGACGATGCTAAGACGCGAAATGGGTTCGCGCGAAAAGAAAATATGACTCCACTTTTCCTTACACCCATGGCTCTTCACAGAGAGGTGGGATAGGAGACGCTATATACCATGTGCTATACGCTTTTGCTGTATAGAATTTCCGTCGCTATTCTATTTCATCCAGGACTTTCAATGGCTAATCCGTGTTGCTTCTATACTCCGCTTTTTTTCTTCTTCTCGTAGCATCTTCGGCGCGAGGAGGGAAGTAAAATTGTACATTACTAGATGCTCTGGCTTTCTAGATCCGTTTGAAATTTATTTTTATTTGTGCTTTCATATTTACAGCCTGGCGCAGCTCTGCAAGGCAGCCGTCTTTCCTGACAACTGGAAATGTTATAGAAAAAACGTGCCCCGGTAAAAACAAGGAGAGAAAAACTACGGGAATACCGGCTCTGCATTATCCATCACACGTTTAAAATTTCAAAACATTTTTAATAATTAAATCTCCCGAAATGCTTGCAAGACAAGCTCGTGTGTAGACATTGCGGAAATTCTCTCGGCGAGTTAGCTTTTTCCGCTGGGTGAAATTTTAAAGATTTAGGGTGTAGCGTTTACTGTCTGGCCTAGCGAGCTTTGCGCTGTAGCTTTATTAGCGTAGCGTTGCGCACGTTGCGTAGCGTTGCGCACGTTGCGTAGCGTTGCGCACGTTGCGTAGCGTTGCGCACGTTGCATAGCGTTGCGCACGTTGCGTAGCGTTGCGCAAGTTGCGTAGCGTTGCGCACGTTGCGTAGCGTTGCGTACGTTGCGTAGCGTTGCGTACGTTGCGTAGCGTTGCGTGCGTTGCGTAGCGTTGCGCACGTAGCGTTGCGCACGTTGCGTAGCGTTGCGTACGTTGCGTAGCGTTGCGTACGTTGCGTAGCGTTGCGTACGTTGCGTAGCGTTGCGTACGTTGCGTAGCGTTGCGCACGTTGCGTAGCGTTGCGCACGTTGCGTAGCGTTGCGCACGTTTCGTAGCGTTGCGTAGCGTTGCGCACGTTGCGTAGCGTTGCGCACGTTGCGTAGCGTTGCGCACGTTGCGTAGCGTTGACGTTTGTGAAGAAAATGGACATAATTGTGTCTATTTTCGGAAAAGAAAGAGTAATAATCATCTCACTGCCTTTTGTAAGACTTTGACAATGGCAGATGAAGGTGGAATCGTAGCTAATCGAGATGGCTCTTATCAACACTCGGAAACATTGAACTGAATCAAATATCCAACGATAAGATATTTGAATGAATTCAAATTTGAAGCGCAGCGAACGCAGCGATCGCAAACATCACCCCGCTCGAAGAAGAACACCACAGCGCAAAGCTCGCAAGGCCGAACAGTAAACGTATTCCTTCTAGAAGCACCGACGCCGCGCCAATAGAACAAGGTCGACATCGGTCATCGTGGCTCCACCATTCGACGCCATCAACTTTAAGGCCGACGTCGCGACGCCCGACGCTCGAAAAAAAAAACAGTAAACATGTAACAAAATAAATTTCGCGGATATTTCGCATGCGAAAACCCGGCTATTTTTGCCGCAGTCCGGCTTAAAGCGGAGCTGCCACACGGCGGGAAGGTCGGTGACAACTCGGAACGCGGAACGGCGAGCGAATGCCCGCGTAGTCCATCTTGCGCCGTGTTTCTATACAACATCGGAGCGAAGAATATATTTGCATAATCAAAGTTGGCTGGAAATTTTCACATCCGTTTGTTTGAAAAGCGAATAAATTATTTGCTTCCCGCAATTCGGCGGGATGCTTTTCAGGGGCGGCGAGACCCAGGAGGTGGGGGGCGAAGGGGAGGTAGTCGAGATTAGGGGGATGCCTAATAAACTCTACTTTCCACTCTGCTGACTGGGCTAAAAATTCTGCAGAGCTTTCGCCTCTCCCCCTATTAAAGATTATTTTCTCTAGAGCATAAAGATCTGCTCCAGAAGAAGGGCTGTGTTCTAATAATAATCTCTCCACGAGTAAGCGCCAGTGCAGATAATAATTTCATCAGCTTGGCTGTTAGAAAGCAATTAAGTAGAATTAATTAATAACTTCTTTGGGGTCTGGTAATTAGTTTTAATTGCAGCTATTTGGTATAACGTTTGAGATGAAAAGTTAATAAGAGTAGCTAGCTCGTCTATGAATGAAATATGATAGAGATTTGTTGGCTATAAAAGAAACTTGATCATCAGTTAGACTTGGCTTCACAGCTTCTCTAGCGAGCGGAGGTAACGTGAAGCTGGATACATTGTACCGAAGCGAGGGGTGACGGGGGGGAATGGAAGTGTGTACTTTTGAATTCAGCTCCTCTCCGAGCTGCTTTTATCTGAAAGCAATATGCTTAAAGGAAACGTGATACCTCCGTGTACTTGGAAATAAAGTCGGACTGAAAAGTAATTCGTGCATCAAGTGAAAAGGAATACACGAGATGAGGGTTGTCATTCTTGTAAAATTATACAGAAGCGCTTCTAAGAAATTTTACTGTCATGAAAAATATAGTTTTTAGGGGAAATTCCAAAACAAACCCGATGAGAAGATAGTTTTTGATTAATTTTCCGTGACTGTTCCGTTTTTGCCGCTTCCTGTCAGGTTTCGTAGAGATCCTGTCAGGTTTCGTAGAGATCCTGTCAGGTTACGTAGAGATCCTGTCAGGTTGTGAAGAGATTCTGTCAGGTTTCGTAGAGATCCTGTCAGGTTACGTAGAGATCCTGTCAGGTTATGTAGAGATCCTGTCAGGTTACGTAGAGATCCTGTCAGGTTACGTAGAGATCCTGTCAGGTTACGTAGAGATCCTGTCAGGTTACGTAGAGATCCTGTCAGGTTATGTAGAGATCCTGTCAGGTTACGTAGAGATCCTGTCAGGTTACGTAGAGATCCTGTCAGGTTACGTAGAGATCCTGTCAGGTTACGTAGAGATCCTGTCAGGTTACGTAGAGATCCTGTCAGGTTATGTAGAGATCCTGTCAGGTTATGTAGAGATCCTGTCAGGTTCTGTAGAGATCCTGTCAGGTTATGTAGAGATCCTGTCAGGTTCTGTAGAGATCCTGTCAGGTTATGTAGAGATCCTGTCAGGTTACGTAGAGATCCTGTCAGGTTATGTAGAGATCTTGTCAGGTTATGTAGAGATCCTGTCAGGTTACGTAGGGATCCTGTCAGGTTACGTAGAGATCCTGTCAGGTTACGTAGAGATCCTGTCAGGTTATGTAGAGATCCTGTCAGGTTACGTAGAGATCCTGTCAGGTTACGTAGAGATCCTGTCAGGTTACGTAGAGATCCTGTCAGGTTATGTAGAGATCCTGTCAGGTTACGTAGAGATCCTGTCAGGTTATGTAGAGATCCTGTCAGGTTATGTAGAGATCCTGTCAGGTTATGTAGAGATCCTGTCAGGTTACGTAGAGATCCTGTCAGGTTACGTAGAGATCCTGTCAGGTTACGTAGAGATCCTGTCAGGTTATGTAGAGATCCTGTCAGGTTACGTAGAGATCCTGTCAGGTTACGTAGAGATCCTGTCAGGTTATGTAGAGATCCTGTCAGGTTACGTAGAGATCCTGTCAGATTACGTAGAGATCCTGTCAGGTTACGTAGGGATCCTGTCAGGTTACGTAGAGATCCTGTCAGGTTATGTAGAGATCCTGTCAGGTTACGTAGAGATCCTGTCAGGTTGTGTAGAGATCCTGTCAGGTTGTGTAGAGATCCTGTCAGGTTATGTAGCGATCCTGTCAGGTTACGTAGAGATCCTGTCAGGTTATGTAGAGATCCTGTCAGGTTACGTAGAGATCCTGTCAGGTTACGTAGAGATCCTGTCAGGTTACGTAGAGATCCTGTCAGGTTACGTAGAGATCCTGTCAGGTTATGTAGAGATCCTGTCAGGTTACGTAGAGATCCTGTCAGGTTATGTAGAGATCCTGTCAGTTTATGTAGAGATCCTGTCAGGTTATGTAGAGATCCTGTCAGGTTATGTAGAGATCCTGTCAGGTTATGTAGAGATCCTGTCAGGTTACGTAGAGATCCTGTCAGGTCATGTAGAGATCTTGTCAGGTTATGTAGAGATCCTGTCAGGTTATGTAGAGATCCTGTCAGGTTACGTAGAGATCCTGTCAGGTTATGTAGAGATCCTGTCAGGTTATGTAGAGATCCTGTTAGGTTATGTAGAGATCCTGTCGGGTTATGTAGAGATCCTGTCAGGTTATGTAGAGATCCTGTCAGGTTACGTAGAGATCTTGTCAGGTTATGTAGAGATCCTGTCAGGTTATGTAGAGATCCTGTCAGGTTATGTAGAGATCCTGTCAGGTTATGTAGAGATCCTGTCAGGTTATGTAGAGATCCTGTCAGGTTATGTAGAGATCCTGTCAGGTTATGTAGAGATCCTGTCAGGTTATGTAGAGATCCTGTCAGGTTATGTAGAGATCCTGTCAGGTTATGTAGAGATCCTGTCAGGTTATGTAGAGATCCTGTCAGGTTACGTAGAGATCTTGTCAGGTTATGTAGAGATCCTGTCAGGTTATGTAGAGATCCTGTCAGGTTATGTAGAGATCCTGTCAGGTTATGTAGAGATCCTGTCAGGTTATGTAGAGATCCTGTCAGGTTATGTAGAGATCCTGTCAGGTTACGTAGAGATCTTGTCAGGTTATGTAGAGATCCTGTCAGGTCATGTAGAGATCCTGTCAGGTTATGTAGAGATCCTGTCAGGTTATGTAGAGATCCTGTCAGGTTATATTATGTCAAAATCATGTCAAGTAAAGTCTAAATAGGTTATGCATGGAAATCCAGCGTTGAACCACCATTGATGAGTACTGAAACAACGAACAGAGCAAATATTTTGATCAAAATCGGATTTATTATTTTTTGTTGATAAGGGTTCCGAGTTTCTTGGGAACTCCTGGTAATTTACTTGATACCTATTCAAACTCTGCTTTACTGGGATTTTGCTAAATTTTAGAATAATAATTGCAATTTTTCATTTTAGCTAGATTTATACTGCTTTCGTCATACTTACGAGAAGGAATAACAAGCATTTTGAAAAGAAATCTGAATATCAACGAAAAATACGGAATCAGTAACGAACCCTACAAAAAACCCCAAAAGTATAAACATGCATTACCAATTCTCGCCACCAAGCTAAATTATTGAAATGCAACACAAAATTCCGCATTCATTTATTCAAGCCCCTTGAAAATGCTACCCCTGTCGGTCGCCGCGTGTATCTACGAGTCAACGAAACAGAATAATCACGTCATCAATCCCGACGCTCCTTAAAAAAAAGCACGTCGTGTCAATTTCGAATCACAGGGACAGGTTCTTGCGAACGACCCTCGACATCGCTGATTGGACGCGAACAAAACAGTTCCATGTCGTCATCAAGTAACTTGACACCCTTCTTATCCTTGCCTCGTTATCTGTAAGGTATGCAGCTACACGTAATGTCACGTTGTACCTGAGAATGAACCTTGAGGAAATAATCGAGCAGTATAGAGTTGAAGTTGAAAACGACGACAACTGACACTTTATCACTAATTTGCGACATTGTTATTTTTATTTTTGATGCCATCACACGAGAGTGAGAGATTTTAACTATTTTATGATGCTTTCGGATTTAAGCTTAGTACTTTGGTTTTCCTAGAGTTTTCCCTGTTTTTGGTGACTCCCTGCTGTTACTACTTTATACTTTAGCTTTGCCAACACGATTATAATCGTGCTGTAGATGAGCGTAATATTTACGCTCACTTAAAACACGATTATATTGAGTGTGCGCGAAGCCCCAGGGCAATAGATAATAAAGTGATTTGAAAAAACAGTAAATTTTCGTATAATCTGATTTTTGGAAAAAGTTTTGAATGGAATGTGCTGAAGTACAGGGTCTTAAGGCTGGTTCACAATCAACTTAGCAATAGACATAACTTAAAATTAGCAGTGACTTAAAAGTTAGACATGGTCAAACATTATGTTTAAGTCATGTCTAAGTTAAGTCCTTATGTTTGTTGTAGACAGTCTCATGGAGATCCATATTTCAAACTTTTAAGTTACTGCTTATTTTAAGTTATGTCTATTGCTAAGTTGATCGTGAACCAGCCTTGAGTTGAGAGAAAATACATGCATTATTAAAATTTTATATAGCGCGAAAATACATTCGAAAATGCAACTTTTTTTCGGCAGTAAGTGTAATTGAAGATTCGCTTCGCCCGTTTCGCTCATTGAGCTCATCAAGTAAAGGATATAATTTCCAATTCATGGGAAACAGTTTAATTATTAGGTATGTTTTTTTGTGAGCTTTTTCTCGTCCAAACTGACATTAAGTCATCACTGGAGTTTCATGCGCTTCAAGAACTTGTGATTATTACTATTGTAAAACAGCAGAAAATAATGCAAATCCGAAGCACATTCTATAAATACGATCCGTGCACAAAAGAAAATGCACATTTCTGCATTTGCACAAAATACGAATATAAAAGCCATAACGTCATAGCTGTTATTGGATGCACAAAACTGCAATATCCGCATTGGAACACTGAATGCATTTCATAGTGCACGCGAAAAACAAAGAAAGATGATGAATTTCCCGGAGAACCTCTAAGAGACAGGCGTTACTTTGTATAAAGATGAAAATATTTCATGAAAACGATGTCATTATTAATATACTTTTCATTCTCAAGACAGCGTTAGTTCTTTATTATTATCGCACCTTCTTTGGCGTTGCAGATAATGTGACCTATTTATGTTTATATACATTGCCGTCTGCAAAAGCGGAATGTCTTGTACTGGCGGTAAGCTGGGGGTAAAAAACTCACCGCGCAAATGACTTGGGTAATGATAAAATCGATGATGTACGCGGCTTAGTTTGAGTGCAAAGGTCGCTGCTAATATCCATTCCGATGGATGGATGGCGTGCACCAAAATATATCCTCCTAGCCGCCGAGGTACGCTAGGGAAATAGCCGAAGACTTTATTAGTGTGTCAAATTGATGTTGCATTAGCATATTATCATCGTTTTTATTTCTTATTCGGTCCTATGTTATAGTGCTACAGTGGTGGAATTTTTCAAATAAAAACATTTAAACGACATCCATGAATCATGTTCCTCTATTTCGTCAAATGAAGAACACCATAATTTAACTAGGGCATGTGTGTTCGACTTTCAAGGCACTTTTATATGGCTTCTGGAATCACAAAGTCGCGCCAGAAATATCAACAACTTAATAATTGTATTTAAATTTGATTCGCCTAGTCTCTTAGTGGAATACATGATTTGATTTTGTTCATGTAATTGTTATAGCCAAGTTATTCTTCATTTAGAATAGATTATTTTGACACACCCAATTCTAATTAAAAGCCGCCTTCCACCGTAATGTACTTAGTCTTAATGAGTCTACCCGAAGACGACAGTGCAATAACTTCTCAACACTCAAATATCGTAAAGACATACATTTGCGCTGTTAATGAAAAAGAAGCCACATCAACATGCAAGCGGTGTTCCAGTTCGTGTAGAATTGGCTAAAGTGCCTGACTTTTGACTCTTAAGATTCTGTTGCCCTGCAAATTCAGAAATAACACCGCGAAAAACTTGAATTATACTATTTGAACAGTGCAAGGAATGGAATTAGTATTTGACCTGTATCACAATCAAATTCACAGTCAAGACACCGATTTCCATTTCTAAAACCTCGCCGCATCCAATCCATTTCGAAGACGACAGCGTTACTGCGCTCTGTGTATGCGAAACGAGCTACCCTCTAGACTTTGATTACAAAGAATCGTCGCACGCGACTTTTTCATCAGTAAAAAGCATGCATGCGAAACGCCCTCACCCCTCCACCCATGTATTCTAACCCCGTTCGTTTCACGGTGCCATCACTTGTTCGCTATACCTGGGAGCACCGGCACTAGATATCACCTCGCGCCTCCAGCATAACTGGGTCAACGCCGTCGTAACAGCGTTCCGAGAGGAACGACGCAGTTGCCGAGCATTGCTCTCTGCGAAAATATGTCACTTGTCACGATCGCGTTTGTCGCAATGTAGAATGCACGTGCGACATGTGTGACGTGGTTAAGGAAATGGCGTTTGAAATGAAAGTTTTTGCAAGGCTAGGAATGGTTGTTGCATTTGGGACGCTGGTTGTTTGGTTATGATTGCGGTCGAAATGGGGGCTCAAGTTCTCATTAAACGTCTCGAACGAAGAGGTGTTTATAGGGTGGTGTTTAGAAAGCTAAGGAAGGGTACCAGCCATTAGGATCCTTGGTTTTGTGTCAATTACTTGGTCTTAAAAACAGTAAGTAATATTGATGAAGGAGAATTTATTGGGTTGCTCTGCATTCTTGTTTAAAACGAAGGCAATACCCCTATTTCACTCAGAGAAAAATGACGTCAGATACCCACTGGACGTATACGTACTACCAGTTTGGAAAAAAATATTAATTAGCTCTGCTAAATAACAACGGAAGACAGGGAAATCACAACCAGAATTGCTCTACCTGGCTTTAGCGAGTGGGTATCATGACGTCATTTTGATGGAATTTTGATTGAATGGAAAAGGTGTAGACTCGGATAATTCAGACGGTGTATGATTTGGCTAGAAGGTTTTCAATTGATTTGCTTGTGTGAAATGAATACTGGGTCAGTTTTGAGCAGTCAGCACTGATTTCCGTCGCTCTTTGATCACTGGCAAGAACTGCTCAAAAACAAGACGGTATCATAGAAGTGTTCGCTACGGACTTTAGCTATTTGAAATATTCAAAGAACTTAACCGGATGCCATGCCATCATTATTCTTGTTTCAAAGAACTGTCTACGTAATGAAAAATGCTATGAAACCTAAATGTAATGCACATATTTTCCTGTGAAACTTTTCCCGGCAAAGTACCTTCAAGTTTCCGCCTGGGTTTGTTTTTCGTTTTGAAACGGATCGATGTCATCGTATTTTCTTTTCAGCAAGTTAGCAAATAAATTATGTAGGAGAATTTTCCGCTGAAATAAAGCTAATATTTGCATCGCTTTGTCAAACAGTTTTATGTATAATTGAATAGGTTCAATAAGACGTGTAAATGCACATTATCACAAATAATGGCTCTTTCGTTTCTTACCACAGAGTTTCGTGGAATATTACAAACTTTTATTTGTTTTCTTTTGGAAGAACAAACGAAAAGAAGCGTTGAAATTGCACAGAAATCGATCACACAAACTCTGTATTACATAATATATTACATCTATCAAAACCATATTCACGAACACGATTACTTGTTAAAAAAAACGCTGCGTGTCATTCACGACTAATTGTCGATTTTATCGTCGGCGAATCACTTGAATGCAACGCAGCTGAAACTTAAAACTCGTTAAATCTCGTACAATCAGAACCGATGCAGCAGACAGCCATGTATTCATTAACATTTTCCCGGGCGAATGATAAGCGATATTGTTTGGCCGCATTTCATGTGCATTGATTACCCGATCCTGCGTCCCGATTCATGTGACCGGTATCGAACCCAAAACAGTTCATGCGATCAGATGACAGCATCAATGGCGACTGCATTCTAGAGGGCAATGCTAGACGCGGAGCGAGCCATCTCGGAAGTATCTACAAGTTCTATCATCTATACGATGTGAAGCGGTGTCTTGTTTCATCAGCCCTCATCTGCTGGTGTTTGATGGGAGAGCTTCTTACAGCGGTACAGTGCTCTGTGGAGTGTGTAGGTTTTAATGGAAATAGGGAAAATCAAAGCTTTCCTTTCATTATCTTTCACATGTGTGTAGCTCTCTTTAGAGAGAAATGCCGTACACAACTTGCTGTCGAATTATAAATAATCAAGTGTTTCATTTACCAGATGTCATTAGTCAAACATTGTCAGGTAACAAACAAACAGAGCTATGCATGGTTCCTTCCGATGAACAGAACCCAATTAGTTAACCAAAACTATCAACAGATTTCGCTCATGAGAATATTGCTCTGACTGCTGTATATAAAATGATATTGACCTCGCATACGGTCTTCTGATAAAATGGACACCAATTTATAACTTCTTCCCTGATAGTGGCTTGCCGTGTTAAGTCATATTCACTCTTATTTGGCTGGCCAGGCACGGAGATGGCCTCTCCCCGGACTGCAGCAGCTTTCTAACGGTCGCTAAAACCATTGACGTGTTCTGGTGTTGTCAGTCGCCGTTCATGAAATCGACATGCCTTGTCACGGTACTCTTTCCACCTACGGATGGATGGATGGATGGATGAATGGGAGGGTGGGTGGGTGGGATGGATGGATGGATGCAAGCAAGCAGCGATCTCGTTATACACCAAGCCGGCCGTTCCAGTTAAGGGTACACAGGGGTGCGGCGAATAATTGGATTAGAAACACATATATTTTTTAAAAATATGGACGAATAAATAGGAAATGTGAAAAGTTATGCGGGTAAGTTTTTTGTTTTTTGCAAGTCGTGCTCGAGTGAAATATGTTCGGACCTAGTTTGGAAATTGAAACACGTCTAGTATATAGACATTTCAGTTCGGCGATTCGTTGCAATTGGATATATATAAATGTTTGAACTCTTTAATTGCAAAGTCATTCAATTTTCTTATTCCTCTACATTTCCTGTAAAAAATTGGTAGGAATAGTTAATCGACATATTGTGCAATACTATACGCCTTGACATCAACATTTCAACGGTAAGTAATTTTTTGAAATAAACTAGAACTAACCTTTTAGAATCCCAGTGCGTAGTCGCAAATTAACTGTAAATATGGTCTCAAATGTAGCAAACATTCCGTAAAT
The DNA here is from genome assembly GCA_921293315.2 of Nemurella pictetii. Taxonomy (NCBI): domain Eukaryota; kingdom Metazoa; phylum Arthropoda; class Insecta; order Plecoptera; family Nemouridae; genus Nemurella; species Nemurella pictetii. The sequence goes on from OV121122.1 coordinate 13,578,543, forward strand.
CACCTGGGATGGTAAATTTGTCCTGCACGCTAAACACGCCAGATTTTTTCAACACACCAAACCACAAAACCGCCACAAAGACTCAGCAACTCAGAGCCTGCATCGTCAGCATCCAACAAGGCGCTACGACACCGACACCACCAAGTATCCCAAGTCACTCAAACCCAAATTACCATCGCCCACGCATTAGCACCACAATCTTAATCCCACCACGCCAGCGGCAAACGATGGACCCTCGAAACATCCCCCGTCGGCCGATTGCTTGTCAAGTAACCATGGGGATGACACGTGTCTATGCCAGGGGGTGGCCAGGGAGGCTGCTGACTACGGCAAAGGTAGGGGTGAAATGGGTCAAGAGTGTATCGGCCCGGAGTGGGGTTTTGCATCTTGGCAAGCATCCATCAGCGCCGTCGAGGAGAGGCATAATCGTTAAGACGAGCAAGGGGCAGATTCTGAAGATTCGACGAATTGGATTGCTTTGAGTGTCGGTTTTCTTGCTGCTGCTGCTGCTGCTGGCTGCTGGTCTGAGTCGGATAAATTGAACGGTGTATATAAGTAATTTATGCAATTTACTGGAGTGTGCTGACTGCTGGGAAGGAGATTTCTTTCTCTTTGTGTGCGAGGTAATTTGTATGAAACGGACGACTATTGTGGGTATACCTCAGCGTCTGAAATGTGAAAGAAGTCAACTGCAGTGAGCACGGAATTGGGCCGACGGAGTTTCAAGGGCCCCGTTATTTCATATGGCATGGGTTTTTGAAAAGGCAATCCATTGCGACTGAAATGAAATGTGTTTTCCTTGCTCGTTTCATGCTGCAATCTTCGGTAATTTTGATCGAAACCAGTAAACATGTGATGATAATAATTCAGATTTCGCTGAAATCTTAACTGCTGCAGTGAAACATTTTCCCTTACGAACAAAAGCTTCGGCTTTCCAAGGCATCCGACAAACAGTTACAAAATATTTTAAAACCATTGCAAATTCATTGGTAGAATCTGAGAAACAGAACTTCTACGATGAAACATTTCGACATCTTATTGTCAACACAGAAAAATGTCATCTTAGGGCTGTTTGTGCCTTGATCACCAGAAATCCTGCAGAATAAACTTATTTGATTTAACAAATACAAACAAAAATAATAAAACATAATCGAGACATGAGCAAAGACACAAAACAATGATTGAATGAATTTATGAGGCAATATCTTTCAGTTAAGGCAGGGCATTAAGATTGGGGTAGGGCAGATTTTCCTATATTCTAGTTCTAATAAGATAATTTTAGTTCTAACTAAAATCTTACTTTTCTAATTTAGTAAAGTCTGCCGAAATACCATCGTTGAGCCGGCGACAGAATCGTAGCGCCGCCTATGCGGCTGGGTTACAAATCAAACTAACACAGGAAAAACTTGCAACAAAGTTACTTTCGCCATCCAACGTAACATCAATAATGCTCTTTCTCAAGATGTCAACTTCAAGTTGACAGATAAAAGAGTATCTTTGCATGTGATAACAGCCCAAGTTTACATTAACTTCTAGCTAGTCCGTCAGGGTCGCCACCAGCGCTTTGTCGCCATTTCGCCGAGAAAATTTCCCAAATTTTAAAAGCAAGAAATTTGCTATTACTAATTTTGTTAGCAAAGCAATCAATAACCCTGTCAAGCAGGTTTTACAGAGCCTGTAAGCTCGTCTCAACTGCATTCAGCGTCAGGACTCGTGTTAGGGAACGCTGCGATTGAATCGCTGGTGGTGAGCGCAGACGCAGACGCAGACGCCCGCGCTCTGATTGGATTGTTGTCTGCCGGAAGTGCCGACGTGCCGGAAGTCAGCAATTTCCTCGACGCGCGAAGCGCTGCTCGTCTCCTTGTTGTCTTCTTGTTTAGAGGTTGGCATTTGTTGGTCTGATTAAAATCAGGTGAGTTTTACCGGAAAAAATCAACGAATTTAATAAAACAAGTTCCCAATTAAATATTCAAATCAAAAAGCTAAAAATCACATCAAAAACTCTTCCTTACAAAACAAAAAAAAAATCTTTACTCTTAAAATATGTAAGACTCTGTCGAAATACCATTGTTGAACTGGCGACGGAACCGACAGCGCCGCCTGGGCTGTTTGGTTAGATATTAAAGTACCACAGCCTTCTAGGTACGACATAACATATCGTTACGAACGTCGTCTTAAGAAATATTTAGGGGGCTTTGTTTGCCACTGATGCTTAATCTCAAGCCTCAACCGACTTAAAAAGATTACCTTTGCAAGTGATAACTGCACTTGTTTACTGTAACTTCTAGCTAGTCCGCTAGGTTCGCCACCAGCACTTCGTCGCGCGATTTCACTGAGAGTACTAATGTCATCTCATATCAAACTTATGACTGCCGAAATACTTTTTTATAATAAGATATCCCCCGGTTCGGACGCACATTTTTCCTTCTCAGCTATCCCATCATTTGTTATTATTGTTTTAAAAACTAAAATTCAATTCTCTTCGACCCCGAACATTAACCTTACCGGAGGACTGTTGTAATAATTGTGCTACCTGACACCAATTGATTCTCTAGGAAGACCTCACTCGAATTCTTAATCTCTATAACATAGAAACAAGGCTTTGATCGCACAGAGAAGGCGACGAATCTAGCAAAGCTTTGTACCGATGCAAGAATATTAGCAGTTTCGTTCGACAAAGAGCTTTAGATCCTTCAGAAATTCAAGACCGCAGAAAGCAGTTGATTCTACAGACTTTCGCCATCTCGCAAAGCATTCTCCTCTGGAATACGTCTCGTGGATGTCTACGTCTCGCCGAGGCCTCATATTAACAAAGTTTGCTAGAATAACCGAATTTCCTACAGCGTCAAACCAGCATGGCTAAATTAAAACTAGCCCTCCCCCCCCCCCAGCCTCTTCACAGTTTTCCAGCTTATTTATAATGCGGTGCCATGCGTTTATAAACTGTGTAAAGTATTTCACCGTGACATGCGCACGAGGAAAATTAAGAGTTGTTTACGGGCTTAAGTGCAAAGTTTATCGTAAGCCGAATTTAATTTCCTTAGCGGTAAACACTGACGAAATGTTTTACGGATATAAGACTTGCGTAGTTTGTTCCTCTGCGCGAGGAAACAGTTCGTGGTTCAATAGACCGATGCCACCCAGAGCAAGATGACGTCAGATACCCACTGAACTAGTTTGGGAAACACATTGATGAGCTCTGCTAAATAACAAAGGAAGATTGAGTCGAAATCACAAGCCGTCGCTCTACCTGGCCTTAGCGAGCGGGTACCGTGACGTCATTTTCGATTTTTTTTTTATTGAACGCTTATTTTAATCCTGTTGTGGATGAGCAAAGATGCTGGTTGAAAAATCTTCGAGGTTATCTTAGTCCATCTAGTTATGTTATAAAGTTTAACATACATTTCTTAAAAGTAATATTAAATAATTCGGTCTCGAGAGTTCAAGAGATTTAAATTATTGTTAATTTCCAGGATCTGGTTGTACAAGGAATGAGTTGAAATCAGAAGGGAGTTTAGCTAAGAAATTGAAAATGTAGGTACTCTGATAATTTCATAGAAATCGGCTGGGACGTTTCGCAGATGAACGCTTTGGGTGGGTTTTTACAATATTGTTCAGAGCTAAAAATAATTGTATCTTCTAGGAATAAAAGATAAGTAACCGATAGGTTATCACCATGAAGGTCTTCATCAGAAGGTTGTACAACCAGCCCCTACTCCATAAAAACACAAAGGATTGTTTTCTGCAATAAGTTTAACGTAAGCTGCGCTTGTTTAGTAAATGGTGATGAAAACCGGACAAAACAGCAACATCGGTGCCAACGTTCATCAACAGAGCCATCAGAATCGACCAGACGACACCAAACCAACGTTGCTGCACATCTAAATAAATGAACCCACGGCCGACCAGGAACTATCGCGTTATTAGCTACGAACTGAATAATTTACAAGATTAACTAATTAGGGGAGGAAATGATCGGTTAAATTCATGCTGACATCATCCCCGTGGCCGTGGCCGTGACCTGCATTAGCCCCTGTTAATTATCTGGCTGCCCGTGGTCACGTGGTGCCAGCTACCCCTGGTTAGCGCTAGGTAGAACCTTGCTAATTGAGCTTGTCTGACCCACGTCGAGCATTTAGTAGGCCGCTACAAGCAGGCGTTTACTTGAATCGCACGAGATGAACTTTGGACAAATTTGCACTGAAATTTGCCCTCGTAAATTTGCATGTTTGTGCAATTCTGCGGTGTCGAGCGGCTGGATTAGCGAATTTGGCTAAATCATCGGCGGAATTCTTTTTGATGAGCGCCGAAAAAATCCGGTGTCCCTTTTTTTGGTTTTATGTTTTTTTTTCATGTTTTTTTTTATGTTTGCGTTCTAGAGGCCAAACTACTTCATTGATGTTACAGAAATCTTAGTTATTTGGTCGAAAACTTTAAATAAATACCTTACAAATTTCTAGTGCATCCCATTCAAAACTTTTCTCTGATCAGAATTTACGTTTTTTTTCCCCATAACGTTTCTCCCTTTGAAGAAAAACTGTTTCAAATTATTTCTCGAAACCTCCACGAGGGTAACAAAAATAGCACGACGATAGTGCAAGATTTTTGTTTTTTAATTATGTTTATTATTTTTTGCCTTTTATTGAATTTTTCCAGTTCTTTGAGATTCAATGACTGATTTAATATACCCAAACTCTTCACGGCCCGAAACGATGGAGGATTTTGAATCCAGCATCATTCAAATGACTCTCATCCACACCACGTCGATAGTACGCGTTTCCAACGCGTTTTTTTCGCAAATTCTGCGTTGTTTATTTAATTTCCTAGTCTCTGGTTCTATCTTCGATCTGGTTCCGGCGTGACGCTAGCAAGCGATTGGTGGGAAGGTAAACAAAAGCGGGAAAAAAGCGTGGACCGAAAAATCGGTTTATCGGGTTAAAGGTTAACCGAGCCAGCGAAGGGCGGAGCGAGGTCACAAGGCAGCACAAGTGTGTTCGCACCGGGACTCAAACCCGGGAACCTCGGCGTCGTCTCGGACGGAAAAAACCACTCACCTCTTGTTTTCAAAATAACTATCCAACCGGGTAAGCTATGCCTTTTCCTGACGTTACCTGCTTTATCAAGGGCCTAAACTCAAATCCTGACAAAAATACAAACAAATGAGGCATATTTGAAAAAAAACTCCAAACCTGATAACCGTATCAAATATTTGACTCTGTTTTTCCAAGAAACGAAAACACAAAATAATTATTTGACTCTGTCCCTGAGCGTAACTGACTATTAAGGTAGTAACTGAATCCAACCAGCTTTTCTAATTCGGATAGCAATCTTATTTTTAATGTTTTTTTCAATCACTTTAATCCTACATTTCTGTTTTAAAACTCTCAACTATCACCACTTTTTATGCGATTGCTTTCTAATTTCTACCTATTCTCGGTACTTCGTTACGCCATCGGCGCAACGCATTTTCCGCCCGAGCACGTGCATTCCGGCGGCCAGCGAAGCAAGGTTGACGAATAATTACACACAAATTAAACAAACTAAACAAATTCCACGGACGCTGAGCCCAATTATCAGGCCGTGTTTGCGGTCCCACACACCACCGAGACCGACGTCATAACAGCGCCAACACATCGAGCGCGGATCGACAGCAGCCGAATTTCCATCGACAAGCCAAGTAATTAATTAAATAATTAATTACTCCACGGCCATCGCGTGTGTTGGTCAGCTGGGGGCTTGCGGGGGTGGATCGAGAGGGTAGTGAAGGGCGTTGACGGCTTATTATCTATTAACCGCGAAAGGGGTTGCGGCCCCAAAGTGTTGGCGGTTCGAAAGGGGGAAGGCGACCGCTAATTAAAGACAGTCTTGTGGGCGACTTCAAAGGCAGAAGATTTCTTCTAGGAGCTTGAAGGGGGTGGGCATGGCGAGGCTGCCTCGTGGGCTAGGCATTCGTTTGTGGCCGATGGTACTATATATTATGTGTGACGTCAATTTGAGCACGGCGGTGCGTACAGAGGTAAAGTTCTACAATTACGTCAATTGCGCCAATCTTGTTAGAGGCACTTATTTTCTTTTGACCTTTATACTTGGCGCCCGTAGCACGCTGTGTTTCAAGCCCGTAGCACGCTGTGTTTCAAGCCCGTAGCACGCTGTGTTTCAAGCCTGTAGCACGCTGTGTTTCAAGCCCGTAGCACGCTGTGTTTCAAACCCGTGGCATGCTGTGTTTCAAGCCCGTAGCACGCTGTTTTCCAAGCCCGTAGCACGCTGTGTTTCAAGCCCGTAGCACGCTGTGTTTCAAGCCCGTGGCATGCTGTGTTTCAAGCCCGTAGCACGCTGTGTTTCAAGCCTGTAGCACGCAGTGTTTCAAGCCCGTAGTACGCTGTGTTTCAAGCCTGTAGCACGCTGTGTTTCAAGCCCGTAGCACGCTGTGTTTCAAGCCCGTAGCACGCTGTGTTTCAAGCCCGTAGTACGCTGTGTTTCAAGCCTGTAGCACGCTGTGTTTCAAGCCTGTAGCACACTGTGTTTCAAGCCTGTAGCACGCTGTGATTCAAGCCCGTAGCACGCTGTGTTTCAAGCCTGTAGCACGCTGTGATTCAAGCCCGTAGCACGCTGTGTTCCAAGCCCGTAGCACGCTGTGTTTCAAGCCCGTAGCACGCTGTGTTTCAAGCCCGTAGCACGCTGTGTTTCAAGCCTGTAGCACGCTGTGTTTCAAGCCCGTAGCACGCTGTGTTTCAAACCCGTGGCATGCTGTGTTTCAAGCCCGTAGCACGCTGTTTTCCAAGCCCGTAGCACGCTGTGTTTCAAGCCCGTAGCACGCTGTGTTTCAAGCCCGTGGCATGCTGTGTTTCAAGCCCGTAGCACGCTGTGTTTCAAGCCTGTAGCACGCAGTGTTTCAAGCCCGTAGTACGCTGTGTTTCAAGCCTGTAGCACGCTGTGTTTCAAGCCCGTAGCACGCTGTGTTTCAAGCCCGTAGCACGCTGTGTTTCAAGCCCGTAGTACGCTGTGTTTCAAGCCTGTAGCACGCTGTGTTTCAAGCCTGTAGCACACTGTGTTTCAAGCCTGTAGCACGCTGTGATTCAAGCCCGTAGCACGCTGTGTTTCAAGCCTGTAGCACGCTGTGATTCAAGCCCGTAGCACGCTGTGTTCCAAGCCCGTAGCACGCTGTGTTTCAAGCCCGTAGCACGCTGTGTTTATAGCCCGTAGCACGCTGTGTTCCATGCCCGTAGCACGCTGTGTTTCAAGCCTGTAGCACGCAGTGTTTCAAGCCCGTAGCACGCTGTGTTCCAAGCCCGTAGCACGCTGTGTTCCAAGCCTGTAGCACGCTGTGTTTCAAGCCCGTAGCACGCTGTGTTTCAAGCCCGTAGCACGCTGTGTTTTAAGCCCGTAGTACGCTGTGTTTCAAGCCTGTGACATGCTACGATCTTTGCAATGCTTGAAAAGTATGAGATAGCTCGATGTTGACGGTGGAAAAACGCATGGGTTTTTTCTGAAACTATTTTCACCAAACCATACGAGTTGTTCAACGTATCAAGGTAGGAAACGTTACAGTTGGTGACATTCACGTCTCACGGGATCCGGTTTTTCCGAAATCCCAACAGAGAAACGTCAATCGCGAACAATTCCCGATAATTGTCCCGCTAATTTGATAAACGTAGAGCTAATGAGCGGAGCGTACAATACTGGCGACACGCACCGTGGCCGCCACTACGCACATCAACGCACAAACGAAGCGTTAAACAGTCTTTCACCTTGACGGGGTTGTCCACCCTCGCAACCCCCCTTGCCGCCGTCCCCCTATACCAACGCGCACATTGAAACGGGACGTGCTCAAACATTCGGACAAATAAATCCTCGACGTCAAGGCCGCATGATGGCTGGTGACAGAGTGAACCCTATGCCACCCTCCCACCCTCCCACCCTCCCACCCTACCACCCCACCCCACCCTCGAGCTCTCAGTCGAGTAACACGTCCGAGCCGTTCGCCCTGAAATGACATTGAATGCAAATGTCGTGTCAGCTATCTCGGCTCGATGGATGGGAGGGGGCTGAGTTCAGAGTCGGTAGACGAGGGTGGGGGTGTGGGAACTTCTGCTTTAAGTTCACGGGGGGTGGATTAGTTAAATTAGGTTTGAAAGCTTTTTCTAACTTACTGACTAAAGGGAGTTTTTAGCTATTTTTTAATACATACTTCAAAACGGCTTGAGAGCCGAAAAGAAAGTATGTTTTTATAAGCATGGATGTCTAATGTAATGACTTGTGTACCGATTGACTTTTAAGAATAAGCTTTAACATCTGCATAATATCAAATATTCAAGAGTTTTTAGTGGTGTCTTATTATCGGGGTATCAAGAACGCGTGAAGACTTTTCATTTTCAGTTAGTTAGCATTCGGCTCGAGTGGCAATTTGTGAAATTTGTGAAATTGTTCACCTATATATTATCTTCTTAGAAAATGTAAAAGTGCACTTAAAATTCAGAAAATACTCAGTGGAAATTTAATGGAAGGCAATCGGTAGTAGAAGAGATTGTTAATATTTTCACAATATATATTGTTAGTTAAGCAGCATGACACCGGGTCAAATTTTGGTTGGGTGACCGTCCCTCTATTATAAATGTACTTTGCGGGTGGAAACAAGGCCAGTGCACCGACATTGCCAAGGCCAAAGGTAACTAACGCCAAAAGCATGCGAATTAGTGAAACACCGCGCAAGAAAACGCCCGCAGCTCGAAACTACTCCATGTGCTGTACAGAACGAGAGAGAATATTTTTTGATTGTGCGCTGACATTTTGATTACTACCTGGGACTCACGAACGCTGTTTGTGTTTACGACTAGTGCTTGTTCCGATCGCGTGTCTGATTTCTGATACCGTCGCTGCCAAAATATGGCGCATTAAAGTTTCGAAAACTGTTTTGATAACCATCAGTTGATGAGCTTTTCGCGCAGACTTTACGGCCAGCATAAACAAAATGTCATCATCAACATCGTGATGCGTTTTCTGATGCACATTTGTGATAATACGCCACATTGAAAGTGAAATTCGTGTATTCAAAAAACCCGAGGTGTACCTGCTATATTAGTGCCACTGCGTTGCAAGTGTTGCCACGCAGCTACGATTGTTGGCATTACTATGTGCCTTGCCTAATGCCAGCAAACAACGGTGTCGCTGCTGTTGCTAGTGTTGCCACGCTGCTACGATTGTTGGCATTACTATGTGCCTTGCCTAATGCCAGCAAACAACGGTGTCGCTGCTGTTGCTAGTGTTGCCACGCTGCTACGATCGTTGGCATTACTATGTGCCTTGCCTAATGCCAGCAAACACCGGTGTCATTGCTGTTGCTTGTGTTGCCACGCTGCTAAGATTGTTGGCATTACTATGTGCCTTGCCTAATGCCAGCAAACAACGGTGTCGCTGCTGTTGCTAGTGTTGCCACGCTGCTACGATTGTTAGCATTACTATGTGCCTTGCCTAATGCCAGCAAACACCGGTGTCACTGCTGTTGCTAGTGTTGCCACGCTGCTACGATTGTTGGCATTACTATGTGCCTTGCCTAATGCCAGCAAACAACGGTGTCGCTGCTGTTGCTAGTGTTGCCACGCTGCTACGATTGTTGGCATTACTATGTGCCTTGCCTAATGCCAGCAAACACCGGTGCCACTGCGTTGCAAGTGTTGCTACACTGCTAAGATTGTTGGCATTACTATGTGCCTTGCCTAATGCCAGCAAACACCGGTGTCACTGCTGTTGCAAGTGTTGCCACGCTGCTAAGATTGTTGGCATTACTATGTGCCTTGCCTAATGCCAGCAAACACCGGTGTCACTGCTGTTGCTTGTGTTGCCACGCTGCTACGATTGTTGGCATTACTATGTGCCTTGCCTAATGCCAGCAAACACTGGTGTCACTGCTGTTGCTAGTGTTGCCACGCTGCTACGATTGTTGGCATTACTATGTGCCTTGCCTAATGCCAGCAAACACCGGTGCCACTGCGTTGCAAGTGTTGCCACGCAGCTACGATTGTTGGCATTACTATGTGCCTTGCCTTATGCCAGCAAACACCGGTGCCACTGCGTTGCAAGTGTTGCCACGCAGCTACGATTGTTGGCATTACTATGTGCCTTGCCTAATGCCAGCAAACACTGGTGTCACTGCTGTTGCTAGTGTTGCCACGCTGCTACGATTGTTGGCATTACTATGTGCCTTGCCTAATGCCAGCAAACACCGGTGTCGCTGCTGTTGCTAGTGTTGCTACGCTGCTACGATTGTTGGCTTTACTATGAGCCTTGCCTAATGCCAGTAAACACCGTTGTCACTGCTGTTGCTAGTGTTGCCACGCTGCTAAGATTGTTGGCATTACATGTGCCTTGCCTAATGCCAGCAAACACCGGTGTCATTGCTGTTGCTAGTGTTGATACGCTGCTACGATTGTTGGCATTACTATGTGCCTTGCCTAATGCCAGCAAACACCGGTGTCACTGTGGTTGCTAGTGTTGCCACGCTGCTAAGATTGTTGGCATTACATGTGCCTTGCCTAATGCCAGCAAACACCGGTGTCACTGCTGTTGCTAGTGTTGCCACGCTGCTACGATTTTTGGCATTACTATGTGCCTTGGCTAATGCCAGCAAACACCGGTGTCACTGTGGTTGCTAGTGTTGCCACGCTGCTAAGATTGTTGGCATTACATGTGCCTTGCCTAATGCCAGCAAACACCGGTGTCATTGCTGTTGCTTGTGTTGCCACGCTGCTACGATTGTTGGCATTACTATGTGCCTTGCCTAATGCCAGCAAACACCGGTGTCACTGCTGTTGCTAGTGTTGCCACGCTGCTACGATTGTTGGCATTACTATGTGCCTTGCCTAATGCCAGCAAACACCGGTGTCTCTGCTGCTGCTAGTGTTGCCCGGCTGCTACGATTGTTGGCATTACTATGTGCCTTGCCTAATGCCAGCAAACACCGGTGTCTCTGCTGTTGCTAGTGTTGCTACGCTGCTACGATTGTTGGCATTACTATGTGCCTTGCCTAATTCCAGCAAGCACCGGTGTCACTGCTGTTGCTAGTGTTGCCACGCTGCTACGATTGTTGGCATTACTATGTGCCTTGCCTAATGCCAGCAAACACCGGTGTCTCTGCTGTTGCTAGTGTTGCTACGCTGCTACGATTGTTGGCATTACTATGTGCCTTGCCTAATGCCAGCAAACACCGGTGTCACTGCTGTTGCTAGTGTTGCTACGCTGCTACGAATACGATTGTTGGCATTACTAAAGATATGGGGTTTCCCTGATGCCAACATTCGTGAAACAGAACCACGTAGACGTAACGCCACCGTAATATTGTCCGGTTGGCCCTCTCATTGTCAAACATTATGTGAAACTAATTTCTTCGATGATAATTTATTCATCGCTTGCACGAGGGTTCTTTGTATCGAACAAAGGTCCGGCGCCTCTTTCATCTGAATGGTTTTTGCAGGAAACCAATTACAGACCACTAATCAATCATTATAAAATACCCCGCCCATTTAGCACATACGGGTTCAGCCCGTTTCAATATGCTTCCAGCTTTGAAAAGCGGCCATTAATTTGCACCAAATTGGTCACTTCAGCGCAAGGCATGACTAGATAAGCACACGCAATTGAATTTCAATGTTTATCTCCTTTAGTGTAACATTTTCTAGACTAGTTTTTAACTTTAAAAAGAAAACCCCTACCAAAGCAAGCAAACATTAATGAAGAAGAGCCATGCAATTAAGGGTCGATACCGACCTCAAAAGAAATCCGAAGCATTTTCAACTCGTCATAACCACGAACCAGGATCCTTTAGTTAATAAATAATAACTTGTAACGTCCTTAGCAACATGCTCCTTATCGTGAAAAGCTTCCTGTGCTGTCTCCCCCTGCCCACCCCTCCACCACCCTACACCGATCCTCGCCCAAGAGTGGTTTATTAGATTATCGGGTTTCTGCGGGCAAGACAGAGGGCTCTGCCAGCGCTAACTAGATTACCACTTAATGGCTGTTCATCTTTTTCCGTTAAATCTTGTGAGTTCATTTTTCTGCTGCTGACCTGCCTTGTCTGTGAATGTAAGGGAGGGAAATTTTTAGGATACATCGGGAGGGATATGTATGTAAAGATGGTCAACTGCAGGATTCATTGAAGACAACCCTGTAATTACATTCTTATGACTTATGTTTTTCCTAATTTAAGGATATTTTTTTTCACGGTCGAATAATTGCAAACTAAGGTTTTATTTCGAGTACAAAACGACGTAAAGGCTCTTCAAGCAACCAATTAATCGATCCTGAACCACGCTGATGTCAAATATCTTACTAGGCTTTTGAATCAGGGAAAATTCTCCACGAAATCGGGCGAGAAAGCGCTGGTGGTGGCCTGGGGTGAAGTTAAATTATAAAAGTCAGTTTTGAAGATACTTTTTTGCGTCACCTGTCATTTGCGAACATTTGAAATTGACAGTTTGTGACGAACTGATGCCAAACACAAGACATTGACACGTTTCTCTTGATGTTGAAGATTTCAGGAAGATACTTTCTCAGGTGGTCACACCTCAGGTGGGTGGCTCAGGTTTGGTCTCAGGTGGGTACATAGGAACGAGGAATTAATTTAGTGCTAAGCCCAGATATTACAAAACCTAGACGTGACCTATCAGAGAAGGTCAACTAAAGCAACATTTGCATGTTATTTAAGTAATATCTTTACATTTAGATACAGATATTGGACGAGTCACAATATTAAACAAGTAGCAACGTCTTTAACTAAAAGTATATTTACTCGTCCGATGAATAAACACAATTAGAAATAAGTATATTTTTAGAATCTCTCTTAGAAATTCGCAGTTTGTTCGAATCTATAATATCTGTGAGAAGTTGGGAGGGAATTAAAAAAGGCGATTCACCAGCATAGCAAGGTACTTTGTGATGTTCTTTCCTCGCCGCGAATAAATAAGCGGACAGAAACCCGAACGCACCCCACGCACACTAATTAATAAAACCGAACCAAACGCGCAAAGGTGCGAGATCACACCAGCGCACGCCTTCACCCATCGTGTGTCAAAAGTTCAAAACGCGCGCGACAATAAATCTGTCGCGCCGAGAAAATTACACAAGCGCCAACTTAAACTCTGTCTCTCCTGCATCACTACGCAAAACGACGAAGAAGAAGAAAAAGGGGAGAAAAAAAAACCGAAAGCACGAAGGACGTAACTCGGCCCGGTAGACGAGGTCGCCGAGGAGTAAGGACGTTAAGAAATGACTAAGGCATGAGCTGTTGCCCAAACCGAGCCGTCGTCTTCGTCGTCGTCGATTGCGCCGCTCGGAAAATTGAAGCAAGCGAAATCTCGGCGCGGGCAGAGACCGCCAGAGATTCAGTAATTGCGTTCTTCCCTTTATTGAATTCTCTTTTTCTCTGATTTCATTTTCCGAAGGTTTTCCGGCCCCGGTGTGGGGGCGGGGGATCGAGGGGGGACGCCGTCTGTGGGAAACCGAGTTTAAAAAGGCGGTCCGAAATTAAGGAGAACGCAGGCTGGCTCTCTCTAGCCGCATGTAGTCACGCACTTTTCCTTCTTTCTCTATAAACCGTGGAGCCGGAATCTTACAGAGTTATTAGCGATGGCGTCGCACGTGACTGCTAATTTCCGATCGCTACGCACGTTTTCGGGTGTTTTTTTTTGTTCGCTGCTCGATGCGAGTTGGGCTGTTTTTTGATTGGCGGATTGGCAAAAGTCAAACAAGGTGAGCGCGTGACAATCCGCGGGTTTGGCGAGTTTCAAACAATTTCGCACGCACGTCGCATATATCTGCGACGCTCCGCGGAGAGTCTGCGGTACCGATAGCTACGTTGCGAAATTATTTCTATTTTCGTTTTAATAGCGCTGGGGTTTTTTTGTATCTGAGTTGGTCGAAGTAATCGTATACTTCCCATTTTCCGTTACAAAAAGAAAGTGGAAAGCTTAACGCTTAGTGACGCTTTGTGTTTGTCGTCGAGTGTTTGCAACGGGGAAAAAATGGTTGTTCTGTGTTTGGATTGCAATGAAATTTGCCTCGAAATCTATTTGATATGTATAAGATATCATTCAAGCAAAGATCTCGGCTTCGCGCGGTGGGCACAAAGGCATCGAACAAGCTTCGACTCCAACCCCCCATTTACACAGAGAATGAATGAAAACGCTCCAGAGAATCGACCCACCAATCACTTTGGCAAGCTCATTTGACACTGCAACATTCCCAAACAAGTAATCTTTATAAAAGAAAAAAAAGGAAAGCCTGAAAGAAAAAAAATCACCCGCACCGACGCACCGCGAAAACAATACGACGTCTTGACGCGGACGCAAAGAGCGTCGCTGTCAACCCACCGACGCCGACGCCGACGCCGACGCCGCGTCGCTTGCGGCCAATCAAATTGTCAAAGTCTATCTTTTGTTTCTGATCAATGCGCGGCGGGCAGGGGGGGTGCTAGGAAGGAAGGAAGTTAACAGAGGCGATGCCCCCCCGCTGGATCGACGGCGAGCGCGCGAGCAAGGCAAGTGTGAAATGACAAAGAGATTGAGACACTCGGCGCAATCTCACACAGAGAGGAAGAAAAAAAACACACACAAGCAAAGAACTGAGAGTCGAGAGATCTCTGCAGAGAGAGAGTAGAGAGAAAATCTCGGGAATGGACGAGCGAAAATAAGGTGAAGAGAATAAAAACACAAGAAACATCACAAAGTCTTTGACTCCCGGGGCGAACGCGTTCGGTTGACAAGCCAAGAGGTCGTAGAGCTAGTCGATAAACCAGCAATCGGGACACCACGGTATAGAGTCCGGGACTTTGATTGCGCGACGTTGAGGTGGCTGATTGTTTCCTAATTCATATCGATTTATTGGAAGTTAGGAGGTGGCTGCTAAACGGGAAACTGTCTGCTCGCAGGCTGGAAACACCTGCGTCATACCTTGTACAGGGTTTTCAGTTTTGCAGGTGTTGTATTGTAACCGATGGTGTTATTTGTAGATTAGTATTTGTGCAATGGCTTTCGCTGCTGAGATGCCAAACAAGTGTTTGTCCGGGAAGACTGGAAATAGCGAGGAGGTAGAGGAAGGACTAAGGGGTTGCAGTGTTTGCAAGTGAATGACTTAATAATTAGATAAAACTTAACCATAGCTAATTGCTAAGCTTGTTAAGCTATCAGTTTATCATATCATGGCCACAAGTTATATGTATACGTGAAGTACATGTTATGTCTAATTAAAAAACATAGTATGTTATACAGCATGGCCAGAACGGGGCAAAATGACCAATTTTCCTGCAAAGATCTATATAATACTCAGATACGAGTCTATTGAAGGCTTAAAACTATTTTTGATGAGCGTAACGAGCGTAGCGAGTGAAGCGAAATCTTCAATTACACTTTACTGCTAAAAAAATCTCCAATGTTTTTTTTTTTTTTTTTTTTTTTTTGTGTTTGTTTTTTTGTGTGTTTGTTCGCGCTCTACAGGCCAAACGCCAAAACCGATTTTGATGAAAATTTCTGTGAACCTTCGTTTTCTCTGAACTTATATCTGCCACGTTTTTGAAGCAATTCGGACGAGTAAATTTTATGTTATTAAGTTTTTACAAAATTTTTCAGTTTTTCCAAAACACGTTTTCCACTCTGGAGGCCAAGCATGTGAATATAATTTGACGAAACATTCAGGATATGTTGTCCCTCACGATTTTATGTTTGTGTAAAAATTTCATTGTTGTATGTTAAGCACTTTTCTTGAAAATTGCGCTTAAATGACGTTTTTTTGCGATTTTTTAGCGTTTTTTCAGTTTTTTGCCACTAAAGCAACTTTATCTTCAACCGATGTTCACAAAATTTACTGCGTGCATTAAAAGCCGTAGGAAGAAGATATTGTCTTAATTTTAACCAAATCAATTGAATAGTTTTTTTTAAATCGATTTTTACGTTTTGAAATATTCAAATAATTTCACGACGACTACATCATGATATTTTCAGGTAACGAATGTCATTGAGAGAGTTGCTAAATTATCACTGGACATTTTAAATTGATCATAAAAGCCTCTAGGCTATGCGGACACGCAATATAATCGCGTTGAGGGTGAGCGTAAGTCTTACGCTCATCCACAACACGATTATATGAGTGTTCGCATAGCCTAGTTTTATAACCAGCTTATTACTTACAAGCTGTCTTAAAAAAAATAATCATGGAAGTATACTCCTCTTTGGTTTTTAGCGACTTCAAATCTGAATATTTCCTTAGCGTGGGACTAACTGGTGACTCTACCATCGTAAAGCAAGCCTCAGACTGAAAAGTGTGAGAAATTCACAACCAGATTCAAGCTTCAACAAGAAATCAATCACTTGGCATATTTTTTTTCCAAGCGGTCAGAACTCGATCAAATCTAGCCATGTATCCAGCGATTATCTAATGAGAAACGCTCCTGCTGTTTGAGCAACAAAAAGAACCCGCTATTGTTCAGAATAGATTGTTATTCGGTAAACCTACAACAAGCCAGCCACCTCGACAACCTCACAGCAGCGTTAGCAAAGCCGAATCCATCGCGCTTAACCCCCAGCGACACGATCTCCATAAAATAACCCCACACACACACAAACAAAAAAAAATGCAATTTCTGAATTTCATCCGCACAGCTTGGAAAATATTACTCCCCGTGTCGCCCGCTAATCTCCAATCGCTTTTCAATCAGTCGTCGCAGGCACCCCGCAACCCGGGCCCCGCACCACCAACCCCAGAACGCACAACGCTAAAAAAAAATCCAAAATCCTTTCGCGAAGACTTCTTGACATTTCCCCTTATTGAAATTCAGAAATATAAATCCGCCGGAGTGGCGCGATTCGGCGCTCGGATACGATCCGTGGCAAATCTGACGTACAGTCGGCACGGCGGCGGCGGTGCTTGGTTCGACTCCAGACAGCTAGACAGTCCGAGGAAGAACTTGACAGCAATGCATTTTCAGTGTGGGCAAAACGCCGATTTTGCAATGGACCGCTTTGAATCGCCGTATCGCCTTAATCACGGAGACTGGCTGTGGTCAAGGCCGATAGCCTGTGGTACGAAAAACTCATTGCTATACGGGCTTGAAACACAGCGAGCTACGGGCTTGAAACACAGCATCCTACAGGCTTGAAACACAGCGTGCTACGGGCTTGAAACACAGCATCCTACAGGCTTGAAACACGGCGTGCTACGGGCTTGAAACACAGCGTGCTACGGGCTTGAAACACAGCATCCTACAGGCTTGAAACACAGCGTGCTACGGGCTTGAAACACAGCGTGCTACGGGCTTGAAGCACAGTGTGCTACGGGCTTGAAACACAGCGTGCTACGGGCTTGAAGCACAGCGTGCTACGGGCTTGAAACACAGCGTGCTACGGGCTTGAAACACAGCGTGCTACGGGCTTGAAACACAGCGTGCTACATGCTTGAAGTTGAAACACAGCGTGCTACGGGCCTGAAACACAGCGTGTCACATGCTTGAAACACAGCGTCCTGCAGGCATGAAACTTGAAACGCAAGCCGATCGGAAATCGGCTTTTCAGCCGGATTTCTTTACACGATTCGAGTGTACACGAATTCGCACGAAGTCGAGCAAACACGCCAGCCGAACGATTCCCGAGCGACCCCGCCGAAGGAAGCCGAACGTGATCGAATCATATGGCGCTTGGATTATTATCGTGTTATTTTATGCGACTTTATCCGATTACCTCAACCGCAGCCCCCGCGCCACCCACCACCCACCCCCGAGGCCACCGCCGTACATCCACCCTGCATAATTCCCGGCGGTAGAATAGCGTAGCAAGCGCCAACGAATAGTCGCATCGCTTGGCGTGCAAGCTTCTGCACACTTGCTTGAAGCCTCACAGCCTCACTCGACTTGCATTGAACTATGTCGAAAATCAGGAGGGTGCACTTGTGATGATGACCAGCCACAGTTTGGATAAAATAAATCTGTGGCATTGAAACATAACACCGAACTGGGTGAAGACACCAGAGACCAAAAATCTAGTCGTCTGATGACACTAGCCGAGAGCAACATCATTCAAAACATTCAATTCCTACTACCCCATTACTAATTTTTTGTTGAATTCTAGCACCAATTCAATCAAATATCTTATACTATGCTGTAAAACATAGGTAACTCTGGACGAAGTCGGGGGAAAAAGCGCTGGTAGCAAATCTTGTGAATGAACTAGAGGTTGATTGATTGATTGATTATTGGTGCTTAACGACGCACTGTTTTGACAACTGGTCCTTTGGCACTGGTCTTATGGCGTCGGTGAATGAAATGGTGATGATGAAGGTGATGATGAACCTAACCTATGGCTAGAAGGGAGGAGGGGAAACCCGGTGCCGGCAAGTAGCCTACTCCTGTCGAAAAGCACCGAGGGGACCACCGGCTTTATGACCCTTCCGAAGGACGGTACAAGTCGAACAACAGGACTCCTCCACTAATCCGTGCTGTCGAGAGGTTGACAAGCAAGGCGAGTGAAGTTGTCGTACTAACTTCAAACCCTCCAACCTCTCTCCCGAACAGAACTGACCATGTGCATGATGGTCACCCATCAAAAACTAGAAGTTAAAGTAAAGTGCACACAAGCAAAGATACTCTTTTATGTCACCTGTCACCTGTCAGTTGATATTGAGCATAATTGCCAAACAACAACCCATCAATTTTACATAAGATGATTGAAGTAAAGTTGTATACCCAGAAAGATGTGGTGCATTAATTTCTTCCCACGCCGCCAGGCAGCGCTGATTATTCCGTCGCCAGCTCAACAATAGATCACATTCAACATTGCCCATTCCAGGGTCAAAAAGTGAACACAACAAATGTGTTCCCATCCGAAAAGCATCACCAACCAAATTTTTAACATCTATGGAATTGAATTATGAAAGCTATTCCATTTCGGCAGAGTTTTCTTCATTGGAACATCTTAAAAGATAAATTTGCTTCACTGCAAAGACACGCCAACACACGTTTCTCGCAAGACCGAAGTACACGCTAGTCGATTACGCACTATCCACGCACTCCCGCCGCCGTCGTACATCGCCGCTGCGCAACGCAACGCAACGCAACGCACAAAGCACACACTCCACGTTTACACATTCATGGCGAAGTTTAATTTTCCGAGCGCTTGCAGGAAGAAAAAGGCCGTGATCTGCTTGATATACATGACGCCGGGCTGCCAGAGGGAAACGCCGCCCCTCCCCCCCCCCGGGCTGGTGTGGGGGGGGGGGGTTGAAGTTCGTGCGATTTGCCATGTGGCGGATGATGTTGCCGATTGGGTCGGGGGGAGCAGGGGGAGCAGGGGGAGCAGGGGGAGCAGGGGGTGCAGGGGGTGCAGGGGGTGCAGGCGGCGGGGGGTGGGGTTGCTTTAAGACAGTGCGAAGCGACGCATGTAAATTATTTGAAGGTCTTGGAACGCCCGATGATTCAAGTTGATGTTAACAGGGTCGCAACTAAGCTATCTTACTTTGGGGTACGTTCTGAAAAATACGCGATTATTCTTAATTGCTTGTCATTTTTATAACTTTCTGAAGACTCGCGTCTATTCCTAATCATAACTATTTGACTGAGCTATTGGATGCTAATTTCCCAACTCGACCGTTTCCCCGACGTGTCACAAAGCTGTGCTGCCTGTTTCAACAAACTCGAGTCTACTTGATAAAAGCAGGCAGCACACATTGCTTTGCGATACGTCGGGAAAAGATTGAGTTTGAAGCTTTAAGTATTCAAAAACGCAAATGGGTCAGTATTTTTTCTTTAAAAATCTCTTGCCCATTCAAATTTCCCAACATAACGCCGAAATGTTCATGGTATTAGGACCTTGAGGCAACTGTTAACACCATGTGATATCTATACTTGAGCACAGTTTGCGCTGTAAGTAAATTGTGATTTCCGTTATAAGTCGCATCTAAAATCGTCTTATGGATGTTTGCGCTTTGTTTTTTGACACCAAGGAGGACCTAACGCGTTCTCCACCTCGCTAAATTATGATATTTTCACCGTTTTTCACTGCAAAATAAAAAAATTTCATCACACTAATAATCCGTTGGCCATTTTCATGTGTCCGCTGGCCACGAGGTGAAAGCGTTAGAAAGGGGCGGCTTTCCGTGGGGCCGGCACGTAGCCTCCCCTACGTAAGGGTAGCTAGCGCGAGCGGCAACTAGTGGCTAAAGAGAGAGAATGAGAGAGCTGGAGTGAGAGAAAGTCGAGCGGAAAATGCAAATGCCGATTTTTGCCGACGGCCACATGCGCGAGGTTGTTCGAACTTAGTTGAGGCTAAGTGTGAAACGTAGTTTTTCGCCCGGGATATTCGTAGCGCTAAGGGGGAGGGGGTGGAAGCGTTTCTCTTCGTCCCCTGACACACTAGGGGTGAAGTGGGTGGGGTAGAGGCAAGTGCGACGCGTTCGCCGGGACAGAAATACAGCATGCGGCCATTTCGTTTGGCCGATTTTCAAGTCATAGCGTCATCGGCACCGCAATAAAATACTTGATTATTTAATTATTTCTGTATCTTTTAGAGCTAATTTATGGTTGATTGAAACTTTCAACTGAAATGTTTCGAAGGTTTTTACTTTTACAAATAATTCTTATAACACTAGTTGACCGACAGCACACGGTAAGATGGTCCAGCTTAAGATTTTTTACTCACCTTTTCATGATTAGCCTGATGTTTAGAAGGAAGCCTCTTCCGACTCTCTCTCTCTCTCTTGCTCCCTTCCCAAGAGAGAGGATAAGGGTTACACACTGACTTCGTGATGAGGAAAAATAATTAAGGTCGGCCTTAGCCCACTCAACAGTAATAGCCAAGTTGAGTCTGGACTATTTCTTTCTTAACTATAAATAAAAAACCCGAGTAGTTCACGCGAATAGTTTTGCGCCAGCATGAAACCCCGGATAGCGAATGGATGACGATGAGGTAAAGAAAATATACTACTGTTGATGAACAATCACTAATCGGGCTCCCACTTCGCCGGTCTGTAGCACACGCTCCCTACGTTCTGTCTGCCTGCTTGCTGGCTCTAAATGTCTCTCCGAGCTCGTCTCTGCCGATTCACCACATACCTAACCGCGTCATCACTTGACGTACAGGATCGTACGATTATTAATTGCTCCCAAACAGCATTGAACTCTCCACAAATAAAAAGCTTTACAGTTTATTCGAGCTGTGATACACTACGGGCCGAGTTTTTCAATGTACAGTCATGGCTAACCTCAAGATAAAATCTCCACGGTGTATAGTTTGCTTCTGTTTTCTTCCCAGCTGGAGGATAAATATTGAGCTGGACATTGTAAGACCGGGCTTTAATGGCTACTTACAGTAAACTACGGCAAACAACCCGGGAAAGTGTGCTTACAGCCTACCAGAGGACGTGTGCTTACAGCCTACCAGAGGACGTGCGCTGTCATGAGGTAGAAGAACGAACACATACGACACGAAATAATCGTTCCTTAGCAAAGAAACACACTACTGCAATCGCGTTACGTTATTGTAACGTATCTGTATCTTAATCTTGTATCTTAATCTTGATGTATGAATCCAATACTTATTAGTTAGTAAAAGTTGTAGTACACCAGCTTAGTTTGACGGTCAGGACGCAATTTAATTCATGTAGCCGATAATCTCTCTCATATTGTCACGCTTCTCTTTATAATACGCACGCGAGAAAAATCCGCCTTGTGTTATGTGCGAAGATTCCGTACTTGGTTCCAAAATGACAACCAGATGGCGAAACAAGATACACTTCTCTACCTAGAGGTGCACTCCGAGCCGTTCAGCGCCGCCACAACGCACAAGACGATCTCATTCTGGGCTTCAAGACAATCCGACGGCTGCTCACCTGCATGTAGCCCATGTGACACGTGGTCGCGTTCAACAGCGTGCCGACCTTGAACTTCTTGAACCGGATGCGGAGAATCCAGTCGCGCGGCGTGCCGCGAAACGAGCGGAAGCGATACCAGCAGGTCATCGGGCGGCCGATGGTCTCCGGGGTCACTTCCGGGCTGGACACGTCCTCGTAGATGTCTACCGTTTTGTTGCAGTGGTCGCGTTTTACCTCGGCTGGAGAGAAGAGAGAGAAGGATGCTGTTATTAACAATGGTATCGGTGGATCAGTAGCTGTGAATTACGGATGTCGCTTTGTGTCGCTTTGTGTCGCTTTGAGTCTATTCAATATTGAGGCGATGGATTATGAATGATAACTTGGTATATTTTTTGTTTTGAAATTAAATATCAAAATATATTGGCGTTTTTTTTTAAATAAAAATGCAAAAATCAATTAAAATTGAACGAAAAATCCTGAAATATTCAAAGGGTACAAAGGTATATTAAGTAAATTTGCACAGTGGGGAGACAAACACCGAACCTTTACCGTTACATAGAAGTTTGAATTTTTGATATATTTTTTGATATAATACTTTTATTAAAAAAAGGACTGTGAACGAACATAGAAGGTGGTGAATCTAGTGAAGCTATGTAGCGATCACACTCGGTTTGCCCCGATTATGACGTTGGGTACGCTTGTGTTTCAGTAGAAATCAAATCAAACTGCAAATAATACCGTATATGCACAGAGCGATGCATTTTTAACATTTCTACAATCAGGTTAAATGGTACTCGATGGGAAACTTCCCAGAAGAATGGTTTACTGGAAAGTCCAGTATTTCATTCTGCTTTGAGATAGGCCTTTCAGCTTTTCATGTCTCAATACTTCTAAATAAGCTAATCTAGGCGTGGGAACTTTTAAAAATTGAAACCACCATTAGTTTCTCAACTGTATAAATGTCACTACGAGTCTTCATTTACCGCCAAGTGTTCATAATCTCAGAAAATAGTTCCAATCAGGTAATGATGTGGACAAAGACAGTTTCTTTTAGTAACCAAATAATCGCGGCGAACACAATTTACTTATGCATGTTGACTAAAGAAACAGCGACACCAAAAACAACAAATCTCCAACGTCAGTCATACTATTTTTAAATTTCTAAGCCGTCCGCTTCAAAAAATAAAATAAAACGCCTTCCTTTGCATGTCTTTTGCGAGCAATCTATTGGAAAATAGCAGCAGAGAAATATAATGTCATGTTTTTGCATGGTATTTCATGGAATCGAGCGACGATCAAAGGAGAAACCTCCCTTAAAAACACGCGACCTCAATTTGCCGAGCAGGCCTCCGGGAGTATCGATGGGAGTCATGTGTACACTTCGCCGAATCCTCGTCAGATGTTCTTTAACTTGCCTCGACGACGGAAACTTGCCTATTGGACGGAAGTTCTGTTACCAACGTTGTGTGTGAAGAAAGATGAGGAAAGACAAATCTATGCAACTTGGGGACTAATATTCTTAAAGGTAGTCGCTAGAAGTCAAAGCATAGAAGACATAAAAGTACTTATTTTAATAAGTATCACCTGTAAAAGGAATAGATAAATTGGGAATTTTACTGTCTAGCGATATGGCTCTTCTGTCTCCCTGGGTTGGCATATCCAGGGATAAATCCAGAGTGAAAATCTTAAGATTTAACTGAAACAACTATTCATTACGACAATAATACTTAGAACTATATGTCACTTCTAAATATTTACTGAAAATTGTCTTCGTATAGACTAAACAATTTTTACTTTATCACTTTATCACACACACCGAGATTTTTTATCCATAGTTCTTCAAGAATAACTCAATTAGTAATCTACTTTCTATCATAGATAATGCAACAGTCGAACGACTGATTTCCTCTGAGAAATATCACAAGGCATCGAGAAACACGATAACACACATTAAAGCAGCAACACAAACCCACACGGCACCAAGTTGTCGCGTCGCTTTTAATCGTTTTGCTCGCGCGATCGCTTTACAAGAGTTATACATTTTCCACGATACATTTTCCGATATTTTCCACACAGCCACAACTCTAGCATTTTCCCATTTTCCTCCACGTTAGATGTAGCGTAGAAAAAACAGTGAGCTTCGATTATTTTCCGGGTAGCTGGCGTCCGCTCCGCTATGGATCTATAGGTGAAGCCAAGCTACGTTGGCCAAGTAACGGGGACTGGTCGTTAAACCACGTCGTTAAGCAAAGCGTGACTAACGAACAATGAAACGAACCCTTAACGAAGCATCAATAAACAAAGAGCGAGGGAGAGTTTTACTTTATTCCTCGCCTGTGCATCCACTTGTTACAACATACATGCATACATATATGTATAGAGTCAACTTTAAATTCATTAGCTCCGTTTGATAAAATACACGTGTATACGGGATTCAGATCGGAGTTTGTTTCGTTGATTTGTTTACGGTGAAATATGTCTAATGACTAATGAGGGTAGTTACGGGTATGTTCGGAAAAAGATAGAATGACGTAATCAAATTAAAAGGAAATTGGTCCCTTATAAAAAAGCATCAATCCCGAACTAGCGCTTTTGTGTATGCAGCCATTGATAGAAAAATCACTCGTATTTCATTTGATAAAGAATTAATGCCTTTTTTCTGATCCATTTCCTTCGGAATCGTTCCCTACGGACTGTAATTTATATATACGCTGGGACGTAACTCTTGGATAAAAATTAACTTGAGTATAACATGGAATGAAACCGAATGAAACCAGATAAAAATCGAGCCAAATAAAAATAATATGACTGCTGAAAAACTGCACCAAAGTCCAAATTAATCCCAATATACGTCACGCGATAGCGATTCGAACCGAGAAATAATATCCTCTTGACTTGGCTCGTAAATTCAGCGGGCTTCAGCGATAAATAACGTGCGATTGGTGTTCGTGGAATAACGGGACGCAGCCGTTTAAAAGTATGTCGCAGCTGATTAGCTCCCTGTTGCCTCTTGCCGAAGACATCAGGATGCCGTTGTCTGATGTACTTCACGGCTATCAGCTCCCTGGAATGCGTGCTCGCAGACAGGGGCAACGGCAAATGTATTACGGATGCACTTTGGCATCACTGTCAAAAGGGTTTGATGACCGTTTTAAAATTGCCTAACTCCCATCCAATTGATTATATTTGCGCAAATATCGGTGCAGACCAATTAAAGTGTCAGCGATTTTTAGTAATTAGTTAAAAGCATAGCAGTTGACATGTTGCTGAAATTTAGTAGAGCTGAAAACGATTTTATATGTAGGGGCTGCAATTGCAAATAATGTGGGCGAAACATTTCACTGCGTGCCCAGAAACCCGATGTGGGAATCACACGGAATCAAATTAAACGTGTCGCGTCGAATTCGTTTGATCCCCGGCGTAAAGCACAGGTGCCTGCAAATAATAGTTTATTTACGACAAGTGTAAAATGCTCATTGACCTACTTCAAATGAGCAGCAATTTTCCGCAGCGAACAAATCGAAACGAAAAAAAAACGATGTTCTCAATTCCTAAATTGGCGTCTGTTGCGCAATCATTCTCGGGGAGGGAGGAAACTCAATTTGTCAAACTATGCTCGACTGTGTGTTCTGCCGATCTCGGCAAATTGATTGGCTGCATGTACAGGCGAATTACACAGGCCTGTTGTTTGCCAGCAATCTCAGAGCCCCCGTGTTTGTCCAACGGGCAGGATCAACAACACAGCATCCTCGAGCCTTCTACCTGGCTGGCAGGCGCGCAGAAATCGAGACT
This sequence comes from Nemurella pictetii, assembly GCA_921293315.2. Taxonomy (NCBI): domain Eukaryota; kingdom Metazoa; phylum Arthropoda; class Insecta; order Plecoptera; family Nemouridae; genus Nemurella; species Nemurella pictetii. The sequence goes on from OV121122.1 coordinate 13,604,178, forward strand.
TGCCTCGGTTTGTTCAAGATATTAAATTGTAGACGAGTGCATTAAGCTGGGAGTTGAGTTACGGTGTACTGCGTTCTGTGATTGTAGTGGTGTGACATTTGATAGGTTGCTACGTTGAGTCAGCTTGTCGGCAGTAGAAACTTTCAGAGTAAGAAGTGAAGACAAATATTGAACACCTACCTCCACAACTGCTGATTTAATTGTGATTGCAAAACGTTTTCTGCATTTTTTATTTTCGTTTCCTTCGTTGGTTGGTTGGTTCCATCAGATAATATTAAAACTTGTATTAGAATCCTACAGAAGTACTTTAGAATGAACATTAAATACTGCATCGATGTATTGCAGTTATATCCGGCATTCTTTAGTTTTTAATAAAAAATGGCACTTGAGATGCTTCGACAATTATGAAGTATATCACATCTCTACATTTGGGCTTTTGAATTCAAATACAAAGGAAAAACACATAATATTTTAAAGCTGCTTGAATTGAATTGCCGATAAGTAAAATGAAACAAGTAGAAAGTTTCTGTGATTATAATAGAAAAACGCAAACAAAATGTATTTTTATTCTATGTTTCATCAAAAGTACTGATCAAATTGGCAATTAAATCAAATCTCACATCGATACGAGTCATACGAAGAGCCAGTCTTAAAATGTCTAGCTGAATCTTTATTTTACAGCTAGGAAGAAAACAGAAAAAACCGATAGATTACAGGTATCCACTGTTGCAAGTTGTGAAAATTTTGATAACCCTTTTCATGAAGAATTCACGCACTCTCCCCGGCGTGTCTACGTCTAGAATTTAAGAATTGAAAAGCAGACAATTCGGCTCGTGATAGGCCATGTTTCCACCCGATCAAACGAATATTTCCATTCGGAAACTCGGTCGAAACTTTCGCGGCCCGCCTAGACAGCTACTTCGGGTGCAACGTGCACTCATCACATTTTCAATTTACACGAAATAATAATAAATACACATTCAATTTGGTACCTACATGCATAACTAACCATTTGGAGATGTCTTTTACTGTTTCATTGCGATTTGTCCATAGGAGATAAGCCACTTTAATGTACATTTAAAACCCAGTCCCAAGTAGCATCTTAGCAGATGCGTTTCCCGTGCATCACCGAGAGCGACAGCGTGTCTAACGACAGAGAAGTCAAATATCAATCAGTTAGTCGCTAGATTGCACGCACACGCCGCCGCCGGCCAAATGCTGGCATTCAAAAAGTCTGAGAGGGGAGGCGATGTTTGTGTAAGACTCTTTCAAATTAGCCAGGAAGGAAAGCGTTATGGAAAATCAACAGACGCCCCCAGGGTAGCGCGGGTAATCGGGGTGCGGGGGGTAAGCAAGCGTGTGCTTATCTCGTTTCGGCGGCGCAGGGTGGCTTTAGGGTGAGACTAGGTATTGCCGAGTGTTGGGGAAAAGTGAGGCGAGGTTTCTGGAAGTATTTTGTAGGTTGCAAAGAAGCCGGAGGAACTAGGTTCCTTTAAACAGGATTTACGTAGACGAAAGCAATTTTATGTTGAGAGTGTTTGGCGGAACAGTGCATAGTTGGGTCCACTGACCAGAAGGTGTGGCCACCCTTTACTATTAGCACTCGCATCTGGCTTTGAGAAGAACTATATCTTAGACAAGCTAAACGTAAGATGAGTGTTGAGCATGACAGCCAGTATGTTTTTCTAGATATTATATTCTCACGTTAACTATTTGCTATGGGTATATTTGCCACAAGGTAACGCAAAGAAAACACGATGAAATAAAAGGCACCACTGGTACCACCTTGAATGAATGAAAGTGTGGAAATCGTATTTTTCACATGAAAATCGCCAGTACTTTTCTGAATTGAGTTAACACGACGAACATTCCAACTTTTAGCCAAGTTATTTGTCCCGCTACATTACTTCAATTACGCTCAAATGTCAAAACATCAAAGCGCGAACATAGACACTCCGAAACCTAAAGCGACAAAACATTTGCAAACTTTTCAAATTCGTTCAAAATTTTCATACGTCGCTTCCAAACGCAACGGAACCTATCTCGGCTATCTCGGCGTACACCTGTCAACTCCTAGTCGTGAAAAACTGACTATTGAATCAACCAACAGCGAAATTAAAACACGTTGAACGTGCACCGGGATGACAACACGCATTCAACCAACCACGAAGCATAGGAAACTAAAACAACAGCCCAATCCCAGCCACCCCCTCCAACGCCGAAAGCCGACGAGAAAAATCTAGAATTTTTGACCCACATTCCATCACACACATACACACGTACACGCACAACCAACTCTCTCCCGCCCCGCCCCACTCTACGCTAACATAACAGATATCACGCTGAACCCCCCTCCCCCCACCCCAACCACCCCCACACCCTCACACAAGCCACCCTTGAACCACAAAGAAAGGCTCCAGACTCGAAATTGCGCACCATTGTTATTCAACCAGCCTTTTAATTGCTTCGTCGTGGCACATTTTCAGCGACGGAGGGCATGGAGGGCATGAAGGGCATGGAGGACATGAAGGGCACGAAGGGCATGAAGGGCATGAAGGGCATGAAGGGCATGGGCGTGCACGCTTGTCAGAGGGTGGCGAAAGTATTTTTCCCTGCACATATTTTCACCCTTAATATATATATATATTTTTTTTTTCTAAAGAAACCAAACATAGCGACATTTCGCTGTCTATTCTAATGATACCTGGGACTTTGACAATTTCAAAGACTTTTCTCAAAGCACGCACTTTTTTGGCAACAGGATGTGTGTTTCCAGCCAAAGAGTGGTTTATGGTGCATTAGGAGCTGTATCTTAGCGACATAGCTTACACATCTCATTCCCAATTCGGTATTGGAGTATGATTGAGTTCGAGAGGAGTTAGAATCTTTAGCTTCGGGCCGTTCGGGCCTCTTCCTAAAACTTCTCCCCCCCCCCCCTCTCTCTCTCTCTCTCTCTCTCTCTCTCTCTCTCTCTCTCTCGTTGTAAGACGCCACGAGGCCTAACGAAGCACACACAGTGCAAGACCGCATGCTCTAATCCTACCCCCCCCCACCCTCCACCACCCCTCCTTCCTCACCCCCTCACACACGATAAATTAGGCTCATAGGCGAGCATCTCGCAACCCGGGGAGGGCAACGAGCGCAGTTAGCTAGGACCGGTAATAAGGACAGCTCTTAGACTTTTAGGCGCAATTACTCTTTTGCAGGACACAACACCGAAGTAGTGTGTGCTAAAATTTGCCAACTTCCGTTTACTATACACTAATTTGACAAAACGCACTATAATTGCAATTTAAAGTATTTTTTTTTGTTGACTTTTAAGTTATTTAACCTACAAAGACGCACGAAAAAATCAGAGAAGCTATTATGTGCTATTATCTATTTATTACCACTTAGCCCCTGGGATTTAAGTATCCTGTCGCGCTTTACAAGAGCAGATTTCACTAACATAGATTTCAAAAAAAGGGAAAAGCCAACATTTGCGCTCATCGAAGCAAGGTGTCCCCAAGCAGGCAGGAAAAAAATCCCATCTATCGACATAACTAAGACATTGCTGTCAAGCTTCCGACCCAGAAACAAAAGGGCCCAAAAGAGGTAGAGTGTCCACATCGTCCGCCCACGCACGCGAACTGCACACTCGATGTCTGTGTGAACTGGGAGGGTGCACGGGCGGTGGGTTGCAAGCATTGGGGACGGGGCGCAGGCCACCCTCTATTGAAGAGATCAATATTCCAGCAACCCCCACCCCCCCCCCCCCCACCCCGCGCCCATCTACTCAATTGTGTGGGCCCAAAACTTTAAGGGTTCGCCGCGACTGGATATGAGAAAATCTCGAGCTCAGCCTATGGTATACAGTTGCGTATATCTGTAATGTACGGGATTAGCCGGGATTTGCCGTTATTAACAATAAGCTGTTTCCAGCTGCGTGCGTGGCTTGTGTTGCGTGCGTGGCTGCGTGCGTAGACGCGTGCGTAGACGTTGCGAAACCGTCGCGGTTTTACGAAGGCGGACGCACGCATGTTTTTTTGGATCACGCCACGAACCGCTTAATGAAGGGCAAGCGAATGCGTCGATGCGATGAGGATTAAGGGTTGTTTTGCTGGGATTAATTGGCTTGGTTTGATGTCTTGGTGGATGGAAACAACCCTATTGGTAATTAGTTTATTGGGTGTGGTGGAGGTGCCGGGATTCTAAAGCTGTAGCCGTGGAAGGGACGTAGAATGCGGTGGGAGTGTGATGTGGAGTGGGAGCAACTGCTTGAGGGAAGGGTGTTAAGGATGCAACGAGAAAATCCTTCAAAATTTGAGTGATATAAGCGAAAAGTTGTACTGTTTTTTTTTTGTGGGTGGAGGTGCCGGGTTTAAGCTTTTTGATTTTTTGGTGTGTGGAGGTGCCGGGTTTTAAGCTTTACGTCTGTGTTAAAATGAAAACCCGTATTAAAGCATGAATTTTCTTTCAAAACGATGGAAGCGACGGAATGGTAATCAACGAGTTTATTTCTTGTTAAATTTTTGCACCCACCATATCTCACCGACTGAGAGGTTAACGTTGCAATCACGTAATTGCCGTTGTACGTATCATGTTAATTGATTGTATTCAACGTTCGTGTCCTACGTGCTTCGAGTACTTAACGCATTCAAACCCCTGCATGCTCGTAATTAAAAGTAATGTATAATAGCCGTCACCGAAACCCATAACCGAAGAATTCATTTGTCTCCACGCTAAATGCCCGCACCCGAGTTTCCTGAATTTTTTCTCGCAAGATCGCAAACACAACGTCGTAAAAGTTAACGTCCTCCACACAAGCATCTCGCGAGAAACTTGCTGATTTGCCTGCAAAGCCCGGCGAGTGACAGGCGTCTTCGACATCGAACTGTTTACGTCCACGGAAGGCGGCCACGTCCCTGGGTCGGTAATCGTTTTAGAATTTACTTGTTTTCGCCGCCGCCCGCGCCCAAAAACAAACAAGTTATGCGTTCCGCCGCCCCCCTTCTCCTCCTCCTCCTCCTCCTCCTCCTCCTCCTCCTCCTCCTCCTCCTCCTCCTCCTCCTTCTCAATTAACGATCAAACTGGCCCCGCCGAACTTTACGACCTTGGCCGCGATGCGACGCGGAAAACAACCCCTGGCCGCCAAGGGGTGTTTTGTCCGTTAGGGTGCAGGGGTGGTTGCATCGAGCGTGGCGGTCGGGGATGCGATGACATTTGATCACAGATTTAAAAATATTAGATCTTATAGTGGTACCGTTCACTAGAGAATGTCGTGATCATGAGAGAAAGAATAGTGATTACTTGAAGCCTAAACATATTTCATCAGCTTTTACTTGTTAGATGTAATGGGAAACGGGAATATAATAGGTGCCGAAAAAAACATCAGAAACCAAGTAAATTGGCTAATTAAGTAAAAAAAAATCAGTTAACAGGAATGGACGTCTGTGTCACTGACGAGATATCTTTGAAGGGAACTTTGAAGAGCATATGAACGCATAAGACGCATTTTGGCACCTTTCTCCTAACAAATTTAGCGAAGAACTTCGAAAACGTAATTAAATGTTTTTTTTGACCAAATGAACCCGATAATGAATGATTTTCAAACAACTTTTGGTTGCGTTGCAATGTTTCTCGACTGCCAAACACTCTTACTTTTTTGTGTTTTGAGGGCTCATACATTCCACACTCAACCCATAACACAACAAAAATTATGTATAGTATAAATAAAATCAAACGCTTAATAGGTTTATATGTTTTTGGGAGATTGGGGAGTGGAGTTATTTTTGCATTTTTGAGCCCTGCTCCAAGACCCTCTCGCACGAAGGAGTTTTCCATTTCCCGTCCACGCAATATTTCAGCATTTCTCACCCTCAGCCCCGCTTTTTCATACCACCGCCTTCTATTAATACATATTTCATTGATTTCGAAAACGCTAAATGTCAAGAAATTCTCGAAGGAATCGTTCTATTTATTTTTTATCCAACCCGCACACCGCGGTGCTTCGAGAGGGTGGAGAAGTTGGCAAATGTAAAATATTGTGTCCCGCGCGATTTTATACAAAGCCCTTGGAGGATTGCTTTTAAACCGTCCTTAAGCAGTCCACGCCGCCCCTCAAGGAGGACCTGCATTTTCCTTCGACCCACACGACACCCCTTAGCGGGGGTAGGGGTACGAGCGAGACGGGCTTGTGGTCGATAGGACGCGATAAAATATATCATTGAGAAGTCAGGTGGATTTTTTGTCTTCTTATTTGAGGTTATGTTTTTCTTCGGTGCGGTAATCGTTATACTATCAAAGATTTATTAGTTTTCAGACATCAAATATCACATTTTAATGAATTTGCGAAAAGTTTCTGATCTAAGTGGTGTTATTTTAGACCATTTTTAAATCAGATTTTTAAAATATTTATTCAAATTTTCACCAGCCATTCCATATTCCAGAAATAATCCAAAATTCCATAAGAAAAAAATGATTCAATAAAAATTTCTATAATATTCCTATACAACTCAGAAAAAAATATGTCAGATACCCACTAGAGGTATTGCCAGTTTGTATAAAAATAAATAAGCTCTGCTAATTACAAGGCAGATAGGGAACATTTCTTTGCTTGTAGTAGGTCTCACGAAGTCATTTTGATTGAATGGAATAGATGAGAATTCATAGGCTCAACTCGTGCTCCCAAGAAGTAAGAACGCGCATGCGTTATTTTTATAAAAAAAAACACCAATTTCTGCAAGTCAACCGAAGTTAAGCAACATTACACCGAGGACAGCTAAAGTACGGGTGACCGACGTCTCAAATACCACCCCTAATCGAAGGGACCGGGTCAACTTGAGTAGAGATCACTGGAAACACCTCGGTGATTTCAGAAACCGGTATATGTCACTGACATTAACAGACACCAACAACACCAACAACATTTTGAAATTCAGTTGAAAACTTTCGCTACAAAGAATTCATTGCCACCGATCTCGACAGAAGCTAGAAACAAGATCAACATGATCAGCGTGGTCGGAAAATATAAATATTTCACCCCCCCCCCCCCCGCACCCTCACGGCTAGGTGGGTGTATATTGGCTCTCCCAAAGTGCGCGTGGATAAAGTATAGACCAACAAATTGCAAAAAACAACGGGCGATAAATCTCTGTTTATCTAAAGTAAAGGCGATTGATTTATCGAGCTGGAACTATCGGGTGTTTTTCACATTTGTCGGACGAAGCCGCGGCGTTTTGTTTCTACCCTTGCTGCTGATAAAAGAGTGTTTGTTTTGCAAGGTCCAGGCTGGATTTCACGCCGGCCAATAAGATGGGCCAATTACGCGGAGGAAGATTAATGGCGCACGGTTTGATGAAGTTGTTGCCGTAAATAATAAAGTAATTGAGATGTTAGCCTTTTTTGGTTGGATCTTTGTGGTCTAGCGTGGAATTGAAAAGCTTGTCAGCCTTTCAGTTGGGATTGCAACCCTTACGGCTGCATTTTTATTTGGAAATATGCGCAGTTAGAAGCGGAAGACATTTTTAATGTTGTTTAAGAAGCTTAATCACCAAAATGTCAGCAAATGACTTCGTTTTGTTATGTCACGCGATAATAAGTGGCACTCTAGGCTTCCGAATCATCGTCCATACAGCAAAATGAATGCGACAAGGCATCCAATTTGACGTGAGTGTCAGACAACGCCATCGTCCGTGAAACTAAGCGCACTAATTCAATCAAAACTTGAAAATTATATCAAATTTCACGATCGCTTCCCCGCTTGCAATTCCCACCGATTTCCAACTATAAAATCCATCTTTTCACCAACGGCGATTCACACCGATTTATCTAGAATCAACAGAATTCGCAATTCAACACATATCGCACTACACAGATGGCATAGAAATGAATAACACCGCATCCATTCAGCCGAACACACACGTTAACAATCAAACCAGATCCGAGGATCATTATTGATTCGATCTGACCGAATGGAAATCACTCGCAAAATGAATATGAATCGCACACATGGCACGATCCGATGCGTATTATTTTCTGAAAACGTTGGCGTGTGAAAAATTAGAACAAAAACATGGAAAATTGCTGACGGCTCGGTATATATTTATTATAAGTACCGTATTGTTTCGTGGAGAACGGCACGTGACTATCATCAATATCCCATTGTTGTCGGCGGCGTGCAGGACTGGGCTCGGGATTTTTTGTGTTGCAACACGGCGAGAGCCTTTGTTTTGGAAGACGTGCGCCAATTAGCGAGCTGGTGGTTAGTGTTGGCTTGTCATTCATGGACAATGCATGCATTATTATCTGGGAAATGATGAAAAATCCGTGGATTTTTGTAGAAAAAGGTTTTCATTAAAATCGGTGAAAGATGGATTAATTTTCTGGAACAGTTTCACGTATGTGTTATCGGGATGTTTTGAAATTGGATGTTTATTGTTAGAAAGATGTCGGACGTTACCGAGAATTCTTTTAGAAAAAATCTGACCGTTTTTTTTTGTACTGTGATGGTGAAGTTCACAATTAACTTGCTTGATTATAATTAAAGTTCTTCTTGAAACACTCATTAATACAAATATCGTTGATATTACATAAGGGATTGTTGAGATGAACTTAGCATTAGATCAAGTAACATGCTTTCCTCGTGAGCACGAAGTGTCTTGCAGCTTGCTTGTCAAGTAAGGATACCCTTACGGAGGTTGACGGATCATTCATGAGACGCTCTTGCCTTGGAAGATGAGAGGATATAAGCCGTTGGCTGCCTTGTACATTGAGAATTCACTCTGAATGAATGAAGAAGGAAGATTTTTGGAACCGAAAATAAGAATCCAAATAGCTCCTAACGATTCCACTGAAAACATTTCGCTCAAAATAACAAGTTCCTAGAACGTCTTTAGTTCGTTGAGACGTCAACAAAATTTTGAGGGCTTATTATTTACCCAATCATGGCAGCTTTTCGTGCTGGATGGATTCCAAATTGCCTCGCTAATTCCATGCTGCCTGGAGATGCGATTGATTATGCCGCGTCACGATCGGACTCAGTAGCAATTAGCAATAAAAACAAAAGCCTGCTGCGAATTATGCAATCAGTAATTAGCTGAGACGAGACAAGGCCAACAGCGAATAATACTTGATAATGAAGTTATCGTCTTGAGTCCCAAAAATGTCGACAGAAAACTACTTGGCATTATGAAATTTGATTTGGATTATTTCGAATAGTTCCATACACAAAAGTTCTCTTTTATTTCATGGTTTATTCGTTCATATGTGAGATATTGCAGAAAATGTGTTGACGTAGATCTCATCGGCAAAAAAAGCGTTGAATGTGTGACCATTAATTTCATTTTTATTATTTACTACATAAAAAAGTCAGTTATAGAAGTCTAGTTTTAGTATGTTTTCGCCTCCTAGCTGAAAGATAACACAAACACAATTAAATTTCACTGCATTTGTTTGGAGTTCACGTAAAAACATCAAGTTATTAAAAAACCTGATGAACCCAACCTTTTATGGACAACAAACTTGAGCAAAACGTGGATTTAGAGAATCGTTGGATCCGAGATAAAAAATAACCGAGAAAACAACGTTATTCTTCTGTCAAAACACCAGACACCAAAGTCTCTCCAGCGAAAACCACCCACTAATCCCACCCCTTTCAAATCCACCTCCAAAACACATCAAACCGCGACCTTCCGCCCCCCTCCCCAACGTTATCCTGCGGAAAAAAACAGCGACCCAACCCCCTGCCGCCCCTAAACAGCGAATAGGTCGGACACTGCAGGACGCATAACTCGAGCAGACAACTAGCGCCTCTAACAGCCACTGGCCGAGCGAAATAAATTTCACGTGTTCACGTAACCACCAGCTGTACAGACCAGAGAGCCGAGGAGAGCTGCTAGCGCACGCTGGTGGTGGTAGGCCAAGTCATTGAGAAAAGCAGGGCTAGGCCATGCAGGTGGTTGCTTTTAGGCTAGGCCTTTTGAGCAAGGCAGGGCTAGAAAAAGCTGGGGCTAGGCTGTACAGGTAAACACAGGGAGAGAGATCATACAGAAAAATATCCGGCATTACAAGGGCCACAAATCAATATAAGTGCAGAATATCAGTAATTCAGCTAAAACTTCAAATAACTGGACATTTCTGGTTTAAACTTCAGTTGAAGGCCTGGTGACAGATAAAATACTAAACGTGAAACGTGAAAGCTGTGAACACACTCTACTGCTAACAACCTAATGGTGTCAAGTTGGCAACTCGGGCCATTTCCTTCAATGTTTGGTCTAAAATCTCACCTACTTCAAATAAATTTTCAGAAAGAAAATCAACAGTTATTTTTGTACGGTCCTTTGGCACCTAAATCCACTCCCCCCCCCTGGTTTAGTTTCCCCGGGTGCAATTTCTCCTTTCTGTGTACAGCCAAATGCAAACTGCACTTTCAACGACTAAACACATGCCCATTCCGTTTCAAATTCACCATCATTCCTCGAAGACCCGAAATCCGCAGCCGGGGAAGCGTTTACTGTGTTTCAATGCTGGCTACGGGGTGAAAGCTTATCAATAAAACGGAATTCGAACATTTTTCTTCCAACAGTATTACCCCGTTGGGGGTAGGGGAGTTGGAGGGGGGAGGGGCTGCTGCTGTTTTGGGCCCTGCGCCAAATGTGATCCATAGCTAGCTTATTTCCACGCTGTATTGGCCCATTGATTAGAGGTCAATGTTCTGGCAAGACAATGGAAAGGATAGCTAGACTCTGCTGCGAAAGTTAAGCACGTTATCTTATTTTATTATATATATAAAGAGAGCAAGAGAGATACAAGTTTGAAAGGCTGGAGAGAGGGAGAGAGAAGACGGGCTAAGTAGGAGGCATCGAGTGTATCGATTGTGGAAAGGGGCTATACTTTGTGCGAGCAGCTACGTAGAAGTTCCGTTGCGGACTTCGGCAACTGGCCGAAGCCTAATTGTTTGCGAAAAGCGCCTCTAATTGACAAATATGAAATGACGGGACGATGTTATGATGAGAGAAGAATATCGTGCCTTTTTTGCGAGAAAAAATGTCTTTATATGCAGGAAAAGAGAGCTATATGCTGCAATAGAAATTGATTTCCGTCCAGCAACAAGCATTGGAGCTGTGGATGTGTAATTTGGACGAAATGTGCACATCTTTTGGATACGTGAGCGATTTTACCAACACTTACACCAAAGGCAACCTTCTTATGCTATGCTAACACTGTGCTGTTGAAATTGTGTGCGAATATCTAAGGCATGTTGCGACGTGTAAAGGGGTTGTTATTGGAACACTTTGTCGTGATGTCGCCGTTGTTTCGCGTTGTTCAGACAGGGGGATTGTTGAAGGAATACTACGGTCACGAAGATTTTGTTAAGTTCTCATAAAGCGTTCTGCTGACAGGTTTATTAACATTATATCAGTGTCAGACAGGAAATTATAGCGGGTTGTTTCGTGTAATGCACACCTGAAATGTTCTCCGATTCAAAGAGAATCTCTCATGCTATTGCTAATTCCTCGCGAAGCTCTGCAGAAACTGGGTCAAATTACCTTTAAACGTCGCAGAAATTAATCGCGATACCGTTTAACAACGTGCAATTAAAATTAAACGCGTTTCAGGTGTTACGTTTTGCACGGATCAAACGGATCAAAACAGCACTCCATTTCCCCCCGAGGGATAAGAAAAGACCAAGAAATGCGTGTGGCCCACAACAACAAAGAACTGTCAGGGCCACGCGCAACTTTTCCGAAACTCGACGCACGCACTCCACGACGCACTTTATTCGCAGCGGCCTGCGATTGGAAACTTGCCGCGTGAAAAAATGCAAAACAAGGTGAAATATTTACCCGGGACGCGCGCGATCCGCCTGGTTATCCGGGAAACTCAGCCGGAAAAACGCTGGAAAATGGGCCAGCCGTCAGAAGGAATCTTGGCTCGTATCGCGCGCCGGGTGAGAAGTGTGGGGCAGGGAAACTGTTGGGAAAGTAGTTACATGCTTGTCTGTCTGGCGGGAAATCGGTGGAAAAGTCTGACAAGAGGGCAATGGCGTGGGGAAACAAATGGAATTGAGATACATCGAGGCCCAAGACGTTGGGAAAAACGTTCGGCGACCGCGGCGGGAGAAGCACAAAGTATCTACATCTGATAGAGACGGATTGCTTGAGGGTTGGCGGTCGTCAGCGGAAGGTTTTGTGTATTGTTAGTTCGTAAGGTCGAGACTTTGTTCTGATCTGTTTATGCTGGTTGGTGATTGTCTTGGAGATTTGTTGGAGGTTTGACGTTGCTTGAGAATTCAGGGAAATTTGAACGCCAGAAGACATGCTGCTTGTTTTATTGTTTGATCAAAATAATGGGCTTTGTTGCAAGGTAATGTTTTCAAAGAGAAATCAGCAATACAAAAAAATATATGATAATTTTAAGTATTTCCTTTCAATTGCCATGCAATGCTTCGAGCTTAAGTACATTTTCATTCTACCTCTTTGAGCATTAAACTTTATACAGAGCAGAAAAAAAATGTGCGATATTTTAATACAAATTCTAGACCATTTTTTGTGAAAGGTTTTTCGAGTTTCTCAAATATTTCCTCAACATTAGATTTCTATTTTGGAATTATTATTGACCAACGCCAAAAACCAACACACTTTCTAAAAACACACATCGTTATTTTCCAGCCACTCCAGTGCTGTTGGTTGTTTTCTGATCCGCCCGCTACGCTTCGCTTGCTGTTCCTGCGCCCCAAACTATCGCCTTGGCTGGCAACGAAATGCAACCAAATAGTCGCTGCGCTTTCAAAGAGCAGCGCACGCGAGGGCAGTTAGTTTCGAGCAACACTCGAAAAGCCACTCACTTCTTTGAGCAACGATTTCGATTTGCTTCTCATTTTACTATTTGCAGTCCTTTAAGCAGAACACAGCACGACTAGTTGAGCAAACAAAGCAAATCGAAAAAGACTCGTGAATTTCCAGTAAGAAAAGCCAGTGGACTGAGATTTTCCTGACTCCCTTGGATAAACTACAGAGGTTATCATTTTTTTGTAGACCTTTTTAACCAAAGAAGGTAGGGAAATCAAAACCCAAGTGGCTTTTCTTAATGGGTATTTGACGTAAATTTTCTTTAAGTGAAATAGGTCACTACGCTGTGCACAAAGGACGCATCAAACTAGGTGAAGTACCTAAATTATAAGCAGGATGGCCGTTTGGGTTTAGAGTTAACCTAAATGGCTCCATACTTTTCTCTCAGTGCAACTTAATTTGTACAAAAGAGGCGGGTCATCAAATGGAGACTTGAATTAGAAGACTTAACCATATTTCTGCCACGGGTACCGTGTTCGGTGTATCATCACAATGATTTGACAAATATTTGGATTTAAAAAAATAACCATATCTTGGTAAAACATGGCGGCAGCGCGCCAGTTGGATCACTTGAAAAGAACCAAAACAAAATAAATCGCTTTTAAAACATGGCCGCCCTGCGCCAGTGTGATCACATGGAAATAATCGCATCTATAAGGGCATCTCAGTAAAACCAAGTATACTATAGTATTTGGTAAGACCTTGCCAGTTGGATCACAGGAAACGTATTTAAGTAAATTTATTTATTACTAGAAACGAAATTTCCACTCCAAAATTGTGTCTGTACAAGGATTACCACAATTTACCACACTTTTATGATGGATAATATGTTGGGAACAACGGCAATTGCAGTAAATTTAAGTAAAAAAAAAAAACAAAAAAAAACACAGTACCTAAAAACAAATAGCGAGTATAAACCCCTTCAAGCCGATAGCCTTTCCCGTGGAATTCTAGCGCCGAGGCAGAGCGTTTAGCCGCCGCTAAGACTGCCCCGTATCGGAACACGACACGTGGGACAGAGAAGCGAGGGCTTACGACGAACAATTTCCCGGGCCCGGCGCCGGCTCCAGCGTAGAGAGCATTATTCCAGTGCCGCGCGCCGAAACAAAGAAGTACGTCGCGAAGCCGGGAAGCCGGGAAGCCGGGAAGCCGGGAAGCCGGTCTAGTGTGAATGAGAATCGCATCTCGTGAGACAACGCCGATGCGATGCGAGTTTGCAACGCGTTCATTGCATCACTGGGAAGTCGTTGGTGGAAAAGTTTGCCGTTTTTGTTGTATTTTTTTATAGTTGTCGAAGAAGAAAAGTAAAGAAATGAAAATATGTGGTTCGTGCTAAGCTTGCCTGTGCAGCGGAGCACGTGACTTTGGGAAGAGTCTTTAGGGGCTGCTAGGTATCGAGATGAAAAGTTTGAATTTGTGTTCGTGACTATTTGGATACGTTTTGGTTGTGGCTGGGAACGGTGAACATGATGCACTAGAAACAGTCGTTTATATTTCTATGAATTCTCACTTTCAGTTGAAGTAATAAAACTATGCGAGGAAGTGCCACAATTTGCACACCATCTTGTATAGGAAACACTCTATTTCATGGTTATAATCACATTTTGTTTAACCAGTCTCGCTAGCTAAGCCATAGAGATAGTGTCAAATAAAACAGTCTTCGCTATTAATAATTTTATGAACAGTTTAGAAAATGATAGCACTAAGGGCAAGGGCAAGTGACCTCCTTAACATCCAAGGAAATAACATTTCAAGACACCCACTAATAAAATCCAGATGGGAATTGATATTTCAATTTATTATTCGGCAAAACAGCGAGATTTTACTTTTGTGTATCAACTATGCAGAAGAGGGTGAAATCACAACCAAACTAGCTTTTATGACTGAGTATCAGAACCCAGGATGGAATTTTTATGTTATTTTGCAGAAAGCACCAACACGAAGGTGACACAAAGTGCAATGAAGATTGCAGCAAATGCCCCAGTTTCTGGCTGAAACGGGCGTACACTCGCATTATAAATAATGAGTCGAGAGCAACAGCTCATCGCAACAACTTAGCTAAATGATCATTAATGGAAACCTAGATGGCGTGCATGATCTTAACTGACGCCGCACATCGAAGCGATTACACTCAAAGCAGAGTTTACTACTGAAAGTAAACGGATCCCTGCACACATGCATTCACAGTTAACATGCTCGAACAGACTCGAAAATTTCGATAGGGAGCAATGATCACCACTTGTTTCGCTGTCTGCAAAGCAGCCTGGACTGCCGCTTGTTTCCCTGTCTGCAATGCAGCCTGGACTGCCGCTCGTTTCCCTGTCTGCAAAGCAGCCTGGACTGCCGCTTGTTTCCCTGTCTGCAAAGCAGCCTGGACTGCCGCTTGTTTCCCTGTCTGCAAAGCAGCCTGGACCGCTGCTTGTTTCGCTGTCTGCAAAGCAGCCTGGAATGCCGCTTGTTTCCCTGTCTGCAATGCAGCCTGGACTGCCGCTTGTTTCCCTGTCTGCAAAGCAGCCTGGACTGCCGCTTGTTTCCCTGTCTGCAAAGCAGCCTGGACTACCGCTTGTTTCGCTGTCTGCAAAGCAGCCTGGACTGCCGCTTGTTTCCCTGTCTGCAAAGCAGCCTGGACTGCCGCTTGTTTCCCTGTCTGCAAAGCAGCCTGGACTACCGCTTGTTTCGCTGTCTGCAAAGCAGCCTGGACTGCCGCTTGTTTCCCTGTCTGCAAAGCAGCCTAGACTACCGCTTGTTTCCCTGTCTGCAAAGCAGCCTGGACTGCCGCTTGTTTCGCTGTCTGCAAAGCAGCCTGGACTGCTGCTTGTTTTCCTATCTGCAATGTAGCCTGGACTGCCGCTTGTTTCCCTGTCTGCAAAGTAGCCTGGACTGCCGCTTGTTTCCCTGTCTGCAAAGCAGCCTGGACCGCTGCTTGTTTCGCTGTCTGCAAAGCAGCCTGGACCGCCGCTTGTTTCGCTGTCTGCAAAGCAGCCTGGACCGCTGCTTGTTTCGCTGTCTGCAAAGCAGCCTGGACTGCTGCTTGTTTTCCTATCTGCAATGCAGCCTGGACTGCCGCTTGTTTCGCTGTCTGCAAAGCAGCCTGGACCGCTGCTTGTTTCGCTGTCTGCAAAGCAGCCTGGACTGCTGCTTGTTTTCCTATCTGCAATGCAGCCTGGACTGCCGCTTGTTTCCCTGTCTGCAAAGCAGCCTGGACTGCCGCTTGTTTCCCTGTCTGCAAAGCAGCCTGGACTACCGCTTGTTTCGCTGTCTGCAAAGCAGCCTGGACTGTCGCTTGTTTCGCTTTCCGCAAAGCAGCCTGGACTGCCGCTTGTTTCCCTGTCCGCAAAGCAGCCTGGACTGCCGCTTGTTTCCCTGTCCGCAAAGCCTGGATAACCCTAATTTCGCTGCACTGATTTTTTTCTACTAATTTCACTAAATTGAAGAAAACATTTCTTGTCCATCACACTGCTCCGCGAGCCCCATGGTTTCAACATGGTTTCAATTTCTTATCCACAGCCACTAAAATGGTTATCCTTCCATCTATCAAGCCATACAGCACGTGACAAAGTCTCTTTAGCGAGCGTCCAAGGCTCCTTACCAGCCAAGATAGCTGTGACTGGCGGTTCTAACTCATAAAGCCAAGTTTCTCTAGTAAATTTTCAAAGAAAATCATGGGGAACATAGTTAAGAAACTCTCGCTTTGGTTCTGACGAGAAAATGAGCTTATCATCTCGTACATTACGAGAAAGCACCAGGCGTAGCAGCAGCAGCAGCAGCAGCAGCAGCAGCAGCAGCAGCAGCAGCAGCAGCAGCAGCAGCAGGGGATCTTGCATTTCATAACATTAACAAGCCATTTATAATTCCCGACGAGCAAGATATCTGGTAAGTGAAACTCGACGCTGGTAATGCAGTAACTATATGAAGCTTGTGAACGTTGGCGGTGTTCCGTCGTGTTCTCGCGCGAGGGCGCCCACTCTTTCGGCAAAGTTCTGAGAGCTGGGAGACATTAGGGCGGTTTCTGCAGGCGGTGGATACCAGGAGAGCCGTTATGTTTTATGATGTCACAGAACTTTCGCTTGACTTGGCTGGCAGTCAGTGTTAATGTACACAGCGCAATGGTCTTGGTTTCATTATTCCGCAAATTGATTGGCTGTAGAGTCCATCACTTTTCTTCGGGGATGTATTTTGGTAAAAAAAAGTGGTGAATAGTAAATATAAAATAAAAAAATATATATATATTATAAATATGCATATGCATATAAAAATATGCAAAGACGGTAAACAAAGCTATCGAATATGCCAAAATTAGGGCAAAAACTTCTAAGGCCTAGTTTAGTCGGTACTGAATCTAAAAAATATGATTGTAAGTATTGTTGCTGTTGTTTTTTATTGTTTACAAGCAATCTCAATAGACGCCATTCAAAATTCAATTCCAAAGATGGTATTGATTTTGATGGCAATGCTTTTCATATGGGAATATATTTTTTTGTAATTACTTATTGACCCTGTATGGGAAACTTCAAGTGTGGCTTTTGCTATAATGACTGTTGCGTACGATCTTGTACGATTGAGCGATGGATCTTGGGACAAAGATGTGTTACATCAGCTTATCATGAATCAAAACTTAGTTTTTGGGAGCTAACTTTTTTACAAAAGCTTGAAGCTTTGAAAGCGAGGTGGACAACCAACAGATCTAGCACCTTTAAACCACGATCTCGTGCTTTTCCTAACACATTTTGTTTCTTTTTCAAGGATCTTTTCTATCTCTGTCCGAGTTGAGAAGAAGACGACTCTATCCCCCTCTCTTTCTGTGATTTGAAACAGAAAGAATAGCTAAGGAATACATGACCAGCCAGTTAAAGTTAGTCAGTTAGGAAAGTTTTTCAGTTTGACTTGTCACAAAAAGCAAGTTTGTTTCCATGTTAATAATTACAGCGTTGGGTAGGAAGTAAGACACTTGAAAGTTGCACCGAAACACGTTCCTGCTGAAATTATTAAACCTAGAACTGTTGAGAGCTGTTCTCGAGGTGGAAAAAAGATATAACTTTGTAATCACCTGGCACTGACATAACAACAAGTTCTTCGAAGACCATCACTGGAATTTTTTTCTTGAGGCCCATGAAAAGTTGACCGCATCGATTCCTTTGGTGGAAAAATGTAACTAAATCTTGTTAAAAGAGATGAAAATTTCATAAAAATGCTACCAACGAGGTTTTATCCAGAAATTTAGGTATTTTTCCATGTTCATGGTAGTACGTTTCTCTTAATGATAAAAAGCAACAAAATTCCAATGTGCCCAAACGACGCAAAAAAATGCAGAGGTTGCCATCATTTTTGGAAATATCCATGAAAGAAGCTCCATTCTCACCTAGTGTCATGAAAGTAGTCACAGCTCGAATTAAAAATACTGAAAACCTTGAAATTTAAACGCTACAAATCCTACAAAACCCTCCCCTGTAATCCTCAGTTCTTTCCTCATCGACTATGAACTATGATTATCATCCTAAAAATGACGACAATACACAATGTCACACAAAATTTAACAATTCTTCGGAAACCCTGTAACGGTATCAAACGTTACGACATTCCTCCTACGGCCACGTCCTCCTAAGCGATCCAGTTTATTGCCTACCTCCACCTTAAACCTACCTATCCGAACCGTACAAGAAAAACACATCTCCCTTACACACACACATACACACACACACTAGAACGCATTCAATTCAGCGAATCGCATTTGATATTATTTAGATGTTGTCTAACGGTGTGTGCGATCGTAAAAGATAAAAGCCCCCTAATGGTTGATAGAAAATGCGTAGTACACATTGCTACGGTCTCCCTCTCAGCCCCAGCAGCATGCATCTAGCATCTCTCTCCAACGCCGCTGTGAAATGGACCGATCTTTCCGCTCTCTAACAAAGATAACTCGGCCCGGGCAGACTTGTTCAAGAGTACAACTTTGACTGGCAACTTTTCCTTGTATTATCATAATGGTCCACGATGCTCTATGCTCTGTTTTGTCTAAACTAAAGCAAGCAATAATGTCCGTCTATATTGAAGCTTAAAAGCTACACGAACGATACTGGATGACTGTCAAGGAAGTTGCTTTTGCAGTTTGAGATGCGCTCATGCAAGATTCTTGTGTTCCGAAAAGAGCAAATAAATTTGTTACTTTACTTTAGAGAGATTTTAGGATAAGATACAGAGTTGAATTTCTTAAATACTTCGAGATGTTGAGATACATTATCTCAGTTTATGGACCCTTTTCTTCATGGTTTAAGTTACTGTTAGTTACTATTCCTCTGCAGGTCGGTTGGTTGTTGAGATAAATTGGTATATTTGAACAACACTTTGAAAATAACAAGGAAACAGCGTAGTAAGTAATCACAATTTTAAAGAAATTGCCCGCCGAAACAGAAAAGTATTTTATTTGTTATGCAAAAGCTTAACTGTGATCAACTAACCACAGCTGAGAGTTTATTCAAGCACAATTACAGTTACCTACTCCTTATTACAACCAAAGATATAACGTTTCAACAACCGCTTAAACAACCACATTTTTCTTCTCACAGCCAGCTTAGAAGTAGACATAGCATTAACATTTGAGGGTAAGTTACAACTGTTTAGATAGTTGCTTGATTGGCGTTGTATCGCCTCCCCATTTCTTAAAGTTTGCAACAAGTCCCCACCCAACGTCCCCACCCAACGTCCCCACCCCACACAAAGCAGCAACTAGCACTCAGCAGCGTTAATTATTTGATTCCTCGAGGCACCAGGGTGAAAATACAGACGCCGGGTTTCACGCCCTCTCCATGGACCAACGACGTCTTGTCGGTCATTGGCGTAGCTATGCCATCGTTATATTCCAATATCCAATTATATTCCATTCCAAAAATTGTACCCTAACCAGGGTCTGAGCCAGATTTTTCACCTGTTCGTAGTGAAACCAGTTTCGCTACACGGAAAACCAATTGAGGAATCGGTATTAAGTTTATTTGAGTTGTTGGGCTCCATGGAGATAGAAATAGGACCAGTGGCGGCTCGTGGCGTTTGTTTTGGGAGGGTCTGCTAAAAAAAAAAATAGTTTACAATGCATGGATCCCCCCCCCCCCCTTCAAATAAACGAAAATTCGTCCAATTGTTTTTATGGCAATATTTTGGTTTAATGTTAGTGTTCGGAAGGAACAACTCTTCAGCCCCCCGTCACGGTGTTAGTCTCCATAATGACTGACGAGGTGACAATACCATGGCGGGCCGTGGAGCGTTATCGCTCTAGCTAGTTAATTCGTCAGCCGGGGACTCCCGGTCGGAGACACCCAATCGAGCTGCAGTGAGCTGCCTTGCGAGCAGCCCGAAGATTCGTTACAGCATCGCGCAACAAGCAAGCAGAGTGTGACCTTGGCAAACTTCGTAGCTCCGCGAGTCTCCCGGCTTTATAGCTTTATAGAATGGTAGCTAGCTCGGGCTGCATTCGCCCCAGCCCGCGCGCTTGCTCGTATGAAGTGTGCTGCTGCCATGGCGCGCGGCATTCCGCTCGCTATTCAATTGCAACGCCGCGCGTTCCGTAGCAAATACCGCTGATTCAATACAATTAACTACTAAATAGTAAATATTTTTCTGGTTTAAATGTATGTATAATACGTCTATAAAATAAATATGTAAATGTAATAAATATTATATTTAAAAATTAAATTCCATGAAAAAATATTAAGAAAGAGATTATTTGATGTTGTTACACCGGAAAGCTAGGGAGGGCTGCAGCCCTGCAGACCTCCCTCACGAGCCGCCCCTGAATAGGACTATGAGTTAACATAGAAGCCGGTGAATCTATTGACGCTATGCTGCAATCACACGCCAACAGCTCGACTAACCCCGATTATAACGTGGCTCCATGGAGATAGAAACAGGACTATGAATGAACATAGAAGCCGGTGAATCTAGTGACGCTATGCTGCAATCCGGGGGGTTGGCGGCCGGAGGCCGCAGGGGCAGAGCCCCTAGTAATTACTTAATTTTCTAAATAAGTGAACCCTTTCTTTCTTAGACAATAAATTAAAAATACCGATATCTTTCCACTCAGTTTTCAACTTGGCGAGACCGGCAATAAATGCAGAACGCCCTCTATCCCCGTCTGCTAGCTGCCAAACACCAAGTTAAACTAAGTCGGCGGTTTCGATGACTGACGTGTGGGGAGTGTTAAAAGTTTCGCATCCCCCTCACGCCCCCACCCCCACCCCCCTCCACCCCCCTAGTTAGCAATCGAAGGCGCGCGTTTCAATTTGGCGGGGGCTACGCGCCGTGAATGCCAGATCTTGCAAATCGATTCCAAGAAAATGCGGCGAACGAGGCGTTGAATTGCGGCCAGGGCGCGAAAAATTAAATTCGTACTACTTTTTATAAATTGAGGCTCACATTACACTTATTCCATTCAATCAAAATGACGTCAAAATGGCGTCATGATACCCACTCGGTAAAGCAAGGCAGAGCAATTCGGGTTGTGATTTCCCTATCTTCCTTTGATATTTAGCAGAGCTAATAATATTTTTTTCAAACTGGTAGTACGTCCAGTGGGTATCTGACGTCATATTTCTTTGAGTGGAATAGGTCTATGAAGTTGAAGTTGGACTGGGTCAAAATTTTTAAAAATAAACCACTCATTTTCTTATCACTGCCGGTTGTAATTCCTTTTTAAGACGTAGGCAATTTATGAAAAAGGAAAAATTAATAATATTTTTCACCAAGGTTAAGCAACAGTTGGCCGAACTAGATTACGAATATGTCTACCATCCATCTCAATTAGCTCTACTTCGAGTCTAATAATAGTGTACATGATTGCAGCTGGAGTTACAGCTTCAATTACATCAACAGTAGTAGCTCACCTATATATTTTGCAGCATGTTAATTCACCAAATATTTTGGCATTGGATGCACACTATGTAAGCTTTAGTGTATCGTTTGAAAGGCGAGTTCTCTTCAGTCAGTTTGAAGTAGCGAAAAATTTAGCAATTACCGTAGCATTTATCATGCTGCTTGTACAAAAGTTCCAACAAAGAGTTTCTTAGAGATTGAGAAGAGAAAAAAAAGGTTAATTAAAATTAAAGTACCCACTTAAGCAAAAAAAAACAACAAAATAAGAAAGACGAGAAATTCCAAGATTTGCAGCAACCTTTTATTTCGCCCGAGCAGAATATAAACAGGCACAAAGTTCACTCATTTTCTAATTAATTTGTAAACGCACTCTACAAGTGATTTATATCCCGGGCAACTTTTGCTCCCCGCGCTCGCCGCCCAACTTTACGCACCCACCCCCACACTAAGCCACCCCTCACCCCTCGCGCGGCGACACCTGCGACCTGCCATTATAATTACTAACTCTAACGCGTTTTTACGTGACGTCATTAACGTGACGTGACGACACCATCCATTTCCCGGCTTTGTGACGCGTCACCCCCTTGCACCCCCCACGCTGTTCATTCATGGAAGTCACAAACCTCTCAACTCTTGTTTTCCCGTTGCCAGGGGTAACGCCATCGCTGTCACACCTTCTTCGTAGAGAAATAGGATAATTGCAAAGATGGCGGGGATTTTCTTGGAAATAACTGCTGTATAGAGAGAAGGAGAAACGGTGTTAAGGTGCTTTGCTCTTCACAATGTTGTAATTTGCTTGGAGAATTGTTAACTAAATGACTAAACAGCGATTGACGAATGCGAAGCATTGAGTCTCAAAATATCTCTTACCACACTGTAGAATGTAGGAAACTCGGACAGAGTGCTAGTGTTCTGGTGGAAAAAGGTAGAAGTGGAAGTTAACAGTTGCAGTTTTCACCTGAAAAGATACTCTTTTATATGTCAACTGTCAGTTGACGCTTGAGATTTAGCGTTTCTGCCAAATAGAGCCCTCTCAATAAAACGTATCTGTGCCTGGATGCTGGGTTGTCGCTATTTCACAATGTTATCTCGGCAGATTTTCTTATTTTCTACAGCCTAGCAAGAAAATGTGTATTTCATTATCTCTTTCTTAACTTGCTGACAAATTGATTGTTTAACAATTAAACAAACGATTCCGAAAGTTGTCCTAGAAAGCTCATCAAAAGATTATCTGATTTTGCGCGTTTATTAGAGAATTGACGAATTCATCGACAAAGAAGACTGATTTTATCAAATGTTTTCGATAATTAATTCTACAGTAAGCTTTAAGGCTGGTTCACAATCAACTTAGCAATAGACATAACTTAAAATTAGCAGTAACTTAAAAGTTAGACATGGTCAAACATTATGTTTAAGTCATGTCTAAGTTAAGTCCTTATGTTTGTTGTAGACAGTCTAATGGAGATCCATATGTCAAACTTTTAAGTTACTGCTTTTTTTAAGTTATGTCTATTGCTAAGTTGATTGTGAACCAGCCTTGAGTCCCACTTCATTCTAATGAAAAATTCAAGTCCATTTAAAAAAAATCATATTATTAATAAACAAAAAAGGCAAGTATATTTTGTTTGCAAAATGAAAACTAAACAACTCAACTCAAATGATAATTAATTTTGACATGCGCGTATGCATGCTTATATTTGCCTCGACCAATGCCTCGACGAAGTAAAAAAGACCGAGTAGCGAACTAGGAAACTTTGGCAAGAGAATCATAGGAAGGAATTGTCGCTCGCATCTCGCTTCTCAGGGTGCAAAATAAGTGGCAGCACACGCATTACCGCTAAGCGAGGAGCCGCCGGATGAAACCTATACAGGCATAAAGTTTTCATTAAGTCGAAGTGAATTGCGCAGCCTCGCAGCCAGAATTAATGTCTCAGCCAACGCAGTTGGAAATTCGGAGTTGGAAACTCGCGCAAAATTCGGCGAAACTTTCAGCCAAGTTTATAAATCTTGGTTTTCGGCAATCAGCAAATTAGCGACATTCCGGCTGATCGCGCACGCGCGTTTTGGTGCGTTGTTTTGTCGACGCATACTCAGGGTGACGTCAAGTACAGGGTGACGTCAAGTACAGGGTGACGTCAAGTACAGGGTGACGTCAAGTACAGGGTGACGTCATTTTAGGGGTGACGTCAAGTACAGGGTGACGTCAAGTACAGGGTGACGTCAAGTACAGGGTGACGTCAAGTACAGGGTGACGTCAAGTACAGGGTGACGTCAAGTACAGGGTGACGTCAAGTACAGGGTGACGTCAAGTACAGGGTGACGTCAAGTACAGGGTGACGTCAAGTACAGGGTGACGTCAAGTACAGGGTGACGTCAAGTACAGGGTGACGTCAAGTACAGGGTGACGTCAAGTACAGGGTGACGTCACGTACAGGGTGACGTCAAGTACAGGGTGACGTCAAGTACAGGGTGACGTCAAGTACAGGGTGACGTCAAGTACAGGGTGACGTCAAGTACAGGGTGACGTCAAATATAGGGTGACGTCAAGTACAGGGTGACGTCAAGTACAGGGTGACGTCAAGTACAGGGTGACGTCAAGTACAGGGTGACGTCAAGTACAGGGTGACGTCAAGTACAGGGTGACGTCAAATATAGGGTGACGTCAAATATAGGGTGACGTCAAATATAGGGTGACGACAAATATAGGGTGACGTCATTTTAGGGGTGACGTCAGACACAGGGTGAAAAGTTCAAGCAAGGATGACACAGGATATCATACAGGATGACATTAGATAGATGATGACGTCATATTAGGGGTGACGTCAAATACAGGGTGACGACAAACACAGGGTGACGAAAAGTTCAAGCAATCACAGGGTGACATTAGATAGATGATGACGTCATTTTAGGGGCGACGTCAGATACAGGGTGACGACAAACACAGGGTGACGAAAAGTTCAAGCAATCACAGGGTGACATTAGATAGATGATGACGTCATTTTAGGGGTGACGTCAAATACAGGGTGACGACAAACACAGGGTGACGACAAGTTCAAGCAATCACAGGGTGACATTAGATAGATGATGACGTCATTTTAGGGGTGACGTCAAATACAGGGTGGCGTCATAAGGCGGGTAACGTCACATTCAAGGTGACTTTTGTTTCTTGTCCGAACATTACCATACCTTAATAAAAAACCAAACGTTTTGACAACTATAAGTCGAAGTAACATTGAAACGTTATGCATTGATTACTTAAAACTTTCTGAAAATCTGCTTTGTTATGATCCGAGCAGATCGGTATATTATCTCTGTATACATGGATGTCAGAATGCCAGCCTCAGCTCATTTTCGGAACAGTGGATTATTATGAATGAAAAAAATTCCTTATTTTCAGGATCTACATACCTACTTGATAAAGTAATGTAACAGGGGTAGATATTAATGTTAATATGATCGCCATTTGTATAAAAATATTTATGATATTTACTTTTAGTCACTATTTGCGAAAATCCACCATAAACAGGTCAGTTATTTATAAGGGTGGCGAACCCTCTTCAATTACTCCAGAGCAGAAAAAGTACACAGACAGAAAGTCGTACAAAACAATTGGAAAATGAATTTAAAACAGAACCCCATCAGCAAGGTAACAGAGGAAACTTTCCCAATTATTTCTAATCACCGAGCTGCTACTTACGCAGAATGTTCTGAACTGTCACTTTACCGACACCCAAGTTTACGACTCGAGCACTTTTTTCAAACCTCTCTTCTACACGGCTGTCTCGCGTTCAACGACTGTGCAAATGATTTTGAGCTTAAGTAAGACTATGCAAATATCTATTAAAGAGTTATATATTTTTTACAACCTTCTTGCTGCAGATAAGGAAAACACAAGAGTTTCTACCTGTTATTTCCTTCTCTAGTTTTACATCCGAGGCAGACTGAGGCAAACAATTTGAGATAAATTTCGTTTCGTTAATATTAAATTGTGATAGGTGTATACTTCGAATTCATATGGCTGCGAGAATGGCTGTTTCCCGGAAAAGAATCGAGGAGATATTGATGAGAATAACACACAAGCAGAAGCCACGAGAATGTAATATCACTTCGGTCTAATTTACAAATACAATCGGCTGTCAATCTAGGATCCGACAAAAGATGAGATGATTGTTGTTATTCGGTCCTATTTGTACACAGAACAGTATGTATTTCCATGTGAGGAAAAAGCAATTTTAAAAATCATGTGTCGACGCATTCATCCTTCGTCCTTTGTCCTGAAATCCTTCATTCTTTCATCCTGAAATAGATCCTGGAATGACAATTTCAGCTGAAAAAGTCCTGAATATCGTATTATGTTTTGTTGCGCTTACATGCAAACACGTTCACTGATTTTTATGAAACTTCCAGGAAACTTGGAAACCCTCCTTTCTTGGCACCCTCTTCAATTTTCAGCAAATTATATCCAGAGATTTCCTTAAACTTCAGAATCAACGAACATTTTCTATATTTTTTTTTACAATTCTACAAGATCATCCAATAGACCTATCCCACTTAGAGAAAAATGACGTCAGACACCCACTGGACGTACTACCAGTTTAGAAAAAAATATTAATTATCTCTGCTAAATAACAAAGGAAGACAGGGAAATCACAACCCGAATTGCTCTGCCTGGCTTTAGCGAGTGGGTATCATAAATGTCTTATATCAATAACTTAATATCAAACTTAATATCAATTCCACAGTTGGTTGTCCGTGTAGCATAAAGGATAAGTGCAGTGTCCCGGACAGGCAGGGACTCGGATTCGAGTTCAGGGACTCGGATCCCGGCACAGATGTAAATTTTGGAATTGGTATTTCGTTACATATCATCATCATGAATGTAATTTTCATAGAACTTTGATTTAATGCAATATGTGTATTGGCAAATTCTTATCGGAAACTTGTCGGAAACTGATAAAAATGCAATTACATATTTTTAAAGAAAAAGCAATGCCAACTGAAATTTTAACTGCAATTAATTATCTGATTTGGTCAACCAACGTCCACCAAAACCGAACGTTAGCTCAACGCAACACAATCTTTTCTGCCCTAAAACACACTTCCAGGCTGTCCTTCCTGGCCACCCAATTACACAACGAGACAGCCAATTAGGAGCCGCCCTATCGCACACAACCCCCTCCCACCCCCCCAGCGCGTCAAAACGCCGCGACGTTTGTTTACGCTGGTGTGATTTGCGAGCGTGGACACGCACAAAGTGCGTAGCGATGCGTGCGGTGATTTGTCGCACGTTGCGTGACAAGCACGATGCGTGCGAGCGTGCGAGAAAGAAAGAGAGTGCGTGTGGCTGTGTGGTGTCGTGCGTGGGAGTGTGAAACGCACCCGTGTGCGTAGAAAGTGCGTGTAGGTGTATTTATAGGTGGGTGTGATTGTGTTCGAGAAGGTGACGTGTTGTTTTCGGTGGAATAATATGGTTGTTTGTTGGAGAGGTTGGTTGGGTGGGTTTCGTCGACGCGGTGGGTGGAAAATTGAAACCATTTTCCGAATGGCGAAAATAGGCTTTGTGATTTGATATGCCCCATACATCTGTATTGTGTGTGCCTACACCGTTATCGATGAAAATGATGCTATTAAAGGTTTTAATCGTTTTTGAAGTTATTTGTCATAGTGGAACTACAGGGAGAATTTAGAGATGGTTAAAGAAGGAGGTAAAAGTAGAAGAAGAGGAGTTAGAGACATAATAAAATATACAAAGTAGTAAAGAAATTTGAAAAACAAATAAATAATAGATGAAATAGATAAAGAATAATCGAATCTGACAGCTGAGATTACAAGAAAAACAATCAATTAAATACATTATAAATCAATAAGTGATTCTGTGCGCAAAACGTTGAAACCGGGCTTGCCAACTGCCAAAGTAGATTATCTAGCTTGAATCTAGATCTGGATCTTTCAAGAGAAACATGAACTGGATTAGTAGAGAGGTGAGTTAGAAGTCCGTATTGCATTGAGTCATGCGGACAGAGAATAGCGATCTTCCTTAAATTACTAAAGTTTCTAAAAGTTTTGTTAATTTGTCTCAGGCAAGTATTGTACTGTTTTTAATAGAGTCATCCAAAGTAGTTGAAAAATTAAAATAACAACACAAGTTACCGAGTAATTTTGTGCCTTGCATATTAAATACCCAGGCCAACTTGCACCCCGCCACTTGCGACTTCGTTGGGTGAATTCATAATTTCAAACGCCGATCAATTTTGTTGAATAAAATACACGCCCAGTTTCAAACGGGTCGAGTTGATACACACTCATACTCAATGGTGGGTGACACAGCCTCAAAAAGTCGAGCATGTTTTAATGATGACCGTATTCCGCGCACGTCCGCGTGTCACCGGTCGCCAATGACGCGTCCACAGACAACACCGTCGCGTCCAGCACAATCGTCCAGGGGCTTAACCTCGTCGCCCGTGTCACGCATTGCGTAGTGCGTAGTGCGTAGTGCGTAGTGCGTAGTGCGTAGTGCGTAGTGCGTAGTGCGTAGTGCGTAGTGCGTAGTGCGTATCCTGCGGTCCAGTGCGAACGCCAGCACATAGGAATAATTAGTCGTGCTGCAAGCCTAGTGTTCTCCAGTTCGCGTAGGATTTGACACTACATTCATGGACTTCTTTGGCAGCTGTTGGCAAGCCCGGTGCTACATTCATGGACTTCTTTGGCAGTTGGCAAGCCCGGTTTCAAAGTTTCGAAACGCACAGAATCAGCTATTGATTTATAATGTATTTAATTGGGTGTTTTTCTTGTGATCTCAGCTGTCAGATTCGAGGAAATTGCCCCAGAATTCGATGCCACCGCTTGTTCGATTCCATCGATGCATGCACGGCATGAGTATAATTATTTCAGTGTTGCGTTGTTGTTTCCATTGGTAGGTATGTCACTAATTACGTATTCATAATAATATAATGAATATTCATCAATTTATAATTTCACGGTATCATTAAATCATACATACTATTTATAACTAGTTAGTGAACTTTAATTAAATGCACAATGCAACGTAATTTTAGCGCCGAACCGATGGCACGTGCACATTTTTATGGCAGGCATTGCAATTTTGCTGTACTAGCAATTTAAACAGTGGCTTTGATCTACGAATGGCTTTAAAGAGGGCCTCCAATTTACAACAATTTAACAGCAGGGCCTCAAAACAAATTAAAAACAAAGTACCTAGCGTCCTAAGCTTTTTTCAATGTTCAATACATTTTAATTTCAGCAGTCAATCTGCAACGGAAAAGAAACACACTGAAATTGCTTCCCCCATAATTACCAATACACAGGGACCAAAACAGGCCTTGAAACGAGATTCCGAGCGCCGTTCGTCCGATGAGTGATGGCCCGCTAAACTAGTGGCGCGGCCAAACAGCCTAGTAATGAGTTATTTGCTGGCCCAAGTTGTTTTCCTTCGCCAGCCACTTCCGTTGCGGCGCATTCCTGAGAAGTCGCTTTGTTTCGTCCGGTGAACTAGTCGAGAGGCTTGCCGACGACGACGAGGTCGCGGAAATTGTGTACGACGGTCTGTCAAACTTGTGAGTCATTAACTTGGAAGGTAAATTAAGCTGAACTTTGTGGAGTCGTCGAGTGTATGGGAGTTTGTTGAGCTCGGCAAGGATAAGAAAAGTGTGTCGAGCTACGGTTAGAATTCGCTTACGGTGAGAGAATGCAGGGCTAAGGACTGTTTTACGGTAGCAAAAATAACGTTGCTGCAGAAATGGTATTGCTGTAAAGATTATTTTAGCGGTGAGTAGGTTGATATAAGTGCATGTTTGAGTGATGGATGATGCTTCAGCTTCTTCGATTGATAAGAACTTGGGTTTGGTTTCGATTTCAAATCATACTTCCTCCTCAACCAAGCTGAGTTCATCAGGATGATTCGGACAAAATGTCTTGCAGGGCAAAGTTGAAACACTAGCCCGTTATGAAAGGAATAAAACAACCACGCAAACATAATTCATCATGACTTTTATACTAGACGGTCCGTTTGATGTTTTGGTATCTGATGTATTCGATGAACCGGTATCTTTCGGTGGAGGTGCCGAGTATATTTGCTCTGCGGGCTGCATCTAAGAGTTAGTTTGTATTGGGAAAAAAGCAGGGGACACGGAAAAGATCGGGAGAAGCAACTCGATAATCATCGACAGTGAGCCTATTATCAGACTGTGTCAACCTCGTTCCAGGCTTTAGCAGTTTAAAAAAAAGAACAAAAAAAAGCTTCGTCAGACTAAATTCAGAGACGTAAAAGCGTGATAATGAAGTAAGCACCAACAAAACGCAAACAACACTGGATTTCAGCCGCTTTGCCGTAATTAAATCAGAAAATTATTTATTCTTTTATCCACCGTCATCACTTGATCCCATCTGGCCTAAAATATTCACGCGACTTAAGACTCGCCCCTAACAAATGACGTCCCCCCCTACCCCCACCACCACCACCAAAACAACAACGCAATATTCGAAGCCGGCCAAAAACCAACCACGCCAAACGCTCACACGACAACAACACAAAAAAAGCGTTACATAACAGAAAAAAAAAACTTGTCATTTCGCGGATAAGCCGCTTGTGTGCGTGTGTGCGTGTGTGCGTGCGTGCGTGTTTCCCATGGTAACGTCGCGGTCCACACGCACTCTTTTCATGCCGCTGACAGAGACGGCGGCAGAGAGAGAGGCCAAGACAGAGAGCGGGAAAAAAGCATGCGCTACGCTCGTAGCGACGCGATGCGGGAATCTCGACAACTCGAGCGCAAGGTTATAAAGCGGAAAACGAGGGAAAAACAAACAAGCGACGCCGTAAGGAGCTTAGATGTTCGCAGAAAAACTATTTAACCGGGTTCTTGGAAGCTTAGCCACCGGAGAAGAGGTTAAGTTTGGTGGATACGCATTCAATGACGAAGTTAAGTATTTTCTCTCTCAGCTAACGTGCTAAGAAAAAGAAAACACATAAGACTAAGAAAGTAACATCTTAGACGTTCGCTC
Organism: Nemurella pictetii; assembly: GCA_921293315.2. NCBI lineage: Eukaryota > Metazoa > Arthropoda > Insecta > Plecoptera > Nemouridae > Nemurella > Nemurella pictetii. The sequence goes on from OV121122.1 coordinate 13,634,885, forward strand.
GTGTCCTTGGAATAACAGTTGCGTATCGAAATCTACAGAAGACACACTGGAGTTTTAGCTTCTAATCATAAACATATGCTACTTGCTTCGATTGAACATGGGAGATGGACGAATTGTTTGTGTGTGATTGCATCAAAGCGTCACTAGATTCCGTGATGTTCAATCAGTCTTGGCGTATGGCTCGAAACCCAGGGAAGATACTTGGCACCGGGGCAGCGAATCGAGCGGCGCTCCTAGCGTCTTAGTTTGACAGCGAAGTGGTCCACGGTATCGCAGGAGGCCATCAAAGGAGAATGCGTCGTTCGAGACGAGGTATCAGTGTTTTGCGCAAGGGAAACTTTGATTCCAGCGCATTGGCGTCCGGGCATTGTTGTCGACTGGCTGCCTAGTGGCGAAGTGGGATGGGGTGCATCGGTGCTCGTCTTTCCGTGGAGAGTGTCTTAGTGCTGGTTGAACGGTCTGGAAGAGATTAGAGGTGCGCGCGGAATGCAGGAGAGTGTTGCTGCATATTTGTGAGGCTTCGAGGAAACTCGTTGGAATCTCTTTCTTAGATTGAAGTTGTACCAATGTTATAATTATGCTTTGTGAATTCTACCGTTTCACACTGTTTATTAAATGCAGTATTCATTGTGAATTGATGTGTTTTTCGAATGTGATACCTCAATTAGACTTTGATTTTCTTTCGTTCTATTCTTAGTTTTCTTTTAATGGTGTTTATTTATAAAAAAAAAACGGCAACATCTCATCACGCGGTCGTGCAACTCGATGTGGAAATAAAGCAAACCCAGATACGAAGTACTACAGTAATTTGTGTGAAAGAACGGATTCTCTCTTATATAAATTTGTAACTTCCATGCAGCGCTTGTTCAACAACTGGTTAATGACAGCACAACAAAGCCAGGGAATCATTAAAACATTTTATATCGCAGCAACGGTGCAGCGGATTTTTGTAAAAGTCTAAAAAACGCATCGACATCTCTCAACAGCGCGCGGCACTCGATTGAAAACACAAACGAGTCGTCCCTCGCACAACAAGGCGAAATTGCCAGCGAACGCGCTGGCTGCAGAAACGCTGCCATCAGCTGCCGTCACGTCACAGGATTCGCGCACCAGCATGCAACTTTTGATCTGTTTTCATATTTATAATTTGACGCGCGCTCGCTGCGAGAAGCCACGTCGTTTTTTTTGGATTTCGTCCCTGTCATGCATTGAAAAAAAAAACGCTGACGGTTTTGACGTCACCGCAAGAGAATTGCGAACCAAAAAATATCTGGGTTGACACGATTCGGAAAAAAGAAGGCAGGGAAAAAGTTTTGCCACTCGATCTGGCGGCAACAATGGGTGGTTCTGGCAGGCGGGGGGCGGGGGGTGGTTCCAACGTGGCGAGGGGTAGTCCGGGGCGTCATCGTGAGATCATTAGAACAGGGTCCGTCGGGAGTTGGTCCGATGAGGTGAAGCTTCGCGAGGTGATGAAGGATGAGTGTGTGTGTGGCGCGTTTGTTCCTCAACTTAATTGGCTCCGAATGTCTTACAAAAAAAAAGGTTATCAACTAGATTAATAAAAGAGTGGAATTTCTAACAGTATAACTTTGTTCCTACAGTTTATAAAAAATATTTGTGACATGTGACCAGTCTTTTTAAAGCTGCCAGTTTGAAACTGGTAAAATGTATTTACAAAAAACGTTTCGGCTGATGATTGGGAGAACCCTTTGTTCACAACCATTGGTTATTTCATTTTGTAAGCGATAAAATAAAAAAAGTAGCTTAGCTGCTAGCTACCTTCACCCCTTTCTTGTATCAAGTGCCTACATTTTTTTAAAGTCTATTAATTCTAATTCATCTGTACCAAAAGAAGAGAAGTTCAAAATAACGATCATAATGAGTAATCAGAGATAATAAATCAAAACAAGTCGACCCAGCTAGATTCATTGCTGGGGCGGTGAATCCGCCTGGAATTCGCTTATCGGGGTTGGTTTGCATTTGATTCATAAACAAAACACCCCTGCAACAGCCATTGTCGCCCACTCAATGCTGTTGAAATATGAGCCTGCCGTTGCCGCGAAACCCTTCTAGACGAGGTCAACATTTTTAAGTCAAAAATCAGGCGACGTTGCGGTCTGCACACCGGCGTTGCTGGTGGCGATGCAGCCCATCACGAGCGACGACATTTTGGACGCCTTCCTGACCTGCGCAGTCGGCGTCGCGACCACCCTCTTCGCTGGCCACTTCGTGTAAGGGGTTTTTTCAAGTTTTTTCAATTTAAAAATTTGTATTCATACAAAACTAAAGTAATAATGTATAACAATACAGAAGGTGATGTCGTGGCTCGGTAGTTATCATCCCTTAATCATCGTTTAATCTCCATGATGCCAAATCATCCCCTAAGTTTCCGTATCATTGCGTAAGAAACCGTATCGCCCCCTGTGAAGCCATACCATCCCCTTAGAATCCGTATCATCCCCTACGGACAGCGAATAGAAAGAGAGGTCCAAAGCCAACTTGTATTATTTCTCTCATTCTCGCAGCAGGTGGTTTTTTTACGAGTCCGTGGAAAGGAGGCTGCAGGACACGATCTTCCAACAAGTAATTCGAATACGTCATCAACAACTGTCAGTCATTTTCGGTCCAACACAAGTAACACTGATACAAATTACACTTCAGTGAATCAGAAAGTGTTATGGAACTATTCCACTCACAGAAAAATGACGTCAGACTCCCACTGGACGTAATACCAGTTTGAAAAAAAATAAGCTCAACTAATAACTAAGGAATGAAGGGAAATCACAACCCGAATTGCTCCACGTGGCTTTAGCGAGAGGGAAACATGACGTCATTTTTATAGAATTTTCTTTGAATGTAATATGTTTATTCATTAGTTGTGTACGTTTGCGAAGAACCCAGAGTTGAGTGAAATTTTTTATTTTCCAGGAGATGTATAAAGATTATCTACTCTCGAACCAGAGGAGGTTGAAGATCAAAATTCGAGCAATGGTCAGTTTTTGACGCTGCGCAACTCGAAGTTTCCTTGCAATCCACTTGAAATCACGGGAAAGTTCATCTGAGTTACAGACGTAGAACCATTTCACTTTAAAGTCACGATACATACGAATGTTTTGGTTTGATTCTAATGTTTTCTAAACATTGACAAGGACGACCTTTTGTTTCAGAAGCGCAAGATACAGTCGCAGAAAGATGCCCAGATGTTCGACGGCTTCGCACCTGTGAGTTCATTCTCTGCCCATCCCTCAACCAAATATCTTACTTATTCACGTGGGAAACCCTTTCGAAATAGTATTTTTGAGCTAGGGACAGAGTTTTCAGCGCTGCCAGGCGGTGAGGGAATAAAGCAAAGCATCTCAGCTATCCAGGTACAACTAAAAACATTTCTTAAGTCATCTTGCGTTAAATTTCGGGGGCTTCGTTTGTCACTGATGCTCAATCTCAAGCGTCAACTGACAGCTGACATTTAAAAGCGTATCTTTTCAGGTGATAACTGCACTTGTTTAAATCAACAACTTCTAACGCTGACGGAAGGTTCCTTGTCGCCCGATTTTGCCGAAAGTGTCCCATGTTGTAATTGTAAGATATTGGCTTCAAGTCCACGCAGAAGGCTGATTGTCGAGTGGTTGTTTGTGTTTTTAGGACAAGGTCGGGCCTCGGGAAGCACTCGCACCGTAGCGCGGCCACACGCAGTTCCCGAACCGTCGCTGGATTAACTATTCTCATTTGACAACGAAATTATACGACAAATTTTAGAGTAAGCAAATTAAGAACGTAAGAATCAATCTGATGAGTGAAATATTGGTTGAACTTACTTTTTTAGGATTTACTGTTATAGGATTTAAAATGCTCACAATCAATTTCGTCCAAATCGGTTGGGCCAGAACTTATCACGTCAAGAAACTGCCAAGAAGCTGAAAATCCACGGAAAAGTGACGTTTACGTTGAAATTACCTTCAATCAGCCCACAAATATTTTACACACTATTCAGATCTTAAAGTTGAACATATCTGGAAATTTAAGTAACTTTGTAAGTTGAAGTTTGCCCTCCAGATAAAATAGAAACGAAGTTTTATTTGTTTATTTTTGTAAAAACTGCCAAATATCCGATCAGGCATTCACAAGGGCCGGTCAGCTAAACTGTAGACAAATTTCTAGCTCGGAAAAATATAGAATTATTCCTCAAAAAAAAGAGAGGGTGAAATAGTGACCCACTAGCCTATTTTTCATACTACAAATTTCCTAAATTCTACTTATTTTCTTCAAATAATTCAGTTAAGAAATTAGACCCCAGGATGAGCCAGGGGCACCCTTGGCAACACTAGAGAACAACATGACCAAGTGAAATAACTCTGGCGCTAACTAAACAAGATTCACGACATTATAATGACATTCAAAGCCTTGTCCTGGACTGTTGCATACGAAATTAATATGATTTAAAAACTTCCCGAGAATTCCATCGCAATACAGGCCCTTTGCCGAAATTCCTGCGCCCTTAGACCAGAGGCTTAGGAATTCCGTTACAAAACATATTTTCATTATTGTACGCAGGGTCAAATCTTTAGCAGGCCCAGTGAAGTTCCCCCACAAGAAGACTTGCTACAAGTAACATAATTTAAAACTGCACGCAAATTGAATGAAGCCTTCGTCGCTAGGAATTCCATCTGCAGACGGACTGTGAAATTAGAAGACGCGTCTGTCTGGTTATCCGTCTCGAGAAAATACAATTTTACGAACATTCGATTTCGCGGCCAGACACACGGACTGGCGATCCGTTTTCAGCTCGAATGCATTTTCGTTCTGATCGTGTTCATGATCGATGCTAACATCTCTGGTCGCAATGCTTCCGGCAAGATACTCGTCGTAAAAATCATCTCATTTGGCCTTTAAAAGCGTTGACAAATGTGCTGGTTTCCGCAAAAGATATCTACATTTTTGACCAAAGATTTGTTGTCAAAATCAAAAGTTAAGCCTGGTTTACACGGATCAAGCTTTCGTTCAATTGGTTGAGCTCAACCCTTGAGCACAACCTTGAGCTCAACCAATTGAACGAAAGCTTGATCCGTGTAAACCAGGCTTAAGTCATCAAAAATGTACATATGAATCAGGAAATGAGAGACATTGGTTATCATTTGTTGATTCTATAGATGCAAATACTCGATCAGTTTCCTTCCTGACTGGAATCTATTTACCTAGGCAAGCCAACCCTAATAATAATAAAAATCGTAAGTCAGTATGTATCAGTCCCCTATCAATGACTTACAATCTGAAGTACACTGCAAAAGATATTGACGCTTTGGTGGTACTTAGCTCAGCAAATAACTCAAGCTAGTTTTCAAGCAATTGCGTCAAAGAAATCTAGTTGTAAGAAACGCTGAATGGACGCATCAACAATGAACCTTGTCACTTGGTGCTACAACACAGGTAGGTAGGTGGGCGTGCACCGGCAGTAGCACCAAGCCAATCCAATTATTTCACCTTTAATCCTCACGCTTATATCGCACTTTCAGTTTGATTCGCAGAAGGCTTACCCCGGCGGTGACCTACATGAATTAGAATTAGTTTTGCAAAAGCACCGATTCTTGTTTTTGCAAATGCCATGGCTTATAACAAGAAATTAATTAAATTGAAATATTGTTTGGTTTTCGCACGCTTATAATAACAAAACTCGGGCAGCAAAATTGCATGACTGCACCGATGTCGGAGGGTAGCTTAGGGCTGGCACGTGTTGATGAAATTATAGAGTTGCAAACATGCTAATTGCTAACAAATCCAGACATTTTGCAACAGCCAAAGCCGTAAGTGGCTTATTACCTAACTAAGAGCTGGTTTTTACAATATCTAGTTTAGTGGCTAACCTTCTCTCCATGGTGTCAACCTATCGGCTGCTTCTGTTTTCTTCCGAACTTGAAGAGAAATATTTAACTGGTTATTGTAGGCCCGGGTTTATGAGTTTCATAATTGTAAAAATCTGAATGTTCACTATATTCATAGCGTGCAACCTAGCCAAATTGAAAATCGATTTAATTTTTGCTAATAAAGAGTACCTACCTATAAACGTCGACCAAAAATATTTCGTATTCCGAGTTTTTCTCTGAGATTCCAACCATTTTTAAATCAAAATAAATAACAAGCCTTTTTCACAGAACCACCCCTGAAACTGCAGACAAGACAAATTTAAAAAATTCACCGGCGGCCTTAACAGCAAAAAAACACCCCCAACCACCAAAAACTCGTACATTTCCGAGCCGCCTACCCATCCTCCACCCCGCTCGTAACGCGTTGCAAAACGCGGTCGTATCAGGCAAATTGCAAATGAAACGCGCTAGGCCGGGGCACGTACGACGCCGACGCCGACGCCCGACGCCGACGCCGACGCCGGAGTAAAGTAAAACACATTGGTGTGTACATTTTTAACGCCCGCCGCGCGCCCCCATTAAGAAGGCGGCGGGAGCGCAAAGCTGTCGGCCATTACGCAGACAGAATCACCTATTAAATCGTCCCTGTAATGGATACGGGTCACCCCCTTCCCCGCCGGTAGGGGGTGACACATGGAGCTTGCAGGGTGGACATCGTGATAACTGTGCGCGGGTTAGTCCGAGGGTGAGAGCTGGATGTGGTTTTAAGGCGCGACGATGGCCGCTTGTTTAGGTGAGCGCTGAGGAGTTAAGGCCATATTGTTCGCTTGTACTGGGGTTTCGCTTTCCTCAACCTTGGAGAGATATAAAATCTCTGTTCAGGTGAATTTTTCGACCTCTTGAGTCCAGCTGTCTATAAGATGGTAATTTTTATTATTTTTATTTTTACTAAAGAGTGGTTTATTGATTTCCATTTGCGTTTTTTATACCAGTTTATGGCGAGTAAAATGCGTTGAATTTCAGGAAGCATGTGACGCACTTAAAATCGGGCGAAGTCGTCATGTGTTCCGTGTAGAAAAAAGCAAAAAAACCATGTTATTTTCCCAAGTTTTACGGGTTTAAAAAATTTGCCAGTGTGTTTATTTACAATTTTTATATCTCTGGAACTCCAGAGGTGATTTGGAAAGTAAATTTTACGTCAGAAATTTAATTATTTACTTGAAAAGCAATGAGTTCCTGTAATGCTGCTAGTGCATTAAATTTTTGAGCAGCGAATCACAATTATCGTAACTGTGGTTGTTTCAAGTTATAGCCTGGAATTTTCATAAAACCAACTTTAAAGATACCGTGTGGTAAAAAAGAAGCATCAAAAGTGCCGTAATTTTTAGGAATATTTCGATGAGGATATTTTATTTTCTATGTGATGGCACAGGTCTAGAAAAGTTAAGACTGATTGACAATTGGTCAAAAGGATTAGGATTAGTGATAAGGATTAGTGATAAGTGATTAGTGATAAGTGATTTGTAATAAGTTTTGAGAGAAATGGGAGATACGTTTTACGTGTTCGCGTCCACAACCGTTTATAAGGACTAAGAACGATCAAAGTGATTAGTCTGTAAGGATAAATAAAAAAGTAATTTCATTTTTAATTCTTATAACCGCTTATGTCTAATCAATCAGATAAAAAAATAAAAATTCTTACTCAACTATTTTAACGGGAATTGCCGAGAGTATTCAACACGTGAAAGCGATTTTAAAGCAACTCAAGCTGCCATTGTTGATTGAAACTAGTCACAAGGACGAAGGAATAAGTTGTGAATCGCAGTCTTGATCTTTGATCATAATCACTGATCCTTGACGCTTAAGACTAATTGTGAATCGGGCTTAAACGGCGTGAAATCGGCAGATATCTAGTCTTCTTAATCGATCGCCTGAAAAAATGTCCAAGCTAATAATGGTGTTGTGCTAAGGGTCCGTCGTCTCGTTTAGTGCTTAGTGCCCTAGGATTGTTACAGCAGCAGCAGCAGCAGCAGCAGCAGCAGCAGCAGCAGCAGCAGCAGCAGCAGCAGCAGCAGCAGCAGCAGCAGCAGCAGCAGCAGCAGCAGCAGCAGCAGCAGCAGCAGCAGCAGCAGCAGCAGCAGCAGCAGCAGCAGCAGCAGCAGCAGCAGCAGCAGCAGCAGCAGCAGCAGCAGCAGCAGCAGCAGCAGCAGCAGCAGCAGCAGCAGCAGCAGCGGCAGCAGCTGCAGCAGCAGCAGCAGCAGAAGGTTTATGCCAACAGCTCCAATTGTCCGCTCCGCGCTATTTTCGTACTTATAAGATCGAGTTTCCCGACTGCTTTATGCTAACCGGTCTTTTATCGACGCAGTTTAATTAGCAAATGGGGCTCGAATCGTCGCGTTCGAATCGACGCTGAAACGCGAAGCTGTTCACGCCATTCGCGAAACACTTTGCTAAATGAATTACCTTACATCTATAGGTATATATGTAGGTATATATACCTACATAAAAGGCTGCACTAACTTGTACCTGGGGTAGAAAGATGATTGGGACAGACTGAATGCTCCGGATCTTTGATTGCATGCACCGTTTTGATTCGATGTTCCCCGATTTAAGTTCGTAAGTTTTTCTATGAATTTGAAACAAGGCTTTCTGTCAAGCTGTGCAGCCTGGACAGCCAGAGAGTGGCCGACACCGCGCGTGGACGCCATGTTGGACACAAGACTGTCAAGCTGTGCAGCCTTGACAGCCAGAGAGTGGCCGACACCGCGCGTGGACGCCATGTTGGACACAAGACTGTCAAGCTGTGCAGCCTTGACAGCCAGAGAGTGGCCGACTCCGCGCGTGGACGCCATGTTGGACACAAGACTGTCAAGCTGTGCAGCCTTGACAGCCAGAGAGTGGCCGACTCCGCGCGTGGACGCCATGTTGGACACAAGACTGACTGTCAAGCTGTGCAGCCTTGACTGCCAGAGAGTGGCCGACTCCGCGCGTGGACGCCATGTTGGACACAAGACTGTCAAGCTGTGCAGCCTTGACAGCCAGAGAGTGGCCGACTCCGCGCGTGGACGCCATGTTGGACACAAGACTGTCGAGCTGTGCAGCCTTGACAGCCAGAGAGTGGCCGACTCCGCGCGTGGACGCCATGTTGGACACAAGACTGTCAAGCTGTGCAGCCTTGACAGCCAGAGAGTGGCCGACTCTGCGCGTGGACGCCATGTTGGACACAAGACAGTCAAGCTGTGCAGCCTTGACAGCCAGAGAGTGGCCGACTCCGCGCGTGGACGCCATGTTGGACACAAGACTGTCAAGCTGTGCAGCCTTGACAGCCAGAGAGTGGCCGACTCTGCGCGTGGACGCCATGTTGGACACAAGACTGTCAAGCTGTGCAGTCTTGACAGCCAGAGTGGCCGACTCCACGCGTGGGCGCCATGTTGGACACAAGACTGTCAAGCTGTGCAGCCTTGACAGCGAGAGAGTGGCCGAATCCGCGCGTGGACGCCATGTTGGACACAAGACTGTCAGGCTGTGCAGCCTTGACAGCCAGAGAGTGGCCGACTCCGCGCGTGGACGCCATGTTGGACACAAGACTGTCAAGCTGTGCAGCCTTGACAGCCAGAGAGTGGCCGACTCCGCGCGTGGACGCCATGTTGGACACAAGACTGTCAAGCTGTGCAGCCTTGACAGCCAGAGAGTGGCCGACTCCGCGCGTGGACGCCATGTTGGACACAAGACAGTCAAGCTGTGCAGCCTTGACAGCCAGAGAGCGGCCGACTCCGCGCGTGGACGCCATGTTGGACACAAGACTGTCAAGCTGTGCAGCCTTGACAGCCAGAGTGGCCGAATCCGCGCGTGGACGCCATGTTGGACACAATACTGTCAAGCTGTGCAGCCTTGACAGCCAGAGAGTGGCCGACTCTGCGCGTGGACGCCATGTTGGACACAAGACTGTCAAGCTGTGCAGCCTTGACAGCCAGAGAGAGGCCGACTCAGTGCGTGGACGCCATTTTGGACACAAGACTGTCAAGCTGTGCAGCCTTGACAGCCAGAGAGTGGCCGACTCCACGCGTGGACGCCATGTTGGACACAAGACTGTCAAACTGTGCAGCCTTGACAGCCAGAGAGTAGCCGACTCCGCGCGTGGACGCCATGTTGGACACAAGACTGTCAAGCTGTGCAGCCTTGACAGCCAGAGAGTGGCCGACTCCGCGCGTGGACGCCATGTTGGACACAAGACTGTCAAGCTGTGCAGCCTTGACAGCCAGAGAGTGGCCGACTCCGCGCGTGGACGCCATGTTGGACACAAGACTGTCAAGCTGTGCAGCCTTGACAGCCAGAGAGTGGCCGACTCCGCGCGTGGACGCCATGTTGGACACAAGACTGTCAAGCTGTGCAGCCTTGACAGCCAGAGAGTGGCCGACTCCGCGCGTGGACGCCATGTTGGACACAAGACTGTCAAGCTGTGCAGCCTTGACAGCCAGAGAGTGGCCGACACCGCGCGTGGACGCCATGTTGGACACAAGACTGTCAAGCTGTGCAGCCTTGACAGCCAGAGAGTGGCCGACTCCGCGCGTGGACGCCATGTTGGACACAAGACTGTCAAGCTGTGCAGCCTTGACAGCCAGAGAGTGGCCGACTCCGCGCGTGGACGCCATGTTGGACAAAAGACTGTCAGGCTGTGCAGCCTTGACAGCCAGAGAGTGGCCGACTCCGCGCGTGGACGCCATGCTGGACACAAGACTGTCAAGCTGTGCAGCCTTGACAGCCAGAGAGTGGCCGACTCCGCGCGTGGACGCCATGCTGGACACAAGACTGTCAAGCTGTGCAGCCTTGACAGCCAGAGAGTGGCCGACTCCACGCGTGGACGCCATGCTGGACACAAGACTGTCAAGCTGTGCAGCCTTGACAGCCAGAGAGTGGCCGACTCCGCGCGTGGACGCCATGCTGGACACAAGACTGTCAAGCTGTGCAGCCTTGACAGCCAGAGAGTGGCCGACTCCGCGCGTGGACGCCATGCTGGACACAAGACTGTCAAGCTGTGCAGCCTTGACAGCCAGAGAGTGGCCGACTCCGCGCGTGGACGCCATGTTGGACACAAGACTGTCAAGCTGTGCAGCCTTGACAGCCAGAGAGTGGCCGACTCCGCGCGTGGACGCCATGTTGGACACAAGACTGTCAGGCTGTGCAGCCTTGACAGCCAGAGAGTGGCCGACTCGGCGCGTGGACGCCATGTTGGACACAAGACTGTCAAGCTGTGCAGCCTTGACAGCCAGAGAGTGGCCGACTCCGCGCGTGGACGCCATGTTGGACACAAGACTGTCAAGCTGTGCAGCCTTGACAGCCAGAGAGTGGCCGACTCCGCGCGTGGACGCCATGTTGGACACAAGACTGTCAGGCTGTGCAGCCTTGACAGCCAGAGAGTGGCCGACTCCGCGCGTGGACGCCATGTTGGACACAAGACTGTCAAGCTGTGCAGCCTTGACAGCCAGAGAGTGGCCGACTCCGCGCGTGGACGCCATGTTGGACACAAGACTGTCAAGCTGTGCAGCCTTGACAGACAGAGAGTGGCCGACTCCGCGCGTGGACGCCATGTTGGACACAAGACTGTCAAGCTGTGCAGCCTGGACAGCCAGAGAGTGGCCGACTCCGCGCGTGGACGCCATGTTGGACACAAGACTGTCAAGCTGTGCAGCCTTGACAGCCAGAGAGTGGCCGACTCCGCGCGTGGACGCCATGTTGGACACAAGACTGTCAAGCTGTGCAGCCTTGACAGCCAGAGAGTGGCCGACTCCGCGCGTGGACGCCATGTTGGACACAAGACTGTCAAGCTGTGCAGCCTTGACAGCCAGAGAGTGGCCGACTCCGCGCGTGGACGCCATGCTGGACACAAGACTGTCAAGCTGTGCAGCCTTGACAGCCAGAGAGTGGCCGACTCCGCGCGTGGACGCCATGTTGGACACAAGACTGTCAAGCTGTGCAGCCTTGACAGCGAGAGAGTGGCCGACTCCGCGCGTGGACGCCATGTTGGACACAAGACTGTCAAGCTGTGCAGCCTTGACAGCCAGAGAGTGGCCGACTCCGCGCGTGGACGCCATGTTGGACACAAGACTGTCAAACTGTGCAGCCTCGACAGCCAGAGAGTGGCCGACTCCGCGCGTGGACGCCACATTGGACACAAGACTGTCAAGCTGTGCAGCCTTGACAGCCAGAGAGTGGCCGACTCCGCGCGTGGACGCCATGTTGGACACAAGACTGTCAAGCTGTGCAGCCTTGACAGCCAGAGAGTGGCCGACTCCGCGCGTGGACGCCATGTTGGACACAAGACTGTCAGGCTGTGCAGCCTTGACAGCCAGAGAGTGGCCGACTCCGCGCGTGGACGCCATGTTGGACACAAGACTGTCAAGCTGTGCAGCCTTGACAGCCAGAGAGTGGCCGACTCCGCGCGTGGACGCCATGTTGGACACAAGACTGTCAAGCTGTGCAGCCTTGACAGCCAGAGAGAGGCCGACTCAGTGCGTGGACGCCATTTTGGACACAAGACTGTCAAGCTGTGCAGCCTTGACAGCCAGAGAGAGGCCGACTCCGCGCGTGGACGCCATGTTGGACACAAGACTGTCAAGCTGTGCAGCCTTGACAGCCAGAGAGTGGCCGACTCCGCGCGTGGACGCCATGTTGGACACAAAACTGTCAAGCTGTGCAGCCTTGACAGCCAGAGAGTGGCCGACTCCGCGCGTGGACGCCATGTTGGACACAAGACTGTCAAGCTGTGCAGCCTTGACAGCCAGAGAGTGGCCGACGCCGCGCGTGGATGCCATTTTGGACACAAGACTGTCAAGCTGTGCAGCCTTGACAGCGAGAGAGTGGCCGACTCCGCGCGTGGACGCCATGTTGGACACAAGACTGTCAAGCTGTGCAGCCTTGACAGCCAGAGAGTGGCCGACTCCGCGCGTGGACGCCATGTTGGACACAAGACTAACCATGAAAACAAAGAGCTAGCAAAGCAGCCCTTCAGAAATCCACCCACTGCTTCCCTCCCTTAAAATCACTCTGTTTCGTCAAGACTTTGCCCAGGGACGAGGATCTGACGCCAACGGACCGCGAGTTTCACGTTATGCATATCAGACAGTAGCTGGATAGCTGTCGACTGCGCAAACAAACGCGAAATAATTTTAAACATCCTCGCTCATTAGGCGCGGCCGTGTGTTGTTAATGTGTACCGGGCGAGTCTGTCTTGCAGCAATTCTCGCAAGCTGTGGGCCACAATTGAAAGTGTCAGTCGCCGTTGATGGCGGTCGGAAGCCTCCCCCCTCTTTGCCATTGTCGAGATGAAAGGGGGCGCCGTCGTGAATTTATGTGCGCCGGGCGATTGTTGTGCAGCTCGTATCGCGCGGTATAACATCTTGCGCTACTTGTTGGATGCTTTTTGCGGGGGTTTATTCCGGTCGTCGTCGTCGAATTGGACGCGTCGGCGACGCGATGCGCAAAGTTATTTGCTTTTAATGGCGGCAACGGCTCTGGGCTGCGGCCGTAAAGCCGGCGGAAATTGACGACAATGTTTCTGTCGTTTTATTATCGTGGTTTTTTTTTACAGTGTTCACCGCCTGCTGTTATTGTGAAGCTATAGCTGAAAATCACCCGGTTATTGCGGCGGGGCGTTCATAGTTGAAAAATGTGACATATTTATTCGAGGAATAAACGTTGGCACTTTGACGCCAGAAAAAAACATATCAAGTATAATGTATTTCGATAAAAGTTAATCGTACAGCAGCTCAAAGCGTACCACTAATAAACTTCAATTATTTTTTCTTTGCTTCATACATATAACGTTACATTTGGCAGAGGGCGCTACCTTTGTTGTGCGGGATGCGTCCAGGAGTAAATCAGTAGACGTCGAAGCCATCAAGTCCTGGCGTTTTCGGGAAGTTTGCCCAAAGTAGCATACGAATTTCTAACCACATTAGGTGAAATTAAATCATCTAAAAACCCAACCCTGCTCCCGACGAGTAAGATTTGCTCTACGGCCAGCGTTTAGGCGGCCGTGTAGGAAAGATCAACACGGCCTTGTGTATCTAGAACAGTGGTCGGCGCCTAGCATTGTTCCGAGATGAATCTAGAAGCCCTTGTTCTCGCAATGCAGAGCAAGCAGCAACTTCGAGACATTAGTGCGCGTGCGTGAAACAAACGCCGAAATACGGACAAGGGATGTTGGACGAGGAAATGCGTGTCACGCGGTGTACCAACCGGCGGAAGTGAAATTACTGACGCTATATTTACACCCGGAGAAGCGGAGAGTACAGATTCAAAACCCACACCAAAAGTTTCGTTATGACCCAGTTTTTCAGTGGCGCGTTAACTTCTTGACGGCCCGTTAGTGTTATTATTACCATGGTTACTGCCAGTGAGATGCCTAGAAGCTGTGTTAACAGACCTGTCACAACTCACTGAATAACTGGACTTGAGTTTTTGATGCGTGTGCCATATCAATAGGAAGATTAGCAAATAAACGGTACGTTGGAAAGACCGTCCTAGTTACCCATGACAAGCATCTTTATTTAATCAATTCCGGACAAGCGAAAGATGAATTTTTCAGAGCCAATTATTTCAGTGGATTAAGGCTGGTTCACAATCAACTTAGCAATAGACATAACTTAAAATAAGCAGTAACTTAAAAGTTTGACATATGGATCTCCATGAGACTGTCTACAACAAACATAAGGACTTAACTTAGACATGACTTAAACATAATGTTTGACCATGTCAAACTTTTAAGTTACTGCTAATTTTCAGTTATGTCTATTGCTAAGTTGATTGTGAACCAGCCTTTATCAATGATTTTAACGGTCTGTTAACACAATGGCCATCATTTGGCCATGATGTTAACACATTGCATATTTTTGCCGTTTGAAACGAAAAAGCAGCGTGAAAAACGCAGAATTCTACAGCAAAACAACAGTTACTAAAATACTTTCAACAAATCTGCCAAAATCCACTGTCTCCCTTAGCCCGATTTCCAGCCCGCGTCGCCCACCAAGTCGTCAGCCCTCGACAACAGCGACACCGAAACTAGAGCGCGCCACCGTGGTCGCTGCTACGTGCCCCGCATTCGACCCCGTTACCCCGGGCAACGGCGAGGGTAGTAGTTGCAGGGCGGGGAATTTATTGTCAAAATATTGTCGACGCTTTGTCGACTGGTCCACCCCCGCGGTCGGTGGCCTGTGCGCATGCGTCGAGGCCACGGGTTAAATGTGTTGCTCGAACTCTTGTAGAGATCTTGGGGGCTTAGTGGGGAATGGGGCACGGCAACTAGATTCGGCCGGTGGATATAGCAGTAGGAAACATCTCAACGGGCTGTGGGATGGATGGGAAACTCTGCACAAATATTTGGGCAACGCTATTTGACGTTGTTGAACTGGTGAATGGATCGTCAGCGCCGCCTGTGCGGCTTGGTTGGATATGAAAGCATCACAGCCGTCTAGGTAAACGACGTAACTGATGTCATCTTATTTGATATTGATAAAATATATAGAAATTAAACTTGGTTACACAATTAAATAGCAAAAACGCAAATAAACCACGGCAACGATGTCATTATAGAATAAAACCTGCCAGTGCGCAATGAAAATTATGTTTTTCAACTCTGTCCAACAACGCTGTGTAGTAAAATTGCTCTCTTGGATCAATTGACCTTTTCTATGCACGTATAAATGAAGTCATATACACACAGTGTGAAATTAAATCCAATGATGGATTTAGGTTTCCCCTTATTTCTTGGTTAAACTGCAGAGCCAATAATATTTTTTGTGGACCGTTTCAACCAAGGATTATTGGGAAATCAAAACCCTAAGGGATGTTTGGTATAATTTTTATTAGAATTAAATATATCTATTGCAAATGAAATTTTATCAAGCGGTCGGTACAACTTTACCTTCATACCGGCGGACTCAATTCTCAGCCGGTAACACCACTACTACCTACCCCGGCACATGCTTCGTGTGTGAGCGAGCGAGATGGACGCATCTTGCCCGGAGGTCCAGACTCTTTGTGCACAGAACTGGTGGATTAATTTCCATTCTAAAATGTCCGCCCCCTCGGCGAGTATCTCAGGTGGGTGCCGAGCTAAGTGGACATGACATCTTTTAAGGGAAATTAAGCAGTTTGAATTGTTGGAGTCGAAGGGGGCACGGGCGGAAGTTAGGAAATCTGGTTCCGGGCCACTGATGCTATGCAAAGTTATGCAATCTAACAATTTGACCGACTCTCGGGTATATGAAGTTTTGAAATGCATGGTTTGGAATGGAAGCGCGGTTTGTTTCAATCTTACAATCTGATATTCGAGTTTGTATCCTGAATTTTGGCTGGAAGTTATTTTTTCGTACGCTACTAAAATTGAATTGTGTTGTCAATTGTTTCCCACTGCCTTGTTCAACTTTTAGCCGTAAGTGGCATCGCTAAATGTAACATCTAGAAGGCACTGGCTGTGCAAGGATCCTTGCTGATTTATAATACCGATTTTTTTCGAATTTTAGCTTGCTTTCGGAGATTCTCGCGTTTTTTTGGCGCTAGAGCAAATTTGCTTAGAAAATATTGTGCAGAATTTGAAGACGCATGAGAGGTACTAGAAATCGAGGAAATATTTCGAATATTCAGTAAAGATAAATGCTTAAAACAGTATTAGGTCAGCTGCAAGTCTAGCCGCTGGAAGTTTCAAGCAGGCAGTGCGTGCGGTCAAATATTATCACTGGGGCTGTTTCGAGGTGGTTAATTAATTTGAATTTTCTCCCAACAGACGAAATCGGTTAAAAGTATGGAACTAGCTTTAAGCTGCGTATTCAAATTAATGTATGTGACAAAAATTTGTTTCTGACAAAAAATACATTTTATATCTACCTTATTCTTCTTTTGATGATTACTCTTTGTGACTTAATGACGAGGCTTATTTTCCATACCTTTTGTAATAATTTAGCCTTGTAGAGATGGCAGCATTTTATTGATCATGAAATATTTGCAGCATGTAATATAATATTTTTGATGAAACCACATGTGCCACTAACATGGATTTTTTGTTTTATTTCAAGTTTTGCCGAGCAATTTCAAAAGATCTTGATGTATTATTCGACCAGCCCGATTTCCCAACAGAATGCTCGCACGAACAACTACTTGTCAAGTCGAGATGCAGACCTGAATAATAATTTATAATTTTACTACAACGTGTCAAGCAAAATAAAATGCACTTTTCCTGACGACGCTAGATTTATCAAAACAGACTTTCCAGCTTTCTTTTTACAAAAAGTTAACATCTCAACAAGTGATTGATGTATTCAGAAGCACCCACTTGTCGTTGTCACGGCAACCAAGTGATTGTTTGCCGAATATTACTCAACTCGTAGGCAACGCGGACAAAGCCCAAGTGATTTTAGAAACAAATGAGTGGCTCGTAAATAATAATAAAAAAAACACAGCGAAAACTGAGAGAAAAGAAAATCTAACAAGATAACTTTTCCATCCGCTTCGGCGAAGGTAACACAAGAAGAAACTCGCGCTAAGAATTAATACAGACCGGCGCGAAATTGCCTGGAAACAGCGACGGCGAAACATTAAAATAAAATAATCATCCAGCCGTCCATTGCGCACACTCAACACGAATCTTGCCCGGAATGAGGTTAAGGTGACCTCGCACCAGCGAACGGGGTGTCGGCTAGTAAAAGATAAGCAACCCGCCCTGCAGATATAAGTTTTCGAAACTTTGATCACCTGCATATAGGCACTTAACTTTTATCGTCACATCAAATCTACATAATATTTAAACTATGTAAATATCCCGCCGTCTTGCTCCCTCGCTCCCAGGTGCAAACGCCACGGCGAGGGACAGAGAAACAGATCCACGCGGGCAAAGAAGTCGACCCCCCCGACAGAATTATCTTCCTAGCTCGCCGCAGGACGAAACTTTCTTTCATTTTTCACTCGGTCCCGTACGCGGATTTATGCGTTCCTGACGTTGAATATCCGTGCGTGCACGTGATAAGACAAAGGAGGAGCGTGTTTGCGATTTCCACTGCCGTGAGGAGACAAACGGAGTGGGGGGGGGGGGGGCCGTGACTGAAGTCGCATTGCATTATAGTCCATCCAGGTAAAGGTCATCCTTACAAAATGGCCGCCTTTTACATTCCACCAACTGATGAAACTGAATCTACAAGGCGCTATTTCAAAATAACAAAATCAAACGCTAGAGCAATGGCTGAACGTTTTATTTCTCGTGCCCGCATTTCTTCTAACTTTCTACTAGTAACTTTAATATTAAAGTTATAACCTAATAAATTTAGTTTCTAAAAAGTTAGAAATTTAAGTAGATTGGTGGCTAGAAATTTATTTGGCGTCATGTGGGTGACCGTGTATTGACCACTAGCGCTGTGTGAACCGGGTTATTGTTAAAATAAAAATACTTTACTTAAAATATGGCTGCCATTTACGTTTAACAAACCCATGAAAATAAATATGTAACTTTTTCAAAATTTCAAACTCAAACCATAAAACAGGGCCAAACGTTTTACTTACCACTCGCATTATATCTTCTAGCATTTTACCAAGCAGCTTTATTATAACGATTTTAGTCTAAAGCAGTTCGTTACAAAAATAAATTGTTTACTGCAAACTTATTTCTTAAGTTGGTAGTAAAAGTGACTCGGTACTAACGCTGAGTGGACCGGGTCATTCTTGACTTGGATGGAGTATAGAGAGTCTTTCTTTTGTCTGCAGCTTCCTCGATTAGACGTCTATCGAAAGAACGAGTTTCGGCGCTCGCGGCTGTTTGAGCCAACCGGCCGATCGGGAAGGAAAACAACTCTTTTTAATATGAAACCAGCAAAAAAGAATATAGGCTCGAGTCATACAATTATTAAATTTTAGTTTCTATAATAAGATATACGAAACTTACTATTGTGAATGCGACGGAATAATTGCAGTAGGGTTTTAATCGATGCTATTTATTTCATTATTTGCTTGAAATTGATTGACGCCATCTTTATTAAGAATACTAAACCGTCATTTGTTTCGGCCACCAAGGACCAAGACAACTAATGGCGATCATAGACTCATTAGTCGTAACTAAAATAAATTACAATCTTTCACAGAAATGCTATGGGACATAATTTATTTTTATCATTTTAGGATCAATTTTATAGTAATTTTGACTCCGGAGTTAGTATATTGTAACCCTAGAAAAAAATTGATCACATTCAAAATTCAATTCCAGAGACTATTAAAATTTTGGTGGAAATGCTTTTCTTTTCAATATCTTATTGACCCTGCAATGGGAATTTTCGAATGTTGTTCACTTAAAATGATTGGCTGTCACCATGACACTTAACTCGAAATTTATGACATGAATTCCCTTCAAAAGTGTATGTCTTTTACAAGGAGTAGGTACATTTCGTGTTTGCCACAGATATACAAAAAAACTTACTAAAACTACAAAAATATGAGTACTCTAACCTAATATCGCGCAATTTCGTCTACAAAAACCTAATCAGAGTTTAGAATCAAAAAGTAGCCCATTTTTCAAACACACTGCGTCGGCAACCCCCCAAAACCCCGCCGCCAACACAACGCCCCTCATTGAATAAGTAAGCTGATAACAAGAAACTTACCCACTAAAAACTAATCTAAAAAGAAAAGAAAAAATAAACTGGCAAGTCTCGCAGCGAGATAACTTGTTTAGCTGCTGGCAGAGCATCTGTCTGCTGCGCAAGTTGTGTCTCCGAGGGCGAATTAGCCGCGTCGGCGGGCGAAATCATCCCCCGTACTACCCCTGCGCGAACGCGGCGAAAGTTCGGCAACTTTGCGCTCCCAAGGGCGGCAGCCAGCCACGCCACGTATTTAAGTATTTAAGTATTTAAGTATGTACCCGGCACTGGGTTCGCGGCGCAATTACAGGCGAACGTGTGGCCGATTTGGGATTTTGGGCGCCGACAGTTGGTGTTCAGATGTCCGCGATGTCTCGCGAATAGTTTGCATATCTTCAGAGATTTAATGTTATTTTTGCGCAAAGTTGGCAAGTGTGAGATAAGGGAGGCTGTCCCAAAGTGAAACTTTATGTAAAGCAGAACAGTGTCTTTATTATTGAGATAATGCGCTAATATTTTGAATTTTAAAAGTTTCAGTCAATGGACAAACTTACTTGTCTGTAAAAAATGCTCGAAAAGCAATGTGTTTAATTAAGTAAAGCTCCGTTTAACGATAAAACCACGAGCTTAAACCAGCATTGAATCAAGGTCATGTTTATTGACGATAACATTTGCTAGTTCTACAATGATTTTTCGAAAATTAACCCCGAAAAGTTTCTAGGAAGGACAACTTTGATGTGTCATTTGTGTCGATGGCTGTTCACTTGTCAAATGGCCGGAACTTCCGTCTAGTTTTAATGTCGTATAGAGCGTCGAGTTTGGGAACAACATTTCCTATGCGCATTTATTTTGCCATTTCCACTGGACATGGAGCAAAAAACAAAACGATTGCATGCATTTTTTTGTATGTATATTAAATCTCCACTACAACCATACACCAGTAAAATCTACAAAGAGTGTTTTAAAACTCATTATTTTTGGAGAGTAATGAACTACAAAGCACAACCTATTAAAATATTACTAATTACGCTTGGCCTTCATTTATCACGTGAAAATCTTGGCTCAAAGCGATCTTTGACTAATTTAGAGCAACAATTCTGACCGTCGAACCAATAATTGAAGAACAAACCTTAAAACAACCAAGTAAAGCCGACAGCTTGGGTCAGCGAAGAAGAATTCTTCCAACATCCTGTGTAGATGCTTACCTAAAATGAGGAAATTATCATCATTAGACACGTAGTACATTCATTTGCTAAATATAATTACATTTCACAGAGTGTTACATTTCAGAAGCTGTCAATGAGGGAACACAACAAAATTTCACGAATTTCGTTGAAGTTATTGAAAGCAGATACGCTTCTGGCGAAACACATTCTATGAAGAGAATCCACCGCCACAGAATCCCTTCCCATACGGCTGGAGAAGTGGAATCGCTCGTGAAATTTTGAGTATTTTTAAAACAAAACGAGCTTTTGCTCACTGACACTTCAAGCAGATTGCTTCATAACTTGCGAATGGCGTACACTTTATTTGCTGCATGTATTAAAAAATCGAATCGGACCGTCAAACATTCGCGAATTAAACTGGAAGGTTTTTTTACTGTCATGTCGTGATATTAATTCTTAGCAAGGAGCGCGCATCACGTTCCGAGCTATCCGCTTCGCAGCATTTTAACCCGCGTGACGAGCTTCAAACGATGAAAATAAACTTTTATTGGGAAAAATAACTTGTCAATTTGAGTTAGACATGAACAGTTGTATAGTGGCTATAATTTTGTGAATTACATTTGGCCATTACTGTTGCACATAAAAAAATCCAGTGCTTGAATTTCTATGCATTGCTGTTTCAATGAAGCCTGCAACTTTAAATTTTGTTAGGGCTTCGCGAAAGATAACTTGGCATTGAGTTGTGGATGAGCGTAGTTTGAATGATGCTGATTCAAGGCAAAGGTTTAGTTAGAATTAAGTTGAAAAAATATCAAATAACAACGTTGTTTTCAAGAGAATTTCTATAAAACAGCTTAATTTCTAATCAGTCATGTTCTATCAGTAATCTTATCCAGAAAGTACCAACACATTATCAAAATATATCAAACTAGGGGCTCTGCCCCTGCGGCCTCCGGCCGCCAACCCGCCCGGCGTGCTTTGGGGCTTCGCCCCAAAGCACCATCTGCTCGGAGCCCCTTTGCAGGGGGCTTCGCCCCCTGTCGGTTTTATTTGTTTCTATTTGTTTCTAGTTAATTTGTTTTTTGGAAATTGGTCTATGACCCTTCTGCCACGCCTGCCAAACACTTCATGTTTACCTACATATACACTGCTCAAATGCGAACTTATGGGTACTACTAATGATGGCAATATATTTTCGTGACTCAGGTACACAGAGGTCCACCATCAGTTGGTGACCCAGGAAAGGATAGTTTTCATGTGATGCCGCACATGCTGCTTCTAAGTCTTCCTTTCCTGACCCCACCCAACCTCCCAACCCAACCGTGTTCTATGTTTCCTGATGTCTTTCCTGCCTTTCGAGCGTAGTTTTTTGCCACTCCCCCTCCCCCCCCCCCCCCCAACTAATCCTACAATTCCTCAACCCACCCAACTTCCCAACCTGCCTCTGCGTATTATTTTTAAAGCAAAAACATTGACTTTAGGACAGATGGGTTTTAGTGCATGTAATGCTTAGGACATTTTTTTCCCGTTTTCCTTTCCTGACCCAAACCAACCTCCCAACCCAACCGTGTTGTTTGTTTCCTGATGCCTTTCCTGCCTTTCGTGCGTTTTTTTTGCTACTCCCCTTGCCCAACAATTAGTGCCTTTCTGCATGTTCTCTGCCCGCCTGTTCATTGTTGGGTGTTGCTTAAAGGAGGGGGGTTTCATTTCGTGACACAGATACACCGATGTCCACCATCACTTGGTGTCGCCACAGCATGAGTTTTCACGTGTCGCTGCACGTGTTTCTTCTATGTTTTCCTTTCCTGCCCCAAAGTAACCTCCCAACCATGATTTTGCAGATTTTCCCATCCCCCTCCCTCACCCCTCCACTAATCCTACCTTTCCTGACCCAACCCAACTTCCCAACCTTCCTCTGCGTAGAGCCCCCTTGCAGGGGGCTTCGCCCCCTGTAGGTTTTATTTGTTTCTTGTGTTGATTTGTTTTTCGGTAATTGGTATTTGACCCTTCTGCCACGCTTACCTAACACTTTGTGTTTACCTTCATATACACTGCTCAAATGCGAACTTTAAAGTAATACTAATGATGGCTATATATTTTCATGACTCTGGTACACATGCGTCCTCCATCAGTAGTTGATCCAAGAAAAGCGAGTGGTGTGGTGTCGCCGAAGCATGAGTTCTCACGTGCCGCTACACGTGTTTCTTCTATGACTTCCTTTCATGACCCAA
This sequence comes from Nemurella pictetii, assembly GCA_921293315.2. Taxonomy (NCBI): domain Eukaryota; kingdom Metazoa; phylum Arthropoda; class Insecta; order Plecoptera; family Nemouridae; genus Nemurella; species Nemurella pictetii. The sequence continues at coordinate 13,657,756 of OV121122.1, forward strand.
ACTAACCTCCCAACCATGGTTTTGCAGAGTTTCCCCCCCCACCCCCCCCCCCACAACTAATCCTACCTTTCCTGACCCAACCCAACTTCCCAACCTTCCTCTGCGTAGGGCCCCCTTGCAGGGGGCTTCGCCCCCTGTAGGTGATATTTGTTTCTTGTGTTGATTTGTTTTCCGGTAATTAGTCTTTGACCCTTCTGCCACGCTTACCTAACACTTCGTGTTTATCTACATATTCACTGCTCAAATGCGAACTTATGGGTACTACTAATGATGGCTATATGTTTTCGTGACTCAGGTACACAGACGTCCACCATCAATTGGTTCAGGAATGGTTTTGCAGAATTCCTCACCCCCCCCCCACCCCCACCACCCTCCAAAATCCTACCTTTCCTGACCCAACCCAACTTCAAGCCAGAGGCGATGAATTGCTTCGAATTTTGTCTCGAAGTTGGACGAATTTCGGGCGCGTGAACCCCAATCAAGCCCTTTCGAGCCCTATCAAAGCCCTATCAACCCCTGCTCAAATCGCTGCCTAAATATTGCAGCGCGCAAGTCCCCAGTGGCACGAACACAACGCAACTTGACCCACGCGTTTTCATCGCGTTTTCGCAATTTCTATAAAGAATTACGCGGAGCCAAATTTAAGGATTTTAGTTAAGGTGGACTAGGGGCTCTGCCCCTGCGGCCTCCGGCCGCCAGCCCCGCCGGCGTGCTTTGGGGCTTTGCCCCAAAGCACCATCTGCTCGGAGCCCCCTTGCAGGGGGCTTCGCCCCCTGTAGGTTTTATTTGTTTCTTGTGTTAATTTGTTTTTCGGTAATTGGTGTTTGACCACGCTTACGTTTTTGAAAACGTGTTTGTTTGCCACGCTTACGTAACACTTCGTGTTTATCTACATGTTCATTGCTCTAATGCGAACATATGGGTACTACTGATGATGGCTACATATTTTCGTGACTCGGGTACACAGACGTCCACCATCAATTGATTATTCAAGTAAAGAGAGTTTCCCCAACTTCCCAACCTTCTTCTGCGTGGTACAACATTGTTGATATGCACAATCGTATGATGTTATCTACATATTCACTGCATAAAACCACGGTATATCCCCCCTCACACCACCACTAATCCTACCATTCCTGACCCAGCACCCAGCACCCAGCACCCAGCACCCGGCACCCAGCACCCGGCACCCAGCACCCGGCACACAGCATCCAGCACCCAGCACCCGGCACCCAGCATCCAGCACCCAACATCCGGCACCCGGCACCCAACACCCGGCACCCACCACCTGGCACCCAGCATCCAGCACCCGGCACCCAGCATCCAGCACCCAGCACCCGGCACCCTGCACCCAGCATCCAGCACCCGGCACCCGGCACCCAGCATCCAGCAACCAGCACCCGGCACCCGGCACGCAGCACCCGGCACCCAGCATCCAGCATCCAGGACCCAGCACCCACCACTCAACACCCGGCACCCAGCATCCAGCACCCAGGACCCGGCACCCAGCATTCGGCACCCAGCACCCAGCACCCAGCATCCAACACCCAGTACCCGGCCCCCGGCACCCAGCACCCAGCATCCAGCACCCGGCACCCAGCACCAACACCCTGGACCCGTGCCCTGTCGGCCGCTGCCTTTGTCCTTTCTTCGTTGCTCGTCGGCGTTAGTTTGGCCCGGGTCAGGCGAGCATGTTTTTTTGGCGGCATCTGCAGTAGTTGTATGATGTGTTTCCAGTATTTTGTTAAAGCTATATACTTTCTGAAGAACAAAACTCGATTTCAAACACTACATATTCCTAGTGGAAAAGTCGCGTAAAAACTCACAGTTAGACTCTTAGACACCACCATCGCCTGGTGTCGCCACTCGCCACAGCATGAATTTGTCAGTGGCAAATTATTTAGAAACCTGATACTTGATGCTAAAAAAATGAATTTTTGAATTTAATTTTTTTCGTAACCATGGATACATTTATTCAAGCCAGAGGCGTTGAATTGGTTCGAATTTTGTCTCGCCGCTGGACGAATTTCGGCCGCGTGAACCCAAATCCTGCCCTTTCGAGCCCTATCAGATCCCTATCATGCCGCGCTCAAATCGCTGCCAAAATATTGCAGCGCTCAAGTCCTCAGTGACACGAACACAACGCAACTTTCCCCATGCGTTTTCATCGCGTTTTCGCAATTTCGCTGGCGATTTACGCGGAGCCAAATTTAAGGATTTTAAAGAAGGTTGATGATGATTGAAGGTTGATGTTTACTATGTTTGCTGTGTGTTTGCTGCTTTTCGCGAACCAACGCGAAATTGGTGTCGTAACGCGCAAAGTTGACCAATGTTCGCGAACTCTCGATACCGACGCCTTACGAAAACAAATCACAATATCGTCAGTAATTTTCAGATTCATTTTTAGTTTCAATTAAAGGTGCTCGAAAATAAACTCAATGTGTATGATCAGTTGCGTAATCACGGGACTTCCCCGAAATGCGGCTGGCTGTAGCGAGCCCCCTCTCTCCACGATGATTTATATGCACTTGGTGGGGCCATGTGTTTTTGGACAAAGTACTTCGAAAACAGACCACAGCGCTCATCTAGCTGTCAGCGTTGAACGCAACGAAATAATATTAAGAAATTCATACATTTGACGGGAAATAATGTCAAGATGAGCGCAATTTTACCATGCTACCAACGGACATCCACTTTTCAATATCTTCCAAAATGCCCACACCGCAAGTCGGGAGTTTTTGCGAAAAGACCCCCCCACCCCCACCAAAAAAGGGCCCAATTTCGGGCTGGCTAATTTTAAGGCGTGGATTTGTAATAAAAATAGATGCTCAAATTTGGTGGTTGAACCCCCCCCCCCCAAAAAAAAAAGGGCCCATTTCGGCCAAACCATAGCGAGACCCCATAAGTGAGGTGTAGAATGTTGGATCGAGTTCGATTTCAAAGTTTCATATTGATAGGAGCGTAATTGCTAAGTGTAGAGTCGCATGTTTTTGTTTTTGGAAAAAGACCCCCTCTAAGAGGGCCCAATTTTGGGCTGGCGGGTTTAAAGTTATAGGTTTGAATTAAAAATGAACACTTTTACACGGGTACAAATTTTCAATTCTATGTGTCCAAATTTGACGGGTAAACCCCCCCAAAAAAGGGCCCATTTTGGTCAGACCGAAGCGAGACCCCAGCAGTGACTTGTAGAATGTGTGATCGAGTGCGTTTCCAGAATTTCATAAAGTTAGGAAAATAACTGCCAAGTGTAATCGCAAGTTTTTGTTTCTGCTAAATGACCCCCTCAAAAGGGCCCAATTTTGGGCTGGCTGATTTGAAAATTTTAGTTTGAATTGAAAATGGTCGCTGCTACACGGGTGTAAATTTTCAATCCTCCAAGTCCAAATTTGGTAGGTGAACCCCCCCAAAAAAGGGCCCATTTTGGTCAAACCGCAGCGAGACCCCCTCGTTGCACCCATTTACGGTGTATCGAGTGCGTTTCCAAAATTTCATAAGAATCGGATGGTAACTTTAGGCGTGCATAGACATGTCTGAAAGTGATGAAAACACACCGAACCACAGGGATAATATTAGTATAGGGATAGTGTAGCCTCACAAGATTGAGGAACGTTATTTGAAAAAAATATCAGAAAAATTGATTTTCGAGAAAATATTGGCATGGAAAAAAGGTGAGGAATGATTTCAATTGAATCGTTAAGATTTTATCGCAACAGGTCAAGTAATAAGTTCGGTACAAGACGCGCGAGACAGAAATTCACATATAGAATAAACAAAAAGCACTGAAAAACGAAAAGAAAATACAAGACAAAAAGCTTCAACAGAAGAAGTAGTCAAAAATTATCATCTTCTCTATCGATAGCTGTGTTGTCTATGTCTGCATCTACCTTTGATTATCAAACAGTGCGACTTATATGTAAGCAAATCACTAGTATAAGACAAGAGAACTGAAAGAAAATACAGAAGCAAGCATAGAAAAGCTCAATTTCAGGCAAAACCATTCCATATTCAACCCTATCGTACGTTTTTATTCCAGAAATGTACTAACTAAGAATTATGATAATAGTTATTATGATTAGCACAGCTAGTTCCTCCCTTAACGGCCGGTTAATTACCCATAGCAACGCGTGAAAATCCAGGTTGCTAGCGTTGCCGGGCGACGGCCGAGATAGAAATGACGCACGGTTACTTTTCAGCGTTTGTGGAAGATTAAAGCTGCTTGTTATGAAGCTTGGGCTTGCGCGGTGCCGGTGCAAGTCCACTCCCGGCAATGGCCACTTCGTTAGAGTAATGCATGATAGTGTTTGGCCGAGGAAAATGATTGGTATTATTTACTATCGCTGGAACTAAAGTAGTAATGAATTTAATGGCTGGAGTATAAAATTCATAGCAGATGAGTATTTGAAGCAGGAAAATTCCTTACTGTTAGTGCACAAAGTTAGTGCTAGCAGTAAGTTACTGTTTTGAAAACTAGAACGAAGAGAATATTCTGTCGGGGAATGTTAATCCACTTATCACGCTTAATACATTGAAATGAGTGTCCACGTTCACTACAAAATAAGATGTTTTTTAGAAACTATATTTAGTGAATTTGTAGGAAGGTAGGAGGACATGGAATGCGGCGGTGTAAATGAGGGAAGAGGAAAATAAGAGCGCGGAGGGAGAAGACGCCGAAGAAGATGAAGAAGCACAAACACTAGCGGCAGGATTGGCTATCCGGCTACGTTTAAGAGAGAGCGCGACGCCTTAATATTTCATGTATATTGACGCATAATATGTCTGGAACAATAAAAAATATTCTTATTATACTCTCTGTCACACCTCTTTCAAAATTTGAGAAAGTCCCTTGAAAAATTTACTTCAAATTACTAGAAAAATTGTTCGGTTCCTGAAATATTCCCAGAATGCAGTGGGAAAAACGCAATTCATAGTCATTTAAAATCATCTAATCATCATTTAAAAAAGGAACCAATTTTAATCCAAGCTATGATGCAATCCTAGCTAATCCTATCCCATATTTTATCCTTTTAACCAATTCCCATCTCAGAATTTTTTATAATTGTTATTATTTATTTTCAATCTTATTGGTATACAGATTATATTTTTGCTTTGATCCGATGTTAATTTTCGCGCTTGCAATCAAACAAACCAACATCCAACAACCTGCGCTTGCAATCAATGTTAATCACCTGACGATCTTCTCCTTGAAAGAAAAGCCAAGAAGAGCTGAATAAGAAATCAACCAGCTCAACCACCTGGCGGCGACCAGGTCAACATGCTTAACTTAAACAGAGATCCCGAACAGGATCTAAGTGGATTACGGCGGAAAGGCTCACCATCGGCCAAGTTATGACACGTGGACAGGGAAACTTTCGCCACGGCGCCGTGAAAAAGTGCAAACGAAACATTGTTCGCGTCGCGGCGAGCGAAAAGAAAAGCGAGCCGCCTGTTTTCCCGAGGGCCGCGATGTTTCCACGGCTCGTTTGAAGCGGCCCGAGAAAAACTTAAACCACCGCCTTCGTTAGTCCATTCAGCCGCCCTGGATGTTGGCTACTTGAGTGCGGCAACTTTTTGCTGCATGGTTCACTAGAGTTGCTAAGCGACATAGGGTGGAATTTGGTTTTGCGAGCGATGAAATTTCAACTGCAAGCAGAAGTTTAACGTTGACACCAGGCTGCGGTTGGTGGCTGCATTCTGCTGTCAGATTCAGAAACAATATTAGAAACCAATAATAATCGGCTGGTTCATCGAGTGATCCAGTATAGGTTACGGTGAAAACAAGCGATTTCTCATCTCGGTGACAGATGAGGTCAGGGATAAGGGAGTTTCACGTTCTGCAGTTTTAAGGAGTAACATATTTGAGAGAGTTAGATATTGAAATTTTCGGCATTTCCTTCGAGCAACTCGTTAAGGGCTTGTCTTAAAAATTCCTGTTAAGGCTACCCTCCTGTTAAGTGGCTAACCTCCAGTTAAGTGACTAACCTCCTGTTAAGTGGCTAACCTCCAGTTAAGTGACTAACCTCCAGTTAAGTGACTAACCTCCAGTTACGTGACTAACCTCCAGTTAATTGGCTAACCTCCAGTTAAGTGGCTCCTCGAGGATAAAACTAATCTCCATGGTGACAACTTAACGATTGCTTCTTTTCTCTTCTGACCGGAAGATAAATTTTTAACTGTAGATTGTAAAACCGGCTCCAGGTTAACTTAGCAAAAATCGCTGCAGAGATCTCCATCATCCAGCTTTGCAGTTACTTTTGGTGCAGCAGCGAGACATTTCCAGCCAGGTTTGTGCGGATAAACCCGCCACCACGCTGCAGTAGCCTAGCAACGCCGCGACTCGGATAACTCGCGAGCGTCGCGGTAATCTAGCGGAAGAAAAGCGTCGCGACGCCGCGCTCATTTCCCTGCCACTTGGAACCATCAATCGTCGGCCAGAAAGAATGCCCAAAAAACACGGCGCGTAACTTCTCATCAAAAACGCGAAAAGGCGAAGCTGTTTTTCTCCCCCCCCCCCCCCCCCCGACCACCAAGCCACCCACCCCCAGCATCCCACCCCCCAGCATCCCACCCCCAGCATCCCACCCCCCAGCATCCCACGCGTGCGCGCAGCGTCCGACACGTATCGCCGTCTGTTGCTCTTTTCGTTTTGTTTGCTTTATTACCTTCGTTAATAATTTATTCTTCTTTCTCTTCACTTGTGTTGTTTCGTGGCAGCCTCAAGCTTTATTAAAAAACAAAAAAAAAAACTGAACGTGAAAACGTGGCTACTTGCGACGGGAAAAAAATAAACAAAATTTAGTCCCGGTCGCGGTTGTTTTTTGCGTTTTTTTGCGTTTTTTTTTCGTTGTTTTGTTTCTACTCGGCTTGTTCGATCGTGCGGAAGCTTTGCGTTAGAATCTAGAAGGCCGGTGCTTGAAAAGGTCAGCTGGACCTTCGAAAGCAAATATTAGATTCGCCGGTAGCGTGGGTTCGAGTAAGCAGTGCACAGCCACGTGCGACTTCAATTAGCATGCCAACAAAGGCAAATCAGGTTGCTTTTAACGATTATACTGACTATTTTATAGCGCCATGTCTTATGAGAGACATTAACCGAAAAATTCTGCCCACAAATCCAAGAATTTAATAAATAATATTGAAAATGAAAGAGATATTAGAGAATATACTTCGAAGAAGTCAGAAAATAAAGCATTTTAAGCATCAATAATTCTGAAAATCTCATATTGATATTTTAAGGAAAAGCTGGTATAACAATCTATCCGACCACTCAGCTGGGATGCTTAGAAAACCAGTGAAAAGAACATTGGTTCCATTTTATTTGTCACAGAAAAAGTATAATAAAAATGAAAAAAATGGTGATAAATGTTTTTTTCTTCATGTGAAAGCGTAGACCAGCCAGCGATAAATGGAGGAAAAGCAAAGCAAGAAATATGTGCGCACTGACTGGGAAACGAACCCGAGACCTTGCGCAATTGCGCTGGAAAAACATGCGCTATAAAAAAGCTAAGATCGGCGAAATTCTGTCTCAAAACGGGGAGCCGGTGTTTGGATGTCTGATGCAAAATGTGCTCGTGAAAATAAGTCAGTGCATCACTAAGTCACTAAGTCTAGAAATATTAAGATTATTGGTGTTTAACGACGCACTGTTTTGACAACTGGCCCAAAGGCACTGTCGGTAAATGAAATGGTGATGATGAACTTAACCTATGGCTAGAAGGGTGGAGGGGAAACCCGGTGCCGGCACGTAGCCTACTCCTGTCGAAAAGCACCGAGGGGACCACCGGCTTTACGTCCCTTCCGAAGGACGGTACAACTCGAACAACAGGATTCCTCTACTAATCCGTGCTGTCGAGAGGTTGATAAGCAAGGCGAGTGAAGTTGTCGCACTAACTTCAAACCCTCCAACCTCTCTCCCGAACAGAACTGATCATGTGCATGATGGTCACCCATCAAACACCTGACTCAGAGCGATGTTGCTGAACTTCGGTGATCTCACAAGAACAGGTGTTTCCAACGTTGCCAAACGGTTCGGTAGTCTAGAAACCTAAAAGCATAATCAGGCTGACAATGGTTTCGATTGACACCAACTGAAAAAAAAACGCACCATAAAACAACCTTTTGTGAAATTCAATCCGTAGTTTACATCGCTGTTATTTGAAATTAGACCGTATGAGAACTGGTTCCAGAATGTAAAATAATAATCAGAATACATATTCCATTCAATCAAAATTCTATTGCTAAAGCCAGGTATAGAGCAATTTGAGCAGTGTTGATTTCCCTATCTTATTTTGTTATTTAGCAGAGCTATTAATATATTTTTACATGCTAGTACTACGTCCAGTGGGATTCTGACGTCATTTTTCTCTGAGTGGAATAGGTTGCAGGGAAAACTCCAAACGGTCTGAATTTCAGATTTATTTCCCTGTTGTGTAGAGCACTAGCTTGCAAACCACCGCCCAGTTTCAATGACGAAACCATTTCACGTCCATTATTTTTTCAAACCCTCAACACAATCAGACAAAAACTAAAAAAAAACACACACTAAAAACAACCTTCCGGGAAATGCAATCTGTATGTATTCTCCACCCGCTTTCCCTGCGTCAACACCGGCTCTAATGCAGTCGGGGTTTATTCTGCGGGATTAGCAGCGCCCGGGGTTCATGTTTATTCCAGTGCAGAGGTCACCGAGGCCCTCGTGAGCCCCGTTAATAATGGAACGACGCTCCTTTCGCCCTCCTTCTCCACCGGCTATGCTGGGTCTCACCGCCTGTTGTCATGGCTTTGACACTTGACAAGTTTCACTGCTAGCATTTTGGTAACACGCTGTTGCTAAAGGGATAATGAAGGGCGGATTAGAATATACCTACACCGATTAAATTCAAGCAACGTGACGCGGTCAGACACCCGCTAAGAAAAGCCAGTTGGCTTGTGATTTCCCTGTCTTCCTTGGTTAAATAAGCAGAGTCAATACACCGATTCCATTCAAGTAACGTGACGCGGTCAGACACCCGCTAAGAAAAGCCAGTTGGCTTGTGATTTCCCTGTCTTCCTTGGTTGAATAAGCAGTCAATACACCGATTCCATTCAAGCAACGTGACGCGGTCAGACACCCGCTAAGAAAAGCCAGTTGGCTTGTGATTTCCCTGTCTTCCTTGGTTGAATAAGCAGAGTCAATACAACGATTCCATTCAAGCAACGTGACGCGGTCAGACACCCGCTAAGAAAAGCCAGTTGGCTTGTGATTTCCCTGTCTTCCTTGGTTGAATAAGCAGAGTCAATACACTGATTCCATTCAAGCAACGTGACGCGGTCAGACACCCGCTAAAATAGTTGGCTTGTGATTTCCCTGTCTTCCTTGGTTAAATAAGCAGAGTCAATACACCGATTCCATTCAAGCAACGTGACGAGGTCAGACACCCGCTAAGAAAAGCCAGTTGGCTTGTGATTACCCTGTCTTCCTTGGTTGAATAAGTAGAGGCAATACACCGATTCCATTCAAGCAACGTGACGCGGTCAGACACCCGCTAAGAAAAGCCAGTTGGCTTGTGATTACCCTGTCTTCCTTGGTTAAATAAGCAGGGTCAATACACCGATTCCATTCAAGCAACGTGACACGGTCAGACACCCGCTAAGAAAAGCCAGTTGGCTTGTGATTACCCTGTCTTCCTTGGTTAAATAAGGAGAGTCAATACACCGATTCCATTCAAGCAACGTGACGAGGTCAGACACCCGCTAAGAAAAGCCAGTTGGCTTGTGATTACCCTGTCTTCCTTGGTTGAATAAGTAGAGGCAATACACCGATTCCATTCAAGCAACGTGACGCGGTCAGACACCCGCTAAGAAAAGCCAGTTGGCTTGTGATTACCCTGTCTTCCTTGGTTAAATAAGCAGGGTCAATACACCGATTCCATTCAAGCAACGTGACACGGTCAGACACCCGCTAAGAAAAGCCAGTTGGCTTGTGATTACCCTGTCTTCCTTGGTTAAATAAGCAGGGTCAATACACCGATTGTATTCAAGCAACGTGACGCGGTCAGACACCCGCTAAGAAAAGCCAGTTGGCTTGTGATTACCCTGTCTTCCTTGGTTAAATAAGCAGGGTCAATACACCGATTCCATTCAAGCAACGTGACGCGGTCAGACACCCGCTAAGAAAAGCCAGTTGGCTTGTGATTTCCCTGTCTTCCTTGGTTGAATAAGCAGAGGCAATACACCGATTCCATTCAAGCAACGTGACGCGGTCAGACACCCGCTAAGAAAAGCCAGTTGGCTTGTGATTTCCCTGTCTTCCTTGGTTGAATAAGCAGAGTCAATACACCGATTCCATTCAAGCAACGTGACGCGGTCAGACACCCGCTAAGAAAAGCCAGTTGGCTTGTGATTTCCCTGTCTTCCTTGGTTGAATAAGCAGAGTCAATACACCGATTCCATTCAAGCAACGTGACGCGGTCAGACACTCGCTAAGAAAAGCCAGTTGGCTTGTGATTTCCCTGTCTTCCTTGGTTGAATAAGCAGAGTCAATACACCGATTCCATTCAAGCAACGTGACGCGGTCAGACACCCGCTAAGAAAAGCCAGTTGGCTTGTGATTTCCCTGTCTTCCTTGGTTGAATAAGCAGAGTCAATACACCGATTCCATTCAAGCAAGACATGTTGTCCATGCTGCCTATGTCTCGCATAGGAATGACAATGTGTAGAATACAAGCGTTTACTCCCACATGATGTTGTACCATTTCTGCAACCGTCCCTTGCCCGCATCGAGGGCACAGCACGCTGAACGAGTCGCACCCATAATTTTCTCCACCCGAAAACCCTGCTTATCTGCTCTACAGCAACTGCGAGCTAGACAGACTGTAGCCGAGGTGAAAACGCAATTTTCCGAACGACCTCGACATTATTCACGACATTGCGTGGCGGCGCGCAGTTTCCATCACGCGCACGCGCACAAGGGCGCGCATTACGCAGTCTGCGTTTTAATTGCGTTTTAATTTCAAAACGTTGTCGGCTTGTCGCGTGTCGCCGCCGCCGCCGCCGCCGCCGCCGCGCGCGAGCGCTTTTCATAATTTTCTTATATTAAAATAATAAAACCGAGAACGTTAAATTTAATTAAAATCTGAAAATAAAAGATCAGTATTTGCATAATTGCTTCATCCCCTAATGCGTGTCGCCGTGGCGCTTTGCGAAGCTTGGAGTTTGCGTTTCATTCCGGCACTAGGCAGATGTTTTGAATCATTTGTCGGCATCCCGGCTTTGAGAAGGTCACGCTTACATAAATACATTCCAAGATGACGGGACTTGCTTCTGGGAGTGCCTATCAGAGTTTGGCAATTCCTAGCATTGAGTCGAATTTAAACTTTTATCACGTTTTTTTTAAGTAATACAAAAATACCAAAAAAAACAAAAAAGTTCGTGTGAGATGAGACGGAAAAACTTGATTAGTGGCATTAAATCGTCAACACATCGTTATAAATATGAATACAATATGAATTCAAAAGTATTTAAGTATTTAGTATTTAAAGTATAAATTAACAGAGACCATTTTCATCAAACTTGAAGACAAAATCAGGAAGTATTTAATAACATTAATCTATTAGAAATCGACTAACACATTAATCAAAAATATGTCCCAAATATCAATTAAAACATTTTTCCTTTCAACAATCCATTACAAAAGCCGGATCGAAGCCGGATATTTTGCCTTACCGAGGCTAACGCATTACCGACGGGCCAATCTGGTACCCACACAATCCTAGAATCGATATTTCGTTTATTAGAATTAATATATTCTGCGTTTAAACAACGCATACTGACAGTTGCTTACAAATCAACTCCAACCAATTCATTAGACTTTACAAAAAACCATGGTTTCAATCGTCTCGTCCAGATTTCTAGCTATGAAGTTTTGGTCAGAAAGTTTCAGAGTTTCCAGACAGAGAAAGAATTACGTCAGATACCCACTGGCCGTACATCGAGTTAAAAAAATAGCTCCGCTAAAGAACAACGGAAGGTAGGGAAATCACAGCCCGAATTGCTCTCACTGACTTTAGCGAGTGGGTATTTTGATGTTATTTTGATTGAATTTTGATTGAATGGAATAGGTGTATTGAGAGAAGATGGAAACGAACCAGACGCCGTTTGAAATTAGACCGATGAGCTGTCGTTTTACGTTACATCACCGCCTCCAAGCACAAGTCTTCGACGACGCCATCCACTGCAACTCGACTCGATTTGCGACTCTCTTTTGCCCCGCGACTCGAACCGGTCGCGGGGCGGACGGAAAATACGAGGGAAAACCTTCTTGAAAAGTCATTACACAAAGTTCGCGAGGTTCGTTTCGTGTCATTCCGCTTCGCCCGTCGTTCTTCGGCCATTGTTTCAATTTGTCGAGATCGGATGCGGAGACTTTCATCATTAGAAACGAAATACTCGAGCTAAAATGTTATCCGTATCAGGAATCGAACCCAGGTGCCATACATTACTAACTGTGCTACATGAGAACCGACTGTTGAGTGGATTTTAAGCTTATTTGAGTTGTTAAGCCTCATGAAGATAGAAGCAGGACTATGAATGAACATAGAAGGTGGTGAATCTAGTGACGCTATGCTGCAATCACACGCCAACAACTCGACTAACCCCGATTATAACGTGGCTCCATGGAGATAGAAGCAGGACTATGAATGAACATAGAAGGTGTTGAATCTAGTGACGCTATGCTGCAATCACACACCAACAACTCGACTAACCCCGATTATAACGTGGCTCCATGGAGATAGAAGCAGGACTATGAATGAACATAGAAGGTGGTGAATCTAGTGACGCGATGCTGCAATCACACACCAACAACTCGACTAACCCCGATTATAACGTGGCTCCATGGTGATAGAAGCAGGACTGTGAATGAACATAGAAGCCGGTGAATCTAGTGACGCTATGCTGCAATCACACGCCAACAACTCGACTAACCCCGATCATAACGTGGCTCCATGGAGATAGAAACAGGACTATGAATGAACATAGAAGCCGGTGAATCTAGTGACGCTATGCTGCAATCACACACCAACAACTCGACTAACCCCGATTATAACGTGGCTCCATGGAGAGAGAAGCAGGACTATGAATGAACATAGAAGGTGGTGAATCTAGTGACGCTATGCTGCAATCACACACCAACAACTCGACTAACCCCGATTATAACGTGGCTCCATGGTGATAGAAGCAGGACTGTGAATGAACATAGAAGCCGGTGAATCTAGTGACGCTATGCTGCAATCACACGCCAACAACTCGACTAACCCCGATCATAACGTGGCTCCATGGAGATAGAAACAGGACTATGAATGAACATAGAAGCCGGTGAATCTAGTGACGCTATGCTGCAATCACACACCAACAACTCGACTAACCCCGATTATAACGTGGCTCCATGGAGATAGACACAGGACTGTGAATGACCATAGAAGCCGGTGAATCTAGTGACGCTATGCTGCAATCACACACCAACAACTCGACTAACCCCGATTATAACGTGGCTCCATGGAGATAGAAACAGGACTATGAATGACCATAGAAGCCGGTGAATCTAGTGACGCTATGCTGCAATCACACGCCAACAACTCGACTAACCCCGATCATAACGTGGCTCCATGGAGATAGAAACAGGACTATGAATGACCATAGAAGCCGGTGAATTAAGTGACGCTATGCTGCAATCACACGCCAACAACTCGACTAACCCCGATTACAACGTTGCTCCATTGAGATAGAAACAGGACTATGATTGAACATAGAAGGCGGTGAATCTAGTGACGCTATGCTGCAATCACACGCCAACAACTCGACTAACCCCGATTATAACGTGGCTCCATGGAGATAGAAACAGGACTATGAATGAACATAGAAGGTGGTGAATCTAGTGACGCTATGCTGCAATCACACACCAACAACTCGACTAACCCCGATTATAACGTGGCTCCATGGAGATAGAAACAGGACTATGAATGAACATAGAAGGCGGTGAATCTAGTGACGCTATGCTGCAATCACACGCCAACAACTCGACTAACCCCGATTATAACGTGGCTCCATGGAGATAGAAACAGGACTATGAATGAACATAGAAGGTGGTGAATCTAGTGACGCTATGCTGCAATCACACACCAACAACTCGACTAACCCCGATTATAACGTGGCTCCATGGAGATAGAAACAGGACTATGAATGACCATAGAAGCCGGTGAATTAAGTGACGCTATGCTGCAATCACACGCCAACAACTCGACTAACCCCGATTACAACGTTGCTCCATGGAGATAGAAACAGGACTATGATTGAACATAGAAGGCGGTGAATCTAGTGACGCTATGCTGCAATCACACGCCAACAACTCGACTAACCCCGATTATGTTTTGAACTCATTGCACCGGAAATGCGGAAGAGGATAAATTTTTTTTCGAGTGGACATTCAGGCTCTGCTTAGTAAAAATACATTCATGGCCATTGCAGGCAACGGGATTTGAACTTGGGATGGCAAGAATCTTTCTACGCTAGGTACGTCAAGTTGATCCATGAGCGGGGAATAATTCCACTCGCAAAGTTTCGCAGCCACTCGATCTGAATTAAGCTACGTCGAAGCGGAGAGCCAAGTTTGTTTTACCTGCAGGTGTGTATTTTTTTTGTTCAATTTTAAGAGAGCACATCCACATTCAATGGAAATGAAAATGTTTTCTTTGCCTGTCGTTGACAGCGAAGACGAGTACTACGTGTTTTTATATGATCTTATCGCCGTTTCAAACCTTTATACGATGCTCTCACAGCCTGCAAACTACGAATAAAAACTATATTGTATACGAAACTCGTTTCATATCAAATAATAATATATACATAACATCTACAAGCAATACAAATGTAGCTTTTTGATTCGCAATATAACATGATAGACGATATTGTGTTTGTAATAAAATCAAGAAGCACTCTGTAAATACATTCGGAAGTGGGGATATTTTGTCTTTCCCCTTAAACAGCACATGGAAATGGCGAAATTTTTTGCAGCTATAAACTTGTTGTCTACACTTATCAAGATGACAGACACTTTTAAGACATGAGAGAAAGCTTAACGAACATGTAAAAAAAATGGCTCATCTGAACCAATTTGCATCTATTGAAATTGAAAATTCAATTAACTTTATTGCCCTTGGAACAGAATTACAGTCAATTCCTCACGGGTCACGGTCAATTCCTCACGGGTCACGGTCAATTCCTCACGGGTCACGGTCAATTCCTCACGGGTCACGGTCAATTCCTCACGGGGCACGGTCAATTCCTCACGGGTCACGGTCAATTCCTCACGGGTCACGGTCAATTCCTCACGGGTCACGGTCAATTCCCCACGGGTCACGGTCAATTCCTCACGGGTCACGGTCAATTCCTCACGGGTCACGGTCAATTCCTCACGGGTCACGGTCAATTCCTCACGGGTCACGGTCAATTCCTCACGGGTCACGGTCAATTCCTCACGGGTCACGGTCAATTCCTCAAGGGTCACGGTCAATTCCCCACGGGTCACGGTCAATTCCTCAAGGGTCACGGTCAATTCCCCACGGGTCACGGTCTATTCCTCACGGGTCACGGTCAATTCCTCACGGGTCACGGTCAATTCCTCACGGGTCACGGTCAATTCCTCACGGGTCACGGTCAATTCCCCACGGGTCACGGTCAATTCCTCACGGGTCACGGTCAATTCCTCACGGGTCACGGTCAATTCCTCACGGGTCACGGTCAATTCCTCACGGGTCACGGTCAATTCCTCACGGGTCACGGTCAATTCCTCACGGGTCACGGTCAATTCCTCACGGGTCACGGTCACTGTAAGGATAAGAGTTACCAATTCCTCGCAAATCAATAAAATTCGAATTGTTTCCGAATATCCAATAATTTTCATCTTATCAGCCTGCTAAGGCAAAGAAAAAAATTATTACTTGATTAGAAAGTTATTTAGAATCAAATAAACTTTGCGTATAGCGTCCACTTGAATTTTGCTTGTAAAAAAACTTCTTTTGCAGAACCGTAGGCAAATCTTATGGGCGAACTGCCATTGATAGAGAAAGAGATACATTCAAACAAGGGTCAAAAAATCAATCAACAAGACCCAATTTAATCTTCTCTCTCGTTCTCAGTTCGTATGGCGGACAAGCTCTTTTCAATAACTCTTTGCTACTATCAAGAGCCGGTGGTACGAAGAGTAAAAAAACTATTTTAATCCAGGCATAATTACATGCGAAACCACAAGTCGGAGATGTCCATGCATGGCAAATAATCGCTGCATGTCCAGGAGATATTGACGACGAGATATTAAATATCAATTTCAAATTTGTATCCCTAATAATCTTTTAACTATAATAATAATCATAATCGGGGTTAGTCGAGTTGTTGGTGTGTAATTGCCGTAAAACGTCACTAGATTCAGTTTCTTCTCTGTTCATTAATTAATTCATGGTCCTGTTACTATTACTAGAAAGTCGGTTGTCCGCGTAGCATAGTTGCCAGTGCTTAACCTCAGCAAGGTTAATGATCCAGGTTTCAATCCCGGCACGTAATTTACATTTTCAGAATGAAAACTTTGTTCCTGATAATAAATAGAGCCTTGGAAAAAAACGATATTAAAATTGTGAGTTGAAAAACGGTGGATTTTGGGTGGGTTAAGTTTTTTTGAGTTGTTGGGATCCATGGAGATAGAAACAGGACTATGAATGAACATAGAAGGCGGTGAATCTAGTGACGCTATGCTGCAATCACACGCCAACAACTCGACTAACCCCGATTATAACGTGGCTCCATGGAGATAGAAACAGGACTATGAATGAACATAGAAGGCGGTGAATCTAGTGACGCTATGCTGCAATCACACACCAACAACTCGACTAACCCCGATTTGATTATTATTTTGATTATTTTGATTATTATTATTGAAACATTATTACAGATCCAATTTCAGAGGGTATGTTTCGTTCCTGAAAGTAAAAAGAGTCGTGCAACGTCGTAGAAAACGAGATGAAAATGTGAAGCTAATTAAATGGTGACTTCGAAGCGAGTCTCTTCTTTGTGGAGGGTGGCTTTTAGGGGGTGGGTGGAGGGGAGGGGGGGGGGTAACCGTGTCACAAACACGCCCCCGCTCCGACGGTGCGTAATTGTGCGTTTGCCCCGCCGCTGCCGCTACCGCCGCCGCCCGACGCAAAGTGCGTGATGCGTGAGGAGAAAGCGCGACGTGGGTGTAAATGTAATAATGCGTTCTCGCGCGTGAATGACACGCTGGAAAGAAAGGGCGGCGGTGGAGGAGGGAAATTAGTGCGTTTTGTTGCGTGCGGTGCTCTTATTGCCTTTTGCCCTCGGCCATTTTTCGGCGGAGGGATAGCGTGGTAGGCCAGGGCCGTTGGTTCGATGACGCGGGTGAAGAATTTCATTTAGGGGTCAAGCCGGGATCTTTCACCTGGCCGGGATTGAGCATTGCCATTTGAACTACGCGGACAACCAAATTAATATCCACACGAAATTCAGTTGTCCGTGGTCTATAACACACCGATTCCATTCAATTAAAGTTGTGTAAAAGTGACGTCATGATACCCACTCACTAAAGCCAGGCAGAGCAATTCGGGTTGTGATTTCCCTGTCTTCATTTTTTATTTAGCAGAGCTTATTATTATTTTTTTCCTAACTGGTAGTACGTCCAGTGGGTATCTGACGTCACCTTCCTCTCAGTGGAATCGGTGTATTGGTAGTGTTGCATCCTGGAGAGGTATTAGATCGAGGTTTGACTCCCGGGACCGATGCAATTGCTTTTGCAGACTTCATTAAAAAGGTAAGTTTGAGCGATTTTATTTCGTTTTATAAATAATTCTGTAACTCTCAAGAAGAGCAAAGTCTCTTCATTTCGCTAGACTTTTGGTTTGTGGGGCTAAATTCTGTTCTGACTTTTTTTGATTGATGATTATTGGTGCTTAACGACGCACTGTTTTGACAACTGGCCCTTTGGCACTGGTCTAATGGCGTCGGTGAATGAAATGGTGATGATGAGGGTGATGATGAACCTAACCTATGGCTAGAAGGGAGGAGGGGAAACCCGGTGCCGGCACGTAGCCTACTCCTGTCGAAAATCACCAAGGGGACCACCGGCTTTACGTCCCTTCCGAAGGACGGTACAACTCGAACAACAGGATTCCTCCGCTAATCCGTGCTGTCGAGAGGTTGACAAGCTAGGCGAGTGAAGTTGTCGTACTAACTTCAAACCCTCCAACCTCTCTCCCGAACAGAACTGACCATGTGCATGATGGTCATCCATCCGAAACCTGACTCAGCGCGATGTTGCTTAACTTGTTATATAAAGTTACATATATATTGTTACATAAAGATTTTTCTGTGGATGTTCGGCATTTTCCTTCTTTATTTAACATTTTTAAAAGAGTTTCGGAATTATCAAGGTTGTCAAAAACGGCACGAAAAGAGTGAAGAAACAATTATTTCTTCTTAACGAGCTTAACAGCTTCCAACTTAGAACAGAGAGGCGTAATTTAAATCACTGTAACTCGCGAGATTAAAAAAACATGGAACAAGACAAAGTTTTCACTGAAATGGAATATTAATTAGTTTTCGTTAAGACATTCCGATTGTTGGAGTGTTCTTTGTTCCAAGCGAATGCGAGACATTGGTTTGCTTCGAAGAATCTTTTCGCTAATTTCAGGACAAGTTTGCGATAAATTTGAAATTTTTGGACCGGAAGAATAAAATCGAGGTCAGGTTTGAATGCATTTATGACGTGCGTTATGACCTTTTATAAGTATCCGCAAAACCGCAATAAACTTCATTTCAAAATCACAAAAAAACCATATCTCCAGCGAACAGAAATACAAAATTCAATTCACATTAAATCAAAAATATCCCCAAGCTCTCGCCGTTCCCGTGCGCTTGCGCCCGTAGCACGTTCACCGTGCATTTGCCAACACAAATAAACCTAGCGTGGTGCACTTTAATAATACACTTTATTGCATCCTCCAGCGATGCTCCCACAGGTACAACCACTATCGCGCAACTCTACGTAACACACCACCTTAACAACCAAAAAGACGAGCATTTCAGACGCTGTATGAAACGGAAACATACTTCTAAACCTCCCGATATCGTAGACGTATATAAATACAACATTCCGCCCTCGATATCGTAAGGGAAATACATATTTTTCCAACACAAGACGTCCACTCTGTTATCTTTATTGACCATAGCGTGTGAATAGATCAGCCGGGGTTTGCTGGCGTTCCGATGGCTGGTATGTGACTGGACCAATGCTCCAGTTGTGCGCCGTTTTATTGGCAGAGATTCGCAGGACAGGGTCCTTGGGATGCTGCGAGATTTATGGCTGACTTGTGGTCAGACTGCATTGTGAGGGTGGCATCGGGGGGGGGGGGGTGGTTTATTGGGGGTGAGATCGGGGGTGCAATTGAATGCGGAAAGATTGTTACCGATATTACATCATGTATGACTGAATTAGGTACTCGTGATTATTTGATGTCTATGAGATACAATACAGATACAATACAGATACAAAAACTAGTTGAGATTTCTTGTGTGATTTTGCAATTTTTTAATATATGATCCGTTTTCCTTGTAAAGCATAAAAAATATCGTGTATTCTAAAGATTTAAATTTAAGGTTCCAAAAGGTGCCGAAATAGGATACAATTGTAGCATTTAAGACTTATTATGTCTTTCACACGGATCCGGAGATTCTAATTTTGTTGGCCAAGTAATATTTTGGAAGATTTTGCGTTTTTGTGCAAAGTGCTTAGAATATACATGCAAACCTGATTAAATAATTGAGATTTGAAGATATAGTTTTCGTGGAGGAGCCGAGTTTGCTTTGCGGGATGCGTCTAGGGAACACATTATTGTACGGCGATGTCCCTGCCGGCCGGCATCCGAAACCCGAGATTTTAAGTATTTGCCGCTTTGACCTCTAAACGAGTTGCCGTTTTTGAAAGGATATTGATCACACAACGTGAATTCACTCTGGGAAAAACGTATATTTTTTTCACGTGCTTGCCATTAATACTGGATTTGGGGGAAACAACACACGTTGTGACCACGTGGCAGTCCGGGTTGGCACAGGAAGGGTCTCTAATTGCCGCTTTGGCGTATTGGCACAACATTGCCTTAAATAAAACAAGCATCAGAGTTTACGAAAAACCTAGCTTTCACCGAAAATATTTAGCATTACGGTCTCTCAGACTGAACTTCCTAAATAAAATACAGAAATAAGAAATAGTATCTCATGCTAGTGGTGATTGGGAAAAAACAGAATTATTAATTACACGCTTAGCAGATATTTTGCTTCAAATAATAAGCATGCATGTTTATAAACCTGCATGCAACGGAGCTACGTACAATATTTTTTGAAGCGTTTTTCCTTTTTCAACCTAGAATATGAAAATATCCATCCAAATTAATTGAAAAAATAAACACTGTCCATATTTATGCAGCTTATATTGATATATTTTCTTGCCTGTCAAAAAAAAAATGCCAAGGCATTAACTTTTCCAATTTACCGTGGTATTTGATAATCTCTGAGAATGCTGGGGGCTTGCCAGTATTTATTATTAAAACATTTGTGTCTCGTTTATTAAAATGAGCTCAAAAAATAACGAGGATACAGTTAAGAAATGCAAGACATTCAAACCACCACCACCACCACCGACCACCACCGACCACCACCGACAATCTATTACATGTCACTACGCGAAACAAATGCCCACGCAATGATCCCGCAGCAGTGGAGGTGCCACCATGAACAACGTCTCCCTAACTTCCATAGCGCATTGTATTGAGCCAAGGTCAAGTCAAGTTGGTTCCCTTTGTTTTTATTTCGAGAACATGGACTCAAAAAAGAACATTGTAGACAGGTAATGTTATGAAATACGTCTTTAATAAGCTAAAATAAGCTATTTATAAGAGAAGCCATGTTTTCGCCATTTTGGCCATTTTTCATTTAATTATGTTTATTTGTTAACTTCATTAACCAGGATTTGAAAGAATTCAGTAATATCAATGAAATCAATGTTTTTTAACCCACCCTTTAATGCTCACAATGAAATCACAGACAATGCACTTTTCATTCTGAAATTACAAAAAAAAAAATCTTACAATTATTAACTCGCTTCTTCACCAAAAAATACCCTTTGATTTGAACATTTCATAATTGTAAGTAGGAGGAGGTGCCCCAAAGTGTCTCAATACGGCATCAAAGTCTCACTGTACGAAGCGCTATCCATGGCTATAGAGATCAGTGGGAAGACTTGATAAAGTGTCTCAATACGGCATCAAAGGCTCACTGTACGAAGCGCTATCCATGGCTATAGAGATCAGTGGGAAGACATGATAAAATGGCTCAATACGGCATCAAAGTCTCACTGTACGAAGCGCTATCCATGGCTATAGAGATCAGTGGGAAGACATGATAAAATGGCTCAATACGGCATCAAAGTCTCACTGTACGAAGCGCTATCCATGGCTATAGAGATCAGTGGGAAGACATGATAAAGTGTCTCAATACGGCATCAAAGTCTCGCTGTACGAAGCGCTTTCCATGGCTATAGAGATCAGTGGGAAGACATGATAAAGTGTCTCAATACGGCATCAAAGTCTCGCTGTACGAAGCGCTATCCATGGCTATAGAGATCAGTGGGAAGACATGATAAAGTGTCTCAATACGGCATCAAAGTCTCGCTGTACGAAGCGCTATCCATGGCTTTAGAGATCAGTGGGAAGACATGATAAAGTGGCTCAATACGGCATCAAAGTCTCACTGTACGAAGCGCTATCCATGGCTATAGAGATCAGTGGGAAGACATGATAAAGTGTCTCAATACGGCATCTAAGTCTCGCTGTACGAAGCGCTATCCATGGCTACAGAGATCAGTGGGAAGACATGATAAAGTGGCTCAATACGGCATCTAAGTCTCACCGTACGAAGCGCTATCCAGGCTCTAGAGATCAGCAGCACCACCTTGCTAAAGATTAATATCCCAATCAAACATGGAATTCCCCGAGCAACCCCTCCAAGCCCATCCAAGGACGGCCTATTGCCAATTAATTATTCGACAATCATTACAATAATCAACGTTAATGACGCATTTCACTCTCGAGTGCCAGTCCACAACGCAACCCGGCGAACCGAAGATAATGAGCTCTATCAATTCATAGCAACCAGTTGTTAAGAAAACAATTAGAACTCCACGGACGGTGCAGTCGAAATCTTCAGCGCCAGGCTGATTGACGTTCCAATTACGCTCGCGTCGTGCCATCCCTTATTTTCCAACCCTCAGACGCGACCGGAGGCCGGGGGGGGGGGGGGGTGGGAGTTAGTCGTAAAACCTCGTGATCAACATTTCAACTGTCTACGTCCCGAAAAAAGAGAAGTAATATCTCAAAAGACTTCAGTTTGACAGGCGGCTGTCAAGCATATATTTAAAATTGCGTTTTCCTCGTGCTCTACGTGTATTTAAAGAGCTGTTCTTCGGGGCGATATTTCCCCGCCACCACGGCGGCAGCGGCGGCGTCGGGGCGCCGGGGAAAATGTGCCTCGCGTTTGGAACAATCTCGTTCCGACTCGGAAAATGTGTGCCTGGTTTAAGGAATGACTCGCATGAAGTTACTTAGGGGCCGACTCAACATTTTATCTACGCTGTGGCTGGAAGGGATGTAGTGCCAAGTATTGAATAAACTTTAAAGGAACGCGATTATACGAACTTGACAAAACAATAGTGTCTTTGTTAAGTGATTCGAAACTAAGTGCAAATAATCGTTGCATATTCGGAAAATATTTTTTATTAGACACGATACTTCCATTTCAAAAATAGTTTCCGTACCAGGAATTGAGTCCAGATGTTTCACAAGTTTCCAGCGGTTAATGATACGATCTCATACTAATTAACAGGTCGTTAACCTTTTACTGCCAATCAAATGACCTGATTAGCGTTAACAGATCGTTAGTAAACTAAATAACGAACACTGTGTAAGTTTACAGACACCCATATTATAATCGCTGATAATGGACACATCCACAAGAAAGTCCTAGACCAGAGCACATTCATTCAAAGCGAACACCCCAATTATAAACGCTTTGGGGTAGGCGCCATCAACACAATCTTACATCATCCAACTTGTTGAAGTTGCCACTCACGATCATCGAATGCTTGCAATCGCTTGATAGTAACAATGAGCCATCGAAACTCAACACGCGAACATCATCGCTACGCCAAAGTTCTATCTACCCCCGCGATGCGCAAGACATTTCACTACCCATCAAACTACAGCCCCTGCATCTATCGACGAGCCGTCATGAATTTGTATCGAATACTTCGCCGGCAACCACGTGAACATGCCATCATCCCCCGAACCACCCCCACCAGCCACCCACCCCCCCAAACCCGGAGCACTTGGCGATATTAAACTAAATCAAATATAGAACAGTATCGAGCTAAAACGCGGAGCGCTGCGCTGTACAGTGTGGTGCTGGTAGCAGCAATGCAATGCACACTCCAGTGATATATGCCCGGGGGTGGGTGGGTGGGTGGGTGACGTGGGGGGTGGATTTGCCAAGGGGGGTGGTTTTTGGGAGTGCAAAAGCATGTTTCTCGGAAATATCTCCTCGCGGGGGATGAAACTTCGAGATTATTTATAAATTATAACTTATAAACCGCTGTGAACGGTGGGCGGGGGCTGGAGGGTGGTTTTCGGGGGTTAGGACGGGGTGCAGGCATGGAGATGGATGCATTTGCAATTGTGGTGGATGCGGTGGGTTTTGCATGGGGGGGAGGGGTGCGATTTTAGGGGTACGTTGGGAGATTTGAATGGGGTTTTGATGTGACAGTCACGCGCTCTTTGGAAATTGAATTTGACTCGTAGGTATGAAGGATTGTTTTTAGATTCACTGTCTAACTGACTTGCGAGGGGATAGGTAATGGAAAGTACATTAGGGTGAAAGTATCTCGTTTAATTGAGATGTTCTTGTTGCAAGAGGCAATGCCTCGAATTTCGTGTCGGGTATCGAGCCCGGATCTTTTCGCCAGTCTGTGGACCGTCTGAGGAAAGGATGTTAAGTTTTTTTGAGTTTCTTGGCTCCATGGAGATACTTCAGTCGCGGGCACTAATTTGAAACGGATGTATCGCCTCTAATAGTTGAAAATGTTCTTAGAAATTTCAGAAAATAATAATTTGTTTTTATTTTTAAAAGTATATAGAATAAAGAGTAAGAAATCAAAAAGTATATGAGATTTCCTATTTCCGAGTTGCTTTCTAGCAGTCCCCGGTTCGAGCGGAGCCTGCAAAGGCACCTCCAGCCTGTTTCGACTTGAATGGACGTTGCGAGGTGCGCGGTGTGAATGAATGCGATCGCGTCGCGCGGATGTCGCCGCTCCCAATGCTGATGCTTACTCTTTTAATAGAACAAATTGTCAGGCGTCCAACTTTCGCCCGACACCGACGGCGTCGTCGCGCGCGTGGGAGCTGCCACGGGACACTGCGCGGTCCAGTTTAACATCAGAAATATCACGAAAAAGCTACATGCTACAGTGGCTGTACATTAGGTTGCAATTTTTAACATTTTTATGTTTATTTCAATGTTTTTTCATTCAAAACAGTTGGGTAATGATGGTTAGTGATAAAAATAATCATGTCTGTGTTAAACGAAGCTTATGCTAAACACAGCTTAGCAGTAAAAAATTGAATAAATAATAAATATTATAATTACTTTAAGATAAGGGAATAATTTCATTCATAGTTTCATTTAGGCTGAAACTGAAGTCTTATTGAAAGTCATACGTTGTGGAAATGGATGAAAGTGGCATAAAATGCATTGCTGTGAAAGTTATCTTCAATTCCTGTAGGGCTTACATCAATTCTTGTGGTTATCTTAGCAAATAATAATTGATATTAAATTCCCAGTTCCAAAATTTCAACAATTAGCACAGGCGCTGCTGTGTATGTTGAAATTCCTCAAGAACTTTCACAAATTAGTCATCTTTGAGGGGCAACTAATTTCCAAATCTTGAAACAGACGCAAAAACGTATAATTGCATTCGCAACAAGCTTGCTCTTATCAAAGCCGTTCAAGAATTTGGTAACACAAATAAAAAAAAGTCGGTCCATTGAAGATAACACAATGCAAAGCAATGTTTCCTGAAACCTTGTTCAACCGACTTAATGGCGTGATAGCGAGAATCCTCTTTAATTTAATTAAATTCATAGAAAAACAAAAAATGGTGATAGCATCCTCTTCTCCCCCGTGCACTGACCTAAATAAGATCTCCAGCGCTATCAAATATCTTCGCGCTATTTCAACTTGTTAACTTCGCCTTTCTAATCTGTAAAGAGACAATACGACGGCCAAATCACTGCAAAAAGGAGCAACTCGCGAGGCAACTCCAACTAGCTTTTAAACAAGAAGCACTCTCTTGTCGTTTTTGGCCATTTGAGATAGAAGTTGTTCTCGATAAACAAAGAAATCACCCTGCATTGTCGTGCGGTGCACTTTAAATGTAATCCAAATGGCCATCCAAATGGCCATTTTTACAATGTTCCCAAAATCTTATCCTTTCTCACAAGCGATCCTGTGTTACATTGTACTGTTGCCAGGGAGCCACAATTTTCGGCATCTATTGTGTTGGAATGGGCCATCTTCAATTTTTTCTGTATATAAATAGGTTTTTTCAATGTCAAGACCACAAAGTCATCGAAATATCATTCTCAGCTCAAAGCTGGGACTGGTTCATTCAACTGTGAATTATAATTTCAGTGCTTTGCTATTCTAATGTCCCACATTGCACTTTCCAAGCTGCATGCTTCACCACTACTCCATGTCCACATAGCAGTGTTTTATTATGACCCTGAGGTTTAGTCATCAACCGTGGCAGCCAATGAAACGCATTACAAGCTGGCTGTAATAAGCTTTTGGAATTTTAACCACCCGAGTAATTATAACTTCACGTTTCACACACCTGTGTGGATTGTGCGGCGAATTGCTTTGACCCACAAGACTTGAAAACCGGCTCGCCGCAATGGTCCACCGAAACACTCAAAATAAGCACAAGAACAATTTGAGAAGCTTACAACTTGAGAGGCATCGGCTGTCTTATCAACTTACAAGGATACAACCACAACACAAAACACAGCGCATAAGAAATGTAGAATATATTTGGATACATTTTCCTATCCTGGCTAATGACAGTTACAGGCAGCAAATTTTAATGATAAATGCGTTATACTTGCGGGCTGTGTAATGCTTATACGCTCATGTTCAATGTGGATGGGTTTCACCTTAATTTAATATCTACGTAGCATTTATAACGACGGAACTCATTCGGGCTACTTAAATTTTAAGCCATACTACTAACAAAAATATGTTTTTCTCTTACAGGCATGCAAAACTCGCGACAATCAAGGCCCCTTATTCGCACACGCTTGGAATTCCACCGGGACGTAAAAAAGGCGATCCATTACACACACAAGCACACAGACGCACACAGACGCACACACAGAGCACCCGTTGTTGCAGATATCTGCACGGGACGCGAGCAAAGCGTCCCGAGCAACCCCCCCTCCCCCACGACAGCACATAATCCTGCCATACCGCTTTTCTTCTATTTCCTCCCCCCCTCCCCCTCCCCTCGTGTGTAGCAGTGCGTAGAGTGCGTACACAGTGCGTCAGAGATTGATGGCCGAATGCCTGGTGGTGACACGTGATCCGAAGGGTGACGGGGTCACGTGCAACACGGTCACTAGGAGTGCACTCGACGCATGGTGCGGCTGTCAACTTGACAGTTCCATGCGGCTGTCAACTTGACAGTTCTGCGCGGTTGTCAAGTTGACAGGTGCGGGTCGATGCTCTAGCGATTGTGTGTTGTAGTCGCGAGGTGGACGAACGCACGATTTGGACACGCGACTATTTGTTATGGATAGCCAGATGGATATCGAAATGAGGTCCTACTGGGATGGTCAAAACCGTACAAATGAGTCCATTTTACACGTGCATTGCGATTTGTATTGGACCGTGGGCTGTCAGAGATAGTCAATCACACACCTGGACAAGCCTAGACATTTGCATGCCTTGTCTCCATGAAGAAAATAGGCAATATTGAACATTTTTGACTTTTAGTATTAAATACGTACAAATGGTACAAATGGTACAAATGGTACAAATGGTACAAATGGTACAAATGGTACATCGTTTCTGACGGCTTTTTATTGACCCACAGATATTGCCTCAGATTACCAGGTCGACTGTCAGATTGACAGCTCTTGTCAGATTACCAGGTAGACTGTCAGATTGACAGCTCTTGTCAGATTACCAGGTAGACTGTCAGATTGACAGCTCCTGTCAGATTACCAGGTCGACTGTCAGATTGACAGCTCTTGTCAGATTACCAGGTAGACTGTCAGATTGACAGCTCTTGTCAGATTACCAGGTAGACTGTCAGATTGACAGCTCTTGTCAGATTACCAGGTAGACTGTCAGATTGACAGCTCTTGTCAGATTACCAGGTAGACTGTCAGATTGACAGTTCTTGTCAGATTACCAGGTAGACTGTCAGATTGACAGCTCTTGTCAGATTACCAGGTAGACTGTCAGATTGACAGCTCTTGTCAGATTACCAGGTAGACTGTCAGATTGACAGCTCTTGTCAGATTACCAGGTAGACTGTCAGATTGACAGCTCCTGTCAGATTACCAGGTAGACTGTCAGATTGACAGCTCTTGTCAGGTTACCAGGTAGACTGTCAGATTGACAGCTCTTGTCAGATTACCAGGTAGACTGTCAGATTGACAGCTCTTGTCAGATTACCAGCTCGACTGTCAGATGACAGCTGTTTGTCAGATTACCAGGTTCGGGTCGATGGCGTGCTAAGAAGATGTCAACATGTTTCTGGTCGATTGCCACGCCCGGCTTGTCGATCGACTCTCAAGTGTTCCCTCGCTGGATTTCATGTTTGTTGACAACGAAGACTATGATATCCATATTATGCCACGTTAAGAAGCCTGGAGTTCCGAGTCTTTCACACGTTACCTGAAGGATGCTTTCCCTAATCGGTTGCTTTTGTGTGGATAGCCATCGACTTCGTCGAAGATATTGCAGAAAAGAGTCAGCATTTCGAGTGTTCGATTTAAGAGCTAGTACTTAGGCTGTTGGAATTTTGCGTTTGGAGTTCATTCCAGAATCGATTAAAATGTGAATAGAGATTAATTTCTCAATGAATAAATTTGTATCCACTCAAATGTCACTCTGAAATGGGAAAATGAGTGTGGCCCATATCCCAAATCATACCAACAACCATTATCACTCCACAAACACAAGAACCATAAGAAAAAACCAAAGGAACAGCCCATCTGGGTGAATGAACACTCTTAACAAACATGATCTCTGCAGGCTACAATAATACTTTCAGCTACGAAAAGCTCGATAAACTACGACTGTCCCTAATTCCCGATCACAAATCTCGGCATTTGTCGACCCCGTGAAAACAGGGAGGGGGGTAGCACCCATCCATCACCCTCCCCGGCCGGCGAAACGCACGACTCTTGCCGGAAAGAATCGACAATGGCCGACATCATAAAAAGAGTTGCCGTTAAACTTCGTCTTCCACTATAAAAAAAAAAAAGTTTCAGAATTTTTTCTTCCCTTCGTGCCACGTCGGTCTTTCCCCCGTTCACACACAGCGAAGGGTAAGTTTTAATAGGCTCTGAATCAAAAGGGCTGCGCTAGGGCTGCATGTCAAGCCGGCAGAGCGCTAAGGGGACTTGATCGCCATCTAACTCTTAGCGGAGTGTTGCTACTACAATTTCTGGATTTCTATTTGCTATAAGCACCTAGAATACGTCTGTTCAGTTGTGAGAACGCCAAGTGCACTGTTAATGGATGCTTCATGTTAATAGATCAATTCGTTAGTATTAGAAGGCAACTTAAAATTAAATAAATCCCCTACCTAAGCGTATGTATTGAATAGACCACATTACAACAATTAAATTCCAGGGACGTTAAAAATTTGGGGGGCAATGCCTTTCTTATGGGAATGCACATGTAGTAATCACTTATTGACCAGGGATTGGGCAACTTTGAATGTGGTCTACCCTCTTATATTTAATTGGATATGAAATGATGCTATATTTTTATTGTTTTTCTAATATGCACTTTCATTGATAAGTGGCGGTTGTACAACATTGAGAATATTTAGCATTCAAAAAGTCTGAATATAGATGTGATTTCATTGTTGGCAAGTTTGCCATTCCAGCCTTCCTATTGGTTGGATAATCGAATCACGTTACCAAGTGACGTCGTAGAATCCCAACATCATTTTCAGCCCCCGCCAACAATATTGGAATCAATGAAAATTTTGCTGTCAAAAGAGATTTGTAAAAAAACACCTTTACCAATGTGACGATGTGTTCAGACGAAGCACTTTTTCATAAGTGACTGGTTAAGGGTGGCCAATGGGCGTGAAGTAGGGTGGCCTATGACCTTGCAAGGTCACGGCCAGGGCACCACGGAAAAGTCCGACCAGCCTGATGTGTCAATGTCATGTGACCAGCTGTTCCGCTTAACCAATGAATAAATTCAGCCCAAGGAAGCAAAAAGGCTGATGGACGGAATTTCATTGGTTACAATGCTTAGAATAATATTTTTTTTAAATAATACAACGAGCTTCCCAATCTTCGAAATTTTTAATTTAAACTGAAGAAATTAAGTTATAAATTTGTATCTCTCCGCTTTGAAATGTCCACTTTCTCAAGTGTTAATCAACATTTCTGTTTCACATTGCTTTTGGATAATACTAGTTCTTTTAAAGTTCTAATTGGCATAGTAAGTATCCATAGCTTTAGTAGTAACACCGGCATACAATCCTACTTTGATTTATGCGAAATCATATTTAATCCTTGGTGAATTGCTCCAAGGCATCAGCTCATGAAAAGCGGGTACAGAACCTTCTGATGCAGAGTAATGAGTCATATCAAATCAATAACGTTGTTGATCATCATTGATAGGCCACATTTTGATCCAATATCTTTTAACTAAAAAAACCACGATAAAGATGCAAAGCAGACTCATTTCCAATGGATTCGACACATTACAAAGGCCACCTTTCGGTATATTCATCCTGAAATGAGCTTCCAACTCAAGTAAACCATATCAACGGGGTGATTTCCGGTATCGCTCACCCGGCCGAAGCGATCCAGGCTTCTTAACCACCCCCATAGCGTGCGATCTGCTGGCTCGTCTCAAAGTTTCCAACTCGCCGGGACGAACCACCCCGCTATTGATGGACTGAGTGAAATGTAACAGGTGTCAAAAAAAGCTCTGCTGTTCGAAATTAAAATGTCTGGCGCATGGTTGTAGTAATATTTAAATTTAAATTGCAATCGAAGTTTGGAAATAAATTATTCGCTCTTCATTTATCATTATAAACTGTCAGGCTGATGCTGATTAATTTATTGGCAAGCTTAGTTTGGCTCGCAACATTATGCAACGTGATCTGGCTGAAACTGGCAGGTGAATTCGATGTGTAAATGGAAATTAATGATTCAGACTTTAATCTGAAATGAGCAAATATAACTCTCATTACACTAAATCGTACTGTTTCCTTATATTTTTGTAACATCTCTTGCTTGTAGTGCTTTTTTTATCAGTATTTGAACTCGAAAGTGATAGATAACTCAAAGAAAAAATAGAACTTGATGTTGTTTGTTCACTAACTTCCACTTAAACGTCAAACTGGCTCTAAATACGGGTTTCTTTTAAGTTGAGCGTTGTACATTTTCAGTATCTTACCTACACGAAGATCAAATTTTGGTGTTAACATCATTTTAAACTGAGTGCTGCAGAAAGTATCCAGGAGGTACCGAACACACGATCTGGTTTCATTTGATAATGGAAATTCCAGTGTTTCCCATCCATTTTCTCTCCAGTTTTGCGTTGTTAAGCCCAACTTAAACTTTCCACCCGAAACTTTCCTCAAGAAACTTATACATCGAGGCCCACACCCACACACACTATATATATACACACGGCCAATTTACGCAGAACTAAATTACGAGTTCCTATATTTTCGGTCGAAATATGATCAGCGCTTTTGCAGATAGCGACGTCGGCAACGCGCGCTCGATGGAATTTCCTCGGCTTTTCCTTGCCAGGCAACTTATCCTGCGCACGCTTTTCCAGTGATAATTCTCAGGGCTCACTGCTTCTGAGCGCTTCGCGGAATACGCGCGTTATGCCGTCAAGACTTTTCCATTTGTTTCCCGAGACAGTGGTGAAACGAGGTGCTCGATTTTCTCACGCCATTTTCCCCCGGTTAACTAAGACCTTAGACTATATTATGTCTTCTATGTCCTGCTGAAAATGTGTTTCACAAGATTGTTCTGAAAATTACCAGTTTCATCAGTAGTCCGTTAACTTCCTAGCAGTCTGCTAGTGTGTTATAACATGGTCACTGTCATCGAGATGCCCAGATAATATTTTAAAATACCGTATAATTATTCACAAGTCACTGAAAAGAATGGTCCTTAGCTACTAATTTCTTTGGTGTGAGTTATGAAGCTTCACATTATGTATAACACAATACTATTGCATCTCTCGTGGTAATAAACATTGATTGACAATCAATTGACATTGATCACAATGTCAACAAAGTAAATTTCACGATAAAACCTCAAATCATAACTATTTTTTTCTTCAAGAATTTTGTCGCAAATTAACTTCGTTATCACGAACAATCCGAAGCAAATACTAACAATTGCAGCCTAGTAGTATGAAAGTCATTCCTTTCGAGCAGCACCGGTCACAGATAATATAGAGCGACGACAGAGAAATATTTCCGAGAGATCTTTGCTTCTCCTATACCCATTCCGACCCCCAGTCGAGCCTGCGCAAAGGATGTACAGCTTTGATTATCCACCCCCTCGGGTTCACCACTGGCGAGATGTGACGCGGTATAATTTAAGGGATGGTTATAATCTCAGCCGGAATTACACGCTCCGTTTACCCCCTCATATAATCTAGCAACTTAACAATTAATTTATACAAGTCGGCATTACCATACAAGCAGACTAGAGACAAGATAATTATGTATTCAAAGTAACTCGAGTGCAAATATTAGTTCGTTAATCCATCTGCAAACGCGCGGATCGCGATCGTTTTATCAACTGAATAACTGCAAAATCATCGACTGCGTCCTGTCGAGTTTGCTGATACGAAGATTCGCCTTTGTCTGAATTGTGGCAGAGCCATCGTGCTGTTTCCAAGGTGTGCTAGCATCGGGATAACAATGGGATTGTGGGTCACTGGACCTTGTAGATGCATGGATCCTAGTGCTATGCTGCGTTGAGTTCAGTGCAATGTGCACATACCGAATTGGCAATTATATAATTACGTGCACTACATGGTGGCATCCACCTTCATTTCTGTATTAGAAAAACAATTCGAAACCCAAGATTTGCATGGTTTCTTTGGGTTTTTTCTAGGTATTCTTCTTGACTTGTAACCGCTCAAAGGCTTGATAATTGCGATTTGACGACTTGTAAGTAATTCCATTATAAAGTTTGACGGAATTTGATCACGGAATTCAAAATAACTACGTGTTTTGTGTGTCCAACATCCACCTACAATGAATAATGGGCAGTAGTGATTAAACATTAATACTTGCTCATCACTGTCACAGAATCGTCAAATGTCTGGGTGCCAACTTTTGCCCGCCGCACCGAGCCACTCGCCCTTAGAACTCACCGTTAATGACTTTCAAGCGCACGCGAGGCTGCTGTGCAGAAAATCAAGATGATTGCTTTCTCCTCGCAATTTAGCTATACATTTTTACTCTCGCCAAGGAGAACGCTTCGCTGAAGCATCCGACGTCGTTTAAAAATCTCGAAAAGTCGAGATTCAATTTTGAAATCCACTCAAAAAGCAGCCAGTGCTGTTTGACGAGAGATTACAACTTTGGCATCCAACTTTTTCACTCGAGTCGTTGCAGAAAAATCACGGTGGAAAGAGGTAAGTGTAGTTAACCGAAAATTTTGTGAGATATTAACAGTGTCACATAGGGGAGTGAGAAATGAGCACTCGCGAATTATGCGGCACAACGATCATTCGGTCGATGACTTTGCGTTCAGTTTCTATGCTCAATTCACTGATAAAACCCATAGAGTAGGCACACCTGTTTTTCGTTGGTCTCCCTAGTACCTAGGGTCACCATGAGTTTATTTCAGTGGGTCGTTATGTCTACACATTCCTGCAACTATAGTCAACCGGTGGCGGTCCAGAGTTATAACAACAGTTGTTAATTGAAACAATCAATTACCTCAATTAAGCGAATAGCAGATAACTTAAATTGCCTATGTCCATTTTCTGAAGAATGCGAAGTGATTCAAGAACAAAAATAGTTTAGTTTTGCAAAGGCATGGAATTTATGGTTAGAACCCTGTTCATTTTCAGCTTGATTACAGTTTACTATTTACATAACAACCTCCACACAGACGAAACGGTGTGCATATTAAACGAGATGTTCAATTATTAAATCCACATTGAAATAAATAACCGTCCCTAATTACCTACTCGCATGAAATTATAAAACCGATCGAACCCGAGGGACACCAAACTTGCCCGACGCCGGTGCAACTCTGCAACCAACTTCGCCATCGATGGTAAACCCAACCCGGCGAAAAAAGGCGAAACTTTTCCAATCAGAGTCTACACAGGCAGTTAGCTTACCCTTGTGCGAGGAGGCCGGTATAAGGATCACGTAGACGGCCAACATCCAGAAGAGACACAGGATGCACCTCATCCTGAACGTCCTTCCTCTCATATATCCACACGGCCGGCAAACACCCAGCGACCCACTGAACGCGGTCGCACCGAAACCTCGAACGCTCAACCAACACACAAACTTCAACTATTTGGTCACTAGCGTACGGTAACTGGACAGCTCCTTCCAAGCGCTAATCCGGATTACGTTCACTTGGCCCTCGATGAATATCCACAGGCAATTCAAATTCAAAAAAATAACACCGCGACCGTTACTTTTTCGAACCGAGCATTGAAAAGCTTTCGATCGTCACGCAGTTTACGTCTTCGCCGCCGAAAGCTTTCGAAGATCCGACAGCAAAAAAGTTAAAACTTGCGAACGAGAGAACGAGCGCCCCCTCTAAAATATCACACACTTTAAAATTAAAAACAAACCGCAGTTTCACAGCTTGGCGTAACGTGTTTGATATAGCACGGACTGGCTGCGATGATGTCTCACCCGGTGTTCGGCATTTCGCGAGCGCGAACGCGACGGTTTCTAGCCGGGGCAGGCGTGCGGTCTTACACCGACTAGCGATCGAGTCGGACTGACGAGCAACGTGCCCTGCTGCGTCCCACCGCGTTCCCTGCTCGACGCATGCTCTGCTGATGCCGTCGCTGTTGCTGCTTGCTGCTGTTGCTGCTGCTGCTGCTGCTGCTGCTGCTGCTGCTGCTTGCTGCTTGCTGCTTACTGCTGCTGCTGCTTCTGCTGCTACCTTCATCGTCGATCTAGCCTGGATAACTCTTTAATTAAATCACTCGCGAGTCGGTGGTAATTTATAGTGTCTATCAATTAGAAGCGTTGTGTATTTTAAACGAATGCCGTGACAATTGTAAAGATTGTCGCCTGGTTAACTGGCGCGTGGTTTAGGGGGAGTAGTTTTGTGTTAAGGGTTAATCGGTGGTAAGGGTTGGTGCTGGTGTGTGGGTTCTTCTTTTCGTTTATTGATTCTGTTGACATTTGGTATTCCGAAGGAATTTACTGAGGTGTATTATTAATGGCAAGGGTAGGTTAAAGGTTGAGTTTCCGAACTCAAGGATATATACGAAGCTATGTCTTTTGGGTGGCATTACCTTTTCATGATTCGTTTATCTGGCTTAGGAAAAAGGACGCCTGCTTTTTTTCAATAAGACACAGGGGTTTTTCTCATTTCAGTGTTGTTTATCTTTAGGTCAACAAAATTTCACATGAGCTTTCCTCATAAATATCAGTTACAGATAAAATAACAATGTTGTATACCGCTGAACTGATCAAATAATCTGGTAGCTTGCGGTTGTTTACATAAATAAAGGAATTCCTCTAGAATAATATTAACCTATCGAACGCAAAAACATAAACAGGTATCTTCATATGCACCCATATTTAAAATAAAGGTCATGATAATCCAATTCATTATAGTTTGTTATCATTTACGAACATTTCCCTCGCAAACCATCTCCACGACACACGAACCAAGTCTGTTGTAATCACCCCACAATTCATCCCTCACGTTTCATCCCCTGAAACAGCCGCGACTCGAGCAGTCTAGCCCCCTGCTAGACAATCAAATGTTTCCGCTCACTGCTCTCCGCAAAGCCGACAAGATTAATCACTTAGTACCCCGACCGCCCCACGCGCATCTTGCATGGCCATAGATAAATTCCTCGGCCTAAGCTAAGATTAACCCGGGATTAGCTCTGTCTGATATAGTAAATATCTCCATGTTAACAGGGATTCATGCTAACAACTGCACGGGAGATATCGTTTGTGGATGTTACATGATGGTTGCAAGACGAAAATCTGGAATCGGTGGACACCCTTCACAATAATACAATAATAATAATAATAATCAGTTTAATTCGTGCATTAGGGTGAATGGGTTTTAAAGGAAACATAAATGAAGACCTTACTTTACAGACATCCGGCTGGCTAGGCCTGTCAATAATGATGTTATTATCTTCTGCCATGTCCCCTATCGCCTTCCATACTTCTCGGTCTTCCCACAGTTTCTCTTACTCTACCTACTTCCAGCTCTGTTATCTCTGCTAAATCTTCTTTAATAACCCAGTTATGTTTTTTCTATAAACTAATAAGCTATTAGAAAAAATCGTAAGTCCTTATCTCTGTAGTAAATAACGGTATTGTCGATCACGATAACTTATTTAGTGGCATCAATGTGCTTACCATACGAGCACTGAGAGATACATGGCTTTGTGTCACGATGAGGTCACTCACACCCTATCGTTGTGACAGACACAGACATCTCAGCAACCCCAGTGTCAGTGTAGCAATGTGGAGAACGTAAGATAATGCTACTGGACCACGCAAGACACCAACATGACCGGCAAAGCTCGAGGTGCTCGACACGGAATAGACGCTGGAATCTACCAGCGGCGTCGCCCGCCGTCGCGACGCCCTGGAGCCGCTCGTGGGTACACCACCCTCAGTCTATTCAGGAGGAATAGCTTTCTGCATGTTTGATCATTGAGATCACCTGGTTAAGATGAAGAAAGGCCAGTCCGTGTGTTTTTCGCAATGAATACCAATCCACCGTCTAGTTGAGCATCATTGCACGCTCCCCAACGACTCTCTAAGCTCTGCTATACACTCCCCAAAACAGCATTCGTGAAAATATTAACCACTAACAATTACTAACTCAATAATTTCGGGCGCCTATAAGATAACGCGCAACAATTTACTAGAAAGAAAAATTTTAATTCTCGTTGATCATTCTCGTATGATGCAGTAGTGGACTTGTTAAGTTAAAACAATTATTAAGCAATCTTATGCGGGGCAGTGTCCTCATTAAAAAAAATCAGAAACAAAATCAGATTTATGTTTTCATTATAGGCGATCGATAAATACAGAAAATCATAAAACTGTTGATGATATCTCAAAAGTAAAGCGTGTTCATACACTTTTAATTAAAACCTTCATTAAATTTCCATGTCCGGCAATTTTTTCTTCTTCTGACAAATTAACATAGTTCATGTGCGGCCGCGGTTAAATTTAAAAACGCAAAAAAACCCTCCACTGTCAACTTAATTTGTCTTGGTAATCCCACCGCCACGAATGCCGCAGTGATTACTCTCAACAAATCAAGGAACAAATTCCCGGCGATTTATAGTTCCGACCCAGTTTAAAAAGCTACCTGCTTCATGTCAGCATGAGATTAGCATCCTGCAGCCGGCTTCACGTTAATTTCAACCAAATTCTCTGCCCCCGTCCGTGAATCACGTGTCACGCGAGGCCGCAGCGCCGTGAGCTCGCTGCGGCCTGGCCAGCCATTACATTCGCCCGCTAGGAGATAAGCGTGCCGATGCATTATCATTACAACAATCGATGTTTTTAGAGCGCACAGCTCATATCAAATGCAGGAAGAAAGCTGATTTTCTAATTGATGAGCGGAGCGAGTGAAGAGAATCTTCAATTAAAAATACTGCTGAAAAAAATCCATATGTGTTTTTTTTTCTGTTTGTTTGCGCTCTACAGTCCAAACGACTAAGCGGATTTTGATGAAATTTTCAAAATATCTTTGTTTTCTCTCAACTTAGACCCTGTGCTATTTTCAGCCCATTTCATTTGAAACTTTTTTTATAAATTTATTTTTAAGGAAATTTTCAGTTTTTCAACATCACGTTTATCACGCTAGAAGCCAAGCATATAAATTTATTTTGACTTTACTTTCTAGACATGTGAACCCTCACGATTTCATGTTTGTGTGAAAATTTTATTGATTCATGTTTGGCACTTTTCTTGAAAAAGGCGCTTTTATGACGCTTTTTAAGCGTTTTTACAGTTTTTTGCAACAAAACCAACTCTACCTTAAGCTGATGTTAAAAACAATTACTGTGAGCGTTTAGAATCTTAACAATAATATACTTTGCTTTTTGAAGCAAATCAATTGAATACTTTTTCCTTAAATCGATATTTCCGTTTTATGTATTCGAATAATTTCACGACTAATTTCACGACGACTCAGGTAATGAATGTCATTGCGAAAGCTGCTAAATTAACGCGGAACATTTTAAATTGATCATAAAAGCCTCTAGGCTATGCGCACACGCAATATAATCGCGTTGAGGGTGAGCGTACATATTTCGCTCATTCACAACACGATTTTTTGAGTGTTCACATAGCCTAGTAGAGAAAGTAAAACAAAAAAGACAGCTTCACTGCTACCCTTACTTCTCACGTGAGCATGTCTTACAACTGAATTCTTCTGCTGACTCTTACTACTCCTGGACTTAAAGACCTGGAAAATAGCAAGTTTTTTCTGGAGTCAGTAAAAATGCGAAAATTTTTCATGATCTGTGGAAATTTACTTGGCGTTCCTAGTTTGGAAGACCGTTTCAACTGCATTTAAAAATTGAACGCGAGTAACTATTTGAGTTTCAGAACCTGAATTGAGGACAATCGCAAATTCTCAACAACAGCACTAGTACCTCGCCAAACACCTGTGTTACTATAACGTTGCCAAAGAAATACAACAGCTGTTGACTTAACAATGGTCTTAACTATTTCCACCAATAGAGCATTGAAGCGACACTACAGCACTAACATATTCATGATATTCGGTCTGGCAGCGCTTACATCTGAGAGATTCAACTTGACATGCTTCAATAATGAAATAATCACACTCTCACGTGACAACTAAACATATCGGTTCCGAAAACCGTCGTTCCCAGCTGCAGATTAAAACAGAGTTAACGTCTTTTAGCGCGCGGCCGCCATTTCCTGCACGACGACAAGATGGCGGTCGCGATACGACGGGCGCCTAATTCCTAGTGTCGACGCTGGCAGATTGGACGTCCCTCGTGAGCGTGATTGAGTCATTATCGCACGACCGACCTTGCTCGGCCCAATGAAGCAGGCGGTGCCGTGATCAACAACATCCTGATTAGGAGACGCTTAGGAAACGCACAGGGGTCGACGAGTGACCAAGCGTTTGGTTGCACACACTTAAACACGCGGTCACCGGCTCGAGGCATCCTGCTTTGTTGGCTGGCGAGCTCGAAGCACGCTGTGTTTCAAGTCCGTAACACACTGTGTGTAAAGCCTGTAGCACGCTGTGTTTTAAGCCTGCAGAATGCTGTGTTTCAAGCCCGTAGCAAGCCTAGTTTCAAGCCCGTAGCACGCCGTGTTTCAAGCCTGTAGCACACTGTGTTTCAAGCCTGTAACACGCTGTGTTTCAAGCCCGTGGCACGCTGTGTTTCAAGCCCGTAGCACGCTGTGTTTCAAGCCCGTAGCACGCAGTGTTTGATACAATGTTCTCGCAAATCAAACGGTATTTTCAATTGTATTCACTATCGATGAGTAGGTGTTGACGCTCAAGTTAAGCATCATTTCCATGGGTCCAGTTGTTGAATGAGCGACCTTTTTTTAGGTATTTGTTTTAATTTATAGCTAAGAATTGGTAATATTGATACATCATTCAAGTGTGATATTTGATTTTATAAGTCATTGTCTTACAAATGTGATTTTATTAGGGTTTCCATAACCAAACGATCGAATTCAAACAAATTGTGTCATATTTCCATTTTATCGCCCAAACTTTAACAAAAAATCAACGGGAAATCGTAAGCCATAATAACAATAAGTGGGACCTAAATCCACCCCTAATACTTCCTATCTGAATGAATAACAGTCCACCTTTGCATAACGACGCTGGGGGACGGGGTAAAGAAGCAGTAACCTGTAGCTTACGTGCAGTAAAACATAGCGTACATTATGGTAAGTGCTTGTTTGGTAGCGTGGCATGGGGTGGGGGAGTAATCTAGAGTTTTGGGCTACGTGCTAGCATCGTGTATGTTTTAAATTGTTAATGCCCGCGACATGAGCAGCTCGTGGTAATTTAGATGCAATTTTCAGTCGCTTGGAAATCGATCGATGATAAGAAAGTTGTTCAGTTCACTATACAATTGGGCCTGCAGGTGTGTTATCTATGTGTTTTTATTTTATGCGTAAATAAACTTTGTCGAGTGGATGGCCCTTTGGGTTTACGTCCATTTATCGTAATTATTTGCCTGGGAAATAAAACTATTACAGACCATTGGAATTAAATGTATTACTACCCCGGGCTTCACCTAACGCTACCTGTGGACGCGTTGTTGGATGAGCGTATTTCTTTGTATACCAGTATATACTATATAGTGTACACGGTATAGTATACACCAGCCCAGATTTTGGTCTTCCAAAGTTCATCAAATTTGATTAATAATTTTGGCATAAGCTAAGTAAAGGATTCTTGGAAGCGAATAAATCCAAACACGTCTTGATTCTTTTGCCGAATTTCCACATCACCTTATCATAATTTTTGTTTCTGTAAAATCTACAATTTACGAAAATTGAATTCATTTGAAAAATTCAGCCTACTTGATTGACATCAGCAAATCAAGCCAAGTATTTCTTGCAAAACACTAGCCAATCGCAAGTATAAGCCAAACAGCCTGAAAAAGTTTGATTATCTGAGCCAATCGATCCTGAAAGTTACCCCCAAATTTTAACCCGTTCGAATTTAGGTTTAAGGCATACATGGAAGACAGATAATTTTTTTTTCTCGATTTAAGACAGAAACGATCTGATACTTAGGCGCGCATCAAAAATAATTCATAATCAATCATTCATAACACAGTAAAACCGTGAAATTTTCAGATGTTCAATGTACTTTCTAACGTTATCAAAGTCAGATTTTAAGAACAACTTTTTGCAGATTATAAAGACCTTGTTTTTCGCGTGTCATTCCCCCATTCCCACAAACCTCCCCCTCCCCTCCCCCTCCCCTCCCCCTCCCCTCACAGTTCGGGGCATAAACCCCGGTCTCCCATTCCGTAGGGTGTCACCCCCCCCCCCCCCCAAAGCCACCGTAGCCCCGAGACCAATAAACCATCCAAACTTCCAATAGGCGCACGTCCATCAAAAGAGAATGATTAGTCTGCCTTGATGGTGGTGGGGGAGATTGATGACATGCATTTGTTTGTGTTGTGTAAAGAGTATGTGTAGTTTGATATGTATGAACCTCACTGTGTCACTGCCCGCAAACAACTTTTTTCATTGTTTGGGATGGAATGGTCGTGGGGTCATTATTGTTGGGGATTTGTCATTGGGTTGCGTGTGGTCCCTGCGTCATTAATAAGCATCTAAACATGCGATGGGTTGGAATTGTTTGATGAATTGGTCGGAATTTGTTCTACAGTGTCGAGATGCGGAGGGTTGGAGCTGGTCTTGTGCAGTGGAAAAAAAATTCTCATATGTTTTAGGGGGTGAACTATATTGCTGTTTAATTGCAAAAATCTTGCAGCATAAAGGTTTCGCTTGTAAAATGTGTCGAGATTTTTATATGTGCGATACTACAAGTTTTGGTTTAGTTTAAGTTTAAGTTTTCACTACCGTTTTAGAATCTGTTAAAACAAATCAAACTAGTGCTAAATTTTAGGGATTAATTCTGTAAGTTTACTTTATCTTCATGCTTCAAGAAGTATCTGATTGCATTTAAATTATCATTGTATTTTTGCCACACACCAATCGTTAATATAATATACATTTCTTAATAAAATTGGCAAGCCTAGGACTTTGTGGGCGCTTCATGAAAAACGTGTGAGCGTATTTTTTTATTGAAAATTTACAAAAGTTGTGGCTTTTGTTGCAGTCTTAAGTTAGATGATGTGATTATTAGCAAACGTTTCGATAAGACAGGAGTGTCACAGCTTCAAAGTTGAAAACACCAAAGATTTCTTGGCGCTTGTTGAAGCCTGCTGACGGACAATTGTCTTGACGGTAAACTGACGGACCCGTCGAAATCACGATTAAACTTCCTTCACCGGGCGCACTCGCCCACCGTGTTCACCGACCGGAATACGCGACGAGTGTCGGCAAATATTTGATGAGCGTAACGAGCGTAGCGAGTGAAGCGAAATCTTCAATTACACTTTACTGCTAAAAAAATCCTGAATGTTTTTTTTTTTTTTGTTTGTTTTTTTTTTTGTTTTTTTGTGTGTTTGTTCGCGCTCTACAGGCCAAACGCCAAAACGGATTTTGATGAAAATTTCTATGAACCTTCGTTTTCTCTGAACTTAGATCTGCCACGTTTTTGAAGCAAATCGGACAGGTAAATTTTATGTTATTAAGTTTTTACGAAATTTTTCAGTTTTTCCAAAACACGTTTTCCACTCTAGAGGCCAAGGATCTCCATATAATTTGACGAAACTTTCCAGATATGTTGGCCCCCTCGATTTAATGTTTGTGGTCAAATTTTATTGTTGTATGTTTAGCGCTTTTCTTGGAAATGGCGCTTTTATGACGCTTTTTTAGCGATTTTACAGTTTTTTGCAACTAAATCAACTTTATCTTCAACCGATTTTGACAAAATTTACTGTGTGCAT
Organism: Nemurella pictetii; assembly: GCA_921293315.2. Classification (NCBI taxonomy): domain Eukaryota; kingdom Metazoa; phylum Arthropoda; class Insecta; order Plecoptera; family Nemouridae; genus Nemurella; species Nemurella pictetii. The sequence goes on from OV121122.1 coordinate 13,699,975, forward strand.
TATAAATCGTAAAAAGAAGATACTGTGTTAATTTCAAGCAAATCAATTGAGTAGTTTTTCTTTAAATCGATTTTTAAGTTTTGAAATATTCAATGTCATTGAGAAAGCTGCTAAATTAACACCGAACATTTTAAATTGATCATAAAAGCCTCTAGGCTATGCGCACACGCAATATAATCGCGTTGTGGGTGAACGTAAGTATTACGCTCATCCACAACACGATTATATGAGTGTTCGCATAGCCTAGTTAATATGAACGTTCTGGAGGACAACTTGCAAATGCTGCATTTCATCGGTAAGAAAACACTTCGAGTTTAAAATTTAAATATCTAAAAGTTAAAAGGATTGTGTGTGGAGAGAGTTGCAAATGTTTGCAAATGGTATTTGATAAAAGAATTTAAAAAAAACCTTACGCTTAAAAAATTACTGCTATGACGTTACAATAATTGGCACAAGGTAAGATGATCATGCGATAGCTATTATGTCTTGGAAATATATCGAAGAACTTGCGATAAAATTTCGTGTTTCCCGGTAAAAGTTAACACCACAGCGATGAGAAAATAATAAAGCTGATTTCATGTAATATATGTGATTGTGTGATATGTGATTTCATATCAAACAGGACTCTGGGTCGACAAGACAGAGAAAAAAGACCGGATATTTTACATGAGACAAGCACTCGTCCGCTATGTCGGCTGGTACAACGCGTTCACAATCTGTGTCAGTCATCCCGTCTACATTTACCAACACTCGGACGAGTTTTCTGATGTGTCCGAGGCCCTAGGAAACATGGTTGGAGCAATCTTCGTTGCGATAATATTCTTAACGTACGTGCTGCAAAACGACAAGCTCCTAGAGCTGGTGAAGTCGATGCGAAGAGTCTACGAATTCAAACGTCCGGCCGACGATTACGCAACAATGCTTGCTGACAATGCTAAGAAAACCTGCCGCTTCTTTTCTCACACCGTGCCCAGAGTGGGAATTGTCGTGGTCACCATTTCCTTGGTCATCGGGGGCCACGGAATCATTCAGGAGAGGGACTTCGAAAATCGCTTAAAGTGAGTTACATTTGGTGACACCAATTTTACTGATATTTGAAAAGCTCTGCGTTGATTGCTTTAATCTTCTCCTTAAATTTGAAAAAACACGATATTTAAAGATATTTCGGGCTTGTAATCGAACTTGGCCCTTAAAATGTCGTTAATAATAATTTTTAATGTTTGAAACCTTTCCTGGTTTCGGGTTTTCGTATCACCCCCTTTACTCTTGTCAGGAAATTCATTCCTGATGCCTCCACATTTCTCCTTCATTTCCTTCCATTGCCCATGTCATTGGCTCATGGATTCATTTAGGTATAAGAACATACATGCTAAACATGATTTATTTACATTTCCAGACTATAAAATTTTTCACAAAAATATCCTTGAATAGCAACTTTTGTTCCTACAACTTAATAGCATTGTCTAAACTTTCAGAACGTGGTATCCCTTCGACGCCAAAGCACCGGTCTACTTTGAAATCGCGATCATAACGTTCAACCTGAACCTCATCCCTGTCATTATGATGCTGGCCTCGACAGCGATAATGCTGATCTGCATGTTTGTCCACCTGGTCGCCCAGCTGAAGATTCTCAGCCACAAGATCAGGAGGCTGCGCTCTGCTGCCGAGGACGCGGTCAGAGAGAAGCTCGGCGTGGACCAGGACAGAGGATCTAAGACACCTAGAGGGGAAACTCTAAAAATATCTGTTATAGACGGGACCAAGGCTATTGGAGAAATGATCTGCAGGACTTTAAATAAAACAGAAGTTGACTTTGAAATGCAAGTTGCCCTAAAAGAGTGCGTAGGGCATCATAATGAGATATTAAAGTAATTGACATTTTATTAAACTAATTGAAATATGAATCAACACAATAATGAACAATGAGGTCCCACTATCTATTCATATGAATGCCAGTGGGACCTTCATTGTTGAATAGCTTTCTGTTCAACAGATTCCTGGGAAAGTTTGAAGAGTTTTGGAATCCATATTTTTGTGGACAGATTACCTCCGGCCTCATTCATGGCACGTTGATTATGATCAACTTCTCCGGATTGGTTAGTTATATGCCAACAATCATTCTTGTGTTAGGTAAGTTTCTTATCACTTTTCAATTACAATGATAATGTTTCCATCTTCCAGGAATCTGGCGATGCTATTTTACTGGTTCACTTTCTGAATATTACCGGGAACTTGGCGATACTTGGGATAATGTGCTACCTTTCTCAGACAGTCACCGAAGAAGTAAGTTATTTTGGTTTTAACGAGTTGGCCTTGCTTGGCTTGACCAGGTGCAAGACCTTGTTCTTAATGGCTTGACCAGGAGCAAGACCTTGTTCTTAATGGCTTGACCAGGAGCAAGACCTTGTTCTTAATGGCTTGACCAGGTGCAAGACCTTGTTCTTAATGGCTTGACCAGGAGCAAGACCTTGTTCTTAATGGCTTGACCAGGTGCAAGACCTTGTTCTTAATGGCTTGATCAGGTGCAAGACCTTGTTCTTAATGGCTTGACCAGGAGCAAGACCTTGTTCTTAATGGCTTGACCAGGAGCAAGACCTTGTTCTTAATGGCTTGACCAGGAGCAAGACCTTGTTCTTAATGGCTTGACCAGGTGCAAGACCTTGTTCTTAATGGCTTGATCAGGTGCAAGACCTTGTTCTTAATGGCTTGACCAGGAGCAAGACCTTGTTCTTAATGGCTTGACCAGGTGCAAGACCTTGTTCTTAATGGCTTGATCAGGTGCAAGACCTTGTTCTTAATGGCTTGACCAGGAGCAAGACCTTGTTCTTAATGGCTTGACCAGGTGCAAGACCTTGTTCTTAATGGCTTGACCAGGAGCAAGACCTTGTTCTTAATGGCTTGACCAGGTGCAAGACCTTGTTCTTAATGGCTTGACCAGGAGCAAGACCTTGTTCTTGATGGCTTGACCAGGTGCAAGACCTTGTTCTTAATGGCTTGACCAGGAGCAAGACCTTGTTCTTAATGGCTTGACCAGGTGCAAGACCTTGTTCTTAAATGGCTTGACGAAAAAAACGAGGGAAGAAATTTAACGAATCTACACTTCTGCTTGCTGCTTGATTGTTCTTTTCTTTTTTTTTTTTTTTTTTTTTTAACGACTGAAATGCATTTTGCAAATCGAATTTATAATAAATATATATCATTCTTATTAGTTTATCTCAGATCGCTTCATGTTATAGTTGGAAAGTCTTAAGGAAGCGATTTTCGATTGTGATTGGCTGGAATCTAGCGAGGGATTCAAGCGTTCGATAAGAATCGTGATATCGATGACCAATCAGCCTTACGTCATCAGAGCTGCAGGGTTCGTACCTCTGTCCATGGACACATACCGAAGTGTAAGCTATCTTCGATTTATACCAAATATCACATTTTCGGATCAAGAAAACGTGAATTTCAAGAGTACAAAGATCTAATTTTCATTTTTTATGTTGTTTGTTAACTCTCGTTAAAGTAAAATTAATTTCATTCATGAAAATGTTAAATTGCTTTATTCTTAATTCCTACTCTTATATCTACGCTTAATTGGGCATTTTTGAAGCAATACAAACCTAAGCTGCTTCCGGCTAGTTATGACTTAAAGATGAATTGTTGAAGCCACAATTTTTGAATTCCGAAACAGTAAAAAAAAAAATCGTCATCGAAACAAAGAAAAAATGGTGTTAAACGTATCCATTGCGATTTTCCTCATTTGGTTCCAAAGTTTTCTACATTCTAGTCTGGATTTTTCAGGTGATGAACTCAGCCTACTCGTACTACATGGTGCTCAACAGTTTCTCGTGAAGATTTCGTGACACAGTCGCCCATTGCTGGGTTTTAGGGGTCGCCCCGTCCTCGAACCCCTTGGTGGACTCGAGACTAGAGTTTTCATTGTTGTGTCATGAGTGTTTTGTTTGTTTGGTCACAAATACACAGCATTTAAATTGTTTTGTACAAAATGGTGGTGGGGTCACTTATGTTGTTGATTTGTCATTTGGTTGCGTGTGGCCCCGACATTCAAAAAAATCAAAACATGCAAAGGTTGTTTGATGGTTGTTTGATGCATCAGTTTGATGCAAATTGTTTGATGACAATTGGTTGGGGTATGTTCGATAGTGTCTAGCCGCTTTGGGCGCCGGACATGCGAAAGATCAGGGTGCGAATACCGGGACGGATACTTATTTGGGAATTCATATTTAGTTTATAAATAAGCGTAAATTCACAGAGTATTTGCATATAGGTTCGAATCATCACTAATCAAGTTTTAACGTCATGTTGCCTGTCGTGAGAAAAGTGTAGTTGTTCTTAGTGTGAATTTAATCCTAAATGCAAATACTCGTTGCATGGACGGTAGATGATCTTTAGTTCGGTAGTTCGGTAGTTGTTCTTTGTGATGTTTCAATAAATCCTCGGATATTTCAATAAATCCTCGGATATTTCAATAAATCGTTTGTTTTCATGTACAGTTTAGAAAGTTTTAGCTGGCATTAGAAAATAAACTCTTTAAACATGACCATTCTGGAGGACAACTTGCAAATGCTGCATTTCATCGGTAAGTTAACCCTATAAAAGGGTTGTCAAATACTAAATTCTAAATGTTTAAAAATTAAGAACTTTGTGTTAGTATACATTTGGAAACGTTGGCAAAGCTTTGAAGAAGAAAGTTAGGAAGAATTCTTGAGAGAGCTTTCAAAAATAAGGTGTCAACACTATTTTACACCACAGTGCTATTTTTTTGCTATGGAGCTACAGTATTGATATGGTAATGACTAACGCTAGCAGTAGAGTCGTGGGTGTGAACACTGGCTAATAGCTCTCACGCCTGGGTTCGGTTGTGTACGGTTAAAGTTTTCACCCTAGAGATGAGAAAATAATAAAACATATCTTTAAAGTTTAAATAACAGAAATGCCCTTCCATTACAAAAAAATATATGTCATATAGAAAATACCAGATTAAAATTCGGAAATTTCGTCCAGCTTTCAGTCCTTCTTCGCGCTTTGATTTGTAAATTAATAAACTGTGATTTCATATCCAACAGGACTCTGGGTCGACAAGACAGATAAAAGAGACCGGGTCTTTTACCTGAGACGAGCACTCGTCCGCTATGTCGGCTGGTACTTTGTATTCATTGTCTGTGTCAGTCATCCCGTCTACATTTACCAACACTCGGACGAATTTTCCGAAGTGTCCGAGGGCCTGGGAAATCTAGTCGGATCGATTTTGGCAGCAACAATATTCTTAACGTACGTGCTGCAAAACGACAAGCTCCTAGAGCTGGTGACGTCGATGCGAAGAGTCTACGAATTCAAACGTCCGGCCGACGATTACGCAACAATGCTTGCTGACAATGCTAAGAAAACTTGCCACTTCTTTTCGCACACCGTGGCGAGAATGGGCATCGCCGTGGTCACCGTTTTGATGCTGATTGTGAGCTACCGAATCATCCAGGAGAGGGATTGGGAGAATCGGTTGAAGTGAGTTCCAGAAATGCCAACATTCGGAGATGAAAGATGAAGCCAAATTCGTGTTGTTTCGTAAAGCAATGCGGTGTGCTTATATTTATCAAGGGCTTAACATTTAACTCGAGCTAAGTCGTGAAGATGACGAGACGAATCTAATTGTATGAAACGATCTGCAAAAGTTACAACATAGCACAAATTTCGAAATTAAAATTATTACGAAATTAATTGATGAGCGTAACGAGCGTAGCGAGTGAAGCGAAATCTTCAATTACACTTTACTGCTAAAAAAATCCGGAATGTTTTTTTTTTTGTTTTTTGTTTTTTGTTTTTTTTTTGTTTTTTTGTGTGTTTGTTCGCACGATTCCGGCCAAACGCCAAAACGGATTTTGATGAAAATTTCGGTGGACCTTCGTTTTCTCTGAACTTAGATCTGCCACGTTTTTGAAGCAATTCGGACGAGTAAATTTTATGTTATTAAGTTTTTACGAAATTTTTCAGTTTTTCCAAAACACGTTTTCCACTCTAGAGGCCAAGGATCTCAATATAATTTGACGAAACTTTCCAGATATGTTGGCCCACACGATTTAATGTTTGTGTACAAATTTCATTGTTGTATGTTTAGCGCTTTTCTTGGAAATAGCGCTTTTATGACGCTTTTTTAGCGTTTTTGCAGTTTTTTCCAACTAAATCAACTTTATCTTCAACCGATATTGACAAAATTTACTGCGTGCATTATAAATCGTAAAAGGAAGATTCTGTGTTAATTTCAAGCAAATCAATTGAATAGTTTTTCTTTAAATCGATTTTTACGTTTTGAAATATTCAATGCCATTGAGAAAGTTGCTAAATTAACGCCGAACATTTAAAATTGATCTTAAAAGCCTCTAGGCTATGCGTACACGCAATATAATTGCGTTGTGGGTGAGCGTAAAAATTACGCTCATCCACAACACGATTATATGAGTGTTTGCATAGCCTAGTTAATTGATATGCAAGGTAAAATTAGCTCACCGTAAAGAAAAGTCTGGCATGAAAGTCTTACGGAAATTTGAAAGTGGGAAAAATTGCCTATATAATACGGGTTTTTTCCATAAATTTTATACAGTTTTCAACTATTATTGATTAATGAATGGTTGAATTTCGCAAATATAAATTTACCCAATCAGAGCAAAACTGTTTATAACCCGTCTAAAATATTCATGTTTTATAAGCGGCCACCGCCTGGCTGTTCAGTTTTTGATGTCATCAGACAGCCAGCAGCAATCAGCACTGTGGATAGGAGAAAAAGTTACCTATGGCATTATTTCTCAAAAATACGTGGTTTCCTCGAACGAAAATATGGTAGCAGTGAAAATAATATAATATATTATTTGAAAATTGCCTGGTAATTTCAGCTAGTTTGGAGAAGGTATCTAGTAAATGTAAAATATAAATTGTATGCAAAAATGTGCAGTTTAAGGAAAATATTACTCACGATTTTCTTTCCCCGAAACGAATTCTTTCCCCAACTCAAAAAAAATTTGACAGTAAAGTTGCATATATTGGCTACATTTCATGAAAATTTAATGTGGTTAAAAGTCGCTATAGAAATTTCTAAGCAGATAGATGTAGAACGTTGCAAGTTATTAAGGGATGAAAAAATCTATTTTTTATACATTTTCTTATTTTGTTTTCTATTTCCTTTCTAAAGCTTAAAGCCCTAAAACTGTAAATATCATAGTTCTCGAGCTGTCAGCGGTAAGAGCGGACTTTGCTTGCGGGGAGAGCGATAAGAGTCGAAATACCGAAGATCACACTCGTTTCAACGTTAGGAAAAATAAAACTTTCAACGCGATCCGAAGAGAGTCCAAATTTCGTTTCGCAAGTGTGCTTATTATACGATAACGTGACTGATATTGCCTTCGTGCAGCCGCTCTTTGAGTTGTTAATTAGAGACAACAGGGATTTGATGGAAAGATCCGACTACGGTTGACTACAAAAAGTACGTACCAGCTCCCTAATTCAGCTGCTACAGCCATTCTTGTAGAAATTTCACCATTTGCCTTGGTTAGTAATGTTTCAGTGGCTCGTTACCCATGTATTGTATTGGACCATGGCCAGTGCCAATGAGTTGCCTACATATTATGTAAGCAGACCGTTAAATAAACTAGGTAAACGATTAGTAGAGCCTACACTCGTTGCAGGATGAGCGAGCCGTAATCTCGCTGAGGAAAGCCAAACGGAAAAAAATTCACAATCATAATGTTGAAAACGGTGCTTTAATGATCAAGTATTTTTTTTTATTATTAAGTTATTTTATTTTTCTAATTAGCAAAATACTTCATGTACGAATCTGAAACTTAGGCAATTTGTTTAATTTGTTATCATATATATTCAATCCAAATTTGGTGCGGATCGGTTAATTAGTGCTAGTACCAAAATACTGAAAAATTAATGGGTTTTTGCTCATAAAAACAAAATGGCCGACTAGATTTTGCTCAAAATCCATACAGCACCTCGCTGAGTCACCACGAACGTTTTTGCCAAATTTCGCAACGACCTGTTACCTTTAGGGCCACTCGTTTTTGTAACAAACTAAAAATAAAATCCAACCGGTTTTTTTTCCCCTTTGTTGTTAAACTAAAGGATTTCGCTCGCTCATCCAATTAAAAGCTGCATAAAATCGGGGCCATTTCTGGACAATTCTGGCTACACTTTTGAAAATTTGTAATCTTAACAATTTTTATCGAAAATATAACACAAGGTGCTGTCTTGATTTCCAGGACATGGTATCCCTTCGACGCAACAGCCCCGGTCTACTTTCAACTAGCACTCGTCACTTTCTTGCTGAACATGGTCCCAGTCGCCACGATGATGGTCGCCACAGCGCTGATGATGATCTGCATGTTTGTCCACCTGGTCGCCCAGCTGAAGATTCTCAGCCACAAGATCAGGAGGCTGCGCTCTGATGCCGAGGATGCGGTCAGAGAGAAGCTCGGCGTGGACCAGGGCAGAGGATCTACGACGCTTAGAGGGGGAACTCCGGGGGATGAAGTTGTCGTTGAAGTAGAGTTGGCTGAGAACATAACACGCTTAAGGAGAAATCACTGCTGGAATGGTTATTACATGAGTGTAAAGAGCAATAATGACTGAAAAAAAATACAATTTCAACCCCTGCTTAAGAATAATCTGTGTTCGTTTTTTCCAGGTTATCAAAGAGGTCAAGAATTGTGTAGAGGTGAGCTGATATCTAATTGAACAATTTTGAGTTTGCTTGGAAGATTGTAAAGCTCTTTGCAATATTTCTGTTATAGACGGTAACAAGACTACGAAAGAAATTATCCGCAATCGCTTAGATAAAATAGAAGTTGACTTTGAAATGCAACTTGCCCTCAAAGAGTGCGTAGCCCACCATAACGAGATTTTGAAGTAATAACATTTCTATTAAACTATAAAACATGGCTTCCTGAATGAGAGAGCGACCATCTTAATTGAGTTATTTTTTTCAGTTCTATGCGAAAGTTTGAAGGGTTTTGGAATCCATGTTTCAGTGGTCAAATCTCCGCTGGCCTCATTCATGGCACGTTGGTCGCAATAAACTTCTCAGGATTGGTTTGTATCCGTGCAATCATTTCAATTTCCGTTTGTTCCTTCATTTGATTAAATATTATTATAATGTTTGCATCTTCCAGGAATCTGGCGATGCTATTTTCCTGGTTCATCTTATGACTGTAGCTGCAAACTTGGCTGTTCTTGGAATAATCTGCTACCTTTCACAAACAGTCACAGAAGAAGTAATTTTTTTAAATACGGATATATCTTGCTTTATGCACGACCTCATTCTTAGTCAATTGATAAGCAAATCGATCGAAGGCGGTAAAGCGAATCTTTAATATTACTCACTGATTAAAAATCCTTCACGTCTGTTACTGCTATTTCTTTATTTAATTTTTTTTTTTTTTTTTTTTGGCAATACCTTCCGACATTTTACATTGTAACATGGGCCTTTATAGTAATAATGATAATAGATCGTTTGTTTCTTTGTTTGTTTGTTTTTTGTATGTATCTGCTCCAACGAATAACAACGATTTCAATTGCATTTTGAAGAACCTTTTGACACAATCTGGAGAAAAAGCTGGTTCTTATTATATTTATCACAGGCCGCTAAATGTTCCAGATATCTCTTCTGAAGGAAGCTGTCTACGACTGTGATTGGTGTGAATCTAGCGAGGAATTCAAACGTTCGATAAGAATCATGATATCGATGACCAATCAGCCTTACGTCATCAGAGCTGCAGGGTTCGTACCTCTGTCCATGGACACATACCGAAGTGTAAGCTTCTTTCCTGAATTTACCCCAAAATAAAATTTTGGGAAATTAATATCTGAAATTGAAATCACAGAATGAAAATTCATAGTATATTCTAGGATCTTATTTAAAAATAACAGACAGATATGAATGGTCCTCAATTAGATCAATTAAAGCCAAATAAGAAATACGGCATGAAAGTTTTTAGAAGAAACTTTGTAACTGGGTAATCAATGCCAAGTCCCAGAAACTCAAACATTTCCGGACGTTTCACAAAGCGATGCTGCCTGCTTTCTCAACGGTCTAAACTCGAGTGTCAAACTCCAAGAAATCGAAAGAAAATGTTTCGAAACAATCGAAACAATCGAAACAAAAAAATGCTTCGATTTGTTGGGATTTGGAATTAGAGTTTAGACCGTTTAGCTTTGCGAAACGTCGGGAAAAGTTTGAGTTTTCATTAATTTATACATTTTATATATAAATATTTTTAATAAATATATTAATAAATATATATTAATTATAATATTTTATAAATATTTATATTTATAAATATATATAATAAATATAAAATTATATAATATTATATTAATATATAATATTATTATATATAATAAATATATATACATAAATATTTTTTCTACAAATGAAAGTGCTTCGATTAGGAAGAGACCCGAGTCTTGAGAAAATGCGGCATGCAAGTTGTGAAAACATTTATGACGACTGCACTCTGAGCACTAATGTTCTTTTGAAGACTTGCGGAATCGTTTCTGCACGAATGTATCAATGTATATGAATGTTAAAGATGTATGAAACTTTTAAAATTCGTGATCAACGCTACAATTAAAACACGATATAAATATTTCAGCAATGATGCTTCGCTGATACTTTCAATTAATACTCATTTCTTAACCAGAATGCAGCGCTCTCTATTTTGTGTTTCATTTTATACGATTGCAAAAAGGATTAAATATACATATAAATTATACGCTGTGTATTTAATAAAAAAATTTGGAATTTGCAGGTGATGAATTCAGCCTACTCGTACTACATGGTACTCAATAGTTTTACGTAAAGATTGCACTGAAGATTAAATGCTCGTCATCACTTATTGCATTACGAGTGAAAGATAATGCATTATTTGGCATTCATGATTTTTTTGAGAAATAAAGGATTTTCACCAAATAAGATATTAAGAGAAATGAATGTTTAAATTAACTATGGGGATGTGATAGACCTCAGATGGCTTTAAAAAAATACAATTTTTTTTTGTGGTTAGCATATCAGTTATTTTAGAAATATTTAAGGAGTTTGGTTTGTTAAGCTTCTGTTTAGCAAATGTACCAACAATTCAATGCTTTATTCACCCCAATGCCTAGTTATCAATCTCATGATTAGGTATATATTTTAAAATAAGTTATTTTGAAAGATTCAAGGGCTCTGGATAATTCTTTCTTAAGTACATAAGTTTGTCTGTGACAGGCCCTACAAAATGTTTTATGTTTGAAAAATACCTTAAAATACACCTTTTTCCCAAAAACTTATGATTTTATGGAAACACTATATTAAATTTAATCTTATAATATAAGAAAATAACCCGAACAAACTCCTAAATACACAATAACTAACACAGCAATTGATATAATCACTAATCCGTATCCATTCTGGCGACGATCATAAAGTTCGTACATGGCGGGTTCGAAACAAGGAACACGAATGACGTGTTTCCGTCTAATTTTTCGTCAAAAAACGGACTCGTAAAACGTGCTAATTTCAGTATAGGAATTTGTACAGGAGCGTCACTTCAAACATTAATATACACGAAACCCACGTGACTCGGCGTCTAAACGAATACGATAAATAACCGCTGACCTGACAAGATTCTATCTGCAAATTAAGAACATTGTACGTCTTGTGTTTAAATATTTCGGTCCCCTCAGTAACCCAACTTTACTTTCTGTTATGTAAAGTATACAGAGGTAACCTAGGGGTCGAGGGGTGTACAAGGATCGGGGTAATAGACCTCATCGGGAGGTTAACACCTCCCCCGATTATTTTGAAAGGTGTATGTTTTCGTGTCTTTGGATGAAGTGTTTCGCTTACAGCTAAGTTTTGAAGGTTGCTGTCTTAAATATTTAAAAAACCATTCTAGGTATGTACCTTCGTGATATCTCTCTTTTATTGATAAATTTCTTATTTATTTAGAATAGTCACTAGCGCATTACAAAATACAGACAGACAGTCTCGCCTTTGTGCCATCGGAAGTCAGGCAGACAAGACGGGTGCACCATGAGCGAGCTAGAGGACAACTTGCAAATGCTGCATTTTATTGGTAAGTAATATTAACTCTTACTTATCATTTAAACGATGCAAGTGTGAAAAGGCATACGAAAATGAATTTTAAGATGGACTTAGCGTGACCTTTTTTCAAAGATATTTGTAATTGCCTCATAGCAAACTGCGAGATTCCCTAAGGAAGAGATTATTTATCATATCAGATCTGTATGTATACATTGTTCCTCGAATAATAAAAGACACAAAGCGAGAAAGTTGTCGGTGCGTTGTCGACTTACATTTAGAATTGATAACACCAGTCCGAAGGTTGATTAATAATATAATAATAGTCATGAAATAATCAAAATAATGTGTTTTCATGTCAAACAGGTATCTGGGTGGACAAGACGGAAAAAAAAGGCCGGGTCTTTTACCTGAGACGAGCACTTGTCCTCTATATCGGCTGGTTCAATGCATTGACAATCTGTGTCTGTTGTCCCGTGTACATTTACCAACACTTGGACGATTTTTCCGAAGTGTCTGAGGGCCTGGCAAATCTCGGCGCATCAATCTTTGCGGCAACGGTATTCTTAACGTACGTGCTGCAAAACGACAAGCTCCTAGAGTTGGTGATGTCGATGCGAAGAGTCTACGAATTCAAACGTCCGGCCGACGATTACGCAACAATGCTTGCTGACAATGCTAAGAAAACCTGCCGCTTCTTTTCTCACACCGTGGCGAGAATGGCAATTGTCGTACTTGGCGTATCTATTATCTTTGTCGGCTTTGATGTGGTCCATGAGAAAGACTTTGAGGAGCGGTTGAAGTGAGTAACATTGATGGACACCTCCATTTTCTGTTTCACAAAGTTTTTTTCCTGCTATAATATAAAATCGATCCTCCCCGAAAATTATAAAATTTTAATATTTCCCTGTATGTACATTTTTGAGCAATCTTTGTTACTTTCACTAACTCTCGTTGTCTAAACTTCCAGAACGTGGTATCCTGTCGACATGAAAGCACCGGTATACTTTGACATTGCGGTAGTAATGTTTTTTCTGAACCTCATCCCTATCGTTACGATGCTGGTCTCCACATATCTCATGCTGATCTGCATGTTCGTCCTCCTGGTTCCCCAGCTGAAGATACTCAGCCACAAGATGAGGAAGCTGCGATCTGACGCCGAGGATGCGGTCAGAGAGAAGCTGGGTGTGGACCAGGACAGAGGTTCGATGACACCTAGGGAGGAAACTCAAGAAATTTCTGTTATAGATGAGACGAAGATGATTGAAGACCAAGGCGTGGACCAGGAAATAGTATCAACGACGCTTAGGGGACAGACTCCAGGGGATGAATTTTTGGTTGATGTGGAGTTGGCCGAAAATATATCTGAATTGCAGAGAGCAGAGAGTCTCAAAGGTAATTAAAAGCGAGGCGAGTGAAGCAATTCTTCAATTTGACTAGCTTTTGATGAAAAAATTTCTGTTGTTTCACTGATAAAATAAAGAAACAGACCTGAAACAGTGTAAAAGGGAAACTCTTGAGATATTAACTTTTTTTAAAATCTTTAAAAGCTTAAAACTAATCACTCGACTGTAAAGTTTAGAAATCTAAATGATTTCTGTTATAGATGGGACCAAGGAGACAAGAGAAATGATTTGCAATTCATTAAATAAAATAGAAGTTGACATTGAAATGCAAGCTGCCCTCAAAGAGTGCGTCGCCCACCATTGTGCGATTTTGAAGTAATTGATACTTATATTTTACCTACTTGAAACCTTAAAGCTTGTGGGACCTTCTTTTTTGAATAAATTTCTGTTTAACAGATTCCTGGGAAAGTTTGAAGAATTTTGGAATCCATATTTTAGTGGTCAACTTGCCTCCGGCCTCATTCATGGCACGTTGATTATGATCAACATTTCTGGATTGGTGGTTAGTATCCTTGAAAGCTTTCTAATTTTAGCTTATAATATTTTTTATCTACAAAGATAATGTTTGTTCCTTCCAGGATTCTGGCGGTACTATATTACTGATTCATTTTCTGAATATCTCTCTGAACTTGACAATTCTTGGAATTATTTGCTACCTTTCACAAACAGTCACCAAAGAAGTAAGTAATTATATTTATGGAGATGTATTTTTTTGTATGCTTTTACTTTAGTGGTCATGCAGGGCTTATAATTGTAAGATATTTAAGTGAAACGATTGTGACATTGTGCTTTAGCCAAGATTGGAAGCTTCTTAGACAACGAACAACGTTTTGCAACGAAAAAGTGTCAAGTAAGAAGTCAAATCACTGGTTGCTTCATGTTTCAGTTGGAGTTTCTTAAGGAAGCTGTCTACGACTGTGATTGGTTGGAATCAAGCGAGAGTTTCAAGCGTTCGATAAGAATCATGATATCGATGACAAATCAGCCCTACGTCATCAGAGCTGCAAAGTTCGTGCCTCTTTCGATGGTCACATACAGAAGTGTAAGCTCTCTTTCTGAAAGTGCTGAAAGTCAAAAATTATCCCGTTCTATGAATCTATATGAAAATATTGAAATAAATAATTTATTGAATTTTCATAGTTTGTGATAAAGATTCACATCAAGATAGGTATACGGTGTCGATAAAGCTAAGGCTCTATTGCAATGTGAAATACGCTTCTAAGTTGATATGAAATTTATTCAGATGAAAAAGTTGCTCCGACAGATTTGAATGTATTATTTTTTCTGTATCCTCGGTGTGATTTTTCAGGTGATGAACTCGGCCTACTCGTATTACATGGTGCTCAACAGTTTAAAGTGAAGATTTCTTGGAAAATAAACTATTTGTTGTCAGCTGTAAACATAACGAGTAGTATTTTAATCGAAGAAAAACCGAGCAAATTAACAATGCTAAAAAAATGTGTAATGGTGTGTGTCAGAGGGTGTGTAAGTGTGTTTTTTTGGCTGGCTGACGCAAGGGCCGAACGGCTCACCCACTTTTAAGAATTATTCAATATTCCATGTTAGAATCTTATACAATTGAAACAAGCATATTTTTGAGCCCACTCAATCGATTACTTTACTCAAAATAAGTTTGTACGAATATTTTCAGTGTAATTCGCTTGTCATTTCAAGTCCAATTTTTCAGTGCCAGTATCTTTTATCGAGGCATCTTATTGGCTGATGGCCAACACTTAGATCATTAGAAATAAATATGCACTTGGAAGTTGTTATAATCTTGTAAAACTTAAGACTAAGTTGTGGACAAAGAGTTGTCCAATTGTTTTATTGTATATCCTGTCACAAGCTCTCGAGGTCGGAGAACTTCAGAGGTTTGCTGTTTAGAAGTTTGAAGCAGATTACCATTTATTTTGAAACCATTTGCTGAGTTAAAAATGTTAATTTTCTTTGGTGAAGTATAAATCAGTCCATCACGTAAAGATTCACCGCAAACAAGCGTGACAATATTTCTAGAAATTGTGATTGGTGTGAATCTAGCGAGGGATTCAAACGTTCGATAAGAATCATGACATCGATGACCAACCGGCATTAGGTCATCAAAGCTGCAGGGAGACATCCGTAGAGACCTTGGAGACATACCGAAGTGTAAGCTAACGTCCTTAATTTTAAGATCCTCAACTAAAAACGACTAAAAATGTTTGTTCGCGAAAAACATTACATTCGCGACTTTTATCAAAATTCAATTTTTACGAATAATCTAAGTAATTTTTTTGTGTGTCCCACTCAAGAATTCAAACGTTTTCAAACGGTTCTGAACCTGACAATCCAGGTTTTGTAGAACATCGGCAAGGTAGAAGCCAAGGCAGGTAGAGGTTGATCAATCTACCTACATAAGACCTACCTAACACCGGCAGGGTAGAAGCCAAGGCAGGTAGAGGTTGATCAATCTACCTACCTTGTGTAGAAGCGACCAGTCTGTGGATAATTTTGTTTTTTGGCCTTCTCATTCTGACCGCACAACTAAATAATTTATATTACTTTTTAAATAATATAGTTCATCTCAGGCCACATTGACTGTTCATAAACAAAATATTAACATTTATTTCAATAAACAATTTTATGTCATGACTTATTAGGACAGCACTTTTTTTTTTAATGAAGGATATACCTAATCCATTTCCAGACTTGAAATTAAACAATGAAAGAGAAGGTTACATTAAAATCATGTTGCCCTTTCTTCCACATGAAAAGCTTAGCCCTGGATCGACAAGAAGGAGAGCCATTCAATGATTCAAAGTCACTTCCAGTCTGGCGACACGAATGTCTGAAAATATTAAATATCACTTTGATTTTGAATTGAGTGAAAGATAAAATATATTATTTTGATAGGTGTATGTTTTCGTGTCTTTTGATGATGCGTTTCACTTACTTCCTAATATTGAAGGTTGCTGTCTTAAATATTTAAAAACCTTTCTTGGTATGTACCTTTGTGATATATCCCTCTTATGTTGATAAATTTATTATTTATTTAGAATAGTCACTAATGCATTACAGAAAAGAGACAGACAGTCTGGCCTTTGTGCCATCGGAAGTCAAGCAGACTTGACGGGTGCACCATGAGCGAGCTAGAGGACAACTTGCAAATGCTGCATTTTATTGGTAAGTAATATTAACTCTTACTTATCATTTAAACGATGCAAGTGTGAAAAGGAATACGAAAATGAATTTTAAGATGGGCTAAGCGTGCCCTTTTTTCAAAGATATTTGTAATTGCCTCATAGCAAACTGCGTGATTCCCTAAGGAAGAGATTATTTATCATATCAGATCTGTATGTATACATTGTTCCTCGAATAATAAAAGACACAAAGCGAGTAAGTTGTCGGTGCGTTGTCGAATTACATTTAGAATTGATAACACCAGTCCGAAGGTTGATTAATAATATAATAATAGTCATGAAATAATCAAAATAAAGTGTTTTCATGTCAAACAGGTATCTGGGTGGACAAGACGGAAAAAAAAGGTCGGGTCTTTTATCTGAGACGAGCACTTGTCCTCTATATCGGCTGGTTCAATGCGTACACAATCTGTGTCAGTCATCCCGTGTACATTTACCAACACTTGGACGATTTTTCCGAAGTGTCTGAGGGCCTGGCAAATCTCGGCGCATCAATCTTTGTAGCAACGGTATTCTTAACGTACGTGCTGCAAAACGACAAGCTCCTAGAGTTGGTGACGTCGATGCGAAGAGTCTACGAATTCAAACGTCCGGCCGACGATTACGCAACAATGCTTGCTGACAATGCTAAGAAAACCTGCCACTTCTTTTCTCACACCGTGGCGAGAATGGCAATTGTCGTGACTGGCGTATCTATTATCTTTGTCGGCTTTAATGTAGTCCAAGAGAAAGACTTGGAGAAGCGGTTGAAGTGAGTAACATTGATGGACACCTCCATTTTCTGTTTCACAAAGGTTTTTTCCTGCTATAATTTAAAATCGATCCTCCTAGTAAATTATTAAATTTTAATATTTCCCTGTATGCATATTTTTGAGCAACCTTTGTTACTTTCACTAACTCTCGTTGTCTAAACTTCCAGAACGTGGTATCCTGTCGACGTCAAAGCACCGGTCTACTTTGAAATTGCGGTAGTAATGTTTTTTCTGAACCTCATCCCTATCGTCACGATGCTGGTCTCCACATATCTCATGCTGATCTGCATGTTCGTCCTCCTGGTTCCCCAGCTGAAGATACTCAGCCACAAGATAAGGAAGCTGCGATCTGCCGCCGAGGATGCGGTCAGAGAGAAGCTCGGCGTGGACCAGGGCAGAGGATCGACGACGCCTAGGGAGGAAACTCTAGAAATGTCTGTTTTAGATGAGACGAAGATGATTGAAGACCAAGGCGTGGACCAGGAAATAGTATCAACGACGCATAGGGGACAGACTCCAAGGGATGAATTTTTGGTTGATGTGGAGTTGGCCGAAAATATATCTGAATTCCAGAGAGCAGAGAGTCTCAAAGGTAATTAAAAGCGAGAAGAGTGGAGCAATTCTTCAATTTTACTAGCTTTTGATGAAAAAATTTCTGTTTTTTCACTGATGAAATAAAGAAACAGACCTGAAACAATGTAAAAGGGGAACTCTTGAGATATTAACTTTTTTTTTAATCTTTAAAAGCTTAAAACTAATCACTCGACTGTACAGTGTTAAGAACTATAAAATATTTCTGTTATAGATGGGACCAAGGAGACAAGAGAAATGATATGCAGTTCATTAAATAAAATAGAAGTTGACATTGAAATGCAAGCTGCCCTCAAAGAGTGCATCGCCCACCATTGTGCGATTTTGAAGTAATTGATACTTATATTATACTTGAAACCTTAAAGCTTGTGGGACCTTCATTGTTGAATAAATTTCTGTTTAACAGATTCCTGGGAAAGTTTGAAGAATTTTGGAATCCATATTTTAGTGGTCAACTTGCCTCCGGCCTCATTCATGGCACGTTGATAATGATCAACATTTCTGGATTGGCTTTGGTTAGTATCCTTGAAAGCTTTCTAATTTTAGCTTATAATATTATTTACCTATAAAAATAATGTTCTTACCTTCAAGGATTCTGGCGATACTATATTACTGATTCATTTTCTGAATATCTCTATGAACTTGACGATTCTTGGAATTATTTGCTACATTTCACAAACAGTCACCAAAGAAGTAAGTAATTTTTTTTATGGAGATGTATTTTTTTGTATGCTTTTACTTTAGTGGTCATGCTGGGCTTATAATTGTAAGATATTTGAGTGAAACGCTTGTGACATTGTGCTTTAGCCAAGATTGGAAGCTTCTTAGACAACGTTTTGCAATGAAATGGTTTCAAGTAAGAAGTCAAATCACTGGTTGCTTCATGTTTCAGTTGGAGTTTCTGAAGGAATCAGTCTACGACTGTGATTGGCTGGAATCTAGCGAGAGTTTCAAGCGTTCGATAAGAATCATGATATCGATGACCAATCAGCCTTACGTCATCAGAGCTGCAAAGTTCGTGCCCCTGTCGATGGTCACATACAGAAGTGTAAGCTCTCTTTCTGAAAGTGCTGAAAGTCAAAAATTATCCCGTTCTATGAATCTATATGAAAATATTGAAATAAATAATTTATTGAATTTTCATAGTTTGTGATAAAGATTCACATCAATATAGGTATAGGGTGTCCATAAAGCTAAGGCTCTATTGCAATGTGAAAAACGCTAATAAGTTGTTATGAAATTTGTTCAGATGGAAACGTTGCTCCGACATAATATTTTAATGTATTATGTTTTTCTGCATCCTCGGTTTGTTTTTTCAGGTGATGAACTCGGCCTACTCGTATTACATGGTGCTCAACAGTTTAAAGTGAAGATTTCTTGGAAAATTAACTATTTGTTGTCAGCAGTAAACCTAACGAGTAGTATTTTAATCGAAGAAAAACCGAGCAAATTAACACTGCTAAAAAAATGTGAAAGGGTGTGTTTCAGAGGGTGTGTAAGTGTGTTTTTTTGGCTAGCTGACGCAAGGGCCGAACGGCTCACCCACTTTTAAGAATTATTCAATATTCCATGTTAGAATCTTATACAATTGAAACAAGCATATTTTTGAGCCCACTCAATCGATTACTTTACTCAAAATAAGTTTGTACGAAAATTTTCAGTGTAATTCGCTTCTCATTTCAAGTCCAATTTTTCAGTGCCAATATCTTTTATCGAGGCATCTCATTGGCTGATGGCCAACACTTAGATCAGTAGATATAAACATGCACTTGGAAGTTGTTATGTCTTGTAAAACTTAAGACTAAGTTGTGGACAAAGAGTTGTCCAATTGTTTTATTGTATATCCTGTCACAAGCTCTCGAGGTCGGAGAACTTCAAAGTTTTCCTGTTTTGAAGTTTGAAGCAGATTACCATTTATTTTGAAACCATTTGCTATAATCAATCTATCTATATTGCTATCTATCAATCCATATCCATCCTAGAAATAAAAAAATTAAAGAAAAGGTGACATTGAAATCATGTGCCCTCTTACCATTGTTTTTGATAGGACATATAATATCTCAGTCACATACATCTTGCAAAGCTTGCGAACGATTTCAATATACGCGTTGTGGATGAGTATCATTTAACGAAATTATTAAGTTATTAAGGTGTTAAGACATCATTGTGAAACAACAATTGTTCATCCGTTTTTTTTACTATGTTTGGTATCATTTAAGATGGTGAGAAGGGTATAATCGCAAGGAGTTCGTTCAATTCGCCAATTGTGTTTAAAAGTGTGGTCCAGAAGTGCCAATAAACGCACGAAAATGTTGATTGAAAATCTCTTAAAATCTGCTGACAGAGATGAATCCTATTTCTTTTAAACATGAACCAAAGAAAATAATGTAAATGGAAAAATTGATATTTTTCTTAAAGTGCGATCGATAGATTTTTTTGCTGATTCATAATGTGTGTCTCAAAAATGTATGTCTACGTGACTAAAATGAATTATCACTTGCCACACGCACAAGACGTAGAGCGCTGATAAGAAGCTTTAAAACATTTATATTTCTTGTTAAATTGGGTCACTGTCTTCAGAGTTAGTACATTTCCCTTGAGTCGTGACTGGAAGAGGCGTGTATAGTTGAAAACAAAAACAAAAAACTTACGTTTTTTAAAAAATTAGGAAGACCCATCTCTTGCCTCTTCCTTCTTAAAATACACACCTTAAAATACATACCTTAAACATTGACATCAAAATTAAAAAACCTCTACTTAAAAAAGAATTGATATGGATTGAAGTGCTGCCTGGAAGCCCCCGCTTCTCTTATATATTTATAAGATAATTGAAACTAAAAATGTGTAGGTACCTATTGTACTTTTACAAAATTCTTTCATTTTACACTTTACAACATTCTTCATGTTTGACACATTTACTTGGGAAATTCGTTATGGGAAGGGTTTCTTTCCTTTTGGGTGAGAAAATTTAAGATTTTTTAATAAGGTTTATGGCTTTTGTAAGTTCACTCACAATATTGTTATGGGATTGCTAGGATATCCTATTTTGTATACACCTTCAAGATGTGCATAACTTTAGTTAACAATTGGTTTAGACTGAGTATTTAATTGAAGGGGTTTTAGGGAAATGGGGAAGGGCATAATTATGCAATAAAAATGAGATAGTATAACAAAATGAGTTCACTTATGAGTTAGGTTTAGTCTATTGTTATGTTATTTGACAATTTATTGTAAAGGGATTGCTAAGAAATCTTAATTTAAATAAACTTTTTAAATGTCCATAAATATAGTTGCCAGTGGTTTCGATTGAGTTATTGATTTAAAGGGGTGCTGTGGTAAAGGGGGAAGGCTTAAAATGTTTTTTTTAATAATAATATGTGGATGTGAATGACACATATTTGGCAATCTGCTGTCGTATAATGAGTGGTATTAAATTAATGAGACTATAGTGTCTAATAATATAACAATATAATTTGAAGCCCTCCCCCTTTACCACAACACCCCTCTCTAAAATTTTCTAAAATTAAAATCTAAAATAAAATCTAAAATAATCTAAAAATTTCGAGTTTTTATTTTGGCCGCATGACTTTAGGCATTTCTAATAAAATCATATTGTTTGGCTCCAGCATATGTATCACAACCAATTTGATTATCAACTAGGGCTTCGCGAATGCTCAATATCGCGTTGAAGATGAGCGTACTTATTTAGGGTTTGAGGATAAGATTTAAGACCTACAAGAATATGAAGGTAATCGCACCTAAACCTTCCACTTGATCCTCAACGGATAAATAGTTAAGAATCATAAAAAATTGTTGGAAAATGCGAATAAAAAGCGAACCAGATAAGATATAGATGCAAAACTTCAGCAAAGCTTCATATCAATTTTCTTAGTATGTTTCTCAAGTTTGGTGTGATTATATAAATAAATTTTGGCTGTAAATAATAATTAAAGTTTTGAAAACTCTGAAATATTTTGTAAATTTTGAATAGTTAAGAAACTGTAACAGGGGGTCCAAGTTGAAAACAAAATATGGTGTCCTGAAATTGTTATCAAAATCGGAGGAGCCGTTTGGGCTGTAGAGATCGAACAAACCAACATACACACAAAAAAAAACAAAAAAAACACACAAGGGTTTCTTTCTCCACAAAGTGAAACTGAAGATTTCGCTCCGCTTGCTTCGTTCGCTAAGCTCATCAACAAAAAAAAGTTCCAGTGAATTTGACAATGTTTAACAAACCCTCGGAGTTCAAAGCAATATAACTGTAATCTTAATAACGTGGATAATGACGCATAGGTATTTCTTCAACATGAAAAGCTTGGCCCTGGATCGACAAGAAGGACAGCAATTCAATGATTTTAAGTCGCTTCCAATCTGGCGACACGAACGTCTGAAAATATTGAGCTGTGTTGTCACTTCGATTTTAAATTGAGTGAAAGGTAATATATATTATTTTGAAAAGTGTATGTTTTCGTGTCTTTTGATCAAGGGTTTCGCTTACAGCCCAGTTTTGTAGGTTGCTGTCTTCATTATTAAAACACATTTTTTGGTAAGTACCTTCGTGATATTCCTCTTATGTTGATGCATTTCTTATTTATGAAGAATTGGCACAAATGCATAACAGAAAGACAGACAGACAGTGGCACAGTCAGTGTCATCGAAAGTCAAGCAGACAAGACGGGTGCACCATGAGCGAGCTAGAGGACAACTTGCAAATGCTGCATTTTATTGGTAAGTGCTATTAACTCCTACATATCATTTGATGATGGCTTAAACAATGCAAGTGTGAAATGGCATACGAATATGAATTTTAAGATGGGCTAAGCATGAACTATTAAAAAAATATTTTTAACTGCCTTTTACCAAAACTGCGTGATCCCCTAAGGAAGAGATTATTTATCATATCAGATTTGTATGTATACATTGTTCCTCGAATAATAAAAGACACAAAGCGAGTAAGTTGTCGGTGCGTTGTCGAATTACCTTTAGAATTGGTAACACCACTCCGAAGGTTGATTATAAAAAGATAATAGTTATGAAATAATCAAAATAAAGTGTTTTCATGTCAAACAGGTATCTGGGTGGACAAGACGGAAAAAAAAGGTCGGGTCTTTTATCTGAGACGAGCACTTGTCCTCTACATCGGGTGGTTCAATGCATACACAATCTGTGTCAGTCATCCCGTGTACATTTACAAACACTTAGACGATTTTTCCGAAGTGTCTGAGGGCCTGGCAAATCTCGGCGGAGCAATTTTTGCAGCAACAATATTCTTAATGTACGTGCTGCAAAACGACAAGCTCCTAGAGTTGGTGACGTCGATGCGAAGAGTCTACGAATTCAAACGTCCGGCCGACGATTACGCAACAATGCTTGCTGACAATGCTAAGAAAACTTGCTATTACTTTTCGCACACCCTGCCTAGAGTGGCAATCGTCGTGATTGGCGTATCCATTATCATTGGGGGCTTTGGAATAATCCATGAGCAAGACTTTGCGAAGCGGTTGAAGTGAGTAACATTGATGGACACCTCTATTTTCATAATGTTCCGCAAAGGCTGCTTCCTGCTATAATTTAAAATCGATCCTCCTCGAAAATTATAAAATTAAAAAATTTCCTTCGAAACTATACTTGAATTTGTGTATTTTTGAACAGACTTTGTTCCTTTAACTAAATCGCGTTTTCTAAACTTCCAGAACGTGGTATCCCGTCGACGTCAAAGCACCGGTATACTTTGAAATCACGATAGTAACGTTTTTTCTGAACCTCAACCCTATCGTTACGATGCTGGTCTCTACAGCTCTCATGATGATCTGCATGTTCGTCCTCCTGGTTCCCCAGCTGAAGATTCTCAGCCACAAGATGAGGAAGCTGCGATCTGACCCCGAGGAAGCGGTCAGAGAGAAGCTCGGTGTGGACCAGGGCAGAGGATCGACGACGCCTAGGGAGGAAACTCAAGAAATGTCTGTTATGGATGAGACGAAGATGATTGAAGACCAAGGCGTGGACCAGGAAATAGTTTCAACGACGCTTAGGGGACAGACTCCAGGGGATGAATTTTTGGTTGATGTGGAGTTGGCTGAAAATATATCTGAATTGCAGAGAGCAGAGATTCTCAAAGGTAATTTATAAGCGAGGCGAGTGGAGGAATTATTCCATTTTACTAGCTGCTGATAAAAAAAAGTCTGATTTATTATTGTCCAAATAAAGAAACAGATCTAAGACAGTATGGAAGGGGAACCATTGAGATATAAACCTTTGGTAAAATCTTTAAAAGCTTAAATCTAATCACTGAACTGTGTTGATGTTGGTAGCACAATTAAAAACGCTAACAAATTTCTGTTATAGATGGGACCAAGAAGACTAGCGAAATGATTTGCAGTTCATTAAATAAAACTGAAGTTGACATTGAAATGCAAACTGCCCTCAAAGAGTGCATCGCCCACCATTGTGAGATTTTGAAGTAATTGACATTTATATTATTTTTGAAACCTTAATGCTTGTGGCACCTTCATTGTTAAATAAGTTTCTGTTCAATAGATTCCTGGGAAAGTTTGAAGAGTTTTGGAATCCATATTTTAGTGGTCAACTTGCCTCCGGCCTCATTCATGGCACGTTGATAATGATCAACATTTCTGGATTGGTTTTGGTAAGTTCCCTTGAAGGCTTTCTAATTTTAGCTAATAATAATATTTTTTCTTTAAAGATAATGTTTGTTCCTTCCAGGATTCTGGCGATACTATATTATTGCTTCAATTTCTCAATATCTCTCTGAATTTGACGGTTCTTGGAATTATTTGCTACCTTTCACAAACAGTCACCAAAGAAGTAAGTTATTTTATTTATGGAGATGCTTTTTTTTGTATGCTTTTACTTCTGTGGTCATGCAGGGCTTATAATTGTAAGATATTTGAGTGAAACGATTGTGACATTGTGCTACAGCCAAGATTGGAAGCTTCTTGGACAACGTTTTGCAATGAAATAGTGTCAAGTAAGAAGTCAAATCACTGGTTGCTTCATGTTTCAGTTGGAGTTTCTTAAGGAAGCTGTCTACGATTGTGATTGGCTGGAATCTAGCGAAGGATTCAAGCGTTCGATAAGAATCATGATATCGATGACCAATCAGCCTTACGTCATCAGAGCTGCAAAGTTCGTGCCCCTGTCGATGGTCACATACAGAAGTGTAAGCTCTCTTTCTGAAAGTTCTGAAAGTCAAAAATTATCCCGTTCTATGAATCTATATGAAAATATTGAAATAAATAATTTATTGAATTTTCATAGTTTGTGATAAAGATTCACATCAAGATAGGTATACGGTGTCGATAAAGCTAAGGCTCTATTGCAATGTGAAAAACGCTAATAAGGTCATGAAATTTGTTCAGATGGAAACGTTGCTCCGACATAATATTTTAATGTATTATGTTTTTCTGTATCCTCGGTTTGATTTTTCAGGTGATGAACTCGGCCTACTCGTATTACATGGTGCTCAACAGTTTAAAGTGAAGATTTATTGGAAAATTAACTATTTGCTGTCAGCAGTAAACATAACGAGTAGTATTTTAATCGAAGAAAAACCGAGAAAATTAACACTGCTAAAAAAATGTGAAAGGGTGTGTTTCAGAGGGTGTGTAAGTGTGTTTTTTGGCTAGCTGACGCAAGGGCCAAACGGTTCTACCACTTTTAAGAATTATTCAAGGTTCCATGTTAGAATCTTATACAATTGAAACAAGCATATTTTTAGCTCACTCAATCGATTACTTTACTCAAAATTAGTTTGTACGAAAATTTTCAGTGTAATTCGCTTCTCAATCTTTTATCCAGGCATCTTATTGGCTGATGGCCAACACTTAGATCATTAGAAATAAATATGCACTTGGAAGTTGTTATGTCTTGTAAAACTTAAGACTAAGTTGTGGACAAAGAGTTGTACAATTGTTTTATTGTATATCCTGTCACAAGCTCTCGAGGTCGGAGAACTTCAAAGCTTTGCTGTTTTGATGTTTGAAGCAGATTTACATTTATTTTGAAACCATTTGCTGAGTTAAAAATGTTAATTTTCTTTGGTGAAGTATAAATCAGTCCATCTCGTAAAAATTCACCGCAGACAAGTGTGACAATATTTCTAGAAATTGTGCTAGGTGTGAATCTAGCGAAGGATTCAAACGTTCGATAAGAATCATGACATCGATGACCAATCGGCCTTAGGTCATCAAAGCTGCAGGGAGACATCCGTGGAGACCGTGGAGACATACCGAAGTGTAAGCTAACGTCCTGAATTTTAAGATCCTGAACTAAAAAAGACAAAAAACGTTTGTTCGCGAAATACATGGCATTCACGACTTTTATCAAAATTCAATTTTTAAGAATAATCAAATTTATTTTTTGTGTGTCCCTTTCAAGAATTCAAATGCTTTCATACGGTTCTGAACCTAACAATCCAGGTTTTGTAGAACACCGGCAGGGTAGAAGCCAAGGTAGGTATAGAGGTTGATCAATCTACCTACATAAGACCTACCTAACACCGGCAGGGTAGAAGCCAAGGTAGGTATAGAGGTTGATCAATCTACCTACCTTGGGTAGAAGCGACCAGTCCGTGGATATTTTTGTTTTTTGGCCTGCTCATTCTGACCGCATAACTAAATAATTTATATTACTTTCTAAATAATATAGTTCATCTCAGGCCTTGTATCACCAAATTGACTGTAAATAAACAAAATATTACAATTTATTGCAATAAACAATTTTATTTCATAACCTATTAGGAGAGCACACTTTTTAAAATAAAGATAATAATAATTTGTTTACTGTTATAAAAATTAACCCTCTTCGGGTGTGCAGACAAGAAATTAAAAAATTAAAGAAAAGGTGACGTTGAAATCATGTTGCCCTCTTACCATTGTTTTGGATAGGACATAATATATCTCAGTCACACAAAGCTTGAAAAGCTTGCGAACGATTTCAATATACGCTTTGTGAATGAATATCATTTAACGAAATTATTTAGTTATTAAGGTGTTAAGACATCATTGTGAAACAACCATTGTTCAACCGTTTTTTTTTTCTATGTTTGGTATCATTTAAGAAGGTGAGAAGGGTATAATCGTAAGGAGTTCGTTCAATTCGCCAATTATCTGCAGAATTTGCCAGAGTGTTTAAAAGTGTGGTCCAGAAGCGCCAATAAACGCACGATAATGTTGATTGAAAATCTCTTAAAATCTGCTGACAGATATGAATCCCATTTCTTTTAAATATGCTGCCCCCAGAGGCAAGAGCCTCGAATAATAAGGAAGAAGGAGAACGGTAACTAGGAGACCGGTTTCGGGGCGAGAGGATCGTCGGGGGTAGCCGATGAGAAATAAAGAGGTTATCAGGTTTAAGAATTAAAAGTATAAAGATTTATTGAATAATTAAAGAGATCTTGCAAAGAAGAAAGAAGCTGGTAACCAATGTATCCCGGGGAACCAGTGTATCCCGATGAGATCGGGAACCAGTGTATCCCATCTTTAAAATCTCTTTGGAAGAAACGTATCCAAAGAGAAGTTAGAGAGCTCTGATTTGCTTTGGCAGAAGCTCCTCTATTTATACCAAAAATTCCCTAACCTACTGCATGTTAAAATATAGTGGTGGGGGTAATGAATAGCAGATGTGACTTTGACAAATGAGGGTGAAGAATTACAGATGTACAGTTACAGTATGGGGGTGGCTTTTGCCCAAGATGTGAAACATGATATTTGTGTGAAGAAAATAAGGGATGCTTAAAGAATGCTTCATTACATAAACATGAATCAAAGAAAATAATGTAAATAGAAAAATTGATATTTGTAAATGTATTGCAATCGATAGATGCTTTTGCTGAGTCATAATGTGTGTCTCAAAAATGTATGTCTACGTGACTAAAATGAATCATCATTTGCCACACGAACAAGACCTAGAGCGCCTATAAGAAGCTTTGAAACATTTATATTTCTTATTAAATTGGTTCAATATCTTCAGAGTTAGTACCTTTACCCTCAAGTCGTGACTGGAAGAGGCGGGTAGTTTACATTTTTGAGTGGGGCTAAGAATAAATATTTTGAATACCTACTCATGTAATTCAGTTATCAAAAGACTATCAGCGAAGATACTTGCACCATGAGCGAGCTCGAGGACAATTTGGGAATGCTGCATTTTATTGGTACGTGATATTTGAGAGACTTTTACATAATATGTTGATAGCTTGAACGAAGCAATTGTGACACGGAAAATTAACTTCTAGATTGAGGAAATACTTCATAAAAGTTATTTTGAATTGCGTTGTGAAAAACAACTGTGTCACCCTGAATGAGGAAGACATAATTATTGTTGTATGATTTGTAAATCTTGATTGTTTTCCACTGATAATCAACCCTGCCTGCCTGCCTGCCTGCCTGCCTGCCTGCCTGCCTGCCTGCCTGCCTGCCTGCCTGCCTGCCTGCCTGCCTGCCTGCCTGCCTGCCTGCCTGCCTGCCTGCCTGCCTGCCTGCCTGCCTGCCAGACGTGCATCGGATCGGCTCTGATAGAATTGTGTTTTTCTGCCTGTTTTTTTCGTGCAAGAAAGTGTTTTTTTTTCACGTCCGAGCGGGGGTGAGTGCCTGCGAGCGCGCTGCCAAGAGAGTTTTTTGGTTGGTCCCGGGGTGACGAGGTTTTGACCGTTTTTGGTTCTCTAAGATGCGCGACGGTGTTTGATCGTCGATGCATCGGTGCTTGGCTACGTCCGTACAGCGGCCGGCCGTGTCTTGTTTACATTCCTATCAAGCAATTAAACTGAATTAACCTCTCTACAATGTCAATTTCACCGAAATTGGCAGTCATTATTGATAATATCCCCGACTCCACGATCGACGATTATCTACGAGGAATGACCGATATATTAACCGGATCAAAGATTACTCACGCGTCTAGAATATCTGGGGGACGTGTTTGTGCATTCCTGAAAGATGAAGACGCAGTCTCCGAGTTAACTCTCGACGGTTTTATTACCATCAACAGCCAGCTTGTACCGATACGAAGATTCAGCACAGCAGCCACGAAGATAATGTTCTCAAATGTGTATCCATTCATTACGAACGGGATGCTACAAGAAAGAATTGCAAATTTCGGGAAGATGACTGGGCCTATGCGTGACATATCCACTGGTTCGAAGATCGAAGACTGCGCGCACGTCAAGTCGTTTAGAAAACTCGCTTACGTACTAATAGAAGATCTCTCGAGTGTGCCTGAAACTCTTCGCTTCGAGATTGAAGGTATGCAACATGTTGTTTTTCTCTCCATGGATGACGTCATGTGTCACAAGTGCAAACGGAAGGGACATGTAATGAAAAACTGCAAGGGCAACACTGATTCCACTCAAAACAATGGCCCTACGCCTCAGCCACCGAAGCTCAAAGATTTTCCAAGCCTTAAACCGCGCTCTTTTGCGGGAGCAGTAACAAACGGAAACCCATCTCTGAGACCGGACGTGCCTCAAGCGCCCCCAACGCCTCAAGCGCCCCTAACGCCTCAAGCGCCCCTAACGCCTCAAGCGCCCCTAACGCCTCTAGCGCCCCCAACGTCTCAAGCAGGCCCGGCGCATTCTGAACCCACTGATAATAATAAACAACACGAGAACCCTGATGGTGAAAATAAAAAAACCGTCTTGAAAGTTAATGTTAAGAATCCGCAGGAAAGAATAAAAGAGATGTTAGAGGAATCTCAGAGGGTTGCGAGTCTAATAAGCGAGAATAGGGCACCGTCCGAACCAGAAAATGAAAACCGAAACGTAGCAAAGCGGCTACGCGTTGATAGTACGTATGATGACTCGGACTGTGATTCAATTAATTCGATGGCTTCTGGCTCCTCGGTGTCAGACTCAATGCTTGTCGAATGCACACAGGCTGACACCGACACTGACCGCGACACACCCTCAACAAAAACGATTACTCCTGAAATACTTAAAGAGTTTCTAAAAAAATCCCGTAATTTCAAGAAAATAATGCCGACTGTCAAGGCATACACCTCTGATTATACTGGATTCAGTAATGAACTCGAGGGCTGGCTGAAAAAACAGACAGACATTAACATCAGAAGGCGTATACAGAGAATAGTCGCGGCTATTGCAAGTGAAACTTCACCAACCAACAGCAATGGTCCACATAATGACAATTAATGTACGAAGCCTGAACAGCGATATTAAACTTACTCTTCTCAGCAACCTCCTCCGGAGACAGAAAATTGACTTTCTTCTAGTTCAGGAATCGAACACATCATCTATTTCGACCTCGCTGCCTATGCTATCGGACATGAATTTTGCCATCAACCCACCGGTCCAAAACAGCAGCGGCACCCTTGTCGCTGTCCGAACTCCGTTTCGGGTCATCACTCACACCGTTCTCGTCCCTGGTTATGCTCAAGCTGTAATTACTCAATTTGAAAACAACTCCTGTCATCTCATAAACGTGTACATGCCACACAATAATGAGAGGGCACGAGAAGTAATACAGAAAACTCAAGACTACTTGGCACAGAGTGTGTCTGATGATCACACTGTTATCCTGGGAGGAGACTGGAACCTCACACTCGACCCTCTGGATCGAGTGGGAGGCCCAGAGAAGCGAAAGTTCCTTGTTGAACTGTTTAAAGTCATCATAGCAACCGAAGACCTCAAAGACGTATGGCGAGAATCACACCCTGACCTGCGCGAATTCACCTTCGTGGGTAATCACGAAACCCAACCACGCTCTCGGTTGGATAGGATTTACGTCCGTCGGCGCGACATTCCACGCTGTTATCAGCCTCGCATCATCCCCTCGTTCTCTGACCACTCGTCTTTCTCTTTCCATCTCGCACTCACAGTCGGATCCAAAGCCCCGCCCTTTTGGAAATTCAATAACCGACTGTTAGAAGATAAAGACTATGAGGAATACATGATCAATTTAATAGAACACCTGGTTCAACATCGCCTCACCAGAGACGTTCTCAGATACTGGGATGACTTCAAGATGGAGGTCAAGGTGGCCACACAGAGATACGAAGCTCACGTGGTCGCTTTGACTAACGCACCTCTCCGTCAGACCGAAAACAGACTTCGCGCGCTAGAAGCTCGACACCACCTCACCAGGGCCGAACGCATCGAGATCCAAGACTGCCTTGCCCGTGCACGTCGTTCACATTACACCGAAGCTCGAGCGACCCTTGCAATTGAGTCAAAGCGTTGTTTCAGCGATTACAACCAGCCTTCTCCAACCTTCTTCAAACTAGGAAAGGAAAGAAAATCCGCGAATCAAGTCTCGGCGCTCAGAATTGACGACTTGGTAACGACAAACCAAAGCGAAATTAAAGCAGCTACACGAGATTATTACGCCTCTATGTATGCACCGTCAAACGATAACTACGTCGAGGTACCGCAACTGTACGAAGATCTCCCTAAGCTGTCCAAACCTGAGCGGGAATCGATCGACGCAAGACTAACGCCCGAAGAGATAGTGTCATCCATCAAAAAGATGACGAAAGGACGATCACCGGGTCTTGACGGACTAACGACAGATTTTTACGCACACTTCATGGCTTATCTCTTGCCATTGCTCATGCAAGTAATCGAAGAGGCTTTCACACTTAAACGCCTCCCGAGGTCGATGCAACTCGCGGTTCTCACGCTTATCCCAAAACCTGGTGACAAGCTTAACCTCAAAAACTGGCGTCCTATCTCCCTCCTTAATACCGATTACAAAATTATAGCCAGAGCACTGTCAAACCGGCTCACGCGTGCCCTGCCAGGTATTATCAACAGTGACCAAACTTTCTGTCTCCAAGGGAGGAACATGCTATCCAACCTGCATCTGATGCGTGACGTCATTGAATACACCAATGCCGAAGACCTTCCATTGGCGATAGTCTGCCTCGACCAAGCCGCTGCGTTTGACCGTGTCGAACATAACTATCTGCTACGAACACTGACTGCCTTCGGCTTCGGCGAGAACTTCAAAAGCTTTATCCAGACGATGTACTACAACGCTCGATCGACAATTCGCATAGGCAACTCCCTCGTTCCTTTTTTCCCTTTTCAACGCGGAATCCGTCAGGGTGACCCCCTGTCAGGGTGCCTCTACACCCTATCAATAGAACCTTTCCTTGCTCTGTGCAGGAAAACGATTGCACCTTTTGGACTCAAACTGCCTGGTGATTGTCGAACGTTAGTGACCACAGCGTACGCTGACGACGTCTCGATATTCATAACCGACGACCGTGGATTTAACCTCCTACACACCGCCTTCGTGACGTATGGATGTGCATCAGGCGCACGACTCAACGCTCAAAAGTCCAAAGGTCTTTTCACCGGCTCGTGGAAGGCTCGCTCCGATCATCCCATGAATTTTCAATGGAGTCACGTCGGTATCCAATTCCTAGGCGTGTTTCTTGGGAACCAGGAATGGCAAGAACAAAACTGGAACCAACTAAAAGAAAAAATCCAAAGAAGTACAGATCGATGGAAGAGATGGAACCATGTTACAAGCATCCGTGGCCGAAGAATTATCGCCAACCAACTACTCGGTGCTAAACTCACGCACACAATCACCGTTCTCGATCCGCCAAGAAAATTCATCAATGATCTGCACTCCATACTCATTAAATATGTGTGGAGTGGCAGGCATTGGCAAAACCAACGCTATGTGTTCGCTCCGCCATGCATCGGTGGAATTGGCTTAAAAAATATCAGATGCACAGTCATGACTCTTAGACTAAAACTATTGGCAAACTTTCTTTCTCCCGAAGCTGAAAACTCCCCGTTTTTCCAATTTCAAAATTACAACTTTAACCTTTATAATCCCGAAATTCCATTTCCATCGACTCTGCTCCTACCGATGAGGACTGACTGGTTCCGGCGACTAGCACCTTTTTACAGCTCTGTCCTCAAAGCGTGGGACACAATTTGCCCTGCGGAACCCGACAATGACTTCTCGACTTTGGACACCCTAACTCGCCCCAACCTCTACCATCAGATACTCCCAAAAGAGATGCCAGAAACACAGATTTCTGGGAAGTCTGTTTGGGTCGATCAGCCCGTCGCCTGGAACTGTCTCTACGCCTACCCGACGACAAGTGCAGATGGAGACATCTGCTACCGCATCCTCTACGACGCGGTCGCCTCGCCAGTGCGGCTGCACCGGTGGGGGCTGAGGGAGACGCCGAACTGCCCTCACTGCCCGGCGATCGGCACTGCATTTCATGTCTACTTTCAATGTGAAAAAGTTCTGGCGCTTTGGGGGTTTGTGAAGCACCTCATAACGAGACTTACTCACAAGTTGGTGAGCATCAACGAAGTCTTGTGCGGGTTCTCCACGGAGCCCCATGGCGTCCTACCAAACTATCTTAGCAATCTAGCGATATCAACTGTTCACAGATACATGATAAAATCCCTTGAGAGTGAAATTAATACTGACAATGTACTAGCAATATTTAAACAACGAATTGTACATCGGCTTAATATAGAGTTTTTCTATGCGTTAAGAAAGAATAATGTACCTACGTTCAACCGATTATGGGCTAAGAAAAGTATCCTATGTTCTGTAAGAAATAATTTCCTAAACGTTTCAATTATGTAAATATTAGACCTAAGCAAAAACCCAGGAATATTGTAACATACATAGATGCACTGAAATTGTAAAAAAAACACTGGTAGAAATAAAAAGCAAAGCCTGCCTGCCTGCCTGCCTGCCTGCCTGCCTGCCTGCCTGCCTGCCTGCCTGCCTGCCTGCCTGCCTGCCTGCCTGCCTGCCTGCCTGCCTGCCTGCCTGCCTGCCTGCCTGCCTGCCTGCCTGCCTGCCTGCCTGCCTGCCTGCCTGCCTGCCTGCCTGCCTGCCTGCCTGCCTGCCTGCCTGCCTGCCTGCCTGCCTGCCTGCCTGCCTGCCTGCCTGCCTGCCTGCCTGCCTGCCTGCCTGCCTGCCTGCCTGCCTGCCTGCCTGCCTGCCTGCCTGCCTGCCTGCCTGCCTGCCTGCCTGCCTGCCTGCCTGCCTGCCTGCCTGCCTGCCTGCCTGCCTGCCTGCCTGCCTGCCTGCCTGCCTGCCTGCCTGCCTGCCTGCCTGCCTGCCTGCCTGCCTGCCTGCCTGCCTGCCTGCCTGCCTGCCTGCCTGCCTGCCTGCCTGCCTGCCTGCCTGCCTGCCTGCCTGCCTGCCTGCCTGCCTGCCTGCCTGCCTGCCTGCCTGCCTGCCTGCCTGCCTGCCTGCCTGCCTGCCTGCCTGCCTGCCTGCCTGCCTGCCTGCCTGCTCACCAAAATGCAAAAAAACTAGCTATTTTCACCGTGGCTTGCCATTCAAATAAAAAAAATCCATCTTTTCTAATTTCCTTTTTTTCATTGGGGCTGTTCCAGGGTTGATTTATTGAAAACTAGAAGTTCCCATAATAAATACGG
This sequence comes from Nemurella pictetii, assembly GCA_921293315.2. Classification (NCBI taxonomy): domain Eukaryota; kingdom Metazoa; phylum Arthropoda; class Insecta; order Plecoptera; family Nemouridae; genus Nemurella; species Nemurella pictetii. The sequence goes on from OV121122.1 coordinate 13,734,381, forward strand.
AGCGCCGAGATTTTGCCCTATGGGCACACTGTATTTTTACTAAGACCAAGTTGTTTTGCCCTATGGGCACATAGTTTTGCCCTATGGGCATGTAGGTTTGCCTTACGGGCATAGGGTTGGCCTTATGGACATATAGGTTTGCCGTATGGCCTATAATTAAAAGAAAAAAAAACTCAAAGTCTAAGACGTAAGCACTAAGTGCCGTAGGCGCGGGCTCCGCTGCTAGATAAACACAAAATCTAGGTTGCCTGAATACGTGAATACGTTCCACCTCTTATACATTTTCAATATAAAATACCATTGGTGATTTCGGGGGTATTGTATATTTACTAACATAATAGTTGGTTTGACAGAGTCGTTCAGAGCCACGGTGAGATGGTTGTATAGTATACGATTCTGCTCTAAAGTCAAACTAACTTGATTTCATATCCAACAGGACTCTGGGTCGACAAGACAGAGAAACGAGGCCGGGTCTTTTACCTGAGACGAGCACTTATTTACTATGTCGGCTGGTACTTTGTATTCATAGTCTGTGTCAGTCATCCTGTCTACATTTACCAACACTTGGATGAATTTTCCAATGCGTCGGAGGGCCTGGGAAATCTCATTGGCACGGTTTTGGCAGCAACGATGTTCTCAATGAACGTGCTGCAAAACGACAAGCTCCTGGAGCTGGTGATGTCGATGCGAAGAGTCTACGAATTCAAACGTCCAACCGACGATTACGCAACAATGCTTGCTGACAATGCTAAGAAAACTTGCCACTTCTTTTCGCGCACCGTGCCCAGAGTGTTTACCGGTGTGTTCATCCCTTGCATGATAGTCACGGGCCTCGGAATCATCATAGAGGGGGACTTCGAGAATCGGCTCAAGTTAGTTACCTCAATTCAAACACCTTTCGGGGCTTTATAAGAAAAATTGTCAGTCAAATTTCAAGCGATTTCAAATTTTCTCGAAAGCAAAATACGAATTAGCAGCAATATTGGCTGCTACACAGTGTGGTCTTAATTTGCAGAACATGGTATCCCTTCGATGTCAAAGCACCGATCGTAATTGAATTTTTTATTATAACTTTCGTGCTGAACTTGGTCCCCGTCGTTATGATGATGGTCGCGACAGTGCTGATGGTGATCTGCATGTTTGTCCACCTGGTCGCCCAGCTGAAGATTCTCAGCCACAAGATCAGGACTCTGCGATCGTCCGCTGAGGATACGGTCAGAGAGTATCTAAGAGTGAGCGAGGACAATGGATCGCCGGAGCAAAAGGGAGAATCACCGGGGCCTGACGTATTGGTTGGTTTGGAGTTAGCTGATTGTATGACAGACTCGCAGAGAAAGCGGTGTCAGAATGGTAATTTTGTTGGGCATCGAGCGAAGCTAATTTTTAATACGATTCAGTTGCAGTATAAAGTGTCGGATATTTTTTAAAATGAGAAACGAAATGTTTTAGTTTGAAAAAACTTCACCAGACGTGAATGTAAAACTCTGCCCCACAGTAGATTCCCAATAAGCATATAGCATTTTACTTGCAAAGATTTAGTTTTTCCCTGGATATTGTTTTGCTATGTGGACATAATGTTTTGCCATATGAGCATAGGGTTTTGCCAGATGGTCATTTAGGTACCTATGTCTTATAGGCATAGCGTTTGCCTTATGAGCATAAATGTATGTTTTTCAACATATTATCATCAATTAGTTTTGCATTATGGCATAAATAAATCTTTGTGGGCATATTGGCATACCTTACGGGTGTAAAATTTTTCTGTGGACATTTAAAAACGTCCGCTAGGCCAAGCAAGGTACCCTAGTAAAATAGGGTCTACAAAAATTCAAAGCAGAATATGTTATATTAATATGGAATTATTTTATTACCTTGGGTTAATAATGCTCAACAGAGTGGAGGGGGTCTCCTAATCTTTAACCCTGATTGAAATCTTAAAAAAGGGGAAATCGTATAGAACTTTTTAAGAATTTAAAACTATGTCTATGTCTTGAAACTAAATCTATGTCTTAGACGGAAGCAAGCCGACTGAAGCTAATGTTATCGATGAATTGGACAAAAGAGAAGTTGATTTTGAGATGCAACTTTTGCTCAGAGAGTGGGTCTCCCATCACCACGAGATAATCAAGTGATTGAAATTTCAATTTTCTTGAAATATGGACACAAATGAATGCCAGCGAAGATTTGTTCGTTAACCAAATGTGTTTGTGTTCCAGTTTTATGAAAAAGTTCGAAGAGTATTGGGACCCATGTTTTAGTGTTCAAATTCTAAATGGCGTGGCCCACGGAGCTCTGATCTTCATAAATATTACACGCACTGTGGTACGTATCTGAGTAATAATTTTATTTAATCTTAAACCAAACTTTACAGCTTACGAAAGAAAATCTTTGCATCATCCAGGAGTTTGGTGATGCTCTGTTATTGCTTCAGTTCCTTGAAATTGCTGGGAACTTGCTGGTTCTTGGAATCATCTGCTATCTGTCGCAAACCGTCACCGAAGAAGTAAGCTGAGATTGAATTTATTGTGTGCCTTGAATCAAGTACAAATGCAGGACGCATTATTCGAAGATATTTGAGTGAAACGAATGAACGATAATTATGAAGTTTGGAAGCAAAAGGCTACGTTTTGCAATGAAACTGTGTCCAGTTAAAAGTTTCATCACATGCAGCTTCTTGTTCCAGTTGGAGTTTCTTAAGGAAGCTGTCTACGATTGTGATTGGCTGGAATCAAGCGAGGGATTCAAGCGTTCGATAAGAATCATGATATCGATGACCAATCAGCCTTACGTCTTCAAAGCTGCAGGGTTCGTTCCTCTGTCCATGGCCACATACCGAAGCGTAAGTTACCTTCCTGAATCCTGCATCACAAAAATATCACATTCTCTACATGGTTGTTCTGCAAAACGAAACATAAGCAAAGTTTGTGATAAATTTTACACCAAGATAATATGTATAAAGTGTCCATTGAGTTGAGGCTCCATTGCAATGTAAAATAAGCAACCAAATTTATCCGACATTGTTCAGTTTAAAAAGTTGCTTCCAACCAACAGATATGGAATGTAATTTTTTTCTTATTCCTCTGTTCGATGTTGCAGATGATGAACACAGCCTACTCGTATTTCATGGTGCTCAAAAGTTTTTAGTCAAGATTTATTGGAAAATTCTCTACCTGTTGCCACCAACATAGATTAAGAGTTGAGAGCCAATCATCAAGTTTTACAAATATGGTATATTCATCGAAGAAACACCGAGTGAATTAAAGTTGCTGAATAAAGGCGTGTGTGTGTAAGTGTGTTTTGTTGGATCGCTGAAAAAGTTTTATGAATTTTCAAGATTCCATGTTAAAATCTTGGAATTGACTAAATTATCTTTTCAGTTCTTTCAATCGATAAATTTTCTCCAAATAAGTTTTTATGAAAAGTTTCAGTGCAATTTGCTGCTCATTCCCAATTTTAAAGTATTGTATACTATTTTACTAAACTCTGCAGGCTTGTAAAATGAGCTTTGCACAATTTTCAGAGCGGTAAATTCGCTTCTTAGTCTTTAGTTCGCTTTAGTCACACCCCACAGGAGTGCAATTTTTCTCTCTTCACAAAGTGTTGATTACAAAGTGATTTTCTGAAGCATATTAAGATAAAGATTTCTTCTAGATCGATCTGAACGTTCTTATTATTTTTTCGCCCTGATCAATTCCTCTGATAAATTTATTCCTCATCATAAGTTTAATGTTCAAGATTGGAAAGGACGGGCTAAAATGACGTGGAAGGAAGAAGATAGAGAGCCGAAGAAGATGCACAGGTTTGAGTATGAAGGAAGAGTAGCGGACAGGCCACGGAAGAGATGGGTCGTCCAGGTGAAGAGGGGATGATGAAGGTAAAAATTTGGAAAAGGGGCAGAATGGGAAGCGTCAAAGAAGGAAAGGTAGTGGGCAGATGGAAAGAGGTGGAATGCGTTGAAGAATACATTTATTGATTGATTGATAGCCACCTTAAGTTCATCATGGCAACACGGAATTGATAGATAATTGGTGTTTAACGACGCACTGTTTCGACGACTGGCCCAAAACCACTGTCGGTGAATGAAAGGGTGATGATGAACCTAACCTATGGCTAGAAGGGAGGAGGGGAAACCCGGTGCCGGCACGTAGCCTACTCCTGTCGAAAAGCACCGAGGGGACCACCGGCTTTACGTCCCTTCCGAAGGACCGTACAACTCGAACGACAGGATTCCTCCGCTAATCCGTGCTGTCGAGAGGTTGATAAGCAAGGCGAGTGAAGTTGTCGTACTAACTTAAAACCCTCCAACCTCTCTCCCGAAGAGAACTGATCATGTGCATGATGGTCACCCATCCAACACTAAGTCAGCGCGATGCTTAACTTCGGTGTTCTCTCGAGAACCGGTGTTTCATTATTCCAAACCGTTCGGTTTGATGAAGCGAGGGGGAAGAGGGGGATGAAGATAAATATTGAGGAGGAATCGGCGAGTCCCATCAGAATTCGTTGTGCCTAAATATAGAAATCACAAACTTTTTCCCGCTACATGTAATGGGAAAGAGAAACAAATAAATTATTATGATTCGAGACCATGCCCAAAAGGACCTACGCCCCTAATTATTGGTTGACACTGAAAGGATTTGTCAGAAATTTCACCTTAATAAAACTGAGTATAATATGTGTGTCTTGTTTTGATAGTTGCCGATTATTAATCCAAGACTAGCGGCGGAGACCCGTGCCTCCGGCACTATGTGGTTACGCATTTTACTTTTTTTTTATAATAATTTGTTACATTTAAAGCTCATGGCGGCATGTTTTCCCTTCACGCAGTTATGCCCATAAGGCATAACCCTATACCCATAAGGCATAACTATGCCCCTAGGGCAAAATATACGCCCCTTGGGCAAAGATATGCCCATAGGGCAAAGATATGCCCATAGGGCAAAAAAAAAAGCCCATAGGGCATATAATAACATGCAAAACAACATCAATATGCCCATAGGGCAGACAATATGCCCATAGGGCATAATGCGCGTGCGTGGCAAGAGTTTTAGTGATGAAAAGTGACTTTGTTGCATGAAATCGTTGGAAAGACTGTACCTGTGCTTCAGAGTTGCTTACCTTACTCATACCCTATTTTCAGCCAAGACAGAAGTAGTTTTATTCAAAATAAAAGGAGACCCGTGCCTCCGGCACTATGTGGTTACGCCTTTTACTTTAGTTAAATAATAACTTTTTTCATTTTAATTTAAGCTCATATGGCGGCCTGTTTTTCCTTCCGGCAAAGTTATGCCCATAGGGCAAAGATATGCCCATAGGGCAAAGATATGCCCATAGGGCAAAGATACGCAAGATATGCCCATAGGGCATGTGTATGCCCTATGGGAAGGACCTAGTGTTATTGTGATGTGATTGCAACAATCGGAAAGCTTCATATCTCTATTGACTCACTTTTCTCCACTCTATTATTAGGACATAACATGCAGAGTTGACAGCGGAATTGTATTTAATGACCTGGTGTAATTCATTAGAAGCCAAGAACACAATAATCGCGATTGTTTATTGTCCCAGCTGCTAGTCAAACCTAAATAAGTGAACTCTTAAATAATGTTATATCTCATTTTTATTGCATGCCCTTCCCCTTTTCCCTAACACTCCCTAAATTCAATACTCAGTCGAAACCACTGTGAACTTAAATTATACACATTTTAAAGGTGTATACAAAATAGGATTTCCTAGTAATCACATTAAAATATTGTGAGTGAACTTACGAAGCCATAAACCTTATATCAATTTCTTAAATTTTCTCACCCAAAAGGAAAGAAACCCTTCCCATAACGAATTTCCCCAGTAAATGTGTCAAACATAGAGAAAGAATTTTGTAAAAGTACAATTAGTACACATTTTAAGTTTCAATTATCTTCAAAAGTTAAAAAAGAGACGGGGGCTTCGAGGCAGCACTACAATCCATATCAATTCTTTTTTTAGTAGAGGTTTTTTTTCATTTTGATTTCAATGTTTAATGTATGAATTTTAAGGATATACGAATTTGTGTTACACTGAATTTAAGAAAGAGGCAAGGGATGAGCCTTCCTAATTTTTTAAAAACGTTTTGTTTTCTTTTTGTCTTTTTTATTTATGTCTATACGTGACTAAAATGGGTCATCATTTGCCACACGCACAAGACCTGGAGCGTTTATAAAAAGGCTTAGAAAATTTATATTTCTTGTTAAATTGGGTCACTGTCTTCAGAGTTAGTACATTTTCCACCGAGTCGTGACTGGAAGAGGCGTGTATTGTTTATATGTTTTGACAGAGGCTACGAATATATATCTGGAATACTCTTGTCATTCAGTCATCAAAAGACTATCAGCGAAGATACTTGCACCATGAGCGAGCTCGAGGACAATTTGCGAATGCTGCATTTTATTGGTACGTGATATTTGAGGGACTTTCACTTAATATGTTCGTAGCTTGAACGAAGCAATAGGCTGTAAGGAGGCTGTTTGGAGGCTGTTAGGAGGCTGTTAGGAGGAGGAGGAGGCTGTTAGGAGGCTGTTAGGAGGCTGTTTGAAGGCTGTTAGAAGGCTGTTAGGAGGCTGTTAGGAGGAGGCTGTAAGGAGGCTGTTTGGAGGCTGTTAGGAGGCTGTTAGGAGGAGGCTGTAAGGAGGCTGTTAGGAAGCGTTAAGTGGCACACGGAAAATTAACTTCAAGATAGAGGAAATACTTTATGAAAGTTATTTTGGATTGCGTTGTGAAAACAATTCTGTGTCACCCTGAATGATCTAGACATAATTATTGATGTACGATTTGTAAATCTTGATTGTTTCTCCACTGATAATTAAACACAAAATCCAGGTTGCCTGAATACGTGAATACGTTCCACCTTTTATACCTTTTTAATATAAAATACAATTGGTGATTTCGGGGATATGGTACATTTACTAACATAAATATAATAGTTGGTTTGACAGAGTCGTTCAGAGCCCCGGGAACATTTTTGTGTGGTTTACGGTTCCGCTTTAAGGTCAAACTAACGTGATTTCCTGTCCAACAGGATTCTGGGTCGACAAGACAGAGAAAAGAGGCCGGATCTTTAATCTGAGACGAGCACTTATCCGCTATGTCGGCTGGTACTTTGTATTCACAATCTGTGTCAGTCATCCCGTGTACATTTACCAAAACCTGGATGAATTTTCCAATGTGTCGGAGGGCCTGGGAAATCTTACTGGCACGGTTTTGGCAGCAACGGTACACTTAATGTACGTGCTGCAAAACGACAAGCTCCTAGAGCTGGTGACGTCGATGCGAAGAGTCTACGAATTCAAACGCCCGGCCGACGATTACGCAACAATGCTTGCTGACAATGCTAAGAAAACCTGCCACTTCTTTTCGCACACCGTGCCTAGAGCGGCTATCATTGTGTTCATCCCTTCCATGATAGTTGCGGGCGTCGGAATTATCACAGAGCGGGACATCGAGAATCGGCTCAAGTTAGTTACCTCAATTACATACCTTCGAGCTTTATAAAAATTGTCAGTCCAATTTCAAGCGATGTAATTTCGAATTTTCTCGAAATCAAAATACGAATTAGCAGCAATATTGGCTGCTACACGGTTTGGTCTTAATTTCCAGAACATGGTATCCCTTCGATGTCAAAGCACCGATCCTCTTTGAATTATGTATTATAACTTTCTTGCTGAACATGGTCCCGGTCGTTATGATGCTGGTCGCCACAGCGCTGATGGTGATCTGCATGTTTGTCCACTTGGGCGCCCAGCTAAGGATTCTCAGCCACAAGATCAGGACTCTGCGATCTGCCGCCGAGGACACGGTCAGAGAGTATCTAAGAGTGAACGAGGACAATGGATCGCCGGAGCTAAGGGGAGAATCACCAGGGCCTTACGTATTGGTTGATTTGGAGCTAGATGATTGTATGACAGACTCGCAGAGAAAGCGGTGTCAGAATGGTAATCTTGTTGAGCAGCGAGCGAAGCTAATTTTTAACACGATGCAGCTGCAGTATTAAGTGACGGATGTTTTTTTTTTATAAGAAACGAAATCTTTTAGTTTGAAAAAAATTCACACGTGAATGTAAAACTCTGCCCTACAGTCGATTTATTGGATAAAATCAAAAGCTCTTGAAAAAAGATATTCTGTTTTTAGATTTTTCCACTGGGCATACAGCATTTTACTTGCAAACATATAGTTTTTCCCTTAATTTTGTTTTGTCTAATAGACATAATGTTTTGCCTCATGAGCATAGTTTCTTGTCATATGGTCTTAAGTAATGTCTTATTGGAATAGCGTTTGCCTAAGGAGCATGATTGTATGATTTTTCACGTGTAATCAATTAGTTTGCACTAGGGCATAAATAAACTGAGTACACCTGGCATTATGATCAACAGATTGGAGAAGGACTCCTTTTACTAAACACTTATTGAAATCTTATAAAAGTGATATCGTATTGTACTTTTTAAGAATTTATACTTATAAAATCTATGTTATAGGCGGAAGCAAGCCGACCGAAGACATTTTTTTCGTTGAGTTGGACAAAAGAGAAGTTGATTTTGAGATGAAACTTTTACTCAGAGAGTGGGTCTCTCATCACCACGAGATAATCAAGTGATTGAAATTTCAATTTTTCTATTACAATGGACACATGAATGCCAGCGAAGATTTGTTCGTAAACCAAATGTTCTTGTGTTCCAGTTTTATGAAAAAGTTCGAAGAGTATTGGGACCCATGTTTTAGTGTTCAAATTTAAAATGGCCTGGCCCACGGAGCTCTGATCTTCATAAATATTACACGCACTGTGGTACGTATCTGAGCAATAATTTAATTTCAGCTCAATCCAAACTTAAAAGCTTCTAATAGAAAATGTTTGCATCATCCAGGAGTTTGGCGTTGCTATGTTATTGCTCCAGTTCCTTGCAATTGCTGGGAACTTGCTGGTTCTTGGAATCATCTGCTATCTGTCGCAAACCGTCACCGAAGAAGTAAGCTGAGATTGAATTTATTGTGTGCCTTGAATCAAGTACAAATGCAGGGCGCATTATTCGAAGATATTTGAGTGAAACGAATGAACGATAATTATGAAGTTTGGAAGCAAGAAGCTACGTTTTGCAATGAAACTGTGTCCAGTTAAAAGTTTCATCACATGCAGCTTCTTGTTTCAGTTGGAGTTTCTTAAGGAAGCTGTCTACGATTGTGATTGGTTGGAATCAAGCGAGGGATTCAAGCGTTCGATAAGAATCATGATATCGATGACCAATCAGCCTTACGTCTTCAAAGCTGCAGGGTTCGTTCCTCTGTCCATGGACACATACCGAAGCGTAAGTTACCTTCCTGAATCCTGCATCACAAAAATTTCACATTCTCCACATTGTTGTTCTGCATGACGAAACATTTGCAAAGTTTGTGATAAATTTCACACCAAGATAATGTATAAAGTGTCCATTGAGTTGAGGCTCCATTGCAATGTAAAATAAGCAACCAAATTTATCCGACATTGTTCAGTTTAAAAAGTTGCTTCCAACCAACAGATATGAAATGTAATTTTTTTTTTCTTAATCCTCTGTTCGATGTTGCAGATGATGAACACAGCCTACTCGTATTTCATGGTGCTCAACAGTTTTTAGTCAAGATTTATTGGAAAATTCTCTAACTGTTGTCACCAACAAAGATTAAGCGTTGAGAGCCAATCATCAAGTTTTACAAATATGGTATATTCATCGAAGAAACACCGAGTTAATTAAAGTTGCTGAATAAGGGCTGGTGTGTAAGTGTGTTTTGTTGGATCGCTGAAAAAGTTTTAAGAATTTTCAAGATTCCATGTTAAAATCTTGGAATTGACTAAATCCTCTTTTCAGTTCTTTCAATCGATAAATTTTCTCCAAATAAGTTTTTATGAAAAAATTCAGTGCAATTCGCTGCTCATTCCCAAGTCTTATTTATTGTTAACTATTTTACTTAACTCTGCAGGCTTGTAAAATGAGTTTTGTAAAATTTTCAAAGCGGTAAATTCGCTACTCAGTCTTAAGAAATTTTTCTCTCTTCACAAAGTGTTGATTCCCAAAGAAGTGTTTTTCTGAAGCATATTGAGATAAAGATTTCTAGATCGATTTGAACGTTCTTATTATTTTTTCGCCCTGATAAATTCCACTGATAAATTTATTCATCATCATAAGTTTAATGTTCAAGATTGGAAAGGACAGGCTAAAATGATGTGGAAGGATAAAGATAGAGAGCCTAAGAAGATGTAAAGAGAAGGAAGAGTAGCGGACAGGCCACGGAAGAGATGGGTCGTCCAGGTGAAGAGGGGATGATGAAGATGAGAATGTGGAAAAGGGAAAGAATGGGAAGCGTCGAAGAAGGGAAGGTAGTGGGCAGATGGAAAGAGGTGGAATGCGCCGAAGAATACATTTATTGATTGATTGATAGCCACCTTTAGTTCAACATGGCAACACGGAATTGATTGATTATTGGTCTTTAACAACGCACTGTTTTGACAAATGGCCCAAAGGCACTGTCGGTGAATGAAAGGGTAATGATGAACCTAACCTATGGCTAGAAGGGAGGAGGGGAAACCCGGTGCCGTCACGTAGCCTACTCCTGTCGAAAAGCACCGAGGGGACCACCGGCTTTACGTCCCTTCCGAAGGGAACGACAGGATTCCTCCGCTAATCCGTGCTGTCGAGAGGTTGATAAGCAAGGCGAGTGAAGTTGTCGTACTAACTTCAAACCCTCCAACCTCTCTCCCGAACAGAACTGATCATGAGCATGATGGTCACCCATCCAACACTAAGTTGGCGCGATGTTGCTCAACTTCAGTGATCTCTCAAGAAATGGTTTTTAAATATGCCAAATCGTTCGTTTTGATGAACCGGCGGGAAGAGGGGGATGTAGATAAGTATTGAGGAGGAACCGGCGAGTCCCATCATAATTTGTTGAGCCTAAATAAAGAAATCACAAACTTTTACCCGCGCTACATGTAATGGGAAAGGGAAACAAATAAATTATTAAAATTCGACACCATGCCCAAAAGGACCTACGTCCTTAATTATTGATTCACCCTGAAACGATTTTTCAGAAATTTCACCTAAATAAAACTGAATATAATATGTGTGCCTTGTTTTGATAGTTGCCGATTATGTATCCAATATTACAGGAGCCACATATAGCAGCTAGATATTTCTTACAAATTCCAGCCGAGGATAAAATGTTGTGAGCAATTAACAGTGTATGATTATTTTCCAATAATTATTAGGATAGAAAATCAATTTAGCCCCTATAATAATTATAATCAAAACCATCACGACTGAATTGCGGGCAATAGTTTGGGTTTGGGTTTTGGGTCAGTTTGGGATCCGTGTTTCCAGGTGGTGAACTCTGCCTACTCGTACTTCATGGTAATGAGCAGCTTCTCCTGAAGGACTCGCGTCTTGGTCCTTGATTCTGATGAAAATACGACATCTTATTTCACAAAGCAAGCATGTTTTACACCCAAAGTAAGCCAATTGTTGGCACGTAAAGCAAAGTTTGTGGATAATTTAAATTCACATGTCTGGTTTGTTTATTTTAGCCAGTAAATATAGGGCCAAATGTGTAGGAAGGTGGTTCACCGATAAGCAGGATAAGACTTATTATAGTATATCAAAAACTAATATTATTCCTATCGCAATAATTATACAGCAAAGTTCACTATCACTGTAATAACTCAACATGTGTCCATACACTCATTGAAGTCACCACATACGAAATGCATTCTAGGAAATAATTCACGATATCTTAATTATTGGCCAAGTCACACCTTTCGTGAGCAATGCTTTCCGTGTTGCAAGGTCTAACGTTCCAACAGTTCTAAGTAAAATGTCGTCGAGCTTGCTAGCGTTTCTGCCAGTGCTCTTGGCTACAATCAGCTTCGCAGCGTCTCAATCTTTAAACTCTGCAAGAACTGCATACGATCCGGCAAGTACAATGCATTCAATATCATCTATCACCGATAACACATCGTCTATCGACAATGTCCAGTCGAAAGTATGTAGCGAGCCATCGATGCAAGCGCAAATCAAACCTAGACTTATTCCCCAGGACAAATCTCTAGAACAGACCAACGACAATTCGCAATCGTTGACCGAAATACTAGCACAGGTTCACTTACTCGCCGTTAACAACGCGACGAACGCGACATTCAGCGAACTTTGCGCGATTTTCGACCGCCTTGTGCGCCTAGACGCGAGCTCCAACGGCGGCTACGCGACGACCGCCACCAGCATCCAGCAGGAAACGGCCGCCGCCATGCGTATGATACTCTTGAACCTCACGATCGTCGGCAAAAGCACGAGCGTCGACTTCGCGACGAGAGGCGCCATGGTCATAGCGTTCACGAACGAATTAACATCGGGTTTTGAAGGCAAACTCGTGTACTCGACGGGTGCATTCAGCATTTCGATCATGTGCACGATGGATTCTCCGACCACGTACGCTGCCTTCATCGTGTATCCGCCTGGCACGAGCCCGTTGCGACCGCTGCCGACCACCGGGTTCGCGATCACCAAGTACCAGGTGGTCGACATGATCATGATCGAGCGATATCACCGTGCTCCGTACACTGGAGTCAATTGCGACATCGAAGCGTACTTTGACATGCTGATTCTGCAGTGGTTTCCGCCCGACCACGGTTCGAATCGGAAACGGATGTGCGGTTATTGGGATGTCGACGGCGGGAGGTGGTCGACTGACAAGTGCATTGTCGTCGTGACGACAGACTTGCCGAGGAACGTGTCGTGTTACTGCGACACGCGGAATAACAGCAAAGTGGTCGAGTACATCCTGTGGGAGTATCAGGAAGACTTAGATGCGACTCTGCTCATTGACAGAGACGCCTCGGTTGCGGCCGTCGTTCCAAAAAGCGATGGCGACAAATTAAAAACGTACGCACAGCTGTTGAGTCACTTGGCGCTTAATGTGTCTTTTTCCTCGGCTAAAGAAATGCTTGATGCATTTCTTTTGAATTTGAAGGATGTTATGCATTTTGACGCTGATATTCTCCGCTCCCAGAGTCCAGGCAGCGTTATTCAAGACATTGGCACAATATTGGAAAAGTTGGCGCCAAACGATGGCCAAGGCGTGATTGGTCGGCGATACTCGACGCTGGCCTTCTTCACTGTCAATCTAACCACCTACACACGTGATCCCCCGATAGGGTTCGGAGTTTACAAGAATTATTTGTATGGGTTTGAGTATTTCAGATTGAACGAGGACATAGACTTTACATTTTTATTTGCTCTTCCTATGGGATATTCACTGTTGTTTTCAAAGTCGGTGACGAGCCAGAATTCTCACTACGCATTCCTTCTCTACCCTCCAGACAAGTTCTTCAAACCGACGACCTTCATCGATGGAAAAGCAGTCGTGAGCATGCGCGTCTTGGACGTTGTGCTGACCCCCAACAGCCACGACGACCAAGACCAAATCCTCACCATGTTTTTCGGAATAAACAGCAAGTTGTTGGTCGGCTGCGGCTACTGGAGTTCGTCCGAAGGCAACTGGACCACGAGTGGATGCAACCCCGACCCTGGCCTCTACCAAGACGCCTGCAGATGCAACATGAGCGCACACTTCGGCGAATCCAGAACTCGTGGCATCTACATCATGTTCAAGTATCAGTCGCCGGGGACGACGACCAGCGAAGCAGGCGACGTCAAGGACCAGATCAACAGGCAGGTCACTACGGCGATCTCAATGTTTGGCATCCACGAGCTCGCATACTATCCCAACGACAGATATACCATTCAAAAGGCATTGTTGCTGTTGACCGACGTTTTGTGGAGAACTTGGCGAGACAGCTATCATCGGCTGAAGGAGAGTACTGTACGTAGATTAGTAGAAGACGTCAGGCGTGTAGTTGTCACTAACCAATGTAGCCAGATTGAACCCCTACCCGATAGAAAATTTGCTGCGATTTGCTACGACGATAGCCGAGATTATTTCAACGAAGCCTTTCGGAAGCCGGCCGCGTTCTTTTACGACACATCCGGTGACGTACTCGAAGTTATTGCCTTTTGTAATTACAAATCAGACTTGTTTACAAACCAACGGTCGTTTATCCTTCACGTCCCCGAGGCAGTCGTCAAGCAGAACGAGCGGTACGCGTTCCTCCTCTACCCAAGGGACGTGTCAGTGCTGCCAATACCAAAGATTGGCTACGAAATCATCAGCAGCCGCATGGTGGACGTGATCCTGGTACCGAATAACGCCACCGAGCAAGACGAACAGTATGTTGAAATTTTCTTTGACAACACCGATCAGTACGCAATCGGCTGTAGCTACTGGGACCATCGGCTGGCAGGATGGACGCAGAGCGGCTGTGTCATTGTCCAGCTCAACACGGTGGTCGTTTGCAACTGCAGCCTGGCGGCAAACTTCAACAGCTCTTGGTCTGGAACCCAGTACATCATCTACAGCTACACCGAAGCGACGTTCAACGAAGAGGTCTACCAGGTTTTAGGTTCCGATTCATTCACCGACAGCGACAAAATTTTCGACCAGGGCGCCGCGCTCATCCACAATGTTTCTCGGATGACTCTCACGGACGTTTTGGTGTTCAGAGTGGCGCAAATCTACTACAAGATGCTGAGGAATCCACTGGCCGCGGACGCCGCCGTGAACCCGATGCCGGGAATTCTACAAGACATGAGTAAGATCTTCAGCCACTTTCACACAGACCCCGACATCCCCATCAGTCTCATCTACGAAATCAATGGCACGTGGAATACGAAGAGCTCCGCGGTGGCCAGCTCGTTGTTCACCAACGCCGTGCTTTATGACAAAGGTGACGTCGAAGCCACCTCGGCCATGGCGTTCGTTGTGGTTGGGCACATGAGAATGTTTACTTTAGGCGTCGAGTTTCCAAGAGATAACGGCAACCACGTGCAGTTCTTGTTTATGACCTCTGTCGAGAGTCTACTTCAAACTAACCCACTCTTTGCTTGTTTCGTTACATCTGATCCCCAATTCCAAGCCGATATAACCAACCGGTTTATTTACATAGTTTATCCATTGAACGTGTCACCGTTTCCATCCGAAATGTCTTCGTGGCCCGTGTTCAATTCACGCCAGGTTGACGTTTACGTCGACGGTGCCACCGAATATGGCACGGAGGTCGAAGTCTACTTCCAGCCGGCCGACTCCCCGGTGGACTACGTCAAGATCGCGTGCGCCTCCTGGGACGATGACCTCGCCATGTGGACAGAAGAGCTGTGCAAAATGAACCTGCTCACAAACTCTGCCTCCTGTTTGTGTTTCTTCTTCGGTTTTAGCGTCACCAGAATTGTTATCTACGAGTACACGGAACTGGAAAACTTTTCACTCGTCACTGCTTTCGACGGGGCAAACATTGTGTTCTTCGTCAGCGCTTCGTTTTCTATCCTCGGCTTCATCATGATTTTGGCGACGGCTGCCTTGTTCTCGACCTGGCGCGAGGAGCTCAGCAACAAGATCCTCATGAACCTCGCGGCGTCGTCCCTGCTCTACCTGATACTGACCATCTACCGAGAGACCCACATCATATATGCAGAACTAAAACACTTTAACCTTCCACTGGCAATCTTCTCGTTCTGTGTCCACTACACGCGGCTCGGGCACTACGCCTGGGGTCTGGTCATGTCCTTGCTTCAGTACAAGAAGTTCTCCAGCATGGTCGGTGCGTCGACCACCCCACACTTGCTTCTCAAGGTCAGCGTGCTGGCCTGGGGCTTGCCACTGGTACCGCTGATTGCTCTGGCCTCGTGGGACCCGAAGGCCCACTTCTGCACGCCCAACAAGCTGACACACTACATGCTCTACCTGGTGCCGGTGCTCGTCATCACCTTGACCAACATCGGCCTTCTGGCCGCGATCATCCGCAAAATCACCAACGGATGCGGCCGCTGGGACAACGACGAACTTCAGAAGCACGGCGGCTCGGATAGTGGCGTGATCAAGCGGCAACTGAAGCAAACCATCTTGATGTTCTTTCTGTTCGGGATTCCGGCAGTGTTTGAAATGTGCAACGACTTTGGCTACCATTTTGTCATCTTGGAGTATATAAACAAGATTTTAGATCCGATTGAAGGTTTCATTATGTTTATTTTCTTTGTGGTTATCAACGACAAGACCAGAGCCCATTGGTTGCTGCGTTTTTTTGGAGAAGTGAACGCCACTAACAATCATCTTGCGACGAAAAGAGTGCACTACAAACCAAAGTTCCAGAAGAAAACTCGAGCCAGACCGGCACTTAAACGCATCGTTGACCCGCAAGAAAACCTAACTGACGGACCGGAAGTCGTAGACGAAGACCAGACAATCAACATTTTCAGGAGCGCTGGGCCAAACGACGAGCTCGCTGTCAAGTACGTCGCTGGTCCGAAAGGAGGGACGGGACCAGCGAGTGATGTAGGCATCGATATCATCCAGGAGGTGGAAGAGGAAATCGAAGGTGGTCCAGCAAGCTGCGATTGCAAGTGCTGCCAGTCACGGGCGGTGGAGAATGTTGGAACAACGAACAAGCTTCCGTTCTGGTTTACACGGTATATTTCAAAAAACCACAAGATTCTGCGGATACGCACCACTGCTAGGGATGTGACGACAGTGGGTATAGAAGTCAACGCAGATGAAGATGAGTTAGTGGTCATGAATAGCGAGGGAACCAAAGAAGGCGAAGCAATCGAGATTCTACCGAGGTGGTTTAGAGAATATCTATCGGTAGCACAGAGCTCTTCGGAAGAGGCGATGCCTAATTCAGAGGTCACTAAATTTGAAGATGCAATACAATGAGGCTCAGTGTTATTTTCACCGTTTTGTTAAATTTTTTCTGTGTTCTTTTTTTGGTTAACTCGGGTTGCTTTTGTGGTGCTTGTGTACTTTGTAAACAGTGGTATGAACAAAAAGGTTTACTTTTATGGCAATGATTTTCATTTTGATAAGTAGAAAATTTTAAGAATTGCTTGTAGGCTAACTCACTTAAAAATGTGTCCTGCTTTTCATGTGTTCTGTGTCTGGAGACATAAATGATTTGAAGATTCTGAAAATAAAGTTTGTTTTTTTTTGCTGAAGAACAGGAATTTCTATCATGGAAATGAACGTGTACCTTCCCTAACAAATATGTTCTAGTTTGCGCAATTCATTACTCCCACGGTGCAAAAAAATAACTGTTTGCGAAGTAAAGCAAGCTTTTTGAATGGCGACCGAATATTTCCAAACATTGCACGGAGAAAATCAGCAAGCATCGCGCATTACTCTCCGATGTTTTGATTTGAACAATAAAACACGGCAGCTTTACAACCGAGAAGCAAATGACCAGCGTCGAGCAGCGAGTGCAAAGCCCGCGGCGTTTAATAAATCATTCCCCATCGCGCTACAATGTGAGCATGCATATTTTAACGCCTTGACCGCGATGGGAGCGAATCGTGGCGGGACAGATTCGAGTTGTTCTACGCTCTAACTTTGTCCACCCACGAGGGATTCGCTTCGAGTTGCTTGATGCAGAGACAGCCAGCGGAGGGATGAACACATTCCAATATCGCTCTGCCATAAAATATCCAACAAGTTTCCATCCGCTGTGGCCCAGGAGTCGAGTTGCTAATGCGTTCTGTTTCTATAGTTTCTCGTTACCGGAAGTGGAGAATATCGCATCGGGATCGGGGTTTTAATTTCCGTGCTCTGGCTACCTGTTTGCACTTGCAAGAGCTCGGGTGTTTTCCCTCGTGTAATTGTCTGTCTCGTTCCGCTTTCAACGCCAAGAAGTATTCTGGGAAATTTAATATTGCGTCAATTAGCTCACTGCATCTACGCTTTACAACTGCTAAACCCCCAGGGAACTTGGATAGAAGGAGTTAACGAACCGATTTCCCTTATTAGCAATGCTTTAAAATTATATAATATGTGTGTTTGAATTATTTCTAAGACTAATAGTTTATCCTTATCGTAGCACGATAGTTAGAAAAATTTCCTGGTTATATATTTTTATAACATTAAGAGACTTACATCAAGTCCATTTCAGAACCACAAAAACTAACTAAGCATGTTTAAGTGACCTCGCTGTTGGAAACACCGGTTCTCGTGAGATCACCGAAGTTAAGCAACATCGCGCTGAGCCAGGTGTTTGATGGGTGACCATCATCCACGTGGTCAGTTCTATTCGGGAGAGAGGTTGGAGGGTTTGAAGTTAGTACAACAACTTTACTCGCCTTGCTATTCAACATCTCGACAGCACGGATTAGCGGAGGAATCCTGTTGTCCGATTTGTACCGTCCGTCGGAAGGGACGTAAAGCCGGTGGTCCCCTTGGTGCTTTTCGACAGGAGTAGGCTACGTGCCGGCACCGGGTTTCCCCTCCTCCCTTCTAGGCTAGGTTAGGTTCATCATCACCCTCATCATCACCCTTTCATTCACCGACGCCATTAGACCAGTGCCAAAAGGCCAGTTGTCAAAACAGTGCGTCGTTAAGCACCAATAATCAATCAGTGACCTCGCCTCATTAATTTGCCAAAAAACAATGTGACAATAATTTCCAAAAAAACACAATTTTAAATAAAAATTTGTACGTGCCCTACACACCGTCGATAGCCACAGGGCAGAAGTTGCCCATAGAGTATGTCCAACACCGCTGTAATTCAATCGAAGCACAAATAGCTCACAACGCTCATTCTGCATTCAAGATTGATAACATTTACGCATTATAGAGGAGCTACACACAATAATAAACCATCAACGCTAAAATTTCCAACAAACCCGATGTAATACCGTGTTCTGTTCATACCCCAATAACTTCTGTAACACCTCGCACTTAGTGTAAGCCGTGCGCTCGTGGGTTCAATCCGGGCGGAAGAACGGGGGTGTGGGTTCGGATTATGCAAAGGTCTCATTTGGAATAGTGAAGACCGTCTTAATTGGCCAATAACTCAGTGCTGTGCTAAGCTCGGGCGAATGTTCCCGGCATCACACGAGAAAGGGATGGAACACTTCGGGGCTGAGTAACTCTTTGGCTTGCGTGCGGCGTGCAAGTTTATAGTTTTGCAAAGTAAAACATGAAAGAAAATATTTGAAAAATAAATAAAGTTTATTACTTATACTTTTAATAGAATGTATGATTTATTGATGTTATTTTAATGTGCTTTTATCTACTGAAATATTAAGTATGAAAATGAAACAGATAAGATATTGAACGAAGGCCTGCCAAAAGTATAAATATTAACTATTAAAGTGTTTCGTTGGAAATACAGGCATCATTATTATGAAAGTTTCACGTGAGGCAACGAGTGAGGTAATAAAATATTTATTTTGGGAAAGCAGAACAAGTTTTTGAACGTAAGCAATGGCGTTCTAGCGAAGAGAGGGAAGCGAACTCTTCAATCACGCTTACATCACTTTGTTTTTTACGAGTTCGATTATATGAGGTGCAAACAACGTACCCTCAACATTATGCAAGATGACTTTAGAACCATTTTTTTCATTTCTACCTAGATGGTTGAGGTTCTTCAATTCCAATCTTAACCGCCTATGTGGTGTTATCAATTCTGTCGCAAGCTTAACAATGCTATTTATGCCGAGTTTCCTCTCATTCTACAGCCGTGTAAGATATTTGGTGACATTGGTTACATCATGTCAAGGCATTGAAATATTAGTGACATTAATTCTTTCAGACGAGTGCTATTCAGGACGGTGTTTACGACGTTGACTGGCTTGATTCCAGCAAGGGCTTCAAGAAATCGATTGTAATAATGCTGGCGATGGCGCAGCGACCAATGCTGCTGGCTTCGTTCCCTTCTCGATGGAGACAATCAAAAGGGTAAGCCATGATGACAAGACAGTGAATCAATTTGTCACGCATGATTCAAGAGTAAGAAGCAAAGAAAAATTACAGTTTATATTTATATTTCACTTTTAATCTTTTCTCTGAGTGGTTCCAGATGTTTCAAGGTAGATTTTATTTAGAAATTGAATTTAAAAAAGCCATAAAAATTTTTAAATAGAAGAAACGATTATAAATTATGTCTCTAAGATATATATTATATTATATATTTATAATTTTAATTATTATTGATGAGCGAAGCGAAATCTTCAATTTCATTAAGTAGAGAAAAAAAACATTTGTGTATTATTTTTTGTTTTTGTGTTTTTTTTTTGTTTGTGTGTTTGTTCGCGCTCTGCAGGCCAAACGGCTGCTCCGATTTTGATAAGAATTTCAGGAAACCGTATTTAGTTCTCAACAATTGTTCTCAACTTGTTCGCATCTCAGCGCGATGTTGCTTAACTTCGGTGACCTGACGAGAACCGGTGTTTCCAGCATGCCAAACCATTCGGGATAATACGAGCTATACGACTATTAAAAATATATTATAAATAAAAAGAGAAAATCGAGCATGTTTTCTTTACTAGAAGACGATACTTTTATTGCTCTCAGTGTAGGATCGATCCCCACCTGCTTTTGCTTTGATCTAATTGAGTACACTGCGTTATTTTGGACATTTTCCCACGAAAATAATTCAATTATTTTACAAGATCGTATTGCTCAAATTTCTAGTTTTTTTTTTGTAGAACCTTTGTCAATTGAATGCGCTCCCATTTGTTTGGTACCAAACATGATGTGTGTTGCCTGTGATAAACTTTGCATTACACGACATTGCATCTGAAAATATCGACAGAACCGCTTCACATCCCAAACATTCACCATGAGCATCATTCTAGAAGAGAACATGCGAATCCTTCATCTGATGGGTAAGCTACACTATCAAGACAACGCAGCTTGGATGTATTATATCACCAAGTCAAGTTGCATTAAATTTGCAAAAGGTTTTGAACACTATTTGAATTATGAACTATTTTAGTGAACAATTTTGGTAGAAAATAATTTTGAACTTCTTGGTTTTGAACACACCCACACCAAAAAAAGCTTATAATAATTTTTTATAACAAGTATACCTATTTCAAAATATAATACCATTAATTTTAAATGTTTTCATTTGAATGTCCAGGATTCTGGGTGGACAGAAACGAGAAGAGAGGTCGTACTTTCTACTTGAAATATATTTTAATTGGTTATTTGAAAGTGTATGCCGTTTATGGAATCTTCGTCGGTGGACCAATGTACCTCTACGAACATTCGGACAAATTTTCCCATGCAGCAGAGTCTTGGGAAATGTTTTGGGATCTGTTTTACCATTCATAACATTCTTCGTGTAGTTGCTAAAAAATGACGAGCTTTACGATTTAGTCAGGATCATAAGACTTTTATATGCATTCAAATGTCTTGACGATGAATTCACAACGACGGTATTAGAAAAATCGAAAATAATTTGCCACTTTTTCTCTAACATTTTCCTTAGAGGATCTATCATTGTATTGATCATTTTGGCTTTAAAGTCAGGAATTCAATTTATTGAAGAGGCAGATATTGTAAATGGAATCAAGTGAGTAATAATATTTTACATGAAACTCTGAAGACCTTTGAAGCTAGACGATGATTAACATAAAAAATTTGGAATTATTTCCATTCATTTTCAGGTGCTGGTATCCTTCCGACACGGAGACACCGGTCGTATTGCAAATGCTGGTCGCTGCCTTTACTCAATTTCATCCCGGCTGCAGTCATGCAGATCACCGCCAACGTGATGATCGTCTGCATGTTCGTCCACCTCGTGGCTCAGCTGAAGATTCTTGGCCACAAGATCAGAAAGCTGCGACCATCCGCCAAAGACATCCCCGATATTAAGAGAATAAACATTGAAACGCCAGGGGAAATAGAACAAGAGCATCACGATTTTCCCGAGGTTCAAGCAGCGAAACAGGAAAGAGCTGTCGAAATGGAAAGTGATGGAGAGTTGGGAAATGCAGAAATTAACGTCTTGCGCTTGCAGATCACCGTCAAAGTGGAGGTTTGCATTAAATACACTAGTAAATACACTTTACTGGTATTTTAAATGTAACTGCCCCTAAATGTAAAAAACATTGTATGTCCATCCCGTGCACTTTAGATTATGAATGCGAACTGATATTTGCTGGTTGCTGAATTTGAAAATAAAACCTCACTGGTTCTATAACATCCTACCACAACATGTAGAACAACACTCAGTTCGCACAAAATGCGACACAACAATATAGAATTCATTCGTAACCAACAATGAAATTAGCTGAGTCCACTTTCATTTAATATTTTCTAATGATAGCTCATGTCCGTCCATCCTAAGTTTTTGAATTATGTACAAGCAGTTTTAATTAAAAAGAAATTGCCATATAAAAATTGGTCCTGGGCATACTGCCCACTCCAATTTGTAAACTCGGCACAAAGGACAAAAAAAAATTTGAAAACCCAACCAAGCCGATAATTTAAACGAGATTTCCGCACTGGCTTCATGTATAGTTTAACGAAGCCACTAATAACGGGTCATTACGTCATCAAAGCATCACTGAGACCCGACGTATTATTACCTAGATACAACATGAAAGTGCACTCGTTTGATTGGCTGCGGCCGCAGATCCTCAAACGAACTTCCTTCTCGCTCTTTTTACGAGACTTTGTGTGGTTTATTTTTAGCTCTCTTTTTTTCCAATTTTCCATGCACCAGGGATCTTTTTGACTGCATAAGGGCTTTGTTTGATGTGCCGTGGACAGTTGATGGAGCGTGGGGATTCGTTGATCGAATAAGGGTGCAGAGTCGGTGAGATGGGGGTAGCGGACTTGCTAGGGGTTGTCGACGGGAACTGGCTGGGCTAACTCTCATCGATCAGCTGATGAATACATGCGAATTTATCGAAGCAAATGGATTTTAGCATAATTATCATACATCTTTTTGTTGAGTTTTTTACTCGAACATCGTTGGACACAAAATACCTTTGGAGCGTTGGTCCAGCGATCTTTTTGAAAATAAGGGAAAATCAAAATAAGAGAAAGTTTCCTCCACAATTTTCATATACCCCTATTGTGTCAATTATATTTAAAATTGCCAGAATGAAATCAATATGTAAAAAATTGTCTGGAAAATTTCCTAAAATATCACACGTCTTTGGTCTGTTCGCATGGCAACAAATACTACTGGAGCCGTAATGCTCGATTCTAAACGATAAATATTGAAACACGGAGTGAAATTGTCGCCTTTGGCGTTCCAAGCGTTCAAATTCGGGGTTTCTTTGCTTCTTTTGTAATTTATTCCGAAAACATATTTTTATAATTGTCAGATATATGCATTTGCAATTAAATTACTAATACACGCTCATAGCTCACATGCAATGAAAGTTAATACAAAGAATATTATGTAAACCTAATAATAATTAATTTAAAAAGTCTCAAAATTATCAGCATTAAGTGAACTCAAAGAAGTTCGAACGCTTGCTCCCACAACAACAGAAACTAAAACAATTATTTTCCATATAAACTGTTAAACAGTATTATTAAGCGCTAAGTTCTTCACTAAGGCTATTCCCGACATTTTGCAAGATAAACTTGACACGCTGCTTAACATCATTCAAGTAAGAAGCTAAGAGCCTTCCCCACAACCCCAATGGTCCACCCTTACGCCACTGAAACAGCTTAGCGATCGCCAGTGAAGCATGCCGAGCTCCGAATCGTTCCCCACAACCCCAATGGTCCACCCTTACGCCACTGAAACAGCTTAGCGATCGCCAGTGAAGCATGCCGAGCTCCGAATCGTTCCCAACCAACCCAGTATTATGTCATGGTCAGCAAGGAGGAAAAAAACCCGAGTGAATTTCAAAACGAGTCGACATAATATCGACACAAGGGCTTCAAAAGACGCGTAGGGCAACGAGGGTGGTTGGGGGTGGAGAAGGGGAGGTAGCGTCCAGAGGGAACGCAGTTAATGAGAAATGAAATGGGGAATGGATGGAAATGGGACACAAAGGATGGCAAAAAGCCGTGTCGTGTCGTGTGCTCCGGGTTTTGAGAAATACGACGTGGGGTGGGGGTGGGCTAAGGGTGGGAGTGAGGGAGAAAAAAATTGACAAAGACCGACGGGTAATACGAGGTTAATATTGAAGTGGCTGTGGTCGCGTTTCTTCAAGACGGCGCGTGGTTTACCTTTTTTGTTACGTGTGCAAGGTATCTGGCGCCAGGGACATTTTCAAAATGAGGTGCGTGGACAGATTGTGC
Organism: Nemurella pictetii; assembly: GCA_921293315.2. NCBI lineage: Eukaryota > Metazoa > Arthropoda > Insecta > Plecoptera > Nemouridae > Nemurella > Nemurella pictetii. The sequence goes on from OV121122.1 coordinate 13,758,522, forward strand.
GTGTAGAAATACGTATACAAATTCTTGGATCATAAGAATGAGGTATGCTAAATTGTGCTAAGTTGATGACATCATTTCCTCGGATTCTGCGTAGAAGGTCATATTCTACGTCAATCTAAGAGGATCAGTGTCGCCAGATCAGCTGTTATGAAAAAAGCTTAAAGAAAAAAATCGTCAAATTTTATGAACATAGGAATGTGATATGCTTAGGTTGAAATAATAACTTTCTCAGAATTCAATGCACCAGATCAAAATAATAAGACCACTAAAGTCAGAAGCATCCATGAATGAGCAAAAGTATACTTGTTAAGAAAATTAACTAACTAATTGTGTATAAAATAATGTAAGTGCAGACATAGACCTTCCGCGTTTCACTCCCCAACCCAACTAAAATATTCTAATCTGTAGAAAAGCAAGCGGCCATGTGTATATATAAAACGTGAGCCGTGCAATCCAAACAATCCGCTTATCGCCAAGCCGCAGCTCGCACCTCGATACTCGCCGGTCACTTCCCTGTCCGACAATTTCAACCCCCACCAATTCCCAATCTCATTTCCATTCCCGGTCTCCCGTCCATCTCAATATTCCCTGCACTCTTCCAGCGTCCAATAATCAATCCATTTACCACCGGCTGCCTCCGCGCGCGGCGGCCACGGTGTCGAACGAAAAGCTTATCAGCTAACCGCAGTAAAAACCTATTGGTCTGCTCTCGCCTCATGAATAATGCACAATTTCACCGGCCGACTCACTCAGGTTCACTCTCGGGGCTCTCTGCAGATTAACAGTGGTGGAGGCGAGGCCAGGCGATCTCCCAGCTGTAGCTTGTACCTAGGGGTTCCATGCGGCAACGAGTCCTTGCGGACACGGTGCTGTCAGGAAGTGGACGAGGTATGTTCGAAAATCATGGCGACAGCGCATGTGCAACTCAAGAACGGATGATCAAATATCTAACTACAATATGGGAAACTATGTCAAAGCGTTTTCGAGCTGTCAGCACTGCTTAGGCGGCTTGGTTTGAAATTATAACACCTCAGCCATCCAGGTACATCTTAACACAACGTTACTTAAGTCATCTTAGTGGGCTTTGATGGCACTTATTTATGTTCAATGTCAACTGACAGTTTTCATAAAAAAGAATAACTTTAAAGGTGAGAACTGTGTATATGACTTCTAGCTTTGCCGCCAGGTTCGACAACAGCGCTTATGTCGCGCAATTTTGAAGAGAGTTTCCCATATTTTAATGGCAATTGATATTTGGTGAAACTGTCCCTGAGCTGGAAACTGAAGCTAATGTCTTGTTGTTGTTGTTGATTGTTGATATTGTTGTTGCCGTTGTTAAAAATATTGGTGCAATTTTACTTTATGCATACGGCACGATTTAGAGACTCATTGCAATTGGATTAGATTTAGATATGATAGATCAGATGGATAAGAAAGAGAGAAATAAGTTTTTATAAATACTGCCCATCAACGTGCCGCGAGCTCATAAAACTATAAGATCCGCATTGCGCTCCTTCAAAATATCAACGGCTAACGCGAGAACAAAACCTGAATGCTTAAGTAAGCATTTGCCGACCTGACAGCGTCAACATCATTTTTATCAAAGTAAGTTTCTGATGCAGGTAAATTGAAAGCGTGTAATGTTTTCATTCTGTTTTCGTTTGAATTAAGGCACTAAATTCGCTGAGGCGACAGGTGTATTCTCAAATGAAACAGCGTAGGTATAATATCGTGCATAGCACACCTCGAAGAGTTTCAGAAAGTGGGTACAAAAGGTAATAAATTGTATCCAACTAATTCTGGGACACACAGTTGAGCGTTTTTCATTCTTCTGCAGGTCCTTATCAACGCTACCCGCGTTTCTACGACACAAGATCTTCAAATTACCGAAAACACAGCTAACAATATTGTAGGTAGAATTAATAAAAACCGACAGAACGTTCTATGAGCGAGAAGACCGTCCGTCCACCACTGTATCCTCGGCAAGCGCAGACTACGGGCTCGCCCACACATTTCTACACCGTCTATACTCCGAAATCCATTAAAACCAGGAGCTTACCGGCAAGCACGCAAAGTAACTCTGGTTACTAAGTCGCCCAGTTGTTATTACTTACTACGTCGGTCGGCCGAACCGAAGGAGCCGGCACTTAGGACTGGTATATACGAGGCAGAGCAGTTACCGGGCATATGGGGCGAGCTTGTGTACCAGGGGCTGCAATAGGATGTCTTTGAAAGGGGAGCGGCCACGGCGGAAATGTGTGGGGTGAAGCGGCATGGAAAATTTGAAAATGGGGCTGGGTCTGGGTGGTTGGAGATTATGTAATTATAAAGATATTCGGGTTGTGTGTAACGCGGATGAATGCGATGTTTGTAGGGCCTATACCTGCGTCAGTTAAGGGTGGTTGGGTTGGTTGGGGTTTGAGGGGAGGGAGCACGCGGGGGCTGGAAATTGTTAGGAGTGTGGCAGCGAAATTAGGGGCTGTCCAGGCTGCTTAACGTTTTCGCGTGGGCCTAGCGGAGAAATTAATTAAAATATCTCGGTTCCTGCAGTGGCGTTTATATCGGAGGGTGTTAAAAACTGTTGGCTGGCGAGAATTTTCATTGCTTGGGATATTATTTGATCGCTTTTCGGAAGTGTACACAGAAGAATTAGTTGATTGGTTAATAAATTAAGTAACTGCGTGAATAAATATATATTAGCACACGTGATTCTTATATAGAAGTGATACAGCCAACGCTCTAGGAATTAAAAAGTGAGTCTTCAACAAGAAAAGCAGGCTTTTCTTAGCGGAAAAAGCTCAAATTACGACACCTCATACCCACTGAGGAAAAATGATACGGAATGACCTTGCCAACATCCAATTATAAAGGAGTAATACTCAAAAATCTACTCAATCTGCTTGAATCCAACACAACAGGTGACCAAACAACACCCACTGACAAAATCGTGAGCCATGACATCATTATATCGACGACGTCTTACCCTCCGAACGCAGTCACCCAGTTCATCTCCCCTAACAAGAATCAAGACGTCGCCGTCGCCGACCGATCCAACGAAGCTTATTTCCCTTCCATTCATCACGCTCGATGCAATCGACGTCTGCTTTGATGCGTGGTCGGCTCAAAGGGTCGGTACAACCCTTTGCCCGCAACCCGGCCGAGGAAACCAATCTCGTCTCGTTCGAGCTGTTTGAAGTCGGCCAATTATTAGTCGGCAACAGGCGATCCGCTTCATTAACGTCGAGATTATGCATGGGTATCGAGTACACGTCGTCATCTTGGCCAGGCAGCAGGACAAACCTAGGTATCAACGAAAACCAGCTTGGCCGTTAACCTAGATGTTAACAGAAACTTAGCTCAGCTAACCTAAAATTAAATTAAATTCAAGTTTGTTCCGTTTCGATGAGATAAGCCTCTATGTTCAGAGAATTTAAGAGTCGGAGTGTCACAAGACCTCAAACTTGCTGGCAACGAATTTCAAAATTAGAAGTGCACAGTTTCATGACACGATGCAATCATTAATATTTCTCAGAAAACATTGAAATCCAACAGAAATCGATGGCTGGATGACAGAATGACAGAATGCCAAAACAGGTGAAGTTTAGAGATCACTGCCTGCTTGCATATTCAAGGCGGCTATTAATAATTGTGATGACCTTAAAACATGCCTTGCATGCAACGCCATTTTCTTGGGTTTAATGGTAAGGCCTGTTACTTGAAGCTTTTAATGCATTGTCCATCATCCATTCGAGGCACCGCGTGCATTTAATTTAAATTTTTTGCTGGTCCCTACAATTTGTTGGAAAATCAAGGCCAAGTTTTCCCTGCACAATATGAGTCAATTACAGTCAAATTACCATAATTTAATTCAAGTCATCCGTCGTTTGACAACGTGGTCGAGATTTTGGAGATATAATTTGAGCTAAAAACAAAGTGGTAATTTAATTGTGTAGCGTTTCAAGGGAGGAAAACACATAGACTCGTACCCTAAACATTGGTCTAGGGCAACGCTTTGTTTTACTGCAGACAATGCTTGACCAAAAGAGAACCATTAAAGTATAAAGCTAACTTGTATAATGGCGGGTATGGTATAACTTCAAATGAAGTTCGGTTTCAATATGATGCAGTTTCTTATCAAATAAGTGGCTACTAATGAAATCAGATTGCCCGGAACTTTCGGCAGTTGCGCCGAGTCAGCAGCATTCCTCGTTGATGAGATTGATTGACGAAGTTTATATTTTTTATCGAAAAACGCTAGGCAATTTTCTTCTTTATACTGAAGCAATTAAAAGTAAGTTTGTCTGTGACAGTTTGAAAGCAAATCATTTTCATCTGGCCGACTTTGAAAGAGTTTCGTCAACATTAAATTGAAACTAATTTGCTCGAGTTCAACGGTGGATCTCTCGGACGGTAATGTCTGGGTTCTTTATATCACACAAGAAGTTTGACAGACCAATGCATCCATAGGTAGGAATAGGTTTCCAATCTCCAATTTTTCAAACTCAATGTGTCTGAAACGTGTAGAACCGAAAATGGCATTATAATCACATTTAAAGTCGTCAAACGACATTATTTTTACTATTGACAAATTTTTCTTGTAACTTCACACGTAAATTTGTTTCAATCGTACACCGAAGAAACAAACCCACGCGAGACCTTGTCAAGAAGCGATATATTGATGACAGAATCTTCATTCCCAATGGGGGTTTGGCTTAAGAACCTCAAGAGACATCGAAAAGAAGCAAGCATGCTCCTCTTGTGTGCTTTCTCACACCTTACGACTCGACAATTTCATTTTATACCACATCACCTTCAATCTTAAAAATAAAATAGAACAGACTTGAAAATTGGCGAAGGAATTTGAATCTTGTAAGCAAATAACATGTTACTTGTCTCAAGCACCTTCGGATGAGCGATACTGAATACATTATGCAACGTGCTCTATTTTCCGAGCGTTTTCATTGCCCTCCTGTGCATCGTGGCATTAACGTTGATTGCTTTGCTGCAGGAAGCATTCATGGCACGAAACCTCGACCGCGGTGGGATGCGATGCGATGCGATGCGATGCGATGCGATGCGATGCGATGCGATGCGGTGCGATGCGATGCGATGCGATGCGATGCGATGCGATGCGGTGCGATGCGATGCGATGCGATGCGATGCGATGCGATGCGATGCGATGCGATGCGATGCGATGCGATGCGATGCGATGCGATGCGATGCGATGCGATGCGATGCGATGCGATGCGATGCGATGCGATGCGATGCGATGCGATGCGATGCGATGCGATGCGATGCGATGCGATGCGATGCGATGCGATGCGATGCGATGCGATGCGATGCGATGCGATGCGATGCGATGCGGTGCGATGCGATGCGATGCGATGCGATGCGATGCGATGCGATGCGATGCGGTGCGATGCGATGCGATGCGATGCGATGCGATGCGATGCGTTGCGATGGGATGCGATGCGATGCGATGCGATGCGATGCGATGCGATGCGATGCGATGCGATGCGATGCGATGCGATGCGATGGAATGCGATGCGATGCGATGCGATGCGATGCGATGCGATGCGATGCGATGCGATGCGATGCGATGCGATGCGATGCGATGCGATGCGATGCGATGCGATGCGATGCGATGCGATGCGATGCGATGCGATGCGATGCGATGCGATGCGATGCGGTGCGATGCGATGCGATGCGATGCGATGCGATGCGATGCGATGCGCTACGGTGTACGGTTAGAAAAACACCGCTGGGTTTGAAGGCGTGGAGGCAAACAATGCAGCAGTATTTATTTATTTTTCAATTAATATGGAAACAGGATCTACTTAAACCACAAGACACTGTGGTTCTTTCCTTGATAAAGTGCTGCCTTTGTTGTCCGATTGTTGAAGCCATCTTAATTCCAACAATAGCAGCTTTTTATCAACCCTTGCACCGATTGTTGGTGGTATTAGGCAAGGCACAGGGGATATTTGCTAAGTGACATGGGTTTTATAATATCAAAGCAGGATAGTCACTATATATTGGAGCGACACGTGATTGGCAAACTGTGCCAGCCAATAAAATTACTTGATAATAGGACTGAATTGGCTTCTTACTGAAGAAATCAGCTTTATGTGCAGATTTAATACATATTCGGTTGAACACACAAAAAAGCTGTTAAAAAAAACTATTGTCTTAGAGATTGGTAAGGCTTTTAAGATTTTCTCCCCTTTTCGCAAAGCATTATACGTGTAAGAGGACTGCAGATTAGTTGGATCAAGAATTACCTACCAAATGTATTTTTTTAAACTTTCATATTACTAAGGCTGGGTGTAAGTAATACATTAAAAAATATTTGGGTTTTTTCTTCATATTGATAAAGTAGAATGCGTTAATAGCGTGATGATGATGGCACAGTTAAAATTGCCGATCGTAAAACGTCACCGAATATAAAGAAAGAAGTATTATTTCCGAAAAAAAATATAATTGTTTTTGTCACACTTCCAAAGTAGTTCCAGGTCTCTCCAAGAATCTCTGGCAGTCATCGCGATTGCTTCTTCGCGATCCGAACTTCAATTTCAGTCTTTAAGCCGTGCGTGTCAGCACGCCGCGGAGAAATCAGGAAAAATTATGCGTTTTCCATTAGGTGCAGGTCTCTGTTCCTCCGTCGGCCGCTGCGATCTTGGAGCGCTGCCAAATGCAAATGCACGGCCAATAGAGTGCTATCCACGGTGAAGGAAAAACTTGCTCACGGTGATCACGCTGGCTGTGACTCTATACCATTTCAATTTTACAAAATTTTAACTTCATGAGTGGTATCTGGGTGCTGAGTCTCGACAGATTTCCGTTCACGATAATTCGCGTTTTCGAGAATTCTCGTCCAAATTTTACGGTTTGAGAGTCTCGAAAAATCGTGTTCGCATATTCTCGTGTTTTAACGAACGAGAATTCTCACCAGCTGTTTTGTTCACGAGTTTCGTTTTCGTTGACGAGAATTTGACATTATAACCTCTTATTGGACGTGGATGACATTCACGAAATATTTCTAGTTTTGGCCGAGATGGAGACTGAAGAAATAAGACGAAATAGAGCACCACGAGTTTATAGTCAAAGAATAGTCGCTCTTGCCATGAGCTTTCGAAGGATATAGATGTATCGCACACATAGATTACCACTGCTTTGAGATCAATTCCTACGACCGAAAGAATTTGAAAGAATCAGATAACAAACAATGAAGTGTCACGCTGCGTACATATTTAATTATTATATTCCTTTAATGCACCATGAAAATTTTGATGTATTTGACAGTAGCAGTAAAGAATCCTTTCCCGGTTCCATTGTGTCTCTGTTTTGGTAGCTGCTGGTTCCTCACACAGCCTACCCTGGCTTATGCTGGTAAACCCAGACGAAAGTTTTGCTTGAATCCTTGAGGATTTCTTCTATGAATTGAACCAAATTGAACTAACTCATTTTTGCTCACTTTTTGTAATTTCTAGCTGTCATTTTCAAACAAATTTGAAAACAAAATAACATCGTATCTCTCTGATTTTCAATGTGGCCGCTTCCTTTCTCGCTTTTTATTGGCTAGCAATGGACGAGTCTTGCCGATTCGACCAATCATCGCAAAATTGTCGTGCGCATAGACTCGTCTAACGGAAATTCTCGTGCACGTGAGAGTGAACTTGGTAATCTGTCAAGACTCCCAAACTCGTAATTTCAAAACCGTTTACGAGATTCAATTGTTGTAAAACGAAAATTTCCGTTCCCGTCGAGACTCGCCACCCTGCACAGATAATATCATCTTCTAGATAAATATTAGATAAAAATTACGTTGCAGATTATCTTGAGGATGAGTTAAATAAGCTTTCTTATAAGGTTTAATGTATTCTTGTACTGTTGGCCACCTGAAATAATCATAGATTCAATTTTGAAACTTATTTCCAAATATCTAGATAATTTCGGCCCTAATTCTTGACAGCATGAACCATTAGGTACATTTTAAACTAAACTATCGTGCCTTAAAGCCTAATGTTAAGACTAATTTTGTTGCTAAAGTATTTTTGGTTAAAAAAGCTTCAATGATGCCCTCAAACCCTGCCCTTGACTACTTCTAGCAGAGGATTAAATACTTTTCCTCGTTTCTAACCTGCGATGGACGTAAAGATTGAGCTGTCAGCGCCTGGCTCGTTGCGATCGAACGAATGTTGGGTCAGCCGCTCATTTGATCGTGCATCGGGGTGGCTTGGGAGGGTGGCCCTGGGGGGTTGCTTGTACCGCGACCCCTAGCGAGAACGTGGAGCACATCAATTTGAATCGCCACGCGCATCGACGACTCCACAAAGCGGTGTACACACACGCAGCGAGGATTTGTCATTTGTTTTCCTGTTCGATTTGTGTTGTCGGGTTTTAAAATAACAAATCTTTTCCAGTCGCATTGTGGAATTTGTCGTCGTCGTCGTTGTTGTTGTTGTTCGACTGAAAATGATTCATGATTAGCTGTGTTTTTTGTTGTTGATAAATCCATTTAATTTTGTGAAATTTGTACACGCAGAATGGCGGACACTATCCATATTTTGTTTTTTTCCGGATTAGCAGCTCAGAATTGTCGCATTGACATGTCCAGGCCATAGTTCAAAAGTAATGATTTACTTGTGAAATAAATAGATTTTTTGTGCATTGAGTTAGATCATGCTCTATGCCAAGCAATAACTCTTTAAAATACTGTAGCATGAAAGTGTAAAATATCGCCAAAACCCACGAAATACGGCCGCAAAAAAACGCAATGTGCGATTTGTGAATTCAGCCAAATTAGGTAAGCATATTTTGTTATGTTATACAACTGGCTGACAAATAGTACCCACATCATTCAGAGCACCACCCTTAATATTTATATTTAGCATAAACGTCTTCTTTCCCATCATCTTTATGATAAGGAAAGCAACATAATTAAATTTGACCGAAATTTGCCATGAATTAACTGATGTCAAAGTTATGATCGCAACCGTAATACCATGTTTTTATCAACGAAGCTACGCGCACTTCAACCCCATGTACCTAGCCCGTCGCAAACAATGCCACATGCACAGTGAATTCACCCTGAAAAACCACCAGCGGCAACCACATTTCTTGCCATATTAAACACGATCCCCACAAATTCTGACATAAACCACATGTACAGTTTTTGCCTTGCTAATTAATACGGCAGGTCGGCAGACGGAACAGCGCATTGTATTATATCATATCGGCAAGGGTTTCGGTAATTAAGCAATATACGGAGGTCCCTCTCTGGGGGGAACGCATATACCTTGTCTTAACTATACCTCCGCTCACATGCAGCAGCAGCAGCAGCAGCAGCAGCAGCAGCAGCAGCAGCAGCAGCAGCAGCAGAAGCCATTCAAATGTTCGCTTACGATGTCGGAGACAAAACCAATGAATGTAGTTTATCATTAGAATTGGTGCAATACGTATGAGTTTGTGTAACATGATACATGGTCGCAGCGGCTCTTGAGGTAGGCTCTGCAGGGAATTCCGAGGTACAATCGCGTTACGGTTATTTTCGGCTTAAGCCCAACTTATAATTACCAGGGTATGGCTTAACTCGAATTTATATCTCTAAACACAATTTCAGAAACCTACGCGAACAACATGACTTGATAAAAACGAACAAAGAATTAAGCAAGAAGAGACCATTTTCAGGCAATCTATTTATCGAATTGTAAGCTAAGAACCATAGAAATTTCCCGACGTTTCGTAAAGCTTTGCTGCCTGCTTTGTAAAGAGTCTACACTCAAGTCCCAGATATGACCAAAAATAAAGCATTGTGAGAAAAACGACATAAGATTTATATGACATCTCACACATAGAGTTATAAGTATTATCAAAAAACAATCATTCTCCACTAGGCTGCTACGAAAGATGCACCACCAACAGACAGGACCTTTGATCCATGCTGGATCCCAGCTACCCAATAAGCTGACCATACTTTTTCTAGCACTGTCAGATATTTGCAGCAGCTACCCATTTCCAGCCCGTATCGAGTCGCCAACACGAAGAACCCCATACATTTCCCAAATCAAATCACGCCTGCCGACAACTCCTAGCACTCCTAGAGCCTTCCACGTCGCCCCCACCCACCCCACGCCACCTCCACGCCAAACACCGCCGCCGCCGCCGCCAGCCCGACACCAAGCAGGCGAAACGCCCCCTCCAAGTGGCGCATCGTGATCGCCGTCGTCGCCATCTCGGCCGTCGCCGCTTGTCGCGACGCGTTCGCCTCCAACGCGTCGACCAACCGTCGCTCGAAGTGTCCGAAGAGACCGGCATCGACCATTCGCAACGCGAGGCCGTCGACGCGGTCGCGCAGAGGGTGGTCCCTGGTCATCAACGTGACGATCGGCACGGCCGCCACGCGTGCCGCCAGCTCGAAGATGAGCGGACGGTTGTCGGTGTCGCGGTGCGCATGCGCGTAGAAGCGGGCGAACATGTCGGAGGTGAGGAACGCGTGGCGGCGACCGTGAGCGACCAGGGAGAGGCTCGGCTCCAGCAAGCTGCAGCTAGGGTTGAAGAGGGTTGGAATCAGGGGTTGTTGTATGGTGATGGTCTACTGGCTGATACTGGTACTGAGTTAGATGGTGGAGGAAGAATCAGCCAGTTCGCATGAGTCATTTGGGGTCCAGATGTTTTTTTTTTTTAATGGAAATCATTGGGTTAAATGAAGTTAGACCGAGATATCCATGTCCTCTTAGAGGAGTGGCGCTTTAACGTGCGTAAGAATGTGTAAAAACGATCAAAAATGTGCTCAAATCTGCGAAGAACACAAGAATCCCCGACCCTGTGTCGTAGTTCTCGTAGACGAAGACGTCGCGCCAATCCTCCGACCCACCGAAGCCCTGCCGGAAGATCGCTGGACCGCAGAACGTGAGCCCTGCCGTGATGGCCGCGTCGACGTCGCCGATCTGTTTGTCGTACAACGGCGTCGTCAGCACGGTGACCAGCGCCGACTGGTAGGCGATGCTGACGACGATCGCGAAGAACACCCAGAGCGTGAGGAACGGTCGGAGGCGGGCGGCGTGCGGGTACCCAGCGATGCTCACACCCAGCTGGACGCCGACGCCATGGAAGAGGGTGGCGGCCAGGCTGTTAAACGCCCCACGTTGCGACGCTGGCGTGCGACGGGCCAGGAGGTGGAGGACGCCGTTGGAGGCGAGGTGGGTGGCGAGCAGCGCGATCTGTCGAGGGGTGGGGAGGCGATTATCTAGAGGGGATTTATGTGAGGCACAAGTTTGCAATAGAACGTGTCTCGGAGTCATAACTGTAATTGGTTGGCGATTGCTTCTACTTCGAGGTAGAGATGCATAATTATATTTCGAACGGGCTCAGTCCTTAGCAAAACATACTGGTCGCCTAATCCGAAGCAACTCAATAAACTAGTTGTTTGACATTAATATACAATTCTTTTGCCTATAGAATAATCTATTTCTAATTAGTTTTTGATAATACTTTGTCGTACAAACCACTGTGGCATTCAACGCAAAGAAACGTAACCAGCTGTTCGGTCTTCCAACATTCCTTCTTTAGCAAAAAATCTAGACGTGATACCAACTGATACCCAGCTCGACTGTCTCTTGTGATTCCAAGTGTTGATTCTTGTAAAAAAGAATTGGGCTTAAAAGCCACCAGAATCGATATTTTTCTTCGTGGAAAATTGCATGAAAATGTCTATGGATTTATGAAAGTATCTGAAAAATGTCTTATGGGTCACAATATAAAAAAAACACGTGACTATAACGTGTGAAATTGACTGATTTGAATGAATTTACCATCTCTAAAATGACACATTCCGATATTTTACCCTGAAATTTACCAAGAACCAACCAAAGCTCGTCAGCAACACGAATTTCTCATCAGTGGACATGTCAGACTGAACGCCACCCTCGCCCACGCACCCACAGCGTCGTCGCGAAGGGCAAGGTCAGCGCCCGCCATTGCGCGACACGTCGCGACCTCGGCACGATCCACACGAGACCGCTGCGCGCGTAGCTGACGCTCGTGTCGAACGCGTCGATCATCTCGAGGAACGGCCGGAAGTTGCCGAACGTGATGTCGACGCCGCCGCCCGCCAGCAAGCCGAGGGCGCCGCTGAGGTTGCCGTCAGCTTCCGGCTGACCCCAACGCTGGCCGTCGGCGGGCTCCACGGTGGACAGGCGGGCGTGCAGGTGTTCGGTGATAGTCGTCCAGAGGGCGACCTCGGAGCCGCTGTCCAAGCCTTGAAACGTGTTTCGTTGGATTGCAATCGTTGTTCAATGATTGTGATGGTTGCAGATAGAGGCAGGTATCGGGAAGATGTTAACAAGGGACAGTTTTTTATCTACAAATTCTAGAATCATTGCTGAAACTATTATAGGAAGCGTCGCACGTTCCCAGTAGGTTCTGTTGGTGTTTGAGCGATGGAAGGAGAACTCGGCGTTGAATGCGATCAGTTTGCCCCTCGCTCGCTGATGGAGGTTGTAAAGTGCGAAATAATGTGCACGTGATCGCTTCGCTGCAGAATTTAATGGTAATATGGAACAAATTTTGAACTTAAGGCTCATACGGGCTTTTTTTTGGCGACTTCAAATATTTTTTTTCTAAATTTCATCAAATTTTGCATAATATGCTCTAATTTTTTTATTTTGAATAACTTCTACGTATAGCATCACAAGAAATGGAACTTTTATTATCTGAATGTTCGAGTCGGTGAGATGGGACTGAAAATTTGTGATATTTTTCATACATTTCAATGTGATTTTCAGTCCCAAAAGTGTATTTTTTGAAATTTGAGACTTGATTGCAAGAAAATAATTATTAAGCTTGCAGCCTGCAGAAACGCAGGACGGACTCACCCACCCCTAACACCTACAACTAGACAAACAAAACCAAAGCCTCACGCCGCCGTCCACCGCGCACCTGGCAGCACGTACGGCGGTATCGGGAAGGTGGCCGCCGACAAGACACGGCCCTCGCAGAACCACGTCTTCACCGGAAACAGATCGCGACGGCGCCGCCAGACGCCGCGACGCCACCGATCCAACACGACGGGCGTCGCGCGGCGTCCTGGCGGCGCGTAGGGGAACCAGGAGACGGCGTCGACGCCGCGCACGCCGCGGTCGACCAACACGACCGCGTTGAACACGCGCACGCGCCACAGCTGCTGCAGCACCGTCCAGGCGCCGTCCAAGCTCTCTGTTTGCTCGACGCCGTCCTCGGCGCTGCTCGAAACCCTTGTCAAACTCTCGCCGATGGTCTCGTCAAGTTGTACCTCGCCGCCAAGTTCCGAGACCCTCTTTGCTCTGACACCGACGTCTTCTTCGTTGTGATTCACAGTCCATCCTCTCGTGGTTTGCCTCCTATCTTTTATAGCTTTTCGCACGTTCTTCTTTTGTCCAACGACGTCTCCTTCGGTATGCTTCACTTCTTTCATTAACCTCGTCACCCTTTCGGTACCTTCCTCTACGGTGCTCTCCTGTCTCTGTAACCCAACGCTGTCACCGTCGCTGTGAACGCGTTCACTCCCATCGTCGCCTTCAGTGCAAACCTCTTCATCTCCATCGACGAACACCACAAGGAACCTCGCTCGGCTGTTCCAGACGCCCAGACGCCGCATCAACGCGACGACCTCGTCCAGCTCGGCGACGGCGCTGTTTTCCGGCAGCGCGATTAGGACGCTCTGCGCAGCCGGCAACGCGGGTCCGAGCGTCGGCCGCGGCTGCGCGGTGGCGGCGGTGCGCAGCGTCAGCGTCGGCTGCGCGCGCCGCGGCAACGTGAAGCTGCTGGCCAGGCTGGTCGAAGCGACCAGGAGGTGGTCGGGATGGAAGTAGGCGGTCGCGATGGACGACGTGCAGGCAGCCAGCTGGTCGTTGGTCGGGCAAGTCGCGGTCGTTGTTAAAATTAGGAGGTGGAGAGTCACGGAAATGGACATTGTGGACAGCTCGGACTAACTATCTTTGAGACTCTTGGGTTGGAACTGTTTAAATGACTTGCAATGATCGGGGTGTTTTAAAATGCATGGAAGCATGCTTCTTGATTGCTTTGCTATCACCGAAGTGTATCTCTGATGCATTAAGCCGATATTATGCATGGATGCATTTGTTATCATCAGGCGCGTGAGAAAAAACATTGAATAGCGATCGCATTGTTACGTGAGCGACTCTGCGCAGTGGGAAAACAATCTCTAATGGAAAGTATCGCAAGCAATTCACTAGGTTTCGTCCGAGCGGCAAGCATTGGCGGTTTGGTCGCATTAACAATTCAATGAACAAATGGACAGGGTGTCTCCAGCATGAACATTGTCTGATTTTAATCGCTTTACTTATTCAAATATGAGACGCTTCACAATTAAGTGCTATAATGAGCCTTCAATTCGATTATTACATGATTTGAACAACAACGTAATGTCTGAAATAAAGACAAAATCGAATGCAGAGTTAATCTCTATCTCTCCCAGGGATTGTAAAGCCCCATGAGGTTCACTCGCTCCCAAGCTTACGTTATCACGTGGTTTTCTTTCCCAACTTACAGATTTAACGCCACTTTGGAAAAGGCTTCATTTGGATGATGAAGTCAATTAAAATAAAAGAGAAGGTTGGAAAAAGAAACCCTTGGCTTGCATGACTGAAGAAGATCCTCTGTGTCCGTCCAAATAATTGCATCTCTTTACAACTTGACAGGTTGTAAAAAGAAAATTTGTTATGTGACGAGTATCTGTTTATGACGGCCATGGATTGGTTGTTGTTGTGAATTGTTATTTTTTATGAAAAAAGTAGAATGCGACTCTTTGTCAGCAGTGTGCCACTCAAAAAAGCAACTCGTGATCCATTTTTTTTCCATGGAAATCCGCGCACCGCTACAAATTATAAATCCCACCCGAATGCCACCAATGTAGTTGAATTTTCCAAAGTATCAAATATGTCAAGAAATCATCAATCAGACTTCAATTTCAACTAAAACTTGAATATTATTCATAAATATCCCATTAACCGTAGCCAATTGTCAGATTTAGAAATCCCACCCAAATGCCACCAATGTAGTGCAATATACCAAATTATCAAATATGTCAGGAAATCATCATCCAGACAATCAATTGAGAAAGTGAGGGATTTCAGCAGGTAAACTCATGTGTTTGCACTGAGTTATTGTAATTCACTATCATAATAATATGCATACATAGTAAGAATGTAGAACTGTGTAGTAGTAAAATATATGTAGTAAATATGAAGAAGTAACTATGTATTTGTAACAACTGTTGTTTGAATGCGTAACGATAGTTGTAGGATATTGTTTCATACCAATTATGTTTTCCGCTGCTAAAATGATTTACAAACAATACCATTTCCAAGCTGAAGAAGATTGTCGTTTGTCACGAAATCACAGAACAATCGTTGACAGACTCTCTGCCAGCCGTTCATAAAACTCAATCAACAAAATCATGACCCACATTCAATGGTTCTACCGCGTCCAACCTAGAACACAGTTGGAGATGCAAGCCCCACAGCCTGCCTCTCGCCAGGACGCGCTCGACGGATCAAAGAAAGGCCAAGACGAACGGCGAGATCAGCAAGTCTCGAGACGCCCCGGGGACCTGCCACGGGATTGACGCGTCTTGACTGTGCACGGGGCTCGAACACGGGGCGGAGTGACGACGGTAAACGTCGCGCGGTCGTGCATTTAGAATGGCCGACCTGATTTAGGGGGCGGTGGGACGACGGGCGAGAACGCCCTGGGGCTTGCTGCGTTGGAAAGTGATTTATAATTTGGTTGAAGCTGTTTGGTTAGGTGGGGTGGGGGTTGGGGGTGTCTGCTTATAATACCAGCTTGATGTTCTCAAGAGAAACTAAAACTGTTTACTTATAATATATAATAGTAATAGTATAGGGATAGAAAGAAATATAATATAATAGCATAATAATAATAGACCCATGTTTTTATTTCTAATCCTCGCTCGTTAGCGTTCGATTTTTGGTCATTTCTGAGACACGAGTCAAGACCCTTATGATCGAGCAAGCAGCAAAGCTTCGCGATAAGTCGGAAAAGCTTAATTTTGGTCGCTCAGCATCCAATAACGCAGATATTTTTTTCTGAAAAGTATTGTTTCTTGTCTTTTTTCGCATTTTAGTCCATGTTTTAATAATTTGCATAATATTTATTGAAAAACGCCAATCCAATTAGTAATTCATTTGTTGAAGAAGGCTTCTACGATTGCAATTCATGCAATTCCACGACAGAATACTAATACACTTTTGTATTTGCACAAATAATTCAGAATATATTTAAAAGATATGAACTGATAACCAATACGAACACGTCATTTGTAGTAAATAATTGCCGTTCCCACGGGTTTTAAATTTCCGACCAGCATTTTTTCCAAATTAAAACAAATCCTAAACACACCCACGGACATTTTCTCAGTGCCAAGAAATCGACACTTTTCTTTCTGCGAAGAACAAAGCAACACCTCCTTTGCGACTTTGTCGCCGACGTTGATATTTAAGAGTGTTGTAATGCAAGAAGCGTGTCGATGAACGGCTTGGGGCGTGTCGCTGGCTGCAGATGCTGCAGGGGATGAAGCGTCGACAACGCTGTCACACGGCTGTTATTTACATTGCAAGCAAGCGAGAAGTTTCCAGGGTGTTTCGTGAACAAGTTACTTGATACTCTGACGAACACCGGGGATAAATATTATCAGATAACGCTGTGCGTCATTTAATATTGAAATAGAGGGTGGGAGTCGTTAAACTGAACATAAAAGAATGAGTGTACGGAATATCTTGGGAGGGTTATCCGTTTTTATGCGGTTCGATAGCTGCCTATCATTTCAGAAATGTATTTTCGTCCATAAGAGCCCATGCTAAGGGATTTGGCCGAAATCACCACAAGATTTCCTCCAGCGGACGCACTCGTTCTACCAACGTCCATCGACCGGAATATGCCACGAGAGTCGGCAACAATCGTTGTCGACAAATAACACGGGTGTTAAAAATGTTCACGTCTGGAAGTGGATATAGTCAAAAGATAACTACACCGAGATAATGTAATAAAAATATATATTTACATTAGTAACAAGTTAACAAGTAACAAGTTAGTAAGTAAGTTTGAGTTTTGGATTCAGCTTTAAAAAATCAAAAACATGCTTAGATTATGAAAAGACATGAGTTATAAGAAAATAATAACAAATATCATAGATTTTTAATGAATAAAATTTCTTTGCCTTTCAACTTCAGTTAAAACAAAGCTATTCAACTAGATAATTGAATGCTAAGTTGTTAACTTAAGCAATTAAGCCATTAAGCTTGAGCATTATTAACTCCAAGAAAATGATGAATATAAAATAAACCTCGTTCTCAGAACGCAAATTCATCAAAAATTCGCTACCGTCCGTACACTAAACTCGATATATTCGTCCACGTTTGGCACACGAGCGTCCACCCTCTCACCCCAAACCTCCCCGAATCCCGATCCTCGCGTCTCGGGAGCCCGATCGCGTTACCAGCCAACTCCAGACAAGCGACTCCAACGCCGCGGCCGGACGGTGAAATATGATCAACGACTCCAGACCATCGACAACGGCGTCAGCGTATCGCCCGGCCCGGGAGTCGATAGCAGCAGGTGGTTGGGACACCGGCCACACCGGATCGGTGAGCGGAAAATTCGAGATGAAAATTACCCGCCGTCAACTGTTGGCGCCGGCGTCGGGTATCAAGTTGGAAGTGGCGTTTGATGGGCGGTCCGCAGCGGTCGGTTCGTGTTCGCTCCTTGGATGTGTTCGGAATGACGAGCTGGGAGCGAAGTTTTGGGTGCAGGAAACCGTGGGATCGCACTTTTAGTCACGCGAGATTTGTGTGTGTGAAGTATTGTGGTGTGTGTTCTATTGTTTGAGGGTCATCTCTTGAAATTAGAGTGTTTACGCCAGCATTTCTGATGATATTGAGCCGAAACGCGAAATAGTTTTCACAGTGACGACACATTTAATCGAAGCATAAAAAAGTATCGGGTTCATTGGAAAATAAAAGCAATCTTCCAACCTTGAGACAGTGAGGGGATAAAGGAAAATATATGCACTTCCTTATTGTAAAATTGTAAAAATATTCTTTCATTAATAAATTACAGCTTTTGAAACGACGAAGACATTATGAAGGCGGTTCTGTTAATTTATATTAAGTGAGATGAGATAAGAGTTTATTTGTTATCTTAAAACATTGACAGAAGTGGAGATCTCATCTCATCTTAAAAAAGTTGCCGAATCGTATTCCTGGCCTACTTTTGAAGACAAGCTCCTGGCTTGGAATGTTTATCTCTGCTAAGCAAACTCAGAGATTTATCAACTCTCTGGATTGAAAATACTATAAAAAGTTGATTGAATCGTGATTTAAGCGATGCATTGTTTGTTTCTACAAGATATTGTTAATATTCTCTATTCTCGAAGTAATTAATATTGTAAAATTAATTTAAACAATAAACAATGAACTTGGGAAGCTGTAACGAAAGAAATTCTCCACGGAATCCGTCTCGAAAAACCCAAGTATCTTTCCACTCCGAACATAATCAAACAAGCAAGACCCACCATTGACATGAACAGAAGGACGTCTTGACCACTATCTTCATCAACCGACGGGCAAAAGAGCGCACGCTCGACGAACTACAAGCTAGGGTCGACTAGGGTCGAGTTACCATCGAGCTCGCCCTACATTTCCTCCCCCCGAGATGAGGAACAACATAAAGAGTTGCTATTTTTAACTGATACGGAAACCAAGAGCCTTTGAATGCACGATGGAGAAAGAAACTGTAGCGAAGTAACTCAACTTTTTTTACTTAGTGTCTACAATGTAAAATAATAAATCCAGGACCAGAGGATCTGACATTTGTTAACGATATAATACCAAGAAACGAGAACGCTAATTATTAATGCATGAAAATGGTTAAGACTGGCAACTTTTTCGATTTTGTAGAGATGAACAGAGCTATTCCACTCAAGGAATAATGACGTCAGATACCCACTGGACGTACAGCCAGTTTGGAAAAAAATTATCAAGTAGCTCTGCTAAATGACAAACGAAGATAGGGAAATCACAACCCGAATTACTCTGCCTGGCTTTAGCGAGTGGGTATCATGACGTCATTTTGATAGAATTTTGATTGAATGGAATAGATGAATTCCCTTGCAACCACATGCCATGCCAGAGGCAACTAAAATTTGAGTTTTAAAAGTCTTGTTAGGAAAAAAAAATCTATTACTGACCCTGAAATGGGCAAATTTTAGGGTATTTATATTTAGATATATACATTTCTGTCAAATTTAAATGTAGCCCGTCCACTAAGATGGTAAAATCAACCCTGACCTCATTGAAATCACGCCCTTGGCCACTGGTCGCCAGACAATCGCTCGACTTCTTCATCCCGACGCGTGTCACGTGGTCCACCCTCCAGCCACCCACTCAGCGCCCGCTTAGCTCCAATTATCATCATCCGTTTCCGAGCCAATTAGCGGATCCGCACAGCCGCTCGGCAAGTATCGGCCAGGCGCAATCTCTAACAATGTTTACCTGGCAGTCGACGGGGCGGCTGCCAATGCTTACATCTGCCCGCAAAAACGCTCTGAGGCGGCTGCCGCGGTTTTGTGGGGAGCATGAAGGGTGGACTAGCCTGTACGCAATGCCCTTTTAGTCCAGGGTCCTCTGGGTAACTCATCGCTAGGTATACAAACTAGCGTTTGATTCTGATTGATTCTTCTTCATTTTAATTTTGGTTCTACGTTGGTTATCGTCGAAGGCCAATAAAAAGACTAATCTTATCTCAAATAGTAAACTTTGTCTAGGCTTGATTGGCTTGTAAACATCACTTCTTTATTTCTTAAATTGTCTATGAATATTAATTGAAAATGATAAGAGAAGAAGTGGCTTCTTTTTTTGAATTTTTATGCAATACTACCAAATGCTTTATCTGTAAAAAATGTAACCAGATAAATAATAATGCGTTATCGAAAGTATTTATCCATGATAAAACCATGATTCTCTTTCGCCTACCTTGTTTTTTGTACATTTTCGCTTATAGTAGATCTTGCGAGAAGCATTTTCTAGCGATGCTTCAGAATTCTAGGTCTTCCAAGTTACAAATGGGTGCATTGGGTGCTGGCTGCTGTTTCGCAAACTTTAATCATTCTTGAGCATCATCAAGTCACAGGAAAAAAAAGAAACCCCATTTATTATACTCTCTAGCATACACGAGGACGTCAGACATTCTCTACAGACAACATGTACCTTACACGCTAGTCTGTCTTAAGCCAGTCAACCGCTTCAGCGGAGCGAGGGTGTAGCTGTTGGAAATTATTGCATATCTTGCAATTAATCCCGTCTGATCCACAAGCAATTAGGAAGGCTGGATGCACACTGGCTTGCTGCTAATTGCTCGTTACCTTTGCAGCAAGGTGTGGGTGAACTCACCCTGGTTGTCGAGACTTGTTCTACAATTGCACAAAGATTGGTGCAAAGATTACCAATGCGGAGCGTCATGGTTTGTTTCGCTTGTTTGTTTTGAGTGAAACAAGGAAGCAAATGACGCACGAAAAAAACAAATATTTTAATGAGGCTTACATTCTTAGATCGAGGTCTGCTATCTTTGAACTGTGAAAATACTGAAGCACCAAGAATAATACCAAGAATAATTAGTTGGGTCAGTTTATTTCTTAAAAAATGTAATGAACGACTTATAAAAATACAATGAGCTCATGAAGGGATATTATCCATTATCAAGTGAGAATGGAATAAATAAGATGTTCCCAATTAAAAACTAATTTGATTGACAAACACTTAACTTGCTTTGTCTGTGTTTATTACTGCTTGAAGCCGACTTAATTACCGATAACTCGACATAAATCACTGTTTAGTTGAAATCAAAATAAAACTTCCGCTGCCACTCTCACAAATAAGCTTTATTCACAACACCATCGGAAATGATTCTCGCAAAATAACAGTCCCCTTCAAAGGTAACAAATTAATACCATCAGACATCTTTGTGAAGCAACCGACACGACAAATCGCCACCGCCCAGCACGCCACCAAACGCCCACACATTCTTCAATATCCCACACCACAACAATAGGCCGACCCTCAAAACGAGTTTCCCGAGAGCTGCAGCAACAACAGCAGCAGGACAAAACAAGCCCCGCTTCACCACGTATCACTGGTCGCTTGACAAATGCAGCAATCTCTCCACGTAACCGGTCGCTATTTCTCGACCGCCGTACGTGGTCCAGCTGCCATTCACCAAGAGATATGGCCGCCGTTTAGGCGATTGATTTGTCCGCCCTTCCACGACTACCACCCCTTCCACCCCGCACGACTTGGCTCGAGCCCCGGCGTAGACCAACACGATTTCTCTTCCCCAACCCCCGACCACGCCACCCCTTGTCGTGGGTGACCACGAGCAACAATGGCAATGTGCGACACCGCGCGCGGAATCTCTGTTTTTCATTGCGCCACTTAATTCAGTGTGAGCTGCCTGGACTGCCCGTGTGAAGTCTGAATGGAGGCGATTTTGCACGCTGTGGCGTTGCGTTGCTTTGTGGTGGACTTGTTGGGAAGTTAGCGGCGGTGGCGAAATGGATGTGATTCAGTAGAGAATATGCTTCGATTATTAAATATGTGCTCAAAGAATCAGGACCACTTTTTTAACACTCTAAGTTAAGAAACAACTCACAGAAACAATTTAATATCACTGCACGTGGTTGCTGCTCTTTAGCTCAAATAACACTTCAACTCAGAGTTTATAAAATGGTTAAACTGGCCCTGAAAGCTTTGCTTAACCACTTTTTGACTTCTGAGAGATAGCTCTTGAACTGCGTTGAAATGGGATTTGATTTTGATTACCATTCGACAGCTTATAGCTAAAAAATTTAATTGATTCTGGAAGTTATTTATTCACTAAGCAAAATATTAATACGGTTGTAAGTATATTTTTTAGATTATTATTTCATGAGAAATTGCACGCAATAAATCTCCAATGCTGTTGCTTTACAAGTGTTGTACACAACGCGACGATTCAGGCTCCTTAATCTACCCCCATTGTCCTCGTCCGACGAACCGTTTTACGCAAGCGACGGTATAAAATTCCCGGGAAACTCTGATTGAAATTTCCATTTCCAACGGCGAGTGGCGGGCATTCTTCCGAAATGATTGCGTTTTTAATCCACCTTATATAAAATCCTTATTTTCTTCCACCTTATATAAAATCCTTATTTTCTGTTGCCACGATACTATCGGTACCTGGATGCGGGGATGTGGGGATGTTTGGATGTGACTATGTAACTTGCACCGCGTAAATCGCTATAGAAATTGCGAAAACGCAATGAAAACGCGTGGTTCAAGTCGCGTTAAGTTCTTTTCATTTGGGACTTGAGCGCTGCAACATTTGGGCAGCGATTTCAGCGCGGATTGATGGTGAAAACAACGAAAAACACACGCCAAATCACTCGGCCAAAAGTAATCGCCTCTGGAGGCAATAATGCAGGCATTTAGGAAATTACAGGTGCGAAGTAATTTCCATAGCGATGATAAAATTCGCCAAATGTCGAAACACAATTCGAAGAAATTCAGCGTCTCTGGAGGCAACAATTGGTTGGCAACAATGCTTGACTAAATGTATCTATAGTTACAAAATTAATCGCACTGTGAAGTTCAT
This sequence comes from Nemurella pictetii, assembly GCA_921293315.2. Lineage (NCBI taxonomy): Eukaryota > Metazoa > Arthropoda > Insecta > Plecoptera > Nemouridae > Nemurella > Nemurella pictetii. Next base: position 13,781,223 of record OV121122.1, read on the forward strand.
TTATTTCAGCCTTTGTTTCTGCGAGATTTTCTACAAGTTTAACTGTGAGTTTTTACGTGACATTTCCACTCGGAAGATAGTGTTTGAAATAGAGTTTCGGCCATTAGAAAGTATACAGCTGTACTGAAATACTGGAAACACATCATACAACTACAGATGCCGCCAAAAAAACGTGCTCGCCTGACCCAGGCCAATCAAACGCGGAAGAGCAATGAAGAAACGAAGAAGGCAGCGGCCGACAGGGCACGGGCCAAGCGAGCTGCCAAGCAAGCGACAGGAGAGCGAAATGCCACTGCGCCGTCGGCAACGCTCGCTTTGCCGCCCCTTGCCGAGCCCGACGTCGACCCCCTCGAAGGAGGACCCGTGGCCGAATCGGTGAGCGTCAACCCTTTTTTTTTTTCTTTTACACACTATGCCTCGGTACACCAGGCGCACCCCGAGCAGAGCCCGGACAATGCCTGTGGCCAGCGCCCGGACGACGAGCAAGACAGACAACGCCGCCAGCGCCTCGCTGTTGTCGCAGAGCAGGCGCGACTGCGCAGAGAGACCGAGTCCGCGGACGAACGCCGTGCACGCCTCGCGCGAATGGCTTGCCTCGATCGCCAGCGCAGAGAAGCCGAGACCGAGGCGCAGCGCGGCGAACGTCTGGCTGTGAAGGCCGAAACAGTGCGCCACCGCAGGGAGGAAGCGCCCGAAAATCAGCGACTCCAGCGGCTGGACCAGTCGGCGAGCTACAAGCGCCAGTGCAGGGAGACCGAAACCGAGGCACAGCGAGTCGAGCGTCTGGCTCAGTGGGCCGAAACAGTGCGCCGCCGCAGGGAGGAAGAGCTCGAGGAACAGCGCCTCCAGCGGCTGGACCAGTCGGCGAGCAGCAAGCGAAAGGGCAGGGAGACCGAGACCGAGGCACAGCGAGTCGAGCGTCTGGCTCAAAGGGCCGAAGCAGAGCGCCGCCGCAGGGAGGAAGAGCTCGAGGAACAGCGACTCCAGCGGCTGGACCAGTCGGCGAGCTACAAGCGCCAGTGCAGGGAGACTGAGAACGAGGCACAGCGAGTCGAGCGTCTGGCTCTGAGGGCCGAAGCAGACCGTCGCCGCACGGAGGATGAGCTCGATGAACAGCGACTCCAGAGGCTGGACCAGTCGGCAAGCTACAAGCGACAGCGCATGGAGACAGAGACCAAGCCCGAGCGGGCAGCGCGACTGGCCAAGACGGCCGTATACGAGCGGACACTGCGAGAGGACGCGACTGCAGCCGAGCATGCCGAGCGTCTAGCTACCCGGCGGGAACGAGCGCGGCGACTTCGCGACGCCGAGGCAGGGGACCGGCTGGCGGCAGCTGAAGCGGAAGCCACCAAACGCGCCGAGGAGGAAGCCACCCATCGTGCCGAAGAGGCAGAACGTGAACAACACCAGCGAACCGAGGATGAAGCGATGGAGCCCGACCTCGCGCCGGTGGACCTGGCACCCACGCACTTGGAAGCCGCAAGGCAAGATGTGGCTGACGTCTTGCAGCATTACTGCGGCAACCAAAACGAAGTGTGCGACGAGTGCAGCGCTCTGCACTACAAAGGGGAAAGGCCCGCCGGCTGGAAGACAAACAACCGCCAGTTCACGACCTGTTGCCACAGGGGAAACGTCAAGCTCGAGCCACTGCTCCCGTACCCCGGCTTCATGTTCGAACTGCTCACGGGAGGCCACTACCACTCGAGGAACTTCCGTGAGAACATCCGGTCGTACAACAGTTCGCTCTCCTTCGCGTCGGTCGGTGCCAAGACCGATATACCGAAGGGCCGCGGCACGTATTGTTTCCGTGTTCACGGAAACATTCAGCACAGGATCGGGCACATGGGCCAAGGGGTGGAGAAGCCGCTCTACTCACACCTTTACTTCCTCGACGCCGAGCAAGCGCAGACACATCGAGTCGACAGGCGCGAAAACACGAAGCTGCTGCCCGACCTGCTGCACGAGCTGGACGCGCTGATTCGCGAACTGAACCCTTTCGCCCAAGGGCTCAAGACCCTGGGGCAGGTGGAGGCTGAGGAGCGCGTCCGTGCCACGGCCGAGGGTCGACCAGACACGAGAGTAGAGCTGCGCGTCGTCGAAGACAAGCGTCGAACCTTCGAGCACCCGACAGCGCTCGAAGTGGCTGTGGTGTACCAGAGCGTAGACGGTGGAATGCCTACGCTCGGCCGTGACATTCGCATCCACACGCGAAGCGGCTACTTCGAACAGCTGTCCGTCCTGTCGCCATCCACGGACCCACTGAGCTACGCCCTGCTGTTTCCGCGCGGCGAAGCCGGCTTCCAAAGAGACATGCCGCACACCAAACAATCCACCCACAACGTCATCACACTGATGGAGTATTACAGCTATAGACTCCAGGAGCGCGCAGGCGCATTCAACCCCGTGCTGCACGCCGGCAAGCTGACGCAGCAGTTCATGGTGGACGCGTACATCAAGGTGGAGGGCAACCGCCTAGAATTCATCATTAAGAATCAAAAAACACTGCGTGCCGAGCTGTATGCACCATGGACCACGTCGAGCACAGGGCCGAGCGGCAGGGATACGACGTTGGCAAAATGGTGATACTGCCATCCAGCTTCATTGGCAGTCCCAGACATTGCCAACAACTGTACCAAGACGCAATGAGCATCGTGACAAAGTTTGGCAAGCCAGATCTCTTCGTGACGATGACGTGCAACCCGAAATGGCCAGAAATACAGGACAACCTCGCGGCGTATGAAAGGGCCGAGGACCGACCCGATCTCACCGCACGAGTTTTTCAACTGAAACTCAAAGAACTGATGGCCGACATCACGACGAAGCACGTGATGGGCGTGCCCCTGGCGCATTTCCACGTGGTCGAGTTCCAGAAAAGAGGACTACCCCACGCCCACATCCTGGTCATCCTGCGCTACGAGGACAAGATCCGCACACCAGAACAGATCGACGCACTCATCTGCGCCGAGTTGCCTGACCCGGTGACCGAGGAGAGACTACACAAGACCATCGTGTCGTCAATGATTCACGGCCCGTGCGGCGTGCGGAACCCACGCTCAGTGTGCATGGAGGACGGGCAATGCAAGAAGAAGTTCCCCAAGCTGTTCACAGAGGAGACTGTGGTGAACGAAGGCGGCTTCACCGTCTATCGCCGGAGAGACAACGGACGGATGTACATGGCTTCAACAGGAAGAGTGGTCGACAACCGGGACATAGTGCCTTACAACAAGTACTTGAGCTCGAAGTACGACTGCCACCTGAACGTGGTGCACTGTGGCTCGGCAAAGACAGTCAAGTACCTGTGCAAGTACGTGTACAAGGGCCACGACTGTGCCAGGGTGGAGCTGCGCGTCTCCGTTCCAGCCGAGTGTGAACATGGCGAACGTCCGGCGCAAGGGGCCAAGCCCGTGTTGGTATGGGACGAAGTGTCGAACTACATCGACTCGCGCTATGTCAGCCCCCAAGAGGCCGTGTGGCGCATTTTCGGTTTTGCAATGCACGATAAATCGCACAGCATCATCAGACTCGCGATCCACCTCGAGGGGGAACACACAGTCACGTTCCGGCCCGGAGACGAAGTAGCCGCAGCAGAACGCGCCAGCACTGCACTGACAACACTGACAGCGTGGTTCGACCTGAATCAGAACAACCCAGCAGCACGCCAACACAAGTACACCGACATCCCGTACCACTACGTGTTCAATCACAAGTGGGCACCGCGCAAGCGAGGGGCGAACACCATCATCGCCCGCATGTACTCCGTGTCGCCGCGCCAGATCGAGCGATACCACCTGCGTCTGCTCCTGTTGCACGTGACAGGCGCGACGTCCTTCGAAGACGTGCGCACGCACCGCGGCGTTGTGTACGGCACCTTCAAGGAGGCTGCCATCGCGCGCAACCTGCTCATGGACGACGACGAGTGGCAGAGGTGTCTCGAGGAGGCTGTTGCAGTGCAAATGCCAAACGAACTGCGGCAACTGTTTGCAGTGATTTGCGCGTTCTGCCAGCCGATTAGCCCGCTGTCACTCTGGGAGCGCTTCAAGGAAGATTTCTGCGAAGACTTCGCCCGTGACCACGACCCCGTCGAGTCAGAACAGATGGCACTGAACGCCATCCAGTCCGTACTCGCCCTGCACCGATTGACGAACATCGAGCTCGGTTTGCCAGCGCCCCGACTGCCGGTCATCGTTGCTGTCGACGAGCAGTTCGATCGGGCCGCCGAAAGGGAAGAGGCCGAGGGAAACTTGAAACTGCTCAACGATAGACAGCGCGTGGCATTCGAAACGGTGATGGCAGCAATCGACGACCCGAAGTCCGAGCAGAGGTGTTTCTACCTTGACGGGCCGGGAGGCAGTGGAAAGACCTTCCTCTACAACACACTGATCAGCGCGCTGCGAGCCAGAGGCGAACGAGCCGTGGCCGTCGCGTGGACTGGCATTGCTGCAACGCTGTTGAAGGGTGGGAGGACCTGCCATTCTCGATTCCGACTGCCCGTCCCGATCGTGGAGAACAGCACGTCCGGCGTGAAGCCCAACTCCGCCGAGGGTGCTGCGCTGCGGGCGGCCAAGGTGGTCATCTTGGACGAAGGGCCCATGGCGCCTGTGCTGGCCCTGAACGCGATCGAGCGCACGTTGCGTGACGTGACAAACGATGACCGACCGTTTGGCGGAAAGGTGATCGTCATTGGAGGTGACTTTCGCCAGTGCCTTCCGGTCGTCCGCAACGGCAACCGAACAACCATCGTCGAACAGTGCATTAAACGCAGCACACATTGGGCCCTGTTCCGCACGCTCGAACTGCGCGCGAACATGCGCGCCAACGAAGGAGAGGACGAGTTCGTGGAGTGGCTGCTGCGCGTCGGAAACGGCGAACTAACGAACGACCACCACCTGCAAGAAGACACTATCGCCCTGCCCGACCAGTGCGTCGTCGACTGCGTCATGGACGCCGTCTTCGGCAAGAGCATCAGTGCTGCCGAGATGGCCGCGATGCAGGATCACGCAATCCTCTGCCCGAAGAACACAGAGTCGTTAAACATCAACGACACTGTTCTCGAGCGACTCGAAGGCGACGTGCACGAATACTGCAGCGCTGACTCAGTGGACGTCGGCGAAGGCGAGGATGGCGACGCACTGACCACCGACTATCCAGTCGAGTACCTGAACTCGCTGACGCCGTCTGGGATGCCGCCGCACAAGCTGCGCCTGAAAGTGCACGCAGTCGTGATGCTCATGAGGAACGTGAACGTACGAGCCGGCCTGTGCAACGGCACTCGGCTAAGCGTGGTTGCACTCTACGAGCACGTGATCGACTGTCGGATCATCGGAGGACGATGCGCAGGAAACAGGACTTTTCTCTGCCGAGTGAACCTCACGCCCTCAGACGCAGGCCTGCCGATCACGATGATCAGGCGCCAATTCCCGATTCGTCTGGCATTCGCCATGACGATTAACAAGGCCCAGGGACAGTCTTTGAGACGCGTGGGCGTGAATCTCGAAAAACCAGTGTTCGGACACGGCCAGCTCTACGTGGCGCTGTCAAGAGCTCGGTCCCTCGACTCAGTGTTCCTAGCAGTCACCAGCAACGAGGCGCAGGGCAAGCTGATCAAGTCATGCAACACCACTTTTACAAAGAACATCGTGTACAAAGAGGTGCTAGAAAGCCATGCCCCGCAAAAGTCAACAGCGGCCCCTACCTCGCAAGGTGTTCGTCAAAGTGACCCACGAGAGGCTGACGAAGAGGGCATCGAGCGGACACTCAGCAAGCTAACTGTCGCAGATGCTGGAGCATTGAACGAAGACGACGAACAGATGGACACAAGCGACTGGAACGAATCGAACATCAAAATCGTGCGTGGTTCGTGGCACCAGGGGGATGCTGCCAGAAAGTTTGTCAACGCAGGAAGGCAATGCACGGCAATGGCTGCCTGCGCTATCGCCTTAGCAAACAACAAGTGTCCATCAACATGGCAAAAAGACACACTGGACAGAATTCTCGATTCCGGCGATGCACTGTACACCCTCAGTGCGCGAAATCTGCCAAGGGACGAGCAATACCTCACGGTACAGGAACTACACGACTACATATCCGTCGCGGGATTGAACACCTGGATAAACAAACAAGAAAACGCCGACACTGCTGTTTCCGGTCTGATCTGGCCGCAAAACATCGCTCGCCACAACGCCTGGCCCGACCTACACACAGGGCTAAGCACGTTTCTCGCGGGTGCGGCCTGCGGGATCCTAACAGCGGTGTCTGTGTCGGTGGCCATAGGCAGAACGGTCGATGGGACATACTGGCTGTTTGACTCCCACGCGAGAAACCAACATGGATACGCGAGTCCAGACGGAAAAGCGTGTCTGGCAATGCACAAAGACCTGAGGATGCTGAGTGATATGTTCTGCGAGAACGTGCTCCCGGAACACGCGCTCGAACCAGAACAATACACAATCGAAAAAATACAAATCAGACAGCAAAACCGATCGTGACAAAACGAAAAACATCAAGGATATGCCTTCTATGCAAAGAGTTGCGCATCGGGGGACAGTGTAGGTAAACCAGGCTTACCAACAGGCTTTTGGTGGCCAACACAAGCAGGGACAGAGAAAATGAAGGAGGTCTGTCATGCAGCCGGGAGCGGGGAGGGGCTCCTGGCAAAGCGCAAAGCGCAAAACGTACAGACCATCGTACGAATGCGCATGTCAACAACGTCGCGCTAACACTTGAAGGAAAACCGCGTAGATTAACCAGGCCCAACATCCGGCTATTGGTGGACAACACAAGCAGAGACAGAGAAAATGAAGGAGGGCTTTCATGCAATTACAATCATTACAATTAAAATTGTAAATGTGTGTAAATTGAGGTATCAGAATAATAAAACATTCCTTGCTGGGCATATGCAGTTTGTTTTGTTTTGCTACGGCGACACCACACCAATCGCTTTTCTTGGATCAACAACTGATGGTGGACGCCTGTGTACCAGAGTAATGACAATATATACCCATCAACAGTATTACCAATAAGTTATAAGTTATAAGTTATAAGTTATATTAACAAAGTGTTAGGTAAGCGTGGCAGAAGTGAGAAGGGTCAAAGACCAACAACCGAAAAACAAATCAACAAAAGAAACAAATAAAACCTACAGGGGGCGAAGCACCCTGCAAGAGGGCCATACGCAGAGGAAGGTTGGGAAGTTGGGGGGGGGGGTTCAGGAAAGGTTGGATTAGTGGTGGGGGGGGGGGGGGGGAGAAAGGGGGAGTGCCAAAAAAAAAAGCACGAAAGGCAGGAAAGGTAAACGGAAACATACAACAAGGTTGGGTTGGTTTGTGGGGAAAGGACCTACCCACAAGCAGGGCGCATGGCAACACATGAAAACTCTCTTTTCTTGGATCATCAAATTGATGGTGGACGTCTGTGTACCCGAGTTACGAAAATATTTAGCCTTCATCAGCAGTACCAATAAGTCCACGTTTGAGCATTGACTATATGTAGATAAACACAAAGTGTTAGGTAAGCGTGGCAGAATGGTCAAATACTATCACCGAACAACAAAGCAACACGAGAAACAAATAAAACCTACAGGGGGCGAAGCCCCCTGCAAGGGGGCTCCGTGCAGATGGTGCTTTGGGGCGAAGCCCCAAAGCACGCCGGGGGGGTTGGCGGCCGGAGGCCGCAGGGGAAAGCCCCTAGTCTCCATTAAAGCCTATATTTTACCCCGACATGCTTCGAGGCCACGCCGCGGGTTTAATTGACCGATTAACGACGCATTTTCACCGGCAAAGGAATGCGGTGACGTCACCTGCAGAAGATTGTCAACATCGGACTATGACGTCTCTGGTGTGGAACATTCGAGGGTGTAGAATGTTGTGCAAAGGAAATAAGGTTTTTCGTGGAAAAGATGATAGATCTAGGCGTCTATGAAAATCCCCAAATCAATGCTTTACTGTTTAATTTTCTTTCCTTTCCACTAAACCGCTTACAATTATTGGAAAACCATTAAGTTGTATTTACTTTATTATATTTTTAAGTATTTGATCCAGATTAATTGTTATACATATTATGGAAGGTCACTTTCTTCAAACAAATTCATAATATGTTAATGTCCCGTAAAACGGCAGACAAAAGCGAAGCAACTAAGCAAATTGTTAACTATTGACGAACGCTGGAAAACGGAAAGGTTCTTTTATCTCATTCATAAGTAGCATCCACTGAGAAAATTAACCGTGTGGCCCACAATGACCAACCCTCAACGAAGTGAATTCCAAGCCCACATCTCTGCCGCTCAGCTACAGCAGCGTACAAATACTACACCTGCAAAGAAAAATACATTTAACACAGTCGCAACTCTTTCCGCAGTCTAGTCGGCGGCAAGGCTGTCGTAAATTATTCGCGCAGAGATTATTCGCGTCGTTATAGCCTCCCGTGAGACTTCGCTGCCGTGGAGGTTGGAGGTCTGAGGTCGGAGGTCAGAGGTCGACTGTCCTGCGCAGGGAGAGTGGCCCACTCGGTGATCGTACGTTGTGGTATGCTACCATGATAGCAGCAAACATCTCACCAGGCTGTAGGATGCAGGACACTATGCCAGCAAACATCTCACCAGGCTGTAGGATGCAGGACACTCTGCTAGCAAACATCTCACCAGGCTGTAGGATGCAGGACACGCTGCCAGCAAACATCTCACCAGGCTGTAGGATGCAGGACACTCTGCCAGCAAACATCTCACCAGGCTGTAGGATGCAGGACACTCTGCCAGCAAACATCTCACCAGGCTGTAGGATGCAGGACACTCTGCCAGCAAACATCTCACCAGGCTGTAGGATGCAGGACACTCTGCCAGCAAACATCTCACCAGGCTGTAGGATGCAGGACACTCTGCCAGCAAACATCTCACCAGGCTGTAGGATGCAGGACACTCTGCCAGCAAACATCTCACCAGGCTGTAGGATGCAGGACACTCTGCCAGCAAACATCTCACCAGGCTGTAGGATGCAGGACACTCTGCCAGCAAACATCTCACCAGGCTGTAGGATGCAGGACACTCTGCCAGCAAACATCTCACCAGGCTGTAGGAAGCAGGAAACTCTTGGAAAAATCGGCAGACATTGCGCTTGTGGCGAACCAGACACGTTGATGCAAGAACTTTTAAAATTGCAAGCTTGTAGCAAGAGGTTAAATATTTCGTAGAAAAAATGTTTAGTTTGGCTTGTAAAAGCGTTTGCAAAAGGTTTGTTTTTTAGCGTATTAAAAGGTTTTTACCGAGAAAAATTCCTGGGAAAGATAGATGCAAGCGATAAAGAATATTCATGATACAAAAACATGCATTACTCACATTTAAAATAAATTATGGAGACAATAAGTGTTTTTATTTTGCAAGGAACCAGTTTTCTGAGTTATTTCTAAACCATTTCCTACACACAGATTTATTTATTGCAATTTTTTTTCTTACCCCACACCAAGGCACCAGCTAATTTGCGATATTCCTAGTTCAATTGCATGGAAACACCTAACCAATGCTTTAATGGTGATATTGAACGTTGGAAAAAATGCGTTTGTCATGGGAACAACTCTCTTAATGACCTGTGCAAAGACAATTTTATTTGATCACACTTCTGGCGAATTGAAACGTTGCTTTTGCTATCCCACCCCTCAAGATGGTAAAATCAACAGAGATACACCAGCAATATCTGGTTCTAAAAGCAAATGTCTCACATTACACACATTAATGACCTCAGAGCCAGTCGGCCACTCTCCGATCACCACAGCCCTCGCCGCATCATGAGAAAACCACCCCCCAAACCCCGAGCCAGCGCTTGCTACAACCCCTGCATGCTATACGGAGGAGGTAGCAGTTATTGATGAGCGTAACGAGCGTAGCGAGTGAAGCGAAATCTTCAATTACACTTTACTGCTAAAAAAATCCGGAATGTTTTTTTTTTTTTTTTTTTTTTTTTTTTTGTGTTTTTTTTTTTGTTTTTTTGTGTGTTTGTTCGCACGATTCCGGCCAAACGCCAAAACGGATTTTGATGAAAATTTACAAGGACCTTCGTTTTCTCTGAACTTAGATCTGCCACGTTTTTGAAGCAAATCGGACGAGTAAATTTTGTGTTATTATGTTTTTACGAAATTTTTCAGTTTTTCCAAAACACGTTTTGCACTCTAGAGGCCAAGTATCTGAATATAATTTGACGAAACTTTCAGGAAATGTTGACCCTCACGATTTAATGTTTGTGTAAAAATTTCATTGTTGTATGTTAAGCACTTTTCTTGAAAATGGCGCTTTTATGACGATTTTTTAGCGTTTTTTCAGTTTTTTGCAACTTAAGCCACTTTATCTTCAAGCGATGTCCACAAAATTTACTGTGTACATTATAAATCGTAAAAAGAATATACTATATTAATTTGAACCAAATCATTTGAATAGTTTTTCTTTAAATCGATTTTTACGTTTTGAAATATTCAAATGTCATTGAGAAAACTGCTTAATTCTTACTGGACATGTTAAATTGATCATAAAAGCCTCTAGGCTATGCGCACACGCAATATAATTGCGTTGAGGGTGAGCGTAAATATTACGCTCATCCACAACACGATTATATGAGTGTTCGCATAGCCTAGTGCTAATAAATTTACCCCCGGTCGCCATAAGTAATCATTTTATTTATTCCACGTAATATCCTCGCTGATAAAAAGAATAAAGATGAAAATGGTTTGGTATTAAAGCAGGTCTGTGCCTGGTGGGGTTGTGGTGGGGGGTGGGGGGGGGGATTTATTTGGAAACATGGTTTTATTGCTATGGCTGTCTGGAGCGCTGCGTTTTCTGGCGGGAAATGCGAGTCATGCAGAGGGGATGGTATTTTTTACGACGACCAGCTCGTAAAGTGGGACGACGCGCTTGCGTCGGCGTCGGCGTCGGCGTCGGCGTCGACGTCGGCGTCGGCCTTGCTTTACGAAGGCGTCCTTGGTGGAGGTGCCGGGTTCAGATCGTTCCGAGATTATTTTTAAGACAATTTTTTAACAGTTTATCAGACATCAGTGGAAACTTCGTACTGGCCGTGTTATTTAGAATTGGTGCCTGTTAATTGGTTAACAGAGTCAAATCTTTTCTATTATTATAGAAAATTCAGTGTTCAAAAATTGTTCAAAAATAATTCGACACAATTCAAGTCCATTTCCAGATGACTTACGTGTGTCTTGCAGAAATCAAGGTTTAGTTATTAATAAAATCAGCATCATATTGTAACGATAGAATGTTGATCATTTTAAATGCTTAGCCGAAATACAA